>OV884059.1:210416302-220416302 GCA_930367215.1 Pollenia angustigena | reverse complement strand
CCGATCTTCACCAAATTTCACATTGTAATTTCTAGTTCTATAAAACTGTGATGTACCAAATTTTGTTATGATAGCATTATTTTTTACGGTTTTAGGCGTACTTAACTGTTTTTCGGAAGTAGTTTTTATATGGGGCCTAGGGTAAATTATGGACCGATCTTCACGAAATTATATAGTTTTACTTCTTGTCCTATAAAACTTTGATGTACCAAATTTTGTTATGATAGCATAATTTTTTACGGATTTAGGCGTACTAAACTGTTTTCCGGAAGTAGGTTTTATATGGGGCCTAGGGTAAATTATAGACCGATCTTCACGAAATTACATAGTTTTATTTTTTGTCCTATAAAACTTTGATGTACCAAATTTTGTTATGATAGCATTATTTTTTACGGTTTTAGGCGTACTTAACTGTTTTTCGGAAGTAGTTTTTATATGGGGCCTAGGGTAAATTATGGACCGATCTTCACGAAATTATATAGTTTTACTTCCTGTCCTATAAAACTTTGATGTACCAAATTTTGTTATGATAGCGTTCTTTTTTACGGTTTTAGATGTACTTAACTGTTTTCCGGAAGTAGGGTTTATATAGGGCCTAGGGTAAAGTATGGACCGATCTTCACGAAATTTCACAGACTTTTTCCTAGTTCTATAAAACTTTGACGTACCGTATTTTGTTATGATAACATTATTTTTTACGGTTTCATGCGTACTAAACTGTTTTCCGGAAGTAAGGTTTATATGGGGCCTAGGCTAAATTATGTACCGATCCTCATAAGATTTTACGGCGTAATTTCCAGTTGAATAAGACGAATTCTTGCAAAATCTTATGTCATTCTGTGCATTATTCCACCATTTATGTTAGTTTTTGTAACAAAATTATCAATTTTTTTTAGGTGGTGGTTCCACATTTTGATTCATGGCTCCGAGCCTACTGAACCGATTTTGCTGAATTTCAATCCCAAACTGCTTAGAATAGCTTCAAGCAATTTGACAGCAAGTTTGTTTAGGTCTTTTGAGTTTTTCGAAAGTGAGCGTGTTTTCAACAGACGGACAGACAGAAGGACATGGCTAAATCGACTTAGAATTTTTCAAGGACCCATAATATATATACTTTATGGGGTCTGAGATGAATAATAAAAAAGTTTCACACGGAATGACAAACTTAATATACCCTCTTCACAACTAGTTGTGGTGGAGGGTATAAAAATAAAAAATAAAATTTTTTGTTTTTCATTATTTTTAAAGCAAAAATATTATATTATAAGAAGTTGACCAGTTTTCTGACTTTGAAATGCCCATCATCTTTGGTGGTCGAAAATTCGACCACTGGCCGGAAGCACTACAATATCAATACCACACATTGGCAATCGGTTCAGAGCATCTAAAGGTGTTTACATATATCAGATAATAGTCGCTAAGATACAACATAGTTTTTTGGTCAAAGTTCGCCACTTGTTGATGTTCTCAATTAAAATTGTATGCAGTTTAGGGAAATAGTTCTTATGTTGAGTGACACTCGTGCAAAATGTTCGTTAAGAGAAAACTTATATGTACTTAAAATATTTTACATATGCTCTGGAAGTTGAGATTTATTTTATAGTATTTTATATGGCAAACACAATTTTTTGAATTTACTAGATAATTAACGTGCCCGATCCCGATTGTCATATACATGGTTTTTTTTTGCCAATTTTTCCTATCACCTCATCTGTTTACTGAATGTGCGCGGGAATGACAGCTGTAGCCAATGTAATTGTAGATGACTCCTCAGTCGAAGCAATGTTAAACTGTATTGCCCAGCCAAAAGCAATTCAGGAATATAAATTATATGGATATGGATGATATGATATGATATGGATGATTTAAACTTTCACGACAATGGCTCTCTTTCACAAATTGATTTTCGACCTGAAGTCACAATACAGTGGGTTTACGTTGAGGATTTAAACATGCTCCTAAATCCCCAAGGGTATGTGAATTTAAAAGAAATGCCACTTTTTGTGTTACTTTCTCTGGTCAAATCAGGTAGTCGGCATAGTTATAAATTGACATATCTCATCGCGGCTGACCAGAGACTTTTCTGGTGCCACGGTAGCCAGTCACGACTACTGTCTGACTATTGGTTTACACCAAAAGTCACGGGAAGCGAGATCTTAAAAAGTCGGCTTCAAAAGCTGGTAAACGCGCTATTTGTCACCTAGTGGTTAGGACCACCATGAGATTGGTCGAACATGGCAGGTGCTAATGTAAATTTTATTTACTCATAATCCCTTACCCGCCATAATTAATTCAATTATTAGACACACACTATATATATTTACATGCAAAAATACATATATTTACAAAGACTACCATTAAGATTTATATTATTAAAATCTTTTAATAAACTTCTCTAAATTAAGCCAACAGCAATATATTTTTTTTAACAAAAAAATAAAGTAATTTTTTTACTGTTTTCGGCCATTGGTCGATTTTTCGACCAGTCCATAAAAAGGAAACTACAAATCGGGAGAATTTTGTGAAAAATATTTTTAATTTAAGTCTCAAAAGCTCCTCCCTGCAAGGGATTAAACAAATTCCTGCGTTTTATGGTAGCGGCCAATAATGGGTTAAATGTAAGTTCCCTACCGCAATTAAGTCTTAGCGCCAATAAGACTTGAAATTATGTTGATATTTAGTAAATATTTTTGATCTTTTTAGTTAGGCTTGAGTTCATCAAATTTAATTTTCATTAAATTATTTTTTACTGAAGGAAGGAATATTTACAACATGAAATCTTTATTAGAATTTATTGATAATTTTCTTGGCTGAATGGGTTGAATTTACATCCCTAGAGGGAAGCGAACTGACATCAAAGTAGTCCCGTGATAGGTCTTTGGTGGTAGAGACCGGTTCTAATTTTAACACTTTCTATGAAGAAGATCTATCACTTTAACATTGAAGGGGGTCAATTGACACAATTTGACCACACTGAAAGAATTTTCTTCGCAATACCACTGAATTTTGACATTAATCCCATGAAAAATTGCATTAAAAAGGAACCTATGCAGCGCTTCGTTGGATCAATGAAACCTGTTTCATTAAAAGGATTTAATGAAACGTTACATTAGATCTATGAATATTATTCATTGAAGGAATACTTTCAATAAAGTAATAAAATTTTTTTTTTATTATTTTTTTTAATTATTTTTATTTTTTTTAATTATTTTTATTTTATTTTTTTTATTTTATTTTATTTTACTTTATTTTATTTTTAATTTTTTTCTGTCTCTGGCTGGATTCGATCCCCCAACCACAGTGCTGATAGACTAGCTCACTACCAGCTAGCCTACCGGGGCAGTGTAGTTTTTGGATAAAAAAACTATGTTTTTTACTCAATTAAGAGCGTAAATATGAGATTAAGTTGTCCATAATAACAATAATAACGTTGATTGAAAGTGGATTGAAAGTTTTTGTTTCATTACTATAATTTAAATTTATGAAGGCAATTATTGAAATATGTTGCTTGTATAAAAAAAATTTTTGGATTTCATAAAGTTAATGGCATACATGTAACATTAGATGTATGAAATTATTAAATCTTAAATTTTTTAATTAACAATTAAACATTTTAATTTCAAAAGATTTTGTTATTCGTGCTTAATTCCCAGTTTTTATTATTGATAAAAACCCTTGAAATTTATTGTTGATGGGATAAGCTATTCCTATGCATTTCACTGGTTGCTTAGGCCAGATCATCAGGAAACTTCATCCATAAAGGTTTTAGACAAACTAAAGATATTAAACCAAATAAAACTGTTAAACGTATAAGAATTATAGCAACAGTTCTACTAAAAACACTTAATTGACAACATCTTTTGTAAGTTGTTGTTTTTTTCATTTTGTTTTTCTTAACCTACTTATAACTACAATTAATGTTGAGAGAATTTCAACTAATTGTAGTGGGGAAATGTAAGATGAGATGAACCCACTGTTGTTTATTGTTGATGTGTTTTGTTTAAACTTTGATATTGTTACAAGTAGAACTGTTGCTATAATTCTTATACGTTTAACAGTTTTATTTGGTTTAATATCTTTAGTTTGTCTAAAACCTTTATGGATGAAGTTTCCTGATGATCTGGCCTAAGCAACCAGTGAAATGCATAGGAATAGCTTATCCCATCAACAATAAATTTCAAGTGTTTTTATCAATAATAAAAACTGGGAATTAAGCACGAATAACAAAATCTTTTGAAATTAAAATTTTGTATTCCCAAAAATTGAAATTACTTTTTGATAATTAAACATTTTTTTAAGGAAACTATAATTTTGTATTAATTTATGAATATAGTTATGTTTGTATATTGTTTTTTTATGTTCCCAATTAAAATTTTTTGTTTAATTTGGACAAACTTAAGTTTTCATATATCCAATGAAAATTTTTAACGTAATTACGAAATCCAATGAAGCGATTTTAACGAAAATACTTCATTATAACTATGAAATTCCATTTAAACAATGAAAATTTTCATTTACCCAAGGAACATTTTTTTATGAAAATGATTCATTAAATATATGAAGCATTTTTCTTTCAGTGCAGTCACAAATGTATTCTCAAAGGACGTGTTTAGTGACAGTAACTAAAATGTAGTATTATTTCAATACGATGAAGTATTATTTCAATAAAACAAGTCCTAGAATTAAATTCAAGAGCCAAATTTTAGAAAGTCCCAAAAAAATGTATCACACAACCAGTGAAGACTGTACTGTAATTTATTACTTTTTCTACCTTTTTATTCTTCATAAACCAGTTACATGATTGGTTCTCCTTTCACTGGTCATGAGTTCTTTCTTTTTGTACCTGTTCTATTTTCACAACTCCCAGGACCAGTCTGTGAGACCAATTGACACAAATTTCCCGCAGGGATGTTTCAAGAATCCCACATACATTCATCAGAATTCTTTGATTTCGAACCTCTGCACCACTGCGGTGCCTGCCAGCCAACAGTTAAACATCAATCTTTAACCAGTGGTACTGGTGGTTCGAAATTTGTTATAATTTTCATTTTTCAATTTATTAACATGTTGCCTCCTTTTCTTCCCTTTATTTTCGTATTCTTTCTGCCAAGACTTTGTCTTGAAAACCTGAATACATTTGTTTATTATGTTTTTTGTCTCGTAAAATTTTTTGTCCCGTAAAAAATTTAGGCCCCTATTACGGTTCACAACTCAACTCAGTTGAGTTGTTATTTAGACAACTGGTTGCGATCAGTTGTAATTGTTGTTATGTTTTTGTTCTCCGCAATAAAGCAAAGTTGCAACTCAATTGGGGCTTTAATATAAAAGTGTTTCTTTTTTTTTTTTTTTTTTGGCTACAACTTGAATAATGTTTATAAATTTTGTTGAAATGGGTTCATTCATTTAATAAAAATTTGCCGTTTTGAAACACTTTCGAAAATCACATTTGCCAACACATTTACTTACTTATTCCTGCAGCCTTCGGTTTAGGATTTCAGAAACTTTTTAATTTCATCACTGATAATATTGAAATAATGAAATGGTTTCGTCAACGTATAGGCATCTCCAACGAAAAGTCTCCTTTTATTTAAAATGTATAATTAACCGCAACAAGCTCTACATTTAGTAACAAAAGAGTTTATATTTCAACAACATGGACGCTAAATACAAGCTTATTTGTTTGCCTGCGTTACTTTACAAAAAGTGGACTTTTCGCTTGAAATGCACATATTGGTATCAAATTAATATTTAGTACAAATAACTAAGTGCAGAAAGGGAACTACTGACATTTACTTCATCTTCCTTATTTGAGCATTTTGCTAAAAACAGTGTAAAAAGTGTCAAAATTAAGTCAGTTCTCCCCTCTACGAGCTAAGAGCGTAAAACTTTTATTTATTGTTATAAACTTCACTGTTTCTATTGATTATATCATGCTCATTCCCAGGGTAATCTCTACGGTTTTGATCTTAGTAGAGTTTATATATACTAAATCCTTATGGTTATGGAAGCATATTAAACTATGTGCGTTTGTTGGTGTATTGGTTCAAATGGCGTGCCCGATGACCCCATATAAGCTGCAGCCTAAATATACATCTATTACAAAAACAAAAAACGCATTAAATATCACTTTTTGAAGTCTGCACACGCAAAAAAAGTATGGTTGGAGGTAACCATATTCGAAGAGCAACATACTATGGTTGGATTTTAAGAATGTGTATGTTTGCAGGTTACCAAATTATGTTTAAATATGACCATAGTATTGTTAAAATCAAGAAAAATTTCCCCAAAAAATCAACTATAACGGGGTCAAAATTAACCATATTTTGGTCAATATTTACCCATAATAATGGTCAAAACTAACCATATTATGTTCAAAATTAACCAAAATTTTCCAGAATTTTCACAAAAGTAACCATATTATGGTCAGAATTAACAATAATATGGTCAACTTTAACCATATTATGGTTATATATTTCATCAATTTTTTTTAATTTGTTTGTTAAGCGTCAAATTATAATTTTATGAAGTTTTTTATTCCTATCATATTTTCCACTTTTATAAAAAAATCCCGTTTGATTCGTATTCCAGCCTGTGTACGACCTTCATTGCCATTTTTTCTGTTCTACTAGTTTATTCTACGTAAATTTATGTACAATTTTAATCAATAATTAAATAAAATGAATGAGAATTTTAAGCAAACCAAGCAAATCGCAGGGTAAATGATAAGAAACTTACCATCGTCTGCTTCTAGAATCTTGCTGCTCATTTTTAACGCTATATTAAGAGTCGGGTACTTCCCATCCTCATGGAAGAGGTCTATAATTGTTATGATTCCCAAGATGCTGGCCAGGTTGCGTCGTACAGACCGATAAGCTTATTATCAATCCTATCAAAGCTTTTCGAAAAATATTCGTTTTAAGTATAACTCCTCATCTAAATGAACACGACATCATCCCGGATCACCAGTTCGGATTTAGAGCGAAACATGGTACAATAGAACAAGTGCATAGAAATGTCACCCTAATTAGATCGGCTGCTCAGCCCTGTTTATAGACATTCTCCAAGCATTTGATAAAGTTTTGCATGATGGGCTACTCATCAAAATAACACGAATGCTTCCTCAAAACACTCACAAGCTTCTGGAGAGCTATCTAACAGGCAGAACATTCATAGTAAGTTCACAAGATAAATACACCCCCCTCAAGAAAATTACTGCTGGTGTCCCCCAAGGCAGCATATTAGGACCGCTACTATATAAAATATACACAGCGGATATTCCAACAAACCTGAGCACGCATACCTCTACATTTGCAGACGACACAGCATTTATTAGCGTTAACCGTGACCCAAAAGTCGCATCGCAAATTCTACAGTCCCACATCAATGAACTAGAAGCCTGGCTAGAAAAATGGAAAATAAAGGTTAACCCGGCTAAATGTGCTCACTTAACTTTCACGCTCAGAAGACAAACGTGCCCAGCTGTAAAAATAAATAACATCACTGTTCCGGTAGAAAACCATGTTAAGTACTTGGGAATTTATATAGATAGACGCTTGACCTGGTCTCGTCAAATTGAAGCGAAAATTACGGCTATGAAACTTAAACTCAGCTACATTGGCTAATCGGTCGAAACTCAAACTTGTCTTTAGACAACAAAATTCTCTTATACAAGTCCATCATATAACCAATATGGACATATGGCATCCAATTATGGGGTACTGCATGCGCATCTAACATCCAAAATCTTCAAAGAAGACAGTCTAGAATACTACGACAAAATGTCTGCGACCCATGGTATATACGTAATGATATTATCCATAGAGATTTCACCGTCCCCACTATCCAGGAGGAAATTAAAAAATATTCAATTAGCTACATCGATAAACTTATGGCCCACCCTAACTACCTCGCTCGGGGTCTGCTTCAGTTCGAAGGTCACCAGAGGCTAAAAAGAACCGATACTTTGAGCCTAACTAGAAGACATTTTTAAAATTTGAATACAGCAGTTAGTGGTTACACTGGTAACAACTAATAAACAACAAGTAGAATTAAGATTTGAATACATATTGTAAATTTCGATAAGAAAGATTCAATAATAAAAAATAAATTAAATTAAAAAAAAAAAAAAAATTTCGAACATATTATTGTTATTAAATATTTACCATAGCATGTTTTGAGGCAACCATAATATAAATATTGTTTTTGGATGGATATGTTTAACCATAATATGGTTGCCGTAATAATAATATGGTTAAGATAAACATAATACGCTTAGGTGTATAATTGTAGCTTTATTTTATTAAAACATTATATTGTTAAATTCAACCATATTTTAAGTTTAAAGGGAGGTAAACGCTTTGGTGTTAAATAGAATCAAAATGTTATCAATCGTGAAAAAAGTTTTGTTAAAAACAACAAAAGTTTGTTTGTTTTTTCTCTGCGTGCATATAATTTATTAACTTTTGTTTTTTACGTTAACCTTAAATAAGCTTAGAAGAACGTTCAAAGAAGAGCCGACATGATTACGGCTCACTTCGGTACTACAATGGTCGCTTTGTTACTGTGAAGCTACGTGGAAAATTGGTTGTAAAAATTTACGATAGCAAGTTATACACTATGCAACAAAAAAGAAATACTAAAAGAAAACTTGCATTTGAAATTTAAATATCGACCGTATATCAAAAAGGTCATGAGGCATGTCAAAAGTTCAAATTTGTTGCATAGTGTTATAAATGAGCGATTACTGAACGAATAACTGTTTTCTTCCTTTCGAAACTACTTAGTCCTTTTCTATAGTTGCCTTAGAAGATCACTAAAATAAGCTGTCACCCTGCAACCGTAAGATTTGATTAACGTTAGTACTGCATTTAAAACTAAAAAATAAAGTGTGCAAGAATAAACATTTTTTGTTTCCAATTTAAAAATTTCCTTGTTTTCTGCTATTTACTTTTATTATTAAAAAAGGATATTTTTTTGCAAATATTTGTTTAAAACTATTAAATGGAACCCACCTTAAAACATAAAACAAATAAAAAACGTGTGTTGTGCCCATTTGAAATAATTTCCACACGACTAATCTCTCAATTTATCCACAGACAACAATAAAAAAAAGAGTTGCAAATTAATTTCCCTAAACATTTAACGCTTTAACTGGCAAATGACGTTTGTAATTCGGGTTTCGAATTAAAAACCCTAAAAAGAGACAACGAACGGGGGTTTAGCTTGTTTAAATTTATCATAAAATGTTTACATAATTAATTAAACAAATTTCTGAATGCAAATGGAATAGTTGTGGTAGTAAGGAAACTAAAGGGTTTTTCATTAGGAACGAGGCATTCTGTTTTTTTATTGTTCAAATAAAAGACTTGTGGGTTAGTTACGGAAATAAATTTTATTTCAAATAGATTTCATCATTAATGGAATGGAATATTGCTTAAATTTCCTTTGCGATCGGCTAAAGTGTCAGGAATTTCTCTTGCGATATTGACCTGCATTTTTTTCTAGGTCGTTGTACGATTGCTGTAGTCGACCAGAGGTAAATTTTCCCTAAAGAGCAGATTTATTTACCCTAAAGAGCAAAGTTTAAAGGAACTAAATCCCGCGAACCATTCGCGATGCTCGGAAGATAACTTGCGACTTGTATCGTATGCAAGCCATCCTGTTGAATCCACATATCTCCCAAGTTCATAGCGCCAAGATGCTCCCATAATAACACCACACTCAAGGCCGTGTATTGATTCTCTTTGGGAATCATGAAGACACGTCAGTCATAAAAAGCCCAGCAAATAGGTAATTTTCAAGCTGCTTACAATTTAGCTTGTTAACAAAATCATCAAGCTAGAAGTAAGTTCATCCGTAAAGTTGATTTTAGTATGTGTGCACAGGCAACATATTTGCGATGGAGCAAAAACACTTGGTTAGTGTGAGGTTGCTTGGGCAGTCATAGAAAACACAGCTTACTTTGGGCCTTCAGTACTCTCTTTGTTGTATCCAGCGCCAATGCCCATGCTACAGATAATTAGACAATAGGCCTCACTGCAGGATTCTGCCGATTCGTATCCCTTATGAGGAGAAGAGGCAACCTTAGTTATTTTTCAGATTGATCATCCAAACAGGCAAACACCGATTTTCCCACGTATTTCTCCATAATGTCTCGAATTCCAGGACACTGACACAAAAAATTAAATACAACTTCCACTTCCTTCTTCTCTTCCAACTTCTGTAGTTTGCATTGAAATCCAGACCCATTCTCCTTGCATGAGTCCCCATCGTTCAGTGTAATCACTGAAACCAATATCCTAACGGTTCTCCGTTCGTCATAGTTAGGTCACAGAGCTCTAGATACGGAGAAGGCGGATAGGCGAGTCCCAAATTGATAAGAAACAATTGAATAATTTCCAAATCTTATTAAAGCGTATATCTCTCCATGAACACTACATTTCCCTACATTTCAAGCTGCCAAAGAAATTCTAAGCCAAAAACAAAATGCGTCGTACATACTGAAAACCCCTATATTAAATTAGATAAAGAAATGTGAGAATACCAAAAAGATTTACATCTAAATAAGGACACGTGATTTTCAACTAAGGACTACCAAAAAAAAAGGGGATGATCCTTTATGAAAACTACACTATACATTTCATTTGTTTTGTAAAAAACGCTTTGGAAAAGGGAAAAAGGGTTCTCTTGCTAAAAAGAAACCGTTACGGTGGTAATAAACTTATAATCAGACATTTAACAATGAAATATTTTGAAAATATCTTAATGGCTTCGTTTCACTTTACAATACTTTCGCCTTTTAACATGCATCAAAATATTGCACAAATCACTTGCTAATGACAATTAGTTTTTTGTTTCCTTATTCCTGTTTGTTCCACTACCATTTCAAGACCGTAAAAAATGCATTTGTTTTTTTTTTTAATAGTTTTGTAATCCTTTGGTGTTTTACACACATACACACACAAACTGCTTGTCGTCGTATCCTTCAACCCTTCTGTTATACCTTGGCGATGATTTGGTTTTTTATGCTGCTGTAAGTTTATTAGTTTGTTAAATGAATTACGAAAATTGTGACACGGCATCCTACAACACATTTGTGTCACACACAACTGGACTGGGCGTGAATTTGAAAACATTTGTCTTTTATGACCATTTTCGGTTTGACTTAATCCAAAATGTGGGGCGTTAACCCGACCGCTATACAAACAGGTTTTCATGTGTAACAATTGTTTTTAATGTTTAAACAATTATTTTATAAAATACGAATTGCGAAATAAAAGTCTAGAAAATCATTAATTATGAAGTCAAAAAAATGTGTGTTGCTTCTGTGAAATTTTAAGTTTATTTTTGAAAAAAGGGTTGTTGAATAAAATAAACGAAGAAATTGAATGAGTTACTTAGACCAAGAATTATGAGCAATTATATTAAAAACAAAAGGTTTTAAGAAAAGTTTGAGTTTGGTAATAATGTTTGTATTTAAAAACTTTGAAATTTGATTGGAACCTGTGCTAAGAACTTTTGCAGTTTTCTTTTTCATTGAGATTATGACGAAATATTACGACAAAGTGTTAAATTTCATATTTCTGGCGTTGTTCAGACAATAGACGGTTCAAGCAAATTCATTTTACTCTGTGTATATCCTCTGTTATCGTCTGGTCCGATTTCAGCAGCTCTTCATCTCTCTATACCCACCGAACATAGAGCATTACCTTGACGACAGGGATATTTAGCTGGAGCGTTGGTTCGGCTTGTTGTCTGGTCTTCTCATATGATCTTTTTCTAGTTGTCTTAATTGTTCCATTTGCAAAACTGACTGCTAGTTAAAGCTTTCCAACATCATTTGGTTATAAAGAATATCTATTCAACGTCTTTTGGGTAACCAGTTTCCTTACTTTTGAAATTGCTAATTGAATAGCTTGTAATGGTTTAGCAAGTTCTTATTGAGTTTGAAAAAAAGTCGAGACTCCGACAAGTTGAGGCTCTACAACACATTTGTGTCATGTTTTTACAGTTTGAGAAAAAGACGAGACACCGACATGTTGAGGCTCGATTATTTTCGATTGTATTCCTCAGAACCATGGACTATTAAACAATCAGAATTAAAAACTTTGTGATGTGGTTATATCTTAAAATATTGAGAGTGCCATTGACACAATTTCGTATAAATGCTTTGATTCTTCATTAACTGAAAATCAAAGATGGATTATTAAAGAGCATACACAGATCGCATCGAAAATATTTCGACCACGCTACGAGAAGACAAGGAACCATGGAAACATTGAGAGTTGAAGAAAAGGTTGATGGTATTAGACGAAGTGGGAGGTCACCTACAAGACGATCAGAAAAACTCAATTCAAATATTGTAGCAACCCTAAGGAAAGCAATACATCTAGCGGAAAAAAGGGAAGAATGGAGAGTTATCGATCGTCTTTCAATTTGTGTTAATAATGTTAAAATTTTTAATTTCAGTTGTTTTAGATTGTATTGTTTTTAATTCTTATAAATGGTGGTCTCACCAAAACGCACGATGTTAATTGTAAATAAAGTTTTCGAAGAATTATCTTAATATTTTTTATTATAATAGATCTATGACAATTATGTGTGAAACAAAATATCGGCCAAATGCTCGCTACGGCTTCGGTGGCATACCTCTATTCGAGGGTTCGTATTATCAATGACTCTGAGATATAATTCAGGTCAGAGATCAGCAATGAATCGTTTTTTCGCTACTCATACTGACTCATGCAATTGTAAGTATAAGTGCGTAGAAATCATTTAAACTAAACTACTCTGATTCACTCATACTCACAAGAGAAATATTTATGAGTGCGACGTCGACATTATACGCATACTCATAAATGACCTCAGCTTGATTTATAATTTCAAGAAAACACTTACAATACTCACAATGATTCAAATCATTATCTCATCCATTTACCGTTTTAACACAACAGAGAAAACACACAACTTAATAACACGGTGCTACAGTGTAAAAAAACTTGGAAAACCACCTAGCGTGGGTTATTGGTCTTGTTAAGTACATTAAAAATTGTGTCAAAAAATTTCAGAAACACCCTCAAATTCAGAAGTTATTTAAAAAAAACCGTTTTCAGTGATGTTCGTCAACTTATCGACATGTAACTCGGTCAGTTTTTGTCCGATTTTAATTTTTTTAACGGGTTTGGAAAGAAAACTGATAACGCTTTAAAATTACGTGCATTTATTGATACATTTGTATTTTTTAACTATTGTTTTTGTTAAGAATATCTACAAAAAAAAAACAAAAATTATAAACTTTTTTGATTTTAGTAGCTTTTCATTGCTTATTTTAATATGAAAGCTTATAAAAATTTAAACCAACATATGAAGAAAATTTAGTTTTTAACAAAAAATGGTTTTAATTTTTCAAATCGGATGAAAACTGTATAAGTTATTCAACTTTTCATTAACACCTGTTTTTAGTATTTTCTCCCCCCGCGCAAAACATATGAATAAAAAACAAAAAACAATTAACTATAGAAGCAAATTTATCAACTTAAAAACGCAAAGTGTTTTGTTTGTTGTAACTTTACAGTTACGTTTTTGGTATTTACTTAATAAGAGAAGTTATTATATTGGATAATGCCGAATTAGATATACCCTGCGTTTTTGTTAATCTGTCTTTATTTAATAAAATCGAACTGGAAGATAATACAGATGAATAGGGTTTATTATGTCCTATTTTTTTGAATCATTTAAAAAGTTTAAAATGTTTTTATATGCAATTTTAGTTATATACATATATTTGGATAAATACATAAACTAATCGAATTTAATACCAACACAATGGCAAAGTTTATATACTACCTTTTGGTGGAGGATATTGTTTTTAGATAAGAGAAAAAAAAGTGTAAAATTTGTGACAAGTGAAGTGATAGAGCAATTCCATATGAAAGCGATCACCTTTTGGAAAAAATCAATTTTTTTTTAAGAGCCCTAAGTTGAGTGTGTAGTGAATATGGTCTGCCTGCCTTCACAAGATCGGCCATAAATCCATGGATAATAGCAGCAGTGGCATGTAATGGCACACCAAACCCGACTGAGGCTACAGGTCATAAAATGTTTTGTAAATTTTTTAAATTACCAGGTAATAAATATTTCGCCTAAAATGACACGTGCAGAAACAAGTCATAAAACACGGATTTTCCATAAATATGGCGAAATATTTATTACCTGGTAATTAAAAAAATTTGCAAAACATTTTATGACCTGTGGTCGGCTTATTGGCAGTAACCAATTAAGTCCCTCTTTAAAAAACATTTTATGACCAGTAGTTCACGCAAATTTTCCTATTAAAGAAAAGCAAATATCGCTTATTTTTTTTTACCTATTTTTTACCAAAAAATAAATTTCAGTTGAATACTAAACGTGAAAGTGTTAAAGTGTTTTTTTTTTTGTAAAGTAATATTAATATTAATTTTATTAAAATAAGTAAGTTTGTAATTTTTGTAATCCTTTAACAAATTTTAAATTGTGATTAATTTTTTCTGCAGTGTGTGATAAGCGTAATAATTTTTGTTATGTTTGCGGTTTATTCGCTGACAAAAAACATCGCTTCGATCTAAAGAAAAATAAAGCCTTGGTAAATGCCTTCAATAAAGTTTTTAACTGCTCATACAGTTCTAGCAAATGGTATGAACCCGAAAGTATTTGTACAAGCTGTTCCAGTATGCTTAAGAAAACTAAGTCCGAAAAGTTTATAAGCCAGCCATTATCTATCCCAATGATTTGGCATCATCAAATATTCCATAAACCACAGGACTGTTATTTTTGCCAAACAAACATCACTGGTTATCAATATAAAAATCGTGATAGCATTAAGTATGCTAATGTGTTAACTGTAACTAAGCCAGTATTAAATGTAATGCAACTTCACATAAACAAAATGATGATGAAGATGAAAACGAGGAATGTGATATGGAATATTTACCAAAATCGGCTGAGCCACATTTTGTGACAAATGCAGATTTTTGCGATCTTGTGCGAGATTTAAAACTTTCGTGGAGACAAACAGAGGTTTTAGGTAAAACAATGGAATATTACACAGAGTGACTTTAAAGTTACATTTCCAAGAGATAATCCCCAATCGTGTTTTGAGGAAATTTTTAAAACCAGTGACGGTAGTGATGACCTTGTGTATTGTTCAAATATAGAAGAGTTGTTTTTTTACCTTAATCACCAACATGAAGCGAATGATTGGAGGTTGTTTATGGACGGATCGAGTAAAAGTAGGTATTAATGATTCCTTTTTAATTAACAATTAACAAACATATTTTGAAGGCCTTAAGGCAGTGTTATTGCACAATAAAAATGAATTCCCATCAGTGCCAATAGCTTACGCTACAAAAATGAAAGAGTCATATGCTACAATGGAAAAAATACTGCATTTAATAAATTATAGAAAATATCAGTGGCAAATTATTGCAGATTTAAAAGTTCTGACAATATTGTTTGGAATGCAAGGAGGTAATACTAAGTTTCCTTGCTATCTCTGCGAGTGGGACAGTCGTAGCGATGACCAATACAGCCGTAAAAACTGGCCTGCAAGGACATCTTTTAAAATAGGCCAGAAAAACGTTAAGAATATTCCTCTTGTGCAATCAGATAAAATCATTCTACCGCCACTGCACCTTAAGTTGGGCTATATGAAACAGTTTGTAAAGCGGCTGGATGTAGAAGGCGATGCTTTTTTGTATTTAAAATCTGTTTTCCCACAAATAAGTGAAGGAAAAATAAAAGAAGGTACGTAACACTTTTTTCTTAAATACAGTTATATTAACTTGATGTTATTTTTGATTTTTAGGTATTTTTATTGGGCCGCAAATTCGAAAAATTATGCTTGATAAAAATTTTTCTAAGAAGCTTACTGATATAGAAAACAGAGCATGGAATAGTTTTATTTCCTTATGTCAAAACTTTATGGGAAACAAAAAAAGTCCTAGCTACGTTGAAGTGGTAAACGAATTTCTTGAGTCTTATGCTGAAATGGGATGTCGAATGTCCATAAAAATTCATTTTCTGCATGCACACTTAGATTTTTTTCCCGAAAACCTTGGTCAATTCAGTGACGAGCAGGGAGAACGATTTCACCAAGAAATTTTACAAATGGAAAAGCGTTTTGATGGAAAGAGCCACATAAGAATGATGGCAAATTATTGCTGGTCTCTCAAACGAGAAACAGATGGTTTGTTGAACAAACGTAAGAGGGCTAGTAATCATTTTTAACTACACATGTTAACTTAGGTTAAGCTATCGCAAAATTTGTACTTTAGAAAAATTTTAGTAACTTTTGCAAATATAAACCGATTTTAACAAATCATAACTCGTTTTTTTCTACATAAAATTATCTTTAAAATACAGTGCAAACAAAAATAGGTTTTCATAGAAAAAAATTAAAATAACTCTTGTTGAACTTGAAAAATTAGGGAAAAAAATAAAAAAAATTATAAACTTTTGAAAAATACTCACCTAATTTCTTAGAATATATTTTTTATGAATACACTTCATAAAAGCTTAATTATTTGCCTTTCCAAAACTGTTTAAAATTTAAAAATCGAACAAAAAATGTGTGAATTAGATGAAGTTAAGTGCTACGACCTACCCTAAAACAGTTTTTTTAAAATTACTCAAAATTTTGAGGGTGTTTCAAAATTTTTGAAAACGGTTTTTGTATGTCCTCACCTAGGCCTACAACCTCCACTAGGTCGGTTTTCAAGTTCTGACAAAAAGTGTTTTTTTGTAGCAGTGTGTAATCAGCGCTGCCAGATAAATTTGCCGAAAAATCGTCTACTTCATACATGTTACTTTAGTAAACTGTAATTGCCAAATCGTCACTTTGCTATTTCTGGGACAGATCTGGCAGCCTCGCATTTTGCTTCGCCTATACACATTGACTTGAGTAGATTCTAAATCAAACACTACAAATGCTGGTAAGTATGAGTACGATGAATAAAATGAAACTTTTGAGTGAATATGAGTTTGAATCACATTGGAATAAGTATGAGTGCGTATAAGTACAAGAATTTATGAGTCATGATTTAGCTCTACTCACTTTTTCACTACTCATTGCTGATCTCTGATTCAGGTTCAATATTGTTAATGTGATGGATTATTTCATCCTTTAGCTTTTGAATTATTTTTGGTTAATTGACATATACTTTTTCTTTTAAATATTTCCAAAGAAAGAAGTCCAACGGTGTCAAATCACATGATCGTGACGGCCAATTAACTTCGCCACGACGAGTGATAATACGTCCATTGAGTTTCTCACGCAAAAGAGCCATTGTCCAGGTTAATATTTTCAATTTCTGGCTACAAGCTGTTTGTTATCATCTCGCCATAGCGAACACCATTCACGGTAACTGCTTGGCCGACTTCATTTTCCTAAAAGAACGGCCCAATAACGCCGCCAGCCCATAAACCGCACCAAACAGGTATTTTCTCAGTGGCCAAAAAAATTACGAGTGCACGAAATGCATTTTGATTTGAGAACACATTTTCGTTTTAGTCTTCAACAATCTTAACACGCTACTCAATTCTGTACCTTTCCCTAGTTGAATTTGTCAAACACTGAAACAAAGAAATGTCAAGTGTCATGTTAAGTTGGGCAAAAAACTTGACGTTAAGATGTGACCCACAGTTAACATCGTGCATTATTTTTGGACCACCCTTAATTATCCGAAAATACGTCACTATAATCAGACAAGACTTATGGACAAAAAAAGAGAAAAATTGAGTCTGAAAATTATCTAAATGGAGTAATGCCTCCAATTATATTTGCATTTTTTTCGATGATCTAAACCGTCTTTTGGGGTTTGTATCGAAATCGCCAAAAACCATTTTTCGATGAAACATGTTTGGAAAGCAATCTATGTGTTTCAAAAGGTGCTTGAAATGTATATATGGGTGTTATAATTATTGAAGAATGAATGTGATGTCCGAAGGACATAACATATGTTAAACAAGTGCGATGTATTCACTCCACTCCACCTGATGTCCTAACTATTTATACCACCTATATCCGACCGGGATTGGAATGCGAACGTGTGGGCCGGTGCTTTAAATTCAGTTTCAAAGCTGGGCGAAGATTCTCATTAGTGACAGCAAAATATCCAATTCTATTGACTCCCTTGCTCACCGTTGCGATGTGTTCTGTACGTTTGTTCGTAATACGCGTTTTTCCTCAAGAGCCCATTGGCCGGTGCATCGTATAGCGCAATACAGGGAAAATTCTTTCTTCAGCCGGGCTATTCTTATGTGGAATGACCTTCCTGTGGAAGACTTCCCTCTCACTATCCTCCTTCCCATAACCTATTTTCCTAATGCAATCCATTGGTAGGGGTATCCCCTGAGTTCTGGTCCTAACAACATAAAAAAATCTCAAGATTTGGAAAAAGTCTACTGCTCCAATAAAAATTTTAACTTTAATCTTTCTAGCCCTTTTCGTTTTCTGAGTTTTGCGCTCTAGCCAATGGAAAACCATTCATATGAGAATTCTGCGTAAAATAAAGAAAGTTTTTAAAGAGGTGGTGCAATGAAATGCTGCTGGTAGTGCTGGGCTTAAAAGGTCCGTCTTTTGAACTTACATTTAAAACAAAAACAAAATTTCCAAATTTGCTTTTGTTTTAAATGTAAGTTCAAAAGACGAGTTTGGCGCCCGTGTTCTATAAACCATACACAAGTTTGGAAATTTTGTTATTGTTTTAAATGTAAGTTGAACGGGCGAGTTTGGCGCTCGTGTTCTATAAACCGCACATTAATGTGTTGTTTCCAGGTGACAAGCAATTGATTGTGTAGAAAAATTTATATAAAAATCACTCAGTTTTTTAAAAAACAATGTTAAATTTCCAATTTGCCTTTTAACTTAAATATATTTTGAGGTTGCTCTTCGCGGTTTTATAATGTGTTAGGCCTATTTTTTACACTTTGATTTGAAATATTTTTTCTAAATCATTCTTAAGCCTTTAAAGAAAAAAAAAAAAAACATATTGTTAGGGAAATGATGTGCCCTTACTTTTAATTTCCATAAAGTCTACACATTCAATACGTTTATTTCGCCTTTGGATTCACGCATCCATCAGTTTTAAGATGAAGTAATAATTGGCCAATTGCATTCGAACCTCGTACCTGGTATGCCGGTTGAAGCATCCGGCCATTGTTTAGTTTTTGTGTTGGTTATTATTGGCACCATCCAATTGCCCTATCTTTCCAAGGTTCATTTGCACTCGGGCATTTGGTAAGAACAAAAAAGTGACACCAGCAGACTCCAACCTCTTCAAATCTGGAACTTGAGATTTTGTTGTGAAAGCTAATATTTTCGAAATATGCACCCTTCACAGAAAAACTCTAGCCAATTTTTTTCAATTAAACCATTAATCAAAAATAAAATCAGTTTTAATTAAAAGTTTAATCAATTGAATTAAACGCTTACTTATGTCAAGAAAATTACTGCAGAAAATGTTGTTAATACAAAACAATATTTAATGGAAACTATTAATCTGCTTACTTGTTACAAATTTAATAAATTTTTTAATTAATATCGCAACTGAATTAATATCGCAATTGAAATTAATTTTAATTTTTTCTGTGTAAAGTAGATATTTTTCTTTGTAATCTTAAATACAAATAGAGTTAGAATCACTCTTACATCAAACTTCATTGAGATGGAGTTCTTTATAAGCTCGATTTCATAAATAGAATGTTTTCAATGGTGCTATCTTACTTCTGTAGAGACATTATTCCCCTTTTATAAATATTGCAGTAAAAGTTTCATTCATATTACAAGTCACTTTACGAAACCCACTTAAAAATTCCTTTAGTCCTTTGTGCTACAAGTTTTTCTTTAAATCCTGCAATTATTTTTACAGTAAACCGGCAAAAAAACTTTAAATTTTTTTAAGTCCACTTTACCAATTACTCAAAAAGGAAAATCAGACAGACACACAAACTCACACAAAGAACTCGGGCCAAAAAAAAAAAGAAAAGTTAAAATATTATAAAAAAAGGTCAAAATAAAACAAAACAACAAAAAAGAGAACGAAAATAAAACCATTTGACAATTCATTAAGTTACGGAAGTTAAACTCAAAACTGCAATTTCCCCTAGAACCAATTATAGAAAAATTTAAATACAACGATTTCAACAAAATCTCTTCACCTCGACCCACATCACATGCATTCCAATACTACAGAGAAGAGAACTCGTAGCCAGCCATTCATTTCGCAAAGAAAAATGTCAACCAAAAAAATATGTACATCAGAGAGGTAAAATAAAATATCTATACCCAGTACTCAGCCTTACAAATCTTACACTGCGATATTCACATGTAGTTGGATGCCACACAAAAAGGAATAACAAGAATATAACCGGCCAAAGGACAGAGGACATTACCCAAAAGACTATGGGTTCATAAATTGAAATCAGAGCAGCAGCACAACTAAAAAGAACAAGGAAAATTATTTTATATATGTATGTTTGTGTGTATACACATGCTTTCTACAAGTGTTACACTTTCATACATACAAACTTAAGAATAATTGAGTAATTCCAAAAGTTATGGTGGAGGCGAGTAGTTGGTATGTATTTTAAAGGTGGGCTTCAAGGGAACTGGCATGGTTTGTTGTTGGCTAGTTGTTGAAGAAGATTTAATACCTTTTTTCACTTGTTAAACTACTTGAATTTGTTGGCAATTACAAAACCAATCTACATACTTACATTTTGTACCGCTACAAATTTAATACACTGACGCTTTAAACTCCACTGGTATGCACTTTTGATGTCATAAAAACTGCACAATTTTAATACAGTGGAAACCCATGGTTGCACCAACAGCACGCTTTAGATCATACTTTTTTCACTGTAAGATGTCAGCACTGAATAAGTTAAATAGAGTTCCACTTTCACAGAAAAAAAATGAAAATAGATTTTATTTAAAAACTTTGTGATATTAATTATAAAATTAATGTAATTTGCACCAGTTAAAAAATTAATAGTATGAATTAAATATTTTTTAATATTAACAACATTTTCGGCAGTAATGTTTTTGATATGCATATGTAATTTTCTTGATTAACTTTTTAATTAAATAGAAACTGGGAATTATTTCCTTCCGAAGGTAATTTATATTATATTCAACATTTTTAATTTTTCGAATTTATTCTATGAGCTAAATTTCAGTTATGTATTTTATAAAGCTTTTTTGTAATAGTTCTATTCCTACAATTTTTCAGAAATGACTTTATACACTACCAGACTATTATATTGTATTTTCTTTTTACATTTTACCTTAGCCTTCCGTTGGAAAGCAATGAGGTATATTGAATGTACAGAAAAATTTACAATTATTAGACACCAGCAGAATGTAATGCATTTTCTGGCCCGCTACGGCCGTCGTCAGCATTCTTTGTGTCTCACTGGATAGTGTTACTTTATAAATTGAATGTATTTAACTCAACTATTTTAACAAATAGAAACTGGGAATTATTTCCTTCCGAAGGTAATTTATATTATATTCAACATTATTCTTCTCCTATTTAACGTCATTATATTTCGAATTTTCGGTTTTAAGAGATTTATACCACTAAAAACCTATTTTAACTTCCGCGTTGCTAAATGGCAAAACCAAGAACTTCGTTGCAAAAGAATTTAATTCACTGAATGGATTTTCATTTAATGCATTTTTATATCCATATACATTTATCCAGAAATCAAGAGTGGATTTCTTATTTAACAATTAATATGAATTTTGTTTTTGCCGCTGATGTTCCAAAGTTGAATTTTCATCTACAGTGAAATCAATCATTTCTTCTTTAAAATGTTAGCTAAGTCTGGGATCACACTATGAAAGTTTTCTTTCAGAAAGTTTGAGTTTTTTGGTGACAGGGGAAAATAACATATTTTTCTTCACTCTTCTCTCACCCATAAACTTAGACTTTCTGAAAGAAAACTTTCATAGTGTGAACACAGACTTAATTTGCATTTATTAGTATTTTCTGCACACAAAAAAGTAAGTATTTGTTAAATTATGATAATTGTTTGGCAACCGTTGTCTAAGTTGACTTTTTGATTGAGCTATAAAGTCCCGGCAGGTAATACGTATTTGTTTTTCTATTTTAAAAATTATGGTATTATGGTATATTATGGAAAAATCAGCTTAACATGAATTTAATGGATCAAGCTGTTCAAATTTTAAAACAATTTGATATGATAGATATTTTAAAAGATTGAACAGTTTATATAGCAAAAGAGTAGGGAATTGTATATGCATTCAACAAAAAAGTGTGGTAGATTTTCAAAAAAAGATTACTGGAATACTCTTAAAATAAATAATGCTAAAAAATGCTAAATATGTAGTTGAAAAATGCTAAAAGAAATGCTAACTGCTAAATGAAAAATTTGCAGCAAAATCAGACAAAAAAATGCTAAATCTAGCTGCAAAAATGCCAAAATGGCCACGCTGCTGGGTACCTAAGTGTTGGGGTGAGAATCAATCTAATTTCACTTTCGGATTATTTGAAGTACGTATTCAGAATTAAAACAACAACCAAATACTTAACTGGGGGGGGGGGGGGGGGGGGAGGTGGTTGGAAGGAGTGAACAAATTCGGTGTCATTATAGGTATTTTTTGAAAATAAAAAATGCAAAAAACAGTTTTTGCCAAAACATGGAACTTTTTTTTTCTGGATATCGACTTCCTTATGACCTGGCAGTATGAAATATATTTACTTTCGGTTTGAAAAATGCTCTACGACCTATTCTGCCTTCCTAAGAAAGAAAGTCACATGCCCATTTCAGTAGCGGGCACAATTCAAGCCAATTCTCTCGTTTTAAATTTTGTGCTGGCTAGCTTAGAAATAAAACTCGCGATCACCGAATGCCCTAGCGGTATAAAATATACTTTACAAACTATTCTCATACTTACCAAATAATAATAAAATATTTCATTCAAATCTCTTATGCGGCTTCGGAGGAGTTCAAACACAAACATCAAATATTGATGGTAATATTATAACGAAATCTAAAGGCCAAGAAATTTTTTACTGATGATCTGTTTGTCTGACAATAAAGCGTGGTCACAGAACATAAAACCGTAAAAGCATATCAACTTATAAAGAAACACTGGAACAAATTACCCAACTACAAAGATTTTCTGAGGAATAAAACTGGCTTGTGAACATGTTAAATATTTCGAAATATACTAAACAGAACAGTGTTTAAAAAAAGAACAAAGTAAATTAAATCAAAGAAATGTTAAGAACTTTTATCATCCTTTTCAATTCAAAGTAAAGTTTTTAATAAAAAACACTTTTTTTGTTTAATTCTTGTTAACAGACATGTCACTTCCTCGGCGTTGAGTGTCCGCTTATGGAAGCTTTCACTGCATAAGTTTATTGTCCAAAAAAGGAATATTTTTTTTATAATCAATTTAAAAAGTTGGCAGTTTTTCCTTAAGACCGGGATTCACAATCTTACACTTCTACTACTATTCATTCACACAAAAATCTAGCAGAATTCGATCCGACATAAACAATTAATGCATACTGTATTGTTAATGTCACACTATCACACTAAGAAGGCACAATATAATATGATTAAGCTCTTTTAAAAGAAAATGCAGCTCTTACCGCATAGAATCTAATGGGTTTGTTATTCAGTAATATTCTGCATTTATTCTGCCTTTGTCATTTCTTTAGGTTTTTTTTCAAAAAAATATGTGTTATTTTAAAAGTGTTACGCGTTCTTTTTTCATGATGTTCCCAGTAATATGAAAAAATGCTACATGTTTAACACTCTTTTTAATTAAAGGGGCATGAGTGCTGCATTAAATTAACAGCTGGTTTTGCTTTAATTTTTCTGAATAAATAAATAAGTTTTTAAGTTAGTCTCTCTTATTTTTGTCAACTTTGAAATTAGCGGTATAAAAGGGCTTACAATTAACGCTAATTGTACTTTATTGTTTTATGGCGAAACTTGTGTTCTTTTGTTAACATCAAAAATATGCAACACTTCATGTTACGCAACAAATCACATGTGACATTTAGGACTAATAAATGTGTGAAAGTTAAACTTTCTATTTGGTTTAAAATGCGTTTAAACCAGCAAATCTAGAATTCAGTAAACATTTAAACGATCTCTCAACGCATAAAATTGGGCGTTTAAACTACCAATACAAAACATATGAATTTGACAACATTTATCGTAGTGCTGCCACATTATTATTTTTTTCACTGCATATAATATATGAGGCGCTGATTTACAGCTTTTCAGTTTAAACTTCATATAAATTTAAGTTTAGTTCAATTAAACCAACGTTTAAACATTAATGGATTTATTAGCCATTATGATACATTTTTTTCGAAAAGAGAACGCCATAACATTTTATGAAAATATTCATAAACATTGGCAAGTTAAAAAAATCTGTGACTCAGTTTAATTTTTAAGGGCACCATATCATACTTTATGAGCACACACGATTTGACAAACAGGATAGTAAATCACTGCCTTTAATTAGAACTGCCCTTTTCAATATTACTTTATTTTGCGAGAATTTAATTGTTTCAGTTAGTTAAAATTTTTATTAACATTCTATAGTTTTAAATTTTCTGCAAATCTAGGGAGCCCTTCAAAGTCGTTTCCAACTATTGTGCTCAATTTGTTTTTATTTGTCAAAGTTGTTTATGAAAAAATGGCGTCTGATGTATTTAATGGTCATATTGTAATAGTTGTTGTATAATTTTAAAGTTGTATGTTTGATTGTAGTAGTCGTAGTAGTAGTGGCAGTAGTAGAAGTAGCAGTAGTAGTTGAAGCCCGAAGCCTGCATATAAATAACGCCTGTGGCCATAAAAAAGCCCAACATGTTTGGTAACTACAGTGGACAACCAACCATCATATGTAACAACTTTGGATGTGTAAAATGGGAGAGGTAATAAAACACATACTTTAGTTAAGTTTTGCTACAGATTCTTGTTTTTTTTCCACTTATTTTTGTAGTCATTTCTCCCATCTGTAACTAACAGTAGATGGATGGATGGCAGATATAAAGTGTCTATAATTTTGATTGTATCTTAGTAGGAGTAGAGAGGTTTAAGTTGGTTGGGTGGGTGTATGGAGGCTGTAGGACTTTGTATTTGTTGTCAGAATGTTCTTAAATTACGAAAATATTTATTGGCAGAGAACTAAAGAAATATGTTTTACATATGACAGTCGGGTGAAAAGTGAGAAATTGTGATAAGTTCGCAGTTTCGTCTCATCTAAGAATAATTGGGTAAAAAGGAAAATGGTTTTTAGTTTTTAATGACTGTTAAAGGAGAATTTTTATACTGTACATTGAAATGAGTTGGGAAGGAAATGACATACTGATCGTGGCATATAGACTCTTTCTTTAGTATATCGATTAACTTAGAGTTGCTTTCTAAATCGATCTGAAAAATAAGATTAAAATTGAAAAGATAATTTCATGAAATTGCTTCTCTGTCCGTTTTGAGAAAAAATTTAAGCCATAGGATTTGTGGAGAAAGTTTAGATGTTTTCCATTATAAACCTTTCGAGAATTTTAAAAATATTTTTCTTAACATCCTCATAGCATCACAAAGGGTTTTAGAAAACAAATCATTATACAGGGGTGGACAAATAAGACCTACCAATGTTAAACTAGTCATTGTTGATGGTATTAAGATCTAACTTTAAAATTTTCTGCAATGTTGTTTTGGAAAGGTCGAATTGGCCCAAGCGACGTCGAGTTGAGACAGATGGATTATTATATATACGAATATTTCGTTGCGCAATTGTTTCAGGACCGTAGATTACCGAACAGCGTTTCTCAAACTGGCTGTGGGAGCTGATTTGTAATACAAATATTGACGATATTTTTGCTGCGTCAACGTGCCGTTTTAGTGTAGAAGTTAAAAAAAGGACAAAAATTTCCCCTTAAAATAAGTGTTAGAGGGTTAATGTATTCTATGAAAAGAATCGCCATACAATTCTACTGCAGACATCTGAAATAGTCTTTTAGGTCAGAAGTGAATTAAGTATATTTTTTTGACTTGTACCAAACGCCTTTTCAAGAAATTTAAAAATTTCAATGCCCGAAATTTCGAGAATTCGTTTTAGATACATTGAACGAACTTTTGGCCTTAGAAGACCCCTAGTGAAATTTGATGCAAAAATATTCGTAGAACATTTTAACCCTTAAAAGTGCCGTTTTAGTATACTTTTGTGTAACAGTTGGGAAAAAGTACAAAAATGACACCTTAAAATGAGAGTTAGAGGGTTAATAAATTCTAAGAAAGAATCGCCTTACGATTCTACTGAAGGCATCTGAAATTATTTTTTAGCTCAGAAGTACATTTAGTATATTTTTTTTGACTTATACCAAACGCCTTTTCAAAAAAATCCAAAAACTTTAGGGGCCCATATTTCGGGAGCCCGAGCTTGAAAAGTTTTCAAAACCCTTTGACAGATTTGCTCTTCTAGTAGTCTACTTTTATTTCGCGTTGCAGTGTTGAGGCTGGTTTTTTTTTGTTGCACAGTGTTTTCAGCGATCGAGCCCATGAGTGGGCTTAAAACAGCTCTGGATATACAAAAAAAGAGGAATGCACAAATAAGGAAATAATCACCCCTATCGCGAATGTTATGGGAATATGATACATGGGATCAAACCTAAATTCCCATCTCCAACAAATCGGTATCGCAAATATTTTGGGAGTAAAAATTTCTAATGTGAATTATTTTTCAGTGCTTTGTAAACAAAAGTCTCTATTGTGAGTACCTTGTCAGTACCTGTATTGTGAAAGAAAAATATACAAAATAAAATACTAATAAAAATATGATAAAATAAATAATGAATAGTGTTTATCTTCATTTTCTTTATGTACGCTCCTTCAATAAGAGGAAAAAGTAATTTAATTTAGTCCTACTTTAGAATATAAATAAAAATTTACATGTTCTCTTCTCGTTCACATTAACACTTGTTGGGAATTTATTTATTAAAAAAATTCGCGGGAGTAAACATTGGCGATGCCAAATTTTTTAAGTTTGGGAATTTATTCCCAAAAAATTTGTTATGGGAATCATTCACAATACGAAATAAAAAAATATGGGAATATTTTCATGGGAGTAGTTGTTTGCGATAGGGGTGAATAATAATGTCACAGAGTTCAATTTCGTTCGGAAACGGAATTTATTCTGTAATTTGGTGCTTTATAAAATCACTAACAAATTTATCGGAATGAAACCATTTTTGTTTTCATGAACGGAATGGAAGTTTTCTGTATCTGAAAGTAAAAAAATATGTTTCCTTGGTTCCGAACGGAATTGTACTCAGCGACATGGCCCTATATAAGTATGTATGTATATAGATATACATTTTAGTGTTTATTGAATCTAAAACATTTGCAAATCGATAGTGGCTTCTTTTAGCAAAACCTTTAAGCGCTTAACTTTTATATTATCGTAATCCTTTCACTAATAAAGTCCTTTGTTTTATACCCACAACAAAATAGGGGATTTATGTGTAACACATACAAATATTCTAGAACCACCTTTTAGTATACCGATCGACTCGCTTTTTCCCCTGCTTATAAAAATATGCCAGCAGTATCTTTCGAGTAGCAATACCACCTCGGGATGATCCATCACCCAACCCGAACTGTCTCACAAGTGGTGAAAAATCAGCCCTTGAGTGGGGTTTTTACGATCTCCCTTCTGCAATTTTAGGTTAAAACCACAAACACAACGTGATGCCTGAAAGTATCTTTTCAACGGAAAAGTAAAACCCCCCGTAAAGATAATCTGAACCCGACAGACTTTCCGGCAAGTATTACACTTTCGTAGGCCTCAACTAAAAGTCAGTCTGGTGACGTGCGATTAGTGGCTACTGACTCCCGTGGTACCAGGGGGGGCTACTCTCTATTGCGTTTCGAAAACAATTTCGATGCGAAAACTCAATGCCAACTTGGTACTCTCTGTCACTTTCCCAAGATTTATTGAAATTTTCAATTTGAAAATGAAGCAAAAAGGGCAATAAAAATTAAAGAATGCGAGGATTTACAGTAATGGAATGCCAAAATGTGTAAAAAATGTTTGAAATTGGAAAATTTCAATAAAATAAAGTGATGATTTGCGAAAAGAAATAAATAAAAAGGTGCGAAAGACAAATGGACAAACTCATTAAAGAGTACCAATTGCTTGATTTGCTACAATTTTCTTTCGTATCGCAATAGAGAGAAGCCCCCCAGGTATTATCTCTGGTCGACTGCGAGATCGTACTAGGTCGCTTGGGATCTGTAAATTTTTGATTCAGAAGGTGAAATCACCTTAAGGTGATCCCTACAAGCCAGGGTAGGTGTAGAATATCAAATGTTCGGACTTGAGCCGAAGTTGTTAAGTTTATTTAGCCAGCTTTTAAACATCTATATCAACCATTTAAAGTGCCAAATATACATACAGCAGTATCAAATAATCATTAACCTTTTGATCTCAGTTAAATTTAATACTTAACTTTAAAACAAACACTAAAAATCATAAAAATTCCGCTGAGAATTACCTTCAGCATCTCATGATAAATCCTAGAAATACAACAAAAATTTTGCTTTATATTTGATCATTAAGTAAACACACATACACATCCACACAACAGATCCACAATTGTTTTTGTTTCAAGTCGAAATAATTTAAAATTTCCAATGACGTTTTCATTATACGGCAGAAAATTTTGGATTTTCAGTCATTTTATTTTTATTGAAATAAATATGCAAATTATGAGAAAAAAAAGATCTACTGATAAAGAAAATAAAGTAATCTGGAGGAAAACGCAACACAAACATGCGCAACCTTACACAACAATAGATCAAGCAAATCCATCCTTAAACAAATAAAACAAAACATCAACCTACCAGGAAGTCCATCCATCTCTATCCGTTTGAAAGCTATAAATGTTGTTGTAAATGAATAAAGTAGAACTGGTTGGGTTTTAATCCTTGCAAATGCTCTGATTTAAATTGCATCATAAAATGTAAACACAGAAACAACAATGAAAATGAAGGACATTTTGTGTATTTAGAACAGCAGCAACAGCGAAATATAGTGCTGGCTAGTAGATCGTAATGTAGAGTTTATTCCTTTTTCCACGCTTTGCTTTCGATTGTTGCTTTGTTCATTTTGTTAGAGAGTTAAAACCAAACAAGCCTTACAAGTCCTTCTTACATCCCTAAGGATTAAATAAGGTTGTATAACTGAGCAGCCCGCACAGCTAAAAGTCTTAGTAGCCTTCACTAAAACAAATAAGTTTTATAACACTCACACTTGCACACACACATTCAGGTCAGTTTAGCTCATTTTTATGATAGTTAAAGGCGAAAGCAAAAAAAGGATGCACACAATTTTTATTGCTCTCATTTAAACGACCGCTAATAGAACTGCTGTCGTTGCTCTAATTTTCTTTGGCCATTGTTTCCCGTAGTTGTTCAGTTACTTGGCATTTTTGTTAAATTGCAATATTTATTGTCAAATTTTGTCTCAGGATTTAGCGTAATGTTATGAACTTGGGAAATATTACATTTATAACCAGGACTCTCGCAATCTCTTGCCTTCGATGCAAGACAAAGACTTGGAAAAAAAGGATTTTGTTGGCAATTGTTACGTTACATTGTTGCAATATTAACATAAATGCGGTTCGTGGAAGGTTTCACAGTGTCACAAAGCAAAACCCCGTCTGGGAGAGTGTTAAAATTTTAATCAGTTTCACTAAGACGCGCTCGTTTTTAATTCTAGGAATCTAATGAAAGCAAATTTTGAACTAATTTTTCTTTTATTTCCATTATAATTTATATTTTGTAAGAATAACTAACTGGTCTTGAAGTTTTTGTTATTAGTTCAATATTTAAAAAGAAGTAGATGGATGAATTTCTTTTATTAGCTTTGTGGCAAACAGGTAGAAGACATTGTCTATTAAATGATTTATTTGCGTTTTGCAACCTTGATGACAAGGTAAATTGTAGAATATGAATTGATATGATAGAGAGCATGATATAATTTGAATGTTTGAAGTCCAGAATTCTAGGGAATTTTATTTATTCTTAATTTTTGGATTGAGACAGTTAGAAAGGACTGTGTTATTTTTGGTCTTGTTAAACTATCTATTACAACAGCATTAATCGTTACGGTTTGAGGCGTACTAAAGTGTTTTCCAAGAGTGGATTTTATGTGAGGCCTATGTGTAACTATGGACTGATCTTTGTCAAAATTGTATGGTGGTATGATTTCTAGTCGTATAGAACAAATTTGTGCAAAATCTTATATCAAAATGTGCATTTCGCCATTATTTGTGCTAATTTTAGTAAAAAAATTATCAACTTTTTGGGGTGGTGGTTCCACATATGCATTCAAAGCTCTTAACCTACCGAAACGATTTTGATGAATTTTACAAGCAAGTTTACCCCAAATTGTTCTTTTATTTTGGGTGTTTCGGTAGTGATCGTGTTTTCAACAGACAGACAGATGGCTAAATCTACTTAAAATTACTCAAGGACCCAGAATATTTATATTTAGACGAATTTTAAGAAAACCGGTTGATTAGCTTAGAAGATTGGTGAGGGCGAGCTTTTACCCCTATTGCCCTATTTCACGTCGTAAACAATAATTTGAAAAAGGGAGGGACAGATTTTACCCCTCTTGCCCTTTTTCACACAATATTCCCTATTTCCTTTCAGATGTAACAGTGCCTGCATGCCACATTTAAAAAAAACCCGGTTAATTATATGAGAAGAAGAAATACACATACAAAATTACAAAAAAATCCGTCAAGCCTCTTCGGAGGAGTTTATATAGGAAAATACTGAATGCCATATCGATTTCGTGCAAACTTAACATAAACCATCTACAGACTATCCCCACTTCACTTCTTTAAACTTTTAAAAGTTTGATCTAATAGCTATCGAAGCTACTTGGGACAAATTTTGCTAACACTAATAGATAATAAGTTACATGGATGAGAAAGAACACCTGTATGGCCAAAATGTCAAATTTTGATCCTCTCTAACTCTGAAACTTTTTAACCGATCTTGTTGAAAATTTGAGCCTAAACTAATATCCAATAGGACTAAAACCATGTGAATTTCATCCAAATCGGAAGACATCGATTTAAAAATTGGGTCACTTGACATGAAATCCCCCATATGTGACAGCGCATAGAGAAAGGGACCGGTAAGGTAAAGGGAACAGTAAAAACCAACTACACAAAACAAGAGGTAGGGATGACCTACGTGCGTTTTCAAGGTTGACCAACAAGGCTGAGATGTGTCGCTTTCAAATGAGACCAATACCAACACGCTCGGTGGCGGAACACCAAAGATACACGTATTTAAATCTTTAAAATGGCAAAACCTTTAGGTCCCTTTATATTTTTCGCGTCACATATACATATATATAGAAGATGTAATTTCCTTATTTGTGTGTTCCTCTTTATTGTCAATCAAGACCTTTTTAAAGCCCAATGATTGGCCTGTATATATTAAAATACCTAGGCAAAATCCTAACATAGTCTATTTATGGTCTGTGGGCGGATAACTAAGAGGAAAAAAGGGCGTGCCAGAATTAAAGCCCCCTAATGACATAGGAAGCTGAAAATTGCGTAGCATATAGTCCTAACATTGGAGATTAGCTTGAAGAAGTCCGATCTACATTTTCATTTCAGCTAATATTGAAGCTACCTAAAGATCACTAAAGCTAGAAATTGGCAAGCATATGGTACTGACATTGGGGCTTACCATAAAGCAGTTTTTCTTCCTGCCTGGCTGGGACAGGCTTAACAGCTAGTTTATATTATAATTCGTTACGGGGATAAATTCGCCTAACCACGTATATATTAAGTACTTTAATTCCCAGTGGGACATAGGCGCAGCACAAATGATATCCATGTACATCTATCATTTGACAAAGATAACATTTCCCACCAGGATACATCATGTTATTGTAGCTCGGCTTCCATTTGACGTCTTCAAGTGTTGGGATCGTCTGGAGTCTTTAAGTGTTTCTTAGCCATAGAAAAGCACAAAATCAACGTTAGTGTTGAATATTTTGTTATTGGGGCAAGTTGTGATGTTTCAGGATATCGAGAATTTTTTAAAGGTGTCATATGCTTGCTTTTTTTTCATAACCTGGTCTGGTTTTCTTCTCCTGCAAGCCGAAAGTTCATGGTACAGGACAAGTTAGTGCGTATTGATTTTGTCTTGCTGATGGATTGCACACTTCAAAAACTACGGAGGAAAAGGTACACCTCGTCAGCATATTTAATCAAAGTCATCCAACCTAACATTTAGTCCCCACGTTATACCATGCTGCGTTGTCATGGATTATTGCATTTCAACGTCAATAACTATGTTAAGTGGTAATGATGCCATGAAGAACTTCAACTCTTACTCTTATTGGATAACCTTTTGAGACCTCATGGCGTATCAAACAGATTAACGATATTTCTCAATGAGACATTTTAACTTTTGCGGGACTCCTTTGCATCTAAATACCAACCAAATTGCAGTACATTCCAATGTGTCGAAAGCTCGCTTAAAGTCAACGAGAAGTAAGTATGTATTAGGGTCACCGCCATTCAGTCGATTATTCAACATTGACGCAAGGTCTGAAGCCTGCCTGTTATTTTCTTAGGCCTAGCCCGGTCTGGTAGGATGTTGCCATGTTAAGAGGAAAACCAGAAAAAATCTTGAAAATTGTTAAAAAATATGCCTTGAAATTGAAATTGCTAATTTGTAAACGAAAAATTCAGCAATTTAATAACAGTTCCAAAGACGAATTTTCGAGATTTTACCCTAATTGAAATCGAGAGGTACTCAACGGCTCACAAGTTGTGTTAGGAGCTTAAAGTCCATATAAGAGTTATTTGTAACCAAATATTAATATTAAAACGGAAATTTAATCTAAATACCAACATAATTTGATGGTCTACATTCTCCATGTTCTCCAAGTTCTACAAGATTGCGACTTGAACTTTGTGCACAAGGTTAACACGGACAGACAACCAGCCAAAAAATTATTAATTGGCTGCGACAGCTCTTATAGGCATCTACAAAAATTTAACATGTATCAAAATATGCCTCAAAAAGCCATACACAACAATATTTTTTTTAAGCAATTTTAAAATATTATTTAGAACATTATGACCTTGTGAATCCGCCAATTGTTTCTGCCTTCATTGGCCGATCAAGGAAAAACATGCAATGGCGTATTTATGGTTTTCCTGCTGCTTGCTTTTGTTTTGGCGCAGGGACTACGAAGTTCTAATTTCGGTATAGTGACTTTTACATTTTGTTTAGGCGTAAGGACTTCGGTTTTCTGTTTTGGCTCAGAAACGTTAGTCTATTGTTTTGACACAGGGACTTCGGTATTCTGTTTTAGCACAGGGGCATTTGTCTTCTATTTTTAACATGGAGATTTCATATCTTCTGTTGTGGCTGAAAGACTTCGGTCTAATATTTTAATACAGAATCTATGGTCGCTGTTTTGATAGAAGAACTTCAGTCTTCTGTTTGTGGCTTAAAGCATTTTTGATTCTTGTTTTAGAGGCATTATTTAGTTTATAGCGTTAGGAAAATCTGTAAGCTCAGTTTCTCTTATACAACAGCGGAGATTCTTGATCGGAGATACTCGTCCGAAGAAGATAATATACGACTAGAGTGGAACTCCCTCTATATTCAACGAAATCTCGATTAAATAAGCTAAAAGTTTTCTAGCATTTTTCATAATTTATATTTGAATCAAGGTATATAAACACAAGGTAGACTCGTTAGCGTACATACATAAAAACCAATTGTCAAATGCGTATGTGTAAGCCAATATTTGTACATGTGTGCGTTAAACTGTTTTTGTTTTATATGCAGACAATTTTGACAAGCAGGGAATTTTTATAGACCAGCATGTCTACACTCCAAGATGAGTCTACCTTGTGTCAATTTACCTTGATTTGAATATAAATAAAAACGAAATTTTAAAAAAAGTTAATGTTTTTATAAAAAATTTAAAATTTTTAAAAGAATATTGCTTTTGAAGATAAATGAAAGTAATCAAAGAATTTTATTCGGATCGTTTGAAAAAACTGTTTGGTTTTGATTGATTTTTTTGCGAAGAATGTTATGGAATGATGCTTTTTGTTTTTTCCATATAATTTTTGTCCTTAAGAATATTATCTTTTAAATGAATGATTCTTTTTTTTTAATATTTCGCAAAATACACACAACATCCTTTTAAGCATTTGTAACTTACTTAATAAATATTTTCAATCCAATAACACTACACATACACGACCCTAACATCGGAATACTAAACAAATCAACTTGTTGCAACATCATATTACTGCCGCTGAAAACATCCATCTATTTTATTTATATTAAAAAAATATACAAAATAATCTTAAAAATGAAAAACATATAAATTCATTATCGGGCAGGATATTAACATGACTAACAAACATGTGAAATTAATTGATTTAAGTGAGTTGAGTAGAATATAGAAAATGAAAAAAAAAACAACAAAATAAAACGATAAAAAGGAGGGGGCACACAAACAAAACCCAAAATAGATTAAGGGCGTTATAAATGACCAGCGGCTAAATTCTACTAAAATCTATATAAATTGTATGACAAAATACAGAAAAAATAGAAAAGTGTGGAAAAACGTCTGTAGCAACCTTTTGTCATTAACATTAAAACTCAATTAGATTCGTTACACGCCCAATTATGTATGTTGCAACACTTAGAGGCACTCCAAAATCAGCTAAAGGTCATAGAACATACAGCAAAAAAAAATCAGAGTTAAAATACTAAAATAGACCATTTTATTTTAAGTTCATAGAATATTGTTAACTTGTTTGTTTCCTGTTAGATAATGAATTTCATATAAATTAATAGAACAGGAATTTTATATTGCAAAAAGCAGCCAGTCAGCCAGCCAGTCAGTTCATACAACCCTCACAACTCACCTTTCAAACACATGGACATTTAGTTTGATGCTGTTTGTACAATTAAGTTGTATGCTGCAAAGTTAAAGTATTTGCTCTAAATGCCAATAATTATGTTGTTTAAGTTGCCAACAAAATATGGCCACACTAACACCCTCGTAATTTTGGCCAACAAAAATTGGCTTGTGTAAGTAAAATAAAAAAAAAAACAAACATAAATTTGAAATAAAATATCAAAAGTTTGTAAAGTTTAGGTGAGATACGAGTCGAACGCTTAAGTATGTCAAAGTTTGGGTAGCAGAAGGGAAACATTTATTTTCTAATTTAAGAATTTTTTTTGGATTTTGTAGACCTTGTTGAACATGTTGGTACATATTTTATCTTATTTATAGCATCAGTTGGCTGTTTCTAAAGTTAAGAAGTATTAGGAATAATTTAATGTCGTTTTTTTTTTCATTTGGAATATTGAAACTACAAAAGTGAGCAAACGAAATTGTTGTTGTGTGTCTCGAAAGTTTTAAGAAAAAGACCGTTAAATTCCTTATAAAGGGTGGTCCAACCATAAAGCGCGATGTTAATTGTGAGTCACACCTTAACGTCATTTTTCAAAAATAGGACCACAAGAGGAGGTAGGGGGCAATTCCTGCCTCTCACAAACTTTCTAACCGATTTTAATGAAGTTTATAAACATAGATAAATCCATATTTATATGGACACATGAGCATAATGTGTTTTTAGTTACTGTGGTGCTGGGTATCATATGGTCGGTCATGACCGACTAAACTTTTAGACATCAAATAAACACAGTCCGAAAGCAAAACTAAATTTTTTCATTTATTAAAATAAAAGTCAAAGAACGTCGGGCGACGAATTTGGCTCCAACTTGCTTTTATTATATGGCTGGTACTTTGTTGGAACCAGTGTTCGAAAATAAACACTAAATATCGTTTTTTAATGTTCGGTTCGGTATATTTGTGGAAAACACAAACGCTAATAGTGTTTGTTTAGAAAATCATTAAAAAAATAACGTTTCCCTGTTAGTCATCTTTCGAACACAAAAATATTACTGTTTTTATCAAACTCAACAAAAGATGTGAACATTTAATTCCGTTCGGGTTTTTTTAAAAATCCACAAACTTCAATGTGTTCGGTTCGGCTCGTTAATGTTCGTCCCTTTTGGCTGGTAAAAAAAAACAATTTTACAAAAACCAAATACACACATGAAAAAAACATTATAGAACATTAAAATATAAGGTTTGTCTACAGTATCACTACAATTGTTCTGTTTTTTAACGAATTATATAATGTTCGGTTCTTTCTTGAAAATAGTTACGAACGGTATTAAGGGTTGTGTATGTCTACACAATCACTTAAAAAAAATAGATATCGTTCCTGGGTGTGCGAGCCGAACGTTAAATAATGAACTGTTTATTTTCGAACACTGGTTGGAACGCCATTAAATGATTGTTCATAGAAAACACCGATTTCTTTGTAGTTTCAGTAGTTATTTGGCTCCATAGAAGTTTGAAAACCTTCTTCAGATCTTCATTGTTCTTAAACGTTTTTGTACGTATGCATTGCTCTTATTCTTCTATATTGTATTCTGCTGATTGGACAGGCAAATACTACTGTTGTGCTACATAAAAATCCCACCCTTTCTTAATGAGAAGTGGGCTCAGTGCCGTAGACCTGTTAAAATTACCAGGCATTATTGAGTTCAAAATTGCTTGCCATTTACTCCATACAGATTTTCAGAATATCCACATCCATTTTTTTTTCACACGGTGACAGCCTCAAACTAGCTTTACCACTTTATTTAACAGTCGGAATTGAAACAAGTGCGATTGCAGACTCATGTGCCTCAGTTATTAAACTTGTTGAAAAAGTGTGAGTCTTAATTTTCTGTTTAAAATAAAGTTCAAAAATAATAAAGAAGAAAATTTAAAGAATAAACCGACAGGAAACAATAGGGGCGACGCTATTGCCTCAAAGTGGGAGCTCGCCATATAAAATTCATGCCTTCCGTAAGCGCAATGGTAAGCGAAACGTTTATGTTTCTCCCTTACAAACCTGCTTCATTGGAAGCTCCATTTTTTATTGGGTACCAGCGCAGATGTTATCCCTGTCCCTGAGGGTTCTAACGTTCCTAGTATCCAATCATAGTCCTTGTTCGATATGCAAACGTTGGCATCAAGGTTTTGGTTTTTCATTTAGAGGCTGTTTATTAGACGATTCGTAAGTAAATTATATTTCGGAAAAGTGGGTTGCTGGCCCTCCTTACTTAGATTGGTGATAGCGCTGCTATGTTCGTGTCCAATACCACGATGCAGTCATGCTTCAGCAAATAATCATGTAATTCGCCTACTTGCATGAGACGTTAAGATGTACTTTAACCATTCAGGCTACATGACTGAGCGCCTTCTCACTTTAGCTAGCTTTCAGAGGAAACTGAAAAGCCATTGCCCGGGAAATATTTGGTCTAGGACTGGAAGTAGTGAGCTGCTTGGACAGTCCAACAGAGGAATCGTTACTGGTCACTCCCAAGTGAATGACAGTCAGAAAACTTACCGCACTACGTTCAAATATGCTGAAAGTCCCATGGCGCCATATGCTCCAGTATATATATATATATATATATATATATATATATAAGCTTAATAGGTCAGATCAACGGTCTACATTTGCATTCGAAGTTAAATGAAACTCATGCTTCCAACGATGTTGAGCAAAACTGGAAGAGATTTAAAATTTAAGTCCCGAATGCCTGAGGCTGGAAAAAAACAACAACAAGAAAAGACTTCATGTCAGAACAATAATGTAACTAGAAAATGGAAAAGTGGCCGAAGACGACAACATCACAGCTGAAGTTTTACACAATATGACCCTCGATTTTTTGGAGCCACGCTTCACCCACTCTTTCTCCAGATATGGAATACTTAGGTATTTCCAAGGAGATGCAACAAATTAAGCAACAAGCGGCGAGGCATTTGTGCATAGTAAAGAAAGTCTTAATTAAAATCACTCTAGAGCGAATCGTCCAGCAAGTAGACTGGAATCTGCTCCCGGACTATGCCAGTTTTAGAAATGGACGCTCCAGCGTCGATTGAATCAACACTCTCTGGGTCCTAATTGAACAATCTCCTGAAATGTGATCCCCTTAATACAACCTTTCCGTCGACTTCGAAAATACATTTGAATCCATAAATCGTGAATTAGAATGAATAATTAGAAAAATTTGGTGTTGCAACTGAAGATTATTTCAATCATACGCAGCAGTAACGACAATCTTAAATGTATTGTGTTGCACACGGGAAAAATGTCTTAACACTTAATTACCATTTCAGGGGTTAGACAAGGCTGCTTATTATCACCACTCTATTCCTAGTTGACATCGATGCGGTAACCAGACGCGCTTATATCGAAAAACCGAGAGGCACACAAATCAAGTTATGTTGCTGATAAATTCAAACTTTTACGTCGGCTTTGACTTGCAACTAAAACTGAATTATTTCGCAAGCGAATCAAATAAAGTGGGTTAGAAAATGAATACATCCACAGATCCCATAAACCTTCTTTATGCACACGTCGAACGTAGAGTTCACATACCTTGAAAGCTGACTGTCAAAAAACGACGGTGCAAAAGAAGACATTGGGTGTCGAATCAGAAAAGCCCTAAGTGTCTTCACACAACTACGTACTGCATAGAGCTCTAATAGCTACAGCATCAAAACAAAAATAAAATCTTGAAAGCTGGCGTTATTACTGTTCTATTATGCGGATGTGAAACCTGTTTTGTTAAAGAGAACATACAGACATAGAATTCTTCGAATATTTTGGCCATGAGGAATCTCCAGTTAACAACTTAAGTACAAGGCTAAGATTGTAGATAAACACACCGAAATCCATAGCAGAAAGTTCGTTACGATTAGACATACCCTTCGTAAACCGTAAAAAAAACTATGTAAACGAGGTAGACAAAAAACAACGCATGGGGAAGGTCAACATTGGCAGAAAGTGATTTAGCTGCACACCGCCAGAGATGGAGACAAATATTAGACAGCTTATGCCCAGTACAAAGGCAGCTCGTAATCCATAAAAAACGATTTTAGTGGTTTTTAATAGATTTTTTTTGTAGATTGATTTCCATCACATAGCCGATTAACTATATGACTGTACACTAAAGTCAGTAGAGTACACTATAGGTTTTCTCGCCATTAAACAAAGACTATATCAGATCCTTTGTTAAGCTTAAATAGGCTTAAATCTGCATTAGACAGTTTTCTTCTTTCTCCTTGTAAAGATCTCATTAATAGGATGTACCTTGATGAAAAAAATTATCTAATCTTAAACAACTGCATGGGATATAAATTGCTTAAGGATTAAGAGGGAATTTTTAAAGGTATAACGTTACTTAAAGGTCTACTATAAATTAAAACAAAATATTAGGAACTTTGACAACTAAAAAATTGTTAAATACAAAGATCAAAAATAACTTAAAATCGTAAAATCCACTTTAATCCTTTTTTAATATACATCTATAAAAATAAGTAACTTTAACATCGTGCTCACAACACTTGAACAACTTTGACACACACTCACAACCTCTCAACTTTTCCCAATCCCCAAAATTCATTCAATAAACAAACAATTTGTTTTCATTTTCAATGACCCGCAGCATAAAAGTAAAATTGTTAATTGTTTAACAATCCCCCTAAAGCAAGAAAAAAAGTGTTTAAAAATTAAGTCATTAAAGCATTAATAACCTATAAATAATAATGCCTCCTCAACAACTCCTCCTATTCGAACTCTAAGATTCAAACACTTTTCAGTGGAGTAAATTAGTTGCTAAAAATGTTGTGCTTGTTAAGCTCGTGACTAGTGTTAAATAGAGGGAAACATTTTCTCCCAGAGGATTATCAAAAATTAAAGATGAAAAAAAAACACTGAATAGAAATTGTAAGAAATTGGAGAATGTGACACCGAGTTATGTATAAAATGACATAAATGTGCCACCCGCACTTAAACAATAATACACACACCAAAAGACAGCCAGTCAGACAGCCATACATATAGGCATAAGTGTGACACATTTAACACCAGACTTGTCATGTCATGTGTATGTGTATGAGCGAGTATTTGTTGCTCCCTTTTACGTCAAATGATTTTTCTGTAACACACGTCACAAAGTCTTGTGTAGTTCAAGCGTGTAGTACAGATATCATCGAAAGAAGAAAAAAAAAAACGTATTGTAGGTGGTTGCTAAGATTGCCAGTGAAACCTTAATAGTAGGGGGAAGGGAGGTTGTACCTTCCTTCTTCAAATATTTGTAAATAAACATGCACATTTAAAGATTCCTCATACACACAAAATACAAAATTTACCCATATGTTTACCTAATTGTGTGAATGCTGAAATGTTTGAAAGAAATTTAAGGAATTTATATGAACTTCACACCCTACTTGTGGTATACTATGGCTTTTTATTTAATATGGAATTAGAAAGGAAGTTTAAACAGAAAGTAAAAAAGGCGCCATACATTTCATACCCGGATTACAAAGATCGAATGGTTCGTCAATTAAAACTGATTACAAAATTTTGACACCGTTTTAAGTGGAAGGTGCTCTGAAGCTGCACTATGTGGTCTCATTATAGGAATACTTGGACATGTAAATGTTTTTATGAAAGCCATTGTATTGGTCAGCATTAGGTTTTAAAAAAGCTGTATATGCCTCTAAATAAATTAGTGTTGACAATTGAGCCACTTAGTGACTTTGTTAGGTTACGTTCAATGGGCAGCCGACGCGAAGACGCGTCACTTGGGAACTTATAGCGGCCCCTTTGTTATACCTTTAGCCAGTGTTCACCAGATTACTCCCCGGACATCATTGCAGCATTCCAACATTTTCGATATCCAGATAAAATTAAAGATCCTACCTTAGATAACTACAACATCAAAACAGGAAAGTTCTGGTCCCCCAAAATGCCTTATCGTCATATCCCTGAGACCAAGGCATTGACAGAGGAAGAAAAACACCGAATTTTTCTCCTCCTCCTCGTCTTGAAAACTTGTATTGTATGTATATAACTATATTAGGTTAGGCCCATTCACATTGTATGGATCCCTATCAGCTACTGGCCTTATATGGTACATAGAGAACCCAAGTAGCATACGGGTCTTCCCCGTATCATAGCCAGGCAATTATATTTTGGCCAATGAGTTAAAAACGTCGATTACGGTCCTATGGTGGTCCGAATGAAACACCGATATGTTTCGTGGTGTGTGGACTGTATTAAGGGGTGGATTTGAGCTAAAGCTCCAGAATACCTGCCAAGGATCCAAACACCAATTATTATTAGTATTATGGTTATTTTTGTCGAACTATTTATGGGTTTTTAATCCAAATTTTAATATTTTTAATCAGGCTTAAGTTCATCAAATTTAATTTTTCATTAAATTATTTTATGAAGAAAGGAATTTTACAACATGAAAATTAATTAAAATTGTTATTGTTAATTTTTCATTCTTGACTGACCTGAGGTTCAAACACAGGCGGCTGGCCTGAGATTCGAACACAGGCGGCGGATTACCCTGACATGTTTCGATCATAACCACTTGATCTCTTTGTGTAGATCGAAATTTGCTTTTTTTGAAGGATTATCCATTTTAATTGATTTTACATGTTCTTCCTTACTTCTGTTTTTTCGTACTTTTTGTCAAGAATTTTTCTTGAAGTCCAAAGTACATTTTTGTTTTTTTTTACTCCATTTTGTCTTTCTTTTTCTTGTTGACCTTTTTCAGCACAACTTGAAGGACAAATGTACACATAGAGCTCGTGCCTTAGCTTTAACAATAACTAGTATTGTGGTTATTTTTGTCGAACTATTTATGGTTTTTTAATCCAAATATTAATATTTTTAATCAGGATTAAGTTCATCGAATTAAATTTTACATTACATTATTTCATGAAGAAAGGAATTTTACAACATGAAAGTTAATTAAAATTGTTATTGATAATTTTTCATTCTTGACTGGCCTGAGATTCGAACACAGGCGGCTGGCCTGAGATTCGAACACAGGCGGCTGGTTACCCTGACATGTTGGTATTCCCAGAGAAAACGCCGATTGCGTTTCTCGGTTTATGGAGTGTATAGGGTGGCTTCGGGATTCAGCGCTAAAGTATCAATCAAATATCCAAACAACTTTGTGATATTATATAGGCTGGAACTAGAACATGGTAAAAATGTTTAAACTGAAGAAAAACACTTCTTATATATACGCTTTCCTCGTTTTCTAAACGTTATAAAATGTTAATTTATTTGATAAGTTCTTATAAAATATTAAATTTTTAAGACAATTTAAATAATTAATTTATAAAATAAGATAACAAAAACAATTTGGCAATTATTAAGCGATTAAAAATACAGCCGTCCAATATGGCTTTCAAACCAACGATTCGACTTACAAATTTGTATGTTACAAGAATAAGAAAGTCAACGAACAATAAAAAAATAAAATCAACGAAAAATAAATCCGCCGCCTTCGCTTCAGACGTCAACATAGTAGGCATTCTCACCCTGCCATTTCAGAGCCTTTCTAAACTACTCACCTTTTAAGAGAATTCCGCAGCGATATATTGCATAGCCAATTAGAGCCCCTTAGGTTACAAAATTAAGCGATTCAATTTGAAAGTTTCACAATCAAGGGTTTTGAGCAACTTCTTCACCGGAGATGCCGAACCAGCATTTTGGAATCTGGGCTCTAACTACTCCAAACCACTTCCAGTACCTTCCATAAATCTACTATAACAAGATATCTAATATTGCCTTTTCTCTCTAAACTCCCAAAGTTGGGATTCTTAAAGGAATATTTGGTTACCCAATGTTTAGTGAATTAATAAAACCCTACTGCTGAAATACAGCAGTTTCTGTATAATTAGCAACAACCTTTAGGGAGGGCGGACTTCTCCGCAATGGATGGAAAATCAGCCCTTATTGCTGACATTTTTAAGATTTCCATTTCCGCCACCACAAGATTTCCGAAGGAGCCTTACCAATAACCAGGGGCTACTGGTAAGCCGTAATCTCAAAAAAACAGATCTGCTTATTTATCTTTTTACAAATAACGGCTTTGGCTGTATTTTGTGCCCTGAAGATCTAACAGCGAGAGGTGCACTATTCCCAGGACGTATCTATATATACCCTAGGGGAAAGTGTGATTTCAATTGGCATGTGGGTACTAGAGACGGGCATATTGAAAAAATATCTAGATATATATCGAATCGATATTTTTTAGGAGTATCGATATTTATATCGATATCGATATGTCGAACGTATTTTGCTGAAACTATTATTCCAAATATATAAAGATAGGCATATATTGTTCCTAAACCGCATAAAATAAATCTATTCAAGTTCGTTTGACTTAACTATTTTAATGAGAAATTTGCAATGTGAATACCCCGCTTTTTTCTTAATTATTCTTCTTTTAAATCCCAACCATTTTAGATCTTCATATTAGTTTAAAAAAAGCACATGATGCATGCAGTGATGCCAATTCTTAAAAAAACATATTGTTGGAAAAACGGCTAAAATTTCGAGTTTTTAATGAAGAGTGACTTTAAAAAATATCGAATTCGATATCGATACATCGGTATTTTAAATATGGGCGATATATATCGATTATTTTTTTTAAATATCGATATATTGATATATCGATATTTTTTGCCCATTCCTAGTGGGTACTTCATCAAAAAAACAAATCCATCCATCCGTATTTAAATCAAGCCAAATTTGTGTCAATAGCACGGATTTCCTTAAATCAAGTACAGAATGCTTGATTTTAGTACGAATTATTCAAGTGCCCCGTACTTTAAATAACCGGAAACATGATTGACTGTATTAAAAGTGAGATAAAATTTATCTTAAACTGTGCTAGAGTTAAGAATTTCTAAGTTGGTTTAATCTCGATCTGCACTTGAAATAATAAGTGAGATCAGATTGATTCTAACCTAAACGCTTACCCCAGAGAACCAGAGAGCATATTATTATTTTACTTACCAGTAAAGACATGTTTATTTCACTTTTGTGGTATTCCGCCATTTGTTGACAAAAGAATTCTTAGTAATCATTCTACTTTAAACATTTTGTGTATTTAACTAAATAGTTTTCACAAATAGAATATGGGAATTGTTGCTTCTTATTTTAATTTTAAAGCATGAAAATAAATATTGTCTGTTATTTTCAATTTTAAACATGAAAATAACCTAAACTTTTTTTTCTTATAGTGTTGTTGTTATTTCTATACAAAACATTTAATATTATTTTACCCTCTTTTGAAGTGTTGTTGTGGTTTCTACAACAAACTTTTACAAACACACGCATATAGAATACAATTCTGAGAGCTGAAAGCTGAGACTAATAAATTATATGAGATTAAAATGCTAACTTTGTAATTTTACTCTCTAAGTGGCACTGCCAACGAAAATTTCAATGTTTTTATTTTGTTTTAATAATTTTATACTTATTTGAAGAAATTCAGAGATTGGTTTTTGAAAGTAATCCTATTTTGAATTGTTTTAAGTACTTTCAAGAGTTATTCGTACTTTAAATTTGTGATTATGACTCGTATTAAATTAAGTAGAAGAAACTTGAATTGAATACGAGTTTTTTCTTTCTGTGTATAATTTAAAGTAAAACTTAAAATTTCTCTGCCACCCATATGATAACTTTCATCTCAATTCCAATTACAGCCGCTAAGAAATGGGAGATTTATTTTCCAAAAATGTCGATTCTGCCCCTCTTGTGACGCAATGTAGCATTATTAAAAGTGCGACTACACCTTTCCCCTTTCCCTTCTAAACAGGGCATAACTGAAAATTGTTTAATTTTTCTTTTATTTTATCATGTTGTTATCAAATATCTGTTTGTTTGTATCTGTCTGTATTTAACTCTGAATATCTGACGGATATTATTTTTAATATAAAGCTGTGTGTGCCTGTGTGTACGTACGTTATATATGTTTAGATATTGTTTGATTATGTTGTCGCACGCGCTATTTAATAATAATTTTGTATCTTTTTTCTTCTCTGCCTTCATCAAAAGTGGGTTGTTGATATTATTAAATTTTATGGAATAGCAAAAAAAAAAAAAAAAACTTTAAACATTTTACACGTTCTTTATTCTGCTATTTTGGATGTTAAAGCCCGTGTATTAATGTGTGTTTCCATGTGTGTTTTAAGGGGTTAATTGAAAATATTTTCAAGTGCTGACAGTTGCCATGGATTAGTTACACTTTCAAAAAATTTAATGAATTTTAATCAAATGCAAACATTTTCGAAAAATAAAACCCCTCCCGAAACAAAACTATTATTCTCTATAAAAGTATAATTTAGACATTTATATTCATAGTGTTTCGTTCTAGAGAAATAAAGTTTGTGGCATTATTAAGTGGAAACATGAAAATTCATATTTTATGGGTATTAAAACACAAATATTGTGTGTTTATGTGCGCCTTTTTTCTTTTTATTAAAAACAAATTTTAAGGTTGTTAAAACTGGGGGTTTGTTAGTTTGAAAGGCTGAGAAGAACTTTAAAGAAATGAAATTCTATCTACTAAAATTTAAACTATTTTGACATGAAAGGACAGTTGTCAATATTTAATTTTAAATATAAAGCTACTCTTTGTATAATTTTTTCTCTTTAATTTTTGAGTTAAATCTATAAAGTTATTTTCTAATTTTAAGATTTATTGGTTTTTTTTTTTTTAAATCACCGCCTACTCCACTTTCTATTGAAGTATCCTTCATAAATCCTTTAATTTAAAACTCTTGTCAGTTAATCAACTTTATTACATATTTTTTTCTCGCTCCTGCTTCACATGAATGCAAATATATTTCATGTCGAAATACTTCTACATCAATTGTAGTTAGGGCTTCTAATTCCGAATTCGTAGGAATTTTGTTTTATACCTGGGAATTCCCGGGAAATTTTTTGTAAAGCTATTAGTGGCAATCAAAGATTATTTAAAAAAATGAAACTTGTCTATTCAATAAAAACAGAATCGCAGTGTTTAAAAAACTGCAGTCAATGTAGAACAACTGCAATTTCTTCCACTTCTTCATTTGTCATTGGCCAAAAGAAACTGTTGCTTTTACATCTGATTAATTTAATGGAAACAGTCGCTTTCAAATTAACTCAAAAAGCGAAAAGTTGTACACAAATTTTTGTTTTTTGTTCAATAGTTTTTAGTCTCGACTGCAGTTTTATAAAACCTGTTGTTTAGAAAATGTTTCAGACTTGAGTTTTCAACAGACGTCTGTCAACATGCCTTTAGGTCCAAAATGCTTAGCAGCTCCTAACGCGTCGCATAATTTCAAGAAATGGGTGTAATTTTTTTAAGGAAATATTAGAGCTGATATCTGTTGATATCTTGAAATCCAAAAACTTAACATTTCTGGTTTAGATCATTAAATATTGTAAGAACAAGTAAGAAGGTATGTCCGGTCAACACATCACACTATATGAGAACAAATTTTCGCGAGTGAATCCTATTTGGCTTCCATGGGCAATTATGGACCCGCTAGAACAAAATTATGTTTTTGAGACAGTGTTCGAAAATAAACAGAATATTATTTAGCGTTCGGCTCAAACAGCCAGGAACGATATCTATTTTCTTAGTGATTGTCTGGACGAACGCAACTCTTAATACCGCACGTAGCTATTTTCTCTTCGTTAAAAAACAGAACAATTTTAGTGATACTGTAGACAAACATGATATTTTAATATTCTATAATGTTTCTTTTTTACATTGATAAAGAAATGACCAACAAAAATTTTAAGTAACGACCGCAGCTCAAACAGCTTGTGTGTCTACCGAACCGAACACTTAGGAGCGATATTTAGTGTTATAGTCTATCAGCCGTATTCATAATGAAAATTTGGCATAAAGTTAGCAAAAAGTTTATTCATAATACACTAACCAAACTCTGGCCAACGTTTTGCTAAACTCTTGTTAACGAGCTGCCAAACGTTTGCCAACTTGTGAAAAACAGCCGTTTAATGTCAAACAATTTTGTTCGTTTTTTATTAATTGTTTTTTTTTTTTTAATTTACTGTATTTTACTTAATTTATTTTAATTTTAAAAACCTTTTAAAATTGTTATATGTGAAGAGAAAAACAAAAAAATGACAAATGCAGCGATGATTAATGCAAAACGTGTTACATTTTTGAGTAATACAATGTGGCATCATAAAAATTCAGAGTTGATTTATTAAAAGTTGGCAGATGGAGAAAAGTTCGTTATGAATTAACTTTGTGCCAACAAGCTGCTAAGCTTAATCGGCATTCTAGTTAGCAGCTCGTTGTACGTAGTGTACAAATTGTGGCTAACTTTTTGTTATGAATACCGCTGTATATGTTTTGTTTTTGTTAAACTGTTTTGCTGGCCTTTTGTTTTTTTTTCGAATGTGTATTTTGTATTCGCATAAAATTTTTGTTTTTTTTACCAGCGAAAAGGGCGCACAACAGAAACGGACGAACATTAATGAGCTGAGCCGAACACAACGAACTTTGTGGTTTTTCAAAAAACCGAACGGAATTAAATGTTCTCATCTTTTTGTTGAGTTGGATAAGAACAGTATTATTTTTGTCTTCGAAAGATGACGAACAGGAAAACGTTATTTTTTTTTTTAACGATTTACTACACAAACATTATTAGCGCTTGTGTTTTACATAAATCTACCGAACCAAAAACTAAGGAACGATGTTTAGTGTTTTTTTCGAACACTGAATTGAGGTTAAGATTCTAATATCTTCCTGTATATCAAATTAATTTGCTTTTATATTTAAATTAAATGTTCGAGCTAAAGGTCTTATTGTCTTATATAAAAAAACTTTATTTTAAATTTATTTGAATTTTTTGGCCCATGACAAATGAGTAGTCATTGTCGCCAACTTGTATGTCAATACTTACATCTATAAGGAAGTTATGGCATGGAAAGTAATTTTTGAGAGTAGTTTTTATATAGGAGCTATGGTCAAATATGGACCGATTCCATTTCTTTCAGACGATTTAGATTCCAAGCTTGGACCAAATTTTGTCTAAATCTGAACATATGAAAATGGTTTATGGGAACAAAGAGTCTATCCCGGATAAAATCTTGTGTGTGGGCTATGGGAAATAATAGACCGATTGCCATAATTTTCAATAGGCTTGGTCCTTGTGACAATTAGAACCTGTGTACAAAATTTCATCAAATTATCTTTTGCACACAAGGTTTACATGGCCAAGAAGCCGGACAAATATTTTTAGATCGACCCAAATAGTGAATCTGAGTCGATCGGTATACCAATATTTAAAGTTGTTACAAACATCAGCACAAACGAATAATATCTTCTCCAATATTGTGGTGTTTGTATAATTAATGCCTTAAAGACAAAAAACTTTACGTATTAATGCAACCTCCCAAGATTTATATGTAATTGATGCAAGCGAAATATATGATATCAGCCAATTTTGATATCTTGAGAGCATTATATTAACAAACAGAGGATAGGTTGAGGATAACGATAGTTATGGAAATCTTTCTCCCTATCTTCATTTAAAATTGCAAACTTCAAACCTCTAAAATTGTGATTTCCAATCCTCTAAAAATGCAATCTTTAATGCGAATATAAAATCTACACCTTTTTACGGCTGCAAAACCCGGAACGCTGTCACTCGTGGCATGCAAAATATATAAGTTTTCGTCAATCGCTGTCTTCGCTAGACATTCTGGCCGTGGTTCTTGGCCAATCATACGCTCTGTTGAAAAACAGGTCAACAAACCCTATCGATTGAAATGAGGAGATGCAAATGGCGCTGGATGGGCCGGGCCACACGCTTAGAAACCACACTAAAGACATCGCTTGAATTCAAATAGACCAGAATCCGCAAGCGAGCAGAAGAAGAGGATGATACATGGAGAAGACAGATTCAGGCCGAGGTAAACAGCAGTGGAAAGAGTTGTGGTGAAGTAAAGGCGCTAGCTTAAAATAGGGATGTATTACGAAATTTTGTTGAAGACCTATGCTTTTTGTAGGAATGACTGAAACTTATGAATATGTGTTATTAGGACTGAACTAGTTTTAATTTCTCCAAAAGCTTTGCGTTTTCCTTATTTCATCCTTTTATTGCTTTATAAATAAATTATTTTTCTTCCATTCCGCCGAACTCGTTGTGGAGAATATAAGGCCTTTCTAAAGGTTTCTTAAATAAAAACGAATTTTTCCTTCTAAGACAAGCGAAGCTTGACGCCGATACGCTAGTATTTGACTGTCGTTTGTGATCTCCTTTTTTTAGCCGGGGTTCCTTCAGTGCCTGAAGAGAAGCATCTGCCTAAGCTTCCTGGAAGCTTATGGATGCTATGGTTCATTTTCCCTTTTGCCCTATCCTTTTCCCCGAAAAAGTCGAGTTGGCCTTAGAACAAATAATAAAACGCCCGGTGATGAACTGCCCCAAATAGTCATAGGTCGTTAGTCTTCTTAGTTGTTAGTAATGGCAAGAATTGGACTTTAACAAATTTAAAAGCGATCAGTTCCGATAACTTTCACGCCGAACTGTGAATATTTTTTTAAGTCGGAGAATTTTTCAAATTATTTTTAAACTGAATCATTTTTTAGAAAAAAGTATGCAAAATTGCTCCCGAAAACTTTTAGATTACGTATCCGAAATATTCTGCCTAAAAATTACCGGGAGTTTTAGACGTATCTTATTCTCTGCAATTTCCCAATATGTTTTTTTTTTTTTTTAAATAGGAAGCCTTATTACGACTTATGCAAGGCTTGTAGCAATTCCAAAAGATAAGAATTTGATTTAGAATATTTAAGAAAAAGAAAAAATTATGAGGTTAACGAATTTTATTTACGCTTCATAAAATCAAAATGGTGCTTTAGTTAAAACAACTTGTAGAATATTTCAAAAGCTGCAAGAATTTCCAAAATAATTTTTCCTGTAGATTTTCGGGATATTTTTCCCAAACAGGAACCCTAATTGCACTTGATGTAGTGCTTGTAGCAATTTTTAAAAATTAAAACAAAACTAACTAAAAGTTCAATTCAAATTTTGTTTAGGATTGGAAAAAAATCAAGCGAAGGCATAGTTTTTTTTGTTGGCGTTGCCGAATTTTATTTACACTACATCGAAGTAATAGATTATTGATATTAAATAATTGGTAAAATATAAAAGAGGCAATAGTTTAGAAATACAAAGAACATTGCCATTTTTTTGTTGAATACTTCTTTTTGGAAAAAGTTTTGGGCGTTGAACTGAGGTTGGACTTACGCCTTCAACAATTCCTAAAGTCTTACTTTAACAACCCCTGTTCACTTCGGACTCTAAATCTAAATTTTTAAGCTCAAAATGGTCCCTTAGAGCGACTAGAATATTTCAAGAAATTATCGATAGTTTTCTCAAGTATGTTTGTGAAAGTCAACTGTTTAGACGAATATATAAAATTAAGATTACGCCCTAAAGACGCCATGTGCAAAGCTCATCCGAAGTTAAATTCTGATTTCACAAAGTTGCCTCAGTCCTGTCCAAAACTTGTATCAGTTTTGAACTTAAGAGGGCTCACATTAAACCATTAAACGAGTGGGGATCAAATTCATTACTAATATATTAATTCAATTTCTGTTTTAAACAAAATATTTTATTTTAACAAACAAAATTTTGAATATTTTACCATATTTTAGCTTTTTTTTAAGCGAATTTCTTTTCAAAGCAAAACACCTTTCTAGAATTGTCAACATATGATATCAAAATGACAAAGCTACGTTGTCAATATGTTTTGTATGTCAAAGTTTTGTAAAATCGAGCACAAGAAGTTACTATATATTGTCATATATGTCCCTATGCTCCAATTCGGAACGACGCATCGCGACGGGAATAAATCTTCTATCTTCTTCTATATATATAAAACAGGATGTGTGTACGTATGTATGTATGTATGTATGTATGTATGTATTTATCTATGTATGTATGTATGTATGTATGTAACGTATGGACTCCAAAACGGCTGGGCCGATTTTGATGAAATTTTCAGAGAATCTTCAGAATATTCAGCCGGGTGACACTGTGAAGTCAGATTTTTGTTTGCGGGCGAAGGGGCGTGGCAAAATCCAATTTTCATAACTCACCACCAATGGCATCTATATAATTTGGACGATTTTTTCTTTAAAATGATCGCCATGGTCCAACTTAGATTTATACGAAAAGAAAATTTTGCCCCGCCCACTTTTTTCGAATTACCTAAATTCAGAAAACGGCTCCATCGATTTGACAAATTTTTCTTTTAAATGTTCGTATTAATCCATTTTTAGTTTTCATCGAAAGAAACATTTACCACGCCTACTTTTACGCCAACTTTTTATATTAAGCGCATAACTTGAGAATGGCTTGACCGATTTGGACGGGTTTTTCTTTAAAATTATTGTCATGGTCTAACTTTGGTTTTTACGGTAAGAAAATTTTGCCGTTCCCACTTTAACGCCCACTTTTTTCGATTTACCTAAAATCAGAAAACGGCTCCATCGATTTGACTAATTTTTCTTTCAAATGTTCGTATCTTTTTAACGGATTTTAAAAATCGACCGCAAACATTTTTCCTAATTTGGACAGGACAACGTCTATCGAGTCAGCTACTGTATATATAATACCTAATACATATACGTATATTGTCAAATCAACAACACCTTGTTGTCATATTAAAAACATCTTGTTGTAAAACATTATTTTGCCTCGCCGCTGTCAAGTTTTCTGGTTTTGTGCTCGAATTATTTGCGCGCACTTACGTTCTAATAAAATTTTAGTATAATTAATAAAATATATCTTTAAATATAACAAGATTGTGATTCGAAAATAGTTGTGGACCAAATGAGAACGAGGCGATTGTGTTTAAAATATAGTTTAATATTTTATTTTAGCACTCGTAAAGCAAAAAAAAACCTGTTATGATGTGAGTACCTGTAACTTAACTATTTTTAACGAAACATTTTTCAACATATTATTGTTACTTTTAACATATTATGGTTTAATTACTCCTCCGTCAAGAATCTTCACCCAAATAATGGTTGCCTCCGAACATGTTAGGGTTAATGTTTGCTACTAACAAAAGTATAGTTGCATTTTAACCATAACATGTTTGCTCTTTAACCCTTTCACGTCCATAAGGAAACCCTGGTTATTTTTAAATATCCAATGGATTTTTTTATTTGATTTTTATACAAAATAAACAAAAATTGCAAAGAATCTTTTGGGAAATATTTTTCCCAGTGGACGATAAAGGGGGAAAAATCAATTATCTAAAGTAATTGATTTTTTATGAATAATTTTACAACTAAAAAAATTCAATGTAAAAAAAAGTTTTATAATTGTTGCAGAATTGCAAATTTTGACGTATTTGCTCAAATATTGTTCTAGTCATAATGTTAGCGATGTAAAGGACACCTATACCTTCATCAGTAGATCAGTAACTTCAAAGATTTGGCAACACTTTGTTACTTATTACAAAATTCATTCCTAAATATGCATTCATTTTGTTTACTTCAACAGTAAAGGATCTTCATCTTTACTTAATGGTTTATAAGAGCCACTTATCCATCTAAAAACATGTTCATCTTCATTATGAAGAGATGTGCTGGCATCCACAGTTTTGTTTTGACCAGTTTCTTGTACTGCACTTTCGAATTCAGCCACATCCGCAGCCTCTTCATGTCTTCTCCTAAAAAGTCTTGGTCTTCTTCATCCAGGTGAAGTTCATGATAAATAATAATAAAAAATTAAAACTGGCCAATATATATATGATGATATTTATATCAAAGTATATTTTTTAATTATTTTAATAACTCCATTTTTAATGTCATTCATTAACTGAGACACATGGGTCTGCAATCACAACTGTTTCAATTTCACAATTAAAGGGTAGTGAACAACTTTTCCACCTGAGAGATCAAGACCGCCCTAATGGGCCAATAGTTGTTTAATTTTGTATATTTACTCTATGGGAAACATTTTTTTCCTATGGATCAGAGTTTTTACATGTTCACAATATTAATTTCTTCTAAAAAGCCTTGATCTTGTTCATCTCAGTGAACTTCATCAACCCTATCACTATAATCCGCCATTAGCAGCCATAATATATCATGTTCGCGTAAATGGAACTCCCTACACTTCTACTTGTCATTGCTAAAATTTTAGCAGTAGTAAGAGTAAATTTTCTCTTCTGGTCCATAGGGCAAAATGTTTCCCATAGAGCATATACAAAATTGAACAACTATTGACCAGTTATAAATTTTTTGTAATTATCAATCATTTCTCCTTACTAATCACATAATATTTATTACTTACAAAACTTAAAAACATAATAACATCCGCGACAAAACGAGCCAAATCGAAACGTCATTACGGTGGAGAAAAATGGGATTTCCCTTCCTTTATTATTTTATACCCGTTTAAGTATAGCCAACTTTTTCCTATTATTTGCAAATAATCATAGCGGTTGACGACCTCTAAATGTCAAAATAAATATTAAAAAAAGAAAAAATTTTTATATTTTTAATTAGGCTTAAGTTCATGAAATTTAAATTTTCATTAAATTATTTTTATGAAGAAAGGAATTTTACAACATGAAAATTAATTAAAATTGTTATTGATAATCTTTCATTCTTGACGTGGCTGGGGCTCGAACCCCGGCCGGCAGGTTACCATGACATGTTTCAATTGCAACCACTCGATCTCCTCAGATGGATTTGCCGTCTTACACACGCAGCCATCGACGACTGCTGACGTCAATAGTCAAACATCAATCCTTAAACCAAATTGTATTCTAACATTTGTTAGATCGAAATTTGCTTTCCTGAATGATTATCCATTTTAATTGATTTTACATGTTTTTTCCTTACTTCGGTTTTTTCTTTCTTTCTTTACTAAAATAATCAATTAAAATTTTGGGAAAAATATTTCCCATTGACGTGAAAGGGTTAAGAGGAGGAAAATGTTATTCTTAATTTAAAACAATACAATTATTTTTCGTGAACAAATTATTATTAGGAATACCCATAGAACGTTTGGAGACTAACTTAATATGATTTTGGCATTTTGTAAGGGGTATGTTGCCTGTTGCAATAGTATGGTTAAAGCTTTTTAGTTAAAAACTTTTTTGCTGGAGATGACCATATATAAAAATGGGAGTTCTCTGCCTGCAGAATTATATTTTGTTGTATTTTTTTGGTGTAAAAAGAATTGCAAAGTTTTTTTAAGACTGTCTTGAAATTTTTAAAAAGTCTTATTAAAACTCTCTATTAACGCAAACCAAATAGCAGACTTAATTCCTGGTCCTTTGTAGATAGAACATTTCGGTAAACCAAATTAAATTTGCTACCAAATATTGCACTAGCGGCAGCACCAGTTTATCTACAAAACAACACAGCAATATTTCTTTTTCTATAAATGAATTTATAAAACTACAGCACAACAACTACAAAATAATAGATTGAGCTGATGTTGTGTGAGTGTGTGTGTGTGTGTGTCTGTGTGTGTCCTCGACCCCTTTGATTCAACAAGAATATTTTTGGCGAAATTTTATTATTTTTTATTGCCTGCACTTTGTGAGTTTTTTGTTTTTTATTTTGTTTGCTTTTTTTTATTCAATCGTAACGAGTGCAACATACAACTGCTGCAAATGTATTGAAATTTTTAGTTCAAATGTGGGTGTAGTGAAGTGTATGTGGAGGAAAAAGGATACTTATATGAGTGTTAGTGTATGTGTGTGTGTTTGATTGTTGTGAATGTTGGTTGTTGAAGCATTTTTTGTGGGTATCCAATATAGTTGGGTCAGCGCTTGTGGCCAGAATGGTTCTGGTTGTAACGCTGGACAAGTTGTGTTACTATTGCTGCCATTCATATCCATTGATGGTCATGCTGATGATGACCCTGACTGAGGGGAATGATCTGCAGGGGTGGTAGATTTTCTGCTGGTGTTGCAAGTAGACGAAATGATGGTCTTGTGGTATTTTGTAGCCTGCCGCTTGTTGTTATTGAGTGCAAATAGCAATTTTGAATTTTTGTAAAGTCCGTTTTTTAACATCAAAAATAAAAAACAAAACTTTCGCATTTTTTTAGTTGATGTTGCAAGCTTTTATTGGTTGCAGAAATTGTCTTGCTTTAGTTCAGTTTTTTTTTTTTTTTTTTTGTTCGCTTGTGTTGAATATTTTGTATAGTTAATGCAACTACCAAACAAAAAAAAAAAAAAAAAAAAAAAAATAAGTAAATTGGTGGCCAGAGGCTTGTTGGGTTCTGTTCAGTTGATGGCAACCAATTTTTTATTGCATGTTTCTTAACATCCTGCAACACAAACATACATGACAAGTCCCTTTTACATGTTTCAACTGTCAGTGTTGTTGTTTTACATACATATAGCTGCAGTTGCCATTTTTGTTCTATTTGTTGCTGTTGTTGTTGTTGTTGTCATACAACAGCAACACTATGATTTTTATTGCAACATTCTTTTGTTTTTCCAACAATTTTGAATTTTCAAATCGTGTTTCATAAAAATGCTTTTGTTGGTTACAAGTTTTGTTTTTGTTTCCTTCCTTTGATTGCTTTGTACTTGTTTGTTATTTGTGTGGCAGGTTGTATTGGACAAGAGGGTATTGAATGAGGGGAGGGGGGGGGGGGGGGGTAAGAGCCACACAGGAAGGGAGTTTTATGGAATTTTAGAAATTTGTAACTAGATTATTTTTGAGTATGTGTGTAAGTAACTGCAACAAATAGTGTGTGTGTGTTCGTGTGGGTGTTTTCAGCTTAAATTGAATTGAAATAGTGTTGGATTTTAGCTTTTCTGGGGTCAGTCACGTTTTTATTTTTGGCTTGTTTGCCTGTCCCTCCGTCCATCTGTCTATTTGTTTGCCTGCGTTGTAGTGATTTTTTACAAGTATGAAGTTTATTTTTTACTGCCGCCGCATTCGTTGGGTTTCCATTGTTAATTTTGAGTAGTTGCCGGATGTTGGTATTTTATCATTGGCATTTTTGCTGCTCCTGCATTCTGTTGCTTTTCTAACTTTTTTATTGTTGTTTCCTTTCTTTATATTGCTGGTTGTTCTTTTTTCAAGTATTTTCTTCTTCTAGTGTTTGTATTTGTTTGTTTCTCTAATGCAATTTTTGTAACTAGTAAAACAGGCCTCTTGTTTTAACATGGTCACTATTTGTTTCTTTTTTTGTTATTTTTTTTATTTAAAGTTTCTATGCGTGTGTGTGTGTGTATTTGCTTTCATATGCAACTTCGTTAACCACCATATGTGGAGTTGTTTTTTCTTTTTTAATGTGGCAATGTTTTGTACTCTTGTCATGTGATTCATTTAAATCCGATTTTCAATTATTGGATTTTGTTTTCAAGTTTTATTCAATTGCTTTTTTGTTTTTTTTTTTTGTAATTCTATTTTTATTACTTTCACACCTACTTGTATTGACATGTTGATTTCCTTTGCTCTAAATAAAAAATAAAAACAAGTAAAATTTACGTAACTCCTTTGAAAATTTAAGAAAGTCGAGGAAAATTTGTAGTATTATTTTTAAAACTTTAATTATATTTCAGATGGAAATTTACTACATATTTCATTATTCGTTTTAAAAAGAATTTAAAAGCAAAAATTGTAAATCAAATTAAGTTGCGATTCGGCACTTAATGACTCAAGAAGTCAACGAAATACTTCATATAAAACTGATGCCCAAAAATATGTATTGGTTTCTTTAACCCTTTAACACTTTATACTGTGCTGCTGTGCAACCTGGTACTTATACGGAAATAATGTAGAAAACAAGAATTTTCGCACAAAAGAGATTCCATTGGACAAAGTTTAATTCACGCAGACAAAAATTCGGAAACTGTATTTGGGCTGATTTAATTTGGCCAGAATATTTGTTTTATATGTATCGGGCCTGTTCTGAAAATCACACCGAAACAAACGAAAACGGAACACCAAAATATCACTTGTTGTGATTTTAAAAGGCACATATGATTTGAAATCACGTGATTTGAGTTTAATCGGTTTTCATTACAAATCTATACTCCAACACAGGTCTTATACGTGTGTAACGTGACGGTAAAAACCTCACCTACATATATACATAATTCTTATATTATTAGCCTACCCTTACGCTGTGAACACCCTTACTGTTTCACTGAACACTATGAATACCCTTACTGTTTGTATTTTCTTTACTAAGATAACTTTTTTCCTTGGACGCGGGGGCAACCAGGGCTCTACTGGGATTGGATAGGGGTAGTCTTAGAACTTTTATAGGGTTCTTGACAGGTCATTGTCCTGTCAGGGCTTTTGCGGGCAGATGAGACAACGCCATACCGGACTTCTGCAGATTGTACGATGATTCAGAGGAGCTGGAGACGATGGAGCATGTACTGTGCCATTGTTCCAGGATGCAGGGTCTCAGGCAGAAGTGGCTAGGAGATAGGTTTCACGACGAACTGGGTTGCATCGCTGGATGTAGTCCGGCTGTTCTACTGGGGTTTGCCAGGGAAATAGTGCGGCTGTTTCTGTTGAGGGGACTGTAGAGAGAGCAATAGTTCTACGCGAAATCTTCTATCTTTCTTGTTTCTATCCATCTCATACTTCTTTTCCTTACTGTCTTTTCTTTTTTTCTTTTAATTGAAGGGATTCACAATGGACCATATTGGTCTCCGAGTGGAAGTGTGCCCTTGGGCGCATAACCCTTCTTAACCTAACCTAACTTTTTCCCTTACTAATTCCTATTTGGTTTATTTTTTTTTATTGCGTCTACAGCCGCGCCAAATCACCCGATGGCCGTCGTAGTTCTAAGTATTTAGCGTAGATTAAGATTTCATTCATAAAAGCTTTGTTAAATTTTTCATTTTAAAGTAAGCAGACCTTAGAATTGACCCTGGACAGATTGCGGCATAGCTCAGCTGGGAAAGTAAACTGCGTTACACGTGATGTATCCAGACTTTTCCTAACATGTGGATTCATGAACTGCTAAGCCCATCGTGTTAAAAACCAAATATACCACTGCCTTGATTATCTGTCATTGCTATGTGCAATGAAATTGAGTTTCGAATCAAACAGAATTCCAAGATCTTAGAAATTATCCATCGACTTTAACGGATAACTTGGAAAAAGTAGCTTGCAGGTATCAGCATTTTTTTTTTTTACTTTGATTAAAGCAGACATTAATTTACCGAGCAATTCAAGCGTTGGTAACATTCAGATCATTGTAGTGAAACGTACCAGAGTCTATGGCGTGAATCAAAAACGCAACTCTCACACTAAAAGTTCAGCTCAATACACATAGTGCTGAGGTTCAATACCTATTTGACCCCGAAGCTTGAGATTTACCGTATAGAAAAGAAAAGAGACTGCCATTGACTGAATTATTTAATATAATAAAAAATATGGTACCGAAATTATCTAAAAAATTTGTTCTTATCAATTTTACACTCATAGAAAAATACGTCTTTTTATTGCTGATGCCCTTACATCAGAATTGTGACATCAATATTATTCCAACTGGCATCAATGTGGCAAACAGTGACATAAATCTAGTGACGGACGTCATCATACAATTTTTTCACATATTTAATGCGTCAACTATGAATTGAATACAGTGACATCAATTCGATGCCACATTCTGTGTATTATTAACATTATTTTCATGTTTAAAAGAATTCAAAATTCCCTATTCTATTTGTTTAAATAATTTAGTTAAATACATCAAATTTTCAAAGTAGAATGATTACTAAAATCATATCTTATAATTGATAGTTCTTCGGTAAACAAACGCCCGAATACAACAAAAGTGTAGCAGTCACGTTTCACCTGCAAATGATTATATTCTCTCACTCTAAATTAAGTCAATTACAATGACTCAATTAATTGACAGTTTGTCATCACATTAAGCCTAATGATTCCTTTCTCCGATGTTACTGAGTCATCGCACTGATGACATTTTTTATTAAACTGACTCCGACTCGTAATTTCTGTGCTGTCGATGCGTCATCAAATTGATGACTTAATTTCACCTAATGACGATTAAGCCAAATGATGTTAAGGCTGAAATCACAATGATGAAAAGTGTACTGGGGTCAAAAACGGTCTTCGTTCTGATGTGCTGATGTCAAAATACATAAATGTTATAACGCCTTTTTATTAGGGTAAGAAGAATTTAAGTCGTTTTTAAGGAGTTGTTGCGCAGAATGCATCAAAAGTGTCTAGTTTTTCATAACTCTAGCGCATAAATTAGACTAAAGTTGACCTTTGCACAGCTCATATCCAGCTTACGTGAGAAACCATGTTCTCAAATTGGTTGTGCAGAATTTCCAATGAGGCATGAGCTGTGTGGTCGTTCTGTTAAACTATAAGTCGTTGGTGTTCATATTATTTAACTGAGGCCAAAATAAGTTGGCAGTCAGAGATATACCCATGACGGTGGTGGCCTGGGGGTCAATTCACGTTCTGTGAAACGGTGAAATGAAAAAAAAACTTTTTATTTCAGTTTTCAAAAGTACTTTTCACTTAGTTTTTTCAAAAGTACCTATTTTCTGATTCTGGTTGTTATAATGAAAAAAGTGTTTCATTCCATATGTTGCTATGAATTTTTTGCAACATTGCTAAGAAAATTTGAAAACAAATGTCAAACGAGAAAAAATAATAAACAAAATATGTCGGGATTAATAATTTTATTGGAAATATCGCAAAGAAATCGGGAGGAACAAAGGTAAGAATGTGGTATTAACATTTTTTTTGCAGTAAAAATAATTTAATATTTTATAGAAAATCCATTCGAGATGACAACTGAAAATTTTTCAAACTGCGGTGTTTCCGGCTGTGCCCGTTTGCGTGGTCTTTTTGATCGCGTTGTCGCAATACCTCAAACAGTTCCAGAACCTGGGATATTACCACCCGCGATTGAGCTTGAAGTGTTTGAAATATCTGCTGGTGTAGCTGCTGCTGCGTTACCACTGAGACCATAGTCTTCAACAATTGCTTCCACATAGTCATCGAGACTTCCTGCCAAAAGTAAACCGAAACGATACAGTTTGGTTCAAACCCAGCTTCCGGCGTTTCGTGGCCGTCGACTGCTTCAACAGTCGTTATTTTAATTGCCCGTTCTTCTAGGGGCGAGAGATGTTTTACCCGGCTCAAACCGCTTCTTTGTTCGGCTTGCTTTATTGCACTATATTTGGAGCGCGTATGAAGTCTAAAATTGGTAAGAGAAAAGAAAATATTTTATTAAAATATATATGCATTTACATATAATGTAATAAGTCAACAGAAAAAAATATACATACCGTAAATCATTCCAATACTTCCTCCATTTTGCACCATCCTTTTGGGTCCCACCTAGAGCATTAAGGGTCGCCGCTATTTGCTTCCACTTTTCATCCCTAAATTTGGCTCCATTTGCGGTCACAAACCCAGAAATCCATTGTTAATAACAGTTTATAATTATTAAAAAATACTTCATACTTATCGTTTGCAACGTCAACATTTTCCTCTAAAAAATTTATCAAAAATTCTTTTTGGTTTTCACATGCGCGCTTTCCTCTTGCTATTCTCTCCAGTGCTGTGAAACGATGAAAAAATTTTGTTTCGTTCCACTTTTTTTTATATGAAAATAATTTGACATTTGCTTTAATTTTTCACTGAACGGGAATCAAAAGTATTATGATAACATGAAAAAACTTTACATTTCATCGTTTCACAGAACGAGAATTGACCCCCTGGTCAACATTGTTTTCAAAGAAATATGAAAGGTTTTGTTTTTGTTTGTTGAAGTACCCGTCCATCCAGAAAAAGGCTGAAGTATTAAATTTTTTTAATGTTTTAATTGCAGATGTTGTTGAACTCTGTATCCAAGGCGGATTCATGTAAACGCTGGTGTCGATACTACAACAATTAACAACACCAAAAACACAACAATATATTTTGTTGCTGCTTTCGTTGGCCGATAAGTCAAAAACACAAGTAACTTTTGACATTCCACTCTCTAATTTAAAAAAAAGTAGCACAGCTGTGTTTTCAACGCCACCTGAAAGTCAATTCACCTTGTCTGTATCCGACTTAATAAATGACAGCCAATTTTGCTTTAAAAAAAAGGCTGCTATGAAGCGCCAAGCCGTTATTGGAAGACCCTAAGTTTTAAAATTGTTCAAAAACTTTAAAGATATGAAATTTTTTATTAACAAATTATTACTGTTAAACATAATAATGTTGTTATAATTTACCAATAGCATATTCGGAAGCAATCATAATATGGTTGGGGCTTCTAGATGGAGGATTAGTTTAACCATAATATGTTTGCCGGTGACAATAAAATGGTAAAAGTAACCATAAAATGTTTAAACATTTTTTATTACTAATTGTTTTTTGTTTGTTTTGAGATGACCACATCAGAGAACGGCTTTGTGCGATTGCAAAAAATTAGCATTAAATCAACAACTTCAAATACTCTCATTTGTGTTCATGCAATCAAACTTTCTCAGCCACACACATCGGTGTTGTTTTAAAATTCATTCAAGTCATGCCCAGCGTATTGGCATTGCCATTCATACCATCCCAGCAAAAACTTACATTGCAAAGTAATGAGTTAAAAAGCTAATATAACGACTCTTCACTACTTATACATTGGCATTTTAACTCATTATTTTAACACGGTGATGTCATTGGAGGCAAGTACTTACCTCCCTCGCTTACAAATAGGGAGTTAAAAAGTTATTACTCCGATTTCACCAAAATTACAACTAACATTGAATGACTTTTAAAAAATTTTTTTTTTGTTACTTTTTTTTGTTATTTTTTTTTCTATTTTTTCTTATTTTATTTTACTTTATTTTTTTCTATTTTTTCTTATTTTATTTTACTTTGTTTTATTTTTTATTTTGTCTCTGGTGGGATTCGATCGCGCAACCTCGGTGCTGATAGACTAGCTCACTACCAGCTAATCTACCGGGGCAGTGTAGTTTTGTATAAAAAAACGTTGTTTTACTCAATTAAGAGCGTAAATATGAGATTAAATTAATGTAGGCAACTACTTACCACCCTCGCTTACAAATAGGGAGTTAAATAAGTCATTACCAAACTACTTCTATGTAATGAAGATGGTATGTAGTAGTCATTGAAAAGTAAGTTGTTCAGTAATGGCATGTCATTACCAAGTTTTTGCTGGGATGTTAAGCTTCGTTCGCCAATTCTTTCTTTGGTAAAAAACATATACAGTAGTTCTGTATGTACAATGTATTGTTGTTAATGTTGCTTGTTACGCTTTTAAAAAAATACCCTGCAAATAATAGGACTAGTCTAAGCACGCGTGTAAAATGTAGCCCACAAGGGACTAGGACTAGTCCAAAGGCAACACAAACGTATGGAAAAAAACATGGTCTATTTAACATTACGATGTCTTAGGGCAGGACCATATAACCCAGTTTTGGATTAGGAGTAGTCTTAAAACTACTCCATGGTGTACTCAAGAGGATTAGTTTTGAAGTCGCTTAAAAACGAACACATTTCATCAAAAAACGAAAAAATGTCATCTCACTACAAACACTTTTTAACAATGACATGGTCCATGCTTGCATTACATCGGAATAGTCCAATGGGTCTAATTTAATCAAAATCAGGTGGTCCAATATTATTTGCAGGGTAAACACAAAAACAAATTGGACGATTCAACTAGTTTATATGAACTTATGCCTACAACAGTCATACCAAGAAAGCGACTCGTACTCATACCAATTTACATTCGTCGTTGTGTCATCGAGCGGACAATGACTACTTAAATGCAAAAGCAAAATAATAAATTCCCTTTGACTTTAAGAAGTTGTGTTATTGCGTGCGCAACAATAAATGCAAAGAAAGCACTTTCAATAAAAAACTCACACATGCACAAATCAAATGCGTACAAACCGATGTCAAAATTACCAACGTTCAACTTTGTTTTGCAGGCATAGAGTTAATTTAAATTATAGCGTGTGAGTAAATCATCAACAATAGTGGATTTTGTAGTTCTCTGGACCACATCACTAGGTGCATGTACTCTAACAAAAAATCTCGTGATTCTCGCATTAAATTCCAAGAAAGCAGGACTTAAAAACTTGCATTTCCCGGGAAATTCTAGAAAAAAGATGTCGCTTTATATTTACTTATGGTGTTTTCTTTTCTGACAATAATGTTCCATATATGCTACCATTCGTGCGGGTTTTTGTTCCATTCTAAAAATATATGCAAAAATGTGAGAAGTTGTCGTTTTCCTTTCTTAACATGTTGCAACAATAAATGGCAAATTTGTTCCATTTCGTACCCGCAGTTATAACTGAGTGTGAGATAATACCCTTTTTTGCATATGCGTAAAGTACTTTTTAATGCAAGCAAATATTTTTGTTCTTGTGTTTGCGGACAATTTGCGTTATATTGTGATTTTTAGTTATATATGTATATATAGCTGTTAAAAATCAGTGCTATTAATGCTTATTGGAATTGTAAGAAAATTTAATGTTGAAAATTGCTACAAGCGTGGTGAATATCGCTTTAAGTACAAACTTTGCATTCAATATACTTAATACACATTAGTGTTGAGTGTAAAACGTAGCTATTATTTTGTTCCATTGTAATTAAGAAAAATGTATCACTTTGTAAGGGTTCGTGTAACCTAATGCATCATTATTTTTTAGAAAAGAAAACACCATTAATGTGCTAAAAAAACGTGTTGTTAGCCTTCCTCGTAAGAATTTGCTTGGATTAGTCTTCAAATTAATCAAACTTTCGTTACTTTATAATTATGAACAGTATACAAAGTTTAGAAAATGTGCTCTCGTTTTGTTATAGCGACAACACCTGCATTAACTGGCAAATATTTGTAGCTCCTCAATTCCTAAAGCTTCAATAATTTAACAATAAAAATATCGGTATTTCTAAGGAAAAAAGAACGATTTCATTTCTTAACTCAATAAACGTGTAATTCATTTCAAAGATTCTTAATAAAATTTTTCAAAAATAATATTGTTGTTGTTGTTGCTAATGGCTAAGAAAGGATTACAACTTCTCACTCCTTTTGTGTTCTGCCAGTCAACAACAAATATTGAAATTTCTAATTTAGGTGTGATATGTAAATTTTAAACACTACTCCTTGCACTCCTTCATACTCCTTTAGCCGAGGACTTATTTAATCCTTTCATATTAAGACTTAAACTGGGTTTAACTTAATTGCCTAAATGACATTGAACTACAAATGTACGACTACAAAACGATTTTTAACAAATACATATTAAGATTAACAGTTAAACCCTTCCCTAAGTAAACAAAATAGCAACAAGAAGAACAACTAGAAAATGAAGGATGCAGGCAGACAACAATATCGAACGGTTAGTAAGTAAAATCAAGACAAAAATACCTCAGAACTATTGTTCACCTTAAATAAAGGAGACAAAAGACTAAATGGAATATTAAACTGAACTAAAATAAACTAATAAAACAAAAGAATGGCGAAAGGATTGTAAAACGAAAGGAGTAAACATTCGTCCTCACTCTCTACCTGTCGCTGAAACTCATTAGTTGTTGTCTGCAACGGGATGTAGTATGTATGTTTAAGAGTCCGAGTGCCAAAGGAGTTGAAAGGATTTTCCTACTTTGCTTTACAACCAAATAGTTAAATTTAAATAGCAATAGAATCCTTTTATTTGCACTAAAGGATGGCTTTTGTTTGCTTGAGAAATTCGTGTTCGTTGATGAGAGAAAGAGTAATTTGGTGCAAGGTCGTTAACGAGTTGACACACAGCTGGCGGTACTAATTTTGCGTGCAATTAAGATAATATTAGTAGGCGTGCTTCGAGGATCACCAACATCGTGCGTTTCTGTGTGAGTGTTGGTTGGTATCTGAGTCTTGGAATATTTCTTGTTTTTTTTTTTATTTATTTTGGGCTTAAGGGAATGTTTATTTGTTTGTTGTGTTGCTTAGATCGCCTACAGGATTTTCTTAATGGACTTAACTCGTTTAGTAAGTAGAACGCATATTAAGGTTGAGGGCGGGCGGAAGCAGGATTAATGAGATTAACAAAACTCTCTTTGCTAATCGCTAGGCATTTTTTATAGGGATTTCCCTACTACTTGCGAAAGGATTAAATGTGAAAAGTCAATTTTGTTTTTCAAAAAAAAAATTCTTTAAATTCTTCTTCGTTACGCTTAAAGTTCTGGGAAGGTTTTTTGCCAGGGGCGTATAACTAGTGCAAATACCAAGAGTTTTGCAAAAAAAAAAAGAAACGTGAAAATTAGTTACACTTTTGAGATCAACATTTTATTTAAACTTCAACTAAAACAAGCCGCCTTCAACACTCGAAAGGAATTTGTTTAAATTTTAAATAGATTTTTGGCAAAAATCTTTAGGCTCGGGCGTACTTAAATTAAATAAAGCTGTTCCCAAAAGAGATTGACTTTTAAAGATTTTTAATTATAATTAACCCTTTTTCCCTACCCTTTCTTAAAATACATTCTCTTTTAGATTTAAAAATTAATCCTGGAGCATTTTTCTTTTGTTCTCTATTCCCGCAGAGCGCTACAAAAATTTATTTGGAAAAAAGGGTTGTCTCTTTAATACACAAATATTTGACAATATAATTAGCCAATATTTGGGATTAACTAGATTTTAGTCTGTTTAAAGCTTGTTAATTTAAAACAAACGCAAGCTCGTATGTGGACATGCGTTATTTGAAGATTTGGGTTTTTTGATAAGCTTTTTTATTGTGGACATTTTATTACGTTTTCCTCTTAATTAAAAAACCAATATGTGTGGTGAGGTTATGTCCACATGTGGGGGATTGTTTTCAGTATTTTTTTTCTTTAAAGTAATAAGAAGACAACTTTAGTAGAGGTGATATCATATTGGAATAAAGAAGTTGATTGAACAAATTTTAATAGACAGGCTTAATACAAAACATAAACACAACAGTAGGAATATTGTCGCACTATAGTAAAACTTTGAAATAGATGAAAGTTCGGCAAAAGAACGTTCCGAAAGTATTATACTCCTAACCTTTACAAAACTTTAGGCTCAGTTAGCCGGGAGTAACACTAACTTAATATTGCCGTAAAAAAGCAAGACCAATATATTCTTACAGATTGAGCTAACATTTTACTGCTGATTACAATCGTTCCAATTACTTTACATACAGCAAAATAAAGCAGCTGCTTTGCAACGTTACTGTTACTCCCGGCAAACTGAAGGATCAGGAGTAACAGTAACGTTGAAAATCAGCTGATTCATTTTGTTGTATGTAAAGCAATTAGAACGATTACAGTTAGCAGTAAGATGTTTGGTCTCAATCTGTAAGAAATAGGTTGGTCTTACTTTTTTACGGTAAGGTTACTGTTACCATTACTCCCGGCTAACTGAGCCTTGAGCCTCTAGTTGGTGCTGCAGAAATAACATCCTAACGATCAACAGTGGATATTATTATTTAATTTAATTGATTAACAAATGGTTTGGTATTGAAAAGTCCGCTTCAATATACGAGAAATACTTAAATTTCACTCGTGTTGCACAGAAAAACATATCAGTAGTTTTTTTTTTATAAATTAAAGAAATTTAAAATTAACAGTTCAACTAAAAATCACAATTGTTCTTAAAAAAGCTATGGCACAGGCTCTAATGTTTACATTTGTACTTCTAGTTGTACAAATAAAATGTCGACGAAAGTGGACAAAAACATAATTAACAAATGTATTCAGGGTTTCAAGACAAAGTCATGACAGAAAGATTACGAAAAAATAGACGAAAAAGGAGGCAACATGTAAACCAGTGTAACCAGTAGTGCTGGGAAACTATCGATATTATCGATAGTCTTAAAATATCGAAAATATCGATAGGAAAAATATAAATATCGATATTTTTATTATTTAAAATACAGCTATGAGACATCTAACAGCAGCTATACACACACAGTTCTTTGCCGCAAATTTTTACTTGCTATTATTAATTCGCGCTGAATTACAGCAATGAATACAAACAACAAGAGTGGCAAGTGGTATGGATTGCTAAGCAGTACTTTTTACTGCTAATTTAAGGCCTTTAAGTCGAAATTTTTACATGAAATGTCAAATATTTTTGTTATGTTGCTAAAAAAAAAAAAATGCAAATCCAAATGCAATTGCAAGTATAAGACAAAACAATGAACGACCATTAGAGGATAAGTCCGCTAGATTGATTACCTTTTTGGGTTTTGAATTTAGAAAGGTACTTATCAATTTTTAAAAAACTGCCATCTAAAATAACGTGCGTATACAAGCAGAGAAAAAATATGTTTAAATATGGTCACCTCCAACAAAACTATTTTTAAAGAAAATTTTAACCATATTATGGTTAATATAACCATATTTTTGTCACCTACAACCATATTATGGTTGAATAAGTACTCCTTTAAGAAGCCACAACCATATTATGGTTGCCTCTAAACATGTTATGGTTAAATACGACAATAATTTGTTTTAAAATTAACAAAAGTATTTTCCTCTTTTTCAAGAGCAACATGCTATGGTTGAAAACCAACCATTTAGTTATTTTTGGCCATAACATGTTCGGAGGCAACCATAATATGGTTGTGGCTCCTTGATGGAGGACTAATTCAACCATAATATGGTTGTCAGTGACAATAATATTGTTAAATGAATCATAATATGTTTAAAATTTTCTTTAAAAATATTATTGTTCGAGGTGACCATATTTAAACATGTTTTTTCTCTGCGTGTATACATACGTCTCATACATTCGATAAAGTGATAAAAACAACGAACTGTAGCCTTATAAAAAAATGATTAAAGTTTTCCTGCACAAGTACAAACATTCAGTCGATAGTAATATCGATAAATCGAAAGTGAAATCTGAACTATCGATAAATATCGATAGTAGAAAATATCGATAGTATCCCAGCACTAGTAACCAGTACCACTGGTTAAAGATTGATGTTTGACTGTTGGCTGGCACACGCAAAGAAAAAACATGGTTGTGGTAAACATATTCTAAGAGCAACATATTATGATAAGATTCATGATTGTAGTCACCATATTAAGATTATTATTGAATCATATTATGACTAAATATACTCGTAATATTACAACATAATATTTTTCCCTTAATCATATTATTATTCTGTTAATCATACTAAGTTAAGAAGTAATCAAATTATTGTCATGCTAATCATAATAAGTTAAGAACTTATCATATTATTGTCATGTTAATCATAATAAGCTAAGAAGTAATCATATTATCATCATGTTAATCATAATAAATTTAGAAGCAATCATATTATGATACAGCACCTTTCATAGCTCTCATAAAAATACAAAATAAATTAAAATATTTTTGCATCGATTTTTTATTTTGTGGCTTTTTAAAATTTTTCTAAATGTTAATCAAATAGCGGAGTTCAATATAAGGCTTGCAAAAGAGCAAATGAAAAATCTGTGGTTTTCATGGGCAACCGCGTATGTCCATTTTGCCGATTTTGAGATGTTGATGCCATATTGCCTAATTTTAAACGCTCTTCACATGTTTCATAAAATGTTTGAAAAAAGATGGTTCATTTTCGATTTTTCAACGTATTGACAAAGTTTAAAAAATGAAATACCTAGCCCATTTGATCTTGAATAGCTTTTCGGCTTTCCTGAAACATTTGTTTTAAGATATATGCCGTTGCCCGTGAAAACCACAGAAATATCGTAATACTTTTATAAAATATAACGAAATCTGTGTGTGTTTTGTTGTTTGATTTTACGACGATATTTTGCATTTGCACTATTATATCACTAATACCGAATGAACTCCGCTAATATTTTAATTTTTTAATTTCTTTAAACTTATTTTTTTTATGGGAATTTATCTTTTAATAGTTTAACCGCTCACATATGAAATAAACGACACAACTGATTCAAAATTATTTTACAAATGACCCTAACATAATATTATTATAGTAAAATTAGTTTGATTGCATCTTAAACATAACATGATTGATGTTTAGAAAGTTATCATGTTATGGCTATTAAATATCATGAAATGGTTGTGAGTAATATAATATGTTTTTAAAGTTATCATAATTTAGTTGTTAGAAAAATAATTATTTTTCGGTCAACAATACTCAAATTTATAATTGCGATAAACAATGATATGTTTACAGTAACTAAAATATTGTTGATATTTAATAAAAATAACCATTATTTGTGTACGATCACAATATATTGTTACATTAAACATAGTATTGTTGCCGTAACGATGCCCAACCATATTTTTCCTATGCGTGCAGTCACCGCAGTGGTTCACAGGTTAGAACTCAAAGAATTCTGATGAATGAATGTGGGATTCTTGAAACATGTAAATTCAACCCAAGTTCGAGCCCCAGTTCAGCCAAGAAATTTATCAATAAATTTTAATACAAATTTCATGTTGTAAAAGTTCGTTCCTTAATGAAAATTAAATTTGATGAACTCAAGTCTAACTAAAAATATCAGAAATTTAAAATTAACAGTTCAACTAAAAATCACAATTGTAATTAAAGAAATTGCTTAAAAAGTATTTAAATTTTATATTTGTATATTTGCTTATACATATATACTTAGCTGGTATTTAAATTTAATTAATGTGATAATTGAATCATTATTTTTTTTTCTTGAAAGAAAATTAAAAATTCAATTTTGATTTAATTAACATTTGAATTGTTTTGAAATAACTTTTGATTTAAGATATTAATTAAAAAACAAAAAATCTCAATTGATTTGTTCGTCTAAATCTAAATAATTTAAACTTGTAGAATTGTTGTTGGAAATTGTCAAACCCTGGCTCCTAATCTCCGCATACGATGTCGAGCAAAATTGATCGAAATTATTTATTTTGATATCATGAAACTCGATATCGAATAAAATGTGTTAAATTTGAAATAATAGCATTCGATATCGAGTAACTCGACATTATGAGTTTTCATTCAAAACGTCAATGTCTATCGTATGCAAAAAAATTCGATAGTTTATTCGACACGATAGTATCGAATGCGGTGATTAGACCCCTGAGCTTTATTAAATTTAATCAATCAACACATTTGGAACGGCAAATTAAAACTATAATTTATTGAAAAAAAATATTCACAATTTTAAAGTTTTACATTTTTTATCTATCTTCTTATACATATTAAAAGAAGTGTACACTTTGATGTCACTACTAACTGCAAAAACGGGTTGAGCGATTTCAACAAAAACGTTGGGGTACGTTGGGGATAGCCTGTAGATGGTTTATATAAAGTTTGCATGACATCGGCCCAGTGGTTCCGGTGATATGGCATTTAGATTTTCCTATATTTTCCCATACAAATAACAACAAAATGCCCTCCATTTTGAACTCCTTCGAAACGGCTTGACTGATTTTTATGAAATTTTGTATGTGTTTTTGTTAGGTATGAGAATATGTTGTAGAGAATATTTTATATCGCTAGAGGACGCAAAATAGAACATAAGCTCCCCCTCCCTATATCTTCTTAGCTAATCAACCTGTTTTCTTAAAACTTGGCATGCAGGTACTGTTACATCTGAAATAAAATAGGGAATAAGGCGGGAAATAGGGCAAGAGGAGTAAAAGCTCCCCCTCCCTATATCTGCTTAACAAATCGACCGATTTTCTTGAAATTTTGCAGGGAAATAGTGTAACATCTGGAAAGAACTAAAGCCTCAAATTTTTAATAATTAGGGCGAGAAATAGGGCAATAGAGGTAAAAGCTCCCTCTCCCAAATCTTTAAAACTAATCAACCGGGTTTCTCAAATTTTGGCATGCAGACACTGTAACATCTGAAAGGAAGTAGGGAATAGGATGTGAAATAGGGCAAGAAGGGTAAAAGCTCCCCCTCCCAATATCTTTCTGAAATTTCGCATCCAAATAGTATTACAGCTGGAAAGTACTATAGCCTTTAGTTTTTATTATTTAGGGCGTGAAGCAAGAGGGGTAAAAGCTTCCTTCCCTTTATCTTCTTAACTTATCAACCGGGTTTCTTAAAATTTGGCATAAGGACACTGTAACATCTGAAAGAGAAAGGGCATGAAATAGGGCAAGAGGAGTAAAAGCTCCCCTCCCTATATCTTCTTAACTAATCAACTGATTTTCTTGAAATTTGGCGGGCAAGAACTGGAAAAAACTAAAGCCTATAATTTTTATTATATTCTTAACTAATCAAACGGTTCTCTTAAACAGGTGCAAAATCAACAAATGGGTTGTTTGATTCTGTGAATTTGGTGATAAGAGGCAATTTTTATTTTTTCTGTGTGCTAAATATTTGATGTGCATTTTGGACTAGTAGTATCATTGGGCTTTTTTTCTTTTAAAATGCAGTTTAAATGACATTTTTACAACTTTTTTTGCGTTTTTTTGCTAAAGCCATATCAAACAATGATTTGTTTGCGAACAAAATTCATAAAATCCTTGAAATTATTAATCTATGCAAGAAAACAAGATTTATGGTGTTATGCAAATATGTTGCTCACTCCGGAACTTACAGAAAGACAGATGGGATAGTGGAAAAATTCGTAGAAATGCAAAGGAAATGCTAATGCGGTCGCGGTGGAGAAGGACTCATAAGAAGCTTTAAGTACCTTCAGAAATGTCCAGATGAGCAATTCGTGCCCTTTAATATCCAATAGCCATCAACTGAAATGTGAAAAACATTAACGTGGATACCTGTTTTACGGCTTACTACAGGTTGTATCTTATCTACTTGGGTGACAAGCTAACAAGCAAACGCCCTTGGCAGAGTTATGCTCTCGCCCCTGGTCCTGCTGAATAGCAACAGCAAGTAGGGATGATCCGTCCTTACAATTCGAACTTTCTTAGGTGAAAGCTCTCACGTAGCTCAGTAACTCTTTTCCCGCGATTTTGTGGTTATACAATAAAATAAGTTTATTTTCTAAAGTAATCAATTTCGTTTCTTAAAACAAGAAAACCTAAAAATAATTTCCTGATTTTATCTTAATTCGTTCGTACTTAGTAAAAAAAAAACATTTTGCTTTAACGAAGCCACTAATTTTTGTCTTTGACGAGAACTTCTTATACATCATCGGCTCTTATCTCCTTATCAGCCCAAATCCAATCCTCACCACTTTCACAAACGAGCTACACTCTACTTCACCACCGGCACCTCGGCTTTTCGCTCTGAGCAACTACTAAGTCTTCACTTTTTCCTCCAACGCATTCCACTTTTCTTCACCGATACCTCAACTTTTCGTTAATCAACAAGGTCCATGACTTTACCGATCACATTAAAAATGGTCCCTCGTCACTTCATTCGCTGCACAACTACTTGATCTTCACCACACAACTACAGCTCTCCATCCAAGCCAGAGCACATCTCACAACCTTAGTTCTCCGTCCAAGCAAGAGCATAACCAGATATTTTTCCCTTACGTTCAACATTCATCACAACTCCTTTTGACTATCACACGCAAAGTATTTTTCACAGCATTTATCCCCCGCACCATGACACCCCTCTCAAAAAAGCAACTCCCTCAATCAATAGTCAATCTGGTACCAAAACACCGGGGTCCACCGACTCCCATAGTACGAGATAGGATTTCTGGTCAAGCACGGTCCCGAAAAATCAAGATCTTAAGAAACCTGTCAATTTCAAACTGCTGCCGAATTCCAGGCATTGGTTGCAGCTGATTTCACCGGAGGACGCAACACCAGAAGGTGAGTATCCTTAAGATGATCCCTACAAACTCTCGGAGGAGCCAGCAACTGACGGCGGCTGTTCCTCATATTATGGGCGGCTAAGAGCGGGCGTCAGATCTTGCAGTAAAAGCCTTTTTACGCTGATCAACATCTACCATTAATTTGCGAAGATGTTAACACTTTCCAAAAGAAATACATAGAGCTAAAAACCAACATCTTTCAACAATTTAAAAGATGTTATTTTAGTGTTATCACTAGAAAAGTGGCAATAAGTACTATTATTATTGTGGCATCACTGACAAAAAGAAGTTTGTTTTGAAAGCAGCATGTTTTCTCTTTTATTGCAATGTTTTTTGTTAAATAAAACACATTTTTGTGTTTTCTTTTTAATTTTTGGCACTTTTGTAGAAAAAAAACATTTTTTATGGTAAAAACATTTTTTTTTACAAAAATGGTTAAATTTTTGTTTGGTGGTAGATGTCGATCAGTGTAAAAAGCCTATAACTGGATCGCTATATAAAGGTTAATTTTAAGTCAGCCTGCATAGAGTCTAGCCCCAGTTTTTTAATCGGATACAGAAGCCAGCTGATAATAATCAGTTAGTTAATCGATAATTATCGAAAACTAAAATAGTTAATGGAAATTAGATGCAATCAGCTCCTTTGATGGCGACATTTAGCTTTAAATACCGGACACGATTTGGAAAAGAGACCTTCTTCTCCATTAAGAATGATAGGTCTATAAAATATATAAATAAAATCGTGTTCAAAATTAAATTTTTATATCAGTTTATTACAAATAGGTTCCGGTTAAAAATGAAAGATTATGTCGGTGAAGCGAATTCACACCCATTTTTTCAAAAAACTGTTGTCAATGGTGGATATCTGCTCAAAAATGTTGTTTTTGAACTGTTGTGGAATTATTGCTGTACACTTTCGATTTAAAAAAAAACCTCCACAAATATGGTATACAGGCTTCAAATCACGCGATTTCACTCTCCCCTACGTAAAATAATGCGGTTTTCGAACTTTTCTTTCCAAAGATCCATGGTTTTTCTAGCTGTGCGGCAAGTGGCATCATCTTGTTGACACAACATATTTTCCACGTCTAAATCAAAGTAATTTTGCAGCCAAGGCTGCCATATTTAATGGTCCTCGGACTGTAAGGTCATCACAAAGACAGAGTTTATATACACCAACAGAAATTGGCAACAACAAGTTATCATTTATAGACAAATTAGAGTAACTGACTTTACATTAAAAATGTAACGTTATTTGAAAAAAAAAACATACAAAAATTATTAAAACTTACATCAACCTGTGCCCTTGTTATCAAACTCTCGCGTCGAGAAACTTTTCGATTGAAACGTGAGAATAAAACAACAATGCCATAAATTGAAACAAACAACTGTTTTTCTCACTTAAAGCTGTCACGTAAGAAAACTACTCGATAATTTACAGAAAGAGTGTGTCTGTAAAATTTCTCTCAAAAATGAACTTTCAAATAATCTCACGAATAAAAACGGGGTGCTGAAAAAATTTGAATGTTTCAATATGTCTGTATTAGCTGCTGCACATAAATTTTTTCTGGCATTATTCAAGCGAGTCTTGCGAAATAGCTTATGTTGCGCTTCTAAAGCCTCTTCCGATAATAATTCAATTGGCATATCGAACGTTTAAATGATTTCCTTTCACTGGCATACAGTACCACGAGCATTTTGAAATACAAATATCGTATGTGGACTGCAGTAGAATTCCAAATTTCTCGAAATCTATAGCTAGTCCCGAGGATATTATGCGTAATACTAAACCGAAGTTCTACAGAAGGTTTTCATCAAGTCCTGTAATTTTTGCTGCGAGTGGAGTATTTTCGAAAAAACGTCTTGCCGTGTTTCCGTCATTTGTAGTACCACAACCAGTCTTCACTCTATCTACAATTAGTCCCATTTCCTGCCGAAACTGGACAGGCATTTTTTGTTTTATTTCTGCTAAAAAATTTTTTTATTTCTTCCCCTTCAACCCTCCAAACTTAAAAAGGAAGGCGATATACTATATGAAGACAACATTCAAATAATTTGAGCCAACAATGCAGAGATGATAAACCATATTTAGTGTAGTCTTTATTGAAGGGTGCTACAATAGCATGAAAAGTGTTCATTTGACTTGGTTTTGTGTTACAAAGATAGCAGGTCATTGTTGATGGGTTGCCCGACAAAACATTAACTACTGCACCATCAATCATAGCTAAATGCATTTCATATGAAACTTCAATATTCATATCATTATTTTAAAAAGGCTTCAGAGCTTCTATTTGCATAGCTAAGCTCTTTTCTGTAGCAAGTACATATTACATCTATACTTTCTTAAGAAAAAAAAAAAAAATTTTATTGGTCTACATTAAAAAGGCGAAGAAGATCTATGATTATACCAAATCACTTCACACGTTTCTGCACTCAATATTTGTATTGGCTCGAAAGCTGTGATAAACATGAATTCGTCGCTATAGTTTTGTTCCGAAAATTTTTGTTTGTACTTGATGTGACCAGAGCTACCATCAAAGCCATATTTGCATTTTACGGCCATTTTCACCAAGTTCCGTTATAATTAACTATCGGTTATAGCTGTCAAAACATATTGGTAACCGGAACTTTAATTGAAAGTTAGTTTTAACCGAACTTGGTGAAAATGGCCGTTAAAGTATATTTACCTTCGTTTACTTAACCACTTCATTTTAACAGGCTCTCCACGCAGAGAAAAAATATGTTTGGGCATGGTTACCGCAACAACACTATGTTTAATGTAACAATATATTGTTGTCGTACACAAATAATTGTTATTTTTATTTAATATCAACAATATTATAGTTACTGTAAACATATCAATGTTTATCGCAATTATGAATTTGAGTATTGTTGATCGAAAAATAATTATTTTTCTAACAAATAAATTATGATAACTTTCTAAACATATTATATTTCTCACAACCATATCATGATATTTAATAGCCATAACATGATAACTTTCTATACATTTATCATATTATGTTAAAGATGCAATCAAACTATTTTTACTCTAATCATATTATGTTAGCGCCATTTGTAAAATAATTTTGAAGACGCTGTGTCGTTTTTTTTAATTGTAAGCGGGTTATTAATTAAAACATAAAATTCCATAAAAAAATAAGTTTAAAGAAATTAAAAAATTAAAATGTTAGCGGAGTTCATTCAAGTATTAGTGATGTAATAGTGCAAATGCAAAATATCATAGTTTTTAAGTGCTACGATATTTCTGTGGTTTTCATGGGCAACCGCGTATGTCTTAAAACAAATTGTTCAGGAAAGCCGAAAAACCATTCTTGATCAAACTATGGGCGAGGTATTGCACATTTTAAACTTTGTCATTACGTTAAAAAATTGGAATTGATCCATCTTTTTCCAAAAAAATGTAAAGAGCGTTCAAAATTAGGCAATATGGCATCAACATCTTAAAATCGAAAAAATGGACACACGCGGTTGCCCATGAAAACCACAGATTTTTAATTTGCTCTTTTGCAAGCCTTAAATTGTAAAAAGCCACAAAATAAAAAATCGATTCAAAAATATTTAAATTTATTTTGTATTTTTATGACAGCTATGAAAGGTGCTGTATCATAATATGATTGCTTCTAAATTTATTATGGTTAACATGATGATAATATGATTACTTCTTAGCTTATTATTATTAACATGACAATAATATGATTAATTTCTTAGCTTATTATGATTAACATGACAATAATTTGTTTACTTCTTAACTTAGTATGATTAACAGAATAATAATATGATTAAGGGAAAAATATTATGATGTAATGGTACGAGTATATTTAGTCATAATATCATTCAATAATTATCTTAATATGATGACTTCAATCATAGTTCTTATCATTATATGTTGCTCTTAGAATATGTTTACCACAACCATGTTTTTTCTTTGCGTGTCTGCAGTTTTGTCAAAAAAACTTTGCAGAGGTAATACAGCTGAAATCTCGGACACAGTTTCTGGTTTTGGCAACAACTCTTTGGAGGCCTTTTTAATAGCGTAATAGCTTGGAAAGCAATTTGGATGCATACGATTAACAACGCAACGAGGAGTGTTGTACTTCCGAACAGATAATAATAATATAACTGATAAGCACTTTTCTTTTTTCTGTAGACATTCAGCAGCTTTTTTTATTTTATTTTTTGTTTTCTATAGAAAAACCTTTTCTACAGAAAAAATTTTATTTGTACAAAATATTTAAAATACACGCAAAGAAAAAACATGGTTGTGGTAAACATATTCTAAGAGCAACATATTATGATAAGAATTATGATTGTAGTCACCATATTAAGATTATTATTGAATCATATTATGACTAAATATACTCGTAATATGTCATCATAATATTTTTCCCTTAATCATATTATTATTCTGTTAATGATACTAAGTTAAGAAGTAATCAAATTATTGTCATGTTAATCATAATAAGCAAAGAAATTAATCATATTATTGTCATGTTAATCATAATAAGCTAAGAAGTAATCATATTATCATCATGTTAATCATAATAAATTTAGAAGCAATTATATTATGATACAGCACCTTTCATATCTGTTATAAAAATACAAAATAAATTAAAATATTTTTGCATCGATTTTTTATTTTGTGGCTTTTTACAATTTTTCTTAATGTTAATCAAATAGCGGAGTTCAATTTAAGGCTTGCAAAAGAGCAAATGAAAAATCTGTGGTTTTCATGGGCAACCGCGTGTGTCCATTTTTTCGATTTTAAGATGTTGATGAAATATCGTAGCACTTTTATAAAATATAACGAAATCTCTGTGTGTTTTGTTGTTGGATTTTACAAAAAAACTATGATATTTTGCATTTGCACTATTACGTCACTAATACTTGAATGAACTCCGCTAATACTTTAATTTTTTTAATTTCTTTAAACTTATTTTTTTAACCGCTCACAAATAAAATAAACGACACAACTGCTTTAAAATTATTTTACAAATGGCGCTAACATAATATGATTAGAGTAAAAATAGTTTGATTGCATCTTTAACATAATATGATAAATGTATAGAAAGTTATCATGTTATGGCTATTAAATATCATGATATGATTGTGAGAAATATAATATTTTTAGAAAGTTATCATAATTAAGTTGTTAGAAAAATAATTATTTTTCGGTCAACAATACTCAAATTTATAATTGCGATAAACATTGATATGTTTACAGTAACTATTGTTGATATTAAATAAAAATAACAATTATTTGTGTACGACAACAATATATTGTTACATTAAACATAGTGTTGTTGCCGTAACCATGCCGAACCATATTTTTTCTCTGCGTGTACATTTCAATTCCAGCCTCAGCGCCGTAAGGCATTTTTGAGGCAAGTTGGGAAATTAATTCATTGTCAAAAGTACAAATAAAGATTTAACTTAATGTTAAGATTATTAAATTACAAAAAATAAGTATAAAAACTGTTTTACAAAAAAATAACAAATTACAAAAGCGTTTCAAAGTTGTTAAATAAGTGTTGTTTAAAAGACGATTTAAATAGTGAAATTCGTTTAATTGATTTCAAATCTGCATGTAAATTATTGAATTTTTTTACAGCACCCACGTAATCAATGCGTTTTTTGGTAGTTTCTAGTCTACATCGAGGAATTCTTAAATTTGATCTGTTTCGTGTGTTAAAACTAAATTGCTCTTGAGAAAATGTTATGCTTTGGTGACCAATATGGTTAATGCATTTAAAAACAAACATTAACATCTGATACTCATGCAATCCATAAATTGGTAAAATTGTTTTACTTATATCTTTGTACAATGTGACAGTTGAATACAGTATTGGTAGTTTGTAAATAATTTTTAATGCTTTGTTTTGCATGCATTGAAGTGATTTCAGTGAAATGTTATTTTTATTATAAGCATATATAATTGCTAAGTAATTCAAATGCGATTGAAACAAAGATTGAAATATCACCATCTTAGATTTAACATCCAGTTTATTTTTTAATTTATATAAAATTCCAATTGCTGGAGCTATTTTCCTTTTCAAATCGGTTATATGTAAATCCCATGACAAATTACTTTGCAATGTGGTTCCCAAATAGTTAACGGATTGGGTTTCATAAACAGCTTTTCCATTAAAAAACACGTTGAAATCACTATTTATACTTAAAGCATGTGGTCTAAAGCGTATTAATTTGGTTTTATCAGGGTTAAGAACTAATCGATTTAATCGCGCAAATTCAAATATCAAAGCAGCATCTGTTTCAATTCTTGTTTTTGATTTGGATCATTGGAGCTAATTAAATGTTTTACTTTTCTACGCTTCGTTTTCTCAGAGCTAGCTTCGTATGTGAGTACAGGTCTACCTCTGCTTGAGCTTGGCTTCTAAACCAAGAAAAAAAACCAAGTAATAGTTTTGCAAAAAGTCTGCCTTCGCTGGACTTTTTTTTAATTCACTTTTAAATTTTTTAAATCACTTTTCGAGAAACGATGGAATATTTTGTTTCACATCGTTTCCATGCGAGAAGTTCTCACTGAAGTTACAGAACATGAATACTGTGTAATAATTTAGAGCAACATTATATATGAAGAAATGAAAATGTTATTTTGAGATCCAAACTAACACTTCCATTTAAAAAACACAAAGTAAATTAGATACCCTGGCAACAAAATATTCTAAAAAAGATCCCATATTTACTTTACTTTACATATTTAAAAACATAAAACACTTAGACGTCATCCTGTAGAATTAAAATTTATATAAATATAAATGAAAGGATTTTTTTTAAATCATATTACAACAATTTTACACACTCAAAACGCATGTAATTGGCTTTTAAAAACATGTATTTTGACTAAACTCCAACCAGTTGACATGTTGGCAAGAAACCAGGATATTTATTTGCATTAAAGAATGTTTGATTTTTTTTTTTTTTTTTTTTTTTTTTGTCCAACCACCTCAACATAAAGAATTCCAAACGGACAAGAGAGTGTCAAGTATGAAGTAGAAAACAAAGTGGTAGTATTAGCTGAAGTCCTGCAGCACTTGGCTGGATATTCCTGTGTATTTTTAATAAAATAAATTAAAATTTATAGCATGAAATGTACAGAAAAATAACCTGACCCAAATGACCATATCATATAGATGAAAAAAGAAAAAAAAATTGAGAAAAAAAATTAACTTGGCAAAAGGATGTTTGAAAGGACTTGCCATGGCAGTGGATTAAAAGAAAAACAACGAAGAACTAGTGACTTTGTAATTTGAGTGACAAAACTAAGAAAATCCTTTTTATGGTGCAGTAATAGATTTATTAAATAAAACTAACAACGAGTATATACATAAAAACAGTCAAATCCCGATAATTCGTACCCCGATAAATCGTAATTCCCGATTATTCGTAATAAACTCTCGGTCCCTTGAAAAATCTCGTTAATTCGCTTAATTTCCATACATTTTGGTCCCATCGCTAATTCGTAATTTTTTTTGTCAAATAAAATCTTTTCTACCTCTTATAAATCGTAATAGTTTGCTAAGTACCACTTACAATTCGTAATTAAAAAAAAAACATGGAAAGAATGAGTTTTTGTTTACCGTTTTTTTTTGCGTGGGTTTTTGCTTTTGCTTGTGTGTGTGTTTATTTTCTTAAGATCAGTTTTTTACATAAATAATTTTTATATATTTTGTTTTTAACAATTGCTTTTTATGTTTTTATTATCGCTTCAGTAAATTGAAAACCCCCTTAATTCGTATTTATTTTAACCCCGTTAAATCGAAACCCCTATAATTCGTAAGAAATGACCGATCCCTTGAATTTACGAACTATAGGGATTCTACTGTACTTAAATATATTATATTTTAAATTTTTACTGGTGTTATAAACAGACTTTACGCTCCTCATACACCCAAAACTGCCGTCGCTACTAGGGTTCGTCGTCAAATTGTGTATGTAAAATTACCAAAAATCATCAAAACTAAAATTTGTCAAAAATTTGTTTAGAAAAATACGCCAAATTCGTATTTTATATAAGAAAAAGTATATAACGGCTAAGTAAAATTTTGTAAGGAAATTGTCTTGTGATACAACAAAATAATTTTATTCAATATAAGAAAAATGCTTTTTAATATCGCCAAATGTATCACTACAATTTTACATTTTGACAAGAAAATTTTAAGTCTCCGCGTTTGGCACATTTGACAACCCTGATCTTAATATTCATTTATTTATGTAGTACTAGCTTAACCCGGTGCGCTTCGCTACACTGCTTTAACCACCTTTGAAGACTCTCCCTTTAATAGTTCTTCAGTAGAGAGATATTTAATATCCTATGAGAGGTATTTTCCCCCCTGCGCCTACCCGCTTTATTTTTATTTTCAAAAGTGTAGTATACCATAAGAGTGACTTCTACAAAGTTTGAACATTCTGACTATAACAGTTCTTAAGATATGTGATATTAAACATTGGCGTCCTATGGGGGAAACCACTTCCCCCGCTGCTACTTTATTTAAATTTTGGAGCTCAGAAGATCCTACTGTAGAATCAAAAATATTATGAAATTCTCTCCGTGTTAAAAAGAGAGAAATATATAAAAATCTGTTGTAAGTATAATTCATGTTTTCACGGATGGTATAAGTTTAATCAAAAATAATAACAAAAAAGCAGATGGTGGCAGTTTCAAATTTTTTAAAAAACAGCATGAAAATTTCCTAATTTGATTTTAGTTGTTTTTTAAACTGTATAAAAATGTTACCACCTTCAATATATGCTTTTAAAATACACCTCTGGTGTGATGAGAATATAAGTTTCTAAAATGGTTTAGAACAAAAAACATTCACCGAACGCTTGTCAGATTTTGCATTTGTATTCTCTCTTACTCAATACATTTTGCTTTTACATGATGAGATTTTTCTCATTCTACATAATTTTTTGCAATGTCGTAATACATTGTATAACCGTGTAAACTGGCCTTTAGTACCCATTTTGTAGAAAGTAGATACACTTTTTCTGTAAGTTGGCGAGTAGTTTCGTTACGTGACAGCTATAACTCGCAGTTAAGTGAAAAAAACAGTAATTTGTTTCAATTTATGGCAGTTTTGTTTCATTCTCACGATTCAACCGAAAATGTTCTCGACGCGGGAGTTACGAAACATTAACACAGTTCTCTCCTCGGTGCCTTAACGTAGACGTTTAATACTTAATTAAATTTTTGGTTTTGGTTGTTGTTAAACATTTGTAAATAAAGGCGAAAGAGTTGATATTCTTATAATTTTGTTCTGATTCTTGTTGGAGGGCATTAAAGATTTGGCAGAGCCGGTTATAGGTGGAAAGGGTTCCAGAAATCGACATCGGGTGACATTAAAAGGGAGCGATGTTAAAAGTAGCTGTAGTTTATTTCCTGATTTTATTATTCCATAGACTGGCTTAAATAAGACCTACCCATGCAATTTTGTTCTGGAAATGCCCAAGTGGCAAAGTGCCAATTTTTCGATGACTAGCTCTTTCAGGGCGGCCCATCAGTGAACCCTTTTTTTCAAAAGGAAAACGGCTGACTATATTCTTAATGCTGTTAAAGCCGATTTTGAATTACAATATTGGCGATATTTTTGCTGTGCCATACTGTGGGTTGGAAAATAGGTAAAGTAACGATTAATTCAATGTATCCCATTATTATCGATATTGTGTTACCTTGTTTCAGCAATTCTATTAAATTATCAGTTTATGTTTAAAATTCGTTTTTCTTAAAAATATTAAATAATATGAAAATTTAATTTGGAATGTTCCGCAATCGGATTTAGAGACATCTGACATTCTAGAGTAAGCATAGATGTCGTGAAGACACCAGCCAGAGCTGCAATGGTACCCGTGCTGTCCGTAAATATACACTGAAAGAAAAATGCTTCATATATTTAATGAATCATTTTTATAAAAAAATTTTCCTTGGGTAAATGAAAATTTTCATTGTCTAAATGGAATTTCATATTAATAATGAAGTATTTTCGTTAAACCGCTTCATGGGATTTCGTAATTACGTTAAAAATTTTCATTGGATATATGAAAACTTAAGTTTGTCCAAGTTAAACAAAAAATTTTAATTGGGAACATAAGAAAATAAGAAAAAATAAAATAAAAACAAAAAATTAAAAACATTTGTTTACTTAATTGAAAGTATTCATCCAATGAATAATATTCATTGATCTAATGTAATGTTTCATTAAATACCTTTTATGAAACAGGTTTCATTGATCCAACGAAGCGCTGCATAGGTTTCTTTTTAATGCAATTTTTCATGGGATTAATATCAAAATTCATTGGAATTGCGAAGAAATTCTTTCAGTGTAGTGTAGTGTAGTGTATCTCTCGATTTGCCACACTGAATTGGATTAATGTAATGTTTCATAAAATCAATGAAAATTTTGCATTAGTTTAATGACAAACGTTTATTTTATCCATTTTTTCAATGAGGATTCATAAAATCAATGAAAATTTTGTCATTGATTTTATTAATCCAAGGAAGGGTGACATAGGTTGAATTTTAATGTAAATTTCATTGGATCTGTGAATGGTACCTCAGCCAATTTACTTCCCAACATAATAGGAAACCAAAATTGAATTCTTATCTCTAGAGTTGAGTTTGCAATATCTTCATATGAATTAAATAAAAAACCAGGGCAAAAATAATACAAAATCAATTCCAAAATCTAATTTTTAAGCTTCAATTAAGACTTACAGAACCTCTTGGCCTACAATTGTTTAACTCGATTTTAAAAGAGCTGCAATCGTGAAGGGTGTATAAGATGCGACTTAGACGAATATAGCACTTTTGGTTGTTTAGAAAATATTAGATATAATTAAATCTAAGCTAATTTTAAATTCTATTATATTCCTATTCTATTTTCAAATTCTCTTACAGTTTTTTTTTCTCATCAATTTGACAGCCATTTAATTTGTTTATGATTATTTTACTGATTTATCGACACCTCCACAACTTCTATTTAACTTTCTATAAAGCTGCATGTCATATTTGTATTGTTTTTCTTTCAATTAAAATGATTGAAGTATAATTTAAACCCCATGACGTGTGTGTTGCCTTTGTGCATTCCGTTTTTTTTTTCTTCTTTTTGTTCTTTTTAACTTGAAAATTGTTTGTCAGTTGAAGTATTCCACAAACCACTGACAACTTGAAATAAACAACGCCAAAAATTAGCCTTGAAAGTTTTACCAGCATATTTCATATCGTATATATATACAGTGGTATCTCGGTTTAACGAAGTTCGTGAAATACGGTACTCTCTAAAGTAAAAACTTTTATCAATATATATAATATATTCTTTTGATTAAAAAAACATTATTTTCATGTTAAAAAAAATTAAATAAGAATTAAAAATTCCCATATATTATTTTTTAAGTTATTTAGTTAAATACATCAAATTTTAAAATACAATGATTATGAAAACCATATCGGGCCTGCTGCTGGTGTCTTATAGTTAAGAATTAGTCCGTAAACAAAGGGCGGAATACAACAAAAGTGAGACAAACATGTGTAACGGGAATGTAAATAACAATATTCCTTCACTTTGACTTAGTCAATCCCAATGACCTAACGAGTCTATTCTCCGATGTTACTGAGTCATCGTACTGATGACATTTTTTATTGAACTGACTCCGATTCTCCATTTCTGTGATGCCAATGTGTCATCCCCTTGTTGACATAACTTCAACTGATGAAAATTTGGCCTTTTGTTGTTAAGGCTGACATCACAATGATGAAAAGTGTCGTGGGGTCAAAAACGAAGACACTTGTCATAGTACTGATGTCAAAATGCATCAGCGTTATGACGCCTTTTATATCTATCAATGAATAAATGCTTATTCATAGTTATCTGTGGCAGTTTTGGCATTAAAACATCGTAAGTCGAGATAAGATAGCAAAAAAGTTTTAAAAAAAAACTCGGTGAAAAAAATCGTTTTAATTAAATAATAAAATAAGCCAAAATTAAAGAAAAATTTTGTTTATAATACAAAATTTTTTTTTTTTTAATAAAAATTTATAGGATTAACAACATTGTTTTCAACTTTTTAAATTTCACTTAAGATGTTTTTCAAAATGCCACAGATATATATATATACATATGTCCTTAATTTATTTACAATATTGAGTAAACTGTATGGCGTGCTAAAGTCGTTGCGACTCAGGAAGTAGGTGACAACTAATGACAACACGTCACTGAAGCTCTGCTATGTAATGACGTATTAAAGCTCACCAGCGTAGAGTATAGAAGTCTTTGGTCCAATCCGATCTCAACGCAAAACGAGAACAGAAACGTTAACCGAATAAATGCGCCTTGGTTTATACATTTAGTTATAAAAATTATCTTATTGTTTTTGGTGCATAAATAATCCACTTTCGACTCAATTAGGATTCCACAACAACCCCGATTCTCTTGTTTAAATATTTTTTATATATATTATAAATATAACTCTATTCCCGATCATTTGGTTTATTCATTATACAAGGTACTCCATGAGAAAGAATTAAGCATTCGTTAAAACACGAATTCGTTAAACTGAGCTTTTGTTATTCCGGGATTCAACTGTTTTTTGTTGTAGAAAAGAAATTCCGCAAATGTTTTTTCCCTTTTTTTTGTTTATTAATTTATTTATTTATTTGGCCTGGTTGAAAGGTAAAATTTGCATGAAAATATATAACAACTGTCATTTTGATTAAAAAGCAGTTGTGAAAAATAATAGAGGGAAATAATTAAATAAAAAAACTATTCTAGAGAAAAAGTCGGTTGAAATATTAAGACTTTTTATTTGCCTACAAGTTGGGATATCCCGGGATATCTTGAATTGTTTTAAGTTCTAGCTTTCCCGGGAATTTCATGCGGGACTGCCGGGGTGTATAAACTTCTTCAGAAATTATGCGTTCTGTCCGTCTTATATATCGGGTGATTTTTTAGCTATTATCTTTTTGGCAACACTGGTTTAAACAGCTGACGCACGTTTCGTGTTTTGTTTCACTGTCAAACATCTTCAGTTTGGTCTATAATTTAACCATGAATGGTCATACAAACGAACAACGCTTGCAAATTATTGAATTTTATTATCAAAATTCGTGCTCTGTTAAGAAAGTTCCTCGCGTGCTTCTTCCATTTTATGGTCAGTTTAATCGACCCACTGAAGCGGCTATTCGAGCTATTGTGACTAAATTTCGCACCAAATTTACATTGCTGGACATTAAACCACCAACACGCTTACGTAGAGTGCGAAGTGAAGAAAATATCGCAGCTGTATCGGCCAGTGTTAATGATGACCATCAATTATCGATTCGTCGCCGTTCGCAGCAATTGGGCCTCTGTTACTCAACAACGTGGAAAATTTTGCGGAAGGATTTAGGTGGAAAGCCTTTCAAAATACAGCTGGTGCAAGCATTGAAGCCGAACGACCTACCGCAAAGTAGAATTTTTGGTGAATGGGCTGTTGGAAAGTTGGCCGAAGATCCACTTTTTTATCGAAAAATTGTGTTCAGCAACGAAGCCATTTTTGGCTCAATGGGTACGTTAATAATTAGAATTGTCGGTTTTGGAGTGAAGATCAGCCAGAAGCATTGGCAAGAGCTACCAATGCATCCAGAAAAAGTCACTGTTTATGCGGTTTATGGGCTGGTGGCATCATTGGAACGTACTTCGTTAAAGATAATGCGAATCGTAACGTAATTGTGAATAGTGAGCGGTACCGTGAGATGACATCCAAACTTTTTTTTGCCCAAAATGCAAATCAACAAGACGGTGCCACATGCCACATGCCACACAGCACGCTTAACAATGGACTTATTGAGAGCGAATTCGGTGAACATTTTATTTCACGTTTGGGACCGGTCAATTGGCCGCCTATATCGTGCTACTTAACGCCTTTAGACTATTTTTAGTGGGGCTATTTTAAAGGTCAATTCTATACACACATGTCCGCTTCAATTGACGCATTTGAAGACAAAATTGAAGCATTTATTCATGAGATACCGGCAAAATCTTGGAAAGAGTATGCCAAAATTGGACTAACGGATGGACCTTTTGAGGCGCAGTCACGGTCAACATTTATATGAAATAATCTTCAAACATTAAATTATATGGACCGTACTATCGATTCAAATAAAGATTTCATGAATTTTTCTGAATTTTATGTGTTTTTTTAACTTTCCTATAGCTCTTAAAAATCACCCATTACATAAAACAAAGTCAGGTGCCTTACACCATATAACTAAAGAACTGCTGGACCGGTTTTAATGATTTCTTGGGTTTGTCATCGCCCCAAATAGGAGGATACTTTTGGAATTTTTGCAAAAAAAAAAAAAAAATAAATACAAAGAAAAATCAATGTTTTTGCTTTATCTAACTAGACAAAACTTTCTTAGTTACATACATATGTATATACAAAAAGCATTTTGATCATAATAATTAAGGGGTTAAATTAATTTACATCACATTAATAATTTGTTGGGCCCCATATTATAATAAGTACCAGGTATGTTCATTAGGGAGAGTTGTCATTATTTACTCATGCAATGTCTAATTAATTTATTTGATTTTTGACGCTTGCTTAAATTTTTTTCCTTATTTTCTTTTGTTTGACGTTATATGTGTATTAAAATGGAGATCAAAAATTCTAATCACTATACCTTTTACTTATTCCACCATGTTGGGCCCTATAAAATTTTGTAAAATTATTTCTTTATTTGTTATAATTTAATTCGTTATTTAGTATACTTTTTGTTCTCTTCCAGGTAAGCCGTAACATTATTAACTACTCAACTGTTGGCAGGGTTACCGTTGGAAATTTTCGAAAAGGGTCACAAAAAGGGTATTTTCCAGAAAAAGGGGTCAAAAAAAGGGTATTTCAATAAAAAAAGGGTCAAGTTTTTTATTAGCAGTATTTCCCATTTTAATGAACAATATAAGATCAAGTTTTTTTATAAGCAAACAAACCAACAATATTTCAGGTAGGAAGAGCTCAAAAAACTTAATTTTTTTATGGAATGCTCTGTCCTATTTTAAACGCCTGACAAAATGTTTATTCTTTATCATTATACATAGCTAATTTTTTAATCTTTTTTATGTAATTTTCCGATTTAGTGATGTCAAAAAATTTTAGTGTTTGTTTTAAATTTTGCAATCGTTCGCAAATTGTAACCATTTTCTTGATTACAGCGATTTTTCCTGTAAGTGTCAGATTTTTTAAAGCTTTTACGATTTTTAATAAATATAAGACTTGGCTATCATACCGCTGCTACCAAATATATGGAAATTTCCGCTAATTTAGCAATTTTTACCTCTTTTTTTCATTCCTGTTAGGGCATTCTCAACACTGTCGATTCGAAAGGGGACGAAAAGTTCAATACCTTTTGCCATTATTAATGGCGAATTTTTTTGAATAAAACATGCTACTCTTTAAGAGAGCAAAACACCAAATTGCATTTTTTAATAAAATGTAAAATTTTTGTTTTGAAAAGAAACCACCGTAAAAAATAACAAATATTTATATGTGTTATGTTTGCTTTAGGGAAATTGTACTTTACTATCAAAAATCAGGGAGAAGAAAGTATGGAATTGTAAGTTTATACTTTGAGTCTGTTCCATATCAAGCAATGCTTATTTCGAAAACATTTGTTTAGCACTTCTGTTCCGCAGTGTTGACAAAAAACAAAATGTGAGAGCTATTTCCATAAAAGGGTCAAAAAGTGTCACAAAATAGGTGATAATGATACAAAAGTATAATTTAAAACAAGGGTCATAAAAGGTATCAACACCGTCGAAAAAGGGTCAAATTGATACTTTAGTATCACAACGGTAACGCTGACTGTTGGCCATGGTAAGTTAACATATTTAAGTGCATGTTACTTTCAAAAGATGGCGCTGTTAGTTCATAAAACAAAAACAACTAATTTCACATTCGATTAATGGCAATAACTTTCGAAACAGCATTTCTTGTTTATCTAACTAAATACACAGATTATGGGACTTATTGAAACTAATTCTTTTAAGTACATTATTTCTTTCTCTCTTAGAAATTAAAGCAGATTCTCTTCTAAATCAACAGTTTTATTTGAAAATCTTTATTGTATTAACATTAGAAATCCTGCCCGAAGGTTTCATCTCCAACGTAATGTGAAAAATTAAACTTTCATTATAGTCGAAAATTCCTTTAAAAAAATTGTGTGCAGTTCGAGGGCAAGTATCAATATTCATGGACCATTTGGTGAAAAAATCAACAAAAAGTTTGACGTTGTTTGTTGCTGCTTTTCTGTTCTGTTCTTTTCTATTCTGTTCAAATATGACGAATGCTGAATGTTTTTGAGGGATGTTAAAATGTCAGGGTGTTGTTAGCGTTTTAAAACAATTTATTCGATTTGTTGTTGTGTGTTACAAAACACATGCATTATGATAAAACAGCCTTTGGGCCAAACATCATTATAAGCGAAAATCTTTTTAGAGGAAAAAACAAAAACGAATAAAACTTAAAAACGAAAAAAAAACACATACTTCAATAAAGTGCGCATTACACACATGTGGAATACATTCATAAAAGAGCAGATTGGAAACGAGTGTGTTCTTTCTTTAAATAAAAAAAAAAAAAAAATAAAATAAATACAGCGATTTCGGGTGCGAAATTGCGAATGATGAAAATAAATATTTTAAATTCTGAACATAAACCAACTTTGGCTAAAGCAAACGGGTTTTTGTGATTTTATAAACTTTCGAAACATTTTAAAATTTTGTCGAGAAGAGCTTTTTTTTATAGTAGTAAACATTTTTGAAATAAAATTGTTTTTTTGTAAAAATTTTAAAATGGATTATCAATTACAGCAAATTTCGAGCCCCCATTATCATTAGTTAAAGATAAATGTTTGACTTTAGACTGGCAGGCGCCGCAGTGGTGCAAACTGTAGAACGGCAAAGAATTCTGATGTTTTGAATGTGGTTGTTCTCGAAACTAGAAAATTCTACCCGAGTTCAATCCCGTGTTCAGTCAGGAATACAATTATCCTAAATTTTTAATTCATTTCATGTTGTAAGTTCCTTCCTGCACTAAAAATACTTTTATTAAAAAAGAATGAAAATTAATTTTAATGAATTTAATCTTAATTAAAAATAAAATGTTTAAAAACTCGATTATTATCCGAAGTTTTTGGTAAAAATAACGAATTCTCTTTATATATTCGTTATTTTGTATTTATTGCAAAAATGCTCTTTTTTCACCAAAATAAAGATTAGGGGAGATAAGGGAAAGTTTTAAAACAAATAAGAGATTTTTGGTGAAAAAAGCAAATTTCGATCTACCAAAGTTTAAACGCAATTTGGTTTAAAGATTGTTTGATTGCCTATTGACTGCCATCAGTCTTGAATGGCTGTCAGTGTTAAACGACAGAAAATCCTCTGAAGAGATTGAGTGGTTGCAATTGAAACATGTAATGGTAACCTGTTCGTGAAAGCCTGGGATCGATCCTCGCAGCAGTTAAGAATGAAAAATTATCAATTAATTTTAATTATTTTCAGGTTGTAAAATTCCTTTCTTTGTAAAAATAATTTAATGAAAATTAAATTTGATGAACTTTAGCCTAATTAAGAATATCAAAATTTGGATTAAAATAAATAGTTTTAGTAAATATTTCTTAAGAAACCAAAATTCTTTTCCAAAAATATATTCTGCAAGTTGTCAAAAACTTCATCAAAAAATAATTTTTTTCGGCCTAAATATTTCCTCGGAAGGTTTCATCGGTGCGATGTACGGAGCGGAGCACAAACTGCATTACGAAAATCGGCTGTTTATTGAGATACCATTTCGAGAACCGAACCTAATGTTCTCTATTGACGATGCGAGAAAAGGAAGTAGAGTTCGCGGTGGTTTTATCATAGAGGATTTAGATATAATGGATCCCTTTCATCTGCCGGATAACTGTAGTGTCCTGCAGGCAGAAATTTTTGCTATAAGATATGGCATATTGATTGACATTGTATCGGGTGATATTTTAAGAGCTATAGGAAAGTTAAAAAAAAACACATAAAATTCAGAAAACTGCATGAAATCTTTATTTGAATCGATATAATTTAATGTTTGAAGATTATTTCATGCAAATGTTGACCGTGGCTGCACCTCAAATGGTCCATCCGCTTAGTTCAATTTTGGCATACCCTTTCAACATTTCGGCCGGTATCTCATGAATAAATGCTTCATTGTTGTCTTCCAATGCGTCGATTGAAGCGGGCATGTGTGTATAGACATGAGCTTTAACATAGCCCCACAAAAATAGTCTAAAGGCGTTAAATCGCACGATCTAGGCGGCCAATTGACCGGTCCCGAACGTGAAATAAAAGGTTCACCGAACGCGCCTCTCAATAAGTCCATTGTTAAGCGTGCTGTGTAGCTTGTGGCACCGTCTTTTTGAAACCACATGTCATGCAAGTCAAGCTCTTGCATTTTGGGCAAAAACAAGTTGGATATCATCTCACGATACCGCTCACCATTCACAGTTACGTTACGATTCGCATCATCTTTGAAGAAGTACGGTCCAATGATGCCACCAGCCCATAAACCGCACCAAACTGTGACTTTTTCTGGATGAATTGGTAGCTCTTGCAATGCTTCTGGCTGATCTTCACTCCAAAATCGACAATTCTGCTTATTAGCGTACCCATTAAGCCAAAAATGAGCTTCGTCACTGAACACAAGAAGCGCGCGATGAACTTTATTAAATAAAATTCAATAGTTTGCAAGCGTTGTTCGTTTGTAAGACGATTCATGGTTATATATAGACCAAATTGAAGATGTTTGACAGTGAAACAAAACACGAAATGTGCGTCAGCTATTTAAACCAGTGTTGCCAAAAAGATAATAGCTAAAAAATCACGCGATATATAAACTTATAGCAAGGCTGCCATTGCATTCCTACCGGGTGTCTATACAACATCTAGGTTAACTGCAAAATGTCGGAAGTCTAAAAATGAGAATGAAAAGCATTCGAAAATTACGCTAATATGAATACCTACCGGGTTAAGCTTGCCAAACGTGGTGGTCATCTGGATAATAGAGTTTGCTAAAAACCTTAAAAATGTGAAACCGCGGTTTCGGTTTTAAAATGACTAAAACCGGTCGGTTTCGGGTCGGTTTTCGGTTTTGAAAATACCAAAGTTAAATTCATACATAAACATATATATTTTTTGCATGTAATACAATTATTAAGTATATTGGAACGAAACTTTATGTATTCCTCAATTTCGCAATTGGCCAAATGAAATTTTTGGGCATATTGTATCCACTTGGGCCTGGTCAGGCCCTTCCCTAAAATATACGTACTGCAGTAAATAAAATCAAAATGAAACGTTTCAAAAGGCATACACAACACATACGAATTCTTCCTTTTCTGTTTTTTCGAAAAATTATTTTATTTCCCAACAAAATGTTCCTACTATAGCTATAAAACTCCATACATATAAAAGTAGTCCCAGCCTTGCCCAGGGGTTCGTTAGTGTGAGTTTTTTCTATAGCCACAAGAAACAAAATTCAACTGGCCCAGGTGGCAGTTTATGCCTCACAAATAAGGTGTGTACTTAAGAGTTATGAAGATAACATTTGTTCTTCTTTGTATTATTTTGAATTTTAAGAATTTTGAAATACCTTGTCAATGTTGAAGGCTGTTATGTATAAAGTTTTTGTATATGAAGTACAAGTATGATGTTTAATTTGCAATTTCTTCAAGCATAAATACATTGTTAAAGTAAAAGCTAACACCGAGGTTTTTTTTGTCGGTTTTCGGTTTCGGTTTTTAGGCATTTAAAACCGCGGTTTCGGTTTCGGTTAAAACCGAACAGCAATCCCTACTGGATAACATATTTATTTATCAATTCGTTAACTTTCCAATGGCTAACTTTTAGTCCCTCATTAAACGCAAGTCTTACACTCAAAAGAAAAATCAATCCATCCGTACTCAAATCAATTCGAAGCGGTAATAACGATCGTCAGCCGCAGGATCGTAAGTCACAGGATCGTAAGCCGCAGGATCGTAAGTCACAGGATCGTAAGCCGCAGGATCCTGTGACTTACGATCCTGCGGCGTACGAGCCTGCGGCGTACGATCCTGCGGCTTACGATCCTGTGACTTACGATCCTGCGACTTACGATCCTGTGGCTTACGATCCTGTGGAGTCCAAAATATAAAGAGAAGAGCCTAGATGAATGGAAGAGTATGTTAGAATATAAGACCGTCATCAATACGATTCAGAAAGTGCATTGGCATGTCTGAAGAGTATTTTATAGAATACTAAACTTTAAGCATTACATACACAAAGAAAAATATATACGTAATAAGTAAAACGTGTAGGAAAAATATTTTTGTTAATAATGTATAAAATTAACTCCTAAGTGATAAAAATTTTAATAGAATATATGAAAGTATAAAATACGTTATAAACTGTAGAAACGAAACACACAAAATTATTATTAAACGAGACGGTAGAGAAGAAAAGAAAAATGACGTGGTGTAAGAAAATATTATCAGTTATACCACTATTTATTGCAGGTTATGAAGTAGGTAAAACCACAGATTCAAACGACTTATTTTAAGTTAATCTAGACCAAACATACGAATGTAGAATAAGTATAAGGGGAAATTGAGTAGAATTAAGAACCAATAGGAAATAAGATTAAGTAAAGTGATTAGTAAAGTCACTCAGAATTTGTAATTAAGATTTTAGATATAAGGCAAAAATGTATGTAAATAAAGAGGAATCTTGTTTGAATAATTAAAGAACACAGTCTTGTTTGTTTGAATAATTAAATCTTGTTCCGGAAAATAAAATCAAACTACACTTGTTTGTTTGAATAATTAAATCTTGTTCCGGAAAATAAATACAAACTACATGGCGATCCTGCCAGGATTCGTACTTGAATTCGTACTTGAATAATCCGAAAATAGGTTTGATTTAAGTAAAACTAAGATTGAATCAATCTCAAAATGCGCTTGATTCAAGTATTTTAAAGTTGATTACATCCCGAATTCGTAATTTAAATCAGTGTTCGGAAATAAACAGAGCATTATTTAGCGTTCGGCTCACACGCCCAGAAATGATATCCATTTCTTTAATGTTTGTGTAGACGAACACAACCTTTGATACCGTTCGTTACTATTTTCAAGAAAGAACCGAACATTATATAGTGTTCTGTTCTTCCTTAAAAAAACAGAACGATTGTAGTGATACAGTAAAACTATATCATTATACACATTATATCTTAATTTTCTATAATGTTACTTTTTTACATTGATGAAGAAACAAACAAACAAAAATTTTTAGCAACGGCCACAGCACGAACAGCTTGTGTGTGTATATATTATGTTAATGTAAAATTATTAAGCTGGCTCTTTGTTTTTCTTGGTATGTGTATTTTGTTTTTGTAAAAAATTTTTGGTTTTTTTACCAGCCAAAAGGGCACAACAGAAACGAACGAACATTACTAAGCTGAACCGAACCCAATGAAGTTTGTTCATACAGTGCCAGCTCGCTAGTCCGAAGGTGTGTAATCCGAATTATCCAGTAATCCGAATTGAATTTATGACGTATTACTTAATCTATAGCCCGCATTGATTGCAAGCTCGCTAAACCGAATTTTTATTTCTCTGCTTTTTTTATTATTTTAAGAAGCGAATTTCTATGCGAACTTTAAAAATATGCGGCGAATCCTTATCTGTTACACCTGATATTGTACCCGATTTTCAAAATAAGCTCTATGATGTTATAGATACTGAAAATCTGATTTTGGGCCAAATATACAATGCTGATGAATCTAGACTTTTTTGAAAAATGTTTCCAGACAAAACTTTTGTACATTAAAAAGGAAAGTCTGCTGCGGGTACCAAAATGAGCAAAGTGAGAATCACCTTCTTGTGCAGTGCTAATAAATCTATAACTCACAAGTTTAACATTGCTGTAGTTGGGAAGTGAAAAAACCCACGTTCGTTTAAAAAAAATATTGTTTAAAAATACATGAATGACAACACATATTTTTACCGAATGGTTTTTAAAATCGTAAAAGACTATCAAATTGAAAAGAATTTTCCCAAAAAAGCTTTATTGTTATTGGATAATGCAAAATGTCATTAAGAGCCGCTGGTATCTGAATGTGGGCAATATAAAACTTTTCCTTTACCACCAATTTGTAGTGTAAGCTGTTTTACAAAAAATATCTTTTGTGTAAATTGGTAAACTCTGTAGCGCACAATTCAGAAATTTTTTAAACAATTCAATTTAAAGGACGCTTGTGAGTTGCTTAAACGTTATTATGTCAGGGTGCCCAATTCTTCTATAATGCCTTGTTGGAAGCATATTCATTCTCACAGGTGGGCTTCAGGAGATAACATCCCACTATCATTAAATTAAACAAGAATTGCCTGAGAATGTTTGTATTAAAGAAACAGATACAACATACAACTTATTTCATCGCAATAATGACGTGCGAATTTCTGAAGATGAAATTCTTAGCTGGATAATTAATAATACTTAAATATACTTCGTGTAGTAGTTCATAGACATACACAGAAAATGTGAAATCAGAGACTATAATTATGAAACACGTTAAAAATCGTGAAGATGTACAGGCCCTTAATTCTTCAATAGATTGACAAAAGGAACGATGTATGCAAACAGATTACATATTGAATCTTAATGAATTGCGGAACAAGGCTTTGGAAGCATGTGCACGGAAAGAGAACGTTTGTTAAAAAAAAATCAACCTTATTCCTTATTACAAAATACGACTTGATCGATTACGACAACGACAAAAATACTCTTGAAATCTAAACCATTTTTTATGAATACGAAACTAACAGCCTGTTCGTCGATTTCGAACGTTGACGTTCGCATAGAAAATTATATTTAAAACAAAAACAAATTGTCGAATTTTTTTTTTGTTTTAAATATAATTTTCTATGCGAACGTTAACGTTCGAAATCGACGAACAGGCTGTTAATTTCATCATTCTTGATTAATAAAACTGAAATAAATTTGTTTTGAAATCCTGGCTTGTGTTTTATGTGCGGATATAGTGAATATAATACATAATAACAGCACATCCAGTAATCCGAATATCTCGTTAATCCGAAACAGGGTCTGCAATCATTAATTCGGATTAGCGAGCTGGCACTGTAGTTATAAAAAAACCGAACTGAATAAGATGTTCCAATCGTTTTGTTGAGTTAGATAAGAACAGTATTATGTTTGTATTTGAAAGATGACAAACAGGGAAACGTTATTTTTTTTAATGATTTACTATAAAAATACTATTAACGTTGTGTTTATTTATTGATTTACTTTCCCGTTCTACACCTTACAGAATTTCAATTATAAAACAACAGCATCTATTTCGATATGGTTTTTACTTTAAAAACTTAATGTATAATGTTAAATGAATGTATACATATATAACTGAAAATATAAACTTAATGAGAAGCAAGAGTTCTAAATTTGACTTTTTAAACAAGAATATTATGTGTTTTCGTCTTGCTCTGTTGTTTTTGTTGTTTCTGCACACAACAAATAAATCGTTTTTTAGCAACTTGTGTTGTGTTGTTGTAGTGTCTACAACAAACTTTGATAAGTTAAATGAGATTAAAATGCTCACTTTGTAATTTTACTCTCAGAGGGGCACTACTAACGAAAAGTTAAATCTTTTTTTTTAACTTTATTTAAGAATTTTATGCTTATTTTCAGAAATTCTGGGATGGATTTTTGAAAGTGATCCCATTTACACAGAAAAAATAGAAAATCAATTTTAACTAAAGAATTTGTGCAGACAATTAAATTTTGTACTAATATTGCCGCTACTTAATTTATCCTGGGTGTTTTTCTTTCTGTGTATAGACGTGCACAAGTGGTGTGGACTCGCGAATCCATCTGCTCTATAGGTAGGGCAGGTGGCTTGGCTATGATGAACGAAGAACCAGCTCTCTGGTCTCAGTGATAACGGGCATTTATTAAACTGATTATTATTACTTTAACCATATTATTGTTACCAGTAGCCATAGTATTGTTTAATTAGACCTAAATCAAGAAGCCACAATCATATTATGATTGCTTCCGAACATTTAAGGAGACATTTTTCCCCATCCATGTTATTCAATGAAATTTCTTAATTAATTTCCTCCTTTAAGCTTCTGACTTTCGTGATTGTTTGCAATAGACTTTGTTGTTGTCGTTGCGATATTGCTGTATGTTTGTATGTCTGTTTAATGAATATGAGTAAATAAACACTTTTTAACGAGCAAAGCGTGTACATAAAGGGCAAAAGGTTTTCCATTTCCAGTTGTTAAAAATTTTTAACATTTGTTTTTTCGAAATGCTTTTAGGTCTACTTAAACAAGTACGTTAAATGTGTAGATAGTCCGAAAAGCTTAAGGCTATAAATGATTTTGCCAATTTTCTATATTGTCGAATATATATGAACAATAGATTGCAATATAATTTCTGTAACATTATACATCTTTTTGTTTTTAACCCCTGGCAGCGGCAGCAAAAACAAAAAGCCCAAAAATACCCTTAACTTTTTGTTGTGTTTTCATAACAATAATCCTTGAAAAACCTCCATTCGATATCCGTTTTTACAGGAATTACATGATTTTAAAGGATTTCATTTTTTGGTTTTCTTTTTGTGCATTATTGTAAGTATTTTATGTTTGGTAAGCTCTCGGAAGCTTATGCGGTATGGCCTTAAGGAAACCACCGAAAAAGTTCGATAAAGAAATGTAGATTGTTAAAATTTTATACAAATGTACTTTAATTTCCATCGTATGAATGTGTCCTTTTTTAAGGCCTGCAGTTATAACTTTTTGTTCCGTTAATATTATTTTACTTGTTAATACTTACTTGATGTTATGGCAAATGTCTTTTCAACACAGTCAGTCACTTGCTCTCTCTCTCTCTCACTCATACACTGAGTTTTATGTAAACACACACACGTACACATACATACTTAAATACGAGCAATTAAAAATACGTTAATTTGCAACACATGTCGTCAACACTTCATCACCAACAATACCAACCAAATATCTGCAAAAACATTTTTTTATTTTGTAAGTTAAATATGAATTTTCATATTGGTGTGTCTACTTTTGTTTAAGAGTGTATGTGTGATGGTGTGTGTTTAATATGCCATTGACACAATCAAACGCAATGTTATATATCATTACCCTGCAAACAATTTCCATCGCCGAATCATCGCCCGCGAATCGCCGGCAAGTTGTCTAACATCGCCGCGATGCATCGCGTGGAAGCTTAATGCGAATCGCGAAAACGTTCGCATGTGTCAACCGCGCGAATCGCGTATCGCGATTCGCTTGAACATCGCGTACCGCGATTCGCGTAAACATCGCGTACCGCGATTCGCGTGAACATCGTGTACCGCGATTCGCGTGAACATCGTGTACCGCGATTCACGTGGTTGACACATGCGAACGTTTTGCCGATTCGCCAGGGGATCGCACTTAGCTTCCACGCGATGCATCGCTGCGATGTTAGACAATTTGCCGGCGATTCGCGGGCGATGATTCGGCGATGAAAATTGCTTTCAGAGATATATTAAATAACACACCCTTCACAAATCACTTGCTCAACTGGAATGACAATTTTGCTAATTGCCCTTGAAACCAAATATTTATTTTCCCGTTACCTTAAAAAAACAACAAGAGAAAAAAAATTCTTTCGAAAGTTTTAAAAAAACACTGATGATTGCCGCTACTTGTGTGCGCTCGCATATTCATCGCCATAGGCGATGGTTAGCGATTCGTATTCCCTGAGAAGGATCGCGGAATCATCGCCAAACAAGCAATCGCCAAAAAATTTCAAAAATGTTTGAAGGGTATTAAGATTAAGAAAAGCATATATTACAGCATACTTCAAGGCTGAATATAAGGTGATGTTACACTAAGAGAAATAAAATGAGCTTAATCTAAAGGTAATATTTATCCTTTTAAAAATAGTTTGTATCTTATGTACGGGCCAATTTTTATTTGCGTTAAGAGATATGCTTAAAAAATGCAAAAAACATATACATTAGGGCGGGCCAACTTGTATGGAGCCGAAAAATTCGATTAGAGCCGCCCCCTAGGTGATTCTATGGACAATTCTGGTGGTGGTAATACGTAAAAATAAAGATCAAAAATAAATTTATCGACCCCAAAAACCCCCCATATACACATAAAAAAGATAATATAACGATGAATAAAAAATCGAATTTGGAATCAAAATGATGTTATAGGGAAAAAATCACTTTTTGAAAAGTGGGAGACTCGAAAATCGAGATAGAACTATGGTTCCTTCACCAAAGTTGCTTAGAATTGTCCATAGAATCATCCTAGAGGCGGCTCTAATCGATAAAAAATTTGGCCCGCCCTAATATACATATATGCATGCCAAATATTTACACAAAACCTTATTTCTATAGAGTTTTGTTCGGAATTACTGGAATTTTAAAAATCAGATAATATATGGGTGATTCCATGTCAAAACGACCAAGATTGGGATTCCTATTTTAATGAAATTTGGTGAGAAGGTTCCTTTTATCTTATAAGAAACATATATGAACGAAAAAAATTAAAAAATTTTTTTTTCAAAAGTTATGTCATATTCCAAATGACATAATTTCGCCGAATTAGCCGAATGTGTTGCGCTTATTTCCTCAATATCTCGAAAACTACTTGACATACGAAGATGATTTTAATGTAATTTTAAAGAGAATACTTGGTGCTACAAACAATATATTGAAAATAACCGTTTTTTTAGGTTAGCTCGTGTTTTCAAGATATACCGTTATTTCGAAACTGTAAGAGGCTGCACAGCATATATTCGCGGCTGTTAAAAATTAAAAATCGCCAAAAAAAACATGAAAAATTACCCAAACAGTTAAATATGAACTTTTGCCCAAACAAAACGAAAAAGGGCCCAAAAAAAAAAATGAAAAATTACCCAAAAAGCAAAAACGAATTTTTTACAAAAAAAAAAAAAAAAAATTACCCAATTTGCAAAAAACCAACAAAACTATTTTTAAAGAAACTTATTTTACCAAAACAAAAACCGGCTTCGCTAACTTAAGCTGCTCTGCATAGACGGCCTTCGGCCGGGCCCAAGGATTTTCCACTCTATGATATAACAAAAACCGGCTTCGCTAACTTAAGCTTCTCTGCATAGCCGGCCTTCGTCCGGGCCAAAGGATTTTCTCCTCTATGGTATACCAAGTACCGGTTTCTCTAAGTAAAGGCTGCTAAAATCTGCTTTGTTTCCGAACGAAGGCCGACTTCGCAGAGTAGCTTTGGTTAGCGAAGCCGGTCTTTGTTATACCATAGACGAGAAAATTCTTGCTCCCGGCCGAAGGCCGCCTGTGCACAGAAGCTTTAGTTAGCGAAGCCGGTACTTGTTTTATCAAAGAGGAAAAAATCCTTGCGCCGGGCCGAAGGCCGGCTATGCTTTCGAGTTTGTAAGCATGTTGTGGACATTATGACACTCTACAAAGTGACATAACGTCCACGGACTTTATGGCACTGCTCTGATGGGCATTATGACACTTAAAAGTGTCATAAAGTCCATGGACACTGTGACACTTTTTGGAGTGTCATAGTTATTTTTACAAATAACATGTAGGAATTCGACGTATAATGATAATGAATGATTTAGATAAATAGTATGTTAGATTTGGAAGAAATTTTAAAATTAAAGATGGCCCGAAAAAATGGGCTATTTTTCATACAATACGCGCTACGCGCTGTACCATAGGAATATTGCGGCTTAATAAAATTCTTTAATTTGGCCCCTGCAGCGCGTAGGATGCTCCTAGATGGGTCAAATGTATGACCAACCCCACTTTATTATTTATTGCCGAATTTTGCTTTTTTTTTAGTTATTTCAATAAACTAAACCGTTTTTGAGTTACGCGAATATATGCTGTGCAGCCTCTTACATTTTCGAAATAACAGTATATCTTGAAAACACGAGCTAACCTAAAAAAACGGTGAGCACCACTGGATTCAGCGTCCCAAATTAGGGTAAAATGCCAGGTGCGCGGCTGGTCTGTTTTTGCAGCTTGCACAGTGTACTTATTGCTCAAAACTACAATATTAAAATTCAATTTTAATATTATTTTTTTAAAGGTTGCGAAAGGAAAAAAATCATATCTTAAAAAAAACACCTCCTTCAAAGTTTCAGAATTTTTAAAGAACAGTTTGAGGTATTATACAAAAAAAAAAAAAATCAGCCAAATAAAAAAAAATTGTTTGTAGCCCCAAGTATTCTCTTTAAAATGCCATAAAAATCATCTTCGTATGTCAAGTAGTTTTCGAGATATTTAAGAAATAAGCTCAACACATTCGGCTAATTCGGCGAAATTATGACATTTTGAATATGACATAACTTTTGAAAAAAAAATTTTACAATTTTTTTCGTTCATAAATGTTCCTTATAAGATAAAAGGAACCTTCTCACCAAATTTCATTTAATCGGAAGGGGTAGTGTCCCACTCTTGGTCGTTTTGACATGGAATTACCCATATCAAAATGAACTTTGCACTGCAATGATTATGCTTTGCAATTTCAATATTCATGGTTTTCAAGTTTTATTGTAAGCTTCAACGAATCGATTGGTTTTTCCCCTATTAAATGACTTTTATGTCATAAGTCTCTTAAAAATGTTCCGTCTTTTTGGAAAATGTTTGTTAGAGTAGACTGGTTTTCACACAAACAAAAAAACAATTTCAAGTATTCGGAAAACATTTTTTACCACGAAACTGAAGGTTTGAAAATTCAGGATTATCCATTTAGTGGTTTCAAAACCACTGGTCTGGCAAGGCCGTTAGCTGTAAAGTATCTATTACTACGTTTATACGCACCACTTATTTGCAAATAAATATATTGCAAGTAGAGAATATTGCCTCATAAACAGTGAATTAATTAATTTTTATTTGCGAATAGCTAACTCACGAAAACAATTCCTGATTAACGACACTATTTGCAAATAAGATTTTAAACATTGCCAAACTTTTAACCGTTTTACGTTTTTATTTCGATGTGGCACATTCATATGACAACAAAAGTAGAATTAAATCAAAAATGTGCAAATAATTTTAAAAATACACAATAATTTTTGATCTTTTCCATTTAAAAAATAAAAAGTTTATAAATATACAGTGCTACTAAATGAATAAATTTTCCATCTGGCATCACTTAAAAATAAGAATTTTCATTAAGAAATAGACATATGGGCAACTTCAAATTTTTTGAGCACCTGCTGAAACCGACATACTATGGCTCTTATTTCGTTAAGTTTTATGAAATAAAAAAAACGTTGTACAGGGTTTGGATGACTATACTTGAAGGATATGACGTGCAAAGTTTTACGTTGAAAAGTCCTCACCTTAAGAATTGGTGGTCATCTAAAATTCGAAAAATTAAAAAAACGACTTGAAACTTGCAAGAGTTTTTTCATTCATTCCGTTTTCTTTGTAATAGTTTTAAGCTTTCAGATCCAAACCCATACAAAGTATAGTCACTAGACTTGGAGGATATATCCACTAAAAAAAAAATTTTGATATCGCTGCTGGGTGAAAAGTTGCATGGTGTTTTAAAGTGAAACCAAAATTTTCCGAATTTTGAAATTTTTGAAGGTTTTACATAGAGTTTTTGCGCCGTTTAATAAAAATGAGTTTAAAGCGCAGAATTAAGAAAACTGCGTAATTTTATAAAGTTTGAGGTGTATCAAGTTGGTGTCAGCGCACTATTAACGCATCACGGACATCACAAACTTAAAAGAAATTACCGTAAATTTTTTAAAAATGTATCTTTTTTGCGTCTGACAATCTGAATTGCCTTTTAAGTTGGCTAGTGTATTGCGTGATGTGAGTAACTTCGTAAAGGGCACCTCCGAGGCGAAAACGCACTTTAAAATTTTTAAACGCAAAAATTTGATGAACTTTTGAAAAATTTTGCAAAAAAACAATTTATTTTTAAGCTTTTTTTATATCAAAACATGTCATGGAAACATGTTAAGGTATCTAAATAGATTCTTCGCGACGGACTAAACTGATAAAGTGCAAAAAAAATAATTTTTTTCAACCGTGGCGCGTGCAGCGGCAGTTTTTTCCAAACACATTTCGCCTTGTGACAACTGAAGCGCTGTATCAATTCCGCTCAAACGTACATCGAATAGAAGACTTTACTGAGCTTGATACTAAAATTGAAAACGCACCAAAAAATTTTAAGGATTTAAAATTTTATGGAGGAAACAAAATGTTTCTAACCTCAAAAAGCATCCTTGTATGAAATATTTGATTAGCGATAGCCAAATAGTTTTTTTCCCAAAATATTGCAAATTATGTCTGATACAAGCCGTAATTTTGTAAAATGTTTAACAATTTTAAATAAATTTTTATATGCATACACGATCAAAAAAATTTTTGTATATTTTTTTCCAGTGTATTTTAAAAAGTATTCAAGCTTTTACAAATATTTTAGTGTGCTAAGAAAGCCCTTAAGGGGTATTATCCACACGCGTTATCCTTTTTCAATTTTAACAAAAACTTGAATTTTTATATTTTTTTTTTAATTTTAACTTTAAACCGCAGTAAAATTTGCGCCGTTTAATTAAAATGATTAACGCGAACGGATTTCACATGCTCAAATATCGGTTTATACACACGCAAATCAACATTGATGTCAGACAAAAAAAAAAAAAATTAAAAAAAAAATGTCTAGGTGTCGTAAATTTTTGAAGTTGCTCATATAAACAGTAAGTTAGTTAATCGCAACTAACCAAAGGTTGCCCACAGGGTGGCGTTCTATCGCCTCTATTGTGGACCTTGGTTATCGACGAGCTATTGGAAACCCTTAATAACACACAGGGTGGCGTTCTATCGCCTCTATTGTGGACCTTGGTTATCGACGAGCTATTGGAAACCCACTAATAGCCTGGGCTTCCGAACATATGGCTATGCTGACGATCTGGTTATATCTGTGACCGGTTTTGACGATGCGACGATTTCGGGGGCGATGCAGCGGGCTCTGGACTTGACACTTGGCTGGTGCAGGGAGAGGGGACTTAACATTAATCCCGAAAAAACTACTCTGGTACCATTCACCAGACGCAGAATTCTGAAACTAAAAGAACCGACCCTTAACGGTTCGGTTATCGGATTCTCCAATGAGGTGAAATACCTGGGGATCATTCTGGACAAATCCCTCAACTGGAACGCTCAGTTGGTCCATGTCACTAGAAGAGCGACAAGGGCAATATATGCCTGTCAAAGACTTTTCGGAAAGACATGGGGACTGAAACCCAGGATGATCCACTGGTCTTTTGTTGCTATCATTAGACCAATATTGTCCTACGCCGCCCTGGCGTGGTGGACTAAGACCGAACAGGTCAAAGCTAGAGTGATGCTTGATAAGGTCTACCGCCTGATCTGCGTATCGATCACGGGTGCCATGAGGACCTGTCCCACTCTGGCTTTGGGAGCTATCCTGCATATCCATTTCTATAAGGGAGGAAGCCTGCAGGGGTGCTAGTAGGATGCCGCGCATTGCCGCATATAAGGCAGGTGACTTGGTGGGTCACATGCGGATCCTGGAAATCATTAGGAATGATCCATCCATTGTGGTGGGTGATCACATGCTGCCTAGTTTGGCATTATATAGGAATTTTAATGTCCTTATACCTGACAGGGACCAATGGGCGGACCAATCCTGGTGGCGTGCATGCGCGGACCAGGTCTGGTTCACGGATGGTTCAAAACAGGAGAACGGTGATACTGGTGCGGGCATCATGGGCCCGGGAATCCAAAGGGGCTTGCCAATGGGCAAACAGCCGTCTATATTTCAGGCGGAACTCTACGCCATCATTATATGCGCTGGGGAATGTCTGAGGAGGAGGGCAAGGGGCTTGAGACTTTACATAATGTCGGACAGCCAGGCCGCTCTTAGGGCACTTTCTTCACTGGAGATAAAGTCAAGGCTGGTCATGGACTGTTTTGAGTCTCTAAATGAGTTAGGGAAACACAATGACTTGAATTTGTGTTGGGTTCCCGGCCATGAGGGCCATGCGGGCAATGAAAGGGCCGATTGCTTGGCAAACAGGGGCGCTCGTCGTCCACTTATTGGTCCTGAGCCTTTCTTCGGCGTCCCTGTGGGACACATTAGGGGGACGCTACATAAATGGTCCGAGCATGATTTCCTTCACGCATGGACGTCCACTTCTGGATTGAGACAGTCCAAAAGATTTGTGACGCTGTCCCGGCGCAGAGCAGGAAGGTTTCTGCTGCTTGAAAAAGCGGAACTTAGACTGCTTGTTGGCCTGTTCACGGGACACTGTGGCCTTAGGTACCACCAGCTTAAGTTGGGTAATTCATCTACCAAAATATGCAGATTCTGTGGGATGGATGACGAAACGTCGGAACATCTGCTCTGCTGCTGTCCCTCCTTGGGGACTTCTAGACAGAAATTTTTCGGGGGGCAAATAGTGGGCCCGAATGATATCTATGATCTTCCACCTGGTAGGGTAATGGGCTTTATACGCGGCCTGAACTTAACATGGTGAGACATATTGGCTGCACAAAAGATCCTCTGGGTCGGGGTGCACATGGCCCTCACGTGTATACTACTACTACTAGTTAATCGCAAATAATTATTATTCGCGAATAGGCTACGTATAAACGTAGTATATCACCTGAAGTGTCATTTATATAGTGAGAAGTTTGCCACTTACAAATATAGATCGATTAAGAACCGAAAAACGCGTAAAAGTAGTAACAGTGGTTCAAACGTGGCCCGTTTTCCCGCATTACGGTTGTCTTAATCAACCTTATGCGCAAGGAATAGGCAAGATTATGAAGTAATTTGAAGAGAACGGAAGAGTGACAGGTATGTGCATCATAACTGCCGCACTGCCGAAAATATCGCTTCTGCTAGTGAAAGTGTGGCGAGTAATCCGAACTATTCGATTATCGCTATGGCCGTATGGTAATCGACCTTGTTTGCCTGCAATTGAAGATTATGAACTAGACGATAAGTGGTTCCAACTGGACGGAGCCACGAGCCACACAGCACCACCGATCTTGGCTTTATTGCATGAGAATTTTCCATATCGCATAATAAAAAATATTGTACCATTTTTACTGATAATTTTTTTATTTTAATCAGAACTTTTCTTTTCAAAAATTTTTTCTTAGTGTTTTGAACATTATTTACAAAACACTTACGTAATGTTTTATTTGTTTTGCAATTTCAACACTTTTTTGTAAAACACAACAAACTTTTCATAATACTTACTCACACATTAAAAGCTCATACTTGTACAAAAACCAACACATAAATGGATTTTTTTTATAAATACAAGAAATGTTTATTAGGCCTTTTAACATAAAATTAAAAAAAAAAAAACAACAGCAGCATTCATTAACTTTTACAACACAAAATTAAAAAAAAAGATAAAATTTATCTTAAGCTAATTGTTAATACAGAAAAAACACACACACACACAGGAAATTAAAATAAAAAAGATGGCTGAAAGTCAAAAAACACTTAAAAAGTTTTAAGAAAACACATACGCACACAAGACAGCAACAGCAACACCAACTTTGAGTGGGAGTGAATGTGTCTGTGCTATTTATCTTTATGAATATGGCAACGTTTAATTTTCCACATCGTTTCTTGGTTTTAATGAACCACAAAAATGTGCTGCCATTTATATTGTTGCTACTGTTCTTGTCGCCTTAGTCTTACAACTCATGCTGAATAATTGCAAAAATATTTAAAATTACAAAAAACATTTAATTTTTAAATATAAGAGTTTCTTTGTTTTTTTTTACAGGTATGGAATAATTATTTAAAGACATTTTTAGGGAAGATTTGAAATAATTGGAAAACATATTGATATTAATTGCTTATAAAAGATCTTAAATTTAAATACAATGAGCGTCATAAGTGAGCCAATATCGCGGAAAACTTTGTGTTTTCATTTACTACGGCGAATATGCGTGAAGAAACTAAACATTTTTTAGAATTTGAATCACGTTTGCATTTCTTTCCTATAAAGCTGTGATTATGTCTGGAAATATAAAGTTATCCCCGCCATTGACTCACTTTTGATGATGTGTGTAAATATAAAAAATGTGTTAAAATTTTCATTACATACCAAAATTCGTAAGATAATTTTAGATGTAAAAGTTTTTTAAAAGTTAAAATTTTTGATTTTTCAAATGATCACCGTCTTCCTGTAGCAACCATGCTGCTAAGTTCAACGTAGGGTCGCCATATGCTGAATGAAGAATAATGCCACACTGCACGGATGCATTGACTTCATCACTCAACAACATTCCTGAAACCGAGCGAAACCAATTAAACAATATCAAGAATATATTTATGGAACCAGCAAATAGTGCAATGGTCAACTATGAGCGTACTCGTAAAGAGTGGATGTCGGATTAAACATGGAGCCTAATCGAATCACGCAAAGCTAAGAATGCTACAGTTAATATGGCCAAAACCCGAACTGCTAAAAAGATCTGCAGGTTTAGCATAGTACTCTAGATCGTTTAGTTAAAAAGAGTGTAAGGATGGACAAGCATGTTTGGATGAAAGCAGTTTCACTAGAAGCTCAATATGCTGGTGATATGCATAGGACCAGCGACCTTTACAGATCTATCTAGAAACCGTCGCATAGCTATACTTCTACATCTGTGAACTAACAAATGGTTATCTGGGAAGAGTTTTACTCGAATATGCTGAAAACGCGTGCTGTCAGTGCAAAATTAACGTGAAATTGTATAACCCACATTGCAAACCCTAATATATCAACTTAATGCCCCGTCATATCCAAAGTGGTGAATGCAATAAGCCCACTCAAGAGCAATAAATCTCCAGGCCTAGATGGCATATCACCTGAACTACTAAAAGACGATCCCCATATTAATACACGAATCATCTTGCCCCTCATCACATATCCAGTGAGCTTAAAGAAGGTGTTATTTTTAAAATTCATACAAAAGGCGACCTCAAGTATCGAAAAAACTGGCGAGGAATAACACTTTTTAGCATGTTTTATAAAATAATCGCCCTAAGATATGAACAAGCAGTCTTCAGACCCCATAAGTCTTATATAGTTCATGTCAATAGTTTAAGAGTCATAACTAAACAATCAGTTGAATGTCGTTCACCACTATATCTCAGCTTTGTAGACTTTGAAAAAGCTTTTGACACTTTGGATCACAACGGAGTGCGTTGCCGTGCAAAGGTAACCTAGCTTAACACATTACTCTTATAAAGAGTTTATATCATCAGGCAACTTGTTGAATCCTGCATGAAAGGTAACTGAGCAAGCAAATCTAAGTAGCCATTGGAGTTCGCCAAGGCTGTGTATTATCACCGCTTTTCTTCAACATTGTCCTCGACACCTTAATGGATGTAACAATGCAGGGTGGCAGAGGTATAAGTTATTGTCTGAATGGAAGCTTAAGGGATCTAGATTATGCAGATGATATTTGTATTGTGACGCACAACTTTGACGATATGGCAGCTAAAGTGCAACTACTTGCTAATACTACAGAAGGAACTGGTCTAAAGATAAATATCGGAAAGATAAAAACACTGCGGAACAATGAAGCAAGACAGGAAAATTTCACATCAACTCCCACGAGTTGGAAGTCGTGTCCTCCTTCTTATAATTAGGTAGCGTAATAACAAAGTCGGGTTGCTCTAAAGACGATATTGATAACCGCATTACCAAAGCTAGACAAACTGTTTGCCGCCTGAAATCCACCTTTCCCGTCAAAAAAAACTTAAAATCTTTGATACAAACGTGAAATCCATTCTGCTATATGGCTGCAAAACATGGAACGATGCATCCCAAGATACCCAGAAATTGCAGGTGTTTGTTAACCACTCCCTCCGCAGAATAATTCACATCTTCTGGCCGAATGTTATTTCTAATAGCAGATTATGATCAGAAACAAAACAACTACCAGTCGTAGCTGAAATAAAAAAAAACGCAAGTGGAACTGGATCGGGCACATTCTCAGAAGAACCCCAAACGACGTCACCAGAAATGCCATCGACTGTAACCCCCAATGTAACCGTAGAATTGGGAGACCTGCTCATACGTTGAGGCAACGAATCGACATGGAAGTAGCTGCCATGAACAGAAGTTTGGGGAGAAATAAAATGCATTGTCCAAGAAAAATCACGTTGGAACGTGTTTGTTACGGCCTTTTATTTCTCATAGGCAGCCGTTTCCATATAAAGGTCCTATCAAACTTTAACAGTTAATAGCGGTCGTATTGTTGAAGCTACATCTGACTACATTAGAGTGTCTAACAGCACGTGCAAATTATAACTTTTAAATAGTTTTTAATATCTTGAACTGATACTTCAAACAATTATCTTCCGCGATAAGGTCAATTTTCGGCTGAATGAGTACATTAACAAACAGAATGGCCAAATAAGGAACAGTACCAATCCCCATGAGATTTAAAGGCGCCCAGTACATCCGGAAAAGTCCATGTTTTTTGTGTATTTTTGGGTTTATGCCGTCATTGATATCTTTGTAAACGACATTAGTCAGGCCTTCACCGTCGACGGCATGTGCTATACATCGATGATTGCTAACTTCTTTTGTCATAAATTTAATGTTATGGACTCAAACGGCGTGTAGTTTAACAGATGAGCTGGCCTAAGCAACTAGTGAAATGCGCATAGAAGCTAGCTTTCCCTCAACAATAAATCTCAGTGTATTTATCAAATATGAAAAATTGGGAACTAAGCACGTCATACAGAAATCTTATTAGTAATGAATTTTGTATTGCCAAAAATAACTTTGAACGGCGCTACGTTGCACACACATCTCATGACATACTGGATATTCTGCACGAGCGATTTAAGGTCGTGGGCCTTTTATGGGCAGGGGATGGGAACTGGCCACCGAGATCGTGCGATTTGATCCCCTTGGACTTTTTTGTTGGGCTTTCTTAAGACGCAGGCCTGCGCGAATAAGCCACAAACCACAGTGTTTGGCCCTCAAAACCTATGCCATTGGTCAAACCGCAAAGACTACGGTTTGCGCCAGAGTAATGAAAAACTGTAAGCGCTACCCAGCGAAGCCGCGGATTACGTTTGCACGATATTATATTCCATACATAATTCCATCGATTGGCCTTTTAAACGAATAAAGCAGACTTTGTGTCATGTAAATAGTAAAGATAGAAATCGCTTAAGGCAAGATACTTCACAAAAAAAAAAAAACTATATTTTTAGCTTTTCTTAACTTTTGGGTAAAGATTTCCAGGTGATCTGGCCTAAGCAGCCATTGAATTGCCCATAGGAACTAGCTTATCCCTCAACAATAATTTTCAGTGCATTTATCAATAATGAAAATTGGAAAATAATCAGAAAAACAAAATCTTATTAATTAAAAATTTTATATATTCCCAAAAGTTACTTTGATAATAAATTTGCAAGTTTGCGTAAAACTTTACCTTATGTGATGTGGGGAAAAAAATATAAAAGTAGAGTATTACATTTGAATACCAATGAGTTTATTAAATAAATAAGATACTCTAAAGTGTTCATATTTAATTTGATTTTAAATCGATACGAATTCGCAACACTTTATAAAAGTCCCCCATCTCCCTGACAACAAACAACTCCAAACAAAGGGTTACTTTAAGTCTTTGCACCCCTGCCCATGAGCGCCCTTCATCAATCAATAAAGTTATTATATATTCCACATGGTCATTGTTGTTGTATTAAATTTTTTAAACCGCAACGGAATATGCATAGAAAACCGGCAAAAAGCGGCAACAACAAATTGCAACCAAAAGAACAAGAATAACAATGGCAATAACCATCAATGTTTGTAAAGTCTACTTCCGTTTTGACAGATGACGTATGAGTAACGTAAATACATTCATATAACAATAGTATAAATGTGTGTGTGTATGAGTGCATGTCTGAGAGAGACTTTAAATACAGAGTAAACGTTAAAGGTATATAGATGACTGAGTCTAGGAGGGGTGGTCAGCATAACTGGGTAAAATTGATGGTCAAGCTTTTGTTCTACAAAAAAAAAAAAAAAAAAAAATTGTAAAATAAAAAAACCGCTTGAAAAATAAATGTCTCTGATGACCAAAATAAATGACGCTGTCTATATTTGCAGTGATATAAAAATGTTGGCCCCACGGAAATGTGTTGGTGTCTGGGTCTATTCATATATATACAAAAAGGAATGTGTGGGTTTTTGTATGAGTTTGCATGTGTGTGTAAGTATGTTTAAGGTCTATGATAAAATGAACTCTGATGAATTCAAAACCAAACAACAAACCATTGAATAAGACCATCATCGTCATCATTGTAGTCATCATACAACTACACTTTGAATCTGCCGCTTTTCTTTTTTTGTCCCAAAATATAAAAAAAATTACAACTTTTTGTTGCACTTTAAGTGCAACTTTATTTTAACGTGTGTGTACACAATTTTTTCATATATTTTTTGTTTTTGTGTTACCAACATTGTTATAATATTTTTTATGGTTTTTAATATATGTGTGTGTGTAAGTGTGTGTGTATGCAAATGTATGAATGTTTGTATTTGATGTATAAAATTTTTGTAGTTTTGTTAACTTTGTGGTGGACTTTTTATCTTTTGTAAATGTGTGTGTGTTTGTTTATATGGTTTTCAGTATGAGTGCTTCAATAAATGCGAGCTTGTGTGTGTGCGTGTGTGTGTTTGCGTGTGGACGTATGAATGTATATTTTATGCTTTAAGCAAATTTGCAACTTGTTAGAGCCAACAAATGGACTTGCAATCAAAAATGGAAAGTAATGCATTTTTTCTATATGGTTGATTTTTAAGTATTTTTCCTGTTTTTTTTTCATACAATTTTTGCGGATTTTTTTATTCTATTACTTTTTTTAATGTGTGTAAATGTAAATGCATGTAAGAGCTGTTGTTTTATAAAATAATGTTTTTGTGCAATATTTTACAGTGTGGTTAAAAGGAGCTTAGTATAATAAATTAGGTAAGCAAAGTTTTTCTTGGGATTCAATAATTCATTATTAAGTTTACAATTTAATCTCCTAAATTCCCAATTCGTACTTTTAAATAGAAAAATATCAGTGTAAAATCGTCGAAAACAAAGTTGATCATACAGTTTTCGGTAGTGATTTGGCTTCATTGTTACTTCATGTTTATTTAACATGATTTTACAATATTTTGCGAACAACAACATTATTTTCTTTTAAAATAACTGCAATTCATGTTAATTTAACATTCCAGTAAAGTTAGAGCAAATTGACATTTATATTGAAATAACACTCCGAATCACGTTAAATGAAAGTTACTTCAAGTTGAAACAACGTGAATTTCATGTAGAATCAAATTGGTTGGAGTGTGACATAACAGTGTGAGACAACTTATGCATTCCCCTTTTTTAACAGAAGCATCAGCAGAATGGTCCGATATGGTTTTCGTCATCATTCTACTTTGAAAACTTGATGTACTATTTAACTAAAAGAATACGGGAATTTAAAAATAAAAAAATTTATGGTTTTTCATTTTATGGTGTTGTATTTTTTTTTTTATACAAAACAAATAAAACAGGTTTTTTGGTTTCAATATTGAACAATGTTATTTTAACATTTTTCATTTAAAATTAATTTAAAACAATGGTAATTTTAATAGAGTCCATACTTTTGCAGAAATTAACTATGATTTTTAATCAATATTGCGCCATGTTAATTTAACATTGATATTTTTTCTGTGTGTAAACTCTGCAAATAATATTGGACCACCTTATCCATTTTGATAAAATGGACTACTCCATGGACTGATCCTATGTAATGCAACCATGGACCATGTCACTGTTAAAAAGTGTTTGTAGTGAGACGACATGTCTTCGTTTTTTAACGACGTGTTTTCGTTTTTAAATGACTTCAAAACGTATCCTCTTGAGTCTTAAAACTACTCCTTTGTAGTCCAAAGGTGGGTTATATGATCCTGCCCTAGGACATCGTAATGTTAAATAGACCAAGTTTTTTCCAAACGTTTTCCCTTGTGGGCTACTCTTTACACGCGTGTTTGGACTTGTCCTATTATTTGCAGGGAATAAATACACACAAACATACATATGTACATACATACATACTTAAGTATGTATGCATGTTAATTTAACAAGATTAACTTTTGATTTTAATATAAAACAGGTTTTTATGGATTCAGTATTGAACAATGTTATTTTAACAGTGAATAATCTTTATATATAACACAGGATGTATGTATGTATGTATGCATGTATGTATGTATGTATGTATGTATGTATGTATGTATGTATGTATGTATGTATGTATGTATGTATGTATGTATGTATGTATGTATGTATGTATGTATGTATGTATGTATGTATGTATGTATGTATGTATGTATGTATGTATGTATGTATGTATGTATGTATGTATCTATGTATGTATACAGGTTTGTCATCCAGTGGTTAAGAACGCTGTGGAATTAATCCTATGCGGCAAATAGCCATATTAATATTTTCTCCTCATGTCTCGGCATGAATAACACTGCAATAATCTGGCAGCTTTAGAGGTTTCCTCCAGTTCAACTGCTTTGAGTAAAAACCAGAACCGATACATACTGAAATTCTTCACTTTTAAATATTAATTGCATTCAAATGAGAGCTTTATTTCCGTTTGTTTTAAATTTTTAAAAAATAAGCAAAAGTAATTCAATATTTGTTTTCACGGGTGTCTCTATGTTACTTAAAAAAACTTAAAATACCCTAAAATTGGACGTAAGGCTTATTTTTCTATATCCTATCAGCGTTTTAAATTTGTATAAGAAAAAACTTTTAAGAAGACGATCAAAAAAGCCCACTGTATTCGTATTGTTTACTCACATGTTGTATATGTATTATACCCAAATCTTCTTTTTTTAATTTTCACGATTTTTTCCCCCTTTTTAGGCATGTGTTTGTGTGCGTCTGTATAATTTATATTGAAATGCTTTTTGCTGTTGCTAAAAATTCAATTGCATTTGGTATGTGTTTGAAACATGTCCTTTGTGCATACATTTTGGGGCATCAACATAATATTTTTGAGTGTGTGTTAATTTTATATGTTCAAGTTAAAAGTTCAGTTTGTTTTTTATTTTTGGTGCCATCATCATGAACACTTTTTTTTTTACTGGTTATCTTGTTCTGTTTTTTGTATTACAAGTACATAAAAAAAAAAAATAGAAAAAATGCATAAAAAATTAAACAAAAATTGAGGAAGTGTTTTTAAGAGCATGCATTATGGACACGTTGTGCTGGTTTGTCCTAATAATTGCGGCCAGACCAAACAACACGAAAAATGTTTAGCCAACGTGCATACCAAAGTGGTATCTGAATTATCAAAAAAAAAAAAAAAAAACCAAAAAGCCTAGTTAATGAATTTTTTATACTTTTCATGCATAAATATCTACGAGTTTTTTTTAAACATATATTTTTTTCCCTTGTTGTTTTATTTGTGATCTCTTCATTAGATGCAAATGCATTTTCATAAAGTAGTTTTTATTAAATTTTAATAAATTTCATTATAGAGGTAAACCAATTTTGAGTTTTTGTGTTTTTAATTTTACTTTTTGGCTTTGAAGTGAAATTAAAAATATTAAAATTAAATTAAAAATAAGTCATAGTTTTAAATAATTTTGAAAGTTGTAAAAACTAAAAAAAAAAATAAATAGAAATTATGATGAAAAGGAACAAAGAAAACAGTTTTCTATAATCTTCATATAGAAAAGCACTTTGGATTTTAATTCAAGTATTGCGTTGCCAGATAGTTTTTGAAATAGTAGCGTAGGAAATAATATGAAATTTGATTATTTTTATAGCAGCGAATTCTTTTAAACAGATGTAAGTGTGCAAACAGAATTGAAGGCTCAGTTAGCCGGGAGTAACAGTGACTTAACCTTACCGTAAAAAAGTAAGGCCAATCTGTCTATTCCTTACAGATTGAGACGTAACATTTTACTGCTAACTATAATCGTTGTAATTGCTTTACTTACAACAAAATGAAGCAGCTGATTTGCAACGTTACTGTTACTCCCGGCTAACTGAGCCTTGAGTCTTTAGGCCCAACCACAATGTGCTTAAGTTGGCTTAAGCGAATGAGAAAACATGTAAATTATATAAAGCAAACCGTATTGAACATAAGGAAACTTTTTGCTAAGTTTAATGAAACTGTCATTTACTTAAGCAAAGTGCGAATCTAATCGCACATTTCGTACGGAATCAAATGTTTTTTATTTTTTTCTGTTTTCTTAAATACATTTGAGATACTTTTTGTTAATTTTTGACAGTAGGTTAAGCAAGGCTATGCATATTACGGTAGAGCCTTTTAACTTTTCGCAAAAATCTTAAAGCCCATAATTAAAACATCGGCAGTTAATTTAAATTCTTTGTAATTTTATTGTTTGCATTTTTATTGATTTTCATCTTCTGTTTACAAAATGTATGAAATTTAGTGAATGTATGGCAGCATTGTTAGGAGAATAGAAACTCTTCTATATGTGAGAGCCTAAGAAAAAACGTTCTCAAAATAAAATAGATTTTATTTCACGACTACTTTCTACGACAAATCTGCATGCCAAATTGTATAGCGTTTCCCTTTAAGAAAAGTCTTAATTTCGTGCATGTGCCTAAAATGTTCTATTTTTTAAGGTTTGATCAATTAACTCGTTCATGAACACAGGGTATTTTGGCTCTGTATAAACGCCCAGGCAGTTTTAAAATCAAAGAATTATAATTTTCACACTAAAAATTAAATTCATTGTCATTTTAAACTTCGCCAAAGCTTTGTCAATTCAAATAATGCGCTAGTTAAATTAATTTTCATATCAGCTGTGAATCAGCTTACTTTAGAATTGCCATACTTTGTAAAAGTTTACACGGTATCGTTTGCGAGCACGTGCCAATTCAACTCGTTAAGAAAGTCAACTTTAAATTGTGCAATTGTATGCTAGTTATCAAAAAAGGCTGCCTTTTAAAGGTTGGGCCAACCAAAACGCACAATGTTAATTGTAAATTTCGACCTAATGCTCGCCATGGCTTCAGTGGCACACCTGCATCCGGTGGTCCATATTTTCAAAGACTCTGAGACATAATTGAGGTTCAATGTCGTTAATGTGCCGAATTATCTTATCTTTAAGCTCTTAAATTGTTCTTGGCTTATAAACGTACACTTTTTCTTGTAAATAACCCTTAAAGAGAGAAGTCTAGCTCCATCAATTCACATGATCGTGGTGGCCAATTAACATCGCCACGTCGCGACGTGAGATAACACGATCATTGAATTTTTTGCGCAAAAGAGGAATTGTTTCGTTGGCTTTGTGGCAAGTGGCACCTGTTGGAATCACATATCGTCCAGCTCCAAATCCTCAATTTCTGGTGAAATAATCACCAACATTTTTTCAATTAAATCAAGTAATGCTGTTCTAAACACCTTTTTTTAATTGTTTAAATTAATTTGCCTTAATTGAAAAAAAAAAAAAATATAATGGCTGTGTGTATATTTTCAAATACACACATACTAGCCTCTTTTTCTGGTAGTCACATTCCAATTAAATCTGTTAATTGAAAGTAAACAGCAAGAAAAGCTTTAACTTACAAATATGTTAATTGATATGATCAATTTGTTTGCAGTACGGAATTTAATTGATAGTACAAATTGCTAACTAATATGTTAATTAAAGTTGGTTTTTAATTTTTTGTGTGTACGTTATCGCTCGCTTGTATTCTCGATCGACTTGTCTTGCTGAAACTTAAATGGGGCGGAAATCACGATCGACATCGTGGGCCAGGCTGTAAGAAAAACTTTGAAATATAAAAAATTTTATTGGACAAAACTTAAGAATGCTCTCGCTTTAAAAGCATTGGGCTTCAGCGATCGCGTTTTTAAAGTTTAAGAAAGGGCGGGTTATCAGCCTACCACTCCTATCCTGATGACGGGGCTGCCATATAAAGCCATTAGGCTAGCAAATTTGTGACAGTATTTTATCTGCACGATATTAAGTACATACCGCCCATGTTCGGTTGCCATTTTCTCTTCTGTTGTGAGCAGGGTACACCGCTTGCAGGCGAGGTTGACAATTATTTTGACTTTATATTCGCATCACTACTTCTTACCCTCTACACCTTAAAAACCCGTTAGTACTAATAATCCAGTATTTTTGCTTTTCAAGGCCAGGCATTTTAGTGCTACACTGAAAACGGAAAATCCACATCCTCCATGATACTCCCAGTACAATGAACACCTTTCCAAAATGGACGTTAAGATTTTAAGAGAAAAATAAATCAACATAAATGGAATTTTCCCTAATTCTGGCAACACTGATTCAGACTAAATAACGAAAGTATAAACTCTAAGAAAGTATAAAATAATATTTAGAAACATTTTAATTAACACCCCCCCAAAATTTCTAACACCCCCATAAAATCACGACCATTGTTAATGGTTACTTATGACAACATGAAACCATCATTATCAGTCGCATCCATCCGCAAAACTATTCCGCCGCTCCCTCCCCCACTAAACCGCAAAAAAACAAAAATGAAGGAAAAGGGCAAAACAACACAAGCATGCAATTGTTTGTCAATGTCTGGCAAAATATGCTGGTAATATGGCTGACCAGAAACTACAATAACAATTTTAGCTTATTCAAATTGCACAAACTACGAATACAGACATACTACTACAACAACACGCATGTGTCCACCATAACTGGTGTGTGGCAAGTAACATGGTTACAAGTAGTTATTTGAGGGGGTGTTGAGAACAACAAAAAAGTAAATCAAACTGCAGGCAAGCAGACATTTAGAAGTTTGCAACATGGAAAATCGTTCAATAAAGTTTTGCTGCCAATTAGGTTAGACTTGAAGAAGTGGTTGCAATTTATACAACAAGAACACAACACAAAAAAAAAAAAATTATTCTGCATTAAAAAAGCCAAACTAATGCAACGATTGTTTTTCCTTTTGCTTAATGTCAATCAAAAACTGTAAACTTTTCTGTGACAGCAACATTCATGTTGCACAACCATTGTGAAGAACAAAAAAATTGCCAACAAAAAGAAAGTTAAGAAAGAAAACCTTTATTACCAAAAAATGAAAATATAAGCAATCTGTGAAGCATTAAAATGTTGTTGCGAACATTAAGCGACATGTGCATTTTATGGTGGCATAAAACATTAAGTCCGCTTTTATAAAAATATGTGTTAAAAACCTCTTCCCCCAAACCCCAGCAGCTAAAAAATAAGTACTTTACAGAAAGAGAGGGATATTTTTTTGCAACTGCAAGTGATTTCAGTTCACTTGACACTTTTGTGCAATATTGCATAAAGAGTTAAGCCCGTCAATAGCACAAGTTGGCCAATACGTATGTACAAGCACAAGCTGCACAAGAAAAAAAAAAACAAACAACAATACGTACATTCAAACTCTAGGCCGTCCAGTCATGTGTCATTTAGACATTTGTGTATGTGTCAGAGCTTTCGTGGTTGATTTCGTTTTTATTTCCGTTAATTTTTGTCCGAAATTGTTTGTTTCAAACGTGGTTAAGTTTTTTTATAAACTCACTTTAAAATCAAAAAAACCAAAAGTTCAGTTGCTTATTTTTTCTTAGAAAACCAAAGTTGCTTTGAACGTAATGGATATTTGCAACAATTAAAAAAGTATCTTACGAACTGTTAAGTGTCACATCTAAGTCAGATGAACATTCAACAAAAATTGCATCTTATTCCACAATTTGAATTGAGTTATTTTTTTTGTTTTTTTTTTGTTTTACGTGCTTTTATTGTTCTTGACAATAATTATTGGCTTAAACCTGCTACTAACAGTATTTTAAAGTTTTTTCTAGAGCAAATCCTTATCAAATCCTATTCAGATGCAGCTATGACGTTGATACAGTAAATACTGTTTTAAAAGGACAAAAATGAAAGTAAAGCCAGAGTAAGAGTAGAGTTAGAGTTAGAGTAGAGTTAGAGTTAGAGTAGAGTTAGAGCAGAGTTAGAGTAGGTTAGAGTAGAGTTAGAGTAGAGTTAGAGTAGAGTTAGAGTAGAGTTAGAGTAGGTTAGAGTAGAGTTAGAGCAGAGTTAGAGAAGAGTTAGAGTAGAGTTAGAGTAGAGTTAGAGTAGAGTTAGAGTAGAGTTAGAGTAGAGTTAGAGTAGAGTTAGAGTAGAGTTAGAGTAGAGTTAGAGTAGAGTTAGAGTCGAATTAGAGAAGAGTTAGAGTAGAGTTAGAGTAGAGTTAGAGTAGAATTAGAGTAGAGTTAGAGTAGAGTTAGAGTTGAGTAAAAGTAGAGTTAGAGAAGGTTAGAGTAGAGTTAGAGAAGAGTTAGAGTAGAGTTAGAGTAGAGTTGGAGTAGAGTTAGAGTAAAGTTAGAGTAGAGTTAGAGTAGAGTTGGAGTAGAGTTAGAGTAGAGTTAGAGTAGAGTTAGAGTAGAGTTAGAGTAGAGTTAGAGTAGAGTTGGAGTAGAGTTAGAGTATAGTTAGAGTAGAGTTAGAGTAGAGTTAGAGTAGAGTTAGAGTAGAGTTAGAGTAGAGTTAGAGTAGAGTTAGAGTAGAGTTAGAGTAGAGTTAGAGTAGAGTTAGAGTAGAGTTAGAGTAGAGTTAGAGTAGAGTTAGAGTAGAGTTAGAGTAGAGTTAGAGTAGAGTTAGAGTAGAGTTAGAGTCGAGTTAGAGTCGAGTTAGAGTAGAGTTAGAGTAGAGTTAGAGTAGAGTTAGAGTAGAGTTAGAGTAGAGTTAGAGTAGAGTTAGAGTAGAGTTAGAGTAGAGTTAAAGTACAGTTAAAGTACAGTTAGAGAAGAGTTAGAGTAGAGTAAGAGTAGAGCTAGAGTAGAGTTAGAGTAGAGTTCGAGTAGAGTTAGAGTAGAGTTAGAGTAGAGTTAGAGTAGAGTTAGAGTAGAGTAGAGTAGAGTAGAGTAGAGTAGAGTAGAGTAGAGTAGAGTGGAGTAGAGAAGAGTAGAGTAGAGTAGAGTAGAGTAGAGTAGAGTAGAGTAGAGTAGAGTAGAGTAGAGTAGAGTAGAGTAGAGTAGAGTAGAGTAGAGTAGAGTAGAGTAGAGTAGAGTAGAGTGGAGTAGAGAAGAGTAGAGTAGAGTAGAGTAGAGTAGAGTAGAGTAGAGTAGAGTAGAGTAGAGTAGAGTAGAGTAGAGTAGAGTAGAGTAGAGTAGAGTAGAGTAGAGTAGAGTAGAGTAGAGTAGAGTAGAGTAGAGTAGAGTAGAGTAGAGTAGAGTAGAGTAGAGTAGAGTAGAGTAGAGTAGAGTAGAGTAGAGTAGAGTAGAGTAGAGTAGAGTAGAGTAGAGTAGAGTAGAGTAGAGTAGAGTAGAGTAGAGTAGAGTAGAGTAGAGTAGAGTAGAGTAGAGTAGAGTAGAGTAGAGTAGAGTAGAGTAGAGTAGAGTAGAGTAGAGTAGAGTAGAGACGAGTAGAGTAGAGTAGAGTAAGAGTAGAGTTAGAGTAGAGTTAGAGTAGAGTTAGAGTAGAGTTAGGGTAGAGTTAGAGTTAGAGTAGAGTTAGAGTAGGGTTATAGTAGAGTTAGAGTAGAGTAGAGTAGAGTAGAGTTAGAGTTAGAGTAGAGTAGAGTAGAGTAGAGTAGAGTTAGAGTAGAGTAAGAGTTAGAGTAAGAGTTAGAGTAGAGTTAGGGTAGAGTTATAGTAGAGTTAGAGTTGAGTTAGAGTAGAGTTAGAGTAGGTTAGAGTAGAGTTAGAGTAGAGTTAGAGTAGAGTTAGAGTAGAGTTAGAGTAGAGTTAGAGTAGGGTTGGAGTAGAATTAGAGTAGAGTTAGAGTAGAGTTAGAGTAGAGTTAGAGTAGAGTTAGAGTCGAGTTAGAGTCGAGTTAGAGTAGAGTTATAGTAGAGTAAGAGTAGAGTTAGGGAAATATAAGAGTATAGTTAGGGAAGAGTTGGACTAGTGTAAGTGTACAGCAAGAGTAAAAATAGAGTTGTAGTAAGCCAGGGATAGACCACACAAAATTTGAGTCATGTAGGACAATTAGCTTAGTGTTGAACATCTTGAATCTATAATAATTTTTAAAAAATGAAAGCCAAGAAACGTATTCCACATCATCAATTTGGATTCGAAAAAAAAACAGAGGAATCGAACAAACATACACTATTAAACGTCATTAGAAAAACCTATTAAATAATAAATGATAAAGTGTGCCATGAAGGCTTAATACAAAAACTGAAGCTAAACTTATGCTTAAAAGCTTACCATCTTTTGGAGAGCTATTTGCTTGGTCGACAATGTAGTAATAAACAAGGAAAAAATAATTGGAAAAATGGATAAAACAAAGGAAAATAAAGGTCAGCGAACTAAAAAATACACTCAACAGAAAAATTAATCCATCCGTACTAAAATCTATCCGAAGCGGTATTAATAGAACGGTGAGTACGGATTTTCTTGAAACAAGTACAGAAATATTGATTTAAATACGGCTTTTCAATCGCGAAATACTTTACTTATCCATCCATATTTAATCCGGAATTCGTAATTGAAATAATCCTTAAATGAGATTGATTTATGTAAAACTAAGATCTCAAATACGCTTGATTCAAGTATAATAAAATTTATTTAATCCCGAATTCGTACTTGAAATTAACCAAAAGTGAAATTACCGTTTTAAAACTTATAAAACACCAGCATCATTCCCGATATGGCTTTTACTTTAAAATCTTAATGTACATACATAACTGAAAATATAAACTGAATGAGAAGCAAATGTTTTTAATTTTACTTTTCAAATATGAAAATTATGTGTATTCGTCTTGTTCTATTGTTTTTGTTGTTTCTACACACAACAAACACATCAGTTTTTAACTACTTGTGTGATGTTTTTGTAGTGTCTGCAACAAACTTTGATAAATTAAATAAGATTAAAACGATATCTTTGTAATTTAATTTCACTTTAAGAATTTTGTACATATTTGAAGAAGGGATTGGTTTTTGAAAGTCATCCCATTTAGGATTGTTTTAAGGACGTTTTAGTATTATTCTTAGTTTTATTACTCATACTTATATACTTATATAATTTTAAAGTTCGACTCGTACTTAAAGTAAAAAATCTTAATTTATCCCGAGTATTTTTCTTTCTGTGTATGTAAAAATAACACTTTCTTTGGGAAGAAAATAATGCCCCCATTTAATAATAATGATCAGAAGAATTTTCATCAGGCATTGGCAAGACGTAAACTTAGGAATTAGAATAAGTTTTGATTAATTATTCTTAGTTCATATTAAGGCTGTAGGAAAAATCGCCCAAAGAAAAATGGCCCAAAAAAATTAATGAAAAATCGCCAAAAAAAATTCCATGTAAAATTGGGCCTGAATTCATATGAAAAGTGACCCAAAATTTATGGGCTATTTTTCGTTATTATTGGGTGATTTTTCGTTTTTTAAATTTGGTGATTTTTCATTATGTATAATTTAACCAAATCATTGTCTCCGACAACCATATTATGGTAAAATAAGTTTCTTTAAAAATAGTTTTGTTGGTTGTGACCATAATAAAACATGTTTTTCTCTGCGTGTATGTAGATCTTTTTTTGTATTTAACATCTTTAGTAATTATGTAATGTCAATTTGCAAAGAGTCTTAATGCCCACGGACGTTATGACATTTTCAAAAGTGTCACAGTATCCATGGACACTACGACACTGGACTTTATGACATGCCACCTTGCAAGAAGCTATATTCTGTTTTGAGTAATTGATTAAAACTATGCAGTGATTAATTAATATTTAACTATTGAAGAGTGCACAAAGTTTGGCGGAGGACTCAAATAAGTATTACTGTCCATACTGCCGAGCAGCTGTTGAAGATACAATGCAATTTTTTACATAAAACTTACATTTGTATGAAACTAAATTTATATGAATAATAAACATTTTTTTGCAAATTGGGTAATTTTAAATTTTCCTTTTTGGGTTATTTTTCATTTTTTTTTTGGCCCTTTTTCGTTAATTTTGGGCAAAATTTCGTATATAACTTTTTGGGTAATTTTTCATGTTCTTTTGGGCGATTCTTCATTTGGGCAATTTTTCATTTTTTTCTTTTGGGCCATTTTTCTTTGGGCGATTTTTCCTACAGCCTCATATTAAACATGTGAAGATTCAATAAATAAGTTAAAAAAAATACTTAAAATACGCTGAATGTAGCAAATTGGCAACAGTGTTGGTTGTTCCCCCTGAATTTAGATCAGTATATTACGAGTTAGATGCTCCTGTAACATATTAGATGTGGTTGTCATGGCATTTTCGTTAAATTTTTTTTTTTTTGTTTAGATTGTGGTTTATTATGCGATTCTTGTTGCACTCATCTCGTTGACAGTTAGTAAATTGCTGCAATTAGTTGAAAATTTTCAAAGTGTTGAAACATTTTCACATGCACAAAATCTCACCAGCACATGCATACAAATTGGAAAAACTAACATAACAAAAACAAGTTTTAGATTTGTTCTAAAACTGATTTTAATTGATTGAGTAAAGTAAGAGTGATGGTTGTTATTAAAACATAAACAAATTTGATGCAATATTTAAAATATATCAGATAATTGTTTTTAGAAAAATAATAGGAAAAAAAACTTAAAATTGTTTTTAGTTCGTCCAGAAACAAATATAATACGGACCGATATGATTATTAAGACTTTAGTCAAATAACGAAACCACAATTTATGTTTTACATTAACACTCTCATAAACTGAACGATCAGATTGAGGTTTTTAATGATTGAACAAATGTGTATTTTTTTATTATTTTTTGTTTTTTTTTTTTTTGCCTAGGCAAATTTTTTGTAGCTGCAACTGTTGCTGGTAAACATGTCGATTCAAAGAGAACTCATTAATCATTTTCATAAATCCTTAATAATTCCCAACTTCATATCAATCCAGATGTTGACATATTCCAAAACAAGCACGAACAAAAACATAACCCTCCAAACAATCCGACCAAATAAAATGTAGTTGTCATAATGGTTGCACCATAAACCTGCAACACAAGACGACACAGCAGCCACAACGACTATAACTGAAGCAGAAACAAATGAAATCTGGACCAAACTGAAAACATAAATACGAATATACATATGTATATGTATAAATATAATACCAAAAAATCCATACACTTTATCATAGTGATTATCATCAATAAATGGACAGGCATCCGCAACAACCATGATGTTGAGAAAATACCTCCCAACTCTAGCCGCTCAGCCCCCGAATTATTACTTTTTGGTCTCCACAAAAACAAAATATAAAACAAAGAGCAAAACAAATGAAAACCTTACATAATAATCGTTTGACCAGTTCAATACTTTATATACAATCAAACAATAAGAACACAAGAAAACAGTAAAAAAGAATGTCCAGAGAAAATTGTGTGTACACACCAACCATGTGCATAGACTCCATCGTATGAACATGGATAAAAAACTGCATAATACTCAATTCTGAATTGCAACATGGCGAAAGTACGGAATTACCAAAAACACAAACACAGAAAAAATGAATTGCAATATGGCGACCGCAATACATACGCACCAAAGTCCCAAACAGTGAAAAAACAACAACTGAAAAGAAAATAAAAAAACCGCGAGACATTGTACAAACACATCCATTGATTCATCGGTTAAAAAATTAAAAGAAAACATTGAAGAGCTTTAAAAATTTGATGGTTGTGTTAAGTTTAAAAAATATTGTAAATTATCAGAATTCTCTTCAATATTGTCGAAGGCAGGACAAAAGTAGGACTTTAAAAAGTTTTAAGGCAAATGCATGTAGTTATTTGATAAACCAAAGTTCGTTTTTTATATGTAAGTAAGCAAAATAGTTTTTAATAGGGTTAAGAGTTGTTTATTTAGGTCTTGTATCGTTCGTTCCACTAACAAGACGACTTTTAACGAATTTTGCTAATTTCAGCGATGCAAAATGGTAAATTCAAGAACCCTAAAAAAGTGATGGTTTTGAAACCTTATGGAGCTTATAAAACTTTGTTCAAGTCTACTTAAAATCTACTTTTAATTTGCTTTAAATTTGCTCAAACTTTATTTTAACCCCATTATTGCTCTACTCTAACTCGACTCTAGTCTACACCAACTCCACTGTGACTCTACATTAACTTTAACTCTACTCTAACTCTTCTCTTACTCTACTCTAACTCCAAATCTAACTCTAACTCAAACTCTAACTACACACTCTACTCTAACTCTACTCTAACTCTACGCTACCCTAACTCTACTACAACTCTACTCTTACTCTACTCGAACTCTACTCTAACTCTTCTCTAACTCTACTCTTACTCTACTCTTACTCTACTCTAACTCTACTCTAACTCTACTCTAACTCTACTCTAACTCAACTCTAACTCTACTCTAACTCTACTCTAACTCTACTCTAACTCTACTCTAACTCTACTCTAACTCTACTCTAACTCTACTCTAACTCTACTCTAACTCTACTCTAACTCTACTCTAACTCTACTCTAACTCTACTCTAACTCTACTCTAACTCTACTCTAACTCTACTCTAACTCTACTCTAACTCTACTCTAACTCTACTCTAACTCTACTCTAACTGTACTCCAACTCTTATCTAACTCTGCTCTAGCTCTACTCTAATTCTACTCTAACTCTACTCTACTTTAACTCTACTCTAAGTCTACTCTAACTCTACTCTAGCTCTACTCTAACTCTACTGTAACTCTACTCTAGCTCTACTCTAGCTCTACTCTAGCTCTACTCTTACTCTACTCTAACTCTACTCTAGTTCTACTCTAACTCTACTCTAACACTACTCTAACTCTACTCTAACTCTACTCTTACTCTACTCTTATCCTACTCTAACCCTACTCTAACTCTACTCTAACTCTACTCTAACTCTACTCTAACTCTACTCTAACTCTATTTTAACTCTACTCTAACTCTACTCTAACTCTACTCTAACTCTACTCTAACTCTAACTCTAACTCTACTCTAACTCTACTCTAACTCTACTCTAACTCTAACTCTACTCTAACTGTACTCCAACTCTTATCTAACTCTGCTCTAGCTCTACTCTAATTCTACTCTAACTCTACTCTACTCTAACTCTACTCTAAGTCTACTCTAACTCTACTCTAGCTCTACTCTAACTCTACTGTAACTCTACTCTAGCTCTACTCTAGCTCTACTCTAGCTCTACTCTAACTCTACTCTAACTCTACTCTAACTCTACTCTAACTCTACTCTAACTCTACTCTAGCTCTACTCTAGCTCTACTCTAACTCTACTCTAATTCTTCTCTAGCTCTACACTAACTCTACTCTAACTCTACTCTAGCTCTACTATAACTCTACTCTAACTCTACTGTAACTCTACTGTAACTCTACTCTAACTCTACTCTAACTCTACTGTAACTCTTCTCTAACTCTACTCTAACTCTACTCTAACTCTACTCCAACTCTACTCTAACTCTACTCTTACTCTACTCCAACTCTACTCTTACTCTTCTCTAACTCTACTCTAACTCAACTCTAACTCTACTCTAACTCTACTCTAACTCTACTCTAACTCTACTCTAACTCTACTCTAACTCTACTCTACTTTAACTGTACTCTACTCTGACTCAACGCTACTCTAACTTTACTTAAATTCTGCTCAAACTATCTTCTAACTCTACTTTCAATCTACTGCAATCTATCTTTATTATTACTAAGGATGCGATTTACATGCAAATGCATGTTTTTTTTGATAGTCTAAAAACTATGCCGACGAATTATCTTTCCGAATCATTAAATTTGCGTTAAAATGCCATCGATTCGTTTTTGCATATTGATGCATATTTTGGTGAAAATGCATAATTTTGCATATTTAGGTTTTTCATTAATTTCAATATTATAAAAAAAGTTCTTAAACAAATTTTTTTAATACACAAAAATGTTTTTTTCTCTCAGAGCTTCGCTTAAAACACAGGATTTCCACAAAAGATCCTTCTATTTTAAGCCGATGCAGCACCTTTAGGCTTCCAATGGGCTTAAAATATTTTATCCAAAACAATTAGAAGATACTTGCTTGATACATGGGTTGCAGAGGAAATTAAATAATATTGCAATTTTAATGAAATGTAGCCCTTTGGTTCCCCTTCCACAGTAGCCAGTAGTAACAAGATGGAGCGTGGCTAGACGCTTTAGAATTCTACTCAAAAGCTTTATTTAGAAATTTAAAAATGTTTGAAGAATTTGTTGAAACCGATGAATATGCAATTACAAAATTAAAAGAAATACTAAATTTTCCAACTATGGATATTTTGGTGAAACAATAACTAAACAGGAGGGATTTAGTTAACTTAATACTAAAGTTAAATGATTTAATATTGCAGATAGTAAAATTAACAATGTGAAAGGAAAAATCGTTTTGCAAAAAAAAAAACTTAAGGAATTCAAAAAATTTTAATTATTTTTAATCTGATCTGGAATCAAAGTGAGATCTGAAAATAATTTTTTCAAAATGCATTGATTGGCATTCTTCAAGTACAAGACAAGGTGTTACTTTAAATAAACCAGTCGGTACTTATTTATTTAAAACAACGAAAATTTAAATGTTGGTAAAATTAAAAAACCATTTTTATGGAAATTTCCCTTCCCTAAATACCGATCAGAGCCAACTAGTGAAAAGTTGAAATATTAATGTTGATTCTCAAATATAAACGCAAACTGTCGTTTAACGTGAATATCTATAACGCTGAAAGTCCGCATTAAATCAAAATTATTGTCTAAAGAGGCACGCACATAGTTTAATTCATATCCTGTTAGTTTTTCAAATCATTATTTATTTTTCAATAGCCAAATGACACAACAAACTATTGCTTTTTTAAATTTTAAATGCAATAATTTTTATAGATTTATGGAAGTTTCTGCCGCCGCTGCTGATATTGATGATTCCGTTGTGATGATGATAATGAAGGCGATGGTAAAAAATTAACTTAAAATAAAGAGTAAAACCGCATTGAGTGTGGTTATTGTGGTTAACAAAAGGATTAAAAATGACAATATGAGCAGCAGCAAAAATAGCGGCAGCAATTACAACAATGACAACAACAGAAACAACTATAATAACAGAGAAAATTACAGCAACTGAAATGAAAGCAAAAAAAAAAAAATGGGCAAAGGACCCAAACAAGCAGCAGCAGTAGTAACAACAACAAAAACAACCGTTATAATAATAATAAAAGGTTTGTGCATTGACAACTTTTTAATCACTTAATCAATATAATCAAATTGAATGTGGTCAAAAGGATTTATAAACCATACAGTGTAAAGTGTCATTAAACACAACATGGCATGTCGACGTAAAATGGAATACAACCGACTGTTTATAGAATATGAATGGAATGAATGAAAGAACAAATGTCATTGAATTCAAGGATTGGAACAAAAAGTTAACAAGGATTTATGTTAAACAAATTAAATAATATTAAATAATACAACAACTAAAACAACAACAATCGAAATCTATTCATTAATAAACATTATCGTAGATTAAATGACTTAATGGTAAATTAAAGAAAAATAATTAAATTTTGATAAAAGCTTAACTGTCAATTTCTGAACTAATCAATTTTAGAAGCATTGGTTGTCTAAAAGGCTGAAAATGAGAAAAGGGGAATTGAAAATTTTGGATAAAAGAACCCCTTTATTTTATTTTACTTTCAAAAAAATGTATTTTTGAAGATAATTATTTTGTTCATGACTTTTAACACAATCGCACACAATCTTTTATGTGCTTTTTAATTTAAGTATTTTCGGAACTAGGAACTCTAATGCTTTCCAAAATTTTGGTTGTTTTCCACAACCTTTCAAAACTAGAAAAATATGACTTAAATATTTTAACAAAATTCAAATCTTTTCTGCTTGAAAGTTTATATTATTTCGAGTCTGTATTTATAAATGAATAATCAGCTAAGCGGGGAGATGATGGAAGGCTTAGGCCTATCCTCTTCAAATGTCAAGCTCATCCTGTTTTCCATTTGAACTTGGTGCTCCCTGTTTTCGCTTACGAGGCTCTATTGACCGATAAGAGGCTGTATAACCCGAACATCCGCACAGAGGAAATTCTGTTGACACACGCCTGTCTGAAGGCTATAATCGGCACTGCCGTAACCAGGTTTGGATGCAGAGGCCCAATCAGCCACCAATCTTAAAAAATTGATGATAACTGAACCCATAAACAATATAAATAAGAATTAAACGGATCAATCTATAACTACAATTGAAATTAAAAAATAAACATGGAATGTTCGAACACTCACGAAACCATCTCGTTTCAACCAGGTCTGCAGAGAATTATAGCCCTATGATCCACATTGGAACAACGGACACAAACGTATTAAAGGGAGATCAAGAGGTCACGAAAGAGACTTTGCTGTGCTTGAGCATCTTCGGACACTGGAAGTGTGTGAACACCACGAGTTCAATATGTTGATGCGTTTAATGCATCTGTCAAAATAGTAGAATAAGTGTAATTCTATTGGCAAGTTACACAACGTACGCTTAAGGGAAAAATCATTTAAGTACAATTCTTTTATAAACTCTGTTGCTCTTTTTTGGCTGCCCTCACACGGGGATGAGGATGATGTTCATACTGTATCACGAGTAGAAAATATGATTTAAAAAAAGGACGTGACAACACAAAATTGTTTCCCATTTTCCAAAACCCTTGCCCAAAATATTTGGTGGCATTGAAGCGAAGACAAGAAGGAAATGGTCACACAAAACACAACAACATGAAAAAATGAGCAAAAGTTCATCTTAAATAAATTCAAATAGATTGGTTTATTGGAAGAAGTTTTGCTCCTGGTTTACAACTTTACCTAAAAGCTAATCCTATATTCAGTTATGGGACACGGTGGAGACAAACAAGCTGGTGGACTATCGCCTTTACTATTTACAACAGACCGGATGTTAAAACGCAACGAACACACCAATAACTTTTGATAATATCCTGGCATTTGAACCATGAGAGATAAATGTTTCGACATGCAAGATAAGCCGAACAACATCGAAGGTTAGACTTTAAAAGCAGTTTTTTTAAAAATTGTAAAACTGTAAATATCTGCTTTTTTGTTAATATTTTTGATTTTACTTAAACATGAAGTATACTTACAACAGACTTTTATTTTTATACCCTCCACCACAATTAGTTGTGAAGAGGGTATATTAAGTTTGTCATTCCGTGTGAAACTTTTTTATTATTCATCTCAGACCCTATAAAGTATATATATTCTCGGTCCTTGAGTAATTTTAAGTCGATTTAGCCATGTCCGTCTGTCTGTCCGTCTGTCCGTCTGTTGAAAACACTCTCACTTTCGAAAAACTCAAAAGAAATAAACAAACTTGTAGTCAAATTGCTTGTAGTTATTCTAAGCAGTTTGGGATTGAAATCCAGCAAAATCGGTTCAATAGGATCTGAGCTATGAATCAAAATGTGGAACCACCACCTAAAAAAAATTTGATAATTTTGTTACAAAAACTAACATAAATGGTGGAAAAATGCACAGAATGATATAAGATTTCGCAACAGTTTTTTTTATTTAACTGGAAATCACGCTGTAAAATTTCTTGAAGATCTGTCCATGATTTACCCTAGGCCCCATATAAGCCCTACTCCCGGAAAACAGTATAGTAAGCCTAAAACCCTAACTAACAATGCTATCATAACAAATTTTGGCACGACACAGTTAAATAGGACTAGAAATAAAACTATCAAGTTTCGTGAAGATCGATATATAATTTACCATAGGCCCCATATAAAACCTACTTCCAGAAAACAGTTTAGTACGCCTAAATCCGTAAAAAATAATGCTGTCATAACAAAATTTGGTACATCAAAATTTTTTAGAACTCAAAATAAGACTGTGAAATTTCGTGAAGATCGGTCCATAATTTACCATAGGCCCCATATAAACCTTACTCCCGGAAAACAGCTTAGCACGCCTAAAAACGTAAAAAATAATGCTATCATAACAAAATTTGATGCATCACAGTTTTATAGAACGAGAAATAAGACTTTAAAATTTTGTGAAGATCGGTCCATATTTTACCATAGGCCCCATATAAACCTTACTCCAGGAAAACAGCTTAGTAAACCTAAATACGTAAAAAATAATGCTATCATAACAAAATTTGGAACATATTAGTTTTACAGGACAAGAAATAAGACTGTGAAATTTCGTGAAGATCAGTTCATAATTTACCCTAGGCCCCATATAAACCTTACTCCCGGAAAACAGCTTAGTACGCCTTAAAACGTAAAAAATAACGCTATCATAACAAAATCTGATACATCACAGTTTTATAGAACTAGAAATAACACTGTGAAATTTGGTGAAGATCGGTGCATAACTTACCATAGGCCTCATATCAAGCCCACTTTGGTAAAATAATTAAATACGCGGTAGACTTTCTTCCAGTTTAGCTTCATATGGCCAGAAAAAATGTTATGCAATTTTGTGATATGGACCGTATCATAATTTTCCTTAGATTCCATTTTAGCAGCCTTCTGAAATTTACTGCAAACGCTTAAACTAATTGCACCGCTGTATTGAAATTTATGTTTTTTAATACCAGAAATCGTTCTGCAGAATTTGGTATGATTGGTTCATAGCTTACCATGGCTTTTATATAATTTGTTCTCTTGAAAATCATTTAAGTTCATCTTAAACCGATATTCTACTCAAACTTTTTAAAATTGATTCTGATTGTCGATCAATAATTTTATATAGGTCTAAACCGCAACAAATTTTAATGCAGATGTCTGTTTTTACAAAGATTATAATAATAAATAGACATCATACAGATATTACTCCCAAAACATTCGAAGTGTCGGTGGAGGCTATCAAAGATTCGGCACAGCCGAATATAGCACTCTTACTTGTTTTCTTTCAAAAACGGAGATAATTTCATGTTATTTTGATTCTACAAATTCGTTATACATTGTACTACCGTGTACACTCGCCTTAATCACTATTGGACTATCTCCAATAATCGCTCATGCAGCTTTAGAATGGAACACGAAAAACATTTTTCAACAAAACTATTTAAATGTTTATTATTGTCACCGGCAACCATATGATGGTTCAATTGGCCCTATCTATTAAGAAGCCACAACCATATTATGGTTACCTCTAAGCATGCTATGGTTAATTATTAAAATAATTTGTTAACCATCTATAACGGCTTGGTTTAAAATTTACAATAGTAATTTCCTTTTTGTGACTTATTAATGGAGGACTAATTTAAACAGAATATGGTTATCCGTGTCAATTTTATTTTTAAGTTAACGACAGTATGTTTAAAAGTTTTCCTTAAAACTAGTTTTGCTGTAGGTTGAAATTGGTATTTTCTCTTGGTAAGAGGGCATCCTTAAACGATCTGCAGAAGCCATGTGCAAAGTAAGACGAAGTGAAAACACTTTGTTAAAATATTGGCGAATAGTCCTTAACTATTTGACATATTTTATAACTCCTATTCCAGGACATCCAAAATTATTTTTCTTAGTAAGTTTTGTTTGTTAATAATAATTTTATATTTTAGAGATAAACTTTAATTTAAATAAAGTGTCATCTGACAGCCAAGAGCCAATAAGCTTTTCTATATTTTTTTATATAATTAATTTTACTAACTTCAAAATTGACCCTCGTAAGTCAATATTATTTTGAAATGTTTATCAATAAATAAAACAACTTGTAGGATTTTAAACAAAATTCTTTGTGTAAAACTCGTCATAAAATCTAAATGAAAAATTAAAGAATTCAATTCATTCCCTTTGGACCTTTGCCTTAACCCTTTCCAGCAAATACAAAAACTGTAACAGTTTTTATGAACTTAAGCTTTTGTTTGAAATTTTATACGATTCGTTTAATTCTGTTGATATTGTAAATTAAAAATATTTTGCTTAAACATTCATCTTCCCCTGCACTCTGCTGCCTCCCCAACCAATCAGTACAATAGTTAACCAAATCAACCAACTTCAACATCAGATTCATACATCTCGAAAACATTTCATCTAGTCACTCATTCATTCATTCATTCATGCATCTACAGCTACAATATTTATTCATTTATCTTAACTAAAGCAAAAAAGAAAAAAAAAATAGAAAAAAGAGAAGCAAAACTGCAAAGTGTTTTGTTGACTTTCATTTAAGCACCAACCCGAATTATTATCTTCATTGGAAAATTTTGCATGATCCTAGAGAATTGTGAGCAAAATTTCACAGTTTGTAATAACGAATTGTGTATCAACGCTTTAGTTAATAATTGTTTGAATATAGACTTCCTTGTACAACTCCTGCTTGCTGACTGATGCAAACACACACACGCACACACACACACTGCATCCACTCATGTTCCTAATGAACACTCCAGGAGTATTTGTTACACAATCAGACAAACAATATTGTCATTTTGGCTTGTTATCACATCATATGTATCCGGTTTTGACTTGTAGTTATATTTTTTTTTTCGAAAAATTAAAAAAAAATATTTCTTTTTTTTGGGGTTTGGAAGTTTGTGCATTTTGATTTGTTCTACAGCAGCAGTACTTGACAAGAGTCACTTAGTCAATCAGTTAACTACACACTCGTATGCAAGTTTTCATTGTTAGTTCATTTTAATTGCTAATTGGCATGTCAAACATTGACTTGCAATAAACTGTTAAAGACTTTAATGAATTGGCTAAAATTTTGTTAAATTTTTGTAAAAACTTAATAAGATTATCTTAAAGTTGCTACAGCGGAGACTGTTATTTAACAAGCTTTTGTGGTCTATTTGAACTAAAATGAGCCAAACTGCTTTATTTGGCTATGCTTAACAAATTCCCTGGGGGTCGTAGGGATCACCTCAATGATATTTCACCTTTCTGTGTTACATCATACGGGGCAAATCCAGAGCAGTCAATAACTTAAATTCGGCAATTGATAGATCTCTTGAATTTGCGTCTGACCAGATTTCCCATCTGATACCACGGGAGTCAGTAGCCTCCAGTGACATGGAACCGGTAAGACTATTAGTTGAAGCCACCGCTAATATGATTCTTGCTAGAAAAGCTTTCTGAACAGATTTTGTTAACGAAAGTTTCGCCCGCAAGATGTTATGATACTTTCGGGGATCACGTGGTGGTTGTGATTTAACCCCAAAGTCGCGAGAAGGGTTAACACTGAAAAGCCCATTATAGGGCTGACTATTGACCACATGTCGGAGGGTGTTGACTGAAAAAGGACTATCCACTATGTGCCTTAGCATTTCAACCAAAGTTGCTGGCATTTTTTTTTAATAATGTAGCTCCTTAGCAAGTGCGAGTAAATAATTTGCCGAATAATGCTCTCAAATTGCTACCAAAGTGTGATGGTGGCCCTTACACTTGGAAGATGGTAAACGTATAGTTTGTGACCAATGTGGATTAGATCCACCATGAGATGAGGACAAATAGTAGTTGTTCATTAAATTTTTTTCATATCTCTTCATTAAGTTCTCCCGGGTGTATGTTGGGAGTCACCCTTGGGATACTTCACCTTTTGTTGTGCAAATAGAGGCAATACCTGAAATTCGGCAAAGTTCAAAATTATCAGATCTTTTGAGTCCGCAGCTGACCAGTGATCCTTTATGGTATCACAGGAGTCCGGGGCCTAGCTGACTATTGGCTGAGGACATTTCGGGGATGACATAGTGTTTGTGGTTTGGGTCAAGAATCGCGGGAAGGGAGATATTAAAATGTCAGCTTAATGGCCTAACCTGAATGTGAATAACGTGGCTTAAGCAACTGAGCGAAGACATGTAAATCATATGTGTAAAACCATGTTGAACTTAAGGGAACTTTTTGTTAAATTTTTTGAAACTGTAATTTGCTTAAGCAAAGTGCGAAACTAATCGCACATTCCGTACGGAATCAAATGTTTTTTTATTTTGTTTTTTTAAATGTATTTGAGATGCTTTTTCCTTTATTTTTGAAAGTAGCTTAAGTTTGTTTATGCATATTCTGGTTGACCCTTAAGGCTGATTTTTCACTACTTGTAGGAAAGTTTAGCCAGCTGGCGCATCTTCATAGGTGCTATTGCTCTTCAACAACAACGGAAGCTAGATAGGTCCTGCTCAAATTACGCTCAAATTGCTACCTATTTTGTGGTGACGCACACATCTTGTGCTAAAGGCCTCCATTAGATCATTTCTTTCCGGCAGATGCTCATGCAAACCTTTTCTATAACTCTTTACCATGTAATACAGTTTTATTGGTAAAAATCAAAGGCTCCTTTCTTTCCTTAACCCACAAGATGCTGCTTAATCAAATAATTTAATAATAATTAGTAGCTAGCATTAAACAACCTTTTTCATTAGCGTTAGGGCTTAACTAAAAAGTACCAAAATTTTTCATCTTAAACGTTGTCATTCAGTCAGGACATAGCACCTATAATTTTATGTTTCTAAGTTCAATAATTTAGATCTAAAACGACTTTTCTTGAAGTACATTTTTTTGCGGAGTTTCTTTTTTTTTAGTAATTTCAATAAACTGAACCCTTTTTGAGTTACGCGAATATATGTTGTGCAACCTCCTCCATTTTCGAAATAACGGTATATCTCGAAAACAAGAGCTAACCTAAAAAAAAAACGGTGGGCACCATTGGATTCAGCGTACCCGAATGATGCTAAACGTCATGTGCCCGGCTTTTCTAATTTTGCAACAAGCACACACAGAAAAAAATATCTCAAGAAAATTTTTAACAATACAGTTTGTTGGAAATAAAATTTCAGGTCAATAAACTTTTTGTTTGATTCAATGAAAAAATTTATCAAATTTACACTTTGCAAAATAGCATTCAATAAAACATATTTAATAATGAAATAATTAAATATTTCTACATATTCAATAAAAAAAATATTTGAATCAAAGTAAATACAGTATTTTTACAACCCTTTTCCCTTTGTAAAGTCTCATTCGCTTTACAGTTTTATTTGTATAATAAAAGGTTTCCTGATGATCTGGCCTAAGCAACCAGAGAAATGCACATAGGAACTAGCTTATCCCCCCATAATAAATTTTAGTGTATTTATTAAAAAAGAAAAATTAAGCAAATCATCATTATAAAATAAATAAATAAAGATTCGATAAACATTTTGTTTGATTTATTCAACATTTTCAACAATTTATTTTAACAAATCACGTAAACATTTTGTTGAAAAAAATTATTTTGGGCAACAACTTTTTTTATTGACTCAATAAACTTGGTTGTTGACTAAAAATTCAATAACTATACCTACAAACTTTTTTATCAATACCGCAAAAATCGTCATCGCAGAAAATTAAAAAAATTTTTTTTTATCAAATATGCGATTTTCGTATTCAAATATTAAAATAGTGAAATTGTTAAATTACAATAATTAAATTGTTAAGCGAACACGTGATTGAACTGAAATTTACATTATTATTTTAGAAACTGGGAATTATTTCCTTCCGAAGGTTACTTTTATTATATTCAACATTTTTCATTTTTCGAATTTATTCTATGAGCTAAATTTCAGTTATGTATTTTATAAAGCTTTTTTGTAATAGTTCTATTCCTTCAATTTTTCAGAAATGACTTTATACACTACCAGACTATTATATTGTATTTTCTTTTTACATTTTACCTTAGCCTTCCTTTGGAAAGCAATGAGGTATATTGAATGTACAGAAAAATTTTACTATTATTAGACACCAGCGGAATGTAATGCATTTTCTGGCCCGCTACGGCCATCGTCAGCATTCTTTGTGTCTCACTGGATAGTGTTACTTTATAAATTGAATGTATTTAACTCAACTATTTTAACAAATAGAAACTGGGAATTATTTCCTATTTTATAAAGCTTTTTTGTAATAGTTCTATTCCTTCAATTTTTCAGAATAAATTCGAAAAATGAAAAATTTTGAACATTATTATTTTACAAAATTAAAATGAACAAAGCTTTTTTGTTTTAAACATTTAACTTGAAACAGCTGACTAATTCAGTGCTTAAGTATTTTAATATACTTAATATTAAAAATGCATTTAAGTAAATAAAATAGAAACAAATTTATGTACTTCTTTTTACACAGAAAAATTATTTTTCCAATTCAAACAAAAAATTTGTAGAATCAAAAAATTTTTTGTCTGAAATCGGTCCTATAAACAAATTCGCATATTCAAACAATTTATTTGCATTTTGTTTATTGAAAAAAACACTGATTTTTTCAAACAAATAATTTAACTGAATCAAACAAAAAGTTTACTGAAATTCATATACTAAATTTCAAAATCAAAAAAAAAAAAAAAAAAGGTTTTTGCACAAGCAATGATGCGCACACAAGCTGGCACTGTATAAGAAGATGATGGCAGAGAGAGCAGAGTGGCCGGCTGGCTTTGAGACACATTGTTTTGTTGGAATAATTTTTGAACGAAGTCTTTTTTTATACACACCAGAGAATAGCTTTTTGCAATTGAAAAAAAATCGCATTTAATTAACGACAACAAATACACACGCTTACGGTCATACAGTCAAACTCGCGCAACCGCAAATATTCGCTGCTGGTTTGCAGTCATTCAAATAACGCACATCGTGCTTAGTTATTTATACAATCGTTGCCTTCGTTTTTTTTTATAAAGATTCTAAGTGTTCTGAGCGCAAATGATTGTTTGGTAAAGAAACAAAAAATACAAACGAAAGAGCCAGAAATCAAACAATCATTACTCATGTATTTATACAGCATTAACTACCCTGCAGGAAATGTCACTAGTGAATCAGTACTGATTCACTACTGACACTGTCACCAGTACTAGTGACATATTATACCCCCGACAATGCTTTTTTACTATAGACATTTACCATGTACGTGTCATTGGAAATCTACTACTGACGTTGTCACTACTGAGTAGGTGGTTCCTTTGGGAACATATGTAGACATTGTCACCAGAGACTCACTAGTTCATTTTTGTAATTCTAGTCTACACTTTTGGTACTTTTATGGGGTAAATGTCAGTAGTGAATCTGTACTGACCGACTGTTGACACAGTCACCACCTTGTAGCAAATGTCACTAGTGAATCAGTACTGATTCACTATTGACACTGTCACCAGTACTAGTGACTTATTATACCCCTGACAATGCTTTTTTACTATAGACATTTACCATGTGCGTGTCATTGGAAATCTACTACTGACGTTGTCACTACTGAGTAGGTGGTTCTTTTGGGAACATATGTGGACATTGTCACTAAAAACTTACCAGTGCATTTTTGTAATTCTAATCTACACTTTTGATACTTTTCTGAAAAAGACGTCGTTAATGAAATTTTTGCTAACATATGATGTTTTATTAAAGAATTAAAAAATTAAGGAATTCATTACAGCCATTTTAAATATTAAAACTAAAGAAGGTACATTTCAGCCTTTTAAATAGTATTTAAAAAAAGTTTCATTAAATTTCATTGCTATTATATATACGTTTTTTAAAATAGGTATTTATAAAAAAAAACATTAATTTTCCTTGCTTGATGAATCGCCTTCAAATTCAATGTTTTCACTTTTTTTTGCTTTGCTCCGACCCATTTGCTTAAAATATTTTTTTTTTGGCGCTGGAAAGCTCCTCTAAGGGTTTTATCAGCTGCTTCACTAAACGTTGATATTACGTCTGGATATTAAAACAAAAAACCATTTGTAAAAATATTACAAATTTTGAGATCTTAAATATTAAAGTGTTTACCTATTAAAGCTTTAAAAACATTGTCGTAATCACGCAATCTGTTTTTGCCAAAAGAGCCATCAACATTAAAGCTCATTATTATATTTTGGCCAAATACTTGATGCAGATTACGTTCAGCATTACCGGCAAAAAGAGATTTTATTTGTCTTACCTATAAGACATAAAGGAAAGATTAAATTTTATACCTAAGTGTATTAATTTGAAAACAAAGTCAAGCACTTACGTATGGGTCTGAATGTGTGTTCAAAATAGCATCAAATTCTTTGAGTTTTTCCTCTGTATTAATTGGAAAAAATTCAATAAGGTTGGTAGTAACTGCATTCTGTTTTATGATTGAATCCAGTAAAACTTTGTGTTCCGCCAATATGTCCAGCAATGTGTTATGTCGCCTTTCAGCAGCGTCTGTGATAATAAAGAAAATACATACATATGTTCAGTTAAGGACATAAGTATTTGTTTTGTATTTAAATTTTTTTTATTAATGTGCATTTTGTTTAGAAATATCATTTGAATTTCAAAACAAAACTGATAATAAATAGTTTTTCACGTTATAAATTTATTTTTCATGTAAGTTTAATTATCAAAAGACATTTTTTACAAACCTTTATATGAATTAAATTGTGTAGATAGCAGTTCACAGCTAGGACATTTAGGAGTAACTAAAAAGAAAAAAGTAAATATGTAATGCATAACAATATAAAAGAATACAAAATTGTAAAATTACCTTGTTGAGAAAAAAACTTTAGTTTTCCTTTGGACTGTTGTGGATGGTCGTTCGACATTTTTCTATAAGGCAACTATGTAAAATGGGTATTATTATAAAATTATTATCAAGAGGTAGGCATACAAATTTATATTGAATATCGCTCATTAAAAATTTTTCTTTTTCACCCAAAACAAGATTTGTAGTGTAAATGCCTATTTCGCAGGAACTAAGGGGTTCTTGAAAAAAACTCCCTAAGTCCAACAAACGTCGTCCTATAATGTACACCTCGTCTTCATTTATTATGGCTTCGACTTTTATAGGAATATCTGAACTAACTGCACAAATATTATTGGGGTCTTTAAAAGAAATAACGCAATCATTGACCAAAGCTTCTACAATTGCACTTCCTTTGTATTTAAATTTTTTTCTTTCAGCTTCAATGTACACTTCGTGTTGTTCTTTTTGCACAATTTGTTTAATAATTGAAGATGGTTTTCGGACATGTTTTTTTAAAATTTGAAGTTTGTTTTCGAAGTCATAGGCCGAAAAAGATGTTAGAGGTCCATAATTTTGTGCGCAAGATGCTATATGTAATAAACTGTGCACATTAAAAGAAACGCTATCTTGACCAAAAACAATAGGAAAATTTTCAACAAATAATTCAAGCAGATCGCTGGCTACTTTTGCGTTACTGTAAACATGCCTTGGACTACTGAGTAGCCTATAAGCGCTATGTAATATTAAAAACTCATAGTATATATCTTTGTGTACGTTATTGAAAAGAACAATAGGACCAGTATATGCAAGAAACTGATGAAATTCAGTAGCCTTCCAATTATGTATTTCCTCTAGGGACCTAGGTTTCCGTGGAAATTCCTTTGAAAAATATTTTCTTAATTTCACGAGCTCCAAAGATATTTTTACTAAATTTTCTTTAGGAGTTTTCTCTTCGGTTTTGTTATTAATAATTCGAATAAGCATCTTTCTTGTAACTCCAAGGTCGATTAGATGCATGCTATCTAAAGGTATTTGCGTTACCATATTAAAGCCTATTTCTTCAAGGGGAGATTTTTCATTTTTGAATGTTTGGCTGTGGTGCTTTGAATACTTTCTTAAAGAAAAGTCTTCATCGGAAATTAAAGTCCCACTGGATAAACTGTATGTAAGGACATTCCCAACTTTCTTTGACACTTGCGTACACTTAGTACATCCATGCGAGGAAGTATGTCCTGGTACACCACAAACGAATGCTTTGGCCGGCGTGTCGCAAGTTAAACAACGGAACGTAATGTTAATTTTCTTCTCATTTAAGTACAATCCATCTTTTAATGAAATCGCTTCATCAACAAAATCTTTAAAATAATCTTTTACACACTTAGGTTTACTAGGACCTACGTATATTCCAATAGGGAAAGGTTTTATTTTCTCCTGCAAATTAACGATTTTTAAAAGAATCGGCCATAATTGGATTCGGGAACTTTTAAATAATGGGATTCCATCAACGTTTATATCTAATTTAATTTCGTCATAATTTGCTAAAACTTGTTGAACTTTTCTAAGCTGAGCTTCGATTCCTATGTGGCAATAATTTCCTGGAAAAACTTTTCTAATTAAAATTTCTTGCCTTTTTCCTAACAGAGCTGCAGCTGAGAGAGGAACATCTAGCCCTTCCTCCTGTAATACTACAAGAAGCTTTTCTAAACATTTTCTAGAAGGTGCTGTTTCAATGTACCAGCTTCTTATCTTTTCACGCAAACTCAATTTGGCGTTTGGCAAATCTATCTCTGATTCCAACAAATCTTCTCCAGGGTCCACTAAATTTTGACAATTTACTGTTTCACTTAAATTAATATCGTTTTCATTTCTTCTATTTTTGTACAAAATTGATTGTTTTTTCACTTGTCGTTTATAATTTCTTTTACTCATCACGTTTCCTTAAATTATTTAAAAAACACTTTTATTTACCTTTAATTTAGTTTATTATTTAATTATTTTAATTTATTTAATTTATTTTTTACTGAAATTTTAATTTTACTTGCAGCCACTTATATTTTTGACACACTAATAAAAACATAAAGAAGAAGCATTACATTATTACAAAGCTTTAATTTTTAAGGCTGAGTTTAGCCGCCGACATTCTTTTAATTTTGCTGCCGCCGAAATCGTCAGCACTTCATTTTAAATATACAAAAGAAACACAAAATATAACAAATCGAGTTTCTTCTACTTTTAAAATATTATAACGATTAATGTGCTGCATATTTATTAAAGCACAAATAAGAAATTGCTGTATTAATAAAAGAAATTATGCCGCCGACGAATAATAGCGCTTTGGCGGCAAATTAGAACTCTCATTCTCATCAAAGCAAATAAAAAAATACTGTAGACACTTTGTTGACATGTCGCCAAGAAGTCACTAAAATAGTCGACAAAACTGGTGACTTGGAGACACTTGTCCCCAGGTTTCCTTCAGGGAATTTTCATAGAAACAAAAAGTACAGTAGTAGTAGTAGTAGGTACAATGTATTTTTGTTATTGTTGTTAATTTTGAAAAAGCGTCTCATCGTTGTTTATTGTTGTTGTTGTTAATGCAAACAAAAGTATAGAGAATGTGCTCTTTTGAATTTACTCAGTTGTGTTATATTGCGTGAGCAACAAAAATGCAAATAAAGCACTTTCAATAAAAAACGAATAAATGAAAATATCAAATGTGTACGAAAGGAAAAAAAAATTACCAACGCACAGTGGCGCCATTTGAGTTTTTTCGTTGCAAAAATCATATCTTTTGAACCGAATAAGGTAATTGAACAGTTTAAACAGCATATGATAGATAACTGTTCAGCCTATGAAATGTGCATTTGAAAAGGGTGCTACGCTGTGTAGGGGCCTACTTATGGGTTATCAAAGTTAAAATTAGTAGAAAAATCAATTTTATGGTACCTAAAAAAAAATTATTTTTACATTTTTAGATTGTTTTTATTTTTTTTTTCTTTAGGGTTCTAAATTATTACCCAACAAATTAAAAAAAAAAATTTTTTTTTTTTAAATTTATTTTTTCAATTTTCTGTATTTTCGGTATATGGGTAATTCCATGTCAAAACGACCAAGAGTGGGACACGACCCCTTCCGATTTTAATGAAATTTGGTGAGAATGTTCCTTTTATCTTATAAGGAACATATATGAACGAAAAAAAATTTTAAAATTTTTTTTTCAAAAGTTATGTCATACTCAAAATGTCATAATTTCGCCGAATTAGCCGAATGTGTTGAGCTTATTTCTTCAATAACTCGAATAACTCGAATACTCGATAACTCGAATGCCGCGCACCTGGCATTTCACCCTAATTGGGGACGCTGAATTCAGTGGTGCTAACCGTTTTTTTAAATTAGCTCTTGTTTTCAAGATATACCGTTATTTCGAAAATGTAAGGCGCTGCACAGCATATATTCGCGTAACTCAAAAATGGTTTAGTTTATTGAAATAACTAAAAAAACCGAAATTCGGCAATAAATAATAAAGTGGGGTTGGTCATACATTTGACCCATCTAGGAGCATCCTACGCGCTGTAGGGGCCAAATTAAAGAATTTTATTAAACCGCAATATTAGTATGGCAACCATGTCTTTTTAACCTTTTTTACCTCTAGAAGCCAAACGGGCACGTACGGGCAGATAAAATTTTTGAATTATGTAAAGAAATAATCAAAGAACAGATTTTGCAAATATGGCAAATATAGAAAAATATAGATTTTTGTTATTTTCCGTCAAAGTTGAAAAATAGTGAAAAAACGGATAGTTTTTAAATAGTGATTTACCAGGAGAAACACAAAGCAAACAGTTCATTTTTTTTTTATCATTACACATTTAATAAATGCATCAATCAATACAAACAAAAAATAAGGCGATTCGTTACCTATTTTTCGTGATATTACACCTGAAATCGCAACAAATTTACTAAAAATTGTGTGTTTTTTTGAAAACCGAAAGTCGGTCAACTTTGAACGGCTATATCTTCTAAACTAAAAATGTGATATTATTAAGAGTGGCAGATTTGAAATCGTTGAAAAGTTTCCTATAACATGAGTTTATTCAAAACTTCGTCGGTGCTCATGAAAATTTTGATTTTTGCAACCTCGTTTGCTCTACGGGCGCTACTGTGCAACGTTGAACTTTGTTTTGCATGTATAGAGTTATTGTAAATTTTAGCGTATGAATAAATGCACAAAAATAGTGTGTTTTGAGGTTCTCTGATACACACCATGTTTTTCGTCATCACTCACTGTTGCTGTATCCTTTCCTTTGCTAATGAAGAAGAAATGTAACCCAAAAACGGCGACAGACCGACTCGATATGTTTTTCGTCATCATTATATTTTTGTATTTGATGTATTTTAGCAAACAGTTTGAAAAAATTGAATACGGGATTTTGTTTTTTTTTTAACCAACTTTGAAACCAACCAAAAATTTATTTTGTTTCTTATAATGTTGTTGTTGTTGTTTCTGTTGTTTAAAAAGAGTGAAATGTTTTTTTACCTGTTATTTTTTTGTTTTTTTTTTTACTTCAAACCTCTTCATCTTTCTTACTGTTGTACTTTTTTTAAAGTGTCCAAAAATAGACTGTATGTGTTTTTTGTTGTAGTTCTTATATTTTACATTAGGAAGTGTTGCTTACGATCAAATAAAAAAATGCAAAAAGACGACAACATTAAAAAGCGTTAAATATTTCATACAAAATTATGAAAACTTGAAACCAATAACGCATGTATTATATTTTTGAATGGTTGTCAACATTTTTGTTGGTTAAATAAAAATCAAACAAAAATTTTAATTGAATCAGTACAAAAATTTGTAGAAATTAAAAAAATTTTCAAACAAGCGTTTGTTTGAAAATAATTCGGCAATAATTTTTTCTGTATACATTAATGTACTGCCTGCCGTTTTTTTTTCTCGATGTACAGTATTTTTCGTTTAGCTGCATTTCACTTAACTGCATTTTTTGCCTATCTGCACAAAATACAAAGCTTTGTGTATGATGGCCAAATTTTGTTAGAAAAAAAATCGTGTACGTGCATTTTGCTTAAGTGCATATTTTGGATAATAGCATTCGGTTTTTGGTCAACAATTTTTATTTTTAATACAAAATATTATTTTTAAGTGCCTCATAAAAAAAAATGTATCATATCGCTATCATATGAAAAAGATAGGCAAAAAATTTAATATTGAAATAAAAATTTAAATTGAAAATACATTTGATCTGGCAGACGTGTTTGTGTGTGCACCCTCCCTCCACAAAAGTGGTGAATGAGCGTGTGCTTAGTTTGTAATTCCGTGTGAAACTTTTTTATTTGCCATCTCAGACCCCATAAAGAATATATATTCTGGCTCCTTGAGTAATTCTAAGTCGATTTAGCCATGCCCGTCTGTCTGTTCGTCTGCTTTCATATTGCACAACCAATGACATCTATATAATTTGGACGATTTTTGTTTTAAACGATCGCCATGGTTTAACTTAGATTTATACGGAAAGAAAATTTTGCTCCATCGATTTGACTAATTTTTCTTTCAAATCTTTTTAACGGATTTTAAAAACCGAACGCAAACATTTTTCCTATTTTGGACAGGACAACGTCTGTCGGGTCAGCTAGTTAATTAAAGCTCAGGCTTTGATAATTCCCAACAACACATCTACAAGTTTAAATTATTTTATTTTAAACGAAAAAACAAAACTAAAATGCTAATTAAATCAAAATTAAATATTTAATTTTCTTTCAACAAAAAAAATTGATTCATTTATCACATTACTTAAATTGAAATATTTTTCAAACATTTTTTTGAATTGATTTTGGGATTGAAAGCCAGCAAAATCGGTTTCGTAGGATCACAGAAAAAATTATTGGCAGTTTTTTTTCAATTAATAGTGATATTTGAATTTTAAAATAAATTTGGTTACGTTCTTAATTGATTGAATTAAAAAAAAATATTTTTTTTCAATTAAAATTTTACTTTATTTTAATTATAAATTTAATTGAATCAATCAACTCGGTTGTTTGAATTGAACACTTTGTTGCTTTCTCCATGTTGCCTTCCTCCCTCATCAACAGTTTGCGAAAAATGTTACAAGTGCAACCAACATCTTTATAAATTTATTGTCTTTGCCCTTACATGTACATACACACATGTTTTTGTCATCAAAAAGAACAGTAAGCGTCGCGTGCAAAAAAAAAAACTATCAACAAGTAAAAAATGAACTGAAATTTGTTAAAGACGAATTACAATTATGAACACCAACAATGTCAATAATGAGCCCACATACATATGTATATTATGCGTTAAATAAAAAATCGCCTTGTGGCTGACCACAGTGTTGACGGTGGTTATGGTCGCAATCGAAATTTGGTGTTTATTGTCTTTGTTTGTTAATTCTTTGGCGTCATTTCATGTTGTGCGTTTAAAGTGAATAGGTGAAAAAAGTACAGCCAAATTACACAAGAAAAACTGTTTTTTGTTTTCAATCTTGAATACCCTGAAGAATCAGGGGGCAAATCGCGACATTCGATATCGATCGAAATTCCCATGTAAATTGTATTGCAATTTCGATCGATATCGAATGTCGCGATTTGCCCCCAGTGCTATTCTACAATTTTATACAAAGTTGTATGTATGAAATTCCTCTGTCAAAAAAATCTTCCAAAATTTGTACAATTAAGCATGAAACCATATTTAAATAAAACATATATTTAAAATATTATTATTTTGCTTCATTTAACCATCAACTGAATTTATTTAACAAACTTATTCAATTAATAATTTGTTTGATTGAATAATTTGCGTAATTGAATTTAGATTGTATTTCGAATACACTGTTTAATTTATTCAATTAAAAATTTAATTGATTTAATGCAAAAATTCAATCACTGTTTTAATCAATACAATTATTAAAATAATTAATTTTCTGTATTGTAATCAATTACGTTAGTAATTCATTCAATTAAAATATTGATTTTTGTCAATTAATTTGTTAATTCATTCAATTAAAATATTGTTTAATATTAATAATTGTTTCAATTATTTTTGTAATTAAAATGTAAAAACTTTTTAATTGGAAAAAAAAATCCTTGTTTTGCAATTTTTGTAAATTTGAGTAATTGGTATAATCATTTCGGTGATAGGTGCAAAATTAAAAAATTTGTTGCTTGTTTCAATTATTTTGGTGATCAAAACCGGTTTTTTACTTTTTTCTGTGATCAGAGCTGAGAATCAAAATGTGAAACCACCACCCTAAAAAGATGATTATTTCGTTACAAAAACTAACATCAATGGTGGCATAATGCACGCAATAATATAAGATTTTCCATAAATTCGTTTTATACTATTGGAAATTTTACTGTTAAATTTCGTGAAGATCGGTCCATAATTTACCATAGGCCCCATATACAGCCTACTCTGGGAAATTAATTAAATGCGCCTAAAACCGTAGCAGATATAGATATTGCGGTTAAATTTCTTCCAACTTAGCTTCATATGGCCAAAAAAAATGTCATGCAATTTTGTGATATACGGACCATAATTTAGCTCAGATCCCATGCTAAGTAGCTCTCTGAAATTCACTGTAAACTCTAAAACTAATTTCACTATGTTTTTTTTATCACCTGCAATCACTCTACAGAACTTTGGGATGATTGATTCATAGTTTACCATTGGTCCAATACAAATTCACCTCATGAAAATAATTTTAAATCGGTTAAAACTGTTTTTACCAGTCATGATTTTTTACCCAAGCTGGTTCCAATTTCAAAAAAAAAAGCATAAAACTTTCTGATTGCCAGTCAATTACTTAACACAGGTTTAAGTCGCGACCAATGTTAATGCTAACGCCGTTTTTATACCCTCCACCACAATTAGTTGTGAAGAGGGTATATTCAGTTTGTCATTCCGTGTGAAACTTTTTTACTATTCATCTCAGACCCTATAAAGTATATATATTCTCGGTCCTTGAGTAATTTTAAGTCGATTTAGCCATGTCCGTCTGTCTGTCTGTCCGTCTGTTGAAAACACGCTCACTTTCGAAAAACTCAAAAGAAATCAACAAACTTGGTGTCAAATTGCTTGTAGTTATCCTAAGCAGTTTGGGATTGAAATTCAGCAAAATCGGTTCAATAATATCTGAGCTATGAATCAAAATGTGGAACCACCACCTAAAAAAAATTGATAATTTTGTTACAAAAACTAACATAAATGGTGGAAAAATGCACAGAATGATATAAGATTTCGCAACAGTTTGTTTTATTTAACTGAAAATCACGCTGTGAAATTTCGTGAAGATCCGTCAATAATTTACCCTAGGCCCCATATAAGCCCTACTCCCGGAAAACAGTATATTAAGCCTAAAACCCTAACTAACAATGCTATCATTACAAATTTTGGCAAGTCACAGTTACATAGGACTAGAAATTAAACTGTTAAGTTTCGTGAAGATCGGTCCATAATTTACCATAGGCCCCATATAAAACCTACTTCCGGAAAACAACTTAGTACGCCTAAAAACGTAAAAAATAATGCTATGATAACAAAATTTGGTACATCAAAGTTTTATAGAACTAAAAATAAATCTTTGAAATTTCGTGAAGATCGGTTCATAATTTACCATAGGCCCCATATAAACTTTACTCCCGGAAAACAACTTAGTACGCCTAAAAACGTAAAAAATAATGCTATCATAACAAAATTTGGTACATCAAAGTTTTATAGAACTGGGAAAAAGACTGTGAAATTTCGTGAAGTTCGGTCCATAATTTACCCTAGGCCCCATATAAAACCTACTACCGGAAAACAGTTTAGTCGCCTAAATCCATAATTAATAACAAATCGTCACAGTTTAAGATAATAATAACATCATACAGATATTACTCCTTAAACATTCGAACTGTCGGTGGAGGGTATCAAAGATTCGGCACAACCGAATATAGCACTCTAACTTGTTTTTAAATTAAATTGTTTTTTTTTAATTTATAATATCTAGATATCATATAGAGCGAAATGATTCGGCACAGCCGAATATAGCACTCTTACTTGTTTTAAATAAATTGTTTTAAAACATATATTAATATTAAATTTAAAACTGTATTAAAAAATTTGTTGAAAATAATGATTGCATGACTAAATCTATTTTTGTAATAAGAAAAAATTTTTACATAAGTGCACATTTATGCAGGTAAGTGAATTCTTTTAAAAGCATTATTTATGCTGCTAAGTGAATACTGCGTAAGAGAATATTTTGCGTACCTGCACGAATTTTCGTGCAAACTTGAATGTGCAGCTAAACGAAAAATACTGTACTGTTTTTATGGATTTCATATGTGGCAAGTCTACAGATGGGGCACTTAAAATCCAAGAATAACACTTTGATAGAAATTGACAAAAATTATTGGATTTATGTTGCCTGTTATATAATTGTAAGTTCATATTTAATTTATGAAGATTCCATAAATAAATAATGAACGAAAATGAATTTTATTTTGGCCTAATTAATGGCGCCTGGTTTTTGGTTTGATATTAAAACCATTTTGACCGATAAGCCCAAAACCATTAAGGCAAACATTCTAGAAGAAGTTAGGGCATTCTAAGAAGAGTTATGTAAAATGCCCTGAAAAGAGCACATTAGATCGAAGCAAACAATGGCGACCATTTCAAGGAAATTATATTTTAAACCGGTGTTCGAAAATAAACACTAAATATCGCTTATTAGTGTTGGGTTCGGTAGATTTGTGGAAAATACAAACGCCGTGTAGAAAATCATTAAAAAAATAACGTTTCCCTCTAAGGCATCTTCCGAACACAAAAATAATACTGTTTTTATCAAACTCAACAAAAGACTAAAACATTTTATTCCGTTCGTTTGTTTTTTTAAATCCACAAACTGCATTGTGTTCGGTTCGGCTCATTAATGTTCGTCCCTTTTGGCTTGTAAAAAAAAACCAAAAATTTTTTACAAAAACAAAAAGCCAGCAAAATAATTTTACACAAATAAAACATATATGTACACAAAATACACATAAGCTGTTCGTGGTGCGGTCGTTTTTGTTTGTTCATTTCTTTCTCAATGTTAAAAAAGATTGATATATAATGTTTGTCTACAGTATCACTACAATTGTTCTGGTTTTTTTAACGAAGAACAGAACACTAGATAATGTTCGGCTCTTTCTTGAAAATAGTTACGAACGGAATTAAGGGTTGTGTTCGTCTTCGCAAACACTAAAAAAATAGATATCGTTCTTGGGTGTGTGAGCCGAATGCTAAATAATGTACTGTTTATTTTCGAACACTGATTCAAAAGATTGTGTGAACATAGTTTTAAGCTGAAAGCTATAATTTTATAAATGCCAACCTTAAATTAAATCGGATAGTTGAAAGTTACCCATTAAATTAATAATAATGTTACTAATGCTCCACCCTATATAATACAGCAAATAAATATGTATTGACGTATGTATACAACAATTCCATTTTTTGTGAAAATTGTAGCTTAAAACTTTTATGCGTTTAAACCAGGGCTGTGGAGTTGTCGAAAACATTGATAACTCCGACTCCGACTCCAATCGCTTAACATTTTTTAAGCCCGACCCCAACTCCGACTTCTTCTTCAAACTTGATGTTTATTGTATATGAGACTTGTCCTTATTTGACTTTCAAATCTTTTTCAATGTAGTACCTTTTAAATGGTTAAAAATAGCAAGAAAATTATGCTGTTAGAATTTAAAAGCGGTATTTTTATCCTAATGCGTGCCGCATAGAGCTTTAATATAGTTATTTACATATGTAAAACAGATTGGTCCTTATTTCTGACTTTAAATTTTTTAAACCAGACCCTTTTAAAAATTTTTTTTTTTTTTTGGAAAATATTAGAAATTTTTTTGCTAAAATGTTTATGCCTTTAACTTTTGCAATCGAGTTTTTGTGGGTAGTTCGACTCCGACTCCGGTATAAAAAAAAAACTCCAACTCCAACTCCGACTTCGACTCTGACTCTGACTCTACACGCCTGGTTTCACCAGGAGGAGGTTGCACAACATGTGTTCGCGTAACTCAAAAAGAAAGAAAGTAAGAAAATATAAACTCACTGTTTATTGTTTGTGTTTTGTTTAAGCTTTGATATCGGTACAAGTAAGACTTATTAGCTTTTAGGGTTTTATTTGTATAATATTTTTGGCTTTTCTAAAATCTTTGGAAAAGGTTTCCTGATGAGCTGGCCTAAGCAACCAGTGAAATGCGCATAGAAGATAGCTTTCCCTCAACAATAAATCTCAGTGTGCTTATCAAATATGAAAAATTGGGAACTTAGCACGTCATACAGAAATTAAATAAATTTTGTATTCCCAAAAATAACTTTGATCAAAAACGGTTTAGTTGCGTTATAAAATTAAAAAAAAAAAAGTACAAAAACCATACAAGTGGGTAAATCTTTAAATGTAGTCCTGCACCCTTATTTTCAATTGCAAAGAAAGGTAAAATCGAAGATATCCTTAAAATTAACATTTGAGCATTATATAAGTGAGTTTCTGTGTGTTTGTGAGTGTGTGGTCATCATTTCGTTGTTTATGCTCTTTGGATTTTTGCCATGTTGTTGTTTCTATTATTACGCTGTACTCGCTTTAAATTTTCTTTTTTGCGATTTTTGTTGAATAGTGCTTCAATTACTTTTATTTTGAAATTTGTACGTTTTCTGTGGTGCCACTATGATGTTGTTGTTTCAGTTTTTGTTTAAACTTGCTTTATGCCTCCATTTCCATCATTTAATTGCAAAGTGCATTGTGTTCGATTGCACTGCAATACGTTGCATTACATTGCATTGAATTGCATTTGTTAAATAGACACTCATACTATGAGTACCTACATAGCAGATACACTCGAAATCGATTTTATTTGGCAAGCAATACTTTGTTGTCTCTGTTCTTTTTTTTAAATGGCTCTATTCTATTTTTAGGAACTTGCTGGTTCCTATATAGAAAGTTTGGAATAAATATGTGTTAAACAGTTGCTAATATGGATTATAAGGGAAGGCGAAGTATTCTTTGTTTGCTTTCTTTACTTACATTAAGCAAAGCAGGCATACCACAAAACTCTTTGTTAAAAAACTGTTCAAAGAGTACGTGTAGGTAAAAATTACGTAAAAATTATACAATTGTGCTAAAGATATTTCGGCAGCACTAAGAGCTGTGCTTAGTCCCCTCCTTCTGGATCTAGATCAGTGCTTCAGGTCATCGAAAGTATGGGAGTGGTATCCGTATAATAGGTCCGGATATATTTCCAATTGCCTATTTATCCTTTTATTATAAGCTTATCGAGTCTCTTACAAAGGTTTGAATATGCAGAAAATCTGTGGTTATCCCACGTTGCTTAACTAAAATACTTAGAACATGTTTGACTCGAGTCCAGACAACGCATTACCGCAAAGTTTTCTTATTCATTTTTCTTTGATTCAAGATTGATGATAAAACGGCAGTGTAGTTCTCACAATAAATATTGTTACGTTTTTCCTTTAATAAACGCGTTTGAGTTCTTTTAATTGCAAATCCGAATAGAAACACACACTTATTCAACTTAACAAACTTTATTGAAATTAATTATTTTGTTCACAATTGTTAGTTACGAACAGAACCGTTTTTCAAAACTGACTAAACTAATTTTACATGAGTCACCCCTTTTTATATTTCATAATTATTTCTAGATTTTTCCTGAACCTTCCCGTAAAAACTATTTATTATGTTCTATAACCATTTTTAGAAATTACTGGGAAATTTATATAGGAATTATTTTTAAAATAACAGTTGTGTTGAAAATTATACATGACAATTTTAAGTAACATAAAACTATAACTTACAAGATAACTTATAACTATAACTATAAATAATTCTTAGAAAATTTAACTTTCGTAACACTGCCCTCCACTTAAGCCTGTTCGTCCCGAATAGGCTCAGATTCTCCTTTTCCATAATGGGCTAGTCGTTCTAGATGTACCACTTTCATTTTTGATCTTGGGCTCTTATATTTCTGGATCCGATACACCACGTCATTCAATTTCTTTATTACTTTATATGGGCCATCCCAATGAGTCTGTAGCTTTGGAGATAGTCCTTTCTTTCGTTGCGGATTAAAAAGTAAAACCAACTGGCCCTCTTTGAAACCTTCCGAATTTGCCGCTCGATCGTATCTGGCTTTCATCTTGTCACTGGACAGCTTAATCCGACTTCGCACGAACTCATGAAGTTCATTAAGGTCATCTTGTTCCTGTGAGGTAGAGCCTTCATTGCTGCCATCTGTTGGTCCAGGCTTAACACCAAATTCTAGATCTCCAGGTAGTCTGAGCTCCGTTCCAAAGACAATTTTGGCAGGTGTACGAGAGGTGGAATTATGAACAGCTGATCTATATGCCAACAGAAACTTTGGAATGTGTTCATCCCAGTCCTTCTGATGAGTGCTTACTACTTTACGCAAGTGTTCCTCTAATGTGCGGTTAAATCTTTCAACCATGCCATCGGATTGTGGATGCAAAGGAGTTGTTCTAGTTTTCCTTATTCCGTACAATTCGCACATTTTTTTGAACACAGCAGATTCAAAATTTCTGCCTTGGTCAGAGTGTAATTCTATTGGAACTCCGTAGCGGCACACCCAATTATTCAAAAATACGTCCACAACGGTTTTGGCTTCTTGATTTGGGATGGCATACACCTCTGGCCATTTACTAAAGTAATCGATAACAACTAACACATAACGGTTGCCGGCATCACTCACAGGAAAAGGTCCGGCTATATCCATTGCGATTCGCTCGAATGGGGCACCCGAATTGTACTGTTGAAGCGGTCCCCGACTTCTCCTTGTTGGTCCTTTGGCGGCAATGCATTGGGTGCAATTTGATATCCAGTCGGCTACAGCTTGTTGGCACCCAACCCAGTAGAAACGTTGTTTTAATTTTTCTAGTGTTTTTGTTACGCCAAGATGGCCACCACTTGGACCATTATGGAATTCATTTAAAACTTCATGTACTTTTGACGATGGCACTACAATGAGGTTACGAACTGATTTTCCATCGGCACTTTCCCATGCTCGGTACAGGCAGCCATTTATCAACTGTAGGCTGTTCCATAGGGCCCAGTAGGCTTTTGTTAGGGGACTTTCAGATGATATTTCGTTTCGATTCGGCCTTCTGCCTTCTTCTTTGGCCATCATAACTTTCTCTAATATAGGGTCAGCTTTCTGTGCCATTGACCAGTCTTCGTTGGACTCTATCTGCAGTAGGCGAACTTCACAGTTGTATTCCTTTCCTTCAGCCTTTACACAATGCTTGCATTCCAGTTTGCAGGGTCGTCTTGATAGAGCATCCGCATTGCCATGTTTTCCACCTTTTCTGTGCTCAATGGTAAAATCATAACTTTGTAGGCGCTCAATCCAGCGAGCTATCTGACCTTCCGGATTCTTGAATTGCAGCAACCACCTTAGTGCAGAATGGTCTGTTCTTAACTCAAAATGTTGACCATACAAATACTTGTGGAAATGTTTTACGCACTCTAGTACTGCCAGAAGCTCTCTTCGCGTCACGCAGTAATTTCTCTCAGGCTTCGAAAGTATTCGGCTGTAATAGCCCACGGCTCGCTCTACGCCATCGACCACTTGGGAAAGCACACCTCCAATTCCGTACCCGCTCGCATCGGTATCAAGCACAAATTTCTCTCCAGTAATGGGGTAAGCCAAAATTGGTGCTGAGCACAACAATTCCTTTAGTTTCTGAAATGCTGTTTCCTGTGCTTCACTCCAGATGTATTTTTGCGCCTTTTTAGTCAATTCGTGTAAACTTGCAGCAATATTTGCAAAGTTTGGCACAAAGCGCCTGTAGTATGTACATAGGCCTAGAAAACTGCGTAATTCATGAATATTTTTAGGGCGTGGCCAATCCATTACAGCTTTTATTTTATCGTCGTCCGTTGAGATGCCTTTGGAGGTTACACGATGTCCCAGGTATTTTACTTCCTTCTGGAACAGTGAGCATTTCTTAGCATTTAGTTTTAGTCCTGCCATTGATATACGTTTCATCACCTCTTCTAGGTTTTTCAGGTGTTCATCAAATGTTTTCCCCATTACAATAATGTCGTCAAGGTACACCAAACATGTCTTTCGGTGAAGACCTTTTAACACCTGCTCCATTAAACGCTCGAATGTAGCCGGAGCATTGCAGAGTCCAAATGGCATCACATTAAACTGCCATAAGCCATCACTTGCGCTAAACGCAGTTTTCTCCTTATCATTTTCCGCAATTTCCACTTGCCAATAACCGCTCTGCAAATCCAATGTAGTAAACCATTCCGTTCCGGCTAACGTGTCCAAGGTATCATCAATTCTAGGCAATGGATAACTATCTTTTTTCGTGACGTCATTCAGTTTTCGGTAATCTACGCAGAATCTGGTACTCCCATCTTTCTTTTTCACCAAAACCACTGGTGAGCTCCAAGGACTTGACGATGGTTTAATAACTCCGTTCTTTTCCATCTCGCTAACTAGCTCTTTTACATCATTGCGCTTTGCTAGAGGAATGCTTCTTGGCGCCTGTTTTATTGGCTTAGCTTCGCCTGTGTTGATTTCGTGTTTCACGATTGACGTTCTGCCTTGGTTTTGACCTTTCAAAGCGAATGCAGAGGCATATTTTCTTAGTAGTTGTTTGGCCTTATTTTTGCAAGGCGGTGTTAGCTTTTCGGTCCATTTTCGCACATGTTCCTCTAGTGGCTCGTGGTCTTTGCTAATTCCCCTGGCTACGCCTTGATGCTGCTCGCAATTAATTACTGCCTCTGTTGAAGTACATTGTCCAATCTTGAAGTTCTGCGTAAGGACTTTCTCACTGCTGGATAAATTTAATACTCTCACAGGAACTAGACCCTTGCTGGGTTTTACGAGGGCATTCGCTGTTACGATATCTCCTTTAACTTCGGCTGGCTCTACCACCCATAAACTGTTGTCCTCACAATCTCCCTCCATTCGCGCCCATACTAAGATTTCTGATTTGGGTGGCAGTTTTTCACGTTGAAGGGCGATAAGCTGTCTTACATGGGCCTTGATTTCGTATCCAACTTCAAGGGGTATTTCCGCATCACGCCAATACATAATTTGCTGACCCATATCCAAATGAATACCATGTTCAATCATGAAATCTGCGCCAATGATTACCTCGTCTACAATATCAGCCACAATAAATACGTGATGGGCGATTGCATTGGCCATACTTAATTTTGCTTTTACTTTTCCATAGACAGTGGCAGACTCGCCTGTTGCCGTTCGCAGACTTACCCCGCTTAGTGGTTCGATTGATTTTTGTATTAAATCGGGCCTTATAATGGAATGTGATGCCCCAGTGTCCACAGTAAGAATGCGTTTTTGACCATTAATGTAACCACAAGCAGTAAGATTCCTGTTACTCCTTTGCACTACTGATATAGAGATTGTGGGGCCCTCAGATGTGGAAGCTAGCCCATGCCCCGCGGTGCTAGCTATTTTTAGTTTAAAGGTGACTCTTGTGCCACCTGGTGACTAGCACGTTGGTTGTTTCCTGGTGGCGAGGAAGATCTCGATCGTCGTCTTGGTGCTTTGCAGTTTCGCTGAATATGGCCAGTTTTACCGCAGTTATAGCATTTTACTTTGTTTTTACTCTGCTTCTCTCCCAAAGCCTGCAAAACTGCCTCCTTCATGCTTCTCATTTCCTTTAAAATATCTCCTTCGTCTTCGGCTGTTATATCGATCTTGCGCACCTTGCACATATGCGGTTTTGAAATTATTCTAGCGGTTTCTTGTGCTAGGGCAAATGATACCGTTTCTGCAAATGATGGCCTCTGTGATGCACATACCGCTAGTTTTACATCAGCATCCCGTATACCGTTTACAAATGCCTCGGTCTTAAAATGATCTAGCAATGGATGACTTTCACCTGGATAAGTAAGCTGCACCAAGCGCTCAATCTCTAATGCGAAATCCTGTAGCGTCTCGTTTGGCTTTTGTACTCTACCCCGTAATTCCATTCTGAATATTTCTTTTCTATGTTCACCACCATACTTGCGTTGCAGTGCTACCATAATGTCATCATAATTATTTCTGCAACTTACTGGTACACTTTCTAGAATTTCAGCCGCAGTTCCTTTTAAAGCCAGAATCAGCTCTATGGCTTTTTCTTCATTGTTCCAAGCATTTTTATTGGCAACTGTGTCAAACTGGAACTTAAACACATTCAATGGTGAGCTGCCGTCAAAACTTGGAGCTCTTATTCTATTCGAGACTTCTGGAAAAACTCGCACCACTCCCTCTTGGCACTGAAGACTATTTACTTTTTCTTCCAAATGATGTAGTTTTTCATCAAAAACAGTGACTTGTGTTTTTACATCAGTGACTTGTGTCTTAACATCAAACAGCTTCTGGTTGAATTCTATCTCCATATCGTCTACTCTTTCATTTATAGCAGTAGAAATCTCTTGAAGCTTCTCAAGTTTTTGATTTGTCAATCTGGAATTTTGTTGAATTTCGGCTAAAATGGTGTTTGAGTTTTCTTCCATTTTTCTAGAAGTTTCAGCCGAATTTTCTTTTACCATTCTCTCCATATTTTCCTCCATTTTTCTAGAATTTTCTTCCATTTTTCTAGAATTTTCTTCCATTTTTCTAGAATTTTCTTCCATTTTTCTAGAGGTTACAGCTGAATTTTCTTTTACCATTTCCTCCATTTTTCTAGAATTTTCTTCCATTTTTGTAGAATTTTCTTCCATTTTTCTAGAAGTTTCTGCCGACATTTTTTCCATTTTCTCCATCATAGCAGCAAACATTGTACCAAAATCCATGTTGCTTGTTACTGCACGGGTAGCAACTTCTATTTCTTCTTTTTCTTCAAATTCATAAGTTGCGATGTCAATATTGCGTCGCTTAAATTCATCGATTAATCTTTTCTGCAGCTCAGCTTTATTTCCTGCAGTAGGCAGATCCAACTTGCCCAACTCTTTCTTGAGCTGTTCAACTTTTAGCTCCTCGAATTTCATTGTTGTTTGTATAGTTTTTTTTTTTTTTTTATTTTCTATCCTTTTTTTTTATTTGTTTATTTTTTTTTTTTTTTTTTTTTTTTTTATTGCAATTTCACTTCTGACACCAATTGTTACGTTTTTCCTTTAATAAACGCGTTTGAGTTCTTTTAATTGCAAATCCGAATAGAAACACACACTTATTCAACTTAACAAACTTTATTGAAATTAATTATTTTGTTCACAATTGTTAGTTACGAACAGAACCGTTTTTCAAAACTGACTAAACTAATTTTACATGAGTCACCCCTTTTTATATTTCATAATTATTTCTAGATTTTTCCTGAACCTTCCCGTAAAAAACTATTTATTATGTTCTATAACCATTTTTAGAAATTACTGGGAAATTTATATAGGAATTATTTTTAAAATAACAGTTGTGTTGAAAATTATACATGACAATTTTAAGTAACATAAAACTATAACTTACAAGATAACTTATAACTATAACTATAAATAATTCTTAGAAAATTTAACTTTCGTAACAATATTTAGGGCTTTTATGAAAACAAATCTTAATTTCATTTACAATTTATCTTATCACTGGAAGCTGGAATTGGTATTATTTTCAAAAATGTCATGTTTCAATTGCAATTGATTATTTTTAAATTGCAATTGAAACATGTGAGGGTAACCTGTCCGTGAAAGCCTGGGTTCGATTCCCGCGGCAGTCAATAATGAAAAATTATCAATAAATTTTAATTAATTTCATGTTGTATAATTCCTTTCTTCATAAAAAATAATTTAATGAAAATTTAATTTGATGAACTTTAGCCTAATTAAAATATCAAAATTTGGATTTAAAACCATATTCAGTTCAACAAAATAACCACAATACTAATTATTTTCAAAGTTCTTTAGAAAATTTGTTTTGCAATGTGAAAACCCGTTTTTTTTTCATAAAAGTTTTTATTGTCATTATTTTTAATAATCCAAAAGAAATTTAAAAATAAATAATCTTGCCTGTGAAAAACGTTTCTTTGCTCTCCTGAAAAATAATTATTTTGTAACCTAAAACGTTATTCGCGGCTGTGAATCAATTCATTAAAATTTAAAAAATTTAGTTAAGGTTTTGAAATGAATGCGAGACAATGACCATATTTACATTATGCAATTAACGCCGCAACTTTCGCATACAACTTTTTATGCATTGAAAAATATGCCCTAAAAATTCTTAAAAATATGCCACCAAAAAACAAAATCAGAAAATGCTGATTTGAAAACAGAATATTCAATAATTTATTAATATCGGATGATTTTTTAGCTATTATCTTTTTGGCAACACTGGTTTAAACAGCTGACGCACGTTTCGTGTTTTGTTTCACTGTCAAACATCTTCAGTTTGGTCTATAATTTAACCATGAATCGTCTTACAAACGAACAACGCTTGCAAATTATTGAATTTTATTATCAAAATGCGTGCTCTGTTAAGAAAGTTCATCGCGCGCTTCTTGTTATTAGCGACGAAGCTCATTTTTGGCTCAATGGGTACGTTAATGAGCAGAATTGTCGATTTTGGAGTGAAGATCAGCCAGAAGCATTGCAAGAGCCACCAATGCTTCCACAAAAAGTCACAGTTTGGTGCGGTTTATGGGCTGGTGGCATCATTGGACCGTACTTCTACGAAGATAATGCGAATCGTAACGTAACTGTGAATGGTGAGCGCTACCGTGAGATGATATTAACTTTTTTTTGTCCAAAATGCAAGAGCTTGATTTGCATGACATGTGGTTTCAACAAGACGGTGCCACATGCCACACAGCACGCTTAACAATGGAATTATTGAGAGGCGAGTTCGGTGAACATTTTATTTCACGTTCGGAACCGGTCAATTGGCCGCCTAGATCGTGCGATTTAACGCCTTTAGACTATTTTTTGTGGGGCTATGCTAAAGCTCAGGTCTATACACACATGCCCGCTTCAATTGACGCATTGAAAGACAACATTGAAGCATTTATTCATGAGATACCGGCCGAAATGTTGGAAAGAGTATGCCAAAATTGGACTAAGCGGATGGACCATGTGAGGCGCAGTCGCGGTCAACATTTGCATGAAATAATCTTCAAACATTAAATTATATGGACCGTACTATCGATTCAAATAAAGATTTCATGCATTTTTCTGAATTTTATGTGTTTTTTTTTAACTTTCCAATAGCTCTTAAAAAATCACCCGATAGTTCAAATTAATGAAAAAAAAAAACAATCCTAAAATTATAATCGGTATATCACAATTTTTTTTTATTTGCGGAGAAAGCTCTTAAAATATGCCTTAAAAAGGCAAAATATGCGCAATTATTTTAAAAAATGCTCTTTTAGCAAAATTATGCAAAAAAATGCCTCAAACAGAAAAATATGCAAAAATATGCACTAACAAGTCGATGCTAAAATTTATAAAAAGCTCTTAAACGGATAAATATGTTGTTTCTGCTTTCATTGGTAGCACAAGGAAAAACATGCAATTGCATATTTATGGCTTCCCTGGTTATAACATCCCTTGAGGGAAGCGAAAAGTAGTCCCGTGATAGGCCTTTGGTGGAAGAGACCGGTTCTAGTTTTAACACCTTCTATGAATAAGACCTATCACTTTTACATGGGGTTGTCATTGGAGGGGGTCAATTGACACCATTTGACCAGTCACAAATCTATTCTCAATGGACGTGCTTAGTAACATTTACTAAAATGTAGTATTATTTCAATACGATGTAGTATTATTTCAATAAAACAAGTCCTAGAATTGAATTCAAGAACCAAAATTTAGAAAGTCCCAAAAATGTGTCACACCACGGGTGAAGACTTTACTGTAATTCATTATTTTCTATACCTTTTTATTCTTCATAAACAAGTTACATGATTGGTTCTCCTTTCACTGGTCATGAGTTCTTTCTTTTTGTACCTGTTCTATTTTCACAACTCCCAGGACCAGTCTGTGGGACTAATTAACACAATTTTCCCGCAGGGATAGAATAGAAAATTCCTGGAGCAGGCTGTTGACCGGCTATACTGAGAAGTTTTAGTTAGCTGTTCTGGATTTTAATATTTGAGATTTTAAAATTCTAGATTTTAAGTTTCGGCTATATTTACGAAACCAAAATTAAGTATGAATGTATGTTTAAAACTTCTTTTTCATAATTTTTTACGATGCCCTGTTTATTTCATTAATTCCTTTGGGAGCTGTTTCATTATGAAATATCGCCTAAAAGTCGGGATTTATTTCATTTTTGATTTGGGAATTCTTATGCTTTTAGTTTTTCCAGTTTGGGACTCAATTCATTAATGATCGGATTTATTTCATTGGGAGTTATTGCACTGGGACTTGTTTTGCGGAGCTTCAAGTGTAAACTTTCCTTTTGCCCGTCCCGTTATCTTGCCATTGCAGCAAAGCGGCCTTGGAATATTGCTAAACTATTTACAATAATTAGTATTGTGGTTATTTTGTTGAACTGTTTATGGTTTTATATCCAAATTTTGGATATTTTAATTAGGCTTAAGCTCATCAAATTTAATTTTCATTTAACTATTTTTATGAAGGAAGGAACTTTACAATATGAATTTAATTAAAATTTATTGATAACATTTTATTCTTGACTGCCGCTGGAATCGAACGCAGGCTTTCACGGACAGTTTACCCTTACAATCTCTTCAGAGGTTTTTGCCGTTTAACACTCAGAGCCTTTGACGACTGCTAAAATATTTACAGCCGTACCTAAACAAAAGCGGAAGGCGAATCGTTTTCATTCGCTTAGCTTTTACGCTGATATGCCATACCTAAACAAGAGGGTCACCGTTGTATCACAAGCAGTAGTGTTAGCTTTTTTGTTTACTAAAACTACCATAATAGAAATAAAAAGAAAAGAAAAAACCGCTAGATTGACTAAAAATAGCTAAATGGCCATTATTTATTAACAATAGCGGCCAACTTCACTATTAAACGCGCTGTCAAAATCCAATTTTCCAATTGCAAAGCGTTGCCCCCGTGCCATTTAGGGATGCTTCATACAAATTGTATGGGCATGAGAATTTTTGACAGCTAGAAAACGCTGTTACTTTTTATCAACTTAAATGGAAAGCTGTTAGTAGTCATCTGTAATATATTTTTATGACTCCCTAATAAAGTTTAGCTGTTATTCATAAGCGACACTTTACTTAACAGTGTCTTTGACGGGAATCGAGCCCGCAACTCTCACAGTGCTAGACTAGCTCACTATCTAACCTATAACTCTCTTAACGTAGCTCATCTTCTTGTTTGCGTATATCACCCGCGACTTGTTTAACTTTTGAATGCATTGAATATGCATCATGTATTCATTATGTATTACATTTTTAAAATCATTTGTATATAAAAATGTATACACACATATTCCATCAACAACCATTCGTTAACTTTTTCATCCTGATTTGCCTTTTCTTTTTTTTTTCTTTTTGCTGAATAAAGGAAAGTAACACAAACAGCGTTTTGAAAATTTTCGCGTTTCTATGGAACACGTTGCGTTGCGTTCATTGTGGTCGCGGTTTTTGTGTAACATGCATTGACTACAAGCAGGACCATTACGAATAGCAAAAAAAAAAAAAAGTTTTATTCACTTTGTAGAATTTTCGGGGAAAATGCAATTTGTTTGAATCAATTGATGAATGGATGGATTTATTTGTATAAAAACTAGTTGTACTCATGCACTCAGTGGTAAATTTGCTGCACTTTACTTTAGATTTTAGTTTAAGTTTCTTGCACAACACATTTATTTTAATACATTTAAATTTGCACTCACGATTTTAAAAAAAGTTTTTTATTTTCTTTTCTTTTTTGTATTTTTTTTTTTAAATAAACAATTAACTTTGTTTCTGTGATGTTTGATGTTTCTTGAGTAAATTCCCTCTAGACACGCAATGGAAATTAATTGTCTTTAACAAAGTTTTTCTTCCATCATTCCGGTAATAGTGGGGAAATATTACAACTGCATGTTTGTGGAAAAGTTTTTTTTTTAATTACTTTGTAAGTCCTTGTTGAGCCGACACTACTCTGTTTAACACTAATTTCGCTCGAAGGTTTCATGGGTTCTGTCTAATGGGTTTGCAATTCTTGGAGGGATTATTTTGTGTTGCGTTTTGTTCTAACCATCATACGCTGCGGTGGACGTATGCGGTTACGTATGTTAATACTCTTAAGTTGTGTGTGTTTTTTTACAGTAATACGTAGTACACACACACATATGTATATCTTATTGTTAGAACTAGCGTGTATTAATGCATGTGTGTTTGTGTTAGAGGAACTAAGCTTTTATAGCCGCATTAGACATTAGAAATGTCATAGATGTTACCAATAATCCCTATTAGTTGGGGTTTCGCATTAAATCTGTGTTGTTAACATTTAATTTTTAATTTAATTGTATCGATACATGGTCTAGGAAATGTTTGCTAGACATGCTTTTCTCTAATAGTTTCTTTTGTTTTATTTCTTTTACATTAATTCGATTTTTACTGAGATTAATAGCCAAGGCTGCATTAGAACCTACATTTATTGGTAACATTATATTGGCTTTTTATTTGTTCTGTTAAGTTTTTCTTTATTTAGAATTCTGCCAACAATTGCATAAATAAACGCCAAGTTAAAAACAACTACTCTCGAAACTTCACTTTAGAAATGTTCTCAATGACCATAGAATTTTACCAACTGATGTGGAAATTAATGATGGTCATATTTATTGATGCATCATCAACAACTTGATACAATTGTAAAAAAGCAAAAAAGTAAATAAAAGAAATTCTAGTATGATTAACCTTTAAACGTGTGGATTATACTAAAAAACTTAATCACAAAGCAAGTTTTTCAAGGTCTTTGCTTAAAAAATAAGTTTTTTTGGCATAGTTTGCAAGATTTATGGAAAAATGCTTGCTTTACGTACCTTTTGAGGACCTTTTCTTTCTTTCCAAAAAAAAGTTGGGATATCACAAACTTCTGCTCAGAAATAAAAATAACTCAATAATTTTATAATTGAGTTGGTAAGTTGCAAAACCCGTTCGTTACAAAATTAAAAATGTTTTTCACAGTTCTTTTGGCGCTTTATGAGAAGAAATATACTGATTGTATCCATGCATGTCCTTGGAAAAAGATTGAAGAGGCCATGCATTGATAAAATTAGTATATTTCTTCTCATTAATGAAACAGACCAGAGTCTTCGACGGGAAGCGAACACGCAGGCCCTCGCACTGATAAATTAGACCACTAACAGGCCTGCCGGGGCACTCATGCATAAGACACGTGAAGTCTTATTTTTACAAATTTTTTTGTAAAATCAATTTTTGAATGTGCCTTATGAGACTTATGGACTAACTAGCGCCGAGCCCAAAATTTTGTTGTTAGCTGTTGTAACAGTTAAGTCTATTGAAAGCTAAAGTACATTGTAGACCCTTCAAAATGGGGCTTAAAGACTCTACCTAATTTCTTGCTTGTTTTTGCAGACATATAAATAAAAATTGTAGAACCATACACTATTGTCTAGAGGCTTTGCCTAGCCTTACACTTGCTGCAATTTTTTTTTTTTTATTAGTACCGATATAAAAAGTGCTGCGCCAAAAAGGAGCTTTTAGCAACTCTTTTGTAGGAACTTTTTAAAATAATATGGTATGCATTCAGTTACATTCGATTTTACTAGAAGAATATTGTAATTGTATATATTTCTAGGAAATGTGTTCACCAAGGCTCTCCATCTGGTCCTGTCTTGCGCAATATGAAATAGTTGCGGTCATTAAAGCCCTCGTTGTCGGTGCTCCGCTTCCACCGATCTTCTGTATGTTTTTGTTTGACATACTACATTGTGTCTAGCTTGAGTTTTCCATTGTAGGCTGGCCGTTGCAATGTCGAAAAATGTCTTTCCGAAGCGTATGACATATTCATGTCCATTTTCAAAGGCAAATATAATGGACAATGGAATATTGGTAGCTGCTTGAAAACAGAGTGGCGCATAAGATGTGGTTGGGCCAAAATATTCTGTTGATTTTGAACAGACATAATGAATTTTATATTAATTTTGTATAGAAGCAACAACACTACAAGAAGAAAAACATACATAATTTCCATATATAAAAAGTAAAACTCCCAAATTCTTTTTGCTAAAACTATTAAGTTAAATAGGTGGCATGTCATAACGTCCAGTTTAGAAAATGTGTTTCCTAATGCGTCATTTAATGGTTGCTGGTTCCATTACTGCCAAGCTCTGAGACGCAGAGGTCCAAAGCTAAGCATATTGGAAATTTAATAAAAAGAAATAAAGACTGTGGTAATTGGTACCGAGAAATCCTAAGTCTGCAATTGGTTGGCTTCGCTAACTAAAGCTTCTCTGCACAGCCGGCCTTCGGCCGGGCGCAAGGATTTTCTTCTCTATGATATAACAAACACCGGCTTCGCTAACTACAGCTTCTCTGTATAGCCGGCCTTCGGCCGGGCGCATGGCTTTTCTCTTCTATGGTATAACAAAAACCGGCTTCGCTAACTAAAGCTTCAATGCATAGCCAGCCTTCGGCCGAAAATCCTTGCGCCCGACCGAAGGCCGGCTATACAGAGAAGCTGTAGTTAGCGAAGCCAACCAATGGCAGACTAAGGATTTCTCGGGACCAATTGCCACAGTCTTTATTTCTTTTTATTAAATTTCCAACATGCTTAGCTTTGGACCTCTGCGTCTCAGAGCTTGGCAGTAATGGAACCAGCAACCATTAAATGACGCATTAGGAAACACATTTTCTAAACTGGACGTTATGACATGCCACCTATTTAACTTAATAATTTAAGCAAAAAGAATTTGGGAGTTATATAGAGGAGAAAATCCTTGCGCCCAAAAATTGTTTTCGTTATATATTTAATATATACACCCAGAGAAAAAGCCGCAAAACCATTTAAAAAAAATATTTAACCATATTATATTTAATTTAGCCAAATTATTGTCACCGCCAACCATATTATGGTTAAATTAGTTTCTTTAAAAATAGTTTTGTTTGTTATGACCATAATAAAACATGCTTTTCTCTGCTTTTTTTGTATTTAACTTTTTTAGTAATTATGGACCTAATGACACTTTTAAAAGTGTCATAATGTCCATTTTCAAAGTGTCATAATGCCCGCGGACAATATGACACTTATATAAGTGTCGTAGTGCCCATGGACACTGTGACACTTTTTGGAGTGTCATAGTGTCGATAAAAACTACAAGAACTAAACATTTTGTTAGTTTTATCCTTTCAAAACTATGAAGGTGATGCAGATCTTCTATCGCCTTTAAAGAAATTTGTGAAGAAACTAAATCAAACAGATAAGGTAGTAGGAATACCGAATTGGAAAATGTCTGGTCTTAAAATATTTAAGGGTTAAGCACCCCACCTCTGTACATCTCTTTCAAAAAATATCTAAAAATATAAACAAAAACGTTACAAGGCAATCGAAAAAATTCGAAAACTCACATGTATTTGTAGCAACTACTTTTTTTCTTTTTTTTATAAAACAAAAAAAAATCAGCAACACTCTCAAAAAAAAAATTGTATATTTTTGCAATAAACACTGACAATTTACGTTCTAGCACTAGTAAACTTTTCAAGTGGAACTGGAAACGTAAAATAAACTCTTTGCAATATTTGATGATGTTGCTGTTGTTTAAACATTATTCAGTAACAACAAAAATCAACAATCGTGATGATGCTGCCGAATAAGGACTAACTAAATCTGAAAAAAAAAATATTTTTCAATAATACGGCGGAAACATGGAAATAAATACTAAAACGCTATTTGAAATAAAAAATTACTCAAATCAAATTTTTTAAATCAAAATGAGAAAAAACCAGGGACCGTAGCAGATATTCCTTTTTTCATAAAAGTCAGATGAAAATAGTTATTTTTTGATTTTTATTTTTTTGAACAAAAATAACTGTTATTTTTTGATTTTTTTGAACAAAAATAACTGTTATTTTTTGATTTTTATTTTTGTGAACAAAAATAACTGTTATTTTTTGATTTTTATTTTTTCGATCAAAAATAACAGTTATTTTTGAATTTTTATTTTTTTGAACAGAAATAAAAGTTATTCTCTAAAGAAATGTACGTGATTTACTAATTTAGTTGTCTTTAAACTTTTATTTTAATGTGTAATTATCATTGAAATATTTTATGCACGTTAAAATAATTATTAAAAGCAGCTAAATTATTAAATCACGTACATTTCTTTATAGAATAATTTTTATTTTTGCTCGAAAAAATAAAAATCAATATATAACTGTTATTTCTCTTAAAAAAAATAAAAATCCAAAAATAAGTGTTATTTTTGATCGAAAAAATAAAAATCATAAAATAACTGTTAAGTTTGATCGAAAATATAAAAATCAAAATTTTAAAAATAAATATATTCTAATTAGTATTGTGGTTATTTTGTTGAACTATTTATGGTTTTTAATCCAAATTTTTAATATTTTTAATTAGGCTTAAGTTCATGAAATTTAATTTTTATTAAATTATTTTTGTGAAGAAAGGAATTTTACAACATGAAAATCAATTAAAATTGTTATTGATAATCTTTCATTCTTGACGTGGCTCGGGCTCGAACCCTGGCCGGCAGGTTACCATGACATGTTTCGATCGCAACCACTCGATCTCCTCAGATGGATTTGCCGTCTTACACTCGCAGCCATCGACGACTGCTGACGTCACTAGTCAAACATCAATCCTTAAACCAAATTGTATTTTAACATTTGGTAGATCGAAATTTGCTTTCCTGAATGATTATCAATTTTAATTGATTTTACATGTTTTTTCCTTTACTTCTGTTTTTTCGTACTTTCGTCAAGAATTTTTCTTGAAGTCCAAGTACATTTTTTGTTTTTTCACTTTGTCTTTCTCTTTTCTGTTGACCTTTTTCAGCACAACTTGAAGGACAAATGTACACATAGAGCTCGTGCCTTAGCTTTAACAATAATTAGTATTGTGGTTATTTTGTTGAACTATTTATGGTTTTTAATCCAAATTTTTAATATTTTTAATTAGGCTTAAGTTCATGAAATTTAATTTTTATTAAATTATTTTTGTGAAGAAAGGAATTTTACAACATGAAAATCAATTAAAATTGTTATTGATAATCTTTCATTCTTGACGTGGCTCGGGCTCGAACCCTTGCCGGCAGGTTACCATGACATGTTTCGATCGCAACCACTCGATCTCCTCAGATGGATTTGCCGTCTTACACTCGCAGCCATCGACGACTGCTGACGTCACTAGTCAAACATCAATCCTTAAACCAAATTGTATTTTAACATTTGGTAGATCGAAATTTGCTTTCCTGAATGATTATCAATTTTAATTGATTTTACATGTTTTTTCCTTTACTTCTGTTTTTTCGTACTTTCGTCAAGAATTTTTCTTGAAGTCCAAGTACATTTTTTGTTTTTTCACTTTGTCTTTCTCTTTTCTGTTGACCTTTTTCAGCACAACTTGAAGGACAAATGTACACATAGAGCTCGTGCCTTAGCTTTAACAATAATTAGTATTGTGGTTATTTTGTTGAACTATTTATGGTTTTTAATCCAAATTTTTAATATTTTTAATTAGGCTTAAGTTCATGAAATTTAATTTTTATTAAATTATTTTTGTGAAGAAAGGAATTTTACAACATGAAAATCAATTAAAATTGTTATTGATAATCTTTCATTCTTGACGTGGCTCGGGCTCGAACCCTGGCCGGCAGGTTACCATGACATGTTTCGATCGCAACCACTCGATCTCCTCAGATGGATTTGCCGTCTTACACTCGCAGCCATCGACGACTGCTGACGTCACTAGTCAAACATCAATCCTTAAACCAAATTGTATTTTAACATTTGGTAGATCGAAATTTGCTTTCCTGAATGATTATCAATTTTAATTGATTTTACATGTTTTTTCCTTTACTTCTGTTTTTTCGTACTTTCGTCAAGAATTTTTCTTGAAGTCCAAGTACATTTTTTGTTTTTTCACTTTGTCTTTCTCTTTTCTGTTGACCTTTTTCAGCACAACTTGAAGGACAAATGTACACATAGAGCTCGTGCCTTAGCTTTAACAATAATTAGTATTGTGGTTATTTTGTTGAACTATTTATGGTTTTTAATCCAAATTTTTAATATCTTTAATTAGGCTTAAGTTCATGAAATTTAATTTTTATTAAATTATTTTTGTGAAGAAAGGAATTTTACAACATGAAAATCAATTAAAATTGTTATTGATAATCTTTCATTCTTGACGTGGCTCGGGCTCGAACCCTGGCCGGCAGGTTACCATGACATGTTTCGATCGCAACCACTCGATCTCCTCAGATGGATTTGCCGTCTTACACTCGCAGCCATCGACGACTGCTGACGTCACTAGTCAAACATCAATCCTTAAACCAAATTGTATTTTAACATTTGGTAGATCGAAATTTGCTTTCCTGAATGATTATCAATTTTAATTGATTTTACATGTTTTTTCCTTTACTTCTGTTTTTTCGTACTTTCGTCAAGAATTTTTCTTGAAGTCCAAGTACATTTTTTGTTTTTTCACTTTGTCTTTCTCTTTTCTGTTGACCTTTTTCAGCACAACTTGAAGGACAAATGTACACATAGAGCTCGTGCCTTAGCTTTAACAATAATTAGTATTGTGGTTATTTTGTTGAACTATTTATGGTTTTTAATCCAAATTTTTAATATTTTTAATTAGGCTTAAGTTCATGAAATTTAATTTTTATTAAATTATTTTTGTGAAGAAAGGAATTTTACAACATGAAAATCAATTAAAATTGTTATTGATAATCTTTCATTCTTGACGTGGCTCGGGCTCGAACCCTGGCCGGCAGGTTACCATGACATGTTTCGATCGCAACCACTCGATCTCCTCAGATGGATTTGCCGTCTTACACTCGCAGCCATCGACGACTGCTGACGTCACTAGTCAAACATCAATCCTTAAACCAAATTGTATTTTAACATTTGGTAGATCGAAATTTGCTTTCCTGAATGATTATCAATTTTAATTGATTTTACATGTTTTTTCCTTTACTTCTGTTTTTGACAAGTGCATAAGAAACAATATGGTATACTTGAATCAGTTTTTCGACATTTACTTCTTTATGCTTTTTTTGTTTTAAAATTCCAATATAACTGTTATTTTCGGTCCCTGGAAAAAACTACATTTTGGATTTTTAAAGCGAAAAATTCTTCAAGTGTTGCCACTCTTTAAGTTGAAGTACTCATGAGATTGTTGAGTTGTTATGAAGGTGTGGTAGTTGTTATAAAAAATACTTTTGATTTTTATGCATCCAATACATTAACAATTGAAAAAATATGGCCACCTTGCTGGCTCGCAAAAAGTTAGAGTACTGTACTTTTTCCTGATATTTTTTGATATGAGTGACTTTTTTTTTGATAAAATTCGGAATAAATTTATTTTACAGTTTATTGAAAATTCTGCTCTTATGTCAGATGTATCTGCTGCAAAGTCTGGAGAACGGAATTTACCATTAATCCTAACGTGTCATAAAATTTGTTAGTACCATAGGAACACCAAATTTCAGGTGCAGCTCATGTGGTGGAAGCTTGCCAAGTGCCAAATAGTTATAATTATATATATATAATTCAACTGGATCCCCCTGCAACTGCAACCTTTATTTTTATTATAAAAGGTGTAGTAGTAAAAGGGGGGTGCTACTGCTCCTTCGTTTGAAATTTATAGATTGCCATAATAGTGGCTTTAACCAAGTTTGAAATCTCTTGCTATAATAGTTCTTCAGTTACGCAATATTTAATATATGCGCCTACCACCTTTATTTTTATTTTCAAAGGTGTAGTTTACCATAAGAGTGACTCCCACCAAGTTTGAACATACTCACTATAACAGTTCTTAACAGAGGCGATATTTAACATTGGCGTCCTATAGGGGGTACTACTTTCCCTGCTACTATATTCTATTAATTTCGTGGCTTAGAAGATCCTACTGCAAATAGTTTAAAAAACTGGGTGCAGCGGCTCTTAAAATATGCGCTACTTAACCCTAACTGCCCTGATACGAGTATCCCGGTACCCAAACGAATTTTTAAGTCAAATATCTCTCATACAATTAAAGATACAAAGTTTGGGCTCCGCAAGTTCCTTCAGCTAATCGTTTACTAAGGATTTTTGTAATTTTAATCATTCCTAATTTGTTGGGTTGTCTGTGGAGCTACCGGTAATTCAAATAGTCCTTCCCCTCCTGATAAGGGTACCTGGGTACCCGTATATAAGTTAAAGCATTACGTATAGGAAAAGCAAAGTAAATAGTAATATTTGCTTTATTTAGAATGAATTAATTTTTATATCCAACTTTGTACTGGTGTCATTGCGCAAAATAAATCTTAGGAAATTACCATTTTGTGCAGCTTGGAGCAGTTAGTTTGCCATACGTGTCGAACATTATTCACATATTTTTCGTGTTTTGCGATCCGATTTGGAATTAATAGTCACGATCTTTTAACGGTTGTCGGCCAGCTTTATGTCGCTTTGTTGTTTCTGATGTGCCTGCAGTGTCCTTATGAACTATCTTAGGGTTGGTATTGATTGTAATTAGTTAGCGTATTGTATTATACGATTGTCACAGGCTCTTTTGTTCATGTTTTTAGTTGCAAATTCCACACCAAGTGAAGAGAATATACAAAGTGCACTTTTAGTGCTATATTTCAACACCATTTGGTCTATAACATTTTCTCCGCCTTTTGTTTGGTCAAAGCTGGCTCCTCTAGAGTAAAGTGCATTGTCGACAAAAAAATACTTATCATCCGTTGGCTGAAGGGGCGTAGCGCCCTTATCCACCACTTCCCCTGCCCCTATCGAAAAATTTAGTAGCCTATTTTATTTTATTTGGGTCCTACAAATACCCTCTCCACTTTTGTGGTGTGGATATAAAAAAAAGACCTAAAAATACAAAAAACATATTAAAAATTTAGTTATTAATTTTATGGTTCAAATGTACCCCTTTAGCCAGTTGTAGTGAAGCCGAGCAGAGTCTCTTGAGCAATCGAACCCGCAACCATCACCTGGACAGACTATCTCACTTAAAACTTGTCTACCAGGACGCCCTTTCCATATAAATATTTGTTTTTTTTTTTTTTTAAATCACATAAAAATTCATAAATATTTCGAAGATGTTATCAACGCTCTAACAAATCTATAATACCTTCTAGGACAAAAATTAAAGCCACTTCAAAACAGTAAATGTGAATTAATAAAAAATCTATCGTTGGCCATAAAATGTGTGTGTTTAAAACTTAAGAGAAGCCTCGAGGAAGAGTAAGAGCTATAGCAATTTAAAAACAGAGTATGGTAGACGTTTACAAATTGACAGCCAATATATCTATATACAAATATGTACGTGGAGCCAATTCTGACCTCAGTATTTTGGCCAAAAAGTTTATGACTATAATGCCTGCGTTTGTATAGAAAAATATACTGGCAAAATAAAAAGCGTGAAATAAATGTTTATACCCTGCAGATAACGAGATTAGTCCATACATGCATGTAAAGAATAGTACATAAAGGAGTAGGAGTACTCCAAAACTACTCCAAATACATGGGTAAAGGGTGGTCCATTTAACATTACGATGTCCTAAGAGGGAACCATATAACCCACCGAAGTAGTCCCTAAACTTCTCCATGGAGTACAATATGGGTTAGTTTTAAAAATACTTCATGTTACTACAGTACGGAGTACACTTAAGGGGTAGTTAAAGCATTTTTCTTTTTCATTTTTTACTTATCGCCTTGTATGGTGTGTACTGTAGTCTATTCGCTATTATTAAATATATTTACTTGGTATTTTTAATTTGTTTACCTTTTTTTCACAAACTTTCACTTTTAAATAAACAGTTAATAATGGACACCATCAGGGCTACCAATGTGTAAACTATAGAAAAGTATACATCATGCAGTTGTTGGCAGCACTGCAAGTTAATTTCTTATAACATGGTCCATACTACAGTACATTCGACCATGTTTCAAGTAGCCCATTTAAGCCACAATGGACCACGTAGTCCAATATTATCTGTAGGGTATGCATGTACACATACATATAAGTAAATAAGAGTGTATTGGTAGAGACACAAAAAAAAACAGTCTCTAGCAAAAATTCTGTAATGAATCAATCATTGCCTGATTTAAGCCTACCATCAAACGATTTAACGGTTGTTGGTTTACTGAGTTTTGATGCGATTTTTTTTTTAGTTTTTTAATTCAACCATTTTGTTAGTTTTTTTTAACTTTTGTTTAACGATTTTCATCAATTCGATTGATGTGAAGCAATAAAGCTACTTTAACTAACATCATAAGGGTCATAAACGCGAGTAAAATATTTGCGAAAAATCAGTGATTTAAAGTAAACAGAGCGTGACTGAGTGAATTTATGGGATGAGGAAAGTGGTTAAAATTTACCAGATTTGAAATCCTTGTTACTGTTTTAATTTGCATTTGAAACTTAATTTTGATTTTAAGTTTTGTATCCTTTTTGCTCCTTTTGACTAGATTACAAATAAAGTTTGTTTTTTTGAAATGAAATAATAACACCGAGTCCGACCATTTGATACCCTACACCACAGTAAGAGAAATTTTCGAAAGTGTACCGTGCGCAATCACGAACCCACCAGAACAAAATTATGTTATGAGTTTAAGATTTATGTAATAGTTCTTTGTGACAATTGTTGGAAAGAGGGTTTACATGTGTGTACATAGCTGTGGTAGAAGTTATTGTCGCCAAATTGTATGTCAAAAGCAATTTTCGGGAGTAGTATTTGCATGGGAGCTATGATCAAGCATGGGCGGATTCCAATATAATGTTGCAAGATGATTTAGATTGCAATAAAACAAGTTTGAATCGAAATACTAACATTAGAGTGTCCCAAATTAAAAAAGTTAATTTTTTTCGAATGGTGTCCAGTAAAGCCCTGCACGAATGCATTTGAATGCCGTTTCAAAACATTCGTTTGTTTTTCAACTACTGATTGTCGATTGCATTTTGCTAACGAATCAAACTCTGTATTGTGAAAAACACATAAAGCACGAAAAGAATATAAACACACAAATGCAAATGAATTTAAATTAACGTGTTATAAACGACCGAATACGAAGTGTAAAGAGCTCGGAATATACTCCACACAACAACGAAACAAACGAATAACACAAACTACACCAACTCACACGAATCGCACGAATCAAACGAATCACACCAAACAACAGTAACAAAATGATATGAATTATCTAATTTTTTTTATTATTAGGTATGACTAGTAAATTTGTATTGAGCAAAAAAACAAATGAAGATGCAAGATATTTTTATACAATGTTTAAGTTTTAATTTTAAATCATTTTATTCAAAAGTTACAAAAATATATTTTAAAATATTTAATTGAAAGTAAAAAAGAAATGATAAGCTAAATTCAATTAATTGCAAAATTAAGATAAAAACAAGTTAGAGAGCTATATTCGAATCTTTGATACCCTCCACCGACACTTCGAATGTTTAAGGAGTAATATCTGTATGATGTCTATTTATTATTATAATCTTTGTAAAAACAGACTTCTGCATTAAAATTTGTTGCGGTTTAGACCTATAAAAAATTATTGATCGACAATCAGAATAAATTTTAAAAAGTTTGAGTAGAATATCGGTTTAAGATGAACTTAAATGATTTTCAAGAGAACAAGTTATATAAAAGCCATGGTAAGCTATGAACCAATCATCCCAAATTCTGCAGAACGATTTCTGGTATTAAAAAACATAAATTTCAATACAGCGGTGCAATTAGTTTAAGCGTTTGCAGTAAATTTCAGAAGGCTGCTAAAATGGAATCTTAGGAAAATTATGATACGGTTCATATCACAAAATTGCATTACATTTTTTCTGGCCATATGAAGCTAAACTGGAAGAAAGTTTACCGCGTATTTAATTATTTTACCAGAGTGGGCTTTATATGAGGCCTATGGTAAGTTATGCACCGATCTTCACCAAATTTCACAGTGTCATTTCTCGTTCAATAAAACTGTGATGTACCAAATTTTGTTATGATATCATTCTTTTTTACGTTTTTAGGCGTACTAAGTTGTTTTCCGGGAGTAAGGTTTTTATGGGGCCTATGGTAAATTATGGACCGATCTTCACGAAATTTCACAGTCTTATTTTTAGTTCTAAAAAATTTTGATGTACCAAATTTTGTTATGATAGCATTCTTTTTTACGGATTTAGGCGTACTAAACTGTTTTCTGGAAGTAGGTTTTATATGGGGCCTATGGTAAATTATATACCGATCTTCATGAAACTTGATAGTTTCATTTCTAGTCCTATTTAACTGTGACGTGCCAAAATTTGTTATGATAGCATTGTTAGTTAGGGTTTTAGGCTTACTATACTGTTTTCCGGGAGTAGGGCTTATATGGGGCCTAGGGTAAATCATGGACAGATCTTCAAGAAATTTTACAGCGTGATTTTCAGTTAAATAAAACGAACTGTTGCGAAATCTTATATCATTCTGTGCATTTTTCCACCATTTATGTTAGTTTTTGTAACAAAATTATCAATTTTTTTTAGGTGGTGGTTCAACATTTTGATTCATAGCTCAGATCCTATTGAACCGATTTTGCTGGATTTCAATCCCAAACTGCTTAGGATAACTACAAGCAATTTTACGCCAAATTAGTTTATTTCTTTTGAGTTTTTCGAAAGTGAGCGTGTTTTCAACAGACGGACAGACGGACATGGCTAAATCGACTTAAAATTACTCAAGGACGCAGAATATATATACTTTATAGGGTCTGAGATGAATAATAAAAAAGTTTCACACGGAATGACAAACTTAATATACCCTCTTCACAATTAATTGTGGTGGAGGGTATAATAATAAAATTAGCAAAATTGCTTAAAATAAAAATTAATTTGTACAGTTTAAAAATTTTAAAGAATTTTTTTTTTTGTCATCATAAAGTGTTTTTCTGTTAAGATAAAACATATACACTTGTCGAAGTCACATCGACGACTGAATTGATGAGCATAATAATATGTGATAGTAGTGGTACACACAATTGTGCAAAGAAATGTAATTCCCTGTTATAGCCTCACAATTGTTGTGTGTTATGCTTTCTTTCACATCAAATTATACATTGCGATGATTTGCTTTTTTAAATCAAACTACTGCTAAACAACGAGTTGTTTGAAACCAACTACTGTTTAAAATTGATTCGGTTTTTCATTGTGTATCATTCGATTTGAATTTAAAAAAAGAACTCAGTATTTCACACAACAATAACTTGGTGTGGAGAAATATGAAAAAGAAACAAATGCATTCGTGCAGGGCTTTAGTGTCCAGTATTTGCGAGCTATGAATCACATAAGCAAGAGGAAAGACTGCGAAGAAATTTTGTTTATAAAATTAATTAAAACTTATATATGTATGTGTGATTTAAGGTAACATTATGTTTTTAATATTGTCACCCTTAATGTAAAAGGCCTTAACTGACAAAGTTATAAAATCTCATTTTCGGAACAAAGTATCGGAAACTATAACTGTCCACTGGGATAGAAACATGCTACCGGGGGTCTAATCACCGCATACGATATCGAGTAAAATTGATCGAAATTATTTATTTTGGTATCATGAAACTCGATATCGAATGAAATGTATTGAATTTGAAATAAAAGCATTCGATATCGAGTAACTCGACATTACATTTCTCGAGTTTTCATGCGATTCGTCAGTGTCTATCGTATGCAAAGAAAATTTGATCGACTGCGGTAATTAGACCCCAATCCTAGATACCAATAGTTATTTTCTACGATGACAAAGAACAACTTATCGCTGTGCCAAAATTGAAAACCTCATCAGGATGGAACAATTAGAGGCGTTATGGAATGCTAAAATAGACTGGGATCTTGAACATAGAGTGCTGGTTTTCTGTTGTGATACAAAAGCTTTAAATACAGGTCGCATTAATGGTGCATACTTTTGTACTTCTGGAACAAAAATTAAATAAGCATATACTTATTTTTAATTTTTGCCACCATGTCTTCGAATAAGTATTGAATTGCTGGTTTGAGACAAAAATAAATCTTGTGACTACTACACTGACAGAAAAATGCATCTTCATATTGATGCTGCCCTAACATCAGAATTGTGACATCAATGTTACAAACGGTTTGCAAGATATGAGCCTAAGAAAATTATCACTTTTTGCAAAAATGACACCAAGGCCCCAAATCTTTGGGGGCCCATAAAAAAAGTGCATGACTTTGGGCAAAACTGGGAGACACGGGTCTTTTTTTTTTTGGTCTTTTATTACGTAGTGGTGTTTGTATATGGTTATTTTGCCATGACTTAAAAAATTACACACAGTGTTATTGAGAGTTCTGCTGTAAACAGAGGTCGCAATTCAACAAACGTGAAACAAACATTTGTAATGGGTAAGGTAATAATAATATTCTCTCACTTTGACTTAAGTCAATTCCAATGACTTTGACTTAATGACAAACTGTCAAAAGTGTTTTCGTTACATATTTAATATATACACCCAGAGCAGCAAAACCATTTTTAAAAAATTGTAACCATATTATGTTTAATTTAACCAAATTATTATCACCGGCAACCATATTATGGTTAAATTAGTTTCTTTAACAATAGTTTTGTTGGTTGCGACCATAATAAAACATGTTTTCTCTGCGCGTATGCAAATCTTGTTTTGTATTTAACTTCTTTAGTTATTATGGACACTGTGACACTTTTGAAAATGTCATAATGTCCATTTCCAAAGTGTCATAATGCCCACGGACATTATGACATTTTAAAACTTGTCATAAAGTCCATGGACACTGTGACACTTTTTGGAGTGTCATAACGTCCATGGACACTATGACACTGGACGTTATGACATGACACCTAACAGACAAACCTTAAAAAGAAAATTTAATGAATTAAACGTAGATAATAAAATCTCAAACTTAAAAATCAATATTGATTTTTTTGTCTACTACCAGAACAGGGGGCTAATGAATAAATGTCTACGATACAAGTTAAATCAATAGACGGCTTAAAGTTCCAAGCTTATTCTGTGGCTTTCATACTGGCCTTTATCTGAAACTTTGGCGTCAAGTCGGCATCGGTTAACGTTATGTATGCGTATCTGAATTCGAAACAAAATTTTCTCATACAAACCTGGGACAGTCTAACCAACATAATAAGGGTCTTTGTGGGTATAAGTACTATTCTGGAAAAAAGTCATGTTAAATTATGGTTCGATTATTACGATTTTCAAGAGGCTTCGTCTTTCTGAATTCGTTCTTGCAAGTATGTTCCAAATTTCATTAAATTATCAAATTGTACTTTGCTCACAAATTTACATGGACAGACAACCAGTCAGCCAGACATGCAGACGGTTGGCCATTGTTGGGTCAACTCCGAAAGTGATTATGTACCATAAATGTGGAATCTATATGTAATCAACCCATTTTAAAAGAAAACTGACCTCCCAGGCATATTCCAAAAGTGCGTTTTGTAGAATGGAATTTATATGAGGTCTATGATTTTGGCATTATTAATTTATGACAAACTATACAAAGCACTGTGTTGTATAATTTCTGCGTAAAACACACAGCCTCATAAACGAACATGTTGTTTAAGCCTGCAAATAATAAGACCAGTAAAATGTAGCCCACAAGGGACTAGGACTAGTCCTAAGGTAACCCAAACGTTGGAAAAAACATGGTCTATTTAACATCACGATGTCCTAGGGCAAGACCATATACCGCAGTTTTGGATTACAAAGCCGTTTAAAAATGAAAACATGTCGTTAAAAAACGAAGACATGTCGTCTCACTACAAACACTTTTTAACAATGACATGGTCCATGCTTGCATTACATAGGACCAGTCCATGGAGCAGTCCATTTAATAAAAATAGATCAGGTAGTCTAATATTATTTGCAGGGAACCGGTCGCAAAGAGTGTGTAGCTTGCATTAGGCAAACTAAAAGGTTTTGCTAATATTTGACTTTATATAGGGCCTATGGTACATTATATTCGTATCTTCACGAAATTTAGTCATAAAAAATGAATTTGTGCAAAATTTGGTAACAATCGGTGCATGCCGCCTACAATTTATGATAGTTTTCTTTAACAGAAATGTAAATTTTGTAGGGTGGTTGTTCTACATTTGTTTCTATAACTCTTTTGCTACTGAAGAGTTTAGGATTGCTAGAAACGATTTGACACCAAAAAGTTTCTCAACAGACAGACAGTAGGACATTACCAAATCGACTTAGAACTGCTCCAAAGGTGGTAAAGGGGAAAAGCTGACTTAAGCTATATTTGAGTTAATGCCACCTTTGAGATTTTCATGTTCAAAAGTAGCCATGGGCAAAGTTTCAATTCTTTTGCACGAGTTTTAAGAAAGTTATAGCAAAAATTACTTTCTACTTATCTTATTTTAACGTGCAATATCATTTTATATATTAAATGAAGTTTACTTTCGATCTGTGATATTATAACATGTGGAATAAAGATATTTAACACCGGACAAATTAAGGGAAAGCTGAGTTTCTTTTGTGATTCTTATCAACGATCTAAAGGGTAGTTTATACCATCACACAAGTCTTATGTATTCCATAATACTTTGTGAGACAGAAATCTAATAAGTTTTGTTGCGACTGTCAAAAAATCTAATATGACATTACAGTTTGTATTCACACTATCACACATGAACATGCTTTTTTTAAAATGATCATGATCAAATTCAAAAACCGATGAAGTCAAGGTCTATCCAATAGGTCTGCTTAAGAAGCCAGATGTTTATTTGGTTTTTTCCTCAACGATATCAAAAGTTGTTTACATTTTCCTTATACGTGTATATTTTTGTTTACTTTTTTGATTTTTTGCCACACATACATGCACACAAAACACATATTTCCTTTCGTTTTGCCTATGTGGTAGTAAGATTTTGACAACGGCGAGGAATTTTACACAAACAAAATGCCTGTTTTTTTTTGTATTGTTGTATTGTTGTAGTAGTAAGCAGTCCTATTGGATAGGCCTTGGTTGAAGTCGTATGGGATGTCAAATTGTTTTTCGTAATACTTGTCATATTACTTGAGTTTATGGCATGTATTAACAAAGTATAATAATGTAAACTAGCCTTAAGCAACGATCCATGTGTCGCTAAAAAAGTTACGAGGGGTTAACTGTTAAGAAAAACGGGTTTTACGTAAAAATCTTGCTTACGATAACCTATATCGCTTATCAAATGTGTAGCTTAGGAAACGGCCTACCAAAAACACGCATTTATTTTTTTCTTAGGACTAACTGTTTTTGAGAAAATTCGTTTCAAAAACTTGTAACGCACAGTATGCAAACCAACGTCACACAATGGGAGATATAACAAAATATGGAAATAATTTTGGATTTTCTAAACGTTCAGTTCGATTGGAATAAATATTTAGATGGCAATTAAGGACTTTTAATCGAGAATAAGTTTTTGATTTGGAGTCCCAAGACCTATTAGGAGTGCCGCTATAAGTTCCCAAAATACTGCACTTCGGGTATCACAAAAATTAAAAACGGTTTTTGGCCCGATCTTAAAAAATTTTGTTTAGCACTAAAAAATATACTAGTCGAGTTCTTCAAAACAAACAATAGGAGATAAACTTTCACTTAGAGTTAAGAAAATAAGCAGACTTCGAGAATTAAAATTTGATATTTTTGACCCACGAAAAAATGACATGCATATATTTTGTAGGCAATTTCCTAAGACTTGTTTTTCTATGTCCCTGTATCTTTTTTTCCTTTTGAAAGAAAAAAATTGTCAAGGATGGTCCAACCAAAACAAACGATGTAAATTGTAAACAAGTTAGAGTGATATATTCGGCTGTGCCGAATCTTTGATACCATCCACCGCACTTCGAATGTTTTAGGACTAATATCTGTATGATGTCTATTTATTATTATAATCTTTGTAAAAACAGACATCTGCATTAAAATTTGTTGCGGTTTAGACCTATATAAAATTATTGACTGCCAATCAGAATCAATTTTAAAAAGCTTGAGTAGAATATCAGTTTAAGATGAACTTAAATGATTTTCAAGAGAACAAATTATATAAAAGCCATGGTAAGCTATGAACCAATCATCCCAAATTCTGAAGAACGATTTCTGGTATTAAAAAACATAAATTTCAATACAGCGGTGCAATTAGTTTAAGCGTTTGCAGTAAATTTCAAAAGGCTGCTAAAATGGAATCTAAGGAAAATTATGGACCGTATATCACAAAATTGCATAACATTTTTTCTGGCCATATGAAGCTAAACTGGAAGAAAGTTTACCGCGTATTTAATTATTTTACCAGAGTGGGCTTTATATGAGGCCTATGGTAAGCTATGCACCGATCTTCACCAAATTTCACAGTGTCGTTTCTAGTTCTATAAAACTGTGATGTGTCAAATTTTGTTATGATAGCGTTATTTTTTACGTTTTTAGGCGTACTAAGCTGTTTTCCGGGAGTAAAGTTTATATGGGGCCTATGGTAAATTATAGACCGATCTTCACGAAATTTCACAGTCTTATTTTTAGTTCCATAAAATTTTGATGTACCAAATTTTGTTATGACAGTATTATTTTTTACGGATTTAGGCGTACTAAACTGTTTTCTGGAAGTAGGTTTTATGTGGGGCCTATGGTAAATTATGGACCGATCTTCACGAAACTTAACAGTTTCATTTCTAGTCCTATTTAACTGTGACGTGCCAAAATTTGTTATGATAGCATTGTTAGTTAGGGTTTTAGGCTTACTATACTGTTTTCCGGGAGTAGGGCTTATATGGGGCCTAGGGTAAATCATGGACAGATCTTCAAGATATTTTGCAGCGTGATTTCCAGTTAAATAAAACGAACTGTTGCGAAATCTTATATCATTCTGTGCATTTTTCCACCATTTATGTTAGTTTTTGTAACAAAATTATAAATTTTTTTTAGGTGGTGGTTCCACATTTTGATTCATAGCTCAGATCCTATTGAACCGATTTTGCTGGATTTCAATCCCAAACTGCTTAGGATAACTACAAGCAATTTGACACCAAGTTTGTTTATTTCTTTTGAGTTTTTCGAAAGTGAGCGTGTTTTCAACAGACGGACAGACAGACGGACATGGCTAAGTCGACTTTAAATTACTCAATTCACGAAATTCCACTAATGAAGATCTATTTCATATATTATTGGCAACGTCAGATCCGTTCATCTCCAGTATTCGAAATCAATGGAAAGTGGAACATCGGGATTTATATAAAGAAGTCAAAAAAACTACTAAAGAACAGAAATTACACAGAACAGAATACGGAATATTTGCAATCAATCTTTCAACTAACTGAACAATAATTATAATTCATTAGATCTAAGACAGACATTGTGTTAGTAAAAAATAATAATAAACAGAAACTCACATTGTTACAAAAGCTATTAAAATCTTTTGCTGCTATTATTTGCAAAATGTTTTCTTATCCACATATGTATGAAATGTTTTAATAAATAAGTGTAAACAAATTTGAAAGCAAAAATTTCAGCAATAATAGCAAAATTTCCATTGGATTTTACTATTTTTTTTAATGTTAAAATTTTTTTTATAGTGTAAACTTTTAATTTTTTGACTGTCCCATTATTACGAAAAACGTTAATGATTATTATTTAAATCTCAAAATTACATTTTTAAATAATTAAAAGAAATAAAAAAACCATATTGCACGCTAAAGTAAAAAAATATCTAAAGTTCCACTTTGCCCTTAAATTCCGCAATAACTACTCAACCGTTTTTAATGAAATTTAAAGTGGAGAAAGTTTAAGAATCTATCTGTCGATTAAAAAAAATATCTCCTTCGGTTCAAAACTTACAGATTTTTGGCCAATGAAAAACTTTTTTCAGCCACTGTGCGGTGGCTTACCTCTATCCGATGGTCCATATTTTCAATGACTCTAAGACATAATTAAGGTTAAATGTCGTTAATGTGCCGAAATATCTCATCCTTAAGCTCTTGAATTAGGCTTGGCTTATTGACGTACACTTTTTCTCTTAAAATTCCCCAAAGAAAGAAGTCCAACGGTGTCAAATCACATGATCGTGAAGGCCAATTAACAACACCACAAAGTGAGATAACACGGCCATTAAATTTCTCGCGCAAAAGAGCCATTGTTTCGTTGGCTGTGGGGCAAGTGGCACCATCCTGTTGGATCCACACGTCATCCAGGTCCGAAAGCTTAATTCCAGGCCACAAGAAGTCCGTTATCATCTCGCGATATCGAACACAATTCACAGTAACTGCTTCGCCGACCTCATTTTCGAACTTGGTGAGCATGCACAGTTTTTTTCACATTTCCTAAAGACCCGGTTTGTTAAAATTCGTAAGAAAACGTTTTGCCTACCAACATGTCCCTATCCACCTTAACTAACCTGATCATTAAAGGTCACATTAACTCCAAGACCACCAATGTGTTACCACATTTTAACGAGCGTAACTAAAAAACTTTGCAACAGAATAAATCGAAAACAATTAATAACGATAATCACCGATTATGGATGTGAAAAGTAAAATATTGTAATGTTAACGTTTAGTTATCCCTGTGTAACAAAACTAATTTGCAATCGAAAAGCCAAAATAACCAACAGTGACATAATCATAAAAACCAGGGTCACTCCCACGTTACACAGACAACATGTTCTCTTCCTGCTTTCCATTTAAAAAAAAGAGTCTACAGTTAGCCAGATAATGAACCATGGACTTAAACCCATTAATGTTAAAATAGAAAAATAGTGACAATATGCGGATATGGATGACAGTGATGGTTAAAACCAATAATGAACCAAAATAAAAAAAAAAAAAAAAAAAATATCACAGCAGCAAGTAATTAGTTAAACAATGACAACTATTAATTAGTGTAACGACCTCAATTAACGATGTTAATAATCGACATTCATTTACACACAAACACAAAGTGTTTAAAAGTTAAATGACACAAAGAGAGTTAGGAAGTGAGTGAAAGTCCTTTTTGTTAAACTAAACTGTTTAAAACATGACTTAAAAATTAAATTGTTGCATTAAAGCGAAACGTAATAAACCACACAACATGACAGATTACAATACAGTGTTAGAGAAACGTTGAAGTTGCTTAAAAACTATTCGACCTTGACTAGTGACACTCTTAAAATACACTATCAGCTATTGAAGTGTCATATCTTAAAATTCTATAGTTAAAAAGTCTTTCATTTTAAACGCTTAAAAAGATACAAGTAATTTTGAACATCTTGTGGTTCACCCCAAGCAAGAGAAAATATCTACAAAAAAAAAAATTTGACCTTCATGGCTTTTCTTAACTAAATGATGTCTTTGTGTTTTATACGTCATGTGTTTTGTTTTATTTTTATTGCTAATTTGATGAATAAATTTGTTTCTCCAGATTGATTTGTTAAGGATTTGTGTCTGGAATTAGAATTTGTTTCTCTCAATAGTTATTGATTTCGAGTGTTGAAAGACTTAAAGGACTCTTGTTTTTTGTTAAAGATGTTAAAAATTATAAAAAAAAACATTAAGCAATTTAAATCGAAAGAAATTGAAAAAGAGAATTTATTTTACTAGCAGAAAGTTGTTCTCTCGTTAGACCCCTTTCATACTCGGCAAGTTACTTGCGCAAGTCTCTTTTATAGGAAATAAAAAGTAAATTTTAATATAATTTCCTATAAAAAGTAAATTTTAATAAAATTTCCTATAAAAAGTAAATTTAAATAATATTTCCTATTCAAAGTAAATTTGAATTAAATTTCCTATAAAAAGTAAATTTTAATATAATTTCCTATAATAAGTTAATTTTAAAATTTCTTATAAAAAGTAAATTTTAATAAAATTTCCTATAAAAAGTAAATTTTAATAAAATTTCCTGTAAAAAGTAAATTTAAATAAAATTAACTTTAAAAAGTAAATTTTAATAAAATTTCCTATAAAAAGTAAATTTCCTATAAAAAGTAAATTTTAATAAAATTTCCTATAAAAAGTAAATTTTAATAAAATTTCCTTTAAAAAGTAAGTATTAATAAAATCTCCTATAAAAAGTAAATTTTAATACAGTAAATTTTAAATAAAATATCCTATAAAAAGTAAATTTTTAAAAAAAATTCCTATAAAAAGTAAATTTTATAAAATGTCCTATAAAATGTAAATTTTAATAAAATTTCCTATAAAAAGTAAATTTTAATATTATTTCCTATAAAAAGTAAAATTTTAATAAAATTTACTATATAAAGTAAATTTTAATATAATTTCCTATAAAAAGTAAATTTTAATAAAATTTCCTATAAAAAGTAAATTTTAATAAAATTTCCTATAAAAAGTAAATTTTAATTTCATATAAAAAGTAAATTTTAATAAAATTTCCAATAAAAACAAATTTAAATAAAATTTCCTATAAAAAGTAAATTTAAATAAAATTTCGATCTACCAAATGTTAGAATACAATTTGGTTTAAGGATTGATGTTTGACTATTGACGTCAGCAGTCGTCGATGGCTGCGAGTGTAAGACGGCAAATCCATCTGAGGAGATTGAGTGGTTGCAATCGAAACATGTCATGGTAACCTGCCGGCCGGGGTTCGAGCCCCAGCCACGTCAAGAATGTAAGATTATCAATAACAATTTTAATTAATTTTCATGTTGTAAAATTCCTTTCTTCATAAAAATAATTTAATGAAAAATTCAATTTCATGAACTTAAGCCTAATTAAAAATATTAAAAATTTGGATTAAAATTAACTATATAAAGTAATTTTTAAAAAAATTACCTCTATAATATAAGATAGAAAAAATAAATTTAAAAAAGTTTTTTATAAAACGTAAATATTAACAAAATTTCCAATAAAAAGTAAATTTTAATTAAATTTCTCATTAAAGTAAATTTTAATAAAATTTCCCTGAAAAGGTAAATTTTAATAAAATTTTTCATAAAAAGTAAATTTTAGTAAAATTTTCTATAAACAAGATTGGAAGGCGGAACATTTTCTTTCGCTTAGCATTTACGCTGATATGTCATGCCAAAGCAAGAGCGTCAAGGTTGTGTCACGAACTGTAGTGATAGCTTCTTGTTTAATAAAACCCACAAATTATAAAAAAAAAAGGGAAAAAAAACGCTAGATTGACCAAAAAAATAGCTAAATTGCCATTATTAATTAACAATAGCGAAAAACTTCACTACTAAAATTGGGTTTTCCAATTGCAAAGCGTTCAGGCCGCTCTATTCAAAAACTAGAAAAGGCTTGCCGCTTTTGTTGCTGTAATATGCAAGTCTTAAGAAAATGTTTGACTATTTTCAGAATACAAAAACTATAATGTTACACTTTGTTTATCTTTCGTCAAACCATCATCGAAAGAACTTTTTACGACTCTCTGTATAAATCATATTTTCAACAATTATGCGAAGAGCGGTTCACGAGTTGTTAGAGAATATCTACATGAGTCTCGTACGATTCTTGGCATGAAAGTCGCGTTAAAATATCGGCCATGTTGTGACAATCGCGCGATTTGAAATCGTTAAACACCAGATTTATTTAATGGTGTTCTGAATCTGAAAAAGCCATGCCGCTTACTTTAAATTCTTACCGCTTGGTGTATCAGTATCACTACCGGCATTCAATCTTAAACGGTACACAAACGGTATCGGTAGTAATACAGGTATCGGTTACCAACGCTGCTTACAAGTAACTTCTATAAAAATAGTTTCTATTAAGATATGTAGACCTATACATAATTGGTTGTAAATCCTATCAGAGTGAAATGTATTCAGTTTATGCTCGCAAGTAGCAAATGTGTCCCAGGATTTAACATCCGGATATTTCAAGGAGAACCATTGTTTTTATTTACTTAATTTCTTAGCAATCAAATCGAGCCCTAATAGCAAAAATGATGTAACCAACAAAAATACAATTTTACAGGAGAGTGTTTTTTTTATTTTATTTCATATACATTTTGTATGAAATTTGTCGGTTACCTCAAAATGGTTCTTGCTATAAAATCGTATCGGTGCCTTATGTGACCACGACATTTTAGGAAATGATGCAAGTGTTGCCAATAAAGTCATTTATTAAAAAAAACTAAAATTGAAAATGATGTCGGTTACATCATTTTTGCTATTAGGGCTCAAAATGCTTCACTGAAAAATATTTTTAATTAAAACATTTTCTAACCTTTTTGGATTTGATTTTAAAATAAATTTTCGTTAAGTCCAAATTAAAATGTCATGCTATAAGTTTATAAGACCTGCTGCTTAACAAATCTACTGATACATCGTATTAGAAGATTAAGGGCCATTATTGCCACATGCCGTTAGTAGGTAGGATTTGGTCGGACGTTTAACAAATTATTAATTATTTAAACTTCATTTCAACCTGCCCGGTAGGGTAGTTACTTTAGTTAAATGCAAAGTTGCAATAATAAAAAAAAACTGTTTATACTTGGGACAAAATGCTACCTTCAACTAACGACAAGTTGCAAGAAGGCCCTTAACTATTTAACAAGCAAATTAAAGTATTTTTGTTTAATCTTTATACATCGTTTTTAATCAAGCCCCTCAGCATCTTTCAATTTTGTGAACGTTCTCACATTCATTTTAAAAAATTTTAATTAAACCAAGACTCTAAGCCATTTTGCTTAAAAAGGTGAACATTATTTAATATTCCATCTTTAACATGATGCATCCCAGGTTTTTGTACTGATTCTATAATAAGTATTTCTTTCCCAAGCTTGCAAAACCATCTTAGATCAGGAAATTTGATATTATAAATTTTCAGCATAAAATAATGACGCCATTTTGAATATTATACTCTTTGATACAACAAAAAAAAACCGGTAATAAATATAAACAAACGTGTGCATCACATTTGGCTGTTGTCATTTTGAACGGCTTTAAATGTCATCCCTTTGTAACAAAAGCAAAAAAAAAAAGAAGAAAAAAACAATAACACAAGAGGCACAAAGATTACAATCGGTTTTTATATATTTTGTTGTAACTTATTCGAGTGTGCTGCGAAAATACATTAAAAGGCCCCATGATGTACTTCATACATTTATCAAGGGTTGTTTAATAAAAATCATTTAAAATGATTTAAATGATTTTTTTACGAGCCCATTGAATCAGAGTATGAAAGGAGTATGAATTGTTAACTGCTTAAAACAAAAAGTTTGTAAATATTTTTAAGTCATGAATAAAACATTGGGAGATTTAAAAGTAAGAAAAAAGTCAAGCAGACTTTAAAGCGGCAAATATGCAGTAGACTTTTAGGCGTTACAATTTTTTTAACTTTAATCGAAGTTAAAAATAAAATCTCCTAACTTTTAAAATTCCAAGTTAATTAACCAAAAATTCTTTAATAATTTATTTTATAATTTTAGTTCCTGCTCTTAAAATTTTTCCAAATAATATTTTGTTTGCAAATAAAAAAAGTCCTTAGTAAATTTAGTTTTTTGTAAAAATATATTTTATTTAAAAGATTTTGTTTTCATTTAATTGTCAACTATATTTTTTTCTTGTATTTTGTTTAAACTTAACTGCTAATAGAATAATAAAAATAATAAATTTAAAAAAAGTTAAAGTATTTACAAAATTATCTTAAAGAGAAAAAGAGAATGAATGTGTTTTTAATAAACTTCCTTTTGGATTGAGCAAATACTGTGAACAATTTTAAATTAAATAAAATCGTTAATTGCATCTTACATTAAAAACTAACAAGATTTTTTTTTTATACTAATTTCTAACACTAATCAACGATGAAATTATAATTTATTATTTTTTGAAATCGTAGGACTATTGCTGCGACAAAGAAAACGAACTCTGCGTACGATTTTATGAGTCGAGCATAAAAATTCGCCGGAATCCTTTAGAGGTGGGGAGAATTTTTTTTATGAAAGAGAAAAAGACCTTTGCAATAATCCTGGGGTTCGGTAGAAGGTGCCGGGCGGTGTAAACTTAACACTATATCACAAGCATTTTTTTTTGTTTTCCTTTTTGGGGTTGTTGGGGAGTTTAGTTTTAAGGGGAGCTGCTACTCCAGTTTGGTTTAGTTTGGTTTTTATCACAATTATTGGCAAGAGTAGCTTTCTTGGCAAGACACTCTTGTTTTAGGCGGTAATATTTTTTCCAGTGCAAATGAAAAATATGTTTGTGGTGCTATTGTTGTTTTGCCGTCGGCTTTTCATGTTGGAAACACACACTCACAAAACACTTTTCTTGTTTGCTACACGCAATATACCTCGATTGCTGAGCCAGCGCTTTCAGGGGAAAACTGAATCCATCAGTTGTTTTCTGTTTTTTTTACAGTCCGTTGGCGCTGCCGCTTTCGTTGGCCATTAGAATACGTTTCCATGCCAATTCCTTGGCAAGCCGTAAGAGAAGATAAGCAATGACGACATCTTGCGTCACATTAACTTCTCAGTATGGGCGCCACACGGTTTTCTGGGTGTTGGTGGCACTCTTAAGTTTGGTAGCAGCTGGTAAAGTGGTTTCGGGTGAGGAGTGGCGAGAATGTTGTGATGAGGTTTCGTGGAAAAAAGGTTTCATGGAGGAAGGAGCCTTCAGCTCACATTTGACACGAGGATGGAAATTAATGTGCTGCGTGGGTGAAGAGCGAGTGGAATCAATGGATTTGTCGAGTTCTTCCGCCGAGCCATTAAGGCTGGGCATTGGTGGACGCAAGATGGGTACAAAGGCCGATTTTACTACGTCAATTTGTTCATCATCTGAGTCAGCATCCGAGGCAGATTGCTCATGTAGGGAGCTTGTTTCTACCGAGGTGTTGAGCTTGGCGTTAAGAGCAGCATGAGTAGGCGATGATGAGGATGGTCTGGATGAAGCAGGGCTAATATGAGCTGGGCTAATGTGCTCGGTGGATGAGTGGGAGCCCAAAGAGGTATTGTGCAGGTGATTTGGACGAGCTCTTAGTCCAGCCAAGCTGTAGGGATGGAAGGCATGGGGATGAGCGGCTTTTTGGTGAGGATGCATTAAATCAGGATGAGCTTGAGCTTGGGCTTGAGCAGCAGCTGCAGCGGCTGCCGCAGCTACTGGGTTGAAAGGAAACTGTGGCATGTTATAAGTAGAGCCAGGAGGAGATGGAATCATACTAGCTGCAGACACTGCAGGAGCACCAGCTGGTGGTGGTGTTATTTGGCTGTGATGATGATAATCGTTGGGAGAACCAGCTGCTGATGGAGGAGGCACTACTGTTTGTCCATTAGGCAAAGGTGAGGTTTTGGTCAAAGCTGGGTGATGGGCAGCTGCGGCGACAGCTTGGTGGCGGAAGTAATCAGCATAGCCGTAGGTCATGTATGCAGCATCCAACCAAGCAGGATTTAACATGAATGGATTGAATGCGCCGGGATGAGGGTATCCGTAGCCTAAAAAGAAAACAAGAAAAACAAATCATAAGTATAACAATGCATTTAAAATAAAAGAGGGAAGCAACTAAAGAGTTTTTTTTTGTTGGTAAATGAAGGAAACTAAAAATTGAGGCTGAAAACTATTTTTGTAGAATAGTTTTCATATTTTTAAAGAACCAAAAAATTAAAACAAACTAAAAACTTACTTTGCTTACTTCTTGGCTCCCGTGGACCATCAACGGTCACTTTAATTGCTTTGTTGTATGAAGCAGTTTGAACTGGATAGGTCGCAATGGTAATGGTCAGGGAAAAGGACTTGCCACGACCCGAGCGTCCCACAAAACGTAAATCATTAAATTTGGCTACTTGATTCTTCATAATGGCGGTGCAGTTGCGTAATTCTCCACAGTAGTTTTCGTCGTTGCCGCACTTAATGGTGACCAAAGTGCCATCGGGCACATCGTCCAAAGCAATGACTTTAAAGGCTCCTGGCAAGGATTTGTTGGAGCGCCAGTGATTAGGCAAAGCACTGCACAAGATGGAAGGAGAACCAGTTTGGGCCAATTCACCGTGATATTCCTGCAGCATTTCGTGGAGACTGGCAAACATATCGGTCATAGAGCTGGGCATTTTGGCGGCATTAGAAGTGTTATCGGGTGTTGATGAGCCAGTCGAACTGGCTGAGTTGTTGGTGTTGCTATTATTGTTGGTAGGCATGGCTTGGGCGGGAGTAGCGACCATAGTGGGACCAGCAGGCAAATGCATATTTAAATTCGGTGTTTTAAATAAAATTAATCCAAGTTAAGTAGAAATTATAATCCTTGTATGATGTTTTGAGATTTATTTGCTTAATACGATCTTAACACTTTAAATGTTTGGGCAAGACTGTTATTTTATTTACAAACACTTTTTCTTTTAACTCTCTTTTGAGTTTTTTTTTTTTTGGTTTTTAATTTTTTGTTTGCACTTTCCTTTAAGGAAAAATTTTCGGTTTCTTAGATTATCCGTGTTACGTTAAATTTTTTTTTCTTTTGTTTCGTTATTGTGCGTCGTTAAAATTTTCTTTTCGTTACGCTTTTCTTTTTTCAAATAAAGTTATTTGTATTTGTAAAACGTTTTTCTTTTTTTCTGTTCTGTTGGTGTTCTTAACACGTTCAAGTCGCTGAGGGAACTGACTCTCTGCAACGATCATCAGCAGTATTTGAAGTAAAAATGTGAATCGCTTTATGGGTCGTACGGTTGTTGGTTGGTTAAGAGTATAAAAATTATTGTACGACCCCTTACACAAATGTACACAAACACAGGCACGCATACAAATTAAGGGTGCAGGCAGGCAGACAGACAGACATACAGACTCAATAAAATACACAAACATTCGCTCGCTCACACAATTCAGGCCAGACCAAAAAGCAAGCAGGTATCAAGCAACCACCATTGCCACAACAACAACCACACAAAAAAATTTCCCATTTTTCCATTGTGGTATATATACGACACCAACAACTACTACAACATCACATCCAAACGCATACACACAAGAAGGGAAATATAATTTTTTTCAGCTACAACACAAACTTGCCACAATCAACAGCAACATCATATTGTGTATGGAGAAAAAAAAAAATATAAAGAAGTATAAAAATAAAAATTAAATGTTAACCAAAGGGAAAAAATGAATTGTTGGAAAGAATTAAAAAAAATTCTCCCAAACACTAAGAGAGCGAGAGCGTGAAATAAAAATTGTACTCAACATGGGGTTGGGTTCATACAAAAAGTTTCTTTCGCGTTAGTTTTCTTCTTTTTTTTTTGTCGAAAAAAGAAAAAATTGTAAGAAAAAATCATAAAGAGCAGGTCATAAACATAATAATGCTCCCTCCAAATCTACAAATCCATATTGAGCATATTCTTGCACAGCAGTAGGCCTAGAGCTGGAAAAATTTAAAGTCATTTAAATTGCAAAGCCAGAGAAAAACAGTGGCACCTTACTGTGGATTATCAGGCCCAAGATAAGGCAAAATTTTAGCTAAACGCTGGACCATTTAGTACGTGTGTCATGACAGAAATTATTGCTTTAATGACAGGTACTACAAGTCGCGCCTGTTGCATTCATTCCACTTGCTGCTTGGTTTGTAATTTGGATGATTATGTTTCATAATTATTAACTTATGCCCCAAAGGAATTGAAGGATGGATGATGCATTTACGAAGACACATCTGGATGTACATTTTTATGATTTGGAGGGAAAATTATGGTTGATTTTGTATTAGAAGTGGCTACTTGATAGAACAACAACTTTAAGATAAATTGGTTATAGAGATAAATCACAACAATTATCTGGCAATTGTCCGTGCGCTATAATAATCTGATTTTCTTTGAATCTCCAAAACGTCTCATTGAATAATTTATATTCGTTAAGTTCAAGGGACAATTTTATATGTTTAGATAATAAAGATAGTTCTAATATACATTTATTTAGTTTGGGTAATGGAGGCTCAAAGTCTAGTCTCATTGGCATATTCTGCTTTGCAGAACCAGATTTTTCAAAATTTCTTACTAAGTTCATAACAATTTACTTTAGATCCGGAAAGTACAGCCAGGGTTCCAATCACCGCATACGATATTGAGCAAAATTTATCGAAATTTTTCAACATTTTTACACCAATTTAATCATTAATCAAAAATAAAATCAGTTTTAATAAAAAATGTAATCAAGTGAATTAAACATTTAATCAAGTGAATTAAATGTGTAATCAAGGGAATTTAACGTTAAATTGATACTATTAATTTGTTTACTAGCGCAAATTTAATTATTTTTTTTTATTTATATCACAAATATTTAAAATTGAAAAACCATTTTTATTTTTTTCTGCGTATCGAATGAATTGTATCATAATTTGAGATGATAGCATTCGATATCGAGCAACAAAAGACGTAATGTCTTCCCTCGAGTTTTCATTCGATACGTCAGTGTCTATTGTATGCAGAAAAATACGATAGTTTACTCAATACGAAAGTTTACTCGATAACGAATACGGTGATTAGACCCCAGTTCCTTGCCTGCAATAGATTCTATAACGGCTGGCTGTTAATTGGACTTGCAGGACAGTTCCGTATAAGGCAAATTTCCATCGCCACATGCTCGAAATAACCATATTTTAAAATCAATCTAAAGCAAGATTTAACATACAAATTTAAACGCCTTTTCACGGGTGCTGTCTGTTTTAATCCGAAGATTTATAATTAAACCAAGAGGATTCCAAGACCTTAATCAATGAATTTATATAGTACATCTTGAAGTGAATTGATCTTGAGTTGATCGCGTGATTATAAAAAATCAGATCCTTTACTTACATTTACTCTTAAGCCGGGACTATAAGATGAAAACTGAAAGCTTAACGAAGATCTTGCATCAATAGTTTTAAGTAAAACATTTGTGTTGAAAAATCAGTCAAAGAAATTAATTTTTTTGAATGAACAGTGAAAGCAAAATCGTATTTTGCGATTTAATTTGTCTAAGGCGTGTTTGTAAGGCTGGATTTTTGAGATCTCAGTTAAACTAGGTTTAGTTAATCTGAAATCAGAGATTTTTGTCGCCATTACTAAGTTTGTATACACATTTTTGACGGAACAGCTTACTTTTGCTTAAAATTTTGGTCTTTAATCAAATTATAAAAAAAATCACATTTCGCCGGAAAAATCCGAGCTGCAGACTTCGTTACGTTTAATGCGCATGGCCTAAGAAATATTTTACGAGAATGTTGTAAAGTACATTTTATTCTTTTCCTAGCAAAACCGAAAAAACATCGTTTGGGTATGGAAATATTTTTTGTTTATAAATCACTTTTGATGAATTCAAGGTTTTGAATCTTATCGCGGCGGTGATGTGAAAGCAATTCTTTGGGAAGATTTGAAATATGACCAGAAAATCATTTTGGGAAAAATTAGATATTAAACACATATTTATTTGGTATGCAATTATATTTTAGAATTTATTCCTTATAAGATAAAATAAGTTAATATTACTATACTAGCTTGTTTCTTCTAGACGATAATTAGAAATATCGTTGAATTTCCTTAAATTAAAAAACTACTGTTAAGTGTTTGCTGGTGTTGAAAGAAGCTTTATAGTATTATTCAGAGTTTTTATTCTAATAATTTGTAATTTTAATAATCTTAAAAACAATTTTATTAATTTTTATTTTAAATTAGAAAAACAAAATATCAAATTAACGAGCACAAGTTACACAGACCTTTAGCTCGTTGCAGGGAAACAATCCTGTAGTGCTATTCTCTATTCAATTTTAACATAATTTAAACTGTTAAAAATATTTAACAGCAGAGTTAGCGTACATTTTATTTAGTAACCTTTTTAACAATAACGTTTACTGCTATGTTCTATCGTAACGTCAGGTATTGAAGTTAACTTAACGGCAAAATATTTTCCATTTTTTTTTTAAATTCGTAGTTATTTTAAAAAAAAAATTTTTTTGCCAAATAAAAGCCACATTAACATTGTAAAAACTCAAATTATTTATATGTATACATTTTGCAAAAATAATACTAATAAATTTATTTTTTGGGAATTTTGGTATTTACAAAAATCATTAAAAAGTTTATATTTTAGATGCAGATTATGAAAATCACTAATAGTGTTTTCTTTTCTAGTGGGTAATTTTAGAGCTATTATCTTTTTGGCAACACTGGTTTAAACAGCTGACGCACGTTTCGTGTTTTGTTTTACTGTCAAACATCTTCAGTTTGGTCTATAATTTAACCATGAATCGTCTTACAAGCGAACAACGCTTACAAATTATTGAATTTTATTATCAAAATGCGTGCTCTGTTAAGAAAGTTCATCGCGCGCTTCTTCTATTTTATGGTCAGTTTAATCGACCCACTGAAGCGGCTATTCGGGCTATTGTGACTAAATTTCGCACCAAATTTACATTGTTGGACATTAAACCACCAACACGCTTACGTAGAGTGCGAAGCGAAGAAAACTATCGCAGCTCTATCGGCCAGTGTTAATGATGACCATCAATTATCGATTCGTCGCCGTTCGTAGCAATTGGGCCTCTGTTACTCAACAACGTGAGATGATATCCAACTTTTTTTTGCCTAAAATACAAGAGCTTGGCTTGCATGACATGTGGTTTCAACAAGACGGTGCCAAACGCCACACAGCACGCTTAACAATGGACTTATTGAGAGGCGAGTTCGGTGAACATTTTATTTTACGTTCGGGACCTGTCAATTGGGCGCCTACATCGTGCGATTTAACGCCTTTAGACTATTTTTTGTGGGGCTATGTTAAAGCTCATGTCTATACACACATGCCCGCTGCAATTGACGCATTGGAAGACAACATTGAAGCATTTATTCATGAGATACCGGCCGAAATGTTGGAAAGAGTATGCCAAAATTGGACTAAGCGGATGGACCATTTGAGTCGCAGTCACGGTCAACATTTGCATGAAATAATCTTCAAACATTAAATTATATGGACCGTACTATCGATTCAAATAGGGATTTCATGCATTTTTCTGAACTTTTTGTGTTTTTTTTTTAACTTTCCTATAGCTCTTAAAAAATCACCCGATACACAAAAAAATAAGTGGTAGACTTTCCCATCATGCCGCTGTTGGCAAATTTTTGCAAATTTCCACTAATTTAGCAATTTTTATCGAATTATTGCCATTTCTTATAGTTTGAGTGACTTCAAATCAATTTTATGGTTTGCTTGAAGTATTAAAAAATTTCGCGAATTTTCGTTATTTTTACATATTTTCTTGTTATTTTCCGACATTTTGTTTTTTTTTCTAACCGATTTAGCGATTTCAAATAAATTTTAGTGCTTCTCTGCAAGTTTGGAATTTTTCGCGAATTATACCATGTTCGCGGTAGCTTTAACGAATTTTATTAAATAGTAGACTTTGCCTTTGTAAACAAATTTTTGCAAAATTCCCGTAATTTAGCAATTTTTACCGAATTTTTGCCATTCCTTATAGTTTTAGTGACTTCAAATCAATGTTATGGTTTGTTCGAAATATTAAAAAATTTCGCGAATTTTCGCTGTTTTTTCCAAGTTTTTGCAAATTTGCCATGTTCGCGATGTAAGCGATTTTTTCCTTTAATGATTTTTAATAAATAGCCGCTGTTTGCAAATTTTTGCGAATTTTCGCTAATTTAACAATTTTTACATTTAATCAAGTGAATTAAACGTTTAATTGAAATATAGTCAATTAAACATTTAATGCACTTGATTAAAATTTTAATTCACCTGATTAAATATTTAATTAAAACTGATTTTATTTTTGATTAATTTTTTTACTGGCGCAAAAATTTTTTTCTTTGTAATATATGTGGTCAGAGAAGAGATTGTGCTAACTCAGCTTTGGAAATGAAAATGTGCTTGGCCTTGCACCGCTTTCGGTATCTAAAGTGCTGTCAGAAGTTTTGAAAAATAGTATTTGCCAAAGATAAATCAAATACATTTATATAGCAGCAAAAAGAAAGAGCTCCGGCGGGATTTAAGACCACTTTTTTACAGCCTGAGAGCTAATTTTGACAGTCGTGATCGTGTTGTTAAGCGTTTATTTGAGTTTTCACAACACTAAAAAAATAATTTCGAGTCGTTCAGTGTCCAGAAGGAAAACAAGCTTTGCCAATAGCTGTCTACTACTAACGAACTTAGACCTGCTGCCGCATTCTGTAATTCGCTTAGCTAAAGCTAAGTCTCGAAAAAATAAAATTCCTTAGAGAAAACAAAATTAAAAAATTTTAGCGATGACACTAAAAGCAAAAATTGCGGCGAATTAAATTTGTATTGCATTGCCAAATTTAGCAATGCACGTTACTGAATTACATTTGTAGCCACAAATTGCTAAATAAACTTTATAGATTTTTAGCGATAGAGATTAAGCTTTAGCGAATTACGGAATACGGCTGCTGGATTAGATTAACAAGATTTAAATTTTACTCGATTTCCATTTACAGGACATGGCCGATAAACTTGAAAACTTGTCGCTTGTGAAATCGTTTATAAACTTGAGCTAGTTTTTTACCATTCACGAAGAAATTTTAATATCTATTTTATCTCTGTGGCTTGGAGCTAAAAGGGCCAATGCCAAAATATTTACTTTTGATAAAATTGGAATTGAGGGTTTTACAAAGAACTTTTAAAGATGCTTTCATAGTGACATTGGCCAGCATTTTATTTATGAAGCTGTGTTGGGTTAAGTATGACTTTAGCTGTTTTACCATAATGAAAGAGAGCAAGAAAACAAATCTAATGCAATGATTTACTCAAAAGAGCAAAAAAGTGTCATTGGCCCTTTTAGCTCCAAGCTACAGATATATTCTCTTGTTATGATACTATTAACAGTGATTAAATAAATCTTGGTCTTTATCAAAGATTAGCAAAATTTAAGCTCCTTAAACACAAAATTTTGGGCGGGATTGTCTTGAACTAAGTCCGACGATTAAGATAAGATTTATATTTATAATCGTTCATTGATAAACAATTTCTAAGAGGAAGTTATATTAAAGCTCCGGTTTAAGCCTAAATTTCACTTCCGAATTTAAGATTTAGAGCGGGAAATATATTTCAAAACTAAAATGAAACTTTCCTTATTTTAAACGAAAAATTGGATTCTTTAACACAGAAAAAGATGAAAATATTTGCAAAAGCTTCTTGGCAACATAAATAAGGGCGTAACTTATAAAATGATTAGAAAATTTTCAATAACGACTCTACACTTCCACCTTATTATAAGCCGCTTGAGCCCGTTTTTATCACACGACATACAGCAGCTGTATGATCGTTCAATACGAAGGAAAACTAACAACATATTTTTTTTTTAAGTAGGACGTGCCTACGCATTACATGACATCCATCCAAAAAATAAATAAAGCATCTCCCTTTTTCAACAGTCGCGAGCAATGTCGCGTGACGTTTTAAACGCACAGTAGGACATCGTATGAAAATATTTTCGTATTTTTAAAGGCCACATCTCATATCAAACTGTGTTTTGTCAAATAATTTTCAATTTTCATCTACAAATACGTATATAAAATGATTTAGACAATTTCTGACACTCAGCAGAGAGTCAGCTAAATATCTCTATTAGGAATTATCCTGTACTGCTCTAACATTTATTTGCTTATTATTTAAGGTGCGCAATGTGTCCTTTTCTTTAACATTATTGTGCATCAGCAGTATTTCTTGGGCATTTAAGGAGCTAAATTTTCTTAGAAAATATGCTATTGCTTTTGAACAATTCTGCTTCATTCTTTACAACTTTTGTCTTGCCTTTACTTAACGTAGTTGTTGCTATTTTCTTTCCGGAAACTGCCAAAAACTCTGACAGTTGTTGTTGTCTTTTACTTTTTCGGGAGCAATTTTCACGCTTCATCTTCATTTTCATTCATCGCCTGCTGATCATGTTTTACAAAAGAAAACAAATTTTTGTTTTGCTGTAAAATTTCTAAATCATGTTGATTTTTCAGCTCTCAGTTACCACTGAGCGTTTGTAGAGTGAGGATAATGTTAGTGTTTGGCCATGCGTCGTCGATGATGGTCAGCGTTGCTGGTTTCGAGTGATTGGCCAAAGTGAAAATGTTGGAAAACTGCATGTCATGTTGAGCTCAGGGATCATGTTGATGCCATAGCTATTTGTAATTATCAGCTAGTTAAATGTTTAAACGAGCGTGTAATAGTTTGTTTAAGATTGTATGAGATGGATTTTTCTTTGTGGATGGAGGAAGAGTGTTTAAGTTATTCAGGAAGAGAAAAGTGTGGGAAAATGGATTAGAACTTGCTAAGAATTGTTAATAGGAAATATACATACATAAGCAAATGTGTTTAAAAATAAAAAAGTTATTGTGCAATGTTGTGGCTAAAATTTCATCAATATTAAAAAATTAGTCTGGACTAAAATCAATAGAAAAGCAAAATTATTTTTTTTTTACTCTCCGTTGTGGAGAGGGTAAAAGTAATAATCTTGTCATTCAATGTCATACATTTTCAAAATATATCTAAGACTCCATAAAGCATATATTGTGGGTTCGTGAGTAATTCTGAGTCGATTTCGCCATGTCCGACTGTCTGTCCGCCTGTTAATATCACACTCTATATGGAAGGACTTTAAAGAAAAGAACAATGTTAGTGTCAAATTCTTTTCAGTGCTCCTGAGTAGTTTGGCTTAATAGGAAAAAGTTATGAATCCAAATGTGGAATAAACTCCCTAGAAAATTGATATTTTGGTTACAAGAACTAACATTAATTAACATAAATGGTAGCAGAATGCATAGATAGACAAGATTTTGCGTAAATTCATTCAAAATGACAGACATACTACTAAGTTTCCTAATGGTCGGCTAATAATATACGATAGGCCTCATATAATTGCAATGCCTTCCTAAGCGCATGTTACTTTTCAGTGCAACAACCACACTTATTCCCAAACGAAGACCGTGCACATGTTAAATGTCAATAGCAGAAAGCATTGTCTGGTCTACAGTTCATCAGTAGTACTGGAGACAGTCAATAGTAGTTCAGTGCATTTTCACTTGTACCATTTTCTTCAGGGTTATTTCTACAAAGGCAGCTGATGGGCAAATAAACGCAACTAGCGAATTATTTGAATTGGCAATACTATTGCAATGACATGATATGATGTTCAGTGTTGTAAATTATAATGGCTTGATTTAAACACTGATTTGACGTGACTTACAGACGTTTAGGAAGGCAGCCTTTTCTAAACATCAGGGGCCAAATTACGGCTTTCGATATCGATCAAAATTCCTATTTAAATTGTATTGTAATTTCGATCGATATTGAATGCGGTAGGATAATTTTAATAATAAATTTGTTCTTTAAACCTTTTAATAATTTAAAAAATATTTATGAATACAGGCATTAGTTTACGGTTTTCACAATACAAGTGCACAGAAAACAACAAAAATTGATTTCCCTTGAAAAAATTTGTGATTTTAATCAAAAATTTAATGAAATTTGCACAAGTAAACAAAAATAATAATAATATCAATTTAATGTTTTTGATATTTACAACATTTTTTTGCAGTAATGTAAACTTTTAATTCAATTGATTACATTTTTAATTAAAACAAATGTGTGATATTAATTAAAAATTTAATTAAATTTGCACCAGTAAATAAAAATAATTATATCAATTAAATATTTTTAATATTTACAACGTATTTTGCAGCAATGGTAAACGTTTCATTCACTTGATTACATTTTTAATTTAAAAAAATGTGTGATATTAACTAAAAATTTAATTGAATTTGCACCAGTAAACAAAAATAATTATAACAATTAAATTTTTTTGATATTTTCAACATTTTTTGCAGTAATGGTAAACGTTTAATTCACTTGGTTACATTTTTAATTAGAAATGATATAATTTTTGATTAATGGTTTAATTTAAAAACAAAATTGGCGATCATTTTTTCTGTGTGATTAAACGTGTACCTAGTAATATTTCTATGAAAAGCACTCAGTTTTTTTAAGGCTTTTTATATAAACTAGTGTTCGCCTTATGGTCAAAATTCGACCACAAATTTTTATGTAAATATAAAGGAAACATACAACATCTAATTTTATATGAATTTAATTGTTTCGAGCTTTTATTTTTTCCGTCTAATCGGATCGATTTGGCGATGAGCCAAACTCATGTTCAAATTTTATCTTCCACGTGAGTTAATTAAATTTTGTAAGTTCGATATAAAAAAACATCAATTGAAAAAAAAGTATCATTATTGTTATTATTTTTCTATGTCTAATATTAACGAAATTTAATCAAAGTACCCGATCTTGAACGAAAAAGTACCAAAAACCTTCCCTTTACATATTCTTATTCTCTTAGGACCATGCACCTATTATATTATGTTTCTAAGTTCAATATTATAGCAAATTAAAAAATTAACACATGCAGCACGGAAAAGTAAAATAAAGAAATTTAATTTCCCATATTTATAAACAGCCCTATTATGAATAACAATTCCCCAGAAGTTTTTCAATTTTAATTCATAATTGTGCTAATAGTCGAAATATGGGTAATTCCAAAGTGTTGAACATGACACTCGTACGCATCAAAAATGCAATAAAAAAGGCGTAATTCAGCGAAACCTGGTACAATTTTTTAGTCAAACTACTTTCAGAATTTTACGTAGCAATGTAACATTAAAACGTCTTGGTTTGATTCCAAAATCTTCTGTATTTTCTTTTTTTTAAGTCAAAATCTGGGTCGATACGTGACATTTAGAACGTGAAATTTTTTTCATAATAATTTAACTGAATAATGATTAAAATAAAATAAATATTTCTCTTTTTTTTTACTCCTCCTTAGATTACAGGCCATATAATAAAATTTTTTTGGAATAATTTTTCAAATATCACCTCTTTTAAGGAAGATAATATTAAAGAAAACATACAATAAAACAGTCAAACAAATAAGTCTGATTGTTCATCTATAAATGAACAAATTTTTGAGTAAATTTATAAAGTCATTAAAATCTAAATATTTCTCTATAACAATGTCGTAAAATAATCAGCTTTTAATAACTTTTAAATTTTCGGTCACGGTGGACCTTTTGACGGAAATAAATGCCCATATTCGAAAACCGGTTTCTAAAAAATGTGATTATTCTACCACCATATTCTTTTATTATTTGATAATTCCAAAATAAAAAATAAAATTTTGTATTGCATATGTGTTAGTAGAAAATATGAACGCTTATTACTCTAAAAATAACGAACAGATTTTAATAAAATATATATTGTGCACTTCTGTACGTAAATATCTTTCAAATGGTGTATATTTTGTTCAAATCGGTTGACATACAGAGGAGAAAAGTGTTCTTAACTGTTTTTCCTTTGCCGATTTATATATAGAATTTACTACACGTGCAATCACTTGTATTGTATTGTGTAAAGCGAAAATAAGATTTAATTCGAAATTTTTAACAAACAATTTATAAAGTTGAAGAAATTAGATTGATGCTCTGTGTGTCAGTAAAAATGCCACGGTCGTCAGGGACCCCCCCCCCCCCCCAGTACGAGGAACATTCTAAAAAACTGGAATCCGTTCATAGAAAATTTTCTCCAAAATTGTTTACCAATTAATGCAATAATAAAAAATATATGAGTTTGAATTAAAAATTTTATCAAGTGAATAAAACTTTTAATGAAGTGAATTAAACTTTAAATCAAGTGAATTTAACGTTAAATTGATACTATTAATTTGTTTACTCAAGCAAATTTAATTAATTTTTTAATTGAAATCAGTTTTTATTTATTCTTTGTACAAACGCAATTCCTTTTATTCTGTCTCCCAACACTTCGTTTGTTTAAAAGTTTATTAATCTTAAATCTTAACATTAAAGATATCGAAAAATATATATCGCCCTTGTTCAACAATACTGTATTAACACAAATTTAAACATTTTCAGTACAATGAAAAGTAATTTTTAAACCAACCGCTTCACTACCAAAAAGTAGACAAATTAGCACGATATTTTTACAGCGTTTAGATATGAATATATCGTGTCGATTTTTTCCAAAAAGTAAAATATTAAAACTTTTGAGTTAATACACTATTATTGAACAAGTGCGATGTAAACATCTCCTTCATGCTAGATTTATTAAACGGTAAAATCGTATCAGAATTCATATATGGTAATGATCAGGGATGAGATTTTCATGCACTAAAAAATCGAAAATATGCGCTTAAAATATGCACTAAAAAATCCGAAATATGCATTAACAAAATAAAAAATATGCACTTAAAACTGAAAAAAATTGCATAAAAAATCGTTTTGTAATTTTACTTAAAAACAAAATATATAAAAAATTACATTTAATTAAAAATTGCAATATTATCAAATCGGCTTCTAATTTCCTCTGCAACGCGGTATAATCCATGTGCCAAGCAAGTAATTTGTAACAGTTTGAATAAAATATTTTTAGCCCACTGGAACCCTTAAACATGTAGGGTGCTGCATCGGTTTAAAAAAGAAGGATCTTTTGGGCGATTCTATTCTGACGGGTGCAACATTTAGACTCTTTAAACGTCTTTTACTAATAGAAAGAAACAAATTTGCAATATAGTTGTTTCTAGAAGGGGTAACATTTTTGTATATATAGGTACTATTGTTCTTTAAAATGTTTTTCTTCTTTATTAATTTTTGAGCTTAAGGTCACTTCTATTTTAAATATTTGGTATATTTTAATTATCGATATTCCGATTTCCTTTGGAAATCTTCTTCAGGATATATTTTAACAAAAATTAATAAAGAAGAAAAACATTTAAAAAAAAAAAAAAAGTCGAAGAAATTAGAATAAAAGTACTATTGTTATCTATTTACAAGAATTTATATGAAACGATCAAATAGCCAGGACTTTAAAGCATTAAAGTGAATGACGGGTGCAACCAAATTGGCCAACTTTCATAAGATCATACCACAAAAACACAAAACTCTGTTAATTTTTAAACTTTTATTGTGCTATTCTCTTTTATTGTGAAAGATGAGATATCAGCTGATGATTATCAAATCAAACATTGTAGAGAAATATAATCCAATAATAAGAAATTTGCTCTTTAAACCCTGACGGGTGCAACATGCAATGCATGTTTTGTTCGCGCCAAATCTGTGAATCTTAATGCTTCGAAGTGCACAACAAATTTATATTTAAGATCACTTCTAAAAAAATTATATTATTATAAAATATAGATATTTTACTTTAAATTGGCATCAAAAAAGTATCAAATAGTGTGATTTGAAAATTGATGTTAAAAGTTGTCTAGAATAGAATCGCCCTTTTGTCGAAATCTTGAAAATTTTGTATTTAAAGCAAAGCTCGAAAGGAATTTGTTTATTGATTTTAAAAATTTTTTGGAAGGTTTTTTTCTGTTTATTTAAATTTTTTTTCAGAACTTTTTTGTAATATGGAAATTAAAAAAAATACTCAAAATATGCAAAAATATGCATTTAAAATCAAAATATGCAAAAATATGCATTTTCACCAAAATATGCAAAAACAAAGTAATGATAAATCTGAATGAGAAAGTGTTGCAAAAAAAAATTTTAAATAACTTATCCCGTCAAGAAAAATGTTCATGTATAAATCTCTTAAAATTTTGTACCAAAAAAAAAAAAAATTGTTATAATTTTCCAATGATTTTTTTATAAAATGCAAGACACTTTATTTTCCACAGATTGCTAGTGAAAATTTAACACATTCTATTTAAATGGGTTTTTACAAGAAAATTTTAAGCACAGCCATAAAATCAAAAGAGTGTTCTTCTTAGAAAATAACAATTTATTTTTCAAGTATGCAAATTTCTTTTTAAAAAAGTACCTAAAATTAAAAAAAAGTGTTTCACTTTCCTTCCACCGCTCTTTAAATAAAGAAAAACCCTACTTCCAGCAGCAGTTAACTCAGATGTTTAATAAAATTTAGCCCCTTTTTCAATTTCCTAGAAACTAGTAAAACACTAAATTTTCCCCTTTTACCTCAACAACTTTTTTCTGAGACTCATAATAAAATAAAACGTTATAAAATCTCATGCAAAATGTTCTTCTTTACACAACCACAAAAACGTTGGTCTTAAGATAAGAATCTATTTCATGGTACCTGTTCCAATTAAACGAAATCCCTACCTGTATTCGTTTCGTGTGCGACGTACTCACACACACATTTAATCCTTTACTTATAAAAGTCAATCCCCGGCCTAATTGCCAAATATTTGTAGGCTTTGGGCTAACTTTTTTAGGAATTTACCTAAGCCTTTTTAGCCTTAATCCGCGATCAAATCGTAGCAAAGCTGTAAAACCAAATTGTAGCATAAAAATATTTGTGCAGAAAAATTTTTTGGGCACGCCGCAGCACAATGCATTTGCACCTTAATCGCCCACTATAAAATGAGCGCGTTCGATAAAAGAACCGCGGTTTTTTGTGCGTACTACCTGAGCGGTAAAGGACTGAAAGAACGTTCCTTTTGTGTGTGTTTTTGTGCTATCATAAAAATCGGTTCGTTTTATTGGATAGCTGCGGATTTAGTGTCTTGTCGTAAGTTGAAGGCTAAAATAGAGATTTTTAATATTAAGCCTTCAAGGATTTTATTTTGGGTGTTTTAAATTTATTTTCTGAAACATTTCGTTACCACCATAATTTTGCTTAAGCTTAAGTTTGTTTTGGATTTGAAAGGATTTAGTAAAGATTATACCAAGATGATCTTACGATTTTCAAAATTAATATCCAAACTAAAGCGAATTTAAAAGTTGCATTACAAAAAAATATTTTACAAAAAAGCGTTTTTTCTGTCGAATGAACATGCCGTCGCTATGTTTTTGCCCCGCACAAAATTGCATTTTACACGATCGTTTGCTGTCTCTATGAAATGATATAGAAATTGGGGTTGTTTTTTTTTTTTTTTTTTGATGTGTTGCCTTACAGATCATTTTGTTTTGTCTCTCTGAGTGCATGTTGTTTTTTTCCTTTGTACAATTTAGGGCGTTTTATTAGCTGTGGAATTATTTGTTTTCATGTTGTGTATTTTGCTAGACTCCGCCTCATTTGGAAACACAAAAATTCGTCTGGCAAAAAAAAAAAAAAAAAATCCACTATAAGAACGATCATCCATATAGCACACGCTCTATTTTGGAATTGTGCCATATGTTTTGTTGTTTTCTTCTTTGATATATTGTTTTTAGGAATTTATTTGTTATTTTGTTTAATTTCAAGATCAATATTTGGAAATTAAGTGAACTAAATATAAACAAATAAATTATTTCAAGTTTAATAGGATCAAGTTTATTGATTTAGAAATATTTATGCGATTATTTAATTTTATGGATTTTGTTTGTTAAAATGCAGTATTAAAATATTATAAAGGGTGTATTTAAGAATATATGTTTTTATATAACAATCCCTTTAAGAAGTGCTCAATTAAGAGTTTTCTTCATATTTTTATCAAAGATGAGTTTAACAGTTGGAATACAGGTACTTAACCTGTTGACACCACATGGTATTGGTGTCCATATCTCATAACACTGCTTTACAAATTTTTAATTTGGAAAATTACCAAGAACGCCACGTGCCTAGATAAGTTAACTTTGACCTCCTGAACACGAAAAACGCTGTAATTTTTTTTTCATTAGTTAAGTTTTTTAGATAACGGTACTTTTGTGTTTTTCGGTGTATGGTCCCACTCAAAACTCAAGCCTAACCGAAAAGTCCGATCGAGATAAATGGCATATCGTTGGAAAGGCAACTGAATGCCTTTTCCGTCGATATGCTAAAAATTTTTATCTGATAAGAATTGGCTGAGTTATGGCACCTCAAAGTTCAAAATTTGCCTATTTTTTACGTTTTTTTTTTTAATTTTTCATTTTTATTTCGTTTTTTTTCTACGTCATGTTAAATATCTGGAATGTTTTATGTTTTAACCAAATAGTATATTTGATTACCAACGTTTTAAGCGCAATTTGAAAAAAATCGGATGAAAAATAAAGTTTTTATTAAGGATTTTGTGGAACGACAATATTTTCATCCCATATAAAATTCCGCCTTTTTTTTAACCATCAGTTTTAACGTATTTAAAAAAAACGGAATTTTATATGAGATGAAAAATATTGTCGTTCGACAAAATCCTTAATAAAAACTTTATTTTTCATCCGATTTTTTTCAAATTGCGCTTAAAACGTTGGTAATCAAATATACTATTTGGTTAAAACATAAAACATTCCAGATATTTAACATAACGTAGAAAAAAAAAACGAAATAAAAATGAAAAATTTTGAAAAAAACGTAAAAAATAGGCAAATTTCGAACTTTTCGATCGGACTTTTCGGTTGGGCTCCACAAGGGTTTGAGTGGGACCATACACCGAAAAACACAAAAGTACCGTTATCTAAAAAACTTAACTAATGAAAAAAAAATTACCGCGTTTTTCGTGTTCAGGAGGTCAAAGTTAACTTATCTAGACATGTGGCGTTCTTGGTAATTTTTGGCTGTAAACCAGTGTAAATAAGGCCAAAATAAGTTGGCAATCACCGAGGTATAGCGTTTGCCGTTGACACCTTGGCCAACGATATTCTTAAAGAAGTATGTACCGATGACGCCGCCACCCAAAAGCCACACCAATCAGTTACTATTTCAAGATGCACTAAAAAACTTGTATCTCTTGTGAATTAATATGGTCTAAAATTCAAAATTGTTGTCTGTTGACGAGCCCATTCGCCTAGAATTGGGCCTAAAGATGATGTTTTGATAAAAATTATGGTCAGTTTTTAACTGATTTTAATAAAACAATTTTATAATTTGCACATATTGTTAAACGCTTCTTCTCCCCATTATAATTTGGCTAGACAGACGGAGTAATTGACAGTCAATTCGCCAACTGTAGCTTTAATTAAGCTGCAAGAATATGGTCGCTATCAATTTTTAAAATTCTTCTTTTGGAAGGCTTTTCCTTTGTCCTTGAGTAATGTCCGTCTGTTAAAGTTAGATCCATATCTATATGGACACATAAGATATACAGTTTTTCAAAAATAGGACCACAAGGGGAGGTAGGAGGCAATTTCTGTCTCACAAACTTTCAAACGGATTTTAATGAAGTTTATAAACATAGATAAATCCATATTTCTATGGACACATAAGCATTATGTGTTTTTTAAAACTTTGGGGTAGGGTATCATATGGTTGGGCTTGACCGACTATACTTTCTCACTTGTTATCTATAGAAAACCCGTAAACCCGTGCCAGTAAAATTTTCCAAACAAATTCGCGTGATTTTGAATAAGAACCATTTTTGTCTTTTTGGGCGATTTTTCGTAGTTATTGGCTAATAATTCGCTCAGTTTTTCCAATTTTTATTTTTACAAATTCTTCAATGAAATATTAAAAAATAAAATTTATATCGTTATGTTAAACGCAAAAGACCCTATCTAACATTATGAAAGTTTTAAAGGAAAAGAAAAAGCTATTTAAAATGATAAATCTGTAGTGTTTCTGGAGAGCCGCTAAACCCTTAAAGATCAAACTGTGGGCTTGGTATTGCACTTTTTAAACTTTATTATTACGTTCAAAAATCGGCAATAATTAGTATTTTGGTTATTTTATTGAACTTTTTATGGTTTTTAATCCAAATTTTTAATATTTTTAATCAGGCTTAAGTTCATCAAATTTAATTTTCATTAAATTATTTTTAGGAAGAAAGAAATTTTACAACATGAAAATTAATTAAAATTGTTATTGATAATCTTTCATTCTTGACAAAAAATGTACTTTGGACTTCAAGAAGAATTCTTGACAAAAAGTACGAGGAAACAGAAGTGAGGAAAAAACATGTGAAATCAATTAAAATGGATAATCATTCAGAAAAGCAAATTTCGATCTACCAAAGGTTAAAATACAATTTGGTTTAAGGATTGATGTTTGACTATATAGCAGTCGTCGATGGCTGCGAGTGTAAGACGGCAAATCCATCTAGTTGCGATCGAAACATGTCATGGTAACCTGCCGGCCAGGGTTCGAGCCCCGGCCACGGTCAAGAATGAAAGATTATCAATAACAATTTTAATTAATTTTCATGTTGTAAAATTCCTTTCTTCATAAAAATAATTTAATGAAAATTAAATTCGACAAAATTTCATCTTCTTAAAGAAATTTTTTGAATCATGTAAGCCCCTTTTCACATTCGACAAGTTACTTGCCGACAACAACAAAGTCTGTACAAATTTTTTTGAAATTTTTTTTTTTCCTTACAGACTTTGTTGTTGTCGGCAAGTAACTTGCCGAGTGTGAAAGGGGGCTAAGGAGCCTTTAACATTTAGGAATTTGTTATCAACAAAAAAGTGCAAACATATGCGATTTTCACGAAATTGGAATGATAATGGTCGTTTTTCCTTATGTGGAAATCAGCTAGAATTAGTGACGGAGTTTCTAGACTTCGGAGTTTTTCTTGATTGTACATTAAATTTTAATCAACATATCGACCCTTTTGCGCGAAATGATCATATATAACAAAAACCAAATTTTACAGGACAGACATTTTTCTACTTTTCTCTGCTTTTGCTTGCAATATCAAAATGAAAATATACATGTGCTTTTTGGAGCAACGAAGTGGAATTCGCCTACAATATTTTGTCAGGTGACGTCTCTTTGAATGTATAGAATGTTAGAACAAGATTGCACCAAAAACTCAATTTCAAAAAAATGTTGCTAAAGAATTTACACATCATTAGTAAGGCCTATCCTGGAATACGGTTCTATTATTTGGGATCCCTGCACTGATTAGCACAAGAAGCGCATTGTATTGTAAGGATTTTAGTCCATAGACCGTGATAAAATAAATAAATTAAAATAATATCTCTAAATCGAAAAAATTCACATACACGGGTTTTACACCTGGAAAATGTTGCATATTATGCAAACAGTTAGTTGGGCCTTTTAACGTTTATCATATAATCTCTTTTAGATAGGGCCGTTTGGTTTTTGTTAATAAAATCGTTAATTTTATTCGAAAGATTCCAAAACTTTTTGGTAGATATTTATGTTGATCCAATACACCAGAATTAATAAAAAGTCGATCTTTAATGTGTGGTTTGTTAGCGCTTTTTGCGTTTTAGGTAAAGATATAATAAAATTCATTGATAAATTCATTTGATAATGTTAGTAAGTTATGGTGTCAATGGCTTAAGAATTTTAAAATATGGAAGGCCAAAAGAGTGGTGGACATCCAGTGCCCATACTGCCTAATAGTAGCAGCAGACACAATTGAGGTCCTTATAAAAATAGTCCAGAATTTCAAAACCCCACAAAGTAAAAATTCCAACATTTTTTTTTTAATTTTGAATATAAAACAGAGAGGTGTATTCGGCTGTACCTAATCTTTGATATCCTCCGACGAGAGTATGATTATTTCAGGAGTGGGCTATGAATGGAATCTTAAATAAAACAAAATTTTTTCTGAGAATTATCTTATTGTTTTCGATTATGATAGAATTATCTATGAAAATTATGTGTAAAACAAAATATCGGCCATATGCTAGCCACGGCTTCGGTAGCATACCTCTATCCATTTTCAATGGCTCTAAGGGGCTCATACACTTGCAATAAAATTGTTAAATTTTACGTACTGTACAGTTATATCGCCAATGTGTATGTGATATTCGATGATGGCACAATATATTGGCAACAATCAAAAGACTTTGATTTTTATTGCACAACGGAAAGAAAGTAGAATGTGTTGGCAACATTGAACACTGCTGTTAATGTTATTCCTATAGGTTATGTTCACCTTTTTATTGAATGAATGAAAACAATGTGCGACTTATTGCATAATATAGGACAAAATGGAAATAATATGGCGAATACCATATACAATAATATTGCAAGTGTATGGGCCGCTTAAGACATAATTGAGGTTTAATGTCGTTAATATGCCGAATTATCTTATCCTTTAGCTCACGAATTCAGTGTTGCCAAATTAGCAATTTTAGATCTAGCATTTTTTTAAATAATTTGGCATGAAAAAGCTGATTTAGCATGTAGCAATTTTTGTTGCATTATTTAAAAATTCCTAGCATTTTTTAGTTCTTGTGATATTTTAAATATTTTCCATTTTTATAATGTTTAATACAAATATTAAAGCAAAAACGGAATATTCTCACATTGAATTAGATCTAAAAAATACAACAATGTAAATGCTCATTAATGTTTCACTGAAATAAAAATCAAAAACGGAAGAAATTTAAAAAAAAATTGGTAAAAACCTATTCGCAAAAGTTTCGCAAAGATTAGAGCAAGCACCTGAAGTAAAAAGAATAAGCATAAAAAACAGATGACTTAGAAGAAACCTTTTTCTTAACTTAAAACAATCCTATCCCTTTCTAAAGAATTTGTTACAAAGTTCAGCAGAGGCGACCTATGCTGTGCATAGTTCGATTGCACCTGTCGAGTGTCTGACAAAAATTTTACAGACCGTCGTTGAACCTGAAGGACAATATGCAGCAGATTATAAAAAATTTATTGGTCCTTACTTTAATGAAGATCTGTCTATATTTTTCATATACATTTTTTTAGCATTTTTAGGGTTTTTTTTAAACAAAATCTAGCATTTTATCCTTAATAAGTTTTCGGAAAACTGCTTGCATTTCACGGCCAACTCTACTCTAGCTTTGGGCGTGCTACCACGTTAATCAATCAGCTCTTGAATTGTTATTTTAAGCATCCCCAAAGAAAGAAATCCAACGGTGTCAAATCACATGATCGCGGTGGCCAATTAACATCGCCATGACGTGCGATAACACGGCCATTGAATTTCTCGCGCAAAAAACCAATTGTCCAGATCCATGTCCTCAATTTCTCTCCAGAAGATATCCGTTATCATCTTGCGATAGCGACCGTCATTCACAGCAACTGCTTGACCGAGCTCATTGCGTACATTGGCTTTTCAACAAATAGACGTGGATTCTCATTTGCCCAAAAACGGCAATTCTGCTTGATAGCGAATCCACTAAGGTGCAAGTGTGCCTTGTCAAGTGCACGAAATGAATTTTGATTTGAACCCCCGTTTTTGTAAAAGGCTATTGTTGAAGCCTTTTAACGCTAGCTCTAGAAAATCTTACAACATGTGGCCATTTCATTCCAAGTTTTATAGTAAAATCCTTTAATTTGTAGTAAAAAATTTGTCCCGTTTAACAATTTGTTATTTTATTGCGCCACATATGACAAAAGTGTTGATGATAACGATGTCTGTTCGGCTGACTGGCTGTCCATGGAAGTTAATTGATTTAAATTAGGTGGTACATACAAGCTTATTTCTTGAATACGGTCTTTGTGCCCATACACCATCTTATTATGTTGGTATTTAGATTAAATTTGGGTCAAGGCATAAGCGAACCAAATATTATTGGATGCGGTCCATACTTGGCCATAGTTCCTATGCAAATACTACTCCCGAAAATTTTTAAAGCCATAACTTTCTTATAAATGCTAGTGTTGATATAAAAATTGTCCAGAACAACTTTTACAATAGCTTGTAAGTCATGTCAACATATTTTGCTGGTAGGTCTAAAATTAACCATAGGTCCCATAGAAACCCCTTCCTTAAATCGCTTAAAGGCAAACAAATCTCATGCAAATGAAGATATCTTAATAATGTTCGGCGCAAAGAACCTTTATCTTTTTTTTTTTTTTTAGTTCCCTATGCTCATCCCCTCGAAGCTCAACGCTTGCCTGCAGGAAAGAAACCAGAGTCTATGGCGGGAATCGAACCAGCAACTCCAGGGCTGATAGACTAGCTCGCTACTACCTAGCCTACTGGGGCACACTTAATCTTAATCTTAACCTCACCGATAGGGACGCCGAAGAAAGGCTCAGGGCCTGTAAATGGACGGCGAGCGCCCCTGTTTGCCAAGCAGTCAGCCCCTATGTTGTCCAGTTGGCCCTCATGGCCGACAATTCTTTCTTACTTCTTTTTTATTACTTTAAAACACAAATGAAATGGAAATTTAGCACATTTAAACGAAACCTTGTTGATTAATTTTTTGAATCCCAAGAAAAACTTTAATAACAAATATTTTTGTTATTAAATCTCTTTAAATGAAATTTAAATTACATATTCTAAAGTCATATTTTTCTTACACAAGTTTATAGCACACTGTTCTATACTCTTCAACTCTCTTTTATTTACTTGCATTTCATAACAAAACAAAAAATCACAGCATTTCTATAACCAGTGGGTTATTGGACCTTAAAAATTTTCAAAAAAAAGCTTTTAATTCAAAAACATACAAATTTATTCTCCCAATTCATATAAAAAATTTTCGCACATTTTGTTTTTTTTAACAAAATGCGAAGGAAAAAAATACCACTCAATTAATTCACGAACTGCCATAATACTCTCAGTTTTTTAACAAAAAGGAATATATTTAAATTACAACTCCCCTTAAAAATAAAAAATATATATTATAAGTCAGCTCCAACTTTCTTTCCATTTATTTTAAAAAAAAAATCCCTGGTTCAAATTTAAAAAAAAATCCTTTTCTCTAGCAGGGGTAATTCAAGAATTTTTTATTTTCCATATTTCCTCTAGACTCCTGTCAATGCAACTTTATTTTTTTATTTCGTATTTTTTCTTCTTCTTATTTTTAACTGTTGTTTTCAATATTTGAGTGAATTGTGGTTTGTTGGTATGGTTTTCTGGCTGCCATAGTAGCCAAGGCAACAATAGCAACAACAACAACAAAACCAACCACCATTTATACAACCACAAATGAAAACTCTGTAAAGAGGGGAAATTTTTTTACCAGCAAAAATGGGAAAAATAAAAATACAATTTTTAAAAAAATTTCCCTTTTCCAGTGGTCTGGAATGAGCGTGAATTTTTTTCTTGTGGCCTGCGACAACAACAAACAAAAAAGTATTACTCATTTAACCAGGGGGTTGGTTTTCTGTCTCCCCTGCTCTTCGCTTTAAACTCTCGTAAATATTTCCTTTAGAGCAGGAATTTTTTAAATAAATGAATTAATTGTGATGGGATATTTTTTTTGCTTCTTCTTCGTGTTCTTGTTAAGGATTTTTTTCCAATTTCTTGGTGTTTGGTTTTTGAGTGACAACTAAATAACGTGTGTGTGTGTGTGTGTGTGTGTGTGTAAAAACAGCTAAAGAAGAGTATTATTGCTGCAAACTCTTGGTTCTTGTGACTATTGCTGTCTTTATTTGTCCTGAGTGTTTTGTTTGTAGGTGAGTGAATGAGTGATTGTGTGTTTTAATCCTTAAATATGGCCAAATGTCTTTCGAAAATCCTTCCAAATGTTGTTGTTGTTGTTTTTATAGCTATTTTATTTAGACTAGTTGTTGTTATATCTTAGCATTCATAAACATTTGATAAACCATGTTATAATTGTTCGGTTGTGGATACACACAACAACCCAATTTTCTTTTTTTCACTCATTTCGGTGTTTGTCAGTGTGGCCACCAACAAAAATTGACGTATAGCAGTGGTTTTGGCACTTTTCTGAGTATTCTGTGTGTAGAGGATTGTCGGTTTGTGTGTGTGTGTGTGGGAGAGTATTTCTTTTTTTTTATTTTGCCATCTTGTTCTTTAGATTATTTTTTGATTGTTTTTTTGGAATCAGCAAACTTTTTAGTGTGTGACTGAGTTTCTGTGTGTTGGTTAGTTAATTAGTGTGTGTGCGTTTGTATGTTTTGGTGACACCCCCACCTTTTTATGATTTTGATAAAAAGCCACAACTCGACAACTGTGTGGAGTTCCGCAAAAGACACAAAAATATACTTTAGACCCACATGCATAAAAGATTGACTCATTTGAAATATGTGTGAGAATTTTTTGTGAACGAAAGTAAATTTATTTATTTACTCTTTCTTTTATGATACCTATTTGGCCTTCAGTTTTATGTAGATTGTGGCCTTTAGATGGAGTTCTTTGGTTTTTCGTGTGGTTATCCGAAAAAATTACGGATAATTTTTTAGATGTTTTGGTTACTAAATTTTAAATAATAAGAATCATTATTTTAACAGTCCTATGGCCGCTCATTACGCGATTATCTTTTTTCCCAACGAAAAATTGCACATTTAAGAAATTTGGTTTTCTCAATGTCTTGTTTGCTTCTATTCGGTCGCAAAGCTAACCAGCACTCATCTGCCAATTCATTATTTTCCTTTTATTTGTCGCACAGATTAATTCAATCAGCTGACTCCCAACTTTTACATGTATTTTGAGAGATGTTTCCAATTGAAAACCATGTTTTTGGTCGCTATATTGTCGTTAATGGACAGTTTATCGGTCTTATACATTTATGTTGACAGTCAGTAACAGACAGTTTGTCGATACATTGAGAAAATGGCTAGGTATAAGAACTTCTAGCGCAATGGTAAAAGGGTCCGTGGATCTTTAGGGTTCGTAACAAATTTTCAGAATAAAAAAACCAAAATGTTTTTAAAAAAGGTTTTTTTCAAATTTTCTAAAAACAAGAAATCTTATATATGTAAATATGTAGAGTATAAATAAATTTGCTTTGGAGTAGGTATTTACAACATTTCCCAAAAAATGTTTAAAGAACAAGATGTATGCTTCACGTTCAAATGGTAATTAAATTTCATATATTGAAGGTTACATTACGATTAGCTTATTTAACCTAAATCGTATAATGCCCCAATTGCAACGTAAGGGATTTAAATTTTTATTTAAAAATAGTAAAACGGAGATTTTCATTCTTTAGCTTTTTCTGCGTTTTCTGTGCAAAAATATTGATTTTGAAATAGATAATTTTGGTTAATTTCTTTAAAGTAAAGCAACCCTTACCAATTCTATGTGTTGGTGGATGAAAGCAATTTTAACTAATAATATATAATGAGATGATTTAGAATTCTTCTCTTTATCAAGTTTAATCACTGGGCTGTCGTTACCAAGAATTATTGTTTCAAGTTGGCAGATCTCAAGAGAACTGTACGATCTTAAGCGATCGGGGCTGAACAAAGATTCAATATACCTCACAAAAAAAGAAAAAAAAAAATTGAGGCTTCAATGCAGCAGTTTTGTAAGTAAGAAACGATAAAGTATCGCTAACCATCTGCTAACGAAAGACGTGAATTTTATATAGCGAGTTCCCACTTTGAAGCAATAAATTTTCGACACAAATAGCGCTGTATTCAGTGCATATAAAAATGGGTGAATGTATCGAATGAATTTTGGTTTTATTATAATTACAGTGGTTTCCCGGTTTAACGAATTATATAGTGTCAGGCCCTTTCGTTATATCGAAAAATTCGTTGAATCGCGAAGTTTTTTTTAATACATTTTTATTAATAAAACAATAATATAATAATATAAAACAAAGTAAATTCGTTTATTACCATTCATAACACAAACAAAAAATAAATACTTCATATCATTTTCAATTTATGAGTACAAATGAGGGCTTTTGCTTTTAATTTAGTACCACTAATAGGAATGTTCGCCTTCCTCTTGTTTTTAAACCAATTTAACAATTCTGTTTCCATTCTTGGAAACTCACCTTTTTTTAAGTCCCTTCTATTCTTTAATCCGAAATTTGTCTTTTTTCATTTCGCTCAAAAGTTTGCGTTTTGATTTTATAATTGTGCATATTGCTGACTTTGGCAGCTGATATTTATTAGATAAATCACTTAGTCGCGGCTCTATTCACAGTCATCAATAATGTTTAATATTTCTTTAAGAATTTAACGTTTCCTTTTGAGCATTTTGATGTCCACTGTACAAAAACTTCACAAAAGTGACGTAAAATTTGAAACAGAAAATATTTGTTTTCTAAACAAAAGTAAAAAATGACTTTGTAACGTACAAATTTTTATTTTGGCGAGCAAGTATTTTCTTTGCTTTCTTTGTAAGAAAAGAAAATACTTCTCTTAACTCGTTGTTTACAGTTAAATCGCTATTAAAATATGGTTAAAATGTATACAAAAACAAAAGAGAATGGATGCAAATATGTTTGCATTCATTGTATATTGTTTTTTAATTTTTTTTTTTTTTTGTAAAAATTCGTTATATAGAGTAAAAAAATTTGCAGTTTGTTCGTAATATAAGGTACTCAATGGAAAAATATGACCGTACGTTAAATGGCGAATTCGTTAAACTGAGTATTCGTTAAACCGGGATACCACTGTATTCATTAATATCCCCCTTACCAACCTGCTGCGTAGTAAGGGAATGTCGTGTCTCTTCAAATGTTAGAATTTTTTTTAAATCGTTAAGAATTCATTCACTTCCCTTTCGGCATCCTTGTATGTCTTATGACATAAAGAAAAAAGGTGCGATTAATTTTAAAAATTTCTATTAGTGCTTCGCAAAACAAGAATTTTTTTAGTATTGTGGTTATTTTGTCGAACTATTTATGGGTTTTAATCCAAATTTTAATATTTTTTTTATTGGGACGGGAGTCAGTACACCCTGGTGGCACGGTTCCAGATTGATTATAGGTTGAGTCGTCCGAAAGTATGCGGGGAATGGCGTTTGCCTACGGGAAGATTGTCTTTGTGGGAGTTTCGCTTTCCGTTAAAAAGTTACTTTCGGTGATCACATGGTGGTTTTGGTTGCCGAATCGCGACCTCCTTCTCAAGTGCTTATTTTTAAATACTTGTGAAAGAGTTCGGCCTGAGTAAGGATCATCCGTAGGTGCTGTTGCTATTCAACAGAAGCTGCTGGCTTATTTTCAAAAGCAGTGGAGGATAGATAGCTCTAGCTTTTACAATAAGGGCGAGCTTTTAATCTTGCTGGATTATGAACTCAAATGGGTTGGTAAACGCATTGTTTGTCACCCAGCAGTTGAGATCCACCATGAGAAAGGGCCATATGACAGAAGTTCTGTAACATGAATTGACATTTGGAATGATTTCAGGTATATGGTTAAACGGCTTTTCTGGATGAAGCGAATGCTTGACGTCCAATTTTCATTCACTTTTAAAGAAATAAGTTCCAATGATGCTTTCAGCGTGAAAACCGCATCACACGGAGTCTATTGGGTCTGTTGTGGATTGATCTCACTTCGTATGCAGTTATTTTGTTTATTTACAAACCTGTTAATACAAAAATGTTACGTGTGCCATAAAAGTTGCATGAATCAATGGATGATATTTCCAAAGCAAATTCGCATATTTTGGCAGTGTTTGTCAAGCATCAATCTATTCGAGCCCTTACCGCGAAAATAACGTAAAAGCGACAAAATTTCCAATATTCGTTTTTTTTTTTAATAAATGACTTTATTAGCAACACTTGCATCATCTCTTAAAATGTCATGGTCACATAAGGTACCGTTACGATTTTATAGCAAGAACAATTTTATCGGATGCGGCAAATTTCAAAAAAATGTATATGAAATAAAATGAAACAACTCTCTTCTGTAAAATTTGATTTTTGTCGCTTACGTTATTTTTCAGAGTATACTGACTATAAATGTCAGAGACTAAATGGGTCTCTACACAACAAGCATTTCTCATCAAGCACTGTGGTAGTATAAGTGAAAATCTGTTTGGAAAATCAAAAAAATTTAGTTATGTTGGCGAATATTACGTCCAGCACACGTACACGAGTGACCTCGCGTGCTGGTCATACATTTTGGCCGTGTAGAGGCCCCTTAAGGCAGCTCGTTTGACAGCTAACCCATTCGCACAATTCTTTCTTTAATATTGTTTTATAAATTTAAATAGAGAACGATAAGAAATCAATCCAACCTCGAAAACGTACTAAGAAGTTCGCGAGTTAGGTTTAAAAAGCTGAAATTATTTTTATTAGAGTCGCTATGATGTCTACAATTCTAATAAATCTACAGAAAAGAAGAGGCAAGATTATTTATTTTCTTACAAAAAAAAAAAAAAAACTAATAAAAAAAGTCTTCCAAACAACACTCGTGTCTTAAATGGCTTTCTAATAGAATTTATCTAAAGTGTGCTAGAAAAGATGAACGTTGGAGTATCATAATCGCCGACATAAATAATAATTTTAGCCAGCTGTTGTTTGATTCAAGACATTATTAAATCTACAGGATTTCTTTAAACAAATAAAAACTGTTACATCTTTTTTCCTCTTAATTCCAAACTGATTGTTACAATTTTTATTTTTTTGTTTGTTTTATACATAAAACATTTGAAGGAATGATGATTGTTTTGTCACTTAAATGCTTTAGAAATCGTTTTTTATATAATATTTATAGTTTACATATTGGCCCTTTTTATTGTATAAGATTTTAAAATTGTTTCAATAAGTGAATTAAAACAAAAAGCAAAAAAAAAAAACATGTCAGCACTCGCTCTGTGTCTTGAGTTCTAGATCAAAAAGTGAGGCTTGTTAACACACCTGGATTAATGTCATTGAAACAAAAGCAATATTGTTTTTTATGAACGAATTCCATGTGCGTTTGTTGCATGTGCCTTGTTGTGTCTGAAAGTAGTGAATGAATAACTGTTTTTTTTTTTTAGAAAAAATTTAAAAAGTCCTTTAAAGGAAATTTTCTCTATTAGTTTTTCATGCATTTCAACCAATTTGGCGGTTTTGCTTTGCAACCATATTTGAATTAAGACTTCTTGTTTGGCTGCAATAGTATTAAACTTGTTTGAACTTTTTTTCTTAATTTAACAAAATATAGATTTTCTAGCGACTTTTCTGCCGATAAGAAAATGGGTGTGTTCATTTAAATATCAAATTTCAAATGCGGAAATTAAATTTATTTCATAATTTAATGTAAAAGTACTATACAATTATGTGGCAAATGTTGGATAAGAGTTGTTAGAAATATGGAAGATTTTTTGTTCTACAACAAAGATTGAGAAAATATTTTTATCTAGTCTTACAAGTTTTTTTTTTTTTTTTTTGATTTTTTACCAAAAATGTATTTTTAACAAATATTTTTTATAAAGGCTTTTAACCCAACAAACACAGAGGTTTGATTTCAAATTGAAAATGATTTGAAATCAAAACTTTTCTCAAACGTCAAACGTTTGAAAATTATTTGAAAATCTAAGCGTTTTCAACAAAAATTAAAAACTATTTTCAATACCCAACAAACACGGAGGCTGGATTCCGATTTGAAAATGATTTCAAATCAAACCTTTTTTCAAGCGACAAACGTTTCATAATGATTTGAAAATCATAGCATTCGCAACAAAAAAGGGGAAACTATTTTCAAATTGAGAAATGCATTTACTTTCAAATTACTTTCAAACGTTATTCCCAATTTTTTTTCAAATGTGGATTTTAATACAATACCAGTCAGCGTGTGGAAGATCGAATCTCCAAACTGAGTCCTTTAAGACTACTTTAGATGATCAAAAACTGACTAATCTGTTCTGCGCTTAAAACAAGACTCGAAAATGATTTCCACAAATGCTAAGAAAGTGATTTCTTTAAAAAACAAAATGTAGAGGATGATTTAAATATGACTGTTTTTTTTTTTAAAGCAAGTGAGTTTCGTAAATTTATGTTTATTTGTTTCAGTCATCTCATGCTGTAATGAATTAAAGTGATAACCAAGCCCCGAACTAACCAAGCCCCAAACGCACGCACACAAAGATATTATGTACTTGGATGCGGTCGCAGATGTTGAAACGAACAAACTTGTTGTATGCATGTGAATTGCCGACCGTGTCTGTATGAAAAATACGATTATTGACTTACTCGCGAGCCTATGGAGTGGTAATGACTGAATTAAACTGATAGAAAATTGAATTTGAGATTTTACATAAAAATTTTAAATAAAAAAGTAATGTCAAAGTACTAGCCAAACTGTCTCGAAAATGAGTCGTAATTGAGCAGAAACGCGATTGATAAAAAGTCTTGCTAGAAATTACTAGAAAATGTTTCTAAATTGATTACAAGTTCTAACACAAAATGTCTCGGAAATGAGTCTCAATTGATCGGAAACGCTTGTCTTAAAAGACTCTTTCAGAAGAGTCGCGGGTGGGTACCATTTTTCCCCGAATGAAAGGATTAAAAAACGAGCGCATAAATGATTATTTGAAGCGCACAGAGGAGTCAAAAAAACTCTCGAATATGATTAAAAATTTAAAAAAATGCTGAATGGGATTTATTATTAAATAAACTGTGAAATAAACATTCGGCACTATAGCTAAGGGAGGAAATAGTGGTCTTTCCGTCCTCAAATCTATGGAAGACGAAATAATTGACTCATTTTTGTTTTGAGGATTGTCATGGCGTAACACCGCGATCGTACAACAAACTTATAAATTCTTCACATTTTTACTTACTATTAATTATATTTTTTTACAAGAAATTAGGGCTTACTAAAGGCGAATTCACTTCACTTAATATCTAATTTTTCGTGAATTGGAAAACATATTTAACTTAAGTCGCCATTTGTTATACCCTCTACCACTAGTGCTAAATGAGGGTATACATTTTTAGTATTCAGTTTAGAGTATATTATGGGTACCCAATAAAAAATGGAGCTTCCAACGAAGCAGGTTTTTAAGGGCGAAACATAAAAGTTTCGCTTACCATTGCGCTTACGGAAGGCATGAATTTTATATGGCGAGTATTCTCCCTTACAAACCTGCTTCGTAGTAAGGGAATGCCGTAGCACTTGAAATGTTATGTTTTTATAAAAGTTGTTGATAGTTCTTTTTTTTTTACTTTACTGCATTTCTGTATGTCTTATTGCGTAGCGCATAATTGTGCGCTTATCTTTTTAAATGTACCATTAGTGCTTCGCAAAATGATTGAAATTTTTATTGGGTACTTGTATAATTCTTAGGCGATTATGCCATGTACATACGTACATATGTCTGTCTTTGCATCCGTCTTTCCGCCTATTGAAAACGCTCTCATTTAAAAAAAAAAAAGAACCAACATTGTTCTCCAAATTATTTCTAGTTTTCCTAAGCAGTTTGGGATTGAAATAATTTCCCAGCAAAAACTTGGTAATGACTTGTCATTACTGAACAACTTACTTTTCAATGACTACTTCATACCATCTGCATTACATAGAAGTAGTTTGGTAATGGCTGACATATAATCATACTTGTGTATGAGTTGATTAACGAAATTTATAATTCATTCGTAATAAAATGCATCTACGGTTGAAGTTTTTTCAAATCTAATACAAATTGATTTAAAATATTTGTTCTTACAATTTGTTTTTTTTTATTATAAATAAAAAACAATTTGTAATAAATTTGAATATGAAAAATAATGCTGTACTGAAATTTTTTAGTCATGACATGTTAGTTGTAATTTTGGTGACATCGGAGTAATAAGTTATTTAAGTCCCTATTTGTAAGCGAATGTGGTAATGACTTATTTAAGTCCCTATTTGTAAGCGAGGGTGGTAAGTAGTTGCCTCCAATAATTTAATCTCATATTTACGCTCTTAATTGAGTAAAAAACATTGTTTTTTTATACAAAAACTACATTGCCACGGTAGACTAGCTGGTAGTGAGCTAGTCTATCAGCACCGAGGTTGCGCGATCGAGTCCCGCCAGAGACAGAAAAAAAATAAAACAAAGTAAAATTAAATAAGAAAAAATAGAAAAAAAACATAAAGTAAAGTAAAATAAAATAAGAAAAAATAGAGAAAACACAATTTAAAAAAAATAATAAAAAAAATTTTTTTTAAAGTCATGACATGTTAGTTGTAATTTTGGTGACATCGGAGTATAACTTATTTAAGTCCCTATTTGTAAGCGAATGTGGTAATGACTTATTTAACTGTCTATTAGTAAGCGAGGGTGGTAAGTACTTGCCTCCAATGACATCACCGTGTTAAAATAATGAGTTAAAATGCCAATGTATAAGTAGTGCAGAGTCGTTATATTAGCTTTTTAACTCATTACTTTGCAATGTAAGTTTTTGCTGGGCTACCAGGGGCCCCTATAAAGTCCGCTCTCTTAAAACACTATAGTACGCCTAAAACGAATAATACTATTGTAATAAATTTTGGCCTGTCAGTTTAATCTGACTAAAAACCAAACTCCGGAAATATTCTAACTGTCGGTAAAGGGTATCAAAGATTCTGCAAAGCCAAATATAGCGCTATTATTTGTTAATGTATACGGTTATTTTTCGCTTTAGTGTTGACAAGTTTATTTTTGGTTTGAGAATAATATGTGATAGCAATTTAATATCAAATTGATACAGCATTATATGGCAAATGTTTTTCTTTAAGACATTATCAATTTAAAATCAAATGTTAAACTCAAACAACTGAAAATGATTTGACTATTGCGATTGATATCAAATCGAGCTCTTACCACAAAAAAAAAAAAAAAACTCAAGTGACAAAAACACAATTTTAAACGAGAAGGGTTTTCTTATTATTTTATTTCATGAAATTTTTTATGAAAGTGGTCGCTTAAGCTTAAATTGTTTTTGCTATAAAATCGTAACGATACCTTCTGTGACCATAACATTTTCGGAGATGATGCAAGTGTTGCCAATAAATTCACTAAATTAAAAACACGAAAATTGAAAATGATGTCGCTTAAGCTATTTTTGCTGTAAGGGCTCGAAATGCTAAACTAATTTCATACCAAAGTTTTATTAATATTTAAGTTATATATTTTTTGGGCATCTGCCAATTGTTGTTAGCTTATCAGCATAAATAAATACTTTATAATCGAGTTATATCAGATCGCAGGACCTTGCAGACGAATTGACTAGTCCATTTCTCGAAATAAACTTATCGCCAAATGTGGATGCTTACGGTCTCGCCCGAACCAATGTCATCCATATTTTCAACCAAAACATCATTGATGATAGTGCTGGTACGATCTCCGTTGACCGCAATGCAAGCCCCGTTTCATTTTCAAAGAAATAAGATCCGATGATATCACCAACGTGTACACCGGTGCATTTTTCTGAGTGAAATGGAGAATGCGGTGTCTGTTGTGGCTTAGTCTGACTTCATATGCTTAGTATCAAACTCGTTCAGATGGATGATTATGTGAGCTAATCGTTGTTAAAGCGCAAATATTTTATATTAAAATAAGAAAGTTACATTTTTCTTGCTTTATGATTATTTTTAAAGGTGTACGATAATTAATGTCAACATTTTGTTTGCCAGCTAAACCCTTTGTAAGTTCTACCGGGTCACAAAGGCTATGAATCCTTGTTCGGACATCCTTATGTAACTACCAATTTGGCTTATCTTCTGCTTTACTTGGAGTCGCTTGGAGTCGCCCCTTCAACCGATAGACAAAAACCGCAAAATATTTCTAAATGATTTCAAATATTTTGAGCAACTATAAAATGATTGTGAGAATTTATAACAAGATTGTCATAACGGGTTGACATATTGGCTAATGACTCAACCATTATATAGTCGTGGTAGCAGTTGTTGACCATAATATTTAAGAATTTTCTGCATCCATATTGAATAAGTCATGTACAATCTTATCGAATCATAATTCACCTTTGGGTTATGAAAACATGATTTAAACAAAAATTTTAAAATGAAGAAAATAAGACAGGATTTTCTTTTAAAAAGTTTTAAATTTTCATAGAAAATTCGTTTTATAACCCGAAAATTTGTTATGAAAAGGCCGCCAGAATTAATTGAAAATTTTATTAACTAAAATTTATAAAAAAAATTCTTAAGATATTCCTATTCAAACGCATTTAAAGATATTTTCAAAACATATCAGCATGACAATTCTATTACCAAAAGCAAATGTATTAAAAACTAGACCATCAAGCCATTCTGAAAAATTTTAACAGACTTTAAGAATCTTTAAACTCATCTTTCGTTAAAAGTTTTACATGAACAATCAAACCAACGTTACCTATTCAACGCATATTGCCTTTAAATCTTTTCTTTTACAAACTATAACCCTTATTTTTCTAAGTGCATAATTAATATGCGTTTTAAAAAACCGCCATATTTTTTTTTCTTTGTCCTTAAAATCCTCCTCTAAATTTTGAAAACGCAATACAACAACATAAAATCATTAAAATTCATAAATTAAAAATCAAGTTTATCAAAAAATCACACGGGACTAAATTACGCAAAATATACTTAAACCCTCACACATCCTTATACACATACATCCCTGCTCACACACTCAAACGCACAAAGATAGAAATTAGTGTTTCCATACAAACGCCAAAATAATTTTAAAGAAATATAACCCTTAACCGAACTTGCAACAATATAAAATACGTTATTATGTGGCACAGACACTTCAAATAAACACACACACATGCACACTCAGACGCACACACGCATAATAATTGAACAAAAGTCTCTTACCAAACCATGGAACCGAATGAAATTTGTTACTGTGGCAAATGTGTGTGTGTTGTATTTTGGCGTTTGCTCTTCTTTTTGTTGTTGCTGATTATTATTTTTTTTTTTTTTTTTTATATTGTAGAATATCGTACAATATGAATGAAGTATTGCTGTCATAAGCACCCTTTACAATTTTTATTTTATTTAGTAGCCGGGAAAGTAACTCGCACCAACAGTAACAACAACAACAACAACAACAATCCAAAAAAGGGGTGTAGATTTGTTGGTTGCATGTTTGGCAATGATGTGGACGATGACGATGGTGGTGGTGGTGGTAGTTATTGTAGCTGTGGTTCATATTTGGTGTGGAAGAGTTTGAGTTAATCGTATACATTTTGCACTGTTTCTGGCTCAAAGCTTTTTGCCTTCATTCTTTAAATAAATCCCGAAAAAAATCGTTTGTAAAAAATTGCATTGTGTTTGACGCGTGCACATTTCGCAATTTATTTCGTAGATGTCTGATATTTAGTTTCGATGTGTGTGTGTGTGAGGACTTCTATTTTTTTGAAGCTTTACCGCGACCATAGTTACGATGGTTGGACATATAGTGAAAACGTGTTCCCTTTTCCGGTAACTTTGCTATTTCCTGTTGTTTGTTGTTATTATTGAGTTTCATTTCTACATATCAAAAGAAAAAGTTAAAAATATGAAACACTTAGAGAAATGTCTAGAAATAATTATTTTATTTATTTATTAATCGTTTGAGTTTGAGTGCCCCGATAGACTAGCTGGTAGTGAGCTGGTCTATCAATGCCAGGGTTGCGGGTTCGATTCCCACCAGAGACTCTAGTCTATTGCAGACAAGCTTAGAGCTTTGCGGGATTATTTTAGAAAAAAAATTGTAAATATAATTGAGGCTATCAGCGCAGAAGTAGTGAACCCCTGACTACCATTTATGAGATAATGAGGAGTTAACACTACTCGTGCACTATAGTACTTGGTTGTAGCGGCCCGTGCAGAAACTATGGTTCTAGCGCCATCTGTTTTGGATGCAAACAGTTGTCTGACTCGACTATTGCACTGTAAAGAACAGAACATATCTAAATAAATTGTGGGTTATACTACTTCTGTACTTTCTGTACTGGGATTAGGGAAATCCCGAATCTCGGGATCTCTGATTTTTAATCCCAGGATTTTCGGGATCCCGATTTTTTATATTTTGTATTATCCCTACAGATAATATTGGACTACGTGAATCCATTGTGCCTTAAATGGACTACTTACAACATGGTCCAATGCACTGTAGTATGGACCATGTTATAAAAACTTAACATGCAGTGCTGCCAACAACTGCATGATGTATACTTGTCTATATTTTACAGTATTACACATTGGTAGCGCTGATGGTGTCTTTTATTAATTGTTTATTAAAAAGTGACATTTGTGGAAAAAAGGTTAAATAATAGCAATAATAGACTACAATACACACCATAAAAGGCGTTTAGTAATGAAAAAGAAAAATGCTTTAACTACACTTAAGTGTACCCCATACCATAGTAACATGGAGTACTTTTAAAACTAACCCACTTTAGCACTCCATGGAGTAGTTTAGGGACTACTTCGGTGGGTTATATGGTCCCGTCCTAGGACATCGTAATGTTAAATGGACCACCTTTTACCCATATATTTGGAGTACTCCTTCTCCTTTATGGACTACTCTTTACATGCATGTATGGACTAGTCTCGTTATCTGCAGGGATTTTTACATTTTTTTTAGTAATATGTATAAATACCCTGCCGTCAAATGAGTAGCTAACTACAAAAAAGCCAACTTTAAGTTAGATTGTATAGACTAACTTAAAGCCAAACAACTAAGCAATGGAAAATTTACATTAACCAAAGTGTATACATTAACCAAAGTGTATACAAACACTGTATATTTTAAGTAGAGAGAGCCAAGTCGATTAACAAACAAACGTCATTATAGTCGAAAAACATAGTTTTTTAATACAAAAACTACTCTGCCCCGGTAGACTAGCTGGTAGCGAGCTAGTCTATCAGCACCGAGGTTGCGCGATCGAATCCCACCAGAGACAGAAAAAATAAATAAAAAATAAAATAAAGTAAAGTAAAATAAAAAAGGAAAAAAAAAAAATTATTTAAAAAAATAAAAAAAAAAATTTTACTTTATTGACTTTGTGTAACTATATATTTTTATAAAGTTTTTGCTGGGTAGCTACAAAAAGTTAACTTTTAAGTTAACTGAAAGTAATGCAGAGTCGGACAATTGACTACTTCCTAGGACATCGCAATGTTAAAATAGTTAGTTGATTTCATATAAAAGTAATGCAAGTGTCAACCACCACTACTTGAGAAATAGTTAGCTTTCAGTTAATTTAAAGTTAACTGAATGTCCGACAGGGTATGCACATATTTGTTTGTTGGTGTATTTGTTGACACAAAAAGTTTTTGATACGCCCTGTTGTTCAAAAATAAACAAAACATACTTAAACAAAAACTATGCTACCTTTCATTTAAGAAAACAAAAATTACAATATGTACAATTTATAAATAACAAAAAATTTTGTTCAAAATATATCGATTAAATAAGTTAAAAGGATTTTTATTAAATTTTCCAATTTTTTTTTTTTTTTTTGTTGAAAAAACGTTTTCCTGCACACAATTTTTTAAAATACATTTGGAATTGGTGTAATTTTTATATCAAGAATAAAATATCGATAAAAATAAGATTTTTATGTTTTTTTGTTACGTTTTTATTACATGGTCTTTAAGAATTGTGAGTAATTATTATTTTAAGTTTGTTTTTATAATATTTTTTACAAATAAATAATACACATGTTCATGAAATATGAGTATTTACTGGAAAATTAAGTTTTTTTCATACAGCTTAAAAAGTATTTACATACATATACACAGTATTTACAAAAATCCCGAAAATGTTTTAAAAATCCCGTGAATTCCGGGATTCAAAATATCCCGAAAATCCCGGGATCCCGAAATATTTTCTTCAATCCCGAATCCCGGGATTCAAAAAAACCAATCCCGATTAGAAGCCCTATTCTGCACTGATAGCCTCAATTATAAATTAAATTTTAGCATATTTTCCGAGCAAAAGTAACGTAGACCTTTAACACATTGTAGTGAAACAGACTAGAAACTAGGACGCGTATCGAAAACGCAACCCATGCACTAACAGACTAGCACTGACACTGAAGTTGCGAGAGTGGCTTAAAAAAGTCCTTTACTCATTGAATTTCCCTCCTCTTAAGTGAAAGGGCAATACTGCTCCTCTCAACAACCATTTGTCAATTGATTCCTATCAAAATTTTAATTAACTAAGCGATTTAGTTTGTATTTAACCGTTATTAAAAGACGACTAACTCCTGACTTATGATCAAAGTGGAGAAAAGTGATTTTAAATTATGCTTCGAATTGCTCCCTCAATAATGCGATTATTCTCCAGATTTAGACCCGAGCGACTTGTTTCCAAACCTGAATAAATATCTCGGCGGAAGGAGATTTGACTCCACCGATAAAATATACCTCTTGTGATGAACTGGCAAATCGTATTTTTTGGAGAAACATCAAACAAAGTGTATAGTGGTCAGCCTGGTAACAGGAAATGTACGATTGAGAAGCCGTCGAGAGGTATCGGAAGATTTTTTTTTCGTTTTATAGTCCTACTTCCAGGGTATTCTTTTTAAGCTGAGATATGGTAGCGGGCTAGAGGTGCATGACAGTTTCTGTTGATATCGTCTCCTCGGTCATTGAAAATCCATTAGCGTTTCAGGTGCCTGCATATCGGTGATACGACAAACATCCAAAATGAAAGGGCTCAGTAAGTTTTCAGATTTCTTTAGACCGGGGTACTTACCAGAGTATCCTATGTCATCTGGTACTAGTTTGACCATTGGATGAGGCCTCAGCTTGTGTGCTTCTTGCGAGGAATTCTTGCAGTCTTTAGGAAGATTGTATTTGCGGAAGCCTTGCCCTTCATTGAGGGATACTTTCGGGGATCACGTTGTGGCTGTGGCTTCAACGAAGTACTCTTTAACATAGAGGTGTTGTTACTACGGTGTAATAAGGGCGAGTGTATAATTTTTGTCGAACTGGACACGTCGGGCAGGTGCTAATGTATGGAGGTCAAAAGATAAAATGATTTTTATTCAAGAACGTGTGTTTCAGCATCTCCAGTGCGAACAGGTCGAGCAACTGCTCTTCGTGGTTCATAACGTTGTGCACCCTGGTTCTAAAAATAGGTAACTTATCATGTTAACACTGCAGTTTTAATATGTTGACAGTATTTTCATTGTGTTGCAACCAGTGTTCAAAAAGCTGCAGTTGAAAAATAAACTGTGGCTTTAACTTCCGATTCATTAAATGAAAGCATTCGTAGTCCAGGCAAAAGCAAAAAACGAAAAGTTGTACACAACAAAGAACAACGGCAGTCAACATGTTCGGAAGTGTTTGGTTTGACGAAGATGAACAATCAAAAAGTGGGGAAAAAAATTTTTTTTTTTTTGACTGCAGTTTTTTTTAACTCTGGTTGCAACAATTGATAGTCTGGAAACATAAAAAAATTAAACAATTTTTACACGTTATTTTGCATTGAGTATGATGACATTATAAAATTTTTTATAATCTGCAAGAAAATTTTATTATGTACCTCCAATCCAATCCAAAACAAAAAATTAAATTAATATTTTTGTTAAAGTTAATCAGTCAGTCGAAAAAGAACTCGTTACATTCTTTTAATTTTAAGCTATCATTTCTCTTAGTGTATCCTTCGTTAACAAAATATTTTTTATCTGGAAAGGGTGTCCTTATAACTTGGTTTATTGGGTTAATAACAGGGTTGATTGTTGTGTGTGCTTATTCCTTCTATTTACTTTTCATCTGTTACCAGAACAGTGGGAAAAAGTTTTAAATTTTTTTTGTAGTTTTTTTTTCCTTGAACATTTCTAATATAAATTGTAGAAAAAAAAGAAGAAATAAATGAAATTATTGTAATGCTTTTGCAATGAGTTACCAAATAACTCTCAAGGGATATTTAGCAGGACATGATTTTTATTAGTTTTGCAACTTCTGTTTATAAAAACAACATTGATGTTTTAAATTAAAGAGAGTTGTACTCTAAAATGCTTTTAATTTCCATATAGACCTTAAAGCAAATGTCAAAGAGTATTTTTTTCATTCTTGTATATTATTAATATGCCGAAAGAGAGAGCGAGTGGTTGTTTGATAACGTGAACACAAGTAAAAAGCGTCAGGACCAGCTGAGTGTTAAGAGAACTTATTGAATAAATACTCGAAGGACAATGAAGAAAAAAATAAAAATTGTAGTAGTTGCACATATAATAAACCGTTATGTGCGGTATTGGCTTATAATGTATGCTATAGTTTTTGAAGTGGGTTTCTTTTTCTCTGGAGGGGGTTGAAAAGTGGGTTGGTTGCAAGAGTTTTAGGCTGAGTATGGCTGTGTGTTTGTGTGAAATTGTTCTTGTGTTGATGAGTTTGGTTTCACTTACGGTTTGTTTTTTGGGTTATTTTATTTGGTTGCTTTGGGTTGCTTGCTGATTTGGTTAGCCGTTATAATTTAAAAAATAATGTAACATTACTCCTCCTACTCCTGATGCTAGAATTTTTTGTAAATATTCCACCCTGGTTGGAATATGAATTATTTTCTAAAAAAAAAAACCTAATTAAAAATTTTTTTTCTCAACAACTAAAATTATTAAAAAAATTTTTACTTTTTCAAAACTTTTTTAACTGTACTCTTAAGCTTTATTTTAAAGCTTTTAATTTCCCAATTCCTGTTTTCTTGCTCTCTTTTTTATTGAACAACTTTTAACTGTTTCTATTTTATTCTCCCTGCTTATTGCTCCAATTCATTGATGAATTTTTATTTATTGTTGTATTTGGTTTTATAATTTTTTTTGTTGTTGTCTTTTCAGGGAGCTGGGCTTTATGTGGGTGTCCATTTAACCAATTGTTTGTTTTTGTACAACTTTATAGTGTGTACGTTTTTTTTGCATCTGATTTTTAGCTTGGGATTTTCCGTGGCATTTTTGTGGCCTTTTCTCTGGTTAACCGGTTTTGGTTATGAAACATATACAATTACGCATACAGTTACAAATAACACTTTCATACATACACACACTGTTACACACACACACTATGATATTGACAATAAATTTGATATTTTTACAAACAAGAAAAAAAAAAATATTAAGCAAACTTTGTCAACATTTAACTGCTATAAAAATATTGCCCTGACCAAAATGCTTGATTAACTGTATTGTGATTTATTTATAAAACGCAAAAACACAAATAACATTTTTAACACTCATAATAAGAGCGTTATGTAGTTTATTTGAGTTTCATCTTAATTAAAATTTAAATTTTGTTTTGCGGCTATCGTTTTAATGTAATTGAGTATGAGATTTTCATAAGGTATTTTTGTGCCAGATAACAAGAGAGCCTTAAATAAATATTAAAAAAGATGGATCAATTTCGATTTTTTAGTTTTTTTTTTTAGTCATAGTTTGATCTAGAATAGTTTTTCGGCTCTCCTGAAAAATTTGTTTTAAGACATACGCGGTTGCCCATGAAAACCACAGATATTTGAATATTAAAAAACAAAATTATGGCCGTTCTCATTTTAAACAAACAAGTTAGGGTGCTATTTTCAGCTATACCAAATCTTTGATATCGACAGCTAGAATATTTCAGGAGTCAATCTTTATCTAAACTTACCTCACAGTATCATAACTTGTCGCGGTTTTAGACATATTACAGTCTATTTCAAAAGTACGATCTATCTATGGTTAATTATGGGCCGATAGTAAGTCTTTAAATGTGGCAGTATGGTTTTTAGTCATATGCCACTATTATAGACCAAGTCTAATTACAATAACGTACTGTAGCGTTTTCCGAGAGTGGGTCATCTGGTAAATTATGGATCGGACTTTTCGAGATTTAGTAGAATAATTGTTAGTCGTATCAAACGAATTTTACCAAAATGTTAGGGATTAAGTTGCTTGTTCAGATGGACGGCCCTAGTGGTATACCTTCAACTTGCAGCAAAAGCCTATGTTTTACTCCCCATGGTAATCCCTGGAAACATCTCTTGTAGATGGCTTAAATACACGGCTCTAGTTGAGACTTCGCTAGGATGTGACGATACGAGATCCAAAAGTCTAGCGCCCTTGAAAGGAAGGATTCAATGGCGTGAAGTATTCACCATAATACTTAAGGTTATATGGCTCTCCTCGGGGATCGGTGGCCCGCAGGTGGGTTGCAGTGGAAGACTCTTGTAATGTCAAGGGATTTGATTCAGAAAGAAAACAAAATGTTTGTCTTGTAACACTATTTGTGATGGAAGGTTCGTCAGCGTTGGAGACGTGTGGTTATATGGAGTATTGTAGAGATGTCAGAAGTGGTGTAGTGGACATTTGGGTATGTTGATTAGTAGCTTTTCTTAGTAAGCACTCTGCTGGCAGTTTCGTGGGGAGTACTGTGATATGTGATACTCTCACATCAGGCCAGATGCTGATCCGAAAAGAAAGTGTGAAAGTCTTTATGCATTGGATATTGCACTACACGGTTGTTTTTGCAAGCCAAATTGGACAAGACATTTATGTCTGGGTGGAAAGGTTTGTAGCGTTATGATACCAAGATGGGATTAGTAACACCATCCTGATACGGTTGTTTCTGTGCGCCCTTACACAGTACAAGCTCGAGGGGAAGGCAGGTAAAAACTCTCCGTCGGTACCCGTTGCATTCCTTTCCAAAAATTTGTCCAAAATAAGATCTTTGTTTGTAGCAGTTGTTTCCTTTACAAAAGATTAGTGTTACCGGACAAAAACGAGGCTTTTTGCTTAAAATGCTTTTCATCATGTCGATTAACCAATTACACGAGTTGGCTGCTGGTGCTACCCAAACTTACGCGGGTAGATTGTTTCCAAATTACAATTGGAACCAGTGAAGTGATAGCTCGAACTTCTTAGCAAGGAGTTTGAATGTATTCAGTATCGTCAACTGTTTACATATCGCAAGATATGGGAGACTTGTCAACTCTGTACATCGACATTTAGTTAATGTAAATAACTCAGTGGCTAAGACTCACCATGCAATTATGTCAGAGTACAGGTATGCATGTTAAACATGGACATTTTACCAAAATATTATAACAATACGTAAATTTCACTACCATTTATGTTAGTTTTTGTAACAAAATTATTAATTTTTTAGGGTGGTGGTTTCACATTTAGATAACTCTTATCCTACTCGACTGATTTTTTTAAATTTCAAAACAATGTTATACCTACCAAAGGTTCAAATACAATTCGGTTTAAGGATTGATGTTTGACTATTGACGTCAGCAATCGTCCATCTGAAGAGATCGAGTGGTTGCGATCGAATCATGTCATGGTAACCTGCCGACCAGGGTTCGAGCCCCGGCCACGGTCAAGAATGAAAGATTATCAATAATAATTTTAATTAACTTTCATGTTGTAAAATTCCTTTCTTCATAAAAATAATTTAATGAAAATTAAATTTGATAAACTTAAGCCTAATTAAAAATATTGAAAATTTGGACTAAAAACCATAAATAGTTAATGAAATTTGGTGAGTAGGTTCCTTTTTTCCTATAAGAAACATATATGAATGAAAAAAAATTTCAATATTTTTAAGCCGAATGTGTTGAGCTTATTTCTTCAATATCTCGAAAACTACTTTATATACGAAGACGATTTTTGTGTAATTTTAAAGAGAATACTTGGAGCTACAAACAATATATTGAATTTTTTTTTTTTTTTTTTTTGAATAATGTTATTTCTGCCAAATATTAAATTTTATAAATGGCTGATTTTTTTTTATTTAATACCTCAAACTGTTCTTTAAAAATCCTAAAACTTTGAAGGTGGTGTTTTTTTTTTAATATATGATTTTTTTTTCTTTAGCAACCTTTAAAAATAATCTGGTATTATTAAATTTGAGCAAAAAGCATTTATTAAATCTGATTTGTTTTGTTTAAGGTGTTTGAAAAAAAGTAACGACATCGATAAAGTTGCTTTTGTTTTCTTGTTGCATTTTTTGTTGAAGCTGTGGGCACTTTGAAGGAATAGTACAATTTTTGTCAAATTTTAAAGAAGTTTTATACATTATTTAATCGAAGTCGTTTTTCCTTTGTCTATTTTCCTACCACTACCCACTCTTGGTGGATTTGACATGGAATTACCCACCAATATTTTTATTTTCTTTTAAGTTGTTTGTGTTTTCAATAGACGAACATGATTTAAACGCCTTAAAATTACTCAAGGACCCAGAATATAAGTAAATAAAACACGATTCCTTTGATGGTTGAATACAGAATGCTCTCTTTTTCTTTATTTAAAAAACACTAAAGCTATTAGTGCTAACAGTGCACTTTAATGAAATTCCAAAATTTACCTAAGATTGGCCAATCATAAAAATATGCTCATATTGCAATTACAAAGGTATAAGATATTAGTATTTAGCAAAACAAAAATATAAAAAATATGTTGACATTGCAATTATAAAATTAGTTTTCAGTTTAAAATTTACGTTGAATTAGCCAGTCACAGACAGCTACTGTGAGGCTTATTGTAATAAGATATTAGTATTTAGCAAAACAAAAATATAAAAAATATGTCGACATTGCAATTATAAAATTAGTTTTCAGTTTAAAATTTACAGTGAATTGGCCAATCACAGAACAAAGCTAAAATGCTAATAAGTTAAAAATAAAACATTAGTGGTGTTCTGTAATGCAGAATAAATTCCATTAAAACATTAGGGCAGTTCTGTTATCGTGCACACGTTAACTTATATAAACTTTATGGGGACTTAAATGAATTTTTAAAAAAGTTTCACACCCTTCACCAACAGTGATGGTGGGTATATTAATTAATACCCAGTAAAACCCTTTCAAAAAAGTACCGACAACTTTCATTTTTACACAGTGATTTTAGTGTCGTGTATCCAAAACTTAAAAAAAAACTTTAAAGCTTATTAAAAAATTTTAAATATATGTGAGTAAATTTGAGCATAGGCCGCCAACAATAGCCGTTCTCTACAGTACTCGGTTCAGGGCTGTATTTCTCAGTTTCCATATAAATTTTAAAGATTTCATTACTGATACCGTAGAGCAGCTTCAAGAATTCTGCAGGTTTTCAACAGTTTGTCCCGCATGGTGAAACCGATTCCAGCCAAGGTCATGCCTAGAAATATTGCAATCTTTACGCCGAAGTACACGACCAATCCATTGCGATTTTTAAATATTTTGCCATGACATATTTATTACCTATCGTTAAAGTTACTGTCGTTATATTTTATGTCAGTACCGACATATTTGCATAGTAGCAATGGTCAAATATGAACTGATTGCAATAAAATTTGGTTGGATGATTAAAATTTCCAAAAAAATTTTGGAGACAAATTTATTCTAAGTACCAACACAGTACCGGGTCTATGCAAAAGTATTAAACGATTATCACCATTTTCAGCAGACTTGGTCCTTATGACAATTAAAGCGCACTCTACAAGTTTCATCAAAGTAGATTTTGCGCACAGCGTTGACATAAACAGCCATCAAAACTGCCAGCCAGCCGGACACACGACATCGTTACATCCATTCGAAAAGTTATTCTGGGACGACCAGTATACCAAAAGGAGCAAAAGAGCCAATACTTTTTTGATTTCACACATGTCAGCGCAAAAGCATAATATCGGGTAATATTTTAGCTATTATCTTTTTGGCAACACTGGTTTAAACAGCTGTCGCACGTTTCGTGTTTTGTTTCACTGTGAAGCATCTTCAGTTTGGTCTATAATTTAACCATGAAACGTCTTACCAACGAGCAACGCTCGCAAATTGTTGAATTTTATTATCAAAATGCGTGCTCTGTTAAGAATGTTCATCGCGAGCTTCTTGTGTTCAGCGACGAAGCTCATTTTTGGCTCAAAGGGTACGTTAATAAGCAGAATTGTCGATTTTGAAGTGAAGATCAGCCAGAAGCATTGCAAGAGCTACCAATGCATCCAGAAAAAGTTACAGTGTGGTGTGGTTTATGGGCATCATTGGACCGTACTTCTTCAAAGATGATGCGAATCGTAATGTAACAGTGAATTGTGAGCGCAAGAGCTTGACTTGCATGACATGTGGTTTCAACAAGACGGTGCCACATGCCACACAGCACGCTTAACAATGGACTTATTGAGAGGCGAGTTCGGTGAACATTTTATTTCACGTTCGGGACCGGTAAATTGGCCGCCCAGATTGTGGGGCTATGTTAAAGCTCATGTCTATACACACATGCCCGCTTCAATTGACGCATTGGAAGACAACATTGAAGCATTTATTCATGAGAAACCGGCCGAAATGTTGGAAAGAGTATGCCACAGTTGGACTAAGCGGATGGACCATTTGGGGCGCAGTCACGGTTAACATTTGCATGAAATAATCTTCAAACATTTAATTATATGGACCGTACTATCGATTCAAATAAAAATTTCATGAATTTTTCTGAATTTTATGTTTTTTTTTTAAGTTGCTGGAATTCGATTGAAAGTTACCCATAGACCCCGTAGAAAATGATTACTAAAAAAATTTAATTTAACATAGATTACAGAGAGTCGCCATTGTTGTATTTCTAATGCTGAATATATTAATTATTTTTAAGATTAGCCAGTTACGTTGCATAATGTTCTTCTCCTAGTTGGGTCTACCTCGCCTTCCACTTCCCTGCGTAATCCATTCTAATGACATATTCCATTGAAGTGCCTTCGTAAAGTGTGTCCTAACCAGTTTTGCTTTGGTTTAACCCGCTCTTAGAAGTTCATTGTATGAGATTCTCCTTGGCCACCAAATCTTACATATCGCTCATTTACTTCAATAGTGACATAACTCAAAAAGTTACATTTTATAGTTTGTGATCTAGAATCGTTCGTTTTTTTCTTTTTATATTGTATGAAATTCATCTTTATATCTTTTATACTTTCCCCGTTTGAAGGAAATGTGTCGTAAGTGGTTAGAGCACATTTAAAAGATTAAACGCGTTTAATTGGAAATGGATTTTTTGAGTTATGTCACTATTGAAGTAAATAAGCGTTATGTTTCGTTAGCAGCTGCTCGTGAAGCTCTGCTGTTTTTGTTTGATTGTCGAATTTAAGAGTCGTGTTTTAGATCCGCACATTAGTACTGATTCTACGCAGTCAATGTAGGTATCGGTCTACAGGTTTGTCACAGGGGAAGTTTACTAGAGCTCCATATGTTACCTAGTCTAATGTATGAAACCCTATCATTGTCGATTCTTCTTTTTACGTCGCTGTTAGCTGAAGTAATTGTGTTTCCAATGTAGCCTACTTTTGTCATGTTTTCCATTATTGTTGTGTTGTTATTAGTGAAAGATGGAGTTGTTTGCTCCTAAGGGTACAAGGTTTCGTCTTATCTTAAGTCCGTTTCTTGCTGCTATTGACGCAAATTTATAAAAATTCTCTTGAAATTTCTCAATTTCAAACTAACTCAATTTGAACCATGGAAATATACACAATCGAGCAACGCGTTTAAAATATTTAGGCTTATTATGAAAATGGGCGTTCAAATCAAAATGCATATCGTGCACTTCGCGATTCAGTGATGAGGCACATTTTCACCTCAGTGGATTCGTCAATAAGCAGAAGTGACGCATTTGGGCGAATGAAAATTAAAAGAGTGAGTGTCGAAAAAATCAATGCACCCACAAAGAGTGACTGTTTGGTGTGGTTTATGGGCTGGCGGCATCATCGGGCCGTATTTTTTCCAAAATGAGATGATAACAAACTTGTTTGGCCCGAATTGGAAGATATGGATGTGGACGATATGTTGTTTCAACAGGGCGGTGCCACTTGCCACACAGCTAACGAAACAATGTCTCTTTTGCACGACAAATTCAATGGCCGTGTTATCTCACGTGGTGGCGATGTCAATTGCCCGCCAACATCATGTGATTTGACACCGTTGAACTTCTTTCTTTGGGGTTATTTGAAAGAAACGATTTACGTCGATAAGCCAGCAACAATTCAAGAGCTAAAGGATGAGATAGAATAGAACCTCAATTATGCCTGAGCGTCATTGAAAATTTGGACCATCGGATGGAGGTGTGCCGCCGAGGTCGCCACGTCCATTTGGCCGATATTTTGTTCCATACATAATTGCACCATACCAATATTATCATAACAAAAAGAAATGACAGTAATTTCCTAAATAATTTGTGTTTTATTCAAAACCAACATCGGCCCTTAAAATTTAACCGCCCTTTACAACCAATATAACACAATAGAACACTGTGCATTGCCTATATAATCGTTATTCATATTTAAAATAAAAAACAAACAATATTTTATTTTTTAAAAAACCACAAAAAATTTACAATTCTTACTTTGTCTTAAAAACCAAACTGTTTTACCGCTACAAAAACAAAAACAAGAAATCCTACCAAGACAGTGAAAAAAAATGCATCAAGTCCCATAAAGCACTGATCTAGTTTTTTCACCAATTTTTAGTGCAGTTTTTTGTTCGCTGACCTTGCATTTATTTTTTGCCCGCCTAAACAAAAGCAGATTTCCACCGAACTACTAAATTATGTCATCACTCAAAACAAAGATGTTATAATTAACTTGAAATTGTATTATATTTTGCAAATATGACCTTTAAGACAAATTATTTTTTTCAAATTTCCAGCAGTGCTAAAAATTTGTTTTCAGGAAAAAAATTAGTCCTAAAATTTCACTTGCCGCCTTTTCGTTGGTCGCAGTTTCTCAGAAACGAAAAAACTCATAAAAATTTACATAAAAACGCGCTCTAAAAATGCCAATGCCGCCGTAAAGGACACAATGCGTCAGCTTACCAAAGTCGTGCAAAAAACTAGACTAATTTTTGTCATCGTAAAAATTCTCAAGTAAAACGCAGCAGGAAGAAGAGATAGAAACAAAAGAGACAGCGATTTTTTGTTTGTTACACATTTTTAGGTAACACAAGCATTTTTATTTTAAGGATACTCTCGCATATTTTAAGAAATGTTACGTAAGAAATCGCGTTTTTATGCAAAAAGCAAAAAAAAAAAAAAAAAATGCAAATTATTAGGCAACATCATTTGATCTTATGGCCATACAAATTTTATTGTATCCTGCAACAAACAAACACAAGCACAAACTCATAAAAAGGCCGGGGATTTCTGGAGAAAAATATATTTTTGTGCAAAAATATTTGTTATAATTTTTTGTTACATTTTTTTGTTCTAGTTCTTATTCTAAGGATATTTGTCAGTTCCTTTTCATTTTGCGTTAGCGAATACAGATGCTTTTCAGTTTGGAAGTCTATTTGGCAAAAAAATAATTATGTTTATATGCGACTTTTTTCGCGTTAAAATGCTGAGACAAAATGACCTGAATTTTGTTCACCACATGATTTTTATGGCCAGTGTTTATTTAATTTTTTCTTTAAGTTTCTAGTCCAGGAAACTGTGCTCTCATAAAAAGAGATGTTAAAACAATTTCTTTATAATTATGTCATCTTTATGAGTGCTGCAATATAATTTTCTAGTTACTGGGAAATCTTCTTTTGTTGGGAGGACAAAAAAATAAATGCAAGGCCGCCAAACAAAAAACTGCCCTAAAAATTGGTCAAAAAACTAGATCAGTGTTTTATGGTTTTGTTGATTTTTTTGGTTGGTCGAAAAAAACTGTGGATTTTTGAGAAAGATAACCGCGATTTCTTTTTTCCCGTGTTTTAGCTGCGGCCAGAACAAAAATATGTTGCTTTTATGATGTTCATTGACTTTTTGGTGAGAATTTTTAGCTACTGAAAGAGAAGAAAGAAAATTTTGACCTTTTTATTTTCTCTTTTGTTGTTTCTCTTTTGCAAATAAGAAATTTTTTTTCCTAAAAAAGATCTAAATATGTTTTTTTTATTTTTAATTGTTTATAACTTTTAATGATGCTAAGATTTTTTAAAAGTTTTTTAAACATTATCAAAAAGTAATTTCAATTTTTGGGAATACAAAATTTTAATTTCAAAAGATTTTGTTATTCGTGCTTAATTCCCAGTTTTTATTATTGATAAAAACACTTGAAATTTATTGTTGATGGGATAAGCTATTCCTATGCATTTCACTGGTTGCTTAGGCCAGATCATCAGGAAACTTCATCCATAAAGGTTTTAGACAAACTAAAGATATTAAACCAAATAAAACTGTTAAACGTATAAGAATTATAGCAACAGTTCTACTTGTAACAATATCAAAGTTTAAACAAAACACATCAACAATAAACAACAGTGGGTTCATCTCATCTTACATTTCCCCACTACAATTAGTTGAAATTCTCTCAACATTAATTGTAGTTGTAAGTAGGTTAAGAAAAACAAAATGAAAAAAACAACAACTTACAAAAGATGTTGTCAATTAAGTGTTTTTTAGGCCGTGCACCGCCTGTTTATTATCAAAAAGTAATTTCAATTTTTGGGAATACAAAATTTTAATTTCAAAAGATTTTGTTATTCGTGCTTAATTCCCAGTTTTTATTATTGATAAAAACACTTGAAATTTATTGTTGATGGGATAAGCTATTCCTATGCATTTCACTGGTTGCTTAGGCCAGATCATCAGGAAACTTCATCCATAAAGGTTTTAGACAAACTAAAGATATTAAACCAAATAAAACTGTTAAACGTATAAGAATTATAGCAACAGTTCTACTTGTAACAATATCAAAGTTTAAACAAAACACATCAACAATAAACAACAGTGGGTTCATCTCATCTTACATTTCCCCACTACAATTAGTTGAAATTCTCTCAACATTAATTGTAGTTGTAAGTAGGTTAAGAAAAACAAAATGAAAAAAACAACAACTTACAAAAGATGTTGTCAATTAAGTGTTTTTTAGGCCGTGCACCGCCTGTTTATTATCAAAAAGTAATTTCAATTTTTGGGAATACAAAATTTTAATTTCAAAAGATTTTGTTATTCGTGCTTAATTCCCAGTTTTTATTATTGATAAAAACACTTGAAATTTATTGTTGATGGGATAAGCTATTCCTATGCATTTCACTGGTTGCTTAGGCCAGATCATCAGGAAACTTCATCCATAAAGGTTTTAGACAAACTAAAGATATTAAACCAAATAAAACTGTTAAACGTATAAGAATTATAGCAACAGTTCTACTTGTAACAATATCAAAGTTTAAACAAAACACATCAACAATAAACAACAGTGGGTTCATCTCATCTTACATTTCCCCACTACAATTAGTTGAAATTCTCTCAACATTAATTGTAGTTGTAAGTAGGTTAAGAAAAACAAAATGAAAAAAACAACAACTTACAAAAGATGTTGTCAATTAAGTGTTTTTTAGGCCGTGCACCGCCTGTTTATTATCAAAAAGTAATTTCAATTTTTGGGAATACAAAATTTTAATTTCAAAAGATTTTGTTATTCGTGCTTAATTCCCAGTTTTTATTATTGATAAAAACACTTGAAATTTATTGTTGATGGGATAAGCTATTCCTATGCATTTCACTGGTTGCTTAGGCCAGATCATCAGGAAACTTCATCCATAAAGGTTTTAGACAAACTAAAGATATTAAACCAAATAAAACTGTTAAACGTATAAGAATTATAGCAACAGTTCTACTTGTAACAATATCAAAGTTTAAACAAAACACATCAACAATAAACAACAGTGGGTTCATCTCATCTTACATTTCCCCACTGTTGTTTATTGTTGATGTGTTTTGTTTAAACTTTGATATTGTTACAAGTAGAACTGTTGCTATAATTCTTATACGTTTAACAGTTTTATTTGGTTTAATATCTTTAGTTTGTCTAAAACCTTTATGGATGAAGTTTCCTGATGATCTGGCCTAAGCAACCAGTGAAATGCATAGGAATAGCTTATCCCATCAACAATAAATTTCAAGTGTTTTTATCAATAATAAAAACTGGGAATTAAGCACGAATAACAAAATCTTTTGAAATTAAAATTTTGTATTCCCAAAAATTGAAATTACTTTTTGATAATAAACAGGCGGTGCACGGCCTAAAAAACACTTAATTGACAACATCTTTTGTAAGTTGTTGTTTTTTTCATTTTGTTTTTCTTAACCTACTTACAACTACAATTAATGTTGAGAGAATTTCAACTAATTGTAGTGGGGAAATGTAAGATGAGATGAACCCACTGTTGTTTATTGTTGATGTGTTTTGTTTAAACTTTGATATTGTTACAAGTAGAACTGTTGCTATAATTCTTATACGTTTAACAGTTTTATTTGGTTTAATATCTTTAGTTTGTCTAAAACCTTTATGGATGAAGTTTCCTGATGATCTGGCCTAAGCAACCAGTGAAATGCATAGGAATAGCTTATCCCATCAACAATAAATTTCAAGTGTTTTTATCAATAATAAAAACTGGGAATTAAGCACGAATAACAAAATCTTTTGAAATTAAAATTTTGTATTCCCAAAAATTGAAATTACTTTTTGATAATAAACAGGCGGTGCACGGCCTAAAAAACACTTAATTGACAACATCTTTTGTAAGTTGTTGTTTTTTTCATTTTGTTTTTCTTAACCTACTTACAACTACAATTAATGTTGAGAGAATTTCAACTAATTGTAGTGGGGAAATGTAAGATGAGATGAACCCACTGTTGTTTATTGTTGATGTGTTTTGTTTAAACTTTGATATTGTTACAAGTAGAACTGTTGCTATAATTCTTATACGTTTAACAGTTTTATTTGGTTTAATATCTTTAGTTTGTCTAAAACCTTTATGGATGAAGTTTCCTGATGATCTGGCCTAAGCAACCAGTGAAATGCATAGGAATAGCTTATCCCATCAACAATAAATTTCAAGTGTTTTTATCAATAATAAAAACTGGGAATTAAGCACGAATAACAAAATCTTTTGAAATTAAAATTTTGTATTCCCAAAAATTGAAATTACTTTTTGATAATAAACAGGCGGTGCACGGCCTAAAAAACACTTAATTGACAACATCTTTTGTAAGTTGTTGTTTTTTTCATTTTGTTTTTCTTAACCTACTTACAACTACAATTAATGTTGAGAGAATTTCAACTAATTGTAGTGGGGAAATGTAAGATGAGATGAACCCACTGTTGTTTATTGTTGATGTGTTTTGTTTAAACTTTGATATTGTTACAAGTAGAACTGTTGCTATAATTCTTATACGTTTAACAGTTTTATTTGGTTTAATATCTTTAGTTTGTCTAAAACCTTTATGGATGAAGTTTCCTGATGATCTGGCCTAAGCAACCAGTGAAATGCATAGGAATAGCTTATCCCATCAACAATAAATTTCAAGTGTTTTTATCAATAATAAAAACTGGGAATTAAGCACGAATAACAAAATCTTTTGAAAGTTTTTTAAACAATTTTTATCTTTGAAGACAAAACGGTCTTAAGCCAGAATTCGTAATGTTAAATTAAAAAAATTGCGGAAATGGTTTGGCTTTGATATCGTTGCAAATAAGACTTGAGTTTTTGTAATTCTCATGCACTTTACAGTTTTATCGGGTGATTTTTTAACTTTTATCTTTTTGGCAACACTGGTTTAAACAGCTGACGCACGTTTCGTGTTTTGTTTCATTGTCAAGCATCTTCAGTTTGCTCTATAATTTAACCATGAATCGTCTTACAAATGAACAACGCTTGCAAACTATTGAATTTTATTTAATAAAGCTCATCGCGCGCTTCTTGTGTTCAGCGACGAAGCTCATTTTTGGCTCAATGGGTACGTTAATAAGCAGAATTGTCGATTTTGGAGTGAAGATCAGCCAGAGAACTGCAAGAGCTACCAATGCATCCAGAAAAAGTCACAGTTTGGTGCGCTTTATGGGCTGGTGGCATCATTGGACCGTACTTTTTCAAAGATGATGCGAATCAAACGTAACTGTGAATGGTGTGCGCTACCGTAAGATAATATCCAACTTTTTTTTGCCCAAAATGCAAGAGCTTGACTTGCATGACATGTGGTTTCAACAAGACGGTGCCACATGCCACACATCACGCTTAACAATGGACTTTTTGAGAGGCGATTTCGGTGAACATTTTATTTCACGTTCGGGACCGGTCAATTGGCCACCTAGCTCGTGCGATTTAACGCCTTTAGAGTATTTTTTGTGGGGCTATGTTAAAGCTCATGTCTATACACATATGCCCGCTTCAATTGACGCATTGGAAGACAACACTGAAGCATTTATTCATGAGATACCGGCCGAAATGTTGGAAAGAGTATGCCAAAATTGGACTAAGCGGATGGACCATTTGAGGCGCAGTCAGGGTCAATATTTGCATGAAATAATCTTCAAACATTAAATTATATGGACCGTACTATCGGTCCATATATTTATCGAATAAATAAATCAAATAAAGATTTCATTAAATACTTTAATAAATTCTTCAAGCTTAAGGTCACTTATTTATAAAATTAATTAAAATATTTTTATTTTCAATATTTCGATGTCCGTTGGAAATCTTCTTCAGGAATTTTTTTTTTTTTTAAATAAAATAAAATTTGACAATAAATGAAAAATAAAATATGGAAAAATAAATTTTAAAATTTCAAAAAACAAAATTATCATAATAAATTTAAAATTCCATTCTACAAACTTTAAACAAAAAGACAAACAAACAAAAAAGGAAAACAAAATTTTTTAAATTTATTCAAAGCCTAAAAACTATTTTAATGTCCCTTTCCGTCAATAATAAGCTATGCCATCTGAAATTTATTTTAAAAATAATCAAGGACAAATACCTATTTTAATTAAGCTTGAAGAATTTATTAAAGTATTTAATATAAAAAAAGGTCGAAGAAATAGGACTATAATTTAATAAAGATTTCATGCATTTTTCTGAATTTTAAGTGTTTTTTTAAACTTTCCTATGCTCTTAAAAAATCACCCATTATTTGTATAAACATATCCAAAGTGTTGAACGTGACAGTCGTACAAAAATGCAATAACATTTTAAACAACAAATTTTTTTACGTTCTCTTAACCGTTAAGTTGTAGCACTAAAAAAGCACTATTATCTATGCTAAAGTTTAAGGAGGGCGCGATTCTAGGTCAAAGATAATGGCAAAAGAAGTAGCGGTTCGAACGGGGAAAAAATAGAAGTAGTTTTTGTGGCCATGTATAAAAAGGCGTAATTAAGCGAAACCTGGCACAAGTTTTTAGTCAAACAACTTTGAGAATTTTACTTAGCAATGTAACATTAAAATGTCTTTGGTTTGATTCCAAAATGTTCTGTATTTTCTTTTTTAAGCCAAAATCTGGGTCGATACGTGACATTTCGAACGTGAAATTTTTTCCATTATAATTTAACTGAATAATGATTTAAACAAAATAAAAATTTACCGTTAATTCGAATAACATATTTCTCTTTAAAATCTTCCTTAGATTACAGACCATGTAAAAAAATTTTTTTTTTTGAATAATTTTTATCAAATATCACCTCTTTTAAGGAAGATAATATTAAAGAAAACATACAATAAAACATTCTCACAAATAAGAAATTACGTTTGCACAACTTTGCAATCTGATTGTTCATCTATAGATGAACAAATTTTTGGGTAAATTTATAAAATTAGTAAAATCTAAATATTTCTCTATAACAATATCGTAAAATAATAAGCTTTTAATAAATTTTAAATTTTCTGTCACGGTGGACCTTTTGACGGAAATGCCCATATATCTATATCTTTTCCAAGATTTTTGGAAAATTTTTTTCCTGATGATTTGGCCTAAGCCACTAGTGAAATGCGCATAGGAATAGCTTATCCCATCAACAATAAATTTCAATGTATTTATCAAGAATACAATTGGGAATTTAGCACAACATAACAAAATCTTATTAATGTATAAAAAATGTTGTTCTCCCTAAAATAACTTTGATGAAAATTATTTCCTAAAGAGCAAATGATAACATTTCGAAGCAGTTGTGCTAGACTTAACTAACTGATACCAAACGAAAGAGAAACAAAATTGAATTAAACCCACATAGAAAAAATTCTCCAAAATTGTTCACCAATTAAAACATTAATCAAAAATAAAATCAGTTTTAATTAAAAATTTAATCAAGTGAATTAAACGTTTAATTTACTGGTTTAATTGATACAATTAATTTGTTTACTGATGCAAATTTAATTAATTTTTTAATTAATATCACAAATTTTTTAATTGAAATCAATTTTTAATTTTTTCTGTGCAATCAAAAACGCAAAATGGGTTCTTTTGACTTAAAAATTTTTTGCCTATCGCCAAAGATATAGTTTTTGATCTAACAAAAGTCTATAATAATCTGGAATTCTGGATTCCGTTGTAAATAAAGAATCAGAAGCGAAATAACGGCATTCGACATCGATTAAAATTTCTGTTTAAATTGTATTGTAATTTCGATCAATGTCGAACGCCGTAGTTTGCCCCTAGAAATAAGACTTACACATTTTAAAGTCGAATATTTAGTCCAATATCTATAAACTATAGTTGGTTGGTTATCCTGCACTCAAAAGAAAAATCAATTCCATCCGGACGCAAATCAATCCGAAGCGTTATTAATAGTACTTTAGTTAAGGGTATATAAGATTCGGCATAGCCGAATTTGGCACTTTTTGTTGCCCAGAGTCAAACAAAAATAAACCGAGATCAACCAAGAATACGTCAGTCTGGATAGCTGTTTGCCTAGCTAGCTTGTTGTCTGTCCATGTAAACATTGTGCCCAAAGTTTGAATTGTTTGAATATGATGATGAAGCCTATTGAAAGTGGCAAGAATCGGTCCATAATTTCACATGGCTTCCATACGAACTTCTATCCGCTATAGTATCTGTGTTCATAAACTATCTTATAAACATATATATGTTGCTTTTTAGGGTAAATTTCATCTAAAAAAATTTTATTACTCATAATCATCTTCCAAACTTTTTTGGATTTGGCCTATATTTGATTTATATGCTTCCATACAAATACTACTCTCGGAAAAGCCTTTTAATGCCACAGCTTTCTTATAAATGTTGTTATTGATATCAAATTTGGCGGCAATAACTTCCATTACAGCAACTATATAGCTTCGTAAAATTGTAGCGATAGGTCCAAAATTTACCACAAGTCCCTTATTAACATCCCCTGCCTGAGTTCATTTTAAGAAGAAAAAATCTCATTTACACAGATGGAGATATGTATATGTTAAATATTTAGTACAAAGAACTTTTGTATAAATCTTAACCGCATAACACAATTTTGTTTTGATTGAACGAATAGGGTTCACTCTCTACACTGAAAGAATTTTCTTCACAATACCAATGAATTTTGACATTAATCCCATGAAAAATTGCATTAAAAAGGAACCTATGCAGCGCTTCGTTGGATCAATGAAACCTGTTTCATTAAAATGTATTTAATGAAACATTACATCAGATCTATGAATATTATTCATTGGATGAATAAATTGGATGAATACTTTCAATAAAGTAAAAATTTTTTTTTTTATTTTATTTTGTTTTGTTTTGTTTTGTTTTTTTTTTTAAATTTTGTTTGTTTGTTTTTTGATTCTCTAAACTTATCCCGCGTAGCTTTACGCTTGTCTGCAGGAACCAGAGTAAGTGTTTGGCGGGAATGAATAAATTGGTTATAACAACAATAACAATGTTGATTTTTTCTTTGGTAGCGCATAATAAAAAAGGACCACATAAAGAGGGAACAAGCTTTTTGATTTCATAAATTTAATGGCATGTTACATTAGATGTATAAAATAATTAAGTCTGTATATTGTTTTTTCTGTTCCCATTTAAAATTTTTTGTTTAACTTAGACGAACTTAAGTTTTCATATATCTAATGAAAATTTTTAACTAACTTACGAATTCCAATGAAGCGATTTTAACGAAAATACTTCATTATAACTATGAAATTCCATTTAGACAATGAAAGTTTTCATTTAATCAATGAAATTTTTTATGAAAATGATTCATTAAATATATGCAGCATTTTTCTTTCAGTGTAGTGTTTTTCTGTATGTACTGTGGTGTAGGATATGAAATTATCACCCCTTACGAACTATACTTTCTTTAAAAAAAACTGCATCTAAAATGTAAATTTTTGAAGTATTTTTATGGTCGACTATACCATAACTGTGGTAGAGGTTTAGGAGACTGCATCAAGCCTGAATAAGTTGTATGTGATTGTGTCAAACAAAACTTTTTTTTGCTGTAGTCGCCAGCGATCTTTTTCGATTAGATGGTGCAAATAAACAGTTGTGATTCATTAAACAGCTGGTTTTTAATTGAAGTTATAGATATTTTAATTAGGGTTAAGTTCCTCAAATTTAATTTTTAAACATGAAATTAATATAAAAAAAATTTTTTTTTTGATAATTTTATTTTGACTGAACACGGGATTGAACTCGGGTCGAATTTAGATGTTTCGGGAATAACCACATTCCCATCATCAGAATCTTTTGCCGTTCTATCAATTCCAATCCCATATTAAGTCAAAATAAAATTATCAAAAAAAAAAAAAAAATGTTTTTTAAATAATTGCATTTTGTAAATTCCTTCCTTCACTAAAAATAATTTAATAGAAATTAAATTTGAGGAACTTAAGCCTAATTAAAATATCAAAACTTCGGTACAAATAATATTTATCATTTCACAGAAAAAATTCTTCAAAATTGTTCACTAATTAAAGCATTAATCAAAAATAAAATCAGTTTCAATTAAAAATTTAATCAAGTGAATTAAACGTTTAATTAAGTGAATTAAACGTTTAATTAAGTGAATTAAACGCTTGACCAAATGAATTAAATGTTTAATTGATACTATTAATTTGTTTACTGGTGCAAATTAAAATAATTTTTTAATTAATATCACAAATTTTTTAGTTGACATCAATTTTTATTTTGTTCTGTGTTGGCTGCCCTGGTAAACCGCTCCATTGCAACATGAGCAGGCTTTGATTTTAGAAGTTTTCTTTAAAGGCCACAGCTAAATGTAATTCCATTAAATTAATTTCAAATTCAGTATCTACTTGGAACATATTTTTAGCATCTTCTTCTCTAAGACCAATTCTATAATATTAAGTAATCCTTTGACCTAAAGACAGGGTAAAATTAAATTTCCAAATTCCTGGAATCATATTTTTAATGACTGAACAACAGTTTTCCGAAAAAAGCAAAAAAAAAACTCTTTAAAACAAAAAATGACTTAACTATTACCCTTTTTCTTGTGAAAAAGAATCCTTTCCTTGTGTTTACCAAACTCTAAAAAAAAATCCTTTCGCATTTAAAATTCTGCGAAATTACATACAAAACTACTCACTTTCCTGTTCATCATGCAACATTATACACGAGTTTCCGCGTTTTTTGTTCAAATTCTGATGAAAAGGAGTGAGTTGAGTTGAGTTGAGTGTCTGTGCAACATCAGCTAAAAAACGTAATCATATATAATGTTGCGTTTTGTTAAACAAACCATAAAATTTTTATAATTTTCTTTTTTCGCATTTTTTGCTTGTGTTTTTTATTACTTTTGTTGCTGTTTGCAAATTACTTAACTCTACACCTTTTTGCAAAAAACAACAACAACAACAGCCACGACATCACTTTGGCACCTTTATGGTTTTAGGTTGTAATGTCCTTGCCGTAATCATAAAATTGATGTTGCTGCCGCTGCTGCAGAAGATTTTAACAACAATAAGGCAACACTTTATACATGAGTGAATCCTTTTATTTACCACTTTCTCTGGGATTTTCATCTTTTTCTTTTGGTTTACACAAAAAAAAAAAAAAATACATAAAAAACACAGCTAAAGTACAAAAAATAAAAATATATGTACATTTATTATGAGTTATTTTTTAATACTTTTATTGTATTGTTGTCCTTTTTTTCGCTACTTCTCGCTGTACAGACAGACAATAACGAAGGAGTTGTTGCATAAATGCACAGCCATAAAATCCCGTCAAATTTTGTTCTTCCTTGTTCTTTGTTTTATTTAAGCGTCAGCGGAATTCGCAATTACTTTTGTGTTACAACAACAGCAGCAGCAACAACAACAACAACGACAACAAATCTATTGTTGTGTAATTTTACACAACCCAACTCGAACGCAACATGATAATGTAAACAAAATGTCAAGAGAATGTAAAAGGAGTAGATGAATAGAGGGAAGGAGTTGATTTTTATTTTTCCTTAGAATACAAGACAGCCGATTATTGTCTGAAGGGTTTTTCTTATAAAATAAAGTATTTGACAGTAAAATAAAATGGAGGACTTTATTTCACAGATTTTTACAAATTGCTATTGAATATCAAAGGTCCAACTATAAAATGCATAAGCTAGCTTCAGCTACTGTCAAAAAATAGTTAAAAGCCCGACGAATGCATTTAAAAAACGTAATCCAGAAGGCATCTATCTGATTCCGTACGGAATTTGCGATCAGTTTTGCACTTTGCTTCAGTATAAAACTTTACACAAAATTTCTTAACTTTGAATATGGGCTAATCCGAAAATTTTTAAACCAAAGGCAGAAATTTAAAGTTGCCCAAAATCCAAATGTTTGTTAATGGAATAATAGGATACATATTCAAGCTTCAACATATATAAGCAATAAGGTTTTACGGTGGTTTTTTTGTTCTTGGCAGAGGCTAACCTAAACGTACCTCTTGCTTTCATTTATTCTTGTAAAAAAGGGTATTTTCCATGGTCAAAAAAGTGGGCAAAACAATCGTTTCAGTATTTAGCGTTTAGCAAAACTTTAATTTGCTTAATTTTCTTTTATTTAAGATAAAAATCATATATGTAAGTTATCTAATATATATTTAAAATTTGAACTAAAAATCGGTACACTCTGTGTAACGTCCGTAACGGAAAATGGGGTTTTTTAAATTTAACAGAATGAATTTTAATAATTTTGTTTTCCAAACTAGCTTTATAAACAGAGTTTTTTATGCACTTTAATCTGATGAAAAAAAGAAATACCTTTATTACGCTTTTTTTTTTCTTAATATAAATGACAATGTGTGTAACGTCCGTAACGGCATGAAAATACCCAAAATTTTATTTTAATATTATGAGGTGGAAGTAAGTGTTTATAATGGATTTTCACCTGGTGAATCTGAATCTGGACTTAAAATTGCTCTAGGTTGCCGAGAATCCGAAAAACTTCACCTCAAAGTAACAAAAAGTGTGTTTTAATAACATGCGATCCCCCAATCTGCAACTTAAATTGAGATGAATTTCAAATTCTTCGGAAACCTAAAATAATTCCTGAATATCAATAATTAGTAATTAATAACCATGTTGTAAACCGCAACCTCCATGCACCCCGTCAAATATTTGGTGGTACGCCCATGCTTGCAATGTTTACGTACTGGATTTTCCGTTAGAAATCTTTAAGCAATTCTTGCTTTGATCTCAAAATTTAGCCAAAATTTTACGCGTGGTGACAAATATATTCGTATTAATTAAAATGTGTTCAAATGCAGACAGAGCAAAAAAATTTTGTGCAAATTTGAAAATAATACTGAAAAACTGTTGGTGTTTAAAACTAAAAAGGCAGAAAGAAAGCGAGCATATCTTAAGAAAATCATATAAAAGTTAAAAAATAGTGTGTCACAGGCAAAAAGAATAAAAAGAGATAATAGACAACGAGTGGCCAAATTTAGAGAGGCACATAAATACATTCTGAGAAACATTACACAATTCGTAAAAGAATGGAATATGAGTTGTTTCGAACGGAATTTTTTTGCTACTTCGCATGGAAAAGGAGCGGACGGCGCTGTTGTTAAGCGAAAAGTTTGGCAACTAGTAAAAACCCAAATTCTCATCTTAAAAAACTTTCGAGATTTTCACAAATTAGCAAAAAAAAAAAAATATATATATATATATATATATATATATATATATATAAATGGCGTTTTCCTAATTTACGTTGGTAAAAATTTTGTCAAAACTACATCTGACGAAATATCAAAAACATGGATAAATGTAAAAAATATTCCAGCTCTTAAATCAATCATATCATTATTTTTTCGGGCTTTTCCAATGACAATACTATAAGAGTAGCTCGAACAGCTGGGTCTATTAAGCATAAGATACAACACAGAGAAAACAGATTCGTGATCACAACCGAATTTGGCGCCAATCGAATTTGTCGGTTGCATGTACTATCACACAATTCGGTTCCAATTACTGAAAACTTCTTTGCTTAGCATAATATTTTTGATATCAACATTTGAATTTTAGTACACTATCAGTCATAACAACAGATATTGTTAGTCGTTAGTATGATTGTTAGAAACAAAATTGTGCTTATACCCGAATAAATGATAGGTGTACCTGAATTAACACATAATTGGTGTTCATAACAAGAGATTTGATTGTCGTTATCAATATATTTTTTTAACCGGTCAAATGTAGCCCATAAGGGGCAAAGACTTGTCCAAAGGTAATCTCAATGAATGGAAAAAATGGTTTATTTTACAGTACGATGTCCTAGGGCAGGACCATATAACCCAGCTTGCATTACAAAGGGGAAGTCTTAAAACATACTCCATGGTATACTCCAGAGGATTAGCTTTGAAATCGTTTCAAAACGAAAACATGTCGTTAAAAAACGAAGACATGTCGTTTCACTGCAAACTCTTTTTAATAATGACATGGTCCATACTTGCACTACATTGGACCAGTCCAGTATCAAAATGGATCAAGAAGTCCAATATAATTTGCAGGGTATAAACAATACATACATTCATACATACATATGTATGTACGTGTATATGTTAATACCTATAAGAATACGTAAATTACTTACCCCTATTTATTAAGTTTTTCACATTTTCCATTTTTGCCCGCAAAGATATTTTTTAAATAAAATATTAAAAATTAATTTAATCTATTAAATGTTTTGACAGAAAATTTAGTAAGCAATTGGGGCTTTTAACTATTTTTTGGTTGTGAATTCCGAATAATTATATTTTCATTTGTTGTACTCGAATTGAATCTATTCCAACAATCAATAATTAGCTGCAATAAATGAATAATCATTTATATTACAAAATTTATTGACGAAAGCAAATTATTCATTGCAATTACCAGTATTCAGTATTGCCCTATATTAAATTCGGTTGGTTTTCTAACCATTTGTACTAATTTTTAGAACTTAATTAAATTAGTTATCATAACTAATAAAAGAATTGAAGGAATCATATTTCAGTTGGAACATCATTTTTATAATCAAGAGAATTAAAAATCAGTTAGCACTATACATTTTTAAAAGTTGCAATAATAAATCATGTTACTTGATCAATATTTTATTACTGCAACCGTTTCCCAACCAATTTGTTTTCTGTGTGAATGTTAAACGGTTAAATAAACAAATTAATAAATGAATAAAAGTAATATGAGAGTAATGAAATATTCTATAATTTTTTTGGAACTAATAAATTAATAATTACAAGGTTAAAAAGATTTTTAAATACATGAATGTTTTTTATATACACAATTTGGTTTAATGGAAAAAGTGTAACGTCCGTAACGTAACGTCCGTAACAGACAAAAATTAAGATTTTTGTTTAACAGGACTACTTAGCCTTCTTTTCTGAGATGGATTGATATGGTCATATATTCCACTTAATTTTTTGAATTTGGACTTTTTTTGTTTATTATGCAAAATTAGCTAAAATATGTGCAAATGCACATAAGCCTCAAAGTCGACTTCCATTTTTTGTAACGTCCGTAACGGAACTTTAAGCTAGCATAACTTTTTTTCAAAACCAGTTAACCTTTAAGTTTAAAACAAGTTTTACAGTACTCTCAAAGAAGTGCATTTTGCAAAAAATTTCATGAAAATATTCCAATGCTAACGTCAGCTGTGTCAATCTTAACAAGCAAATTTGCGTGCGAATGTAACGTCCGTAACGCAGGATTAGCCCATATGGTTTGGCACATATGATTTACATGTATTTGCACGGCTGCTCATGCCCATTATGGTTGGGACTTAAGCTTCTGTTATCCAACTTTGGTAAACTAAAATTCAAATAGTTTGTGTCTTGGGTATCGATCACCTTCCAGTGTCTTTAAAACGGATAAAATTTTGCTTTAGATTTGAAGTCATTTTCTTTTCAACAAAAAAAAAAAAAAAAAAAAAAAAAAACAGGGCCCCAATCGTCGCAGTCGTAATCGAGGGACTTTGATCGAAATTTTACTTTTTGAAATCGTCCCATTCGTTATCAAAAAACTTCTATCGAAATTTGAGATTATGACACTCGAAATGTCATTCGATAGGTTAAGAACTTTCGTCAAAACATTTAAGTTTTTTTACAAACAACTTACACACTTTTTGGAAATAATTATTAGATTTCTTCAACAACTAGCTAAAAATTTAAGTATTAAACTTTTTTCAGAAATAAGAAACAAATAATAACATTCAGTTTTTAAATTTTTCGCAAATTTTAGTCATGTTTGCGATAGAAGCGATTTTGATGTTGTAAGTTTTTTGATTCTTTACAGCTTTAACGATTATTAATAAAAAATAGACTTTGCTGTTATGCCGCTGTTAGCAATTTTATGCGAATTTCCGCTAATTAACCCTTAAATGCATGATTTTTTCTTTTGGATTGAAAAAAATGTTTTTTAATAGAAACTTAGGCGTAGATTTCGTAAAAAATAATAAAAAAATTTTAGAAAATAGTTTTGAGTGTTTATTTTGATAAAAACGGTATGTAGACTTTTGGCAACAATATGCTTTTGATACTTGAATTTTTAAGGCATGAACAATAGTCATATATATATTTATATAACATGCAGGTGTTCAAAAATTTGTTTCTATTTATGAAACAATGCAAAACAAATGCCATTTTTCATCTGGCACAAAGCAACCATACATTTAGTGCACTCAGTCCGTGAAAATCCATTGCACGCTCGAAGTTTGCACCTGGTTGTAGTAGAACATCTCTTTTCAGTATGCCCTGTACCATCGGTTCGTATATCTGGTGTCGGTATAGGTTTTGTGGGTCCTCGGTGCCTTGTGAGGACGTGGATCTGTATTATTGTGTTTAACTGTAATTTTTTTTTAAATACAAAAAAAAAAAAAAAAAAAAAATTTCAGTCATATAGAGCTTTGAAAATTAAGTTTAGAAATTTTCAGTAAATTTCATTTATTAAAAAATTGTCATTGAAGAGGACTAAAAATAAAATTACAATAAATTAAAATTTTATTCATTGTGAGGAATTTTTGATACAAAGGGAAAAACTAGAAAGTTAAAAGGCAAAAGGAAGTTAAGGATCTAAAGGAGATTTTGAATATAAAAGGTATTTATGTTAAGTTTTGATGTGATTAGTGTTAAAATGTATTTTTTTGGGCTTAGATAGTTTATTTGCATATGGGCAGTTATGAGCACACGCAGAGAAAAAACATGTTTAAATATGGTCACCTCCAACAATACTATGTTTAAAGAAAATTTTAACCATATTATGTTTAATTTAACTATATTATTGTCAACAACAACCATATTATGGTTAAAATAGCCCTCGATCAAGAAGTCACAACCATATTATTGTTGCCTCTAAACATGTTATGGTTAAATATGACAATAATTTGTTTTTTAATTAACAATAGTATTTTCCTCTTTTTTAAGAGCAACATGCTATGGTTGAAAACCAACCATGCTATTATATATGTTAAACATATTTTAGTTATTATTAACCCCAATATGTTCAGAAGCAACCATAATATGGTTGTTGCTTCTTGATGGAGGACTTTTTTAACCATAATATGGTTGTCGTTGACAATAATATGGCTAAATTGAACATAATATGGTTAAAATTTTCTTTAAACATAGTATTGTTGGAGGTGACCATATTTAAACAGGTTTTTTCTCTGGGTGCATTAACACAATTTTGGATACTGTGGTCACTAAAGCGTTCAATAAGCCAGCTATTGAACGGAAAATTAAGCAGCAAACATTTTAAACTCTGGTATTCAACCCTTTTATTATACAGAAACATTATTTTGAAATTTCCTGACAATTCAATTGATAATCAACAATTGAAGTGCGACTTTTGGCGAATATAAGGGAATAACCCGCTACTGGCTTAACTCTTATATAACCATCATAAATATTACCATACCATACCATAGTTTAACTTGACATAACATTATTTAATTTTACATAACTTCATTTATTTTACTTAACTTAACATACATTTATTTCATTTTAATTCCCTTAACATAATAAGCTTTTAATAAATTTTAAATTTTCGGTCACGGTGGACCTTTTGACGGAAATGCCCATATGAATAATAATAAGAATAATAATAATAATAATAAGTTGATGCAAATCTAAACATGTGGTTAAGTTTAAGACACAATCAACCATATCGAACGCTCTGGAATGCTCCAAGAGAGCTAAAAATTTTACATTATTGCAGTCTACCTGTTGTCTTATATCCTCAGAAACATCTATCAGGGCCGTGATACAACTGTGATTTTTACGAAAACCAGATTGCCGATCAGTGAGCATATTGTTGGTTTCAAGAAACTGTGAGACTTGGTTATGAATCAATCTTTCAAAAGCCTTAGATAAAAATGGTAAGATTGCTATACAGGCTGGATAAGACATCAGATTGGCTTACGTTTGCAAAATTGAAACCATTGTCATTAAAATAAATTTAAGGGTTTGTTTCCAAGTTTGCGATTATTCGCGAGTTTTAGCCATGTTCGTGATAGCAGGGTTTTGTTCTGTAAGTTTTCTGATTCTTTACAGCTTTAACAATTTTTAATAAATACTAGACTTTGCTTTCATGCCGCTGTTTAAAATTTTTTGCGAATTTCCGCTAATTTAAAACTTTTTATCGAATTTTTGCCATTGCTTGTAGTTTTAGGGACTTTTAATCAATTTAATGGCCTATTTGATATATTGAAAATTTTCGCGAATTATCGTTATTTTTGCAAATTTTCGGAATTTGTAAATTTTTTCCGAATTTCTATAGTTTTCCGTTATATAAAAAAAAAACACCATGAATAAACCAAAGTCACTTATTCTATAGGGCGCAATCAACACTGTTGATTTATATGGGGCGAAAAGTGCAATGCCTTATGCCAATGATATACAAGCATAAAAATCTTAAATTTTTTGAACAAATTTCGATTCGAAAGCTTTCGAATGCCGCAATCCCGTTTTTGATACGTAACGAAGTTTTATTCGATACGAAAAGTCATTCGAACACGTTTGCGATGATTTGGGCCCAGGAATCCAAATTCGGAAACTATTTTAATTAGATAATAAAATTAACAATTAAATATTTAATTGAAGTATTATTATAAGTTTGCATTCTTATTTATGTTAAAACCTGTTATTTTTTTTTTTTTTTTTTGTGTTAAAGGGTTGCACACAGAAATTTATTTTAATAAAAAATTTTGTAATATTAATTAAAAAACTTATTAAATCTGCACCAGCAAACAATTAAGTAGTATAAATTAAATATTTTTTGATATTATCAAAGTAATTTTTTGGGAATAAATTTTTTTTTAATAAATTTTTTTTTTGTCGTGCTTAACTTCCAATTATTCTTGATAAATACACCGAAATTTATTGTTGGAGAATAACCTAGTTTCTATGTACATTTCACTGGTCGCTTAGGCCAGATCATCAGGAACCCGTTTTTACATTGACTTTAGGAGAGCTAAAGACGTTATGCAAATAAAACTACAGAGTGAATGAGAATTACAAACACCCAAAAAGTCTTATTTGCAACGATATCAAACTATAATACATCTGTATATAATTATACCCACACCATAAGAGTGGAGAGGATATTATGCATTTGTGCTGATATGTGTAACACCTTAAGTATCTCAGAATCGATCGATGAGTCGATCTTACGATGTCCGTCCGTCTGGCTGTCCACGTAACCTTGTGCGCAAAGTAGAGGTCACAATTTTGAAGATAATTTAATAAGATTTGGTACATAGGTTCTAATTGGCACAAGGGCTGATCGGTCCATAATTTCATATAGCCCCCATACAAGCATACAACCAATTTAAATGAAATTTAAAACATATGTAGATAGATCCATATTTATATGGACACGTAAGGTATGCATTAAAAAAAAAAAAAAACACGAGGGGAGATACGGGCAATTTCTGCCTATAGGAAACTATTAAACCGATCTTAAAGAAATTTTCATAAAGCCATACACTCTCGAAAATTTGTTTTAAATACTGTGGTTTTGGATTTCACATGGTCGGGCTTGACCGACTATACTTTCTCACTAAATTTTTATGTTACTTTGTCTTCGAGGTACTGTAACGTAGTTTTAAAAGCTGTATTCTAACGATCAGTCACTTCATACAATAATACCCTTTCTGAAACGTCTATTTACCATCTCAGTTTGTAACGTCTTATTTCTTTTTAAATATAGCTTTTGAATAAAGTAACGTCTGTTAGTTCCCCTGCTCTCTGTTTTTGGTAAAGTTACGTTTATTTATTTTTTTTTAATATAGTTTTAACTATTAAGAATTTCTCAGAATTAAATTTTGTTAATTTCTGCAAATTTTGGGTTTTTACACGAAGTTGAAGCAAAATTGGAAACAAAAATCTTTCATTGGTTTTCCAAGTGAACATAGTTATAGACACCGTAAGAAAAATGTGCGGTGTTCCAGGGGATATAGGAGACAATATTAATAAAAAATTTAAATCAGTTTTATTAAAAATTACAGATTTTTGGTACTTAAAGATATTGGGGATATTTTGGGGGGGCAAGCGGAATTGTAAGTCCAATCGTATAAAATATACTTCCGAGCAATACTCAATTTTAAATATGCTCCCTTAACATCTGCACACAGAAAAAAATACCAATGTTAAAATAACATTGCGAAATGTTGATTGAGAATCATGGTAAATTTCTGCAAAAGTATTTATTTAAATTTATCATTATTTCATATTAATTTTAAATGAAAAATATTAAAATAATCTTAAATCACGTTTATTTAATATTATTCACTGTTGAAATAACATTGTTCAATATTGAATCCATAAAAACCTGTTTTATATTAAAATCAAAAGTGTATCTTGTTAAATTAACATGCATACACACTTAAGTATGTACATCTTTTTATTTTCATGTTAAAATATGTTTTAAAAAGAAGACAATTCCCGTATTCTTTTAATTAAAATTATTTAGTTAAATAGTACATCAAGTTTTCAAAGTAGAATGATGATGAAAACGATATCGGGCCATTCTGCTGATGCTTCTGTTAACAAAGGAGATACAAAATAAGTGAAACATGTGTTACAGGGGTAAGTGTTTTAAATTATTCTTAAATAAATGCATATGTTGTCTTCACACTGTTATATCACACTCCAACCAATTTGATTCTACATGAAATTCACGTTGTTTCAACTTTAAATAACTTTCATTCAACGTGATTCGGATTGTTATTTCAATATTAATTACATTTTGCTCTAACTTTACTGCAATGTTAAATTAACATGAATTATAGTTATTTTAAAAGAAAAAAATGTTGTTCGCAAGTTATTGTAAAATCATGTTAAATTAACATGAAACAACAATGAAGCAAAATCACTACTGAAAAATGTAAAATGAATTGATTTTTTTCTGTGTGTGTAGACGTAGGAAGAACTTTTTCTATGTACAAGAACTTGCTGACTCCAAATAAACATAGTTTTCTTTTCAAAAATTTATTGCATCAATTTATGGTGGCATGTCATCGTCCAGTGTCATAGTGTCCGTGGACGTTATGACACTTTGCAAAGTGTCCATGGACACTATGACACTGGACGTTATGACGTTATAAATTGGGTGGCATGTCATAACGTCCAGTGTCATAGTGTCCGTGGACGTTATGACACGTTGGAAAGTGTCCATGGACACTATGACACTGGACGTTATGACATGCCACCCAATTTATAATTTACTGTAAGAACGTATTAAACGAAAAAGGGGAAAATTAAAAATAAATTTAAATTGCTTTTTTTTAATTTTAACAGCTTATTTTCATGTTTTTAAAAGCCGATGTGACATTGCAGGCGTTGAGAACTTCAGTCGCACGTATAGTTGACGGCGACTAAAATTTTAAGAATTTTCAACGACGGCGACAAAAATACAACCGTCAGTGAGACTTTAATGCTTGTTTTTTTGCAAACGAGCTTTGAAAATTCGTAAATTTTATAAAAATGTTGAGCGCAAAATAATTAAGCAATGAAAAAATGTTCCAAGAACAAAATATTATTATTCTTTGCATTTTTAATATGTTTTTAGTACTAAAATTTTTTCTCGCCTTGTTTTTATTTGTGAGTTTATCTAACAGTTCAAAGCGGGAACTTTCTCACAGAAATTTTACAGACACACTTTTTCTATAAATTGACGAGTTATTTCCTTAGATGACAGCTATTGCTTGCCAAAAAAGGTGACAGACAAAGTTAATTGCTTCAATTTATGGCATCTCTGTTTCATTTCTCACATTTCAGTTGAAAAGTTTCTCGACGCGAGAGTTACAGAACATGGGAACAGGTTAGTTAATAAAAAAATTGCCGCATGTGGAGTGTAGTTAATCACAAGCATACCCTAGGGACTTCACTTCACCTAGAAAAATGCCCCGTTTGAAGCGGTTTGCAGGCTAGTGGCAATATTGGACCTTGCTTCTTCAAAAATATCGTTCCGGGTAATAGAGATCAATCCAGCATCATCAGCCATGATTTTTTATTTGATTGAATGGATGGCATAGATCCGGGCGAGGTGTGGGTTCAACAAGATGGCGCTATGTGTCATGCGGCGACAGAAACTATCGACCTAGTGAAATCAAAATTCGGTGATAAGTTGATTGCGAGAAATGAAACTATTGGTTGTATTCCAGATTGTGCTATTTTATACCGCTCGACTATTTTCTGTGGGTCTACGTGAAGGAATTGGTTTATGCTGATGAACCAGCAACATCTCATCGCCTTGGGGACCAACATTGTTTATGTTATTTGTGACATATCGCAAGCAATGCTCGAAAAAGTTTCACAAATTTGACGTCCAGAATGCGCTTCGTTAAGAACAGCTACGGTGCCTATGCCTGCCTGCATAAGTTTTTTAAATGTTGATGTCATGTATTGATTTTTCACAAAGAACATTTTTTTTGATTAATATTTAGTTTTTTGGTTTTTGTTATAATTTTAAATTCCATCGGGCTTAAAAAACACCCTTTTTATTCTTCATAACAATAAAAATTCACACACATAACAAAATGTAGCTTTTTCTAATTTTTCTGAAATAAAAATCAGCTGATCCTTATGAATTTACATCTGCTGATGACGATGGATGGTGTGACTAGATTTTTCCTACCAGCTCTTGTTTTGAAGATATACTAACATTCGTTATTTGCATAATTTAAGTATTTCGCGAACGGTTCTCCAGACCTTTAAATATCGGAAAATTGTCTGGAAAATTTTGGCGTATTCGATTAATTTCATAATGTTTAAGAAATCCATTAATTTGTATATGAAAGGAATGTTCTATTTTTTATACGATAGTAGAAAATATCGAGCTTGACTCTCCTATTGCAAGTCTAAAATGAGTACATGAGAAAATGGCGTCTCACTAAAAATTGCAACTTTCATGTATTGAAGTATATGCATACATCCTATTGCTCTCTCACTCCCTCTCTTTTCCACAAACAAATCAAAAGAAACCGATATTTTCTCAACTTGTTTTAGAAAGAGTTTTTAACCTGTTTTCATTTTTATCTTAATCTTACTTAAACGATCCGTCCGAGTTCCTTACAAAGCCAGATCAATAAAATGACAATTAACAACAAACAATGATCACAAAACATTACAAGGACATTCGGTAGTTACTCCTAATACATGTGCCAAACTGAAACGCTTTAGCTAATGAGAGCGTGTATTAGAAAGTATGTGTATGGGTCGTTATGTAGTGTAGGTGAGTTTGTAGATTTATGTTTAATCCTTTAGTTTAACATTGTTACGCTTACTTTTAATAATTAAACCCCGTTTGTAGACTTCATACTGCCATTAACCGGCGTCTCTTTGGTTTGAAAATACGCAGAGAAATTCACACTAAATATTTTCAAAAATAAAAATGTTTCTTTTTGAAGTTGAGCGCTTACACATACAAATAAATGCTTATGCTAAGAATCCTTTTTTGGTAACGCAACTTAGTGATTTCTACATGCTGGTGTTTTGAGTTTTGACAATTTGTTTATTTTGACAACCTACAACACCCCTTTAGATTTTTTGCCAGGACTTTGCAAAATGTGTGGATCGTTTTCTCAATTTAAATCGCCAGGATAATCTTTTGACTTTTAAGACTTTGAAAATTAAGTAAATGTGTATTTAGTTTATTTCCTTGGACTTTACTAAGCTGTGTTCACTATTAAGGTAATTAAGTCTAAAAGTCAAATTGGGCGTGCCATATTTTTAGTTCTTAAAATTTTAAAAATCTTCTACTTCCTTCCCAGATCCTGGAAACAATGGTTAAGTATTCGTTTATTTAAGCCATTGTTTAAGGCAACCAAAACCGAATATAAAAAAATAAAGCATTCCGAAAAAAAACTATGACTTGAAACCACTAAAAAGATTATAGCCATAAAACTGCTTTGCACTAGTTTTTTGACCAATTTTTAGGGCAGTTTTTTTTTTGTTATAAAAAAATGTTTACAAAAGTTATTGCTTAACAATAACTGAAGTTCTAGGAATTTTTAGGCACTATAAAGAATATTATGTAAGTTCACTAAAAAGTCATAAAATCTTAGAGAAAGTAAAAACAAAAAGGACTTGTGTATATGACCTCATAAACAGTCATAAAATGCCCAGGCTTAATTTTTTTTTCTTAACAAAACAAACAGCGACTGTGTTTTAGTTGTTCTTTTTATAGGATCATTTAGTGAATACCAGGAGAGAAAAAATAACCAAAGGACATATATTTGCAAAGCATTCTAAGAAATTTAAAAATTAATCTATTTTTTGCGAAGCGTGCAAAATGCTTTCCTTTATACCTTTAAAACTAAACAGGCAAAAAAGAGCATACAATTTGCATTATATTTGCTTATTATTAATTTGGAAAAACTAAATTTCACTAAAATTAAGATTTACTTTTGTTGGAAAAGCGATGGCATCTTTCTGGTGGCAAATATGCAATAATATATAAATATAATGAATAAGCAGCATTATAATCAAAATTCAGCTGACTACAGCAGAGCCTACAGAAATTAAAAAAAAAAAAACAATATATTATAGCCCAATTTCCCAAAATTCTGTTATAACTAACTGTTACCTTAACTTCCAGTTCAAAAAATGTTTTTGACAGTTATAACTGATAGTTAATTCCAGTGCAAAAACTGTTTTTGACAGTTATAACTGATAGTTTATTCCAGTTCAAAAAATGTTTTTGACAGTTATAACTGATAGTTAATTATATAATTATAACAGAACCTGGTGAAATTGGCAGTTGGTTATTAAGAGAATGCCAAAACTTAACAAGTACCGATTTCGCTAAGTAAAGCTTCTAAAAGCTGCCTTGTTTCCAAACGAAGGCCGAATACGCAGATAAGCTTTAGTTAGCAAAGCCGGTCTTTGTTATACCATAGAGGAGGAAATACTTGCGCCCGGCCGAAGGCCGTCTATGCAGAGAAGCTTTAGTTAACGAAGCCGGCCTTTGTTATACCATAGAGGAGAAAATCCTTGCGTCCGGCCGAAGCCCGGCTATGCAGATAAGCTTTAGTTAGCGAAGCCGGTGTTTGTTATACCATAGACGAGAAAATCCTTGCGCTCGGCCAAAGGCCGTCTATGCAGATAAGCTTTAGTTAGCGAAGCCGGTGTTTGTTATACCATAGACGAGAAAATCCTTGCGCCCGGCAAAAGGCCGTCTATGCAGAGAAGCTTTAAGGCACAGTTAGGCTAACGTTGCTGTACCCGTAATGTACCGCACCGTACTGTTAGCACGTTGGTGCACTTATAGAACGTTTAGAAACGTGTCATATGTTTTCCCATACATAAACAAAAAGCAATAGTATAAAACAAAACACACAGTGATGGGAATCAAAAATGTTCAAATGGTGACCGTTGTGCAGAAAAGGTACCACGTGATTTAAATGGTATTAAAACCGTATTTTGTGTATGTAAAAATTTTTAATAATTTAATATTTATATTAAAGATTTACAATAAATAAATTTGTATTTTAGCATATATAAATTTTTAGCATACATATGGGCATTTCCTGGGGTCACGAACGTACGATCGTACGCTTTTAATGTACAAATAATATTGAAAACAAAACTTTTCCTAGCATTTTTTTTGCGATTCGATAGCATTTGCTATAAACTATAGCATTATATAGCTATAAACATGTGGTCACGAACGTACGCAAAATAGAAGTCAACTTTGGCTGACAGTAGTGAAATCTAAAAATCTGAAAAATGGAACGGAATATTCAAAAGTGATTAATATATTTTAAAAGTGTTTTAGTGTAGGTCTCCATCCAGTATTTACAAAATAAAATATCTCTCTTGGTTTTTGTTTAATTGGCTTATGCACCGGTCGCGAACGTACGGGTCGCGAACGTACGATTTTTCCATATGTTTTTTTATTATTATAACCATGCACTTTACCATTAATGTCTTCAAATTTCCTTAACAAAAAAACTTAATACTCCTTTTACAATGGATTGTAATGTAGAGATTATGAAGAAAGAGTGTAAACATAGCATATTTTTTGCATGTAAAATAAGTATATAAACATGTATTTAGAAGTATAAAATACAGAAAATTATAAAATTTTCCAGTTTTCAGCCCAATTTCCTAAAAAAAAACAGCTCAGATATGCCAGGAAACCATTCTTTAATAAAAACATAGACTTTTTTCTAATAATAAACAATAAAAGACGATGATAATCAACATTTTTTTTTTCATCCTGGTAGACCATTCTGGGGAAATGCCCATATATTGTTAATGTGCATACACCAAACAAGGTTTTGATACCATTTAAAGTCTTTTATATGTTTCACATTTCCATTGTATGTGTATGTATATGTATATGTATATGCATTTGTTTATTTGTATATTTGGACATATGCTGTATTGTAAGTTATTTTGTCGCAATTCCATAGATAAACTGAAAAAAGTACCAAAATTACCCGCATTCAATGTAACATACAAGCCGCCCATCACTGTCTTACAAATGTCACGTAACAACGGCATGAAACTCTATTTTATACAGATTGGTACATTGCAACTACGGTACATTGCATTTCGGTAAGCTTTTGTATTAGTTTTTATATAACAAAAAGCGAACAGCTGATTGATACAGTACAGATACGGTACAGCAACGTTCGCCTAACTGAGCCTTTAGTTAGCGAAGGCGGTCTTTGTTATACCATAGAGGAGAAAATCCTTGCGTCCGGCCGAAGGCCGTCTATGCAGAGAATCTTTAGTAAGAAAATCCTTGCGCCTAAAAGTGTTTTCGTTTAATTTTTAATATATTACACCTAGAGAAAAACAACAAAAAAACAATTTCTATATATTTTTAATTTGGGAATTTCATTAGAGGACTTTTTTCACTCTTGTGGAAATTTGGTGAAATTGGGGTCTTAGTTCATTCCTTGGTTCACCTGTTTGGGGGCTTAGTTCATATTGGCTTTTTCGGGTTTTTTCCATAAATGAACGACGTCCCCAAATTTAGGGGCTTAGTTCATTGTGGGTTTGGGTTAGTTAGTTTATTGGGGTCTTAATTCATACCGCCATTTTTGACATAAAACAGGGCGACATAAAACAACAATGCATTTTTTACATGAAATAGTGGGGGGGGGGGGGGGGGGGGGGGCGTGCTTTAAAACCATGGTAGATAAGGCCGTGATGGCATTATGCTCAATTGAATGGGAGATTCTATAAATATATATTCGGTCAATAATCCCATGATAGTTTTTGGCACTTAAATAATCCTGATACTAAACGTTTTAGTTTTTTTTTCCTTAAGACATAAACGACAATTTTGACCATGATCTGGACACCATAAAGTCCATTGAATTCCGTCAGACCCAAATCAAAATACAGCGATCGGTTTATTCCTATAAGTACTTAGAAATTTGAAACAGTATATTTTTTAAACATATAAATTTAATTATATTAAAATTTTTTTCGAATAATTTATGAAAAAGAAGTAATTCCAACATTTTATTTTGTATTAATTTACACGGAAAGAATTATTAGGTAAACTCTCGCATTATTCTCGTCTAAGCTAAAATTTTCTTGATTTTAACTTATTTTGTTCTGATTTAGTAAAATTTTCTTAAATAAAGAAACATTTTGCTTAAACCAAGCCACGCATGTCACACTTGTTCCTCTAATTTTATAAATTTTTAAATTTTCAGTAGAGACAAAAAACTGTTTTTTTATGAACTTTTATACCACAAAGGGGAATGCAATTGTATTTTTTCTGGCAAAATACTAGAGAAATCGATCTAAAATTTTTACAAAAAGTGAAAATTGAAAAAGCTCTGGAAGACAATCATGCAAAATTGGTTCAAGCCATATTGAGCAAATAATTCTTTCCGTGTAATTTTTAATCTTAATTGATTTCTTTATATTAAATCTAGAAAAATTTTTTTTTTAAATATATAACTGTGATCAAATCCTTGCGATTTATCTATTTATATATATAAAAATAAGTTGCATTGTGTTAGTACAAATTGATGTTCTCTGTAATGCGTGAACCGATTTTGTTTCAGCAAAGTTCACGTAGAAGGTGATGTCAATAACAAGGTTTTTATATATCAACGTCTCAACAACTTTTATAAAAAAAAAAAAAAACATTGCAAGTGCTACGGCATTCCCTTACTACGAAGCAGGTTTGTAAGGGAGAATACCCAAAAAAGTAACTGTATCAAAACATTCAGTGTGTAAAGCTGATCGTTACATGCAACAATTTTTAAATGCGCTGAACAAAGCGCTTTATGTGTCAAAAATGTATTGCTTCAAAGTGGGAACTCGCCATATAAAATTCATGTCTTCCGTATGCGCAATGGTAAGCGCAACTCTTATGTTTCTCCCTTACAAACCTGCTTCGTTGGAAGCTCCATTTTTTACTGGGGAGTTATAGCCAGTTTTTTTTTTCATTGAAATTTTTCGAATTTGACTTAATATTTAGAAAAACTGAAATTCAATTATTTTTTAAATTCATTACAATTCGATTTTAGTCAAACCATTACTTTAATTTAGCTAATTAGCTATTTTAAATCACATCTTCATAAGTTATAGCCATTTAAGAGAACACTGCTTTCATTTCCAAACATGTATATTTTCGTGGATGAAAATTTTGCAAATTTAAGTTAATATTTTGAGAAACTGAAAGGCGTCTTCTGGTATTGCAGCCACTTTGTTAGGTGATGGTCGCACAGCTTTAAAATTGCCATTGAATTACCAAGTTAATGAAACTCCCACATGTAACGTTTGTAAAACATCTGGAAAGGCAAAATTATTGAAACGTTGCGGTATCATTATTTGGGATGAATGCATTATGGCGAATAAGAAATCTGTTGAAGCATTGGAGAGAACAATGAAAGACCTTCGAGGTAATTCAGAGTTGTTTGATGGTGCCTTGATTTCATAGATCGACAGCTGCCGATGAAATTAACGTTTGCTTAAAGTCTTCATGCTTATGGAGATTTGTGAAAACATTGAAACTCACTACTTACATTCGTTCTCTAAGCAATTGCTGAAAATTGGGAATGGTGCAATGCCTGTTAATGACACTGGATTGATAACATTGCCACATGATTTTTGCCATTTCGTACAGTCAAAAGAGGAATTGATTGAACGTGTGTTCCCTAACATAGCACAAACATATACGTGCCATACATGGTTGAGTGACAGAGCAATTTTAGCAGCAAAGAACAAAGATGTTAGTGAAGTAAATATGGCTATACAATAAAAGATTCCTGGCGAATTTGTTTCGTACAGGTCTGCGAATTTTTGAATTCGGTTGATTTATCAGGATTGCCTCCGCATAATCTCCAATTGAAAGTTGGAGTCACTATTTTTTTGCTTCGCAATATCAATCAACCCCGTTTGTGCAATGGCACAAGACTAGCTATTAAAAGGTTTATGGCTTATGCCATTGAAGCTACTATTTTAACTGGAAAATTCAAAGGCGAAGATGTATTCATTCCATGCATTCCTGTTCGGCTTGGGCTTGCGGTTACTAATAATAACCCAGCAAAAACTTGGTAATGACTTGCCATTACTGAACAACTTACTTTTCAATAACTACTTCATACCATCTGCATTACATAGAAGTAGTTTGGTAATGGCTGACATATAATCTGATACCTAAGCACTTGTGTATGAGTTGATTAACGAAATTTATAATTCATTCGTAATAAAATGCATCTACGGTTGAAGTTTTTTCAAATCTATTACAAGTTGATTTAAAATATTTGTTCTTACAATTTGTTTTTTTTTTATTATAAATAAAAAACAATTTGTAATAAATTTGAATATGAAAAATTATGCTGTACTGAAATTTTATAGTCTTGACATGTTAGTTGTAATTTTGGTGACATCGGAGTTATAAGTTATTTAAGTCCCTATTTGTAAGCGAATGTGGTAATGACTTATTTAACTCCCTATTTGTAAGCGAATGTGGTAATGACTTATTTAACTCCCTATTTGTAAGCGAGGGTGGTAAGTAGTTGCCTCCAATAATTTAATCTCATATTTACGCTCTTAATTGAGTAAAAAACATCGTTTTTTTATACAATAACTACACTGCCCGGTAGACTAGCTGGTAGTCAGCTAGTCTATGAGCGCCGAGGTTGCGAGATCGAATCCCTTCAGAGACAGAAAAAAAATAAAGAATACAACAAAGTAAAATAAAATAAGAAAAATTGAAAAAAAAAAACATAAAGTAAAGTAAAATAAAATAAGAAAAAATAGAAAAAAAATAATTTAAAAAAAATAATAAAAAAAATTTTTTTTTTTAAAGTCATGACATGTTAGTTGTAATTTTGGTGACATCGGAGTATAACTTATTTAAGTCCCTATTTGTAAGCGAATGTGGTAATGACTTATTTAACTCCCTATTTGTAAGCGAGGGTGGTAAGTACTTGCCTCCAATGACATCACCGTGTTAAAATAATGAGTTAAAATGCTGGGAAGGTACAAGGCCAATCATTAGGAATTTGTGGAGTGAATTTAGAGTATCCAGTTTTCTCACATGGACATTTGTATGTAGCCTGTTCGCGCGTTGGATAACCATCGGTTTTGTGTATTTACACCGAAAATGGAAAAACAAGAAATGTTGTGTACCACAGAGCAGTACAGTAGAAACAATTTATCACTGATTTAAATGAATTCGAATTGATTTCTTATTTCCTTTTTTGCACTACGAGAGAACCCCTGCATCTCTAGTTTTATTTAAATATTATTTCCTATTTTTGGACCTTCTTGAATCCCCTAGTATTAAAAATGTATTACACCCTATTCAATTCGAAACTTTCTATAAGCCTTAATTTGTTTACCGGCTTTAAAATCTTTTTAACTTCTTCCTTAAAAACACACTGATCAAACATATTTGTATCTTATATTTTACCTTTTTTTTAGCATTCACTTGATAAGATTAATATTTTTTAATATTAATAAATCGCTTTGACTCTTATTTCCTCAAAAGAAAAACATCTTAAGACGCTTTTAACTTAAACCTCATCTCGTCTTCTTAAATGTAAAACCTTTTTAAATTCCATTAATCCTTTAAAAAATAAACTCCCACTTTAACTAAATCTTATAAATTATTCCAAACACATTGTCAAATAATGGCATATGGTTGGGTTACCATCACTGGCACTATAACACGACATTCAACACTCCATAATGAATTAGTCGAGCGACACCTTATAATTAATTCACAACCAGGAATTTGAAATAATTTGTACGCGAACACACTTTTAGTTCATTTCCTTTAAGAACTCCTCCAACAGAAAAGCAACAGAAAACTCTTTTTCTACATTTTGGGGAGGTATTGTTTTTTTTTTGTTGTATTTAATTTGCAAGAAAGAACAAACTTTTTCTTTGCTCTACAGAGTAAAACAAAACAGAAAGGGGTTAAAATAAAAATTCAAGGTTAAATCCTTTCCCACATTAAATTCTATTCGGTGTTGGAAATTGCCTCATAAAACGCCTAATCATAAACGCTTTGTCAATAATTCTTTACGTTTATTTAACTCTTTAACATATTTTTTATAAAATAAATGGGTATAACGAATATTAAAGCCAATCTATTGCTCGTCAATCTTGGTAATTTATTTGTAGATTCTATTTTTTTTTTCTTCTTTGGCTCTTTCCTTGTTTTTATGAGAATGAAAAAGGATTCACATATAAAATCAAACGCATGCAGTCACACTTTATCAATGTTCTGTTTAAAGAATATTAAGAGATTTTGTGTTTTGTTTTATAGTTCAAGGCTTTTGAATGAAGTTTATCTAAAGGATTTAGATTGCAGAGTGTGGGTTCTAATTCCACAAGTGCTTTAGCACGGCCCTCAAGACAACTTATTTTTTAAACAGATTGAATTTTCTATGTGACAATTTTTATCTGATTTGGTGCAGTTATGATGAAATTCATAAAGAACGCTTTTCAAATGGCGAAACCAAGCCAGTACATTGATCTTTTTAGACGGTTCTTAATAATCATTAACCAATCTAAAAAATATTTGTCAAATTTGTTTTGAATTTAGTCAAGGCAAACCATTCTTAGAAGGCACTTCTAGGAATGGTACTTTCTGGACAATTTTAGACCTTTTATCAAAAAAGGTGATTAGCTTCCTCTCATAAAAATCTATATTCGTACTTTTAACTGAATCGCAATTGATTTTATAGGATCTTTTGTTAAGCGCTTTTTATTACAACATGGTTATGCCTACCTGGCAAGCCTGTCAGCTGTTAAATATCTTTTGTCTGAAGTGTTATTTGTTTAGTGAAATATTTCCCATTTACGAATATGAATCGCTTTACAACCAAAAAAAAAGGAAAAATAGTTAAAACTTACTACAAAAAAGTAGTAAGCATTACGTGATGATTATGGTCATCATAATCGACCTACTGTGCAAGGAATTGGTAAGATTGTAAGAGACTGGAAGCGTTACAGGTGTGTTCTGGCCTGTGCATCATCGCACTGTCGAAAATATCGCTTCTGTTATTAAAGGTGTGGCGGGTAATCCGTATTTGTCGATTTCACGGCGTTTTCAGCAATTGGGCCTATCTTACGTTTCATTTTGGCCCATTTCGCAATTGGATAAACATCCTCATCTAAATAAAGTCAAACTCACACAACAACTAAGCCCAGCTCAGTATGCAATGCTGATTTTGCTAACGTATAAAGTCTAACGACAATTTGATGCCGTAAGACTTTTTGTGGGTCTACGTCAAAGACCGTGTCTACTTGGATAATCTCCTAACTTTGAAGCATTTAAATATCAACATTCATCAAGTTATCTACCAATCCCGAAATGTAAGAAAAAATACTTGAAAAATACCTCTAAAGGATCGACTACTGCAACCAATCTAGAGGCGGTAATTTAAAGAATGTTGTATTTTAAAAGTAATAGCAAGGTCCAGAGAAATAAAAGTTTCATCGAAATCATAGCTTTATTAGTAGTTTATTTACTTTTATCGTTGAAATCGAAGAATGATAATCGGTTTTTAACTTAACTCAAACAAAGGATATCATCGAAATTGATTAATCATATGCAAGGCCTGTCGATGTTTGTTATATAACATCATTCGAATATCCGCCATGACTTCACAATAGAGGGAGAGCACATTCGTAATTCCTACATGAAAATGGTGTTAAAAATTCATGATATCGCCGGCCACATTACCTACACCAGCCTTAAAATCGCTCGTGCAGAAGGTCCATTTTGGCGTAAGCTGTGTGGCACATAGCGCCGGCCTGTTAAACCCACATGACGTTGGTGGCGATTTGATACAACTCAGGCCATAATAAGTTCGTAATCGTTGACCGACCTTTAGCGTTGATTGCACGGCAATTTTTGCCTCAAAACAATATAGAGTGATGAGGCTACCAGCCCAAAATAAACATCAAACTGAAAATTTTTTTTGGGATGCTTTGGATGCGCTTTAATCTCATGTGTAGAATAAATAATTTGCACGATATTTTTAGTAGAGCAATGTGTTCATCATACCCACACAGAGAAAAAATATATCAATGTAAAATAGCATGGCACAATGTTGATTAAAAATCATAGTAAATTTCTGCAAGAGTGTGGACTTTTAAAACTATCAATGTTTCATATTAATTTGAAATCAAAATGTTTTAATTACATTTTTCAATATTAAATCCATAAAATCCTGCTGTAATTGCTTGTATAGAAACAATAGCAACACTATAAAAAGAAAAACATAATTTTTTGTATTTTCACGTTTAAAATTATTTATAAAAGCAAAAAAAATTTCCGTATTCTTTTTTTTTTAATTATTTAGTTAAATAGTGCATCAAATTTTCAAAGTAGAATGATGACGAAAACCATATCGGGCCATTCTGCTGTTGTCTTTTAATTGTGAGTGCTTTTGTGAACAAAGAAAAAACAAAAAAGTGAAACGTGGGTTGCAGGAAAATAAATAATTATATCCCTCTCTCTCTCTCTCTCCGGTTCTACGGGTAAGTGTTTAGAATATTTTTTTCAAATTAATGCATATGTTGTCTTTGAAGCTTCGAATAAATACACGCGTACATAAACATAAGAGTTTAAGTCTTCGGGATGACGGCATATAATTTAAGATAATGAGTAAAAAGTTACTATTCTATGCATTAAACTTAAATGTAGAAATGTGTGTTTCCTTGGCGCTACGAACTAAGTCCCTAATGAACTTAGCCCCAAAAACAAATAATTATCCAAGTCCCTAAATTATGGAATAAGTTCACTTTGAATTAAAATCCCAAAGTTGAAAATAAAAGAAATCCCCAAAAATATAAAATAACCCCCATTACAAAAAGGAAGTATAACCCCATAAATGACAACTTGTTTCATAATGATATCTGTAATGCCTCAATCCCGATATCAAACCCCGAATTTAGAAGTTTTAGTTGACATCCGAGCAGAGTTATTATAAATAAAGTTCTAAATATTAGTGATATAGTTTTTCATAGAAATAATAAAATAACAAGTTAGAGTGCTATATTCGGCTGTGCCGAATCTTTGATACCCTCCACCGACAGTTCGAATGTTTAAGGAGTAATATCTGTATGATGTTATTATTATCTTAAACTGTGACGATTTGTTATTAATTATGGATTTAGGCGACTAAACTGTTTTCCGGTAGTAGGGGGCCTAGGGTAAATTATGGACCGATCTTCACGAAATTTCAAAGTCTTTTTCCCAGTTCTATAAAACTTTGATGTACCAAATTTTGTTATGATAGCATTATTTTTTACGGATTTAGGCGTACTAAACTGTTTTCCGGGAGTAGGGTTTATATGGGGCCCAGGGTAAATTATGGACCGATATTCACGAAATTACACAGTTTTATTTCTTGTCCTATAAAACTTTGATGTACCAAATTTTGTTATGATAGCATTATTTTTTACGGATTTAGGCGTACTAAACTGTTTTCCGGGAGTAAGGTTTATATGGGGCCCAGGGTAAGTTATAGACCGATCTTCACGAAATAACACAATTTTATTTCTTGTCCAATAAAACTTTGATGTACCAAATTTTGTTATGATAGCATTATTTTTTACGTTTTTAGGCGTACTAAGTTGTTTTCCGGGAGTAAAGTTTATATGGGGCCTATGGTAAATTATGAACCGATCTTCACGAAAATTCAAAGATTTATTTTTAGTTCTATAAAACTTTGATGTACCAAAATTTTGTTATGATAGCATTATTTTTTACGTTTTTAGGCGTACTAAGTTGTTTTCCGGAAGTAGGTTTTATATGGGGCCTATGGTAAATGATGGACCGATCTTCACGAAACTTAACAGTTTAATTTCTAGTCCTATGTAACTGTGTCTTGCCAAAATTTGTAATGATAGCATTGTTAGTTAGGGTTTTAGGCTTAATATACTGTTTTCCGGGAGTAGGGCTTATATGGGGCCTAGGGTAAATTATTGACGGATCTTCACGAAATTTCACAGCGTGATTTCCAGTTGAATAAAACGAATTGTTGCGAAATCTTGTATCATTCTGTGCATTTTTCCACCATTTATGTTAGTTTTTGTAACAAAATTATAAATTTTTTTTAGGTGGTGGTTCCACATTTTGATTCATAGCTCAGATCCTATTTAACCGATTTTGCTGAATTTCAATCCCAAACTGCTTAGGATAACTACAATCAATTTGACACCAAGTTTGTTGATTTCTTTTGAGTTTTTCGAAAGTGAGCGTGTTTTCAACAGACGGACAGACGGACAGACAGACGGACATGGCTAAATCGACTTAAAATTACTCAAGGACCCAGAATATATATACTTTATAGGGTCTGAGATGAATAGTAAAAAAGTTTCACACGGAATGACAAACTGAATATACCCTCTTCACAACTAATTGTGGTGGAGGGTATAAAAATCAAAATTATTTTAGGGGATAATAATTTCCCAGGAGAATTTATTTGTATATTGATTGGACAGTACAAAGGACATAGGGAAGTTAGTGTTAAGTGGGGAGCAGAATAGTCGCTGTAGTACAACAACGTTGATAGCGTTGCAAGCTATCAAAAGCTTAAAACGGTAGTTTTGATTAAGTGTCCACAGAAAATATAGTTGTAGGAGACGTTGCAGTTGAAGTTGAAAAAGTTGGCTGGATTAGAGAAATGGTCAAGACACCTTCAACATAAGCACAATATAGGGTTCTGTTCATCAGTAGGACAGTAAAATTATCTAAATTTGGTACTTTTTGCTTTGTTATCGATGCACGAGACCTGTTTTAAAAAATTTGACTAATTTTATTTCAATAGAGGACCTTGAGCTAGAAGTTCTATTATAAAGATTTAATAAATAAATTAAAAAAAAAATCCCTTGAATAGACGTGAAGACAACCTATTTTTTAGTCTTAATATTTAATTTTCACCGAAACTTAATGTGTCTGTCCAAGCTTCTTAAGATTCGGTTAAGTAAAAGTAATTGAAAAAGTTTTATTCCCTTGAACGGGCGTGGCACTGCTTATTTTTCAGATTTGATAAGCTTCGGATAAGTAGAAATTGTAGAAAAAGAATAATTTTTAATATTGCGTTAATAATGCCCTAAAATAGTTTTGGCCAAAGAAAGTGGTCATCTGAACCATAGTGAATCGGTATAAGAATCTGTAATTAACTAAGTTAAATTTCAAGCTATGTAACGCGACTGCTTTTATTTAATACAAAATAGTATAAAATAAAATTCCCAACGATTTGCTCATTTTGGAAGTTATAATGTACTAGCTTATCCCGGTGCGCTTCGCTGCACTAATTTTACCACGTTTGAAGACTCTTCCTTTAATAGTTCTTCAGTTGAGCGATATTTAATATATAGTATATGCATCCTATGGGAGGTGTTTTCCCCCCTGCGCCTACCCGCTTTATTTTTGTTTTCAAAAGTGTAGTATACCATAAGAGTGACTTCTACAAAGTTTGAACATTCTCACTTTTACAGTTCTTAAGATATACGATATTAAAAATTGGCGTCCTATGGGGGGTACCACTTCCTCCGCTGCTATTTTATTTCAATTTTGGGGCTCAGAAGATCCTACCACCAAAGTTTAACAAAATGCGTGAAGCGGCTCTTAAGATATGCGATATTTAATATTGGCATCCTATAGGGTGTACCGATTCCCCTGCCCCTATCGAAAAAATGAGTAGCCTATTTTATTTTTAGGGCTCACATGATGCTTCTGTAAAAAATCGGTTCCGTAGTTTAGGAGTCTATAAGCCACCAAACAAACAAACAAACATTTTTCATTTTTATATATCGTCGGTCTCATGTAGAAAGGCCCTTACTCGAATTTTTTCGAAATTGAGTTTTTTAGTGATTCCAATACATTTTCCTCAATTACACTTCGTCACAAAAATTTAATACAATAGCGTCGAAAATATCAGGTTAACAAGCAATTGAAGAAGCCATTTTACATTATGATACATGGGCATTTCCGTCCAAAGGTCCACCGTGACCGAAAATTTAAAAGTTACTCCGTGACCGAAAATTTAAAAGTTACTAAAAACTGATTATTTTACGATATTGTTATAGAGAAATATTTAGATTTTACTAATTTTATAAATTAACCCATAAATTTGTTCACTTAGATGAACAAACAGACTGCAAATTTGTGCAAACCTAATTTCTTATATGTGAGAATGTTTTATTGTATGTTTTCTTTAATATTTATCTTTCTTAATAGAGGTGATATTTGATAAAAATTTTTCCAAAAAAATTTTCTTACATGGCCTGTAATCTAAGGAAGAGTTCAAAGAGCAATATGTTATTCGAATTAACTGTCAATTTTTATTTTGTTTTAATCACTATTCAGTTAAATTATTATGGAAAAAATTTCACGTTCGAAATGTCACTTATCGACCCAGATTTTGGCTTAAAAAAAAGAAAATCCAGAAGATTTTGGAATCAAGCCAAGACATTTTAATGTTACATTGCTACGTAAAATTGTGAAAGCAGTTCGACTAAAAAATTGTGCCAGCTTTCGCTGAATTACGCTTTTTTATACATGGCCACAAAAACTACTTCTGTTTTTTTCACGTTCGAACCGCTACTTCTTTTGCCATTATGTTTGACCTGGAATCGCGCCCTCCATAAACTTTAGTATAGATAACAGTGCTTTCTTAGTGCTATAAGAAAACGTAAAAATATTTTTTGCTTAAAATGTTATTGCATTATTTAAGCGTACGACTGTCACGTTCAACACTTTGGAATTACCCACATACAGTTTCTATTATGTTTTTGAGTTAGGGCCTTTCTACATTAGGGCGGGTCGATTTGTATGAATGAAAAAAAAGTTAATAATCGTATAGCAAAAACGTAATCTACATAAGATTCTAAGAAAATTCTACGAAGAAGCCATGGGTCTAAAATAAAATCCTAATGCGCGCCTTTCGACTTGAAAATTTTTTTACTTGGGTGAAATTTTTTTTATTAAAAAAAAATTTTGAGTTTAAAAAAATATAAAAGTGCAGAAGAACTTCCTTACTAAACAATTTTATTCAAAAAATTCGATTTCTTTTTGGAAAAAGCTATTTCTTCAAAAAAAAAACATTTTTTTTTTTTTTGCAAAGGCGGGCATATAAATTTTCAAGTCGAGAGGCGCGGATTAGGATTTTATTTAAGACCCACGGTTTCTTCGGAGAATTTTCTTAGAATTTTATGTAGATTACGTTTTTGCTATACGATTTTCAAAAACAAAAATCGACCCGCCCTATTATACATACTTATATTTAGTCAATATTATATGGATTATAATCCAACTTGAAAAAATAATTAAATTGTCAACAAAACATGTTGCATTCATCATGACAAAATCGACGTTTACAAACGTCATGTGATACAAGTACCACCAGTTTAATACCCGCTTAAATCTACCAAAAATTATTACAACCCTCAAAATATTTACTTTCAATAAATTTTAGCCCTCAACTCTCCAAATCATCCGTCATACTGTCCAGTTTTAGTTGATATGTCTATACACGTTTTGAAGGGATTTTCATCAAAAAATTTAGGCAATAAAGTCATTTCATTGTGTTTAAAAAAAAAGGGAGAATAAAAATTACACCCACAAAACTTTTTTTTTATTACAATTGCTGTGTATTTCAATCTTAATTGATGACATTTTTCTTTTTTTTAATAATGGTCAATAATAGAAAAATTTAAATTTTTTCTTAAAAATATTTTCTAAAGATTTTCTATGCAGTTGCTTTTTTAATGAGAGGCGTTTTGTAATTTGACATATTTTTAAAAAAAAAAATTATTTTAATTAATTGGTGTCTAAAAAAAGGAATTTTATATATTAAAAAAAAGTGTATATCTAATAATTTTATTTATCAATAACTGCCCTTAAATTCGCTTGAATTTTCCACGTGTGTCTAAAAGTATTTTTTGTTTGCCAGAGATTTTCTTTTTCAAAAATATCTTTTACCTTCTGGGAATTCTATTATGTAACATTTTTGCCACAAACAACCTTTTTGCCATAAAAAAATCTTTTTTAATTTTCCCTTTATCATAAAATTATTCTTATGCAATTTTTTTTAAAAAAATTTTTCGGTGTTCGCTTAAGCTAAAGCCATAAAAAAAATTAAACACGAACTAAAAAACTGGAAATCTAAAAAACATTTAGAACAATCAAACTACAAAATTTAAAAAAAAAAGTTCCTAGAAAATCCTTAAAAATAACAAGTTTTTTGTCCAGTTTTGCGTAAATCATAAAAAGTATATGATGCAAAATAAAGTCACCTTAAAGAGCACGCAACTAGAAGTTCTAGAGTGTAGAAAATGGCAGAGCGACTAGTTAATACAAAAAAAAAAACACGCGCGCCTGCGCAATATTGCGTAAAAAAGATGTTTCAAACAAAGGCACGCGAAACAGGAGAGTCATAAAGTCAACACGGCATAAAAAAGGTTGCAAGGTAGAGGTCGCAAGACATTAAAATTCATTAGAATTTTAAGATTTAAAAAAAATAATCTGACGTCAGAACGGCCAGGCGAGTTAACCGAACCGTAGCGAAATCATTAAAAGGATAAACAAAAGGATGTGATGTAAAACTGTTGTAAAAATTATGTAAGTTTAACAAAAAATTCCTAGTAATTCGCTTAAATACCATTTTCAATTTAATAAAGATGACGCGAAACTTATGTGAAAAATATTTCCCGAATTCCGTTTATGATTTTTGTATAAAAACAGTGGTTAGTCCTTCAAGGACTAACCAAAATAATGCATTTTTTTATGAGCTGCTGTCCAAAGAAAAACCTTCTAATTTGGTTGTTTTAGTTTTACATTTTTTAGTGCATTTTTTATAACACGCTTCTATGAATTTCAAAAAAATAAGAAAAATATTGCGTAAAAAGATGTCAAAAATATTCCAAGAATTTTGAAATGTAAATTCTTTTACCTTTTTCTTTTACGGAAGTAAAATGTGATGAATTTCTTTAGTTTCTCAACATATTATAACTCATCAATAGTTTTGACACATTGTTTTGGGTATTAGTTTCTCTCTTTCTCTCTCCAAAAACAAAAAAAATTACTGACCTTTAGCTGGTTCTATTTTATAAAACTGTCATCATTTAGTGTCACCCTCATCATCATCACGACAGAAATTATTATTTTCCCTGTGAGTTTTGCTGGCTGAGCGGAAAACGGTAAAAATCACATAACGGTCTTTAAATGTCATTTCTTGTGTTAAACGGCAGCTGATACAAATGTGCAAAAATGTATATTGAAATCAATAAATTGGTCAAAAAGTATCAATGATATTTTGGCATAAACATTTAATCCCCTGTTAGTTTTTCTTTGGGAGAGAGTTTGTATCAGTCATTCATTTGTGCAATTTGTTCACGTAGATTTTTTTGTTTTCTATCCAATTTTAAATGTTGATGATGTCAACAAGAGGCACTCGACTTAATGGGCAGATTGTTATAGAATATTCTATGTAACAAAGTATTGGGTAGGGGAAATATTTAAATCGTGGTAATTTTTTTTTTTCTAAGAGTGGTTTTGTGCGTTGCAAAACTATTGAAAAATGCTGTTTTAATTTTGAACTAAACGTTTTAGAAGTTTAAAAAAATCTCTCCCTGCTAAAAATGTTTCTAGTCGCCACTATTTCCTAAACAATGTCTGCACTTTCAACTTTAAAGTACATATTAAACAATCTCAAATTTTTCATTTGCAAAATTTACTCCTCTAAGTAAATCGTTTTTATAGCCTTTACAGGTGGAACTTCCCAGCAAAAACTTGGTAATGACTTGCCATTACTGAACAACTTACTTTTCAATGACTACTTCATACCATCTGCATTACATAGAAGTAGTTTGGTAATGGCTGACATATAATCTGATACCTAAGTACTTGTGTATGAGTAGATTAACGAAATTTATAATTTATTCGTAATAAAATGCATCTACGGTTGAAGTTTTTTCAAATCTAATACAAGTTGATTTAAAATATTTGTTCTTACAATTTGTTTTTTTTTATTATAAATAAAAAACAATTTGTAATAAATTTGAATATGAAAAATTATGCTGTACTGAAATTTTATAGTCATGACATGTAAGTTGTAATTTTGGTGACATCGGAGTAATAAGTTATTTAAGTCCCTATTTGTAAGCGAATGTGGTAATGACTTATTTAAGTACCTATTTGTAAGCGAATGTGGTAATGACTTATTTAACTCCCTATTTGTAAGCGAGGGTGGTAAGTACTTGCCTCCAATGACATCACCGTGTTAAAATAATGAGTTAAAATGCCAATGTATAAGTAGTGAAGAGTCGTTATATTAGCTTTTTAACTCATTACTTTGCAATGTAAGTTTTTGCTGGGTTCTTTTGCAATAGTCCAAATCACAAGCTCATTGTAATGTCGTATTCGTTGTTTAATTATATAATTATACAATTTTATATACGATTGATTTTAATGTGTTTTGTAAAATGCTGTATTTATGCCAGGCCTAGAAATATTCGATTTATTTGGTTAGTTTTTTTAATTTTTATCTTTTCAGAACGTGATAACTTCCATCACAAATGTAATTCTTCCGAATGAATATATATGTTTGATTCATTACAATTTATTTTTTAAAGTATTTTAACTAAAATTGTTTAATAATTAATATTTCAACTAAAATTTAAACTCCCATACCTGGTTTAATTTCATGGTATCAATAAATATGAATGGCAAATTTTATTAAAGAAGAAGAAAAAAAAAATAAATAAAAATCAAGAGCGAAGTAAAAAATTATAACTAAAATTAAATAATTTGCTTGTTTTAGTTTTATTTTTAAAATTTTTTATTATTTGGTAAAATGAAATTCGTTAATCTAAGTAGTTTTCTCAAAGTGAATTGCCAAAGGCCGGCTATACAGTGAAGCCTTAGTTAGCGAAGCAGGTATTTGTTATACCATAGAGGAGAAAATCCTTGCGCCCGGCCGAAGACCGGCTATACAGAGAAAGAAGCTTTAGTTAGCGAAGCCAGTATTTGTTATACCATAGAAGAGAAAATCCTTATTTTCGATATAAGTATATATTTAATATATACACCCAGAGAAAAAGCTACAAAACCATTTTTAAAAAAATTTTATCCATATTATGTTTAATTTAACCAAATCATTGTCACCGACAACCATATTATGGTTAACTTAGTTTCTTTAAAAAAAATCACTTGAAATTTTAACGGTATTTTAAAAAAAATGTACACATTTTTGATTATAAGTTAAGTTGTGGACATTATGACACTTTGCAAAGTGTCATAACGTCCACGGAAGTTATGACAATTCTCCAATGGACATTATGACACTTTTAAAAGTGTCATAAAGTCCATGGACATACATAAATGTATATATTTTTTATATGTAATACAATTTTTTATTTGTTTCAATTCATGTACTTTTATTAATCCTTAAGTTATTCCTGGGCTTGGCCAGGCATTTTTTTTTTACTTTTTTTTTATATAATTATTACGTATAATAGAACGAAACTTTATGTATTCCTCAATCAAAGTGTTTTTATAAGAAAATGAGAAAATAGTGGAAATTTAAACATCGTGGGCGCCGCAATTGGCCAAATGAAAATTTTGTATTTTGTATGGTTTTTCGAAGAATTATTCTATTTCCCAACAAAATGTTCCTGCTATAGCCATAAAACTCCATACATATAAAAGTAGTCGCAGCCTTGCCCAGGGGCTCGTTAATGTGAGTTTTTTCACATTACAAAATACTAGTGGTCCCAGCCAGGCCAGGGCTGTTAGATTTTTTTGAGCTCTATCGCCAAACCGGATGTCAGAAATCGCCAAAAATCGCCAAAATTCAATTTGGTTCAGTTTTTGTAATTTTTTTTTTTTTTTTAATAAAATTTTGCATACAAAAAACGCTAGTATAATATGTGAGCCAAAAATCGCCAAAAACTGAGAATAAATACAAAAAATTCGCAGAAAGTAAATTTTGTTTTGTTTCTGTAATTTTTTTATAAATAACATAAAATGGAGATCGTATAAGTATTCAGTTAAAAAAGCTTAAATTAAGTACAAAAGTCTATAAGATCGTACACTTCAGCCTCACTGATTTCATTACTGGAGTTTTGACCTGTATACATACTATTAGAATTAAATAGTGACTGAATATAAAATTCACTTAAACTAATAACAAAACAAAAATCATGTGGAAAAAAGTTGCAAGTTTTTTTTTTATATTAGTAATGATAACAAAAAATAACAAGTTAAACAAAATCGCCGAAATAATATAAATGGTGAAAATAGCCAAGTTAATCGCCAGTTATATCAGAAATCGCCACAAAAGTCGCCAGTCGCCAAATAGGAAATCCCATCGCCAAACACGTTTCAAAATCGCCACGTTTGGCGAGAAATCGCCATATCTGACAGCCCTGAGCCAGGCCTAGGTGGTAGTTTTTGCCACACAAATTAGGTATCTACTTAAGACTAAAAAAGATGACATTTGTTCTTCTTAGTATGTACTTATTTTGAATTTTAAGAATTTTGAAATATCTTAATTAGTATTGTGGTTATTTTGTTGAACTATTTATGGTTTTTAATCCAAATTTTTAATATTTTTAATTAGGCTTAAGTTCATGAAATTTAATTTTTCATTAAATTATTTTTATGAAGAAAGGAATTTTACAACATGAAAATTAATCAAAATTGTTATTGATAATCTTTCATTCTTGACGTGGCTGGGGCTCGAACCCCGGCCGGCAGGTTACCATGACATGTTTCGATTGCAACCACTCAATATCCTCAGATGGATTTCAAACATCAATCCTTAAACCAAATTGTATTCTAACATTTGGTAGATCGAAATTTGCTTTCCTGAATGATTATCCATTTTAATTGTTTTCACATGTTTTTTCCTTACTTCTGTTTTTTCGTACTTTTGTCAAGAATTTTTCTTGAAGTCCAAGTACATTTTTTGTTTTTTCATTTTGTCTTTTTCTTTTCTGTTGACATTTTTCAGCACAACTTGAAGGACAAATGTACACATAGAGCTCGTGCCTTAGCTTTAACAATAATTAGTATTGTGGTTATTTTGTTGAACTATTTATGGTTTTTAATGCAAATTTTTAATATTTTTAATTAGGCTTAAGTTCATGAAATTTAATTTTTCATTAAATTATTTTTATGAAGAAAGGAATTTTACAACATGAAAATTAATCAAAATTGTTATTGATAATCTTTCATTCTTGACGTGGCTGGGGCTCGAACCCCGGCCGGCAGGTTACCATGACATGTTTCGATTGCAACCACTCAATATCCTCAGATGGATTTCAAACATCAATCCTTAAACCAAATTGTATTCTAACATTTGGTAGATCGAAATTTGCTTTCCTGAATGATTATCCATTTTAATTGTTTTCACATGTTTTTTCCTTACTTCTGTTTTTTCGTACTTTTGTCAAGAATTTTTCTTGAAGTCCAAGTACATTTTTTGTTTTTTCATTTTGTCTTTTTCTTTTCTGTTGACATTTTTCAGCACAACTTGAAGGACAAATGTACACATAGAGCTCGTGCCTTAGCTTTAACAATAATTAGTATTGTGGTTATTTTGTTGAACTATTTATGGTTTTTAATGCAAATTTTTAATATTTTTAATTAGGCTTAAGTTCATGAAATTTAATTTTTCATTAAATTATTTTTATGAAGAAAGGAATTTTACAACATGAAAATTAATTAAAATTGTTATTGATAATCCTTCATTCTTGACGTGGCTGGGGATCGAACCCCGGCCGGCAGGTTACCATGACATGTTTCGATTGCAACCACTCAATCTCCTCAGATGGATTTGCCGTCTTACACTCGCAGCCATCGACGACTGCTGACGTCAATAGTCAAACATCAATCCTTAAACCAAATTGTATTCTAACATTTGGTAGATCGAAATTTGCTTTCCTGAATGATTATCCATTTTAATTGATTTCACATGTTTTTTCCTTACTTCTGTTTTTTCGTACTTTTGTCAAGAATTTTTCTTGAAGTCCAAGTACATTTTTTGTTTTTTTCATTTTGTCTTTTTCTTTTCTGTTGACCTTTTTCAGCACAACTTGAAGGACAAATGTACACATAGAGCTCGTGCCTTAGCTTTAACAATAATTAGTATTGTGGTTATTTTGTTGAACTATTTATGGTTTTTAATCCAAATTTTTAATATTTTTAATTAGGCTTAAGTTCATGAAATTTAATTTTTCATTAAATTATTTTTATGAAGAAAGGAATTTTACAACATGAAAATTAATCAAAATTGTTATTGATAATCTTTCATTCTTGACGAACCCCGGCCGGCAGGTTAACATGACATGTTTCGATTGCAACTACTCAATCTCCTCAAATGGATTTGCCGTCTTACACTCGCAGCCATCGACGACTGCTGACGTCAATAGTCAAACATCAATCCTTAAACCAAATTGTATTCTAACATTTGGTAGATCGAAATTTGCTTTCCTGAATGATTATCCATTTTAATTGATTTCACATGTTTTTTCCTTACTTCTGTTTTTTCGTACTTTTGTCAAGAATTTTTCTTGAAGTCCAAGTACATTTTTTGTTTTTTCATTTTGTCTTTTTCTTTTCTGTTGACCTTTTTCAGCACAACTTGAAGGACAAATGTACACATGTAACTTATCATTGTTGCAGGCTGATATGTATAAAGATTTGGTATATGAAGCACGAGTTTTATGTATAATTTTCAATTTCTTCAAGCATAAATATGTTGTTAAAGTAAAAGCTATAATCGAGGTTTTTTTTGTCGGTTTTCGGTTTCGGTTTTTAGGAACTTAAAACCGCGGTTTCGATTTCGGTTAAAACCGAACAGTAATGTGTGCATATGAAAATGATTATTTTCACGACGAAACGGCTACATGGCTGCAGGTTGTTGTCTGTGCTTATTTTGTCGTTGTAGTCAAATTAAACTAATTTCTATTGTCCACTACAAAACAGAAAAAGTGTTGCTAATATAAAAAAAATATTTAAGGAATAAGTGCTTAAAAAGTTTTTTTGTTTACCGAAACAGAATTGGCTTGACACAAGACAAATTGATATTTATAACTAACTTTTAAGTATCCTTGAAAGAAGTTTTATAGTTATAGGTAGTAAAAGTTGCAAAATACTCTATACATATCTCTTTATGTATAAAATTAATCTGTACAATATGGGAATCATTTAAAAATGCTTCAAAGTCTGTTTCACGTGGCGTTTAAAGCATACCGATTTACCAATTAAGAGCTAATTTTATATATTCCTACTCCGTGGCTGACTTTTTTCACAAAATTGGCATTATCCTTAAATTATGTCGATATAACAATACTTATTTTACCGCAATTATTTTATATTTTATTACCCTACACTAATTTTTTAGTTTTAATTAAAATTGGGCCTTTTCTTTAACAATATTTTTACTCAAACTTATAAATAAATTGAGTAATAAATTATGTAAAAATTAAGTCTCGATATTTAATATTTAAATATTAAATGTTAACCTTTAAAGTTCTAATGCTTCGTACAAGACGGTGCTCAGATCTTACAATGCTGTCATTAAAATTGCCTTAAAACGTCTTGCAATAGTGTGAACATTGTAAGCTCAGTTTCATTTGGCAGATGTGTTAAATTAATGCATCTGACAATGGCACCATCGTCAGAAAAATGATAACACTGTAGGATCTGACCACTGTCTGTACGAAGCTTAAGTTTTGATTATAAACAACTGTTAATATTTTTTCAATTGTAGCTGCCGTCTTGAAAATAATTTAGTAGCTGACTACACGACTATAATTGCGACCAGCAGCATTTGTAGTCATGTGTTTGTGTAGCCTGCTGTGGTGAATGAAAGAGAGAGAGAAATTATTTTGTACCAAACATTTTTTTTCTTGAGCAAGGCGAATTAACTACAGGTGGTGTCGAAATGGCATCTGATTTTGACAGTTCGGGCTTATTTGTTTTGATTTGTTAGTGTTTTGCTAATAATGGTTGACATTTCGAGCTAATGGCACTAACAATGCAATGCAAAAAACCGTATGTTGTTTCAGTTGTTTTTGGATTGTTGTAGTTCCGACACCACCTGTAGTTGAATTCGCCTTTTTCTTGATTTGGTTTAATTTTTGTGGCGGTTCACACACGTCAAGTTTGACTCGTCAAGTCTTGAGTTTTTAGGAGAGAGGGGTAAGGAAACGGCATTCTCTTTCCCATCTCTCCTAAAAACTCAAGACTTGACGAGTCAAACTTGACGTGTGTGAACCGGCACTTTGTTCAGACACAACGAACCGAGCTGCCACCTTTTTTCAATTTGTACATAAAAGTGGAAATTATTGTTTTTTTGTATGAATAATTAAATAAAACAAAAAAAAAAAAATAATATAATAAAATATTCTAAAATCACTTTCCTCTTTTCGTCCATTTTCTTTAACACATAATATATATTTAAAGGGGCAGATGTGTTGATTTAACGATGTCCATCTTTCCATACGTCAATTTGTATGACCATGTGTATGTTGTAATGGGGTTTTCTAGATAAAATGGGGACATGGTTGTTTTATACTTATATTGCGAATAGTTCGGAATAATTTGCTATTGAAATCCAGACAGATCGGTCTGCAAATGGCTTAGATATCAAATTAATAAATTAGTAATAATAAATTAATTCAAAAGCAATGAAAGTGTTTACCAAATAATTTAAAGCTGAGAGACCTTGAAAATGGTTTTGTTTAATGTAGGAAGGGTTTGGAAAAAGGACAGAGACAACGTTGGTCAATACTTTAAAATATTTATATTGAACTACTAAATATGTTATTGTTTCGACCTTTAACTTAATTATTTACTTAATTTATTTATATTGAACAATGTTTCACTTTTAATATATACACCCAATATGTAATCGATGTATTGGCCATCAAACACTACTACTGCAATCGGGCTTGTCTCAAAGAGTTTTTCTATGCAGTACAATTAACCTTCAAACCCCTTTAAACAAAAACTTTCGTTAGTTACCTTCGTGTGTGATTATTCACACATATACAATGTCTGTATACTTTACTGTGGCGCCATGGTACGTTTGTAATCAAAGTCATGATTTACGTAACATTAATGATGTATTTATACGGTTGGTGATCAACAAACAAACCATATAAAGCTTGTGAGTATTTTATATAAACACTCACTTTATAAAACATAAATTGCATGCAGTTCGCAACATAATCAAAAACATTCATACTTGCCGACCAAAAATGTTGGCTCTAGTGCAAATTACATAGAGAATTATAATGTGTGGAAAACCACACATGAGGGTAACTTACGTAAGTTCTGAAATATTTCGTTACTAAAAAATATTTTTCAATAGAAAAATGTGTTTTCGTTACCTAATTGATATTGCTAACAAAGTCAAGAAGTTTCTTTAGTGTTCCTCAACAATTGTTTTTGTTTATCGTGTAAAAATTAATCCTTTTGTGTGGTTTTTCATACAACGGTGGCTTAAAGGTAAAACGTATTATACTAGGGTCCTTTTTTATTTTAGATATTGGGGCTTTATTTCATATGCAATAAATCCCTTAAAATTGGACGTTATTTTATTTCGGTTTAGGAGTTATTTCATTCCATTGGGGGTCTATTTCATTTTTAAAACAGGTGATTTATTTCATATATGATATAAGATCTTATTTCATTTTATTTTTGGGGACTTATTTCGTGGGGACTTATTTCATGGCGCCGATTTTGATAACATTTTGCACAACTTTTCAAATACAGCCCCTGTTATCATCACTGTGTTTTGAGAATCATTCTAGGTTTTTATATATAGAATATGGGGTCTTATTCTGGCAGTCGAAAGCAATTTTATTTCTAATTCTGTCAATCGAAATAATTTTTTGATTATCCATTGCAAATTTTTCCTTATGTCGTCTATTCATTGATTATTAAAAAAAAAATCTACTAACAAAAATATAAAGTAAGCAAAGACTTATCTCGAACTCATATCGGGTGGCCACAAATTTACAAAACAACAACCTGTTCCAGCTAAAACAGCTGCAAGCGCTTGAAAGAAACCTGTGAATGGGAAAAAAAGACAATGACATGACATGACAAGACTTAATTAAGTGCTCTCGAGATAATTAAAATGCATAATCACAAAAAATCAAATATTTTGATTCAAAAGAAAATAAGTTTTCTAAAACAAACGAACTGCAAGATACTTGAGAGTTTGAGGCAAAAAAAAAAAAAAGCAAACGCCACAGGATGATATCCATACCTTGAAAAGCAGAACAGAAAATTTTGACTCTTGACAGGATACTTCAAATAAATGATTTTTTTGTTTTTTTTTTTATTTAAAACAAAAAAAAACTGTATAAATATTATTGGAAATAGGGTTACCACTTATTTCTAACCATGCAACCACTTCCTGTGATGACTGCCAGAGAGTTTCGTCTATTTGGAAGTGTTGGCAAAATGTCACAGCTTGACTGCTCTTCAGAATTCACAGTCCAAAAAAAAAATCATTTTTGTAAATGAAAGATAATTAAAATTCAAACTGGCTGCATGCAACTCCAAAAAAGAGAGTTAGTTTTATTTTGCTGTTGTGCAAAATTATAAAAACGAAAAATATTTTAGCACTCTTCAATTATATAACGAAAAGGTAAATATTTTATGAAAACAACGCAACAGGATGCCAATTGAAAATTATTATGATTATATTTCTACACATATACATACACAGATATTGCAGGTTGTATGTGTGTGTGAGTTTTGTTTGTTTGCTTTAAATAAGATACTAACACACATATACTTTTGTTTATTTATCCTGACACAAATGTCACTTATTTACGCACTATGTGTTGTAGTTGTATGAAAGCGCGCGCCAACCCCAGTATGCCCTTAAGGACAAATATACCAACAACAGATGCACATGGACTTACAGTTTATAATTGTATTTCAAAGAAGATGTGCATTTGCTGGATACGATACAATTGGATTAGAGAGAAAGTAATTTCAAAATTTTTCTAAAAGATAGGCTGAGCTTAGATTTCAGACAAATTCTTTTCAGTTTTGTAATACTTAGGAAATTTGGAAAAGGATTAAGAACAATCGGCAAGCCAGAACTAAATTTGTATAGACTTTTAATCAAGGCTAAATTTAAGAAAAATATTTTTAACCGACAATAATTTCTAATTGGTTTTTTAAAGGATCTTTCCAATAAAATAGCTTTGGATGTACCGAAATAAAATTTAAAAAAATATCGAACCTGGGGGCAAATTATGGCAGTCGTTATCGAATTCTTTTTTGATTCGAAAGCAATTTTATTTCTGTCAATAATGAACGAATCGTGATTATTTTTTCAGTGTGAAAAGTCAAATAAATGCTTTACAGCACTAAGAAAACCATTACGATTTATTTAGTATGGACAGAAAGAATTAGAAATAAAATTGCTTCTGAATCGAAAACTTATTCGATCATCACTGCCATAATTTGCCCACTGTTACGAAATACAAGCAAGTGGGAGAATCCAGACTATATTCCAAATATAATAAAGTATTTAGTTTACCCTTAAATAACCCTTAAAAAAACTTACGTTAGTTACCCTCGTGTGTGGTTTTTCACACATATGCAATGTCTGTCCACTTTGCTGCGGCGCCATAGTTCGTTTGTAATCAAAGTCATGATTTACGTTATATTAATGATGTATATATCCCGTTGGTGATCAACAACAATGTATGGTTTGTTGTTGATCACCAACGGATATAAGAGGGGTATAGGTGCAAACACTGCAATGTCCACATTTATAGTTTTCGTAATAAATAGTATAAACTCTAGCTCAAAGTATATTCATATTTATGTATTGTATATCATGCTATTCAGTAAATAAGAATATGATGAAGATATGACGCAAGTTTCAACCAAGTCGATGTAGTGGTTTGCTGGCAATTATCATAATAAAATTGGAGATTGCTGTGTTTGCTCTAATCAAATGGACATTGCTGCTTTTTTAAGCATTGGCAAGTACTTAAAAAAATCAGTAGTTATAAAATTCTTAAACTTAACAAAGGCTTAGTTTTTCTTAATTGATTTGGAGGAACTGCATAAGAACTTAGTTCCATAATTACGACTAATGACAAAGTTATAAAATGAACAATAAAACAAACTGTTCACATATAAAAAACAGTTTGTTATATTTTTAAATTTCTTTTTAGCATGCATTTTCGAAAATAGTTGAGATAAAAAGCGCGTAACAAAATGTGATCATTGCAAAAACGACAATCTCCAATGGACATTGGCGTTTTTGCATCAATTCATAATTTTTGAACATACTTTTTTGTGGGATAAAAGTGTTTCTGGTAATGTAATATTCACTAATTGGAAGCATTCATTAAATACAACTAAGAGGTATTATTAGTTACGTTTGTGAAAAAAGTGGACATTGCAGTCTATGCATCTATACCCCTCATATATCGACCCCTTTGCGCGAAATAATCGTATATGCTAATTTTTTGAAATTGAGTTTTAGATGCAATCTTGTTCTACATTCAAAGAGACGTCACCTGACAAAATATTGTATGCGAATTCCACTCCGTTGCTCCAAAAATTGAATGTATATTTTCATTTTGATATTGCAAGTGATAGCAGAGAAAAGTAGAAAAATGCGTGTCCTGTAAAATTTGGTTTTTGTAACATACGATAATTTCGCGCAAACGGGTCGATGTAGTATAAGCTTATATAAGCACATGCAGTTCGCAACAATATCAAAAATATTCACACTTGTCGACGGAAAATTTTGTCTCTAGTGTAAATTACATAGAAACTACGTATGTGCGGAAAACCACACACGAGGGGTAGCTTACGTAAGTTCTGAATTATTCGGTTTCCAAAAAATACATTTTAATCAAAAAATGTGTTTTCAGTACTTAACAATCAACAATTTTTTTGTTTAACGAGGGGAGAGAAAGAGATATACGATAGAAAGCTTAAGAATACAACAACACATAATGAAAACAATGAACCACAATGAAGATGTTGACAATATTAGTGCCTGTTATAGAACCGCAATATAATTATTTCTGTGATAATAACTTTAAGTTGTGCTTTACTGTTTTTGTTAAATATGTTTGTGCAGTTTAATTTTATTATAAACCTGTCGATGTTTTTAATGTAAAATAATATATATTTTTGTAAGTTGTGTCTGCTTGTTGTGAAAAAATATTTTTGTATTAATGTTATCCTTTTATTATTTTTATTTAAATAGACGACCCTTGAAAAAGTCACCAAAAAAGTGACGAAACGTCGGGTGAAATGAAATAAAATTGTTTTTTTATTAACATCAACATCATTAGGTCTTATTAGCTTATAAAAGAAAAATAAACTGAAAATTAATAATCAATTGGCCAAAGAAATAAATACGAATAGATTCTTCTACGTTAGAAAAGGATTCACCAGTGGCTTCGATTCTGAGCAACGGATTTTGCATTGTTAGGATGAAAACCATATTTTATAAAAGTAATTGTTGGATTATGCCATCGGGATACCCATCTTTGCTTTCTTTGCCACACTCCACTTGGTTTTGTCTGCATAACAAGCTTCGGTATTCTAGAAACTTCTATCCTCATTACATGATTAAACTGACTTCAATAGAAGAGATTTGTTCTGATTTATTTCATACTGGCAAAATTTTGCGTGTTTTTTATTAAGATAAACTGTCGTTTAGTCCTAATCTCTCGGCGCCAAAATGAATGCAATGCGTCTAATAACGCTCCCATGCATAAAATATAAATGCAAGTGGCAATTCTAATACACAGCTAACAGAATCACACAAAACCCCTTGATAACGAGCCGGAGCTATAAAACCTCTATTTCCGTTTAAGCAGCGGTATAGAGATCACAAACTTATAGGCCGAACTTAGCCCTAGATAGGGCAAAAGTGTAGCAGTAGCCTGGCTTTTCTAAGATTCTTTTATCCTGTCATTTGCGTTTTGGCCACAGCCACCACATGATCCCTGAGGCCTCAATTTATAATCAGTCCAAAACATATAAAGATCTAAGGGCTACAGGTTCCCGTGGCATCAGATGAGATCCTGATTAACCTTTCTGATCTCGAAAATATAACGTCAAGAGGTAGGCGCTGCTTAAAATCGGTTAGGGTTCTAACACTTCCAGAACCGTAAGTTGCTCTGCATTTTATGAATTTTTATTTTTAATTTTTGAAAGCAAAATTATTTTTCGATAGTAACAGGCTTAATTCAATACAGACGCAACAACCCAAAACTCTTTTAAAACACTGTGACTTCCTCTTACAAACGTCATTTATTTCACTACCAATATCTTTGTGAGATATCCTGAAGTTACTTTGGAAAAAATCTTTGAAAGGTATTTTAAGCCGGCCATTTCATTCAACACCCCCCCCCCGAGCAAGTACTCTTTTAGTGATTTGGGTCTATTGTATTTTTGGTAAATGTCCCAGCATCTCATTGAGACATTTTCGAGCTTTCAAAGCGTTACATACACCCGGCATTGCAATCTAATATCTAAATGGAAGTCGTTGCACATTTTAGATAGAAATTTTTTTTAATTTAGTTTTTCCTGATTAAAATAGTAGTTCTAATCAGTGTTCGAAAATAAACAGAACATTATTTAGCGTTCGGCTCACACACCCAAGGGCGATTTTTTTTAGTGATTGTGTAGACGACCACAACCCTTAATACCGTTCGTAACTATTTTCAAGAAAGAGCCGAAAATATATGGTGTTCTGTTCTTCGATAAAAAAACAGTACAATTGTAGTGATACTGTAGACAAACCTTATGTTTTAATGTTGTATAATGTTTTTTTTTAATGTTCTATAATAAAACAAAAATGCTTAGCAACGACCGCAGCAGGAACAGTTTTTTTGTGTATTGTGTATATGTTTTGTTTGCGTAAAATTAATTTGCTGGCTTTTTGTTTTTTTTTTTTCTTATGTTCATTTTGTTTTTATAAAAAAATTTTTGGTTTTTTTCCAACCAAAAGGCCGCTAAGCACCACAGAAACGAACGAACACTAATGAGCTGAACCGAACACAATGAAATTTGTGGTTTAAAAAACCTAACAGAATTAAATGTTCTTACCTTTTTATTGGGTTGGTTGGACCAATATTGTTTTTGTGTCCGAAAGATGATAAACAGGGAAACGTTATTTTTTAATGATTTACTACACAAACACTTTAAGCGTTTGTGTTTTTCCACAAATCTACCGAACCGAACACTAATGGCCAATTTTCAGGATTCATATTAAAACACATTCATGTTTAAATCGTTTTAAAAACCAAATTCTCTTCTTCACTAAACACTTAAATAAAACTAAATTCACCGATGTGGTACATTTAAATTCAACTTAAGTTTCCATTGGAATAACTTAGCAAGGTAGCCTCAATATGACAACAATACAACAACAACAGGCAAAGCAATAACATTCAGCTGTTTTGTGGGACCACTTTGCAAATAAATAAACTTTTTTATGATATTTTTTGTATTTAGTAGTGCTACCATACTTTTATATTAATTAAATAAGACTTTTCAAATAAAACTCAAAAAATCAATCCGTATTTAAATACGATTTAAGTTTATATGAAAGTTAACTTAATATTGATATAAATACTATCCTGAAAATTGGGCATGAGGAGCGATATTAATTGTTTATTTTTGAACACTGGTTTTAGCATTTATTATTTTATTTTCGTACTACGTGGTGGCCCAAATAAGATCAACCAACGTATAATTTTTTTATTTGAGAATAAAATAGTTTTTTCTTTTTGCAGATTAAATCGGAATTCTTCTAAGCAAAATTATCGAATTTGTATATTTTTGTCAACGATCAACTGTTAAGACGAGTGTAAATGTCATCAAAATGTTAATTCAATATCAGCTCCCACTATTCGTTTAATATAATTAACTGTACATGTTATAAGTTGTATTGAATAAAAAATTCATTCAATCTGATCAAAAACCATTCATACCATTCGTTAAGTATTCGCTGCTTTTGGGAGTGATAGCTAACATTTGTATAAGACCTGCAATGAATGCATAATTTTTCGTTATAGGCTGATTAAACTTGCTCACATCTTACATCTTTCATCCTATCGCAAAGATGAAAACATCTTCCCATAAGAATTGTAGAGGGCTTATAATTTAAAAGATGTTCCTAACTCATGTTGTTTCATTCAACATCTTGCGATTATATTAGTGTCATCACTAGAAAACACAAATAATTTGTTAAAAAGTATATACCATCACTAGAAAAAAATACAAGCGGGCAGGACAGCAATATCATTTATTTAGTTTTTATTCGCTCTTACACGTGAAAATAAATTTTTTTATGATGAAAGATGTTACAAATGTAAACAAGTTTTTTCATTTTTAACATCTTCCACGCATTCCTCTAAGATGTGCTCAAGTGTAAAAAGGCTATTAAACTTCGTTTTCTGCACAGTATTGTGCGTTGCCAAACTGAATGGATATTTATTGTAACCATGAGGCTTTATTTTCAAGATTGTATTGCAAATGATAAAATAGAACAATCAAACCGTTTTATGTACTGCAAGCACTACTACCGCAAGACCATCAATAACGACATTGCTAGATCTGACTTGGGTCACCCTGTAATTTAAACAACAAATTGTCGGAATAAATCATTTGATTCAGAGTAACTTTAGCTCTTTAACCAAAACTATTTTCCCCGTATGTGTACATATAAATATTACCAGCAATTTCTTTTGAAAGTAGCTACTAAATAAAGATGATGTAGATATTCTTAACTTCAATATAAATGATTTGTTTTCTTCGTTGCAATTGTATACTCTTCTAACTGTTGTTTCCCTATAGAGAGACTTCAAATAGCACCGATTCAAAATTCTCCTGAAGACATCAAAATAAAACGTATGGTTGCCATTATTTTTGAATAGAACAAGTACAAAGACATGTTTTAGTTAAATTTTAATGATGTTTTTACCAAAAAGCGGCAAAATATTTACGACAAAACCTTCTTTGTCAGCATTTAAAACAAAAGCCTAACTATGTTTTCTCTCAGGTGACAAAAATCGAAATTTAGGAGAAAAATAAAAAAAATCCTTATAGTGATAAAGCAAAAATTCACTTTAACAAAAATATATGAAAAGTCACTGCGCTCAACTCTTTGATCTTTTCGCCACGTTTTTTTTCCGGTAGCCTGCTAATGATGTCATTAACAATTTATTTCAGTTTCTTGTGTTCTGTTTTCCAGCCAATATATTTATCACAACTAAATGAGTTGTCACAATTTTGCTTATCATTATTGGGACCAAGTAAGAAATTAACGGAAACTAACAGCTCTGTGAGGTCCTTCTTTAGCTGTCCATAGTTGTGTCTAAACATTTAGGGGGTTGATTTTCCTTTTTCTTTGTGTCTTGTTTTGTTCGAGCGTAACTACAACAAACAATTTAATTGTCTTGTTCGTACATTGTTGCAGCAGCTAAAAGTCTGTTAGTGCAAAAATGCAATTTCATGCGCCCATTTTGTCAATTATTGATAATTTATTAGTTGCAGTATCATTTATTTCAATCTTTTGAATTCCTTAATGAAATTTCAAATTCTTTTTATAGATTTTTCTAATAAATAAATTTTGTGATATCAAAAACTGCATTGAGTTTGTTATTTATGAGGCCGTTGTCGCGCTTTATTGGATTTTGAGTTGTTGTTTTTGTCATGACTTTTGTTTTCAAAATTACTACTGAATATTGTTTTAATCCACCCTGTTATTAGGGATTATTGTGAAGAGTCCTTTTAAGGATGTTTGTGCCCAAAAAAAGATGTGTGACACTAGATAAATGTTGTGATTTTTTATTGTATTAGATATATTTTGATTTATTGTTATTTTCTTACGTATCATGAATTTTATACTTAAAATTTTTTTTGTGTAATTACACTAATTATTATGTTGAATTTGTAGATAGAGAAGGATTTTATAGGGAGTGATAGAAAGGATGTTATAGATATAATCCTTAGTAATAATTTATTTTAAAATTTTGTAAACATTCGAATTGAAGTTACGAATCGTTATTTATGTCATCTTCGCATAATTTCAAATTTTTTTCCTGAATTGTAACAAATTCTAAAGCTCTCATCATTGGAATGGAAAATGTTTGACAAGCAAGAAATTTAGGTCCCACATGTCTGAAGCAGAGGGATATCGGAAACCAACTTTACACGTCGGAAAAAATTGCTTATAAATGGATCAATTAAAATGGTAACAACGAGCAAGTTGAATGCCCAAAGTATAATAAAGATTATTTTGATTTGTAAACAGCTAAGACATATGAGGGGCTTAAAGCACAAGGGGTTTAAGTGCCTTTTTCTAAAATTAAGTTTACATATGGAATTATAGGTGAAGTTCGGAGATGTTGTTCAGACCACAAGAGGTGAATGTAGGATTCTCATCCGGACGCTAGATATGGTGAACAATTCAAGCACTTGACATTAAAATACCTGATTTGCTTGGAGCACAAGCGAAATAACCGCTTTTGCCTCATTATTTAACATAAGTCATTTGAACCCCTTTTGCTTTAAGCCCCTCATATGTTTAACTTACTCCCAATTAAATAAATGAAAATATCTAAACCCTAGTTTAAACCTATTAAATATGTTATATTCTTCGTCATATATTTGATAGGTCTGAACATACCTTGAAATTTTATTAAAAACTTGTAAGTAATTTTTTTCATTTGAAAAATCGTCAAATTTAGTCAATAAATCTTCAAATCATCAGTAGTGCAATTTTAAACCCAAGAATTCTCAAAATCACGATTAATTGTCAAATCTGGCAATCGTAAATGGATCCCAAAAAATCAGATTTTTCGGGTGGCAGCGTTATCATTCTTTTTTTGAAAACCTTGATCTGGCAATTCCTATCAACGCCAAGCGCTCTAGGCAGATAATTACCCATTTCTTTATACTTTAGTTGGATGACATCGATATCAACGACATGTGATCCGAACATGATAGCTTTACATGCCACACAGCTCATGCCACATTAAACATTTTCCACGAGCGATTCGACAACGTAGTCAACTGAAGCGAAGATTATGTGAAATGGTTACCAAACACGTACGATTTGAGCATATTAGACCTTTTCTTTTAGGAGCTTCTTGGCACGCATATCTATACGAATAAAAGCCCAACATCGGTCAAATTCAGACACATAAGTCAGTGCCAGGATCATACAAAATTTGACATTTTGGATGCGCGCCAACCAGTGAAGCCACGGTGGACCTTTGCACGCTGTTATATTTTGTAATTGAGGATCTAAAATCATTTGAAGGCTGGGTTACAAAAACCATAATACTTTGCAGTCAAGGTCAAAAATGTATCATGAAGTTTAACGTTGCACAGTTTGGTTATTCTGTACTCTTAAAAAAATGTATATAGGCAGTTCCAACGAAAAGTCTACTTTTTGTCACGTAACGCCAAAAGTAATTTTATATAATTCTCAAACAATTTTATATGTATAGTTTACTTTTTTATATTTTGGTGTAAAGCGCAACTAGCTCTACATTTTGTAACAAAAGGGATATCATTTGAAAAACAGGGTTCTAACATACAAAGATTTTTTTTTGCATTCTGGCGTTACATTAAAAAAAATAGACTTTTCGCTAAAAATGCCCATATGTACCTTTAAACAAGCAAAGATTTTTAAGTTTGGTACAGAAGTCCAAAGTTTACTAAAAAAGATTTTATACAAAACGTCTTGCTCAATTCGCAGTCTTTTTCAGTTTTGTAATGCAAGTCAAAATCCACTTCCGTTTTTTAACGTCATGCCAGCGCATATTTTTGCTTATATCTGCAAATCCTTAGCGTCGATTGCTTTAATTTTTTTTTTTCTCTTTTTACTCTTTTTACAAATTTGACTTCTTCATTTAATTTTTTTTAAATTTTGTGGTACAAATATCACGACACGTCAAAACGGAAATGCCCATACAAAAAAAAAGAAAAGAAATATAAAATAAATACAAAAAATTTTGTTATTCGTGCTTAATTCCCAGTTTTTATTCTTGAAAAAAACACTGGAAATTTATTGTTGATGGGATAAACTATTCCTATGCGCATTTCACTGGTTGCTTAGGCCAGATCATCAGGAAACTTCATCCATAAAGATTTTAGAAAAACTAAAGATATTAAACCAAATAAAACTATTAAACGTATTACAATTATAGCAACAGTTCTACTTGTGATATTATCAAAGTTTAAACAAAACACATCAACAATAAACAACAGTGCCCAGTTGGCCAGATTGCCGTTGACGATATCGTCGTCAATGATGTATGCACGACTTCTCCCCCGTTGTTTAGGTTTTCTAGAAGACAATTTACAGGAAATCGTCGTGCACGACTGTTTGAGCGACGTTGTCTTGTGAGTTGTCTTCTATTTAGCTTTATGTGGGACAGTATGAGCGACTTTGTCTTATAAGTTGTCGCCTATTTTGTCTTGTATAAAAGCTACTGACGACAAAGTTTTCTTGAATGCTATTCAATCAATTGCTTGGTTTTCTTTAAATTCTCACATTCTTTTTTTTTTAATTATTGATTTAAATACCTACAAAAAATTTACAAATTAGTTCTAAACAATAAAACCAAAAATGATGATGAATTACATGGAGTTGCGTATAGGAGTTGAATATAAAACATTTAACAGAAATTCAAATTGAAACTATACTAAAAAACTGTCTGAATTAGATAACCATATAATAATTTTTGTCGTGGACGTCAAAATAGACGACATTGTCATGCAGGTAGTCGTTAATGATAAAGAAGGCGACATTGTCTTTCTTTGTGTCGTGCACGATTTTCGCGACACTTGTTCGAAAATGTCGTTGACGATTTGTTCCCGCTGTCCCTCACATGTCGTGCAGAAATTAACATTGTCGTGCATCCGTCTTCGAGGATGTCTTAAAGACGGGGCCAACTGGGTGGGTTTATCTCATCTTACATTCCCCACTACAATAAGTTGAAATTCTTTCAACATTAATTGTAGTTGTAAGTAGGTTAAGAAAAACAAAATAAAAACAACAATAACTTACAAAAGATGTTGTCAATTAAGTGTTTTTTCGGCCGTGCACTTGCCTGTTTATTATCAAAAAGTAATTTCAATTTTTGGGAATACAAAATTTTAATTTCAAAAGATTTTGTTATTCGTGCTTAATTCCCAGTTTTTATTCTTGACAATTAAGCACGAATAACAAAATCTTTTGAAATTAAAATTTTGTATTCCCAAAAATTTAAATTACTTTTTGATAAATACAAAAATTTAAAAAGATAAAGTTAAAAATAAAAATCAAATGGTGTCCTTTGAGCTATCCAATATTGATTGGAACTCTATCTATTATATGCCTTTGGTTGAAGATCAATTGAATTTCTTGGAATATAATTTTTCAAACGTTTTTAATACATGTGTTCCAGTCAAAACAGTTAAGCAAAACGCTAGAAAAAAACCATGGTTCAATGCAGAAATCAAAACAGCAATTGCTCGTAGAGATTTGTGTTATAAACGTTGGACCATTTTTAAAACTACTGAATTCCATATTGACTTTTGTATTGCTAGAAAAGAAGTAAATAGGATGATAAAAAGTGCAAAATCTGAGTACTATTCTAGTCGTTTTTCATCAGCAATTGGATCAAAAAATACTTGGCAAACTATACGTGAAATCGGTATTGGCAAACCAACATCTGTTGATGCTACTGCAGTAGACATAGATGAAATCAATGAGTCGTTTACAATTTTACCTAATGTTCCATCAAATTTAAGTTATTATGAACAATGGCCTGCTATTCGTGGTAATAGTTTTAGTTTTAATTGCGTAATTGACCAAGATGTTATGTCGAGTTGTCTTGCTATTAAATCAAATGCTGTTGGGTTTGACAACATCCATCCGAAATTTTTACGGATTATAATTTCGTTGATTGTACCTTATATTACATATATTTTCAATAATATAAATCACGAAGAGTGTTTATCCCAAAAACTGGAAATATGCTAAAATTATACCCATCTTAAAATCAAACAAAGAATATCGCCCAATTGCTATTTTGCCATTCTTATCAAAAGTGTTTGAACGATTACTATATCAGCAAATTATTAAATATGTTAATAATAACGGGTTATTTACAAAAATACAACCAGGATTCCGACGCAGTCACAGCTGTATAACCGCACTAATTAACGTATCTGAAGAAATACGTAGTAAACTTGATGATGGCAATATTTCATTCCTTGTTCTGCTGGACCATTCTAAGGCATTTGACACTGTGGACCATGAAGTCCTCTGCTTTAAGCTGCAAAAAATTTTTAATTTCTCCTCCTTACCTCGTTACCTGTTTTGAAAGGCGTGCCACAAGGATCAATACTTGGGCCATTACTTTTTACACTTTATATAAATGATTTGGAAAAAACACTACAATACTGTAATGTACACATGTACGCTGACGACGTTCAACTTTATATAAGTAGTGGCTTAATGGAGATAAATAACTGTGTGGAAAAACTGAATGCGGATCTTAAACACATTAATGAATGGGCAAATACAAATGGATTATGTATAAATCCCAAGAAGTCCAAATGTTTGGTGATAACTAAGAAAAATTGTAAGTTACCTGTTGAACCATTAATAATGCTTGATAACCAAAAAATTGAAACTGTATGTACAGCTAAAAATCTTGGTATCACTTTTAATTGCACACTCACCTGGTCCGACCACATAAATGCTGCTGCTGGAAAAACTTTTGCAAAGCTACGAATTCTTTGGAACACCCAGTCTATTACTCCACTTAATATTCGAATTCTACTTGCGAAATCTTATTTAATACCTACATTATTATATGGATGCGAAATATATGCCAGCTGTGACTTACGAAGTCTAAAAAAACTTACATCCACGTATAACTCTATACTGAGATATGTTTTTAATTTGAGAAAATATGACCATATCTCTCAGTATTCGGAAAAGCTCTATGGAGTCACAATAAATAATTTGTTAAAAATAAGAACCTTGATCCTATTACACAAAATTGTATACACCCGTAAACCACCGTACCTTTTTGAGAAATTTCAATTTACACGTTCTAGAAGATTAAATCACATTATACACATCAGACATCAAAGTTTAATATCTGAGTGGCAATTTTATGTTCATTCTGTCCGTCTTTGGAACACGCTACCGTCGTCCATTCAACTTATAAGCAACGCTCTGCACTTTAAAAAAGAACTCTTCAAGTATTACGCATAATAACACTTTTCTACTTTGATTTTTGATTCTTCATGTTTTTGTTATTTTTATTTATTTTTATTAATTTTTGTATAATTAATTTTAAAATTTTTTTTTTTTTTAAATTTTTCCTTTATTTTTATTATAATCTAGTAAACTTATTAAAATATATAAAAATCCTTTACTTTAATTATAAGATTATAAATCTTGTTGTATTGGAAAACAATTAAATAAAAAAAAAAAAAAAAAAAAAAAATCATTTGCCAAAGGGTTTTGAAAATTTAGCTCGGGTTTTTGAAATTTCGGGACTTGAATATTTTTTCAAAAGGCGTTTGGAATAAGTAAAAAAATATACTATATGCTTTTCACAGCTAAAAAATTATTTCAGTTGTCTTCAAGAGAATTGTATGGCACTTTTTTTCTTAGAATATATTAGCCCTTTAACTCTCATTTTAACGGGTCATTTTTGTCCTTTTTCCAACTTCCACACAAAAGTATACTAAAACGGCACTTGAGAGGTCTAAAATGTTCTACGAAATGTTTTGCATCAAATATCACTAGGGGTTTTCTTAGAACAAAAGTTCGTGCAATGTATGTAAAGTGCTTAATAAAGGTTAATTGTAAAGAAGCATATATTTTTTTATTATTCACAAAAGCAGTGGTAATTAAGGCATAACTGGGTAAAGTATTTCTGGGCTAAATGATATATTAGGACTTATACAAAAAAAATCTTATGTCAGTTTTTTAGAAAAATTAACCCTATATTTCAACTTCCTGGGGTCTTTTTGACCTGTCTTAAAAAAAATACTTAAAATTAAACAAAATATGTATGCCTAATATGTTCTACCAATATTTTGCAAAACAAGCTAAGCGAATTTTTTCCGTAAAAAATATTAAAAACTATGCGGCTCGGGTCGCCTTATGCCGTTTCAGGGCAAATTTGTGGGTGGAGTAAGACCATAAGGCAGGCCAAAAAAACAAAGACCCCAGAAAATTAAAATACATGGTAAATTTTTCTAAAAAAAAATGCCATACGATTTTTTTTGTATAAGTCCTAATATACCATTTAGCTCAGAAATACTTTACACAGTTTTGCCTTAACCTAATTAAGCCCAAACAAAAACTACCGGACAAAAAATAAAATATTGTTTTTATGTTATAGAAATTTCTGAAATTTTAGCTTATCATTATTCAATATATGTTGAATAATGCCCATTGCACGAACTTTTGATCCTCGAAGACTCCTAGTAAAATTTGATGCAAACAATATTCGTAGAACATTTTAACCCTCTAAAGTGCCGTTTTTTTGTGAGGAAGTTGGAAAAAGGACAAAAATTACCCTTTAAAATGAGAGTTAGAAGGTTAATATATTCTAAGAAAATAATTGCCATACAACTCTACTGAAGACTTCTGAAATAGTATTTTAGCTCAGAAGTAAATTTAGTATATTTTTTTTTGTCTTATACCAAACGCCTTTTCAAAAAATTCAAAAACTTTAGGGCCCGAAATTGCAAAAACCCGATCTAGCTTTTTAAAACCCTTTGGCAGATTTGCCCTACCAGTAGTCTAGTTTCATTCCGCGTTGCAAGTATTGAGGATGTTTTTTTTTTTTTTTTTTTTTGTTGCACTGTGTTATGGGCCGATCTTCACAAACTTTGACGAAGCAATTTGTTACGGCTTTACACGTCCTAAAAATTTATTCGGGAAAGGCTTTATAAGGGGCCTGTGGTAAATTTGTGATTTTCACGGGCAAATTTTTAGAAGAGACGAAAAACAATTTCAGATCTATGGGCTAGGTATTGAACTTTTTTAACTTTGTTATTATTATAACACCATTACTCGTTACGGCTTTATTTATTTTATTTGGCTTTATATGAGGTCTATGTTAAATTACGTGTTGAGATATGATTTCTAGTCATGTAGAATGAATATGTGCAAAATATAACGCCAATATTTTCATTCCGCCACTATTTATGCTATTGTTTTTTTTAACAAAATTATGAATTGTTTAGGTTACTTGTGCCATATTTTGATGCATAACTCTTATTTCAATCCTAAACTGCTTTGGAGAGCAAGAAACAATTTGACAGCAATATTGTTTTTTTTCTCTTGCGCCGTTCGAAAGTGAGCGTGATTTAAACAGACGGACATGACTAAATTGACTAAGAATTATTCAAGGCCCCAAAATGTTCATGGGGTCTTAGATAAATATTAAAAACTTTCACACTGAATCACAAACTTATTATACCCTCCTCACAACTAGTTGTGAAGGATTTTTCATACTCCAGTACCCATGTTCTGTAACTTTAGTGAGAACTTTTTGAATCGAAAAGATGTGAAACAAAATATTCCATCGTTTCTCGAAAAGTGAGAATAATGTGTGTCTATAACTCATGTCGAAAACTATCAAAAGAGATTACGTCGTTACGTTATAAATGTCAAAATATGGCATTCGAAGCCGATGTGATATTGCAGACGTTCAGAACGCCAGTAACACATATCGTTGACGGCGACCAAAATTTAACATTTTTCAACGACGGCGGCGAAAATACAACCGTCGGCTATACCATATTGTGTAAAGAGCGACACTAATGTTTGTTGTTTGCAAACGAGCTTTGAAGACATTCGTATATTTTATTAAAATTTTTAAAAGCAAAATAATAAAACAATGAAAAATGTACCAAGAACAAAATATTATTATTATTCTTTGCATTTTGCATTTTTAATTGTTTTTTAGTGTTAAAATTTTTTCTCGCCCCATTTTTATTCGTGAGTTTATTTGACAGTTCAAAGCGGGAACTTTTCTCACCAAAATGTTACAGACACACTTCTTCTGTAAATTGGCGAGTAATTTCCTTACGTGACATCTTGTACTCGCCAAAAAAGTTACAGAAACTGTTAAGTTAGAAAAACATTTGTTTGTTTTAATTTATGGCATTTTTGTTTCATTTCAATCGAAAACTTTCTCGACGCGAGAGTTACAGAACATGGGCACAGGCTAAGATATCTCAGAGAAGGAACAAAATATTACACAGGCTGAGCATTTATTTTAAAAGTAGTTCGTAGAGCTTTGAGACGACAGATCAGGTTTTATAAATAAAGATAAGTTCACGCAGGTATCGAAGATTTCTCGAAAAACTAATGTGATGGAGTACAGATTCGGTTTCAACGCAACTAAAATCCTTAGAAAAGTATAATCTAGTCTATGGGTAAAAAATTTTGCTGGCCTGTGAAATTTATTTTATATATTCGAAAACGAATGAATAGTAAACACAAGTTAGAAATATTTTGAATTGTTTCCCGTGCCGATGCTTCAAAGTTTAAGATTTATCTTGTGTTCTAAATTTAAATTTGTCAAATTTCAACTTCTCCCAAGAACATTAAATTGTTACATGAGAAATCATTTCAATATTTAAATAATGCACAAAACATTAAATTTGATTTTCCAAATCATATCAAAAGCACTCACACATACTCCAGCAGATTTAGGAATATTTGTTTAAGTGTGCGAGAGTGGGATTTTACAAAATTATAACAAACATGTCATCTAAATTTAATAAATACAGGACATAGAACGCATTATTTTATATAAAAGTCATACAAAACAACAAAAACATGTCAACAATGATAGATTTGTTAGTAAGTTTTGCCGTGTGTTATCACAAGGGAGAGAGTGGTGACATACAAAAATTAAAAAAGAGGCAGTGGGCTAAACATGAAACTCACACCACTTTCATTTACTTTTCTTTTTTATTTACAAATGCTAATGACAGTCAAAGTCATGAAAAACAACAGAAATCTATTCCCTCTAATGTATGCATATGGAATACATTACATTGTAATTTTGTAGAGAGGGTAGAGTAGAGCACTAAATATGTATATGGAAAATAAAAACAACAACATCAACCAACACAATAGCAACAAAAAATTTATGTATTTAATGCAAACTTTTTGGTAGACCAGGGTAAAAACCAACATTCGGTAACACAAATGACCCAAAACAAGCGGCATTCAATGCACATTTTCAATTGAAATGTTGTGTGTGTGTGTGTGTGTGTGTGTGTGTAAGTGTTTGCTTTTGTAATCATTATGGGAGTATGTATTAGTACTTAGACAATAACAATTATTACAAAATAAAATGGCGTAAAAATAATGAATAAAATTCAATTCAATTCATTTATTGTTGAGTTTTTTTTTTTTTTTTTTTTTTTGTTTTGTGTTGCACCCGTGACAAAAACTAAATGAGCTGATGAGCAAATTAACATTTTTGTGTTTGCGTGTGTTTGAGAGTGTTTGTGAATTTAGAAAAACGTTATTTTTTTTTTAAGTAGAGTATGAAATTGTCAGCAAATGTTTGTAATGCAGACAAAATGTAGACAACCGTAACGAAATGTTTTGCGATTTGGAAAATGTTTAGAAAATTTAATGATTTGAAATAAAGCATACGAAAATTTGCATATTTATATTTTTCTGGAGTATTTGCATATGTTTGTAGGTATATGCAATCAGCCAACAGAAATTCGAATAGTTTTGAAAATAATTTTTAGGTTTACCATTGTTTGAAATTAATTTATAATGATAGGAATTTAAAAGTATTACGAATCGAAGTGATTTAAATTAATTCAACTGATCCTGTTTAATGGTGTTTTCTTTTCTACAAAAAATGTGACATTTTATTTAAAAAAAATGCAATTTGGAGTCTGTTTCTTAAAAATTTTGCTCCCGAAAATGGTGGCTTGTTTTATTCTAAAAAAGTTACCCTTTTTTGGAAGCAAAATTTTTATGAAACAGACACCAAATTGCATTTTTTTAAATAAAATGTCACACTTTTTTGTAGAAAAGAAAACACCATAAAAAGATTAAAAAAACTATGTTCGCCAATTTCCCTTTAAAGTCTTTTAAGTTCGAGTTTCGTTTTTAAACGAATGAAAAGTAATTATTTACATTTTTATAAATTTTTGAAATGATAATTCGCAATTGATTCCTGCATGCACGACTCAAAATTTTGATTGTTCCTCTCTCTGCGTCGTTTACACCGAGTATTGTTTCTTTAAGAAATCAATTGCTTTTGGCTGATTTGAATAAATTCTGTGATTAACATGGCTCCACAGACATCTGGAGATCTTAAAAGGCAAATTGCTTAAGAATTTCGTAAAGTTATTCGAACATACCGAAATTATGAAAATTCGAACGTTTTTATACCTTCCAAAACTAGTTGTGAGGAGGGTATACTAAAATTGTCATTCTGTGTGTAACTTTTTTAATATACTTCTTAGCCCCATAAGGTATATATATTTTCTAGGTCCTTGAATAATTTTCAGTCGACTTAGTCATGTCCGTCTGTCTGTCTGAAACCCTCAAAGAAAAAAAAATATTGGTGTCAAATTGATTGTTTGTGATTGAAATTCAGCAAAATCGGTTCAGTAGAATAAGAGTTATGAATCCAAGTGTGGAACCAACACCCTGAAAATTGATAATTTTGCAACAAAAACTATCGTAAATAAAATGGCGGAGGGCACATATTGATATAAAATTTTGCACACATTCGTTCTACATGACCGGAAATCATACACTGATAGAAAAAATGCAAATTCATTTTAATGATGCCCTAACATCAGAATTGTGACATCAATGTTATTACAAATGGCATCAATGAGGCAAAAAGTGGCATCAATCCAATGACGAAAGTTATCATAAAATTATGTCATATTTTATGCGTCATCTATGCCATGACTACAGTTTCGATGCCACATTTTGTGTTTTATTAACATTATTTTTATGTTAAAAAAGTAAAATAAGAATCAAAAATTCCCATATTCTACTTGTTTAAAATATTTAGCTAAGAGCATAAAATTTTCAAAGTAGAATGATTACGAAAACCATATTGGGCATGCTGCTGGTGTCTTATAATTGAGAGTTTTTCTGTAAACAAAGGGCGGAATACAACAAAAGTGAAAAGAAATCATGTGTAACGATTAAGTTAACAATAATATTTTCTCACTTTAACTTAAGTCAATTTTCTTTACCCACTTGCAACTACACTTAGAGTTTACAAAAAATAAAACAATTGTAGTCGCGACTGTAAGAAAAGATAAACTCATTGTTTATTGTTGTTGTTTTTGTTTAAGCTTTGATATTGTTACAAGTAAAACTGGGGCTTATAATTCTTATTCGCTTAACAATTTTATTTGTGTAATGCCTTTAGTTTTTCTAAAATCTTTGGAAGAAGTTTCCTGACGATCTGTCCTAAGCAACCAGTGAAATGCGCATAGGCTTATCCCATCAACAATAAATTTCAGTTTATCAATAGTATGAAATGGGAATTTAGCACATTTAAACGAAACCTTGTTACCCAATTACTCAATTTAATGACAATGATGACATGTTTGATTAAACTGGATGCCGATGTGTCATCCTATTGATGACAAAAGTTCATCTGATGATAATTTGGAAAAGTGATGTTAAGGCTGATAACACAATGAGGAAAAATGTCATAAGGTCAAAAAGACCCTTTTAATAGTAATGATGTCAAAATACATAATCGCTATGACTACTTTTCTATCAGTGAAGTTATTCTAAGCAAAATCAGTTGACTAGGATAAGAGTTATGAATCTAAATGTGGAACGATCAGCCTAAGAAATTGATAATTGAAATAGTGGCGGAATGCACAGACTGATTTGTAATAAATTTTGGTCTGTCGCAGTTTTATATGGCTAGAAATCCCACTGTGACATTTCGTAAAGATCGGTCCATAATTTAACATAGGCTCCATAAAACTTTACTCTAACCGCTTATTACGCGTCAACAAAATCATCACAAATAATGCCGTTTTATAAGGCTAAAAATCTTACTGTCAAATTTCGTGAAGATCGGTTTATACTCGCCATATACCCCAAATAAAACCCACTCTCGAAAAACACTTTATTACGCGCATAAAAAGCCTTATTCTTTACGCTTTTGTAATAAATTTTGATCTCTCATAGTTTTATATGACTAGAAACCACACTGTCAACTTTCGTGAAGATCGGACCCTAATTTACCATAGGCCCACTGTAAAGCCCAGTCTCGAAAAATACTTTAGTTCGCACAAAACCGTTTAATTTTATATGACTAGAAATTCCACTTTCATATTTCGATAAGATCGGTCCATAATTTGCCATAGGTCCCATAGAGAGCCCACTCCTGAAACATTGTAACTGTCGGAAGAGGGTATCCAAGATTCGACACTGTCGAATATATTATTCCAAATCGTTTCTCTAAAAATTTTGATATTGGAATGTCATAAATTTATTGAACATTATATAAGTGATTTGAAAGTACCGGCCGGGAATCGGGTTTTAATTATTTTCGGACATAGCAAATACACGCATATATGAATTAACGCTTAAATAGAGATATGTGTTTTAAATGAAAAATTAATAAAAAAAATTTTTTTTTTTTTTTTTTAAATCTGTTTTATAATGTGTGTTAGTGGTCAGGTGGTCTATGACGCTTTATTACGTTAGGTGAAGGGTATTGAATATTAGGCACAACTGAATATTGCACTCTAACTTTTAAAATATTGATATTAAAATGTAATAATTTTATTGATTAGCATATGCCAGCCCTGAATCGATTTTTTATTATTTTCGTACATAACAAATACAAACTATTTTTCCGCATAAAAAAGAAAATGTTTTAAACCAAATTTTTTTGAATTATGTTTGATAATTTGTGTTAGTGGGTGAGTGTTCTAAGACACTGCATTAAGTTAGGTGAATCGTATGAAAAACTCGGCACAGTCGAATATAGACTCTTACTTGATTTTATGTAAAACGGTTCTGTTTGATAATTTGTGTTAGTGGGTGAGTGTTCTAAGACGCTGCATTACGTTAGGTGAAGCGTATTTAAAACTCGGCACAGTCGAATATAGACTCTTACTTGTAAGCTATATTAGAAAAAAAAATTATAACAAATTTTTACAACTGAAACAAAGAGCCTCAGAAAAACTCCCCGAAGAATTTTTTTTCGCTGTATATGAAAAGAGATTTTCTGCCTCCAACACCAAATACGTCGGCATCTTTAGATCTTCTTATAAAAAACTCAAGTAATATAAAAATGTGTTGCCCAATTGTTCTTCGCTTCACACAATAGTTACATTTAAAGGTGCTGACATGTAATTACAAATTCTGCATTAATTGAAAAGGAAAATTGCTCTACCAAGACGAATTAAAAAAAAAGTCTTAAAAACAAAATTGTTAAATCAAAAAAATAAAAAAAAAAACAAATAAAATTGTAACAGATATAAATTGAAAATATCATTAATGCAACATTTACCTTTTGACAAAATGCGTACGTGTTTCAAAAAATAATCACAAGGGAATGCGTCATCGTATTAAAAAAAAAACACACAAAAAATGAGAAAATTTTAAAATCAAAACTATAACAAGGACCTTAACAATTTGATGAGGATACAAACAAGATACAAGATGTTATAAGCCTACTTTCTTCCTTCAGTCTTCTAATACAAAAATAAAAAATGCCGCCACTTTATGGTTCATTGACGAGGCAAATTGCTACTTCCTTAAGAGAGCATAAATTTAAATTCAAATGCATAAAAGTGAATAAGGACATAGACTGGGGATGGCTGGCTGATGCTGATGGAATCTGCCAGCAAGAGGGGTGAGATTTTAAGGAGACAATGTTTTGGTTAATGGTGCTGAAATAAGCAGATGAAGACATCACATCATACATCGACTCGATTCAGGCAATCAATGCTGATGATTATTAAGTAAATATGAAATGCTGATGATGTAATTCCCTTAAGACACTTGAGTATTTTGTAACAAGAAAACAAAATTCAGATACCACGAAACGAAATAGAAAAAAATTTAAGTGCATATTTAAGAATTTTATGCTGATTTTTTGACAAACAGGTACTTGTTTCCTTTGCTTAAAGGGATAAAGGATACGGAAGGACCTCTACTTAGATTTGATATTTATGATAAACTAATAGTAGCTTGAATAAAAATGTTCATTTCATCGTTTTTTTTTTTGTTTCCATTTCCTTGAGTTCCATTGATGTAATAATATCTAATCGAGGAGACAAAGTATTTCTTTATATTGTTCTAAGTCGAGATCTTCATCATATTATAATTTCCTCTGATATTTATCTGTTCTAAACAATCCTTATTTGTGTTTTTTTTTTTTTTTGCAAAAACAAAAAAGATTAGAGAAAAAAGTATTAACGATAAACATCACTTGCAAATACGCAGCACTCACAATCGGGTGTGTGTTACAATAGAAGTGAGAACTGTAAGAGGATTTTAAAGATTTAAGCTGTTTTTCTTTTGAATTACAAGCAGATCATGAAATAATATTGTTTATTTTATAAACAGATACAGATACAAATACTTTGTTATTTTATAAGTTTTGCTTAATAAAAGATGTTCATTCATGCTTAGGGAACATATTTATATTTACATTAATTTTTTTATACTCAAATGACATTTTTTGCAAGGTTTGATTTAAGGCCTTTTAGAAGCTACAACGAATTTGGATGTGCACTACTTTATGCTTATAATAAAAAAATATAGATATTGAGAAAAATAAATCGAAAATGCATTTCGAATTATAATGTTAAATATCGAGCCCTTACCGCAAAAATAGCATAAGCGACCTGATGTTAAATTTATCTTTTTTTTTGTATAAATAAATGAATTAATTGGCAACATATGAGGTACCGTTGCGATTTTGTTGCAAAAACAATTTTAGTTTAAGCATCAACCTTCATAGCAAATTTGTATGAAATAGAAAATAAAACATTTAATTTCATGTTTTTGTCGCTTCCCAACAAACACGGAGGTTTGATTTCAAATGAAAATCATTTGAAAATCATAGAGTTCTCAAAAAAAAAAATTCAAAAATGTCTTTATTTTCACCATGCTTTCAAACGTCATTCTCAAATGTTTTTCAAATGTGGATTATAATACAATGTGGAATATAATTAAAAATATTTTATTTTTTTTTAATTCAAATTTATTATTTATTTAAATAAACTGTGAGATAAACATTCGGCACCATTGCTAAAAGATGAAATAGTGTTATTTCCGTCCCCTTATTCTTGGAAAGACAAACTACTTGGCTTCCTTTTATTTTGAGGATTGTAGCACCGCGATCGTTCAACAAACTTTCTTCACTTTCCCGTTTTATTTTCCCTTTTTCGTATTTTTAATCATTGTAATTACTCACATATAACACGGTGCTACAGTGAAAATATACTTGGAAAATTACCTAGTGTAAGTTGAATGCCTTGTTGAGTAGACCTCAAATCGGTTGTAAAATGTACGGAAACACCCTCAAATTTCGGAGTTATTCCGAAAAACCCATTTTCGGGTAGGTTCGAGTACTTATGAACACGCAACTCATTTGATTATAATCCGATTTTTATTTTTTAATCGGTTTCAGAAAGAAGATACATGTGAATTTTTAAATGTATACACCTTTTGGCATGTGTTTACAATTTTTGTAGTGATATTCTTAATTATATCTGATTTTAATTTTATTTTTTCTCGATATTTCAACTTTGGTGCCTTTTTTTTAATAAGTTTGTTTAGAAATATACCATTAATTAAGCTAATTTAGTTTTGAGTTAAACCAGCTTTCATTTAATAAAATCGAAAAAAAAAATAAAAAAGTTATTAAGGTTTTTCAAAAGTGAAAATTTAGCATTTACAAATATTGACCGGGTCAACCTCCATACAAAAAAAAAAAAAAAAAAAAAATCATGCCAGTCTCCCCGTAGAATGAAAGATATGTCAATAAAGTTTCTAAAACAGGAAAAAATTTTGAATTCCCGTAAATAACTTTGATAATATACTTGCATGTGCCCGTGCGGAAAACTGAATTGCCAAATTGGTTCTTTTGTTGTTTTCTTGCAAAGACAATAGAATGAAACAATTAGTTTTTTAATTTTGTTTTTTCTTTTTACCCACTTACAACTACAATTCGAGTCGGAAAGAACCCAACCAGGGGGATGTAAGAAAAGATAAACTAACTGTTTATTGTTGGTGTTTTGTTTAAGCTTTGATATTGTTACAAGTAAGACTTTGAGTGTTTAAAATTCTTATTCGCTTTAGGGTTTTATTTGTTTAATATTTTTGGCTTTTCTAAAATCTTTGGAAAAGGTTTCCTGATGATCTGGCCTAAGCAACCACACGCAGAGAAAAAACATGTTTAGTAAATGGTCACTATGAACAATTTTATTCATATTTGCCTAATATGTTTACCCTTATAAATGTATTATAGTTCTAATATAACTTGAAAAAGTATTTTTTGTCCTTAACATTTTTAAAATCGCTATGGTGTTTTACACCTAAAAAATAACTCTGATCTAGCTAAAAATATTAAATTATGTGAAATGTTTGCTACACTGAAAGAATTTTCTTCGCAATACTAACGAATTTTGACATTAATCCCATGAAAAATTGCATTATAAAGGAACCTATGCAGCGCTTCGTTGGATCAATGAAACCTGTTTCATTAAAAGGACTTAATGAAACATTACATTAGATCCATGAATATTATTCATTGGATGAATACTTTCAATAAAGTAAAATTTTTTTTTTTTTTTTTTATATTTTTTTAAATTATTTTTTTTTTCTTTTTTCTTATTTTATTTTACTTTATTTTATTTTTTTTTCTGTCTCTGGCGGGATTCGAACATGCAACCTTGGTGCTGATAGACTAGCTCACTACCAGCTAGTCTACCGGGGCAGTGTAGTTTTTGTATAAAAAAACCATGTTTTTTTCTCAATTAAGGGCGTAAATATGAGATTAAATTGTCCATAATAACAATAACAACGTTGATTGAAAGTGGATTGAAAGTTTTTGTTTCATTACTATAATGACATTTTTATTGTCATAATGAAAATTTAAATTTATGAAGGCAATTATTGAAATATGTTGCTTTTATAAAAAAATTTTTTGATTTCATAAATTTAATGGCATCATGTAACATTAGATGTGTGAAATTATTAAATCTTACATTTTTTAAATAACAATTAAAATTTTTTTTTAATGAAACTTTAATTTTGTATTAAGTTATGAATATAGTTATGTTTGTTTATTGTTTTTTTGTGTTCCCAATTAAAATTTTTTGCTTTACTTGGACAAACTTAAGTTTTCATATATCCAATGAAAATCTAATGAAGCGATTTTAACGAAAATACTTCATCAAACCTATGAAATTCCATTAAGACAATGAAAATTTTCATTTACCCAAGGAAAACTTTTTTATGAAAATGATTCATTAAATATATGAAGCATTTTTCTTTCAGTGTACTATAATATACATAAGTATATGTTTTCAACAATACAAAAAAAATCACAATATGAGGTAAACACAAAAGGTATGGTTAATACCATAATTTCTGTTTGCTTTTAAACACATTGTATAAACATTGTTTATTGTCGAAACAAATAGTGTGTGTTTATACAGAAACAATTTTCTTCAGTCCGCGAGCGTCAGTTAATCGGGAAACATGAATAATTACAAAATAGTTAAGAAGTTTTTCGGGGAGAAAAAAGCCATCATGCCTTGAAAAACTTAAGAAATTAATTGTTATACGTTTATTGAAACAGGTAAGTTATTTATATACTTATAATTATAATCAAGTATAAAAATGAAATTACGTTGTCTTTCTTGCAGCCAAAAAACCAACAACATTGAAACCAGCGTAGATATTTTTTTCAATTGGTGTTTAAGAGAATATTAAAATAGTGAATTTCATAATATAAATAATAGTAAGTTTGTGTTTAACTTTATTTTTACAAGTGTTTAATGTATGTATTCAATTTTATTTTTTATGATATGCTTTATTTTATTCATTAATATTCATGTTATTTTGTATATGTAATTTTATTAATAAAAAATATATTTTTGATATTAAATTTTTTTTATTTGTTTTATTGTGAGAACCATGTAACATGTCGAAATAGACATGTTGCATGGTGTTGGGAAATATAGAAACATGGTTTGAAAGATCGTTTTCGTTTTTCTTCTGAACATAATAATATGTTTGAGACAATTAACTTAAGACGTGTTTGACACAATCATAACCACAAACATTAATGATAGTTTGCGATTGTGATTGTATCAACCATGTTTTTTCTTTGCGTGCAGTGAAATGGGCATAGAAGCTAACTTTCCCTCAACAATAAATTTATCAAATATGAAAATTGGGAATTTAGCACGTCATACGAAAATCTTAATAGGAAATATTTTAATTTTGTTCTGCCACGCCCCCAAATACGGCCCTTTTGGCTTTTTATATATAGCGCTGCCATTTAAAGTCTGATCTTATCAAATCGCATATCACTGTTCATGGTTTGACAGTGGCTTCATTTTTAATCCGACTTTAAAGTTTTGGCGCCACTTATGCCATCTCAGATCCTTACCCCAAATTTTTTTGTTTTGTAAGCATTTCAATTGTAATATTTATGAAAAATGACAAAACATACATACCTAAAGTAGAGTGTGCAAAGGAAATATTTTGCTTATAATTTTAAAACATTTTAGAACATTGTTTCATTCATAATAATTTAATTTATTATAATTTCAGAAAGAAAAGGACATTGTGAATACTTCACTTTTAGTATATTTTTAATTAAAAGTTGACTTCAGAGTAGTGAAGGGTGTATTAAAATTCTGCATTACCAAGTGCAACGCACTCAAGTAATAAAAAAAATGTCAAAATATCAAACGGCAAAATTAAAACAAAACAAAGTGCCAACGTGTTAACTGCATTCAAGCTAAGAAAAACGTATTAACAATTCCACTTGTGAGTACCGAAAAAATAGTTTTGCCACCATTACACCTCAAATTGTGATACAGGAAGCAGTTCGTGAAACGCCTCGGTACACTTAGATTTTACACTTAAAATCAGTTTTTCCAAGAATAGCTTAAAAGATAGTAAAAATGTTTATTGATTTCTAACCATAATTGTTCATGATTGACAAAGCCATATTCTAGCCATTAACAATGATATCCGATTCGACAAAATTGGACTTTAAATGACGATGCTGTATATATAAAACAAAAAGCGCTGCAAAAAAACAATATTCCTGTTCTAGGGCGTGATTGATGAACATTTTTTTTTTTGGTTTGTATTGGCTTCCACCTAGTTAAATGTAGTTTGTACGTGAAAAAGAAAGAAGTTTAAGAAGGACTTTTTTGACACGTGAAAAATTTGGGGTGACGATCCGTCGGATTAAAAATGAAGACACTGTCAAGCCATGAACACCGATATGCGATTTGATGAGATAAGAAGCACCCTTATTGTGTTTGGCGTTTTTAAAATACGCCTACGACTGTTTAGTAATAGATTAAAGGAAATAAGTACACCATCTCTTTAATCTATTACCAAACAGTCGTAGGCGTATTTTAAATACGCCAAACACAATAAGGGTGAAGACTTTAAATGGCAGCGCTATATATAAACAACCAAAAGGGCTGTATTTGGGGGCGTGGCAGAAAAAAATAAAAATATTTCCTGTTTTAGAGACTGGCATGATTTTTTTTTTTGTGTGGAGGTCTATTAATCAATATTTGTAAAAGCAAAATTTTTCACTTTTGAAAAACCTTAATAACTTTTTTATTTTTTATTCGCTATTAAATGCAAGCTGGTTTAACTCAAAACTAAATTAACTTTAATAATGTGTATACATAATTGTATGTTTCTAAACAAACTTTTTTGAAAAATCGAGAAAAAATAAAATTAAAATCAGATATAATTAAGAATATCACTACAAAAATTGTATACACATGCCAAAAAGTGCATACATATAAAAAGGCATATGTATCTTCTTTCTGAAACCATTTAAAAAATAAAAATCAGATTATAAGCAAATGAGTTACTTGCTCATAAGTACTCGAACCTACCCGAAAATGGTTTTTTCGGAATAACTCCGAAGTTTGAGGGTGTTTCCGAACTTTATTAAATTGACTTATGATCTACTCAGTATGGTCTATAGCCTACACACGGTGCTACGTGTAATTTTTATTTTTCACAAGATCATTTTATATTAAAATTTATTTTTAATAGTAAAACACATGTAACCACAAATTAAAAAAATTTACTTTAATCGCCATTTTTATACCCTTCACTTTCCGAAGATAGCGGCTAGGCTGTTTTACATTTATGTCACATATAGTCCACGATTTCTTGCTATCGAATTTCAGCCAGATCGGTCCACAAATGGCTGAGATATGACCAAAAAACCACGAGTGCCTCTAATTTTGCCAAAAAAAAATCCCGGGTGGTTGTTGTATATTTGTTGTTTTATTTTAACGTGTTTAATTTTACGCATACACATACACATTAATGCATGTATATGATATGCCGCTCAAATAAAGAAACAAACTCATTGACTCAATATATTTTTATTTAACGCTCCTTCAGTAAAAGTATTCGTAGCCGAGTCAACTTTGGCAAAAGAGGAAACGGGCTTAGGTACATGTATAAATTTTTTGTTTTTTTATATTCTTTGGCATGACGAAATGAAAAGATGGCGTGGCTCAATTAAAATTTATTTATACCTATCTAAAGAACGTTATTTATGTATACAACTGTTTGTTCTAATCTCATTATATTGTATATCTTATCAAAAGGTGTATAGGATTCGGCATAGCCGAATATAGCACTCTTACTTGTTAATGATTACATTTGTTTTTCGCTGGAGTATTGCCAAGTTTATTTTTGATTGGAATTAAACATTTGACAAACATTTACATCAAATTGATAAAACATTTGATGATCATTATCAATTAAATGTTAAATCAAACAATAGGAAAACGTTTGAGAATTGCGTTTGATGTCAAATGATAAAGTCATTTCATATCAAAGGTTTGACTTCGTGTTTGTTGGGTTAAGATTTTTTGCATAAATTTAAGCTTAAGGTGCTATCAGACGTATTTTACATATGTACTGTCAAATTTTCCATCTGTAAAAGGTGTACACATCGTGTGATACATATGAAACTTTGCTTGTGTAAAATACATGTGGAAATACATATATAACTTTTTCGATTAGAACACGCTCTATTTTCCTGTGGCAAACATAAACAAAACAGCTGGTTTGTTTATACACGTTAAAAAGTCAGCTTTTGTTTACATTTACAGGTTATGTCATAAGGAAAAACATAAACACCTGCTTATAGCAAAAATTATGAATCGTATGTAAAATGGAAATTTTGACATACATACGGAATTACATATGGATAAGAAAAGTGACAGTACATATGTAAAATACATCTCGTCTGATAGTACCTTTACTTGTAGGCAAATTTATTTAAGTGAATTCGCTTTGCCAACTTTTTTCACAGTTCTTTTCCATTTTGTTTCAAATTTTTTTTTTGTTCAATTTTTTTTATAATTTATTTATTGAATCTTCATGTGCTTTTGTTTAAGTATAATCTATTTATTATTCAGGGAAGTGAAGGATGTACTGTTGAAGTCGGGAGGACTGCTCCCACATTGGTTTCCAGTACGAACTTTCGCAGTCACTGTACACAGTATTTATTGCTTGCACTGGTATGTATTTCCTTACGTTATTATGCTAAGTCGTTTCCCTCCTCCTTTCTCATCAGGGCTTGGCAACGGTGGAGTTGTGGCTACCTATGACAAAGACATAACGTCGGATTCAAGTTAAAGCAAAGTAACTAAGAAGAGTAGTAGTAGAAAGTCCAAGAGGAGACAAAATAAGAAACGAAACGATCCGTTGGCATTAAAGTACAGACCCCTTACAAATTAGAATAAATCGCTCCAAGATGTGGCGGTAAGGGCATGTGGCCCGACTGCAGAGAAGAACTCTAGAGGCATGACCAGAAGATCCAAGAGAAAGAGGACACAAAAGAACCACTTGGCAAGAAAAAATGGATAACATCTTCGTAGAAAAAAAGAAAGACAAAAGAATGGCAAAAGAAACAGCAGCACAAAACAGCCAGAACTAACGCAACATTTGCCAAAACATCTAACCTGAAAGGTAGAAGAGGTCCGGATTAAGTGAGTAAGAATCTTCATATGTACTTAAATTAGAATATGAGCTAAAAATAATTAATTAAATCCTATTCACAGATAAAATTAAATTTTGTTTCAAATCACCAAATTTATAGAATCAAGCAAACAATTCGTTGATTTTGCACCCATTACTAAAATGATTATATTGATCGCTTCAAATTGTAAAGATTAAAAACTATGAATTTCTTTTAATAAATAATATATTTAATTTTAATTAAAAAAATTATAAAAAAAAACTTTGCCATTTCAAACAATATGCTAATTGATTTAATAACATATAACTTAGGTTTTGACAATTCCAAGCAACAATTCTACAAGTTTAAATTATGTTATTTCAAGCGAAAAACTCAATTAAGATTTTTTGTTATTTAATTAATATTTTAATTAAAAATTTATTTCAAAACAACTAAAATGTTAATTGAATCAAAATTATTTTTTAATTTTATTTCAACTAAAAAAATTAAATAATTCAAATATCACATTAATTAAATTGAAATGCTATTCAAACAATTTTTTTAATTGTTAAAAAAACTGCTGGATGTTTTCGTTGGGCACTTCAAGAGCATGAGGCTGGTTTAACAAGGACTTGAGACTTTAATGGCCAATTTTCAGGATTGATATTAAAACACATATATTTTTAAAATCGGGTTTGAATACAAAATTGTCTTCTTCACTAAAAACTTAAGTGAAACTTAAGTCACCGATGTGGTACACTTAATTTCAACTTGAATTTCCATTGTAATATTTTTGCAAGGTGGCCTAAATATCACAACAATACAACAACAACAGGCAAAGCTTTAACAGTCAGCTGTTTTTTTCAGACCACCTTGTAAATAAATACACTTTTTCATGATATTTTTTGTATTTAGTAGTGCTACCATACTTTTATCTTGATTAAATAAGACTTTTCAAATAAAACTCAAAAAATCAATCTGTTTTAAATACGATTTAAGTTTGTTATGAAAATTAACTTTATATTGATTGATTTACTATCCTGAAAATTGGGCATAAGAAACCCCTCAAAAACGGTTAAATCGAGCGATCTAAAGGTGCTATCAGACGGGATGTATTTTACATATGTACTGTCAAATTTTCCATCTGTAAAAGTTGTACACATCGTGTGATACATATGAAACTTTGCATGTGTAAAAAACATGTGGAAATACATATGTAAATTTTTCGATTAGAACACGCTCTATTTTCCTGTGGCAAACATAAACAAAACAGCTGGTTTGTTTTGAAACGTAAACAAAAGTCAGCTTTTGTTTACATTTATAGGTTATGTCATAAGGAAAAACATAAGCAGGTGTGATAGCAAAAATTATGAATCGTATGTAAAATGGAAATTTTGACATACATACGGAATTACATATGTGAAAGAAAAGTGACAGTACATATGTAAAATACATCCCGTCTGATAGCACCTTTAGCGGCCAGTTGAAAGCACCAAAGCAAGAGATAAGGAACCCCTCATAAAGTCAAGATAATTATTACGCGTTCTGGAGGAGTACAGCGCTATATTTTTTTATTGACGTGTATTTTATATCTGTTTAGTTGATAAATGTCCAAGCTGAATTAACATTTACTGCCATTTGCAAAAATGTCGCATCTTTCGATAGGGTGATGTATTTCAAGACATCTTATTTAACGGGCGGCATGAAATAACCCCCCCAAAATATAACCCCCCAAAAAAATAATGAAATAACACCCCAATAATGTGTACAGAGAACAACAAAAACGATTTTTGGGCGGTTATTTGATTTTGTTTGGGGTGTTATTTCATTTTTTTTAATTGGGGTATTATTTCATATGAAATTATCCCCCAAAAAATCATTATGAAATAAAGCCCCAATATATTTTTTGGGGGATTATTTAATTTTCAAATTTATAATGAAAACGTTTTTGGGCGCAAGGATTTATCCACTTTGGTATACAGAACACCGGCTTCGATAAAAAAAGCTGCCCTGCATAGCCGGCCTTTGGCCGGGCGCAATGGTTTTCTTCTATACGGTATACCAAACCCCGGCTTCGCTAATTAAAGCTTCTCTGCGTAGCCAGTTCGAGTCGGTATTTGTATACTATAGAGGAGAAAATCCTGGCGCTATGCAGAGAAGCTTTAGCTAGCGAAGCCGGTGTTTGTTATACCATAGAGGAAAAAGTCATTGCGCCCGGCCAAAGGCCGGCTATGCGGAAAAGCCTTAGTTGGCGAAGCTTATGTTTGTTATATCATACCATTATATATATCGCGTGATTCTTTAAAACAAAACTGTATAATTAATTGTATTACATATATTGGGCCTTTATTTCATTTCAGAAATTGGAGTTTTATTTCTTATGAAATAAGCCCCCAAAAATTAGGGAATTATTTCATTTATGTTTGGGGCGTTATTTCATTTCGTTGGGGGCTAATTTCATTTTAAAAAATGGGGCTTTATTGCATATGAAATAATGCCCCACGCTTTGGGGGGTTATTTCATTATTTTTTTGGGGGGTTATATTTTGGGGTGTTATTTCATGCCGCCTATTTAACGCGTGCTACTATTCGGGACAAATTTCTTGGAAAAAATATTTGTCTGATCCTTGGTAAATTTTTTCAGAAAATTTAAAAAATGTGTTTTATAGTCTTGTATTAAATTGTGGGACATGTGTAAAAAAAATTTTAGAAAATTTTTAATGTGATTCATAATTTCCCTGAAGGCAACCTGGGTGCAAGTGTCTCCAAGTCACCAGTTTTGTCGACTATATTGGTGACATTGTCAACGAAGTGTCTACACTACATTACATTTGCCACTATATTTGGCTTTAATACGAAAAAGATTTTATCAATAACAACTGAGAAGTACAATTCCTATAATAGTTGAAGAAATGATAAAAAAGGATTGTTTTGATTTCGTATTCTTACAAAAAGTGTAGACTACTTTTATTAAAATGTACTAGCGATCCTCTGGCTCCAATGTCTACATATGATCGCAAAGGCACTACCTAGTCAGTACCTAGTTAGAAGTACCAACGTCAGTAGTAGATTTCCAATACACATGTTAAATGTCTATTGTAAATAATATTGCCTGGGGTATAATGACTCACTAGTACTGGTGACTGTGTCAATAGTACAGATTCACTAGTGACATTTCCTGCAGGGTTGTATTGATTTAGTGATGGTGTTTAAAACTAATTGACTTTTAAATGGGTGTTAGATTAAAAACATTCTGGATTTAAATCTGGAATTCGTTGGACAAAATTATATTTTGTTTTCAAGCGTCATTTTATACATATCGACCCCTTTGCGCGTATGTTACAAAAACCAAATTTTACAGCAGAGCCATTTTTATACTTTTCTCTGCTATCACTTGCAATATAAATATGAAAATATACATTCAATTTTTGGAGCAACGAAGTGGAATTCGCCTACAATATTTTGTCAGGCGACGTCTCTTTGAATGTAGAACAAGATTGCATCAAAAACTCAATTTCAAAAAAATTGGCATATACGATAATTTCGCGCAAATGGGTCGATATGTTTTAAAGTTTTTTGCAGTCATGCAACCTATTAAACCGAAACTTATCTTAAAACTAAAATAAATCCATCAAAGGAGATCGAGTGGTTGCGATCGAAACATGTCATGGTAACCTGCCAGCCGGGGTTCGAGCCCCAGCCACGTCAAGAATGAAGGATTATCAATTAAAATTTTAATTAATTTTCGTGTTTGTAAAATTCCTTTCTTCATAAAAATAATTTAATGAAAATTAAATTTGATGAACTTAAGCCTAATTATAAAAATTTAGATTAAAAACCATAAATAGTTCAACAAAATAACCACAATACTGATTATTGTTAAAGCTAAGGCACGAGCTCTATGTAATCATTTGTCCTTCAAGTTGTGCTGAAAATAGGTCAACAGAAAAAAGAACGACAAAAATGAAAAACTAAACAAATGTACTTTCGACTTCAAGAAGAATTCTTGACAAAAGTACGAGAAAACAGAAGTAAAGGAAAAAAAACACGTAAAGTCAATTAAAAATGGATAATCATTCAGAAAAGCAAATTTCGATCTACCAAAAGGTTAAAATACAATTTGGTTTAAGGATTGATGTTTGACTATTGACGTCAGCGGTCGTCGATGGCTGCGAGTGTAAGACGGCAAATCCATCTGAGGAGATCGAGTGGTTGCGATCGAAACATGTCATGGTAACCTGCCAGCCGGGGTTCGAGCCCCAGCCACGTCAAGAATGAAGGATTATCAATTAAAATTTTAATTAATTTTCGTGTTTGTAAAATTCCTTTCTTCATAAAAACAATTTAATGAAAATTAAATTTGATGAACTTAAGCCTAATTATAAAAATTTGGACTAAAATAGAATTTTAAAACGAAACCACAATATAAACTACGCTAATTTTTATTTTTTTTCTCGATCGTTGTAATAACGTGTAAATTAGCTTAAAAATCTTCAAAACCGTAAATAATAATCGATAATATACCTTTACTTTACCGTAAATAATGATCAATAATAAAACCTTTACTTTACCGTTAATAATAATCGATAATAATATCTTTACTAGGGTAATTCGGTTGGCTGAATTCGAATCTGTGATTGGTTTTTTCTTTATCACGTCAGTTTTCGAGATAAAAACAAATATTTGTATTCCTTTCTTACATAAAAAATCACTAGTTTATTTAAAAATTAATGAATTTTCAAAAGTACATGGCGTTTTATGAACCTCGTTTGTATTTTGTTGGTTCGGTTTCACGTATTAGAGTCCAGCAATAGTCTCCCAGCATGGTTTTGCCTCAAAATCCTAGATAAATTCTTTTAATTTCTTTTTATTAAATCTTGGTGAGCACGCTCCCCTTGTTCGCGCACAAGGAAGCCTTCTCGAATTTGACTATCCTGAGCCCATGTTCTGTAACTCTCACGTCGAGAAACTTTTCGATTAAAACGTTAGAAATGAAACAAAACTGCAATAAATTGAAACAAACAAGGGGTTTTCTCCCTTAACTGTGTCTATAACATTTTTGGCAAGTAATAGCTGTCACGTAAGGAAACTACTCGCCAATTTACAGGAAAAGTGTGTCTGTAAAATTTTTGTGAGAAAGTTCCCTTTTTGAACTGTCAAATAAACTCACGAATAATTATGGGGCGAGAAAAAATTTTGACACCAAAAATATATTTAAAATGCAACAATAACACGGAAGAGATAAGTATTTTGTTCTTTGTTGATTTGTTCATTTTGTAATTATTTTGCTTTTAACATTTTTAAAAAATATACGAATGTTTTTAAAGCCATTTCGTAAGCAACAAACTTAGTGTCGCACTTTACATTATTTGGTATAGCCGACTGTTGTATTTTTGCCGCCGTCGTTGAAAATTTTTTAAATTTAGTAAATTTTGGTCGCCGTCAACGATACTTGTGACTGACGCTCTCAATGTATGCAATTTCTCATCGGCTTTGATTGTAATATTATGACATTTATAACGTAAAGATCTCTTTTTTCACATCTTTTCGAAGCGAGAAGCTCTCACTAAAGTTACATGAAACATACAGAAATGATGGGAAATCCACATGCTTTATGCAGGATTGAAAATAAATGTCGATAAACAAACCTGATGTCCACCAACACTACGCCTTTCTCTAAAAATTAATATGAAGGAAAATTATTTAACCCTAGAAAGATAATCTGCGTAAATTTTTCTTGTAAAACGTAATTTTGCATATTATGCAAACTGTTAGTTCGGGCCGTTTGTTGCATGTTAATAATAATGGCTAATTTTGGTTGTTGTTGCAATACATCAGAATCAATGAACTAGACGATTTATAGTTTTTGGTTGGTTAGGGCTTTTTGCGTTTTAGGTAATGATATGTGAGTAGTCCACTTGCAAATACCGCTAAGTTAAAATAACCAAATTTTGAGAAAATCGATTAAAACAGTTTTTTTTTTAAATCGAAATGCCAAGCCATACGGAATTTTGTACGAGATTGATAATGGCTTAGGGAGGCATTTTCAAAACAAATTAAGTTGTGGCTTTACAGAATTTTTATTTTTTTTGTTTTTTTAACTTAGCGCAGCTTGCAAGTAGACTACTCAAGTAAATTTACTTATAGAAAGGCTAGGTTGACTGCAGAGTGTCGGATGTCTTTAAACAAGTTTGCGTAGCATTCGAAAGTAACGCTTATTTGGTCAGCATGGCATGCGAACGGCAGAAGTAAACACATAGCAGATAAGCTTGCCAAACTAGATTTTTCGATCAATTCGTTGGCTATCTAACAGCTCACCAAGAGCGAGTGTTATAGACATGCACAGTTGGATTGGATTCGTGAATGCACCTGCTCTGTATCCAGGGTGATGTGGCCAGACTATGATTAGGACATGCCCAGTTATCCAAGAGATAAAAAAGCCCCTACCGGTAGAAACTCATTCTGCAGAAGTTCTTAGGACGAGGAGAAAGTGGACACTTTTCCAGCAAAAACTTACTTACCTGGTAAGTTAGCAATGTTAGTAATGTTGGAGAAAAATAAACACCACTAATTTTTGGGCGGAATTAATACTTATTTTTGTTCGAGGTGTCCACAGAATTCAGTACTTACAATACACTTACTAGAAGTCAAAAAATATCTAGTCATTATTTTACTTCTAGTAAGTTGTATTGTAAGTACTTACCAGAAGCCAAAAAATCACTAGTTAATAGACCTAATAAGTAGTTTTTGAGTATGTTACCAGTAAGTAAATATTCAGTACTAAAAACAACACCAATAATAAATAGTTATTGAGTTCATTATAAGTAAGCAAATATTCTGTATTGAAAATAATTAAAATAATAAGAACTTGCTGTGGCCATTACTAGTAAGTACTTATTGCATTTTTCAGAATAATGACAACTACTTACAGGGTAATGTATGAAATAAGTACCACCTATTACTTAAAATTTAAAAGTTTTTCCTGGGTTGTTTCATTTTTTATGACAGTGTCTGTTTGTATCATAGATAGAACTAAGTTTTCTTCTTCTCTTCATTGAGAAGGAGAATAAATTGAATTCTGCAGCGACGCCTATTGAATAGCTGCTCTGTAGGATAGGCATTGGCGCTGGGCATCTCAAAGAAACCACTGAAAACCAAGTAAGCTGTCTTCTTGATGACTGCCCAAACAATTTAAGAAATCTTACAAAAATGCAAATAAGTATTTTAACTGTCGACATTTCACTCAATTTCGCCGAAAATAACGAACAATTCAACCAAAGTCACTACTGCTATAATATTAACAACATTGTTTTACTTGCTGTTGATTATATTTATTTCAAATAACCAACAACTTTTCACCAATCACCTACTGTAGCGCATCCGAATAAAAAACTAAACAAAAACCCCCAAACAAGTAGCTCCCACAAGATAATGTCTTTTCATCTTTATTAAATCATAAATTTCCCTGAGATATATTAGACTCATAAAATTTATATTTTGGCGCATTATTTTAATGATGTTTATGTCAAGTTTACTGCCTGCCATACACACAATCACATGAATAAGTTTGAGTATGTTTTCCATTAAACGGCAGCAATTTATCAAACAAACAGAACATTTTGCAAGTGCTCATACATTTTATAATAAAATTCGTAAGAAAATATAGAAAACAAAAAAAATGAACGAAAGAATAACTCATATAATTCGCCAAAGTGTGGGCCACACTCTTTGTTTTCTCTGTGATGGTTTTAATGGTTAGATAAAGGCGCCTTTAGTACGCAGATGATTATTACGTTTTTTCATTTCGCATAGTTCATAGAGAAAAAGATCAAAGAAACTTGCAAATGCATTTATCGCTTTTTGTAAAGGAGAAACAATAATAAAATATTGTTTTCTAAACAAATCGCTACAAAGAAATGCAAATTGTAACCACTTGTTGGAGACTAATAGACTAACTAGTAGCGGTATAATATCGGATGGGCTGGTTGAAAATTTCAACATGAAATATAATTATCAAAAAGTAATTTCAATTTTTGGGAATACAAAATTTTAATTTCAAAAGATTTTGCTATTCGTGCTTAATTCCCAGTTTTTATTCTTGACAAAAACACTTGAAATTTTTTAAGTTGTTGTTGTTTTTATTTTGTTTTTCTTAACCTACTTATAACTACAATTAATGTTGAGAGAATTTCAACTAATTGTAGTGGGGAATGTAAGATGAGATAAACCCACTGTTCTTTATTGTTGATGTGTTTTGTTCAAGCTTTGATATTGTTACAAGTAGAACTGTTGCTATGATTCTTATACGTTTAACAGTTTTATTTGGTTTAATATCTTTAGTTTGTCTAAAATCTTTATGGATGAAGTTTCCTGATGATCTGGCCTAAGCAACCAGTGAAATGCATAGGAATAGCTTATCCCATCAACAATAAATTTCAAGTGTTTTTGTCAAGAATAAAAACTGGGAATTAAGCACGAATAGCAAAATCTTTTGAAATTAAAATTTTGTATTCCCAAAAATTGAAATTACTTTTTGATAATAAACAGGCAAGTGCACGGCCTAAAAAACACTTAATTGACAACATCTTTTGTAAGTTGTTGTTGTTTTTATTTTGTTTTTCTTAACCTACTTACAACTACAATTAATGTTGAGAGAATTTCAACTAATTGTAGTGGGGAATGTAAGATGAGATAAACCCACTGTTTATTGTTGATGTGTTTTGTTCAAGCTTTGATATTGTTACAAGTAGAACTGTTGCTATAATTCTTATACGTTTAACAGTTTTATTTGGTTTAATATCTTTAGTTTGTCTAAAATCTTTATGGATGAAGTTTCCTGATGATCTGTCCTAAGCAACCAGTGAAATGCATAGGAATAGCTTATCCGATCAACAATAAATTTCAAGTGTTTTTGTCAAGAATAAAAACTGGGAATTAAGCACGAATATCAAAATCTTATGAAATATAATTTTTTTTTTTTTGCGAATATATCTAAAGGAAAAGTTCTCTCCGTTTTTGTGGTCCCTAAATGTATTCAAACATCACAAATCATTTTTTAGTAGAGATTAAGAACACAACCTTTAAGGATTGTCAATTGATTTGGATTTGAATCTATTATTTTAGGAATAAGTGGCTGGCAGGCACCGCAGTGGTACAGAGGGTAGAACGCGAAGAATTCTGATGAATGTGGTTATTTTCGAAACGTAAACTCAACCCGAGTTCGAGCCTCAGCTCTGCCAAGAATAAAAATTATCAATTAATTTTAATTAACTTCTTGTTGTAAAATTCCTTCCGTCAATAAAAATAATTTAATGAAAATTAAATTTGATGAACACAAGCCTAAATATCAAAATTTCAAATTAGTTAAATTATTACATTTATTCTACGTTAACGTAATATTTCAATAATACAAGTTGGCCCGGCAGACATTGTTTTGCCATATAACTTACTTCTTTCAGATGTTACAGTGTCTGCATGCCAAATTTTAAGAAAACCGGTTGATTAGTTAAGAAGATAATACAAATTATAGGCTTTAGTTCTTTCCAGACGTACACTATTTGCCCGCCAAATTTCAAGAAAATCAGTTGATTAGATAAGAAGATATAGGGAGGGGGAGCTTTTACTCCTCTTGTCCTATTTCATGCTCTTTCTCTTTCAGATGCTTCAGTGTCTGCATACCAAATTTTCCTATTTCCTATTCCCTATTTCTTTTCAAATGTCACAGTGTCTGTATGCCACATTTTAAGAAACCTGGTTAATTAGTTTAAAAGATTGGGGAGGGGGAGCTTTCATCTCTATTGTCCTATTTCACGCCATAAATAATAAAAATTTTAGGCTATAGTTCTTTCCAGATGTTACACTATTTTCCTGCAAAATTTCAAGAAAATCGGTCGATTTGTTAAGCAGATATAGGGGGGCGGGGAGCTTTTACTCCTTTTGCCCTATTTCACGCCCTATTCCCTAATTTCTTTCAGATGTTACAGTGCCTGCATGCCAAATTTTAAGAAAATAGGTTGATTAGCTAATTAGATATAAGGAGGGGGAGCTTATGCCATATTTTGCGCTCTCTAGCGATAAAAAATATACTTTACGACCTATTCTCATACCTAACAAAAACACATACAAAATTTCATAAAAATCAGTCAAGCCGTTTCGAAGGAGTTCAAAATGGAGGGCACTTTGTTGATAATTGTATGGGAATATATAGGAAAATCTTAATGCCATATCTGCGGAATCCCTAAGCCAATTTCGTGAAAACTTAACTTAAACCATCTACAGACTATCCCTAACGCACCCCAACGTTTTTGTTGAAATCGGTCTACCCGTTTTCGCAGTTAGTGGTGACATCAAAGTGTACACTTCTTTTTATATATATAGATTTATTTGTCATCAATGAAGGCAATAAACTTTAAGTTATTTGCGTTCACGTTGATGATAAATTTGGATATTGAAATTATACATGCAGTGTCTGCATAGCGTGTGCATTGTACACTGCACTATCAGTCGTATTTTTTTTAAATAAACATAAGGAATAGAGTTTCTGCTCCCTGAATGAACACTCCGGGAACGCCGGCTATTACTCCTAACAAAATAATTCTGTAATTTAAATTAAACAACAGCGAAAAAATGGAGCCGACTTTAAAAGTGCTATGAAATTTTAACATTTTTTGTTCTAAGATTAAAAGTATTTAGTGGATTTTCGATGAAAAGTATTATAATTTTATCGGTATCGAGTTCTTTAAAATGCAAATGTAATTCGGATATTAGATAATTATCTTAGGAAAAATATTTGGAAATTACTAAAAAGATAAATTTTTAAATTTAAATGACGAAAGTAAATTTTCATCGAAAAATTTATTTAGTACAGGTTGGCACAGAATGACAGAAGGGGTTTTAATTCCTTATAACTTATTTAATTTTGTTTTTCTTGTTTTTTCAGTATGTTGTGAAAAAGACTTGCGAAGCTAAGTTGGAATAACTTAATCATGAAAAAATAGCTACACTCGAAATTTTCCGGAAAGTTATGGAAAATTTATTAAAATGCGCACGTATTTGCGAAACAGGCAATGGGCAAGGTTAAAAAAACTACAGTCGAAACCAAAAACTATCTAACAAAAAACGAAGATTTGTGTAAAATTTGTCTCTTTTATAGATGGTTTGACAGCGACCGTTTACATTTAACGAATAAGAAGCAAAAGCAACATTTATTTTTTTGCCAATGACAAATGAAGGAGTGGAAGAATTGGAAGAATTGGCAGTTTTTCTACTTGAACTGCAGCTTTTTAAGCGCTGAAAATGGGGACCACTGGCGAGATATAAGTTTTCATAATCAAATTAAACATATTCTCCATTGTACTGTATTTAATAAAAATAAAATTATGATTATAGCATAAATAAAAAGTTATAAAGAACTTCAACCCCTTTGGTAGTTTTGGGCAACCGTGTGCCTAAAATTATGCTAGGTAAAAAAAGGCTGTCAGTACTCATCTGACACATTAAGACCCAAATAACAATTGTAATGCCATGAAATTTTACTAATCAGAGTTTTCACCTCAGAACCAACTCCAAACGGCGAATCCCATTTCAGCCAGCGGTCTTCTCGGAAATTCAAGATAGTGCCAAAGAAGGTGTTCTACGTTTTCCTTCTTATTTTCTTGAGCACAGCAGCTAAATTAATTACAGTGTCTGGCATCCGGACGTTGTGCATGTCATAGCTATAGGACCATTAGTTCCCCAGGGTGTTTTTAGGGAACATCTTAAAGATATTTGACCTTCTGATGTCCTGAGATCATCCGGGGAAATCAGGCGGGACTCAGTTAAAATCCAAAAATTGACAGATCTCAAGAGATCGTACAGGTCGGTGACCTATCTGGTGGTCTTATCTAGTAGCATGAGAATCAATAGCCAATTGGTCGTGTCCGCCGAAAGTATACTTTTTGTGGGAAGTGCTTTCTGTTTTTCAGGAAGATTTTCTTTGCGGGGAATTTTACTTTTCCATTAAAAATAAACTTTCGGATATCACGTTGTTAAACCCAAAGACGCGGGAAGGAAGAGCCTGAAAACCCCACTAAAGGGCTGATTATTTACCACTTGTGGAAGATTTCTCCCTGAGGGCTGATTCTTCCCTAGGTGCTGTTGCTACTTAACATATGCTACTGGAATATTTAAAAAAGCAGTGGAGTTTAGATATCTGCATCGCATTAACAAATGGCGAGTGTATAATCTTGCCGGACTATGCACACAAATTGCTACCGGTGTATACTGATTTCTCTTACACTCAGTGGCGCTAAGTAAACACATTATTTGTCATCGAGTTAATAGATCCATGATGAGAATAGTCAGGTGCTTATGTAAATATTTTCCACATCCCTTTTCTTCATCAATAGTAGAGACATGGTTTGTTTGACTTCCATGCGGGCCACATTTGAATGTTAATCGTACAGCCAGTGCTTGCGGGCCATTTATCGTGAGCAATATAAATAGTCAATCGCCGAAGTTTGAGTTGGCGGAATAAAAACGGTAACCCAGTGCCTTTCAAACCCAGTAAAAGCCGTAAGACAATGCCAAGTTTAGCAATCTCATCGACCCTTATATTTTCCAATATGTGCCTTAGCCCTGACTCTCATAAGATCTTTACGTCAAACTCAGCCATCACGGTTAGAAATTAGCAAAATTGAAAGGCTGCTTCTGTTCTAAGCAGGGTAAATTCCGGGTCACAACGGTGCTACGGCCATCATTGTAAATATCCACATTAGTCGTTGGTATATCAGATAATCTAAGCCAGTCCTCAGCTTCCCATGATCACAAATATTTGAGCTGGGAATACACTACAGTTATCCGATAGACTTCACGATACTCAAATCTGGAAATATCTATTTAGAATTTCTTTACATCCAGTAAAAGTTGGAAGATTGATTAGCATTGTGGTTATTTTGTTAAACTGTTTTTATACCCACACCACAATAGTGGAGAGGGTATTATGCATTTGTGCCTTAAAATATTGCTCCTAGACCCACCTTAAAGTATACCGATCGTCTTAGAATCACTTTCTGAGTCGAACTAACGATGTCCGTCCGGCTGGCTGGCTGGCTGTCCATCAGAGAATAGCTTTTTGCAATTGAAAAAAAATCGCATTTAATTAACGACAACAAATACACACGCTTACGGTCATACAGTCAAACTCGCGCAACCGCAAATATTCGCTGCTGGTTTGCAGTCATTCAAATAACGCACATCGTGCTTTGTTATCTATACAATCGTTGCCTTCGTTTTTTTTTATAAAGATTCTAAGTCCCAATTTACATTATACGATTTTTGTCGTTGCGATTATTGTCGTTTCTTCTTTGAAGTCGGTCTGATATTTACATTGTACGATTTTTGTCGTTAAAACTTTTTCTGTGCAACCGAACTTCAATACATTTTTCGTCAAATGAGAGCATAATGAGAGTACGAATGAGCGAACAAAATGAATCGAAGAGTACACTCGCTTGTGTACCCCTTTTAATTCCTCTCTCCCCTCTCGCCTATAAGGTAAGAATCGCAACGACAAAAATCGTATAATGTAAAAGCAGACTAAGTGTTCTGAGCGCAAATGATTGTTTGGTAAAGAAACAAAAAATACAAACGAAAGAGCCAGAAATCAAACAATCATTACTCATGTATTTATGCAGCATTAACTATGTAGTACAAGAAAAAAAAAATTTAAATGAAACTAAACACACATACTTATGTAGGTACACACAATTTCCATAGAAACAAAAAGTACAGTAGTAGTAGTAGTAGGTACAATGTATTTTTGTTATTGTTGTTTTTATTGTTGTTTATTTTGAAAAAGCGTCTCATCGTTGTTTATTGTTGTTGTTGTTAATGTAAACAAAAGAATAGAGAATGTGCTCTTTTGAATTTACTCAGTTGTGTTATATTGCGTGAGCAACAAAAATGCAAATAAAGCACCTTCAATAAAAAACGAATAAATGAAAATATCAAATGTGTACGAAAGGAAAAAAAAATTACCAACGTTGAACTTTGTTTTGCATGTATAGAGTTATTGTAAATTTTAGCGTATGAATAAATGCACAAAAATAGTGAGATTTGAGGTTCTCTGCTGTCCATGTAACTTTGTGCGCAATTTTGGAGATAATTTGATGAAATTTGGGTCATAGGTTCTTATTGGCACAAGGACCAAGCCTATTGAAAATGGGCCGAATCGTGGGACCACGAGGGAAGATAGGGGGAAATTTCTTCCTCTTAGAAACTATCAAACCGATTTCAATGAATTTTAAAACATTGATAGAACCATATCTTTATGGACACAAAATGTATGCATTTTTAAAAAAAATAGGACCACGAGGGGAGTAAGGGGCAATTTCTGCCTCTCAAACCGATTTTAATGAAATTTAAAACATAGATAGATCCATATCTATATGGACACATTAGCTATACAGTTTTTCCAAAATAGGACCACAACGGGAGGTAGGGGGCAATTTCTACCTCTCACACACTTTCAAACCGATTTTCATGAAGTTTATAAACATAGATAAATCTATATTTATATGGACACATAAGCGTCCAAATGGTGTAGGGTATCATATGGTCGGGCTTGACCGACTATACTTTCTTACATGTTTAATCAAAATTTTGATATTTTTAATTAGGCTACAGTTTATTAAATTAACGTTCCATTAAATTATTTTTATGAAGAAAGGAGTTTCACAACAAGAAATTAATAAAAATGTATTGAAAATTTTTCATTCTTGACTGCCGCGGAAAGTGAACGGGACTAAAATCTCTAGCGGGAATCGAACCAACGGCTTCCTAGTTGATAGACGACTGGCATTCCGGAGCAGTACTTAAAGAGGGCACAATTCATTTTTGAATATTTTTAGTTTTTTAGATCTTGAAATGAGCGGGACCGCTTTGAGACCTGGGATTTTATCCCACGTGTTTCACTTAAAAGACTCCCAAGGCCGTTCTCATTACACATATGGGCTTTAAAATTATAAACTTTAACTCAACAACATCTACATGCTATTGATATGTGAACATTTTTTAAAAACGACCCACTCAAGTAGAAGCTGCAGTTTTTTTTTTATTGCCTTTTTTGTTATATACCCCACTGTGTGTAGATAGCTAGGTAAAGGTAATCGAAGGTTCTTCATAGCCGAATATAGGATTCAAAATTTAAATTTTTAGGCATTACAAAATTGAATTAATAAAATCTCCAATAATCTTCCGGGAATGAATAAAAGTCCAGGAACTTAGAAACCCTACCCATGAATTTTATTTCTCTGCATATTTAGATATTTAAAGTCACTATTTAAACTAAATACAATTTTTTTTATCATTCCCAAATTCACTGCTTTAAATGTAATTGCTGGCTTCACCTTTCAGACTGGTGGACTAGGTCAAGCTCATTTTGTAAGTTTGTTTGTTTTTCAATTAGTTACTTGTCATTCGACTTTAGTTGCGTGGAATTTATTTGCATTTAGTTTAGGCTTTTAATTTAGTTTGTTGCTTTTTTAGTTATAAGCTTACTTTTTAATTTTTTTTTTTTTATTTTAATTTTTGTTTTTTAAAATTTTTGGTGGGGGCTCAACTTTGTATTTTATTAATTGTTTTTTTTTAAACCCTTGACCACAGGTGGTCAAGTTTGTCATTCCGCTTGTAATTTCTACACTATTGATATTAGGCCCTTTAACGTAAATAACACTGCTCAGCAGCAAAATCCTCCGTTAAATAAAACTATATGGACTATATGGAGATTGATGCGCTGAACTCAAATCCGTTCTCGGTTTTTTTCCATCAGATCGAGATTTTGTTTAATGGGCGTGGCAAACTTTTTGCCCTTAATTAGTCAGGTACGGAGACATATTTCATCCTAACTCGAGAACCAGTCATTCGATTTTCAAAAGTAAAACACCAGAAGATGTGTTTTTATTTTAGTCGAACAGAATTTTTCTGTATCTCTTATTGTTTTGGAATTATTCAGAAATTAATGGAGAAAAAATTTTATTTTGTGCAAAATTCGTAATATTTTTCAATTTAAAAATGGAATTAAAAAAAATATAAAGCAAGTATTACACATTTTGCACTTTTTTCTGAGAGCTACTTATCTTAAAAATAAAAAAAGCCATAAACCATAAAAATCGGTTAAAAAATTTAGATTTTATTGGCAATTTACCGCAGGTAGATGACTTTAAATTAAAATAAAAAATTAAAATATTTACCTATATATATATATATATATATATATATTAGCCTATATATTTTTTTATTTAAAATAACACAAAATTTTTGTTACTAATTATTAATTTTTATTTAGGAAACATTGTTAAAATAAAAAAGTAGCTCAAGCTGTTCCGGTGTATGCGGAGATTCAACTTTAGTTATCTTTAATTAATATTTCTTTTTTTTTATTAATATTATCAGTTTGAGATTCTTGCCAAATCGACCAACAAAAATCTGCAAGCATTCCTTCCGATGGGTTTCCATTATAACGCTTCTCTATATGTAACATATCTTGATGGAACCTTTCACCATGTTCGTCTGATACTGCACCAAGGCGCTTTAGTGCGCCCACTCTGACGTTGTTTGCTGCATTACACATATTTGGTCAACATTGGGGTACCTGCGGTAAATTGACAATAAAATCGAATGACTGGTTCTCGAGTTAGGATGAAATATGTCTCCGTACCTGACTAATTAAGGGCAAAAAATTTGCCATGCCCATTAAACAAAATCTCGATCTGATGGAAAAAAACCGAGAACGGATTTGGGTTCAGCACATCAAAATCCATATAGTTCACATAGTTTTAATTAACGGAAAGACAAAAAATTACTTTTTGCAGAGCAGTGTAATTTGAGTATCATTGTAAGGAGCAAAATTGATTTAACGATGTCTGTTGAAATACATTTTTGAAAGACCCCAGGGATGATGTGGATTTCATTGGAATATATTTGTGTAACTTATACTCTTGTGGTGATAAAACATCTTTATATATTTCTACTTTAAAAATTAGTTTTAAAATAATATATTCACTAATATGTAAGTGGCAGTGTAAATAAAACTGAACTGGCAAAATAAAATAAAGTAACTTGCTTTTATTTTGGTTTTTTCTTTACACACTTACAACAACATTTAGGGCTTATAAGTCAGTGCAAGTTAAACTCTCTTTCTGGTTTGAAATGTGCTTAAACCAGCAAATCTATAATTCGGTAAACATTTAAACCATCTTTAAACGCATAAAATTGGGCATTTAAACCAATACAAACCACATCAATATGACAACATTCATCGTAGTGCTGCCACATTATTATTTTTTGCACTACATATAATATATGGGGCACTGGTTTACAGCTGTTAAGTTTAAACTACATATAAATTTAAGTTTAGTTTAATTAAACCAACGTTTAAACATTCATTGATTTATTAGCCATTAGAGTTGACAAAAAATCAACCAACAGATAAACTCACTGTTTATTATACCCACACCACAATAGTGGAGAGGGTATTATGCATTTGTGCTGATGTGTGTAACGCCTTAAAATATTGGTAAAGTATACCGATCGACTCAGAATCACTTTCTGAGTCGAACTAACGATGTCCGTCCGGCTGGCTGGCAGGCTGGCTGGCTGTCCATGTAACCTTGTGCACAAAGTACAGGTCGCAATTTTGAAGATAATTTGATAAAATTTGGGACATAGGTTCTTATTAGCACAAGGACCAAGCCTGTTGAAAATGGGCAAAATCGTAGGACCACGAGGGAAGATAGGGGGAAATTTCTTCCTCTCAGAAACTATCAAACCGATTTTAATGACATTTAAAACATACATAGAACCATATCTTTATGGACACATAAGCTATACAGTTTTTCAAAAATAGGACCACAAGGGGAGGTAGGGGGCAATTTCTGCATCTCACAAACTTGTAAACCGATTTTAGTGAATTTTATAAACATAGATAATTCCATATTTATATGGACATATAAGCATGATGTGTTTTTTAATACTGTGGTGTAGGGTATCATATGGTCGGGCTTGACCGACTATACTTTCTTACTTGTTGTTGTTGTTTTTGTTTAAGCTTTGATTTTGTTATAAGTAAAACTGGGGCTTATGATTGTTATTCTTAACAGTTTTATTTGTTTAATATCTTTAGTTTTTTTAGAATCTTTGGATGAAGTTTCCTGTTGATCTGGCCTAAGCAACCAGTGAAATGCGCATAGGAATAACATTTCCCATCAACAATAACTTTCTATTTATCAATTGTATGAAATGGACATTAAAATGCATTTTTTGACTCCCAAGAAATACTTTGAGTTAATATTTTAGTTTTGATTATTTATTGTGTAAACATATGAAATAAATATGGAAGTTGAGTTTTAACTTTTGTAATATAAAAACCAACATTGGTGTCCCCGACGATTTTTAAATTTTTAAAATTAGTTTATTAACGATGTCAACTTCAGAAGAATTTGGATTTGCCGCCTCTTAAATTTCAGCCAAAATCTCAAGAGTTACAATACGCGTTCCTCCATTTTGACGTCAAAACCCGAAGCTATGGTTCCGCCAATTGGAATCACAATTTGTTACTTTGACTATAAGTTCAGATGCAACGAAATACCATACATTGTTTGGTTCTATTTTAAGCAGCATCTTGAACCATGTTAGTCATATTGTTGAAGAACCGCCGGCTGAAAACAAATATGAAACCCTTAAATTGACATTGTTACACGAGTTTTTTGAATCTGAGGAAAAAAGACTTCGCCAGCTTCTTGAAAACGTAACCTTTGATGACAGGAAACTATCCCCACCACTCTTGGGATCTGAATATGCTTAAATTGTACCGTCTCAATGGCAAAATTGTACCAAATTGACATAAACTGTACCAAAATTTCGCTATAAAATAAAAGAGCATACATAGTAAGAATTCATAACATTTTTTTATTCAATAATAACAAAAACAAAACAAGTAAGAAATGCCCGAGCATTTAATTAAGACCAATTTTCGAAAGTGTACCCTATTAGGAACCCATGGGCAATCATGAACCCGCCTGAATAAAATTATGTTAGGGCGTTAAGAATCATGTGAAAGTTCATTGTACCAAATATTATTTAGATATCTTCGTCTATATGAGATTTGTTTACCGTAAAGTGATTTAAGAAAAAGGGCTTATATGGGATCTATAGTAAATTTTGGATAAGGAAATAAGTCTGGTGCAAATTTGTTGTAAATACCAACGTAATAAGATAGTTTATAGGCACAAACATTGCTCCGAAAAGAAGTTTGTATTCTCACTATTTTCAGAAGACTTTGTCCTTATGAATTGAAACCTATGCACAAAATTTCACCAATTTACCTAAAAGATTGCGACCTATACTTTAAGCACAGGCTTACATGGACAGACAACCTAGTGCTGGGATACTATTGATATTTTCTACTATCGATATTTATCGATAGTTCAGATTTCACTATCGTTATATCGATATTACTATCGACTGAATGTTTGTACTTAAGTAGGAAAACGTTAACTAGTTTTTTATCAGGCAACAGTACGTTGTTTTTATCACTTTATTGAACCTATGAGACGTATGCACATATGTACGCACGTTATTTTTGATGACAGTTTTCAAAAATTGCGATGCTTATAAGCACGTTTCTGAAGGAACCAAAGTAACAGGGACTATAAGATATTTTATTGCAACTTTAGATAATGTTCTAAATTGGATTTGGTTCTCAACCAAAAAGGTTATCATTCTAGCGGACTTTTCCTCCAATGGTCGTTCATTGTTTTATCCTCGCAATGCAATTCATATGCTCGCAATTGCAATTGCATTTTTTTTTTGATTTTTTTTTACAACATCGTAAACATTTCAGTACCTTTGTAAACATTTACAAATTTCGGCATAAAGGCCTTAAGTTAGTAGTAAAAAAGCACAGCTAAGCAATCCATACCACCTGCCATTCTTGTTATTTGTATTCATTGCTGTAATTCTGCGCGAATTAATAATAGCAAGTAAAAACTTGCGGCAAAAAACTGAGTGTGTATAGCTGCTGTAACATGTCTTCAAAGCTGCATTTTAAATAATAATAATATCGATATTGATATTTTTCCTATCGATATTTTCGATAGTTTACGACTATCGATAGTTTCCCAGCACTAAGACAACCAGCTGGATGAAGGAACATAGTCAAATCGACTCATTAAGTGATTCTGAGTCGATCGGTATACTATTTATATTTTTTAGTGTTTACACGGCGCTGCGAAATGTGGCCCCAGGAAATATCGCCCCAAAAATATAAATGAAAATTGACCCCAAATTTGGGGCTATTTTTCATAATGCAATATGGCCCCATTTTTTTTATGAAAAATTACCCCAAAAAGATGAAAATTAACCCTAAAAATAAAATGAAATATGACCCTAAATTTGGGGTTATTCTTCATTATGAAAAATCACCTCAAAATTTATAATGAATTTGAACCCAAAAAAAGAACACAAAGAAAGTTACATTAAACTTTTTCGGTGGAGTTCATATGCCCGAAACTAAAAATCACAAATTTAGAATCCCGATTTCAAATTATACAGTTTTGGTTCGTACGATCGTACGATTGATAGCATGGTTGGGCTTTCGGCCATGCGCAAGGATTTTTTTCTCTATGGTATAACGAAAACTGGCTTTGCTTACTAAAGCTTCACGTTATAGACGGCCTTAAGCTTCTCTATATAGGCGGCCTTAGGCCGGGTGAAAGGATTTTCTTCTCTTTAGTATAACAAACACTGGCTTCGCTCACTAAAGCTTCACTACATAGCCGGCCTTCGGCCGTGCACAAGGTATTTCTTTTCTTTGGTATAACGAACTCTGGCTTCGCTCAGTAAAGCTTCTCTAAATAGCTGGCCTTCGGCCGGACTCAATGATTTTTTCCTCTATGGTATAACAAACACCGGTTTCGCTAACTAAAGCATCTCTGCATAACCGGCAATGATTTTCTCTACTTTGGTATAAGAATTCGGGTTTTGCATACTATCCCTAGAAACTTTTACATATAATTTTATAAAATTTGTGTAAAAATGTTTGGGGTTTCTTAAAATTTGCATTTTTTTATTAGTAGACGAAAAATAGCCCCAAAGTAAAAATTGTGATTTTGTTTGCGGCCATTTTTCATTCTTTGATATTAGGGTCATTTTTCATTCCACTTAAAATGCAAAAACACCCTAACAAAAAAATGAAAAATAACCCAAAAAAAAAAAACAAAAAAATTGCGCCAAAATTGCGTGTTGTTGTGTCTCATGTAAAATTTTGGGGCCGTTTTTCATTTTACTTTTGGGGCCATATTTCGTGGGGTCATTTTGCGCACCGCCGTGTTTACACATCAGCACAAACGCATAATACCCTCTCCACTATTGTGGTGTTGGTATACAAAATAAAGAAGGAGCTAAAATGTATATATTTCTATTGTTCATCAAACGCAGACAAAAATATAGATGCTTGGTTGATAGTGTCACCAAAACAATCGACAAAAGTGGCGATTTGGAGACACTTGATTGTACTAAATTTGGTACAATTGTACCACAAATCCCATCAGTGATCCCCACCATGATATTCCCTCCCCCTCTCGGAATAAGTTAAGGGTTTATAAAAAAAAACTTTAATAGTGTAAACGAGGACAAATTAAAAACAAGTGAGAGTGCTATAATATTGCCGAATATTGGAAACTTTGGCGCTTGCCTTTCTCCAGATATATAGAAATCTATAATGTCTTTCCATGGTTAGTGCCTTGCCCCCTTGTCCGATCCCGCCAACATTTTGGCCGATGTTGTTGTTGATCAATCTCAGCCATTTGGCTACCGATCACGCTGAATTTCAATCGCAAACATTTCCGGACTATATGTGACATAAATATATAACTATTAAGGCCCCATCACCTATGGGGTCTTCGGAAACCCTATTTCAACGAACAAACAGACGGACGGACAAGCGATCAGTTCATATGGTATAAATTGTAATAATTGATAAAATGTATCTAAGAGCAAAGTTTGCTAAATCGCGCAACGTTAAAGAATTAAAGGGATTCCATAAAAAGGGAATTCAGAGTATTTAATATCCCAGTAAATCTGTTCAAATGGGTCATCTCAATACTTTTTAGAAAAGGACGTTTGTACGGCTGCATATTTAATCACATCACTTTATAATTTTTATTTTATTTCAGTGACAACAACTACTTCTTTCCTCCCAAAAAAATAAAAATTCCCTGTTTCTACACTAATCAGCCACACATTAAGTCAAACATTAGATACAACAGTGTTACCGACTTTTTACCAAAAAATCTTTTACCTTTACCGCCAATGGCAATTTAAACGCAACCCTTTGAAAGAACGAACATTTCGCACCAAATTCGTAATGGTTTTAAATGATGAAAAAGGGCCGCCAAATCCGCAGCTATCCGACGGTACGATCAAAGAAAACTAGCCGACCGCTAACGACAAAAACCAATTATACAGGAGGGGTAGAAAGAAACTACATGTCATTAGCATATCGCTACTACAACATCCTTGCACGATCAAAGGAATGTGAAATATAGCAGGATTATAAAGCGAAGGCTCACACCCATGTGAAGCCGCTCGAAATTAAAATAAAAAAGTTTTGCCTCCACAAATACAAACCAAAAGTATGTTTTACTAAATAATTAAAGGTAATTTTCTTGTGCGAAAGTATTATTTTATAACAACAATTACCACTCACTTTACCCGTTCACTAGCAGACGACACAATTTTCTATTTTGTTGAAAAATTTTGGTTTCTAAGAATTTGAAAAAAACAACACGTTAAATTTGTTTATTTATCTTAATGCAACTCTTTCGTATTTCCAAACATTATTAAACATCGTTACTCCTTTTATTTATGAACGTTTTTATTAGAACGTGAAAAACCAACAGAAGCCACAACAGGCCCTTCTCTTATAAAAACATGTGTATTTCAGATCGATGTGTATGCCTGTGTGGCACAAAACATTAAATTCAATAAAACTTGCCACATTCCTGGTTAAATATTGAACCAAAGTTATACATTGGAAATTAAACAGAAAATACACTTTACAAAAAAGTTGTGAATTATTTAGAATTCAATGACTAGGGCAATTTTTTATATTAGGGAAAAATATGAAAAAAAAATTAAAAGTTCAATATTCTACACCCAGAGAAAAAGCATTTTTAAATATGGTCACCTCCAACAAAACAATTTTTAATAAAAATATTTAAACATATATTATAACCATATTTTTGCTTCAATTACGTGGGAGTAGTGCTTTACAACAAAAGTCGCGGGAAGGGAGATCTTAAAATATACGCTTCAAAGGCTGATTTTCGTCTACTTGTAGGAAGTTTGGATTGCTGGCAGAGAAAAAAATTATGCTTGATTGCTTGCTTTACAAACGCAACGGAGCTAAGATAGCTCCAGCTCCTAAGCAAGCGGCGATACTAAAATTCTGCCAAGCTATGCACTCAAATTACTGCTAGTGTGTGCTGCTTGCATTCACTCACAGGGGCGGTTGGTAAACGTATTGTTTGTCTTCCCGTGGTTAAGACTACTTAAGGCTGAAAAGGCCTACCCGGCAGGTAACCATGTAAATCTTTTCCGCATCTGATCACCAAAATCGAGCGATTTGACACCATTAGACTTTTTCATGTGGTGCTTACTTTAGTCACTGGTAGAGTTGTCAATTATTCGCCTTTCAGCTTTGTTCGAATAATTCAAATAATTGTTTTTGTTCGTTCGATCAAACGATTAAATCTGAAAAATTATTCGATTAATCGATGAGAATAACGAATAAAAATTTTTTTAAAAATATATAAAATTTTTTAAATAAGATACATCCGCCCGTTTACAACTATGGAAAATCTTCCATTTTCTTCTTTGGTTTTTCTCAAATCCACTATGACTTCTTATATTTTTGATGCGTACAACTTTTCATCTTAACTCCATAAAGGGGTTGTAGACCTTCCATCTTCAGCTAAACTTCTGCGTACAATTTCTTCTATATGACAACCGCTGTCTGTCTTATTGCATTTTTCCATTGGAACAAGTTCGGCATTTTTTGATGTCGTTGGATTATCTTATACTACATCGTTTTCAATGGTAATATTGTATCACTTATACTATGTTCACACTTGGGTTCCTAAACGCGTTTAAGCAACTCGAACGTGATTAAGTTCTTATCACATCAAAATCCATGATTAACCATATTTTGAAGTGCTTTGTTAATCACTTCGAATTGACGTGATTACAACTAAATCACTTGATTAATCACATCGAATCAATCGGTCACCATGAACGTACCCCTTACGTGTACAACTCACCACGATCTCTTTTTAATGTTTTTATTTTTCCTTAAATAATTCATAAATTTTCACAATTGTAATATGTTTAAAATAATCTTCTGATAACTTTGACCATATTTACATTATGCAATTAATGCCGCAACTTTCGCATGCAACTTTTTGTTTGTTAGCAAGAGGTGTGGGTAGAAAACGGGGTTGAAAAAGTTGAAAAAATGTATGAAAAAAATGTTAATGTAAATGTGAAAAGAGTTTCGTAGCAACTTCTTTAAAAGAAAATAGAAAAAAACTCGGCGTTAATTGCATAGTCTAAATGCGGTCTTTGTAAAAGTATTTGTATCCATTTTTAAAACTTTAAAGAAATATAAATTTGTTTGTTGTGTTTTTTTTTTTTTGATCAACTGTCATCTTTATCATCTCAAATGTAATGTGAGCGGCTCTGATTAACTTAATCAACATTTTGCTCAAACGCGTTTAAAAACTCAAGTGTGAACATAGCATTACGCAAATGGCAAAGTTATATATAATTTACAAAATATATATGTATAATACAATAACAGCTCTGTATTTTTTAGCTTTTTTTATTTCTAAGTTTTTCACCCGAGAGTGAAAGATCCCATTTCTTGAAAATTTTTTGATTTAAACAGAAAACAGCTGTTACAATTGTTGGTCAAAGATTTGTTTAATAAGAGCATAAAATACATTTTTGAAATACTATAAATACTCAACACGGTTTTTGCTTACTAAACATTGGGATTAATTAATTACAATCAGGACTATATCTGCAATATTTTTTACCTTTCCTACATTTTGTATAAAATCGCTAAAAACGTATGAGCATAAATTAAATTCTAAGCTATTATTTCTTATGTCTTTTATTATAAATTTATGTTTTAATAAAAAAAAATTGTTCGATTAATCGACATAATTTAATCGATTTATTCGTTATTCGAAAATCGGCAATTTAAAATTATTCGAACAAGAGCTTGTTTTTGTTTGCTCGATTAATCGAATTATTCATAATCGGTTGACAACTCTAGTCACTGGGCTGTGCAAATAGGCCAGCATCAAAGGCGACCCTAAAAGTAGACGCACCAGTTGTCGATTAAAGTTTGGCTTATGCGCCAAAGTCGTTTTAAATTTGGCATTTCGGATGCGCTGATACTATATTTCATGTATAATTGCATGGACAGGGCATTCAAATGAATAAGAAATTTCCATAATAAATAGCTCAAACAAACATACTTTGTTGATTTGGCGCTGCGAAATATGGCCCCAAAAAATTAAAGAAAATTGACTCCAAATTTGGGGCTATTTTGCATAATGCAATATGACCCCATTTTTTTAATGAAAAATTACCCCAAAAAAATGAAAAATAACCATAAAAATAATATGAAATAGCACCCTAAATTTGGGGTAGTTCTTCCTTATGAAAAATAACCCCAAAATTTATAATGTATTTTAACCCCAAAAAAGAGCATAAAAAAATTATATTAAAAATGTTGGGTGGAGTTCATATGCCCGAAACTAAAAATCCCAAATTTAGAATCCCGATTTCAAAATCCGGACAACAGTTTTGGTTTTAAAAATCGTACGATTGATAGCATGGTTAGGCTTTCGAACATGCGCAAGGATTTTTTTCTCTATGTGTATTATTGCTTGGGTTGACAATAATAATAATTTCTCTTTAAGATGGCACGTCAGGTAGGGGGACGTAACGTCTGCTGCGGCCAATCTTTAAAAGGAATTTGAATTTTAACAACTCCATGGAAGTTATTATAATTTAAGGGCTTTGGGAGGATAAAAGAAAATATGGTTAGATTCTTGTATCTTGCTGCTAAAATGTAGGGAACTAAGATGCTCACCTGGATTATCTTATTAAACGAAAAGAGTATACCAATGGATGGGTTTACTTTTTGGGATTTTTTCAATTTTAATTTTATTTCTATATGTATGTAATTGGTATAATACTATGTGGTTGAAAAGAGTTCAAAAGAAAAAGTGATCGCTTCGATTTTATTTCAAATTTCATTTCACTTCGCATTCATAGAATTGAAACAGTAAGTTTAATATTAGAACAAATTTTTCCAATAAGTACTAAATTTAAATGTTGAGAATTCAAATGCTGTTTTATATTAACGTTTTTGACACGACTAATACAGGTATGATTAAAAAAAGCTTAAAAATATAAATTGTTTTTAAAGTGTCCAAATTAGTTTGGACACTATGGTATAACGAACACTGGCTTTGCTTACTAAAGCTTCACGTTATAGATGGCCTTCGGCCGGGCGAAAGGATTTTCTTCTCTATGGTATAACTAACACTGGCTTCGCTAACTGAAGCTTCTCTGTATAGCCGGCCTTCGGCCGGGCGCAACGATTTTCTTTTCTATGGTATAACGAACTCTGCTTCATTATACCTTAATAGCCGGCCTTCGGCCGGGCCCAATGATTTTTTCCTCCATGGTATAACAAACACCGGCTTCGATAACTAAAGCATCTCAGCATAACCGGCAAGGATTTTCTCTACTTTGATATAAGAATTCGGGTATTTTGTACTATCCCTAGAAACTTTTACATAGAATTTTATAAAATTTGTGTAAAAATGTTTGGGGTGATTTTTCATTTCTTAAAATTTGCATTTTTTATTAGTAGACGAAAAATAGCCCCAAAGTTTAAATTGTGATTTTATTTGGGGCCATTTTTCATTCCTTGATATTTGGGTCATTTTTCATTCCACTTAAAATGCAAAAACACCCTAACGAAAAAATGAAAAATAATCCCAAAAAAAAAACAAAAAAATTGCGCCAAAATTGCGTGTTGTTGTGTCTCATGTAAAATTTTGGGGCCGTTTTTCATTTTCATTTTGCGGCCATATTTCCTGGGGTCATTTTGCGCACCGCCGTTGACTTCGGCGGCATGAAATAGTCCCCCACGAAATAAGTCCCCAAAACGGAAATGAAATAACTCCCCAAAAAAATATATGAGAGGCAACAACAACGTTTTTTGGGGATGTACTTCATTTTTTGGGGGACTTATATCATTTTCATATTGGGGAGTTAGTTCATATGAAATAAGTCCCCAAAAATCTGAAATGAAATAAGTCCCTAAAAATATTTTGGGGACTTTTTTCATTTTCAAATTTATTCCAATATCGTCAAAAATGCAGATTATGTCCCGTTATAATACGTAAACAAAACTTGTTTTAATGAATGGTCAAGACCACTCATTCATTAAAAATAATACTTACTACGTAGTTAGTTTGAGAAATAATTTTGCGGTAAGGAATAAAATAAAGCCATGATGGTATTATTGCACATTTAATTTTTTTTTTTTTTTTGCTGGATGCAATGAATCCAGGTTTCCCATTCAAAAGAGAGATAAAGCCTTTTATTTTTTTTTTTTTCATTCCAATGGGAGGCAAAGCCATCATGGCCTTAGGACACATTAGTAATATTAGGAAATGGCTTTTTGAAAAACTTTTCCATTTTACATTGATTAATAGTTTTCTTATTTTTATAATTAAGAGCTAATGATTTTTCCTTTTACTAAAGTTAAGTATTGAAATCTGGCTTCGCATACTAAAGTTTTCCTGCGGCCGCGCTTAGGGGTTTTTTCCTCCAGTAGGACGCGGCAGGTGGCTTCGCTGAATAAAGTTTTTCTGCGTGCGTCACAAGAATAAAAAAATGGTTTTCAATGATAACTAAGGATTTTCCCTTTTACAGAATGTTTACACCATGCGTAACAATATTCTGAAAAAATATGGCTTTGCCTCTCATTTGGGGGAAAAAAATATGACTATATCTCTCACTTCGCAAAATTTTACATATGACCTTACCTCTCAATGATTGGGCAATAAGACCATTACGGCTTTATATCCCATTCAATTGAGCAATAAAGCCATCATGGCCTTACCTCCAATGGTTAAAAAGCACCCCCCCCCCCCCCTATTTTGAATTGATTGGATGTTTTGAATACTTTTTGGGGATTTATTTCATTTCAGGAAATGGGGACTTATTTCAAATGAAATAACTTCCCAATTTTTGGGAATTTATTTCATTTTGATTTAGGGTGTTATTTCATTTCGTTGGGGTTTCATTTCATTCTTAAATTGGGGGTTTATTTCATATGAAATAAGACCCCAAAAATTGGGGAATAATTTCATAATTTTGTTGGGGACTTATTTCGTGGGGGGCTATTTCATGCCGCCGTTGATTTCGCTGCTGGTTTATTTTTTGGCTTTTGAAATAAATTGCATGGAGTAGAGGCAGAAAACGTTTTCAACATATATATGAGGGGCTTAAAGCACAAGGGGTTAAAGTGCCTTTTTCTAAAATTGAGTTTACATATGGAATTATAGGTGAAGTTCGGAGAAGTTGTTTACAGCACAAGAAGTGAATGTAGAATTCTCATCCGGACGCAAGATATGGTGAAAAATTAAAGCACTTGACATTAAAATACCTGCTTCACTTGGAGCACAAGCGAATCAACCGCTTTTGTGTCATTATTTAACATAAGTCACTTTAACCCCCTGTTCTTTAAGCCCCTCATATGTGCTCGGGGTATGTAAATTCATTTATATGGAGGATTTAAAATGTCAAGTGTCCTAACTTTTGAAATCGATGGCTTCTGATTTGAACGAAATTCGCACCAAGGTTAGTCCTATTGGATAGTAGTTTAGAAACAGACAGTTTAGATCTAGACAGTTTAGAACTTTCAACAAGATCGGTCAAAAAGTTTCTGAGTTACCATTTTGGCCAAACAGGTGTTTTTTTTTACCTTTTGTTCTAAGCAAAATTTGTCCAACATAGTCCATTGGGTTAGCTGTTTCCTCATTAGTCGGAACCACAAGTTAAAAAAAGATTGAAAAAGTAGGTATGTATCTTAATGATGTATGGAGTCTTCTCTGTCATTGGGCGACCTAAGGTTGAAGCTGTTTGGCTAGAGGACCCTCTCTCTCTCTGACACTGATTTGCTGTGGATGCACTCCTTCCTTAAATTCATCGGTTGGATGAGGAGTAATGTAGCAGGTAATATAGGACGCCTGGGAGACAGTGGCATATGGTTACACAACATGAACTTCTAACTTGACCCACTTGTGATATGCTTGATTGCGAATGCCAATGGAAACTAACATAATCAAAGGGCGAAGTCGAGTTAAAATTGTCGGCGGCTGTAGCGGCTAAGAAAAAAAGTCAGTTGCCGCTTTCAGTTTAAAAGTGGGTTTTTCATTGTTGCCATATTTTTGAAAGTGCAATGAAATAATTAATCTTGCCGCATGATTCGGCGGTGGCTCAAGCAACTGGAAAACCTTCGGCGGCGGCTATGAGTCGGCACTACGCCCCTGAACCTAATATTATTTACTCAGTGTAATGTTTTACTGTGGCTCTCGTTGTTGAGCTTAAAATTTAGAAACTAATTTTTTATAAGTTTTTTAATTAAAATTATCAATTATCACGCAAAAAAGTCGAAGCAATCTCAAACTCAATGGCAGAAGTGATCCATCATTGGGCAATAGGGCTAAAAACAACTTTTTGGCATGGTACCACGGAGTGGCCAAGAATGTTTAAGTATTGAAAACAACTGTGTGCCGTCGTTTTGCGAAAAAACCTCACGTACGGAACAAATTTCTAAAACCTTCCAAGAAATTTTGAACCGCGATGAATTGTAAACCGTAGGAATATTTTTTTATTTTATTTATTATGTTTGTTTATTAGAAAAAAAGATATCTTTAGAAACAAGGGTTAAATTTTTATATTTATCCCTGTTGTGAAAATTGTCCTCGAAATTGTTTGTCTCTTCCCTAAAAAATGTATCGGCAAAAGCAAAATTTCGCAACTTGGCTTATTTTGAACATTTAATACTTCTTATATACATAAGCAAAATACGATTGATATTTGATATTCTTATCTTATATGGACACTTTTGTGCCAAAACCATTATTCCGGCAAGAAAGAAATTTGTTTGTCTCCCAGTAAAAACTTTTTCAAAATGGATAGCTTCTTTCACTCGTTATTTAGTAGCTTTCTTCCATAAGAACTTCGATAACTACTTTTTTCTGGATGTATTTAGATGAAAAAAAAATGACTTTCTTTTGAATTTGTTCATTTTGGCACAACCCTTGTAAAATTCATTAGTTTTTCAGTAGAATTGTATGTAGTGCTTTTATGTGTTTCTGATTACTTAACATATTATTTTGTAGGCGAAGATTTTACTGGTATTCTACTAAGTCTTTTTCAGATAAAAAAGAAAAAGATTATAGGAATAGGTAAATTAAAGATTTATATCTCAGCCATTTCTAAACCGATATAGTTAAATTTCAATAATATACTATTTCGGACTACATACGATATAAATACAAAACAACGTTGTCACTATCAATTCCATAAAAACCCAGAATATTTATAATACTGTTATCAAAGCTGATTTTTAAATTTTAAATTTTTATCGGATTAAAGAAAATAAATAATTTTTTAAAAAATAATCCTCCAGCTTAACAAAATATATATAAATTTAAAGAAATTATTAAATACCCATGAACTTTAATTATGTTTTGTTTGATTATTTTTAATAAAAGTCGAAACAAATTTGTTTAAAATTGATTTTAAATTGCACGATTTTTAAAACAAAAAAGACGATCTTTTTTATTTTTTCTCAGGAAATTGACGATTTTGACACAAATTTATCTGGCAGCACTGATTAAAACCAAAACAAGAAAAGGCTAAAAAAAATTTAAAATAACAAAATATAACAATTGTTTTTTTGTTTATTTTCATCACATAAATTATGCATTCATCATTTATATTCATTCTATTTTTTTTATTTATTTTAAAAAAAATAGTATATAAACATATTTTAAATTCAAAATATCTACATTTTGACTTATTTTGACAGTTCTTGAAAGAAACTTTTCGCAAAATATTGTTATAGAAACACTTTTTCTCACATCCTTCCAATAATTGCTGGAAAATTATTTAAAAGACAGATAATTCTCGCAAAAAAAAGATAAAGATACTTGTGGTAGAAAAACCATTTTTTGTTTCATTTCACACTATTTTTGTTGCAATTCACACGTTTCATGCGAAAAGTTTTACGATGTGAGAAATACAGAAACCGGCTACAGGTGTATATTTTTTAAAATTTCAGTAAGATTTAAATGGATGTTTTCAACCTTCAACCCAATCCCTGCGTGAACTTTTTAGCAATCCGAAAAAATTATCATATTTGTATTAATAACTTTTAATGTTCTACACGACTATACTATGCCGTTTTTATTATTCGCAAAAAGTATGAAAAAGTTATAGCCCTATTGGGCAATAATATTCGAATTATCACAGATTGTCCCCACTATCAAGACAAAATAATAACATTGTTGTTATAAAACTTGACTATAAAATTATAAAAACTTATAAACCAATAAAACTTATATGCAAATAAAATACTTTTCCAAAAATCTTGCGAAATATGGAAAAACTTTTTGTTGAAAAAAAGAACTTTTAAAACTTGCCCTATTACTGACTGCCATTTAAGCCCATATCTGAGATAAAAAGTACGATTTCTTTTAAATAATTTCTCTCTGTGCAATTTCAGTCGCCCACATGATCGAAAGAAAGGGTTTATCTAACTGCCTTGTTTGTATTGACAACTGCCTGTGTGTGTGTCTATCCATCAAATTCGTCTGTTGATTTAGTCGGTTGGGCCATTGGTCAAACAAATGTTTGGTTAAGTTAGTTTTTTTTTTTAAATTTTGTATACGTTTTATTGTGTTAGTTAAGAAGCGTGTATACTTGTATCTATGCGTTAATTGTATGTATTGCAATTGAACTTCTTAGAATCATTTCCTTGCTACCGCAAATATTACAAATAAATGTGAAATTGAAAGACCAAACGAAAGGATTCTTTTGTTTTGTTTTTTTTTTTTCTTCAAACAACGAAATTTAAATAAATATTACAGCAAATTTGGTTTCGTACACATTCTCTACTAATTTAATTTCTTAGAATTTTGAAATTTATTTAGGTCTCTTTTTTTGTTTCAGTTACAGTTTATTTGGTGAAGGTTTTCTTCGACTTTCACGCTTTTAGCAGGGGCGCGTAATTTTAAGTAAATTTGTTAAATTTGTATTTTACTTATTTAATTTTTTTTTCTCTATTTGGTTAAGTATTTTGCTCTTAATGCCTTAACAAATACAAATTATTTTTATTTAGGTTTGTAACAACTATTTTTTGAATAAATTATATTTTTATTTTTTAAATTTTAAAAATTTTTTACATTTGACAACTTTTGTTGAACCAAATCGCATGTGCTAGTCTTTTTCTTAGGCTAAACTTTTTTTTAGAGAGAAGGACGTCATTTTTATATACAATTTTTTTTCCGAGAAAAAATTTTGTTCGACAGTTTGGGTTGCAAAATGTTGTTTATTTTTCTAAAAATACTTTCAGTAGTAGTTGTTTGTTATGTTTTATAACCAATAGGGTTCCCATCATTCGGGAAATTGACAAGGACGTCATAAAATATTTTTTGGAAATTAAGTTAACAGAGTCTATTGTTGAGTATGGAGTGGAAAATTGAACTCTAGGTCAACATCAACGAGATTATTCGAATTCCTAACGCCAAAAGAAGAGTTTTAAATCTGTTATTTCTTATAGTTCACGGCATTGAATGGTTACTAGAGTTGTCAATTATTCGCCTTTTAGCTTTGTTCGAATAATTCAAATAATTGTTTTTGTTCGTTCGATCTAACGATTAAATCTGAAAAATTATTCGATTAATCGATGAGAATAACGAATAAAAAAAATTACATATTTTAAATAAGATACATCCGTCCGTTAATTTACAACTATGGAAAATCTTCCATTTTCTTCTTTATTTTTTCTCAAATCCACTATGACTTCTTTTTTTGATGCGTACAACTTTTCATCTAAGCTCCATATCGTTGTATTACTTAAAGGAATCATACAAATCCTTAATTCTTAAATAATCCGATACAACTTTGGATATTCGAAAGGCGTTTGCAGACCTTCCATCTTCAGCCAAACTTCTGCGTACAACTTCTTCTATAAAACAACCGCTGTCTCTCTGTATGTATTTTTCCATTGGAAGAAGTTCGGCATATTTTGATGTCGTTGGATTATCTTCTACTACGTCGTTTTCTATTGTAATATTGTGACACTTATGCTATGTTCACACTTTAAACGCGTTTAAGCAACTCGAGCGTGATTAAGCTCTAATCACATCAAAATCGAGATGATTAACCATATATTGACGTTATTTGTTAATCACTTCAAATTGCCATGATTACAACTTAATCACTTCATAAGCCACATCGAATCCTCTGAACATACCTCAAACTGAGTATAATATAGAATCGGTCACCATGTAAGTACCCCTCGCGTGTACAACCGACCATGATTTCTTCTTAATGTTTTTATTTGACTTTAAATAATTCGTAAATTTTCACAATTCCATAATTAATATGTTTAAAATGATGTTCTGATCGCTTTATTAAAGTATTTTTATCCATTTTTAATAATTTAAAGAAATTTAAATTTGTTTGTTGCATTTTTTTTCTTTATCATCTGTCATCTAAATCATCTCAAATGTAATGTGAACGGCTCTGATTAACTTAATCAACATTTCATGAAAATTGTTTAACGTTTGATTTAAAAAGAAAACAGCTGGTACAATTGTTGGTCAAAGATTTGTTTAATACGAACATAAGACACATTTTTGAAATACAATGAATACTTAACACGGTTTTTGCCTACTAAACATTGAGATTAATTACAATGAGGGCTATAGCAACAATATTTTTTACTTTTTCTACATTTTGTATAAAATCGCTAAAAACGTATGAGAATAAATCAAATTTTAAGCTTTTATTTCTTATTAGTCTTTTATTAATTTATTTTTTAATAAAAAAAAATTGTTCGATTAATCGACATAATTTAATCGATTTATTCGTTATTCGAAAATCGCAATTTTAAAATTATTCGAACAAGAGTTTGTTTTTGTTTGATCGATTAATCGAATTATTCTTAATCGGTTGACAACTCTAATGGTTACCCTTATATGTGTTCCTTGACACAGGGCCAGACATAGACACTTTATGGCTGACCCATGCAAGCACCACCTTAAATCAGAACAGTCCAACATATCGCACCTCCAATGTTATATCGACGTAACTGCAATTTTCCCTAATGTTGAAGAATCACGATCAAAGCTTTCTTGGTTATTCAAAATACAATTCAGCCCTAAACTAAGATCTGTCCCTCAGACACTGATTTAAAAAGCATCAACTCTTTTATCGAATGAACCGGTTGCCAGTTTGTATTAAAAGATCGGCTTGAATAAATACCGCAAATAAGAAATACTCGAGTTCTAGACAAATAACTCCCCTTTTCCTGCCAAAATAAGGGATTTGGCTTGAAAGCGTCAAGGCCATAGAAGCCAAAGCGAAAAATTTAGCTTTGATATTTTCGTGCATACGATATTTACAGTGCTAAAAATTTGACCCCTATTTAAATGAGCTTCCGAAACAAGGATATTGGCTTAAAAGTCGCTGTACAAAAGCATCAGGCAACATACTTAGTTCAATGAAAAATCATAATATTTTCATGAAAACCATACACCTACTTAAGGCTCAGTTAGGCGAACGTTGCTGTACCCGTAATGTACCGCACCGTACTGTAAGCACGTTGGTGTACTTATAGAACGTTTTAAAACTTGTCATATGTTTTCCCATACATAAACAAAAAGCAATAGTACACATAAAACAAAACAAACAGTGATGATAATCAAAAATGTTCAAATGGTGACCGTTGTGCAGAAAAGGTACCGCGTGATTTAAATGATATTAAAACAGTACTTTGTGTATGTAAAAGATTTTAATAATTTAATATTTATATTAGAGATTTACAATAAATAAATTTGTATTTTAGCATATATAAATTTTTAGCATACATATATTGTAAATGTGCATACACCACCCAACATTTTGATACCATTTAAAGTCTTATATGTTTCACATTGTGTATATGCATTTGTTTACTTAAAACATCTTAACATATGTATATGTGGAAATATGTTGTATTGTAAGTTGTTTTGTCGCAATTCCATAGATATACTGATAAAAGTTCCAAAAAAAGAGCAAAATTACCCGCATACAATGTAACATACAAGCCGCCCATCACTGTCTTACAAATGTCACGTAACAACGGCATGAAATTCTATTTTATACAGATTGGTACGCTGCAACTACGGTACATTGCATTTCGGTGAGCTTTTGTATTGGTTTTCATATAACAAAAAGCGAACAGCTGATGGATACAGTACAGCAACGTTCGCCTAACTGAGCCTTTATCGTAGGTACACCTATTGCCACGTAAATAACTGACTTATCGTTTGCGACAACATCAATATGGTTGCCGTAACAATAGTAAAACAAAGTTGTTTTTTTATAACATAAATAATGCCAACTGCTGCTCCCAGCTTTCCAGAAGAAGTGCCTAAGGATACGCGTTTAAATATTTTCCGTTGGAATTTACTACTGAAACCCTCTCTCGCTAATTCAGCCGAATGTTTATTGCTATATTTATGAACAGGTAAGTAGCTGCAACTAATAAAAGAAAAAAACGGATACAGGACACAACCTTGTCAGCCTTACAATTTAGTACTTTCCAGAATTAAGGTAAATAAAGTTTTTATATTTCTGTGATATTTTCCACAATTTCAGCCACTATTATCAATTATTTTAATAAAAAAAAAACTCTTTTATGCAAGTATCACAATTAGGTCGCAGGTCACACACGTCACGTATGACATAAGGACGTAACATTTTTAAATATCAAATATATTAAAATTGTTGCTAATTTTTTTCTCTTTTCAATTTCTTTTCAATTATTGAATTTAAAAAAAAAAAACCAACAAATGTTTTCATTTGATGTAAAATATAATAGGACCATGGCGAACTCTTTACATGTAATATCGGTACTACAACAAGTACAACTCGTACGAAAAACACAAGCAATTTGTTTTTAAAAAATCATTGTACAATGTCAAAAACAGAAACAAAACAGAAACCAAGATAATAAACAAAAGTTTAACATCCAACAATAATAAAGCTATATGAATATCATGAATTCGCCTTGAATAAGTCAAAGTACGACGTAGATACGCTTTCTTGTGTGCGCCAGCTGCTTTTAATATGTTTAAATTTGAAAACGTATTACCGTCGCACTCTATAGATTATACTAGTAGTATACTCCGTTCATTTGGTACAATTGTGCTCATATGACTTTGCAGTTTATTATACCCTTCACTGAAGATAATATGGTGTATATAAGTTTGTCATTCCGTATATAATTTCTACATTATTGATCGTAGACCCTATAAGAAGTATATATTTTATGTCCTTATGAGGGGCGAAGCTGATTAAAAGATGTCCGTCCGTCTGTCCGTTGAAATGGGGTTTCCGAAGACCCCAGATATGATGAGGACTTGTTACTTAATTATTTATGTCATATTTAGTCCGGAATTGTTTGCTATTGAAATTCAGCCTGATCGGTCCACAAATGGCTTAGATATGAACAAAAAACAAACCATGGCGTTTAATTTTACCGAAACATTCGTTGTTGTTGTTGTCTTTTAATGTAATGTTTATGCATATCTGCAGAAAGGCAGTAGTCAATGTTTCCATAAAAGGTACGAGCTATCAAAACACAACATCCGACAAAATGTGGGCCCGATTGGGCAAGTGGACGTGGCACTTCCCATAGAAAGACATTATAAATAGATATCTGGCATAAAGTTAAGCGGTATTTACTATTTAACTTTCTGTTGTGATCGCCCCATGGTGAAGGGTATATACGATTCGGCATAGCCTAATATAGCACTCATACTGTTGTTTTGTATAAAATATTATTGTTTAGAAATTAAAGTTAAATAAATAATAAGTTGCATGTCTAAAATATTTTATTGAGACATTATCAAAAAAATTACAAAATTAAACACAATACGTTTTTTTAAAGTAATTTATTTTATTTAAACGCAAATTTTAAAGCATTTTCATGCAACAAATAACATAAAAATGTAACCTATTAAAAACTGAAACTACTACGACTATTGTTTTTAAATTATTGTAAACTTTATTTTTACATACTTTATTATAGAAATATTTTGCTATCGCAACGGTTTTCTAACACCTTAGACCAGCTGCAGCTTGAACTCAATTTACCAAATCTCCAATATATGTAAATAAACTTACCGGCAATTAATGTTTAATATATTAGCCCATTTTTATAATTCTATTATTTCTTTATTTAATATTCTTTGATTTTATTAACAAAATTTATATATTTTCGTCAAACCATGCTTAAGGGCCTTATGACACTACATTTTTAATGCACTGTTCAAGTTTTGGTAAACAGTGCAAATATAATGTAATAGAAAAATGTACCAAGTGCAAAGAGTTCAGCTGTAGCAAACTATCAACAATTTTTAAAAAATTATCGATAAAAAATGAGGTTATGGCAAAAAAATATAAATTGTTCAACTTAAAATTGACATTTCAAGCTTGAAATATTAAAAGTGTTGCTGAATCAGCGGTTTATGGGCAAATTTAGCGATTTACCGCTTTTTGTTTGTCTTGTTTTTATGTTTCTCATAAACAAAAAGTTGAATACATTTAATAAAATAAACAAAATCATAACAAAAGAAAAACTGAAAAAAAAAAATTTTACATTTCTTATAGTTTGCACTTTCCAACATTTTCTGTTTCTTTCTATCAATTCAATGAATAAAAAATTTGGGCCCGTTTTCGCAACTTACCGATAGCTAAAAGTAGAATTTTATCGGACGTATAAAAAGTGTTCCATTATTACAACTTTGTTTAAACCTACCAGGTAGGATTTAATTTAATTTACTTTATCGCTCACTTTAGGTTAAAGGCTGGTTAAAGTCTTCTTAAATGTAGCCTTTAAGTATTATAGAGCACGTAAGACTTGTGTCATAGTGTAAACTAGGCTTTATGAGATATGCCAACAATTCTGTTTACATCTTAAAATAATTTTTTCTTCAAATCGTGGAGTCCTCATAAGCATTTAATATTCTTCGAATTACCCTAGCAGCCGTACCTAAACAAGAGCGGAAGGCGGAACCTTTTCTTCCACTTAAATTGCCATTATTTATTGACAATAGCGGCTAACTTCACTATTAAACGCGCTGTCAAAATCGGATTTTTCAATTGCTAAGCATTGACGCCGCGCTATTTAGGGATGCTTCATACAAATTTTATGGGCATGAGAATTTTTGACAGCTAGAAAACGCTTTCCGCTTTTGTTTAGGTATGGCTGTTAAATTAATGAAACTTCAGTTTGTTATTGTTACTACTCATTGACAACACTGTTCTGTTATTGATATACTAAAAATGAACACATTGGACTCTGCTCTAGTCTCTCATCTCAATCTTTCACTTTTCTCATTATCACTCCATCTCTTACAGGGTTGCCGTTTAAAAATTTTTTATCCGACCAAAATTGTCTACAAAACCTACCCAAATCCTTTGAAACCGACCAATTTTGTATATATTTAAAAACCAATATGGAAACTTCCACAGAATCGTCTCGTTGCGCCAACAAATAATTAAGTTGATATTTTAGACCATGTTGTTCAAATTTGTTCTCTCTTTCACTAAATTGCGCTTTACACCAAAATACAAAAAAAAAAAATTCAATAATATATAAATTATTTTTTTATAAACAAGTTAAAAAGCTTGGTGACGTAACGTGACAAAAAGTAGACTTTTCGATAAAAAAAATACCCATATACTTATCCTACTGAATCAACAAGTGGGTATTAACTCAAAATTTGAATCTACAAGAATAGGAAAATCATGTTAAATGATGTACCTTAAAGATTTTAATTATTACAAACTTTTATAATATTTAAGTAAAGTTCTTGAATGAACTAACTCTCATAAAATAAATTAAAATATATTTATTCATCGCGTGGATTCGCGAGTTTTTAAAGGTACTTCGACTCCGACTCCAGTACAAAAAATCAACTCCATAGCCGTGTGAAATTCTTTTAGTTAAGAAAAAGAACTGAAAATATTACGACAAAGAACCTCAATATAATTTTGGCATCATTTTACATGCGTTACTTAAACAAAGGTGAAGAGAGTGAAACGTGCACCTTATGTAAAATAAATAAGCTTCATTGCTAAGTAATGTTTTTAGCCCACTTATCTTAACAGCTATGACGTTATCGCCTTTTGCTACCAATGCGATCAATATTTTGAAAGGAATATTGTTTGTTGATAAAAAATTGTTTTAAAAGAAAAAAAGTTGAGACAACGCGCCATCTGACTTGGTTAGCTCGAATAAGGGTACAAAACTATCCTTTATAGAATAAATTCCGTCCAACAATTCAATTCGTCTTTGCTACATTCGTAGTTTCATCAGCAATCAAAAATAATCCTCTGTTTTTTTTTTAATATTTTCACTAGTCCATTAGCAAAAATGGGAAATTTTGTTTGTTTTTCGTCTGTTGAAAAGTAAATAGCGTTGCCGGAAAAATATATAGCGTTGCCTTCTCAAACCGACCAAAATTAGGTTTAGCCTACCATCCGACCAAACGAAAAATATCCGACCAAGTTTGGTCGGAAAGACCAAGTTCGGCAACCCTGATCTCTTACCATATACGAATTTGCTCTCACAACTAGGGGTGCCAGATAATTTTGATAAAAAACCGGCATATTAAAAAAAAAATCGGCATTATCGGCACTTTAATATAAAAAAATCGGCAAATTAAAAATACCTATTTTAAAAACAATAAAACCTATTCTTACTTACAAATAAGAACAATTCAGAATTATCTAATGTTTATAACTTATGAAATTTCAAAAGAATCAATCAAAATAAACTTTTTACAAAGAAATTGTAGAAAAATTTAAATTTTTTTTTAACTTTCTTATAATTAAGTATATTCCATATACAAATATTTGAGTTTGACATTTTTATTAAGTCCGTTTTAATATTAATATCAAAACAGTTTAAATTATTAATTTTTAAATTATCTTTAAAAAACGAATAACTTGCAAAGATAAATTTTCCAGTGAACATCAAAACTCTGTTACATTAAAAAATTCTTTCCACATTTGCGGAAGAATGTGGAAGAACCAACAATTGTACCAAATGCTGCCATAAAATGGTCACGGTATAAATCTGAAATTTTTTGCCAAAAAGTTTGCAAATTTATTTAATTTTCCTTACATAAGAATTGGCTATTTAATTTATGTTCTGACATCGTCCTCAATTGCGTTATAATCTTAAAAAAAAAAAAAAAAATATTTAATTATCAAAGTAATTATTATTTAAATTATATTCATTGATAGTGAATATTAATTTATCTTACCTTTATTCTTTTGTAAGTATTTATCTATCCATTTTCAAACACAAATATAAAGTGATTTATATTTTCCTAATAGAAAAAGAAATTTTAACTGAATTATTTTAGGTTTAAAAATTATTTCTTTTTTAACTTTGGCCTTAATTCTTCATAGTGGAATATTTTTAAAATAAAAATGATTAACCCAACACACATTACAAACACTGCATTAAATATTGAATAAAACTAACCCCTTTTTCTTTAGTAGAAGCGCTGACTTAATAACAGTTGTCTCTTTTCAATGTTACAACTGTTTCAGTATCGCTTAAAGATAGTGTATTATTATCAAACAAACAAAAAGCAATCGCCTGTTACGTGTTAGTCAAAAAATCGGAATTTTTGGAGCAAAAATCGGCAAATCTGCACTTTGATAATTTAGGGGCAAAAAATCGGCAAAAATGGCAAGCCTGCTCACAACATCTGCTTGTATATTCTAGTAAATCCAAATTAATGTTCGCCCTTTAGAAAATAAGGAACATTATTAATAATAATAAAAAAATTTTGTTTTATTTACTTACATACATACATACACATGTAGTTAAGTTTAAAACAATTGACCCATTTATCGGTAATAATTATGACTTATGTATTTATAAAATCAAAATTTTAAAATGAAAACAAATCGGCATGCCTTCTAATAAACATTTGTGTAATAAATTGATTAAATTCTTAATTTAAATGTGAATGAACTAAGTCCACAAAACAACAACAACAACAACAATTCTCAAAGTAACCAAAACTATAACAAATTTAAGTCCCACACGATTCGTACTCAAACAAAAATCAACAACAAAAAAAAAATATATGTACAATAAATGTATATAATAACTAAAAGACTATCAACAACACAAAATATAATTATGTGTACCGATATATGTATGTAATACATACATACATACATATATCATACTATGTATGTACATGTGTAGTAGGTTTCTACATAAAGATATGGATGGTATAGAAATATGTAATGGTACAAAATAAAGTACCTAAAAGGTACTTTAAGATAAAGTCGAAAATTGTTCAAAGAATATGGCATAACAGTATAAAACATGTTCAATTAATAGAAGCGATCAGGCGCTATTTTACTTTTTCCTTTTCTCAAAGAAGTCATATAGATACTAACAGTTAATTTTTAATTTTGATTTTTTCGATCAAGAATAAAAGTTATCGACCCCTTTGCGCGAAATTATCGTATGTTACAAAAACCAAATTTTACAGGACAGCCATTTTTCTACTTTTCTCTGCATGCGCTTGCAAAGGCGAATTGACTAGAAGGTGAGGTCAAGTTAACATATGGTGTTTTTTTCGGGGGTCGACTTGTCAAAGTTTGTATACAAACTAGTTTTTATGTAAACAAACCCTGTACTACCCTGTAGATAACGAGACTAGTCCATGCATGCATGTAAAGAGTAGTCCATAAAGGAGTAGGAGTACTCCAAAACTACTCCAAATATATGGGTAAAAGCAGGTCCATTTAACATTACGCTGTGTGAAGTAGTCCCTAAACTACTCCATGTAGTACTAAAGTGGGTTAGTTTTAAAAGTACTCCACGTTACTACAGTATGGAGTACACTTAAAGGTAGTTTAAGCATTTTCTTTTTAAGTTTTTACTAATCGCCTTTTACGGTGTGTACTGAAGTCTATTATTGCTATTATTAAATATATTGTTATTCGTGCTTAATTCCCAGTTTTTATTCTTGATAAAAACATAAACATAGGAATAGCTTATCCCATCAACAATAAATTTCAAGTGTTTTTATCAAGAATAAAAACTGGGAATTAAGCACGAATAACAAAATCTTTTGAAATTAAAATTTTGTATTGCCAAAAATTGAAATTACTTTTTGATAATAAACAGGCAAGTGCACGGCCTAAAAAACACTTAATTGACAACATGCTTTTGTAAGTTGTTGTTGTTTTATTTTGTTTTTCTTAACCTACTTACAACTACAACTAATGTTGAGAGAATTTCAACTAACTGTAGTGGGGAATGTAAGACGAGATAAACCCACTGTTTATTGTTGATGTGTTTTGTTTAAATTTTGATATTGTTACAAGAAAAACTGTTGCTTATAAGTCTTATACGTTTAACAGTTTTATTTGGTTTAATATCTTTAGTTTGTCTAAAATCTTTATGGACGAAGTTTCCTGATGATCTGGCCTAAGCAACCAGTGAAATGCATAGGAATAGCTTATCCCATCAACAATAAATTTCAAGTGTTTTTATCAAGAATAAAAACTGGGAATTAAGCACGAATAACAAAATCTTTTGAAATTAAAATTTTGTATTGCCAAAAATTGAAATTACTTTTTGATAATAAACAGGCAAGTGCACGGCCTAAAAAACACTTAATTGACAGCATGCTTTTGTAAGTTGTTGTTGTTTTATTTTGTTTTTCTTAACCTTCTTACAACTACAATTAATGTTGGGAGAATTTCAACTAATTGTAGTAGGGAATGTAAGATGAGATAAACTCACTATTTATTGTTGATGTGTTTTGTTTAAACTTTGATATTGTTACAAGTAGAACTGTTGCTTTTAAGTCTTATACGTTTAACAGTTTTATTTAGTTTAATATCTTTAGTTTTTCTAAAATCTTTATGGATGAAGTTTCCTGATGATCTGGCCTAAGCAACCAGTGAAATGCGCATAGGAATAGCTTATCCCATCAACAATATATTTCAAGTGTTTTTATCAAGAATAAAAACTGGGAATTAAGCACGATTAACAAAATCTTTTGAAATTAAAATTTTGTATTCCCAAAAATTGAAATTACTATTTGATAATTATTAAATATATTTACTTGGTTTTTTTAATTTTTTTAAACTTTCACTTTTAAATAATGGACACCATCAGGGCTACCCATGTGTAATGCTGTAAACTATAGAAAAGTATACATCATGCAGTTGTTGGTAGCACTGCATGTTAATTTCTTATAGCAAGGTACATACAATTTCAAAAAAATTGGCATATACGACAATTTCGCGCAAAGGGGTCGATATATGTATGAGCATTAGGGTGGATTAGTGTTATATGGAAGTCTTTAGCAGCAAGATTTTGATACGCTAGAACCCCCAGTTTTGTGAAGTTTAAAAAACAACGCATGAGCCAAAAAATTAGGGGGGTGGGATGGGTGTAAATGGCTCCTCATAAGGGTCAAAGTTAGGGGAAAACGATACAAAAGCCAAATAAAAGCTTCACAACTGTCCCTGAGTCGCGCATAGAGGGGTAAAATGTAAGACTGACTCCCACTAATATTCCCCCCCCCCCTACATTTTTTATTAACATCTGTCTCAACTGACTTCCTTCAGGTGTGCTCCTTAAGGGGGCTTCATACTAAATATTGTTTTTTATAATATTACCCGCCACCGCCCTAACTAGCCCCAGAGTGGCCCTAGAGGAGTCAAATATATGACGGACCTCCAAAATTTTTGCTACCAGAACATTTTTTAGAACATACCTAGTCTCCATTTTTAATCATTAGGGTTGTCCCCATACAAACATTTCGAAAATGGAGGAGTTTCACAACATATGTTCGCAAAACTAATTTTTTTTTTTATTCGGAATGTCTTGTTTTTTTTTATGTCTTTTCCTTTAAGGTAGTTTTGGTCGCTTTTTGGGATGCGAGTGGGATATGTTTAAAAAAATTTTAACCCAAGACGAGGGTTTTTCAAATTTAAGCATGCTGTTAAATACTATGTACAAATTTGTTTTTAAATTTTTTTTATTTTTTAAAAATTTCTTACTATTTTATTAAGTAGATATTTGTAATCTGATTATGGCCAATACTTTAGGTTACCGAAATTTAAATATTTTTTAAAAAAGATGGATTCATTCATAATTACTAATTTCAATCACAATGTACAGCCAACTTTGCGTATAAAAGTATCGGAAAATTATAGTTTTTGTTCGAAAACTCAAACTCTTTAAAGTCAAATCAAAAATGTTTTTACTAGTTTTTACTCAACTTCACTGCATTTTATTAAACTGCGTTCACAAAATACAGTAAATGAGAACACAAACTGAAAGCGTTAAGTAACAGTTCTTGACTTAAAGCTCAATTAGCCAAGAGTAACAGTAACTTAATATTACCGCCAGTAAGACCGATATATTTCTTACAGATTGAGACGTATCATCTTAAGGGTTCTTTACAAGGTTAAGCATTTCTCATCAAGCACTACGGTAGTATTAGTGAAAATGTGTTTGTATACACCGACGAAGCTGGATGGAAAATCAAAAAATGTAGATATGACGGCGAATATTACGTCCAGCACACGTACATGAGTGAATTCGCCGTGACGTCAAGCATTTTGACCGTGTACAGACCACTTTATTGCTATCTATAATCGTTATAATTGCTTTACATACAACAAAATGAAGCAGCTGATTTGCAACGTTACTGTTACTCCCGGCTAACTGAGCTTTTAGTATTAACAAATTTTTACTGCAGTAAAATTCAGTAAAGCAAAAAACTTATGACTCAAAAGGTAAACAAGTAAAAGTAATCAAACAAAAAGCATACAAATTATGAAAAAGTTAAAAAAAAAAAAAAAAAGTGGAAATAAAACTGCAACAATAATAAAAAATGAAGAAATATTTATTAATTAAACCTGTTTCTGAAGCATTTATATGGCTCCAAACCAACATTTAAACCTACTTTTTATACCCTTCACCACAGGTGAAAAAGGATATGTATATGAATATAATGGCGATTTCATTTCTGAGAAATATGTTGCATTAATGGTACATGCTCTATCTCTTTTGTGTAGAGCATGTACCATTTATGCAACATATTTCTCAGAAAAGAAATCGCCATAAGTTTGTCATTCCGTTTGTAATTTCTACAATATTGATCTAAGACCCTATAAAGTATATATATTCTGGGTCCTTATGAGGAGAGAAGTTGATTTAACGATATCCGTCCGTCTGTCCGTCTTACGTTTGATATGTGTTTTCCGGAGACTCCAGACATGATTTATGTCACATATAGTCCACCATTTCTTGCTACTGAAATTCAGCCAGATCGGTCCAACAATGGCTGAGATATGACCAAAAAACCACGACTGCCTCTAATTTGTCCAAAAAATCCCTTGTGGTTGTTGTATTTTTTGTTACTTTTTTCTGTATATCTGGAGAACGGCAAGAGGCAAAGTTTTCAAATTAGGTACAAACAAAATGTGTGCGGGATTGTAGAAGTGAGCGTGGTACCTCCCATACAAAAAGTATTAAAAATTGTATAAAAACCTGCATTTTTTTACTGTAATATGACCTATGAATACGCCTTATATTTTACAAAAAGAAAACAAACAAAAAACTGTGTTGAGTTGTAAACAGCGTTCCTTCATGGTTCAGTTGTCTAGGGGGTGTGTTAAGTTAGAAACTGTGAGTTTCCTGGTTCGAATCTTGGTTTTTTAAAAAGAAATTTTTTTTTAAATATTTTTATGTTCTAAAAACGATTTTAAAAAAATATTTACCAGTTTTCGCTTTTTAAATTTAATTTATAATGAAGTTTTAAGTATTGTAAATATGTATGTATATGTAAAAATTATTTAGGTGCTCTGTATTCTGCTCGCACAATGGTGAAGGGTATATAAGAATCGGCACAGCCGAATATAGCACTCTTACTTGTTTATGTTTTAATTTGCTGCAGTTGTTAAATTACAAACTTTGTGGGTAGTTAGTACTGCACTTGTTTCTTAAGTAATAAATAAATAGCAAAAATAAAGTATTCATGTACTTTTGAAAAAATCTTACCGGACACAAACTAGCCAAATCAAAAAAAAAAAAAATAAATAAATATACAGTAATTCACGCTTTTAACCGAGAAACGCATTTAAACGAATCTCGATTTAATGCGTTACTGGCGCATATAAACGAATCTCGGATTAATGCATTATTCAAAAATAATATTAAGAAAATATTAATAGGTTTGTTCAATAACAGAAAATTATTGCCTATTTTCAATAATTATTACTAAAATGTTTTCACGTTCTCGAAGAACTCAAAATCGAATTTGAGAGACCAAAATTTTTTTAATTTTTTTTTGCTAGTAAAAAGTTTTAAACTATTAAAACTCTTTTTTTATATTTTAATTTACAAAACAAACTTTTGAGAATGTGAAAAAATATAATTTTCATAATTTTTAAGGCGAATTCATTACAGGTAAACTTAACAGCCCTGCTGGTAACTTTTTTTTTAACTTTATTATTATTGGATTGAATGTCAAAATTCAATCCAAAAATAATTTTGTTTATCTTTGTTCTGTTTTGTTTTTTTTTCTGTTTTTGACATTGTATGTATAATGATTTAACAAAAACAAATTGCTTGTGGTTTTTGTAGGAATTGTACTTGTATTACACTCAATTCACATGAGGGCTTTTACGACGTCGTTTTGTCTTGATTCCCTTTTAAAGCAACTTCCAAAATCTCTTTGCGTTCATACGATGATTTTTGGTTGCATGTCTTTTTTTTATTTACAGTATGGCCTTGATTACCCGTCATTCGATTAACCGGCAGCTTCAATAAAATGGAAAACAAACATTTTTTTGCACTGATTTAAATTGCCTCTATTATCCGAAATTATAAACAAATTATCTTTTTTTCGTTAAATTTTGAACAATCAAAAGAAATTTAAATAAACAAAGAAAGAGAATATATTAACGGTGTGGAAGCATGTTCTACCAAATTTACTTTATTCCTCATGTTTACATAATAAAACGTTATATATTTACATAAAATAAGAAACACACCAAAAAAAATAAATAATCAAGAATTCTGCCGATCCCGTCTATTATCGATAATCGAGGTCTCACTGTATTTTCAACCACACACTTCAAAGTAAGAAAAAGAATAAAACGTAAACAGAAAAAGTTAAAAGAGAAATGTAAAAAACGACATGCAAAATACAAAACGAGACATTTTGTTAACCCCTCTTTCTTTTCTACACCGCTCACCAACAAACCAAAAGAGACGTCGACAAAGCGACGTCGTAAAAGCCCTCATCTAAACTGAGTGTTAGTACCGCGATTACCTCTAAAGAGTTCGCCTTGATAATTTTTAAATTATAAGTTTTTCAATAACAGACCATATTTTTCTTCCCCTAATCTAGTATGAATAATCATATGCAAACAGTTTAAAAACAATTAAATTAAGAAACGCAGAATCTTACAGCTGGATACACAAGAAAAAATCCAAAATTTATTTTAGTAAAAAAATTTGTAATATTTTAAAAAAATAATTAAATTTGCACCAGTAAATTAATTAATAGTATCAATTAAACGCCAAATTCACTCGAATAAAAGTTTAATTAACTTGATTAAACGATTAATTTACTCGGTAAAATTGTTAATTAAAAGTTATTTTATTTTTGATTAATGCTTTAATAGAAAAAAATTAATAATATTGGACAACAAATGGCGGTTTTATGGGCTCTACAGTACAAGGGGCGTTATTTATGGAAAAAAAATTACAGAAAAACAAGTAAGAGTGCTATATTCCGCTGTGCCGAATCTTATATACCCTTCACCATTGTGCGAGTAGAATAGAGAGCAACTAAATAATTTTTACATATACATATACATACATATTTACAATACTTACAACTTCATTATACATAATTGAAATTTAAAAAGCGATAACTGGTAAATATTTTTTATTAGGAAATAATAAAAAAGGGTGATAACGAAAATCATATTGGGCATTATGCTAGTATATGTATACAAATACGAAGGGTGGTGAGGGGATAGGAAGAAGAGACGACAACCGGATTTGAACTTCGCTTTACATAAGGACCCAGAATATATATACTTTATAGGGTGTAGGACCTTCGGTGAAGGGTATAAAAAACAATCTTAATTATAAAAAAGAGTAATTTTTGGGATTTCAGTATTTTGGTCATAACTCTGCTATTTCTTAACCGATTTGACAGATTTATATACCGACGTGTTAAAGAAGAAATTTTCCAGTTATTTTAGCTATAAAACGTGGCCTCGGGAAGATCTATGGTTCCTGAAAATGGGTATTTTTCAAAAAAAAATTAATATTTTGGTCATAACTTTTTCGTATCTGAACCGATTTTCCCGAGTTTTTCAGAAAATATTTTCTATTAAAAATTTCCGATCTTCTGATATATAAGGCGTAACTATAGGTCATATTACAGTCAAAAAATTCTGGTTTTTATACAATTTTTAATACTTTTTGTATGAGAGGTACCACGCCTACTTCTCCAATCCCGCCCACATTTTGTAGGATGGTGTATGTTTATAACCTAAATGTTTGTACCTAATTTTAAAGCTTTGGCTCTTGCCGTTCTCCAGATATACAGAAAAAAGTAATACAAATACAACAACCAGAAGGGATTTTTTGGAAAAATTAGAGGCAGTCGCGTTTTTTTGGTCATATCTCAGCCATTGTTGGACCGATCTGGCTGAATTTAAATAGCAAAAAATGGTGGACTATATGTGACATAAATGTAAAACAACGTAGCCGCTATCATGTCTGGAGTCTCCGGAAAACACATATCAAACGTAAGACGGACAGACGGACGGACGGATGGACGGATATCGTTAAATCAGCTTCTCTCCTCATAAGGACCCAGAATATTTATACTTTATAGGGTCTAAGATCAATATTGTAGAAATTACAAACGGAATGACAAACTTATATATACCCTTTTCCACCTGTGGTGAAGGGTATAAAAAAAATAAATAAAAATTGATTTAATTAAAAAAACTAGTGTCCGCCTAATGGTCAAAATTCAACCATAAATTCTTATGTAAATATGAAGAAAACATAATTAATCTAAGTATATATGAATTTATTTGTTTCGAGCATTAATTTTTTCCTTCGAAGTGGATCGATTTGGCGAGGGACCAACCTCCGGTTCATGTTTTATCTTCTACGTGAGTTAATTTAATTTTGTTAGTTCAATATAAAAAATACCAATTGAAAAACAATCAAGTATCAAAAAGTCTCCTTTGTATATTGTCATCCACTCAGGACGTTGCACGTTTAATTTTATGTTTCTACGTCAAATATTAACGAAATTAATCAAAGTACCAGCCGTTGAACGAAAAAGTACCAAAAAGCTGCCCTTACATGTTCTTATTCACCCAGTTTAATATATAATTTTATCTTTATAGGTAGAATATTAACGAAAATTCAAAATGTTCCAGATGAAAAACCAAAAGTACCAACATTTTGTATCTTATAGGTTATCATTCACTCAGGACCCTTCACCTATAATTTTATGTTTCTTAGTTCAATATTATAGAAAATTTAAAAATTTTGTCATGAAGCGCAGAAAAGTAAAACAAAAAGGAATTTAGTTTAGCGTATTTCCCTTTTTTTCTGCCCATAGAGGTTCGGTTGACAAACAAAGGAAGAAAGTGCTCTTAACTGTTTCGCCTGGTCCGATTTATACATTAAATTTATATAGTCGTAATATTCGAAAACCGGTTTCTGAAAACTGTCGAATAACCGATCACCCTAATTTTTAATTATTTGATAATTGAAAAAAAATTGTATTCAAGTTTTTAGCATTTGTGTTAATAGCAATTTTAAACGCTTATAACTCTGAAATTATTGAACAGATTTTAATAAAATATACATTGTGCACTTCGGTGAGTAAATACCTTTCAAATGGTGTATATTTTGTTCAAATTTATTTCAACCGAATACAGATGAGGAAAGTGTTCTTAACTGTTTTTCCTTAGCCGATTTATATATACATTTGTGATATTAATTAAAATAATAGCATCAATTAAACGTTTCATTCACTTTATTAAACTATTAACTTACTTCATTAAACTTTTAATTTACATGATTAAATTTTTAATTAAAACTGGTTTTATTTTTGATTAATAATGCTTTAATTGGTGTACAGTTTTGGAGAATTTATTCTGTGTACAAAGTTTTATTGCTTTACGAAAAGATATAACAAAGTTAAAGGGTTTTGGCCAAAATCTTCTACTGTGCCGGGCTGAAATAAAATATGCACCCTCACTACCCTTTTAGCATTTTCTTATACACAGAAAACATAAAAATTGATTTTAATTAAAAAATTTGTGATATTAATAACAAAAATTAATTAAATGTGCTCCAGTGAACAAATTAAACGTTTAATTAATTTGTTTAAACGTTTAATTCACTTGATTAAACATTTAATTAACTTGATTAAATCTTTAATTAAAACTGATTTAATTTTTGATTAATGCTTTAATTGGTGAAAAGTTTTGAGCTTTTCCACTATTCCCATCCATTCTTCTCTTTTTGGTGCCAGTTATGGAGCACATGCATCTACATAGTTATTGGTAGTCCTCCTCGTCTAGCATAAGGTTTCTCGAATGTAGGTCCACGTGCTTCTTGGAGTACGTGAGAGATTCATACGCGTTCCGCGAAGGAGAATACAAAACAATATTTTTTTTTAATATATATAAAACTTTTTAAGTTTTTTTATCACTTAACCTTTTTAGAGAACACATAAAAACAGGACAACGTTGGCTAAAAGTACAGCATGCGGGAAATTTGGCAAATATAATTTCAAAACTTTTGTAACCAAAACTCGTTTCGGAGTCCGCGAAAAAAAATTGGTTTATCATCATCTAATATAATGTTTTTAGTGACTGTCCACAATTCGCATAACATGACCAGTGCAACTGGAACGCTTATCCCTTATGCGTTAGCAATGTCCTTACATTCGCGCAGTTCGTGGATGTCCCTTTGGTCGTAGACGCCATTTGTGCCGCTCACTCTAGTTATTAGCAACAATTGACTATATTCGAACTAATAAAAAATTTTAAAATTTCTTATAGCATTTTCTTTTCTGAGTAAAGTTCTGCTTTTATTCTGCCTTTTACATTTTTTTGTGTTCTTTTCTGAAAAACATGTGTTATTTTAAAAGTGTAAAGCGTTCTTTTCTGATGATGTTCCCCTTTAAATTAAAAAAATGCAACATGTTCAACACTTATTTTAAATAAAGGGGCAAGAGTGAAGCTCTACATCAAGGCGAATTCAGTACAAGATGGTGGTAAGTTTAGAGCGGTAAGCCCTAATAATGCAATACAAAAAACATCTGTTGTTTCTGTTGGCTTTGGATTGTTCTAGTCATGCCACCACCTGTAATTGAATTTACTTTGCGCTAATTGTACTTTACTGTTTAATGCTGAAATTTGTGTTCTTTTGTAAACGTAAAATATGAAGCACTTCTTAAAAATTAGGGGAGCATTTAAAAATGTTGCCAAGTCACATGTACCACTTGTGCAACACTTGTTTTTTAGAAAACGTCATTAGTTTAAGAATATGAGAACACATAATTGGCCCTTAAGTCTCATCACTAATCTAATCTGAATGAGACAACTCAACAAATACTCAAAATATACGCCAAGTTTTCATACAATGTTGTTGTTTTTTAATAATTTTTTTTTTTTTTTTTTTTGTTTACCATTGAGAAGGCGATCAAGCCACAAGTTCAATATGCCAAACAGATAACTTATCACACAATTAGAGGCTTTATTTGTTGTCGATTTTTCTCGATAAAAAAACTAAACCCTCAATAAAAAAAAAAACAGAGGTATTAGAAGTGTCTTAATGACGTGTACTACTTTATTTTTAGCGAATCACCACCCAAAAACAAATTAATAGAAAAACACTTTGTATTTGTAATTTATATAAAAAAATTTTGTAGTTCTTTATTTTGTTTCTTAAAATGTAAACATGTATAAAAAAAACGTTAATAGCAATAACTTAAAGATATACATACAATTTAAATTTAAACAATTAAACAAAAATTAAAAACGCATAAACATTATTTTTCTAAAATCTAAATTTTAACAAGTTTTAAGTAAATTCCACCCTCTTGGGTGAGCAGAGCATACCGTTTATCAAACTTGATGCATTCGACAGTCTTATCACAACATTCTATACGATGGCGATTCAAAAAATGTATCAGTCCTAGTTTCAACTGTAGCTGCGCCAAGACCTGGGCAATACAATGATGGGGACCGGCGCCAAAGGGCAAATATGACAGGGGTGTGTGAGATTTTTTCTGATCCGGTGAAAAACGTTCCGGATCAAAATGTTCGGGGTTGGGCCAATACTGGAAAACATGAACAAACAAGATCAGAAGAATTATTTATAAAATAATCAGATTTTTTCCGGTAGTCGTTGTCGTAATCGATCAAGTCGTTTTTTGTAAGAGATTAAAGATACACAAAACCAGTGTTTTTTAATCTTTTACAAAAAACGACTTGATCGATTACGACAACGATATCCGGAATAAGGCTGATTGTTAAGAGATATAAATTTGGTTGCACGAATTAGAAAAAATAATTTTGAATACCTTTCAATTGAAGCACAGCCGCGAATAACGTTATAAAAGCCATTTTTTGCAAAAACTGTTTTTTTGCAGATTACCATTAACATTACTCTCGTACACTGTTTAAACCTCAAATCACCCAAAATTATGCACCTTAAAGCCCTTAAAAATTACATACAAAGAGTCAGCTAGTGGACGAACGTTGTAAGTTACTTACAAATGATACAAAGTAAATGGTTTTGAAACGTGAAATAACGTAATTTAAACTTTAAATTTGTTGATATTTTGCATAAAAATTTTTATTATCATTATTTTAAATAATCTAAAAAAATCTTGACTGTTAAAAACGTTTTTTTGCTCTCCTGAAAAATAATTATTTTGTAACTTCAAACGTTATTCGCGGCTGTGCTTCAATTATCAAATTCATACTCACCTGAGGGTCATAATGTAAAGCTAAATTAGATATGTAAACGGGCATTCCTTTTCTGGCCATACACTCAGCGTGTGGACGGAATGTAACAAAACGCTTCTTGTTCAACGGTGTACACTCTCTCTCCAAAAATGGCACAACTGGATATTTACGCAACGTCTCTTCCACCACCATACTCAGGTATGGCATTTTCTCCACTTTATCGAAATTTAACGAACTGGGTGGATCCTCGTTTCCTAAAGTCTCTCTTATCTCTAAATGCAAACGATCTTGTAGTTTCGGCTGACGAGCCAGCTCGTACAAAGCAAACGACAATGTTGAGGCACACGTCTGTATGCCGGCCAATTGAAAAGTTGCCGCCTGAGCAACTAGATAATCTTCCAGATGGGTAAAATGGGATTTGTCCTTATTAAGTTCTGCTTCCATTTTGAATGTCAATAACATTTCCATGAGATCATTACGCATACCACCGTTATTGCGACGGTCCTCGAGCATGCTTACAAAAAGATTACGCAAGAACTTCGTATGCTCTGCGGTAAATAGTTTGGGACGCAAGAACCTCACCAACTTGGGTATTATAAAGATCAGACAAAGATCTATGGCCCGGCGAAATGATATATAGAACATTTCATGACTATGGCGACAGAGTTGAGTTCGATACGTGTTGCGCAGCGAATAGCTGCGTAAACCAAATGCAATGCTGGCAATCATATCGGTATTATAAAGATCACAAATATCTTTAATTTGCACTATGGGACCATCTTCATTGTGTTTCATATCTTTGGTTAGTTTAGCTAAATAGGTTTCCAAGTCGTAGCCAATCTGGAAATGTACGAAAAGTTATGTAGAATTAATTTAAGGTTATCTTTATTTAAATTGACTTAAGGCTGTTACAAACTATCCCACAAAGTCTTTCGTATTTTATGAAAATGCTTCCCTGATCTTATTATTATTTATACATTTTTAAAAAACAATAACAACTTATCATGACAGGGTTGCATTTTTATCAAATATGTACGTAAGACTTTGTGGGATAGTGTGTAATGGCCTTAAGTAGTATATTTATCGCAAGAACTAAGAAGCAACCTGCTACAAAACATGTTTATTTTCTTCATTCAATTGCAATAACATTTTGTAAGTAAAAATGCGTTCTTAATTAAACGTTCAATATGTAAAAAGATTTCTTTTTTATAGAGGCGGAGAACTTAAAATTTAAATAAATTAACGAACAATACTAAAACATCCATCCAATTGTCTTAAATTATTATGTAATTTTACGTCATAAATAATTAAATACCCTTCACATTACTTAATGCAGCGTCTTAGACCACGCACCTTCTTATACCCATTATCAGTCAGTTGATTACATTTTTTTGTTTAAAGCACATTTGTATTTTTCAGCGACAAATCATGTATGCATGTGTAAAAAGAACAACAATAAAAAACAAGTAAGAGTGCTATAGTCCGCTATGCCGAATCTTATATACCCTTCACCATTGTGCGAGCAGAATACAGAGCCACTAGACAAAAACTAAATAAAACTGGTAAATATTTTTTAAAATAAGAGACAACCGGTTTTGAACTTCGCTTTTCATAAGGGCCCAGAATATATATACTTTATAGGGTGTAGGATCAATATTGTAGAAATTACAGTTATATATACCTTTTTTACCTTCGGTGAAGGGTATAAAATGAATAATTTTTGGGAATTCAGGGGTCTAATCACCGCATTCGATACTATCGTATCGAATAAACTATTGAATTTTTTTGCATACGATAGACACTCGCGTATCGAATGAAAACACGATAAATTTAATGTCGAGTTACTCGATGTCGAAAGCTATTATTTCAAATTCAATACATTTCATTCGATATCGAGTTTCAAGATACCAAAATATATAATTTCGATAAATTTTGCTCGATATCGTATGCGGTGATTAGACCCCAGTATTTCGGTTATAACTCATAAAAATTACCGATATTTTGGTATATAAGTCATATACATAGGACATATGGCAGCCCTAAAATTTAGGTTTTTATAAAAATGTTGATGTTTTTTAGACCATTTTTGGAGTATTTTGCTCATAAATTACCCATTGTCTAACCGATTTGATATTTTTATATACGGACGTGTTAAGGAAGAATTTTACCATTTACTTAAGCTATATTTATATATAAACATTTATGTAAACTTGTAAATATATATTTTAACAAAGTTAGTTATAAAAAAGAGTAATTTTTGGGGATTCAGTATTTCGGTTGTAACTCTGCCATTTTTTAACCGATTTGACAGATTTATATACCGACGTGTTTAAGAAGAAATTTGTCATTTACTTGAGTTAAAAAGCTTGGACTCGGGGAGATCTATGGTTCCCGAAAGAGGGTATTTAAAAAATCATAACTTTTTTGTATCTGAACCGATTTTTCCTAGTTTTTTTTATAGAATATGTTCTACTAAAAATTTCCGATATTTTTTTATATAAATCATATTCATAGGACGTATGGCAGCCCTAAAATTTAGGTTTTTATACAATTTTTTTTCGGGAGGTACCACGCCCACTTCTCCAATCCCGCCTACATTTTGTAGGATGGTGTGTATTGGCAACCTTAATGTATTTGGAAACTTTAGCTTTTGCCGTTACCCAGATATGCAGCAAAAAGTAAAAAAAACACAATAACCACAAGGGATTTTTGGAAAAAATTAGAGGTAGTCATGGTTTTTTGCTCATATCTCAGCCATTTGTGGACCGATCTTGCTAAATTTCAATAGTTAATAATTCTGGACCATATATGACATAAAGGTATAATAACCTGGCTCCATCATATATGGGGTCTTCGGAAAATCCATTTCAACGGACGGACGGACAGACGGACATGGTTAAATCAACTTCGCTCCTCATAAGGACCCAGAATATATATACTTTATAGGGTCTTAGATCAACATTGAAGAAATTACAAACGGAATGACAAACTTATATATACCCTTTTTACCTTCGGTGAAGGGTATAATAAGTCAAAAATTCTATATTCAGCTATGTCGAATCTTATATACCCTTCACTATGGTGTGATGAGCACAGAAAAAGGCTTACCTCGATTTATTTAATGGGAAAGAAGAAAAAATTATTAAAGTTCGCAAATTATAGATAAAAAATAAAATTTAATGCAGTTGTTATAAAAAAAATATGTACCAAAATTTTTTTAATATAGCCCTCTGTAATTTTCAAGCAAGACTACCAGAATAAACGAAAACAAATATTTGAAAAAATTAGTTACGTCTTCATTATATTAAGCCATCGAAATGTTTATATCTATTTATATTTGAACTTTTTCAACAGACTGACGGACATCGTTAATTTAACTACGCTACTCATAAAGACCCAGAATATATCGTCCTCTTAAGGACCTAATAACCTATCTGCAAAAATTTCAAAATTGAGTTTTTTATGGATTTTTATTCCTAGATGAGTTACGCACAAAAAAAAGAGAAAAAAATCATCAAAAATCACGATAAAAGTTTAATTTTGTTGCATAGTGTAATACAAACATTAAGTACCTTTTTTTTACTTGAACCAGTAAAAGAAACTATAACTGTTATTATTTAATGTATATAATATTCATATGTATTTCATATTCATACTAAAGGCTCAACCATAATATGCATAGCCTTGCTTAAAATACTGTCAAAAATTAACAAAAAGTCTCTAAAATGTATTTAAGAAAAAAATAAAAATAAAAATACATTTGATTCCGTACGTAATGTGCGATTAAATTCGCACCTTGCTTAAGCAAATGACCGTTTCATTAAACTTAGCAAAAAGTTTCCTTACAGTACGTTTACATTTGACAGCACTGGCAAGACAGTTAGAAAAAACATATTAGTTTCCAAAAACACTACTAACTGTATTCGTGACGTAGGCGTCCAGACAATAGTTAAAACAGTTCACTTTTAAAAATATGTCAAACGTGAATGTTGCTGTTCAAGTCCAGCTAAACGTGTTTTACACACTGAAAGAAAAATGCTTCATATATTTAATGAAACACTTTCATAAAACAATTTTCCTTGGCTAAATGAAAATTTTCATTATCTAAATGGAATTTCATAGTTATAATGAAGTATTTTCGTTAAAATCGCTTCATTGGATTTCGTAATTACGTTAAAAATTTTCATTGGATATATGAAAACTTAAGTTTGTACAAGTTAAACAAAAAATTTTAATTGGAAACATAAAACAACTATACAAGTTATGTTATGTTATTCATAAATTAAAAAAATATTTAATTGTTAATCAAAAAATGTTAGATTTCATTATGTCATACATCTAATGTAATATGCCATTAAATTTATGGAATCAAAATTTTTTTATAAAAGCAATTTATTTCAATAATGTTTTCATAAATTTAAATTTTCATTATGACAATGAAAAATGTCATTATAGTAATGAAACAAAAACTTTCAGTCAACGTTGTTATTTTTGTTATGGACAATTTAATCTCATATTTACGCTCATAATTGAGTAAGAAACATACATAGTTTTTTTATTCAAAAACTACACTGCCCCGGTAGGATAGCTGGTGGTGAGCTAGTCTATCAGCACCGAGGTTGCGCGATTGATTCCCGCCAGAGACAGAAAAAAAATAAAAATAAAATTTTTTTTTACTTTATTGACAGTATTTATCCAATGAATAGTATTCATAGATCCAATGTTATGTTTCATTAAATACATTTTAATGAAGCAGGTTTTATTGATTCAACAAAGCGCTGCATAGGTTACTTTTTAATGCAATTTTTCATGGGATTAGTGTCAAAATTCATTGGTATTGTGAAGAAAATAATAATATTGTGTTAACAAACATAACACTTAACTAAAATATAAAAAATCAAAGCAAAATATGTTTAACTTTTTACACTTTGATTTTTTCTCCTTTTGCTAACAAAACTTCAGATTTCTGTTAGTGAGGGCTAAATCGACAAATCACTAAACATATAAACCATCTTTAAACGCATAAAATTGGGCGTTTAAACCACCAATACACCCCATATGAATTTGATAAGATTTATCGTAGTGCTGCCACATGTTATTTTTTTAACAACATATACAACATGAGATACTGATTTATAGTTGTTGAGTTTAAACTACATATAAATTCAAGTTTAGTTCAACTAAACCAGCGTTTAAACCATCAGTGATATATAAGCCATAAATGTTAAATCACTGTCCAATTTTACTGTCTACTGCTAGACAGTAGAAACGACACACAAAGGAGTATTTGGCCTGAAAAGCTGGCCAAAATTATTAAACGTGTTTTTTGAATTAAAAGTTTTAGTTTTTTGATAGTTTTAGGTGTAGTATGATATAAAAAGTCTAGTGGCAGATTTTGAAAAAATTACACTGCGCAACAAAAAAAATTTTTCTCTACCCTAGAAATAAAAGTATGTGGACTATATGGATTTTGATGCCCTATTCAAATCTGTTTTCCGTTTTTCTCTAGTACGTAAGGATTTTAAAGGCGTGGCATACTTCACCCCCTAAATTGTTAGGTTGCCTTATATATTTTGCCATAACTTGAAAACGTGTTCTCCGATTTTAAAAGCAGGAGGATCAGAAGATGCACCGGAAAATTCTGCTAACCATACACATTTATTTTATATGTATTACTATTTTGGAGTTATTAAAAATTTAATGGCGAAAAAAAAAAATTTAAAAGCAAAATGCGTAAAATTTTTTGTTTTCAACATGCAATAAAAAAATTTAAGAACCAAAAAGTTTAAATTTTTAAGATTTTTCTAAAAGCCACATTCCTAAAGCTTTGTACAGACGATGGTCAGATAAACCAATATTGTAAGCAGGCGTTGCCAACAGCAAAAATTTTCTGACAATGGTCCATTGTCAGATGCATTAATTTTGCACATCTGCAAATACAAATGAGCTTACAATGTTCACACAGTTGTAAGACATTTTAGCCAATTTTAATGCAATTTAAGCAACGCTGCTTACCAATATTGTAAGATCTGACCATCGTCTGTACGAAGCTTAAGGTATTAAGTTGGTATAAATCGCAAAGTCAATTAACAAATGTTGATTTTAAAGGTTTAAACTCATTCTTGACAGACTGTATGTACATTAGGGCGGGTCGATTTGTATGGATGAAAAAAAAAAAATTAAAAATCGTATAGCAAAAACGTAATCTACATAAAATTCTAAGAAAATTCTCCGAAAAAACCATGGGTCTAAAATAAAATCCTAATCCGCGCCTCTCGACTTGAAAATTTTTTACTTGGGTGAAAATTTTTATTAATGTAAAAAAAATTTTGAGTTGTAAAAAAATATAAAGTCCAAAAGAACTACCTTACTAAACAATTTTATTCAAAAAATTCGATTTCTTTTTGGAAAAAGCTATTTTTTCAAAAAAAAATTTGTGTGGGACATTCCCTTAAAACTATTACGGATAATTAAGAATTTTTGCAATTTATAATTACATATAGGCAGGTATTAATACTGTGAAGTGTTAAAAGTGATGTGAATAACAGTTGAAATCAATAATTCAAAATACATAAAAATTTATGACGATATAAAGGTATAAGAAAAAGTGCCCGATGAGCAAAAATAGAAGAAATGTGAAAATTTAAAAAAATCATCAAAAATAATGGCGCAAACTTGCGCACACTTTTTTTTGGTTTCTAAAATTAGAGATTCCAAATTTTATTGTGGTATCAAACATAATTCGTAGACATGCTAACCTCACTTTTAACCACCTCTTCTTTTCCTTTTTTTGCAAAAAAAAGTGTATAATTTGTTTTTTTTTAGCTTTTGAACGAATTGTTTCAACATGAATATTCAACATATTTTAAATTTTTTTTCTTTTTTAAATAACTTTTGATCAAACCTTTGAGCGAAAAAAAAATCTTTGTTAAACCTTTATTCGTTAAGCCGCAAAAAAAATCATATAAACATCCAGAAACTGAAAAAAACATTTAAATCTCATATAATTTTCTTCACTTTCCTGACTTTACAGGGTCTCAGAGCTACAAATCGCAACTAAAAGTCTTCAAAATTTACAATATAATGTAAAATATTGTTGTCTGTCGAGCTGCGTACTTAGTTCTTAAGATTTCTTAAAATTCAGTTTTGCCTTTTTGGCCAGCTTTTCAGGCCAAATACTCCTCTGTGCGACAGTTGGAAAAGTGTGCATATAGTAGTAAAAAAGTTTACATGTATTAATGCTGTCTTGCCAGTACTGGCAAATGTAAACGCCATGTTAAGTTCAATATGGTTTGCCTCATCTAATTTATGTTGAAGGAAATTTCTTAATTTTCGTTTCAATATTGTAAAAAGTTTCAACTTTATAACGTTTTTCCCCTCTCCTGTAAACTTTTAAAATCTGCTGATAGGTTATTTCGTCTTTAGGGTGACGATATGCATATACTTTATAGGGCCTAAGATCAACATTGAAGAAATTGCAAACGGAATGACAAACTTTTATATACCCTTTTCCACCTGTGATAAAGTTTATAAATACTAGTCTTTTTTATTATTAAACTTCACCAGCTAAGCTACTTTCACAACTTCAAAACAATTTCTTGACAGACTCTATGTACTTACGTATACACCTTCGACCTGTTGAGAAAAGGCTATTATGATGGACAAAAATTCTTTCATCAGAACTAAATTTGTTTATTTTATTTCGAATAAGTTTATACTGTTTGAATTGAAGTAAACATTTTATCCATGATGTTGATAAATACATTTAAGCAATTTTTCCTTTAAGCTATTGTTTGCTAATGTAATTCAGCCTGATCTGTTTATAAATGGCTTAGATATGAGCAGAAAATCACAAATGTCTACAATTTGACCCAAAAATCCCTTGTTGTTGTTTTGTTTTTTTTTTCTGTATATCTGGAGAACGGTTAGAGTCATAGTATCCAAATAAGATACCATCATTTTGGTTAGCAACGCACTACATCCGACAAAACATAGACAGTATTAAAAAAGTGGGCGTAGGACTTCCCAAACAAAGACATATACATTTTTGTATATCTTGAAAAAGGCAAGAGCCAAAGTTTCCAAATTTAGTACAAGCATCTTCCCAATAAAAAATGGAGCTTCCAACGAGGCAGGTTTTAAAGGGACAAAATAAACGTTTCGCTTACCATTGCCCTAACGGAAGGCATGAATTTTATATGGCGAGTTCCCACTTTGAAGCCATGTTCGTCTGTCTGTCCGTCTGTCTGTCCGTCTGTTGAAAACACGCTCACTTTACCCTAAGCAGTTTGCGATTGAAATGCGGGGGGTCTACTCTCTATTGCGATGCGAAAACAATTTCGATGCGAAAGCTTAATGCCAACTTGGTACTCTATATCACTTTCGCAAAACTTTCTGAAAATGAAGCAATAGTGTCAATAACAATTATAGATGGCGCGGATTTACAGTAATGAAAGGCCAAAGTGTGTAAACATATTTGATATTGGAAAATTTAAATAAAATAAAGTGATGATTTACCCCCCCAGCCAAATCGGCTTAGTAGAATAAGAGTTATGAATCCAAATGTAAAACCACCACCCCAAAAACTGATAATTTTGTTACAAAAACGAACATAAATGATGGTATAATGCTCGGATTCATATAAGATTTTTCATCAATTCATTCTCTATGACTAGAAATCATATTTCGTGAAGATCGGTCAATAATTTTCCATATGCGCCATATGGAGCATACGCTCGGAAAACAGTTAAGTACGCCTAAAACCGTAAAAAATTATGCCACTGTTATAAAATTTTGTACGTCACAGTTTTATAAGACGAAACATCCCACTGCCAAATTTAGTGAAGATCAGTCTTTGATTTTCCATAGGCCCCAAATATAGCCCACTTTCGGATAACAGTTTAGTACGCATAAAACCGTAACGATTGATCACCCTTATTATGTTTGGCGTATTTAAAATACGGCTACGACTGTTTGGTAATAGATTAAAGGAAAAAAGTTCACGTTCTCTTTAATCTATTACCAAACAGTTGAAGGCGTATTTTAAATACGCCAAACACAATAAGGGTGAATGTTTTTCTAGCAAAGTTTTGTCTTTTGTAGTTTCATAAGGTTTTAAATCACAGTTAAAAATGTCGTGTAGATCGCTCCATAATTTACCATGTTTCCCATATAATGCAAACTCTGGGAAATTATTTTCATACGCCTAAAATCATAGTAAATATAGATATTGTGGCAAAATTTTTTCCAATTTAGCTTCATATGGCAAAAATCGGTCCGTAATTTACCTTATGTATCATAGTAAGCTGCCTTCTGAAACCCCCTTTAAAACTATAAAACGCAATAACCTATTTCACTTCTAAATCGAAATTAATTTTAATTTAGGTTTTTAATAGCAAAAGTCACGTAACAGAATTTTGCGATAATTGGTCCAATATAAATTCCCCTTTCGAAAATAATTTTATGTGCTGTTTCCATATGACAGGCAAGTGATTTTGCAGTCAAATTTTTATGAAAAGCATAATGACATTTTATACTTGAAACTTAGCAGCGTGAAGAAGATAATAAGAATATGTAATAAAATTAAAAAGCACATAAGTCAACTTAAGCCATTTGCCACAGATATATATTATTAAATACAAAATATAAGTAAAATCAAAAATTATCATTGAAAACATAAAAGGCTATTCAACAGCATTTTCAGTAAATTTAATTACACATTAAACACACCATTATATGAATGGTTTTCCGTAATTTCCAAAGTGTTGGTCAAAATACCATTAGAATATGATGTGTTTTCATCATATTCTAAACACCTATCCAGAATTCAATAGTTGAACTTTGGTGCGTCAATTCGTATGCATTCAGCTTTTGCCATCGCTGTTCCAAAACCGTTATTTCTTCTGTAGTAAAATCTATAATTTCCCACCAAACAATTTTCGGAGCGCTCCTAAATATGACTCTTAAAAGATTCCTTTTCTTGAGGGTTTTATGATTACCCTCCTAATTTATGAGCAATTCTGATTGATTTCGGAGCCTGTAGAATTCAGGACTCCAAACAGAGCAATTTATGAGCAATTTAGGAGCACACTCCTAGAAAACTCTTATTTATGAGGGTTTTCTGAGGGGAAACGGTAGCTTGTTTTCTTTTTCTTGATAATTTCAATATTTTGCGTTTATCTGCCATTATTGTGATAATTTTGCGCTGCTCGGTTGTGGTTTTGGTAAAATCTCTGAGAAATTGTGCAAAAAGTATGTTTATTTCTATCAATTTAAAGCCTTTGTTAAAAGAAAATTAGGTGGTTTTGTCTGCTGAAATTTGTTTAAAATGATTATGATTTCCATGCACAAAACATATATTAATAAAACTTTTCTATTAAAAGCTAAAAAGCACAAATTTACATATAAAATGAATACCCTAATTTCAAGAAAAAGAAACACTCTTATAACACTAATTTTTTGCTCCGAAATCCCTCTTTTATGACTCTATTAAGAGGTTGTTATGATTGATTTGTGAGCAAAAAGGCTCACAATTTTACATACAAATCGTTAAATTTAGGAGTCCCAAAACGCTCATATTCAGTACATAATTTGTTGATGGTTTCATAGGAAAACACGCTCATACCTGAGGGTTTAAGGAGCTTTTTTTTGAGCGTTTTGCTCATAAAAAGGAGTCCTAAAAGACTCTTTGCTGGGTTCTTCTTTAATTATTTTTTTTGTTGTTGTGTTTACAGGGTTGCTATTATTATACATTTGTATGATCATATAAATGACAAAATACAATTATAGAGATTGACAGAAGTGAAAAGTTATATTGTGAAATAGCAATATATACAATTTTTAAGATTAAAAAATGCTTAATAATGTTAAACAAATTTTACAAAAATTCTGAAAATAATGCTAAATGCTATTTGAAAAATTCGCTGCTAAATCAAAATAAATAATGCTAAATTTAGCAGTGAAAATGCTAAGAGGGTCACACTGTCTAAATCGCAAACAATTTTAATACTGACGTCCGTTTTTTTCAAGATTAATAAATAATTTATAGACCTACATGTAAAGTGTCCACGCCTGAAATATTCTTACAGTTGGTGGAGGGAATCAATGATTCGGCACAGCCGAATAAAGCACTCTTGTTTTTTTTTCTCGTCCAAAAGGACCTAAAGATATGCAAATCATTTACTGCCTGGTCCGCAATACCGACATGAACATTTCTTTCGTATATTTATGTATATGGGTTATTCCAAATTTTCGGTCACGATGGACCTTTTGACGGAAATGCCCATATTAAAAACAATTATAAAAAACTAAAATATATTTTGTTTTCAATATAAATATACGAATGAAATGTTCTTGTCGACACTGTGGGCCAGGAAGTTAATTCAGATAACCGTTAATTACTGTTTTTATAGGCAAATAAATTACAGTACACTCAGTCTTATCTATTAAAAAAAAAATCAGTGATATTTCCACAATTACTGAAAGTGAATCAGCTTTTATTTTTAAAATATTAACCATGTTGGCAACACTAATATTATCTCTAGAGAGAAACACACACACCCACTAAAAATGATTAATATCTTGAAAAAGAGGAAGAGAAAACTGCGAATAAAAGATAAGAAATACACAAAACTTTATTCAATGGTGCCAGACCTCTTAAGCGAAAGATGTTTATATTAAATTTATTTTATATAGTTGTATTTTTTTTTCTGTATTTTTGTTGTTACTCTTACCTCTTCCATTAATGAAAACATTCGTTTCATTTTCGCCGTAGTAAATACGGGTGCGAATTTTGTGCGTATATCGCGCCACTCAGGATTTCGAGCAAAAAATAAATTTAATGCTCCCATTTTATCCTGATGAACATCACATTTTGAAAAGCGATGGGAAAAGTTTACAAAATCCTCTATTAACACTTGACGCACGAGCTGCAGATCGCGCAACAACAAAGCTGGCTGATGAAACAAATAGATACCCACTAAAGGTTCGCGCGTAAAACGTTCATTGAAATAATAATCTCGTAGCTGTAAAGCAAACGAGTTTTGCATTTTCAAGACATCCTTAAGGTTGCCCAACAAATGGGTCGGTTGCACAAACTTGACACGTCTACGTTGCCAATACACGTAAGTACGACGCGACCAAACAAACACTCCCGTCAATATGGTTACAACAAATAATAAAATTGAAGTGGCATCCACCATATCATCACATAAAGAAATCACCAACAACAATGAGAACGAAACTTTATAATTTTTTTTTGTTTTTGTTAAAAGTAAGAGCAAAAAACTAAAGAATAATAAATAAACAAGTGAAATTAGGTGACAATTTTACAATATTTTATTTTATATTTAGATCTTTTTGTTTTGTTTTTTTTTAGGAATAAAATACCGACAGCAATAAATTATAAAATAAAAAACGTATAGAACGAAAACAACACAGACACCACACAATTTTAGAACCACGAACGCGCAGACTGCCAATTCTCTTCTGATATTTTGTTTTTAATACAAACGTATTAACTTTAATAGCGCAGACCGACAGCAGACGGAATTATTTTTTGAACTTTACGTTGCTATTCCATTCGTGTGTACATACGTGTACGTTCTACGTCTGGTTAATGAGTAGGCTAAATCGGCAGAAAATACAATAAAACCCAGTACAATGGTGTACAACAACTGAATTGAAACTGAAACGCGACCGCAATAACCGCAAAACCAAATAAATACAAAAACAAATATCAACAATAAAATTCGTTCGTTCGTTAGCTTTATCAATTAATTGCCAGTAATTTTATTTCTCTGCACCAGGCATAACAAATACTGAGAGGTAGAGAGTATATTTTACTGTTCACTCATTCTCTCTTTGTTGCTCTTTATTGAACAAAACAACAAAAACTAGTTTAAATGCTAACTTCAGCTATGCCGAAACTTTTAATACCCTTCTTTAGAATCCAATGAAAAATTTCTAAGTCTAGGGCGATCGTTCGAAATAGTACAAAGCGAATTCACTTTTTGAGTGGCGAGACACAGCTGAGCTTCTATTTTTCTTAAAGAGAAATGTCAAAAGTAGCTTGTCATTTTGACGTATCGACCAACTCAAGCGACAATATAAATACAATGTTGTTTTTTTTTAGTATTGTACTTATACAATTGTAGTATTGCCGCTCCCTACACAGAAAAAAATTTGATTTCAATGTAAAAATTTGTGATATTAATTAAAAACTATGTTAAATTTGCACCAGTAAACAAATTTATTCTATAAATTAAACGTTTAATTCTCTTGATTAAACGTTTAATCCACTTCATTAAATTTTGGGTCAAAAAAAATATCCAAAATAATAAACTAATTCATTCCTAAGCTGAGTTCTAATAAGTTTTCATCGCCAGAGGTTGTGTGGTAAGATTCTTTCTTATTCATCTCTTTTTGATGACAAAAAAAAAAAAAAAATTATCAACTTTTGTGGAATTCTAATACAAACTATTAAATTTCTTTAATTATATATATTTTTTTGTTTTAATCAATTTTTTATTCTTAAAAATAGAGAAAATTTGAAAAGAAACTCCCAGGAATAAACGATAAACTTTACATGTTCCCGGAAATAGAATAAGTCACTTATTAAGAATCCAGAGACTTGTACAATTCCATTTAAACACACATTAAAATCACTGACAATTCTTAAAACTCTATACGGTAGTGTCTCTTTCAAAAACATATACTGTGTGGACATGTAGAAGCAAAAAACAAATGTTTTACTATAGTCGAAGTCAAATGAGAAGCGGGTATAAGGAATACTCTCAAAAATTAGCGAGGGAAGACAAAATACACACAGCAATGAGAGTGGGAATAACAAATACTTAAATTTTTTCATTTTAAGTGTGAGTTTGGGATATAATTTTATATGTCATTTTCACAAACTATCGCAGACTGCACGTGGTAATTCTTCAAATACTGGATTACAGTATTGAAAGGTTTTGAAAGAAATAAACACTGTCTGGAGTGCATTTCTTCGAATTCTTGCACCTTTAGAACACTATTTAAATTGTGCGACTAACAATAACGCATAGCTTTTATCATTGTGGTTTTACACAAACGTTTTTTGCATGCATTTGTTGTGTGTTTGATTTCTAAATACATTTATTCTTGCCTTTATTAGAAACCGCAGTTGTAGCTTCTTTCCTTAAAATTTACATTTTATATTCATAGTTCGACGCCATTTAAAAAAAAAATGCTTAAGATATCAATTCCGCTATCCAATGGGTAATCTTATTTGAGCTTCCTATATTGAGTGCAATCAAACCAAATGCTACCAAATCGCATTTTGGTTAGCAATTTTATAAGCTGAAGGTAGAGGAAGGCACGTGTATCATCGTATAGTAGATTAATTCTTAGATACATATTAAATCGATTAGTAATTAATTAATAACAAAATAATTAAATTAGGAATGAATAAAAAATAATAATCTTTGAAGTAGTTTGATGACTTTACATTATTTAATGATTGTTTATAGATTATATGTAATCGTAACCAATTCGTTATGAGATTAAACTAAAAATAATTATATATAAATCTATAAAAAAAACCCATATATTTCAAACCAAGATAGTCTAATTACTAATATTTAGCTTGTTGCCTTTAACGATTAAATTCGTTATCAGTGCAGCACATTTAATCGTGTGCTGATAAAGAAATATTTTACAGGGGCTGGTCTCAAAAAGTAAAAATTTAAGAACCGTTTAACATTTTTATATATGTATGTATGACTATGCTTTTAAAGGTTTACGTTTTTCAATCCAGAACTGTAACCAATTTATTTGAATTATTCGAGAACCCATAATACCCTGCAAATAAAATTGGACCACCTGACCCATTTTGATAAAATGGACTACTCCATGGACTAGTCCGATGTAATGCAAGCATGGACCATGCCATTGTTAAAAAGTGTTTGTAGTGAGACGACATGTCTTCGTTTTTTAACGACATGCTTTCGTGTTTAAACGACTTCAAAACTAATCCTCTTGAGTATACCATGGAGTAGTTTTAAAACTACTCCTTACTGGTCCAAAGGTGGGTTATATACCATGGAGTAGTTTTAAAACTACTCCTTAGTGGTCCAAAGGTGGGTTATATGGTCCTCTCCTAGGACATCGTAATGTTAAATAGACCAGGTTTTTTCCATACGTTTGGGTTACTTGTGGACTAGTCCTGGTCCCTTGTGGACTACTCTTTACACGCGTGTTTGGACTGGTCCTATTATTTGCAGGGTACATACATACTACTACATATACATACGTTATATGTAGTAGAGACTAGTTGCCCTGCAAATAATAGGACCAGTCCAAACACGCGTGTAAAGAGTAGTCCACAAGGGACCAGGACTAGTCCACAAGTAACCCAAACGTATGGAAAAAACCTGGTCTATTTAACATTACGATGTCCTAGGAGAGGACCATATAACCCACCTTTGGACCACTAAGGAGTAGTTTTAAAACTACTCCATGGTATATAACCCACCTTTGGACCAGTAAGAAGTAGTTTTAAAACTACTCCATGGTATACTCAAGAGGATTAGTTTTGAAGTCGTTTAAACACGAAAGCATGTCGTTAAAAAACGAAGACATGTCGTCTCACTACAAACACTTTTTAACAATGGCATGGTCCATGCTTGCATTACATCGGACTAGTCCATGGAGTAGTCCATTTTATCAAAATGGGTCAGGTGGTCCAATTTTATTTGCAGGGTGTTTACTAGTTTTTAGGCGTCGAACAATGAAAGTCTGATAAAATTTTGGCTAAGCAGCTTTACTGTCAGCGTCAAAATAAAGTGTACAACTGGTTTTACAATATAAAAAGTGTTATTTAAGCAAAAAAGAATTCAAATTTTTCGAAGTTTATAATCATTTACAAAACTTTGGACAGTGTTATTACAATTTAAAAATAAAAATTTGAAATATGTTTTTCAAAAACAGTACAGTAAAAAAACTAATGTACTCCGTTTTAAACTCGTCAAAAAAAGTGTACAGTTTTAAAATACTAAGAAAAGTAAAGTGGCTAATACATTGATTGATTTCTTTTTGCTTTTAGGACGGCTTCTAGTCTCTTTGGCATCAATTCCACCCATTTTAAAGTTAGCTCAGTAGACAATTTTGGCTACTCTTCCTGCAGAATTTTATTCAGAAAGTGCTTGCTGCTAATGTTTTTTTTTTTTTTTTTTTTTGAATAAATTTTCCGTCCAAATGTTTCCAGATGTTTACTTGAGTTGATATCGAGCGACTATTGGGCTGATCCATCTGTTTTAGGAGGTTTTACAAAAGCTAACCCTATCACGCTTCACTTTAGATACTATATTTTTTCCGTTGAATTTCTTATTTCTACCTTTTATCACGTTTTTTTTTGTCCAACTTGCTTTTGTCACTTTTTGGAGCAACGTATTTTTCACAGATGACAGCAAGCTTGAAGTCTGATCAAAATTGGCAAAGTAGAAATTTAACTTTTTATAACTAACATAACCCTTTTTATACTGGAAAACAAGCTGTACACTTTATTTTGACGCTCACCGTAGGTATTAAAAGAAAGAAATATTCTGTTTTCTTTTTGCTTAAATTATTTAGTTAAATACTTCAAATTTACAATGTAAAATGATAACGAAACCAAGGCGAATTGACTAGAAGGTGGGGTCAAGTCAACATGTGGTGTTTTTTTTCGGTGGTCGAGTTGTCAAAGTTTGTATACAAACTAGTTTTTTATGTAAACAAACCTGTTTTTTTTTTACTAGCAATATTTTTGTCAACCCGACCACATAAGCATTGTAGTTGTAGAGTTGACCTCACCTTCTAGTCAATTCGCCTTGGACGAAACCATATCGGGGCCTTCCGCTAGTTTTCAAAATTTCTTTAAACAACAGAGAATTCAACAAATGTGAAACTTGCATTGGAACAGGGAAATAAATTATTCTCTCTTTCTGGTTCCAGGGCTAAAGTGGGGAACAGAATAGTCCCTGTATTACAACGTTACGAATAGCGCTGCAAGCTGTCAAAAGTTAAAAAAACGGCAGTTTCTAAATGGTGTCAACAGAATATGTAGTTGTAGTAGTCGTTGCAGTTGAAGTTGAAGCGCAAAATTCGAAATTTTTAACTTTGTTGCGCTACAGAGCATTTTTTAGCTTCAGCTACTACTACAACTTCTTAGTTCTGGTCCAGGCCTAAGTGCTTAAAATAATTCTAAAATAAATACATACGCTAAAAACAATAATGAATTACGAAAAAATTCTGGACCGGAATTTGTCAAATACACTTTTGCTTTTATTAGTTGATTTCTCAAGCTTGGTTTTTCTAAAGAAGCATTTTCTTATCTTTTAAAATGGAATTGAAATTGAAATTGTAAACAATCGAATCTCGAACTGAGTGTTGATTGAAACACTTTTGCTTATCAATTTTATATGCTCACAGAATCCATTTATGCAATTTTGCATGAATGGTTTTTTTCGATGATCTTCTCTGCCAGTATAAAACATGTTGACACTCAATTCATTCATTATTACATAGCGTCTTCACCTGACAATTTTTTGTCATACCAAACGTCAAACTTCATATTAAAAAAACGCTGACAAAAATTTTCGAGTTTTTTTTATATAGACTTTAACGTTTGGTATGACAAAAAATTGTCAGGTGAAGACGCTCTGTTATTAAACAAAACTTACACTTTATTGGTACATCGGTGTAACACAACAAAACAAAACTACCATTTGCGGTAGAGTAGGGTTAAAAATAAAACAAAGTCAAAGTCTAATTTTGTATGGGATATAAGCATGATGATAAACACATAAATACATACATGCATAATTATGAGTACTATTTAACTTACATGTTTAAACAGAACTAAAGCGAAGAAAACACAGTTTAGTAAAACGAAGATTAAAGCAGAATCGGGTGCAGTTTTTTTTTTATATCAGACAAAATTTTTATAATATTCCAAAGAAGAAAAAAAAAATGTCATATGTAAGTGTTTTAACTCTAAATAAAAGTCATTAATAATTTTAAATTTATTTAAACAAATAGAAAACATTTATTCGGCTGTGCCAATTATTCCATAATTCCCATGGTAGTGCCGGTGCTCCGTCAAAATCCTTATTCCGGAAGCATATTTGCATGGGCGTTAGGTGAAATAAAAAGTTAATTTCGCTGATTTCCACAACCGAAAGAAATCCAAATTTACTTTTTGTATTTAAGAAATATCTGACTTAAATTTCATCCTCTTATGGCCAGTTTTCAGGATTGATGTTAAAACACATTTATTTTAAAAATCGTTTTAAATACAAAATTCTCTTCTTCACTAAAAACTTAAGTCACCGATGTGGTACACTTATGCCCAATTTTCAGGATAGTATTTAAATCAATATTAAGTTTATTTTCATAACAAACTTAAATCGTATATAAAACCGATTGGTTTTTGTGTTTTATTTGAAAGGTCTTATTTAATTAAGATAAAGTATGGTAGCACTACTAAATAAAAAAAAAATATAAAAAGTGTATTTATTTACAAGGTGGTCTGAAAAAACAGCTGACTGTTATTGCTTTGCCTGTTGTTGTTATATTCTTGTGATATTGAGGCCACCCCTGCAGATAATATTGGACTACGTGATCCATTTTGATGAAATGGACTACTCCCTGGACTGGTTCAATGTTATGCAAGCATGGACCATGTCATTGTTAAAAACAGTGTGTAGTGAAGCCACATGTCTTCGTTTTTAAACGAAATGTTTTCGTTTTTAAACGAAGGTAAAACTAATCCTCTGGAGTATACCATGGACTAGTTTCAAAACTAGTCCACTAGAGTATGTATGAACATGGAGTAGTTTTAAGACTACTCCGTTGTAATGCAAATCTGGGTCATATGGTCTTGCCCTAGGACATCGTAATGTTAAATGGACCACCTTTTAACCATATATTTGGAGTAGCTTTGGAGTACTCCTACTCCTTTATGGACTACTCTTTACATGCATGTATGGACTAGTCTCGTTATCTGCAGGGACCTTGCTAAAATCTTACAATAAAAACTCAAGTTGAAATTAAGTTTACCACATCGGTGACTTAAGTATTACTCAAGTTTTTAGTGAAGAAGAGAATTTTGTATTTAAAAGGATTTTAAAAATAAATGTGTTTTAATATCAATCTTGAAAATTGGCCATTAATTTCAACTTAAGTTTCCATTGTAATATTTTAGCAAGGTGGCCTCAATATCACAAAAATACAACAACAACAGGCAAAGTATTAACAGTCAGCTGTTTTTCCGACCACCTTGTAAATAAATACACTTTTTTATATTTTTTTTTTTTGTATTTAGTAGTGCTACCACCATACTTTTATCTTAATTAAATAAGACTTTTCAAACTAAACTCAAAAAACCAATCAGTTTTAAATACGATTTAAGTTTGTTATGAAAATTAACTTAATATTGATTTAAATACTATCCTGAAAATTGGGCATTAGTTCGTTTGGTAAGGGCGCTATTGATCCATTTCATCACACAGACGCACAGACCGGCATTGTTAAATCAACCTCACCACCAATATATATACTTTATAGGATCTTAGATCAATGTTGTAGAAAGGGTATAAAAACGTTCAAAAATATTCGTAATTAATACAAAGAAGTAAGTCTAAAATACAAATACTCTTATAAATTTTAATATTTCAGTAGACACGCAATCAGTGATGCCAACTTAGTGCTTTTGGCACTATTTATGGTGCTTTTTGATGCCTCAAAACGCCAAAATTCTATCCATAGTGCCAATCTAAGAAAAAGCAGTAACTTGGTGCTTCTTCAATTTTTCGTTAGTGCCTTTAGTGCTTTTTACAATTTTTATTTTTTTTCTTCCATTTTTTAAAACTACGATTATATAGAAGATGATTAAGATGAGCTTTGCTATTTGGGGTACAATTTTGAGAAGGCCTATAAAGATTTTAAGATTTAAAATGATAAAAAAGTGATAAAAGAGACTTGCATTCGTTTTATCAAAAACTTTATTTACGAGGTTAGAGCTAGGCTTTCTAGCGATTTGGAAATTTTACGAAACGTTACACTTTTTAGTGTTGACAACATATTTAGTAATCGTGATAAAAACAATGTATTTTGGTAAACATTTTTTGAAAGATGTAGATACTGTTTCAAAAATAGAAAATGGCTTAGAAAATATTAGGAATTGTTTAAAAACATGCAGTCGAAAACCGTACAAAAAGACGCAAAGATTTTAAAAACAAAAAAAAGAGCCGTAGCTTGGTGGTATTAGCAAAGAGTTAAATAAATTAATTTAAACCCGCTCACAGTAATTGCTTTTATAACGGACGTTGTGTAACCTGCCATTTTTCGTGCGCTTTTGTATTACCGTAAAACTGTTTTATGGCCAATTCAAACTCAGCTGATGATGATCCAAATGATTTGGATGATATTATTTTTATTGAAGATCTAAAATTTTTTATATACAAATGCAAATATATTTATGATTTAATATTAAATGAAAATGATCTACATCAACGCCGTCGCCTTTGTTTTAAATTTTGTAGTTATATAATATTCAGCACAGCGGAATGCAACTTGTTTTGTGTTTAATTAAATTGTACAAATGGCTTAGTGCTTTTTGACGCCTTTTTTTCGAAATAGTGCTTTTTAGTGCTTTTTTAAATTTTAAAGTGCTTTTTGCTCTCAAAAAGTTGGCTTCACTGCACGCAATGATCAAAACAGTTACTCAAACTTAAATTTAATGAAAAAATCTTCTACGAGCAATTTGAAACATCTCTTTATTATTTTGAAGCCAAAAACAATTCACGTATCGCTTAACGCTTTAGTTCTAATTAAACACATCCAACTAGCAAAAATAAAACCACAAGTGTATGCGACACATAATAAAAAACTAGAGCCAGTGCTACCACCAGCAAAATTCAAAATTATACTTGAGATGAAGAAAATTTGCCCGATTTAACTAAAATTACACCTGTACCTCAATTCTGTAACTTTTTAAATTTAACTACCGATATTATTAAGTAACGAGAAATCTCGAATTTTTTATTCTCTATTTTAAATAAAAAAATTTTTTCCTTTAGAAATATTAACGACAAATATCAGTTACAATATAAAAACGTCAAAGTTAAAATTTTTTAAAATTAATAAAAAATATTAAAAAAATTTGCTTGTAAAAAATGTATTTAAACAAAACATGAATGAAAACATGTAAATATCGATTATATTTCAAACATTTTTATACATAGGGAAAAAGTTCGAGGAGCTTGAGTCACTTTAGCACAACATTCTGCTCTTAATTTTTATACTCACACTACTATATGTAACATGCAACCTCTTTTCGGAATAGGGTTTTGTGCCCATTAAAAATCTTGATTTTTAGACATTTCGGTTAAATAAGGTCCAAAAATATTTTGTTGCAACCTACATTAATTAGCAGAACAAATTTTATTAGAATCGGTCCATTTTTGACCACAGCTCCTATACGAAAAAACTTATTATAAGTTTCCTTAATAATAGCTTCTATGTTATCTCATAGTGTTAATCATAGTATTAGTAGTAGATATTTAGATTATATTTGGCACAATAATCTCTTATGTGAATCCTAACCTCACAACATACTCTTTTTGGCGGAAACATGATCGCCCAAATACTGCGATGTAGGGTCGGGTTTGATCGACATTACTTTCTTACTTTTTTTGTGTTAAAAACTGGCTTCTTTACTCTATATTTTTAAGCTGTTAACAGTACATTTATTATCGTAATTTTTTAACAAGAACTTTTTTGTGTCGTTAGCTAAAGACATTATTTACCGGTAAAAATTGTTAAAATTTCATTACAGAATAGCTTTTAACGACAATATCGTTAACTAATGAGCTTTGACTACTTAACGACAATTTTCTGTCGTTAAAAACTTACAGAACTTCAGTACTGATATATACTTAATGTTTTATTTTATAAAAAGTATAGTAAATTTTGCAAATTAACTTTAAAAATCTATCATCGATTCGCACTACTTAAAGACTTTAAAGACACAATGGCAAAATTAAACAAAATCATAAAATTTATAAAATTTATAATAAAGTTTGAAGTTTTGTCCACTATAACTCTGCTATTTAATGACTCATCTCTTCAAACGACCCATGGTTATTTAATAAATTGTATAACCTCTCAATTAAAAGAAAGAAATTCATAGCGCGTTCAAAATTGTTGAATATATTTGCATTTCAGTCACATCATCTTTTTTAAAAACACAAATAAATAAATGAAGAATTTCTCAAAAACTGTTATACTTTTGACAATTCTGACTTCATATTCGGATTCAAGGGAAAGTTCTACACAAATATTAGCTGTCAGAATCATCTGGTTACGACTTTATTGAAAATTTGTCACGTAGTGTAATCACGAGGCAAAGAATGCGAAGATATGTGAAAATTTTGGTGTAATTTTTTAATTTGGTTTTTTCTGGATTAAATATTCATGTTAAAGAAAACTAATACAGAGCAACATTGTTCATAAGATATACATAGCCCTAGCATATTTGTTAATAAGGTTTTTCTCTAAAATAAATATTACGGAAGTTATCAACACGCAAACGATCTAAAATTTTGTATATATATTTATACCCTTCATCAGAGGTGGAAAAGGGTATATATAAGTTTGTCATTCCGTTTGTAATTTCTACAATAGTGATCTTAAACCATATAAAGTATATATATTCTGGGTCCTTATTAGGAGAGCAGTTGATTTAACGATGTCCGTCCGTCTGACCGTCTTACGTTTGATATATGTTTTCCGGAGACTCCAGACATGATAGCGGCTAGGTTGTTTTACATTTATGTCAAATAAAGACCACCATTTCTTGCTATTGAAATTCAGCCCGATCGGTCCAACAATGGCTGAGATATGACCAAAAAACCACGACTGCCTCTAACTTTTGTAAAAAATCCCTTGTGGTTGTTGTATTTTTATTACTTTTTTCTGTATATCTGGAGAACGGCAAGAGCCACAGATTTCAAATAAAGTACAAACATTAAGGTTATAAATACACACCATCCTACTAAATGTGGGCGGGCTTGGAGAAGTGGGCGTGGTACCTCCCATACAAAAATTATTAAGAATTGTATAAAAACCTGAATTTTTTGACTGTAATATGACCTATGGTTACGCCTTATATATCAAAAAATCGGGAAAATCGGTTTAGATACGAAAAAGTTATGACCAAAATATTAATTTTTTTTTGAAAAATAGCCATTTTCGGAAACCATAGATCTTCCCGAGTCCAAGTTTTATAACCTAAATAACTAAATTAACACGTCGGTATATAAATCTGTCAACTCGGTTAAGAAATAGCAGAGTTATGACCAAAATACTGAAATCCCAAAAATTATTTTTTTTTATAATTAAGTTTGTTTTTTATACCCTATGAAGTATATATATTCTGGGTCCTTATGAAAAGCGAAGTTCAAATCCGGTTGTCGTGTCTTCTCCCCACCTTCGCATTTGTTAACATATACTAGCATAATGCCCAATATGATTGTCGTTATCACCTTTCTTTATTATTTCATATATTTAACGAAATAATTTTAGCAAATAGAAACTAGGAATTTTTGTGTTTTTTTGCTACTTAAAAACTCGCCAATAAATCTACGGTATGACAACAGCGCCTTCACAAAAAGAAAACAAACAAAAAACTGTATTAAGTTGTAGACAGTAAACGGTCCATATTTCATTTTAATGATATTCAAACAGCGTCCGTTCATGGTTCAGTTGTCTAGGGGGTGTATTAAGTTAGAAACTCTGACTTCCCTGGTTCGAATCTTGGTTGTTTAAAAATACATTTTTTTTATATTTTTATGTTCTAAAAACGATTTTAAAAAAATATTTACCAGTTTTCGCTTTTTAAATTTCATTTATAATGCAGTTTTAAGTATTGTAAATATGTATGTACATTAGAGTGGGTCAATTTTTTTAACCACCAAGCGTATAGCAAAATCGTAATCTACGCAAAATTCTAAGAACTTTTCCTAAAGAAACTATGATTCTAAAATCAAAATCGAGCTTCCGGTTTTTGACTTGAAAATTTGGTGCTCAGTAAATCGGAAAAAAATAATACTTTTTTGGAAATATTTATTGAAATTGGTGAATAGTTGGCCTGTATCGCTGAAAGAGGTCTTGTTTAAAAGAAAATTCTCTCAGCTTTCTATATCTGTGCTCATTTTTAGAAAAATCTGTACATCAGTAAGAGTAAAGAGGTTTTTGTCAAAATAATCATAGTCAAGCTGATAAGAAACCTAAAACTGTTACAGTTTTGATACATAAAAGTTAAATAAAATAATATAACTAAATTCTAAATTAAATTGATTAAAATAAAATAATTCTGCGGCATTTTGACAAAACATCTTAAGTGGAGATAAGAGATCAAAAAAGATTTAAAAAAAACTCGGTGAAAAAAGCATTTCTGTTAAAAATAAATTAAACCGAAATTAAAGAAAAAATTTTTTCATAATACAAAATTTTAAAAACGTAAGCAAACATGTTTCTTAATGAAAATTCGTACGATTAACACCATTTTGTTCAACTTTTTAATTTTGACTCAAGATGTTTTGTCAAAATGCCACAGAATTGATTAATCAAAACTTAATTAAACGAAAATTTCTTTAAATAAAATTTAAGCAAAAACTGAAAATAAAAAAATTAAAAAATAAATATTTTTATTATTATTCTATTTTTTTTTTAAACGCATTTTTTGGAAAATTCACAACTTAAAAAAAGGAACCGATTAAAATAAAAATTTATAACAAAAGTACTGGCCAAGCCGGGGTAAATAAATTAAGTTTCGGCCTATACTGCAATTTACATACAATATCTTTTTTGCTATCCATTCGTGGTATTCTGTTGCGACTTTTAATAGTAACTGCCAAAATATCATCTCGATTACATTCTATGGCACGTGGGAAACATTGGTAAGCAATTGTACAAATCGCTCAGTTCCCTGAATATATGCCGGTAACCCTAGATCAGCAAACGGTAGATGCTTGTAGTAAATGGCGGCTCAGACAAATTGCTATCGTCCATTTCCAATTTAAAAAATTGTATTAGCTAAAAAAACATAAATTTCTGAAAAAAAATTGGACACTTTCATTTGGAAATTTTTTAAGTTAAATTGGAAATTTCTGAAATATAGTTAGAGAAATTCTGAAATACAATTGGAAATGGTGTAATAAGAAACATAGGCCCTAATAATATAATTCGCAACGTTACGCCAAAGAATTACATTGAATGCAAAAACAAATTCATAAATATTTTGTAATTTTGTTGTTGCTTTCTACAGAAAGTTACATAAAATTACAAAATATTTATGAATTTGTTTTGCTTTCAATGTAATTCTTTGGCGTTGCGTTTTACATAATAAGGTCCATAATTTAAAAACAAAAAATAAATAGGCAATGAGAAACTGAAAAGTTTGTAATTCTATCGTTCACACAATTACCATTGCGCTTAGTGCTGGTTCACACTGTTCAAGTTTCAGCCGTCAAGTCCTGAGCTTTTTGGAAAGAAGGGAAGAGAGAATGCCATTTCTTCTCCTCTTTCTCCTAAAAACTCAAGGCTTGACGGCTTAAACTTGAAGAGTGTGAACCAGCACTTACGGAAGACATGAATTTTATATGGCGAGTTCCCACTTTGAAGCAATACATTCATGACACATAAAGCATATAAAAATTGTTAGATGTAACGATCACAGTTATTTTTTAGTATTCTCCCTTACAAACCTGCTTCGTAGTAAGGGAATGCCGAATATTATTTTTTTTAAGTTGTTGAGAGTTCTTTCACTTACATACTTTACTGCATTTCTGTATGTCTTATTTCGTAGCACATAGCATTGCGCTTATTTTACCTTATTGCTTCGCAAAATGAGAAAAATTTTTATTGGGTAATTTTATTTTATTTTTTTCATTTAGTTTCTTTTTTAAAAAGGTAGTAAATTTAAAATAGAAAATTGGGTTAAAAAAAATAATATACATTTTTTTTTATTTTACCAGCTTGACTATGAACATTTTGACAAAAATCTCCTAACCAATTATTTATGTACAGAATTTTCAAAAAATGAGCACATATATATAAAGCTGAGAAAATTTCCTTTTAAACAAGGCCTCTTTTAGCGACACAGGCCAACTATTCACGTATTGCAATAAATATTTCGAAAAAAGTATTATTTTTTTCAGATTTTCTGAGCACCAAACTTTCAAGTCAAAAACCGGAAGCTCGATTTTGATTTTAGAACCATGGTTTCTTTAGGAAAAGTTCTTAGAATTTGCCGTAGATTAATTTTTTGCTATACGCTTTGTCACTTTTTTTGGGCCCGAACAAATTGACCCACTCTAATGTACATATATGTAAAAATTATTTAGTTGCTCTGTATTCTGCTCGCACAATGGTGAAGGGTATATAAGATTCGACACAGCCGAATATAGCACTCTTACTTGTTTTTTTCTAGTTTGGAATCATTCTAAGAGTTTGAAGTGAAAATACGAAAAAAAATTGCCCATATAACTTGCGGTCACACTAATGTACATATACTTATTAAAGGTGTTAAAAAAATTAAAATGAACTCTTAAGTCAATGAATGGGCTAATTTTGTTTCTTTGTATATAAAAACATTAATTATGAAGTTTGGTGACGATTGGGTAAAGAAAAGTCGATTGATAAGTTGAATAGTTAATACAAGGCGAAAAAATATCTTATTTTAGTTTTTGTCAGTTTTTTAAATGTCGTAAACTTTTCTTCTAGATGATAAAGTAATCAAAGTGTAGATACAATTATAATTCCTATGCAGATTCATTATAGGGAAGTTCGACTGTATATATACATATATATAAACTACTATATGTATATGTTTTTAATACAACTACATATTTCCCTACAATAAAAATTATCTCTTGTAGACCATAGTACAAGTAAAACTCAAATAAATATTTTAATTATCCGTTTTAAATTGTGTATTTTTTACAGGGGCTTATATTTGGGGATTTTCTCTTTTATGGGGGATTTTTGGGGACATTTTTTTTAGTTGGGGGAGGACGAAAAAAAGTACCTGGCAGCCCTGGTTGTAACTTCACACGCAGCGTTGCCGTTTTAGATACTTTTAACCAAAATTGGTTACTTTTTTTCAACACAAAAATAACCAATTTTTTGTTTTGGAACAAGAACTAACCCCTTTTTTGACTTAAATTTGTGTGAATCTAAATCCAATACTCTTTTCATCTACATACTTAAAAATTATTTTTAACCATATAAGGTATATACTTTGAAGGGCTAACTGAAAGACTTTTCTAGATAAACGATAAGGGGAAAGGCCTTCCGATCCCATCCCGCTTAGTATGATTATATTCGACCAAAGGTTTAAAGCTATAGCTCATAAAGGTTTCAAAATTGACGAAAATAAGTGTATACTTTATATAGGTGGTGCCACTTACAACAAAAATTTCGAAAACTTATATAGCCTCTTGCTCTTTTCAGACATCGGTTATAGACGGTCAAGACTTTATAAAAATCGGTCAAGCGGCTTATGAGCCAACGAGAAACAAACAAAAACAATTTCTTCTTTAGGCATATTTTTAAACTGAAGTGCAATTAAATATTTTGATACAAAATTATCTGGCTACTTTTTTTCGCTTTTGGTTACTTTATTTTTACTTTTTTGTAACAAATTTTTTTTGGTCGTGGCAACGCCGTTCACACGTATGGAATTGTGAGAGAGATTTTGTTATTTTGTTTTAAGACAGTTTCTCCTCTTCTTTGGAACTTATTCTCTTTCATTTTAAGCTCTACTTAATTCATAAAACTCATTAAATATATCGACAATTTAGTTTTACATTCCACAACAAAGCCACATTGTCGATATAATTAAAACAGTTGTGCTAAGCGTTTATTAAGAATTTAAATTGTTATTTTAAAAATCGATAAATCATGAGCATCGACTGAACATTAGCCCAACTTAATTCGTCATCTTTTAACATTTTCATAATGCCGGCTTTGAGAATTCTTAATTAATTATTGAAATGCAAAGAAAAAAAAATTTTTTCTTTTTTTTAAGTTTTGTTGTTTAACACTTGAAAACTGCTTCGTATTATTTGTAAGACTGAGGGGTTGCTTTATTTAGAAAGCACTCACAACAACTCGCCACTACTTAAATACTAACAAAACGATATTTGAAAATGAGCACAGGGGCCAATGCGTTAGCGTTTGTAAACAAATAGTTTTTTTTTTTTGCTTTGTTAAATTTATTTAAGTTTTTTATAAACGAATAGATGCTTTAAAAGTTATTATTAAATACAATTGAGATTGAAGATCAACATGACAAAGCGAATCTTCAAGATACTATAATGCTCTCTAAGCAGTGTTGTCAATGCTTAAAATTGTTTAACTTCTTTTAAAAACACAGAAAATCGTTTAAATAGATTTTGTTTGGCTTAACATACCTACTTCTTTTATAGCCAGATAATGTAGAAAGAAATATGATAGTTGATGTTTTATTATTTTGAACTCGTTTTGCTTATAATCATATATGGGCGGTAGGCGCAGCTGGTTTTGATAAAACTTGGCATGCATCTTATTTTTATTCTCGAAAGTGTATTGAAATTTGCTTGGAGAGGTAAAAATACCATGCCAAAATATCAACTAGGATAGTATGGGTGGTGGGCGCGGCAGATTTTGATGAAATTCGATATTATTTTCTTAATTTAGTCAATATGATGCTCGGTGCCAACTCTAAATGATTTTCGGCTACTCCGTATTTTTTTGTAAAATGTGGGCATTTCTCTTCTACTACATATGTAGAACTTTTGCAGAAGTGTTTTTCTATATCTTTTAAATACTTGTCAATATCATCAGAAAATGCACGCTTATATGCTGATGCTAAATTTAGAATGTCAAAAAAAAAAAGAGTTTCCCTTAGAGTTCATAAAAAATACGAAATTTTGCATTTTTGCAAGACTAATTGCACCAAACACTAAACTCCGCTTATATTCATTGGACAGTAAATACTGGACAGTAAATATCAATAATGAATAAGTTTGAAAAATTTGGAAATAGTACCAAATGAGTCACGGGGGTACCAGCGTACTTTTTAGTTTTGAGTTGTTCCAAAAAAAGTACAATTGTACCAACTTTATCAACCCTGGTGCAGAGCTACTTATAGCTTATTATGCGCCCCATACACGGTTCGATTCAGTTGTCAACTGAGTCTTTCAACTCAGTTGACAACTTCATCAACTGAATTGAAAGATTTTAAATTTATTTTAAAATTTAATGAAATAAAAGACATTTTTTAAAATACTTAACTACAAAAATTAATTTTGACAGCTGATCAAGAGACTTGAGCACACACAGTACAATCGAATTGAAAGACTTAGTAGTCAACTTGAAAATATTAAAATCTTGTGATTTTTCTTCAACCAACTCGACAACCGTCAAACTAATCAACTGACAAGGCCATACACGCTTTGATTTGGACAACAACCGACTCAGTTGACAATTGAATTGAATCGTGTATGGTCTGCTTTAAGCGGCCCATACACTTGCAATATTATTGTATATGATATTCATATGAATAACATAAGCAGGATTGTACAATGTTGCCAACACATTTCACTTTCTTTTCGTTGTGCAATAAAAATCAAAAGTCTTTTGATCGTTGACAATATATTGTGTCACCTTCGAATATCACGAATATTGCAAGTGTATGAGCTGCTTTACAATTTTAAAAAAGCAAAAAATAAAAGCATAAACTGACTATCTCTATGATTCATTTTAAGTTTCTGCCGCTTGAATTCATATATTGGTAACATTGGAATTATACTTTAAAATGAATGTTACAACAACAATGAACTAGATCCATAACTACCCGTCTCCACTATCCATCAACTTGGTAAGAACAGCATGTCGCACATGAATTCTACTCGCGTAGACTGTTGATTAGGGCTTTAACCAAATTTTGGCATAGTACCACGGAGTGGCCAATAATGTTTTAGTAATGAAAACACCTGTGGCCCGTCGTTTTGCGAAAAAAACCTCACGCTGGGAAGCAAATTTCTAAAACCTTCCAAGAAATTTTGAACCGCGATGAATTGTAAAATGTAGGAAAATGTTTAAATATCAAGCAGTGGATAAAGCCTAAAATAGCATTTAAGAGTTTCGTATAGGAACAAATATCAGGTGTATATTTTTAAAATTTCCGTGAGATAAAAATTGTGGCTTTCAAACATCAACCCGATCCATGCGTGAACTTTTTTAACAGTCCGAAAAAATTATCAAATTTTTTATACGTGGTGCAAAGTATCGTTATAATAAAAACATTTTTTAAGCTTTTAAAGGTTGTCACGTACGTACGAAATTGTAAGTACTACAAGTGCAACTAAATGTATTATCTTACAATGTTGGTATTTTGTGAAAATTTGGTCCAAACTTATTTTATTACAATCTTAATCATCTTACCAAATATTATTGGAATCGGTCCATATTTGACCATAGCTCCCACACAAATACTGCTCCCGAAAATAGCTTTTAATGCCATGACTTCCTTCAGAATGTTGCTGTTGTTGTTCCTTAAATAACTTTTATATGATTCTTAACCTCACACCATAATTCTGTTCTGGCGACTATGATCACTCTCAAAAAGAGTACACTCGCAAAAATGTGTTTAAAAAAAAATATGGTGTAGGGAGGCATTTGGTCGGCCTTGACCGACTATAGTTTCTTATTTGCTTATTTTAAGTTTTTGTATACAAATATTTACAAAAAATTTATTTCACGGCTGTAGGAAAAATCGCCCAAAGAAAAATGGCCAAAAAAAATAATGAAAAATCGCCCAAAAGAACATGAAAAATTACCCAAAAAGTTAAATATGAAATTTTGCCCAATAAAAACGAAAAAGAGCCCAAAAAAAATGACCCAAAAAGCAAAAACGATTTTTTTCTAAAAAAAAAAAAATTACAAATTACCCAATTTGCAAAAAAGTGTTTATTATTCATATAAATTTAGTTTCAAACAAATGTAAGTTTTATGTAAAAAATTGCATTGTATCTTCAACAGCTGCTCGGCAGTATGGACAGTAATACTTATTTGAGCACTCCGCCAAACTTTGTACACTCTTCAATAGTTAAAAATTAATTAATCACTGCATAGTTACAATCAATTACTTAAAACAGAATATTGCTTTTTGCAAGGTGGCAAGTCATGGACACTGTGACACTTTTGAAAATGTCATAATGTCCGTGGGCATTAAGACACTTTGCAAATGGACATTATGTTATTTTTAAAAATGTCATAAGGTCCATAATTGCTAAAGATGTTAAAAGATCACGCAGAGAAAAACATGTTTTAATATAGTCACAATCAACAAAAAAATTTTTAAAGAAACTTATTTTACCATAATATAGTTGTCGGTGACAATGATTTGGTTGAATCAAACATAATAAGGTAAACATTTTTTTAAAAATGGTTTTGTTGTTTTTTCTCTGGGTGCATAAATTAAACATATAACGAAAACACTTTTGGGCGCAAGGATTATCTCCCTTATGGTGTAACAAATACCGGCAGCGCTTACTAAAGCGACTCGGCATAGCCGGCCTTCGGCCGGGCGCAAGGATTTTCTACTCTATGATATAACAAAGACCGGCTTCGCTAACTAAAGGTTCTCTGCGCAGACGGCCTTTGGGCGGGCGCATGGATTTTTTCCTATATGGTAAAACAAGTACCGGTTTCGCTAAGTAAAGCTTCTAAAATCTTCCTTGTTTCCGAAAGAAGGCCGACTTTGCAGAGAAGCTTTAGTTAGCGAAGCCAGTATTTGTTATACCATAGAGAAGAATATCCTTGCGCCCGGCCGAAGGCCGTCTGTGCAGAAAAGCTTTAGTTAGCGAAGCCGGTACTTGTTTTATCAAAGAGGAGAAAATCCTTGCGCCCGGCCGAAGCCGGCTATGCTTTCGAGTTTGTAAGGATGTTGTGGACATTATGAGACTTTACAAAGTAACATAACGTCCACGGACTTTATGACGGACACTATGACACAGGACGTTATGACATGCCACATTTTTGGAATATGTCCCGTTATTTTTACAAATAACATTTAAGAATTCCATGTATAATGATAACGAATGATTTAGACAAATAGTATGTACGATTTAGACGAAATTTTAAAGATGAAAGATGGCCCGAAAAAATGGGCTATTTTTCATACAATATTTTCATTATTAAAAATCACCAAATTTAAAAAAACGAAAAATCACCCAATAATAATGAAAAATAGCCCAAAAATTCTGGGTCACTTTTCATATGAATTCAGGCCCAATTTTACATGGAATTTTTTTGGGCGATTTTTCATTATTTTTTTTTTTGGCCATTTTTCTTTGGGTAATATTTCCTACAGCCGTATTTCACACCTTGTAATGCGCAGATTTTCGCATATTTTTACATTTACCCCAAAATCACTTCCGTTTTATGTCACGTACGATAAGCACCTATTTTGGCTCGATATTTTGGACAACAAGGTTCGGAAGATGATTATTTTTTTTTCATATATAGTACCCTCTAAATTAAACAAAATGATAAATAAATAATACATTTTTGCGTACAAATGTCACGTACAATGACATGGAAATTCCCATATGTATGAAGAAATTCCACAGTAAATTTTTTTTGAACTTTAATTCATTGATTTTTGCCATCGCATTAGTAGCAGTGTGTGTGTGTGCGAACTGGGGGCAAATCACGACATTCGATATCGATCGAAATTCCCATGTAAATTGTATTGCAATTTCGATCGATATCGAATGCCGTAATTTTGCCCCTGGTGTATTAACTTGATTAAACAACACTTTCTTTTTCTCTAAATGCGGCATATTTTCCTTTCTTTCATTAATCCAATAGGCGGCATGTTATTTCATTTTTTTTAATTGGGGTATTATTTCATATGAAATTATACCCCAAAAAATCATTATGAAATAAAGCCCCAATATATTTTTTGGGGGATTATTTCATTTTCAAATTTATAATTTGGTATACAGAACACCGGCTTCGATAAATAAAGCTACCCTTCATAACCGGCCTTCGTCCGGGTGCAATGACTTTTTCTATATGGTATACTAAACACCGGCTTCGCTAACTAAAGCTTCTCTGCGTAGCGGGGTCGAGTCTGTATTTTTATACTATAGAGGAGAAAATCCTGGTTCTATGCAGAGAAGCTTTAGTGAGCGAAGCCGGTGTTTGTTATACCATAGAGGAAAAAGTCATTGCGCCTGGCCGAAGGCCGGCTACGCAAAAAAGCCTTAGTTGGCGAAGCTTGTGTTTGGTATATCATATCATGATATCTATCGCGTGATTCTTTAAAGCAAAACTGTATAATTAATTGTATTACATATATTGGGCTCTTATTTCATTTTAGAAATTGGGGTTTTATTTCATATGAAATAAGCCCCCAAAAATTAGGGAATTATTTCATTTATGTTTGGGGCGTTATTTAATTTCGTTGGGGGCTAATTAATTTTCAAAATTGGGGCTTTATTGCATATGAAATAAGGCCCCACGCTTTGGGGGGTTATTTCATTATTTTTTTGGGGGGTTATTTCATGCCGCCAATCCAATAAGTTAGACTAATATTCGCCGTTATAATAATATGTAATGGGACCAATGGGTCCCAAATATATAATACTATATTCACACTTGGGTTCTTAAACGCGTTTAAGCACCTCGAACTTGATTAAGCTTTAATCACATCAAAGTCGAGATGATTACCCATACATTGAAGTGATTTGTTAATCACTTCAAATTGACATGATTACAACTAAATCACTTCATAAATCACATAGAATCCTATGAACATACCTCAAACTGAGTATAATGTAGAATCGGCCAACATGAACGTGTACAACCGGCTACGATTTCTGCTTAATGTTTTTATTTTTTTCCTTAAACAATTCATAAATTTTCCCAATTTCATCATTAATATGTTTAAAATAATCTTCTGATAACTTTGTAAAAGTATTTGTATACATTTTTAATACTTCAAAGAAATATAAATTTGTTTGTTGTGTTTTTTTTTTTCTTAATCATCTGTCATCTTAGTCATCTCAAATGAAATTTGAAAGACTCTGATTAGCCAAATCAACATTTTGCTTAAGTGCGTTTAAAAAGCCAAGAGTGTACGTAGTATAAAGGAAGAAAGTACATAACACGCGTTAGTGGGCGCGCGCTCTGTCGTCTTCTGTCAAAAAAAGTTAAACTTTCATAGATCAAGCTACATGCAAAATATTTTGACGCGTTTGCGCCAGAAAGTTGGTTAACTTTGAACTTTTTATCGCGTTGTGTTTTTTTGACAAGTAATCAGCTGACAATAAAAAGAATAATTTAACAAATTTGTGAATCATAAAAGAAAAACTTATTGAAGAGCTTAAAAAACATACAATATTTATATACAAAGAATAAATTCAATAAAATAACAAAATCTTGATATACTTTCGAACCCGTTTTTAATGCACAAATAAGTAAACAAATAAAAAACAGCTGACAGGAATGGCTTTTGTAACGCGTGTTGTGTAACTTGCAATTTTTTACGCGCTAAAGTTTTTAAGCCCACGATACTTGTTGACGAACAAACGCGTGTTATGTACTTCCACCTTAACACTCTCAAAAATGTGTCTCTAAATATGTACTGTGGTGTAGGGTATCGTATGGTAAAATTGACCGACAGAAACTTTTTTTTAATGTTTTTTTTTTTTTTTTTTTTGAAAAACGTTCCACTGTGCAGTGTTGAAAAAAAACAGTTAATCGACTTGTTTTAGAAATGATTAGTTTTCGTTTAATTAATGACAAAGCATAAATACATATAAATTAAAAACTAATTTTAATCGTAAATAAATTTGATAAAAAAGTGCGTTAAACATTTTGATACTGATAAGCCTTATCAACATTTTTGGTAACAAAATTATAAAAATTTTAAACGATAGAAATATTTATGACTGATTTATGACAATATACGAGTACAATTTGATTCTTTTTTCAATTTATTTTGTGACCTTGTCATTTGAAAGGAATTTCAGTTGTCATTTGAAGTCAAGAATATTGTTTAGCTGTCCTCATATTTGGTTAAAGTGTCATTTGACTTTTTGCTGTTTCTACAGTTTCCATTGCTCTTAAATACCCAAAATTGTTTTAAAACGCTTCTTTATTTAAGCCAAGGTTTGACTTTTCAAACCTTAAAAGTCAAAAGTCCTAAGAAACATATTGTTTTTGTGACAGTATACCAGGAGTTTTTCACTGTCAAATATTTACCGCCTTCGGCAAAATTTCTAAGAATATATTTGTTTCCCAATTTTAAGAACAATTAGAGCGTTTTTTACACTAATTAACTAAAAAGGCCTTGCTCTAGCCAAAAAATATTTACTAAAGTCATAAATCTTAAAAGAAAATCTAGCATCATACCTGCTAGCGAATAAAAAAACGATCCAATTTCCTGAAAACTAAAGTAAAAAACTAAAACATTTTTAACTCTTTCGCGATTTTATGATGGTTTGTACCTGAAAAAGAATAGTGTTCTAAAAAAAACTGAACTAAAAATCTAGAAAATCTAAATTTCTTTCACAAACAAAAAAGGATATTTAAAACAATTGACAATCCTTTTTTTTTTTTTTGGTGTAAAAAGTATTTACCAAGAACTTGTTTATTGTTTGCCAATTGCATTGAAAGGAATTAAAAAATAAAATGTTATTTTGTTCAAATGAGTTGCCGCTTTATTTGTAAATGTCATCATAAAATAGTTGTCATATAAAATTCTTTGGAAATACAAAAAACACACTAAAAATGTGAACATGATTGTCCAGAATTTGACATTCAAGGAAGTAGAGTGAACTAAACTGTTTTTCTGTATTCCTGCAACCCTTTACAGTTACCAACAATAACTGTTTTTTTATGATCTTTTAGTATAGATGTGTTTGTTGAGATTTGCTCACACACACACACGCTCATCATCTATTTCCAGGATATTTAACCCGTTAATATAGTTTTTAAATTTTCTTGTTCACTTAGTTTCATTTAAAAAACAATTGCAAATTGTGTTTGTAGGTCACTAAAGAGTCATAAAAACTGCTTGTTTTTTTTTTTTGTTCTTTTTAGTGAAATCCTTAAAAAGGACATGAACATGTCAATTAGAAGGGGTTAAAAAATTGTTTATGTACATATATTTTTAAAGTCTACCAAAATCATAAAACCATAAAATTAAAAAGAAAAAACTCGGCTTAAATAACTCTTAAACAAAGAGTTTAAAGGCAGAAAACCTTGAAATTTATAAATAAATATATAAATTTTATGGCGGTTTATTTTTTTTTTCGAAATCTGTGTTAAGACTTTTGCTCTAAAAAAATCTTTAGAATTCCTGAAAAACTTCTTAATACATTCTCTTAAGCATTGGAAAGCACCATGTGTAGAATTTGTTTGTTTTTTTTTTTTAAATTACTTGGAATATACGAGTGGTTCTCAAATTTCTTTGAAATATTTGTTACAGGCCATAAAATGGCTTTAGAGTTAAACCCAAGAGTCAAATTTTGTATGGATTTTTTTATTGAACCAATTTTTGTTAAAACTGTGTCAACAAAAAAAAGGGTTTTTTATTTATTGGTTTCACTTTTTGGTGGAAACAATTTAATTGAAGCAATTTCTAGCGAAATTTAAGTCAATGTCGAAGTCATTAGATCAAGAAAAAGGAAGCAGTAGACAGTTGTTTTTCGGTTATTTTGGTTTGACTTTTTGGTGATTTTCTTGGCCAGTTTCTCTTAATGAAAGTCAGTGTAAATTTTATTGTAGCATTGCCAATTGTTTTTAAGTCACAGGAATAATCCAGTGAAGATTAATTAGTTTGAAAGTGATACAAAACAGAGTTTAAGTTTAAGTCGAGGTTGGGTTTGTTATTGGAATTCGGCTGCTTGATTTTCAATGAAATGAAAATAGATTAATTCTTCAGCCTGTAGGAGACAATCGGGACCGAATATTTTCCTAATTGTTCGGTGTTCCATCTAACCTCTTATTTCAAGTAAACGTCGCAATTCTTAAGATAGTTGTATACAAATTAGAATATTATCTCGGGATCAAAAATTACAGTTATTTTGAAATTTTAAAACAAAAAAAGGATATATCGGGTGATTTTTTAAGACCTATAGGATGGTTTAAAAAAAAAACACATAAAATCCAGAAAAATTCATGAAACCTTTATTTGAATCGATAGTACGGTCCATATAATTTATATTTGAAGATTATTCGATGTAAATGTTGACCGTGACTGCGCCTCAAATGGTCCATCCGCTAAGTCCAATTTTGGCATACTCTTTCCAACATTTCGGCCGGTATCTCATGAATAAATGATTCAATGTTGTCTTCCAATGCGCCAATTGAAGCGGGCATGTGTGTATAGACATGAGCTTTTAGACACAAAAGTAGTCTAAAGGCGTTAAATCGCACGATCTAGGCGGCCAATTGCCCGGTCCCGAACGTGAAATAAAATGTTCACCGAACTCGCCTCTCAATAAGTCCATTGTTAAGCGTGCTGTGTGGCATGTGGCACCGTCTTGTTGAAACCACATGTCATGCAAGTCCAGCTCTTGCATTTTGGGCAAAAAAAAAAAATGGATATCATCTCACGGTAGAGCTCACCATTTACAGTTACGTTACGATTCGCATCATCTTTGAAGAAGTACGGTCCAATGATGCCACCAGCCCATAAACCGCACCAAACTGTGACTTTTTCTGGATGCATTGGTAGCTCTTGCAATGCTTCTGGCTGATCTTCACTCCAAGATCGACAATTCTGCTTAATAACGTACCCATTGAGCCAAAAATGAGCTTCGTCGCTGAACACAAGAAGCGCGCGATGAACTTTCTTAACAGAGCACGCATTTTGATAATAAAATTCAATAATTTGCAAGCGTTGTTCGTTTGTAAGACGATTCATGGTTAAATTATAGACGAAACTCAAGATGTTTAACAGTGAAACAAAACACGAAACGTGCGTCAGCTGTTTAAACCAGTGTTGCCAAAAATTTAATAGCTAAAAAAATCACCCGATAGAAGAAAGAGTCGAAAAACTATTTCAATTATACCAAATTGATCCTCATTAAACGGTTTTTTGATTTTTATTTTTCCGAGCAAAATTATCCGTTTTTTTTGATTGGAATTTTTTTCGAGCAAAATTAAAGTTATTTGTTGTTTTTATTTTTTAGAAAAATAAACTTTTTTTTTTTTATTTAAATATTTTTTCGGGCAAAAATATCAGTTATATTTTTATTTTTCCAGCAAAAATAACAGTTTTTGAGCAAAAATAAGAGTTTTTTTTTATTTTTATTTTTTTGAGCGAAAATAGCAGTTATTTTTTTCGAGCACAAATAGCACTTATTTTATAGAGAAAACCTCTAACGAAATTTCAAGTAAGTAGTTGTTTTACTTTTATGTGGTCTATTCGTACAATTTTTCAATAGAGAAATACCGCTTGGCGTCTTCGTGTTAGAATATGACTATAAATTGTTGTTTTTTCTTTGGACCAATCTTATGATATTGTGGAAAATACAATAAATACCCTTTACTAAATCTCAATTAGAATTTATTATTATTATAAAATTATTAAAATTTAAAACTTAACTTCTATATTTATAAACCATGGGTGGTAACCTCAAAGGCAAAATTCATATTTTACGATTACATAATTTTGTATTGTATCTTAAAGATTTACCTCAAAAATAATTTAATTAAAAAAATATTTTTCTTTTCTGTAAAAAAGCCATAAGCGGTTAAAACAAAGTGGCCGCTTAAACGAAAGCATTGGTGTGGCCAATTTTAATGTGGCTACAAACAGACATTCGATTTTTAACCACCAACCTGTGGTGATATTCAAACAAAAGATCAATTTTACGTTTCAAATAAGAGATGAGTTCTTTAGTAAACGAATTATGAAGGTGTAACAAAATTTTGACTTATTTTGACAGTTATTAGAGAATAGAAGAAGAGTTTTAGAAGTGGAAAAGATTTTAAGAATAAGGGGAAATTAAGTTGTTATTAGGCGAACTAATTGGCACTAATTGAAAATATTAATAGAAATGTTAAGTATAAGTTTCTTAAAAGTCAAAACCAGCGGCAAATGGTTATTCAAGAAATACTGTTAGTAATTGAAGTGCATTAACTTTAAAATTGCATTGACAATTAGTTAATGCCACTGTTAAGTGTACGCAAGTTAATCAACAAAATGCATTTAATTATTGGCTGCTTAAGTATTTAAAAATTAATTACATATTTTTAATTTTGGTACTTTCTAAAGTGACGAATCAGAAATTACAACACGCAGAGAAAAAATATGATTAATGGGTGGTCACTACGACCATTTCTGTTCATATTTGCCGAATATGTTTACCCCAATAAACTTATTATAGTCCAAATATAACTAGAAAAAATAATTTTTGTCCTTAACATTTTTTAATTCGCTATAATAATATTACATGGTGTTTAACACCTTAAAAGTTATTATGATCTAGCTAAACATATTAAATTATGTGAAATGTTTGCTACTATAATAAATTTATTGTTATGTTATTGTATATGTAATTTTTCGTCCGCGAGCGTCAGTTTATCGGGTCGCATAAATGAGAACAAAATAATTAAAATGTTTTTCTGGGAGAATAAGTTAATAAGTTATAAGATATTATACGTTCTAAAGTGCACGGAAAAAAATATTATAAAAAGTGTTATTGCATGTCGAAGTAAAGCAACAAAGAATTTTTAAAAAGAAGTCATCAAGGCAAGCATACGCTGGTTTTATTAAATATATTTGTACCACAAAACATAATATAAAATTTTTAAGCACACGCTCATGTAGATAAGTATATAAATATATAAGTATGTATTTAATTTTATGTTATTTTAATATAATACAAAGAATATGTACATAATAAATTAATAAATAGTACTTTTTTTGAAATAAAATTTTATTTGGTTTTATTGCAAAAACCATATAACATGTTAAAATTGACATGTTGCATGGTGTTAGGAACATTGTTTAAAAGATCGTTTGCTTTTTTCTTCTAAACATAATAATATGTTTGGGACAATAAGAAGCTATTTATATTATATCTGAACATATATTGTTACTTATGTCGTGTTTGACACAATCATAACCACAAACATTAATAATAGTTTGCGATTGTGGTTGCATCAACCATGTTTTTTCTTTGCGTGAAGAAATATTACAGCTTCGACTGACTGATTTGAAATGCTTATAGATTTTAATGCCGACGCCCTATTAGAAGATGTGTCATCTTAATATTTTGGTGTAGACCCACCTTTTATTATACCGAAAGACTCTATCCAGATGGCTGGCTGTCCATTAGGGTTTCCCAAAAAAGTTTTTCTTTCTGATTTTCATAGGTGCTCAATTAAAATTTAAAAGCTTATAGGGTAAAATATTTTTGGTTTTTTTTTAAGAATATTCGGAATAGGTTTAGAGGTCGCGCAAATGGAGTTTTCATAAAAAAACAGAGTTTTCGGCCTTTTTTGAACTTTACTCATAACTTGGTTAATTCCACGAGTTTCTTCACTCCTGAGGAAAGAGTTTAAAGAAAAGTTTCCAAGCTTTATTCCTGTGTGAAAAATATACATTTTGGTGATGAGTTTACTGAATTAGATACCCTTAATTACAATTTTTCGAAATTTTTTAAAAAATTTTGTAATAACGCTTTACAGCTTTTTAAGTTTAAATAAAAACGAAAAAAACTAATGATGCAGTTTGAAAGACAGAATAGTTCTTATTAATATGAATAAACAATTTGTTAAATTTGTTCTAACCGTTCCTGAGATATACCCGTTTTTATCTTTATACCCATTATATGTTATTATAAGCTGTTTGCCAGTTCACCAATCTTACCCAATCAACAACAAAAAAAAAAAAAACGTTTATTCCCAGCGGTAAATATTGAAAGGACCGCAAATGGCAGGCCTTTTTGAAGGGTCTGTACTCCTTTCTAAAAGATTCGCTTCATATGATATCCTGCCTTCAGAAGTATGCCTTCTATAAGGTATAAACTTCTTTTTAAAAGACCTTCTGAAATATTCAGTACACATTCGCTACTCCCATCTTTGAGAAGGGAGAACTGAAGGTATTCAGTTTTATTTATTTTTAGTGACCTTCCTTACTCCCTTCTTTGGGAAGGGATCGAAGTTGTTTTTAAAGGAAGTGTGGAAGGCCTTGCGCCCAATGACAACCTGTGTAAAAAATAAATAAGTATGGAATGCAGCGAGAAGGGCTTCTGACTGCTTGTGACTGCTAAATAAGGCCTTCTATTAGGCCTCTTTACTCATTCGAGTTACCGCTGGGTTTGCTCTGTGAAAAATCATTTATTGAGGTTCTTGCGATGTAGTTCTATACCTTGCAATAAATTCTGGTAATCAGTTTCAGAAGTTGTGACATTAATATAAGTATAAGCCAAAGCCACACCTCGTTCTGCCACATCAATTTACCACTTGTAATTGTTGAACCTTTTTCTTTGCCTCTTGAAATGACTTGTTGGCATTCGAATTCTCTGGATCTATTTTTTAAAAAATCTATTGAAATATTGCAATTACACATTAAACACACCATTATATGAATAGTTTCCAAAGTGTTGGTCAAATTACCATTAAAATATGATCTGTTTTCATCATATTCTAAACACCTATCCGGAATTCAATAGTTGAACTTTGGTTCATCAATTCGTATGCATTCAGCTTTTGCCATTGCTTTTCCAAAACCGTTATTTCTTCTGTAGTAAAATCTACCATTTCTTCTTTAATTTTTTTTTTGGTGTTTACAGAGTTGCTATTATTATACATTAGTATAAATGACAAAATACAATTATAGAGATTGACAGAAGTGATAAGTTATATTGTGAAATAGCAATATAGGTATAAAATTTTTAAGATTAAAAAATGCTAAAAAAATATTACAAAAATGCTGAAAATAATGCTAAATGCTATATGAAAAATTCGCTGCTAAATCAAAATAAATAATGCTAAATTTAGCAGTGAAAATGCTAAAAGGGTCACACTGCTCGCAACTACGGTACATTACATTTCGGTAAGCTTTTGTATTACTTTTTATATAACAAAAAGCGAACAGCTGATTGATACAGTACAGATACGGTACAGCAACGTTTGCCTAACTGAGCCTTAAGTGTGTAATTCCATGTGAATGTATTTTCAATGTTCATCTTAGATACCATAGAGTATACATTAGAGTGGGTCAATTTTTTTGCCCACCAAGCGTATAGAAAAATCGTAATCTACGCAATATTCTAAGAACTTTTCCTAAAGAAACAATGGTTCTTAAATCAAAATCGAGCTTCCGGTTTTTGACTTGAAAATTTGGTGCTCAGGAAATCTGAAAAAAATAATACTTTTTTGGAAATATTTATTGAAATTGGTGAATAGTTGGCCTGTATCGCTGAAAGAGGGCTTGTTTAAAAGAAAATTCTCTCAGCTTTCTATATCTGTGCTCATTTTTAGAAACATCTGTACATTAATAATTGGTTAAGAGGTTTTTGTCAAAATAATCATAGTCAAGCTGATAAGAAACCTAAAACTGTTACAATTTTGATACACAAAAGTTAAATAAAATTATTTAACTACATTTTAATTCAAAGTTGATTAAAACAAAATAATTCTGCGGCATTTTGACAAAACATCTTAAGTGGAGATAAGAGAGCAAAAAAGATTTAAAAAAACTCGGTGAAAAAAGCATTTTTGTTAAAAAATAAATAAACCAAAATGTTTGAAAAATTTAGGTCATAATACAAAATTTTAAAAACGTAAGCAAAAAGGTTTTTTAATGAAAATTCGTACGATTAAAAACATTTTTTCAACTTTTTAATTTTGACTTAAGATGTTTTGTCAAAATGCCATAGAATTGATTAATCAAAACTTAATTAAACGAAAATTTCTTTAAATAAAATTTAAGCAAAAACTGAAAATTATTATTATTATTCTATTTTTTATTAAAACGCAATTTTTTTGGAAAATTCACAACTTAAAAAAGGAACCGATTAAAATAAAAAATTAAAAAAAAAAAATTGGCTAAGCCGGGGGTAAATAAATTTAGTTTCGTCCTATAGCTGCAATTTACATACAATATCTTTTTTGCTATCCATTCGTGGTATTCTGTTGCGGCTTTTAATACTAACTGCCAAAATATCATCTCGATTCCATTCAATGGCACGTGGGAAACATTGGTAAGCAATTGTTCCCTGATGCTTGTAGTAAATGGCGGCTCAGAAAAATTGCTATCGTCCATTTCCAATTTAAAAAATTGTATGAGCTATAAAAACATACATTTCTGAAATACAATTGGACACTTTCAGAAATTACAATTGGAAATTTCTGAAATATAGTTAGAAAATTCTGAAATACAATTGGAAATGGTGTAGTCAGAATCATAGGCCCTAGTTATATAATTCGCAACGTTACGCCAAAGAATTACATTGAAAGCAAAAACAATGTCATAAATATTTTGTAATTTTGTTGTTGCTTTCATCATAAAATTCTTTTTGCGTTTTAAAATTTCAAACGCCTCATTACTTGTGGCGTTGAAAATATTAAAACGGAACATGAATTTTTGTAGAAAGCAACAACAAAATTACAAAATATTTATGAATTTGTTTTGCTTTCAATGTAATTCTTTGGTGTTGCGTTTTACATAATAAGAGCCATAATTTAAAAACAAAAAATAGATAGGAACAATTGAAAAGTTTGTAATTCTATCGTTCACACAATTTACCGTTAAAATTCTCACGTTTATTCCATTTTAGAAATGTATGGTAAACAAAAATAATTTTTTTTTATAAAAATGTTCACTTTTTCGACGCGTTTTCAAGAATAGCCAGCAATATTTAAAAAATGTACAAAAACTCGTATTAAGCGCATAACTTTATAAGTGCTGTTCTGGTTTAAAGGTTATGTTGGGCCTTGTGACCCATGATGTAATGTATTTTTTCTTTTTAATACATTTTTATTGACGTCGTTACCCAATAAAAATTGGAGCTTCGAACGAAGCAGGTTTGTAAGGAAGACAGGAATTTTATATGGCGAGTTCCCACTTTGAAGCAATACATTTATGACATAAAGCATATAAAAATTACTAGATGTAACGATCAGCTTTGCACACTGATACAGTAATTTTTTAGTATTCTCCCTTACAAACCTGCTTCGTAGTAAGTGAATGCCGTAGCACTTGAAATGTTATTTTTTTAAGTTGTTGAGAGTTCTTTCACTTACATACTTTACTGCATTTCTGTATGTATTATTGCGTAGCGCATAACATTGCGCTTATTTTTTTTAAATGTACCTACCATTAGTGCTTCGCAAAATGAGAAAAATTTTTATTGGGTAATTTTATTTTATTTTTTTCATTTAGTTTCTTTTTTAAAAAGGTAGTGAATTTAAAATAGAAAATTGGGTTAAAAAAAAAAAAAAAAAATACATTTTTTTACAAAAATCTCCTAGCCAATTATTTATGTACAGAATTTTCTAAAAATGAGCACAGAAATATAGAGCTGAGAAAATTTCCTTTTAAACAAGGTCTCTTTCAGCGAAACAGGCCAACTATTTACCAATTTCAATAAATATCTATTTCCAAAAAAGTATTATTTTTACAGATTTTCTGAGCACCAAACTTTCAAGTCAAAATCCGGAAGCTCGATTTTGATTTTCGAACCATGGTTTCTTAAGGAAAAGTTCTTAGAATTTTCCGTAGATTTCGATTTTGGTGTACGCTTTGTCACTTTTTTTGGGGCCGAACAAATTGACCCACTCTAGTATACATATATATTTATATTCTGAGTCATTCAGTAATTCTAAGTCGATTTAGCCATTTGGGTATCAAATTGTTTCTAGTTCTTCTAGGCTGTTTGGGATTAAATTCCAGCAGAATCGATTCAGTACGAAATGAGTTATGCATTATAATGGGAAACTATCTAACTAAAAGCTTGACAAAAACTAACATAAATTTGCAGCGGAATGCACCGATTGCCATTAAATTTCAACAAATTCGTTTAAGGTGGCACCAAATTTCGTGAAGGTCGTTCTTTAATTTACCTATGGTCCCACGTTAAGACCACTCTCAGTTTTTGTGGTGCATTACAAAACACAATCTCGGAAAATACTTTACTACGCCCTTAACCGCAAAACTTAATAATATTGTTGTTTAACTTAGCCCACTGCAATTTGATAAGACACCAATTTCAATATTGTTGTGAAATTAAGTTGGATAAAACAAAAAAAGTCTCGAGTTCAACGTAGATTGACTAAAGATTAAAAAAACGATTTGAAAACAATTAAAAATTCTGGCAATTCCCGGAACGGAAAATCCCGGGAACAAACTCTACTTTGTGCTCATAAACCGTCTTATTATGTTGGTATTAACGTGTGGTTTATAGAACACGAGCGCAAAACTCGTCCGTTCAACTTACATTTAAAACAACGCTGAGGCAGCCAATTTCGGAGTTAAGTACCACTGATGACCTAGAAAAGTTTTAAGGGAGGCTTTTGCAACTGCTTTATTAATAGTTTTATAACTATCCAATTCCTTTAATAGGCTCAGATCATTGAGAGGAGCGTATCGAGGGCACTGGCAGAGGTACCAATATTTGATATATATTCTTAAAATAAATTAACTAAATTCAAGCAAGGCATCAACTGTTGATTTGTCTATATAAGATTGCAACTGGTTTCGGAAAATGCCTATTTTTAAAGAATAGATTATTTTCATCATCCAGCGAGCCCGATTGATAGCTCCTGAAGTACACATAAAATAGAAAGTGAAAATGACAGTGTATAACGATTTAGATCAATAAATGTCAGAAGTTAATGACAGTTAAAACCTAACTATAAAAATTTATCGAAATATACAATAATTATAACGAAAAAAGTATCACCATTTTTAAGGTACAACTATAAAAATAGTGTAACTCGGAAACTGTAGGACTAAATTCCATTTTTGTTTTTCTTAATTGTTTAGAACTTACCGGTATTCAAAATCGCATCACTAGTTTTTATACCTTTCATATAAATTTGAAAAGTAATAAACCGTTTTTTACAGAATTTGTTAAAAAAATTACAAAAATACTTAATATGTGGAATCGTAATGGACAATAAATATTGCTGGAACTTAAAGTTTTTGTATATGGAAATAAAGTTTGGAAAATTTTCTTTAGAAATATTTGGTCAAAAAATTAAATGAACGTGGTTATTGACAAAGTTATGAGTCAAGTTTGAAAAAAGGACGAAAAACCAGATTTTTAACAAAGACTTGATTTGCGCGACCTCTAAATCTTTTCCTAAAAATCTAAAAAAAAATTCAAAAATACTGGACCCTATAAGCATTCAAATTATGCTTGAGCCTCTAACAAAAAACATTTTGGGACACCCTACTGTCCATGTAAACCTTGTTGGTAAAGTACAGGGAGCTAATTCTAGCAGCCGTGATCGAATACTTTTTCGATTCAAAAGCAATTTTATTTCTAATTCTTTAAGTCGATTCTGAACAAATGCAAATTATTTTTGCAGAGTTGTTAAAACTCCAATAAATGCTTTACAGCTCTGAATAAATAATTTCGATTGAATCAGTACCGACTGAATGAACTAAAAATAAAATTCGAATCGAAAAGTATTCGATCACGACTGCCAGACTTGTCCCCAAGGTTGCAGTTTTCGAGATAATTTAATGAAATATATATTTTTTTGTTCTAATTATCACAAGTGCCAGGCTTATTTAAAATGCTGAGAATCGGTCCATAATTTCTTATAGCACCCATACAAGCTTATTCTCAGAATAGAGTGTTTGCATCCGAAAACCATCTTTTTATGTTAGCATTTGAATTAACCTTCATGTGCTCGGGATTGAAAATTTGCGACATGGTTCTATGTGCTTATTTGTGGCGAGGTAGTAATTGTATGGAAATCAATAACTGGATATTAAACAACAAAAAACAACAAGGTAAAGGGTGGTTAAACCTAAAGGGCAGATGTTGATTTTGAATAAAACACAAATTATTTAGGAAATTACTGTAATTTATTTTTATAATGATAATACTGGTGTGGTTCAATTATGTATGGAACAAAATATCGGCCAAATGGCCGCCCCGACCTCTGCGTTACACCTCATTCCCTTAATTTATGCGTAAAATAAGAGACAGTCGTGATTCTGTACGGTATAAATATGGAAAACACAAACGCTGATAGCGTTTGTGAAGTAAATATCTTAAAAAAACGTTTGATTTTCGTACACAATAATAAATTTGTGCTAATCCAACTCGATGAAAGATGATAAGATTTTATTGATTTCATTGGATTCAGTTGTGGCTGGTAAAGAAAACAAAATATTTTTACAAAAATCTTGCACTTGTTTTTTCTTTCTCGTTGTTTATTTTTGAACCTGACTAAAATGCTGAAGCTGACTAATACATACAGTCTGTCAATAATGAGTTTGCACATTGAAAACAAATATGGTTTAGCTAAATTATTAGCAATTAAGTTGTACTTTTTGTTAAAAAAATATATTTTTCATATATGTATCATATATCTAAAGATACTTAAAGAGATCATGTTGAAAAAAAACTTGAAATCTGTTTGAAATAAGAAAGAAATACAACAAAAACAAATTTATACTTCATTTCACACTGTCAATAAACTGTTTGCACAAACATGTTTTGTTTGTATTACTCTTCGCACATCTTATATTTTTTTATCTCTTTTTTAAATTAGCGGTTATTTACCGTTATAAAATGCGAACATTGTTCATATTAAGGACTGTTTATGTTAGTTTCTGCTAAATTTTTGTAATATACGCGTCGTAAAGTGGCATAATTTTAAATATTAAAAATGCCAGGAAAAAGATTACCGTATAACATAATTCAGTTGATTTATTATAATCGCCAACTAGGAAAAAGTGCGGAGGAGTTGTCAGAAATGTTTTCAGTTTCAAGGAGAACAATTTATAACGTTATAAGTCGGGCTGAAAAAGAGGGAAGACTGGAATTAAAACAAGGAGGTGGAAGAAAAAATTAAATTAACAAACGTGCCGAGCGTTTAATAACAAGAAAAAAAAACTTCCACTAGAGCACTTGCGGCAGAGCTAAAGGAAGAGCTTGGTGTTGTTGTTTGCCACGAAACAGTGCGTCAAACCTTAATAAAAAATAAATACTCATCAAGATCAGCGAGAAAGAAACCACTACTGTCAGCAGCAAATGTAGAGAAGAGACTTTCCTTCGCTACTTTAAACGTTTTACACCCGAATGACTATTGGGATAATGTTATTTTTTGTGATGAAACGAAGATGATGTTGTATTACAACGATGGACCATCTAGGGTGTGGCGACAGCCTTTAACTTCTCTAAAACAACAAAATATCATTCCAACTGTAAAATTTGGAAAAATGTCCATAATGATCTGGGGCTGTATATCAAGTCAAGGAGTGGGTAATCTTGCTTTTATAGACTCAACGATGGACGCGCATCAATACTTGAATATTTTACAGACTCATTTACTTAGCAGTGCACAGAAATTTGGATTCATTAGAGACAATAAACCACAATTTAAGTTTTATCAAGATAATGGTCCAAAGCATAAGTCCCACATGGTGCGGATGTGGCTGCTATATAATTGTGGACATGTCATCGACACACCCGCTCAAAGTCCCGATCTCAATCCTATTGAGAATCTATGGGTGTATTTAAAAAAACAAGTCGCTAAACGCCAGCCAAAAAATATGTCATCGTTAAAAACAGCAATATTAGAAGAATGGCAGAAAATTCCTACGAATTATGACCTAAAGAAGTTAATAGGTTCAATGAAAAATCGTCTACAGTGTGTGGTAGATGCAAAAGGTTTTCATACCAAATATTAAATATTCTGAAAAAAAAAGTTTTCAATGTTTTCACCAAAACAAAAGGCTCAAGAAAATGTTTGTGCAAACAGTTTATTGACAGTGTGAAATGAAGTATAAATTTGTTTTTGTTGTATTTCTTTCTTATTTCAAACAGATTTCAAGTTTTTTTTCAACATGATCTCTTTAAGTATCTTTAGATTTATGATATATATAAGAAAAATATATTTTTTTTAACAAAAAGTAGAACTTAATTGCTGATAATTAAGCTAAACCTTGTTTTCTTTTCAATGTGCAAACTCATTATTGACAGACTGTATGTAGTCCATGTAAACAATAAAAAGGCAATTATTGTCTTTAATATAATGACGACAGACTAGATCGTTTTGTTATGTTAGCGGTTTTTTGTTAAAAATAAAATTCGTAGAATTTGAAGATGAGGGCATTTCTAATATTCGCTGAATATTTTTTTTACAAGGTGAAAGCCCTGCATGTTTGTGCAGTGCCTAGGATGCCCCTAGATAGGTAAAATGTATGACCAACCCCACTTTATTTTTTATCTCAATCATTTTTTTCTAACATACCTACGCGCTATCTCCATTCTTTAAGGGGGCTCCCATACAAAATGTTCAATACAGACTAGAGATATATTGAAGAAAAGTCCCATAAATGCCCAGGAGGGATTTGCCGTCTTACACTCGCAGCCATCGACGACTGCTGACGTCAAAAGTCAAACATCAATCCTTAAACCAAATTGTATTTTAACCTTTGGTAGATCGAAATTAGCTTTTTTTGAATGATTATATATTTAATTGATTTAACATGTCTTTTCCCTTACTTCTGTTTTTTCGTACTTTTTGTAGTCCAAAGTACATTTTTTTGTTTTTTAATTTTTGTGTTTATTTTTCTTGTTGATCTTTTTCATCACAACTTGAAGGACAAATGTACACATAGAGCTCGTGCCTTAGCTTTTCACAATAATACTATACTAATTATTGAGTGTAAGAGTGTAAGACGGCAAATCCCTCTGAGGAGATCGAATGGTTAGGATCGAAACATGTCATGGTAGCCTGCCGGCCAGGGTTCGGGCCCCGGCCACGGTCAAGAATGAAAGATTATCAATAAAAATTTTAATTAATTTTCATGTTGTAAAATTTCTTTCTTCATAAAAATAAAATTAAAAATTAATTATAAAATTAAATTTTATGATCTTATTTTAAAAATTTTAGAATAGTTTTATTGATTTAACTTAATTTTTTTTTATAAAGGTATTCACGTCAAAAGTTGCACCCTTGCGAAAAAGCAAAAGTGCAAAAAGATAACAACAACCACATATACAATTATTTCGCACAAACGATGCAAAATTGTCAGGGTCTAAGTAAGTGCAAGCTTATTAGAGTTAAAGCATAAAATGTTATAGTAAATTTTGATTAAAAATAGTTGCACTCAAAATGAAATTTCGTTTGAAAATGGATAATGGATATTTTAAGAAATATCTTACTAGTCTTGTAAAGTTAAAAATAGAATATTAAGGGAATATTAAATACTAGCATATACCCGCTTCTTCGATAGCGTCTCTTTTTTCTTCGTGGACATATTTTTATGCCAAATTTATATTTTTATAGAATTAAACTTGTTAAAATTCTAGCATTTAACGGTTAAATTTTAACCCGCTACTTTAGTAGAACCAAAAACTTAAGAAAAATATCAAATTTACCGTATTTCCTTTTTTGGGTACTATGTTTTTCCCACATTAAAGTATCAAAAATTTCAGTATTGTAGTAATTTAGTATGAATATGTCAATGAATGGAGGAAAATCTTTTGTAAAAGAAACTACCAAAAATAGTTGCGTTCGAGAACACAAAAGTTTTTACTATTTTTTACAAAACTTTACTGCATTTTACGAAATTGCGTTAGCGTGCACAAAATGCAGTAAATGAGAACATAAATTGAGAGCTAAAAGTAACAGTTCTTGCCTGAGTATTTAAAAACTTTTACTGCAGAAATTTTTGCAGTAAAATTTAGTAAATCAAAAAACATATGTTTCATAAGGTAAACAAACAAATGTTACAAATAAAAAGCACACAAATTGTAAAACAACTGTTAATAAAAGAAAAGTTGAATAAAAATATTAATTAATTAAACTTGTTTGTGAAGCATTTATTTGGCTGAATATAAGCATTTGAAATTTTTTTTGTTGTGTTATTTTTTTAGAGTTGTAAAAGTGTGAAGTATTTGGGTACTTAAGTAATCAATAGCAAAAAAATTATTCATGTTCTTTTAAATAATTTAACCCGCTACAAATTAGTAAAATCAAATAAAATAAAAAACAAACAAATATGAAAGATTACATAAAATAGTTTGTTTGTATTTTCCAAAAATGTTCGTGTTATAAAAAGTAAAGTTTACTCATTTACTGTATTTTACTGTAAAAGTACCAAATTCGTGTACGTATTTTTTTTTGATAAGTTTCGAATGTGGCATTTACTTTGTTTCTATGTTTATTGGTTCAACTGATAGATGAGTTGGCAAAAAATTACTAAAATTCAGATTTTACCCATTTACATCCTAATACGGCCGAATATCAGACATCTATCCGCTTATTTTTCTAAATAACAACTGTAAGTATTACATTTATTTCGCATCTCTTTTAGTTTTGGAGATATAAGGTTAACGACTTTTCCCGTTTTTACCCCCTAGGAATTCGATTTTCGAAAAATCCCGTCTTAGTGGATCGATTTGGGGAGTGACCAATCGCTAGTCCAAATTTAAAGTTTCTAGGGTCAGCGGTTTGGGCTGGGCGATGATGAATGAGTCAGTCAGTCAGTCAGCCAGTCACTCACGCAACTCTTTTATATATATATATATATATATATATATAGATGACCACATCTTGTTGATTTTTAAAATTATTTAATATTGGTATTACGATATAAAAGTTCAAAGAAATTTCATTTTATTTTTTACAAGATGATAACCCCGCATGTTAGTGCGGTTTTTAATGACTGAAACCTGAGTATGCCATAAGGTCCTGAAACTAGTTAATTCATGATCATTCACAAAAATTTACATTTTTATTTAAAACAAATGACAGAAGCAGTGGTGAAAATATAAAAAAAAACTTTCGTGTATATTCATAGAAAACTCGTTCGTACCTTCATCGTCGTATTTCTCTGCTACAACTTTTTTCTCATACGCCAAACCAATAATGCGCTTACGGTATAATTTTTTTAATTGAGGTACTCAAGATATGAGATCAAAAAGTTAATTCATAAAATAAATTTAATATTTTAAATTAATAGATTGACATTTTTTAACAGCTTAGGAAATAACTTTCTGACACACTCAAAGCGCTTAGCAAGTCGTCAAGAAGTATATTTCCTATTTTTTTTTTTACTAATTACCATGTTTCCGAAAAATTTCGTTCACTTTTTTACCGAGGTAGAATGATTTTAATTTACAATAAGACCCATTTTTTTATAAACAACGTCTATATCAGTCAAATGTATCTCAAGGTTCATGAAAAAACTAGCATCAACCTCTTGAAAAAGTTTTCATTTCATTAGGTCTATTTGTAATCTTTAGGACAGTGCGTTTTTCAAATTGTATGTTGTAGTATCTTACACGAGTTTTCAAAAATTTTTTTTATTTCGATTTCAACGCACTTCATGGGTAAATAAACCAACATAACGCTCCTTCATTGCGACGTAGTTACATCTCAAAAAATCAAAAATTGTAAGTTATTAACTCAAACTGAACCGAAGTTAAAGCATAATATATCTTTAAATCGGTACATTTTGAAAACTTTAATCGCATTTTTCTAAGTTCGTTTGTTTTTGTAGATATGATAAAGAAGCGATATGTCTAGGAATCTCTTTTTTTTAAGACTTGTCCATGGACAATTCAAACTTACTGCCTTCATCTTATTTTGAATTATTGTTCTCTTTTAACTTTTCACTTCAGTTAATTTGTTAATTATCAACTGTTGCACTGCCCATTCTGTTATAGTAGATTTATTGTATCAGGAGACATTAATTTACGTATGTGCTCACTTCTTGTAATTGATCTAATCGACCACCCATTCACAGATGCTAATTTTAAGAGAATACAAAACTAAATTTCAAAGTATAAATTAGCTGTTTCTTTAAACTATGAGGAATATTTTATTTCCCGGGATCCCGCATGAAAAATCCCGGGACGGAAAATCCCAGGAAAAAACCCTACATACAACCCATCGCTGAGTGGTCATCCTTAAACCCTTTGGCGGACACCAACCGTTTAACAGCTAACAATGTCCCGATTTGCGTTGGACGATGAAGAAAGGAGAGCCCAATCAGAACTAGATGGAAATTTCTTATTGAAGCCGGTTGCTCCATCGACAGAGAGTAGCGGATCATCATATCGCTCATTTGCTGCAAAAAATGAAATTTTGAAGTAAGAGTACAGAATGGTTCGCTGTGTTTATCTTTATATTGTGTGTTAAATTCATCTTTATATCTTTTATACTTTTCCAGTTTGAAGAGAATGTGTCTTCTTTTTTTCTAAGTAGTTAGAACAAATCAAAAACTTTTAATGCGTTTATCTCGAAATGGATTTTTTTTGAGTTATGCCGGTCTTGCAGCAAATGAGCAATATGTGTTGCGGTAATTCTAAACAAGTAGAAAATGAAATTGGACAACAAATAAATATATACACGGACAATAAGAAGACTTGGGCGCTCTGCACAAATGTGTTTAGAAATTTTCCACGATACTGGAATATAAATCTCTAGAGCAATGAACCCAATTTTAACCTTTTTCAATCAGATGTTAGTGGTTTTAATATTTTTAACTAACCTTTTAAAATATATAATAATTCCTGGAAAATATTGATGGAATTAGACTAATTAAGTATGAAAGCTTTATAAATAGTAACTTGACTTAAAGTACACAATCGAAATAATATGAAAATGTATATAATAAATGTTACTTAACAACTCCCAGATTCTATTTCTTTTAAAATATAGTAATATGTTAAAACTTTTTTATCTTGTATGCTGCAAAGTCGTTTCTTATTATGTGGCCACCATTGTAAATACCAACAATAAAATATAATTTATAGGCATACATACGCTATTCCAGCAATAAGCTTGTATGGACGCTGCATGAAATTATTGACGCATTCTCACCATTTTCAATAGGCTTGATTTTTTCGGCATCTAAAAGCTACACTTATAAAATTATTACAGTAACTGTTTGTGAGTTATTAAATTCGTTTTCCGTACTGTTAAATTTGAATAAAAATATAGTTATTTTACGAATAATTTTATTTTTTAACATTTTTGTTTGTTATTCAAAAAACAAACTACCAAAAAAAAATGTTTTTTCGTTTTTATTTTTTTATGTAGTTTGATTTTTGTCGGTTGAAATGTATTTTTTTAAAGTAAAAACTATTCAATTTTAATGAATATGCTGTTTAATAAATAAAAAATTTTAAAATGACTGTAAAAATCATTTGTTTTAAATGAAATGTAAATGATCCGTTTTTTAAATGAATTTTAATTTGTTTAAAATGAATTTTCGTTTGAATTTAACTACATAATATTTTGAGTGTACATATTTACCAAAATTTATAAAACTATTGACCAAATTGCGACCTGTCCTTTGCAAAGTTTTACATGGACAGCCTGTCAGCCATATAAACACCAACATCGCAACAAACGCATAATACTCTCTCTACGATTGTGGTGTGGTTATAAAATTATGATCAGGAATAGATGTACTAAAAATATCGAGCCTTTACCGCTAAAATAACGTAATACTGTGTTCAGATAATGCACCTTAATACAGTTTTACGCAATAAATGCAATTATTGAGCTCAATTATCCATACAAAATTACACGAAATTGTTATAAATATTGAGTAAAATTAAAATGCAACACTGTCACAAGTGTGCTTAGTGAGTAAAACCCCACTCACTAAACAAAGTGTTTTGACATTTTTGATAATAACATAACAACGCGAATATATATTATTGTGCAACCTCCTCCATTTTCGAAATAACGGTATGTCTCGAAAACCAGAGCCAATCTAAAAAACGCCGATCACCACTGGATTCAGCGTACGCGAATAAGGTTAAAACGCCAGGTGCCCAGCATGTCTCAAAAACAAAGCGTAAATTTCTTATACAGTGTAATTAATTCATTGTTTATTTCGATGGGATCAGTGAAATGCTCTTAGAGTTTCCCCGAATAGCTAAAACAATAATTGTCTTATGACCGTAATTTCTACAAAAATAAATTTAGCAGTGTGAAGAAATCTATGGTGTAAAAGCTTTCATATTTTAAAAGAAAGCTGAAGGTAAAAACACGGAGGCCAAAAAAACTTATCATGACAGGGTTGCATTTTTATGAAATACTTAAGACTGTGTGGGATAGTGTGTAATGTAAAATTCTATTCTAAATGAAATGAAAATGATCCGTTTTTTAAATGAATTTTTAGTTTTTAAAAATGAATTTTCGTTTGAATTTAACTGCATAATACATATTTTGAGTGTACCCTGCAAATAATAGGACCAGTCCAAGCACGCGTGTAAAGAGTAGTCCACAAGGGATCAGGACTAGTCCAAAACTAACCCAAACGTATGGAAAAAACCTGGTCTATTTAACATTACGATGTCCTAGGAGAGGACCATATAACCCACCTTTGGACCACTTAGGAGTAGTTTTAAAACTACTCCATGGTATACTCAAGAGGATTAGTTTTGAAGTCGTTTAAAAACGAAAGCATGTCGTTAAAAAACGAAGACATGTCGTCTCACTACAAACACTTTTAAACAATGACATGGTCCATGCTTGCATTACATCGGACCAGTCCATGGAGTAGTCCATTTTATCAAAATGGATCAGGTGGTCCAATTTTATTTGCAGGGTACAAATACTTATATTAAGTGCTATGCTAAGTAAGGAAGTTACTGTGAACATTAAAGGAAAGTCTGTTTAACAAACTATCCAAAACGCGAAAAAAAGAAACAAATTATACAAAGTAAAATTTATACCAATTTTAAAGCATTTTATTGATTAAATTTTTTTTTTTTAATTTTTATACAGTTCGTTACGAATTTTTTGGAATTAAAACCTGAAAACATCACTCAATGTAAACTATTTCTAATTTCATTATTAATTACATACCGGATATAAGCCCAAAGGATACAAACAAACATTTTCTTTCTACACCTGATCAGTTCATAACGCCATATGTTGCAGTATATTTAAGTGAATACATTTTTGGAAAATTCTAATAAAGACAATATTTATTGTTAATAATTTCCGAAAAACATAAAAACAATTGAAATATATCAATAACTAGACATACATTAATATTTAAACACCGACATTTAGTATTAATTAACCCATCACAGTGTTAAACTCCAACACAAAAAAAAAAAAACGTTGAAAAAAGGTTTGTTCACATTATGTTACCCAAAAAGAGAAACTAAACTCAATACTAGACAAATAAAATTAAATAAAAAGTATATAAAAAATGCCATTCAACACATGTTGGTTGAAGCCAAACTTCTTCTTTTGTTTTAAACCAAAAACAGCGGTCACTGCTTATGGCCAGAGCAGACCGACGACCGACCAGTAACATGAAATTCACAAAACGATATAAAACCACCACTAAACGTTTGTAGGTCTGTCTAAACGTTTATCTAAATGACTAAATTGTAAAACATAAAATGTTTGAGAGAGTAAAAATAAATGAAAACTAAAACATTACAACCTGACACCAACTTCATCATCAAAAGACATTAAAACGTAAAGAAAACGTTTAATGAAAGAGCAACATGAGTTATGGGGAATGATGGAACAAGTTCATGTTCAAATATCAATTAAACTAAATTGGCTTGTAATTTTGTTTTAGCTTAAACTAAACTAAACAAAATTGTTATTGTTTTTGTGTTTGTTGATGTTGGCGGAACACTTTTAATGAGCTGTAATTTCTTTGAACTTGCTGCATTTTAACTCAACGAACTGACATGTGAGTACCGAATGTCACTGATACCGGAAATTATCGTTACGAATGTATTGCAAAGGGATTTTTTTTATTTTTCTTTAAATAAGTAGAAGTATTTATTTTTGTTACGCTTATAAATTATAAAGAGAAATTTTTTTAGATACACACACACACACAAAAGTGACAAGTAAATATTTAAAGTGTTTTGGGTTAATCAATAGAGGAAGGAAGATAAGGGTCCTGTTAAAGTGTTAAAGGACAACATGTTAGTGGAACTATTGTATGTTAGTGTAAATGATATGGGTGTTTCCACAGAAAATTACCTCTTATAGCTCAAAAATTAAATTTTTATTTTGAATTAATTTTTCCGCTATTATACAAAGTAAATGTATCGTGTCATTTTCCGAAAGATTAACTTTGATTTTCTTTATAAAGGGTGATTTTTTAGCTATTATCTTTTTGGCAAGACTGGTTTAAACAGCTGACGCACGTTCGAGTTTTGTTTCACTGTCAAACATCTTCAGTTTGGTCTATAATTTAACCATGAATCGTTAAAGAAAGTTCATCGCGCTCTTCTTGTGTTCAGCGACGAAGCTCATTTTTGGCTCAATGGGTACGTTAATAACCAGAATTGTCGATTTTAGAGTGAAGATCAGCCAGAAGCATTGAAATAGCTACCAAAAAAGTCACAGTTTGGTGCGGTTTATGGGCTGGTGGCATCATTGGACCGTACTTCTTCAAAGATGATGCGAATCGTTACGTAATTGTGAATGGTGAGCGCTACCGCGAGATGATATCCAACTTTTTTTGCCCAAAATGCAACAGCTTGACTTGCATGACATGTGGTTTCAACAAGACGGTGCTACATGCCACAAAGCACGCTTAAGAATGAACTTATTGAGAGGCGAATTCGGTGAACATTTTATTTCACGTTCGGGACCGGTCAATTTGCCGCCTAGATCGTGCGATTTAGCGCCTTTAGACTATTTTTTGTGGGGCTATGTTAAAGCTCATGTCTATACACACATGCACGCTTCAATTGACGCATTGGAAGACGAGAGTATGCTAAAATTGGACTAAGCGGATGGACCATTTGAGGCTTAGTCACGGTCAACATTTGCATGAAACTTTCCTATAGCTCTTAAAAAATCACCCGATACTAACAAAAATACATTTTTTTTGTTACCCATAATAAATGAATTCAGACACAAAAAACTTGTAATTTTTTATAATGTAAGTAACAACCGTTACTTAAAAAAATTTTTTTTGGTAACTTATTTCTTTGGTTTGAAAATGAATCCAGTCTTTAAACAAAACATTTCAAAGAATGTAAGCAGGTATTTTGCTTGACATATCCTCTGCAAAATTTTACAATACATTATGTTTGCTTCTGACATTTGAAAATAGCACATTTATAAAGTAACGACCGTTACTTTGTTAATGGTCAAAAAATGTATTGAAATTACATTTTTTATGAATTCTTTCGGTTGCTACCGTTGCTTGAACTTTCGTAAGTTCAAATGGAGCAATCTTCGTGGCATATTTGGGTAGGTTGGAATTTTTTTTTAAAAAAATCTTCGGAAATCGATAACGCCCGTTACTCTGGAAACACCCATATTCTTAATTAGGCTAAAGTTCATCAAGTTTAATTTTCATTAAATTATTTTTATGAAGAAAGGAATTTTACAACATGAAATTAATTAAAATTTATTAATAATTTTTCATTCTTGACTGCCGTGGGGCTCGAACACAGGCTTTCACGGACAGGTTACCCTTACAAGTTTCAATTGCAACCACTCAATCTCTTCAGAGAGTTTTGCCGTTTAAGACTTATTGATTTACATGTTCTTTCCTTACTCTGTTTTTCATACTTTTTGCCAAGAATTCTTCTCGAAGTCCAAAGTACATTTATTTTTTTTTATATTTTTTTAATTTTTTTTAAATATTACTAAATTTTCGAGCCTAAGGTCTTTTTTTATATAAAAAACTTTTTAACTTTTATTTAAAAACCAATATTTCGGCACTTCCTTGAGTGCCTTCTTCAGGGTTTTTTTCTTTCCGTATTTTATAAATTTTTAACAAATTATAACAAATTTAACAATAAGTGACAAATTAAAAAAATTTTTTTTTTAAATTTGTTATAATTTGTTAAAAATTTATAAAATAAGGAAAGAAAAAAACCCTGAAGAAGGCACTCAAGGAAGTGCCGAAATATTGGTTTTTAAATAAAAGTTAAAAAGTTTTTTATATAAAAACAAGTAAGAGGGCTATATTCGGCTGTGCCGAATCTTATATACCCTTCACCATTGTGGCAGCAGAATACAGAGCAACTAGACAAAAACTAAATAATTTTTACATATGTATACATACATATTTATAATACTTTAAACTTCATTATAAATTAAATTTAAAAAGCGAAAACTGGTAAATAATATTTTAAATCGTTTTTAGAACATAAAAAAAATAAAATTTTTAAAAAAAAAAATTTCTTTTTAAAAAAAAACAAGATTTGAACCAGAGAACTCACAGTTTCTAACTTAACACACCCCCTAGACAACTAAACCATGAAGGAACGTTGTTTGAATATCATTAAAATTAAATATGGCCCGTTTAATGTTCACTGTGTTGAGTTGTAATTACTTTTGATGTTTTTGTTCACCACAATAGCAAAGTTGTAAAGCATAAAACTTATTTCAGTTGTGAACCGAAATTTGGAAATATATTCACCAAAATAGTTTGTGGCATGTAAGTATGCGTGTTTGTTTTCTTTTATCTTTCTGGGCAGTCTTTAAGTAGCAAAAAAACACAAAAATTCTTAGAAACAAATGTGAACGGGGGGGGGGGGGGGGGACAGCGACGGACAGCCGGATTTGAACTTCGCTTTTCATAAGGACCCATAATATATATACTTTATAGGGTGTAGGATCAATCTTGTAGAAATTACAAACGGAATGACAAAGTTATATATACCCTTTTACCTTCGGTGAAGGGTATAAAAAAAATAATTTTTGGGATTGCAGTATTTTGATCATAACTTAGCCATTTTTAAACCGATTTGAAAGATTTAAATACCGACGTGTTAAAGAAGAAATTTACCATTTACTTTAGTTATAAAGTTTGAACTCGGGAAGATTAATGATTCCCGAAAATGGGTATTTTAATAAAAAAAAATTTATTTTGGCCATAACTTTTTTGCATCTAAACCGATTTTTCCGAAATTTTCAGAAAATATTTTCTACTAAAGATTTCCGGTCTTTTGATATATAAGGTGTAACCATCGGTCATATAACAGTGCACGAATTCAGGTTTTTATGAAGTTTTCGATCTTTTTTGTACGGGAGGTACCACGCCCACTTCTCCAATCCCGCCCACATTTTGTAGGATGGTGTGTATTGTGTGTACCCTATATACCAACGTGTTAAAGAGGAAATTTACCATTTACTTTAGTTACAAAGCTTGGCTCGGGGAGATCATTGGTTCCCGAAAGTGGGTATTTAAAAAAAAAAAAAAAATGTTGGTCATAACTTTTTTGTATCTGAACCGATTTTCCCGAGTTTTTTATAAAATATGTTCTACTAAAACTTTCCGATATTTTGGTATATAAGTCATATCCATAGGACATATGGCAGGCTTAAAATATGGGTTTTTATACAATTTTTAATTTTTCTTGTACGAGAGGTACCACGCCCACTTCTCCAATCCCGCCCACATTTTGTAGGATGGTGTGTATTGGCAACCTTAATGTGTGTACCTAATTTGGAAACCTTCGCTTTTGCCGTTCCCTAGATATACAGCAAAAACTAATAAAAATACAACAACAACAAGGGATTTTTGGAAAAAATTAGAGGTAGTCGCCATTTGTGGACCGATCTGGCTGAATTTCAATAGCAAAATTAAAATAAGAATACCTGACATAAAGATACCACAACCAAGTCCCCATCATATCTGGGGGCTTCGGAAAACCCATTTCAACAGACAGACGGACAGACGGAGAACCGGATTTGAACTTCGCTCTTCATAAGGACCCAGAATATATATATATATACTTCATAGGGTGTAGGATCAATATTGTAGAAATTACAAACGGAATGACAAAGTTATATATACCCTTTTACCTTCGGTGAAGGGTATAAAAAAGACCTTAGGCTCACAAATGTTTTAATATTTGAAATAACAACTCGAATAAAATACAAAATTTATATATATATATATATATATATTTTTTTTTAGCCTAGTTAAAAATATCAAAATTTGGATTAAAAACCATAAACGGCTCAACAAAAATAACCACAATACTAAATATTATAAATGATATATTTAATTTTTCTTTATATTGCATATTTTTCCCAAAAAAAAAAAAATGGGTAATTATTCGATTTTTGGTTGTTTTTATTAGATTTGCATTGTTAGATCAACCTTAATATAGTTTTATCGATCTTATGCAAGAATAATTTAGCATATTATGGTTGGCTAATTGTAAATCTGTGTCTATGGGAGTCACACAGAATGCTAAACAATCTTCGATTTGATTGCAGAACTGCAGGGCACTAAAGATGCGGGATGATCTTTAATGGAAGATTGTAATCATATGAGTGATTATAATTGTAGGATTTGTGCAAAGGAAATAACAAAAAGAGAATTTATTATTTCCTTTGTAATGAGAGACTGTGTCTACTAAATAGGATGATAATTATGTGTTACCTTAGGATTTTGGTTCCAGCGTAGACAGATGAAATTGACAATCGGGTAAGGTTAGGGTAGGCAAGACTCATTCCTTTATGATTAAAAAAAACTCGATTTAGGGCTTTAACTTCTATTTCCAGTTGGGTTAACTTTTATTCTTTTAGTTAAGTTTATTTTTAAATCTTTTAGTTAGGTTAAGAAATTTACAATTTAGTTCAATTTAGGTAGGCTTAGTTTAGATCTGTTCACTTCTGTTCCTAAGTGGAAATTGAACGATACATAACTTTATTTTTCGCCATTAACTTGTTTAAAATTCACTTGCATATTGCAACTTACGGATAATTATAACTACTCCAAAGACTTTTAAACTAATAATGGTTTACAATTCATTCCAAATTAAATATTAATGCGTTTTATCTTACAATTTTAATTTCAATTCTTTAACTCCAATAGTTTTACTTTACATAAGTTCAAATTTAGATACATAAGTTTAGATTCATAAGTTTTAATTCATTAACAGTTTAATATTTACAAAAATTCAAATTTCAGGTTTCAATTTTTAAACTCAATTTATGGACATAAATATGACAAACAAAATCATTTTATAGTGTCTAAACGTAAGTTTAGACAGTAACAATATTATATTCGAAAGATTTCGTTAAAAATAATTTTGTTGAAGTTGAGCCCAAACAAAAATATGTTCTCTTTACGCACAATGCACTTTTTATGTTCCTTAAATTTCGCATTGCTTATTAAAATTTCTTTCAGTGTTCACTCCCAAAATAAATCACTTCTAATTTACCGAAACAGGATAAAAACTACCATCTTAAATTATAGCAAAACATCCTGTGTAAAAGTGTTAAACAACAAATCATGTGTTAAACTTAAAACAATTCATTTACAATTTGTATGTGGTTTTAAAAGTAGAAGAAAAAAAAAAACCAACAACACTTTACTGAAATGATGCAAAGAAAAAAACATTAAAAAATAGTTTAACCTACAAGCCATCAAACTAAGACTAACCGATCCTTTGGCAAGCCTTAAATGCCAAATATTGGCCACAAAAACACATCCGCAAAATGCATACAAAAATACTACAAATGCAACAAGAAGAAGAAGCAGCAGCAGCAGCTCTACAAGCCATCATAAAAAGCCAGGAAACAAGATTGTTACTCAGTTTCATTTTTGGAACAAGTGCATCAACAACATAATAGAAGCCCAAAATTAAGAAAGACTTTATGTCTGATTTTTCCTTCTATGGATTTTTTTCTCTTTCATGTAGGCTGGAAGTGTTTATAATTGTGTTTCTGTTTGTGCATGTTTTTGTATGCAAATTGCAGTGGCCAACTTGTGCACACAAAATGAAAACTCAATTGATACCCCTTAGAAAATATTAACTGATTTTCCCCAAACTACAAAAACAACAAGTGCAGCAGGAACAAACAAGTTCTCGATACGAAAAAAAAAACTAAAGCCTAACAAAAACTTTAACTAGCAGAAAAACATTTCCAAAGAATAAGAATGTTGTGTTGTACGAGGATAGAACCAAGTCGAATTTATATCAGCTGGCGGCGTAACAAGAGCGACTTTGTTTTTATTTTGGTGAAATATTGTTGTCAAGTTGCAAAAGTATATATGCGTTTAAAGCGGACACTTTCAGGTTTCTAATGCTACCAATCTCTTTAACCCCTTTTGAACCTAACAAGTTATATTTCTCTGAAATTCGGATTTAACACTTTTTTGAGAATTTTGAGCTGTTTTAGTTTTTTGTTTACAGGGCACGCTTTTATAAAGCCCTTATGACATTACATATTTTATTCATTAAGGGCCATTATTATAACTTGGCGTTAGCTGTTATCCGACAGTTAACAGACGCTTTTTGACAGATAACACATTATTATCTGTCAATTTAATCTTAACTTTAGCTAACTTCAAGTTGTAATAATGGCCCAATTGATATATAATTGATAGAACGAGACAGTAAATGTTAGAAAGAGCAAATTATAAAAAATGTAAACAAAGTTTTTTAGTTTTTTTTTTCTCTTGTTATGGTTTCGTTTCAGGGATGGCGTTGAGAATTTTTAAAATTTCACCAACAACCTTTAAAAATTGTACTTTTTACCCTAATTGTACTAAAAGATTTTTTTAGTTGAAATTAATTTTGTTTATGTTCTTAAAAAACACCACAAAAAGGTATTATAAATCTTAGTTTAAAAAGTATCAACAAAAAAGTACAATTAAAACAACTTAGCCATCCCTGTTCTGTTAGTTTTATTAAATGTTGCCAACAACGGCTTGAGCAAAACTAAAAAACCCGCTTTTTAAACCGGTCGAATAATCACCGTTCGATATCTCTATAATAGAAGCTTACTTCCTCTATAAATTGGTGTAAATAACTTCTATTAAAATTTCAATTTGGCTCCGTGCAAATACGCAATAGGACCCAAAAATTTTTCATACAAATGTGGGAGTAATTTCATTATGAAATAGCTCCCAGCCCTCTCGGTTTTATTTAATTTTTTTGGAAGTTATTTCATTTTTTGCCTGGGAGTTATTTCATAATGAAATAAAATCCAAATGAAATAAGTCCCCGAAAAAATTAACGTGGAAGTTATTTCATTTTATTTTGGTTTTCGGTGTTATTTAATTTTTTGTGGGAGTTTTTTAATTTTCAATTATTTGCAATTTCTTAAAATTGTTTAAAATTTTAAACGGTATTTATAACGAGATATTTCAAACTATTTGAATACAATGACTTAAGTTTATCAAAGAAGAAAATTTTGCTAATTGCAATTGCAGTGTCTTATAGTTACCGGCTATGCAGTGAAGCTTTAGTTAGCGAAGCCGGTGTTTGTTATACCAAAGAGTATAAAATCCTTGCGCCCGGCCGAAGTCGGCTATGCAGAGAAGCTTTAGTTAGCGAAGCCGGTGCTTGTTATACCAAAGAGTATAAAATCCTTGCGCCCGGCCAAAGGCCGGCTATGCAGAGAAGCTTTAGTAAGCGAAGCCGGTGTTTGATTTAGTTAGCGAAGCCGATGTTTGTTATACCATAGAGGAGGTAATCCTTGTACCAGGCGTGCTTAAACTGCAGGCAGTTGCCATTGCAGGAGGTCAGGATATAATAAAATGCCCCATTTGTTGTCAAAATGTCGAGGACTCAATGTTAGTTTTTTGGTAACCTAATATGTAAATATTCAAGTACAACGAATACATATATAATAAATTTCTTTGGAAATTGTTTCATTTTTTTTTGGGTCTTATTTCATTTCTTTTCGATGGACTGTTTTTGGAAGTTATTTCATTAATGTCTTTAGGAGTTATTTCATTATGAAATAACTACCAAAAGTTGGGGTTTGTTTCATTTAAGACTTGGAAATTATTTAATTTTTTTTGGGATTTATTTCTTTTTTCCAGTTTGGGACTTATTTCATTTATTTTGGGATTTAATTGATTGGAAGTTATTGCACTGGGACTTATTGCACCTGGGAGTTATTGCATGGAGCCCTCAATTTTACTTTAAATTTTTAACAATTAGAAACTGGGAATTATTTCTTTTTTTTCGAATTTATTCTTTGAGCTAAATTTAAAAAATCTTTGTAACGAAATTTCAGGTCGGAGACTGAGATGGTATTATGTGGAAACGGGGCTATCTATAAGTTCGGCCGTGCTCGTTGTTGGGGGGTTTGCTCTGTTCCCAGTTTAATGTAAAATAAATTTTAATCGTTTCTAAGAGATTATAAAATTAAGGTAGCAAAATTAAAATTGACTCATAAAGACAGTTAGATAGATATATATGGTTTGATGATGTACGTGGAGCCAAAGATGAAATATGCTATACGGTTCCTAGCCCACCCTCCATGCTGACATATATATATTCCGTTTATCAGCCCTAAACAAAAAAAAAAGCTTTATAAAATGCATAACTGAAATTAAGCTCAAAGAATAAATTCGAAAAATAAAAATGTTGAATTAAAGTTTTTAACAAAATTGATTTTATTTGAAAAAAATATTGGTCAAAACAAACGCTATGCGTGCCACTAGAATAAAGAAATGTACAAAAAGAATCAAACAAATTTACATACGAACGCCTGAAATTTCGTTAAAGGTCGACAACATGGGTAGAAACAACATTTTTGGCCAGACAACATTTTATACCCAACCACAATTATGGAGGGGGTTTTATGCGTTTGTGCTGATGTGCGTAACACGCAAAATAAATAGAATAACTTTCTGTGCTTTGCTTTAACGGAAAAGTTGTTCAAAATGAGTTAATTATGCTGCAGCAAACTCTTAGTACAAAGTTTTGCCAGGACAACAAGGGTTAATTCACCTCAGGAGAAAACATAAGCTGAATAAAAGATTTTGTGCATTAACAGTATTTTTTCAAAACGATCCTCGTTCATGCATAAATTTCATGCACTTGCAGTCATCTGGGGGAAAAAAAGATTTTTATTATAGGCTTGATAATTTTGTTCTTGTGTTTGGCCTCCTACTAGTTGTTGTTATTGTTGTTTGTTGCATTTACCACAAACAAACTTGAGGCTTGAGGAAAATTTATCTATAGACTTTTTTTGTTGCTTATACTCTCATTTGGTCACATTAGTAACCAAGTCCGATGTGTGTGGATGTACAACCACCACATTATGGTTGGCCTTTAAGTTTGTTTAGGCATCTCTAGGCTTTTTGGTTCCCAACAAAAAAAAAAAAAAAGTAACACAAAAATCCCAGAAAAATGAATCATGTGAATTCTATGAACACATATTCTCCACATGTTGTAGGAAAAAAGTCTTTAGGCCAAAAAGGTTTTGCAAAGTGCTTGTGGACGCACTTACCAAAACTAGATGTTGATAATGATGTTGCACAGTTCGTTTTGGTTTGGTTTGCAGTCAAAAAGCATTTGTTTTATCTTCGAAAACATGCAATTTTCTCGGTAGCAATAGAAAACTCTTAAAAACAAACAAACAAGCAAACATTTGAACAAATAGTTTTTCGAGTTTACAAGGAATTTTCCTGCAATCTCTGAAGAGTTGAGTGTTAGTTTTGTAGAAGATTAATGTATTTTAGATTTTTTTTTGGGTCCTTGTTACTTTCAGTTTAACAAAAATGCACTTTAATGCAGTTTTAAAGTTTATTCCTGGATAACTTTTGTGTTCTTTTATTGTTGGGTCTGTATTTGTGGGTTTGATAATTTTTTTTAGTTTTCGTTTGGTGCTGTAGTATTTTAGGCGTATTCAAATTGGGTTGTTGCTAGTTTTTCTTCCAGTTGTGATTTTTTTTTCTAAAGGAAATTATTTGCTCTTTGATTTAGGGCACAAAAACCAAATGTAAGCCGACATTGACAATACTTTTGAGCCAAAAATTTGTGGCTATAAAATGTAAGTATCTTGGATTGATTGTGATAATTCATTTGGTTTTGTGCAACACATACAACGCATATATTTTGAGGCAAGTAAAAATGTTTGCCACAAAATAAATGCATAACATTGAGGAGTTGATTACATTGATTTAATGCAATTGTTTAGAGTTTTTAGTCAAGATTTACAGAGTGGTTAAAAATATTTAAATGAATAAAAACTGGTCATTTCGTTTATACCTACAGTGCGGCTCAAAATAAAGGGTACAGCTGGTTTTCCAGCACAAAAAGTGTTACATATTTTAACAATAAACAATTTTAATTTTGAGAAGTTTATTATCATTTAAAAAACATTGGATAGTATTATAACAATAGGTTTGCTTCTTTACTCTAGCTTGCGATCCCTCGGAATCCGAATTTGCACGAAAAGCTTTACCGTTCTTTAAATTTGTGTGAATAAGAGGTTTTGATGGAGTAAAATACTTATTTTTCGTATACGAAACAGCCCAGACTTTTTTCCTTCGTGCAAGCTGTGTTAATTACACACTGCAACAAAATTCGGATTATCGCCGCCAGCCTGAATACTTGCAACGTGAAATGAAACTAGACTATTGGTAGAGCAAATCTGCCAAAGGGTTTTGAAAAGTTAGATCGGGTTCCCGAAATATCGGCCCCTAAAGTTTTTGAATTTTTTTAAAGGCGTTTGGTATAAGTCAAAAAAAAAATATACTAAATGTACTTCTGAGCTAAATGACTTTTTTAGATGTCTTCAGTAGAATTGTATGGCAATTCTTTTCTTAGAATATCTTAACTCTCTAGCACTCATTTTAAAGGGTAATTTTTGTCCTTTTTTTAACTTCCCCACAAAAGTATACTAAAACGGCACTGTAGAGGGTTAAAATGTTTCTCGAATATTTTTTGCATCAAATTTTACTAGGGAACTTCTAAGACCAAAAGCTCGTGCAATGTATGTAAAACGAATTTTCGAAATTTCGGGCATTGTAATATTGAAAAGCGTTTGGCACAAGTCAAAAAAACTAAATGTACTTCTGAGCTAAATGACTATTTCAGATGTCTTCAGGAGAATTGTATGGCGATTCTTTTCTTAGAATATATTTGCCCTCGAACACTCACTTTAAGGGGTTGTTTTTGTCCTTTTTTTTAACTTCCTCACAAAAGTTTATTAAAACGTCACTTTAGAAGGTTAAAATGTCCGCCGAATATTTTTTTTTGCATTAAATTTCACTAGGGGTGTTCTAAGACCAACAAATCGTGCAATGTATGTTAACCGGATTTTCGAAATTTCGGGCATTGAATTATTGAATTTCTTGAAAAAGCGTTTGGCACAAGTCAAAAAAACTAAATGTACTTCTGAGCTAAAGGACTATTTCAGATGTCTTCAGGAGAACTGTATGCCGATTCTTTTCTTAGAATATATTTACCCTCGAACACTCACTTTAAGGGGTTATTTTTATCCTTTTTTTAACTTCCTCACAAAAGTATATTCAAAGTCACTTTAGAAGGTTAAAATGTCCGCCGAATATTTTTTTTTACATAAAATTTCACTAGGGTTGTTCTAAGACCAACAAATCGTGCAATGTATGTAAAACGGGTTTTCGAAAAATTCAAAAATTCAAAGGCCCGGAATTTCGAGAATCCGTTTTACATACATTGCACGAGCTTTTGGTCTTAGAAGACCTCTACGAAAATTTGATGCAGAAAATATTCGTAGAGCGTTTAAACCCTCTAAAGTGCCGGTTTAGTATATTTCTGTGAGGAAGTTAAACAAATGACAAAAATAACCCTAAAATGAGTGTTAGAGGGTTAATACATTCTCAGAAAAGAATCGCCATACAATTCTACTGAAGACATATGGAAAAATCATTTAACTCAGAAGTACATTTAGTATATTCTTTTTGATTTGTACCAAACGTCTTTTCAAGAAATTCAAAAATTTGTAGTTTCATTTCACGTTGCAAGTATTGAGGCTGGTTTTTTTTGCACAGTGTTATCAAACAGCTGTTAAAGCATAAACAAAAACATATAAAATACTGCGAAATTTTTTTTTGTGCTGCCTTCTTTATAAAAATGCCTTAAAAAATTTGTTTGGCTATCCTTAACCAAAGAAAATATTTTTTTTGTTTTGCATATAGAAAATAATTTTTACGATTTCCTAATTGCTTGCCACCCTTCTTTCTCCATAATAAATTACATTAGTTCAACTTAAAGTGTTAACAAATTTACTCCTTCAATAACTTTAAAAAGCTTTCCTCTTCTTGTTTTATTAAGTTGCCAAAAGTCCTTCTTGATAGGAAAAAAAACTACTACAGGCAACAAACTCATTTGTTCTTCAATCATGTTTTTATACAAACAGCAACAACATGTAGACAATATACTAACATTTCCGTTAGACATGTCAAACATACATGAAATCACCCACACATACATACAAACATACACATCTTCATAAACACATTTGGTCAGAATTTTAACTTAAACATGGTCTCCGACTGACTCTTTTATTTGGTTTGCCAAAAACATTTTTAGCCACTTGGTGTTTTTCAAACAGCATGTTCGTTCAACTTTTCAAAATTCTGTTACAGTTTGTTGGCTTTTTGGTTGAGTGTTGTATGAGAGGGGGTGACTGAATAGGGGTAACATCGGTTAATTTTTCAATGGTAGTAAATAATGACGAAAAAAAAGTTTTACTTTTGTAAAGAACATTAACATAGTGCCCCGTAGTTCTGAGAAACAGCAATAGGCAAATGATTTGACGATAGAAAAGGCTTAACATAGTTCAACCGCCGGTCTAGTAAGGCTGTCGTCTGTTAAAAATCTATCATCTAAATTCTTTTTTATTTAATAAAAGGTTTGTCATTTGCGAACATGGATCTCCTAACAACCACTGAACGCCTAAAAATAGCTAAAACGTACTACAATAAAGTAGTGGTTCAAACGTGTCTGCTTTTCGAATATTATGGGGAGATTATGGTCGTCATAATCGATCTACTGTGCAAGGAATTTGCAAATTTATAAAGAAGCTTGAAGAGACTGAAAGCGCTACTGGTGTGGTCAGGGTGTGCATCATCACAATATGCGCACTGCCGAAAATATCGCTTCTGTTAGTGAAAGTGTGGCAGATAGTCCGAATTTGCTAAATTTAAGGCTTAGAGCGGTACGGTCGTATGATAACTAAAATTGGACGATATATAGTTTCAACAAGATGGTGCCACGAGCCACACAACACGACCGATCTTGCCCGTATTGCATTGGAAGTGTTCAGAACGAGTAATGTCACATTTTGGCGACGTCAATTTTCCACCAAAATTATGAGATTTGGTGCCGTTAGACTTTTTTGGTATGGCTATGTCAAAGACCGTATCTACGCGGATAATTCCCTAATTTGAAGCATTTGAAATCAATATTCGTCAAGATATCGCCGAGATACCGTTTATGATATATGAAAAAGTGATCGAAAACTACTTCAAAACGATCCACTGCCGCAAACAATCTAGAGTCGGTCATTTAAATGTCATTGTATTTCGTACGTAATGGCAAGGCTTAAGCAGTACAAGGAAATAAAACTTTCATCGAAATCATAAATGGATAACCTGTTACAAACATGTGGCTCTTTAAAATGAAAGAAAAATAACAAATCTTAATTCTTAAATTTTAAACATAAAATGGTTGTGGCCAACAATAATGTGATTGCCATGCACATGGCAAAAAGGCATGACTGAAGAGTTCATAATGTTTTTGAACTTTGTGCCTTTTTTTTCTTTTCTTCTCTGGGTATGACAACGATCCAACCTGTATAAAAATCATTTAAAATTTAAAACTACAGGGTTTATTTTTGTCTTTAATATGCCGTTTACGGCTGTGTATAATTATGGGTAGTGTTGTTGAATGTGTGTTGCCAGTTTTCCAAAAGGGTGTTTGTTTTATTGAATAAAGTTTGTGCTTCACTTGATATAGGGTGTTTGCAGCAATTTACTAGGGACTTTAAATCTAACAACTTAAATACTTTTAAGATACTTACATATTGGTATTTCCACAGAAATGTCTAAAGTTGAACAACGTGGTTCTAAAATACAAGAATAATTGCTAGGTGATGTGACATGGCAAAAAGAGAGCTTTTCTGTGGAAGTGCCCATATGTATTATTAGTGATCATAGCATTTGAAGATTTTCTTTTAATGCCCAATATTCAGGATAGTATTTAAATCTATATTAAGTTAATTTTCATATAAACTTAAATCGTGTTTAAATACAGATTGATTTTTTGAGTTTTTTTTCGAAAAGTCTTATTTAATTAAGATAAAAGTATGGTAGCACTACTCAATACAAACAAATATCATAAAAAAGTTTATTTATCTGCAAGGTGGTCTAAAAAAAACAGCTGAACAGCTGCTTTGCCTGTTGTTGCTGTATTGTTGTCATATCGAGGCAACCTTGCTAAGTTATTTCAATGGTTAAATTTAAATGTTCCAAATCGGTGAAATAAGTTTTATTTAAGTGTTTAGTGAAAAAGAGAATTTTGTATTTAAAACGATTTTAAACACAAATGTGTTTTAATATCAATGCTGAAAATAGGCCATAAATATCTAATTTTAAATGTTTTAGTTTAACCCCCAATTTCACCAAGTGCTGTTAAAACTAACTATTAGTTTAACTTCCATTTAACAAAATGTTTTGATAGCGCTTTGAAATCGCAAAACGCCAGAATTATTTTATGGTGTTCTGAAACTGGTGCGTTTCGCTTGCGACCTGCCATAGTTTTTTAAAGTTCCCTTGAGCATACTTTTGCAATTTGATGTCACCAAACTTCTTGCGATTGCGATTTACAGTACACGTATTATGCAATTCCAAGTCAAGATCGCAAATGTTTAGCGTTTTGCGATTGTCAGAACAGGCCCGATAACTTAATTATAATTGAACTTGTTGAAATTGCGGGTAAACCAAATATACCGTAATATGGGTTTCTTTGTGATATCGTGGTTATCAGAACCATTGACATGTCCCTGTCGGACATCCAGTTAACTTTAACTTAACTGAAAGCTAACTATTTCTCAAGTAGTGGTGGTTGACACTTGCTAATCTTTTATATGGAATCAACTAACTATTTTAACATTGCGATGTCCTAGGAAGTAGTCAATTGTCCGACTCTGCATTACTTTCAGTTAACTTAAAAGTTAACTTTTTGTAGCTACCCAGCAAAAACTTTATAAAAATATATAGTTACACAAAGTCAATAGAGTAAAATTTTTTTTATTTTTTTTTTTAATTATTTTTTTTTTATTTTTTTTAATTATTTTTTCTTAATTTATTATACCCTCCACCACAATTAGTTGTGAAGAGGGTATATTAAGTTTGTCATTCCGTGTGAAACTTTTTTATTATTCATCTCAGACCCTATAAAGTATATATATTCTGGGTCCTTGAGTAATTTTAAGTCGATTTAGCCATGTCCGTCTGTCTGTCCGTCTGTCCGTCTGTTGAAAACACGCTCACTTTCGAAAAACTCAAAAGAAATAAACAAATTTGGCGTCAAATTGCTTGTAGTTATCCTAAGCAGTTTGGGATTGAAATCCAGCAAAATCGATTCAATAGGATCTGAGCTATGAATCAAAATGTGGAACCACCACCTAAAAAAATTTATAATTTGGTTACAAAAACTAACATAAATGGTGGAAAAATGCCCAGAATGACATAAGATTTCGCAACACTTCGTTTTATTTAACTGGAAATCGCGCTGTGAAAATTCTTGAAGATCCGTCCATGATTTACCCTAGGCCCCATATAAGCCCTACTCCCGGAAAACAGTATAGTAAGCCTAAAACCCTAACTAACAATGCTATCATAACAAATTTTGGCACGTTAAAGTTAAATAGGACTAGAAATGAAACTATTAAGTTTCGTGAAGATCGGTCCATAATTAACCATAGGCCCCATATAAAACCTACTTCCAGAAAACAGTTTAGTACGCCTAAATCCGTAAAAAATAATGCTATCATAACAAAATTTGGTACATCAAAATTTTTTAGAACTAAAAATAAGACTGAGAAATTTCGTGAAGATCGGTCCATAATTTACCATAGGCCCCATAAAAACCTTACTCTCGGAAAACAACTTAGTACGCCTAAAAACGTAAAAAAGAATGCTATCATAACAAAATTTGGTACATCACAGTTTTATTGAACGAGAAATAAGACTTTAAAATTTTGTGAAGAACGGTCCATCATTTACCATAGGCCCCATATAAACCTTACTCCCGGAAAACAGCTTAGTAAACCTAAATACGTAAAAAATAATGCTATCATAACAAAATTTGGAACATATAAGTTTTACAGGACTAGAAATAAGACTGTGAAAATTTCGTGAAGATCCGTTCATAATTTACCCTAGGCTCCATATAAACCTTACTCCCGGAAAACAGCTTAGTACGCCTAAAAACGTAAAAAATAACGCTATCATAACTAAATTTGATATATCACAGTTTTATAGAACTAGAAATGACACTGTGAAATTTGGTGAAGATCGTTGCATAACTTACCATAGGCCTCATGTAAAGCCCACTCTGGTAAAATAATTAAATACGCGGTAAGCTTTCTTCCAGTTTAGCTTCATATGGCCAGAAAAAATGTTATGCAATTTTGTGATATGGACCGTATCATAATTTTCCTTAGATTCAATTTTAGCAGCCTTCTGAAATTTACTGCAAACACTTAAACTAATTGCACCGCTGTATTGAAATTTATGTTTTTTAGTACCAGAAATCGTTCTGCAGAATTTGGGATGATTGGTTCATAGCTTACCATGGCTTTTATATAATTTGTTCTCTTGAAAATCATTTAAGTTCATCTTAAACCGATATTCTACTCAAACTTTTTAAAATTGATTCTGATTGTCGATCAATAATTTTATATATGTAGGTCTAAACCGCAACAAATTTTAATGCAGATGTCTGTTTTTACAAAGATTATAATAATAAATAGACATCATACAGATATTAGTCCTAAAACATTCGAAGTGTCGGTGGAGGGTATTAAAGATTCGGCACAGCCGAATATAGCACTCTAACTTGTTTTACTTTATTTTATTTTTCTGTCTCTGGTGGGATTCGATCGCGCAACCTCGGTGCTGATAAACTAGCTTGCTACCAGCTAGTCTACCGGGGCAGTGTAGTTTTTGTATTAAAAAACTATGTTTTTTGACTATAATGACGTTTGTTTGTTAATCGACTTAGCTCTCTCTACTTAAAATATACAGTGTTTGTATACACTTTGGTTAATGTAAATTTTCCATTGCTTAGTTGTTTGGCTTTAAGTTAGTCTATACAAGCTGACTTAAAGTTGGCTTTTTTTGTAGTTAGCTACTCATTTGACGGCAGGGGTGTGTCTTTCACCAATACAGTTATGATATTTCCGAGAAACATGTTTGCTTGTAAACCAGTGAAGGGCACACACATACTATCACATTTATGCTTGTGTTGACGAAATAACAACAAAGCAACAGCCGAACGTACATTGTCACAGACACACAAAGAAGTTTATAGTGTACATGTGTCGACGTCGCACAAGCAGCATTTTTATTCCTATACACGCGTACATAGGATTTGCAAATGTGCCCGTCACTGTTGTTAACTCATAACACGTTTCTATGAATTTATCTAAGCAGGCAGCATTGTTTTGTTTGATTGTTAGCATGTGAATGGTTGGTTACATTAACATGTGTTTAGTGGGTTCTCGCAGCCATATATACAACTGTGGGCGATCTTAGCATGTTTGTGGTGGAAATGTAGTGAAGGATTCAATCAAAATATGGTCCTTAAATTTTCTTAAGTGATCAATATTTTTCGAATGTGCTTTTAAAAAAGAATCAAATTCTCACTTTCTATTTGTTAAAATTGTTGAGTGATCATATCTACAAATGTTTTCACTCTCAATTTTATTTTTTACTTTTTGTCAACGATTTGACTGAAGCAATCAATTTTTCTAATATACTAGAATACACGACAGACGTTGTCCTGTCCAAATTAGGAAAAATGTCTGCGTTCGATTTTTAAAATCCGTTAAAAAAAAAATAGGAACATTTGAAAGAAAAATTAGTCAAATCGATGGACCCGTTTTAGGTAAAACGAAAAAAGTGGGCGGGGCAAAATTTTCTTTTAGTAAAAACCTAAGTTGGACCATGGCGATGGTTTTAAAGCAAATCGTCCAAATCGGTCAAGCCGTTCTCAAGTTATGCACTTAATAAAAAAAGTTGGCGTAAAAGTAAGCGTGGTACATTTTTCTTTCGATGAAAACGTAAAATGGATTTATACGAACATTTAAAAGAAAAATTAGTCAAAACGATGGAGCCGTTTTTTGATTTTAGGTAAATCGAAAAAAGTGGGCGGGGCAAAATTTTCATTCCGTAAAAACCTAAGTTGGACTATGGCTATAATTTTAAAGAAAAAATCGTCCAAATCGGTCAAGTCGTTCTCAAGTTATGCGCTTAATAGAAAAAGTGGGCGTAAAAGTAGGCGTGGTAAATTTTTCTTTCGATGAAAACTTAAAATGGATTAATACGAACATTTAAAAGAAAAATTAGTCAAAACGATGGAGCCGTTTTTTGATTTTAGGTAAATCGAAAAAAGTGGGCGGGGAAAAATTTTCTTTTCGTATAAATCTAATTTGGACCATGGCGATCATTTTAAAGAAAAAATTGTCCAAATTATGTAGATGTCATTGGTGGTGCAATATGAAAATTTGATTTTGCCACGCCCCTCGCCCGCCGACCGAAAATCACAGTGTCACCCGCCTGAATATTCTGAAGATGCCCTAAAAATTTCATCAAAATCGGCCCAGCCGTTTTGAAGCCCATCCCAGCGGTAACTAGAATGAGTAAAGAGGCCTAATAGAAGGCCTTATTTAGCAGCCACAAGCATTCAGAAGCCCTTCTCGCCGCATTCCAAACTAATTTATTTTTTACACAGATTGTCATTGGGTGCAAGGCCTTCCACACTTCCTTTAAAAACAACTTCGATCCCTTCCCAAAGAAGGGAGTAAGGAAGGTCACTAAAAATAAAAAGTAAATAAAACTGAACACCTTTCTTTCTCCCGAATGTGTACTGACTATTTCAGAAGGTCTTTTTAAAAGAAATTTGTACCTTCTAGAAGGCATACTTCTGAAGGCAGGATATCGTGCGAAGCGAATCTTTTAGAAAGGAGTATAGAGGCTTTAAAAAAGGCCTGCCACTTGCTGTCCTTTCAATATTTACCGCTGGGATACGTTACATACATACATACATACATACATACATACATACATACATTAGGGTGGCAGCTAAATGTATGGAGAAATTTTTTTGTATTAATATTGATGTCTCCCGGGCGGAATATTGTGCCACATGGTCTTAAAACTGATGTGGAAAAAATGTCAGTCAAATCGGATAACTTTTACCCCTGCCCCTTTGAGGTCAAAGTTCAAATGATAAAAAAAAAAAATTCGAAAAAAAAATTTTTTGCTTGTATGGAATTTTTTTTTTTATCATTTGAACTTTGACCTCAAAGGGGCAGGGGTAAAAGTTATCCGATTTGGCTGAAATTTTTTCCACATCAGTTTGAGACCATGTGGCACAATATTCCGCCCGGGAGATGTTGAAAATCCAAAGTGGAAATTTAGCTGGCACCCTAGTAATCATGATCTTAAATAGGGCCAAAAACTGAATTTTTCCAGTTTTTTACCCCAATTTAGAACAAAAATGTGATGTCGAAAAAATTTTTTTAAAAAAAATTTAAAAAACCTGGTATTAAGAGCAACAAAAAATCTTTAATGTGTGCTTATCAAAACTAAAAAAAAATTTTTTTTGAAAATTTGTTAGAGTAAGCCCCTAACAAGCCTCAAATTTTTTTTTCAGAGTCACTTTTGAAACTGAAAATCTTGTCCGATCGAAATGAAATTTTTTGTTGTTAATAAGCTTATAAAGCTTTCTAATATTAAAAAAAAAAAAAAAAAAAAATCGAAAAAAACATTTTTTGCTTGTATGGAAATTTTTTTTTTTATCATTTGAACTTTGACCTCAAAGGGGCAGGGGTAAAAGTTATCCGATTTGGCTGAAATTTTTTCCACATCAGTTTTAGACCATGTGGCACAATATTCCGCCCGGGAGACATCAATATTAATACAAAAAAATTGCTCCATACATTTAGCTGCCACCCTAATATACATACATACACACATCCTTTTTTATATACTTATATAGACTAATATTCGCAGACGATGTTAACATATTTTTAAGTCTCAAACATTCAACATATCATACGTATCTTCAAAAGGACATAAATGAAACATAAATTTAATGGATCTTAACCTGAAAAAATGCAAGCACATTACTTTTTCGAGATGGTGTGACGCCGGCTGTCCCTATTATATCAGTGGCCATAAATTGGAGTCAGTAAACGTTATTACATAGCGTCTTCACCTGACAATTTTTTGTCATACCAAACGTCAAACTTCATATTAAAAAAACGGTGACAAAAATGTTCGAGGCTTTGACGTTTGGTATGACAAAAAATTGTCAGGTGAAGACGCTATGTTATGGATCTTTGTATTTTGTTGGATGAAAATTAAACATATCATGATGGCTGTCAATAAAGCTCGAGAATTCTTGGCTTTCATCAAACGATGGGCAAAAGACTTTAAGGAACCCTTTATCACCAAAAGATTATTCACATCACTTGTAAGACCGATTTAACAGTATGGCTCAATTGTATAGGACCCCTTCATCATATTCTCACGACTTGCCTTGATCCGACTGCCAACATTAAAAAGCCGAAGAATTATGCTTAATGTTTCATTTCATCTTTTTAACGGAAATGTTTTTTCAGATTTTCTTTTAAGTATAATCTTATATATAAATACGGGAACAATTTTTTTGTGTTTGATTTTTAAGTATCTTATCGTCTACCGATTTTAATGAAACATATATGTATCGTTTTAAAGGAATTTGTGTGTAGATATGCACAATATATTTTTTTTTTTAATTTTTTGAATTAAAGTTTTTAAAAATCGTTTTAATTTATCTTACAGGCATACGTACAAAGTTGGGTGAATAGTGCATTTTTGCCGTTCTCTTAAAACGTGTACGTTTTTGTTGTATAACGCACAGGTTTTCTCGAAAGTGAATGTCGAGTGGTCGAATTTCAGCCACCGGGCTATCCTAGTAGCACTAATTGTTCCTCAATGCACATTACGATTTAATAATTATAACCCACTATATGCTAAAACTTTTCGAACAAACTACAAGATGGCAGATCCGTTTAGGTAATATGTTGTTGTTTTAATGAAATGTTTAACATTATAGAATTTTCTTTAAGTATTGATGTTGAATTGAAGTGGAAACATGTAACTGCATTTATAATATGAAAAATTGTTAATTTAAATATTAACCCCCGTATTTATTAACGATTATTAAAATTAACAAACGTTTATTAAGGCAAATTTTCATACAAAATTTGTTTTGTAAACCTTTATTAAATGTTAAATTTTTTTTAAATACGGGCGTATGTCTGTAAGAGGATTGTATCCATAGGTTTAATTAAATAAATAAACTTAGCCTTTTGGCTTTTTTGTACTGGCGTTTCTTACTTACATTAATAGTTTAAAATCTACGAAACAAGCCAAGCAAGTTTGCCCATTTGAACAAATAGCAATTTTAGGCGTTTTCATGAGGACCCTTTTTATTTTTCATTTATTATTTTAAAGTTGAATGAAAAGAAAAATTAAAGAATTTGAGCATGGACTACATATAATTTAGTACAGACAAATGTTATCCCATTTAGGGTTTTGTCTGTACTTAAAGGACTACCAGATCTACACCCAAAGAAAAAACATGTTTGTGGTAAACATATTCTAAGAGCAACATATTGTTATAAGATTCATGATTGTAGTCGACATATTACGATTTTTATTGAATCATATTATGAGCACATATATTCGTTATAATGTGTGATTTTGTTAAGAGTTATAGGAAAGTTAAAAAAAAAACACATAAAATTCAGAAAAATGCATGAAATTTTTATTTGAATCGATAGTACGGTCCATATAATTTAATGTTTGAAGATTATTTCATGCAAATGTTGACCGTGACTATGCCTCAAATGGTCCATCCGCTTAGTCCAATTTTGGCATACTCTTTCCAACATTTCGGCCGGTATATCATGAATAAATGCTTCAATATTGTCTGTGTGTATAGACATGAGCTTTAACATAGCCCCACAAAAAATAGTCTTAAGGCGTTAAATCGCACGATCTAGGCGGCCAATTAACCGGTCCCGAACGTGAAATAAAATGTTCACCGAACTCGCTTATTAATATGTCCATTGTTAAGCGTGCTGTGTGGCATGTGGTACCGTCTTGTTAAAACCACATGTCATGCAAGTCAAGCTCTTGCATTTTGTTGGATATCATCTCACGGTAGTGCTCACCATTCACAGTTACGTTACGATTCACATCATCTTTGAAGAAGTACGGTCCAATCATGCCACCAGCCCATAAACCGCACCAAACTGTGACTTTTTCTCGATGCACTAGCAGCTCTTTCAAAGCTTCTGGCTGATCTTCACTCCAAAATCCACAATTCTGCCTATTAACGTACCCATTGAGCCAAGAACGAGCTGACCATAAAACGGAAGAACTGCGCGATGAATTTTCTTAACAGAGCACGCATTTTGATAATAAAATTCAATAATTTGCAAGCGTTGTTCGTTTGTAAGACGATTCATGGTTAAATTATAGACCAAACTGAAGATGTTTGACAGTGAAACAAAACACGAAACGTGCGCCAGCTGTTTAAACCAGTGTTGCCAAAAAGATAATAGCTAAAAAATCACCCGATATTACATCATAATATTTTCCCCTTAATCATATTACTATCATGGTAATCATAATAAATTAAGAGGTAATCATATTATTAACATGTTAATCATAATAAGTTATAAGAAGTCATAATGGAATCACAATAAGCTTAGAAGTAATCATATTATGATACATATCTGAAAGAATCATATTATAATTACTTTAATCATATTACGTTTAGAAAGTTATCATGTTATGACGTTTAAATGTCGTTAAATGGTTGTGAGTAATATTTTTTCAATGTTATCATAATTTAGTTGTTAGAAAAATGATTATTTTTCAGTCAAAAATACTCAAATTTATAATTGCGATAAACATTGATATGTTAACAGTAACTATAATATTGGTAATATTTAATTTTTTGTGTACGACGAAAACATATTGTTACAATAAACCCTGCAAATAAAATTGGACCACCTGACCCATTTTGATAAAATGGACTACTCCATGGACTAGTCCGATGTAATGCAAGCATGGACCATGCCATTGTTAAAAAGTGTTTGTAGTGAGACGACATGTCTTCGTTTTTTAACGACATGCTTTCGTGTTTAAACGACTTCAAAACTAATCCTCTTGAGTATACCATGGAGTAGTTTTAAAACTACGCCTTACTGGTCCAAAGGTGGGTTATATACCATGGAGTAGTTTTAAAACTACTCCTTAGTGGTCCAAAGGTGGGTTATATGGTCCTCTCCTAGGACATCGTAATGTTAAATAGACCAGATTTTTTCCATACGTATGGGTTACTTGTGGACTAGTCCTGGTCCCTTGTGGACTACTCTTTACACGCGTGTTTGGACTGGTCCTATTATTTGCAGGGAATATAGTGTAGTTGCCGTAACCATGCCCAACCATTTTTTTTATTTGTGTGTATAATTCTATTTTTATACCCACACCCCAATAGTGGAGAGGATATTATGCGTTCATTCTGATGTTTGTAATACCTTAAAATATTGATCCTAGACTCGCATTTAAGTACACCGAGCGACTAAGAATCACTTTCTGAGTTGTTTAACAATGTCCGTCCGTCTGGCTAGATGCCAATGTAAACCTTCATGAAACTTGGCACGAAGTTTTTAATTGGTATAAGCACCAAGCCTATTTAAAATTGGGAGAATCAAAACATAATTTCACATATCCCCCATACAAGCTTCTTTCCGCATTAGGGTATTTGTGCCCATTTACCACTATGTTATGTTTTTAATTAGATCTTATTTGGTTTTTACTTATTTTATTACAATCTTACAGACATTCCCACGATGTCACACGTAAACGTTCGCATGGAAAATAACAGTAAAAACAAAAACAAATTTTAGAAATTGTTTTTGTCTTAAATTAAATTTTCTATGCGAACGTTAACGTGTGACATCGTGGGATTGGCTGTTAATCATCTTACCATTTTTTTTGGAATCGTTCCATTTTTGACTATAGCTTCTCTTCTAAACAAATACAACTCAGGAAAATAAATAGCTTTGAATGTCATAACTTCCTTATAAATATTGGTATTAACATACAAATTGGCGACAATTACTTTTATGACTGCCATATTTAATGACAAAATGTAGTGCTAGTACGTTTAAAATTACCCATGGTTTCCATATAAACCCCCATCCCAAAATCATTTAAAGGCAAACAAATCTCATGTAGATGAGGATATCCGAAATAATTATCGGCACAAAGAACTTTTAAATTTTTTTATTTTTTTTTTATATTTTTTTTAATTCCCTATGCTAATCCCCGCAAAGCTCTACGCCTGTCGGCAGAAACTAGAGTCTCTGGCGGGAATCAAACCCGCAATCCCAGGGCTGATAGCCTACCAGAGCACATGGATCATAACCTCATAATATAATTATGTTCTGGTGGGTCCATGGTTCTCAAATTGGGTACACTCCCGAAAATTTGTTTTTAAATACTGAGGTGTAGTGTACCACATGGTCGGGCTTAACCGACTATACTTTCTTACTTTTTATTAACATAAAATTTTGTAATTACAAATACAAACATATTATGATTGATTAAGTTTTAAACATACATCTTACATATTGCGCTCCAAGTTTACTGTACTATGGTTGGATCAATCACAATGTGGTTGCACTTATCTTAAGAACGGTTAATATAACTACAGTACTGTCAGTACTTAGTGGGATTTTCTAAGACCATATCCCACAATAATTTTTTACCATAATTTTCTTTATACGCTTTGCCATAAACTGAATTTCCTACATCCACCCAACTTTTTGTGTTGACTCGTTGCCAAAAATAAAATGTGTAGCCACGTTTAAGTAATATTTTAAATAAAATACATCCATACTTACTCATTTACTGCTTAATAAAAAATAAAAAAATTGTTTAAAACAACAGGATTCATGTAAAAAAAGCAAAATCAGGCAACTATTTATGGCATGTTAATAAAATGTTCTATATAAATATTTGCAATAAATAATAATAAATATGTGTACGAGGATGTGTCTACAATGTTCGTCCTTAATGATGCACAATATGCCATAAAATGCGTTTGTGTGAGTGCAACAAATTGTTTTTTTTTTCATTCCTTATGGAGCAAGTGTGAATACGGTATTAAAATGTTGCACCATTCATTTAATATGAGAAAAACCAAAAAGGGGATAAATACTTTTTGTTACCCGTTGTATGAATTTGTATGAATATAAAATATTTTTCGCACTTAATAGAAACTTATTTTCTTTTATATTTCAGGCAATTAAAAATTTCATAATTTTTGATTTTATTAATTGTAGGATTTCAGATCATAATATAACATCGTGTAGAGTAGACACCAAGATTGAACGGCAGGATTATGAAATGGCAAAGGTTGTTAGCTGTGACTGTAAATTGATTCGAATTTTACAAAATAAAATGAAAAACTTTCGTTTTACTGGTGATTCATCAACTAATGCTTCTAATCTTATTTCAATCATTAACAAGCAACAAACTAGAGGGACGAATACAACTGACAAAACAACTCATATATCATAGATAAACGATAATTTGCTATTTTATAGGGCTGATTGCCCGCTTAATAAATACTAAACAAGCCATGTAAGTAGAGAATATGTTTTCCAACTTGTCTTTTCCATAGTTCCTTACAAGGATGCATAATGAGAATCTCCAAATAGTACCAACAATGTTGGTTCAACATGATCATTACGAATTTGAAGTCTTTTTTGTGTTTTCAAATTAATTTACTATTTAAAGCTGTCGTGATCAGCTAACGTTGTTGAAAAAAGAGGATAATTTTAATATATATAAAAAAGTTTTATGATAAAGAGTAAATGAGCTTCGTTGATTCGACGAACGGTAACCATATAGGGTTAAAAAAGAATGCCTAAAGAGAGATGATTGCGGCATAATGATGATCTCTATGTCGGCAGTGAATGTGAAGAATTGTTCAAAACGTTTCCAAAAGACAGTATTACTGCTCTTGAAAAACAAATACATGTTGTCTAAACTAGATAAAAAAGCGTTTTTGAACAAAACATATGTTGTTTTTATGTTTTTCTTATGTTAATTTTAATGTTATGTTTGTTCGATTTTATGTTATTGTGGTATTATTTTTTAATGAACCTTAATTTATGATCCTGAAAAAAAATTTAACAAGTTTAAAATAAAATTTTGTTTTATGAAACATTTTAAAAAGTAGTGTAGAAAAGAATTAAGTTGGAAAATTGGATGTAGGAAAAATAAGAGATTTGTTTTTATTAGCATTTGTAAAAATCTCCTAGATTTTTCTAGCTTCCAAGAACCATAGGCTAAAATACTTATATTGTTCAGACAATTCAGAACTCTAGTAGTTAGTATTCCCTTAAGTACTTTGCATTTTTAAAAAGTTTTAAGATTTAAATCTTTCCTAAATTTGATTTTTCCATTAAAATGTATTATTTTCTTTTAAGCAATTAAATATTTCCCTAAAACGTACATGTTGGCATAAAGGATTTGGGTGTGAAGTTCTAAATTTTAAGCAGCCGTTTATTGTTGTCTATTAAGGGCAGGGAGTAACATCACTATCACCATCATCCCACAATAAGCAGACTATTAAAGTGTTGTTATTGTTTTTTATTTCTATTTTTTTTTTTTTTTTTGCTACCAATAAACACGATTTTGGCATTACCACATTGCGTGCTTTTAATTCCTTCTAACGATTTAAATACATACACATACAAATAAATTTTTATTTATTGTATGTATGTTTGCATGTGCGTAGTGTGCATTTGTTTATTTATTTGTTTGTTTGCATACATCATGCAACATGTTGACACTATTTGTGTGTTGACTCACTTGTCCCATGTCATATTCGAGGTCTTGTGGTTCTGTAGTCACTGCAGAGACCATTTTATAAAACGTTGCACAGTGAGCAAGTTTAGATAAAGGCTTGACAGTCCAAATATTACTACCCACTGTGTTCAAATAATAGTAAGCAATCACAGTATGATTGTAGCGGCGCCATAGTGGACTGATCCAATCAGAGTTTTGCTGCAGTAAACTTAATATAATTAAATTTTTATACCCACACCACAATAGTGGAGAGGGTATTATGCATTTGTGCTGACGTGTGTATCACCTAATAATATTGGTCCTAGATCCACCTTAAACTATGCCGATCGACTCAGAATCACTTTCTGAGTTGAACTAACGATATCCGTCCGGCTGGCTGTCCATGTAACCTTGTGCGCAAAGTACAGGTCGTAATTTTGGAGATAATTTGATAAAATTTGGGTCATAATTTCATAGGCCTATTGAAAATGGGCCGAATCGTAGGACCACGAGGGAAGATAGGGGGAAATTTCTTTCTCTCAGAAACTGTTAAACCGATTTTAATGAAACTTAAAACATAGATAGGACCATATCTATATGGACACAAAAGGTATGCATTTTTTAAAATATAGGACCACGAGGGGAGATTGGGTAAATTTCTGCCTCTCATACCGATTTTAATGAAATTTAAACCATAGATAGATCCATATCTATATGGACACATAAGCTATACAGTTTTTCAAAAATAGGACCACAAGGGGAGGTAAGGGGCAATTTCTGCTGTATATGGACACAAAAGCATGATGTGTTTTTAAATACTGTGCTGTAGGGTATCATATGGTCGGGCTTGTCCGTTATACTTTCTTACTTGTTATTATTAAAATTGAAAAATATTTTTTTTTTGCGTGTGGGAATAAATCTCTTTTTTCTAAACTCTTTTAACCCACTGTACTACGTAACCAAACACAAATGATGGTCGCAAGAGGTTTGTCTGAAACTGAATTCAACTGAATTGAATGTTTTGATTTAATTTTCAGCGGTAAACATGCCATTATTGTTTTTACTCGCTCAATGCCATTGAGCTTGTCAAGTATGTGTGCGCAGGGTGTTAGAGGGCATAGGTTTTCCTCATTGTGTGTGTTTGTGTATTTAATACACTTTTAATTGTGAGTAAATAATCTTATTTTTCTGTTTGTTTTTGACGTTTTTGATTTTTTTTCTGCCAGCATTTCACAACAACAGGATTATCATAGATAATGATGACATAAGTTTCGTGTTTTGAAGAGCGTTTTTTGTGTACTTGCCTGATTATGTCTGGCTGTGTGAGTGTGGGAGTTTAAGCAGGTGCCTTTTTGCGGTGGGTGGTAGTTAATGCGTGTAACACTATAAGTTTAAGCGTTTTTAAATAAAGCTTTTTAGTAAACACAAGTGTTCTAGAGGGATCACCGATTTTCATTACAAGTGCAAGGAAGACTTAAGATTGCTTGAATTATAAAAAAGAAAGTACTATTTTAAAATATTTTCTCAACATGTTGCAATTTAAACAAAAAGTAAAACTTAGTACGTCAGAAGACAATCGGTCGTATCTTATTGAGCGCAGAAGTGGGATATATATGTATAAAGCTTCGCGGAAACACTCTTCAGACGTTCGAAAAGGTTGGTTATTAGCTCTATATGGTTGCTTTGGCACTTTGCGCTTAATATGAAAATTGTCAGCTTATAGAATATGGCTACAAAGAAGTCAAAAATATGGTTTTTTAAATGCGCTCATATTATTCGTATATAAGTTTACTAAGCAGATATCCAAAATATCGACAATTCTTTAACCGTTTTATTGTTATCGCAGCCACACTGTATTTAAATCACGACCAGTGTTGCCAGAAATACGGAAAGATCCCTATAAAAGGGTTTTTTAATACTTAAATAGGAGCGTTGGGAAAATCGGACTGATTTTTTATATTCCCCAAAATGTAGGTATTTTTTCTCATATTGCATTACATAAATACAAAATTAATGCTTAGAAATGTATTTTAGTTAATGATTTAATATTTAACCCTTATGTGAATGGCATAAAAAATACCCTGAACAGCATTGCAAGGTACCCGGGTACCTATATGGAAATAGTATTGGAAACTTAAATTTTTTGTCGAAAATATGTGCATAAAATAACTCTGAGACTTACAAAAGATGTTCATTTTCAGTAAAATTTGTAAACGTCCTAGGTTATGCAACGTATTACTGCTAAGATACGCAAGTTTGAAATTTAACGTTAATATTTCTCTATGCATAACAAAGTTAGCAAATGTGAAATGAAAAAATTGTAAATATTATTCCGCTGATTTCGCTAATTGCAAAGATACACAATTTTTCGAGTAATTCCGTGAAGAAGAAATAAACGCTAGCGTCCACAAATCAAATAGAGAACACATAACAGAGTTGTGGAAAAAATTTTTTTGTTTGTTTTTCTTTTACCAAATAAAAGTTTTAATCTAAAATATTCATAGCGACTTTTATTTTAGTAACACTTCACTACATATATACTTGCAATAATCGTTTTTTGATACTTAATGTATGAAGGTACCCGGGTACCTTGCCATACCGTTAAGGGTGTAAGATGAAATATGGTACACCAACTCTTTCAAAATGTTGTTTTAGTTAAAAAATAATGATAACTTAAAATTTATTCATAGTTAGGAATTCTCAAAAAGTTTTAGCTATGTGGAGCATCTCCTTCCATAAAAAAAATTAATCCGAATACGTCAAAGGTACCCGGGTACCTTGCCGTTTACATTAGGGTTAAAGAAATGCAATTCTTAAGTTCAGAAAATGTTTTTGGACAAAAAAATAAAAGGTGAATACAAATTTGAACTATTGTCTTAACAATTTAACTTTAGCCTTTTACGTATGTTTTGTATAGTTAATTAAAAAATAAAAGATTTAAAAATTCCTAATTATTCGATATTTTATAAGTACCCTTCGGGAAATTTGTGTCAATTGGTCTAACAGACTGGTCCTGAGAGTTGTGAAAATAGAACAGGTACAAAAAGAAAGAACTCATGACCAGTGAATGGAGAACCAGTCATGTAACTGGTTTATGAACAGCTATGGGTAAATTCAAAATGAAAATTCAAAAAGAGCGAACGATATGTATACATACACAAAAAACAAAGATCAAAAGAGCCTAAAACTAGCAAATGCAAACGTAAACAAACCAATACAATGCCACACATGCAAAGCTTTCAATGTAGTGGTGCCCATACCTGTTTATGAAGAACAAATATGTAGGAAAAGTAATGTATTACAGTCCAGTCTTCACCGGTGGTGTGACACATTTTTTGGGACTTTCTAAATTTTGGTTCTTGAATTTAATTCTATGTTTTATTATATTGAAATAATACTATATTGTAGTAACTGTCACTAAGCACGTCCATTCAGAATAGATGTGCGACTGGTCAAATGGTGTCAATTGACCCCCTCCAATGACAACCCCATGTAAACGTGATGGGTCTTATTCATAGAAAGTGTTAAAACTAGAACCGGTCTCTACCACCAAAGACCTATCACGGGACTACTTTGTTGTCAGTTCGCCTCCCTCTAGGTTAAAAACAAAAAATGCACCATAGACTACAGACACACTGTAGCATTTAAAGATCCCCAACTATGCCAAAGTGTAGCTATTTGGGACCTAGTTTTGAAAAATGCATACTTAATGTGGCTATATGAATAGAAATCTATCAATGTTTTAAATTTAAATCAAATCCATTTAATAGTTTCTGAGAGGCAGAAATAGCCCCCTACTTCCCCTCGTGGTCTTATTTTTTAAAATATGCATAGCGTATGTGTCCATATAAATATGGTTTGATCCATGTTTTAAATTTCCCTAAAATGGTTTGCCTTAGCTTTGGGGAACATGCATGACTTTAAAGTTTCTTCGGCGAAGAATCTTAAAAAACCTGCAGGTAGACATGCCTTCAGCATCAAAATATCAGGACTAGTTCTTATTCCCTTAAGGACAAAAGTGGTAATGAAATAAAATTCATAAAATTTTGTCTTTGATTCTTTTTTCAATTATTAAATTTAATGCATATTGATCTCCTTATTTAATCGCTAAGAGGGCAAACAAAAGTATTATTTGTGAGGAAAATGTAAAAAAAAAATTTTTCTTAAGGGTTCTCCCTTAATGCATAACAACCACCAAGAAACAAACACTGTGAATGTCAACAAATGTCAAAGAAAACGAGCCTTTTGATTTGTTTATTTAAATTACTTAAATACACGGCTTAACGCTTTTCGGTCCCTTTTGGGACTTAAAAGACTAACAAGCTAAAAGAAAAACAATTTATTTACACGTTTGCCCTGAAAGTTCAATTTATACAGATGGAAAGGCGCGGAATGTTCTTTTTGTTGTAGGTATGTAATACAATTCATTAAATTGCAGAAATTTAAAAGATACAATATTTTCTTTTTCAATGTTTGTTGCATGCAAAGAATTATGTTGCAGTTTTTAAGCGGCAGATTTCACTTTCATCTTCAATTAAGTGCAATAATAAATGATTAAAACTTTTGCATCATTAGCTTGAGATTTTTTTAATTATTTCGTTTTTTTACCAAAAAAAAAAAACAGAAACAATTGGTTCAACATTTTCCAAATCCTAGAGATTTAAACCCAGAAAAATGGCGAGCCTACAAAGAAAAACTCTTAAATTTAATGTTTTTAACAAAAGCAATTACTGGGATTTACTTTAATTATAAGACATGTCCATAGACTTCTACATATATGTAAGATTTTTCTATTTTATCATAAAATTTAAATCAACACATGTGTATTTCTTTGTTTAAATTCCAAGCCGAACTCAAAACAAAAGACTTAAGAAGCATACAGGGTTTGTTAATGTTTTCTTTAAGATCAAATGGACTGAACAACATGTGGATTTAAATGTTTACGTATGTTTGTGTGAGTGTGTGCTAAGCAACCCTCTTGTATTTTGACCACATTAGATAAGTGTGCATGTGTGTGTCATTCAGTTTTATATTTAACAAAATAAAATATTAAAAAAATCTTGAAAAATCTTTTGGTATCTTTAAGTTAAAATCTTGATTATTTTTATTTCAAATTCAAGATACTAAATTGTTTTTCTAAATGAAACGGACAGATTATTATTAGCGTAACATTAACGTCAAATTACGTATGTTTTCATTGCACCTTGTTGTGGCACGGCATGTATGATGTAAAAAGATATAAAACTATTTGTTTAGTTTTGTTTATTATTTTTTTTTTTTTTGTATAAAGCCGCTTTTAGTGTGCATGTTGTGTTTGGGATTTTGCAATTGTTTGCTCATTAAATCCAGTTATGATAACAGATCAATATCATATTTTGTTGCTGAGTTAATGTTGGATAATACATATTTTTTTTTGCTTCTTTAGTATACTTCTGTTACTCATTGAGTTTTTGTAATGAAATCATCATTAGTCGTGCTTTACATAAGAAATTACAAGATTTTCTAATTCTTACTCGATTCTAAAAATTTATAAGCATAAAGACCATCAATTCCTAATAATAAATCGATATCGTTTACTTATAGCCTATTTCCGATGTGCGAAAGAATTCATTCTGTCGTACAAATACATTTAAAACAAAAACAAAATAATTAGAATTTGTTTATATTTTAAACTAGCTGGTCGATGAATGATCGATGGAGCAGTTTTCTATTTTAGGTAATTCGAAAAAAGTGGGCGGGGCAATATTTTCTTTACGTAAAAACCTAAGTTGGAACATGGCGATCATTTTAAAGAAAAAATCGTCCAAATCGGTCAAGCCGTTCTCAAGTTATGCGATCAGCAACAGACAACATTTCATTTTTATTATATAGAATAGTATATTTAATTCGAAAGAAAGAATTTTCCGCACATCGTAAACAGGCAGTTAAAGTAAAAAAACAAGTCAGAAACTATAATTTATTAATCCAAACCAGTACTCATGTTCTGTAACTTTAGTGAGAACTTCTCGCATCGAAAATATGTTAAACAAAATATTCCATCGTTTCTCGAAAAGTGAGAAAAAAGTGTGTCTGTAACTCATTGAAAACTATCAAAAGAGATTTCGTCGTTACGTTATAAATGTCATTACATTGCACTCTAAGCCGATGTGACATTGCAGACGTTCAGAACGGCAATGCCACATTTCGTTGACGGCGACCAAAATTTACTAAAATTGAAAAATTTTCAACGACGGCGGCTAAAATACAATTTTAATGTTTGTTGTTTGCAAACGAGCTTTGAAAACATTCGTACACAGAGAAAACAGATTCGTGAACACAACCGAATTTGGCGTCAATCTAATCGTCGGTTGCATGAAATCGTCGGTTGCATGTACTACCACACAATTCGGTTACAATCATATATATTATTTCTACCGCATCAAATTTAATGAATGATATCTCATTTTAAAGCTTATTTCTAACACTAATGACGAAAAATAATTAGAAATTGAAAAAATAATATTTTCATTGATAAAAATTACGGTGCGAAATAGTCGCACGGGTTATATAGTTATTGAAAATTTCAGATCAAATCAGAAATCCAATCGAAGCAGGAAATAATATGTGGCCTATCCTCGTGACCCCCGTAGCTGAAAATAGTGGTTAAATCACCGGTAACAGGTACTAAGATAACTCACCCCTCGACAGCAACCACAGCCACCGAGTACAAGATGGTTTTGATGAAGGTGAAATATATATGCTTTGACGGGACTTATGATCAATTGGAGTTTTAAGTGCGTACTGAAGAGTTAGCCCACATCTATGGTGTTGATCTGGACCAAATATTTTTATATATGGGCATTTCGTCAAAAGGTCCACCGTGACCGATAATTTAAAAGTTATTAAAAGCTGATTATTTTTCGATATAGTTATATAGAAATATTTTGTTTTTACTAATTTTATAAATTTACCCATAAATTTGTTCACTTAGATGAACAATCAGACTGCAAAGTTCTGTAAACGTAATTTCTTATATGTGAGAATGTTTTATTGTATGTTTTCTTTAATATTTATCTTTCTTAAAAGAGGTGATATTTGATAAAAATTATTCCAAAAAAAAATTTCTTACATGGTCTGTAAGCTAAGGAAGAGTTCAAAGAGAAATATGTTATTCGGATTAACGGTAAATTTTTATTTTGTTTTAATCATTATTCAGTTAAATTATTATGGACCAAATTTTACGTTCGCAAAGTCACGTATCCACCCAGATTTTGGCTTAAAAAAAAGAAAATACAAAAGATTTTGGAATCAAACCATAGACATTTCAATGTTACTTTGCTACGTAAAATTCTGAGAGTATTTTGACTAAAAATTGTGTCAGGTTTTGCTGAATTACGCCTTTTTATACATGGCCTCGAAAACTACTTTTGTTTTTTTCACGTTCGAACCGCTACTTCTTTTGCCATTATCTTTGATCTAGAATCGCGCCCTCCATAAACTTTAGCATAGATAACAGTGCTTTCTAAGTGCTAAAATTTAAGGGTTAAGAAAACGTAAAAATATTTTTTGTTTAAAAGGTTATTGCATTTTTGATGCGTACGACTGTCACGTTCAACACTTTGGAATTACCCATATTAAATTAAAACTTATTTTATTAAATGCTCTTCTCACAAATTTATTTTTTAGTTTTTACAGAAAGTTCAGTTTATAATTGCATAATGCATTTTGAATTGTTTTTTAATGCTAAAATTTTTTCTCGCCCCATTTTTATTCGTGAGTTTATTTGACAGTTCAAAGCTGGAACTTTTCTCACAAAAATGTTGCAGACACACTTTTTCTGTAAAGTGGCGAGTTATTTCCTTACGTGACAGCTAGTACTCGCCAAAAACAAGTTACAGACAGAGATTAATGAGAAAAACAACTGTGCCCATGTTCTGTAACTCTCGCGTCGAGAAAGTTTTCGATTGAAATGTGTGAAATGAAACAAAAATGCCATAAATTGAAACAAACAGCTGTTTTTCTCACTTAACCGTGTCTGTAACTTTTTTGGCGAGAACAAGCTATCACGTAAGGAAATTACTCGCCAATTTACAGAAAAAGTGTGTCTGTAACATTTTGGTGAGAAAAGTTCCCGCTTTCAACTGTCAAATAAACTCACGAATAAAAAAGGGGCGAGAAAAAATTTGAACACTAAAAAACAATTAAAAATGCAAAATGCAAAGAATAATAATAATAATATTTTATTCTTGGCACATTTTTCATTGTTTTATTATTTTGCTTATAACATTTTTTTTTAAATTTACGAATATCTTTAAAGCTCGTTTGCAAACAACAAACATTAAAGTCGCTCTTTACACAATTTGGGATAGCCGACGGTTGTGTTTTCGCCGCCGTCGTTGAACAATTTTCAATTTTAGTAAATTTTGGTCAACGATATGTGGCATTGGCGTTCTAAACGTCTGCAATGTCACATCGGATTAGAGTGTAATGTAATGACATTTATAACGTAACGACGAAATCTCTTTTGATAGTTTTCGACATGAGTTACAGACACACATTTTTCTCACTTTTCGAGAAACGATGGAATATTTTGTTTTACATCTTTTCAATGCAAGAAGTTCTCACTAAAGTTACAGAACATGGGTACTGTTTGCTTCAATATGTGACATTTTTGTTTTGTTTCACGCATTTCAATTGAAAAGTTTCTCGACGCAAGAGTTACAGAACATGGGCACAGAAAACAACTTTTAATACCAACTGGTCCCTATTTTGTATCTAATGGCTAAAGGCGTACACGACATGTTTCTGTCATCTGGCATGTCAAATTTCCCACTGCAAAATACATACATGTCGGGTGATACCGTTTTAACTTTGCTTCTGTTAAAGTCAGATGCAAAGTCATCTGACAAAATTTCAATAAGTGCGTGCTCTATTTTCTTCTAGCAAACCATCTGACATCAGAAATCTATGCCGAGAAGAAACCGGCAGCGGCGTTCACCATTGACGGAATCATTAGCCGCCTACAGTTAATATTTTACAATACCGAGATATGTATGATCATCACACCATTGAATAGAATTTATGTAAATATATATATAAAAACCGTTTCATTATAATATCCTAAATTGGTATCTTTGAATTAAAAGAAATATATGTTAAGATGGCTAAACTATTTTTCGTGGTGGCATTTTTATTTTGGTTTTTGCAACAACAATGCAAAAAGAACAGAGACAATGTCAGAAGCAAATTACATCAGTGATGGAAAATTGAAATATTTAGATGGTACTGACCACCAAGCAAAAGAGTACTTTATCAACATTTTGGTAATTTTTTTTGGAAAATAACTTTAAAAATAAAAAACTAAAATACATAATAATTTTTTTTGTTCATATCGCAGCCATTTATGAACCGAGCTGGCTAAATTTCAACAGCAAAATTCTGATGATGATTACTGATATTAAAATATACCAACTCAATTAAAAAAAAAAACTTTTGCTGTATTCATAAAAAAATTTTCAATTTAATAAAGGTTTAAAGAACAAATTTACTATGAAAATTGTCCTTAATAAGCCTTTGTTAAATTTAATAATCGTTTGTGTATTCGGGGGTATGTTTTTATTCTGATAGACAAATGCCAAAGGCATCTTGCTTTTACATTTTAGAGGGCTATAGAATACAATTTTTTACATCTTTTTATTAAAAATCGCATAAGGTTTTTTCTTCCCCTGTAAACAAACAAAAAATCGAGTTACGCCTTTTTTATATTAAGCCATCGAAGAATAAATTTTGTGTAGCAAATGTTGGCAAGAGGGCTGTGGAGTCGAAGTACCCATAAAAACTTCCCTACTCCGACCCCAAAGTTTTTTAGCATAAGATAATAATGAAAATACTTCAATATTGGAGACACAAAATTTAAAATATTGATTCGAAATTTTTACTGAACCATTTTCTTGCTATATTTAACCATTTAATAGGTACTGCCTTTTAAAAGAGTTTAAAGTCAAATAAGGACCAGTCTCATATACATTAAGCAATAAGGTTAGATTAGGAGTCGGAGTTGGAATTTCAGCGGTTGGAGTCTGTGCTTGTATTTTTTTTTGACGACTCCACAGCCCTGTTTGTCAATGGTAAAAAAATATCAATGCTAAATTTCTAAACAAAGAAGTATTACAAAAAAAGAGTACTTAAACGGACGTGGGGGTACCACGGTATTTTTGAAAGGAAAAAGTACTGAAAATAGTACCATAGAACTGAATTTTCCATCACTAAATTACATGTACGTTTGTGACCGAATATTATAAACCTTCTGTAAAACAGCAATTTTGACAAAAATGCACAATTACATGTGATTTGAAAAGTTGACAAGTTTATTTTCGTTTATTTAAAATTTGACTTCCTTAAGCTATAGTTATCACACAATTTACAGAGTTTTAGTTATTTAATAACTTTTCATCTAAAAAATTAATATATATTTAATTCAAAGTTTAGATTTTAATTTCAAAACAACATTTTTCAAAGAAAAATTTATAACAAAAACCTCTGATATATTTAATTATAAGTATTACTCTACTATAAATTCTTCTTTACATACGTAAGTATATTTTATAGAGTATGGATAAATAATAAAGCGCTTACTAAAGTAAAAAGAACAAGTAAACAAATAATAAAAAATAAAAAAATTAGTGGGTTATTGGATTGTTCACATAATAGTCTAAAACGTTTTTTTTTATTTATTTATTTATTTTTTATTTATTTATTTAATCACGGTCTATGGACTAAAATCCTTACCAATAAAATAATCTACATTTTATAAGGATACTTAACTAATGGTTTACATTCAAGAACAAAATGGTGTTTTGTTTTAAAATATTAACGTTAACAGGGTAATCAATAAAATTATAGAAATCATTAAAACTTTTGCATAATCTCCTTAAAGGGTCAGCGTTTGCATAGTTAGTTTGAAAACACTGTAGATGAAGTGGTGCGAAGTTCCGAGTAGACCTAAGCGGTATATTGAAGTTTATTGTCTTCAGCAAGAACTCTGAGAAAATTGAACCATTTAATAAATTTACTAAAAAAAACAACATTAAGCATGATGCGTCTGCTTTCTAAAGTCGGCAAATTAATTATAGAGTCTTGCAGAATATGGAAGAAGATTCACAATTGCATTCCATGTTGTATTTCCAAGACAAAATAGGAGAAATTGTTTTTGAACAGATTCAATGCGCTTCTTGTGACAAACAGTGTAGGGATCCCAAATAATAGAACCGTATTCCAGGATAGGTTTTACTAACAATGTATACAAACGTTTGGTTATTATAGGATCAGTAAATTCTTTAGCCCATCGTTTGATAAAAGCAAGCACGCCACGAGCTTTATTCACCATCATGACAATATGTTTGTTAAAATTTAATTTACAATCAAGGAGAACTCCTACGTCTAGAAACTCCGTCACTTATTCTAGCTGATTTCCACCTAAGGAAAAACGACCATTATCATTCCAATTTCGTGAAAATAGCATATGTTTGCACTTTTTTAAATTTAGACTTATCAGGTTGATATTGCACCAATCATACAATTTGTTTAAATCACATTGTAAATGTTTGCCCTCTGAGATATTATTATGACTTAGGAAAATCTTCACATCATCAGCATACTTTAAAACATTGCAAAATTTTATTACACTCGGTAAATCGTTTATAAAAATAGAAAATGAAATCGGTCCCAGGTGGCTCCCTTGAGGAACTCCAGACTTCACGATAATAAATTTAGAGGTGGCATTATTGAAGATTACACGCTGTTTCCGACCTGTTAGGTATGATCTGAACCAGTTTATGGTATTTGTAGTGCATCCCATAATATCAAGTTTCAGTAACAGTAAAAAATGGTTAACTTTATCAAATGCCTTACTAAAATCGGTGTATATGACATCAGTTTGTTGTTTATTATTAAAGCTTCTATTAACCAGGGTTGTCAGTTGTAAAAGGTTAGTTGTTGTGGAGCAGCAACTTCTGAAGCCGTGTTGATGAGTGGATAAAAAAGACGATATTTGGTGACTAATATTATCTGTGATACATTTTTCTAATAATTTTGGGATTGCACTAAGCTTTGCAATTCCTCTATAGTTTATTATGTTTGATTTATTACCGGCCTTGAATAGTGGAATTATATACGAATCTTTCCAATATTGAGGAAAATAGCAATTGCTCTATAGATATGTTAAATATTATTTCCAGTGGAGTAGCAAGTGCATTTGCACAATTTTTCAAAACACAGCTGGGTATACCGTCCAGTCCACTACTAAATGTCGATTTAACGCTTCTTAGAGCTGTTAAAATCTGTGATGTGCTGTTCGGAAAAATTTGTATTGGTTGGCTTTCAGCAATAGGATAGGGATATGAGGTTTTATTATATTGGGCATCCGAGTAAGTCGTCGAAAAGAAGTCTGCAGATGTAAAAAACATGTCGTCTACATGCACCTTGACAGAACATCCTTATTTTATGTGGGGCATGATGCGGGTGTTTTATAATTGAAATTCTGTAAGGTGTAAAATCTTTCTGTACTTCATTCAAGAAAATCGGTACTTACCATACTATTGATACCGCTTTGGATTGATTTAAGTACTGATAGATAGAATTTTCTTTTCTGTTTAGCGCCATTGATGCATAGAGTGAAAATTACACTAATATGCCAGTCAATAATGGCATTTTAAAGGGTTATTCCTTGGGCTAATAAAAGCTTGTGTTTATATTTTATTATGTTAGTTTCAAAATTGTACTTTGTAATCAAGTTTTACATTGCCACGCAGCCAAACAGCCTGAAAACCAGGCGGAAAGGTTTGAATAGACTCAGAAAGTGATTCTAACCCGATCGGCTTACTTAAGGAAAAAAAGGGTCTAGTAATATTGTTGCACGTTTTGCCGCTTTACCGTACAAGCATAATACCCTATAGTGGTGTAGGGTATTAAAAAAGTTGACATTTTCGTTGCGGTCCAATTTGTTTTTTTTGGCAAAGCTTATTTGAGAATTATCCCACGGAAAAGGCATTAACACACGTAGAAAAAAATACCAATGTAATATTAACATGGCGAAATGTTGATTGAGAATTATTTAAATTTATCATTATTTAATATTAATTTGAAATGAAAAATATTAAATCAAATTTATTTTATATTTTTCACTGTTAAAATAACATTGTTCAATATTGAATCCATAAAAACCTGTTTTATATTAAAATCAAAAGTTTATCTTGTTATTTTTAACATGCATACATACTTAAGTATGTACATTTTCTTATTTTCATGTTTAATATATGTTATAAACAGAAGACAATTCCCGTATTCTTTTAATTAAAATTATTTAGTTAAATAGAACATCAAGTTTTCAAAGTATGATGATGGGGAAACCCATATCGGGCGATTCTGCTGATGCTTCTATTAACAAAGGAGAATACAAAATAAGTGAAGCATGTGTTACAGGGGTAAGTGTTTTGAATTAGGCCTAAATAAATGCATATGTTGTCTCCGAAGCTTCTTCACACTGTTATAACACAATCAACCCAATTTGATTATATATGGAATTCACGTTGTTTCAACTTGAAATAACGTGATTCGGATTGTTATTTCCATATAAATGACATTTTGCTCTAACTTCACTGCAATGTTAAATTAACATGAACTATAGTTATTTTAAGAGAAAAAAATTTAGTTCGCAAGTTATTGTAAAATCAGGCTGAATTAACATGCAAAACGTATGAAGCAAAATCACCTCCGAAAAATTTTAAATCAACTACGTAAAAGAGTGCTCTTCAATTCCCGAATTCTTGCGGTCTATTTTGCCAAAATCTCTGTCTTGGAAGGTAATAAATATAGAAGGTACGTAAAATTATGTGGAAAAGAAGTTAAAATCTTTAATTTGTTTAACCTTTAAAAACTAACGGTATACATTTTATAAATAAAACACCCTTTTAGGTATTCAATTAGAAAAAAATCGCTTCATTTAAAACTATGTACATCACAATGAATGAGTCTTTTTCAAAAAGTCGTTAAAAGGATCATAAGAATTGCTTTTCTCCAATTTTATATTGAATAAGCCACACGACAACCCACACGCGTACACTCAGTGTGGAATAATTTTGTTTTTTTTTTTTCAAATACTTAATTCCAAGTCATGTTAAATTCAATGAAACTTTATTCCCTGACTTTGGTAGGCAGGACTCTCAAGCAAAAAGCAAATGATGTGTAATGTCACAGATGAAGCTAATAAGGGAACTTTAAACATTTCTGTTGGTGTTATTGAACAGCACATTAAATGCCAAAAGTATTGATAGAGGTTTACAAGATTTCTCCAAGGATTTACTTTGTTAGTGGCAAATGAAACGCCTTTTTGTGGCCTGTTTTTCTATGCGAATTTGCAAAAAAAAAAAATAAATTGTTCAATAAGTTCAAAGTTCAATGTGCGTGATGATTTTGGCGTTACGTTTTTTTTGTGTCTCTTTTTAGTGTTTTATGCCATCAGTTTTGAGTTTTATTATCGGTACTGGGATGAAAGACAGTTTTGCTTTCATGTCACGTCACGGATTTCTCTTTTGTTGTTCAAACTTGTCTTTTTTTTTTTGTAAATGACATCAAAGTCAATTGTTTGGAAAATAGGGAAAAATAAACTTTAAGTATAAATTTTAAACAAGACTCTATTTGCCAATTTAATCATGGTATTTACAAAAGAGTTTTTTTTTTGTTGCTACGAATAAATGCATACGAGTACGATACCCTGGAGAAGTATTTGTGACATATGTTTAGTTTAAATGTCATTAGATAATGATGTAATATTTATTAAACGAGTTTAGAGGCATTTACCGTTGAAGGAAATAAAAATAGAGGTAAATAGAATATTAAAAGGTCGTTTAATAGCTAAGCTTAAGGTTAGAATCAAACATTTATTCCTTTAGAATGCGAACAGTTAATCTGAGGGGTCGAATAATTGTATTTTTAATTTAAAATTCTTCGTATTATGAATCTATAAATTTACTTTTAAAAATAGCCTAACCGAACGCTAACACAATTCTTTAACAGAACTGTAACACATCGTCTTAATGACCATTGCTACTTCGAAGTACATTAATCTAATCATTAGATTCTAATGCCATGTCACATAGTGGAAATTTAGTCTGGCAGCCTCCCAAGCCAATTTTAAATTTTAGAATACCATTGTCCGACTAGTCCAGGAGTGTTATAACCCACATAGCTTCCGCATGGATCCGCACTTGTCCACGTCTAATTGTCTTATTATACCCTTCACCGAAGGTAAAAAAATATATATACCTTTGTAATTTCTACATTATTGATCTTAGACCCTATAAAGTGGTTAAATTTTAAGGGCCGATGTTGATTTTGAATAAAACACAAATTATTTAGGAAATTATTGTAATTTTATTTTATTATGATAATATTGGTATGGTTCAATTATGCATGGAATAAAATATCGGCCAAATGACCGACGCGACCTCGGCGGCACACCTCTATCCGATGGTCCCAATTTCGATGACGCTTGGGCATAACAGAGCTTTTTTATATTATCTCAGCCGTTAGCACTTGAATTGTTGCTGGCTTATTGACGTCACCTTTTCTTTCAAATCACTCCAAAGAAAGAAATCCAACGTTGTCAAGCCATTGTTTCATTAGCTGTGTAGCAAGTGGCACGGTCCTGTTGAAACCACATATCGTCCACATCCATTTCTTCCAATTCGTGCCATCTCACGATAGCGAAGACCATTCACAGTAACTGCCTGACCGGCCACATTTTGGAAAAAATACGGCCCGATGATGCCGCCAGCGCATAAACCGCACCAAACAGTTACTCTATGTGGGTGCATTGGTTTTTCGACCATCACTCTTAGATTATCATTCGCCCAAATGCGGCAATTCTGCTTATTGACGAAGCCACTGAACTGATAATGTGCCTCATCACTAAATCACGAAGTGCACGATATGAATTTTGATTTGAACGCCCATTTTCAAAATAAGCCTGAATAACTTTAATGCGTTGCTCGATTGAGTATCTTTTCATGGTTCAAATTGAGTTAGTCTGAAATTGACAAATATCAAATGTAATGCAGAAAAAAACTTGACGTTTATGTGTGGTTCACATTCAACATCGGGCCTTAAAATTTAGCCACCACTTTATATTCTGGATCCTTATGAGGAGCGAAGTTGACTTAACGATGTTCGTCTGTCCATTGAAATGGGTTTTCCAAAGCCGACAGATGTGACTTGGGGACTAAATATTTAAGTCACATACATATATTTAGTCCGGAATTGTTTGCTATTGAAATTAACCTTACCGTTCCGCAAATGGCAAAAAACCAAGAAAATCCTTTCTTATTGTTGTTTTTAAAAATTTGGAACAAGCTTCTTGGTTATCAATACACAACATTCGACAAAATGTTGGCGGTATTGGACAAGAGGGCGTGGTACTTCCCATACTAAGACATTAAAGATTTCTGTATATCTGGAGAGCCGCAAGATCCAAATTGGGCACACGCATCTTTCTTATAGACATACAAGATCCGACAAAATTTGGGCGGGATTGGACAAGTAGGCGTGGCACAAAGTTGATAAATTTATATCATAAGAACCGTATTTATATAACTTTCTGTTATTATCGCACCATGGTAAAAGATATATAGGATTCGGCATAGCCGAATACAACACTTTAACATAGACAGAAAAACACTCCAGAAGTTGTTTATACTTTTTTGAGTCGTACTCAAAAATTCAACTACGAATAACACTAAAACGTAAGTTTAACAATATTAAATGGGACTACTTTCGATAACACTGGTTTACAGCCAAAAAATACCAAGAACACCACATGCCTAGATAAGTTAATTGGGACCTCCTGAACACGAAAATCGCTGTAATTTTTTTTCCTAAGTACCGTTTCTTAGATAACGGTACTTTTGTGTTTTTCGGTGTATGGTCCCACTCAAACCCTTGTGGAGCCCAACCAAAAAGTCCGATCAAAATAAATGGGATATCGTTGGAAAGTAATCGAATACCTTTTCCATCGATTTCTATCTGATAAGAACACTGGCTTACAGCCAAAAAATACCAAGAACACCACATGCCTAGATAAGTTAATTGGGACCTCCTGAACACGAAAATCGCTGTAATTTTTTTTTCCTAAGTACCGTTTTTTAGATAACGGTACTTTTGTGTTTTTCGGTGTATGGTCCCACTCAAACCCTTGTGGAGCCCAACCAAAAAGTCCGATCAAAATAAATGGGATATCGTTGGAAAGGTAATCGAATACCTTTTCCATCGATTTCTATCTGATAAGAAATGGCTGAATATCCGTACTTACCGTACATTTAAAACCGCTTCAGATTGATTTGAGTGCGAATGTTTTGATTGTTATTTTGAGTGTACTTGTCTTTTAATTATGTTTTGTTTTAAAATTGTTAAACAACATTCTAGTTTTTGTTTGAAAAAAATAAACACTACAATTTTGTAAAAATACTTTAACTTAATTTTCATCATGTTTGTTAATTTAAGTATATATTTAATTATTTACAGAATTTTTTTTTTATTTATTTATGGCGCCGATTTGTAAATATTTTCAATTCACTTTGGTTTTGTGTTTTTATAGGCAAATTGAAATTTAAACCATTTTTTATTCAGAAGATATTTTTACGAGTTTCAAAACACATCATCAGATAAATAAGATGATTGTTTTATATGTAAAATAATTTTTTTGTTATTTTTTGTTTTAGAGTATTAAACGATTTATTCCCTCCAGTTTTTATGAAGACATGTGTTTTTTTTTTCAAAATTAAGTCATTATAACACATTTTAAAAATTTATTTTACGTTTATGATTTGTTTATAATTAATTTTATAGTTTTTTTATGATCTTGGCTAAATATCGTGTTGAATAGGATCAAGTTGTTGGTTTAACACCAGTAAAATACACATTCACAAACAATGTTTTGTCATAAAATTTGTTAGGTTGACCTCACCTAAAGGGTGTTATAACATATTTTTAGGAATATAATCTTAACATAAATGTGGATCAGGAATGTATGTATGTTTATTAAAAATTCCGTTATTACATAATAGAAGATGATTTTTAGACGCCATTTAAAAATACAATTTTACCAACTCTAAGAAAAAGTATAATGAAATTTTTATAACATGAAAACTGAATATATCAAAATGTGTTTATAAAGGCCCTTTAACACCATAATACCGAGTATTACGACATGTGAAAAACTTTAATAAATTCAAAATGTATAATAGTTTGAAAACAATTTGTTATTAAATGTCTTTTGCCATGGTTAGAATTCTTTCCAAACAGAAAACCGGACTTAAAATAGCTCATATTAACGCACAAAGTTTAAAAAAAAAGATTGAAGAATTCCGCTACATTTTCATGGCATCTGCTGTGGATGTTATCTGTGTGTCTGAAACTTGGTTTGACTCTGAAATAATTGACTCCATTTTCAACTTGCCAGGCTTTAAATTATTTCGAGCTGATAGATTGACTCATGCTGGAGGTGTGGCAATATATGTCAGGTATGATATTAACGCTAGTGTAAAACTTAAATCCAATTACTCTAGTCAAATTTAATATATTTTTCTGGAATTAATAATGGGGGACGGGAAAAAAATTCTTCTGGCCTGTATTTATCGACCTCATGTTAGCATAGATATTACAAACCTAATGGCTGAAATTGAATCGTTATCATTATTTTACAATGATGTTATTATTGCTGGCGATCTAAACAGCAATTTACTTAATGACAATTCGTTATCTGTTGATATGCAAGCACTTGGGCTTCTGCCAGTGAACAGTGTCGTTCCCACACATTATCCAAATGGTGCAAATAGCTTGCTTGACGTTTTTTTCGTTAACAACAGAAGGAAAATATTGTTGTATGATCAAGTATCTGCTGCAGTCTTTTCAAGGCACGACCTTATTTTCATTATATATGATGCCCTTACCCAAACTGAAGAGTTTTGTTATAGTTACCGGGATTTTAAGAACATTAATTATAATATTTTAAACCAGCGTATTGACTGTATCGGATGGCATCTCATCTATAACATCGAAGACGTAAATGATCAAACCGATTTCTTTCAAAATAATCTTATTGACTTATACAATGAATTTGTGCCGGTAAAAACAAAAACTGTAAAATCTAAACAGCCCCTGTGGTTTAGTTCAACCATAAAACGCTTAATAAATGCTCGGGACTTAGCTTACAGTCGTTGGAAAAAATTTAAAACCCCAGAATTATATGAGATCTTTAAATCCGCAAGAAAAGATGTCGTAAAATGCATAACTACTGCGAAGTCTACGTATTATGAATTGAAATTTTCATCGGCCTTAGGAAGCAAAGAAAAGTGGAAAAATATTCGTGAAATAGGTATTGGAAAGAGTAGAAACACTACTTCTGTCTCAAATGTGGACGTTAACGAATTAAACAACAAATTTGTCAATGTCCCAGTTAAAAGACAAACAGTAAACAAGTATGCCCAATTAAACATCGTGCCTTTTGAACACAGTTTTTGCTTCAGATGTGTTGATCAAGCGGAAGTCCAGAAAAGTGTATTTGGCATTAAATCAAATGCTGAGGGTCTAGATGGCATAAATCCTAGATTTTTTAAGCTTGTTGTTCATAAACTCCTGCCGTTCTTGACATATTTGTTTAATTCAAAATTAACCAAGTCAGTTTTTCCTGATGCGTGGAAAAAAGCCAAAATTATTCCAATTTCCAAGAATAACAATGATTTCAGACCCATTGCAATACTTCCATTCCTGTCAAAAGCTTTGGAAAAAATTATGAAAAGTCAAATTTGTGAATATCTGAGTAAACAAAAGCTATTAACTGATTATCAATCTGGATTTAGACAGGGAATGAGCTGTATAACTGTTCTCATTGACGTGGTGGAAGAACTTAGGTCTAAACTGGACAATGACATGGTCTCTTTTCTTGTACTCCTAGATCATAGTAAAGCTTTTGACACTGTTGAACATCAGATTCTGTTATCTAAGCTCCAAAAGTTCTTCAATTTTTCCCCTACAGCCAGTAAACTGATTTTTTCGTATCTCCTTAATCGGAAGCAAACCGTTTTCTTGAATGGCTTAATGTCTAATTGCCTTGAAGTTAACAGAGGGGCTCCGCAGGGTTCTGTTTTGGGTCCCCTTTTGTTTTCGTTGTATATAAATGATCTGCCATGACGATGTACAATTGGGCTTAAGTACCAAAATAGACAGTGTAAGTTCTTGTATTAATCTCATAAACCATGATCTTAATAGAGTTCATCACTGGTCGTGCATGAATGGTTTGTGCATAAATCCATCGAAATCTTAATGCATTTTCATATCCAAAAATAATAAGAAAGCACTTAATAACAATGCTTCATTATTTATCAACAATGATAAAATCGACTTTGTGCCATCGTCACCAAATTTAGGAATTACGTTTAATTCTGAACTTTCTTGGTCAAACCATATCTGTATTATTGCAGGAAAAGTGCACGGAATGCTTAGGAACTTATGGGCTATTCAATCTTTCACTCCATTTAATATAAGATTGTTACTAGCTAAAACTTATCTAATACCGGTTTTACTATACGGATGTGAAATATTTGCCAATTGCGACACCTCCGATTTTCATAGACTTGAGGTAACCTATAATAATATAGCTAGATATGTATTTAACCGTAGGAGAACTGATAGTATTTCGTCGTACTCCTTTCAGCTTTATGACATGAGCTTTAAAAATCTACTAAAATTTAAAAGCCTCCTCATGATGCATAAAATAATATATATACAGGAGCCCGAATATTTATTTAAGAGAATAATTTTTGCCAAATCTCCACGCGGTAAAAATTTGATTTCTGAAAAATATAGATATCTTATCTCTTCGAGACAATTTTTTAACTACACAATTAGTCTCTGGAACAAATTAACATCACGTTTTTAAACACAAAGCAACACTTTGGCCTTTAAGAAGGAATTATTAAAGTATTCTAAAAATCTTTAATATAGCTTAAATATATCTATATCCATTTAATTATTAATGGTTTTTATTGTATAACTTAATTTTTTAATTCAATTCTTATATGTTAAATTTATATGTTAAATTGCCATGTAACTTACTATCACTGTAAATTATAAGATTTATATCTTGTTGTGATAGGTATTAAAATAAAATAAAAAAAAAAAAAAAAAAAAAAAAAAAATGTCAAAAAAATATGTAAAAAAAATTGAGAGTCCTGGCCCGTAATTTGTCCACGGGCTCTTTCAAACGTGATATTGGAACACTTTATACTTTAAACATCTATCCGTAAATACTTCCGTTTTTACCCTCTTGTTTCGTCTTTGGTTCAATATTATATGTGTACACATTTTTTGCTTCGGACAACAGTATAGAAAGGCTTAGGAATCAAATCCTGTGCTTAAAAAGTGGATTAAACCAACAAAAGATCCGTCAAAAGCTTTATGCAAATATTACAATTCAATAATTAAAGCTTAACATTTTCATTTAGTACACAATTCGAAGACTCAAAAACATAAAAAAGTATTGCGCCATTTAACGATGTTGTACTATCCCAACAACATATATCTTTTTCGCCAGATTTTTTTATTTAGCGTATGGAATAATATAAAAGAAAGAACATCTACATAAATCAAAGGTATTAGAACGATTCTAAATTGTTTACAAATTCAATGAGTTTAACCATGAAACTGCGTCTGTCGTCAAAGTATGGATATCGCTCAATGGTCCTTTGTAGGATAATATTGGGCATTCCTTGATGATGTGATCGGTTGTTTGACGGGGGGCTCCACATGGATATTTGGGATCATCTACTTGGCCCAATTTGTATAGAGTTTCCAGGGTTCTAGCGGTACCAGTTCGCAATCCGTTCAGGTTACACCATTCATTCCTCGGCTATTGAAGGACTACTTCGGTGCTTCGTTCTTCAAATAATGGGTTGGATCTGTGTGAGTTAGACCATAGTCTAGACCAAGCTGCGTTGATATCAAAGTTTTCTATGAGTAGGTTCTTGGCGAGGTCTAGTGGAGCATGTCTGGACTGCAGCCTTCGGCTGGGAGGGTAACGTAAGTCGTTATTAAGAGGGATTTGGTTATTGATTTCTATCTTGTTATACTCTCGTAACAATGCCTGCTTTCTCCTCAACTCTGGTGGTGCTATATTACATATTTTTGGCAGCCATTCTGTTGGAGTCGGACGGAGAGTTCGTGTCGTGTTAAGTTGAGTGTCGATTTTTTGTGTGTGGCGACTATGTAACCATACTGGACTTGCATATTCGGCAGCGGAATATACCAGGGACAGTGCAGATATGCGCGAGCAGTTTGGGTTAGCTTCCCAGGTTGTTCCTGTCAGTTTTTGAATTATGTTGTTTCTTGTTTTTAGTTTTAATGACGTTTATGAGCGATGTGCGTTAAATGAAAGTGTTATATCGAGTGTAATTCCAAGATATTTTGGAGAGGGGTTGTGTGCAAGTCGTGTGTTGTTTATACGTATGTTAAATTCTCGATGAGACTCATGGTGGTTAAGGTGAAAGCAGCTCACCTCGGGTTTGGCAGCGCTAGGTGTAAGTCGCCAGTTTTTACAATATATAGAAAATTTGCTAAGGTCTGATGTAAGTGCGTTTTCCAATTTGTCATCAGCATAAATGAATTTACGCGATTTAGAGGTCGGTAAATCATGAATGTATAAGTTGAACAACGTTGGAGCTTACACAGAACCTTGGGGAAGCCCGTTGTTTAGTTTACGAGTTCTGCTATCCTTTTCATTTATAAACACACTTAATAGACGATCACTAAACATGGAACTAATGAGGTTGCAAATTTTGATACACGGTATAACCTTTAGTAATTTATATAATAGCCCCTTTTTCCACACCGTATCATACGCCGCCGTCAGATACACAAAGACAGCTCCGGTTTTTTTTTTTTTTGGAAACCATATTCAATAAAGTTAGTCAGAGACAAGACTTGGTGCACATTTAGACAGGGAAACATTTGGAAGGGAAACATTTTGTTTGGTAGCAAATTACGGGTAGGGAAGAAGGTTTTTGTGTTCGGTACTCGGCGACACGCTTTGTTCTCATTTTCTTTGTTGACATTTACTTTGCTTTTTGAGAAAAAACCAACAATATTAACAGAATGTTTCCGGCAACATGTTCGTCTATGTGACCGCGAATGAAAAAACAAAAGAGAATTCCAGATGTTGTCCGTCCAAATGCTCGCTCGTCTAAGCTCGGACTTGGTCTGTACAACCTCTTTGTTTTCTAAATCCTGCTTGCTCTTGAGGAATTACGCGATCAATTTCCGGGCCAATTCTATTTAAAATTAGGCGTTCCAGCAGCTTTAGGCTCACGGAAAGCAACGAAACAGGGCGATAGTTTTGAGGTAGGTCCGCTGGTTTATTCGGCTTTAATAGCGCGATAATCTGCGATTTCTTGAAAGATGTGGGTATCTGATTTGTTGACAGTATGTTTGTAAAAAATAGCGTAAGCCACATTTTTGTTTTTGGTCCTGCATGTTTTAGAAATTCTGGTTAGATTCCATCTACGCCCGCTGCTGTTTTTACTTTAATAGCTTTCCGAGCAACATTCAGTTCTAGTTTAGTAAAAGGACTAGAGTACTGAGCGCTTGGAGAAACAAGTGGCATTAAAACTTTATATTTCTTTTGTATGTACCTGGAGAAAATTCTATTTGGTTCAGGTTTTGAACCTGCAACTATATGAGCTGCTATTTGATTTGGGTTAAAAGTTGGCTTAGTAGATGATGGTGGGTGGTGTCGTACTCCCCAACATTCTCCATAGGCTCCAAGCCTTTCGGCTGGAATGTATAAAATCCATACATCCCACTGAACTGGTCCACTCTTGCTTTCTTGATATATCCAGACTTTTCGTTAATTCACCAGCTGTATCCTGATCCTCATTTAAGCAGAATTCGTTATACAGTCTATCACTATCTTTATTCCAACAAGGAATGTATTCCTTTCGAAAACCTCGAGGAATAGATTTTTTTGCTGATGCAATGATTAAGCCAACCAGACGGTCATAATTAAACGAATAGACTCATCCAAAAGCTTAGAATATTTTTTACAATCGGCCTTTTGGAAAATCTATCTGGGCCTTGGTACACTTTGGACTATTGGGATTTTAATTCCTATATGAAAGCGTGTTTGTAAAAATAAATTCTATAAAAACAAACATGTGCACTTTTTAGCTCTAATTGAATGATCGGTCGGCACGCTTTGCCATTGAATAGTTGCCATCTCTGGTTTCAAAGTAGTATCAACAGAATGCGCAGTTGTAGTAGTCATTGAAGTTGAAGCTTTCGTCAGCTTCAGCTACTACTGCAACTTTTATATTCTGTTCCAGGTCTAAGGGTGATGAATGACACTTGTTTTTAGGTGGAAAGATTTAAGAAGCTAAAGTCATTCGTAATCAGTGATGCCAGAAGTGCAGATTTATATGCATTTTGCAGTTTTTAAATATATCAACCATTCATGGAAGAACCGTTTGTAAATACATAGATGCATTTGTAGGAATTTTATTCACAAAAAATGACTTAAAAATTCGCATTGTCTTGACACATTAATATCGCCGGACTTATCTCATCTGCTTTTACACGAAATAATATGCATATGTACGTATGTATTCGTATGTATACATATCTTAAATATGTTCAATATTTGATCTCTTGTAAGCTTTTAAATAAGAGCCTTGATAGTTTAAATAACATGTCAAGCAATAAACTTTTAATTTGTTATTTAAAATAACACAGATGTGATTAATTATTACTCAGCCTGTGTAATAAAATTTTGATAGATATTTTTAATGTAAAAATATCCAAAAATTATCGTCCGTGTGTTCTGAAAATTGTATTTGAGTGAAATTTTATATCAAATAAATTTTTAAAACTTTTCTGTGCTTAAAGTGCAAAAAAATTATCCTTTTTTAATACCACGTACTTCGAGGACCACTAACAGATATTTACCAGAACTACTTTTAAAACTATCATCAATTTCGAATTCGAGAACATTGCCGTATACTTGAAATGAATTGTTATATCTTTTTCTAGATAAACTACATAAAAAATATGTTTTGAAGATTTTTTAAGTGTTGACACAGATTTTGCAGATTTTTTGAGAGGAAAATAACGGGTTTTTGCTGATTTTACCTAAAAAAAAAATCTGGCAACACTGTTCGTAATGAGAATTATGGTGTTTTCTTTTCTGACAATAATGTTCCATATATGCTACCATTCGTGCGGGTTTTTGATCCATTCTAAAATTATATGCAAAAATGTGAGAAGTTGTCGTTTTCCTTTCTAAACATGTTGCAACAATAAATGGCAAATTTGTTCCATTTCTTACCCACAGTTATAACTGAGTGTGAGATAATACCCTTTTTTGCATCTGCGAAAAGTACTTTTTTATGCAAGCAAGTATTTTTTTTCTTGTGTTTGCGGACAATTTACGTATATTGTGATGGATATAAAAACTTTTTGTTTTTCGTTTATTTTACTTTTATTATATTTTTTTTGTCGCAAAATTTTTAACAACAGCTGACATTAATTATTGAAAATCAGTGCTGTTAACGCTTATTGGAATTGTAAGAAAATTTAATGTTGAAAATTGCTACAAGCGTGGTGAATATCGCTTTTAGTACAAACTTTGCATTCAATATTTAACACGCTAAATACACATTAGTGTTGAGTGTAAAACGTATCTATTATTTTTTCCATTGTAATTTAGAAAAATGTATCACTTTGTAAGAATTCGTGTAACCTAATAAATATATAACACAACCATAATGCATCATTGTTTTTTTAGAAAAGAAAACACCATTAGAGCGACAATTAGCGTTGCCACGACCAAAAAAATTTTTTTTATTTATTTATTTATTTCCAATTCTATACACAAGACTTAAAGCCTCTTATTGCAGTGTAGAACATTGTTTTAGCAGAAACAGTTGTAATTATAATTTGTAAATGATAAAATTTAAAACAAAAGAAAAAATTTAAAAGAGAGAAAAGAAAATTATTAAATTTATAAATTAAATTGAAAATTAACAAAATAATAATATTTAAAATTCATAAAAAAAATTAAAAAATTAACATGCAAAAAAATTTAATATGCTTTTTTTAAAGCTCAGTGCGTTACCAGTTATATTATATTGTTATTATGCGGGAGAAGATTCCAAAGACGGATTGCATTAAGGAAAAATTGCCAAACGAAAGTTAAACTTTGGTGTCTAAACAATAAAATTCTTTTACCTCTATTAGACCTAGATATGGTTAAGCGGTTATACAGATGTTGTGGTTGTTGAGTAAACACTATTTTGTGCATAAATATCAGTACTCTTGTTTTGAGAAGGTCATCAAACTGAATACTATATAATTTTACCGTAAAAGGAGAAACAGAATTAAACCTTTTCACGCCATATACGTATCGTACAATGCTTTTAAAGACTGAGTTTAATTTTCTTGTACTTGCCGCATCACATTTGGCAAATAATTCGCATCCATACATCAGAATGGGCAATAAATAGGTTTTGGCAAGAAGTATTGTTATTTTGATAGGTGTGCAATACTGCGTGAGCCAGAGAGTTCTAAGCATGGAATATGTACGGCCACATGCATAATAAATATGGTTGCACCATGTCAGGTTCTTATTAAAAATAATACCTTGATTTTTTGCTGTATTTACCCTTTCAATACGTTCATCACCAAGAAAAATATCAGGTATATGATCGGTTATAGCAGTTCGTTTTTGGATAACAAGATATTTAGATTTTTTTGGGTTGATACTAAGACCATTAGCAGTAGCCCATTCATATATATGTTTTAACTCAGTATTCAGAGTTAAGACACATTGTTCAATTTCAGATGTATCACAGCTGATGTAAATCTGAACATCGTCAGCATACATTCTGACTTTGCAGTGTGTAAGTTGACTCGGAAGGTCATCAGCGTAAAGCGAAAATAGAAGGGGCCCAATAATTGACCTCTGCGGTACACCCCTCTGCACAGGTAGAAGTTTTGATTTATTGTTACCACTTTGAACGTACTGATGCCTGTTGGTAAGATATGTTGATATCAGACGTGTAGCAGCTGTAGAAAACATAAACATGTGTTGTAGTTTGTAAAGGCGCCCGTACACGACATGTATTTGTCATCTGACATGTCAAATTTTCAAGTCACATGTAATTGTTCATGTCTGTCAAAATTGCTGTTTTACATAAGGTTTATAATATTCGGTCACAAACGTACATGTAATTTGCTTCTGACATTGTCTCTGTTTTTTTCGCATTGTTATTGCAGAAACCAAAGTAGTTCTCGGTTTCAAAATAGCTTGCTGCCGCCACGAAAATATTTATTTGCGCCGTAAAATAATTTAGCCATCTTAAAATTTTTATTTTGTTTTAAAGATAATAATTTAGAATTTTATAATTAAACGGTTTTTATGTATATATTTACATAAATTCTATTCAATGGTGAGATGATCATACATATCTTGGTATTGTAAAATATTAACTTCAGCCGGCTAATGATTCCTTCAATAGTTGACGCCGCTGCCAGTTTCTTCCCGGCATAGATTTCTGATGTCAGATGGTTTGTCAGAAGAAAATAGAGCACGCTCTAATTGAAATTTTGTCAGATGACTTTGCGTCTGACTTTTACAGAAGCAAAGTTAAAAAGGTAACACACGACATGTATGTGTTTTGCAGTGGGAAATTTGACATGTCAGATGACAAATACATGTCGTCTATATGCTCCTTAACAGAGGACGTTATGATCGACTGTATCGAAGGCTTTTGAATGATCCAAAAGTACTAAGATATTTGTTTTTCGTTCATCTATACTATTTCTTATGTCTTCCGCAACATCTACAAGTGCAGTTATACAACTGTGGTTTTTCCGAAACCCATATTGTTTATCATTAAGCAGATTATGATCATTAACGTAAAGCGATATTTGATTGTGAATTAACCTCTCAAATATTTTCGACATAAAGGGTAAAATGGCAATTGGCCTATATTCTGATTTAGTTTTGGGTATTGGTATTATTTTAAAAATGAAGTAACCAAAAGCGAAAAAAATTAACCAAAATTATTTTGTATCAAAAGTACTACATATTTTAATTGCACTTCAGTTTAAAAATATGCATAAAGAAGAAATTGTTTTTGGTTGTTTCTCGTTGGCTCATAAGCCGCGGGACAGATTTTTATAAAGTCTTGACAGTAAATAACCGAGTCTGAAAAGAACAAGAGGCTATATAAGTTTTCGAAATTTTTGTTGGAAGTGGCACCTCCTATATAAAGTATAGGTGGTGCCACTTTCAACCTTTGGTAGAATATAATCATACTAAACGGGATGGGATCGGAAGGCCTTTGACCTTATCGGTTATCTAGAAAAGTGGTTCAGTTAGCCCTTCATAGTACATATACACCTTAATGGTTAAAAATAATTTTTAAGTATGTAGATGAAAAGAGTATTGGATTTAGATTCACACAAACTAAGAGTCAAAAAAGGGGTTAGTTCTTGTTCCAAAACAAAAAATTGGTTATTTTTGTGCTGAAAAAAGTATTCAAAATGGAATAAAAGTACACAAGTACACATTGAGAAAAAAAGTAACCAATTTTGGTTAAAAGTAACCAAAACGGCAACGCTGGCGACAATATTGACACTTCTCTTTTGAATATTTCTTTCTGTCTTATTTTTGTTATGTCATGTATAAGCAGCAAGCGCGGATTCGGGGGGGGGGGGGAAATAAGGAAATTTCCCCCCCCGTAAATTATAAAAATATGTTTTGTTTATTTCGATAATACAAGAATTCCCAATAATATTATTTTTTTTTAATGTACAAAATTTTTTGAAATACCAGCAAGGTTTTTTTTATTGAATCTCTAACCAAATTTTCAATAAGTATCGAAATCTTAATCCTAATAGTTATTTATTAGATAAACATTTTTTTATACATAGATGCCATCTGCTGGGATTGAATGTAGAATAATAAGTATTTGAATACAGTAAACTAGATGTTTCATTGAAAATATCTAATAAATAGAAATTGGGAATTATTTCCTTGTGAAGGTTACTTTATATTATTATAAACATTTTTTTTCATTTTTCGAATTTATTCTATGAGTTAAATTTCAGTTATGTATTTTGTAAAGCTTTTTTGTAATAGTTCTATTCCTTTAATTTTTAAGAAATGACTTTATACACTACCAGACTATTATATTGTATTTTCTTTTTACATTTTACCTTAGCCTTCCTTTGGAAAGCAATGAATAAATTCGAAAAATGAAAAAAAATGTTTATAATAATATAAAGTAACCTTCACAAGGAAATAATTCCCAATTTCTATTTATTAGATATTTTCTATGAAACATCTAGTTTACTGTATTCAAATACTTATTATTCTACATTCAATCCCAGCAGATGGCATCTATGTATAACCAAAGGTTGAATTATTAAAAAGCCTTAGTATTTGCAATATTTATGTTTATATGAATCAAAATTCTATTCGATAATTTTTGACGAAAGCACGGATTTGTCGGGGAAACGCCAGATTTCCTTATCTTTAAAATATTTCAGCATACAACAAAAATTTGAAGAGGCTTCAAAGGATATGGATGACGTTGATGTGTCAAGTGATGCGAAGGCACTATCATCAATAGTTCTTAAAGCTTTGACAAATTTTGGTCTTAACCTAAAAAATTGTGTAGGAGTTGGAACAAATGGGTGTCCAATGCTGTCAACAATGAAGTTATTAAAAAAGTCTAATTCCTAAAAGAAAGATGAATATAAGTGAACTCTAAAATCACTTATTCGCAGCTTAAAAATTATGTAATTTTTTGATAAAAGTCGTGAACCCTTTGTGACGCACACCTTACAATGCATGCTACAGTTTTTCAGTACTATATAATAAACCCAATTTTATTTATTTTAACAAAACAAATTACATATATAAACTAATTTTGAGATCATTAATGAAAGTACGAATGAATATCAATCTTTTTTTTAACGAAATTTATATTGTGATGAGTCTGCTGTAAGTGCTATTTTAAGCTCAAAAAGCACCTAAAATAATAATTAATTCGTGTATAACATTAAGAGATCAGGGGTGGGGTGGTATTTGGTAAAAGTTATTGTATTAATGATCGTCGAAATACATATTTTTTAATATAAAAATTTAATTATACATCTAGTCTTATATTCCATTAAAAAAAATTAATTTGGAAAATTTTTGGTTTGTGGACTGGTTTTGAGATTAGCCCATATACCATTTATTTTAAAACCACAACTAGCTGATGAGGTGATTATGTTTGATAAACGAGATTAACACATTTTAACTTGAGCCTGAACTGTTGCATTGGCAACAAACATGGAAAATATCTGAAAATCAATCAGATAACGTTGTAGTTGCTTTAATTAACTGTGATGAAGATATCTACCCAAATCTAAGAAAAATATTTCAACTTTTCGTGTCAATGCTCGTCAGTAATGCTACGAGCGAGAGGTCATTTCCTACCCTTCGTCGAATAAAAACATGGCTCAGATTAACAATGACAGATGATAGATTGTACTATCTCAATTTGCCTCACAAGGAAATCACAATTTACTTATTTAAAAAGACTTATTTATTTTAATTTATATTGAACGGATCTAATATTTTATTTACCCCTATTGTTTTGTTTTTATTATATACAGTCATGCCACAGAATACAATTCCGTTCGGAAACAGAATTCATTCCGTATTTTGGTGCTTCAGAAAATGACGAAAAAATGTTTCGTAATGAAAATATTTTTGTTTTCATAACCGGTTTAGGAGTTGTCTGTATCTGAAAGGCCATAAAACTATCAAAATACACTTTCCATCAACAAACAAATATGTTTTCTCCAATTCCGAAAGGAATCATTCCGAACGGAATTGTACTCTGTGACATGGCCCATAATATACACATATTGTTTTTAATAAACTTTTAAAAACAAATTTTTTACTTTTTTGTATTATACAAAATTTCCCCCCCGTAAAGCTCGAGCTGGATCCGCGCCTGATAAGCAGTGTTACCAGTTAGAATTTTTTCAGCATCATCTAAATCTAAAGGCCTAACCAGATTATGCATAGCCTTGCTTAATCTTCTGTCAAAAATTAACAAAAAGTCTCTCAATTGTATTTAAAAAAACGAAAAAAAAAATAAAAAAAAAAAAGATTCGCACCTTGCTTAAGCAAATGACAGTTTCATTAAACTTAGCAAAAGGTTTCCTTAAGTTCAATGTGGTTTGTCTCATATAATTAACATGTATTCGCACATTTGCTTAAGCCAACTTAAGAATATTATGTTTGGCCCTTAAAGTTTCGACAGGAAGTTCAGTAAGGGTCACAATTTCTTCAAATTTTTTTCCCATGGTTATATCAGACATTTTGCTCTTAAAAAATATCTTAATAAATTATTATCAGTTTTGCATTTTAATTTAACATTTCCCAAACTAACAACTTAGTAAGAAGTATTGATCAATTTAGTGTCTTAAAGTCAATTGACTGTTGCGACGTGGATAATGCGTGTGGCTTTCAGAAGGGACTCCGAAAGGAAAGGAAGCATTGTCACAGCGAGATCACCCTTAATTTAAATCGCTTCTAAACGATAAGATTTTACAACAAGAAAATCAGGTTTGGAAAATTGAAATATTGTTAACAAATGTTCACTTAAATATTTTTCTAATGAAAATTGCAAAATGATAAAATTAAATATGAAATTCCAGATTTTTTCCATCCTTAACCCTAGTCGGACGGAACAGGTACAATTGTACCTTTTCCGTTTTTAAATTGCAATAATTTTTTTTCTGCAAATAGGCGATATCTGAACTTCTGTGACATCTTCAAGCCATTGATTAAGATTCATATTTTTGAAATTTCAGGAAAATATGTCAATGTCTTACCTATTTTATAAGGATAAGTTGATTTCACACCCTTAAAAGGCTGACAAGGTACAATTGTACCTTCATATATCTTATATGAACATAAACAAAGAAAGCGAATTAAAATTAATTTTATTGTGTATATATCTTTTATAAATACGCTGCAATATACATAAACACTTAAATTAACATTAGAAATTAGAAATATATTTATTGAATTTGTGTGCGTGATATGTATGTTGTATTTTGAGTTAAGTGTTTGTCGCAAATAGGTTTCTCGCAGATACACATTACTTTCTAGTCTTACATTGTATACGTTTCTCACTTTGGAAAACATAACAACTGGAAATGCTACACGTCTACCATAAGGTACTTTGGAACCAGCTTCCAGATTTGGCGCTGCTGCTATTAGCTGTCCCAGGACCATTTCTATAGTTCCTTGTGCAAACTATTTACATGCAATTAATTCGTTGCTGCTACGTTGTTCAACTGCTGGCATACGAAGCTGCATGGATAGATCATTCTCAAACTATATATGCTGATCTTTTGCCCTGTACCTTTGATGATGTTCTCTACTTATTACGTTAGAAGCTAAGGCAGTGACGCCAGTCATATTATAAAATAGCGTAACATTTTATCTATTACATTAACTCCACCTTTAGTTTTGTTGAAGTATTTGATTATTATGGCTTGGTAATAGTGTGTTTCCAACTTCTCCTGTCGTACTGTTGTAGACAAAGTTGGTTGAATAAATAGGCCGGTCTTTGTAGGCTGCATATTGTTTGGCAGGAACTTCTTATTTTTTCTTACTATCCCAACTAATGTCATATTTCAAGAATTTGATTTCTTAGCTAGTTCTAAGGACGTAAACAAATTATCTGTCACTACATTTCTTCCAGATCCTTTATACAATTCAACTAGGTCAAGTACAGTTCTTTCTACAATATTCGTTTGCCGTGGACCGTCTTTTGAATTTCCAGTATAAATGTGGCCTTGTAGTGGGCAAGCATTCGTTGAGTCACAAGCCCAGAAAATCTTAAAGCCATACTTAGCCGGTTTAGAGGGGATATATTTATTAACTTAGTATGGCATCTAAATGGAAACAGTTGCTCATCGATGGTGATGCATTCATATGGCAGATGTAAAAGAAATCAGGATTTAAAAAACTGCAGTCGAAAACAAAAACTTTCAACCAACGCTTTTTAAGTTGGCTTGACAGCGACTGTTTACATTTAATGAATCAGAGGAAAGAAAGAGCTTTTTTCTGGCCAATGACAAATGAAGAAGTGGAAGAAATAACAGTTTTTCTACATTGACTGCAGTTTTTAAATGTATGAAATTCAGTTTCGGTAAATGGCTGAAATGTTTTTTTGGGAACTGTTTCAGAAGAATTAGGAAACATTTTTGCTGTCTTATTGTTATAAGCTTCGCAGACTGTTTTTGCTTTTTCTGGAGTAAAAACTGACTTGAAAATTGTTTTTTCTGAAAAAGAAATGTTATTATTAGAAAGTAAGCGGTACAAACAAAACACGACTCTTTTTTGACACAGGTTTATTGAAGTGATTCCTTATTTTAACATTATTAGAAGTTGACGTTACTATATTCAAATTTAAAAGTACATACATATTTCTAAAATGTGTGCTTAAAAATATTTAATTATTAAAGTAAATTATGACTTTATTTTAGAAAATAATCTGTAATGATTTAACTTATTAACGGTGAAAAGTCTTATTTATAGTGAAAATTTTATGTAGGTACAATTGTACCTGTACCGTCTTTTAACGTTGTAATATTCTTCCGTTCGACTAGGGTTAAAATATAATAAAAACACAACAGTGGGGAATGTAAGAAATGATAAACTCACTGTTTATTGTTGGTATTTTCTTTAAGCTTTTAAATTGTTGCAACCAAAAATTTTGAGTGTTTGTAATTCTCATTCACTCTACAGTTTTGCTTGTTTGATGATAGGGCCTTAGCAACCAGAGAAACGCGCATAGAAATTAGATAATCCGCCAACAAAAAAAAAAAAAAAAACTCAATGCGTTTGTCAAAAATGAAAATTGGGAATTAAGCACAAAAAACAAAATCTTTTTAATTAAAATTATACATTCCAAAAAATTATTTTGATAATAAATACAATGTTTGTAATATTTATACAAATACTTATGCTTTTTTTTATAGAAATGTACATTTTGGCTACAAGTCTCTTTTTAACAAAAAGTTTCCTTTCTAGTAAACAAATTACTTTTTAAAGAAAAAATATTCCTGTTAATAGAACAATGTTTTAAAATAAATAAAACTATTCCATTTAATAAATGAAAAGTTACATCGTATGAACTTAAGAACTTAATTGCGTTCATGATGCAGAATATTTCCATAATGAAATTGTAGAATTTATGTCATAGTATAAATGACAAAATATCATTGTGTTTATGCTATTTTCGTAGCGGGAGTGACGTTGGCTCAAAAATAATGATAAAATTCATTGCAGAAATGTTAAAAATCGTTAAATTTTCTAAGGTTTTTTTTTAAGTGTAACATTCCAAGAAACATAACATTAAAGAAACATTTCGTAGATCTTAATAATTTTTCTATTCGTCTCTAAATTGATTTTATTATAAATATTATTTTAACTCGAACAATATTCTATCTAGAAGAAAATAAATTTGCAGAAATCTTCCCACTTGATGATGTATTATTTCAACAAAAATTTATATGCCAATAAAGTCAACTCCCATATGAATAAAATGCAAAGCTAATATCTATTTTAGATCCTTGTATTACTTGATACAATTTTCTAAGATTTATGTATATTACACAGGCACACACACATACTTACCCATATAAAGTATAACATTTCAATTTGATTTCTTATATTTCAATCTTAGAAAACAATACGAGTAGCTATAAAATAAGCTAAAAATAATGCTTTATTTAACTACCGAAACTGCTACCACACACAGCAACTCCCACAGCCACGCTACAAACCCCTCTCTCTTGCCACAGAGGGAGCTCCAGTCATTTGCTCAGCAACATAAAAATGTTTATATGGGCCACAATGACATTTTACAACTGGGGTTTATTCTTGTTTTTATTTTGCGATGGCAAAAATATTTATAAGATGTTGCTGTGCCTCAGTATGTGGCATGCAAGCTAAAAACAGGCGAGCTTTCTTCTTATTTAAATAAATGTGAAAATGTTATCATATTTTTTTTTCTACTTGTATTCATTTCATTTTCTCGTAAATGTATTCTGTTTGTGAATCTTTTAAATTGCCACCAAAGCAATTGTGGAAAAGAAAAATCCATTTCAGGTTATCCGCGAATTTCAATCAGTCCCGTGGCTCAGAGAATGACTATGGAAAAAAGAAGCAGAAGAACGATAAAGAATAAATTGCAAAAATGAAAAGAAAAATTTTTATACTTAGATACGTTGCAAGTATAAATACGTACTTGTATTATAAATACAATAAAATAAAGATGAAGTGACTGAAATCTCATTTGCTAAAGGCAAAAAAGTAGTGTAATAAAAATACAGCAAATGGTTATTATGTAAGTGGGTTGTTTGGAAAGTTAACGACCTGTAATACGAGTGCTAAAATTGTAAGGCATTGCAAGAACCACTCATACAGTTGCAGAGAAATTCAATCATGTTATGGTCACTTTAATCACACTAAAATTTTTTATTTATTTTTTTTTATTTTTTATTTACTGAATAAATTTTCTTCGCAATACCAATTAATTTTGACATTAATCCCATGAAAAATTGCATTAAAAAGGAACCTATGCAGCCCTTCGTTGGATCATTGAAACCTGTTTCATAAAATGTTTTTAATGAAACATAACGTTTCATCTATGAATATTATTCATTGGATGAATACTTTCAATAGAGTAAAAAAAAAAAATTTGTTTATTATTTCTTTTTTTTATTTTATGTTTTCTTATTTTATTTTATTTTTTTCTGTCTCTGGCGGGAATCGATCGCGCAACCTCGGTGCTGATAGACTAGCTCACTACCAGCTAGCCTACCGGGCCAGTGTAGTTTTTGGATAAAAAAGCTATGTTTTTTACTCAATTATGAGCGAAAATATGAGATTAAATTGTCCATAACAACAATAACAACGTTGATTGAAAGTTTTTGTTTCATTATTATAATGTAATTTTTCTTTGTCATAATAAAAATTTAAATTTAGAAAGCATATTTGAAATATGTTGCTTTATAAAAAAATTTTGATTTCATAAATTTAATGGCATATTAAATTAGATGTATGAAATAATTAAATCTTACATTTTTTGATTAACAATTACACATTTTTTTAAGGAAACTATAATTTTGTATTAATTTATGAATATAGTTATGTTTGTGTATTGTTTTTTTATGTTCCCAATTAAAATTTTTTGTTTAACTTGGACAAACTTAAGTTGTCATTAGGGTATTCATTTAATCGGGCTTTTGCTTTAATCGGTTAATCGCTCGATTAATTAACCGAGGTTTTGGTTTAATCGGTTAATAATCGGTTAATATTGCTATTGATCGGTTAACCGATTAATAAAGTTTTGTTATAAATTAAGCAATTTCAATAAATAAAAATGCAAAAATTATTTATTATTTGGAGTTTATTAGTGAAAAAAAAAAACAATAACATAACGAACAAAACAATTTTGGACTAAAATGAGCAAACAAAGAAAATTCAATACTAATTAATACATTCCCACAGAATGTTCTACCAGGATGAAAGAATAGAATGTTGGTAAGCATCGTCTTTCATTGTTTATTATTATTAAAAAAAAGGATGTTTTTATAAAACAATGGTTTTTATAGCATATCTCAGCTGTTTTACTTGAGGAAATTGGGCTGGAAACTGGAAAACTTTATATTTTTTAAAGCTACATCTAAAGACATTTTTATATAATTATTTTACATGCAAAAAAAATGTTATGTTTGGACTTTTTCTTCACAATCTCTCCATTACAATCAATTGTAAATTGAGTATTAGGTTTTTGTTAAGGAAATTTTAAGATATTTTTGGGAAAATTCATGGTGATAATAATAAAAAAACATATGGAAAAATCGTAAGTTCGCGACCCCGTACGTTCGAAAAATAATTTGGTTTAAATGTTTAGCATTTAAGCGATTATTTTCTTTGGATTTGTTAAATCTTGATTTGGAGAAAAAACCGCACATTCTGCAAAAAAGTTTATTTCCGAATCCCTTAGTTTCTGTTTTTGTACTGTATCTTAAGAATGTATTGCTAGAAGAAAATATATTGTATGAAAATATATTTTCTGAACACATACCTTTTGCATATGAGACGAAATAAATAATAAAAAACACAAACAAATTTGTTATAATACTATAAAAAATTCAAAATTTTGTTATATCGGTTAATCGACTGAAATTAACCGGTTTAATCGTTAATCGAAAAAAAGCAATTTTAAATTAACCGATCAGTTAATCGGGTAGTAATTACTCGGTTAACCGGTTAACGGTTAACCGAATGAATACCCTAGTTGTCATATATCCAATGAAAATTTTTAACGTAATTACGAAATCCAATGAAGCGATTTTAACGAAAATACTTCATTATAACTATCAAATTCCATTAAGACAATGATACCCAAGAAAAATTGTTTTATGGAAATGATTCCTTAAATATATGAAGCATTTTTCTTTCAGTGTATGAGGGGTATTCTGGAAATCGAAAACACAAAATGCAAGAATTTGGAAGTTGTTTTTAATACATTTTTAATCGAATTTTTGTTATGAAATTCGGGTTTAAAAGACAAAAATTTGTAAAATATTTGTCATGAAATTAACTTATCACAGAAATCTTATTAAAAACCAACGTTTAAAATTCTTGCGTTTTGCAGAACACCCCTGTATACTAAAATTGAAACAGTTTCATAACAATTAGTTAATGGAACACAATCAATACCAGCTTCGATGAACAAACGATTTGATTTAGCTGCAGTTTTTCTTTTTCAGATTAAAGAAATAAATCAAAACTTCCCCCTTTTCGAAGGAAAAAGTCAACTTTGTTGTTAAAAAAAAATTGTATCCTCAAAAATGCCGTTTTTAAGGACACAAGCCAGGTACTTAAAATGGCTGCCAGCAAAATCACTTAGAGCAAAGTCGCCCAAAGCAATATGTGAAAAATCGTCTTACGTAAACGAAAAATGGCAAAAAAAATAATAGTGGAATTGATATCACTACGTGACAAAATTTCAACAAAGTCGTGACCAAATGAATCTGACAGCTAATCATTATGTAAAATTTTCCCCTGAATCCGAATATGAAGACAGAATTGTCAAAAGTAAAACAGTTTTTGAGATATTCCAAAATAACCGTTATTTGTATTTTTAAAAAAGATGATGTGACTGAAATGCAAATCTCTTCAAAAACTTTAAACGGGTTATGTAATTCTTTCTTTTTAGTGAAAGGTTATAAAATTTCTAAAATAACCATGGATTGCTTGTGAAGATTGGTGAAGAAATTACAGAGTTACAGGGGACAAAAGTTCAAGCTTCATTTAAAATTCTATGATTTTGTTAAATTTTGCTCTATTCAAGTTATTTTTTTTTAAACCAATGATTTAAAAATCCTAATGTTTTATTGCATGCGACATTAGATTATTTTAATACGAACATTTTGCGCCCAACAAGAAATAGATTGGTACAAAAATGACAAAGCTACAGAATATTTAGTAAATTAACCCACATCGAAATTCAATACTTTTAAGCAATTTTTAATATTTATTGTTACTAAAAATTTTGCTTTGTATATTAATTTGTTGTGGGTTAGTTCAATTAATCTTCTGTAACTTTGTTATTTTTGCACCGATCCGGTTCCTATTGGGCACAAAATGTTCGTATTGAAATAGGCTAAAATTTTATTTTTTGGATATTTGCATTTCAGTCACAGCATCTTTTTTAAAAACACAAATAACGGTTATTTTGGAATATCTCAAAAACTGTTCTACCTTTGACAATTCTGACTTCATATTCAGATTCAGCGGAAAATTTTGTTTTTGAAAAATTTGTTTTTGTGAAAACATTGTCACGTAGTGTATCCAAAAGTTGTGAAAAAGGCCCAAAAAAATAATGAAAATAAAATATTAACAAAATATTTTAATTAAAAATGTAATTTAATTTACATTGAATAAATTAAGGCCCTATTAGCTTGACAAAAATAACATTCATAAATGCATCACTCTGGCCAAAGAAACAACTACAACAAAAATTTACCCAATTTTTATTTAATTATACTTATGTTCGGTTTCAGCACTCAGCTTTTCGAGTGCTTTTCATAAACATTTTACTACACTTTCAATCACTTGTATTGTGAAAACAGCACATTAGTGTTTAAGCAGAACTGCGTTGAGACCAAATTTTTCAAACAATTTGTCGTAGAAAGCCGTTGTGAAATAAAATCTATTTCATTTAGAGAACGTTTTTTTCTAGTGCTCTCACATATAGAAACTTATTCTCCAAACAATGCTACCATACTTTCCTTAAATTTCATACATTTTGTAAAAAACAAAAGAAAAGAAAAATTCAAACAATAATATGAGAGAGAATTTAAAGTTAATGCCGACGTTTAAACTATGGGCTTTAGGATTTTTGCCTGAAATTGATGACTCAATTCTGTTGGAAAACTTACAAAGTATGTACTTAAAAGCATGAGGTCAGCACCTTGAATTATAATCAGCAGCCGTATTCTGTAATTCGCTTAGCTAAAGCTTAATCTCGATCGCTAAAATGCTTTAGAGAATACAAAAATTGAAAATTTAAGCGATGACATTAAAAGCATTTGCATGGTAAATTTAAATTAATTTAAGAATTTTATTAAACCGCCATATAAATTTTTCGTCTTTTGTGAATACATAAAATCAAAAGATGTTAACAGATTTTAATCATTTATAGCTTGTTTTGTTTGCAATGTTGTTTTTTATATGACTGTATAAAATTAGAAGCGTTGCTGCATTTTTCAATTTTTTATGAATTTTTAAAACAAATATTCCGAAATTTTAATAAAAAAAATTATTTTTTTTTCCAGAAAAAAAAAATTATGTTTCTAAAACGACTGCGCATATAAGAAAACGTTTTACCTTTCTTAAAGTAAATTTTATTGCGGAATTTGGTTTTTTTTTTAGTTTTTCAATAAGCTAAAGCGTTTTCGAGTTACGCGAATATATGTTGTGCAACGTCCTTAATTTTCGAAATAACGGTATATCTCAAAAACCAAAGCCAACATAAAGAAAAAAGTTTTAACTTTCTTAAAGTAAATTTTATTGCGGAATTTCAGTTTTTTTAGTTTTTCAATAAACTAAAGCGTTTTTGAGTTACGAAAACATATGTTGTGCAACCTCCTTAATTTTCGAAATTACGGTATATCTCGAAAATCAAAGCCAACATAAAGAAAAAAGTTTCAACTTTCTTAAAGTAAATTTTATTTATTTTTCTAACAACTAAATAATGATAACTTTGAAAACATATTATATTACTCACAACCATATCATTATATGTAATAGCCATAACATGATAACTTTCTATACATTTATCATAATAAGTTTAAGATGCAATCAAAATAAATTTACTCTAATAATATTTTGTTATCTTCCTGCGGAAAATTTTTTGTCAATTGGTCCAACAGACTGGTCCTGGGAGTTGTGAAAATAGAACAGGTACAAAAAGAAAAAAACTTATGACCAGTGAAAGGAGAACCAATCATGTAACTGGCTTATGAAGAACAAAAAGGTAGAAAAATAATGAATTACAGTACAGTCTTCACCGGTGATACATTTTGTTGGGACTTTCTAAAATTTGGCTCTTGAATTTAATTCTAGGACTTGTTTTATTGAAATAATACTACATCGTATTGAAATAATACTACATTTTAGTAACTGCCACTAAACACGTCCATTGAGAATATATTTGTGACTGGTCAAATTGTGTCAATTGAACCTCTCCAATAACAACCCCATGTAAACGTGATAGGTCTTATTCATAAAAAGTGTTAAAAATAGAACCGGTATCTACCACCAAAGACCTGTCACGGGACTACTTTGGTGTCAGTTCGCTTCGCTCTAGGGCTCCATTTGTAAAATAATTTTCAATCAGCTGTACAGTTTGTTTTAAATATGCCTATATCGAATTATTTGTTAGTGAGTGGTTAAACAATTAAAAAAAAAATAAAAATCGAAACATGTCATGGTAACCTGCCGGCCAGGGTTCGAGCCCGAGCCACGTCAAGAATGAAAGATTATCAATAACAATTTTAATTAATTTTCATGTTGTAAAATTCCTTTCTTCACAAAAATAATTTAATAAAAAATTAAATTTCATGAACTTAAGCCTAATTAAAAATATTAAAAATTTGGATTAAAAACCATAAATAGTTCAACAAAATAACCACAATACTAATTATTGTTAAAGCTAAGGCACGAGCTCTATGTGTACATTTGTCCTTCAAGTTGTGCTGAAAAAGGTCAACAGAAAAGAGAAAGACAAAGTGAAAAAACAAAAAATGTACTTGGACTTCAAGAAAAATTCTTGACGAAAGTACGAAAAAACAGAAGTAAAGGAAAAAACATGTAAAATCAATTAAAGTGGATAATCATTCAGGAAAGCAAATTTCGATCTACCAAATGTTAAAATACAATTTGGTTTAAGGATTGATGTTTGACTAGTGAAGTCAGCAGTCGTCGATGGCTGCGAGTGTAAGACGGCAAATCCATCTGAGGAGATCGAGTGGTTGCGATCGAAACATGTCATGGTAACCTGCCGGCCAGGGTTCGAGCCCGACCCACGTCAAGAATGAAAGATTATCAATAACAATTTTAATTAATTTTCATGTCGTAAAATTCCTTTCTTCACAAAAATAATTTAATAAAAAATTAAATTTCATGAACTTAAGCCTAATTAAAAATATTAAAAATTTGGATTAAAAACCATAAATAGTTCAACAAAATAACCACAATACTAATTAAAAAAAGAAATATCAATAAAAAAATATTTTTTTAAAAAATTTTAAAATTAATGAATTTCAATCATTAAAAAAATTTTTTATTGCCACAAAATAAGAAATCGATGCAAAAAAATTCAAATTTTGTTTTATTGTCGTGACAACACCACTGTATTATAATATGATTACTTCTAAATTTGTTATGATTAACATGACAATAATTTGATAACTTCTTAACTTAGTATGATTAACACGATAATAATATAATTAAGGGAAAAATATAATGATGTTATATAACGAATATATTTTATCATAACATGATTCAATAATAATCGTAATATGGTGACTACAATCATGAATGTTATCATAATATGTTGCTCTTAGAATATGTTTACCACAACCATGTTTTATTTTTGCGTGCATGGAACGGAGCTAGCAGGCCTTGTAAATCCAAAAGAAGGTATACAGAGGCCTTTCAGAAAACCTCCGTACTCCTTCTTTTTTCCCGCTGGGAAGATGTTTAAGTAATAATTAAAAGTTGTGATTAGACTTACTTTTTTATCTATCTAACGCTGTTTGTCCATCCGGCTGGCTGTCTATGTACACCATGTGTGCAAAATACAGCTCGTAGTTTTGAAATGGTGGGATTCGGTCTATACATTCCTATAGCCTCCAAATAAGCTTCTTTCCAAAATAGAGTGTTTCTGCCCATAAACTATCTTATTATGTTGGTATTTATATCAAATTTTGTCCAAACTTATTTTGCTGCAATCTTAATCAAAAATAGCAAATATGAGCCATCGGATAGGGGTATGCTACCGAAGCCGCGGCAAGCATTTGGCCGATATTTTTCACACATAATTGTCATATATCTTTTTAAAATAATAAACAAATATTAAGATAATTCTCTGAAAACTTTTTGTGTTTTTTTACAATTAACATAGTGCGTTTTGGTTGAAACGCCCTTTAGTTAATTTAATTGAACATAAAGATTGTTTGATTTTACTTTGCTATTTAGTCCAACAATGAGCTCAAGCTTATTATTACTAACACTTTATCATGTTTTTAGACCATTTAAGCATTTACTAAACCTCAACTCTAGTATTTTAAAAAATCGCGTAACAACTTTGTACCAATATTTAAGTGACCCGCCCGTAATGTTATATTTTCTAGAGTTTTGCTGAAAACTTTCAAGCTAACCCTCTTATTAATTCAATTTTCTATACTAAAACAAGAAACCCAAAAACGATAACCGAACAAACATTTTAAGTGATACCCCAAAAAGAAACAAATTAAAGACCAAACAAAAATAAAATAAAAGTAAAATTTTTTGACAAACAGAATATTTAATGACTTGGAATTTATTTGGTTTGTTTTGTATGCACAATCACTAACCAAAATGGTAGTTTTAGAAAAATTATACCATGATATAAATATGTAACATTTGAAATTTTAACGTTCTATCAACCTTTTAGTACACCGATCGATACAGAATAAGTTTTTAAATCGCTCTAACGATGTACATCCTGCTGGCTGACTGGCGGTCAATGGTAACGTTTTGCGCAAAGTACTGATCGCGTTTTTTTTCTGTTAGGACCAGCACTCAGGGGATGACCCCTACTAATGCATTGCATTGTGTCGGAACTAGGAAAATAGGTTGTGGGAAGGAGGATAGAGGAAGTAGTGTTTGTGAACATTCGATTTGAACTTAGTCATGTTGTAAATGAGGGGGAAGACTTCAGCAGGAAGGTTATTCCACATACGAACAGTACGGGAAAAAACGAATTCTCTCTGTAATGCGTTGTACGATTCACCTGCAAATCGACTACATAAGGATGGGCTCTTGAGGAAAAACGTGTATTGCGAACAAACGTACGGGTTTCGGGAACCAGATCCCTAATTTCGTCAGAACACATCCCATTGTAGTAACGACAAAGCAGGCAAATACAACCCACATTGCGACGGTGCTCAAGGGAGTCAATAGAATTGGTTACCCTACTGTCACCAATGAGAACCTTCGCCCTCTCCTGCACGCGGTCGAGAAGCTCCAAAATAGACTTTGAAGCACCGGCCCACACATGAGAGTTGTATTTCATACGCGGTCGGAAAAAGGTGGTATAAATAGTAAGGAGATCAGATGGAGTGAAGTATATCTTACACCGTCTAAGAAAACCGAGGCACTTGAATGCTTCTTTCGACACCTTGACTATGTGTTCTGTCCATCGGACATCACATTGTATCCTCATGACCAGAACATCAAGGGATTCTGATTCCTCAATAATTATACCACCCATATATACAGATGTGGCACCTTGATTTGTCGCGCGTTTATGCGTCAGCAGACAACATTGGGTTTTCGGGCATTAAAATCGACCCTATTTGCACGACCCCATTCCGAGACTATGTCAAGGTCTTAGCCAAGCGTATCATTCATATGCTGTCTCATAGCACCGACATCAGATACGCTTAGTCTGCATTCGAATGAGTACGAATGGCAAAGGTTGCTGTCTTCTGCAAAAGAGTAGATAGAGTTGGAAGTTTGACAAAGGAGGTCATTTAGGAAGATAAGAAATAGAGTAGGAGAAAGAACGGAGCCTTGCGGCTTTAGACATAGTTAAAGAAGTTTGATCCTATTGAAAATGGTGCAAATCTGTGTATTATTTCGCATAGACAGAACAGAAGCATTTTTTCGGAATAGAGCCTTCGTTTCCATTAACCACTTAATAATGTTGGAATTTCGTTGAAATTAGGTTCAAACATATCTTTCTATACTCAGAATCATCTTTCCAAATTTTATTAAAACCGGTGCATGCCTTAGGGGAAAGGTTATAAAGTGGTAGAGACCGGTTCTAGTTCTGACAGTTCTAAAGAGGACTTGTCACTTTAACATGATGATGTCCCAGGACGGGGTTAATTGCCACCTTTTTGTAACATGTCACTGAAATAACCTTAATACATTCAATTTCCGTTAAAGTAATGCCTATCGCAGATATTGCCCGAGTGAACCTCTGAACTAACTTTATTTTCTGGAGTATCTACACTTTAAACACTTTATCACCAGTACAGTAATTTGTCTTGTTTTCACCAATCACAATTCGTTCCATTTTTTAAAATTCTGTTCACTGGTCACGGGATTTGTGCTTTAAGAACAATTGACAAAACTTTCCCGCAGGGTATTTAACCGGTTAATTACCAAAAATTTAAACGTTGAAATTTTTTGTTGAAAATATCAGGAACGTCTTATAATACCATTTTTAACATTTTCTGAAAAAAATTTTTTTTTTTTCGACGAGTAGTTTTTCCGAAAATTGCCGTGTGTTTGACCACACGCTGGTACTGTTAAGTGTTTTGCAATCTTTTGTTGTGTACAAATTTGTTTAGTTATTTATGTTTTTTTATGGTACGTATTCCTTGAACGTGTGGAACGGTGTTGTAAATAAAATTGTTTGACTCTGTGGAACAATTGTATAGGTGTATGTGGACGTTGCACTTCTCACACTAAAATATGGTGACTTTTGCTGTACACATAACGCAACGGCGACGACTGGCGCTTTTAAAAGGAAAATGCAAGCTGTCTACCATCGAAAAGTTTTGTTGCTAACGATTAGTGAATGAATCCTCTGTAGGCGAAGGTTCGATTCCGTCTATTGCATCCTCCGACGAAAGCAGCAGAGACTTGGACACCGAGTTATTGAAGTCAAACTGTAAGATAGGATTCGCGTTTTGCGAAGCTGCTATGAAGAAATGCAGTTTTGGCAACCGCATTGCCATGTAAATCCACGCCACCCATATGCCCGTTGTAATTTTTGATAGCGAGGGGCTGTTAAAAACGAACACTAACTGCTACTACTGGATCGATTGCGTAGTAATTATTTGCGAGTGTATATTTAGAATTGTCCGTCCAACGAATTACCAGAACGTTATTTCGTATATCGAATGCAAAGTCGGGAATTGTACTTTTTCAAGGCTTTTTTTTTACCAATTTTGAAGGGGCGCCGGTACCCTGGTTGGGTCGAACAGTGCTGCTTGCGCGGAATCCTCTCCCTTTCAACAAGTACAGCAAGTAATGGGAGGTAAACAAAAAATTAAAAACTAGAATTTCTTTGCATTTTATGTTCACAATGTGAAAATAGTTCTATTATGGCGGATACATCGAGTCTAAAACTTTTATTGAAAAAAAAAACGGATAAACGAGTATGGAACAAAAGGAAACATGTAGCCAATGTTCAATCAAATCGTCCACAGTTTATATCCGAAACGGATTGTTTTTCACGTATCCGAATCACCGACAGTATTATCGGGGAACAAATAAATAGCAGTTTCAAACGCGAACGCTCTTTCACCTTGATGTTCATGTTCATCATCGCTCCAGTAGGGTACTCTTCGCGTGACATTTTAGCCAATCTGACTTTAATTACAAAACAAATTAAATAATTTCAATTGCTGTAGGTGTTTCTTTGGCCAGAGTGATGAATTTTGAATGTTATTTTTGTCAAGCTAATAAGGCCTAAATTTCTTCAATGTTAATAAAATTCAATTTTTAATTACAATATTTTATTCCCTTCAAAAAAAAAAAAAAACATAAAATGCAGTCCCACAAAGAAAATATAAGAAAAACTCTGTCGAATCAATCTCACTTTCAGTGTGGTGAAACACACGCTGGTATTTACTGCCGCCTAGCGGCACATATATTAACCAGTTTGATGGGCAAATGGCCTTAGGTTGCTTTTTGGAGATATCGTAACACACGGCAATACATATATAATAATTCAGATTATTTTATATATATAATATAATTGATTTAAAAAGAGCCTATTTTTGGACACTTTTTAAACCCCCTCTTGTGAAAGGGGGGAAGCTTTTTTTTGTTGGTAAGGCACCAAACTTTAATATACACGCCACACACATTAAGTTTTTTATACTTATCTGTGATTTATAATTCCTCAAAGTTAAGAAATTATAAACGTGTGTTCAAACACACGGCGGTAAGAAATGGGTTAATCATAGTTGTGGTTATCAATACACAATATCGTTAATAAGTAGGCCCATATAAAGACAATGTCTGAAGACAAGCTTGGTTATTAACATGCAATTGGAAAAGTGAGTGTGGTACCTTCTATACAACGACAATATCTGGAGGATAGCCTGGATATTCCCTAGGGTTAAGGAAACTAACACCAAATTTTTCACATAAGAGTTCTAAAGTGGCAGGGACCGGTTCTAATTCTAACACTTTTTATGAAGGCGACAAGTCACTTTAACATAACGATGTCCTTGGAGGGGGTTAATTGTCCCTTTTTTGACACTTTGAAACATGCCATTAAAATAACCTAAAGGAACCCATTAAATTTTGATTTTAATTAATATGATAGATTCCCTTCATTTTAAGTAAAAGAACAAGAGAGAATTAGCCACTGCCGGCACAAAATCCAGTCACACCCTGCGTGTTTACACAATATCTGTCAAAAAAAAAGTAGGCTCAATTTAAAAATGGTCTGGGCAGCTCCATAAGAAGGACAATAAAAATTTCTTCTTGTCTTTGGAACGGTTCTAGCAAAATTTTATCAAATAAGCACAAATAGGTTGCTTGTATTTTTTCAAGAATTTAGCTAAATAAGATAAGTTGGCGTGGTACTTTCTATACAAAAACAATATAGATTTCAATACATCCGCAGAACGGTAACAGTAAAAGTATTAAATTTTTTTACAAATGGCTTGGATATTTATAAACAACGGCTGTCAAAAAAAAAAAAACTCAATTAGGATGTGGCACCTTCCGTACAAAGCAGTGTTCGAAATAAACATTAAATATAGCTCCTTAGTGTTCGGTTCGGTAGATGTCTAGACAACACACAAACGCTAATAGTGTTTGTGTAGTAAATCATTAACAAAATTAACGTTTCCCTGTTTTTCATCTTCGAGCACAAAAAAAAATGCTGTTCTTATCCAACTCAACAAAAACATGAGAACATTAAATTCCATTTGGTTTTTCTAAAAAAAGCACAAACTTCATTGTGTTCGGTTCAGCTCATTAGTGTTCGTTCGTTTCAGTTGTGTTTAGCTTCCTTTTGGCTGGTAAAAAACCAAAATTTTCTTAACAGAAACAAAATACAAATACTAAAACAAAAACAAAAAGCGAGCTAAAAAATTTTACACAAACAAAACACATACACACACAAGCTATCCGTGCTGTGGTCGTTACTAAAATGTTTTGTTTGTTCATTTCTTCATCAATATACAAAAGTTACATTATAGAACATTAAAATATTATGGTTGTCTACAGTACCACTACAATTGTTCTGTTTTTCAACGAAGAACGAAAAATAATTTTCTGTTTATTTTTGAACATTGGTATTAATGGTTTTGTTCGTCTACACAAACACTAAAAAAAATGGTTATCGTTCCTGGGTATGTAAGCCATACGCTAAAAAAATTCTGTTTATTTTCGAACAATGGCACAAAGACAAAATAACATACAGTATATCTGTACCCAAGTTCTGTAACTTTAGCGAGAACTTCTTGCACCGAAAATATGTAAAACAAAATTATCCATAATTTCTCGAAAAGTGAGAAAAAAGTGTGTCTGTAACACATGTCGAAAACTATCAAAAGAGCTAACGACGTTACGCCATAAGCCGATATGAAATCGCAGACGTTCAGAACGCCAGTCCCACATATATTTGACGCGACCCCAATTTACTAAAATTTAAAAGTTTTTCAACGACGGCGGCAAAAATAAAACAGTCGGCTACACCATAATGTTTGTTGTTTGCAAATGAGCTTTGAAAAAATTCGTATCTATATATGTATATAAAAATGAAAAATGTTTGTATGTTTGTTTGTTTGTATGTTGTCTTATAGACTCCTAAACTACTGAACCGATTTTCCTGAAATTTTTAAAATAGGCTACTTATTTTTTCGATAGGAGCAGGGGAATTGGTACCCCCCATTGGATGCCAATATTAAATATCGCATATCTTAAGCGTTGCCTCACGCATTTTGTTAAACTTTTGGTAGTAGGATCTTCTGAGCCCCAAAATTTAAATAAAGTAGCAGCGGGGGAAGTGGTTTCCCCCATAGGGCGCCAATGTTTAATAACGCATATCTTAAGAACTGTTATAGTGAGAATGTTCAAACTTTGTAGAAGTCACTCTTATGGTATACTACACTTTTGAAAATAAAAATAAAGCGGGTAGGCGCTGGGGGGGAAATACCTCCCATAGGATGCATATATTAAATATCGCTCAACTGAAGAACTATTAAAGGGAGATTCTTCAAACGTGGTTAAAGCTACTATTATGGCAAACTTTAAATTTCAGTATAGTAATGGGCGTGTAGACAGAGGAGGAGCAGTTCCACTCATAGATAGAAATATTAAAAGGAGCCGCTGCACGTATTTTGTTGAACTTTTAGTAGTAGGATCCTCTGAGCCCCAAAATTGAAATAAAATAGCAGCGGGGGAAGTGTTACCCCCATAGGACGCCAATGTTTAATATCGCATATCTTAAGAAGTGTTATAGTGAGAATGTTCAAAATTTGCAGAAGTCACTCTTGTGGTATGCTACACCTTTGAAAATAAAAATTAAGCGGGTTGGCGTAAGAGGGGAAATACCTCCCATACGATCCATATATTAAATATCGCTCAACTGAAGAACAATTAAAGGAATAATCTTCAAACGTGGTTAAAGCTACTATTATGGAAAACTATAAATTTTAATATAGAAATGGGCGGGGTAGCCAGAGGAGGAGCAGTAACCCTCTTAGATAGAAATATTAATAAGAGCCGCTGCAAGCAATTTGTTGAAATTTTGATAGTAGGATCTTCTGAGCCCCAAAATTGAAATAAAAAAGCAGCGGGGGAAGTGTTACCCCCCATAGGACGCCAATGTTTAATATCGGATATCTTAAAAACTGTTATAGTGAGAAAGTTCAAACTTTGTAGAAGTCACTCTTATGGTATACTTTTTTGAAAATAGAAATAAAGCGGGTAGGCGCAGGGGGAAATACCTTCCATAGGATGCATATATTAAATATATCTCAACCGATAAAGTGGTTAAAGCAGTGTAGCGAAGCGCACCGGGTTAAGCTAGTACTTTATAAAAATGTTAAAAACAAAATAATTAAACAATAAAAAATGTGCCAAGAACAAAATATTATTAATATTATTGTTTGCATTTTTAATTGTTTTTTAGTATTAACATTTTATTCGCCCCCTTTTTATTCGATAGTTTATTTGATAATTCAAAGCTAGAACTCTCTCACAGAAATTTTACAGACACACTTTTTTTGGTAAATTGGCGAGAAATTTCCTCACGTGACAGCTAATACTCGCCAAAAAAGAGTTACAGGCACAGTTTTGTGAGAAAAACGGCTATTTGTTTCATTATATTGCATTTTTGTTTCATTTCACACATTTCAATCGAAAAGTTTCTCGACGCGAGTGTTACAAAATATGGGCACCGGAGACTATTACAGTAAAAGTTTCCCAATTTGGAACAAATAGCTTCGTAATGAAAACAAAACCTAACAACTCACATTCATACCAATATTAATTTCTGTATATGGGCATGTCCGTCAAAAGATCCACCGTGACTGAAAATTTAAAAGTTATTAAAAGTTGATTATTTTACGATATTGTTATAGAGAAATATTTAGATTTTACTAATTTTATAAATTTACCCATAAATTTGTTCACTTAGATGAACAATCAGAATGCAAAGTTGTGCAAACGCAATTTCTTATTTGTGAGAATGTTTTATTGTATGTTTTCTTTAATATTTATCTTTCTTAAAAGAGGTGATATTTGATAAAAATTATTCTAAAAAAAAATTTTCTTACATGGCCTGTAATCTATGGAAGAGTTCAAAGAGAAATATGTTATTCGGATTAACGATAAATTTTTATTTTGTTTTAATCATTATTCAGTTAAATTATTATGAAAAAAGTTTCACGTTCGAAATGTCACGTATCGACCCAGATTTTGGCTTAACAAAAAGAAAATACAGAAGATTTTGGAATCAAACCAAAGACATTTCAATGTTACATTGCTAGGTAAAATTCTGAGAGTATTTTGACTAAAAAATTGTGTCAGGTTTCGCCGAATTAAGCCTTTTTATACATGGCCACAAAAACTACTTCTATTTTTTCACGTTCGAACCGCTACTTCTTTTGCCATTATCTTTGACCTAGAATCGCGCCCTCCATAAACTTTAGCATGGATAACAGTGCTTTCTTAGTGCTATAATTTGAGGGTTAAAAGAACGTAAAAATATTTGTTGTTTAAAATGTAATTGCATTTTTGACGCGTCCGACTGTCACGTTCGACACTTTGGAATTAGCCACATCTGTATATCGGTTAGAGTTAATGTAAAAAAACCTTGTAAAAATAGCTTCGTTGTCAATACACAACATTGGTTAGAAAGCGGGCTTGAAATGGGCGTGCTATGGCCCATACAAAGAAAATGAAGATTTATACACAGAACAAATTTTTCAAAATCTTTCACTAATTAAAGCATTAATCAAAAATAAAATCAGTTTTAATTAAAAATTTAATCAAGTGAATTAAACGTTTAAACAAGTGAATTAAATGTTTAATCAAGCAGATTAAACGTTTAATTGATACTATTAATTTGTTTACTAGCGAAAATTTAATTATTTTTTTAATTAATATTACAAATTTTTTAATTGAAATATATTTTTATTTTTTTCTGTGTATATATGTATCCGAAGAAAGGTTAAAGAAAAAGTTTTTAGATCTAAAACAATTAGTTTGGTTTTTTATAAAAGACATCTGTAAGTCTGGAGAACAGTTAAAGTAGAAGTATTTAAATTTGGCAAAAATTGCTTCATTGCCATTATGCGAGATCTGTTTAAAAAAATTTTACTCATTTTACTTCAATGGGGGAAACGTAGCGCATCGAGTTAACTAGTATTGCATATTTTCAATAATTTTAATTAAATCTAAAAACAAATAAAAACAAATCGTCGATGGTTAAAAATAGTCCAACTTAAATTTTCAAGAGCAACGAATTTTCCCTCGATTGCTCTGAAATAGTTTTAAAAACCTGACATTTTAAATAAATTACTTATAAAAATATTAAACTAAATTGCAAGATTTATAACCCACATGAATCTACACTTTTATGCCATTAAAAGAAAATTGATGGCAATCAAAGTCTTTCTACTGTTTAAAATCACAAAATTTTAAATTTAATACAGACGATAACAAAAGCAACTCCCCGCGACATTGTCGTAAAAATGGGGAAATGAAAGAGTTATTTTTATCTTTCGAGTTCCGTGTGTCTGTTTGATTGAATGAGTACATGTGTGTGTATGTGTAAAAGTGTTTGAAAACAAATTGAATTGAATACCTTTTTAAACTGGGCCATAAATCTTGTATTAGTGGATTTTTACGTTGTTGTTTTATAGATTTTTTTTTTTTGTTAAGAAAATAAGTCAAAGATATAAGGAAGAAAATACTCAACATATAAATTAGTTTGTTTTAAAATAAAATTAGTTTTCTTTATGTGAATAAAAAAAAAGAAAAGGGGTTTCGAAAACTTTAAGCTTTCGAATATCATTTAAAAAAATATTGCTAACACTCTTGTCTAGCTTTATAAAAAAGAGAAAGCTTGGCTTCTAAAACTTGTAAACCCTATTGGCGTTTTTTTTTTTGTGGAAAAATTTGGGCAACCGCGAACGATATTCAAAGCGAACTAAATTTTTCAAGATTTTAAAATCATTTTAAAAATATAATTTTAAATCCGAGAACATTTCTTACTTTTGGGTTCGACACTTGAACGATGATTAATTTATTGCTGAAGACAAAGCAGGTTTAGAGAGACAGATCCTTACAAATAGGATCATCATAATAGGTGGTCTATTTTAATTCAAAGCACAGCAATTCATTTAAAAGCTGTCATAACAACAGAAATCAGAATGTATTGCAAAATAACGTTTACTGGAGAGACTTTTTTTATTTTATTTCATGTACTTTTTGTCAGAGATTTTTCGCTTACGATGATTTTCTTGCGCTCTAGTGCGCAAGAAACCCAAATTAAATAAAATACTACATAAACGAAAGGAAATGGTTAAAAGCAAACTTTTGTTCTAGCAGTTTGTATAATTTTCGTTTATAAGGGCGCAGGTGGCGAAAAATCCTTTGATGCAAATTTGCATCATTGCGCATTTAGCTGTTAATTCAAAATCTAAAATGTTTATACTTCAATAGTTATTTAAATGGACAATGTTTTTGTTTCTTTTTAAAAACCAACGTATTATTTATTTAATGTTTATGAAATTTTACATTGAAAAAAAAAAAATATTACATTTTAATTTTGTTTATTTTTTATGAAATTTTACAAAGCAGTTTTTGGTTTTTGTTAGACATAAAGCTATGTTACACTTGCTACAAATCAGTTGACTTTGGCCCTTACAACCCGGCAGCGTGCATCTTACCCTATTTTCTTGGAATTCCGGTAAGTGGTATTCCGGTAAGTCCACATGATCGTGCCTGATATCTAGGGATGGTATTGCTGATGTTGGACCTAGTTTTTGCTTTTTAACATGCAATCTTTCGACAGAAGTTGAATCCTTGGTTCTTGAACGTTTCTGTTTTGTGTTTATTTTTAGAAGTGTCAATGCCAGATCTTTACGAAAATTTTAAAGTGTTAGAGTCGTATTCCCTGTTGCTCGCTTATACAAAAACCAAGCATTTGTTGCTGCTAAAGGGTGGTTAAATTTCAAGGGCCGATGTTGATTTTGAATAAAACACAAACTATTTAGGAAATTATTGTAATTTTATTTTATTATGATATATTGGTATTACTCAATTATGTATGGAACAAAATATCGGCCAAATGGGCGCCGCGACCACGGCGGCACACCTCCATCCGATGGTCCAAATTTTCGATGACCCTGAGGCATAATGGAGGTTCTATGCCGTTAATGTGCCGAATTATCTCATCCTTTAGCTCTTGAATTGTTGCTGGCTTATCGACGTACACCTTTTCTTTCAAATAACCCCAAAGAAAAAAGTCCAACGGTGTCAAATCACATGATCTTGGCGGCCAATTGACATCGCCATTACGTGAGATAACACGGCCATTGAATTTGTTGCGCAAAAGAGCCATTGTTTCGTTAGCTGTGTGGCAAGTGGCACCGTCCTGCTGAAACCACTTGTCGTCCACATCCATATCTTCCAATTCGGGCCATAAAAAGTTCGTTATCATCTCACGATAGCGAACACCATTCACAGTAACTGCCTGACCGGCCTCATTTTGGAAAAAATACGGCCCGATGATGCCGCCAGCCAATAAACCGCACCAAACAGTCACTCTTTGTGGGTGCATTGGTTTTTCGACAAACACTCTTGGATTATCATTCGCCCAAGTGCGGCAATTCTGCTTATTGACGAATCCACTGAGGTGAAAATGTGCCTCATCACTGAATCACGAAGTGCACGATATGCATTTTGATTTGAACGTCCATTTTCATAATAAGTCTGGATAACTTTAACACGTTGTTGGATTGTCTATCTCTCCATGGTTCAAATTGAGTAAGTCTGAAATAGAGAAATGTCAAATAAAATTCGGAAAAAAACTTGGCCCTTACAATTTAACCACCCTTTAGGTCCAGTAGATGGTAAACTAAACGCATTTTCCATTTTCTGGTTTTCATTTTGATTCGGTTCCGCCCCATCATGCTGTCTAAGAGATCAACACCGCCCATATGACGGTTGTACTCTTTGACAATCGCTGGGCACTTAACCATGATCGGCTTGCGCTCCCGACGGTCGAATCAGCTAATATCATTTTCTGGTTCCACGCCAACGAATGAGGACGGTGTAGTTACGTTCTTATTATCTTTCCACAAGACGTTTGCGAGCTTTAAACCTTCAAAGTCAGCAACGAATAGAAATGATGATCCCCTAGTACATTGTTTTATTTCTTGATCAGTTGGTAATTTACAATTTGGTATCCGATTTCGTCTGACTGTTCCAACTGTATGTATGCCTTTTTTTCCTAAATAGACAAGCAACGGGATGGCAGTTTAATAATTGTCTAAGTAAACTTTATAGTTACATCCATTTGGTACATTTCGTAATAGTCGGACGACAACGTTGGCAGAAGTTCCTAGATCAGGCTCACTTGGCAAACGTTTATGCGGCAAATTGTCTTGGCTGGTATATATTTCAAAATTATATGCAAAACCTGATACTCCGGAAAGTACAAATAATGTGTAGCCCCACTTGTGTGACTTTGCAGGCATATATTGTTTCAAATGATGCGAGGCTTTACTTGCGCACATTTGTTCATCAACAGATAAGCGTTCTTCTAACGGAATGGATGAAAATTTTTCATTTAAACAGTCTACCAGTGGCCAAATCTTGTATAATTTGTTTGATCGGCAATGAAATTTTCATTATTGTTCAAATGAAATATGGATCGTATCTTTTCAAATTTTGTTTGAGGCATGCATTCCTTTACACAGTCCAAACCAATTTGGCTGTCCCATAGAAGGCGAATATTGGAGTAATTCACCACTGATGACGAAATTAGAATGCCCATAAATTGGTAAATATAAGTTTTTTCCAAAATAAAGTTCTCTTCAATATTTGTTTGCTTCGCATACAAATTACATTCCTCAACTATATGTTGTAAAATGTCTTCATCAAAGAAGTATGTAGTTAAAAAATTGGAATGGAGTCTGAAAGTTCTTTATATATTCCCGCAAATCAGTATTTCCTCCAAATTTTATTTCATCTCCACTGACAGAAAATTTAGTTTTTATCCAGACAATATGTCTGCAAGCCTCTCGTGTTAAAAAATTTGTGGCACCAAGTAGATTTTCCGAACTTTCTTGAGCTATATTTTCAGTTACATTTTCATCTTCACTATTTAAGTCGTTCATGATATCCACAACATTTTCATCACCCAGAATGCGCTCTAGATCTTCATTATTTCGTAACGGTACATTATGTGACCATGACATTTTATGAGATGATGCCAGTGTTGCCAATGATGTCATTTATTAAAAACAAATTTTGTAAGTGATGTCGCTTACGTTATTTTCGCGGTTAGGGCTCGATATGTACCAAGTTTTGTCAAATTACCTTCAAAATTACGAACTGTACACAACTGCGCTCAAGGTTTACATGGACAGTCATCTAGCCAGCCAAACTGACGGACGGACATCGTTAGATCTACTCAGAAAGTGATTCTGAATTGATCGGTATACTAAAGCCAGTATTTTTATGTTAAACACATATCAGCAAAAAATACATCCACACGTTGGTGTGGGTATAAATATTCTAACACAAGTAAATTCCGAACTATTTTTATCCACACAATTTTTGTACTGCAAACCCTTAAAAACCTGCTTAGCAAAATCTTCTTGAATATGTGTATAAATCTTACGATTGATTTAACGATTTAGCCAACATTAATGCATTTATGGGTTTTATTTTTTTTTTCTCCACATTGGTGCTCCTCCCATTGAGATTGAAACCATTTTTTTCCCCCATAGAAAATCTTTTACAACAGATGGGTTAATTTAACGTTGATGATTTTCTGGCGCCTCTCTTTAGTTCTATCAAAACAATTATTTCAAAAATTGTTTTCTTTTACTGCATGTTTAAGAATTCAATTTTCTTCTTTTTTTTTTTGCTATTAGTTGTTTATTTTTTTTTAATGTTCTTTTATTATAAACTAAATATGATTTAATGGCAAATTTATTTTGTTTATTTACCAGTTCTGCTAACGTTTCCCCCATGTTTAAGTTCCCATGATTTGGGATTGTTTTGGAAATAATTAAAAGTTTTGTTTGATTTATTTGTGTTTAATAAGATGTTTCCCTAGTTGGTATTTTTATTTAGATAAATAACAAAATGAGATAATTTTTTGGATTCATCAGTTGCCAAATATTTTTAAAAATTTTATAAAACATTTAGTTTTCTTAATATTAAAAAAAAAACAACCTAAAAAAAATTGCTAAAACCTTATGCTAGAAACCCAACTGGGACGAACGACGAATTATTCGCAACGAATATTCGTCACCAAAAATAGAAAACATTGGTTTATATGAAAGTACACACAATCATTGCGTAGACCAAAATTCGTCGTGCGTAACGAACTATGCGATAGGTTTATTTCTATTTCTTACGCAGACGAACGACGAATAAATTGGGAAAGAGACAGCGCAGCATGATAGCAAATTTCAATATTTTAAAAATCGTGAAAACTGTAAAGAATTACAGGGACAATTCGCTTCTATTGCGAACTTGGCTAAAATTCGCGAAAATTGCAAACTTTTAAGCACACACTAAAATTTATTAGAAATGAGTGAAAAAAGAAAACAAAATGTCGAAAAAAAACAAAAAAAAAAAGTTTGCAATAATTCGCAAAAAGTTTTAATATTTCCAAAAAGCCATAAAATTGATAAAAAGTCCCTAAAACTATAGGGAATGGCTAAAATTCGGTAAAAATTGCAAAATTAGCGGAAAGTCGCAAAAATATTTATTATAAATCGTGAAAGCTTTAAAGAACTAAAAAATTTACAGGAACAAATCGCGAACATGGCTGAAATTCGCGTAAAATTTCAAAATTTTAAACAAACCCAAAAACTAATTTGAGATCGCAAAATCGTAATGCAGAAAACTAAATATGCTGAAGAGATCCATTTCGAGTGGATACGGATTTTAGGACATACCCGATTAATAGTTTTTTAAAAATTAAAAAAAAATGTTAGGTTCACGCACTTATTGTGTCTCATTTGACGAATTGACGCAACGAATTCTTGCCGACGAATTCGTCGTACTATGCCAAGTTCGCCGTCCGTCCCAGTTGTGTTTCTAGCATTAAAGTTAGTTTATTGATTTTATTTTCCAAGTAGGCACAATGGGGAACATTTTATGTATCGAGCGACAAAAACACAATTTTACAGGAAAATGTTTCTTTTTATTAGATTTAATAAAAATTTCTACGAAGGTTGGCGCTTAAGGTAAAATTGTTTTTGCTATAAAGTCGTAACGGTACCTTATGTGATATTTAGGAGATGATGCAAGTGTCGCCAATAAATTCATTTATTAAAAAAAAACGAAGATTGAAAATTATGTTGCTAAAGCTATTTATGAGGTAAGGGCTCGATATGTGTTGCTTTTATAACGAGACTCTATTCCTGAGAAATGGTTTATTTGTCGGCTACGTGCAATTATGGATTATTTCGCCGACTTTGTGACAATAACATATCTATGAACTAAATTATATCAAATTATCTTCAAAATTCCAAACTTTAATTTGCGCGAAAGGCTTACAAGGACAGCCAACCAGCCGGACGGACGGACATCGCAAGATCGACCCTGAAAGTGATTCTGACTTGATAGGTATTCTTAAAGGTGTGTTAAGAACAGTGTTTGAAAATAAACAGAACCTTATTTAACGTACGGCCTAAACACCCAGAAAAGATATCTTTTTTTAGTGTTTGTGTATTAAAATACAACCCTTAATACTGTTTACAAATATTTTCAAGAAAGTAATGAGCATTATATAGTGGTCTGTTTTTAGTTCTGAAACAGAACAATTGTAGTGATACTGTAGACAAACATCATATATTAATTGTCTATAATGCTTTTTTTAACATTGATGAAGGAATGAGCAAACAAACAGCAGACAACACGAATCGCTTGCGTGTGTACATGTTGCGTTTGTGTAAATTTTTTTTTTATTGGCTTTTTGTTTTTTTCTTGTTGTATGTGTATATATTTTGTTTTTGTAAAAACAGCACAACCAAAACTAACGAACATTAATGTGCTGAACCGTATACAAAGAAGTTTGTGTTAAAAAAAAAAAACAGAACGTAATTAAATTTCTCATGTTTTTGTTGAGTTAGATAAGTACAGTTTTATTTTAGTGTTTAAAGCAGTGTTAGAAAATAAACAGCAAATTTTTTAGCATTCGGCTCTCACACCAAGGAACGATATGTATTTTTCTAGTGTTTGTGTAGACGAACACAACCCTTAATACCGTTCGTAACAATTTTTCAGAAAGAGCCGAACATAATATAGTATTCTGTTAATCATTAAATCATTAACAATTGTAGTGATACTGTAAGCAAACATTATATTTAAATGTTCTGTACTGCTTCTTTTTTTACATTGATAAAGAAATAAACAAAAAAAAACTTTTAGCAGCGACCGCAGCTCGCTAGCTTTTTGTTTTTGTAAAAGATTTTTGATTTGTTTTACCAGCTAAAAGGGCACTAAGCACAACAGAAACGAACGACCACTAATGAGCTGAACCGAAAACAATGAAGTTTGAAGTTAAATGGAATTAAATTTTCTCATTTTTTTTTTTGTTGATTTGGATAAGAACAGTATTATTTTTGTGTTCGAAAGATTACAAACAGGGAAACCTTATTTTTATAATGATTTACTTCACAAACAGTTTCAGCGTTTGTGTTTCCACATATCTACAGAACCGAACACTAAAAAATTGTTTATAATGTTAATATTCGAACACTGGTCTAAAACCAATATTTTTATGTGTTGGATCAGTGCAAACTCATACCATCCTTTCCACTATTGTGGTGTAGGTAAACTTAAGAATTAAGTAGAAATCAATTTTTAAAGATACCGAAATTGAAAATTTTGGCTTAAAATCGTTTCGCTTAAAAAAATTGTTTCTCATCACATACCTGTTTAATAGAAAATAAGTTATTTTCAAAAGATTTTATACAAAAATCTCTCGGAAATCTTATCAATTATTTCCATATTCTCCTTATTCTTAATAGAGATATTAAAATCAATTTTTTATATCGACAGCTTAATTCGAAAACATGCTAAGTCGAAAAAGTGACTTTTGCAGAAGAAGCTCTTAAAGTTTACGGACGACGCAACGGTCAGTTGTATGCTATGTTACTTTGTTGTTCATAACTTTAGATTGCATAAGCCGATCAGCACTAAAATGTTTCAGAATTTTAGTTGGACAATGAATGCTCAATTCACAAACGTAAACAAATTAAAAATATGCTAAGTCGACTTAACGTGGTTTGGAATTAAGCTGTCGATACAAGAGCTAATAGTTTTAGCAGCCATAGCGCATAGTCCAGTGTATGTGCACATTATAAAAATATTAACCAATTAAAATATTTTCTTAAGAAAACTCTAAAAATTTCCCACGTCCTTTTTTTAAAATTCAATTAGTACTAATAAATTCGTTTTTTACTTTAAACCATTATCTCCCAAAATAAAAGGCATTACAAATTTATTGCAAAAATATAAAAGAAATCTCTAAATTTACTAAATGTCTTTGTTATGTCGTTATTTAAGAAAAGAAAAATCTATTGTAATGCTTTTGGATACGCTTTATTTAGTGAAATTGCTAATTTTATATGCTTCATAAAAAAATCCACATGCTCAAACACAGATTCATTCATTCATACATACAATGCCCAAATAAGTATGCAATAGAATATTTGTTGGCTTCTTTTATTGAGCCATACGATAACGAAAGGAAATTTTCAATTTTATATAATACGACATCTAACCCCATCGTATTTCGGGCAGATTTCAATGATAATTGGCAGCTGTTTATCTTTATTTTATGTGCGTAAAATGTGTGCGATTGTGTTTCGCCTTTAAATTGAGATATTGCAAAAATCCTTTAGTTCCTTATGTTCGTGTAATTTATATTTAAATATTGGTTTTTGATAAGGATTTTGGTTAACCCAGTTAAGATGAACTGAATTAAATGTAAATTTATGAAGTTCTTTTTTAAATCCCATTGTATTTAAAAGGGATTGAAAGACAAAAAAGATCCTAAATTTCTTAAAAAGTGTTTTTAAATCTATTGAAAGAAGTAAAAATTTATACTTGCTTTTGTTATAATATTTTTTTTAGATTAGGGAGCGGGAATACTTTTCGGCAAAGGCCTATGAAATTTTTCAGTTCGACAGTTTGATTTTAGAGTTAGAATTAAAACAGAACATCGTTGAGACTACATTTTCGATACAATTTGGACATTAAAATTTGTCATAAAAAGCCTGCGTGATATAAAATCTTTTTGGTTTGGAGAACGTTTTTTTCCTGTGCTTTCACATATATGTAGACATTTATCCCTGTAACAATGCTACCGTACTTTCATTAAATTTCGTAAATTTTTTAAACAAAGAAAAATTTGAATAAAAGAAAAGGACGGAATGAGAGGGAATTTTAAGTTACTATCGACAATTTAATTATAGGCTTTTCGATTTATGCTAAAGTTGAAGACTCAAGGAAAAATATTTTTAATATTAAATTTTCCGGCTTTTTATATAACCCGGGCCCTGAAGCCGCCAATGCTCCGCGTACGTACATGGTAAAATCTGGAACTTAAATTTTTACATACTTTTCGCAATATTTGCGTAAGTTAACAATTGAACTCAATTCCTACTCTGACCTTCAAGTGGTAAGCCCTGGAACCTTAAGCAGCCTGGATGATGATACGGTAACCAGCCCGTGTGGGATTCTAGGGCAGGAAATATATATATTGTTCAAGGACCTAAGCATGGCATGGGTTGATGATCGACCAACGGCAATCAAAGGTACAAAGCTGCGGCTTATGTTTACTATGTTAGGTACGCGGCTGCAAGCGAGCGTCGGTTTCGGACCGAAAGGCTCGCCATACAAAAGTGACACGCGTCTTTGGACCCATCACCCATCTCGAAACGGTACTTTGATAATTTAAGCAATAAAAATAAAACGATACAATATAATATCGTTTAGTAAATTGAGATTTCAATGCCGTGTGGTAGAGAAAGATACGCCTCGTCGGCCAGCATGTAATTTTTCTTCAAAATGAGTCTTGAAGAGCGTAAAGCCAAATATATTTTTGTTTTCCTCTGAAGCTGAAAATATGAAATATAAAGAGTTTTTCGTCTCTCCTGTAAAATGTGGTGGAAGAGAATTAGCAGGTTTGCATATTAAGCCGACATAAACTACTCCGAGGGGAAATCGTGCGATTCTTCTTCCTGCTACCGCAATTGGCAGAAGGATTTTGAAGGTGCTTATCTATGCGAGAACAACCTGATGAATGGGACCAATTCAAACTGAAGATATCGGATTCAAAAATCAAACATAGGCATGAAGGAAAATTGTAATGTTGCAACATGAAACGTATGCACGTAACACGAAACTGGCAAGCTGGAACAGGGGATGGCGGTGCAAGAATCGAGATGGACAGGACAATGGGAGCTATGAAACGAGGACTCTGTTTTTTTCTTTACTCTGTTCACGCGCATAGTAATGAGTAAAGTAAAGGAGTAGGTTTGCTGATGACATAGATGATTTCATGGTATCCCATTAGTGAAAGGACTGATGGCTATAAAGCTTAACACAAGAGCACGCAATTTCAAAATTATTAATGCCTACACCCAGAGAAAAAACATGTTTAAATATGGTCACCTCCAACAATACTATGTTTAAAGAAAATTTAAACCATGTTATGTGTAATTTAACCATATTATTGTCAACGACAACCATATTATGGTAAAAATAGTCCTCCATCAAGAAGCCACAACTATAATATGGTTGCCTCCTAACACATTATGGTTAATAATAACTAAAATATGTTTAACACTTATAATAGCATGATTGGTTTTTAACCATAGTATGTTGCTCTTGAAAAAGAGGAAAATACTATTGTTAATTTAAAAACAAATTATTGTCATATTTAACCATACCATGCTTAGAGGCAACCGTAATATGGTTGTGGCTTCTTGATAGGGCACTAATTTAACCCTAATATGGTTGTCGGTGACAAAAATATGATTAAATTTAACATAATATCGTTTAGATTTTCTTTAAACATAGTATTGTTGGAGGTGACCATACTTAAACATGTTTTTTCTCTGCGTGTACGCTCCAAATAAAACTCAATCTCGAGAAATGAAGGATGAGTTCTACGATGCACTCAGTAGTAGGATGAACAGTAATGTGGATAATTGTGACATAACAATGTTGCTCGGTGACTTCAATGATAAAGTCAGCTCAGACAATACCAGCCTGGAATGCTACATGTGCAAACACGGTGGAGTAAGAACCGATAATGGAGAAAGATTACTTGATCTGCTACGACAGAAAACTTGTTTTGGGGGGCAATATTTTTCATTACAAGTTCCATCACATTATAACTTGGGTATCACCAAATGGCATTACTGAAAATCGAGTTTACCATATTTTGATGTTTGCTCGAGGCGAGTAGCAACCACTATTTGGTTGTGTGCAGTTTCCGATTGAAGGTTGATTTTGGGAAACTACAAGTGGAGGGACTCCAAAATGCCTTTAAGTCAGCGGAAATTCTAAAAAACAACATCGCTTGGCAAGCGCTTCTATGGAACCCGCAAGGAAGAGACTGTCATGTAAGTGGACCTGCTGAAACGTGGAGGAAGACGATAAAGGCGGAGCTGCAACATGACGTGAATCAAGGCAATAGAGCTAACTATATTAGCAAAACAATTTTTTGTAAGATATTTGTCATTAAAAATCGAATTGAAAAGCATACAAAAAGTGACATATTCATCTCTCTATCTCCAGTCTGTGGTTAGATTTTTAAAATGTTTTAACGCAGTATAAAAGAATTATTAAATATCTATTATAGTTGGTCATTCATTGGACAAAACAAATTTTCCGAATTTTTTATTCATGAAAATAACCATTTTTGGACCCTTTTTTGACGTGGTTTAGCTCACGAGAAATTAAATCCAGAGCCAAAATATTTTGGGAATCATCATAAAAAATGCCAAGGTTTATTTTCAGAGGGGTAAAACTTTAACTTTTTTGCCCATATAAGATGAGTCGGTCTATTGTACAAGTATCTTCAACAGTGATAGAAAATTCATTACTATGGTACAATTTTCAGTACTTTTCCCTTCCAAAAATACCACGGTACCCCCACGTCCGTTTTAGTACTATTTTTGTTATGCTTCCATGGTTAAAAATTTAGCTTTAAATTTAACTCCGACTCCTAATATAACTTAATGCTAAATATATATGAGACTGGTCCTTATTTGACTTTAAACTCTTTTTTTTAATTTAACCATTTAAAAGGGGTTAAATATAGCAAGAAAAAGATTCAGTAAAAATTTCGAATTAATATTTTTAAAATTGAATCGCCAATTTCGAAGTATTTTTATTTTGAAATTATTAGAATAACTTTTAAAAGTTTTTGTGGGTACTACGACTTCGACTCCACTACACAAACCTTTACTCCGACTCTACAACTCTGACTCCACAGCACTGTTTGCAACATTGCGTACACAAAATTTATTATAATCAAAAGGTTATGGCAGCACTGCTTGTTGGTATATTTTAATGTTAGATATTCTCTTCGGAATTTTGCTGTTGAAATTTAGTCAGCTCGGTCCATAAATGGCTGAGATATGAGCAAAAAAATGTTTTAAAAAAAGTACCAAAATGTTGAAAAAAGTACTCTTTTGCTAAGTGGTCAGTACCAGTTAAATATTTCAATTTTCCATCGCTGATCTTCAAGCCCTTCTTGGCATACCAATTCATAAATAAATAAATTAAAATAAGTTTCAAAAAGCCGCTTTTGCCGGCTTTTGCTTATTTTGGAGCCCATTTCTTCTGAATTGTGTGAACGTTTGAAATAATTACAAATGGAGCTTAAGAGCAAAATAAAACACACGAGCGATGAAATTAAAGATATAAAACACATGTAAAGCATATTCATACGAAAATCAAACATTTTTAATATCTACGCAAACATCTTGTTGTAGTTATAAAACCGCTTGTGTAGTTTATTTGGCCGCTTGCCCTCACTATGCTCAACCCACAGAAATTTACGTGAAGTGTCAATATGAAACGCAATATTCTTATGAAAGATCTCCGAATTTGGGTGGCATTTTTATTTATTTACTCTAATTTAATTTACAATTTTAATTAACTGAAAAGACAAAACAGCAATAAATTTTAAATCAAAACTTCTTTGTTTTTCTAAATGGCTTTTCACAAACCAAATAAAAAATACTAGTAAAAAACTGCCATCTAATGAAAACAAGTTGACATTTACGATTTTTCAATAAACTAAAAAAACATTTGTCAGTCATCAAACTAAAAGAGAATTTTACTGAAATTCATAACATCAAACTCACTTGTTCCATAAAACACTGATCATTTATATTTTTTAACTAAAACAATAGAAAAAAAACCCAACATTATTGTATTTTTGCCACAAAAGGCGCGTATACAAATATTTGCTTAATATTAATTTCGATTTCCTAAGAAATAAAACACCCCAAGTTCTGTGACAATAGAAAAAAGTCCTTGCTAGACTCAATGTCTGGCAAAAGAAAATTAAGACAATTTCCTATAAACACACATTAATTTCATTCACGATTCTTTACAACTTCGAATACAGCACACCTTAAGAATGCCTAAGACAGGCTAAAAGTAAAAAATGATCTATAAAATTGTTATTTGAACAATGATAAATAAATGTTGACATCTTCGTTTTTGTCTTTGACATAAATTCCATATAACAAGATCATTCCTTTTCTTATTTTTTTTTTTTGAAGGAAAAGAATTTTTTTGTATGTGTTTTTGCCAGACAAAAAGGAGTCAGCTCAAGACTTAATTCAATACGTCTTTAGATTATTGTTTGAATATCCTTTTGTTTAGTGTTTATGTGTCCTTTTGTAAGAAATTTAATGTTGTTTTCGTTTTCTCCTTTCCTTAAAGTCAATGAATTGAGTTTTCTATTACATCGAAATAAATGACAGTTTCTCGTTTATTTGTTCCTTTTAATTTATATGAAATTTATATTTTGTAAAACGTTGTAATTGTACGACTGTTTTCTAAGGGTTTGTGCCCATTTTCTTGTTTTGTTTAAAATATATTCTTTATTTTCGTTTTTTTACGCTATTGATTTATAGTTTTTTGATCAAAATATTTTTGTCGTTAGGTTTTAATGATCTTTTTTCTTTTCAGTTTATGGAAAATATTTTTATTTTAAAACTTTTTTTTTTATTTTATTTTAAAGTGCTTCTAGATTATAGACTTAAGTTGGAATTGAACTGAAGATTTAACAGATGTTTGACACGGGGATTTCAACAGAACTTTTGTTTAAGATATTTGTTCGAAAAATTCCTGGGGTCTAATTACCGCATACGATGTCGAGCAAAATTAATCGACATTTTTTATTTTGGTATTATGACTCTCGATATCGAATGAAATGTATCGTAATTTGAGATGATAGCATTCGATATCGAGTAACCAAGGACATTACCTCTCTCTAGTTTTCGTTCGATACGTCAGTGGCTATCGTATGCAGGAAAATACGATAGTATACGCGATACGATAGCTTACTCGATATCGAATGCGATAATTAGGCCCCTGCTCTCCAAATATAACCTTAACGTCTATTCTATTGGTCGAATCGCTTTGGATCTGAAATTTATTATATAAATTTTCATATTAATATGTATTCTTATTCAAATAAGAATTTATAAAGCTTTCTAACCTTAAATAGTCTTATTCCTTCAATATATTCCTGGAACATTTTCTATGCACTATCAAAATATTTTTCAAAAAAATAAAAGAGCAATATAAAAGAGTGTATCAAAAACAGCAAAATATTGACATATCGTCAGCTCAGAATTGGTTTGGCGCATATGCCAAAAAGTCGGAGTGAAGAAAAACGACAAAGAAGATTTACATGAAGATTTCTCAAATTGTACCCGATAGAATTTTTTTATATTTTTACCACTGCTTCCGGTATATGTTTTGAAGAAAAATGCAAATTTTTGCGCACTTTCATGAATAAAGTTAGAATTTAATAGTATTTTTTTGAAAATGAAAATATTGTTTTGTGCCGCATACGCCACTTTTCTAAAAAAAAATTAAAAAAGTGACTTTTTGTGCTGCATACGTATACTTATTGCTGTGTATTGAGTAACTTGTTGTTGAGATGAATTTTTTTTATAGTTTTTTTATTTGATTTTACTTTACAAAAACAGAAAAAACAGTTCTACTCTTATGAAAAGTAACATAAAAAGCCACAAACAACTTAACTTAACTTAAATAATGAAAAAGTAAAAAGAAAATTTAATACTTAATATTGAGTAAATTTTTATAATAAGCTTTATCAATACGTGGAAGAAATATAAGCAAGTCTTTTATGTCTCTATTTTTATCGCTGGAAATAAATGATGGTTTCGATATTTTCAAAACATTCGTCAACAAATTCTCAGGAGTTTTCTAACAATTTTTTGATGCAGACTTAACCAAAATTGCATTTTTATATTTTTCCTCTTGACAGAAGTTTTATAATATATACATAAATCATTATGTTAACTGTATAGAAGTACTTTAATTTAAGCAAAAGGGACTTTTCGAAAGTCCATTTTATTTGCTTCCAACGAGTATGTGCGAAAATTTTCCGGAAGCATTTCCATAACTTTAAGTTTTGTTTTATTATTTGGCATTGTTTTAAGCAAATTTAGTAAATGAAGAGGACTATGAATTTCAATATTCTTTAAGTACCGGTCAATAGCACCATGGACACAGTCCACTTCTTGAATTAAAGAATGTTCTGGTTCTGAAGACTTTTGTATTACGGCATAAATATTATTTTGTTTAAAGAACATTTTGATTGCGGTTGCGTTAATTTGATTTTTATTTTGAGGTACGCAAGAATCGCTCCATAATGTCAAAGTTTTAATAAGTGGACAATCTTTTATTAATTCATTTAAAATTTTAATTTAAGCACTAGCAATATTGTTACCACTCCGACCACTATGAGCTCCCGTCAAAAAGGCACAATAAGTAAAAGTTGGTATATATGACATAATAATGGTTGCTGTAAGATTAAACATATTTAATTTTCGTTTGTAGTAAAATTTTAAAGCATTTCCCTTAGGTAGGCTAAAAACACAAATAATAGCAAACCGTACACTTGGTTGGGTCCATTATAAAACAATTTTTTACAAATTTATTTTCTTGTTGTCATTTTACTTTGCTTTTGCTTTAACTACTTTTTTTTCTTACGGCAATGCAGCAAAAAAACAGTAAAATTAATTTTGTACGTTTTTGTATGAAGAATTTGCTGCAATCGCCAAACAATGGCTTGTAGAGCAAAACAGTACTTAAAAAGTTTTGAAACAGTTGATATGCGGCAAAATTAATGCTTTATATCTCAGAAACCATAAAAATTTTCGCGAAACAGGTTTTTGATTTAGAAAGAGGGTATTAAAAAAATATATTCCTCATACCTAACTCATTTTTTTAAAAATGGTCGGTAGGTCAAACCAGTAATGAGCTGACGATATATCGATTCCTATGTTTCGAGGGTGGAACAAAAAACCACAACAAAGTTCATCCATTTAGATATATCCTTCGCTATCTGCTTCACTTTGGCTCAGGACTTTTCAATTGAGTTTGTTTCATTTTAGATTTGTCTCCTCCAGGTGTTAGCGGTTCAATTAACATCTTAGCAACGTTGTCAGTGGTGCGTCTGAGAACAATCCAACTCCATTTACGACTTATGGTCTGGATACTTATTGGGGTTTCATCTGCTCTTTTCCACTGGTATCTGTTTGTAATAACTAGAGATGCGATTTCCATGTAAATGTATGTTTTTTGTCAATAGTCTAAGAACGATGTCAACTAATTATCTTTACGAATCATTAAATTTGCGCTAAAATGGCATTGATTTGTTTTTGCATATTGTTGCATATTTTGGTGAAAATGCATGTTTAGGTTTAAAATTCATATTTTTGCATATATTGACATTTTTAAAGGATTTATTTTAATATTCATATTTAATTAATTTTCATTTCTTAAGCCTAAATTACACTATCTCACAAGTCTTACGTATTCCATAATACTTTGTGAGATAGAAATCTAATGAGTTTTGTTGCGACTGTCAAAAAATCTAATGTAACAGACAGTTTGGGTTCACACCATCACACAAAGTATAAACACTCAAACATGAAATAAAATGCAACCCTGATCCAATGAAAAGTATTATTGTTTAGAAATTTTTCAAAAAACGATGAAGTCGTATGGGATGTCAAACTTTTTTTTTAATACTTGTCATTTTTGCGACACATTGCATTCACACTATCACACTTTGTCATATTACTTGAGATTTTGACATGTATTAATACAAAGTATAATGGTGTAATCTAGCCTGTAAAAACATTCTTAAATACACAAAAAAGCTTCCAAAAACAATTTTGAAATCAATAAATAAATTCTTTTGGGGCATTGCATTAAATACAAGATATTCAACATTTCGACAATAGATCCTTCTTTTTTAAACCGATGCAGCAACCTACATGGTTAAGGCTTTTAATGGGTTTAACATAATTTATCCAAAACTGTTACAAATTACTTGCTTGGCATATGGCTTATTCCGCGTTGCGGACAAAACTAGAATCCAATTCGATAATAATGCAATTTTTAATGAAATATATACCTGTCTAGATGCTTCAGAATTCTATTCAAAAAAATTTGGGGAATGTTCGAAGAGTTTGATACCGACGATTATGCAATACCGATACCGATGATTATGCAATTAAAAAAGTAAAAGAACATCAGAAATAAATAAGCATTTGGATTTTCCAATAACGAATATATTGGTGAAACAATAACTAATAAGGAGGGACTTAGTTCTCTTAATACTCAAGTCAAATTAATTGCTGCAAACAGTAAAATTAACAATGTGGAAGGAAGAATACTTAGGTCGACCAACTCAAAAAAATCCAAAACGTTTTGCAGGAAAAAATAAGGATTTCAAAGAATTAAATAAATTTCAAATATAATAATTTTTTTAAAAATGCATTGGCATTCTTTAAGTACAACTTTTTCTTTTGATAAAACATTAGTTATTTGTTTAAAGAAACAAAAATTTAAATTAGTTTTTTAAGTTTTTAAAAGATATTTGAACAACTAACTTTTTAATTTTTATTAAATTAAAAAACGGTTTTTAATGGAAATTTGTTCAGTTTTTAGTGCATATTGTTTTATTTTGTAAGTGCATATTTTGGAGATTTAAGTGCATACTTTAAGCGCATATTTTAGTGCATGAAAATCTCCTCCCTAGTGATAACATTTGGCTAAAATATCTTCAGTATTAATCGTTACGAGCGATTAATGAATACCTGCAAGGGTTTGAAGCAGTGTTCGAAAATAAACACTAAATATCGTTTCTTAATGTTCGGTAGATTTGTGGAAAACACAAACGCTAGTGTTTGTGTAGAAAATCATAAATAAATAACGTTTCGCTGTTAGTCATCTTTCGAACACAAAAATATTACTGTTTTTATCAAACTCAACAAAAAATGTGAACATTTAATTCCGTTCGGTTTTTTTTGAAAATCCACAAACTTCAAAGTGTTCGGTTCGGCTCGCTAATGTTCGTCCCTTTTGGCTGGTAAAAAAAAACCAAAAATTTTTTTTACAATAACAAAATACACACACGAAAAAAACATTATAGAACATTAAAATATAATGTTTGTCTACAGTATCACTACAATTGTTCTTTTTTTTTTTTGACGAAGAACCGAACTTCGTAACTATTCTTGAAAATAGTTACGAACGGTATTAAGGGTTCTGTAGGTCTACACAATCACTAAAAAAATAGATATCGTTCCTGGGTGTGTGAGCCGAACGTTAAATAATGCACTGTTTATTTTCGAACACTGGATTGAAGTCGCTAGCTTCGGATGGAACGCACGTTAGATAAAAAGAGATGGAGTTTGGTCCTCAGCTGAATTCGGTGTGGTTTCCATATGATTTGCAAGTCCCTCAAATGCTTGGTTTGCCTTTTTGGTGAGATTTGTAATATGTTCTCGCGAGCCGCCTGATTCTGCTACGACACTACCCAGATATAAAAACGATTGCCCTTCTTCAAGAACTAAATTTTCTATTTGGAACTTTTGGGAGTTGGTGGTACCTAAACGCTACACCTTTTTATTTTCTATGTTAATAAGTAGACCTGTATCACTTGCCGTGGATTGTATTTCTCCGTGTTAGGCTGCCATATATCGTTGAATGTATGGGATTGCAGACATGTGTCATCGGCATAATGGAGATCTTCGAGGCGTCCAGTTAAGCCCCAAGTGATGCCTCTTTTATTGGTTGTTGCCTTAAGCATTATAATGTCAAGTACTATGTTGAACAGCAATGGAGATAAAGCACAGCCTTGTCGTAAACCTGCGTTTATTCTAAAGGGTCTTTCTAGATTACGTACATGAACGTAAGTGAACCATGCATGTTGAATCCCAAAGAAAAACTTATAGACAATTTTTTTTGTTTAATTAAACCATTAATCAAAAATAAAAATCAGTTTTAATTAAAAATGTAATGAAGTAAATTTAACGTTTACTTATATCTACAATATTACGGCAGAAAATATTGTTAATATCAAAAAGTTTTAATTGATACTTTTTATCAGTTTGTTTACTGGTGCAAATTTAATTAATTTTTTAATTATTATTAAAAATTTTTTAATTGAAATAAATTTTTAATTTTTTCTGTGTAATGAAGTCCGTTTTGTCTTGAGATATTTTTATTCCAAAATTTTCTATAAGAATTGGGAGAATATTGACAGTCAGTGGAGTTATTTTTTCAGTTCAGCCTATTTGTGTACCATTAGCTCTGCGCTCCTTTATCATTTTGCAAAACTGCTAACTGCAACATGTAAAAGACCAACTCTAAAAACTTTCAAATATTCTTTAATGTACTATTTATCGGCTTAAAAGCATTAATTTTCAATTTCGATTGTTTACACTCTTTTCATACGTAAAACAAAAGGACCTCTATCTTATCTCAACAATATAAAACATGAAGAAAAACTTTAGCATACACGTACTCATGTAAGTTTGTGAACAATAATACGGCCATTTTTTTTAAATGTAAAGCCTCTTATAAAAGGCAATATTTAGGACTAGTTGTCTTTGTTATCATAATGGTTGTTGTTGTTTTTGTATCAATAATATTTTTATTTAATGTTTTTGTAAAGGATGACACCACCACTATCATTATCGTTAGCGGCTGGCTGTTCGAGTGCTATTGCGTACCATGACTACCACCACCATTATTTATGTATTTATAAATGCAGTTGTTCTTGTTGTTGTTGCCGTTGCTGTTCGAACTGACACAACGCAGTTACAAATATCAGCGTATCCTCAATTTTGTGTGAATTTTGGAGGGTTTGTTGGTTTTAAACTATCAAATGCCAAAATCACACACTCGCCTATAAAGTATCTTTTTTTTTGTTGTTGTATACATTTTAAAGGGCTCGATTTGTTTTGTTGTTTCCAAATACAAACTTTATTTTCGTGCATTGCATAACTATGAAACATATGAAAATTGCAATGGCTGCCTTAATATTTTTTTTTTCTTCATAGAAGTTTTGATAATGACATCGATGGCATTGTTGAGTTTGCTTTAATAATAAAAGTATCCTTTTTCAACTAACAACAACAACAGATTTAGGCATTAAATGTATAATCTTGATAACAATAACAGCTCGCCAGATGATTGGCGTGAGACATGGTTCCTTTTTTTTGCTTTGGATAGACAGACAAACATGCATATGTCCACACATAAGTATGTACTTATGTATGTATGTATGTATGTATGTATGTATGTATGTATGTATGTATGTATGTATGTATGTATGTATGTATGTATGTATGTATGTATGTATGTATGTATGTATGTATGTATGTATGTATGTGTGTATGTATGTATGTATGTATGTATGTATGTACGCATATTTTTCGTTAGATTGACATAAGAGTCACATGAATAAAAGTTAAAAAAACATGAATATTTAAAATGTTATGGGAAATTATTGAATGAGGTTAGTATGAGAACAAATTAGAGAAAAATTTAAATTTCATAAATAAGTAAAAATTAAAGATGAAATATGTGTATTTTATAACGGTAATCGGACTTATTCTGCTCTACAATGAATTAAATTTTAAGTCACAGCTTTTCTGTTTTAATTTTAATGTAGTTTATCTTGTTTATAATGAATTTCGTACAGAGAATTTTCCTTTGCAGTGAATCAATTTGACACTTACGAATTTTTGTATTATTTTATTCTTAATCATTTGCTGGTGTTTTGATCAAAATCTGGCAAATAGTTCTCAAGTTTTTGTCGAATGTTTTAGAATAAGCGTCTTATTTTGGGCAAAATATTAGTCCAGCCTATAAAAAGCATCCGATTCCGGTAAAAAAACCTTATTGTGTAAAACGCAACGCAATGCCAAAAACTACATTGAAAGCAAAACCGAAGTCAAAAATATTTCATAATTTTGTTGTTGCTTTCTACAGAAATTCTTACTACGTTTTAAAATGTTTAACGCCAAAAGATATGCAGCGTTTGAAATTTAAAAATTCAATATTGTCTCTAATCACCAAATTCATAAAACCAGCAAACAATTTGTTGAATTTGCACCTCCCTGCAAATAATATTGGACCACCTGATCCATTTTGATAAAATGGACTACTCCATGGACTGGTCCGATATAATGCATGCATGGAGCATGTCATTATTAAAAAGTGTTTGTAGTGAGACGACATGTCTTCATTTTTTAACGACATTCTTTCGTTTTTAAACGACTTCAAAACTAATCCTCTTGAGTATACAATGAAGTAGTTTTAAAACTACTCCTTAGTAGTCCAAAGGTGGATTATATGGTCCTGCCCTAGGACATCGTAATGTTAAATAGACCATGTTTTTCCATACGTTTTGGTTAGTTTTGGACTAGTCCTGGTCTCTTGTGGGTTACTCTTTACACGCGTGTTTGGACTGGTCCTTTTATTTGCAGGGCTATTACATAAATGATTATATGGATTACTTAAAATTGTAAAAATTTACAACTGTGAATATTTTTTTTTCAATAATTGATATTTTTAATTTTAATAACTAAAATGATCAAAAAACTTTTCCGTTTCAAACAATGTGTAAATTGATTTAATTAAATACAGCTCAGGTTTTGACAATTCCCAACAACAATTCTACAAGTTCAAATTATTTTATTTTAAACGAAAAAAATTATTGATTCAATTATCACATTAATTAAATTGAAATACTCTTTAAACAATTTTTTCTGTGTGTAGAAAGGTGGCATGTCATAATGTCCATGGACGTTATGACACTCCAAAAAGTGTCATAGTGTCCATGGACATTATGACACTTTCAAAAGTGTCATAACGTCCATGGACTCTATGACACTTTGCAAATGGACGTTAAGACACTTTCAAAAGTGCCATTAGGTCCATAATTACTAAAGAAGTTAAATACAAAAAAATGATCTGCATACACGCAGAGAAAAACATGTTTCATTATGGTCCCAACCAACAAAACTATTTTTAAAGAAACTAATTTAACCATAATATGGTTGTCGGTGACAATGATTTGGTTAAATGAAACATAATATTTGTTATACCTCTATGGTATAACAAATACCGGCTTCGGTAACTAAAGCTTCTCTGCACAGCCGGCCTTTGGCCGGGCGCAAGGATATTCTCCTCTATGGTATAACAAACACTGGCTTCGCTAACTAAAGCTTCTCTGCACAGCCGGCCTTTGGCCGGGCGCAAGGATTTTCTTCTCTATGGTATAATAAATACCGGCTTCGCTAACTAAAGCTTCTCTGCACAGCCGGCCTTTGGCCGGCCGCAAGGATTTTCTCTATGGTATAACGAATACCGGCTTGACTAACTAAAGCTTCTCTGAACAGCCAGCCTTTGCCCGGGCGCAAGGATTTTCTCCTCTATGATATAACAAAAACCGGCTTCGCTAACTAAAGCTTCTCTGCACAGACGGCCTTCGGCCGGGCGCAAGGATTTTCTCCTCTATGGTATAACAAACACCGGCTTCGCTTACTAAAGCTTCTCTGCATAGTCGGCTTTCGTTCGGAAACAAGGCAGATTTTACAAGCTTTACTTAGCGAAGTCGGTACCATAGAGGAGAAAATCCTTGCGCCCGGCCAAAGACCGGCTGTGCAGAGAAGCTTTAGTTAGCGAAGCCCGTATTTGGTATACCATAGAGAAGAAAATCCTTGCGCCCGGCCGAAGGCCGGCTATGATCCCAAATTTGTTTACATTCTTGCTTGTAAGAATTTTTGGCATTGTACTTACTTATTTTAATATTTCAAAAAAAATTTTACACATATAAATATTTTTCATTATAAGTTAAGTTGTGGACATTATGACACTTTGCAAAGTGTCATAACGTCCGCGGACGCTATGACATTTCTTTGATGGACGTTATGACACTATGACATGCCACCTGTAGAAAGCAACAACAAAATTATGAAATAGGTTTGACTTTTTTTTAATTTCAATGTAATTTTTGACATTCCGTTTTACACATTTTAAGCCCTCAAAATCACTTCATTATGAATAAAATCATCACATGTTTGTCGATTTTCGTGGATTGTAAAAAAAAACATTAAAGGTGTTCGTAGTTTCCTGAGCCAGTAATAAAATTATTAAATTTTTGCCGTTTATTATTTTTTATAAAATTTCCAAAATTCAAAATTGTACAGAAAAAATGCTCTATCCAAGGCCCATTGAATAAGTCTTTATTGTTTCATTGTTTATGTTCTTTTTAGTTGTCAAAAGTTGTTTAAGATTTGCTTACATCTGCATGTATACGTTTGTTTACGTTTATGGTATGCCACACATACACGTTCCCAGCGGTAAATTTTGAAAGGACAGCAAGTGGCAGGCCTTTTTGAAGGCCTCTATACTCCTTTCTAAAAGATTCGCTTCGCATGCTATCCTGCCTTCAGAAGTATGCCTTCTAGAAGCTATAAACTTCTTTTTAAAAGACCTTTTGAAATATTCAGTACACATTCGCTACCCCCTTCTTTGAGAAGGGAGAAAGGAAGGTGTTCAGTTTTATTTACTTTTTATTTTTAGTGAACTTCCTTACTCCCTTCTTTGGGAAGGGATCGAAGTTGTTTTTAAAGGAAGTGTGGAAGGCCTTGCGCCCAATGACATTCGGTGTAAAAAATAAATATGTATGGAATGCGGCGATAAGGGCTTCTGACTGCTTGTGACTGCTAAATAAGACCTTCTATTAGGCCTCTTTTCTCATTCTAGTTACGGCTGGGTTCTTTCCTTTTGCTTTGTATATGTGGTAGTAAATTTTTGACAACTAAAAAGAATCGTTTTTTGTTTTTGTACAAGTAAGCAGACCTGATAGATGGGCCTTGGCTCTATCTACATTTTGAAAATTTGACAGGAGAAGCAAAAAACTATTTAAAATTATAAATTTATGAATTTTTTTTTTTATTGTAGATCCTACCAGTTGTGTTGACCATTAGATAGGCCTTTTAGCGTTTATCATATAAACTTTTGTAGACAGGGCCATTTTTTCCGTGTGAAACTTTTTTATTATTATTCATCTCAGACCCCATAATGTAAATATATTCTGGCTCTTTGAGTAATTGTAATTCGATTACGCCATGCCCGTCTGTCTGGCCATGTGTCCATCTGCCAAAAACACGTTCACTTTCGAAAAACTCAAAAGAACAACATTCCAGTTATCCTTAGCAGTTTGGGATTCAAACCCAGCAAAATCGACTCAGTATGATTTTAGTAATGAGTCCAAATGTGAAACTACGACTCTAAAAAAATTAAAATTTTTAAACAAAACGAACATAAATGGTGGCATAATGCACGGATTGATATAAGAATTGGTAAAAACACGTTCTATGTGATTAGAAATCATGCTGTTAAATTTCGTGAAAATCGGCCCACAATTTACCATAGGTCCCGTATAAAGCCTACTCTCGCAAAATAGTTTAGTACGCCTAAAACCGTAATGAATAATATTTTTGTAGCAGAATCTGGTCTTTCGTAGTTTCATAAGACTTCAAATCACATTAGAATTTGTCTTGAAAATCGGTCCATAATTTACCATATTCCCCATATAATGACCACTCTTGAAAATTATTTAAATACGCCTAAAACCATAGCAGATATAAATATTTTGGTAAAATTTGGTCCATTACAGCTTCATTAGGCCATTAATAATACCATGCAACTTTGTAATAATCGGTCCATAATTAACTTGAAACGCTATAACAAATCTGTGGTTTTCATGGGCAACCGCGTATGTCTATTTTTTCGATTTTGAAATGTTGATGCTTTATTGCTTAATTTTAAGCGCTCTTTAAATTTTTTAAAAAATTTTTAAAAACAGATAGGCCCATTCCGATGTTTTAACTCAATTACAAAGTTCAAAAGGTGCAATATCTAACCCATAGTTTGATCTAGAATGGTTTTTCGGCTCTCCTGAAAAATTTTTTTTAAGACATACGCGGTTGCCCATGAAAACCACAGAAATTTCACTGCTGTATCGAAATTTGTTATAATTCTAATTTATGTTTTTTACTACCAGAAATCACTTTACAGAATTTTGTGCTGATTGGTTTATAATTAACCATGGATCCAATATGAATTCCCCTCTCGCTAATAAATAAATAAAACTGTTACGAATCATGATAATTTACTCAAATTTGTACAAATTAAGTTTATCTAATATGACTAGAAATAAAAGTTTAAGGCCCGTTTTCACGACTTAACGATAGCTAAATGTAGGAATTTATCGAACAGATAATGAGTTTTTAATTATCACAAGTTCCCTTTAATCTAAAAGTGAAGGATAAGGTAAAGAGAGGAACGTTCTACCTTTACTTGAGGGCTGCCGGCAAAAGCTGAAGTTCTTTTTTTTTACAAATTGTAGCGGGAATTTTAAAATTTTAACTAAAAACCTAAAAAAATAGTGAAATATGTTTATTAATAAAATTTATTTATAAAATGAATAAGCAAAATGATGTTCTGCGATTCATAGAGCTGTACAGAAGCCATGAAATTTTATGAATCTTTCATCATATAGGCGAAATGATTTGAAAATAAAAGCCTACGAGTCTATAGCTTCTGAAACAAAAATGCCAGTGGAAGAAGTAAAGAAAAAAATAAAGTCCCTTCGAACAGCCTACAGTGCAGAAAAATCAAAAGTGGAAAATAGCAAAACATTTTGAGTTGTTTTCTCGGCGACGACATCTTGAAAAAGTAAATTGCTTTCAACTTGCGCGCAGCCTACGTCACAGCTGCCAATTTTTGCATATTTTGACAAACAGTATATGTAAAAGACTATCAAGAAAAGCTTGATCGTGTGGCTGCAATGTTAACTTTTGTCGTAAGGTTAAGATTTGAGATTGCCATATTATATTCACATATTTTTTATATATGGCAACTCCAAGTATACGTATATTTTGTAAATTAATAACAAACTCGTATTTTGAAAAATAAAATTTACAAAATGTTAAATTGACGTGTACGCGGTATTTTATTAATATTGCCATTATTAACCCTGCGGCCACACGTTCAAGTTGTTCTTGATAGTCTTTTACATATAATGTGCATATATTTGTGCACACAAAAATTTAAAATGAGAAAAGTAAAAGAAAGTACGTAGTTGCCAGTTCGTATTTTTATTTTGGCAAAAATAATCGGTATTTACTTTAGTGTTGCCACATTTTTAAAAATATTAAGTTTATTTTATACACAAGTTGTGAAAACGAAAAATAGTTGAAGGTAACTTTATTCCTCACTAGTGCTAAAGGTACCATTAACTATTTCGATCTTTAAAGGTCAGTCGTGAAAGCGGGCCTAAATCTTTCTGATTGCCGTTGTCGGTATGTAGACCTAAACCGCAACCAATTTTAATACTGATGTCTTTTTTTTTAAAGAATAATTTGTAGACTTATATGAGATATTCTAAACTGTTTTGAATATGGACAACCTAATGACCTAGCGGTATGAAATATACATATGTAGTTTACGATTTTTATTTATAAAATATATATACAACATCTTGTAAAAGTAGGCTTAAACACCAGCATCGTGACACGTTATTTTTATAAAGACGGATGGATGGATATGGATATTAATTGAAATGTAAAAATCTCTTCAGATGACTTAAGTTCTGCATCCAAATGTTTTAAAAACAAATTTTCTAAAAAAAAGTAAGAGATTTAGCAATTAATAGATGTAGAATTAAAATTCCTATTTTAATCAAAAGACGCCTGTCTGTCTAACAATTTTTCTTCTCAAAATCAAAGCCTTTCAATTAATTTCATATACAAAAAAGGACAAACACCAAAAACTCACCAATGATTTCTATAAACTTAGGTAACTTTTGTGCACAATATTTAGTAAACAAGGCCAATATCAAAAAAACAATACATTGAAAAAAGAGAATCTTGCCTTTAAAAACTAGACTAGGGGAAAAAAATTTGTGACAAAGAAATTCAAAAAAAAACTTCATTAATTGTTTTAAATGGTCAATAGAAAAAAAAATCTGCTTTAAAAAAAAATTAAATTGTTACAAATTTAAAAACAAAGAGCACAAATTCCAGTTAAAATTATTACGGAAAAAAAGAAAAATATTGCAGAAGGACATCATTGATTTTTCTGATTCTCTTGTTTGCACTTACATTGATTAAGATGTCAACTATTTGTTAAACAACAAAAATTTCAAATTCTAAAGAATCACACCCTTGGCCTTAGAAAAAACGTCACAAAAAGACACCAAGACTTTTGTTCGATTAGCAAACAATTGAAATTGAAAATAAAAAAAAGGAATTTGTACAAATGGTTAGTTATTTAGTTAGTTAGTTGTTCGAGTTTGGTTAAAATATCCTTGTTTAGTCCTTTCATTTATTTTTTGTATAATTTAAAACAAAGACGTGGCCCGATTTTTTATAAATCATGTCAGGTTTGTTGTAAAAAAATAATATAAAAACGAAAAAGTCTCTATTATTTTGTCCCGAAAAAAAGAGGAGGCGGTACCAATTGATCCTGATTTAAAAGAAAATTGACACTATTGATTAAATAATAAAATTTAGTACCGAGTGCTTAAAGATCTTCATTACTGAAATAGTTTATTAGTTGGTGAATTTACAATTTAAGGCGTTTTCTGTTTAAAAAATATTTCCTTTTGTATGAATTTTGTGAAAAAAAAGAAGGCGGTACTGGTTTTTGATTTCAATTCTCTTAAGGATGATTCAATTTGTTTTGTAATTTCTAGAAATTTGTTGACAAAATATCATTGTATTGCATACAAACAGTTTTTAAATTAAGAAGGTTTTTTCTTTCAAAAGGTTTAAAAAATTTACCGTATTTTTGGACTTTTTGTTTGGTATGTAATTTTCTAAAGAAAATTAATTCTGGTAGCTGCAAAAATACATGAAATATTACGACTATATAATATTTAATATTTTTGAACGAAAAACAGATTCTAAATGCTCGCTTTTTTTCATTATGAAAAATTCAATTTTCTCAATACTAAAATCATATGGACCAAAATTAGAGAACAACACAACTTGAATCGGCCTCGACCCTTTTTGCACACGAAAAGTTTACATTAACAAGTTTTTAACTTTTTCTTTTAAACTTTCTATAACTTCTACAAACGAATAGTAAACTTTGACAAATTTTTATGATCTTTTGTGTCTGTTGTTTGTCGTATTAAACATGCCACCAGATACAACTGTGTATAAACAACAAACGAATGACAAAGCAACTTTGCGTCTACATACATGTCTCTACTCACCCGCATTCTTTTTTCCCTTCACTCCTATAAACTCATGACTTTTTTAAGCAAACTTTACGTGTGCTTAAGGATCTTTCTTTTAAACCCTGAATCGAAGTTGAGACCTCTTTCGTTGTGGTATCTTTCCCATATCGATTATTTTTGTATTTTAATCAGGCTTGGCCGATTTTGTGTAGATTTGAGACGGAAAATGTCGGCTTATAAGAGAATAGTTCGATATTATTGATTGCTGCGTGGTCCCATCATTAGTCATATAAATTATGCGATGATTTCACATGCTCCGATTTGTAAAATCATACTGTATATAGATATCAGGAGGGATATACAAAAAAATTCATTGCTCGTAAGTCTTTAAGGGGTGGAACAGAATAAAGTTTGTAGTTTTAGTAGTTGCTAAAGTTGACGGATCCTCTGTAGCGTAACAAAATTTTAAAACTTGAAGTTTGAGCTTCAACCTTAACTGCAACGACCACTGCAACTACGTATTCAGTTGATACTAAATAAAAACTGCCGTTTTTATCAACTATTAACATCTTGCAGCGCTAATCGTAACGTTGTACTAAAGCGACTATTCTGTTCTCCACATAACTCTGTACAAAATTTTAAAGTATCTCGTTGTTGTGTTATCACCTGTTGCTTGCATTCAGTGTTACGATTTAATTATATTTTTATAAATATTTATTTGTAAACAGATATAAAGATCAACACTTGTGCAATGAGACGACGGTCGAAATTATAGAGTAATTAAACTTTTGGACATCTGCTTACAAATCTTCACTAAAATACTTTCCGAAAAACTAGTTGAAGCTGCATCTAACATATTAGGGAAATTTCAAGGAATGTTCCGACAAGGCAGATCAATAGAGTCAATAGAGTGTGATATAGACGTGCACCTACCCTTTATTGAATTTAAAAAAAATTGATACAGAGGCACGACAGATTCATGTATATCTTGAGAACGGAACAAGCTAAAATTCCCAAATTAGGTGCAAGCAATTGGAAAAGTGGGCGTGGCACAAAATAGATTTCTTTATAACTAAAGAACGGTAAATAAAAATTGTGGTACACATAGCTGGGTAATCAATACACAACATCTGTCAAAAAGTAGGTGGGAGTGGATACAAAGAAAAAACTGACTTCTGTATATTTTATAATTATAAAATAAATTTCAATTAATTTCATGTTGTAAAATTCCTATCTAATTAAAATATCAAACTATATATAAGATTTTTGTATGACGTGCTAAATTCCCAATTTTTCATATTTGATAAATACACTGAAATTTATTGTTGAGGGAAAGCTAGCTTCTATGCGCATTTCACCGGTTGCTTAGGCCAGATCATCAGGAAACCTTTTCCAAAGATTTTAGAAAAGCTAAAAATATTATAAAGGGTGGTTAAATTGAAAAGGGCCGATGTTGAACGCCAAGTTTTTTTCCGAATTTTATTTGACATTTCTCTATTTCAGACTTACTCAATTTGAACCATGGAGAGATACACAAACCAACAACGTGTTAAAGTTATCCAGACTTATTATGAAAATGGGCGTTCAAATCAAAATGCATATCGTGCACATCATCTTCAGTGATGAGGCACATTTTCACCTCAGTGGATTCGTCAATAAACAGAATTGCCGCATTTGGGCGAATGAGAATCCAAGAGTGATTGTCGAAAAACCAATGCACCCACAAAGAGTGACTGTTTGGTGCGGTTTATGGGCTGGCGGCATCTTCGGGCCGTATTTTTTCCAAAATGAGGCCGGTCAGGCAGTTACTGTGAATGGTGTTCGCTATCGTGAGATGATAACGAACTTTTTATGGCCCGAATTGGAAGATATTGATGTGGACGATATGTGGTTTCAGCAGGACGGTGCCACTTGCCACACAGCTAACGAAACAATGGCTCTTTTGCGCAACAAATTCAATGGCCGTGTTATCTCACGTAATGGCGATGTCAATTGGCCGCCAAGATCATGTGATTTGACACCGTTGGACTTTTTTCTTTGGGGTTATTTGAAAGAAAAGTTGTACGTCGATAAGCCAGCAGCAATTCAAGAGCTAAAGGATGAGATAATTCGGCACATTAACGGCATAGAACCTCCATTATGCCTCAGGGTCATCGAAAATTTGGACCATCGGATGGAGGTGTGCCGCCGTGGTCGTGGCGCCCATTTGCCCGATATTTTGTTCCATACATAATTGAGTAGTACCAATATATCATAATAAAATAAAATTACAATAATTTCCTAAATAGTTTGTGTTTTATTCAAAATCAACATCGGCCCTTGAATTTACAAATAAAACCCTTAAGAGAATAAGAATTTTAAACACTCAAAATCTTACTTGTAACAATATCAAAGCTTAAACAAAACACCAACAATAAACAGTGAGTTTATCTTTTCTTACATCCCCCTAGAATTGGTTGGGTTCTTTCCGACTCGAATTGTAGTTGTAAGTGGGTAAAAAGAAAAAACAAAATTAAAAAACAAATAGTTTCATTCTATTGCCTTCGCAAAAGAAAAACAAAAAAAAAAAAAAAAAAAAACAATTTGGCAATTCAGTTTTCTGCACGGGCACATGCAAGTATATTATCAAAGTTATCTACGGGAATACAAATATCAAAATTTGGATTAAAACCCATGAGCAGTTCAACGAAAATAACCACAATACTAATTATTGGGAACAGCTAAAGCTTTAAAATTTGGTACAAATAGTTAGAAATCAATACACATCAGTCAAAAAGTGGGCGTGGCACAAAATAGAATTATGTATATTTGAAGAACGGTAAGTGTAAAATTTTTAAAATTTGTTGCAATTAGGATGGTTATCAAAACACATAATCTGTCAAAAATGGGCCGAATCAAAGTAACGGGCGTTGCGCAAATTAGAATTATGTACATCTAAAGAACTGCAATAGCAACAATTTACAAATGTGATACAAGTATCTTCGTAATAAGTGCACAATATCTGTAAAAAAAAGCGCGCCTTATTGCAGACGGGGCGGGGCGAGGCACCTTCAATACGAATACCATATAGATTTCTGTGTAACTGGTGAATAGTAACGGTAGAGTATTAAAACTTGGTTCAAACTTCGTTAATAATGCACGACATCTGTATTAAAAAAAGTTACCTATTCTATTTAAACGACGGTCGCGAAACGCACTGGGTTAGGCTCGTAATATATAATGACAGCAGTGTTGCCAATTTAGCCATTTAGTGGCTAGATTTAGCCATTTTTCATCCTGTTTAGCCATTAAAAATGAGTTAAGCTATTAGCCATTTTTCAACTTATTTAGCCATACATTTTTTCCCCGTTTTTCTTTTAAAATAATAATTTTCAATTTCTTTTATAAATGTCTTAAAGTAAAATAAACATTTTTAACAATTCAAACTCATTTCGATTAAATCACAACTTTTACAAATGTTGGAAATTGCTATGAACTATGATGATGAAACATCTTTCAAAATAAAGCAAAGTAGTCCAATATTAAATTTATAAAATGGATCAACACAAACATCGGTGTTTCTTTCTGGTTGCAAGCATTTCAATGAAGAGATGCAGGCGGCAAAAAATTTTTTTTTTTTGGAAATTTCAGAATAAAAATATATAGTTGCTCTCACTTGCATGGTCTAATGATGAAGTAGAGAGGGTATTTACCCAAGTAAACATCGTTTAAAGTAATTTGAGAAAAAGGATACATTAAGCAGCCGTTAATTCGATTTTATCAATAAAATATTTATACCAGCACCACATTAGTGGAGAGGGTACAATGCGTTTGTGCTGATGTTTGTTACACCTTAAAATAATGGTCCTAAGCCCACCTTTACGTATACCGATTGACTTAGAATCACTTTCTGAGTCGAATTAACGATGTTTGTCCTGCTGGCTGGCTGGCTGTCTGGACGATTTGTCCAATGTTGGACTGAAATCGATCTCCTTGTTCTGCAAGGAATCGGGGTGGATCGAGACTGCGGTGACCTTTGGGGAGTAGTCTGGTGGATACTGTCTGACTCTTGTCACTGGCTAGGGGTATCACAAAGGGACCGCTATAAGGACCCAAGTGAGTCGTCGTCGTGACGGCTACCCTTTTAACCTAACCTAACCTAACCTATCAAAATATTAATTTACGTTTATTCTTATTTAACAAATTGATCTTAATATACAATTTCATCGTAAACCACATTAAATGAATTATTTAGCTTTTAGCCATTTTTTTCCGTAAATTTAGCCATTTTTGGTCACCAAGTTTTGGCAACACTGAATAACAGAAACAGAAATAAAAACAATAAAAATGACTTTTGTAGCTCCGAGCGTAACCGTGTACAGCAGATACGATTATGGACAAATTTTTAAACTTTTTTTTTACTCATAATATTCTTTAAGCTCTTTAAAGAGTCAAATTTAAATACAAAATTAAAATTCCCTCCTTTCAATTTTGTTTTTGATTTTCACATGTATTTTTTATGACAATTTTTTTTATCATCTAGTTAATAAAAGATTAGCACCTTGTTTCACTTTTCAACTTGAAACTAATAAATTTTCTTTTCGCTCCCCTAAATAAACTGAAAAATAGACAGAATCGTAAATATAAAGACAACATTTTTCAAAATAAAGAAATTTCTGATTTAAAGATTTTTTTTAAATAGAAATGTTGTTTGTTTTTAATTCGTTTCTTGTTAAACACACGTACGTGACTTTTAGTTCTAAACATTTATGGTGGGCCTCAATAATTTACATCTGTTGCCAATAATTGTCACACAAGCCCAACGGCGCGCCGTACACACCACTTTTTTCAACTCCCCCTCCTAAAAAGTTTGCTTGGGAATTCACTCATGATCCTCTAAATATTGACACGCGCCTCTACTCTTTGAAACGTCAGTATAGAGAGATTTTTCTATTAATCAATAGAATGGAATTGAAAGGCTTCTATGCCGTCGTGTGGAACGAGTTGAATTGTGTTTTTATCTAGTGCCGGTCGCTAAATTACTTTCAAGTGGAGCATGATGCACTTTTATATTACTGAGTTTTAAAAAGGGGGAAAGGGAGAAGAAAGCGTGTTGCTCGGCATTTTCCTGTTTGTAGTTTTATGATAAATTAAGTCAATTAATTTTAGTTCGAGTTAAATCTTTAAGTTTATTAGAATTTGTTTATTTTTGCCACCAGTGCTTAACAAAACGTTTGTGTATGTATTTTTTTTATTTAAAATGTCATTTAAAGATGTTCAAGTGCATTTAAGTGATATATTTTTGATTATAATGTTTGAATTTAGGAAATGTTTATATTTAGCTTAAGTTTTAGTGTAGTGACATTTATGTAAATATTTGAAATTCTGGATTTTTTTGAAGTTATGTGTTTAAATTTAAAAGGTCATTAGATTTTTTTATCATGAAATTTGGAAGACATAACTTTGACTACATTTTTATACCCACACCAGTATAGTAAAGAGGCTATTTTGCGTTTTTAAAAGTGGATATAACACTTAAAACTATTGGTGCTCATCTTACCTTTAAATATACCGATCGAGTCGAACTCACTTTTTGCATCGATCTATCAATATCCGTTCGGGTAGCTAGCTGGCCTTGCAACCCTTTTCCGCAATAGTAAAGGTCGCAATTTTAAAGATAATTTGAGGGAATAAGGTTTAATTGTCATAAACCTAAGCCTATTGAAAATGGTGAGAATCGGTCTCCATCTAAGCTTCTTTCCAGTAGAGAGTCTTAGGACCTACAAACTATCTGGCCAAACATACTTAAATGCAATCCTAATAATCTTGGTAATTTATATTGGCTTCGGTACATAATTGACCATAGCAAATAGTTTTTAATGCCAAAACTTCTTTATCCATGTTTTTATTGACATGGATTTCGGCGACAATAACTTTTTCGATAGCTACTTAAGGCTAGATTACACTATTATACTTTGAATTAATACATGTCAAAAACTCAAGTAATATGACAAAGTGTGATAGTGTGAATGCAATGTGTCGCAAAATTACAAGTATTAAGAAAAAAGTTTGACATCCCATACGACTACATCGTTTTTGGAAAAATTTCTAAACAATAATACTTTTCATTGGATCAGGCTTGCATTTTATTTCATGTTTGAGTGGGTGGGGTGTCGCAAAGCCATAGGACATAAAGCCATATGGCGTCAAGTCCCATTCCATTGAGACATAAGGGCATATGCCATTAAGTCTCAATATAATGGGACTTAACGCCATAAATTTTTTCCGTAAAATGAGACATAAAGCCATATTTTTGATAATGATTGTATTTCACCCTATTTCATGTAGAAAATGCTTTGTTGTTTCATGTCGCCCTGTTTTATGTCAAAAATGGCGGTATGAACTAAGTCCCCAATGAATTAACTCCCCAAACCTAAAATGAACTAAGCCCCTAAATTTGGGGACGTCGTTCATATATGGAATAAGCCCGAAAAAGCTACGCTAACAAGTGCTTTTCTGCATAGCCGGCCTTCGGCCGGACGCAATGATTTTCTCCTCTATGGTATAACAAACACCGGCTTCGCTAACTAAAGCTTCTCTGCGTAAACGGCTTTACTTAGCGAAATCGGTACTTGTTATACCATAAAGGAGAAAATTCTTGCGTCCGCCAAAAGGCCGGCTATACAGAGAAGCTTTAGTAAGCGAAGCCGGTCTTTGTTATACCATATAAGCATATAAGCATGGAGGAGAAAATCCTTGCACCCGGCCGAAGGCCGGCTATGCAGCGAAGCTTTAGTTAGCGAAGCAGGTCTTTGTTATACCATATAAGCATTTGTAACGCAACACATCAAATGGGACATAACACCATAATGGCTTTATGTCCCATTCCACTAAAATTGATATGAGACTTAAGGCCATAGCAAAATTATGGCTTAATGTCCGTTTGGATTGCGACATAAAGCCATTATGGCTTTGTGACACCCCACCGTTTGAGTGTTTATACTTTGTGTGATGGTGTGAACCCAAACTGTCATGTTACATTAGATTTTTTGACAGTCGCAACAAAACTCATTAGATTTCTATCTCACAAAGTATTATGGAATATGTAAGACTTGTGAGATAGTGTAATCTAGGCTTTAACAATAATAGCAAAGCCGCTGAGGCTTGTCTGCAGGCACAAATTTGAATATTAAATGATGATTTATGAAAAAGTTTTTAAATATATTTTTTTTCCTTAATAGGATTTTGCTTGTTGTGCTAAATTTCCAATTTTCATTCTTGATAAATACACTGAAAGTTATTGTTGAAGGATAAGCCAAATCCTATGCGCAATTCACTGGTTGCTTAGGCCAGATCATCAGAAAACCTTTTCCCAAAAACTTTAGAAAAGCTTAAAATATTAGATATGCAAAGAAAACTGCAGATGGAATGAGAACTACAAACACTAACTTGTTTGCAACAATTTCAAAGCTTTAACAAAGTACCAACAATAAATACAAGGAGATTAAATTTACTAAGTCTGGGATCACACTATGAAAGTTTTCTTTCAGAAAGTCTGAGTTTATGGGTGAGAGAGGAGAGAAAAAAGCATGATATCTTCCCCTCTTATCTATAAACTCAGACTTTCTGAAAGAAAACTTTCATAGTGTGAACCCAGACTAACATTCTCATTATTGTAGTTGTAAGTGGGTTTAGGAAAAACAAAATTTAAAAAAATAAACAAATTGCTTTATTGTTTTCGCAAGAAAATCAAAATAAAGCAATTCACCAGTCTGGTTATTTTTGCACGTGTGTTTGACAATTTATTATCAAACCTATTTTTAGGAATACATATTTTTTTTTTATTAATAAGAATTTGTTTGTTGTGCTAAATTTCCAATTTTCATTCCTGACAAATACACTGAAATTTATTGTTGAAGGGTAAGCTAGTTTCTATGCGCATTTCATTGGTTCCTTTTGTGAATACTTACTGTTGAGTCAAAGATTTCAGTAGACATTTTGTTGAATATTATTGGTAGGAGTACAGATAAGATGCTTTTCCCGTAGTGGTTACTGAGTCTCTGTACACGGCATCTTCCTTCTGGTCTAAGATAGTGGTTATGGTCTATTCTTTTCAGAAATGTTCTGTAACTCTCGCGTAGAGACACTTTTCGATTTAAATGTGGGAAAAGAAACAAAAATGCCATAAATTAAAACAAACAACTGTTTTTCTCACTTAACTGCGTCTCTAACAGTTTTGGCGAGGAATGGCTGTCACGTAAGGAAATTACTCGCCAATTTATAGAAAAAGTGTGTCTGCAAAATTTCTGTGAGAAAGTTCCCGCTTTGAACTGTCAAATAAACTCACGAATAAAAACGGGGCGAGAAAAAATTGTAACTCCAAAATACATATTAAAAATGCAAAATGCAAAGAATAATAATAATATTTTATTCTTGGCACATTTTTTAACAGTTTAATTATTTTCTTTTAACATTTTTATAAAATATACGAATGTTTTCAAAGCTCGTTTGCAAACAACAAACATTAAATTCACACTTTACATTATTTGGTTTAGCCGACGGTTGTATGTTCGCCACCGTCGTTGAAAATTTTTCAATTTTAGTAAATTTTGGTTGCCGTCAACGATAATGTCACATTGGCTTCGAGTGCAATGTTATACATTTATAACGTAACGCCGTAATCTCTTTTGGTAGTTTGTATAAACTGAACATTTTCTCATGGTTTTTCTGCAAATTCAAAAGAAAGAACCATAAAACCTTTTGACTTCTCTTATTTAACATTTCAAAGCCATCGACAAACGATTCATCATTAATTGAATGAAATTTTCATTCATAAAATCAAGCAAGCAAAAAAAAAACTACCAGATTACATAAATACTTAACAATCAAACCCATTCATCTAAACAAAAATTTTCATTAAAAACATCCATAAAACCAGAAACCAAATGTCAATGCAAAAAAGTAACAAAAGTTATAAAAAAAAAACTAGAAAAATATGAATGTTTTTAAAATAAGAATTATAAAGATAAAAGCAAAAACAATATTCACTTATAGAACTGATGACAAATTTAAATTTCACAAAGCAATTTTAAAAATATCCTACACTCATAAATGGAAATGTCCGTCCGTATGTGGAAAAATGTGATAAAAGATTGAAAAGCAAACGGTAGCAATCATCTTTTTGTTTGACAAGAATGAATTTGAAATGGTTTTTGGACAAAAAAGAAGATAAACATTTTAAGCAGATTTTCTATGATTTTTTTTTTTGTTTAGGACTAAAAAGAAAAGAGGGATGCATCGATCATGTGATTAAAATACTTAAAGAATCAACCAGGTTGACAAAGGAATGAAACTTGGCTTGTACGTGGGTGAATTTTTAAGAAGATTTAAATAGATTGTAAATACAACCAGAGAAAAGACTCATATGGGATGGTTTGCAAATGTAATAAAATGTCACTTTAATAATACATATTGTTACTACAACCATATAACGATTGAATTTCTTTACAACTTCAAACATAAACTGAATTTTTACAATCACCAATATGGTTGGGACAATCATGCATCATTGTTTTGACAAAATAGACAAAAACTATTTTATTTAAATGGTTACTTTGTTAGGATTATTTTTACCAGTGCCCATTTTCTGTAACTCTCGCGTCGAGAAAGTTTTCGATTGAAATGTGTGAAATGAAACAAAAATGCCATAAATTGAAACAAACAGCTGTTTTTCTCACTTAACTGTATCTGTAACTTTTTTGGCGAGTACAAGCTGGCACGTAAGGAAATTACTCGCCAATTTACAGAAAAAGTGTGTCTGTTACATTTTGGTGAGAAAAGTTCCCGCTTTGAACTGTCAAATAAACTCACGAATAAAAATGGGGCGAGAAAAAATTTTAACACTAAAAACAATTAAAAATGCAAAATGCAAAGAACAGTAATAATAATATTTTGTTCTTGGCACATAGTTCATTGTTTTATAATTTTGCTTTTAACATTTTAATAAAATATACGAATGTCTTCAAAGCTCGTTTGCAAACAACAAACATTAAAGTCGCTCATTACACAATTTGGTATAGCCGACGGTTGTATTTTCGCCGCCGTCGTTGAAAAATTTTTAATTTTTGATATATTTTGGTCGCCGTCAACGATATGTGTTACTGGCGTTCTGAACGTCTGCAATGTCACACGGCTTCGAGTGCAATATTATGACATTTATATCATAACGACGTAATCTCTTTTGATAGTTTTCGACATGAGTTACAGACACACATTTTTCTCACTTTTCGAGAAACGATGGAATATTTTGTTGCACATCTTTTCGATGCAAGAAGTTCTCACTAAAGTTACAGAACATGGGTACAGGACACTGAAATTATAATTACAAATAAAATAAACCTCGGTGAAGTTTAAGTGAGAGAAGAAAATGGAAATAGATTCTCTCAAACTCAATACCCTCCCAACTTGCTATCTATTGTAACAGCTTCTTAGATAGCCCTAACTTTATCTATTTACAAAATCGTAAACTTTTCGTGGAATAATGGTTAATATTTTTACAAAAATTTGCCAAAGTCTCACTTAATTTGAATACTCAAAATTTTATGTCACAATATCAGAATTTGTTAGGGATAATATTTCAGAATTGATCATGCACAAAGATAGATTAAGATTCCTAAATGCTTTCCTTACTTTGCAAAATCTCTAGTTTAAATATATTTAATTTCCAAATAGGAACATATTATTGCAAATTTTAAAGAGAGTTTTCTCCGCTAAAAAGCTCAATTTTTAGATTTGTAGCCAGATTTAACATACCAGGTGCCGAGATTTTGAAATTGATTTGCAAATTTAATTTATTTAAAAAAAGGTTGATAGTGGAGATGAAACTTGTTGAATCAAACATCCATTTTAAATAATTATTTTGATTTGAATTAAAGAATGATGAAATTCGATGTAAAGGTATTAATAAACTTGGTTCCAATTTTTTTTTTCTATATATTCAAAATAAAAACAAGTAAGAAAGTATAGTCGGTCAAGCACGACCATATGATACCCTTCACCACAATATTTAAAAACACATCATGCTTATGTGTCCATATAATTATAGATTTATTTATGCTTATAAATTTCATGAAAATCGGTTTGAAAGTTTGTGAGAGGTAGTAATTGCCCCCTATTTTTTAAAAACTGTATAGCTAATGTGTCCATATAGATATGGATCTATCTATGTTTTAAATTTCATTAAAATCGGTTTGAGAGGCAGAAATTGGCCCTATCTCCCCTCGTGGTCCTATGTTTTAAATTTCATTGAAATCGGTTTGATAGTTTCTGAGAGGAAGAAATTTCCCCCTATCTTCCCTCGTGGTCCTACGATTCGGCCCATTTTCAACAGACTTGGTCCTTGTACCAATAAAAACCTATGACCCAAATTTCATCAAATTATCTCCAAAATTGTACCTGTACTTTGCGCACAAGGTTACATGGACAGCCAGCCTGCCAGCCGGACGGACACCGTTATTTCGACTCAGAAAGTGATTCTAAGACGATCGATAACTTTAAGGTGGGTTTAGGACCAATATTTTAAGGCGTTACACACATCAGCACAAATGCATAATACCCTCTCCACTATTGTGGTAATAATCCTTCCACCTCAAAATCCACAATCCCTTTTTTATGAAAATTTTTCTGACATCATTTGAACGTTTAAGAGGTGAAAATCGTACATACTGTTGATTTTTTTACAAAACATGTTTCTCCATTCATTGGAATATACAAGCAGGGATGTTAGATGTGACGATTTTACGTAATTTTGACGATTTTTTTCGATGAATTTACCAAAATGACGATTGACGATTTTTAAGGTAGAGTCACTTAGGTATTGACGATTTAATCCCGTCAATAAATTTATTTTAAACTTTAATCCGGCATCAATTCAATCTGGCAAGTAAAGTTTTTTCTTACCCAACGTTTCCACATGCAAGTAATTACTTGCAAGTAGTGTATACGTATTATCAACGAAAAATCGAGGAAACAGCCGATTGGCTGAATGTACAAAAATTGTGTGAATGTTAGTGAAAAAGTGTCAGTATATTGAGTTTTTCGAACTTGCACTTGCATGTGGATACGGGGGGTTAGTTTATATACGTATGTAGAGGCGAATATAAATTTATACTAGCGGACCCGGCGAACTTCGCCTCGTCCCAATTTTAAGCCTTCAGACAAAGTTTAGAGTAATAATACAATACAAATATTTAAATTTTTAATGTGATTTATTTGAATGGAATCAGTAGAGAGCGATTTGATGAACAATGTTTTTCGAATTGTTTTTCGGCGCAAAAACAAATAACGATGACGGTTTCCCAACACGCGAACATGCAACGTACCGCTAACCTTGCGAAAAACAGGAAAATTCGAGATTAATCCCACAGACTTCTAGTGATTGGCCTTGCGATTTATTGATTGTCATTGCAAATACCAATCGAACGGGGAACTGAATCCGCTTGAATTAGAATGGAAGTTCAGTCGGAATAATGGGAATTCGTGGGATAAGGACTTCTTCTCTTTTGAATTTGCCCTGGATGATTGTCGCCTGAATCACATTGTTTATTAGCTTTTTGACGGACAACCGCGTACCGTTGCACAATTTTGGAGGATTAAGATTCCGCAACATGATTATGATCGATACCACCTTCACTTGTAAATTATGCGGCGGAGTTCCTGGTACATCCAGCGAGTTCAAAAATTCCGTCGGGTAGCTGGTCGGCTCATTTTCGTCGGTCACGCAGTCAACAGATTTGTACGTATGCAGTTGGCCTGCGATTGAATAATTAAGTATAAGCTATCGACGTCCTTATTCTTCGCTGCTAGTATTGCCCGTTCACCAATCCAATCGAGATTTTTGTAATTTTGTGCAATGCCGGGGAACACTTTGCTGATGAGTTCCTCCTTGGACGATGTGAATTCAAAAAAATTTTCAGGGAACGATTCCAATCCATTCGAAACATCAACAGGAATTTGGCCGTTGCTAAGCTCCAGCAGTTGTCTCGAGAATTCAGCAGCCGATGGGTCGTTCTGCAACGCCACTCTCATGTTTGTGGTCAATTGCAACTTCTGGACATGCCTCCACAGAGACGACGATTTCAGGCACGCGTTAAGTTCATCCGCAGTAGAAGATTTAGGGATGACGGGAAGTGTTTGACGAAAATCTCCGGAGATCAACATCAAAGCCCCACCAAATCGTATTAAGTATTAAAAATTCTGTATTTTTTGGTTTTGTGTCATTTTATACTTAATATTTCTTTATGTTTTAATAGAGTGATTGATCCGTGTTGATAAAAAAAAAACGATTTTTTATATGACGATTTTTTGACGGTTTTTTTCAAAACTAATGACGATTTTTTTTTAAACTTTGACGATAATTCGAAGAAAACATCCAACATCACTGTATACATCCAACATCATTGGAGCGCCCTATGCTCCAATGGGAGTTAGAGGAACATATATATATATATATATATGTATATATAATTTTAAACTGTTAAAAAATATTGCTTTATTGTTTCACTTTTAAAATACTATTGAATCTTATTCTAATTTGAATTACAAATGAAGCTTAAAGCACGCGCAGTTAATGTTGGCCTATTTTAACCGTCTGCAGCAGTGTCAGCATTTTCAGTTTGTGGGAAATTTAAAGTAATACGAGTAGTAAATTCTTTTTGTGTTAACATACATATTAAATTATGGGTTCCCACTACAGTATTGAAATTTTTGATAAATCAGAGTCTACAGCAATTGAGAAACTATAAGAGGAGACTTTTTGGAACATTTTTGTTTTTCAGTTGGTACTCTCTTATTTTTTTTACAAAATTAATAAACATTTACGGACTTTAGTGGAAGATAACATATGAACCGGAGGTTGCACATTCGCCAAGTCGATCCACTAAAACGAACTAAAAAAAATAAAACAAATGGTCGAAACACGTTAATTCATTTACACTTCTATGTATGGTTTCTTCATATTTGCATAAATTTTTTTTTAATTCCCTAAGCTAATCCCGCGAAACTCTACGCTTGTCTGCAGGAAAGAACCCAGAGTCTCTGGCGGGAATCGAACCGCGGCGCTAGCTCACTACTAGCTAGCCTACCGGGGCACAAATTAAAACAGAGTATTAGGCTTAAAGATGTAATTTTCGGAATAATTTTCGAATTTTCAAACATTCGCTAACATGCTTTTTTCCTATAATTACTGCAACAAAATAGTTTTTAATATTTTTTTTTCATAGAAATCGAAATTTTCGTGTTAGTACAGGGTACGAAGAGGTTGGAATTCGTTATAACTTTTTCTTAAAGAAATAATTATTAATTTTTTTTTTTTAATACAGTTTATTAATGCGGAATATTTTTAGTTTAGTTATGAAAAATAATATCTCGCAAGTGGTGGCCATTTTCTGCTTCACAAATTCGTGCTCGTTCCAACACATTTTCCATAACCTTTCGCGAAACTTCAGGTGGTATGTTGTTAATTTCGTCACGTATATTGCTTTTTAATTGCTGGATGGTTCTAGGCTTATTAATGTAGACTTTTCTTTTCAAATAACCCCAAAGAAAACAGTCTAGGGCGGTTAAATCCGGTGTTCGCGGACGCCAATTAAAATCACTTGTACGCGAAATATTTCTTTTACCAAAGATGTCCCGTAAAAGAGCGATTGTGTCCCTTGCAGTGTGCGCTGTGGCTCCATCTTGTTGGAGCCATACTTGCGGATGGTTTTCTATCGCTGGTCTTAAAAAAATTTCCAACGGCGATTCCGTGTTCATCTTCAAAAACATAAGGACCAATTATCCTTTCTGATGAAACATCGCACCAAACCGTACACTTAGGTGGGTGTAATTCTCGCCGTTGAACTACTCTCGGATTTTCCTTAGCCCATATCCTGCAGTTTTGCTTACTAACGAATTCACTTAATTGGAAATGGGCTTCGTTGCTCATAATTTAATTATGAATAAAATTATGATTTTCTTTTGCTTTTAGCCGGACAAAAACTGCATAATCAAATAGTTGTTAGTAATCTGTTGGTTTCAATTTTTGGTTAAGCTGAATCTTGTATGGAAACATTCCATTTGCGTGCAAAATTCTCTGCAGCGACGCTCGTGAGAGGCGAAGTTGTGTCGAACGTCTCCTGGTTGATGTGTCTCCATTTTCCCGAATACTCCTCTGTACCTGTTCAATATTATCCGTGTGCACCTTTCGTCTTCTGCCAGCACTAGGAAGGTTCCTTACTGCCCCTTGTCGAAAATTTGTAACCAGACGTTTTATTGTTGAGTCTGTGGGTCCAACCCTTACATTAAAATAACGAAGATATGCACGCTGAGTCAAAACAATGGATCGTTGATTTGAAAAATAAAGCTCAACCATTTGGGCACGTTGTTCAATTAAGTACTGCTCCATTTTCCAAATTCCCCAAGATGTCTATACAAAATATTGAAAAGAAAAAATAAATTATAAAAAAAGTTAAAGCAATTCAAGACCCTTCGGTAATTTTGGGCCACCCTGTATTTAATTTTTGAACTATGCTCTAAGTTTCGAATAAAAAAAATTTTATTTTCGGAATTATGTTCGATTTTTCAAAAGAATGTTCGAATTTGCGAAATTATGTTCGAATTTTCGAAATTATGTTCGAGTTTTCGAACTTACGATAAAAGCCTTAGTTTTTTATATTATATTAACTTTATATTGATTGAAAATTCATGTATATTTAATTCTTTTTCTTATGTAATCTAGTTTTAAGCTTTGAAAATTATAAAAATTATTGCAAAACTTAAATGAACAATAAAGATCAAATGTCATTATATGATTGCGGTAAAGAGCTATTTCTGTAATAATTTTACTCAGGGTCATAAAACTATTTCCCTTCAATATAGCACGTTTTATTTTTATAATGTTTTTGACATGGTATGTAATTAGCACACAAAAGGCTCAGTTAGGCGAACGTTGCTGTACCGTATCTGTACTGTATCAATCAGCTGTTCGCTTTTTGTTATATGAAAACCAATACAAAAGCTCACCGAAATGCAATGTACCGTAGTTGCAACGTACCAATCTGTATAAAATAGAATTTCATGCCGTTGTTAGGTGGCATTTGTAAGACAGTGATGGGCGGCTTGTATGTTACATTGAATGCGGGTAATTTTGCTCTTTTTTTTGGTACTTTTTTAAGTATATCTATGCAATTGCAACAAAACAACTTACAATACAACATATTTCCAAATATACAAATATACATATGTTTAGATGTTTAAAATAAACAAATGCATATACACATACAATGAACAATATATGTATGCTAAAAATTTACACATGCTAAAATACAAATTTATTTATTGTAAATCTATAATAAAAATATTAAATTATTAAAATTTTTTACATACCCAAAATACTGTTTTAATACCATTTAAATCACGTGGTACCTTTTCTGCACAACGGTCACCATTTGAGCATTTTTGATTCCCATCACTGTGTGTTTTGTTTTATGTATACTATTGCTTTTTGTTTATGTATGGGAAAACATATGACACGTTTTTAAACGTTCTATAAGTGTACCAACGTGCTTACAGTACGGTGCGGTATATTTCGGGTACAGCAACGTTCGCCTAACTGAGCCTTAAGCCTAAAAACAATTTTTTATATTTTAGCAACCTTTTAAATCTAACCACGTATTCTACATATGAATAGTTATTTCCTAAAAATGTTTGCCAAAATTACCAAAAAATTATTTCTCATCAGTGATTAACAAATCCCTGTCACTGCTACGTCTTACTTTTTGCAAGGTGCATATTGCTCCCTTTTTATGTCAGTCTACAAAAAGAAATTGTTGTTATTTGTAAGACAGGAGATGTCTCAAAAACTTAACCGTGCGCAAATAACTCATCCTCTTAAGGCATTTAAGATAATGGCAGGAAAAAGGACACATTAGACAAAATAATAATATAGAGCCATCAGTAAAAAGCCAAAAGGTTACACAAAATTTATAAAAAAAAAACAAACATATTGACCCAAGAAATTCGAAAATAACAGCAAAAAATTGTCATTCATATTGAGGTTGTCATATGAATGAATGTTGCATAGATGTACAAGAGAACCATGAGAAAAATTGCGTATTTGTTTTTTACTTTTCTTTGTCCTGTAAAGCGTATTTTCAGATTACATGTACTGAAATGTAAGTGATACCATTAGTGCAATTTTGATCATGAGAAAATCGAAAAGAAAACCTGCTGCAATCAGTTTCCCTGCCGGTGTCAACAAAAAAGACAAGTTGAGATTGATTACGGATTAGAGAGCTCAAGATCCTTTTAATGCTATTTTTCTTTGTCTAAATGACTTAAGGCGATTGTAGTTAAAGAGAGTTTCCTTTCTTTCAGTAGTTTGTCATTAATACCGCAAGGTGCATGTAATAACATCAAAGAGTTTTTTGCGATTTTATAAATATAAAGAACACATGTGTGTGTTTCTTTAAGGTTAAAGAAAAGTTTATTTAACTTTAAGGGGCCCATAGACACATACTGCTGACAGCTACTGCCGATGAACCCTTCGTATACGTGTGTGATTGATATTTTACTACACACTTATCAATCATCATTTTAAAATAAATTTTATTACGTGAAATTCAAGAAAAACCCTATTTTCTTCCCACTTTTATTTCTCAAAAATTATTTTAAATTTGTTTTAATTTAAATTGAAAAGAAAATTATAACAAAAAATTTATTTATTTATTTTATTGTTCATTTTTACAACTGTCAGCAGTATGAGTTCATTTCAAAATCAAACCTATTTTGATTTTTCATACTGCATTGTCGGTGTGACGCATACATAAATAAAAATTTCAAATTTACAAACACATGTTTATTGCATGAGCATAGGCAGTATGTGTCTATGGGACCCTTTAAACAAAAATTAATCCTACCACATATCAAAAGTTTGTTTTCTTTACGTTTTATATTTAATCAGAAATCCCACACAGTTTTGGGGACAATGAAATAAATATAGAGTTTATAAAGAGACAAGGCATTGTCATTGCGCAAGAAGGAAAATTCTTTGTTCTTTCATTATTTTATAAACGATTTGAATTTAAAATAAATGTTTGCGTTTTTTGAACATCTCTTTTGTATGTCAATACTAAGAATATTGAGGACTTAGTAAATTTTTAAAGTATAGACAAATTCTGATTTCTTTCGTATGAGTGCAACTGCACGATATGAAAGTAGTAGCGTAAGAAATAGATAAGTTATCCAATTCAAGCGTATAAAATTCTGTTTCGCCAAGGTTGTGGACAAATGGACCGAGTTTTTAAATCTACGACGCAACGTCCTTTGTGCTCACCTTCGACCCAATTCTATTCCACAGTTGAGTTAAGGAAATTGTTAAAATAATAGAAACGCTTTAAATTAGGCCAGTTTTAAAAGTCGCGTGATTTCAAATCTCGTGTGATTTTCAATTGCCGAAAGCATAACGAAAAGCACAAAAACGGTGTGATTTTCAGATCGCCACAAAATTACGTCATTTTGAAAACAGGCATGCATGAATATTTTAAAAATCTAAATTTATTGAATTGTTTAATTTGATACACAGCGTGGAGGATAAATTTCGTTTTGATTTATAAATTGAATAAAAAAATTTTTTTTTGTTCAGAAAAAACTTTGATAGCGCAGAACAAAAAACAAAAGTTGTTCAATATTATTTTGAAAGTCTGCATTTGATTATGCAGACACAAAGATCGAATTTCTCTAAATTTACCTGTTGCTTCAGCGTCTTCGGCAGCAAGGGGCTGTCTGTAATCTACGGCGTGCTGGAACTGCTCGTGCTGTTCGAAATAATGTAAAAATTGCTCGGGTGCAAGCAAGTGTTGTGGAAAAGCCCGAAACTTCCACCAGGAAAGGTTCTTAGTGGTTGAAGATGTCTTGGCGACCACGGAAATAAATTCTTCATAATTTACCCTTTTCAGATACAAGATTTAGTTGGTTAATGAGTTAAAACCAAATGATGCACCAACACCTATTCAATAATGTCGCCGTTTTAAAGAACTGTGCCTAAAAAGAAACGATTTTTACAAACTCATAATGAGCGATGACCCCCATATTCACATTAATGGTCACGTTTGTAAACAAAATTGCAAAACATGTTCCGCCCACAATCCAAGAAAAACTATTTGCGGAACTAAAATGGACCCACTTAAGTGCATTTTTTTGAAAACGACGAACAAGTTGCGGTTAATGAGAATGGCATTTCATACCGGGTAATCACTAAAAAAATTGTATGCGCAAGGTAGAGAACAGTCCAGAATTGTGGTTCCAACAAGATGGAGCCACAGCTCACACAGATCGTCCACTTATGGCTCTACTGCTCGAAATGCTAAGAAAAGTTTAAGGAAATTCTCTTTAAATATCACGTTAGATCGAAGGAAGCAATGGACACCATTAAAAAGATATTAAATTCAAAACATAATTAGACCATTCAGAAGTGTACTATTAGAGCATATACAACCAATATGACACAAAAGAACACTTTGTGAATTGCCTAATTGTGAACATATTTCTAAATTATAACTAAAGTTTTAATAAATGCTTACGTTAAATAAATTAAGGTAGAAAACAGTTATTTATAAAATTAATCATAACGTTACTTTTGCGCCACCCTATACAAATAACAGATTTTTTTGTTTTAGTTAATGGTAATATTATAAATAAGTCTATGTGCTGTAATAATATTTAAACATTTGTATATTAAAATGTCTAAATATTTTTTACACCAGCGTTTTTTGTGCAAAAATTTTTCTTTTTGCAAATATGCTCGAAATTTCGAAAATTTGCTAATAGGCTTTTTTTAATAACTTTGAATTAAAAAATTGTTTTTATATAATTTTTCTTAAAAATCTATATTTTCGACATTATGTTCGAATTTTCGAACATTCTCTTACAAGCTTTATTTAAAAAAAAAAAATTATTTAAAGTAGAAAAAAAAATTTTTTTTTGTATTTTTTCTAGATTAAATCTATTTTCGAACATTAAAAACTTAACCAAAATTGCAAAAATCAAATATGAATGTACAAAGAAGAGCTTAAAAATAACGATAAAAAAATGGTTTTTAAAGCTGGGAAGGCATAAGTAACTCTTGTAAGAGTCGGACGTGTTTTTAAAGAGCTCCAACATTTAACTAAAGTTATCCTATAAATATAATTATTTAATGGTTTTAATCTAAATTAATACATTCTTAAAACAATTAGGATAAAAACAATTAAAAACATAAGTCTAAATAACAAATTATTAAGAATTGAGAGTAAAATTACCTAACAAGCAGTAGTTAGCAATACAAAAATTAAAACAATAAAATTCATAAAAAACTCAAGCATAAATAAAAATAAAACAAGAACAAAAATAAATACAACACAAGAAATGGATACACAAAAAATTAATAATACACAAGATCAGCGTTGCCAGAAGATTTGGAAGTAAAATCTTCTTTTGGCGAAAAAAAAATCTTATTTTGAAGAAAAAAAATCTTGAAATTTTTTATAACAAAGGCAAAAAAGTAAAAATGATTAATTTTTGAAAGAAACTACTTTTTATTATGGAAACTACATATTTAAATTAAAATACGTTATTGCGGTATTTATACAAAATTGAATTGTAGGTTTAAAATTGTGTTTTAGTTATATTTTCCAAAAAAATACATTTAAAATGCACTTCATTTCTAATAAATAAGAATGTAAAAAAGTCCATCTATATAATGAAGTTTCATCGAAAGTAATTAAATTTTTATATGCGTATAAATTTTGGGCAAACAAATTTTGGTTTGGGAGCTATGAAGCTCATAGAATATATGAAATCTTGAGGGTTCTCAATTTAATATTATATTTTTTGATACCGTTATTACTTATATCAAAGGCATTTTGAGAAAATTGCATTTATAAAAAGCTCACTGAAAACTATGGATTTTCCTAAATATATTCCTAATGAATTTTTATTCTTAAGCACTTATGTATAAATACTGTGTTTACAAATTATCATAAACTTGGAATGTGGTATTTTCAAACCAAAAGCTTCATAACCCTTAACTGTAACTTTTTACCACTCCTCTTGGCCTAGCAGCCCACAATTAGAACAGCTTAAAACCCCAATTAAATAAAAAGTTAATAAATATATTTTTTTTATTGAACGTATGTTATTTGCTAGATTATACGAATTAATTATATATTTTTATTATTTTATTTTACATGCAAGTCATCGAATATGTAATCCTTAATTTTGCACATTGCTTTTTCGCATCTACCACACATTTGATTCAAACTTGATTCATTCAATTCAGAACATATCATTTATAGAATTCACGTTTCTGTTTTTTTGATATTTTTTCCTACTTGAAAAATATTGCAAGAAAACAAGAATTCGGTCTGGCCAAAAGGATAATTTCATAGACTTTTATATAAAAATAAAATTTAACTCCACTAGTTTGCTTCAATCGAATCCAAATTAGTTTCATTCGATTCAGCCCCTGTTTTTTTGTTATATTCGAAAAATATTGCAAGGAAAACACAAATTTGGTCTGGCCCGACCAAGACGATAATCCTAGGGTTTAGTTTCATTAGTTTTAAATGTTGGTACTCAGACATAGTAACTAGATACATGAATTTTTTTGTTCTTTACTAAAATAATAAAAATAAAAATAAAAATATATACTATACATATTTTCTTTTCACAAGTAATTTTTTTCATCAATATTCCCAAAATGAACAACCGCGAATCTATGATGTTTTTTTAATGTTTTGTATGCCCAGAAATAATGATGCATGTTAGTACAAAAGTACAAAAGTGTGCAAAACCAATAGACAACAAGCTGCTATAAAACCTCATTGTTTTAAAAATTTACTGTTTAAAAAACTGTTAAAGAAAATTATGTATGTTGTACGAACTTAAAGTTAAACATCTTTATATCTAAAAATAAAAAATCTTAATTTGAGAAAAAAAATCTTTAAATCTTATTTTGTTCAAAAAATCTTGAAAAATAAGATAAAATCTTAATTCTGGCCACGCTGCACAAGATATTAACACAACTACAACAACAGTGTTTGATACTCCCGCGCCAAAAAGATCAAGAGATGTATTTCAAAACTCTCTTATCGGCAATGTATGCAAAACTCCGCGATTAACTAACACAGAATCCCCTCTTAAATTTATTGCCATAATGGACAAACGCTTTGACAAACTCACAACTGAACTAGAAAAAATGATACATGCTAAGTTTAATGAGTGTATAGAGGAACTCATATCTGAATTTGATAAGAGTTTTAACATAATTAAAAGAGAAATTCACGACGTTACTGAACGTGTCCAACAACTTGAAACAGTTGCGGTAAACATAACAAGTATGCAGGATGAAATTAAACTATTAAAAAACAAGGTAAAACGTCAAGAAAACCAAAATGTCGCTTGTGAATTACGTTTAAATGAAATTCCTTTTAAAGAAAATGAAAATTTATATGAAATATTTGAAAAAATTTGCAATACTATCCAAATTTCGGTTCCTGCGATTAAGACAATATATCGGTTACAAAATCAAAACAATAAATTTAAATCCAACTCTAAAGATGCAGTGATAATTGTTAAAATGTGGTCCCCATACGATAAAAACTTCTTTCTTAAATCTTTCGCGAATTTTCGCAAGACTAATAAAGGTTTTTGCTTTCGCCTGAGCCACATTGGTGAAAATTCTGATAATAGATTCTTTGTTAATGAAAATCTCACAGCGACTAACTTTAATATATTGCGTGCTGCAGTCCGCCTTAAAAAGGACAATCGTATTCACAGTGCGCTTAGTATGCGGGGCCTGGTTTATATAAAAACTAATGCTAACGGAAATGCAATACAAATTGATGATTTAAAAAATCTGAATGAGTTTTTTCATGCGCCTGATAATTTGCCTGTCTATGAGTGATGCCATGATGCTTTCTAGTTTAATAATAAGATATGTCTTAAATTTCACTTTTAAATTGTTATTTTTAAGTTTTTTCTTTTCCACTTTTGCAATATTTACAATCACAGTCCACTTTAAAATTTCTTACAAATCATTTGTTTTAATTTTTGACTTTTTATTAATTATTCTAACCAATGTTTTTTTTTTATTTGCTTTCGATTTGTGCGTTACATCTTTATATTTAACTGTGTTTAGTGATGAGCAATAATAATAGATTTCGTTCCAGAGATAGTATTGGTAGTATGATTAGAATTTTGGCTAAACAGAAATCAGGTATTAAAATTTGTCACATTAATGCTCAAAGTTTACAAGGAAAGATTGATGAATTTCGGATTATATTTTAGAAATCAGAAATGGATTTCATATGCGTATCCGAAACCTGGTTTGATACAAATACTATTGACCTTAATATTTCTTTGAATGGCTATAGTGTACGAAGAGTTGACAGAGATGATGGATATGGTGGTGTAGCAATATATATTAAAAATGGCATTAATTTTTGTATTAAATGTACTTCAAAGGATACTGATTTTTTCGTTGATACGGTTCAAGTTAACTTTGTGGAGTATTTGCTAATTGAGGTTAATAGTGAGGGAAGAAAGTTGCTGGTGGGTAGTGTTTATAGGCCAAATAAAAATTTACCGTTAAATGGTTTTATTAAGACCCTGGAAACAATTACAGCCCTATATGAAGACGTAATATTAGTTGGTGACTTTAATTCCAATGTATTAGTAGAACGGAATCTTTCTGATTATATGACCTCACTCGGACTTTCTTCACCTAACACAACTACACCTACGCACTACACTGCAACGAACAACACACTCTTGGATCTATTTTTTGTGAATAATGAATCTAATATACTTCTTTATGACCAACTCTCAGCGTCATGCTTTTCTAAACATGATCTTATTTTCATGGCGTATAACTTTGATTTGTCGTCAGCTAGCCAGTTAATTACTTTTCGTGATTTTAAAAATACTGATTTTGCAACACTGGAAAATGAGTTTTTAAAAGTTGACTGGAGTTGTTTATACTATATCCTTGCTGTGGATGATCAGCTTTCCTTTCTTGAGTATAACCTACGTAATATATTTAATCAAACAGTCCCTTTGATAACTAAAACTGTCAGTCAGAAGAATAAACCTTGGTTTTCCTCCAACATCAAAGAAGCAATGTTCAATAGAAATTTATTGTATTCTCGATGGAAACGATTTAAAACCACACACCTTTTAAATGAATACCGTATTGCAAGAAAAAAAACCAATAAGATGATAAAGAAGGCTAAATCCGATTTCTACGCTAATAAGTTCTCGTGTGCCCTGGGATCCAAAAAGACATGGCAAACTATTCGTGAAATTGGTATTGGCAAAGCAACCACTCATGAAATGTGTACAATTGATGCTGATAGTATAAATCAAACTTTCTTGAATATCCCGATAGTTGAAGCTGATCGCAACTACTACACTAATATTAATTATTTTGATAATGTTTCTGAGAACAACAAATTCTTTTTTAAAAGTGTAGATCAATGTGACGTATTGTTAAGTTGCTTATCCATAAAATCTAATGCTGTAGGAGCTGATGGAATTCATCCAAAATTTATTAAACTTCTTCTCCCACAATTAATCCCGTTCATCACGTTTTTTTTTAACAAAATTATTACTACAAGTCATTTTCCTACTCAATGGAAAAACTCAAAAATTATACCAGTACCTATATCAAGCTCTGAGTACAGACCTATAGCTATTTTACCTTTCCTTTCTAAAGTTTTTGAGAGGCTAATGCATAACCAAATAACTCTTTACTTAAATGATAATAATTTATTAACTGATCGTCAGTCTGGTTTTCGAACTAAACACAGCTGCATAACTGCCCTGGTAGACGTTTCTGAGGAGATAAGGAAAGAGGTTGACAGGGGTAACGTCACGTTTTTAGTTTTGCTTGATCATTCCAAGGCGTTTGATACTGTTGACCATGACATATTGTGCCTCAAACTTGAAAAAATGTTTAATTTTTCGTCATCCGCAGTTTGCCTTTTGTCAAAATATCTCAATAATAGATATCAGTATGTTCAAACCACGTCCAAGACATCAGTATCACTACCCGTTAAAAGAGGTGTTCCACAGGGATCAATATTAGGCCCACTACTGTTTGCGATGTACTCAAACGATCTCCCTAATGTACTCACGCACTGTGGGATAAGAATGTATGCAGATGATGTTCAGCTCTACATCAGTTGTAATGAAGCCTCGCTGAATAAGTGTGTTAGTACTTTGAATAAAGAACTACATAAAATTAATTTGTGGGCATCTGCAAATGGTCTTGGAATTAACCCCCGAAAATCCAAATGTATTATTATACGTAAACGTCTGGCAAAAATTGATTTTAACCTTATGCCCAATATTTCCATTAATAATCAATGCATAGAAATTGTAAACACAGCAAAAAACCTCGGGATTATTTTTAATAACACATTAACATGGTCTGACCATATAAAATATGCATGCGGTCGAACGTTTTCCATGGTAAGAACACTTTGGCGAACTCAATACTGCACACCAATCAAAATTCGAATACTACTTGCTAAAACGTACTTAATACCCATTTTGTTGTATGGTTGTGAACTTTTTGCAAGTTGTGACGCAATAAGTGAAAATAAACTAAATGTAACATTTAATAATATTATTCGTTATGTCTATGGGTTAAGACGTCGAGCACGAGTTTCAACATTTGCAATGAAATTATATGGCATTTGTTTTAAAGATCTGCTAAAAACGCGTATCTTAATTTTTGTACACAAAATCATCTACATGAAACAGCCTGAACATCTATATGTAAAACTTAAATTCTCAAATATTGAAAGTAGAGGAATAAGACTAATACCATTTAGACATTATAGCCTTATATCATTGTGGCAATTCTTTATCCATGCCGTTCATCTCTGCAACTCAATTCCATATTATGCTCAACTTTTATGTAACGCACTTGAGTTCAAAAAGTCTATAATTAATTTGTTTTCCACATTTGATTAATTAACAATAATTACTATTTGATTTTAATAAAATACTATTTGATTTTAATAAAATAATTACTTTTGCTTATTATTATTAATTAATTTATTTTTTATAATCTAATTCTTTAAAACATATATATTGATGATTTTGTAAATAGTTTTAAGTTTTAACATAACAACATTTTGCAAAAAATTAGTTCCGTACTGCAATATGAGACTCTTAGTCTTGTGTATGGAACGACAAATAAATAAATAAATAAATAAGATCACACGATTGCCGCAATGCACCAATTTTCACACTTTTTAATACACTAATCGTGTGACTGCACAATCAATTGGATCTTGTACCAATCGAGGACAATATTGTGCTTACTTTTACCAATCAAATGCAACCCTGGTGCGGCAATCGTGTGACTGTTTGCTATGCAACCGCGCGTCAATAAAAATAACAAAAACGCACCAATATTTATTGTCTTCTTTTGCGGCAATCAAACAACACAAAACGCGCCAATATTTGTCTTTTTTTAAATACATAAATTTAAATAAATAAAAGGGATACGCATTTAAAATCCATTTTAAAAGATACTGAAAACGACATTTTCGGTTTCAAATCGTATCGTTTTTAAAATCGATTACCATCACATCACTGATATATGTATTTATTATGCATTTTAATTTTTGGTATTAACAAATACATATCGCCCATTTGCTGCAAGACCGGCATAACTCAAAAAAATCCATTTCGTGATAAACGCATTTAATGTTTTTGATTTGTTCTAACTACTTAGAAAAAGAGAAGAAACATTCTCTACAAACTGGAAAAGTATAAAAGATAAAGAGATGAATTTAATACACAAAATAAAGGAAAACAAAGCGAACAATTCTACATCTCTAACTCCAAACTTTAATTTTTTGAGTTATGCCGGTCTTGCAGCAAATGTAGCTGGTTAGTGCGAATATTTTTATTAAAGATATTTAATAAAACTTTTCTTTTACTCTTTTAAGGATATTTGTCGTTGATATTTCTTAAAGAAAATATTTATTAACTTGAAAACGAAAATAAAAAATTTGTTAAAGTAGCCAAGATTTTTCTTTGCTAAACGATATCGGTAGTTAAATTTATAAAGTTACAGAATTTAGTTACTGATATTTAAATAATATTATTTAAATTTTATTATTTCATAACAATTTTCTATTACGTTTACATTCAAAATTGTTGAACAGACTGTTAATTTTTGGAATTTCATACATTTTTCTTAAAATATTTCAAATTAAACTATTCAACAAAAAATTTTATAAAAGGTACCTACGTATATGAAAAAATTTTTCGTTTTTAATGAACATACCAACTATAACTTCCAGACAAATGAAAAAGCTACCACAATAGCTGTTTTCACAGTTGTCAAGTAAGAACAATCGTGTGATTGTGCTGCGGCAATTATTGTACCCATTTCACTTTGTACCAACTAGCGGCAATTAAATTTGTATAAAACAGGGCAATCGTGTGATTTCAGAATATTTGATTGGTGCAATTTCTTTATTGTGCGTCAATAAAGCACAATCAAAATTGTGCCATATTGGTGCATTTGCGGCAATCGTGTGATCCCAGCTTAATTGTAAATTGGTATTTGATCGAAAACACAGGATTTCATTTTGGACCCTTTGAGGAAAATAAATATTTGGAGAGTATGTTCCACTTCTTAAAGATTCAATAAAATATATTTAATTTTTAAGTTTAAAAATATACATATATTATATATATAAAAATGAAAAATGTTTGTATGTTTGTTTGTGTGTTTGTTTGTTGGCTTATAGACTCCGAAACTACTGAACCGATTTTCCTGAAATTTTTACAGTAACATCACGTCAGACCTAAAAATAAAATAGGCTACTTATTTTTTTCGATAGGGGCAGGGGAATTGGTACCCCCCATAGAATGCCAATATTAATTATCGCATATCTTAAGAGCCGCTGGACGCATTTTGCTGAACTTTTTGTAGTAGGATCTTCTGAGCCCCGAAATTGAAATAAAATAGCAGCGGGGGTATTGGAATCCCCCATAGGACGCCAATGTTTAACATCGCATATCTTAAGAACTGTAATAGTGAGAATGTTCAAACTTTCTAGAAGTCACTCTTATGGTATACTACACTTTTGAAAATAAAAATAAAGCGGGTAGGCGCAGGGGGGGAAATACCTCTCATAGGATGCATACATTAAATATCGCTCAACTGAAGAACTATTAAAGGGAGAGCCTTCAAACGTGGTTAAAGCTACTATTATAGTAAACTATAAATTTCAATATAAAAATGGGCGGGAGAGACAGGGGAGGAGCAGTACCCCTCATAGATAGAAATATTAATAAGAGCCATTGAACGCATTTTGTTCAACTTTTGGTAGTACGATCTTCTGAGCCCCGAAATTGAAATAAAGTAGCAGCGGGGGAAGTGGTTTTCCCCATAGGACGCCAATGTTTAATATCGCATATCTTAAGAACTGTTATAGTGAGAATGTTCAAACTTTGTAGAAGTCACTCATATGGTATACTACACTATTGAAAATAAAAATAGAGCGGGTAGGCGCAGGGGGGAAATACCTCTCATAGGATGCATATATTAAATATCGCTCAACTGAAGAACTATTAAAGGGCGAGTCTTCAAACGTAATTAAAACACTATTATGGCAAACTTTAAATTTCAATATAGTAATGGGCGGGGTAGACAGAGGAGGAGCAGTTTCCCTCATAGATAGAAATATTAATAAGAGTCGCTGCAAGCATTTTGTTGAACTTTTGGTAGTAGGATCCTCTGAGCCCCAAAATTGAAATAAAATAGCAGCGGGGGAAGTGTTACACCCTATAGGACGCCAATGCTTAATATCGGATATCCGAAAAACTGTTAAAGTGAGAATGTTCAGACTTTGTAGAAGTCACTCTTATGGTATACTACACTTTTAAAAATAAAAATTAAGCGGGTAGGCGCAGGGGAGAAATACCTTCCATAGGATGCATATATTAAATATCTCTCAATCGATAAAGTGGTTAAAGCAGTGTTGCGAAGCGCACCGGGTTAAGCTAGTATTATATAAAATATATTTATGTACTACCTAATCGCAATGTTTTTTTGCTAAAAAAAATGTTTGGAAAACAATTGCTGCTACCAGGGCTAACTGGTAGTGAGCTAGTCTATCAGCGCCGGGGTTGCGACTCTGGTTTATTTCCTGCAGACAAGCGTAGAGCTTCGCGGGATTATCTTAGGGAATAAAAAAAATAAAAAATTGCGGCAATTATTTTCCAAATAATATTTTTTAGCAATTTAAATCAACAGATTTTTACAAAAGTTTTGTCAAACCATGTTAAGTTGTTTTCGAAAAAGAAAAAAAAATCATCAAATTCGCCTTCGATTGCTCTTTTCATGAAGTTCCTTTTTTGTATATTTTTTTTTAACTTAAACCTTATTTTTATTCATTAACGCTTTGAACATTATCTTGAACCCTTTTTTTTATTTCAAAATAAATACTGAAATCCATTTGTAATGCAAAACAGTCTGTTAATCTAAAAGATGCTGTGTTAATTTATCCTTTTGCTCCACACAATCTTAAAACAGATTGTCAGAAGCTTTCCTTTTTACTACTCCTTCCTCTTTTAAGTGGTAAATTTTAAAATATTTATCATTATCACCCTTTTTCGTATTGTTGCAACAGTAAAGAAACAATTTTAAGACTAAAGGATGACAACAAAAAGGATTGTTAACCATTAACAATAATGTGTTGGTTAAAAGCTCTGGCAGTTTTTAATAGCACGGGTATGAGTTTGACAGGCAGGAAAAAAATGGTTGCAGTTAGTTGGAAGAACGATTGGGCTTTTAAGTTAATGAAAGATGAAAATTTATATGTAGTCTCTTTAAATTATTTTATGCTTTTGCATTGTCTTTTATGTAAAGCTCCTTAGAATTATTTGCTGGTGAATTTAAATATCCCTATTTATATTTTAGCAAACATCTTGGAATAATTGGATTTTCATTATGAATTATACTCTGCCAAAAATATTTAACTCTGCGACAGCTGTATAAACTATTTTGAAGGTTCTTTCCCAGGAAAGACCTTTCAGTACCACCCGATAGTGTTACCAAAACACTAACGTATTAACGTACTAACGTAAAATGTTTGAGGTATTTTATGGTTACCCACGATCATTGCATTAAAACCATTTTTATATTCAAGACAAATAGTTGTATGATTGTTGAAAAAGGGTTATTATTGCTTAATTTAAAATATAAGTTAACACCGAAGTAATGAGAATAACAACAACGACACTCATTACCAGTAAGCTGACTGGGAAACAACTACAATACCAATAACAATTATAATTATTGCACCCACAACGTTTTAATGAAATCAAAAAGTTCAACATCCAATAAACGTGCCAAAATCGAAACTGCAAAACTATCAAATTACAAGAAGTAACCTGAGGCCACAGGAGCCGCAAAAGTTAATCTACGGAAAAAAAATTTGTTAAATTAATTTTTTAATTAATCCTTGAATTTTAATTTTATAAATGATTTTGCAAAACTTATTCATATTCACTTATTCATTTCTGTTATTTGGGAAATGTAATAATCCATAGTGGAGAATCAAATGGGGATGTAAAGAACCAGAACAACCTGTCAAGACTACCGGTATCTAGGAAACATCCGGTAATCCAACCAGTTTTTGGTGCGCATTAAAACCAACATCTTCAACAGCTGCGTAAAATCAGAAGCTATAAAAAACGTGCTTCAAGTCAAACAGGTTTTTGCAATGAAAATTCGAATTAATCTGATGGATGCATGAATGTTGTGTGTTGAGTTCCCGGTATAGAAAACAACTTAATGCTGATTAAAAGCCTAATTTTATGCTAGTAAAACATGTAGGTTAGGTTAGGTTAGGTAAAAAACCATGTAAGTGGCTTTTGTTTGTTGAAAAAATTTTTGTTTTTGCGAAAAAAAAACCGAAAAGTGAGGATGCGTTCTAAAGATATGTACGGCTGCTAGTCCAGGAAAGCAAAGAACCTTCAAACCTTCATAAGTTGTTGCCTGCATCAGATATTATGCGACTTCTGGCCGAATACAATAAATAAGAACAGGCTATGGCAAAAAACAACCAATCGCCGATATCAGTTAACATCAGAAGGCGAAAATAGAGATTTTTAGGTCAGGTGCTGCTTAAAAATCAGACCAACATAGCACGAAATTCCAAACCTTTAATTGCTTGTTGCACATACATATATATTCATATAAAGCTGTAGAGCGAATGTTAAAAACAATAATATTGTTGTATTACAAAATACATACACTGAAAAAAATACCAAAGTAAAATTAGCATGGCGCAATGTTGATTTAAAATGATAGTAAATTTCTTTAAAAGCATGAAATTTATTCAAAATTGTCATTGTTCATATTAATTTAAAATGAAAAATGTTAAAATAAGATTTCTGTATGACGTGCTAAGTTCCCAATTTTTCATATCTGATAAATACACTGAGATTTATTGTTGAGGGAAAGCTAGCTTATATGCGCATTTCACTGGTTGCTTAGGCCAGCTCATCGGGAAACCTTTTCCAAAGATTTTAGAAAATCTAAAAAGTTTATACAAATAAAACCCTAAAGCGAATAAGTCTTACTTGTAACAATATCAAAGCTTAAACAAAACACCAACAATAAACAGTGAGTTTATCTTTTCTTACATTCCCCTACAACAAGCAAATTGATTTTACATAAAATTCACGTTGTTTCAACTTGAAATAACTTTCTTTCAACGTCATGAGTTGTGCTATTTCCATATCAATGTTAGTTTGCTCTAATTTTACTGGAATGTTAAATTAAATGAATTATAGTTGATTCAAAGGAAAAAAATGTTGTTCGCAAGTTATTGTAAAATCATGTTAAATTAACATGAAGTAATTATGAAGCAAAATCACTACCGAAAAATCTAAAATCATCCTTGTTCAGGACAACTTTATATGTATTTCTTCTGTGTGTACATATACATATCATCACCTTAAGCGCAAAAGGCCCTATTTAACATTTTTAAAATTTTACAAGAGAAGTAAAAACTATTTAAAATGATAAATTGATACATTGTCTTAAACTGCTTATATTTTTCTTTCAAAACCGACCAGTTTTTTTTTTTTTGACAATTGAGTATGCTGAATATTAGGTATGATGTTAGTAAGGGGTTTTAGCGTTTATCATATAATCTTTTGTAGATAGAACCTTTTGTTTTTTGCTAATAAAATCGCAATATTTTGGTCGAAAGATTGCAAAATTGTGGACATTTGTGTTGGTGCAATACAGCAGAATCAATGAAAAAGTCGATTTTTAATTTATTTTTTAGTTAGGGCCTTTTGCGTTTCAGGTACCGACATGTAATTAAAATGAATATAACAATTTTTATCCTCTATTTTAATTTTTTTCTATCAAAATCAGGTTTCTCAAATAATAGTTCGGTCCTATTTTGAACAAGTATGATTTTATCCTGAGATGTTACAGGAAAAGAGACAAAGGAAATGGATTGGTCACACACTACGGAAATCACTAGAAATAGTAGCACAGGGTAGTAGGAAACAAGGAAAGCTTAAACATACATGAAGACGAACTATTGAAGATGATATGCTCAAAATTGGAGTACAATTCCAACTGGAAAAATTCCCCAGCTCGAGATAACATAAACCCCCAAGCTGCACTGTGAGCTAAAGGAGATATGAAGAAGATTGTATAGAAGAGATCGATTTTTCCCCCTTAAACAACATCGAGAATTTCTTCTTTCCAACATTTATTAGATTTATTATGATGTCAGTTTTTACTTTAGATACTTCTGCATAATACGAGGGCGGTTAAATAGGTCCGTAACTTTTCGTATTTCCTGCGTCTTTACAGAAAGGGCAACACTGCCCCTGTCAACAGGCATCTGTTAGTTGACTCCTCTCAAAACTGAAATAAGCTACGTCTCTTAGTGTGCGTTTAACAGCTCATGATAACAGACTTTTCTGTTATTTAAGGAGATAATTGACAAAAGTTTATTTCGTGTGCTCATTTTACATCAGTGTTCGAAAATAAACAGAACATTCTTTAGCGTGCGGCTCACACACCCAGGAACGATATCTATTGTGTTTGTGCAGACGAACACAACACTTAATACCGTTTGCAACTATTTTCAAGAAAGAGTCGAACGTTATAAAGTGTCCTGTTCTTCGTTAAACAGAAACAGAAAAATTGTAGTGATACTGTAGACAAACATTACATTTTAATGTTCTATAATGTTTTTTTTTTTACATTGATAAAGAAATGAACAAACAAACAATTTAAGCAACGTTTGTGTAAAATTATTTTGCTGGCCTTTTGTTTTTTTCGTATGTGTCTTTTGTTTTTGTAAAAAATTTTTGGTTTTGTTTTTTAACCAGCCAAAAAAGCCCAACGCACAACAGAAACAAACTATGTAACTGCTGAACCGTACACAATGAAGCTTGTGGTTTTTTAAAAGAAACCGAACGGAATTAAATGTTCCCATCTTTTGTTGAGTTGGATTGATACAGTATTATTTTGTGTTCGAAAGATGACAAACAGGGAAACGGACTTTTTTTAATGATTTACTACACAAACACTATAAGCGTTTGTGTTTTCTACAAATCTACCTAAACGAACACTAAGGAGCAATATTTGTGTTTATTTTCGTACGCTGTTTTGTATTCCATGACCCAAATTCATAAATTCGGCTACGAATTGCTCCCTCATCCAACCTATACTGCGGATTTAGCCCCGAGTAACTATTGCTTGTTTCCAAGAGATGACTCGTAGGATGAAATAATCTTTTAATGACTTGACAAATCTTATTTTTTGGAATAGGTAAAAAAAAATTGGAGAGACATTGGACAAAGTGTAAAGAGCTCAAAGGAGAATATGTTACAAAATTAAGTAATTTTTTTTTATCAAAAAACTCAGCGCTTCATTCAAAAAGTCACGGACTTATTGACCCGCCCTCGTTGTAAATAAATAATGTAAATAAATAATTCAACCGGGTACCACCATAAAATATCAAAAACAAACGAAGAGCAGTCGCGATAATTAAAAAAAATGAAAGATTTAAAAATGGTGGGGGAGGGAGGAAGCCCCCAAATGCCTGCTAAATAATTATAAAGTCTAGAAAATTAAAATACTTAAAATAGAAAAAGAGAAAAACTGCTTAAGACAATCGTTGTTAGCACCACAGTGTTAATGATTATTTTTACACTTTATATACAAATGAAACAATCCAAGAAGAAGGAGCTAAAAAAAACTTTTTAAGAAAATATGGCTTTTTCTTTTAATCAATTCACTGTTAAACAGGCACAATTTTTTTGGCTTTCCGACAAACGCAAAGACCGCTGGGTGCAGTTTATTAAACTGAAGATGGAGAATATCCACATTTTTTCCATTGTTTTTAATAGGTTTCGTGGTGAATGTGGCTTTCCAACCATCATTACCTTCTGCATATCTTTGAAAACGAACGGGGGAGAACAAAATCGACGACAATTTAATTTAAATTTATTTGCGTTGTCTTTAGCTGTTGGAGCCCAAGGACTTTTAATTGCTTAATTATGTTAAACAGTAAGAAAACAATTGTCTTTAGTAGAAACAAATGCAAAACTTTGTTAGAAAAATATTTGGGTTATAAACTGTATTAAGGGAGTGTTTTTTTTTTCGTTTTTAATTTAAAAGAAACAAGAAAAAACTGCAAACCATTTTGAAAAGTCAAGTAATTATTACTTTCAATGTTGAGAATTTTTTATGTGCACAGATGATTTCAATTAAAACCGTTGATAAATAAAAGAAAATTGTGTAAATTAAAATTGCACGAGGGGTCCTTGGACATTCAGTAAAGCAAATTTTCTTAAAATTTCAAAACTTTATTATTTATTAAAAACTCTTGATTCCAATTTTAACGGCCGATGTTGATTTTGAATAAAACCAAAAATTATTTGGCAAATTATTGTCATTTCTTTTTATTATGACAACATTGATATGGTTCAACTATGTATGGAATAAAATACCGGCCAAATGGCCACCGCGCTCTAGGCGGCACACCTCCATCCGATGGTCCAAGTTTCGATGACGCTGAGGCATAATTTAGGTTCTATGCCGTTAATGTGCCGAATCATCTTATCCTTTAGCTCTTGAATTGTTGCTATTTATCGACGTACACCTTTTCTTTTAAATAACCGCAAAGAAAAACGTCCAACGGTGTTAAATCATATTACCATGGCGGCCAATTGACATCGCCACCACGTGAGATAACACGGCCATTGAATTTGTCGCGCAAAATATCCATTGTTTCATTAGCTGTGTGGCAAGTGGCACCGTGCTGTTGAAACCACATATCGTTCACATCCATATCTTCCAATTGGGGCAAAAAAAGTTTGTTATCATCTCACGATTGCGAATACCATTCACAGTTGTTGCCTGACCGGCCTCATTTTGGAAAAAATACGGTCCGATGATGCCGCCAGCCCTTAAATCGCAACAAACAGTCACTTTTGTGGGTGCATTCGTTTTTCGATAATCACTATTGGATTAGCATTCGCCCAAAGGCGGCAATTCTGCTTATTGACGAATCCACTGAGGTGAAAATGAGCCTCATCACTGAAGATGATTTTCTTCGAAAATTGATCATTGTTGCCATTTCTTGCCACCCTTCTGACCATTGCCGACGTTTGGAATGGTCAAGAGGCTTTAGTCCTTGAGTCAATTGCACCTTGTAAGCATGTAAATGCAAGTCTTTATGCATAATGCTCACAAACGACGAGCGTGAGATGTGCAATTTGGGCACAACGACGAGTTGAGGTGGATGGCTCTTCAGCCACACTATCGCTAACAGCAGCAATTTTTGCTGTAGTACGAGCTGTACGAGCATGCACTCACTGGTGTTTTCACATCTGCAAAAGACCCGGTGTGCTCAAATTTTTGCATGATTTTTCCGATTGTACGCACATTTGGTAGATAAAATTTGCCGAAAAAATCGTGAAGTGCACTATATGCATTTTGATTTAAGCGACCATTTTCATAATAAGCCTGAATTGTGTATCTTTCCATAGTTCAAATTGAGTTAGTCTGAAATTGAGAAATGTCAAAGTTACTGTGTTGCAATATCAAAAAACCTGTGATATAATTTTTAAGTTTGTGTTTAATTTAATTTTTCATGTTTAATGTTTTCCATGCTTGTCTACAACAAATTATTGTTCAATGTAATAAAAATTGATTTTCTTATTACGAATCCCTTGATAAAGTGAACATAACATTCACGAAACGTTGGGAAAATATGGATTAAATGCATTTTTAATTACATAAAAAAACTTTAGGCCGTATTAGCTAAAATAAAATCTAATTTAATGAATAATTACATTGGCCAAACAACAAAAATATATAGAAACAAATTGACATTCAACAGCGGACATTAAAATTTAACCACCCATTTAAATTAGCTACCATTTTTGTCTATTCTCTTCAAAAAAAAAAAAATGTTCGTATTTTCTTTTTTAATAATTTGAAACGAATTTTTACAGGATTAAAGATAAAACATGATATGATTTAATACGATTTTTAGCCTGATTACTTCACAACAAAATCTAGTAGATTTGATTTGAAATTTCCAGAAAATCAAGTGGGTTTTCGTCGTAGCATTTTGACGTTAGCGAGATTTTCTTTTCATTACAAAAAAAGAGCTGACTTAAAGTTTTTTGTGTAGCACATACACAGAAAAAATGAAAAACCAATTTCAATTAACGTATTTGTTAGAAATTTGTACTATTAATTAAATTCTGTACTGATTTTCCGCCAGCAAGCAAATTGATCATATCAATTACCACATTTGTAAGTTTCAGCTTTTCTTGCTGTTCAGTTTCAATCAATAGGTTTAATTGAAATGTGACCACCAGCAAAAAAAGAGCTAAATAAAACGTAAACATTAATTGAAATATTTCTTTCAATCAACACAGTTAATTGAAACAATTAAAAAATTGTTTGAACATTTAAAATATTTTAAAGTTTGTGTGTATGTTTTCATATTTGCAAATATACACACAAACATTTTAATTTTTATTTTCAATTAATACGATTAATTGTTTGAAAAAGCATTATTGAATTAATTGAAAAAATGTTGATGAAAATTTTTTCTGTGTACACACATACATACATATAAAGAACACTGCAAACAAATAGAAGATATCCTCTAAGTCAATAGCTTAGCAATATCGCCAAATTGTCATCTGAAAGAGAATACTCAAAGTATTTTTCAAAATATAGACACAAAATAATATGATATTTTGGCGATATCTTTTTATTTTCTTATAAATTGTTATCTGGCAATATTGCTAGTCTATCATTTAGAAGAATCGCTTTCGTATTCCTTAGGAGTATTGCTATCTAGACATGTTTCTTCCCGAAGGAAGTATCTACCGCAATAAGCAATCGATTATTGCTGCTGCAATAATATTTTTCTTCCAGGCAATACGTTTGGCAATACATATGGAGTAATTCTGTGTTTGTTGTGAAAAAGGTCTTTAACATTTTGCATAAGCTTTTATTTATAATCAACTTCATTTATTTTATTAATATTTTTTTTATCTTTTTTTTAGTCTTAACAAGCCGCCATTTTTGACCTTGGGGGAGTCTTTATTTTACATACGATATTCTACTCACTTATTTATCCTTCATTCATTGGATGGAGCAGTTATCCTTCACCTTCACTATACATTCTCCAGGGGGATAGTCCTAACTCTTTACTCTCGATTGTAAGGCGTCCTCTTTCTTCATTCCTTTTTCATCAAATTCAAGTCCTCACTTACCACTTCCTTCCTCATCATCATCTGCCATTTTGACTATCTCCATAAAGTATAATTTGAGCAAAAAGTATATTTTATTAGAACTGTACCCTCCTTTTAAAAGCAATATTTTCGCGCTAAAAAGCGTTATTTTACCAAACGCATGCCCTCAAAGGCATTAACTCATATTCAGTCTGATGCCGAGACATCAGGAGCTGCTTATCCCTGTAGTACAAGATCTGTCCTTAAGATGCTCCCTACATGCCCCCAAGGATGTTTTTAAGAAAGCTGTTGAAAAGATTTTAATGGATACCTGCCCTAAGGCGTAATGCCTCCGAGTGTAAGCGTAATCAACACACCCAGCCTAATAAAGTAATGTACAATTTTGCGAAGTTCTAATGGTCCATTTAATAAAATAAGCGTACGATTGTGCGGTACGTTGTAAGACATGCAGAGATGTAGCAAATTAAGTGAACGAACTTCTGGCAACTTTTACAAAAAACAAATAACATTTCAAGTGCCTCGGCATTCCCTTCATAAGAAGCAGGTTTGTAACGGAGAATACTAAAAATAACTGTAACAAAGCAATCAGTGTGTAAACATGATACACTTAAAGCGCTTTTTGTGTAAGAAATGTTTTGCTTCAAGGTGGGAACTCAGCATATAAAGTTCATTTCTTCCAGGGGCCTAATTCTGCCAGTCGTGATCGAGTACTTTCTCGATTCGAAAGCAATTTTATTTCTACTTCTTTCAGTCGATACCGAACGAATCGAAATTATTTTTTCAGTATTGTGAAACTCAAATTGATGCTTTACAACACTGCAAATATAATTCCGATTCGTTCAGTATTAACTAAAATAATAAGATATTAAATTTCTTTCGAATCGAGGAAGTACTCGATCACGACTGCCAGAATCAGGCCCCAGCTTCGTTTGAAGCTCAATTTTTTATTTTAAGGTAGCAGTCTATACACTCGCCCCTTATCTAGGACCTGGAGATATCTAACCTCCGTTGCTTTTGGAAAATGCAGCAGCATCTGTTGAGCACCAACAGCTAAGTCCTTCCTCCAGCCAAACTCTCCAACAAGGTGTGAAAAATCAGCCCTTTATTGGGCTTTTTAAGATATCCCTTCCCACGACTTTGGAAAGTTAACCACCACGTGATTCGCGAAAGTATATTTTAAATGGAAAAGTGAATCTTCCGCAAAGACAATCTTCCTGAAAAAAAGAAAGTATTTCCTGCCTTGTTCTGAGACATTTGCGGTGTGGCCACTTTCAGATTCCGGAGTCGACGAAGAAACCCGATCGAGAATGTATTTCAAAATTTTTGTTACCATATCCGGGCTTGTTTTTTTTATGTTGGTAATGTGTTGTCCATCTATATTCTTTACCATGTGGTAATTATTTAGTTTACAGAGTCGTCCTATTATTTGATATACATATGGGCATTTCCTGGGGTCACGAACGTACGTTCGTACGCTTTTGATGTACAAATAATATAGAAAAACAAAACATTTCATCGTGTTTAAGTTTTCATAATAAGAGTTATAAACGTGTGGTCACGAACGTACGCAAAATAGAAGTCAACTGCGGCTGACAGTAGTGAAATGTAAAAATCTGCGTAATGAAACGGAATTTTCAAAAGTGATTAATTTATTTAAAAAGTGTATTAATGTAGGTCCAGGGTCCAGTATTTACAAAATAAAATATCTCTCTTGGTTTTTGTTTAATTGGCTTATGTACCGGTCGCGAACGTACGGATCGCGAGCGTACGATTTTTCCATGTGTTTTTTTTTTATTATCACCATGCATTTTACCATAAATGTCTTCAAATTTCCTTAACAAAAAACTTAATGCTCCTTTTACAATTGACTGTAATGGCGAGATTATGAAGAAAGAGTGTAAACATAACATATTTTTTGCATGTAAAATAAGTATATAAAAATGTCTTTAGAAGTAGAAAATACAGGAAATTATAAAATTTTCCAGTTTCCAGACCAATTTCCTCAAGTAAAACAGCTCAGATATGCGAGGAAACCATTATTTTATAAGAACATAGCCTTTTTTATAATAAGAATCAATAAAAGACGATGATAATCAACATTTTATTTTTTCGTCCTGGTAGACCATTCTGGGGAAATGCCCATATGTAGTTCCTTCATGTTGTTTGTAACAGCAGCACCTCCAGCATTCCTGGCATGATTGTGTAGTTTACGTTGCTTACTTTTTTCTTGACACGCGAAAGACACCTTACGTCAATCGTCAGCTTATTATTGGTTTGATGTACATATATGCAAAAAGGTCGTAGTGGAACAAAATGACAATGGAGGTTTACATGAAGTTTTCTAAAAATGTTTCCTAGGGATTTCTTTTGTATTTTTACCACTGCTTCCGGCATATGTTTTGAAGAAAAATGTTAATTTTTGTTGACTGTCATGAATGAAGTTAGAAGTAAATATTATTTTATTGAAACTCAACATTTTTGTTTTGTGCCTCATACGCCAATTTTCTAAATTTATTTTTAAAAATTAGCTTTTTGTGCAGACTTATGCATGCTTACTGATGTTTATGGAGTTGTTGTCATTTTATTTTGAATAAGCTACTTTTTTTTCTTACGGCAATGAAGCAAAGCATTAGTAAAATTAATTTGCTTGTTTTCATTTTGTTTTGCTTTTGCTTTAACTACTTCTTTTCTTACGGCCACGAAGCAAAGCAAGAGTGAAATTTTTTTAATTGTTTTCATTTAGTTTTAATTTCACTTTAACTACTTCTTTTCGAAGCAAATCAAGAGTGAAATCAATTTTGTACTTTGCTCCATTCGCCAAACAGTGGCGTTTAGAGCAAAACAACAATTAATAGACTTTAAAATAGTTGATATGGAGCAAAACTAATGCTTAATATCTCAGAAACCATAAAAAATTCCATGAAACAGATTTTAGATTTAGAAAGGGGGTATTCGAAATATATGTGACGCGAAAAATAGAAACGGACCTAAGGTTTTTGCCATTTTAAAGATTTAAATACGTGTATCTTTGGTGTACCATCACTGAGCGTGTTGGCATTGGTCTTATTTGAAAGCGACATATCTCAACCTTGAAAACGTGCGTAGGTCGTCCCTACCTCTTGTTTTGTGTAGTTGGTTTTTACTGTTCCCTTTACCTTACTGGTCCCTTTCTCTAACTCAATTTTTTTTTAAATCATCGGTAGGTCAAACCAATAATGAGCTGACGATATTCCCTTAATTTAGATTTTCTTTAACAACCCTCGTATTCTTTCAACTGCCATCTTTGTTGTTTTGCAACTGACGTCAACTTTTCATTTTGTTCTTATTGTCTCTGGGTTTTTCTTAATTTAAATTAATGTTTCGGTTATCCTCAAAAATGCAAATAAACAGATATTTTATATTTAAATTGTTTTCAGTTTTTTTTCCGCTACTTCACAGATACCAAAATGCTTTTTCTTTTGTCTTGTTTCATTAACTTGTCTTCTGTCAGCGATGCTTTCGAAAGATTTTTCGAAAAAAAATCACTTTAAAATGCCTTCTTTGTTCTTGTAGTGGCTGTGAATTATTGGTTTCTTAACCGTTTCATTTAATTTGTTGTGTTTTTTTTTTTTTTATTTAAAGTATTGAACTTTTTTTATAAATAATTTTTGGCAAGAATAACGAAAATGTTAATGATTTATGTATCATTTAAAAAAATATATGTATATTTTTTTAAGAAAAATATAAATATTTTAGAGCACCTTCTATTGGTAAGCCGCAAAAACCAATGAAACGTTTTTTAGAGATTTTAAAAATCAAAATTAAAAATAAAAAAAAATGTTGTTTTAAAAATATAGAAAAGATTTAAAAATTTAACATGTGCTATTTAAAAATATTAGTTTGTGAAAAATTATACAAAAATTTCGATTTATGTTTTTAAGAATTTGTTGTGAATTTGTTCGTATTAAATTAAGAAAAATGTATGTCATTTAATTTCTTTGTTTCAAAAATGACTTTTAGACGTAACTGTCATACTTAAATTTAACAAATGTTTTCAAGAACTTCTTAAAAATCAATTGTTGTTAGATGACTTAATATTTTCTTTAATGGATTTGTTTTCAAACTCTTAATTTAGACCACACATTAAGGGCATTGTGAAATAACCGATATACTTTATGAAAAACAAAACAGTTTGTTTTGCTAAAAAGAAAAACATTTCAGAAAAAAAACCATGATTTCCAAGTGACGACATTATTAGTGTTGAGGAAAGGTGGGGTGAATTTGCAATTTGGTCTTTTGTAGCATGCAACAAATGTTTTGCAGTAAATTGACCAAGCCAACACAAAGAGCACAAGCTGTTCAATTGTTAGAAGCTGAAATGTTATAAATGAATCAATGAATGAACGAACTACTCGTACTTAAATTTTCTTCTTAAATGCACTCAACTTATATCAGAGCATTTTCTTCTTTACAGACCACCATGATTTTCAAACAGTTAAAAATTTTGGCACACATCGTAAGTGTTTATTTAAAATTTTCAAAATAAAACCAATATGTATGTATGTATTGTATGTATATATTTTTGTTTTATTTTTTAACATTTGATTGTTTTAATATTTTACAAATCATTAAAACTGCCTAAATTTTAAATTTGACAAGATTTCTAAAAGCAGACATTTTAAACGAGTGTCATCTAAAGATGTAAGCAAATGTTAACAATTTTTGACAACTAAAAAGAACATAAACAATGATCATCAGGCTTCTTGCGCAGACCTATTCAATGGGTCTTGGTTTCTTTTTTAATATTATTTTCAAAGTAATTTTTGGGAATACAAAATTTTAATTTAAAAGATTTTTTTTTTTTTATTATTCGTGCTTATTTCCCAATTTTTATTCTTGATAAAAACACTGAAATTTATTGTTGATGACACAGAGCACACAGAGGCGTCACGAGACAGAAAATATTGTATTTTTTCTTTCCCTTTCTTCGAAAGCTGCCCTTTTGCAGTTTTTGTTTTGATTCCGCAATTTGTGTTGATATAAGCGGCCTGTTTTTACACATTGCCAATTCACTTCCAAAAGACGTTTTCTTTCTCATTCTTCGAAAGCTGCCTTCGCAAATGATTAAGGCATTTTTCATACGTTACTTTTTTCATCTCTGTATGCTTTGTGGTTGATATGATAAGCTATTCCTATGCGCATTTCACTGATTGCTTAGGCCAGATCGTCAGGAAACTTCATCCAAAGATTTTAGAAAAACTAAAGATATTAAGCCAAATAAAACTGTTAAGCATTTAAGAATTATATGCAACAGTTCTACTTGTAACAATATCAAAGTTTAAACAAAAACATCAACAATAAACAGTGAGTTTATCTTTTCTTACCTTCCCCACTACAATTGGTTGGAATTCTTCCAACATTAATTGTAGTTGTGAGTAGGTTAAGAAAAAACAAAATAAAAACAAAAACAACCTGCTTTAAATAATAAAGCATGTTGCCAGTTTTATATTGTAAAGATTTAATCTTTTGCAGAACAGTGATCTGTGTTGTTCCCTGGTCGTTGTAGTCTAAAATCGGCAGCGTTTCTTAAGTTGTTTGCTTGAACATCCCCAACGTATCTGAGTTGTTCTACTTAATAATCAGGGGCCTCTCGCATTTTTATTTTTTGAATAAAATTAATTGTATTCAGCTCTAATCTTTGTTGTATATTAAGCCATTTAAGTGTATCCAACATACATGTATCTTACTGAGGTAAATCGATTGCATTTGAGTATTGTGCGCATAGCTTTGTTCTGTAGTTTTTGCATTCTTGATATTTTCTGTTATGAACAGCATGTGTATAACACAGTAGATCCAAATTCAAAATATGGTTTAATCGTAGTATTGTAAATGTTTATCGCAGTTATAATTGATATCTAATACGTTTAAAAAACCCGACTTTTATTAACCAATTTGTTTACATATGGGCATTTCCACCGAAAGGTCCACCGCAACAAAAAAATTATAAGTTTTTGAAAAGACTTTGTTTTATCATATTTTAACAGGAAAACAATCAAATTTAATAAAAGTAAAAAAAATTTTATATTTATTTATAACCCATTTCAAGATTTATGAATGCAAAGTGGAACAAGTGCAACTTTTCTTATTTCTATTGTACGTTTTGCTATGATAACAGTTCTTTAAGAGAGACATTATGCATTGACTATTTCTCTCTAAAACCTTTCGGAAGGTACAAAGAATCAAAATAGAATGCACAAGAAACTATGCGATTGCAAATAACTGTAATTTTTTTCTTTGTATTATCTCATATTTCGATGTCATGTGCGACATTGAAAAACATCATTTTCTATCAATGCGTCGAAAGTAAAAGTAGAAAGCTGATCAAATTACCAGGCCAAACAGAGATTTTTTATAATATTAAAATAAAAAAAAAAATTTTCTGTAAAATAGCAAGATTTGTGATCTTGGTACATATATAAAGTTGTTCACGTGCGACATCGTTAGTGTGAAAATTAATAATTTGAAAATAATTGTTTATATATGTAAATGATTTATTTATGTTAATATATACATTTCAATCATTTAAATCTAGATGAGCAAAAAAAGCACTAAATTAAAAAACAAAGCCATATTCTAGCCATTAACAATGATATACGATACGATGAAATTAGACTTTAAATGACGATGCATATAAAACAAAAAGGGCTGTAATTTAGGGCTTGGCAAAAACAATTTTTTTAAAGTTTTTTAAACTTAATAAATATACCTTTTATTTTAGGGCGTGACTGATGAAAATATTATTGCTTGTATTGGCTTCTACCTGTTTTAATGTAGTATGTGTGTGAAAAAAAGGGGCTTAATTTGTAGGCGTGTTATAAAAGTGGGCATATTAAAATCTATACATACGTAGTTTTAGAAGGACTCTATTGGCACGTAAAACAAATTGGACATTTGGGGGAAGGATCCGAGATGGCATAAGTGGCGCCCAGAATTTGAGGTCGAATTAAAAAGTCACTAAATACAAAAATGAAGCCACTATCAAGCCATTAAAAACGATATGCAATATGATGAGATCGGACTTTAAATGGCAGCGCTAAATATAAAAACCCAAAAGGGCTGTATTTTGGGGCGTGGCAAAAAAAAAATGTTTCCTGTTTTAGGAACTTCATTGACATATCTTTCATTCTAGGGGGTGACTGGCACAACTTTTTTTTTTGTATGGAGGTCGACCCGGTCTAATCAACACACATATACATATATCATGATGGAAAAAAATGTCATGTGCGACAGATCACGTGCGACAGCGATTAAAGCTAAATAAAAAAAATGTATACATTATTTTTATTTAAAATGACAGCCATATTTGAGATATGAGTGCATAACATTCTACAATTTTTTGCATTCAAATATTGCCTCAGGTTTCGCTGAAATCGGCATTCGAAAAAATGGCCACAAAAACCATTTCTGTTTTCGTCACGTGCAAATGCCTTGTTTTTTTGCAATTTTCTTGAAAACGAAACAATTTATCAAAATGAACAATAGCACCAATTATAGGGCTAATTAAAAGCTATAACTTGAATCTATTGCCAAACTAAATATACGTTTTATTTTGACTTTTTTTTAACTTTAAATGTTTACGATGGTCACGTTCGACATGATGGAAATGCCCATATATATACCATTAGTTCTTTTAATTTTAAGTGCTTGTCTATTATAAACCCCAGATAATTTATACTATGAACTTTTTCTTTTATTATATCGTTTATTTTAGATATTATATTAGTGTACATATAATATATATTTCCATTATTTTAGTTTTGTTTTCATTTAACTTTAATTTATTAATTTTTAACCATTTATTAATGTTATTTATATCAATTTTTGATATGGGCATTTCCGCAGAACGGTCTACCAGGATTTTTTTTTTTTTTTTTTTTTTTTTTTTTATTTTTTTTTATTAATGAAATCTATCTTTTTTGATATTAAACATTAGATTTGAGTTATATACATACATATATATATTTTTTTTAAATGGCTATGATCCAGTGATCATACCATAATGCTAAGAAGTTTTTGCCGTGGTTATGTAAAGAGTTGTGTATCTCCATTTTAAAAGAAAATAGTTTTCATCGCATTAAGTCTTGAGGAGCCCTGCGCCTTAATCTTACAAATGTTGTGTTATTTCTCATGAGGTTTGATGCAAACGGGTTTGGATGTTGTTCAATTCTATTTTTATAGGATGCCAGCTGAGTTTTTATTTCGTCTTTAATGGTAGGTATTTTGAGATCTTTGTGGAGTTGATTATTTGTTACATACCATGGTGCGTCAACAATTCTTCGAATTGTTTTTGATTGAAAACGTTGTAGTATTTCAATGTTTGAGGTGGAGGTGGTGCCCCACAACTGGATGCCATAGGTCCAAATAGGTTTCAGAATACACTTATATATTGTTAGCTTGTTTTCAATAGAGAGTCGGGAATCAATGAGAAACCCGAATTTTCTTAGTTGGATATCTAAAGCTTTACGTTTAGTTTGAATGTGTTTTTTCCAAGTTAACTTTTTATCTAGGTGTATACCAAGATATTTCGCCTCGTCCTTTTGGGGTATTTCAGTGTCATTTAATTTGATAGGAAGGCATGTTTGACGGTTTAATGTAAATGTAACCTGCACAGATTTCGACTCGTTTGCTTTTATACGCCAAATTTTTAGCCATGATGATATATCATTTAGGCATTTTTGAAGTATTAATGATGCGTTTTCGTGGTTTTTGTCTACAGCTAATGCAGCTGTATCATCTGCAAAAGTCCCAATGATGACACCTTCAGACTGGGGAAGGTCGAAAGTGTAAAGTAGGTAAAGTGTTGGTCCCATAATGCTACCTTGGGGAACTCCTGCAGATATTGTATTTAAATCGCTTATATCACCTTCTTCTTTAACAAAAAATAAGCGGTTTTGTAGGTAGGACTTAATAAATAAACAGAAATTTATAGGAAGTATTTTTTTGAGTTTGAATAGTAAACCATCATGCCACACCTTATCGAAGGCTTGGGATATGTCTAGAAACACTGCTGTGCAGTACTGTTTTTTCTCAAATGTTTCATGAATAGTTTCAACTAAACGATGAACTTGTTCTGTGGTTCCGTGTTGTTTTCGAAATCCAAATTGGTGCGTTGGTATAAGACTTTTTGATTCAATAATAGGTGTCATTCGTTTAAGAAATAAAGACTCGAGAACCTTCGAAAAAAGGGGCAGCAAACTTATTGGACGATATGAAGTAAGTTGCTCGGCTGGCTTTCCAGGTTTCTGTATCATTGTTATTTGTGCAACTTTCCATTGGATTGGTACGAAGCAGTGAGTTATGCAAGCATTGTATATATAGGTTAATAGCGTTATACCTTTTTCTGGCAGTTCTTTTAATGCCTTTGCTGTGACTAAATCATATCCTGGAGCTTTGTTTGTTTTTAATTTGTTAATAACGTTATAAACTTCAGATTTTGTAAATTTTTTTATCGGTAAATCGAGTTGGTGGGTTTCATTTAAAAAATTTTTTATTTGATCGAGATCTTCATCATTATTTTCTACCTTGTTTGGAGTAAATACTTCTTTCAAGTAATTGGCAAATGTGTTTGCCTTATCCTGGTTGCTCCTAGTCCAGATATTGTCAGTCTTGCGAACTGGATGATTTACTTTATGCTGCTGTTTAACTTTATTAGTTATTTTCCATAACGAAAAATCTGTAGATTTTGTACAATCCAAATTTTGCATTTCTATTTCAAATTTCTTATCTTTTTCTATCTTTAGTAGCGTTTTAAGTTCTGCAGTTAGTTTATTTAAAATGGCTTTATCACCTGGAGATTTTGTTGTTTGCCAACGCTTTCTAGCTTTACGTTTTTTTGATATTTTATTTCGAATTTCGATCGAACACTTGGGAATGTTCGCGTAGCTATACTGAGGAGTGGAATTCCAAGCAGATTGTTGTATTGTATTTACAAGATGTTCTACAGCATCTGTAATGTCCTCATAGCTTTTAAGTGGAAGTTGTGTGACTACCAGGATGAAAAAATAAAATGTTGATTATCATCGTCTTTTATTGTTTCTTATTAGAAAAAAGGCTATGTTCTTATGAAAGAATGGTTTCCTAGCATATCTGAGCTGTTTTACTTGAGGAAACTGGCGGTGCGCAAAATGACCCCAGGAAATATGGCCCCAAAAGTAAAATGAAAAACGGCCCCAAAATTTTACATGAGACACATCAACACGCAATTTTGGCGCAATTTTTTTGTTTTTTTTTTTTTTTGGTTATTTTTCATTTTTTCGTTAGGGTGTTTTTGCATTTTAAGTAGAATGAAAAATGACCCCAATATCAAGGAATGAAAAATGGACCCAAATAAAATCACAATTTTTACTTTGGGGCTATCTTTCGTCTAGTAATAAAAAATGCTAATTTTAAGAAATGAAAAATCACCCCAAACATTTTTACGCAAATTTTATAAAATTCTATGTAAAAGTTTCGGCTGTAGGAAATATCGCCCAAAGAAAAATGGCAGAAAAAAAAAAAATGAAAAATCGCCCAAAAAAATTCCATGTAAAATTGGGCCTGAATTCATATGAAAAGTGACCCAACATTTTTGGGCTATTTTTCGTTATAATTGGTTGATTTTTCGTTTTTTAAAATTGGTGATTTTTCATTATGAAAAATCACCCAAAAATATTATATGAAAAATATCCCAATTTTCCAGGCCATTTTTCATTTTTAAAATTTCGTCAAAATCTTACATACTATTTGTCTAAATCATTCATTATTACTATACGCCGAATTCCTAAATGTTATTTATAAAAATAACGGGACATATTGCAAAAAGGTGGCATGTCATAACGTCCAGTGTCATAGACTCCATGGACAAACTTGAAAGCATAGCTTACAAACTCGAAAGCATAGCCGGCCTTTGGCTGGGCGCAAGGATTTTCTCCTCTTTGTTACAACAAGTACCGGCTTCGCTAACTAAAGCTTCTCTGCACAGACGGCCTTCGGCCGGGGGCAAGGATTTTCTCCTCTATCTGCGAAGTCGGCCTTCGTTTGGAAACAAGGCAGATTTTAGAAGCTTTACTTAGCGAAACCGGTACTTGTTATACCATAAAGCAAAAAATCCTTGCGCCCACCCAAAGGCCGTCTGCGCAGAGAAGCTTTAGTAAGCGAAGCCGGACTTTGTTATATCGTAGAGGAGAAAATCATAGCGCCCGGCCGAAGGCCGGCTATGCAGAGAAGCTTTAGTTAGCGAAGCCGGTTTTTGTTATACCACAGAGTAGAAAATACCTGCGCCTGGCCGAAGGCCGGCTATGCCGAGACGCTTTAGTAAGCGCTGCCGGTATTTGTCACACCATATGGGAGAAAATCCTTGCGCCCAAAAGTGTTTTCGTTATATGTTTAATATATGCACGCAGAGAAAAAACAACAAAACCATTTTTAAATGTTTAATTTAACCATATCATTGTCACCGACAACCATATTATGCTAAAATAAGTTTCTTTAAAAATAGTTTTGTTGGTTGTGACCATAATAAAACAGGTTTTTCTCTGCGTGTATGTAGATCTTTTTTTGTATTAAACATCTTTAGTAATTATGGTCCTTATGAAATTTTTAAAAATGACATAATGTCCATTTGCAAAATATCATAATGCCCACGGACGTTATGACATTTTCAAAAGTGTCACAGTGTTCATGGACATTACGACACTGGACTTTATGACATGCCACCTTGCAAAAAGTTATATTCTGTTTTGAGTAATTGATTATAACTATGCAGTGATTAATTAATATTTAACTATAGTGCACAAAGTTTGGCGGAGGGCTCAAATAGGTATTACTGTCCATACTGCCGCGCAGCTGTCGAAGAAACAATGCAATGTTTTACATAAAACTTACATTTGTATGTTACTAAATTTATATGAATAATAAACACTGTTTTGCAAATTGGGTAATTTTTAAAATTTTTTTTGGGAAAAATGTATTTTCTTCTTTTTGGGTAATTTTTCATTTTTATTTTGGGCCCTTTTTCGTTTTTTTTTGGGCAAAATTTCATATATAACTTTTTGGGTCATTTTTCATGTTCTTTTGGGCAATTCTTCATTTGGGCGATTTTTCATTTATTTTTTTGGGCCATTTTTCTTTGGGCGATATTTCCTACAGCCAAAAGTTTCTAGGGATAGTACAAAATACCCGAATTCTTATATCAAAGTAGAGAAAATCCTTGCCGGTTATGCTGAGATGCTTTAGTTATCGAAGCCGGTGTTTGTTATACCATGGAGGAAAAAATCATTGAGCCCGGCCCAATGCCGGCTATTAAGAGAAGCTTTACTGAGCGAAGCCAGAGTTCGTTATACCATAAAAAAGAAAATCCTTGCGCCCGGCCAAAGGTCGGCTATGTAGTGAAGCTTTAGTGAGCGAAGCCAGTGTTCGTTATACCAAAGAGAAGAAAATCCTTTCACCCGGCCGAAGGCCGGCTATATAGAGAAGCTTTAGTTAGCGAAGCCGGTATTGGTTATACCATAGAAGAGAAAATCCTTGCGCCAGGCCGCAGGCCGTCTATAACGTGAAGCTTTAGTAAGCAAAACCAGTTTTCGTTATACCATAGAGAAAAAAATCCTTGCGCATGGCCGAAAGCCCAACCATGCTATCAATCGTACGATTTTTATAACCAAAACTGTATAATTATCCGGATTTTGGAATCGGGTTTCTAAATTTGTGATTTTTAGTTTCGGGCATAAGAACTGCACCGAAAATGTTTAATGTTACTTTCTTTGTGTTCTTTTTTGGGGTTAAAATTCATTATAAATTTTGGGGTGATTTTTCATAATGAAGAATAACCCCAAATTTAGGGTCATATTTCATTTTATTTTTAGGGTTATTTTTCAATTTTTTTGGGGTAATTTTTCATTAAAAAAAATGGGACCATATTGCATTATGAAAAAAGCCCCAAATTTGGGGTCAATTTTCATTTATTTTTTTGGGGCCATATTTCCTGAGGCCATTTTTCGCGGCGCCGAGGAAATTGGTCTGGAAACTGGAAAATTTTATAACTTCCTGTATTTTCTACTTCTAAGGACATTTTTATTTACTTATTTTACATGCAAAAAATATGTTTACACTCTTTCTTCACAATCTCGCCATTACAGTCAATTGTTAAAGGAGTATTAAGTTTTTTTGTTAAGGAAATTTTAAGACATTTATGGTAAAATGCATGATGATAATAATAAAAAACATATGGAAAAATCGTACGTTCGCGACCGGTTCATAAGCCAATTAAATAAAAACCAAGAGAGATATTATATTTTGTAAATACTGGATGGAGACCTACATTAATACACTTTTAAAATAAATAAATCACTTTTGAATATTGCGTTCCATTGGGCAGATTTTTACGGCTGTAGGAAATATCGCCCAAAGAAAAATGGCAAAAAAAAAAAATGAAAAATCACCCAAAAAAATTCCATGTAAAATTGGGCCTTAATTCATATGAAAAGTGACCCAAAATTTTTGGGCTTTTTTTCGTTATTATTGGGTGATATTATATGAACAATAGCCCATTTTTTCGGGCCATCTTTATTTAATATAATTGTAATTTATTTAAAAATAAGTTTGTTGTTTTTTCTCTGGGTGTTTATATTAAATATATAACGAAAACACTTTTGGGCACAAGGATTTTCTCCTCAAGGATATAATATATACCGGCTGCGCTAACTAAAGCTTCTCTGCAAAGCCGGCCTTCGGCCGGGCGCATGGATTTTCTCCTCTATGGTATAACAAACACCGGCTTCGCTAACTAAAGCTTCTCTGTATAGCGGGCCTTCGGCCGGGCGCAAGGATTTTCTCCTCTATGGTATAACAAACACCGGCTTCGCTAACTAAAGCTTCTCTATATAGCCGGCCTTCGGCCGGGCGCAGGGATTTCCCCTCTATGGTATAACAAACACCGGCTTCGCTAACTAAAGCTTCTCTGCGTATATGGCCTTCGTTCGAAAACAAGGCAGATTTTAGAAGCTTTACTAAGCGAAACCGGTACTTGTTCTACCATAGAGGAGAAAATCCTTGCGCCCGGCCGAAGGCCGGCTATACAGAGAAGCTTTAGTTAGCGAAGCCGGTGTTTGCTATACCATAGAGGAGAAAATCCTTGCGCCCGGCCGAAGGCCGGCTATGCAGAGAAGCTTAGCGAAGTTTGCGCAGCCGGTATTACTGTCCTTACTGCCGAGCAGCTGTTGAAGATAGAATGCAATTTTTTACATAAAACTTACACTTGTATGGAACTAAATTTATATGAATAATAACCACTTTTTTGCAAATTGGGTAATTTTTAATTTTTTTTCGGAAAAATTCGTTTTTGCTTTTTGGGTCATTTTTCATTTTTTTTGGGCCCTTTTTCGTTTTAGTTTGGCAAAATTTCATATATAACTTTTTGGGTAATTTTTCATGTTCTTTTGGGCGATTCTTCATTTGGGCGATTTTTCATTTTTTTTTTTTTTTTGGGCGATATTTCCTACAGCCGATTTTTACATTTCACTACTGTCAGCAAAAGTTGACTTCTATTTTGCGTACGTTCGCGACCACACGTTTTTAACTCTTATTATGAAAACTTAAACTTGATGCAATCCAACTTTTGTACTAAACAACGAGCTACCCAAATGCTATCGAATCGCAAAAAAATGCTAGGAAATATTTTGGTTTCTATATTATTTGAACATCAAAAGCGTACGAACGTACGTTCGTGACCCTAGGAAATGCCCATATTCTTAAATTAGGCTTGAGTTCATCAAATTAAATTTTCACTAAAATATTTTCACTGAGGGAAGGAATTTTTACAACTTGGAATTTTTATTAAAATTTATTGATAATTTTTCTTGGCGGAGCTGGGATTCGAACCGGGTTGATCTTTACATGTTTCAAGAATCACCACATTCTATCGTCGGAGGATCATTGAGTTCTACCCACTCCATCAATGTTCTTAAAATAGCTATGGCACAAGCTCTAATGTTTACATTTGTACTTTAATTTGTACAAATAAAAATGTCGACGAAAGTGGACAAGACAAAGACTTGACATAAAGAATACGAAAAAAATATTTCCTGCGTTGCCACTTCAGTAAAAATCAGTGCATAGTCTGCGTATAAAACAAGTTCACATTTGTCTAAAACTTTTTCCATGTCATTTATGTATATATTATAAATAGAAGCGCTCCTAAAATTGATCCTTGTGGTACTCAAAAATCGTTTATCATAGTATTTGACAGTGTGCCATTCGCCTTTGTAAATTGCCTGCGGTTAGTTAAGTATGACTCAAACCATTTCAATTTAGTATCTTGAATTTCATATTCGTAAAGTTTTCGTAATAAAATATCTCTATCAACCGTTTGAAATGCTCGTTTAAAATCAAAAAAAATCGACATTATTTTTTATTTTTCTCCATTAACTTCCACCTACTAATAACATAGTTGACCGCTGTCGCACACGAATATTTTTATCTAAAACCAGACTGATATTTTGAAAGTAGCTTGTGTTGTTTCATGTAGCTTTCTAGTTGATTTTTAACAGTCATTTCAAGATGTGATAAATATATTTGACTGTGTTTTTAACTTTGCCAATAGGTGCAATCATAGATTCTTTCCAGCTATTTGGGAAAATTCCTGTTTCTAATGATTTGTTTATAATATTGCCTGTTGTGTTCCAGTTATCCATAATCATATTAATAGTTACTCTATTGTAGTCAGGTTTTTTCTTAATGTTCTTAATAGTAAAATGAATATATTTAACTGATGCGCAGAAAGACAGGAAAATAGACAAATTAGGGCATACATTTGCAGCATGTTTCATCAAATTCTTTATTATATACAAATTCGAAGGCATGATTTAATTTATCTGTCGTAACAAGGGAAACGGTATATATGCGGTGAAAAAGTGTTTCATGCGCATTAAATTAAATAAAAAAAATATTATATTCTAACAAATAGCTAAAACTTTTGCCTAAAAAACTAAACTATGTATTAATATTTATTAACTAGCTCTTACCCGTGACTATGTTTACTTTTAAATAAGAGCTAGATGAAAAGAAAAGTGTACATTAATGCTTATTTTATGTTAAAATATTTCAATAAACAACATTAAAACAATAATTTTTTTTCGCAAACACAAACATTTAAGTTTTGAACTCTCGACACTCTTTTGCAACCTATACGCATTTGCATTCAACTCTCCATATCAGTTCCAATTTGTTCCGTTTTTACATCATAAAAAGTACCCTATAGCTTAATCTGGGCCATTTGCTTTCTCTATGCCAAATTTTTCGAAAAGAGAAAAAGTACCAAAGTTCAAAGAGTACCAAGAGTTTTCTTCATTTTAGTCCCCCAGAAGGACACTGCATATTAATGTCGGCTGTAATCTGTATGTATATCAAATTTATTGATAAGAGAAAAAGTACAAATTTTATCCCGTTTTTACCCCTTTAAAGTACCAATTGCATCCCTTTAAACGTACCATTTATTTTAATCCTGACCAATGAAATCTGCATACCAAATTTATCAAAAAGAGACAAAGTTCCAGATTTACCAAATTTTTCCCCGATTTTCATATTAAAAAGTATATAAATAAACCTGGGCCTTTTGCTGACCTTCTACCAAATTTCGTCTTAATTCATTAAGGGTTTTTTGTGTCTTTGATCCACAAACAAACAAACATACAAGCTTTCACATTAATAATATTAGGATTTGAATAGGTATGGGCTCGGTATATCTATATCCGTATATAACTCTCTGCAAGATTTTTGAAGTTATCGAGTGAAAACTCTTTCTCGTGTGGAATTTACTTAACGAAACTATCCAAGCCCTATTAAGGCTTTGCTAGTTTAGCTGTCGTTCGCATTTTACGGCTTTTTGAACATTTTGGCTAAACAAGATTTTTAACCCTGACAGGTTACTTTTCATTTTAGTACATTAAGGTTATTCTACGACGAATCGACGAACTTTTTGAAAGAAAAGATCTAGCGGGACGACTTTTAAAGGAAAAAATCAACAAAATTTTTTAGTTAATCATTTTATCATAAAATAAAACATAAAAAAAGCTATTCTTTTCCCTTAAAATTTCATACGAATTTAAACACATTTTTGTGTTTTCAAATGAATTATTTTTTTTTTTTATAAATTTTCATATTACATAATTCGAATGTGTATTCTAAGTCATCAAATTACAATCCATAAAGTCTTCATTCTTTAATCGGCCCATTCCATCAATATTTTTCAGGAATAATTTTCTATGCACTATCAGAATTTTTTTGTTTGTATATTTCTATTACGAAGCATACTTTAGCTATCCTTTGGAAAGCAATGAAGTAAATTGTACAGAAAATGTATGGATTGTAATTTGATGACTTAGCGTACACATTCGAATTAATATGAAAATTTATAATAAAAATGTTACATACCATGATATGGAAATTCCCAGATCCTATTTGTTATAATTATTTTTTTAAAGCTTTCATTATTAGCTAACGTTGTTTAAAAAAGAGCGTTATTTGAATATTTCAAAAATAGTTTTATGATAAAGTGTAAATGAGCCCCGTCGATTCGACGAACATTAACCATCCTGGGTTAAGAAAAACTTGTAATTTTTCCCCCATCTTTATCACGGAAACGAATTTTTTTTTGTCATTATTTTTTATTGAATCTTCATATATTAAATATGAACTAACAATAATAAATCAAATCTTAACCTAATACGTTATTTTATGTCCTGCCAGTGCCAGACAAAATTTTCTTCATCACGGGTTCTGTTCACTTATATAGGTGTTTATCGCTCATCTAATTGGGTAAGTGCTGCAGTGTCTCTTCTTCTTAAGCGAGTGTGGCCGCCATGATTTAAAATATTTCGAGCTAGTGGATTTGGGTGTTGTTCACGCCTTTTTAAATATTTTATTGCATATTTTGTAATCATAGTTTTAACTAATGGCACATTCAGATCCTTATGAATGTTTGAGTTTTTAACATACCAGAGAGCTGCTGTGATTATTCAAAGAGGTTTATTTTGGCGCCTTTGAATTTTGTCGATATTAGAGGCCGAGGCAGTGCCCCATAGTTGAATACCGTAGCACCAGATAGGCTTTAAGATAGAATTGTAAAGTAGAAGCTTGCAATCGAGAGTAAGGACAGAATTTCTTCCAATAAGCCAATGAATTTGAATAGCTTTTAGTTTAATTTGAGTTAATTTTGTCTCTATAGGGCATTTCCACGTTAATCGCCGATCCAGATGTATACCGAGATATTTTACATGCGAATGTTGAGGAATTATTTGATTATTGATTGTAATATGGGGGCAAGATTCCCGGCGCAAAGTGAATGTTATATGTACGCATTTTTGCTCATTGACCATTATCCTCCATTGTCGTAACCATATTTCTAGTTGAAATATATGATGCTGTAAGTAACGCGATACTTCATAACGATTTTCGTGGACGCTTAGAAAAGCTGTATCGTCTGCAAATGTTGAAGTTTGTGTATAGTTGCTTGTTGGCATGTCCGAAGTATAAATTAAGTATAATAGGGGTCCCAGGATGCTGCCTTGTGGGACTCCAGCGGCAATGGGCTGAGGTGAACATAAGAAATTTCCTTCTTTAATAATAAATTGACGACCGACTAAGTAGCTTTCTAGCAGCTTGTGCGTGCTTGCTGGTAAATTATGCTTCAATTTATGTAATAAGCCTTCATGCCAGACTTTATCAAAAGCTTGCGAAACATCGATGAAGAGTGCTGAGCAATATTTCTTTTCTTCAAATGCTTTTCTTATGACATTTACTATTCGATGAGTCTGTTCGATTGTGCTGTGTTTTCTTCTAAATCCGAACTGATGGTTTGGAATACATCTATTTACACTTAAAATCGGTGTTAGTTTTGAAACTAATAATTTCTCAAACAGCTTTGGCATATTTGATAATAAGCTAATAGGCCTATAAGACTCAACTTTTGTATGATCTTTACCTGGCTTTGGTATCATGGTAACTAAGGAAACCTTCCATTTTTGAGGATAGTATTCAAGGCGTAAAATAGCATTAAAAATAAAAAGAATAATTTTCTTTGCTATGCGAGGTAGCTCCAAAAGCATTTTATTACTGATTTTATCAATACCAGGTGCCTTCTTAGTGTTTAAGTCACAAATAGCCTTTTCGATTTCTCTTAACTCAAATCTGAGGGGAATAGCTGCTCTAGCAGCAACAGGTGGTATTGTGAAATATATTTGGTGTAATATATTTATATTTAAGTGACTAACAAACAGATTTCCTTTTTCAATATCGTTTCTTGCCCAATTACCATTCAAGTTTCTTAATGGTGGCTTAGATATAACTGGCCTTTTTAGATTTCTAGCTGCACGCCATAATGAGTAGTCAGATTGTGGAGTTGCATCAAGTTCCTTAAGATATTTTTCTAGAGAAGCCGTTTTCTGATTCTGTAGTAACTTTCTTAGCTTTTTTGTGCACTCTTTTAATAAAATCTTAAGTTGCGGGGATCTGTAAAGTTGCCACTCTCTTCGAACTATCCTTTTTTCAGTCAAGAGCCGCTCGACATCTGAAGAATATATTTTATTATTTTTAATTTTTTGGAGGCATCGCTGGAATGTTGAACAGCTAGTTTCAGAAAACTGTCAAAATTGTCAATAGAGCGATCTACATAATCCGGTGTACTGAGCGGAATATTTTCTGCGCAATGGGTACTGAGATATTTTTTATATTTTAACCAATTAATTTGCGTAGCTGTCGTCGCTATGTAACCAGTCGGAGGTACAATTCTATTGGGGTTCATTATAGTAACAATTGTAGGTGTGTTCGGAAAATAATTCTAGGGAGGCTTCAACATGAATCGTTTCTATGGGAATGTTTTTAACCACGCCGAAATCTATGACATCTGGTATTTTTTGATGATCAGCGGGCCGATATGTTGGTTGTCCGCTCGCTACCACATTTAAATCCATTTTAGAAATTGTGTTAAATAAAACACGACCCTTTGGTGTTGTAAGTCGCGACCCCCAGAAGGTATGTTTAGCGTTATAATCTCCAGCGGCTAGGAAACACGGTCCTAATGATTTAAAATATTTATAATATTGGTCCTCCGATATTGAAAATCTGGGCGGGGAGTATAACGATGAAATTACTAGGTTTCTATTTAATTCCTCAACGCAAATGTTCGTTGCTTGGAGATAATCTTCACGATGATCACACATTAGGTAGTGTTTGACTCGGGTTTTTATTAAAATGGCAGAACCTCCACAAGCTTTATCTCGAGGGTCCTTGGTATCATATAGTGTATAACCATTTATTTTAAACGTATTTCTTGAAGTCAAATGAGTTTCAGAAATCATCATGACATCAATTTGTTTATTTTTAAGAAAGTATTCTAATTCATTTTTATGTTGGCGGATGCCGTTTGCGTTCCACGAAACGAAACGAATTGAAATGTTGTTTTCGTGTCTTCAAAATACTTGCAGCTACGGATTAGGAGAAATAAAATCGAATGCCTCAAAATTGTTAAAGTATCGAAAAATTTTATTTTTTATATAGAATAAAATTGATTTCAATTAAAAAATTTGTGATATTAATTAAAAATTTAATTAAACTTGCACCAGTAAACAAGTTAATAGTATCAATTAAACGTTTAATCCACTTGATTAAGCGTTTAATTCACTTGATTAAACGTTTAATTCATTTGATGAACTTTTTAACTAAAACTGATTTTATTTTTGATTAATGCTTTAATTGGTGAACAATTTTGTGTTCAGCCTTCTGGCGGATCTACCTAGGCGCTGTTGCTAATCAACCGAACAATGGATGTTAAATAGCTCCACCTCATAAGCAAAGGGGGATTATGAGATTCCGCCCGATTATGCACTAAAAAGTGCCACCTACCATATATGGCTGCGGCTTCTTGATGAAGGATTAAATTAACAATAATATGGTTTCAAATAACAATAATATAATTAAGGTTAACATTATATTTTTATAAATTTTTTAGTTAATAATTCTTATGTTAAATGTAACCAGATTAAAATTAATGTTTTCGTTCGTGTATATTTGTATTTTAACGTCCCACTCAAACATGTTTTATTGTCTAGAATGGCTGTTTGATTGACCAGGACCAGAATGTCAAAAAACCAACAGATCATGGAATCAAATCAAATCACTTGCCGCTGATCGTGTAAACTGGAGAAGATTTATTTTTTGGTGCCCCATGTTCAACTACATGAACTGGCTGTCCACTTATATTTTCAAGTACATTTTAAATGAATAAAATGAATAAACCCTTTATTTGACTACAATTAAATATTCCAAAAGCTTTTTATATTCATTTTATATGACATATTTATTTATGAGTAAAATCTTCATACAAAGATGAGTAATTTTTTTCTTTTTTAGGTTCTTAAACGCGTTTAACCAACTCGAACGTGATTAAGCTCTAATCGCATCAAAATCGAGATGTTATACATACATTGAAGTGATTTGTTAACTAAATCACTTTATTAATCACATAGAATCCTCTTAACATACTTCAAACTGAATATAATGTAGAACGTGTACCACCGACCATGATTTTTGCTTAATGTTTTTATTTTTTCCTTAAATACTTCTTAAATTATAACAATTTTATCATTTATATGCTTAAAATAATCGTCTGATTACTTTATTAAAGTATTTTATCCATTTTTAATACTTAAAAGAAATATTAATTTGTTTGTTGTGTTATTTTTTGATCATCTTTCATCTTAATCACCTCAAATGCAATGTGAATCGCTTTTATTTGCTAAATCAACATTTTGCTTAAACGAGTTTAAAATCCCAAGTGTGAACATAGTTTAAGTTAAATTTCAATGGATAATTTCACATCAAATTATAATAAGAAGTCCATAAATGCCATACAGTGAATTCAAATTTAAAGTAGTATAATAATCGCAGTATATAATTCCCACACCACCCTCCTTTGCAAAGGAACATAAGTACTCAAGTTTTATTAAAAATAAATTTTTTTTGCTTATTTTGCTGATTTTTTGGAAAAGCTCTCGACCCCAAACCACGTCCATAATGTATTTGGGAAGTAGTTTATTAAAAGGATTGAACCAAAAATTTACACAATGCACTTAAGTCTGTCTGTCTATTGGTTTGAATGTCTATTACACATGTACAGTGTACATTTGAACACATAGAGACAGGTATACACTCTGACACTGGCAGACAATTGCATTGCAACTCTAAGTAAGAATGGATGTGAGGAGGAGAATTTGTATGTGTTTTACCCTCAAAATGACTAAAACGTCAAGCGTTAAAATAGCGTTAATGTTTGACAGAGAATGTAGCAAGTTGTTGTTTTTTTATTCGTTGAACATACCCCCACCATCAACCCCATTAAAAGTTAAACCTTAAACGAGGGGTCATTGAGAAGTAATTCGAAATAAAGCTGGAAAAGAAAATAAAAACGTTAACATGTCTTAGAACGGAATGGGCCTTATGTACTTTTTGTTCATTTCAAAAAGATAAACTTAAATAATTTTTGATCTTTATAATCCTAAATCCTTTTTTAAAACAAAAGTTTTTTTTTAATTTCTTATCAATTGCTCTACTTAAATGGCATAGTTTAAACTTTGGTAAAATTTTATGTAAACTAAGTACGTGAAAGTTAGTGTAAATGTGGATGACGTTTGGTCGGAATGTTCGGTTTGTATTTTGCAATTTGACTTCATTTGCTGTTCACTGGCAACCCGCTCAACCGGAAATTGGAGGTGTGCGGCAAAACACGACGTGACGTGACATTTCCTCTTCGTCAAAATGTCAAAAAAGTCTGCAAAAATTTGTACAGAAACAATAAAAAAACTAAAAAAAAAAAAAAAAAAATTAAAGCGCGAAAATTGCAACACCATTAAACTCATTGAACTTAAGTAAGCAGCAACAAAAACAACAACGGCAATAATACAATGCGTAACATGTGCAAGAGCTTTTAAATGCACTTCGTATAAAGCAAACAAAAACCTTGCAAGCCAACAGTGGCTAACAAATTTGATTGTTCGAAAAATAAATTTTAAATAGTTTGAAGCAAATGCAAATTAACAAATTTTTGTTAAAAAGCACATTTTAAAAAATTTTTATAAATGGCCAAATATTTCCATTAAGAAACACTAGAAAACTTATATTTTCTTTAACTTCGTAATAATTTTCTATAAAATAAAAACTTTTGTAATATTATAATGTAAAATAACAATTCCTTGTAAAAATTTCCCATTAAGAGCAAAGATTTTAATTTTTACAAAATTGCGGCCTTTTTTTAAGCTACCAACATGTTCGTTAATCTTCGAGTAAAAAGCAGATGTTCTTTCAGTAAAGCAGATTTTCATTAAATAAAATTGACAGTACTATTTATGTGACAGCTGATTTTACAGTTTTTATTAGTTTTGAGCATAATTTGGCTTCGCAATACATTATGAAAGGACCCCTGCCAGAGTATCGTGCTCAAAATCCTTAAATTTATTTCAAAAATCATGGTAAATTTTTTTTTCAGTGATAAAGCACATATTAGGTTAATTGGCTTTACCACCAAAAAGCTCAATGATTAGTAAGCTTACTGGACCAGTGGCATGATTGGTCCATTATATGTTTCACAAATAACGATGCTCAAAATATAACAGCCAACGTTGTGTGGCTCAGAGACGTCTTACTTACTTATTCTTATTTAAATTATCCTGCTGACATGTGGTTCCAACAGAACGAAGCTACATGCCACACAGCGCACGCTACACTAATAGCAAAATGCATCTTCATATTGATGATACCCTAACATCAGAATTGTGGCAACAATGAGGCAAAAAGTGGCATCAATCCAAAGACGAACGTCATCATTTATCATGTATTACGCTTCATCTATATTATGACTACAGTGACATCAATTCGATGCTACATTTTGTGTGTTATAAACATTATTTTCATGTTTAAAAAAAAAACATTAGAAGCAAAAATTCCCGAACTCTTTTTGTTTCAATTATGTATTTAAGTACATCAAATATTCAAAGTAGAAGGATTACAAAAATCATATCGGGCATGCTGCTGGTGCCTTACAATTTAGAGTTATTCTGCAAGCAAGGGGCGGCGGAATACAACAAAAGAGAAACAAACATGTGTAACGGGTAAGTAAATATATAATAATATTTCCTCACTTTGACTAAATTCAAGTTTGTAATTAAATTGAGCCTAATGAGTTCTTTCTTTGATGTAACTAAGTCATTGCACTGATGAAATTTTTTTTACTTAACTTACTCCAATTTGTCATTTCTCTGATGCTGATGTGTAATCCCATTGATGACATAATTTCAATGTTCGACCTGATGAAGACTTGTCCAAGTGATAGAGCTGCAAAACTATCGATAGTAGGCCCAATCGACAGTTTCGATAGTTAGCTTAAAAACCATCGATACTATCGATAGTATCGAAAAGTTTCTATGTGTCACTTCTTAGGACACGGTAGTCAATAAATGGGGTAAAAAAAGAAGAAGTTTAAACACACCATTTACAGAAAACGTTTTTCAGGTATAAAAGACCAGCACATTCACTTTAAATTTCGGTGTCATCTATAGTTAATAATAAATATATACTTTATATAGATTTAGAGACGGTTAATTGGCTGCAGGTTTCTCAGTTTTTTTTACCTTCGACGTCAAAATATTTACCTTAAATGAAGAAATTTAAAAGGTTATTTCGTATCCCTTGCGTTGAAAATTTATTCATATAAAAATTTTTGAATTTTTATAAAAAACTAGCTTAACCCGGTGCGCTTTGCTAAACTGCTTTAACCACTTCTTCAGTTGAGAGATATTTAATATATGCATCCTATGAAAGGGTTTTCCACCCTGCACCTTCCAGCTTTATTTTTATTTTCAATAGTGTAGTATACCATAAGAGTGACTTCTACAAAGTTTGAACATTCTCCCTATAACACTTCTTAAGATATGCGATATTAAACATTGGCGTCCTGTGGGGGAAACTACTTCCCCCGCTGCTACTTTATTTAAATTTTGGGGCTCAGAAGATTTTACTACCAAAAGTTCAACAAAATTCGTGAAGCGGCTCTTAAGATATGCGATATTTAATAGTGGTATCCAATAGGGGGTACCAATTCCCCTGTCCCTATCGAAAAAATAAGTAGCCTATTTTATTTTTAGGGCTCACGTGATGCTACTGTAAAAATTTCAGTAGTTTAGAAGTCTATAAGCCAACATACAAACAAACAAACAAACATACAAACATTTTTAATTTTTGTATATATAGATTTTCAAGAAAGTAGAATTAAGTCTTTTACAAAATAACCCCATTAATTTTTTTAAGATTTTTCGTTATGAAAAAAAATTACAAACAGGTAAAAAAAATCGATACAAGGAAGGAAGCATTAAGGAAAAAGTCCTTAAGCCTTTCCTTTAAGTTTTAAAGTTGATTTTTCAAAACTTACTCCTATTTTAATAGGTATAATCGTCACTTATCACTGGGGTTATATCGTCAGCTCATTACTGGTTTGACCTACCGACCATTTTAAAAAAAAATGAGTTAGGTATGAGGAATATATTTTTTTAATACCCTCTTTCTAAATCAAAAACCTGTTTCGCGAAAATTTTTGTGGTTTCTGAGATATAAAGCATTAATTTTGCTGCATATCGACTGTTTCCAAATTTTTTAAGTACTGTTTTGCTCTACAAGCCATTGTTTGGCGATTGCCGCAAATTCTTCATACAAAAACGTACAAAATAAATTTTACTGTTGCTTTGCTGCATTGCCGTAAGAAAAAATATAGTTAAAGCAAAATAAAATGACAACAAGAAAATTAATTTGTGAAAAATAGTTTTATAAAATAATGGACCCAACCAAGTGTACGGTTTGCTATGATATGCAAAGTGTTTTTAGCCTACCTAAGGGAAATGCTTCAACATTTTACAACAAACGAAAATTTAATATGTACAATCTTACAGCAACCATTATTATGCCAAATATACCAACATTTACTTATTGTGCCTTGTGGACGGAAGCTCATAGCGGTAGGAGTGGTAACGATATTGCTAGTGCTTTAATTAAAATTTTAAATGAATTAATAAAAGATTATCCACTAATTAAAACTTTGACATTATGGAGCGATTCTTGCGTAACTCAAAATAAAAATCAAATTAACGCAACCGCAACCAAAATGTTCTTTAAACAAAATAATATTGATGCCGTAATACAAAAGTCTTCAGAACCAGAACATTCTTTAATTCAAGAAGTGGACTTTGTCCATGGTGTTATTGACCGGTACTTAAAGAATATTGAAATTCATAGTCCTCTTCATTTACTAAATTTGCTTAAAACAATGCCAAATAATAAAACAAAACTTAAAGTTATGGAAATGCTTCCGGAAAATTTTCGCACATACTCGTTGGAAGCAAATAAAATGGACTTTCGAAAAGTCCCTTTTGCTAAAATTAAAGTACTTCTATACAGTTAAAATAATGATTTATGTATATATTATAAAACTTCTACCAGAGAGGAAAAATATAAAAATGGAATTTTGGTTAAGTCTGCATCAAAAAATTGTTTGAAAACTCCTGAGAATTTGTTGACGCATGTTTTGAAATTATCGAAACCATCATTTATTTCCAGTGATAAAAATAGAGACATAAAAGACTTTCTTATATTTCTTCCACGTGTTGATAAAGCATATTATAAAAATTTACTCAATATTAAGTTTAAAATTTTCTTTTTACTTTTGCATTATTTAAGTTGTATAATTTGTGGCTTCTTATGTTACTTTTCATAACAGGAGAACTGTTTTTTCTGTTTTTGTAAAGTAAAATCAAATAAAAAAACTATAAAAAAAATTCATCTCAACAACAAGTTACTCAATACACAGCAATAAGTATACGTATGCAGCACAAAAAGCCACTTTTTTAATTTTATTTTTTAGAAAAGTGGCGTATGCGGCACAAAACAATATTTTTCATTTTCAAAAAAATACTAATAAATTCTAACTTTATTCATGAAAGTGCGCAAAAATTTAGATTTTTCTTTAAAACATATACCGGAAGCAGTGGTAAAAATATAAAAAAATTCTATCGGGTACATTTTGAGAAATCTTCATGTAAATCTTCTTTGTCGTTTTTCTCCACTCCGACTTTTTGGCATATGCGCCAAACCAATTCTGAGCTGACGATTTATCAAATATCGGGATTTTCAACAAAAACTTTATGTTTTAATTGTGGCAACACAAACAACATGATAGTTTTGACATTAAGTTTTTTGACGTATTCGTAGTAGATGCATTCTCAACAATTGTGGCTATCCAAAACCACCGCATGGCGAATTTTACGTAAGGTTTTGGCTTTGAAGCCTTTTTGTGGGGCTATGTTAAATACAGAGTCTATACGGAGCCAATCGAATCGACTACAGCCTTAAAACTCAAAATCCGTGATGTGATTAACAAAATAGATTTTGCAAAAAAGTTATTAATAACTTTGATGAAAGAATCGACATCTATCAGCGAGCTCGTGGTGGACATTTGCCAGATATAATTTTTCATTCACAATTGCCGAACTTTTCTCTTCGTAATACAATAAAAATTTGAATCATCTTTATCTTTAAAAACCCGATACTATTGCACATAGAGTAATTTGGCTATAACTTCCTGAAAAGTCGTACAAAATAACTGAAACTTTACCCGTGTGTACTTTTGAATGTGAAGATCTCAAAGGTGTCATTGTTTCTAGTTGTTGCTGCTATAAACTCAAATTTAGGTAAAGTCATCTTAAGTACTTAAGATACTTGTCATAGAACTAATGTCAAAATTTATTTACTGCAATAAATTTTTGCTAAACGAATAAGAATACGTAATGATTCTCTCAATTGGACAACAAGATCGTGTGACCCCAATGTAAAATTTTTCTTTTGTCATGTAAAGTCACTTGTCATTGCGTCGATAAGCCAGAGACAATAAGTCACCGAGAAATTAATATTTGACGAGTTATTGGCCAAATTCAGCCACAAATGCGCCGTATACTCGCCTGCCAGGGCGGCCACTTGGTTCAAATATTATTAAGAAATTTATGGCATCAAATTATTTATTCAATGACGCCAGTAACTCTGCGGCCACACGTTCAAGTTGTTATTGATAGTCTTTTACTTATACTGCTTGTCAAGATTTATATAAATTGAAAGCTGTGACGTAGGCTGCACTCAATTTGTAAGCAATTTACTTCCAAGATGTCAACAACAACACAATTTATAAAGACAAACTTGTACTCAGCTGTTAAATTGAAAGTAAAATTGCAAAACAAATGAAAAGGTGAAATTGAAAGCCATCTCGTGGTCAATTTAAAAAGTGTCAGTGTGTTAGTAAAAAAGTAAGAGTGTATTGCAAATTGAAAGGAATTGAAAGGCAAATCTTGATCGTGTGGCCGCCAAGTAAGGTAAATATTCAAAAAAAAATATTTAAATTCAGTTTTAATTGACCTTTTTCAATAATATTTTGAATGTATTTAATTTTAAGCTCCAGATCTTTTTATATAAAAACAACCCTGAAGGAAACCTGGGTGCAAGTGTCTCCAAGTCACCAGTTTTGTCGACTATATTGGTGACATTGTCAACGAAGTGTCTACACTACATTACATTTGCCACTATATTTGGCTTTAATACAAAAAAGATTTTATCAATAACAACTGAGAAGTACAATTCATATACAAGTTGAAGAAATAATAAAAAAAGATTGTTATGATTTCGTATTCTTACAGAAAGTGAAGACTACTTTTACTAAAATGTACTAGCGATTCTCTGGTTCCAATGTCTACATATGTTCGCAAAGGAGCTACCTAGTCAGTACCTAGTCAGTAGTACCAACGTCAGTAGTAGATTTCCAATAGATTTAAATGTCTATTGTAAACAACATTGCCTGGGGTATAATAAGTCACTAATACTGGTGACTGTGTCAATAGTGAATCAGTACAGATTCACTAGTGACATTTCCTGCAGGGAAGTAAGAAAGTAAAGTCGGTCAAGCCCGGCCATATGATACCCTACACCACAGTATTAAAAAACACATCCTTGTTAATCTATGTTTATAAATTGTATTAAAATCGATTTGATAGTTCCTGACAGGCACAAATTTCCGCCTATTTTCCCTCATGGTCCTACAATTCGGCCCATTTTCAATAGGCCTTGTGCTAATAAGAACCTATGTCCCAAAGTTTATTATATTATCTCCAAAGTTGCGACCTGTACTTTGCGCACAAGGGTACATGGACAGCCAGCCTTGCGGACATCATTAGTTCAATTCTGAAAGTGATTCTCAGTCGATCGGTTTACTTTAAGGTGGGGTAAGGCGTAACTCACACCAGCACAAATGCATTATACCCTCTCCTCTATTGTGGTGTGGGTATAAATATTTATTTATTTAATTATTCTCTCGATATTATAAATAAATATTTTTTATATAAAAAGACCTCCAGCTTATAATTAAATACATTCAAAATATATTTTTCTTTGCTTTATTAAAATTTAAGGTCCTGTAACTAAAAAAGCTCTCTGCGAATTTTCCTAAAAATATTCATTAAAACTTGTCGTAAAATTTACTAACAAAAAACACGCTTTAACAAATTATCCCAATTGCTGTATTTTTATTTTCAAAGCTAATTTTCATAAAATTTTGGCTATCACTGTATCTCTCTTTTCTACCATTTTTTTTTATTATTAATTTCCAACCAACAAGCGGCACATAAAATTTAATGTATCTAAAAACTTAAGCCTAACACTTTAAGTAGAAGGGTGACTAAATTTACAAATTGTTTTACTTGCATTTTATCTGTTAAATTCATGTATCTCAAGACTATTAACTAATTAAGCAATTATGTTGTCACCATATTTAAAAACATTTACAGTCACAATTTTTACGGTTGCACCCTGTTCTTTTTTTCATTTAGTTAATTTTGAAAATTTTTAATATTTGTTGTAAAGTTGTTGTTAAATTTTATTGGTCTGTTTTTTGTTGTTGTTTTTTTTAATGCTCATTTATTTGTTGGGTGTTTCAATTACTGCAGGCAGCAGCAGTTGTTTGTTAGACAATTTCGTCTTTAAAACGGTTGCGGTTGACCAGTTTTACTGTGTGCAACGGAAGATCGTTGCATCTAATGGGCTCCATCAAGCGTAAAAGTTGGTCGTTTCCAATATTTGGGTTTTATTTCTTTCTAGGAATTTGTTTTATTAGAAATTATTACATGACATTAATAATGACATGTTAATAATAATTTTTTAATTTTAAAATTTGTTGTGATATTGCACATGCCTGTGCATTGTTTTGATGGGAGGAAAATGTTTGTAAAATAGAAATTAATTTATAGACGTTTATCAACATATTCATAGGTATTGGAAAGTGATAATCGGGGGTTCAGTTTTCATACTTCGTTTTATTAAACTTTCCCTTATATACGTTTAACGTTTACGGTACTTGCTTTAAATTAAAAAATTTCTAGAACTAAACAAAAAATCTAATGGAACATAAGTTAACATTATATATAATAAATATAAGAAAATCCATTTTAACCCATTAAAGACTGAACCCCGATTTCGTGGTACGATTTTGATGAAATTTCACTCATTTGATATTATGGGCATTTATATTGACATTGCGTTTTTTTTTTTATTTTTACCTGTCAAACCTTGGCCCCTAGACCATGGGTATTTTTCTACCCACTTCGCTCTTAAAGAGTTCAAAAACACAAGATTTTTTGAAAACCAAAAATTTAAAAATTCATTTATTGCATGCATTGATGTGTGTGTTGTGTGCTTATTTCACTATGTACGTTGAATCTGTCCCAGCGGGAAAAGGAAGAAGTACGGATGCCTTCTAGAGGGCCTTTGTATTCCTTCTTTTGGATGAAAAGGATGGTGAAATTGTAAGGGCCGATGTTGGTTTTGAATAAAACACCAATTATATAGGAAGTTATTGTCATTTATTTTTATTATGAAAATATTGGTATGGTTCAATCATGTATGGAGCAAAATATTGGCCAAATGGCTGAGGCATAATTGAGGTTCTAGGCCGTTAATGTGCCGAATTATCTCATCCTTTAGCTCTTGAATTGTTGCTGGCTTATCGACGTACACCTTTTCTTTCAAATAACCCCAAAGAAAAAAGTCCAAATCACATGATCTTGGCGGCCAATTGACATCGCCACCACGTGAGATAACACGGCCATTGAATTCGTTGAGCAAAAGAGTGATTGTTTCGTTAGCTGTGTGGCACCGTCCTGTTGAAAGCACGTATCGTCCACATCCATATCTTCCAATTCGGGCCATAAAAAGTTCGTTATCATCTCACGATCTCATTTGATTAATTATTGTTAGTTCATATTCAATAAAAAAAAAAAAAATCTCACGATAGCGAACACCATTCACAGTAACTGCCGGACCGGCCTCATTTTGGAAAAAAACCGGCCCGATGATGCCGCCTGCCCATAAGCCACACCAAACAGTCACTCTTGTGAGCGCATTGGTTTTTCGACAATCACTCTTGGATTATCATGCGCCCAAATGCGGCAACTCTGCTTATTGCCGAATCCACTGAGGTGAAAATGTGCCTCATCACTGAATCACGAAGTGCATTTTGATTTGAACGCCCATATTAATAATAAGCCACAATAAGGTGAGGTTCACATTCAACATTGGCCCTTTACAAGGTTTGCTCGCTTTATTCCACTCTCATATCTTTTTACACACGTTGTCATTGCTCTCGCTTCTTTTGCAGTTACATAAGAATGGTAACGGGATAAAAAAAAAATCTTTTGCTTTTGCTTGTGCAAAAAAACATAACAAAAAATGTTACTTCTTCTCTTCTCTGTTGTCATAGAAGGGAATGTGGAATGTTTTATATTTCATACTAAAGAGCCGAGGCCTTCTTACTAATGCTTTGGATGCTGCTATTGTTTGCCAGGAATGTACACTGCATGCTAAGAAAACCTGAAGGATCTCCAATCATGAGTCAATTTTATTTCATGTGAGCGTTGTTGAAGCATTGGTGTAAGAGAAAAAGTTGTCACAAATGCACCAGAAATGGCAAAGCGCATGGAGAGCTTTGACCATATGATAAGCCATATTATTCAGCTGGCCGTTTCGGACAATGTGAAGCAAAACTGAGTTTGGTTGTACAAAATGCAAATTTTAGTTACACCCAAAGGCTTGTTTTGCACATTTTCATGCTGGTGTCCCAAAAAACATTAAAAATATAAAATTATCTCAATAATCGACCACAGTTGTGATATTTATTTCTTTATTTTTTACTAATAAATAGTTCATTTTACAAAAAACATCGCATTTTTACTTGCCAAAAATTAAAAAAAAAAACTATGTGTTTTGAACCCTCTGACAGCGAAGTGGGTATTTAAATACCCATGTCATTGAATAAAACCTGTGGTCAACGTTATTGGCCCAATTTAGCTAATATTTTTTTCTAACGCAGAGCACACCTAAGGCTATAAGTCACCAAGAGGGTTTTCCGATTTTCCACTCTCCCAATTTTCCAGAGCCGTTGTCGTTCACTTTTTCCAAATATTAAAAATTGCTAACGTGTAAGCCGCTAACTTACCCAATTAAAAGGGACAACATTTAATTTCAAAAATTTGTTTAAGTAGCCTTATCCTTTCTTTATCTATCTGTAAAAACCGATTTCCGATTCCTCTTACCTGAAGTTAGCCAGAATTTTTCTACGAAGGCCCTGTTTTTGGGTATTTAAATACCCATCAGTCCTTAATGGGTTAAACATTGTCTGTTTAATTGCACAGAAAAAATTATTTTTCCAATTCAAACAAAAAATTTGTAGAATCAAACAATTTTTTGTCTGAAATCGGTCCTATAAACAAATTCGCATATTCAAACAATTTATTTGCATTTCGTTTATTGAAAAAAAAACATTGATTTTTTCAAACAAATAATTTAACTAAATCAAACAAAAAGTTTACTGAAATTCATATACTAAATTTCAAAATAAAAAAAAAAAGTTTTTGCACAGGCAATGATGCGCACACAAGCAGGCACTGTATTAGCAGATGATGGCAGAGCGAGCAGAGCGGCCGGCTGGCTTTGAGACACATTTTTTTGTTGGAATAATTTTTGAACGAAGTCTTTTTTTAAAACACACAATGCTTTTCGTCATCTCTCACTGTTGCTGTATCCTTTCCTTTGCTAATGAAGAAGAAATGTAACCCAAAAACGGCGACAGACCGACTCGATATGTTTTTCGTCATCATTATATTTTTGTATTTGATGTATTTAAGCAAACAGATTGAAAAAATTGAATACGGGATTTTGTTTTTTTTTTAACCAACTTTGAAACCAACCAAAAATTTATTTTGTTTCTTATAATGTTGTTGTTGTTTCTGTTGTTTAAAAAGAGTGAAACGTTTTCTTACCTGCTGTTTTTTTTTTTTTTTTTACTTCAAACCTCTTCATCTTTCTTACTGTTGTACTTTTTTAAAGTGTCCAAAAATAGACTGCATGTGTTTTTTGTTGTAGTTCTTATATTTTACATAAAGAAGCGTTGCTTACGATCAAATAAAAAAATGAAAAAAAACCCCAACAATAAAAAGCGTTAAATATTTCATAAAAAATTATGAAAACTTGAAACCAATAACGCGTGTATTATATTTTTGAATGGTTGTCAACATTTTTGTTGGTTAAATAAAAATCAAACAAAAATTTTAATTGAATCAGTAAAAAAATTTGTAGAAATTAAAAAAAATTTCAAACAAGCGTTTGTTTGAAAATAATTCGGCAATAATTTTTTCTGTGTGGTTGAAATTTTTGCTATAACAAACATACTTTTATAATTAATAAGGAATTTATGTTAAGATTTTTAGTAATAAAAAAAAATGTTATTAAATATCGTATAATTTATAACTTGTCATTTATTATATACAGTAACGGCCTTGAGGTACACCAGCAGATATTTTCTTGGTGGGGGAGTATTGGTTTTTTGATCTAACCATGAATGTTCTGCCAGTTAAATAGCTCTCAAGGAGTTTGTGCTTTGTGGAAGCATTCGTGTTATTTTAATGATCGGCGCGTCATGCCAAACTTTCTCGAATGCTTGGGAAATGTCTATAAACAGTGCTGAGCAATATTTCTTTCTCTAAAACGCTGATCTAATTTGGGTAACAATTCTATGCACTTGTGCGATTGTACCATGCCTTGCTCGGAATCCGAACTGATGATCCGGAATGATTGCGTGTTCATTAAGATAGGGAGTTATACTTAAAAGGAATATTTTTTCGAATAGCTTTGATAATATTGATAGTAGGCTGATTGGTCAGTACGAATTTGACTGGCGTCTTTTCCTGGCTTAGGAATCATAACAATTGTAGAGGTCTTTTAAAAGGATGGGAAGTAGCCAACTCGTAATATCGCAAAATGAGCAGCAAGATTCTTGAAGCAGACGTAGGTAAGTTTCTTATCATTGAGCCTGTGATGCGGTCAAGACCGGGAGATTTTTTAATGTTGACATTTTCTATCGGTGATTTTACTTGTGTTAATTTAAATTTTATTGGATTGTTAACTGTATCAGGAATAATTGGACGACAGGAACAAGTATCAGCATCATGGGGCGTGAAAACTTTATCGAAGTGGCTTGCAAAGGCATTTGTTTTTTCATTTGTGTTTTTGGCCCAGGTACGGTTTTCCAGTCTTAGTGGAGATTCGTAAGTTATAGGGCATTGCATATGTCTTACAGCCTTCCATAAGCTGTAATTGGAGTTTTTTGTGGCATCTAGGCTGTTTAGATAGCTTTTCTACTGCAGAGTCGTTTTTCTGTCTCAGTTTATTGCGTAGAGTTGCCTGGCATAACCGCAGTTGGGCCTTGATGGTTGGGGAACGATTATTTTGCCACTGTCTTCTCAACTTCCTTTTTTCCCTGACAAGGGTCTCTATATCCACAGATGTGGATTGCACAGAATCCAAGACACAGAATCCAAGACATCCGTAAGTCGGTCGACAGCTGTTTGGATGTCAGATGAATTTTTTAGGGAAATGCTCTGAGATAGATGAGAGCTCACATACATTTTGTACTTTAACCAATTTGTGTTTTTGTTTGGATAGGAATTAAAGTTTTCAGCTGCGTTACCAAAGTTGCCTTTTAGAATAAGGATTGAAGGTGAATGATCAGACGATAAATCGTGTGAGGAACTAATTAGTAATTGATCGCGCTTGATGTTTTTAATTACGGCAAAGTCGCTAAGGTCTGGTAGCTTGTTGAAGTCAGTGGGCCAATAGGTAGGTTCTCCACTCGATACGACATCAAGATTTTTTGCAGTGACGGTGTTATATAGCTGGTTACCTCTAGGACTTATAAGTCTGGAGCACCAATACGTATGCTTAGCATTGTAGTCGCCTGCTGCAATGAATTTGTGTCCCAATGTGGAGAAGAAGTTTACAAATTTATCCTGTGCAATTTTATGTCTAGGGGAACAATATACGGATGATAACGTGATTTTAAAATCTGAAAGATTTATAGATGTAGCCTGGATACAATCTTCCTTGTACTCCGGCATTGGAAAGTGTCTGACTTGTTTGTGCACAATTATGGCTGTGCCACCACAAGCCCGTCCGCACGGATGTTTTGTGTCGTAAGTGAGGTACGCATTTACCCTACAGCAGTTTTTTAGAGTAACGTGGGTTTCAGAGACGATTATTGAAGAAAGGAATTTTAATAACATGAAAAATTAAAATTTATTGACAATTTAAATTCTTGACTGAACTAATCTTGGGTTTGAATTTTTTTTATATTTTTTTTTTAAATATTGAATTACACAGTGCAATATTTTTGAAGTCGATTACTACAACTTTTTCCCGAATGGAATATCTCCATTTGGGATTTGCTGGGATTATATTTCCTGATGGTTATTTTGGCTAAGTCTTCACTTTTACGAAGAACATGCAATTTGTCTCACAACTATAGCTCGGAAACCAGTTCGAATGTTGTTTTCCTGTCTTCAACAAAATGCAGCTAAAACAAACTTACGCAAAAAAAACTGCATCTAATTAACTTAAAATTGTTAAAATATCCAAGAATTTTATTTGTTTTAAATTTCTTTCACCATTGAAAATTCGAGAAATGTAAGAAAAATCGTAGCAAAAAGCAAAACACATGATATTGATTGATTCTTTTTTATAAACTTTTTCAGAAAATTAAACGAAAATGTAATGCACCGTTTTTCGGACACAGTAGAAAAAGGTGGTTAAACCAGTGTTCGAAAATAAACAGTACATTATTTAGCGTTCGGCTCACACACCGAAGAACGATATCTATTTTTTTAGTATTTGTGTAAACATACACAAACCTTAATACCGTTCGTAACTATTTTCAAGAAAGAACCGAACATTATATAAAATTATATAATGTTCGGTTCTTCGTTAAAAAAACAGAACAATTGTAGTGATACTGTAGAAAAACATTATATTTTAATGTTCTATAATGTTTTTTTCGTGTGTGTATTTTGTTTTTGTAAAAAATGTTTGGTTTTTTTTATCAGAAAAAAGCGACGAACATTAACGAGCCGAACCGAACACATTGAAGTTCGTGGATTTTCAAAAAAACCCGAACGGAATTTAATGTTCTCATCATTTGTTGAGTATGATGAAAACAGCATTATTTTTGTGTTCGAAAAATGACAAACAGGGAAACGTTATTTTTTTTAATGAATTTCTACACAAACACTATTAGCGTTTGAGTTTTCCACAAATCTACCGAACAGAACATTAAAGAACGATATTTAGTGTTTATTTTCGAACACTGGGTTAAACTTTTAACTTTTAAGATGAATTCACCTTCACTTTACGTTAAACTTACTTTAAAATAAAAATAAATTTTGTATTAAAATATGACTTAATAAATGTTTGTTAAATTAATTATGCATTTATGAATACGGGGGCTTATATTTAAATTTTGTTATCCATTAAATACACATTTGAAAAAGTTTATTTTCATTTATTTTGATCTAAGATTTAAATTTGTTGTTAATTCAACAATCATACGCCAAATACAAAATGTCTTAACTTTAACGCCGCAAAACACACATTCCCTTTCAGTCGCACACACGTACACATTTAAATTTTTCCAAACCGCAATAACGATACCCCCAAATAGTGGCCAAAATATTGCCACCCACAAAAAAAAAAAAATCACACAAAATGACAATTGAAAAAGTTGTAACTGTGGCCATCATCACACATTAAACACACGCTGACGAAACATAACACAACATCTAAAAGACAGACGGACAATTTCTAAAAAAAAAGAGTGTTCAAAATAAAATTGGTTAAATTTATGTTGCATTTTAAAAACAAAAATAGTTTTCTTTATTTAAAAAAACCAAAAAAAAAAAAAAATAAACTACTCTACTAAATTGACATTTTGCGTGTAAAACTTTAAAAGAATGAAAGCAATCACATATGCCAGATTTTGCTTCTGTTGCCGCACACGGAAAGCTGCTCAAACCAATGACCAGCCCACAAGATGATGAAAAGCGCCACTACACACTTTTATTTTCTTTAAAGTGGGCTAATAAATAGAAAAACAAGGAGGAGGGGAGACCAAAATATTGCATTAAAACTCTCTCTCATTCGGTTTTTTAATGGGGGGGGGGGGGGGGGGAACTCTCTTACGTTTAACCCCACATTCCCATACATGTGCGGTGAGCACACAACAAAAGTTTTTTTACACCAACAGACACACAAACACATTTAAATAACTCGTTCACTTTTTTTAATGGAAAAGAGACCCACAATTTTAAATTCTCCCCAAATGCATGTATGTATGTGTGACTGATTGAGTGTGCTCATGTGTGAGAGTCGTAACTGTTTCTTTATTCGTTTGTTTTTTCTTTTTTTTGTTCCATACGACACTCTCATATGTGTATCTGTGTGCTTGTGTGGGTAATGTTTACATTTTCCCCTCTTACGAGGGCTTTTAATTTTTATTCTTTTATTTTTAGCGTTTCTCATAAAAAAAAAATATTAAAAAAGTGAAAAATTCTCTGTACAAAAAATCCAGTGAATTATATACTAACGCCATCTTTTAAATATTTGTGGAATTACGGTGGCTTTTTTAGCTTGAATTAAATAAATAAGAGCCATCTAGCTGTTTTGTGTAATAAAAAAGCTCCCCAGTTTGAATTCAAAAAGTAAAAGGGTTGTTTGGTTTGAAAAACGAGTTGTGTTAGCTGACTGACTAAAGGTGTCCATACAATTTACAAACACACACACACACACGCAGGCACACTACCGTAGACGCACAAGCTTGCGGAAAGGAAAACTTATAATCATGATTTGATGCATATCTTAGGGGGTGATTTGGCCAATGTGTGGAGTTCTTATGTTTGTTAGACTGTTTGAATTTTTTTAATAAACATGGCTGTGGTTGCGTTTGTTTTAAGCAGTTACTTTAGATGTGGAGTAGCTGTGTTCCTAAGCTTTTCAGCTTCCTTGTACTGTGTCAAGTGTGTAATTGTTTAAGATTATTTTTTTTTTTTTTATTTTTGTATGAAATTGTTTTCGTTTATTTTAACATTATGATTTCCGTCATATTTATTTTACATTAACTTTTTTGGGGGAAGTTTACTTGTTGTACTGAAGGATGTTCTCACTTTTAGGTTTATACTTTTAATGGGATTGGTTACCTTTTAATTTTTGTTGTTTAAGTGTTGCTTTAAGTGACAATGACATTTTCTTTATATTTTTGGTTTTTATAAAATAAAAAAAAAAATGATGCTAATTACTTGGACTGTTTTTGACATGAGGGAGTGACATATTTTAGATGTTAAAGAATTTTTAGTGCTTAAGCCGTTAAGCTGATGATTTTTTTCAAGATTTTAGCTGTATTTTCTGCAAAAGTTAAATGAGGAATTAAAAAAAATCAGGATGTTTTAATTTTTAAATATTCAAGTTAAAAATTTTGAAACAGGTCTTTTTGTAGGGGCTGTTCTATGTTATAAACTCAGTGACATCAAATCTAAGCAATTTTTTTTTTCTTATACCTTTTACAATGAATGGGACATATATATATGCATTTTAATTTTACTCAATATTTATAACAATTTCTTATAAATTGAGCAATAACTAAATTGCAATTTTGTATGGACAATTGAGCTCAATAATGGCATTTATTGCGTAAAACTCAATTAAGGTGCATATCTGAACACGGTATTAAGGGCATTTCAAATTCAGAAAGTTTTACCATTTTTTTGCACTTTATTTCCTAATCATTTTTAGGCATATAATTAAAAGTGTTGGATACGCTCTTAGTATTAAAAGTGCTAATGCTTTTTGTAAATTTATTGACCGACGAATTTTAAGTAGGTGCTATTCTTTTCTCAGGAGGGCTAAAAATATTATAATGGGGCTTATGTACAGTTATGCCAGGTATAGGGATTTTCCCTTTTTGTAGTGATTTGTTAAAAAAAAATTGACATGTAGGGAAAAAGGAACATTTTTTTCTTCTGCTGAATTGTAGGGATTTTTGTTTAATTATTGATTTTTTCTAAAAAACTTATGTAAGTGTGTATCATTTTAAATTCCTAAATCTGATAATGGCTGACTTCCAAAACTTACTAATACAAGGTTTGTATACAGTTTCACTACTGTATTTTAACGATGCACATGTACAAAGTACCGAATCAATGCAACTTTGTGTTCTGTTTATTTAAACGTTTTGAAATGTAAGTGATGCAATGCATAATATTAAAATAAATCTGTATTGCTTGCAAATTAAATGTCAAATATCACAAAGCATCAACTTTAAAACCGATGCTCCGATTGCTTTTTTGCTGCGTTACTAATACTTACAATTGACGTTTTGGAAGGGTTTGCATTGCATATATATTGTACTGCGGCGTAATGAAACATTATGCTTTGTTCTTATATAAAAAATTTGACGTTTGGAAGTCAGCCATTATGTCTATAATACGAAGAAATTAAATACAGTCAGAGCCCGGTATAACGATTATGCAGTTTAACGAATATCCGATATAACGAATGGCCAAATTCTTACATTAACTACCTTATATAGCGAATAGCAAAAAAAATAATCCCGATTTAACGAATGAAAAAGCAAGATAAAGAAAATCGTAAAAGAACCCTTAGATTTGTGTGTGTGTTTTTGGCTTCTTTGCTTTATATTGAAAGAACACGTGTGATGCGTTGCTTTTTTCGTTAAAGTTTCAATAGTTTTGTTTGGTTCTTTGTAAAAACGAGATGTCAAATTGAAAAAGAATCTATTTTCCCTTTTTATTTATTTATTTAATTTATTCGTCTATGGAATTAATCTTTACAGACTATTTATTAGGGTTTTCATTCGGTTAACCGTCAACCGGTTAACCGATTAATTACTACCCGATTAACTGATCGGTTAACTTCAAATTGGCTTTTTCGATTAACGATTAAACCGGTTAATTTCAGTCGATTAACCGATTAACCGAAGTAACAAAATTTTCAATATTTTGTAGTATTATAACATATTTTTTTAATTATTTGTTTCGTCTCATATACAAAATGTATTTGTTTTGAAAATATTTTTTCATACAAACAAAGAAGGTGTTCAGTGATCTTCATTTTAACCCATTTTCCGCTGACCGATGACTAAAATCACATTGTTTTTCAATGTTTTTTTATCTTCATCATCGATCAACAAGAATGTGGCGAAAAATGGGTTAAACATATGATTGCCAACACCTTTTTTTTGTTTCACGTAATTTTTATATGTTTGTGTTAAGTTATTTGTTTCTTATCATATCTTCTCATATCAGTCTTTGAACAAAATTAACCAAAACAATTAGAAGTGTTAAAATTTTTTTAAAACTCTAACGGCATAATGGAATATTTTATATGTTTAGAGAAATCCTGGAAAAGTACTGAGAAATTAGATATTCATCTACGATAATTAATTGAAAGAAACTTTTGTCAACACTAAAGAAAAGAATCTCTATAATCCTAAACATTTAACATTTCTAAAATATTATTTTATAAGATGTCCTTTAACTATTGAAATAACTTATAAAATTATCTCAGTTTATTTTTGAATAAATATGTAAATATTTTGTGGATTCACAAGGTAGTCATAAAGTCTTATGTCTTTAAATAATTACAGGAAATATATCGTCGGCTTAATATGCAAACCGGCTAAATCCACTTTTTATGTAAATTGAGATTTTGATGCCGTGTGGTAGAGAAAGATACGCCTCGTCGACCAGCATGTAGTTTTTCTTCTATTTAAATCTTGAACTGCTTAAAACTGACTGTAATTTGAAATTTCTATCAAGCTTTAAATGGGAAAAATAAAAAAAAGTTTTTTGTCTCTCCTGTAAAATGGGCTGAAAGTGAGTTAGTAGATTTGCATACCGCTTATAATTTAGATTTCTACTATGCAGTTATGACGAATCAATGAACACAGCATTACAATTTTTATTTTGTTTGAAACACAACAATATTTATTTTAAGCAATTTTAAATAGTATTTAGGATATTATGACGATATGACTTGATACCACACCTTGTGCATTAATTGAAAAATGCATATTACATATTTATGAACTGTTTTGTTTTTGCTTGCTCGTTTTAGTTCAAGAATTGTTATTTTTATATATTGAAATTACTATATTTATAAAAAAACTTTATTAATCGGTTAACCGATCAAAAACAAAATTACCCGACTATTAACCGATTAAACCAAAACCTCGGTTAATTAATCGAGCGATTAACCGATTAAAGCAAAAGGTCGATTAAATGAATACCCTACTATTTATACAACACAAATGTTAATAATTCAAATAAAATAATTAATTATGAATTTAAGAAAATTATTATTTTACTTTTAGTTGCTTTAGTATTTAAAGAAAAAACCATAAATCTTTACAGTTCACTAAATTGAATACACATTCTCCTGAGAGGGTCAGCGTTTGCATAATTAGCTCTAAAAAACTGAACGGAGAATGGTGAGAAGTAACGTGTTGGTCGTTGAGGAATGTTGAACGAAATATTGTTGATCAGAAAACCAGAACAAACATCACCGATAATAATATTCAATAGAAACGAGACATTTAACATAGATCGTCGGCTTTTAAATGTTGGCAGCTTAACAAGGGCGAGTCTGCTGGTATATGATGAAAGACTTAATGGGTTGAAATTAAAACTTCGAAGACAGAACAATCGGAATTGCTTTTGCACAGATTCTATCCTGTCGATATAAGTTTGGTACATAGGGTCCCAAATTATGGAAGCATACTCCAAAATAGGTCTCACAAGTGATGTGTATAAAGTTTTAGTTACATAAGGGTCATTGAACTATTTAGCCCATCTTTTTATAAAACCAAGTACTCCTCTGGCTTTGTGTACCATAATTGTTATTAATTAATGAGTTTAATTAATTAGTTTAGGATCCAATAAAACACCAAGATCTAAAAAGCTATGCACTTTTTCTAGTTGATAATTGCCCAGCATTTTATTTACAGATATCGGTCGCTTTCGGACCAAACGCATTTATTTGCACTTTTTTAGATTCAGCTCCATTAAATTTGAATTACACCATTTGTAAAACGAATCCAAGTCATTTTGAAGTAAAACATGGTTGGAGTATTCACTAATACTCAAGAAAATTTTCACATCATCAGCATACATTAAAATACTTGAAAACTGAATAACTCGTGGTAAATCGTTTATAAACAAGGAAAATAAAAGCGGTCCAAGGTGGCTGCCCTGTGGTACCCCGGATGATACGTTTATATTTTTCGAGGATTCATTGTTGAAGAGTACGCTTTGCTTTATATATGTTAAATATGAGTTAATCCACAATAAGCTAATACCCAGTAAAAAATTTTAAGGTTTTCGGAAGCAAGAAAAGTACAAGAGCGCTGATATATGCGCTGGCTATTACATCCCAATAAAAAATGGAGCTTCCAACGAAGCAGGTTTGTAAGGGAGAAACATAAAAGTTTCGCTTACCATTGCGCTTACGGAAGACATGAATTTTATATGGCGAGTTCCCACTTTGAAGCAATATATTTTTGACACATAAAGCGCTTTATTCAGCACACATAAAAATTGTTGGATGTAACGATCAGCTTTACACACTGAATGCTTTGATACAGTTATTTTTTAGTATTCTCCCTTACAAACCTGCTTCGTAGTAAGGGAATGCCGTAGCACTTGAAATGTTATTTTTTTTAATATGAATTGTTGAGAGTTCTTTCACTTACTTTACTGCATTTCTGTATGTCTTATTGCGTAGCGCATAATTGTGCGCTTATTTTTTTAAATGTACCTTTAGTGCTTCGAAAAATGATAAAATTTTTTATTGGGATACTACTTAGAAGCAACAGGGAAGCGAAAACCATTGAAGTCAATCTTTAATATAAGTAAATGACAATTATTTAATAACTTCGCATAATCCCTTATAAGTAAGCAGGTTGTAAGTGCCGGTTCACACAAGTCAAGTTTGACTCGTCAAGTCTTGAGTTTTTAGGAGAGATGGGAAAAGATAATGCCATTTCTTTGCCCTTCTCTCCTAAAAGCTCAAGACTTGACGTGTAAAACTTGACGTGTGTGAACCAGCACTAAGGGAGTAGTTGAAATGATTATTTAAAAGAAAAAATTTACGACCAAAGTTCAAAGTGCTTCTGTTAATCCCTTACATGGAAGCACGTTGTATTGCAATGATTTCAAAATGTGTTTACGATTATTCCCGACATGTAATCGAAAACAACAGATGATTAAAATTACTTCTTTTTTATTACGCAATCAGTCAGCAAATTGTTTTTGAGCAGAGAGGAGGCAAGCAAATTTTTGTGTGGTCAATTACTAGATTTGTTGTTGTTTTCTTTTTAATTTGCGTACAGTTTCGTTCTATTTCAAAAATTACATATTAACTGTGTTGAGTGTTTGTTTTGCTTTTTGTTCTTTTGCATAAGTTTTTGTGTTGCGATTCTTGTATACAGTATATAAGCAATTAATCAAAGGTATGAACGCTGCGGTTTTTGGAAGCTATTCCTTCACGGAATAATGTAAGCCATGAAAAACGCAGTGATTTTACAAAAAAGTTGTGCTTCCAAGTGGGAATTCGCCATATAAAAATCATGCCTCTTGAAAGCAGGTTTGTAAGGGGGAATTGTGCTTCTTTCCCTTACAAACCTGCTTACCAGTAAGCACCATTTTTTACTGGGTATTAGCATGGGATTTGCTGTGGAATTTCTTTATAAAGTTCATGACTTGACAAGTTAAGCTTGAAGTGTGTGCACCGCACTTAATATCCCAAAAGTTTGGAATACCAAAATCTTATTAAAGTTTTATATCTACACTAAATTATAAATACAATTAAATTTTTATGTTTTTCAAAATGTGCACCACCGTTTTTTATAAAATTTTAACGAAATTACTGATCGATATAACGAATATCTCGGTTTAACGAAAGGTCTGAACATTACATCATTCGTTTAGTCGGGCTTTTACTGTATGTGGCATATATACTAACAACTAGATATTGAAGTGTTGTTATCCAAAATTTATGTTGCTTTCATTTTACTCTTATGGTTTTATGTTTTTTTTTTCTTCGATTTTACATTATTTTTAAATGAACTTTAATTTATGTAACTGTAAAAAAATGTACAAATTCAAAATAAAAATTAGTTTTTTTGAAACAATTTGAAAAGCTGCACTTCTTTCCAAAAAATGAAGAAGAAAAAAAGTGGTTGTAGGGAAAAAGGCACTTTTTTTTATTCGTACTCGGAAGTACTTAAAATATTAAATATTTTTTTTTTTTTTTTTTTGATCTACATTTCCTTAGTTTTTCAAAGTTTTTTAAAAAATGTATGATAATTAATGAAGAATAACCTGTAAATATAAGGGAATGATTACTTTTGGGACATCTCGAACAAAAATAAGTACTTTGTCTAGTAGAAAAGTAGGTAGTCGGCTCGTCAAATTCTCATTATTTTTCTGCTTATTTTGTAAGCAAAGTTTTTGCTGGGTTACACAGAATGCCAGCAATGTGTAGCACAAGTGAGTTTTGTCTCGGGCCATTTAATGCCCTGACGCTGCCTAACTAAGCAGATTAGGACATAGCAGTAATATTGCCTAAAATCTACTTCACATGGGATGTTTAGAAATGATCAATAGAGGATTAATAACTTTATGCTCCACGCTCTTCACTAGAATACGAAGATACCATGATTAGTCCCAAGAAAATGTGGGCTTTAAGGTTTACTACAATAAGCTAAATTAAAATATATTGGTATTTCCACAGAAATGTCTACTTTTTGTCACGTAACGTCACCAACCATTTTTAATCGTTTCTCAAAGAATAATGAAAATATTATTTAATTTTGCATTTGGATGTAGAGCGCAACTAGGTTTTCATTTAGTGAAAGAGAGGAAAAATTTGAACAACGTGGTTCTAAAATACAAGAATAATTGCTAGGTGACGTGACGTGACAAAAAGTGAGCTTTTCTGTGGAAGTGCCCATATATTGCAAAGGCTTATAGATCAATGCAATGCTTTCTGCGATTTGGTTAAGCAAGTCTTACTGTTGTTGTTGTTGCTTTAATTTTTTGACTGCTGTGAATTTTTTTACTGCCAGTGGTAACTTCATTATGACCTTTGAATTTTTGTTAATGAGACCTAAAACAAACTTTAAGTGAAGTTTATCTCTTATGCTGAATTCGGATAATTTTGATCCCTAAGCAGTAGGTACTGCTTTGCGGCTTTTATTGAACTTTCTAGATGCAAATGGACCACTGATGTATTATAAAACAATGTTTAACAGGCGACTGTGGATTGAACTAATAAAAACGGGACTGCAAAAAAATGATTAAAGAATATTACAAAAGTTAACTTAATTGTTATTTGAAAAAAAAAATCGATCTTTCGATATTTTCCGTCCTTTTTGCATAAAAGTGATCATTTTCTCAGGCTCATATTTTTCAAACCGCTCGGATTTTTGATTAACCTTTTGATACATTGTTTCCTTGAATATTGAACGGTTTGCTACCTATGGACCTGAACAGGGGGAAAAAGTTAAAAAAAAATCGAATTTTTAAAAGTTTTTTGCGATTTTGATCTTGAAGATGAAATTTTTTTGATTTTATATGTTCACAATTTTTGTTCTTTATGGCAAGGGCTACGACTTTGTCTCAGAGGCTAAATCAAAATTCCGAGCGGTTTGAAAGATATGAGCCTGAGAAAATGATCACTTTTATGAAAAAATTACACCGAGGCCCCAAATCTTAGGGGGCCCATAAAAAAAAGTGCATGATTTTGGGCAAAACTGGGAGATACGGGTTTTTTTTGGTCTTTTATCACGTAGAGTTGTCCGTTTATGGTTATTTTTCGATGACTTAAAAAATTGCACACAGTGTTATTAATGTGTTGAACGAATTTTTAAGTGGATATTTTTTAAATTTTTAGCGCACATATTTCTATTTGTAGTGCATCGTGCATAAAACGCGATTTTAACTGCATAAAAGTCCGGGCCCTAATCAGAACTTTACTTCTAGCAGATATAAATGTGTGTGCCAAGTATTTTTTGTGTGATATTTGTTTTCAACTAGAAAGAAATAAAACAAAAATCAATAAGATAAGTGATTTTTATAGGAAATCGTTTGAATGGTTTAGAAACAAAATTCATCTTCAAAACCGGAAATCACCAATTCAAGCTTGTTTGTCCCATTACTTTAAATTTACCTTTTTATTAAAATTAGCCTAGAGTGTACTCTTTATATTGTATTCAAGTTTGACAATGGGATCTCTATAAGTTAAAAGGTTATGCATATTTCTTTAAACGCGTAACGCACTTCAAAACTGGAAGTGATCCATTTTGAATTGCCATTTTTGTAACTAAGAAATTAAACAAGAGCGGGATATTCATCAGCTTAAAAGATACGTTAAACACTGTTCATGGTTGTCGCACTGCGAAACCGAAAGTCAAAAATTTCACTTTACCCTGCTGTTAGGTTAGAAAAAACTTACGAATGTTAGGTTAATGGACCATTTGGTCCATATAAACAGCTAATGTTAAAAACAAGTAAGGAATACCCCTTTTTTTATCAATATAGATTAATATGTTAAACAAAATTGTGGGATACCCCATTTTTAATTTTTGATGTCCAGATACACAAATATTTGCAGTTCAGTTTTTGTGTTGTATTCAATAGTTCAGACGTGAACTGTGGGACCGTTGGCAATAACTTCTTCCAATGTCTTACAATTGTCACGAAAATGTCACCATTGATTATCAACTTGTTGCATTTAACATCAAAACCAGAAAAATATGATTTGAAATTTTGGTTATCGGTCGACTCCAAGTCAGGCTACAAGTGGAAAATACAACCATACCTTGGTAAGTCGAGAAATAAACAGCCTAAAAAGAACCAAGGGCAACACGTTGAATTGGAATTGACAGAAGGCTTGAAAGGTCAAAATATAACAGGCGACAGTTTTGCCACTTTTGAGTTGGTAAAAAGCTTCAGGAAATGAAACTAAGATACCCAGGCATAAAAAGACAATCAACACGACGCTGTGCCGACGTTGCAGGGGGTACTATCAACATCAATACAACGTACTTTAAATTTACAATGTTGTCACAATATTAAAATGATAACGCCAAATGTGCGTCATCCGACTCTTCTTTTTAGTGTTGTCACAGTACTGTAAATTCAAATTTATGTAGCGGTATAGTTTTATGGTAAATACGACTTTAACAATCTGAAGTCGTATATTAGTATTTAGGGTGTTGTACCGGTGTTGAATCTGATTAAAAAACGGTATTAAAAAACTAAGGTTGTAATTTTGTATCTACAGTGTTGTTATGGTACCATATTTTTGGTAGAGTCACAATTTTGTATTTACAGGGTTGTGTCGGTACATTATATTTAGAAGAGTCGTAATTTCTGCCTGAGTATGTAGGGTTTTAAGGTGACGTAGATACTGCTAATCAAATGGTTAGTTCCTACAGCACAAAACGCAAAACAAATCGATGGCCAAACATTGTATTTGAAAACATACTTGATATGTACGCTTTGAATGCATACATACTATTTTCTAAACTCGAAGTTTCATAGGCTCCATCCAGCTGATCGGAATCGCAGGAGACCAGAATTTTTGCGGAACCTCAACAAGAGTTCTCAGCATAGTAATTGACTAAAATACGATCACCATGCATAGTTCCACTGGCTTCTTCGAATAATAATACTTATAACTCAGGGGCTCGAAAGCGTGGAATTTGTAGTTGCTGTAAGTCTCAGTCTGAGATAAAATGCTCCATTTGCAGCCAGTTTATTTGCAAAACTAACAGAAAAAAATTTTGCTCATCATGCAATGAAAATAATTATAAACTTAACTAATAAATACTTTTTTTTTTAAATAAATTTAAAAAAATCAAGGAAAACCTCAGAAAATATACTATGGACCAAATGGTCCCTTAACCTACTATTTTAAGTCAGAACGTTGAAATTTTGTAAAAACCATTGTTTTATAAAAAGATCACGTGAGCTAAAATACTAAGTCAGTATATATCACCGTTCAAAAATTACAAAGGAAACAATTCAAAAATAGGACCAAATGGGCTTGACCTAACAGCAGGGTTAAATTTTTTTGAACCACGCCTAAAATAAGTTTTTTCTGCATTTTATTTGACATTTTAAATTTTAGGATAACTCAATTTGAACCATGGAAAGAAAGATACACAATCGAGCAAAGCGTTAAAGTTATTCAGGCTTACTATGAAAATGGCCGTTCAAATTAAAATGCATATCGTGCACTTTGTGATTTCTTCGGTCAATTTAATCTTCCAAATGTGCGTACATTCGAAAAAATCGTGCCAAAAATTTGAGCAAACCGGGTCTGTAGGATATGTGAAAATTTGTGAGATGTGTACAGCTCGTACTTCAGAAAACATTGCTGCTGTTCGGGATGGTGTGGCGCAAGAGCCGTCCTCCATCTCAACTCGTCGTCGTGCCCAACAATTGCACCTCTCACGCTCGTTATGGATGACCATTATGCGTAAAGACTTGCATTTACACGCTTACAAAATGCAATTGACTCAAGAACTAAAGCCTCTTGACTGGTCAGAATGGTGGCAAGAAATGGCAATAGGGGATCATCAATTTTCGAAGAAAATGATCTTCCGTGAAGAGGCACATTTTCACCTCTGTTGATTCGTCAATAAGCAGAATTGCCGCATTTGGGCGAATGATAATCCAAAAGTGATTGTTGAAAAACCAATGCACCCATGAAGAGTGACTGTTTGGTGCAGTTTATGGGCTGGCGGCATCATCGGGCCGTATTTTTCCAAAATGAGGCCGGTCAGGCAGTTTCTGTGATGGTGTTCGCTATTGTGAGATGATAACGACCTTTTTATGGCCCGAATTGGAAGATATGGATGTGGAATATACGTGGTTTCAACAGGACGGTGCCACATGCCTCACAGCTAACGAAACAATGGCTCTTTTGCGCGACAAATTCAATGGCCGTGTTATCTCTCGTGGTGACGATGTTAATTGGCCGCCAAGATCATTTGATTTGATACCGCTGGACTTGTTTCTTTGGGGTTATTTGAAAGAAAAGATGTACGTCGATAAGCAAGCAACTATTCCAGAGCTAAATGATGAGATAATTCGGCACATTAACGGAAAAAACCTCAATAATGCCACAGCGCCATCGAAAATTTGGACCATCGGATGGAGGTGTGCCGCTTAAGTCGCGGCGGCCATTTGGCCGATATTTTGTTCCATACATAATTGAATCATACCAATATTGTCATAATAAAAACAAATGACAATAATTTCCTATATAATTTGTGTTTTATTAAAAATCATCATCGGCCCTTGAAACATTTCATTATATTTTTTCTTTTATTTTTAACCGAAACGTAGGCTAACGTTGTCTTAATTATATTGAGAAAATTTTGAAATGGGATATTCATAAGTTTAAAACTTATGCATTCTTGTGTACATGCATATCGCACTATGTATGATTTAAGGCGCTTATTTATGCAAAGCTTGCTTGGTGAATTTGTACACTCTCTTTTACAGTACAGTTAGAATTTAAGTTAGATTTTAAGAATATTAAGATAAGACTCTGCAGAATACACAAAAACAACCTCAACCCATTAAAATCTTGCATCAAAAACTTCTTAAACATTCCACATCAAACACATACCAACGAAATCTCTAATAAACACATGCTTTTAAAAATTTAGATAAATAAAAAGGATACTTGAAGGATTAAAATGCATATGCATGTTTGAACTTTATTGTATTTATATTTATATGTATTTAGTACTGCCTTAAGTATATGCATGACCAACTGCAACGTGTGTGGTGTCTTGTAGAGCAATTAACTAATTGTGGAATTGTTTACCAAGGCGGCTTTGACGGCAGCACACAAAGGAAGAGTAACAATAAAAATGAAAATAAAGTATTGAAATACTTGAACAAGAATTAATACAATTAACAGCAGGCGTTTAAGGATAATAAAATATCAAAATAACTTAAATGATCAATAATACTTTAAAGTACAACAGCATTTTTTTAATAAAAATAAAAACAAATTTAAACGCTAAAAAATACCCAAAAAAGGATACCTAAAGAATACAATTGCAGCCAAGAAATCTGTTAATTGATTGAGCCAATAAATAAATAAAGACGGGTACGAAATAAATCTCGAAAAATGCAACTCTTTCAAGACAAGCACGAGTTTTCCTTTATTTACAAAACAAAAGATTAGAAAAATACAAAATCCATTTAATATATTTTTTTTTAAAACATTATGCCAAAAAAGTATTAGCAAACACCTTAAAAAAATAAACATAAACTCGCGCCAAAAAAAGAGAAACATTTTATAAGTTTTTCTCCAACGTCAGTCTTTAAATGATCCATACACATTTCTTTTAGCCTGACATTTCATGTCATTCTGAACTGACAAATGTTTTCTAATCATAATTTAGACAGAAGCCGCCAGGATCTTTAACACGGTTCACTTTTCTACACAATCAACCGGAACTGTAAACAATAAATTGTTTCATATTCCATATTCTTTTATTATTATGACTCCCATTCTCTTGTCTTCTCCTTTTTTATATTTTTCTATTTATAATGTTTTGATAATTGATTTATTATCCCTTAAAAATAAGAAATAGAAAAAAAGGTAAGGGAGCCAGGATTATTTACAATTAAGACTACACAAACATGTTACATGTTGTAGAACGTGCTATTGTAAGACTAGATCCAGAGGGGGATAAACAAAATTTATAGCCTTAGATTATCTTTTTGTTTAAAGTTTTATAAAGAGAAATTTTTGAAATTATTATTACAGAATAAACTCTTTCACAAATATTTGAAAGTGTTAGATCATTCGCTTCTATTGCCTCTGCAAAAAGGAAACGTGAATTAAAAGATAATAAGATTTTTAAGACTAACTGTAAAAAAAAATATTTCTATAGATTTACAATTTTATGAATTATGGCCATTTGGCTTCTGGACAAAATATTTTATATCAACTTCGAAAACTGTAGCCTGCTTAGCAAAATCTTAACGCCCAACCATAATAAGCATAAGCTTAGGCTAGCAATAGAGAATGCATGAGCATTTGCAACACGTGGATTATGCTGACGACCTAGTTCTATTACTGAGCTACCTAAATAAGAGCGGCAAGCGTCTTTTTTTATGTCAAAACTTTTTATTTTCACACAGTTTATACAAAGCAAATCTTTAGAACGCGAATTCAACACCACCCGGCTGGAAAATCTTATTTGATAGACAGCTTGGTTATTTTATTTTTTTGAAAACGTATTGGCAATAGAGTTTTCATGTTTAAAAAAACGCTTGCCGCTCTTGTTAAGGTAGCTCAGTTATACTATGTTCACACTTGAGTTCTTAAACGCGTTTAAGCAGCTCGAACGTGATTAAGCTCTAATCACTTCAAAATCGAGATGATTACCCATACATTGAAGTGATTTGTTAATCACTTCAAATCGACATGATTACAACTAAATCACTTCATAAACCACATAGAATCCACTGAACATACCTAATAATGTAGAATCGCCAACATGTCGTGTACAACCGGCCAAGATTTCTGCTTAATGTTTTTATTTTTTTCCTTAAATAATTCATAAATTTTCACAATTTCATCATTAAAATGATTAAAATAATCTTCTGATAACTTTATAAAGGGTTTTTATCCATTTTTAATACTTTAAAGAAATATAAATTTGTTTGATTTTTTTTGTGTGTTTTTTTTCTTAATCATCTGTCATCTTAATCATCTCAAATGTAATGTGAACGGCTTTGATTAGCTAAATCAACATTTTGCTTAAACGCGTTTAAAAACCCAAGTGTAAACTTAGCATTAGCTACAAAAATAGATGAAATGCAGGAAAAAATAAATGATCTGGATTCCAGGGCCTTTAAATATGGTTTACGGATAAATGCGGACAGAACAAAATGTATGAACGTGTAACCACAACAAGTGCCAGACTTTAAATCAAATAACGCGCCAATAGAAAACGTTGACCATTTCTGCTACCTAGATAGCATTGTAACTCTTGATGGCGGTGCTACTGATGAAGTGAACTGCCGTATTCGGAATGCTCAATCCACATTTTACAGTCTGCGTAACGTCTGGAGGTCGAGATTTCTTAATCCGAAAACTAAAATACACATACATATATACCGCATGTGTGTAAAGCATGTCTAGTAAATAAAACGACAAAATAAAAGCTTCGAGTACTAAAAGCGTTACAGATGTGGTCAGGCCTATGCCTCAGTGCAATATGCCCAATGCCGGAAATATCGCTTCTGTTAATAAAAGTGTGGCGAAATCACGCAATGGTCTCATGATAACCGACTTTTTTGCCCTGCAACTGAAGATTATGAACTAGACGATAAGTGGTTTAAACAAGACGGTGCCGCGAGCCCATAACTCGACTGATTTCCAGAACGCGTAATTACACGTTTTGGCGACGTCATTTGGCCCACAAGATCTTGCCTTTTGGCACCGTTAGACTTTTTTGGTAGTCCTTAGTCAAAGACCGTGTCGTTTGTCCAGTTATCGCCGAGATACCATCCGGAATGTGCAAAAAAATAGTCAAAAACTACTTCAAAAGGATCGACTGCCGCAACCAATCTAGCGGCGGTCGTTTAAATTTAACTGTAACTTGTGCGTAATGGCTAGATCCAACAAGCATTATTATAAGAGTTTTTCTTTTCTCGGACTTTTTCATTTCCCGGGAAAGTGGGATTTATTTATTTTTCAATTTCCCGGGATGCCGGGAATTCCCGCTCAATACAAATCGATGCAAAATATTATTTAATTTAATTTATTTGAACAAATAACATTCCCTGATATCAATTAAATAAGTTTATAAATGTATTAACATTTTTATTTCTGTAGCAAAAAGGAAAAAGTGCTTAAAGGCACCTTAAGATCTTCATGTCCAAAAGTACTCATGGGCAAAATTTCAATTATTTTGTAGGAGGAGCTTATAGCAAAATGACTTTTGGTTATCTTTTTTCAATGTGCAATAACATTAAGAATAATAAAAACTTCCGATCTCTGTCATTAGGAGTTTTTAGGAGTAAAAACTTGCAAGCCCTAAGCCGCAGAGAACTGATGATAATATTAAATTCGGAGTAAATTGCTAAAAGCCACCTTTAAAGTTTTCAAATGTTCTTCTTTAAAACTAAACAAATAGACTTAAGCACTTATTGCCACAGAATATATTCAAAGCCAACAGCATTTATATAACACCAAAAAAGGTAAATTATTTAAAAAATGTGTGAAAATCATGTTAAACCTTTTAAAAAGGCTTAATAACACTTCAAAGGTAAATGGCTATGGAATTTAAAAATAAACCCCCAAGGCGTGCTTAAATTGTGTACCTTTGAAAACGTAAAAGGTCCTTAAGGACCTTGTCAGTCATCGGAGGGCTAATTTTTTGGTTAAAACCGAAAAATGGATAGCCCGTTATATTTTCTTTTAAAAACTTATTTTTAAACACTCGCGGGTGAAACTAAAGAAAGTACTTAAGCTCTAGTCTTACAATAACTATTTTGGTTATTAAAATATTTTCTTACAGATTTTGCAGAGTTATATTTTTTATTTTATATATTTCCATCTCTTTAATAGTTAAATTAAGCTTCGTTCACAATGGCAGCAACATTTTCAATTGGTGTTCACAATAAATCAATTATTTCTTTTCGCAATCACGCACATTTTCAATTACGAAATCGCTTGTATATTTTTTTTACAACAATATTATGTAGTTATTATTATTTTTTAAAACATTTTGATAAAAGTTTTGTTTCAAAATAAAATAACAATATTATAAACGTCATTAATAACTTAATAAAAATTTTTGTGGAAATATAAAAAAGATTCATCTTTAAATGAATTTTCTTACAAAATTAAAGGAAAATATATGAAATATCGGGTGATTTTTTAGCTATTATCTTTTTGGCAACACTGGTTTAAACAGCTGACGCACGTTCCGTGTTTTGTTTCACTGTCAAACATCTTCAGTTTGGTCTATAATTTAACCATGAATCGTCTTACAAACGAACAACGCTTGCAAATTATTGAATTTTATTATCAAAATGCGTGCTCTGTTAAGAAAATTCATCGCGCGCTTCTTCCATTTTATGGTCCGTTTAATCGACCCACTGAAGCGGCTATTCGGTAAGCAGAATTGCCGATTTTGGAGTGAAGATCAGCCAGAAGCATTGCAAGAGCTACCAATGCATCCAGAAAAAGTCACAGTTTGGTGCGGTTTATGGGCTGATGGCATCATTGGACCGTACTTCTTCAAAGATGATGCGAATCGTAACGTAACTGTGAATGGTAAGCGCTACCGTGAGATGATATCCAACTTTTTTTTTTGCCCAAAATGCAAGAGCTTGACTTGCATGACATGTGGTTTCAACAAGACGGTGCCAAATGCCACACAGCACGCTTAACAATGGACTTATTGAGAGGCGAGTTCGGTGAACATTTTATTTCGCGTTCGGGACCGGTCAATTGGCCGCCTAGATCGTGCGATTTGACGCCTTTAGACTATCTTTTGTGGGGCTATGTTAAAGCTCATGTCTATACACACATGCCCGCTTCAATTGACGCATTGGAAGACAACATTGAAACATTTATTCATGAGATACCGGCTGAAATGTTGGAAAGAGTATGCCAAAATTGGACTAAGCGGATGGACCATTTGAGGCGCAGTCACGGTCAACATTTGCATGAAATAATCTTCAAACATTAAAATATATGGACCGTACTATCGATTCAAATAAAGATTTCATGAATTTTTCTGAATTTTATTTTCAAAACTTTCCTATAGCTCTTAAAAAATCACCCTATACTTCGGTAAGAAATAAAATAGAAGAAGCAACGAAGTTGTTGCTGCCATTGTGAACGATGCTTTAAGCTTAAACATTTTCCCAAGCCAGTAAATAGAAAATTAAAATAATTTTTTTAATTTTTAATTAAAATTTTAGTTTTTTTTTTAAAAAATTAATTAATTATTTATTTCTTTTAGAAAGCATTAATCATGTACTCGAGTTACAAAAATGACTCTGCTGAGTATCTTATAATAAATACATACATATATTTACTTAATTGTACATGTGAAAACTACAAAATGCAAAAATTGAACTAAACTTTAAAATCAAATTTCCCTTTCCCTTACAAGTAAATATTTTTAGTGGATTCATGTGTGGCAAACATTTTACCATCATTAGTTTTCAATGTCTAGAGAACAAAACACAATCCATATTCCTTCTTCCATTCCAAACGCTTTCAGTGTCAAATTTGATGTCGTCTGTAATTTGTCAAACTTTCACACAAGTCGGTCTGTCTAGATGGCCGGATTTTTTTTCTTTTTCTTTAGACTTTTCACTCCATAAGAGTGTTAGTTTTCAAATATTCTAATAACTTTGCTTTTCTTATTGTTGTTGGTTTTTTTTTGTGATTAGTTTACATTTGAGTATGTTAGAAAAATGGCGTTTTAAGACCTGATAATTTATTTAAAACTTTCAAGTGTTGATGCAGGATAGTAAAAAACTAGAACAGAAAGGGAGAGAAAAAGTTTTTAGCCAGCTGTCAAAAAACAGAACTCTATAATTGTTGTCGTAATAAATGCAATAAATTTGTGTTGGAACTTAACTTAAGAGGGAGTTTTTTTTTATTTAAGAGAGGTTCTGTTCTAGTTGTTTTCTATGGTTTGAAGTAAAAATGTTATTAATAAGAAATATATACGGACATATGTTTGTGAAAGGAATCGGACAAGGTTTTGCATAAAATCCCCACATAATTATTATCTCAAATGTAACCGACTTCAAATAACTTTGATAATAATAACTTTGATAATAAATTATTATATGCTCGTGTTAAAACACTGAATTTTTATTTTTTTTAATTTTGTCTTTTCTTTTTACTTACTTACAACTACAATTGTAGTCTGAAAAAACCCATCCAATAGTAGAAGGGAAAGTAAGAGAAGTCAAACACACAGTACATTAAAGCTCGATTCACCCATGCGTTCCGAACAATATTTTTGACCGGACAATAATTTTTTTACAGAGAGTGTTCTGCAGAACGATTCACCCATCTCGGAAAATTTTTCCGGACAAACAAAGCTACCATATGGTTTACAGATGTAAACGATTATACAAAGTGGCAGCACAGTTAGCAAACTATTAGTTTTTTTTATAAAAGTGTGAAAGTGGAAGAAAGAAGAAAATTAATTTTATTCTTTTTAATTGAATTGCATAAAACTAGGGTATTCATTCGGTTAGCCGTTAATAGGTTAACCGATGAATTTTTATTCGATTAACTGATCGGTTAATTTAAAATTGGCTTTTTTCGATTAACGATTAAACTGGTTAATTTCAGTCGATTAACCGTTGTAACAAAAACTATAATTTTTTGTAGTATTAAACCATATTTTTTTGTGTTTTAAACCATGGGTGAGTTCCAAAACGTCGGTTACAAAGCAACTCCGTTTTTAAAATACATTCTACAGTGCAACCATTAACAATTTTACAACGTTATCCGTACAAAAATTCTCCAAAACTGCACCAAAATAGTTGTTTTGCTATTTTTTTATATACAATATATTTCCTTCTATAAATTCATTTTTAAAATACAGTACAAAAACAGAAATTAAGGAATTCGGAAACGAACTTTTTTGCGAAATGTTCGGTGCTGACTTTTGTCAGGATGAGAAGAAACTTACGATAGTAACGCAACAACAGAATTAATCCAAACAATTAGAATTGTTAACAATTTTAAAAAATAAAACAGGATTTAAATGGTATAATGGAAGATTTTATATGCTTAGAGAAATCCAGAAAAAACACTGAGAATTTAGATATTCTGTATTATGGGTTGCTTTCGATTTTTCCAACATCTACGATAAGTAAAAGACATTTTTCAAAGTCGAAATTTATCACAACTAAAGAAAGGAGTCGCTTAAATCCAATACATTTTAACCAAATTATTTATCTAAAAGATTATTTTATAAGATCTTCGTAAACTATTTAAATTACTAATAACATGATCTCAAAGTTTATTTTTTAATAAATACATAATCGGCCTTGTTCTGGAAATCGAAATCACGTAAAATTTAAAATAACAAAGTTTTTAATTCTATCCTGTGTTTAAAATTGATAAAATTATTTCTTTTTCATTACCTCATACTTTGAAAACCACATATCTTTACTTTTGAAATCAGGAAAAGCTACGTTCATTTAAAAAAAATTTAACTTAAAATCTCCATCGATTTCAATTTATAGAAAGGGGCCGAATATGTATTAATTAAAAAATATGTATTACCGAGTTATGAATTATTTTTTTTTTTGCTTGTTTTAGTTCACGTATTGTTATGTTATTGTTTTTTTTAATACTAAACTGCAAATAATAAATAATTTTACATTTTTATTAATTGAAATTACATAATTTATAAAAAAAAAACACTTTATTAATCGGTTAACCGATCAATTACAAAACTAACCGATTATTAACCGATTAAACAAAGCCCCCGGTTAATTAATAGAGCGATTCACCGATTAAATCAAAAGCCCTGTTAAATGAATACCCTACATAAAACCCATTTACTAGCAAAACAAATGTATCAAAAAAGGTTGAAAGTAAAAAGAATAGTATCAAAGTTATTTACGGGAATACAAAATTTATTATTAAGATTCTTGTATGACGTGCTAAATTCCCAATTTTTCATATTTGATAAATACACTGAAATTTATTGTTGAGGGAAAGCTAGTAGTTAGAAAAATATTACAGAAAAAAGAACAAACGGTGTTTTCCACACACTTGTTCCTGAGATGCGCTTTCAGGACGTGGAATCGTTTATAAATAATTAACATTCACTTCCTACAATAATTGGTAAACATTATGTTAAAAAATATTAAAATTTACCATTTAAAATTTACTTACGACCAATTCCAATAGATTTTTCTATTTCCGTCCATATATTTTGTTTTAGTAAGTATTTTTATATGAACGATTTCCCATATCATAAATACATTCTCTTCCTGGATTTTTTATTTCCTCAATAAGTTTCAGGGCAATATTTTCTTTAACATCCATTTTTGTTTAATTTTTTTTTTTTTATTATTCAGCACAAAACGAAAAATTTAATATGTGGCAGCTCAATTCAACTTTTATGTACAAATTGAAAAAAAGTAGCATCTCAGTTCATTTTGTTCGGCACAAGAATTAAAATTAAACCAAAGTGTTTGTAATTCTCATTCGCTTTTGAGTTGTATTTATACAATATCTTCAGCTGTTCCAAAGTCTTTGGAAAAAGGTTTCCTGATGATCTGGCCGAAGCAACCAGTGAAATAGAAACTAGCTTTCCCTCAGCAATAAATTTCAGTTAAATTATCAGAAAAAAGAATTGAGAATTTAGCACGTCATAGAGAAATTTTATTAATAATAAATCTTGTATTCCCAAAAATAACTTTGATTCAAAAATTTTGATTAGAAAAATTATTGATTACTTAAATTTTCTTTCAGAATGTAATTTGTTTTAGAAACTGGTACATTTTCATAATATTTTCCACAAAATTGAATAAAAAAAAATTGTTTTAACACTTTATTTCACATCTACAAACCCGGTTTGCTTAAATTATTGCACGATTTTTCCGATTGTACGCACATTTGGACGATTAAATTGACCGAAAAAATCACAAAGTGCACAATATGCATTTTGATTTGAACGCCCGTTTTCATAATAAGCACAGAATACTTACAGAACTGTCACGAGACGGAAAATTTAGCGTTTTTTTTTGTCTCTGCTGTAATCTGCCCCTTTGCATCTCTCTTTTCATCATCATCTATGCCGCAATACAATGAACACAAATTTATTTAGTTAAGATTTATTTGCAAAACTGTTGTAAAAATTAATTTTTATGTTCACCACAACACGAGTAAATAACATTTAAGTAAGTAAATAACATTATAAAACAAAACAATATTACTAAATGCATTTTTTGCACAAAAAACAACGTTTGTTAAACTCATGCATTTGTTTAACGTGGTTTGTGTTTTATTTTTGTTTTGATCACGCCATTTGTGTTGATTGTTGCGGCCTGTTTTTACAACTTGCCACTTTACTACAGAAAAAAAAGCTTTCTTCGAAAGCTGCCCTCGCAACTGATTTGGGCTTTTTTCGCACGTCACTTTTTACAGTTCTGTTAGTATTCTGTGATAATAAGCCTCAATAACTTTAATGCGTTTCTCGATTGTCTATTAGGGTGGGTCGAAAAAAAGTTTTTCCAACCCCCTAGAATGAAAGATATGTCAATTACGTTCCTAAAACATGAACAATTTTTTTTAAGCTCTTAAAACTTAATAAATATACCTTTTATTCTAGGGCGTGACTGATGAAATTTTTTTTGGTTTGTATTGGCTTCTACTTGGTTTAATGTAGTATGTATGTAAAAAAGAAAAAAGGGGCTTAATGTGGAGGCGTGTCATAAAAGTCATAAAAATCTATACATGCGTGGTTTTATAAGGACTTTCTTGGACCGTCAAAAAAATTGGACATTTGGGGGAAAGATCCGAGATGGCATAAGTGGCGCCCAGAATTTCAGGTCGGATTATAAAGTCACCAAAGAATGAAGCCACTATCAAGCCATGAACAGCGATATTATGAGATCAGACTTTAAATGGCAGCGCTACATATAAAAAACCAAAAGTGCTGTATTTTGGGGCGTGGCAAAAAAATTGTTTGCTGTTTTAGAAACTTAATTTACATATCTTTCATTCTAGGGGGTGACTGGCACAACTTTTTTCTGTATGGAGGTCGACCCGGTCTATTGTGTATCGCTCCATGGTTCAAATTGAGTTCGTCTGACATTGAGAAATGTCAAATGACATGAAGAAAAAAACTTTATAATAAATGAATCAGCAGAGATGTACAATAGTCCAAAGTCCCAAAAATTTGCGACTTACTTAGTATTTGCTCTGAACGAAAGATTTGATGATTGAGCGAATAATGAAACCTACTGTTAATCTACATTTGTTGACCCTTGATATAGGGCTTAAATATTTCAAAGGCAACCGACTTTTACCGGATCGACAAAACCGTGTCTTAAGCTGAAATTGCTTAATACACGGTCAGCCGTCGTGATTGGCTACGCGTTAGTCAGGCATGAGTGAATGTGGTGGATTTTGAAAATTTTATTCTGAGGCACTCACGAACTAACTTTTTCAGGCTTTTTCAAAAATGAATTTTTGGATAATTCGTATCCGAAGTCAATCAATTACAGGCAGGCGCGTGCGTGAATACAAAATCAAGTTTATTAATTAAATTAAAAAAAATTTTCTGCATGCACGTAGAGAAAAAATATGTTTAAATATGGTCACCTCCAACCAAACTATTAAAAAAAAAATTCTAAACATATTATGGTTAATATAACCATATAATTCTCAGCGACAACCATATTATGGTTAAATTAGTTCTCCATAAAGAACCCACAACCATATTATGGTTGCCTCTAAAAATGTTATGGTTAAATATGACAAAAATTTGTTTTTTAGTTTACAATAGTATTTTCCTCTTTTCCAAGAGTAACATGCTATGGTAAAAAACCAACCATGCTATTATAAGTCTTATACATATTATAGTTATTATTAACAACATCATGTTCGGAGGCAACAATTATATGATTGGGGCTTATTGATGGAGGCCTAAATTAACCATAATATGGTTAACGCTGACAATAATATGGTTACAATAAACATAATATGTTTAAAATTGTCTTTAAAAATAGTTTGGTTGGAGGTGACCATATTTAAACATGTTTTTTCTCTGGGTCTCCCCCTCCCCCTCCCCGTCTCCCCCTCTTCTTAAACTCCAAGATTTTATCGGAACATGCAGTTTGGTGTAAGAGTTACCCACATGAAATTAAGTAAGTAAGCTTCACTGTTGTATTTGAGGAGATATTAATTGATCCGCAAAAAGGCTTTTAGCGCCAGTATGCATCGTCAGCATTTCTTGTGTTTTACCGGAAAGTACAGCTTCGTTAGCTTAAATTTAAATTAGATATAAAAAAAATAATTCGGGAATTTTTAAGCAAATTAAGCATGTGCTTTACAAGCATTCAGTAACATCAGAAAAATATATTTTTCAATAACTATAATTTTTTTACTTTCAAACAGTTTCTTAAAATTAAAAATGTTAATGACGGTTATTAAGGTATTTTTAACAGAAACCCAAGTTGGGGGCCATTGCAGAGAGCATTGCTTTCTATAACCTTTATTTAAAACTTGTTTAGATATGATTCCATTTATTTTGCCTAACACAGCAATTTTCATTGTTTTCAGTTTTTTTTTAACAAAAAAAAAAAAATCCCCAGAATATTTAAAATCCTAAAATATGAAGCCAACAGTTCGAAAACCATTTAAAATTATTTACAAAATATTGACCATCATTTAAAACTAAGACAAACAAATTCGTTCATTAATCATTTAAGTACAAATTATAAATTATTTGTCAATGACAGAAATGTGTAATCAATCAAATGAACGAGTGACTTCGTGTATTTTTATGGGTGAACGAAAGTGCAGTGACAAATAGTGTGTAAATACATCGAAGCACACAGATAAATAATAGAGTATTTTGAAAATGCATTAAATTCTTTTATATGCATACATATGTAGACTATTAAAAACTCCATAAATATAGAATTTGTATCACTTTGAAGTATTAAAGTTTAATTAATTATTTGTACATGTATGCTGTACTTAAGATCTTTTAACAAAAAAAAAAAAAAAAAAAAAACTTTATCATTTGATCTTTTCTTTTCTTAGAAATTTTTAAAAAGCAAACTTAAACATTAAATTTAAAATCTTCTTATTTTACCTCACATGTTGAGCTCAGTGCGTTTGATAAACATCAGCAGAATTATCTGCATACACTCACAATTACAAAGTGAGTTTAATTTTTGCACGAACAAAAAAATAGAAGGACAAAATATTCATCCAAAATAATCCTTTTACTTTTATTCTTAACCCTGTTAAAGTAGTTGTAATCACATGTTTGAGTTTGAATACATTCCTCTGCTGTTCGCATGCATAAGTAGGAGTGCGTGTGTGTGTCTGCACATGTCTGTGATGTGGTTACTTAGAATTGATTACGAATCATTTTTGTTTTTTTGCGAAAAAAAGGAAGAATATTTTAGCAAAATTAATACCGGATATAAGACCTTTTGAAATGCTTATGTAAATTCCTTACACATACGAAGAACTCATACTCGCAGTTAGCTACATGCAGTTTTCAATCGATTAATTTTAAACAAAGGAACAGCAGAGTTAAGGAACTGAAATTTTTTGTTAACGAAACCAAATCTCATTTTCCAACTACTGGTAAAGGTTGTTACGTAAATTATGCGAGGTTGGATTAAGCGTTCCTTTTAACATTTACTATTTATAAGATAATTTTCTAACTCGAATGTAGTCTAATTTGTTCTAATTGGTTTTGAACTCAGACTCCTCTGCACGATTAATGATTGTGCTTCCAAAACTTTTGAAGTTACGTATTTCGTAAGCAGTCTGAAATATACTATTAATTGATAAACATATCTTCAGATCTTGTTAAATCTTTTGCTAAGAAATTCTTAATATAGCTGGCCTAATTTTTAATTCAATAAAATAATCCTCGGTTTCGGTTTTATACCATTTTCTACAGTTGGAAAGGGTTTATATAAGTTTGTCAATTCGTTTATAATTTCTACAATGTTGATCTCAGACCCTATTAAGAATATAAGCATATTCTGGATCCTTAAGGGTAGCAAGGTCGATCAAACCATGCCCGTCCGTCCGTGTGTATGTTGAAATGGGTTTTCCAAAGACGCCATAAGTAATACGACCTAGCTTGTGATATATTTTTGTCACATATGCTGCGTTTAATTTTGCTATTGAAATTTAGTGCGATCGGTCCATAAATGACTGAGATATGAGCAAATATGTATGTGCTCGTATGGAAAAGTAGCTTAAGTCTAAAGGTGTGAACTCTTTAATATTTACTAAAAACTTGTTTAATCATTTACTTTCAGCCTCTTTTGAAGTTGTTTCTAATATGATAATATACAGACTCAAAAAACTCCTCGAATAAAACTGAGGATATCTGCAAGCTACAATATTGAACATAAAGTACTTTTTCATACTGGCAGAGAGATAACCACGATTGCTACTAATTTTAATTGTACAATCCCCTATTGTTGTATTTTAAAACATAACAAATGCATACACACATACATTAGTTTAAACCAGTGTTCGAATATAAACAGTAAATATCGCTCCTTAGTGTTCGGTTCGATAGATTTGTGAAAAACACAAACGCTAATAGGTTCAAAAAAGAAACATTATAACTAGAATATTAAAGTATATTGTTTGGCTACAGTATCACTACAATCGTTCTGTTTTTTAACGAAGAACAGAACATTATATAATGTTCGGATTTTTCTTGAAATTAGTTACGAACTTCTATTTTATTTTATTTTATATCCCAATATTTCGGTCAACTTTGTTGACCATCTTCAGGGGTTATTTAAAAATAAATAAACGAAAAGAAAAAATGTAAACAATAAATAAATTCACTCGAGCTGTTGTTCAACCGTAAGCTTTTGTCAACTGAAGATGGTCAACAAAGTTGACCGAAATATTGGGATATAGAATAAAATAGAATTTTTAAACCAAAATATGTTTATATTTTTTATTTAAAAATTTGTTTTAACTCATGACCTTATGCCGAACAAAATTAACAAACAACAAAACTAAAGGTCAACAATTTATAACTTTAAAAATAGTTACGAACATTATTAAAGGTTCGTCTACACAATCACTAAAAAATAGATATCGTTCTTGGGTGTGTGAGCCTAACGCTAAATAATGTACTGTTTATTTTCGAACACTGGTTTAAACAAAAAAAAAAAAAAAAAAGTGAATTCAACGTATTTTATTTATTTTTTAAATTTTGTTTGATAATGTGTATTAGTGGGTGAGTGGTCTAAGACTAAAGCACAACTGAAATGTTTTATTCGTTTGATTCTTGAACCGTGCTTTCAATCTTCTAAAAAAAAGCATGAATTATTTTTGTTATAAAGGGTGTTATTTTCAGCACGATAGAAGTACCGCTAGAATAAACGAACTGTTGCACTGCACTGACCTTGGCAAATTATCATTAATAGATTCACGCTTGACCAACTCTACCAAATTATCCAAATTAACTTTGAAAATCAGTCACTGATTCGCGCAACTTATAGACGAATAATTGTGTTCAGCGATAGTGGAGTGGCACCAATCCACAACCGACCCTACAGTGAGGTTTAGACGCTGGTGAAATCACTTTGCCTTATTTCTTCAAAAAAGAACACGATGTTGACGTTGCCGTCAATATAGATCTTTACCACATCGTGATCAATGATTTTTTTTGTTTAAAAATATGGATGATATTGATCTGGGCAAGATGTGGTTCCAACAGGATCGATTAATTGAAATTGAAATTTGGCAATTAACTATTTCGATAAATGGACGTCTTATTTGGCCTTCAATGTCGTGCCACTTTACACCTCTTGATTATTTCATGTGAGGCTTCGTGAAGTTACTAGTCTAAGCGTATAAGCCAGCAACAATTGACATCTTGGAGGACAACATCGTCTTCCATCGAATTTTAAGATGTGCCTCATCAAGAAAATCCGAGTGCTCATGTGCTCGAAACCATTTTCAAATATTTTATTATGTACTGATCTTCCGAATAAAATTTTATGTTTATATATAATTTTTGTGTGTTATTTTTAGCAATTTCAAGTTTTTAGTTCTAAGCTTAAACCATACCCCGACAAAACTACTCCACGGTGCTGTTTTCGGGCGCGAAGGCCGGCTATGTAGAGAAACTTTCGGTAGCGAAGCCGGTGTTAGTTCTACCATTGAGGAGAAAATCCTTTCTCCCGGCCGAAGGCCGTCTATGCATAGAAGCTTTAGTAGGCGTAGTATTTCCAAAATCCCGATTTTAAATATCCTGAATTTCTAAATTATAAATTTTAATATCTCGAATACGTACAGTCTTTGTTTAAAAAATCTCGTGATAGATAGCACGGTTGGCCTTTCTTCCAAGTGCAAGGCTTTTCTCCTATATGGCATAACAAACACCGGCTTCGCTAACTATAGCTTCTAAACTCGGTATTTGATGTCGGTAGTTTTGGACTAAGGATATCGAAATTCGGTATTATAAGGTTCGGGACTTAAAAAAAAATCAAGATTTTGAAGAACTACCCAAACTTGATGACAATATTTCATTTGTATAGGACATTTTTTATTAAAAAAAATTGGATTACAGTGCATAATTAAATATTCTCGGTGGTGAGCGTCAAGGATGTGTCACAGGGTTTCATGTACATCGTTTACGAATACCACCTGCGCATACGTTAATAGGCGAACTAAAATTTTTTGTCATAAAATTTTTTTAAATTTTTTTTTAAGAAATTTAACAATATACCGTATACAGCATACCCACCATTTCGGTACCAAGTCGAAGTATAATCAAAAATCTATTTTTATGTTCATAATACATACAAATATTGGTTTATTGGAATCAGTTTATATTTGACCTTAGCTCCTAAACAAAAACCGCTACCCAAAATAGCTTTAATGCCATAACTTCCTTAAAAATGTTTTTAGTTTAGTGGGGTTGTCATTGGAGGGGGTCAATTGAAACCATTTCAGCAGTCACATCTTTATTCTCAATGAAAGTGTTAAGTGTTAGTTACTACAATGTAGAATTATTTCCATACATTGAAGTATTACAATAAAACAAGTCCAAGAACGAAATTTAAGAACCAAATTTTAGAAATTCCCAAAAAAAAAGTGTCACACCACCTGTGAAGAATACTGTAATTCATTACTTTTTCTACATTTCGTTCTTCATATACTAGCAAAATGAATACTTTTTGTACCTGTTCTCTTTCGACAAATCCGAGGACCAGTCTGTTGGAACAATTGACACAAATTTCAAGCAGGGTAACGGAAAAGTTTTGTGCTGGTAGATCCATATATACCCCCTCTCTAAAATTGACATGAGACAAACAAATCTTATATGGATAACGATATATCGATAATATTCCAAACAAATAACTCTTATAAAAATCTTTTTTTTTCCACAACACCTCTTGGCTTCCACAAAGCATCTCCATCTTTGTCCCAGTTGTTTTTGCGTCTTTCAGTGTAAAAGTGCACTAACCTAGTTCTTAGAGTATTGTGTGCATATTCTTTGGCCGACAGAGACTTCTTGAGCCTTGAGGATTCCACTCTAGTGCCATCCTTTTTACATCATGATTCTTTCTGATAGTTTGATCGATCCACCTCCACTTCCTACGTTTTATTTGCTTTAGTATGGATTCCTCGTTGGTAAGGTTCCAGAGATCCGCGTTGCTGACTTTATTAGGTTAGAATATTCTGCATATGATTCTTAAGCACTTATTGATGAATACCTGTAGCTTTGGCATGATGGTGTTTCATATTAACCAGGTTTCACTTCCGTACAACAGAGTAGACTTTACACATGCGTTGAATATTCTAAGCTTGGTTCATCTGGATATTTGTGAGCTTCTTCGTGCTGGTTGTAGTTTTCCTAATGCCACTCTGGCTTTATTGAGCTTGCAATTTATGTCTGTTTCGGCGCCGCCATTCGTTAACTGTACTGCCTATTTAGCAGAAGCTTTATATGTAATCAACTGGTTGGCATTGAAGTTTGATATTATCGGTGCTAACGTTAATAATTCTCATAGCTTTGGTTTTCTTGATATTTATCTCAAGTGCAATATTGTGTGTTAATCTTTCCAAATCTTCTACTTGTGCCTGCATGTTAGAGATATTGTGCGAGAGTAGACAAATATGATCCACGTAATCGAATTCCTCGGGTTGGTGTGAGAGACTCCATGTGGTTCCTCTCTGAACAGACTTCGCTCATGATGTGATACAGCACTTTAGTGAATACCAGGGGAGATAGGGGGCATCCTTGTTCTACTCCAGGGAGCATCCTTATTTAACTCCGGCGTTTGTATGAAAAGGTTAGGTCCTAATCCCGTCGTGAAAAACTGAGACTTCTGCATCCTCGCACATAGCTGTGATAATTTGAGTTATTTTCTGGGGTACTCCTTTTCTTCTCAATGCTGTCCATATGGCAGACCGTCTGAAGGTAACGATGGCTTTCTTGAAGTCTACGAACAGTAGGTACAAGGGATAACGCCATTCTAGGGATTGTTCTATTACAAATGCGTATATTAATCTTAACCTCATAATCTAATTTTGTTTGCCGGGTGCATGGTAACCCGTAGGTCTCAGATATGGAACACTCCCGAGAAATATTACATTTTCTTACTTGTTTGGAAATTGTTTTATAACAAAAAATATCTTGTTTCAAAAATATGTTTTAACTTTTGGGATAATGTTGTCTCCTACTTAATTTTTGAAACTGCCCTCGTATATGTCTGCTTGTACTAATGAGCTAAAGCAACTCATTACAAATGTTAACTTTACCATTTTATAGATACATTTCTCTTAATTTTTTCCTTTGAACACTACAGACAATTTGGGATTTTCGTTACATTTTTTTACGGGAATTAACAGAAATAAAATTAAACATTAATTTAAAATGGGTTTATACAAAGAATTTAAGTAATTCTCCAAAAGGTTCATATGTGTAACAAATAATGTCTTTCTACTTTACATAAATCGGTATAAAGACAAAATAAATTTGGCTCAATTTTACAGTCTGGCAAATATTAAAGTTGCATCATCAGCAAACACTTAAATTACACAAAACAATTAAAGTGCTGATAAAATCCATAGATCCTTGTTCCTTAATAACTATTGCTGCTTCCGAATCAACTTCAATCGAATTAATACAACTAATAAGATTTTTCCGTTGTTTAGGAAAGGGCCACTTATGTGGTCTTCTAACCAGTGGTAACTTAACACCTTTGACACAGTAACAAAAAGGACCTCACAATGACTTGACATCTACTGCTGCCACTACTGGCAACATTTATTTTCTCAAATTTATTTGATATGGCATTCAAGAGGGAAAAGAAAATAAAAACTATTGAAAACTGAAACTTCCATTTGATCGAATCACAATTTCCCCAACATTATTAATGAATGTGTGTGTGTGTGTTTTGCTTTTATTGTTTTCTAGACAGCTTGTCGTCTTCAAGTGCTTGATCCGTTAGCACTTCAAGTGTCGATATATTTTGTGTGCTTCTCTTAAGTGTCTTGGAATGCTGTGTAAGCAAGCAGTCATACACAAACCACTTAAAGCCGCCACTGTGTCTGGTATTGTCTTGTCTGGCTGTCTGTTTGTTTCCTTAAGATATTTCACATTCTCCGGACCTCACACACATTTTATGTTATTCTGGGGTTTAGGATTTCCCTATTTTGTGATTTTATTTATTTATTTTTGAAGTTCGCTTGTTATTTTAATATGACATTCAACATATTTTTATGTCACTTTCTTGTGTTGCAACATCTTTGCAACCTTTTCATCTCGTTTTTTAAAATGTCCGGTTTTTGGCGGTCAACCGTACTGTGTTCTATTTATTTATTAAGTGGAAGCGGTAACGATTGATATGGGTTTTGAAGTGATTATAAGTTTTATTTGCTTTAAAACTTATGTGAGACTTGGGGGATTCCAGATTTCTCAAAAGATAGAATTGCTTAATGCAATGACATTTCAAAAAGATGGTTTTCCTTTTACATACTTACATATCCCACAAACGAGTGATGAAGAAGCCGAAAATGTAAAAAAATATAGGAAAATTCCACTTTTCATATTCTCTGCTCTGCTCAATCGTTTTAGAAACAATTTTTTTTGGCAAAAAAAAATAATTTATTAGCCAAATTTCGAAACTTTTGTTTTTTAAAACTACATTAAAAATTAATTATTTTATCTTCACGTATAGAACATAAAGTTCCAAACAAAACAAGCAAAAAATTATTAAAATCTGTCGACAAGTTTTGCTTTTGTTCACAATAGATGAAGAATGTTAATTAAATTGAAGAATTTCATTAAATGCAATATTTGTATGGGAGCCCCCTTAAGTGGCGGTAATAAAGGGCAAGTATGTTTTGAGAACATTTTAGGACGAAGGACTAATGAACGTCGGTCATTCTCTTTATCCCCTTAGGGGCGACTCATATGCAATAATAGGACTATTTATTCAATATATGTATTTCTAGCCTGTATTGAACATTTTGTATGGGAGCCCCCTTAAGGAATGGAGATACGGGGTTAGCTATGTTAGAAATAAATGATGGGGATGAAAAATAAAGTGGGATTGGTCATTCATTTGACCCGTTTTGGGGCCAAATTACAGAATTTCATTAAAACGCCGTATTTGTATGGAAGCCCCCCTAATGGGTGATGATATTATAGTTGGGCCTTTAAGCTGGATTACAAAATTTTGTTCTGGAAGGTCCCTAATTGCCCATGGATCCCAAATAGGGTGCAGCTGTTTGTTTTTTACACTAGTGCGGCTTCAATAGACAATAATGCGTTGATAGTTTTTTTTTTACCTTTTTCAGTGCCCATGTTCTGGAACTCCCGCGTCGAGAATCTTTTTGATGGAGATGTGAAAAATTTATTATAATATTATTATTCGTGACTGAAGTCCTGGCAGATTACTTGGCTTATCATAAGATTGACCACGTTGTTCATTATGCGCAAAGCATGTTTTTTTTTTAAAGTTAAGGTACGCAGATTTTTTAAGAACATTTTTTTTTTCTTTATTAAATTAGTGGTTAGAATCGATATACCTATAAGTTGGTGGACTTAATTAAACTTAACCAAATAAATTAAGGAATCACCCTTAAATTTTTTACCTCTAAGTTTTGCCTTTAAATTATGACGCCCTAAGCTAAGCCCATACCAGCTTAACCCTCCGTCATGCACATGTATCTGGCCAGATCTTTTAAGAATTTGACAGTTATTTAAATAAATTTCTAATTCAGGTATGTGTTTGAGTCTCCTGGTATCCTCTACAAATATTGTTAGCTATCATTTTATGGAAAAAACTTAAAAAAAAAACAAAAACAATTTATGTGAATTTTTTCATCTACACATCACATACGTAGTAGCGCATGTATCTGGCCAGATACACTTGTATTTTGTATGAAGAACAATGTAATTTATTTGCATTTTTTATTTTATTCTTTTGCGTTTGTTTACTCAAATCAACTGAAACTGCATTTTATTTGCACTCTGCATTGTTATACCTGTTGTAATTTTTGAATTGAAATTAATCGAAATTAACTTTAAAACCAATATTTGTTTGAAATTAAAAAATTTTATTTCTCTTTAATTTTTTTTCTGGGTAGGTTGTTTAGCATGTACTAAAAAACAAAAAAAAACATATGCATCTGCCTGGCGTGCTAATAATATAATAATGTAATATTATCACGAAAATATAAATGTATTGGAATACACAGTAGATACATCTGGCCAGATACATGCGCTACGTATGTAACTACCGAAACCTTCGCATGACGGAGGGTTAAGCGTAACTACACCCCCGCTTGTTTTAAGATGTCTTGAGTAACCCCTAGCTTAGTTTGTAACATTAAGTAGGAAGTGGGGTCCCGAAAGTCACGCACAGAAAAGCTTTTTTTGTTTATAAGTTGGCATAAATAAAATGAAGTTGGGCTAAATAACATAATTCAAGTAGTAATTAAAAACCACAACTGTATTTAAGTACAACTGAAATTTTACTTAGTATGTATTGAAATACAAAGTCATTAAATGGCCATTAAAATTCTTTGTAGTATACAAATTAGTTTTCAAAATTTAAACATTTTTTCTCAACTAAAATTTTCCTTTGATATGTATCTTAATATTATTTTTTTGTCACAAAAAAACCAAAAAAACTCATGTTTTGTAAAAAATTCTAAAATCTCTTCTACCCTGATTGCTATCATTATTTTTTTCAATATTGCCTCTCTTACAGTGCAACTTAAGACACGATCACTCACTCTCCATTATATTAATATTACAGTCCATTCACAAAAACAATTTGATTTAAAATCCTTAGCACACCTTTAGGCTGTAGGTTCATAACTCTGCTAACTCTCCATAATCGTAAGCCAACAACGTACAGAGGTCGTTTTAATCTTGCCCAAAATTAGTGATGCCAGCTTTTCGGGCACTAAACAGCTTGAAGATATATATTTATGAATATCAGACTAAAATAAGCTGATTTGCAAGACGTTTTAATTTATTTTTGTGGCATTTTTTTAACGCAGAAAGGGACTGGGCGATTCTATTCTGACGGGTGCAACATTTAGACGCTTTAAACGTCTTTTACTAATAGAAAGAAACACATTTGCAATTAAATTATTTTTAGAAGAGGTAACATTTTTTTATATACTATTGTTATCTATTTACAAGAATTTATATAAAACGATCAAATAGCTACGAGAGAGCTTTAAAGTGCATGACGGGTGCAACCAAATCGGCCCACTTTCATAAGATCATACCACAAAAACACAAAACTCTGTTAATTTTTAAACTTTTATTGTATTATTCTTTTTTATTGTGAAATATCAGATTTCAGACGATGATTATCAAATCAAACATCGTAGAGAAATATAATCCAATAATAAAAAATTTTCTCTTTGAGCCATGACGGGTGCAACATTCAATGAATTTTCTGTTCGCGCGAAATCTATGAATCTTAATGCTTCGAAGTGCACAACAGATTTATATTTAAGCTTACGTCTAAAAAAATTATATTATTATAAAATATAGATATTTTACTTTAAATTGGCATCAAAAAGTGTCAAATAGTGTGATTTGAAAATTGATGTTAAAAGTTGTCTAGAAAAGAATCGCCCGACTACACGTTATTTTGTTTTAACAAACACCAAAAATTTTAAAACAAGCTATTAAAATAAAATATTGGAGCGTTAACTTTATTTTTAAAACCGAAAAGAATTTGAGTGTTAAAAATCTTTAATCGTTTTAGGGTTTTATTTGTATAATATTTTTAGCTATTCTTAAATCTGTGGAAAAGGTTTCCTGATGATCTGGCCTAAGCAATCAGTGAAATGCGCATAGAAGCTAGCTTTCCCTCAACAATAAATTTCAGTGTATAAAATATATGTAGAAAATTGGGAACTTAGCACGTTTTTTTTAATTTTCCTAAGCTAATCTTTTAATGATAAATTTTGTACTCCCAAAAATAACTTTGATAATTTTCGTTTGATTACGGAGTTTAAAATATAAAAATTTATAGCAAAACTATAAATGGATTGTTAACAATTACAAACTTTTTCAAAACTTTTCGTCTGTTCTTTCACTATTTTTCGCACATTTTGGAATTTCTTAGACAGTTTTTTCAACGCGGTATAGCCAGAAAAACGCCAAAGAAAAAGCTAAAACGCGGTAATAGCAAAAAAGAGCCGGAAATGCGCGTGTTTTGGTTTAGGTCTTGTAATTTTTTTTCGCTTTTCAGATACTTAAAAAGGGCTCAATCTATCCCGAAAGGCAAAGTTGGCCTCACTGCACAAAATGATGACAAAATCTCTCCTCATATCATTTCATAATATACTATCGCATTGCATTCAAATTGAATCCAATCTAAACGAAATCACATACACTTTTGGTTAAAACCAAAATCAAGTGGTAAACAAAATACAACACAAAAAAGTATAAAAATAATAAAATAAAAAACTTAATAAAAATTCCCTTATAGACTTCAACTTGACCACACTAAATAACCGCTGATGAGACCAAAAACAATAATAACATGCGGCTAAACAAAAAAAAATTAAATAAAAATACAGCAACAAATAGAAACTAATTTAAATATATAAATGATAACGAAAACATGGCAAAAAACAAATGTGAATACATAAGAGGCCAGAGGAGAAAAGGAACGGTTTCATGCTCAACTATTTTTCTTATAATAGCCTATTTTAACAAATTATTTGCTTTTTCTATTGATGACACTAAAATATCACTGTGTATAGTTTTTTAAGTCATGGCAAAATAACCATATACAAACACCACTACGTGATAAAAGACCAAAAAAAAAAAGACATTTTTCTCCCAGTTTTGCCCAAAGTCATGCACTTTTCTTTTTATGGGCTCCCAAAGATTTGGGGCCTCGGTGGCATTTTTGCAAAAAAGTGATCATTTTCTCAGGCTCATACCATCTGGGACAAAGTTGTAGATCTTGCCATAGAGAAAAAAAACTTCATCTTCAAGATGAAAATCGCAAAAAACTTAAAAAAATCGATTTTTTGTTTACCTTTTTTTCCATGTTCAGGTTCATAGTTAGCAAACTTTTCCAAATTCAAGGAAACAATAAACTACAAAAATGTACCAAAAATGTAAACAACAAGAAAGCTGTTTATTGAGCTCTAAGGTACATTTTTGTGGCTGGTTGTTTCCTTGAATTTTGAACGGTTTGCTACCAATGGACCAGAACATGGGAAAAAGGTAAAAAAAATCGAGTTTTTTTGCGATTTTCATCGTGAAGATGAAGTTTTTTTGATTTTATATGTTTACAATTTTTGTTCTCTATGGCAAGATCTACAACTTTGTCTCAGATGGTAAATCAAAATCCAAACGGTTTGCAAGATATGAGCCTGAGAAAATTATCACTTTTTTGCAAATATGACACCGAGGACCCAAATCTGTGGGGGGGGGGGGGGGGGCCCATAAAAAAAGTGCATGACTTTGGGCAAAACTGGGAGACACGGGTCTTTTTTTTTTAGCTCTTTTATCACGTAGTGGTCTTTGTATATGGTTATTTTTTTTCGTGTTGCACTGTGTATTCGAAAGATGTTGAATGAAACACTATGAGATTTTTAGCCCAGTACAATTCTTATGGAAAGATGTTATCATCTTTGCGATAAGATGTGAGAAGTGAGCAAATGTAAAAAGCTTATAAGTCATTTTTATAATAGCAATTGCTGTCGTTACAATTGTAATTTTTTTTTTTTTGAACTTTGTATTGACTTAAGTGTACACTTAAGCGTACCACCTTTCAAGGGGTAAAACGGCACCGTACACCCTCTAATATGAAGTATTTTTTCATGAATGTTTCGAAAAAAAAACTTTTTTTTTCTCGATCGTAGGCGTCGTCATTTTTACACTTTTCTTTATATCTGAGGAATTCGCACTCTGATCTTAAAGTGTGATATATCAATGTTTTTGTCTCGAGAATGCAAATGTTTTGCCCTCAGGAGCCATTGACCTCAAGTATCTCGGTATAGCATTTATCCACCAGATCTCTGTTCGTACCTTCCCAATGTCAGAATATTAAAGCTCTCAAGAAACTGTTAAACTTTTGATACGGAAGAAATTCAATAAATCCAGCAGAAACATTTTTAAATTTAATTGTAGAAAAATATACACCAATACCTCACTTTGCGTCGTGGTTAAGTTCCAAAAAAAACGAGACGCAAATTGAAACGACGCAAAGTGAATTATAATTTTCTTTAGCAAACCATGTAAAGAGGTTCCAGGGTAACGAAAATACTACTTAAAAAACAAAAATTGAATAAAGTAAACATTTAAAAAATAAAAATTACAAGAAATTTTATTACATACATACAAACACCAAAAAAAAAAAAAAACAAATTCAATTAAAACAAAATAAAATATTCAATTAATTTATAAAAAAACAAAATTAAAATAAATCACTGTCTGATGGGTCCATAGCGGCTGTTGTCGTAAGTCGGCTATCACAAAAAATAGGTTCAATGTTTGCTGAACAGCTTTTCTTCAATGTAAAATAAATTTCCTGCATTGAAACTGCATTTATTTTCATTTAGAAAGGAAATCCCAGAGTTTTGAGGGTATGGCGCAATTATGTAGAAACAAAAGTCGTTGTCATCTTTTAGAAAAAAAGAGAAAATTTCAAAAAAAAAAAAACAAAAATAAAGACGCAAACCTAAAACAACGCAACTTCGAAAATCTAACGACGCACAGTGAAAACAGCGACGCAACTTCGATAGCTACAAAACGACGCAAAGAGAGGTATTGGTGTATACCGTTATATTGAAAATGGAGAAGGTCGCACAACCAGGGCTGCCAGGTACTTTTTTTCCTTGTCCCCAAAAAATTAAAAAAATATCCCCAAAAATCCCCAAATTAAGAAAAAAAACCTTAATAAGTAAATATTATTCTGTTTGTTTTTTTTTTCTGACCAAATTAAAAATTTTTTTTTTTAAAAAGTGAAAATAGTAAGAAAAATTGTAATTAGAAATCCCCAAATAAAAATTTTTTGTAAAAAAAATTATTTTATTTTGTTTGTAGCCTGAAGGAAAAATAACATAAATTTATAAAGTACCTTTAACACTACCTTTTAACTAAAATGATAATCTTAATAAGGACCTTTTACACCGTATAAGTTGTTGATAAGAGTAAGATAAAAGTTTTGCTACTTTTTTTCATATTTTTAATACGAGACAAAGAAAAATAAGCATAAATAATAAAAGGGAAAATATATTAAAAGAGTGTAAAATCCCCGAATTTTTTTTTTAAATCCTTAAAAAAATCCCCAATCCCCAAATGACTTTCTTTGTCCTTTTTGCTTGCATAAAATCCCCAACTTTGGGGATAAATCCCCAAGTCTGACAGCCCTCCGCACAACACACATATATTCGCGTAACTCAAAAACATTTCAGTGTATTGAATAAACTATAAAAAATCCTTTTTTCTATTATGCGCAGTCTTTATAGAAACATAATTTTTTTCGGCAAAAAAAAGTAATTTTTAGCAAAATTTTTGTTTTATAAAATATCATAAAAAAATTGGGAAATGCAACATAAAAAACTTTTTTTCGAAATCGCTTGCAAAATTACTTTATATTAGAAGGTGTACGGGTAAACTTTTTTTTGAGGTACGGTCTAGTGCACACCATTGGACCAAATACCAACCAATTACATTGAAGTCATTATTTCTCTAATACCTCTTAATAAATCGTCTACTGGTAATCATGAATTTATGGTTCTAGCGCATATAATACTCGAAGTCGCATTTTTTTGTTGACGTTGTCCTCCCGCACGATAGATGTGACCCCATAGTCTAGCTGGTAGTGAGCTAGTCTATCAGCGCCGGGGTTGCGGGTTCAATTCCCGCCAGAGACCCTGGTTTCCTGCAGCCAAGCGTAGAGCTTCGCGGGATTACCTTAGGGAATAAAAAAAAACTGGTCTTGGGCTTCAATATTCAGGGAGAAAAAAGATCGCTGGCCTAGTAAATTATAACTATAGCTAAAACTTGTTTTATGAAGTATTGACGGAGTTGTAATGGCAAAACTTTTCAAGTTTTTATATATAACGCCATATAAAATCCGTATAGCATATTGTAGTTTACGAATTGACTGTTCTGCTGACTTCTTAATCCGACATTAAATTTCGCCATAAGCTCAATTAAAAAAAGAACTTTAGAAACTAACCCTCGTATTCATAAACGATTATTTAATTTAACAAACGTTTATTAAGGTTAATTTTCATAATAAATTTGTTCTTTAAACCTATTTTATTAAATTTAAAAATTTTTTATGAATACAGGCATAAAATTGTAATCTTATGATGAGCTTATGAGCGGAAGTCATATTAACAACGATATGCCATACGATAAGATCGAACTTTAAACGGAGGTGGACAAAATTCTGTTTTAAATTTCTTAAAACTTTATTTATAAAACTTTCATTCTAGAGCGTGACTGATGCATTTTGTATGTATTTTGATTTACCTTAGTTAATGTAAAAGAAGTAAAAGAAAAATGGGGCGTACGTTTTATGCGTGGCATAAAATTAAGTACATTAACTGCCAAACATAATAAGTTAAAAGAGGTCATACAGCAATAGAAAATACGTCATTGACAACTGTAATATTATGATTTTAAAACCAGCATTAATTACCAGAAATATTATGACGTACCCACTTTGCGACGCAATTGGTAGTTCCCAGCAAGTAAATATTAAAAAAACACCAAATGCAGGTAGGAATGCATAGGTACGTAGCAGTTTTCAAGCTAGGTCGCAGTCCAAACACATCAAAACTTGCTTCGGTGCCAAAATCACATAAAAATATGGAAGCTAAAAAATTAAGTTTTTAAAATCGATTTTTAACTTGGCAAATGAAACCTCCGACCCACCAGATGTCGGCTAATTAATTTATTTATAGTTTTTAATCTCTCTTTTTCTTTGACGATACTTCACAATCGGCGTATGAAATAGAATTTGATCCATGCTGACATTCGACATTCGAGTCAAATCGATGAAGCCGTTTTCTGATTTTAGGTAAATCGAAAAAAGTGGGCGGGGCAAAATCTTCTGTCCGTAAAAACCTAAATTGAACCATGGCGATGATTTTAAAGAAAAAATCGTCCCAATCGGTCAGGCCGTTCTCAAGTTATGCGCTTAATAGAACAAGTGGGCGTAAAAGTAGGCGTGGTACATTTTTCTTTCGATGGAAACTGAAAATGGATTAATACGAACATTTGAAAGAAACATTTTTCAAATCGATGGAGCCGTTTTCTGATTTTAGGTAATTCGAAAAAAGTGGGCGTAAAAGTGGGCTAGGTAAAATTTTCTTTTCGAATAAATATAAGTTGGACCATGGTGATCATTTTACAGAAAAAATCGTCCAAATTATTAAAAAGTCATTGGTGGTGCAAAATGAAAATTGGATTTTGCCACGTTCCTCCGCCCGCAGACCGAAAATCAGACTTCACAGCGCCACTCGCCTGAATATTCTGAAGATTCCCTAAAAATTTCATCAAAATCGGCCAAGCCGTTTTGGAGTTCATAGGTTATATACATACATACATACATACATACATATGTACATACATACATTCATACATACATACATACATACATACATACATACATACATACATACATACATACATACATACGTACATACATACATACATACATACATACATACACACATACATACATACATATATACATACATACATACATACATACATACATACATACATACATACATACATACATACATACATACATACATACATACATACATACATACATACATACATACATACATACATACATACATACATACATACATACATACATACATACATACATACATACGTACATACATACATACATATATACATACATACATACATACTTACATACTTACATACATACTTACATACATACATACATACATACATACATACACACATACATACATACATACATACATACATACATACATACATACATACATACATACATACATACATACATACATACATACATACATACATACATACATACATACATACATACATACATACATACATACATACATACATACATACATACATACATACATACATACATACATACATACATACATACATACTTACATACTTACATACATACTTACATACATACATACATACATACATACATACATACATACATACATACATACATACATACATACATACTTACATACATACATACACACATCCCATTTAGATATCTATGTATGTCATACGATTCTTCGTTCGTACTGTGCAATTGTATTAAGTTTAAAAGAAATATTTTCAACACTTTTAATATTGATTTTTATTCTGACGTATACTTTTAAAATATATCAATTTACTTATGTGTCGGCCAGACTGTGATTTAGAAATGGATTCTAAATTGATTTCTAAAAGGTCTAGAATAAGGATTTCATTGTGTTATTTATGGGCGTGTATGGTATAATGAAATCATTCATTTATTCTTCTGTTCTAGTTCCATGGAAAAAAGTTCTTGTTTTTTTTTTTGTTAATATATTAAGTGCATAGTATGAAACCTAGAGGTCGCCGTCATCAACAAACCTCATAAGTGAAGTTAGTAAGTCTAATTAGAATAACAAAGTGTTGTTTAGACGCTGTTTTAAAATTCAGTTAACTACTCTTCTCTTGCTGACCAACAAATTGGAACTTTTCCCCTTTTAATATTTATGGCAATTTACTTAAGGATTTATGCTAAACAGGCAGCAAAAAGGCTTTGAAATACCGAACAAAATGGTTCATAAATTATAGCATATTTTGCATACCTTAAAGTAATTTTAAATGGAAAATTTTAAATTAAAAAAAAATTTAATTTAGTTTTACTAACAAAGTCCAACAAAATGGTCAAGTCATACGTCTGTTCATGTATTTAAGTGGGTGTGTGTTTGCGAAGGATGTCTGCGGGAAAAATGAAGGGTGGTTTTATTTTGTTTATAAACTGCTTTAATGAATTCGTTACTCTTAATATCACACATTACTGGACCTTGTTTAAACTTTTCCTTTCTGCCATTTAATTTTAGTTGAAACAATGAAATCTGTCTACACAAAGGAGTTTTAATGGTCAATATTTGAAAATGTTAATTTTAAGACTTTTAGATTGTAGTTTTAAGTTAAAAAAACATAACGAATAAATAAAGTTTAGATAAAATTTTATGAATTTATGGCATTTAAAATATAAATTGTTTATCTAGTTTCAGAAAAATGTAGTTAAAAACAAAAAGGGTTCAAATGGCCAATCTGAAAAGCGAAAGGATTTCAAAGGCACAGTGTCTTAAAATAAGTTGTGTTTTCTCTGTGGTTCGACCACCGGCCATAATTATTAATGCAAATATGAAGAATACATATGTCAAATCAATCTACAGGGGCTTTTGTTTTTTTTTCGTCTTATTAGATCGATTTGGCGAGGGAATAACCTCCGGTCCATATGTTATCTTCCACTCAAGTCCGTGAATTTTTAATTAATTCAGTTTGTTGAATAATATAAAAAATTTAGAGGGTACCAATTGTAAAACAAAATAGTACCAAAAAGTCGCCTCAAATAGTTTCTCAATCACTCTGGGCTCTGCACTCTGGACTCTGCATTTTGAATTTTATGTTTCTAGGTTCAGTATTAATAAAAATTCAAAAAGTACCAGCAAAAGAACAAAAAAGTTACGAAAGATCCCTCTTACACATTCCCATTCACTAAGGACCTTAGAAGTTTAATTTTATGTTTCTAGGTTCAATATTTACGAAAATTAAAAAAAGTTCCAGGTATATATAACAAAAAAGTACCAAAAAAATTTTCTCTTCAGATTCTTATTCACTCATGTCCTTTCATGTTTAATTTTATTATTTTAGGTCCAATACTAACGGAAATTCAAAAAGTACCAGTTCAAGAACACAAACGTACCAAAAAGATCCCTCTTACAGATTCTCACTCAATCAAGACTTTATGTTTTTAGCATCAATATTAAGGAAAATTAAAAGTACCAGTTCTAGAGCAAAAAAGCACCAAAAAGTTCCCCCTTATATATTCTTATTCATTCACAACCATGCATGATAATTCTATGTCTCTAGGTCCAATATATCGAAAATTCAAAAAGTACCAGTTGAAGAAGAAAAAAGTACCGACATTATTCATCTTATAGGTCTTCATTCACTCAGAACCCTGTACATATAATTTTATGTTTCCAGGTTCAATATTGTAGAAAGTTCAAAAAATACCACATGCAATTCGGAAAAGTAAAAGAAAGTAATTTAATTTTCCGCATTTCCACTTTTTGATACTTTTTTTCACCCTATTGAAGTATCAAAAATTTTAGTATTCAATATGTCAATGAATAGAGACAAATTTTTTGTAAAAAAGTACCAAAAAAAGGTACGATTTTCCCCCTTAAAAAGTACCAAATTTGTATTTCTATATTTTAGATAAGCTACGAATTTGGTTAAAGCAAAGATGATGTGACAAAGAAGTTCCTTCCAAAATACAGGGTAAACCCTTTTACTACCTTAAAGGGCCGAATTTCAAAAAAGTACCATACACCTTTCTGCTAGAAAGTGATTAATATAATTTAATTAGATTGATTAAAATATTTTTATTTTTACAATATTTGCCGCAAATTTGACTGACAGTAGTTTTACAAAAATGTATCACTTTTTTGTTTTAAATACTTAAATCCAACCACTGTGCCTTGTGAGTTTCACAAAGCCCCTCCCTCACCTTCTTCAACTTTGTAGTTAAGTGCCTATTGAATTTAATCCTTTAAAATAAATGTTAATTTATAAAATTCTTTACGTTCAAATATTTTTTATAGTCGTTTATTTAAATAATGTTGTTATGTTGCTGTGGCAAAACTAATTGAAAGTCACTCAACTGTGTTGCAAGCTCACACGCACTAAGAAGCAAACACATACACACCCAATGTATGCTGAAACAAAGTTGATTTTTAAAAGGATTTTAATTAGAAAATTTTTTCATGCTATTTTTTGATTTTTTTTAACTATTGGAAAATAATGGAAAACTTAGATTAAGTTAAATTAGAAATTGTTGCGATTTAAGAAGGAAAAAAAACGTTAAAAGCTAAAATTTGGTCAACAAATGAATTTGGTGGACTTGCAAGAAAGAGTAAACAAAACATAGTGAAACTGAAAGCTTTTTTTTTTTTCTTAAAGATTGAAAAGTGCTGGCAAAAAATTCAAGTGCTGAAAACCATTATTTTTAATTTATAAAAAAAAACTTTTTCTTTTTAAACGTTTTTATTTTATTTGCTAAAGCACCTAAAAGTGTATACGTTTTGGCTGGTATTAACGAATATTTTATTCCCTTTTTGGACTTCAACATGACAAGTTTCATTATTAAAAAACCTGCTGACAGATTTTTAATAACTTCCAGGGGATAGAATTTCTGGTGATATCATTCTTAGAATATACCCAATCCAGTTACTATTGCGTTTTTTTTTTTTTTTATTTTAGTTGAGACTGGATTTTGTTTTGTTTCCGACAATAATCCGCTAAGGCCCGATAGCTAAAAGTAGACTTTAACCGGCCTAATAAAAAGTGTTCAGTTATTAAAAATTTAATTTAAACCAAAGTGAGCGATGAACTAGATTAAGGTTCATCCTATTTGGTAGGTTTAAGTAAAGTTGTAATAATGGAACACTTTTTATACTGCCGGTAAAATCCTACCTTTAGCTATCGGTAATTTGTGAAAACGGGCCTAATAGAAATAACATTTGGCCAGAAGATGCATATTATTCTGCAGAGTCACTGGTTTACAAACACCTGCAGTTTCGGGATACTGTGTTCTAAGTTTTGCAGCCATGAAGCTGGATGGATTTCACGTTCGTATCAAATATTTTGAGTTTCACTCGGTGGAAAAGGATTCGAGATGGATTTCAGCCGGCCAAAGGTTTGTCTAGCACCCGACTTTGTAATAATGCTGCCTAAGTAGCAGAAGGAGAATACGTGTTCCAATTCGTGGCAGTTGATATGAAATTTTTTCTTTCTTGCTTCATTGATCCGCAGTGTATTTGTCTTTCCGATAGTTATCTTCAAACCTGCTACTTCTATATTATCATCTAGTTTTTGCAGCTTAACTACCATATCTTCAAAATTGTGCGTCATTATACAGATATTGTCTGCATAACCTAGATCACTTAAGCTTCCATTCAGACCCCACTTTATATCTCTTCCATCCTGCCTTATTACGGCCATTAAGCCTCCGAGGAAAATGTTGAAGAGAAGTGGCGATAAGACACACCCTTGGTGCACTCCAATGCCTACTGAGATTTGCTTGTTCAGTTTTTTTTCCTGCAGGATTTGGCAAGTTACCTGATGATATAAACTCTAAATTAGGGTAATGAGTTAAGCTGGGACGCCTTTGTACGACAACGCACTCCATATGACGTTGTGATCCAAAGTGTCAAAAGGCTTTTCAAAGTCGAGATATAGTTGTGAACGCCATTCAACTGGTTGTTCAGTTACGACTCTAGGACTATTGAAATGAATTACAAGACTTATGGGATCTAAATCATGCTTGTTTATTTCCCAGGGTTGGTGTAACTACGTCCAAGATTCGCTTGGTGCTAATGTGTGCGATTATTTTATTAATCATGCTAAGAAGCATTTGTTCTTGATCTTTGCGGTCGTCTTTTTTAGGGATTTTAAAAATAACACCTACTTTAATCTCGGAGTTCCAGAAATGTCTGATGAAGGGCAAGATGATCCATGTTGTTTAGGTTATATGTCATCCAGGCCTGGAGATGTATTGCCCTTGAGTGAGCTTATTGTAGAATAGATAAAATAATGAAATGCTTTGCCCCCTTTTCATTACCAAACAAACTTATCATACAAATAGATATTGTTAAATATTTTAAGAACTGTTGATACAGTGATGCAGACTTTATACACCTAATGGAGTCTTGAAAAAAGATTACAACATGGAAATTTCGACCATGGTAAAAATGGTGCAAATCTCAAAATCATGTTTAACTTTAAAGATATCTCATCCAAATATTCTATTAATGAGCTGTTCCATAAACTTTTTACAAATTGGATTTATGTCGTGATTTCAATAGATTATAGTGAACTAAAGACTGCATTCCAACATACAGTCGAACTCCCATAACTCGAACTTCTCTAACTCGAATTTTCTCTTATTCGAACCAATTTGATTGGCAGTAGCTCTAAAACAACCCTGCAAACAAATAGAAGATATCCCCTAAGGCAATAGTTTAGCAATATCCCCAAATTGTCATCTAGAAGAAAATAATCAAAGTAATTTTGTATTTTCTTTCTTTTTAAAGTTTTTGAGACAGAAATAATTTTAATTAATTATTAAAATATAAAATATTAAAAATATTAATATGTAAAAAAAAAAAGTAATCTCCACGTAGAACAGAGATAAGTGAAAACCTTTCTCTGCCTTCTTTTCCACTCAATTCCGTGGATGAGTGGATTCAATATGAAAAATGTTTGGAATCAAATTCAAAAATGATGGATCATTTTGTAAGTACTTATTTATGTTTGAATTCTTAATATAATGGCAATAAAAAAATTATACCCTAGAAAATATTTTTAAAAAGAGTCGGAGGCGAAGACAAGGTCTCCTTTGTGAGAGCTGCTTTAAAAAGAATCCTTACCGATAATTTGGCAACCAAGTTTACGTGGACTGGGAAAGGGAAGCCTGCAGTGCGAAAAAGCATTATAATCAAAACAGTAAGAGGTAATAAGCATATGAATTGTTTTTAATAACAAGCACTAAAACAGATTTATTGAAATAGGTTTATCGCACAACTTGTTCAAAGATTGCATTGAAAAAAAATATCAATGCAACAATGCAGAAGCACTTCCTACATGCCAAGGATCGGATCGAAAAACGCTTAAAATACAAAAAGGATCAATTAAAGTAAACTATTACAACGTATTACTTTCTTATGAACTCTTATTTAGTCTTGTTTTCGAATTTTCGTTATTTATATTGCTTTACTTTCATTACTATTAATTAAATTAAATATAAAATATGCATAGTAGTAAGTATTTTGTTGCTTCAGTAACAATATACATTCTGATTCTTCCTTGTTTCTAAATTTTTGCTAGTTATACTATTTTACTTTATTTTAATTATAAATTGTATTATTCATAACAGTAATTTACATGTTTATATGTAATAAACAACTTAAAAAAAAAATTGTGCCTTTATGTAAATAAAAATGGTAAGTCTTCTTTTATCATCCTAAAGATATTTTGGCGATATCTTCCTATTTTCTTATAAGTGGTTATCTGGCAATATTGCTAGTTTATCATCTAGAAGAATCGCTTTCGTATTGCTTATGAGTATTGCTATCGAGACCCGTTTCCACCCGAAGGAAGTATCTTCCGCAATACGAAATCGATTATTGCCGTAATAATATTTTTCATCCAGGCAAAACGTTTGGCAATACATATGGAGTATTTCTGTGTTTGCTGGGAATAAACTACATACAATTCTCCTTCCGTTACTCGAACTTCCATAACTCGAAATTCTCCATAACTCGAACCAAATACTCAAATTTGTATTCTATAACTCGAAGTTTTTTGCTTGTTTTGTTTATTTTGTTTATTTATTTCGCTTTCTTTTGCTTGTTTAGCAGGTTTGTATATTTTACTTTGCTCTTTTTTTCGGGGAAATCCCTTTTTGTACATTACGTGTGTCTTTTGGTTTGCCTAAATATGTTAAAATTATTTGTATGTGTTTATTTTATGGCAAGTAAACGTGTTTTATAATGTTTGTCGATGGAGGTAAATATAAGTTTATAAAAGAAGTCGAGGGTGGATTCAAGAAAAAGGAAGCAGACAATAAATATGGTGTCGCAACTAGTACGGTCTCATATATTTTTAAAAATAAAGAATTAATTATCAACTCGTTTGAGTCAGTATCTCATCTCTTTAGTAAAATGATTAAGACCCAAATATACAAAATTATCGACATAGCAGTCCTCAATTGGTTTACAGCAGCTAGAAGTCAAACCATGCCGACATTTTACTTCATTGTAACTTGTTCATTTCAAATACATACCTACATGCTTAGGTATGAAGCTTTCAAATAGTGCCTGTTTTAAACAAAAAATACAAAATGTACACAAGTTTGCAATTTATTATCTTTTCAACCAGAAAATTTTGTTACTCGACGTCTCCATAAAGGCGACCGTACACGACATGTTTTTGTCATCTGACATGTCAAATTTTCCACTGCAAAATACATACATGTCGTGTGTTACTATTTTAACTTTGCTTCTGTAAAAGTCAGATGCAAAGTCATCTGACAAAATTTCAATTAGAGCGTGCTCTATTTTCTTGTGACAAACCATCTGACATCAGAAATCTATGCCAAGAAGAAACCGGCAGCGGCGTCCACTATTGACGGAATCATTAGTCGGCTGCAGTTAATATTGTACAATACCGAGATATGTATGATCATCGCACCATTGAATAGAATTTATGTAAATATATATATAAAAACCGTTTCAATATAATATCCTAAATTGGTATCTTTCAATTAAAAGAAAAATATGTTAAGATGGCTAAACTATTTTACGGCGTAAATAAAAATTTTCGTGGCGGCATTTTTATTTTGGTTTTTGCAATAACTATGCGAAAAAAACAGAGACAATGTCACAAGCAAATTCCATGTACGTTTGTGACCGAATATTATAAACCTTCTGTAAAACAGCACTTTTGACAGACATGCACAATTACATGTGACTTGAGAAGTTGACAAGTCAGATGTAAAAAACATGTCGTCTACATGCACCTTTAGTCGAAGTTTTTTTTGGGATAATGCTGATTCAAGTTATGGCAGTTCGACTGTATTTGGTCATTTGATAAAAAAACTATCTTAGAAATATGTATATCTGGTGGGCACTTCTCCCAAAACTTAAACGAATAACTTAAATTTAATCAAACATATTGAAATGTTACAAAGATTATAACAAACTAAATTGTTTAACGTTTAACACAATATGAGGTTCCAAAAAAAACCATAATAAAAAAATTCTACAAAAACGGAACACTAAAAAGCTTTCATCATAGTTGTTGCAACGTTACTCATATTCTATATCAGCAGCATCTACAACATCATTATCGCCATCAACATCATCAAACAACATTGAGCTCTAAGAAAACCACAAAATCGTCTGCCATAACTAATTAATGCAACACCCGGAGCTTTGTTTCTGTGTACTTTTTTTTCAATTTTTTTTCGAACTTTTTCCTCAACTAACTAACTAAATAATGCACACACCTCCCCCAATTACCCATATTGTTTCCTAAAGTAGTATATGCAACATTAAATACACATCCTTTTAGAATTGTATGTAACGTTCAACCTTCAATTCCCTTTTTTCTTAGATATTTCTACACTTTTTTTTTACATTTTAGTTTAGTTGTTGCAATACTTTTTCAAACAAAATCCATGCTGCTGTTGCTTTTTGTAGAAATTCGAAAAGAAAAAAAAAATTTATTTTGTAGGGAGTACTCATTTTTATTTAGTTGCCTTTGCCGTTTTATAATTTTGTTGGTAATTTTTTAACTTTTTTTTTGCTTTGGTTCATTTCAAATCAGCAAATGAAAATGCTTGAGTTTTTGTCTTTTTACCATTTTTTGTTTACTTTACGTTTATTCTTTTCCTTTTTTTTTTAAATTTATTTCCTTATTTTTCAAATGTTTTTGTATATTTTTTTCTGTGTTTTTTTTTTTTATTAAAAATCTGCGCATGTTCTTAAAAATGTATTTTGTATTTAAAATAAGAAAAAAGCTGTTGCGAAAAAAGTGCATTAATTTTTCAACTCCTGCTAAATTGTGTCGCCCACTCATGTTGTTGCTTTCGATGCTGCCTCGTTGCATTTTTCTAAATGTTTTGTAAATAAACGTTGTAGAAGAAAAATAACAGTCCTACACAATCTTTATTTTGTGAAATTGTGTTTTTCTGAGTTTATTTTTTTCTGTTAAATAGCAAACTAGAGCTCCGCCTGCCACACGTGCTGTAATAGTTCTTTTTTGTCCTCATGTTGCTTATTTTTTAGAATTTTTCTTCTACATCTTGTTCTTTTTATTTGCTGAGAGTTCTGCACTCCTGCAGTTTGTTGACTGCAATTGCAGTGTCCTGGATTGAAAAAAAAAAAAACAAAAATACAAACAAAAATGGTGAGCAATTGAGAGAATAGATTTTTGTGTTGATACTGGCAGTTTTTTTCTTTTCATTCATTCTTTAAAATTTGTGCAGACTAAAGAAATTAAGTTTTCAAAAGGGTCAACTAGATTTGTTGCAATAGAAAAAAAAAAAAAAAAAACAATTACAAACTTATTGTTTTCAGTTTTTTTTCATTTTGCAAATAACTACCATTTGCAACATATTGCTTAATCCTATTCTGCTGATCGCTGAAGCCTGGGACTCTTTTCAGAATTTCGTGCGAAATATTGGCAAACTCAATTTAAAAAAAAAAAAAATCGTTAAAAAACATACGTAAAAATTTTGATGGAGTACTCTTTGGGCATTCACATGGTAGTCATAAAGTCATATGTTTAAAAACAATAACTATAAAAAAATATGAGTGCTGTGAGCAACCCTTCGTAATTTAGGTTTATACTGTGTAGTTATAAAAAAACAATCAACACAGTATAAAAAGTCTTATTATTTTAAAATTCTTTTTGTTTGAAGCACAACAATAATTTTTTTAAACTCTTGTAAAATTTTAGGACATTATGACCCCATAAGTTTATATTGCGAAAAACATACGAAATGTTTCTAATAACATTTTTGTTTTCATTGCTCATATTGTTTCATACGGATTTTAAAGCCGTAGCCGATCGTTTTTTTGGAGTTTTTATTTTGTTGTTTTGTATAGTTGTTTTTATAACAAGCGCTACAAAAAGATAAAACAAAAAATGGAGATAAGTTTTTGGTTTTCGTTACAACTAACTAATCAAAACGTTAAGTTTTACAAAACAGCTAGAAGATAATAATATATTATATATATTATGTCCTGTGGTTCCTAGTAGGAACAAAGGGCCGCAAAAGATAATAATAGAAATAATAGAACATCTTAAAATAATCAATATTGATCATCATTTTTCGCAAGATAGATATATCGCAGCATGTTGCTATATCACTGCAATCAACACTGTTTATGTTACATGCAGGGCTGGGCAGTATTTGAAATACATGTATTTGATATACAAAATACGTATTTTTATTTTAAGTACACAGAAAAAATTATTTTTCCAATTCAAACAAAAAATTTGTAGAATCAAACAATTTTTTGTCTGAAATCGGTCCTATAAACAAATTTGCATATTCAAACAATTTATTTGCATATTGTTTATTGAAAACAACACTGATTTTTTCAAACAAATAATTTAACTGAATCAAACAAAAAGTTTACTGAAATTCATATACTAAATTTCAAAATAAAAAAAATAAAAAAAGTTTTTGCACAAGCAATGAAGCGCACACAAGTAAGCACTGTATGAGAAGATGACGGCAGAGCAGAGCCGACGGCTGGCTTTGAGACACATTTTTTTTTGTTGGAATAATTTTTGAACGAAGTCTTATTTATACACACAACACAATGTTTTTCTTAAAAAGCGTAAAATATTTCATACAAAATTATGAAAACTTGAAACCAATAACGCGTTTATTATATTTTTAAAGAGTTATCCACATTTTTGTTGGTTAAATAAAAATCAAACAAAAATATTGTTTGAATCAGTAAAAAAATTTATAGAAATTAAAAAAAAATTTTCAAACAAGCGTTTGTTTGAAAATAATTCGGCAATAATTTTTTCTGTGTACATGACGCTGGAGTATTTTGTATTTTATATACATGTCTAGCAAGTACATACCCTAGAGGGAAGCGAACTGACACCAAAATAGTCCCGTGATAGGTCTTTGGTGGTAGGGACCGGTTCTAGTTCTAACACTTTATATGAATAAGACCTATCACTTTTACCTATCATTGGAGGGGGTCAATTGACACCATTTGACCAGTCACAAATCTATTCTCAATGGACGTGTTTTGTGACAGTTACTAAAATGTAGTATTATTTCAATACGATGTAGTATTATTTCAATAAAACTAGTCCTAGAAACAAATTGAAGAACCAAATTTTAGAGAAGTCCCAAAAAAGTGTCACACCACCGGTGAAGACTGTACTGTATGTAATTCATAACTTTTTCTACATTTTTGTTCTTCATAATCCAGTTGCATGATTGGTTCTCCTTTCACTGGTCATGAGTTCTTTCTTTTTGTACCTGTTCTATTTTCACAACTCCCAGGACCAGTCTGTTGGACCAATTGACACAAATTTCCCGCAGGGTATTTTGTATTTTAAATACATAAGAAGAAAGGCAAAGAATCCAAAAATGTATACTCTGTAGGAAAATTACAAAAACCTTAAAATGACACCTTAAAATGACACCTTAAAATATCACAAGTATCGGGTGATTATTTTTAGCTATTATCTTTTTGGCAACACTGGTTTAAACAGCTGACGCACGTTTCGTGTTTTGTTTCACTGTCAAACATCTTCAGTTTGGTCTATAATTTAACCATGAATCGTCTTACAAACGAACAACGCTTGCAAATTATTGAATGGGTACGTTAATAAGCAGAATTGTCGATTTTGGAGTGAAGATCAGCCAGAAGCATTGCAAGAGCTACCAATGCATCCAGAAAAAGTCACAGTTTGGTGCGGTTTATGGGCTGGTGGCATCATTGGACCGCACTTCTTCAAAGATGATGCGAATCGTAACGTAACTGTGAATGGTGAGCGCTACCGTGAGATGATATCCAACTTTTTTTGCCCAAAATGCAAGAGCTTAACTTGCATGACATGTGGTTTCAACAAGACGGTGCCGCATGCCACACAGCACTCTTAACAATGGACTTATTGAGAGGCGAGTTCGGTGAACATTTTATTTCACGTTCGGGACCGGTCAATTGGCCGCTAAGATCATGCGATTTAACGCCTTTAGACTAGTTTTTTGGGGCTTTGTTAAAGCTCATGTCTATACACACATGCCCGCTTCAACTGACGCATTAGAAGACAACATTGAAGCATTTATTCATGAGATACCGGTCGACATGTTGAAAAGAGTATGCCTAAATTGGACTAAGCGGATGGACCATTTGAGGCGCAGTCACGGTCAACATTTGCATGATATAATCTTCAAACATTAAATTATATGAACGGTACTATCGATTCAAATAAAGATTTCATAAAGATTTCATGCATTTTTTGAATTTTATGTGTTTTTTTTTTTAACTTTCCTATAGCTCTTAAAAAATCACCCGATAGAAGCACCAGTCAAGAAGATCATGATTTTGTTCTAGGACATCAAATTTGGAGTTGGAATTTATCAGTTTCCTCAGCGACAAGAGCAAAGACATTATCACTCTTGACAGCTATCCAAATATAAAAAGAGTATTCATAGAATTTAATACAAGTTTGTGCTCATCACGACCTGTAGAAAGATTATTTTCTTTAGCAGGTTTTATTTATTCTCCAACAAGTAACTGTTTGTCTGATGCTGCATTAAAAAATCTGATATTTATAAAAGGAAACAATTCTTTTTTTAAGTAGTTTTATCTAATGTATTTTTGGTTTGAAACAAAAAGGGAGTATTTCGTATTTTAAATACATACATGTACATGACGTGGAAGTATTTTGTATTTAAAATACATTCAGATGTGTAAGTATTTGAATTTTGTATTTAAAATACATGACCAGCAAGTATTTTGTATTTTAAAAACCGCAAACCATGTATTTTGCCCAACACTGGTTATATGCCACATAAGTGTCTTGAAATCACTAAATATTGCTTCATTGAAGAAGATGATAATATTCAAACTTGTATGTGTAAAGAATTTTTTTTTTTTTTAAATTTAAACTTACAGCCTAGAACTCTGTTCAAATTTGTGAAAAATGTCTAGCAACATTGATTATTTCACACGAAAATTTTTACATGTATCAATGTTACCTATCTGGCGAGCTTGTACAATTTGGCGATTTTATTTCTGCAATGTATGCGACATTGTTTTTCGTATGTAAAAAAACCCCAGATGTAATAATTTACTAAAATTTATTTTCTTTTATGAAAAAGAAAGTAAATACAGATAAAAAAACTGTTAGCGATTGTGTTATTATAATTGTTTATTTCGTATATAAATTAAGTTCATACTTTTTTAAATTTTACGTGAAATATGTGCAGCTTTACATTATTTCACAGTTGTAACAAAATATTGCCAGAAACATTTTGGAACTTTTTTACAAAATGAACAGAGTACAACTGTATCAACATTATTTCATAGATATTCCGCATAAGTTTATTTCATATGCGTCTTGGCAGCATTTTTCGTGAAATGTTGTACAGTGCCCATGTTCTGTAACTCCCGCGTCAAGAAACTTTTCGATTGAAATGTGTGAAATTAAACAAAAATGCCAAATATTGAAACAAACAGCTGTTTTTCCCACTAAACTGTGTCTTTCAGGTATGTTCTAGGTTTCGACTCGAATTGAAAACTAAAAATTTTTAAATCCGCATAATTCACAAATTGGTGTTCTCGAATCCGCATGTTTTTGTGTATTCGAAGTTTTTGTTCGAAAAATTTTTTTTTGGACTAAAGATCGCTAATTTGCTAACCTCAGCATGATAGCAATGTTTAATATTTTTTTAAAATCGTGAAAGCTGTAAAGAATCACAGGAAAAAATAGATGCTATTGCGAACATGCGAAAAATCGGGTAAATTTTTAATATGTATTTCAAACCAGCCATATAATTGATTAAAAGTCCCTATAACTATAAGGATTGGCAAAAATTAGGTAAAAATATTCGCGGAAATTCGCAAAAATTTGCTAACATCGGCATGATATACTATTTGTTATAAATCGTTAAAGCTGTAAAGAATCAGAAAACTTTCTTAAACAAATCGCGAACATGGCTAAAATTCGCGAAAAATTGCAAAATTTTAAACAAACAAAAAAACTAATTTGAGATCGCTAAATCGATTAAAAAAACAAATTTTCTGAAAATAATTAAAATCGTTGAAAAAAATTAAGCTGTTATTACATCAAAATAATGAATAAGTCGATTTTAAATTTAGGGTAAGTTAGGGACTTTTGCATTTTAGATACGATATATTTTTGATTAAATTGGATAAACAAGATTTTAAGCTAAAAAAAAAAATTTATTTTTTTGTTAAAAATGTTATCAAATATTAGAATAAAAGTCGATATGTTTTACTTTCACCAACCTTTTACTACTCTAATTGAAAACGAATAAAAACTTGTGGATGTGAAATGCAGAACACCAAAAATGCTAAAGTAATCCATTTTCGAGTGGATTCGGATTCTAGAACACACCCGTTTAACTTTTTTTTGCGAATACTAGCTGTCACGTAAGGTAATTACTCGTCATTTTAAGCACGATGGCCACGTATCAAATTGATTTATCATACTTAGTTTTTTTTGATTGTGTTAGTGAAAAAAATCTCACACGGATATCTTGATTTGAGTTTGACGAAAATCAAAACAATTTAGATTTTCACTGCCGCCGCTACTATGATTTAAAGCGAATGTGATGTGTTGCTGCGAAAAACGTCAAATGGCATTTTTATTCAGTTTTCGCAGCGACAACACCGTACGGTAATAATTTTGTTTTTCATCCAAAGTCGCTTTACGCCATATTTTTGTTCAACTTTCTTTTTTCCTGCATATGCCAGAGCAATAGCTATGCAACAATTTTCTATGTCATTCATATATTATATAAAAAAAAAAAATAATTTGTAAACATTAAAAATATTTTGCGACCAAATTAACCACGCGTTTTTACCTTTTAAAAACAGCTTTGAAATGAAATTTGATGGTGTGAGGGTGTGAGTTTAGCAAAACCAAATATTACCAATACATACATATTATTTGTCAAATCAGTTTGTACGTGGCCATCGTGCTTTACAGAAAAAGTGTGTCTGTAACATTTTTGTGAGAAAAGTTCCCGCTTTAAACTGTCAAATAAACTCACAAATGAAAATGGCGCGAAAAAATTTTAACAATAAAAAACAATTAAAAATGCACATGATAATAATATTTTGTTCTTGGCACATTTTTTAATTATTTTGCTTTTAACATTTTTTCAAAATATGCGAATGTTTTCAAAGCCATTTTGTAAACAACAAACATTAAAGTCGTGCTTTACATTTCTTGGTATAGCCGACGGTTGAATTTTCGCCGCCGTCGTTGAAAATTTCTCAATTTTAGTAAATTTTGATCGCCGTCAACTATATGTGTGACTGGCGTTCTTAATGCCCGTAATTTCATATCGGCTTCGAGTGGAATATTAATGATATCTATAAGGTAACGACGTAATCTCTTTTAGTAGTTTTCGACATGAGTTACAGGCACACTTTTTTCACACTTCTCAAGAAACGATGGAATATTTTGTTTCACATCTTTTCGATGCGAGAATTTCTCACTAAAGTTACAGAACATGGGTACAGGGTACCAGGGTTGGTGGAACGATAAAGGCATTTATATTATAGTGTTCCTGTGTAGACGTACCATTCACGAATGGCGGTTAATCAAATTTTCGTATGAATGAACCGTACAATTGTGAAGGATAGTGAATCCTGTTTTTTTTAATTACATAAAAGACATCGACGCACTGTATTTTAATGACAATCCACGCTGCTTTCTAACATGTGGACTCGTCGCTGTCTCACGAAATACTTAATTAAAGAGGATAAATAGGTGTGTGTGTCATCTTAACAATTGCTTGGGAAAATGGGCCCTCTGCTCTAAACTAACAAAATATTGATTATTACCTCAAAACCACAAAGTATACAGAGATGAAAAAAGTGACGTATGAAAAATGCCTAAATCATTTGCGAGGGCAGCTTTCGAAGAAAGAGAAAGAAAACGTTTTTTGTTAGTGGAGTGACAATGCGTAAAAACAGGCCGCTACTATCCACACAAATTGCATAATCAAAACAAAAAACGCAAAAAGGGCAGCTTTCGAAGAAAAAGACAGAAAAAATACAATATTTTCTGTCTCGTGACGCCTCTGTAAACTCTGTGCTCAAAACTATTAGTAGACTATTTTAATTTCGCACGTATAATGCCAGATCGTTTTGTGTTTGACATGGTTCTTAGTTCTTCATCAAGTAATGCTCCCAATTCCTTATCTTAGCATTCTCCAAATGTAAATTGCTTACAACAATCGATATCAGATTCGAAGAAAGAATCACACAGACATTTGTACATACATAATTACAAAGTTTGTAGATACAAAAAATGTCACGTGCGATTTGCAAGAGTGATTTAAACTGATTTAAAAAAAGTTTCAATCATTTTTGGGCAACATCGCATTGAAATATTGCCTCAGGTTTCGCTGAAATCGGCGTTTGAATTGTAGCCGCAAAAACCACTTCATTTATTGTCACGTGCGAATGCCTCGTTTTTTGCAATTGTCTAATATTGGCTAAAAAAAAATTGATTAAAATGAACAATATCACTAATTATATGGCTAATTAAGAGCTTTAAGTTTAAATATATACATTCGTATTCATAACAAAAAGTTAGCCACAGTTTGTACACTACGTACAACGAGCTGCTAACTAGAAGGCCGATTAAGCTTAGCAGCTTGTTAGCACGGAGTTGATTCATAACAAAGTTTTGTCCATCTGCTAATTTTAAATAAATCAACTCTGAATTTTAATGATTCCACATTATATTGCAACCATTTTCCATCGCAATGGAAATATGCAAAAATAATAATGGTTGTTAAATCTGGCAAACACGAAAATAATGTTGATTTCTATAGACCAATCAGTTTGTTGTCAAGTTTTTCAAAAATTTTTGAAAGGCTCTTTTTAAAGAGATTAATGCTAATCAAAGAAAAACAAAATATTATACCTGATTATCAGTTCGGGTTTAGGCATAAACATGGAACACCAAAACAGTGTCGTAGGATTGTCAATAACATTTCATACGCCTTAGAAAGAAAATTGTATTGTTGTGGTGTATTTTTAGATATTCAACAGGCTTTCGACAGAGTCTGGCACAGTGGACTCCGGTATAAATTGAAAAACCTCATGCCAGCCCCATTTTATTTGGTACTAAAAACATATATTCAAGACAGATCCTTCTTTGTGAGCATTAATGAAAATTATTCAAATTTTGGTTGTATTAACGCGGGTATTCGACAAGGTAGTGTCCTGGGACCAGTTTTGTACACAATTTTTGCAGCAGATATGCCAACAGTTAAAAATATTACTACTGCTACGTACTGCTTTATTAGCATCAAACAAATCACCGTTAAAAGCTTCCGAGATGCTACAAAACCAATTGAATCTTCTTCAAGATTGGCTTCAAAAATGGAATATTAAAGTTAAAAACAAAGTCCGTTCATGTTACATTTACGCTAAGAAAAAATGATTGCTCGCCTGTATATTTAAATGGCACAGCTATAACGAGCTGCAACACTGTAAAATATTTAGGCCTTCATCTTGATCGAAGGAAAGAGCATGTCAAAAAGAAACGTGAGCAACTTAAATTAAAAACAAGTTAGAGTGCTATATTCGGCTGTGCCGAATCTTTGATACCCTCCACCGACAGTTCGAATGTTTAAGGAGTAATATCTGTATGATGTTATTATTATCTTAAACTGTGACGATTTGTTATTAGTTATGGTTTTAGGTGACTAAACTGTTTTCCGGTAGTAGGGTTTATATGGGGCCTAAGGTAAATTGTGGACCGATCGTCAGGAAATTTCACAGTGTTATTTCTAGTCCGAAAAAACTGTGACGTACTAAATTTTGTTACGCTAGAGTTATTTGTTACGGTTTTAGGTTTTATTATGGACGGATCTTCACGAAATTTAACAGCGTAATTTCCAGTCAAATAAAACAAACTTTTACAAAATCTTATCTCATTCCGTGCCTTGTTCCAGCATTTGTTATTTTTTGTAACAAAATTATCAATTTTTTTAGGTGGTGGTTCCACATTTTGATTCATAGCTCTGGTCCTACTAAACCAATTTTCAATCCCAAACTGCTTAGGATAACTACAAGCAATTTGGCACCAAGTTTGTTCATTTCTTTTGAGTTGTTCGAAAGTGAGCGTGTTTTCAACAAGACGGACAGACAGACGGACATGGCTAAATCGACTTAGAATTACTCAAGGACCCAGAATATATATACTTAATGGGGTCTGAGATGAATAATAAAAAAGTTTCACACGGAATGACAAACTTAATATACCCTATTCACAACTAATTGTGGTGGAGGGTATAACAAGAAAAATGTTTTGGTTATTGGGCCCAAGATCAAGTTTTAGCTTGGAAAATAAGGTTCTGTTATACAAAACAATACTAAAACCTATATGGACATACGGCATCCAACTTTGGGGAACTGCAAGTAATTTGAACGTGGAGATATTACAGAGATACCAGGCAAAACCACTCAGACTTTTAACAAATGCGCCATGGTTCATCAGCAACAAAAACATACACAGAGATCATCGAATATTAATGGTAAAAGATGAGATCAATAACTTCAGGGAAAGATACCTTAATAGACTAAGTAATCCTTCCAATGTGTTAGCAATAAACCTGTTAGATGATAGCAATGAAATTCAGAGACTTAAAAGGCATCACATTCTTGACCTTCCCTTCCGTAAGAAAGTTCGATAATAATTAAAATTATATAGAAAGTTTTAATTTGTCAAATCCTATTTAAATTACAAAAAAAAATTTGTTTTTTTTTTGAGTTTTAAGGAAAACTCAATGTATGTTATTTACAAGTCATGAAATTTGCTTATTACTTTGATTGTAAAATAGATTGCAAATAAAACAATTTAAAAAAAATATTGCAACACGTTTTGCATTACTCATCGGTGGATTTATAATTTTTTTTCCTCTTTTTACCTCCACATATAAAATTTTTTATAAGTTTTTAAAATTAAAATAAATAAAAAAAAGATTGTTAATTAAACAAAAAAAAAAAAACAAACAAAATTGTAAAACATTAAACGGGTTTTCTTCAAAAGTTGGCAAACGTTTGGCTGCTCGTTTACAAGAGTTTAGCAATTTCTTAACCAGAGTTTGGTAAGTGTATTATGAATAAACTTTGTGCTAACTTCATACCAAATTTTCGTTATGAATACGTCTGTAAGTCTGAGTTCATACGGCTCATGTCTTATTCACAAGATTCTTCCTTTTTCTTCTATGAACATGAATTGGCGTTCAAATGATTCATGTCATGTTGACGACATGTTTTTTATTTCGTATAGTCATGCGTATGCATGTGTGCTTTTTTGATATTGAAAACAATAACAAAATTAAACAACGAATGAAAAAGCAAAACGTAAAGAGAGTACATGCATCTGTGTACTCGTTTCTTTTCCCCTCGTCCCTCTTGCCAATAAAGTAGCAATCATGTCAATAAGACATGAGCCCTATGAACACAGACTTACTGCCTGTTTAACGATATCGAACGTCATCGTTCGCATAGAAAATTACATTCGAAGAATGTTCGAATTTTTTTTTTTATTTAAATGTAATTTTCTATGCGAACGATGACGTTCGAAATCCATGAACAGGCTGTTAGACTTTTTTTACTTTAAATGTGAACGAGGGTCACGTTCGACATGATGAAAATGCACATTGTTGCCAGGCATCCGAACTTTTCGATAAACGAGAAAATTGTGTGTCAGTCTTAACAATTTTCACAAAATAAATATTTATCTTATCAAATTACACAATATTAATAAAAATTTTCTTCGTTTCAGATAATTTATTTCTTCTTTAATACGTCATGACTTATTTCAAAGAAATTCGCCACAATATCGAGAAAGTTGGGATCGGATGGTAAGTGAAACAAGAAATTTTATTTTAAACTAGTAAATCGAAAAAAGTGGGCATAAAAGAGGGCGGGGCAATATTTTCTTTGCGTAAAAACCTAAGTTGGACCATGGCGATTATTTTAAAGAAAAAATCGTCCAAATCGGTCAAATAAATAGAAAAAGTGGGCGTAAAAGTAGGCGTGATAAAATTTTTCTTTCGATAAAAACTTAAAATGAATTAATACCTACGAACATTTAAAAAAAAAATAGTCAAATCGATGGAGCAGATTTCGGATTTTAGGTAAATCGAAAAAAGTGGGCGGGGCAAAATTTTCTTTCCGTAAAAACCTAAGTTGGACCATGGCGATCATTTAAAAAAAAAATCGTCCAAATCGGTCAAGCCGTTCTCAAGTTATGCGATCAGCAACAGACAACATTTCATTTTTTTATATAGAAGATTAAATTTTCTTTAATAATTCCATACTTATGAATAAAATTAATAAACAACTTATTATTTTTACTTAAACTTATCACCCGGTATTTTGCCTAATAAAACATTTATGTAGTTCTTCTATAAAAGAGAACTTTGCAGACAGTCTGCAAAATACTTTAAAATCAAGTAAACAACAAACACGTGGCACTCTAACATTAAAAGAAAACACAACACACAATAATCCAACAAACCATTACATCTTCTTTACATTTCTATATTTTACATGTACGAGTCTGAAGAATGCAAGTGTGGGTAATGTAAACAAATCATAAAATCAGCGGCGGCAGCAACAGAAGACAACATGTGGTAAGAATCTAATGCCAGTAAAGCATTTGCTAACACATAAAAAAAGGATTAAAAAATATTAACAATTTAAAATAGAAACACAAACGAAAATAAGAGGGAAAAAGATTTGAAATATACAAGAAATTTTTGTATTTTTTAAATTTTAACTCAATAGATACAAGCAAAGAAAATTAACTCAAAAATTTAGTTACATATATACATACGTACCTAATAACATACATACATATGATTATTTAAACATGTAAGCTTATACATTTCCTTTTCATTTGCTCATTCATTCTTACATGATTTAGTCCTTTAATAAGCACAGTGACTCCTTATGAAATTAACGCAATCTCATATGTTTGTTTTTGTTTTCTTATTCATATGTTGCTTCGGTTTATATTATTGATATCGGTAACATTCGCATGCTCTTTCTCTCTCTTTCTCACTTTCTGCAATGAAATGTCTGTAAGTATGTATAAATGTAATTATAAATACATGTGCGTGTAATTATTGCTTTGTTTCAACTAAAGAGTTAAGAAACAATAAGGGATTATTACAACTGTTGTTGCTGTTGCTGTTGCTTTTTATGTTGTGTTTTGAAGAAATGTTAATTCACGGCATGAAAAAAATGTGAAAATTCTTATGTTTCTAATTAAAATTTTGCTTTATTTTTTTTACACACTTGACATTAGAAATGCTCTAATTTCAAAAAAGTTATTTTATTACAATGTGTGTACATGGAAATTTAAGTTTATATGTGTACAAATGCTTGACAAACCTGCCAATCCTTGTCTATTCAGTTAAAAGGAAAAACTTTTTAAAAACTATAAAGTAAAATTTAGTACAAGATAGAAAAAACACCTTTCATTAAAGTAATTGCTTGGAGATTTTAACCCTTTAGGGGGATACATTTCAAAATATATTACTTTTACATTTTGAATTTGATTAAATTTGATTCATAACTCCTTGTTGAAGAGTCTGCGATGATGAAAAGCACGGAGTCTCCATCGAGGATTAACCTATTAGAAGGTCATATAGACTTCCCGACGACTGCAGTGTATATTTCTCCCTAAGCTAATCCCGCGTAGCTCTACGCTTTTCTGCAGGAGACAAACCAGAATCTCTGACGGGAATCGAACCCGCATCCCCGGCACGGACAGACTAGTTTACTACCAGCTAGCCTACCGGGGCAGTCTTTCAGGCGGAGATTCTAGGGGCATTAAGCGCCGTGAAATAGAAGAGGGCAACATTGCTGGAAGCTCACTATGTATGTGAGTAGTCAGGCGTCTCTTAGGACCTTGATGGGATGTTTTGTGAACTCCAGACTAGTGGATGATTGTAGATGGGCTCTAGGGGAAATCTTAGAGGGGTATGTGGTGAGACTGTGCTGGGTACCGGGTTACTGCAACACCACCGGCAACAAAATGGCAGCTGAGTTGGCGAGACTGGGCCGGGAAATGGAGGACCCTGGCTGTTTGGAGGCAGGCAATCCTCCAATAGGCTTTTATTTAAGTAGGATTAGGAAATGGGGGTATCTGAGCGGGAGGAATAGAGTCTGGGGGAACAGAAAGGACTGCAGAGTATTCTGCATCACTGTCCCAGGCTGCAGAACAGCAGGCTGAGATGCTAGGTAGAAGGTACATAGGGGTAGTGGGAGATCGGGAATCTCACGGAATTCGTAATGGGTATGAGCTGGCTGTACAACAGAGAACGGCTTTGTGCGATTGCAAAAAATCGCATTACATGAGCACCAACAAATACACTCGCTTGCGGTCATACAATCAAGCTTGCGCAACCGCAAACATTCGCTGCTGGTTTGAAGTCATTCAAATAATGCACATCGTGCTTTGTTATTTATACCATCGTTAGCTTCGTTTGTCAATTAAGATGTTTGTGTGTTTGGTCCAACAATGATTGTCTTGGAAAAGCAAAAAAAAAAAATACAAACAAAAAAGCCAGAAATCAAGCAATCATTACTCATGTAGGCATTCAGCAGCAATGAACAAAGCCGAAGGCGTTTGATCGGCGGCGTCGGCGTGGGTATAATTGCTCGGCGGCGTTTGCATCATTGAATCGGCGGCGGCTTAAATGTCGGCTTGATATGTTTAAAATTGTTATTTAGGGAAAACTATCTATTCTCTCTATCTATTTATTTTTATGTTAAACTACAAAACATCAAATAATAATAAAAGGATAGTGCAATTTCGTTTTTTTCTCATTACAGTTTTAAGCTGATGTTATTTGTAGGACCACATCTCCATTTTCAAAAAGTAAAGCTTTCTGCAATAAATTATTAAAAAAAATGTAAGCTTTAAATTTCAAAATTGTGTTAACCGACTTAAAGCACAAGCTGCAAATCTTGTACTTTTCTAAAACCATTTTGTTTGAAACAAAGAGTTGACCAAAATATTGCCAACACTCTGCACTTCCATACAGTGTCTTAATGTAAGACACTTCTTTAATTTTTTGTTTTTTATTTAGCAACTGCTGGTAATATTTTATACTTTTTTCCATATTAAAAACTTCACTATCAAAGTAAGATTCTGATTCAGTATCCAAATCATTTTGTTGTAGTTCACTCTTTTTTGTAAAATATTCCTGCAGAGATTTTTGCATGTTGTTAAGTATGTACTTACAATGACGCTTTGAAAAATTTCAAGAAAATATAACGGCAATTGAATGTTGCACATTGATGCTTAAACATACCATTTTTGACAAAGAAATTAATACATTAAAACGCAAATCTGTAAAATAAACTTAGTCACACAAATTAAGAGATTTCACGGCGCAGCTGCTGTCATCGGCGGCTCTAATTGAGGCGTCTAAGCGTCTAAGTAAGTCGGCGGCGGCTTGTCTTGGAGAAATCAAGCGGCACGGCGAGTCGATCGGCGCAGTTCAGCAGTTGCTATGTACACAGAAAAAATTATTTTTCCAATTCAAACAAAAAATTTGTAGAATCAAACAATTTTTTGTCTAAAATTGGTCCTACAAACAAATTCGCATATTCAAACAATTTATTTGCATTTTGTTTATTGAAAAAAACGCCGATTTTTTTAAACAAATAATTTTACAGAATCAAACATAAAGTTTACTGAATCATATAAATTTATTTATTTATTTTATTTATTTATTTATTTATTAATTCAATAGTTTACAAGCCCCTAGGGCCAAATTAAACCAGAAAATACAATATGGCATTATCATTTTATATTAGTATTAGTATTAGTATTAGTATTAGTTAATATTCAATAATTATAATTCTAAATCCCCCCTTAAATGCACAGTTATTAAGAACGACAACAAATCCATCAACCTCTTTTAATGAAAAAATAACAAAAAAGATTCATGAAACATTTGACATCAACAAGTATAAAGTACTCAAATATTCTCAAGAACAATTCTCTTAAATTTATAAATAGAATGTGAAAATTTCCTCTCAGTGTACGGAACAACCGCATTCCATAGGGTAATACCCCGCACAGAAAACGATCTTTTCATAATCAAGGTTGTGTACCTTGGTGGAAGTATAACTTTTGTCCTTGTTGAGCTCCCAAAGCAGAATCTATCCCTTAGATAAGGTGGAGTTCCACTCCTAATAATTTTGTACAATAAAATAAGTAGCCTTGTATTCACAAAACTCCTGAAATCACATCCAATAAAGGATATCACATACGATGCCACACTTGTCCTATACCCGAGACCATAAACATAACGTACAATACGGTTAAAGCAATGCTCTAACCTAAGCATATTGTATTGTGAAGTTCCACTATAAACCTCAAGACCGTATAAAATAATGGGCAAACACACTGCCAAGGCTAAACGCCTTTTTATAATCATTGGCAAATAACATCCCAATGTGTAAAACCTTTTCAAAATAAAAGAAATCCTGGCGATGATGTGATTAATGTGTACATCAAACTGCAATTTGTTATCCAAATATAAGCCCAGTGAACGATGATACGATACAAATTCAATTTGCTCATCCCCAACACTAATATTAACATTAACAACCGGATCATGAGCAAACATCATTGCCCTAGTTCTTACCGGATTAATATGCAAGTAATTATGTTTCGCCCAATCAATTATCCTTCTCAAAACTTCATTAGCCCTTGCCTGTAAATACATCAAACCACTGCCATTGTCATCTAACACAAATTGCATATCATCCGCATATGTATAACACGTGCCAAAATCTACATGATGGAATACATCATCAACATACAACATAAAGAGGAGAGGTCCCAATGTAGATCCCTGAGGGACTCCTCTAAACGTTTTGAGTGTTGTCGAAACAGTTCCGTTGGCATCAGTAAACTGACTTCTATCATGTAAAAATGATCTCATTAGTCTACACGCTGAATTGCCAAACAAAAATTGACCATTCAGTTTTGATACTAACAAGTTACGATTCAATGAGTCAAATGCCTTAGAAAAATCTAAATATAATACCAATGAGTTCAATTTTCTATCCAAGTTGCTTCTAAGCTTATCCACCACATCTAGTGTAAGTCCAGTTGTGTTATACCCACTTCTAAACCCAGATTGGAAATTATTCACGATTCGATTCACCCTCAAGTGCACTTCAATTTGATTTCTTAATAATCTCTCCAAAATTTTCGAGCAACAACATAAAATACTAATTGGTCTATAATCCGATAAAAACCTGGGTGATTTAACTTTAGGAATAGGAATGATCCGACCTATTTCAAAAAATTTCAAACAAATAATCAAACAAAAAAGTTTTGGCACAAGCAATGACGCGCACACAAGCAAACACTGTTGGCGAAGATGAAGCAGAGCAGAGCAGCCGGCTGGCTTTGAGACATATTTTTTTGTTGGAATAATTTTTGAACGAAGTCATATTAATACTCACAGTGTTTTTCTTCATCACACACTTTTGCTTTATCCTTTCCTTTGCTAATGAGTCGGCAGACCGACTCGATATGTTTTCCGCCATCATTCTATTTTTGTATTTGATGTATTTAAACAAACTGTTTGAAAAAATTGAATACGGGATTTTGTGTTTTTTTTACCAACTTTGAAACCAACCAAAAATTTATTTTGTTTCTGATAATGTGTTTTTTCTGTTGTTTAAAAAAAATTAAACGTTTTTTTTTACCTGCTATTGTTTTTGTTGTTTTTTTTTTACTACAAACCTCGTCACGCTATTTTATCGTTTTTCTTATTGCTGTACTTTTTTAAAGCGTTCAAAAATAGATTGCATGTGTTTTTTGTTGTAGTTCTTATATTTATCATAAATAAGTGTTGCTTACAATCAATAAAAAAAATGCTAAAAGACGACAACGTCAAAGAGCGTTAAATATTTCATACAAAATTATGAAAACTTCAATCCAATAGCGCGTTTATTAAATTTTTGAAGAGTTGTCCACATTTCTATTGGTTAAATAAAAATCAAACAAAAATATTGATTGAATCAGTAAAAAAATTTGTAGAAATCAAAAAAATTTTCAAACAAGCGTTTGTTTGAAAATAATTCGGCAATAATTTTTTCTGTGTAGTACAAGAAAAAAAAAAAAAAAAATTTAAGAAAAACAACAACAAACTGTTTCCATAGAAATAGAAGACAATGGCTTATCGAGTGGACAATGACTACTTGAATGCAAAAGCATAAGCATTTTTGCCTTTTGACTTTGGGTACTTTGGCACTTTCAATAAAAAACTCACACATGCACAAATCAAATGTGTACAAAGCGATGTCCAAATTATCAACGTTGAACTTTGTTTTGCAGGCATATAGTTAATGTAAATTTTAGCGTATGAATAAATCAAGAAAAATAGTGATTTTGCAGTTCTCTTCTGCACAACAGGCAACTGGGTACGGTGTATATGTATATTGGGCAGTTTTTGTTAACTATTTATCTTCTCCAAAACCAAATATCTTAATCAGAAAAAAATTTTTTTCTGTAAAAAACAACTAAAAATTCCAATAAAAAAAATTCCAAAAAACTTAAAAAAGAGTCCTTTGAAGGAGTAATCAAAGAATTGTATGTATGTTAAAAAATACAAACGAATTTTTAATAATAATATTGTTAAATATTGCTTAACCCTAAATGGGTTAAAAGAAAACTTTAAAACTTATTGTTCTGCTATTTTAACTTCGAACATCCGGTATAATTAACATTCATTCCATTCATGAAACTACACTCTACTTTTCATTACTCTAATAATAATATAAATAAAAAGCAACTCACTTAAATTGTACATTTGAGAGTTCAAACCGGTTTTTATGCAAAACAAAGAATATATTGAATAATGTCCTGTTTCTATAGTCAATATCCTTTTCTTTATACGTTTATATTAAGAGTCCTCTTTTAACCCTCTTTTTTGTGAAAACAAAAACGTTCGAAAACAAATGTGTTGCTTTTATGTTTTAAAAATCATATAAATTACAGAAAAAAAATCTGTTTAACAACAATACTATTTTTATATAACATTCAAAAGCAACTAGCAGTGCAAACGTTTGCATTTTAAACATCATAGAATGGGCGGGAAATTACTTTATTTTATAAAACCACCACATATTCTCCAATTCCATCGAAAAACATTATTATCACCATCGACATTATTACAATCATGTGTAACATGTGCAGAGAGCGGCCTTACACCTTTTTTGCGGACACCATACCCATCTTCTATTAACTACTAATTTCCATTCATCCTTATAAAACATCAAAACTGCCAGTGATTCCTTCCATACGCATTTTACTCTAATTCGAAACTCCCGTTACATACGAGGACTGGCTAATACACTACTCGTATGTTCCCCGTTAATTGTTGTTTCCGTTGCTAGCAAAATACTGGTACACTGTAAAAAATCTGTTATACCTATTCTAACAAATAATTTTCTTTAGTCTGGGATCACACTATGAAAGTTTTCTTTCAGAAAGCCTGAGTTTATGGGTCAGAAGGGAAAAAGGAACAGCATGTTCTCTTCCCCTCTCACCAATAAACTCAGACTTTCTGAAAGAAAACTTTCATAGTGTAAACCCAGACTTATATGTAAAATAAATTTAATTAAATTGTTTTTAATTCCCGTTTTCCCTAGAACTTAATGGGAATCTCCCAGGAAACTTTGCTTAAGTAAAAATATTACAAAATGAGAAAAAAAAAATAATTTATCTCGTTTTATTACACAGAAAAAACAATTTTTCCAATTCAAACAAAACATTTGTAGAATCAAACAATTTTTTGTCTGAAATCGGTCTTATAAACAAATTCGCATATACAAACAATTTATTTGCATTTTGTTTATTGAAAAAAAACACAGATTTTTTCAAACAAATAATTTAACTGAATCAAACAAAAAGTTAACTGAAATTCATATAAATTTCAAACAAATAATTTTACTGAATCGAACAAAAAAGTTTTTGCACAATCAATGACGCGCACACAAGCAAGCACTGTAGGAGAAGATGAAGATAGAGCGGCCGAAGTCTTATTAATTTAAAACACAATGTTTTTCTTCATCACTCACTGTTGCTGTATCCTTTCCTTTTCTAAAGAAGAAGAAATGTAACCAATAACGGCGGCAGACAGGGCTGCCAGATTTGACGATTAATCGTCATTTTGACAATATTTTTTTTCGGAAATTAGCAAAGTGCGATTTGCTGATTTTTTTCTAAAAAGTGACGATTTTTTCAGTCTCCAAATCCTGAATAAGACATTACATTTCCTGACAATTAATTAATTAATCTTGGAATGTTGGAAGGCGTTTTCTTTCGCTTAGCTTTTACGCTGATATGCCATACCAAAACAACAGCGTCAACGTTGTGTCACAAACAGTAGTGATAGTTTTCTTGTTTAATAAAACCCACAAATTATAAATAAAAATAGATATAAAAACCCTTGATTGACCAAAAATAGCTAAATTGCCATTATTAATTAACAATAGCGGCAAACTTCACTACATACTAAACGAGCTGTCAAAATCGGTTTTTACAATTGAATAGCGTTCAGGCCGCTCTATTTAAAAACTAGAAAACGCGTGTCACTTTTGTTTAGATACTGCTATAATATGCAAGTCTTAACAAAATCTTTGATAATTTTCAGAGTACAAAAACAACAATTTTACACTTTGTTTATCTGTCGTCAAACCATCATCGAATGAACATTTTACGGCCTTCTGTAAAATTCATATTTTTCAACAATTATACGGCAAGCAACGGGTTGTAAGAGAATATCTACATTAGTCTCATACGATTCTTGACATGAAATTCTCGTTAGATTATCTTTACCCGCGTCTTAAACGATTCTCACAACGATTGAAGAAGTGTCTTTCGCTGTGCTATGGAAGAATCTCACTTGTGTTACAGATTTTCCAGAGTGAGGAATCTTATACGATTAAAAAGTGCGGTCATCGACGATCAAAAACGCTCTTCATGAGACTCCCACTAGCTCTTACACGATTGAAAATGCTAGCTGGGGGTATGAAGTACTTATGTTTTTGTTTGATTGTTTTTTTTTTTATAAAAATCCAACAAAAATTGTTTAAAAAAAAACTAAATTTTAAGTTGTCCGATTTTTTGACGATTTTTCGAAACGATAAAGACGATTTCTTTATTTTTTCTCAAGAAACTGACGATTTTCTCACAAATTTATCTGGAAGCCCTGGCGGCAGACCGACTCGATATGTTTTTCGTCATCATTTTATTTTTGTATTTGATGTATTTAACTAAACAGTTTAAAAAAATTGAATACGGGATCGTGTTTTTTTTACCAACATTGAAATCAACAAAAAATTTATTTTGTTTCTTATAAGGTTGTTGTTGTTTCTGTTGTTTAAAAAGAGTGAAACGTTTGTTTACCTGCTATTTTTTTTTTTTTATTTTTTTACTACAAACCTCGTCATGCTATTTTATCATCTTTCTTATTGTTGTACTTTTTTAAAGTGTCCAAAAATAGCCTGTATGTGTTTTTTGTTGTAGTTCCTATATTTTTAAAGAAGTGCTGCTTACAATCAAATAAAGAAATGCAAAAAGACGACAACATTAAAAAGCGTTAAATATTTCATACAAAATTATGAAAACTTGAAACCAATAACGCGTATGTTATATTTTTGAATAGTTGTCGGGCATGCCCAATCATATGATACCCTACACTGACTAGTCTTTATTCGAGAATTATGGACAGTCATAAACCTTTCATAAAAAAATGTTTGTTATAACGATTAAATTTATAAGAAAAGTAATTTTAAACTAATTTTATTAACATACAATAGTTTTTAAAAGACTTACTGCCTGTTTATCGATTTCGAACGTCGACGTTCGCATAGAAAATTATATTAAAAACAAATCCAAAATTCTAAAATGTACAGGCTGTTAATTTTTTTGTAACGGGTTATTCGAAAGGATGTCCATATCAGACTAATGGTCAATTCTGGATATATCGTAATGAATTTTTTTGATTTTATACTACCCATTATAAATATTATTGTTGTTAAATTATAGATCAATATCAACAATTATAATAAAGTAAGGACACAATCCCTACAGTGCCGTACTTGTATTGGGGATATGTCCAAATATATACTGAATAATACTGAAACCATAAATATGCTAAAAAAAATGCGGTTCATGCTCATTAAATATGCAATAAAAACTTGAACATTTCCCCTGAAAAACTTCACGTTCTATTCTGATACCAAATTCACATAAAAAAAAATTTCATAAAAATCGGTTTTCATACAAAAATATTAAAATCGCTTTAAAAAAATTGGTCGATGAGGAAAGGAAGGTGAATATTTAGGATTGTAGCTATTTTTAAATGCCAAATAAAAAAAATGTGAAAAAAGTATGCGGCAAAAATATGTTCGGGATAGGGACAACCTAATGACCTAGCGGCATGAAATATACTTTACAACCCGTTGTCATACTTTTCCAATATGCATAGAAAAGTTTTGTGATGAAAAAGTGAAACAAATTTTAATTTTCTGAATATCATAGGAAACTTTAATTCAAAAGATCTTCAGTAGTTTGCTAAAGTAACTCTTTAAATAATACAAAATTGCAAAACTTAAGATCGCTATTTATCATAAAACTAAATTGGTGAACAACTTCTAAAGCCCAACCAAAATATGCATAAGCTAGCTTAAGCCATCCAGTAAAAACTGTCAAGGCCTCCGCAAGCAATAAATGTACATGTGCGCATATATGCGCTGGGCTTTACATACTACATAAACCGGCCGCGGCGATTCAATATCCTATTCAGTCGTACGATTTGTTAAAATCGTGTGTGCTTATTAAGTTATAAAGTGTGGCTTAAAAATAAATTTAGTGACATATAACTTATTGCAGGCTAGACAACGATATACAAATTTAGAAATAAAGTAGAAATGTCTGATGTACGATCGATTTCGCACTTTGCTTCAGCAAATGACAGTTTCATAAAACAATTCTTATTTATAAACGTTATAGTTGGACCTTAACAACAAAATTATTATTATATTTTTTTTTTTTTTTGTTGTAAAATTTACGCATACCTTAAGGTGGAAGTACATAACACGCGTTAGTGCCCGCGCGCTCTGTCGTCTTCTGTCAAAAAATGTTAAACTAGTGTATTTTCATAGAACAAGCTACATGCAAAATATTTTGACGCGTTTGCGCCAGAAAGTTGGTTAACTTTGAACTTTTTAACGCGTTGTGTATTTTTGACAAGTAATCAGCTGACAATAAAAATAATAATTTAACAAATTTGTGAATCATGAAAGAAAAATTTATTAAGGAGCTTAAAAAACATACAATATTAATATAAAAAGAATAAATTCAATAAAATAACAAAATCTTGATATACTTTCGAACCCGTTTTTAATGCACAAATAAGTAAACAAATAAAAAACAGCTGACAGGAATGGCTTTTGTAACGCGTGTTGTGTAACTTGCAATTTTTTACGCGCTAAAGTTTCTTAACGCACAATACTCGTTGACGAACTAACGCGTGTTATGTACTTCGACCTTTAGGAGTACATTTTGTTTAGAATCATTCCTTAATGATATTTTTTACGTGTATCAATAGTTTTACACCTTCTCTGACAAATCAAAGTTCTATCTTTTCCTCATCTGTACCCTTTAAAACTGTCAAACGGAGCATTTAGCGCCACGCATTACAGGTTTAATACTAAAACTTGCTGATACTCTTACGAAGAGTATAAAGCGTATTTTGTATTTGTTAGTTCAAGATATTGCAGGCAATGTTAGCGGCCGTGTTAAATCAGGAAGTTACATGAATGTTGTGTGTTGCATGTTTGGAATGAGTTAAGTTGGCTTGGTCTTGCAGGGCTTTGCCTTTTACTTTTAACTTGAATGTTGTAAAAAGTTTATGTGTTTTTTTTTACATGTATGAAGGTAGTTTACTGGAATATGTGTATTTTAACATCTCATCACCTTTTCACTCACCTGCCTTTACTCCTTTTCTTACTTAAAATCACTTTATAAAGTCTTTGTTTGGTTTTGTGTTCGTTCTAATCATTAACACAGTTGTGTACTTTTAAGTTGGAAAATTACTTTAAATTAGAAATGTCCGTTACACGCTTGAATGTATATGGAAAAGTTTTTATTAAAAAGTTAACAATACAGTGAACAAAATGGCGTAGGTGATATAAACGAATAATTTAGGAAAATTATCGATGTACAGAAATGAAATGAAGAGATTTTTAATAAACAAATTATATTCAAATTAAATTTATTAATTAATTTAGCTAATGAAATATTTGTTAAAGTTAATATTATGAATTTTAAAAAAATTTTCTAATTACAGGGTAGAATGATATGCATATAAAGGGTGTTTTTTATAGAGTGACATAAGCTTAAATCATAATAAAACAATGAACTATATTTTTAATATCAATGAAACGGACTTTATTGAAAAAGAAATGAATGTTTAAATATGATTTCTGCCCTTCGGCCGCCACGGCTGGCGAGTAGAAGGCGCAATGCGCTTTTAGGAATCATAGTAAAGAGTTTCTGTTAAGAAATATTACAGTAAGTTGTACTTAAATGCTATTTTCTATAAAAAGATTTAATTTTTAAATAAAAAATAAAACGAATATTTGCGTATTTTTACGTAATATATTGAAAATAATAATATTTTGAAAAATCCCTACGTTTGTTTTAAAATAAAAAATCTTTCCTTTTTCCCTACGCTTGAAATTTTTCGAAAAAAATCCCTACAAAAAGGGAAAATTCCCTACTATTGGCATAACTGCTACTTATTATCTTGATGCCAAGAACAAGTAATGCCAATTTCGGAACACCTATTTTGATTGAAACAAGTGGTTAAGGAACAGGTGAGACAAGTCTTTTCAACGACTATTTCCTAATTAGTTTTAACTGATTTTGCAACTTGTGATCAAGCGTTGTCATAATAGCATATTACGGCGTTATGACTGGTTGCATATTTCGGGCGTTGTTATACATCACAACAGTTAAGGGAGAATTATGCGTTTGTGCTGATGTTTGTAAAACCTTAAAATTAGGAATTAGGCAGATCTTTAAGTAAACCGATCAATTTAGAACCACTTTTCTAATTATTCTAACTATGTCTGTCCATCCGCCTGGCTGGCTGTCCATGTAAACCTTGTGCGCACAGTGCAAGTTGCATATTTGGAGACAATATAATGAAATTTAGTACGCAAGTTCTAATTGCCTGCATACAAGCTTCTCTATCGGAATAAAGTCCATAAACCTTCTTGTTATGTCCGGATATGCCAATAAACCTGAGCACGACACAGCATTTATTACACAGAAAAAATTATTGCCGAATTATTTTCAAATAAACGCTTGTTTGAAAATTTTTTTGATTTCTACAAATTTTTTTACTGATTCAATTAAGATTTTTGTTTGATTTTTATTTAATCAACAAAAATGTGGACAACTATTCAAAAATATAATATACGCGTTATTGGTTTCAAGTTTTCATAAATTTGTATGAAATATTTAACGCTCCTTAATGTTGTCGTTTTTTTGCATTCTTTTATTTGATCGTAAGCAACACATGAAATATAAGAACTACAACAAAAAACACATGCAGTCTATTTTTGGACGCTTTAAAAAAGTACAACAACAAGAAAGATGATAAAATAGCGTGACGAGGTTTATAGTAAAAAAACAACAAAAACAATAGCAGGTAAAAAAACGTTTCACTCTTTTTAAACAACAGAAACAACAACAACATTATAAGAAACAAAATAAATGTTTGGTTGGTTTCAAAGTTGGTAAAAAAAAACAAAATCCCGTATTCAATTTTTTCAAACTGATGTATTAAATACAAAAATAGGATGATGACGAACAACATATCGAGTCGGTCTGCCGCCGTTTTTGGGTTCATTTCTTCTTCATATCCAAAGGAAAGGATGCAGAAACAGTGAGTGATGAAGAAAAACATTTGGGGTATTCACAAGGTGTGCTATCATGTTATATTGTCTTAATGTTTTAACATTTTACAATGGTTTAAAAATATTGTTGTTGCTTTGTAAACAAAAAGTGTCTTAAATTAATAGAAGTTTGCTTGCTATGTTTATTGTGCTGTCGTAATTAATCAGAAGAGACCTGCGCTGAGCGGCTGAGCCGAACCGCTTTAGTTTTTGTAGCCGTCGCCCTTGATGGTATAGTTTTATCCGGCTAATATCCGAATTTGACCTACGGCCAGCAATTTTTGCAACAAAACACTTGCGGCGTCAAATTATATCGGCTGAGGACTCTGATGTTTGGTAAACAGACAAAATAAAATTAATTTGTGATTTGCGTCTAAAAAATGGAAATAGTCAGGAAATATCTAATTTAATTTATTTATTCATGGATTAGAATTAAAAAATATTATGATGTTACGTATTTATTTATTTTTTTATATTTGTTTTAAATCAGCTGACTTAAATTCAAAATAGCACACTAATTTATGAGGGGTTGTTCACAAGAGTCGTATTTTTTCATGTTATTATTTTAAGACTTATGACTTTATGACACCTTGTGAATCCCCCAATTGTGTGTATAAATAAGACTTTGTTCAAAAATTATTCCAACAAAAAAATGTGTCTCAAAGCCAGCCGGGCCGCTCTGCTCTGCTTCATCTTCACCAACAGTGCTTGCTTGTGTGCGCGTCATGGGTTGTGCAAAAACTTTTTTGTTTGATTCAGCAAAATTATTTGTTTGAAATTTATATGAATTTCATTAAACTTTTTGTTTGATTCAGTTAAATTATTTGTTTGAAAAAAATCGGTGTTTTTTTTCAATAAACAAAATGCAAATAAATTGTTTGAATATGCGAATTTGTTTATAGGACCGATTTCAGACAAAAAATTGTTTGATTCTACAAATTTTTTGTTTGAATTGGAAAAATTATTTTTTCTGTGTAGCGTTAACCATGACCCAAAAGTCGCATCGCAAAATCTGCAGTACCACATCAATGAACTGGAGGCCTGGCTAGAAAAACGGAGAATAAAGGTTAACCCGGCTAAATGTGCTAACTTAACTTTCACGCTCAGAAGACAAACGTGCCCAGCTGTAAAAATATATAACATCACTGTTCCGGTAGAAAACCATGTTAAGTACTTGGGAATTCATATAGATAGACCCTTGACCTGATCTCGTCATATTGAAGCGAAAATAAATGCTATGAAACTTAAAGCAGCTCAACCACATTGGCTTCTCGGTCGAAACTCAAACTTGTCTTTAGACAACAAAATTCTCTAATACAAGTCCATCATAAAACCGATATGGACATATGGCATCCAATTATGGGGTACTGCATACGCATCTAACATCCAAAAGCTTCAAAGTAGACAGCCTAGAATATTACGACAAATTGTCTGCGCCCCATGGTATATACGTAATGATATTATCCACTATCCCCATTATCCAGGAGGAAATTAAAAAATATTAAATTAGCTACATCGATAAACTAATGGCCCACCCTAACTACCTCGCTCGGGGTCTGCTTCAGTTGAGCCTTTGAGCCTAACTAGAAGACATTTTTAAAATTTGAATACAGCAGTTAGTGGTTACATTGGTAATAACTAATAAACAACAAGTAGAATTAAGAAAGAATTAAGATAATAAAAATAAATTTCAAAAAAAATTTTCGTATTTAGATAAACAGGCCTGTCATAGAATTCCATTCCGATCGAAAGTGGTTTTAATTCCGTATTTTGCTTCTTCAGAAAACGAAAAATGAAAAATTTTTTCGGAATGAAACCACTTTTGGTTTTCTAAGTGAAATTGATTGTTTCAGTATTTTATAACCGAGAAAACTACTTAAAACTATTTTTTATGGATAAATAAATGTTTTTTATGATATAGATTGAAGAAATAACACACTTTTGATTTATTTATTATACCCACACCACAATAGTGGAGAGGGTATTATGCATTTGTGCTGATGTGTGTAAAGACTTAAAATATTGGTCCTAGACCCACCTTAAAGTATACCGATCGACCCAGAATCACTTTCTGAGTCGAACTAACGATGTCCGTCCGGCTGGCTGGCTGGCTGGCTGGCTGGCAGGCTGGCAGGCTGGCTAGATGTCCATGTAACCTTGTGCGCAAAGTACAGGTCGCAATTTTGGAGATAATTTGATACAATTTGGGACATAGGTTCTTATTGACACAAGGACCAAGCCTATCGAAAATGGGCCAAATCGTTGGACCACGATAGGGGGAAATTTCTTCCTCTCAGAAACTATTAAACCGATTTTTAGAAAATTTAAAACTTAAATAGAACCATATCTTCATGGACACAAAAGGGATTTATTTTTTAAAAAATAGGACCACGAGGGGAGATAGGGCCAATTTCTGCCTCTCAAACCGATTTTAATGAAATTCAAAACATAGATAGATCCATGTCTATATGGACACATAAGCTATACAGTTTTTCAAAAATAGGACCACAAGGGGAGGTAGGTGGCAATTTCTGCCCCTCACAAACTTTTAACCCGATTTTAATGAGTTTTATAATCATAGAGAAATCCATATTTATATGGACATATAAGCATGATGTGTTTTTTAATACTGTGGTGTAGGGTATCATATGGTCGGGCTTGACCATATATACTTTCTTACTTGTTTTACTTTATATTGATTTTTTAAAAACAACATAAATTCTTTACCGTTGCGTTGCCACTTTTTTTCCTCACAAACCACTTTTTTCATTGAACGAACATTGAACACAAAAATCATATGGTTTTTATGTAAAGTTGCCATATCCAATTGTAAAACCAGAGTTGTTATAAATAAAACACATTTAGCAAAATCGATCGGAATCTGAAGAAGCTAAAACGAAATCGATCGGAATTGAACATACGGAATTAAAACCATTCCGATCGGAATTTGTGACATGCCTGAAAATTTCACAAATTCCGATCGGAATGGTTTTAATTCAGTATGTTCAATTCCGATCGATTTAGTTTTAGCTTCTTCAGATTCCGATCGATTTTGCTAAATGTGTTTTTTATAGCAACTCTGGTTTTACAATTGGATATGGCAACTTTACATACAGGCCTGTCATAGAATTCCATTCCGATCGAAAGTGGTTTTAATTCCGTATTTTGCTTCTTCAGAAAACGAAAAATGAAAAATTTTTTCGGAATGAAACCACTTTTGGTTTTCTAAGTGAAATTGATTGTTTCAGTATTTTATAACCGAAAAAACTACTTAAAACTATTTTTTATGGATAAATAAATGTTTTTTATGATATAGATTGAAGAAATAACACACTTTTGATTTGTTTATTTTACTTTATATTGATTTTATTAAAAACATAATAAATTATTTACCGTTGCGTTGCTACCTTTTTTTTCTTCACAAACCACTTTTTTCATTTCTACGCTGAACATTGCCACACTTAACACAAAAACCATATGGTTTTTATGTAAAGTTGCCATATCCAATTGTAAAACCAGAGTTGTTATAAAAAACACATTTAGCAAAATCGATCGGAATCTGAAGAAGCTAAAGCGAAATCGATCGGAATTGAACATACGGAATTAAAACCATTCCGATCGTAATTTGTGACATGCCTGATAAAAACCATATAATCAGTCATGTCACAAATTCCGTTCGGAATGGTTTTAATTCCGTATGTTCAATTCCGATCGATTTAGATTTAGCTTCTTCAGATTCCGATCGATTTTGCTAAATGTGTTATTTTATTACAACTCTGGTTTTACAATTGGATATGGCCACTTTACATAAAAACCATATGATTTTGGTTTAGTATGGCAATATTCAGCGTAGAAATGAAAAAAGTGGTTTGTGAGGAAAAAACGCAACGGTAAAGAATTTATTATGTTTTTAATAAAATCAATATCAAGTAAAATAAATAAATCAAAAGTGTGTTATTTCTTCAATCTATATCATAAAAAACATTTATTTATCCATACAAAATAGTTTTAAGTAGTTTTTTCGGTTATAAAATACTGAAACAATCAATTCCACTTAGAAAACCGAAAGTGGTTTTATTCCGAAAAAATGTTTCGTGTTGCGTTTTCTGAAGAAGCAAAATACGGAATTAAAACCACCTTTGATCGGAATGGAATTCTATGACAGACCTGTTAATCATAGCTTCTTTAGAAATTCTACTCCTGAAAATGTTATAAATGCTAGTATTGACTTAAATATTGTCGACAATAACTTTAACGATAGCGACTATATCATGACAAAATATTGTGCTGTAGGTTCATATAAGCCTCATTTCTAAAATCACTTCTAGACAACAAATCTCGTATAGATGAAGCTCTTAAACTCATAATATACACGGACAGAATTATTTACTAAATCATCAGAAAATATGACTTAAACCAAGAAAATTTTGCACCATTCCCGTCCAAGCCAAAAATTTCTTATTGTAAACATATGTATGGCTTGATTTTCGCAAAAAGTTACGACTAAATACAGTTAAAAATTCAAGAAATTATTTTTGGATTTTCCTGTTTGAGTAAACGAAATTGATTACTTTATAAAATAAACTTCTTCCGTGTAATATTTTTCTGGCGGGTCCATTTTTGCCAATGGGTCCCAAATATGGTACACTCTCGAAACTTTGTCGCCTAATACTGTGTTACTTGTGTTTTAATTAAAAATAATTTTGTATAAAAAAATTATTGTCACGAAGTTAGATTTATCTAAGAACTATTTACAGTTTTAGTTATAAGTTATCTTGTAAATTTCGTATTAGTTAAATTTTTGTTTGCTCCACTGTATTGTAGACCTAAGATTTAATTGTAGATTTCGAATTCAAACAAAATGGTCTGGAATCGACTAGAAGGTTCTTGAATCTACTAGACTACAACTACAACCGGTAGTGAACTATAAATACAGACTGGCTTGTAAATGTTTGTTGAGTTTGGTTTGAGTCATTAAACGGTTCAGTTTTTAACTAAGATTTTGTGAACATAATAAATAATTTATTTTAATAAAGTTTGTAAGTTGAGTCAATGTGTGTATTTATTTGGATTTGCAATTTAAAGAACTCACACGCATTTATAAAGAAAAACATAACAATATAAAAAATATTTTATAAATAAAAAGAAAAAATAAAATAATCTGGGGCCAAATTACCGCATTCGATGTTGATTACAATACAATTTAAATGCAAATTTTGAACGTAATCGAATGCCGTAATTTGGCCCCTGGTTTCTGTGGGAAGCAGAAATTAATAAGTATAGCAATTGTTAACAAGTAGTTCAATCCTTTATTTAGGTAAATATTTAATATTATTGCAATTCTCTAATTTTTTTTTAAGTTTTCGAACCCACTGTTATCATTATATTAAATTATAAATACATTAATTAAAATGCTGGCTAAAAACTAGTGCTAAACAAGTAATTTTTCATCTACTTGTATAAGTTTTTAAACCCTTTTAACAACAAAACACACTTCTGCATTTGAACACTCAATATGCAGAAGTGTGTTTTTGTTGCTGGGGTTGTTAAAAGGGTTTAACATTTCCTCAAAAGACTTTTACAGCTACAATTTGTTAATGGTAGCCTTTTTTTATAATAGTTGCCAATAGTTTTAAAAACCAAATGAAGAAATAAATGAAACTACACAAGAACGCAAAAGAAAGAGTTAAAAGCAAAACTTCACGCAATGTGCTTTTAGAAACAAAAGGGGGCTTATGATGAATTTGAAAACTATATTTGAAAACACACTCATACGCCAACAACTAAACACAATTATGTAAACTAACAGTTTCGTTGTTTAGAGGAAGAGAAACTATACACATACACCCATTCTCGTGCTTGGGACTTAATGTAAATGTGTGAGTATTTCAGAAATAAACACATAAACTTTGGCTCTCTTCTACATCCAGCTTTGTAGAAATTATTGCACTTGCAAATGTTATACTGATATCATGAGAGTGGAACTTTCACCATTTAGCCCCACCACTAATAACTATTTAAAACTACTGATTATAGTTTCTGCTTCTGTACATTTAACAGCAGCTATAAACAGCAACAAAGCATTGGTGGTGTTTATTATAATGAGCAGACTGTTGTTTCGTATATGTATGTATGAGTGTGTGTGTGCGTTTGGATATTCTTATAATTCCTGTTATATTGCCATCTCGTTTTTTTACTTTAGATCACATTTGTTAATGGGATGGTCCTAGATTTTCACTACTAAACAAAATGTACACTAACTTTAATGAAGATTCATTTAATTGTGTGTGTGTGTGTGTGTGTGTTTATGTGCGTGAGTGTTTATGAGTTTGCACAAGTTGATTTAACATTTTCATAAGCCCACATTTTAAATGAGCCAGAAAAGCGTATTAATATTGAAGATTTTAACTCAAATAACTTGTTTTTCTTGTTCTGTTTGAATAAATAAATGAGTGAATATTTTTCTTTTTATAGAGTACTTCAAATGCTTAAGTTTAAATTTGCTTAAAACAGTGAATTCATATTTTAAAACGGGTTCTCCTGTAGGCTAATTGGTACCGAGTTAGTCTATCAGTGTTAGGGTTGCGGGTTTGATTCTCATCAGAGTCTCTGGGTCTGTCTTACTAAAGGGTGGTTCAATTAAGTTAAGGGCCGATGTTGATTTTGAATAAAACACAAATTATTGGGGAAATTATTGTCATTTATTTTTATTATGATAATATTGGTGTGGTTTAATTACGTATGGAACAAAATATCGGCCAAATGGCCGCAGCGACTTCGGCGGCACACCTCTATCCAATGGTCCACATTTTCGATGATGCTGAGGCATCCCAATAAAAAATTTTATCATTTTGCGAAGCAGTAATGGTACATTTAAAAAAGTAAACGCACAATTATGCGCTATGCTATAAGACATACAGAAATGCAGTAAAGTAAGTGAAAGAACTCTTAACAACTTTTATAAAAAAAATAACATTTCAAATGCTACGGCATTCCCTTACTAGGATGCAGGTTTGTAAGGGAGAATGCTAAAAAATAACTGTATCAAAACATTCAGTATGTAAGGCTTATCGTTACGTCCAACAATTTTTATATGCGCTGAAAAATGCGCTTTATGTGTCAAAAATGTATTGCTTCAAAGTGGGAACTCGCCATATAAAATTCATGCCTTCTGTATGCGCAATGGTAAGCGAAACGTTTATGTTTCTCCCTTACAAACCTGCTTCGTTGGAAGCTCCATTTTTTATTGCGATATTAAAGGTTCTATGCCGTTAATGTGCCGAAATATCTTTCCTTTAGCTCTTGAATTGTTGCTGGCTTATTGACGTCACCTTTTCTTTTAAAAAACCCCAAAGAAAGAAGTCCAACGGTGTCAAATCCCACGATTTTGGTGGGCAATTGACAATACCACGACCATTGAATTTGTCATTCAAAAGAGCCATTGTTTCGTTAGCTGTGTGGGAAGTGGCACCATCCTGTTGCAACCACATATCGCCATAAAAAGACCGTTATCATCTCACAATAGCGAACACCATTCACAGTAACTGCCTGACCGGCTTCATTTTGGAGAAAATACGGCCCGATGATGCCGCCAGCCCATAAACCACATCAAACATTCACTCGTTGTGGTTGCATTGTTTTTTCGGCAATCAGTCTTGGATTATCATTCGCCCAAATGCTGCAATTCTGCTTATTGACGAATCCACGGCAGATGATTTTCTTCGAAAATAGATCATTCACTGTTGCCATTTCTTGCCACCATTCTGTTAGTGCAAGTCTTTATGCATAATGTTCATCAACGACGAGCGTGAGAGGTGCAGTTGTTGGGCACGACGACGAGTTGAGGTGGAGGACGGCTCTTCCGCCACACTATCGCGAACAGCAGCAATGTTTTCTGCAGTACAAGCATGCACTGGTGTTTTCACATCTCCTACATACCAGGTTTGCTCAAATGTTTGCTAGATTTTTCCGATTGTACGTTTATTTAGACGATTAAATTGACAGAAAAAATCACAAGGTGCACCATATGCATTTTGATTTGAACGCCCATTTTCCTAACACGCCTGAATAACTTTAACGCGTTGCTCGATTGTTTATCTTTCCATGGTTCAAATTGAAGTGTCAAATGAAATGCTGAAAAATATGACCTTCAGTTGTGGGTCACATTCAACATCGGACCTTAAAATTTAATTTATATCTTCAATTCTCACTATAGTGAACAAGTCTAAAGAATCTAGAGGAATTGATATAAATTTATTTAAGAATAAATCTACTTTCACGTTCATCAATTTTATAATTTTTGGATATTTCTTAAGAGTTCTTTTTTTGTATTTTGCTGAAATATTCCCACCTAACCTCATACAAGTAACCGCAAACTTTAGAACTGGAGGACAAAGCTAATGTGTTGTGTTAATTGTCCCTAAAAATCCCCCTTGGAGTTTATAGACGACAACTTAAGAGTACTTTACTTTCTGATGTTGCATCCTCCGGGGAACATCTGACATCCAATACCAGCCAATACCTGGAAATCACATGTACAGTAGAATCGTGCACAAGTAACCTAGAGAAAAAGTTAATCTCGCTAGTTTTTACCAAATTTGAACATCTCTGCGCCGCTCTAAAAGCTTTATCTTAGTTTACCTTTCTGAGCGTTCTAATAATAAAATATAGCAAATCGAATTGGATTTACAGCAGAAAGTAGAGAGTTTGAACAAAATTAAAAAATATATTCAGACCCTGCAGATAACGAGACTAGTCCATACATGCATGTAAAGAGTAGTCCATAAAGGAGTAGGAGTACTCCAAAACTACTCCAAATATATGGGTAAAAGGTGGTCCATTTAACATTACGATGTCCTAGGAGGGTACCATATAACCCACCGAAGTAGTCCCTAAACTACTCCATGGAGTACTATCTTTAACTTTTAAATAAACAATTAATAATGGACACCAGCAGGGCTACCAATGTGTAATTCTGTAAACTATAGAAAAGTATACATCATGCAGTTGTTGGCAGCACTGCATGTTAATTTCTTATAACATGGTCCATACTACAGTACATTGGACCATGTTGTAAGTAGTCCATTTAAGCCACAATGGACCACGTAGTCCAATATTATCTGTAGGGGACTATAAGCGTTGGACTTTGGTGTATCTGTATTACCCATCTCAAAATAAGAAAAAAAAAACTTCTCGAGGCTGTTTGTTTTTTGTTATGATGAAGACGAAGTCATTAAAATAAATAAAGAGGGGGGATGCTTTAAAACCATGTGAGATAAGGCCATGATGGTTTCATTGCTTAATTGAATGGGAGATAAAGCCATAATGGCCTTATTGCCCTTATTAACCAATCATTGAGAGGTAAGGTTATATCTAAAATTTTGCGAAATGAGAGATATAACCATATTTTTTTTCGCAAATGAGAGATAAAGCCATATTTTTTCAGAAAATGGTTATGCATGGTGTAAACATTCTGTAAAAGGGAAAATCCTAAGTCATCATTGAAAAACATTTTTTTATTCTTGTGACGCACGCAGGAAAACTTTATTCAGCGAAGCCACCTGCCGCGTCCTACTGGAGGAAAAATCCCTAAGCACCGCCGCAGGCCGTCACGCAGAAAAACTTTAGTATGCGAAGCCAGATTTCAATACTTAACTTTAGTGTCTGAATTGAGAGATAAAGCCATTTTCTAATATTGCTAATGTGAGCTAAGGCCATGATGGCTTTTTCTCCCATTCAAATGAAAAAAAGGTTTATCTCCCTATTGACTGAGAAATAAGGCCATCATGGCCTTATCTCACATGGTATTAAAGCACCCCCCTAAATAAAGTGTGTATTATTTACGAAAAATCTATTTTTATTATTGTATTTTTAAAATTATTGTTATTATATATTGTATTTAGAAAAGTTAACAGTTTAAAAAAGTTAACAACACTTGGGTCATTTCGGTTAATTTTTTCGCGATTCTGCTGTACTTCAAAATTGCCAGATCCCTTAAAATCGTGGCTGAATATTGATTTAGGCCCCTTAGGGCATAGTTTTTGTAAAAGAATTGTTTGAATTCTTGAAAAGAAAATTCAATAATTTCAAGGACCTGAATTTCGAAAGTCCGTTTTACATACATTGCATGAACTTTTGGTCATAGAAGACCACTAGTAAAATTTAATGCAAAAAATATTCGTGGAACATTTTAATCCTCTAAAGTTTCGTTTTAGTATACTTTTGTGGGGAAGTTAAAACAAGGACAAAAATTACCCCTTAAAATTAGTGTTAGAGCGTTAATATATTCTAAGATAAGAATCGCCATACAGTTCTCGGAAGAACATTTAGGCCCGTTTTCACGACTTAACGATATCTAAATGTAGGAATTTATCGAACAGATAATGAGTTTTTAATTATCACAAGTTCCCTTTAATCTAAAAGTGAAGGATAAGGTAAAGAAAGGAACGTTCTACCTTTAACTTTTGTCGTAAGGTTTAGATTTGAGATTGCCATATTATATTCACATATTTTTTATATATGGCAACTCCAAGTATACGTATATTTTGTAAATTAATAACAAACTCGTATTTTGAAAAATAAAATTAACAAAATGTTAAATTCACGTGTACGCGGTATTTTATTAATATTGCCATTATTAAAATATATTTGTGCAAACAAAAATTTAAAATGAGAAAAGTAAAAGAAAGTACGTAGTTGCCAGTTCGTATTTTTATTTTGCCAGAAATAATCGGTATTTACTTTAGTGTTGCCACATTTTTAAAAATGTTAAGTTTATTTTATACAAAAGTTGTGATAACGAAAAATAGTTGAAGGTAACTGTATTCCTACTAGTGCTAAAGGCACCATTAACTATTTCGATCTTTAAAGGTCAGTCGTGAAAACGGGCCTTAGTATATATTTTTTGACTTATACCAATCGCCTTTTCCAAAAATTAAAAAATTTTGGGGGCCGATATTTCGGAAGCCCATGCTTACTTTTAAAAACCCTCTGGCAGATTTGCTCTACCCATAGTCTAGTTTCATTTCGCATTGCAAGTATTGAGGCTGGTTTTTTTGTTGCACAGTGTAATCGCAAAATCAAAATTTACAGAATTCCATGGATAATAATATTTTATTTTATTTATTATTAGGGACCGAAAAAAAAATTCAGACTAAATTTCGTTCTCTAAACTATAAAATGTATCCTTTAACATTTCTGTTGAGATAATCAGTTATATATACTTACTCACAGAAATATTTATTTATCTATATATATAAATATATACATATATCACTTCATACACATATACACTGTATATACACACATGTATATATATTTGCGTTCTTATAATAAGGTTGAAATTTATGTATTTAGTATAGAAAATAAAACCAGATTTTTAATGCCCAAATGAGTAAAATTAATGATTGTTAGTATAATTGTTTGAGAACAGACATACACAGCCCCACACATATACACGCACACACATGTATATGGCATACACAATCACATAGAAATATTTACATACTCATTTGACCTCCACCCATTAATTTATTCTTAAAATCCTTCATATGAGTGTAGATTTCATTAATCTAGGAATTGGATACAGGTTTTTGTTGTTGTTGCTGCTATTGTTGTTTCTATTGCTGCCTCTATTATTATTTTATTTATTTTAGTGGGCAGAAAGACACGCAAAAGGGTTTTTCTGCTGAACAATTTTAATTCACCCCTTTCTTCTCCACTTCTACTGCCACTTCCTTGTCGTTTTCGTTGAACGTCGAAAAAAAACAAGAATCCTTTTGTTGTAGATTTTTAACATTTTATTCATTTATTTTAAAATTTATTTCCTCTTAACAAAGCAGATTTTAATTTGCATGAATGAACCTGTGCATGGACAAATGAATGGCTGACTGTCAGGCTGACTGGCTGCTGGGTTGTATGGATGTGTGACCTGGTCACTTTTATGCGAATACGTTGACCATTATTACAGTTCTGTGTAAATGTCTGTCGGTCTTCGTTCGTTCGCTAGAATATATTGAACGCATTTTGTGCGTACCACGCACTCGTGTCTCCTTTAGTAAGTTTGTCTGAAAACTCGTTACAGTACGTACGCATTGAATCAATGACTTTTAAATGTTCACATCCGCTTTTCGTATATTTTTTCCTTCTTTTATTTAAAGTTTTTAAATCAGTGTACGTTTGTTTTGATAAAACAGTGGGCAAAAAAGCGATAAATAATAATACATTTTTGAACCCTTAAAATCAGTATTAAGAGACTTCTCTTGTAAGACAAAACCATAAAAATCTAAAAAAGTACTTAAATGTCTTTAAAAACGCTATTTTCTGAAAAAAAAAAATAATGAAAATATGTTTTTAAAGCAATACCCTGCAAATAATTGGACCAGTTCAAATATGCGTGTAATGAGTAGCCCGCAAGGGACTAGAACTAGTCCAAAAGTAACCCAAACGTATGGAAAAAACATGGTCTATTTAACATTACGATGTCCTAGGGGAGAACCATATAACCCAGCTTTGGACTACAAAGAAGTAGTTTTAAAACTACTCCATGGTATACTCGAGCGGATTAGTTTTGAATTCGTTTAAAAACGAAAGCATGTACTTAAAAAACGAAGACAAGTCCTCTCACTACAAACACTTTTTAACAAAGACATGGTCCATGCTTGCATTACATCAGGCCAGTCCATGGAGTAGTCCATTTTATCAAAATGGATCAAGTAGTCCAATAATTTTTGCAGGGTAATGGGTGTAAAAATGTTTTTATGTGTCTACGAAATCATCGGCCCGCAAATCAAAGTGCTCATTAACATGGATTCACTACCCTAAACAATCGTATTAGTATAGTGTAAGAGTTGGGAAAAAGGACAAAAATGAAAATGAGAGTAATAGGGGTAATATATTCTAAGAAAAGAATCGCCATACAATTCTACTGAAGACATCTCAAATAGTATTTAAGCTCAGAAGTACATAAAGGATATATTTTTTGACTTATACCAAAAGCCTTTTAAAAAACTCAAAAACTTAAGGGTCTGATATTTGGGGAAGCCGAGCAAAATTTAGAAAACCCTTTGATAGATTTGCTCTGCCAATATTCTTGTTTCATCCCTTGTAAAATTCATCGGTTCTTTCTTTACTTTCTTTACTGGGCCAGAAGTTTTTCGCCTACAAAATAATGTGTTAAGTAATCAGGAAAAAGTAAAAACACTATTTCCAATTCTACTGAAAGAACCAATAAATTTTACAAGGGCCGTCCCGAAGTGAGCGCATTTAAATGTAAGTCATTATTTTTATCTATATTCACCTGAAAAATAAGTGGTATGGTAGAAGAAAGCTACTAAGTAATGGGTGAAAGAAGCTATTCATTTAAAAAAAATAGGCGAAATTTTTACTGGGGGGTTATGAGCCCTTATTTTTAAAACCTTTTCTTTAGCTTCACTTCGGAAAATCAAATCTTGTAACGTTAATTTAACCGTCTTATACTCAATGCAAATGGATGAAACTTTACAGGCATACATATTCCCGATGACAATACACGAATACATTGGAATAGCCAGGATAAAATCTAGATGGGGGGGGGGGGGAATTTTTTTAAATGTTCTTTTTTAAGAAAAGTGTTTTTTAAAAAAATTTTTTTTTAAATGTTCTTATTTAAAATTCTTAAAGAATATGCAGCAATCATTAAATTTTTGAAAAAAAAAACCTAATAAGTTATGGCCCCGCTTAAATATTTTTTTATACAACCCAATTATGAATAAAAATTCTCCGAGAGTTTTCACCCTGCTCTCGCTTTTACAACTGAATAAAAGTTGAAAAATGCAAAACAGAGAATACTCCCGGGGAATTATTTTTTTCTCAATTGGTTTGATAATTTTTTATATTTCGGCGTAAAGCGAATTTTACAGGATGATTCAAAAGTTTTCTTTATTTACAATTTCGTTCAATAGTTTTTTTTCACACACTGAATTAATCTTCCTTCTTTCTGCCTTCTTTTGCTCGTTTTATGATGTTTTTCATGTAACTTTTTATGATTTTTTTCCAATATATATATTATTTTTATTCGAATATGCTCTGTGAAGCTCTTTTAAACACCTCCAAAAGAAAAAAATCGGCGGAGAGTAAATTCAGAGAACGTTGTGGTCAACTGAAATCGATGCATCTTGAACTAATGCTTTAACACCGAAAATATCCCGTAACACCTCCACTCTATATTTGTACAAGAAAAATGCTTTAAACAAGACGCTTTTGCATTTTTCGAGAATAAAATTTCGGTATTTAACCCATCTTTTATAGACGTCAAAATTCATAGACAGTTGCCTCCAAAGTATATTGAAAACATGGTGGCTTCAAACTTTATCAAACGACCACCTAACATAACCGGCCAACAGGAAAAAAGAAGCGACATCACTTAACTAAAGAATGGCTGGCTTGGACACACGCCCAGAAAAAATTTGAATGAAATTTCAAACACAGCCCTCAAGGCCATCAAAATATTGGCAGACTTAATCTATATATCTATATAGATAAAATAGGATGTGTGTATGTATGTAGGTATGTATGTATGTATGTATGTATGTATGTATGTATGTATGTATGTATGTATGTATGTATGTATGTATGTATGTATGTATGTATGTATGTATGTATGTATGTATGTATGTATGTAACGTATGGACTCTAAAATGGCTGGGCCGATTTTGATGAAATTTTCAGGAAATCTTAGAATATTCAGGCGTGGCAAAATCCAATTTTCATATTGCACTACCAATGACATCTATATAATTATGACGATTTTTTCTTTAAAATGATCGCCATAGTCCAACTTAGATTTAGGTGGCATGTCATAACGTCCATGGACACTATGACACTTTGCAAATGGACATTATGACACTTTCAAAAGCGTCATTAGGTCCATAATTACTGAAGAAGTTAAATACAAAAAAATTAACTGCATACACGCAGAGAAAAACATGTTTCATTATGGTCCCAACCAACAAAACTATTTTTAAAGAAACTAATTTAACCATAATATGTTTGTCGGTGGCAATGATTTGGTTAAATGAAACATAATATGGTAAAATTTTTTTTAAAAATGGTTTTGCTGCTTTTTCTCTGGGTGTATATATTAAATATATAACGAAAACACTTTTTGGCGCAAGGATTTTCTCCTCTATGGTATAACAAATACCGGCTTCGCTAACTAAAGCTTCTCTGCACAGCCGGCCTTTGGCCATGCGCAAGGATTTTCTTCTCTATGCTATAACAAATACCGGCTTCGCTAACTAAAGCTTCTCTGCACAGCCGGCCTTTGGCCGTGCGCAAGGATTTTCTCCTCTATGGTATAACAAACACCGGCTTCGCTAACTAAAGCTTCTCTTCATAGTCGGCTTTCGTTCGGAAACAAGGCAGATTTTAGAAGCTTTACTTAGCGAAGCCGGTGTTTGTTATACCATAGAGGAGAAAATCCTTGCGCCCGGCCGAAGGCCGGCTGTGCAGAGAAGCTTTAGTTAGCGAAGCCCGTATTTGTTATAACATAGAGAAGATCATCCTTGCGCCCGGTCGAAGGCCGGCTATGATCCCAAATTTGTTTACATTCTTGCTTGTAAGAATTTTAGGCATTGTACTTACTTATTTTGATATTTAAAAAAAAAATTTACACATTTTAATATTTTTCATTATAAGTTAAGTTGTGGACATTATGACACTTTGCAAAGTGTCATAACGTCCGCGGACGCTATGACATTTCTTTGATGGACGTTATGACACTTTTAAAAGTGTCATAGTCCATGGACATGACATGCCACCTAGATTTATACGAAAAGAAAATTTTGCCCCGCCCACTATTACGCCGACTTTCAGAAAACGGCTCCATCGATTTGACAAATTTTTTTTTCAAATGTTCGTATTAAACCATTTTAAGTTTTGATCGAAAGAAAAATTTACCACACCTACTTTTACGCCCACTTTTTCTATTAAGCACATAACTTGAGAACGGCTTGACCGATTTGGATGATTTTTTCTTTAAAACCATTGCCATGGTCCAACTTAAGTTTACGGAAAGAACATTTTACCCCGCCCACTTTAACGCTCACTTTTTTCTATTTACCTAAAATCAGAAAACGGCTCCATCGATTTGACTAACTTTTCTTTCAAATGTTCGTATCTTTTTAACGGATTTTAAAAATCGAACGCAAACATTTTTCCTAATTTGGACAGCACAACGTCTGTCGGGTCAGCTAGTTTAAAAATAAAACACAACAAATTTAATAAAATTACCAAAACGTTGGCCTTCTTAGCTCACAAACTTCATGAGGTTTAAGGTTGAAAAATAATTTCTGGAATATGGGCTCCTCAATTTCGCCTTTTGAACCCCATCTTCGTAGTCCAAGTTTGCTCCACTTTTTTTTTAGCATACCCGGTCTAATTTCGTTAATTGTGTGTCAAACGTTGGCTTTCTTATGATCAGCTATTGCTGGTTTATCACCCGCAAGCGTTAACTTCCTTAGCTTCAATCATTTCTGGTTTATCAGAATAGATCGTAGATTTGACTTACCCCTACAAAAAGTAGTCTTAAGGTGTCAACGCACATGAACGAGGTAACCAATTCACAGGCCCATTTCTAGTGAATGTGTCACGTACTGCAGTGCATGTTGCGCCGTCTTGTTATGCAATGACATGAATAATAAAATAAAAATCACGAATCCTCCCTGCGGGAAATTTGTCTCAATTGTTCTTTATCCCGTGGCAAGTGAATTCAACATTGTTATAAAAATTAAAGAATCGTGATAGGTGAAAATAAGACATTTAACTGGTGCTTATGTGTTTAAAGTGTTGTAAATCCAGAGAAAAAGTAATTGCCACACATGAATAGTTTATGTGATTAGATTTTGTACATGTAGTGGCTTATTGTATCTGATTTAATTACTTTATATGTATGGGATCCATAACATTAACCTGGTTCACTCGGGACAATAACCGAAATGGAATTTGTCCATTTAGGTTAAATCAGTGACCTATTACAAAGTGTCAAAAGGATGCAATTTAACCACCTCCTAGGACATAGTTTTCATATAAACTGTTAGAACTAGAACCGGTCACTGCCACTTTAGAACTGCCACGTGAAAAGTTTGGTGTTAGTTACCTTCATCTAGAGATATGCCTGTAGCGTTTACCATTCACGGTAATGTTGTTATCGGTTTCGGAATAATGAGCCGATGACGCCTTCGACATCTTAAACGCACCAAACATTAATTTTTAAGGATGTAATGGAGTCTCGTCTCATGAGGATTGTCCTCTCGCCTAAGATGATTTGACGATAAAAATCTAGTTCAACTTACACTTGATTCTCAGCCGAACACACAACGCGATTGATAGTCCGATGGCTTTAATTCACTCAACAATTGAATATTTTACGGATGCAGGTCCATTTCTTTCCTCAGCATTTTGCAATTAGTGGATGGAAAAATTCCGAGTTGCTGAGAACGGCGTCGGATCGATAAATGCGAGTCCTATGTCTTTCTCACATCTACAGCGGCGATGTTTTCTTCTGTACGCCTAGTACCGGCTCGATTTGGAGGAATATTATCCAAAAGAGTAAATTCGGTCATAAATCGATCTATAGTTTTGCTTTTAAGCTGCTCAGACGATTATGCGGTCCGTAAACTTGACTAAGTTTCGCGAATAGAGCGCGAATTTTGGAAAATTTTTTTTTTGAAAATGGCTACAATACTGAGGACCTTAAAAAAGTAGCCGTGTCTGAAGAATCGTTGGTTGTAACGAATAAATCAAATTGATTTTGAGAAACTGGGACATTTTATTATACTTAAACAGTAACTATCGGGCCTGTTCTGAAAATCACGTGATTTCAAATCACGTGCTTTTGAAATTACACTTGTGATTTTGTGGTGTTTTGAATGTTAAGTTAAGTTTGTTAAGTTTCTCGGCGTGCTTTCTGCAATTAAAGACCACACCAAAACACATAAAAACGGGACGCTAAAATATCACACGTGCGATTTTAGTAGGCACATGTGATTTGTAATCACGGGAATTGAGTTAAAGTGATTTTCAGAACAGGCCTGAATAAAATATAGTTTAAGTAGTAAAGAAGAAAGTAGATTTTAATCATTTCATAAAATTCCTAAAACTACTTTAAAAAAGACCACTGTTCTAAAAAACAAAACCAGCACAACGTCAGCAAAATTCACATGCTATTTTTCGTTTTTTGTTTAATTTTTGTCTTTTTAAAATGCCTCACATACACACTTTTTTCCGCGTAACCAACCTGGTGCTCTGTGCAACCTCATTTCCGTCGTAGTCCGTATGTTTAACATTACATGGCGGAATAACGGCAAATGATATTGGTGATGCTGGTGGTGTTGATGTTGGTTGATGGCAGTGGTGGCCGGTACTGTGTATGAACGTCCGAACAGAAAGAGTTGGTAAGAGTGAAATGGTCACTACGGAAGTGTTGATGGAGTAAACAAACACCAGTTACATACCAACATATCCACAGCCACATCCACTGGCTATTTTCCTCTTTTATTTTTTTGCTGCTTTAATCACAATAATAACAGCATCAAACGCTACACAGCCTGAATAGCGCAGTTATACAATTGTAGTTTCAAGCAAAAATAAGTATTCAATGAATTTACAGTGAATAAAAAGCTGAGAATGAAAACAGAAACTGCACATCAAACATTTTTAAATTATAAAAAAGGGAATTTGAAAAAAAGGAATACAAAAACAGCTCACATTGTTTCCGTTTCCGTTCGTGAGGTTAGAGCAAGAGATTAACTGTTATGTAAAGACAAAGAGAAAAATCAAATAAGAGCAATAGAGAGTCTGCACAAGTGATAATTGTAAGGCATAATAAGTTCTATGGTCTGCAAAGCTGAACGAATGGTATTTTGTTGTTGTGTTCATATTGGCAAAGGCAAAGTTGTTGTTCTTGTTGCTGCTGTTCAATTTAAACTCTCCACCCACCCATTGTTTTTGTTTGGCATTTGTATGTAATTATGTGTGTGTGTATGTGTGAAAGTATGTTGTTTATGATTATGCCTTTTTGCATCTGTATGGGTTGAAAAAACCAGTTATAACTCTTTCATTTTATTGAGCTTAATTCTTATTCTCGTTATTTTGGGGCGAAAACTAACTCAAAAAGACATGCATAAAACTCAAATTAACACATTTACATATGAACATTTATATTTACATATGTATACACTCCCATATATACATACAAACATACATACATGCATACTAAATGTGTGTGTTAAAACTTGTTTTTGGTTGCTTCTGTTTTTGATTTTGTGTTGTTTTTGCAACGGAAGGCAGGTTGTTTTGATATGTATGAAAGTATGTATGAGGTATGAGTTAGTGTGTGTTTATGTGCTTTTTGAAAATTTTAAAATTTTTCCTATGAAAATTTCAAAATTTTCAACTCGTTTTCTGTTTGTTTTTTTTTTTTTTTTTGTATTTCTATTTATCTGAGCTTAATAATGTTGTGTTGTTGCGTTATAGTTGTTGGTAGCAAATAATTTTGTTATCACATTTGAAGCGCTTCTACATGATTTCAAAAGGTTTTTCCGTCACACATTTAGAACCGTTTTCAAACCGTACGCACGCATAAAATTTTTGTTTAGAAACGAGTCCGTGCCATTTAATAGAATTAAAAAGTGCAGTGTGTGTTTTATTGCAAGTGCGTTTAGCAATTTTCTAACTCTCAAAGTGTTTTACCGTTAGTAAAGCCCGTTAGTCTCTAGTTAAATCAAATCAAATGACAACATAAAGTGTTTGTGTGTATTATGCCGCAATTATACACGTTCGTAAGTATATTCGGTTAGATTTGCAAAATTTTGCAACGTGCATTTTAACATTTTACATTTGAAGTGATTAAGTTGCCTCATAACGTTACGCATACCAAAGAATAAAAAAAAATAAAAAAAGGAAAAAAATTGTTGTCAATACAGTGGCAAAATTCAATGATTGCATGTCCTCGGTTTATCTCTGTATTGCATGTGTTTATTTAGCCACGTTACTGGGCTCATTTGTGTATTTACATTAACGTGGCCATCTTTATGGTTGGATTTTTCCTGATTTTCGTGGCCAAATTCTATACCATTGGTGTCTGTCTGCAGTGCTACAGTGTTTTAAGTTCACGTGTCACTTTACATATTTTTGACCACTAACTCGGCAGCCATACATATTTCCGGTTCACAAATTTGAGCATAATTAACACTACTTTAGTCGCCTACAAATGTTTTAAGTATTATTTTTCTCAAAAAAAGTATGAAAATGGCTTAAAGTTATAAAAAAAAAGTTTTAAAATAATTTTAACAAAAAAAAAAAAAAAATTCGATCAGTCAAAACAAAAAAGGTGCAAAAAATTTTAAGTATACAAAAAAAAGTGTTTAAGGATTAATTCCAGTGCTTCTACATCCACTAGTAATAAATATAATTTTATTCCAACTTTCATCTAAAATTTTGAAGCTGTTTATTTCAAAAGTGAGTTAAAAATTTTAAGATGTTTCTTTATAATTTTGCTTTGCATATAAAATAAGAACGAGTGCTCTATTTGGCTAGGCCGAATCTTATATACCCTTGACCAAAGTGCGATACGACCATATAGTTATAAAAATAAATAAAATATATTGAGTACGGTTGTCCGTTTAATACTTGTACATATTTCTCTATTTAAGTGGCAAATCATGTATGTGTTTGTTATGTGTAAGAACTAAAAAAAAAAAAAAATGAAAAAGTTCAACACATTTAAATTAACGAAAAAAAAACAACAACAACAAGTAATTTTATGGTTAAAAATTAAATGCAGTTGTGGTTTATTGCTCAAATCTCAGCCATTAGTAGACAGATCATGTTGTGTTTTAATAGCGAAAAATTCCGCACTATATATGATCTAAATACATAACAACCTACTTCCCATCATATCTAGGGTCTTTGGAAAACTAATTTCAACGGACTCACAGACAGACGGACATCCTCTTCGCTGCTCAAAAGAATCAGAATATTCATATCGTCAGTCTCATGTAGAAAGGCCCTAACTCGATTTTTAATACAATAGCATAAAAAATATCAGTTTAACAAGCAATTGAAGAAGCCATTTTACATTATGATACATACAGTTTCTATTATGTTTTGCCTTCTTCTGTAAAGTTGCATTTATGTGAGTAAGGGCCTTTCTACATGAGACCAACGATATATACTTTATATGGACTGACATCAATATTGGAGAAATTTCAAACAGAATGAGAGAATTTTACATATCGTCATATGATTTCAAAAAAGCTCTAAGTTACAGAAAATTCCAAATCGACTTTTTATCGATTACTAGTGTTCGCCTAATGGTCAAAATTCGACCATAAATTTTAATGTTCATATGAAGAATACATATACATACATTTACATGTTTCGAGCATTTTTTTTCGTCTTATACTATATTTACATTAGGCCGAAATCTTGTAGATTTTATTTTAAAACTTCTTCGAAATTGAGTGCTTTTACATTATACTTTTTTGACATAAGCGAGATTTTGTTGTTATAACAAAACAACTGACTAAAAGTTTTTTCGTTACACATACAAACACAAAAAGATTAAATGTCATTTTTTCTTGTGCAGGGAAGTATTTTTTAGTGCTATATGGAAAAAACCATAGTTGCATCATTAAGTACTACTATATTTTGAGTAGATTTCGTCGAAATCTAGTCACGAAGTAGATTTTGTTTTGTATGGGAAATCTAGTCAAAAACAACTAGATTTGGCTCGAAATCTCGTAAGAACTAGATTTTTAGTAGGTGTAAATGTTGTATTAGTGGATCGATTTGGCGAGGGAACAACCTCCGCTTCAGATTTTTACTACCACGTCAGTTAATTTAATTTTATATGTTCAATATAATCAGAATTGATAAAACAAAAAGTATCAAAAAATCTCCTTAATAGATTGTCACTCAAGACATTGCACGTTGAATCGTATTTTTCTATGCCTAATATTAACGAAAATTATTCAAAATGCCAGATGTTGAACGAAAAAGTACCAAAAAGCTCCCCTAACAAGTTCATATGCCCTCAGTACCATGCATTTTTAATTTTATCTTTATAGGTCGAATATTAACAAAAATTCAAAGCGTACGAAATAGAGTTGGTCAAAATCGTTCCTTTTGTGGAATCGTTCCGACCGATCCGAAAGATAAAAGGAGCTAGGTCGTTCCTGTTTTTTACTTTGAAGAATGAATGAACTAGGAACGAGAAAACTTCTCCGTCGTTCGTAAAAACGTTAACAAACAAATATTTGTTGTTGTTTGTTTTCTTATTGTCGCGTAACAACTATAGAAGAATTTTTATGTGTTTTCCAAAATGTTTGTAAAAATACTAATTCAATAAAAAATATTGCTAAAATATATTGCTTTGGATAACAATTGTAATGGATTCAATTAGACATATTTTATATGTCAAGTTATAAGTACATGAAAGTCGGCAACACTGATCCCGACACAAAAATCAAAATTGTTCTAAGTATACAGAAATAAGTGAACGACATACATGTGATGATCCAACGGATTGCAATTGCGGAACGAGGAACGATAAAAAGGAACTGTTGAACAAGTCCGCACCGTTCCTTTTACGGAATCGTTCAATGGAACTAGGTCGTTCCGGAACGACACAACTCTGTCAGTGACAGACAGTATGGTTTTCGTGGTGGCCGATCTACAGGAGACCTGTTACCGTTTCTTTTAGAACGTTGGAGTCGGACCATTCACCGCTTTGGTGAATGCAAAGTGGTTGCTCTAGATATTTCCAAGTCGTTTGATCGGGTGTGGCATGGTGCGCTTGTGTCAAAGCTTATTGCTTTTGGTGTCGGTAATGATTTCTCTCGATTTATATCGAGTTTCCTCTGTGATCGCACTATACGTGTTGTTATAGATGGGATTGCATCAAACGAGTTTCAGCTAAATTCAGGGGAACCGCAAGGTTCTGTCCTTTCTCCTACGCTATTTCTTATGTTTCTTAATGACCTTCTTGGTCATACTTCAAATCCTATCTACTCTTTTGCAGATGACAGCAACATTTGTTATTCATATTCCTTCGATCATAGGCCAAGCCTTGTTGAGATTGGGGGCAACAGGCAGAATATGAATAACACTCTTAATCAGGACCTAGCTGCAATCTCTGAGTGGGGTCTAGCGAATAGGGTCGAATTTAATGCACGCAAGACCCAATGTTGTATTTTGACCCACAGACGGGCCGTGGGACCAACTATGTCATCTGTATTAATGGGTGGCATTGATATTGAGAAATCGGATACTCTTGATGTTCTGCGCATGAGAATACAGTGCGATGTCCGCTGGAATAAACACGTTTTTAAAGTGTCGAAAGAGGCATTCAAGTGTTTAGGTTTTTTAAAACGGTGCAAGACTTACGTCAGTTCATCCGATCTCCTTACTATCTATACCACCTATATCCGACCGAAGATGGAATACAACTCCCATATATGGGCAGGGGCTTCAAAGTCTATTTTGAACCTTCTGGGCCGTGTACAATAGAGGGCGGTGAAGCTCATCAATGACAGTAGGGTATCCAACTCTATTGACTCATTGGAGCATCGTCGGAATGTGGGTTGTGTGACACTTTTCTATCGATATTACCATGGGAGGTGTTCCACTGAGATAAGTGAACTTATTCCACCCGCCCGAGTATTTCTTCGTCTCGCTCATCCAGTGGATCACATCCGTTTGTAGTCGATTGTCCTGTGTTTCGCACAACGCATTATAGAGAAAATTCGTTTTTCAGTCGAACTATCCGTATGTGGAATAAACTTCCCGCAGAGGTCTTCCTCGGTACTTATAATTTATTAAGATTCAAGTCAAATGTCCACAAACACTATTACCTCTTTCCTCCTTTCCAAACCTTATTTTCCCGATCAACACAATGCACTGTATATATAGGGGGCATCCCCTGAATGTTGGTTTATCGCTAAAAAAAAAAAAAAAAAAGGAAAAGAAAAGTACCAATATTTTTCATCTTATAGCTTTTCATTCATCCAGGACTCTGCACCTAAATATAATATTACGTTTCTAAGTTCAATATTATAGAAAATTTAAAAGGGATTACATTCAATATCCGTTATTTATTGAAATATTCGAAAACCGGTTTCTAAAAAATGTCGAATATATTTTTATTATTTGATAATTGAAAAAAAAAATTTTTTGTATTTGTATTAGTAGCAATTTTGAACGCTTATAACTCTGAAATTACAGAACAGAGTTTAATAAAATATATATTGTGCACTTCTGTAAGTAAATATCTTTCAAATATCATTTGTTCAAATCGGTTGACATACAGAGAAGGAAAGTGTTCTTAACTGTTTTGCCTTTGCCGATTTATATATAGATAATGCACAGTATCAAAATAAATACAAGCTTCTTGAAAATTTTACCCTCCTAAATTTAAAAACAACGTTCTTATCAAAAAAAAAAAAAATTTCTAAAACGCCTTTCGATAAATAAAACATAACAAACACAACACAAAAGGCTTGCATTTTTTTCTTTATTTCTGTTTATCAACAGTTAGTTTTTCTTTATTATACCCTCCACCACAATTAGTTGTGAAGAGGGTATATTCAGTTTGTCATTCCGTGTGAAACTTTTTTACTATTCATCTCAGACCCTATAAAGTATATATATTCTGGGTCCTTGAGTAATTTTAAGTCGATTTAGCCATGTCCGTCTGTCTGTCCGTCTGTCCGTCTGTCCGTCTGTTGAAAACACGCTCACTTTCGAAAAACTCAAAAGAAATCAACAAACTTGGTGTCAAATTGCTTGTAGTTATCCTAAGCAGTTTGGGATTGAAATTCAGCAAAATCGGTTCAATAGGATCTGAGCTATGAATCATAATGTGGAACCACCACCTAAAAAAATTGATAATTTTGTTACAAAAACTAACATAAATGGTGGAAAAATGCTGTTAAGTTTCGTGAAGATCGGTCTATAATTTACCATAGGCCCCATATAAAACCTACTTCCGGAAAACAACTTAGTACGCCTAAAAACATAAAAAATAATGCTATCATAACAAAATTTTGGTACATCAAAGTTTTATAGAACTAAAAATAAATCTTTGAATTTTCGTGAAGATCGGTTCATAATTTACCATAGGCCCCATATAAACTTTACTCCCGGAAAACAACTTAGTACGCCTAAAAACGTAAAAAATAATGCTATCATAACAAAATTTGGTACATCAAAGTTTTATTGGACAAGAAATAAAATTGTGTTATTTCGTGAAGATCGGTCTATAACTTACCCTGGGCCCCATATAAACCTTACTCCCGGAAAACAGTTTAGTACGCCTAAATCCGTAACAAATAATGCTATCATAACAAAATTTGGTACATCAAAGTTTTATAGGACAAGAAATAAAACTGTGTAATTTCGTGAAGATCGGTCCATAATTTACCCTGGGCCCCATATAAACCCTACTCCCGGAAAACAGTTTAGTACGCCTAAATCCGTAAAAAATAATGCTATCATAACAAAATTTGGTATATCAAAGTTTTATAGAACTGGGAAAAAGACTTTGAAATTTCGTGAAGATCGGTCCATAATTTACCCTAGGCCCCCTACTACCGGAAAACAGTTTAGTCGCCTAAATCCATAATTAATAACAAATCGTCACAGTTTAAGATAATAATAACATCATACAGATATTACTCCTTAAACATTCGAACTGTCGGTGGAGGGTATCAAAGATTCGGCACAGCCGAATATAGCACTCTAACTTGTTGTGTTTTAAAAAGAGATTATCTGCTTTGTTGTTTTTTTTTTTCTAAAAAAAAACTCAGGTTATTTTTCAATGAATGGGGTTTTTGATTCTCCTGTAAAATTTGTTCAATGTAACTTCCACATGTGGTTAAGGGTATAGAAAAGGGTTCTGTACTTAAAGCTTTAAGCCGAGGTTAATTTTAAACTTATCCAAAGAATATTATAACTTTTATTACGAGCCCTAACCGCAAAAATAACGTAAGTGGCATCATTTTCAATTTCCGTTTTTTTGCTTAATAAATAACTTTATTGGCAACACTAAATTTTCATGGTCACATAAGGTACCGTTACGATTTTATAGCAAGAACAAATTAATCGTAAGCGACAAATCTGTGGTTTTCATGGGTAACTGCGTATGTCTTAAAATAAAATTTTTCAGGAAAGCCGAAAAAACCATTCTAGATCAAACTATGGGTTAGATATTGCACCTTTTGAACTTTGTAATTAAGTTAAAGCATCGGAATGGGTCTATCTGTTTTTAAAAATTTTTTAAGAAGGGTAAAGAGCGCTTAAAATTAAGCAATAAAGCATCAACATTTCAAAATCGAAAAAATAGACATACGCGGTTCCAAATTTGATATTGTTTAATTAGAATAAAGTTTGTCAAATTTAATTTTACAACAAAAAATAAATAAAAATTTATTAACAATTTTCATACTGGACTGAACCAGGACTCGAACTCGGGACGAATTGACATTTTTCGAAAACAACCACACTCTCAGCATCAGCATTCTTTGCAGTTTTAGCTTTTCCGCTACTGCAACGTCTGGTAGTCTATAGTCAAACATCAATCTTTTAACCAATGGTATTCTCTTAGTGGATCGAAATTTGCTGTAATTGATTAACCATTTTTTCAGTTTGTTTACATGTTTCTTCCTAACATTTGTTTTATCATACTTTTCTCTAGTATTAATCTTGAATAACAAATTATATTTTCACTAATAAGATTTTGTTTGTCGTGCTTAATTCCCAATTTTTATTCTTGATAAATACACTGGAATTTATTGTTGAAAGATAAGCTAGTTCCCATGCTCAGTTCAATGGTTGCTTAGGCCAGATCATCAGACAACCTTTTCCCAATCACTTTAGAACAGCTAAAGATTTCATTCGACCAAAACTGCGGAGTGAATGAAAATTACAAACACTCAAGTCTTATTTGCAACGATATCAAAGCTTAAAACATTTTTGTTTTTATGTTTTCCTTTTTGTCTTTCGTTTTTTGCGGACCATTTCTGCTCGACTTGAAGGAAACATGTAAACATAGACTCGTTTCATACAATCAAAAGAAAAATCAATCCATCCGTACTTAAATCAATCCGTAGCGGTATTAATCGTACAGTGATTACGGATTTTTTTTGGATCAAGTACAGAAAGATTAATTCAAGAACGAATTTTTAATCGCAAAATACTTAACTTATCCATATTCAATACCTAATTCGTACTTGAAATAATCCGAAAATGAGATTGATTTAAGTAAAACTAAGATTGAATCAATCTCAAAATGCGCTGCAGTCAAAGTAGAAAAATTGCCATTCCTTCCACTTCTTAATTTTCCATTGGCCAAAAAAACTTTTGCTTTAATGTATGATTCACTAATTGTAAGCAGTAGCTATCAAACCAACTCAAAAAGCGAAAAGTTGTACACCAAATTTCGTTTTTTGTTAGACAGTTTTTGGTTTCGACTGCAGGTTTTAAACCCCTGTTAATAGTAATTTAGATAGTTTGTCAAGCACGCTGAAATCTAGAAATGGACTAAAATATGTTTAAAAGTATGAGTAATGAAATTAAATGCAAAAGGTTACAACATGTATCATCATTATATAAAACTCGATATTCATGAAATTTTAGAAAAAAAAGAGATTAAATTTCGTAACGGATTAAAGTTATTTGGCACAATTCAAACTTAGTTGAGATGTTGTATACTGTTGTGTTCAGTACCATGTCTAGCAGTGAAAGTGTGAAAATTATTTTCGACTAATATAAATTATATTATAAGGAATATTTTTCGAAAATAATATTTTACTAAATTTTCCACATTTCGGCAGATATGGGCCAGAAATGGTTAAAAATGATATACAAAATGAAAATTTTTCGACATTTTAGCCATTATGAGGCACTAGATGTAGTTTTTTCGTGTTAGTTTATTTAAAACTTTACCGAAGAGAGGAAAACAAAATTCAAACTGGATTCCGCAACCTACCCATGATAGAAGGGCATGTTCTGACATTCGCAAAATGCTTAACTTTTGCGATTCTGACTTAAAATCGCATAAAAGGTGGTCTTTAAATCGCAATAGTAAGAAATTTGGTGACTTCAAATTGCAAAAGCATACTCAAGGGAACGAGAATCTTTTTGAGAACCTTTGTCAGATCTCAAGCACGAGTTTCATAACACCACAATATAAATCTGGCATTTTTAGATTTCAAACCGTGCGATTGTCAACTCGATTGAATTGTCGAAAAACTGATTTTTTTTGGAAAAATCAATCCGAACAGCAGCTTAAACTTGCAAAACCCCAAACGGGATCACTCTAAAAACTATGTAAAGCTTTAATTATACCCACACCACAATAGTGGAGAGGGTATTATGCATTTGTGCTGATGTGTGTAACGCCTTAAAATATTGGTCCTAGACCCACCCTAAAGTATACCGATCGACTTTCTGAGTCGAACTAACGATGTCCGTCCGGCTGGCTGGCTGTCCATGTAATCTTGTGCGCAAAGTACAGGTCGCAATTTTGCAGATAATTTGATAAAATTTGGGTCGTAGGTTCTTATTGGCACAAGGACCAAGCCTATTGATAATGGGCCGAATCGTAGGACCACGAGAGAAGAGAGGGGGAAATTTCTTCCTTTCAGAAACCATCAAACCGATTTTAATAAAATTTAAAACATAGATAGATCCATATTTGTACGGACACATAAGCTATGCATTTTTAAGAAAATAGGACCATGAGGGGAGATAGGGGCAATTTCTGCCTCTCAAACCGATTTTAATGAAATTTAAAGCACAGATAGATCCATATTTGTACGGACACATAAGCTATACAATTTTTCAAAAATAGGACCACAAGGGGAAGTAGGGGGCAATTTCTGCCTCTCACAAACTTTTAAACCGATTTGAATGAAGTTTATAAACATAGATACATTCGTATTAATATGGACACATAAGCATGATGTGTTATTAAATTCTCTGGTTTAGGGTATCATATGGTCGGGCTTGACCGACTATACTTTCTTACTTGTTTTAATATATTTTTCATTAGTCATTGTCAAATATGTATGATAGGCAATGCATGAATTGGCAATTGTATAATGTGACCCATGTCACTATATTGAATATATTGAAAAAATGAAATATCGCGATATACATTGAACGTGTAGCATGCACCTTTTTAACTGCTTTTAATTCCATAATTCTCCTTTACATGCTGTAGTTTAGTGAATCTACCTAATAAATTAATTTTTTTTCTAGTTATTACGTTTAAACCTTCTCGTTCTCATTTTAGTAAAATAACCTTTAAACACATATATCTAAAGTCTACCTATAGGCTTCACAAATATATTTTAATTACTAGAAAGTTCCGAACAGTAGAGTTAAAATACCATTTTACAAAACAATTTTAATCTATAAGTCATAAGTGTGTAACTTATAACTACAACTATAACTAATTCTTAGATAAATTTAATTTTGTAAAAATTTAAAAAAACCATAATTAGTATTGTGGTTTTTAATCCAAATTTTTTAATATTATTAGAAAAAAAAAAAAAAAACTGTTTTATTTTTTATCAAGCTCTAGGTCTTTCTAATATTAATTTATTTATTTTCGATATTTCGCTAACCTTTGGTTAGCATCTTCAGGAAAATTTAATTTTAATATACTAAAAAGACCTAGAGCTTGATAAAAAATAAAACAGTTTTTTTTTTTTTTAATTAAACAAGGTCAAATAAAAGCTAAATATATTATTAATTAGGCTTAAGTTCATCAAATTTTATTTCATTAAATTATTTTTTTTGAAGAAAGGAATTTCCAAAAGAAAGACAAAAATGAAAAACAAAAAATGTACTTTGACATTTTGACAAAAACAGAAGTAAGAAAAACATGTAAAATCAATTCAAATGGATAACACTACGTGACAAAATTTCAACAAAGTCTTGACCAAATGAATCTGACAGCTAATCATTACGTAATCTAATCTTTACGTAAAATTTTCCGCTGAATCCGAATATGAAGTCAGAATTGTCAAAAGTAGAACAGTTTTTGAGATATTCCAAAATAACCGTTATTTGTATTTTTAAAAAAGATGATGTGACTGAAATGCAAATATCTTCAAAAATGTTAAACGGGGTATGTAATTCTTTCTTTCTAGTAAAAGGTTATAAAATTTCTAAGATAACCATGGATTGCTTGTGAAGATTGGTCAAGAAATGACAGAGTTACAAGGGACAAAGGTTCAAACTTCATTGAAAATTTTATGATTTTGTTCAATTTTGCTCTATTCAAGTTATTTTTTTTAACCAATGATTTAAAAATCCTAATGTTTTATTGCATGCAACATTAGATTATTTTAATATGAACATTTTGCGCCCAACAAGACATAGATTGGTACAAAAATGACAACGCTACAGAAGATTTAGTGAATTAACCCACATAGAAATTCAATACTTTTAAGCAATTTTTAATATTTTTGTTAAATTTAGCTTTGTATATTTATTTGGTGCGGGTTAATTCCATTAATCTTCTGTAACTTTTTAATTTTTGCACCGATCCGGATCCTATTGGGCACAAAATGTTCGTATTGAAATAGGCTAAAATTTTATTTTTTGGATATTTGCATTTCAGTCACAGCATCTTTTTTAAAAACACAAATAACGGTTATTTTGGAAAATTTTACATAAAGATTAGGTGTCAAATTCATTTGGTCAAAAAATTGTCACGTAGTGTAATCATTCAAAAAAGCAAATTTCGATCTACCAAAGGTTAAAATACAGTTACAGGATTGATGTTTGACTATTGCAGTCAGCAGTCGTCGATGGCTGCGGGCAGTTTGCTTAGTACGAGCCATTTTTTTCACTTAGTCACTTTTTTTTCTTCTTTTATTTAAGATTAAAACACACACTGAACACTGTTGGTGCCCTATGTTCTACAACATCAACTTTCTTTTAATTAATTCACAATCCTTGTGTATAATTACTATCAATAAATGATGAAACAGAACTGAGTCTTCAAGCAAATTTCGATCTACCAAAGGTTAAAATACAGTTTAAGGATTGATGTTTGACTATTGCAGTCAGCAGTCGTCGATGGCTGCGAGTGTAAGACGGCAAATCCCTCTGAGGAGATCGAGTGGTTGCGATCGAAACATGTCAGGGTAACCTGCCGGCCAGTGTTCGAGCCCGACTAAAGTCAAGAATTAAAAATTAGCAACAACAATTTCAATTTGTTTTTTTTAATTAATTTTCATGTTGTAAAATTACTTTCTTCGTAAAAATAATTTAATGAAAATTAAATTTGATAAACTTAAGCCTAATTAAAAATATTTAAAAATAAAAAAACCATTAGTGAAAATAATAATTATCCTTTTAAAAGCCAGAATATGCTAATAAATTAATATATCGTCGTTCCGGAGTTATCTTGTCGTATATCAGTGGTAAATTTAATAGATCTATCGATCTGCGCAATCCTCACGTCTCTATCTCTTATGTTTATTGAGATATTACGAAGTCATTTTGTTGTATATCACCTTTTGCGAAAAATTTAATGCGTTATATTATCGTATGTAGCATAATTGTGGATATACGACAAAAAACGTATGAAAACATTCAATTAAAAAATCGTGCGTTATCTTGTTGTATGTGAACAAAGTATATTAGGCATGTTACAAAAAAGAGACTATCTTATTAATATTAGATACTGTTATTTTAACATTTTTCGTTTTATATGTAAAGAGATTTTTGTGTACTACCAACGGCTATTTATATTGATGGAATTATTGCTTTATTGCCTAAATTCATTTTATTGTTAAACAATTAAAGGTTAAATATTCAGGGTGGTACAAAATAAAAAGTTTTGAGAGAATTATCTGAATATTTTTTATTATTATGGAAGGATCTATGACAACTATGTGTGAGACAAAATATCGGCAAAATGCTCGTCGCGCCATCGGTAGCATATCTCTGTCCGATGGTCCATATTTTCAATGGCTCTGCGACATAATTGAGGTTCAATGTCCTTAATGTGTCAAATTATATAATCCTTTAGCTCTTGACTTGTTCTTGGCTAATTGACGTACACTTTTGATTGTAAATATTACCAAAGAAAGAAGGCCAACGGTGTCAAATCATATGATCGTGGTGGCAATGAGTGCCCCGGTAGGCTAGCTGGTAGCGAGCTAGTCTATCAGCGCCGAGGTTGCGGGTTCGATTCCCGCCAGAGACTTTGGTTTCTTTCCTGCAGACAAGCATAGAGCTTCGCGGGATTAGCTTAGAAAATTAAAAAAAAAAAACAAAAAAAAAAAAATTAAATTCCTCGTGCAGAAGAGCCATTGTTTCGTTTGTCATGTGACACATTCTTTTGGAACTACTTATCGTCCAGGTCATATCTCCAATTTCTGGCAAAAAGAAATCCCTTATCAGCTCGCAATAGCGAACACCATTCACAGTAACTGCTTGGCATACCTAATTTTCGAAGAAGTAAGGCCCGATGATGCCGCCTGGCCATAAACCGCATCAAGCAGGCATGCACAGGCGTTTATACACTTCCTATAAAGCCAGTTTGCTAAAATTTGCGCACAATTATCCCGATTGTGGACATATTTGATCGATTATGCTGACCAAAAAATCATTTTCGTAAAAGGCTTCAGCAATCTTAACGCGCTGCTCAATGCTGTACCTCTCCATGGTTGAATTTGGCGCTGATACTACGAAATGTCAAATTAAGTTGGACAACAATTTTACGTTACGATTTGACTCACAATTGACATCGTGCATTATGGTTAGACCACCCTTAAGAAATAATAAAGGCTCAGTTAGGCGAACGTTGCTGTACCGTATCTGTACTGTATCCATCAGCTGTTCGATTTTTGTTATATGAAAACCAATACAAAAGCTTACCGAAATGCAATGTACCGTAGTTGCAACGTACCAATCTGTATTAAATAGAATTTCATGCCGTTGTTACGTGACATTTGTAAGACAGTGATGGGCGGCTTGTATGTAACATTGAATGCGCGTAATTTTGCTCTTTTTTTTGTACTTTTTTTTAGTATATCTAAAGAATTGCGACAAAACAACTTACAACATATTTCCAAATATACAAATATACATATGTTTAGATGTTTAAAGTTAACAAATGCATATACACATACAATAGAAATGTGAAACATATTAAAGACTTTAAATGGTATTAAAACCTTGTTTGGTGTATGCACATTTACACTATATGTATGCTAAAAATATATATGTATGTTAAAATACAAATTTATTTATTGTAAATCTATAATATAAAAAGTAAATTATTAACATTTTTTACATACACAAAATACTGTTTTAATACCATTTAAATCACGTGGTACCTTTTCTGCACAACGGTCACCATTTGAACATTTTTGATTACCATCACTGTGTGTTTTGTTTTATGTATACTCGTGCTTTTTGTTTATGTATGGGAAAACATATGACACGTTTTTAAACGTTCTATAAGTGCACCAACGTACTTACAGTACTGTGCGGTACATTACGGGTACAGCAACGTTCGCCTAACTGAGCCGTAAACCTTAAAATTATACATACAAAAGGAAATTCGTAAATATATTTTTCACTTGCATAAATTTTTGTTTCGAAAATTATTATAACTTAATTTTCAATATTGGTAAAACACGTGAATGTAGGTTTTTAATACCTTATTTTGACTTGATATCCCACAAACTAAAAAATATATCGCAAAAAGTGGCGTATACGACAAAATTAAAAAATTGTTTCGGACGTGACAATGACTATACTTAAAAATTTTTTTCTATGGCTTTGGATATTTTTCCATAAATCGATAAAGAACTTCAAACACAATATCTGACAAAAATATTGGACGACTTTTTTCGAGTACATTTTTGTGTATAAAAATTTGAACCTTAAGATTCGATTTCCCAAAAAAAATTTTTTGTGATATACGCCAAGATAGTTTCGGCACGACGATATGTATACAGCCCAATTATCAATGAAAATTCTCCGGGAGTTTTTTCCCTTCTCCCATTTTTGGGAAATGGGAAAAGGGAAAAACCTCCCGGGGAATTTTTATTAATAATTGGGCGGATAATGACTTTTTTTTTTTTTTGCTTTCTAGATGAAATTCAAGTATCAAAAATCTTGCAAGAAAAATTTATCTATCAGGGGTGTTCTGGAAGTCGAAAGTGCGTGTGCTTGGAAGTTATTTTTAAAGCACTTTTAATCTAAGTTTTATAATTTGTGTTATAAAATTCTGTTTAATAGAGAAATTATTGTGTAAAATTTGTCATAAAATACTTTTCTTAAAGAAATCTTATTAAAAATCGACGTTTAGAATTCTTGCGTTTTGCGTTTTCGATTTCCAGAACACCCCTGTAAATCTTAAATTTATTGTTTAGAATTTACAAAATTTAAATGTTTAAAAACTTTCTTTTAAAAATTCCAAAGTTCAAGCTTTATTTTGTCTTAAAATCGCATGGTGAATATAAATTGGTCAAGTTTTGGGGCTGTGAAATATGGCCCCAAAAAATAAATGAAAATTGACCCCAAATTTGGGGCTATTTTTCATAATGCAATATGGCTCCATTTTTTTAATGAAAAATTACCCCAAAAAAATTGATAAATAACCCTAAAAATAAAATGAGATATGACCCTAAATTTGGGGTTATTCTTTATTAAGAAAAATCACCTCAAAATTTATAATGAATTTTAACCCCAAAAAAGAACACAAAGAAAGTGACATTAAACATTTTCGGTGGAGTTCATATGCCCAAAACTAAAAATCCCAAATTTAGAATCCCGATTTCAAAATCCGGATAATTATACAGTTTTGCTTTTAAAAATCGTACGATTGATAGCACGGTTGGGCTTTCAGCCATGCACAAGGATTTTTTTCTCTATGGTATAACGAACACTGGCTTTGCTTACTAAAGCTCTACGTTATAGCCGGCCTTCGGCCGGGCGCAAGGATTTTTTTCTCTATGGTATAACGAACACTGGCTTCGCAAATTAAAGCTTCTCTGTATAGACGGCCTTCGGCCGGGTGAAAGGATTTTCTTCTCTTCGGTATAACGAACACTGGCTTCGCTCACTAAAGCTTCACTACATAGACGGCCTTCGGCCGGGCGCAAGGTTTTTCTTTTCTTTGGTATAACGAACTCTTCTCGTAATAGCAGGCCTTCGGCCGGGCTCAAGGATTTTTTCCTCTATGGTATAACAAACACCGGCTTCGCTAATTAAAGCATCTCTGCATAACCGGCAAGGATTTTCTCTACTTTGGTATAAGAATTCGGGGTTTTTATGTTATCCCTAGAAACTTTTACAAAGAATTTTATAAAATTTGTGTAAAAATGTTTGGGGTGATTTTTCATTTCTTTAAACTTGCATTTTTTATTAGTAGATGCAAAATAGCTCCAAAGTAAAAATTGTGATTTTATTTGGTACCATTTTCATTCTTTGATATTTGGGTCATTTTTCATTCCACTTAAAATGCAAAAACACCCTAACGAAAAAATGAAAAATAACCCCAAAAAAACAAAAAAATTGAGCCAAAATTGCGTGTTGTTGTGTCTCATGTATAATTTTGGGCCGTTTTTCATTTTCCTTTTGGGGCCATATTTCCTGGGGTCATTTTGCGCACCGCCCAAGTTTTTACTACGAACAAATAACTGGACTCTTATGTAAACATATTTTAAAATCATCATTTTATATGTTCACTTTTTAAAATTATCTTCTGCAATGGTTACAAACAGTGTTCGAAAATAAACATTAAATATCGTTATGTAGTGTTCGGTTCGGTTCGGTAGATTTGTGGAAAACACAAACGCTAATAGTGTTTGTGTAGTAAGCCATGAAAAAATAACGTTTCCCTGTTTGTGATCTTTCGAACACAAAAATAATACTGTACTTATCCAACTCATCAAAAAGATGAGAACATTTGATTGCGTTCTTTTTTTTAAACCACAAGCCTCGTTGTGTTCGGTTTAGCTCATTTATGTTAATTAAAACAGCTTTTACTTGTGATAATAATCACTACTAAAAATATTTTTCCCATAATGTGTATCCCGAAAGCATACTACCAATTTTATTTATTTTTGAGTTAAAACTCTCAAATATTACCCATCAGGCTGTCCCGCTAAGCAAGTTAATAGTGAGCCTGTTGTAATAAAAGAGTGTCTGCTATATTTAAACAGGCTGAAGGTCCACGTTGCTAATTTTTGTTTTATTAAAAAAAATTTGTTTAAAAAAATTTAATTCGTATAAAAAATCTTATGGACCGGCAAGCAATTGCTGAAAAAAGCAACCGCCGATAAAACAAGTGTTGCCAACATTAAGGGGTTGAAAGAAAAACCTTTAACTCTTTGCAAATCTCTGTTTTCTTTATTATAAATAAAACTTTCTTAAATAAATTAAAATATTTAACAACAAGAACTGCTTCCAAAAAAAATTTCATTTACTGATTGTCTGTCCATTTTTTTTTTTCGGACAAATGATGAATTAAATACATGAAAACAAATAAACGAAAAACGTTAAAAAAAAGACGGTAAATAAAAGAACAAAAAAATTAAAATGCTAAAAATGTGCGTATGGAAAATAAATGAGTTTTTTTTTCATTTTCGTCTGTATACAAATGTCTGTTTACAAACACACAAAACAGTAATACGGACTTACACATATGCAAATACATTTATTTCATTTTAATTTTTGCGAAAATTGCAATGCGTTGTATTTCATGCGTAACATGGCATTAAAATTAAATCGATAAAATGCCAACAACATTTGTTTGAATAAAACAACAGATCGTGCTGCAATTATACAAAATACAACATTAAAAATATAAAAAAAAACGAAATTAAACAGTTAAAATAAAAAAATAAAAAAAACAACAAGAACTGCAAATAAAATTGAGGGAAACACAAATTAAAAATAATAAGGAAATGGTAAAAATAAAAAAACAAATGCAACCTATTTTAAAGTAATTTAAAGAAAATTTATTCCAGATGAAATTTTACTTTTAAATGAAAAGTATTTGTTTGTTGTTGAAAATTTAATAAATATTAATTTAAAAAAATCTTCTTTTTTTTAGCGTAAAACAGAAAATCCCAAAAAGTATGCAGTACTAACTCATGTTATGACCAGCAAAAACCTTTAGTCTGGGTTTACACTATGAAAGTTTTCTTTCAGAAAGTCTGAGATTATGGGTGAGAGAGGAAGAACCATGCTGCTATTCTCTCCCCTCTCCCCAATAAACTCACACTTTCTGAAAGAAAACTTTCATAGTGAGAACCCAGACTTAAAAAGAATTTTAATTTTCAGTTATTTAAAAAAAGTTACAAAAACAAGTACAAATTATATTTTAACTTAATTTGCTAAGAAATAGATATAGAAACTGACCACAGTCTGTGGCGGGACTCGAACCGGTAACTTTCGTAATAATGACTTGCCTCACTACCAACAAGCTTACCGCGGCACTCAATACGTTACATGCTTTGATTAACAAAATAAACAAACCAACTTGGCGTTCTTGTATTTAAAAGCTCCTTAAAATATACGAACTTTGCTAGACTTTATGGCAAGAAATTTCATACCTAACTAAGAATTTGTTTAATGTCTTAAAATTTACAACACAGTATTTATCGCTTATATGCATTTCATACCTTGCCCGATTTTTTTATGCTTTTAAGTGAGAAATGCCACAATAAAAACTGTACCCATGTTCTGTAACTTTAGTGAGAACTTTTTGCATCGAAAAGATGTGAAACAAAATATTCCATCGTTTCTCGAAAAGTGAGAAAAATGTGTGTCTGTAACTCATGTCGAAAACTATCAAAAGAGATTACGTCGTAACGTTATAAATGTCAAAATATTGCATTCGAAGCCGATGTGATATTGCAGACGTTCAGAACGCCAGTAACACATATTGTTGACGGCGACCAAAATTTAACATTTTTCAATGACGGCGGCGAAAATACAACCGTCAGCTATACCAAATTGTGTAAAGAGCGACTTTAATATTTGTTGTTTGCAAACGAGCTTTGAAGACATTCGTATATTTTATTAAAATTTTAAAAGCAAAATAATAAAACAATGAAAAATGTGCCAAGAACAAAATATTATTATTCTTTGCATTTTGCATTTTTAATTGTTTTTTAGTGTAAAATTTATTCTCGTCCCATTTTTATTCGTGAGTTTATTTGACAGTTCAAAGCGGGAACTTTTCTCAACAAAATGTTACAGACACACTTTTTCTGTAAATTGGCGAGTAATTTCCTTACGTGACAGCTTGTACTCGCCAAAAAAGTTACAGACACAGTTGAGCGAGAAAAACAGCTGTTTGTTTCAATTTATGGCATTTTTGTTTCATTTCACACATTTCAATCGAAGACTTTCTCCACGGTATGAACAAAAACTATTTTACTTGATTAAAAATGCATGAACAGAAAAAAAAGTTGCTGAATTATTTTTTTGATTTCTACAAATTTTTTTACTGATTCAATTAATATTTTTGTTTGATATTTATTTAACCAACAAAAATGTTGATAACTATTCAAAAATATTAACGCGTTATTGGTTTCAAGTTTTCACAATTTTGTATGAAAAATTTAACGCGCCTTATGTTGTCGTTTTTTTTGCATTTTTTTATTTGATCGTAAGCAACACTTCTTTATGTGAAATATAAGAACTACAAGAAAAACACATGCAGTCTATTTTTGGACGCTTTAACAAAGTTCAGCAATAAAAACAATGATAAAATAGATTGACGAGGTTTGTAGTACAAAAACAACAAAAACAATAGCAGGTAAAAAAACGTTTCACTCTTTTAAAACAACAACAACATTGTAAGAAACAAAATTAATTTTTGGTTGGTAAAAAAAACCAAATCCCGTATTCAATTTTTTCGAACTGTTTACTTAAATACATCAAATACAAAAATAGAATGATGACGAAAAACATATCGAGTCGGTCTGCCGCCGTTTTTGGTTACATTTCTTCTCATTAGCAAAGAAAAGGATGCAGCAACAGTGAGTGATGAAGAAAAAATATTGTGCGTATAAATAAGACTTCGTTCAAAAATTATTCCAACAAAAAAATGTGTCTCAAAGCCAGCCGGCCGCTCTGCTCTGCTTCATCTTCTCCAACAGTGCTTTGCTTGCTTGTGTGCGCGTCATTGCTTGTGCAAAAACTTTTTTGTTTGATTCAGCAAAATTATTTGTTTGAAATTGATATGAATTTCAGTAAACTTTCTGTTTAATTCAGTTAAATTATTTGTATTCGGTGTTTTTTTCAATAAACAAAATGCAAACAAATTGTTTGAATATGCGAATTTGTTTATAGGACCGATTTCAGACAAAAAATTTTTTGATTCTACAAATTTTTTGTTTGAATTGGAAAAATAGTTTTTTCTGTGTGTATACATGCGAACTTGAAATTAAATTTAGTTATTTAGTTATATATATGATTTTTTGTAATTGACTTAAATTTTCAAAAAATTTTTTTAAAGCAACCCAGTAAAAACTTCGCTTACATAACATAACATAACAACTTCTATAACTACTTTTTGCTGGATGTATGTAGGTAAAATAAGAATAATTTTACACATTATTTTGTAGGCGAAGTTTTTACTGGGAATTTATTAAATAACATTGTGCTGTTAAACAATTATATGGGATATGCATATAAACGCCTGCAAATACACAAAACGATTTCGGCTATTTTGAGTGCCAATTTATAATTGCATAAGTTTGGTTGCATAAAAGCATTAAGTGCTTATGACTGATTGCATATAAGCAGGGCTGCCAGATAAATTTGTAAGAAAATCGTCAGTTTCCTGAGAAAAAATAAAGAAATCGTCTTTATCGTTTCGAAAAATCGTCAAAAAAAATCGGACAACTTAAAATTTAGTTTTTTTTAAAAAATTTTTGTTGGATTTTTATAAAAAAAAAAACAATCAAACAAAAACATAATTACTTCATACCCAGCTAGCATTTTCAATCGTGTAAGGGCTACAGGAGTCTCATGAAGAGCGTTTTTGATCGTCGATGACCGCATTTTTTAATCGTTTAAGATTCCTCACTCTGGAGAATCTGTAACAGAATTGAGATTCTTCCATAGCACAGCGAAAGAAGCTTCTTCAATCGTTGTTGGAATCGTTTAAGACGCGGGTAAAGATAATCTAACGAGAATTTCATGTCAAGAATCGTATGAGACTAATGTAGATATTCTCTTACAACCCGTTGCTTGCCGTATAATTGTTGAAAAATATGATTTTTACAGAAGGCCGTAAAAGGTTCATTCGTTGATGGTTTGATGACAGATAAACAAAGTGTAAAATTGTTGTTTTTGTACTCTGAAAATTATCAAAGATTTTGTTAAGACTTGCATATTATAGCAGTATCTAAACAAAAGTGACACGCGTTTTCTAGTTTTTGAATAGAGCGGCCTGAACGCTATTCAATTGTAAAAACCGATTTTGACAGCTCGTTTAGTATGTAGTGAAGTTTGCCGCTATTGTTAATTAATAATGGCAATTTAGCTATTTTTGGTCAATCAAGGGTTTTTATATCTATTTTTATTTATAATTTGTAGGTTTTATTAAACAAGAAAATTATCACTACTGTTTGTGACACAACGTTGACGCTCTTGTTTTGGTATGGCATATCAGCGTAAAAGCTAAGCGAAAGAAAACGCCTTCCAACATTCCAAGATTAATTAATGAATTGTCAGGAAATGAAATGTCTTATTCAGGATTTGGAGACTGAAAAAAATCGTCATTTTTTAGAAAAAAATCAGGAAATCGGCACTTTGCTAATTTCGGAAAAAAATCGTCAAAATGACGATTAATCGTCAAATATGGCAGCCCTGCATATAACCGATTAATATGGTTTATTTAATCAGACTAACAACCAATTTCACCAAGTTCAGTTATAATCAGTGTTCGAAAATAAACAGTAGGGCCATTCTATTATAGTCAACTTTTAACATCAATTTTCAAATCACACTATTTGATACTTTTTTGATGCCAATTTAAAGTAAAATATCTATATTTTATAGTAATATAATTTTTTTTAATGTAAGCTTAAATATAAATTTGTTGTGCACTTCGGTGCATTTAAATTCATAGATTTGGCGTGAACAGAAAATTCATTGCATGTTGCACCCGTCATGGCTTAAAGAGCAAATTTCATATTATTGGATTATATTTCTCTACGATGTTTTATTTGATAGCCATCGTCTGATATCTCATCTTTCACAATAAAAAAAATAATACAATAAAAGTTTAAAAATTAACAGAGTTTTGTGTTTTTGTGGTACAGTAGACGCTCACAAATTAGAGCTTTCAGTAATTCGAACGTCCAGAACTTAGAATTAGTGTTTGCAATACATAAAAATGCTCTAAAATTCGAATTTAAAATTCTAATTTCAGAGCGTTTTTTTTTTTTTTTTTTTTTTTTTATTTGAACACAAGAAATCCGCAGTTTATTTTTATTCTGTTTGAACCAGTGTTCGAAAATAAACACTAAATATCGTTCTTTAATGTTCGGTTCGGTAGATTTGTGGAAAACACAAACGCTAATAGTGTTTGTGTAGAAATTCATTAAAAAAAATAACGTTTCCCTGTTTGTCATCTTTCGAACACAAAAATAATGCTGTTTTCATCATACTCAACAAATGATGAGAACTTCAATGTGTTCGGTTCGGCTCGTTAATGTTCGTCGCTTTTTGCTGATAAAAAAAAACCTAACATTTTTTACAAAAACAAAATACACACACGAAAAAAACATTATAGAACATTAAAATATAATGTTTTTCTTCAGTATCACTACAATTGTTCTGTTTTTTAACGAAGAAGCGAACATTATATAGTGTTCGGTTCTTTCTTGAAAATAGTTACGAACGGTATTAAGGTTTGTGTATGTTTACACAAACACTAAAAAAATAGATATCGTTCTTCGGTGTGTGAGCCGAACGCTAAATAATGTACTGTTTATTTTCGAACACTGGTTTGAACATAGTAAAACTAAAAAGGGGAGTTACCAAATCATATATGTTCTTTCCTTATTGAATTGTTATGTTTTGTTGCCATTAGTTTTTTTAAATTCATATTTTTAATTTAAAAAAATACATTTAATGTATTGGACTGAATTGTTACGTTTTGTTTTCTTGTTTTTATCAAACAAAATTTAATTAAAAAAATTTTAAAAGTCTTTTATATAAGTGTTTGGAAGTAAAATTACTCACTTTTGTATTTTTTATTCGGAAAAAAAGTCCAGAAATTAGAATAATTCAGAAATTAGAATCGCCTCAAAAACAAAGCGGTTCTAATTTGCGAGCGTCTACTGTATGATCTTATGGAAGTTGGCCAATTTGGTTGCACCCGTCATGCAGTTTAAAGCTCTCTCGTGGCTATTTGATCGTTTCATAAAAATTCTTATAAATAGATAACAATAGTATATAAAAAAATGTTACCCCTTCTAGAAATAACTTAATCGCAAATGTGTTTCTTTCTACTAGTAAAAGACGTTTAAAGCGTCTAAATGTTGCACCCGTCAGATCAGAATCGCCCAGTACATTATTCAGCGTTATATTTTTTTAGTGATTGTGTAGACGAACACAGCCCGTTATACCACTCGTAACTATTTTTAAGAAAGAGCAGAACATTATATCGAGCTCTAATAGCAAAAAATATGTAACCAACAACATTTTTGATTTTTGTTTTTTGATAAAATTGGATAATCAAAAAGTAATTTCTTTGGGAATACAAAATTTTAATTTCAAAAGATTTTGTTATTCGTGCTCAATTCCCAGTTTTTAAGCTTGATAAAAACACTTGAAATTTATTATTGATGGGATAAGCTATTCATATGGGCAAATCCTGCGTGACGAACGCTACATTCGCACGCGTTTTCTGATTGAAATATACAAATTTTTTGGTCTTTCAAAAAAGATAGCTTCAACTTATATATAGTATTTAGTCACATTAATATGTACTTACAAATGGCATAAATCATAATTTCTTAGCAAGTATTTGTTGCGAAATAATTAATCACAAAGTCTTGTGACGCACGCTACAAAAAGTGGAAGTAACTTCAAAGGTTCAAGTGCACTGAAAGAATTTTCTTCGCAATACCAATGAATTTTGACATTAATCCCATGAAAAATTGCATTAAAAAGGAACCTATGCAGCGCTTCGTTGGATCGATGAAACCTGTTTCATTAAAAGGATTTAATGAAACATTACATTAGATCTATGAATATTATTCATTGGATGAATACTTTAAATAAAGTAAAAAAAAATTTTTATTTTTTTTAATTACCTTTTTTTTATTGTTTTTAATTATTTTTTTTTTATCTTTTCTTTTTTTTATTTTACTTTATTTTATTTTTAATTTTTTTTCTGTCTCTGGCGGGATTCGATCGCACAACCTCGGTGCTGATAGACTAGCTCGCTACCAGCTAGTCTACCGGGGCAGTGTAGTTTTTGTATTAAAAAACTATGTTTTTTACTCAATTAAGAGCGTAAATATGAGATTAAATTGTACATAATAACAATAACAACGTTGATTGAAAGTGGATTGAAAGTTTTTGTTTCATTACTATAATGACATTTTTATTGTCATAATGAAAATTTAAATTTATGAAGGCAATTATTGAAATATGTTGCTTTTATAAAAAAATTTTTGATTTCATAAATTTAATGGCATACATGTAACATTCGATGTATGAAATTATTAAATCTTACATTTTTTAATTAACAATTAAACATTTTTTTAAGGAAACTATAATTTTATATTAATTTATGAATATAGTTATGTTTGTATATTGTTTTTTTATGTTCCCAATTAAAATTTTTTGTTTAAGTTGGACAAACTTAAGTTTTCATATATCCAATGAAAATTTTTAACGTAATTACGAAATCCAATGAAGCGATTTTAAAGAAAATACTTCATTATAACTATGAAATTCCATTTAGACAATGAACATTTTCATTTACCCATGGAAAATTTTTTTATGAAAATGATTCATTAAATATATGAAGCATTTTTCTTTCAGTGTGCATTTTCCTAATTTTTAGCGAAATTGGCATGATAAAGTATACAAAATCTAATTCCTAAAAGAAAGATGACTATAAGAGAATTCTAAAAGAACTTATTCGCAGCCAAAAAATGTTGTGATTTTTTGACAAAAGCGGTGAACCCTTTGTTACGCACGCTACATAACGCACGCTACAGTTTTCCAGTAGTATTTTATTATTATATTTTATTTATTTTAACAAATCAAATTATATTTTTATGAATTGCATTTCTTAAACTAATTTCTTAACTAATGGATATCAACTTTTTTTTTAACGAAATTTTTATTTTGATAAGTCTGCTGTTAGTGCTATTTAAAGCACAAAAATCACCTAAAATAATGCTAAATTCACGTATAACATTGAGAAATCAGCAGTGGGGTAGGATTTGGTAAAAATTATTGCATTAATGATCATTGAAATACATATTTTTTAATATAAAAATGAAATTATACATCTAGTCTTATATTCCATTAAAAAAAAATCATTTGAAAAATTCTTGGTTGGTGGACTGTTGCTGGGATTTGCCCATATGCGCATTTCACTGGTTGCTTAGGCCAGATCATCAGGAAACTTCATCCATAAAGATTTTAGAAAAACTAAAGATATTAAACCAAATAAAACTGTTAAACGTATAATAATTATAGCAACAGTTCTACTTGTAATAATATCAAAGTTTAAACAAAACACATCAACAATAAACAACAGTGGGTTTATCTCATCTTACATTCCCCACTACAATTAGTTGAAATTCTCTCAACATTTATTGTAGTTGTAAGTAGGTTAATAAAAACAAAATAAAAACAACAACAACTTATAAAAGATGTTGTCAATTAAGTGTTTTTTAGGCCGTGCACTTGCCTGTTTATTATCAAAAAGTAATTTCAATTTTTGGGAATACAAAATTTTAATTTCAAAAGATTTTGTTATTCGTGCTTAATTCCCAGTTTTTATTCTTGACAAAAACACTTGCAATTTATTGTTGATGGGATAAGCTATTCCTATGCGCGTTTCACTGGTTGCTTAGGCCAGATCATCAGGAAACTTCATCCATAAAGTTTTTAGAAAAACTAAAGATATTAAACCAAATAAAACTGTTAAACGTATAAGACTTATAAGCAACAGTTCTACTTGTAACAATATCAAAGCTTAAACAAAACACATCAACAATAAACAGTGAGTTTATCTCATCTTACATTCCCCACTACAATTAGTTGAAATTCTCCCAACATTAATTTTAGTTGTAAGTAGGTTAAGAAAAAACAGTACAATTGTGTGATACTGCAGACAAACATTATAATTTCATGTTCTGTAATGATAAAGAAATAAACAAACACTAGTTTAATCTGGATTTTTTTATGTGGATTCAAATTTAAGCGATTTTAAATAAACGATTTTTTTTTAATTTTTACGGTGTTTGAAGTTTTAGAAATCAAGTTTGCAGTACTGATATAATCGTTATACAGGCCTGTTGTGCAAATCACTTTTACTCAAATCATCAAATCCCGTTTCTGTGTGTTTTGGTGTGATCTACAATTGCCGAAAGCACACCGAGAAACACAAAAACGGTATGACTTTCAGAACACCTCAAAATCACACGTGTAATTTCGAATGCACGTGATTTGAAATCACGTGATTTGCAGAACAGGCCCGATAGTTTGTTTTATTTTGCGTTTTTTATATGCATAGTCGGCAGGTTTGTATGAGTGTTTTTAAACAAGCGAAAAGCACATAATATAAGTTTTACAACGAATGCTAGTTTCGGAATCAAAAATTAGGTGGAAACATGGTCAAATAAACAGATGGCAGCACTACGCCGGATGACGATTTTTTGCTCTTTCATTCACGCAGAGAAAAAATATGGCTGGGCATGGTTACGGCAACAACACTATGTTTAATGTAACAATATATTGTTGTCGTACACAAATAATTGATATTTTTTATTAAATATCAACAATATTATAGTTACTGTAAACATATATATGTTGATCGCAATTGTAAATTTGAGTATTGTTGATCGAAAAATAATTATTTTTCTAAAAACTAAATTATGATAACTTTCAAAACATATTATATTACTCACAATCATATCATGATATCTAATAGCCACAACATGACAACTTTCTATACATTTATCATATAGTGTTTAAGATGCAATCAAACTATTTTTACTCTAATAATATTAAGTTAGCACCATTTTAAAATAATTTGGAATCAGTTTTGTCGTTTATTTTATATGTGAGCGGTTTATTAATTTAAAGATAAATTCCTATAAAAAATAAGTTTAAAGAAACTAAAAAAATTAAATTTTAGTGGAGTTCATTCAGTATTAGTGATTTAATAGTGTAAATGCAAAATGTCGTCGTTATTTGAAAAATCCAGCAACAAAACACACAGAGATTTCGTTATATTTTCTAAAAGTGATACGATATTTCTGTGGTTTTCATGGGCAACCGCGTATGTCTTAAAACAAATTTTTCAGGAGCGCCGAAAAACCATTCTAGTGCAAACTATGGGCTAGGTATTGCACTTTTTAAACTTTTGTCACTACGTTAAAAAATCGTAATTGATCCATCTTTTTTCAAACATTTTAAGAAACATGTAAAGAGCGTTTAAAATTATGCAATATCTCAAAATCGGAAAGGGCATACGCGGTGACCCATGAAAACCACAGATTTTGCATTTGTTCTTTTGCAAGCCTTATATTGAACTCCGCTATTTAATTTACATACATAATGAAAAATTATAAAAAGCCACAAAATAAAAAATCGATCGAAAATTTTTTTATTTATTTTATATTTTTTTGACAGTTTGATTGCTTCTTAATTTATTATGATTAACCCAAGGCGAATTCATAAAGGTGACATTTTCGAGTCATCTGTTTATTGTTTATTTTTTTGTGTGTATACTGAATGTCAAGCTTTTTTTACATTTTGTGAAAAAATCAATTCAATAAAAATGTAGAAATTTGAAAAAAAAACTTATTTAAATTTTATAAAATAAAAAAAGTGAATATAAAATATAAACACAAGAAATTAAAAATCCGTAAGGAATAAGTGGGGCCACAATTAATTTGCAATTGAGGACTTTCTAAAGCAATTGTGTATATTTTATTAACAAACAAATCCTTTTTTGTATTTTCAACAAATATTTTTGACATTCACTCTAACTTTTTACAAAAACAAAATACATAGTATTTTTCAATAGAAAGGGATAGCTAGCATAACTCTATCTCATGATGCGGTCACCTTTATAAATTCGCCTTGGATTAACCTGATGATAATATGATTACTTCTTAGCTTATTATGATTAACATGACAATAATATGATTAATTTCTTAGCTTATTATTATTAACATGATAATAACATGATGGCTTCTTAACTTATTATGATTAACATGACAATAATTTGATTACTTCTTAACTTAGTATGATTAACAGAATAATAATATGATTAAGGGTAAAATATTATGATGTCATATTACGAGTATTTTAAGTCATAATATGATTCAATAATAATATTAATATGGTGACTACAATCATGAATCTTATTATAATATGTTGCTCTTAGAATATGTTTACCACAACCATGTTTTTTCTTTGTGTGTTGTTTGTCTAGGTTTATTTCAAAGTTTTGTTTATGTTTCCACGTGTTGTGCTGCGATTATTTTATTTTATAAAAGTTTTTAATAATTTTTAAATTAAAATAAATAAGATATTGGCGATAATTAAAAAAATTGACTAAAAATTTATTTATTTCATCAAGTTCAGCGGCACGCTTTGATTTTTGTTTAAAGTATTTTTTGATGTAAGCAGTGATATAATTTCCATTTTTGTAATAGTGTTGTATTTGTTGCCGTAACGATGCCACCTGCTTATTCCACGATGTGTGGAAATTTGAAATATTTCAATTTAAACTCGTTCTTTCCTGTTTTTTACGGTACAACATTGTAATAACCACATATACGAGTGTAAAGCAACTTGCATGCCTTTTAAACTAATAGAGGTCTCATAATAAAGCTTTAACAATGTGATAATGACACTAAAGGCCAACTTAGATTAAAAAATAAAAAAAAAAATTAGAACTAAGTTAGAAAAATTTTGATTTAAATTGGCCATTTCCGGTTTTGCAGATGAACAAAATTTATTTTTTTTTAATATTAATTTTTTTTTATTTAAAGATTAATCGATTTGCTATAGGAAACTAAAAGTTGTTTCGAATCCTCGTCCATTTCTTTTTGCAAATACGCATCTGACAAATCTATTTTCGAAAATAATTGACCATTTTTAAGGTTATGAAATAAATCACGAATTCGTGGGATTGGATATTGTTCTATATCAATTTGAGGATTAATAGTTTCTTTAAAGTCTGCGCACACCCTAATTTTACTATTAGGTTTGGGTACAATCACTAGCGGCGATGCCCATTGGCTATATTTCAAAGGTTTCCATATACCTAATTCGGTCAACCGATCTGCCTCCTTTTTGAATGCATCATGATGGCCTAGCATCCGGTTTCATATAAATATGAGCTTTCATTGTGGTATACAACCCCAACTCGTTTGAAAATATATCTTTAAATTCCTCATGTAATGATCTTAAACCAAGATTCTCTTCTACTTTAAAAATCTGTACCGCTTTAAATTCATCATACCAATTTAATCCGAAAATATTAGCACATTCATGAGAATTTGCAACGATAAGATCTAATCGCTTGCTTTCATTCTGTATATCAACATTAACTTCAACGGAACCTAAAACAAGGATTTGTGCATTACAGTAACCGAAAAGTTTGACAGACGTAGGTTTAAAAACGGGGCTTTTAAAAACCTTATAACTTTCAAGACCAATAACGGAGCGCCCGTATCAAATTGAAATTTCATATCCTGATTGTTGATCTTAACATTTAAAATCATTTTATTACCAGATCTTGAAATAACATTGTCAGTGGCATCACACGACAAAATTTCATTATTCACCCCAACTGAGTTAATTTTATTAAAATAAGATTTATTTTTACATACCGGAGTAATGTGTCCTATTTTCTTGCAGATAAAACATTGAGCTTTCAAATACTTGCATTTGTTCTTTTCATGGTTCTTAAAACATGCTGGATGCATGCTGGATACTGCTGTTTCGATTGATAATTCTTGTAATGTTGGTTTTGATTTTGATGACTACGTTGCTGATTATGTTGTTGGTTATGCTGTTGATGACTTTGTCTCCTCGAAGTTTGCTTCATATAAAAAATTTCACTATCATTAGTTGCTTTAGATTTGATGCTGTTAAGTGTGTTTTGTGTAGCTTTAAAAGTTTCTGCAATTTGCAACACTTCTCTTAACGTTGGCTCATCTTTATGTAAAGCTGCTGTCCTCACGGGCTCGTCAGGTGTATATAAAATTAAAATATCATGAATAAGTTCATCGCAAAACTCAGTACAACAATTATCTTTCTTGCACACAAAATTGCATTCCCTTGCCACAACTTTTAAATCTGTTACCCATTGACTGTAGCTCTCGTCTTCACGCTTAACACGTTGGTAAAATTCATACCTTGACTTAATCATTTGTATTCTGCTTTTATAGTGGACATCCAAATTAGTTACCAAATTTGTAAACGTCATCTCTTGTAAACTATGCTTTCCAACCAGCTTCTGTAACACACGGAATGTTTTGTCGCCAATCCAAGATAATAAAAACGCTCTTTTCCTTTCATCGTGCTCTACGCCATATGCCTTGAAGTGTTCTTCCAACTGCCTTTTGTAGGTATCAAAATCATTTGATTCTTCATCAAATTGCTGAAATTTCGGTACCGCTATGTTGCTTGTAGTTATACTTGAAACAGGACTCGTAGTCCGCTGATTCATCTTCTCCGTGAAGAATTGTTGTTGCTGGGTTAAAATTTGTTGAGTCCAGGCTTGTTGGCGTTCTAAAATCTCTTGAATAGCAGGATCCATTTTTTATCTCGTCGCCAAATAATATGTTTCAAAATAATAGTTATGTATATTTTATAAAAAGAAATTAAGTTTATTTCAACACAAAACCCATAATACAGAAAATTATATATAAATTACGAAACTCAAAATACAAAGAATATTTGATTTAAAAACATTTTTAAACGACAAGTGGATACAGAGAAACACATCATACACATTATTTAGATGTAACTTTGTTTGAATTTATTTTTTGTTTTACCTTAATTATAAAACATACATTTTCAATAATTTCGATAATACATAATTAACAATTTTATTTAATTAAATTTTTCTATAAAAACAAAAAAAATTATGTTTCCATTTAACAAATCAAAGCCTACATTTAGGCTTAACGTTTTAATAATTGTAATTGTATATTTTCTGAAGGCATTTAATTTGTTTTTAATTGATTTTACCTGGGGCTTTTGGCCTTAGTTTTTCTTTGCAAAACAATGCAAATGAATGTTTCGTTTCTTTTTTTATATAAATAGATAATTTAAAATTTTTTTTTCACTATAAACCGAAATGTTTTTATTGTATTTGTATGTGGTTGTTGAGTTGGTTGACCACTTGTTTAACTCTTCCTCTAAATTGAAAAAACGATATTTTTTTTTGCAAAAAATTAAGTTCACGTTATTTAACATAAAAATGGCTACATTTTGTTTTGTTTTTTATGGGCAAAAACCAACCCAGACTGCTCAGATATTAAATGGTGGCTTTTCGAATTGTGAGTATTTGGCGACCACTTGAATTATAAATTTCATGCAATTGTTTTTTTTGCTATTAAAAATGTGTATATTTTATTTACCATGTATATTATAGAGTATTTACATACATGGTAAAAAATAGTTTTATATACATATTTTATTTGTAAATACATATTTTAGTTATGTGGAAATACTAGGGAAAACTTAAATAGGGTCAGTAATTATAATTTGAACGAAAAAGGCAAAGTCTACTTCCAGGCAGTTAAATGCAGTATTAAGTGAAGCATATATGGAAATATAAATTTTCTTATTCATAAGGTTTTTAAGTTGTTCCATACTTAATTGTTGCTCACTGTTAAATTTTATTTATTTGTTTTTTTATTTATTTATATACCATAAAGTACTATTGGTCTCTTTTAGTCAGTTTGTTGTTTATTTGTATTTTTATAAATGTTTTATGTACATTTATTCAGTTTTCTGTTATTTATTTATTTTTTTTTTTTTTGTAATTTTTTCCCATGTATTTGTTTGTTTTTATAGGCTGTTGTTGTTTTCGCTGTTGTTTTTTAGTTGGTCAACCGTTGAATTATCAATTTCGTGGTGTAACTTGTGGTAAATAAGTGCGGTAAACTTCAATGATTTTTCAAGGTTTTGTGATTGTTGCTGTTTTTTTTTTATAATTTTATTCGCTTTTGTTTATATTTTTAAAAATTAATTCAAAGTATTGACAAAATAAAAACGAGAAATAAAATGTTTACAAATATGCCCAAAAGTCGGCAATTTTAATTGATAAGAGTTTCTAAATTTTAACCAAAATTTATAATATACATACATATTTTGATTTAAGGTTGGGATTTTTTTCATTGTTATAAGTTTTCCATAAAATTATCTTTATTTGTAAATGGGTAAATTATTAATAAGAAAATTTATAAATAGTATTATTATTATTGTAATTAAACTAAGAAACATTTTAGAATTTGCCTCCAGCGGTAACAACTTTGATTAATCTTATTTTCAAAATGCTACAATTTGTTCGACTATTGAATTTTATTACAATTTTGTGAAGCATATGAATATTAAAACCAACTTTTATCATATGAAAAATTTTTTTAAAATTTTTAAGCCAAATCACTTTTGATATTGCTTCCCAATTTGGTTAATGAAAACAGTCAGGGTTCGAAAACAAACATTTAATATCGCTCCTTAGTATTCGGTTCAGTAGATTTGTGGAAAACACAAACGCTAATAGTGTTTGTGCAGAAAATCATTAAAAAAAATAAAGTTTTCATGTTTGTCATCTTCGAGCACAAAAATAATACTGTTCTTATCCAACTTAACAAAAAGATTAAAATAAAATGTTTGTCGACAGTACCACTACAATTGTTCTGTTTTTTTACGAAGAACAGCACAGTTTGTAGTGTTCGGCTCTATCTTAAAAATAGTTAGGAACGGTATTAAGGGCTGTGTTTGTCTACAGTGTCATCACAAAGAGAGACAGTTAAAAATGTGTATGTAGTGGTGAGTGCAAAGAGAGGAAAATAAATTTACTCGTTTGAGACAATAACTATGTGTTTTGTTTTTTTAAAATTACGGCTTTTTACAATTGTTTCGTTAACCTTCATGATGTGTGTGTTTGAAATTCACGAAAAGTGCTCGGCCCCCGGGGACATAGCGTGATGATCGTTGGTCTACACAAACATTAAAATAATAGATATCGTTCCTGGGTATGTGAACCGAACGCTTAATAATGTTCTGTATATTTTCCAACACTGCTATATATCAGAGAACGGCTTTGTGCGATTGCAAGAAAATCGCATTAAATGAACACCAAGGTATATTTTAGGCAGGTAGTCTCGGAAAGCCAGCTGGTTATTTTTTATTTGCTTGTTTTGTGATACAAACTGTCAAATGTTGTATATTAAAAAAGTAAACAAGTTTTTTGTCTTTATCTTTTGTCTCTTTTTAACCTCTCTGCTGTTTGACAGTTCGTATCACATAGGTAACAACAATAAAAAGCCCTGTTGTCTGTTTTATTGTACAATTGTTGTAATCTCGCAGCTACCTGCTATAACTATACCTTTATGAACACCAACAAATACACTTGCTTGCGGTCATACAATCAAACTTGCGCAACCGCAAACAGTCGCTGCTGGTTTGCACTCGTTCAAATAATGCACATCGTTCTTTGTTATTTCCCTGCAAATAAAATTGGACCACCTGACCCATTTTGATAAAATGGACTACTCCATGGACTAGTCCGATGTAATGCAAGCATGGACCATGCCATTGTTAAAAAGTGTTTGTAGTGAGACGACATGTCTTCGTTTTTTAACGACATGCTTTCGTGTTTAAACGACTTCAAAACTAATCCTCTTGAGTATACCATGGAGTAGTTTTAAAACTACTCCTTACTGGTCCAAAGGTGGGTTATATACCATGGAGTAGTTTTAAAACTACTCCTTAGTGGTCCAAAGGTGGGTTATATGGTCCTCTCCTAGGACATCGTAATGTTAAATAGACCAGGTTTTTTCCATACGTTTGGGTTACTTGTGGACTAGTCCTGGTCCCTTGTGGACTACTCTTTACACGCGTGTTTGGACTGGTCCTATTATTTGCAGGGTTATGCCATAATTAGCTTCGTTTTTTAGTAAAGATGTTTGTGTGTTCGGTGCGACAATGATTGTTTTGGTAAAGAAAAAAAAATACAAACAAAAAAGCCAGAAATCAAGCAATCATTACTCATGTAGGCATTCAGCAGTTGCTATGTAGTACAAGAAAAAAAAATTTAAGAAAAACAACAACGAACAATTTCCATAGAAATAGAAGACAATGTATTGTTGTTGTTATCGTTGTTATTGCTGTTAATGTAACAAAGCGACTCGTACTCTTACCAGTTTAGTTCGTCGTTGCACGCAAAGAAAAAACATGGTTGTGGTAAACATATTCTAAACATATTCATAAGAGAATTATGATTGTAGTCACCATATTAAGATTATTATTGAATCATATTATGACTAAATATACTCGTACTATTACATCAAAATATTTCTTCCTTAATCATATTATTATTCTGTTAACCATACTAAGTTAAGAAGTAATCAAATTATTGCCATGTTAATCATAATAAGCTAAGAAGTAATCATATTATCATCATGTTAATCATAATAAATTTAGAGGCAATCATATTATGATACAGCACCTTTCATAGCTGTCATAAAAATACAAAATAAATTAAAATATTTTTGCATCGATTTTTTATTTTGTGGCTTTTTACAATTTTTCTTAATGTTAATCAAATAGCGGAGTTCAATATAAGGCTTGCAAAAGAGCAAATGAAAAATCTGAGGTTTTCATGGGCAACCGCGTGTGTCCATTTTTTCGATTTTGAGATGTTGATGAAATATCGTAGCACTTTTATAAAATATAATGAAATCTCTGTGTGTTTTGTTGTTGGACTTTACAAAAAAACTATGATATTTTGCATTTGCACTATTACATCACTAATACTTGAATGAACTCCGCTAATATTTTAATTTTTTAATTTCTTTAGACTTATTTTTTTATGGAATTTTATCTTTGAATTGTTTAACCGCACACAAATAAAAAAAAACGACACAACTGCTTCAAAATTATTTTACAAATGGCGCTAGCATAATATGATTAGAGTAAAAATAGTTTGATTGCATCTTTAACATAATATGATAAATGTATAGAAAGTTATCATGTTATGGCTATTAAATATCATGATATGGTTGTGACAAATATAATATGTTTAGAAAGTTATCATAATTAAGTTGTTAGAAAAATAATTGTTTTTCGGTCAACAATACTAAAATTCATAATTGCGATAAACATTGATATGTTTACAGTAACTATAATATTGTTGATATTAAATAAAAATAACAATTATTTGTGTACGACAACAATATATTGTTACATTAAACATAGTGTTGTTGCCTTAACCATGCCCAACCACATTTTTTCTCTGCGTGTGGCTTATCGAGTGGACAATGACTACTTGAATGCAAAAGCATAATAATTTTTGCCTTTTGACTGTGGGTATTTCTGTTGTTGCGTGCGCAACAATAAATGCAAACAAAGCACTTTCAATAAAAAACTCACACATGCACAAATCAACGTTGAACTTTGTTTTGCAGGCATAGAGGCAATGTAAATTTTAGCGTATGAATAAATCAAAAAAATAGTGATTTTGCAGTTCTCTGCTATATATGTATATGGCACGTCTTATAAAAAACGCTGAGGTCAGTCAGATGCTCTAGGCATACATCGTATTTATATTCAAAGGGTGCATACAAATTTAAACTTGCAGACCAGGGAAAGCAAAGAACTTTCCGGTAAAAATTATTTTTTTTAACAAATTAACTGATAATTTGAAAATATGACTTTTAATGCAAATAAAGCTGCAAGGATATTTAATTTTATTATTGCCGTTTTCTTTTTTACAAAAAAAAAAAAAAATATGATATTTTATTTAAGATATTTTATTTGGTGTTCGTTTCTTAAAAATAGTTTGCTCTCCAAAAGGTTAGCATGTTTTATTCTAAAACATTCACCGCTTACTTATGACATAAGGCATTGCACTTTTCGCCTCGAATAAATAGTACCCTGTAAAAAAAATTACTTCGGTTTATATGTGCAGTTTTTTATAAGGGCGACGCACAGAGGGGTGAAATCGCAAAAAATGGAGATTAATTAAACTACTTATCCAATTTTAAAAATTCTTTCACTATTTGAATGCTACGTTACCACTGAGTGACATATGCTACACATCTTTTGGAAAAGTGGGCGGTGCCACTCCCCCTATTAAAAATCGCTCTAGCTGCCATAGCAATAGACCGATTGCCATGAAACTTTGACCTGCTAATAGTTCTTGAATATACTTGGTTATGATTGGATAAAGGGGCGTGGCACCGCCCATATAACCTGAAACTTAGAACGGATATATCTCATGAACCATCAAAGGTATGAAGATAAGATTTGGTTTATATGTTGATCTAACAGTATGAATTATATCCAAGGTGGAATAGGGTGGTGCCACGCCCCCTTTTAAAAATAGCTCTGGCTCAGTCGGATTTTTTTTTTGTTTTTTGAAAAAAAAAAAAAAATAAAATTTTTCCATAGTAATCAATTTATTTTTAATATAATTACGTAAACGAATTGGGAATTATTCTATCATATTTGTAACTAAATTCGGGACTCAAAGCAGATATTTAAATTGTTCGATTGTGTACGGATGTGTCTGGTGATAGCTTGTATACATTTATTATAAGGCATGTGTTTTTGACCTGCTATTTTAAAAAATATGCCCGTCGTCATCTGTATCATAATTTGTGCCTTCTGGTGCCACGTTCGTCAAAACTGAAGGCGAAACTAGTAGATCTACTACAGATTTTGGAAGTTGGTGGAATTTTTTTTTGGGCAATTGTGTTTTACCAGATAGGATTGGATCTGAACTTAGTAGGAACCTATTTAATATGTCTTGATTGCAATCCTACCGACTTCATTTGCGAGAAAAATGTTCTCTGAAGTTTTTAAAATCTTTGTTTCGGGCTTCATGGGCTTCCTCAGACAGTTCACCGATCGATAATAGCGCGTGCGAAATGATACTGGGCCATGTATTAAAAACTTATGCAAGGTTGGAGGCATGTTTAACCACTGATACTTCTGAATACCGCTCGATATTGTGAACAAAAACTCTATATTTTTCTAACAAAATTTTTGTAACACACAGTTGCCAATTGTATACAAAAACAACAATTATAACAACGAAAACGAAGACAAAGCAAACAAAAGATAGAACTGGTGTTCTTTGCTTGAGTGACTATTTTCACAATTAATTAATTTAAAAAATTTCGCGCAAAAACGCGCAACATGTTATTATTGAATATAAAAGCCTAGGAACTGTAGTTTCTTAACAAATTAATATTATAACGCCAACTTACACCATTCATATTTAAATATCCACGAATATTTTGAAAATAGCCAAAATGGAGACATATTTTAAAAAAAATTTTAAAAATACTTCTACACAACTTTTGTTAAAACAATTATTTTTAGAACAACGCTAAAATACCTGAGGTTGAAGATTCCATAGTAAAAGTATTACTTTTGACTTGCAAAAACTATATATAAATCGTCGAAATATACCGAATTTCAATTAACACTATTGTGCGCGAATAACTCAAAAATTACTTAACTTTAATACAATGCAGCTTGACAAGTAAACATCATATGACATTGAAATTTTCAGTAGTGATGTAGAATTTTATATACTGTAATCGGTTACTAAATATTTTCAAAAAAACAAACTTTCATTTTTCAATTAATATCCATTTTTTACGATTTCACCCCTCTGTGCGACGATTGCCTCAACGAATTCGGATATTCAGAAAAGTTTGGAAATATATCGGAAATTCGCGAAAATATTTAATATATCTCAAATGCCATAGAATTTATTACAAGTCCCTAAAACAATAAGAACAAAAATGCGGTAAAAAAAATTGCTAAATTAGCGGAAATTCGCAAAAAGTTACTAGCAGCGGCATGATAGCAAAGTCTTATAATTATTAAAAATCGCTAAAGCTCGAGAACGTGTCTAAAATTCGCTAAAAATTACAAAATTGGAAACAAACTAGTGGTGGACGATATACATCGATGTTTTAAAAACACTCGATGTAAGGTATCGATACATGGAAACAATCCGATGTTTTTTTAACTCACCAACATCGAACAAACATCTTCAGTTGTTGTAGAATAACTTGTGGCAGAATATGTAACCCCCTATTGCTATTGCAAACATTTTAAATCCTGCAAAAAATGCATTTCTACTTTGCAATAGTTTGGCGCACTGATGTGATGGAAATTAACAAATTTTTCAAAATTAATTTGAGGTAAAGTGACGTGAAAAACTGATCGAAAATCCATTGGAAACTTGAAAGGACTAAAATCTTACTTTCCAAAACTACATTAAATCATCTGAAGATGGTGGGAACATCCGTTTTTTCAGAAAGATTATTTTCGTAAGCGGCACAGGCGATGACTAAAAAAAGAAGTTCGATTGAGTGGCAAAAGACTAGGAAAACTTGTCTTTTTTACAAAGTATTATAAGTATTGGGATACATAATATTTTTTTATAATTTTATAGCCATATGTATGGAATTATAATCGAAATATTGGAATTGGAAAACACAAAACTAAATATCGAGCCCTAAGCGCGAAAATAACGTAAGCGCGAAAATAACGTAAGCGTCAAAAATCAAATTTTACAGGAGAGAGTTTTATTTATTTTATTTTATAAACCTACATTTTGTATGAAACTTGTCGCTTACGATAAAATTTTTCTTTTTATAATATCGTAACGGTACCTTATGTAACGATAAAATTTTAGGAGAAAATTCAAGTGTTGCAAATGAAGTCATTTATTAAAAAAAAAAAATTTTAAATGATGTCGCTTACGTTATTTTCGCGGTTAGGGCTCGGTATATAAATATAACTAAAATCGAGTTTTAAGTTTTAATACTTTTTCCCCAAGCCAGATTATAATTCAATATATAAAATTAAGAAATGTTCAACAAACAACTATTTTTTTATATTTATATCTATTATGCTACAAAAACAATCGATGTGTAGAAAACATCGCTGTATTTTGGGAAATATCGATATAACATCGATGCCTGTATGCGATGCATTGCATCGAAAAAACATCGATGTTTTTTTCAATGTTTATCACTAAAACAAACCTAAAAATTTATTTGAAATCGCTAAGTCGGTTAAAAAATAAAATGTCGGAAAATAGCAAAAAAAACGTTAAAAAGATTAGCTACACACATATAATGATGAAGAAAAATTTTTGTCAGAATTTAAAAACAGGGAATTCCACTTTTTCACAACTTGTGTTTTGTTCTCGACCAATAACACTATGGAACATTTTTGGGATTATTGTCTGGGGGGTGAGAAATTCCAAGTCAGGGTGGTGGTACTAGGTCAGTATAGTAAAACCCTCAAAGGGTTTGGCGTTCGTATGTGTCAGTTTTTTTTATGACATTTTAAATTTTTTCCTTATCTTGATGTTTTTTTGTTTAACATAACTCGAGAACCACTTGTCCGATTTTGCTAAAACAAACTCAAAAAAATTTAGAATTACAATTTCTTTAATCCGTTCATATAACGTTTTTCTTTATAATCAACAGTTTTGCCGGTAAAAATAAATTTGTGGAGAATTATAATTGATAAGTGCAAAAAAATGTTCAAGCCTGGATGTATGCAGCAGATTTTATCACAAACCTGCACTGCAATTTTTGTGACTTTTTTAAGCGATCGGTGAAAATCGTCGGACTATTGTTTGTTATTTGAAAGAATACACCCACATTCAGTGATGCCAACAGTAGGGGATTTCCCCTTTTCTAGGGATTTTTTTCGGATCATTTTTATTTTCAATCGGATCTTAATAACTTCTTTTTATGGTGTAATCATAATATGATGGGGCTGAATCTTGTGAAATGCAAAAGCATGCGTTTTTATAGAAATAACTGTATTGCTGTTAATTATGCTTTTGGTGGTCATCAACTGGAGTTGGTTGATTCGTTTCTTGATATTGGAGTCTTACTGGATCCTAAATTAAACTTTGTTTCTCATATTACATTAACTGTTAATAAAGCTCGAGGCGTTCTTGGCTTTATTAAGCGCTGGGTTAAAAATTCACCGATCCATACATAACGAAGCAACTTTACGTATCACTCGTTAGACCAATCTTAGAATATGGCCCAATCATTTGGGATCCATTTTACAACATTCACAATTCTCGTATTGAATCGGTCCAAAAACAATTTTTATTATTCTGTTTACGTGATCTTCATTGAAGTTACTCGACAAACTTTCCTTCCTATGCTAGAAGACTGGCATTAATAAAATTACCATCGCTCAAAAGTCGTCGTACAATGTTAAATGTTTCTTTTATGGTTAATCTTATTAATGGTAATGTTTGTTGTGATTTTCTGTAGAGTCTGCTAAATTTAATATACCTTGTCGCAATACGCGTCATTATAATCTGCTTTTTGTTAAATTTTTTTAGAGAAAGTTACGCTATTGCTGATCCTTTTTCGAGGTTATATAGACAATTTAATTCTATGTCACAATTTGTTGATTTTTCTTATTGTTTTTCTTTATTCGTAAATTTTTATGTACTACATATATTCTGTAAATTTGTAGTATATTTTAAAATGCATATTGTTATTCATTAATTTTAAGTCAATATTGTTATTAGTCAGTAAGGATAATATCCATTGATTAAATAAATAAATAAATAAATATGCCCTTAAATAAAAAATTGTGTCCTCTTTTCCCTACGGTTGAAATTTTCCGAAAAAAACTGCCTAGAAAAGGGGAAATCCCCTACTGTTGGCATCACTGAATGTGGGTGTATTCTTTCAACTAACAAACAAAAGTCAGACGATTTTTACCGATCGCTTAAAAAAAGTCACAAAAATTGCAGTGCAGGTTTGTGATAAAATCTGCTGCATACATCCAGGCTTGAACATTTTTTTGCACTTATCAATTATAATTCTCCACAAATTTATTTTTACCGGCAAAACTGTTGATTATAAAGAAAAACGTTATATGAACGGATTAAAGAAATTGTAATTCTAAATTTTTTTGAGTTTGTTTTAGCAAAATCGGACAAGTGGTTCTCGAGTTATGTTAAACAAAAAAACATCAAGATAAGGAAAAAATTTAAAATGTCATAAATAAAAACTGACACATACGAACGCCAAACCCTTTGAGGGTTTTACTATACTGACCTAGTACCATCACCCTGACTTGGAATTTCTCACCCCCCAGATTGGCTGTTGTACTGTGTAATAAATAGTATTATTAAAGGGTTGGCAAGACATTTTATACATGCACCTCTTCAGAAAATTATACTTTTTGTGTTGAAAAGAAAACACCATAAGTTTTTTTTTAAATAATTTCAATAAATGCCCTTTTGCAAGTAAAATAAAAGTCTTCCGAATAATTTTAAATATACCACATTCAAATTACTCCCATTACTTTTTCGTACAACGATATGCTTACAAAATTGCTGCTCAATAAATTTATATTTTTTTTTTACTTTAAAAATAAATCCTAACAATAAACTATTTATAATTTATATTAACTGTCATTTTCGATCCAATACTTACAAACCGGTTGGGGAAAAAAATGAATTGGAAATCACTTTCAAACACATTTACAAACATTCACTTCTGCCAACACATATTTCTACAAGCTTTAATTAATAAATTTTAAATCTTCGAACAAAAAGCAACAATAACAATTTATCCTGGCATTAAATACAACACAATTTAAAATGACAAATAAACTGCAGGCATCAAAAATATACAACAACACGTTGCAAGAGAGAGTTAATTTGTCGCATTAAAGCATAAAAACCAAATTAATAAGGCGGGCTGCAAAAACTACAAAAACAACAACAGGAATAACTGTCAATAATAAAAAAATGGAGAAAAAAGTGCCTTTGGTTAGGAGGGGGTTAAGTTGGGATTGCATTGTTTATTAATTTTGTTACACTTACGAAATTTACTGATTAACATCGAGGGTAGTAGAAAAAAATTCCGATATTCCCATATTTAACAGTTAAATCCCAATGCAAAACAAAATCTTATCTGCTACATAACTTTATATTAAGCTTTTTTCCTTAATTTTGATTTTAGAAGTTAAAAACATAACAATTGAAATATTTATTTCACTATATAAAAGACAAGAACCATTTTATATGTTAAATTAATTTTTATTTACTTTACCGTAATGAAAAATTGTTCGCGACTTTTAAAATACAATTTCTTCATCAACAATTTTAAACAGCTTTTGACAAGAAACAAATAAGCGCTCCAGTGGCGCAATTGGTAAGCGCACGGTACTTATAATCAGTAACTTGTGAGCAATGCCGAGGTTGTGAGTTCGAGCCTCACCTGGAGCAGACTTTATTTTTTTTATTTTTTTTTTGTGCTTATTTGTTTAAAGAAAATTTTGTACAAAATTGCGAAATTTTTAGCAGATTTGGACAGTGGAGTTTTATTTTAGGAAAACTTACGAATTTTTTTTATAAATTTTGAATTTCTTAATTGGAAGAAACAAAATTAAGAAATTTTAAATTTTGCTTTGATTTGCTATTTTTTAGAAATTTTTGTACAAAATTCGTAAATTTTTAGTTGGTTTGGCCAAAATAATTTTGGTAGAATTTTATTTTAGGAAAACTTATACATTTTTTTTAAAAATTTTGAAGTTCTTAATTGGAAGAAAAATATATAAAAAAAAATTTTAAATTTTGCTTTGATTACAAAGGTCAACCAAATTTAATTAATTTATAGAACAGAGTTTACTTTTCTAAGGTTTTGAGTTTGCCAACAGTCAAACATCAATATTTTACCAGTAGTACTGGTGGTTCGAAATTTGCTGTTATTATCAATTAAATTTTCAAATTACCTGTTGCCTCCTTTTTCCTCTGTTTTTTCGTATTCCTTCTATCAAGACTTTGTCTTGAAAACCTGAATACATTTGTTTTTTATGTTTTTTTGTCCACTTTCGTCGACATTTTATTTGTACAAATTTAAGTACAAATGTAAACATTAAAGCTTGTGCCATAGCTATTTTTTGAAGAACAATTATGATTTTTAGTTGAACTGTTAATTTTTAATTTTTTTGATATTCTTTAATTAGGCTTGAGTTCATCAAATTTAATTTTCATTAAATTATTTTCACTGAGGGAAGAAATTTTACAACTTGGAATTTTTATTAAAATTTATTGATAATTTTTCTTGGCTGAGCTGGGATTTGAACCCGGGTTGATCTTTACATGTTTCAAGAAACACCACTTTCTATCGTCGGAAGATCTTTGAGTTCTACCCACTGCACCACTGCGGTGACCGTTAGTCAACAGTCAAACATCAATCTTTAACCAGTAGTACTGGTGAGTTTCGCTAAATCTGAATCTGCACTTATTTTCGGAATTTTTGTTTGTTTTTGATATTTTTTTTTATAATTTTGGCTTCATTTTTGTATTATTTTTTTTTTTAAACAGTTTTTATTTTAATTCGTATTTTGACTATTTTGTTGAACAGTTTATGGTTTTTAATCAAAATTTTGATACTTTGATTAAATTACTTTCATGAAGAAAGGAATTTTACAACATGAATTTATTTAAAATTTATTGAAAATTTTTCATTCTTGACTGCCGCGGAAATCGGACAGGTTACCCTGACATGTTTCAATTGTAACCACTCAATCTCTTCAGAGGGTTATGCCGTTTAACACTCACAGCCATTGTAGACTGCTGGCGGTCAATAGTCAACCTTAAATCTATAAACCAAATTGTATTTAACCTTTGGTAGATCGAAATTTGCTTTGAATGATTATCCATTTTAATTGGTTTACATGTTCTTCCTTACTTCTGTTTTGTCGTACTTTCTATCAAGAATTCTTTTTGAAGTCCAAAGTACATTTTTCTATTTTTCACTCCCACCCGCATTAAGTCGGATCTTGTCTTTTGATAACCAAGTTGCTTGTACCTCATTTGAAAACTTTGGCTCTTGCCGTTCTCCAGATATACATAAATCTATTATGCTTCTGTATGGGAAGTACCACGTCCACTTCTTTGGTTGTGTATTAATGATTACCAAGCCGGGTTTGTGTTTTAAATATGGACAATTTATCTCTTACCGTTCTTAAGATTAAAAAAAACTATTTTGTGCCATGCCCACTTTTCCAATTCCGCCCAAAGCAAAGATTGAATGTAAGTTTTAGCGTATGAATAAATCAAGAAAAATAGTGATTTTGCAGTTCTCTGATAGGCACATTTAGAGCAATAAAGCCGCATAAAATAAATCTAATCAATTTCGTTTGACTTTACTGTTTTAATTAGAAATCTGCAATGTGAAAACCCAACTTTTTTCTAAATTCTTTTTCTTATAAATGCCAGTCATTTTAGATCTTCATATTAGTTAAAAAAACATATGATGCATGCAGTGATGTCAATTCTTAAAAAAACATATTGTTTGAAAACCGGATAAAATTTTGAGTTTTTAATGAAGACTGACTTTAAAAATGATCGAATTCGATAGTCGTTTTTTAATATCTATATATCGGTATTTTAAATATCGGCGATATATATCGATTATTTTGTTTAAAATATCGATATTTTTATTATTTTTTAAATAAGCAAATAAAAAAATAATTTTTCTTTACGGTAAAGTAAATAATAATAAATTTAACAAATTGATTCTAATCATTTAATTCGGTAAAGGTATATAAACATATTAAAATTAATGGCCCATAATCATATGGTGTTTTCTTTTCTACAAAAAATGTGACATTTTATTTAAAAAAAAATGCCATTTGGAGTCTGTTTCTTAAAAATTTTGCTCCCGAAAAGTTTGGCTTGTTTTATTCTAAAAAACTCACCCTTTTTTGGAAGCAAAATTTTTATGAAACAGACACCAAATTGCATTTTTTTAAATAAAATGTCACACTTTTTTGTAGAAAAGAAAACACCAATAGTCAAACGCTAAAGTCGGTTCTTTTTAAAAACAACTTTAAAAGAAAAACATTCTTTTAATTATTTTGCTACTACTTTAAATTGAACCGACTTTAACTGGGTGCCACCTCAAATGTAGAAAATTTTTTCCTACAACATACAAGAAAATAAAAGCAAGTGGCAACTCTAAGCAGCTGACTTTTAAAATTAAAATATAAATAAAACACTGCATACCTTGTAGCGTTGAACATTTTAAAAACGCAATGTGAATTTATGTAGAAAGCAACAACAAAATTACAAAATATTTTTGACTTTGTTTTTGCTTATATTGTAATTTTTGGTATTACGTTTTACACAATTAGGGCCTATACATATGTATTTTGTGTTAAAAGATAAAAGATTTGCTCCAAATCAATAATTATTGCAAAATATCGACCAATATCTTGTAACATAAACATTTTTAACTTTTTGCAAGAAATTTTTTATTTGGTGAAAACAGCTGATGGTGTTGGTTAATGAGTTAAACACAACTTCAGCTAGTTTTAAAATTAACACCGGGTTTAACGTGTAAAGTATGCTTTTGCTTGTCTATAGTAGATCAAAAACATATTTTTTATAAAAATTTATTTTAGAACTCTTAAAGTATGCTTTGTTTATGACTATAGTTATGGGCCATTATGTTTTAACCGTTAGATAATGGTTTTCAAATCAACCTGTCTGAGACCGTGGGTTCGATTCCCCGGTCAGTCGAGAAGGAAAAATTATTAATAAATTTTAATTTTTTTTTCATGTTGTAAAATTCCTTTCTTAATAAAAAATAATTTAATGAATATTGAAAATTTAATGAACTTTAGCGTGATTAAAATATAAAAATTTGGATTGAAAGCCAAAACCAGTCCAATAAAATAACCACAATACTAATTACACTATGCTCGAAATTTACACTTTTTTTAGACAAGCCGGCCACATGGCGATTAAGCATAATTCAGGTAAGCTAAATCCAATGGTGCCCACCGTTTTTTAGGTTAGCTCTTGTTTTCTAGATATGCCGTTAGTTTGAAAATGGAAATAAGAGCAGTCGTTTTACAAATACATATAACTTTTTTTTTTTTGACAAAAAATAATTTTTTTTTTATCAAAATGTCGAAATTTTTGTTTTTTAAAAATTCATAAAAAATTGAAAAATGCATCTAGGCTACTAAATTTTTGCAGACATATAAAAAACGAAGTTATTAACAAAACAAGCCATTTACAAAAGTCGAAAAATTTCATAAAACGGAAAATTTGTATGTGGTGATGAGGGGCAAGTATGTATCCAGAAAATGTAAAGGACCAGAAACTAATTGAGGTCGGTCAAATATTTTATCCCACAAGGGGCAACTCCTGGGCATTTATGGGACTTTTTCTTTTGTCTGCATTGAACATTTTGTATGGGAGCCCCTTTAAGAAGTGGTGATAGCGCGTAGCTCTGTTAGAGATAAATGCTTGAGATAAAAAATAAAGTGGGGTTGGTCATACATTTTAGCCATCTAGGGGTATCCTAGGCGCTGCCGGGCCAAATTTAAAAAACAAAAATTTCGACATTTCCAAAAAAAAAATTATATTTCTTAAACGACTTAAACGAAAAAAAATATTTACTAAGTTTTAAAGGTAATTTTATTACGGAATTTCAGTTTTTTTTTTTTTGTTTTTTTAATAAACTAAACCGTTTTTAAGTTACGTGAATATATGTTGTGCAACCTCCTCCATTTTCAAACTAACGGCATATCTCGAAAACAAGAGCTAACCTTAAAAAAACAGTGGGCACCATTGGATTCAGCGTACCCGAATTATGCTTAATCGCCATGGGGCCGGCTTGTCTAATTTTGCAACAAGCATAGTGTTATTTTTGTTTGCCTAATACACAGTACAACAGCCAATCTGGGGGTGAGAAATTTCAAGTCAGGGTGATGGTACTAGGTCAGTATAGTAAAACCCTCAAAGGGTTTGGCGTTTGTATGTGTCAGTTTTTTTTATGACATTTTAAATTTTTTCCTTATCTTGATGTTTTTTTGTTTAACATAACTCGAGAACCACTTGTCCGATTTTGCTAAAACAAACTCAAAAAAATTTAGAATTGCAATTTCTTTAATCCGTTCATATAACGTTTATAATCAACAGTTTTGCCGGTAAAAATAAATTTGTGGAGAATTATAATTGATAAGCGCAAAAAAATGTTCAAGCCTGGATGTATGCAGCAGATTTTATCACAAACCTGCACTGCAATTTTTGTGACTTTTTTAAGCGATCGGTGAAAATCGTCGGACTTTTGTTTGTTATTTGAAAGAATACACCAACATTCAGTGATGCCAACAGTAGGGGATTTCCCCTTTTCTAGGGATTTTTTTTCGAAAAATTTCAACCGTAGGGAAAAGAGGACACAATTTTTTATTTTAGGGCATATTTATTTATTTATTTATTTAATCAATGGATATTATCCTTACTGACTTATAACAATATTGACTTAAAATTAATAACAATATGCAAACAGAATAATAAAAATTGTTTTTGGACCGATTCAATACGAGAATTGTGAATGTTGTAAAATGGATCCCAAATGATTGACCCATATTCTAAGATTGGTCTAACGAGTGATACGTAAAGTTGCTTCGTTATGTATGGATCGGTGAATTTGTAACCCAGCGCTTAATAAAGCCAAGAACGCCTCGAGCTTTATTAACAGTTAATGTAATATGAGAAACAAAGTTTAATTTAGGATCCAGTAAGACTCCAATATCAAGAAATGAATCAACCAATTCCAGTTGATGACCACCAAAAGCATAATTAACAGCAATACAGTTATTTCTATAAAAACCCATGCTTTTGCATTTCACAAGATTCAGCTCCATCATATTATGATTACACCATAAAAAGAAGTTATTAAGATCCGATTGAAGATAAAAATGATCCGAAAAAAATCCCTAGAAAAGGGGAAATCCCCTACTGTTGGCATCACTGAATGTGGGTGTATTCTTTCAAATAACAAAAAAAAAGTCCGACGATTTTCACCGATCGCTTAAAAAAAGTCACAAAAATTGCAGTGCAGGTTTGTGATAAAATCTGCTGCATACATCCAGGCTTGAACATTTTTTTTGCACTTATCAGTTATAATTCTCCACAAATTTATTTTTACCGGCAAAACTGTTGATTATAAACGTTATATGAACGGATTAAAGAAATTGCAATTCTAAATTTTTTTGAGTTTGTTTTAGCAAAATCGGACAAGTGGTTCTCGAGTTATGTTAAACAAAAAAACATCAAGATAAGGAAAAAATTTAAAATGTCATAAAAAAAAACTGAAACATACGAACGCCATACCCTTTGAGGGTTTTACTATACTGACGTAGTACCATCACCCTGACTTTGAATTTCTCACCCCCCAGACAATAATCTCAAAAATGTTCCATAGTGATATTTAAAAAGTAATTAGGGTATATGTGTTATTCAATTCCTGAATATGGGAATATTTTAATTTTTTTCAATGACCTCGACTTTAATGATGAAACAGAATTGAGTCTTCAACTTCAGGCGAAAATTTTAAAGCCCATAGTTAATACGTCGGCAGTAACTTCAAGTTCTCTCTCAATTCTTTTGTTTTCTTTTGTTCTTTTTTTCTTTGTTTACAAAATGTATGAAATTGAATGAAACTATGGTAGCATTGTTAAGAGAATAAGTGTCTATATGTGAGAGCATTAGAAAAAACGTCCTCAAAATAAAATTGATTTTATTTCAGGACTGCATTCTGTGGCAAAATGTTATGTCAAATTGTATGGAAAACATTGTTCAGCACCAGTTCTGTTTCATCATTAAATCAGTAAATTTTGTAAGTGTAACAAAATAAGTAATAATTTGTTGTTTCTACAAAATTTATATTAGACCTTATGAAGCGAATTTATATATTCTGGCTGCTAATGAGTCTGTCCGTCTGTCCGTGTGCTTCTTAAAATTTGGTTTCTGAAGGCCTCAAATATGATGGGGACTAACTATATTATTATATATTAATTAGAGTTGTCAACCGATTAAGAATAATTCGATTAATCGATCAAACAAAACCAAACTTGTGTTCGAATAATTTCAAAACGACGATTTTCGAATAACAAATAAATCGATTAATTAATGTCGATTAATCGAACAATTTTTTTTTATCAAAAAATAAATTAAATAAAAGCTTAGAATTCGATTTATTCTCATACGTTTTTAGTGATTTTATACAAAATGCAGGAAAGTTAAAAAATATTGTTGCCATATCCCTGGTTGTAATAAATCTCAATGTTGAGTAAGCTACCGTGTTGAGTACTTATTGTATATATTTCAAAAATGTTTTTTATTTTCTTATTAAAAAAATCATAACAAACAATTGAGTAGGTTTGTTGCAAAACTCGTTCGTTACAACATTTAAAATACCAGATGATTCCATGATTTTAGCACGAACATGCATGCATTGATGCAATCAGAATATTGCGTCTAAAAAAGCGTCAAGAAAACTGTAAGAATCATTTGCCATCTCGTATTTTGAAATTTTCAACAAACGAGTTTTGCAACTGTATCAGCTCAAGTATCAAGAAATGGGATTTGTCAATATCGGTTGAAGAATTAGGAAATAAACAAAAAGCTTAACATAAAAGAATTGATTTATATAAATCATATCTTGAAAGTAAAAAATGTTGTTGTAAGTGTTACAATATTACCATTGAAAACGATGTAGTGGAAGATAATCCAAAGGCATCAAGAAAAGTCGAACTTGGTCCAATGGAAAAATACATTAAGAGAGACAGCGGCTGTTCTATAGAAGAAATTGTAGACGGAAGTTTGGCTGAAGATGAAAGGTCTGCCAACGCCTTTTGAAAATCCAGAGTAATATCGGATTATTAAGGAATAAAGGGTTTTACGATGCCTTTAAGTAATACAACGATATGGAGTTAAGATGAAAAATTGTATGCGTCAAAAAAAGAAGAAGTACAGTATTATTCGGATATAAGAACATCTCATATAAGAACAAAACGCTTATAAGAAACATTTTCAAAAACACCATGTAATTTTTTGCGATTTTGCTAACAAAAAAGGTTTCATATAAGAAAAACGCTTATAAGAAAAAAACTGATAAAAGAACATTTTTCTTAAACACCAAAATCACAAGACGTATAGAAAAAGAATTTATGTAAGCAACTTCCAACGGCAACACAGAATTTATGTAGTTTGCATGGGGAACTCTTTTTCCGACAGTTTTACAACAAGAACAAAGTTTTTTTTTTACTTTTAAGCTGGAGGTCCACACCACGCGTTACTCGTTTTTTCGCAGCATACCCAGCTGTCAAAAAAGTAGAATCTGTGTAGTTATACGTAGTAAGTTACATGCACAAAAGCGTAGATGCCTTGAGGCGAAAAGTAGGTTTACTTTCTACTTTTGTAAGCGTCACAAGCAGCGTTCGAACAAATCAGCTGATTTTGACAAATTATAATTTTATTTTTACTTGTGCTGCTGCTGCATAAAAAGCGTTGCATGTAACTTGAAACGTAGAACGCAAGTGAGGTTATAAAAGCATGCGCTGCGTGGAGGCGAAAACGCGTGTTATGGACCTCCAGCTTAAGTTTTAGATGAGCGAGCTGGTACTCATGCAAAGCTTTGTGTTTTTTGTCAATAAAAACAAAAGTTAAAATTTTAAAAGAAATACAAAACGGTATAAAAAGAAGCGAAATTGCAAAAAATATAATATTGGACTTTCAACGTTATCTAAAATAGTGAAAAACTCAAAAGACATAGACAATAATTATTTAAAAGTTAGAAACGTTAACATGGGGTCTTCACCTGACAATTTTTTTGTCATACCAAACGTCAAAGTCCATATAAAAAAAAAAACTTTAAAATTTTTGTCAGCGTTTTTTTTTTTATATGAAGTTTGACGTTTATTATAACAAAAAATTGTCAGGTGATGAAACTTATTATATCCGATAAATACTGTAATTTGTTTGTAAAAAAATTTTTTTAGTCGTTATTCTCATCGATTAATCGAATAATTTTTTAGATTTAATCGTTTGATCGAACAAACAAAAAGAATTATTTGAATTATTCGAACAAAGTTGAAAGGCGAATAATTGACAACTCTAATATTAATATCATATATAGTCGAGAACCACGACTGCCTATAATTTTTAACCATAACTTTCTTATTTTTATCAATTTACCTTTACTTTTTCAAACTTTTCTTATGTATTTTATTTTGTCACTTTGACCTTAAGTTAACTTTGAAGAATACCAGTAGTGAAAATTATAAAATCGTTTTATAAATGACTGAGCTATGAACGAGTTCTATTTGAACCTAGAAAAGTTCAAATAGACGTAGAAATTTATAAAAATAATTTTAATTAAAATAACAAAAAAAAGAAATATAAATATATTTATTTTTTGTTTTTCTGGATTAAAAATCCAATCATTTATACCCTTTAAAGGTCCCTCCAGATAAATTTCGACATCCATATTTGGATCAATGTAGTGCTCCTTCAAGTCGTAGGACATAACACTTATAAAGACAATAATGAAATATTGCAAAATGTTAATGTTTATCCATGGAATTAATTGACACCAGTACAGTTATTGGTGCACACGGCCCTTAAAATTCTAAATCCTAAAGGGAATAATAAACCACACAAAATGCTTGGCAAACACACACATTGTTTTCGTTTGGGGTTTGCCAATAAACAACACAAATAGTCTCCGTACAAACATAAGGTTTCAATGAATGCAGATAGATGCCAATAGTGCTGCAGCAATTTTGTTTCTTTTTGCTTTAAACGGAGAAGAAATTATAAAATAAAGGCAAAAAATTTTAAGTAAAAAATGATGTGAACAACGAGCTGTTTTGTGGCAAGCAATACTACTAAAAAAATTAAATTTCACATTAAAAATTAATCGAATTGAATACATTTAGCATAAGACGCCACAAAAAGTTTGACAAATATCCACTATGTCTGCTAAATATTAAAAATTTTTAATATTTCTGCAAACATTGCTTTAAATGTTTGTCCCAACAACAAACACATTAATTAACAACACAAAATGTTTGTACAAACGTAAAATTTTGACATGTTTGCCAAGCCATTTGTGAGGTTTATTATGCCCTTAACAAAAGTAAAGCGATTAATGGAAACGGAAATCAAAATATACAATTGAATCTGTCAAGTTTTGATACTATAAATAACATTAATAGACTCGCAATTTGGGGTGATCTTAATATGCAGACAGGTAATATTAATGATATTAAACAAAATGGAGATAAGAACTTTGCAAAAAAATAACAGTAACCAAAGAAAAAGAGAGATTCTGTCCACCTATTTTTCTTTATAATTTGGATATGAAATTTCTGGTTCGATTTTAAAATTATAAACAAGTTGCATTTTAAAAGCAAATTGTACTTAAAAGAAGCTTCTGTTCATTAAGAAATTATGTCCCAACTCAAAGAAAAAAACATTGATTCTGGTGAGTATAAATTTATAAAGCGACAAACCCTTTTGTGTAAATTGTGGAGCAATTGGATATCCAGCAAATTGGCGTGTATGTTCTTCTTTTAAGAAATATTTTATTGCAAAACAAAAATCGGAAGAAATTGTCTTAAAAATAAATAATTTAGCTTCTCAAAATGTCAATAGGGCTTTAAGTAACTCTAAGCTTATATAGGGTGATTTTTTAAGAGCCATAGGAAAGTTAAAAACAAACACATAAAATTCCGAAAAATGCATGAAATCTTTATTTGAATCGAAAGTATGGTCCATATAATTTAATGTTTGAAGATTATTTCATGCAAATGTTGACCGTGACTGCGTCTCAAATGGTCCATCCGCTTAGTCCAATTTTGGCATACTCTTTCCAACATTTCGGCCAGTATCTCATAAATAAATGCTTCAATGTTGTCTTCAAATGCGTCAATTGCAGCGTGCATGTGTGTATAGACATGAGCTTTAACATAGCCCCACAAAAAATAGTCCAAAGGCGTTAAATCGCACGATTTAGGCGGCCAATTGACCGGTCCCGAACGTGAAATAAAAAAGTGAATCTTCGGCCAACTTTCCAAGAGCCCATTCACCAAATTTTCTACGTTGCGGTAGGTCGCTCGGCTTCAATTCTTGCACCAGCTGTATTTTGAAAGGCTTCACACCTAAATCCTTCCGCAAAATGTTCCACGTTATTGAGAAACAGAGGCCCAATTGCTGCGAACGGCGACGAATCGATAACTGATGGTCATCATTAGCACTGGCCGATACAGCTGCGATATTTTCTCCACGTCTGACTCTACGTAAGCGTGTTGGTGGTTTATTGTCCAACAATGTAAATTTGGTGAGAAATTTAGTCACAATAGCCCGAATAGCCGCTTAAGTGGGTCGATTAAACTGACAATAATAAACTTTCTTAACAGAGCACGCATTTTGATAATAAAATTCAATAATTTGCAAGCGTTGTTCGTTTGTAATACGATTCATGGTTAAATTATAGACCAAACTGAAGATTTTTGACAGTGAAACAAAACACGATACGTGCGTCAGCTGTTTAAACCAGTGTTGCCAAAAAGATAATGGCTAAAAAATCACCCATTAACTTAAATTTTGCTGATTGCCTCAGGAACTCTCCTAAAATTGAGGGAGATACTAGAAAGATTCCATTGATCATAGATGAATTTTGAAAAAATTGCTAGAATGTTTTGTAAAAAGAAAACTCTTTCTTGAGAGAAAAAAATTGGATTTTTTAATGATTATAGAAGAATAAATCTGAGGCTAACAGCCATGTCACAGAGTACAATTCCGTTCAGAAACGGAATTCATTCCGTATTTTGGTGCTTCAGAAAATGACGAACAAATGTTTCGGAATGAAACCATTTTTGTTTTCATGAACGGTATGGGAGTTGTCTGTATCTGAAAGGCCATAAAACTATCAAAATACACTTTCCATCAACAAACAAATATGTTTTCTTCAATTCCGAACGGAATCATTCCGAACGGAATTGTACTCTGTGACATGGCCCTAAAATGGATTATATAATATTATTTTATATCATAAGTCTTCATACTTCATTAATCTTTACAAGAGCTACTTTTAAAATCAGAAAAATTATTGAAAATAGTGTGAAGATTTCTCTTAAAACAATATTTTGCAAAATCTTAAAAATATCCTCCATGACTTTTCTTAAAATTTTATTTCTCTTTTCTCTAGGAAATTCATTTGCTAGAACGTTTTAATTTTTTCTGCAAAAATATTTTTTTATCAAGCCCGCAGCCCCCTCGCATATTTTCAAACTAATGTAGTATCGGTGGTTTTATTGTAATATTTTCATCTTAATTTCCATAAAAAGGATATTAAATATAAATAAAGGATATACAAAAGTTGTTTAAATACGAAATATTACAAAGTGCCCAGTAACAAACGCCGACCATTTACACAAATAAACAAGAAAATCTGTTGAAAAATTTATTCATTTTTCCGGATTATAAATCCGAAAAATACAAAAAAAAAAAAATTAAGAGATTTAAAAGTTTAATCATGACATAAAAGTTTATTATTAAGTATAAAATTATATATTTCATAGCATGAAGTTATTGTTGCTGTTTTTGGTTATTGGTTGTTGCCAAACAACAACAGCAACATGAATTACAGGATACACTTACAAACGCACACATACGCGTACAAGTAGAATAATCATCAATAAGAATTACAAGTTGTTCAACTGCTGCATTAACAACGGCGGCAACCGAACCTTGTGGTTAAACAATGCAAACGCCCACTATCACTAGACATCATTATCATCATCATGTTGACGAAGGCGATAATGATAATGACGATTATGTTGGTGTTTGTATCCATAAAATACAGAAAAAAATTTATATAAATATTAAGCTGCAAGTTGTTTTTGTTGTTGTCAGTGCTGATGATAATGATGACGGTTGATTATATTACAGTTGTTGTTGTTGTTTCGTTTTTGCATTTGTTTGCTGTTGTTTTTATTACTTCGATTGTGCTGCATTGTGTTCGGCTGCTAATGACTTAATAAATCATCGTTCTCGCCAATTGTGCCAATTGAATGAGTTAAACAGATGTGTTGCTCTGGCAACCAATAACCCAAAAACCATCATCATCGCCATCATCATTACCACCACCACCACCGCCACCAGCAACATCAACATTAAAACATTAAAAAGCAGTGGCAATAGCAGCACATTACAAACAACAGCATTAACAAAAATTATCATCGATATTTAAGAAGAAAAAAAAAAGAAAATAGTTTCATTGTTGCATTTTCACTAAATATGTAGTACAATCTGCAACACGCGTGAGCCGATAATGCTGCAATGCACTGATGCTGGTTATGCACACTACCAGTGGCCAACTATAAAATCGGCGCCGAAAACATAATTCAATAAAAATCCGCAAATTCCTTTAATCCTCAATATTCATTAAAACGCGCCCGAAAATAAAAACAAACAATATTCGAATCCATAACAGTGAAACACAAAAATGATAGAAAATTTTTAGTACGTACAATACAAAAAAAAAATGTCGGGGTTCTATCAATGGATTATGGTAGAAGAGGAAAAAAAAATTTGCGTGTGTCTCCGTATTGAAAGATTACTTCAGAATTTTATTTTAGGGGGGGTTAAAGTGTCACCCTTTTGTGCTGTGCCTACAGCATATCGGTATGTGAAGGTATATGCTCTTTACACCTAAGGTATAAAGTAGGTTCACCAACTTTATTAAAAATTGTACGTCTGATATTTTTGTTTTTTGCTGTTTTTGTTAAGTTTTGTGCCGCCGTCGCCCTTGGTAGGGGTGTTTTTTACGATTTGTTAGAATATAGCCAAAAATTACAGTTACGAAGTGGAGTTCGAGGGTTAATGTGTCCCACAAAAGTATTTGCCGTAAACTTGTCTACAAAGTTGCTAAACATACTTCATACCTCAGATGTAAAGAGCACATCGTGTCTTATACCGATATGCTGCACGAACAGCCCAATTTCAGTTAGTTTTCTTACAGAAAGTCTGAGTTCATTGGTGGGAGGGGAAGATAACATGTTATTATACTCTCCCCTCTTATCAATAAGCTTAGACTTTCTGAAAGAAAACTTTCATAGTATGAACCCATATTTTTAAACAAACCAGCTGGATTTTTTTTTAAATATTATTTGCTTATAAACTATGCCATTGTGCGACTTTAATGGAAATTGAAAAGGACTAGATTTTAGGTATTTAGTTTCTAAGTTCCGATTTTATTGCTTGCCACTGTAAACGCACCATACATTTCATGACAGCAGTGATTGCATGTTGCTTTCGATACGCTTTTACAATGAACGACGTCAATTAAAACCACTTATATAGTACATCATAACACTACACTTAATTTAAACACACATGCAAATGCCAAAATAAAAAGAATATTTCAACAACATCTAGCGGGAAAGAGAAGTTGCAAAATGGCGTCATAAAAGGCCTGTAGTTGCAGGCCTTCCAGCCGCAATTCCAACTTCATTTACAATGTATACGTCGTGTCATTAAAGACTAAGGCAATGCCCTTTTGCATCTAATTTTAAGGCTTCTAGAAGGCCTTCAAAAAATAGAAGAAATAAGGTCATGCCTAAGAATAATTTAGCAGGTCCATAACAAAACGCAATAATCCCCCTAAAAAAAAGTTAATAATGTGTCATTAGACCTTCTTAAAGGCCTTAAAAGTGAAGGCGCTTCCATTGTTTTCCGCTGGGCATGTGCGTGTATTATTTTACCTACAAATGCATAATATATGAGTTCCTTCAAGCACACATATATAAGAAACACTGAGAATTAACCTCAAATTTTTATTAAATGTATTCTTAGTGCAAAGAAAAAGCAGTTTTTTAATATTGCGTCAGATTGTACTACGTGTAGTTTGTTAAAAAAATATTATATTCATTAATGAAAAATTGGCTAGTATTTTTACCAGAGTTCGATAATAAACAACATATTCGTGATCGAATACTTTTTCGATTCGAAAGCAATTTTATTGTTAATTCTTTCAGTCGATACGAACGAGTGGAAAAAACTTTTTGATTCAATCTCGACTGTCAGAATTAGCCATTTACTTAAGTGTTCCGTACGGTAGAAATACGGAAAACCAAACAGTTTATAGAGTTCGTGTAGTGTAATAAATGCCTTTAAAAAAGTTCGTCTGTTTTAGACCTTCGGAAACAATAGGAATACTGTGACTAAACTAACTCAATAAATGCTGAGAACATTTCATTGCCTTCTGTTTTTTGTACAAAACCATAAACTTCGTTGTGTCCGTTAACACGTTTAGGTTTGGTTTCAATTTTGTTCAACGCCCTTTAAGCTGGTAAAGACAAAGAAAAATTACAAGAACAAAATACATGTTTCACTTGATCAACAAGAGGGCGTTAACTCAAAATTTAAAAAGTTTCAGTAGAAAATCTCATAGTAAGCTTATTTTATTTGAAATATATTAACGTAATTTTTCTTTTAAATGTTTGCAATTATTGCAAAAAAAATCTATTTTTCTTAAGTAAATACCATTTTTTTGACACTTGTCGATATGGGTGTTTCCAAAGTAACGGTCGTTATCTATTTTCGGAGATTTCTTAAATAAATTTCCAGCTTTCCCAAATATGCCACGAGGATTGTTCCATTTTGGACTTACGAAAGTGCAAGCAACGGCAGCAGCTGAAGGACTTCATAAAAAATGGAATTTTAATACTTTTTTTTGACCATTAAACAAGTAACGGTTGTTACTTTATAAATGTGCTGTTTGGAAATGTCGGAAACAAACAAGTCAAGTAAAATATCTGATTAAATTCTTTGAAATGTTTTGTTGAAGAAATGGATTTATTTTTAAACACCCATATCTTTTTATTATTATTTTGAGTTGTGGCGCTTTAGTTGAAATTTTAATAAAGTTTCAAAATGTTTCTTATCTACAAAACAGTATCAACTCCAAATACATCCAAATTTAAATAAAACAATTTGATTATTTTCAATTCAATAAAGGCTCAAATCAAAATAATACCTTTTTTATGAAATCATAGGATGCATTTTTATTTGAACTTTTGTATTAACTCAAAATACTACATTTTTCTTAATATAAACGTAGTCACTACACTATCACGAACACGCCCTCAAATTTAGTTTAAGAGTAATTTTCAAAACCAAAACATGTATACAATACACACTAGGGTGGTTACAAGGTATATGGTAAATGTTTTTTAGAGGCTGTCTTTTGGGGCACCCCTCTCAAATCTGCCATCAGTCTTGGAAATATGATTGACAAAGTTTAAGCCTAATCAGATAATGCTTAATTTTTGCCCAATGAGGCACGTGTTGGCGTTATCCGATTGGGCTTAAACTTTGTCAATCGCATTTGCTATTTTATTGTCACATATAAGGGAATTGCCCTGATGGAAAATCTTGCATTGATTTCTTGTAACCACCCTAACACACACAGACTATTCTTGCTGTAGTGTCTATTGGGTAATTCGAGCTACTTTTAAGGCCAAAATTATTTTCAGCCAGAGTTTTGGGCCGATATGTCTGAAATTTGGAATTTAAGACTTTTGGGCTTTTTGATTTTTGTAAAAGTTGACATTTTTAAACAAAACTGAATATCTCGAGGACTAACAGAAACATTTTTTAAAATTCTGCACGATGAAAATACGCAAAATATCTTATAAGCCATGCAACAAAATCAGTTTAGGTTTTGTTCGAAAAAGTCGTTTATATTTCCGTTCGCTTCATGCCAACTTAACGATAAACTTTTAGAAAATAGTTTATACCTTTGGCTTTAACGTAGCCAAATCTTGTTTCGAAACATTATTAAAATCTGTATAAGTGAAAGTTGTAAACAGCATCAGTTCTTTACTTATTATTTTTTTCACAAGTCCAAACATTAGAAATTTTGCTATATTTAAAGGTTTCCTTGAAAGAAAATTACATAAAACAAAAACCGAAAAAAAAACGATACGTAAAATCACAAAAAATAAATTCAGAATTCTTTTTTTAACACTTTTCATCAATGAAAAACACGGCAGTCCACCGCGAACATTATTAAAAACATTGTTCGAAAATAAACACTAAGAGCTTTGTGGAAAACACAAATGGTAATAGTGTTTGTGTAGAAAATCATTAAAAAAAAACTAACGCTTCACTGTTAGTCATCTTTCGAACATAAAAATAATACTGTTTCCAACAAACTAAACGAAAGATGTTCGGTTTTTTTTAAATACACAAACTTCATTGTGTTCGGTTCGCCTCATTAATGTTCTTCCATTTTTTTTTTTTGGTAAAAAAACCAAACATTTTTTACAAAAACAAAATAGACATACGAAAAAAAACAAAAAGCCAGCAAAATAATTTTACGCTGTTCGTGCTACGGTAGTTGCTAACATTTTTTGTTTGTTCATTTCAATATAAAAAAAGAAACATTATAGAACATTAAAATATAATGTTTGTCTACAGTATCACTTCAATTGTTCTGCATTTTAACGAAGACCAAAACACAATATAATATTCGGCTCTTTCTTGGAAATAGTTACGAACGGTATTAAGGGTTGTGTTCGTCTACACAATCACTAAAAAAATGGATATCGTTCTTGGGTGTGTGAGCCGAACTCTAAATAATGTTCTGTTTTTTTTTTCGAACACTGAATGAAAAACTTTTGCGAAGTTTTTATTTATGGAAAAAGTAATTTATTTGAGGTTTAGTTAGAATTACAGGTTTTGTTAACAAAAACATTAACGTCCAGCAAAATATTGTTGTTCTTTTTTATTCCTAACTATTCCCTCTCTTTTCCATGGTATGCGCGATTTCCTTCTTTATCTTTAATAACTGAAAGAAAAAAAAAAACGTTTTAATTTAAATCATAAGTTTTTATGCTGCACTGTGAACGTCGCTCGCAAATTTCAACTTCGACTGCCCATACATCAGCTGATATTTGTTTTTTGCAAAAGCCGAATATGCAGTTATTGGCTTTGGTATATTCCTAATCGAACATCGTTAACAAAAACATTATTATTATTAGTGCAAAAATTATTTTTGGCCAAGATTTCGGGTCAAATTGCCTACTGTGTGGTGGAGCTAATTGCCCAGCAACAACAACAGTACTAGTGAGAGCATTGCTAAAATTGCTTGCTTGCCAATTCTTACATCAATGTAAGCAAAAAACACTACAGAAAATTAAAATTTTATGTACTATAACTGCACTGTTTTGTAACGAAAAACAGAACACAACATAATGCTTGTTATTTTTGTGAAAATAGTTGTGAACGGTATTAACCCAGCTAGCATTTTTTGAAATTTTTAATCATATTCGAGTCTTTTTTTATTCTTTATCGCGATTAAAATACCAGTTATGCGCTAATTTTCTGATCATAAATAGTACTTTTGTCGGGAGAAAATGGTACCCTACCCTACCCTCTTCTTGAAGAGTCATATATGATTCGTTTTTTTTTTTATTAGTTAAGAGACATTTTCGACTCTTTTTTTAATAGTTTTTGTTATTGAATTTTAAATGAAACTGGTTTTAAATCATAAGCGCGAGTCATTTTTCAGTCGATTTTAAAGCGTGCAAGTGATTAATTATTTTTTAGTCACCAAAAGTACTTAAAAAAGACTCATACCGAAGATTTTTGAAAAAATGATCTTCCAAATGCAAGCAGGGAAGGGTTGTGTACTAATATACAAACACTTTAAAAAATAATGTGTAAAAATATTTGGTTAATTTTCAAACACTGACTTTTTCCCTCACTGAATATATCCTACAAGGACCAATATTTTAAATCTACTAGCGCACTTTAAATTCCTAGAATATCTATTCGGAAGCATTTATGACCTCATATTTCGATTTAAAAAAAGACTTTAATATCACAACTTATTCCAATATTCAGAATCATAAGTTCCGTCCATCTTGCAGTAGAAATCCTCTACAAATAGTCAGCCGTATTGAAGCCCTTATCCGTCCATACTCCTTTTTATTTATAGTATTTTCCCTTTAAGTATTAACTATATATGAAAATAATCCTTTTTAATTTGATATTTACATAAACAATTTATATTCAACCAAAGTTTTTCATGCTGTTGTCATTTTTCACAACGTCCCATATTCTCGCTCATAATTATTTAAAATCCGGTCCAGAATTAAACTCTTATAAAGTTGTATTTAAAAATATTAATATTTTTAAAGCTTTACTTTGGTTATTTTTATCCTTTTTGATGTGTTGTGTTGTTTTTGTTGTTGCATGATGATAATTTATGTTTTTTGGGGTGATAAATTTGTACGTACGTTACAAAAATTAATTCAATTTGTTGTGGTTGCGTTAGTGGCAGTGTCAGTGGCACTAGCAGTTGCCGTGGCAAGTGGCTACTATAAGTCGTGCGTTTATGTTTAATAAGTATTAAAGGTAGATATAAATAAACAACAACAAAAAAATTATTATTGATAATTTTTGTTAATAAAATCTGTTTATTATTATGATAAAGATATTGGAGGCGTATGCGTGTTTAATCGATGTAGCAAATTAAATATTTAGTATACGTTAAGGTGTCAGAAGGAGTTGTATTTAAAATGTAATAATACTTGTTTCTATAAAGTTTAATTAAACTTAATCCGTTGTAGACAATATTTAATAATATTTAAATGTATTTCACTGATTAAAAGGTATACAACTAATGAACGTACTGTCATACTGGGCTAACTTTTTGACATTTATGATCAGAATACTGCGCGAATCATCATGAATAGATTCATGCTTGAACAACGCTACCAAATTATCCAATATTTCTTTACTCTTTCTTTCAAACTAAAATTGTGTTCAGCGATGAGACTCATTTTTGGCTTTACGCATTTTGTAATAAAAAAAATTGCTGCACATGGAATGTGATCAACTCACAACAGACCCTTCAAACTCGATTAAATTCAGAAAAATTCAACTTTTAGTGCGTTTTGCTGAAGCTTGTAAACAAATTTGGAAACAAATCTCCGAATCCCACTCTGACTTTTGTAGAACTCGGCCAGTAGATTTTATTAATAAAAAAATTTCCCTCAACAATGAATTTCAGTGTATTTATCAAATATGTAAAATTGGAAATTTAGCACGTCTTATTAATAATAAATTTTGTATTCCCAAAAATAACTTTGAAAAAGATTTAAAATTGGGCAAAAAATTAAGAATTCTGGATCGATTTCAATGTTTCAATATCCAAAGTGCCCTAATATGGGCACCTTCGGCGTCCAGCCTGATATGTCTTTAAATCCGAAATCCCAAACTTAAACTCGAATACAAGTCCTAATAATCATCAGAAATGTTATCCCAATTGGACTAACTGGAGAGAAAAAATTATATTATATTCATTAATCTAAGTGTTGATCGACCTTTTTCGATTAGTTTATATGAGCGTTCGACAATAAACAGAACATTATTTAGCGTTCGGCTCACACACCCAGGAACGATATCTATTTTTTTTAGTGTTTGTATAGACAAACACAATCCTTAATACCGTTCGTAACTATTTTCGAGGAAGAGCCGAACATTATATAGTGTTCTGTTCTGTTCTTCGTTAAAAAAACGGAAAAATTGTAGTGATACTGTAGACAAACGTTCTATAATGTTTCTTTTTTTACATTGATAAAAATATGAACACACAAACGAGCAGCTTGTGTGTGTAAAATTATTTTGCTGGCTTTTTGTTTTTTTTTTGTATTTTTATTTTGCTTTTGTAAAAAATATTTGGGTTTTTTTTACCAGCCGAAAGGGCGCAAACAGAAACGAACGCACATAAATGCGCTGAACCGAACACAATGAAGTTCGTGGTTAAAAAAAACCGAACGGAATTAAATGTTCTCATCTTTTTGTTGAGTTGTATAAGAGCAGTATTATGTTTGTGCTCGAAAGATGACAAACAGGGAAACGTTAATTTCTTAATGATTTACTACTCAAACACTATTAGCGTTTGTTTTTTCCACAAATCTACCGAACCGAACACTAAAAAGCGATATTTTGTGTTTATTTTCTAACACAGGCTTGTATAGTTTCCTATGTGTAGGCTTTCACGATCAATAATTTAATATAAGTATCCATAATTTTTTCAAATATTTCCTACTGTGCGTTTGTGGCATCATGGCACTTCATTTATTTAAAACTGAAGCCGGAGTTCGTGGTACGGTCAACGGAGATTGAAACAGCAACATTATTATTATAATTTTTTATTTTTTTTTTTGAAAATTATGGATGACAAAAAGCCGGTTAAATAATGTAGTTTAAAAAAAATGCCAGTACATGACATACGGAGACCTCAACCGTCGACTTATTTAAATTAAATTTGGCAAAAGATTGATTTCGAGAATGATCTCAATGGGCTTCCAAATTCCAGCGGTGCTACACCTGTCTATTATTTCCTGTGGGGCTGCGTGAAATCGCTGTTTTGTGCTGATAAACCAGGAGCAATTTACACCTTGGATGCCAACATTATTCGTGTTATTCGTGACGTACGGAAAGCAATTTTCAAAAAAGTGAATTAGGAGGTAAAACAGTTATCAAAGACTAAGAATGTTAAAGAAGTAAAGCTGAGTATAAGATGGTAATTTCACTTGGCATCTTGGAAGTTCGATTTTAAGACAGCTGTCTGAGTAAAAATACGTTATTCTCAGTAAAAGATCTATTGTTCCAAAGTCTTAAACAAAAGTTTAAGAATAAAATAGTATGATAAGGTGCCCCCGGGTGATGTGCTGCGCCTCTTAGGGAGCGTAGTTAAAGCAACTTGAGGAGCCAGAATTCTTGGAGTTACATCCACTAAGGAAAATTGGTGATGCATACCAAGATTGCGGTACTCAACTGAATGGTAGAGCTCCAGAACTTGATACTCAATAGAGTAGTGACACGGCACTGGTCTGACTATTGTTCCCTTTTGCAAACCCTCTTTTGGAAAGAGAATGCTTTTGCCACGAAAAGATTGATTTTTATTGATTGAGTATATTTCTTGAGTAAAGTTAAAGATGCTTTGGCTTCTTTGTGGAGTGGGAGAGTTACGTTGGTGTTGTTGTGAAGCCATAGTAGTCTTCTAAGTGGAGAGCAGAGTCGATGCTGTTGATGGTGTTTTGGTGCGTTGGCGCGAATACGATATATCTTCTTGAAATCGAAAGTTTGGTGAAAAAACTGAGCTACTGGTTGTGTGTTGGTGTTGTGCTGGTGTGTACAACATTGGGTACTCACAAAGAGTGGGTTTTAAACGGAATGTTGCTTATTGACAAGATATGCTTTTCCCAAGAGAATTCACAAGAAGGGGTAAACGTGGTGGCTGTGGTTAAAACTTAAAGTTATGCAGGTAGAATGTTTCTTAATTGTAATTAGAATCAGTCGATTGGTTCAATTTGTGAGGATGATTCATCTGTATGCTATTGCTATTCAACAGAAGCTGCGGGATATTTCTTAAGCAGCGGAGGTTTGATAGCTCTAGCTCCTAAGCAATGTGCTAAGTGTATAGTTTTACTGAACTTTACACTTAGTTGCAACCTGTTTGTGTCTTAGTCGAGCAGAAACGGGGACATTTGATAAGTTCTTAATATAAATACAACTCATGAGATTAGGCCAGTGTGCAGGTGCTCGTGTAAATCGATATCATAGATATCATTAGAAGGTCCGCCAGTTTGGTGTAGGGATAATTTTAAGCATAATAATTCACCTTTTGGTGTTGCTTCCTCTGTTGCATAATCAGGAGCAGTCATACCAGGACCCTGTTTCTCAAAACTAAAAGTTACAAATCTGCAAGTAAAATACATTTAAAAAAAGCAACAATTTTACAATTTTTGTTGCAAATATTTTACTTGTAGACTTGTAACTTGTGGTTTTCAGAAACAGGGACATGCGACCCGAAAAAGATACGATTTGTTAGTCCTCCTGAAGCCTTCTTGATTTATTGAGTCCCAGTGCTCACCAGAGTTCCCATCTATATGGTACCAGGGGAGTCAGCAGCCCAAGTTGAAACTGCACCGAACTGACTGCTGTTTGAGGCCCGCGAAGTTATACTCTCTTAGAGAGGGTGTCTTTGCAGTTGAGATAAGTTCTGTGTGAGGTACGTATTATGAGATGTTCAAAATGCATATTTGCGTTAATATGGATAGTATGATGAATATTCAGTAGTCCGTTACTAGACAGTAAGGTCGAGAGACTGGTTAAAGGCCAGTTAAGACTCTGAAATAGAAAGCAGATGAAATAGTATCGAGATGATGGGTTTGAGTTATTTTTTGACTTTTATCATGAGATGTGCTCTCGAGGGGCAACTGCCTCGAGGGGCTGTTCCACGGATGCTTCTGGCTACGAAAAAAAAACATTTTTTCCGGATTTTACACTCAAATTACTATCTGCGTGTGCGCGTTTACCGAGCACATAAGGGGCGGTTGATAAACGCATTGTCTGTCCCCCAGTGGGTAAGATTTACCATAAGAATAGGCCATATGGCAGGTGCTCCTGTTAGTCGTTTCCACATTTATATAAGAAGGTATCATAAAGTGACTATCTTAATTTTATCTAGCAAAGTACTATAGTTCGATATATTGGACTTCTGTCTAAGTGTTCAACAATAGTTTAAGCACAAATTCAGTAAAAGTCTTTGTTATTTTTAGCACAAGACAGCAGCGGTAGTATACAATTCATGAATATGAGATAGCATGGGAAATAGACTAAATTCTGAGTATTAAACGGTAGTTAACATATCTTTGCCATTAGGCAAAAATGTAAAAAAACGCATTTTGAGTTTTTGATTGGCTTTTATTTGGTCTCATTGATTTACATTTATCTAACACAACTGCCTCTAATCATTCCAAAGATTATTTCTTTGGAAAAAAAAGTCTATGAAATACACCAAATAAATAATTTTCAATTTAACATTATAAAAAACTACAGTTTCTGACTAAAGACCGTTCTGCCTAACGCCAAAGATAAAATAAAGTAGTATCTGTATACAATAATAGATAAAGCTTTAAGGCGATAGCCAAAACTTTGAGGATTCAATGTGTGTAAAAAAAAACTGTAGTTTGCTTATAGAGCTGAAGTTTAAGTACAGGGTGGTAATCTGAGTAAAAGACGATAGCTTGATTAATGTGGAAAATAATACAATGAGTAATACATGGAATTTCAAACATAGGGGAGAGGCAACCAACTCCAAACTTGTCACGTGACACTTCATATGAAAGATACTTGCCACTTTAACATGGCGATGTTGTATGAAGAATTAACTGGCATCTTTTTGACACTTTGTAGCAGGTCACTTAAATTACTTTAATGTACACAGTAAATATCTGTTTAAATAATGCCTGTCACAGTTATTGTCGCTAGTGAATATGACAGATCCCCTACATATCTGTGGCTTGGTGCTAAAAGGGCCAATGTCAAAATATTTAATTTTAAAAAAATTTTAATTTAAACCCTTATGAAGCTGTTCTGGGCTAAAAACATTGGCTGTTTCATAAAAAAAAAGATGTTAAGAGAAAATACCTAATGCAACGATTAACTCAAAACAAAAAAATATTGACATTGGCCCTTTTTGCACCAAGCCACAGATATAAAGTATCTGCAGCCACTACCCCTACAAAATCTAGTCCAATGACAAATTGTGTGTCAATTACCATTCTTTTAGAGTAACTATACTTTAAGCAATTTACTACCAGTTTAATGATAAGTCTTGCTTTTACCTACCACAATTCGCCACTTTTTATTATAAGTTTGTGCTTATTGGTCACGGGATAAGTGCTTTAAGAAGAATTAATAAAAATTTAAGAATTTTTTATTATGATTTTGTTAAAAACCTAAAAAAAAGTAATGATTCCAGCCCTCTCCAATTGCAATTTTTTATAATAAACGAATAGTTACTCTAATTTAAAAAATCACTACACTTAAATGTCATTTCACTTCCCCATCACACTATTTTCATTATATTTGTTGTTTTTAAGATTTTCGTTTGTTGTTTTTAATCGCATTACAATTGTGGCCACAACATTTTCATGGCAAAAATTTTATATAAAACACAATTTATGTACCCCGTTTTTGTTTGTTTTTTTTTTTTTTTTTTTGGACACGTAGTTGTGGAACTCGTATGTGAAACCACAAGAACCAAAGTGACAAACAAGCCCCTCTTTATGAACAACATGAATAAACTCTTTCAGATGCATTGTGCTTCTTTTCATTCAACATATTTTTTTCAGTTTTCACTGGCTATTGTGTGAACAAAGCGGCCGCGATATTAATGGGAGAGAAAGCCCCAAAAAAAAAATGTCCTTAAAATAAGCAAAAAATCTTAAATAAAAAAACAGAAGCCTGGATCAAAAGATGATAATCCAAAAAAAGTTCATAAAAAAGAATAAAAAGAAGTGTTAAACACCAAAACAATGCACCGGAGTCACATAATCAACCGACCAGTCAGCCAGGCCACGAATCAACCAAACGACCAAACAATTTGTGTGCAATAACTGCGATGCCGATGATGGTGGTAATTCTGAGCAAAAAAATAACACAAAAACAAGACCAACAAAAATAAAAGAAAAATATTAAAAAAAAATAAATAAGAAAAAAGTGCACACGCAATAAACGACAAGTGCATATTAAGATGACCATCGAAAACTGGCCACATTTACATGGAGGATAACAACAGCTTGTTTCACCATCACCAGCATCACCATCTCCAACTGCACAGCAGTATATGCAGCAGCTTCATTTATTGCTCCTGCTGCATCATCGCCATCATCAGGACGATGACTGTGTATTTATTTCTCATTGTTTGTTGTATTTTATTTTGCCACGAAAAGTAACCGAAAAATCAAAGAAAACATACGCTCTGGACTTAAAGCGAAAAAACAATAAAAACGCTTCGACAACTCCGGCAGGCAAAAAAGCAGGATACAATCAAAAGCGTAAAAAAACGAAAATGAAAACGAAGCGAAGAGAAAAAAAATCAGATTTCATTTAAACGGAAGTTGCAAACATGGGAAGTTTATCTGAAAACCTCTGAAATAACCATAACTTTATATGTTGCATATTGTTAGGCAATAACTAGTAGAGTAATTTAATACACTTGGAGAAAAGGCGTAACGCATATTTCTATAAGCACATATTTCTATAAGCGTAACATACATACATATATATATTTCTATAAGAATTGAATTTTTAGTTTCTATGCAACTTCCTCCCTTCGTAACAAATTTGAGTCGCCTAATATAATTTTTATTTTCTAAACTGCCTGTTTTTGAATTTAAAATAAACATTTTCGTTTGGATATTTATGTGGAAAACAAAAACCAATTTAAGTTTTTTATACCCACACCACAATAGTGGAGCGGGTATTATGCATTTGTGCTGATGTATGTAACGCCTTAAAATATTGGTCCTAGACCCACCTTAAAGTATACCGATCGACTCAGAATCACTTTCTGAGTCGAACTAACGATGTCCGTCCGGCTGGCTGGCTGGCTGGATGTCCATGTAACCTTGTGCGCAAAGTACAGGTCGCAATTTTGGAGATAATTTGATAAAATTTGGGAAGTAGGTTCTTATTGACTCAAGGACCAAGCCTATTGAAAATGGGCCAAATCGTAGGACCACGAGGGAAGATAGGGGGAAATTTCTTCCTCTCAGAAACTATCAAACCGATTTTAATAAAATTTAAAACTAACATAGTACCATATCTTCATGGACACAAAAGGGTTGTATTTTTTAAAAAATAGGACCACGAGGGGAGATGGGGCCAATTTCTGCCTCTCAAACCGATTTTAATGAAACTTAAAACATAGATAGATCCATATCTATATAGACACATAAGCTGTACAGTTTTTCAAAAATAGGACCACAAGGGGAGGTAGGGGGCAATTTCTGCCCCTCACAAACTTTTAACCCGATTTTAAGAAGTTTTATAAACATAGATAAATCCATATTTATATGGACATATAAGCATGATGTGTTTTTTAATACTGTGGTGTAGGGTATCGTATGGTCGGGCTTGACCGACTATACTTTCTTACTTGTTATTGTTGTTTTAATGTAACTTACCAAACAAAAATTTTCCATTTTATTTGATAAACAGGCAGTAGTAAAAAAAATGTTTTTTTAAGTGTACAAAAAAATCATTAAAGACACGTAGACTTCGTTCTGCATTGTTTGTAAAACCGTTTAATGTGCATGCTGTTGCATGTCCATTTTTTTTTATTGATTTTTTAATTTTCTTTATTTGCATTGGGTTTTTATAGTACATTGCGTCGTGGCATAAAAATCGCTAACAAATATGAGTTTTTGGGAATTCAAAATACCCAATTATAAAAAGTCTTGCTTAGATCTCTAAATTAAGATCTTGGTTGAAAGTATGGCTAGAAAACTATATTATGGCTCTCGCAATGGCAAACAACAAACTTTCGTTGTTTTAACAATACTATTGTGACGATTAATACAATTTTGTTTTTATTTAACTATACAATTTTTACCTCCCTCAAAACTTCAAATATGGTTGAATTTAATAATGAAATGTTCTTATTATTAACCACAAGCATTGGTTTAAAAAATACAGTAATATGTTCAAACATTTTACGTTTAATAAAAAAAAATTTTTTGAAAGTATTAAAATTTTTTAATTAGGCTTTTTTCATTCTTGACTGTGGCTGGGGCGCGAACCCTGGCCGGCAGGTTACCCTGGCATGTTTCAATCGAAACCACTCAATCTCCTCAGAGGGATTTGCCGTATTAAGCCTAGTACTCTGTTCAAATTTGGGAAAAATGTTGAGCAACATTAATTATTTCACACGAAAATTTTGACATGTGTCAATGTTACCTTTCATGCGAGTTTGTACAATTTCACGATTTTAGTGCTGCAAAGTATGCGACATTGTTTTGCGTATGTAAACAAACCCCCCCCACTAAAAATAATTTTTTTTAATAAAAAATTTAATAAAAAAGAAAGTAAATATGGATAAGAAACTGTTACCGGTTGTGTTACTTTAATTTTTTTATTTCGTATTTAATAATCAGAACATACTTTTTTGCCTTTGCTTAAAATTCCACGCGAAATAAGTGCAGCTTACCAGGGACCGTAACAGTTATGCCTTTTTTCATAAAAGTCAGATCAAAACAGTTATTTTTTGATTTTTATTTTTTTGAGCAAAAATAACAGTTATTTTTTGATTTTTATTTTTTTTTAACAAAAATAACTGTTATTTTTTGATTTTTATTTTTTCGATCAAAAATAACAGTTATTTTTTGATTTTTATTTTTTTGAACAAATATAACAGTTATATTTTTTCGAGCAAAAATAAAAGTTATTCTCTAAATAAATATACGTGTTTTAATAATTTAGATGACTTTAATAATTATTTTAATGTGCATAAGGAATTCCAATGATAATTACACACTAAAATAAAAATTTTAAGTCAACTAAATTATTAAATCACGTACATTTATTTAGAGAATAACTTTTATTTTTGCTCGAAAAAATAAAAATCAAAAAATAACTGTTATTTTTGTTCAAAAAAATAAAAATCAAAAAATAACTGTTAAGTTTGATCGAAAATATAAAAATCAAAATTATAAAAATCAATTTTTTTTTATCATTGACAAGTGCATGAGGAACAATATGGTATACTCGAATCAGTTTTTCGACATTTAATTCTATATGCTTTTTTTGTTTTAAAATTCCAATATAACTGTTATTTTCGGTCCTGAATTACATAATTTCGCAGTTGTAAAAAAATGTTGCCAGCAACATTTCGGAACTTTTTCACAAAATGAACAGAGTACAACTCTATCAACATTATTTCGTAGATATTCCGTACAAGTTTTTTTCATATGCGTTTTGACAGCATTTCACGTGAAATGTTGAATAGTGTACTAGGCTTTACACTCGCAGCCATCAACGACTGCTGACATCAATAGTCAAACATCAATCCTTAAACCAAATTGTATTTTAACCTTTGGTAGATCGAAATTTGCTTTTTGAATTATCTATTTTAATTGATTTTACATGTTTTTCCTTACTTCAGTTTTCTCGTACTTTTTGTCAAGCATTCTTCTTGAAGTCCAAAGTACATTTTTTGTTTTTTCATTTTTGTCTTTCTTTTTTCTTGTTGACATTTTTCAGCACAACTTGAACTTAAGCCTAATTAAAAAAAATTAAAAATTTGGATTAAAAACCATAATAGTTCAACAAAATAACCACAATACTAATTATTAGGTTGTATGCTTTTCCATGGCTTGCCTAAAATTCTCACCTTCTTTTTCTTTTAATTAATTTAGAAGCAATAATCACGTGTATGCAGTATACCGCTTCCTTTTTTTTCTTTTAAAAATTACTAATTTAAATTTATTTAAAACTATAAACCTTTTATTCCAAAAAATAATTTCAATTTATGGTATTAACACAACTGGGACAAACGACGAAATTCGGAAGGTACGACGAATTCGTCGGCAAGAATTTGTTGCGTTAGTTCGTCAAATGAGACACAATAAGTGCATGGACTCCGTGTATTAATGTGACTTATCATTTTTTTTTTTTTAATTTTGGACGCTAGATTATATAAACATTTATTATTCTTTACTTCTTTAATTATTTTACTGCATCCATTTTCATCTTTTTTAGTAATAAATTTTATTAAAATTTCTTTATAATTTATTTGATTGTTAACACTAGGTGCGTTTGAGTACTTTTACAGTAAAATGCAGTAAATGAGTAAACTAAAAATTTTCTCTCACAAAAAGCAGTTGCCCAAAAAAGTACGCGAACGCAATACTTGTAAAAATTCGTAAAATAAAAGCAACAGCTGATGGCAAATAATTGAAGTGTTGAAAAATATTTACAATTTTGACAACCAGTTGTCTTATCGGTACTCCATTAAATACTTTTTATAACACGATCATTTTTGGATAATACAAACAAACTTATTTATGTATGTAATCTTTCATATTTGTTTGTTTTTTATTTTATTTGATTTTACTAATTTGTAGCGGGTTAAATTATTTAAAAGAACATGAATAATTTTTTTGCTATTGATTACTTAAGCTCCCAAATACTTCACACTTTTACAATTCTAAAAAATTAACATAACAAAAAAAATTTCAAAAGTTTGTACTTAGCCAAATAAATGCTTCACAAACAAGTTTAATAAATTAATATTTATTCACTTTTTGTTTTGGTTTAATTTTTATTTCCATTTTTCTTTTATTTAACAATTTTTTAAAATTTGTATGCTTTTTTTATTTGTTTCTTTTATTTGTTTACCTTTTGAAACATATGTTTTTTTGATTTACTAAATTTTACTGCAAAAATTTCTGCAGTAAAAATTTGTAAATACTCAGACAAGAACTGTCACTTTTCGCTCTCAATTTATGTTCTCATTTACTGCATTTTGTGTGCTCGAACGCAATTTCGTAAAATGCAGTAAAGTTTAGTAAAAAATAGTAAAAAGTTTTGTGTTCTCGAACGCAACTATTAATGAAATCATAGGTTGACCGTATTTCAACAAAAAAACATAAAAAACCTATTAATCGGGTGTGTTCTAGAATCTGAATCCACTCGACAGCATTTTTGGTGTTTTGCATTCCGGTTTAGCGATCTCTCATTAGTTTTTGGGTTTCTTTCAAATTTTGTAATTTTTGCGAATTTCAGCCATGTTTGCGATAAAAGCGATTTGTTTATGTTAGCTTTCTGGTTTTTGACAGCTTTAACGATTTAAAATAAATAGTAGACTGTGCTATCATGTCACTATTAGCAATTTTTTGCGAATTTCCGCTAATTTAGCAATTTTTATCGAATTTATGCCATTCCATATAGTTTTAAAGACTTTTAATCAATTTTATGGCTTGTTTGAAATATTTAATATTTTCACGAATTCAGAACCAGTCTAATCTCACTTTCAGATTATTTTAAGTATGAACTGTGATAAAACTAACTTAGAAATGCATGAATCAAGCAAAGCTTAGGATGCATTTTATTTCACTTTTAATTAAGTCAATTCCGTTTTCGGATTATTTTGAGTACTTGGCACTTGAACAATCCGTACTTGAATCAAGTATTTTGTACTTGGTTTAAGGAAATGCGTTCTTACCGTACTATTGTCACCGCTTTGACATGATTTAAATATGGGTTGATTAGTTTGTGTTTTCAGTGCAGGAAGAATGATGATATAGGTCGTCGCGAGCTGGAAAGTAAATTATTAAATTGGAACAAAATAGGACAGGGAAAAAACGGAATGAAATTATAGCTTGAATTTTGAATTGTAATAGGAATAAAAAAAAAAAAAACGAAATGAAATTACAAGCATCTACCCACGAGGTCGACTGCTATCGCTCGCTTTTATTTTCAACGACAAACGACAAAAAAAATTATCAGCACTTCGTTATTAAGTGATGAGACACATTTTCGCCTAGTGGATTCGTCAATAAGCAGAATTGCCGCATTTAGGCGAATGATAATCCAAGAGTGATTGTTGAAAAATCAATGCAACCACAAAGAGTGACTGTTTGATGTGGTTTATGGGATGGCGGCATCATCGGGCCGTATTTTTTCCGAAATGAGGCAGGTCAGGCAGTTACTGTGAATGGTGTTCGCTATAACGAACTTTTTTGGCCCGAATTGGAAAATATGGGTGTGGACGATATGTGGTTTCAACCGGATGGTGCCACTTGCTAACGAAACAATGACTATTTTGCACGACAAATTCAATGGCCGTGTTATCTCACGTAGTGGCTATGTCAATTGGCCGCCAACATCACGTGTTTTGACATCGTTGGACTTCTTTCTTTGGGGTTATTTGAAAGAAAAGGTGTACGTGGATAAGCCAGCAACAATTCAAGAGCTAAAGGATGAGATACTTCGGCACATTAACGGCATAGAACCTTAATTATGCCTCAGCATTATCGAAAATTTGAACAATCGGATGGAGGTGTGCCGCCAAGGTCGCAGCGTCCATTTGGCCGATATCTTGTTCCATACATAATTGAACCATACCAATATTATTATAATAAACAGAAATTTTTGAATCCCAAGAAAAACTTTGATAAATGACAATTATTTCCTTAATAATTTGTGTTTTATTCAAAATCGGGCCTTAAAAATTAACCACCCTTTAGTTTTGAAAAATATTCTATATGCATTTTGTTGCATGTGTAGCAAGTATGTTTTGTCGATATTTATTTTCAATCTAGCGTTGAAATATGAAATAGATCATGTGCCAAATATAGTAACTTGACAATGACTAAATGGTTTAAGTTAGAAACGCAAAACCTGTCGACCGACAAGTCGATAGTTAGTGGTGTGCTTATGAGGACGAAAATGAGCAAGCAAATTGCCACAACAAATTGTATGCAGTCTAAACCTTATCCAGTTGACAACACTGTGCATGACACTATTTTCTTATTTAATTTTTTAAGCACACACACACACACACATACATACACATCCCTCAAACTCAGTGCTACTCGTTAAACTTAGGCCTACAACTGCAAGAAGGATGATGTGTTAATGCATTTTTTACTACATTATTGTTGGCTTTAATACAGACTCCAACAAACTCAAATTACAACCCAGCAACAAAAATTAAAACATTTCATACATAAGAAAAACATTTAAAAGCAGAAATAAAAAAAGAGCAGGAAAAACAGGAAACCGTCCAACTGGCCAAATGCATTTCCTCACGTAAGTTGCATGATTTTTTTTTTTTGTTTCTTTTCATCCTCGCCGATGTTTTTTCGCAACATGTCATTACGACTTCGAAAACGATGCGGAGGCTGAGATGGTGATGGTGTTTGTAGTAGTGGTGTATTGGTGTTGGTAGCATTGGCGAGGACAATGCAAATAAATGTTTGTTGTCTTTTACATACGAGTAAAACAAAAAAAAAAAAAAAAATTGCGATGATGACTATGCAACAACAATGTGCTTGTTGTAGTTGCTATTGTTGCTTTGCTGACCTGATGAACATGATGAAGCAACAACTTTTGTGGTTCACGCCAACCCCAAAAGTGTTGTTTTTTTTGATGTTGCTATTATTGTTGTTAAAACTATTGTAGTTGTTGTTGTTGCATTACTTTATTTTTTACATTTTAACAATTTTTGTTTCCAACATATGTTTGTTTTTATTTTTTCCTCATTTTTCGTCGATTTTTCTCTTCACTTTTGCCGTTAATTCTTTTTTATTTTGTTTTAACATGTTTTATTTGTTATTCCGTATGTATTTTACTTGTTGTTTTTGGTGTTGTTGTAGTTGTAGTTGTTTTCATATGTACTTTTCGCTTACTTGACCACATACGGTTGCTGATTTTTGGTTTTGCCATAATTTCCACTGTTGTTTTTGTTTTTTTTTTATTCCTCTTTTTACATATTAAATGTTTGTTTGTTTGTTTGTTTTTATTACATTTGTTTTAATACATATTTCGCATGTATGTATAGGCAGTATGTGTGTATGTGTTAGTAAAAATGTATCTACATGTGTAATTTTTACTGGTTTGTCATATTTTTCTCTGTTTTTAAATCGTTTGCACGTTGTTGACATTTTTAAATGAGCCTGTATGTTGTTTGTCCATATTGTTGACTGGCTTTAGTGGGGAGCCGTGGTAAGAGGCGTAAAATGAATTTAACGTGTTTTCTCACTACTGTGGCTTTTCTTTCAATAACAATGTTAATAAATTATGTTGTTAAGTTGATGTCGGCTTTTTTTTTTTTTTTTTTTTTTTTTTGTTGTCCTTTTTAATAGACCTCTTCTAAGAGTTGAACTGTGTGATTGAAGTTAATTTTTAGCAAAAAAAAAAAAAAAAAACTACACGATGTTATATTTCATACACATGACAACGATAGGCCTTTCAAACGAGTTAAAAATTTCGATTATATTTCACACATATTTTGCTTAACTAAAGTTTATAGATCTGAAGCATGAAAACCCTTTATTTAGTTTATTTTTATCGCTACTGCTACTTGTAGTCCAGTTTTTTACAACTTATTTAAATTGTTGTAAAATGCGTGTAGTTAAGAAAATAAAGAACTGCTTTTTAAACTTTAATTTGTAATCAACAATTTCATTAAATTTTTGATTTCTAACTTGTTATGTCTAATGAAAAACCAATGGAAAAAATAAATAGATACAACTAATAAAAACTAATTTCTCTTTTTAATGGAAACACAACAAAATTCTAAATAAATGTAACAATTGTCAATAAAATACAGACTTGTCAATTTAAATGCTTCAATAAATTGAAATAAAATAAATCAATAAAACAAATTTATTTTGATATTTAATGCAAGTATGTATGTATGTATGTATGTATGTATGTATGTATGTATGTGTACGACATACACGTGAAAAATATCTGCTTTTATTTGATCTCGGAAAAATATAAAATTTTCCGAGCTATAATTTTCAATTACATATAAATATTATTGTTACTGTGGCCTTAGGTTACATCTAGGAATGCCAAACGGGAAATCCAGTTCCAGTAAATCACGAAACCAGAGATGTTGTACAGAAAGACAAAAAATCGTACGAAATTTCATTCTTTTCTACTTTTAGTAGGATTATTACTTAAAATTAAAGCACGAATCGGACTAAAAAATACTTAAAATAATCCAAAAGAGGAAAACTTTCGAAAACCTACCAGTAAGACTGTAAAAAGATATATAAGAAGCAAAAATTGCCGAAATCTATTTGTTAAAATTACTTAGTTAAAAACGTCAAATTTAACATATCGGGCATGCTGCTTGTGAAACAAAATATTCCATCGTTTCTCTAAAAGTGAGAAAACTATCAAAAGACGTTATATATCGACGCCGATCTGACATTGCAGACATTCAGAAAGCCAGTCACACATATAGTTGACGGCGACCCATATTTAATAATATTAAACATTTTTGAACGACGGCGACCAAAATACAACCTTCGGCTTTACTTAATAATGTAAAGAGCGACTTTAATGGCTGTTGCTTGCAAACGAGCTTTGAAAACATTCGCATTATTTTATAAAAATGTTAAAAGCAAAATAATTAAACAATAAAAAAATGTGCTACGAAAAAATATTATTATTATTATTCTTTGCATTTTTCATTGTTAGTGTTAAAACTTTTTTCGGCCCAATTTTAATTGTGAGTTTATTTGACAGCTCAAAGCGAGAACTTTCTCACAGAAATTTTACAGACACATTTTTTCTGTAAATTGGCGAGTAATTTCCTTACGTGAGAGCTAGTGCTGTCCAAAAAGGCTACAGACACAGTTTAGTGAGAAAAACGGCTGTTTTTTTTTCAATTTATGCCGTATATTGTTTCATTTTACGCATTTCAATCAAAAAGTTTCTCGACGCGAGAGTTACAGAACATGGGTACAGTGAAGCAGAGTACAACGAAGGTGCAACAAATATGTGTAGCAAAATCAAATAAATAATAATTGTATTCTCTCTCCGTCTCTAGTTCTCTGGGGACGGTGCTAAGGTTAGAATCAATCGCTCTCAGATTATTTTAAGTACGATTTCTGGATAAAATCAACTTAGGAATTCTTAAATCAAGCACAGTTTGAGATTAACTTATATCTCACTTTAACTAAAGTCGATCACGTTTTGGTTTATTTTAAGTGCGGAACCGTTCTGTACTTGATTTAAAAAAATCCGCATTTACAGTCTGGTAACACCGCTTCGGCTTAAATAAAGTACGGACGGACTGACTTTTCTTTTTAGTGTATTATTTTAAATCCCGACATTTACGGGGTTTAATTCCATTATGTGCTTTACAGCATAATAACACCTTTCCTGCTGTTGCAGGTCGGTTGCTCCATTTATGAAGCACTTTGAAAAAAACTTTTTCCCAAACATTCATCAAAACAAATTTTGTTTAATAAGTTACCATACTTTTACAAATTGTTTTAGCTTGAGGTCACTTTTTCTCGAAAATTAATTAAAATATTTTTTTATTTTCAATATTTCAATTTCTGTTGGAAATCTCCATCTACAAAATTGTGTTTGACAATAATAATATAATTTAATAAGGTACTTAAATACCTAAATTGGTTGGTTCCATTAAATATTTTTTAATTTTAGAAGACTTCATACAAAATACTAGCACTTGACTTTTCTTAATTTGCAATTTTAACCACGGCACGCAAACTTTGTTAAAATTATATGACTTTAACCGCTCACTGTCCATAAAGCATGTTAAACAAAGCAGCAATTTTAGCAGCTAGTGATGTAGAATGTTATTTACTTTTACCCGATACCAAACATGGCTGCAGAGGATAAAGCTAAGATTTTAAATTAATCTGCACTTTAAGGCAAAATTAGGTACCAAATGCCGGACAATTCGTTAAGTGCATTAACTTTTTTTTTAAGTTATTTAAAGTTATTAGTTTTGTGGTTATTTAACAGTTTATAATTTGTAATCCAAAATTTGCATATTTTAATCAGGCTAAAGTTCATTGAATTTAATTTTCATTAAATAATTTTTATTAAGAAATGAATTTTACAACATAAATTTAACTAAAAGTTATTGATAATTAGGATCTGCGAATTTAATTCTCATGGTGAGGAACGTTTTTATTATAAATTTTCATATAAATTCGAATGTGAATTCCAAGTCAAATTACAATCCATAAAGCCATCATATTGGCCTATTAAAGTATGAAGGCTTTATGGATTGTAATTTGACTTGAAATACACATTCGAGTTATTGATAATTTTTCATTCTTGACTGACCGGGGGATTAAACGAACAGGTTGATTTGACATATGTCGATAGTAACCACACTCTCCCTCTTGTGAGGGTAATTTTTAAATTTTCCACTAATTTTTTTAAATAAAAAAACAAATAAATTTTTTTATCTAATCTGTTATTTGTATTTAGATAATGATAAATTTTATTAACTTTTTCCCAAAAATTCCGGAATTCCGATTTTAGAAAAAAACTCGATTCGAAATTTTTAAAAGCTTTCCCGATTGGCATCCCTAGTTTCACCTTTTAATAAATTGCCTGCGATTACATCTTATAACCAAAATTTGCCTGAAGTTGCTGAACTCAAAAGGTTTTAGTAATAGAAAATATTAGAAAGACTTTGCAAATATACGCCTGATACAACAAAATTTTAAAGCAAGATTTTTATTTATTTATTTAGTAACTTATTTAGTATTTGTAAAAAAATATAATTTTAATTATACTTTTACTTAAGTAACCGAGCAGCCTTAAGGTAGACCTTCAGCCCTTTGAAGTTAAACAGACCAAAAAACCCTTACGCTGATATATTAGCTCCCTACCAACTAGCCTATCGGGGCACCCGAGATTTGTGTATAAGATATCAATCAAATTTAATTATATAACTGTTAAATTATAATCATATGCCTGATTACGTGATTACGTTAAATATATAGTATAAGCACTACTCCCTCTATCCTCCATCCAATAACCTATTTTTCTAATTCCAATCTAAATGGGATTACCTTCGACAATCAATCCCGGAATTTCTTAAAATAAGTATAAAATTCTTAAACCCACAGTAAAACCAAAAAGTGAAGTTTTCGATGGTAGTGCTCTGCTGAGAGTAAAATAGCAAGGTGGCGTTTTAATCTCATACAACTTTAGAAACAACAACAAAACAAAAAGAAAAAATACATTATTTCCATGCTTAAAAAGTAAAATAAAAAGCAAAAGTTCCCATTTAGCTTCCCAGCGGTATTTAGCCTTATTTAGCAGTCACAAGCAGTCAGAACCCCTTCTCGCCGCATTCCATACTTATTTATTTTTTACACAGGTTGTCATTGGGCGCAAAGCCTTCCACACTTCCTTTAAAAACAACTTCGATCCCTTCCCAAAGAAGGGAGTAAGGAAGGTCACTAAAAATAAAAAGTAAATAAAACTGAACACCTTCCTTTCTCCCTTCTCAAAGAAGGGAGTAACGAATGTGTACTGAATATTTCAGAAGGTCTTTTAAAAAGAAGTTTATACCTTCTAGAAGGCATACTTCTGAAGGCAGGATATCATGCGAAGCGAATCTTTTAGAAAGGAGTATAGAGGCCTTCTAAAAGGCATGCCACTTGCGGTCTTTTCAATATTTACCGCTGGGTTATATTAATACATTAAGGGTGGTTAAAAGAGCCGATGTTGATTTTGAATAAAGCACAAATTATTTAACAAATTATTGTCATTTCTCTTTATTATAATAATATTGGTATGGTTCAATTAAGTCTGGAACAAAATATCGGCCAAATGGCCGCCGCGACCACGGCAGCACACCTCCATTCGATTGTCCTCATTTTCGGCATAATGGATCATCCTTTAGCCCTCGAACTGCTGCTGGCATATCCACGTAGACCTTTTCTTTCAAACGACCCCAAAGAAAGAAGTCCAACGGTGTCAAATCACGTGATCTTGGCGGCCAATTGACATCGCCGCCACGTGAGATAGCACGGCCATTGAATTTGTCGCGCAAAAGAGCCATTGTTTCGTTAGCTGTGTGGCAAGTGTTGAAACCACATATCGTCCACATCAATACCTTCCTAACGATAGCGAACACCATTCACTGCGTGACCGGCCTGATTTTGGAAAAAATACGGCCCGATGATGCCGTCAGCCCATAAACCTAACCAATCAGTTTCTCCTTGTAAGTGCATTGGTTTTTCAACAATTATTCTTGGATTATCAGTCGCCCAAATGCGGCAATTCTGCTTATTGACGAATCCACTGAGGTGAAGATAATTTTCCTCGAAAATTGATCATCCACTGTTGCCATTTCTTGCCACCATTCTGACCATTGACGATGTGTGGACGGGTCAATATGCTTTAGTTCTTAGGTCAATTGCACCGTGTAAGCATGTAAATGCATGTCTTTATGCATAATGTTCATCAACGACGAGCCTGAGACTTGCAATTGTTCGACACGACGACGAATTGAGGTGAAAGGCGCTTCAGCCACTCTATCGCGAGCTGCAGCAATATTTTCTGCAGTACGAGCTGAACGAGCATGTACTGGTGTTTTCACATTTCCTACAGACCCGGTTTGCTTAAATTTTTGTACGATTTTTTCGATTTTATGCACATTTGGACGATATACTTGACCGAAAAAATCACGAAGTGCACGATATGCATTTTGATTTGAATGTTCGATTGTGTATCATTCCATGGTTCAAATTTAGTTAGCCTGAAATTGAGAAATGTCAAATGAAATGCAGAAAAAACTTGACGTTTAGGTGTTTTCAACATTTAACATCGGCCCTTAAAATTTAACTACCCTTTATATTAAAATACATAAATTTTTTTAAGATAGAAACCATGTCGGGCATGATGTTGATATTTTATAATCGAAATTCTTTAAGGTGTAAAACGGGTACGTAAATCAATCATAATAGCATTCTCCTTCTGTCCCTGGGGTAAGTGTTTTAGGTAAGAATCAATCTAATTTAACTTTTAGATTATTTCAAGCACGAATTCGAAAGTATATAATACTTGAGTCAAGCTGATTTTGAGATTGATGCAATATTAGTTTTACTTAAATCACTCTTAATTTTGGATTATTTCAAGTACGAATTCGGTATTGAATATGGATAAGTTCAGTATTTCACACTTGATCAATTCGTAATTGAATCAATTTTTATTTACTTGATTCAAGAAAATACGTACTTACAGTACGGTTGGACTGAGTTTTCTTTTTAGTGTAGGGGTCAACCGCTGAGTGCTGGTCCTGAAAAGTAAAAGTATAAGACATGTAAGAAATTGATTGAATCATACTGTATTTGCAGTTGCAAAAGTATTTTCTAAAGTCTTACTCTATATGTTGCCTTTAACCCTAACGAAAACGTTTTTTCTCTGGGTGTATAAATATTCATATGTTTCCATACATTTATGTATATATTTACAACTGTTTGTGTATTTTCACGTCAGTGCAACAAAGTTTGTTTAATTATTTTTTTTTTATTCATTTACCAATAAACTAAAATATTGGACTAGTCGAGAAACAAAAAAATTAGCATGTTGAATTGATTGTAAAAAGTCACAACAACAAATAAGTAAAATAAAAACAAAAACGATTACATACACACGTACACATTTACTCAAAATCTTATAAACATAGTTGTATATAAATAAATATATGTACAATGATTGTTTATGTTCTTTTATAAATATGTATGTATGTACATCTAAAATTTATTTTATAGAAAAATAAATCCATTTTCTATAACATCATGAAAGAAAGAAAAAAATTAGAAAAAAATTGAGTATTATTTGTGGAAAATCAAAGTAAACATAACAACACAACTTATGGCCTACCAATATTATTCCACACAACTTCAATACCACAAAACGTGGTTAGTTTTTGGTAATAACCGAAAATCTGCATTTGCCACAAAAGGCAATAAAGAATGCAACAAAAAAAAAAAATAACATATATAAACATACTCACACATAAATACTTGCACATAAAGCTTAAGATTTAGAACAAAATTTTTTATGAATATATGTAAACATCTATGTTTAAATGTGTGTACCTAAAGAAAGAATTTTTCATAAAATTTCTATTTTCGAAAAATGATAGACATATGAAAACTTTTTTCCTTGTTGCCTTAGAAAAAAGGGTTAAAGGCCTACCAATATCAAGTCTTTATGAGTTTAAGTAAGTGTTTGTATAAACAAACATACATACGTATGTATGTTCTTATGTGTTTTAGTAAGTTTTCTTTCTTTTTTTTTATTAAAATTTTTAACCACCCTGGAGTTGAAATAATTTTACACAATTTTCTGGTAGGCCACAGACAACAACTGTAGCGAGTAAAGTGCATATGCATTTACAACTTATTGTTGTGCAGTTGGCAAAATGCATTTTTACTCAAATGCATTTATTTTATTCATACTGTTTAAAATACATGTTCATCTGCAGACTCCATGTTAATTTTAAGCAGAGAACTGAAAATAAAATGAGTAACTTTTCAAGAGAGAGAGACAGAGAGAGAGAGTCATAGGATTAACAGTAAAATTTAAAATCGAGAAAGGACACAAATTCTGCACATTTGCTGAATGCAATTGTTGGATTTATTAAGTACTTTTTAGTAATTTTGCTAAAATTCTACCATCGAATGAATTAACACACTACTATTAGGTTTAACAGATGTTTATTAAGTAAAACTTTTATAGAAAACATATGTTGTAAACAAACCATCATTAGTGCTCGTTAAAGAAGCAAGAACAAGTGCACTCTTCGGCTATGCCAAATTTTATATACCCTACACCATAGTGTTGAAAACCGAATTAATCCCTAATTCATATGTTATAGGCGGTATCGTGCCAAAATCCTTAATCCGGAGACATAATTCAGTGGGCGCTAGGTCGTTATCGCCGACCAGTTTTATATATAGCAGGATAAATTTTACGAACATGTTTTTTTCTGACCCTATTAAAGTTTTAGGCGAATTTAAATAACTCCCTCTATGGGATTTATATGGAGCCTTTGATGAATTACAGGCGGATATTGGCAGTGTGATTTTTCTCTTGCTCCTGATGTAAGAATTATAAATTTGATCCGGAATTCGTACTTAAAAAAATCCGAAAATGAGATTGATTTAAGTAAAACTAAGATTGAATTAATCTCAAAATGAGCTTGATTCAAGTATTACAAAGTTAAATCAATCGTACTTGAAATAAACCAGAAGTGGAAGTGAAAAAAGATGACAAATTTTAATATCATTGATTTTCTTACCCGTTTTACAACTTAGAACTATAAAACACCAGCGTCATTCCCGATATGGTTTTAACTTTAAAAACTTAATATACATACATATATAACGGAAAATATAAACTTACAGCCAATCCCACGATGTCACACGTTAACGTTCGCATAGAAAATTACATTTAAAACAAAAACAATTTCTAAAATTTGTTTTTGTTTTAAATGTTATTTTCTATGCGAACGTTAACGTGTGACATCGTGGGACTGGCTGTTAATGAGAAGCAAGAGTTCTTAATTTTAATTTTTAAACATGAAAATAATGTGTTTTCGTTTTGTTCTGTTGTTTTTGTTTCACACACAACAAGCAAATCGTTTTTTTAACTACTTGTGTGGTGTTGTTGTAGTGTCTGCAAAAAACTTTCATAAGCTAAATGAGATTAAAACGCTCACTTTGTAATTTTACTCTCAGAGTGGCACTACCAACGGAAAGTTAAATCTTTTTAATCTTGGTTTAAAGGCGCAGTTAGCCGGGAGTAATCGTAAAAAAGTAAGACCAATATATTTCCTACAGATTGAGACGTAACATCTTACTGCTAACTATAATCGTTTTAATTACTTTACATACAACAAAAAGAAACAGCTGATTTGCAACGTTACTGTTACTCCCGGCTAACTGAGCCTTAAAAAATTTATACTTATTTCCAGAAATTCCGGGATGAATTTTCGAAAGTTATCCCATTTTTTATTGTTTTAAGAACGTTTTAGTGCTATTCGTATACAAACCTTAATTTATCCCGAGTGTTTTTCTTTTTGTGTACTAAAGTGTTTTTCGAGACTGGGCTTTGTAGGCCCCATGGGGGCTTTGGTAAATAGTAGACCGATCTTCGTAAAACCGATTAATATGAGTTGTAGCCATAGAAAATGAATTTGTGGAAAATTTAATAACAGTCTGTGTACTTTACCGCAATTTTGTTAATTTTTTTTTTAACAGAAATACAAATATTTAACCGTACGATGCATACCCAACTTTTTCTACGAGAACAAACACCCGGGATACGTTTGTACCTACTAGCTAATTTTGGCTTTTTCTTATGTTTAAATGGTCCAATTTAATTTTTATTTTTTTAAAGCATAAATAAATATTTTAGTTTTGTATCATGCAAATATTCTACATGGTTCAAAAGATATAAGCAAAAGAGTGCATGCATTCAACTATTATTCAAGTGATAAAATAAAATAATTATACCCACACCACAATAGTGGAGAGGGTATTATGCATTTGTGCTGATGTATGTAACGCCTTAAAATATTAATCCTAGACCCACCTTAAAGTATACCGATCGTCTTAGAATCACTTTCTGAGTCGAATTAACGATGTCCGTCCGGCTGGCTGGCAGGCTGGCTGGCTGTCCATGTAACCTTGTGCGCAAAGTACAGGTCGCAATTTTGGAGATAATTTGATGAAATTTGGGTCATAGGTTCTTATTGGCACAAGGACCAAGTCTATTGAAAATGGGCCGAATCGTAGGACCACGAGGGAAGATAGGGGGAAATTTCTTCCTCTCAGAAACTATCAAACCCATTTCAACGAAATTTAAAACATAGATAGAACCATATCTATATGGACACAGAATGTATGCATTTTTTTTAAAATAGGACCACGAAGGAAGATAGGGGCAATTTCTGCCTCTCAAACCGATTTTAATGAAATTTAAAACATAGATAAATCCATATCTATAGGGACACATTAGCTATACAGTTTTTCAAAAATAGGACCACAAGGGGAGGTAGGGGGCAATTTCTGCCTCTCACAAACTTTCAAACCAATTTTCATGAAGTTTATAAACATAGATAAATCCATATTTATATGGACACATAGGCATGATGTGTTTTTAAATACTGTGGTGTAGGGTATCATATGGTCGGGCTTGACCGACTGTACTTTCTTACTTGTTTTGATATAAACTGGTGTGGCACAAACGTATCCCGGGTGTGTGTTTACGTAGGTGTCGTAGCTCCTGAACCACGGATCCGATTTGCATTCAATAAGCTTTAAACAATTAGAAATTACTTATGTTTCCTAGATCCGAAATCTCTATTCCTTCAGTTAAGCCGTTCCTAAGTTACTGCACTGCAAAGTTGCAAGTGTATACATTTGTACCCGTGTGTGTGTTCTAGGGTTAAGTCGGTTGTTGCACATTTGGCTCTATAACTCTTTTTTTACTATGTATATCGATTATGCTAGATTTCAATCCAAAACTGCCTATGAAAACTATAAAATATCCAGCAGAAAAATTATTTTTTTCTGTTCAGGCTTTCAGGAGTGACAGATGGATGGACGGACGGACATGGCTGTCGACTTAGAATTAATCAAGGACCTAGACTACATATTTGTACTTAACAGGGTATGCATGTTAAAAAGTTTCCACAGAAGAATTATAGTTTTTTTTTCTACTATAAAAACTAGAAGAAAATACTGTCAGAAATATCCTTAAAAAAAATTCAGTATTAATTGCCTTCTCTATTTTTAAAGGCCCAAATACACTGGTCAAATTCCCATCCAGCATTAAGGTAGTATTAGTGAAAATGAGTTTGTATGTGTGACACCGACGATGCTTGATGGAAAATCAAAAAATTTTGATATTTAGCATGCTTGACGAGTGATTTTGATGAATGTATTGGCGTTACTCTTCAAGCACCCACACACTTTAAACGTGATTTCAAACCGAACAGACACTAAAAATGTCGGATGAAAAACAAAAAAATGCTTTGGAGGAAAAAAAATGTTATTTAATAATTTTCTCCTTCTTTTCCTCATTGCTTTTTTTATTTATTAAAAAGCAACACAGTTAAAAGTATGTTATCACAATTAAACACTTTTTATCTATATATTAATATTTTTTGCTCCTGCTATTGTCACTTCAAAATAAAATGCAAAATGAATGCTTGACAGCTCATCCAGCAAATGTATGTTCTAATGTCAAGCACACGTACACGAGCTAGATGTCAAGTATTTGACAAGTGTATTTGGGCCTTAAGGCACGTACTTTTTTCACCAAATCGTAAAAGTATCTTTTATCAGTAGTTTACAAAACATCTTAATTTAAACAAAAAATTATTAAAAAAAAAAAAATTGGGATGATGAAAAGGCTGCGGCACCTTTAAAAAAAAATGCTGTAATATAATAAAATTCAATAAGAATAATTTAAAATTTTGTTAAGACAAGTAGTCCAAAACTACTAAGTACTTTATTTCGAATACAAGGAAAAGGGTTACTTTATCATTGAAATTCTCAAGAGTATTAAACAAACAATATTTATTTAATTTCAACATTCATATAGGTACATAAGTGAGTGAATACATATAATAGAGAGCATACTGCAAATATGCAGAATCTCCCCATTTAACATTAAAACTTTCATCAACAGAGAATATAAAACTGAAGAATTTTAAACACACATGGAGCAGAATGCTAATTAAAACAGTGTAAAGGATGTATGTAGATCACAGATGCACACACATACACACACACACAATATCTCCAACAACACAGCAGAGCAATAAAAACAACCGAATGAGAAAAAAACAACAAAAACTCATGCAGGCATACCAACCAGTCAACCAACCATTAGCAGCCAACTTTGCAGACGAAGCCAGCAACAACAAAAATAATTAATACAGTAACTGTAAACTCATCTCCATTTGATTGTAAATGTTGTTGATTTTTTTTTTTGTTTCTTATTTAAAAGCCAAACAACACTTGCGCTCTCATGTACTCGACAACAAAACCAAAAACAATGCTTCGTCATTTTGTTCATTACAGCTCCAATACAGCAAAAACAACATAAAATGAGTGTTTGTTTTGTTTCTGTTCTTTTGTTTTGCTTAATTTTTTTATTTTATTATTTTGGCTACACGTACAAAATTGACTACTACCACTACTAGAGACTAATACTACTACTGGTTGGCTAACTTTGGCGCTTGAAAATTAAACAACGAAATCAGAAAAAAATATTCCAAATGAAACAAGTCAAATAAAATTGAGAAAATGATAAAAAAAAAAAAGAAAACACACATGCAGCTAAAAACCAAACCAAAAAACGCAACCAAAATAAAATCAACACAAATTTTCCACACATCATCACTGACGCAACAACTAAACGCATTCTCGTCCTTCGTGTCATGAAAAAGAAATAAAATTAAAAACGCCGCAAACAAGAACAACAGAACGTGTGTATAGTGCAATTTATTTAATAAGAAAAAAAAAAATCACAAACAAAAAATTATTTAAAATTGTGCAAAAATACCAAAAGAAATATAAAAAAGAAAAAATTGTGTCGAAATTTCATTCTATGTCTTTTTTCCGATGGCAAAATAAAACCACCTCCAAACATTTAAACCCACCCATCCATCACATGTGGCCACATTTTAGTGGTTTTCTGGGTTCCAACACAATCAACGTCTTCGGAAAAAAGTGAATAAACTTCAGTGGAACATATAATTTGAAAACAAATTGGTTTTTATTTTAAAATAAAGTAAAAAGGTAAACATTTTTTTAAGTTTAAAAAAAAAAAATAAGTGAAAATATTTATTTTTCTTTGACTTAAGAAATACAAATATACAAAAGATGAATAAAAAGTGCTTTGAAGGTTTAAACAGCGTAAAAAATTAGCGCCATTTGCATAATAAATTCTTTATCTATTAATTATTGCATGGAATTTTTAAAGGATTAACGAGTTTTTAAAATTCATTATTAATAAGATTTACAAAGTTTTATTTTTTGATGTAACCAAAAAAAAGATTCTTTTGATTTTTCGCCATTTCCGTATCCGCCAACAAGTAACTATCCTTTTAACTGAAATTTTCTCAACAAAATCCTATTTCGCCTTTTGAAGAAATGTTAAGACCCATAATTTTCGATTAACGCCCGAATTCTTAAAAAAATACACATTTCGCTCATTTGCTGCAACGTCGTTTTAACTCAAAAAAGTCTATTTCGAAATAAACGTGTTTAAAGCAGGAGACTTATTCTGAATTGCGATGCGAAAATCAATGCGATGCGCAAATGAAATGCGATGCGAAAGAAAATTGGTATACTGTTAGACTTTCGCAATCGCATTCGCAATTTATTTCAAATCGTGGCAACGCTGCTCAAATGCACGTTAGTGTCAATAGACGTCAAATTAAAAATAAATAAATTGTTTGTGTTTGGATGTTTAAGCAATTTATTTAGGACATTCTGTAATAAAAAAAATAATAAAAATGGATTTTGTGGCACTGTGGTTCGACGACGCAGAAAATGAAAATATTTTGTGTGTACTTTAAAATCGGCCCAAACCTATTAAAAATTAAGTTAAAGTCATTCATACTGTTTCCATCCTGCAGCTTCTCTAATAGGTGGTCCATTGATATTTAGTTCTTCAGTTAATGTTTGCCACAAAGCATTTGCCGACTGACGTGCATTTGGTGTTTTCAAATGGCCTCTTGCCAATTGGCTGTGCTTATTCATATATTCTATTATTATTTCAAATTGACGCGGTTTGGTGGTCTTATTTCTTGCTTCTCTGAGTTAAATAATAAATATATGATGAATAAATTAATAAAATATTATCTTTCACTAACATGTTTGTACTTTGCGAATGCTATTTTATTGTCGAATAAATCTTGTGAATTTGACATTATTTTCGCAATGTAGAATACCGACTTGTCACCTTTTCGCATTTGAAAAGCGATTAAAAAAAAACTTTGCAAAACTTTGCATTTTTTACAAAAAAAAAAAAAAAATACACATAAAAAACAAAAAGCGAGCAAAATAATTTCACACAATTCACACACAAGCTGTTCGTGCTGCGGTCGTTGCTAAAAATGGTTGTTTGTTAATTTCTTTATCGATGTATGCAAAGTAACATTATAAAACATTAAAATATAATGTTTGTCTACGGTATCACTACAATTGTTCTGTTTTTTAACGAAGATCAGAACACAATATAAGTTGCGCTCTTTCTTGAAAATAGTTACAAACGCTATTACGGGTTGTGTTCGTATACAAAAACACTAAAAAAAAGATATCGTTCCTGGGTGTGTGAGCCGAAAGCTGAATTATGTTCTGTTTATTTTCGAACTTAAAGCTTTTAATTTACTTGCATATTTCTTAAACCAATATACCGAACAATTTAGAGTCTAAATTTACCACTTTTTTATATCTAAGCGAAGGTCAAACAAGAAAATACGAAAATATGTTAAAATTGCGTAAGTCAACAGCCATTCATTTCTGGAGCCATTGAATTGGATATAACTATTACCGTTACCTCAAGAACGAAACACTTTTTGATTTAGTTCTTTACAGTACTGAACAGTTTTAAAATAATTTCTGTGGCATTTTGACAAAACATCTTAAGGCGAAATAAAATAGCAAACAAGTTTTTAAAAAAAACCTCGGTGAAAAAATCCTTTTTATTAAAGAATAAAATAATACAAAATTTTAAAAACGTAAACCAATATGTTTTTTGAATGAAAATTTCTAAAATTAACCACATCTTTTTCAACCTTTTAAATTTGACTTAAGATGTTTTGTCAAAATGACACAGATATTTGTATTAAATATATTTTATGAATTGCCCCTCCATAAACTAATATATGTATGAATGTATATCATTAACGCCCGTAATTTCAACAAACAGATACCTAGTCGTGTTCGTACCTAACAGTTTTCTTAACCTATCCTGTAACACTATTTTGATTATTTCAATGTAAATTTTCCCTACGCGAATAAACTATCGAAAATCGATGATGTAAAATACATTATAATTTTACCCGCAGGTAAGAAATACGTTTTAAAATTATGAAAACCATAGATATCTATACACAGCTAGATATCTATTTGTAGAAATTACGGGCATAACTCCGAAATTGAAAATCTAATATATGATTTTTCTTAAGCCTTCTTACTTTGTTTGTATCATCTAGTAGCATTACCCAATGGATTAAAATTATTATTCAACCTCTTTACGTAATTTTCGCCAAATACTGCAGTATCATCAAGGTAGATTGCAACTAGTGTATTATTTGACACAATTGGTCCTAATACACTACCCTGAGTGACACCAGCTTTAATACTATTAATTTCAGAAACTTCTCTATTGATATTAACACAGCAATGTCGTTCATTAATAAATGGTTTTAATACTAGATAAAAATGTGCTGGAAGTTATTTTTAAGTTTAAAGAATAGTTTTGTATTCCAAACCTTAGATTAATGGATTGAAGACACATTACCCCATGTCATGAGAGATTGTTGCAGTGACTCTGGCATTTATGTAACTTTAACTCCCATTGGATTTTAGAGCATGAACAATACCCATTTTTTACCGTACTTGTTTCAAAACTCTATTTAAAAGTCAATTTTAGTGATCTCATTTCTAATTCAGTAGGACGCCTACAAATATTCCGCGGTCTTCCAACTCTTCGTCCGGCTTGGTGAGAGAGATTCCAGTGTAGGTCATTTTTAGAATTGCTTGACCAATCTATTGAATTTTTCGTTTGGGTATTTCAGTTGCAAATTGTAACTCATTTGTTTAATTGTTGTAAGAAAACATATAAGAAAACCTCTCGTGTTTTATTTCCAAAAAAGCAGACCTGAGATATGACCCTGGACAGACTGAGTGATACTTTAGCTGGGATAGAATACTGCGTTACAGTCGCCTCCAACATAAATTTCAGTACCACTGTCGGCTGAAACCATGCTGGTCTTCCATAGCACAATATTTTAGCGCTGCTAGAAGACGTCCGTTCTTCTATATTAGTTATTCCAAATGCTGTAGAAATCAATGAATTTAAAGTGGAGGTTTGAGCTGTACTCAATATATATTTGTTGCTTTTACGCCATATCGTGGGCGCATAGTGCCAATAGCTTTACTCAATACTCCGTTTAATGATCAGCGAACAAATTTAAATATGTTGATCCTTTGATAACAATTTTTATTCTTTTTTGCGAACAAAAACAGGACACCAAATTATGAGTTCAATTAAAAATGTCGTGTATTTGGTCAAGGATATCGCTAAAGACAATTTTCATATACATTATGATTACCGCTACCATATTATTGTTGCTCCAACCATTTTATGATTAGTTATTTCTGTTACCTCCACAACCTTTAAATGGTTGCCCTGGTAATTTTATTGCTGTTATAACAATTTATGTGTTTCACCTAAGTAATTTTATGGATGCTCTTACAAACTAACATGCTTCTATTACAATAATGTTGAAAGGGCAGCATGTTATTCTTTCATTTTAAACATATGAATGGTTTTCGGTAACAATTAAATAAAAGGGAGTGATCAATTAGGATATTACTAGAAATAAACCCGCTACTTCGTTAGCGTCTACTTTTTCTTCGTGCACATACTTGTATGTTTATTTTTTAGTTTTTATTTTATTTTTCCAGGTTTTAACTTGTTTATTTTATGTTTCTGGGTCCAATACTAACGGAAATTCAAAAAGTACCAGTTTATACACAAAAAAGTACCAAAAACTTTTCTCCTTTAGATTCTTATCCACTCAGGACATTGCCTCTTGAATTTCATGTTTCTAGGTCGAATACTCACGAAAATTCAAAAAGTACCAGTTAAAGAACAAATAAGTACCCTCATAGACTCGTTTCCACTCAGGACATTGCATGTTGAATTTTATGTGTTAAGGTCAAATATTAACGATAATTAAAAAATACCAGTTGTAAAACCAAAAAGCTGAAGAAAGATATTAAATTTCGCGTATTTCCCATTTTGGTACTATTTTTCCCCCCATTAAAGTATAAAAAAATTGCAATATTTTAGTGGGTGCCCATAATTTAATATAATAATAATTTTGTAAAAAAAAGGACTAAAAATAGTTACGATTTTCACCCCTTAAACGTTCGAATTTCGAAAAAGGACCAAGCTTGTATTCGTATTTTTTTGATAAGTTTCGAATGTGGTTTTTTGGATCAAAAGACAGATATTACAGTTTTTTTGTAGCTTTTTTTAGTTTTGGAGATAAAAGGTTTCCGAATTTATCCTTTTTTACCCCCAAAACATTTGAATTTTTAAAAATCCCGTCTTAGTGGATCGATTTGGGGAGAGACCCACCTCCGGATCAAAGTTCAAGTCTTTAGCTTCAGGCGTTTAGGCTGTACGATGATGAATATGTCAGTCACTCATGCAACTCTTTGATATATATAGATTATTGTAATAACAAGTTTGAACTTTCTGAAGTCATATTGATTAAGTTGTTTTATTTATATCGAGCCATATTATTTCTATAGATTCGCAGTTTTAATTTAGCTTGGCAGCGCAAAAGTCGTGTAAGCTTCAATTTTTCATATCGCCAAATTAAATAAAACTGGCTAAAATTTAATACGAAACTAGTTTATCTCTTTTTTTTACTAATCATTAACAGATAGAGCAGAAAATGCTTGCATCCGGCCCAAGGGCAGCTATGCGCCGTAGCTTTAGTAGCGAAGACATTGTTTGTTTTACAAACAATTTCTCCTTTATGGTATAACAGGCTTCGCTAACTTGAGCTTCTCTGCATAGCCGGCTTTTGGCCGTGAACAATAGGTTTCTCCTCTATGGTATAACAAACCCCGGCTTCGCTAACTAAAGCTTCTAAATTCGGGATTTTAAAATTATTTGTTTCAAAACTCGGGATTTCGAAATTCAGAATTTTGAAATTCGAGATTTAAAAAAATTCGGGATACTATTCCAAATTTATTCTATGGACATTATGTCTATGGACCATATGAGACTCCCTTAATGGACAATATGACACTTTTTGGTTTGTCACAACGTCCATGGAGTTTATGGCGTTAGACACTAGACATGCCCCCGAAATTTTCTAGTTTCTAGTATATTTTTTTCGAATTAAATTACTCATTTTGCTTGTTAAACTTTTACACGAATAGAAAATAAGTTCAATATGTACTACCAAATCTTCAATATTGAACTAAATTTTTCACCAAAAAAAAAAAAAAGAAATAGAAATATTGCACAAATAATCATCTCCCACTTCAATTCAAGTTCCAACAAATAAATTTCTTAAGGTAGAGAATACACAATGACACTGCAAATGACAACATGTCAAAATAATTTTTTGCCCTGTCCAAAAATTTCTCCAGAATAACAAACACAATGTCACAAAAATGTCACAAGGAGGTGTTGTTCTACAAAAAGACTCTAACAAAGTGTCGGAAATATAAAGCAACTCAAACTGTTGAAAGTGTTGCATTTGCAAGATGGAGAATAAGGGACACCTTGTAAATTAATAATAGTATTGGAAACACATTAGACACATGCACAATCACATGTGTGTATGTGTCTAATATGTGCACTTATTTAGTCATCTGAACTGAAATAAGGAATTTTGCAACAAACTTGATAATCATTTGAATTCTGGAGAGGGAGTTATTTGAAAGAGGAGTTGGATAAGAAACAATAACAAGGTTGATTACAACTGCATTTATTCATTTAGGGGTGTTATGTGATAAACACTTGAAAATGTTTGAATGTGTTTGAATACACACATTTGTGTGTATTTGAAAGAACTTTTTGGATTTAATAATGAAATTTGTTATTGAAGCGTAATTTTTCAGTAAATTATTGCTATTGAATATGGGGCCTTTGAAAATCATGTGTTATTAGCTTTAACTTTTAATTTAAATATTGACCACGTTTACGGTTACACCGGGACCATAAGCACTTGTTTCACGGATCAAGTCCTTGAAACTATATTTCTATTATTTTTCATGAGATCCTTTTTAGTGCCTTTAGAGTTGATCAAAACATCATCGTAAAGACTTGCAATTTTCGTTGCAGCAAGTCTTGAGTTTTTAAGTGAGATTGGTGAGAAGATTGGGGAGGGGTACGCCGTTTCACGTACTCTGCAATTCTATTTTGTTTTGTAATTCTTACACTTTTTAACTTTAAGTGGGTTTATTTGTTTTGATATATAAAATATAAAAAGGAAATCCAAGATCGAAATACAAAAATTGCAAAGCTTAAATTTGACCACTCATTGCAGCAGCAAAAACTGCAAGTCTGGACGATGACTTATTAATACCGTCGTCATTTTCATCAAAGTCATCATTATAACCATCGACATCATTATAATCACTTTTAGCATGATAAATACATCAGTGACCTGCTCTGGCAAGTTATGAACCTTCATTTTTGGAAAACTTTCACTTACTTGCAACAGCAGGATTAAAGATTAATAAAAGAAAGTTAAAAATATTTTGATGAGGTATAAAATATATTGTTCTTTACCATCTCCAGTCCATCTTAAGCTTTTTTTTTAACATTTTTAAGTTTTCTATTACAATTTTAATTATCAACGAGTTACTAAATATGCGAAATTTTTTGCGCACAAATGTAGAATTTTATTTACTTTAAGCGAGTGAATTTAGCTTTGAAAGTTTTTTAGAATTTTTTTTGAGCTAACACGTAAAATTAACGCCCTTGGCCCCAATGTGCGTTGTAACTAATCGATGCGAGAGGTAAAATGTTTTTGATCAGTATACAAGAAAGAGTTCACTGGAATGCAAATTATCAAGGGCCTATTCAGAAAAACATCACTGCACTACACCTGATGCGCATCTGTGATTAGCTGGCGATGCTCATGCAAATCAGCTGATCTAAATGCTTGATTGCTGCGGAGTTAGGACATGATTTTGAACACAATTAGATTTGTTTGTGCATCACCGCTTTTGTTATTTATTCTCAAACATCTGACATTTGCGGTGATGCCAGGTGAAGCTTTCACGAAAACACAGCGCAGTGATGTATTTGCGAACAGGCACTTAGATCATATAGGTCAACATTTCTTAAAAAACTATTTCGATGCTTAGCACAACCAAACATGCGCAGAAGTTTCATTAAAAATTCCTTATTAATACGATTTCCGTATGACGTGCTAAATTCCCAATTTTTCATATTTGATAAATACACTGAAATTTATTGTTGAGGGAAAGCTAGCCTCTATGCGCTTTTCAATGATTGCTTAGCCCAGCTCATCAGGAAACCTTTTCCAAAGATTTTAGAAAAGCCAGAAATATTAAACAAATAAAACCCTAAAGCGAATAAGAATTTTAAACACTCTAAGTCTTACTTGTAACAATATCAAAGCTTAAAGAAAACACCAACAATAAATAGTGAGTTTCTGCCGATTTATATCAAGCTTTCTCAGAGATTGCGCTATTCAAGTTGTTATAGATGGGGTTTCATCAAAAGAGTTCAAGATCTTTTGAGTAGAGCCGCAAGCTGCCGTTTTTCCTCGTAATCTATTTCTTATTTTCCTTAATGATCTCCTTCACCTCTTAAACTACTTCCAACTCAATATACTCTTTTGCAGATGACAGCAACCTTTGCCATTCGTATTCATTTGATTATATACCAAGAGAACCCGATGTTGGTGCTACGAGGAAAACATGAATGATAGGCTTGGTCGAGACCTTTACATAATATCGGAATGGGGTCGTGCGAATAGGTCGATTTTAATTCCCGAAAGACCGAATATCGCCTGCTGACGGATAAATCCGCAACGGATGAAGGTGCCTCATCTACATATATGGGTGGTATAATAATTGAGAAATCAAAATCTATTGATGTTCTGGGTATGAAAATACAACGTGTTGTCCGATGGACTAAATATATAACACTAGGCAACAGCCATTTTGTTATTTGGTTCTAGCATACTTTTTCTCATGGATTTGGACCTACTGAACACGAAAATGAATTTTAAAAATTTTTCTGTCGATTGGTTTGCGAGATACAAATTTTTTAATTTTTTTTTTTAATTTTTGGAGGTACACTTACTATTTTGAGCATATCTTTAGTCTTCTTTGACCTATTTTATCCTACTACTACTCAAATTAAAGACAATTGAGCCGTCTACAACTTATTTTCAGAAAATTTTCAAATCGGGTTAGTAGTTTTGATGTTGGCGGCTTAAAAAGGTTAAAAAACTGGGTTTTTTTAGTAAAAATGTGGCTGAAAAATTCATATAAAAATTCATATAAAATATAAAACGCGATGTTAACAGCGATTTTAATTTTTTTACGTATAGCTGACACTTTTCCAAAGAAAATAAGCCCTTACTTAACAAAATCTGATGACAAATGGCCGACTTATTATTTTTTTGGTAAACGACCGAAATTCCTCTATTTCACGATTTTTTGATTTTCATTATTTGCACAGCTTACCTACCCAACGCAAACGAATAAATACATTTGAACTTAATTTAAAATAAACAAATTAGTCTTCGTATATTATTTTTTAATTTATTTACAGCACTACATGCTCAATGTATCGCACAATTAGCTAAACTAACGAAATTAAACTAACTAATTAAATTAAGCAAATCAACGCACAAAAAAAATTAGTAAAAACAAAGATATAAGTGTACATTTTATGCCATGTGGAAAAACTGCTGACTTCTTCTTTGTTTTTTGTATTCGCTGCAATCGGTCTCACGTATTAGGGTCCAAATATAGTCACCCATCATAGCCGTGTCATACATGCCCTGATAGCGTCGTTCCATAGCCTTCAATTCCTGATGAAAGCGCTCGCCGTGTTCGTCGCTCACGTCTCCTAAATTCTCAGGGAAAAAATCCAAATGAGAATGCAGAAAGTGTATTTTAAGTGACATGTGCACTCCCATGGCTTCATAGTTCTTTACCAGATCCTCAACTATGTCCTTATAATTCGGGCTTTTGTTGTTTCCTAAAAAGTTTTCCACAACAAGCCTGAAGGAATTCCATGCTGCGGCTTCGATGGGTGATAACAGCTTTGGGAATTTTTCATCTTTCAAAATTTTTTTTATCTCGGGTCCTGCGAAGACTCCTTCTTTAATTTTTGCCAGCGAAAGGTAAGGGAAAATTGACCGTAAATAGGCAAAAGCTTCACCTTCTTTGTCTAATTTTTTGGCAAAATTTTTAATCAAACCCAATTTTATGTGCAGCGGCGGAAGTATTATATTTTCACGGTTCTCTATTAGTGGTTTGCGCTGAACATTCGCTTCTCCAACTACAGGTTTCGTTCGTACCGACCATTTTTTTTTTATATAATGCTGATCATCAGCGCGGCTATTCCAAAGGCACAGAAAACAGCAATGTCGCGTATAGCCTCCTTGGAGTCCACACAGAATGGCCACAACTTTAAGGTCGGCGCATATTTTCCAATTGTATTTCCTATACTCTATGCATTTCAGCAAAATGTCCATAGTTTCATAGTTCTCCTTTGAATGAACCGCATGAGCAATAGGAACAGATGGCTTTTCATTCCCATTATGTAAGAGAACTGCCTTCAAGCTCTCTTTGTTGCTGTCAATAAACAACCTCCATTCGTTGGGGTTGTGAATTTGGTGAAGCTCTTGGAACAAGCCTGAAATGTCGCTGCAAAAACATATTTGGTCTTTCTTTGTATAAAATTTTGCATACTCCTTGTGACGGTTTCTGTACGTTGATACTTTCACTTCTGAAGCCGCAAATCCACACTCTATCATCCGAGACGCAAAAAGTTCGGATTTCTCCTTAGTGAGACCAAAATCGCGCACCCAATCGTTTAGTTCGGCCTGTGACAGTAATTTTCGCTTTGCACCCGGCTCAAATTCGCTTGCATTTGACTCGGACTCTTCTTCTGACGATTCTGCTTTTTGAAGAGATGCACCAGGGCACACTGGATATGGCACATCATGCGAATGTGGTACTGGAAGCGCAAACGATCCCACTTGAGCGTAGTTCCATTTAAAAAATCTTCCTACCCCACTGTTTGTGGTGAGGCAAAAATAACAGTCTGTGGAATGGCATAGCGGCTTTTTCCACATCATTGGTGTATCGAATTTCATATGGCGGCTAAAATTAAAATAAATTACTATATTCGCTATGTATAATGTGTTTAAATAAAAATTCTTACCTTCCGCCAGCTGCCCAGTTGGTTAAGATTATATAGCAAAGATCACACAGCGACTTAGGTGTCCATGGTTCTGTGATATTTGGTGAAATACCAAAATAATTCAAATAGTGCAATTGTACTGCTGGAGTAAACTTGTGTGCGTGATTTTTTTTTATAAACTGGCCACAAACATTGCAGAAATTGTCTGGATCGTTCAAACACTCGAACACACGTAGTCTTTTACTCATTGTCTTCCTTGCGTTTTCTAAATATTAACTTCTTTACACTTTCACAGACAGTTTTGAAATGCAATTGATAACCGTGTCTCCTTATGTTTAAATATGTATGAGCATGTAGTGCTGTAAATAAATTAAAAAATAATATACGAAGACTAATTTGTTTATTTTAAATTAAGTTCAAATGTATTTATTCGTTTGCGTTGGGTAGGTAAGCTGTGCAAATAATGAAAATCAAAAAATCGTGAAATAGAGGAATTTCGGTCGTTTACCAAAAAAATAATAAGTCGGCCATTTGTCATCAGATTTTGTTAAGTAAGGGCTTATTTTCTTTGGAAAAGTGTCAGCTATACGTAAAAAAATTAAAATCGCTGTTAACATCGCGTTTTATATTTTATATGAATTTTTATATGAATTTTTCAGCCACATTTTTACTAAAAAAACCCAGTTTTTTAACCTTTTTAAGCCGCCAACATCAAAACTACTAACCCGATTTGAAAATTTTCTGAAAATAAGTTGTAGACGGCTCAATTGTCTTTAATTTGAGTAGTAGTAGGATAAAATAGGTCAAAGAAGACTAAAGATATGCTCAAAATAGTAAGTGTACCTCCAAAAATTAAAAAAAAAAAATTAAAAAATTTGTATCTCGCAAACCAATCGACAGAAAAATTTTTAAAATTCATTTTCGTGTTCAGTAGGTCCAAATCCATGAGAAAAAGTATGCTAGAAACAAATAACAGACAAAAGTTTATTATTTGTGACCTAGTGTAATCAAAGTGTCAAAAGAAGCATTCAAGTGCCTCTTAAAACGGTATAAGAGATACTTCACTCCATCTGATCACCCTGCAATTTATACCAAGTATAACTGACTTCTAATAGAATACAATTCTTATGTGTAAGCCGGTGCTTCTAAGTCTATTTTGGTGACAGTAGGGTATCCAAATCTATTGACTCTCTTGAACACTGTTGCAATCTGGGTTGTATGTGGCTATTTTATCTTTGCAACAATAGAATATGTTCTATTTAAATTGGGGATCTGGTTCCCGTAACACGTTTTTCTTCAAGAGCCCATTCTTTCATGGTCGATTGGCAGGTGCATCGTACAACGCGTTACAGGGAAAATTATATTTTTAGCCAGACTCTTCGTATGTGGAATAACCTTCCTGCTGGAGTCGTCCCTCTTAATTCGAATGTTCTCAGGCACTACTTCTTCTGTCCTCTCTCCTCCTTCCTCTAACCTATTTATTAGGACCAACTGTGCTGTGAGTGTTTAACGGCAAACCCCTCTGAAGAGATTGAGTGGTTGCAATCGAAACATGTAAGGGTAACCTGTCCGTAAAAGCCTGGGTTCGAGCCCCAGCTGCAGTCAATAATGAAAAATTATCAATAACAATTTTAATTAAATGTTGTAAAATTCCTTTCTTCATAAGAATAATTCAATGAAAATTAAATTTGATGAACTTAAGCCTAATAAGAATATTAAAATTTGGATTAAAAACCTTTAACAACAAAACCACAATACTAATTTTAATTTTAACCTTAAAATAAGCATTTTACATTCAAATGACATAACGTTTTTTTTTTTTTTTTGTGGCCTTTGAAATTCAATTCCCAACGTTTATTGACCGAAAAAAAAAAAAAATGTAGCGTCAAAAAATCATCCAAGTTCGAAAGCTTAAATAAAAATCGTTTATTAAAGTGAAACAGTATAAGATAACTAAAAACTATCCTTGTAAAAACTTATAAACTGGGCCCTAGAGTGATCACGAAAGTGAACTTACCTGGGCGTGCCATTTTAGACCGAACAACGTTTTCGTTAAAACTTCTTAGATCACAGGTCTATGCCAATAAGTTTTATATCTTTTGGTTAGATCCTGCCATGCTGGCTACTATTCCCATATAAGGCCTTTTTTGAACTCAACCCTTCATCTACCCTTTTTTGTAAATTTCCCCACACATTCTAACCAATTTGTTACAAACTTTAAAATCTAGAAATGGAAAGTCATTTAATTTGTTAAATTACAAAGCCAACAACAACAAAAATGCTTGGAGATTTGCATCTATGATAAAGATGTAACTGAAGAAGGGGAACGTTTTTTAAACTCAGAAGTGTAAAGAACTCATTTGTAAGTTAAAGTGCATAAAAGAAAGATGCAAGTAACTGACTGCAACAGAAATCAGTTTTATAAAGTTTATCACATACACAAACACACACATACAAACACGCAAAAAGATAATAATAATAACCATAACAAAGGATATCTGCTTGCACGCACACACATGCACATGTATTTAACCAATTAAGGCCATGATCCCATTGAGCTATAATGATGAAACTTTTAAAATTTTATTGTTTATATCTAAATATGAAAGAAAACAAATTTTGGGCAAATCGGTAACGTGGGAGCCCAGATAACCACCGTTGCGAAAACGCAACGTTGGGCCTTAAATTAAAATTTTTTATTGACATCTTTAGGAAAAAAAAAAAAAAATTTAAAAATATATTCATTTACATTTCATTTTCAATTCAATTATGATATGCTCCAAAGCACTTTGTGTGCACTGCTACGTCACATTTCTCACATTTGTAATTGATCGGTCCATAATTTACCATAGGCCCCATATAAAGCCCACTCTCGAAAAACACTTTAGTAAGCCTAAAACCATAACAAATAATTCTATTGTAATAAATCTTGTTCTGTCGCAGTTTTATATTACTAGATATCACACTGTCAACTTTCGTTAAGATCGGTTCATAATTTACCACAGGTGCAATGTAATGACCACTCCTGAAATATCCTAGCTGTCAGTGGATGGTATCAAATATTTGGCGTAGCCGAATATAGCACTCTTACTGGTTTTTCTTTAATATCCTGGGAGAGGATAATTTCACATTACTTGTTCGGTTCTCTCTTACTGTACCTATTGAAGTAACCCTGGGGGAAATTTGTGTCAACTGTTCCCACAGACTGGTCCTGGGATTTGTGAAAATAGAACAAGTTCAAAAAGATAGAACTTATGACCAGTGAAAGGAGAACTTCTCATCTAACTGGTATATTAAGAACAAAAAGGTTAAAAATGTAATGAATTACAGTACAGTCTTCACCGATGGTGTGACACTTTTTTTGGGACTTTCAAAAATTTTGTTCTTAATTTTAGTTCTGGGGACTTGTTTTATTGAAATAATACTACATTGTATCGAAATAATCTAACATTGTTATAACTAACACTAAACACGTTCATTGAGATTAGATGTTCGACTGGTCAAATGGTGTCAATTGACCAATGACAACCCCATGTTAAAGTGATAGGTCTTATTCATATAAAGTGTTAGAACCAGAACCGGTATCTATCTCCAAAGACCTATCACGGGACTACTTTGGTGTAAGTTCGCTTCCTACTAGGAAACTATCACACTTTGGGCATAAGAAAAAAAAAAAAAAAAAATTGTCATAGAGAATTTACCTACTGCGAAATATCCTGCATTTTAAAACTTGGCCATTAGCTCGAAAAAGGTGAAAAACTATCGAAAATTTCAAAACGCATAAATAACAACAACTTATAATTAACATTTTTTTTTTTTTTTTTTTTTTTCATTATTTATTTATTGAATCTTCATATATTAAATATGAACTAACAATAATTAGTCAAATCTTAACCTAATGCTTTATTTTATGTCCTGCCAGTGCCAGACAAAAAGTTTCTTCATCACGGGTTCTGTTCACATATGTAGGTGTTTATCGCTCATCTTAATGGGTAAGTGCTGCAGTGTCTCTTCTTCTTAAGCGAGTGTGGCCGCCATGATTTAAAATATTTCGAGCTAGTGGATTTGGGTGTTGTTCAAGCCTTTTTAAATATTTTATTGCATATTTTGTAATCATAGTTTTAACTAATGGCACATTGAGATCCTTATGAATGTTTGAGTTTTTAACATACCAGGGAGCTGCTGTGATTATTCGAAAAAGTTTATTTTGGCGCCTTTGAATTTTGTCGATATTAGAGGCCGAGGCAGTGCCCCATAGTTGAATACCGTAGCACCAGATAGGCTTTTAGATAGAGTTGTAAAGTAGAAGCTTGCAGTCGAGACTAAGGACAGAATTTCTTCCAATAAGCCAATGAATTTGAATAGCTTTTAGTTTAATTTGAGTTAATTTTGTCTCTATATGGCATTTCCACATTAATCGCCGATCCAGATGTATACCGAGATATTTTACATGCGAATGTTGAGGAATTATTTGATTATTGATTGTAATATGGGGGCAAGATTCCCGGCGCAAAGTGAATGTTATATGTACGCATTTTTGCTCATTGACCATTATCCTCCATTGTCGTAACCATATTTCTAGTTGAAATATATGATGCTGTAAGTAACGCGATACTTCATAACGATTTTCGTGGACGCTTAGAAAAGCTGTATCGTCTGCAAATGTTGAAGTTTGTGTATAGTTGCTTGTTGGCATGTCCGAAGTATAAATTAAGTATAATAGGGGTCCCAGGATGCTGCCTTGTGGGACTCCAGCGGCAATGGGCTGAGGTGAACATAAGAAATTTCCTTCTTTAATAATAAATTGACGACCGACTAAGTAGCTTTCTAGCAGCTTGGGTGTGTTTGCTGGCAAATTTTGCTTCAATTTGTGTAATAAGCCTCCATGCCAGACTTTGTCAAAAGCTTGCGAAACATCGATGAAGAGTGCTGAGCAATATTTCTTTTCTTCAAATGCTGTTCTTATGACATTTACTATTCGATGAGTCTGCTCGATTGTGCTGTGTTTTCTTCTAAATCGGAACTGATGGTTTGGAATACATCTATTTTCACTTAAAATTGGTGTTAATTTTGAAACTAATAATTTCTCAAACAGCTTTGACATATTTGATAATAAGCTAATAGGTCTATAAGACTCAACTTTTGTATGATCTTTACCTGGCTTTGGTATCATGGTAACTAAGGAAACCTTCCATTTTTCAGGATAGTATTCAAGGCGTAAAATAGCATTAAAAATAAAAAGAATAATTTTCTTTGCTATGCGAGGTAGCTCCAAAAGCATTTTATTACTGATTTTATCAATACCAGGTGCCTTCTTAGTGTTTAAGTCACAAATAGCCTTTTCGATTTCTCTTATCTCAAATCTGAGGGGAAAAGCTGCTCTAGCAGCAACAGGTGGTAACTCGACCGCAATATTGTGAGATATATTTGTGGTAAATACGTTTTTTAAATGATTGACAAACAGATTTCCTTTTTCAACATCATTTCTTGCCCAACTTCCATTCAAGTTTCTTAATGGTGGTTTAGAGACAACTGGCCTTTTGAGGTTTCTAGCTGCACGCCATAATGATCACGGATATATCCAATTATAAAAAAAGTCTCAAATGTCTACGATGATTGGATTTTTCAGTAGAAATAATATTGTTCGTATGTTAGCTACCTCCTTCAGAAGTTTCAGAACGGTATATTATATATTACTTTATTTTTTTAAACTTTTTTCAAAAGTACCCAAAAAAGTGGAAAAATTAAAAATTTGTATAAAAAAAACTTTTGTATGATAGAAATCCAAAACAGGTCGATTAGATGTTAAGTTAAATTTTATTTCACTGTGCTTTATAACAATATCACGTAACAACAAAATGCCTGAGGGGAGTTTTAAGTGAACGTTGCGAAAACGCAACGCAGGGCCTTAATGGGTTAAACAAAATTGCATGTTTGTAATATTCGTGTGTATGCAAAAACATCATTGTTGCATATGTCTGCGGTTTTTTGTATGTTGGCTATTGTTGCTGCAAAAAGTTTTTAGATTTTTATTAGAATGTATTTGTAAAATTGCAACTTTGCATTGTTATTGTTTTTGTGCATGTAATTGATGTTGTTGTTGTTTTAAGACCTATGTATGTTGACATTGCATGTCATCATAAACTAACTCATACAAATATTCACAAACCCGGATAACCTCACACATATATGCATGTATGTTTATGTGAAATATTTTGAATTGTCTATAGAAATATCACTCCATCTGTCTGTCTAACACTTTCAGCCTTCACATCCATTCATCACTACTGAACATTCCTTTTACTTCACTTCTTTCAGTCATTTATATCTCTGGTAACCAATATTTCTTGTAATTTGTGTCTGTGCGTGTCTTACTTGTATGATTTTAGCACTAATTTTGTCATGTTAGTCATTGATTGGAGTTATGTTATGGTTTTCCAATACCCCGGCTTATTTTGGAATATTCAAGAGTGAGCGAACATATCCTTCTTTTGCTATGGTCAGCCAGCATTAATCTTTAAATGTATGTAGGTGCGTACCGGAAATGCAAATTATGTAATGTGTCAAGTAACCGGAAAATTCATTTTAATTGCTCTGGATCTGTGTAATTGTTATCACTCACCATTTCTACTGAAAAATACTACCGGAACTACTAAATGCAAAAGGTGTTCCTAAAGATAGAGTTTAATTTTAATGTATGTATTTTGTATTTGTGCTCGTGTTAGTGTTAAGTTGCCTTACACCATTTACACCGAATAATGGTTTTTAAGTTAGTAAGTTTGGAAAAAAAATTATTATTTAAAAGTAACATCAGAAATAAAAATACAATCAGTGAAGCCAAACCTTTGCCGGACGTATCAAGACTAAAACATATTTATTAAAAGAAAACAGCAATAATTTTAAACAAATCAGTTTATTAGAAAATGTATTAGCGTAAACGATTTTTTCTCAATCAACAGATTTAAGCACGTTCGAAAAGAGTATGTCTGGCCAATTGGATGTCTTTTGGCATCATTGTAACAGGTTCAGCATCGATGGAACACAAATTTGTATCTTAGGAAAGGCTAACGAAATAAGCTTCACTGGCTTCTTAGAGAGCCACCCAATAAAAAATTTCATCATTTTGCGAAGCACTAAAGGTACATTTAAAAAAATAAGCGCACAATTATGCGCTACGCAATAAGACATACAGAAATGCAGTAAAGTAAGTGAAAGAACTCTCAACAACTTTTATTAAAAAAAAAAAAAACATTTAAAGTGCTACGGCATTCCCTTACCACGAAGCAGGTTTGTAAGGGAGAGCACTAAAAAATAACTGTATCAAAACATTCAGTGTGTAAAGCTGATCGTTACATCCAACAATTTTTATGTGCACTGAATAATGCGCTTTATGTGTCAAAAATGTATTGCTTCAAAGTGGGAACTCGCCATATAAAATTCATGTCTTCCGTAAGCGCAATGGTAAGCGAAACTTTTATGTTTCTCCCTTACAAACCTGCTTCGTTGGAAGCTCCATTTTTTATTGGGCATCAAGTGCAGGAACTAACGCGATTTACGAAACAGCAATTCCGTTCTCTTTTCATAAAAACATATTTCAGTTTAGTTCCAGGGTGATAACGATAAGGCCTCTAACAATAAAAGAATTTTTTCACAGACCCAATGGTTTTTGACATTAACGCAATGAAATATGACATTAAAATTCAACCTTTTACAACGCTTCACTGGATAAATTAAGAATATTTCATAAGCCCCCAGTTAATGAAATGTTTCATAAAATAATTTTAATCACTTAGGCCCCTTTCACACTCGGTTTGTAGACGTCAGCGTTAAGGTTGGAGTTAGGGAAAATAAATATTGTACAGACTTTGTTGCTGTCGGCAAGTAACTTGCCTAGTCGAAAAGGGTCTTAATTCAAGCATTTTTCTAGACTGTGACTGTTTGTCAAAACATGAATGAAATTAGCGTTAGCATAACGATGAAGAGGCAAACGTTAAAAGAAATTTAGTTCGTTTAATGAATTATTAAATTTCATAGTCTTTATGACAGTCTTTTATAAGTTTAAATATATTTTATTTGAGCCATTTTTTCAATGTGCGTTTGGAGTTGTTGTAAGCTGTATTCCTGTTACAAATCATCAAGTTATATTAATTTAATTTCGTGTTTTTATTTCTGTTACATCGTGTTATGTTCTACTTTCATAAGCTTACCTTTTAGTAAATTGCATTCACATAATTCTTTTTCTAGCCCGCAAAGAACTTCACGAGCAACATTTTACTTTGAGTTTTGGCAAGAACGCACTTTTCAATTAGTATTATTGTTTAATTAAGCTTGAGGTCTCTTTTTTTATAAAAAATATTAAATTTATTTAATCCAATATTTCGGCACTCCGTTGTGTGCCTTCTTCAGGGGTTTTCCATAAATGTTTGACAAAAAATTAACAATCTTTAACAAGAAGAAGGCACACAACGGAGTGCCGAAATATTGGATTAAATAAATTTAATATTTTTTATAAAAAAAGACCTCAAGCTTAATTAAATAATAATACTAATAAAATTGTGTAAAGGTCGAATAATAGTCAATTAATATTAAAAAAAATTTCAATTAAAAAATTTGTGATATTAATTAAAAAATTAATCAAATTTGCACCAGTAAGCAAATTAATAGTATCAATTAAATAATTTTTGATATAAGCGATATTTTCTGCAGAAATGTCGTTGATTTAGGTAAACGTTTAGTTCACCAACAGGGGTGTGTTGGAAATCGAAAACGTAAAACGCAAGAATTTGAAAGTTGTTTTTAATACACTTTTTATCTAATTTTTATAATTTTTGTTATACAATTCTGTTTAATAGAGAAATATTTGTATAAAATATTTGTTATAAAATTCTTTAATTACAGACATCTAATTAAAAAACGACTTTTAAAATTCTTGCGTTTTACGGTTTTTGATTTCCAGCACACCCCTGTTAGTGAATTAAACGTTTACTTAAATCAACGACATTTCTGCAGAAAATATTGCTTATATCAAAAATTATTTAATTGATACTATTAATTTGCTTACTGGTGCAAATTTGATTAATTTTCTTTGTTAGAAAGAAAAAAATATTTAAAGATGATATTTTTTTTCTAGCAGATTTTCGATTAGCATGCAAATATTGTAGTCGTTGACTTGATGTAGAAACGTCTTTAAATTGACTTTGACATCGACAACGACTAACATAATAGGGGTGAATATCTGAATATATAAAATAGTAACGTTACTAACTGACTTATGCATTATCGCACAACCTAAAGGCCTGAAACAAAAAAGTTGAAAGTTCGACCGAAGGTTGATCTCTAGCCAAAACGATCCACTAAGATGGGATATTTGTAAATTCGAATGTTAAGGGTGTTAAAAAGAGTAAAAATCTGTAAATTCGCTAACCTCATATCTTCTTTACTAATATAGATGCAAAAAAAAAAAAAAATTAATACTTATTAATGTTCATAAAAAAATAAGCGGAAAATGTCTGGTACATTTTTGATATTCGGCTCTTTTGGGAATAAAACGTGTAAAACCTGTAGCTCGTTCCTGTATTTCTCGCATCGCAAAATTTCTCACATGAAGTGTGAAACAAATAATTCCATCGTTTCTCGATATGTGAGAAAAAAGTGTTTCTGTATTTGAATGCGAAAACAGACAACACAGATTTTGTTTTAACTGGAATATTTCCAGTAATCAAGTGTCAAATGAAAGTGAAACGTCAACGAAAGAAATACAATATCAAAATGTATTAACAAAGTGACCTCAGTACTACAACAATGAAACAATAAAAAAAACAACAGGCATTTTGTTGCTAGAATTGAGACGGCAAGTGTCAAAATGTCTTATAAAAAAAAGTAAATAAACAAAAGAAATGACGACAAACGTCACACACGAAGAAAATCACTGCAAACAGCTGCGCTTGGGAGGTCACTTTATTAGTTCATTCTGAAATATATATAATAAAATCAGAGCTGCCAGATTTGACGATTTATCGTCATTTTGACAATTTTCTTGTTCCGAAATTAGCAATGTGCCGGTTTGCTGATTTTTTCTAAAAAAGGGACAATATTATTTAGTCTTTGAAATAAGACAATTTTAAATCGGTTATATGTTTGGTTACTAGGCACAACAAAAAATATCTTTAGAAACAAGGCAGCCTTAATTGTCATAATTCATATTTATCCCTATTGTGAAAATTGTCCTCGAAATTGTTTTTATCTTCCCTAAATTCTCTTCCCTAAATATATTGGCAAAAGCAAAATTTCGAGGGAAAAGTGTTTACTTTTTATTCCCGTGATTATTTAATACAATTGAAGCACAGCCGCGAATAACGTTGTAAACGCCACATTTTGCAAAAATTGTTTTTTTGCAGATAACCGTTGACATCAATCTATTACACGGTTTAAACATCAAATCAACCAAAACTATACACCTTAACGCCTTCAAAATGGCATACAAAGTGTCAGCCAGTGGAAGAACATTGCAAGTTACTAACAAAATTATGAAACCGAAATGGTTTTGCAGTGCGGAATAATATTTTAAAAGCCTATTTCATAAAAGTTTTTATTATCATTATTTTAAATAATAGAAAAAAAAGAATTTTAAAACAAATAATGCTGCCTGTCAAAAAACGTTTTTTTGCTCTCCTGAAAAATTATTATTTTGTAACTTAAAACGTTATTCGCGGCTGTGCTTCAATTGTTTGTGTTCAAAACATTACCCCATTTTTCAGTCAATACAGAAAAAAGTTTAAGTCAAGATGATTTAAATAAAACAATTTAAAGTGCTATCTTCGGCTATAGTAAGTCTTACATACCGTTCACCATAGCATTAAAAATCGCACCAAAACCTTAATTTCGAGAGGATACTTGCTTGTATGAAGTGAAGTAATGAACCGACTTGGCTTTTTTTTATAAATATATTTATTTCATTTTTTGTTCAATATGATATTTTGTCACGCCTTTGTTTGACTTCTTCAGGGAAATATAACAACTTAAAATTATTATCGGATTAAAGAAAATAAATAATTTTATAAAAAATAGACCTCAAGCTTAATAAAATGAATTATAATTTCAAAATATTAAGGTCGAACAATAGACAATTTATATGCATAAAATACCCAACCTGCTAGCATTTGGGTGATTCTTTTTTGTAAAAATTACCTAAATGAATCTTTTCAGATCAGTTTTGATGATTAAAAACGGATTTATCACTTTATAAAAAAAAGCTTGGATAAAAAAGAAGTCCAAAAATTATTGACAATTTATGAGCATTAATGTAAGTGCAAATTGTTTCTTTTCTTCTTTTTTTGGTTCAAAATAAAGCTGGTTTGAATAATCAAAAGCCATAATGGCGCAGATTTTATCGGAGAAAAATTAAAAAACATGGCAATGAAAAAAGTATATGAAATATAATCAAAAACTATATAATTTACGATTAAATAATGAGACGAAAACGATTCAGTAATGATTATAAAAACTAACATTAAAAGGATCAAAAATAGTATCATATATGATTCTTTCAGGTGATTCATCTGTAGGGTACCATTTTCTCACAACGAGAGTATGATTTATGATTGAAAAATGAGCTCATATACGGGTATTTTGCTCGTGAAGCTGATTCCTAAATGATAAGATTATGATACAAAATGTTAACTGGGCAAGAAAATTAACTATGCTTTTGTTTGATTATGTTTAAAAAAAAATCGAACAAAATTTGTTTAACATTAATTTTAATTATTTTAAACAAAAAATACGTTCTTATTATTTTTTTTCAGGAATTTGACGATTTTTACACAATTTTATCTGGCAGCACTGAATATAACCAATCAAAAAAAAGGCTAAAAAATTTAAAATAACAAAATATAACAGTTGTGATTTGTTTATTTTCATCATATAAATTATGCATTCATCATTTAAATTCCTTCTATTTTTTTATTTTTTTTTTTTTAAATTGTATATAAAAACATAAGGGCATTTCCACCGAAAGGTCCACCATAAGTTCGTGAAAAGACTTTGTTTTATCATATTTTAACAGGAAAACAATCAAATTTAATAAAAGTAAAAAAAAAATTATATTTATTTATAACGCATTTCGAGATTTATGAATGCAAATTCGAACATGTGCAACTTTTTTTATTTGGATATTTCTATTGTACGTTTTGCTATGCTAAAAGTTCTTAAAGAGAGACATAATGCATTGACTTTTTCTCTCTAAAACCTTTCGGAAGGTACAAATAGTCAAAATAGAATGCACAGAAAACTACACTGAAAAAAATTTCTTCACAGATCTAATGAAATTTACATTAAAATTCAACCTACGTAACCTTTCATTGGATTAATGAAATGTTTCATAAAATCAATGAAAATTTTGCATTAGTTTAATGACAAACGTTTATTTTATCAATTTTTTCAATGAGGATTCATAAAATCAATGAAAATTTTGTCATTGATTTTATTAATCCTTCATTAATCCAATGAAAGGTTACATAGGTTGAATTTTAATGTAAATTTCATTGGATCTGTGAAGAAAACTTTTTCAGTGTATGCGATTGCAAATAACTGTAATTTTTTTCTTTGTATTATCTCATATTTCGATGTCATGTGCGACATTGAAAAACATCATTTTCTATCAGTGCGTCGAAAGTAAATGTAGAAAGCTCATCAAATTACCAGAACAAACAAAAATTTTTTATAAAATTAAAATAACAAAAATCTTACTGTAAAATAGGAAGATTTGTGATCTTGGTACTTATATAAAGTTGTTCACGTGCGACATCGTAAGTGTGAAAATTAATAATTTGAAAATAATTGTGTATATATATGTAAATGATTTATTTATGTTAATATATACATTTCAATCATTTAAATCTAGATGAGCAAAACAAGCTCTAAATTCAAAAATAAAGCCATATTCTAGCCATTTACAATGATATGCGACACGATGAGATGAGACTCTAAATGACGATGCTATATACATATGTATATAAAACAAAAAGGGCTGTAATTTAAGGCGTGGAAATAACAATTTTTTTAAAGTTTTTCAAACTTAATAAATATACCTTTTATTTCAGGGCGTGACTGATGAATATATTATTGTTTGTATTGCCTTAATGTAGTATGTGTGTGAAAAAGAAAAAAAGGGGCATAATTTGTAGGCGCGTCATAAAAGTGGGCATATTAAAATCTATACATACGTAGTTTTAAAAGGACTTTCTTGCCACGTAAAAAAAAATTGGCCATTTGGCATAAGTGGCGCCCAGAATTTGAGGTCGGATTAATAAGTCACCAAAGACAAAAATGAAGCCACTATCAAGCCATGAACAACGATATGCAATATGATGAGATCGGACTTTAAGTGGCAGCGCTAAATATAAAAAAAGGGCTGTATTTTGGGGCGTGGCAAAAAAAATGTTCCCTGTCTGAGAAACTTCATTGACCTATCTTTCATTATAGGGGGTGACTGACACAATTTTTTTTTTTTTTTTTTGTATGAAGGTCGACCCGGTCTAATCAACATACATATATATCATGATGGAAAAAAATGTCATGTGCGACGGATCACGTGCGACAGCGATTAAAGCTAAATAAAAAAAGCATACATAATCAAAAAGTAATTTCAATTTTTGGGAATACAAAATTTTAATTTCAAAAGATTTTGTTATTCGTGCTTAATTTATATATTGTTGATGTGTTTTGTTTAAGTTTTGATATTATTACAAGTAGAACTTTTGCTATAATTCTTATACGTTTAACAGTTTTATTTGGTTTAATATCTTTAGTTTTTCTAAAATCTTTATGGATGAAGTTTCCTGATGATCTGGCCTAAGCAACCAGTGAAATGCATAGGAATAGCTTATCCCATCAACAATAAATTTCAAATGTTTTTGTCAAAAATAAAAACTGGGAACTAAGCACGAATAACAAAATCTTTTGAAATTAAAATTTTGTATTCCCAAAAATTTCAATTACTTTTTGATAAGCAGGCAAGTGCACGGCCAAAAAAAAAACACTTAATTGACAACATCTTTTGTAAGTTGTTGTGTTGTTTTTATTTTGTTTTTCTTAACCTACTTACAACTACAATTAATGTTGAGAGAATTTCAACTAACTGTAGTGGGGAATGTAAGATGAGATAAACCCACTGTTGTTTATTGTTGATGTGTTTTGTTTAAGCTTTGATATTATTACAAGTAGAACTGTTGCTATAATTCTTATACGTTTAACAGTTTTATTTGGTTTAATATCTTTAGTTTTTCTAAAATCTTTATGGATGAAGTTTCCTGATGATCTGGCCTAAGCAACCAGTGAAATGCATAGGAATAGCTTATCCCATCAACAATAAAGTGTTTTTGTCAAAAATAAAAACTGGGAATTAAGCACGAATAACAAAATCTTTTGAAATTAGCATACATAATTTTTATTTAAAATGACAGCCATATTTAAGAGACATGAGTGCATAACATTCTACAATTTTTTGCATTCAAATATTGCCTCAGGTTTCGCTGAAATCGGCATTCGAATTAATGGCCACAAAAACCACTTCAGTTTTCGTCACGTGCAAATGCCTGGTTTTTTTTGCAATTTTCTTTGAAACGAATTATAGGGCTAATTAATAGCTATAACTTGAATCTATTGCCAAAATAAATATACGTTTTATTTTGACTTTTTTTTAACTTTAAATGTGTACGATGGTCACGTTCGACATGATGGAAATGCCCATATTTTAAATTTAAAATATCTACATTTTGTTTTTCTCGCACCAATTTAAAATGTGACTTTTTTGAAAGTTCTTGTAAGAAACTTTTCGCAAAATATTGTTACAGAAACACTTTTTCTCACATCCTTCCAAAAATTGCTGGAAAATTATTGAAATGACAGATAATTCTCGCAAAGAAAAGATACAGAAACACTTGTGTGAGAAACCCCATTTTTTGTTTCATTTCACACTATTTTTGTTGCAATTCACACGTTTCATGCGAAAAGTTTTACGATGTGAGAAATACAGAAACGGGCTACTGTACTTTGGAAGTCTTTTGTCGCACCATCTATATTTTCCATCAATAATCATAGAAATAAAAATTATATCACTATTCTAACTTATTTAAAAAATACAAATATAAATTTGGTCCTTTTTTGAAATTCGAACGTTTAGGGGGTAAAAATCTTACTGGCACTATTGACACTAAAATATTACAATTTTTGATACCTCAATACACAGAAAAAATTATTTTTCCAATTCAAACAAAAAATTTGTAGAATCAAACAATTTTTTGTCTAAAATCGGTCCTACAAACAAATTCGCATATTCAAACAATTTATTTGCATTTTGTTTATTGAAAAAAACGCCGATTTTTTCAAACAAATAATTTTACTGAATCAAACAAAAAGTTTACTGAAATTCATATAAATTTCAACCAAATAATTTTGCTGAATCAAACAAAAAAGTTTTGGCACAAGCAATGACGCGCACACAAGCAAGCACTTTTGGCGAAGATGAAGCAGAGTAGAGCGGCCGGCTGGCTTTGACACATATTTTTTTGTTGAAATAATTTTTGAACGAAGTCATATTTATACTCACAGTGTTTTTCTTCATCACACACTTTTGCTTTATCCTTTCCTTTGCTAATGAGTCGGCAGACCGACTCGATATGTTTTCCGCCATTATTCTATTTTTGTATTTGATGTATTTAAACAAACTGTCTGAAAAAATTGAATACGGGATTTTGTTTTTTTTTACCAACTTTGAAACCAACCAAAAATATATTTTGTTTCTGATAATGTGTTTTTTCTGTTGTTTAAAAAAAATTAAACGTTTTTTTTACCTGCTATTGTTTTTGTTGTTTTTGTACTACAAACCTCGTCACGCTATTTTATCATTGTTTTTAATGCTGAACTTTGTTAAAGCGTCCAAAAATAGACTGCATGTGTTTTTTGTTGTAGTTCTTATATTTCACATAAAGAAGTGTTGCTTACAATCAATAAAAAATGCAAAAAGACGACAACATTAAAGAGCGTTAAATATTTCATACAGAATTATGAACACTTCAAACCAATAGCGCGTTTATTAAATTTTTGAAGAGTTGTCCACATTTTTGTTGGTTAAATAAAAATCAAACAAAAATATTGATTGAATCAGTAAAAAAATTTGTAGAAATCAAAAAAATTTTCAAACAAGCGTTTGTTTGAAAATAATTCGGCAATAATTTTTTCTGTGTAGTAGAGTTGTCAATTATTCGCCTTTCAACTTTTTGGAATATATCAAATAATTGTTTTTGTTCGTTCGATCAAACGATTAAATCTAAAAAATTATTCGATTATTCGATGAGAATAACGAATAAAAAAATTATTTTTACAAAAAAATTACTATAGAAAATCTTCCATTCTATCCGCCATGACTTCTTCTTTTTTGTGATGCATAACAATTTCCATCTTAACTCCACATCGTTGTAGTACTTTAAGGCATCGTTACACCTTAATTCCTTAATAATCTGATATTACTCTGGATTTTCGCAAGCAGTTGGCAGACCTATCATCTTCAGCCAAACTGCTGTCTACAATTTCTTCTATAGAACAGCCGCTGTCTCTCTTAATGTACTTTTTCCATTGGACCAAGTTCGGCCTTTCTTGATGTCGTTGGATTATCTTCCACTACATCGTTTTCAATGGTAATATTGTGACACTTAAGCAAATGGTAAAGATATATTTACATATATAATTTTAAAAAATATACAATACAATAACAACATTTTCTACTTTCAAGATATGATTTATATTAATCAATTGAAGCACAGCCGCGAAAAACGTTGTAAACGCCACATTTTGCAAAAACTGTTTTTTTGCAGATAAACGTTGACTTTACTCTCTTACACAGTTTAAACATCAAATCAACCAAAACTATGCACCTTAACGCCTTCAAAATGGCGTACAAAGTGTCAGCCAGTGGAAGAACATTGCAAGTTACTAACATAATGATGAAACCGAAATGGTTTTGCAGTGCGGAATAATGTTTTAAAAGCCTTTTGCATTAAAGTTTTTATTATCACTATTTTAAATAATAGAAAAAAAAAATTTTTAAAACATATAATGCTGCTTGTCAAAAAACGTTTTTTTGCTCTCCTGAAAAATTATTATTTTGTAACTTAAAACGTTATTCGCGGTTGTGCTTCAATTCTTTATTAAACCCACACCACAATAGTGGAGAGGGTATTATGCATTTGTGCTGATGTATGTAACGCCTTAAAATATTGGTCCTAGACCAACCTTTAAGTATACCGATCGACTCAGAATCACTTTCTGAGTCGAACTAACGATGTCCGTCCGGCTGGCTGGCAGGCTGGCGGGCTGGCTGGCTGGATGTCCATGTAACCTTGTGCGCAAAGTACAGGTCGCAATTTTGGAGATAATTTGATAAAATTTGGGACATAGGTTCTTATTGACTCAAGGATCAAGCCTATTGAAAATGGGCCGAATCGTAGGACCACGAGGGAAGTTAGGGGGAAATTTCTTCCTCTCAGAAACTATCAAACCGATTTCAATGAAATTTTAAAACATAGATAGAACCATATCTATATGGACACATTAGCTATACAGTTTCTCAAAAATAGGACCACAAGGGGAGGTAGGGGGCAATTTCTGCCTCTCACAAACTTTCAAACCGATTTTCATGAAGTTTATAAACATAGATAAATCTATATTTATATGGACACATAAGCATGATGTGTTTTTAAATACTGTGGTGTAGGGTATCATATGGTCGGGCTTGACCGACTATACTTTCTTACTTGTTTTTAACCCTTTTGTTTATTTCTAAATTTCACCCGAAATTGAAAAATCCCCTTTCTTGAAAATTGTTTAGCGTTTGATATAAAAATAAAACAGCTGATAAACACAGAAAAAAATACCAATGTTAAAACAACATGGCGAAATGTTGATTGAGAATCATGGTAAATTTTTGCAAAAGTATGCCCTTTATTTAAATTTATCATTATTTCATATTAATTTTAAATGAAAAATATTAAAATAACCTTAAATCACGTTTATTTAATATTATTCACTGTTAAAATAACATTGTTCAATATTGAATCCATAAAAACCTGTTTAATATTAAAATCAAAGGTTTATCTTGTTAAATTAACATGCATACACACTTAAGTATGTACATTTTTGTATTTTCATGTTTAAAGTATGTTATAAAAAGAAGACAATTCCCGTATTCTTTTAATTAAAATTATTTAGTTAAATAGTACATCAAGTTTTCAAAGTAGAATGATGACGAAATCCATATCGGGTCATTCTGCTGATGCTTCTGTTAACAAAGGAGATACAAAATAAGTGAAACATGTGTTACACACTGAAAAAATTTTCTTCACAGATCCAATGAAATTTACATTAAAATTCAAACTATGTAACCCTTCATTGGATTAATGAAATGTTTCATAAAATCAATGAAAATTTTGCATTAGTTTAATGACAAACGTTTATTTTATCCATTTTTTCAATGAGGATTCATAAAATCAATGAAAATTTTGTCATTGATTTTATTAATCCTTCATTAATCCAATGAAGGGGTTACATAGGTTGAATTTTAATGTAAATTTCATTGGATCTGTGAAGAAAATTTTTTCAGTGCAGGGGTAAGTGTTTTGAATTATTCTTTAATAAATGCATATGTTGTCTTCACACTGATTCTACATGAAATTCACGTTGTTTCAACTTGAAATAACTTTCATTCAACGTGATTCGGATAGTTATTTCAATATACATGACATTTTGTTATAACTTTACTGCAATGTAAATTAACATGAATTATAGTTATTTTAAAAGGAAAAAATGTTGTTTGCAAGTTATTGTAAAATCATGTTAAATTAACATGAAACAACAATGAAGCAAAATCACTACTGAAAAATTTAAAATCAACCTTGTTTTGAACGAATTTACATTGATTTTTTTTCTGTGTGTACAATTAAGAAGGTTAGTTGCAAAGCTCGTTTGTTGCAAAATTAAAAAAACGAGATGGCACTTCTTTTGGCGCTTTATTAGACGAAATATTAAATCATGGAAGAGGTCATGCATTGATACAATTAGTATATTTCTTCTCATAAAGCGCCAAAGGGACTGTTAGAATCAATTGTTATCTCGTATTTTTAATTTTGTAACGAACGAGTTTTGCAACTCACCTACTCAATTGTTTTTTAGGATTTGTTTAATAAAAATTAATTACATTGAGATTAATTACAACCAGGGCTATGGCAACAATATGTTTTAACTTTTCTACATTTTTTAAATTAGTTTTTAATAAAATAAAATTGTTCGATTAATCGACATTAATTAATCGATTTATTCGTTATTCGAAAATCAACAAATCAAAGAGTGCTCACTTCAAAACAAAATATGTATTCAGCAATTTTATAACATTTGCATTTTAAAAGAACCATCCCTTAATTATAATCGGTAAAGCCCAACGCATATACCACAGTATTTACAGAGTAAATTTCGAGTGTTTTTCCTTACAAAACTAAAGATATGTGAAGAGGTTAAAATTCATGAATGAATTATTTGTGCCTAATATTATATTGATATTGACATCCATATGAGATTTTTTTGTCTTAAAGGGATTTTAAGAACGGTCGCTAAATTGTTTATTAATGTAAACATTTAAAGGAAGTTAAAAACTCTTTAAGGATGGGAGCTTTGGGCAAATGAGAACCGATTCGAAAAGAAACGAATTTGCAATGAAATATTTTCGGGGCGAATTAATTTTAAATACCAACGAGAACAAAGGGTATTATTTGAAAATAAGTTTTTATAGGTAATTTGTGAAATAAAAGACCGATTCCCACCCTTTCCATAGACTTCGGCCTTAGTTCAATTAAAATGTATATACCAAATTTGATAAAATTATCTACAAAATAGCAACTTGCTCTTTGCGAACAACATTTACTTGGACAGACAACCGTCAGACGGACGAATAAACATAGTTACATCACTTAAAAAGTTATTCTGAGTTAAACGGTGTACCAAAAGATGCAGATTCAAAGGTCCAGTTTTGTATGTATTACAACCATCTGATAACCGGAATAAAAAAATTTTTTTTTGGATTTGCTGCGACAACTCTTGTAGACATCTAAAAAAAATTTTACTTGTATCGAAATATTCCTCATAAATGCTAAATATACACTATTTAAAATGCTCTTGTAACAACATTATGCAAAAAAAAGATGCTGCAAACGGTAAATTATGCAAAAATATGCTCTAATAAATCGAAGCCAAAATTCATAAAAATCCCTAAATTTCCCTGGTCATAACAAAGTTGCTCTTTTTTAGTTTTTTTGTATACCCTCCACCACTAGTATACTCAAACTGTCATTGCATGTGACACTTTTTTAATATTCATCTAAGACACCATCAAATTTATATATTCTGGGTGCTGAGTAATTTTAAGTTGTTTTAGATATGTCAGTAGGTCGGTCCGTCTGTACATCTGTCCATCTGTTAGTCTATTAAAAACACGCTCACTTTCAAAAAACTCAAAAGCAAAGAACAACATTGATGTAAAATTGTTTCAAGTTATCCTAAGCAGCTGGGGATGAAAAGCCAGCAAAATTGGTTCAGTAGGATAAGAGTTATGAATCAAAAGGTTGAACAACCACCCTAAAAACATGATCATTTTGTTACAAAAACTTACATAAACAGTTATTGAAATGAGATTTTGCACAAAATTCCGTGAAAATATGTCCATAATTTATCATATTCCCCATATAAAGCCCACTCCTGAAATACCCCAACTGTCGTTAGAGGGCATCGAAGATTCGGCACAGCCGATTATAACTCCCTTAACCTGTTGGTAAATATTTTTTAATGTAAAGTAGCCACACATTATTCTCTTACTTAAAAGAATTTAATCATTTCATATTTCATATTTCATTATAAACAATAATTTTTTAAAAGAAATTTAAAAAAAAAAACAAACGCAAAATTACAGTCACAATGCTAAAGGATAAACAATTTAAGAATATGTTTAGGAAAAAGAATTTAACATAAATTTAACACAAAAACTCATAAAAGCCATAATAAAGACATTAAATGCACTATATACACAAACATTCGCCCCTTCCACATGTTGCCAGTCGAAAACACACGCACTCCACATTCTACAATCAAAAGGATACAAGCGCGTGCGATTTTATGAGGAAACGAAATTATGAAAAAATGATCATGAATATCGTTTACCAAAGTTTGTTTATCTATAATTTGTGAGTATGTTGATTTTTATAAAAAGATCATAAAATTTTATGAGGAATGTCTTGTTTTTTCTTCTCCATCATTTAATAGGGCTTGTAGGGTGGTCCGTTTTGTTTGTGAGTTTAAACGATTATTTATGACAAGTGTATACAAATATTTTACATTTTCTAGATGTTTGTTGTTTTATGTTGATGAAATGTCAGATAATTTTAGAGCATAAGTATTTTATAAGACCGCCGGGGAGGGCATTGTGTTTTGTTTACATTTTGAAGGCAGTTTAAAAGGTAAAAATTACACATGTAAATTTTAAATGAAAAAGGGAAAAATTTTGTTAAAATTTAAAGGCCTTTTAAGTGAATCCATTATGTTTGTGTATTGTACAGTAGCATGTTGTTAAATTGTTTTATTTTTTAGTTTTCAATAGAAAACTTTTCATGATTAACATAAAACTATCTTTCATTTAATTTACTATTTGCCTTATTGCAGTATTATTCTGATTAATTGCAACAAATTAGTTTTCTCAACTAGTCTTTTAAACAATTCTTCTTTCAAAACAAAGTAGAAAATAAAATTTAAGGAAATATAAATTAAATTGCACTAAATTTGCTTCGGTTTTTCCCAACACAATTTTTCATCAACTTTATTAAATCAAACCGGCTAGTGTAGGACGTAGACGCAACAAACAAACATTCTTAAATAGTAATTTTTCAATTTAACACACAACACTCTTTAAACCAAATGCATGCACATACACATACACATACACATACACATACACATACATAAACATTTCTACCAAAAAACCTAATCAACACTTAAAATTTTGCCAAAACAATTTTAATCATTTGATCCACAAAAACAACCACAAATAAACTCTTTTTTGTGGAGAGCCATCCTAAGAACAACACAATCATACACACACATAAACATACGCACTTTAATACATGAATACATTTTATAAAGTAGTATGTGTGAAATGCATTTGAAAATAATTCTTTGCTTTCAGTAGATGCACTTGTTTCAAAGTGATTTATCTTTTCTTTTTCACAAGCAACAAAAACTTTTTCCAAAAAAAAAAATCTTGATAGAATTTTCAACACTCCTACAATGTTATAATGCCACTTTATGTTGCCCCCGTACACACACATGCACACGCACAAATTTTCCAACATTAGACTCATGTTTCACATGCCATAAAAGTGCATTGAAAACAGACCGATTTTTTTTCTAGTGTCATGTGTCCGGCCTTAAGTCCATAATAATCAGGCTACAAGAACATAAATTACATTTCCTATATTTGTGTACTCATCCCTTTTCAGCTGGCAGGAAATTGTATTTTCCTGACACTGTAGAACTTCCAAGCTCCCATATCCAAAAGTCTAAAATTGCGTTTGCATTACAAAAGGTTTCTGTATGGACAGCCGGAAAAACAGAGAGCGTTCCAAAAAAAAAAACAATTAAGGTCTAAAAATCTTAATTGCAGTACTCATTCAGATTTCTAGTCAACAAGATTTGATGGCCAAGCAGAGAGAAAAACAAATTGCAAAATACAATAAAAACGATGAAAATTCCAAAGATGTATGAAATCTAAACATTATTGCAACTGGCATGTCATACATCTTCACCTAAAAAAAACCCCAGGGTGTGTTTGTACGTCTATCTGTCTATTGGTGACATGGTTGTCGTGGATCTAGTGGGTGCCTTAACATGTCAACCGAAAGGGTCTGCAGCCAAGGCCAGAAAACAAGACTTTAAGTGAACTAAAGTGTTTGTCAACGTTGCCGCAATGCAGTTTAAATATGGCATCTAGACGCGACCGCTGTTACTATGTAGCAACAACTTTACCCCCTCACACACACACAAGCATTCTTTTCTAAAACCTTCAAGTTGTTGATGACAATGACTATGATGTCGTTGCACAACAAGTGACAGTCACAAAACCTCGAAATTGACCAACAGTATAGTTGATTTTGGCAACGTATTTCTCACTCCTTTTGGTTTTTTTTTTAATGCAAAAGATGTGAAAAATAGTAAAACATTTACGCAAATTCACATACATTTACAATCGAAGCAGGAACAACTCGTAAACAACATGCAACTTTTCGTTGCAGTTGCTAAAGGAGTACAAGATTTAGACAACACCACCATCATCGTTATGTTGAGACTACATCATTTTGACATAAAACGAACATTGTTACCACATAAACCATAGCCACCTTAGACCAACATCGCTGTCAATGTTGGCATTACGTCTTGTAGCCAGTTGAAAATTGCATTTATTTTAAGGAGCGAGTTCTTTAGGATATTAAAAATATTTTTTCACAAAAATTTTTATAGAAAATTTCCGAAAGCTATGATTAAAAGAGGGACACAGAAAAAAATTTTTGCACCAATTAAAGCATTAATCAAAAACAAAATCCGTTTAAATTAAAAATTGTATCAAGTGAATTAAACGTTTAATCAAGGGAATTACACGTTTGTTCAAGTAAATTAAACGTTTAATTGATATTATTAATTTAGTTTCAGGTGCAAATTAATATTATTAATTAAACGTTTAATACATTTGATTAAACGTTTAATTCACTTGATTAAACGCTTCATTCACTTGATTAAATTTTTAAATAAAACTGATTTTATTTTTGATTAATGCTTTAATTGACGAACAAAATTTGTCTGTGGAGGTTTCGGATTTATTTTTGGAAAATAGGCAGAGTAAAGCATTGATAATATTTACAGAGGGGTGCTACAGTAGACTCGATTGCTATCAGCCTAGAGGTTGCAATATTGCTTACGGTCAGGATTTCTGTCAATGTTACAATTTCAATCTTTTTGAAAGATTAATCGACTTTTTTCTTAAATTTCAGTGTTGCGCCGATAAAAGAACCCTGGCCTCACAGAACTTCCGCCCGAGGGTGCAGGGATCATCTCCGGGATATTTCACCTTTTGGTGCTACATCCTTCCAGGCAAACCAGATGCATGTATAACTGTGATCCGACAAAAATCCAATATGACAAACCGTCTGAACTCTTCGTGATTTTTTAAGACCGAGGTACTCCCCAGAGTTCCTTGTTATCTAGTGACACGCAAGTCAGTTGCCCCGTTGAGTGCAAGGCACTGGCGTGACTATTGGTTAAGGACCCCCATAGTATGCTTCTTATGAGAAATGCCTCCTGTTTTTTGATAGTTGTTGATGCTGTTCTAGTTGTTCGCCGTCTGATGGGGGAGCGCCTTTTTCAAGGCATGAGCTCACACAAGGGTTCAAAAAAGGACAGACATAATAGTTGAAACCCACGACAGTGGGGAGGGAGATTTCCACATGTTAGGATGATTTTTCACCCTTGTGAGAATGTCGGCCTGTGGAGGCTCTCCCTAGATGCTGTTGCTTTTCATCAGAAGCTGCTGGATTTTAAGCAGTGGTGTTAGATGTGTGTGAAGTTTTTGTGCATACACGAGGGCGGTTGGTAAACGGTATGTCATCTAGTGGTTAAGATTTACCATGAGATTAGGCCATATGGAAGATGCTTATGTAAATTATTTCCATATTAAACACTGAACTCCCATGGTACCCGTTTTACGCACAATTTTCTTATCATAAAATTTTCGGTCAATATGTGAAATAACACACTATGAAGGTCCTATCATTTCGTTTGTTAACCATTTATGGAATGATGGACACCTCAATTAGTTGACCACTATGGTGCTTATTGTTGCGGCTCATGCGGCTTCGTTTACATCCACCAAATATTTCATAGTCTTAAATTTAGGAAAAGCGGACTCCCCAGAGTGGAATGTGCCTTAGCTTTACTATTAGTTGGACTGAGACTTTTCAAACGAATATATTAAATTACATAAATGTTACCAAATTGTGTGTTGCATGTGTACACAGTAACTGAGATCGTTTATGTTGATCGTTAATGACTTCAAAAATACTAAACAACGTGGTGCCTTGAAACTTAAAATATAAGGTTGCCACTTTTGGCTAAAGGGGTTTTTTCTATTAAATGGTACCATCATCTATACGTAAGGTCAGATAATTCTGGGACCACCCTCGTGCATTCGAAGTTTAATTAAAAATTCACAAGCTGGACTATACCTCTGCTATTGATATGTGAAGTTTCCTTTAAACGGAACACCCTTTTAGAAATTGCAGATCTTTTCTTGTTTTTATATCTTCCGCCACCAGAGGTGAATGAATATACTTCCTTCCTACCACTAGCGGTGAGTGAATCTATAAGTTTATAATTCAGATTGAAGCTCTTTTAATATTCATCTCAAAACCCATAAAGTATAAATATTCTGTATCCTTCAGTAATTTAAAGTCGATTTAGTCATGTCCGTTTGTCCTTCCGCCCGTCTGTTGAAATCACGCTCACTTTCGAACACCTCAAAAGAAAATAACAGTATTGGTGTCAAAATCTTTCGAGTTGTCCATAGCAGTTTAAGATTGAAACCCAGCTAAATTAGGCCGAAAGGACAAGAGTTAAGAATCCAGTTGTGGAACAACCGCCCTTTAAAAATTTTTAGTTTTGTTACCAAAATTGAAATAAATGGTTGCGCACTGCTCAGAATGATTTAAAATTTTGCATTTATTCGTTTTACTAGAAATCATTCCTCAAAATTTTATGGAGATCGGCCCATAGTTTGCTTTTGACGGAATTCAGGCCAACTTTCGCAAAACACTTTAGTTCGCCTAAACCCCTAACGGATAACGCTATTTTAATAAAATGTGATCCGTCAACGTTTTATATTACTAAAAATCATACTGTCGAATTTCGTGATGATTGGTCCATAGTTAATCATATGCCCAATATAAAGCCCAATCCTGAAATATTCCAACTGTCGGTGGAGGGTATCAAAGATTGGGCACAGTCGAACATATAACTCTTACTCTTAAAAATTGTCTTTAATCACCAAATTCATAGAAAAAATTATCAAAAAACTTTGCCTTTTCAAGCAATGTTTTAATTGATTTAATTAAATATAGCTCAGGTTTTAACAATTCCCTACAACAATTCTACAAATTTAAATTATTTTATTTAAAAAAATTTTTTTTGGTTATTTAATAAATATTTTACTTGAAAATTTATTTCAAAAACAACTAAAATGTTAATTAAATCTAAATTATAGTTTTAATTTTCTTTCATCAAAAATAATAAGATTCAATTATGACATTAATTAAATTGAAATACTTTTAAAACAATTTTTTAAAAACTACTGATAATTTTGTCTGTTGATATACAATTTGATTTTTGTTTAATAAAAAAAAAATCATGAATCCATTCCTTTATTCCAAAAACTGTTGCAAGGCAAGTTCCAGGAAAAATAAAGTCAACCAAAACCTACTTGAATTGTCACACAGGATCAACAAGAACCATAACGATATGCAACTCCCCCAAACAGACCAAACGTTTGAACAGCAAAAAGGACAAGAGAAAATAAACTGAAAATCATTTGTGTAGATTGCATTTTACGGAAATGCATTTAAAAGAAAGAAATACTACAATTACCATAATTTAATATGGAAATTCAGAGTTGTTGCAACTGAAGTTCAAGTAGTCATAGTTCTCAGACGAGTAGAGTAGATGCTGATGATGTTGCAGTTGCAATTGCATTTACTTGGCATGTTTTATACATATCCAGTGTTTCTCTTGAAAACAATTTCTTCCTGGATGGTAATCAACACTATTGTTTGATTTAAAGTATTTGATTTTTCATTTTTGAGGACATTATTGTTGTATGACTTTTGTTGTTGTTTAAGGTCTGATGTTCGTTTGAGGTTATGAAAAAGCAAACAGTTTTGGTTTCTTTGCAGAGAAAATTTTTCTGGTTACCCATAATTATGTTGGAAGAGTTTATTTTTGTTTGCAGTCTTGTTTGTAGTGATTTAAAGTTTATTAGGGAAAGTTAAAAGAGATTTATAGCAAAGACTTTAAAACAGTGGTAAACATTTATTAACCTGTATGGGTGTTCTATGGCACAGGATAAGTTAGAAACTAGTTTAAATAATATATAATTGCAGATCCTTGAATCACGCTAAAATTTGTTGTTATGGCCACTTGTATGATTAAGTGAAATACTAAAATTAAGTTTCTTTTACCGTATTGTTAGACAAAGTTTGTTATCGAGCCCTGGTGAAGGGTTTATAAGATTCGGCAAAGCCGATTTGGATGAAATTTGCACCAAGGACATAAGCTTTCTATTGAGCAACAAAAAAATAAAATATTCAGTATAAAAAAATATTAAAAAATAATTATAAATTTAAAAAAAAAAAAATTTTAATTTTGAAAAGATTGATCAAATTGCTAGTGGGTGCCTGGGTAACCATACTGCCATACATACATACAATATGGCCAAGCAGGGCTGTCTCTTGGATGTTATGTTCGTCGACGGCCTGATTGGCACTTCAATGGCCCGCTGCAAGACTCTCATCAGACGGGAGTCGTACAGAAGGCCTCAGGGGAGATGGCAGGGGGAGAATAGTATGTATGAGCAAGTATGACGCGGCGAGAACGCGCGTTCCACTTGGTATCGGCAGGGACCGAATAAGGACAGTGATATTGGTCATCACAGGTCACTGGGTGAAAGGGACTCATGCTAGGAGGATGGGTCTTGCGTATAATGACTACTGTAGGAGTTGTCATGATGAGGAGGAGGAGTAGACAGTGTTTCACTTTCTCTGTCAATGCCCCAGTCTGGGAGGCATTAGGCTTAGATATTTTGGGAGACCGGAATTGCCATGTCTGGACGATTTGTTTAACGTGGGACTGAAATCGATCACCCGGTTCTGCACGGAATCGGGGTGGTTCGAGACTGCAGTGACCTCTGGGGAATAGTCTGGTGGATACTGGCTGACTCTTGTCACTGGCTAGGGGTATCACAAGGGGACCGCTATAAGGACCCAAGTGAGTCGTCGTCGTGACGGCTACTCATTTAACCTAACCTAACCTTGATCAAATAGCTACTTGGGACAAATTTTGCTAACACCAATAGGTAATAAGTTACATGGATGAAGAAGAACACTTTGATCCCCTCTAACTCAGAAACTTTTTGACCGATCTTGTTGAAAATTTGTGTCTAAGCCGCTATCCAAAACTTATCTTAGTGCATATTTCATCCAAATCATAATATATCGGTTTAAAAATTGGGTCACTTGACATAAAATCCCCCATATACAGTGAGCCTCATAAATATTTTGCATATTTTTTTACTCCATAAAAATTAAATACATTCCTCAAAATTATTTAATTTTTGAGAAAATAGTCAATGTATTACGTAGGTTATATGTGGTTCAACGTAAGTATGATAATAAAAATACAAAAACTTGTAATTTCATGGCCTTTTTCTGACATTAAAACTATTTCGACCCTAAATTAATACTCACAAAAGTATTTTGCTTGCAAATTTTGTTATTTTTTTTACATTTTATATGGGCTTGCTTCGTTTATACGTTTCAATCATTTTTTCGTACGAATAAGATAATATTTTCAAGGTAGTTTACTATTATTTACCTCATTTAAATGCCGAAAGGAAAGAAACTAAATTTTGCCGAGAGGAAAATCATCTTGCACCTTCATGACCAAGGTAAAACAATTTTTTGCAATATCGCAAATGTTTAAGAGGTGTCGTCAAACGATAGAAAATATAGTTAAGCGTGCAAAAGATCGTGGAAATATTGAAAATTTGGCACGACATGGCTGTCCAAAATTGTTATCAGCCAGAAATTAAAGGAAAATATCTAAATAAATTCGTGAAAACCCGCATGTATCTGCTCCAAAACTGAATGATAAGCTGAGTGGAACTCTGTGCAACAATGTTAGCAACAAAAGACTTTGTAGAGTACTACCTACGATCAAAAAAAAAGAACGATAATTTCTGAAACAAATAGAAATAAGCGATTATCCTTCGCTAATCAACATATAACCAAAGGTTTTGACTTTTGGAAATTCGTAATATTTAGCGATGAAAGCAAATATAATATTTTTGGGTCTGATGAACTACGCATGGTTTGGAGAAAGCCGAATGAGTCCCTTCATATAAAAAATATCAAGTCGACAGTAAAACATGGATGGGGTTCTGTTATGGTTTATGGCTGTATGTCAGCCTCAGGAGTTGGAAATCTAATCTTTATAGATGGAATTATGGACAGACATGTGTATCTGTCAATTCTTAAAGAAATCCTTAACAAGAGTGTTGATAAAATGCGACTTCCAGCAAGAGGTTTTTATTTTCAACAGGACAACGATCCCAAACAAACAGCATTAGATGTTAAAATGTGGATCCTTTTTAGCACCAAAAATTTTCCAACGCCTCCTCAAAGCCCGGGCTTGAACCCAATAGAAAATTTATGGGCGTATTTGGAGGAAAAGTTTCGTCATCGCCACATATCTTCGAAAACTACGTTGAAACAAGTTTTGCTACAAGAATGTGGAAAAAACCCCAAGAAAAGTGCCAAAATTTGGTGGAATCTATACCACGACGATTAGCTGCAGTTCTCTAAAAACAATATGCCACAAAGTATTAACTGTGGCATATCCATTGTTTTACGGTAAAAATACGTGATATTTTTCTAAAATCACGTATAAACGTATAATTAATATGTTCTAAAATTCTTTTATACTGTAATTCTTTGTCTTTCTCCAAACACGTTAATAAAAGGAAATTCTTGTTTAATATAATAAATAAATAAATAATAAACTGTTTATTGTTGATGTTTTTGTTTAAACTTTGATAGTTACAAGTAAAACTGTTGATATAAGTCTTATACGTTTAAAAGTTTTATTTGGTTTAATATCTTTAGTTTTTCTAAAATCTTTATGGATGAAGTTTCCTGATGATCTGGCCTAAGCAGCCAGTGAAATTCGCATAGGAAAAGCTTATCCCATCAACAATAAATTTCAGTGTTTTTATCAAGAATAAAAATTGGGAACTAAGCACGAATAACAAAATCTTTTAAATAACTAAAGTTTATTTTTCTTATATGCAAAACAATTATGAGACTCACTGTATATAATTTAGAATAATGAACTTTTGAGAGGCTTGTGATTGCTTACGGGGAAATTTAGCTGCAATTTAGGCAGCAAGCATCCAGACTTAATCAAAAGCTTGATAAGTATCAATAAAGATTGCAGAGCAATATTTTCTTTTTTTCAAAGTCTTTGTTTGTTCAGCTGATCTTTGTTTGTCTCTAAGTACAAGTTGAGGATTTGGAATACATCTATTTTTATTTAGGATCTGGGCTAATTTTGTGACTAATAGTTTCTCAAAAGGGGCTGTAGGAAATATCGCCCAAAGAAAAATGGCACAAAAAAATAAATGAAAAATCGCCCAAAAAAATTCCATGTAAAATTGGGCCTGAATTCATATGAAAAGTGACCCAAAATTTTTGGGCTATTTTTCGTTATTATTGGGTGACTTTTCGTTTTTTAAATTTAAAAATATTATATGAAAAATAGCCAATTTTTCATTTTTAAAATTTCGTCAAAATCTTACATACTATTTGTCTAAATCATTCATTATTACTATACGCCGAATTCCTAAATGTTATTTATAAAAATAACGGGACATATTGCAAAAAGGTGGCATGTCATAACGTCCAGTGTTATAGTGTCCGTGGACAAACTCGAAAGCATAGCTTACAAACTCGAAAGCATAGCCGGCCTTTGGCCGTGCGCAAGGATTTTCTCCTTTTTGATAAAACAAGTACTGGATTCGCTAACTAAAGCTTCTCTGCACAGCCGGCCTTCGGCCGGGGGCAAGGATTTTCTCCTCTATGGTATAACAAAAATCGGCTTCGCTAACTAAAGGATTTTGTCCTTCATCGTATAACAAAAACTGGCTTCGCTAACTAAAGCTTATCTGCGAAGTCGGCCTTCGTTCGAAAACAAGGCAGATTTTAGAAGCTTTACTTAGCAAAACCGGTACTTGATATACCATAAAGCAAAAAATCCTTGCGCCCGCCCAAAGGCCGTCTGCGCAGAGAAGCTTTATAGTGGAAGGCCAATGTACGCGGCATGCGGCTGCGGGCGATAATAGCATTGCCATTGTAAAAATGTGTATTGTTGACAAAAATGCTCATACAAAAAAAAAAAAAGACACATCACAAAAATTAAGACTTGGTATTACTTGGAAAATATGCCGCGCGGCAAAGTTGAATTTTTTCAACTTTTGTTTTAACCCGCGTGAAGTAGACGTTGCCATACACACACATAATCATTTAACAAAAGAAATTTAAAAAACATTACAATTGAAGTGGAAAAAAATCCAATTTGATAAGTAAATTCTTATTATGTTAAAATAAATCGTATTTTTTAAAGATTGAACAATTTTTTACAGCTTATTCAACATTTGCCGCCGCTTTAAAACGTGCCGCTTTCATTTGCCTTACAAAAAAATTTCAAGCGAAAAACTAAACAGCTGATCGCCGCCCGCAGCCGCATGCCGCTTACAATAGCCTTCCACTATTAGTTAGCGAAGCCGGTCTTTGTAATATCATAGAGGAGAAAATCTTTGCGCACGGCCGAAGGCCGGCTATGCAGAGACGCTTTAGTAAGCGCTGCCGGTATTTGTTACACCATTTGACATAATGCCCATTTGCAAAGTGTCTTAATGCCCACGAACGTTATGACATTTTCAAAAGCGTCACAGTGTCCATGGACATTACGACACTAGACTTAATGACATGCCACCTTGCAAAAAGCTATATTCTGTTTTGAGTAATTGATTATAACTATGCAGTGATTAATTAATATTTAACTCTTGAATAGTACACAAAGTTTGGCGGAGAGCTCAAATAGGTATTACTGTCCATACTGTCGCGCAGCTGTTGAAGATACAATGCAATTTTTTACATAAAACTTACATTTGTATGTTTTGCAAATTGGGTAATTTTAAAATTTTTTTTTTTTTTTTTTTGGGGAAAAAATTCTTTTTTTCTTTTTGGGACATTTTTCATTTTTATTTTGGGCCTTTTTCAATTCTTTTGGACAAAATTGCATATATAACTTTTTGGGTCATTTTTCATGTTCTTTTGGGCGATTCTTCATTTGGGCGATTTTTCATTTTTTTTGGACCATTTTTCTTTGGGCGATTTTTCCTACAGCCTCAAAAGGCGTTGATATATTCGACAATATAATAAGCAACTTTTGTGTAATCATTTCCTGGCTTCCATTCTTGGAGTTGGCGTAACGGGACAAGAAGTTCTCTGGAAATACCCATATACTTTTAATACTTTTGCAATTTTCTCGTGAAGGTTAACTAATTTTTTAACTTAACAAGCATTTATTAAATTAAATTTCCAAGAAAATTCTGTTAGTAAAACCTTAATTTAAAATTTTTTTTTATTTTAATTTAGAATCGATTTTTCACACTTTACAGTCATTTTTCCTCTTCACATCTGCTACAAGTTTTAAATAAAGGTCAAACATTTTAATAACATTTGAAATTCCTTTATGCCAGACTCTGATAAATAACCAAATATTAAACCGTTTGTTTTATTTTATTTTACCAATTTACTTAAGAACTCTAATACACAGATACTGACAGCAAAAAAAAAACATAAAAAATTAACAACACATGTGGTATGTTTCCCTATACATTTATGTCGGAAAAACAGAACAAAAAAAAAAGAACCATAGACAAGAAAAAATTCAACAAAAAAAAAAAAATAAAGAAAAAAAAAACAAAATCCAACCAAAGTCCAATTAAAACTTAACTACATCACAAAAAATTGCTTTAAGCAACAAAAAAAAGAACAATAAAATCTAACCAAGAACTCCTTTAAAAAAAGAGAATGGCGAATTCTAAAAAAAAACTAAAAGCATTTAGAAAAAAAACAAAAAAATCGTTAAAAAAAATGCCAACATTGTAAATTGAAACCACTTCCGTTGAAAATAGAAAAAACAAAAGGAGTCATTTGGCTTATCCACCAAAAAAAATACCGTGTTAAGGGTATCAAAGCATGTTTTAACGATAGAAGTCACAAAACCATGAATTTTGATTTAACAAAATACTCATTTTCTTAACTGCTGGCCAACGTCAACAAAAAAAAATATTTTTTAACCGTAAAATCAAGGTGACAATCCTCGCTTTTTTTGAGTCACAGCTACTCTTTCTCCAATATCTTTTTTTTACCATTATCATCCATGGCTTATATTGGTATTTAACTTTGTGTTTTAATACTTTTAGCGATTTCGATGTCATAGACAAGCTGTCGAATAAATAAAGTATTACAAGCACCTTTTCAACTCACTGGCATTATGGGAAGAAAAACAAACAAGCGGCTATGCCAAATCGTTTATACCCTTCAGCATGGTGCAAGTCAAGCAGAGAATTATATAAAAACCGTTCTTAAGGCATACATCACTCTATCTTGTGGCATGCCTACTTCTCCAATCACGCCTAAATGTTTGCCCCTAAATTGGAAACTTTTGCTCATTATTTAGTACGAATATGTCAATAAATGAAAAAAAATGTTTTGTAAAAAAAGTACTAAAAATAGTTACGATTTTCACCCCTTAAACGTTCGAATTTCGAAAAAGTGCCAAATTTTTATTAGAATTTTTTTGATAAGCTGCGAATGTGGTTTAAACTTCATTTCTAGATTTATTGGTTCAAAAGAAAGATGGGTTGACAAAAAAGTACCAAAATTCAGGTTCTACCCGTTTTCTCCCTAAAAAAGTCGAAAAGCCGAACTTCACAAATGCTCTGCACGTATCCTTTACAAACAACGGACAGCTAAACTTCAAAATGTCTCTCTGACTGAATGAGCTAATTTTTAAATACTGGGAGTATAGCCTAATATTTGTTACCGTATTGAAAGGTTTTGAAAGAAATAATAACTGTCTGAAGCAGTGTTCGAAAAAAAACACTAAATATCGCCCCTTAGTGTTTTAACGTTTCTCTGTTTGTCATCCTTCGAACACAAAAATAATACTGTTCTTACCCAACTCAACAAAAGATGAGAACATTAATTTCCATTCGGTTTATTTTTAAACCCAAACTTCGTTGTGTTCGGTTCGGCTCATTAATGTTCGCCCCTTTTGGCTGGTAAAAAAACCAAACAAACAAAAAGCCAGCAAAATAATTTAGCACAATACAACAAGCTGTTTGTGCGGAGGTCGTTGCTAGAATGTTTGGTTTGTTCATATCTTCATCAAAGAAAAAAAAAAAATATTAAAGAACATTAAAATATAAAGTCATTACAATTGTTCTGTTTTTTACCGAAGAACAGAACACTATTTAGTGATGGGCTCCTTCTTGAAAATAGTTACGAACGGTATTAAGTGTTGTGTTCGAATACACAAACACTAAAAAAAATATCGTTCCTGGGTTTGTGAACCGAACGCTTAATAATGTTCTGTTTATTTCCGAACACTAGTCTGGAGTGTATTTCTATGAATTCTTGTACCATCGCAACACTATGTAAATTGTGCGACGAACAGTATTGCATAGCATTTTGCATTGTTGTTGTAAATATACGTGTTGTAGACATACATTGGATTTCTGTTGTATGTTTGATGTTCTAATACATTTATGAAGGTCTTTATTATAGAGTAACATTTGCCATAATATGGCTAAAGAATTTTCCCTAAGAATTATAGAGTAGGTTTGTTGTGGATATTAAAAACGAAATTTCTCTCAGTAACGCTAAAATACCTTTTTTTTTTTGAAGAAGTAATATTTTCTCCTACTTAAAATTATTGTACTCTGTTGTTTTGTTGTTTTCAGAGAAGTATTAAATATTTGGAGCTCGTATATGTTACAAAGAACTAAGACATGTCCAACAATTTTAAGGATTTATGGTAAACAAACAAAATAAATTTCAGTTTTTTTCCTGTTCAAAGTATTTAATGGAAATTGAAATTTTTTGTTCAGCTATTTTGTGTAACTGTTGGCCAAAAGTCAAACCAACAAATGTGGCCAAAACACTTTTTTCCTAATGGTTTAAAAAAAAAATTAACAAACATCTATAAAAGCAATTATTAAGGCAGCAAAATAATGCAAAAATTAAAAATTTTTTTTCTATTTTTCTTTGCAGATGGTTGTATTACACAAACTTATTTAAAAAATAAACAATCAAGCAACCAAACTATTGCAAAAAAACTAATTAAAAAAAGTCACAAAAAACTAAATTAAAAACAAACTTTTTCATACACAACTTGGTTGGCAAAAAAAATCTACAAAAATTGTGCGCTTTAAACAAGTTGTTGTAGCCAATTACGGCCACACCCATCACTATACAACGCCCCCACAATCAACAGCGGCAGCTGTAGCAGCAACAACAACAACGAGTCATACCACAAGCAACAGAAATAGAAACAACAAAATGCATCTCACAACCACAACAACAAATGGCACGGCCAATACCAACAATGCGGCCGCAGCCAATAACAACAACAGCCAGAATAATAACAACAACAGTTCATCAAATACAAATTCCAACAATAATAATTCATCGAATGGCAACAGCAACAACAACAGCACAGAACAAAATACTCCGCCCACAGCAGCACAGCTACTCAATGAGGCCTACACAAAAATGACTTCAGACATTTTGGCCGAACGTACACTCGGTGATTTTCTTACCGAGCATCCGGGCGAACTGATACGCACCAGCAGTCCGTTGTTTGTTTGCACTGTGTTACCGCCTCACTGGCGTTCAAACAAAACGCTGCCGGTAGCTTTTAAGGTTGTTTCATTGGGCGACATAATGGATGGCACTATGGTGACGGTGCGAGCGGGCAACGATGAGAACTATTGTGCCGAGTTAAGAAATTCGACGGCGGTAATGAAGAATCAAGTGGCCAAATTCAATGACCTACGTTTTGTAGGACGAAGTGGTAGAGGTAAGTGAAGGTGATACGTTTTGATTTTAAAGTAAAGTTTTTTTTTTTTTTTGTTGTGGGAAAAAGTTGTATATGAAATTTTTTTGGTAAATTAAATATTGGGCAGATTGTGTTAACGAATACAGTTTTTTATGGAGTTTATAATTTGGCAATTTTTATCAAAATTTAAATTTTTTTTTAGAAATGGCTGATACGTTTTTAGATTAACTATTCTTGATCAAATGAATAAAAATAAATTGAGGCAACAACATCTATAAAAAGTCCAGCAATATTTAAGCAGCAAATAATTGTTGTTTAACAGCAACCGAACACATTATGTATGTACGTTGTTATTACTTAAACATTTCAAAATACAATATTTTTGAAAAATGTTCACATTTTCAAAACTTTTTGCTAAACATTTAGGCCCGTTTTCACAACTTACCGATAGCTAAAAGTAGAGTTTAACTGAACTTATAAAAAGTGTTCCATTATTAAAACATTACTTTAACCTAAAGTGAGCGATAAAATAAATTAAGGTTCATCCTACCTGGTAGGTTAAAGTAAAGTTGTAATAATGGAACACTTTTTATATGGCTGATAAAATCCTACCTTTAGCTATCGGTAAGTTGTGAAAATGGGCCTTAGAAAATAAATTTCCATACTTTCAAACAAAAAGTTGTTTTGAGTATTTTTAAATTTCAGTGTATTTATCAAATATGAAAAACTGGGAATTTAGCACGTCATACGAAGATCGTATTAATAATAAACTTTGTATTCCCGAAAATAACTTTGATAATATAATTGCATGTGCCCGTGCATAAAACTGAATTGGCAAATTGGTTTAGTTCGTTGTTTTCTTACGAAGACAATAGAATGAAGCGGTTTGTTTTTTAATTTTGTTTTTTCTTTTAACCCACTTACAACTACAATTCGAGTCGGAAAGAACCCAACCAATTGTAGGGGGATGTAAGAAAAGATAAACTCACTGTTTGTTGTTGGTGTTTTGTTTAAGCTTTGATATTGTTACAGGTAAGACTTAGAGTGTTTATAACTCTTATTCGTTTAAGGTTTTATTTGTTTAATATTTTTGGCTTTTCTAAAATCTTTGGAAAAGGTTTCCTGATGAGCTGGTGTAAGCAACCGGCGAAATGCGCATAGAGGCTTGCTTTCCCTCAACAATAAATTTCAGTGTATTTATCAAATATGAAAAACTGGGAATTTAGCACGTCATACGAAGATCGTATTAATAATAAATTTTGATTTTTATTAAATACTTGACTTAAGAAAATTACTGAAATATGTCAAATATCTTCACTCCGCTTTAATTCTTATCTTGCAACCGATGCTTCAATTAATTTTTATTTTATCCCCACAAATGAGTGCAAAAATAAAAGTTTGTTAAAAAACACACCCACACGCAACTTAAAATCTCCCATACAACAAAAACTGTGCAGTTGTTTTCTATTTTTTTATTGTTAAAATGAAGGATTTTCTTCTTCTGGTCAAAAGTGGATTCGTACAACAAAAAATTCAAAAACAATAAAAAAGACTGAAATCTGTTAAAAAAGTGCGAGCACATTTAACCACTATTCGACAAAACTGATAAACACATTGTTAAAGTTACTGCCACACCCAGTGGAAAAGAAGTAGTTCTGTGTGGTCAATTCATTAAATATCGAGACATTACCGCAAACAAAACAAGCTTAAGCGACGAAAACAAAATTTTACAGGAGAAGGTTTTTTATTATTTTATTTCTTAAAAATGTTGTATGAAGGTTGCCGCTTAACTTGGTGGCCACACGATCAAGTTTTGCCTTTCAATTCCTTTCAATTTGCAATACACTCTCAGATTTTTACTAACACACTCACACTTTTTAAATTGACCACGAGATGACGTTCAATTTCACCTTTCCATTTGTTTGGCAATTTACTTTCAATTTAACAGCTGAGTACAAGTTTGTCTCTGTTGTTGTTGACATCTTGGAAGTAAATTGCTTACAAATTGAGTGCAGCCTACGTCACAGCTTTCAATTTATGTAAATTTTGACAAGCAGTATATGTAAAAGACTATTAAGAAGAACTTGAACGTGTGGCCGCAGGGTAAGGTGAAATAGTTTTTGCTATGAAATCGAAACGTTAAGGTTTAGCCATGACATTTTATGAGATAATGCTAGTGTTACCACCCAAAAAATAATATGACCAGTCGAAACACGAGTGTAAAGAGTTGCCCACAAGGGACCAGGACTACTCCAAAAGTAACCCAAACGTATGGAAAAAACATGGTCTATTTAACAATACGATGTCATAGGGGAGGACCATATAACCCACCTTTGGACTTCTAAGGAGTAGTTTTAAAACTACTCCATGGTATACACAAGAGGATTAGTTTTGAAGTCGTTCCAAAACGAAAGTACGTCGTTAAAAAACGAAGACATGTCGTCTCACTACAAACACTTTTTAACAATGACATGGTCCATGCTTGCATTACATCGGACCAGTCCATGGAGTAGTCCATTTTATCAAAATGAATCAGGTGGTCCAATTTCATTTGCAGGGCAATGTAGTCGTTTATTAAAAAAACAAAAATATAAAATTATGGCGCTTAAGCTTTTTTTGCGGTAATGACTCGATATAATTGTATAAAAATCAAAAATATAAGGGGACTTTAATCACAATTTTAGTTATCGCAATCATATTACGCTGGACACAACCATGTTCTTGTTTTGTCGCGACCATACACAACTTTAAAATTAAGGTTATTATAAAAATGGTAACTAACTTTAATAAGGCTGTGGTAAAAAAAGGGAACCGATTTAATAATAATTAAATCATAGTTGAGGTGGCTAACAATTAACGTCGTGATATCATTAATAAATAAATTTCTTGTTTGCTTTTTCTTTTTGTTTTTTTTTTTTTAATTAACTTTAAAAACTTGGGAAATTTATGATGCAAAGACTCAGCACAGAACAAATAACAGTTTTGTTTAATTTTCATTTAAAAGTCACCATTCGATTTTTCGGACAAAAAGATAATATCGAATAAAGAGCGATGAGGCCTATTTTCACCCTTATGGTAATTTCAATTAAAATATGTCGCACCCAGAATCCAAGAATAATTGTTGAACTTCAAATGTATCGAACTAGATGCGCTAAATGGTTTGGAATTATTGGAATATAATTATTAGAAACTTGTTAGTTTTATACTTTGCTTAATATTGAATTTAATAATTTTAGATTAAGTAGGTTTTTGAATTTGTAACAAAATGAAAAATAATTTTCTATTATTATTCTGAAATAAAACTTCAAAGATTAGAGTTACATTTTTCTACAGGTTATGGGCTATTAGTTTAAAATGTATTCGAGAGAAGAAGTTAAATCAACCGTCAGCAAGCTCAATGGAACAAACTATTCAGTATGGAAGATTAAAATGGAATTAATTTTAATTAAAGAAGATTTGTGGGATATTGTTTCAAAGCCAAAACCCACAGAGCCGGATGCTAACTGGATAAAGAAAGACGGGCAGGCAAAGGCATGTATTGGACTTTTGGTGGAAGATGCACAATTGTATAATTTCAAGAATTGCGTTAATGCGTGCGACTATTGGAATAATTTGCAAGATCATTTTGAGAAACCATCCTTAAATACGAGGGTACATATAATGAAGACTATATGTAAGATGCAATTATCAGATGACGAAAAAATGGAGTCTCATATTAATGAGATGATGTCGTATATAGATCAACTAGCTGTCATGGGTGATCCATTAAGTGATTCGTGGGTTGTAGCAATGTTATTGCGAAGTCTTCCTGATACGTATGATCCGCTTATTGTCGCTTTAGAAGCTCGGAATGATAAAGATTTAAATCTTAACTTTGTGAAAGGAAAGTTAATTGAAGAAGCAACACGTAAGGTTTACAAAAGGTCATCATCAGATACAACAGTGATGAAAGTTCACAAAGGAAAGCAGCGAAAAGACCACCATAACAGTACTAAAAAATGTTACTTTTGCGATAAAGCTGGCCATTTTAAAAAGGATTGCAGATTTTATAAAGAATTCTTGGCAACGAAGAATACAGTCAACATTACAGCAAGTCCTGAGGTAAAGGATAGCAATCAAGAGCATTGTTTTTGGCTTGGAAAATGTGGGAAGGCGAACTGGTTTTTAGATTCTGGGGCTACGTGCCACATATCAAATCAGAAAAGTTTCTTTCAAAAGCTGGATGAAAACCACATTGAGTCAGTCAACGTAGCAAATGGCTATCAAATAAATTCACAGGGTAAAGGTTCTGGATATATAGAAAGCATTAAAGAGGACAATTCAATCGAGAGAATTTTTTTCAGTAAAAAAGTTGACTGAAAAGGGTTATAGTGTATATTTTAAAAATAAAATATGTAGAATTATAAAAAATAACGTTACTATAGCAATTGGCGACTTAGTGAATGATCTTTACAAACTAAGGGTTAAGTGTAATGATATTAACTTAGTAAACAATGAAAAACACAGTGGATGCATACATGAATGGCATCGAAAAATGGGTCACAGAGATAAAAATGCTGTAAAAACTATGTTAAAGATTGCAAATATTAAGCCAAGTGATTGTGACAATAATGTGGAGTGTGAAGTGTGTCTCAGTGGTAAGATGACTCGAAAATCATTTCCCAAAAAAGCAAGTGAGCAATCTAAATCTATGCTGGATTTGGTGCATACAGATGTGGCCGTGATGAATGTATCTACTCCAAGTAATTATCGATATTTTGTTACTTTTATCGATGATTTCAGCCGATGCTGAAAAACAAAAGTGATGTTGTTGAGAAGATCAAGGAATATTTTCATTATGTTAAAACTAAGTTTAACAAGATTCCTAAAGTTTTGCGTTCAGATCGAGGCGGTGAATACCTTGGAGATAATGTTAAACAATTCCTTAAGACTATGGGTACACAACAACATTTAACTGCGCCCTACACTCCGCAACAAAATGGAGTTGCAGAGAGGAGAAATCGTTATTTGGTCGAAATGGTAAGATGTATGCTTCTAGATGCTAATCTACCTAATATTCTGTGGGGCGAAGCGGTGATAACAGCTAATTTTGTTCAAAATCGCGTCATTACAAGATCTAACAGAACAATTCCTTATGAAATATGGGAAACGAAGAAAGTGGACCTAACTTTATTGGAAGTTTTTGGTTCTGAGGCTCATGTACTTATACCAGCGCAAAGACGTAAGAAGTTAGATCAGAAAACTGAACTATTGATATTTGTGGGTTATTCCGAAGAGTCAAAAGCACTACGTTTTTTGAATTTGTTGGACTTAAAAATTGTAATTAGTCGAAATTACAAAATACTAAATTCTACTTCAAGAAAAACTGAAAGGGAACATTTAAAAAAAGAAGAAGTTGAAGTAAATTTGAGCAGTAAAAATCCAGCCACAGGCATTCATTGTAATGAAAATCTAAATTTTAACAACGAAGATTATTATTCAGCAGATGAAGAGTTCTTAGTGCAATCTGATGATGAAGATACTGTTAATGCTTCCAAGTCACAAGTACCTTTAAGAAGATCAAATCGTCTCAATTTTGGTGTATTGCCAAAGCGGTATGTAAATACAGTAAAAAATGTTGAACCTAGTACTTATAAACAAGCCATAGAAAGCGATGAGAAGGAGGAATGGGTAAAAGCTATGGATGATGAAATGAGATCGTTAGAAAGCAATAAAACTTGGAAGGTGGTACCATTACCCGGACGAAAAGCTATAGGATGTAAGTGGATTTACAAAATAAAACGGGGTTCAAGGGGCGAAATTTTAAAATCTAAAGCTCGTCTAGTTGCACAGGGATTTAGCCAAAAATATGGAGTTGATTACGACGAAGTTTTCGCACCAGTCGTAAGACAATCTACGTTAAGAATGTTTCTAACAATTGCTGGTTCTAGAAATTACAAAGTCAAGCACTATGACATAAAAACGGCATTTTTAAACGGCAATCTTGATGAAGATATATATATGCGACAACCATTTGGATATGAAGTTTTTAAAAACTGCAATAAGGCAATGGTATGTAAACTAGAAAAAGGTTTGTATGGCCTTAAACAAGCAGCGCGATGCTGGAACACAAAACTGTTTGATATAATAAAACAGGAAGGGTTTGTTCAAGGAAATGCAGATCCTTGTTTACTAAAAAAGCATATTGATAATGAATTTATTTTCATACTTGTCTACGTAGATGACATTTTGGTAACAACAAATGCCAATGAAAATTTCAAAATAGTTGAAGAAATTTTACAAAGCAATTTTGAATATACAATACTTGGAGACGTAACTTTTTATCTTGGTGTCAAAATTGAGCTGGAGAACGATGGTTTTTATAATATTTGTCAAAGTCAATACATTGATTCAATCGTTTCAAGAGCTAGTTTAGAGGAAAGCAAAGTTTCGAAAATTCCAATGGATGTCGGTTATGTTGCCCTAGATCGAACAAATTTCAAGTTGATGGATAATAACGAAAAGTATCAAGAGCTTATAGGTTGTTTGATATACCTTTCTGTAAATAGTCGTCCAGATATTTCGGCTGCAGTTTCCATATTAAGTCAACATGTTACTCAGCCAGCTGAAGAAGATTGGATGGAGCTAAAAAGGTTAATAAAATACATTAAAGGAACTATAAACTTAAAATTAAAACTTGGAGGCAATAGATCTGAAAGGCTTATTGGCTACGTAGATGCTGATTGGGCACAAAACCGTATAGACAGAAAATCATTCAGTGGTTACGTTTTTAAATATAATGGTGGATGTGTAAGCTGGTCGTGTCATAAACAACAATGTGTATCACTATCATCAACAGACGCGGAATACATAGCACTAGCTGAAGCATCACAAGAAACTATTTGGTTAAGAAAACTTATCGAAGACTTTGGAATAAAGCTGCACGAACCTACAATAATTTTCGAAGATAACCAAAGCTGCATTAAGTTAGTTGGCTCAGAAAAATTTAGTAAGCGAACTAAGCATGTGGATACTAAATACCATTTTGTTCGTGATCTTAAAAACAAAAATATTCTAAAATTATTATATTGTCCTACAGAGGAAATGCAAGCTGATATATTAAAAAAACCTTTGTCTCACATAAAATTTTTAAAATTTAGAAGTTTGTTTCAATTGTATTAATTAAGGAAGGGTATTGGAATATAATTATTACAAACTTGTTAGTTTTATACTTTGCTTAATATTGAATTTAATAATTTTAGATTAAGTAGGTTTTTGAATTTGTAACAAAATGAAAAATAATTTTCTATTATTATTCTGAAATAAAACTTCAAAGATTAGACTTACATTTTTCTACAGGAATAACTTGAGAATAGATCACGGCATTCAATACCGGGCAATGACTGAATATTGTAAGTAGAGAACAATCTAGAATTTTGGTACCAACAATTCACACAGCCCGTCCAACTATGGCACTTTTTTGCGATCATGACGTTTATTTTGCGCCACTCTGTAGAAGCATATTTTTTATTTACATCAAAAATACCATTTTCTTATGGTCCAAAGCATTTTTTTGAGTTTTCACAACACTGAAAAAATAATTTTGTTTCGTTCAGTATTGACTGAAATAATAAGAAATAAAATTGCTTTCGAATCGAAAAAATATTCGATCACGAATGCCAGGTTTAGCCACTGGTATTTAAAGTATTATCGATAGAGTGCCGGATGTATCTGGAGGATGTAGCGGGACATTCAATGGTTATCCTTAAATGGATCACTGCACCCAGAAAAAAAACATGTTTAAATATGGTCACCTCCAAAAAAAATTGTTTAAAGAAATTTTCAAGTATATTATGATTAATATAACCATATTATTGTCAGCGAAAACATGTTAAGGTTAAATTAGGCCTCCACCAAAAAGCCCCAACCACATTTTTGTTGCCTCCGAACATGTTATTGTGAATATTAACTAAAATATGTTAAACACTTACAATAGCATGGTTGGTTTTCAACCATAGTATGGAAAAGAGGAAAATACTATTGTTTATTCATAAACAAATTATTGTCATATTTAGCCATAATATTTTTAGAGGCAACCATAATATGGTTCGGGGTTCTTGATGGACGATTAATTTAATCATTACATGGTTGTCGCTGACAATAATATGGTTATATTAACCAGAATAAGCTTAAAATTTTCTTTAAAAATAATTTTGTTGGACGTGCCCATAATTAAACGTGTTTTTTCTCTACGTGTGGATCAGAGAACTGCAAAATCACTATTTTTCTTGATTTATTCATACGCTAAAATTAACATTCACTCTTTGCCTGCAAAACAAAGTTCATCGTTGGTAATTTTTACATCGTTTCGTACACATTTGATTTTTGCATGGATTCGTTTTTTATTGAAAGTGCTTTGTTTGCATTTTTGTTGTGCACGCAATATAACACGCTTGTGTAAATTCAAAAGGTACACATTCTTATACTTTTGCCTGCAAGTAGGCATTGTCCACTCGATGAGATGCTTTGTTAACATTAACAAAAATAAACCACTCGATTAGACGCTTTGTTAAAATTAACAACAATAACAAGAATACATTGTACATACAGAACTACTGTACTTTTTAAGATGATAAAAAAAGTATTCTGTTTCTATGGAAATTGTTTGTACCTACATCAGTATGTGCGTTTAGTTTCATTTAAATTTTTTTTTTTTCTTGTACTACAAGGTTACTGCTGAATGTCTTCATGAGTAATAATTGCTTCATTTCAGGCTTTTTGGTTTGTATTTCTTTTTTTCATTACCAAAACAATCATTGTCGCACCGAACACACAAACATCTTTATTAAAAAACGAAGCTAACGATGGTATAAATAACAAAGCACGATGTGCATTATTTGAATGACTGCAAACCAGCAGCGAATGTTTGCGGTTGCGCAAGTTTGATTGTATGACCGTAAGCGAGTGTATTTGTTGCTGTTCATTAAATATGATTTTTTTTTTCAATTGCACAAAGCCGTTCTCTGGGGTGGATACAAGGGCATATATGCAAACTATTGGCTGGCTTATTGGCACTTGCAGGCACCACCTTGAATCGAAATCTATCAACATATGGTTAAGGTGATTCGCTTAAAAAGATTGAGCAACTTATCGCACACAAATTAAATCTTATTGCTAGTCAGAGATGGTTCGAATAAACTATCTTTAGTGAAACCATCAAAATAAGACTTAAACTGTTTGATCGAAGATCATTTAGGAACAAAACTTGTCTCTCTGACATTGATTTAAATGGGATCCACTCCTTCGTTGAGTCAGTTAGTCAGCAGTTAGGTAGCATAGGACCCCTGGAAGACAGTGAAACATGGTAAAGCGAACTGGACTTTATTGCGGCTGCCAATTTAACCCATCTTAACTTTATAAAAATATTTTTAACAATAACATAATCGAAGGCAACCATAGCAGCTTGATAGTGGTCTAAGTTAACCATAATATGCTTGAGTTTTTTCTTTTGTATTGCCACTTGTTTTGAAAACTCAATAGTATAATTTGATCCAGCAATACAAAATATTAATCCATAATATGGTTGTACGTTAAAAAACATTTTCTTTCAAATAAATAGTGTACTCGAAGGTGAATACATCGGAAAATGTCTTTATTTACCAGTACGTCCATAGATTTGCTGCAAAACTTATTCGCTTTAATAGTTTTTGCATTATTTTTACCCAAAAATATTTTTTTATGTTTTACTCAACTTTGAATTTCGTATTTTTTCCTTAAATATTTCTCTAATATGACTGTAACATAAAGCCATTATATCCCTTGTTGCTGTTAGATAATAAAAAAGTGCTACCAAGGATTTTGTAAAATGTTGCCATTTAAGTGTATTGTAGTGTTTTGTCCATAAACACACAAAAAGCAAGACAAAGTTTTAAGTGTTTTGTAAAATTAAAAGTAATTTGCAACAATTACAAGGGCATTTTGCTAAATTAAAGTAGCAAAATAAAAAAAGAGTGCTAAAGTTTTTTTTACGGCTAATAAATAGAAAGTGTTTTTTTTTCAAAAAAAAAAAAAAAAAAATGTTGAATAAATAAAAAACATTTTTTTTTGAAACGACGATGGCAGGACGTGGAAATTTTGAAAACTGTTAAATTATTTTTAAATAATAAAAGGTGCAGCTTTTGCTAAAAACCATGTCAAGATTTCTAAAATGATTACAAAATTTGTTATACCAAACATATTTATTTAACTATTTCCATCTCTGTACAATTCAGCGGTTTGAAAATTAATCTGCTCTAAGGCAATATATTCTCTTCTTATATTCCTAATCCTTTGATTTTCTAACCATAAAAGTCTGAAACATGTTTGTATGTTTGTAATAAAAAAATTTTTATTATCAATAAAATGTTCACTTTTATGTCATTCATTGCATGTTTCTGCAAAAAAAAATCTTTTGTATTTGTGTGTCAAAGAGATTTTGTCTTTTTAAAGACTTTTCGAAAATCCTAAAATCAACACTATTAATTGCACAAATATTCATAAGCATTTGATTTATGACATGACATGATATTCGTATATACAAACATACACACATACATATGCATACATATATAATGTATGTATATTTCTTTAAAAACAGGAGTATGATGATGGTATGCAAATGTAGGTGTAAATTTACACACGCACACACACTTATACCAATCCATGCCTAAACTTTTCTTCAGACACACCAATAATAAAGTAAACACTAAATACTTGTCACCGATATGATTACACTGCAAAAAAATACTTGTTTGCTGATCAGGAGCGGATCCAGCTTGAGCCTTAGAGGGGGGGGGGGGGGGTAATTTTGTATGATACAAAAAAGTAAAAAATTTGTTTTTAAAAGTTTATTAAAAACCATAATGGTGTTTTCTTTTCTACAAAAAAATGTGACATTTTATTTAAAAAAATTTGGTGTCTGTTTCTGTTTTGCTCCCGAAAAGGGTGAGTTTTTTAGAACAAAACAAGCCACCCTTTTCGGGAGCAAAATTTTTAAGAAACTTGGTGTCTGTTTCTTAAAAATTTAGCTTTTTAAAATAAAATGTCACATTTTTTGTAGAAAAGAAAACACCATAAGTGTATATTATATTAAAAAATCTCAACAATAAGGTTAAATAACATATAAGATCACTTCAATATAAATTAAAATAAATTCCTTTTTTCAAATAAGCAATTTATGATTTCCTTGTGAGACAGTCTATCTTCTGATATTGTTGATCTAAGCCATGTTTTTATTCGACGAAGGGTACGAAATTACCTCACGCTCATAGCATTACTGACGAGCATTGAAACGAAAATTTGAAATATTTTTCTTAGCTTTGGGTAGATATCTTCTTTACAGTTTATTATAACATCTACAACGTTATCTGATAGATTTTCAGATATTTTCCATGTTTGTTGCCAATGCAACAGTTCAGGCTCAAGTTTAGATGGTAGTAGGTGTTTATCTCTTTAATGAAATATAATCAGCTCATCAGCTAGTTGTGATTTTAAAAGTTTTGTAGCCTTATATGACTTGTTTACACTTTGAGGTAGAAGTTTAAGTATGTTCTATACTTTTAGGATATCTATTGGGAAAGGTGTTTTAAAATCTTCTTATATATGTAAATTCAATAAGAGGAATGTAACCTACAACTCGATAGTAATCCTCAACATTTTGGATGTGATTATTTCGTTCAAATCCTATTTTTTCGATTGGAACCTCGATTTGAACGCAAATAACTGTAACTTTTTTTTTGTTACAATTAGTATCACACTTATATTCCGCAAATAAATTCAAAAGTACTAAGTTAGCTAGTTAATATAAAGGTAGAGATACTACCTTTGCACTCAGATATTTTTCCCAAGCTTCTACTATATGATGTACATGTATATATAAAATGTACTTTAACACATATTTTTTGAACGTAAATAACTTCACCTTTTTCAAAAATCGCTTTAAATTGTTCTTCGGCTTTATTTCGTTTTAAGGCGCATGATTAAAGTTTTAGTAAGGCTTGATTGATCCTTTTTGAAGATCTATATCTTGCTTTTGTAACATGATACTAAGTGGCTGTGTTACAATAGGTATCGCACTTAATATGTATATTCCGCAAATAAATTCAAAAGTACTAAGTGAGTTCCTAAATATAAAGGTAGAGATACTACCTTTCCACTCAGATATTTTTCCAAAGCTTCTACTATATGATGTACACTTGTTGCAAAGTGTAAAACTGAGTCGTGACGGTCCACCCATCTTGTCTCGCATAACGTAGAGAATTTGGCTCCCAAATACTTTCCTAAAACTGCATTTCGCTTGGGATAATTATATTTAAAAATTTTTGGTGTTTCTTAAACAAATGATATAGCTTTTTGTATTAATGGCACTTTATTACTTTTAGAAATTGAGTTGTTTGATTTATGGGAATAGCGAGGCGTTTGTTTCGCATTTGTCGCTGTTCCCAGAGTTGTTTAACAGCTCTATTTTCTGCTGACATTAATGGACACCCATCTGCTCCAAATCCAACACAATTTTTTTAGATCAAGACCTGTCAAAGCTTTAAGAACTATTGATCCCAATAAAAAATGGAGCTTCCAACGAAGCATAAACGTTTTGCTTACCATTGCGCATACAGAAGGCATGAATTTTATAAGGCGAGTTCCCACTTTGACGCAATACATTTTTGGCACATAAAGTGCATTATTCAGCGCATATAAAAATTGTTGGATGTAACGATCGGCTTTACACACTGAATGTTTTGATACAGTTATTTTTTAGTATTCTCCCTTACAAACCTGCTTCGTAGTAAGGGAATGCCGTAGCATTTGAAATATTATTTTTTTTTTATAAAAGTTGTTAAGAGTTCTTTCACTTACTTTATTGCATTTCTGCATGTCTTATGGCGTAGCGCATAATTGTGCGCTTATTCTTTTAAATGTACCATTAGTGCTTCGCAAAATGATAAAATGTTTTATTGGGGATGATAGTGCCTTCGCTTCAATTGACACAGCAACGCCCTCAATATATTTTGAAGCCTTTTCAAATGCGTTTACAACAAAGCCAATAAATTCTTCCCTAACCACTTTTTGTTGTATGTTGAAATATCTTAATGATAAGGAAATCTGGCTTCTGTGCTTTCGTCGAAAATTATCGAAAAGAATTTTGATTCATATACGGTTGTTTTCGGTTAATTAAGCACCGCTTATTGGAGTATCCCGTTTTATTGCCCTAAAAATCGTGGAACGAAAGCATTCAGTATTACTCTCTATGTAAAAATACCCGTTTAGTTGAGTTCCGTTTAATTGCGTCACCCGCTTAATTATTTCGCAAAATAAGACCGCATTGCGAAAAACAAGAGCAAATGTTTTGGTTAATTGTTTCCGTCTACTTAATGTGTTTTTGCCTTCACAAACGTAAGAAAATTATTTTGCGGCAAGAAAGATTGTACGATGAACGTACCTGATTTGTATTTTGTTCTAAAAAACCTACTCTTTTTTAACTTAATAAAAGAAATGAGTTTTATTTTCCATCTACACATAGATGTTTCGCTTTATTGCACATCTTGCGATTTTCGTTTATTGCACATCTAGCGATTTGCGTTTTAATTGCGTCGGCGATTCAATTAACCGAGTACTGTTTAACTGAGTTCCCGTTTAATTGCGTCAAAAGTCGTGCATTTTTAGAAACTCACATATATACAAAAATATTGCATATACAAAGGCTTATTACTTGTTCAACCGCACGCATTATTAAGTCAAACGTTTAGTCTTTGGATAGTGATTACACCTGCTAGGATTGAATGTAGAATAATAAGTATTTGAATACGGTAAACTAGATGTTTCATTGGAAATATCTATTAAATAACTATACGGATTAAGATACTTAGAATACTTATTGAAAATTTCGTTAGAGATTCAATAAAAACACAAAAATCCCTTGCTGGGATTTCCAAAAATGCTGATCATTAAAAAAAAAATATTACTATTGGGAATTCTTGTATTATCGAAATAAATAAAACTTATTATACCCCAGACTATGTTATTTATTATAGACATTTAACATGTGCTTGTCATTGAAAATCTACTACTAACGTTGGTACTATTGACTAGGTTGTTCTTTTGGGACCATATGTATCACTAGTACATTTTAGTCTACATTTTTCATACTTTTTTAAAGAAGATTTCGAAATAAAAATTGTTTTTTTTTTACATTAAATTATTTTATTGAAAAAAAGCTAAGATACGAATTCTTAAAAAATGTTTCTTCTTGTTAAAGACAAATATAAAAGTGTAGACATTACGTTGACAATGTCGTCAAAAAGTCACCAAAATAGTCGACAAAACTGGTGACTTAGAGACACTTGCAATCAGGTTTCCTTCAAGACAATTAAAATACTAAGGCACGTTTTCACAACTTGCCGATAGCTAAAGGTAGGATTTTATCAGCCGTATAAAAAATTTTCAATTATCACAACTTTACTTTAACCTAGAGGAATATTCCTCCTACCTGTTAGGTTAAAGTAAAATTAAAATAATGGTAAAGTCTTTTTATTCGGCCGATAAAATTCTACCTTTACCTTTCGGCAAGGTGTGGGGGTAAGTGTGTTATTTTTATTAAAGGAATATCTTCGATTCCTGCATCCAACTTTTTCTGGGCGAATTTTCCGTCAATATGTTGGATTAATTTCTCCAGAAAAACTTTTATTGCTATTCACGGATTTTTTTTCTTTTCTTTTCATTAAAGCTCCAAAAAAAATTTTCTATTAATTTCACCTACGAAATTCTTTTCAGTGTATACTTTCATATTTGATGGTTATATTGATATGTTTGCCTAAATATTTATTTGTATTTGACTTAGTATTTTGCCAAGAAATTATTATTGTTTACAAAGGGAAAGACACACTCAATAGACTGAGAAATTATGTTGACAAATCGTTAGATAAACATGAAAAAAAAATACTCAAACGCATGATTTCATCATGCGAAAACAATAAATCCAAATCCAAACACGCCAACAAATTGATTTGTCTGTCTTACAGCTTTTTGAGTTAAATACACTTTTTCATAACGTGTTTAAATAAATTTAAAAGAAAACCTACACGAAGTTGTTCGTGTTTTAAATTGCGTATTTTAGTTGGCAAAATACTGGTGTTGTTTGTTTAGTTGATTAAAATGGCCTGTTGTGTTTTCTTATTGATTTCAAAAGAGAGTGCTAAATTTCTTTTAGCGTGTTTTCATAAAATTATGGCGGTTAACCTGGATTTGGCAAGATATAAATGACAAACAATTTCTAATAATGTTGATAATAAATTTGTGTCGTTGACACGCAAAACTTGTGTAAACAACAATACAACACGATTTAAAAGGTTTACACTTAGGCATATGATTAATAGGATTTTGTTTTCATTTATACTCTCACAACATGAAATTTAAGTAGAGTTATGGCAACATTTAACCAAGATTTTTGGGCGAAATAGTAAATTTTGGTCTTAACATTTGATTATTAATAAAATACATCGAAACAAATTATAAATTAATTATTACCAGAAAAGTGAAAATCACTATTTAATTTAACAGAGTACATCAATTGGCCACCGAAGCTTATCCAAAATATTTCAAGGTGAGAGACTTGTGAGAAGTGGTTATATTGAAAACCAAAGACCAGTCTAGTTTGCCAAAAAAGTTTGAACATGATAATTTGGAAGCATTACTCCATAGCCTATTTAAAACTCAACAACAGCACCAGGGCTCATAATGTGTGTGTGAAAAAGCTAAGTCCTTATGCATAAATTATTACATATATATTTAATACGAATATTTAGAATAACAGGCACTGTTATTAAAGACACAGAACACTTTGTGCTACCTGGACAGTAACCCAGTGTATTAGACGCGGGCATCGCCAAGAGAATAAAAGCAGCAAAGCAATTCGCCTTAGCAACGTTTGGAGATCAACAACACTTTTCCGTCATGCAAGATTCTGGCCCCAAATATGCAAAGTAGTGCTCTCTGTCTGGTGGGACCGTAAGGGTCTCGTCCATAATCCCTACTACTATTTTTATCCATTATTGATCATTTATTGGCCGTGAATTTTATTAAAATTTCTCCACAGCTCCTTAAGGGGTTTCAATGCCAACTACACAGGCAGAAACTCCATTGTCAAGAATTGGGGACTACGACCAGGTATGGTAAACTTAATGCATACTCTTACTTATTGATGCACTGTTTGGTGGGATGCTTTGAGGGTGGATAGCTATAGGAAGATGCTTAACAAGGCTGAAAGGAGCGCATCTCTCGGCATCACAGGATCAAGAAGAAGCACACCACAGGTAGCGTTGGATATCCTTCTATGTCTGTCCCCCACCGCCAGAGGAGTTCCCGAACAGGGAAGAATGGCGTGAATCCAATGGTCTGTTTAAGGGGTGGGCAGCATTAACGGATCTATATTGCTAACGCGTGACTCGCGATACAGGGTTCGCACCTGGATTTAGATAAAAGGGAGGTAGAACCCTCTTAATGTCACTATTATGGCGTAGTCTTTGATAGATTTTGCGATACCGTTAACTTGTCCTGTTATAATAGAATGTATTGCAGGGTGTCCAGGGCATTATGGCCTGGCATGGATTGAATACAAGGGCAACAGGGGTTATATAAGGATTGGATAGGATGACTCTTATAGGACTCTTAGAGGATTTTTGTCGGGTCATTAATCGTTTAAGGCTTTTACAAGTAAATGGGACAATACCATATCGGACTTCTACAGATTATGTGAGGATTCTGAGGAGCAAATCGTCTCTTGCTTTCATGGATTGTGCCAGTTTCCGAGGATGCTGGGCTTCAGGCAGAAATGGCTAGTCGAAAGATTTCACGACGAACTCGTGAGTATCGCTGGATGTAATCAAGTCGATGTACTGGGGTTTGTCAGGGTATTAGGCCGTTTATTTCTGATGAGGGGACTGTACTGTTTTATCTACTGTCTACTTTCTATCTCAACTTCTTCTTCCTCTATATTAAAGGGATTCACAATGGAATCTCCGAGTAGAGGTGTGCCATTGGGCGCATAGCCCTTCTTAACCTTACCTTACCTAAGTGCATCTCTGGCAATCGTTAAATTCAGCGAAATGTTGTTAATTCTGAATAGGTTCGAGCATTGCTTCACTTACTATTTATCAAGACTTCACTCAGTTTGAGAAAAGATTATTCGCAAAGTGGAATGTTAGCAGAATACCGTTGGTATAAAGTAAAATAATCTTAATCATCAGGGTACAAAAGGAAAGTAGAAATTTAACTTGGAGCCGAAATATTTTGAAAAATGAAAAAATAAAATTTTTTAAATGGAATGAAGTACGAATGAAGTGCAGAGAAAGTTTATTGAAGATTAAAAACTCTCTCGAAAACGACTTCCTTTTGCATGTAGTGTCAGTCACGTCATTGGTTGCCATTTTTTTTTTTTTTTTTCTATCGGATAATTGTTGAAACTGCTACTAGCCATGTTTAAATTGATACTAAAAAAAATATTACTAATCGTAATATAAGACAAAACAAAACGCAAATTGTGTCAAATGTAGAGTCAGTCACATATGGAATTGCCCAGATGTAATTTTAAATCAGAATCAGTTGAAATGGTGTCAGGCCTCTATCCTTTTTTTTGCATCACACCCAAATACACTTGTCAAATGCTTGTCCAGTCGGCGAATTCATCATGTACGTGTGCTTGACGTAAAATTCGTCATACCTAAATTATTTGATTTTCCATCCAGCATCGTACATACAAACGCCTTTTCACTAACACTACCACAATGCTTGATAAGTATTTTGATCAATGTATTTGGGCATTAAGACAGTTGATGAGATTGGAGCATAAGGCTAGACATTGCAAGATCAGGGAACAAGTCGTTTCATTCGTGATCGAATGGTTTTGATCGAAATCTAACTTTTTGATATCGCCGTGCTCGATATCGAAAACTTCTTTACACTCTAGTGCCTGTGAGATAGCCTGCTGGTGAAGGCTTTATCAGAGTCTATAAATATGCAATATAGAGGGGATCGCCATTCCACTTATTGTTCGACAATTATACGACTTGGGCACATACCCCACAAATAATAATCTACAACAATGTGCTAGAAACTTTGTAAGTGGCACTACTGTTACGTGTCGCCTGTCAATTCAAGTTATCAATACAAAGTTAAACGCTTCCTTTGTCAACTTTATTAATTTTTGAAATCTAATAGCATTCACGTTCATTTTTATATGTAATTTATTAAATCAGTTGACCTTTGACTAATTTTTTCACACTGCTTCAAAGCTAAAAATGTTTAAGCAATTTTCAATTCAAACGCTATCAAATGCCACAAGCCGGGTTTCGATACGTCACAAAATTTTTTTCGATAGGAAACCTTTTTTTAGATCACTAACGCGACGATTTGGCTTCCGTTTAGAATCTATTCAGAATAGGCTTTTATTTATAATAAGATATTCGATATTCACTGCCACGGTATGCTAGCTGGTAGCGAGTTAGTCTATCAGCGCCGAGGTTGCGGGTTCGATTCCAAAAAAAAAAAAAAAAACTTAACTAACCACCTAACAATTTGCATTCTAATCGAATCTTTTATCTGTCAGCTTTAAGAACAAAATGACCACTTTTGAGCTCAGTTTTCGATCATAAATGAAACTCTCGGTGTGAGAAAATGTTACCCTACCGATGAATCACCTCAAAAAATCAATTATGATACAATTTTCTGATTCCTTTTTGTCCATATGAATGAATCCTTTTTCAAACGCTCAAGTGATAAATCAGTTTTAAATCATCAAAAGTGATCCGATCACTCAAAGGCTAGTTTTTTTTTATTGCATAATGAAAAGGTCTTACGATTGCCCTGAATAAATTTTAAAGTTTCACCGAAATCGTTTTAACCCCGCCGAATTTGATTAACCAATTCACCAATCTATGGTTTACTTAAAGAAATAAAAAGCAAACTTAAGGAAAGAAATATATTTTTGTCTTCTTTCCTTTTAAAGACAAATAGTACCCTCATAATCACCAAGCAAACAAAACAGGCGTTAAAATAGAAAAGAACGATTTTCCACAAAAAAGTTAACAAAGAATCCTCTACTCCTTATTTACCAAAAAAAAAAAAAAAAAAAACCTAAAAACTCCTTATAATTGACTCCCCAGAAAAATGTTAAACAAAATGCCAACCGAAAAGTTTTTCCTCAGCAAATTTCCAAGTAAATATTTATTTGGCGGTTATTTATTCAAAAAAAAAAAAAAAAAGCAAAAGAAAACTTTGAAGCTGACGAAAAGATTTATAACTGTTTGAATTCTTTTCGTGTTTAGCAAAAGAAGCTTTTCTCTTTATGCTTCCTAAAAATGTATATTTAAAATTTAATTAACTTGTTTTCTTTGCTTTTGCAATTGTCACAGACTCCAAAAACACAAGTGTTTTAATTAAAATTCAAATAGATTTTACCTTGGAAATTTAGCTGTCTTTTGTTCTTTTTTTTCTATTTAACGAACAAAAAAAGCGTTAATCATTTACATACGTTTGCCAAGGAATTACATACGCTGTTAGTTAAACGTTCATATGTGTGAGGGATTCTTTTGACAGTTTAAAAGACAAAAAAAAATCTTTTTTTGTTTCTTTTTGAATGCAAGAAATTGTTAACTATTGTTTTATAAATTTCTTTTGAATTAAAACAATTGTCTGAAAGTTTTTTTTTTACATTTATTTAAAAAAGGGTTGTAAATTCAAATGATTGGCTTAAATGATTTTAATTATAATGAAAATGACTTTTGAGAAATTTTAAACAGATTCACATATAAAATGTGATAAAAAGAGAAAAATGTTTTTGTTTCATTTTGAACATAAAAATAGAACATACAATAGAAATAGAGAATGTTTACGGTTGCAAACAACCATAATAAGATTGCGATAGCACTAAATTAAACACGTTCAATCATAATATGGCTATGTTGAAGAAAAACACAAGATTTTTAAATTTTGTACAACCATATGTGGACCGTGACCAAATCGTACCATATTTTTTCTCTGGCTGTAAAAAAACTTCAACTTTAAGAAAGTTTATCTTTTTGCTAATGAAATTGCGAAATAGTCCATTCTGTCCGTACGACTATTTTTTTAATAGTTGCAAGCATATTTTGTTGCTTTCATTTTTGATGTGGCAAGACCACAAAACCAAAGCCTCAATAGAGGCAACACAGTGTCGTCAACACAATTTCAATCATTGTGTAATTGTAAACACCCGCTTTTCCTAAAACTGGAATGCAAACGAAACTGCAATAAATAGAAAAAATATACATATTGTATTTCGCTTAGGCAGATGTTTAAAAGAACACATATCTTAACATTAAAAACAAACAAACATTTTTCGATTCCTTTTTTTCGGTCTCATCTTTGCAGCTCAAAGTGAGCCAAGGACGTTGAAATGGGTGTTCGGGCATCGATTAAATTAGCTTATTTGAGTTAAAAGAATTATTATACAACAAAGTTCGGCTCATTAACGACTCCGAAAGAGAAACGGCATATTATTCCTTTAAAAAATGACATGCTTGCTGTTGATCCCTTTGGAAAAGTCTGCAGAAGCCAAGTTTCCTTAGCCCATTTAGCAAAAAAAAGCTATACAGAATATGGGCACTTCACGTTACTCCACCAAGCAATTTAGCTTGTTTTTTAAACACATGTTATTCAAATTTCTCCTCAAGAAAGAAAATAATATATAAATTATTTTTTGAGGAACAAAATAAAATACTTGGTGGCGTAAGGTGACAAAAAGTAAACTTTTCTTTTTTCACAGTTTCTTTCCAAAAAACCCCACAAAAAATACCGAAACCAATGTTTTAGGAAATACTAGATTGATTAGTCGCTGCCCTGACACCAAAGTAGTCCCACGATAGGTCTTTGGTGGTAGAGACCGGTTCTAGTTCTAACACAGAAAAAAGTAAAAAACGGTTTTGATCACCAAAATAATTGAAACAAGCAAAAAATTGTTTAAGTTTTTACATTTTAATTACAAAAATAATTGAAAAAATTATTAATATTAAACAATATTTTAATTGAATGAATTAACAAATTAATTAAAAATAAATCAATATTTTAATTGAATGAATTACTAACGTAATTGATTACAATACAGAAAATTGATTATTTTAATAATTGTATTGATTAAAACAATGATTGAATTTTTGCATTAAATCGATTAAATTTTTAATTGAATAAATCAAACAGTGTATTTGAAATACACTCTAAATTCAATTACGCAAATTATTCAATCAAACAAATTGTAAATTGAATAAGTTTGTTAAATCAATTAGTTGATGGTTAAATGAAGCAAAATAATAATATTTAAAATATATGTTTTATTTAAATATGGTTTAAAAATAACTTGTTTTATTTGTTTAATTGCTTAATTGTACAAATTTTTAAATATTTTTTTGACAAAGGAATTTCATATATACAACTTTGTATAAAATTGTAGAATAACTCTGATTCTTCAGGGTATTCATTATTGAAAACTAAAAACTGTTTTTGTTGTGTAATTTGGCTGTACTTTTTTTCAACTATTCACTTTAAACACACAACATGAAATGACGCCAAAAATAATTCAAGAATTAACAAACAAAGAAAATAAACACCAAATTTCGATTGCGACCATAACCACCGTCAACACTGTGGTCAGCCACAAGGCGATTTTTTATTTTACGCGTAATATACATATGTATGTAGGCTCATTATTGACATTGTTGGTGGTCATAATTGTAATTCGTCTATAACAAATTTCAGTTTATTTTTTACTTGTTGATAGTTTTTTTTTGCATGCGACGCTTACTGTTCTTTTTGATGACAAAAACATGTGTGTAGGATGAGGGAGGAAAGCAACAAGGAGAAAGCAACAAAGTGTTCAATTCAAACAACCGAGTTGATTGATTCAATTAAACTTATAATTAAAATTAAGCTTAAAATCAATTAAAATTTTAATTGAAAAAAAATATTTTTTTTAATTCAATCAATTAAGAACGTAATCAAATTTATTTTAAAATTCAAAAATCACTATTAATTGAAAAAAACTGCCAATAATTTTTTCTGTGAACACTTAATATGAATAAGACCTATCACTTTTATAGGGGTTGTCATTGGAGGGGGTCAATTGACACCTTATGACCAGTCACACATCTATTCTAAATGAACGTATTTAGTGTCAGGTACTACAATGTAGTATTATTTCAATAAAACAAGTCATAGAATTAAATTCAAGAACCAAATTTTAGAAAGTCCACAAAAATGTGTCACACCACCGCACACAGGGACAAATAACCGAATTATGACGACAAAAATCGAATTTTTTATTTTGTTAAATGTAACCATTATTGCACTTAATATGTTCTATATACAAGTACGCAATCAACCTATAAATATTTATTTTTTTAACGCATCACATTAGTCTGTACGTGCGTGCCTATTTATAACCACACCACAATAGTGGAGAGGGTATTATGCATTTGTGCTGATGTGTGTAACACCTTAAAATATGATAAAATTTTGCTTTTAGGTCCTTGTGATTTTATTCCAGAAAAAATTTTAAGCTATAATTTGCTAAATTTGTATATTAATAAACTTTGACAGGGCAGCGCACACAATTCTAAACTTTTTTTATAAAACTGCTTTTTAGTGAATATCTTTCAGAAAACCATCATTTCGGGAACGTTTTTCTAAGTTTATTATGAATCTATATTATATAAACATTAGCAAAAACAATACATACAAAATCCTTTTCAAGCAAAATACGCCAAAAAATTAAAGAAGTTGCTATTATCGTGCATAAAATTTTAGAAAAATCAAAATATTCAAAACTCTTATGATCAAATTAACGTTACATGAAAAGAAAAAATGTTCTGTTATAAAATAAACTACATATGAGCAACTTCAAAAATTTACGACACTTAGACATTTTTTTTTTAATTTTTTTTATTTGAGCATGTGAAATCCGTTCGCGTTAATCATTTTTATTACACGGCGCAAATTTTACTGCGGTTTAAAGTTAAAAATTAAAAAAAAATATAAAAATTAAAGTTTTTGTTAAAATTGAAAAAGGATAACGCGTGTGGATAATACCCCTTAAGGGCTTTCTTAGCACACTAAAATATTTGTAAAAGCTTGAATACTTTTTAAAATACACTGGGAAAAAATATAAAAAAATTTTTTTTTGATCGTGTATGCATATAAAAAATTTATTTAAAATTGTTAAACATTTTACAAAATTACGGCTAGTATAAGACATAATTTGCAATATTTTGGGAAAAAAACTATTTGGCTATCGCTAATCAAATATTTCATACAAGGATGCTTTTTGAGGTTAGAAACATTTTGTTTCTCCATAAAATTTTAAATCCTTAAAATTTTTTGGTGCGTTTTCAATTTTAGTATCAAGCTCAGTAAAGTCTTCTATTCGATGTACGTTTGAGCGGAATTGATACAGCGCTTCAGTTGTCACAAGGCGAAATGTGTTTGGAAAAAACTGCCGCTGCACGCGCCACGGTTGAAAAAAATTATTTTTTTTTTGCACTTTATCAGTTTAGTCCGTCGCGAAGAATCTATTTAGATACCTAAACATGTTTCCATGACATGTTTTGATATAAAAAAAAGCTTAAAAATAAATAGTTTTTTAGAAAAAATTTTCAAAAGTTCATAAAATTTTTGCGTTTAAAAATTTTAAAGTGCGTTTTCGCCTCGGTGGTGCCCTTTACGAAGTTACTCACATCACGCAATACACTAGCCAACTTAAAAGGCAATTCAGATTGTCAGACGCAAAAAAGATACATTTTTAAAAAATTTACGGTAATTTCTTTTAAGTTTGTGATGTCCGTGATACGTTATTGGTGCGCTGACACCAACTTGATACACCTAAAACTTTATAAAATTACGCAGTTTTTTTAATTCTGCGCTTTAAACTCATTTTTATTAAACGGCGCAAAAACTCTATGCAAAATCTTCAAAAATTTCAAAATTCGGAAAATTTTGGTTTCACTTTAAAACACCATGCAACTTTTCACCCAGCAGCGATATCAAAATTTTTTTTTTAGTGGATATATCCTCCAAGTCTAGTGACTATATTTTGTATGGGTTTGGATCTGAAAGCTTAAAACTATTACAAAGAAAACGGAATGAATGAAAAAACTCTTGCAAGTTTCAAGTCGTTTTTTTAATTTTTCGAATATTAGATGACCACCAATTCTTAAGGTGAGGACTTTTCAACGTAAAACTTTGCACGTCATATCCTTCAATTATAGTCATCCAAACCCTGTACAACGTTTTTTTCAATTCATAAAACTTAACGAAATAAGAGCCATAGTATGTCGGTTTCAGCAGGTGCTCAAAAAATTTGAAGTAGCCCATATGTATTTTCTAAAAAAAAGCTCAATTTATGCGTATTTTATTAAAAAATATTAATGTTCCCGGACATGATCAATCGTTGCCGGAATGACAAAACTGTTACCGAAATGATGATATTGATATCATTACCTTATGATATCAGTACGGAAATTTTTGTATTGTAAGCAACGATTTAAATATTAAAGTTATTTATTTAGACGATAAGTTAGCAAAAAAATATTAAAAAAATACAAAACAAAAAAAATCATCAAATAATAATACTTTCCAGGGTTGATAAAGTTGGTACAATTGTACTTTTTTTGGTACAATTCAAAACTAAAAAGTACGCTAGTACCCCCGTGACTCATTTGGTACTATTTCCAAACTATTCAAACCTACATACAGTCAAAGCCCGGTTTAACGAATGATATAATGTTCAGACCTTTCGTTATTCCGAGATATTCGTTATATCGATCAGTAATTTTACCTTAAAATTTTATAAAAAAATGGTGGTTCACAATTTAAAAAACATCAAAATTTAATTGTATTCATAATTTGGTGTAGATATCAAACTTTAATAAGATTTTGTTATTCCATACTTTTGGAATATCAACTGCGGTTCACACACTTCAAGTTTAACTCGTTAAGTCTTGAACTTTAAGGAGAGAAGGGAAATACGAATGTCATATCTTTTCCCCTCTCTCTTAAAAACTCAAGACTTGACGAGTCAAACTTGACGTGTGTGAATCAACCCTTACTGAAAGATTTGCACCTTTCTTACACTTTTCTAAAGTATTTAATTTTTTAAAAAAAGAGATTCTTTCGATTTGACATCTCGTTTTCACAATGAACCAAACAAAGCTACTGAAACTTTAACGAAAAAAGCAACGCATCACACGTGTTGCTTTAATACAAAGCAAAGTAGCCAAAAACACACACAAAAATCTAACGGTTCTATTACGATTTTTTTTTATTTTGTTTTGTCATTCGTTAAATCGGGATTATTTTTTTTTTTTTTTTTTGCCATTCGCTATACAAGGTAGTTAATGTAAAAATTTGGCCATTCGTTATATCGGATATTCGTTAAACTGCGTATTCGTTATACCAGGCTTTGACTGTATTTATAATTGATATAAAATGGCAACTCGTATTTACTGTCCAATTATTTTATTGTTGGATTTAACAAAACAGCTATGATATTTTGCATTTGCTCTCTTGAAATACCGTTTGCACCAAACACTGAACTCCGATACTGTGAATAGATTTTTGAACTAGTTGATTGAACGATTGCTTATGCCACATTCTAAATTTAGTATCAGCGAAAGCATATAAAAGATAATTTTCTGATGACATTGACAAGTTTTTAAAAGATATAGGAAACCACTTCTGCAAAAGTTCTACATCTACATGTTCTATATGTTCTACATAATAGAAGAGACGTATTCCTCTCAATAATATTTTCAAATGTTCTTCAACAAGATGGTTGTCACGTCAAGAAGTAATCAAACAGAATTTTGGAACAGTGAGAGCCCACTCCATTATTATTTTACTCCGGATTATTTTGAAGGAGATTTTACAAGCGCTAAATTAAATTTTATTATATGTAGGTATTTGGACTTTCTAACACTCCTCTCCTGTTTCTGCAGTACATATTGAAAATTGAAAACACAATAAATTTGGATACACAATCCGAAGATGTTTCGTTTAAGATTCGAGATTGTATTTTGAGAAATATTCGTAAATTTTCTACAAAAAAGACGATAAATTCTAAAAAGTGTATGAAAACGCTCTCTGGCGACAATCAAAAATAAAAATTAATGGATTTCTCGACTCTAAAAACCGCATGATACAAGTCTTGCTAGATCAAATACAATTTGTTTGCCTCTATTCTTGAATATTTTGGAAAACTAACTATTTTTAAATATCCGGGGCTCGAAATTTAGTTTTTGACCTATGGTTTCTTTGGCAAAGTTTCTTGGAATGACTTATAAAACAAGAATCGCGATGTGCTTTTGACGCGAAAAAATTTAACCAACCCTTTGACGCGAAACAATTTAACCAACTCTTTTATTATGTATACACAGAAAAAATTCTTGAAAGTTTTTTACCAATTAAAGCATTAATCAAAAATAAAATCAGTTTTAATTAAAAATTTAATCAAGTGAATTAAACGTTTAATCAAGTAAATTAAACGTTTAATTAATACTATTAACTGGTTTAATTGATACTATTAATTTGTTTACTGGTGAAAATTTAATTATTTTTATAATTAATATCACAAATTTTTTAACTGAAATCAATTTTTATTTTTTTCTGTGTAATTAATGTACAAATAAAATTTAAGTATCTTTTGTTTTTGTTGTATTTTATATTTCTTTAAAAAAAAAAAAAAAATAAAATTCATAAAAAAAGATTTAGGCCCGTTTTCACAACTTACCAATAGCTAAAATTAGACTTTAACCGGCCTTATAAAAAGAGTTCCATTAATAAAACTTTACTTTAACCCTAAGTGAGCGATAAAGTAGATTAAGGTTCATCCTACCTGGTAGGTTAAAGTAAAGTTGTAATAATGGAACACTTTTTATAAGGCCGATAAAATACTACCTTTAGCTATCGGTAAGTTGTGAAAACGGGCCTTAGTACAATTAAGACCGAAAAAGTACGATTTTAAAAGTTCGTTGGTACGATATTGGTTTTCTCATTTATCATCCCTGATACTTTCCATTTGTTTTTTTTTTTTTATTTTTAACCAATGGTTTATTCTGCTGGCGAAGAGATGTTGCCATTTAATCTCTTTATGTTGTTTAGTCATCTTATCCATATAAAATTGTAAGTTAGTCGCCCTAGGAAACAATAATTATCATTCCGAGAACGCAACAGTCATTTCGGGAACGTGCCATAATATACGGAAACGTTCCCGAAGTGACCGTTCACGAAATGACGATTTCAAAAAAATGCGCGACTTGCTTCTACAGCCGCCAGTTTAAATGCTACCTGACTTTGTCAATAGTAAAATATTTGGGGCTACTTTATTATTTCTTGTCGTAAAAAAGAATTTCATCAATAATTACATTTAATAAACACGTTCACGAAATGACGGGCTATTGATGTACGCACTACGAATAATGAATTGAAAGTTACGAACCACTTTAATATAACTTATTTGACGATAAATGCATTGACAGTTGGCTTTTTTATTGTTTTCTTCTTCTACTGCCGTTTAACACCTGATGGCTATGTTCACTTAAAATAATTATTTTTTGATTATCGATGCGTTCACTGAAATGACTTGTGCACTATCGGACAAACTATTTTTGCATTTTTATAATAAGAAATAAATAATGTTTTAGTTACCTTTTCAAAACTAGATTTTGTATAATAATTACGGTGTATTTAGTAATGGCTGGTGTTTAATACCTTAAATTTTTCATTAATATCTTGGACTTGTTTTTGAAGATCGTAATTAGGACGCGTTCCCGAAATGACTTTCTCTGCATGTATATTGATTTAGTTTAAAAATGACTTCTTTAATTAAATTTATTGTTTGATGTTCACATACAACATGTTGTGGTAATTTATAAATTTTCTTTTTTCAATAAAGTCAAGATTTAATACATTAAATTGCTACCAAAACCAATTCTGCACCTTGGTGATTTTGAGCCATATGTGTAAGACATTAGTACATAATAAGACTCATCTTTTAGAATATCGATCGATTAGAATACATTTTTAAATCGATTTAACTATGTCCGGCCGTCTCGCTGGCTGATAGTCTGACCATGTAAACCTGTCTTTCAAATTTGGAAAAATTTTATATATACGTACGTTGTTATGTCAAAAGGACCAAACCTTCCAAAAATGGTAAGAATCGGTCTGTAATTTTGCATAGTCCCCATGCAATCTTCTTTCCAAAATAGAGTCTTCGTGCCCATAAGTTTAATGTTTTTAGTGTTTTTTACATTGATAAAGGAATGAGCAAATATAAAACTTTAGCAAAGCTTCTCACTAGTATTGTGTATTTTGTGTACCTATTTTGTTTGTGTCAACATTTTTGCTGCCTTTTTGTTTTTTTGTATATTTATTTGATTTCAAAAGATTTTGCTATTCGTGCATAATTCCCAGTTTTTATTCTTGACCAAAACACTTGAAATTTATTGTTGATGGGATAAGCAATTCCTATGCGCATTTTACTGGTTGCTTAGGCCAGATCGTCAGAAAACTTCATCCATAAAGATTTTAGAAAAACTAAAGATATTAAACCAAATAAAACTGTTAAACGTATAAGACTTATAAGCAACAGTTCTACTTGTAACAATAACAAAGCTTAAACAAAACACATCAACAATAAACAGTGGACTTATCTCATCATACATTCCCCACTACAATTGGTTGAAATTCTCTCAACATTAATTGTAGTTGTAAGTAGGTTAAGAAAAACAAAATAAAAACAACAACAACTTACAAAAGATGTTGTCAATTAAGCGTTTTTTTAGGTCGTACACTTGCCTGTTTATTATCAAAAAGTAATTTAAATTTTTGGGAACACAAAATTTTAATTTCAAAAGATTTTGCTATTCGTGCTTAATTCCCAGTTTTTATTATTGATTTGATTTTGTAAAAAAATTTTGTTTTCTTTACCGGCCTGAAGGGCGCTTAACACAACTGAAACAAACGAACATTACATAGCGTCTTCACCTGACAATTTTTTGTCATACCAAACGTCAAAGTCTATATAAAAAAACTTGAAAATTTTTGTCAGCGTTTTTTTAATATGAAGTTTGACGTTTGGTATGACAAAAAATTGTCAGGTGAAGACGCTATGTTAATGTTGTAATACGAACACAATGAACTTTGTGTTAAAAAATAAAACAAAACGCAATAAAATGTTTTCATATTTTTGTTAAGTTGGATAAGTACAATATTATTTTTGTGTCCTCTAGCAAATCCAATTGATTTATTTAAAGCAAATATTTGCTTAAAAACTTCCGATATATGCAACTAGACATGAAGCTGTAATATTTCATCACAGAGTTCGAAAAGAAACAGTACATCATTTAGCGTTCGGCTCACACATCCAAGAACGATATTTTTTAGTGATTGTGTAGACGAACACAACCTTTAATACCATTCGTAACTATTTTCAAGAAAGAGCCGAACATTATATAATGTTCCGTTCTTTGTTAAAAAAACAGAACATTTGTAGTGATACTATAGACAAACATTATATTTTAATGTTCTTCTATGTTTCTTTTTTACATTGATGAAGAAATTAACAAACAGAAAATTTTAGCAACGACCGCAGCACGAACAGCTTGTATGTGTATTGTGTACATGTTTTATGTGTGTAAAATAGTTTTGCTTGCTTTCTGGTTTTTTTTTCGTATGTGTATTTTCTTTTTGTAAAAAATGTTTGGTGTTATTTTACCAGCCAAAAGCGACGAACATTAATGAGCTGAGCCGAACACAATGAAGTTTGTTTAAACGGAATTAAATGTTCTTATCTTTTGTTGAGTAAGAAAAGAACAGTATTATTTTTGTGTTCGAAAGATTACAAACAGAAACGTTTTTCTGTTTTATCATTTCGAGCCCTAATAGCAAAAATGATGTAACCAACAGCATTTTAGATTTGTTTGTTTTTTGATGAAAATCGATAATTTTTGATCATTTGCATCATCTCTAAAAATCACATATCTCTGGGAAGTACCGTTACGTAATAAGAGCAAAAGCAATATCAAACGAAACCCTAGACTTGAAGCAAAAAAAACCTTCTCCTGTAAAATTGTAGTTTTGTTGGTTACATCATTTTTGCTATAAGGGCTCGATTTACTACACAAACATTTTGAGCGTTTGTTTTTTTCACATTCATACTTATCTACCGAACAGAACACTAAAGAACAGTATATATAATGTTTTAATTTCGAACACTGAAAGATATACATATGTATGTCGTTGAATGTGCTATCAAGCTCAGATGATGCATTAACTTCAATGAATATTAATGAAATAGTTCTTGTTTAATTTTTCATACCCCTAGAGGAAATGGAACTAGCACTTAACCTGTCACGTGACAGTTCTTTAGTGATAGTGACCGGTTCGAGTTCTAACACTTTATATGAAAGGGACTTGTCTTTTTAACATGGCGATGCCCTACGAGGGGATAATTGGCACCTTTTTGACGCTTTGTAACAGGTCGCAGAAACTAACAAAATGGACACATTTAATTTCAGTTTAAATAATGCCTGTCATAAATATTGTCCCAAATGAACCATGTTATTAGGACGATCCCCTTCAATTAAAGTAATAGAACCAGGTAGAATCAATCAGTCATTACAAACACAAAGTCCAGTTACATGACAAGTTGTTTGTCAATTACCTTCTGGAGTAACTACTCTTTTAGCACATTAACACCAGTTAAGTGATATGTTCTGTTTTATCCTATCACAATTCGTTCCTTTTTATTATAAAACTGCTTTCACTTGTCACGGGATAAGTGCCTTAAAACCAATTGACACAAATTTCTCGCAGGGACCTATCAAAGTTATTTACGGGAATACAAAATTTATTATTAAGATTTTTGTATGACGTGCTAAATTCCCAATTTTTTTATATTTGATAAATACACTGAAATTTATTGTTGAGGGAAAGCTAGCTTCTATGCGCATTTCACTGGTTGCTTAGGCCGGATCATCGGGAAACCTTTTCCAAAGATTTTAGAAAAGCTAAAAATATTATACAAATTGTTTCATTCTATTGTCTTCGCAACAGGGACATTTCTCGAAATTTTGATGTGCGATGCAAGTAATTAGAGATTTCTACAAAGTTTTCTATGATCAAAAATTTTTCACTTGGCTACTTTTTGTAATAAACGATTCAATTATGAACTTAATTACGTGGAATATCTGTTTTGAAGATGAATTTTCCACAGTTTGGCAGTTATATGGCAAAAATGGGGGAAAAAGATGAAAACAATTAAAACTATTTAGCAATTTTAGGACACCAAATGCAGCTTTTTCGGGTTAGTTTCTTTAACACTTTTTTCCCCTAGTCTATAGGAAAGGAAAACAAAATTTAAATTGGTTTTGGATACTTTGCCGTGATCAAAATTGTATGTTCTTTGAGAAAACCCAGTTTTAGCCAAACTATACATGAGGCCAAGCCATAAAATCCGAATAGCAACTAAAACAAGAAAACCCCAAATGGAGTTCTGTTGGGTTCGATAATTACTTGGGGAAACTGCATACGTCAATGAGTTAGTTTTCCATCGATGACTTCAAAAATGTTGCACTATGTTATTAAAAAGTAGAACATTTGGGGCATATTTTTATCGATATCGGTTTCCCTGCTTATAACAGTCGTCATCTATTATCTTCCAATGTTGTAAATTGAAATCTTAACAAAAGCTCAATTCCAGTGATAAGTACAATATCACCAAGCACAGATAACTTTATCACTAACATAATTTTACCGACTCTAAAATTAATTTCTTATCATCTTTTCCACCAATTGGCGATTTTTTTTATGCAGAAAATTATTTGCTTTGCCAAAATATTGCTTTATAAATACTCTCCTTTAAACTTCTGTACACCCCTTTAAAATAGAACAACTAAAATATTGAAAACAAAAAACAGCAAAAAAAGAAAAAATCTCTCCCGTAATAAATGTCACTATGTAGAAATCACACAAAACATGCCACGGCTGATGATGTCAGAGTAGAACATGATGTCAAACGATGACCATATCATGAGGACTATAACCGACCATGCCAGGATATATACAATCATCATGAAAATACATAAAACAGCAAAAACAAATGCAGATTATTTTGAATGGAATAGTTAGATTTTTGTCTATTTGATTCATATTGTAAAGTGAGATATTTTTTCTATTTGGACTATTGTTTATGTTTGAATATTCGGTAGCAGTGAAACCGCAGCAACGCGTTTATTCAAATAAAGCAATTTTTTTCGTGGACAAACTCACATACTCTCCTTATGTACGTTTGTATGGATGTGCTCCTTTACAAGACTAGACAAATAAACGCGAACTGAATTGGGGAAAAGGAGTTAGGAATATACTGGTGATGTATAAAATGAAATGCTTTGTAGTTTATTTGTGTTACAAACATTTATTTGTAGATTTGTAGCCTTTGGGGGTTAAATCAATTGCACACATAGACACACACACACACACACACACACACACAAACACGATCATTTAACATTTAAATCGTTTATAGGTATGGCATAAAAACAAGTGTGTAGTTTTAGGCATACGAGCACAATCAATTCAATTGTTTAGCAAAAAACAAGAGAGTTTTTTTGTTCGCCAGCTTTATGGTTAGAGTTAGATGATGGCTTCAAATTTAAAACTGAGCGGTGAAAAAAAATATTTATTCATTTCGTTTGTTCAGAATAACAGGATTCAATGCAATTTTATTTGTATGTTTAGTATTCTCTATGTCCAAAACAAACAATTGATTCAATGAAACATTTTTGTGCTGGTTATCTATTACGCTCCTGTTCCTGAGGGTATTGGGATGAATGTATATGCAATTAACTATACTTTCAACTACTCTGAACTACATAGTGCAGTACTCTTTGTGTTAATGTCTACTACATACCTCCCTCTCCCTAGTCCTTTTTGGAACTGCGTATGGAAATAAGAATCCTTTAACAATTATCATCACAAAGGCCACAAACATTTTTGTGCATCATTTAGTGTGGGTTGTTGTTTTTTTTTATTTTTTTGCACATTGGTTGGTTTGATTGTTGTTTTTGTAACATTCCATTTGTTGTTTAACCCTCGTTTTTTTTTTTTAAATACACCGTGAGAAAAGTATTTTCTGCTTTAAAGGCGGAAAAATACACAGTATTAACTCGGATATATAAAGGCGCGTGTTAGGAGTCTCTAAATTAGAGCACCCCAAAATTATGCATAAAAAAAATTCTGCTTATCATTGAAAAATACGTTGTGCTTAAGTAGTTCAGCAAATTATGCAGAATTACACAGTGAAAAAATTGCGGGCTAATTTCGCAAATCATGCAACACTAAAATGACTGTATCCAAAATGATGTACAAAAGGATTTTTTTCCTCAGGTATCCTTTTTTTAAATATCACTCTTGTCATTTTAAAATTTTCAGGTGTTGAGTGGATCTTCGTGAGGGCTATTATTTCACAAGGGTTGCAAATTTCATGTACTATTTTTGTCTGAAATGCTGCGATGATAAGAGCGATTTTTCGAAAACGGGTACCTCAGGGAAACAATATTTTTGGTCATCATTTTGGATACACTCATTTTGGATACGCCAACGAACCGTCAAAGTGGTGCATGATTTGCAGATTATAAAGGAAAGAAATTTCAAGTGTTCAAAGTTTGAAAGTAAGAGTTCAACTTCTGTCCATTTGTGAGAAAGCAAACGCTTACCTTTACTTTTACTTCCCCACTTTTGGTTCACCATCGTCTTTACAAAACGCTCACACCAAGCCGGAATGCATGCAGAAACGGTGTTCGAAGCAGGAGGAGAAGCCTGAACTTCAACACGGATGGTTCTAAGTCAAGAGAAATAGTTGGCTTCGGAGTATACGCAGGGGAGCTTATCGTCAGTTGATCGCAAAGAATTCCGGATCATTGTGGCGTTTTCCATGTGGGGATAATTGCGATTTAGAAATCTGTAGACTGGCTCAAAATATTAGCCGTGTCGAAGGCTGCTATGGATATTTGTACAAATAGTCGTGCTGCCGTTATGGCACTGAATTCCCTCTCCCAGAGAACTAGCACACCCATTGATTGTCACTCATCTCTAAACAAGATGACTGAGCAGTTTGGTATATGGATGATATGGGTCACAGGAATATACTGGGGAACATAAGGTCGGAAAAGCTCGCTACACTTGTGGCTCTGCCTCTGCTCTCTGCAAACTCGAACTTTGGCGATTGACTATCAATATTGCAACTTTGATTTTTAGGTGCGTGCTACAATGTAATCGTGTATATTACTAAAATGTTTTTTGTCCAAGAGTGCACCAAAAAAGTATTCGATGCGTACATATAAGAAAACAGTGCATCGTTAAACTTGATGGTACATTTTTGACTTGTGCTGCAAAGTATTATGATGTTTTGGAACTCAGCCAATATCAGATGAGCCGCGAACACTGGACGCAGGATTGCCAGGCAATTGTGGCCCCGCATGGATTACGGGCAATTCCTGTCTCTACTATCGAGGACGAAAAGGGACGTATCACTTTTGGTATCTGTTGTCAGGGCACACTGTCTCGTAGATAGGCATGCACAGCATTTGGGAGCTAGACACTCTGATTACTACCGTAGCTGCTGAAGAATCTGCCTTTTTCCTGCTCTGGTGAGGAGACGATTGGTTGAAATGGGATCTGCCACCTTTGACGGATTGTGCGATATCCCTGGCGTTGGACTGGATTGCTGGATTGTTGAAATTTCGGGGTTGTCTTGAGGAGTGGGTTATGTTTGGTTGAAATCCATGGTATCACAATGGATCATTGGGTCTAAGTGGGTCAAATGAGTACTGACTGCCATTTTTACCTAACCTTGTTATAAAAATCCAACTTTATATGATCAATAAAAGATAATTGCAAACTTTGGCTTTTTTTAATTCCCTCAGCTAATCCCGAGAAGCTCTATGCTTGTCTGCAGTCTCTGGCGGGAATCGAACCCGCAACCCCGGCGCTGATAGACAAGCACACAAACAGCTAGCCTACAGGGGCACACTTTTTATGTGAACCAGACTGTCTTGTGGGGTACAAATTATGGAACTTGAATGGCATTCAAAAATTTGTGGTTGCTTGTTGTCTGACGAAAATTAGGGGCCACACTATCAAATAAGCGAAAATTTTAATAAAACTGTTATTTATGTTCTATTGTATGTACTTTAACTTTTTTTAATCTTTTCATTAATATTTGTCTACTAATTAATTTATTTCAATTATTAAAAAAAAATAATATTTAAAAAAGTAATTTATATAAAAAAACATTAATTCAATTTTTCTTTATTTTTTGCACATTTCTAGGGAAAAGTTTTACACTGACAATCACCGTTTCAACAAATCCGCCTCATATTGCCACCTACAATAAAGCCATCAAAGTAACGGTCGATGGACCCAGGGAACCACGTTCAAAAACCAGTAAGTAGATCATTCCAACCCACAACAAAAGTAATGAAAAACATACACAAATAAAATTACACAAAATACAAAGAGAAAAATAAGAAATTTATTGCCATTTTACAAACTGACAATAAAAACACAAACAAAAATTCATAAATCTTAAAAAAATAGAAGGGAAAACAAAGATTTAATTTTAGTTAAACATCCTAAAATGCAAGACAATTCATTAGATTTTGTAATAAATTTACACACTTTGCAGAGAAAACCAAAAAGGTTTAAATCTAAAAATGGGAAGTATGCCAAAAAAAAAGGGAAAATGGAAGATTCTAAATACGATTAGAAAGAATGAAATTAATGCAAACTTTTAGCATTTTATAAGTGCTGGTTCGCACTCTTCAAGTTTTAGCCGTCAAGTCTTGACTTTTTTAGAGTAAGAGGAAAAGAAAAGGCATTCTCTTTTCCCTTCTCTACTTAAAGCACCAGACTTGTCGGCGTAATTTAGAAGAGTATGAACCAGCATTTGTAAGTCGTTAAATATTTGTATGTTTTGCTTTTAGCTATACTTCCCTTTGAATAAGTCTAGCACTTTTTTCAGTTAAAGATAGTTTATGACCATTTACATACGGTATGGAAAATTGTTATTGTTTTGTCCTTGTTTGCTTTTAAATACTGGTTCTATACTCATTCATACATTCATTTTATGTACATTGTACATATAGAAAACAATTCATCTTTTAAGAATATTCATTAATGCTAAATAACATTACAATAAAAAGGGTTGAAAAACAAAAACAACAATAAAGAACTAAAAAAACAAACACTCTGCTATACAAAAACTTTAAAATACTGAAACGGAAATGTAACTTTATAAATGAGATACAAAATTACATTGGCACGAGTTGTAGTATGTAGTAGTTATAAAATCTTTCATTACATGGACTCAAAAGTCCATTTTGTTTTTAAAATATTTATAAAGATGCAAATATATTACATTTTGCATATGTTAAGCCTGGGTTTCTTTGGTACAAAACGGAAAATAAACGCAAAAATAAAACAACAGTAAAAAACTACATAGAAAAGAACAAGAGAAAAAACTGCAGACTGATTTTATTTCATACGTTCTTTTATTTTATTTACTTTTTTTAAGAATAGAGAATATAATCCTTTCATGCTCATACTTATTCATGTCCTTGTCCTTAAGTAACAATAAAACACAATTGTTTTATTCATTTTACTTATTCCACAAAATGATTTATCTCATTTATATATAGTGTATGCAAACACACATTCAAACACATTAACACGGGCACATTTATATATTTGTGCACTAAGCAACATCCGTTTTTCATCGCCTTCTGTTTTAATTTCTAAACTTTAGTAGTTTTTCTTACAAAAAGAGAAAGAGATAGAACTAAAGTTATGTCTGAATAGGAAGGGTTTTTAAGTTTAATATTTCAGAACTTTTAAAGTTTTTCTCTTTTGCAGTAACAAAGAAAAAGTTAATTAAATTTTAGTGAAGGATTTCCACTTATATGTATTTAAGGAAGGACTTTTAAACAGAAAATTCTTGAAATAATGCTTGCAATATTATGGCGCTCTTATCTTGCAATAAAACATGGGACGCAATATATTTTATGGTGGCATGTCAAAGTTTCCACGGACATTAAGTCCATGGACGCTATGTCGCTCAGCGATGCAACAAAATGTCCATCAATATAGTTTAATAATGCCCATGGACATTATGTCCTTTTTTGGTGCGACCTAATGCTTCTCTGCACAGAAGGCCTTCGGCCGGGCGCATGGATTTTCTCCTCTATGGTATAACAAAGACCGGCTTCGCTAAGTAAAGCTTCTAAAATCTGCCTTGTTTCCGTAGGCCGCCTATGCAGAGAAGTTTTAGTTTGCGAAGCCGGTCTTTGTTATACCATAGAGGAGAAAATCCATGCGCCCGGCTGTAGGCCGGCTATGCAGAGAAGCTTTAGTTAGCGAAGCCGGGTTTTGTTATTCCATAGCGGAGAAAATCCTTGCGCCCAAAAGTGTTTTCTTTATATATTTAATATATACACCCAGAGAAAAAGCAGCAAAACCATTTTTAAAAAGACATAATGTCCATATTAAAAACGACTTAATGTCCGCGGGCATTATGAAGTTTTCCAAAACGACATAATGTCCATCGGCTTTATATCGCATCGAAGGGCGTCATAATTTATTATGTCCGTGGACACTATGACCATATTTTATTTTTATTGAACGTGTCCTGTACCCATGTTCTATAACTTTAGTGAGAACATCAAGCATCGAAAAGATGTGAAACAAAACATTCCATCGTTTCTCGAAAAGTGAGAAAAAAGTGTGTCTTTGTAACGTTATAAATGTCATAAAATTAAACTCGAAGCCGAAGTGACATTGCAGGTGTTGAGAAAGCCAGTCACACATATAGTTGACGGCGACCAAAATTAAAAAAGTTGACGACGGCGGCGAAAGTACAACCGTCAGCTATACCAAATATTGGAAAGTGCGACTTCAATGTTTGTGGTTTGAAAACGAGCTTTGAAAACTTTATAAAAATCTTAAAAGCAAAATAATGAAAAAATGTGCCAAGAACAAAATATTATTGTTATTATTCTTTGCATTTTTAATTGTTTTTAAGCGTTAAAATTTTTTCTCATCCCATTTTTATTCGTGAGTTTATTTGACAGTCCAACGCGGGAACTTTTCTCACAAAAATGTTACAGACACACTTTTTCCGTAAATTGGCGTTTAATTTCCTAACGCGACAGCTAGTACTCGCCAAAAAAAAGTTACAGACACAGTTAAGTGGGAAAAACAGATGTTTGTTTTAATACATGGTATTCATTTTTGTTTTATTTCACACATTTCTATCGAAAAGTTTCTTGACGGGAGATTTACAGAACATGGGCACTGGTGGTGCTCCAGTTTTGAAGATGGATTTAAATTCGTCATTACTACTTGGACCCCAATTAGTATAATTATACAATTTTAGATACTCACGTTAAACGGTGGGGATGAAAAGTTTGTTTTATTTATTTATTATCTTTTTTCGAATTGTTTTTCACATAAACTTTTTTTAGTTATTGAAACCATTTTTTTATTTCCACAAGTATATCATTATTACATCAACCAAACTATGCTTAAGCCTCCTTTATAATATATAACTATGTACGTCAATAATGATGGCTTAAAGTAGAAGTATACTCACCATATTTTTGCATACAAAATAAGCCCGTAAATTCTAGATTTGTGTGACATTTTAATACCGATTTCAAATAAGTTTGAATTAAGCCCCAAAACATTTCTTTAAATCTATTAAGGACTTCATTCCTTAGATACATAGATTTGTTGAAGGCCATAAGTACCACCACAATATGCTCTAGGTGATATTTTGTGCAGCCTTTGTATCTTACCATGTAAAGGCTACGTATGAAGCATATCACCCTAACCGGTGAAAGATTATACATTTTCTGTATGTCCCCAAGGCGGGACAGCAGCAGAGTAGAGTAGCATTTTAAGGGGTAAATTTTTAACTTCCACACAAAAATATACTAAAACGGCACTTTAAAAATGTTAAAATGTTCTACGAATATTTTCTGCAGCAAATTTTGGATTTTTTTATAACATTTCGCTTCCTACACTTAATGCTTGACATATACACCCATAGACAGAAATTACTATTACACACTCAAAAACCTTTAATTAAGAGCAGATTATTAAAAAACATTCAAAACATTCAGTGTTATCAATTTTAGGACAACAGCAACAATTTCATTTCGCCTTCGGCCAAAGACCTTTTCATTTCTCAACGGATCCATTGTCCGGTTTTCGCATGCCACCCATTGGCAATTGTCAAAGTAAGTATACAATTTTTTTTCTGTTTTCTTTTTTATGTTAACTTTAGAATAATATTATAATATAAATTAATTGTAACATAAATATAAATTAATTATTACATGAATATTGATTTGAATTGCCTGTTTACGAAAATCCTTCTTGTTTCATTTTTGCATAATATTTTAATTTAAATTAATTTAAGTTAAATGTTAGTTTGTAGATGTTTTTTTTTAATAAATATGTAGCAATTTTGGTTTTATTAACAAAAAAAAAGCACAGTATTATTAATAGTTAAGTGTATGAATTTTGGTTTTTCTATTGACACAAAAATTTTTTTTTTTTTTTTTTGTGAAAAAACTTTTGTTTAAAAAAATAATACCACTACCAGACACCACAAAATCGAACCTCAAAAAGCCGCATAAAAATCCACATAAAAACGATTATAGTATAGTTTGTTGGTCGATTTTTTTTAATTTTTTTTTTCTTTTTTTTTGTTTGCAAAACATTCTTTTTCACACACATTTATAAATATTATTAGTATTCGTTTATCAAATAGAATTAAAAAGTGTTTTTTTCAAAAGATTTAAGGTTATCGAAAAAAAAATAGTTGACTGAGGTATGATTTTTTATTATGGTAGATTCATACTACGATAGTTTTCTTGCAGAAAGTCTGAGTTTATTGATGAGAGGGAGAGAGAATATGTTATTATTGTCACCCCTCTCACCAAAAAAACTCACACTTTCTAAGAGAAAACTTTCATAGTGTAAACCCAGACTAACCAAAAAAGAACGCAAACCTTAAATAAACAATCTGTCATTCTTTTTATTCAGAGCACAACTCTCCAACTCACAAGTTTTTGTTCCCTTTTCCTATTACACAAGCAGAGATGATAAATATAAAAACCAATATCGTACCAACGAACTTTTAAAATCGTACTTTTTCAGCCCCAATAGTACTAAATTTTTTTTTTTTTACAAAAATTTAAACCAACAAAAACAAAAGGTATTTAAAATTCATTGGTTCATGTAAAGTATAGATAGCAAAAAATACATTATCATTAATTATACATAATAATAGGGTGGATAAAATTTACGTCTAAAGCACATCGCGATTCTTGTTCTATAAGTCATTCCAAGGAACTTTTCCAAAGAAACCATAGGTCAAAAATGAATTTCGGGCCCCAGATTTTTCAAAATAGTTAGTTTTCCAAAATATTCAAGAAAACAAACAAATTGAATTTGGTCTAGCCAGACCTGTATCATGCGGTTTTTAGGGTGGAGAAATCCATTTTTATACACTTTTTAGAATTTCCAAATTTATTGTGATTACAATTTTCAATATGTACTGCAGAAACAGGAAAGGAGTAGAAAGTCCGAATATAATAAAAAAAATTTATTAAGCACTTGTAAAATCTCCTTCAAACTAATTCGGAGTAAAATAACAATGGAGTGGGTTTCCACTGCTCCAAAATTCTGTTGATTACTTTTTGACGTGACAACCATCATGTTGACGAATATTTGAAAATGTTATGAATTCGTTCCAAAATAATCTTGAATTGAGAGGAAGTCGTCTTTTCTACTATGTAGAACGTTTGCAGAAGTGGTTTCGTATATCTTTTAAAAACTTGTCAATATCATCAGAAAATTCACGCTTTTATGCTGCCGGTGATACTAAATTTAGAATGTGGCATAAGCAATCGTTCAATGAACAAGTGCAAAAATCTATTTGCAATAGCGGAGTTCAGTGTTTGGTGCAAATGGTCTTGCAAAAGAGAAAATGCAAAATATCATATATGATTTGTTAAATCCAACAACAAAAAATAGAGATTCCCTTAGTTTCATAAAAAATCTACGACATTTTGCATTTTCGCAAGACTATTTGCACCAAACACTAAACTCCGCTTATATTCATTGGACAGTAAATATGAGTTGCCATTTTATATCAATTATAAATATGTAGGTTTGAAAAATTTGGAAATAGTACCAAATTAGTCACGGGCGTACCACCGTACTTTTTAATTTTGAATTGTACCAAAAAAAGTACAATTGTACCAACTTTATCAACTTGTGTACAAGTTTCAAAAAAAAAAAAAAATACACTGAGCAAACAAATCAATCCATCCGCTCTTAAACCAAGCTAAAGCTGTGTCAATAGTACGGTAAATACGGATTTCCTTAAATCTAGTATAGAACGCTTGATTCAAGTACGGATTTTCTTAAATCAAGTATAGAATGCTTGATTCAAGTACGGATTATTCAAGTGCGAACTACTTAACTTATCCATATTAAATCCAGAATTCGTACTTAAAATAATCCGAAAACACGACTGACTTTATTAAAAAAGTGACATAAAATGAATCTCAAATTGTGCTTGATTCAAGAATTTCTAAGACGGTTTAATCTCGCTTCCTACTTGATATAATTCGAAAGTACTTACCACGCAGAACCAGAGCGAATATTATTATTTTACTTAACCGTTACACATGTTTATATCACTTTTGTTATATTCCGCCTGTTCATACATTCACAGTTCATCTTTACAATAAATATAGTTAATAATATAGTCTTTGTTTATTGCATCAATTATTTTTAATATTTTAACTTTTTTATTGTATCAATTATTTTTTATCACATTGTATTTTGCTGATTTATATTTTTGTTTGATTATTTAGTTCTATTTGTTTGTCTGCTAGAGTTCTTTGCACCCTTCTGCTGAACAAGCAGAACTGATCGTTGCATGCAATGACCCACATAACGACATAAATACCTGGTCAGCAAGATACAATGTTTTTAGAGTTTATTAACTTTTCTGTTTTTAGAGTTTGTTATTTTTTTTAATTCAACATTTTTTTTGTAACTTGATACTTTATTGCAAGGTTGAAATTACTCAGCACTTTAAATTGTTCTTTTTGTTTTTAATTTTAATGTTTTTTTTTTTTTGTTTGCAAGTTTTAGTAATTAATTAATTAGTATATAAGACAAAAAATCTAAATAAAGAGATGAGAAGGTTTTTAATAAGCAACCAAAACTAACATTTGTGATTACTTTCTCCTCGCCATTTGTAACCAAGTTCCAAGTGCTTGAGTTACTAAATCTAATTGTCCTGGTGTTACTGCCGGAACAATTCTCCAAACGCTACTCGGCTCATTGCCCTGTAGAATAGGCTCAACAAACAAAATAAGGTTAAACAAACTAGTTTAACCCAATTCAGTATCCGCTGAATTAAACATTGGTGACCCCGACGTGATCTTTTTCTTCTGTTTGACAACTAGCCCTGCAGAAGTTGTAACCAAGTCCAAGTACTTGTGTTATACGTTGAAAAACTCGTCCTGGTGGCACTACCTGGACAAGTCTGTTACAAAATTCAAACAACGATCAGCAACTCAGCTGACCAGTTCAACAAATTCCTTTTATAGGATCATACATCAATTTAGATAAAACCTCACTACACTTTGTGAACACCACAATGACCACCCCGATGGATCAACTCGCTACAGCCCAGCACACGACAGGAGAAGTCATACAAAACATCATCAGGAACTTCAAAAAGGATCCTGCTTCAAGGAAAACCTTGCATTACTATGAAGAGCGACTCAACCGACTGGATGCAGCATGGGCGGAGTTTGAAATCGGCGACAACAAAATACGATGCCTCGAGCAGCCGCCACTAGACCACGAATATTTCACTGAAGGTTATTACGATAAAATATCGAATCTTACAACCAGCTACCGGGAAATATTTGAAGCAGCTATGATGGAAGCTCCGAAGGCGTCAACAAAGGACACTGATCAACAGGTAACCATCAGTGCTCCTTTACCACCAGCTAGATCAGCGACGTCTAAAGGCGGCGCATCTACCACCTCTAATTCATTAGTTAGAAGGCAAAACGTTATGATGGCATCCCTTAAACGGCTACTCAGCAGGGACCCATCAGCAACAAATATGCAGCTTAAAGAAAAACTTTGGGCACAAATTCAAGAGTTGCATTTCGCAATTTGGGAGGCCAGCGATGATCCACTACAAGAAGGGTACAACATGGAAACCTACATTGATCTGGAAAAATTAATAATTGAAAACTTTAAGCTGTCGTCACAAGGATCACAGCAAGGTAGCGAGTTCGCGCAACCTAACGTTCTTCCGCTTCCAAAGGTGACAATTCCAAAGTTCAGTGGGGATTATGTAAAGTGGAGAGCTTTTTCTGACCTATTCTCGCAACTAGTGGATAGTCAACAACTCCCAAAGGCACAAAAAATGTGGTATCTGAAGTCAAATTTGGGAGGCGAGGCTGAAAAACTAATCAGCCATCTTTCAGCAACAGCAGATAACTACACCACTGCTTGGAGGCTATTAAAAGAACGCTATGATAATCATCGCATTATTGTAACAACCACAATGCAACAGCTATTGGATCAACCCAATGCAGGACCTTCTGCGTCATCAATAAAACAATTACATGACACCACGAAGGAATGTTTACACGCATTGAACAATATCGGAATTGATACTGCATCTTGGGACCCAATGCTTCTCCACATATTGATAAAAAAACTGGATCGAAGCACACACGTTCTATATGAGAGGTCAATTGTGAACCCGAAGGAGCTACCACAAATAACACATTTCTTGGCGTTTCTTGAAACGCGCTTTCAATCTTTGGAAGCAATGAGCTACAAGGAGAAACCCTCAAAGGTGTCCGTATCGGCGGCCTCAACTCAACAAGGTACAGGTACCTGCTCACTGTGTAAAACAGGTCATCATCCACTTTATCGCTGTAAAAAATTCCAAGAGTTATCCCCGTCAAGGCGCCTTACTCACGTTCAAAACCAAAAGCTTTGTGTAAACTGTTTAAGGGCAGGGCACTCGGCCATATCTTGCACGTCAGGATCATGCACCAAATGCAAGAAAAAACATAATTCACTACTGCATTTGGAAAACAATAATCACCAAACTAGAACAAGTAAGAGCAGCTCAGAGATGACAGCATCAGCGACGACAACTGAAGTTGAGCCAGCAGCAAATCAGTTATCTGACGCAGCTTCACTAGCAACAGCACACAACCAATTAAATAATTCATATGTCCTACTCAGCACAGCAATGGTAAAAATTAAAAATGAAGGAACCGAAATTGAATGTCGCGCTTTGCTTGATTCAGGCTCTCAAGTAAACTTAATTACAGAACGTTTGGTACAACGGCTCCGCATTTCAAAACAGCCATCATATATCAACATCAATGGCATCGGTAATACTAACACCAAAACTCAACATCGCGTAAATGTTTCTCTGCACTCTCGACTCAACGGCTTCTCAACCCGCCTGGAGGCACTTGTTCTACCTCGTATCATTGCACCTCAACCATCTCAGTTCATTGATATTGAGGATTGGCCACTACCGAAGAACCTGATGTTAGCAGATCCCGGTTTTAACCGATCAAACAAAATCGATCTCTTACTAGGCGCGGAGCATTACCACCAGCTACTGGCAATCGGACAAATAAAGTTGTCTGAAAAGCTTCCAATCCTACAAAACACTGTACTGGGTTGGATTGTAGCAGGAAGAATACACGGCGAACATCCATCTAATGCAACATGCGGAATACTAACATCAGATGAAGATCTTGAAGCATCAATCGCTCGGCTCTGGGAATTAGAGGATATTACAACTACTGAAAAACCGTTATCGATACCAGAAAGGTTATGCGAAGAACATTTTGAAGGAAATACAACAAGAAATAATCAAAATCAGTTTGTAGTACGAATACCATTTTGCAAAAATCCTAATGCTCTAGGCGAGTCTCACGGTATTGCGCTTAATCGATTTCTTGCTCTTGAGCGCCGGCTACAGAAAAATCCTGAATTGAAGACCAAATATACCGAATTCATGAACGAATACGAGTCACTGGGGCATATGACAAAATGGATACCAACATCCACAGCTTCCCCAGCCTACTACATCCCACATCATTGTGTCTTGAGGCCCGAAAGTTCAACCACTAAGCTTAGGGTGGTATTTGATGCCTCGGCTAAAACCTCATCAGGATACTCGTTAAACGATCTGATGTACACAGGGCCAACATTGCAAAGTGAGTTACTGTCCATCTTACTAAGATTTCGAATGCCAAGATTCGTGTTTACCACGGACATTGCAAAAATGTACAGACAGATCTTAGTAGCTCCCGACGATCGCCAGTACCAACTTATTATTTGGAGGAAGAACAATACGGACCCTATCACATATTACAAACTCAACACAGTGACATATGGCACCAGAGCTGCTCCATATTTGGCAACTAAATGCCTCCAGCATATAGCCAAAGAAAATGCTATCAGATTCCCTCTCGCTTCCAAGTTTCTCCAAGAGAATTTTTACGTAGATGACGGCCTGGGTGGGGCTGATAGCCTAGCAACCGCACTCCATATACAAGAACAACTTGTGCAAATTCTGAAGGAAAGTGGCTTCACTTTGCGTAAATGGTGCGCCAATCACCCAAAATTGCTCCACAATGTACCACAAGGAGACGTAGAAGTCAATCTAGACTTCGAGAGTAACAAGATGGACTCGATAACCACGTTAGGGATTATTTGGCTACCAAAAGATGATAAGTTAGGAATAAAGGTAAACATAACCGACATAAAAAGAATCACAAAGCGTTCCGTCACATCGGATCTTGCAAAAATCTTTGACCCCTTAGGCCTACTATCGCCTATAGCCGTTACCGCCAAGATATTCATTCAAGAATTGTGGAAACTAAAACTCGATTGGGATCAATCACTCCCTGAACACATGCATACTAAATGGATCAGTTTCCGCACAGAATTAAATGAGTTAAAGACATTGCAGCTACCAAGACATATCTTCAATGGAGGAATTCCCGAATCCATCCAACTACATATTTTCACAGATGCTTCAGAAAAGGCATATGGAGCAGCGGCTTACATTCGGTCCACTGAGAAAAACGGTTCAATTATAACACGATTACTGTGCGCGAAATCCCGGGTCGCTCCACTTAAAACTCAAACCATACCTCGACTGGAGCTTTGCGCTGCGGCATTAGGAGCACAGCTAGCCGCAAGAATCACAAGGGACCTTCAACTAACAAGCCAAGTGTGGTACTGGACAGACTCAGAAATTGTATTATCATGGATAAATTCACCAGCATCACTCAACACCTTTGTAGCCAATCGAGTGTCAAGCATTTTACAAACAACGCAAGCAACACAATGGCGACACGTCAGCACAAAAATCAATCCCGCAGACATCTTATCACGGGGGATCGCACCCAGACGCCTCAAAGACTGTTCTTTATGGTTCTTTGGCCCCCTATTTTTACATGGCCAAGAACTAGCTTGGCCTCCCAAATATAATCCAGCCCATGCTATTTCAACGGATCTGGAAAGAAAAGTTAAACAGTCGCTAACAATGACGTCAACGGACGCAGAATTTATATACAAAATAAACCACAAGAACTCCTTCAGGCGCCTTCAGCACATCCTTGGATACGTTCTGCGCTTCATCACTCAAACCAGATGCAAGAAAGGCTTAAGGCATAGTAAAGAATCATTAACAACAACTGAGTTAAACAATGCTCTAAAATTGATCATAAAGCAAATGCAAGCAACGGATTTTAAACAAGAAATCCATCAACTTACTAAATACAAAGAGCTACGCGGAACAAGCAACCTAAGTAACCTGTCACCTTTTTTGGATACAGATGGTTTAATCCGTGTAGGAGGTCGACTTGAAGCCTCTCCATTCGACTATGACTCAAAACACCAATATCTGATCCCGTACAATGATCCAATTGCAAAACTTTTATTTGAAATGACTCATAAGGACAACAAACATTGTGGGGCACAAACACTGCTAGGAACAGTGAGACAACGATTTTGGCCAATTAAAGGGAAAGTCATGGCAAGAGCAACAATTCATCAATGCACAACCTGCACTAGGGCCAAGCCAGCTCTGCTTCAGCAAGTCATGGGAAACCTGCCATCCACCCGAGTAACGCCAGCAAGACCGTTCATTAACTCTGGAGTAGACTATTGCGGTCCAATCATAGTTCACTACAAGGGGAGGGGCAAACGGCCACACAAGGCATACATTGCTGTCTTTTGTTGTTTTGCGACGAAGGCAGTACATTTGGAGCTGGTAAGCGATCTAACCACCGACGCATTCATCGGAGCCATCAAACGATTTGTCGGTCGACGTGGACATTGCCAAAATCTTTACTGCGATAATGCCACAAACTTTGTAGGGGCAAGAAATAAATTGCCTGAACTATCATCCGCAATTTACTCAAATGAAGCAAAGGCAGCAATTGAGAATGCATGCAGTAAAAAGGGCATACAATTTCAGTTCATACCACCCAGAGCGCCACATTTTGGAGGACTGTGGGAAGCTGCAGTTAAATCTGCCAAACACTTGTTAATCAGAAGCCTCGCTAATGCATCATTAACTTACGAAGAGCTAGAAACACTGGTCATCGAGGTCGAAGCTATATTAAATTCCAGACCAATTTCACCAATGTCAAATGATCCTAATGACATAGGTGCACTGACTCCAGGCCATTTTTTGATTGGCGAACCTCTAACGGCGCAAGTTGATACTAATGCAATATCGGAAAGGGCAAATTTAGCTACTCGTTGGAAATTAGTATCTGCCCTCAAACACAACTTCTGGGGAAGGTGGTCCCGAGACTACATCAATGAATTGCAATACCGCAACAAGTGGAAGGAACAATCAAGAAATCTACAACCCGGAACTATCGTCATCCTCAAGGAAGATAACAGCCCAGTGATGAAATGGCCCTTAGGCCGAGTAATCAAAACCTACAAGGGAGACGATGGCATTGTCAGAGTGGCAGATGTCAAAACTACGTCAGGTATACTCAAAAGAGCAGTCCAGTATCTAGCACCACTCCCCCGAGAACCGATCGAAGACAAAAATGAAAGCAATTCTGAAGAGGAATCCTCTGAGCCTAAACCCAAAAGATTACGGCTACCAGCTAGCAATCTAGGCCTTACATTGTTGGCGCTATTTCTGATATTCCCAATGATACTAGGAGGACCAATCAATCATGTACAATTTGGGTCCAAGCTAGGAATTCATTTCGAGGAAATGGGCTCGACTTACATATCAACAAGTCAGTGGAAGCTGGTGGTGTACTATAATCTATCATCATACTGGACTGACATGGGATTCTTAGGACAAGGAATCCACTCCTTGAACACAGTATGTGACAAAATGGAACACAATACATCATGCCGCAACACATTAGAACATCTTCGACACGTTGAAACAGAGCTGCGATTGGACAACAGATTACTTCACAAATCAAGACAGAGAAGAGGTGCTGTTGATGTAATCGGGAACATTGCTCATTCATTGTTCGGGGTACTTGACTCTGAATACGCAGAAAAAATGTCCGCAACAATCTCAAACCTGCAAGAAAACGACTCACACATCTTAAACCTGATAAAAGAACACACATCCATAATCAATTCAACCATGAATATTGTGAAGCAAGGTCTAACAGCCTCAAGGTTCAAGTTTGACCAGATTGTATCAAAAATAAATGAAATCATGAAATCCGAAGATACATTAACGCAAGAGCTATGTCAATTGAAGCTAGCGCAGCTGTTCAGCACGGGCATGATGCAACTTTTGCTTATTGCCAACAATTTGCAAAGAATACAAACCTACATTCTGGATGCACTGACTGACACTCACTACGGAAAAATTCATCCTTTACTGCTTACCCCACCGCAACTAGAAACTGAAATACAAAAAATCAAAACCCACATACCTCAGTCATTGAAGCTGCCAGCACCAGAATATGACCTACTAGAGTTCTACAAATTAATGAAAATACAGGGTGGCCTCACTCGGGAACTTGCTGTGTTTAAGATAACTCTACCATTAATAGAACATGAAAGATTTAAACTGTACAACTTAGTCCCTGTCCCGACTGCTATAAATCATACTATGCTAACAATTGACGTCTGCAGTACGACGATAGCGATAAACCCAACCTTACGGCGTTACTTCCCAGTATCATCAGCGCAGTTAAAAGGATGCGATCCGGTCGGTCTGAATATATTTATATGCTATAATGTGCAACTACAATATAACTTTGGAGCTGAAAAATGTTCTTGTGAAATCAACTTATTCAACAATATAACCATACCAAAGTGTTCTCTAAAGAATTTCCCGACTAACGTAACTTGGACTCCTTTAACTCACAAAAATAAATGGTTGTACTCATCTTCATCTCTTACACATGCTGTGGCCGTTTGCAGGAAAGAAATTATACCAATAAACCTAGTCGGATCAGGTGTTCTAACCATCAATCCAGAATGCATTCTTAAGCATGATTCCATCCACATATATGGACAACAATCAATATCAACAAATATCTCTTCATCCTACACTAGCCTGGGAAATATTTCAGAATTATCCGATCAATACACGTCTAGAATTAACCACATCAATGGCACTACCGCTTTACCAAGCCCAGACCAAATCGCACAACAACTCATCAAATTGACAGCTGCGCAACAGAAACTAGAAGCCCTGAACGCGTCCAAGCTGCAATCTCACCCATCCTCAAAACACAACACCACCATTGCATACTCTGCGTTAATCATCAGTGCAATATCCATCATTTACCTCTTAATTAGAGCATGGTTACGCAAAAGGTCAAATCCTACCCAAATTCCAGAAATACCTCAAACATCTAACAACATTCAAGCTCCGTCGCCAGCCCCTCGACAGAAATTTACTATCCAAGTTTGAAGATAAATGCTAATTGAGCGTAGCGTCAACGGGGGGTGCATGTTCATACATTCACAGTTCATCTTTACAATAAATATAGTTAATAATATAGTCTTTGTTTATTGCATCAATTATTTTTAATATTTTAACTTTTTTATTGTATCAATTATTTTTTATCACATTGTATTTTGCTGATTTATATTTTTGTTTGATTATTTAGTTCTATTTGTTTGTCTGCTAGAGTTCTTTGCACCCTTCTGCTGAACAAGCAGAACTGATCGTTGCATGCAATGACCCACATAACGACATAAATACCTGGTCAGCAAGATACAATGTTTTTAGAGTTTATTAACTTTTCTGTTTTTAGAGTTTGTTATTTTTTTTAATTCAACATTTTTTTTGTAACTTGATACTTTATTGCAAGGTTGAAATTACTCAGCACTTTAAATTGTTCTTTTTGTTTTTAATTTTAATGTTTTTTTTTTTTTGTTTGCAAGTTTTAGTAATTAATTAATTAGTATATAAGACAAAAAATCTAAATAAAGAGATGAGAAGGTTTTTAATAAGCAACCAAAACTAACATTTGTGATTACTTTCTCCTCGCCATTTGTAACCAAGTTCCAAGTGCTTGAGTTACTAAATCTAATTGTCCTGGTGTTACTGCCGGAACAATTCTCCAAACGCTACTCGGCTCATTGCCCTGTAGAATAGGCTCAACAAACAAAATAAGGTTAAACAAACTAGTTTAACCCAATTCAGTATCCGCTGAATTAAACACCGCCCTTTGTTTACAGAAGAATTCTCAATTATAAACACAAGCAGCATACCCAATATGGTTTCCGTAATCATTCCACCTTAAAATTTCATATATTTAACTAACAAATAGAATCTGGGAATTATTGCGTCTTATTTTACTTTTTGACAATGAAAATAATCTATAATTTTCTTCTTGTATTATTGTTGTTGTATCTACAACAAACTTTTAGGAACACACGACACGCATATTGGCTTTCCGATACTTATCCAATTTTGAATTGTTTGAATTTTGAATACGTCTGGTAGTTAATTTAGAAGAAAAAAATTAAATTTAGTACGAGGTTTTTCTTTCTGTGTAGCAATAATTTATAATTTATTATTCTTTTATAGAGACAACTATTATTATTATTATTTTTAGTTAATTTTTGATTCATTGAGAATCATAGGGCCTTAAAAAATTCTATCCATTGACATCTATAGTATCTGCCAGCAAAATGACCCTAAGCCAAATTGCCCAAATGATCAAACTTAAATGAAAAATAGCTCAAAAATAAAAAATAAAATTATTACCAAAAATTGTGATAAATGGACCAAAAATAATGAAAAATCAACCAAATTTTATTAAATAAATCTAACAGAGTAATTTTGAACCTACGCACAGTGTGGTAGATCGCAAATATAGCTGGACAAAATTTATTAATCGCGTTAGGTTCACTTCTCACTCCTGAATTATATAAAAAATGAGATCAAATATATAAATGAATATGGAGCGGGATCCCGGGAAATTTAAAAAAATTAAAAAAAAACTCTACTTCTATTATATATCTTGAAGGGCATATCTAACCATTATTAACGTCAATAATACGTCTTTCCGATGTATTTTGGGAGTTTTTACCCATTCTTCAAAAATTTCCTTTCGCCAAAGAGTGGAGGTCATACAGGAAAAGTGAAAAAAAAATGTATGGCGGTCGCAAGAACGCGCAAGATGTTTTTGATTTATCTTAAAGTGAACACTTAAAAGATTAACCCAAATATAGTTTTACGCCGGAATTATGCGGAATTAACAGCTTTAACTCTACTTGAAAAAAGGAAATATTTTATTTTTTGCACTTTCTGAACTTCTTACAAAAAAAAAAAATTTTTTAATACTTACAATGGAAATAATTGAATGAAAATTATTATTTGAAATAGAGCTTTATCATAATGAAAAAAAATTATGCCAATAAAACTGTAGCCTTTTTAATCATAAACCGAAGTCACACAAAAAATACGCTTCCCTTTGAAATCTGAATGTACGTGCTGACAACAACTGACTTTAAAGCTTATTTCTGTGGTTTTCATGGGCAACCGCGTATGTCTTAAAATAAAATTTTTCAGGAGAGCTGAAAAAACCATTCTAGTTCAAACTATGGGTTAGATATTGCACCTTTTGAACTTTGTAATTGAGTTAAAACATCGGAATGGGTCTATCTGTTTTTAAACAATTTTAATTAATTTTCATGTTGTAAAATTCCTTTCTTCATAAGAATAATTTAATGAAAATTAAATTTCATGAACTTAAGCCTAATTAAAAATATTAAAAATTTGGATTAAAAACCATAAATAGTTCAACAAAATAACCACAATACATACTAATTATTTTTTAAAAAATATAAAGAGCGCTTAAAATTAAGCAACATTTCAAAATCGAAAAAATAGACATACGCGGTTGCCCATGAAAACCACAGATGTATCCTAATCAGAGCTAAAAACAAACAAAAACAAAACATGAATTACAGTTACCTATTGTAATGAGAAACTCACTAAACGATCAGAAGGAATGTTGCCAGACATTTTTTTTTTATTTTGTCCACCTAGATTTGTGATTTACCACAGTGTGCTACGTACAGATTTGGGCTGAGGTCGTATGCTCGAAACTTAAATCCCGAATCCAAAATCCCGAATATCCAAATCCCGACTTGCTAATGAAGATTTTCTGCATAGCCGGCCTTTGGCTGGGCGCAAGAATTTTCAACTCTATGGCTTAAAAAACAATGGCTGCGCTTACTAAAGTTTCTCTGCATTGCCAACCTTTGCCCGGATGCAAGGCGCAATTTAGAGCTTTAGTCAACGCATCTGGTTTTTGTTATCCCAAAGCGATTTAGATTTTAAGATTTAGAATTTTCCAACTCTGGATTTGGTAACACAACTATGGTAGAAATTAATTATAACGAACAATTGCCAATAATATTTCTTATGCAAAATCACTCGAATTTGAATGGAAAATTTTAGGGCGATATTGCTTTTGCTGACAGACTCTATCAGTTGCTTATGACTACAGTTGACTCCAACTTAATCTGTGTGCTGCAGCTTCCTTTTTTATTTTTATTTTCAAGGTACAAGCTCGTCTCTAATTTTTTCATCTTCCCTGTGGGTTCAATTTAATCGAAACTTTATTGATGTCGCCCTCCAGTTTCCGTAGGGTTTACCCATTCTGTTTTTATTTCCATAGAGTTATCACGCTTGCGAGGCAGCAGAATGTGGCAACATCTTCTAGATAATGATTTCTGATCTATAGAAATGCGGTATTTGTGGCTTTGATTCGCATCATTTTCGTTTTGCCGATGTTTATTTAAGGACCAACTTTGGATGATATCTGCTTCTACATAATCCAGCTTGCCTTGCATCTTATCTTGTCGGCGTAGTCGATGTTCTCCAGTCTTCTATTGAAACCGCATGTCATACCTCTTAGTATTAACATATATCATAGCACATACAGTGAAGAAGTATGTTGAATATCAATAAGGAAAGAACACATCCTTGTCTTGCCCCAGCTTTGATGTTGATTGTTCGGCTGGCGCTTCCATCATGCAGGATACGGCATGTTGAGTTTGTGTATAGGGCCTTTATGATGTCATCGAATATGGTTCGGGTACCTCTGCAAGGTACCAAGTCCTTTTCGAAGACTGTGGAAGCCAGATAGACTTCGTTCACGTGACTAACTACTACCACATACAAAATTCCCCACCACAAATAAATTAGAAAACTCTGTGAGCGTACAAATATTTTAAATTTGTGGCCATCATTTTGATATTATTTGCAACAAAACTCCATTTTGTTTTTTCATTTTACAAATGAAATTATAATAATCATAAAGAACTTAAGCATTCATTTAAACTACTCCAGTTTTTTTTTATACAATTATCATTATTATTATTCTTATTATAAATATAAATATTTTTTCCTATAATAATAAATAATTTATTTATAAATAAATTACCCGGCCGGTGTATTTGGCTGGCTGCGATGAGGTTTATATTTTTATTCATATTTTTATGATTGTCGTTTATACGTACGAGTTTATAATTTTTTCATTTCTGTAATTTTTTTTGCAACCAAACACGAAATAATAAATTGAATTATGTGTTTTCTGGAAAAAAGCATTAAATTAATGTCATAAACATCAGTGGTACAGATTTAATAAATTAAATGTTGTTATCGTCGTTTTTATTGCAGTTGCTGCTGCTGTTGCATTTTGGTTGTATCATTTAGTCTCTCTCTGATAGAAGTATCAGCTGCTAATGAATTGGTTGTACGAATATGCTTTTTTTGCAGGGTCTGTTGCGAATATAAGAAAAAAAAAAAAATTCTCCAAAATATTTTCACCAACCTTCCCCAAGCGCTCTTTGGTGTGCAAACGATTTTATCTATACACAGCTCATTCCTGCCAATTCTGCTTCGACTTGCGTTCTCCAAGTGTTGGCGGGCCGTCCTTTCCTTCTGCCTCCTTTCGGGCTCTATTCTTAAAACGTGACTTAACCAATACTTTTTTTTTGTGTTTCTATTCGAATGGGCATTTCTCCAGGTCTTTTCCACAACTCTCGTTTCGATATTACTTTCGTTAAAAACACTGCGGAACAGACATTTTGCGGTCTGGAATTTGCAAATTTTTACTAATTTCGCTCATTTCAAATCTAATCTCCATTTTTTTCTATCAACTCTACTTTTCGAGATATACCGTAATGTTCAAAATAACTTAAAAACGGTTGACCATATTCAGTTAAAAAAAATCCGAAACTCTGCAACAGTATTATCTTTAAGCCGTGCTTACATTGTTTTTAAATTTTTGAAGAAAAAAAGAAACATTTTGAAAAAAGACAACAAATTTTTGATCTTTAAAAATTCATTAAAAATAAAAATGCGAAAAAATCAAAGTTTTAGTCTAAAAACATTTATCTTAACATTATTTTGCATGAAATGAAAGACGGAAGAAAAATCAATCCATCCGTACTCAAATCAATCCGACGCGGTATTAATAGTACGGCGAGTACGGATTTTCTTCAAGTTCAGAAAGATTGATTCAAGTACGGATTTTCAATCCCAAATACTTAAATTATCCATATTGAATCCCGATTTCGTACCTGAACTAATCCGAAAATGAGATTGATTTAAGTTAAACTAAGATTGAATCAATCTCAAAACGCGCTTGATTCAGGTATTATAAAGTTGATTTTATCCCCAATTCGTGACTAATGGTGTTTTCTTTTCTAAAAAATAATGATGCATTATAGTTGTGTAATATATTTATTAGGTTACACGAACCCTTACAAAGTGATACATTTTTCTAAATTACAATGGAACAAAATTATAGCTACGTTTTACACTCAACACTAATGTGTATTTAGCGTGTTAAATATTGAATGCAAAGTTTGTACTTAAAGCGATACTCACCACGCTTGTAGCAATTTTCAACATAAAATTTTCTTGCAATTCCAATAAGCGTTAACAGCACTGATTTTCAATAATAAATGTCAGTTATTGTTATTTTGCGACAACAAAATATAATAAAAGTAAAACAAACGAAAAACAAAAAGTTTTTATATCCATCACAATATAACTAAAAATCACAATATAACGCAAATTGTCCGCAAACACAAGAAAAAAAAAAAAATACTTGCTTGCATAAAACAGTACTTTACGCAGATGTAAAAAAGGGTATTATCTCATACTCAGTTATAACTGCGGGTAAGAAATGGAACAAATTTGCCATTTATTGTTGCAACATGTTTAGAAAGGAAAACGACAACTTCTCACATTTTTGCATATATTTTTAGAATGGAACAAAAACCCGCACGAATGGTAGCATATATGGAACATTATTGTCAGAAAAGAAAACACCATGGCGATCATTATACCCACACCACAATAGAGGAGAGGGTATTATGCATTTGTGCTGATGTGTGTAACGCCTTAAAATATTGCTCCTAGACCCACCTTAAAGTATACTGATCGTCTTAGAATCACTTTCTGAGTCGAACTAACGATGTCCGTCCGGCTGGCTGGCAGGCTGGCTGGCTGGCTGGCTGTCCATGTAACCTTGTGCGCAAAGATAATTTGATGAAATTTGGGTCATAGGTTCTTATTGGCACAAGGACCAAGCCTATTGAAAATGGGCCGAATCGTAGGACCACGAGGGAAGATAGGGGGAAATTTATTCCTCTTAGAAACTATCAAACCGATTTCAATGAATTTTAAAACATAGATAGAACCATATCTTTATGGACACAAAATGTATGCATTTTTAAAAAAATAGGACCACGAGGGGAGTTAGGGGCAATTTCTGCCTCTCAAACCGATTTTAATGAAGTTTGAAACATAGATAGATCCATATCTATATGGACACATTAGCTATACAGTTTTTCAAAAATAGGACCACAACGGGAGGTAGGGGGCAATATCTGCCTCTCACACACTTTCAAACCGATTTTCATGAAGTTTATAAAAATAGATAAATCTATATTTATATGGACACATAAGCATGATGTGTTTTTAAATACTCATATGGTCGGGCTTGACCGACTATACTTTCTTACTTGCTTTAAAGAAAAAATCGTCCAAACCGGTCAAGCCGATCTGAAGTTATGCGATCAGCAACACACAACATTTCATTTTTATTATATAGATTTATCCATTAGTTTTATGTTTCAATTCTCCAATTTCAATGTTAAATTTTGAAATTTTTAAATTGTACTAAACATGTCATTGGAGTACTTCAGTATTTTTGCAGTGCTAATAGTACTGAAAAAAGTACAAAACTACTAACTTTATCATTCCTGGATGAGACTAATAAGTTGTATGAGATTAAAACCCTCATTTTGTAATTTTACTCTCAGAGTGGCACAATCAACGAAAAGTTTAATCTTTTTTGTACTTGATTTAAGAATTTTATACTTATTTCAAGAAATTGCGGGATTAATTTTTCAAAGTAATCCCATTTAAGATTGTTTTGAGTACGTTTAAGTGTTATTCGTAATCGACTTTTTGAGTACGACTCGTTCTTAAAGTATTCATAAAAAACTTGATTTATCCCGAGTGTTTTTCTTTAAATCAATCTGATTTTCGGATTATTTCAAGTTCGAAATCGGGATTGAATATGGATAGTTTAAGTATTTTGCGATTGAAAACCCGTACCCACCGTACTATCGGGTGATTTTTTAAGAGCTAATTCAGAAAAATGCATGAAATCTTTATTTGAATCGATAGTACGGTCCATATAATTTAATGTTTGAAGATTATTTCATGCAAATGTTGACCGTGACTGCGCCTCAAATGGTCCATCCGCTTAGTCCAATTATGGCATACTCTTTCCAACATTTCGGCCGGTATCTCATGAATAAATGCTTCAATGTTGTCTTCCAATGCGTCAATTAAAGCGAGTATGTGTGTATAGACATGAGCTTTAACATAGCCCCACAAAAAATAGTCTAAAGGCGTTAAATCGCACGATCTAGGCGGTTAATTTACCGGTCATGAACGTGAAATAAAATGTTCACCGAACTCGCCTCTCAATAAGTCCATTGTTAAGCGTGCTGTGTGGCATGTGGCACCGTCTTGTTGAAACCACATGTCATGCAAGTCAAGCTCTTGCATTTTGGCCAAAAAAAGTTGGACTTCATATCACGGTAGCGCTCACCATTCACAGTTACGTTACGACTCGCATCATCTTTGAAGAAGTACGGTCCAATGATGCCACCAGCCCATAAACCGCAACAAACTGTGACTTTTTCGGGATACATTGGTAGCTCTTGCAATGCTTCTGGCTGATTTTCACTCCAAAATCGACAATTATGCTTATTAACGTACCCATTGAGCCAAAAATGAGCTTCGACGCTGAACACAAGAAGCGCGCGATGAACTTTCTTAACAGAGCACGCATTTTGATAATAAAATTCAATAATTTGCAAGCGTTGTTCATTTGTAAGACGATTCATGGTTAAATTATAGACCAAACTGAAGATGTTTGTCAGTGAAACAAAACACGAAACGTGCATCAGCTGTTTAAACCAGTGTTGCCATAAAGATAATAGCTAAAAAATCACCCGATATTAATAGCGCTTCCGATTGATTTGAGCACGGATGGATTGATATATCTTTTGAGTGTATTTGAGCGTATTTCGGTGCTGTTTTGCTCTGACTGTCGAATTCAAAAATCAACATTTGAAATAAAAATGCATGGTTTGCTTATTGTGTACGCATCAAAAACTTTTTTGGTGCATTTTGAGACAGATAACACATTGTAAAATACTACACGGTTGCATTGTAGAATTCTTTTATAAAAGAGATGTTGCTTTGCAACTGACATTCTTTAAAATAAATTAATATACATTTAAAATGTGTCATTTTGCTTAAAATAAATTAATTTAGAATCATTTTGTCGTAGCAGGTAGTATGTTCTTATTCTTAGTTGCTCTTCACACAATTTAGATTTTAGTCTTCAAGCAGTGTTGCCACTTTGTGGGTAATTACCCGAATTTGGTTTAATTTTTACTGTCGTGGGTAGAGCGTGGGTAATTTCTCTTAGGTGTAATTCAGGTGTTGTTTGAAATTCTTACTTCAGATACCCACATAAAATCAAGATTCGATTTCAATGATGACATTTATTTCTTTTTAAATATTGTTGCTAAAAAATGCACAGTCTTCTTAACCAAAGTCTCGGGTATTTTTAAGAAAAGACTTCACTCATAAAATATTTATTTCAAAAGTTTGGTAATGAATGTCGCAAGATGGATCCTAAGACTGGATAAAGATGCTTTTCATAGTGATTTAGAACCACAAGTTTATTGAAAAAAGTTATTCAAACTAAAAACTAGCCTGAGTGAAGATATGTTTCCAATATTCCAACATATATGTAATTAATTTTATCTTCATCTTGCAACTTTTTAATGCTTTAGTTGGAAAAATATTTAAAGCCCTTTACTGTTGTAAAACTGAATTACGAAGGGACAGTTGTATAAAACCCTGCAGGCATTTTGTTTACTAAATAAGGTATAAAGGTTTCTTTTTCAAGACAATGAAAACTAAAATGGTAGATAACACAAAAAAAAAAAAATGGTTTTAATCGGCATTACCATTTGAAACTGATTTCAAACAAATGGGCATATAGGCAATAGGTCCTTACGAATCGCATTCAAAACGTCAAATTTTGTTCCTCTTTTTCGAGCATTGCTGGCTGCATGTCACGAATAAAATGAACAATGTTGACCTCCAAGACGTCAATTATTTGCTGGTTTATCAGCATAAACCAGTAAATATACAGCCCTACGGAAAAAAATCAAGAGATGTCACATCGCACGACCTTGTAGTCTAATTCACAGTTTACTTTCTCTAAATCAACACATCGCCTTCATTTCTTAAAAAATAAGTTGCCTCAGTTTAATCATGAAGTCAAAATCAATGGCTGATTTTCAAAGTAAATTTGAATGATTTGGTGGCGTTGTTCAAGCATGAATCTATTCATGATGATGTGCCTGAGCAAAAAGAGAAAGCACTATGACAGTTCGTTTGACTGCTCACCTTTCGTAAGCCCTATGGGGCTAAAAAAACACCCATTATAAAGGAATGGCAATGAGCATTTTGTAACTTCCCTAGATATATGCAACCAAATGTGGAACTTACAGCCATGTCACAGAGTACAATTCCGTTCGGAAACGGAATTCATGCCGTATTTTGGTGCTTCAGAAAATGACGAAAAAATGTTTCGGAATGAAACCATTTTTGTTTTCATGAACTGTATGGCAGTTGTCTGTATCTGAAAGGCCATAAAACTATCAAAATACACTTTCCATCAACAAACAAATATGTTTTCTTCAATTCCGAACGGAATCGTACACTGTGACATGGCCCTTAAACTCATTATTTTAGGAGTTTTATTTTATGTTTTATTAATTGTTTTAAGTCTTTAATGTTATTTTAGTTAATTTATTTAAAATTACAATAAGAATCTTAACAGTTTAACTAATATTGATCTTTAATGAGTTTGTTGTGTTTTTGCTTCTTTGTAAATATCCTTTTATTAAATAAAACTTCAATTTTATATCAGGTGTAATTTCATTTAAATCGGGTAATTTTGCTTCATGTCAAGTGTAATTTAGAATTTTTCTGGTGGTAACAATGTCTTCAAGTCTTGAGTTTCTAGGAGAGAGAGAAAAATAATGAGCAATTTATTTTCCCTTTTCTCCTAAAAACACTAGACTTGATGGCTAAACATGAAGCATGTGAATGTATCACGTTTTAAGTACAGTTGTTTGAAACGACACTTTTTGTAATGCAACTTATTGTTTTGCAGTAAATATAAATCTGTTAATCTACTTTACTTTATTAATGGATTTCTCTACCAGATAATAAAATTACTTGCTGGTATTAATAACAAAATAAAAGTCTTATAAATTACAGTTTTAATCATTATTAAGTAGCTTTGATAACTTATATTAATTAATACATTCAGATTTCATTATTTAATTTAAATTTAAAAAATATTAAGAGCTTTTTACGTAAAATAGCACTTTAATGAAATATGTGTGTATGAATTATACTTTAGCTGATTGTACAGTGAGCGGTAATAAAGCGCAAAGCTTTTAGGACAAACTCTTTTAACAAAGAACAACTAGATTATTTCTAATTAACTTACAACAAAATATTTAATAAAATATTTCCGTTAAAATTCCGTAACTTAAAATTAATTTCTTATCATTTTGTCACTTACTGTACATATCTTTTATATACTTTCGAGTATGAGTGTTTTTTTTTTTTTTTTAATAAAAGTTGCATGTTGAATACACCACTATATAAAATTGAAAATCAAAATTGTTATTTATTATTTATTTAAATATTTTATTAAGCTAAACCCGCACGACTTAATTACTGGCAACATTAAATCTATAAAAACAAACAAACAAATATTTTATTAATTTCGCAATTTTAAATGACAGCCATTCACACAAACAAACATTCATATTTACACCAAAAAAAAAAAAAAATCCTAAAAAAAAAATTTACAAAAACAACAAAATATACAAATAAATATTAAATTAACAAAAAAATCACAATATGTATTTAACAAACTCTGGTTCAACACCAAAGTGATCAAAATAAAAAACATTTACGTACATACAATGTAAAAATTACGTACTTACTTGTACGTATGTACGTTGATGTAATTGAGTATGAATATTGAATTTTTTTATTTGTTACATTTTGTTGTTGTTGTTTGTTGCTATTATTGTTGGTAATAAAGCCACATAATTAAAGGAGGTAGAAAATGTTTAAGCCAATAGCATTAATAAAGCCACCACAAAATCAATATTCACCATTTAAACTGGTACCGCGCGCGCCTACAAAAACTAATTAATAATTTTCGAATGGTCTATTAATTAAGCCTAATTATAATATACAAAAACACACACACACATTAACTTTAAACATTGCACAAATATATACACAAACATATTTTTATATTTTAATATTAACAACGTTTGCAGCGGCATAAATTTGTATTTTATGTAGAAAAATATTTTCCTGTCAATACTTTGTATGGAGTCTACGTACGAGGGTTAATTTATAATGTAGCAAAATCAATAAAAAAAGTTTTAGTCTAATATTAAAACATAAAAGATGAAGGCTGCCTTATAATGGGTGATTTTGTAGCTACAAATTATATTTTGGCAACACTGGTTTAAACAGCTGAAGCACGTTTCGTGTTTTGTTTCACTGTAAAACATCTTCAGTTTGGTTTATAATCTTACCATGAATCAATGAATCTTACAAACGAATAACGATTGCAAATTGTTGAATTTTGTTATCAAAATGCGTGCTCTGTTAAGAAAGTTCATCGCGCGCTTCTTCCATTTTATGGTCAGTTTAATCGACCCACTGAAGCGGCTATTCGGGCTATTGTGACTAAATTTCGCAGCACATTTACATTGTGGGGTATTAAAGCACTAACACGCTTACGTAGAGTGCGAAGTGAAGAAAATATCGCAGCTGTATCGGCCAGTGTTAATGATGACCATAAATTATCGATTCGTCGCCGTTCGCAGCAATTGGGCCTCTGCTACTCAACAACGTGAGACGATATACAACTTGTTTTTGCCCAAAATGCAAGAGCTTGACTTGCATGACATGTGGTTTCAACAAGGCGGTCCCACATGCCACACAGCACGCTTAACAATGGAGTTATGGAGAGGTGAGTTCGATGAACATTTTATTTCACGTTCGGGACCGGTCAATTGGCCGCCTAGATCGTGCGATTTAACGCCTTTAGACTATTTTTTGTGGGGCTATGTTAAAGCTCATGTGTATGCACACATGCCCGCTTTAATTGACGCATTGGAAGACAACATTGAAGCATTTATTCATGAGATACCGGCCGAAATATTGGAAAGAGTATGCCGAAATTGGACTAAGCGCAGTCACGGTCAACATTTGCATGAAATAATCTTCAAACATTAAATTATATGGACCGTACTATCGATTCAAATTAAGATTTCATGCTTTTTTCTGAATTTTATGTGTTTTTTTTTAAACTTTCCTATAGCTCTTAAAAAATTACCCGATAGTAGTGAAGAGGGTATATATACTAAGTTTGTCATTCCGTGTGAAACTTTTTTATTATTCATCTCATATCCCATAAAATGTATATATTCTGGCTCCTTGAGAAATTCCAAGTCGATTTAGCCTTGTCCGTCTGTCTTTACGTCTGTTGAAAATACGTTCACTTTCGAAAAACTCAAAAGAAATGAAAAAATTGTCAAATTGCTTGCAGTTATCCTAAGCAGATTGAGACTAAAATCCAGCAAAATCTGTTCAGTAGGATCAGAGCTTTCAAGCAAAATGTGGAACCGCCAACATAAAAAATTGATAATTTTGCTACAAAAACTAACATACAGTTAGGGACAAAATTGTTCACAAAATTAGTGTTATTGGCAAAATAGGCTATAAATTTTTGTTTTATTTATAATTATTTAAAATTTTTTTTTAACTATATGAAATATAGAACACTTCAAGAACTTAAAAATAAAAACTTTTAATATTTTACACGGTATTAGTATTAAGTTCTGAATGTAAACATTTATGACCGCAGTTAGAGATTATTGTTGTATTTGGGTCCTAGCGCTTGGTGTGTTGTCCCTTTGCATGCTTAAGCTGCCTTAATCCGTTTTGCCACACTTTTACAAAAATTTTTAGCATTTTCGGCTTTATTTTTCCAAGCTTTAACGGCAAGTTCCCAAAGCTTATATGCAGAGTTAGGCGTGTTCTTCCGATCAACAAATTTGGCATTTTGAAGTGGACCAAAGGTACTCAAGTTTTCTTCAAACTAACTTTTAGCTTTTTCTGAAGTTTGCTTAATATCGTTGTCCTGCATAATGATATCACCCTGTCGTGGTTCCAAGCCAAATATGGCTAATCTTAGAATCTACGGGTCTTTAAGGATGATAATGTAGTACTTAGCACACATTTTTAATCTGAATTAGCGGAGTGCTCGTAGCTGGTTCCCGCCAAAACAATCTCAAGTCATTTATGAGATCATCAAAGTTTTAATATTTGGAATTATTTCGCTCTTTTACGCAAACACTTTTACACCAGCCATGTTTACTGCCGTCAGACTGGCTCTTTAAAACTTGATTTTTCTTACGTTTTTGCAAACTTCAGCCGTTTTCAGCCTTTATTTTTGCTTTAAGGTGGGTTGTCCCGCGAAAACAATCTCAAGTCATTTATGAGATCATCAAAATTTTAATATTTGGAATTATTTCGCTCTTTTACGCAAACACTTTTACACCAGCCATGTTTACTGCCGTCAGACTGGCTCTTTAAAACTTGATTTTTCTTACGTTTTTGCAAACTTCAGCCGTTTTCAGCCTTTATTTTTGCTTTAAGGTGGGTTGTCGCTCTAAAGGTGGGTTGTCGCTCTAAAGGCCTAACCTACTTTCAAAAATTAGCAAAAAGTCTCTCAATTGTATTTAAAAAAACAAAAACAAAATGAAAAAACATTTGATTCCGTACGGAATGTACGATTAGATTCGCACGTTGCTTAAGCAAATGACAGTTTCATTAAACTTAGCAAAAGGTTTCCTTATTTCCATATTGAACTATGGTTTGCCTCATATAATTAACATGTATTCTCACATTTGCTTAAGCCAACTTAAGCATATTATGGTTGGGTCTTTAATTCTAGCTACTAATCTACTAGAACTTAAGCAACTTCGTGCGATTTTAGTGCTTACATCTAAATTGTACTCTAAATTGTAATTGCTACTACACCAGTTACAATAAATTGCTTTGATTTGCGAAAATCTTTTGGCGAAAGTTTTTTTTAGGCGACCAGCTTTGTTGATTTTGATATCCAAACTACACTTTTTTTATTTTACATACAAATCTCACTGAAATATTGTAATTTTTGTGATCTTGCGATGTGAGACTCCATTTTGTAAATTTTTCACAATACTTTGTTTTAAAAGTGCCACTTTTGGCTAACCTTTTTTGAAGAAATTTTAAAAAATTTTAATATTAACGAACTTATTTACTTACTTTAAAAGCAAATCCTACAGATAAAACTTGAAATTTTTTTTGGAATTTTTATGAAAGATCCACACAGGGACAATATTGTTCACACATATGGTTTGGATGTTAACTTAGCATAAATTTCCAGCCTAATTCATAAACACTTCATTGCAGCTTTATAAGTCATTAATAAGCAAAAGTCGAAAAAAGAGTATTTATAAATGTTTAATAGCCTATTAAACGTTTAATAAACGTTTAATATATTTGAAATATTTATTGTAGCCTTTACCCTACTTTAAGCGTTTAATAAACTGATATTTCAATGTTTGTTAAAATAAAATTTTAATAATTGCATGAAAAATTAAACATTTTTGTCTTTTTATTTATTTTAATAAAAAAGTTTAATACTAATATTTGAATTAATTTTATATAATATAAGCAGCTTGATGGATTTTTTTGTAAAAAATAACGTGGGTCGCGAGATACTTATGTATGTTCTCTGTTAAAACTAAAAGTCGTTATAAGTTTTTGCATAAAAAGCTATTAAGATTTATTTCAAATAATGTAAACCTCTTTTTTTTACCATTCATTACACTTATATTTTAAAATGTCTTTCAAATAGGTATAGATAGTATTTGTTAAAGTAAACACAAAGTAGAAACCACATAGTATATCGTCTGTTGGTTACTGGTTTGCCGCACGGAACAAAAATGTTTTGTCCTACATGCTTTGAATATAGCACAAAAAGTGACAAATGAAGCAAAACAATGAGAACTGTAAAATTAAGGATACCAGGAAATGCTAGAGCTAGATATCTCTAAATATATTTGAGACATCAAAAAAGGTATTAAATGTTAAAAAAAGGGTGTCACTATTAGTATATAGAATTGATTTAAAACTACATTTTGGTAAAAATGTGTCTGCTAGAAATTTAAAAAGTAATTTTAGCTTTTACCAAAAAAGCGATAATAACAAATTAAATTGAAGTTAAAAAAACAATTCGTAGATTTAAGATGATGCAGCCGATCTTCATGGGTTCTCTCAAGCAACAGTGTGTAGCATTTCAGCCAGAGTGGCTCGTACCCTAGCTCGCTGGGGCAATAGAAAAATTAAAATGCCTTCATCTCTTATACACACAGAAAAAAATCAAGTTAAAAACGTCGAAAACAAGGTTGAGATAACATTTTTCGGTGGTGATTTTGCTTCATACGTTTTTCATGTTAATTCAACCTGATTTTACAATAACTGCGAACAACATTTATTCTTTTGAAATAACTATAATTCATGTTAATTTAACATTGCAGTAAAGTTAGAGCAAAATGTAATTTATATTGAAATAACAATCGGAATCACGTTGAATGAAAGTTATTTCAAGTTGAATCAACGTGAATTTCATGTAGAATCAAATGGGTTTGAGTGTATTTTAACAGTGTGAAGAAGCTTCAGAGACAGCATTTGTATTTATGTAAGAATAATTCAAAACACTTACCCTGTAACACATGTTTCACTTATTTTGTATTCTCCTTTGTTAACAGAAGCATCAGCAGAATCGCCCGATATGGTCATCATTCTACTTTGAAAACTTGATGTACTATTTAAATAAACAATTTTAATTAAAAGAATACGGGAATTGTCTTCTTTTTATAACATATTTTAAAAGTGAAAATAAAAAATGTACATAATTAAGTAGGTATGCATGTTAATTTAACAAGATAAACTTTTGATTTTAATACAAAACAGGTTTTTATGGGTTCAATATTGAATCCAGATTTATTTATATTTTAATATTTTTTTATTTTTATTTTTTTAACAGTGAATAATATTAAATAAACGTAATTTAAGGTTATTTTAATATTTTTCATTTAAAATTAATATGAAATAATGATAAATTTAAGTAAAGGGCATAATTTTTCTGAAATTTAACATGATTCTCAATCAACATTTTTCCATGTTAATTTTACATGGGTATTTTTTTCTGTGTGTAGAGGAAGCAATCCTAATGAGAGAATTTAAGACATTTAAAAATTTCCCAAACGTTATTGGTACGCACTGAAATATGATTTACATATGGCTATTTCCAAAAATAAGTCAACCACAAAAAATGGAAAAAAAAATTTTTCTTTTCAAGATTTGTTTAGAGAATTGCTTATATTTTTTTAATATATGCGTATAAATTAATTGATTCAAAAAAAAAAGATAAATGGTACACGAAGTACTACAACTTTTAGCACATACTTGTGTATATTAGAAAATATGCATTTGGAAAAACAATACTCTAATCTTAGGCATATTTATGATCTGAAAAACATTTTTTATTAAGTTTCTTATATAAAGGATTATAAATAGCAACATAAAAAAATTTTAAATCATAGTGGAAAAATTGTCCCGTTTACAATGTCCCGTTTACAATTTCTTTAACAATTTATTTAAAAAAATGTAATTCATATTTTATTTTGAAATGTAATTCATATTTTATTTTGAAATCGAAACCATTTTTAGGGCACATTAGTACGCAACATTTTAAAATTAATCCCAATAAAATATTGTGTCAGGTTTCGCAGAAATCACTGTTTAAACGCAATTATCTCGGAAACCACGACAGTAAGCGAAAAATTTAATTTGCGGAAATTAAAGAGCTAATTGAGAGTTAAAAGAATCATTAATTTAAAAAATGAAAATCAGGTTGTTTTTTACAGTTTTGTCAATATAAACGTGTGCGAATGTCCCGTATACAATCTTGGAAGTGCCCATATATCGCTTCTATTTCAATAGTATGTATTTATTAAAAGAAAACATAAAATTAATTCAAATATAACGTTTTAAAAAACAGAAATTCATTTTAAATTGAAAACAAAACAGAAATTCACTTAAAATTCGTTCGTTGTATGATATTTTTATTTACTCGTATCGTTTCATCCCTAGTTGTATGCATCACTATTACAAAAATTACAATTAAAATATCATGATGTTGCCAACATAATAATAAAAAAGTAATATAAACGTTTAATTGTTAATCCACTCCTATTAAGCGTTTATAAATTAGATTTTTTATTAATGGTTTTTAAAACAAAAAGTGTTTGATAACTATTGTATTCATTAAAGCTGAAACAAGAAATTTTTATGAATTAGACCGTTAAAATCTAACAATACTTTTGAAAATAAGTTTACATAGTATTATTTTAAAATGTAGAAAGCCATACAATAGTTTTAAAAAGTTTCCAAGTTGAAACTTTAATAGTTTTTATGATATACATTAGGGTATAACCCAAATAAGGCACTATCACCACGCTGTAGCCGATGTTGTGCTGAAATCGAAAAATGTTTCCGCAGGTCATTTCGGAACAAAAACGTTCCGCGTCGAAGCCGATTTCTGAAAGCCCTTTAAATTTGTAATTTTATTTTTAATTTAAATTTTTACTTAGTATTTACATTTCTGTAATGTAGTTATATGATTATCATCAAAATAACAATCTAAAAACTATCTTTGTTAAGTGAAATTAACTTTAGATTATGAGTTCGTGTTGATTTGCATTGGGAGAATATACAGTTAGGGACAAAATTGTTCACGAAATTATAAAAAATTTATGTTTATCATGAAAACTATTAAAGTTTCAACTTGGAAACTTTCTAAAACTACTGTATGGCTTTCTACATTTTATAATAAAACTATGTACACTTATTTTCAAAAGTACCGCTAGTTTTTATGTTTGTACTAAGTTAACATCCAAACCATATGTGTGAACAATATTGACCCTGTGTGAATCTTTCATAACAATTCCAAAAAAGTTCAAGTTTTTTCTGTGGGATTTGCTTTTAAAGTGAGTAAATTAATTCCTAATATTAAATTTTTTTAAAATTTGAAAAATCTTTGAGCATTTAAATTTTGCCTAGTTTCTTCAAGAACGGTAGTTCAAAAGCGGCACTTTTAAAACAGAGCATTGTGAAAAATTAAAAAAAAGGAGTCTCACATCGCAAGATCACAAAAAATAAAACATTTCAGTGAGATTTTAATGCATCTAGAATAAAAAAAGTGTAGTTTGGATAGCAAAAGCAACAAAGCTGGTCGCCCAAAAAAAAACTTTCGCCAAAAGATTTTCGCGACTCAAAGCGACTTATTGTTACTGGTGTAGTCAATATAGCTATAAAGGTCCGGCAAATAATGAGCATTGAGTACAATTTAGATGTAAGCACTAAAATCGTACGAAGTTGCTTAAATTCAAGTGATTAGTAGCTGGAATAAAGAGCGACAACCCACCTTTTAGCAAAAATAAAAGCTGAAAACGGCTGTAGCTTGCAAAAAAATAAGAAAAATTCAGTTTTAAGGATTCAATGCGTGTAACATGCCTTTGATCGGACAAAAATTATGATTATGAGGCGGACGGGAGTTAACATATCTGGCGTAAAAGTGTTACCGTAAAAGAGTGAAATTATTCCAAATGTTTAAATTTTGATGATCTCATAAATGACTTGAGATTGTTTTCGCAGGAACCAGCTTCGAGCACTCCGCTAATTCAGAAGAAAAATGTGTGCAAAGAACTACATAATCATCCTTAAAGACCCGTTGTTTCCAAGATAAGCCATATTCGGGTAAGAACCACGACGGGGTGATATCAATATGCAGGACAACGATCTCAAGCATACTTCAGAAATAGCTAAAAGTTAGTTTGAAGAAAATAAAAATTCGAAAATAAATTTACATAATTAGTCGCCAGAGTAGTACCCCCATTTGAGTACCTTTGGTCCATTCCAAAACACCTTTTTTTTGCTCAGAGGAACCCGCCAAGCCCTGTATATAAGCTTTGCGAGCTTGCCCCTAAAGCTTGGAAAAAATAAAGCCGAAACTGCTAAGAACTATTGTAAAAGAATGGAAAAAAGGATTAAGGCAGCTTAAAAGAGCAAATGGACAACATACCAAACGCTAGGATCCAAATACAACAATAATCTCTAACAAGGGTCATAATTGTTCACATTCAGAACTCAATACTTATACCGTGTAAAATATTATGCACACATATTTTTTTTAGAAAAGTTTTTATTTTTATGTTCTTGAAATGTTTTACTTTTCATATTGTTAAAAAATTTTAAATAATTATAAATAAAATAAAAATTTATAGCATATTTTGCCAATAACACAAAATCTGTGAACAATTTTGTCCCTAACTGTATCTTGTACGACTTTGATGGCGCGTTCCGCACAAATGTTGCTGCGTTGTGTTTTTTGGAATTCTTGATTCATCTTTCACCCAATGTCTTAGAAAGCATATCTGAGCATTAGTAAAGCCCGGTAATGATTTGTTTCAGGCTTCGATGTCAGTTTTATTGTAACAACGATCTGAAAACCAAATGTTGTACCAAGGGCCACATATAAAATTTTGAAAAAACAGAGTTGCATTAGCAAAAATCGGTTGTTTGTAACTAGTTTATCTCAAAAGCTAGTTACAAACCTGTTTATGGTGTGTATGGATAAATAAGTTTCACAAACTAGTTTATTACCATAAACAACTTATAAACTGTTTATGGTGTAGGTGTAAATGCATTATTACTGATCTCAAACTTAATTGCATTTGACCCGGAACCTTTTTTAACGATATCGAAAATCTAAAGATGCAGTTCTTATTGTTTTTTTATGCACTACATGGTATGGATAGGGCCATTTTGATATTTTCAAAAATTGTAAAAAAGTTGTTTCCCTAATATACATACATACAATTTTTATAATTTCTTGAACAATTTTGTCCCTAACTGTAAATGGTGGAACAATGCATGGAATGATATAAGATTTTGCAACAATTTCTTTTATTCGACTGGAAAATTCGTAAAGATCCGTACATAATTTACCCTAGGCCCCACATAAGCCGTAATAAAAAATGTTATCATAATAGAATTTAATACTTCACAGTTTTATAAACAATCGCACTAATGAATTTCGTAACGATCGGCCCATAATTTTCTATGAGCCCCATATAAAGCCCACCTTGGTAAATTAATTTAATACGCTAAAACCCGTATCAGATATAAGTAGACATAACGGTAAAATTTCTCATAACTTAGCTTTGTATGGCCTCAAAAAATGTCATGCAGTTTTGTGATATACGGTTCATAATTTACCTTAGATCCCATATTTAGCAGCCTTCTGAAATTCACTGTAAACGCTAAAACTAATTTCACCACTGTATTGCTATTTATGTTTTTTAATACCAGAAATCACTCGGCGTTCAATTAAAAATTAATTTATTTACAATTTATTCAATTTGGGGCTTTAGCCATTCTAATTATGGTCTGACGAGACCATGAGGAGAACTTAGTAGTAAAAGGTCACCGACAATCCTATAGTGTAAAAAAATTCGTAAGTTGATGAATGTAATTTTTGGGTTTGACGATTTAAGCTAAATTTTTTTGAGAAAGTCCTACCACAAGAAATTCAAAGGCGTTAAGTAACATGAACTGGACAATAAGATTACGTCTTCGTGGTGCCAAATTATGGCACCTGTAAACTTTTTATATAAAACACCCAAGGCTTCAGGTTGACTTAAAATTATACCACAAAATTTGGTGAATATTGGTTCATAATTACCAATAATCCCCATAAAAAGCCTACTCACGAAAAACACTTTGGTACGATTAAAACAGTTAAGAATATGGGATTGTACAAAATTTTTGTTTGCCACAATTTAATATGACTAGAAATTTAACTGTCAAATTTCATGAAGGTCATTCCATTATTTACCATATAAAGACCACTCTCTTAATAGCGTTTAATACGCGCAAAGCCATAACGAATAATGCTATTATAATAAAATTTGGTCAGCCATGGTTTTTTAAAACTAGAAATCACTCTGTCAACTTTTGGAAATATCGGCCCATAATTTATCATCTATATGTATATATAAAAATGAAAAATTTTTGTATGTTTGTTTGTTGGCTTATAGACTCCTATACTACTGAACCGATTTTCCTGAAATTTTTACAGTAGCATCATGTGAGCCCTAAAAATAAAAAAAGGCTACTACTATTATTTTTTCGATAGGGACAGGGGAATTAATTAAATAAGAACTTTTGGTAGTAGGATCTCCTGAGCCCTAAAATTTAAACAAAATAGCAGCGGTGGAAGTGGTTCCCCAAATAGGACGCCAATGTTTAATATCGCATATCTTAAGAACTGTTATAGTGAGTATGTTCAAACTTTGTAGAAGTCACTCTTATGGTATGCTACACCATTGAAAATAAAAATTAAAGCGGGTAGGCGAAGGGGGGAAATACCTCCCATAAGATGCATATATTAAATATCGCTCAACTGAAGAACTATTAAAGAGAGAGTCTTCAAACGTGGTTAAAGCTACTATTATGATAAACTATAAATTTTAGTATAGAAATGGGCGGGGTAGACAGAGGACGAGTAGTACTCTTCATAAATAGAAATATAAATAAGAGCCGCTGCACGCATTTTGTTGAACTTTTCTTAGAAGTATCTTCTGAGCCCCAAAATGTAACTAAAATAGCAGCGGGGGAAGTGGTACCCCCCATAGGACGCCAATGCTTAATATCGCATAGCTAAAGAACTGTTAAAGTGAGAATGTTCAAAGTTTGCAGAAGTCACTCTTATAGTATACTAAACTAAATAAAAATAAAGCGGGTAGGCGCAAAGGGGGAATACCTCCCATAGGATGCATATATTAAATATCTCTCAACTCAAGAAGTGCTTAAACCAGTGTAGCGAAGCGCACCGGGTTAAGCAAGTATTATATAATTTAGCGTATTCCATAAGGAACATAAGCTATTTACATAGAATCTCCATCTTTATCTGTCCGTTGCAACGTATCTTAGTTCATTAACCCTGGATGGTTAGAGTTCGTCGAATTGACAAAGCTCATTTACTTCTTATAATAACGCCCTTTTTTTGATGCCGAAAGTTTGTAGTGAGTGGACAATTCAGAGGTGTATACTCGTCGTAACGACGAAAGGTAACCTTATTGTAAATTTTTTAAATTTGAAATATTACTTTTGTCAACAGCTACGTCATATACAGTTAGGGACAAAATTGTTCACAAATTTAGCGTTATTGGCAAAATAGGCTATAAATTTTTGTTTTATTTATAACTATTTAAATTTTTTTAACTATATGAAAAGTAGAACATTTCAAGAACTCAAAAATAAAAACTTTTCCAAAAAATATATGTTCATAATATTTTACACGGTATCAGTATTGTCTTCTGGATGTGAGCAATTATGACCCTAGTTAGAGATTATTGTTGTATTTGGGTCCTAGCGTTTGGTATGTTGTCCATTTGCTCTTTTAAGCTGCCTTAATCTTTTTTTCCATTCTTTTACAAGAGTTCTAAGCAGTTTTGGCTCTATTTTTTCCAAGCTTTAACGGCAAGCTCGCTAAGCTTATATCCAGTGTTAGGCGGGTTCCTCTGAGCAAACAAAAAAGTGGTATTTTGGAAAGGACCAAAGTTACTCAAGTGGCTACTACTCTGGCGACTAATTAGGTAAAATTATTTTCGAGTTTTTATTTTCTTCAAACTAACTTTTAGGTATTTCTGAAGTATGCTTAATATTGTTGTCCTGCATAATGATATCACCCTGTCGTGATTCTTAGCCGAATATGGCTTATCTTGGAATCAACGGGTCTTTAATGATGATTACGTAGTGCTTGGCACACATTTTTCTTCTGAATTAGCGGAGTGTTCGAAGCTGGTTCCCGCGAAAACAATCTCATGTCATTTATGAGATCATCAAAATTTTAAAATTTGGAATTATTTCACTCTTTTACGCTAACACTTTTACGCCAGCCATGTTAGCACCCGTCCGCCTGCCTGCAATCCGATAATTTTTGTCCGATCTAAGCATGTTACACGAATTAAATCTTTAAAACTGAATTTTTCTTACTTTTTTGCAAACTTCAGCCGTTTTCAGCTGTTATTTTTGCTAAAAGATGGGTTGTCGCTCTTTATTCTAGCTACCAATCTACTAGAACTTAAGCAACTTCGTATGTTTTTAGCGCTTACATCTAAATTGTACTCTATGCTCAGTATTTGCCGTACCTTATTAGCTATACTGACTACACCAGTAACAATAAGTCGCTTTGATTCGCGAAAATTATTTGGCTAAAGTTTTTTTTGGGCGACCAGCTTTGTTGCTTTTGGTATCCAAACTACACTTTTTTTTATTTAACATTCAAATCTCTCTGAATTGTTGTATTTTGTGTGATCTTGAGACTTCTTTTTATAAATTTTTCACAATGCTTTGTTTTAAAATTGCCGCTTCTGACTTACAGTTCTTGAAGAAACTAGGCAAAATTTAACTGCTCGAATTTTTTTCAAATTTAAAAAATATTTAATATTAATGAATTAATTGACTCACTTTAAAAGCAAATCCCACAGATTAAACTTGAAATTTTGTTGGAATTTTTATGACAGATTCACACAGGGTCAATATTGTTCACACATATGGTTTGGATGTTAGCTTAGTATTAATATAAAAAAAAGGGTACTTTTGAAAATAAGTTTACATAGTATTATTTTAAAATGTAGAAACCCATACAATAGTTTTTGAAAGTTTCCAAGTTAAAACTTTAATAGTTTTCATGATAAACATAAATGTTTTATAATTTCGTGAACAATTTTGTCCCTAACTGTATGTCCCAATATCTTCCATAAAGATCAAAAAACCAAAAACCGACGACAGTACCTGAAAAATAATCCTTAATCTCTCATGGCTCCTTCTTTAAGAGGCAGATTTAAGACACCTACCTACAGAAAACAAAAATAAATATGTTTTTTCTTTATGTATGGAAATCGATATACAGTTTTCTCAGTAAATTGTAAATAAAATCAAAATTTGCGCACTAATTAAAATGAAATAAGCCTCATTTCATTCAAAATTATGTTAAGATAAATGTTTTAGACCAAAACTGTGATTAATTTCGCATTTTTCTTTTTTATGAATTTTTAAAGAACAAAAAATTTGTTTTTATTTTCAAAATGTTCCTATTATTCTTCAAAATTCAACCAAATCTTTGAAACTACAGGGCAAATTTAAAAACAATGCAAGCACGGCTTAACAGTTATTCTAATATATGTAGTGAAAGTGACTTAATTTTAGACATAGCGATATATCTAGAAAACTAGAGCTGATAGAAAACAAGTTAGAGTGCTATATTCGGCTGTGCCGAATCTTTGATACCCTCCACCGACAGTTCGAATGTTTAAGGAGTAATATCTGTATGATGTTATTATAATCTTAAACTGTGACGATTTGTTATTAATTATGGTTTAAGGCAACCAAACTGTTTTCCGGTAGAAGGGTTTATATGGGGCCTAGGGTAAATTATGGACCGACTATCATGAAATTTCACAGCGTCATTTCTAGTCCTTTAAAACTGTGACGTACCAATTTCTGTTATGATAGCATTATTAATTATGGTTTTAGGTGTACTGAACTGTTTTCCGGGAGTAGGGTTTCTATGGGGCCTAGGGTAAATTATGTACCGATCTTCACGAAATTTCACAGTATCATTTATAGTCCTATAAAACTGTGACGGGCCAAAATTTGTTATGATTGCATTGTTTTTTACGGTTTTAGGCGTACTAAACTGTTTTCCGGTAGTAGGGTTTATATGGAGCCCAAGGTAAATTATGGACCGATCGTCACGAAATTTCACAGTGTTATTTCTTGTCCCATAAAACTTTGATGTACCAAATTTTGTTATGATAGCGTTATTTTTTACGGATTTAGGCGTGCTAAACTGTTTTCCGGGAGTAAGGTTTATATGGGGCCCAGGGTAAGTTATGGACCCATCTTCACGAAATAACACAATTTTATTTCTTGTCCAATAAAACTTTGATGTACCAAATTTTGTTATGATAGCATTATTTTTTACGTTTTTAGGCGTACTAAGTTGTTTTCCGGGAGTAAAGTTTATATGGGGCCTATGGTAAATTATGAACCGATCTTCACGAAATTTCAAAGATTTATTTTTAGTTCTATAAAACTTTGATGTACCAAATTTTGTTATGATAGCATTATTTTTTACGTTTTTAGGCGTACTAAGTTGTTTTCCGGAAGTAGGTTTTATATGGGGCCTATGGTAAATTATGGACCGATCTTCACGAAACTTAACAGTTTAATTTCTAGTCCTATGTAACTGTGACTTGCCAAAATTTGTAATGATAGCATTGTTAGTTAGGGTTTTAGGCTTAATATACTGTTTTCCGGGAGTAGGGCTTATATGGGGCCTAGGGTAAATTATTGACGGATCTTCACGAAATTTCACAGCGTGATTTCCAGTTGAATAAAACGAACTGTTGCGAAATCTTATATCATTCTGTGCATTTTTCCACCATTTATGTTAGTTTTTGTAACAAAATTATCAATTTTTTTTAGGTGGTGGTTCCACATTTTGATTCATAGCTCAGATCCTATTGAACCGATTTTGCTGAATTTCAATCCCAAACTGCTTAGGATAACTACAAGCAATTTGACACCAAGTTTGTTGATTTCTTTTGTGTTTTTCGAAAGTGAGCGTGTTTTCAACAGACGGACAGACGGACAGACGGACAGACAGACGGACATGGCTAAATCGACTTAAAATTACTCAAGGACCGAGAATATATATACTTTATAGGGTCTGAGATGAATAGTAAAAAAGTTTCACACGGAATGACAAACTGAATATACCCTCTTCACAACTAATTGTGGTGGAGGGTATAAAAATGTAGATTCGATTTGAAATCAGCGACCTAAAGTTAGTAAAATTTTCAAACCGCACAAAAAATGCTCAAATTTGTTCCCTTGTGTTATTAGGCGCAAGCTGTTTATTTAGTGGATAAAAAAGCGGTTGAGTCTAAAACCGACTTGTTCTTTACGACTGCGTCTGTCCAAGGGTTCAAGGATGCGATTAAGTATAATTTTGTTAGATTTGATAAACCGCGGGTGTTAAGGCGACGCTTCTCCAGTTGCTGCACAATTTGAGGCTACCTCTCTTGGGGATTTCTGTGGGGATCGTCTTTGTATTCCATATTACCGTAAATAGTGGATTAAGTGTTTCAGCGGTGTTATAATTAATAATTTACCGTTGGTGTCATATAAAGCCCACTGCGGCAATATTCTTATTGTAGGTGGAGGATATCAAGAATACGGCACAGCACACTCTACACTTAAAAAATTTTCTTCACAGATCCAATGAAATTTACATTAAAATTCAACCTATGTAACCTTTCATTGGATTAATGAAGGATTAATAAAATCAATGACAAAATTTTCATTGATTTTATGAATCCTCATTGAAAAAATGGATAAAATAAACGTTTGTCATTAAACTAATGCAAAATTTTCATTGATTTTATGAAACATTTCATTAATCCAATGAAAGGTTACATAGGTTGAATTTTAATGTAAACTAGTCTTGTGTATTTCTCTGATTTGTATAGCTACACCACAACATCAAAGAGGGTATTGTGCGTTTGTGCTGATGTGTGTAACACCTTAATATATTGGTCCTACTAGATCCAACTTTAAGGAAACCGATCGATTTACAATCACTGTTTAGACCAGTGATAGGCATTTTATTTCTTATTCTAATCGAGCGAAGCTCTACGCTTTTCAGCAGGAAACCAGAGTCTCTGGCGGGAATCGAACCCGTAACCCTCGCACTAATAGACTAGCTCACTACCAACTAGTCTACAAGGGCGTTGCATGTTACAATCTGTTCAATGTGCATGCACACGTACGTAACCAAAGATACAAATGAAAACGTGTCGCCCTGAATTTGCCTATTGCAGGCTTACAGCCGCACCTAAACATAAGCGGTATGCGTTTTCTAGTTGTCAAAAATTGCCATGCCCATACAATTTGTATAAAGAATCCCTAAATAGCGCGGCGTCAACGCTTTTTAATTGGAAAATCCGATTATATTTATAAAACTTTAGAAAGTTTTGTTTCAATACAAATGTGTTAATGCTAGAAAGAAGAATATTACCAGTCTTATCAGATATTTTACGGGATTAATTATCGTAAATAGTTGTTTCCCTCGTAATTTGTGCACTTTTCCCTTTTATTTTCTCACTTTCTTTTTGCTGGAGAACGGAATATGTATATAAGAAGTTCTTCTTATAACTCGAATATTAAGGTCAAGATCCGTTAATAAGGCGCAAACCGATATATTGCTTAACAAAATGCAAAACAACAGATCGTTTGCCTGCGGAGTTGTCAAGATTTCGAAAGACGTGGAAATTTGGAAAATATTTTACTACATAAAATTTAAAAAAGTGCAGAAAACTAACTTTGTAATCAAACTATCCCTCCAATAATGAATATTTTGCTTTTTTGTTTTAACTTTTCTTTAAAATAATTAGTATTGTGGTAATTTTGTTGAACTTTTTGTGGTTTTTAATCCAAATTTTCAATATTTTTGATCAAGTCCATCAAATTTAATTTTCATTAAATTATTTTTATGAAGAAAGGAATTTTACAACATGAAAATTAATCAAAATTGTTATTGATAATCATTCATTCTTGACTGACCTGAGATTCGAGCCCAGGCGGCTGCTTACCCTGACATGTTGCGATCGCTAACAATTGATCTGCTCAGAGGGATTTGCCGTCTTACACTCGCAGCCATCGACGACTGCTGACGTCAATAGTTCTTTAAAATATATATGTACGTGTATATTTTTGAACAAAAATTTCATTGATTTTTAATTTGTTTTAATCCTTCTATTTTTCATTCACTGGAACTGATAGCGTGAACAAATTTTCACATGAGATTTACGTTAGCTTTTTCCCCTTCAAGGGGAATGATAATTTCATGGGAACAAAAATTTCATTGTTATTCACGATAGGGGTGAATAATGCAAAGAAAAATCAATTCCTAGTAACTGCCCAATTTACACACCTTACCCTTCTATAATGAATGGTTACATCAATAATTTTCAAAAAAAAAAAACTTCACACCAAAGCAACATTTAAAATGTCTGCTCTTCTGGTACACAACAAAAAAACACACTTGCTCAAATAGAATTTGTAATAAATTTTATATAAAAATTATAAAAAAGGTTGACGATATTATGGTGGACAACAGCAAAAGTATCATGTATTTTTTTCTATCATACGCAACAGAGATTGAAAAAGTACACGAAACAAACCTTTAAAAATGAGCAGATAGATGGTCGTTAAAGCAGACACGCGGTATCTAATGAATTCAATACAACAACATGTGTATTTTAGATGAATTGGAGAAAAAAGTAAACATACATATTTAACATAAACACATGACTTTATGCTCCAACCAGTGCCAACGGATAGGCCCAAAGTGAGCAAATGCTGTATACACACTGCCTTTCCATTCAATTAGTTTGATAAAATAATATAATAAATGGATGGACATAGAAACACACACATATACATATTTTATTATATGTATGTTCATATATAGAAATTTTTGTCATGTTTACTTTTGCATAGAGAGAATGCATAGATTTTATTTACAAGAGTTTGTACATCAGAGTTGTTATGTCCAACAATCAGTAGCCAAAACCCGCATAATGGTTGTCATTCATTTACACTAGAGCTAAATATATGCGACACGCCATATTGGCATAATTAGCGGCCCACATAAATTTTTTTTTTTTTTTTTATTTACGGTCTCGTTTGCTTCAGCCTTAAAAATTTGTAATTTTTTGTTGCAGAATCCCTAATTTAATGATGCTGAACAACTAAACGCATAATATTGGCACATGTTGTTTGTAATAATTTGAGCTTTAATAGATTAAAAATCGATAAAAGTTGCTTAAACTCTTATTGCAGTTATTTTTTTAAATGTTTTTGTTTAAGACGAAGTTTATTGAACAATAAGCATATGCCCACTTTTATGGATTTGAAGTGATAATATGTTTTAAAACTCTTGGATCTTAACCTTCTTAACTTCTGAATTAAAAAACAATAATAATTTTTAATAAAAAAGCTAGTCTCCGTTTCTTGGATATTTCTCTGATTTGTATACCCACACCACAACAGTAAAGAGGGTATTATGCGTTTGTGCTGATGTGTATAACGCCATAAAATATTGGTCGTAGATCTACCTTTTAGTATACCGATCGATTTAGAATCACTGTTTGAATCGAACTGAGTCTGCGACCAGCGATAGATATTTTGTTTCTTATTCTAATCCCGCGAAGCTCTACGCTTGTCTGGAGGAGACCAGAGTTTCTGGCAGGGATCGAAACCGTAACCCCCGCACTAAAAGACTAGCGCACTACCAACTAGTCTACAATGGCGTTGCATGTTACTTTCTATTCCATGTGCGTGCACACGTATGTAACAAAAGATACAAATTAAAACGTGTTGCCCTGAACTTGCCTATTGCCGGCTTAGAGCCGCACCTAAACAAAAGCGGCACCCGTTTTCTAGTTGTCAAAACTTGTCATGCAGATACAATTCGTATGAAGAATCCCTAAATAGCGCGGCGTCAATGCTTTGCTTTTTAATTGGAAAATCCGATTTTGACAACGCGCTTAACAGTGAAGTTGTCTGCTATTGTTAGTAAATAAGGAAAATTTAGCTATTATGTGAGTTTTATTAAAAAAAAAAAAGGTTGACGCTTTTGTTTACTTATAGCATATCAGCGTAAAAGCTAAGCGGAAGAAAACGTTTTGTCTTTCGCTCTTGCTTAGGTACGGCTGTTAGGCACGAGAACATGTTGAAGGGAAATATTTAGTTTGGGAGCATGTTACAGGTAGGGAAGGGAGTATCGTGTTTGCTACTCGTCGAAACGCTTTGTTGACATTTTCATTGCTTGCTTTGCAAATAAATACAATAATAATGGAATGTTGCTGACATTGAAATAAATTGAATGAAATAACAAAAGAAAATTCCAGACTCTTTTCTTCCAAATGTTCGACCGTCTAAACTCGGACTAACGTTGTCCGTCCGTCCCGCTGACTGGAAAGCTAGAAGGCTTGCTGGCTGTTCCGGTAAAGTACAGGACGCAATTTTAGAGATAATTTGATGGAATTTCGTACGTATTGTCATAGGGGCGTAGTGCGTTGAAAATTTTAAAAATCAGTCCATAATTTCACTTAGCCCTCATTCAAGCTTATTTCTGGAATAGGGTCTTTGTGCCCACAAACCATTTTATAATACTGGTATTGATCTAAACTCATTTTATTTACAATCTCAGTCATCTTACCAGATTCTATTAGAATCGGTATATATTTGGTCAAAGCTCCCCAACAAAAACTAATGCTTTTAGCCTTTAGCTTTTAAAAAATGGCATTACATCAAATTACCACAAGCCATTACTTGCACTAAAAGCAGTTTTCTCTTTATCCTTGTCTGCAATTTCTACTTGCCACACTGAAAGAAATATGCTTCATATATTAAATGAATCATTTTCATAAAAAAATTTTCCTTGGGTAAATGATAATTTTCATTGTCTAAATGGAATTTCATAGTTATAATGATGTATTTTCATTAAAATCGCTTCATTAGATTTCGTAATTACGTTAAAAAATTGTCATTGGATATATGAAAACTTAAGTTTGTCCAATTTAAACAAAAAATTTTCATTGGGAACATAAAAAAACCATATACAAACATAACTTTATTCATAAATTAATAAAAAATTATAGTTTCCTTAAAAAAATGTTTAATTGTTAATTAAAAAATGTAAGATTTAATAATTTCATACATCTAATGCTATATGTATGCCATTAAATTTATGAAATCAAAATTTTTTTTTATAAAAGCAACATATTTCAATAATTGCCTTCATAAATTTTAATTTTCATTATGACAATAAAAATGTCATTATAGTAATGAAACAAAAACTTTTAATCCACTTTTAGTCAACGTTGTTATTGATGTTATGGACAATTTAATCTCATATTTACGCTATTAATTGAGTAAAAAACAAGTTTTTTTTATCCAAAAACTACACTGCCCGGTAGGCTAGCTGGTAGTGAGCTAGTCTATCAGCACCGAGGTTGCGCGATCGATTCCCGCCAGAGACAGAAAAAAATAAAAAATAAAATAAGAAAAAATTAAAAAATAAATAATTAAAAAAAATAAAATAAAATAAAAAAAAAATAAAATTGTTTACTTTATTGAAAGTATTTACCAATGAATAATATTCATATATCTAATGTAATGTTTTATTAAATCCTTTTAATGAAACAGGTTTCATTGATCCAACGAAGCGCTGCATAGGTTCCTTTTAAATGCAATTTTTCATGGGATTAATGTCAAAATTCATTGTTATTGCAAAGAAAATTCTTTCAGTGCAATATCCGCTCTTCAGATCTAATGTGGAAAACCATTCTATTTCGGCTAACGTGTCCAGGGTGTCATCAATCCTAGGCAGTGGATAGCTGTCCTTTTTTGGTGACGTCATTTAGCTTACTGTAGTCTACACAGAGCCTAGTACTTCCATCTTCCCTGGTTTTTACCTTTCGAGGCAATGATAAACGCATATTTCTTAAGTAATTGTTTAGACTTATTTCTCTCGGGCGGCCTCAGTTTTTCAGTCTATTTCCGCACATGTTCCTCTAGTAGTTCCTGGTCCTTTGTACACAGAAAAAATTATTTCCGAATTATTATCAAACAAACGCTTGTTTGAAAATTTTTTTAATTTCTACAAATTTTTTTACTGATTCAATTAAAATTTTTGTTTGATTTTTATTTAACCAAAAAAAATGTTGACAACCATTCAAAAATATAATACACGCGTTATTGGTTTCAAGTTTTCATAATTTTGTATGAAATATTTAACGCTTTTTAATGTTGTCGTCTTTTTGAATTTTTTTATTTGATCGTAAGCAACACTTCCTAATGTGAAATATAAGAACTACAACAAAAAACACATACTGTCTATTTTTGGACACTTTAAAAAAGTGCAACAGTAAGAAAGATGAAGAGGTTTGAAGTAAAAAAAAAAAAAAAATAGCAGGTAAAAAAACGTTTCACTCTTTTTAAACAACAGAAACAACAACAACATTATAAGAAACAAAATAAATTTTTGGTTGGTTTCAAAGTTGGTTAAAGAAAAACCAAAATCCCGTATTAAATTTTTTCAAACTGTTTGCTTAAATACATCAAATACAAAAATATAGTGATGACGAAAAACATATCGAGTCGGTCTGTCGCCGTTTTTGGGTTACATTTCTTCTTCATTAGCAAAGGAAAGGATACAGCAACAGTGAGTGATGACGAAAAACATTGTGTGTATAAAAAAAGAACTTCGTTCAAAAATTATTCCAACAAAAAAATGTGTCTCAAAGCCAGCCGGCCGCTCTGCTCTCTCTGCCATCATCTTCTAATACAGTGCCTGCTTGTGTGCGCATCATTGCTTGTGCAAAAACCTGTTTTTTTTTTTTTTTTTTTGAAATTTAGTATATGAATTTCAGAAAAAATCAGTGTTTTTTTTCAATAAACAAAATGCAAATAAATTGTTTGAATATGCGAATTTGTTTATAGGACCGATTTCAGACAAAAAATTGTTTGATTCTACAAATTTTTTGTTTGAATTGGAAAAATAATTTTTTCTGTGTACCTTTTTTAGCTATGTCTGGATGTTCCTCGCAACTTATTATTGCCTCTGTTGAAGCACATTGCCCAATCTTTATGTGCTGCGTAAGAACCTTTTCGCTGTTTGATTAATTTAAAACTCTTACAGGAACTAAGCTGTTGTTGGTTTTAACGAGGGCATTCGCTGTTACTATATCACCTGTATTTTCTGTTGGCTCTACCACCCATAGACAATTATTGTCCTCACAATCTCCCTCCATTCGCGCCCATACTATGGTTTCTGACTTGGGTGGCAATTTTTCACGTTCAAAGGCGAGTAACTGTCTTACATGAGCCTTGTTTTCGTATCCAACATCAAGCGGAATTTCAACATTACGCCAAGTCATAATTTGCTGTCTCATATTTAGATGAATACCTTGTCCAATCATAAAATCTGAGCCAATAATGACTTCGTCTACAATATCAGCCACAATAAATACATGGTGAGCGCTTGTATTGGCCATACCTAATCCTACTTTTACTTTCCCATAGACGGTGCCAGGCTCCCCCGTAGCTGTTCGCAGACTCACACCCCAAAGTGGTTCAATGGTCTGTTGCATTAAATCAGGCCTTATGATCGAATGTGATGCCCCAGTGTCCACAGTCAAAACTCGTTTTTGATCGTTGATACACTGAAAGAATTTCCTTCGCAATACCAATGAATTTTGACATTAATCCCATGAAAAATTGCATTGAAAAGGAACCTATGCAGCGCTTCGTTGGATCAATGAAACCTGTTTCATTAAAAGGATTTAATGAAACATTACATTACATCTATGAATATTATTCATTGGATGAATACCTTCAATAAAGTAAAAAAAATTTTATTTTTTTAATTATTTTTTATTTTTTCTTATTTTATTTTACTTTATTTTATTTTTTTTTTCTGTCTCTGGCGGGATTCGATCGCGCAACCTCGGTGCTGATAGACTAGCTCATTACCAGCTAGTCTATTGGGGCAGTGTAGTTTTTGGATAAAAAAACAATGTTTTTTACTCAATTAACGGCCATTTTCACCAAGTTCGGTTATAATTAACTATCGGTTATAGCTGTCAAAACATATTGGTAACCGGAACTTTAATTGTAAGTTAGTTTTAATCGAACTTGGTGAAAATGGCCGTAAGAGCGTAAATATGAGATTAAATTGTCAATAATAACAATAACAACGTTGATTGAAAGTGGATAGAAAGTTTTTGTTTCATTACTATAATGACAATTTTATTGTCATAATGAAAATTTAAATTTATGAAGGCAATTATTGAAATATGTTGCTTTTATAAAAAAAAAATTTGATTTCATAAATTTAATGGCATACATGTAACATTAGATGTACGAAATTATTAAATCTTACATTTTTTAATTAACAATTAAACATTTTTTTAAGGAAACTATAATTTTTTATTTATGAATAAAGTTATGTTTGTATATGGTTTTTTTATGTTCCCAATTAAAATTTTTTGTTTAAATTGGACAAACTTAAGTTTTCATATATCCAATGAAAATTTTAAATGTTACGAAATTACGAAATCCAATGAAGCGATTTTAATGAAAATATTTCATTATAACTATGAAATTCCATTTAGACAATGAAAATTTTCATTTACCCAAGGAAAATTTTTTTATAAAAATGATTCATTAAATATATGAAGCATTTTTCTTTCAGTCTATAACCACAAGCAATAAGGTTTCTGTTACTCTGTTGCATTACTGAGATGGAGTTTGTGGGGCCCTTAAATGTGGGAGCTAGGTCATGGTCCGCGGTGCTAGCTCTTTTTAGTTTAACGGGGATTCTTGTGAAGACTGGTGATTACCCCGCTTGTTGTTTCTGGGCGGTGAACGTTTTCTTGGTGATTTGCAGTTACGTTGTATGTGACCAGTCTTTCCGCAGTTATAGCATTTTACTTTAGTTTTTGTTTTCTTCTTGCTTAAAACTTCCATAACTGCCTCCTTCAAATCCTACACAATATCTCTTTCACCATTGGCGGTCACATCGAGTCTTCGCACTCTTCCTACTTGTGGTCTTGAAATAATTCTTGCGATTTCCTGGGCTAAAGCAAATGAAATAGTTTCTGCAAAGGTTCGTTTTTGTGATGCACATACCGCAAGATTAACATCAGCATCACGAATACCGTTTACAAATGCCTCAGTTTTAAAATGATCCAAAAAAGGATGATTCTCACTAGGATAGGCTAGCTGTACCAACCGCTCAATATCCAGTGCGAAGTCCTGTAAGGTTTCGTTTGCTTTTTGCACTCTGCCACGCAACTCCATTTTGTATATTTCCTTTTTGTGTTCACCACCATACTTACGATGCAGCGCTACCATAATTTCATCATAATTGTTTCTGCTACTTACTGGTACACTTTCAAGCACTTCAGCCGCTGTCCCCTTTAAAGCAAGAATTAGCTCGATGGCTTTTTCCTCACTGTTCCATGCATTTCGGTTGGTAACTATATCGAACTGGAACTTTAAAACATTTAATGGCACACTACCGTCAAAACTTGGGACCTTTATTCTACTCGGGGTTTCTGGAATCCCCCGCACTGGTCCCTGGTCCTTGGCATTGTAGACTATTTACTTTTGCTTCCTGATTGTGGAGTTTTTCATCAACTTCTATTTTTACATCAGACAGCTTTTTGTTGCATTCAATTTCCATGTCATTTACTGTTTCATTTATGACTGTGGAAGACTCTTGAAGCTTCTCAAGTTTTTCATTAGTAGCCTGAAGTTTCTCGTTAGTTATTCTAGAATTCTCTTGTATTTCAGCCAGGATGGTGCTAGACTTCTTCTTCATTTTTCTATAAGTTTCATCAATTTTTCTAGAATATCGCTCGAATTTTCTTTAACTATTTGTACCATGCTTTTGGAATTATCGTCCATTTTTCTAGAAGTTTCATCAATTTTTCTTGAAGTTTCAGCTAGAATATCGCTGGAATTCTCTTTTATCATCTGTACCATGCTTTTAGAATTATGGTCCATTTTTCTAGAAGTTTCATAAATTTTTCTAGAAGTTTCAGCTTAAATTGCTCTAGAATTTTCGTCCATTTTTGCCATCATAGCAGCAAACATTGTGTTAAAATCTATACTGCTAGCAACTGCACGAGTACATACCTTAATTTCTTCTTTATCATCAAATTCGAAACTCACAATGTCCATATTCGTCGCTTGAATTCATCTAATAGTCACTTCTGCAGCTCTGCTTTATTTCCTGCAGTTAGCAGATCTACCTTGCCCAATTCTTTCTTGAGCTGTTCCACTTTAAGTTCATCAAGTTTCATTGCAGTCTATATTTTTATTTTTTTTTTTTTTTATTTTATTATTTATTTTTTTTTTTAAGTATTTTTTTTTTTATTTATTTTATTTATGCAATTTCACTTCTGACACAATTGTTACGTTACTGCCTTTCAATAAGGTTTTGGCTTATCTCCTTTATAATAAACCTCTTGAGTTATTTTATTGCAATTCAAATAAAACATATAAACACAACAGTTTTAAACACTGTTTACAATTTACACAACTTTATTTAGTACTTAGTCACTTTAACAACCGTAATTTATAGCTTTTATTCACAACTAACTATAATTTTCTCAGCGTGATACGTTATTGACAAAGTCTGAACTTAGAATGATCTCATTATGCTAGCTTAATAACTCAATAACGAACATTCGAGTATTTACAGTGGGGTTGAAGTACAATTATGCTCAACAACTTTAACAATACATCTGTACATTGATTTTTACACTAGAAGTGTGCATAGCTTACAATTTTAACTAATAAAATAACTAACAAATACTTAATAACTAATCAATACAAGATAACACATAAATTAATCTAATTCTTAACCAATGATTACAACTAATTCTTAACTAAAGTTACTTTCGTAACAGTATATATAACTTTGTCATTCCGTTTGTAAGTTTCAAAATATTGATCCTACACCCTATCAAGTAAATAAATGTTGGGTCCTTATAAAAAGCGAAGTTGATTTAACGTTGTCCTTCTCTTCTCTTCAACTGAGTTGAGTTGTAAACAGGTAAACGGGCCATATTTCATTGTAATGATATTCAAACAACGTTTCTTCATGGTTCAGTTGTCTAGGGGGCTTGTTAAGGTTAGAAACTGTAAGTTCCCTGGTTCTAATCTTGGCTTTTTAAAAAGAAAATATTTTTCTTTTAATTTGTATGCTCTAAAAACGATTTTAAAAAAATATTTACCAATTTTCGCTCTTTAAATTTAATTTAAAATGAGGTTTTTAGTATTGCAAATATGTATGTAAAGACCAAACAATAATGTGTTCCGCGGAAATGTTTTTGCGAATATTTAACAGTTTGTGCTGAAGTCAAAAATTGTTCTCTTGTCTATTTAAACATTATGTTTCATTTTCTTAAATACATTGATTTTTTAAAAACTAAAATATAAAAGTTGAAATATATTAATAAGAAATTTCTTTTGCGGATCCTATGAAAATTATTTGCGAACCTCTAGGCGTCCGCATACTCTTTTTTTTGGAAAGCCGTTGCTTTATACGATCGATCTTTATTTCGATTTTCCATGAAAGTTCGGCGCCTGTACGAACACAACGTTGTGAACCATAAGCCATTTTTCTAAATCACCGCACTCAGAGTTTTCTATTTGTCAAAAATGTGCATGCTCATACAAAATTTTTTACAATTTAAAAATCCGATTAAGTAGTGAAGTTGGATGCAATTGCTAAAAAGTAATGGCAATTGAGCTATTTTAAGTCAATCTAGCGGTTTTAGCTCCCTTTTTATTTCTATTCTTTGAGTTTTATTAAAGGGTATTTTACACTATCACACAAGTCTTACGTTTATTGACGAAAATCCTTCCCTGTAGAGTTGTGTCGTTCCGGAACGACCTAGTTCCATTGAACGATTCCCTAAAAGGAACGGTGCGGACTTTTTCAATAGTTCATTTTTTGTGTTCCGCAATTGCAATCTGTTGGATGATCACATGTATTTTTGTAGGGTTATTTTTTGTGTATTGATCAATTTTGTCGACTTTTGTGTATTTTTGTCGTGACATATAAAAAATTTCTAAATAAATCAATTACTAATGTGCTCCAAAGCAATATATTTTAGCAATAAACCACTCATTATTATTTGTAATTATTTTTTACAAACATTTTAAAAAATTCTTATGTAGGTAGTTGTTACGCCACAACATAAAAACAAACAATAACAAATATAAGATTGTTGACGTTTTAACGAACGAAAGAGAAGTTTTTTCGTTCCTCGTTCATTTATTGTTCAAAGTAAAAACCGGAATGATTAACGAAAGGAACGACCTAGTTCCTTTGATCTTTCGGATCGGTCGGAACGATTCCACAAAAGGAACGATTTTGCCCAACTCTACTTCCCTGATCTAATTATTGTTAAAAAATTACTAACAAATTATCATGACAGTGTTGGTTTTTTTTTCTCAAAATACGTAGAGACTTGTAAGAAAGTGTAAAAAGTAGCCTAAAACAGGGTAAGTTAAGAATACTGTCCAAAACACGATATTGACGTTTTTTTGTTAAGTATGTCATTTCAGCTTTAAGACTAGGCGCTAAAAAATTTTGCCGTTAATGCGTTGATTTAGATTGGTCTTAAGATTTAAATATGTAATTTAAATATGTTGATTTCAAGAAAGTGCTGGTAAAAACAATTTTGAAGCAATCTAAAAAACTGACATAAATAATTTTTACATTACGAAAAACATTTCCGAAAAGGAAATTTTCTTTAAAAAAAAAATAACCGAATTTCCTGTCTTCTAAACAAGCTTTACTTTAATATTTTTTAAATCAAATACTTTTTAATATCAACTACTTTTAAACTTTTGTTCAATTCATGTTTTAAAAAGTATTTTTAATTTGTTTTTTGCTTGGCATGCGCATGTTTTAATAAAAAGATTTTCGGTTTTACATTTATGTTATTGTTGTCTTGAGTTCAAAAACATAACCCCACCAACTGTGTCATAATTTGCTTTACCTAGGTGCCAGCAATACACATTGGGGTTATGGTTCTGCTACCGCCTATTCACCCTATTTGGCCGGCAGTGGTTTATCGTCATGTACAACCCCAACTTCCGCACAATTTAATAATCCAGCTTTGGGTTTCTCATGTTCATCTAATGAGCAGCCGAATAATCAGGATTTTACTGGAGCTTCGAATAGAGATTGTGTGCCAAGTAAGTGTATAAGAATGAAAGGAAGAGTAAATTTTTGTTAACTTGTAAATAAATTTAGTGTTACCGGACTCTACGGCCTCGGATTTGGATCAGCATTTAAGTAATCTGGTAGGTTCAACAACTGGGCAAATGTCACATCATAGTTTGCTGGGCTCAACAGGACAAACGGCGATTTCATCAACGGTTAATGGGGGAGCAGTGGCGGGAACAAACTCAATATTGGTGCCGCGTTATCATAATTCCAACAACGATTACCATGTACACTCTAGTCAAAATGGTCCACGCAGTTTAAGTGATTCCTCTCAAGCTGAGTCTCCGGTGCAGGAAGATTTGCTCTCCACCAATACACCCAATTTGGGCGGCACTAATGGTAATGCTGCTGCCAATGGTGGTACAAATAGCAATTCAAATGGTTCTGCCAATAATTCTTTGGTGGGGGCAAATCAAAACTTTAGCGGTATAGTGAATCAAACACAAAATCCGGCGGCTTATGGTGGAGCCACAGGCACAGGTGTTGGCGTAGGTGGTGGTCATAGCGGTGCGGCAGGTGCTGGTTGTAATGGCTCTTTATATCCCGTCTTACCTGCTAGTTTGCTGTATTCCCAACTCTATACCGCCGCAAATCAATCGCATGGTTTTCATTCTCATGCCTTGCCCTCTCATACTTCGCCAAATTCCACAGTCCATGGAGAATTACAAAGTGTTATGGATCATATAAGCAATGTTGGTGTTAGACAACAACATAATATTATGTCAGGTGGAGGGGTAACACATCCCGGTGATCTGACCTTAATAGGGAATTGCGGTGCCTCAGTTAGAAATATTGAAGATGGCAATACCAACCGCCAATTAACCGCCTTGGCTGCTCATCGCGGTCACCATAATCCAGCTGATAATGGGGGTAGTGTTTGGCGGCCATATTGAGGTCAGGTGCTTTGGTGCGGCTCTGCTGTACTTTAGTGTTACGAGAATCCAGCGGAAGAGAGTACTGCTGTAGGTACAGAGAGCAAGCACTGGTAAGAGAGATAAGAAACGTGAGTGTGATTTTGTAAATAGTGTTGTATAAAAATAAAACTAGCTCAATATTTCAATTGAAATAAAACCCCAAAAAAAAATTTAGTTAATTTATTTCAAATTCAAATAATACGTAAGATTAATTAAAGTTTTTAATAAACAAAATCTCAATTAAAAACATATTCGTATAATTGTTAAATTAAATGTTAAATTTCTTTTAAACAAAAAATCCAAACAATTGCAAAATCACTTGAAACAGAGCGCATCTAAGTTCCTAAAAAAGAAGAAGAAACCCTATTTTAAGTTAAATCCTTTAAATATCCCTTTAAGAGATTTTTATTTAAAGTTAAATAAAAACAACAAAAAAACTTTATACTGTAATTAAATGTAAATACTTTTTCTAATTGAGATCTTCCCGTTTTATTTTAATGTAATCAATGTGCAATTTGTTTTAAAATTTTCACTTTTGTTAAATAATTTTCTAAATAAAATTAAATTAATTGTGTATTTACAACTATTAATTAATAAAAAAAAAATATTGTATTTGAAAAAATATATGTCGTTTAAATGTAGTCAAAAATATATTTAAAATGAAAGAAAAAAGAAAAACTTTTTTTTGTAAATATTGTAATGAGTAAAAATAAAGTATGAAATAAAAAATTCAATCCCCCAAACAAATCTAGTCAATATTGAAATAGTGCGAGTAATTTACTTTAGACATTACTTTACCAGTAAAACAAAAATATGAAAAACTTTTCAAAATTTTTAAAATAATCTTTAAATCTAAAACAAATAAAACCAAAAATCAATTTAAAGCAAAGTTTAATTAAGATCACAAATGTGAAACTATAATATCAGGTGCCAAATTACGATATTCGATATCGATTATTTTAATTGTATTGTAATTCCGATTGATATCGAATGTCGTAATTTGGCTCCAGTTATAAGATCATTCACTATAAATTTTATTATTTGTAGTCTCTAAAAGAAATCAGTAACAAGATTTAAGTAAAATGATTTTAAATAAACCAAGATAAAATATATAACACAATTATAGAATGGAAAACAAAAATCTTTATTATCAACTTGAATATGATGTGAGAAAATAAATGAAATACATACAAATCAAAATCTATGTATCGATATTCGCAAAAAAAATGATTAACTTGGAATGACTTTTATTTGGACAACCAGGGAAATAAGGTAAGACATACACAACTAAACAATACTTGAATATATTAAGTTTTCAATAAACAACACTATGCAAAAAATGAAAAAAAAATTCCTATATTATTGCTGATAAGCTGAAAGTACCTAGTTTTGACAAATTTTATAGCAAATTTGTGTAGAGCAACATGTTTACTTAATGTTTGCAGCATGTTGATCGACATAAACTAGGTACTTTCAGTTTATCAGGAATAAAACAGGAATTTGTCCATAGATTTTAATAAAATAACATTTATTTTATTTCTTTAAGATGCAACTTTACGATTAAGTACCAAAACTGTTGTTGTTGTGCTACTAAGTGACGAAGGTATACACTGGTTACTATTTAGCAAAATATAACAACAATCCCGGTGCTAGTTAACTAGTATCATTGTCGTGAATACTAATTTGAATTTTTCCTCATTATGGCTGGCAGATTTCGTTTAGAGTTTTGCAACATACGTGGACTAAGGGCAAATTTCATCTTTGTATAAGGTCACATGCGACTTCATCGGGCGGATTTTTGCGCCTTATGTGAAACCCAGGTAGGAGGAGATGCTGATCCACAGGATTTCCAAATACCTAAGTATCAATTTTTATCCCGTTTTGTTTATCATCGGGTCCTTGCATTGTACATTCGGGAACATATTGTGTTCCAACTTAAGCCCCATCTGGGATTTGATATTACACTTCGGGTTCATCCATAGAAGCCCAAATTTAGACACGGTAAGCTCGTACAACTGCTTTGTACCCGTATCCGATTCCATTACTTAATCCTTGGGGTCTGTCCGAGTAGCGAAATAGTCATTGCCGGGGACTTCAACATGCATAATTCTAGCCTTACGACTCCCAAGTGCTCATATGTTGAGCTCTTCGCTGCACACAACCACCTTTTGCAACTTGAAGGTCAGTTTCGCAATACCCTCGACCGTTTTCTCACTTCGCATCCTGACAAATTCGAAGTTGAGTTAATTGCGCCTGTCGGAAACGCGGATAATAACCTTATTTCTTCATCCTTTTAATTTTCGGACCTTCGTAGCGCTTCAAAGCCAGCGACGACACGCTCTATTTTTGCCTATGCAAAGGCTTGTTGGGCTGTGCTTAACGACTTCTTTCAGCATTTCAACTGGAAACTCTGTTTTCTTGATGACAATGTTATCGCCGCGGAAGAAATGATGGTAAATGTGTGATAAAGCTGGGAATGAAATTATTCATTCCATCCAAGCAAATTTCGACTAAACCTAAACATAAGCGCTGGTTAAATCAGAACTACAGGAATGCGGTCAGATCCAGAGAGGATACGTTAAATAATTTGCGTAATGAAAAAAACCTAGTTACTGACGCGTTACGATTGTGCCAGAGTACTTAGACGTGGACAACTTATTTACGAACAGCGTATTCGTACTAAGGTCCTTGCTGCTCCGCGGGGTAGTAAGACCTTTGGTCATTTGTTAAAAGGGTAAGGAATAATACTAGTTCATCCATTCCAACCCTTATAATGAATGGCCAAATAGTCACAGACCCTGTTGATAAAGCCGACCTTTTTGCTGAGATGTTTGCAAAGAATGCATACTTGTCGGAAAGCAATCAACCACCGCCCGAACTAGATAGGGTATGCAGTACTATGTCCAAAATATTTTTTCGAGCGCAGTTTAAAGGGTCCTTGAGGATCTCAACATAAACAAGTCCCCGGGGCCGGATGGTGTTGCAGCTTTAGTCCTTTGGCAAAATTATTTAGCTACTCGTACCGGCTGGGAGTTTTTCCTTCTTGCTGGAAGGTGGCCAACGTCCAGCCAATCCCAAAAAAGAGTGGGGCTACAAACCCCGAAAACTACCGACCAACAGAAATTTACTCTACGCTCTCGAAGGTCATGGAGAGCATGATCAATCACCACTTGGTAAATTATCTGGAGTCCAATTCACTTTTGTGTGATAGACAGTATGGCTTTCGTTAAAGTCGTTCACGAGAGACCTGTTAGCGTTTCTTTTGGAACGTTGGAGTCGTTTAGTCACCAATTTGGAGAAAGCAATGTGGTTGGTCTAGATATTTCCAAAGCGGTTGATCGTGTGTGGCACGGTGCACTTGTTTCAAAGCTTATTGCGTTTGGTGTCGGTAGAGATTTTTCTCGATTTATATCGAGCTTTCTCAGCGACCACTCTATACCTGTTGTTATAGATGGTTTCCTATCGGAGGAGTTTCATTTAAATCCAGGTGTACCGCAAGGCTCTGTTATTTCCTTTTCTTAACGACCTCCTTGGTCTAACTTCCAATCCTATCTATTCTATCGCAGATGACAGCAGCATTTGTCATTAATTTCCTTTGGTCATAGACCAAGCCCTACTGAGGTTGAAGCTATTAGACGGAATATTAATAACTCACTCAATCTTTACCTTACGACAACCTCCGAGTGGGGTCTAGCGAATAGGGTCGATTTTAATGCTCGTAAGACCAAATGTTGCATGTTGACCCACAGACGTCTTGTGGAGTCAGTGCCATCTGTATCCATGAGAGGTATAGCTATTGAGGAATCAGACATTCTTGATGTTCTGGGCATGCAAATTCAATTTGATGATCGTTGGAACCAACATGTCTTTCAAGTGTCGAAAGAAGCATTCAAGTCTGATCTTTTCATTATTTATACCGCCTTTATCCGACCGAAAATAGAATACAACTTCCATATCTGGGCAGGTGCTTCAATGTCTATTTTCAAGCTTCTGGATCGGGTACAAAGAAGTGCGTTGAACCTCATCAATGACAGTAGGGTATCTAGCTCTATTGATTCTATGGAGCACCATCAGAATGTGGGTTGTGCGGCATTTTTCTATCGTTATTACCACGGATGGTGTTCTGCTGAGATTGGCGAACTCATACCTGAGACGCGGGTGCATGCCCGTAGTACTCGCCTTTTCAGCAGATTACATCCCTTTGTTGTCGGCTATCCAATGTATCGCACAACGCATTACAGAGAAAATTCGTTTCTTGGTCGAACTGGCCTATGTGGAATGGACTCCCAGCAGATGTCTTCCGAGTTGGCTACAATTTGGAAAATTCAAATTAAATGTCCACAAACACTACTCCCTATTTCCTTCTACCCCATAACCAATTTTCTTAATTGCAACCCAATGCAACCCCTGAGTGTTGGCTCAAAGCAAACAAAAAAAAAAAAAATGCGAATCACACAAATTCATTCATTTGTTACTTTATTCAATAGCAATGTTTCATTTTAATTGTCCAACTGTCTATTCATTTTATTGTGGTTATGAATTAAAAATATGCCTTTCGGACTCGGCAAGTTAGTTGCGCTGACGCCTTCAAACCAAGAGTTGCGCAAGTAACTTGTCGACTTTGGTCGAAAATTGGTTTCAAACGTACTTTAAAACTAAATGTTCAGACAAATTTTATATATGATTTAAAATCCAATTTAGTTTTTTTGTGAATACGGCAGGAAATGTATTAAAATGTAAACTGATGAAACATTTCACTTTTTATCTATGAACTGTCCGCTTAAGGGAACTTTTTTGTCGAAATTTATGATAATCAAATGTTCGCGACCGGTCGTGGGAGCGTCCTTTTGTTGGATTGTAATTTGCTTAGCTTCGATTACACAAGGAAGATGTACGCTTATAGGAGCTCTACACGAGTAAAGCTTTTACTGAATTAGTTTTTTTTTAATTTAAATTAAATTTAGATCAATCGCTAACAAATTAAACGATGTGCACTTTTTAATCTACTTTGCAACTAAAACAGAAAAAAGGTTACAAATAACAAATTGACAGTCATGCAGTTGCAAGAACTATCACCTACGGAAAGTAATTTTCTGCTCAATTAACTAGAACACATTGTGGCAAGCAATTACGTTTAAAAATATCTAAAGAAAAAGTTCCAATAATTGCTTGTAATCTAACAAAAAATAAAAAGTTACAGAGAAAAAGAATACAAAAAAATAGAAATAAAAGAACAATCCGATAGACAACTGAAATCAGAAATAAAAAGAAAATAAAACTGCTAAATGAAACGAATTGGAACAAAGTGAGTTAAGAAAAGGGAAAAGTAAAAAAGAAAAACCACAAAAATTAAACTTATTGAACAAGAAATGTTTGAAAATATAAAATTTTTTTTTTTTTTTTTTTGTAAGGAATTTAAAAACTAACGATGTAAAAACAAAACTTACTTTAATTAAAGGAATAATTAAAATTCTTTTTTCTTGTATAACAAAAAACATATAAATTCTTTAAACATTTCTAGCATAACAAATGATTATAACAAACTGCTCTCACTCCCGCTTAAAAATTATTAGCTAGAAAATGTAATAAAACTTTATCTCCTCATCAGCATCTCATCATCATCGCCGACATCTTTAGCCGAATTCAACAACTATTTACATGATACATCTGCAACTTAAGTTGTTTTTCTTGGTCGATTGTTTCGCAATGGAAGGAGTGTAGACTCGTACAAGGATTTCTTTGTACAAATTTACTTTGGAATTGTTTTTCACAACAACCTACAAATAAAACGCCTAATTAAAAATTCTACACATTACTTTCGCCTTTTTGAAGAAAAATTTTCACTTTTTATTTGTTACTCATACCGAGGGAATAAAAAGGACGAAAGTTCCTTTAACATTTATCTTAAACATACATGTGTATAGTTAAGCAACAGAAAAAACATTTAATATTTGTGTATGTATTTGAGGTCTCTTTTCACTTAACCCTTTTTCTTCATTTGATATATTTCTATCGTATTGTTCAGCAAGATTTATATGTATAAGATGCAGAGACGTAGCGATTTTAGCAAAGATGAATTTAAAACTATGTTTTTATTCTTGAACATTGTAAGGAACCTCCGATTACTCCCGACTCTTTGATTTCCCACTCAAAGCCACAGAAATTATTAAGAACTTGTCCTTAAGTCAGTGCTCTGAAATTCTTCCAGACTGGATGTAAATCTCAGTAATGATAGTCAACCCTCTGAGCTAAACTGATTGTTAAATCAGTGCTCTGTTCGTAATGCTGCTACTAATCCAGTTTTTTTTCATACTGATTCTTTAACAACGACAGGTTTCCCTTACGCAGCCCAAAACTATCAAAGAGATTGAATTGCACATCCTTATATCGGGTGATTTTTTTAGCTATTATCTTTTTGGCAACACTGGTTTAAACAGCTGACGCACTTTTCGTGTTTTGTTTCACTGTCAAACATCTTCAGTTTGGTATATAATTTAACCATGAATCGTCTTACAAACGAACAACGCTTGCAAATTATTGAATTTTATTATCAAAATGCGTGCTCTGTTAAGAAAGTTTATTATGGTCAGTTTAATCGACCCACTTAAGCGGCTAATCGGACTATTGTGACTAAATTTCGCACCAAATTTACATTGTTGGACATTAAACCACCAACATGCTTACGTAGAGTGCGAAGTGAAGAAAATATCGCAGCTGTATCGGCCAGTGTTAATGATGACCATAAATTATCGATTCGTCGCCGTTCGCAGCAATTGGGCCTCTGCTACTCAACAACGTGAGATGATATACAACTTTTTTTTGCTCAAAATGCAAGAGCTTGACTTGCATGACATGTGGTTTCAACAAGACGGTGCCACATGCCACACAACACGCTTAACAAGGGAGTTATTGAGAGGCGAGTTCGGTGAACATTTTATTTCCCGTTCGGGACCGGTCAATTGGTCGCCTAGATCGTGCGATTTAACGCCTTTAGACTATTTTTTGTGGGGCTATGTTAAAGCTCATGTCTTTAAACACATGCCCGCTTTAATTGACGCATTGGAAGACAACATTGAAGCATTTATTCATGAGATACCGGCCGCAATGTTGGAAAGAGTATGCCATAATTGGACTAAGCGGATGGACCATTTGAGGCGCAGTCACGGTCAACATTTGCATGAAATAATCTTCAAACATTAAATTATATGAACCGTACTATCGATTCAAAGAAAGATTTCATGAATTTTTCTGAATTTTATGTGTTTTTTCTTTTAACTTTCCTATAGCTCTTAACAAATCACCCGATATATACGGGCAATATTGAAAAAGTTTTGTAGGAGATAAATGTTAAAATTTCAAGACCATTTTTTTTAAATTTGCTCCTATTCTAATATAATTATTCATCCGTTCTCTGGGGTCATACTTAAGGTTTTCATCCTAAATAGTCCTAATGTCACAGATCTAAAATGGATTTAAGTTTTTGTTCCAAATTTTAGCGCACATTGAAAAAAGATAAGCCAAAAAGTAATTTTGCTATAACGTCCTGTGCCATTAACTCAAATTAAGCTTTAGTCAACTTAAGCACTTTATCCTTTTTTGACAAAGTTATACTAATGAAAAACTATACAAATTTGTCTTTGTAGTAGGCACCTGCAGAAATCTATTTTAACACACATTTAAATCGTCGAAAAATTTTCAAACTCTCTACTGCAGTGTTGCTCCCAACAAAAAATACTGAAGAGAACTGTAGGCGACTAATTTAAATAATGTGTAGAATCAAATACTTTACTATATTAAAAATGCGGGGATATAAAAATTACTCTAAAAATTAACAAGGGAATTAAAAGTACATGCAGTAATGAGAGTTGGCACAAAAAATTAACACATTCTTATTTTTTAGTTTGAATTCAAAAGAAAAATCAATCCATCCGTACTTAACCCTTCGATGTTCTATAACAGTGATAACCACTCCATAGACTCGCGAGCCAGTCAATAATCGTATTTTTCACACAGACACGGTCGTCAATTCACATGTATATTACAACTTTGTTCGTTTCAAAACATCAAACTATCATCAGTCTCTGCGACCGCACACAAGCACATAATATCTTTGTGTGCGTGCGTTCGGGTCTTTCTTAGTTCGGGGCTTGGTTATCACTGTCCTATAAATTGCAGACCAGACCAAACAAAATTTTGTACTTTTTTTTGTAATTTTCAGTGATTTTATCAAGAATAAAAATTGGGAATTAAGCACGAATAACAAAATCTTTTGAAGTAATTTTTGTAATTTATTTAAAATAAATTAGTCTTTTTTTAAAATAATTGCAAAAAACAATCGTTGCAAATATACTTTTTTGGCTCTCTGCCATATTGAACGCACATAGCTTTGTTGCAGTTACCGCAGCAAAAACGAGTTTTACTCTCAGCTTTGATTGTGGTTTTACAAAAAACGCACAACGAACGGTAATAAATTGACGGGTACGGTCCCGCTTGTACATGCTCGGATTGCGAGTTAGTGTTTTGGCCCTGCAATGTACTTTAAATGTACCTGTGGTCCAGCTAGACCATGAGGTGCACTAAGCGAACTTTTTATTGTGGAAGGGTGCCCAAAATGTGATCCAAATGATTCCAAATTTGTTTTATTTAATTCAGGACAACTTACTTGTAGAATTCATATTCTTCGTTTATTAAAACAAAAAAAGATATTGAATCAAGCCAAAGCGGTGTCTACATTGCGGTTAGTACGGATTTCCTTAAATCAAATACAGAATTCTTGATTCAACTATGGATTATTGAATTGAATAATTCGAAAACGGGATTGACTTAAGTAAAAGTTAGGTTAAAGTTAATCTTAAACTGTTTTTGATTCAAGAATTTCTAAGTTGGCTTAAAAATTTGTACCTACTTGAAAACAATCCGAAAATTAAATTGATTCTTACTTTTACGCTTAAAACCAGAGGATCAGAGATTGATAGAATATGATTATTTACTTACCCATTACACATGTTTGTTGCACTTTTGTTGAACTCCACCCTTTGTTTACAGAAGAACACTCAATTATAAGACACCAGTAGCATGCCTGATATGGTTTTCGTAATCATTCCACTTTGAAAATCTGATGTAATTAGCTATATAATTTAAACAAATAGTATTTGGGAATTTTCGCTTGTTATTTCACTTTTAAAACATGAAAAAAATTTGCGGTTTTCTTCCTGCAGTGTTGTTGTGGTTGTTTCTCAACAAAACAAGCATCTCGTTTTTTATCAACTTTTGTTGTGTTGTTGTTGTTTCAACAACAAACTTTTACAAACACAAGCGTATGAATGCATTTTGACTTTCGAAAGATGTCCCATTTTTGATTGTTTTTAAGTACTTTTTAGCGTTATTCGTACTAAAATTTTTAAGTTCGACTCGTACTAAAATTAAGTAGAAAAAGCTTAAGTTTAGTACGAGTTTTTTCTTTGTGTGTACAAAATATTTTGCGTGTTCATTTCCATGATAAGATTGCAACAAAAATTCTTTGTATGCGTACGCCGAATAATAGAAGTATTTGCAAAAATGTGTTACTGTACTAAAACGTTTTAAAAGAAAGAAGAATTTTTAGAGTGTGTTTCTTCAAATTTTTATGCTTCACATTACTGTTTAAATTATGCGACGAAAAGTAACCCAACAAACATAAATTTGATATGAAATGTTTTTTTCATTTGATATCAAGCCCAATTCTCCAACCATTTTCAATTGTTCGATTTTAGCATTTGAATTCAAATTGATAATGAATTGAATATAAACATTTGAAATAAATACAATGTTTTATCGGTTTAATATCAAAATGTTCTTAAATCAAAAATAAAGTGAATTGAATTCACCTTTAAAAATCCTTAATTCTTGGGAAAAAAATATAAATTATTTGTAAGTAACAAATTAACTAACTAAAGAGAAGGAATGCGAATAACAATAAAACGTGGCAGGGAAAAAGTTTGTTTTTCTTGTTCAACTATTTCGAACGTTAAAGCTTCGATCATAATGGCAGCACCATTTCTTCATAAAGTTGAAGGCCGAGTCATGAAAATCCTCAAAATAAAAAGAAGACAAGTATTTCGTCTTTCCAAGAATTTGAGGACGAAAAATCGCTATTTATTCTTTCAGCAGCAGTTAGGATGCCGAATGTTTACCGACATATTATTGAAATAAAAAATTAATATAAATTAAAAAAAAAATATATTTTTCTTGTATGTTCTACAATGCATTACAATCCACATTTGAAAAATATTTGAGAATAACGTTTGAAAGCAAGTTGAAATTAAAAAAAATCACAACTTGAAAATAAGTTTCCCTTTTCGATGAGAATGCTAATGTTTTCAAATCATTTTTAAACGTGTGTCGTTCGAGAAAAGGTTTGCTTTCAAATCATATTCTGTTGGTAATCAATAGTTTGTTGTTGTTGGGAATGCATAGTAATATGTATATTCCCTGCAGAAAACGAGACTAGTCCATACATGCATGTAAAGAGTAGTCCATAAAGGAGTAGGAGTACTCCAAAACTGCTCCAAATATATGGGTAAAAGGTGGTCCATTTAATATTACGATGTCCTAGGATGGGACCATATAACCCACCGAAGTAGTCCCTAAACTACTCCATGGAGTATCAAAGTGGGTTAGTTTTAAAAGTACTCCATGTTACTACAGTATTGAGTACATTTATGGGGTAGTTTAAGCATTTTTCTTTTTAATTTTTTACTAATCACCTTTTATGGTTTGTACTGTAGTCTATTATTGCTATTATTTAATATATTTACTTGGTATTTTTAATTTTTTTACCTTTTTTCCATAAATTTCACAAACTTTCACTTTTAAATAGACAATTAATAATGGACACCATCAGGGCTACGAATGTGTAATACTGTAAACTATAGAAAAGTATACAACATGCAGTTGTTGGCAGCACTGCATGGTAATTTCTTATAACATGGTCCATACTACAGTATATTGGACCATATTGTAAGTAGTCATTTTAAGCCACAATGGACCACGTTGTCCAATATTATCTGTAGGGTTGCTTTACTAAAAATCCCCTTTTGAAAAATATTGTAACTACCACCTTGTAAATTATTTCCTTCTGAATCCTTGATTTTAAAATGTCTTATTCTTAATGTTATACACTTGAATAAAACATAAGAAGGAGTCATTATATCCTTTACTTAGTAACCACTTGAGACTGTTTTCTTGTTTTTTCCAACTTTCAAAACAAACAAAAAAAAACTTTAAAAATGAAGCGTATGTGTAAATAGATATACGCTCAGAATAATACAAAGTGTTAATATGTATACAAGCAATTTTTTTAACTACTTGATCTTTTTCTCAAATTATTAAACAAAATCTACAAACAGACATTTAAGACGAGTATTTTAAAATTTCTCGAAATAGAATTCAAGATTGCCAGCACACTTTTTATTGAAGGTGTTTCTTTGTAACGTGTCATCTGTTAAATCCCTTGGCGACCGCATGTGTTAATGAAATCTACACTTGTCATGAGGCGGCTTAAAACCACTTTCATAAATTTTACGAAACATCATTAAAAGCATTAACACAATTCGTACATGAAAGATACAGTTACACTTTTAGCTACTGTTTTCTTTATGTTTGTAAAACAGTAAGAGTTGCCTGTTAGAGAATAATAAAAAGGATACATTATTTCAATTTTTCTTAAAGGCTGTTAAATAAATTATTATGATTATTAAAAGAAGTAAAATAATATTTTCGAAATTTTAATAAAAGAGTTAAAATCACGTTCCTTGTAAACAAAATTATAAATAAGCATCAGTGTTGCTGCAGTTTAAATTAAAAGATGTTACAAATAATAAACCTTAATATTAATTAACTTTTTAAGATCTCATTGCTTGTAAGTAAAATAATTAGCCGTTTTGTTGCTCCAGTAGAAGCTTAAGTTTAAAACTGATTACTTCTACTATTTGGTATTCGGTGAAAGTTCAAATGTAGCTCCATATATAAAAAGTGGCCAAACAGCACGTTATAGATAAATCTTATTAATAAAAAAAATCTTAATAGAAAATTTTGTATTCCCGTAAATAACTTTGATAATATACTTGCATGTACCCGTGCAGAAAACTGAATTGCCAAATTGGTTTTTTTTTTTGTTGTTTTCTTGCGAAGACAATAGAATGAAGCAATCTGTTTTTTAATTTTGTTTTTTCTTTTTACCCACTTACAACTACAATTCGAGTCGGAAAGAACCCAACCAATTGTAGGGGGATGTAAGAAGAGATAAACTCACTGTTTATTGTTGGTGTTTTGTTTAAGCTTTGATATTGTTACAAGTAAGATTTTGAGTGTTTAAAATTCTTATTCGCTTTAGGGTTTTATTTGTATAATAATTTTAGCTTTTCTAAAATCTTTGGAAAAGGTTTCCTGATGATCTGGCCTAAGCAACCAGTGAAATGCGCATAAAGACTAGCTTTCCCTCAACAATAAATTTCGGTGTATTTATCAAATATGGAAAATTGGGAATTTAGCACGTCATACAAAAATCTTAATAGTAAATTTTGTATTCCCGTAAATAACTTTGATAATAATAAATTTTGTATTCCCAAAAAATAACTGATAACAAACACAAGATATTAATTGCATTTGCCCTTCAAGTTGTGCTGAAAAGGTCAACAGGAAAAAGAAAGACAAAAAATAAAAAAACAGAAAAACAAAAATATGTACTTTGAACTTCAAGAAGAATTCTTGACAAAAGTACGAAAAAACAGAAGTAAAGGAAGAACATGTAAAATGAATTAAAATAGATAATCATTCAAAGCTAATTTCGATCTACCAAAGGTTAAATACAATTTGGTTTAAGGATTGATGTTTGACTATTGACGTCAGCAGTCGTCGATGGCTGCAAGTGTTAAACGGCAAGCCCTCTGAGGAGATTGAGTGGTTGCAATCGAAACATGTCAGGGTAACCTGTCCGCAAAAACGCCTGGGTTCGAGCCCAGACTGAGTCAAGAATGAAAAATTATCAGTAAATTTTAATTAATTTTCATGTTGTAAAATTCCTTTCTTCATAAAAATAATTTAATGAAAATTAAATTTGATGAACTTAAGCCTAATTAAAAATATTAAAAATTTGGATTAAAAAACAAGATATTAATTGTAAATAAAACAAAAAGTTTTCAGAGAATTCTCTTAATATATTTTATGACAATTATGTGTGAAACAAAATACTGGCCAAATGCTCGCCACTGCTTCGGTGGCATACCTCTATCCGATGATCCAAATTTTCAATGGAGGCCAATGTCGTTAAAATGCCAAATTATCTCATCCTTCAGCTCTTGAATTGTTCTTGGCTTATTGGCCAATTAGCAATTCCACATTGTGAGATAACACGGCCATTAAATTTCTCGCACAAAAAAGTCATTGTTTCGTTTGCTTTGTGGGAATTGACACCATCCTGTTGGAACCACATATCGTCCAGGTCCATATCCTCAATGAACAAGAAGTTAATTTTCATCTCGCGATAGCGAACAACATTCATGGTAATTGCTTGGCCGACCTCATTTTCGAAGAAGTACGGCCCGCCAGCCCGTAAACTGCACCTAACGGGCACTCCTTGTAGATGCATCGGCTTTTCAACAATCAGTTGTGGATTCTGATTTGCCCAAATGCGCCTCTACGCTGAAGATGATTTTCTTTATAAAGCCACATTCACTTCTGTCTGTTCAAAACTGATTCGGCGTATTGACGATACCTGAAATGATCAGTAGGTTTCAGCTCTTGAGCCAATTGAACCTTGTTAGCTTGTCAATTAAAATCTTTATTCAAAATTCGTGAGATGTTGAATTGTTGGGCACGATGACGAGTCACTCTTCTGCCACACTATCAGGCAGGAGGAATAACATTTTGCTTTAACATTGATGTTTGACTATTGACTGCCAGCCGTCGTCAATGGCGGTGAGTGTTTAACGGCAATCCCCTCTAAAGAGATAGTGCGGTTACTATCGAAACATGTCAGGACAACTTGTCCGTTAAAACATGTGTTCGATTTCCAGTTCAGTCAAGAATGAAAATCTATCAATAAATTTTAATTAAATTCATGTTGGAAAATTTCTTTCTTCAAAAAAATAATTTAATGAAAATAAAATTTGATGAACTTTAGTCTAATTAAAACTTTTAAAAATTTGGATTAAAAACAATGAACAGGTTCATTTTTATAATGAGTGCTTGAAAAAACTCCTTTTTTTTGTATAATAGTAAATAATCGGCTTGAAATAAGAATATTAACTCGGCTCAACATCAAATTGTAATTTATATAAATTTTTAGTATCCTTGGAAGATGTTTTTCGTGCCAACGCTCCTTGTTTAGGAGTTATAGGTCTTTATTTTATCCATATCTCTTTAGGTTTAAAAATAAATCTATAAAATATTAGAATCATTGGAAAATGCTTCTGTGTGTTTCACATGGCCCGGTAGGATAGCTTGTAGCGTGCTAGTCGATCAGCGCCGGGGTTGCGGGTTTGATTCCCGACAGAGACTCTGGTTTCTTTCCTTCAGACAAGCATAGAGCTTCGCGGGATTAGTTTAGAAAATTTAAAAAAAAAGCATACCGACTAACCAATTAAGAGGTTGTTTCATACGCCGCACACTGGGGATTTCGCGGAAAAAAGTCAAATTGTCAATATACTCTTCATGCAATATGCAGTGATATGTTGAAATTTAAGACTAAATGGTACAATCAAATCAAAAAGAATTACTCCGATCTGACTGCCAGTTTTTTTTTTATATCCGTCTCAAACTCAGAACTTGTATGTTTTACCGAGCCAACTTAATTTAAACCCTTGAATTTAAAAACGAATATTATTTTACTATGTGAGCTAACGTTTTTCTTTTTTTTTCTATTAAAAGTAGTATATTTCAGTATACTAAAATTGAAAAAAACAATCTGTAAGGATAAAATTGGACTTTATTGAATTTTATCCTTACTTTTTCACAGTTGCAAATCACTACTAATACATTGTCTTAAATCTGTTTTTACATTTTTAATCAATTTTAAGTGCCACCAGGTGCCACCTCTCAATTTGTTGAATTACACAGTACAACATTTTTCAGCTGATTGATTCGGGACTCAATTCTGATAAGGCTCTTTTGTTTAACATAACTCGAGAAACACTAGTCGGATTTAGCTAAAACAAATTTAGAAAAATCAAGAATTATAATTACTTTCATCTGTTTATATAACATTTTGCTACATAAGCAACAGTTTCGCAGTTATAAATAAATATATGAAGAAAAAAAATATTGTTTGCCCAAAAAATTTAAATTTTTTATTTTTAATTCATAAAAAATCCAAAACAGTAAAGAAAAGTTTCAAGTCTTATTACTTTCACGTAAAGTCGCATAGCCTATGAAAAAAATGAGACATAGTTCCTGAAAACCGATGAACGCGTTTCGCTTTTATTCACAATTAAGTGAAGGTATGCATTTCAAAAATTTGCTCGAGATATGCACAAAATTCTTTGCAAAAACATTTATGACTTTTTTTATGATTCTCAGAATTAAAAAAAAAGTAATAAGCAAAAGGTTATTTGATTTTTATGATTGCGGTAGCAAAGTAATAAGCGGTAATAAATGTGCATGGAGATGCAAAAAGAAAGTGCAATTTTTTAATTATTTGGGGTTTTCCGTTGGCTACCTGTACGATTTTTTTACAGAAATGCAGTCGAATTGCCACGAACGAAGATATTATGCACCGAATAATGGTAACCAGGGTTGCCGAACATGGTCTTTTCCGACCAAATTTGGTCGGATAATTTTGGTTTCGTCGGATGGTAGCCCAAACCTAAATTTGGTCGGTTTTAGAAAATTGGACGGATAACAGACAATTACAAATCTAACAGCTTTTTTACCAAACACAAACATTTTTTTGATTGTTGATGAAATTATGGATATGGTATTGATGTTACGTTAGGAGCACGTTACTTTGAAGGTGTTATATAAAGGATAGTTTTGTCATCTTATTCGAGCTTACCAAGTCAGATGCCGTTTAAATTTATCTTCTTATAAAAAACTTTTTATCAACAAACAATATGCCTATACAAAATTTGATGGGACTGGCAACAAACGGCGCTCACGCCATGACTGGAGCTGTTGGTAAGCTTAAAGCCTATTCATCGATGTCGAACGTAGACTTCACTCGCTTAAATTCATGTACAACAAAGACAATATTGTATAATTTGTTTTCGTTTTAAATGTAAGTTAAGCGAACGAAGTCTTCGTTCAGAAATAGATGAACAGGCAGTTAATCTTACTTCGCACTGCAAAAAATATTAAGGTTCTTTGTGGTGGTATTTAAAGTTTTTTCACATAGTCCTAAAAGAATAACATAAATAAAAGAATTTCAGAAATTCTGTTCTGTATGAGGTATTTCCTATACAAAATGGACTTCTTTAAGGAAGATGTTGTAAGAATCGTAGAACAGTGGGATGCTTTGATACTGTATTTGGAAACAAAGTTTTATAAAGGCAATTGTATAAGAGCCGCAGAACTTGCAGAAAGTATGGATAAGCAAGAACATAAAGAACAGAGGAAGTTATCAAAGCGTATTCAATAAGCCAACTATGCATTGTTAAACTCTTTGATACATTTTTTACGTTGTCTGCAAGGTATTAGGATGTTTAATACTTCTTTTTAAATTGTACAAACTTAAGTTAATAAACTTTGATTCATATTTTATTAGTGATCTATAAGTGTTATTGCAAACGATTCATGAGTTATTCTAGTTTAAAAGCGTTATTAAATGAATTTGTATATGGGCATTTCCCCAGAATGGTCTACCAGGATCAAAAAATAAAATGTTGATTATCATCGTCTTTTAATGTTTATTATTTTAAAAAAGTCTTTGTTCTTATAAAAGGATGGTTTCATAGCATATCTCAGCTGTTTTACTTGAGGAAATTGGGCCGGAAACTGGAAAATTTTATATTTTTTTCTGTATTTTCTTCTTCTAAAGACATTTCTATATACTTATTTTTTATTCAAGAAATATGTTATGTTTACACTCTTTCTTCATAATCTCTCCATTACAATCAATTGCAAAAGGAGTATTAAGTTTTTTTGTTAACGAAATTTGAAGACATTTATGGGAAAATGCGTGGTGATAATAATAAAAAAAGCATATGGAAAAATCGTACGTTCGCGACCCGTACGTTCGCGACCGATACATAAGCCAATTAAACAAAAACCAAGAGAGATATTTTATTTTGTAAATGCTGGATGGAGACCTACATTAATCCACTTTTAACATATATTTATCACTTTTGAATATTCCGTTCCATTGAGCAGATTATTACATTTCACTACTGTCAGCCAAAGTTGACTTCTATTTTGCGTACGTTCGTGCCCACACGTTTATAACTCTTATTATGAAAACTTAAACTCGATGAAATCCATCTTTTGCACTTAATATAGAGCTACCCAAATGCTATTGAATCGAATAAAAAATGCTTGGAAAAGTTTTGTTTTCTATATTATTTGTACATCTAAATCGTACGTACGAACGTACGTTCGTGACCCCAGGAAATGCCCATATACATTTTGTTAAAGTTAAACGTTACCAGCAAATAAACTTTTAATAAAACTTGGGGCTACGTGTAGGGCGTTAAATATTTAATAGGTGTGACCCTAGGCTTACTTTTTTGTTTTTGCTATTACAAAAAAAAAAAAAAAATTTTATGTAGATTTATAGCTTTATCCAAAAAATATTATACTTTTTATCAAAAATACATATACATACATATCCTCATATAAAATGCAAAAGGGCCTATGTTCATTTAAAGAAACAGCGAGATAAAAACTTAATAAAAAGGCAGCTATTGTGATTATAACAACGGGGTTATCTGGGTTATATCGTTAACACATTACACACGATTGACACTATCCTGAAAAACTGTTTTTGTAATCTCAGTCGTATCGCTACTGAAAATTTTTTAAAAATTATGATAGGCCCTTTTGCATTTTTATGACGATATAATTGTTTTTAAATATTTCAAAAATTTGGTCGGTTTCAAAGGATTTTGGTAGGTTTCGCAGACAATTCTGGTCGGATAAAAATTTTTCAAACGGCAACCCTGATGGTAACATCAGATCCCATGATCTCACACTTGACTCCTTCATTTAGCCAGAAAAAGCATAGTAATATAAGCGACGAAGTTAAGGCTCTTTTAGAATAATAAATTAAAAAGTAGATTTAAAATAAATTAAAAATTAAAAAAAATCATTTAAATTTTTTTTAGTTAGGGCTTTTTACATTGTAGGTAACGATATGCATTTCTCTAATTTTCTTTATTTTGATTACTTTTGTGTATTACTATATAAATAAAACTAAATTAATGATGAAATCATTATATTTTTTTCCTCACCTCCATACAAAAATCCCCAGTGTGCGCCGTGGCTGGCATTTTTTACAAAATTGGCTTTATCTTTAAATTATGTTAACATAATAATTATTTATTTATTTCTTCTTATTTATAATTCAAGCTCAAAAGGTCAGGTTATGCAAAAAAAAAATTAATTATTTATTGTTTATCCAATATTTCGCTGTCACAATGGACAGGTTCTTCAGGGATCTTTTGTTTATAAATTTTAAACCAACTTTTTCAAAAATAAAATTTAAATTCAAATTTTATAAACGATTATTTAATTTAACAAACGTTTATTAAGGAGAATTTGTATACAAAATTTGTTTTGTAAACCTTTATTACATTTAAATTTTTTTTTTTAAATACAGGCGATTATGTTTTAATAAATATATTGACAAAATTTTAAGTTTTGTAGAAAAATCGTTCAAGAAATATTTATTTTTGAAATTGACATCATGTGAAAGATATTTCGAAGTAGTTTCTTATAATACCAATACTTCTCAGAACCAGTTTTTACCTAAAAAGTTATTGATAAGGGGTATGACTTGCGCAGAAGTAAAGTTTAGGCCCTAATTATGTAAAATGCAACGCAACGTCAAGAATTACATTGAAAGCAAAGACAAAGTCATAAATATTTTTCAATTTTGTTGTTGCTCTGCAGCAAATTTTGGCAATTATTGCTTGAGTTAATTTTCTGAAGCAATAACTTTTGACAAAAAAGAAATCGTTTAATTTTTCTTTTGTGGTGCTTTTTCTTGTCATTTATAAGAAAACTGTCACTTTTTGTTTCAATATTTTAAATAAAATTTGTCATCAGTATTGAAAATAACATTTTTATCATTATTTAATGTTTGCTTTAGGAAAAATGTCAATATCGATATTATTATTTTTTTAAATAAAGCTATGAAGACATGTTACAGCAGCTATACACACGCAGTTTTTTGCCGCAAGTTTTTACTTGCTATTATGAATTCGCGCAGAATTAAAGCTTAGCTGTGCTTTTTTACTACCAACTTAAGGCCTTTATGACGAAATTTTTATATGTTTACATAGGGACTGAAATGTCAGAGAGTTTTATGATGTTGTAAAAAAATATCAAATAAAAATGCAATTGCAATTGCGAGCATAGGATAAAACAATGAACGACCATTAGAGGAAAAGTCTGCTAGATTGATTACCTCTTGAGTTGAGAATCAAATCCAATTTAGAACATTATCTTATGGGGTTTTCTTTTCTACAAAAAAAATGTAACATTTTATTTAAAAAAATGCAATTTGGTATCCATTCGTCTGTTGGCTTGTTTTATTCTAAAAAACTCACCCTTTTCGGGAGCAAAGTTTTTAAGAAACAGACACCAAATTGCATTTTTTGTTAAATAAAATGTCACATTTTTTTGTAGAAAAGAAAACATTATTAAAGCCTGTTTTACCCCTGCGGGAAAATTGTGTCAATTGGTCCCACAGACTGGGAGTTGTGAAAATAGAACAGGTACAAAAAGAAAGAACTCATGACCAGTGAAAGGAGAACCAATCATGTAACTAATTTATGAAGAACAAAAAGGTAGAAAAAGTAATGAATTACAGTATAGTCTTCACCGGTGGTGTGATACATTTTTTTGTGACTTTCTAAAAGTTGGCTCTTGAATTTAATTCTAGGACTTGTTTTATTGAAATAATACTACATCGTATTGAAATAATACTACATTTTAGTAACTGTCACTAAACACGTCCATTGAGAATAGATTTGTGACTGGTCAAATGGTGTCAATTGACCCCCTCCAATGACAACCCCATGTAAAAGTGATAGGTCTTATTCATAGAAGGTGTTAAAACTAGAACCGGTCTCTTCCACCAAAGACCTATCACGGGACTACTTTGGTGTCAGTTCGCTTCCCTCAAGGGACACTATCACACAAGTCTTAAGACTTTTGGTCTTACAAAATGAAATGATTTTTGGTCTGATTGTCAAAAAATCAAAGAGAAATTTTTTTTCATTACATTTTGCTTCTACACTATCACACTTCAAATAAAAAGTAAAATCTTTGTGATTTATGAGATCCACTTTAGATTACAAAATAAAGACGAAAAAACATTTTATTAAGCATTGGAACATTGTTAGCTGGCGTATTATTCACTAACTTGCACATTTAAACTTGCACCTTGGTCCTCAGATATATTTTTGCTTTATTTTTAATATTTATTTAATATTTAATAATTTTTATTTTGATGTGGCCGGCAAATTATTCAACAGCTGTTTTTTTATTTTCTTCTAGGGTGGAAAAGTTGATACAATCATATTTTATTATTTTTTTTTTCGTCTGTGTACCGTATTTAACGACTTTTTACAACAAATATTTGTGATTTATTTAAATTTTAAAAGAATTCACTTGAAATTTTATATTTTTTTTTATCGTTTTGCAATTTTTTATTAGAAAAAATAATAGTGAATATTTGTGCACAAAATTTTAATTTTCCATCCCTGATTTTCTTCTTGTGCTTTTGTAAAAACACAATTCTGATAAAATGAAAAATCTAATCGTTTAGAAAAATTTCAAAAAATAGAGAGAACCTACGACTGCCAAATTTCTTTACGTATTTTTTGACATTTCATTACAAATTGTTTTTACACTAATAATGTATATGAATTATTTGTAAGTTTTTGACATGTCTTAACACAAAGTACTATAGTCTAAAATGGCCTTAAGTTGCAATAAAATATCTTATACTATGTTCACACTTGGGTTCTTAAACGCGTTTAAGCAGCTCGAACGTGATTAAGCTCTAATCACTTCAAAATCGAGATGATTACCCATACATTGAAGTGATTTGTTAATCACTTCAAATTGACATGATTACAACTAAATCACTTCATAAACCACATAAAATCCACTGAACATACCTCAAATGTAGAATCGCCAACAACCGTCTACAACCGGCCAAGATTTCTGCTTAATGTTTTTATTTTTTTTTTTTTTCTTAAATAATTCATACATTTTCACAATTACATCATTAAAATTATTAAAATAATCTTCTGATAACTTTATAAAAGTGTTTTTATCCATTTTTAATACTTTAAAAAAATTTAAATTTGTTTGTTGTTTTTTGTGTGTTTGTGTGTGTGTGTGTTTTTTCTTAATCATCTGTCATCTTAATCATCTCAAATGTAATGTGAACGGCTTTGATTAGCTAAATCAACATTTTGCTTAAACGCGTTTAAAAACCCAAATGTGAACATAGCATTATAGTCCCTGTTACTTTGGTTCCTTCAGAAAGGTGCTTATCAGCATCACAATTTTTAAAAACTGTCATCTTAAATAACGTGCGTACATACATACGTCTCTTACGTTCAATAAAGTTTTTTTTGTCAACTTTCAATTTATTTATTGGATCTTTCTATAATTAGAAAATAACAATAAGTATTAAAGCCTTAAATTAAATAATAAAGTGATAAAAACAACGAACTGTAGCCTGATAAAAACTAGTTACAGTTTTCCTACTTAAGTACAAACATTCGGTCGATAGAATTATTGATATATCGATAGTGAAGTCTGAACTATCGATAAATATCGGTAGTAGAAAATGTCGATAGTATTGCAGCACTAATTCATTGTTACTCCTAGATTTTTAGCTTTGCTACCAACAGCAATTCTACACCTTTTTAAGTTAAAATTCAGAAAATACAAATTAATATTCTGAAAAACAAATTGATGTTCAGAATATACAAATTGATATTAAGAAATCCAAATTGATGTTCAGAAAATACAAATTGATATTTAGAATTCCAATTTCATATTGAGAAAATTCAAATTGATATTAAGAAATCCAAATTGATATTGAGAAAATACAATTTGATAATAAGAAATACAAATTGATGTTGAGAAAATACAAATTGATATTAAGACTTCCAAATTGATGTTGAGAAAATACAAATTGATATTAACCTTTGTCCGGCGGAAGAGGTACAATTGTACCTTTTTCGTTTTTAAATTGCAATAACTTTTTTTTTGTTAATACTAGATATCTTAAATTTTCTGACATCTCTAAACTTTTATTACGGATTACATATTTGAAATTAAAAAAAAAAGATTTTGATTATATCATACCGAAATAAGTCTTTTTTGACTTGATATCCCTAAAAGGCTGAAGGGGTACAATTGTACCTTCATATAAGTCGTAAGAAAAAAACAAGAAAATAAAGCAAAGTATTTTTATTAGTTTTATTTGAAAAGAACAAACGAATACACACTATATGACCAAATATTTAGGAAATAACAATATATTTTTATGGAGTTTCCTTGCATGAAAAACATGTGGTACTTTGAATAGAGTGTTCATCGCACACAGGTTTCAAGCATATTGCACACGCCTTCCTAGTCTTACGTTGTTTGCGTGGCTCACATTGGCAAACATAACATCTTCCAACCACCGTTGATGCTCCCCGTCTACCAAAGGGTACTTTGGAACCAATTTCTGGACTTTGTGCTGCCACTATAGGTCGTCCAAGTACCGTTTCTATAGCACTTCGAATAAAATATTTACCTGTTATAAGTTTGTTGCCACCACGGTCTTTGACTGATTGCATACATAGGTGTTTTAAAAGATCTTTCAAGAACTTTCGTCGTTGATCTTTTTATATACTGTTTGGGTGGTGGCTTCTATATAATATATAGGAGGCCAAAGCAGCAACGTCAACCATGTTATAAAATAATGCTAGAGGCTAGCACTTTGTTCGTCGTTTTACGGTGTATTCGCCCAACATTTTGTCCATGACATCTACTCCACCTTTTGTTTTATTATAATATTTTATAGTTTCTGGCTTAGCAGCATCCGTGTTTTCTACTTCTCCTGTCATGTGCATAGTTGATAGTAGTATCACCGATTTCTTCTTTTTTGGCACGTATGAACAGATTGTGGCATCACTGTTATAAGCAAAGTTGGTGGAGTTGATAGGTCTTTCCTTTGCTGGCTGCATATTGCTGGGTAAAAATTTTTTATTTGTTCTTATTGTACCAACTAAACTCATGTTCCAAGAACTTAAGACCTTGCCCAATTGTAAGGATGTGAAAAAATTATCTGTAACCACATTCCTTCCAGAGCCCTTATACAGTTGAACTAAGTCCAGCACAGTTCGTTCACCAATATTTGTTTGTCTTGGACCGTCTTTCGGCTTTCCGGTATAAATTTGACCATGTAATGTATAGGAATTTGATGAATCACAAGCCCAGAATATTTTTAGGCCATACTTAGCCGGCTTAGAAGGTATATACTGAGTAAATTTGGTATGGCCTTTAAAAGGAAATAATTGTTCGTCTACTGTGATACACTCATATGGTTTGTACGCATTCTCTAAATTTTTGTTCATCATTGTCCAGATATCCCGAATTGGTGCAGCTTTATCTTCTTGTATTCGCGCTGCACGTGTTTTTTCGTTGTCGAATCGGACAAATCTTAGCATCATCTTGAAGCGGTCTCGAGACATTGCTGCACGTACAAGAGGTAAAGCATCTGTATTCCACATATCATCCAGGTTGGTTCTGTTATCTCTTTGTACACCAGCTGCAATTAGAATACCCAAAAATGCATCGAACTCAGTTGCAGTGAATGGCTGAAAGACTTTTTGAGATGACTGCGCAGAAGAATTAGCATCATAAACTCTTTTAGCTTTTCGATTTGTCTCCCTCAATATAATGTCACACATTTCAGGAGTTATAATGTGCTTGAAAAGATCTCTTTCTGTAAACAGAATACTTTTCAATGCAGGTCCACCTTTTTGACGCAAAACGTTACGCGATTTGGTTTGTGCGCTAGGCATTGGTTCACTACACCACTTTGTTCCATCTTTACCGATCAAAACACTGCCTATATTTGGAGTTACCAGTTCATCTTCAGCACTTTCATCTGAGTCATATTCTTCTCTAGCTTCTATTATAATTTCAGGTTCAACATCTGACTCTTCGTCATTATCTTCACGTGGAAAATAAGAGTCGTCGTCGGATGCAACAAAGGGATCTTCTTCATCATCAGAATGTTCAATTAGTTGCCTTATTTCATCGGATGTAAATCTTTTGTAAAAATTTTAAAAAATTTCTTTATATAACAATATTCTAAAGTAAGTATTTGATGATATTACGGTTACCTACAAACGCGGTTGCGTTGTTCCGTTTCAATACCACTCATAGTAAGAAATCAAAATAATTTACTGAAATATCTTCTTACAACGCACGCAAGTCAATAAGACACACTGATACTAATGTGAGAGTTAGATTTTTTGGTATTCAATTTTTCTACTACTTGTTTTTACTTTACGATTATTCCCCTGTTTGTATGTTATCACAAAAAATGTATACATGTGTACGTAAAATAAGTTTTTTTTAGCCACGGGCCTGTCCTATCATTTGTTTATTAAATAAGAACAGAATAATTGAATTATATTAATAGGAAAAGCCATACATATCGTGTTAAATATATAAGGGTACAATTGTACCCATACCGCCTTTTAACGTTGTAAAATTCTTCCGCTGGACTAAGGTTAAGAAATCCAAATTGATATTGAGAAAATACAATGAAAAAGGTGTAGCATCTCCAATATGTATATTCAGATCCTCCCATTTTATGAGACTGACTGTATTCTCTCAGACAGATAATTAGTTATTTGTTTAACCGCAAACGATAACAAAAACAATTATTTCGAGAGTTTAAGATAAAGAAGAGAATAAAGAAGTAAATTTTCAACCGTTTCAACCTTAACCTTAAAGTGGTCTTGTAGCAGGCAGGAAATTCCCCCCCCCCCCCCCCCATATCCATATCGTAATCCTAATAGTTATTTATTAGATATTTCCAATGAAATATCTAGTTTACCGTATTCAAATACTTATTATTCTACATTAAATCCCAGCAGGTGCCATCTATATCCAAAGACTAAACGTTTGACTTGATAATGCGTGCGGTTGAATTATTAATAAGCCTTAGTAAATGCAATATTTATGTATGTATGTGTTATATGAATCAAAATTCTATTCGATAATTTTTGACGAAAGTACGGATTTGTCGGGGAAAAGGCAGATTTCCTTATCTTTAAGATATTTCAACATGCAACAAAAAGATTTTAGGGAAGAATTTATGGGCTTGATTGTAAACGCATTTGAAGAGGCTTCAAATGATATTGATGACGTTGATGTGTCAATTGATCGAAGGCACTATCATCAATAGGTGACATGGCATAGCGTCCAGTGTCAAAGTGTCCATGGACAAGCACCATAAAGGATTTTCTCCTCTATGGTATAACAAACACCGGCTTTGCTAACTAAAGCTTCTCTGTATAGCCGGCTTTTGGCCGGGAGCATGGATTTTCTCCTCTATGGTATAACAATAACCGGCTTCGCTAACTAAAGCTTCTCTGCGTAGTCGGCCTTCGTTCGGAACCAAGGCAGATTTTAGAAGCTTTACTAAGCGAAACCGGTACTTGTTATACCATAAAGGAGAAAATCCTTTATGGTACTTGTCCATGGACACTATGACACTGGACGTTATGAAATGTCACCCATCAATAATTCTTAAAGCTTTGAAAAATTTTGGTCTTGACTTAAAAAATTGTGTAGGAGAGGGAACAGATGGGTATCCTCTGATGTCAGCAACAGGAAACAAATGCGAAACAAACGCCTTGCTACTCCCATAAATCAAGCAACTCAATTTCTAAAAGCAATAAAGTGCCATTAATACAAAAACTTGTATCATTTGTTAAAGAAACGACAAAATTTTTTAAATATAATCATCCCAAGCGAAACACAGTTTTAGCAAAGTATTTGGGAGCCAAACTCTCTACATTATGCTAGACAAGATGGGTGGACCGTCACGACTCAGTTTTACACTTTGCAACAAGTGTACATCATATATTTAGGAACTCACTTAGTACTTTTGAATTTATTTGCGGAATATACAAACATATTAAGAGTGATACTTATTGTAACACAGGCACATTAGTATCATTTTACAAAAGCACGATATAGATCTTCAAAAAAGATCAAGCATTACTAAAACTTTAATCATGCGCCTTGAAAAGAAATAAAGCCGAAGAACAATTTAAAGCGTTTTTTGAAAAAGTTGAAGTTATTTACCTTCAAATCGAGGTTCCAAACGAAAAGACGAGATTTGAACGAAATAATCACATCCAAAATGTTGAACATTACTACCGAGTTGTAGGTTACATTCCTCCTAATGAATTTATTTTAGAAGATCTCAAAACACCTTTTCCAATTGATATTCTAAATGTATTGAAATGTATTAAAATTCTACCTCAAAGTGTAATCAAATCATAAACATATACAAAACTTTTAAAACCACAACTAGCTGATGAGCTGATTATATTTGATAAAAGAGATAAACACCTACAAGCGTCTAAACTAAACTACAGATAACGTTGTAGATGCTTTAATAAACTGTGATGAAGATATCTACCCAAATCTAAGAAAAATATTTCAAATTTTCGTTTCAATGCTCGTCAGTAATGCTACGAGCGGGAGGTCATTTCCTACCCCTTGTCGAATAAAAACATGGCGCAGATCAACAATGACAGAAGACGTACTATACTGTCTAAATTTGCTTCACAAGGAAATCATAAATTGCTTATTTAAAAAGATTAATGTATATTGAACTGATCTTATATTTTATTTAACCTTTTTGCTGAGTTTTTTTTAATATAGACCATATTTACATTATGCAATTAATTAATTATGCCGCAACTTGCCGCAACTTTCGCATGCAACTTTTTGTTTGTTAGCAAGAGGTCTAGGGAAGAAAACGGGGTTGAAAAAGTTGAAAAAATGCTTGAAAAAAATGTAAATGTAAATGTGAAAAAAGTTTCGTAGGAACTACTTTAAAAGAAAATAGAACAAAACTCGGCGTTAATTGCATGGATGTAAATGCGGTCATACACATATTGTTTTTAATAAACTTTTAAAAACAAATTGTTTTCCTCTAAAATCTCCCACTGCATCAGATACCGCCGTCACACAGCTTCGCCGAGGTCTGAAGTCAGGTTGGCGAACAGTCAATAGAGTGTTGTCAATCACGTTTATAAAAATCGTCATGTATATATAACATACCTTGCGTTCAAAAACTTTCGGAAAGTATAATATAATGGACAGTTTGTTAAAGGAGATATCCAGTTGGAAGTCTAAATTTCGAATGGACTTTTAATGGATATTTTTTTCGATTTTCCTGAAGTTGGTGGGAAGATTTTTTTAATCACTAATTTTTTTAATTAAAAAGCTGTATTTTGTACCTTTTTTGTTCAAATATGTGTTAAAGTACATTTTATATATATTTTAATCAATTGATGATAATATTTAAAATTTTAATTAAATTCATTTCCATTTGTTTTTTTTTTCTAAATTATTTTTTTTTCAATGCAATTTTTATTAAAAGTACCAATAAAAATATAATAATTACATTACTAATTAGTTGGAAAATATTAGATAAAAATTCATATTTGTCATTTCATTTCATTTATTTTATTTTATGTTGTTTATTATTACGAGGTTTTTTTCCACCTTTTGTTTATAAATTTTAAATTATTTGGAGCACAACAACAACAATAACAGCAAAATAGTGAAATATATTAAAATATCAAAAACTAATTACCAATTTAACAGTTGAATAGTCATTAGATTTTCAATAAATTAAATATAAAATTTGATTATGAACAATTGCAAAAAAGAAAAAAAAAAACGGGAAAAAATAAATAAAATTTAAATTAAATAAATGTTAGAAAAATATCATGAATTAAATAACTTATTAAAATAAACTAACAAATTTACAAACAAATAATTTAATCAAATGCATTTCAATATTCTGGGAACTGATTTGGAATGGTTAAGGATGACTCTCATTTACATCATCATAATCATTCTATTATTTGCTGGAACATTTTTGTTGTTTGCACATTCGCATTTTTTTTTTTTTTTTTTTTTTTTTTTGATTTCAACAAAAATATTTCCAAAAGCCACATTGAGATTTTCCATGTTGTTTGTGGTGGGCATTATGTAAAAATTTTTAGAACGAACCCTTTTTATATCTATTTGTTAAAAAAAAAAGAAATCAGGAATATTTAGCATAAAACTAACGTCAAAAATGTTTCTATACATAACTTTTAGTTGAAAAGTGTACTTTACTTACTCGCACACACACACGCAAGCAATGACTGACCATGTGGATCAGGGATGGAAAATAACTTTTTTGATTTTTAGCACAAAATGTACTTTTAAGGCCACGCTTTTTATAACAGCTGTAATTAATTTTAAATAAAGGGTGGTGCAACCATTATGCACGATGTTAATTGTGAGTCACACCTTCAAATTGTTTGCCCAACTAAATTTGACATTCCTTTGTTTAAGTGTTTGCCAAATTCAACCATGGAGAGGTACACAATAAAGCAGAGCGTCAGCAAAGAGTGACTGTTTGGTGCGGTTTATGGTCTGGCGGCGTCATCGGGCCGTTCATCTTCGAAAATAAGGTCGGCCAAGCAATTACCGTGAATGTTGTTCGCTGTTGCGAGATGATAACGGACTTATTGTGGCTAGAAATGTATGATATGGACCTAGCGATATGTGGTTCCAACAGGATGGTGCCACTTGCCATACTTCCAACGAAACAATGGATATTTTGCGCTAGAAATTCAGTGGCCATGTTATCTCACATCGTGGCGGTGTTAATTGGCCCTCACAATATTTTCATTTGATACCGTTAGACTTTTTTCTTTGGGAATATTTAAAAGAAAAAGCGTGCGAGATAATTTTTCACACAAACGATGTTGAACCTCAATTATGTCTTAAAGTCATTGAAACTATGGACCATTAGATAGATGTATGGAACCGCAACCGTGGCGAGCATTTCGCTGATAATTCGTTTTACATATAATTCTTATGGATAAAAAAAAGTATCGTGCATTTTGGTTGGACCAACATTTACTTTTCAATTAAAGATACATGGAAGGTGGGCTATACCAACTACACCGATTTCTCTCAAACTAAAAACTTTTCTCGCAGCCTGGTCCACAATGTCGACAGCTATTGCTCGCTAGCATTTTTAACGACAAACATCTGATTTGCGAAGCACTTAAAATTTTCAGCACGACAAGTTGATCGACAAAGCAAACAAGCGATAACGTTATAAATAGTTGTCATACAAATTTGTCAAAATGAATCACTTGTATTGTGGTTATCGACAGAGCCATTTCTTTTGCAATATCAAACGAAATTATTTCTTTAATTTTACTTGAAACACAAACACTAAATTTTTTTCAAGATAAGAAAGAAATATTCTTTGAAACAACACCACCAATACAATTTTATGGTTATAAAATATTTTTCATAATTGTGTTGTTTAAAACAGATATATTTTTTGTTTACTGCTTTGTTGCTATTTGTAGCAAATGAAATAACACAGAACTGTATTCTTAGGGCTTCTGGTGTTTTCTTTTCTACAAAAAATGTCACATTTTATTTAAAAAAATGCAATTTGGTGTTCGTTTCTTAAAAACGCTTTGCTCTATAAAAGTGCAACGTGTTTTATTCTAAAAAGATTCACCCTTAAGTGTCATAAGGCACTGCACTTTACGCCCCGTATAAATCGAGAGTGTTGAGAATGGCCTGTAAACAGATATATAGGGCTACCAGACGAAGTTGGGAAAAATCGCCTCTAATCAGGACAGTAAAAATTTTAAGTTTAAATAGTTATTTTTTCTATGATTTTATAGTAAAAACAAAAGAAAGGATTACATTCAGCCATGTCACAGAGTACAATTCCGTTCGGAAACGGAATTCATTCCGTATTTTGGTGCTTCAGAAAATGACGAAAACATGTTTCGGAATGAAACCATTTTTGTTTTCATGAACGGTATGGGAGTTGTCTGTATCTGAAAGGCCATAAAACTATCAAAATACACTTTCCATCAACAAACAAATATGTTTTCTTCAATTCCGAACGGAATCATTCCGAACGAAATTGTACTCTGTGACATGGCCCATTGTTAAGGGTAGGTTGTCAGTTTAAATTTAAATGGATCCGGTGTTATAAAATTGTTTTAAAAAAAAAAGGTCAAATCAAGAAATCATAAAAACTTGATGTTAATGAATCGGCAATCTTACAAAGGTATTTTCTTGTTTACATATTTTATGAAAAATAAATTAAAGAAATTGGAATTTGGTCATTCATTTTGTTCGGCGGCATGAAATAACTCCCCACGAAATAACTCCCCACGAAATAACTCCCCAAAAATAAATAATGAAATAAGTCCCTAAAAAAATGAAATAAGTCCCCAAAAAACGTTGTTGTTGTTTCCTGTATATTTTTTGGGGGAGTAATTTCTTTTTTTTTTTTGGGGAGTTATTTCGTGGGGAGTTATTTCATGCCGCCATTTTGTTCATTTATTTAATATCAATCTGTTAACAAATTTTATGGATATTTTGAAGAACACAATTTTTGATTTGTGTACATATTTTTTCTTATATAGTGAGGAACAAACTTTTTGTCAGCTATTAAAAACAGGGCGGTCCAATTTTGTGTTTTGTTCTCGTCAAATAAAAAATTGCAGTATTACATGTTTGGCAAGACATTTTATAAATGCACCTTTTAAAATGTGGTATTTTTTTTGTAGAAAAGAAAACACCATTAATTTACATGTTTTGACGATTTTTTTTTTCAAATAGCGTTTTCATTTCATTTGCGATTTGGCAATATTGTTATTTGAGAATGAATTGATGGATAACGAGTTCATTCATAAGGTCAAAAACGAGTCAGCAAATTGTATCACAAATGATTCTTTGAGGTAACTCATCGGAAGGGGACCATCTTCTCACAACGAGTGTATCACTTATGATCGAAAAATTAGCTCATGTGGGGTTATTTTGCTTTTGAAGCCGATTCCTAAAAGATTCGATTGTAATTCAAAATGCTAGCTGGGTATTATTGAAGTACTTTGTAACTACTGTTCACTTTTAATGTTTAAAGGGAACAAAAGTTTTACCATTTTATTGAATAAAATTGTAAATTTTGTAAATGTATCAAATAAGTTTCGGTAACGCTACGTTATCAACACATACAATAATGTACCAAAACTGCAGAATTGTACCATTTTTTTCATCACTGATATGGATCAACAGTGTTAAGTGTTCCCATTTGTGTGTGAGAGTGTGTATAAATGCGCTAGAATGTGCATGAGGTCAAAATAATTTTGACCATAATAAAAAATATATAAAAATCACTGCATTATTTGTGCGAAAATGTTGAAATTTTTTAACGTGTTTTACGTGTACTTACGTATGTTGTTAACAAAAGAATTTTTACTAGATTTCGTTATTGTGGTGGCCATTAAAAATATTGCATACAAATTTTGTTTAAGGCCATAGAATAATTTATAGATTCTTAAAAACATTTTATTTAAGAGAACTTTAAAAAGTTCTTAGAGATAACTGTAATAAATAGCTGGCTTTAGGGTCTTACATTTAAAGTAGCGCGAGTTTCAAGCAGGTACTGAGCAGTTTACAAAAGTTAGTTTAAAATACTTAACTGAATAATGTGTTTTAAAATGAAAAAAAAACCTGGGGCCTGATTCTGCCAGCCGTGATTGAGTACTTTCTCGATTCGAAAGCAATTATTTCAGTTAATGGGAATAAATTTTTCAGCGTTGTACAGCATTAATTTGAGTTTAATAATACTGAAAAATAATTTCGATTCGTTCAGTATCGACTGAAAGAATTAGTAATAAAATTTTTTTATAATCGAGAAAGTACTCGATCACGACTGCCGGAATTAGGCCCCTGGTTTGTTTCTATTGCAGTTAGCAAAGCCAATAAATTGTTCATAAAATGTTATTGATATCGAGTTTTGTATAATTCCAATACTAAGAATTTGCTTTTAATCAATTTTTTGTTGCATAAGCAAAGAGTTACATTTTTTTATTAATATTATTTTTTAATTATATTAATTGTTAATTGAATTCTACAAAAAAAAAGACTGCTAATCAATGAACAATAAGTTATTCTTATAAGTTATAGGGAAATTGGAAAATATTTTAAATTTCGCAAAAATAACACAACAAAGTTGCAACGGTTCCAGTAGACTGTATTAAAAAAAATATATGTGCATCGGAATTTTCAGAGTTAACGTCATGTTATGGGTTAAAGTTACCCTGTTTTGAGCATTCTTATCATCAATCGATATGGAAAAAATGTAACCCTAACGTTTGAAGAATATTATTGCAGTATTCACAAGAGCAACAGAGCATTGTTGTATTTAAATACAGCATACAATCGATACAACGATACTAGGGCTTTTGTGAATACGGCAAATGTGTTCAAAAGGTTTATGCAAAATACTACGCGGCATATTTTATAACCTTTACCGCCAGTAAAACAGTTTATAACACAGTGCAACAAAAAAACAAAAAAATCCGCCTCAATACTTGCAACGCGAAATAAAACTAGAATATAGGTAGAGCAAATCTGGCAAAGGGCTTTGAAAAGTTATGTAATGTTTTGAAAAAGCGTTCGGTATAAGTCAAAAAAATATACACAGTAAAATTATTGGCAGTTTTTTTTTCAATTAATAGTGATTTTTGAATTTTATAATAAATTTGATTACGTTCTTAATTGATTGAATTAAAAAAAAAATATTTTTCTTCAATTAAAATTTTACTTGATTTTAAGCTTAATTTAAATTATAAGTTTAATTGAATCAATCAACTCGGTTGTTTGAATTTAACACTTTGTTGCTTTCTCCTTGCTTTCCTCCCTCATCAACAGCTTGCGAAAAATGTTACAAGTGCAACCAACATCTTTAAATTTTTTGGGCAAAAAATATATTTTTTTTCTTCATACATTTATTTATAACTGCGAAACCGTTGCTTATGTAGCAAAACGTTGTATGAACAAATTAAAAGAATTGTAATTCTTTAATTTGTTTCAGCTTATTCGGACTAGTGGTTCTCGAATTATGTCAAACAAAAGAGCCTAAAACGTGGCAAATTCCCCTATACGATACTTTCTAACTTCAAATTAATTTTTAAATTACTTATTAAGCTACCATGACCAAACTAATGATGCAGGAGTTCTTGTTTTTGGGTCTAGTTTCATAAGCAATTATCACAATTAAGTCCCGAATCAATCACCTGAAAAATGTTGTACTGTGTTATAGTATTGCTTGCCCCAAAGATGAATTCAGTTTTCAATAATCGTTGAATTGTTTTTCCAGTGATAAGATCCAACAAATATACTTTGGCTGCATCGCCAAAACGGATGTCAAAAATCGCCAAAAATTGCCAAACGTCAATTTTGTTCAGTTTTAATTTTTTTTTTTTTTTAAATTAAATTTTGCATAAAAAAAATTCAGTATAATATTTCAGTCAAAAATCGCCATAAACTGAGAAAAAAATACAAAAAAGTCGCCGAAAGTAAATTTTGTTTAGTTTCTGCTATTTTTTTTAATAACATGAAATGGAGATCATATATTCAGTTAAAAAAACTAAAAATAAGTACATAAGTCTATAAGATCGTACACTTTAGCCTCATAGATTTCATTACTGGTATTTTGTCCTGCATACATACACTGATAGAAAAATGCATCTTCATATTGATGATGGTCTAACATCAGAATTGTGACATCAATGTTACTACAAATGGCATCAATGATGCAAAAAGTAACATCAATCCAATGACTACGTGTCATCTCTTTTATGACAATATCGACATCAATTCGTATATTATTAACATTGTCTTCATGATTACAATTTATTATAAAAGCAAAAATTCCTATATTCTATTTGCTTATTTTTTTTAGTTAAATACATCAAATTTTTAAAGAAGACTGATTACGAAAACCATATGGGGCATGGAGCTGGTGTCTTATTATTGAGAGTTCTGCTGTAAACAAAGGTCGTAATTCAACAAACGTGAAACAGACTTATGTAACGTGTAAGTTAATAATAATATTCTCTCTCTTTAACTTAAGTCAATTCCAATGACCTTGACTTAATGACAAACTGTCATTAAATTGATGCTAATGTGTCCTTTCTCCGATGTTACTGCGTCATCGAACTGAGGGAATTTTCCACATTTATATGATGCCGATGTGTCATCCCATTGATGATATAATTTCATTTTGACGCTGATGACACTTTGGCCAAGTGAAGTTAAGGTTGACATCACCATGATGAAAAGAGTCATGGGGACAAAAACCAAGACACTGATGTCAAAATACATCAGCGTTAAGACGCTTTTTCTATCAGTGTACTATAAGAATTACCCTGCAAATAAAATTGGTCCACCTGTTCCATTTTGATAGAATGGACTACTCCATGGACTGGTCCGATGTAATGCAAGCATGGACCATGTCATTGTTGAAAAGTGTTTGTAGTGAAACGACATGTCTTCGGTTTTTAATGACGTGCTTTCGTGCTTTCAAAACTAATCCTCCTGTGTATACCATGGAGTAGATTTAAAACTACTCCTTAGTGGTCCAAAGGTGGGTTATATGGTCCTCCCCTAGGACATCGTAATGTTAAATAGACCATGTTTTTCCTGGTCCCTTGTGGGCTACTCTTTTCACGCGTGTTTGGACTGGTCCTATTATTTGCAGGGTAAATAGTGACTGAATATAAAATTCACTTAAAATGATAACAAAACAAAAATCATGTGAAAAAAGTTGCCAGATTTTTTTTATTAAGTAATGATAACAAAAAATGACAAACTGTTAAGAAAATCGCTGAAATAACATAAATGGCAAAAAATAGGCAAGTTAATCGCTAATTATATTAAAAATCGCCAAAAAAAATCGCCAGTCGCCAAATGAAAAATACTACCGTCAAACACGTTTCAAAATCGCCACGTTTGGCGATAAATCGCCATATCTGACAGCTCTGTAGTGCGATTCACTAACTTTTATAACGATAATCGAATCGTTAAAATAAATATAGCGAAAATTTATCTAATATGCTACTCAGTAAAATGTTTAACGATATTTGATGTCGTTAAAAGTTAGCTGTTACTTTAAGCAATTTTTTTGTCGATATTTTAGCGACAATAATTTAGGTTGTGTTTATTTAATCGATAAAATTTATTTTATGTTTTACATACAAAGATACATTCATATGTATGAACAAAAACAAAATCCTAAATTTTAAATTTACAAAAAAGCAAATTAAGAACAAAACAAAATTCTAAATGTAAAATTCACAAAACAATATAAAAACCACCAATTAACCCTTCGTCTTACTCATAAGTCTGGCCGGACCTTTTTCAATGCATTTTGAATGAAAACACAGGTGTAACACGGGGGATTAAGAACAATTTCATTTGTTTTTATTTTATTCTCTTTTGTGCTTTTCGTTTTTCTTTTAACATTTTGAAGACAGAGATGTTACAAAAACACAGCTGTTTGCTATCGTTAAAAATAAATTACAGAATCACACTATCGTTACTGCGATCGAATATATATGTCGACTAATTTTACGATTGTCGGATCGTTAAAAGTTAGTGAATCGCACCACTGGTCACAAAAATCAATTCCGATCGAAAGTGGAAGTGATTTCGTATCTTGCTTCACATAAAACGAAATCACTTTCGATCGGAATTAACTTCTGAGACAGGCCTGTATGTAACAAGTTTTTGAAAGTAAAAATTCACACCTTTCCTTGTAAAAAAAGGCTTTTGCCAAAAGGACGGCAATTATTGGGTTGCCTCAGAAAATGTTTCTGAGCCGATCAGTGTAGTAACGTAAGGAGTTGTACCAACATCATTATCTGTTACAAACTTCAGTTCAAACACATTACTTAAACTAAAAAATACATATTTATAAAATGTTTATTATTCTTATTATCTTTTTTTTTATTTATAAAATTTTAATTAAAACATACAACTGTCAACATCATCATACTCCCGTGTTGAACTTTTTTTCTCTCTCTCTTTTTTCTGTGCCATCATAAAACCACTTTTCATATACTAAATATAAATATAAACATCAGGAAAACAACAAATTACTTTTTTCATTTTCAAACAGCATTTTTTTTTTTTTTTTCTCATATTAAAAGATAAAATGTATCATCAACTTCTGTTCACAGGAATATGATGTCGAGTTATAATATCTGCTTAAAAATTATACATGAATAATATAAAAAATAAAAACTTTTTTGTTTTAATCTGCTTCAACGATGAATCCATATTCTTTTATCTGTTTATACATGTGTGTGTATTTTAGGTATCCGTGTTGTTTGCATATGTGTGAGGATTTTTAAGTATAAAACTTTTCATATCCGCTTAATTAAATTAAGCATACGCTGTTGAGTACTGGCAAAGTGGCATAAACAAGGGAGATTAATAATTTTGTTGCATATTATTTTGCGCGAATACTTTTCCAGCCAAAGGAGGAAAGTTTAAACTTATAACTTCTCTTGAGATACTTAAAAAACTCATAGCATAATGAATACTAATGAAACAAATAAAGTAAACACCTCCGGAAGGTAGTGAAAAAATAGTGATATTAAAAGAATTTAAAAACGTTTGTTTATAATACAAAATTTTCAAAACGTAAACAAAAATATGATTAACAAAATTTGTTTCAACTTTGACTTAAGATGTTTTGACAAAATGCCAAAAATATATTCAAATAAATCAATAAAACTGGTTTACAAGTTCTCAAGTTTTTGTCCGCAAAAATAAGATGTTCTCTCATTGTTAAAAAGAGTTTGTATGACATGTTTTCGTTTTACAATGATTTCCAAGCCAATCTTCTGGAATATACCATGGAGTAGTTTTAAGACTACTCCTTTGTAACGCAAAGCGGGGTTATATGGTGCTGCCCTAGGAGATCGCAATGTTAAATAGACCATGTTTTTTCCATACATTGAGGTTACCTTTGAACAAGTCCTAGTCCCTTATGGGCTAAATTTTACATGCGTGTATGGACAAGTCGCATTATTTTCAGTGTATAAGACAATCCACACCAAACAAAACAACCGCAAAACTTTATTTTTGACTTAGTCATCGTCTAGACTTGCAATTTTTTAAAATTCTGCTTTGAAATTGCAATTGAATTGAACTTGTGTCTAGATTATGAAATTCTAGGGCTGCAATTTATGTATTTTTATCTAGCCCTTTTTATTTTTTATATTCGGTGATTTTTTAAGAGCTATAGAAACGTTTAAAAAAAACACATACAATTCAGAAAAATGCGTGAAATCTTTATTTGAACCGATAGTGCGGTCCATAAAATTTAATGTTTGAAGATTATTTCATGTAAATTGTTGACCGTGACTGTGCCTCAAATGGTCCATCCGCTTAGTCCAATTTTGGCATACTTTTTACAACATTTCGGCCGGTAGCTCATGAATAAATGCTACAATGTTGTCTTCCAATGCATCAATTGAAGCGGGTATGTGTGTTTAGACATGAGCTTTAACATTGCCCCACTAAAAATTGTCTAAAGGCGTTAAATCGCACGATATAGGCGGCCAATTGACCGGTCCCGAACGTGAAATAAAATGTTCACCGAACTCGTCTCTCAATAAGTCCGTTGTTAAACGTGCTGTCTTGTTGAAACCACATGTCATGCAAGGCAAGCTCTTGCATTTTGGGCAAAAAAAAGTTGGATATCATCTCACGGTAGCGCTCACCATTCACAGTTACGTTACGATTCGCATCATCTTTGAAAAAGTACGGTCCACTGATGCCACCAGCCCATAAACCGCACCAAACTGTGACATTTTCTGGATGCATTGGTAGCTCTTGCAATGCTTCTGGCTGATCTTCACTCCAAAATCGACAATTCTACTAATTAGCGTACCCATTGAGCCAAAAATGAGCTTCGTCGCTGAACACAAGAAGCGCGCGATGAACTTTCTTAACAGAGCACGCATTTTGATAATAAAATTCAATAATTTGCAAGCGTTGTTCATTTGTAAGACGATTCATGGTTAAATTATAGACCAAACTGAAGAAGTTTGACCGTCAAACAAAACACGAAACGTGCGTCAGCTGTTTAAACCAGTGTTGCCAAAAAGATAAGAGCTAATAAATCACCCGATATATAAATACAAATACATCTACAGGCAACTTAAAATTAAAAAATGTTAAAATTACAAAACAAAACGTTTTCGTTTTCGGTACACTGAAAGAATTACACTGCGGAACAGTTTGTGGTCTGAAATTTTATTGCAAATTTTTACTAATTTGTGGTCGCTGATTTCAAATCGATTCTCTATTTTTCTCTATCGGCTCTAGTTTTCGAGATATACCGTTATGTTCAAAATTAAGGCCCTTTCACTACATTTATTGGAATAACTTGAAAACGGTTGACCATATCTAGTTTAAAAAAATCCGAAGCTCGGCAACACTATTATCTTAAAGCCGTGCTTACGTTATTTTTAAATATGCCTTGTAGTTTCAGAGATCTCGTTGAATTTTTGAAGAAAAAATAGTAAAATTTTGAAAAAAAAACAAATTTCTTGTTCTTTAAAAATTCATAAAAAACAAAAACGCGACAAAAATCAGAGTTTTGCTCTAAAAACATTTATCTTAACATAATTTCGAATGAATTGAGGATTGTTTCATTGAAATCGATGCACAATTTTGATTTTATTCACAATTTACTGAGTAAACTGAATATCGATATTTTGTTTCACACCCAATTGTCGTAGATCCTTTTATCATAATATTTAGAGTTAACATCGTAAGTTTTTCCTGAACCAGCCTTTATTAAAATGTGTTTCATAATTAAAAAAAAAAACAAATACAATACACCAATACCCGGTTTGCGTCGTTTTCGAAGTTGCGACTTTTTAAAATTTCTGTGATCTCGAAGTTGGGTCGTTTTTGTTTCACTTTGCGTCGCATGGCTTCGAAATTGCGTCGTTTTTGTTTGACTTTGCGTTGCATGGCTTTGAAGTTGCGTCGTTTTGTTTCACTTTGCGTTTCATGGCTTCGAAGTTGCGTCGCTAGTGCTTCGGTTTGCGTCGTTAATATAAACATTTTTCTACAAATCTTAAACAGAAAAAGGCGATTTCCCGTTGAAGTCTAATGCAAATATGTATGTGAAGGATGTCTTCTGATTGCAACTGGTTTCAAATTACATTTGCTGCAGTAAAGTTAAATTTAAATATTTTGCAGCAACGAGTCAAAAAAAGCAAATAAGCTTAGAACAAAAACAGGGCATTTTGACGCGTTCTAAATCAGGGGAAAAGGCTGTTGATATTGAATGGACCCTTAAACTAGCCCCTTCTACAATAAAATCCATTCGCTGTTCCAGTGACGGTGATAAAATTAAGAAATTTGTTGAAACAAGAATATCATAACAACATAATCAGGTTAAAAAAATGAGTGATTTTTAGCTATTATCTTTTTGGCAACACTGGTTTAAACAGCTGACGCACGTTTCGTGTTTTGTTTCACTGTCAAACATCTTCAGTTTGGTCAATAATTTAACCATGAATTGTCTTACAAACGAACAACGCTTGCAAATTATTGAATTTTATTATCAAAATGCGTGCTCTGTTAAGAAAGTTTATCCACTTTTTTATCGAAAAATTGTGTTCAGCGACGAAGCTCAAATTTGGCTTAATGGGTACGTTAATAAGCAGAATTGTCGATTTTGGAGTGAAGATCAGCCAGAAGCATTGCAAGAGCTACCAATGCATCCAGAAAAAGTCACAGTTTGGTGCGGTTTATGGGCTGGTGGCATCATTGGACCGTACTTCTTCAAAGATGCTGCGAATCGTAACGTAACTGTGAATGGTGAGCGCTACCGTGAGATGATATCCAACTTTTTTTTGCCCCAAATGCAAGAGCTTGACTTGCATGACATGTGGTTTCAACAAGACGGTGCCACATGCCCACACAGCACGCTTAACAATGGACTTATTGAGAGACGAGTTCGGTGAACATTTTATTTCACGTTCGGGAGCGTTCAATTGGTCGCCTAGATCCTGTGATTTAACGCCTTTAGACTATTTTTTGTGAGGCTATGTTAAAGCTCATGTCTAAAGAGACATGCCCGCTTCAATTGACGCATTGGAAGACACCATTGAAGCATTTGTTCATTAGATACCGGCCGAAATGTTGGAAAGAGTATGCCAAAATTGGACTAAGCGGACGGACCATTTGAGGCGTAGTCACGGTCAACATTTGCATGAAATAATCTTCAAACATTAAATTATGTGGACCGTACTATCGATTCAAATAAAAATTTCATGCGTTTTTCTGAAAAAAAAAATTTTTTTTTTCTCAAAAAATGACCCATTATCCAAATAGAAGATCAAAATCAGCGATGAATGCTCCTTAAACAAAAGATTACTCTACAGAAAGCTTTAACTTTATTTGAAGGTCTAAAATAAATTTATCCGTTAGAAAGTCTATCAAATCAAAATTTAGGTTTTCAGTTCATATTATGAAATTATTAAGAATCCTGCTTCGGTTTGTGTTGAGTTTTTCCGGTCCCAATTAGCCACGCAAGCCGGGGTATTGGTGTAAGTACATTGTCAATTTTTCTTTAAGCAGTAAATTCATATTTGATTTATTTTTAAAGCATATTTTTAATATTTTTTAGCACGTTAATTACGCATAATTTCTCATAATAAATGCATAATATTCCACGCCCCAATAATAACTAATTACCATGCTTAAGTTGATTTCAGAGCTTGTTAAGAAAATTGTATTAATCAGAATTGTTTAAAATATTAGATCCATAGATTAAAAGGAGCCCCCACTTTACAGACAATAAAATAAATAAATACCATTTTAAAAAATGTTTCCCTCTTTACATCTAAATAATTTCAATTAGTAAAATTTTTTATAAAGGGTTATCCATTTTGCGGTTTCAAAAGTAAACGCAAATAAAAAACATATATAATATTTTTTTCATGATATTTCTTTTTTATTATAAAGTTTGAACGTTCACATTACGTGTGAAACACTATATCATTTAAATGACCACCACGCGACGTGTTGCAAGCATTGATTCTTTAGAGGTAATTTTGGACAACTTTTTGACACATATTGGGCGTTAACTCAGCCATAACTTGACGAATGTTGGTTCTTAAGTGCTCAATAGTTAAAGGATTATCTGCATAAACACGGTCTTTCGCGTAGCCCCACAAAAAAAGTGTAATGGTTACAAATCGCATGATCTTGGTGGCCAGTTGATGTCGCCACGACGAGAAATTACACGGCCAGGAAATGTCTCTTGCAATAAAGCCATATTCGCTCGAGTTGTGTGGCATGCGGCACCGTCTTGTTGAAACCACTTATTCTCCAAGTCGTATTCTTCAATAGCAGGCAAAAAGAAGTCGGTTATCATACGACGATACAGCCCTAATTCCTGAGAAAGACGAGGATTCGACACATTCGGGTCTTCGGCAACACATTCACTTACAGCAGCGATATTTTTAGCGGAACGAGCGAAACGGTGATGCACTGGCCTTACAATATCTGTAACCGCTCCAGTATCTTAAAATTTCTTCACAATTTTGCCAATTGCTTGCGTTGTTGGACGATTATGTAAACCATAATCTTCTCTTAAATAACGATAAGTGCCTGTGCCAGAATCACCATTTTTGTAGTATGCTTGCAACACTTCGCGTGGAGGTCATTTAAATGATATAGTTTTTCACACATAATGTCAACGTTCAAACTTTATAATAGAAAAGAAATGTCATAAAAAAAATATTTTATATGTGTTTTATTTACGTTTACTTTTGAAACCGCAAAATGGATAACCCGGTATTAAGGCAACATCATAGCATAGCAGCAACTATTTCATATAATTTAAAAAATATTGTTCAACTGAATATGCAGACATGAACCATAAAATCAATTGGTAGCCAAATTGCATAATGAATGAACGAACCGAATGAATGATATAATGAGTGAGTGAATGCATGACTTCATGTGCTGATGCACAAACAATAACCCTAAAAGCAGGCTACAAAAAAAAATCAAATAAAATCAGCCATGTGATGCTGGTTTTTTTTTTTTTTTTTGTTAAGCAGGAACAGGAAACAACATCAGCAACATTTTAGATTTCTATGTGATGTTTTTCAGATTAAAAAAAAGGATGCGAAAAATATATAGAGAAAAATCTATTTTATTTTTAAAATACATTTTTGTTAGTTGAAAAATAGTAGAGGAAACATTTGAATGAAATTAAATGTATGGTGGTCAGGGACAACTAAAATCATGCATATTCCATACATATGCGTATACACAAATACACACACATATATGTGTATGCTTCATGTTTGCGTGTATTTTTTTTTTTTTCTCTGCCCTTTTTATATTAGAGGACTAATATGTGCGTCTAAGCGTATATAAATACATATCACAGTATGTGTTAGTATGTATGGGTGTAGTTGTGTGTGCATATATTTTATAAAACTCTGTGTTTATGGGTATTCGTGCATTAAAATTAATTAGATTCAAGGGAGTTATTTTGCAACTCAAACCGCAAGAATTAATTGATTCAAATCAATATTCAACATAAAATTTAAATTCATCTACACCCCTTTAAAATGCAAATACAGACACACAAACACTGGTTGGCTTGTATGTTTTATAGTGTGTATAAATGTGTTCAATATATTTATTTGTTATTTTTCTATTATTTGCTAAAATGTGTGTGCGTGTTGGTGTATTTCTGTGTACGTGGCAGGATATTTAAAACTAATACTCTAAGTTTTTTTTTTTTTATTGGTTAGATTTGGTAGATTTTATTTCTCCCATTTGTTTTATTTATTTAATGTAAATATTGAAAATTTATTCATTTGTTTATTTATTGTTCCATATGGATAAGTGTTTGTTTGTATGTGCTTTTTTAATATTAAATTCCATGCAAAGCGATTATGTGGAGTTTTTTTCTTATTAAGCCAAAGCCATTTTGTTTTTCTATTTAATAATTAGAAATTTTTGCTTTATGTTAAATATATTGATAATTAAATTAATAAACACTTATTCATTTCTTTCAAAATTTAATTTTTTCAATAGAAAATATATTTTTTATGTCTTTTTATCAGACCTACCCATTTTGTACTACTTTTGCATTATTAATTAAATTGATCAACAAATATTTAAGTGCAAAGTTATTGCATTGCACTTATAAAAGTAGCGCATTATTTTTAAAATACCAATAAATGAACCACTTTTGCATTATTGAAAAAAACTAGATCAGGAATAGTGCATAATTATTGCATTATCAACGTTGTGTAAACGTGAATAGTTCACTATTATTGCATTATTACTGAAACCTTTGGTGAACAATAAATTTATATAAAACTGTGGCCATGCTCTGTATCTCTCGCGTCGAGAAAATTTTCGATTGAAATGTGAGAAATGAAACAAAAATGCCATAAATTGAAACAAACGACTGTTTTTCTCACTTAACTGTGCCTTTAACATTTTTGGTATGTATTAGCTGTCACGTAAAAAAATTATTCGCGAATTTACAGAAAAAGCGTGTCTGTAAAATTTCTGTGAGAAAATTTCCGCTTAGACTGTCCAATTTCCAAACTTGTTAAAGGATTATGTATCTCATTAGTCACAGTCTTTGACGTGGTACCACAAAAGAGTCTAACAGAGTCGCCATATCGTCCATTTCAAGGTCTTTAATATATCGCCAAAGTCAATTATCATACGGCAATAGCACTCTGAGCCGTGGAATCGACCAATTCTGAATATCCGCCAAACTTTCACTAACAGAAGTTAAATTTTAAAGGCCGATGTTGAATGTGAACCAAACCTAAACATCAAGTTTTTTTCTGCATTTCATTTGACTTTTTTCAATTTCAGACTAATTCAATTTGAACCAAGGCAAGATACACAATCGAGCAACGCGTTAAAGTTATTCAGGCTTATTATGGAAATGGGCGTTCAAATCAAAATGCATATTTTCATCAGTGCGCACCTTGCGATGATGCACAGGCCTGACTACATCTGTAACGCTTCCAGACTCTTCAAATTTTTTTATAAACTTGCTAGTTCCTTGCACAGAAGGTCGACTATGACGGCCATAATCACCCCGTAATGCTTGAAAATTGGGCAAGTTTAAGCCGCCCATTTTGTAGTTAGTTTTAACTATTTTTATGAGTTTTTCGGTTGTTAAACGATCTGTTTATTTGTAAATGGCAAACCTTTCACAAAATAATTGATACCTCAGATGACAGATATTTAATAGTTGACGACACCCTTGCCAGACTGGTGGTTTTGAAAACACTAAATGGATAACCGTGTATAACTTTTATTTTCTGATTTTTGATAAAAACATCAACACTTGTGATTAATGCAGTGTTGCCAAAACTTATTGAGGAAAATATGCTAGATTTTGTTAAAAAAATGCTAAATAAATGCAAAAAAAATTATATGAAAAATCTTCATTAAAGTAAGGGCCAAGCACATTTTTTTTTAAATGTGCAGCATTACGTCCTTCGCCAGATGATCGACAGGTGCAATTAAACAGTACACAGCACATAAGCTTAATACCGCCTCTGCTGAACGTTGCAACAAATTCTTTCAAAGGGATTGAATGGTTTTTAGTTATGCCCATAGAGTTTTTGTGCTTACTTGTTTCTCCATGTTGATCCAGGCCACTAAATTTAGAAACGATATCGCATTTGCAGTAATTTCAAAAAGGTTTTTTCATCTGTTTCATTCACCCATTATTTTAACTTCAGGTGCTTGTGAAACTTTTAACTAATTTTTGAAAATTTTTTCCTTCTTTGATTTTTATTTCAGTTTATTTATATCCAAATTAATGAGCATTTAAACTGTTTAATTTTTTTTTTAAATCTAATTCAATGTTAGAATATTTATTAATAAGATTTCTGTATGACGTGCTTACACAGAGAAAACAGATTCGTGATCACAACCGAATTTGGCGCCAATCGAATTTCGTCGGTTGCATGTACTATCACACAATTCGGTTGCAATTACAGAAAATTTCGTTACTTAGCATAATATTTTTGATAGCAACATTGAATTTTAGTACACCATCAGTTATAACAACAGATATTGTTAGTTGCTAGTATGATTATTAGAAAACAAAAACATGCTTATAGCCGAATTTATGATAGATGCAACTGAATTAATACATAATTGGTGTTCGCAACAAAAGATTTGATTGTCTTTATCAATATATTTTTTTAACCGGTTACATAAACCATTTTCCCGATTTTTTAGAGAGAAAATCAAAACAATTCCAAATTTTTTTTTGTTAGTATATTTATTTATTAATATTTTTGTGTATAGTTTATACATTATTTAATTATATACAATAACATACATACATACATACAGGTTTAAAGCTTATCACTTAATGTACCAACAAAAAACAATCTTTGGCGGCAATTAAACGCAATTTCTTTCTTTTTCTAGCGTCTAGTGATTCTCACAATACGCACATTGATTAAAGCTGTTAATTAAAAAACAGAGCGATTTTCATGTAATGTATTTGTAATATATGTATTTGTTTGACCAATGTACACGCGGAGAAAAATAAAAACAATATGTACATACAGTATCGTACATATCGTGCCATAACCGCAGATAAAGCCTAAGCGACAAAAATAAAATTTTACAGGAGAAGTTTTTTTATATTTAACCCTTATGTGTGTGGACAGGTACCTGTGTACCTATTGCGTTTTCAAATCGAAATTTTTTATATACGATTTTAGTCTACAATTCTACAATTTCATGAGAACTCCTAACTTTTTGTTATTATTTTATTTTCATAGGTGTTTATATACAATATCAGTTGGGGGGGGGCGTGGCATATCAATTTGCTTTTTGCACCCTTAATAGGGTGAATAGGTACCTTGGAACCTGTATACGTTTTATATTACAATTTTTTTGTTTTGGGTGTAGGTTAGGTTAGGTTAGGTTCCATTGGCAGCCGTGATCAAGCACAGCTCACGTGGGTCCATTAATTAGTTCCCGTTGTGTTACCATGTCACACCGTCTCCCATGGGTCCTATGTTGTCTGGCTGCTAGTGCTCCCACGCAGCCATCCGGTCGATTCAGTAAAGGAGTGGATCCTGTTTACATCAACATCAGAGAGACAAGTTTTGTCCCCAAGGGCTCTTCGACCAAACATTTTGAGTCTTAGATCTCCGAATGCCGGGCAATTACAGAGAAGATGTTCCGTTGACTCTTCCTCCTCCTCCTCGCCGCAACTTCTACATAAGTCATTGTAAGGGAGCCCCAGCCTCTGGGCGTGCCTCCCAATGGGCCAATGGCCGGTTATAACCGCAATCAGGTTTCTAAGATGATGTCTGGACAGCTGTAATGCCCGCCGTGTCCTTTTTTCATCTATGATGGGCCAGATTTTCCTGGTTTCCCCACAGGTAGTTTCAACGAGCCACCTCTGATTGGCGATGATATGAAACTTGTGCGCAATGAGTTGCTTACTCCTTGGAAGTGAAACACCTACATTATATGTCGAGCCGTCTCGATTCAAGGTGGTACCTGCATACGCCAACGAATCCGCCATGCAGTTCCCCGGTATGTCCCTGTGTCCGGGGACCCAATTAAGGGTGACCAGTGAATGTCTCGCTATCTCCTCCAGAGACATCCGGCATTCTCGGACAATTCTCGATGTGATGAACACATTCTCCAGGGATCTTATGGCCGCCTTGCTGTCGGTAATAATGTGAATATCCCTTCCAGATATATCACCGTACCGGATGCGTCTCGCGGCAGTGTAGATGGCCATTATCTCGGCCTGGATGACACTGCAGTGGTCCGGCAGCCTTATAGGAATGCTCCAGTTTAGCTGCTCGGAGTATATGCCAGAACCGACACCACACAGTGTTTTAGACCCGTCCGTGAAAATTTGAATCGCGTTCGCGGGAATTTGTAGGTCATCATAGTGAACCACATTATCCAAAATGCTTACCGTGAAGCCAGGATCAAAGATTGGCTCGGGTGTGACATAATCAACATCCATGTTCCAATTAATTTCGTTCAGAATATTAGCATGTCCGATATTGTAATCCCTCCATGCTCCGGTGGCCCTTAGTCTTACCGCCGCGTTCGCAGCTAAACTTTTCGCCAAAATGTCTGGTGGTAACCAGTTTAAAATCGTAAACAGTGCCTTAGAGGGGGTTGTTCTAATGGCACCTGTTACCGCTATCGCCACCATTCTCATTGTACGTTCAAACCTAATTTGATGACTCTTCACCTCGAGTGCCGGCCACCAAACAGCTGCCCCGTAGAATAGAATGGGTTTAATGACACATTCGTATAGCCAATATACATTTCTCGGGTTAATTCCCCAGTTTAGGCCAATGGCCCCTTTGCAGCAATATAATGCAGTTGCCGCCTTATTAGTCCTGGAAATGGTGTTCATCCTCCAGTTCAGTTTGCTGTCCAATATTAGCCCAAGATACTTGGCGCTGTCAGACAGTTCCAGCGAGAACCCCTTTATCCTCGGGGTATCAAATTTGGGAATTTTGTATCTCCTTGTGAAAAGTACCAGTTCCGTTTTGGAAGGATTTACATCCAGTCCACATCCCTGGCACCATTTTGTTAGGACGTCCAATGCGGACTCCATTAGTTCAGACAATAGTCTGGGATCTTTACCCAGAGCCACAACTGCAACGTCATCCGCATAAGCAACCGTTCTGCAGCACGTCCTTTCCATGGCCCTGAGTAGGGTATTCATATTCAGATTCCAAAGTAATGGTGAGAGTACACCGCCTTGCGGGGTGCCCCTAGTCGCAACCTTGGAGATGTTCGAGGCGCCCAAGTTGGATTCAATACGCCTGAAGTGCAGGATACTGCTGACAAATTGAATAATCGCCGGGTCGATTTCCAAATGTCTCATTGCGTTTATAACCGATTCAGGTTCAACGTTGTTGAAAGCGCCCTCAATATCTAGGAATGCAACTAAGGCAAATTCCTTGTAGTGCAGGGATCTCTCTATGTGGCCCACCAATGAGTGAAGCGCAGTTTCCGTGGACCTTCCCTTCGTGTAGGCGTGTTGAGCCAGTGACAAGGAATTGTGTCCTAACGATGATCTAATATGACTATCCAAAATCCTCTCCAGTGTTTTCAGTAGAAAGGAGGATAGACTAATTGGTCTAAAGTCCTTAGCCATAGTGTGAGATGTCTTCCCACTCTTGGGGATGAAGACGATCTTATATGTTGTCCAAGTTAGTGGGACATATGAGAGACTCAGGCAGGCTCTAAAAATTGCCAAGAGCCATGGCATCAATATTCCCAGGTTCTTTTGTAGATCCGCTGGGATAATGCCATCCGGACCTGGAGATTTAAAGGGATGGAAGCTTTTGACCGCCCATTCCACACGATGGCGAGTTATCGGAATATTAGAGATATCCCGAGTGCCAGTAAATGTTACCTCCCTAGGCACATCATCAGTGCAACCTGGGAAGTGTGTATTCATCAGGACCTCAAGGGAGTCCCGACTGTTTGTGGTCCAGGATCCGTCCATCTTCCGTATATACGATGGAATAGCTGGTTTAGAGGATAAAATCTTACGTAGCCGACTTGTCTCCGAGGAGTTTTCCACGTCGCTGCAGAAATTCCTCCATGACTGTCTCTTGGCCTTCCTTATAAGATTTTTGAATCCATTTACTGAGGACTTGTAACTGTTCCAAACACCATTACGTTTTGCCTCATTAAAGAGTTTCCTGCTTTCTTTGCGTTTTTCAGCAATCTCCGCATTCCACCATATGGGCTTAGCTTTGCCCTTCCTGTCGATTCTTTTACAGGATTCGTTCGTTGCCTCAATTAAGACACCAGTCAAAGACTCCACTGCGGAGTCGAGCATGGACACACTGTCTATGAGAACCGGGCCCATAGGCAGCTTGTCCTCGAGTACACTCGCATAGATAGACCAGTTGGTCCTTCTTCTATTTGTGTAGGGTTTAGCTGAATCAACTCTAAAGGAGAAATTGAAATCAATATACATGTGATCAGAGAGGGAACAGTCCTTTGACACATTCCAATCGCTAATCATATCCGCAAACTTATCACTAATAAGCGTAACATCAAGAACCTCCCTTCTGTTAGTTACAATAAAGGTGGGCTCACTACCCCTATTAACTACTGTTAGTTCATTTTCTACTATGAAGTCCAAAAGCGACTCACCTCGTGGATTGACATCCGAGCTTCCCCAGATGGTATGATGTGCATTAGCATCAGCACATATTATTAGGGGGATGTTGCGCCTGCTGGCATACGACATCGCCTTCCTGGTTGTGGAGTTTGGTGGATTAGCACCCTGATCGTGTGCCATGTAGCAGCTCATGAACCAAACTGTTCTGGTTCTGCATTCTACTGCGACAGTGCAGGTGTCCTTATCGCTAAAATCAGAAAGAATGAAAGCTTTAAGGATGTTTTTGACCATAACGCAAGCCCTGGTCTTACCTTGATCGGCTGCGTACAGAGTACTATAGCCGTCTAAACTGAGTCCGCAAACCCTGTCTCTATACAACAATGGTTCTTGGATACATATAAGCTCCTCCGTGCCTGAAGCCAATCGGAGGAGAAGGGCAGCTGACGCCGCTTTAGAGTGATGAAGGTTGATTTGTGTAACCTTCATCATAGTTCATCGCTATGGACGACTGTGACGTTGGCATCCTCTGGGTCGTCGTCCGATTCCAGAAGGATGTCCTCATCGTCCGCCACTTCCATCTTGCCAAAGAAGTCACCCACAAGTCCACTGACCGATTGAGTGTCTTCATTGGCCGATGACGTAGCGGAATCGTCTTCCATATGCTCCGTTGATGCTGTTGCTGTTGTGGTAGTCACCGGAGCTTGAGGCTTCCCTTTGTCATCACCTTTGTAGACTCGGAGGAAGATAGTTCCAAATCCATAGAATATCTTCCCCTGTGTCTTCCGAAGTGACGGCAGAGAGTCACTGTTTATTATAACAGTGGCCTTCCTGGACTCTTCAACAGATTCAGAAACCCTCACTACTTTCCAGTCCTGTGTGGGTAGCTGGGGGTTACTGATCTGTATAATTTCCAGGATCTCCTTGGGGTCGGATGGCTCAGCGGGGATCTTGGCAATAGATCTGGGCCTTTGCGGTACATCGGCCAGAGGTATTGCCTCAATCTTAGCGCCCTGCCAAACTTCCCCCAGGGACTCCACGGCAGCCTTGTACAGCAGCGCTGAACGCTCATCTGCACACGCTATCAGTTTAATGTGACCTTGATACCAGCCGGCATCTTCACATTGTGGTGGTGGTCCAGGGTTACCCCTTAATACATTAAGGAACGCCCTACTAAGTGCGACGACAACCAGCTTCCAGTTCTTGGATGAAATGGTGCCGTCACTGGCGTTGCGGTCAATGATCGCCCAAATGAGGTGGTCTTTAGCCACATCTTTGTACGACCTGTTTTGCGGCCGTTGAGGCGTATATTTGGACCGTTTAGTCCCAGAAAGTGTGTCCTCCCCTGACCGTTGCCGTTTAGGCGCTGCTTCGGTTGGCTTCCGTTCAGGATTGCCTTCCTCTGCAGAGGGAAGTCCACGTTTTAAACCCTCAATATGGGTTTTCGCCCACTGAAGAGAAGTTTTCTCCTGCTCAGTGAGCTCACCAACCGGTTTTTCACCAAGTCGGCTAATGATTTTGTAGGCGGAGCGCCTGGTTGTGAAGGCCCGTTTAGATGCATTTATGTGCCTTTGGGGTTTTTTGGTAGGTGCCGTAGAGGCTAAGGGAGGTGCATCAGAGAGCATCGAATCATTCTTCGTGTGCTCTCTTTGCACAGGTTTCGGCACATGGGAAACTGGATTTCTGGCAGACTGAGTCTGTACCGTCAAGCCAGCATCCGAGGAAGGGGTTTTGACAGGTTTTTCTCCCGTCCGGACCTGAGAAGCCTTAGAGGTACCTGGTTTCGAAGAACCCTGCACCAAGCTTGGTTTACGACCGCCTGACGGCTTAGTCGTGTGTTTTTGCGCACTAGTAGCTAACCGTCTAGCAGAGCCTGGCGCAACCACCTTGCTAGACGAGGTCTCAGTAGCATTCAACATACTACAGCCTGATACCGACGCTGTAGTAGTAGGGTCTCCGGGGATTATGAAGCCCTTTGCCGGATACTTAGGGCATGAATTTTCGGACATTTCGGGGGGGGGGTGAATTGGGGTTGCATTTTATGCCTAACTGCCAGGCGAAAGAATACCTGCCGCTCCTCTGGAGACAGACGCAGACCATCAGCCGCTCAATATGAGAACAGACGCTGATGGATTTTATTGCGGACCGACGGCCTTCAGGAGGCCTAACAGTTGACCGTAAAAGGCCAGCGGACGCATAGTCATTAGCCGCTCCAACTAGGAGAAAACAGACGCTAATAGACAGGGGGGGGTAGTTCTTGGTTCGTACTCGGTTTAGACCCTTCTGGCATGGGAGGCCCTACCGGTCTTGACTGACGTCACTACCGCCAGCATGACTCTAAACGTCCTTGTACTTAAGCCCTCGCATCGCGGCAAGATGACTACCCATTCGCGAGGGAAATTGTTTTGGGTGTAGGATTTTAAAAAAATATATGAAAAGGGGAAAACCAGAGTAGAATTCTAATATTATATCATTAACCATCGATTTTTTGTACAATACAAGACAAAAAATTAGATTTCTCATACAATTTGCATGAAGGTACCCAGGTACATATCCACCCTATAGAAGGTGTTTTTTTTTTCCACACACATAAGGGTTAAAAAAAAAAAAAAAAAAAAAAAAACATACTAGAAATGGCGCTAGAGCTTTAATTGTTTTCGCTATAAAATCTTAACGGTAGCTTGTATGACTATACAATTTTAGGATATGATACAAGTTTCGCCAATTTATTAATTTATTAAAAACAAGTTAGAGTGCTGTATTCGGCTGTGCCGAATCTTTGATACCCTCCACCGACAGTTCGAATGTTTAAGGAGTAATATCTGTATGATGTTATTATTATCTTAAACAGTGACGATTTGTTATTAATTATGGATTTAGGCGACTAAACTGTTTTCCGGTAGTAGGGTTTATATGGGGCCTAGGGTAAATTATGGACCGATCTTCACGAAATTTCACAGTCTTTTTCCCAGTTCTATAAAACTTTGATGTACCAAATTTTTTTTATGATAGCATTATTTTTTACGGATTTAGGCGTACTAAACTGTTTTCCGGGAGTAGGGTTTATATGGGGCCCAGAGTAAATTATGGACCGATCTTCACGAAATTACACAGTTTTATTTCTTGTCCTATAAAACTTTGATGTACCAAATTTTGTTATGATAGCATTATTTTTTACGGATTTAGGCGTACTAAGTTGTTTTCCGGGAGTAAAGTTTATATGGGGCCTATGGTAAATTATGAACCGAACTTCACGAAATTTCAAAGATTTGTTTTTAGTTCTATAAAACTTTGATGTACCAAATGTTGTTATGATAGCATTATTTTTTACGTTTTTAGGCGTACTAAGTTGTTTTCCGGAAGTAGGTTTTATATGGGGCCTATGGTAAATTATGGACCGATCTTCACGAAACTTAACGGTTTAATTTCTAGTCCTATGTAACTGTGACTTGCCAACATTTGTAATGATAGCATTGTTAGTTAGGGTTTTAGGCTTAATATACTGTTTTCCGGGAGTAGGGCTTATATGGGGCCTAGGGTAAATTATTGACGGATCTTCACGAAATTTCACAGCGTGATTTCCAGTTGAATAAAACGAATTGTTGCGAAATCTTATATCATTCAGTGCATTTTTCCACCATTTATGTTAGTTTTTGTAACAAAATTATCAATTTTTTTTAGGTGGTGGTTCCACATTTTGATTCATAGCTCAGATCCTATTGAACCGATTTTGCTGAATTTCAATCCCAAACTGCTTAGGATAACTACAAGCAATTTGACACCAAGTTTGTTGATTTCTTTTGAGTTTTTCGAAAGTGAGCGTGTTTTCAACAGACGGACAGACGGACAGACAGACGGACATGGCTAAATCGACTTAAAATTACTCAAGGACCCAGAATATATATACTTTATAGGGTCTGAGATGCATAGTAAAAAAGTTTCACACGGAATGACAAACTGAATATACCCTCTTCACAACTAATTGTGGTGGAGGGTATAAAAACGAAGATTCAAAATGATGTCGCTTAAGCTATTTCAGCGGTTATGACTCTATATATATGTATGTTTAAGATATAACCCAGCTAGCATAGGATGTTTGTTAGACGATTGTGTTTAATATTCAACTCCTAAAAGAATCTTCTGATGATTATCTTACGAGTAACAAGAATAAAATCATATAAAATTTTTACTAAGTAGTTTTTTACACATTTTCTAACACGCCTGTCCTTTAATCTTGGAATAAACCTTTTGCGACGCTCCTTATGAGTCATATAACAATTACTGACCTACCTAAATAAGAGCGTTTTTAACACATGAAATTTCTATTGTAAACACAATTTCATTAAAACAAACCGACTTAAGGATCTGCCAAATAAGATTTTCCAGCAGGATGGTGTTGAATTCCCAATCTTAATGTTTGTTGCGTATAAACTGTATGAAAATTAAAAGTCTTGTCATGAAGAATGCTCTTGTTTAGGTGGCTCAGTTATATAGCTGAGCATTTCACAAGTTGTAAGAGAATTCTTACATGAGTCTCATATGATTCTTGATGTTACACAAATCTCAAACCAGTCACGATTAAAAAAAGCGAGGAATCATCTTGTGTAACAGTTTCTTCCGTGCGAGGAATCTTCTACGATTAAAAATTGTGCTCGTCGACCATCAAAAACGCACTTCATTAGATGCCCAGTAGATTTTTTCGATTGAAAATTCTAGCTGGGTACATACACAGAAAAAATTAAAAATTTTCTCTAATCACCAATTTTATACCAAATTCATAGAATCAAGCAACTCATTTGTTAATTTTGCACCTATTACTAAAAATTTACTATTTTGAATATGTTTTTTTCAATAAATGATATTTTTAATTTTAATTAAAAAAATTATCAAAAAACTTTGCCGTTTCAAACAATGTGTTGATTGATTTTGACAATTTCCAAAAACAATTTCACAAGTTATAATTATTTTATTTTAAACGAAATAATTTTTTGTTATTTGATTATTATTTTAATTCAAAATTTATTTCAAAACAACTAAAATGTTAATTAAATCAAAATTATATTTTTAATTTTCGTTCAACAAAAAAAAAAATAATTGGTTCAATTATCACATTAATTAAGTTTTAATACATTTACAATCATTTTTTTAATTGATAAAAAACGACTAATATTTTTTTTTGTGTATGTACGAATGAATGAATGCAGGTATTTATAAGACAAATAATAAAGACATACATACATATATACGTGCATACATATGTACATTTATTTTTATAAAAATACGTTAATTACTTACCCCTATTAATTAAGCATTTGCACCTTTTCCGTTTTTGACCGCAAAAATATTGTTTAAATATAAAACTATAAATTATTTTATTATATTAAAAAAGATTTGCTGTCAAAAATTTAGTAAACATAGGGAATTTATTTGGTTGTGAATTCCAAATAATTATATTTTCAGTTTTTGTTACCGAATTGAAACTATTCCTACAATCAATAATTAGCTGATATAAATGAATTAACATTTATATTACAAAACTTATTGATGAAAGCAAATTATTAATTGCAATGACCAATATTCAGTATTGCCCTGTATTTAATTCGGTTGTGATTCTAACCATTTGTACTTATTTTTAGAACTAAATTAAATTAGTTATCATAACTAATAAAAGCGTTGAAGCAATCATATTTCAGTTAGAATAACGTTTTATTAATCAAGAGAATTAAAAATCAGTTAGAACTATACATTTTTAATAGTTGCAATAATAAATTATGTTACTTGATCAATATTTTATTACTGCAACCGTTTCCCGACCAATTTGTTTTCTGTGTGTAGTTCCCCATTTTTCCTATCTGATAAATACACTGAGATTTATTGTTGAGGGAAAGCTAGCTTCTATAGAAGCACTGGTTTGCTTAGGCCAGCTCATCAGGAAACCTTTTCCAAAGATTTTAGACAAGCCAGAAATATTATACAAATAAAACCCTAAAAGCGAACAAAATCAAAGCTTAAACAAAACACCAACAATATTTTTTTTTTTCTTTAATATCGGTTGATTTTTTAAGAGCTATAGGAAAGTTTAAAAAAAAACACATAAAATTCAGAAAAATTCATGAAATCTTTATTTGAATCGATAATGCGGTCCATATAATTTAATGTTTGAAGATTATTTCATGCAAATGTTGACAGTGACTGCGCCTCAAATGGTCCATCCGCTTAGTCCAATTTTGGCATACTCTTTCCAACATTTCGGGCGGTATCTCATGATTAAATGCTTCAATGGTGTCTTCCAATGCGTCAATTGAAGCGGGCATGTGTGTATAGACATGAGCTTTAACATAGCCCCACAAAAAATAGTCTAAAAGCGTTAAATCGCACGATCTAGGCGGCCAATTGACCGGTCCCGAACGTGAAATAAAATGTTCACCGAACTCGCCTCTCAATAAGTCCATTGTTAAGCGTGCTGTGTGGCATGTGGCACCGTCTTGTTGAAACCACATGTCATGCAAGTCAAGCTCTTGCATTTTGGGAAAAAAAGTTGGAGCTCATCTCCCGGTAGCGCTCACCATTTACAGTTACGTTACGATTCGCATCATCTTCGAAGAAGTACGGTCCAATGATGCCACCAGCCCATAAACCGCACCAAACTGTGACATTTTCTGGATGCATTGGTAGCTCTTGTAATGCTTCTGGCTAATCTTCACTCCAAAATCGACAATTCTGCTTATTAACATACCCATTAAGCCAAAAATGAGCTTCGTCTCTGAACACAAGAAGCGCGCGATGAATTTTCTTAACAGAGCATAATATATTCAAATAAAATTCAATCATTTGCAAGCGTTGTTCGTTTGTAAGACGATTCATGGTTGAATTATAGACAAAACTGAATATGTTTGACAGTGAAACAAAACACAAAACGTGCGTCAGCTGTTTAAACCAGTGCTGCCAAAAAGATAATAGTTAAAAGATCACCCATTATTTGTATTTAACTATAAAGGAAAATATTAAAAATACCACAAGAATTAAAAAACCCTAGAAATGTTTTAATTATACAAGTAAATATGCCAGATGCTTAATCACTTTTTTTCTTGCCAAATGACTTTTAAAAATTTTAGATCTAGCATGAAAAATGCTTAATTGGCAACACAGGATGAATGAGAGCGTAATCATTAAGATTTTTGTATGACGTGCTAAATTACCAATTTTTCATATTTGATAAATACACTGAAATTTATTGTTGAGGGAAAGCTAGCTTCTATGCACATTTCACTGGTTGCTTAGGCCAGATCATCAGGAAACCTTTTCCAAGATTTTAGAAAAGCTAAAAATATTATACAAATAAAACCCTAAAGCGAATAAGAATTTTAAACACTCAAAGTCTTACTTGTAACAATATCAAAGCTTAAACAAAATACCAACAATAAACAGTGAGTTTATCTTTTCTTACATCCCCCTACAATTGGTTGGGTTCTTTCATCAATCAATTTGTCAGTCCGCTTAAAACTTTTTTAATATTCATCTTATATCCTAAAAAGAATATATATTCCGGGTCCTTGAGCAATTCTTTATCAATTTAGCCATGTACATCTGTCTGTACGTCTATTTAAAACACTCTTCCTTCCGAAAGACTCAACATAAAAGAAAAATTGGTGGTGTGAAATTATTTATAGTACTCCAAAGCAGCTTGAAATTGAAATGCAGCATAAACGGATCAGTAGGAAAAGATATTTTTGTAAAAAAATCTACATAAATTAGCGACAGAATGCACCCATTCGTATTAAATTTTGTACAAATTCGTTTTAAATGACTAGAAATCAAACTACGAAGCCGGTCGGTAATTTACCATCGTTCATGCTACTTTCCAGCGGGAAAACTCAGAAGACCTTCTAACTTCAGGCCTTTTTAAAGGCCTGCTTAAACATGTTTTTTGGTTCAATTACTATTCTTATCTAACAGCTAAAGAATGCCTTATAGAAGGCCTCGGCTCTTTGGAATAAAAGATAAGATACACCTTCCACACTCGCATTTATGAGAATGCAGTAGAGAAGGATTAACATTTATTATATTGTTTTTTTGCACAAGCAAAATAATTATTTTTTTGATCCCGTTACCATTATAATGTACCTGCTTAAGAAGCGAGAGCAGAAGCCCTACTCCGCAATGACAACGTGTGTATAAAATATGTGAGTATGGAATGGAGCGAGCATGCCTTGTCTATCCAAAAGAAGGAGTACAGAGGCCTTCTAGAAGGAATCCGTACTCCTTCTTTTTCCCGCTGGGTAATATCTCATGTTGTACACTGTCAGATGACAGTGCCCTTCAAAAAGTACGTTTGAAATGCGGTGGGTATTTTCGCTTCTTTTTTCGAAAAGTGTGGGCTATTTAAGTTTTGGGACTTGTTAGCTTAAGGATTTTGATTTTTTTTTTTAGCTACAGAAAAGTCAAAATTTCACTTTTTTTTGCTGAATGGCTAAAGCATTCTAAGCCCTGCACTCAACATTACAACAAGTTAGATTTTATATTATAGTAAAGTTTGCTCAGCTTCTTCCGTGTCCTATCGAATTAATCCCAAAAGTAGCGGAAAGATTCTTCGTTGTTAAACTGTTGATTTTTTTTAACTACAAATTCTTAAAATTATACAATTAAAATAAATAATATTTTAAAATTTTTAGGTGTTCAATAGTTTTTTAATAAAATCCTTGTGATTGCGTGAGAAATCGTGAGTAATTCCCAAGTGTATATTGCAATTTTTTCTACCATAATCACGAGTGATACGAAATATACACGTCATCAGCGTTGCCATTTTGGTGCCTTTCGGGTATTTTTTGGTGCTTTTTTGCTCATGCAATACCCGAAATTTTGTTAAACACCCGTTTTTGAAAAGCGGGTATTTATAGTGCTTTTAACAATTTCTCACAGTGCTTTTTAGTGCCTTTTACAATATTTATTTTTTTTGTACCATTTTTTAAAACTTCGATTATATTGAGGATGATTAAGATGAGATTTGCTTTTTGGGGTACAATTTTGGGAAGGCCTGTAAAGATTTTAAGGTTTCAAATGATAAAAAAAACTGATAAAAGAAAGTTGCATTCGTTTTACCAAAAACTTTATTTATGAGGTTAGAGCTAGGCTTCCTAGCAATTTGGAAATTTTACAAAACGTTTACTTTTTTGCGTTGACAACATATTTTTTTTATTAAAATTTGGGCTGTCATTTAGTTTTATAAGGAATGGTCGGTCACTGCAAATTTTCGGTAATTGCAACAGGCCAGATTTTTTCTAACTACGAAAATCTAGCTTGCACTTTATTACTGTTTTACGACCAATTCAAACCCAGCTGATGATGATCCAAATGATTTGGTTGATATAATTTTTATTGAAGGTAATCTATGTATGTATATATAAATCGGCTAAGGCAAAACAGTTAAGAACACTTTCTCCTCCGTATGTTAACCGATTTGAACAAAATATACACCATTTAAGAGGTAGAAGTGCACAATGTATATTTTATTAAAATCTGTTCAATAATTTCAGAGTTATAAGCGTTCAAAATTGTAACTAACAAAAATGCAAAATAAATAAATAAAAATTTATTTTCAATTATCAAATAAAAAAAAATTAGGGTGATCGATTATTCGACATTTTTCAGAAACCGGTTTTCGAATATTTCGACTATAAAAATCAAACCAGGCAAAACAGTTAAGAACGATTTCTTCCTTTGTTTGTTAACCGAACCTCTATGGGGAGAAAAAAGGGAAAATATGGAAAACTAAATTTCTTTTTTTTTTACTTTTCTGTGCTTCATTTGATAATTGTTAAATTTTCTGTAATATAGAACTTAGAAACATAATATTATAGGTGTACACAGAAAAAATTATTGCCGAATTATTTTCAAACAAACGCTTGTTTGAAAATTTTTTTAATTTCTACAAATTTTTTTACTGATTTAATTAAAATTTTTGTTTGATTTTTATTTAACCAACAAATATGTTGACAACCATTCAAAAATATAATACACGCGTTATTGGTTTAAAGTTTTCATAATTTTGTATGAAACATTTAACGCCTTTTAATGTTGTCGTCTTTTTGCATTTTTTTATTTGATCGTAAGCAACACTTCTTTATGTGAAATATAAGAACTACAACAAAAAACACATACAGTCTATTTTTGGACACTTTAAAAAAGTACAACAGTAAGCAAGATGAAGAGGTTTGAAGTAAAAAAAAAAAAAAAAATAGCAGGTAAAAAAACGTTTCACTCTTTTTAAACAACAACAACATTATAAGAAACAAAATAAATTTTTGGTTGGTTTCAAAGTTGGTTAAAGAAAAACCAAAATCCCGTATTCAATTTTTTCAAACTGTTTGCTTAAATACATCAAATACAAAAATATAATGATGACGAAAAACATATCGAGTCGGTCTGTCGCCGTTTTTGGGTTACATTTCTTCTTCATTAGCAAAGTGAGTGATGACGAAAAACATTGTGTGTATAAAAAAAGAACTTCATTCAAAAATTATTCCAACAAAAAAATGTGTCTCAAAACCAGCCGGCCGCTCTGCTCTCTCTGCCATCATCTTCTAATACAGTGCCTGCTTGTGTGCGCATCATTGCTTGTGCAAAAACCTGTTTTTTTTTTGATTTTGAAATTTAGTATATGAATTTCAGTAAACTTTTTGTTTGATTCAGTTAAATTATTTGTTTGAAAAAATCAGTGTTTTTTTTTCAATAAACAAAATGCAAATAAATTGTTTGAATATGCGAATTTGTTTATAGGACCGATTTCAGACAAAAAATTGTTTGATTCTACAAATTTTTTGTTTGAATTGGAAAAATAATTTTTTCTGTGTAGATCATAGATGGGCATTTTTCAGTACCAGTACTTTTTCAGTATTTTCTTTTTTTACTGATCACTGAAAAAAAAAAAAATCAGTATTCAGTAAATATATATATATAAAAAAAGATTATTCTTATATTTTGTCAAAATTTTTAATAAAAATTAAATACTAATATTAATTATTTATTAAATTATTATAAACAATAAAAATTAAATATGTACATATTTATATATATTAATATATATTTAATATATATAAATATGTATATTTATGTATATTTACTGAATACTGATTTTTTTTTTTTCAGTAATCAGTAAAAAAAGAAAATACTGAAAAAGTACTGGTACTGAAAAATGCCCATCTACACTGTAGATCCTGAGTGAGTGATAACCTATAAGATAAAAAATGCTGGTATTTTTCGTTTTTCATCTGGAACTTTTTGAATTTTCGTTAACATTCGACCTATAAAGATAAAATTATAAATTAAACTGGGTGAATAAGAACATGTTAGGGGAGCCTTTTGGTACTTTTCGTTGTACATCTGGTACTTTGATTAATTTTCGTTAATATTAGACATAGAAACATAAAATTAAACGTGCAACGTCCTGAGTGGATGACAATATATATAATCGAGACTTTTTGATACTTTTTTGTTTTTCAATTGGTATTTTTTATACGGAACTTACAAAATTAAATTAACTCACGTAGAAGATAATATATGAACCGGAGGTTGGTCCCTCGCCAAATCGATCCACTTTGAAGGAAAAATAAATGCTCGAAACAAATAAATTCATATATCGTCATCTTAAAGGCCTAATAACCTATCTGCAAAAATTTCAAAATTGAGTTTTTTATGGATTTTTATTCCCTATATCATAACGCATATGTGTGCAAAATTTTGAACACGTAATATTACAAATGACAAAGTTTTTGTAACTAGAGGACCGTTACCCACAAAAAAAGAGAAAAATAAGTCATACAAAATCACGATAAAAGTTTAATTTTGTTGCATAGTGTAATTTAAACAAACATTAAGTCCTTGTTTTTGCTTAAACCAGTAAAAGAAACTACTACTGTAATTATTTAATGTTTATAATATTCATGTGTATAAAGAAATTTTTATTTATTCATACTAATTAGTACTGCAGATAGGTTATTTGGTTTCAGATTTTTACAATTCCAAAAAACCTAAGTGTCATAACATAAGCTGTGATTAGAAAAGCAAAATTTTCCCAACCGATATATATTACTGGTTTCATTTTAATCAAAATGTGTAATTTTCGTTTCAATATCGTTAATAGTTCCAATTTTATTACGTTTTTTCCCTCTTCTGTAAACTTTGGAAAACTGCAGATAGGTTATTTCGTATTTTAGGTGACGATATACTTAGATGAATTATGTTTTCTTCATATTTACAAAAAAAAAGTTATGGTCGAATTTTGACCATAAGGCGAACACTAGTAATAATAAATTTAAAAATGTTTATATACAAATGTAAATATATTTATTATTTAATCTTAAAAGAAAATGGTCCCCATCAACGCCATCGCCTTTTTTTAAATTTTGGAGGTATATAATATTCGGCAACGAGTTTTGTGTTAAATTAAATTTAAAAAATGGCTTAGTGCTTTTTTACCCTTTTTTTTGTTCAAAATAGTGCTTTTTAGTGCTTGTTTTAAATTTTAAAGTGCTTTTTGCTCTCAAAAAGTTGGCATCACTGCACGTCATCTCGTGGACATCTCTTATCAAAACATTCATTCCAGCAAATTTTTATTTAAAAAAGGCAAGTTTAAAGCCTTAAAAAGCGTTTGCTTTGTAATAGTTTGCACATATACAATACTTAATACTAACACATATAAATGCTTCATGTTACGCACTCAAATGCACACACATCGACTCGTTTATATTTGACCAATTTTAATACCAACATTTTAATAAAATAAAATGATTTTTAATATTATTGATGCTGATAATGGTCAAACAGAAGAAGAGAGAGATGATTGGAATGATTTTTTTATATCTCGAAATTTTAGCTAAACAATTTACAAAACTAAATCGTATTGGTGAGTACAAAATTTAAATCTAAATGTATGTGTAGATGAATAAGTGTGCGTGAGTGTGTGTAGAGGGGTTTGAAAACGTTTTGTGGTTAAATGAGTTGCAAATCATTTTAATTAAAATTTTAAATTTAGAAAATTTTCACAAATGATTACATTATTCATTAGTTTTCATAACAATATACATAAACATACATACATGCATATGTGTAGATGTATATCTGAACATTTGTATATGTTTGCATGTTGCATTTATGTAAATTTGTGTGTGTTAGGCTTTGTTGCGTTTATGTGTGTTTAAAACATTTCGACTTAAATAAAATAAAATAAAATCTATTTTGTAAAATATTAAAATTTTCTAGTTGCAAAATTAAAATAATTGTTGTATTTAGTGGCTCAAATGAAAATCAAAAACAACTAAAAATAATTGCAATTATTAGGTTGAGTAGTTGAATTCTTGTTGGGTGGTATGCAAAAACTAAAATCCAATTGGATTTGCACAATTGTTTATTTTAAAATTATTTAAATAAATAAATGTGGAAAGTTATATTGGTGTTAGATAAAGGCAAAGTACTTTTTTATCGTTGCTTTTAAAAAGATATTTAAGGTATTGGAACTTCTGAATTTGGGTTTCTTTCAATTCAATTTAACCCTGCTGTTAGGTTTGGACCATTTTGGTCATTTTTTGTTTTCCTTTCGCTTTATTTACGGAACGGTTGAAAATGTCAACCTAAAACTTTATTGTGGTGTTTTTATATTTTATTACTTCTGCAAAATTTTCAATTATGAATACTATAAAGGAAATTAGAAAAAAGAAAAATTACGAATCTTAGGCTTAGGACCATTTTGGTCCGTTCTTGTTTACCGATTTATTGATATGAAAGAAAATCAAATTTTTTCATTATATGATGAGCAAATTATCTTCCGTTGCAACTTGAATATAAATTTGTTGCTAGATGATAATAAATAATGCAGATCTTAATTTTTTCCGCGGTAAACTCCTGCAAGATTTATTACAGACATTTATGTATGCAAAGTAGAAGTTTCTAGATCTCTCCATAACTTGTCGAATTTTACCTTGCAATACTTGTATATATTTCAGTTATTTTTACTTTTTTCTGGTGTTGGGGGAAAAAATAATACAAACGAACGCAATATATCATGGCATCTGGAAACGGCAAAACGTGTTGGCCGCGATTGTGGGGATATGATATTCTTTTACCACTGTGCATTGGAGACGAATTTTATAGCATTCCATTTTTTTTCACTTTCTGAATGAGAATAATTTCTACCGGTGATTTCATATTCAATATCCTGTCCACGCTATTACAAGTTGAAATATCAGAGAAGCTTTTATTAAGAATGTTAACAATATCAATCGCCGATTTTCCATTATTTCAGCAAAGAAATCAGTCAAACACTGAATATAAACTGAAGTAAGACTAGAAGATATGAAAATTAACTATATTTGTTTGCAGACTATTAAAAAAAGTTTAAAAAATTGTCCACTTATTAAAAAAACCAATATGGACCAAAATGCTCCTATACCTAAGATTCGTAAGTTTTTCTTGACCTAACAGCAGGGTTAATTTTGCTTAAATTTTACCTCTAATTATTGGATATTAAATATTATCTGCTTTATTAGGACTCTATTTCAAACTATTTTTCCTACTGGCAGATAACATTAAGCTTAAATTAGTTCACACAGAAAAAAACACATTTTTAAATATGGTCACCTCTAAGAAAATAGTTTTTAACGAACATTTTTAATCTAATTATGGTTTATTTTAGCATATTGTTATGTTACTGCATTTTTAATAACGTTTTTGGTTTATTTTCTTTGTAATAAACCTCTTGAGTTCTTTTATTGCAACTTTAATAAAATTAAATTAAATAAAATAAAAAGAAAACACTTTAAACACTATTTCAGTTCACAAAGTTTATTTTTAATTTATAATTGCGGAATCTTTTTGTGATCTACACACTGTAATGTTCGTACTAATATCGACTCTCCATTGCCATCTAGATGTGACATTTATTCTCTAGCCCTTGCGTCTATATGGCTGTAAATTATTCGTGCATTACTATCTTAACTTATTTAGCAAATAACATTATGCATTAAAACAATAAACTAAAGTCGAAAAGTTTTGTTAATTACAGTGGAGTTGAAATACAATTATACATAACAATTTTAACAATACATTTCTCTTCGAAAATTCTGTACAGTGATTTTTACATTACAAATATGCATAGCTAATACAATTTAATTGTAAAGCAATAAAACAACTAACAAATACAAACAACTAATAAATTCAAGATTAGTCTGGACTCACACCAGTGTTGCCACTTTGTGGGTAATTACCCAAATTTGGTATAATTTTCACCCTCGTGGGTAGGGCGTGGGTAATTTCTCTTAGATGTAATTCTGGTGTTATTTGAAATTCTTACTTTAGATACCCAAATAAAATCAAGATTCGATTTCAGTGATTATGTTTATTTCTTTTTAAATATAGTTGCTAAAAATTGCACAGTTTTCTGGAGCAAAGTCTCGGTTTCTTTTTAAGAAAAGACTTCAATCAATAAATATATATTTTCAAAAGTTTGGCAATTAATGTGGCAAGATGGTCCCTTAGATTTAGGTGAAGATGCCTATCACTAATGCCTAAGTCACTAGAACCTTAAGTTTATTAAAAAAGTTATTTAAACTAAAAACTAGCCTGGGGGATAAAATTTTTCCAATATTCCAACATGTAATTAATTTCATTTTTATTTGGCAACATTTAAATGCTTTAGTTTGAAGAATATTTAACGACCTTAACAGTTGTAAAACTGAATTACGAAAGGAACAGTTGTATAAAACACAGAAGGCATTTTGTTAACTAAATAAGGTATAAAGGGTATTTTTTTAAAGGGTATTTTAATCTCAAATTTATACGCGGCATTACGAATTGAAACTGATTTCAAACAAATAGGCACCGTCCTTGACGAAGCTCATTGCAGTCGTCCAATTTTGTTCATCTTTTTCGAGCATTGCTGGCTGCCTGTCACGAATAAAATGAACAATGTTGACCTCCAAGACGTCAATTGCTGCTGTTTTATCAGCATAAACCAGTTAATTCACAGCCTTACGGAAAACAATCAGTCACATCGCACGGCCTTGAAGTCAAATTGACAGTTTATTTTCTTTAAATCAACACATCGCCTTCATTTGTGAAAAAATAAGTTGCGTCAGTTTAATCATGAAGTCGCCTATAAGTTTCGAAAATCGATGGGTGATTTTCAAAAAAAATTTGGATAATTTGGTGGTGTTGTTCAAGCATCAATCTATTCATGATGATGTGCCTGAGAAAAAAAAATTTAAAGCAGAATGACAGTTCGCTTGGCAGCTAACCTTTCGTTACGTCTATAGTGCTAAAAAAAACACCCATTATAAAGGAATTGCAATGAGCATTTTGAACCTTCCCTAAATATATGCAACCAACTGTGGAAGTTATACTCATAATTTTAGAAGTTTTATTAATTGAAGCACAGCCGCGAAAAACGTTGTAAACGCCACATTTTGCAAAAACTGTTTTTTTGCAGATAAACGTTGACTTTACTCTCTTACACAGTTTAAACATCAAATCAACCAAAACTATGCACCTTAACGCCTTCAAAATGGCGTACAAAGTGTCAGCCAGTGGAAGAACATTGCAAGTTACTAACATAATGATGAAACCGAAATGGTGTTGCAGTGCGGAATAATGTTTTAAAAGCCTTTTGCATTAAAGTTTTTATTATCACTATTTTAAATAATAGAAAAAAAAATTTTTAAAACAAATAATGCTGCCTGTCAAAAAACGTTTTTTTGCTCTCCTGAAAAATTATTATTTTGTAACTTAAAACGTTATTCGCGGCTGTGCTTCAATTGTTTTTAAGCCTTTAATGTTATTTTTGTTAATTTATTTTAAATTACAATAAGAATCATCACAGTTTGATCTTCTTTCAATGAGTTTGTTGTGTTTTTGTTCCTTTGTAATTTTATTTTTATTAAATAAAACTTAAATTTTGTATCAGGTGTAATTTCATTTAAATCGGCTAATTTTGCTTCATCTCAAGTGTTATTTTAAATTTTGCTGGTGTTAACACTGATACACGCTATGAAAGTTTTCTTTCAGAAAGTCTGAGCTTATTGACGTGAGGGTAGAGAATAATAGCATGTTCTCTTTCCCTCTCACCAATAAATTCAGACTTTCTGAAGGAAAACTTTTATAGTGTGAACCCAGACTAACTAATAAATAAAGCTAATTATTAACTGAAGTTACTTTCGTAACAATATTATAGTCACCGGCAATCACATTATGGTCGACTTGGACCTCCATCAAGAAGCCACATTCATTCAATGGTTGCCTTTAAACATGTTGTGGTTCAATATGACAATAATTTGTTTACCACTTATAACACAGAGTCAAGGACTGGTTCAGTTAAAATGAATTATTTTGTTTAAAAGGATACTTAATTACTCATCAAACAGTAGCTAATCGACTATTATCGTTTGAAAAATGCCTGAGTTATAGTGGATCAAACCTAAGATTTTATGAAAACTTTAAAGTTTTTTTCCCTAAATATTGTCCATTGAACTTTAAACTTTTTTATAATATGTAAATTAAAAAATACATACATTTACAAATATGCAACAGTCTGCAAAAACAAATCGATGCCATTTTAACTCAGATTGATATTCGCAAAAAAAAATTGTAACGCTCAACCCTAATGTACAATGAGAATATAATAAATAGCCAAGTTAAAAAAGGTGAAGAAATAAAAGACATAGTTTTACTGCTCCTCTTACTGGTACCTGCACAGTAGTTGCAGCAGAAATAATAAAATTTTCAGAATATATAAATTTCGTTTGCTACTGCTATATTTTCAGTCAGGCGCGGATCCAGCTCGAGCCTTACGGGGGGGAAATTTTGTATGATACAAAAAAGCAAAAAACTTGTATTAAAAATAAAAAACAAAACAATAAGGTTAAATAAAATATAAAATTAATCTTTTTAAATAAATAAATGTGATTTCCTTGTGAGGCAAATATATATAGTACAGTCTATCTTCGGTCATTGTTGATCTGAGCCATGTTTTTATTCGACGATGGGTAGGAAATAACCTCTCGCTCGTAGTATTACTGACGAGCATTGACACGAAAATTTGAAATATTATTCTTAGATTTGGGTAGATATCTTCATCACAGTTTATTAAAACATTTACAATGTTATCTGATAGATTTTCAGATATTTTCCATGTTTGTTACCAATGCAACAGTTCAGGCTCAAGTTAAGATGTGTTAATCTCGCTTATCAAACATAATCAGCTTATCAGCTAGTTGTGGTTTTAAAATAAATGGTATAATATTTAATGGAATATAAGACTCGATGTATAATTTAATTTTTATTTTAAAAAATATGTATTTCGACGATCATTAATACAATAATTGTTACCAAATACTATCCCACCCCTTATCTCTTAATGTTATACATGAATTAAACATTATTTTATGTGCTTTTTGAGCTTAAAATAGCACTTACAGCAGACTCATCACAATATAAATTTCGTTAAAAAAAAGATTGATATTGATTCATACATTCATTAATAATCACAAAATTTGTTTATATATATATAATTTGTTTTGTTAAAATAAATAAAATTGGGTTTATTATAGGTATAGTACTGAAAAACTGTAGCGTGCGTTGTAAGGCGTGCGTCACAAAGGGTTCAGGGCTTTTATCAAAAAATTACAACATTTTTAAGCTTCGAATAAGTGATTTTAGAGTTCTCTCATATTCACCTTTCTTTTAGGAATCAGACTTTGTATACCTTATGATCCAAAATTCGATAAAAATTAGGAAAACACACTTCAACTTTTAAAGTTGCTTCTAATTTTTGTGGCGTGCATCACAAAACTTTGTGATCAATTATTTCGCAACAAAAGCCTGCTAAGAAATTATGATATATGCCATTCGTAAGTACATGTTAATGTCACTAAGTACTATATATAAGTTGAAGCTATCTCTTTTGAAATGCCAAAAAAAGTTTATATATCAATCAGAAAACACGAGTGAATGTAGCGTTCGTTACGCAGGATTTGCCCATATGACTTGATTTCACTTTGAGGTAGAAGTTTAAGTATGTTCAAAACATTTAGGATATCTATTGGGAAAGGTGTTTCGAAATCTTCTAAAATAAATTCAATAAGAGGAATGTAACCTACAACTCGGTAGTAATCTTCAACATTTTGGAAGTGATTATTACGTTCAAATCTTGTCTTTTCGATTGGAACCTCGATCTGAACGCAAATAACTTTAACTTTTTCAAAAATCGCTTTAAATTGTTCTTCGGCTTTCTGTCCTTTCTCTTCAAGGCACATGATTAATGTTTTGATCAGGCTTGATCCTTTTTGAAGAACAATATCGTGCTTTTGTAAAATGATACTTAGTGGCTGTGTTACAATAAGTATCACACTGAATATGTATATTCCGCAAATAAGTTAAAAAGTACTAAGGAGTTCCTTTATATAAAGGAAGAGATACTATCTTTCCACTCAGACATTTTTTCCAAAGCTTCTACTATGTGATGTACACTTGTTGCAAAGTGTAAAGCTGAGTCGTGACGGTCCACCCATCTTGTCTCGCATAATGTAGAGAGCTTGGCTCCCAAATACTTTACTTAAACTGTGTTTTGCCTGGGATGATTATATTTAAAAAATGTTGTCGTTTCTTTAACAAATGATACAACTTTTTGTATTAGTGGCACTTTATTGCTTTTAGAAATTGAGTTGTTTGATTTATGGGAATACCATGGCGTTTGTTTCGCATTTGTCGCGGTTTCCAGGATTTTTTAACACCCATTTGTTCCAACTCCTACACAATTTTTTAGGTCAAGACCAAAATTTGTGAAAGCCTTAAGAACTATTGATGATAGTGCCTTCGCATCACTTGACACATCAACGTCATCCATATACTTTGAAGCCTCTTCAAATGCTTTTACAACAAAGCCAATAAATTCATCCCTAACAACTTTTTTGTTGTATGTTGAAATATCTTAAAAATAAGGAAATCTGGCTTTTCCCCGACAAATCCGTGCTTTCGTCAAAAATTATCGAATAGAATTTTGATTCATATAACACATATATATTGCATGTACTAAGGCTTATTAATAATTCAATCGCACGCATTATCAAGTCAGACGTTTAGTCTTTCGATATAGATGGCACCTGCTGGGATTGAATGTAGAATAATAAGTATTTGAATACGGTAAACTAGATGTTTCATTGGAAATATCTAATAAATAACTATAAGGATAAAGATTTGGATACTTATTGAAAATTTCGTTAGAGATTCTATAAAAAAAAACAAAAAATCTTGCTGGGATTTCCAAAAATTTTGTACTTTAAAAAAAGTATTAATATTAGGAATTCTTGTATTATCGAAATAAACAAAACTTGTTTTTATATTTTACGGGGGGGGGGGAATTTCCTTATTCCCCCCCCCCCCCCCCCCCCCTGAATCCGCGCCTGTTTTCAGTTAAATATATTAACTTATAGAAATGGTCTTAAATTAAAAGTTTATAAGTTTATATTGTTTTTAACATAAACAGCAGTAAATATGAAAAATAGATGCAGTAGTAAAGTAGCAACTGGTAGCATTACCATAGCAATAAAGTAACAAATTAAAAAATGTATTTTAATAGCAAATACATGAGAGAACGCGACTTTTTTAAGAACTTATGATACAGACAACACCTTTTTACATTTAAACGGCAGATTTAACAGCTAATTATAACAGTTTATTGCTACTTAAAACCTAAATTTTTACTACTTATGGCTAATAAGCCACATATGGTTTAAACGCTGGTTTAGTTGAACTAAACTTGAATGTATATGTAGTTTAAGCTCAACAACTATAAATCAGTGTCCCATGTTAAAAAAATAACATGTGGCAGCACTACGATAAATCTTATCAAATTCATGTGGTCTGTATTAGCAGTTTATACGCCCAATTTTATGCGTTTAAAGCTGGGATCACACGATTGCCGCAAATGCACTAATATGACACAATTTAGATTGTGCTTTATTGACGCACAATAAAGAAATTGCACCAATCAAATATTCTGAAATTCGCTAGTTGGTACAAAGCGAAATTGGTACAAAAGTTGCCGCAATACAGTCATACGATTGTTCCGACTTGTGTCGACTACGAAAACAGCTGTTGTGGTAGCTTTTTTATTCTAGTTGGTTTGTTCATTAAAAAAAAGAAAATTTTATCATAAGTATATTTAAACAAATTTTTGTTGAATACTTTTATTTTAAATATTTTAAGAAAAATATATGAAATATTTTTTTAAATATCTTGAATAATTCGTCTCTTTACTTTCTATCGAAACGGACGTGTTTTTATTAAGCTCCACAGTTTTTTTTGCAATTATTTATAAAACTTTGTCAAAATAAATAAAACAACATAATTAAAATTTATATCGTATTAATACAACTAGTTTTACAAACAATTAAAATTTACAAACAAATAAAAACCTGTAAAAATCCTAAATCTTATAAAAAATCTATAGAAATAAATCTAAAAAACTGCACAACAAATTAAATTAAAATCATAAACAAACAAAAATTCTCTTAAAAGCAAAATAAACTGAAAACAACCAAAGCATAATCAGAAAATATAAAATTTAACAATAACAACAAACTTTTGAAAATAAAATATTCTACTTGTATACATATTTTTACATCATTAACAACAGAAACAAAATAATAATAAACAAAACAAACAAAATTGCAAGTTAGAATATAAAAACATAACAAAAGATAATAATAACAATAATAACAGACCCCGACATAGCTGTATAACAGCACTTTCAGATGTAGTTGAAGACATCAGAGAAAACTTGGATGAAGGTAAACTTTCGTTTTTGGTGCTACTGGACCATTCTAAGGCATTTGACACTGTTCACCACTCAATTCTTAGCATGAAATTATTTAAGCAATTCGGGTTTTCTGTACAAGCTACAGGACTAATTCAGTCCTATCTTGCAGACAGAACTCAATCTGTCGTTAATAACGATCAAATATCACGTTCTTTGCCTGTCACCAGAGGAGTACCTCAAGGCTCCATCCTTGGACCTTTATTGTACTCTCTTTACGCAAATGATCTCCCACAACAACTTAGCTTTTCAAACATACAAATGTATGCTGACGATATTCAATTATATCTCAGTAGTACCAAAGACTCAATTGTTTCTAAGGTAAACGAACTTAACTCTGATTTAGAAAAAATCTTTATCTGGGCTTCTGCTAATGGTTTAAAAATTAACCCAAATAAGTCAAATTTTCTTATCATTTGTAAAAATAGCATTAGACCGGAAGGTGAAATTGATATTTCTATTGGTGGCGCGAGAATCAAGCAGGTAAACACGGCAAGAAATTTAGGTGTGACGTTTAACTGGACCCTAACTTGGTCGGACCATATAAGTCAGGCCTGTGGTAGGGTATATAGTAAGCTTCGCAGTTTATGGGCCACTTAATATTTTACTCCCCTTAGTATAAGGACGCTGTTGGCTAAAACATATCTACTTCCCACATTGTCATATGGGTCCGAAATTTTTTCAGGCTGCTCTTCATGTGATATGCGCAAACTAAACACAACATACAATAATATCGTCCGCTATGTTTACGGTTTAAAAAAATTTGACAGGGTCACACCTTTTTCAAAACGTTTTATGCAATTGCCTTTTAATAAGTTTTTGAATATGAAATGCTTAATTTTCCTTCATAATATTATTGTAAAAAAAGAACCGGAATACTTATATGATCGCCTGAAATTTGCAAGATCCCAAAGAGGCCGATACATTATTCAATTACGACATCGAAATCATGCGTCAGAATGCCAATTCTTTATCATGAGTATACGTCTCTGGAATCAACTCCCTAATTATCTTCAAAGCACCGACAACGCAATAAAATTTAGGAAATTACTTAACGATTATTTAAATGACTAAAAAATTTTTTTATATGTATTATTATATTTTTTCGTTTATATTTTTATTTCTTTTTTATATTTTTATTTCTTTTTTTTTTTATATTTTTTATATTTTTATTTCTTTTTTTATATTTTTTATTTCTTTTTTTTTATATTTTTTATTTCTTTTTTATATTTTTCATTTATTTTTCTTTTACAACTCTGTTAATATAACAACTTCATTCACCTTGTGATTAGTTATGTCAATTTAATTTATATAATTTGTTAATTAATTTAATTTTGTTAATCAATATTGTCCACTATTGCATTTTTCATTTTAAATAATTTTGACTTTTCTGATTCTAATACTGTAATTAATAAGATATATGTCTTGTTGTATTAGAAAATCAATCATAATAAATAAATTAAAATTAAATTAAATTAAATATTCACACTGAATAGCTATGCCTGTGCTTGTTAAAAAAAAATTATAACGCATAATCAATAAATGCATATTGATCTTTATTAGTTACTAAAAGAAACACTAAAAAGTAAATTTAATAAAAAATGGCAAATATTGGCGCGAATTGTGTTGTTTGATTGCCGCACAAGAACACAATAAATATTGGTGCATTTTTGTTATTTTTATTGACGCGCGGTTGCATAGCAAACAGTCACACGATTGCCGCACCAGTGTTGCATTTGATTGGTAAAAGTAAGCACAATATTGTCCTCGTAGGTACATGTGCCATTTGGTTGTGCAGTCACACGATTGGGGTATTAAAAAGTGTGAAAATTGGTGCATTGCGGCAATCGTGTGATCCCAGCTTAAAGATGGTTTATATTCTTAGTGATTTATAGATGTGTTGGTTTAAACACATTTTAAACCAAAAAGAGAGTTTAATGGTATTTTCTTTTCTACAAAAAAGTGTGACATTTTATTTAAAAAAATGCAATTTGGTGTCTGTTTCATAAAAATTTTGCTTCCAAAAAAGGGTGGGTGAGTGAGAATAAAACAACCCACCCTTTTTCGGGATCAAAATCTTTAAGAAACAGCCTCCAAGTTGCATTTTTTTAAATAAAATGTCACATTTTTTGTAGAAAAGAAAACACCATAACTTGCTCTGATTTTTTAGTAGCCCTTAAACGTAAAGTTGTAAAAGTATTATTTTTAAAAAAATTAATAACAAATAGAAAAAGTAGCATAGGTTTGATTGGAAAACTACTGCTCCATTTGTGGCCTATGTTAAATAACTGTTGGTCCATTTCAGCAATAATCAAAATGTTAAATATCTACAAAAGATTTCGATGCTATTGCTACTGCTATAGAATATTTCTTGAAGCCCTAAATTTATAGTTATGGCAATGAAGTTAGTAGTAAGTGTAGCATTTTAAACAATACATATCTGCATATTTCAAACACAATTGCATACACATATTTTTATTTTTTTTTTTTAATAAATTATTAACAAATCAAGACATACAGCGCCCTCTTTACTCAAGTGTTTCGCTTAAAACAGCCAGAAAAAATTAAGAGAAAAAAATCGTAAAGAGATTTTTTTTCTTAAATAGAAAAAAAAATAAAACTTAATAAAGAAAAAACTCCAAGAGAAAGCTTTTTTTCTATTTCAAAGAAAATTTTCTTATAGCTGACAAAAAAAAACGCGTAAGACAAGTCAAAAGTTTTTTCCAGTTTCCCCCTCTTGGTATACAACAAAAAAAGCAGGGAAATTTATTTTGTGTTGCTATCTAAACGAATAGGGGGTGTTTTTATAACTCATAAAAAATTTAAGGGATGAGGAACTTTTTCTTAAGAGGGTAAAGGGCACAGAAAAAAATTCCATGGAATGCAAGGGGTGGACACTGAATTTTGCTTGAGTATTTTTTTTTTTTCTTTTTATTAAGCTTATGAAAAGTTTCTTGAGTAATAATAAGTTTTCTTAGAAATATAAAAAGTCTTGACGGTAAAAAAAATCCAAGAAAAAAAAGATTTCTTTAGTGTAACAAAATACCCAAAGATGGCGTTAGAATTATAAAGAAAGCTTTTTAATAAACGGAATTATTAATGCTTGAATTTGCCAAATCATAGATTCAAAATAATTTTATGATTTATATTAATTTTTAATGCATAATAAAAATTTCTATCTTATTCATTAAGACTCCATTTTCTTTTTTATTCTACAGTTATAATTTTTATTTGTGTGTGTTTAATTTCACTTTCGCTCTCTTCATCTCTTGCCTTCTCTCTCTATCAACAACTGTTCATCGACCAATTATATTTTGTGGTTAACCGCAAAATTTATTTTCAAGATTTTACTCTATATCTGTATGGGAGTGTGTGTTTGTGTATGTGTGTGTGCGAGGAAAAGTGTAGGCTGCATTAGTGCTATCTTGTTCTTTTACATTAAAAAATTTTCTTGTGGAAAATCTTGTGTATATGTAATTTAGCTATAGTTTGTCATTGTTTATGTTACACATACATATTTGTATGGCTTTTAAAATATGTAGATATCTCTTTTAGAGATGAGCGAATACTATAAATTTTTGTATTCAATATTGTCGAATGTTGTTAACTTCTATTGCAATTTGCAACCCTCGTTTAATGTTTTTTTTTGTCTATTCCCTTTTTTTATTTATAGTTCAATATTAAAAAAATAACTTCGTAAACTTATCGTAAAATAAAAGGTGAGTTTTCTTGTAGAGTTTTATTATTTTTATTTTATGTATTTTTTTATAGATTTCTTTACAAAAACAAACTTATAACTGACTTGTGGTTTACCGCAAAGAAAATAAAAATCTCTCTCTCTGACTTTTGCATTTTCCTTTCCTTTTCTTAGTTTAATATTAATTTTTTATTTATTGTGAGCTTGAAAAGTATTTTTTTCTTATTGAACAATTTTATTGATCCCTAATGATAAATTATTATTAGAAAAATAACTGTATGCTTTTAATTGCATTTTTTAAAAAGAAAAAGTGCACACTTTCGCACAGTGGCACAAACTTACAAAAGAGTTAGTAAATATAGAACCTATAAACTACACATAGAGAACAAATTGGGCTCGACATTGTCTTAGAATACTTATAAAGTGAAGTTATAAAAAATTACAAATATTGTGGTCACGTGAAACCACCTTTCTGCAACCATATTATGACTTTTGCATGTCTAACGAAATCTCATGAATAATTTGAATAAAATTTTATTTAATATGAAAATGAACACACGATGAGAAAAAAGTATTTAATATGGTCACATCCAACAAAACTATTTTAAACGAAAATTTTTAAGCATTAACTTTTGCAGATGATACAGGTTTTCTTAACTTACAGGAACATATTTGTACCCACACCCCAATAGTGGAGAGGGTAGTATGCATTTGCGCTGATGTGTGTAACGCCTTAAAATAGTGGTCCTAGAAGTATACCGATCTACTCAGAATCACTTTCTGAGTCGAACTAACGATGTCCGTCCGGCTGGCTGGCTGTCCATGTAACCTTGTACGCAAAGTACAGGTCGCAATTTTGGAGATAATTTGATAAAAGTTGGGACATAGGTTCTAATTGGCACAAGGACCAAGCCGAATCGTAGGACCATGAGGAAAGATAGGGGGAAATTTCTTCCTCTCAGAAACTATCAATCCGATTTTAATGAAATTTGAAAGATAGATAGATCCATATCTATATGGACACAAAATGTATAAGTTTAAAAAAAATCAGACCACGAGGGGAGATAGGGGCGATTTCTGCCTCTCAAACCGGTTTTAATGAAATTTAAAGCATAGATATTTCCATATCTATAGAGACACATTAGCTATACAGTTTTTAAAAAATAGGACCACAAGGGGAGGCAGTTGGCAACTTTTGCCTCTCACAAACTTTCAACCCGATTTGCATGAAGTTTATAAACATAGATAAATCCATATTTACACACTCAAAAGAAAAATCAAACCAAACGTACACTCAAATCAATCCTAAGCAGGATTGATAGTACGGTGAGTACGGATTTTCTTGAATCAAGTATAGAAAGATTGATTCAAGTACGGATTTTCAATCCCGATTTCGTACTTGAAGTATAATCCGAAAATGAGATTGGTTTAAGTAAAACTAAGATTGAATCAATCTCAAAACGAGCTTGATTCAAGTATTATAAAGTTGATTTTATCTCCAATTTGTGCTTGAAAAAAAAACCAAAAAATAAATAAGAAAGAAAAAATTATTATGATTGATTTACTTACCCGTTTTACACCTTAAAGAATGATAAAACACCAACAGCATGCCCCATTATCGTTTTTACTTTAAAAATCTTATGTACATATTTAACTAAAAATATAAACTAAATGAGAAGCAAGAGTTAAAAAACATACTTGCCATATATCTGCACCCCTTAGGGGCTCCCATACAAATATGGCCGTTTAATGCAATTCTTAAATTTGGCCCCTGCAGCGCCTAGAATACCTCTACATGGGTCAAATGTATGGCCGGCCCAACTTTATTGTTTATCTCTATCATTTATTTCTAACATACCTACACGCATCTCCATTCCTTAAGGGACCAGTTATATATTGAAGAAAAAGTCCCATAAATTCCCAGCAGTCGCCTCTAGTGGGATATAATGTATGACCGACCTCAATTAATTTTTTGTCCTTCACATTTTCTCGGGATATTCTTACCACTTATCACCACTGCTTAATTCTTAAATTAATTAGAATTTTGTGAATAAAATCAAAAGTTGTTAGCAGATTTTAATGATTTATGGCTTGTTTTGTTTGCAGCTTCGTTTTTTATATGTCTGCAAGCTGCATTTTCCTATTTTTGATGAAGTTTTAAAGAACAATAATTTTAAAATGTGGCTAAAAAATATTATTTTTTTGCCATTTGAGTTTTTTTTTTCTGTTAGGACCAGCACTCAGGGGATGACCCATACTAATGCGTTGCATATGTTGTGCAACCTCCTCCATTTTTGAAATAACGGTATATATTGAAAGCAAGAGCTAACGGTTAGCACCATTAGATTCAGCGTACCCGAATTATGTTAAAAAGCCATGTGCCCGGCTTGTCTATTTTTCAACTAGCACAGTGTTATCATTCGTTCATATTGAATATATGAGGGGTATAGATGCAAAGACTGCAATGTCCACTTTTTTACAAACGTAACTAATAAAACCTCTTAGTTGTATTTTATGAATGCTTCCAATTAGTGAATATAACATTACCAGAAACACTTTTATCCCATAAAAAAGTATGTGCAAAAAGTAAGAGCTGATGCAAAACCGGCAATGTCCATTGGAGATTGTCGTTTTTGCAATGATCACAGTTTGTTAAGCTCTTATTCTCTCAACTATTTGAGAAAATGCAGGCTATTTTTTTTTTAATTCTGTTTCTTTTTTGCAAAACAAAACTAAAAAGAAATTAAAAAACATAACAAATAATTTTTATTTATAAAACAGTTAGTTTTATTGTTCATTTTATAACTTTGTCAGTAGTCGTTATTATGGAGCTAAGTTGTTATAAAGTTCCTCCAAGCTTTGACCTTTCGTGAGCTGGACCATTTTGAAGAAGGGTATATTTTCGCATGTTTTGTGAATTTGAGAATCTGTTTCCTTATCAACTTAAACAAATTGGGTATCACTTCTTTTTTTCTTTCTTTAGTCCTATTTTCATCCATTCATGATCTTGAAACTAAATCCGCTATCATATTAGAGTTACTACGAAATTGCATTTATATATAGTCCAGAGCACCGTGTAAAATGCATCTAATTTGCAAAAATCTAAACTATTTACATACAAAGATGATGTACTAGGCAAAATAAAAAATTCCGGGGTTCGAGCCCCAGCCACGTCAGGAATGATTATCAATAACAATTTTAATTAATTTTCATGTTGTAAAATTCCTTTCTTCATAAAAATAATTTAATGAAAAATTAAATTTCATGAAACTATCTTCAAAAATTTTAAAATTTATGTAGTTCTTTCTTTCTAGTGAAAGGTTATAAAATTTCTAAAATAACCATGGATTGCTTGTGAAGATTGGTAAAGAAATGACAGAGTTACAGGGGACAAAAGTTCAAACTTCATTGAAAATTGTATGATTTTGTTCAATTTTGCTATATTCAAGTTATTTTTTTTAAATCAATGATTTAAAAATCCTAATGTTTTATTGCATGCGACATAAGATTATTTTAATATGAGCATTTTGCGTCCAACAAGACATAGATTGGTACAAAAATGACAAAGCTACAGACGATTTAGTAAATTAACCCACATAGAAATTCAAAACTTTTAAGCAATTTTTAATGTTTATTGTTACTAAAAATTTAGCTTTGTATATTCATTTATTGTGGGTTAGTTCAATTAATCTTCTGTAACTTTATCATTTTTGCACCGGTCCGGATCCTATTGGACACAACATGTTCGTAGTGAAATAGGCTTAAATTTTATTTTTTGGATATTTGCATTTCAGTCACAGCATCTTTTTTAAAAACACAAATAACGGTTATTTTGGAATATCTCAAAAACTGTTCTACTTTTGACTTCATATTCAGATTCAGCGGAAAATTTTACATAAAGATTAGGTGTCAAATTCATTTGGTCAAAAAATGTTCACGTAGTATTATGAATAGTACATATTTTCTCTTTTCTGAGAGCTAAATGCTATGGTGGAATAACAACCATACTATTATAACTGTTAAACATATTATAAAACATAACATATTCGGATGCAAACATAATATGGTTGCAGATTCTTGAAGGAGGACTAATTTAGCCATAACATGGTCGCTGGTGATAATAATATGGGTAAATAAACCGTAATATTTTTAAAACTTTTCGTTTAAAATAATTTTTTTGAGAGGTGTGACGTATTCAAAAATGTTTTTTCTCTGGGTTAAGTGAAATTGAATTAACGATATCCGTCTGATTGCCTGACCGTCTGTCCGTAGGTATGCTAAAAATGGGATTTTCGAAGACCACATTTAAGGTGGGGAATAAGTTGTTATATATTTCTATCACATATAGTCCGGAATTGTTGGATATTTAACTTCAGCCAGATCGGTCTTTAAATGACAGAGTTATGAAAGAAAAACCATGAATCCATCTAGTTTTTATCCAAAAAAAATCCATTAGTTTTCTTATTTTTTATTTGAATGTGTTGAAATTTTTTGCATTTTTTACACATTACAACACATAAATAATTTGCTGCTAAATAGTGAAATGTCTATTAAACGAACAACCGTACTTAATGTATTGAATTTTAATGCTTTCTTGGCAATGTGCGTTGGTGGCTGGGCTATCTAAGGTGCTGCTTTAGACAAGCTATCTACTGGTTCTAAGTTGAAGTATATGGTGAAGGACGAATATAACACCGTGACCTGTAGTGCGATTCACTATGCTTTTTAAACCATAATTGTTTCGTTTAAAAATGTTAACCACAAAATTAACCATTTTGCTATTCACTAACACTTTAAACGACATCTGCTGGTGTCAGGCGCGGATCCAGCTTGAGCCTTAGGGGGGGAAATTTTTTATGATACAAAAAAAAATTTGTTTTTAAAAGTTTATTAAAAGCAATTTGTGTATATCTGTGGAATTTTGACAAAACAACCAATGTCGAAAAACTGAATTTTACAGGAGGACCAAAAAACACTTTTATAGGTTCACAAAATCGTCCCAGAACATACCTAAGCAAATGTAATCTATTTTTATTGTGGAGAATTTAAATACCTTTATTTTCCAATTTGCATCTTTCTTCCAGATTTAACTGTTGCCGAGAAAATGTCCAAAAACCAAGATGTGTTGTTTTGTCAAAATAATTTTTGATCGAAAAATCAACCCTTCTCTAGATGAAGTCTTTTTTCATACTGAAAAGTAACAAATATTTCGCAACCTTTGTCGGGACTAGTGCTTTTATTAAAATTAAAACAGAAAAATTCTGTGACATATGTTTTTTTCTTAAATAGAATTCAGTTTATTTTAAACGAATATTATAAAAAGTTATGCTTTCTATTAGACCAATTACATGTATTTTTAGGTATGAAAAAGAAAAATTGGAATAAATTGAATTAAAAATACAAATAAGAAATAGTTCATATATTATATTATATTGTATTTCACATTTATGTATATTAAATAAAGAACTAAAGAATAATTCACTCTACAGCTAATCATACACTGAAAAAATTTTCTTCACAGATCCAATGAAATTTACATTAAAATTCAACCTATGTAACCTTTCATTGGATTAATGAAGGATTAATAAAATCAATGACAACATTTTCATTGATTTTATGAATCCTCATTGAAAAAATGGATAAAATAAACGTTTGTCATTAAACTAATGCAAAATTTTCATTGATTGTATGAAACATTTCATTAATCCAATGAAAGGTTACATAGGTTGAATTTTAATGTAAATTTCATTGGATCTGTGAAGAAATTTTTTTCAGTGTATTCGTCAATATCCCAATCATCTTCCAATTGTACTTCACCTTCAACGTGCAAGTTATTGTAAAAATTATGAAACTCTGCATTTATACATGGCAGAACGGACTGTAAATCACGTTTTTTATTAGATGATATTGGCAAAAGAGCAGAATAACATTTATTAAATTCGAAATTTGTTATTTTCCGTCGCCGCTGTGTTATGTCTAGTTCCTTGAAGTCCTCGTTCGGCTGTAAAGATAGCTTGTACTGTAAAAATCCAGACTTAGATTTCTCATATCGCATCCAACGTATAAGCTTCCATTCAAATTTGTCACCTTTACAAAACAGCAAATAAAAATTATACTAAAAATAGACAAACATAAGTAGTGTTACGCGCACCTAATGTATTAGTATTTCTCCAAGTGTATTTGTTTTTTAATAAGCTACCGAAGTCGAAGTATTGATCTTGAACCATCTCGATTGCATTGTATTTGTGATTTGTAGTTGCTATTAAAGTAGCCCAGTCATGTGGGTGATGTATGGAATTCACACATTTTTTCTTCTTTTTTTCTATTTGGGAATGAACCGTGTCACATTCCATATGCGTGTGTCCAACGACCAGAAACTTGTGATCAATTAATTCTATAGTTTGATGATCTTCTAAAACCTTTTCAAACATGGCGGAAATATAAGAATTACGGTTTTGCCCTGGACACGAATCGCTGTACAAAATAACATGCTTCACATGTATCGGTAATTCCATCAAACATTTGTAGATACAGGAACTAATCTCGTTTGCTCCACGCTTTGCAATGGTCTCATTCCATATATAACAATTCGCTCTGTTTGTTGCTCCGTCGTGCATCGTAAAATTAAATGTCCACAGTGGTCGTTTGTAGAAGAACATTGCCGCATTTAAGTGTGGTGTTGGCAAACATTGCTGCAGATCAAAAGTATACATTTTGATAGATTTATCCTTCGAAGACAGTTCTTTATCATGTTTCTTAGATTCATATGCCATGTCTGCCTCTTCGTGATGATTTTGTTGTTTTAATTTAAGCATTGCTATTTCATCCTCAGTTAATGCATTTTTAATATCTATTTTTAAAGTCTTTTTAAACTTAATGTCCAGTTTTTGAAATATTTCTCGATACGTTGGCAACGAAACAGGTTGAGAAAATTTGTTTGTGTATAATCTGTATAATTCTGCCATGCTTAAATTACACTGAAGATATAGTTGTTTTGTTTGACGACGGCTGTAATGGCTCACATATTTCGGAAAACTATTAATGTGATCTAAAACTTCCTGGTACTTTTCCGTCGACAGTTTGTGTTGTGGAAAATGTTTTCCTCTTTTATCGCACTGAACAATTTCAACGGAGCTTTCTTTAACTTTGCACTTAGTAACAGTTTTAACACTTTGAGCAGTTTCGGCATACAGTTTCATAAAACATTGTTTACATACTCTTCTCCTTTGACCGTTAATTTCACAATTATACAAATAGTTATATTGTCGATTTCCCACGTTATTAATTGTATGCGTTTTCTTAAATTCAACATCAATTAAGCCTGACAGATATTGCCGTCGTTTGTTGTAATCACCCAAGTTCCAGTACAGTTTAAAAATCATCTTTTGCTCCTCAAAATTTAGTTGAGTATTACACAACCTTCTGCATTTTGAAAGTGCTTTAATTTTTTTAGCAGGGACGATTTTGTTTTTATTGGTCACATATTCTTTTCCTAAGTTTTTGTTACGCCTGTTCTTATTTTTAACAGCTGATTTGGTTGGAAGTTCGAATAGTTGGGTTTCATCAATTTCGGTGAAATCCCAATTACTTACATGTGACTCAATATCTGGAGCCATTTCCTGCGTAGTGGTGTTTACATCGGAATCCGTCTTCGGGACAAAATCGGAGTCATCAACATCAGATTCATGGAAAGGATCTTCATCAATATCAATCTCTTCATCAATATCTTGAGCACTTGTGTGGTACATTTATTTAATTTAAACACAACTTGAATGAAAAACGGAAATAGAGTACTATTCATTTTGTCGTAACTGACATATCTGTTATTGATAGTGTGACTTTTCACAAATGGCTTACTTGGATTCGTTAAGTATCGGCAGTGCAAGGTGCAATTCCTTAGATAAACACGGCACACTCTAGAAAAGTCGAAAATTATAAAATCATTGGAAAATTCCATACAAATTGAACAGATCTTTGGAGCCGTGACGTAGGTACCTTCAAAACAGCTGATAATTGTCGTAATCTTGTATATCTATATTTCTTGAAGTCAATGTATTCACTTGCGAGAGAGTCAATGCTCCTCTAAAACTTTGGAACCTTTGTTTTTTGTCTTCCTCTGTGCATTGTTTATGTTTTTCTATATTAGGAAACAACATATTTCATAAAAATCGTCTTAATTTGTTACACATGGACACGACAAAAGCACTTGATTTGAAAAAGGTTCCTCTTATTTCGTTAATTCTCATTACACTAAAGCACTCATGTTAACATAGGTTGTTTTGTCACAATGAATGCTAATGATCAAATGGCTATTAAAAGAACTTAACTTTAGAAGGGAACGTGTTATTTTCGTTTATGCATTTGATAAAAGAACATGAGTGCAAATAGGTTGTTTCGTCAAAATAATTTTAGTAAATTATTGGAAACCCATATTCGAATAGGTTCTTTTGTCAAAATTACGTTATGATATTTTTGTTTGTGCCCTGTAGCATATTTCGATATGGGTTCTTTTGTCAAAAGCAGATTGTAAAAATTGCGAGATAGGTTGATTTGGGGGCTTCTATATCTTCCGATCTACACTATCTAGAAACACGCTGAATAGACAGAAAGATGCGATTTTAAAACTTTTACATATGGTTAAAAAAGTGGAAAATTGTCCGATCTCGAGTTAGGTTCTTTTGTCAAAACTCCACAGATATTATATTAAAAAAACTCAACAATAAGGTTACATAAAATATTCAATATAAATTAAAATAAACTAATCTTTTTAAATAAGCAATTTATGATTTCCTTGTGAGGCAAATTAAGATAGTACAGTCTATGTTCAGTTTGTCATTGTTGATCTGAGCCATGTTTTTATTCGACGAAGGGTAGGAAATGACCTCTCGCTCGTAGCATTACTTACGAGCATTGAAACGAAAATTTGAAATATTTTTCTTAGATTTGGGTAGATATCTTCATCACAGTTTATTAAAGCATCTACAACGTTATCTGATAGATTTTAGATAATTTCCATGTTTTTTGCCAATGCTACAGTTCAGGCTCAAGTTTAGATGTTAGTAGGTGTTTATCCCGAGTTGTGGTTTTAAAAGTTTTATATCTATATATGACTTGATTACACTTTGAGTAGAAGTTTTGGTATGTTCAATACATTAAAGATATCTTTTGGAAAGGTGTTTTGCGATCTTCTAAAATAAATTCAATAAGAGAATGAAACCTACAACTCGGTAGAAATCTTCAACATTTTGGATGTGATTATTTCGATCAAATCTTGTTTTTTAGGTTGGAACCTCGATTTGGACGCAAATAACTTTAACTTTTTTAAAAATCACTTTAAATTGTTCTTCGGCTTTATTTCTTTTTTCTTCAAGGCACATGATTAAAGTTTTGATAAGGCTTGATCCTTTTTGAAGATCTATATCGTGCTTTTGTAAAATGATACTAAGCGGCTGTGTTACAATAAGTATCACACTTAATATGTTTATTCCGCAAAGGCTTTTTATGAAGTAAATTTACCTTTCCACTCAGATATTTTTTCCAAATCTTCTACTATATGATGTACACTTGTTGCAAAGTGTAAAGCTGAATCGTGACGGTCCACCCATCTTGTCTCGCATAATTTAGAGAGTTTGGCTCCCAAATACTTTACTAAAAACGTGTTTTGCCTGATTTACGGGAAATAGCAAGGCGTTTGTTTCGCATTTGTAGCGGTTTCCAGAATTTTTTAACAGCTCCATTTTCTGCTGACATCAAACGACACCCATCAGTTCCAACTCCTATACACTTTTTTAGGTCAAGACTAAAATTTGTCAAAGTTTTAAGAACTGTTGATGATAGTGCCATCGCATCAATTGACACATCAGCGTCATTATCAATATCCTGTGAAGGCTCTTCAAATGCTTTTACAACAAAGCCAAAACAATTCTTGCCTAACAACTTTTTGTTGTATGGTGAAATATCTTAAATGTAAGGAAATCTGGCTTTCCCCGACAAATCCGTGCTTTCGTCAAAAATTATCGAATAGAATTTTGATTCATATAACACATTAATATAAACATAAATATTGCAAATACCAAGGCTTTTTAATAATTCAACCGCACGCATTTTCAAGTCAATCGTTTACTCTTTGGTTATACATAGATGGCACCTGCTGGGATTGAATGTAGAATAATAAGTATTTGATACAGTAAACTAGATGTTTCATTGAAAATATCTAATAAATAACTATTAGGATGAAGATTTGGATATTTATTGAAAATTTCGTTAGAGATTAAATAAAAAAACAAAAAAAAAAAAACCTTGCTGCGATTTCCAAAAATTTTGTACATTAAAAAAAGATAATATTAATGGGAACTCTTGTATTATCGAAATAAACAAAACATATTTTTATAATATGAATCCGCGCCAGCCTGGTGTTTAAAGCCAGCTGTTTGCGTCAGCTGTTATTTTTAACAAAACGAATTGTGGTTTATTAACACCAACATTTTTGGTGTGGTTAAGTCCGCTTAGAAAAGTGTTTATTTATAGTCCATAAATAACATGGATTTGAGGTATTTAGCCTACAATTTATCCACTTCTTGCCACACATCAAATAAAATTAAAAAATTTTAAAAAAATTAAATTTATAAAATAATAAAATAAAATAATTAAAAAAATAATAAAAATAAGAAATTCTTTACGCACTTTGCATAATATCGTTTAAAATCTATAAATTAAAAGGTGTTTGTTTTGTTTTTTTTTTTATTCTTCTTTGTTATTTTATCCTATTTTGATATTTCTCTCGACAGAGTTGCCACGATATATCAATTTGAATAGAGAGAAATATAAAACTTTTTACCGTGGTTATAAATAAGTTACTGAATCACATAGTGGTTAGTGCAAACATCAAAATGTGTGGTTAAAGTAAACACTTTTTAAAGTGTTAAAAGTTAGTGAATTGCACTACTGTTTTGTTTTTAAAATTAATATGGGAAACTCTCAAAAATTCCCCCGGAAGCAGGAAGACAAAACACATAATATTTCCAAATAAACTGAGGAATAGTTTTTGACTAAAGCAATATTCAAAATGATTCCAAATCAAAGATTTATCGCAGTCGACTAAATTGTTCTTCCTTTTTGTGTTCTTCAATACTTTTATAATGAACAAAAAACTTATTTGCTCTCTTCTATGTCAATTAAATTCGCTAAACAGCCCAACAAACCCATTGCTTAATATATTAAGACTCATTTAATGTTAAACGCCAGAAGATGTTTTACTAATCATCCGAGAAAATGAGTATTCACACACAAAACGGGAGCTTTTTCTTAGTTTTGCACTTATATTCGAACAATGTTTGATATTTTATTTTATATCAAATGAAAGGTCGAGTTATTGGACCAACTTCAGATAAGATTATGTTTGCTGGGATACCAATCTACTTAAAAATATTTACAACACATCAAATGCATGTTGTAATTAATAAAATAAAACAACTGAATCCTGTGTGGATGAGAAGGGCTTCTTCTGCTGAAACAAAAGAAAAGAATTAATAGTTTATCCAAGTTAAAAAGTATCGCCTTTCAAGTCACTAACCACGAAAGATATTTTTCCGTTTTAAAGCAACAACAAATATAAGCAAGTAATGCATAGTATTTTGCAGCGCTTGCAACATTATAGAAGTGGAAAATAAATGTAAAGAAATTTTAATTTTATTAACCCCTTAAAAACGGCGGTATTTTTCTTAAAGCTTTAGTGCACCTTAAAAGTAACCATAGAAAAGCAAAACTTTTTTCAACATCTTAAGCCTGGTACTCTGTTCAACATTTCACGTGAAATGCTCTCAAAACGCATATGAAAACAAGTAAGAAAGTATAATCGGTCAAGCACGACCATATGATAACCTACACCACAGTATTAAAATACACATCATGCTTATATGTCCATATAAATATGGATTTATCTATGTTTATACACTTCATTAAAATCGGTTTGAAAGCTTTTCAAAGGCAGAAACTGCCCCATGCCTCCCCTTGTGGTCCTATTTTTGAAAAACTGTATAACTTATGTGTCCATATAGATATGGATCAATCTGTGTTTTAAATTTCCGCCTATCTTCCCTCTTGGTCCTACGATTTGGCCCATTTTCAACAGGCTTGGTCCTTTTACCAATAATATCCTTTGTCCCAAATTGTATCAAATTATCTCCAAAATTGCGACCTGTACTTTGCGCACAAGGTTACATGGACAGCCAGCCAGCCAGCCGGACGGACATCGTTAGTTCGATTCAGAAAGTTATTCTGAGTCGATCGGTATACTTTAAGGTGGGTATAGGCCCAATATTTTAAGGCGTTACACACATCAGCACAAAAGCATAATACCCTCTCCACTATTGTGGTGTGGGTATAACAACTTGTGCGGATTATCTATGAAATAATGTTTATAGAGTTGTACTTTGTTCATTTTGTAAAAAAGTTCCGAAATGTTTCTGACAACATTTTTTTACAACTGCGAAATAAACTAGCTGCACTTATTTCACGTGGAATTTTAAGCAAAAGCTAAAATGTATAAACTGATTATTAAATAAGAAAAAAAAAATTAACTAACCAAACCGGCAAAAGTTTTTTTTTTTATATTTACTTTATTTTTTATAAAATTTTGTATTATTTTTAGTAAAAACATGTTGGGTTTGCTTAGCCCCCTTTCACACTCGGCAAGTTACTTGCGCAAGTTACTTGCCGACAACAACAAAGTCTGTAAGGAAAAAACAAGTTTCAAAAAAATGTGTACAGAATTTGTTGTTGTCGGCAAGTAACTTGCCGAGTGTGAAAGGGGGCTTACATACGCAAAACAATGTTGCATACTTTGCAGGAATAAAAACGTTAAATTGTACAAACTCGCATGATAGGTAACATTGATACACGTCAAAATTTGCGTGTGAAAAAATTAATGTTGCTCAACATTTTTCACAAATTTGAACAGACTAGGCTAGACTTTAGCTGAATAAGATTTTTCCTTCAATTATGCAGACATGTGAACAACATCTGACTTGTAAACAGAAATTGGTATAAGCTGCAATTATAGTTGTGATTTCATGAATTCAACTTCTTCATCGGCTCATCATTTTTTCGCAACTTCAAAAAATCCACAACTTCACTAACAACAAAAATTATTGGCAGTTTTTTTTTTCAATTAATAGTGATTTTTGAATTTTAAAATAAATTTGATTACGTTCTTAATTGATTGAATTAAAAAAAAATGTTTTTTTTTTCAATTAAAATTTTACTTGATTTTAACTTAATTTTAATTATAAGTTAAATTGAATTAATCAACTCGGTTGTTTGAATTGAACACTTTGTTGCTTTCCTCCCTCATCAACAATTTGCGAAAAATGTTACAAGTGCAACCAACATCTTTATAAATTTATTGTCTTTGCCCTTACATGTACATACACACAAACACACATGTTTTTGTCATCGCGTCGCGTGCAAAAAAAAACTATCAACAAGTAAAAAATGAATTGAGATTTGTTTTGGACGAATTACAATTATGACCACCCAATGTCAATAATGAGCCTACATACATATCTATATTATACGTAAAATAAAAAATCGCCCTGTGGCTGACCACATTGTTGACGGTGGTTATAGTCGCAATCGAAATTTGGTGTTTATTTTCTTTGTTTGTTAATTCTTGAATTATTTCTGGCGTCATTTCATGTTGTGCGTTTAAAGGGAATAGGTGAAAAAAGTACAGCCAAATTACACAACAAAAACAGATTTTTGTTTTTAATCTTGAATACCCTGAAGAATTAGAGTTATTCTACAATTTTATACAAAGTTGTATGTATGAAATTCCAAAAAAAAAAATCTTCCAAAAGTTGTACAACTAAGCATGAGCTATTACAATTAAACAAATAAAACAAGTTATTTTTAAACCACACAGAAAAAAATATCTCAAGAAAAATTTTTAACAACAAAGTTTGTTAAAAATATAATTTTTGTTCAACAAACTTTTTGTTTGATTCAATGAAAAAATTTATCAAATATACACTTTGCAAAATAGCACTCAATAAAACATATTTAATAATGAAATATTTAAATATTTCTTGATATTCAATAAAACAAATATTTGAATCAACGTTTACACAGTATTTTTACAACTCTTGTCCATTTTATAATAGGTCATAATTCTCATTCGCTTAACAGTTTTATTTAGTTAAATATCTTTAGTTTTGCCAAAGTCTTTAGAAAAAGGTTTCCTGATGATCTCGCTGAAGCAACCAGCGAAATGTACATAGGAACTAGCTTATTCCCCCATAATAGATTTTTGTGTATTTATTTAAAAAGGAAAAAAATTGGGAATAAGGCACGCCATAATTAATAAATAAAGATTCGATAAACATTTTATTTGATTTAGTCAACATTTCCAACAATTTATTTTAACAAATCATGCAAACATTTTGTTGAAAAAAATTATTTTGGGCAACAACTTTTTTTATTGATTCAATAAACTTCGTTGTTGACTAAACATTCAATAACTACACTACAAACTTTTTTATCAATAATGGAAAAATCGTCATCGCAGAAAATTCAAAAATTTTTTTCATCAAATATGCGATTTTCGTATTCAAATATGAAAATTATTTTTTTCTGTGTATAGTTTGCGTAATTGAATTTAGATTGTATTCCAAATACACTGTATAATTTATTCAATTAAAAATTTAATCGATTTAATGCAAAAATTCAATCACTGTTTTAATCAATACAATTATTAAAGTAATTAATTTTCTGTATTGTAATCAATTACGTTAGTAATTCATTCAACTAAAATATTGATTTTTGATATTCCCTAATTAGGCTTGAGTTCATCAAATTTAATTTTCATTAAATTATTTTCACTGAGGGAAGGAATTTTACAACTTGGAATTTTCATTAAAATTCATTGATAATTTTCCCCGGCTGAGCTGGGATTTGAACCCGGGTTGATCTCTACATGTTTCAAAGTTGTAAAATTCCTTCCCTCAGTGAAAATACTTTAATGAAAATTAAATTTGATGAACTCAAGCCTAATTAGGGAATATCAAAAATTAAAAATTAACAGTTCAACTAAAAATCGAAAATTGTTCTAATATTGATTTTTTTAAATTTATTTGTTAATTCATTTAATTAAAATATTGTTTAATATTAATAATTTTTTCAATTATTTTTGTAGTTAAAATGTTAAAAACTTTTTAATTGGAAAAAAATCCTTGTTTTGCAATTTTTGCAAGTTTGAGTAATTGGTTTAATCATTTCGGTGATAGGTGCAAAATTAAACAATTTTTTGCTTGTTTCAATTATTTTGGTGATCAAAACCTTTTTTACTTTTTTCTGTACTGGAACCTTTAAATACGGTCCATCGTCAGTTCATTCGATCGGAAACTACATACTTCGGTTTCACCCATTAGCCACCAACGGTCTCTAAACTCATACACAAAATCCAGGTCTTCACTGATATATTCACCAACTAACTACTATTTCTGCAGCCCATGAAAACCACCATCACCCATCTTGATAAAATGTATTTCTCAAAAGTGCATGCCCCTGGAGGCGTCAACCATTAGCTATTCTGATGCCGTATAGCCAGGTGCTACTGATTCCCTTGGTACCAGATAGAAAATCTGATCCGTAGAGTCTCAAAAAAACAAGATCTCCAGATATTTGTTAATTTTTAATTTCTGCCGCATTCTAGATGTTGGTTGCACCTGACTTCTCCGAAAGATTTAACTCCAAAAGTTGAAATATCCTATATCTTATTGTGTGGCTAGTTACACCGTCTTGTTGAAGCCGTATTTTGGCAGTTCATAATCTTCAATAGCAAGCCAAAAAAAAGCTGGTTGTCGTACGGCGATAGCACCCAATTGCTAAGAACGCCGTGGAATCGACAAATACGAATTACCCGCCATTCTTTCACTTACATATATTTTCGCAGTGCGCACATTGCGATGACGCACATGCCTGACCTCACCCATAACGCTTTCAGTCTCTTTAAATGTCTTTATAATCTTTCCTTGTACATTAAGTTGATTATGACGACCATAATTATCCCGAAAAGTGGACACGTTTGGTTCACCACTTTGTGGTTAGTTTTAGCTATTTTTAAGGCTTTTCCACTGTTAAACGATCCATATTCGTAAATGATAAACCCTTCACTAAATAAACGACACTTCAGATGACAAATATTCAACGGCTGACAGCCTTGCCGGACCTGCAGTTTTGCAAACACTAATTTGATTACCCTGTACTAAAAAAAAATAGTTTTTAGTACAACTTATACCAATAAATGAACAATTCTAAGTAAATCCTTTACGTCCTCACCGCTTCCTAATGGTTCAATAGTGTGTAGGTTATAAAATCTCGTGGTATTTGTATGCAACAGCTATAGATTATAGTAATTTATAGAGAATTTATAATTAAAAATTTTCCTAGACTGGCAAGGAAAAACCAAAACACGACTAAGCTTAAATGTAAAAAATGTTTGCTTCTAATACAACAACAACCACAGCAAAAATAAAGTAATAATAATATACAACTACAAGTTGTAGTATCTACAAAGTACTTAAGCAATATAAAATATTTTTACTGTTTTTTATTGCACAAGACCTGTACGAGTTTGTTGGAAAATATTCGCAATATACAATATTTACAAAAATTATTATGAAACTCAATAAATTCAAAGAAATGTTAAAAACATTTTTGGTAATATTAAAATTAAACTTCTTTTTTTATCTATTACATTTGAGCGTTAACGTTTACTCTAGAGAAAGAATATTTGCTTGAATTTATTGAATGATTTAGCGGTATTCAAGTGACTGAGGAAATTAAAAATCTTATATTAGATTTAAAGATGTAAAGAGTGTTTTTTTAAGACCATTAGAACTTGAAGTTGCCAAAGCATTTAAAAATAATTGCTGGCTTATGGGCACTGCGACCATATTGACGTCAAAAATTAGCCGTGCCCCATAATATGTTTTGCAAACCGCTGACGGATTTTCAAAGTTAATTAAATTTATTTTCTATCCTTGTTCAAGCGTCAATTTATTCAGGATGATTTCCCAGTGTGTACAGTAATTTTGACTTAGTTGCACAATCTCCTTTGCACGATTTTTTGTGCAGATAAATCAAAAATGCAGCTTTCTTAAATGTATTGAGCTGCCTTAATGTGCAGGTACGCAATTGTGGTTACCTGCATAAAAGTGCAGCTTAAGTAAAGTGTTTGAAAGAGGAGTAACAACGTTTTAATTGATAATAACCAAGACGTTCAAACAACCTTTACGCATTTTTGTAATTAACGAGGTTGCCAAATTGGTAACAATATAGTGGAGATCAGAATAGTCGCTTTAGTACAACGTTAAGGCCCGTTTTCACAACTTACCGATAGCTAAAAGCAGACTTTAACCGGCCTCATAAAAAGTGTTCCATTATTAAAACTTAACTTTAACCTAAAGTGAGCGATAAAGTAAATTAAGGTTCATCCTACGTACCTACCAGTTTAAGTAATGTTGTTATAATAAAACACTTTTTATACGGCCGATAAAATCCTACCTTTAGCTATCGGTAAGTTGTGAAAACAGGCCTAAGAATAGCGCTGCAAGCTGTCAAAATTTTAAGCTGGCAGTTTCAAAGTAGTGTCAACAGAATACGTAGTTGTAGTAGTCGTTGCAGTTGAAGCACAGAATTCGAAACTTTAAACTTTGTAGAGCATTTGTCAGCTTCAAAAACTACTACAACTTCTTTTTTCTGTTCCAGGCCTAAGATTTGCTATATCTTTCATATAATCGTGGTAAAGTTGCTGTAACCACAAACCATATGCATAAATGTAGGTACATGCACACAAAATAAATGAATTATAACGATGCCAACTTGACTTGTTTGCGATTTTTGTTTTTATAAACAGCTTAAATTGGATGTTTATGTGAAAAAGTGGCCGCCATATATATTTTTATGTGTGCAGCTAACTTTGATGTTTTATATGAAAATATTTTAAAACTGCCCAAAAATATGATAAATATGCAGGTATACAAAAGGCACTTAAGCAAAAATTTTGAAGAATAATTAGAAAAAATATGTATTTTGCGCAATTTAAGTCAAAGTGCAGCTAACTTTGATTTTTTGTATGAAAATAATTTTAAAATACCAAAAATTTTAGGCATTTATCTCAAATGTGCTGGAAAAAATGTACTTAAAAAAGGAATTTGTATGGTATTTTAAACAATAATAATGACAAAAAATATTAATTTTGTGCAGTTAAGTCAAAAGTGCGCTTAAACCAAAGGCAATTAAGCCAAAACTACTGTACTGATCATAAATATCAAAAAGTAAGCGCAGTATGGCAGTTCATCTGATAGCTAACACTTTTAAAAGTTGTTGCGGGCTTTTTTATCGTCTTATTGAAACTAGCATACCGGGAAACCCTGTAGCTGGTAGTGAACTAGTCTATCACTGCCGAGGTAACTATGATTATTGAAATTATATATTTCGTTTTGAAATAAAATAAAACAATATTAAATTTAGAGTGGGAATTATAATTTGTAAAACAGAATAATGTCAAAATAAGGTCATTTTGCTTTGAAAAAATATTGAAGCGTTATTCATCCCGTTTAGAATTCTGGAGGGACTGCTTAAGGCTAGATTACACTATTATCCTATGTATTAATACATATCAGAAACTCAAGTAATATGACAAAGTGTGATAGTGTGAATGCAATGTGTCACGAAAATGACAAGTATTATGAAAAAAGTTTGACAGCCCATATAACTTTATCGTTTAGCGTGAGTGATTATACTTTGTGATTTTTTGACAGTCGCAATGGAATACGTAAAACTTGTGAGATAGTGTAATCTAGGCTTTAGTAGCGTAAACGTGTTATGGCACTTTTACTTTAGAAATTACTCCCAATAGAGTTGGCAAATCCTAAACAACATCAAAAATAGATTAAAATTTTTAAGCAAATTTGTGGCTTAAGTCTCTTTTTGGAGACAGCCATTTGAATGTGATATTTCGACTTCAGGGGATGTCTCTGAAGGTATGCTATATAAACTGCTATCTTGCCCCATCTTATTTTAGACTTGAGAGGTCTGCGTCATCTTTATTTTCAAACAAGGAATTCATTTTTTATGTGGCGTTGAAAGCACAGTTGAGTTACTTTTTTTCTTACTTAACCTACGTTTTCCATGCAAGTAATTACTTGCAGGTAGTGTATACGTATATGTATACACTACTTGCATCTTTTGTGCAGCATGCTTATGTCACCACGTCAGGTTCAGGCTACGTATTAAACCTATAACCCTGCCCGCTGGAAGATCATAAATATCAGTTGAACTGATCATTTCCCTCCCGAGAAATTTCCGACTGGAAGTCCCACAGCCGGAACAGTATCAGAGCAGATGTTCTGATCGTTTCGTCATCAACCTCACAATATCTGCATATCTTAGTACTTTCAGTACACATTATAAACTGATGGTATCTTAAACCACAGTGCCCCGTAAAATGGCAACAAGTTGCCATAATTCCGCCTTCTCAAGCCGAAGAAGACTACTTGCCTTGCCCCGGGACAGGGTCACAAGTCCCTTGAACTGTCTTAACCCAGAAGTGGATGTCCATGTGAGAAGGAATTCCATTTCGGACTATGCTTGTATCGGCCCCTAAATGTGACCGACAGTGACGCCGAGGCTTATAAATGAACAGCGAGTGCCCCTGTTTGCCAAGCAGTCAGATTTTCGTTGCCCACATGGTCCTCATGGCCGGTTACCCAACACCAGTGCTGGGAAACTATCGATACTATCGATAGTCGTAAACTATCGAAATTATCGATAGGAAAAATATCAATTTCGATATTATTATTTAAAATACAGCTATGAAGACATGTTATAGCAGCTATACACACACAGTTTTTTGCCTCAAGTTTTTACTTGCTATTTTAAATTCGCGCAGAATTACAGCAATGAATACAAGAAAACAAGATTGGCAGGTGGTATGGACTGCTTAGCTGTTCTTTTTTTCTACCAAGCTAAGGCCTTTATGCCGAAATTGTTATATGTTTCCATAGGGACTGAAATGTCAGACAGTTTTATGATGTTGTAAAAAAAATCAAATAAAAATGCAATTGCGAGCATAGAAAAAAACAATGAACGACAATCCGCTAGGTTGATTACCTTTTGGTTTGAAAATCAAATCCAATTAAGAACATAATCTTAAGTTGCAATAAAATATCTTATAGTCCCTGTTACTTTGGTTCCTTCAGAAATCAGCATCACAATTTTTAAAAACTGTCATCTAAAATAGCGTGCATACATACATACGTCTCTTACGATAAATTAAGGTACAAAAACAACTAGCTGTAATCTGATAAACAACTAGTCAAAGTTTTCCTACTTAAGTACAAACATTCAGTCGATAGTAATATCGATAGTGAAATCTGAACTATCGATAAATATCGATAGTATACCAGCACTACCCAACACCACTTCAAATCATTGCGTTTCCCCAGATCGCTTAGAGATGTAAAACAGTCCATGACTAAGCTAGACTTTACCCCTAAAGAAGATAGTGCTCTAAGAGTACCCAACAAATTAAATAGCGACTTTGGTTAATTTAAGTTGTAAATTATTGGTTTAATGTATATCTTTATCATTTTTCTATTAAATTTTAAATTACATATTTTATTAAAAGGACGTATTTTTATTTTTAATTTGCAGCTTTTTCCTGAGTGTATATTTGCGTAAACTTAATCCCTAGAATCAGCTGGATTTAGATTTTTAAAAAATCTTAAAATTTCGAATAAATCGATACTTGTAATTTTTGAAAACTTTTCGTCTGAATAAAACCAAACGAACGCTTTTATTTCGAAGACCTTTAGCCAATTTCAAACTTAAAGTGAATACCCTTAATAAGAGTTCACAAAAAATATACAGAGCATTAAATATTTTTGCTGCCTTATAAAACTTTATTAATATTTTATATTATTTTTTAGGAAATATTGATTTTTGTTCTTTTTATGATTTTCAGTTTTTTTTATGAAAAATTAAAAAAATCTTTCATTATTTTTTTTTATATTTTAATAAACATTCATGGCATATTTTTCTGTTGTATAGACAAAGAACAAGGACGTCGGACTAAACAAACTTGATGGAACAATAAGGAGTAGAAGCAAAGCGGAAAGAAATTTTAAGTTAAGAAATATAAATTGATTAAAAACCGTTTAATCTGGTTTGAACAAATATTTTATTTCGCAAAGCTTTTTCTCATCAATTCTTTGTCTTTCTTGTTTATGGTCTCTATCAATTTGTTTTGGGTTTTACATTGAAAACTTTTAAATTAAATTAATTAATTATACTGATTAACAAGCACTATACAATTGATGTTGCTGTTGCCTGTTGTTCCTTTGAATACAAATAAATACTAATTTATTTACAAAACTTTAGCCCTTTCTCTACCTTCTTTACTTTGGCTCATGTTTGTATAATTTAGCTCTAGTCCTGCTTAATAGTGAAATAGATGCGGTACTTCCCATAAAGCTAAAAGTATTCTCAATTCATTCTACTTTTATTATTATTTTTTTCGATTCCTGTTTTTTCATTTAATTTCCTTTTTCTTTAGCTTCTGTTTGAGTTTCGTTGCCCTGTTTGTCTACTTAACCCAAAGTAAATGCCAAAAATTTTAAACACTAATGAATTATCCTTGATTAGGATAATGTATGATGTGGTTCTTATAAAATGCTTCCGTTTTTAAAACTTAAAAACTTTATTTTTTTTTTTATTTGGTTTTATATTTTCCACTGCCATTCAAATGACCAAGATGAGGGTGTAAGCGATGATGGCAATGATGAAGATGATGACGACAATGTTGCTGCTGAAATAGAGAAAATTAAAAAGGGGCAAAAATTTATTATAGAACACTTCCAATTCGTTGTTAAATGAAGAAGTGCTAGAAAACAGAAAAGTAAAAAGGAAGAAAGCAGCCGCCATTTAAGGACTACTGCTGCTGCTGTTGCTTAATTCATAATAGCAATTTATGAAAAGAGCCAAATTAATCAGACTAATAACGAAAACATCCCATAAAGATGGTTGTGGCATAAAATGTTATACAAACTTTTTTTTTCAGAAAAAGTTTCACTTGCTAATGAAAAGATTTACGACAGCCTGAAATATTAAAGATGTTGGAAAAAAAAAGAGAATAAATGCTCGATAAAGAACATCTTTAAATACGTTTCTTTATTAGACTATTTCTTCTAAAATATATTTTGTTAAGTGCCTTATTTTTATTGAGGCAACAAAATAAAAAAAATTCAAATTATTCATATTTCTCAATTTAGGTTGGCTACGATTTTTGGTGGTTGCAAGAGGAAGAAGAAAAGAATTTACTAAATTGTTCTAAGTTGAACTTAAGTTTAAAGTTATATTAATCAGACAATAGAGAATATTTTCACAGAAAAAATTATTGCGAAAATATTTTTAAACAAACGCTTGTTTGAAAATTTATAAAATTTCTAAAAAGAAATTTTACTGTTTCTATTAATATTTATTTTTAATTATTTAAAATTGATTAAGCTTGAGGTCTTTTTATAAAAAATGGTATTATATTTAATTATTTGTCAATATTTCGCTAACCTTTGGTTAGAATCTTCAGAAAATAATAAAAAACAATAACAAAATTAGGAAAAAAAAAAAAAAATTTTCAAATTCAAAAACCTATTTGTCATAAAAATTTTCAAAAGCCATAATAACAAAAAATTAAATATAACTAAAGTATAAAGCTTAGTCTACACGATATGTTGAATCAGCAAATTTATGTTGAAAAATTTGCTTTCAGCGCCAACATATCGTGTAGACACCAAATTTTTTCAACAAACGTATGCTTACCAACATATGACAAGCATTTGTTAACGAAGTCAGCAAACGTTTGTTCACAATTATAGCATATCGTCTAGACACAATACTTTTACTTTTCAACAAATTTTCTACGTATGTTGACAAATATATTATTTGTTGAAAGTCGTATGCAAGCTTTTCAGCATACGGCAAATTTGGTAGCATATAAAATAGATAAAAATTGGTATTCTTTCAATTACTTGTTTAATTTTGTACATAATCCAGGAACTTATCAAGATTTCTAGCTCATCGGCAAACAAAAAATTGCATTTAGAAGTGCTTTGAAAATAAAAATGTTGGTCAACGAACTTTGTTTTAGAGCAGTGAAGGGCACACACATACTATCACATTTATACTTGTGTTGAAGAAATAACAACAAATCAAAAGCCGAACGTACATTGTCATAGACCACACAAAGAAGTTTATAGTGTATATGTGTCGACGTCACACAAGCAGCATTTTTATTCCTATGCACGCGTGGATAGGATTTGCAAATGTGTCCGTCACTGTTTTAGAGATATAGATCATAAAAATTGAAAAATTCTTAACCAATATCTCTTGAAGTATAAATTTGATCTCAGCAATATGGGTAGCGCTGAAGCGTGTTTCCAAATACCCTTCACGTGGTATATAAAACATGCCAAATAATTAACCCATTAAGAACCAATTTCAAAAAATATTTTTAGTTACTAATGTAACTTGTCAAAATGGCTCTTATCTCAAAATTTTGTCGATAAAATGTTTATACGCTACTGTACCATGCATTATATTTTATAAAAGCTTGAAGATTTCTCTAGAAAATATTATATGTTAATGTTTTTATTAACATATAATATTTTCTAGAGAAATCTTCAAGCTTTTATAAAATATAATGCATGGTACAGTAGCGTATAAAATTCTGAAGCTATTAAAGTTAACCATTTATATTCTTATAAATCTTTTTGTTTAACCCTTTTACGGTCATAGCGATCGGAATAGGATAAATAAAATCTGGTTTTGATTTAGGGTTACTATTGATGACTAAAAATATAAAATAAAAAAAAAAAATTTTTTTTTTTAGTTTTTGATTGGTGGTAAATATATTCCCTCTGCCTCCACCGGGTAAAGTAATACCATGTCCACTTTTTATATATTGTTCAATTTAATGTAATAAAAACACAAATTTAGATTTTATTTTTTTTTATTTACATTTTGTGAAAATTAGCGATTTTAAATTCAAATTAAATTCATCAATTTTATAAATTAGAATTTCATAAACGATTATAAAGTATATCTTCCATGTATTCGGATGGCTATAAAGTTATGTTGGTGTTTGTTTGTGAAAGTTCAGAAAGCATGGTGTTATGCATAATGGAACTTGACATTTGTTACACTTGATCTTAGACCGCTTATCCTTTAGCTTAGTGCTACAATATCGGCATCTTTGATATGATGGCAGATCAACTGGCATGTGTTCTCCAACGTTAGCAAAGCGAATTTCTGGGGCAGTAGTATGAACCAACTTTTGATAATTTTCGGAAACTGCAACCTTTTTCCTTACGATGTAGTTAACATCTACAGAAGAACGTTTTCGGGATGAAAAGCCTCCAATGAGACCTCTGGCTAATGCGATACGAAATTGTAGGTTAGTTAGTTTCGTAGCATTTATATTTTTGTTGTAAAGCAAAAATGAATTTGTGATGCAGGTATCAAGCAGGAAGTAAAATATGCGAAGCCACCACCTCTTGCTTCTACGTCCAACTGAATACGTACCTTTGATATGATCGAAGTGATCAACTCCACCCATTCTTTTCGTATATTCTTTTACTATTAGTGGACATCGAACTTCAACCTTTGTACCATCTTTTTGTGTTCTTGTTACTGATGTTTCATTGACTTTTGGGTGGAAAGCATTACAGTGCTGTCTGGGTAGAGTGAACTAATTTTTGCAGAGCGATTTCACTATACCCAGGTTGTTCACTAAATCAAGGTTGGTTTTTTTTTTTTATTTAAAAAACTTATTTACTTATTTTAAATGCATTAATAGGTTATAAATTGTACAAAGCTTTTTCCATGCATGGAAACTCTCCTTTTTAAAGCGTCTTTCTTCTTTGGGTTCCAAATGTATAGTTACCAATAAGCTTTATTACTCCGATTTTCCTTTTATTTATGCCAGAAATTTTTTTTGCAACGCCATAACGCTGTGCTAAAGAAGTAACACGAGCACCTTCTTCAATTTCTTTTATAATGTCGCTTTTTCGAATCCATTTGTATATAACAATTTTATAACACCAATTTTTGAGACACGACCTTAATTGAACATGCGCGCAGGCTAAAATAAATTAACACTTCATAGAATGCGTATTTGTGAGAGTAACTTGTTAACTTACTCTAAAAGAATCGTTACTTTACCGTTATTTAGTGTTCTCTTTTTCTCCTAAGCCAAACCTAAAAACTCACTATAAAGTATGTTCACTCTATAGAGGTTCATGAGTGTTCACTCTACAGAGCAGTCAATGTTATCATTCTGGTGTTCACTCTAACGAGGTATTCATAGCATCGGGGGTTCACTCTACCCAGACAGCACTGTAGTTAGAAATAGAACTTCCTTTGTATCCTGCCAGATCACAAAAGCAACGTCTCCTTTTACTCTCCATTTATACTGACCCTTTTTTAATTTTAGTTTTCTTTTGCTCTTTACCATTTTTGGCAGGTCTGCCCTTTGCCTGCGTACAGTACCGGTGGCTAGAATACCATTAGCATAGAGATAATTCATGATATCATAGCCGCAAAAAAAATTATCAAATGTGACATGAATGGCTTCCATTCCTTTTAATTTTTCTGTCAATTTCGTGACCACCTTTGCTCCTAAATGGTTTTCTACTTTGTCACTATCTTTTCCAGTATATATGTCAAACTCGTATAAATATCCAGAATAACTGTCACAGCGGCACCATACCTTGAAACCCCTTTTAATCGGCTTCATAGGCATATATTGTTTCAAGGAGGACCTGCCTTTGAAAACAATCATCGACTCGTCTATTGATTGTGATGAAGAGTTATGCCCATTTTCTTGAAAACCTCTATTGAGAAGTGTCACTTATGGACGAATTTTGTATAATTTGTCATAAGAGGAGCAGGACCTTGGGAGCTGCATAGAGTTGTCATTCAGATGCAAGCATCGCAAGATTTGCTTGAATCTCCTGTACGGCATGGTAGAAGCTATTACGTTAACTCTAAAATCGGGATCTGATGACCAGTAAAGATCTAATGAAGGTAAAATATTATAGCCCATTATAATTATAACTCCCAAGAATGCTTTCAATTTTTTGCATCAATTTCGGTCCACCCTATTACGTTATTTTGCTCAGCATATCGGTTAGTTTCTGTAACAATCAATTCAAAAACTTCCAGAGTAAAAAATTTTTCGAAGTAACGAATAGGCCTAGCATTTGCTGGTAACATGCGGGTTGGGGTCATCGGGACACTATCAAAAGTGTCAGGTTGTGGCCTGATGTTATTCCATGAATTTTTCTTCCATGTATCTTCATCTTCATCAGAAGCATTTGTTTCTGGTTCCTCCTCCGACTCTGACGAGTCTGTGCTAAGTTGTGTGTTTTTATTTCTATCAGGTAGGTTTGCACTTGACGTGGAAGGTTGAGGCGATAACGAAGCGTTTTTATTTCTATCAGGTAGGTTTGCACTTGACGTGGAAGGTTGAGGCGATAACGAAGCCCTTATATGTTCGATAGACCGCAGGCCTAGTTCATCACTCGAAGTAGAAGGCTGAGGCGAAGCCCTTATTGCGCCTTCAGAGCGCAGCTGTGGTCCATCTAAGTCCTCTAAAATTCGTTGTAGTTTCGTGGCATTAAACGTAATTTCTTCCTCATCCGATTCCTGATCGTCTTCGGATTGCTCTGGATCTGATGGTAAACCGTATAACTCATTCAGCGCCAAATCTATTTCATATTCTTTTAGTACTTTCTTGCTCATTTTCAGACAACCTATAGTATAAAAAAAAAACAAACATGGTTAGAGGGAATATTCTTCCCACCAAGAAAAATCCCACAAGGAAAAACAATGTGGAAGATAAGTAAAATTTATGTCTCTTTTCTAAGATATTAAATATAAATCTATAAAACGTAGAAGAACTTACCATATATCACCACGAGATTTCGAAGATATATACCGATTTCGTTCGCAGTTGCAAAAACACCTGTTTTCAATTTACAGAAGACCCGTCTCGAAAAAATTATTTATAATCTGTCACATACAATGTTAAGAAAACATACTTTATTCCTTACAATTAATGTTGCCAAATCAAAATAAAACAACTGCGACTGATCAGTTACCTTACCAATGAAGAAAAGTTGGTGGGAAAATTATTCCCTCTAAATGTAAAAGGTTTGAGTACACATGTGGTAATATTTAATATACTTTATGTAATTGCTTTAACTATATGGTATGACAAACATCAGCTTCGCTTAATAAATTTTTTTCTTATTGCCGGTCTATGACTGGACATAAGGGTTCTTAATTTTATGGTATATCAAGCAACGACTTCGCTCAGCTGAGTAAGTTTTCTTCTTTTAAACCAGAACCCCAACACATTTAAAAATTGGTATTTCTGTTAAAGAAACTAACAAAAATTCGCGACAGAATGAACCGATTGCTATTTTGCAAGAACTTTCTATGACTAGATATTACACTAAGATGACCGCTTCATAATTTACCATAGGCCCCATGTTAAACCCATTCTCGGAAATAGTTAAATATGCCTAAGACGTACCGAATAACACTGTTACACGCAGAGAAAAAACATGATTAGTGAATGGTCACTATGACCATTTTTATTCATATTTGCCAAATATGTTTACCCTAATAAATTTATTATAGTCCTAATATAACTTGAAAAAGTATTTTTTGTCCTTCACATTTTTATAATCACTATAATAATATTGTATGGTATTTTACACCTTTAAAGTTACTCTGATCTAGCTGAACATATTAAATTATGTGAAATGTTTGCTACTATAATATTTTTATTTTCAACAATACAATTAAAATCACAATATGAGTTAAACACAAAAGGTATGGTTAATACCATAATTTTTGTTTGCTTTTAAACACATTCTATAAATGAGCGAACATTTATTGTCGAAACAAACAGTGTGTGTTTATACAGAAATAATTTTCTTCAGTCCGCGAGCGTCAGTTAATCGGGAAACATGAATAATTACAAAATAATTAAGAAGTTCTTTGGGGAGAAAAACGCCATCATGCCTTGCAAAACTGACGAAATTAATTATTATACGTTTAATGAAACAGGTGAGTTATTTATATATATATATACACATTTTATTGTAATCAAGTATAAAAATTAAATTACGTTGTCTTTCTTGCAGCCAAAAAAACCAACAACATTGAAACCGGCATTGATATTTTTTCAATTGCTGTTTAAGAAAATATTAAAATAGTGGATTTCATAATATAAATAATAGAAAGTTTGTGTTTAACTTTATTTTTACAAGTGTTAAATGTATGTATTCTATTTGATTTTTTAATATTCATGTTATTTTGTATATGTAATTTTATTAATAAAAAATATATTTTTGATATTAAATTTTTTATTGGTTTTATTGTGAGAACCATGTAACATGTTGAAATAGACATTTTGCATGGTGTTGGGAAATATAGAAACATGGTTTGAAAGAGGGTTTGCGTTTTTCTTCTAAACATAATAATATGTTTGAGACAATTAACTTAAGACGTGTTTGGCACAATCATAACCACAAACATTAATGATAGTTTGCGATTGTGATTGTATCAACCATGTTTTTTCTTTGCGTGTATAGTAAAATTTGGTCGGTCATATTTTCATAAAACTAGAAATCACACAACTAAATTTGGAGAAGATCGGCCCACAATTTACCATAGGCTCCGTATAAAGCCCACTCTGGGAAATCATTTAAATATGCCAAAAACGTAAAAAATATTGATATTGTGGAAAAATATAGTCAAATTTAGCTTTAAGTGGCTAGAAATAACACGATGGAATTTCTTGATAATCGGCAAAAAAAACTCACTATAGCTCCCGTAGAAAGCGGGACTTTAAAATTGTTAAAACATACAAGTGTTTTGTATTGAAATTTGGTCTTATTTGTGTTTTTATATACTAAAAATTACTCAACCGATCAACATTTTTAAGGACGTTATGGTATTGGTAATATTTTTGGGAGTGGTATTTGTATGAGAACAATAGATTTACAATAAAACTTTTTGACCCAGATTTAGTCTTAATACCAACATAGAACATGGTTTATGAGCGCAAAGACTCTTATTCGGAAAGAAGTTTTTATGGTATCTTTGAGAAATTATGGACCGTTCCTCATCGTTTAATAACAATAAATAATCAGAACCAATGTACCAAATTTCATTAAATTATTGCGACATGTACTTTGCGCACTACAACGTGGAGATCCAGCCAGCCGGCCGAACGGACATCCTTATATCGACTCAGATAGCGATTGAGTCGATCGGTATATTAAACGATGATTATAGGACCAATATTTTTAGGTGTTACAGACACTATGGTGGTGTGGGTATCAAATGAATCCATAAAACATTCTGCTGGTCGGCACATAATTTACCATATGGGTAGAACTGAAATAAATTAATTAACTGTGAGACTTTACTAATAATTTTAAGATCAATCCAGTCTTTCAATATTTTTATTTTTTGCGGATTTGACCCAGCCCAATAAAGCACTCTTACTTTTTAAGTGTTAATTACACTAAAACTACTCATTTTTGCAATAAGGGCGATAATTGATAACAAATTTTAAATAAAATAATAAAACTTTGATGCCGCTTTATTCAAAAAATAGAACACGGGTGCCGCTTTTGCTTAGGTACGGCTTTGGTATGCAAGTCTTAAGACAATCTTTGATCATTTTCAGACTACAAAAACAACAATGTTAGACTTTGCATCTTTCGTCAAACCACCATGGAATGAACCTTTTTTGACTCTCTGTATTAATCATATTTCCAACGAGCATTTTACGATTTGTCATGAAAGTCTCGTTAGATTATCTTTACCGACGTCTTAAACGATTCCCACAACGATTTAAGAAGCGTCTTTCGCTGTGCTATGGAAGAATCTCATTCGTGTTACAGTTTTTCCTGTGTGAGGAATCTACAATGATTAAAAAATGCGGTTACCGACGATCAAAGACACTCTTCATGAGACTCCCAGTAGGTCTTACACGATGCAAAATGCTTGCTGGGTATGAAGTTATTATGTTTTTGTTTGAATGTTTTTTTTTTACAATTTGAACAAAAATTGCTTAAGAAAACTAAATTTTAAGTTGTCCGATTTTTTTTTGACGAATTTTTTAACAATATAGATGATTTTTAATCTTTTCTCAGGAAACTGACGATTTCCTTACAAATTTATCTGACAGCCCTGGTTGGCATTAAAAGGGACAATAATGATAAAATAGCGTGACGAAGTTTGTTGTAGAAACAGCAACAACAACAATACACTGTTTGTGTAGAAACAACAACAGCACTATAGAAAAAAACATAAATTTTTAATTAGTTTGAAAGTTGATAAAAGAAAGAATTAAAAATTCCCAAATTCTATTTGTTGAAATTGATGAGTTAAAAACATAAAATTTCCAAAGTAGTGCTCCCCGCCCTCTTCATCTTCTGTGCAATGCCTCACTGTGTGCGCGTCATTGCTTATGGCTTGGAAATGAAGCAAAAAGAGAACAAGTTTTTGATTGATTTACCAAAATTATTTGTTCGAAATTTTGTTTCAAATATCAAAAACAAATTGAACCAATAATCCCAATTATATGTTTGAAAAACATATAAATTGCTTAAATATGCAAATTTGTTTATAGGACCGATTTCAAACTAAAAATGTTTTGAAAAGATTTTCTCTTATTCTTATATTATAGACCTTTGCACCAACATACAGACAGACGGACAATGCGAAACTAGACTGCTGACTAGTTATAGACCGATCGGAAAGCACGCTTACTGTCAAAAAGAATCTTTAAAATTATTTGTGTCACATTTTCCATGAACCGGTAAAGAATGAGACAGTTTCAAAGCGATTGTCAAGGAAGGGTTGTGTTTTTCCCGCGTATTTTTAGCTTTTGTAAATTTATTTATTAACTCGTATCTTCCAAACAGCGCACACTGGGGCCAAAGCCCTTTTTAGCTTCAATTCATATCTCTACAGCTACAACAGTGAGGCACACAAAATGTTATGTGTGTAACTCTTGAAACAAACCACATGTTCCAACGAATCTTGATGGTAGGGATGGGCAAATTGAAAAAATATATCGAATCGATATTTTTTAAGAGTATCGATACATATTATTTCAAAAATATCGATGTATCGATATATCGAACGTATTTTGCTGAAACTATTACCAAATTAAAAAATGTAATATGTATACATATATACACAAATCTTATTATTATTCCAAATATATATAGGCACATACATTGTTCCAAAACCGCATAAAATAAATCTTTTCACGTTCGTTTGACTTTACTGTTTTAATTAGAAATCTGCAATGTGAAACCCCCACTTTTTTCTTAATTCTTCTTATAAATGCTAATCTTTACTTGCAGTTTACAACTGACATGAAATGCTTTACATTAACACTAATATGACGTTAGTGTTAAGTATAGACTCATCATGTTAGAGGTTTTCTCATAATGTTATAGCACGGTTGTTAATGCAAATGTTTTAACAACCCTTTTATAACATTATGTTTTAACAGAACATCATGTCAGTTGTAGACTGGGAGCTATAGATCTTCATACTAGCTATAAAAAACATATGATGCATGCAGAAATGCCAATTCTTAAAAAACGCATATTGGAAGACTGACTTTAAAAAATATCGAATTCGATAGTCGTATTTCAATATCGATACATCGATATATCGGTATTTTAAATATCGGCGATATATATCGATTATTCTTTTTAAAAATATCGATATTTTGATATATCGATATCTTTTGCCCATTCCTACTTGATGGCATAGGAAGCGGAGATGATTAAGTTAAAATATCTGATTAAACTTACAGCCATACCTTAATCAGAGTGGAAAACGTTTTCTAGCTGTCAATAGTACTCATGCCCATTCGATTTATATTTATATTTACCATACCGAATTAGCGCAGCGGCAACGCTTTGCAATAGGACAATCCGATTTATCAGGGTGTTTAATATTGAAGTTGGCCGCTATTGTTTGTTAATAATGGCAATTTAGCTGTTTTTAGGTGAATCTAGCGGTTTTATCTCCATTTTTTATTTCCATTATGTGGGTTTTATCAAGCAAGAAAGTTAAAACTACTGTTCAAGACTCAGCATTGATGCTTTTATTGAGATATGTCATTTCAGCTTAAGAGCTGAGCGAAAGAAAACGTTTCGCCTCCCCCTCCTTTTTAGGTATGGCCGTTAAACTGCAAAAATCAAAATTTTGTTTGCAAAGTTTACTTTCGGCTATGTTCTGACAATCGCACCATTTGAAATTGCAAAACGCAGATTTATTAAATGGTGTTCTGGAACTCGTGCGTTTTGCTTGCGATCTGCCACAGTTTTTACAGTTATCTTTAGAATTTATTTGCGGTTTGAAGTCGTCAAACTTCTTGCGATTGCGAATTACAGTAATAAAAGAAAAGCTCACTGTTTATTGTTGATATATTGTTAAAACTTTGATAGCGTTGCAAATAAGACTTGAGTGTTTGTGATTCTCATTTACTTTGCAGTTTTATTTGCCTATATTTTGGCTTTTCTAAAATTTTAGGCAGAATGTTTCCTGATGATCTGGCCTTAGCAGCTAGTGAAATGCGCATAGAAACAAGCTTAGTAAGAAAACGGAATTTTCAACACATTGATTTAATATGAGCTCTTGTCTTATTTTTGGACCAGTAATACATCACGTCTTATTAGAAAAACTACAGGGAAAAGTTTGACAAAGTATTTTATTTATTTTAAGCTGTAAATTCAAGATACACGTCGGTTAAATTAATCGTTTATACCTTGATGTTAATATCATCACCGGACTTTTCCCTTTTCTCTCTCACTTTAAGAATAAATTTCCTAAATTTTTAATCCACTTTTAGCAAATTATCTGAAACCATTTCTTAATTCCTTAAGTAACGAATTTACACATCATTAGCTGTGTTTTGTTTTAAATAATTTACAAAGAAAAACAAAGAGGGAAAACTAAACCCTTTTAAACAAATTACTTTTAACATAAAAATAAATTTTCTTAAATTTGTTTCTATAACCGAACCCGCAAAAAAAAGTAAAATAAGAGAACAAATAAAAGATAGAAATAAAAGGATAATTTGCATTAAAAAAAACCTAAAATCGATTACAAAGCTAAAACCTTTCAAATCTTAAGGATTATTTTTCTTTTTGTTTTAACTGTCACCGTCACATTATTATTCCACTTTAAATAACCCACATTGAAGGGTAAGTCTTTTTATAACTTTAGGCCAAAAAAAAAATACGTTAATAACAAAAAAAAAATATAAATAACTTCTATAAAAATCTTAAATTTAAAGATTTTAAGGGGAAAATAACCTAAAAATAATGAAAAAACGGCGGATTTGCTTTGTTAAACCACCATGAAAATTCACTGTAAATTTATAAGACAACAAAAAATTTCAATTTTAAATCAATACTTTCCGTTAAATCGTTACATTTCTGCTTTAAACACAAAACTCATTTATTTTTACCCTTTTGTTATGTTTTTTTAGTTGTATTGTGTTCTTGGCAAAACTCTGACTGCTAAAACTGTCACAAACCAGTCGTGTAAAATAATTATATTTTGTTTATTTATATTGTATAAATTTTCAAACACCAATGTTCGAAAATAAACAGTACATTATTTAGCGTTCGGCTCACACATCCAAGAACGATATCTATTTTTTAGTGTTTGCGTAGAGGAACACAACCGTTAATACCGTTCGTAACTTTTTTCAAGAAAGAGCCGAACATTATATAGTATTCTGTTCTTCGTTAAAAAAACAAAACAATTGTAGTGATACTGCAGACAAACATGACATATTAAGGTTCTATTATGTTTCTTTTTTTACATTTATAAAGAAACTAGCTTAACCCGTTGCGCTTCGCTACAATGCTTTAGCCAACTTTGAAGACTCTCCCTTTAATAGTTCTTCAGTTTGAACAAAGTTTGATCATTCTCACTACAACAGTTCTTAAGATATGCGATATTAAACATTGGCGTCCTATGGTGGATACCACTTCCCCCGCTGATATTTTGTTTAAATTTTGGGGCTCAGAAAATCATACTACCAAAGGTCCAACAAAATGCGTGCTGTGGCTCTTATTAATATTTCTATCTATGAGGGATACTGCTCCTCCCCTGCCTACCCCGCCAATTTTTATATTGAAATTTATAGCTTACCCTAATAGTAGCTCTTACCACGTTTGAAGACTTTCCCTTTAATAGTTCTTCAGTTGAGCGATATTTAATATATGCATACTATGGGAGGTGTTTCCCCCATGCGCCTACCCGCTTTATTTTTATTTTCAAAAGTGTAGTATACCATAAGAGTGACTTCCACAAAGTTTGAACATTCTCACTACAACAGTTCTTAAGATATGCGATGTTAAACATCCCCCGTTTTTTTTTTTTTTTTTATTTTAACTTTGGGGCTCAGGAGATCCTACTACTAAAAGTTCAACAAAATGCGTGCAGTGGCTCTTATTAATATTTCTATCTATGAGGGGTACTGCTCCTCCCCTGTCTACCCCGCCCATTTTTATATTGAAATTTATAGTTTACCCTAATAGCAGCTTTAACCACGTTTGAAGACTCTCCCTTTAATTTTTCTTCAGTTGAGCGATATATAGTTTATGCATCCTCTGGGAGGTATTTCCCCCTTGCGCCTACCCGTTTTATTTTAATTTTCAAAAGTGTAGTATACCATAAGAGTGACTTCTAGAAAGTTTGAACATTCTCACTATTACAGTTCTTAAGATATGCGATGTTAAACATTGGCGCCCATTTTTATATTGAAATTTATAGTTTACTATAGTAGTAGCTTTAACCACGTTTTAAGACTCTCCCTTTAAAAGTTATTCAGTTGAGCGATATTTTATTTATGCATCCTCTGGGAGGTATTTCCCCCCTGCGCCTACCCGCTTTATTTTAATTTTCAAAAGTGTAGTATACCATAAGAGTGACTTCTAGAAAGTTTGAACATTCTCACTATTACAGTTCTTAAGATATGCGATGTTAAACATTGGCGTCCTATGGGGGATTCCAATACCCCCGCTGCTATCTTATTTTAATTTCGGGGCTCAGAAGATTCTACTACAAAAAGATCAGCAACATGCGTCCAGCGACTCTTAAGATATGCGATAATTAATATTGGCATCATATGGGGGGTACAAATTCCCCTGCCCCTATCGAAAAAATAAGAAGCCTATTTTATTTTAAGGGCTCACGTGATGTTACTGTAAAAATTTCAGGAAAATCGGTTCAGTAGTTTCGGAGTCTATAAGGCGACAAACAAACAAACAAACAAACAAACAAACAAACATACAAACATTTTTCATTTTTTTATATATAAGGCCTGTCGATAGCGAATGAAGACTTCGTTCGCATAAATTACATTTAAAACAAAAACAAATTATAAAATATTGTTTTTGTTTTACATGTAAGTTATGCGAACGAAGTCTTCATTCGCTATTGACAAACAGCCCAATAGATGAACGAACAAAAAATTTTAGCAACGACTTTTAACCAAAATTGGTTACTTTTTTCCATTTTGGTTACTTTTTTGCAACACAAACATAACCAATTTTTAGTTTTTTGGGAACAAGAATTACCCGCTCCGCTTATTTGACCCTTAAAGTGGTGGGTGGTATTTGCGCATCCAAAACCAATACATGTTTCGTCTACTTAAAAATTATTTGTTTAGAAGCTTAAACTTTAACAGACTATCAAATTAACCATATAAGGTACATATATACGTTGAATTGTAGACGGTCATTATCTGCTACCTTCCCATCCGGTTTAATATGATTCTATTTCCACCGGGGAAAAAGCATCTATATTTAAAAATCTACCGCATAATTTAGCTCTATTTTACACTTTGATAGCATAATAACAAGGGAAACCATAAATATGCAATTGCATGTTTTTCCTTGTGCGCTAATGAAGGCAAAAACAATATATTTAGCCGTTTTAGAGCCTGCTATGAATTTTGGCATCGATTTGTTAGTGCATGTTTTTGCATATTTTAGCGTTTGCAACATTTTTGTTCATAATGTAGTTAAACGAGCATTTTTGCAGCATTTTTTAAGTTTATAGCGCATATTTTGCATTCTAAAGGCATATTTTGATTCATGTTTAATTGTTTAGATGCCTACAAGAGCTTTTGCAGCAAAAATTTTTTTTTCGAAATTCTGGTAGGCAGATGGCTTTCCTGTTTTAAATATACATCTGTATACCCAATTCAACTCGCCATCGACATTTAATTTTTACTCTAAAATTGTAAGACAAAGCAGGTTGTCATTAAAGATGTTATGCGATGAACATAGAAAGCTAGATCAATATGTTAGTATAACGATAGACGCAGACTCACTTTTAAAAGTGATGTAACGATTTCAATCCGTCCGTCAGCCTGATTTGTATATGGAGAATCGGTTTATAATTGTACTATTCCCCACAAAAGCTTCTTTCCGAATTAGATCTCTGTGTCTTTAAAACATCTAATTATGTAGGTTTTTAAATTAAATTCGACCCAAAAATATATTAATGCAAATAAAATTATTTTCGAGTCAGTTCAGATTTTCCCAGAGCTTCCCTCCCTTAAAATTTGTAACTTTCTTTTAAATGTTAACCTTAAAGACAAAACCCCATATGAAAGTTAATATCTTGATAATATTATCGCTTAAGCGTGGCATATCAACTTGCTTTTTGCACCCTTAATAGGGTGAATAGGTACCTGGGTACCTGTATACGTTTTATATTACAAATTTTTTTTTTGGGTGTAGGATTTTAAAAAATATATGAAAAGGGGAAAACCAGAGTAAAATTCTAATATTATATCATTAACCATCGATTTTTTGTACAATACAAGACAAAAAATTAGATTTCTCATACAATTTGCATGAAGGTACCCAGGTACCTATCCACCCTATAGAAGGTGTTTTTTTTCCACACACATAAGGGTTAAATGAGCAATTTTTGATTTCTTAGGGCATATTCTTAACATTTTATGGGTTTATATTCCAGTTTTTACTGCATATTTAATGCGCATTAAACGCGTTTTTTAGACCATGTTTCTGGTTTCACTGATAATAACATAACAAGACTTTAAAAATTTTACTTGTAAGAGCTCTTTATATAAAAAGGTTGAAAGCTCTTGCTCATAATGTTCTTAAAATAGACAAAAATAAGTTTTAACTTTTTATAGGAGATTCCACGTCCACTAAAAATTTTCAAAATTTTTTGATTGTTCATTCCGGACCGGTATTATACTGTCAAAACAATAATTAGTATTGTGGTTATTTTGTTGAACTATTTATGGTTTTTAATCCAAATTTTTAATATTTTTAATTAGGTTTAAGTTCATGAAATTTAATTTTCATTACAATACTAATTATTGTTAAAGCTAAGGCACGAGCTCTATGTGTACATTTGTCCTTCAAGTTGTGCTGAAAAAGGTCAACAGAAAAGAGAAAGACAAAATGAAAAAACAAAAAATGTACTTGGACTTCAGGAAAAATTCTTGACAAAAGTACGAAAAAACAGAAGTAAAGGAAAAAACATGTAAAATCAATTAAAATGGATAATCATTCAGGAAAGCAAATTTCGATCTACCAAATGTTAAAATACAATTTGGTTTAAGGATTGATGTTTGACTATTGACGTCAGCAGTCGTCGATGGCTGCGAGTGTAAGACGGCAAATCCATCTGAGGAGATCGAGTGGTTGCGATCGAAACATGTCATGGTAACCTGCCGGCCAGGGTTCGAGCCCGAGCCACGTCAAGAATGAAAGATTATCAATAACAATTTTAATTAATTTTCATGTTGTAAAATTCCTTTCTTCATAAAAATAATTTAATGAAAATTAAATTTCATGAACTTAAGCCTAATTAAAAATATTAAAAATTTGGATTAATACTGTCAAAACATTATACAAATCGGTCAAGCGGTTTATGAGCCTACAAAATACGAACAAACTAGTGCTGGGATACTATCGATATTTTATACTATCGATATTTATCGATAGTTCAGATTTCACTATCGATATATCGATATTACTATCGACTGAATGTTTGTACTTAAGTAGGAAAACCTAAACTACTTTTTAATCAGGCTAAAGTTCGCTGTTTTTAACACTTTATTGAACGTATGAGACGTATCTATGTACGCACGTTATTTTAGATGACAGTTTTTAAATATTGTGATGCTTCAGAGCACATTTCTGAAGGAACCAAAGTAACAGGGACTATAAGATATTTTATTGCAACTTTAGATAATGTTCTTGATTCTCAACCGAAAAGGTAATCAATCTATCGGACTTTTCCTCTTATGGTCGTTCATTGTTTTATCCCTTTATTGCAATTGCATTTTTATTTGATTTTTTTTTTTACAACATCATAAAACTATGGTACTTCAGTCCCTATGTAAACATATAAAAATTTCGGCGTAAAGGCCTTAAGTTAGTAGTAAAAAAGCACAGCTTAGCAATCCATACCACCACCCATTCTTGTTGTTTGTATTCATTGCTGTAATTCTGCGCGAATTAATTATAGCAAGTAAAAACTTTCGGCAAAAAACTGTGTGTGTATACCTGCTGTATCACGTCTTCATAGCTGTATTTTAAATAATAATAATAATTTCGATATCGATATTTTTCCTATTGATATTTTCGATAGTTTAAGACTATCGATAGTATCGATATACTATCGATAGTTACCCAGCACTAGAACAAACACAATTTCTAATTTTAAATATTTTTTAACTGAAGTGCGACTAAAATAAAACTTTTGATACAAAATTGTTTTGGTTACTTTTTTCGCTTTTGGTAACTTTATTTTTACATTTTGGTTACAATTATTTTTGGTTGTGGCAAATTATCGATTTGTGTGGTAAATTTGTAAAATTAGTTTTAGAATTTTTTTATTGTCTCCGGATCTGAGCCGGAGTCAATGCAATAACACGCTAGAGCCGGATTCAATGCAATTACACGCTAAATGCAGGATTCCTTTTGGTCTGCTTATTTAGAAGTAATGATCTTCACTTATTTCTAAAATTTTGTAAAAAGGACGAAACTCTCCAACACAAAATTACTATTTTAAATAACTGCAAAAATAAAATTTCTAGTATTTCGCGTATCGGTCGGTCGGTTGGAGTAAAAGTATATGTATATCGCTATCATTATTACTTTACATTGAACTTATTGCTTCTGTTGCTGTCTTCCAACCCTTCTACTTGTGCTTTCTTTCCGTTTGCTTTTTTCGATTGTGTCGTTTTTTTTCCTGTCAATTTTTTCGATTTCTTTTTTTTTTCTTTCTTGCCCTTTAGCTTTAAAACGAAATACCCACGTAAAACAATATAAATATTTTTTGTTATGGAGTGGTAAAACTTCTTCTCAGAATGCAACCAATACATTTATACACATTTACTTACCCAGCAACACACACATAAATACTTTCATATATATGTACATTCATTTAGTATAAAACGTTTATGGAACATTATTGTATCCTTTCGTTCATAAATCAAGTCTTTGGTTTAATTAAATCTTGTGTTGGCGGTAAAAATTTTATGAAAAACGTTTTACTGCCATCATGTACAACGAAAGGAGTGCACGAGTGGGTAAGAAAGTGTATCGTATGCGCCGTTATGGACGTGTTTGGAACGGTTTTAATACCAAACGAAAGCTAAAACAAGAGCGTCTAACAATGGTGACGACACATAAATATTATACATACATATATTTTCTAAAAATGCACAATAGAAAAATATTGCAGCACAAAAATATCTCATGGTTAAAAAAAGAAATACACTTAAAGAATTTTAAAAACAAATTATCTTTTTGGCTTAGAAACATACCAAAGAATAAGAAAGCAATTGCCGCTTCTTAACGTGTATTCCTATTTTTATAAAATTTGATGTTTACTGAGAAATCAATTAGGGTTTTAATTTTAAACAGATTACTCAGAGAAACGCCATAAAGTTTATTTTTAAATTGGGAAATATGATCATACTTTCTTAGGTTAAAAACATATCTCAATACAGCATTGAAAGTTTTCTTAAATTTTCCCAGGCTTGTTGAGTCACAACTTGCAAACAGTTCGCATCCATAGAGTAAAATTGGCATGATATGCGTTTTTGCAAGTAAGCTTACATACATAAAATTTTAGTTTTTCACTTTTTGGAAAAACCGACACGTAGTCTCTGCCTTTTCCTCTATTTCCGAACGCAGATTTCGTTCGCTTAACTAACATTCAAAACAGAAACAAATTTTAAGTTTTTATACCCACACCACAATAGTGGAGAGGGTATTATGCATTTGTGCTGATGTGTGTAACGCCTTAAAATATTGGTCCTAGACCCACCTTAAATCGTACTAGAATCACTTTCTGAGTCGAACTAACGATGTCCGTCCGGCTGACTGGCTGGCTGGCAGGCTGGCTGGCTGGCTGGCTGGCAGGCTGGCAGGCTGGCTGGCTGGCAGGCTGGCTGGCTATCCATGTAACCATGTGCGCAAAGTACAGGTCGCAATTTCGGAGATAATTTGATGAAATTTGGGTCATAGGTTCTTATTGGCACAAGGACCAAGCCTATTGAAAATGGGCCGAATCGTAGGAACACGAGGGAAGATAGGGGGAAATTTCTTCCTCTCAGAAACCATCAAACCGATTTCAATGAATTTTAAAACATAGATAGAACCATATCTTTATGGACACAAAATGTATGCATTTTTAAAAAAATAGGACCACGAGGGGAGTTAGGGGCAATTTCTGCCCCTCAAACCGATTTTAATGAAATTTAAAACATAGATAAATCCAAATCTATAAGGACACATTAGCTATACAGTTTTTCAAAAATAGGACCACAACGGGAGGTAGGGGGCAATTTCTGCCTCTCACACACTTTCAAACCGATTTGCATGAAATTTATAAACATAGATAAATCTATATTTATATGTACACATAATCATGATGTGTTTTTAAATACTGTGGTGTAGGGTATCATATGGTCGGGCTTGACCGACTATACTTTCTTACTTGTTTAATTAGTGCTAGAACAAATTCCTTTTTTTTTTTTTTGTATAACAGTATATAATCGGCTTGGAATAAGAATATTAGCTCGGCTCAACACCAAATTGAAATTTGTTCTTTTGAAATAAATAAACATATAAAATTCCAAGCAAATTTATTTTTAACTCATTCTAACGGTTATTCAAAAAACTAAGTGCATAATAATACGGATTTTAAGTTGCAGTTAATATTGTCCGTTGATTGAGTGAAATTCTTCTTTATGTTAAATTAAATGAAAATGTAATTTAAAGTCACGAAAAGTTCATTTAATTTTTACTGTCAAAAATTCAACCGCGAATTCCGTAAAAACAAATGAACATTCAGTTATTTTATATAATTTAACTACCAAAAATTAATTTTTACTTATCTATAAAAAATTAATTGCTTCACTCAAAATATTATGTAGTTAAATTCGAACGAAAATTCATTTTAAACAAATTAAAATTCATCTAAAAAAACGGATCATTTACATTTCATTTAAAACTAAAGATTTTAACATTCATTTTTAAATTTTTTATTTATTGAACAGCATATTCGTTAAATTGAGTAGTTTTTATTTTTAAAAAATATATTTTAACCGACAAAAATCAAAGTACATAACAAAATAAATACGGAAAAACATTTTTTTTTTGGTAGTTTGTTTTTTGAATAACAAACATAAATGTTAAAAAATAAAAATATTCGTAAAATAACTATATTTTTATTAAATTTTTACAGTACGGAAAACGAATTTAATAACCAACAAGTAATACTATGTTTCCACTATGAGCAAAACAACTTGCTTTGAGCAAAACGTGTCAAAGTGTTTCCATTATGTAAAACTGGTTTTGGTTTTCGAATTTCCGAAATCAATTTGACATTTATGTATGTTGTAAACAAATACAAAAAAATATGTGTTGAAAAAAAAATATTTTTCTTTAACATGAGATTTTCTTGTTTGTTTTTTAATACACAGATAAACATATCGTCGCGCCGAAGTTATCTTGCCGTATATCACAAAAATCTTTTTTTGGGAAATCGAATCTTAAGGTTAAAATTTTTATACACAAAAATTTACTTGAAAAAAGTCGTCCAATATTTTTGTCAGATATTGTGTTTGAAGTTCTTTATCGATTTGTGTAAAAATATCTAAAATCATGGAAAAAAATTTTTAAGTTATAGCCATTATCACGTTTGAAAAAATTTTTAAATTTTTTCGTATACGCCACTTTTTGCGATATATTTTTTAGTTTGTGGGATATAAGTCAAAATAAGGTATTAAAAACCTACATTGAAAATTAAGTTATAATAATTTTCGAAACGAAAATTTATGCAAGTGACAAATATATTTACGTATAGTTATAGTTTTTATATTATGGAATTTCCTTATGTATGAATAATTTTAATGTTTATTACTACTTAAGGGTGGTCTAACCATATTGCACGATGAAAACTGTGTGTCACACCGTAACGTCAAATTGTTGTCCAACTTAATTTGACATTTCTTGGTATCAGTGCCAAATTCAACCATGGAGAGGTGCACCATTGAGCAGCGCATTAAGATTGCTGAAGCCTTTTACGAAAATGGGCGTTCAGATCAAAAATACATTTTGTGCACATCTTGATTTTTTTGGTCAACATAATCGATCAAATGAGTCCACAATCGGGATAATTGTGGGCAAATTTTAGCAAACCGGCTCTGTAGAAAATGTGAAAACGCCTGTGCACGCATGCTTGGTGCGGTTAATGGCCAGGCGGCATCATCGGGCCTTACTTCTTCGAAAATGAGTTATGCCAAGCATTTACTGTGAATGGTGTTCGCTATCGCGAGCTGATAACGGATTTATTTTTGCCAGAAATTGAGGATATGGACCTGGGCGATAAGTACATAGTTCCAAAAGAATGTCTCACACGGCCAACGAAACAATGGCTCCTCTGCACGAAAAATTCAATGGCCATGTTAACTCGCCGTCACGATCATATGATTTGATACCGTTAGCCTTCTTTCTTTGGTAATATTTAAAATAAAAAGTGTACGTCAATAAGACAAGAATAATTCAAGAGCTAAAGGATTAGATAATTTGACACATTAAGGACATTGAACCTCAATTAGGTCTCAGAGGCATTGCAAATATGGACCATAAAACAAAGGCATGCTACCGAAGCCGCGACGAGCATTTGGCCGATATTATGTCTCACACCTTGTTATCATAGATCCTTCTGTAATAATAAAAAATTCAGATAATTCTCTAAAAACTTTTTGTTTTATTCACAATTAACATTGTGCACTATGGTTGGACCATCCTGAATATTTAACCTTTAACTGCTTAACAATAAAGTGAATTTAGGCAATATTTCATCAATATAAATAGCCGTTGTGTACTTCGTCCGTAAAATATCTTTACATATAAAAACAAAAATGTTAAAATAACAGTAATATTAACAAGATAGTCTCTTTTTTGTAACATGCCTAATATACTTTGTTCACATACAACAAGATAACGCAAGATTTTTTTAATTGAAAATTTTCATACGTTTTTTGTTGTATATCCACAATTATGCTACATACGATAATATAACGCATTAAATTGTTCGCAAAAGTGGATATACAACAAAATGGCTTCGTAATATCTCATTTACCATAAGAGATAGAGACGTGAGGATTGCGCAGATCGATAGATCTGTTAAATTTACCAAAGGAAACAGTCTTATCTCATTTTTTTCGAATATGTAATATACGACAAGATAACTCCGGAACGACGATATATGTACGTATATAAAAGCACATAATTTACTACTTTTTTACTATATTATTTTATTATTTTTACGCTAAAAACAAATAAATCAGCTGGAGAGTTGCATAAACCTGTTTAATAAGTCTTGATATTTTGGTAAATATGTCACTTTTTTCGAAATTATTAATCACCAATAATGGATAACCCAGAGTTGTATTCATGATTTTCCACATGTTTTGGTGCAAAACTAGTTTTTATTTGAGTTTTCGAACATGAAAAATGTATAGGAAAACAAGTAGCAAAACACTTGTTTTGCTGCAAAACTAGTTTTGTGGCCCAAAACATGTAAGTGGAAACGTACTATAAGAAAGTATAGTCGGTCAAGCCCGACCATATGATACCCTACACCACAGTATTTAAAAACACATCATGCTTATGTGTCCATGTAAATATGGATAAAAAAAAAAATATTAAATAGACAACCCCTGAAGATGTCAACAAATAATTGACGAAACGTTGGGAGAAACATGTAAAAAAAGGTTTTTTATTTACATTAATACATTAGGCAATTAGCTTAACAAAAACTTATATATAATGGATTTATCTATGTTTATAAACTTCATGAAAATCGGTTTGAAAGTTTGTCAGAGGCAGAAATTGCCCCCTGCCTCCCCTTGTGGTCCTATTTCTTAAAAACTGTATAGCTAATGTGTCCCTATAGATATGGATCTATCTATGTTTTAAATTTCATTAAAATCGGTTTGAGAGGCAAAAATTACCCCTATCTCCCCTCGTGGTCCGATTTTTTTAAAAATTTATACATTTGGTGTCCATATAGATATGGTTCTATCTATGTTTTAAATTTCATTAAAATCGGTTTGATAGTTTCTGGTCCTTGTGCCAATAAGAACCTATGGCCCAAATTTTATCCAATTATCTCCAAAATTGCGACCTGAACTTTGCGCACAAGGTTACATGGACAGCCAGCCAGCCAGTCTGCCAGCCAGCCGGACGGACATCGTTAGTTCGACTCAGAAAGTGATTCTGAGTAGATCGGTATACTTTAAGGTGGATCTAGGACCACTATTTTAAGGCGTTACACACATCAGCACAAATGCATAATACCCTCTCCACTATTGTGGTGTGGGTATAACAATCAGTTACTCTAATAATTTTATGAATGTTGTTTTGTGTAAGCACTTCCTATTTTCTATTTGTTAAAATAATTTAGTTAAATACATCAAATTTTAAAAGTAAAATAATTGCGAAGCCATATCGGTCATGCTGCTGGTGTCTTATAATTGAGAGTTCTTCTTTAAACAACGTTCTCAGTACATTAAAAATAAAATAAACGAGTGTAACAGGCACTGTTGCCAACTTTTTTTGAACATTTCCCGCCAAATCGGACGTCAAAACCGCTAGAAACCGCTAAATATATAATTTAGCGGAATTTTTTTTTAAATAACGCTAAAACCTAAACATTTTTAAAAGTGTTATATAAATCTAGATATAGGCTGCTTTTTTAAAGGTATATGTCTCCCAAATTAAGTTACGTACTAAGGTTTCGAACTTCCCTAGTTATTTCATTCATCTGTGGGAATCTTCGATACCCTCCACCTGCAGTTAGAATATTTCCGATGTGGTCTTTATATGGGTCATATGGTAAATTATGGGCCGATCTTCACAAAATTTTAACAAGTTAGTTATAGTCTTATAAAACTTTGGCTGACCAAAAGTTATTATAATAGAACACAGATTAAACACTTTACGGTTCTACGAGTTATAAAGCTTTTTCCGAGAGTATGCTTTTTTTGGGGCCTATGGTAAGTTATGGATTGATCTGCACGATAGTTGACAGTGTAATTTCTACTCGTTTTGTATGACTAGAAACCAAAATTTATAAAAATAGCATTATTTGTTAGGACTTTAGGTGTTTTGTTTTTCAAGAGTAGGTTTTATATGCGGCCTATGGTAAAATATGGGCTGAAAATCACGAAAATTGACAGTGTGATTTCTAGTCATATAAAACTGTGGCGGACCAAATGTATGACAATAACATTATTTGTTACGTTTTTAGGCATACTATATAAGGCCTATCGTTTATTATGGACCGATTTAACAGTATAATTTTTAGTCATATAGAACGAAATTGTGCATAATCTTATATTAATAAGTGCATTCCGCCACTAGTTATGCTTGTTTTTGTACCAAATGATAAATTTTTTAGGGTGGTTGTTCCAAAATTTAATTTATAACTCTTTTCCTACTGAACCGATTGTACTAGACTTTAATCCCAAACTGCTTAGGTGAATTCTAAACAATTTGATGCCAATAATTATATTCCCTTTTGAGTCGTTTGAAAGTGACAACAGACGGGTCGACAGATAGACATGGCTTAATCGACTTAGAATTACTCAAGGACCCAGCTAAAATAAATTATTGGGTCTTAGATGAATATTAAAACAGTTTCACCCGGAATGACAAACTTAGTACGTAAATGCCAAAAAAAAATGTATAACATTTACACTATTTTTGGTTATTATTTGCCATTTAAGCAATTAGATAAAATTAGTTACATGAAAGTAAGTGAATTATGTTTATTGCTTAGGTTTTATCGAGACAATTTTTATCAATACCTTACCTTTTGTTTCAAAATTTTAAGCAAGCTTCAAGTTGTGAATTGTTACATACAGCCCTAACAAAATACTAACTGAAAATCGAAAAAAATTTTATACAATCTTCAGTTCACTAAAACTATAAAAGTAATTAAAACCGTGAACATGAACAAGTAGTTTTTTGCCAGAAAAACAAAAAGAAAAAGTAAAAAATCTATTAATTTTAAATTTGAGAAAGGTTTTTATAGCGAGAATGAGCCACTTAAAGTTGTTTGAAAATCGCTAGATTTCCCGCTTACCGCTAAAACGTATTTTTCCCCGCGATTGACATTTCAAAAACGCTAGATTTAGCGGGAAAATCTCTAAATTGGCAACAGTGGTAACAGGGTAAGTAAATAATTAAATTCTCCCTCCCTCGCTTATTAAAAAAACAAGCGGACAGGTGTCTGTCTGGTATTTTTTAGAAATTCGGATCTTTTGTGGAGTAAACGAAAATTACTGAATTTAATAAAATAACTGAATATTTCTTTGTTTTTACGGAATATTCAGTTAATTTTTTGATAGTTATTTTATATACAATAACTGATTATTACTTTGTTTTTTATGGAATATGTAGTTGATTTTTTGATAGTTAATTTATAAAAAATAACATTAAATTCATTTCTTTTTACGGAACATGGAGTTGAAATTAAATGAACTTTTCGTTAAAAATAAATGAAAAAAAGTAAACCGGTTTTTAACTGAATTTTCATTTATTTTAGATTATAATTTCAGAATATTGTGAGTGCAGTTATACTGAATGATTTCGTTCCATGATTTTTAGTGCAATAAAACGGAAAACTGAATTAAGCGGGCTCTCAATTAACCGAAAACAACTGCACTATATATCCCAAATACATAGTAGCAAACATTTTTATTATATACTGTGGTGTAAGGTATCATATGGTCGTGCTTGAACGACTATAGTTTCTTTTAACTATATTTTTGTGGCAACGTGTTATTTTTTTTTAAGTGTAAAACTTAACAAAAATTATTTTGCATTGAAAATATTTTTGGAAAATATTGAAGGAGAAAGCCTATTAAAGTATAAAAGCTTTTGAGGATTATAATTGGACTTAGAATACACATTCGAATAATATGAAAATTTATATAAAAAAATTTTTTTAGAGCATTTCAAAATATTAACAATTTCGTAGTCGTATCGTTGTGTTGTCGTTTTACAAAATTGATTTTAATTTTTTGTTTTACAGGCCGACCTAAATAAGAGCGCAAACATTTTTTCCAGTTTTTATAGATTTCTCCTAAGATCTCATTATATTCTTTAAGCGAAATCATCATATTGTTTAGAAATTATCTACAGAGATAAAATATATAGCATTATATGCAAAAACTTGCTAATCAAGTAAAGGGCTTAAAACCATTGCCCCACTTCCCAGTAAAAACTTCGCCTACTTTTTCAAAATGAATAGCTTCTTTAACGTTTTTCTAATTACTCAACACATTATTTTGTAGGCGAAGTTTTTACTGGGTTAAAACAAATAAAAATCCTAAAAATAGGCAACATAATTTACTTAAACAGCTGAATAATCCAAAATCTTTACAAATAAAATCAACTTTTAATACACATATTTAAGTAAATAAAGTCTATGAAATCAAGTAGAAAAAAATTATCCTTAGAGATTACAAAAAACATTATGAACGTGTTAAAATGTTACTAATTCACTTGAAAAGAAGTTAAACACTTTTTTAACTTACCAAAACAAATTTCACGCATGTTAGAATACGTTAAAGAATGTGGCCGTCTTTTTTCTTGATTTGGGATATTTCTTTACTCTTTTTTTCTTTGCTTCTTAGACAAAAAATATCTTAAAATTTTTACGAATACACGACTACATGATTTATGGCCTAAACATTTTTTTGGACTTAGCAAGAAAAAGGACTTGTTTTCATTCCTAAAAGCCACATGCAATACGAATTTTGCACCCGCAATACTTTATACATTTGTAGGAATGTTGAAGTATGGCGTGCGTGTGTGTTCAAAAACCAATTTGTTTTATTGGGTGTGGGCGGCCGTGTGTGTTTTCGTGTAAATGAAAGTGTTAAACGTATGTTTTATTTGGCTTAAGAAAACGTGTTTAGATTTCTAACGCAAAAAAAAAGAAATCTAACAAGAGATTTTTTTTGCGGAAGCTGTAGACAGAAAAATAACAATTTCCCTTAAGTCCAATATGTGGTTTGTGTTTAGTCTAGGGTCTCATATCATTTGCTGAAAGAAAAGGTTCTTTTTTCTTTCTTTAAAATTTGATTTATGTTTTTAGAGTCCAATTGCATGATTTTTAGGGGTTTCCTACCAGCATATTTATTGAAATTCACATGTATCGTTTCTTTGTGAAATAAATCATTGTTTCTCTTTTCTTTTCCTTTCATTTCTTTTATTTATTATATTTTTTCTTCTGCAGACTTGATTAATTTGTTAATTGAATTAACTTTTCTGGTATTTTAATTTAGGTTTGTGTTGAAGATGAGACATGAGCTGCCTCATAAAAATATTTTAGGTTCGGAGTTCGAGGAAAATTTATTGGAAAATTATTTATAAGAATAACATTTGAATCGCGACCTTAGGACAACAGGGTTCTGTCTTACATACAGTTTAGGTGCAAATAGAGCCTTGTTGTCCTCAGGTCGCGAAATTAATTTAGTTTATCATTATTAAAAAAAAAAATAATTTATTTTAATTAGTATTGTGGTTATTTTGTTGAACTATTTATGGTTTTTAATCCAAATTTTTAATATTTTTAATTAGGCTTAAGTTCATCAAATTTAATTTTCATTAAATTATTTTTATGAAGAAAGGAATTTTACAACATGAAAATTAATTAAAATTTACTGACAATTTTTCATTCTTGACTCAATCTGGGCTCGAACCCAGGCGTTTTTACGGACAGGTTACCCTGACATGTTTCGATTGCAACCACTCAATCTCCTCAGAGGGCTTGCCGTTTAACACTCGCAGCCATCGACGACTGCTGACGTCATTAGTCAAACATCAATCCTTAAACCAAATTGTATTTAACCTTTGGTAGATCGAAATTTGCTTTTGAATGATTATCTATTTTAATTTATTTTACATGTTCTTCCTTTACTTCTGTTTTTTTCCGTACTTTTGTCAAGAATTCTTCTTGAAGTTCAAAGTACATTTTTTGTTTTTTGTTTTTTTTTTTTTAATTTTTTTTTGTCTTTCTTTTTGTTGCTGACCTTTTCAGCACAACTTGAAGGACAAATGCAAACATAGAGCTCGTGCCTTAGCTTTAACAATAATTAGAATTGTGGTTATTTCGATCTACCAAAGGTTAAATACAATTTGGTTTAAGGATTGATGTTTGACTAATGACGTCAGCAGTCGTCGATGGCTGCGAGTGTTAAACGGCAAGCCCTCTGAGGAGCTTGAGTGGTTGCAATCGAAACATGTCAGGGTAACCTGCCCGTAAAAACGCCTGGGTTCGAGCCCAGATTGAGTCAAGAATGAAAAATTATCAGTAAATTTTAATTAATTTCCATGTTGTAAAATTCCTTTCTTCATAATTAAAAATATTAAAAATAATTTATTTTATCAGGACAGATTTTCAGAAGTTTTGATATTTTGCAAGCTTTTTTTAAAACTACATAAAAAATACACAACAATAGTGGAGACGGATTAATGCGTTTGTGGTGATGTGTGTAAAACATGCAAACATTGGTTCTTGGGCAAACTTTTAGTCTACCGATTGACTCAAAATTTATTTTGGAGTCGATCTAACGATGTCCGTCCGTCCGCCTTGGTGGCTATTAGTTGTCTGTCCATGTAAACCTTGTGCCCAAAGTACAGAGTACAAAGTTTTTGACTATGTACGAAAAACTTTGGCTAAAACACCGATCAAAAACGCCAAAACAAAAGTTAAACGCCGACTATAATGAAGTAAAGCTCATTTAAATCGAAATATGTTTAATTAAATGGTTTAGACCGTAACTCTGATTTAATTTTTTTGTCAAAACTTCAACGATATCTTAAAATTACTGGATAAAATTGCTGCCGAATTTCGGATTTTTTTTAACAGAATATGGAGATTCGTTTTCAAGTAATTCCAATATATGTAGCGAAAGTGTCTTAATTTTGCACATAACGGGATATCTCAAAAAGTCGAGCTGATAAAGAACAAGTAAGAGTGCTTCACCATTGTGCGAGTAGAATACAGAGCAACTAGACAAAATATTTACAATACTTAAAACTTCATTATAAATGAAATTTAAAAAGCGAAAACTGGTAAATATTTTTTTAAAATCGTTTTTAGAACATAAAAACATTAAAAAACAAGTTAGAGTGCTATATTCGGCTGTGCCGAATCTTTGATACCCTCCACCGACACTTCGAATGTTTTAGGAGTAATATCTGTATGATGTCTATTTATTATTATAATCTTTGTAAAGACAGACATCTGCATTAAAATTTGTTGCGGTTTAGACCTATATAAAATTATTGATCGACAATCAGAATCAATTTTAAAAAGTTTGAGTAGAATATCAGTTTAAGATGAACTTAAATGATTTTCAAGACAAACAAATTATATAAAAGCCATGGTAAGCTATGAACCAATCATCCCAAATTCTGCAGAACGATTTCTGGTATTAAAAAACATAAATTTCAATACAGCGGTGCAATTAGTTTAAGCGTTTGCAGTAAATTTCAGAACACGGAGAAAACTGTTGTGCATTATTTATGCACAAGCTGTTCATAACTATAAAATGTTTGGGTACATTTTTGAATATGCAACTTTGCGCATAAATTATGCCTAATAATCATAAATTCTGCACAATCTATTAAAATTGTGCATAAGTTATACACAAAAAATGTGCACAGTTTGTGAACATTGTTCATAGCTTAATTATTTGAAAATTAAACACAATTGATCATAATACATATATGAACATTGTGCATGAACGACTATTAACACTTATTGTTCATGAGTTATGCCTACTTGTGCATAGATTTTGCCCAATATTTTGATAAGTCTGTATCTTGTTCATAAGTTGTGCCCATTTATGCATAGATTATAAACAATGCGTTCACATATGGATAATGAGTATGCATTAATTGCATGTTAGTTTCACTTATGTTCTTTGTTTTAAGAGTGTCGGTTGTATTTAGAAGCGAAAGAAGTTGAAGTGAAGTGAATAAGTAAGTGCTATTTCGGTATCAGGAATCGATTCAGAAGATAAAATTTGGCCAAAAACAAGAAATTCGCCTTGGGAGACGGTGGAATTGAAATGGAACTCCAGCTTTGCTCTTCGGCGCCAGGACATTAATATCCATCTGCTACAATTTATACTTTCTGACTGGCCATTATATGCGTATAGTAACGGATATCGTTTGGTAGAAAATTTAAATTTATATAATATATAAGTAAAAAATTTATATTTTTATGTTTAGATCGATATTGACTTCCATAATTTGTACCCGGAAAAGTCAAACTTATTTCTTAACAACTGGAATTCACTGAAGGATAACATCATAGCAGTATGCAAAAAGGTTGTTAAATTTCCAGCTGCTAAAAAAATTATAAATAATGTTCCAACAAACAAAGGTAAAAAACAATTTAAACTTATGGAATAAAGAACTAATTTAATTATTATTTTTGAATTTTCTTCCAGATTTAGAATTAATAGAAGTCTCGATGGTGCTGGCAGCAATTTTTAAGCCTGTGGCAAGAAAAACAATTGAGAAGCAGACGTGGAAGGTTAGCACAGGCGACGCTTGGAATTGCTTTGTCGTTGAAATAAATAGCACAATAAACAAGCGTAAAGAATTTTGTGTGAGCAAACAAGGATACCAAATTGAAAATTTTGATTGGCATTTTTATGCTTATATTATTGGGGAAAGAACGGAAAATTATGTATTAAAATCCATTACAGAACTTGAATTTTCTAAACCCTTTGAGCTTCATCCAATATTAAGCACTAGACTATGTTTTATGATAAGAATTTTATAGAAATGTAAAAAAATTAATGACTTTATAAATTATATAAAACAAACATGTTAATACTGAAGAATATGATTTATTTTATTTTAATATGTGTATATATAATATTAGTTATTAAGCACTTGTACTTTGAAATAAAGACATTTGAAAATAAAATTAAATTTTGTTTCTTTAATATTAGCAGGAGGTGTAAAATTTGTTCCTATTTGTTCACAATCTATGAAAGTGTTGCTCATAACCTATGCACAGTTGTTCATAGTCTTTTCCCGGTTGTTCACAATCTATGAAAATGATGTTCATAATCTATGCCCAGTTGTTCATAAGACATGCTCATAGTGCTGAACTTAAGTTATGAACAAATGTGCATAGATTATGAACAACTGTTCTTGGTCGTTTTTCGTGAACAATTTGTGCATAAGTTGTGCCCATACCGCATAACTTCTGCACACAATTCTCTCCGTGAAGGCTGCTAAAATGGAATCTAAGGAAAATTATGGACCGTATATCACAAAATTGCATAACATTTTGTCTGGCCATATGAAGCTAAACTGGAAGAAAGTTTCCGCGTATTTAATTATTTTACCAGAGTGGGCTTTATATGAGGCCTATGTTAAGTTATTCACCGATCTTCACCAAATTTCACAGTGTCATTTCTAGTTCTATAAAACTGTGATGTATCAAATTTTGTTATGATAGCGTTATTTTTTACGTTTTTAGGCGTACTAACCTGTTTTCCGGGAGTAAGGTTTATATGGGGCCTATGGTAAATTATGGACCGATCTTCACGAAATTTCACAGTCTTATTTTTAGTTCTAAACAATTTTGATGTACCAAATTTTGTTATGATAGCATTATTTTTTACGGATTTAGGCGTACTAAACTGTTATCTGGAAGTAGGTTTTATATGGGGCCTATGGTAAATTATGGACCGATCTTCACGAAACTTAATAATTTCATTTCTAGTCCTGTTTTACTGTGACGTGCCAAAATTTGTTATGATAGCATTGTTAGTTAGGGTTTTAGGCTTACTATACTGTTTTCCGGGAGTAGGGCTTATATGGGGCCTAGGGTAAATCATGAACGAATCTTCAAGAAATTTTACAGCGTGATTTCCAGTTAAATAAAACGAACTGTTGCGAAATCTTATATCATTCTGTGTATTTTTCCACCATTTATGTTAGTTTTTGTAACAAAATTATCAATTTTTTTTAGGTGGTGGTTCCACATTTTGATTCATAGCTCAGATCCTATTGAACCGATTTTGCTGGATTTCAATCCCAAACTGCTTAGGATAACTACAAGCAATTTGACACCAAGTTTGTTTATTTCTTTTGAGTTTTTCGAAAGTGAGCGTGTTTTTTTAACAGACGGACAGACAGACGGACATGGCTAAATCGACTTAAAATTACTCAACGACCCAGAATATTTATACTTTATAGGGTCTGAGATGAATAATAAAAAAGTTCCACACGGAATGACAAACTTAATATACCCTCTTCACAACTAATTGTGGTGGAGGGTATCAAAATGCTTTTTAAAAAACCAAGATTCGATAACTTAACACACCCCCTAGACAACTGAACCATGAACGAAAGCTGTTTAAATATCATTAAAAAGAGACGACAACCGGATTTGAACTTCGCTTTTCATAAGGACCCAGAATATATATACTTTATAGGGTGTAGGACCTTCGGTGAAGGGTATAAAAAATAAACTTAATTATTAAAAATAAATTTTTGGGATTGGTTAAAGAAGAAATTAGCCTGTTATTTTGGTTATAAAACCTGGACTCGGAAAGATCTATGGTTCCCGAAAATGGGTATTTTAAAAAAAAATTTATATTTTGGTCATAACTCTTTCGTATCTGAACCGATTTTCCCGAGTTTTTCAGAAAATATTTTCTACTAAAAATGTCCGATCTTTTGATATATAAGGCGTAACCAAAGGTCATATTGCAGTCAAAAAATTCAGGTTTTTATAAAATTTTTGATATTTTTTGTATGGGAGGTACCACGCCCACTTCTCTAAACCCGCCTACATTTTGTGGGATGGTCTGTGTCTATAAGTTTGATGTTTGCTACTCATTTGGAAACTTTGACTCTTGCCGTTCTCCAGATATACAGAAAAAAGTAATGAAAATAAAACAACAAGGGATTTTTGGAAAAAATTAGAGGCAGTCGTGATTTTTTGGTCATATCTCAGCCATTTGTGAACCGATCTTTCTGAATTTCAATAGCAAGTAATGGTGGACTATATGTAACATAAATGTAAAACAACCTAGCCGCTATCATGTCTGGAGTCTCCGGTAAACACACATATTAAACGTCAGATGGAAAGACGGTCAGACGGACGGACATCGTTAAATCAACTTATCTCCCATAAGGAACTTTATATGGTTTAAGATCACTATTGCAGAAATTACAAACGGAATGACAAACTTATATATACGCTTTTCCACCTGTGGTGAAGGGAATAAAAATGGAGATTTGATTTGAAATCAGCGACCTCAAAATAGTAACAATTTCCAATAAAATTCCAGACCGCAAATAACTATTCCCCAGTGTAATAGAAAAAATTAAAGAACAATTCTGCAAGCCTTGCAATCAATGTGTGAAATACCAAAAGGTGACTTTGTGTGGTGCAATAATTTTTAATAAAATAATGATATATCATAGCTTTTGGTCCGTAAGGTCAAAGGATGAAAATTTAAAATGTAAAAACTTCAAAATCAATTATAAAAAACTTAGTTTTAACTTAATTCAAGAAAAGTCGTAAAATTTACAAATGCTTCGGATTAACTTCAGACCAAAAAAAGCTTACAATTCTATGGTTAAACTCTTAGCTAGAGTCAGTCTAACCACCGGCCAATTGCATTGAATTTTTTGGAAATATAATTAATTTTTAACACACAATCTAATCTTGACATATTTTGCACACTAGGTATCAATATTTTTCTTCTTTGGATTTTCCTCTTATGAAAAACAAAATTTTATCTGCTATTTAATTAAAAAAAAAAATTTTTCTAACCTTAAACATTAATCAAATTAATTAATAAATTTCAGTTTGTGTCGCTTTGATTAAGAAATAATTGATTAAGCACTCAATGTGTGACTCAAGAACTTTAAAATTTAATGAGCTTCCAAAAAAAACTTGACGTCATCAAAACTAACACCAGCACTTGGAAAGAACCATTCTTAGCAACAACAACAACAACAACAACAAAAAGCAAATCCAGCCTATTTCCTTCTATAATTTTCCTAAAGATGTTGACGTTGTAGATGCTACAAACCATTTGAACACCAAATAAAGAGAAAACGGATATACTGATAAATGAATCGGGGAATGTTTTAATAAATAAAATGAAATAAAACAAAATGAAATAACACATGAATAACTTTACACCATAATTTTTGCCAAAGTCAAGACAACCAAAACAACCAACGAATCAACCGAATGCCATGGTAATTCTCTCCCTGACTTTAGTGTGGGTCATTTGATTTTCATGGCAAACCCCAAAAAATTCAAATGTTTCGAAATCTCTTGAAAGACTACAGCTGCGAAACGAAAAGGAAAACTAAATAAGAGAAAAGCAAAAAAAAAATTGTAAATGAAATACGGAAATCAATCATTAATTTTTCTGTTGTTAGCAATGTAACAATGTAACACGCATACACACTCACAAACAACTACTTAAACACAAACACAACAACAATAACAACTAAGACTATTCATTATTAAACAGGGTGTAACATACAAATAGAATCACTGTGTGGTGTCAGCAGTGGCCTGCTGAGAAGGGGACAATGGTGTTGCTATCAAATTTACACAAGTGTTGACAGCCAATCTATGATTATTTTTGTGACCTCTTAACACTGTTTCCATTATACATTGTTTTCGTGTTTCAAAAGATATTTAATTTATAAATCCGCTATAAGCAGAAGTAATTTGTTAAATCGAAGAAAATCTAAGAATTGTCTTAAAAGGAAAATTGAAAATGGTTTTTGCGGCACGTTTACTGAGTCGTTAAAAGAGAACTGTGAGCTCCTACTAGAGGCCCACTTTTCGGGATCTTTGACCCTTTTATCTCCAAGATTGCCCACATGGTCGCCCAAGGCGTCCAGGAAAAGTAACAGGTAAACGGGCAGGATCCTCGAGGTAAAATACGTGAATGGACTGTATACAAATTTAGAGCTTACAAATCACCAGGGCCAGATAGAATCCTTCCGTGCTGCCTTCGGCAAAAGGCGAAATCATTAATTCCCAAATGTCAAGCATCTTTGGATCTAGGTTACTGGCGTGTCATGTTCCGGTGCCATTGCAGGAGTTTAAAGGGGTCTTTATATCAAAGGCAGATAATCTGAACATTTGGCTAAGCTCTATAGATCAATAAGCCTCAGCTCGTTTTTCCTGAAGACCATGGAGAAACTCATAGATAAATTCGTAAGGGATGAATATTTATCAAAAAATCCGATACATTGCTCCCAGTTTGCCTATCAGTCGGAAAAGTCTACGGTGTCTGCCATTTATTACGTTTAAGGCAAGATTGAGAAGGCTCTGGACGCAAAGCAATAGCTTTGGGTGCGTTCATTGACATTCAGGGAGTCTGTTACAGCACTTCCTACCATGCAATTAGACCGGGGAAATGCTGGTAGCTTATTCGCAGTACTATGGATCGATTCATAACCACATTTAATCTATTGCATAATATTCATCCAAATCGAACCCGTAGCGTGCGTACAGAAGAAAACATCGCCACTGTAGACATAAGAGCGACAGAAGACTCTAATTTATCGATAGTTGTTCTCAGCAACTCGATCATTGCCCGTCTACTACTTGAATCATTTTGAAGAAAGATTTTAACCTACATTCATCTAAGAACCACCTAGTGCCAAAAATGAAAGCTAGTGAGCCATCAATTGCGGCGTGTGTTCGGAGAATGGGCTGAGAATCAACCGGAAGTTGAGCCAGATTTTTATTTCTGGCTTAACGGTTATGTAAACGAGCAAAATTTTGTTTTTAGAGAGAACACAATCTTCATGAGACTCCATTACAACCCGAAAAATCACTGTAATCCGTACACATGCCGAAGGCGTCATCGGCCCATTTGCGAACTCTACAGATAAATGATTCGTAATCTTTTCAATTCCACATGGAATCGCAAATCAATTGGATGAGAAATGGTTCCAACAAGTCGGCGCAACATGCCAGCTCGTAAAACCATCATTGTTAAACCAAACGTTTGGTGGCCGAATTATCTTAAGAAATTGACACCTTTGGACTACTTTTAATGGGAGTAAGTCAAATCTATGGTATATTCTGATAATTTAGCAACGATTCGGCAACATTCGACACGGCTGTAGGAAAAATCGCCCAAAGAAAAATGGCCCAAAAAAACAATTATGAAAAATCGCCCAAAAAAATTCCATGTAAAATTGGGCCTGAATTCATATGAAAGGTGACCCAAAATTTTTGGGCTATTTTTCGTTATTATTGGGTGATTTTTCGTTTTTTATAATGAAATATTGTATGAAAAATAACCCATTTTTTCGTGCCATCTTTCATTTTTAAAATTTCGTCCAAATCTTACATACATTTTGTCTAAATCATTCATTATCATTATACGTCGAATTCCTAAATGTTATTTGTAAAAATAAAGTCCAGAAAGTGTCACAGTGTCCATGGACTTTATGACACTTCGGCCGGGAGCAAGGATTTTCTGCTCTATGGTATAACAAAAACGAAGGCCGGCTATGCAGAGAAAATAAGTTTCTTTAAAAATAGTTTTGTTGGTTGTGACCATACTAAAACATGTTTTTCTCTGCGTGTATGTACATCTTTTTTTTGTATTTAACATCTTTAGCAATTATGCCCCTTATGACATTTTTAAATATGACATAATGCTTTATTTCCATAATCAGCACTGGTGAATTAAGGAATACTAAGTTTGTCATTCCATGTGAATCTTCATTTAAGACCCCATTTAATATTTAATATTCATTTAAGACCCCACGTATCTTCTGGATCCTTCAGTAATTCTACTCGATTTAGACATGGATTGAAATCCAGCAGAGTCGGTTCAGTAGGAAAAGACTTATGCCACCAATGTAGAAAAAAAAAATACTAACATAAATTCTTCGTGGAATGCATCGATCGCCATTCAATTTCAACAGATTCGTTTTATGTCACCAAATTTCGTGAAGATCAGTCCTTAATTATCTTAGGCCCCATATAAAGACCACTGCCAAAAATTAGTTTAGAAAGCATTAAACCGCAACAATTTTGATATTTTGGTGAAATTTGGTTGGATAAAACTAAAGACACGCGTCCAACATGGATCTTCTCGAAATCAAACCAATAAACTTCGTGAAGTTCTGGTCATAATTCATCATACACCTCATATAAAATATAATCTCTGAAAACACTTAACTATGCCGGAAACCGTTAAACTTAATAACATCATAAATTTAAGCACATGACAGCTTGCTAGGACTAGAAACAGAATTTCGTGAAAGTAGGCCTTTAATTTTCCATAGGCCATATAAACGGCAGATTTTCGAAAATCAGTTAAATTAGCCATAAAGCGCAACAAATATTTATATTGTAGTGAAATGTTGTTGGATATAACAACTTAAGACATAAGTCACACATAGATTCACTAAAGTTTCAAAAAAGTTTTTTTTTCAAAGTATTCCGGGAATCCCACGGGAAATCGCGGAAAGAAACAACTATCAATTGAAAGGGAACAATCTGTAGTGCCGTTTAAGTATACTTTTGTGTGGAAGTTGATAAAAGAACAAAAATTACCCCTTAAAATCAGTGTTAGAGGGTTAATATATTCTATGAAAAGAATCGCCATTTAGTTCTACTGAAGACATCTGAAATAGTCCTTTAGCTCAGAAGTACATTTATTATACTTTTTGACTTATACCAAACGCCTTTTCAAAAAATTCAAAAACTATCCGGAACCCGAGCTAACTTTTCAATACCGTTTGGCAGATTTGCTCTACCAATAGCCTAGTTTCATTTCACGTTGCAAGTATTGGTGGCAATGACCTGAATTTTGTTGCTCTGTGTTATCTCTTAAAGTTAAAGTTTTTTTTCCGCAATATTCCTAATGTCGAAGGTTTTATTCCAAACGTTATTGCACATATAAAAAGTAAAAACAAAAAGTTATTTTGATCTTAATTCCTTACGACCCGTACAAAATAATTCCAACTTTGCCCATGGGTACTTTTGAATGTGAAGATCTCGAAGCTGCTATTAACTCAAATTGAGCTTCACCCGGCAGTTCCCATACCTTCAATACTGAAAACAAAACTAATTTCTTCTTTCATATTATATCAGTAAAAAATCAAATTAAAAAAATTCCAAGTACACCAATACCCCGGTTTGAATCGCAAGTTGGGACCGGAAAAACTCTACGCAAACCGAAACGACGCAAATGAATCAGGATTTTCCATACATTTGTATTGATTTTCGTATAATTGGTGCCGAGATTCATAATTTGAACAGAAAATGTAAATTTTGATTTGATAGACTTATTAACGGATACATTTATTTTAGAAGTTAAAGCTTTCTTTAGAATAATCTTTTGTCATCGCTGATTTTTGTCTTCAATCCAGTGGCTCCTTTTTTCTCATTTTTGTAACCTGTTTATGTTGTAACGATACTCTTGTTTCAACAAATTTCCTAATTTTATCAGCGTCACGGTAACAGCAAATGGATTTAATTGTAGACGGGGCTAGGTCAAGGCTTCTTTCAATATAAACAGCATTTTCTCCAGATTTAGAACGCGTCAAAATGCCCAGTTTTTGTTCTAAGCTTATTTGCTTTTTTTGACTCGTTGCTGCAAAATATTTAACTTTACTTCAGCAAATGTAATTTGAAACCAGTTGCAATCAGCAGACATCCTTAACATACATATTTGCATTAGACTTCAACGGGAAATCCCCTTTTTCTGTTTAAGATTTGTACAAACATTTTTATGTTAACGACGCAAATCAAAGCACTATCGACGCAACTTCGAAGCCATGCGGCGCAAAGTGAAACAAAACCGACATAACTTCGAAATCACAGAAATTTTAAAAAGACGCAACTGCGAAAACGACGCAACCCGAAGCGACGCAAACCGGGGTATTGGTGTATATAGCGGTGCCACCTACAGGTGACACTGGGCAAATTTTTCTATAAATTTTTAACATTCGGCTAAGAAAGTGATCAAGGATACCTTCATTTATGACGCCACCTCTTCATCGGTTACCTCTCCATCCACAAGAGGGTACAGTATGATTTCGCCAGGGTCATCTCCAGCCTCTAGATTTCCATTATCGATATCGCTAATCTTCGTCATCTATAGGTGACACTGGGAATTGTCGGGTTACGTTAACTTGGGCACTTTTTCCTTTTTGCCATAGCTTTAATATTCTGAATATACATCCCAATTACGAATAATATTAAAATTGTAAAAATGGGAAAGGGAAAAAACTCCCGGGGAATTTTTATTCATAATTGGTATTGAAGATATATCTGAGCACAATTTGATTTTCCTAGCTTGTATGTGTCAAAACCATTATTTTGGGTACAAAAAAGTAGCTGCTTATCTATGACTCGGTCTTTTATAAACTGATTTTGGTTATTTTTCATTATAATTGTTCTACTAAGTTTATTTTAGGTAAGAAGTTTTCATATGGTAAATTTTATAAGGTAAATATTAATGATGGGTTAAACTTAGTAGCTGTCGTGAACTATACGCCATATAAATATAAAACAATCAATCTAGTCCTCAAAACTCTGCAAATCCATTTCAACATTCTTACGAACAGACAGACAACGTTAAATCAATTTTTCCACTTATAAGAATATACTGGAAATTTATTGTAGACATTTTTAATGGACTAGCTTTTATGTGCATACCGTTTCCACCTTTGATTAAGGGCATTTAATTGTCACAAGACTGTACATGGTTCTTGTAACAAAATACATGTTGGTAATATTTTAAACTCGTAATGGATCACAACAGCGTTTAAAAAACTGCAGTCAAAGTAGAAAAACTGCCATTTCTTCAACTTCTTCATGTATCATAGACCAGAAAAAACTGTTGCTTTTACTTCTGATTTATTTAATGTAAACAGTCGTTGTCAAACCAACTCAAAAAGTGAAAACTTGTACACAAATTTTGGTTTTTTGTTTGACAGTTTTTGGTTTCGACTGCAGTTTTTTAAACCCTGTCACCATATTCTGGTTGGGGTAACAATAAGAACTATTAAAGTTACCATAACTTTTTTCAATTGGCTTCCAACTTCATTTCATAGCGTACATATTGTAAACAGTGTTCCAATTGAAATTAACAACACTTTGCAAATTCCAAGACGAAAAGTGGGAGTTTTTGTCTTCATGAGTCTTAAAAAAAAAAAATCTAAATACAATTTCTTGATAATGATTTTTGAATGTAAAATTCATTATGTTTATTTTGTTGTAACACAGCGATTTATACATATAAAAAGTGTCTATTCCCAGCGGTAAATATTGAAAGGACCGCAAATGGCAGGCCTTTTTGAAGGCCCCTGTACTCCTTTCTCAAAGATTCGCTTCGCATGATATCCTGCCTTCAGAAGTATGCCTTCTAGAAGGTATAAACTTCTTTTTAAAAGACCTTCTAAAATATTCAGTACACATTCGCTACTCCCTTCTTTGAGAAGGGAGAAAGGAAAGTGTTCAGTTTTATTTACTTTTTATTTTTAGTGACCTTCCTTACTCCCTTCTTTGGGAAGGGATCAAAGTTGTTTTTGAAGGAAGTGTGGAAGGCCTTGCGCCCAATGACAACCTGTGTAAAAAATAAATAAGTATGGAATGCGGCGAGAAGGGCTTCTGACCTCTTGTGACTGCTAAATAAGGCCTTCTATTTGGCCTCTATACTGATTCTAGTTACCGCTGGGTTTGTTTATTGTATGTGTGTGTGGGACAACAACAAAAATTACGTTTAAAATCTTTTATTCATTTGTCTTTTCACTTTTTTCTTCATTCATTTTTTTTTTAGAAATTTTAAGTTTTACAAGAGCCTTCAAACAAACATGTTGTAAATTCCTCATTGAACTTTTGTAACTGACAATAAAGAAATCAAGCTTTCCTCCAAACAAAAAAAAGTTCATTTTGAGGTTCATTTCATAATGCCAGACACTTAAGAAGATTTTAATCAAATTGTTTATTTCCTTTTGCTCGTTCACCACGTTTATTTTTAGCTCATCTCATTTCAAAGTCTTGTCAATATGGCACATCATTAATTTTGAAGAAGGTACAATTTTGATGTGACTCATTTTAGATTTGAATTTTGCTCTTTGGCTTTTTCTTTATATGGGGTATTTTTCTATAAATATTTAAATATTTTAGGCATATATAAGGAAGAGAGGGTCAGTTTAATAAATGACCTGAACATATTTTAAATAGATTGAAAGGAATTTTATATGTTATTTTGGAGTGCAGAATTAAAGTGTTTTCCATCAATTTTAACATTTTTTCCCTACCTTCAAACAACCTCCCAAACAGTACTAGCAATTACTCCATGAACTGAGGCAGTTTCCAAAGAAATTTACTTCAATTGAACGACTCATTTTCTCTGTCATTGCCCAGCACTCAAAGAAGATAATACCCAGTTTAGCCAGAGAACCTCTAATGGCAAAACTTATCACACGGATACTGATTCAAATAGAATCCACTTATTCGTTGAAACAACCGGCTGGCTGAGTAACAATGTCGGCAGCCATGAAATATAGTACCTCTGGGAGACAATGGCACAAGATAATCCCTAGGTGATGTTGCTACTCGACAGATGCTGCCAGAATTTTTTATAAAAGCGAAGATTAGAAAGCTACAGCTCCTTAACAAGGGGCGAGTGCATAATCGAGCCGGATTAGCAATTCAAATTGCTACCAGGAGGTGTTGTTTGCCCTCACACTCGTGGGTGGTTGGTAAACGTATTAATTGTCACCCAGTGGCTAAGATCCATCATGCAGGTTTTCATGCAAATCTTTTCCATATCTGTCCTTGTAACTCTTATAGCCGATTTCACCATTTTATCTAAATATCAATATATCACCTAAGCTAATCGACATTGTTACAGCTTTGTATGGCAACTTAACAAGCCGAGTACTGCATGAACGCGTGTTAGGCAACCCGATTGGTGTAAGTTCTGGTGTACGACAGCGATGTATCCTTTCCCCTCTGTTATTCAATATTATATTGAATTCAATAATGCTGTAATCAACTCGCACTAGAAGAGGCATCACATGGGGTATGAAAAATCGATAAGAGGATCTGGACTATGCTGATGATATCTGCTTACTCTTTACCGACATATCAGCTAAATCGGAACAGATACACCAGCTAGCATCGGGTGTTGGTCTTTATATTAACATCGACAAAACAAAGGCTATACGCATACACACAACCAATCTCTCTAAGCTCAGGGTCAACAACATAAAGCTCGAGGATGTGCAATCATTTTGGTTACTTAGGAAGCATAATTTTCTCCACGGGCGGCTCCCGTGAAGATATTGCATATTGCGTAAAAAAGGCATAACAATCATTCGGTGCATTACAAAGAATATGGAAATCACCACAAATACATGCAGGTGCTAAGCTGCGCCTTTTTTCCTAAAATGTTCGCTTTACCTTGCTATTTGGATGTGAATCCTGGAACTCTACGGCAAACGAAATACAACATCTGCAGGTATTCATTAACCGTTGCTTGCGGAAAATATTGAGAATTTTTTGTTGGGTTGGCAATATCTTGAGAAGACCTCATGATGATATATCGAAGGTGACCATTGACTGGAATCAAGGCAGCAGGAGAATAGGTACCCCCGCTAACAGCTGGAGAAGGCTTCTAGAATCTGAGATAAGCAAAACAGGGAAACCTGCTCTGAAATAAGACTACTGGCATAGGACAGATGCGGATGGAAGGACTTCGTTACACCCTTTGTTCTAACTTGGAACCACAGGAATCAGTATATATTATTTAAGTTTAAAATTCGTTTTTCATTTCATATAAAAATAAAACTATGCATGTATGTATCAGAGAATTGCAAAATCACAATTTTTCTTGATTTATTCATACGCTCAAATTTACATTCACCCTTTACCTGCAAAACAAAGTTCAACGTTGGTAATTTTTACATCGTTTCGTACACATTGGATTTTTGCATGTGTGCGTTTTTTATTGAAAGTGCTTTGTTTGCATTTTTGTTGCGCACGCAATTTAACACAAATGTGTAAATTCAAAAGGCACACATTCTTATACTTTTGCATTCAAGTAGTCATTGTCCACTCGATGAGACGCTTTGTTAACATTAACAGCAATAAACCACTCGATAAGAAGCTTTGTTAAAATTAACAACAATTAAAACAACAATAACAAGAATATATTTTACATACAGAACTACTGTACTTTTTAAGATGATAAAAAAAGGCTTCTGTTTCTATGGAAATTGTTTGTACCTACATCAGTTTCGTTTCATTTCAATTTTTTTTTTTTTATTTTCTTGTACTACATAGTAACTGCTGAATGCCTTCATGAGTAATAATTGCTTGATTTCTGGCTTTTTTGTTTGTATATTTTTTTTTTTTCTTTACCAAAACAATCATTGTCGCACCGAACACACAAATATCTTTATTAAAAAACGTAGTTAACGATGGTATAAATAACAAAGCATGATGTGCATTATTGGAATGACTGCAAACCAGCAGCGAATGTTTGCGGTTGCGCAAGTTTGATTGTATGACCGCAAGCGAGTGTAATTGTTGCTGTTCATTTAATGCGATTTTTTTGCAATTGCACAAAGCCGTTCTCTGGTATGTTTTTGAGAAACTATTTTTTAATATGGATTGATATTTAAACAGAATTGGTGAAATTGGCCATTAATAAATAAAGAGGTATCGGGTGATTTTTTAGCTATTATCTTTTTGGCAACATTGGTTTAAACAGCTGACGCACGTTTCTTGTTTTGTTTCACTGCCAAACATCTTCAGTTTGGTCTATAATTTAACCATGAATCGTCTTACAAACGAACAACGCTTGCAAATTATTGAATTTTATTATCAAAATGCGTGCTCTGTTAAGAAAGTTCACCGACGAAGCTTATCTTTGGCTCAATGGGTACGTTAATAAACAGAATTGTCGATTTTGGAGTGGAGATCAGCCAGAAGCATTGCAAGAGCTACCAATGCATCCAGAAAAAGTCACAGTTTGGCGCGGTTTATGGGCTAGTGGCATCATTGCGAATCGTAACGTAACTGTGAATGGTGAGCGCTACCGTGAGATGATATCCAACTTTTTTTTGCTCAAAATGCAAGAACTTGACTTGCATGACATGTGGTTTCAACAAGACGGTGCCACATGCCACACAGCACGCTTAACAATGGACTTATGGAGAGGTGAGTTCGGTGAACATTTTATTTCACGTTCGGGACCGGTCAATTGGCCGCCTAGATCGTGCGATTTAACGCCTTTAGACTATTTTTTGTGGGGTTATGTTAAAGCTCATGTCTGTGCACACATGCCCGCTTTAATTGACGCAATGGAAGACAACATTGAAGCATTTATTCATGAGATACCGGCCGAAATGTTGGAAAGAGTATGCTATAATTGGACTAAGCGGATGGACCATTTGAGGCGCAGTCACGGTCAACATTTGCATGAAATAATCTTCAAACATTAAATTATATGGACCGTACTATCGATTCAAATAAATATTTCATGCATTTTTCTGAATTTTATTGTGGTGTTTATAGAACACGAGCGCCTTACTCGTCCGTTAAACTTACATTTAAAACAAAAACAAAATTTCGAAATTTGTTTTTGGTTTAAATGTAAGTTGAACGGACGAGTAAGGCGCCCGTGTTCTATAAACTACACATATGTGTTTTTTATTCTACGTTGCTTTTTATTGTGTTTGGCACACATTTTTGAAATTTAATATTGAAATTTGAATTAAATCTTTAAACGTCAAAATGTAGCTTGTGCCTTGCAACGAAAAACGTAACGTCTGAACGCCTACGAGTTTTAGAAGGGACGCCAAACGAAAAAACCGAATATTGTTGCATGGTTATATTGCATAGTCTGAAAAAGGTATAAATAAAACATATTTCCACAATATACAAACACTAACCATCAAAAATTGTCAAAAAAAATTAAAAAAAAACTTGTTTATAAAAAGTATTGATGCTTTTAAAGAAAACAATTCAAACAAAAAAAAAGGACTGTAAAAAAATATCTTAAATAATAGCACACTTGCAAAAGCTAATATGAGAAGGAATGAAAACTGTACACTAACGTTGTGTATTTTTTGGAAACTCGAACTCTAAAACTTCTTGTTGTGCTTGAGAATATATACAAAACAAACTACGCTTGTGAGCTGATGAATTCAAATACTAAGATAACGCCCCGATCTTTTTTTAGCGTAAGTTTAGTGCTCTTTTAGCGTATACTTTCTGTTTTTGTTTTTTTAATTTGTACGTGTTGTAATAACCATAAGTTTGCTGCATTTATGGTTTTTCAGAAATGATATTGCATGTGAAAAATCACATGATACTACAGAACGCGTTCGCCAAAAGAACACTACACTTACTCGAAAACCAGATTGGTACGTTATCCTACCGCACAAAAGCGCAAAACACATTCATCAAACTTTCATTTAAAACAAGTTTTGAAATTTTGTTCTTGAGTTTGAGTGTAAGTTAAAGTAACGAGTTTGCATGTTTTGAAAACAGGACGTTAGTACTTGTGTTTGTCAGCTCACAATCGCTGTGTGCGGGATTTGGTTTGGGTAAAAATTCACAAACACAAACATTTTTTTATTTTTCATTTTAAATATTTGTGTAGAATGTGTATGTGTACTGTTCATGACAAAATAAGATACAGTACACTAACGTGCCGTACCTTAGTTCTTTTCGAACTCCAATTCCATAAAAAAAAACGTTTTAAAAAATATCTCTTAATCGTTAAAACAAGGTAAAAATTCTTTAGTTACCAACAAAACCATTAATTTTACGGATATTATTAAACAAAAATTTAAAATACATATGTAGATCTTTGAAATGGAAATGAAATAATAAAAAAAAAAATCCTTTGAAATTAAAGAATAACAAAATTAATAAAATTTTGAAGTCGAAGCATTTCAGTTTTTAGCTCCCCTTTAAGTATTATACTCCACATTTTATATAGACTTAACTCCAACTTTATTTTTTCAGCTTAATCATCTCTAATTTTCTACAAAATAATTGAAAAATCAAATAAACTTTGATGTCGCATGGTGACATGTCGGTTTATTTAACATCTCAATTGATTTAAAGCAGCCAAACAAAATCACATAGCCAAATACACAAAGTCAACCTCATACTTTTTGCCAAACTTCGCACTACATAAAACCATCATCAAAATGAGAAGCGTTTAAAAGTTTAAACTAGCAGAAAAATCAGAGATTTCGCAAAAATTGCATAATCATGTTTAAACACAATGAGTTGCACAAAGTAAACCAGACGGTGTTCTCATAGTTGCCAGATAAAACTGGTTAACAATGTTAAAAATTGGCGTTAAAATCGTCAAATTGACATATGTAAATACTTAGTCTGGGTTCACACTATGAAAGTTTTCTTTCAGAAAGTCTGAGTTTATTGGGGAGAGGGGAAGAGAACATGCTTCTTTCTCTCCTCTCTCACCCATAAACTTAGGCATTCTGAAAGAAACCTTTCATTGTGTGATCCCAGACTTAAATCATCATAAAAATCTTCATTAAAAATAACTTCAAAGGCACCGTAAATCGTACGTAAATGTTGCGAACACGTAAACGTCGAAGTTGCCTTTAGTTGTTGGAAGTTACTTAACTTACGTAAACGTAAACAGAAAATTGGCCAACATTTATAATGATTTGTGCGTTTTACATAAAAATATAAATTATCAATGAATATGAAATTCTCCATCAGCTGATACGTAAAAACGCAAAACCATATACATTTTATTAGGCTGATCCGCAACGTAACGTCAAGCTTACGTAAGAGTAAATATTCATTTATAAATAAGTTTGATAAGAAAAACGGAACAGATGATCCGCAACGCATACGTTTGAGAGTAATGATTTGTTAAATTTTGAAAACTTTTACCTTTTTTTTTCAAGTGTCTACAAAGTCTGGCATAGACGACTCAGCATATTTATAATAAAATGCAACTCTGATCATTTTATAAAAAAGTAAATTAATTTCATTTTTAGGTCACACTATAAGTGGCTTTTACAACGTTATTTGCGGCTGTGATTCAATTATTATATTAAAAGCGAAACCAACAAGCAAAAAGAACGCCAAAGACAAATATCTGTTTTGGTAAAAAGCCTATTTTGTATTATAAACTGCTTAAACATAAAAATTTCTTCCAAACAAATTAACAAAAGCATACAAAAAGTATATAAAATAATACTCAAAAGTTTGGTAAACTAGAACAAAGATTTGTCATTTGAAAACTCATCAAATTAAGGGCGTAACTCATCAATAATCTATTTTTTACCTCAAATCTGGCAACCGTGGGTGCTGCAAAAATCACAAAGTATCACTCTCACTATATCTAAATTCAATTACTGCGTGTCGGTTTTTTTTCAAAATAAATTCTGCACAGTTTTAGGTAAAGAAAACAAGGGGTGCTGGGGAATTTAGTGATTTTAAGGAGAGAGATGATGTAAAATTGGGGATTAGTTTTTATAAAATAGCTCTGGATTATGCATATACGACTTTAATGCTATATTCATACGACGATATAAGCCACTTGATTCGATCTGTAAAACTAGATTGCAAAATATGCTGTTCAGGGCGATTTAATCTTATTTCATTTTGACATTTTTTTTGTGTTGTTAGTGTAATTTTATTTCAAATAGATAAAAAAAAAGTAAATAAAAATTAAAAATATATTATTTAATACTTTTATAAATACATATTTGAGGGATTCACAAGGTAGTCATAAGGTTGTGAAGTCATATGTCTTAAAATAATAAAAAGGAATAATTTAGGTTTCTACACGCAGAGAAAAAACATGTTTAAATATGGTCACCTCCAACAATACTATGCTTAAAGAAAATTTAAACCATATTATGCTAAATTAAACCATATTTTTGTCACCGACAACCATATTTTGGTCAAATTAGTTCCCTATCAAGAAACCACAACCATATTATGGTTGCCTCTATACATGTTATGGTTAAATATGACAAAAATTTGTTTTTAAATTCATTATAGTATTTTCCTCTTTTTTAAGGGCAACATGCTATGGTTAAAAACCAATCATGCTATAATAAGTGTTAAACATATTTTAGTTATTATTAACCATAATGTGTTCAGCGGCAACCATATTATGGTTGTGGCTTCTTGATGGAGGACTATTTTTACCATAATATGGTTGTCGTTGACAATTATATAGTTAAATTAAACATAGTATGGTTGAAATTTTCTTTAAACATAGTATTGTTGGAGGTGACCATATTTAAACATGTTTTTTCTCTGGGTGTACTGTTCAGTTATGATTAATCAAAGAACACAGCATTAAAATTTTTATTTTGTTTGAAATTCAACAACATTTTTTTCAAACAATTGTAAAATATTATTTAGGACATTACGACGATATGACTTGATAGCACACCTAGTGAATCCCCCAATTATAATTGTTTAATTATCACTTTATTTTATTTAACATGAATTTTTCTTTTGTTTTTTTTTTCTTTGTTTTGTTTTTTTTTTTTTTTTTTTTTTTTTTTTGAGAGCTAGTTCAGATAAACTAACATATTTCCCGTTTCGCAGCATGTTTCAAAATTAAGGGACGTGTTCCGCTCTCAAAATATTGTATGGCAAAACACTTTGTTTCAATCACGTATGGAGCGCGAAACAGGAATGGGAGAGCGAAACACGAATATTGCTGTTCGTGTGAAAATGGCATAAGCACTGCTAATAACCAGGGAAACCAGAAATTTGATTTAAAAAATTGTTTTAAGCGCATTTAATATGCACTAAAAACTTGAAAATATGCCCTTAAAAATATGCTAAAAAGGCTTATTAAACTAAAACATTCAAAAATTAAATATTTGATTAAAAAATCAGTTAAAAATGTAAGTTGGGAAAGTCACACCATGCAACACAGTATTTACAGACGAATTTTCGAGATTGTATTCAGGGGCGGCCCGTAAAATTTATATTAATATTAACGAGGAAGTTAGAGAACTTAAAGCTATTTTGGCTCTACGGAAAAAGCCTCCAATGAAATAACGCCCAGGAAATAACCCCCAATGAAATAAACCCCAAAAAATAGGATATAACACCCAAAAGCAGTGAATGAAATAACATCGAAAAAAAAATGAAATAAGCCCCAAAACGAAAACGAAACAACCCCCAATATTTGGAAGTTATTTCATATGAAATAACACCCAATGATAGAAATGAAATAACCCCCAATGAAATAAACCCCATCAGCAACAAAAATGAAATTATGCCCAAAATTCATAAAAGAGTCAGTTTCACCAAGAATTTCATGAAGTCAATATGAACCAATAGCAAAGTCGCAAAATTATTGAAATGAATCGTGTGGAGGCCCGCAGGCGTCTTCTTCATAATATGGATATATTCGGTTCAAAAATATTGCTGCAGTTATTTTACCCGCCCGTAGATCCTTGTAACCCTGCTCTATTTTTGCAGTTCGGAAGACAATTTGCCTTTTACGTTTGGCATTTACACAACTACCTCCTGTTTAAATATAATAGTTTTTCACTTTAAGAATATAGCTTATTGCTATTTCTTCGTTTTCCACCACCAATTTCGAATTCCATTTCTTTAAATATTAACACGAGATGATGTAAAGCGTCCGAACTTCGATGCACAACTAAAAATATTTTGTTTTACAACAACTCAACTCACCATGCAAGGCAGATTGTACTCATATGTTGACACTGTTATTCCAAAAAACAGTTACTTGAATATCAAACTAAGCAAATGAAATAAACCCCAAATAAAATGAAATAACCCCCAAAAACAAACAGCTTTAAAAATGAAATAACCCCGGAATAAAAAATGAAATAACACCCAAATTAAACACGCTAAGAAAAAAGCCCCGAATTTTAAAAATTTGTTTCGTGTTTTTTCATTGGAGATTATTTCATAATTTGAAAACCTCAAATGAGGAATGAAACGGCCCAAAAAAATTACAACCAAAAAAATTGGGAGTTATTTCATATGAAATAACACCTAAAAATGTATGAAAAAAATTGGGTAATATTTCATTTCTCGTTTGGGCGTTATTTCATTGGGGGGCTTTTCGTGGAGCAGCTATTTTCGGGAGAGACATTTGACATTTCCAATAAAATTAAGTTTGCAGTAAAATATTTTTGGCCCAAATTTAGTCCGAATATGAACATAATTAGACGATTTACGAACACAAAGCCTATTTCGGTAAGCAGTATGTATGTGGGCCCTGTGAAATTGTAGACTGATTCTCACAATTTACGTTTCTTTTATTCCAACGCAATAAAAACAGGCCCAGTAAAAAAAATTTGGGTTTTTTGAAGCACTTAAAAGAAAAAGCTCATAATCGAGCGCTTCAATAAAAGAGCTTTTATAAAGCATCATTTACTGCTTTATAAAAGTAAAAGAATAAAATATACAAAAAAGCTGATACGTTAGTGTTGACAACGAAGAAGGTTGCAAACCGAAAAAAAATAAAAATATGCGAAAATGATTGGAAAAAGGAATTTAAACAAAAGTTAAAGCAAAACATTAATGAATATGTTAATATAGTAAGCACCTAAAAAGCACTTTAGGAGTGCTTTGTTTGCATGTTAAAAGAAGTGCTTATTGTCAGCAGAAAATAGTCCTTCAAACCGGGAACACCCCATACAAAAATCAGGCATCCCATCAGCAGGTTTAAAGCAGAGAACTGCAAAATCACTATTTTTCTTGATTTATTCATACGCTCAAATTTACATTCACTCTTTGCTTGCAAACAAAGTTCAATTTTTGCATGTATTCGCTTTTTATTGAAAGTGCTTTGTTTGCATTTTTGTTGCGCACGCAATATAACACAACTGTGTAAATTCAAAAGGAACAAATTCTTATACTTTTGCATTCAAGTAGTCATTGTCCACTCGATGAGACGCTTTGTTAACATTAACAACAATAACAACAATAAACCTTTCGATGAGACGCTTTTAAAAACAATAAAAACAACAATAACAAGAATACATGGTACCTACATACAGAACTACTGTACTTTTTAAGATGAAAAAAAGTCTGTTTCTATGGAAATTTTTTGTATCTCAGTATGTGCGTTTAGTTTCATTTAATTTTTCTTGTACTACATAGTAACTGCTGAATGTCTTCATGAGTATAATTGCTTGATTTCTGGCTTTTTTGTTTGTATTTTTTTATTTTTTTTTTCTTTACCAAAACAATCATTGTCGCTCCGAACACACAAACATCTTTATAAAAAAAGTAGCTAACGATGGTATAAATAACAAAGCACGATGTGCATTATTGGAATGACTGCAAACCAGCAGCGAATGTTTGCGGTTGCGCAAGTTTGATTGTATTACCGCAAGCGAGTGTATTTGTTGCTGTTCATTTAATGCGATTTTTTTCCAATTGCACAAAGCCGTTCTCTGGTTTGAAGCGATTTGTGGTATGAATTCATACACAAAACCTGCTCCTTTTGGAGCACATTTATTACTGGGAAGGTACTTAATAATCCAATCCCGCCCACTTTTCTTCAGATGTTGTGTATAGATAAGTACCCAAGTTTTTGTCCAAAATTTGGCTAACTTTTCTCTTAGTGTTTTTAAGGTAACAACATTTATTTTGTCTTTGTACCCACTTTTTTTTAGAAATTTTGTAATTTGCTGTTTGTACCAAATATGTACAATTTTACTTTTACTATTATCCAGATATAAAAAAATCGGTTTGAAATAAAGAGGGCCTTTTAACTAGAATTTAAATCTTGTAAAAATTCACCAAAAATGCTCTTTCTAATATATACAAAAAAAAAATGCTGCAAAGTGTGAAATATGCAAAAATATACACTAACAAATCGATGCCGAAATGCGCGAAAAGCTCTTAAACGGAGAAATATATTGTTTTTTGCTTCATTGGTAGCCTAAGGTTATACATGCAATAGCATATCTGTGGCCTTTTGACAAAACATCTTAAGCCAAATTTAAAAAGTTGAAAAAAATGCTGTTAATTATGCTTAATTTGAATGAAAATTGCAATTTTGCTTACGATTTTAGAATTTTGTATTATAAACGAAATTTTTTTTTAATTTCGGTTTATTTAATTATTTGATAAAAATGATTTTTTCGCAGTTTTTGTTTACAACTTTTTGCTATCATATCTCGACTTAAGATGTTTTGCCAAAATATCCCAGATATTAATGGTTTTTTTGCTTATAGCAGTCGAAATTTTAAACATAACTGTATAAAATTTAGCTTACGAACTGATTCAACTCATTCTTTGAAAATGATGCTATTAAATTTGTATGCTTTAACTAAAAACTTACCCATGCAATTCTTTGTCATTAAAAATCCACAACCGCCGCCTTTCTTCAATTTAAATGGAATAAATAAAGCTTTTTATTAAAAATGTTTGGAATAAAAAATAGTCGGGGTTTTTGCAAAAAAAAAAAAAAAAAAAAACTGAAACACAAACAATTTAAGTGTAGTGTTAGTTTGAGGTTTGACGTTGATGGATTTGCTTTCCAAGTCTACTATAATATAAATGCTGTCCCTCCATAGGTTTGACTGTGTGCGTGTGTATGTATGTGTGTCTTTGTAAGTATTTGTGCACTTAAATTAAACTATTGTTATACATAGACAGAGCATATACTAAGGCGCTTTCATACAACTCCAATTACAGTCTCATTATGTCAATTGCAAACGTTTCATTTCAAAAATATTCGTAACGTAATGAAAAACAAAAAACAAAAAAAAATTGAAAATTGTACTTTGGCAAGTGCCAAAAAAGAAAACAGTAGCAACAGCAACAAAAAGCAGGAAAAAAATTTAAACTGAAAAATAAATATAATGCTGAAATTAACAAGCGACCAACACTAGAAAAGGGACCCACATCAAACTGACCAAACATAACAACATGACATGGTCTCACTACATTCATTTATACATTAATACACATTTACAGGGGAATACACAAACTCATACACTTTCTCTATAGGCAACGACATCTCATTAAATGTCGCGTTGCCAACTCAACACAACTCATTGCCAGGCACTGGAAATTTCAACTTAATACATTTCATTACATTGAAATTGAAGTAGAAGTTGAAAATGAAACTGAAGCGACCGACCATTCATTTCGCGTTATTCTTGTTTGTTGTTGCATAATTTCGGGTGTCATTTTAGTTCATGTGACATTGCCTACATTTAGGCGCGTAAGCAAAACAACAAAAAAAAAAGAATTTTGGATAAATTCTGTGAATTTGTAGGCATATTGGTTGATAGCAGTTGGCTTATGGGTTCTCAAATTTAAAAGGCATTTTGCTGTTGTTGGTATCTAAAAAAAATACTTGCAAATTTGTGTGAGTCTTTTATTTAAAAATTGTTGTTATTTTCCATATTCTATTTTTCTATGAATCGTAATTTTGTAAACGTTACTCTTGCTATAGTTTTTCCGTTAGCGTTTTTTTTTTATTTTTATTCTGGCCCATGGTTAGTTATGGTGCTGACGTTGTCATGCTTATGCAACCACAACATTGTCTGTTTTGTAGGCGTGCCAATGTCGCTGATTTTGTAACTTACAACTTGTATTATGTTACTCACAGACAGACTTTAAAAACAAACTTATACACGACATACAACTAAACGATAATGCCTACAACTACTACTACTACCACTGTTTAAGTTTCCTGTTTCCCCCAAAAAAATATATACATTGTACTCGTACATTGCATTACATTTATTTTGTTCTCATTTTTCCTTTTTTTTTTTGTAAATAATTGTAGTCCTGGGCTTGTGTTATGGCCCAGCATTATATTTCGAAATGCTGTTGGTGTTTTTGATTTTTTTTTTCGTTATCTTACAAACATGTTCAAAATACCTCTTTTAAAAAAAAATATTATGCTACAACCAGTAAAAGATATAATGTGGTAATTTTCTGAACTGCAGCAAACAATATTGCAGAATGAAAATTTGTTTGGCGAACTTAAAATGTTAAAGAACCAAATAGATGCGTAACCATACACGCGATTTGCGTTTAACAAAAACAGTTGCATACTTAAGGGGTGAGTTAAATTAGAGTTGTAAAGGCAAAATACAGAAAAATAATTTATGTACCGCACTTTATGAACAAGAAGGTAATTACAAAATATTTTTAAAAAATGGCAGTATAAGCAAAACCATTTTTAAATTAATATTAAATGCATATGAAAAAGAATCAACGGCTTCAATACCAAAAAGTAGACAAAATAAATCGATATTTTTACAGCGAGTAAATATGAAAGTAAATGAGAAAATATTTCTTTAATAATGGGCTGTCCAAATATAATGCACGATGTTAATTGTGAGTCACACCTCACCGTCAAGTTTTTTGTCCAACTTAATTTGGCATTTCTTTGTCCCAATATTTGACAAATTCAACCATGGAGAGGTATAGAAATTTAATGGTTTACAAAGAAAATCATCTTTAGCGGCGAGGCAGAGTTTCATCTCAGTGGACTCTTTAACAAGCAGAATTTCCTCATTTGTGCAAATGAAAACCTACGATTGATTGTTGAAAAGCCAAAAAGAGTGAATATTTGGTGGGATTTATGAACCGGTGGCATCATCGGGCCGTTCTTCTTCGAAAATGAGATGAGCCAAGCAGTTACCTTGAATGATGTATTCTATTGCGAGATGATAACGGACTTCTTGTGCCCAGAAATTGGAGATATGAACCTGGACGATATTTGGTTCCAGCTGAATGGTGCCACTTGCAACACAGCCAACGAAACAATGGATCTTTTGCAAGAGAAATTCAATGGACGTGCTATCACAGGTCGCACGGTGCTTTGTCCCATAGACAAAAATAAAATAATGTAGTCTTAAAATGTGATAAAAGATATATAGATCGATAGAACACAACTCATATAAATTTTTTGGAATTGATTTCGTGTGACTCCCCTAGACTCCACCAGTAGGGATGAAACGATACGAGTAAATACAAGTACATATTCGATACTTTTATATAAGTGCCAAGTATTTTTGTAATCGATCCTTAGCAACCGAGTACCAAGTAGTATCGGTAAAAATATACTCGGTATCGGTCAAAAGTAATCGTTTCACTTTGGTATTGAAAATAATATAAAATTTTTGATTATTTTCCAAAGCTGGAGCAGCAGTTGCGGTATAAAAAAAACCGTTTGACCAGTAAACACCTATAAACCACATATCGTCTAGGTCCATTTCCTCAATTTCTGGCTATAGGAAGTCGGTTATCATCTCGCGATAGCGAACACCACTCACGGTAATTGCTTGGCCGACCTCATTTTCGAAGAAGTACGGCCCGATAACGCCGTCAGCCGCAGAACTAACTGGGCGAGCATGCACATATGGAGGGCTCAGAGCTAAAGCGAACCAAGTCAAAAATGAAAATTCGATAATATTTTGAGTTTGAGTAAGTGAATTGTCATTAATTTCTGGAGCCATTGACATGGGTTTATTACCGTTACCTTTGGAACGAAAAACTTTTTGATTAAGTCCGTTACCGAACTCGATAGAGTTAAAATTTGCGAAGAATTTCACACCAGTTTCGAAATACATATATGCATTTTATTTTATGACTTGGTTCGGTTCAGCTTTGAACCCTCCATATGTTTTCCCATTTTCGTCAGACCCGGTTTGCTGAAATTTGCGCACAATTGTGGTAACATTTGGCCGATTATGCTGACCATAAAAATCACGATGTGCACGAAAAAGATTTTTCGAAAAGGAAATTGGTACATGGTGGTAACTAAAAGTGGTCTCAATCTTTAAATTTTTTGTTTTGCACAAAAATTATAATGGGTCGTAGTTCTAATTGTACTGTATAGTACACACAGAAAACAAATTGGTTGGGAAACGGTTGCAGTAATAAAATATTCATCAAGTAACATGATTTTTTATTGCAACTATTAAAATGTATAGTTCTAACTGATTTTTAATTCTCTTGATTATAAAAATGATGTTCCAGCTGAAATATGATTCCTTCAATTCTTTTATTAGTTATGATAACTAATTTAATTAAGTTCTAAAAATTAGTACAAATGGTTAGAATCACAACTGAATTTAATATAGGGCAATACTGAATATTGGTCATTGCAATCAATTGTTTGCTTTCGTCAATAAATTTTGTAATATAAATGTTTATTCATTTATTGCAGCTAATTACACGGTGCTACAGTGAAAATATACTTGGAAAATGACCTAGTGTAAGTTGAAGGCCTTCTTGAGTAGATCTCAAATCAGTTTTAAAATGTTGGGAAACACCCTCAAATTTCGGAGTTATTCCGAAAAAACCATTTTCGGGTAGGTTCGAGTACCTATCAATACGTTACTCAGTTGATTTTTATCCGATTTTTATTTTTTTAATGGTTTCAGAAAGAAGAGACGTGTGCCTTTCTAAATGTATATACTTTTTGGTATGTGTATACAATTTTTGTAGGGATATTCTTAATTATATCTGATTTTAATTTGATTTTTTCTTGATTTTGCAAATTTGGTGCCATTTTTTAAATTAGTTTGTTTAGAAACATACCAATATGTATACACACTATTAAAGCTAATTTAGTTTTGAGTTAAACCAGCTTTCATTTAATAAAATCGAACAAAAAATAAAAAAGTTATTAAGGTTTTTCAAAAGTGAAAAATTAAGATTTTTCAAATATTGTTCAATAGACCGGGTCAACCTCCATACAGAACAAAAATTATGCCAGTCTCCCCGTAGAATGAAAGATATGTCAATAAAGTTTCTAAAACAGGAAATATTTTTATTTTTTTCTGCTACGCTCACAATTACAGCCCTTTTGGTTTTTTATATATAGCGCTGCCATTTAAAGTCTTATCTCATCAAATCGCATATCGGTGTTCATGGCTTGACAGTGGCTTCATTTTTAATCCGAGGGATCCTCACCCCAAATTTTTCACGTGTCAAAAAAGTCCTTCTAAACTGAGTATTAAGCCCCTCTTTCTTTTTCACGTAAATTAATTTTTAATATTATATTTAAAAAATATATTTGCGGTCAAAAATGGTGAACAAAGTGATTTGCTGCAAACCAGGGCTTATTATAGGGTTGGGATATTTAGGTGTTAGATGATGTAGAGTGGACTGTAGATAGATACTTCAGGTTGCACCTAAATATGTGAGAATGGTAGACAAACCCGTAGCTTGCTTTTAAGGTCGCTGGTTTGTGGAGTTTGGTTGCTTTACTTTGTCTCAATGTTTTTATAATTCCTCAACAGGATGAGAAATTATAAAAGCGGTAGATTATGAAATAAAAGAGTTTAGGGTTATAATTCAATATATGTATGTATGAGTAGATTTTATTTTGAGTTGCTCACCGTTCAGTTGGAAGAAGTGAGTCTTCATTTTCTTTTTTATAACTAACTAACTTAGGTTTTTCATTATTGTTATACAATTTATAGCAGCTTTAACTTGTTAGGCGTTAACGTTAATAAATAATTCACAATAGGTTAGAAAAGGATTAACGTTACACTTGTTGTTATAACATTTATGTCTAAGCTTTTACAAATTTTTAGATAATGGAATTCAAAATGTATAAGATACAAGTACAAAAAATAGGGGTAAGTAATTTACGTATTCTTATAGGTATGAACATATACACGTACATACATATGTATGTATGAATGTATGTATTATTTTTTATACCCTGCAAATTATATTGGACTTCTTGATCCATTTTGATCCTGGACTGGTCCAATGTAGTGCAAGTATGGACCATGTCATTATTAAAAAGAGTTTGCAGTGAAACGACATGTCTTCGTTTTTTAACGACATGTTTTCGTTTTGAAACGATTTCAAAGCTAATCCTCTGGAGTATACCATGGAGTAGTTTTAAGAATTCCCCTTTGTAATGCAAGCTGGGTTATATGGTCCTGCCCTAGGACATCGTACTGTAAAATAACCCATTTTTCCATTCATTGAGATTACCTTTGGACAAGTCCTTGCCCTTTTTGGGCTACATTTGACCGGTTAAAAAAAATATATTGATAACGACAATCAAATCTCTTGTTATGAACACCAATTATGTGTTAATTCAGTTGCACCTATCATTTATTCGGGTATAAGCACAATTTTGTTTTTAATAATCATACTTACAACTAACAATATCTGTTGTTATGACTGATAGTGTACTAAAATTCAAATGTTGCTATCAAACCTATTATGCTAAGCAACGAAATTTTCAGTAATTAGAACCGAATTGTGTGATAGTACATGCAACCGACGAAATTCGATTGGCGCCAAATTCGGTTGTGATCACGAATCTGTTTTCTCTGTGAGTAAGTATCGATACTTTTTTTGCGATACTAAGTAGGTATCGATACTTTACGAGCGATACCACATCTAGTAAAAGTATCGATACCTTTGAGGTATCGTTTCATCCCTATCCACCAGAGGTCGCTTAAGTCAGTCAAATTAAAGAAAGAATTAATGAATTGAATTGCTTCATGAAAATAACTCTCAAAAATTCATTTGCTTAAAAAGAGTTTAAACGTTTTTTTTTTTAGTTATTTGGTATGTTTAAAATTTGGCAATAAAAACTTTTTATTAAAAATATTAACTATAGTTAGTTTTTGTCGCTCAAAAACAAATAAATTTTTTCAAAAAAATCCAAAAATTACAAAAGTTTGTTTGAACTTTAAGAAAAATCATATAAATCAGACATTTTTTTCTTTCGTTTTTTCTTAGTAAATAGTGTTTTAAAAAGGGACGTGAAAAGATTAGTGCCGACTTTTTGCCGCAGCTTAACTAAAAATACATTTAAAAATAGGTTTAGTTTCACAATTTTTTCTTAAATTTTTTGTGTTATAGAGCTATACAGCCATGTCACAGAGTACAATTCCGTTCGGAAACGGAATTCATTCCGTATTTTGGTGCTTCAGAAAATGACGAAAAAAATTCAGAATGCATCCATTTTTGTTTTCATGCACGGAATGGGAGTTTTCTGTATCTGAAAGGCCAAAAAACTATCAAAATACACTTTCTATCAATAAACAAATATGTTTTCTTCAATTCCGAACGGAATCATTCTGAACGGAATTGTACTCTGTGACATGGCTGATAGTGTTTAAGTAAAATTACAAGCCATATGAAAAAACATTAAGATGCTAAATTCGATTAAAGAAATACTGAAAAGGTATTATATGAAAGTCAAAAAGTGCACTATACCCCTTAAACCGAGTGCGCTAAAATTATGTCATTTTCAGCAGAATGAGGTAATACGTTATATGCACACCTCTTTTTGTGGTACCTCAATCTCAATAATTTTTTTAAAATTATAAACAAAAAAAATTGTGAAAAATTATAAATAATTCTTTTTTGAGTACAATTTAAACTTAGTACAGTACTTTTCGTTTATAGTCACAATGCTTATAGTCACATTAGCAATGTAGTCCATTTTATCTGTTTATTTTGCCGCTATAAGTTAATTTAATGTAAAGTATTAACGTTATAGTCCATTTAGCGATATAAGCACTTTTGCCATATACGCCGTCTATCAACAGTCATCAAAGGGATAAGTAAAGCAAATTAATGGCGTTATAGTCCCAATAGAAAAATTTACTAAGTTCCTTTTAGTTTTCGAATCGAAAATCCATCCAAAGAAAGAATTAATTAAATCATTTAATTTTTGTCATCAACTCTCTACTCGTAAAAAATTAGTTTTTGCCGTTGATTTCAGTTATGAAATATCTTGTTATTATTTTAAATTTTTTTTATACAGTTTGCAACTCTGTTGTAAAACCATAAGCCTGATATCGGTGTAATTTATATGAATTTTTTATTTCCTTTATTCACATAACTTGATTATATTCGAATTCGGTTATATGCGTCATAGTGGCATATATGTGAATTAGCCTTATAGTCACATTAGTAATATAGTCCACGTTATGGTTGCAACTAAAGGATGTGACTATAAGCGAAAAGTACTGTATCTGTTATAAATTAGTTTATTAAGGGTATTCATTTCCATTTTTTTTTTGGTTGGAAAAATGGAAGAAAGAAAAATTACACTCTTATTGACGTGAACGGTTTTTTTTTTTTTTTTTTTTTTTTTTTTTGCGAAAAGTACAAACTGCCAAAAAAAAACCTGTCAAATAATTCGTGGAAGTAATTGATATTTTTCAAGATGCCGAATAAAAGTATTAAAAGTGAATTAATTGATTAAAAAAGTTACCTCAAAATGGCGATCGTCTGCCAAAAAGGCGAGTATTTTATTAACTTCAGCTTCTGTCCATTTTTTTGACCCCATTTCTTTTTTTTAATTCTTTTTTAATATCTTTTTCATTGAACACATATTTAATATGAATTTTTCTTTTTGAAGTATTAAATGAGAAAGAAGTTATCTTTGAAATGTTGTAACCAGCGCTGCCAGAAGTAAGATTTTACCTTATTTTTTAAGATTTTTTTAACCGAAAAAAGATTTTAAGATTTTTCCCCCAAAAACAAGACTTTTTGTTTGTCAAGACGAAGGTTAGGTTTAATTAAAAAAAACTTCTTTGTTCCCATTTGAAAATTTTTAAACTTAATAATGCATCATTGCGGTTTACTGGAAAAAAATACTTAAAAAGCAACCTCTGTTGGGCGTTCAAGAGTGATTAATCAGGGGCCTGATTCTGGCAGTCGTGATCGAGTACTTTCTCGATTCGAAAGCAATTTAACATCTAATTATTTCAGTCAATACTGAACAAATCTGGATTATTTTTACGGTGTTGTAAAGCATTAATTTGAGTTTCAAAATACTGAAAAAATTATTTCGATTCGTTCAGGATCGACTGAAATAAAATTGTTTCGAATCGAGAAAGTACTCGATCACGACTGCCAGAATTAGGCCCTCAGGTGTAAGCTTTGCGCGCTTTTTCTTTTGCAAAACAGAAAATATTGCAAGTTAGACTAAGGTTCGCAAAAATTAAATAATAGCAATGACATTGAATGTTGAAGATATTGTGGTAAGATACTAATTTTTGGCGACTCCAAATAAAAAAAGTGTACAGGATTATAGAACATGGGAAAAAAAGCCAAAAAAATCCTTCAATTATTTTTTCGTCTTATTTTTCGATTTTCTGTCAACCTATATATATTGTTTCATATCTAGAACTCCTAGATTTATTTTTCTTTATTTTTCAAATATCCTTTGTTCTTGGTTAAAAAGGCAACAAAAATAAATTCATTGTTGTTACAACAATTTAGCAGTTGGTTGACAAGAATTAAAAGCTCGTCTGGTGAGGATGAACTATTTTGTAAAATATGCAACGTTAGCTTTAAAGGAAGTGGTGGTAAGTCTGACCTTATAAAACACTAAAATACAAAAAGGCATAAGGAAAAGGCCAGTTGTATTAGTGGCAACTAAACAACAATAGACGAGGAATTTCGAAAAAATACCGGTGAATTAAGGTGCGTGCAAAATTTGGAAATTAAATTATACTATGTTCACACTTGAGTTCTTAAACGCGTTTAAGCAGCTCGAACGTGATTAAGCTCTAATCACTTCAAAATCGAGATGATTACCCATACATTGAAGTGATTTGTTAATCACTTCAAATCGACATGATTACAACTAAATCACTTCATAAACCACATAAAATCCACTGAACATACCTAATAATTTCTGCTTAATGTTTTTATTTTTTTCCTTAAATAATTCATAAATTTTCACAATTTCATCATTAAAACGATTAAAATAATCTTCTGATAACTTTATAAAAGTGTTTTGATCCATTTTTAATACTTTAAAGAAATATAAATTTATTTTTTTTTTTTTTTTTTGTGTGTTTTTTTCTTAATCATCTCTCATCTTAATCATCTCAAATGTAATGTGAACGGCTTTGATTAGCTTAATCAGCATTTTGCTTAAACGCGTTTAAAACTTAGCATTAAGTGCTTTTTTAGCTGAACATAATTTACCGTTTGCCTGTATGGACCACTTGACTTGTCTTTAAAACAATCGATACCAGATTCAAAAATAACCCCGAAAATTTCTTTTGACAGTAAAAAACGACTTGTCTCGTTAAAAACGTTTTAGGACGTGCTCAGTTTGATTTTGTTTGCAACATTCTACGGCAGAAACAAATGTACAATTTAGTATAAGAAATTGAATTTTTTTTGTTTATTTTATGTATTAAATAAAATATTGCAAAAATAAGATTTTTTCTTCAAAAATAAGATTTTTTTTTGGTGAAATTAAGATTTTTTGCTGAAAATTTTTGGCAGCCCTGGTTGAAACTATAAAAAATAATTTTTAAAATCGGAGTTGTACAATTCAAAAGTTTATAAAAAGAGATGCAATTTTTCGTACTTTGTATTAAAAATTAACAATTTTTTATGAATGGCAACATCATTTCGTTTGACGTTTAAAGCGGAAAATTACATCTTGTTATCCTGATTTTTTTACACTTGGTTATAGTTTGATAAAAATGTAACTTTTGGTGGAATTTTTTTTTCTTGTGGTTGTTGTAACAAAAATTGCATTTTTCCACTTTTCCATTTTTCCAACAAATAAAAAAACTGAAATGAATACCCTTATTATTAAGAAAAAATATAAAAAATTTTGAGTGTTTTATACCCTCCGTTTTAGTATACTTTTGTGTGGAAGTTAAAAAAAAAAACAAAAATTACCCCTTAAAGTGAGTGTTAGAGGGTTAATATATTCTAAGAAAAGAATTGTCATACAATTTCTACTGAAGACATCTGAAATCGTCTGTTAGCTATAAAGTACATTTAGTATGTTTTTTTGACTTGTACCAAACGCCTTTTCAAGAAATTCAAAATTTCAATGATCGAAATTTCGAAAATTTGATGCAGAAAAGATTCGTGGTAAATTTTAACCATCTCAAGTGCCGTTTTAGTATACTTTTGTGGGGATGTTAAGAAAAAGTACAAAAATTACTCCTTAAAATAAGTGTTAGAGGTTTAATATATTCTAAGCAAAGAATCGCCATAAAATTCTACTGAAGACATCTGAACTTGTATTTTCGCTCAGAGGTGCATTTAGTATACATATTATTTTTTGACTTATACCAAACGCCTTTCAAAAAATTCAAAAACTTTAGGGGCCGATATTTCGGGAAACCGAGCTAACTTTTCAAAACCTGTTGGCAGATTTGCTCTACCAATAGTCTAGTTTCAATTCGCGTTGCTGGTTTTTTTGTTGCACAGTGCTATTAGTCAGTTATATTAGTTAAAGTCCAACTCCGGAGGGACATTTGTATGGAGGCAAGGTGAAATCATGAACCGATTATAACCAAAGAGGGAAGGGTTTGTCCATGGGCCCAAAGAGTACTGTGCACCAAATATCATGCTTAAAATTGTTACCTGTACTTTGATTAAGATATTTACGGTGGCATGTCATAACGTCCAGTGTCATAGTGTCCATGGACGTTATGACACTTTTGAAAGTGTCATAGTGTCCATGGACTAAAGCTAACTAAAGCTTCTCTGCACAGCCGGCCTTCGGCCGGGCGCAAGGATTTTCTCCTCTATGGTATAACAAACACCGGCTTCGCTAAGTAAAGCTTCTAAAATCTGCCTTGTTTCCGAACGAAAGCCGACTATACAGAGAAACTTTAGTTAGCGAAGGCGATTTTTTCAAGAAATAAAATTTTTCTTAGCTAAGATATTTTTTATTGGCATACGAAATTTCAAAAGTCTTCTATTTTCGTACCATTGTTATATGTGGACAAAGCACTGTGTGTCGTGATTTGACACTGTTGGACTTCTTTCTTTGGGAAAATTTAAAAGAAAAGTGTGCGGCAATAAGCCAAAAACAATTCAAGAGCTAAATGATTTCTTGTACAAAAATGCTTATTCATAAAAATACCTTTATATTGGAGCTATACGACTTTTTCGAGAAGATCAGAAGGATCCGATTTTCTCCAATTTCCTCTAATTTTATCTATAAAGTGCGACCTGTGCCTTATTAATTGACACTTAAATGGTACAAAAAAAAACATTTCTGTAAGACTCATTGTACAGACGGACGGATATGTTGGACTTTCAGTCAATTGATGGACCTTCATCTATTTTTTCCCAGCCGTACAAACACCAGTACAATGGCATCGTACCCTTCCCATTTATCGAGGTGTCAGACATAAAAATTGCTGCCTTTAAACTGAAGTTTTCTTTTCTCAAACAACTTTAACATTCCTGTTCTACTTAAAAGATAAAATATCAACAAGATTGAATTTAAGTTTAAAGTGCGTTTGAAGAAACTTAACTTAGGTGTCAACAATTGCATGTTCGTCGAATGTGTATTTGAAAAACAATAATTATAAATAATATAATTTCGCTTAATGTAAAATTTAAAACACCTTGTCTTTGCAATACAATTAGAAGCAATTTATTAATATCTTCTCCATTGAAACATGTACTTAAACAGACACTCCAACACGCCCTTTAACAATTATCCTTTAAAAGCAAATACACATTCATACTTATAATCATTTACTTAAAACGTTCTATAACATGCCTGTGTAAAATTAATTTCGTTTCCTGTTTTGCCACGAACACATATACTCAAACCATAAAACAATTTTGATTGAAATATTGTCACGGCCTACTATTAAAGTATCTCTTGCAGTTGTGTTACAACTACATCCATTCTCGTATGCATGAGAGTGTGTGTGAGTGAATATAAAGGACCCTCGTAAAAGCAGCAGCAACAACTTTTGTTGTACTTGTTTCGCATGCTGCAATGCATCTTATAATGAGTCCTCAGCTTTTATCACTTATTTACATGTATCTGTGTATATGTGTGTATGTGTTCTAGTGTAAGTAATTGCATAAGTGTGTAAAATTCCCTTAGATCTTTTAAGGATATTTATTGCTCGCAGTTCCCTTTACTAAAGTTAATAGATATATGAATGTATGAATGTATGTGTAGATTTGTTAATGGCATGTTTCATGGTGAGTATGTGATAATGATGACATAATTAGCAGAAAATCTATAACATGACATTCAAAATTCCTTATTTAGAACTTTATTGTAAGATTTGTTTTTGTAACTTTGTACGTGTGAGAGTATTTTATGATATTGTTGTCACTTGTGTATTTTATAGTTTAATTATGAGGCCTAAAAGACAATAATTGAAATGTTAATTACTGAAGTGGAATGCGAGTAAAAGTTACATGTGCATGTATGTATGTTTGTGTTTGCTCTTAATTCTAAATGAACAAAGAAGAAGTCGAGGAGTTTTAAGCAGGAATTGTGCTTAAAAACTTTTTAAAGGAATCTTATTGTTGAAATTATATTAAAATACTTACTTATGTGCATAAAGTGAAATACGACTTTATTACCTTTTTGACTTCATTTAATAATTCTCGAAGACTTAAAACATGATGAAAATAAGGGACATAAAACTGTTAGAAGTCATCAAATTTTAAGAAAATTATTAAAAATCTTTAACTATAAAAAAGACCAAACACAATGAAAATCAAATCTAGGATACCCTACACCCAGAGTAAGAATATTTCAGGATTGAGCTTTAAATCTAAAACTTATAAATAAATACAAATAAAAACTTACTTCGCAATATTTTGTATTCGTTATTATACTGTGAGGTCAGGGTTTTAACCCTAGAAAAATAATCATATCATCACAAACGTTAAAGAAAATCATGCGTTTAACTGTTGCATTATTTTGACTAGCTATTAAAGAAAATTATAATACTGTGAAAAAACAAGTTTTCGATTAATCGATTAATCGACATAAGTTATTCGAATCATTCGTTAATTGAAAATAAGTAATTTTAAATTACTCGAACAGTTAATCGCCCAAAATTATACTATTAATCTAACAGCGGGTAATCGTTTAAATACTATTCTACCTAGTCGATAGTGCCATTGTCAGTAGTAGATTTTCAATTCAAAGCACATGTTGAATGTTACGGTAAATAACATTGTCTCGGGTATAATAACTCACTAGCTCCGGTGACTTTGTCAATTCTGGTTCAGTTAAGATTTACTAGTGACATTTCCTGCAGGGTATATTTATTAAGAGTTAAGAAAAAACAAAAAAACTTCTTCAGTTATTAACATAAAAATCTTATTCCTTTGAACTGATCACCAATCTGCGCAATTACTTTGACTTACAAACTCGCTATATTTCGAAATTGGCGATAACCACCGCGGCGACGTGTGTGGTTTACAAAATATTTAGTAAAGACTGGGATGTCTGAAGTGCACAGTCACAGTGCCCCGGTAGGCTAGCTAGTCTATCAACCCCGGGGTTGCGGGTTCGATTCCCGCCAGATACTCTGGTTTCTTTCCTGCAGACAAAGCATCGCGGGGATTAGCATAGGGAATTAAAAAAAAAAAAAAATTTATGATAATTAAAAAGAAATTGCAATATTTCGAAAGTGCATGTGTAAAATTTAAGCAGATTATCTCTCTAGGCCTAATACTATCGCCATTTTAGGAAAAACAGTAAAATTTTGCTTTATCCTTAGCTAAAACAAAAATCAGAACACTTTTCAATAGAAGAAGCAAAATAAAAACACTGCTTTTGGAACATAACTTTTGAAAGGCGGCGCTGTTTCCGTACAATTTTTTTTTTAACAATGGCAAACATTTTTTAATTAACTACCCTTCTATACCCGATTATTATGTTATCTTAAATGTATACAGCAATTTACGTTAGTCCATTCTCGTTGAGAATTGCTTAGTCTGGGTTCACACTATGAAAGTTTTCTTTCAGACAGTCTGAGTTTATTGGTAAGAGGGATAGAGAACATGCTTTTCTTCTCTCCTCTCTCACCCATAATCTCAGACTTTCTGAAAGAAAACTTTCATAGTGTGATCCCAGACTTACATAAAACGTCAAATTTGGTTGTCATTTGAAAAAAAGAAGCAAAAAAGAAAATAAATAGAAGCAAATTGTATGAAAAAGAAAAATAAATTTGTGATATGGTAGCAAATTTTAATTGTAGTAAAAGAATTTAATTAAAGAATTTAATAAGCACTAAACTAAAATAACAAATTTAGTTTTATTAATATAATTATTTTCTTGTTCGATCTTCATTATTTTATATAAAAATGTTAATTTTACTTAAAAAAAAAGAAATTTAATAGAATAAATATTTTAATAATTATTGTGGTTATTTTGTTGAACTATTTGTGGTTTTTAATCCAAATTTTAAATATTTTTAATTAGGCTTAAGTTCATCAAATTTAATTTTCATTAAATTATTTTTATGAAGAAAGGAATTTTACAACATGAAAATTTCATAAAATTGTTATTGATAATCTTTCATTCTTGACCGTGGCCAGGGCTCGAACCCTTTTCGATCTACCAATGGTTTATATACAATTTGGTTTAAGGTTTGATGTATGACTATTGACGTCAGCAGTCGTCGATGGCTGCGAGTGTAAGACGGCAAATCCATCTGAAGAGATCGAGTGGTTGCGATCGAAACATGTCATGCTAACCTGCCGGCCAGGGTTCGAGCCCCGGCCACGGTCAAGAATGAAAGACTATCAATAAAAATTTTAATTAATTTTCATGTTGTAAAATTCCTTTCTTCATAAAAATAATTTAATGAAAATTAAATTTGATGAACTTAAGCCTAATTAAAAATATTAATATTTTTATACAAAAAAAGAAAAATGTATATTAACAAAAATAATTTTTGCAAGAAAGCGCCAGTTTTTACACTGCACCTTCTTCCTTGATTTTCTTCAAATTATGAGTTAACATAAATACGTTTTCCCATGCCTTTAACATAAGCTGGGCAATAAGAAATATTGCTCTGTTATTCTGCCGACGTTATTGCCAACTTGCTAAGATATTTATCTTTAGTATAGACGTGGGGTAAGGGAACTTACATAGCAGTCACACGATCAAGTTTTGCCTTTCAATCCCAACAAACCAAAATGATTTAGAAATAACTTGTAGCAAGTTTATTAGCATAAGCCTTAAGCTTACAAAAGTGCTGTGATTACTATTATAAAAGGCTTATAAACAATTCTTTAATAATGAAAACTGACCCCTTTCGATAATATTACTTGTATATAATATAATGTAAGCTAAGAAGTCTAATATTCGAACAAGCTTACAGAAAAATACTTTTCTAAACTTTAATAAGATTGATTACATACTTTACGAGCATTCTGTTTAAATTTATATGGCATATTTACAAAAAGTTTTTTACTTATATAAAATTTAATCACTTATACAACTTAACTAATAATACAAAATTAGGGCACGCGTCATATAACGGGACATCATTCCCAAAAACACTTACTAACAAACTCTCATGATAAGCTTGTTCTACAACTCAATTTACATTTTTCTCTGTTTTGGTCTGTTGGGATTCCTTTCAATTTGCAATACACTCTCACTTTTTTACTAACACACTCACACACCACCAGATCCCAACAAACCAATCAAACTACAATACAATTTGAGAATAAGTTTATATTAACAGTGTTTTCTAGCTTTTCTTAATTTCATTTAAAATAAATGTTTTTAAAATTTTAATTCACAAGCAGTTTTTAACAACGCTTGGGAAAATCTTATAAAAACAACTGTTTCTAAAGTGCAATAACTGTTTTCAAGGCAAGCGACAGCAAGTGACGTTACATTTTGCTTTTTTCTTTGAGCAAATTTGCTGAAAGTATTTTTCGTGTCAATAAAGTTATAAATTTGCATGTAGTGAATGGACGTGCAGAAATAGCATTAAGTTGAGAAACACTATAAAAATAATACAACTAAATAATTTATTAAATAAATATTAATTAAACAAAAGTAAAAGAAAAAACAAAGATTTCTATTTTTCTACGCAAATAATATTATTATTAGTGAAGCTTATTCCACAATTATACAAAAAAGTTTAAAAAAATACTGAGACGAATAAGCTTTTCTATACAAAAGTTAATTTAATATTAAATATTTTCGTAAGATTATTCTACAATTGCAAAGATAAGCTTATATTAATCATGCATATGTAATATTTTAACGAGGGTTCCGTTTTGATTTTTCTACAGTTGTTACGATAGGCTTTTTCAATATATTCTCAAATCTTTTTCAATCTTAACGCTTGTGCTGGTAAGCTTATTACAATAGCCCAATTCACAATCTTGTGCAAATGGTCTTGCATCTTAGCATTTGCAAAATGGTATAGTCAATTCTTTAGTATACTTTTAGGATTATTGTAAATACTAAACCATTTAACAATGCTAACTGATGATTATTATTTTTGAATTAATCATAACGCAATTAAGTCGTAATTAGAAATTCTATTGCACAGAATTATGTTATAAGTAGGCCAATTCATAATCTTGTGCAAAAGGTTTTGCTTCATAGCATTTCCAAAATTGTATAGTATCTACAATAGTCCCAAAAGTATACTATAGAATTTACAATTCCATTTTGCAAATGCTATGATGCAAGACCTTTTGCACAAGATTGTGAATTGGGCTAATGTTTTCTGAAGCCATTTGGTTTGTTGGGATGGCTTTCAATTTCACCTTTTCATTTGTTTGGCAATTTTACTTTCAATTTACCAGCTGAGTACAAGTTAGTCTTTATAAATTGTGTTGTTGTGTTGGAAGTAAATTGCTTACAAATTGAGTACAGCCTACGTCACAGCTTTCAATTTACGTAAATTTTGACAAGCAGTTTATGTAAAATACTATCAAGAACAACTTGAACGTGCAGCTGCATGGTTAAAAAGCAGCGGCATTCATATTTACACTTTACGAAAAGAAACATGTAGGAAAAATAATCAACAAGCACTTTCTGTTATTATCATAATCTTGACGAAACACCAACAGTGTTAGCCCCTAAGTCCCCAATTTGTTCTCGTGTTTCTACATAAACAAGTGAATTCACGTAGCCTACTGCAACTTGTTAATAGTTGTCAAAAACCTTTAAGTCTAACTGACAGGTCCTTTTCTCTTAATACAGTTATCGTCAAATTTGGATTTCAATAAGTCGAAGGGATGCGTTCGGCGTATGATACATAGTGTCATCCTTTTGAAACCGCACCAACTGTAAATTTTTCTGAATTTAATGGAGTGTGTAGGGTCTATTAATAATTGGTCTCACTCCATATGTGAAAATTTTGCTTATTAAAAGGCCCTATAACTAATGTAAACTTTAACTTTTATTTTGAATAAGGCGGAATTGCGTGATAAAACATCGTTGATCGATTTTCAAAGTAAATTTGAATAATTTGGTTGTGTTAAAGTCTGGCATCTATTAATGCTGCATGATGAGAGCATACTGATCATTAATATTAAGAATTAAACGCAGTATGACAGTTCATTTGCCAGCTAGTTCTATTATACTTAAAAACACATTTTTTATTTTTAAATTATTCTTTTACAAAATTTAACTTTAATCCAAGAAAAAAAAACAAATAATTTCTAAACTACAAACTTATTTTACGAATTAAACTCCAAAATTGCTAAAGCAAAAGATTATAATAAAGAAAAAGTAAAAACTTTTAAATTTTAATAGTCAAATACATCACCAGGGTTACATTAACTTTGCACTCATACAACAATAAAATATTGATTAAATTTAAATTGAAATAAATAAAGTTTTTTTGTTTATAGAACAAAAAATAAAACCTGTTCTTAGTAAAAGTATAAAATTTCGAAAAAAAAATAAGAATTAAAGATATCTTAAAGTTTGGCAGTCAGTCAGTCAATCATCTCCACACATAACAATGCCACAAAATATGAAACCTGAAAATGATAAAAACATAAATGGTAAAACACTGACATCCGTCTAAGAACAGCATAAAAAATATTCAAGGATAATAAAGCTTGAAAAAAAAACCTATTTTGCGCTTGATATCAAATGCTTGAACACTTGTGTTAAATATTTCAATAGAAAATAAAGTGTCCTTGACAACTTAAATTGCACTAAGAAAAGTACAGTGGAAAGCAAAATTTAAACGATTTCACTTACGGTTTTCTACCACTTTTCGTTCGTAATTTAGTGTGTGGAAAAAACGGCCAAAAATACTTCAATCCAAAAACTAGAAATTTTACAAAAAACAAGTATGAGTGCTTACTCAGCTGTGCCGAATCTTTGATACCCTCCACCTAGAGTTAGAATATTTTAGGAGTTGTCTTTCCATAGGGTCTCTAAGTTATAAATCAATCTTTATAAAAAATGACTCCACAGTGTTATAATTCACTGTGGTGTCAGGCATATTAAATTTGATTTCAAAAAGTCGTATAATAAAAATAAAAAGCTTCTTTCACTCATTATTTTTTTCTTCTACATAAGTACTATAACTACTTCTATAACTACTTTTTTTAGATGTATGTATGTAAAAAATAATGACTTTCATTTAAATGCGTTCATTTTGCGACTTCCCTTGTAAAATTCATTGGTTCTTTCAGTAGATTTTAAAGTAGTATTTTTACTTTTTCCTGATTACTTAACACATTATTTCGTTAGCGAAGTTTTTACTGGGTACTTAAGGTGACCTAATTTTGATAAAATATCCCAGTAAAAACTTCGCCTACAAAATAATGTGTTAAGTAATCAGAAATACATAAAAGCATTCCTTACAATTCTACTGAAAGAACCAATGAATTTTACAAGCGGTGTCTCAGAATGAACGAATTCAAAAGTAAGTCATAATTTTTTATACACTCCACCACAATTAGTTGTGAGGAGCGTATATTAAGTTTGTCATTCCGTGTGAAACTTTTTTTTTATTCATCTCAGACCCTATAAAGTATATATATTCTGGGTCCATGAGTAATTTTAAGTCGATTTAGTCATGTCCGTCTGTCTGTCCGTCTGTCCATCTGTCCGTCTGTTGAAAACACGCTCACTTTTGAAAAACTCAAAAGAAATAAACAAACTTGGTGTCAAATTGCTTGTAGTTATCCTAAGCAGTTTGGGATTGAAATCCAGCAAAATCGGTTAAATAGGATCTGAGCTATGAATCAAAATGTAGAACCACCACCTAAAAAAAATTGATAATTTTGTTACAAAAACTAACATAAATGGTGGAAAAATGCACAGAATGATATAAGTTTTCGCAATAGTTCGTTTTATTTAACTGGAAATCACGCTGTAAAATTTCTTGAAGATACGTCCATGATTTACCCTAGGCCCCATATAAGCCCTACTCCCGGAAAAGAGTATAGTTAGCCTAAAACCCTAACTAACAATGCTATCATAACAATTTTTCGCTCGTCACAGTTAAACAGGACTCGAAATGAAACTAATAAGTTTCGTGAAGATCGGTCCATAATTTACCATAGACCCCATATAAAACCTACTTCCAGAAAACAGTTTAGTACGCCTAAATCCGTTAACAATAATGCTATCATAACAAAATTTGGTACATCAAAATATTTTAGAACTAAAAATAAGAATGCGAAATTTCGTGAAGATCGGTCCATTATTTACCATAGGCCCCATATAAACCTTACGCCCGGAAAACAGCTTAGTACGCCTAAATACGTAAAAAATAATGCTATCATAACAAAATTTGGAACATATAAGTTTTATAGAACAAGAAATGACACTGTGAAATTTGGTGAAGATCGGTGCATAACTTACCATAGGCCTCATATAAAGCCCACTCTGGTAAAATAATTAAATACGCGGTAAACTTTCTTCCAGTTAAGCTTCATATGGCCAGAAAATGCAATTTTGTGATATACGGTCCATAATTTTCCTTAGATTCCATTTTAGCAGCCTTCTGAAATTTACTGCAAACGCTTAAACTAATTGCACCGCTGTATTGAAATTTATGTTTTTTAATACCAGAAATCGTTCTGCAGAATTTGGGATGATTGGTTCATAGCTTACCATGGCTTTTATATAATTTGTTCTCCCGAAAATCATTTAAGTTCATCTTAAACTGATATTCTACTCAAACTTTTTAAAATTGATTCTGATTGTCGATCAATAATTTTATATAGGTCTAAACCGCAACAAATTTTAATGCAGATGTCTGTTTTTACAAAGATTATAATAATAAATAGACATCATACAGATATTAGTCCTAAAACATTCGAAGTGTCGGTGGAGGGTATCAAAGATTCGGCACAGCCGAATATAGCACTCTAACTTGTTTTTAACTACATACATCCAGAAGAAATTAGTTATAGAAGTTATTGTAGAAGTAGTTAAAGAAGAAAGCTACTAAATAATGAGTGAAAGAAGCTATTAATTTTGAAAAAGTAAGCGAAGTTTTTACTGGGATCATTACCGATTATCATTAACTGATTTCTTATCTTATAAAGTAGTGACAGACGAAATTTTACTAAAGAAATACCAATTTTTGAGGGTGTTTGTTCCATCTTTGGATTCACCACTCTTTTCCTATTGACAGATTGTGCTGTCCAGGGGAATGTCCCAGCAAAAACTTACATTGCAAAGTAATGAGTTAAAAAGCTAATATAACGACTCTTCACTACTTATATATTGACATTTTAACTCATTATTTTAACACGGTGATGTCATTGGAGGCAAGTACTTACCACCCTCGCTTACAAATAGGGAGTTAAATAAGTCATTACCACATTCGCTTACAAATAGGGACTTAAATAACTTATTACTTCGATGTCACCAAAATTACAACTAACATGTAATGACTTAAAAAAAAAATTTTTTTATTATTTTTTTTTAGTTATTTTTTTTTTTCTATTTTTTCTTATTGTACTTTATTTTACTTTATTTTATTTTTTTCTCTATTTTTTCTTATTTTATTTTATTTTTGTTTTATTTTTTTTCTGTCTCTGGTGGGATTAGATCGCGCAACCACGGTGCTGATAGATTAGCTCACTACCAGCTTGTCTACTGGGGCAGTGTAGTTTTTGCATAAAAAAACTATGTTTTTTACTCAATTAAGAGCGTAAATATGAGATCAAATTGTCCATAATAACAATAAAAACGTTGATTTAAAGTGGATTGAAAGTTTTTGTTTCATTACTATAATGACATTGTTATTGTCATAATGAAAATTTAAATTTATGAAGGCAATTATTGAAATATGTTGCTTTTATAAAAACAATTTTTTAATTCATACAATTAATGGCATACATGTAACATTAGAATATTCATTAAATCTTACATTTTTTAATTAACAATTAAACATTTTTTTAAGGAAACTATAATTTTGTATTAATTTATGAATATAGTTATGTTTGTTCATTGTTTTTTTATGTTCCCAATTAAATTTTTTTTGTTTAACTTGGACAAACTTAAGTTTTCATATATCCAATGAAAATTTTTAACGTAATTACGAAATCTAATGAAGCGATTTTAACGAAAATACTTCATTATAACTATGAAATTCCATTTAGACAATGAAAATTTTCATTTACCCAAGGAAAATTTTTTTATGAAAATGATTCATTAAATATATGAAGCATTTTTCTTTCAGTGTAATAAAAAAAAAAACAAATTGTAAGAATAAATATTTAAAACCAATTTGTATTAGATTTGAAAAAAATTAAACCGTAGATGCATTTTATTATGAATGAATTATAAATTTCGTTAATCAACTCATACACAAGTACTTAGGTATCAGATTATATGTCAGCCATTACTAAACTACTTCTATGTAATGCAGATGGTATGAAGTAGTCATTGAGAAGTAAGTTGTTCAGTAATGGCAAGTCATTACCAAGTTTTTGCTGGGGTGTTACGCTTCTTAGGGGCGTAGTAAAAGCATCTTAAGAAGATACCCCTCTTGGTTTTTCATCTACTGGAGAAAATTAGATTGGTTAATTTATTATCTTCAAAAAAATGTTCTGACGTACTTTAAGTGTCCCATTTTAAAACAGGTGTATGCAACCTGGGATGGCCAAACATCCAAATGACAGAGCTTCTTGGGGTCCAATGAGTTTCAAGAGGTACGAATAATAATACTTAATCCCTTATGACACTACATTTTTTATTCATTTATTGATATAGAATTGATAGAAAGAAACAGTAAATGCTAGAAAGAGCAAACTATAAAAAATGTAAACAAAGTTTTTTAGTTTTTTTTTCTCTTGTTATGGTTTGTTTCAGGGATGGCGTTGAGAATTTTTAAAATTGTACCAACAACCTTTAAAAATTGTAGTTTTTTACCCTAATTGTACTAAAAGATTTTTTAGTTGAAATTAATTTTATTTATGTTCTTAAAAAACACCACAAAAAGGTATTATAAATCTTAGTTTAAAAAGTATCAACAAAAAAGTACAATTGAAACTACTTAGCCATCCCTGTTCTGTTAATTTTATTAAATGTTGCCAACTTTTTGTTTTTGAGAAACCTAAAAACAATAAGCGGTAAATCTCTCAATTTGAACACAAACCGCTGATTTAGCAACACTTTTAATATTTCAAGCTTGAAATGTCAATTTTAAGTTGAACAATTTTACATTTTTTTTTGGCATAACTTCATTTTTTATCGATAACTTTAGTAAAATTTTTGACAGTTTACCATTTATCTTAATACAGCTGAACCCTTCGCACTTGGCAAATTTTTCTATTACTTTATATTTGCACTGTTCACCAAAACTTGAACAATGCATTAAAAATGTAGTGTCATAAGGGCTTTAGCTGAGGTGCTTCGGGAGTCAGTAGCCACCGATTGGTGAGATTTTTGTAAGTATGCTTCTTGAGAGAAATGCTTCCTGCCTTGTTTTTCTTCGAGAAGATACTATCGGGGGGAACGTAATGGCTGTGGTTTAAACCCTAATGCGCGGCTGACGTCCAGTAGGAGGACTGATTTTTTAGCCCGCAGGCAAGTTCGGTTTATGCAGGGATCCTTAGGAGATGTTGCTATTCAACTGAAGCTACTGCAATTAATGAATAGCAGTAGAAGTTAGATAGCTTCGACTCCTGAACAAGGTGGTGGTTAATACACTCAAATTGCTGCTCCCTGTATATGCAGATTATCCGTATCTCACACAGGGCCATTTGGTAAGTGTTTAATATTAACACACCAAGTGGCTTAGATCCACTGCGAAGTTGGGTCGCAAGACAGGTATTCATGCTAATCGAAATCACAATTAACCGTTTGTACTTGAATTTAATCCTAAACTTCTTAGAATAAATAGAAAGAGTTTGACACCAATATTATTCGTGTTTGTTGAGTTGTTCGAATGTGAGCGAGATTTCAATATACGGACAGACAGATGGACATAAATCGACTAAGAATCACTCAAGGAGCCAGAATATGCGTCGCCGGCATAATAACTTTGACAAGAAAAACAATCACATTTATTTTTAACTTTAAAAATCTGGAAATTGAAAACGCAAAACGCAAGAATTTGAAAGTTGTTTTTAATACACTGTTAATGTAATTTTTTTTAATTTTTGTTATAAAAGTCTTTTTAATAGATAAATATTTGTATAATATTTGTCATAAAATTCTTTTATTACAGAAATCTTATTAAAAAATGTTGGTAATAAAACTATTTCCGTATTTTCAATTAAGCATTTTTAAAGTTAAAATTAAATTGTGCCGATTACCGGATATATACAGGTAATTTATGGGGTTTAAATTGAATATTAAAAAAGTTTTGCACGGATTAAAAACTATAAGTATTTCTTATTTACCACTTAATATTTAGTCTAAATTTACACGTTTCATCTTTTGATGCTCAACTTCTTTTCAATTCCCTTTTAAAGATGCCAACATAATCACACGCAGCAATCGGTTTCAACTTTTTTCGGTTCAAAACAACAACAATTTCATTAACAGCGAATCAAAGAGAAAAAGAAAAGAAAAAAATTACATGCAGCCATTGCTGGCATAAACCAACGAATAAAAACACAAAGCGTACTGACCGAGTACAGGCATCTCTGTACTAACCCCCTTTCTTCTTTCTTCTCTCACCTAAAAACATAAGAGTTGAGCATCAAAAGATGAAACGTGTGAAAGTAGACTTAGCACAGAAAACTTCTCGCCAATTTTTTTTTCAATTAAACCTTTAATCCGAAATAAAATCAGTTTTAATTAAAAATTTAATCAAGTAAATTAAACGTCTACTTAAATCAGCAACATTACTGCAGAAAATTTTGTTAAATTAAAATTAATATTTTAATTTAAAATTTTTAATTATTTAGAATGAATTTTTATCTTATACAGCAGTAAATGATAAAGAATAAAATATCCAAAAAAGCTGCTATTTTAGTGCTGACAAGGCATTTAAACAAGTAGAAGCAAAACATTCATGAATATGTTTATATAGTTGGCCTTAAAAAAAGCTTAAAGAAGCGCTAATTGTCAGCAAAAAAATAGTCCTCCAAAGCGGGGACACCCCATACAAAAATCAGGCATCCCATCAGCAGGTTTGAAGCGATTTGAGGTATGAATTCATACAAAAAATCTGCTCCTTTTGGAGCACATTTTTTACTGGGAATCAAATCAATATTCAAAAATCCCCAATTTAATATCGATTTCTACGAAAATGTTTGCTCGTCACTATACCTTTTGTCTTAAGTCCATGATTTCGAAAAAAAAGAATCTTTTTAAGAAATAACTGAAGCTTAACTAAATTTTTTCACTGAAAAAAGACGATTTTTGTTTAAATTTCATTTGTAACTAAACAACATTTTCGGCAGCACGATGTTGGCAATGTGATGCTGATTGACTTATTATTGCTTAAAGTCCATAAGAACGTAGAAAAAAAATCTTTACCGCACCAACCACCAGCCACACTGAATCATTTCTTACTTCTTTTCATCATTTAGGATGAGCAGTGCCAAAGAACCTTCGCTAGCCACCCAGACAGACAGGCAGGCAAGTAAGAGCCAATTAAATAATCACCTTACTTCCTCACTACAACTATAACTTAACCTTTTGGGATTTAATTTTATACTTTGTAAGACACACTCACACACACCTACATACATACATACACATTAAGTAGACAAATGTAAGGTGTCTTTGACGCCATAATGAAATATTTTTCCTTCACTCATGCTTGGTTAGTTATTGTACCAAAAATCTTTAATATCCTGTTTGGGGATACAGGATACACAATTCATAGACAAAAGTATTTCTCACACAAAACAACAATAACCTGGTTAACTTGGTGACAGACAGACAGACAGACAGACAGGTCGACAAGGCGTTGTCACCATCAGCAGCAGGTTTTTCTTTGTTTGTTTCATCTATTTCATGTTTAAGGGTATTTTCCTCCTTCATTTTTTAAAATTCTTGGGTTAAAATTCATTTTTAGAACTTTTGGCTCATTATTTTAATTTTACATAAAAATTAAAAGCAGAATGACAAACATTATTTCTACTATTTTTGTTCCAACAAATTCTCTAAAATTTTCTTAATTTATTTTAAATTACATGTACACAAACTACACATGTGTTTTAAAGGATATCAGTTTTTATATGGATGTGCATGTGTGTATGTGTGTGTGCTTAAATGCTTAACTTAGTGTATATCCTTTTTTTCTACATTATCTACTTTGGACACAGCTGCCTGTTTTGTTACAACTCATAAGTCAAGTTAATTTGAAATCATTTGTTTGCGCATTTGAAACGCTAGATAAATTTTTATGTCCACCGAAAGTTGTATTTGAATTGAACCAACTTCAACTGGAATGTAGAACAACAAAACAGCACCAGAGAAGACAAACAAGCAAATTATAAAATATCGCATATTATTAACAAGGATTACATACAAGAACAATTATTTTATTTGAATCTTATATGTATGTGTTTTTTAAGTGTTCAGAATTTTTGTGTTTAAACGATTAAAAAATCCATATTAAAGTAGAGATTTTTCTTCAAAAAAAAAAAAAAAAATAGAAGAAACTTTAATTAAAAAATTTCCCGTTTACTTCTTTTAACGGGGATTTAAGTTAAAGGATGTTACGGATTATAAAGTTATAACAAAGCAAGTAAGAGTGCCATATTTGGCTGTGTCGAATCTTAGATACCCCCCACCGACAGTTGGAATATTTCAGGCATGGGTCCCATATGGGACCTATACATTTTTAATTAATCTTTAAAAAAGTGAAAGTCAGTTTAAAAATTGGTTGGGGGTTATTGACCGACAATCAGAAATCTTTATGCTTTTACTTCTAGTCCTATTAAACTTAATTTGAATACATTTTAGTTAAATATCATGATCAATTATGGACCAAACACCACAAAATTCTGAAGCGTGAGGTCTGATATAAAAAAAACCTTCATTAGAACAAATTTCGATGCAGTGTAATTTGCTAAAGCTTTTTTTATAGTTTTAAAGTGGTTTTCAGAAGGCCGCTTAATATGGGACATAAGGCAAATTATGGACCGATTATTTCAAAGTTGCATTGTATTATTACCGGCCATATGAACATAAGCCCTATGCTCCAGTGAGAGTAATATATACACTCAAAAGAAAAATCTATCCACCCATACTCAAATCAATCCGAAGCGGTCTTAATAGTATGGTGAGTACGGATTTTCTTGAATCATGTACAGAAAGATTAATTCAACAACGGATATTTAATCGCGAAATACTAAACTTATCCATATTCAATCCCGAATTCTTACTTGAAATAAACCAAAAGTGAAGTTAGAAGGAAAATTTTATTATGATTGATTTACTTACCAGTTTTACACCATACAAATTTGCAACTATAAAACACCAACATCTTTCCCGATATGGTTTTTACTTTAAAAACTTAATTTACATATAGATATAACTGAAAATATAAACTAAATGAGAAGCAAGAGTTCTAAACTTTTCTTTTAAATCATGAAAATAATGTGTTTTCGTCTTGCTCCGTTGTTGTTTCTACACACAACAAGCAAATCTGTTTTTAACTACTCGTGTGGTGTTGTTGAAGTGTCTGCAACAAACTTTGATTAGTTAAATGAGATTAAAACGTTCAGTTTCTAATTTTACTCTCAGAGTGGCACCACTAAATAAAAGTTTTTCGTTACAGGCTTAGGCGTACCAAACTGTTTTCCGAGAGACGGCTTTATATACACAGAAAAAAGTAAAAAACGGTTTTGATCACCAAAATAATTGAAACAAGCAAAAAATTGTTTAATTTTGCACCTATCACCGAAATGATTATACCAATTACTCAAACTTGCAAAAGTTGCAAAACAAGGATTTTTTTCCAATTAAAAAGTTTTTAACATTTTAATTACAAAAATAATTGAAAAAATTATTTATATTAAACAATATTTTAATTGAAAGAATTAACAAATTAATTAAAAAAAAATCAATATATTAATTAAATGAATTACTAACGTAATTGATTACAATACAGAAAATTAATTATTTTAATAATTGTGTTGATTAAAACAGAGATTGAATTTTTGCATTAAATCGATTAAATTTTTAATTGATTAAATTAAACAGTGTATTTGAAATACACTCTAAATTCAATTACGCAAATAATTCAATCAAACAAATTGTTAATTGAATAAGTTTGTTAAATCAATTCAGAAGATGGTTAAATGAAGCAAAATAATAATATTTAAAAAATATGTTTTATTTCAATATGGTTTTAAAATAACTTGTTTTATTTGTTTAATTGCATGAGCTACTATTGACAGAGGAATTTCATGCATACAACTTTGTATAAAATTGTAGAATAACTCTGATTCTTCAGGGTATTCAAAATTGAAAACAAAAAACTGTTTTTGTTGTGTAATATAGTTTTTTTTTTTTGCACGCGACGCTTACTGTTCTTTTTGATGACAAAAACATGTGTGTTTGTGTGTATGTATGTACATGTAAGGGCAAAGACAATAAATTTATAAAGATGTTGGATGCACTTGTAACATTTTTCGCAAACTGTTGATGAGGGAGGAAATCAACAAGGAGAAAGCAACAAAGTGTTCAATTCAAACAACCGAGTTGATTGATTCAATTCAACTTATAATTAAAATTAAGCTTAAAATCAAGTAAAATTTTAATTGAAAAAAAAATATTTTTTTTTAATTCAATCAATTAAGAACGTAATCAAATTTTTTTTAAAATTCAAAAATCACTAATAATTGAAAAAAAAACTGCCAATAATTTTTTCTGTGTAGTGCCTATGGTAAACTATGGACCGATCTTCACAAAATTTTACAGTATGATTTCTAGTCCAAAAAAACTGTGACGTACCAAATTTTATTACAATAGCATTAGTGGTTACGGTCCGAAGGTGAGATCAAATTGATTGTAACCTAAACACTTACCCCAGAGAACTTACCCGTTACACATGTTATTGAACTACTTAATTTACAAAAGTTTAATGATTCCTTGCGATCTTTAATTTTTGACATATGAAACAGAGATCTGTGGATAAATACGGGAATAGGGATACTCGAGGTTTATGGATTTTAGAGCAAACCATGGGTCTTCTTGAGGCTGTAAACGCCAAGGACGACTGACTGTAAATGCCTAAGATATAAAGAAAAATTTAAAAAGGCAACCCCTACGTTCAGCAAAAAAAAATAATTTCAAAACCGTAAAGCAAAGATAATTTATATTACGGGGTGTAGAGTGCACTTTTTTTCTAATGGACATCCAGCCATCCGCCCAGATGGACGGACGGACAACATTGTTGTGGTATAAGCCTAGTACTCTGTTCAAATTTGTAAAAAATGTTGAGCAACATTAATTATTACACACGAATATTTTGACATGTTTCAATATTACCTATCTTGCGAGTTTGTACAATTTGACGTTTTTATTCCTGCAAAGTATGCAACATTGTTTTGCGTATGTAAACAAACCCCACATGTATTTTACTAAAAATCATTTCCCTGAAGGAAACCTGGGTGCAAGTGTCTCCAAGTCACCAGTTTTGTCGACCATATTGGTGACATTGTCAACAAAGTGTCTACACTACATTACATTTGCCACTATATTTGGCTTTAATACGAAAAAGATTTTATCAATAACAATTGAGAAGTACAATTCCTATAAAAGTTGAAGAAATAATAAAAAAAGATTGTTATGATTTCGTATTCTTACAAAAAGTGTAGACTACTTTTACTAAGAGTACTAGCGATTCTCTGGTTCCAATGTCTACATATGTTCCCAAAGGAACTACCTAGTCAGTCCCTAGTCAGTAGTTCCAACGTCAGTAGTAGATTTCCAATGACACGCACATGTTAAATGTCTATTGTAAATATCATTGCCTGGGGTATAATAAGTCACTAGTACTGGTGACTGTGTCAATAGTAATTCAATACAGATTCACTAGTGACATTTTCTGCAGGGTTTTTTATTAAAAAATGAAAGTGAATATGTATAAAAAACTGTTACCGGTTGTGTTATTTTAATTTTTTATTTCTTATTTAATAATTAGTTCATACTCTTTTGCTTTTGCTTAAAATTCCATGTGAAATAAGTGCAGCTTTACATTATTTCGCAGTTGTAAAAAAATGTTGCCAAAACCATTTCGGAACTTTTTCACAAAATGAACAGAGTATAACTCTATCAACATTATTTCATAGATATTCCGCACAAGTTTTTATACCCTCCACCACAATTAGTTGTGAAGAGGGTATATTAAGTTTGTCATTCCGTGTGAAACTTTTTTATTATTCATCTCAGACCCCATAAAGTATGTATATTCTGGGTCCTTGAGTAATTCTAAGTCGATTTAGCCATGTCCGTCTGTCTGTCCGTCTGTTGAAAACACGCTCACTTTCGAACAACTCAAAAGAAATGAACAAACTTGGTGCCAAATTGCTTGTAGTTATCCTAAGCAGTTTGGGATTGAAATCCAGCAAAATCGGTACAGTAGGACCAGAGCTATGAATAAAAATGTGGAACCACCACCTAAAAAAATTGATAATTTTGTTACAAAAAATAACATAAATGCTGGAACAAGGCGCGGAATGAGATAAAATTTTGCAAACAGTTGTTCTATTTGACTGGAAATCACGCTGTTAAATTTCGTGAAGATCCGTCCATAATTTACCCTAAGCCCCATATAAACACTACTCCCGGAAAACAGTTTAGTACGCCTAAAACCGTAAAAACTAACGCTAGCGTAACAAAATTTGATACGTCACAGTTCTTTAGGACTAGAAATAACACTGTGAAATTTCGTGAAGATCGGTACATAATTTACCTTAGGCCCCATAGAAACCCTACTCCCGGAAAACAGTTTAGTACACCTAAAACCATAATTAATAATGATAGCATAACAGCATAATTGGCACGTCACAGTTTTAAAGAACTAGAAATGACGCTGTGAAATTTCGTGATGATCGGTCCATAATTTACCCTAGGCCCCATATAAACCCTACTACCGGAAAACAGCTTAGTCGCCTAAAACCATAATTAATAACAAATCGTCACAGTTTAAGATAATAATAACATCATACAGATATTACTCCTTAAACATTGGAACTTTCGGTGGAGGGTATCAAAGATTCGGCACAGCCGAATATAGCACTCTAACTTGTTTTTATATGCGTTTTGAAAGCAGTTCACGTGAAATGTTGAACAGAGTACCAGGCTATAGGCATATAAACTAGTGTTATCTGGGTTTCTTTTCGGGGAAAATATTTTTAAATTTTTTTTTAACTCTAACGACCAATTCCACCAAGTTCAATTAAAACTAACTATTACTTTAACTTCCAATTAACAATATGTTTTTGACACTAATAACTGTAGGCGCTATTACTACAACTTGCTGATAGTTAAAGATAGAATTTTTTCTCGCGTTTAAAAAGTGTTTCACTATAACAACATTGATTTAAAGTGTAAAGTTTGAATTTTAAACTAAAGTGAGAAATATGTTAAAGACAAGTTCAACCCACCGGATAGGTTAAAGCTAAGTTGAAATAATAAGTAATTTGTTATACATCCGCCAGCCCTTAGTTATAACTGTATTTTTATAACTGTATACCATGGTTAAATTGGCTATAAGACTGGAATATGGGGATATTTCTTTTAACAGTTTTTAACCTTAGCTTTAGTTTTTGTGACACTAAGGGCTAATAAATCAGAGAAATTTAAACTCTCTTTTTGGTTTAAAATGTGTTTAAACTAACAAAGTCAGTAAACATATAAACCATCAGACTCTGGGAATTATTTCCTTCCGAAGGTTACTTTATACGATATTCAACATTTTTAATTTTTCGAATTTATTCTATGAGCTAAATTTCGGTTATGCATTTTATAACGTTTTTTTTGTAATAGTTCTATTCTTTAAATTTTGCAGAAATGACTTTAGCTCATAGAATAAATTCGAAAAATTAAAAATGTTGAATATCATATAAACCATCTTCAAACGCATAAAATTGGGCGTTAAAACTACCAAAACAGACAATATGAATTTGACAAGATTTATCGTAGTGCTGCCACATGTTATTTTTTAACTACATATAATTCATGGGACACTGAATTATAGTTGTTGAGTTTTAACAACATATAAATTTAAGTTGAGTTCGACTAAACCCGCGCTTAAACATAATTTATTAGCCATAAATGGTACAAACTGCCAGTTTATCAATATCGAAAAAAAAAATTAATTTTTCCAACCTGAGCAAATGATGGTGCATTTTAGGCCATATTGAGTAGCTTAATTTTGTATTCATTTGTCAAGACAGGAGGATCGTATTTTATTATAAAAAATCTATTATAAACTAAAGATTATAAACACAACAAAAACGGAAAACGAATAATTTTGGCAAAAATTTTTTATTTTTTTAAGAGTATTTACAGGGTTTAAAAAACTGCAATCGAAACCAAAAACGAAAATTTGTTTACAAATTTTCGAAATTTCTTCTATTTTATTTCTTCCCAAAGTATGTATATCATATATTTTCCTTTAACAAAAATGTAACTTAAGTTTTTTTTTCAAAAAAAATATTATCAAAAAGTAATTTCAATTTTTGGGAATACAAAATTTTAATTTCAAAACATTTTGTTATTCGTGCTTAATTCCCAGTTTTGATTCTTGATAAAAACACTTGAAATTTATTGTTGGTGGGATAGGCTATTCCTATGCGCATTTCACTGGTTGCTTAGGCCAAATCATCGGGAAACTTCATCCATAAAGACTTTAGAAAAACTAAAGATATTAAACCAAATAAAACTGTTAAACGTATAAGACTTATAAGTAACAGTTCTACTTGTAACAATATCAAAGTTTAAACAAAACACATCAACAATAAACAGTGGGTTTATCTCATCTTACATTCCCCACAACAATTAGTTGAAATTCTCTCAACATTAATTGTAGTTGTAAGTAGGTTAAGAAAAACAAAATAAAAATAAGTTAGAGTGCTGTATTCGGCTGTGCCGAATGTTTGATACCTTCCAATGTTTAAGGAGTAATATCTATATGATGTTATTATTATCTTAAACTGTGACGATTTGTTATTAATTATGGTTTTAGGCGACTAAACTGTTTTCCGGTAGTAGGGTTTATATGGGGCCTAGGGCAAATTATGGACCGATCATCACGAAATTTCACAGCATCATTTATAGTCCTATAAAACTGTGACGAGCCAAAATTGTTATGATTGCATTATTTTTAACGGTTTTAGGCGTACTAAACTGTTTTCCGGGAGTATTGTTTATATGGGGCCTAGGGTAAGTTATGGACCGATCATCACGAAATTGCACAGCGTCATTTCTAGTCCTTTAAAACTGTGACATACCAATTTCTGTTATGTTAGCATTATTAATTATGGTTTTAGGTGTACTAAACTGTTTTCCGGGAGTAGGGTTTCTATGGGGCCTAGGGTAAATTTTGTACCGATCTTCACGAAATTTCACAGTATCATTTATAGTCCTATAAAACTGTGACGAGCCAAAATTTGTTGTGATTGCGTTATTTTTTACGGTTTCAGGCGTACTAAACTGTTTTCCGGAAGTATTGTTTTTATGGGGCTTAGGGTAAATTATGGACGGATCATCACGAAATTTAACAGCGTGATTTCCAGTCAAATAAAACAAATTTTTGCAAAATCTTATCACATTCCGTGCCTTGTTCCAGCATTTATGTTATTTTTTGTAACAAAATTATAAATTTTTTTAGGTGGTGGTTCCACATTTTGATTCATAGCTCTGGGCCTACTGTACCGATTTTGCTGGATTTCAATCCCAAACTGTTTACGATAACTACAAGCAATTTGGCACCAAGGTTGTTCATTTATTTTGAGTTGTTCGAAAGTGAGCGTGTTTACAACAGAAGGACAGACGGACAGACTGACGGACATGGCTAAATCGACTTAGAATTACTCAAGGACCCAGAATATATATACTTTATGGGGTCTGAGATGAATAATAAAAAAGTTTCACACGGAATGACAAACTTAATATACCCTCTTCACAACTAATTGGGGTGGAGGGTATAACAACAACAACTTACAAAAGATGTTGTCAATTAAGTGTTTTTTTAGGCCGTGCACTTGCCTGTTTATTATCAAAAAGTAATTTCAATTTTTGGGAATACAAAATTTTAATTTCAAAAGATTTTGTTATTCGTGCTTAATTCCCAGTTTTTATTCTTGATAAAAACACTTGAAAATTATTGTTGATGAGATAAGCTATTCCTGGTTGCTTAGGCCAGATCATCAGGAAACATCGCCCATAAAGATTTTAGAAAAACTAAATATATGTAACCAAATAAAACTGTTAAACGTATAAGAGTTATAGCAACAGTTCTACTTGTAATAATATCAAAGTTTAAACAAAACACATCAACAATAAACAGTGTAAGATGAGATAAACCCACTGTTTATTGTTGACAGGGGTGCCAGATAATTTTGATAAAAAATCGGCAGATTTAAAAAAAAATCGGCATTATCGGCACTTAAATATAAAAAAAATTAAAAATACCTTTTTTAAATACAATAAAACCTATTCTTACTTACAAATAAGAACAATTCAGATTTATCTTATGTTTATAACTTATGAAATTTCAAAAGAATCAATCAAAATAAACGTTTTACAAAGAAATTGTAGTTAAATATAAAGTTTTTCTTAACTTTCTTATAATTAAGTATATTCCATATACAAATATTTAAGTTTGACATTTTTATTAAATCCGTTTTAATATTAATATCAAAACAGCTTAAATTATAAATTTTTAAATAATCTTTAAAACAGGAATAACTTGCAAAAGTAAAATCTGAAATTTTTTGCCAAAAAGTTTGCAAATTTATTTAATTTTCCTTACATACGAATTGGCTATTTAATTTATGTACTAACATCGTCCTCAATTGCGTTATAATCTTAAAAAAAAAAAAAAATTTAGTTTTCAAAGTAATTATTATTTAAATTATATTCATTGATAGTGAATATAAATGTATCTTACCTTTATTCTTTTGTAAGTATTTATCTATCCATTTTCAAACACAAATATAAAGTGTTTTATATTTTCCTAATAGAAAAAGAAATTTTAACTGAATTATTTTAGGTTTAAAAATTATTTCTTCTTTAACTTTGGCCTTTAATTCTTCATAGTGTAATATTTTTCAAATAAAAATGTATTAACGCAACACACATTACAAACACTGCATTTAATATTGAATAAAACTAACCCCTTTTTCTTTAGTAGAAGCGCTGACTTAATAACAGTTGTCTCTTTTCAATGTTACAACTGTTTCAGTATCGCTTAAAGTTTATTATTATCAAACAAATCGCCCTTTACGCCTTTTACGAGTTAGTCAAAAAATCGGCATTTTTGGAGCAAAAATCGGCAAATCGGCACTTTGATCATTTAGGGGCAAAAAATCGGCAAAATGCCGATAAATCGGCAAAAATGGCAGGCCTGATTGTTGATGTGTTTTGTTTAACATTCATTGTCAATGAAGCTTTAAAGTGAAAAATTGACCAAATTTGATACATATAGTTGGGTTATCAATACAAAACCTCTATAAAAAATGGGCGGGATTGGAGAAGTGGGCGTGGCACCCTGCATACAAAGACATTAAGGATATCTGGAAAACGGCAAAAGAGAAAGTTTCCAAATAAGTTACGAGTATCTGGGCTATCAATAGACAACATGCGACAAAATGTGGGTGGGAGTAAAGAAGTGGGCGTGGCACAAAATTATTTTCTTTATTTCTAAAAAACTGCAAGACAAAAATAGCCTAAATTTGATGTATATAGTTGAGTTATCAATATACAACATCTATCAAAAATATGCGGGATTAAAGAAGTGGGCGTGGCACCTCCTGTGCAACAACATCATTGATTTCTTTATATCAAGGGAACGGCAAGGGATTGGAGAAGTCGCCGTGGCACAAAATAGATTTATTTATATCTAACGAAAGGTATTTTTATAACTTTAAAGTGCGCAACTGAGCGCACATTCCGTACGAAATGGCCTGGCTGCGACCACTTGTATTTTGTACGGAGTTTTTCGTGGCTATCGCAAAAACTCACTAACAAACTCCTGGGCCTGGACCTTAAAAATTATTGTCGGGAAATTGTATGTCAATACAAGAGATTATAAGGAAGTAATGGCTATAAAACCTATTTCGTGAGAGGTTTCTACCATTGTAAGCAAGTTTTGCAAGTTTTGCATTGTTGGTGTTTACTGTTCGGAATGTCAGCAAGAAAAAGGCTCAAACTGGACAAAATCAGCTAAGTTTTCACCGCCACCTTATAAATTAATACGTGTGGCCCTAGAAAGACGATTCCCTTTATTTTTGACTAAATGACTGTTGATCTAGCAAAATTAACATTCCAAATTTTGAAGGTTTATGTAACGCTCCAGTATAAAAGCCAATATTCAAAATTCTCTTTTTAATTTTTAAAATTTATTTAACTGTTTATTATCTTTAATCAGTATTGAATTTTTAAATTTGTTTTGTTTGTTTGTTACATGTTAACAGAACTTTATATTAATAATTTAAATTAATAACTATTACAAATTAAATATTTACATAAAAAACTACATTTAAAATTGTTTATTGCTAAATTTACAATTGCAATAATTTTTTTAAAATCTAAATAAATATACAATTTTGGTTTTCTTCATTTAAGATATTTATAATTTATAATATGTATGCATTTAAATTTTATTACATTATTTAGAAGGTTTTGATTTTGAATTTAATTTTTTTTTTTAAATCTAAACTATACAACTAGCAAAAAATTCACAGATATTTTTATTAAAAATTTCACAAAAATCTCGTTTCTTTTTCAAGATTTTCTTTTTATTATTGCAAAATTGCATTTAAAATTTTTGGTTTAAATTCGATATGTTGTTTTATATTTTCTATTACAATCTTTTTGTTTCTTATACCCTTCAACACAGGGGAAAAGGGGATGTATGTATATGTAAGTTTGTCATTACACTTGCAATTTCTACAATATTGATCTAAGGCCCTATTAAGTATAAACATATATTCTGGGTCCTTATGATAATCGGAGTTTATTTAACGCTGTCCGTCTGTACGTGTATCCGTTAAAATGGGGTTGCCGAAGACCCCAGGTATATTTAGATCACACATAGTCTATTGAAATTAAGCGAGATTGGTCCATAAATGACTTAGATATGAGCCAAAAACAACAACTGTCTCTAATTTTACCTATGAATCCTTTGTTTTTGTTGTTCTTTTTTTCTGTATATCTTTAGACTGGCAAGAGCCAGAGTTTCCATATTGGGTACTTGCATCTTGGTTATGAATAGACAACATCCGCCAAATTGTGGGAGGGATTGGTGAAGTGGGCGTGGCACTTCTAACACAGTGACATTTTATATTTCTGTATATCCAGGGAAGGGAAATAGCCAAAGTTGCCAAATCCGACAATATGTGGGTGGGAGTGAAGAAGTGGGAGTGGCACAAAAATAGATATATTTATACCTAAAAACGGTAAGGGAAAAATAGACCAAATTTGATACATATAGTTGGGTTATCAATACAAAACCTCTCTAAAAAATGGACGGGATTGGAGAAGTGGGCGTGGCACCCTGCATACAAAGACATTAAGGATATGTGGAAAAGGGCAAAAGAGAAAGTTTCCAAATAAGTTACGAGTATCTGGGCTATCAATAGACAACATGCGACAAAATGTGGGTGGGAGTGAAGAAGTGGGCATGGCACAATATTAATTTATTTATTTCTAAAAAACGGTAAGACAAAAATAGCCTAAATTTGATGTATATAGTTGAGTTAACAATACACAACATCTGTCAAAAATATGCGGGATTAAAGAAGTGGACGTGGCACCTCCTGTGCAACAACATCATTGATTTCTTTATATCAAGGGAACGGCAAGGGATTGGAGAAGTAGGCGTGGCACAAAATAGATTTATTTATATCTAACGAAAGGTATTTTTATAACTTTCGCACCATGGTGAAGGGCTTATAAGATTCGGTATAGCCGAATATAAATCTCTGACTTCTTATTTTTCATTTTTCCATTAATCAAATAAACAAATTAACTGGGATGATGCATTTAAGACGAAAGCCTGTACGTTAAGTGTATGATATATCATTTATAAATAAGTATTTAAGTTAATTGTTTAAGAGATATGAAAAATTGATTCACAACAATTTCCTTTCAGCTTAAAAAGGTGTGACAAGAAAAAAATAAAAAAAAACTTTGTTTCAACATTCTTGTTTCCAAATAAAAAACCGATATGCGATAAAATAAAAAAAAAAAAAACTAAAAAGTTATAACACACTTTATCACTTTAATTCATATGCCTGTGCAAATTTTACACAACATTAAAATCCTCTTCATCTGAATCCTTAAACTGTGTATTCATTTCTGATAAACTTAAACCCAAAGCCTGGCCAATGGCTTTGCGCAGTTGCTAGTAGGGTCGCCAAACATCTGAAGGCTTTGGAGTACGGCTACGTATGGGTCCATAAGTACTACTCGCCGATCGAGAAGTGGTGCTTACATCATCCAAATCTATAGTTTCCACCGGAGAAGGTGACCGTCGTGTTGATGTTACGGGGGGTGGTGTACTGGAGGAAGTTAGTTTTGAATTATCAGCATCAGATGTGGAATGTGATATTAAAGTGACACATCTTTTAATTAGATTCACACCTTGACTTGCATCTGCCCCCACCGAAGATGGCAGTAAAGGTGGAGCAGTTGTACTCGAGTCCAGCGATGGTGTTAGAACTGTCGGTTGTCCCGTTTGTGTTGGTGTTGTATTTCTAAACCAGGGAAACTCTTGATAATTACCGTACAGTTGAGTGTATAACCACTGACTGGGTTGTGGTAGTAAAGGATTTTGTAAAAATAACTGAGCTGCCAGGGCGGGATTAAAACTGTGAGTCGGTGTAAAATTAGAAGCAAAACCGGAAAATAATTCATTTTTTCTTAAGGCTGGGCTACGTTGTATTAACGAAGTAAATGCTCCCCCACCGCCATTATTTGAGGTCGGTGGTGATGTACTACGCTGGTCATCATCGTCATGTAGAGAAGAGGTTTTGCGTGGTGATCCAGTCACTGAAATACTATCGCTCTCAAAGCCAGCATCTATATTATTATCATTTTCACTAGTGGTTGTAGTCAAAGGCGGGGAAGTGGTAAGAGATGCTTGAGCAAGGCCAGCGGTTGTTGTCGTTGGAGATCCCTCCGGACTAGTGGTACTATGTGGTGTGCCATGCACCGTTAACTGTGTTAATTGATTTAAATGGTGAGTATCTGTTTAGTAAAAAGAAATAAATACAAAGTAGTATCTAAAGTCCTCGTTTATGCCAGAATAGTAAATTGACTCACCTCCTAATCTTCCTAAACCTGTTCTTTCTAATGAGCCCACATGTGTAGGAAAGGCAGTTGGTTGATGATGAAAGAATGGCGCTCCATGTGTAAATCCTGGTCTTCCCAAAGCAGCAGCATGACTGCCACCCAAAGTTCGCCAATCAGGAGCATGTAAATGTGTGTGCATACCCACTAAATGATGAGCAAATCCTGCAAATGAATTTAAGTAAAAATTAGAAATTATATAAATATAAAAATTTATTTTAGACTTGTAAGTTTAAATTACTTATTCTATACTGAAATTTAAGCCACATCTTAATCTAATATTTGGCCGCTCTTTTATGGTTGTTAGTACACCGACGCTTTTATACGACATAAATGTTTAGAAGTTTAAGTACCAAAAACTTACAATTACACCACACATTCAAACATATTATTTAAATGTCTGTATATAAATTTTATATAAGCTGAAGGAGTGGGGTGTATAGGTCATCATTTAAAAAATTATTATTGACAAAAAAAAAAAAAAAAATTCAATTAACCTTTAATGACAAGATGGGTTAAAAGTATTAAAAAAAAAACATTTACCATCTCTTAAAGAAACACTATTAAAGCAAATATACAAGTCTCTAAGTTCCCGAACTATTTCTAGTCCCAAAAACGTATAAATTTTTTCATTCGCTTTTAATCCCTGGAAACTTATTTCATATTACATACTATTATACATTTCTTTCGCGGACTTGTTTACCCTTCGCCTTACTCATGAGTCGTTTATGGGTTTTGAATGGAAAATCAAAACGTGTGTAAGATGGAGGGTTAAGTACCAAAGTTTTTGTTTCTAGGTTTTAACAAAAAAGTGCCAACATTTTTCATCTCACATCTTCTCTTTTACTCAGGACCCTGCTCCTGTATTTTATATTTCCAAGTTTAATATTATAGAAAATTCAAAAAATAACAACACAAAACGGAAAAGTAGAAAGCTGGAGGTCCATAACAGGCGTTTTCGCCTCCACGCAGCGCATGCTTTTCTAACCTTTCTTGCGTTCTTCTTTTTAAGTTACATGCAACGCTTTTTATGCAGAAGCAACACAAGTAAAAATAAAATTTAATTTGTCAAAATCAGCAATTTGTTCGAGCGCTGCTTGTGAAGCTCACAAAAGTAGAAAGTAAACCTACTTTTCGCCTAAAGGCATCTACGCTTTTGTGCATGTAACTTACTATGAACAACTACACAGATTATACTTTTTTCCGTTTTTAATACTTTTTTTCTCCCCATTGAAGTATCAAAAATTTCAATATTATAGTAGGAGCCCATAATTTTATACGTATGTATATGTCGGTGAATAGAACAATGTTTTGTGAAACAAAGTACCAAAAACATGTGCGATTTTTATCCCTTAAATGAGCGAATTTTGAAAAAGTACCAAATTCGTATTTGTATTTTTTATAAATAAGTAACGAATGTGATATAATTTTTATTTCTATGTTAATTAGTTTAAAAATAATATGGAGTGACAAAAAAGTTCCAAAATACAAATTTAACCCGTTTACTCTCCAAAAGAGCCGTATTTCAAAGAAGTACCAGAGAATAGAGTTGTCAGATTGATGTTGACCTTTTTCGGCAAATTTAATGTCAAAACCTTTATTTTTTCAGGATTTAACAATAAAAAACATCTTTTTTTAAATTATTATAAACACTTTTTATAAATCCTAAAAAATAAATTTGTTCCGTATGGTTAAAATACGCCAAAAATTAAAAAGAAGTAGCCATGATATATATTTTAGTTAGTTTTTATTTAGAACAAAACAAAAATAATTAGTGAACATAAAAAATTTATTTAAATTAGATGGATTGTCATCATTAAAATACTTTCTCCAATTAACAAGCGGTACTTTTTTCCATTGTGTTTCATAAACATCCAAAGGTACATTAGGATTCATAAAAATCTTTTAAATATCTATAACTACAACGAATTTTATATGTGATAACAAATTGCTACATTTAATAATCGGAAAATGTCGAAAATTTATCTTAATCAGACATTTCAACATTTATTTGTTAATTTATTTTCAAATACTGATTATACATATGAATGCCTCAAACTTTACACATCTCATCAAAAATAGCCAACAAAATCGATTTGTTACAAGTAAAACTGGGGCTTATAATTCTTATTCGCTTAACAGTTTTATTTGTATAATATCTTTAGTTTTTCTTAAATCTTTGGATGAAATGCGCATAGGAATAGCTTATTCCATCAACAATGTACTTCAGTTTGTCAATAGTAAGAAATGGGAATTTAGCACATTATAACGAAACCTTGATAATTAATTTTTGAATCCCAAGAAAAACTTTGCTAAAATCGCCAAACAATTGCCATGTCGCCAAATCGAAAATTAGGTCGCCAAAAAAGTTTGAAAATCGCCACGTTTGGCGAGAAATTGCCATATCTGACAACCCTGCTAGAGAACTGAATAACGGTAAGTATTGCATTTTGTGTCCCCATAAACGTATGAATTTCCCAAAATCCTGTCTTTGTAGATCGATTTGGCGAGATACCAACGTCCTCTTCAAATTTAAAATTTTAGCTTCAGGCGTTTAGATTGTGCCGTGAAGAATAAGTCCTTCAGTAACATTACAATTTTATTAGATAAGCATGAAACAAATTTAGGGGTTACGCAGCCGGGGTTGCAGATTAGGTAGGAATCAAAGATAAGCAAGGTTCCCCACCACTATACCAAATTCACGGAAAGCGCTGTTTCTAGGCAACCACAGATGGCAGCCCAATTATAATAGAACCTCCTACAGCCGACCAATCATTAACGTAGCTGGAATACCAATCGAATAACGAAACAGATACAAGGCAAAAAAACAATACTGTATGGTTTGATACTTAAAGAACTAGGACAGTAAAATCTTACATGGGAAGACACGAAAACAACTGCAACAAATCGTGTAAGATGGACTAGCGCAACCAATTATGCCATAACTTTTAGATTTAAATAAATGTTATTTGTACAGAATTTTATATAAGCACCCAAATCTTTATAAGATTTATTCGTAACATCCAGCTGATCGTTCGGCGGAACGGACAATCGATCCAGAAACTAGATCTTAATTGATTGGTATACTAGAAAAGTTTTCATTTAATACAGAATCCTTCAATACTATTGCCAAAATATCCTGAAATTATTTTGCCATGTAAGTTTCTTCTTGTGTAGAAACTCTGGTTAAAAGATGTATTAAGAGTAGGATCAACAAATCCTTATAATGCTGGTCGATATTAAAATCGGCCATGAAAACGGACACAAGCCAAACTTTGAAAAAGTGAGAATTTTAGATAAAGAGAAAAGGGAAAATAAGAGATACACGTTGGAGAGCTTTAGAATACAACAAAAATCGACAAGTGCAATAAACACAAAAGAAGACAAAGACAATACAAATGCAAATACACCATTGCAATACTTTAGTAATAATAACAACTGTGATCTAAAAAGGACAAATTTTCTGTGATAATTTTTAAATTTACATATATTTATTTTAATATTTTAAGTTTTGTGTTGTGTTGTCCACCTATACAAAATACTGTGATATATTTTATAAATGATGTAAACTGACGAAAAAGATTATTGTAAGTTAATTTGACAAAAATTAAGATTATAATTATTGTTATTATTAACTACTCTTTTACTTTGTATTTTTACAATGTTGCCAGATTTTAATAAAACTCAAACCCTGAAGAAGTTGGAAAGAATACCAACGAAACGTCGGATTTTATTGATAATTAAATAAATAATCTTTTATTTACATTAAATTAATGACCTTGAAAGCCTGTTTATAGAAAACTAAAAAAAATTTCCTTTGAAATCCGAATAAGACCTCCGTTTTCACTACTCATAACTTTCCACATCTTTTGTTTTACCCTTTTCGATAATTTTATGGGCGTGAATTCAATTAGGAGTGATATTAAGAATTATATTAGACTTTGTTTGTTATTCAGTGCATCCCTCGCGATCGGCAAGCCAAAATTTTGGTGTTTTGGTCAAGGATTATGTGTTTTTTATAATGTCGAAATTAAACAAAAAGGCTAAAATTTTTTAAATTGGCCCTAAGGGCTTGTTGTCACTTCTACAAATAAATATATAAATAAAAAAATAAATAAATAAAATTCAGTTTTTTCAAGATGAATTGACGAGAAAAGCCGAGATTACGTTACTATTCATCAAGGCATCGCACATTTTAAGAAATGTCGAATTCTAGCATATCGACCCCTAACTGCGAAAATAACGTAAGCGCCAAAAAACAAATTTTACAGGAGAGAGTTTTTTTTTATTTTATTTCATATATATTTTGTATGAAATTTGTCGCTTAAGATAAAATTCTTTTTGCTATTAAAACGTAACGGTACCTTATGTGACAATGACAACAAAATTGAAAATGATGTCGCTTACGTTATTTTCGCAGTTAGGGCTCGATATTGACAGAACCCCGCGGATCCAAAGTACGCGAAACGTAAACTTCAGGGTACAAGAGGAAAGCTGGCAAAAAAGAAGGTAAGAGGAAAATTAAGACTTTGGAAAAAATTTTTTTTAAAAATTTAACACAAACATGGCCGATTTCACCAACTTCCCATTAAAAAATTGTGCTTCTAGCGAAGCAGGTTTGTAAGGGAGAAATGTAAGAGTTTCGCTTACCATCTCGCTTACGAAAGGCATAAATTTTATATGGTGAGTTTCCACTTTGAAGCAATACATTTTTGACACAAAAGCGCTTTATTCAATGCATATAAAATCTGGTGATTGTATCGGGTGATTTTTTAAGAGCTATAGGAAAGTTAAAAAAAACACATAAAATTCAGAAACTTGCATGAAATCTTTATTTGAATCGATAGTACGGTCCATATAATTTAAAGTTTGAAAATTATTTCATCCAAATGTTGACCTTAACTGCGCCTCAAATCGTCCAACCGCTTAGTCCAATTTTGGCGTACTCTTTCCAACATTTCGGCCGGTATCTCATGAATAAATACTTCAATGTTGTCTTCCAATGCGTCAATTGAAGCAGGCATGTGTGTATAGACATGAACTTTAACATAGCTCCACAAAAAATGGTCTAAAGGCGTTAAATCGCACGATATAGGCGGCCAATTGACCGGTCCCGAACGTAAAATAAAATGTTCACCGAACTCGCCTCTCAATAAGTCCATTGTTAAGCGTTCTGTGTGGCATGTGGCACCGTCTTGTTGAAGCCACATGTCACGCAAGTCCAGCTCTTGCATTTTGGGTAAAAAAAAAGTTGGATATCATCTCACGGAAGCGCTCACCATTCACAGTTACGTTACGATTCGCATCATCTTTGAAGAAGTACGGTCCAATGATGCAACCAGCCCATAAACCGCACCAAACTGTGACTTTTTCTGGATGCATTGGTAGCTCTTGCAATGCTTCTGGCTGATCTTCACTCCAAAATCGACAATTCTGTTTAATAACGTACCCATTGAGCCAAAAATAAGCTTCGTCGCTGAACACAAGAAGCGCGCGATGAACTTTCTTAACAGAGCACGCATTTTGATAATAAAATTCAATAATTTGCAAGCGTTGTTCGTTTGTAAGACGATTCATGGTTAAATTATATACCAAACTGAAGATGTTTGACAGTGAAACAAAACACGAAACGTGCGTCAGCTGTTTGAACCAGTGTTGCGAAAAAGATAATAGCTTAAAAATCACCCATTAGCTATTAGATTTAGCCACTGAATGTTTTTTACAGTTATTTTTTAGTATTCTCTCTAACAAACCTGCTTCGTACACAGAAAAAATTATTGCCGAATTATTTTCAAACAAACGCTTGTTTGAAAGTTTTTTTAATTTCTATACATTTTTTTACTGATTCAAACAATATTTTTGTTTGATTTTTATTTAACCAACAAAACTGTGGACAACTCTTCAAAAATATAATAAACGCGTTATTCGTGTCAAATTTTCATAATTTTGTATGAAATATTTAACGCTCTTTAATGTTGTCGTCTTTTTGCATTTTCTTATTTGATCGTAAGCAACACTTCTTTATGTGAAATATAAGAACAACAACAAAAAACACACACAGTCTATTCTTGGACGCTTTAAAAAAGTGCAACTATAAGAAAAACAATAGCAGAAACAACATTACAAGAAACAAAATCCCGTATTCAATTTTTTCAAACTGTTTACTTAAATACATCAAATACAAAAATAGAATGATGGCGAAAAACATATCGAGTCGGTGTGCTGCCGTTTTTGGTTACATTTCTTCTTTAGCAAAGGAAAGGATACAGCAACAGAGAGAGATAAAGAAAAACATTGTGTTGTGTGTATAAATAAGACTCTGTTCAAAAATTATTCCAACAAAAAAATGTGTCTCAAAGCCAGCCGGCGGCTCTGCTCTGCCGTCATCTTCTCATACAGTGCTTACTTGTGTGCGCGTCATTGCTTGTGCAAAAACTTTTTTTTTTATTTTGAAATTTAGTATATGAAAAAATGTTTGAAAAAATCAGTGTTTTTTTCAATAAACGAAATGCAAATAAATTGTTTGAATATGCAAATTTGTTTATAGGACCGATTTCAGACAAAAAATTGTTTGATTCTACAAATTTTTTGTTTAGAATTAGTGAAATTGGCCATTAGTGTTAAATGCAAACAAGCAGTTTCTAATAAATTTAAAAATTATGAACTTATCCAAAGTGAATAAAAAACGGGGCTGTCTGGAAAATGATGGGTAATTAGGTGAAATGAAGATCATATTCTCAATCAGGAGGTAATTTTACATAAAATCAGCTGGTGCAGGGCTCAATCCTTTTTGATTTTTTTTTTTTTTTTTTGGCAGGCCAGTGTAATTATTAGTTGTTATTTGAATTAAAAATTTACAAAAACATTACTCCACCAAAATATTATAGCTATTCAAAAATTTTTGACAACAATCATTGGACCTTAAAATATAAGCGATTTATATTCAGAATTACGGTTATTTTATCAAGCGGAAATAGGAAGCTATGAGCTGAATAAACATTATTAGGGTAGACTTTTTATTTACTGATTTAAATGGAAAGGATCTTTTCTTTTCAACGCAAGTCTTTGGTACTCTAGAGAAGGGAGCTCTTTTTTATAAGGAAATTGTAATAAATAAACATTTTGAAAAAAAAGAAAATACGATATTAAAAAACAGGAACATTTTTTTACTACATTTATGTAGAAATATTTAATAGTTTTGTTAATATTAAATCGTAAAAAAATAATTTGCAAAACTTTAAAGGTTAATTTATAGCTAGAGAAATCCAACACTTCAAACACATAAAATTAAACTGCTTTTTCTCTCTCTACTCTACACCTTCCAATACATCTATCCCTTTCCTTCTGTAGGACGCTATTTGCACTTGCTAACCTCCAACTTATTTCTAATATGGCCTTATATGTGGTAACATGAAATTTTTTCCAACCAACCAAGAAAAATAATAAAAAAAAATCACAAAATATATGTTCACCTAAATGTGGTATATACGAATTGCAACTTTTAAAACTTAAACACACATACAAATCTACATATACATAAACAATATAAATGTTTGCATATAAATAAAAATATTTGTGTATGTATTTGAAATCCTTGCATATACATACATACAAACATATATTTAGCTCTCACTCATACTTTAATAAAACTCTCATCAGGATGTGTGTATGAGTAATGTGTTTATGTGTGCTTGCAAAGAAATATGCTTGTATTTGTAGACTGTTTAAAAACGGATGTCTTTTTCGTTTTTTTTTTTTTTTTCTTTTTAGCCACCAGTCAGCCAACCAACCATTCTTGGTTTACACCAAAAGACGCCATTATTTGGTTGTATATAGACCGCCACACTCATGCAATCACTGTGTTTTTTGTTGGTTAAGTTGTTGTAGTTTTTCGTCTTCTATGCTGCAACAGCAATTGCTTTTGCTGCTGTTACCATTGCAAGTGACTTTTTGGGCTAGAACTAAGACGATGAAGAAGATGAAGAATGAAAGAAAATTATAACCTCAAATTTTGTATCATTAGGTTTTTCAATTATTAGAAGTTTTCTTTTTTTTTTGGGAATAAGAAAGTGGAAAAAGCAGTTATGGAAACCACTTGAGTTTATGATGAAGACAGGCTAGCAAATGACAAGAAAATTGTTGTATGAGAAGATGTTTAACAAAGATGTTATTGAGAAAAATAATGACCTCGATTTTAGAACAATTTTTCTGGCCCTGTAAATTTTTTCCAAAGTATTTAAGTACTTGTTTTAGTTTTATTCTGTACTAGCATTTAACCCGCTATCTCGTTAGGGTTGATGGACAGACAGACGGGCATGGCAAAATCGACTAAAAATTACTTAAGGGGTATTTGGTAAATATTAAAAAAGACTTTCTTTGTTGCAAGATTTATAAGCGATTCATAATGATTCATGAAATGACAAACTTTGTAAACCCTTTTCCCGACTAGTTGTGGAGGGTATACAAATGTCAAAGAGTCTTTATTTAAGACCTGGAGACTGATGTAATCAGATGGGAATTGAACCCGCAAACTTCTAACTGATAAACTTTAATTTACTAAGAAAATGTCCTTCATTTATTTACTCCCGAAAAATTAAAAAAAATCAATCTCTTTTAAGAAATTTACCTTTTCTTGTCTTTTGATAGACGTTTGGTTTTTTTTAACTTAAAACCTCAAACTTGAAACCAAAATTAAATCAACGTCGTCATTTGTGGAGTACTTTTTCCAAAAAAAAAAATTTTTTTTTCTACTTCCAAAACTGTGTAGCTGTTACGATTATTTTGGCCAATGTGGGTCGATAAGGTAGACACTTTCAGTTCAAACCAACACACACACAAAACTTTAAATTATACAGTTTAAACTACTAAAACTTAATTGGTATTGAAAGGATATGAGTACAACAACACGACAACAAGTTTCTTAATACACACATACATACATTCACTCCCTTATGGACTTGATACACTCATACACATGTGAGTGAAATACCGAAAATGAAAACAATACATAGACATTTGTATATGCATTTCAGAAGTTGTATGTGTTGCTGTATTTGCAATTACACGATTTTGTGTTACCGAATGTCTGTGTGTGTGTATGTTTATGAGACCAAGTTTGCAATGGCAGTGGCTTTGCTTCACTCCCACTAAAACCTAAATATGTGGTTCTGTAAGGAAACCTTAGTGCTATAAAGGGTTAGCCACGATGGTGTCAGTTTTGGGGTCGGGTTTTCTTCGTTTATAGGAGTTTACATACACATACACACACGCATACATCTACCTATAAAACGGCCAAATCAGCAACAACTACCATAAGAACAAAAGGAGTGCAACTAAAATACGACGTTGACATTTAAAGAGAAAGTCTGTAGACATTTGTTATTGCAAATAAAAACACGAAGAGCCGCCAAACTTATGCATACTTATAAGCACGTAAGAATGTTTGTATATAATGCTTTCATATAACACATTCACTAATTTTATGTACACATAAACGCTCTTATATTTGTAATAAACATGTGTGTTCTCTTCAAAATTCACATACTTTTAAAAGCCACATACAATCACACAGTCATCACAATATTTTTGCGTTTGTATATGTGGGTCGGTACCAGTTTCTACCACCAATACATTCACTTAACTAAAGGATTTTTTTGTCTAGAAATGTTTGTTGTGTATTGGAGTTTGGAATGAAAAAAGGGATATTTAAAATGGTACCAAAATTTAAAGTACTCTAAACAATTTCTAACTAAAAACAATCGTAATTAGCTTTTTATTCAATTTTAGAAAAATCTAGGACTCTTAATTTTTCATCCACATTGTTGCAATATAGATTTAGACGGACCGATTAGGGTTCATGGATAGTAAAAAATTACTTTAAAAGCATCTACTAAAGTAACTACGGTGTAAGAAGGAACAATTTAGTGGACGCAATCGTTATATGGTTATCGCAACCAGAGAGCACAGTAGGGAACCATAGCACGATTGCGGCAGAGATACAATTGAACTATTCAATCATAATGCAGTAGCAATAACATTGTTAAAATATCTTTAGTGAAAGTAACTCCATTACGGAAAATGGAACGGGTCAGATTCCGACCAACACATTTACAGTTTAAGAGTTTTGGAAGAACAGTCGGTCGGTTGTCGATCAGCTTTAAATTTCATGTTTGTCAATTTTGAAAAGGTTTTAGACATCCTTAACCACACAGAATTAGGGAAAGCTCTTGCCTGTTAAGGGGTTACCCTAAAGCTCATTCAGCTTATTATAAGTCTGTATCAAAATGCAAATGGCGGACGAAGCAAGTAGTGGTATTACGTGGGGAATTCAGGGATGATTGATTATGCGGATGACATTTGCCTAATGGCGCATATTTACCCAGACAACGCACTTATTCAACCAGAGTGTATACATTTTAATTTTTTGTTTTTACTCGTCGACATGAAATATTTATATCTTCAAGCTGTTATAATATCTAACTATTTTGTTTCCTGTTTTGGTACACATTGTTCTTATATGCTGTTAATACTAAAATGAAAAGTGTTTTACTTCTAATACTAACAATTATTAAATTTCGAGTTTATACTTTCTTGTTGAGGACTAAAGCATTACTTGTAATCCCAAACACTTGTTATAAATTGAATGAGGAGGTTGCACAACATATAATCGCGTAACTCAAAAACGCTTTAGCTTATTGAAAAAACCAAAAAACCGAAATTCCGCAATAAAATTCCAATATGCGCAGTCGTTTAAAAAACATTTTTTTTTTTTTTTTTTTGAAAAAAAATAAATGTGCAACCTCCTCCATTTTCGAAATAAAGGTATATCTCGAAAACCAGAGCCAATCCAAAAAAAAAAACGGCGAGCGCCACTGGATTCAGCGAACCCGATTAGGTTTAAACGCCAGGTGCCCAGCTTGTCTCAAAAAAAGTGTAAATTTCTTGCAGTGTTATTTTCTATTATTTCTGTTCTTCATCATCAAAGCTAAATTTTCACGCTATTTACGCTTTTTTCGACATTAAAAATCAGACCAAGTTTAACTCTTGTTTTGGCTTAAAATGTGTTTAAACCGAATAATTTTTAAATCTGTAAACATAAAAAAAACTATCTTTAAACGCATAAAATGGTGCGTTTAAGCTTCCAATACAGATAATATTGAGCAGTAACCGCAAAAATAACGTAAGCGACATAATTTTCAATTTTGGTTTTTTTCAATAAATGACTATATTGGCAACACTTGCATCATCTCCGAAAATGTCATGGTCACATAAGGTACGGTTACGATTTTATAGCAATAACAATTTTATCGTAAGCGACAAATTTCATACAAATTTTATATGAATCTAGCTGGCCCGCAAACGTTGTTTTGCCACATACCTTATTTCTTTCAGATGTAACAGTGCCTGCTAGCCAAATTTTAAGAAAAAATTATAGGCTTAAGTTCTTTCCAGATGTTTCACTATTTGCCTACCCAATTTCCAGAAAATAAATTGATTAGTTAAGAAGATATAGGGAGGCGGAGCTTTTACCTCTCTTGTCCTATTAAATGCCCTGTCCGCTTTCCGATGTTACAGCGTAGGCATGCCAAATTTTAAGAAAACTGGTTGATTAGTTAAGAAGATACAGGGAGGGGGAGCTTTTACCCCTCTTGCTCTATTTCACACCCTAAATAAAAAAACTATAGGCTACAGTTCTTTTCAACTGTAACACTGTTTGCCTGCGAAATTTCAATATAAACGGTTGATTAGTTACGAAAATATAGGGAGGTGGAGCTTTTAGCCCTCTTACCCTATTTCACACCCTATTCCCTTTCTTTTTCAGATGTTACATTGTCTGCATGCCAAATTTTAAGAAAACCGGTTGATTAGCTTAGAAGATTGGGGAGTGGGAGCTTTTACCCCTATTGCAATATTTTGCGCCCTCTAGCGATATTAAATATACTCTACGACCTATTCTCATACCTAACGAATACACATACAAAATTTCATAAATATCGGTCAAGCCGTTTCGGAGGAGTTCAAAATGGAAGACATTTTGTTGATATTTGTATCGGAATATCGTATGCCACATGCCACATGCTATTTAATAAACTACATATCTGTGGCATTTTGACAAAACATCTTAAGTCGAATTTAAAAAGTTGAAAAAAATGTTGTTAATCATGTGAATTTTCATTCAAAAAACATTTTTGTTTAAGTTTTTGAAATTTTGTATTATAAACGAAATTTTTCTTTAATTTTGGTTTATTTTATTATTTAATAAAAATGATTTTATCACCGAGTTTTTTTAAAAAACTTGTTTGCTATCTTATCTCGACTTAAGATGTTTTGTCAAAATGCCACAGATATAATACATGGGACGCTGATTTACAGCTGTTTAGCTCAAACTACATACAAAATTTAAGCTTAGGTTAATTAAAGCAGCGTTTAAACTTTCACGTTCTCGTTATTGGTATAAAACATTGGTTGTACACTTTTTTAAAGCTTCCTAATATCGACGTACTTAACCTTCTAACGGTCATAAGCACATGAAATCGATTTTTTTTAAATTAAATTCCAATAATCCGAAATAAATCTTATCATTTTTAAAATTTGTTTCAAAGAAAACGGAAAAATATGAGCTGCCTTATACCGTGTTCAGATATGCACCTTAATTGAGTTTTAAGCAATAAATGCCTTTATTGAGCTCAATTATCCATACAAAGTTGCAATTTAGTTGTTGCTCAATTAATACGAAATTGTTGTAAATATTGAGCAAAATTAAAATGCAACACTGCAGTGCACTGTTACAAGTGTGTTTAGTGACTAAAACCCAACTCACTAAACAAAGTGTTTTGACATTTTTGCCAACAACAAAAACAAAGGTCCATCCATTAGGTCTGCGCAAAAGCCAGATGTTATTTTGTTTTTTCTTTAAAGATGTCAAATGTTGTTTACATTTTACTAAGTTAATTGCCAATTGCTAATTGAGTAAGCTAAATGGTGTATGTGTGAACAGAAAGATAATTATGTCAATTAACCGAATATTGACTCAATAAAAAAGGTACATCTGAACACGGTATTTAGCAGCCAATTCCGTAAGAGGGTTAAGCTTATAAAACAAATCATGGTACTTTTTTTAGTGAATAGTACTAAACTCTAAGATGTTTTTTCAATCCATTCCTTTGCTGTCTCTAAACTTTTTTCTTTTCATAATAAAATAATTTTTAACTCAAAACGCAAACGTATGTAGCTGTGTGGCTAGATGGCTGGTTGCCTGGCTGGTTGAATGTCTATAACTGTCTGTAAATCTGTTTGCATGTATAGTGTATATGTGGTATGGTAGCTGGAGGGGCATAACGTGGTCCCATTGGTGCGCCACAAAAAGCTTTCTTGCTTTTGCTATACTAACAGAATTTTGCTATTGCACCAATACACACACGATTAAAATAAATATGTACGTTTGTCTGCCGAAACTATACACTAGTATGTGCCATTATAATATTCATTGATGCTAATACACACATACACACAAACACAGACACATAAATATACATATGTATATAATTTGGTATTTATATACAGCAACAGCAGAAGCAACAACATTCATTATGGAAATGTCGTCTTATTGCAATTTAAATGGTTAAAGAAATGTACATTTGCGTTAGACCCACATGTGGGTTTGTTCAAAACCAAGTCGTAGCAAATCATCAGACTTAAAACAAATAAACATACAGATATAGAAGAAATAGTTTAGAAAGTTTAAATACAAATGTGTGTGTTTTTTTGAGAAATCACAAAAATATATTTAAGAAACTAAAAGTAAATGAAATAATCCTACAAAATGCAACACCCAAATTGTATTTTCCGACGGCAATTGAACGATTTTCATATTTTTCCGTCGGTATTTTAAAATTTTCTTAGTATAAATATCTCCACAAATACAAACAAAACTCACCATTAAACATCTTAAAGAGATTCACCACATCTTAGAGTGACACTCTGGTATTTTCCTAAAGAATCTTTTAGCAGATTTTCTTTTTTTTCAATCAAACTAAGAACTCTGCAAAATATCAAAACAAATTCCACTCTATCTCATTACAAACTCTCGCAAAAGGTGAAATCCCTAAATCACTCAATATCAACTCTCTGTGCGCATTTACCAGATGTCTGCACTCTTGTTAGAGATTTTTATTCCACCACAAGTCCCTACCACCACCTACAAACGTCGTTAAAATCCACCATTGTTCTGTTTATATAAAAAACATTTACAAATAATCCTTTTCTCTAAGCATTTATATAGATGTTTATAGGTTCGTGTGTGTGTGTGTGTATGTGGGTGGGTAGTATTCCTTTTTATGTTGTTGCTTCTATGGAGCAGTTGCTTTTCCTTCATCTGTTTAGAGTCTTTTTCTTCTAAATCTTCTTTTTGGCTTTTTTGGTCACATTATTTGGTTTGTAGATGTTATTTTGTTTTTATTTTCAAATAAATTTATTTTTAATATAAAATAAACTTTTTTTTATATATTAAATTTCAATTCTTGTGTGTATAAATACACATTTATAAGTAAGTATGTATATAAAAAAGGTATATAACGAAATTCTGGGTTAAATATAAGAAATTATTAAATCGTTTGCATTATTTATGTTTTAATGCATTCAAAGTCAAATATGTGATTTTGTTACGTAGGATTTTTGGGTTTTTAACCGACTTTTTCACTCCCCAGGAAAGCGGGGAATAATTATGAATTTTCCTGAACTAAAAAAAGTCCTGTTTTATGGAAAAATAAAGAAAAAGTTAAATATAACAAATATTTATAGGCAATTTCACTAATCTGTCTATCTATGTATATACATATCGTTACTTTAATATAGAAAAGCCCTAACTAACATTTTCCTTACTTTACAGGAGAAGAAAAAAACTTAATAAAAATTATAGTCTTGTATTCGCGATTTTTTTAAAACGCAGTTTTTTAGTAAATTCTTTAAACAATTTAATAAAACACTGCGTTTAAAAAAAATCTAAGCTACAATACTACAATTTATATTAAGTTTTTTTCTTCTCCTGTAAAGTAAGGGAAATTGTAGTTAGGGCTTTTCTATATTAAAGTAACGATATATACAAATGAAAAATGTTTGTATGTTTGTTTGTTTGTTGGCTTTTAGACTCCTAAGCTGCACGCATTTTGTTAAACTTTTGGTAGTAGGATCTTCTGAGCCCCAAAATTTAAATAAAATAGCCGCGGGGGAAGTGGTTCCCCCCATAGGACGCCAATGTTTAATATCGCATATATTAAAAACTGTTATAATGAGAATGTTCAAATTTTGTAGAAGTAACTCTTATGGTATACTTCACTATTGAAAATTAAAATAAAGCGGGTAGGCGCAGGGGGATAAATACCTCCCATAGGATGCATATATTAAATATCGCTCAGCCGAAGAACTATTAAAGGGAGAGTCTTCAAACGTGGTTAAAGCTACTATTATGGTAAACTATAAATTTCAATATAGAAATGGGCGGGGTAGATAGAGGAGGAGCAGTACCCCTCATAGATAGAAATATTAATAAGAGCCGCTGCACGCATTTTGTTGAAGGGAGTAGATTCTTCTGAGCACCAAAATTTAAAAAAAAATAGCAGCGGGGGAAGTGTTACCCCCCATAGGACGTCAATGTTTAATATCGCATATCTTAAGAACTGTTATAGTAAGAAAGTTCAAACTTTGTAGAGGTCACTCTTATGGTATACCACACTTTGAAAAAAAAGCGGGTAGGCGCAGGGGGGAAATACCTCCCATAGGAATATTAAATATCTCTCAACTGAAGAAGAAGTGTGGCGAAGCGCACCGGGTTAAGCTAGTGGCTAATGAATCACAGATGGTTTAAACTATGGCTTAGTTGAACTAAACTTGAATTTATATGTAGTTTAAACTCAACAACTATAAATCAGTGTTCTGTGTATTATATGTTGTTAAAAAAATAACATGTGGCAGCACTACGATAAATCTTATCAAATTCATATGGTCTGTATTGGCAGTTTAACCCAGTGTTCGTAAATAAACACTAAATATCGTTTCTTAATGTTCGGTTCGGTAGATTTGTGGAAAACACAAGTGCTAATAGTGTTTGTGTAGAAAATCATTAAAAAAATAACGTTTCCCTGATAGTCATTTTTCGAACACAAAAATATTACTGTTTTTATCAAACTTAACAAAAAATGTGAACATTTAATTCCGTTCGGTTTTTTTTTGGCTGGTAAAAAAAAAAAACAAGCATTTTTTACAAACACGAAAAAAACATTATAGAACATAAAAGTATAATGTTTGTCGACAGTATCACTACAATTGTTCTGTTTTTTAACGAAGAAGCCAGAAACATATTGTTAACTGCAACTTAAAGTAATAGTTAGTTTTAACTGAACTTTGGGCTAAATAACCAGAGCAAGTTACACTCTCTTTTTGGTTTAAAATGTGTTTAAACCAACAAATCAATAAATCACTAAAAATATAAACCATCTTTAAACGCATAAAATTTGGCGTTTAAACCAGTGTTCGAAAATAAACATTATTTACCGTTCGGCTCACACACCCAGGAAACACAATCACTAAAAAAAATAGATATCGTTCCTGGGTGTGAGAGCCGAACGTTAAATAATGTTCTGTTTATTTTCGAACACTGGTTTAAACGCCAAATTTTATGCGTTTAAAGATGGTGCTATAACTCAGCCATTTCTTATCAGATAGAAATTTGTAGCATATCGATGGAAAAGGCATTCTGTTACCTTTCTAACGATATACTATTTATTTCGATCGGACTTTTTGGTTGGGCTCCACAAGGGTTTGAGTGGGAAAATACACCGAAAAACGCAAAAGTGCCGTTATCTAAAAAAAGGTACTTAGGAAAAAAAAATTACAGCGATTTTCGTGTTCAGGAGGTCCCAATTAACTTATCTAGGCATGTGGTGTTCTTGGTATTTTTTGGCTGTAAACCAGTGTTATAGATCGCTCATTACGAAAGTTGGAACCATGATTTATAGTCTTATGAAGCTGTAACATACCAAATTTGTCTAGAACATCATTTTTTTATACGGCTTTAATGGCCAATTGTCAGGATTAGAAAATCGTTTTAAATCAAAAATTCTCTTCTTCACTAAACACTTAAATAAAACTTAATTCACCGATGTGGTACATTTAAATTTAACTTAAGTTTCCATTGGAATAACTTAGCCAGGTAGTCTCAATATGACAACAATACAACAACAACAGGCAGAGCAATAATATTCAGCTGTTTTTTGTGACCACCTTGCAAATAAATAGAATTTTTTATGATATTTTTTTGTATTTAGTAGTGCTACCATACATACAATATCTTAATTAAATAAGTATTTTCAAACAAAACTCAAAAAGTCAATCTGTATTTAAATACGATTTAAGTTTATATGAATAAAGATTTAATATAGATTTATAGATAGATTAATATAGATTTACATTCTATCCTGAAAACGGTTTAAACGATTTTCGGGGAGTAGACTTTATAGAACCAATGGTATATTTTAGACCGACCGATCTTTACGAAATTTGACACTGTGATTTTGAGTGAACAAAACTGTGGCAGACCTAAATTTATTACCAGGGACACAAAGAATATGCCCGAAAAAAGTGTTTTATGCACATTAATTATATATAATAAAAACTTGAAAATATGCCATAAAAACAAACCAAAAATGGCTGATGTGAAAACAAAAATTTTAAACGGCTATGACCTCGAAATCGACCACAACAACGACTTTCGTAATAAGGCTGACTATCTAGATGTACCATATATATGATATTTAATCTAAATACGAACATTATAAGATGGTTTATCGTATAAAGAGTCTATTTCGGAAAGAAGTTTATATGGGACATTGTGAAATTATAGACCGATTCTTATCAAAGGCTTCATTCTAAGTACAATTAAAACGTGTTTACCAAATTTATCAAATTATCTACAAAAGTGCAATTTGTACTTTGTGCACAAGATTTACATAGACAGTCAGATGGACGGATGGACATCGTTATATCACTAAAAAAAATGATTCTGAGTCGAGTAGTATAGATTTCAATGTATATTATTGATTATTCCATAATTTTTTCTTATGTATTAAATTTTACAGCTTAAAAAACAATCTGTTAACCAATACCCATGTTCTGTAACTTTGGTGAGAACTTCTCACATGGAAAAGATGTGAAACAAAATATTCCATCGTTTCTTGAAAAGTGAGAAAAAAGTGTGTCTGTAACTCATGTCGGAAACAATGAAAAGAGATAACGTCGTTACGTTATAAATGTCATAATATTCCACTCGAAGCCGATATGAAATTACAGTCGTTGAGAACGCCAGTCACACATATCGTTGACGGCGATCAAAAGTTACTAAAATTTAAAAATGTTCAACGACGGCGGCGAAAATTCAACCGTCGGCTACACCAAAAAAATGTAAAGCACGACTTTAATGTTTATTGTTTACAAAATGGCTTTGAAAACATTCGCATATTTTTAAAAAATTTTAAAAGCAAAATAAATAAACCATGAAAAAATCAACCAAGAACAAAATACTTACCTCTTCCGTGTATTATTCATTGTATTTTGAATTCTTAATATATTTTTTTGTGTTAAAATTTTTCTCACCCCATTTTTATTCGTGAGTTTGTTTGACAGTGCAAAGCGGGAACTTTCTCACAAAAATTTTACAGACACGCTTTTTATCTAAATTGGTGAGTTCTACACTGAAAGAAAAATGCTTCATATATTTAATGAATCATTTTCATAAAAAAACTTTCCTTGGGTAAATGAAAACGTTCATTGTCTAAATGGAATTTCATAGTTATAATAAAGTATTTTCGTTTAAATCGCTTCATTGGATTTCGTAATTACGTTAAAAATTTTCATTGGATATATGAAAAAAAACAATATACAAACATAACTATATTCATCAATTAATACAAAATTATAGTTTCCTTAAAAAAATGTTTAATTGTTAATTAAAAAATGTAAGATTTAATAATTTCATACATCGAATGTTACATGTATGCCACTAAATTTATGAAATCAAAAAAATTTTTTATAAAAGCAACATATTTCAATAATTGCCTTCATAAATTTTAATTTTCATTATGACAATAAAAATGTCATTATAGTAATTTAACAAAAACTTTCAATCCACTTTCAATCAACGTTGTTATTGTTATTATGGACAATTTAATCTCATATTTACGCTCTTAATTGAGTAAAAAACATAGTTTTTTAATACAAAAACTACACTGCCCCGGTAGACTAGCTGGTAGCGAGCTAGTCTATCAGCACCGAGGTTGAACGATCGAATCCCGCCAGAGACAGAAAAAAAATTAAGAATAAAATAAAGTAAAATAAAAAAAAAAGAAAAGATAAAAAAAAATAATTAAAAAAAAAAAAAAAAAATTAAAAAAAAAAAAATTTACTTTATTTATTTAAAGTATTCATCCAATGAATAATATTCATAGATCTAATGTAATGTTTCATTAAATCCTTTTAACGAAACAGGTTTCATCGATCCAACGAAGCGCTGCATAGGTTCCTTTTTAATGCAATTTTTCATGGGATTAATGTCAAAATTCATTGGTATTGCGAAGAAAATTCTTTCAGTGTATAACCCGCCAAAAAAGTTACGGACACAGTTTAGTGCTTGTTTCAATACATGGCATTTTTGTTTCATTTTGCACATTTCAATCGAAAAGTTTTTCGACGCGAGAGTTACAGAACATGGGCACAGAATTTAAAAAAAATAAACATATTTTAAATTCGTTGCGTTGTTGGTATTTTGTTTAAGCTTTGATATCGTTGCAACTAAGATTTTTTGAGTGTTTGCAATTCTCATTCACTCTGCAGTTTTATTTGAACCTACTGAACCGATTTTGCCGAAATTTCAACGGACATGACTAAATTGACTTAGGATTATTCAAGGACTCAGAATATATAACTTTTATGGGGTCTAAGATGATCAAAAAAAAAAGTTTCACACTGAATGACAAACTTTGTATACCATCACAAAATCTACTTTGAACACTACAGATGTCGCTAAACTTTTGGTGGACTAATTAAAACATAAAACTTTAACAATTAATAATAAAATTTGTGTCCATAAGTGTTCATTAATTTGCATTTCAAACTTTCTAACCGCAATTTATTAAATATTTATTTGGGTCGTCTCAAAAATTTTTTTGTCGACTTAAACAGTGTCCATTCTACTCGACGTCGACTTATAAGCGCTGTAGGAACTACTAAGTGGCAATGAATAGTAATCGATTGTTTTTAAAAACGACACAGAAAATACAGTTATAAAAACGGTGTGATTTTCAGAACACGCGTGATTTTCAAATGTTTATTTTGTTTTACAAATTTATACTGATCCGCAATTTGGAATTTAAATTGGTTGTAAGTTAGTTTCAATTTTTAACTTTTTTTCGAGCACAATAAATCGATTAGTTGTAAAAAGATACCAAACTATAGTCTGTTTTGGGAAAAATTAAATTTTTTACCTCTACTGAATGTTCTACTTATAAGTTTTAAATGTCAGTATGGTGTAGACTTAATAACATTTGTCTAAACTTTTACCAGAATTTTAGTGTAACATGTTCTGATTGTACCAATTTTTTTCTTCACAATCATAACTGTTGACCATGTTAAAGACTGATAAAGTCGTAACTATAGGATGGTCCAACCAAAACGCACGCTGTTAATTGTAACTACTTAAAAAAGTTTTTAGATAATTATCTTATAATAAAAATCTATGCAAATTAGGTGTGAAACAAAATATCGGCCAAATGCTCGTCACGGCTTCGGTGGCATACCTCTATCCGAAGTTCCACATTTCCAATGACTCTGAGACATACTTGACGTTCAATGTCATTTATGTGCCTAATTTTCTCAACAATTTGCTCTTAAATTGTTCTTGGCTTATTGAAGTGCACTTTTTCTTTTAAATATCACTAAAGAAAGAAGTCCAACGGTGTCTTATCACATGATCGTGGCAGCCAATTAACATCGCCTCGAGGTGAGGTAGCACGGCCATTAAATTTTGCGCAAAAGCGCCATTTTGTCGTTGGCTGTGTGGCAAGTGGCACCATCGTGTTGGAACCAAATATTGTGCTGGTCCATATCCTCAATTTCTGGCCACAAGAAGTCCCATATCATCTCACGTTAGCGAACACCATTCGCGGTAACTGCTTGGCCGACCTCGTTTTTAAAGAAGTACAGCCCGATGACGACAGCCCATAAACCCCACCAAACAGTCACTCTTTGTGCATGCATCGGCTTTTCAATAATCACTCGTGGATTCTCATTTGCCCAAATGCGAAAATTCTGCTTGTTAACGAATTCATTATGCTGACCAAAAAAATCACGAAGTGCACGAAATGCATTTTGATTTCAACGCCCATTTTCGTAAAATTTTCAACAATCAAACATGGTTGAATTCGTCAAACACTGAAACAAATAAATTTTAAATTAAGTTGGGCAAAAAACTTGAGGTTAAGGTGGAACTCACAATTAAAAGCGTGCATTATTGTTGGACCATATTTTACTAAAACAAAAAAGTTTTCTCATTAAATTTATAAATTTTTTTTTGGAAAATCTTTACAATTTTTTACAAATTTTTAATGCAACCTAAAAAAATTTGTTCAAGGTAAAATTTGTTTAGCTTCTTTTTCTATCACAATTGAATTTTAATGTGAACTTTTATAAGAATTTTGCTGAATTAATTATTTTCTTCCTTGTTGAGTTACATTTAAAACATGTCAAATTACCAACCATTCATCATTCATTTAGTGCTTGATTCCCCCTGCCCACTGTGGATTATTTTAACATTTCAACATTAATCATCGCAACATGACGTTTCCTAATTTTTTATACATCATTATCAAAATCTTCTGATTAACACCAACACTCCGTGAAACAAATAAAGTGTTTCTTTAAAAATTTTGATATTAAAAATTCTAAAATGTGACAAAAATGTCAAAACATACACGCTGTAAAAGAAAATCTTAACGAAGTGTAACATTGAGTGAGAGCAAACAAAAGGAATATCAATAACAATATGACAGCAAACCATTTTACAACCTCCCCAATTTAAGAAATGCTTAACTGTGACACCGAAATCTATTCAAAAACAATTTTAAAGGAAAAGTAATAATAAAATGATTTTGTTATTTCCTAAAAAAATAACTACAAACAAAAATCATATTTTTATCTTTATAAAACTAAAGTTGTCTTTCTATACTTTAAAAAAAATATGAATTTTTTTTTTAACAAAATAAATCTCAGGGGTAAAAAAATATATTTAAAAAATAATAATCCTCAAAACAAACGACACATAAGAAACTCCAGACTTTGCAAAAAATACCAGTCTATAAAAATTTCTTGCTAGTCATTCAAACATTCATCCACCCACCCATCTCATACTCACTTGCAGGGTTTAAGGGGCAAAGCAACAAAAAAAAGGACATGCCGTCAGACACTCATCTCAATTTAATAGCAATTTTCTCAAATATAATACACAATTTTAAAGTCATTGTTCTGTAACGCATTTTTAAGGACAATGCAAACATGTGCAAAAAGAGTAAAAAACAGACACAAAAAAAACATTCTCCCCAAGGACATTTTACAGCATTGATTCAATTTCATGTTAATTTACTTGTCAATACGATACTAATAAATATAAGAGTGTGTATGTATGTACGTTTGTGTGTGTGTGTGAGCAGTTGGAAAATGTTAAACGGTAAATATTAAATGGGAAAAATTTTCATACTTATCTACGCAATAAGAAAAACAATATTGGCAACAATATATGATAAATATGTATAAAGTAATAACGTGACCAACTAAATTCCAAATATAAGTTGCTTTATCCTTTATTTGTTTCCTAGATCTCAATAGTTTACAAGTGTATTAGGCGTTTGTACTGAATTTTGGAATTCACTAAACATTGGTCCAGTGGTGGCGTGGTGATTGCCTACCGAGCACCCCAGTTTCGATCCCTGGCAGAGGCCGAAACAATTTTCATCAAGGTTTTAAAATAAGGTGGCTTCAACCACCCTCCAAACAATCCATTCAAAATGTTCCCTGAACACACCTCCCCTGGAAAAGAGGATAAAATCTTGGCTAAGGTCAGGATACCGCCACTCCCTGGTAAAAAAGATATGAATGACTACACCCCATACTCGGAAGGCGTTGTTTCTAAGCAACGACAGATGGCAGCACCATTATTTTAACCTTCTCCTTACCTTTTATTTACATCACTTACCGATACCCACCCGGGTGATGCTGCCACATAATTATAGGCGTTCAAGTGTTTGTCCAAAAAAAAATGTGTTTTTCTTTCGTTTGAGTATTTTAAGAAAATTCAGCTTAATCATAAATTTTATATCCAAGTTTTTCAAAATTTCAAAATCACTAAATGTCGAAAACCCAAATTTTTGAATTCTCTAATCCATGTTCCCGGCCGAATGCCATCTATGCGAAGAAGCTTAATAGGCTTTTTACACCGATCAACATATAGCATCTACCATCAAAGATGTAGAAAATGTGAAACACTCGTTTACATTGCTCACCATTTTTGAAAAAAAAAAAAAAATTTTTTTAAATTAAAAATATTTTTTTCTCACAAAAGGACCAAAATTTAAAAAGAAAACTTAAAAATGTATTTGAAGTTCAATTTGTTTAAAAATATAAAAAATACTTAACAAAAAAACATTGCAATTAAAGATAAAACTTGACAAATGGTAACGCTGCTTTCAAAATAAACTTCTTTTTGTCAGTGATGCCACAATAATAATATTGCCACTTTTCTAGTGACGACACTAAAATAATCGAAAGATGTAGAATGGAATAAAATGAGATAGGAACATCTTTTAAAGATGTTGAAAGATGTTGGTTTTTAGCCTTATGTATGTCTTATGGAAAGATGTTAACATCTTCGCAAATGGTGGCAAATTGATGGTAGATGTTAGATGTTGATCAGTGTAAAAAGGCTATTAGTTATCAAAGCCAGTGTTCGTTATATCTACCATAGAGATGAAAATCATTGCGCCCGGACGAAACCAGTCTATGCAGAAAAGCTTAAATTTGCAATTCTGGATTTTCAATTCAGAATTTTGGAAATCGAAATTTTGAGTTTCGGGCATATGTCCCCAACCCTTAAGTCTTGTTTCACAGCCGAAATTCATTCAGTTTTTGCAGGAAATTTAAAAACTTTAACCATAAATATTATTAGCACAACTATATTTAAAGAGAATCGGTCTCTTGCATATCTTCTAAAAGCTAAAATTTATTGCTTGCTATTACACATAAACTGTTTTGCTCGGATTAGCTGCTTTTTTTACATGACGAGCGCAAAATTATGGAAAAAATATATATATATTTTTTTGACTTACTAAGTGCCGGTTCACACACGTCAAGTTTGACTCGTCAAGTCTTGAGCTTTTAGGAGAGAAGGGAAAAGAGGATGCCATATCTTTTCCTCTCTCTCCTAAAAACTCAAGACTTGACGAGTTAAACTTGACGTGTGTGAACCGGCACTAATGTTATTGATAACAAACGAATTTTGCGCTCGTCATCAAAAAAAGTTTTAAAAACAGGCAGTATTTAAAATTTTCACTGTATACCCTTGCTGTTACAACGCTTAATATAATCAATTCGAAATTTACAATCTTCGAAAATTAGATCGCAAATGGGTTCGAAAATATTACTTTTAAATTTTGAATTGATAAGTCGTTGCTACTCTTTTCATGTAGTTTTTAAACTTTATGTCGGTCAAAAGGAGATAAACCTGGAGCATTTTTTTAAGCCTTTATACACATTATTACCGCTACGAATGGTTTTATAATTTCATGTTCGAAAATTTTTAAGAATACAAAATTTCAGAAATTATATTCTTGTTTTATAAAAATACTGACATGAAAAGAGTTACTTAAATTTAATTTAATAATCTCAGGTTTTCAAACTCATTGTTTGCATCAAAGTCTTTCGGGTGTGTCACAGAGTTTACGAAAGCGAAAATTTACGCATTCTTCAATTTGTACCGCTTTTAATTACATCATACTACATATTTTGAAATACAGCCAGTCCCACGATGTCACACGTTAACGTTCGCATAGAAAATAACATTTACTGCCTGTTTAACGATTTCAAACGTCATCGTTCGCATAGAAAATTATATTTAAAACAAAAACAAAATTTGAAAATTTGTTTTTGTTTTTAATGTAATTTTCTATGCGAACGTTAACGTTCGAAATTGATGAACAGGCTATTAAAACAAAAACAAATTTTAGAAATTGTTTTTGTTTTAAATGTAAGTTTCTATGCGAACGTTAACGTGTGACATCGTGGGATTAGCTGATAAACTAAAAACGAAAAACTGGGAATGGGAATGGCTTTTTCCACCAACAATAAATATCAGTTTATCAATAGTGGGAATTCATCACATAAAGGCCTGTTTTCACAACTTACCGATAGCTAAAAGTAGGCTTAAACCGGCCTTAAAAAAAATGTTCCATTATTAAAACTTTACTTTAACTTAAAGTTAATCCTACCTGATAGGTTAAAGTAAAGTTGTAATAATGGAACACTTTTTATACGGCCGATAAAATCCTACCTTTAGCTTTCGATAAGTTGTGAAAACGGGCCTAAAACTAAAGCTTCTTAATGAAAAACTTTTATATTTTACGTTTGTAGAGAAGATAAAAATTTTCTCATTTTCACTTTTGTTGCTGTTACGCAACTGATTATATATTTTTCAAATACATTACTTTAAAATAAAACTTACTTTCTCAAGGTGAAATTTTTACGAATATTAACAACACGACTAAAACTTTAAATAAAATCTATGAAACCCCTGTGTCCTAGCTTTTCGAACATAGAAATTATTTTTACAATATAAATATTTAATATTACTAAAGTTGTATTTGACATGTATGCATAATTTTTTATATTTTAAAGTTATATTCGAAAATTCGAACTTAATTTCGAATTTCCAAAAAATTATCAAAAACTCTTCTACATACTTATACAACTTTATATGTTAACGAAAATTCAAAATAAAAATAGAAAAAATTACCATTTGAATAAAAAAACCTTCAATTGTTGTTTTTTTATTAATTTTTCAAATCGGCTGAAAAGTCCGTAGAATAACCAGTAAAACAACAAATTTGTTAAGCAAAAGTCAACTTATTCATTGTCTCCTTTAAGAGCGATACAATCACTCCAACGCCTTTCTAACATTTCGATACCTATTGTTTAGAATGATTTATCATCTCAAAATAGGCCTCTGTTTCGGCAATCACTTCTTCATTTAAACTTAATCTGTTTCCAGCGATAATTTTTGAAGTGTGAAAATAGGTAAAATCGTCGGGCGCAAAAGCTGGCCAATACGGTATATGCGGACGCAATTAAAAGTGTCGTTCGCCCAATTTGGTTATGGTCCTTGCAACTTGGCGCACTGTCTTGAAATTGTTTACTCTTCATATTGAACCGTTTTTTGTATTTTACTCTTTGAAAAGCACCAGATGTATCATGTATCCATCGCTACGGTAGGCTTTTAATGCAACCAAATTCCTCATTTACCCACATTTCCCAGCTAACTGTTGCGCCTTTGGCTTCATCGGGTGAGGTTCGCCAGTTGCTGTCCACAGCCGACTGCCAATTTGACTCTGGAGTGAAGTGGCATAATTAAGATTCTTCCATTTTTACATACCGAAAAAAAAACTCTTTCTTTATATTTCGCCGAAACAGCTCCAAATGCTCTCAGAATCATCAACACGTTGTCGTTTTTGGTGCACTTTGAGCAAGCGTTGCACTCATTTCAAAAACAGCTCTCTCATCGACAAATGGTCCTGCAAAATATAGTCGATATACTCTTCAATATTTTAAAGGTATAAGCAATGTCTTGCAACTTTACTGTCTGCGTAAACGACCCTAATCGTAAAAAAATGGAGAAAACAAATGGAGAATTTTAAATAATTGTGATTGCCACATAGGCTAATAGATAGTAGGCTAGTCTATCAGTGAAAGGGGATTCCTACCATAACACAATTAAAACATGTTTTCATTGTTTACTTAAAAAATTTGTTTAAACATGAAGAAATTAAATTTTAATCGGTTGGTCACATTTAGTTTTTCTAACCCTGGTTCGATTTGTAGTCACTTTTTTTTATTTGACTACTTTTCTTATTTTTGACAACGGTTGGGTACAAGTGTTAAATATTATTTATTACCTTTGCAAATTTAAAAATTGTTTAAATTTGTCCCTTCATCTTATTTTATTATAATAACATGGAGGGTGGTAAAGTTAAGAAACACCCCGTAAACAAAATAACAACAATATCAACAACATTGAATTTAACCGTTAAATTATCAATTGTGTTTGTATTGAGTATTAAAATATAAAAAAATGTATGTAGAAAAACTACATGTGTGGATGTATGACTGTCTACTGTTAAAGTTCAAGTATTTACTTTGCTTCCTTTCAAGACTGTTGCTTTTTTCTTTTTGTCATCGACTTCTGGCTTGAGGTTTTTTGCTTCATACGTATGTTTGACAGGAGGAGGGGAGTTGTTTTGTTAAATTGACAAAACAATTTGCAAATTCCTAAATAATACTGTTATTGGCACTTTTTGACACTTGCCTTTACATTTAAATGTTTGTTGTTATTATTGTTTTCTTAACTCCCTCCTTTAACTTACTTTTTCGTTATATTGTGCGTATGTGTTTTCGTTTATTGATGGGTGTGTGTGTTACTGCATATGTAAGTTTGATTTCCGTTTATGGAAATTGAACAAATTGCTTTACAATTGTTTAATTTGTTCGTTTAAGAGTATGAGTGTAAACAATTTGTGTTTATTTTGTTGTTTCTCGAAAGTCTTTAAGGGATTTGATTTACCTGTGTCTTTAAAAGGATTTGTTTATGTATTAAGAGAATATAGTGTCAAGATTATATTTGTATTTGGATTTATTGGTGTCAATAAATGATGCAATTGTGACTGTAGTTTAAGATTTAAATTTGATTCAAAATTATTTGTGTTTTGAAAATACTATTTAACAGATATTTTGTCTCTTAACGTTATAAAATATGGGTGGCTGATGAAAGCCGCCACCAAAAGGCAACTTGATCTGAACGCCTAAACAAACAAAATTGTCACATATAGAGCGGTTTCAACCCAGAAAGGTAATTGCATTCAACTCGCTAAGATATTTTATTAATCTGGAGGAAAATGGTTTAGACCTCTACAAAATCCATTATGTTTCTGCACCTTTTTTGCCAGTGGAAGTATTTACATGAAGGAAAAATAATTTGGCAGAGCTGAGTTTCGAACCCTGCCCTGCAAATAATATTGGACCACCTGCTCCATTTTGATAAAATGGACTACTTCATGGACTGGTCCGATAAATTTAAAAATTGCAAGACTAGGATTTCATAACCTGTGCCTATGTTCTGTAACTCTCGCGTCGAGAAATTTTATTTTGCGATTACTTGCTGTCACGTAACGAAACCTACAAGAAGACTACCAGTCATTTTACAAGTTATTGGCTAAAGTTTCTATTAGTTTATTAAGAGCAAAATGAAAAAACTAACCGAAAATCTTCTGTACATGTGATTTTGCCTCTCTCTCTCTCTAACTAATTAGTTCCCCTCGACTGCGGAACATGTATCTGTACTGCTTACTCTACTGCTTTTTAGTAGTCAATGATAATCTAAATAATGGTTAGCGCTAACTAGTTATTTATAACGTTAATATTGTTTATAACGTAAATATTGGTTAGTCCTAACCTTTTAAAATTATACTTTTTTTAAATTTAATTTTAAATTTAATTTATTATTAAAAAAATTATAATCGAATTTCATTTATAATGGGTAATTTTTTAAGAGCTATAGGAAAGTTTAAAAAAAAAACACATAAAGTTCAGAAAAATGCATGAAATCTTTATTTGAATCGATAGTACGGTCCATATAATTTAATGTTTGCAGATTATTTCATGCAAATGTTGACCGTGACTGCGCCTCAAATGGTCCATCCTCTTAGTCCAATTTTGGCACACTCTTTCCAACATTTCGTCCGGTATCTCATGAATAAATGCTTCAATGTTGTCTTCCAATGCGTCAATTGAAGCGGGCATGTGTGTATAGACATAAGCTTTAACGTAGCCCCACAAAAAATAGTCTAAAGGCGTTAATTCGCACGATCTAGGCGGTCAATTGCCCGGTCCCGAGCCTGAAGTACAAAGTTGACCGAACTCGCCTTTCAATATGTCCATTGTTAAGCGTGCTGTGCGGCATGTGGCACCGTCTTGTTGAAACCGCTTGACTTGCATGACAAGCTCTTGCATTTTGGGCAAAACCAAGTTGGGTATTATCTCACGGTAGCGCTCACCATTCACAGTTACGTTACGATTCGCATTATCTTTGAAGAATTACGGTCCAATGATGCCACCAGCCCATAAACCGCACCAAACTGTGACTTTTTCTGGATGCATGGGTAGCTTTTGTAATGCTTCTGGCTGATCCTCACTCCAAAATCGACAATTCTGCTTATTAACGTACCCATTGAGCCAAAAATGAGCTTCGTCGCTGAACACAATTTTTCGATAAAAAAGTGGATGAACTTTCTTAACAGAGCACGCATTTTGATAATAAAATTCAATAATTTGCAAGCGTTGTTCGTTTGTAAGACGATTCATGGTTAAATTATAGACCAAACTGAAGAAGTTTGACAGTGAAACAAAACACGAAACGTGCGTCAGCTGTTTAAGCCAGTGTTGCCAAAAAGATAATAGCTGAAAAATCACCCGATACATAACATGCTTTAATTAAAATTAAATTAGACTTCAGAAAAGTAAATACCACGTCCCACTTCTTGCATGGGTCTGGAAACGGAGGTAAACGTACGTGTGACCAATTAATTAATTGTAGGTCTTAAAAATACATTTTATTTTGTCATCAGGATTTTTAATAATATTATTTGTTCCTTTATTACTACCACCAAATCTTAAACGATTATCCTGGCCAAGGCCACCATCCGAATGACCGTTCGAATACTTCTTTCAAAACAATCGCTTCGCACACAGACTCTGTTGTTTCCTGAGAATCCACCACCACGTCCTCTGAAGCCGCAATCAGTACCTTCTTTCCTTTACCACTAACATTCTGCATACCGCTGTTTGGTGGTGCCACTTTTTCTTCTTGAAGTTTTTTTTAACTCTAACTTTAGTTACAAATTATTTAATTAAATTTATTGATTTTTTCTTTAATACTGTTGAAGTCATTCCAATATTAAATAAAAATGCAGCAATAGCAGTTATATAGGAACTGTAATTGAATCAAAAACATTTTTAAGAACACCTTTAAAAAGGCCTGAAATAAGAAATAGAAAATAACAAAAAATTATAAAATATTGTTGATTTTGTCTTAGCTTTCACAATTAGATCCTAGGAAGAGAGGTAGCGTTACAAATGTGACCTATGCATCATCGCAATGTGAGCTCTGCTGAATCTATCGTTCCTGTTAACGATTTCGCGGCGTTTTTAGCATTTTGGCCTATTTTACGGCTCATATTGGCCTGCAATTGAAGACGATGTACTAGACGATATGTGATTTTCAGCGTTTACAAAACTGCAGTCAAAGTAGAAAAATTGACTTTTCTTCTACTTCATTAGTCATTGGCCAAAAAAAAACTGTTGTTTTTACATCTGATTTATTATATGTTAACAGTCGATGTCCAATCAATCGAAAAAACGAAAAGTTTTACACAAATTTTCGTTTTTTGTTCGCTAGTTTTTGGTTTCGACTGAAGTTTTTTAAGCCCTTGTGAATTTTACAACACGGTGCCACGAGCCACAACACAAGACGATATTTTTTCGCTTAATTGAATGAAAAGTTTCCAGAACTCGTCATTTCACGTTTGCCCTTTGACGCTTGAAATACCGACCGAAATGTGCTATAAAGGGGTCGAAAGCTACCTCAAAAGGATCGATTGTTGCAACCAATCTACAGGCGATCAGTTAAATGACATTGTATTTCTCATGTTATGGCAAGGTCCAGGCAATTTAATGACATAAAATTTTCATCGAAATCAAAGCTTTATGTGTGTTTAATTTTACATTACTTTTGAAACCAAAAAATTTATACCCCGCTATATTTAATAAATTTGCTTAAAATTAGTAATTCCTTTTTTGTAATCATCTTAATGGGAGTGACATAATGGATTCTAAAGTTTTTATTAAATTCATCTTTTTTACCCTTCAAATATGCAACACAAAAATGAAATAAAAATAAAAGGAAATAGCGTGTGTATGTTTTAGTGTGATTATGGCGTAGCACAAAAATACTTATAATTATTCTCGCATATAAATTTTTAATCAGGTCAACGATAAAATACAGAACACAAGGTTCACATACTTAACACACACATGACAGCTTTTCTTTTTAATTTGGCTTTCATTTTGTAGCGCTTTTTCATCATATTTAATTTTAATTTTTCCAAGATGAATTTGTATGGCATAAATGTATCAAGCAGTTTACTCGCTCAGTTTCTACTGCTTATGACATGATGACAGCAACAACACCAATGAAAAAGGGTTTTTTCATCTTCGCTTTTCACTTAAAACAAAAAGTATACACACACACCCACACACAAACAAAGAGTACAAAGTTTTTTAATGCTTTTTGCCTTTTTCATAAATTAATTCAAGTTGAAAATTCATTAAAAATATTAAAACACGCATAAATATTAACATATTTACAGAAACATATATGAACATATACATACATATGTACATAAGTGTAAGTAAACTAAATAATATCACATATTAGCATACATATGTACATTAAATTAAGTGTGTGTGTGTGTGTGATTTTTAATTTTTTAACATTTTCCTCCTCTTTTTTTGACAAATATTACATCAAGCAGAAAATTTTAATATAATTTTCACTTAAAAATATAAAGAAAAACTTTTTCACTTACTCTCACTCACAATCAAACAAACATGAACACATTCTTATACATTGTAGACAAATACACACATCCATATGAATGAATAATTTTTCCCATATACATAATATAATATTCTTTTATGTTTAAATATAACTTTATATATTTAATTTTGTATATTAGTATGGGTGTGTGTGTGTATTTTGTAGTAAAAGAAAATAAAAAGGATTTCCGTTGCGGATGTAAAACATTTTCCACACTTATGCTTCTAGTCACACAAAGATACTACACTCACATACAAATGCATAAAAAGAATACAAAGTATATGACTACTATTTATTCATAGAAGTGAGCTAATTGGTAAGTAGTTGGAATTAACAGTAGTAAGACATCGAAAGAACTTTGTAAAACTTATTAAGAACAAAGTTATGATTGTTCGAGTGTGTAATTTTGTTTTACAAAAACCAAGTGATCATGAACAAGTAAACGTGTCGAATCTTATATACCATTCACTATGGTGCGAAAAGAACATTTAATATATAAATAAATACCGCTCACTTTTTTCGGTTGTCTTGTATTGGTATTGAAGTTTTTTTTCACTCAGGAATGACTCCTACTAATGCATTGTGTTGGAACTCAGAAAAAAAGGTTATGGAAAGAAGGATAGAGGTAGTAGTGCTTGTGCACGTTCAACTTGAACTAACTCATCCAAATACGAACAGCTCGACTAAAAAACGGTTTTTCCCTGTAATGCGTTGTACGATGCACAGGCAAAAATACTACAAAAGGATATGGGCACTTCCACAGAAAAGCTCTCTTTTTGTCACGTCACGTCACCTAGCAATTATTCTTGTATTTTAGAATCACGTTGTTCAAATTTTTCCTCTCTTTCACTTAATGAAAACCTAGTTGCGCTCTACACCCAAATGCAAAAAAGTAAATAATATTTTCATATTCTTTGAGAAACAATTAAAAATGGTTGGTGACGTTACGTGACAAAAAGTAGACATTTCTGTGGAAATACCAATATGCTCTTAAGGAAAAACGTATATAACGAACAAACGTACAGGTTTCGGGAACCAGATCCCTAATTTATCAGAACACATCCTATAGTAGTAACGATAAAACAGGCAAATACAACCTACATTGCGATGGTGCTCAAGGGAGTCAATATAATAGAATATCCTACTGTCACCAATGAGAATCTTCGCCCTCTTCTGCACGCGGTTGAAAAAGATCCTAAACAGACTCACACATGAGAGTTGTATTCCATTCTAGGCCGGATATTGGTGTTATAAATATTAAGGAGATCAGATGGAGTGAAGTATCTCGTACACCGTTTTAAAGAACCGAGACAGTTGAATGCTTCCTTCTAGACTTTGAATATGGGTTTTGTCCATTAGACATCACATTGTATTTTCAAGCCGATAACATCAAGAGATTTTGATTCCCTCATAATCTTGATTCGTCGCGCGTTTATGCGTCAGCATGCAACATTTGGGTCTTTCGGGCATTAAAACCGACCCTATTCGCACGACTCCGATTTAATGTCAAGGTCTTGGCCAAGCATATCAAATGAATACGAATGGCAAAGGTTGCTGTCATCTGCAAAAGTGAAGATGGAAAGCGAAAACGGAGCCTTGCGGCACTCTGAATGAATCTTGAACACGTTTGAGTAAGTGCTGTAACTTTTACTGTTACTGATATATTTTGTATTTGTATGGTAGGCCACGACCACTTTTTCAATAGCACCCACTTTTCGACGGATTTTCCTTATTGACAACTCAGCTTTATGTACCAAATTATAAAAAAAATGTTCCCCTTCCGTTATTCAGACATTAATAAAACTATTTCGTACTATGCCCACTTCTCCAATCCCACCCTCTTCTTGCTAGATGTCATGCATTGACACCGAAGCTATTTGTACTAAGTTAGAGAACTTTTACTACGTCGGCTCTACAGATATACAGAAATCGTTTTTTCGTTTGTATGGAAGGTGCCACTCCCACTTTACCAATTCCGCCTAACTTTTTTAAAGAGGTTGTGCATTGATAGCCCAGCTATGTTTACCAAATTTGGAACATTTTTGTTTTACCTTTTTTTGTTTTAAATTAAACTATTTTGTGCCACGCCCACATCTGTACTCCCACCCACAATATGTCAGCCTACTAACAACCAAGCTTTCTTGTACCTAGTTCGGATATTGGATATTGCCTTTCTTCAGACATACAGAAATCTTCATTATCTTTGTATGGAAAGTGTCACGCCCCACATTTCCAATTCCGCCCATTTCTTTTGCAATGTTGTGAATTGACTACCTAAATATTTGTTACATTGGCCTTCTGTCGCTCTCCAAATATACAGATAAATTAAAAAAACCAAAAACAAGGGATTAATTGGTAAAATTAGTAGCAATCGTGGTTTTGAGTCATTTGTGGACCAATCTGGATGAATCTTAACAGCAAACTTTAACGGAGTAAAGGTATGTGACTTAAATAAAGAACAACCTGGGCCCCATCAGCTCTGCGGTCTCCGGAAAACCTTTTTCAAAATACACACGAACGGACGGTCAGCCGTTTAATCACTATCGCCTCTAATAAAAAGCCTGAAAATATATACATACTTTATAGGGTCAAAGTTCAATATTATAGAAATAACAAACGGAACGATGAACTTTTATATATGCATACCCTTTCCAGCTGTGATAAAGGGTAGTATAAGTTTTCAGATTCTAAAAAGTTTCCCTGTTTAAAGCATTTTCAAGCGGACTACCAAACTTTATGAATTTAAATAGAAACTTAACTAACTAAATGGTGTTTACTTACTACATAAAATTCATAAAAATTTTTATTTCCAACTCTCAACTTTTAAAGCAATTTTCTAGTTTATTTATTTTTTTGAAAGGTACTACATTCAGTACCTTTTAATCATTGTCAAAAACCATTTTATTACTCTTTGACTCCCAAAATATAAACGACATGTTACGCAAAAAAAAAACCTTCCAGCGCACAGTAGCGCCCGTAGAGCAAACGAGGTTGCAAAAATCAAAATTTTCATGAGCACCGACGAAGTTTTGAATAAACTCATGTTATAGGAAACTTTTCAACGATTTCAAATCTGCCACTCTTAATAATATCACATTTTTAGTTTAGAAGATATAGCCGTTCAAAGTTGACCGACTTTCGGTTTTCAAAAAAACACACAATTTTTAGTAAATTTGTTGCGATTTCAGGTGTAATATCACGAAAAATAGGTAACGAATCGCCTTATTTTTTGTTTGTATTGATTGATGCATTTATTAAATGTGTAATGATAAAAAAAAATGAACTGTTTGCTTTGTGTTTCTCCTGGTAAATCACTATTTAAAAACTATCCGTTTTTTCACTATTTTTCAACTTTGACGGAAAATAACAAAAATCTATATTTTTCTATATTTGCCATATTTGCAAAATCTGTTCTTTGATTATTTCTTTACATAATTCAAAAATTTTATCTGCCCGTACGTGCCCGTTTGGCTTCTAGAGGTAAAAAAGGTTAAAAAGACATGGTTGCCATACTAATATTGCGGTTTAATAAAATTCTTTAATTTGGCCCCTACAGCGCGTAGGATGCTCCTAGATGGGTCAAATGTATGACCAACCCCACTTTATTATTTATTGCCGAATTTCGGTTTTTTTAGTTATTTCAATAAACTAAACCATTTTTGAGTTACGCGAATATATGCTGTGCAGCGCCTTAGTCCGTTTTTAAAATTTAACATTTTGCAGATATTACATTTTTCAAAAAAAAATTTATTTTTTCAATATATGGTTTGTAGCCCCAAGTATTCTCTTTAAAATGACATTAAAATCATCTTCGTATGTCAAGTAGTTTTCGAGTTATTGAAGAAATAAGCTCAACACATTCGGCTAATTCGGCGAAATTATGACATTTTGAGTATGACATAACTTTTGAAAAAAAAATTTTAAAATTTTTTTTCGTTCATATATGTTCCTTATAAGATAAAAGGAACATTCTCACCAAATTTCATTAAAATCGGAAGGGGTCGTGTCCCACTCTTGGTCGTTTTGACATGGAATTACCCATATACCGAAAATACAGAAAATTTAAAAAATAAATTTAAAAAAAAAAAATTTTTTTTTTTAATTTGTTGGGTAATAATTTAGAACCCTAAAGAAAAAAAAAATAAAAACAATCTAAAAATGTAAAAATAATTTTTTTTTAGGTACCATAAAATTGATTTTTCTACTAATTTTAACTTTGATAACCCATAAGTAGGCCCCTACACAGCGTAGCACCCTTTTCAAATGCACATTTCATAGGCTGAACAGTTATCTATCATATGCTGTTTAAACTGTTCAATTACCTTATTCGGTTCAAAAGATATGATTTTTGCAACGAAAAAACTCAAATGGCGCCACTGTGCAGCGGTGACAACATCAACAGAAACAGAAGACAACAAAATTTGACTTCTTCAGCTTCTACGACTTCTTGTAATTTTGAGCAAAACCCTTTTCATATATATTTTTTTTTAACACAAAATGTGTTTTATAAAAATAAAAAGCACAACATTTTAATGCAATTTCTTGTTTTTGTCACTCTCTCTGTTGTAAATAGTTAAATAAATTCGAGTGCGAGTAAAAGAGGGTTTAAAAAGTTGTTTGAAAAATAGTTTCTTTTTATAGAAATACATAATTTTTTTTTCTCTCGGAACTTCCTCTTGATAAATACTAAAGTTTTTTAATTCATTTAGATTGTGGGTACCATAAAAAATAAAGAGTCTGTCGTATTTCTATGGAAGAGTAGAAAAAAAGTGTTTTGTAATGTCAACATAAGTTTTCCATATTGTCTTCTTTTTTTCACAAACAAACGAGTCGACATAAAAGGGAGAAAAAAAAACTCTTTTGAAAACTACTTTGTGTGGCCACTTGTTTTTTACAAATTAAAGAAAAGTTTTTCTATTTTCTATTACGAAAAATAAACAAAAAACATTGAAAGAAGGGGTTTGTACCTCTCGAGATGACAGCAGAGTTTAAAGAAAATTATATTGAACTGAATGGGTTAGAATAAATTTGGCAACAGTTTTTACAAAGAATAGAAGCAAAACCAAGATTTATTCGGATGTGCCGAATTTTTTATACCCTCCACCGAGAGTAAAAATATTTCAAAAGTGGCATTAATGCACTGATAGAAAAATGCATCTTCATATTGATGATGCCCTAACATCAGAATTGTGACATCAATGTTACTACAAATGGCATCAATGATGCAAAAAGTAGCATCAATCCAATGACTAACGTCTTCGTACAATTTTGTCATTTTTTGTGTATCATCTATTTTATGACCATAGTGACATCAATTCGATTCCACATTTTGTATATTATTGACATTATTTTCATGATTGCAATGTATTAAAGGAAAAAAAATTCCCATATTCTATTTTTTTAAATTATTTAGTTAAATACATCTAATTTTTAAAGTAGAATGATTACAAGAACCATATTGGGCATGGTGCTGGTGTCTTGTTATTGAGAATTCTGCTGTAAACAAAGGGCGGAATACACCAAAAGTGAAACAAACATATGTAACGGGTAAGTAATTAATAATATTCTCTCACTTTGACTTAAGTCAATTCCAATGACTTTGACTTAATGACAAACTGTCATTAAATTGATGCTAATGTGTCCTGTTACTGCGTCATCGCACTAAGGACACGTTCGTCATTTCTGCGGTGCCGATGTGTCATCACATTGACGACATAATTTAATTTTGACCCTAATGACACTTTGGATGTTAAGGTTGGCATCACTATGATGAAAAGTGTCATGTGGTCAAAAACGAAGACACTTGTCATAGTACTGATGTCAAAATACATCAGCGTTATGACGCCTTTTCTATCAGTGTATGGAATGTAAACTTCATAAACCGGTCTTGATGTAAACTTTCCTCACCGTTTTAGAATTCGTTGCGTATATCAAAAGTATGTTTTTGAGAATTTGCCTAATACGAGGCCTAAGTTTAATTATAGACTGGTCATCTTTAAATTTGGTGTTAAAATTTCCAGTTTTATACAACTATGAGCGTACCTACTAAAGTCTTTTACAAGAGTGGGCTCTATATGCGGCTTATGATTAATTAGGGATCGATCTTCACAAAATTTTGCTGTATGAATTCTAATGTCATTAAACTATGACAGACCGAAATTTTTACAAAAATATCAATTTCTTATGGCGGTTGTTCCACATTTTGTATATAAATCTTCTCCTACTGAACCTGCTTAGGATAACTTAAAACTATTTGACACACGAACTTTTCTTTTCTGTTGAGTCTCTCGATAGTGAGGCTTTTTTTAACGCACAGAAAGACAGACGGACAAAGAGATAGACAGACAGACATGTGTAAATCGACTTAGAACTACTCAAACATCAAGAATATTAAAAAAGTTTCACACGGTCTGATAAACTTAGTATACCCTCCTTCACAACTGGTTGTGTATTTTTAAAAGTTTTAATGAGAACAAAATATTTATCAAAAATGAAATAAAGGAAATAAAGTTTTCATTTTTAAAATAGGTTTGAAACTTTTAAGTTAAACGTAATTAGTACTAAGTACTTTTTCTTTGGGCCAAACTTTGGAAATGGTATTATTTACAACAAATGAAGTTTAGCAATAGTTTAAGCAAAAATTCATAAATTTAAGCAATAATAACATAAACTGCATGCAAAGTTTAAACTTAAAATAAGAAAGAAAACGCTTTGACCTTCTTGAACTTATTCCTTAAACAAACCATTTCTTAATTTCTAATTAGAATCACTGCCAAAATAACAACAGCATATGGTCACATATAAATATTTATACTTATAACCATTTATACAATAACAAAATATGTCATCAGCATACATACGTACTAAATATTTATTATCAATTCTAAGACAGACAATCCCACCAGCAGACAGACAGACAGACAGACAGACAGACTGCCAAAGAGATTAACACCAACTCGGCCAAAAAACAACCCCACTGGCAATTCTTTCTTCATTTCAATCTTTTGCTCGTCAACCAAATTGTCGCAATCACTTAAAACAACATTAAAAACAATAGACTTGATTCTGCTAAACGAATTCGAGGAGACAAATGAAGGAATACTTTAAACTAGAAGATACTAAATGCATAACAAAAAAAAAAAGAGCAATTCCTATAAGTACTTGGTAGACTTTTAAGTTATAAAAATTAATATAATACACTTAGAGAAATTTGAGGCAAGAAAGCAACTTAATCTTTAAAATTTCCAGTTTTTTCGACTCGAAAGCAATTTTATTTCAGTCGATACTGCACGAATCGTAATTATTTTTTTATTTTTTCAGTGTTGTGAAAACTCAAACAAATGCTTTACAACACTAAAAAAATAATTTCGATCCGTTCAGTATGTACAGCAAGAATAAAGGCCGCTTAAGCCGAACGTAAATGTAATTAAATGCAATGTAAAGTACCGTAACGTACTGTAAGCTCGTTTGTGCACTTATAGAACATGTAAGAACGTGTCAGCTGGTTTTCACAACCAAAAACAAAAAAGCATTAGTATACATAAAACAACACACACAGTGATGAGAATTAAAAATGTTGAAATGGTGACCGCTTTGCAGAAAAAGAACTAAGTGATTTAAATAGTATTAAAACTGTATTTCTTGCATGTATAAATAAATAATTTAATATTTGATATTAATATTACAGATTTACAAAAAACAAATATGTATTATATCATATTCGTACACATGTTCTTACATTAATTTCAAAATGTGCATACGCCTAAACAAGGTTTTGATACCACTAAAAACCAGACTTTGTTTGTTTGTGGATATGTATACATTTGTTAATTTTATACATCTAAACATACATATATTTGTATAAATGAAAATATGTATGGATTGTAACTTATTACGTCAAAAGTCCACAGATATTATAACAGAAAAAGTACCAAACAAAAAGAGTGATTTTACCCGCATTGCATTTAAAATATAAGCAGCCCATCACTATCTACAACTGTCACGTAACCTCGTAATGAAATTCTATTTTCTACAGGTTGGCACGTTACGGTTAAGTGACATTACAGTCAGTTAAGCATTTGCATTGCTTTCCCTATAACAGAAACGATCAGCTGTTTACACTACATTTACATTTCTACATTTACGGTCGGCTAGCAGGACCTTTAGAAATAAAATTGTTTTCGAATTGAAAAAGTATTCGATCACGACTGCCATAATTTGCCCCAGGCTTTTTTTTAATCCGAATTTATTCCGATCTAAAATCATAAGAGATTTAAAAATTAAAATTTTGTTTTTTTTTTTCAAGAATCTCAAAGAGACTTTGGTCAATCACACTGGTCGGCAAATAAAAATCCGGAGCAAGAACTTTTTCTGTGATTTTAATTGATTTTAGCGTGCTTTATCCGAATCTGTAATTCTGTAATTTGCTTAGCTAAAGCTAAATCTCGATCGCTAAAATGCCTTAGAGAATACAAAATTGAAAAATTTTAGCGATGACATCAATGCACGTTATATATCGCATTCGTAGCCAAAAATCGTTAAATCAACTTCATAAATTGTAAGCGATAGAGATTTTGCTTTAGCGAATTACAGAATACGGCTACTGTTTTTTTCTATCACGTCTAGTTGTTAATATGGGCGAGACTAATGCCGTTTGTCTATTTTTTTGTTAATTTTTTTTTTTTTATATTATTAAACAAATTAAAAAATATCTTTACTCTAAGTCTGAGTTCATACGGCTCATGTCTTATTGACAAGATTCTTCCTTTTTATTCTTTGAACATGAATTGGCGTTCAAATGATTCATGTCATGTTGACGACATGTGCTTTTTTGATATTGAAAACAATAACAAAATTTAACAACGAATGAAAAAGCAAAACGTAAAGACAGTACATGCATCTGTGTACTCGTTTCTTTTCCCCTCTTCCCTCTCGCCTATAAAGTAGCAATCTTGCCAATAAGACATGAGCCGTATAAACACAGACTAATAATATTATGTTAGCGCCATTTGTAAAATAATTTTGAATCAGTTGTGTCGTTTGTTTCAAATGTGCCATCGAATTATTTGTTAGTGAGCGGTTAAAAAATTTAAAGAAAAAGTCCCATAAAAAAAATAAGTTTAAGGAAATTTCAAAAATAAGGATATTAGTGCAAATCAGTGATGGAAAATTTAGAAGGTACTGACCTCCAAGCAAAATAGTACTTTTTTCAAAATTTTGGTACTAAACTTAAAAATAAAAAACTAAAATACATATTTTTATTGCCACAATTAACTATACAAATAACTTTTTTATTATAATTTTTTTTTTTTTTTCTTTTCTTTTCAGTATTTTGTAAAGAAGACTTGGACAATTTATAATGGAGCAATACACAACTGAACAACTTGCCCAAATCGTTGAAATTTACTTTTCAAATCAACGGTCCATTGTGTTGACTCAGCGTGCATGAGTGACGAAGCCCATTTCCAACTAAATGGGTTCGTTAACAAGCAAAACTGTAGGATATGGCCTACGGAAAACCCGAGAGTACTTCATCAACAACAATTACACCCAGTTAAGTGTACTGTTTGGTGCGGTGTTTCTTCAGAAAGGATCATTGGCCCATATTTTTTTGAAAATGAACGAGGTGTCGCCATTTCCATCAATGGTGATCGATATCGGATCATGTTGGAAAATTTTGTAAGGCCAGCCGTGGAAAACCATCCGCAAATATGGTCCCAAAAGGATGGAGCCACAGCGCACTCTGCGAGGGCCACAGTGGCTCTTTTACGCGACACCACTTCGGTCTTTCTGGGCCACATTTAGCGTTAAGGTTAGATAAGAAGTCGCAGTTGGAATTTCAGCGGTTGGAGTCGGAGTTAGTTCTTTTTGTTTACGACTCAACAGTCCTGGTTGTCAATGTTAAAAAAATATCAACGCTAATTTTCTAAACAAAGAAACATAACAAGAAAAGAGTACTAAAACGGACGTGGGGGTACCGTGGTATTTTTTAAAGGAAAAAGTACTGAAAATAGTACCATAGTACAGAATTTTCCATCACTGGTGCAAATGCAAAATAAAGCTCTATTGTAAAATCCAACAACATAACACACACAAAGATTTCGTCAGAGTTCATAAACGTGTAACGATATTTTGCATTTGTCCTTTTCAAACCCAATATTGAACTCCGAATTGAATTATATGAAAGTTATAAAGGTGCTCTATCATAATATGATTACTCCATAATTTATTATGATTAACATGAAAATAATATAATTACTTATTAATTTATTATGATTAACATGATAAGAATATGATTAAGGGAAACATATTATGATGATTAATAAAATGATTTAATAATAATCGTAATATGATGACTACAATCATGAATCTTATCATAATACATTGCTCTAAGAATATGTTTAACACAACCATGTTTTTTCTTTGCGTGTAAGCATATTATTTTAAATGTATAGAAAACTATCATGTTATGGCTATTAAATATCATGATATGGTTGCGAGTAATATAATATGTTTTCAAAGCTATCATTATTTAGTTGTTAGAAAAATAATTATTTTTCAGGCAACAATGCTCAAATTTATAATTGCGATAAACATTGATATGTTTACAATAACTATAATATTGCTTATATTAAATAAAATTGACAGTCTTTTGTGTAAGACAATAACATTTTGTTACAATAAACATAGCGTAGTTGCCTTGCCATACCCAACCATATTTTTCTCTGCGTGTATTTTAAAAAAAATTTGTGTTTTAAATTTTGGATTGATAGTAAATGTCTCCAGTGTGAATGCATGTTTTAAATTTTCAACATCGTCTATGCTTATGCCTCCGAAATGTGTGCAAGAGTACAAATGGCATTAGGCGTATGTAAGTCTTATTCGAGAGTGGGCTTTATGTGGGGCCTTAAGTAAATTATGAGACGATCTTCACGAAATTAGACAGTGGGGTTCCTAATCTTATAAAACAATGACAGACCAAAGTTAACTATAAAGCAATATTCTGTACAGTTTTAGGCGGACTTTGGTGCTTTCCGAGAGTGGTCTTCTAAGACCAAAAAATCGTGTAATGTATGTAAAACGGGTTTTCGAAAAATTTTTAAATTTTAAGGCCCGAAATTTCGAAAATCCGTTTTACATCCAGTGCTCGATTGTTTAGTGTTAGAAGACCTCTAGTCAAATTTGATGCAGAAATTATTCGTCAAACATTTTAACCTCTAAAGTGCCGTTTTAGTATACTTTAAATACCAAACTTAGTATACAACTAGTTGTTGAGGGTATTATTAACGTCTATTTTCCAGAAATTAAAATGAATTTCTCTCAGTGCATAAATATTATTATTTTCTACAAGCACAGTAATGATGGTTGAACACAATTCAAATGAAACAATTATAATAACAATGAAGGCTGTAAAAACAACAACTACTTGGAAGAAAATTGCTTATACACAGCTACTGTTTTTCCATCATTTCGACAAGTTTAAAATCCATTAAAATATTTAATCCTTTAAACTACAAAAACAACAAAACAAGCAGAGAAAACAGCAACAGCCGCCGAGAAGCTCTACAAACTGTTAAAGTAAAAACAAAATTTTAAAGACAATGACTTAAGAATTGTTTAAAATTGGATTGAAATTATAACAAAAACAACAAAAGAAAAAGCGAATAAGTTGATATAAACGTTTCATTTTGCCAAAAGCAAAAGGAATTGAAGGGTTGGTTGGATGGCTGGTGCAGGAATCGAAAGGGAAGCGCGTGTTCTGCTACAAATAACGCGACAAGGACAACGTAAACAAAAACAACAATAACAGCGATGAAGTTTATGTTGATGTTCATGGCAATAGCAAAAACAACACCAATAAGTTTAAAGCTTGTATTGTATAGTACAAGGATAAACACCAAAATATCCTTAGTGTTTATGTAAGTGTTCGTGTGTGTGTGTGTGTGTGTGTGTGCGTTTGTAAAATAAGACAAGCTTGTGAACATGAGACATAATTTACATAAATTTTGTGTTTTTATGAAAATGTTTCAAAGAAACAAGGTTAAACAGGGTTGCTGCTCTTATTATGATTATTGGTGTTACTTGTTATCGCTTTTGTTCTGATGACTGCTTCCAAAAGTGCCACTGACTGTAAAACTGACTTGACTGTCCTCGCAGAGTATGAGGTATCACATGTTTTTTAATGGGTTCAATGTGTCTACCGAATATAACAACGTTTTGTTCGTTTTTTATTCGAACAGTGAGTTACGGGGGTGCAGTGAAGAACAAACGAACAGACGATGTCTGTTAAAGGGGTGTTTAGACGCGCATATTTTGACTTCATATTTTATTTAAGTCACCAAATGTCTTTGTCATTAGTATTACAAAATTTAATTTATATAATAAGGCGTGAATTTAATAATAAAATTAAATTTTCAAACACATCCACGTACATACTTTAACATTAACAGTTTTAGAAGAAAGTGTTAAAAAGTAAAAGTTTAAACTAGATTATTGAAAGGAGTTTATGGTTAATTTATGTGCTGAGTTTTAGGGGGTGTGTTATTATTTTGCATGTATTATGAATAAAGTTGAAATATAGGGTAAATAAATCATTTATTGTTTTGTATAAATATGAGAAGATGCATGTGTTACCGGGATCTGATTTGAAATGTTTGAATAAATGACACCTGTGTCGCGTTTATTAAAGCATCAAGAGGATAAAAAATTTGAAGTATTCAAATAATTACAAATAACAGAACCTGTTTAGAGAAAATTGTAAACAATATTATGATCAGCATTATTATTCAAATGATTATCATAACTATGTTCTTATATATCTATCATTTTTATTTATTCTACAGGTTGACGGATAAGTAACGTTATGATTTATTTAGTCTACTAGTAGTAAAGAAATATTGAAAAACTGAGCTTCAAACGAGGAAGATTTGTAGGGGAGAAATGTAAGAGTTTCGCTTACCATCTCGCGTACCGAAAGCATTAATTTCTTATAATGAGCAGGGTTGTCAGATCAATTTTGACCTTTTTCGCCAAATTCAATATCAAAAATCGCCAAAACCTTTGTTTACAAGTTTTTGACAATAAAATACATATTTTTTAAATTATTAAAAATATTTTTTATAAATCCTTAAAACAAAATTAGTTCCGTATCGCTTAAATACGCCAACAATTCAAAAAAAGTCGCCATAATATATATTTTGCTTACTTTTTATTTTGAGCGAAATAAAAATAGTTACTGAACACAAAAACAAGTTAGAGTGCTATATTCGGCTGTGCCGAATCTTTGATACCCTCCACCGACACTTCGAATGTTTTAGGAGTAATATCTGTATGATGTCTATTTATTATTATAATCTTTGAAAAAACAGACATCTGCATTAAAATTTGTTGCGGTTTAGACCTATATAAAATTATTGATCGACAATCAGAATCAATTTTAAAAAGTTTGAGTAGAATATCAGTTTAAGATGAACTTAAATGATTTTCAAGAGAACAAATTATATAAAAGCCATGGTAAGCTATGAACCAATCATCCCAAATTCTGCAGAACGATTTCTGGTATTAAAAAACATAAATTTCAATACAGCGGTGCAATTAGTTTAAGCGTTTGCAGTAAATTTCAGAAGGCTGCTAAAATGGAATCTAAGGAAAATTATGGACCGTATATCACAAAATTGCATAACATTTTTTCTGGCCATATGAAGCTAAGCTGGAAGAAAGTTTACCGCGTATTTAATTATTTTACCAGAGTGGGCTTTATATGAGGACTATGGTAAGTTATGCACCGATCTTCACCAAATTTCACAGTGTCATTTCTAGTTCTATAAAACTGTGATATATCAAATTTTGTTATGATAGCGTTATTTTTTACGTTTTTAGGCGTACTAAGCTGTTTTCCGGGAGTAAGGTTTATATGGGGCCTATGGTAAATGATGGACCGTTCTTCACAAAATTTTAAAGTCTTATTTCTCGTTCAATAAAACTGTGATGTACCAAATTTTGTTATGATAGCATTATTTTTTACGTTTTTAGGCGTACTAAGCTGTTTTCCGGGAGTAAGGTTTATATGGGGCCTATGGTAAATTATGGACCGATCTTCACGAAATTTCACAGTCTTATTTTTAGTTCTAAAAAATTTTGATGTACAAAATTTTGTTATGATAGCATTATTTTTTACGGATTTAGGCGTACTAAACTCTTTTCTGGAAGTAGGTTTTATATGGGGCCTATGGTAAATTATGGACCGATCTTCACGAAACTTAACAGTTTCAGTTCTAGTCCTATTTAACTGTAACGTGCCAAAATTTGTTATGATAGCATTGTTAGTTAGGGTTTAAGGCTTACTATACTTATATGGGGCCTAGGGTAAATCATGGACGGATCTTCAAGAAATTTTACAGCGTGATTTCCAGTTTAATAAAACGAACTGTTGCGAAATCTTATATCATTCTGTGCATTTTTCCACCATTTATGTTAGTTTTTGTAACAAAATTATCAATTTTTTTTAGGTGGTGGTTCCACATTTTGATTCATAGCTCAGATCCTATTGAACCGATTTTGCTGGATTTCAATCCCAAACTGCTTAGGATAACTACAAGCAATTTGACACCAAGTTTGTTTATTTCTTTTGAGTTTTTCGAAAGTGAGCGTGTTTTCAACAGACGGACAGACGGACAGACAGACGGACATGGCTAAATCGACTTAAAATTACTCAAGGACCCAGAATATATATACTTTATAGGGTCTGAGATGAATAATAAAAAAGTTTCACACGGAATGACAAACTTAATATACCCTCTTCACAACTAATTGTGGTGGAGGGTATAAAAAAGGTACGATGTTTACTAAAATAATTTATAGTAGTCTACTTAAAGCAACAAAAAAACATTTTTTGCGGTTAGTACTAAACAAATATAAGAAATGCACTATATACAATAGTTGCAGTTTTATTATATATGTATCTAAAACGCTTCACCATCAAGACTCGCTATATGTCTTCTAATTTGGAATACATTGTGAGGGTATTACATTTATTCAACGAAAGTACAAAAGAAGTGCAACATGTACTATTCCCATTCATGTAACTTATCAGGCATGTTCTGAAAATCACTTTTTGTGAAAGTGATTTAAAATCACAAAAAAGGTGTTCTGGACAAAAAGTTTTTTTCATAATTGTGATTTTAAACCAGTCAGCTTAGTGGCCGCCGATTTAAAATTACTTGCTTATTTGTTTCCATCATTTGTAACTAAGTTAAAACTTTTGTGGTTTTCAAAACACCCATTAATCACAATTGTGATTTCAAAATCACAAGTGATTTGAAATCTTGTGATTTACAGAACATGTCTGTATAACTCCTAATAACGCGTCTAGAAGTTCGTATTGCATTCTAATTCAAAGGCGAGTTTTAGTGGAGTTCATAGTTTCAACCCAGGCATTACTAGTTGTAATAACCGCATATTAAGGACAGCCAAAATAAAGTCCTTAAAATGTTATGTACCTGCCGTATTCTTGTAGCTTTAAAATGTTTTCCTAAACTTATTTAGTTATCTTTCCAATTAACCAACGCTTATTTGTTCCATTGTGCTTCAGAAACGTCCAAAGGTATGATAGGATTCATAAAAATTTTTAAAATATCACTAACAACATATTTTATCTGTGATAATAAATTGCCACATAAATATAAGTTTAATGTGAAAATTTTTATAGATTTCAAACATATTAGTGTTTTAAGGAATTCTATTTATTGATTTTTTCAAGAGCAATTTTATATTATAAAAAAACACTTTTCTAGAAGATTTTCATTAACTCAGCCATTTGAACATACGTTTAAATACCTATCATACATATGATTGCCTGAAATTTCATTCATACAAATACGAGAATTAAAATAATATAATTTCTAAGTATTGAATTTAACGAATTTCAAAACAAATTCATAGGTCATCAAAAATAGCCAGTTGGCGATTTTAAAAATTGTATAAATCGCCAAAAAATCGCCATGTCGCCAAATCAAAAATTAGGTCGCCAAACATGTTTGAAAATCGCCACGTTTGGCGAGAAATCGCCACATCTGACAGCCCTGATAATGAGTTCCCACTTTGAAGTTTGATACAAAAATTGCTTTATTCACCTCATATAAAAAGTGGTGAGTTTAGCTATCAGCTTTAAACGCTGAAGTTTTTTTTTAATTTTTTTCAGCATTCTCCCTTACAAACCTGCTTTGCGATAAAGGAATGCCGAAGACTATGAAATGCTATTTTATAAAACTTGTTAAGAGTTCCTTCACTTACCCTGCAAAAAATAGGACCAGTCCAAATAGGCGTGTAAAGAGTAGTCCACAAGGGACCAGGACTAGTCCAAAAGTAACCCAAACGTATCGAAAAAACCTGGTCTATTTAACATTACGATGTCCTAGGAGAGGACCATATAACCCACATTTGGAACACTAAGGAGTAGTTTTAAAACTACTCCATGGTATACTCAAGAGGATTAGTTTTGAAGTCGTTTAAAAACGAAAGCACGTCGTTAAAAAACGAAGACATGTCGTCTCACTACAAACACTTTTTAACAATGACATGGTCCATGCTTGCACTACATCGGACCAGTCCATGGAATAGTCCATTTTATCAAAATGTATCAGCTCGTTCAATTTTATTTGCAGGGTAGTGCCGGTTTACACCAGAGATCAGCAATGAGTAGTGAAAAGGTGAGTAGAGATGAATCATGACTCATAAATGCTCATATTCACTCAGAAGTTTGATTTAATTCATCGTACTCATACTTAGCAACATTTGCAGTGGTTGATTTAGAATCAACTTAACTCTATGTGTATTCGCAAAGAAAAAATGCGAGACTGCCAGATTTGTCCCCGAAATAGCAAAGTGACGAAGTTTACTAAAGTAACCAAACTGAGGTCATTTAAGAGTATGCGTATAATGTCGACCTCGCACTCATAATAATTTCTCTTGTGAGTATGAGTGAATGAGAGTAGTTTCCCTGCAAATAAAGTTGGACCATGGACTGGTCCGATGTAATGCAAGCCTGGACCATGTCATTGTGAAAAAGTGTTTGTAGTGAGACGATATGTCGGAATTAGCGAAGCCCAAATGCTTAAACATAAAGCCAAAAACAACCCAACTCGAGAGTTAATAAAATTAAGCCAATCGGCTGGGTTGTACTGTATGCTCATTTCATTGATTAAGCCTACAATGCACTATAATACTATTTTTAATAAATATTTGAGATGAGCCAAGTTTGTAATTTTCTTAATAAATCTGTTTATTTCCAAATGATAAATTGCTAAAGTGCTCGACGTTGTTGGTTTCACTCCTTTAGGACAAATTTGAATATTCTTGTTTCCTTGCAGCCATATAATAAGCTTATGTTCTTGTTTATCAATTCTATTTTTTGCGTAATTTTCCTACTGGGGTTATTAAGCACAAACTGAGAACAAAAAACTTATTTTCTACTGTTTCTTGTTTTTCCAATTTTCAAAGACTTCAGTTCTTTATTCCCCATTTATAACAAATTTCTAACTTCAAAACTTTTTAAAAATAAAAGAATCTATTTAAAATCCTGTAACTGCCCAAAATATACAAACCTGAAATATTTTTAGCTGTTGTTCTACTTAGGAATTAAATATTTCCCATCTCTTAATTGAGTGCAAAAATTAAACATATACAAAGAAAAAGTTTATTTAAGCTTCTTTATTTTTTTTCTACAATAATATCCAAATAAAAAAATGGTTAATCAGACCAAAAGCCGCAATAAAAGAATTCAGATTTTACATTTAAAAAAAAACAACTGCAGTAAAATACAGAATCTGAAAGTAAAAATTTTGTAAATCCTGTCATGATACGTCAACGGATTTTGATTGAAATTGATTGGCATATAAAATCTCAATCATGGCAATCATAAAATGCTATAATGCCGACAGAAAACAACAACAAATTGATAATAAGGGCTAAAGGAAATAAACATACACACACCCAACAACCAACAAACAAAAGCCTCTCATCATCATTATGATGTAAAATGTAAAATGATGATGGATGTTTCGGTGTAACAAATGGCAGGATTTAAACGAAGCGAAATACATATAAAAAAAGAAAAAAGCTGATATTTATACCCAGATTGATATAAAGTAGGATATTATACTTTTTATTTTGTTGTTACTAAGGGAATTAATGTGATTTTTTGTGCACATACATACATACATATTTTACTTATTTTCTTTTGAGTTAATGTTTTTTTTTTTTTTGTTTGTAGTACTTACCAGGTAATTTAAACGGTAAACCGCCCATAAGAGGATCAGGACCAAAACGTTGAGGCCCAAAGGCAAAAGGATGAAAACCAGGATGTCTTATTTTGGAACGTGGCTCCCGCGGACCATCCACCGTTACTTTAATGGCTTTATTATAAGAGGCAACTTGTATGGGATTTGTTGAAATAATAATGCTCAATGAAAAGCTTTTACCTTAAAAAAACAAAATGAACATGAACAATTTTATCATTTTAAAGCAGAAATTTGAATATTAGAGAATTTATGTTTATAACTTATTTGTTTAGTTTATAATTTATTTGTGTTAAGTTTGTTTTTTCTTTTTGTCTTTTTAATTTTTCATTATGCAAAACTAATAATTTAAATTAATTTAGTAGCCAAAATTCATTATCTAGCAATTTTTATTTATACTTATTCGAAATATGAAAATATTACGCTTTCATTTGCAGCAAAAATTCTATGAATTTATGGATTTTCAATTTCACGCTACCCATTATACATGGCCCCAATGTGGCTTCGCTATGCTGCACAAATAGACACACATGATAAGCACAGTGGGCTAGAGGGCAAAAGCCTTAGACGTTTATTCTTTGAACAATAGTTATTAACTTTTGATATTTTTAGTTAGGCTTGAGTTCATCAAATTTAATTTTCATTAAATTATTTTTACTGAAAAAAGGAATTTTTACAACATGAAATTTTTTTGAATTTATTGATAACTAGCTGACCCGACTGACGATGTCTTGTCCAAATTAGGAAAAACGTTTGCGTTCGATTTTTAAAATCCGTTAAAAAGATACGAACATTTGAAAGAAAAATTAGTCAAATCGATGGAGCCGTTTTCTGATTTTAGGTAAATCGAAAAAAGTGGGCGTTAAAGTAGGCGAGGCAAAATTTTCTTCCCGAAAAAACCTAAGTTGGACCATGGCGATGATTTTAAAGAAAAAATCGTCCAAATCGGTAAAGCCATTTGTCAAGTTAGGCGCTTAATAGAAAAAGTGGGCGTAAAAGTAGGCGAGGTACATTTTTCTTTCCGTAAAATTGTAAAATGGATTAATACGAACATTTAAAAGAAAAATTAGTCAAATCGATGGAGAAGTTTTTTTGATTTTAGGTAAATCGAAAAAAATGGGCGGGACAAAATTTTCTTCCCGAAAAAACCTAAGTTGGACCATGGCGATGATTTTAAAGAAAAAATCGTCCAAATCGGTAAAGCCATTTGTCAAGTTATGCGCTTAATAGAAAAAGTGGGCGTAAAAGTAGGCGTGGTACATTTTTCTTTCGATGAAAACTTAAAATGGATTAATACGAACATTTAAAAGAATAATTAGTCAAATCGATGGAGCCGTTTTTTGATTTTAGGTAAATCGAAAAAAGTGGGCGAGGCAAAATTTTCTTTCCGTAAAAACCTAAGTTGGACCATGGCAATCAAAGTCGTCCAAATCGATCAAGCCGTTCTCAAGTTATGCGCTTAATAGAAAAACTGGGCGTAAAAGTAGGCGTGGTAAATTTTTCTTTCGATGAAAACTTTAAATGGATTAATACGAACATTTGAAAGAAAACTTTGTCAAATCGATGGAGCAGTTTTCTGATGTTAGGTAATTCGAAAAAAGTGAGCGTGTTGGTATTGGTCTCATTTGAAAGCGACACATCTCATGATGTCAGGAACGTGTTGGTCAACCTTGAAAACGCGCGTAGGTCGTCCCTACCTCTACCTAGCGCGCTGTTTCCACGAGTTTGATATCAGTTTTGCTCGCGTTTTATCGAATCCAGGTTTATTTTCTGAAATTATAAATTGTGAATTATAATAAATACTCATTTATAATTCTTTTAAATCGTGAATATCACTCTGTTAGTACGAACATTTTTTCACATAACCTTATTATCGTCAACTTCAATTTCATAAAACGCGCTTATCTCTGGGAGGGAACACTTTTGGGGCATGGGATCGGTCTCATTCCACATCAAAAAAAAAGTGAAAATTGATTTTTTTTTTACCCTTAGGCCCCTTTCTCTATGCGCTGTCACATATATAGATTTTCATGGTTGAGCTGGGGCTCGAATCCGGGTTGAATTTACACGATTCAAGAATCACCACATTCTGTCATCAGAATTCTTTGAGTTCTAACCTGTGCACCACTGCGGTGCAAAACTATTTATAATACCTTTACCATGGATCCTTTTTCTATTGTGATTTGTAAATCACTTGAGTCTCTAAAGGCTAGAGATTAAACTCTTTTCAGAAGTCTCATAAATATTATTATGCAATTAAGCGACTTCCATTGATATAATTGAAAAAGTGAATAAATTAAAACCAATTAAATAGAAAATATTTAATATTGCCCTTCACATAAGGCAATACAGCGCCTTAGACCACTCACCCACTAACACACATTATCGAACAGATTTAAAAAATACCCCTCAATTTTATCCACCCAGCTTGTTTTCTATGGGCCCTATCGTACAAAAACCCTAAACTCGGGAGGATATTTGTGGCTAGGCCCGGAGGAATAGTGGACAGATTTGGTCAATCTAACTCATATGGGAAAAAAGTTAGTGATTTATACATTGAAAATAAAAATCAATCCATTCGTACTTAAATCAAGTCTAAGCGAGGTCAATTGTACGGTAAGTACGGATTTGCTTTCGTCAACTACAAATTGTTTGATTCAAGTAGGGATTATTTAAGTGCCCCGTTATTAAAATAATCCGAAAACGGGATTGAAGTTAGGTTATCATTAAACGACATGATATCAGGATCATATGGGTGCCAGGGCACTGGGGAACATTAAATATGAGCATGCTAGACTTGGCACTATCTAACAGATGGGCCGCGAACACAGGATGTATAACTGCGAGGAAATTGTGGATGACCATATTGCTACTATCGATGACCGAGAGAGACGTATCACTTTTGGTATCCGGTATCACTGGTCACTGCCTTTTAGCTAGGCATGCACCGCGTGTGGGAGCCAGACAATATGATTGCTGCAGCACCAGCGATGACGAAAGAAAATGAAGAGAAGTGCGTGGAATACCTTCTTTGCCACTGTCCTGTACTGAGATGGATTGTATGATATATCTGGCGTCGAAAATTTTAAGCTTTTTTAGAAATTCAGTCTGCTTCCACGTGGAGGGTTCTATTTAGTGGAACTCCATATTATCACAATGGATCATTTGGAACTAAGAGTGTCAAATAAGTACTTACTGACATTTCTCTCTAGCCTAACCACTGTGTTATATAGAAAAATACCCAAAAATATTTCAATCTCTCTCCCATTTAAACCTCAAACAACCCAAAACAAAAAATAAAAAAATTCGCATTAACACAAACACACTAGAATACAATCAAAAAATGCACAAATAAACTGACTGCAAAGTATTGAAGGAAGAAGGACTAAAAGCAAAACTGCTTTTGGGAATAACTAGCAGAAGTGGCAGTAAACTAACGCGCAAAATTTTAATATACAACATAAATTCCCTGAATGTTGAACTTTGCAAACAACGCGGTAATTGGCATATGGTTGGATACCAAATACAATAGAAATTTGAAAAACACACACACACGCAGCTACTCACATTCACTTTCCCAAACAAATATACGTCGCATACTTATAAATTCATTTGAAAAATCTATGTTTTTCCATTCGCAAGTAAAATCTAAGCGCGCACAACATTCACTCATATAAAATTCAAAATTTTCATTTTCGAATAAAGATATAAAATAAAATTTCACTTAGAAATTGCGTTAGGAGTGGATGTGTGCGTGTGTTTATATGTGAATATATCGCATGTGAAATTTCCCTTTTATATTTGTGGCTAAAATCTACAACGATATGATTTCGAATCAAAACCCAGAGGACAACAACAATTTGGAATTACGTTTATGCGGAAGAGCTTTGGGAGGTGGGGGGGTTAAACATTTGAAATTTATAACTGAAACTTGATTTTATTATATTGCAACATTCCTACATTAATGTTTTTTTCTGAATGTTACTTGTTTTTGTGGGGCATGTTGCGCGGAATATATGTGCTTATGTTTGGATTGTGTTGCAACGGAAATACAAAAGTGTGACTAAAGAATTTTATAGCCTCTATGCAATAAAATATGCAGAAATATGAGTCGGTTAATAAAAAAAAATAAAACTTAAAGCAGGAGTACTGGGGAAAATGTTTAAGATATATTTATTCTTAGTTCCCATATTTAAAGACCTGTCAACACTTTAAGTTCTTTTCCCAAATTTCTTACAAAAAATTTCTAATTAAAAACTTTTTTTTTTAAATCGTCATAACAATTTTAAAGTCAAATATTAAATTAAACGAACCATGATCTTTAGGCAAACACCACATTTTGTGTACAATTACCACCCACCCCCTCATTATTACTCAGGCACAGACACAGAAAGACGGACAAACAGACGCCCAACGAAGTAGAAATTAAGAAAAAAAAATTAATTATAATAAAGGAATTTGTTCAAGAAAATCTTTATTATATTCTGACATTTGTTTCAGTTTCACTTACTAAGAGAAAAACAAAACCAAAACAAAAACAAAAAAGTAAGAAAACTTCTAAGAAGAAGGGCACAAATGTTTTGCTCATTTAAACCGGATTCAACGAACCAAGAAAACCAACAAAATTGTAATGAAACTTTTTTAATTATGCGCACGGCCAAAGCGACAACAATAAATGAACAACAGTCACAACATCAACAGCAGCAACATTTACTAACAACCAATGTCAACAACACAGTTAAAACAAAATGAGAGAAAATATTTAAGAAATTTTCAAAACAAGGACCGACAGACAGACAGTTTTCTTGTTATATTACAAAAAAATTCTTAACTGTAAATAAACCAAATAGAAGGAAAAGGAAGAAGGAGTTACCAAGAAATCTAAACACAATTTACAATTAATGTTGCTAAATTAAAGTTAACCAGGCATTTCTAACAGCTTACAGAGTGATCAGGGCTGGCAAAATTGGTAGGATTGTATTTTTTAACTACATATTTGTTTTTCAAAAGTACAATTCCCTATGCTTTTTACTGTGGCAACATTTGGTTCTTATTGTGATTGAGGTAAGGGTTATGTCTGATCTATCTGAGTGAAATAAGTTATTAACGAAAACCTGTCATAAATTTCAATAAGACTAACTTGACATCGGACTTAGCATTGTGATTAATACTTTTAATATTAGCGAGATGGCACTAAATACCTTGGCAATCATTTAGGATGAATATTTTTAGATTAAATGAATGGAATATAAAGTTCTGGAAGGAAAAGAAATCATGCACTTAGTAGGCTCATTCTTTTCTTGGTATATATATAATAATATTTATATCAAAGTATATTTTGCCACACTTAATGGGGTGTTGCCAACAATTTCCAACAAGAGTAGCCGTACCGGACATTATCTAACAGCTTTGTTTTATACAGCGTTTTCTACTTTCATAGAAAAATGCATTTTCATATTGATAATGCCCTAACATCAGAATTGTGACATCAATGTTATTATTGTATTGTCATATTTTATGCGTCATCTATTGTGTGACTATAGTGACATCAATTCGATGGCACGTTTTGTGTGTTATTAACATTATAGATTTTCATGTTTAAAAAGTAAAATAAGAAGCAAAAATTCCAATATTCTATTTGTTTCAATTATCAAATTAAATATATAAAATTTTCAAAGTAGAATGATGTATTATAATTGAAAGTTCTTCAGTGAACAAAACATGTTCATAACGGGTAAGTAAATAATTGTATTCTCTCACTTTGACTTAAGTCAATCCCAATGACTCAATTAAATGACAAACCTTATGAGTCCTTTCTCCGATGTAACTGAGTCATCGCAAGGATGACATTTTTTATTAAATTGACTTCGATTCGTCATTTCCATGGTACCGATGTTTCATAAAATTCGAGAAATAATTTCACCTAATGACAATTTAGCTAAGTGATGTGAAGGCTGACATCACAATAATGAAAAGTGTCACCGGTTCAAAAGCGAAGACTCTTTTCACTTTTGCAAATGTCATACATACATATCGGGTGTTTTTTTCAGTGGTATAGAACTTCGAATTGAAATAAAACACAAGAAAATCGTTTTAATGACCATCAATTTGGCTTTATTGGAAGGATAATTTTATGCCATTAATGCTTAAATATGAATTTAGGCATGTGGCCGTCGCGGCTGGCTCGAATAAAGCCAATTCTACAGGTCCAATTTTCAACCACTTTTTCGAGCATATGGGGCCGTATGTCGGCAATAACGCCACGAATGTTGGCTTCCAATTCCCCTAACGTTTCTGGTTTGTTGGCGTAGACGAGCGACTTCACATATCCCCAAAGAAAATAATCCAATGGTGTCAAATCACACGATCTTGGTGGCCAATTGACAGGTCCATTCCGCGAAATTATGCGCTCATCGAATGTTTCCTTCAATAAATCGATTGTGGCGTGCGCTGTGTGGCATGTAGCGCCGTCTTGTTGGAACCACAACTCATCCACATTCATGCCATCCAATTCGGGAACAAAATAGTCGGTTATCATGGCTCTATACCGGTCTCCATTAACGGTAACTGCCTCTCCAGCATTATTTCGGAAGAAGTATGGCCCAATGACTCCACCAGCCCATAGAGCACACCAAACAGTCAGTTTTTGTGGATGTAATGGCGTCTCAAGGGTCTCATGTGGATTCTCTTCACTCCAAATGCGGCAATTTTGCTTGTTGACGCAGCCATTCAACCAAAAATGAGCCTCATCACTGAACAAAATTTTGCGATGAAAATCAGCATCGAGATCAATCTCATTTTCGGCCCATACACCAAAATCACGACGCATTGCATGGTCTCGCGGCTTTAATTCTTGCACAAGCTGGATCTTGTAATCTCGCAAGCCAAGATCTTTGCGCAAAATCTTCCATAAAGTTGATGGACAAAGCTCCAATTGCTGTGCACGGTGGCGAATCGATTCATTCGGGTCCTCTTCAACACTTTGCTCTACAGCGGCAATTGTTTCTTCGGTGCGCACTGTTCGACGTCTCTGCGGATGCGTATTATCACATAGAGTAAACGTAGTGCGAAAACGATCCATGGTTAACCGAATTAATTGCTCTGATGGACGATTATGTCGACCATAAAATGGACGGAGCTTGCGGTAAACTTCGCGAACTGAACCGTTATTTTCGAAATAAATTTGCACGATTTGCAAGCGTTGTTCTTTTGTCAACCTGTTCATGATGAAATGGCAAACCAAACTGAACATAAATGACATTAGAGTTGCCAGATTTGACCACAAAATGACAGTTTTATCTCTATTCGAAAAACAAACCTGTAAAAAAAACACCCGATACATACATCAGCGTTAACACGTATTTTTATCAGTGTAGTCAAGGATTCTGGAGGTCAGAGGGGCTACCACATATTTCGAAAAATATTTTAACACTTTATCGAAAACAAAAAATGCCTTTAAAAACAGCAACTCTCTGCCCAGTAAAAACTTCGCTTACTTTTTAAAAATGAATAGCTTCTTTAACTCATTATTTAGAAGCTTTCCTCTATAACTGCATCTATAAAAACTTCTATCACTACTTTTTTCTGGATGTATTTAAGTAAAAAAATAATGACTTTCTTTAAAATGCGTTCAGTTTGGGACATCCCTTGTAAAATTCATTGGTTCTTTCAGTTGAATTGTAAGTAGTGCCTTCATGTTTTTCTGATTACTCAACACATTATTTTGTAGGCGAAGTTTTTACTGGGTATTGAGAACAATAACTTTTCAACAAATATCCCATTCGTATATAAATATAACTCTGTTATCGTTTCGAACGAGTTCGAAAATCGTAATACACAGTACAAGCTATTCGAACTCGTTAATAATTTCTTTCGCAGCAGTTTCCACGGTTAACCTTTACTATTCCTACTAAAGAGTTATACGAAAGAGTAAGAAAGATTGATTTGCATAGATTTTTAATTTTAGGTAGGTAGGTAGGTAGAAAGGCTGGTGAAGTTTTCTGCACACCTTCACCCAGAGACCAATATGTGTCGCCTTATTTAGGAATAGACAAGTGAAAAAAGAAAAGTAGATGAAATAAAGAACGACAGCATGAGATTCGAAAGATAGAAAGTAAAAGAAAGTAACAGACCAAACCAAAATTCGCCCTACGTGCGGCCAGCACGCCATCTCCTCTCGCGCAGCCAGGTCATCCCCATTACGAATCCTATCAGACCCTCGAGTCCACACCCCGAGACGTCCCCTAATTCGCTCCAGAATCTACTGCCCAGCGACCTCAGCCTGAATCTTGGGACAGTGGCACAGAATGTGCTCAACTGTCTCCCTCCGCACACAACCTGCACACATCCGATAAGTCGGATCCCAATCTCACCGCCATCCTGCCTATCATACAGTGGCCCGTGATAACGCCTTTAATTTTAAATAACGGCAAAAATTCAACAATTCCTTTTTAAACTCATATGTTTAATTTAAATTAAATAATCTTGCAATGTTGCATAACTTTCAAAACTACGTGAAACTACATGAAAATAAATTACTAAAAGAAGTTATTTTCGTTGACTATCCGCAAGCAATACTTATATAAAAAATTAAATTGAAACCAATCAAGAAACACTCCTATAGCTTTCAATAACTCAACGTACGTCAAAAGTTAAAAGTTGCCCATCTTTAGTGATTTGCGTTAACGGAAACTTTCAATATAGCACAAAGCCATATTGTATTGAAAAAAGCGACGGTGATAATTTCTCTAGATTTATATCGAGGTTTCTCAAAGAGCGCACTTTACGAGTTGTTATAGCTAGGGTTTCGTCAAACGAGTTCAAGATTCAATCAGGGGTGCCGCAAGGCTCCGTTTTTTCTCCTTACTCTATTTCTTATTTTTTTAAATGACCTCCTATGTCAAGTTTGCAACCCTGTCTACTTTTTTGCAGTTGACAGCAACCTGTTCCATTCATATTAATTTGATTAGAGACCAAGCGTATCCGATGTTGGGCAGAACATGAATGATATGCTTGGCCAAGACTTAGACATCTCAGAATCGGGTCGATTTTATTGCCCGAAAGACCCAATGGGGCATGCTGACATAAACACCGTACAGATCAAGGTGCCTCGTCTGTATATATGGGTGGTATATCAGAATCTCTTGATGTTCTGGGGATGAAGATACTATGTGATATCCGATGGACAAAAAATATATTCATGGTGTCGAAAAAAGCATTCGGTTTCTTAAAACGGTGTAATATCTACTTCACTCCATCTGATCTCCTTACTATTTATACCACCTAAATCCGAACGCGAATGGAATACAAATCTAATGTGTGATCCGGTGCTTCCAAGCTTATTATGGAGCATCTCGACCATGTACAGGAGAGGGCGCAGGTTCTCATTGGTGACAGTAGGGTATCCAATTATATTGACTCCCTTGAGCACCGTCCCAATATGGGCTATATTTTCCTGCTTTATCGTTACTAAATATAATGGGAGCTGTTCTGATGAAATTTGGGATCCGGTTCACACGTTTTTCTTAAAGAGCCCATCCTTTGGTGGTGGATTGACCGGTGTACCGTACAACGCATTACAGGGAAAATTATTTTTTGGCCGGACTGTTCGTATGTGAAATCACCTTCCTGCTGAAGTGTTCGCTTTCACTTTTAACTTGAACTAATTCTAGTTGTAAGTTCACAAGCACTACTCCCTCCTTCCTTCTTCTCATAACCAATTTTCCTAGTTCCAGCACAATGCTATGTATTAGTTGGGGTCATCTCATGAGTGCTGGTTCTAATAAAAAAAAATGCATGTGAACATTGCATTAAAACAAAGAAGTAAGTTTTTAGGAAAAAATTAAAAAAAATGCTTAACTAAATCTAGACCGAACTTCAAAGAAAAATTAAAAAAAAACAACCTTGTTAATTTACTTTTAAAACGTTTAAAAATTTAAAACAATGTTTTTGTTGTTGTGCCATAAATTTCGCTTACAGTCTATTTACATTCAGAAATGTTTGTTTGCTCTTCTATTGTGCTCTGGCTGTAGTTGTATTGTTTTAGCAAACGTTTTGGCATTTTCAGCGACATTTTATGAATTATTTGTCTACAAATACTGCATAAAAAACAACCCTTTTGTATGTGTTTTTGGTTTTTAAACTTTATATATTTCTTTCAATTTAATTTTAGCAAAAAAAAAATATAAAACGTTAAAATATCTTTAACATTTCATACACATACAATTTTAATAACTTTAAAAATGAGATGAAATACAAAAAAAAAAAGAAATAAACGATGGTGTATAAGTTACCATTTATTCCCCCTTTGAAATTTATTTACAAATAGTAAACAAAATATCTAATATCCGTTTATTCCGCTTATTTTCAAAATGTTGGCCCCAGGCTGTTTTCTTACTTTCTTTTTTTATTTTTTTTGCAGAAAATATAAAAAGCCATTATGAAGTCGAAAACACACTGTTGCTTTCAAAACGCATGTACGGTTTATTAAAAAGCAAAAAATTATGCCGCGTGTTTTATGATACAAATGAGGTGTAACAACACACCAGTCAACTGCTCCTGTCTTTTGCCTGGTTTTTCAACTTTTCGGTAAGCGACACAAATGTGGCAAGCCCATCCCCATGGAAAAAACTTTTGCACGTCTCTTTTTTTCTTGCTTGTTCTATCCCTTTTTGTTTTCCAACACTTTTCAACACGTAGTTGACGTTTTAAGGGTCACGTCGTTGCAAGAAAACATTGTTTAACAAATATATGACATGATGGTCGTCTTCCATATTAAACAAAATTTTATTGTATTCTCAAAAATTTATAAATTTTGAAAATTAGGTTTAAGTTTTTTAAAAGAAAGCATTGTTTTAACGTTTGAAAAGTTCTATGGATAATTCAGACAGGGCCTGTTCACTAAATGAAAAAGTTCATATAATCGAAACAATATAAAATTAGTATTTCAAATCATTTTTAATATGTGTACATACATAACCTTTATTAAGTTTTAATTTTAAATAAGTATGTTAATAATAAATGTACATGAAAGTAGTCGGTTATATATTTTTGCTTTAAGGGACATCTGTAATGCCTTGTCCCTTCATTTTGGCAATGTCAAATATCATTATCAGCTATATTATCTTCACTTATAAATTTTTCTTGGCATTGGTATATACACATTTACATACTAGCTTATTTCGGGGAAGAACAGATTTCTAATAAAGGGTGTTTTTATAAAGTGACACAAGTTTCAATCATAATAAAACAAGGAAATATATTTTTAATATCAATAAAACGGGCTTTATTGGAAAGAAACTTTTATGAAATTTAAATATGATTTCTGCCATGTGGCCGCCACGGCTGGCGTGTAGAAGGCGACTATTCTCAACAACTTTTCGCATTCTGACCATCATTGTTTTTGAAGACATATGGGCCAATGACTCCGCCAGCCCATAAAGTGCACCAAACAGTAATTTTGTGGAAGTAATGGTGTTTCGACAAAAGCTTGTGGATTTAACTCACTCCAAATGCGCCAATTCTGCTTATTTACGTACCCATTCAACCAGAAATGGGCTTCATCGGAAAATAAAATTTTGAGTGGAAATTCAAAATCAATATCAATTTGTGCTTCAGCCCATTCGCCGAATTGTTTTGATTAAAAAATAAGTCGATTCATAATGAAATTTCGAAGCAACCTAAACAAAAATCAACTATCAGCTGTTAAATGGGTGCTCAAATAAAGCAGTGGTGCCAACTCAAAGTGGTGATACTCTAAAAAACACCCTTTACAACAAATAGTTACAAAAAAAATAGAGATAGGTTGTGCTCACTCTTTAGAACTTCATGTGTAAAAATTTTGTTGTTCACTATTCTGGATGTGCATATAACTGTGTATTCATATAACCGACCGTCTACTGTATTTGTCTTATTTAACCATTGGAAAAAATTTGTGACAAATTTAAAAAAAAAAAAAAAAAAAAAAAAAAAAAAAACTTGCAGCAAAAAATTTTTTTGAAATATAAAGATTTATTTTCTATAATCTTGCTAAAATATTTGAAACCTTCTTTAAAATTTTAAAAAGGTAAAAATAAAATTTTTCATTTAATGTTTTAATTGTAGTGCTAAAAATTACTCCGATATGCAAAATCAGTGTAAGATATACCGGTACAGTTCCTATTCGACAAAAAAATTCTCGGAAAATATCGGGAATATCTTTAAAAAGTCTTTTACTTAAGCAGGTCATACATTTCTTAAGCACACAGGCACAATCAAGTGATATTGAATCGTGCTCGAAACACATCTCATACAATCATACTGGTGCAGTATTCATTTCTTAAAAAAAAATTTGTACGGATGAGTTGTTGTCACCACATCTACTATTTTTATTTAAAAAAAATATTCGGGTCCTTTATTAACACGTTGGCTGCCACCATATAAAAAAAAAGTCATTCCAAAAAAAATATTTTTAATTACAGTTTCACGGTGATTGTTATTGTTTTATTTTGTGTTCTTACCTTGTCTTTAGTCATTTTTGACGATTTGTGAGTGTTTTCAGCCTGTGACCACCGGTGGTTCACATGGCACTCTACGAATTGCGTTTTAAAGTAATGCCATGTGTACCACCGGTGGTCACACATGTATTGAGGTTTTTAGTTTCATTATTATACTTATTTCCTATTTGTTTTTTGGTTTTTGTTTTATTTATATATTTTAGAAAATGTCGAACAAGTCACACATGTATTGAGGTTTTTAGTTTCATTATTATACTTATTTCCTATTTGTTTTTTGGTTTTTGTTTTATTTATATATTTTAGAAAATGTCGAACAATAGTTTACCTATCTCGTCCCGTGTATTTTACGGGCACAAAAATAATGAATCTGATGAGGAGGACTTAGATTTTGAGGCATCAAACTGTAGTGAGTACCATCCATCCAGTACTGAGTCTAGTGATTGTGAATCGTCAGATGATGAGGATGTTGAGCCCGATGATGGTATCCATATTCCCATCAACACATGGACTCCTGTAACTGGATGTACACTAAAAACATTCAATTTTCTAGACAATCAATCTGAGCCCGAAACAGACGATATAAGTAGCGGAACAACAAAACCAATTGATTTTTTCCATATGATGGTAACGAATGAGGTTTACGAGCTGATAGTATACCAAACGAATTTGAATGCCCAACAATTCTTAGCCAATTCTACTATAACTCGAAGATCCCGAGTAAAGATGTGGACTGACACAAATTTATCCGAGATAAAAAAGTTTCTTGGAGTAGTAATGTACATGGGAGTAATAAAGTATCCAACGATCTCTTCGTACTGGAGTAACGACGCATTTTATAAAAATTGTTTTGTCCCCCGAGTTATGTCTCGTAATCGGTTTCAATTACTGCTCAAGTTTATTCACTTTGCTGACAACTCTACTATCATAGGCAGCCGTTTGGGAAAAGTAAGCAATTTACTAAAAACCTTAGAAAAAAACTATATAAATGCTAGAAATCCTGGCGAAATCTTGGCAGTTGATGAAAGCATGATTCCATGGCGTGGAAGACTCCAGTTTCGCCAGTATAATCCTGGAAAGTCACACAAATATGGGGTCAAAGTATACAAGCTTTGCGATCCAGCTGGATATACATATACTAGCGCTGTTTACGGTGGCAAATGTTATGAAAACAACCTAAGGGGCCGACCTACAGAAAACACTTCCCATAGTGCACAGATTGTTCTAGACCTATGTGAAAGATATTTGGATAAAGGCAGAACAATAGCAACCGATAACTTTTACACATCTGTGTCGCTAGCAAAATTACTAATAGGTCGAGGAACGCATCTTGTAGGAACTCTTCGAAAAAATAGATCTGGAAATCCGGCGGATGTGGTAAATGCAAAACTGAAAAAAAATGAGGTAATTGGTCGCGAAAACTCAGGAATTGTTGTTGCCAAATGGAAGGACAAGCGAGATGTTGTTATGCTTACCACTAAACACAACTTAGTTGTTGTTTCCACAGAAAAGCGAAACCGCAATAACGTCGAAATAAAAAAGTTAAAAATGATTATCGACTACAATTTTGCTAAACAAGGAATTGATATTTCTGACCAGATGGCTTGCTATTTCACACCTCTGCGTAAATCCATTAGATGGTATCATAAGGTAGCATTTGAATATCTGTTGAGTACATCCGTGGTAAATGCTTTAGTGCTTTACAAGCGAATCAACAAAAATATTCAAATTCTTCAATTTAGGCAGTCGATCTGCGAGTCTCTTTGTGATGTTGGTCCTTTTCCTGGAACAAGCAAAGCCAAACACGAGTTCAAGGAATTCGAAACCCGAGACAAATCTAATAGAAGAATTAGAAAACGTTGTTCCAGTTGCTATAAGGAAATAAGTAAAGTAGAAGGAAGAAGCGCCGCAGTAACAAAGGCTAAAAAAGTAACAACATATTGTGGTCAATGCAATGGTGAACCTGCCTTATGCCTGGAGTGCTTCAATAAAAATCATTAATATATTGTGACTGTTCTACATTTTTTTATATTTTTTCTTTTTTACGCATATAATTGTCCGAGAATTAATTATAAATAATAAATAGCTAATAAAATGAAGAAAAAAAAATAAACTAAAATCAATGTTAAAAATTCGACTTGTGTGAGCAGAGCACTAAAAAAATTTTATACAGCAAAAATAATATAGTTTTACCAAGGTGCCACCGCATGAAACTTTTATCTACCATCACCGGGCCAAAAATTATTTGATGAACAAGTAAAGTATATGTGTGCACCACCGGTGGTACACATGGCCTCATAGTAAAAAAAAATGTGACCCACCGGTGGATCACATGGCAGCCAACGTGTTAAATTTTCGCAATGAATAGTGACACAGTTTGTTATTGAAAGTTTTTTTTTTATTAATTAATAATTTTTTAATTTGTTTTGTATCAAATAATGATTTTTTAATCCAAAGTATCTTTGACAGTTACACCATACAAAACACCCTAAACTGGTACCATAAGCAATATATCAAACTCTATTTGAAATCGCTATAGCAAAGCGTACAATCATACCACAAGCAGATACACGGCCAATAGGCTGGAGCAATCACTTGATTGCACATGCACACTGTAGTCGTGTATGGCGCACATAAAACTTAAGGTTTTGCAGCATGAAATTAAACTTTATCGAAGCCTTAAAAAAGTTATCATAACACAATTTTTTGATCCAAACAAAACGGCTAAGGCCCCTTTTCACAACTTACCGATAGCTTAAAGGAGACTTTAACCAGCCTTATAAAAAGTGTTTCAGTATTAAAACGTTACTTTTACCTAAAGTGAGCGATAAAGTAAATTAAGGTTCATCCTACCTGGTAGTTTAAAGTTAAGTTGTAATAATGGAACACTTTTTATACGGCCGATAAAATCCTACCTTTAGCTATCGGTAAGTTGTGAAAACGGACCTAAATTAGACAAATTTCTAAAAATTATAACAATGATTTTTGAACGAGGCCTAAGCAAACAGTAAAATGCGCATAGGAATAGCTTTTTTCATCAGCAATAAATTTCAGTTTATCAATAGTTTGAATTGGGAATTTAGCACATTTAAACGAAACCTTGTTAATGAATTTTTGACTCCCAAGATAAACTTTGATATTTGATTTCATGTTTGAACAGACAGCCTGCAGAAGCGGTTCTATCGGGTGAATTTTTAGCTATTATCTTTTTGGCAACACTAGTTTAAACAGCTGACGCACGTTTCGTGTTTCACTTTCAAACATCTTCAGTTTGGTCTATAATTTAACCATGAATCGTCTTACAAACGAACAACGCTTGCAAATTATTGTATTTTATTATCAAAATGCGTGCTCTGTTAAGAAAGTTCATCGCGCGCTTCTTGTCTTCAGCTTTAAAGCTCATTTTGGCTCAATGGTTACGTTAATAAGCAGAATTGTCGAATTTGGAGTGAAGATCAGCCAAAAGCATTGCAAGAGCTAACAATGCATCCAGAAAAAGTCACAGTTTGGTGCGGCTTATGGGCTGGTGGCATCATTGGACCGTACTTCTTCAAAGATGATGCGAATCGTAACGTAACTGTGAATGGGTAGCGCTACCGTGAGATGATATCCAACTTTTTTTGCTCAAAATGCAAGAGATTGACTTGCATGACATGTGGTTTCAACAAGACGGTGCCACATGCCACACAGCACGCTTAACAATGGACTTACTGAGAGGCGAGTTCGGTTAACATTTTATTTTACGTTCGGGACCGGTCAATTGGCCGCCTGTATCGTGCGATTTAACGCCTTTAGACTATTTTTTGTGGGGCTATGTTAAAGCTCATGTCTATACACACATGCCCGCTTCAATTGACGTATTGGAAGACAACATTGAAGCATTTATTCATGAGATACCGGCCAAAATGTTGGAAAGAGTATGCCAATATTGGACTAAGCGTATGGACCATTTGAGGCGCAGTCACGGTCAACATTTGCATGAAATTATCTTCAAACATTAATTTATATGGACCGTACTATCGATTCAAATAAAGATTTAATAAATTTTTCTGAATTTTATGTGTTTTTTTTCACTTTCCTATAGCTCTTAAAAAATCACCCATTAATTGCGAATCATATTTTCAGACATTTTAGGAGACCTATGAGTTGAAAATATGGAATTTTCTTGTGCGTGTAATCTAATACACAGCACTCACTCTTTTATTATTTTAATAACTCCATTTTTCATTTCATTCATTAACTGAGACACATGGGTCTGCAATCACAACTGTTTCAACTAAATTCTGAAAATTCTCATATAGCTTCCGTTATCCTGTTGGTGACATCAGCGTAAATTCCACCGTTAATTGACATTATACAACTGAGGTAACAAAAGTTGTCCACAAATTGAATTGTCCAGCCATTGATGGTGATGAGGTTGTTGGCGGAGAGATTGACTCGCAACACAAATCTCTTTTCCTTACACTGAACCAAAAATCCAATCCAATTAACATTCGTAAATATAATGAAAATAATACCTAATAAAAATTAAATTTTCATTACATTAACGCATAATTCGTTGAGCCAACGGTAATATTTTAATAAACGTAATTCGTTTGCTAAACGTACATTTTTTTATTGGATTTTTGGTTCTGTGTATGTTAATCTCGAGTCCGCCATTTTTTCGAGATTTACCAGCTTGTCAGCCTCGTCTTGCATGCCTGGGAGTATATGGGAGAGGAGACAAATGTGATTTGCGTTGTCCATATCCAGGTAGCTGAGCGACCCCTATGCTATCCATCTTCTTTTCATGCCAAGCTCTTTCATAATATTGTTCAGAACTGTTGCAAACAATAAAGGTGAGGGCAGGCAGCCTAATCTAACTCCAGCGTTGGTAGTGAATAAGACACTTTTACTTTCTTTGCGGATGACTTGTTGTTCAGCATTATTATACATGGATTGAATAATGTGTTATTTTTTTCTGGACCTCCTCTGCTCCTCAGCGCATTCCATGTGGACTGTCATCTAATAAAATTGAATGATTTCTTTAAATCGATTAATAGTAGATACAGTGGGGTCCGCCATTCATCGTATTGTTCGATTATAATCTAAATAATATTCGGCACAAAGCACTTTTACATATGTATATCTTAGCCTCGGGGATATTAGGATGAGGCATTTGGGCGACCAAAATTGCCGTGATTGGGTGGGTGTGTGGGACTGAGTTCGATCTCTCTGTTTTGCAGGGAGTCGAAATGATTCCAGGCTGCAGTGATGCCTGGGGAATAAAGAATTATGGCCTAAATATGGCTTGAACCAAGAAAATTTTGCATGATTCTCGACCAAGCCACAAATTACTTGTTCTAATTATATGTGTGGCTTGGTTGAAGCCAGTTTTCGAAAATAAACAGAACATTATTAAGCGTTCGGCTCACATACCCAAGAAAGACATCTATTTTTTTAGTGATTGTCTGGATGAACACAACCCTTTAAAGCATTCGTTACTATTTTCAAGAAAGAGCCGAACATTATATAGTGTTCTGTTCTTCGTTAAAAAACAGAACAATTGTGGTGATACTGTAGACAATCATTATATTTTAATGTTCTATAATGTTTATTTTTTTCTATATTGATAAAGAAATGAACAAACAGAACATTTTAGCAACGACCGCAGCGCGTTGTGTGTGTATTGTGTATATGTTTTTTTGTGTAAAATTGTTTTGCTGGCTTTTTGTTTCTTTTTTCCCGTATGTGTATTTTATTTTCGGAAAACATTTTTGGTTTTTTTACCAGCCAAAAGGGACGAACATTAATAAGCCGAACCGAACACAATGAAGTTTTTGGTTTTTAAAAAAAAACGAGCGGAATTCAATGTTTTCATCTTTTGTTGAGTTGGATAAAAACAGTATTATTTTTGTGTTCGAAAGACGACAAACAGGGAAACGTTACTTTTTTTAATGATTTACTACACAAACACTATTAGCGTTTGTGTTTTCCACAAATCTACCGAACACTTAGGAGCGATATTAAGTGTTTATTTTCGAACACTAGTTTAAGCGAAATGTTTCTTTATTTATGAAAATTTTACTTAATAAGAACGAAATAATTTAAAATCAAAAAATGTTTGGCTTGGCCGAGAATCAAGCAAAACTTAGTTAATAATTCTTTCCGCCAATACACGGCAGGCATACTACGGTAGCGGTTGCCTTATAAACAGTTATGGGCAAATTCAAAATTAAAACTCAAAAAGAGCAAACGATGTGTATACATACACAAAAAACAAAGAGCATAAAACCAACAAATGCAAACGTAAACAAACCAATGCAATCCGTTCAACCATTTTCGAAATTTTTTGGCGATTGCTTGTTTGGCGATGAGATCGCGATCCTTCTCAGGGAATACGAATCGCTAACCATCGCCTACGGCGATTAATATGCGAGCGCACACAAGTAGCGGCAATCATGAGTGTTTTTGTATAACTTTCGATTGAATTTTTTTTCTTGTTGTTTTGTAACGGGAACATAAATATTTGGTTTCAAGGGCAATTAGCAAAATTGTCATTCCAGTTGAGCAAGTGATTTGTGAAAGGTGTGTTATTTAATATATCCCTGAAAGCAATTTTCATCGCCGAATCATCGCCCGCGAATCGCCGGCAAATTGTCTAACATCGCAGCGATGCATTCCGTGGAAGCTAAATGCGATCCTCAGGCGAATCGCAAAAACGTTCGCATGTGTCAACCACCGAATCGCGGTACGCGATGTTCCCGCGAATCGCGGTACGTGCTTGACACATGCGAACGTTTTCGCGATTCGCATTTAGCTTCCACGCGATGCATCGCGGCGATGTTAAACAACTTGCCGGCGATTCGCAGGCGATGATTCTGCGATGGAAATTGTTTGCAGGGATGCCACACATGCAAAACTTTCAATGTAGTGGTGCCCATACCTGCTTATAAAGTACTTATTTAACCATAATATGGTTTTATTGAAAGTAAAATGGTTGAAGCGGCCAAAATATTATATACATAGAAATGTTTTCTTTAAAAAAGTGACCATATCAAGTTTGCCTGAACTTGCTTTTATTTTGCCGATCTGCAAAAAAGTCACGGGCTTTTTTAGAACAACGTCAAGCTATCCGAACAATTTGTTAATCAAAATTTGTCTGACTTACGGCCATTTTCACCAAGTTCGGTTATAATTAACTATCGGTTATAGCTGTCAAAACATATTGGTAACCGGAACTTTAAGTGAAAGTTAGTTTTAAACGAACTTGGTGAAAATGGCCGTTAGATGCAAAATTTCTTTACATAAATGGCAACCTTCTTAAACACATAATTTGCTTTAAGAGCACTTACAAACTTTAAAAAAATAACTTTTCCAATTTTGATAAAAACCCTGAGTTGTTAAACCTAATTAAAGAAAAAACATTTTGTTTGAAAACTAACTAAAAAGGATTTTCCTTTAAAAGTTGTCAACATTTGTTAAATGTGTTCAAATTTCTTTAAAGTGTCATAAAAAAAACTTTTCAAAGAGTTTTCTAGTCACAGTTCTTCATGGAAAAAGAAGGTAATTAATAAGAATTAAAAACAAAAGTTAAACACATTTAAATAAATACAAGCACATACAAAAACTGAAAAAGTTATACATATATAAATATAAATATATGTATGAAGCATAAATAAAACAAATACACGTATGTTTGTAAGAATATGTGTTGGTATGTAAGTTAATGCATGTGTATTTACTTAAAATCTTATCAAGGATATTAATCTTTATGCTAAAAGACTTTTAGATCCTTAACAGATTTATGTGTAGACACAATATTTGTACAACAATCCATATACTCACACACACATAGACAGATATTTACTTATTTAAACACATACATGAGTAAATATATGTATATAATATCCTTCTTATATTTAAAATAATCTCTTTTGATTAAACAAATATCAACATAGAAACAAACAATATCCCAATATATCTCAAGCAATAACTTGACCAAATGTCAACAGTCATCAAGAATTGTAACAATTCTTTGCTCTGCCACTGACACCACAACTTTTAAGACCCCTTTAAAGAGAACTGGAAAGGTCAGACTTTCTGCTTGCAAGAAGAACAAAGAAGAAAATAAAAACAAAAACCTTTAACCTGACTTAAAGACATGATAGAAGAGATTTTAACACATTAATAAACAAAAATCTTCCAGCTTAAGCATAAATAAATACTTGTATAATAATTTCAAGTCCTTGGGCTAAAATGTAGACAAAGGATATAATGGATTTAAAAAGCTATTTAATAATGATGCTGCCTGGTCCTCCTCATTCATTTACTCTCTGGTGTATTTGTCTTTGAGCATTTATGAAAAATTAAGGTTTCAAATTTAAGTTTATTGGCTAAAGGCCTGTAAATAATACGCAGGATAAGAAAATAATTTTGTGTTTATAAAAAAAGTTATTTTTAAAACAAGAGAAAATAAAGTATTAAATTAACACCTCAGGTTATATGAATGGTGTTTAAATAGAAGTTTTGAAAAGATTTAATTAAAATTTGAGAAACAACCAAACTTAATAAAAAAAAAATAATAAAGAAACAAAAAGTTAAAAATAAGGAAAAACAATTTTAATATCAATTTAACTTAGAAGCTAAACATATTTCGTGAAGTGCGGTATTTTCGGCAAATCTTGAGCGAAAGGCTGATGCAAAGTCAATCTTCCTACCCTCTTCCAGAGACCAATTTGATCCATGGTATCGCCTTAGGTAGTAATAGAGAAGAGTAAGAATGAAGAAAATAAAGATTGAAAGCATAAGAAGTAGTGAAAGATAATATCGGACCGAATAAGAAAAACAACCCTACTAAGCGCAATATCCGTCCCAGTCTCAGCCGCCTGTTATACAGCCACTTCATGACCATTACGAATCTCATCAGATTCTCGAGCACACAGTCCAACACACCTCCCAATTCGCTTACGAACCAACTACTCAGCCATCTCAGCCTACTGTTCTGTACTCTAGCACAGTGACACAAAATGTGCTGTGTCCTCGCACAACCTACACGTAGAGAAAAAACATGTTAAAATACGGTCACCTACAATTAGTGTTTGGGAATTCCCGGACTTTTGCATTTCCCGGGACACGGGAAAAAAAATATACCGGGAAATTTTTTTTATCAAAAATATTCATAAAAAAGTCATTAAAATTTTACAAAATTAAAAACAAAAATTAAAAACGGTTTTGTTAAAAATGAACAATATGTGTATCACCAATTTGCTTGTGTAAAACTATTTAAATGTACAAAACACAATCAAAAATTAAAAAAATAGTGTATAAAGTCATTTCTGAAAAATTTAAGAAATAGGACTATTACAAAAAAGCTTTATAAAAATACATAACTGAAATTTAGCTCATAGAATAAATTCGAAAAATAAAAATATGTTAAAAATAGAGATCTTCGTTACCAAACTTAAACAAAAAACTAACATACATATGGGTAATTCCAAAGTGTTGAACGTGACAGTCGTACGCTCCAAAAATGCAATAACATTTTAAGCAAAAAATATTTTTACGTTTTCTTAACCCTTAAATTATAGTACTAAGAAAGCACTGTTATCTGTGCTAAAGTTTATGGAGGGCGCGATTCTAGGTCAAAGATAATGTCAAAAGAAGTAACGGTTCGACCGTGAAAAAAAACAGAAGTAGTTTTCGTGGCCATGTATAAAAAGGCGTAATTCAGCGAAACCTGGCACAATTTTTTAGTCAAAATACTTTCAGAATTTTGCGTAGCAATGTATCATTAAAATGTCTTGGTTTGATTAAAAAATCTTCTGTATTTTCTTTTTTTTTAAGCCAAAATCTTGGTCGATACGTGACATTTCGAACGTGAAATTTTTTCCGTAATAATTTAACTGAATCATGATTAAAATAAAAATTTACCTTTAAACCGATTAACATATTTCTCTTTGAACTCTTCCTTAGATAACAGAGCATGTAAGAAAATTTTTTTGGAATAATTTTTATCAAATATCACCTCTTTTAACGGCCATTTTCACCTAGTTCGGTTATAATTAACTGAGCCGTTTATTTTGAAAGTGGCATAAGTCATTTCGGTTTTTAAGTCGAGATATTTAAGGGTTTGCGTTTTAACACGTTTAAAAATATGGATGCTAACTTTCAAAAAGATTCACTTGTATTTGATACATCATGATATTGATATTTTTCTCAGTATCTATTATTATTATTATTATTATTTATTATTATTATTATTTATTATTATTATTTATTATTATATTTATTTATTAACTCGATTTTTTTGAAAAAGTGACTAATGCCACTTTCAAAATAAACGGCTCAACTATCGGTTATAGCTGTCAAAACATATTGGTAACCGGAACTTTAATTGAAAGTAAGTTTTAACCGAACTTGGTGAAAATGGCCGTAAGAAAGATAAATCTTAAAGAAAACATACAATAAAACATTCATAGTTTTTTAAAAATGTGGTTTTTAAAACCACTAATGCGTTGAGTAAGTCACTGGACATTCTATTTCTCCACTTCGTGTTTGTCTTTTTACAGTAATGTCAACAATTTAAATTTAAAAGCGCTTATCAAAGGAAAAATCTATTTCTACGGGCAAAATAAATAAAACAAATCACTTTGAGCAACTGAAGTTTTGTTTTAAATATTTTTTATAAATAAAAAAACAAAAAATTAACGTTTTTTATGTAAAATTGCTTATTTTATGAAATTCCCGGATTTCCCGGGAAAAATAAAAAAAAATTCCCGGGAATTCCCGGAAAATCCCGGACCCCAAACACTACCTACAATAAAACAATTTTTAAAGAAAAATTTAAACTATAGTTGAGCTTCATTTTTTTCTAGTGACTTCTGATTTCAATTTTTATATTTTATGACTTGGTTTACGTAAGTAAGTAGGCCCAGGGAAGCACGTCCGCAGTCATACTTTATGGTTGCACGAGCTGGGGAACAATACAACACCAAATGGCCAAGCTACAGACTTTCATCAATCGCTGCTTCCATCAAATATATATGAAATATTCTGGTTAAACTGGCTAACAAGTTTCTATCAATATTAAACATGCCCCTGTTGCTACGGACATAATAAAACGAAAATTAAATTAAATAGATCATGTACTGCGTCGACTCCGAAGTGGCATCGCAAGAGCTGCCCTGAAATAGAATACCCAAGGCCATTGAAAACCAGGACGGCCATGTAACACCTGACAATGAACAATCATAAAATAATGCAAAAAAAAAACAGATCATGGAACCAAATTAAATCACTTGCCTCTGATTGTGTAAATCGGAAAAGAGTCGTTGGCGACCTGTGTTCAATTACATAAACTTAATACACTTATTGTGAATAAAGGCCTTTAATTCATCCGTCAATGTTTTAAAAATTAAAATCGGGTAAAATTGAGATTTTAAATCAAACTTTTTTTAACGGAGATATAAGTAAAAAGCACATAAAACATCTGTTGTAAATCCCGTAATTTTAAGCTTAAGAAACTTAAACCTTTTTTTAATTTAACGCTTTCACTCTCCGGCCTTTTCTTAAATGAGAAATATTTGTTATCACAAAAATACAAAAGCTTTTCCCAGCAACCCCGTTAAAAAGAATAACTGACTTATCTAAAATTCAGTAAGTATTCGCTTAATTTGTTAGAAGTCAAGACTTCAGTTTTATGGTTAATGACGGATATTGAATAATCGATTGTGAGCAAAAAAAAAAACAGAATATAATTGAAAAATTGATTTCAATTAAAAAACTTGTGCTATGAATTAAAAATTAATTAAACTTGCACCAGTAAAAGTGCATGTAGACGACATGTTTTTTACATTTGGCCTGTCAACTTTTCAAGTCACATGTAATATTCGGTCACAAACGCACATGTAATTTGCTTCTGCCATTATCTCTGTTTTTCTTGCATAGTTGTTGCAAAGATACCAATTAAGGATATTATAATGAAATGGTTTTTAAATATATATTTACATAAATCCTATTCAATGGTACATATCTCGGTATTGTAAAATATTAACAGCAGCCGGCTAATGATTCCGTCAATAGTGGACGCCGCTGCCGGTTTCTTCTTGGCATAGATTTATGATGTCAGATGGTTTGTCAGAAGAAAATAGAGCACGCTCTAATTGAAATATTGTCAGATGACTTTGCATCTGACTCTTACAGAAGCAAAGTTAAAAAGGTAACACGCGACTTGTATGTATTTTGCAGTGGGAAATTTGACATGTCAGATGACAAAAACATGTCGTGTACCGTCGCCTTAAGCAAATTAATCCACCTTTTTAAGTTGAAATTGAGACAATCCAAATTAATATTGAGAAAATACAAATTTATATTCAGAAAAACGTATTGATATTCAGAAAAAACAAATTGATATTAAGAAATCTAAATTGATGTTGAGAAAATACAAATTGTTATTAAGAATTCCAATTTGATATTGAAAAAATACAAATTGATATTAAGAAATCCAAATTGATAATGAGAAAATACAAATTGAAATTGAGATAAAACAAATTAATATTGAGATTATTTCATTATTATATTTTGAATATGTATTGTATACATAAAAAAATACATTGTCCTTTATTTATGTATAATAAACATAACAAATCGCAATATATATTGCGTTGCATCAATACCCATCATTACGCTACAGGAGCGAAAAGAAAACGTTCAAAGAGATTTTCAGAAGTGTGTCACAACGACAACAATTTCAAACGAACAGCATGAAAAACAAACAAAAACGAGCGAAATATGTTGAGGATTTAAATAATTTCATTCAAAGTGGAAAACAAATAATTTGGATTGATGAAACTAATTTAAATTTTTTCTGCAGAAGAACTCGTGGATGGTCCAGGAAAGGCTCAAGAGCTACAATACACGTACCATCTTCCCGAGGTCCAAAGGTCCACCTAATCGGGGGAATAGCATCCTCTGGAGTAATTCTTATGACGAGAAAACGAGGATCATTCAGAATGCAAGACGCAAGAGAGTGGGTAAACAGCTTGATGAATCGATGGAAGCAATTAGGAAACTTCTTACAAGATTTAGTTGTGTGTACTAATGCACCATGTCATAGCCAAATGGAAATAATTTTTAAAAATTCACCAGCGACTCTTCTTTGATTGGCTCCTTATAGCCCAATGTTGAATCCAATGGAGTTTATATGGTCCAAAATACAACGTCTTGTTTATTTGGATGGTGTTATCGACGAAGCTAAGGCTACTATAACCACAGTTGACTGTGCAGATCAGTAAAACATTTTACCAAAGGGCAATAGAACTGGAGAATATGCCTGTTGGTGAATAATTTGTTATACATATTTTTTGATGAAACTTGATTTTCAAATATTTTCAGTTACTTGTTTTTAAACTCATAATTTTTTTGTTCCTAATATCAATAAAAATATGAATTTATATCTCAATATTAATTTGGATTTTTCTTAATATTAACTTGGGTTTTCTCAATTCCAATTTGTATTTTCTCAATATCAAATTGGAATTCTTAAAATCAATTTTTTTTCTCAACATCAATTTGGATTTCTTAAATCAATTCGAATTTTTTCAATATCAAATTGGAATTCTTAATATCAATTTGTATATTCTCAACATCAATTCGTTTTTCTGAATATTAAATTGTTTTTTCTCAATTTCAACTTAAAAAGGTGTAGTATCAGTTAAATATTTTTTGATTTAAGCAATATTTTCTGCAGTTGTTAATATAAGTAAATGTTTAATTAACTTGATTAAATTTTTAATTAAAACTGATATTATTTTTGATTAATGATATAATTGAAAAAAAATTAGCGAGAATTTTTTCTGTGTACTTTTAACTATATTTTATTAAGCACCACTAGCCATATTTTGCTTTCGTTAATTTGCTCAAACATAGATAAATTATGTTTTTAACGGAAAAAGGGTTTTTTCAAAACTCAACAATACGAACCCTATTTGCCAAAATTGTAATAAAGAAGATATCTTTTTTTTAAAGCCTTAAAAATAATCAATGTTTTAAAGACAAAGTACAAAAAAAAAATAAGAACAGTGTTTCTTGAATTTCATGTAATTTTAAATTTAAAAAGAAAAAACCAAACAATTTCATTAAAATCAAAAAAAAAACCCCGAAAACAAACGCCATAAATTCTTTTCGCCACTAACAGTCAAAAAATGAAACCAGTAACAAATTTCATGTTTGCAGCTTCTTTTTCGTTATTTGATAAACAAAAAAGCGTTAACAAGCACAATAAACAGGAAATAAAAAGTTAAAGAAAGTAGACACAAGCATACTTAACAAAATAGAAAACATGAAAAAACCAAAACCCAGAGACAAAAAAAAATGAAAATGCAAACAACAGTTATAAAACATGTCTTTAGGCGTTGAAAATTAACAAATAACCAACAACAACAGCAACATTAAAAAGAAAGAAAGAAGAATTATTTAGAAACGGAAGTCATAATACACTTACACACACGCCCAGGCACACAAACACAGCAACAAGAGTAAAAGCAAACATAACGGCAAAGTCAAGCAAAAAAAAAATGGTGGGCTAAATAGACAAATAAACAACAAGACAACAAAGACTTGGTAATATTATTAATACAACAACAAGAATATAATAATGAAAATCAAGTGGAGAATGAAACAGAAGCGGAAATCTACTCATAATGAAATAACAAACAAGGGTAATGATTATAATAGCAACAACAACAATAACAACATATATTTATAGCATGTATTAGAATACAACAAACAAACGAATACAAGAACTTTTAACAAAATGAAAGAATCTTAGTAAACAATTTAAGAAAGTGTCGTCTACGAATTTTAAGAGATCTGAAAGAATGATTTCTATGAAGCGGTACAACAGAATCCATCTTTTTTTAAAAAGACAAAGCTCAAATGACGGCAAAAAAAGGGAAATACGTACATATTTTTGGGGCGATTTAAAGTTACCCCGCTTCCGCACATTGTTACGACAAATTGGCATATAAAGCCTGGCGGATTCAAATAAGAATCGTTTTGCTCTTTAACTTTACAATGTAACGGAAGTCATAAAAAGAACAGAAAAGTACCTTGTTATGATTAAAACACAAGGTTGGATACCAAAACGAATTTCGGTATTTAACTATTCTTTATTTCGGTATTGATATCGGTATCGGTTGCCAACCTTGTAGAAACAGGTTAAAATGTCCCACAGAAGTATTTGACAACTTTGTTCAAACAGATTTACATGAGCACCATCCATATACCCTAATCTCGTGGTGGATGTTAACAGCTGGGTTACCATGCATTTATCCCTCTAATGCCAAATTTCAGAATAAATGGGAAAATATATATCGTTAGCTAAAATGCAAAAAGACGTAACTAACAAAAAATTCAAAATCGAGTTTTTGATTGATTATTATGAATGCTATAAAACTACATGTCTTGACAAAATTTTACACTTCTGCGATCAAAAATTACGGTTTTATTAACAAAAAACAAAGGAACGTAACTACAAGTTTTTCTGTTTGATGTATGCAAAACGACGTAATAACACATTTTTTTTCTAAGAAAATATAATGAAATGGTTTTCTTTGAAAATTGGTTGAAGAATTCCATGGACGACTTATCAATGCATGTTTTTCTGACATGTTTATAGTTTTCACTTTACAAAGTTTTTTGATCCTCCTGTTAAATTACATTTTTGTTAGTTACGTCTTTTTGCATTTTAGCTAACGATATATAAAAAGGAAAAATGTTTGTTTGTATGTTGGCTTATAGACTCCTAAACTACTGAACCGATTTTCCTGAATTTTTTACAGTAGCATCACGTGAGCCCTAAAAATAGGCTACTTATTTTTTCGATAAGGGGCAGGGGAATTGGTACCCCCATTGGATGCCAATCTTTAATATCGCATATCTTAAGAGCCGCTTCACGCATTTTGTTGAACTTTTGGTAGTAAAATCTTCTGAGCCCCAAAATTGATATAAAGTATCAGCGGGGGAAGTGGTTTGCCCCATAGGACGCCAATGTTTAATATCGCATATCTTAAGAACTGTTATAGTGAGAATGTTCAAAATTTGCAGAAGTCACTCTTATGGTATACTACACTATTGAAAATAAAAATAAAGCGGGTAGGCGCAGGGGGGAAATACCTTCCATAGGATGCATTTATTAAATATCGCTCAACTGAAGAACTATCAAAGGGAGAGTCTTCAAACGTGGTAAAGCTACTATTATGGTAAACTATAAATTTCAATATAAAAATGGGCGGGGTTGACAGAGGAGGAGCAGTACCCCTCATAGATAGCAATATCAATAAGAGCCGCTGCAAGCAATTTGTTGAACTTTTGGTAGTAGAATCTTCTGAGCCCCAAAATTTAAACAAAATAGCAGTGGGGGAAGTGTTACCCCCATAGGACACCAATGTTTAATATCGGATATCTTAAAAACTGTTATAGTTAGAATGTTCAAACTTTGCAGAAGTCACTCTTATGGTATACTACACTTTCGAAAACAAAAATAAAGCGGGTAGGCGCAGGGGGGAAATACCTCCCATAGCATGCATATATTAAATATTTCTCAACTGAAGAAGTTGTTCAAGAAGTGTAGCGAAGCGCACCGGGTTAAGCTAGTATATTATAAAAATGATATTTGTACGGTATTTTTGGGCCTCTGAGTTTTGTTTTAAGCCCGTTAAATGAGTTGTTTACGTTCCAGGTGAGAAAACATCAAGGTGGTCCCTTGAGGCACCCTTGGGCAACTAATAATAAAATCACATTTAATTTTGGGAGAATTCTGAATGAAACAAATAAAAAATATTTAGTTTTGTTTACGATAATCAAAAAACAAAAAAATTTTATTATTTAAGCAACGTAAATGGAGTTTGCATTTTGAATAAAAGTATATAGCTCCTTGCTTATGCGCCGTAGCTATATAACCTTTATTGCCATATTAAACTCCATTGCTTAGTTATAATCCAGCAACACAGTCGAATAGCAACAGTACCTTATAAGGAGAACCTCCACAGGCTGGTTTTTCAGCATTGTGCGAAAAAAATTGCACCATTGTGGGAAAAATCAGCCTTGGAGAATTCTCTCCCCTTCCTGCGATTTAAGGTATTGCCACAGCCACTACGTGATCATCAAAATTATCTTTTCGTCAATAAATTTCCCTTCTGTTGCCAAAAAGGCAGCTTTCCATCAGAAAAGCCACGCTTTCTCCAAGGCAATCATCCTGAAAAACACGAAGCATTTCTCACATGAAACATACTAAATGAGCCATCTACCAAATGTCAGGCCGGTGCCTTGCACTCACCGGGGGCTATCTAAGCACCAGATAAAAAGCTACCCTGGTGAGTAGTTACCTCGGATTTAAGAAATCAAGGAGCCTTCAAGAGACCAATCATTTGCAATATCTTTTGGATGTTTGGTAGGACCACATATGATTATGGTGCGCAGGATGCAACACTAAAAGGTGAAATGTTATCCTTAGGATGATTTCTACACCCCCGTGGGATATTTGTTATGTAAAATAATATATAAATTTGGACTTATTTGAATTATCGAAAAAAACTTCATCTGTAAAAAATACATGCGAAAAATTTCAGTGCTTTCTTCCTTGTGGCCCCAATCGTGCATTAGTGACTTATCCAGGGTTATACTCTTACTCTTACTTAGCACTTGTGATAAGGGATACTTTACATTAAGTTAAGCAGCGATCATTAAGGAAAAAGTTTAAGGAAGAAGTGATAACCAATATGATCGAACCTAATTTGGAAACTTTGGCCATTCTAATAACAACATCTGACTATGTTTTCATGTGTAAAATTTCACCGATCAGGCTGAATTTCAATTCCGGACTATATGTGACACCTACTCATATCTCGCGTATTCGGAAACCTCCGGACGGACTTCGATCCTCATAAGGACTCAGAATGTATATGGACATTTTCACAGATAGGTCCACCGAAACAAAACAAAATTATAAGTTCTTGAAAAGACTTTCACGGCAAAACAATCAAACTTAATTAATGTAAAAATTTTATATTTATTTATAATTTCGAGATTTTCTAATGCAAATTCGAACAAGTGCAATCTTTTTCATTTTGATATTTCAATTGCAAGTTTTGTTTTTATAAAAGCTCTTGAAGAGAGACATTATGCATTGAATTTTTCTATCTAAAATTTTTCGGAGGGGGCATAGCCTTGCTTGATTTATAGGAAGAACACCAACCTGTTCGTCGATTTCGATATAAATATATATATTTTATAATTTGTTTTTGTTTTAAATGTAAGCTAAGTAAACGACCCTACAAGAAGACTACCGGTCATTTTACTAGTTATTTGAAAAATGATCAGTGTTTTTAATAACATTATTGGTTGCTTTATTACTACCGGCATATTTTAAAAGATTATCCTGTTCAAATCCACCACCCGCATGGCCGATACCTATTGGACGACTACTCCTTTCAACTACCGCTTTGTACTTGACCTCTATTGTTTCCAGAGAATCCACCACCACGTCCTCTGAAGCCGCCATCAGTAACTTACCACTAGCATTCTAGCTATTTTTATTAGCTCTACTTTAATATTCAAATTATACAAATTATAGAATTTAATTAACTGATTCACAAACATTTACAAGCGTTTCTCAGCCACTTGCCGCTTAGCCGCTCTTTGCGTGGCCTCGGCCTTAAGTTTGAGGTGACTTTGTGTGACTTCTTCAGGGAAAATTAACAATATAAATTTTTTTAAATTTTTGATGAATTATAATTTTGTATGATTTTATAGCGAATTAAAGGATATGTATGTATGTATAAAGCCGTCTATTACTTTTTCGTAAATTTTAGTAGCCTTAATTTGAAGAAAGTATCACAAATATATATGTACATACATATAAGTACATAGTATGCAGGTATACAGCTTTATTTTTGCTGTACCTGTCAAGTGGTCGAAATTCGGCTACCGGACAAATCTATTAGTACATTGAGTACTCCTTTTCATTTAAAAATATTTTAACTAATCTCGTGTTTATATATAATTTTGTAAAAAAAAAATTAAATAGAAATAATACAAATATAATGTTGGCAAAAAAATGTCACGTGCGACATGTCACATGCGACAGAGAATAAAACTAAATTAAAAAAAAGTATAAATCATTTATGGGTAAAATCAAAACCATTTTTTAGAGACATTAGTGCATAATGCTGGGTACACACTATGCAACGCATTTACGCAATCTAGAGAATTAAATTCATTTTAGTTCATCCCAGATTGCATCAAAACATCAAAACGCTTTGATATTTTGAGGTTGCATTGAAACAGATTGCATGTAGATTGCACTGTGTGTACCCAGCATAACATTCTAATGTTTGTCGCTTTAAAATATCACCTCAGGTTTCGCTGATATCGGCGTTTAAATCGGTGGCCGCGAAAACCACTTCTGTTTATTTCACTTGCAAATGCCTTGATTTTTGCAATTGTCTTGAAGACGAAAAAAAATTCATCAAAATGAACAATAGCACAAATTGCTTATTAAGAGCTATAAGTTAAATCTATTGTCAAAATAAAAATTCGTTTTATTTTGCATTTTCTTTTTACTTTAAATATGTACCGTAGTCACGTTCGACATGATGGAAATGCCCATATACTTTATAGAGTCTAAGATCAATACTGTAGGAATAACAAACGGAATGACAAACGAATACCTGTGAAGGGTATAATAATAACTAGTTTTCTATATAAAAAAGGTTTATATCTTTAATGTTTTAACTCCTTTCATACTCTGACTAATAGTACAATCTGTAAGTACATTAAAGAAACTAAAGCCCAACCATTTAAACATATTACTGGAAAGGAAAAACCTTATGCTTGCTTTTATTTTCCACTTCTTCTCCACACTGTTTTTAACTTTGATTTAAGCGTAAACAATAAATGTCAACTTAATCTTAAATTGAAAATAGCAGCCAGCAAAAAAAAGTAAGTAAATTGTCGACCTTTATTTTATTAGTTTGTTGGTTGAGACGCTGGCATTTTATTTTTTTCTTTTTTTGGTTTTATTTCTTAAATTGTCCACTGTTTGTAAACCATTTTGGTGTGACAATTTTCTTTGTAAGAACTTTTTAAATTTATGGCATTTTAAGCATCAGATTACAAAAATTTTTATGTTTTTTATTTTTCTTTTTCATTTGTTTTATATATTTTTTTCTCTATTATTTTTTGTATAAAAAGCCAATAAACATTACAAATTTATTGGGTTTCATTTAACAAGTTTTATCTATTTTCGAATTTAAGAAATCTGTTTTCGTTGTTTTTAGAAAAAAAACTTACAATCAGTTTTTCGGTTAAATTTTGAAATTTATTTAAAAGAAATCAATACAAACATTATTGAGGTACTTTGCTTTTAAAAAAGTTTTAAAAGATTTAAGTACCAATAGAAAGTAATTAATCCGGCCTGTTCTGAAAATCATGTGATTTGAAATCACAATTTTGATTTTGTGGTGTTGTGAAAATTACACCGTTTTTGTGTTTTTCGGTGTCCTCAAAAAACCGAGTACTTTTCATATAAATTTTACTGCACGTTCAATCACTTGTCTTGTGAAAACAGCACATAAGAGTTTCGAAATTTCTATGTTTTAAATTTATTTTAATCTCTTCAGTTGAAAATGTGCATTAAAGCAAAAAAAAACGCGTTAAAGTACCTTTTCATTATTATTTATTCTTTGTTAATTTTAACCTTTAATGATAGAAAAATCTTTAATCTCCCAGCTTTTAATCATCAATATTATTTTTCTTCTACCAACCAACTCCTTTCGCCCAAAAATGGGTTTCTTTTAATGAAAATGAGCAAAAGTTGTTGTAGAAATCACAAAAAGGGGTTGTTTTCCTTGAAGCAAAGTATGAAAATCGCAGACAGTCGCTTTTTGGCAGCAAGGTTAAATACTTTGTAACATTTTTTTTTTTTTTCTAGAAGTTTTATACTTAAACAGTAAATTTGTATATAAATATGTACTAACAAATGTAAGTTTGTATGTATGAATATACAATACAAGTAAATGCTTTGTAAATTTATATATCAAAGTGTTTAAGTTGGTAAGTTGTTTGTTTGTGTGTAAGTAAAAAGATTTTTTTATGTCATTCCATGCTAATGAGATGGGGGCAACATATAGAAAAATTCATTACATTACTTTGAGGATTTTTCCTATACCAACATCAACAGCTACTACTACAAACAGACATTTGCAAAAATCAGAAGAAACTTTTTCACTTTAACTTAAGGCTTAAATAATACAACTACAACTACATTTTCATTTACATTTTCAGCTCAGCTTAGTCCTGTTCGGTAGTAGTAGCAGCTGTTGTTTATTTAGTAGCACACTAATACCAACACAACAAGGAATGTGTAAATGACACGGTGTGCGTTTGTGTCTGTAAAATTAATAGAATATTTTAGTATATGGCATAATAATGCGATGGTGATGGCGGTGTTGTAACCTCGTTAAGCTTAATTAATAGCAGCAAAGTGATAAACACCCTCAACTCCTTTCATTACACGTTTTTTTTTTTTTTTTTTGCCATGAAACTTCTAAGAAATTAAGACAAATTTATTTATATATTGTTCCTTAAGACAAATTCAGCTGCTTAAGATAGCTAGAGGGAATATAATAATAGGTTTAGCTTAGTTAGTCAAACGCCGAGAAAGAGCAATATGTCAAAGAAAACTTTTACATATTATATTTAAGATATTAAATCGGAATTTGCGTAGTACCTACTGCATTTGGTTTTGAAATTTCTGAAATAGCACTGAATTCTTTCAGATAATAAAACATCAATTTATGCTATTTACCATGCAGCCACATAATTTCTTAGTATGTCAGGATGTTTGCATGTATGTTCTATTCTTTCCGCAATTTTCTGAAGCCATCTGATGACATAGGAAGCTGAAATTTGGCACACTTGAAGTACTTACTCTACGGAAGATCGTAACGAAGTCATATTTTTGATTGTCGGCTTTTCAACTAGTATAACTATAAAGATCTGATAGAAAAGATGTTTTTTTCATAATATGGGAAACTTTGGGCCCCACCCGGCACGGCTAGGCACCGTCGGATTGACCTGAAAAATTAAATCATGATTTCTTACACCAAACCTCATATTTTAAGCAGCGCAAACAATTAAAAAAAAAAAAAATCTCATACAAGATGCCACCAGTCTAATATACACCCAGATAAAAAACATGTTTAAGTATGGTCACATCCAACAAAACTATTAAAAATGAAAATTTTAAACATATTATGATTCATTTAACAAAATGAATGTCACCGACAACTATATTATGGTTAAATTAGTCATTCATCAAGAAGCCACAACCATATTATGGTTGCCTCCGAACATGTTATGGTTAATAACAACTAAAATATGTTTATCATTTATAATAGCATGGTTGGTTTTCAGCCATAGCATGTTGCTCTTGAAAAAGAGGAAAATAATATTGTTAATTTTAATACAATATATTGTCATATTTAGCCATAACATGTTTACAAGCAACCATAATATGGTTGAGGCATCTTTGTTTAGGACCACTTTAAACATAACATGGTTGTCGGTGACAATAACATAATATGTTTAAAATTTTCTTCAAAAATACTTTTGTTGGAGGTGACCATATTTAAACATGTTTTTTCTCTGCGCGTATGTATGTATTACGTTTATTTGAACAATATTATTATTACAGCCCTTTATATGGTCAGCAAAACCATATTATTGTTGCTTATAGTCTTATCTTATGCTTACCACAACCTTTAATAGATTTACCAAAATTAACTGTATGGATGCTTGTGAATTGCGGTTTCTTAAACCTGATCGACCTTACGAAAGGGTTAACTGTCAAACGAAATGTCACATTCCATCCACTTTTTGACATTTTTGATAAGTATAATCTGGCAAACCATTATGAATAGATTCACGGTTTACCAATGCTACAAAATTAGCGAAGTTCACTTTAAAAATCAGTCATCGATTCGCGCAACTTATAGACGAAAAATTGTGTTCAGTGATTTGTTTGTTAATGAACAAAATTCCCGTATATAGAGGGATATCAATCCACAACAAGCTCTACATACCCCATTACACACTTTTCAATCCATAAGGCCCGCAATGCTCGTAAAAGTAGACCAAAAGTGGATCGCGGTACCCAATTAAAATTTAACATTTTTTGGTATGCTTTAAAAAACACCCTTTGCAACCGTAAAAGTATCTAGAACTTAATGAACGTGTTTAATATTGTATCTAAAATATTTTCTTTAAAAGAATCAATTCAACTACTTTCCTTAATTTTGTTGTCTGAACCAAAACTTTCATTGGCATTTTGATGTTTTATAACATTTCTACTTCGGTTACCAAAAAAAAAATGAACTCATTATTTTCAAAATATATAATAATGTAACAAGCAAATTCATTTTAAATCTTAATCGAGTCCATGAACGCAATCTTAACAACAACAACAATAATTAAGTATTATTATTTTGTTAGATATCGTTAATGTTACGAATGTGTTCCATTTTATTAAAACACTAAAGTAATAAAAATTTTAATTAAATTTATTTCGCATTATGACACAAATAATCCTTATCTAATGTTTTCATTACAACAAATTGTACAAACTTCTTTCACACAAACACATCCACACACACTCAAACTAACAAATAAATCTAAGTACTTTTGTATTACAATAGAGTGTAACAAATTTAAGTTGCAGTTAAGTGATGAGTACATGTCTTCATTATTAAGATTTTTGGTATAATAATACTTGTGATATGCAACATAACAACAATAACAAAATGCATTCGACCATAAATGCACACACACACACAAACATTTATAATCCTTGTATGCAATTGCATTTTCTAGCCAAGTGCACTTGTTTACATTGAGAACGGCAAAAGATGGAGTAAGAGAATTTATAATAATGAATTGCAATTTGTTGCAATAAAATATTGTACTTATTGCCAGGTAAAGTAGAAGAAGACGAAGAAGGCATCATCATGAGATGGGATTTAAGTCAAATGTTGCATGTATTGTAGTACTTTTAAGTGTATTAGAGCCGAAATTGGAATGAGTACTGATAAACACATTGTGCTCTAATGCAAGTCCTTCCTTCCCCAACCATACCCTCTTAATAAGTTCTAAATTAAAGTAAAGAGTTATTGAAGGCTGGTTGTATGGCAACTTGTTAGGCAGTGAACTGCGTACGAAAGTATGAGGACGACAATTAGAAAAATAAAATTTTACAATTGCAATAGACCACAGTGATGAAAATAGATTTAGTGCAAACCTGCCTGGAAGTTTTTAATTTTTGATGCGTGTAAAAATCTTAGAGTCATTATGCAAAAAAAAATTAACTTTAAAGTTGTGCTAACTTTTAAAGTTTACTTTTTTGGCATAAGCGGGATAATGTTTTCGTCTATATAAGGAAGCGTTAATATAGAGTTTTGGATTTTCTTAAATAATTTACGAAACTATGTGTTTAACTGAAACGTCAGAAACACTTGTTTAAGTTTTGGTCTGAAGACAGAAAGAATGAAAACATCGAGGATTTGACTGGCAAATTCGGATCTTCTTTCACAGTATGGATCGTGGCTGCGATGTTTTAACTTTGGCGGACACTTTTTTTGCAAATTTCTTATAGATGTCCCACAGCCATACATAAAGAAGAGCGAAAAGCGTTTTTTAGCTTCCAAAAAGTCTCATGCCCACACTTAGAAAAAAATCAATGCAAAATCGTCAAAAACCAAGCTTGATTTTACTGTTTTCGGTGGTGATTTTGTTTCATGTTAATTTAACATGATTTTACAATAACTTGCGAACAACATTTTTTTATTCAAAATAACTATAATTCATGTTAATTTAACATTACAGTTAAGTTAGAGAGCAAAATATCATTTATTTTGAAATAACAATCCGAATCACGTTGAATGAAAGTTATTTCAAGTTGAAACAATGTGAATTTCATATAAAATCAAGTTGGTTTGAGTGTGATATTACAGTGAGAAGAATCTTCAGAGACAACATATGCATTTATTTTAGACTAATTTAAAACACTTTCCCCTGTAACACATGTTTCAGTTATTTTGTATTCCCCTTTGTTAACAGAAGCATTAGCAGAATGGCCCGATATGGTTTTCGCCATCATTCTACTTTGAAAACTTGATGTATTATTTAACTAAATAATTTTAACGAAAACAATACGGGAATTGTCTTTTTTTTATAACATATTTTAAACTTAAAAATCAAAAAGTGTATGTTTTTCTTTTTATGGTGTTGTGTTTTTCTATACAAAACAAATAAAACAGGTTTTTATGGATTTAATATTGAACAATGTAATTTTAACAGTGAATAATATTAAATAAACGTGATTTAAGGTTTTTTTTAATATTTTTTCATTTAAAATTAATATGAAATAATGATAAATTTAAATAATTCTCAATCAACATTTCGCCATGTTAATTTTACATCGGTATTTTTTCTGTATGCATGCAATTTTTATGAAGCATACCGATATGACGTGGCGGCAAGGCTTTGCAATTGGAAAATGCGATTTTGACGATGGGCTTTATATATAATGTAAACAAGCGAATTAAGAAGTAGAAATAAACAGGGCTGTGGAGTCGGAGTTGTAAAGTCGGAGTTGCGGTTTTTATACCGGAGTCGACGCCGAAGTTGCACTTTAAAAATTTCGGCAGTTGTAGTCGGAGTTGGAACTATTTTTTGACGACTCCACAGCCCTTGAAAGAAAATATAAAAAAAAACTCTTTAATAAAAAGTTTAAAAATCGCGCTAAATTCAAAGTAAACAAGATTTAAAAAATAGACTATAAAATGAATTACCCAGTCCACACACACTAAAGAAAAAATATTTCAAACCAATACAATGAATAAAGATTTCTATACAAATAGGAAAAAACGTTCGTGACACCCAAAAATTTTATTTTTGTATGAAAATCGATATTCAGCTTTCTCAGTTAATTGTGAATAAAATCAAAAGGTGTGCACTGATTTAAATAAAACAAACCTCATTTCATTCGAAATTATGTTAAGATAATTGTTTTTAAAACTAAAACTGTGATTTTTGTCGCATTTTTATTTTTTATGAATTTTAAAAGAACAAAAATTTTTTCATTTTTTAAATTTTACCTTTTTTTTCTTCAAAAATTTAACGATATCTCTGAAAAGACTGGGCAAATTTAAAACCAATGTAAACAGGGCTTAAAGATAATATTGTTGTTGAATTTCGGATTTTTTTCGATTAGATTTAAAATCAGCGACCTAAAATTAGAAAAAATTTGCAATCAAATTTCAGACCGCACAAAAAAAGTTCGAATTTATTTCCTTGTGTAATTCATCAAATTTTCAAAATAGTATGATGACGAAAACCACACGCAAAGAAAAAACATGGTTGCGGTAAACATATTCTAAGAGCAACATATTATAAGAATTATGATTGTAGTTATCATATTAAGATTATTGAATCATAGTATGACTAAATATACTCGTACTATAACATCATAATATTTTTCCCTTAATCATATTATTATTCTGTTAATCATACTAAGTTAAGAAATAATCAAATAATTGTCATGTTAATCATAATAAGCTAAGAAGTAATCATATTATCATCATGTTAATCATAATAAATTTAGAAGCAATCATATTATGATACAGAACCTTTCATAGCTGTCATAAAAATACAAAATAAATTAAAATATTTTTGCATCGATTTTTTATTTTGTGGCTTTTTACAATTTTTCTTAATGTTAATCAAATAGCGGAGTTCAATATAAGGCTTGCAAAAGAGCAAATGAAAAATCTGTGGTTTTCATGGGCAACCGCGTATGTTCATTTTTTCGATTTTAAGATGTTGATGAAATATCGTAGCACTTTTATAAAATATAACGAAATCTCTGTGTGTTTTGTTGTTGGATTTTACAAAAAAACTATGATATTTTGCATTTGCAGTTTTACATCACTAATACTTGAATGAACTCCGCTAATATTTTAATTTTTTAATTTCTTTAAACTTATTTTTTATGGAATTTTATCTTTTAATTGTTTAACTGCTCACAAATAAAAAAACGACACAACTGCTTCAAAATTATTTTATAAATGGCGCTAACATAATATGATTAGAGTAAAAATAGTTTGATTGCATCTTTAACATAATATGATAAATGTATAGAAAGTTATCATGTTTTGGCTATTAAATATCATGATATGGTTGTGAGAAATATAATATGTTTAGAAAGTTATCATAATTAAATTGTTAGAAAAATAATTATTTTTCGGTCAACAATACTCAAATTCATAATTGCGATAAACATTGATATGTTTATAGTAACTATAATATTGTTGATATTAAATAATAATAACAATTATTTGTGTACGACAACAATATATTGTTACAATAAACATTGTGTTGTTGCCGTAACCATGCCCAACCATATTTTTTCTCTGCGTGCATATCGGGCCATTCTTCTTTGTGTGTCTTTTAATTGTGAGTGCTTCTGTAAGCAAAGGGGAAAACAAAAAAGTAAAACATATGTAACAGGGTAAATGTTTAGAATGTTTCTTAAATTAACGCATATGTTGTCTCTGAAGCTTCTTCTCACTGTTATTTAAAACTAAAACCAATTCAGTTCTACATAAAATTTACGTTGTTTCAACTTGAAATGACTTTCATTTAACGTGATTCGGAGTGTTATTTCAATATGAATGTCATTTTGCTCTACCATTACGGGAATGTTAAATTAACATGAATTATCCCAGTGCTCCAAAAGGAGCAGGTTTTGTGAATGAATTCATACCACAAATCGCTTCAAACCTGCTGATGGATGCCTGATTTTGTATGGGGTGTTCCCGGTTTGGAGGACTTTTTTCTGCTGACAATAAGCGCTTCTTTTAATATGCAAACAAAGCACTCCTAAAGTGCTTTTTAGGGGCTTACTATATTAACATATTCATTAATGCTTTGCTTTTACTTTTGTTTAAGCGCCTTTTTCCAATCATTTTCGCATATTTTTATTTTTTTTCGGTTTGCACCCTTCTTCGTTGTCAGCACTAAAATAGCAGCTTTTTTGTATATTTTATTCTATACCATTTACTGCTTTATAAAAGCTCTTTTATTGAAGCGCTCGATTATGTGCTTTTTCTCTTAAGTGCTTCAAAAAACCAAAATTTTTTTTACTGGGATAGTTATTTTAAAAAAAATATTGTTGTTCGCAAGTTATTGTAAAATCATGTTTAATTAACATGAAGTAACTATGAAGCAACTATGAAGCAAAATCACTACCGAAAAATGTAAAATCAACATTGTTTTCGAGGATTTAACATTGATTTTTTCTGTGTATATGGATTTTACATCTAACAATATAATAGCTAAATACACACCCGTTTCTTTGATATAAAAAATATATTTCCGTGTTTTATTATGATCTTAATTTGTGTCACTCTATAAAAAAACACCCTTTACAAGATATACTAAATTGTCCCTTTGTGGGTTGGTGACCTTAAACGAAGCCGTTAATACCCCATTGATGGTCGTGATTACAGGTACTTGCCTCAATCTTGAAAATAGGAACTGAATTTAAAAAAAACAAGTAAGAAAGTATAGTCGGTCAAGCCCGACCATATGATACCCTACACCACAGTTTTTAAAAACACATCATGCTTATGTGTCCATGTAAATATGGATTTATCTTTGTTTATAAACTTCATGAAAATCGGTTTGAAAGTTTGTGAGAGGCAGAAATTGCCCCCTGCCTTCCCTTGTGGTCCTATTTTTTAAAAACTGTATAGCTAATGTGTCCCTATAGATATGGATCTATCTATGTTTTAAATTTCATTAAAATCGGTTTGATAGGCAGAAATTGCCCCTATCTCCCCTCGTGGACCGATTTTTTTAAAAATTTATACATTTTGTGTGCATATAGATATGGTTCTATCTATGTTTTAAATTTCATTAAAATCGGTTTGATAGTTTCTGAGAGGAAGAAATTTCCCCCTATCTTCCCTCGTGGTTCTACGATTCGGCCTATTTTCAATAGGCTTGGTCATTGTGCCAATAAGAACCTATGACCCAAATTTTATCAAATTATCTCCAAAATTGCGACCTGTACTTTGCGCTCAAGGTTACATGGACAGCCAGCCGGACGGACATCGTTAGTTCGACTCAGAAAGTGATTCTGAGTAGATCGGTATACTTTAAGGTGGGGGTAGGACCACTATTTTAAGGCGTTACACACATCAGCACAAATGCATAATACCCTCTCCACTATTGTGGTGTGGGTATAAAAACACTTAAATCCAAATTCCAAAATATCGAGACCTAAAATTTGAAAAATCTTAGTTTTAAATCTTTAAAGTCTGCTGTTTTTTTCTTCCATTCTGCTTACGTTTGCTCATACAAAAATATGTTAATTAACAACATGTTTAGTTAGACTTGGACAAGGATATTAAACAAAATTAGAACTTAAAATAGAAGACAATTGTCCAAGAGTATGAGAGAACGAGTGGGTGTGTGTGCGTGTGCTCACTTACATTTGAATATTAAGTTGTGTTAGATTTTTGTGTGTATTTGTGTGTTATTTTAAACTGTAATTAGAAAATGTTTTGCATTTTGACTATTTGGTATTAATAATGTCTGCCTGCACTCAAGTGATCAAATAATGTAAAATGCAAAATGCATTTGAATTTCGTTAGAAACAGCATAATGCGGATTAATTTAAGTTTAACATAAAATAAATGGCCAAATAACAGCAGAAATGGAAGAATTAGAGAAGCAAAATATCAATTAAATTAAAAAAAAACAAAAAGTCTTTATTAAATTATCATCATTTACTAATCGAAGAAGGAAAATTTTTCTGAAAAAACTCAAAAAAAAACAGCAGACAACTTTCTTTAAAAATAGAAAGTTTATTTTAACAACCACTTTAAACACACCTGCTACTTAAGTTGATTTCCTGCTTATTTATTTCCTAGTTTTCCTTTTTTCCTTCCTTATTTTTCACAACATCCTTGTTATTTTTTATTCCCCCTCTTCTTTTTTCTAACTTCCTGTTTTGGATTTATTTTTATATAAAATTTTTTTAATGTTTTTCTTTTATTCCTGAGATTTTTCTTAACTTCCGCCATCCATTAAACATCATTAAAAATTTAATATTCTTCATTATTTTCTTTATTTGTGTCTGTGAATTACGTTCTTCATTTTTATTTTGTTCGCTTTTCTTTTTGTTCTTTCTGCTTTACTTTACTTAACTTTTTTTTCCTTAAATAAAATTCCTTGTGTGTATTTTATTTGAATTTCATTATTTTTATCAGAAAAATTTACTTTTTGGAGGGTGTAGAGTGGATTTGCCTTTAGAGAGCTTAAGAAAGGTGGCCACTTGAAAAATTTATTTACTTTTTGTTTAAGAAACGAGCAGTCAAAGTATTTTTTTTTCACAATCTTTAAAAAAAATATTGTTTAAATAACAACTTTACTCAATTTTTGTATTTGGAAGTGAGTGTGTGTTTATTAAAAAAGTATTTATTATTTGGTCAAATTTACAATACGCTTTGGGATTAAAGGCAAAAGTTTTTTTTAAGTTGAAAAACTTTTAATGGGAGAAAATATTATTTTAGTACCTGTTGTCAGTATTTGTTTTAAAAAGTTTGAATCTTAATATTGTACTTTTTATAACTATTTAAAAGACTTTTAGAAATATGAGTCAAATTTAAGCTCCTTGTAATGCTTATTTTTTTCGTTTTGGTTAATTTCTAAAAAAAATGAAAGGGATTTATATATTTGGTGTCTTTCTCAATTTTAACTTATTTTTCGATTTTAGTTTATTGTTTTATATTTAAAATATTAAATATTTATTGTCCTTGTTTTTTATCTACAAAAAACAACAAAAACTGAACTAGAACATTTCAGCAAAAACTGAACTAGAACTGAGCTAGAATTGAACTAGAACTGAACTAGAACTAAACTAGAACTGAACTAGAACTGAACTAGAACTGAACTAGAACTGAACTAGAACTGAACTAGAACTGAACTAGAACTGAACTGGAACTGAACTAGAACTGAACTGGAACTGAACTAGAACTGAACTAGAACTGAACTAGAACTGAACTAGAACTGAACTAGAACTGAACTAGAACTGAACTAGAACTGAACAAGAACTGAACTAGAACTGAACTAGAACTGAACTAGAACTGAACTAGAACTGAACTAGAACTGAACTAGAACTGAACTAGAAATGAACTAGAACTGAACTAGAACTAACCTAGAACTCATCTAGAACTGAACTAGAACTATACTAGAAAATATCTTAAACTGAACTAGAAAATATTATTACCCAGTAAAAAATTTGATCCAAAAGGAGCAGGTTTTTTGTATGAATTTATACCTCAAATCGCTTCAAACCTGCTGATGGGATGCCTGATTTTTGTATGGGGTGTTCCCGGTTTGGAGGACTATTTTCTGCTGACAGTCAGCGCTTCTTTTAACATGCAAACAAAGCCCTCCTAAAGTGCTCCTTTAGGGCTAACTATATAAACATCAATTGGTCCAACAGACTGGTCGTAGGAGTTGTGAAAATAGAACAGGTACAAAAAGAAAGAACTCATGACCAGTGAAAGAAGAATCAATCATGTAACTGGTTTATGAAGAAAAAAAGGTAGAAAAAGTAATGAATTACAGTACAGTCTTCACCGGTGGTGTGACACATTTTTTGGGACTTTCTTAAATTTGGTTCATGAATTTAATTGTAGGACTTGTTTCATTGAAATAATACTACATTGTAGTAACTGTCACTAAACACGTCCATTAAGAATACATGTATGACTGGTCAAATGGTGTCAATTGATCCCCTCCAATGAAAACCACATGTAAAAGTGATAGGTATTGTTCATAGAAAGTGTTAATACTAGAACCAGTTACTTTTTTTGACTATAATGACGTTTGTTTGTTAATCGACTTGGCTCTCTCTACTTAAAATATACAGTGTTTGTATACACTTTGGTTAATGTAAATTTTCCATTGCTTAGTTGTTGGCTTTAAGTTAGTCTATACAAGCTAACTTAAAGTTGGCTTTTTTGTAGTTAGCTACTCATTTGACGGCAGTTTGTTTATGGTTTTTTAATCCAAATGTTGGTGTATTTAACAACTTTGATATTTTTAATTAGGCTAAAGTTCATGAAATTTTATTTTCATTTAATTATTTTTATGAAAAAAGGATTTTTAGAACATGAAAATTAATAATTTTTCATTCTTGACTGAACTGGGAATCGAACCCAGGCTTTCACGGATAGGTTACCCTTGCATGCTTCAATTGCAACCACTCTTCAGAGGGTTTTGCCGTTTAACACTTACAGCCATCAACGACTGCTGGCAGTCAATAGTCAAACATCAATCTTTAAACCAAATTGTATTTAACCTTTGGTAGATCGAAATTAGCTTTTAAATGTTTATATATTTTAATTGATTAACATGTTCTTCCTTACTTCTATTTTTTCGTACTTTTTGTCAAGAATTCTTCTCGAAGCCCAAAGTACTTTTTCAATCAAAGTTATTTTTGGGAATACAAAATTTTTATTATTAATAAGAAATCTCTATGACGTGCTAAATTCCCAATTTTTCATATTTAAAAATTACACTAGCTAATTTCTATGCACATTTCACTGGTTGCTCAGGCCAGATAATCAGGAAACCTTTTTAAAGATTTTAGAAAAGCTAAAAATATTATATGTTATTTAGCATTACTTGACCTTTTTTATAAAAAAGACCTCAAGCTTAATCAATTTTAAATAATTAAAAATATTATAGAAATAAAATCTTAAAGCGAATAAGAATAATTCACGGCTGTAGGAAATATCGCCCAAAGAAAAATCGCCAAAAAAAAAAAATGAAAAATCGCCCAAAAAAATTGCATGTAAAATTGGGCCTGATTTCATTTGAAAAATTCTACCATAATCTTACATAGCTATTTTTCGTTATTGTTGGGTGATTTTTCGTTTTTTAAATTTGGGTGATTTTTCATAATGAAAATGTTGTATGAAAAATAGCCCATTTTTTTGGGCCATTTTTCATTTTTAAAATTCTACCATAATCTTACATAGCAGAAAAAAACATGTTTTATTATGTTTGCAAACAACAAAACTATTTTTCAAGAAACTAATTTAACCATAATATGGTTGTCGGCGACAATGATTTGGTTAAATTAAACATAATATGGGTAGAATTTTTTTAAAAATGGTTTTGTAGCTTTTTCTCTGGGTGTATATATTAAATATATATATATCGAAAATAAGGATTTTCTCTTCTATGGTATAACAAAGACCGGCTTCGCTAACTAAAGCTTCTCTGTATAGCAGGCCTTCGGCCGGGCGCTAGGATTTTCTCCTATATGGTATAACAAATAACATATTATGTTTAATTTAACCAAATCATTGTCACCGACAACCATATTATGGTTAAATTAGTATCTTTAAAAAAATCACTTGAAATTTTAACGGTATTTTAAAAAAAAATTTACACATTTTTGATTATAAGTTAAGTTGCGGACGTTATGACAATTCTTCGATGGACATTATGACACTTTTAAAAGTGTCATAAAGTCCAAGGACACTACGACACTAGAAGTTTTGACATGTCACCTAAATTTATATGAATAATAAACACTTTTTTGCAAATTGATTAATTTAATTTTTTTTTTTTTTTTTGGGAAAAAATTCGTTTTTGCTTTTTGGGTCATTTTTCATTTTCTTTTTGGGCCCTTTTTCGTTTTTTTTTTGGGCAAAATTTCATATTTACCTTTTTGGGTAATTTTTCATGTTCGCTTGGGGTATTCTTTATTTGGGCGATTTTTTTTTTTTTTTTTTTTTTTTGCCATTTTTCTTTGGGCGATATTTCCTACAGCCATTATTAACACTCAAAGTCTTACTTGTAACAATTTCAAAGCTTAAACAAAACACCAACAACAAACAGTGAGTTTATCTATTCTTACATTCCCATACATTTTTTTTTTTTTTTTTTTTTTTGTTTTTCATTTTATGTCTTTCTTTTTCTTATTGCGCTTTTTCTTAAACTGAACGAGAATTAGATCACAAAGTGAAATAAATTCGTGTTTTTTAAAACTGTTAAAAGAAAAAGTGCATAATAATGCGCTCGCATAAAAGAGTCTTTTATAGTGCTGATAACAAAGAAGTAGGGGTTAAAGCGAAACAATGTACACCTATTCTATACTTTACTAAAAACCTGCTCTTTTTGAGCTAATTTTTTACTGGGTATGATTTTTTGAATTTCAGATTATTTTCAGTTTAAGCGATTTGTGTTACTATATTCTTATATACTCCTACAATATTAGCTTATGTAATGCATATTCGCTTATTTCAAGTCGCACTTAGATAATTTCAAACTTTATACTTCTATCTTTCAACGAAACAATTCTAAAAATCTCAAATTCACAATAAAAAAAATTAATTTATTTATCTAACAAGTATAAGCATCTATTCAAATCATTTGACATCTAAGTAATTTAATTTGTTTACAAAATGACAATAAATTTTGATTTGAAATCGTATATGCAAATGTATTGGTAAACAAATATCTATAAAAATTTCAATATGGTTGGCATTACAAGTGTGTTTTTTTTTAATTTTGCAAAAAAAACCTCTTTAAATAAAAGAAAATTGGATTAGACTTTTTTGATTCTTAAAATTTTTCTGGTATTAACTTTCAAAAACAAACAAACATCTCGTTAAAAGACAAAAATTCGTATAATTAAATTTGCATTGCTTTTTTTACACTTATAACACACACACACATGCATTGAAGAAAAACAGCTCCAATAAAAATCTCATAAGACATTTTTTTTACACATTTTTTTTTTATTTGCACAAGAAGCAAACAGTATTCAATTTCAAAATTATTTGGTTTTGGAATGTTCTTTCGCATGTTGCTGAAAATCGAAGGAATTTAATTGTAGTCACGAATTCATTACAAACACATGCACACACACACACACACACACTCATACATTCGTGGAATATATTCATATAAATTCTTTGGCACCATTAGAAAATATTTACTCACATGCTGAACAGCTTCTTTTTGGTGGCAAAGAACAAATACATTCATCCCTACATGTATTTACATTGGTTTTTAGTAATACTCACACAAACACACACACTGATTTAATATTTATGTATGTGGGTGAGCGCGCTTGCAAATTATGTTTGTTACTATCAAGTATGTGTGTTATTAATTTATGTGTACATGAGCATAAATATTATGAATTTTTCAAATAATGTATCCATTTAAATATTTGCATTTGTATTAGAAAATTTCATAGTGGAAAGATTATGTTGGTGTTCGGGTGTTAAATTATAAAAATTTTCAAACGCATCCTTGCATATTTTTCAATCTAAGCATTGAGGGGGTATTTCATTTGAAATTTAAAAGTTGGTTATCTGGTCTTTTCTTAAAAATCGCTAAACTCTACTAGGCGCCTAGAAAAATATGCTTCTTCATAGTGATTTGTAACTATACTAAATTTAGGGAACGTTTGCAATAATATTATAGTAACTGCAACTTTACTTTACAACTAATTGGTGTTCATGATCATTTAAAAATTTTCACAACTACTTATATTTATTTTAACTAGAAACGTTTCAATGGTTTTCGAAAACATCTGACAGAACCACGAGTCCGCAATAGAAGGCTATCTAAACAGCCTAGACGCCACAAAAAACACCAATTATAGCTTATGGAAGGCTGTACGGCATATGAAATGCCCTATAACCCAAGAATCTCCATTAAGACTGGAAAACCGCACTTGGGCCAAAAACACACCATGAAAAATTAAACGCTTTCGCGGGCCACCTTGAGAAAGTTTTCACGCCACATGATGCACATACTTGTTCCTGTCGTCCAATCATTCCTGATAAGGTAAACCATCCATTAAAATTTAACATAACTCAAGTAAAATCTGCAATAGAAAAAGTGAATATTAGAAAATCTCCCGGACCTGACCGCATCACAGGGTCAATGATAAGAAACCTACCATCGTCTGCTTCCAGAATCTTGCTGCTCATTTTTAACGCTATATTAAGAGTCGGATACTTCCCATCCTCATGGAAGAGGTCTATAATTGTTATGATTCCCAAGCCAGGAAAAGATGCTAGCCAGGTTGCGTCGTACAGACCGATAAGCTTATTGTCAATCCTATCGAAGCTTTTCGAAAAAATATTCGTTTTAAGTATAACTCCCCATCTTAATGAACACGACATCATCCCGGACCACCAGTTCGGATTCAGAGCGAAACATGGTACAATAGAACAAGTGCATAGAATTGTCACCCTTATTAGATCGGCGTTTGAGAAAAAGCAATACTGCTCAGCCCTGTTTATAGACATTTCCCAAGCTTTTGACAAAGTTTGGCATGATGGGCTACTCATCAAAATAACACGAATGCTTCCTCAAAACACTCACAAGCTTCTGGAGAGCTATCTAATAGGCAGAACATTCATAGTAAGGTCGCAAGATAAATACTCCCCTCTCAAGAAAATTACTGCTGGTGTTCCCAAAGGCAGCATATTACGACCGCTTCTATATATAATATACACAGCGGATATGCCAACAAACCTGAGCGCGCATACCTCTACATTTGCAGACGACACAGCATTTATTAGCGTTAACCATGACCCAAAAGTCGCATCGCAAAATCTGCAGTCCCACATCAATGAACTAGAGGCCTGGCTAGAAAAATGGAGAATAAAGGTTAACCCGGCTAAATGTGCTCACTTAACTTTCACGCTCAGAAGACAGACGTGCCCAGCTGTAAAAATAAATTACATCACTGTTCCGGTAGAAAACCATGTTAAGTACTTGGGAATTCATATATGTAGATAGACGCTTGACCTGGTCGCGTCATATTGAAGCGAAAATAACGGCTATGAAACTTAAAGCAGCTCAACTACATTGGCTTCTCGGTCGAAACTCAAACTTGTCCTTAGACAACAAAATTCTCTTATACAAGTCCATCATAAAACCAATATGCACATATGGCATCCAATTATGGGGTACTGCATGCGCATCTAACATCCAAAAGCTTCAAAGAAGGCAGTCTAGAATATTACGACAAATTGTCTGCGCCCCATGGTATATACGTAATGAAATTATCCACAGAGATCTCAACGTCCCCACTATCCAGGAGGAAATTAAAAAATATTCAATAAGCTACATCGATAAACTAATGGTCCACCCTAACTACCTCGCTCGGGGTTTGCTTCAGTTCAAAGGTCACCAGAGGCTAAAAAGAACCGATACTTTGAGCCTTACTAGAAGACATTTTTAAAATTTGAATACAGCAGTTAGTGGTTACACTGGTAACAACTAATAAACAACAAGTAGAATTAAGATTTGAATACATATTGTAAATTTCGATAAGAAAGATTCAATAATAAAAATAAATTAAAAAAAAAAAAAAAAAAATCTGATAATTGTGTGTACTACGATAGCAACTTGCAGTGGCAAAAGAACAACTGTGTGGAACCATTATATGATTGTGGTATACTTTCTGCAAACATTCTGAACCTGTGACTATAGCGAATTATATTTTTTCTATGTGTCTAGTTCGAGTTTCTGGCAGCTTACGAATAGCGCTCCAAAATGGCACTTCTGTCACTATTTATTATGAAGTCCTATTCCGACAGGTTATATACGAGTACTTTTGATAGGACCACGTGATAATTCTAAAGCAGTTACCGCCAGCTCATATGACCAATGGGCAATCTTTTACAATAGAGCTTTTGTGCGTTCACACCGACACGAGTACAACAAGCAATCACACAACAATGCTTGCTGTTTTTTTTTTTTTGTGAAAAAAACACCGATGAGCAACATGTACACTAAAAAAAATATATTTAATAAAGCTTGGGAACAATTGTTTTTTTTTATTGAAAATAATGACGGCGATCCCGTATGTATGGTTTGTGATTGGAAACAAGTTCCTGCGAAACTTCTTTTTCATATATAGAAATTATATTAAATAAATACCGCCATAATTTATAGGATACGCATAATTCGGATTTCTTACGTATAAAAATTTATGACGGAGAAATAAACATTCAAAATAAAATAAAATTTCAACATGCATAAATAAAAAAATATCTGAAAAAAATTACTTCAAATTTTTTTCGGCGTATGAACTTTAAAAAAAGAGCTTTCAAAGCTCTCTAACACTAACTCAAGTATCGATGTATGCGTTCTTGGCTGTAACTGTTCTAAAGGAATAAACTGTTTTTAATAATACCTTAACGACATCTCAAAGTGTTATCATTTCACTAGAACAATTTTATTATGTCCGAAGTAAACCACCCAGGAGTATGTTAGGAGAATGCTACGTGAACTGGGCGCAAGGAATAGGGTGGTGCTCTGCTGGGTGCCGGGGCTCTCAGGGGTCCCGGGTAATGTTGGGGCTGATGAGCTGACCAGGGCCCATTTGAATGCCCGGATGGTGGGGACCGAGCCATTTTGTGGGCTGAGTTGGTCCAGTCCCTTATAGAAGACTGGGCTCTAAGGGAGCAAAGAAGATACTGAGTATCGCTCCCGGGAATGCGTCAGGCGAGAGATGTTATCTCTCCCGGGAATATAGTGGTCTCAGCAGACGGGATCTGCGACTGTTGGCATCTTACCTGACTCGGATGGGCCTGGCAGAACATCAGGAATGCAGACTGTGTCTTGATGATATACTGTGTGATTGCCCGGCGCTGGCATGGGCCAGAAGGAGACACTTGGGGCACAGCACAATATGTGCGTCCCGAGCTGGTGCAATATCGTCAAAAGACCTGGTAAGGTTCCTTTGGGAAGCAAAGGGTCTTTTGGCCAATTAAAGAAGCGTGGGTACAATAGACCTAGTTTGGCCGCGGTACCGTCTCTCTATTGAGGAGAAATCTCCTCGCTCTCTTTAAAAACAATGTAGGGAGAATATTAAGGATATTTCCCCTCTGGGGACATCAGGTGCCAGTCACTTCGAAAGGAATTTAAAATTGATATTACTCTTGAGATCACAGCTGTGTTCTGATAAAATTACGGATCTGGTTTCCGAGACTCGAGCGTTAGTTTGAAATACACGTTTTTTCTCAAGAGCCCATCCTTTTGTAGTCGATTGGCCAGTGCAACGTTCAGCGAATTACAGGGAAAATTCGTTTTTTGCCCGGACTATTCGTTTGTGGAATAACCTTCCTGCAAAAGTCTTCCCTCCCACTTTCAACATGAATAAGTTCAAGTCGAATGTCCATCTATTCTCCTTCCCATAAATAATTTTCCTAGTTCGAACACAATGCAATGCAAGAGTAGGGGTCATCCCCTGAGTGCTGGTCCTAACAAAAAAAATGTAATTATTGGAAAGCTGTTTCGTGCCCTTTAAACAAGTTTCAATCTACTCAATCGACCTACCGAAGTCGATCTAACATTTTCAGGTAAAAGATTTTTGGTAAAAAGGAACACAATTGTGCAGACTTAGAAGTGGCAGTCCTATTTTTACTAAAATTTGTATATCTAAAGCAGTGGTATACTCCAGTTATATTGGAATATTTATGTTTTATACGGGCTTTTCCAGGCAGCTTTTAAGTAAGGAACCTAGACTCTGAGTACAATTTTAGGCGATATTCCTAATTTTGGGCCGCAGGGAGTTTGTAAGGATAATTTTAGTGCTATTTTACCTTCCAGTATTACATCCTCTGGAGAAATCAAGTGCAGTCAATACCTGGGATTCGTCAAAAATCCAAAATTGACAGATCTCAGGGATCGTCCAGATTTCTCTGACCACAGATTTTATCTTTTTTTACTGGAAACTCGCACGTGAATTTTTTCATCGATAGTCAGGCGGCGATCAGGGCGATAACCGCTGTTTATTCATACTCTTCGATCGTGCAGGAGTGTAGGGACTCGATGGATGGACTCTGTGCGAATAGGAGAGTTCACATCTATTGGGTTCGCGGCCACCAGCGCATAGAAGGCAACGAGGAGGCGGACGAATTGGCGAAACGGGGGTTCCATTTACCATACGATAGGGTAATGGCCATTCCGGCTCCAATTCAGAATATAAAGAGAGATACGGACTCTGCTATACGGAGGAGATCAGAGGCGATTTGGGAAAACACGAGAACGTGCAGGGTCTCCAAGGTAATGTGGGGATCCTATGATCCGGAGTCGACAAAAATTCTTCTGTTGCTATCGAGAAGGGACTGTAAACTTCTGGTAGGTTTTTTGACGGGGGAAAAGGAGACAGTGGAGCATTTACTCTGCTACTGTCCGGCACTCGTGCGCTCCAGGGCAAATTGTCTGGGAGATCATTACTTCCAAAGTCACGGGGAAGTCGCCGGAATTGGGTCAATGAGACTCCTGGCTTTCGTCAAGAGAGTGTGGGGAACTCTGAGTACCATTACATCGGAATAACCTTTTTCTAATATTCTTCTGCGGACTATCGCACAACGTGGTAACGCTAGGGACCTTTTTGGTCTATGCGGTGTCTTTGTGACCGGCCACTCTAACCTAACCTAACCTTACCTAACAGATTTTATCTGGTCCCACGGGAGTCAGTAGCTCCGAGTGGCTCGCAACAAACTAACTATAAGTTGAAGACTTGGAAAGTATAGTTCTTGCGGGAACTGCTTTCTATCTATTAGGATTATTGTCTTTGCAGGGATACTTACTTTTCCTTTGAAAAGATACTTTCGGGGGTCACGTGATGGTTGTGGTTTAAACCAAAACTCGTGGGAAAGGAGTTTCTAAAAAACCACTGAAGAGCTTAGTTTTTACCACCTGAGGGACGGATAATTCCTAGGTACTATTCCTACTCATCAGATGCTGCTGGCATATTTCCGAAAGTAGCAGAAGTTCCTAAGCAAGGGATGAGTGCTAAATCTTGCACTCAAATTACTATCTTCGGATGTTTGTTGCTCTTAAGCTGAGGGGCAATTGGTTAACGCATTTTTTGTCATACACTAGTTAAGAAACACCATGAGTAGCAAGTCCTCGTGTAAATTCGTTCCACATCTATTAGTTTACAACTTCCCCCAAAGAGTGCAATACAGAAAATTTAAGAGATATCTTTGCATTTACAGAAAAACGGTCTTTTGCCAGCCTTTTAACAAAAATAGTCGCATCTCAGCTATAAATGATGGTCACTTTCGCTCTATAGTAAATAACCAAGTAACTGTAATTTGCAAAGGTTTCACCTACAAGAGGAAGTTAAGAATAAACAAAATTATTACATATTTAAGTCCTAAAAATGCAGACATTAAAGAAAAATCCCATTAAAAATTGACTTAATCATGATAATCCCGATAAATTACAAATAAACATGAATTTAAATCACCAAGACGCCCAAAAAAGTTTTTTGAAAATTTCAGAAAAAAGCAGCAAATTTTTGACCCAAGTAATCCTTTTGTAAATAAATTACAGAAAAGTTTTAAACATAAGTTAAAAAAAGGATACTTTTATTAATCCATTTTAACAATTTCAAACATTTTTATTCAGCTTTTAAATGATTCAACAAATAATGAGCTAAATAAAACAAGCAACAAAATAAAAATTATTCAAAAAAAAAATGTTTTCACCGGAATTATTTGACACTTTAAAATGACATACAGCATTAAAATGTTGACATAAGAAACTGAAGGGACAGAACTGCTACCACCAAAGACAAGAACAAACAGGGGTGGTTACAAGAAAGAGGAAAAATAAAGAAATCGTGGGTCATTTTTAAAGGGGAGTTAGAGGCTGGGGTAAGACAGTTTTAATGAGCAGTTGTCACAAAAAAAATGGATAAAAAAACATCTTCCCTGCTTCGAAACGACTAAATTGTATAAAAATGGTACTTTAATGCCAGGAAAAAAAACAGAAAAGAATCACTTAACAAACAGCCAATGATGCGGGGATTTAAATAAACAGTTACGCTGATTTAATTTTCCTTTAGCGCTATTTTCATTTTCTTATTGTCTTGTTTTTCTCGTATTTAGGAATCGGTCTGCTACTCTTACCACATTTTAAATTGATAAAAAAAAAGCAGTGACAATGTGACGTAAATCTTCATGTTACAGTTGATTTAATTTTGAAAGAAAAAAAATACTTTTAGATTTCTTTGTTTTTTTTCTTTTGGTTCCTCCTAAGACTTCTTTCTTATTTTTGACATAAAGGAATAGACTATTTTTAAAAATTTAATTGGCAGCAACTCAGGCCGCAATCATGGTCTTTCATTTTTTTTTTTTTTTTTTTTTATCTTAGTCTTTTTTCTTACCTCTCCCACTTCTGCCCACAAAACGTAAATCATTAAATTTGGCCACTTGATTTTTCATCACTGCCGTACAGTTACGCAATTCGCCGCAAAAGTTTTCATCGTTGCCAGCACGTATTGTTACAATTGTACCATCCATCACCTCACCCAGTGCTAAAACTTTAAAGGCAATTGGCAGCGTTTTATTTGAACGCCAATGTGTGGGTAATGTTGTACAGACCTGGAAAAAGAGATTTAATAAATAGTATTTTTGAATTTTTTTGAATATGAAAAATGAAAATGTCTAACCAATTAAATTATAATCTTTTATTAAGTCATTCCAGCTTTTACCAGCAGAAAATTTTTGAAAAAAGGGGTCACGATTGCACAGGCTAGGAAGTGGCAGGATATCTTATTTAAAAAAAAAAATTAAATGTTTATGTCTACTAGTGTTTATTTATTTATGCAGCTATGAAGAAAACATACATATAAGTATGTATATATTTATATACATGTTTCGAGTATTTGTTTTTTTTTTCGTGTTAGTGGATCGATTTGGAGAGGGAACAACCTCCGGTCTATATGCTATTTTTCACTCAAGTCCGTGTTTTGAAAGTTCAAGTCCGTGTTTTGTACGTTAAATTATATAAAAAAAATCAGAAAGTACCATTTGAAACACAAAAAAGTACCAAAAAAAAACCTGCTCTTAGAGTTTTTCAATCACTCTGGACTCTGCATGTTGAAATTTATTTTTCTAGGCTTAGTATTAACAAAAATTCAAAAAGTACCAGTTAAGGAACGAAAAAATACCAAAAAGATTTCTCTTGCCGATTCTCCCTCACTCAGGACCATGCATGTTTAATTTTATGTTTCTAGGTAAAATACTAAAGGAAATTAAAGAAGTACCAGTTTAAAAACAAAAAGTATATTAACAAAAATTAAAAAAAAAACACCAGTTCTAGAACGAAAAAGTACCAAACAGCTCCCCTTTCAGATTCTTATTCACTCAGAGCCATGAATGATTAATTTTATGTTTCTAGCTCCCATACTAACGAAAATTCTAAAGTACCAGTTGAGGAACGAAAAGTACCAAAAAGTTCCCTATTATATATTCTCATCCCTTCAGGATATTAAATGTTAAAGTATGACCATATTTACATTATGCAATTAACGCCGCAACTTTCGCATGCAACTTTTTGTTTGTTAGCAAGAGGTGAAGGGAAGAAAACGGGGTTGAAAAAGTTGAAAAAATGCTTCAAAAAAATTTTAATGTAAATGTGAAAAGAGTTTCGTAGCAACTACTTTAAAAGAAAATAGAAAAAAACTCGGCGTTTATTGAATAAATGTAAATGCGGTCTATATACTTATATATATATAACAAAAATTAAAAAAAGTACCAGTTGAACGACGAAAAAGTAACAAAAAGCTCCATATGACAGATTATTATTCAGTCATGACCACGCATGATTATTTTTGGTTTTTTGTTTCTAGGTCCAATATTAACGAAAGTTTAAAAAGGACCAGTTTAAGAACAAAAAAGTACCAACATTTTTGATCTTATAGGTTCTGATTCACTCAGGCTCCTGTCCCTATAATATTAAGTTTCTTAGTTCAATATTATAGTAAATTCGAAAATTACCACATGCAGCATGAAAATGTAAGGGAAAGAAATTTAATTTCCCGTATTTTTCTTATTTTAAGCGAATTTGGTAAAATCTGCTGTAATTCGCTTAGCTAAAGCTAAAGGCAGAATTAGTCTTTACTTTCTGTTTCTGTTCTGTTCCGTGCCGTTCTGTTACGAAATTGCAACAGTTTCTTTTTCTGTAGCAACTTAAAAGCCATTTATGAAAATTTTATTAGTTTTGCACCGTCCATTGTATTATTTCAAAGCTTTAATGCATATAAATTCGAAGAAATAAAATTTTATGAATTCTTAAAATCAAAAAAAAGTTTATTTCAATATAAATATGTATATTTTATTATTTATTTTGCTTTCACTTACAATTATTTAACAAGTTTTTGATTTTAACAAATTGAACCGCAACAGAACAGAAAAACTAATCAATTTCACAGGTTTTTTAATAACAAAAACAAATCAGCTGATTCGTAGCGGAACAGAAAGTAAAGACTAATTCTGCCTTAAATATCGTCTGAATTAAATTTTATAAAATTTTTATGGAGTTGCCAAATTTCGCAATGAACGTTACAGAATTGCACTTATAGACAAAAATCGCTAAATCAACTTTACCGATTTTTAGCAATAGAGATTAAGCTTTAGCGAATTACAGAATACGGCTGCTAGATTTCTATGTATATTGGCTTAAAAAGATAGGTTAGGAAAGAACGAAATTGCAAAATACAAGTTTTTCCCTTTTGCTTCCTGAAAGGACCGAATTTAAAAAAAGAATCAGACACGTGTCCGCCTATTTTTCAAATGAGGTTTCTGATCGAATTAGGGCCTCTTTCCGAACCTATCTAACAGTGTCCGTCCGTCCGGCTAGCTGACTATCCATATTTAATTTTGTACGCGAACCGGTCCCGCGTAGTTCGTTATAACCGAACTCCACTGTATTTAGCTATGTGATATAATAAAATAAATTTTATTTTCAATTCATAACTTTGTTCTAGTAAAGGTATTATTGACCATCTGTCCCTCTCGAACAATTTTTTCTGAGTTCTTTTAAATATATGCAATTTTAATCAGTATTGTGGTTATTTTTGTTGAATTATTTATGGTTTTTAATCCAAATTTGTTATATTCTTATAATTAGGCTTAAGTTCATCAAATATAATTTTCATTAAATTATTTTTATGAAAAAAAGAATTTTACAACATGAAAATTAATTAAAATTGTTATTGATAATCTTTCATTATTGACGTGACTGGGGCTCGAACCCTGGCCGGCAGGTTACCATGACATGTTTCGATCGCAACCACTCGATCTCCTCAGATGGATTTGCCGTCTTACACTCGCAGCCATCGACGACTTCTGATTTCAATAGTCAAACATCAATCCTTAAACCAAATTGTATTTTTACCTTTGGTAGATCGAAATTTTAAATTTTAAATTTATTGAAATCATAAAACAGAAAGAAAAATACTCGGGACCCTCAGAACAATCCTAAATGGGATAAGTTTCGAAAATCATTCCCGGAATTTCTTGAAATAAGTATAAAATTATTAAATCAAGTAAAAAAAGATAAAACTTTTCGTTGTGTTTAACCCTCCGGCTTACGCATGTTTTGATTTTCTATACACATTTAAATAAGGTCTGGCTAGACTCATGTTTACCACGAAAGGTTAAAAAGTAAATTCGAACTCTTGCTCCTCATTTAGTTTATATTTTTGGATAAATATGTACACAAGATTATTAATGTAAAAACCATATCGGACATAATGTTGGTGTTTTATCATTCTGTAATGTGTAAAACGGGTAAGTAAATCAGTCACAATAGTTTTTTCTTTCTAATTCGGGATAAAATCAACTTTATAATACTTGAATCAAGCACATTTTGAGATTGATTCAATCTTAGTTTTACTTAAATCAATCTCATTTTCGGATTATTTTAAGTACGAATTCGAATTCAAACAATTTTATAATTCTTGAATCAAGCGCATTTTTAGTTTGATTCAGTCTAAGTTGTACTTAAATCAATCTCCTTTTCGGATTATTTCAAGTACGAAATCGGGATTGAACATGTTTAAATAACGTTTATTGCGATTGAAAATCCGTACTTGAATCAATCTTTCCGTACTCGATTCAAGAAAATCCGTACTCATCGTACTATTTATACCGCTTCGGATTGATTTGAGTACGGATGGATGGATTTTTCTTTTGAGTGTAACTATTTATTTATTTAATTTATTAAAATTTTACTAAAAAGCTTTAAACTTACAATATTTGGTGATCCAGTCTTAACAAGTTCTCCGGGATGTTCGGCTAGCAAAACATCCACAGTTCTTTCGATTAAATTTTCTGGAGTCAAATAAGGACTGGTATCGACAGGTTTCTTACTAGAAGTTCCATCTTTGGAATTATTATTATTATTTGCGGTATGTGAATTATTGTTATTAGTTTCATTATTCGTATTACGATTACTAGAACCTTTTTTACTTTGATTCGTAGAGGTTGTGGTGGAACTCACTTCACTGGTAATGTGCATTTTTAAAAGATTTGTTTAGTTTTTTTTTGTTTTATTTAAAGCGAATTTTTTTTTCAATATAATTGATTTTTTTACTAAGACTTTTTCACATTCATTTAAACATAATATTTTCTAGAACTAATTTGCACAAAATTTGTTTAAAAATAATTAAAAAAAAATCTTAATTTTAGGAAGTGTTGTTATACTTTTAGAGTTCTTGATTGTTTTCTATGAGTCTTTGGTATAAAATAACTTGAATATTCAAATATAGTTGTCCTTAAGATCTTTATTTATTACTAAAAAGCTTTTGTTCTATTGTTTGAATGTTTTCTTTTTTTTTAAATTTCAAATAAAAAACCGTCCTTTCATTACAAACTTTGACTTGCGATTAAAACCAACATTATCGGGCTTTTTTATTTTTGTTGATTAAACCATAAAAAAATATTGTTTTGTCCACTTTTTTAATATTTTTTTTTTTTTTGTTCTCATTTGTAACAATTGCAAAACAATTGTTATAAAAAAAAAGAAGAAATCATTTTAATCATTACAATTAAACACATAAGCAAACGTATTCACAGTTAAATACCACTACATTCACATGCCCATACACTACACTACAGAAATTTAACAAGTAGAACAAAAAACAACAGCAACAACAACATCACACATCTGTTTCCTGTTTAATACACCAAAAAATATCCTGTTAACTGCGTGCGGTGTATCATAATTTCGCCATTTGTTACCAAAGGGACAGTCTATGATTTTTTTTGCTGTTGATTTCCCATTTCAAGTTTGTTTTTTTTATTCATTTTTATGATTAAGTTTTTTTTTTTTTTGTATTTTGTTTGTTGTTGGTTGTACTTTTTTAAAATAAAATTCACAATTTGTCGCTTTTAAAACGTTTGATTTTTATTTTTCATTACAATTTCCGTTTTATTGTTTTTTTTTTTTTTTTTTTTTTTTTTTTTTTGTTTTGCTTTCTGTAACTTTGAGTAGGTCCTTTGTTTACAAAAGTAATTTGTACCGTAAAAGGGACTTGAAATTAAATTTTTTTTTTTAATTTTTATTTAAACTAAAAATATATTTGTAAGGGCCAAATACACTTGTCAAATGCTTGTCATGCAGGCGAATTCACTAGTGTACGTAAGATGGACGCAATATTCGGCCGTCATAACAAAATGTTTTGATTTTCTATCCAGTATCGTCGGTGTCACACAAACAAAAACATTTTCGTTAATACTACCACAATAATTGATGAGTATTTTGATAAGTGTTTTTGGGCCTTTAATGCAGTCTTCGAAAATAAACACTAAATAACGCTCCTTAGTGTTCGGTTCGGTAGATTTGTGGAAAACACAAACGCTATTAGTGTTTGAGTAGAAAATGTTAAAAAAAAAAATTACGTTTCCTTGTTTGGCATCTTTCAAACTCAAAAATAATACTGTTTTTATCAAACATATTTTACATAAAAAAAACATACGAAAAAAAACAAAAAGCCAGCAAAATAATTTTACACAAACAAAATATATACCCAATACACACACAAGCTGTTCGTGGTGCGGTCGTTGCTAAAATGTTTTGTTTGTTCATTTCTTTATCCATTAAAAAAAAGAAACATTATAGAACATTAAAATATAATGTTTGTGTACAGTATCACTACAATTGTTCTGTTTTTAACGAAGAACAGAACAATATAATAATAATGTTCGACTCTTTCTTGAAAATTGTTACAAATACTAAAAAAAATAGATATCGTTCTCGGGTGTGTAAGCCGGACGCTAAATAGTGCACTGTTTATTTTCAAACACTGCTTTCACGTCTCTTTACCTAGCATTTACACGTTGAAGTATATTTCTTGAAAGTCCCAATACACGCACACATTTTCACTAACACACACATAATTTTGGTACTTTCAGCCAATCGGCTGTTTCTTCGAGTTGATAATACGTATACTCTACTTGCAAGAAAGTACTTTCACGTGAAAAGCCCAGGTTACTTTCCAAAGGTTTTGCAACAATGTGATTCTTAGCGTATACGCAATATTTATTACATTAAATTATATCCCACTTATACGCAATGGATTGCAAAAAAATTTGCTCAATTTGAATACTTGTTTTAGTCCAGTAGTGGACACCACACACCCTGCGAATAATACAACTAATCCATACAGGCATGTTAATAATAGCCCATAATGGACTAGGACTAGCTCATAGGTAACCAAAATATATTAAGAAAACATGGAAATATTACGAAGTCATAAGACTAGACCATATTACCCAGCTTTGCACAGCAAAGTAGTCTTAAAAGAACCCCAGGTTCATATATACTCCCAGTGGACTAGTTTTGAAACTACTTCATGGTATATTCCAGACGACTAGTTTTGAAATCGCTTAATAACAAAAACATGTCTCTTAACTACAAACTCTTTTTTAAACAATGGACATGGTTCATGATTGCATAACATTGGACCTCGTTGTAAGTAGTCCATTTTATCTAAAATGAATCAAGAGTCCTATATTATTTGCAGGGTACACACTCCCTGCAGCTTGCATCGTTACTAGCTAGAATTAAGACTAGTTTATTTATACTTGTTAGGGGCGAAAAATTATAAAGGTGATAAGATTACGACTGCATAGCTTTGTTTGTGACGCGGTTTGGTTATAGAAACAACAACTAAATGACAAAAGTTGTTAAAAAACTATTTCCAGCGTTTAAAAAACTGCATTCAAAGTAGAAAAACTGCCATTTCTTCGACAGTTTTTGGTTTCAAATGCAGTTTGTTAAACCTTTCTATTTTCTATTTGCTCGTTCTAGAAAAACCAACAACACAACAAAAGTTGATAAACAAAAAACCATTTACTTGTTTGTTTAAGAAACAACAACAACACTACAAGAAGAAAAGCGTATATTTCTGGTTGGATTTAGAGTTGACAAACTATTTTCATGCTAAAAAAAATAAATAAAAAGGAGAAAAATTCGCGAATTTTATTTAGTTAAATACATCAAATTTACAATATGGTATGAAGACCATATCGGGAAATTCTGCTGGTGTTTTATAATTAAAAGTTCCTTCTGTAATTATAAAAATAATAAGTGGAATTCAACAGGATTAAAATAAACATAAAATTATCTGTCTCTCTTCTCCCAGGTGTAAGTGCTTAACATTATTCTATAAAAAAATACATACTATAAAGCAATAATTTAAGTTTGAAAGAAATATTGAGAGGAGTTGTAAAATTAAGTTTTGCTTTCATTTACTGATACAGTAAATAAAGCAACTAGTTTTAAACTATTATAAAAATGCATAAAAATTAACTAGTTGGGCTCCAATGACAATCCAACCTTAAATACGATAGTTTGGTATATGACAACAATCAAAAGTGCAGCTAGTTTAAAGTAAGCCCCAACTAGTATATTTGTAGATAAATACTAGTTTATTTCTCTGCAGGGCTATGATATTTACATTTGTGGTGTGTATAAACCTTTAGAAAAGGGCAAAAGCCCATTCCTAATGATCTTTTCTCATTCCGCTCCAACTTCTATGAAAATGTCCATAGAAAACCTATTCTAAGGACTAAGTCTGATTCAAATATAGAAATACACTGCCATCTTGAGGAGAACGAGGAGTACCAAACTTTTTTTTTTTTTTAATTTCCGTGACCTAATACCTTTTCCAAAACGCAACTGTGGGAGCAAATACGCGAAAGTCCAATCCACATAGAGACCGTAAATAGCGCTAGATTGGTCGCACGCTTTGGAGACCATGTGACGACATAACAAAAACTGCCTTAGATTGGAATTCTCATGATAACAAGCCCAAAGTTGGGCAACCTTCACACGCCTAGATACACCAACTTTATGCAAAAATTAGTTGAAGTGACTTCAGCTTTAAAGAACTCAAATACCTTGCATCAAATGGGATCAAACGGAGAGTGTTCTTTGTGACTTTTTTCTTCCTTTTGGGAACCACAGGACATAAAAAACAATATTTGGATGCCCCTGTAGGCTCGTTGGTATTGAGCTAGTTTATCAGTGTTGGGGATGTAATATAAAGGGTATTTCTTTAAGCCCGATAGAACCCACGAATAGGTAAGCTGTCAGACAAACTATAATACTCATCTCAATTTTTAACATTAGTTATCTTCACGGTATATAAAAACAATAAATGGAAGGCCTGGATATGACAATTATAGCAATTAAACTTAAACTTCTCGCATTTATAACTTAAGCCTCAAATTAAAAAAAAAAGAAATGAAACTCTATCTCACAAAATGAAACAAAACCATCCAAGTAAACTGATGAATGTTACAAAAAACTCTAAATGGACAATGAACAAATGACAAATTTGTTTAACCTCGGGTCAAAAAAAAAATAAGTAAATAAAATATGGAGAGGGTGTCAGCTAGTCTACTTCAATACTTGAACTTATAAATAGGAAAAAAGTTACCAATAAAATTACAAACAAATGCTACCAAATGCTCATACAGAGTTAAACTCTAGCAAACACTTGTTAAAAAATAAACTCACGTTCTCTGTCCCGTACTCTAGCACGATGGAAATCTGTGATATATTTGTAGAAAAAATAACGCGAAAAATAAAACTTTTGTTTCCGTTATACTTTTTTATAACAAAATAAAAAATACAGATAAAACAAAAACAAGTAGAATTGCTGGCCATATTGTGTGCACACTGGTCAGCGTTAATAAACACACATACAATTAAATACATACGCAAGTGTACGACTACACATTATACAAACGTTTTTACAAACAAAAAAATTGTATTTGTTTCGCTTTTTTCAAAAATCTTTAGTATGTGAGTGTATAAACCAAAAAATAATAGAAAAAATAGTCGTTCATTTTGAAAATCATAACGAATTTAATGCAACCTACAGACCCCTAAAAGTAGGCCACAAAATTTTAAAATATTTTATATAACAAAAAATAAAGTATTGATGCTAGCAAAACACAACGTTCATACGGTACAATGGTGTTCCTATGGTAATACTTAAATCGGTATAACTTTGAAACTACTAGTTTGAATGAGAAATGATTCATGTGACAATTAAAGAGGAAGTTTTAAGCTTTTAGAAAATTAACTAAGTTATCACGTTGTCAGGATGCATGCTGGTGTAGAGGTTATCAAAGTTGACTGTCTAGCAAATATTTTCATTTTCTGTCTGTGGAATTTTATCTATCGAAACGAAAACCTTAGCGAAATAAGATGGTGGCATCATTGGACCAAAATTATTCAAGAGCCATGAAAATCGTAACGTTATAGTCAATGGCGCAAGGTAGCGTGCAATTATTACCGATTTTTTTGCTAAAAATAGGATAATTTGACCTTATTGACATCTGGCTTCAACATGCAATACCACGAACCTATTGAGGGGTGAGTTTCGTGAGCATTAATCACATGTTTTGGAGCAGTCCATTGCCCGCCAAGAATAGGCAATTTGACCCCACTAGACAATAATACGTGAAGTCTCTCGTGTACAGGGACAAACTAGCCACAGTTCCAGCTCTGGAAGACAGCATTACAGAAGCCATTGATAACATACAGGCATAAATGTTGGAATAAATAAGCCGAAATCAGAGCTCACGGATGCTCTCCACCTAAGACGTAGCCGCGGGCAACACTTACATGAAATACTCTTTAAAAAATGGCAGGCATTAAGTTGTCGTCACAATTAAATATTTTACTAATTTTTAAAAAATTTTTAGGTTTTTTTTTTAATTGTCAAAAGCCAACCGGCTAAAAATCACTCTTTATAAACACAAAAGTAACCCACTTCCCTGAAGCTAGTAAAGGATTATATGATACCCCGTACAGACTTGAATAAGAAATTCAATGTCATATTTCCGGGAATGGTGTACGGGAATCCTAGCTGATAATTACCGCACGAGGATTTACACAGATGGGTAAAAGATGACCTGTGGTGATGGCCCTGGGGTTTTCTCTGCCAGATGCAGCCAGCGAATTTCAGGCTTAAATAATGGCGATAAGAGAGGAATATAGAACACTGTACAGTAGGAAAATCAGCAGCAAAATTTCGTCGATAGCCAGAGGGCTCTGATGTCATTAACGTCACATACAACAACGTCCATTCGCGTCAACCAGTGTAAGAAAGAACTATCCAGACTGGACAGCCTACCTGACATTGCATTAATTTGGATCCGTGCGCATAAGTTCCATTACGGTAATGAACAGGCGGATGGGCTGACAGAGTGTGCCAGTCGCAACACCCCTGGGAACTATCAGAAGCAAAATCTTCAGACACTATCTGGATATGGCTGACGATAAATAAAAGAAACTGGATGGCTGCAGGGCTGCAAAAGTAACGTGGCCAACATACGATATTGGTCGCTTTGAGCGACTTCTCAACTTCAGTCGGAGAGACTTGCCGTACTTACTGGTCTTTGGAGTATCGGTAAGCATGCTATTAGACTACTCGGTCTTCCTTTTAATGAATACTGCCGCAGCTGCATGGAACCTGGAACTGAGGAGACAGTATTTCATCTCCAATTTGATTTTCCAGAGCTTATTCCAACACGACATGGATTATTTTGGAATTACCTTCTACAAGGACTCTCTGAGATATCACGGGTGAAACTCAGCAACTTGCTGAAATATCTCAACGCAACGGGCTTGCTCTAGCCATCTCAGTTTTGCTCCTGGGTCAAGATTGATCGGGGGGTTCCTATTTTTGACGAGTTGTGTGGTGTGAAAACGGAGTCACTGTCGCCTCAACTTGCAGCAAGCCTAGTTCTGGGCGTGCTACCACGTTAACCAACCAACCAAACACAAAAGTTATAATTTTAGTTAAGGACTAAAAAATTATTTTCAAGGCTAAGAAAAACTAGATTACAGAAAACTTGCTTTTAACACTGGATGGTTACTGTTCGTTGAATTGACAAAGCTCATTTACTCTTTATCATATAATTTGTTATGTGTACTCTAATAGCGCTACTTTTTCAATAACATAAGCTGATGATGAAAGCTATAAAAACATAATTCATTTGAAAACACAAAAAGAGTTTAAATTCGTATCGAGTTTTATGAGAGAAAAATAACTTTTATTTTTATACTTTTTTTTTATAATAAAATGCACAACTAAAAAAATTTTCATTGAATCCTTCGAACCGTCGAAGCGACGAATAGTAAGTAACCATAGTGTACTAAAATGAAGAGCAACCTTCCAGGGCTAAGAAGTCTATAAAATCCCTCGACAAATTTAAAACTCGACTGTGCTCTTATTAATTTAAGTTTTCTAAGCAATAAACGTTAATTAAGAAATTCCTTATGAATTTCGTTCCATTTTTCAAAATGTTACAAATGACAGGATCAACTTTTTATACTTTCATTTGCATTGACTGAAAAAGTCTTTTGGAAATGCATAAAAAAGTTAATAAATGTGAGAGTTGGTAAATTAACAGTTGCGGAAAATGGTTGACCGACAAATAATATAAAAAAAAAAAAACAAGCACATTCTTGTTTCTCACACAAATACACAAACAGACATACACGCATTACAGTGATACATCACAGTGATGATAAAATATAAATTAAACAAAACAAAATGAAACTTTCATATAAATTCCAACAAGTTTAAATTCAAATTCATAAAAATCAAATAGTTAATAAATCCATTATTAAAGTAAAAAAAAATGTTAAACGTAATTCATCAATTCAAAGGACCAAAACCCAGTGGGAGTCCTTTACTTAACTGTTTATTATTAAGTAGAAATTTATAAAAATCTGTTTAAATAATAAAAAAAAATATTTTTCAAGTCTCCACTTGATTTAAAGTACAATTTTTTTATTATTGAAAAAAAAAAAAATAATTAAAAATATAAAAATAAAACAAATAAAAACTTAGAAACAGTATAAATTCTGTGCAACTGTCTATTCTTTATTATTTAATCAATGTTAAAATGTAACAACAATGAAAAAAGAATTAAATGTTGCAATACTTTCATTGATGCCATCAATTTATTCAACTGATCGTAATGCCACAAAGATTATTTATTTTTATGATTCTTGTTGTTTTTGTTTTTTCTTCTTTTTTTAATTTTACATTATTACCACATGTGTGGTAGTGCGGTTTATAATGCACAATAAAATTTGATGTAAACACTCACAGACACACAAAATCAAATATGTATATAAACAAATAAATAGTTAAGAGTAAATTAAACTTTAAAAACATTTTAGAATTAAGTGGCAAAAAAAAACAATTTTCAATACATCTAATAAAAAAATGTGTAGAGTTCAAATTCAACAAAAATATATTTATTAGCTTGACAACTACTGCTTTTTTGAGGTATTTTGTGATACCTTAAAGTACACAAAACGAGTGCCTTTTCACATTGTGCAATTTTTTTCGCTGCGATTCTTACTTAATGTGCAAGAGGAGGGAGTGGATTAAAAAGGCGAGCGTACTCTTCCATTGATTTTGCTCGCTCATTTGTTCTCTCACCTGATGGAAATGTATTTCGCACACCTAGTTCAAAAGTGACTCAACTCAAAATATAAATTTTTCGGGTTTATATGCTTAAACTATGCACAATACACTTGTTTATCTATAAAACAAAAAATTTTATCAGTTTATTTTGTTGTTGTTAACTGATGCTAAAAAACAATTATGTCTTTCTTTATATTTCAATTGGTTTAAAGTTGCAATTCATAAAAGTGACTTATTTTGAGTTGTGTCAGATAATATAATGGTAGTAAATCCCTACTGTTAAGTCCTAAATAGTCATATTTCGAATTGTGACACTTTTGATAAAAAAATCTTTGCTTATATTTATAGGACTTGTGTCAGTTTAGAATTAGAGAAAATTATCAAAACTTGAAAAGAATTCAGCTAAAGTGACATAACTTAAAATAATTCTGAAACTTGTGCAAATAACACAGTGCAACACGAAAAAAATAACCATATACGTACACCACTTCGTGATAAAACATCAAAAAAAAGACCCGGGGACAAGGGTCTTTTATTATTTTGGTCTTTTATCACGTCGTGGTGTCCGCATATGGTTATAGATAGCATGGTATCTCAATGTTGAAGTAAAGAAAAAACTAATCAAATTAAAAAATTTTCGGGAAATTTTTCACTTTTGTGGCTACATAAGCGCTAACTAAACGGTGTTAAGAATCATTCCTAGGAAGTTCATATGTTCTAAACAGTTGTTTACTGAGATCTTGGGTACATTTTTGTAGTTGATTGTTTCCTTTAATTTTGAACGGTTTGCTACCCATGGACCTGAACAGGGGAAAAAAGGTAAAAAAAAAATCGAATTTTTTAAAGATTTTTGCGATTTTTATCTTGAAGATGGAGTTTTTTTGATTTTATATGTTCACAATTTTTGTTCCTTATGGCAATATCTACAACTTTATCTTAGATGAAGAAAATGATCATTTTATTGCAAAAATGACAACAAGGCCCCAAATCTTTGGGGGCTCATAAAAAAAAGTGCATGACTTTGGGCAAAACTGGGAGACACGGGTCTTTTTTTGCTTTGGTCTTTTATCACGTAGTGGTGTTTGTATATGGTTATTTTTCCATGACTTAAAAAATTAAACACAGTGTAATAGCAGGTGATTTTTTAAGAGCTATAAGAAAGTTTTTAAAAAAACACATAACATTCAGAAAATTCATGAAATCTTTATTTGAATCGATAGTACGGTCCATATAATTTAATGTTTGAAGATTATTTCATGCAAATGTTGACCGTGACTGCGCCTCAAATGGTCCATCCGCTTAGTCCAATGTTGGCATACTCTTTCCAACATTTCTGCCGGTATCTCATGAATAAATGCTTCAATGTTGTCTTCCAATGCGTCAATTGAAGCGGGCATGTGTGTATAGCCATGAGCTTTAACATAGCCCCACAAAAAATAGTCTAAAGGCGTTAAAACGCACGATCTAGGCGGCCAATTGACCGGTCCCGAATGTGAAATAAAATGTTCACCGAGCTCGCCTCTCAATAAGTCCATTGTTAAGCGTGCTGTGTGGCATGTGGCACCGTCTTTTTGAAACCACATGTCATGCTAGTCAAGCTCTTGCATTTTGGGCGAAAAAAAGTTGGATATCATCTCACGGTAGCGCTCACCATTCACAGTTACGTTACGATTCGCATCATCTTTGAAGAAGTACGGTCCAATGATACCACCAGCCCATAAGCCGCACCAAACTGTGACTTTTTCTGGATGCATTGTTAGCTCTTGCAATGCTTTTGGCTGATCTTCACTCCAAAATCGACAATTCTGCTTATTAACGTACCCATTGAGCCAAAAATGAGCTTCAACGCTGAAGACAAGAAGCGCGCGATGAACTTTCTTAACAGAGCACGCATTTTGATAATAAAATTCAATAATTTGCAACCGTTGTTCGTTTGTAAGACGATGCATGGTTATATTATAGACCAAACTGAAGATGTTTGACAGTGAAACAAAACACGAAACATTCGTCAGCTGCCAAAAAGATAATATCTAAAAAATCACCCAATACATCATTTTTATTTATTTATTTTTTTATTTAAGTCCATGGATTTAAATCCTTACAGACTATAATTTAATTACAAACAATATTATTAGTTTATGTATTTGAAAACAAGATAATATTACGTTTAATGACACTGGCACTTAAAGGGAAGTCGACTAAATCATACATTTCATTAAAATCTTTACATATTATACGAAAAGGATCAGAATTTGCATAGTTTGTGTGAAAGGCCAAAAGATATAATGATATGTAATTGCGAGTTGACCGCTGAGGAACGTTGAGGAACGTTGAGCTTAACGTTATTAAACAGGAATTCAGAACTAACCATTAAGCAAATTAACTAAAAATGCAATGTTAAGTATTTTTCTTCGGCTTACTAGTGATGGTAATTTAACACGAGCAAGTCTTACAGAGTAAGATGGAAGTACTTCAGAAGGATTTCAAGTTGAGTTTCCTAAGCAGAACAATAAAAATTGTTTTTGGACAGATTATATTCGGTTTATGTGAACATTGTAATCAGGATCCCAGATAATAGAGCCATATTCGATGATATGTTTTACCAAAGATGTATATAACAGCTTTGTAATCATAGAATCAGTGAACTCCTTAGCCCAACGCTTTATAAAGGCAAGTACACCACAAGCTTTATTTATCATTGATGTAATGTGTTTTATAAAATCTAATTTTGGATAAAGTAAAACACCAATATCCAAAATCTCTTTAACTAATTAAATTTGGCAGTCACCCAAAGTATAGATAACCAAAGGATTCTACAAAACCGCATATCCAAAGATTTTGTTAAATTGCGATTCATGATGTTGATATTGCACCAGTTTGTTGTAGCTTAAAATGATTTTTACATCATCGGCATATATTAGCACATTACAATTGTGTATTGCACTCGGCAGATCATTTATAAAAAGTGAAAATAAGATGGGACCAAGATGGCTTCCTTGCGGTAAAAAACGAAACAACTAAAGATTGTTCATTATCTAGTGTACAAATTAAAAAAAAAACTGTTTAGATCATAATCCATATGGAATTTCAACTAAATGGTCCAAAGATTTGCTTTAAACTATTTTTTTTTTTTTTTTTTTTTTTTGTCAAAAAAAGTTGTTTTCGATTTCTCAAAAATTAAGTTTTTTGAGTTGAGTCACAAAAAGTTACTACGATAAAAATTGCACAATGTAAACGCAAAAGCAATTTCAAAGAAGAACCGACAAAAGCTGCAGCGCATAATGTAAATGTGCACAGAGCTGAGATCATTTCTGTGGTTTTCATGCCCAACCGCGTGTGTACTTAATTCAAATTTTTAGGAGAGCGAAAATCCAAATATTAAAGCATGGACTAGGTATTGCGCTTTCAAACTTTCTTATTACGCTAAGCAATCTGAAGTGGTCCATCTTTTTCGAAATTTTTTAAAACCATATAAAGAGCGTTTAAGATAATAAAGCATTACGGCATGAACATCTCAAAATCTAAACAAATTTACATACGCGGGTGTCCATGGAAACCACAGATATTTTTTTAAATTTTTTAAAGAACAATTAAATTCCAATGACATTTTTTAACTTACACTGATCGGCACTTAAAATAGTAGCAAAACAAAGTGGAATTGATACATATCGAAACGCTTAATCCAAATTTGTTGTCATAATTTATCTAGTACGTCCAGTTTTATTGCTATAAGCAATTTTTTGTTTCATTAGAACTGTTGACCTTCCGATACTGAACGCGGAATTTGTGAATGAGAGACCAAAGCCAAGAATGGGAAATTTCGTAATATACAATAAAGGAATCTGAAAAAAAGGCACAAATATTTCGTTTTTGATGAAAATACATTCTCTGTTTTCTCATCTGTTTTGCACAGATCAAGATTTAGTTTATTGCTTTGGCCCTCTAGAACATCTTCAAGAACTGCAGCCGCCTGAGGATCCGAAGCCTTGGATACTTTTCATTAACTCACCTAAACTATGTCTGAAATCAGTGTTGCAACTGCGAAAGAAACCTACGAAAACATGAAGTTATTGCTCAATGGAATTCAGTTCGACCGCTCTCTGTGTAGTGCATGTGTCGATTTAAAAGTTGTGGCCATCCTTCCGGAATTACACAGAAAAAATTATTGCTAAGCCACTTTCAAACAAACGTTTTGTTTGAAAATTTTATTGAACTTTTATTAATATTTTTGTTTGAAAATAACGATTTTCTTGTGTATGTGTGTGTGTGTAGCAAAAAAACACCACTAAAAAGTTACTTAAACCGATTTAATTGTTTGTTCAGAAACAAAACAACACTATAAGAAAGAAAAAACATACATTTTTGGTTGGCTACAGAGTTGACAAAATTGTGTTTTTATGCATTTTTCTCATTTTGAAATATTTTTTATGTAAATTGTAAAACAAAAAGTGAAAGCCTCTGTGTTATGGCAATATTTTTTTTTTCTTTAATAGTTAAAACATAACATAATTCTTAAAAAAAAATAGAAAAATTCCCGAATTCTTTTTGCTAAAATTATTAAGTTTAAAACATAAAATTTTCAAAGTAGACTGATGACGAAGTTGTTCATTTGAACAACTGCTGGTTGCGGTCATTGTTGTGCTTTGACGGTTAATAAAGCAAAAAGTATGTATGAATGGAAAAGAAAATAAGAAATTAAATATAAGTTTCTTTTTTTTTATTTCTTTATACAAATATTATTAAACAACTTATTTATAGATTCACCGAAAAGTTTGTCAGAAATTGACGTCAAAATTTAATAAACAATTTATTTGTTTCTGTTAACATATTTATTTTAATTTTAATGTTTCAACATATTACTGTTTTGTTTATTAGCGTAATATTTCACTTTTTTTTCATTTAAATTTTTATAAATGTTTGTTTACTCCAAAGTATATTTATGCCAGGTGCATGCAAGTCTACAACAAATCAACAATAAAAAAACAACATTCATTTTGTTTGTGTAAAAACTCTTGATACTGTCAAACAGCAAAACATAAACAAAACAAACAAAAAATCATGGTCAAGGCGAATTTATTACAGGTGGTCTTAAAAGCCCTGCTGATATTAGCTAAAATCACTATTGGATGTCAAAATTTTGTTTATTCTCTTTTATTATCTTTGTTTCTGTTTTGTTTTATTTCTGTTTTTGACATTGTTCAATGATTTTACAAAAACAAATTGCTTGTGGTTTTTGTACGAGTTGTACTTGTTGTAGTACCGAGATTACCTGGGATGAATTCGCCTTGATCATGGCGCAAAATGTAAGCAAATTTTAACACTATCGAGATGAACAGCTGATCACTTGTATGTACTTGGTATAAATATACTTTGGTTAATTCAAACAATTCTGTTTATATATTCTGTTTTAAACAATTTTGTTTTGGATTCACTGAATTCCTGTACTGAATTTGAAATTAATTTTTTTTTTTTTTTTTTTTTTTTGTGTTTTTGCTTTTTGTGTGAGTGGGACAGCAGAGCAAAAGAGTGTCATTTCATACATCAAATTTAAAGAGAGGTCCAAACATAATTTACGATGTTAATTGGGCGTCACACCTTAACGGCAAGTTTTTTTCCCGACTTAATTTGAAATTTCTTTGTTTCAGTGATTGACAATTATTGGAGAGGTACACAATTTAGTAGCGCATTAAGATTGTTGAAGCCATTTACGAAAATGGGCGTTCAAATCAAAGAAAATCATATTTAGCGACGAGGCACACTTTCACCTCAGTGGATTCGTCAACAAGACGCATTTGGGAAAATGAGAATATACGTGTGATTGTTGAAAAGCCAATGCATCCACAAAGAGTGACTGTTTGATGCCGTTTTTGGGCTGGCGGCATAATCGGGCCGTACTTCTTCAAAAATAAGGTCGGCCAAGCAGTTACCGTGAATGGTGTTAGCTATCGCGAGATGATAACAGACTTTTTGTGGGCAGAAATGGAGGATATGTTGTTCCCACAGGATGTTGCCAACAATATAAAGGCTCTTTTGCGCGAGAAATTCAATGGCCGTGTTTTCTCAAGTCGTGGCGATGTTAATTGGTATGTGATTTGACACCGTTGTACTTCTCTCTTTGCGGATATTGAAAAGAAATAGTGTACGTCAAAAAGCCAAAAATAATTCAAGAGCTAAAGGATGAGATAATAAAGAGAGAAGAGCATTGGTAGATTTCTTAGAAATATTAGGGCTGCAAATTACAAAGGACTAGTACAATAACTTATTTTTTTAATCAACAACTCGGGTGAAACATTTCATTAAAAATACACCTAACAATATTTAAAGCCTGGCTAAAGGCAAAAATAGCAGGGAGTAGCAGTAACAGTAACCTTACCGTAAAAAAGTAATGCCAATCTATTTCTTACAGATTGAGACGTAACATCATACTGCTTACTATAATCGTTCTAATTGCTTTACATACAACAAAATGAAGCAGCTGATTTGTAACGTTACTGTTACTCACGGCTAACTGAGCCTTAAAGCTTAAAATTGTCAGATCTTTAAAAGATCGCGGCTTTCCAGAAGCCTATTTGGTACCTCGAAAATCAGTAGCCCCTAGAAGCCGATACTTATTGACGCACCTTCGTATATCATTTGTTTTGCGTTTTAGACATAATTCATCCTGCAAATGACGACATAGAAGCTGCTCTTTGACTCTAAGCTTAAATGGAAGGGCGGCTGTTCCTATGTTTTTTTTTGTAATTTTTATACCCTCCACCACAATTAGTTGTGAAGAGGGTATATTAAGTTTTTCATTCCGTGTGAAACTTTTTTATTATTCATCTCAGACCCCATAAAGTATATATATTCGGGGTCCTTGAGTAATTCTAAGTCGATTTAGCCATGTCCGTCTGTCTGTCCGTCTGTTGAAAACACGCTCACTTTCGAACAGCTCAAAAGAAATGAACAAACTTGGTGCCAAATTGCTTTTAGTTATCCTAAGCAGTTTGGGATTGAAATCCAGCAAAATCGGTTTAGGAGGACCAGAGCTATGAATCAAAATGTGGAACCCCCACCTAAAAAATTGATAATTTTGTTACAAAAAATAACATAAATGCTGGCACAAGGCACGGAATGAGATAAGATTTTGCAAAAATTTGTTTTATTTGACGGGAAATCACGCTGTTAAATTTCGTGAAGATCCGTCCATAATTTACCCTAAGCCCCATATAAACACTACTCCCGGAAAACAGTTTAGTACGCCTAAAATCGTAAAAAATAGCGCTAGCATAACAAAATTTGGTACGTCACAGTTTTTAGGACCAGAAATAACACTGTGAAATTTCGTGATGATCGGTCCATAATTTACCTTAGGCCCCATATAAACCCTACTACCGGAAAACAGTTTAGTACGCCTAAAACCGTAAAAAATAATGCAATCATAACAAATTTTGGCTCGTCACAGTTTTATATGACTATAAATGATACTGTGAAATTTACCCTAGGCCCCATAGAAACCCAACTCCCGTAAAACAGTTTAGTACACCTAAAACCATAATTAATAATGCTATCATAACAGAAATTGGTACGTCACAGTTTTAAAGGACTAGAAATGACGCTGTGAAATTTCGTGGTGATCGGTCCATAATTTACCCTAGGCCCCATATAAACCCTACTACCGGAAAACAGTTTAGTCGCCTAAAACCATAATTAATAGCAAATCGTCACAGTTTAAGATAATAATAACATCATACAGATATTACTCCTTAACATTCGAACTGTCGGTGGAGGGTATCAAAGATTCGGCTTATCCCACTAAGCTCTACGCTTGTCTGCGGGAGAGAAACCAGAGTCTCTGGCGGGAATCGAACCCGCAACCTTTGCGCTAATAGACTAGCTCACTACCAACTAGCTTACCGGGGCACTCCATGTGCCGTTACTACTCAACAGAAGCTTATTTGCAGTGAGATTTGGCTCCCAAGCAATCGGAAAGTGCCGGGTCTTAACGATTCCCCCTCCCCAAGGTTTGTAGAAATCATCTCATGGATATGTCACCTTTTAATGTGACGTCCTCCGGGGCAAATCAGGTGCAGTCAATAAATGGAATTCACCCAGAATCCAATATTGACAGATCTCTTGAGATGGCTGCTGACCAGAGATTCTATCTGGTACCCGGTATTCAGAAGCCCCCGGTGATATGCCACTGATCTTACTATTTGTGTCGTTGCAGAAGTTTCGGCTATCCGCTGCAAGGATACACAGAAAAAATTATTGCTGAAATATTTGAAAACAAACGCTTGTTTGAAAATTTTTTTAATTTCTATAAATTTTTTTATCAGATCGATTCAAACAATATTTTTGTTTGATTTTTATTTAACCAACAAAAATGTGGACAACTCTTTAAAAATATAAGAAACGCGTTATTGGTGTCAAGTTTTCATAATTTTGTATGAAATATTTAACACTCTTTAATGTTATCGTCTTCTTGAATTTTTTTATTTGATCGTAAACAACACTTCTTTGTGTGAAATATAAGAACAACAACAAAAAACACACACAGTCTATTTTTGGACGCTTTAAAAAAGTGCAACTATACGAAAAACAACAGCAGAAACAACATTACAAGAAACAAAATCCCGTATTCAATTTTTTAAAACTGTTTGGTTAAATACATCAATTACAAAAATAGAATGATGGCGAAAAACATATCGAGTCGGTCTGCTGCCGTTTTTGGTTACATTTCTTTTTTAGCAAAGGAAAGGATACAGCAACAGAGAGTGATAGAGAAAAAAAAACATTGTGTTGTGTGTATAAATAAGACTTCGTTCAAAAATTATTCCAACAAAAAAAATCTGCTCTGCCGTCATCTTCTAATACAGTGCTTACTTGTGTGCGCTTTATTGCTTGTGCAAAAAAATTTTTTTTTTTTTATTTTGAAATTTAGTATATGAATTTCAGTAAACTTTTTGTTTGATTTAGTTAAATTATGTGTTTGAAAAAATCAGAGTTTTTTTTCAATAAACAAATAAATTGTTTGAATATGCAAATTTGTTTATACGACCGATTTAAGACAAAAAATTGTTGATTCTACAAATTTTTTGTTTAAATTGGAAAAATAATTTTTTCTGTGTACTTTAAGTGAGAGTTCGGCTTGATGGAAAGCTATCGCTAGGTGCTATTGCTATTCAACGGAAGCTGCTGGCATTTCTAAACAACAGTAGAGCTTGGATAGGTCCACCGCCTTAATAAGGGCCAAGTGTATAATTTCGCCGGGTTATACATTTAAAGTTTTACCTGGGAGTGATGGTACCAGTCACATTCGGGGGCGGTTGTTAAACGCATAGTTTGTCACCCAGTGGTTAAGATTCACCCCGAAGATAGGCCAAATGACAGGTAACTATGTAAATCTATTTCCACATCTTGTCTAGATGATCATGTGGGAAAATTTTCATCGGTTTGTCTATAAACGGGGCAAAAGAAGGCCTTTTAATGTCATTTACAAAACAATTATCTTACCAATTGTCTGTCCAGTACACCAATCGGCAATATTTTGATTTCGTTCCAATCTGCGGTTTCGATAAATTATCAAATATTATATTTTTGGTAACGAAAATGGTCAAAATAAGTCCACAATTTTATCAAGCCTTTATGCAAGTATTATAATAGAATATAAATGAATCTTTATAAAATTCAGCGTGACTTCGAACCACTGTGTTTTCGGATAACAATTGCTTTTAAATCCCATTTATATGGCGCAGATTGTATACGAATGGCTTCCATATTATTGTCCTTTACAGCTCAATTTCTCACAACGAATAGGATTTATATCCTAAAGAACAGATCTGCGATGTTTTAGAGAAAAAAGTCAGAAAATATGAAACAAACAGCCGTGAAAGCCTAAAAACTGCTTTAAACAGAGCTTCAGCAAAAAAAAAACAGAAACTCCGAAAATCATAGAGAATTCAGTAAATCGATGCTTAGGGTTGACCAACTAAATATTAATTTTTGAAATATATTGTTGTTGAACTATAGACTGGCAGCCGCCGCAGTGGCACAAACGGTAGAACTGCAAAGAATTCTGATGATGGGATTGTGGTTATACTCAGTCAAGAATGAAAATTATCAAAAAAAAAAAATCTTTTAATTTATTTCATGTTGTTAAATTTGTTAAAATAGTTGAGTTAAATACATTCAATTTATAAAGTAACACTATCCAGTGGGACACAAATAATGCTGACGACGGCCGTGGCGGGACAGAAAATGCATTACATTCTGCTGGTGTCCAATAATTGTAAATTTTTCTGTACATTCAATATACCTCATTGCTTTCCAACGGAAGGCTAAGGTAAAATGTAAATAGAAAATACAATATAATAGTCTGGTAGTGTATAAAGTCATTTCTGAAAAATTGTAGGAATAGAACTATTACAAAAAAGCTTTATAAAATACATAACTGAAATTTAGCTCATAGAATCAATTCGAAAAATGAAAAATGTTGAATTAAATAATTTAATAAAAATTTAATTTGATGAACATACTCCTAATTTAAAAGTATCCCAACAACAAAAATTTTCAGTTTATCAAAAGTAGAACAATTGGGAATTCAGCACATTTAAATGAAACCTTGTTTATCATAAATTTCAGTTTGCAAAAATTTTAAGTTTTTTAATGCAATTTTTAATAATATTTTTCCCTTTTTTTACTGTATGTACACTTTTGTACTTTGAAGTTTTTATGGTATTGTTATTATTGCTTTCTTGATGATTTTTAATTATTATTTTAAATCAATGTTTTTATTTATGCCTTGAATATTATCATACATTTTTTTCAAAATCGTTACCAATTCCCAAAAATCGTTAACTATGTATTAAGGTGTATGCACACTTTAGTCCTTTACTGTATTTTAGTAAACCTTAAAAAGAATTAAACTAATAAAACAAAATATTTTACTATTTAAGGAATATGATTATCGTTTAAACTTTTTTTTTATATTGATCTGTATCAATAGTTTTTTTTAAATATTATAACAACACTTCCAGCTGAGATTTTTTGTGAATATTTCTTTATTTATGAAATTTTTTTTATTTCATTATTTTTTTTTTTTTTACTGCAATTTATTTTACTTTTTTTAATTTTTGCATAATTCTTACATTTTCTTTTGCATTTATATTTTTTTTATTTAAACTTTATAGTTTCTTTTTACAAATCTCCATTATTTTTTTAATTTTCTTTCGATAAACACTTGCACTAAATATCGGTTATCCTTTTTATCAAAAAAAAAAAAAAATATTTGAAAAAATTATGGAAACATAATTTTAAAATAATTTAATGGATTTAGCAATTGGTATCCCAGAAAAAACGATTAACCGTTAAGGAGTTAAGGAATACAAATCCTGGTGATCGAATCAAATGTTACGATAGTATTAAACTATTTTTTTGCGGTAACCATGAACGCGACCACTATATGGAGCACCACAAAAAACGACATACACTCAAACACATTTAAACGACATGACGACAGCGACGACCAAAACGACAACGTTAACGATAATAATAATTATTGCTGCTGTTGTTTTTTTTTGTTTTTAAGAAATTAAAAGGAAATATTGACGACGTTCTAGACGATACGACGTTACGATACACAGTCGTCAGCCAAAAAGATGTTAATGTTTTTAAATGTTGTTGTTATTGTTGTGAATGACTGAGGCCCATGATGATGATGATGATGACTACTATGACTATGAGAATGTTGTTGATAATGAGGATGCTGAGACTACTTTTACGACTTCTGCTAGGATGAAGAAGGTGGTTAAAAGAATTGCCAGCCACACACAATCTTCATAACAAGTATAAGAATCAGAAAAAAACTAAATGATTTTACAAAACATTTGGGGTTAAGGCGACAACGACAATTGCAAAGCGTGTATATGGGTAAAAGAAAAAAAACGCCACAGCAATAACAACAACTCTCCCGCTTTAAACTGCTTGAGTTGAAACAACAAACATATTGTCAGTGCCATCAACATCTTGGTTAACAACAGCCGTAATATTTACAGTACTTTGCTAACGCCCCGCTAGAGCGAGATCTAAAGGGGGTTAAATACATCTTATGAAAATCTTGGAATGCTTTAGTATACTTTAAGGCATTTTTCTTTTCTTTTTTCTATATTAACTCGATATATTCCAGCGAAATCGTGTGTGAGTTGTGTGATTTCTTTTTATTTTGTTTTTTTCTTGTAATTTTTGTTAACGTTCGTTGGCTTAACACAGAACCGCGAGAACCAGTAGCAGTGGTTTACTCTTGTGGTGTATTCAATACCGCACCCGTAACCCAACAGAAAAAAATACAACAAATATTACAAGAAAACCCCAAAATACAACAACACTCTCATTTATAGACATATATTACTCTTCTCTCACACACAACGCCAACATTAGCAAGAAAAAAAAACAACAATTTAACCGAAATGATGAAGAGCATTTTTTTCTAATGACTCAAAAAAATGATTTCTTGAGATTTTTTATTTTTGCAAAATCTTGGAATATTAAAAAAGAACTCTGGAATTTGTTTTTAACTCAAAATGTCTTTAAATGCAGTTTGCCTCCCCTTCTCTGTTCTACAGAATAGAATTTTTAAAGAAACAGTTTAAAGTATCTTTCCCAACAAAATACCCCACGTAAAAATTTCTTCTACTCCCTCTTTTTAAAACACAAAAAAATCCCCTTTTACTAAAACTTCCTTGGCATTTTTTCTTTTACTTAACTCAAATTGACCCCCTCGGAGTAGATTTTTTTTTTGGCTCTTAGCATCTTAACGTTTTCCAACAATTGACAACATTTTTTTTTCTTGCTTTCAGCTAAAACCATTTTTAAGGGTGACTCAGTGAAAACATTAAGTCTCCGCCATAAATATAAAAATTCCAATTCCCATTAAGGGGGAGTTTATGAATTTTATATATTGGGAACAATAAAAAAATTCAAGCAACTAAATGCCAAATTATAAATAAATATTTTCTTACCTCAGAGAAATTCACCCCTTGCAATGAGTCTCTGTGGTGCTTAGAACGATAAGAAATTGAAGAGACATTTTAAGGCAGGGGGTTTTGAAGGAGGCTGCAATAATAAAAAAAAAATGTTGAGTTAGATTCATAAAAAGCTCAATTACAATTTTTTTTCAAAGAGAGACATATTTTACTGTTAAAAAAACTAACCTCAAGATAAGAAACCCCAAAAGCCTCAAATAACGTTGGTATCGAAATAGGTGAAGCCTCTATACGAGGAGAATATTTTATATTGGGGTGGGGAAAAATTTGCATGAACAAACTTTTATAAGAAAAATTAATGGAAATATTAAATTTTTTTAAAAATTGGGAAATCACATATAACAGACGGCATTGATAATAATGCCTTCAAAGATTTTTCAAGAATAGACGAAAAGTTTTTAACACTTTTAATTAAAAGCTGCCTTAAGTTGGTCTATTTCTTTACAGAAAAAAATAAAAATCGATTTTAATTAAAAACTTAGTGATATAAATTACAAAATTATATAAATTTACCCCAGTTAACAAATTAATGGCCATTTTCTCATTAGGCGATTATCTTTTATCCCAACGAAAAACTGCACATTAAAGAAATTTGGTTTTCTCAATGTCTCATTTGCTTCGATTTAATCGCAAAGCTAACCGGCACTCATCTGCCAATTATTTATTTTCCTTTTATTTGCCGTACAGATAAATTCAATCAGCTGACTCCCATCTTTTAAGGAGCATATAGACGACATGTTTTTGTCATCTGACATGTCAAATTTCCCACTGCAAAACACATACATGTCGTGTGTTACCTTTTTAACTTTGCTTCTGTAAAAGTCAGACGCAAAGTCATCTGACAAAATTTCAATTAGAGCGTGCTCTATTTTCTTCTGACAAACCATCTGACATCAGAAATCTATGCCGGGAAGAAACTGGCAGCGGCGTCAACTATTGACGGAATCATTAGCCGGCTGAAGTTAATATTTTACAATACCAAGATATGTATGCTCATCTCACCATTGAATAGAATTTATGTAAATATATACATAAAAACCGTTTAATTATAAAATTCTAAATTGGTATCTTTAAAATAAAAGAAAAAATGTTAAGATGGCTAAATTATTTTACGGCGCAAATAAATATTTTCGTGGCGGCAGCAAGCTATTTTGAAACCGAGAACTACTTTGGTTTCTGCAATAACAATGCGAAAAAAACAGAGACAATGTCAGAAGCAAATTACATGTACGTTTGTGACCGAATATTATAAACCTTATGTAAAACAGCAATTTTGACAGACATGAACAATTACATGTGACTTGAAAATTTGACATGTCAGATGACAAATACATGTCGCGTACTGGCGCCTTTACATGTATTTTGAGTGGCGTTGCCAGCTGAAAACTTTGTTTTTTGTCGGTATATTGAGAAACCCAAAATCGTTAACGGACAGTTTATCGGTCCAATAAATTTATGTTGACATTAAGTAGCAGACAGTTTGTCGGTACATTGTAAAAATGCCCATAATAGTATCAATTTAATATTTTTTTTTATATTAACAATATTTTCTGCAGTAATTTAGTCGATATATATAAGTAAAGCTGCGTTCTCAATCAAATAAACATTTTCACTTAGATCGCATTTAGACTATGCAATTAACTCCCAGTTTTTTTTCTATTTTCTTTTAAAGTAGTTTCTACGAAACTTTTTTCACATATACATTTACATTTTTTTCAAGCAATTTTTTAACTTTTTCAACCCCGTTCTCTTCCCTACACCTGCTCACAAACAAAAAGTTGTAAGTGATAGTTGCGGCGTTAATTGCATAATGTAAATATGGTCTTTGTGTTCATAATAGTGCAACAATTTCTTTTGCAATCTGACACATTTTGCATTAAGAAACAGTTTGCAAATTTTAGCCATAACACAATATTATGCATTTATTTTTATTTTTGTAAACATTTTCTCAACATTTTCATTCAAAACTAAATAAAATTATTTTAAACGTCAGAAACAATTTCATACAAATTGTTGCTGAAGTTCTGGTTGTTCTAAAAATTAAAGGAAAATATATGAAATACTTTGGAAGAAAAAAAAAATACTAAAAAAACGAAATTGTGTTTTTGATGTGAACGCAGCTTTAACCCTACGGTCAATAACCGGGTACCCGGGTTACTTTTTCAAATTAAAACTGCTCGCAATTCTTTCACAATGAAAATGTGGCGATGAAACTCCAAATCGTTGCTATTTAGGACTTAAAAAACATTATAAAACAAACAAACAAAAATATATATATAGCCAGATCTTTGTTTAAATCCGTTTAACATTCGACACCTACGCCAGTCAATGACCGGCTATCGCGGTACCCCTTCAAGTTTTATTTGTTTTTCCTTACAAATTACCACGGTTATTTTGAATTTGATCGATAAAACATATAAATTAGTTTTTTAACAACTTTGTTATTGTTCAAATGTTATATTTGTGGGTATCGGCTTGCGTTGACAGCATTTAATAGCAGATCGTGATGAACAGTGGCGACTAATTGGAATGTTCCGCTAAATCAGAGTGGTAAAAAAATTATCTATTGTGATGGTGCGCCAACTATTATGGAAAGGTCCTGTTAGATCCTTAACCACTCTTTTTTCTTGTCGTATCTCAGGACCCATCGGTGATTTCCCGGTATATAGTTGGTCATCGACCGGATAGGAGTTTTTTGCAACAAATCCACAAAACTTTAATCTCTTATTTAGCTGATTCGCATTCGCATTCACTGGATGTTTACATCTTCACATCGTATAAAACGTCGCAGGGACCAGAATGGTAATGGCCATTGTTACTCGACATAGAGGATAAGATGTGATGGCACATAAATCTTTCGTATTGTCATTACATGAATGATTTGCACCTTTCATTAGACTGCTTATTTGGCATCTGCTTTTTTGTTTGTCTGACGCGCTATTATGTCCACCATATCTACTCTCAGGTTTAAGCTTTTGAAAGCAATTCCGTTGATCGTGCAGGCCCACAACGTTGCCGTGGAATATTAGACTTCTAGTTTTGATGGGATAACAAATTGTGCTTTTGCTACACGGCAAAATATTTACTTCGGCATAACTTTCAACTGAAGACTTATCGTAAATATCAGCATTAGACAGATTATATTTCTAGTATATGGTGTTTTATAGTAGCGATACTTCTATAAACCGACCTACATGCATATGTAAGAGCAACAAGCAAATGCTTAAAATATTTAAAAGCTATAAAAATTTAAAAAAAGCACCGTAAACAAAGAAGAACAAAAAAATAGCTATGTGTTTACTTTAGCGACTTCTTTTAATAGCTACAAATCACTTTGCGGCAGCAGACAAAGTGAAACGTGGCGATTTAAAACAAAAATCTACATAATTTGATTATTTTTATATACGGAAATTTATTATTGGCCTATTTTGCAACACTATCAATATGTGATTGGACGAAAAACAATATTTTCTAATGTAAACGATTAATGGGCAATTCCACGCATAAGCAGAGAAAAAATATGATTGGGCATGGTTACGGCTACAACACTATGTTTAATGTAACAATATATTGTTGTCGTGCACAAATAATTGTTATTTTTATTTAATATCAACAATATTATAGTTACTGTAAACATATCAATGTTTATCGCAATTATGAATTTGAGTATTGTTGACCGAAAAATAATTATGTTTCTAACAACTTAATTATGATAACTTTCTAAACATATTATATTTCTCACAACCATATCATGATTTTTAATAGCCATAACATAACTTTCTATACATTTATCATATTATGTTAAAGATGCAATCAAACTATTTTTTTCTCTAATCATATTATGTTAGCGCCATTTGTAAAATAATTTTGAAGAAGTTGTGTCGTTTTTTTATTTGTGAGCGGTTAAACAATAAAAAGATAAAATTCCATAAAAAAAATAAGTTTTAAGAAATTAAAAAATTAAAATATTAGCGAGTTCATTCAAGTATTAGTGATGTAATAGTGCAAATGCAAAATATCATAGTTTTTTTTGTAAACTCCAACAACAAAACACACATAGATTTCGTTTTATTTTATAAAAGTGCTACGATATTTCTGTGGTTTTCATGGGCAACCGCGTATGTCTTAAAACAAATTGTTCAGGAAAGCCGAAAAACCATTCTAGATCAACTACCCAGGAAAAACTTTTTGATTTTTAGTAATAGGTGGTTGTTATTTCATACATTACCTGGTCAGTAGTTGTCATAATCATCGTCATTATTCGGAAAACTTCAATAAGTACTTACTAGTAATGACCTCAGCAACTACTTATTACTTCTGTTATTTTCACTACTGAATATTTGCTTACTGGTAACGTACTCAATAACTACGTATTAGGTCCATTAACTAGTGATTTTTTGGCTTTTGGTAAGTTTTTTTGTAAGTACTGAATTCTTTGGACACCTCGAACAAAAATAATTAGTTATTCAGCCGAAAAATAAGTAGTGTTTATTTTCTGCAACATTATTTGCTAACTTACCAGGTAAGTAAAGTTTTTGCTGGGTATGGGCTAGGTATTGCACATTTTAAACTTTGTCATGATTGATCCATCTTTTTTCAAAAAAATGTAAAGAGCGTTCAAAATTAGGCAATATGGCATCAACATCTTAAAATCGAAAAAAATAGACACACGCGGTTGCCCATGAAAACCACAGATTTTTCATTTGCTCTTTTGCAAGCCTTATATTGAACTCCGCTCTTTGATTAACATTAGGAAAAATTGTAAAAAGCCACAAAATAAAATATCGATTCAAAAATATTTAAATTTATTTTGTATTTTTATGACAGCTATGAAAGGTGCTGTATCATAATATGATTACTTCTTAGCTTATTATGATTAACATGACAATAATATGATTTATTTCTTAGCTAATTATGATTAACATGACAATAATTTGACTACTTCTTAACTTAGTATGATTAACAAAATAATAATATGATTAAGGGAATAATATTATGATGTAACAGTACGAGTATTGTTTATCATAATATGATTCAATAATAATCTTAATATGGTGACTACAATCATAATTCTTATCATAATATGTTGCTCTTAGAATATGTTTTTCTTTGCGTGAGTCTACAATAAATGGAAAAAACTTATTTCTGATTTTGGTAGTAAAAATACTTAAGTTTGGGGCAACATTATGTTTCTTTTAAATTTTTATAGTGGCAACAATTTTTTGATATATTTTTATTATTATTATTTTTTAAAAAAAATTAGAATTTTAAAACAATTAAATTTTTTAAGTTATTGAAACATTCTTATTTCTTATTTCTAAAAAGGGTTTGTTTTGCATTATTTTAGTTTCAAAGTTGGTTTCTTACTTTTTATTAGTGATTTTCTCTAGGTGGTGCTTATGTTCAAAAATTGCATTTTAACGAGCTCATTAATTACATTTTGTATCTTTCAAATAATTTTAGAGTTCCTATTTTATTCGCTGTGATTTCAATTCTAAAGTTTCATGTAAAAAAACTGACTTTTATACTACACAAAGCGAGTGTAGTGTCGGTCACGTTTTGGGCTGTAGTGTCAGTCACAATTTATTTAACTAACAAATATTTTTTAAAATATCTTAAGCTGAAGGTCCATACCACGCGTTTTTGCCTCCACGCAGCGCATACTTTTCTAACCTTACTTGCATTCTACGTTTTAAGTTACATGCAACGCTTTTTATGCAGCAGCAGCACAAGTAAAAATAAAATTTAATTTGTCAAAATCAGCTGATTTGTTTGAACGCTGCTTGTGACGCTTACAAATGTAGAAAGTAAACCTACTTTTCGCCTTAAGGCATCTACGCTTTTGGGCATGTAACTTACTACGTATAACTACACAGATTCTACTTTTTTGACAGCTGCGTATGCTGCGAAAAAGCGTGTAACGCGTGGTATGGACCTCCAGCATAACCTTTTATTCAGCATTTCAGCATTTTATATTATTTTGTTTCTTAAACTTTCGATAAAAACCGAAATTGATCGAAATAAAGGCATTACTACTCTCAAAACGACTTCCTTTTGCATGTAGTTAGTGTCAGGCGCGTTTATATTTTACTAAAAAAAATAATATTTCAAAATATCATTGGCTGCAATTTTATCTCTATCGGAAAATTGTTGAAACTGCTACATAGCCGAGTTTAAATTTATTCTAAAAAAATATTTCTAATCGTAATAAAAGACAAAACAAAACGCAAATTGTGTCAAATGTAGAGTCAGTCACATATGGGCAAATCCGTCAAAAGGTCCACCGTGACCGAAAATTTAAGAGTTATTAAAAGCTGATTATTTTACAATATTATTATAGAGAAATATTCTGTAATCTAAAGAAGAGTTCAAAGAGAAATATGTTATTCGGATTAACGGTAAATTATTATTTTGTTTTAATCATTATTCAGTTCAATTATTATGGAAAAAATTTCACGTTCGAAATGTCACGTATCGACCCAGGTTTTGGCTTAAAAAAAAGAAAATACAAAAGATTTTGAAATCAAATCAAAGACATTTTAATGTTACATTGCTACGTAAAATTCTGACTGCAAAATTGTGCCAGGTTTCGCTTAATTACGCCTTTTTATACATGGCCACAATAACTATTTCTATTTTTTTCACGATCGAACCGCTACTTCTTTTACCATTATCTTTGGCCTAGAATCGCGCCCTCCATAAACTTTAGCATAGATAACAGTGCTTTCTTAGTGCTATAATTTTAGGGTTAAGAGAACGTAAAAATATTTTTTGTTTAAAATGTTATTGCATTTTTGAAGCGTACGACTGTCACGTTAAACACTTTGGATTTACCCATATGGAATCGCCCTAATGGTTTAATGGTTCGACTGGTTTAAAAAGGCGAAAATCTTTGCAATTAAAAAGTCCAATATACCTCCGGATTCCCCACCTTCATACCAGCCCATCAGATTATTAGATAGATTACACTGTGCGGCAAAACAAACTGCTGGGATGTGATATTTTTTTTCTTTTAGGTACTATCGAGAACAAATCTGTTTTTGGAATTTTTCCAAATATCTCCAATGTATTGAGCGAAGGAGTTTTAGAATCGGGTTTTCATACCTGCATGCACTTATCAGTTTGCAACTTATGCCCGTAATTTCTACAAAAAGAAAGCTGGTCGTGTTCGTACCTAACAGTTAAAGTTACCTATTTCAACCAATATGCGGCCAACGTGGTTTAAACTTCAGTTTTCTTTTAAAATACGGCTGCTTTTGCACCATTGATTTCTATACACAGCTAAATTTATTTTTGTCGAAAAAACGAGCATTAGTGGAATACCAACCGATTTTAAACTTATTGGCGGATTTGGAAAGAAGAGACTTGGACTTGATATATTGGGCGTATATCAGAGACTGGAGCAGAGAATCACAAGCTAATAGCAATGATTGCCATCTCCCAACAACATCTGAAATACCTAGAAACAAATAGTTTTTATTATTTTTTACGGAAGAAATATTATTAGAACATATTAGGCATATTTATGGTATAATTTTCAGTATTTTTTTTTTTTAAACAGGACCAAAAAGGTACCCCAGAAAATTAAAATATAGAGTTAATTTTTCTAAAAAAAAATGATATAAGATTTTTTATATAAATCCTAATATACCATTTAGTTCAGAAATACTTCAAACATTTTTGACTTAATAACCACTGCTTTTGTTAAAAATAAAAGTAAAGGGTTTTTTTAAGAGTGTCACACCTTTGAGCACCCATTTAACAGCTGATAGTTAATTTTGGTTTAGTTTGCTTTGAAATTTCCTTAGTCTGAGTTCATACGGCTTATGTCTTATGGACAAATTTCTTCCTTTTTCTTCTTTGAACATGAGTTGTCGTTCAAATGATTCATGTCATGTTGACGACGTGCGTATGCATGTGTGCTTTTTTGTATTGAAAACAAAAACAAAATTAAACAACGAATAAGAAAGCAAAACGTAAATACAGTACATGCATCTGTGTACTCGTTTCTTTTCCCCTCGTCCTTCTCGCCTATAAAGTAGCAATCATGTCAATAAGACATGAGCCGTATGAATACAGACTTATGAATCGACTTACACCAGAGCAACGCGTGCAAATTGTTGAAAATTTTAACCAAAATCGGCGAATGAGCTGAAACACAAATTGATTTTGAACTTCAATTCAAAATTTTATTTTCCAATTAAGTCCATTTCTGGTTGAATGGGTACGTAATTAAGCTGAATTGTCGCATTTGGAGTGGGTAGAATCCACAAGCTTTTGTAGAAACACTATTACATTCACAGAAAATTACTGTTTGGTGCGCTTTATGGGCTGGCGATGTCATCGGCCTATATGTCTTTAAAAACGATGATGGTCAGAATGCGAAAAGTTGTTAAAAATTGGTGTTGCTGATTGCGCCTTCTACGTGCCAGCTGTAGCGGCCACATGGCAGAAATCACATTTAAACATTAATTTCACAAAATAAAAGCCTGTTTCATTGATATTTAAAATATATTTCTTTGTTTTATTATGATTAAACTTGTATCACTCTATAAAAAACACCCTTTATATGCTACTCAATTTTCCTTTCTTAAGCGTACATACAATCTTCGAAGACCCCTAGTGAAATTTGATACAGAAAATATTCGTAGAACATTTTAACCCCCTTAAGTGCCGTTTAAGTATACTTTGGTGTGAAAGTTGGAAACAAGGACAAAAAAGACTCATAAAAATGAAAGTAATACGGTTTGTATATTCTAAGAAAAGAATAACTATACAATTCTATTGAACACATCTGAAATAATTTTTTAGCTCAGAAATACATTTAGTATATTTTTTTGGACTTTCTCCCAAACCTCAAGGGCCGAAATTTCAGAAACCCGAGCTAACTTTTCAAAACCCTTTGGCAGATTTGCACAACCAGTAGTCTAGTTTCACTTCGCATTGCAAATATTGAGGCTGGGTTTTTATGTTGCACAGTGTAATTTGTTAACCACTAGCACATTTTATTGCTTGTCATGACAACTTATTCTTCGTTTCAAAAATTTTAAGAAATCAGAAACATTTATTTAATTCAATCCTAAACCGTTTTATATGTTAGTGTTATTTCACTTTTCTTCTGATAGTTACTAAAAGTTCCCATTGTTGAATTTAATTCTTATTCTTCTTACTTTCGAAGAAGCATCTTGCAAGTTTCAACAATATCTTTTTATTTACCTTCTAAAAACAGACGTCGTTCTTATAGTCTCTTTTTAAATAGGAAATTCTTTTAACCCCAACCTAATCTTAACTTTGGTGTAGAAGTATTTGTGCATGTGTGTGAAGACACCTATTTCCCTCACTTTCTTCCTCACACAACCAGTTGATGCCAGCAAAGAAAAACTCATACAGTTTTTATTGGAACACTCTTGTATTTGTTGCAACAATATTTATTAATCCTTGTGTATGTGTTTATATGTATTGGTGACTTGGAGTAAATTTTCAAGGAATATTGAGTCATAATTGCGGCTTTTCATTTGTGGCCAAAGACAACCCAGTACTTTTGTTTTTTTTTCTTTCTCTCAAATTATTTTCTTTTCTTTTAATATTTTGTCATTACATTTGGTTAACCGAAAATCGGTAATAAGAAATAAGTTAAAGAAAACAAGCACCAACCAGAATTATGGTAGACCAAAAAAGAAAAAAACGGAGGATCTTGAGAAAACCAATCTCCTGCTTAGCAAGGATTTATTTAAAAGAAGTAAAAAAAAAGAAAAACATAAACGAACACATTAAAAAACCACATGTGTAAAGACACGAATTTTTCTTTGAAAAGGCGGAGTTTTTATCACAACACAACTACCCCACCTATTGGAATTTCGTACTCGGCAAACAGTAAAACCACCACCGCTACCACCACTTTCACCTAGAATACAATAGATTTTAAAAGGGTGTTTTGTGGTTTCATAATTTAACCACAAAAAAATTATAACACATTGTGGTTTATAACATCCTTTTTGGTTATTCAAGGGCTACTGAAATTAACCAATAAGAATTTACTTCCTTAAGCAACAAAAACAAAAGAAAATGGCCAAAATATTTCGAAGAAACCTGTAGGGAAAAAGCGATAACAAAATATTTTTTTTACCACCTTTAAATATTTTTCTGCACATTTTTGCTAAAGTAGGTGCCTTTATTTAACTTTTAAATTTAACTTTCTTTTCTTAAATTTTATTATAAATTGCTGTTGTTATTGTTGCAATTATTTTTATTTTTATGGTCTTTTTTGTTGTTGGTGGGTTTTTTTTTCTCTTTTTTTATTTTCATCCTGTTAACAAAATACAAACTCATTGTGGCTAAACGCGAATGGTCTCCCACTGACAACGTTTCGTGGTCCACCAGAAATATGCTAAAATGTTGAAGCAGGAGCTTTTATTTAGCTCTTGCTCTTTCCTTTTCTTTATTGCTGGTCCTTTTATATTATATACAAGATTTTGTTGTCTATGTACTTATTTATATACATATTTAAACAAATTCAAACTTTGATTTTTCTTTCCAGTTTCTTTGGACGGTAAGTAAGAAGAAGTTGACTTTATTTGTTCCCTTCTAGTAAATGGTACGCGCCATCGCATTGGAATTTCATTTTATTTTCCTTTTAGCACGAGTCCTTTTTCTTATTTTCCTTAAACCTTCTTACAATTGCTTGTTGCAGAAGAAGAAATAATTTTGTGTGATTTTTTTAACGCTTAGAATAAACAAATTTATAAGGATAATTAAATAAATATAAAAAAAACCGTCGGCAGTTTGATTGTCTGGTTAAGGATTATTTTAAAAAAAAATCCACAATTCATTTCATTATTTTCTAAATTAAAAATAAATAATAGCAAAATAGCGAAAAGCTTTTACAATTATTTCTTTTTCAAACTTATGAAAATAAATTTTTATTATAAAAATGAATGTATCAGATTTTATAACAATTAAATGATTGTAAAAATTGTGTAAATTTTTGTGTATATAATTGTGTTCCAAGAAAATGAATTTTGGCAATATATTTAAAGTGGGGTACACACTAGCGATCATGATTAACAGCATTGCTCACATGTTGGCTCACCACAATTAGTTGTGAAGAGGGTATATTAAGTTTGTCATTCCGTGTGAAACTTTTTTATTATTCATCTCAGACCCTATAAAGTATATATATTCTGGGTCCTTGAGTAATTTTAAGTCGATTTAGCCATGTCCGTCTGTCTGTCCGTCTGTTGAAAACACGCTCACTTTCGAAAAACTCAAAAGAAATAAACAAACTTGGTGTCAAATTGCTTAAAGTTATCCTAAGCAGTTTGGGATTGAAATCCAGCAAAACCGGTTCAATAGGATCTGAGCTATGAATCAAAATGTGGAACCACCACCTAAAAAAATTGATTATTTTGTTACAAAAACTAACATAAATAGTGGAAAAATGCACAGAATGATATAACATTTCGCAACAGTTCGTTTTATTTAACTGGAAATCACGCTGTAAAATTTCTTGAAGATCCGTCCATGATTTGCCCTAGGCCCCATATAAGCCCTACTCCCGGAAAACAGTATAGTAAGCCTAAAACCCTAACTAACAATGCTATCATAACAAATTTTGGCACGTCACAGTTAAAAAGGACTAGAAATGAAACTATTAAGTTTCGTGAAGATCGGTCCATAATTTACCATAGGCCCCATATAAAACCTACTTCCAGAAAACAGTTTAGTACGCCTAAATCCGTAAAAAATAATGTTATCATAACAAACTTTGGTACATCACAATTTTTTAGAACTAAAAATAAGACTGTGAAATTTCGTGAAGATCGGTCCATAATTTACCATAGGCCCCATATAAACCTAACTCCCGGAAAACAGCTTAGTACGCCTAAAAACGTAAAAAAGAATGATATCATAACAAAATTTGATACATCACAGTTTTATAGAACTAGAAATGACACTGTGAAATTTGGTGAAGATCGGTGCATAACTTACCATAGGCCTCATATAAAGCCCACTCTGGTAAAATAATTAAATACGCGGTAAACTTTCTTCCAGTTTAGCTTCATATGGCCAGAAAAAATGTTATGCAATTTTGTGATATACGGTCCATAATTTTCCTTAGATTCCATTTTAGCAGCCTTCTGAAATTTCCTGCAAACGCTTAAACTAATTGCACCGCTGTATTGAAATTTATGTGTTTTAATACCAGAAATCGTTCTGCAGAATTTGGGATGATTGGTTCATAGCTTACCATGGCTTTTATATAATTTGTTCTCCCGAAAATCATTTAAGTTCATCTTAAACTGATATTCTACTCAAACTTTTTAAAATTGATTCGGATTGTCGATCAATAATTTTATATAGGTCTAAACCGCAACAAATTTTAATGCAGATGTCTGTTTTTACAAAGATTATAATAATAAATAGACATCATACAGATATTACTCCTAAAACATTCGAAGTGTCGGTGGAGGGTATCAAAGATTCGGCACAGCCGAATATAGCACTCTAACTTGTTTAATTTTGTTATTGTTTTCAATATCAAAAAAGCACATGTCTGCAACATGACATGAATCATTTGAACGCCAATTCATGTTCAAAGAAGAAAAAGGAGGAATCTTGTCAATAAGACGTGAGCCATATGAACTTAGACTAACTGTTGACTAATTAAATTTTTTACTCTACACTGAACCAAAAATCCAATGCAAATGTACGTTAAGCAAACGAATAACGTTTATTAAAATATTTTCATTGTATCAACGAATTATTCGTTAATAAAAAGAAAATAATACCTTATAAAAATAAAATTTTCATTATATTAACGAATAATAATAATAAGATTTTCTAGCGCTTAGCTTTTACGCTGGCCAAACTTAAATAAGAGCGTCAACGATGTGTCATGAAAAGTGATGTTAACTAATCTTGTTTAATAAGAACCACAAAATAGAAATAAAAATAGAGATAAGAAAACTAGATTGACAAAAAATAGCTAAATTGACATTACTTTTTAGCAAAATTGGTTGCTTTTTCTCACTACTTCACGCGTTGTCAAAAGCAAATTTTCCATTTGCAAAGCGTTCATACATTTTGTATGAGTATGAGAATTTTTGACTAATAGAAAAAGCTTGACGCTTAAGATGGTTCTATTAGTGACCAATCTGAAAATTATATCAGATGCAACAATAAACAAATATCGAAAATCAGTTTTATTGTCGAAAAAAAAATCTCTTTATAAAAAATGTTCAAACAGTAAATTTTTTTTACAATGAACATATTTTGCAAATATAAATTTGACTATAATGCTACATAAGGAATTATTCCTAAAAAAATTTCTGTTATGATATTCCAAGCTATGAAAATTAAAACAAGAGAAAAAACTCTCTGTGATTAAAACAATTGCCATTTGTTCGACATTAATAATATTTAATTTTAAGTATTTATTAAAGTTGAAGAACCCTTGAGGGAAGCGAACTGACACCAAAGTAGTCCCGTGATAGGTCTTTGGTCTAGTTTCAACACTTTCTATGAATAAGACCTATCACTTTTACATGGGGTTGTCATTTGAGGGGGTCAATTAACACCATTTGACCAGTCACACATCTATTATCAATGGACGTATTTAGTGACAGTAACTAAAGTGTATCATTATTTCAATATAATGTAGTATTATTTCAATGAAACAAGTCCTAGAATTAAATTCAAGAACCAAATTTTAAAAAGTCCCAAAAAATGTGTCACCTTTTTGTTCTTCATAAACCAGTTACATGATTGGTTCTCCTTTCACTGATCATGAGTTCTTTCTTTTTGTACCTGTTCTATTTTCACAACTCCCAGGACCAGTCTGTTGGACCAATTGACACAAATTTCCCGCAGCGAAATAATTGGAACAACAAAATTATCTTTGGAAAAACATTTGAATTGGATGAGTTTATATGTATTAACTTTTTTGTTAATACCCGGGTACCATGGTATACATCAAAGTATATTAACGTAAAAAAAAACAAGCTTCTGGATCGTCTTTATTTAACTTGAAAGAAAGCGAATTCAGATTCAAGATTTATTTTTTTGCTCAAAAAATTTGCTTAAACTTTAACCATCGCAACATGCACCCGGGTAACCCTGTACCCAATACAATACAATACACTTTATAGTAGAGTTTGCTAAAAACCGTAAAAAGGTGAAACCGCGGTTTTGGTTTTAAAATGATTAAAACCGGTCGGTTTCGGTTCGGTTTTCGGTTTTGAATATATCAAAGATAAACTTCATACATAAACATATATATTTTTTTGTATGTAATACAGTTTTTTATTTGTTTCAATTCAGGTAGTTTTATTTACCCTTAAGTGTTTTCATGGGCTTGGCCAGGCATTTTTTTTTTTTTGTCTTTTTTCCAGTTTTTTTTATATAATTATTATGTATATTAGAACGAAACTTAATGTCCCAATAAAAAATGGTGCTTCCAAACATAAGGGTTTCGCTTACCATTGCGCTTACGGAAGACATGAATTTTATATGGTGAGTTCCCACTTTAAAGCAATACATTTTTGGCACATAAAGCGCATTATTCAGCGCACATAACCATTGTTGGATGTAACGATCATATTTACACACTGAATGTTTTGATACAGTTATTTTTTATTATTCTCCCTTACAAACCTGCTTCGTAGTAAGGGAATGCCGTAGCACTTGAAATGTTATTTTTTTTTTTATAAAAGTTGTTGAGAGTTTTTTCACTTACTTTACTGCATTTCTGTATGTCTTATTGCGTAGCGCATAATTGTGCGCTTATTTTTTTTAAATGTACCTTTAGTGCTTCGCAAAATGATAAAAATATTATTGGGGTATTCCTCAATCAAAGTGTTTTTTTTTTTTAAGAAAATGAAAAAAGTGGAAATTTAAACATCGTGGGCGCCGCAATTGGCCAAATGAAAATTTTGTGCATATTGTATCAACCTGGGCTTGGCAAGGCTCTTCCCTATTATATACATATGTATTGTTTTTCGAAGATTTATTCTATTTCCCAACAAAATAAACTCCATACATATAAAATTAATCCCAGCCTTGTCCAGGGGATCGTTAGTGTGAGTTTTTTCAATAGTCACAAAACTCTATATAAAATACTAGTGGTCCCAGTCAGGCCCAGGTGGTAGTTTGTGCCACACAAATTAGGTATCTATTTAAGAGTAAAATGGTAACATTTGTTCTTCTTAGTACTTATTTTGAATTTTAAGAATTTTGAAATAACTTGTCATTGTTGCAGGCTGATATGTATAAAGTTGTTGTATATGAAGCACGAGTTTTATGTATAATTTTCAATTTCTTCAAGCATCAATATATTGTTAAACTAAAAGCTATAACCGGGGTTTTTTTGTCGGTTTTCGGTTTCGGGTTTTAGGCATTTAAAACCGCGGTTTCGATTTCGGTCAAAACCGAACAACAATCCCTACTTTATGGGATAACACTAACACGTTTGAACTGCTCAAAAAATTCAATAAACTAAATTCTTTATCATAAAATTACATAAGTTTAGTTTCCAAAGCGTTAGTATTATTATACGTGGAAGTCTCATTTACATATCATGTATGACCAAAAATGATAAACTGTTATACTTAAAATTACTGTCCTGTATACAAAATTTTGTATGATGCAAAAAAGTAGAAAATTTGTCTTTAAAAGTTTATTTAATCAATATGTGTATAATATACTAGCTGGACCCGGTCCGCTTTGCTGGCCCTTAGTAAAGATTTAAAATTTTATAAAATATGAACGCGTTGATTTTCAAAACAAATATATGCAAAAACACCTAATTTTTATTAAAAATCGCAAAATTTATTAAACAAACGCGAAACTACACAAAAACACTCCTCATGCCTCATACATCAAACACACAAATTTTGGTCAAAGTGGGTGCAGTAGTTTTTGAGTTTAGCGATTACAAAAAAAACTCAACAATAAAAATTAAGGTTAAATAAAATATAAGATCAGTTCAATATAAATTAAAATAATTTAATCTTATTAAATAAGCAATTTATGATTTCCTTGTGAGGCAAATTTAGATAGTTCGGTCTTTCTTCTGTCATTGTTGATCTGAGGCATGTTTTTATTCGGCGAAGGGTAGGAAATGACCTCTCGCTCGTAGCATTACTGACGATTATTGACACGAAAATTTTAAATATTTTTCTTAGATTTGGGTAGATATCTTCATCACAGTTTATTAAAGCATCTACAACGCTATCTGATAGATTTTCATGATAGATATTTTCCATGTTTGTTGCCGATGCAACAGTTCAGGCTCAAGTTTAGATTTTAGTAGGTGTTTATCTCTTTTATCAAATATAATCAGCTCATCAGCTAGTCGTGGTTTTAACAGTTTTGTATCTGTAATGACTTGCTTACACGTTGAGGTAGAAGTTTAGGTATGTTCAATACATTTATGATATCTATTGGGAAAGGTGTTTTGAGATCTTCTACAATAAATTCAATGAGAGGAATGTAACCCACAACTCGGTAGTAATCTTCAACATTTTGGATGTGATTATTTCGTTAAAATCTTGTCTTTTCGATTGGAGCCTCGATTTGAACGCAAATAACTTCAACTTTTTCAAAAATAGATTTAAATTGTTCTTCGGCTTTATATATTTTATTTTCAGGGCAATTGATTAAAGTTTTGATAAGGCTTGATCCTTTTTGAAGGTCTATATCGTGCTTTCGTAAAATGATACTAGCGGCTGTGTTACAATAAGTATCACCCTTAATATGTATATTCCGCAAATAAATTTAAAAGTACTAAGTGAGTTCCTTAATATAAAGGTAGAGATACTACCTTTTCACTCAGATATTTTTCCCAAAGCTTCTTCTATATGATGTACACTTGTTGGAAAGTGTAAAATTGAGTCGTGACGGTCCATCTTGTCTCGCAAAATGCAGACAGTTTGGCTCCCAAATACTTTGCTAAAACTGTGTTTCGCTTGGGATGATTATATTTAAAAATTTTTATCGTTTCTTTAACAAATAATACAAGTTTTTGTATTAATGGCACTTTATTGCTTTTAGAAATTGAGTTGTTTGTTTTATGGGAATATCAAGGCGTTTGTTTCTCATTTGTCGCGTTTTCTAGAGTTTTTTAACAGCTCCATTGTCTGCTGACAGCAGAGGACACCCATTTGTTCCATATCCTACACAATTTCTTAGGTCAAGACCAAAATTTGTCAAAGCCTTAAGAGCTATTGATGATAGTGCCTTCGCATCAATTGACACATCAACGTCATCAATATCCTTTGAAGCCTCTTCTTATGCGTTTGCAATAAAGCCAATAAATTCTTCTCTAACAAATTTTTGTTGTATGTTGAAATATCTTAAAGATAAGGAAACCTGGCTTTAGTCTTTGGATATAGATGGCACCTGCTGGGATTGAATGGAGAAAAATAAGTATTTGAATACGGTAAACTAGATGTTTCATTGGAAATATCTAATAAAAAACTATTAGGATTAGGATATGGATACTGATTGAAAATTTCGTTAGAGATTTAATAAAAAAAAAACAAAAAAAACCTTGCTGAGAATTGCAAAAATTTTGTACATTAAAAAAATATTATTATTGTACCCCGGGTGCTAAACAATGTGGATAAAATTGGGTATTAACACAAGGGTTAAACAGTAGAAATTTTATATTTTATTATTTCAATTTATTATAAAAACATATACAAACTCTGAAATTTTCTTTAATTCGTTTTTCTACTATTGAATAATGAAGTGTTACCCTGAATACACCAGCGATAATCAGTCATCATGTGTGCATCTCACTGACCCTGGAATAGTTCCTCCATTGTCCGGATATCTTGGTGCAATAGTTCGCCCTGCTCCTCACTCAAGTCATCTAGATTTTCAGGAAAACGTTCTAAGTGGCTGTGCAGGTAGTGTACTTCTATTCTTATGTTGCATCCTAGATCTTGGAAGTGAGTTAACGTAATCATCACCCTTGCTATATCCTAAGAAATTTTGAATAATTCACCAATTTTTGAATTTGTGGGCCGTTTAATATGCTTGCTTTGAGCTTTTCCATACTCAGATTCGGAAAATGCCTTGTAATATACTGGGAACATTCACTATCTGTGTTAAATACTTTAACATATTGTTTCATCAGGCCAACTTGAATGTGACGAGTGGGTAATATGATATGATCTCGGGGCACTAGAGCCACATTTATAACATTTGGCATACCTGAAACCAGTCTTTCCTTAGAAGGTCATTGTTGTCTCTTCCAATGTTCTGCTTTGGCTCTGCTGTCCCATAAACATTTAAAACAAGGATATTTGTTAAGGCCACCTTGTTGACCTAAGAGGAAATTTACTATCTTAAGATAAACACAAATTACTCAGTTATGTTCATCAAACTTTATCTTCTTCATGGCCAATGCAATTACTGGGTATTTTTCTTTAACTTTGGTTGAATGTGCCATCGGCAAGGAGTGAAATTTATTTACATTTTGCAAAAGGTCGCACTTCAAGCTGCGTTTTGATGAGTCGATAAATAAACGCCATTCGTTTGAATCGTTCTGTGTAAGCCCATGGCTCTCATCAAACCAGAAATATCTGTGCAAAATCATCTTTTTGAACAAAATAATGAAGTAAGCCTTCATTTTTAGTTTATTTATAATGGGGATCCGTTTCTTTCATCCGAGTCTCGGCGAGAAATGTTTATGTAAGATGAATCCGTTATTTTGAGATGGTAGTGCTGTATCTGAACAATCTGATTGGTAACACACACTTGAGGACCCCCATCTTAAGCATATTAAATTTCTTGTGAAAGTAGAACTGCAAGTGTAAACCCATCAGCAGACATCGTTGGGCAACAGGGTTGTCAGATTTTTTTGAGCCTCATCGCCAAACCGGATGTCAGAAATCGCCAAAAATCGCCAAACGTCTATTTTGCTCAGTTTTCGAAATCTTTTTTAATTTTTTTTTTATTAAATTTTGCATACAAAAAAAGCTGATATAATATTGCAGTCAAAAATCGCCAAAAACCACAGCTGTAAATGAATCATTCATTTTTGATTTTAATTCATTAATGAATTAGAAAATTTTGAATTAATTCTTTTTACACAAATTAATGAATTGAATGAAAATTGAGTCAATTCAAATAAATTAGAAAGAAATGAATTTCAATTCGTTTTCCAATTCAAATGAATTTGTAACATGAATTGCAATTCGTTTCTAATTCAAACGAATTTCTTAAAGTGAATTGCAATTCATTTTACAGATTCATTTGAATTGAATTGATTTTGAATTTAATTAAATGAATTAGAAAAATGAATTGCAATTCAAATGAATGAAATCAAAAATGAGTTGCAATCAATCAAATTCAAGAGCAGATCTAGGGTGAATTACTAAAATGAACTATTTTTTATTGCAGTTTGAAGTTTTTAAAACATAAAGTAAACAAATTTTCCAATTGTAGGAAAAGTAGTAAGAATTTCGAGTAAACGAACAAAGCTTTGACAGCAAAAAAATGTTGTTGAGATTCAAAATTGCTAAAATCTTTAAAATTCGATTAAATTTAAAAAAAAATTAATTCTCCACAATACACAAATATGAGATTATTTAAACAAAAAAATTATTGTTAAACACACTTTTAATAATATTTTACACTATTTAATAAAAATAAAAATTTAAGTTTCTTTTAGCAAATCAACAAAATTTTTGCATTTTGATAGGATTTTCGCCTATACCTAATAATTAAATTCCTATTTTGCCGCTACCTGACAATTCCATTCCAATGCAAAATAAATTCAAAATTCAATCAATTCAGTTCAAATGAGTTGGAAATGAATTGCTAATTCTTTTTTCTAATTCAGTTTGAATTAATTCAAAATCAATTCAATTCAAATGAATCTGTAAAATGAATTGCAATTCACTTAAAGAAATTCGTTTGCATTGGAAACGAATTGCAATTCATTTTACAAATTCATTTGAATTGGAAAACGAATTGTAATTCATTTCTGTCTAATTCATTTGAATTGACTCAAAATTCATTCAATTCATTTAATTGTGTGAAAAGAATTAATTCAAAATTTGCTAATTCATTGCATGAATGATTCACGAATTAATTCAAAAATGAATGATTCATTTACAGCTCTGCCAAAAACTGAGAAAAATACAAAAAAGTCGCCGAAAATAAATTTTGTTTAGTAACTGTTATTTTTTTTTTAACATAAAATGGAGAAAATTTATTTAGTTGAAAAAACTAAAATTTAGCACACAAGTCTATAAGATCGTACACTTCAGGCTCATCGATTTCATTACTGGTGTTTTGACCTGCATACGTACTATTAGATTTAAGCAGTGTTTAAAAAACTGCAGTCGAAGTTGAAAAACTGCCATCTCTTCCACTTCTTCATTTGTCATTGGTCAAAAAAAAACTTTTGCTTTTACTTGTAATTCATTTAATGTAAATAGTCGCTGCCAAACCAAATCAAAAAGCGAAAAATTATTGACAAATTTTCGTTTTTTGCTCGACAGGTTTTGGTTTCGACTGCAGTTTTTTAAACCTTGGAATTAATAGTGACTGAATATAAAATTCACTTAAAATGACAATAAAACAAAAATCATGTGAAAAAACTAGCCAGACTTTTTTTAAAGTATGTATGTATGTATATATTTATATATATTTAGCTGGAGAGGCCTAACTCATCTTATATGAACAAAAGTGCAAATTTTTTATTTCAAAATCGCTGAAATAATATGAATAATAAAAAAAAAGACAAGTAAATCGCCAGTTATATCAAAAATCGCCACAAAAGTCGCCAAATGGAAAATCCCATCGCCAAACACGTTTTAAAATCGCCACGTATGGCGAGAAATCGCCATATCTGACAGCCCTGTTGAGCAAGACCATCGCATATGTATTCCGAAACCGAATTTTTTACTTAAACAAAAATAACAATAACAATCAACAAGATTTTGTTTATCAAAGTTATTTACGGGAATACAAAATTTATTATTAAGATTTTTGTATGACGTACTAAATTCCCAATTTTTCATATTTGATAAATACACAGAAATTTATTGTTGAGGGAAAGCTTTTTTTTGTTTGTACTGCTTAATTCCCAATTTTTATTCTTGATAAAAACACTGAAGTTTGAAATGTAGATAAATTTGAGTTTTTGAGTTATGACAACATAAGTGGAGAAATGTCCCAAAATATTGCAAATTTTACTTAAAAATTTTTAAAAAAAAAAATTAGGTAGCCTGATATACGCATTTTTACTAATTGAGAATTCAAAAATACAAGACTGTGTCCCAAATTATACATTTGATGCAAAATAACACATACAAAACGAAAAAAGTATGTTTGATAAAATGAGTTCGCCTTGAATAACCTTTTTGTAAGTTCTTGTTTGCAAAAAATGGTTATGTTTACAAAAAAAAAGGCAAAGCCTACGGATTGCTGAAGTAAAAAATAATTAAATGCACATGTAAACGGCACGTCTTCACGCTTAATATTTATTTTCGAACATAAGCAATAACGTCGGCAGAAGAACAATATAAAAATGTGTATATACATACATACATACATACATACATGCATACATACAAATGTACAAGCTTAAGCAACAAAATTTTAGATCTTGAGAATGTTCACACTCTTTTTTTATTAATACGCAGAAAAAGTAAATGTCAAATGACAATCAAATTTGACAGTTTTTGTTAAACATTATTTCTCAAAAAATGTTTGATCAATTAATTCGCGGTTCATATGTATATGTAAAACTGGAAAAATTTCAATAAATAAAAAAAATAAAAATTAATCAAAAACAAGTAAGAGTGTTATATTCGGCTGTGCCGAATCTTATATACCCTTCACCATTGTGCGAGCAGAATACAGAGCAACTAAATAGTCTGTACATATACAAACATATTTACAATACTTTAAACTTCATTATAAATGAAAATTAAAAAGCGAAAACTGGTAAATATATTTATAAAATCGTTTTTAGAACATAAAAATATTAAAAAACCAAGATTCGAACCAGGAAACTCAGAGTTTCTAACTTAACACTTCCCTAGACAACTGAACCATGAAGGAACGCTCTTTAAATATCATTAAAATTAAATATGTTTACTGTTTACAACTCCACACAGTTTTTTGTTTTTTTTCTTTTTGTCATACCGTAGATTTATCTCTTTTGGCGAGTTTTTAAGTAGCAAAAAAACACAAAAATTCCTAGTTTCTATTTGTTAAAATTATTTCGTTAAATATATGAAATAATAAAGAAGGGTGATAACGAAAATCATATTGGGCATTATGCTAGTATATGTAAACAAATGCGAAGGGGGAGGGGGGAAGAAGACACGACAACCGGATTTGAACTTCGCTTTTCATAAGGACCCAGAATATATATACTTTATAGGGAGTAGGACCTTTGGTGAAGGGTATAAACACTTTTTCGTATCTGAACCGATTTTCACGAGTTTTTCAGAAAATATTTTCTATTAAAAATTTCCGATCTTTTGATATATAAGGTGTAATCATAGGTCATATTAAAGTCAAAAAATTCAGGTTTTTATAAAATTTTTAATAATTTTTGTATGGGAGGTACCACGCCCACTTCCTCAACCCCACCCACATTTTGTAGGATGGTGTGTATTTATAACCTAAATGTGTGTACCTAATTTGAAAACTTTGGCTCTTGCCGTTCTCCAGATATACAGAAAAAAGTAATAAAAATACAATAACCACAAGTCGTGGTTTTTTGGTCATATCTCAGCCATTGTTTGACCGATCTGGCTGAATTTCAATAGCAAGAAATGGTGGACTATATGTGACATAAATTTAAAACAACCTAGACGCTATCATGTCTGGAGTCTCCGAAAAACACATATCAAACTTAAGACGGACAGACGGACGGATATCGTTAAATCAACTTCTCTCCTCATAAGAACCCAGAATATACTTTACAGGGTCTAAGATCAATATTGTAGAAATTACAAACGGAATGACAAACTTATATATGCCCTTTTCCACCTGTGGTGAAGGGTATAATTAATGAAAAAATAAAACTTAAAGAAAAACATGTAAGAAAGTATAGTCAGTCAAGCCCGGTCATTCGATACTCTATATCACAGTATGTAAACACATTTTTGCGATTGTGCAATATTTGGGAGCCATGGGCAATAATACATATGTGAAATATGGTTAATCTTGGACCTACCAGGACAACATTTTGTCATGACAAAGAAACAATCGTAAAAGTTATTTTCGCCAATTTTTATGTTAATAGCAAGATTTATATCGAAGTGATGGCATTAAAAGCTATTTTCGAGTTTAGAACAAATTCAGTCTAAATAGCAATCAGATGGCTTAAGAGCACAAATACCCTATTTCGGAAAGAAACTTGTATGGGGAATATGAAAACATGGACCGATTCGCCCTATTTTTAATAGGTTCTTGGCCCTGAGTCGATCGGTAAACTTAAAAGTGGGTCTAGGACAGGAATGTTAGCGTCATACACAATTGTGGAAACAAAACTCACATGCATGCTTACGCTCTTTTATTGCGCGGGAAATTTCCCAAGGCCTGTTTTGAGGCCTCTAAACAGAAATAACATATTTATATAAATAAATATACAACAAATATAAAGAGGCTAGTTGAAATAAACTGGAGCCACTGTTTGTATGTAGGAACATCTTTTTTTTTTTTTTTTGTTTTATTATCTTTTTTATTTTGTTTATTATCTTTGTTTCTGGTAATTAATTAGGCCTCGCAACCGCACATTTCTCCCGCTGGGAATGTAAGAGATAAGAGCCCTGCAAATAATAGGACCAGTCCAAACACGCGTGTAAGGAGTAGCCCACAAGGTACCAGGACTACTCCAAAAGTAACCCAAACGTATGGAAAAAAACATGGTCTATTTAACATTACGATGTCCTAGGAGAGGACCATATAACCCACCTTTGGACCACTTAGGAGTAGTTTTAAAACTACTCCATGGTATACACAAGAGGATTAGTTTTGAAGTCATTTAAAAACGAAAGCATGATGTTAAAAAACGAAGACATGTCGTCTCACTACAACACTTTTTAACAATGACATGGTCCATGCTTGCATTACATCGGACCAGTCCATGGAGTAGTCCATTTTATCAAAAGGGATCAGGTGGTCCAATTTTATTTGCAGGGAGTAAGCTCACCAACACAATCATAGTTGACACCACTGGTCTAGGACCAATATTTTAAACATCAGCATAAATGCATAATACCCTCTCCACTATTGTGGTGTGGGTATCATAACCCCGAAGAAGAAAAAACAAATTGAAAAATACAAATCTGTCATAAAATACTTAAGACTTTGTGGGATAGTGTTAACGGCTTTAAATAATATTGATAAAAATTGTATTATAAAATATAGCAAGATAAACCCTTTTTTTAATTAACCACATTTATTTTTAAGAAACATATCTTTGAAAGAAAATACAAAAACTAATCAGTGGTCAGCTCCTAAAATTCAATATTAAAATTGCCAAATAAATGAAAAGGTCAATTTGAAAGCAATATACCCAACTAACCAAAACGATATAGAAAAAACTTGTAGCAAGCTTACTTACATAAGCATTAAGCTTAGAAAAGTGTTGTGATTACTATAATAAAAGACTTATTAATAGTTGTTTAATAATGAAAACTGATCCCTTGCGATAATATTACTTGCCTATAATATAATGTAAGCTTAGAAGTCTAATCATAGAATAAGCTTGCAGAAAATTTACTAAAGTTGCATTTTCTTGTCCTAACTATTTAATCTTTAATTGACAGAAAAACATGTTAGAGAAAAGTTGTCTCTCTGCTAAGATTTTCGATGTTTCTACTGAGTAGGCCGAATAACGCAGCAGGCAATAAATTAACTGGCATTGCCTTTACAACAACAAAGCAAACCAGAAAAACTTTGTAGCACTTTGAAAGTAGATAAGTCATCACATTTGGACGCTGCTCTAAGGTGTTTAGATAAGAGAATTTAACAGATTTAATTGTGTTTTAAGGTTTTTCAATATTTACGGAAAAAATCTGTCCAAAATTAAAATATAATTGTCTAAATATCTAAAAAAAAAGATAATAGTAAAAGTTTGAAATTTGTTACAAAAATATGAATAAGAGTAGCGAAGCATACCGAGTTTAGCTAATTTTGTATAAATAATGTATTCTAATCTGTTTTACGATTTCAAACTTCAAAATCAATTAAATCTTTAACCCTAATAATGTTCTCTTATCATGTCAGCCCTTATTTTATATCACATACCCCCTAAATTTATAAAAAAAAAAAAAAAAAAAACTTCGCAAACGGAATAAACTCAGTTTTTTTATGTTTTATCTTTAAGAACAATAATGACACTTGACACACAATAAAAACTTTGCAATTAAAATTCAATTACTTGACAAATGAACCCTCATATGCAGACTTTTATATTACACATTTCTCAACACCATTGAAATAGAAAGAAAAGAAAAGTTTTTCTTTTTTCATCAAAATGAAAAAAGAGGGTTAATCTGTTAAACTCAAAAATTACGCGTAGTTTTGACACATGTCACACTAATATTAAAAACATACAAAAATAAAAATGATAAAAGACAAGATGACAAATTGTATATGAATGTGTGAAGATACTTGTGCTGCTCTCTGTAAGACAGTGACAAATGACGATTAGATTTCAAAAAGTCTACACACATACATTTGAAATAACTAATGTAAATCAAAAATACACCTGAGTTCGAAAAAAAAATGTTTACAAAAAAAGGTAGAAAATATTCTAACGAGAGAGGATGACAAAAAAAAAAGAGTTAAAAACAACCAAGCCATCATTTTTTTAGGTTTAAATTAGAATTTTCATACGAGGACGAGACTCATTTGAAAGGCTGCACTGTGAACTCATTTGAATGGGAGTGTATATGGATGGGTGTGTGTGTGTGTATTTGAATGAAACATTCAATGTTTATTTAGCACTGTGCAAATAACCTGGTATACGAAACTTTGGTTACCCTTTTGTCATTGTTGCTGAGGTTGACAAATGTGTCAGAATGCAAATCCGCAACAATTAAAAGAAAAATCAACAAAACTTCGGAAACAACAATGACAACGACAATAATAAAATGCACACACCCTGCAAATAATAGGAGCAGTCCAAACACGCGTGTAAAGCGTAGTCCACAAGGGACCAGGACTAGTCCAAAAGTAACCCAAACGTATGGAAAAAACATGGTCTATTTAACATTACGGTGTCGTAGGGCACGACAATATAACCCTGTTTTGGATTACAAAGGAGTAGTCTTAAAACTACTCCATGGTATACTCAAGAGGATAAGTTTTGAAATCGTTTAAAAACGAAAGCATGTCGTTAAAAAACGAAGACATGTCGTCTCACTACAAACACTTTTTAACAATGGCATGGTCCATGCTTGCATTACATCGAACCAGTCCATGGAGTAGTCCATTTTATCAAAAGGGAACAGGTGGTCCAATTTTATTTGCAGGGCACTTACACCCACATACAAAGAAATAAAAGCTCTAAAAATAATGTAGAACAATATAAGAGAGTACAACAGCAACAAAAACAACAATACAAACAGCTTTAACAGTAAAGAAAAATATGATACATAAAAAAAACAATGAAAAATAATTGTTATATTTTTAGTAGGATTTAACAATGAATAACAAAAATAAAATGAAATGAAACCCTATTTTCAAATAAAAAATTTAAAAAAAAACACACAAAAAGCTTAACATGTGTCAACAAATGCCGTATTCTTTTCTTTTTGTATGTGTAGTGTTTTAACATACTACGCGACGGAATAATGAATTTGTGCTGGAGTTTGTAACGTACTTATGCTTTTATAAGTTTCATTATACCCACTCACTCAGAATCACTTGGGTACAAAGGAAAATTAAGCAAGTTTTAATGTTATTTAGTTTTAAACTTTGTTTTAAATTAAGTTTTGAAAATCGGCTCATTATTTTGTCCAGTTGAAGGCATCTAGATATTTATATCACATATAGTCCGGAATTATTTTCGATTCGAATTCAGCCTCATCGGTCTGCGAGATATGAGCAAACAAAAACCAAGACCACAAAGTATACAGAGATGAAAAAAGTGACGTATGAAAAATGCCTAAATCATTTGCGAGGGCAGCTTTCGAAGAAAGAGAAAGAAAACGTTTTTTGTTAGTGAAGTGACAATGCGTAAAAACAGGCCGCTACTACCTACACAAATTGCATAATCAAAACAAAAAACGCAAAAAGGGCAGCTTTCGAAGAAAAAGACAAAAAAAAACACAATATTTTCTGTCTCGTGACGCCTCTGTATACTCTTTGACCAAGACTGCCTCTAATTTTACTAATAAATCATTTGTTGTTGTTGTTTTTTTATGTATATCTGGAGAACGCCAAGAACAAACTTGGTACAAGCATCTTGTTTATCAATACACGGCTTCCTACAAAATGTATAGAGTATATCGATGCCTTACTTTCTCAACCTTGTATCTTAAAAAAATACAACTTTTCAGGAGAGGAAAAAAACGTTTCCTCTTTGTATACTTCGGTATTTGGGTTAAAGTTAAAATGGAATAATTAAAGAATTGATTACATCTATGTATATTGTATTGAAATAATAAGTTGTTGCAGTATTAGAACACAAAAATAGCAGTCGTTTGATATGAAAAAGTCAAAACCGTATTTTTTAAGTTACGAGGTTGAGGAAGTAAGGCATCGATATGTAAAAGCAATCTTAATTCTGCACAAATCACTACTAAATGAGCCTTAAACTTTTCACATTGGGTACATATGTATCTGCGTAGGGTATCATATGATCGGTTTTTTCCAACAAATTTTTTTCGTATTTTATTATTCTTTCATTTAGAACTTCCGGCTGTGGAGGATAGAAAAAAGAATTTATAAAAAAAAAATGAGAACAAAGAAAGTTGACAATTTGTTAAATACAACAAAAGAAAGAATGAAAAAATAAAGCCAGAAAAAAGTGTTGTAAACGGAACCATTAAAATTGCTTTTAGGCCACACTTGTAACACTTGAATATTGTCGTAAGAGTCGCCATTACCACTTTTGAATGCAAAATATAGAAGAAAGGAAAAAAAGAGTTGCGTGTTTTTAGGTTATGTTTTAATTGGCCATAAATAAACATTGATGTCACAGAAATTCATACTCTGAAAAGAGTAGTATAAGGGTTAAAGGTATTCGTATTTATTTGCCCATTTAATTGTAATTTCCATCCTATTGTAATCGGTTGAAGTAGGAACACATTCGTTCTTTATAAAATTCAAATGTAACTGAAATTTAGCTCATAGAATAAATTCGAAATCTTGTATTTAAAGCAAAGCTCCAAGAGAATTTATTTATTAATTGCATAATTTTTTTTTTTGGCTTTTTGTTTGAAGATTTTTTTGTGTATTTAAGAATGTTTTAAGAAAATTGCAAAAATATGCATTAAAACCCTAAATATGCAACAATATATATTTTCACCAAAATATGCAACAATATGCAAAAAAAAATCGATGCCATTTTAAATTTAATGATTCGGAAAGATAATTGGTCGACATCGTACAGAAACGTGCATTTGCATGGAAATCGCATCCCTACTTAAAAACATATTACACAGTGCAGCACTAAAATTTGAACCAAAGAAAACCCCTAGCTGGGTTTTGCATTATTAGCTAAGGTTTTTTTTTTAATTCATGCTTGAAGTTTTCGACTGGGGGTGTATTTTAGTACAATTTTCAAAAACATGTACTGATTCTTAAGTCTATATCTCGTGAACTATTCGAGTTATCGCTTGTCTCTCTTCGGCAAATTTTAAGCTCTTTATTAGATCTAAAAATTTTACCTTGGAATAAAATCGAAAAAAAAAAACAACATCTTACCCAAAACAGCAAAACTGTCAAAAAAACTTAGAAAAATTTATGATTTTGAACGTAAAGAATGAAAAATAAGGACACTTTAAATCTTTTTAAATATATATTTAACTTTAGTCGTCGCTTTCGGAGCTAGTCTCATTATCTGAAAACATGTTCTCGACCGTTTGTGCTAAAATACACCCCCAGTCGAAAACTTCAAACATGAATTAAAAAAAAATCTTAGCTAATAATGCAAACCCCACCTAGGGTTTTTCTACTACCATCATAAGCTTTCAGATTTTGGGGGTCTCTATTGGTTCATGATTATGAAGTTATGAAGGTAATGTGCTACTGTGTTACTTTTCAAATTAAAAGTACAAAATATTGTGTTATATTGGTTGTATTTGCTATAATTTTGTGAATATCATTAATATTTTAGATACCTAAGTGTTTTTAGTGTGCTATTTTTTCAGCTAGTTTTTTGTTTATTGTTTTAGTCATTGTTTTTGTTTGACTATTTATTTATTCACGTAATATAAAAAATAATATTTGTATGTTTTTTGTCATTTAATTTTGTTATCGTCTTTACTTATCATAAGATAATACAACAGGCTCTTCACAACAGTGCTTATTAGACTAAATTGGTATATTAATACTCAGCAATTTAGAACACTTTGTCAAGTGGCCTATTATGTTGTTTTTGTATGTTATAATACCTATTAAAGTAGCTTAATTTTATTCAAACAATTGGGTGATTCACAAAGTATGCTATCAAGTCATATTTTCATAATATACTAATATTTAACAATAGATTAAAAACATTTGGGGGATTCACAAGGTGTGCTATTAAGTCATATCGTCATAATGTCATAAATAATATTTTACAATTGCTTATAAAAAAATACTGTTGTGTTTCAAACAAAATAAACATGTTAATGCTGTGTTCATTAATTCATCATAACTGTACAGTAGAAATCCAAATTATAAGCGGTTGCCCACAGCTGTCATATATATTTCTTGTCATTATTTTAAGACATATGACTTTACAACTTTATGACTACCTTGTGAATCCCCCAATTGTTGTTATGTTTTAAGCAACAGAGTTTTAAAATAGGAAGACTTCGTATGCTGTGTTTATTGTTTCATCATAACTACACAGTATACAGTATTTTTTTTTTTTTTCTTTATAATAACCTGAGTCAGCCATTACAACGTTCAATATGTAATTTTCGCATAAATCTGCCATTATTTTTTTTTTTTTACTTTTGCTTTGCATTATGGCATAAAATATTTAGAATTGTTTTTTATCAGCTGACAATTATGAGGGGTTGCTGACAGCAGTCATATTTTGTCGTGTTATTATTTAAGAACATGTGACTTTATCTAAATCCAATAATATTTGAAGTTTAAGACATTTTATGGTCAAATATAAACAAAATATTAATAATCGTGACAATAGTAATGTTCATGGAAAAATTAATATTTCTAATTTGAAAGGAGTATAGTTAAAAGAAAAACGATAAGTAAGCGCCAGTTCACACACTTCAAGTTTGACTCATCAAATCTTGAGTTTTTAAACTTAAGATTTGGCGTGTCAAACTTGACGTGTGTGAACAGGCACTAACTTAAATTCAAATCATTGAAAATAATTGTATTATAAGACCCTACATTTCATTTAATTAACTTTAAAACTGCCACCTGTACTTTGGGCAGTGCAGTAAATGCCTTAACGTACGCTTTTTATACCCTCCACCACAATTAGTTGTGAAGAGGGTATTCTAAGTTTGCTATTCCGTTTGAAACTTTTTTACTATTCATCTCAGACCCCATATTCTTGGTCCTTGAGTAATTCTAAGTCGATTTACCCATGTCCGTCTGTTCATCTGTCCGTATGTTGAAAACACGCTCACTTTCGAAAAACTCAAAAGAAATCAAAAAACTTGGTGTCAAATTGCTTGTAGTTATCCTAAATCAGTTTGGGATTGAAATCCAGCAAAATCGGTTCAGTAGGATCAGAGCTACACGCAAAGAAAAAACATGGTTGTGGTAAAACATATTCTAAAAGCAACATATTATGATAAGAATTATGATTATATTATGACTAAATATACTCGTAATATGTCATCATAATATTTTTCCCTTAATCATATTATTATTCTGTTAACCATACTAAGTTAAGAATTAATCAAATTATTGTCATGTTAATCATAATAAGCTAAGAAATTAATCATATTATTGTCATGTTAATCATAATAAGCTAAGAAGTAATCATATTATCATCATGTTAATCATAATAAATTTAGAAGCAATCATATTATGATGCAGCACCTTTTATAGCTGTCATAAAAATACAAAATAAATTAAAATATTTTTGCATCGATTTTTTATTTTGTGGCTTTTCTTAATATTAATAAAAAAACGGAGTTCAATATAAGGCTCGCAAAAGAGCAAATGAAAAATCTGTGGTTATCATGGGCAACCGCGTGTGTCCATTTTTTCGATTTTAAGATGTTGATGAAATATCGTAGCACTTTTATAAAATATAACGAAATGTCTGTGTGTTTTGTTGTTGGATTTTACAAAAAAACTATGATATTTTACATTTGCACTTTTACATCACTAATACTTGAATGAACTCCGCTAATGTTTTAATTTTTTAATTTCTTTAAACTTTTTTTTTTTATGGAACTTTATCTTTTAATTGTTTAACCGCTCACAAATAAAATAAACGACACAACAGCTTCAAAATTATTTTACAAATGGCGCTAACAAATAATATGATTAGAGTAAACATAGTTTGATTGCATCTTTAACATAATATGATAAATGTATAGAAAGTTATCATTTTATGGCTATTAAATATCATGATATGGTTGTGAGAAATATAATATGTTTAGAAAGTTATCATAATTAAGTTGTTAGAAAAATAATTATTTTTCGGTCAACAATACTCAAATTCATAATTGCGATAAACATTGATATGTTTACAGTAACTATAATATTGTTGATATTAAATAAAAATAACAATTATTTGTGTACGACTACAATATATTGTTACATTAAACATAGTGTTGTTGCCGTAACCATGCCCAACCATATTTTTTCTCTGCGTGTATGAATCAAAATGTGAAACCAACACCTTAAAAAATTTATAAATTTGTTACAAAAACTAATGGTGGAAAAATGCACGGAATGATATAAGATTTTGCAAAATACCGTTTTATTCGACTGGAAATCACACTGTAAAATTTCGTGAAGATCGGTCCATAATAACCACTTGGCCTCATATAAACCCTACTCCCGGAAAACAGTTTAGTACGCCTTAAACCATAATTAATAATGCTATCATAACAAAATTTGGCTTGTCACAGTTTTATGGGACTATAAATGACACTGTAAGGTTTTGCGAAGATCGGTCTATAATTTACCTAGGCCTCATATAAACCCTACTCCCGGAAAACAGTTTAGTACGCATAAAACCATAAAATATTGTGCTATCATAACTAAATTTTTTACATTACAGTTTTATTGAATAGGAAATAGTACTATAAAATTTCGTGAAGATCGGTCCATAATTTACCATAGGCCTCATATAAACTTTACTTTAGGAAAGCAGTTTAGTACGCCTAAAACCCTAATTAACAATGCTTTTATAACAAATTTTGACACGTCACAGTTTTATAAGACTAGAAATGACACTGTGAAATTTCGTTAAGATCGGTCCATAATTTACATTAGGCCCTATATAAAGCCCACTCTGTTAAGTTAATTAAAAAATTTTATGACTTACGGTACATAATTGACCTTAGATCCCCTATTAAGCAGCCTTATGAAATTCACTGTAAATGCAAAAACTAATTTCACCGCTGTTTTGAAATATATTGAAATTTATGTTTTTAATACCAGAAATCACTCTGCAGAATTTTAGGATGATTGGCTCATAACTTTCCATGGCTCCAATATAAATTCCCCTCCTGAAAATCGTTTAAGTTCGGCTTTAACTGTTACGAATCATGATATTTTACTCAAGCTAGTTAAATTTGCTAAAAAAAAAAGCATAAGACTTTCTGATTGTCCGTCAATAATTTAATATATGGGCAAATCGCAGAAACAGTCCACCAGCCAAAAATTGTTCAAATGAATTTTTTTTAATGGAATGTAAGACTAGATTTATAATTTCATTTTTATATTAAACAAGTAAGAGTGCTATATTCGGCTGTGCCGAATCTTATATACCCTTCACCATTGTGCGAGCAGAATACAGAGCAACTAGACAAAAACTAAATAAAACTGGTAAATATTTTTTAAAATAAGAGACAACCGGTTTTGAACTTCGGTTTTCATAAGGGCACAGAATATATATACTTTAAAGGGTGTAGGATAAAATACCTTCGGTGAAGGGTTTAAAAAGGGTAATTTTTTTGGAATTCAGGGGCCTAATCACCGCATTCGATACTATCGTATCGAATAAACTATTGAATTTTTTTGCATACGATAGACACTGGCGTATCGAATGAAAACTCGATAAATGTAATGTCGAGTTACTCGATGTCGAATGCTATTATTTCAAATTCTATACATTTCATTCGATATCGAGTTTCAAGATACCAAAATAAATAATTTCGATCAATTTTACTCGATATCGTATGCGGTGATTAGACCCCAGTATTTCGGTTATAACTCATAAAAATATCCGATATTTTGGTATATAAGTCATATCCATAGGACGTATGGCAGCCCTAAAATTTAGGTTTTCATAAAAATTTTGATGTTTTTTAGCCCATTTTTTGAGTATTTTGCTCATAAATTACCCATTGTCTAACCGATTTGATAGTTTTATATACCGACGTGTTAAGGAAGAATTTTACCATTTACCTAAGTAATATTTATATATAAACATTTATATAAACTTGTAAATATATATTTTAACAAAGTTAATTATAAAAAAGAGTAATTTTTGGGAATTCAGTATTTCGGGTATAACTCAGCCATTTTTTAACCGATTTGACAGATTTATATACCAACGTGTTGAAGAAGAAATTTACCATTTACTTGACTTATAAATCTTGGACTCGGAGAGATCTATGGTCCCTGAAAGTGGGTATTTAAAAAAAATTTAATTTTGGTCATAACTTTTTTGTATCTGAACCGATTTTTCCGAGTTTTTTATAAAATATGTTCTACTAAATTTTTCGATATTTTAGTATATAAGTCATATTCATAGGGCAGCCCTAAAATTTAGGTTTTTATACAATTTTTAATTTTTTTTGTACGGGAGGTACCACGCTCACTTCTCCAATCCCGCCCACATTTCGTAGGATGGTGTGTATTGGCAACCGTAATGTGTGTACCTAATTTGGAAACTTTGGCTTTTGCCGTTCCAAAGATATGCAGCAAAAAGTAATAAAAATACAACAACCACAAGGGATTTTTGGAAAAAATTTGAGGTAGTCGTGGTTTTTTGGTCATATCTCAGCCATTTGTGGACCGATCTTGCTGAATTTCAATTGCACAAAATGGTGGACTATATGTGACATAAATGTAAAACAACCTAGACGCTATCATGTCTGGAGTCTCCGGAAAACACATATCAAACGTAAGACGGACAGGCGGACAGACGGACGGACATCGTTAAATAAAGTTCTCTCCTCATAAGGACCCAGAATATCGGAATGACAAACTTATATATACGGAATGACAAACTTATATATACCCTTTTCCACCTGAGGTGAAGGGTATAAAAATATGTATTTCAATGATCATTAATGCAATAACTTTTACCAAATCCTACCGCACTGCTGATTTCGTAATGTTATACGTGAATTTAGCACACAGAATACACAGAACTGTGTTGCACAGTTGCGAGGGCAGCTTTCGAAGAAAGAAAGAGACAGAAAGCTTTTTTGATAGTGAAGTGGCAAGGTGTAAAAGCAGGCCGCAACAATCAACACAAATGGCGGGATCAAAACAAAAATAAAAAAACACAAACCACGTTAAATAAATGCATTAGTTCAGCAAACGTTGTTTTCTGTGCAAAAAAAATGTATTTAGTAATATTGTTTTGTTTTATAATCTTTTTTACTCGTGTTGTGGTGAACTAAAGAGTAAATTTTTACAACAGTTTTGCAACTAAATCTTAACTAAATAAATTTTAGAAGATGATGAAAAGAGAAATGCAAAAGGTTGCTTTCTTTGAAAGAGACAATAAAAAAACGCAAAATCTTCCGTCTCGTGACAGTTCTGTAGTATTTTGTGATTTAGCATTATTTTAGGTGATTTTTGTGCTTAAAATAGCACTTACAGCAGACTTATCAAAATATTAATTTCGTTAAAAAAAAGTTGATATTCATTAGTTTAAGAAATGCAATTCATAAAAATATAATTTGTTTTGTTAAAGTAAATAAAATATAAAAACAAAATACTACTGGAAAACTGTAGCGTGTGTTATGTAGCGTGCGTCACAAAGGGTTCAAGGCTTTTGTCAAAAAATCACAACATTTTTGGCTGCGAATAAGTGCGTTTAGAATTCTCTTATAGTCATCTTTCTTTTAGGAATTAGATTTTGTATACCTTATCATGCCAAATTCGCAAAAAATTAGGAAAACGCACTTAAACCTTTGAAGTTACTTCCACTTTTTGTAGCGTGCGTCACAAAATTTTGTGATCAATTATTTCGCATGAAATACTTACTAAGAAATTATGATATATGCCATTCGTAAGTACATATTAATGTCACTAAAAACTATATATAAGTTGAAGCTATCTTTTTTGAAAGACCAAAAAATTTTAATATTTCAATCAGAAAACGCGTGCGAATGTAGCGTTCGTCACGCAGGATTTGCCCATATGTCTAAACCGCAACCAATTTTTATGCAGATGTCTGTTTTTATAAAATCACTCCTGAAATAAGCTGTCGGTGGAGGGTATCAAAGATTCGACACAGCCGAATATAGCACTCTAACTTGTTCTTAACTAAATAAGACAGATTATATTAAATTCTTTTAACTCCTGGTACTTTTTTAGAAAAGTATTTCTAACTATTTATTTCCCCTTAAAGCAAATTCTTTTGCGTATATTTTCCGTTTTAAAAATCTCTGCAAAAATCGATTTTAAAGTCATGTAAAGTTAACAAATTTAAGTTGTAACTTAAAACTCTAAATAAAAAAGATTTTATGCCGTTGGATTTTATTTATTAAGGCACAATTTGCTACGAAGGACTTTAATGCGAAAAATGTATTTTTACGTCATGGCCTTACAACCCCAATGCCACAACAGGGAAATACTGACTTGGCTGACTTTATTTCACTTTATTTTCATATCTGCTGCTGTGTAGTGAATTCACGGAATCAAAGATTACACACATGGGAGCTGTAACCGCGTTTTATGGTTTGTTTTTTTGCGAATAATCGAAAAAAATAACAAAATCCCTTAAAAAAAGAAACAACAACAAATTGTTGTTATTTTTGTTATTGGGCTCATATACAACTAATAGACTTAAGTAATTTGCCAGTGATAAAAAAAAAACTTATTGCAAAAAAGGCAAAAAGGGGTGGTTAAGTACCCCCCTCTCAATCTGTCGTACAAAATGCTAATAAATTGTTTTCTTCTAATAACAAATATCGAATACAACAACAACAACAAAAATTCTATATCGGTTTTGTTTGCAATTGATTGGACATCAGTTAAACAAACCATTGCAATTTATTACACTTTTGTAACTGTTTGTCAAGAGCAACGAGGGGATGTTTTAATAGATTTCGTTAAAAAAAAGTTTAGAAAACTTATATTAAATAAAAAAAGCCTCTATAAAACTCACTCCACTTAACAACAGTGTCTATTAAGTTTGTCACATTTTCTTTAAAAAACTAAGACCGTCTCATATATCGAGTCCATAAAAAACTACAAAAACAAAAAAACTCAAAGAAACAAGTCTGTTGAAAGTTATCGCTATTTTGTGTTTTGAATTCATAATGATTTTCTATTTTACTGTTCATTCAGTGGAAGTGTATTTAAGGTCACTTTGCTGCCCTCATCCGAAGTGCTACCAAAACCATCTTAAATTCCTTTATCAGCGAAACAGGCAACAGCATCTAGCCAACCTTTAACAATAAATTTAGATACTTGTACCTTTAAATGTTTTAAGGTTTATTTATGAGTATGCTGGTGAGTGTGTGTGTGCAACTTTGGTTAAGCATAAAAAGGACATCATTACCGTTATTAAGGCAATAGCTTCTTTTATAATCTTTGGGAGGCAAATAATGTTAATAATGCTAATTTCCTTTTAAATTTATTGGTGGAATACTTGAGAGGGTCTCGTTATGTATAGCAAAAAAAAAAAATAGAACTTGATAAAAAACGGCTGACCATTGTCAAATTTAATGTTTGGGGAAATTTATTTTACAACAAAGTTAGTACTTTTACTTATGTGACAAAACAGTGGGGCTGAAATAAATGAAATGAAAACAAAATTGTGCAGCCCCATTTATATAGATTTTATTTGCTTTTGAAAGGTATTTGTTTTTCATTAACATTTTCTAAAAGGTACCTGTTCAGAGATTTTTTAAGGGTACTTTTAATAAGATTCTTTATTGCAAATGCAACTTGTTAAACTTTTTGATTTTTGTAAAAGTACAGTTTTAAAAGTTATTTGTTCGAGATAAACTTTTAAAAAAGGTATTTTAAAAATAAAGGTTTTTCAAATGGTCATTTTTAGAATATTTTTTTTATTGTAAAAAATGTTTAAGGTTATGTTGTAATAAGGATATTTGTTGAGGGTTATCGTTAAAGTAACTTTTAAAAAGAACTTTTTAAAAGGTATACTTTCAGATGATATTGTTTGAAACAGTGTGTTTAAATGCGCAGTACACTATTTAGCGTTCGGCTCACACACCCAAGCACGATATCTATTCATTTAGTGATTGTGTAGCCGAACACAATCCTTAATACCATTCGTAACTATTTTCAAAAAAGAGCCGAACATTATATAATGTTCTGTTCTCCGTTAAAAAACAGAACAATTGTTATGATACTGAAGACAAACATTATATTTTAATGTTCTATAAAGTTTCTTTTTTTACATTGATAAAGAAATAAACAAACAAAAAAAAATTTTTTTTCGTATTTGCATTTTGTTTTTGTAAAAAATTATTGGTTTTTTTACCAGCCAAAAGCGACGAACATTAACGAACCGAACACTATGAAGCTTGTGGTTTTTTTTTAAATACACCGAACGGAATTAAATGTTTTCATCTTTTGTTGAGTTTGATAAAAACAGTATTATTTTTGTGTTCGAAAGATGGCAAGCGGGGAAACGTTATTTTTTGAATGATTTTCAACACAAACACTAATAGCGTTTGTGTTTTCCACAAATCTACCGAACCGAACTCTAAGGAGCGATATTTAGTATTTATTTTCGAACACTGGTTTGAAATGTACTTTTTCAAAAGTTAGTTTTAAAAGATACTATTGAAGGTTCATACATACCTTATTTAGTAACTTTTTGAAATGTATATTTTTAAAACTTGCTATAAAAATTGCAGTTTTAAAAAAAGTTACTTACTGTTTAAAAGGTACATTTGCAATAAACCTAACTTTTTAAGTTATATGTTATTTTTAAAAGGTTTTTTACTACCTGTATTTATGAATGTGGATTTGAGTTTTCCCACAATCTTTTTGGTTTCCTTAGAAACGTTAACAAAAATCATTTTCCCGGAATCTCGGGATTCTAGCCCATAATGAAATTCTATTTAAGTTTGCAGTTTTATATCCTTAACCAGCAGTGGTGAAAGAAGGTATACTTACATTCATTTCATACGATGATTTTTAAGACATTGTTTTTTTCTTAATTCTCTTTTGAAGCAACTTCCAAAAATCATTTGATGGTTTTTCTAAGACACTTCAATGTAAGATGAAGAATAAGATGCTGCAAAAAGAAAAGGAACCTGCTTATCCACCAACAATAAATTTCAGTGTATTTATCAAGAATAAAAAGTGTGAATTTAGCACATCATAACAAAGTCTTTTAATGAATAGAAATTTTGTGCTGCCGAAAATAACTTTGATAGAAAAGCTAGCTTTCCCTCAACAATAAATTTCAGTGTATTTATCAAATATGAAAAATTGGGAATTTAGCACGTCATACGGATGTCGTATTAATACTACACTTTGTATTCCCGAAAATAACTTTGATAATATAATTGCGTGTGCCCGTGCATAAAACTGAATTGGCAAATTGGTTTTTTTGTTGTTTTCTTACGAAGACAACAGAATGAAGCAGTTGGTTTCTTAATTTTGTTTTTTCTATTAACCCACTTACAACTACAATTCGAGTCGGAAAGAACCCAACCAATTGTAGGGGGATGTAAGAAAAGATAAAGTCTCTGTTTATTGTTGGTGTTTTGTTTAAGCTTTGATATTGTTACAAGTAAGACTTAGAGTGTTTATAATTCTTATTCGCTTTAGGATTTTATTTGTTTAATATTTGTGGCTCTTCTAAAATCTTTGGAAAAGGTTTCCTGATAAGCTGGCCTTAGCAACCAGTGAAATGCCCATAGAAGCTAGCTTTCCCTCAACAATCAATTTCAGTGTAGTTATCAAATATGAAAAATTTGGAATTAAGCACGTCATAAGGATATCGTATTAATAATAAACTTTGTATTCCCGAAAATAACTTTGATAAAGAAATTAGTTTAATAAGAAATATGAAAAAAAAATATGAAAAACACATAGCTCTTTTAATTAACCCCTCTTCTTCTCTTCACCGTTCACAACCAAAAGAGACGTTGAAAAAATCGTCCAAAAAATCATCGTATGAATTAGGTATGAGCTTTTCATTCCATGTGAAACTTTTCTAATATTCACCTAAGACTCCATACTGTAAATAACTATAATCTGGGTCCTTGAATAATTCTAATTCAATTTAACCAGGTTTGTTTGTTAAAACCACTTTCATTTCCGAAAGACTCAACAGAAACGATCAATATGGGTGTCAAATTGTTTCTAGTTCTCCATATCAGTTTAGGATTGAAACCCACCAGCAGAATCGTTTCAGTAGGAAAAGAGTAATGCACTCAAAAGTGGTGAAATGTTAATATGTCACCAAATCTTGTGAAGATCGGTCCATAATATAACTATCCTAAGGCCCTTTATAATGATAAGGGGCCTTTGTGGTGAAATTTTGTCTGATCTAGTTTCATAAGACTCAAAATCACACTTATAAATTTTGTGAAGTTCGAGTCATAATTTATCAAAGACCCCATATAAAACCCATTCTCGAAAAACAATTTAGTACGCATAAAAATGAAAAAAAAAATGATATTATTGATGTAAAATTAAGCCCATTACAGTTGATAAGACCAGAAATAAAATTTCGTGAAGATCGGTTTTTAATTTACCACTCTCGAAAAAAAGCCTTAAGCCGCAGCAAATATTAATATTGTAATTCAATTAGGTTGGATAAAACAATTTAAGGCACGAGTCCTACATTGATTAAGTAAAGATAAAGAATTCTTCTTGAACTTCAAGAAGAATTCTTGACAAAAGTACGAAAAAACAGAAGTAAAGGAATAACATGTTAAAATAAATTAAAATAGATAATCATTCAAAGCAAATTTCGATCTACCAAAGGTTGAATACAATTTGGTTTAAGGATTGATGTTTGACTAATGACTAATGACAAAGATATAAGTAATAACTACAATAAACAATAGTTACTAATATAAGGATTAGAATATACAGTGGCTCTTATTAGGGCTCTCTAGTATTGTTACCATAATAATATTTTTTTTTTTAAAGAATTATTTGTTATTTGTTTAAGATTTACAAATTAAACGTATATAATTTATTTTTTGCAATGAAAAATGGTAAAAAAACATTGCTTATTTAATTATGAGGGTGTTTTGTCAAGGGTTAAAAAAAAGGAAGATTATATTAATCATTCGTTAACCACCAAAATTTTTTACTTTGGATACTTTTTTTATGCAACCATAAATCTTTAGAAGATATGGTTGTATCATATTTTATGGTTAAATTATTAAAATTGCAGTCGATTGCCTTTGTAGTCGCTCTTCTATATTTATGATAAAAAATTGGTGAGCTGTTTTCATTTTGTATAAATCTATTTTTATCTAAATAAAGAAATGCTTCGGGTGGTATAAAACCTTTTGGTAGAATTTCAATTATATACGTTTCACTTGTAAAATATGGAGCTAAGGCATGAGCTCTATGTGTACATTTGTCCTTCAAGTTGTGCTGAAAAAGGTCAACAGAAAAGAGAAAGACAAAGTGAAAAAACAAAAAATGTACTTGGACTTCAAGAAAAATTCTTGACGAAAGTACGAAAAAACAGAAGTAAAGGAAAAAACATGTAAAATCAATTAAGATGGATAATCATTCAGGAAAGCAAATTTCGATCTACCAAATGTTAAAATACAATTTGGTTTAAGGATTGATGTTTGACTAGTGACGTCAGCAGTCGTCGATGGCTGCGAGTGTAAGACGGCAAATCCATCTGAGGAGATCGAGTGGTTGCGATCGAAACATGTCATGGTCACCTGCCGGCCAGGGTTCGAGCCCGAGCCACGTCAAGAATGAAAGATTATCAATAACAATTTTAATTAATTTTCATGTTGTAAAATTCCTTTCTTCATAAAAATAATTTAATGAAAATTAAATTTAATGAACTTAAGCCTAATTAAAAATATTAAAAATTTGGATTTTTGTTCAAAATTACACGGAAATCACGCAATTAATTCCCGGGAAAGCGGGAATTGAAAACATTTTTAAACACATGCTTTTTAAAGTTAATTGTTCATAAGGTATTTTTATTAAAAATCATAAAAAACGGTCAATTTCAATTAACTGCCGGCTTAAAATGCGTTCTTTGACAGTTAAAGTCATAGATAATTAAAACTGTTGGCGTCTGGCTGGCGTAAACAAACGAGACATTACATACCGCAACAAGTTATTGCTTGAGATCTCCGGACAACGGTCGATTGTGCCACAGTCTACCCAGTGCATTCATCCAGACCCAGGTAACCTTATAAACACCCAAACAAAAACTTACCTTGACGAAATTGGCCGTAAAAGTGATTTTTCAAAGTACCTGTTCTAAAAAGTATTTTTTTAAGAAGTACTTTTTACAATGTCATCTAGCTTAAAGATTTTGAGACGTTTAGTACACATAAATTATTTGTTTAACATTGAAAATGAGCGGCCCCCATTCAGCTAATATTCGTAATAAACCTGTTGTCACGATATCGGTTACACTTTTATAAGCAAATTGAGATCGTTTCTTTTTTCTCGTGACTTTTACTCGGCATAAACTACGGGGAAATCAATTTAGCTTGAACATTTGAAAATTATTAGATTTATTAACTTTTGGTCCATTTTTAACTTCATTTTCATGCCAATGATCTCCGGGAATAAGAGTTTTTGAGTTTTGGTTTGTCGGGCTAAATTGGTCCATTAATTGAATTAGCTCCCTTATTACTCCGGAATACGGGATTATCTAAACAGATAGCATATGAGTGAAGCAAGAGTTGTTTACCCATTAACTAAATTAATTTTAAATTATCTTATATATAGAATATATCATTTTGTATCTATTTAATGATGGTAGGCATAAAATAAACAAATCAGCCATATATATCCTTCTTATTGGTTACCACGTATAATTTTAACTTACTCTTACCACTGTACTTTTGCAAAAAAAATTTATATGTAGCTCCAAGGACTACCGAAGAAACGAAAACTCTTTGTAAAAAAAAACACTTATTACTAAAGTTGAACAAAATTCAATTGAAATAAATTTCAAATAGATACTTAAGTTCCCTGAAACGATATAAGCAGCATAACAATATGCTAAAAACAACAACAAGTGAACAAAACTATACACATGTTAAAAATAACAAGAACATCAACAACAACTACAACAACTCAGGGGACAGCAAGAACAACAAAAATGTCATAGGAAACACGTATGGCCATAACAACCCAAAGTATTTTTATCAACATCATTATAATGGTCTCCAACTAAATTGAACTTCACATTGAATGATACTTACCAGTAGCGATATGAGGACGATGATACTGACCCATTCAATTAAGCATACACGAAATTTCGCCAACGAATTGTAATAAAAAAAATAACACGCACACCCACACACAACAAATACATACATATAAATATAAAAAGTTCAATAAAGAGAAGTTTAGGAATAAATAAAAAAATGGAAAAAAGGACACACAAATTTTACCACTTAAGGAGTGCCACAACAAAACACGCATCACTTGTCACACATGCTTACCGAGAAACGATAATGATATGAAGCTTTAACGAGAAAATGAAGAAAATTTCTTTGCGAGGGAGATGAAGATGGTGAGAGAATAAGGAGTTTTAAAAGAATAAGTTCATTAGTTCATTGTATATATGGCACTGGTTCCTCTAAAGAGAGTCAACTCAAAATTTTTTAAATTTTCACTTTTTACAAGAAACCGATGTACAGTGGTCATATCTAGTATTTTGCCAAAAAAAATAAAAAAATTTAGTATAAGAGTATATATAACAAGTAAGAAAGTATAGTCGGTTAAGCCCGACCATATGATACCCTACACTACAGTATTAAAAAACACATAATGCTTATATGTCCATACAAATATGGAATTTATCTATGTTTATAAACTTCATTAAAATCGGTTTGAAAGCTTGTGAGAGGTAGAAATTGCCCCTTACATCCCCTTGTGGTCCTATTTTTGAAAAACTGTTTATCTTATGTGTCTATATAGATATGGATCTATCTGTGGTTTCAATTTCATTAACATTTCTGAGAGGAAGAAATTTCCCCCTATCTTCCCTCGTGGTCCTACGATTTGGCCCATTTTCAATAGACTTGGTCATTGTGCCAATAAGAACCTATGTCCCAAATTTTATCAAATTATCTACAAAATTGCGGCCTGTACTTGGCGCACAAGGTTACATGGACAGCCATCCCGACGGACATCGTTAGTTCGACTCAGAAAGTGATTCTGAGTCGATCGGTATACTTTAAGGTGGGTCCAGGACCAATATTTTTAGGCGTTACACACATCAGCACAAATTTATAATACCCTCTCCACTTTTGTGGTGTGGGTATAACAAGAAAAAGTTTTTTGTCTCTACTGAAAATTAGTAAATTTTGAGGAACCAGTGCGATATGAGTTTTTTTTTATTTTAGGGTTTTGAAACTTATTTTTTGAGAAATGAAAAAAAAGTAAAATTTTCCTCTTTGAAATGCTATTGCGATACCTAACCTTTTTCTTTAAAGAGAAGTGGTATTCAAACTAGTTCTTTCTCAAACTAAAAATATTTTTTTAGTTCACTATCTAATTAATTAGAATTTTTCGTTCCAGGTAACTTTTTTTTATGGGGAATGTCTGAGGATGAGGACAAGGGGCCTGAGGTTATTTATAATGTCGGATAGCCAGGCCGCTCTTAGAGCACTATCTTCTTTCGAGGTGAAGTCCAGGTTTGTTTCCCTAAACGATCTGGGGAAACACAACGACTTGAACTTGTGTTGGGTTCCTGGCCATGAGGGTCATGTGGCCATCTAAAAGGCTGATTGCTTAGCAGGCAGGGGCATTTGCCACCCTTTTATAGGCCCTGGGCCTTTGTTTGGTGTCCCTGTGGGTTACATTAGGGCGACGCACAACAAAGAGTTCGTCATTGTTCACGGTCCTGGGCTGTGGTTTGATCTGTTTTCGGAACCATGCACTTTTCTATTCCTTCATTGAATCGGACCAGGTTTGGATTGGATGGGTTTGGATTGAGTCACAACTTCTGGAATTCTCGATTCTTTAATTCTCATCACGAGACGGAAACATCTAACTTTACATCTTTTTATTTTGTTTGCAAAGACTTCAACATGTAGATTGGATCTTATGGTATAATTTTTAACTCTGCCCCTTCTTGTTTTTCCAGCTACCCTGCGAAGATATTTCATCTCCGTTGCTTGCACGCGGCTTTTTCTTTAAGAAGTGTATGTCTATGACTCGCAACCATAAGTCAGTGTAGGGATGTATATGGAGTTATATACTGCCATTTTAGTTTTTGCAGAAATTTCTCTTTTGTCAATAAAATGTTTAATAAGTGCATGGTAAAGTTTGCCAGTTGCAGAATCTTTGTCTGGTCTTGCGTCATCACTTAAGTTGAGTTGGGACACTTTTTCTCTATTTATCATTCTTTCCGTTTTTCTAACGTTAATTCTTTTAAATTTTCTGATGAATCTGTTTAGAGAACTACTTCGTCTGCAAATGCCAGCATAGAGATTTTAGTAGGCTTCTTTTTCAAATTTCATACGAACAAACGGGTGCATTTTTCTTTACATGCCCTGCTGATATTGTCTAGCGATATGATAAACAGGTAAAGACTCAAAAGTCCCCAAGAATTTAAAATATAGATAATATTTTTCTAAAATATTTTTTATTTTATGATCTTAAACATGTTTTGTTTAATAATTTCCAGATTAGGTGCGAAAGCTTTCTACAGTTCCGAAATGATTAAATTCTTTTAAAATATATTTGGCAAACAATAAAAAAAGAACACCAGCCAAATGAATATTTAGTCAATGGTCAACAATGACAATGTCCTTGTAGGTCTGTTTCATCATCATCACCACTCAGTAGCAGTGGCAGCAGCGGCAACATCATCGTTACAATCGCAATAATCGTTGTCATGATAGTCATGTATTGGTATTGTTATTGAGGTGTAATACAATTTTTAAGCTATAATACCCTTGCAAATACAAATACACAGATGCACACACACACACACACTTAAATACAAACAAATTCTTTTTTAAAAAACGAAAAAAAGAAAGGGGAAATTCTATACAATACCCATAAAAAAAGGACTTTTTTAAAAACGCCATATAGAAATCCAACAGCAGATTCAGCAATTATTAAGTTTTTCCTTTCACCGTCCACAATTGAACACATATGGTGGTAAAAAATTACGAACCATTCAAATTTGTACAACATTTTACATCATCTTCATTTTACTTATATTTTTTCTTAATTGTGGGGTTTTAGTATTTCCTGGACCATTTTTTTTAAGAGTTTGAGCATTAAAACTTTAGAGGTTTTGCATGAGTGTTTCATAAAATTCCAATTGAGCCAATTTGCTGTTTTTTTTTTAAGTTTTTAAAGAAAAATATTAAGAGTATTAAGTTGGTATCACAACAACTGGCTTTAAACAAGTTACAGGGTTTCATCTGTTTCTTTATATCCTTCACCACAGACGCGGACGGTATATAAAAGTTTGTCATACCATTTGTAATTTCTACAATATTGATCTTAGAACGTTTTAAGTATATAAATCTAGGTTCTTGTGAGTAGCGAAGTGGATTCAATGATGTCCGGCGGACCGTGTGTCCGTTCAAATGGGGTTGCCGAAGGCTCCAGATATGATGGAAACTAGGTAAACATATATTTACATCACATATAGTCTGGAATGCTTTGCTATTAAAACTAAACCTAATCGGTTTACCAATGACTGAGATATGAGCAAAAAAACCACGACTGCCTCTCATTTTACCTTAAAATACCTTAAAATACCTTTTAGACCTTTTTGTTGTTGTATATCTGGAAAAATGCAAGCGCCAAAGTTTCCAAATTAGGTACAACAATCTTGGCTATCAAAAGATAACATATGACAAAGTATGAGTGGGAGTGGAGAAGTGGGCGTGGCACAAAATATATTTGCTTATATTTAAAGAACGGTAAGAGAAAAAGGTCCAGATTTAGTACACATAGCTGGGCTAGCAATGCACAACATCTCTTAAAATATGGGAGCGATTGGAAAAGTGGGCGTGACATCTCCGTACAAACCCATTAAAGATTTCTGTTATATCTGAAGAACGGCCGGAGCGAAAGTTTCCGAACTAGGTACAAGCATCTAGTTTTTCAATAAACAACATTCGATAAAATGTCGTCGTAATTGTAGAAGTGGGCGTGGCATAACAAAGATTGAGTAATATTCAAAGAACGGTATTTAAATAAGTAAAGGGAATATAAATTCATCATAACCGAATAAAGCGCTCTTACTTGTTTTCCTTCTTAATTCTGTTAAACAATGTGTGTTAGTGGGTGAGTGGTCTAAGGCGCTGTATTACGCTTGGTGAGACGCATTAAAGATTGGAAATAGACCTTAAATATCACTCTTACTTGTTTTTTATTTATATTTTCTTTACTTTAATAAAATAAAAATTATTTAAAGCAACATAAAAAACCTTAAAATTTTTAATAAATTTGCAAGTTGGAATTAAAGCGACTTTTATTTGAGTTAGCTTTTATATTCTTAGCGGTTTAATGAAACTTTTTTTAAGTCCCATTTTTTATTATTTTCCATTTTCCTATTTCTAAACATTTTTTTTTTAATTTTTCTCTTTTATATTTAAAAAGTTTTTACAATATTGTTATACCCACACCACAACAGTGGAGAGGGTATTATGCATTTGTGCTGATGTATGTAACGCCTTATTATATTGGTCCTAGACCCACCTTAAAGTATACCGATCGAACTAACGATGTCCGTCCGGCTGGCAGGCTGGCTGGCTGGCTGTCCATGTCACCTTGTGCGCAAAGTGCAATTTTGGAGATAATTTGATAAAGTTTGGTACCTAGATTTTTATTGGCACAAGGACCAAGCCTATTGAAAATGGGCTAAATCGTAGGACCACGAGGGAAGATAGGGGGAAATTTCTTCCTCTCAGAAACTATCAAACCGATTTTAATGAAAATATAGATAGAACCATATCTTTATGGACACAAAAGGGATGCATTTTTTAAAAACTAGGACCACGTGGGGAGATAGGGACATTTTCTGCCTCTCAAACCGATTTTAATGAAATTTAAACCATAGATAGATCCATATCTATATAGACACATAAGCTATACAGTATTTCAAAAATAGGACCACAAGGGGAGGTAGGGGGCAATTTCTGACTCTCACAAACTTTCAAACCGATTTTAATGAAATTTATTAGCATAGATAAATCCATATTTATATGGGCATATAAGAATGATGTGTTTATAATACTGTGGCTTTATTTTAATTTTAAATTTTCAGTCAAATATTTTATGGTTTATACTGATTTTGACATTCCTTGTGTAAACTCCCAGCAAAAACTTTACTTACCTGGTAATGTTGGAGAAAAGTAAACACTACTTATTTTTCGGCTGAATAACTACTTATTTTTGTTCGAGGTGTCCACAGAACTCAGTACTTACACTTACTAGAAGCCAATAAATCACTAGTTAATAGACCCAATAAGTAGTTATTGAGTACATTACCAATAAGTCTGAGTTCATACGGCTCATGTCTTATTGACAAGATTGCTTCTTTATAGGCGAGAGGGGAGAGGGGCAAAGATACGAGTACACAGATGCATGTACTGTCTTTACGTTTTGCTTTTTCATTCGTTGTTTAATTTTGTTATTGTTTTCAATATCAAAAAAGCACATGTCGTCAACATGACATGAATCACTTGAACGCCAATTCATGTTCAAAGAAGAAAAAGGAAGAATCTTGTCAATAAGACATGAGCCGTATGAACTCAGACTAATGTGGTGTTTATAGAACACGAGAGCCTTACTCGTCCGTTCAACTTACATTTAAAACAAAAACAAAATTTCGAAATTTGTTTTTGTTTTAAATGTAATTTGAACGGACGAGTAAGGTGCTCGTGTTCTATAAACTACACATAAGTATATATTCAGTACTGAAAACAACACAACTAATAAGTAGTTATTAAGCTGATTTTAAGTAAGCAAATATTCAGTAGTGAAAATAATAGAAGTAATAAGTACTTGCTGAGGTCATTACTAGTAAGTACTTATTGAAGTTTTTAGAATAATGACAATTGTAGTGACAACTACTTACCAGGTAACGTATGAAATAACTACCACCTATTACTAAACATCAAAAAGTTGTTCCTGGGCTATCGCAAAAATCATCGGAGACACTATATTATATACATTCTGGATACTAGTCAAAGTCTAGCCATGTCCGTCCCTCTGTCCGCCTGTTAAAAGCCCAATAGAGCTCTCAATAAAAGACTTAGAAACAGTGTTCGAAAATGAACAGAACATTATTTAGCGTTCGGCTCTCAAACCCAAGAACGATATCTATTTGTTTAGTTTTTGTGTAGACGAACACAACCCTTAATACCGTTCGTAACTATTTTCAAGAAAGAGCCAAACATTATATATAGTGTTTTCTTTTCTACAAAAAAAAAAAAAACAAGCCACCCTTTTCAGGAGCAAAATTTTTAAGAAACAGACACCAAATTGCATTTTTTTTAAATAAAATGTAAAATTTTTTTGTAGAAAAAAAAACACCAATACTGTTCTGTTCTTTGTTAAAATTTAAATGTTCTATAATGTTTCTTTTTTTACCGCAGCACGAACAGCTTGTGTGTGTATTGTGTATATGTTTTGTTGGAGTAAAATTAAAAAAAAAATTGTTAGTTTTCAAATGTGTATTTTGTTGTTATAACAAATGTTTATTTTTTTACCATCCAAATGGGCGCTACGCACAACAAAAACGAACGAACATCAATGAGCTGAACCAAACACAATGATGTTTGTGGTTTAAAAAAAACCGAACGGAAATATATGCTCTCATCTTTTTAATGAGTGGGATAAGAACAGTATTATTTTTGTGTTCGAAAATGACAAACAGGGAAACGTTATTTTTTTTAATGATTTACTACATAAACACTATTAGCGTTTGTGTTTTACACAAATCTACCGAACCGAACAATAAGGAGCGATTTGTATTGTTTATTTTCGAACACTGCTTAGAAAGATACAATTTCCATATCTGGTTCATTACTTGGCATATTTTTTTTATTTTTAGAGTTTATTTTAAAGTTTTCAAACGAATTATTCAAAAGAAATTATTTTATTATTTTTCCACCAACATTTTTTAAATCTTTTAATGTCTTATAAGTTTCTGTATGTTAACAAAAACTGTCAACATCATATGCAAATGTAGAAAAATACTTTCTATTGTCCTTTTTTAGTATTTACTTCCCCCCTTCAAAAAAGGATTAAGGACAAGGATTTAATTTCAATAAAAAATTATTTCATACATATTGAAAATAAAACAAAGAAATTGAACTTACATTTGCTTTTAAGTTTTACTCTCTTTTTTCAAAAGAACAAAAAAGTTTTTAGTTTCCTAAAAAAAAAAACATAAAACTTTTAAATGTCCACAGACATACTAAAACAAAGTCCATTTTATAGTTGTATTGTGTAATAAGGATACAACACCAAAGGCTATAGAAAGGGGAGGACGAAAAGGATGGAGACAAATACATAAAAGCATGTTGATCTTTTTTCCAGATTAAATTTTCATATATGGAAATAAGCATGAGAACAAGAAAAACTTATTGCGAAAAAAGAAGATGAATTTTATGTAACACACATTTTTGTATATTCTTAGTTTAAAAAAAATCACACAAACACACACATTAAGAATACAAATAAAATACATTTTGTTTTAATGTAAATGCATTTATATCTTTCAAAATACATCCTTTTTTAAGCAGCTGCCGCTACTGCAGCCGAGGCTTACAAAAACAAAACTTTCAAAGAGAAAATAACAACGTAATGACAACAAGAAAAAAAGCTTGAAACAACAAAGTAATCAGAGAATAAAAAGAGTGTTTTTGTTTAAAAGTATTTTGGAAATACAAGAGTTGTAAATTATGTTGTTCGAGTAAAAGTTAATCACTTAAACAATTATTTGGATGCTTTAATTATATTTTTAATTGCCTAAAACCCCAAATTTAACTGGTTGAAATTCCAATATTGAGGTAAATAATAAAAGAAAACAGTCCAATTATGCATAATGCTCTTTTTATACCCTCCACCAAAATTAGTTGTGAAGAGGGTATAATAAGTTTGTGATTCCGTGTGAAACTTTTTATTATTCATCTCAGACCCCATAAAGTATATATATTCTGGGTCCTTGAGTAATTCTAAGTCGATTTAGCCATGTCCGTCTGTCTGTCCATCTGTTGAAAACACGCTCACTTTTGAAAAGCTCAAAAGAACTAAACAAACTGGGTGTCAAATTGCTTATAGTTATCCTAAGGGATTGAAATTCAGCAAAATCCGTTTAGTAGGATCAGAGCTATGAATCAAAAAGTGGAACCACCACCTAAAAAAAATTGATAATTTTGTTACAAAAACTAACATAAATGGTGGAATAATGCACAGAATGACATAAGATTTCGCAAGAATTTCTCTTATTCAACTGGAAAGCACGCTGTAAAATGAAGATCGGTCCATAATTTACGCTAGGCCCCATATAAACCCTACTTCCGGAAAACAGTTAAGTACGCCTAAAACCGTAAAAAATAATGCTATCATAACAAAATATGGTACATCAAAGTTTTATAGAACTAGGAAAAAGACTGTGAAATTTCGTAAAGATCGGTCCATAATTTACCCTAGGCCCCATATAAACCCTACTTCCGGAAAACAGTTAAGTACGTCTAAGACCGTAAAAAATAACGCTATCATAACAAAATTTGGAACATCACAGTTTTATAGAACTAGAAATGACACTGTGAAATTTGGTGAAGATCGGTGCATAACTCACCATAGGCCTCATATAAAGCCCACTCTGGTAAAATAATTAAAAATGCGGTAAACTTTCTTCCAGTTTAGCTTCATATGGCCAGAAAAAATGTTATGCAATTTTGTGATATACGGTCCATAATTTAACTTATATTCCATTTTAGCAGCCTTCTGAAATTCACTGCAACGCTTAAACTAATTGCACCGCTGTATTGAAATTTATGTTTTTTAATACCAGAAATCGTTCTGCAGAATTTGGGATGATTGGTTCATTCTCCTGAAAATCATTTAAGTTCAGCTTAAACTGATATTCTACTCAAGCTTTTTAAAATTGATTCTGATGGTCGGTCAATAATTTTATATAGGTCTTAGCCGCAACAAATTTTAATGCAGTTGTCTGCTTTAACAAAGATTATAATAATAAATAGACATCATACAGATATTACTCCTAAAACATTCGAAGTGTCGGTGAAGGGTATCAAAGATTCGGCACAGCCGAATATAGCACTCTAACTTGTTTTTTTTTTTTATTTCAAATCAACAGTAAAAATAAGAAAAGGGTAAAAACTCCAGGCAAATTTTTATTCATAATTGGGGTAAAAGATTATGTCAGCTTTTGAGAATATATTCAGCTAGCTGAATTTAGGATTAAAGCTGTGAAACTACAAAAGTTCAAGAAAATTTCTAAGTTTATTAGATTTTTTAGTTTAATTATTGCTGATAAAACTATTCAGTTCGCTGAATATAAAATATTTTAAGAAATTAAACTACTAAAGTGAATATTAAAAAAACAGACTTGTGGAATTTTTGATTACAATAAAAACACTTTATTCGACAATTATAAAATATTAAAGGAGCTTTTCAGCAGCCGTATTCTGTAATTCGCTTAGCTATAGCTAAATCTCGATCGCTAAAATGTCTTAGATAATACAAAATTGAAAAATTTTTGCGATGACATTAAAAGCTAAAATTGCGGCGAATTAAATTTTTATGGCATTGCCAAATTAAGCAATGCACTTTACAGTATTGCATTCGTAGCCAAAAATCGTTAAATCAACTTAATAGAATTTTAGCGATAGAGATTTATGTCTTTATATAAATATAAAAAAAAGTTGCATTGTGTTAGTAATTGATGTTCTCTGTAATGCGTGAACCGATTTTGTTTCACGTGGAAGGTGACGTCAATACCAAGGTTTTAATTTATCAACGGTCTTCATATGTGTATTGGTTCATGAGTTATAGCCATTTTAGTGAACACTGCATTCATTCCGAAACATGTATTTCTTTGCATGGAAATATTTCGAATTTGACTTAATATTTTGAAAAACTGAAATTCAATTAGTTTTTAAATCCATTACAATTTGATTTTAGTCAAACCATTACTTTAATTTAGCTACTTAGGTATTGTAAATCACATGTTCATGAGCTAAAGCCTTTTTGTTCACTTAAAACTGCTTTCATTTCGAAATTTAAGTTAATATTTTGAGATACTGAAAGGCGTCTTCTGGCATTGCAGCCACTTTATTAGGTAGTGGTCGCACAGCACATTCTGCTTTGAAATTGCCATTGAATTACCAAGTTAAAGAAACTCCCACATGTAACGTTGCAAAAACATCTGGCACGGCAAAATTATTGAAACGTTGCGGTATTATTATTTGGGATGAATGCACTATGGCGAATAAGAAATCTGTTGGAGCATTGGAAAGAACAATGAAAGACCTTCGAGGTAATTGAGAGTTGTTTGCCTTGATTTTATTGTCAGGCGATTTTAGGCAAACATTGCCCGTCATTCCTAGATCGACAGCTGCCGATGAAATTAACGCTTGCTTAAAGTCTTCATGCTTATGGAGATTTGTAAAAACATTGAAATTCACTACTGACGTTCCTGTTCAGTTGCAGAATGATCCATCTGCTGATAAGTTCTCTAAGCAACTGCTGAAAATTGGGAATGGTGCAATGCCTGTTAATGACACTGGATTGATAACATTGCCAAATGATGTTTTCCATTTCGTACAGTCAAAAGAGGAATTGAGTGTGTGTCCCAAACATAGCACAAAAATATACATGCCATGCATGGTTGAGCGACAGAGGAATTTTGGCGGCAAAGAACAAAGATGTAAGTAAATTAAATATGGCTTAAATCAAAGATTCCTGGCGTATTGGTTTCGTACAAGTCTGTGGATACTGTTATCAATGTAAAAGATGTTGTGAATTATCCAACAGAATTTTTGAATTCGTTGGATTTACCAGGATTCCCTCCAATTGAAAGTTGGAGTAACTATTATTATGCTTCGCAATATCAATCAACCCCGTTTGTGTAATGCCACATGACTTGCTATTAAAAGGTTGATGGCTTATTTAATTGAAGCTACTATTTTAACAGTGAAATTTAAAGGCGAAGATGTATTCATTCAACGCATCCCAATGACCCTGTCTGATATGCCATTTGAATTCAAACGACTTCAGTTTCCTGTTCGGCTTGGGTTTGCGGTTACTACTAATAAGGCGCAAGGCCAACCATTAGGAATTTGTGAAGTGAATTTCGAGTATCCAGTTTTCTCACATGGACAGTTGTATGAAGCCTGTTCGCGCGTTGGCAAACCATCGGTTTAGTATATTTACACCGAAAATGGAAAAACAAGAAATGTTGTGTACCACAGAGCATTACAATAAAAACAATTTATCACTTATTTAAATGAATTCGAATCGATTTCTTATTTTCTTGTTTGCACTACGAAGTGTGCAGGAATTCGCTAGTATTAGTATATTTTAAACTTTAAAATAAAATCACTTTTAAAAAGTATGTCATTTTCAAAGATTGTTTAATAAAATTCAAAGCTCAATAACTGGAAATATTTTGGAATCGATTCTTTTTCCACTCTGCTTTTAACAAATTCAACAAAGTAAAAAGACTTTTATATCTTTATTTTATGTTTTTAAATTTTTTTTATACATAGAGGTACAAAAACAACTACTACTTTTAAAATATGTGGGCATGAGATATTTTAGAGACTCCATTAAAATAGAGATGAAGAACATCTTTGTTCCTTTTAGTTTGAGATTAGTGTTTTTTATACGGGATTTCCCGAGACAAAAATCCCGGGATCCCGCACATTTTTCGGGGAAAAAATCACGGGAACCTTACTGCTGATATGAAATCGATCTAAGCCGTTAGTAAAAAGGTCTTAACCCTTTCGACCCGGCTTTCGAATAGCAATGGTAAAACAAAATTTTTGATTGGAACCGAATTTTTTAGTAATATATAACTTATCGGTAAAAGAAAATCAAAAAAACAATGATTAATGGCTGTGATGGTTGTGATGGTTGTGGGGGTTGTGGGGGTTGTGGGGGTTGTGGGGGTTGTGGTACATCGTTGTACCATTCGGGATGTTATGTGGTACAAATAAGTACCAACCGTCCGGGTTTTGGGGGTTGTTGTATATCATCGCACCATTCGGGATGTTATGTGGTACAAATAAGTACCAACCGTCCGGTAAAATAAACTTTCGCGCATAGTATCATGCAAAAACCATGCTATGCACTTACAAAAAAACGGTCAGGAGACTTTAAAGACTATAAGGTACATTTCGCAACCCAGCAACATTAAACTTGAAGCTGTTAGGGATGTTTAAACTTACAGTGGTACTCATATGTACCATTCGGGTCGAAAGGGTTAAGTCAACAAAACGCTTTTTGAGTTTTTGATTGGCCTTAATTCAATTTTTTTCTCTTTTGTTTGGTTTAAATCACTTTAGTCTAGCACATCTCCTTTTAATCGTTAACATCTGCTCGTAGGAAAAAAAGTCCATGAAATACACCAAATAAATCCTTTTCAATTTGACATAACAAAAAACTACAGTTTCTGACTGAAGACAGTTTTGCCAAACGCCAAAGAGATGTCAATTCATAACCGATAAGTAAGGCAATATTAAAAGTTTAATGCTCTTAAATTTCGAAAGAAGAAGAGTAAAAATTTACCGAATTTTTAATTTGTTTTAAAAATTGTAATGATTTTATATGCAGAGCAGCTGCATAAAAGATTTTTCGGATCTAATTCTGTAAGAGATGATGTCAAAAGTAAGTTATTGATGCCCAATTTTCAGGATAGTATTTAAATCAATATTAAGTTAATTTTCATAACAAACTTAAATCGTATTTAAAACAGATTGGTTTTTTGAGTTTTATGTGAAAAGTCTTATCTAATTAAGATAAAAGTATGGTAGCACTACTAAATACAAAAAAAAATATAAAAAAGTGTATTTATTTACAAGGTGGTTTGAAAAAAAAACAGCTGACTGTTAATACTTTGCCTGTTGTTGTTGTATTGTTCTGATATTGAGGTTACCTTGCTAAAATATTACAATGGAAACTTAAGTTGAAATTAAGTGTACCACATCGGTGAATTAAGTTTCACTTAAGTTTTAAGTGAAGAAGAGAATTTTGTATTTAAAACGATTTTAAAAATAAATGTGTTTTAATATCAATCCTGAAAATTGGCCATAAGAAAAGGCTTATTTGGTTCGAAAAAAATATTTTTTTTAATAGCAAGAATAACAAGTTTCGAAGGAAGTGCTAAGTAAACTGAAAGTGTCTAGAGATTATATAATGTTCCTTTGACTCCAAAGGCAAACACACGTAGAAAGAAAACGTGTTTTCTCATTAAAATCTTCTTGATAAAAATTAGAAATAGGCTATCAAACGATTCTGTGGATGTTTATTCTGAACTAAAATCCTATTTTAAAATAAATAGGATGTATTTCCTAGGGTGGTCCAAAATTTATTTTTCGATTTTCCAAAAAAGTAGACCAGTTTTGTGTTCAGATAGGGTAAAAAAAAAATTGGTAAAAATATGAGCTCGATCGGTTGAAAATTTCCGTGCCGCACGCGCATTGAAATCTGTGAGAATGAAATTCGGGCTTAATGGAGAGAAAAGCGCCCGTAACTACTGTGAAGTCACCCCTAGAGATGTAAAATGTATGAGCAACCCCCATTATTTTTGCATACCTAACCTAACACAAAACTGGTCTACTTTTCTGAAACAGATAACTTTTTAAATTTTCCCTTCATTGATGGTCCACTCTAGTATTCACCCTTATCGTGGTTGGCGAATTTAAAATACGCCTGCCACTGTTTGGTAATAGATCAAAGAGAACGTAAATTTATTTACTTAAACAGTCGCAGGCGTTTTTTAATTTGTTTAAATAATTTAACTTTTTTGGTTTTATATAAATGCTGTTGGCATTCAAATAATTCTGTGGTAGCAGGTGCTTAAGTCTATTTGTTTAGTTTTATAGGAGAACTTTAAACTTTAAACGTGGCTTTTGGAAATTTTCTTCGAATTTAATACAATAATAAGTTCTCTGCGGTTATAGTTTTTTAAGTTTTTATTCCTTAACACTCCTTATGTCACAGATCGGAAGTTTTTATTGTTTCAAATGTAATTCCACATTGAAAAAAGATAACTAAAAAGTTATTTTGCTATAATTTCCTCAAACATCCTTGAAATTTTGCCCATGTGTACTTTTGAACATGAAGATCTTAAGGTGCCACTAAGCACTTTTTTCCTTTTTGCCACAGATATAAAAAAGTTAAATGCATTTATAAACTTAATTTATTGAGCTTGGGAAATGTAATTTGTTCAAAAAAATTAAATTAAATAATATTTTTCATCGATATGTATTGAGCGGGAATTCCCGGGATCCCGGGTAGTTGAAAAATAAATCCCGCTTTCCCGGGAAATGAAAAAGTCCGGGAAAAGAAAAACTCTATTTGTGATACAAGTAAATGCAGCCAACAGTCGTTAACCTGCAGTTAAAAGGATAATTCTTGCAAAAGAAGAACAGTAAATTGTAGCAAATTTTGTTTGTTTAAAGAAAGTTTGAAAAGCATAAGCAGGATGTAGGAAGAATTTATTTATTTTTCTTTAAAAAACCCAGAGTATTAATTTTAGAGAAGTGGAAAGTATATTTGATAATTTGTTGCCAATGATGTTTTCGATGCTTTTTAAGTTTAATGCATGTGAGCACCTTCGATTATAGGTTTAAAACACTTGGATTGTGATTTCTTTAAATATTTATTTCGCGTGATCGAGCGTGAATGAAATTTGAAAACTAAATTGTCTTATAAAGTCTCTGGTATTTTATATTTTTAGCTGTTAACTTAAATTCAGCTAGCTGAATAAAGTCTCAAAAATAGAAATTACTAAAATATGTATATTTGTACTACATTTACTTGAATATTGCCGATTCAGCTAGCTGAATTGAATTTGTTACACAATTTTGATATATTAAACCAATATTTCTTGCTTATTTATAGTTATGATTGTCATTCAGCAAACTTTTGAGAATTTTTTTATATACTACACCATATTTTAGTTATTAACAGACTAAAGTCCAATTTCATGCAGTTCAGTTATAATTAACTATTACTTTAACTGTCAGTTAGCAAAATTTTATTTGACAGTTATAACAATAGTTAATTATAACTGAACTTGGTGAAAATGCTGATAAAGGTTATGATACACCATCACACAAGTCATAAGATTTGACGAAAATAAATATCTGTTCTACTTATTGTTTGAAAATTTTTCCAAATAAAAAACAATAAAAATTTACCATGACTGGGTTGTATTTTTCTGAAAATACGTATAACTTTTGTGATAGTCTGTACCGGCTTTAAATATGTTTAAAATTTTTATTAGCTTTTATTAGTTAGTGCTGGTTCACACACGTCAAGTTTGACTCGTCAAGTCTTAAGATTTTAGGAGAGAGGGGAAAAAATGAAATACTCTTGTCCCTTCTATTCTAAAAGATCAGCTCGTTGTTAAAACCACTCTTTACTTAAATTTCTTCTGTTCTGAACAAATAGCGAGCAAATCTGCCGCAGCACTATCGGCATATGCATTCATCGAAAACAAAGCAAAGCTGAAAAATTAATATTTGTACGAAATATGTTGGTTTTGTTTATTTGCAAACAGAAAGAAGTGTGTGTTTGCCAAGCCATTTGTGTGGTTTATTTTGAGCTTTAATTAAAAAAAGGTGTTAAAATTTTTCCTTTTTATTATTCAAAGATAAATTATGGTTATTTCTTTTCAAAAAATACAACTGTTTCAAAAATTCACTTTTGGTGAGGGTAAAAGTCTGCTTGCGCAACCAATGTTTGTAGAAATAAGTTTAAGAATCGCTAGTGAAGTGCATCAATGATGAAGTGTAAGTCATCTTTTACACACATTAATTTTTCTTGAAGCAATATATAAAAAATAAAATATATAATCTATTTCGTCAGCCAACCATCAATCCATGAATTCACTTATTTCATTTTACTAGGAGTAGGATTTTCTTGCACATACATAGAAACATACATATATACAATGTAGATAGTGATTTCTTTGCAGTTTGTGATAAGAAAAAAAATTACCGGGTTATGGATACTCTTAAATATCACAAATTCAGCTAGATGTAAATGCTCTTTTTTTTGAAGAGTTCAAGAGTTCTTACAATATTCAGAAAAATTATAGCTAAATACACATCTGAATAATTATTCAATAATCTTAAATTCTTCTCTGGCTAATTCCATACAATCTTTTCGCTTTACAACTTTGAAAATGAATTTAGCTGAATAACAGAATGGTGTATTTTATATTCTTATCTTTATGGAGATCGGTGTATTTTATATTCTTATCTTTATGTTAAGTAAATTTTTTAATAACTCTTTAACTTAAGAATATAATTTTATTGGAAACTTGTTAAAAGTTTTGTAATTTAACAGATTTTAGCTATAATTCAGCTGGCTGAATATATATAGATATTAAAAGCATATTTTAGTCTAGCTTTCTTCTATTATTTACTCTGATATTGACGGTTCGGCAAGTTTTATACATACTAAGTTTCTTTTATTTTCAGTGGAACAAAGGGCTAGCCTAAATGCCATTCGGTTTACATCTAACTTTTGCCATTTCCCTCCAAGATACGTCATGTTGTAGATCGGCCTCGATTTATCGTCTCCAAGTGTTAGTGAGCTTTGGGAGGTACATTCAAAAGACTGCTTCGTGATATCATCTGCAACTTTTCTTATCGTGTGCCCCAGCCTTTTAAATTTTTGAGAGCTTATATCCTTCTGAAGTGGAGTTTAGTGAGTTCGATACATTAAATCTTAATTTAAAATAGTTACTGGCCAATTAATTCAAGGTATGCCTCGAAGACATTGATTAATATACCCTAGGAAAATTTTGATTTTAACATTCTCAGCTGTCAAACAATAGTTATCGTATAGTTATTGTATACATAGTTATGCTATTCTAACTGAACATGCTTTAAATTTCAATTCAGCTGGCTGAATCCTTTTTTTAAATAAATTAAATATTTTTTCGACTTTTCACATAAATATTTCACAAATTCAGCTAGCTGAGTATACCTTTAAGCATCCATTTAATTATCTATAATAACCTTTTGGTACACTTTTACAGTTATAAACATTAGGTTAGCTGAACAGCAGATTGCAGTATTATAAAAAAAAAAATTAATTTTTCTTTATTGTCTTATTATAACATTTTCTTTAGTAGTATTACATATTCAGTTAGCTGAATTCACTTATGATTTAAAAATTAACTATTAAATCATATTTGTAAAAAATTCTAAGCTTTTTTTGTACTTTTACAGCTTTTAACTTAAATTCAGCTCACTGAATTTTTAGTTAAATTTCTTCAGTTTTCTTCCTTACTGTATTAACGTTATAAAATAAAATATTTTGAAATTTAGATTTATTTTTGTGGGTCGCATCTCTTTTTTTATAATTTTATTTCAGCATGCATGTCATTATTTACATACATTAAATCTTACATGTAAATTTTAACACACACTCATGCATATGCATCCATTTGTAAATTCACATATTCACATACACCCATACATTTTGCATTAAAAAGGTCTGAGAGGTCACCCATATGTTTTATTTAAAAAAAAAAAAGGAAAAATGCAAAAACAGAACCAAAAAAAAGAAGATGAAACAACAACTTTGTTTTAATTTTAATGTGGGTCCTTTTTTTCTTGCTCTCTATTACAGTTACTCTTTGTTTCTGTTGTTGTTTTTGTTCATTGTGTTATTTGCGATAAAGTCGTCCATCTCTGTTTAAAATTTTAATACTTTATTACACACACATGCACACAAGAACGTAAAATGCAAAGTGTTTCTCTGTTTCTAAACAAATATCTTTTTTTACATGTGTGTAAAAGATAAAAGGATATTTTTTTGTTTAATTTGCAGAAGAAGAGTGAACAAAGTATTTTTATAGAAAACCCCTTCTTTTTCTAAAATTATAACTTTTTTTTAAGGTTTTTTTTTTTTTTTTGTTATAAATTTTATTAAATCTACTTTTCATAATGACATGCTAAACAATTTTAAAAAATTTTTATTTAAGAGGAAAAATTATAGACTTAAACAGACACAAACACTCACATACATTAAAAAGCAGTTCAAACTCTTCTTTGTAGTTCAGTCTTGGCATTGTGGAGTTAAAAGAATATAATTTTAGATTTGTTGAAAGTAGTGAATTCTTTTTTGAGAGGTTTTTTTAAGTTTTTTTCCTTGTCTTGATGTGTGTTAGAAAATAATCAGGTGTTGCTTTTCTAAAGTTTTACTTTTAAAGAACTTTTGGGGACATTTTAAGGGTTAAATTCAAACGTTAGAAAATATAAAAATTATTCTTCTTCGAGCAGGAATAAAAAAACCGTTTCATCTGTCTTTTATGAAGAAAGGAATGATTATTATGGTTCCTGATATTAAACGAACAACCAGTAGTTTTCAAGGCAGAGGTCCGGTTTAAATTTATGCCATGTTAATACCCAAAGTCTAAATAATAAGGTGGATGAATTTCGTTTTACGTTTGAGAACTCCGGAGTGGATATCGTGTGTGTTTCTGAGACATGGTTTAAGACCGCTGACATAGACTCTTTGTTTAGTTTAAAAAACTACCGGCTATACAGATGTGATAGAATTTCCCGTGGAGGTGGCGTGGCAATATATGTTAGAGAAGAAATTTATAGCAAAATATGTTGTAAGTCGGAACAAGGTGATGGAATTGAGTATATTTTTATAGAAATTACGGCTTTTGGCAGTAAGGTCATAGTTGGTTGTGTTTACATACCTATTGGTCGAATTGATTCCCAGCACTTCTTAGAAACTATTGAGGACATTGCATTGAGATATGATAATGTAATCATCTGTGGTGATTTCAACTCAAATTTGCTCTCAGAAAGTTATTTGGTAGACGATATGAGAGCTATTGGTCTTTATCCGACGAATACCTCAGTACCTACGTATTACCACACCACATCAAATTCACTACTCGACGTTATTTTTTTCAGCAGTGAGGATAAAGTTTTATTGTATGATCAGCTCACAATGCTGTGTTTCTCCAAACATGATTTAATGTTTTTGGCTTTTGACTTTAAGCTTCAAGAAATTACAACCACTCATACTTATTATGTCTTCAAACATGTGAATTATGCTGGTGTTGTCTCTGAGTTATATCTCATTGACTGGGAATCTTTATATTTTATGCCTACTGTTGAAAATCAACTGGAATTCTTGGAAAGAAACCTTGGTCGTGTTTTAAATGCAACTGTGCCCTTAAAAACAGTATCGACTTCGAACAGTAAGAAACCATGGTTTAATGCGGAAATAAAAAGTGCTATCCTCGAGGGAGATAAATTGTTTGCGTCTTGGAAGCGTTTTAAAACAAGTAATTTACATGAGGAATACTGTAATGCAAGAAGGCTGGTAAATCGCAAAATAAAAAGCGCCAAGACTACTTTTTACCTTAGTGTCTTCAGTTCTTTCCTAGATTCTAAAAAAACGTGGAAGAATATACGTAAAATTGGTATTGGCAAATCTAATACACCAGTAGAATCAGGAGTTGACGTTGAAGCCTTAAATGATATATTCGTCATGTTTCCACCCGTACCTGTGCATGATAGTTTCTACGAATGGAACACTTATACACCTTCACTATCATGTGCATTTAGTTTTGATTGTGTAACTGAAGTCGATGTGTTATCAGGTCGTCTTGATATCAAATCCAATGCTGTTGGTTTTGACAATATTCAGCCAAAGTTTCTGAAACTTATCCTGCCCATGATATTTCCATATATAACTTATATATTTAATAATATAATAACAAAGAGCACGTTCCCTGAGAACTGGAAGTATGTGAAAATAATACCTGTACCTAAATCTAATGGTGATTTTCGTCCGATTGCAATTCTTCCATACCTATCTAAAGTTTTTGAAAAACTGATATATAAGCAGATTTATATACATACACTCAAAATATTATGTAGTTAAATTCAAACGAAAATTCATTTTAAACAACTTAAAATTATTCGTAAAATAACTATATTTTTATTCAATTTTAACAGAACGGATATCGACTTTAATAACCCACAATCAGTTACTGTAATAATTTTATAAGTGTATTAATAATAATAACTTAATAGCTGAAAGGCAATCCGGGTTTCGACCTGGACATAGTTGTGTCAGTGCACTTATTGATGTTTCTGAGGAAATACGTAAAAGTATTGATAGTGCTCATGTTTCGTTGCTTGTCCTATTGGATCATTCAAAAGCCTTCGATATGGTCGATCATGGTATACTATGCAAAAAACTTGATAAAATGTTCAATTTCTCAACTGCTTCTGTACGTCTAATTACCTCATACCTCACAGATAGAAGACAGTCAGTTTTTGCCAATAACATAAGATCTCATTCACTAAATGTAACAAAAGGTGTTCCACAAGGTTCCATACTTTGATTGTTATATTGCAACATCCATATCTATGCTGACGATGTACAAATATACATAAGCTCACCTGAGAAATATATTTATGATTGTGTAAGTAAGTTAAATTTTTATCTCACACGTGTACATTCATGGGCAACTGCAAATGGTCTCTGCATTAATCCGTGCAAGTCAAAGTGCTTAGTTATAAAAAGTAAATCGTCAAGAACTAACTTTTTACCAGAAGTTGCATTAAACGGTCAAAGAATTGAAGTTGTAAGGACAGCAAAAAATCTTGGCATATTATTTAACAGTACTCTTACATGGAATGACCAAATTTATATAGCTTCTGGAAGAACATATGCTCTTTTGCGAACGCTATGGAGAACACAAAAATTTATTCCTATAGGAATTCGTTTAATTCTTGCAAAAACTTTATTTAATTCCTACTTTGTTATACGGATGCGAAATTTTTGGAAGTAGTGATTCAAGCAGCTTGAGAAAATTGGAACTTAGTTATAATGCAGTGATTAGATATGTGTATGGAGATTTGATCATATTACACCATATGCAAGTGACTTATATGGAGTAACTTTTATCAACTTGTTGAAAATAAGAACATTAACTCTATTGCATAAAATTATTAATAAACGTATGCCTATGTATCTCTATAGGAGACTCTCGTTTACCCGTTCACAAAGATCCAATGATTTGATGCATGTCAGATACCGAACTCTACAGTCATCGTGGCAATTTTATACCCACTCAATTCGTCTTTGGAACTTATTACCCCCTAGCATTCAATTTACTAGTAATCCAATGCATTTTAAAAGGGCAATATATAACTTGTTTCATTAACAAATATGCATATAAATATTATTGTGTTCTTCTATTTTTTACTATTTATATATTCTTTATTATGTAATTATCAAATATGTATGTAATTTTAAATTTTGTAAAAAATTTTGTTAAATTAAGTTATACAAATTTCCATTTACCTTTTCTAATCCTGTACTGTAATTATAAGAATTAATGTCTTGTTGTACAGGATAACAATATGATAAATAAATAAAATAAATAAATAAATAAATGTGCTTTAGTGGCAGGGTGTACTAAGGTGCTGCTTTAGACACGATTTTAACTTGTTCTCTGTTCAAATTAATATGTTATTCTGACTGATTAGCTGACTAATTCATCATCGCACAGCCTAAGCGCCTGAAGCTAAAAACTTGAAATTTGTACAGACGGTTGGTCTCACCCCAAATTTTTGGAAATTCAATTGTTTAGAGGGTAAAAAAGGGAAAACACGGGAAAATTTGGTAACCTTATATCTCCAAAACTAAAAAGAGATACAAAAAATTAAATACTATCGTTGTTCTATAGAAAAAAAGCGAACACGTTTCTGCTACTTTTTTTGAATTTAGCTCTTGTAGGGAAAAACCTGTATTTGGTACTTTTTTGTCACCCCATCTATCTTTTAAACCAATAAACATAAAAATAAATGTAATATTATATTCGAAACTTATCTTAAAAATAAAAATGTTAGTGCCCAGGAAGTCTAGCAGGTAGTGAGCTAGTCTATCAGCGCCTGGGTTGAGGGTTCGATTTCCGCCAGAGAATCTGGTTCCTGCAGACAAGCGAAGAGAAAATTTGGGACTTTTCGAAATTCGAACGTTTAAGGGATGAAAATCGTAACTATTTTTTGTACTATTTTGTAAAACCTTTTTCTCCACTCATTGATATATACGTACTAAATTATGGATGGACTCCCACTACAACATGGAATTTTTTTAAAAATGGGGACAGAAAAAGTACCAAAAAAAAAAAATAATAATAATAATATTGAACTAAGAACACAATATTATAGGTGCCAGGCCCCGAGTAAATATCAACCTGTAAGATGAAAAATGTTAGAAGTTTTTTGTAAAAACCAACATAAGCTTCCACGAAGGAAAGGGAGACGCTGACGAAGTAGCGGTTAAATGATAGTATTTATATGAATTATTACCTTATTCCGGTGCGCTTCCCGTTGAAATAAAATTAGTACACGTTTTTTATAAACTGATCTCGTGTATTGATAACGAAGCAATTTTTACTTAAATTATATACATTTACAGTTACCGTTCTCCAGATAAACAGAAATCTATATTCTTTTTATTTAATCCTAATTTAAAAACTTTAACTGTAATCATATATGTATAGAAATCTATATTGTCCTTGTATGGGAGGTGCCATGCCCACTTCTGTAATTCACTCACTTTTTGACAGATGTTGTTGTATTGATAACCAAGCTATTTGTACCAATTTTGGAAACTGTAGCTGTACCCGTATTTTAGATATACAGAATTCTATTTTGTGCAACGCCCACTTCTCCAATCCTGCCCATATATTGTCGAATGTTGTATACTGATAACCAAGATGATTGTACCTAAATTGGAAACTTTGGCTCAATGCCTGCTCACAGCGGTGAACAATGTGTTCCAATTCCCAACCCTGAACAATAAATCCATAAACTGAAACCAACAGGGTTACCGTTCGCCCTACTAAAGTCGCAATTTGATCCTTTTTTAACAGCCTGCGACTTTTTGTGAAAATTTTTCTTATCGCCGACATTTGCAACTTTTTTAATTTTTACCATTTCTTTGTAAAGTTTCTCACAAAAAACATTTAATTTGCCGTAAATAAAAAATTTTCTTATTATTTTTATTAAAAAAAAATCGTCAAAACAACGTCGTCAAAATTTAAAAGCAATTCAAAATTATTGGCGCATATTCAGAAATCATAACTAAAGTTGTAACTAACAAAACAGAAACTAAAAAATAGTTCATAGATAGTTATAGACCTTATTCACAATTCATAACTAATACCATGTTCACACGGACAGCAATATTCGTGTTTCGCTCTCTTATTCCTGTTTCGCGCTCCAAACATGATTGAAACGACTTATTTCCCCATACAAAATTTTGTGAGCGAAACAGGTCGTTTCATTTTGAAACAGGCTGCGAAACAGGAAAAATGTACTATCATCTCCAATTTTGATAACATTTATCGTTAGTTTATCTGAACTAGCTCTCAAAAAAAAGCAAAACAAAGAAAAAAACAAAATAAAAATTGATGTCTAATAAAATAAAGTGATAATTATAACATAATAATATCAATAAAAGTGTTAAATAATATATGTTTAAGTTTTATTTACTTTTTTTTATCTATTTAAAAAAAATCACACTAACAACACAAAAAAATGTCAAAATGAAACAGGAATGAATCGTATGAACAGCATGTTTGGCAAACTAGTTTCAACGAGCGAAACGAGTGGTTTATAACGTCGTATGAACATAGCATAACGTAGTAACAGCTCTCAGCTGATAGAAGAAATGCAACCATGCAAATTGGAATGTAGAGAAAATTAAATGTCGATAATATATTGAACGATATATTCTGTAATTAATTAAAAAGCTTATCAACTATTAAAAACCCATTTTTTTGTTCTTTAAAGAATTGACACAAATTCTAAAAAGGTTATTTTTCGGTTATAATAGCATATAAATCAATTAAAATAAGGACTTGTAAAAATCTTCAATAGAATTTTATCGACTAAGAACACATCTCTAGTTAATTTTTTTTTTTTTTTTTTTTTGTATGGATGTTTTTTGGATGCAATAGAAATGCATTTCAAATGGATTGCAGCGTGTTTTATACGTCTTAACTATTTTTTGCCATGTTTTTATCTGATATTATTTGAATATCTGTTATAATTTTTTCCATTTATTTTTTTATAACCACTTCAATTTTATACTTTTGAAATAAGTTATAAAATGATATTAATCAGCTGTTCTTTGAATGTATTAGTTAGATGGCATTTAGTTACAGCTTAACCTGTAATTACCCTGCAAATAAAATTGGACCACCTGATCCATTTTGATAAAAATGGACTACTCCATGGACTGGTCCGATGTAATGCAAGCATGGACCATGTCATTGTTAAAAAGTGTTTGTAGTGAGACGACATGTCTTCGTTTTTTAACGACGTGCTTTCGTTTTTAAACGACTTCAAAACTAATCCTCTTGTGTATACCATGGAGTAGTTTTAAAACTACTCCTAAGTGGTCCAAAGGTGGGTTATATGTGTCCTCTCCTAGGACATCGTAATGTTAAATAGACCATGTTTTTTTCCATACGTTTGGGTTACTTTTGGACTAGTGCTGGTCCCTTGTGGGCTACTCTTTACACGCGTGTTTGGACTGGTCCTATTATTTGCAGGGTAAGTGTAAACTTTTTATGCTGAAAGTAATCATCTCTGAATAACTTAAATAGGTACTTAAAAAAGTTAACACTTGGTAATCATTTATGAATATGCGCCAATGTATTTAAGAATGTTTTAGCAATGTTTTAAAGAATAGTTTTAGCAGAAAACCTTTTTTTAAATAAAAAAATTTTGTGTTTGCAGAGCTCATTTTACAAAATTATTTTTACCCGCAGAGTCAATGAAAGAAGATAACGTTAACATTCGCTGTACGTCCTTCTAAGAAACGTAATGTTTCGTGATACCATTCGAAAGACTGGGAACTGAAGCATAAAGGGCTCAACCAAGACATGGAGTCAAAGCGGTCTATTGCAGTGTTCATTAACAGCTTTTAGTGAGCTAAGCAACCATCTTCAGCAACATGGAAAAAAACACATTAATAATATCGGGTGTTTTTTTCAGTGGTATAGAACTTCGAATTGAAATAAAACACAAGAAAATCGTTTTAATGACCATCAATTTGGCTTTATTGGAAGGATAATTTTATGCCATTAATGTTTAAATATGATTTCAGGCATGTGGCCGCCGCGGCTGGCTCGAATAAAGCCAATTCTACAGGTCCAATTTTCAACCACTTTTTCGAGCATATGGGGCCGTATGTCGGCAATAACGCCACGAATGTTGGCTTCCAATTCTTCTAACGTTTCTGGTTTGTTGGCGTAGACGAGCGACTTCACATATCCCCAAAGAAAATAATCCAATGGTGTCAAATCACACGATCTTGGTGGCCAATTGACAGGTCCATTCCGCGAAATTATGCGCTCATCTGTTACGTGTCAGTTACTGCCACTACAGTGAATCGCCAACTAGCTCTCGATCGGCGTCTTCCCGGGTGTGATTCATCCCTCACTATAGCCCATTGACAGGTAAACAAATAAAATTTGAAACAAAAACTAACTACAAACAAAACGAACATACGCGGAACAGAGAGGTAGGTGTAAACCTCTTATTGCCCTGACCCAACCATGGTCATCTAATACCCCGATGATTACAAAGATGACCCCTAATAACCGCATCCCTTTCCACACTTACCACATCAACAACCCATATTCAATAATTTAAGCACACATTATTATTCTCTTACATAACACAATCAAGACATTTGTTTTTATTAAATAACCTAAATATTAAAAATAACATCTATAAACCACTTAAATAATATTTTTATAAACAAGACATATATATACCTAAATAACTCTATTTGCCCCTTTATTATTTTTTTTTTTCTTCTTCTTTATCTATTTAAATTTCGGCCGTTACTTCTATATTTATGTATCTTCCAATTTACTTTTAATTTACTCTTATTATTTCTTTTTCAATATATGTGTATCTATTAATATTAACTAATTTTTACTTGATTTCTAATTTTCCATGTTAGGACTCAAACTAGTATATTAATCCACACTACCGGACGTTCGCAATACCTTCTTTTTCTTTAACCTATCTTAAAGGAGCTCCCTGAAGTAGTTTTTTTTTTCAAGTGCACTAGGCACTATATATTATCTCTTATTTTCGCGCTTAATTTGAGCACTAAATCTTTCCCTAAATTGTTCTATTCCTAGATACGCATATATGTATATTTATATAACTTCATAAATTTTAAAATTTTATATATTCTTTTCATAGGCCACCTAATTGTAATGGGACTTGATTAACCTACACTAAACACTAAACACAACACTCTCGATACACACAATTTTTCTTATCACAATCTCACAACACTAAATTAATAAATAAATAAATAATATTAACTTAATCCTTATTATTACTCTAAAATCTTCACTTTTTGCTATTTCCTTTTTTTTTTTTTTATATTATTCATGTGAATATGATTTTCTTAATGGCTGCAGTTATATAAGTATATGTAGATATTTAAAAAATCCTCACATACATAAGTTAGTTAATTTTTCTTTTTGACGTGTTTTAATTGCTGGTACAATTATTGCGGCTTATTCTTTTGGCCGTAACAACACTATTTTTAATTTCTTTTTATTTTACAAAAAATATCTGTTACCTGGCTATTCGATCCGGCTCGACTTACAGGGTTAAATTTTCCCAATCGTTCCTCTTCATATATAAATACGTGAATAGCCAGCTATTAAAACAAAGAACAATTTAACACACCCTCACAAGATTTTTATTTTATTTAATTTTTCTATCACTTACGTTTTAACTTTTGCACTAATATAAAACTTTCCTCCTTCAATATTGGTTTTAAAACAACGTTATTCCCAATAACTAAGGATTTCTTTAGATTTTTTCCTTCTGTAGTGCTGAATATGAATGTTCTTTTTTTTTAACAATTTTAAATTACACTTTATTACCAAAAACACTACTAATCGCACCGGCTTTAACTTTGTTTCTAAAACTCATCATCTTATTTATTTTCCTTAAATATGTCCGCGAATCTATGTACTGGATATTTTCCCGCATTTCAAATTCTCTCTCTTTTCCCTTATATACAAATAAATATTTATAATTTTTCCCGCCGCGGAGCTATTTAAAATTTTAGACATTATGTATCTTCTAGTTCCCGCCACGGTCTATATAATAAGAATATACATTAAATATTTTGCATCGACTTCTTATCCCCTTTTGTTTTTGTACAGGCAAATTTTAAATATTTATTTCTAGGCGGTTATTTCCAATATTAATTAATTATTATTTATCTGTTTAAATCAAATCTACCAGACTCTATCCTATTATAAAACTCTATCCTTACTATTGTACACCAGGCGCACAGCAATTTTAATGAGTATTATATTTTCATTCAATATTTCATATTATTTTTATTTTGATTTGAATTGCCTCCAAAATATTTTGAATGAAAAGACAAGAAAATACGCTACTTTACGTTATTTTTACGCGTTACCAACTTTGTATTACAAATACCAAGTACCCACATACATATGCACAAATATCAAACATATGTTTTACTACAAAAAAGAAAAATCATGGCAGCATGTGTAATGTAAGTATAATTAATTTTATAATAATTTTGGTTCTTCTTTTTCTATTTTCAGGTCTTCAAATATCAATTGGTCTGAGGTTTATCATCAAGGGTAAATAAGTACATCGTTCCTATTTTTTTATGATTAAATATTAATACCTTTATTTCTTTTCCTTCATTTCAGCCACTATCCCAAAAAAAAAACAACACCAAACACAACTAATGGCAAGATCTTGCCACATAAAATGTTCTCACTTCAATTGTGAGTTATATTTATTGGACTCGGGCTGGGCACCCCTCCCAATATGCTTATTTTATTGTGTTTAGGGACTCGGGGTCTTAGGTCTTAATTTCAACCCCCTCCCGACGCTTTTCCTAAGACTCCGCCACGCAAAAATTTTTTTCCGGCCAGAGAACCTAAAGTTCAGTGGCGTACATATGGGAAATGCTCACAAGTTGTTTACCCCACCCGCAACACATCGAATGTTTCCTTCAATAAATCGATTGTGGCGTGCGCTGTGTGGCATGTAGCGCCGTCTTGTTGGAACCACAACTCATCCACATTCATGTCATCCAATTCGGGAACAAAATAGTCGGTTATCATGGCTCTATACAGGTCTCCATTAACGGTAACTGCCTCTCCAGCATTATTTCGGAAGAAGTATGGCCCAATGACTCCACCAGCCCATAGAGCACACCAAACAGTCAGTTTTTGTGGATGTAATGGCGTCTCAAGGGTCTCATGTGGATTCTCTTCACTCCAAATGCGGCAATTTTGCTTGTTGACGTAGCCATTCAACCAAAAATGAGCCTCATCACTGAACCAAATTTTGCGATGAAAATCAGCATCGAGATCAATCTCATTTTCGGCCCATACACCAAAATCACGACGCATTGCATGGTCTCGCGGCTTTAATTCTTGCACAAGCTGGATCTTGTAAGGTCGCAAGCCAAGATCTTTGCGCAAAATCTTCCATAAAGTTGATGGACAAAGCTCCAATTGCTGTGCACGGTGGCGAATCGATTCATTCGGGTCCTCTTCAACACTTTGCTCTACAGCGGCAATTGTTTCTTCGGTGCGCACTGTTCGACGTCTCTGCGGATGCGTATTATCACATAGAGTAAACGTAGTGCGAAAACGATCCATGGTTAACCGAATTAATTGCTCTGATGGACGATTATGTCGACCATAAAATGGACGGAGCTTGCGGTAAACTTCGCGAACTGAACCGTTATTTTCGAAATAAATTTGCACGATTTGCAAGCGTTGTTCTTTTGTCAACCTGTTCATGATGAAATGGCAAACCAAACTGAACATAAATCACATTAGAGTTGCCAGATTTGACCACAAAATGCCAGTTTTATCTCTATTCGAAAAACAAACCTGTAAAAAAAACACCCGATATTAACAAGTAAGAAAGTATAGTCGGTCAAGCCCGACCATATGATACCCTACACCACAGTATTTAAAAACACATCATGCTTATGTGTCCATTTAAAATGGATTTATCTATGTTTATAAACTTCATTAAAATCGGTTTGAAAGTTTGTGAGAGGCAGAAATTGCCCCCTACCTTCCCTTGTGGTCCTATTTTTTAAAAAATAACATAGCTTATGTGTCCATATAAATATATTTCTATCTATGATTTAAATTTCATTAAAATCGGTTTGAAAGTTTGTGAGAGGCAGAAATTGCCCCCTACCTTCCCTTGTGGTCCTATTTTTTTAAAAATAACATAGCTTATGTGTCCATATAAATATATGTCTATCTATGATTTAAATTTCATTAAAATCGGTTTGAAAGTTTGTGAGAGGCAGAAATTGTCCCCTACCTCCCCTTGTGGTCCTATTTTTTAAAAAATAACATAGCTTATGTGTCCATATAAATATATTTCTATCTATGATTTAAATTTCATTATAGAAGGCCCTAAGGGCTCGGTTATGTAATTAAAGAAATAAAATAAAATAAAATCGGTTTGATAGTTTCTGAGACTGAAATTTCCCCCTATCTCCCTCGTGGTCCCACGATTCGGCCAATTTTCAATACGCATGGTCCTTGTGCCAATAAGAACCTTTGTCCCAAATTTTATCAAATTATCTCCAAAATTGCGACCTGTACTGTTCGCACAAGCTTACATGGACAGCCTGCCAGCCGGACGGACATTGTTATTTCGATTCTAAGTCGATCGGTATACTTTAAGGTGAGTCTAGGGCCAATATTTTATGGCGTTCCACACATCAGCACAAATGCATAATACCCTCTCCACTATTGTGGTGTGGGCATACAAAGGCTTCTGAAAATGAAAAAATGTAACTAACTGTTTTGTTTCAATAGTTTATCTGTTTTAAAAAGATGTGAGACTTTTATTTTCTCAAACGATTTTTTATGCGACTTTATTTTTATAAAACGACCTATTGTGGGACTTTTCAATAATTCTTAACGGTAGCTCTGGCAAAAAAAGAACAACAAGGACGCTTAAAATCACTCAATTTAAAAAAAAATGCAAATTAAATTTTTAAAAAATAAATGTTCCATAAAAAATCACTAAATTTAAAACAAAAGCGCTTCTCTATTCTTTTTTCAAATACCATTTTTTGGAAAATAAACGATCAAAATAAACTGCAGATTTGCCTATACTGTAATGCTCTGAAAACAGTACACCTTTAGCAATATAACAGTACAATTAAGGAAACAGAGTACACTTATTAACGAAAACAACTAGCACAGACAACACCCATTGAAAACTCTACACTACATATTATAATGTAAAAACGGCCACCTTTTAACTCACCTATTTAATGCCAGCTGATTTTGACAACGGGCTTTTTACAAAAAAAAACTGCCTGCCTCTCCAAATTTTCCTTTATCAGTGAAAAATTTTTTCCTCCAAAAAAGAAATTTATGAAATTCCTAAGAAAATCTGCGACAAAATAAAGAAAACAATAAAAACAAAAATCAATAATACAGTTTATAAATAAATAAATATAATTATGTAACAAAATAATTAAAAACCGCATATTTTTTCAACAAAAAGAAACTAGAGAAGAGTTTTGCAAAAAGAATTTTATGAATACGCAGTAAAAATTCATAAAAACAAAGCATCAAGCACTCGGAAGGAAGGGAAAATTTAAGAAAACGTAAGAAGGCTTTTGATAGTAAATCCAATTGCATTTCCCATTACTGACTGCCTATCGTCTGAGCAAGCGAAAGCAATATGACCGATGAGTTGGGGGAAATACAAAATGACTCCAAAAATTCCAATGCGGTTGCCGCTAATACACCACCATCAAGTGACAACAATACCACACAATCCGAAGAGGGTGCTACAAGTTTAGCACCCCCTTTGCCGCCTATAACAAACATTAACATACATACAAGCGATGGCTTAAGCCTTTTATGCCAATATGTTGACTTTTCGGAAATTTCTTTTAAAGAGGTGGTGTTTTGTTTGGTTATATAATTTGCAATGATTTCTTTAACACTTATAAAATCCTTCCCATTTCTTTAGAAAGTTGGCCATGGTACCTTTGGTGTGGTCTACAAATCGGTTTGGCGTGATCGTTATGTGGCCGTTAAAGAATTTGAACCGTCCTCCGAGCAAAGAGCTATCGAAACAGAAGTCAGACAATTGTCTCGTGTAAATCATTCAAATATTATTGCTTTGTATGGCATTGCTACGAACCAAATGTCAAACTATCTGATCATGGAGTATGCAGAGGGCGGTTCGCTGCATCAGTTTTTGCATGGTAAAGTTAAGCCTTTCTATTCGACAGCACATGCAATGAGCTGGGCACGCCAGTGTGCAGAGGTAAGTAAAAGATAATCGGGTATGTTCTGTTAATCGAAATGAAGTGGATTTAAAACCGAACAAATTTTGAAAACGAGCCTGTAAAGAAAGTTCATAAAAATATTCCTTTTTAAAAACAGGAAAGAAAAACTAGTTATTTTTTATATAATTGAAATTTAAATTTCGTTCGGTTCAATTCCACTTCATTTTGATTTGTAGAACGTGCCCGAATGTAACCTTATCGAAACAAACATCATTAGTCTTCATTTTTACTGCTGGCAACCGTAATAAACCGTCATTTTAAACAATTTTACTAAAAATTAAAGCATATGAATACGCCTCTACTAAAAACAAGCAGATTTTCAATTATTTTTATGAAAACGTTAGTTAGTTTTTTTACTAACATATTAAAAACTTCGAAAAACAAACAAATGTAAGTTTTCAAAACCAAATAAAACTTTTTAAAATAGTACTTTTAAGAACATAAAAGTAATGTTCAAACTTTTGCAGTGAAAATATGAACATACAACTCCAAAATATATAAACAACTCCAAAATATATAAACAAAATGTATTTTACAATAGATTAAAAAGATTATTGTTGTTGAATTTTTATGCTGTGGTTATTGTTTTGTCATAACTACTCAGTATAAATCTAAATTATGAGGGTTGTTCACAGCATAACTTTTTTCTTGCTATTATTTTAAGACATGACTGTCTTGTGAATCCCCCAATTATATTATTTCTGAAACCGTTTTAGAGATTTTTTAACACAGCTAAAAACCGTGTGGAAAAGCGATACAATAGAAAAACCAAACATTCCCATTAAGATCGTCTTTCATAAACATTAAACATTTTTATCTTTCAGGGTGTTGCCTATTTACATGCCATGAAACCTAAGCCTTTAATACATCGTGACTTAAAACCTCTCAATCTTCTGTTGACTGATAAGGGGAGATTCCTAAAAATATGTGATTTTGGTACAGTAGCCGACAAGTCGACATTAATGACTAACAATAAAGGTTCTGCTGCCTGGATGGCACCGGAAGTATTTGAGGGTTCAAGGTATACAGAAAAATGTGATATATTCAGTTGGGGTATTGTCCTGTGGGAGGTATTGTCGCGTGAGAAGCCCTTCAAGGATATTGACAACACCTATTCAATAATGTGGAAAATACACAAGGGAGATCGACCACCTCCCATACCAAATTTACCCGAACCTATAAGAAATCTGATGACTTCATGTTGGGCTGATAAACCAGATTTACGGCCACCCATGCAACATGTGGTGGATGTTATGAATGTATTAGTGCAAGCATTTCCTGGAGCAGAAGAACCTCTAGAATATGAATTTGTTAATCAACAGGTATAAATTTCGGAAAAAAAAATTTTAAATTGAAATCAAATAAAAAATTTTTTTCTTTTTCATTGCAGATCATCAGTCCCAATGCCAGTGAAACGACAGGCGATAATTACATTTCAGATTTTAGCAACTTTAGCGATAGTTCCGTATTTAGCACCCAAATAACACGTAATACTAATAGCTCAACTTCTAACACTTCAACACCAACAAATGCTTCCAGTACTAATCCCTTTTTGCATCCATTACCATCTCGACCTAATGCTTCCATTGATTCTATACGTTGGGATGTCATACACGAAGAACCCGACAGTGGGCGATCAACAGATCAATTCGATAGCAGTAGAAACTTTAATATGTCCATGTCGGATGAGTCGAAGTTACGCTATGAAACAATTCGTAACAGTATGCAAAATAATGCCGGTGTTACAATGACTCCATTAACTATTAATGCAGTTCCGGTATGTACTTTACTGAAAGTAGAATAATTAAGAAAATTTTAAATAAATTCGGTTTTTGTTTTAGAATCCTTGGGATTTAAAAAATGGTAATATGGCATATGGTTATGGTAAGTTAAATTGTTTTAGTTTTAAAAGCAAGTCTAGAAGATTTAAACAAAGAAATTTTTGGATATAACGAGACAAATGTATTCGAAATTAAGTAAGTTTTGAAAAATTATTATTTTAAATTTGACATAATATATTTGGCAAGATACCACAATGACTTTCAGTGAGTTAATATAACACAGTGCAACAAAATTCGGGTCATAGCCGTCAGCCTCAACACTTGCTAAGCGAAATGAAAGTAGACTACTAGAGCAAACCTGCGAAAGGGTTTTGAAAAGTTAGCTCGGATTCCCTAAATATGGGCTCCTAAAGCTTTTGAATTTTTTGAAAAGGCGTTTGGTATAAGTCAAAAAAAATATATACTAAATGTACTTCTGAGCTAAAAAAATAATTTCAGATGTCTTCAGAAGAATCGTATAACGATTCTTTTCTTAGAATTTATTAACCCTCTAACTCTTATTTTAAGGGGTCATGTTTGTCCTTTTTTCCAACTGTTACACAAAAGTATACTAAAACTGCTTTTTTAAGGGTTAAAATGTTCTACGAATATTTTTTGCATCAAATTTCACTAGGGGTCTTCTAGGACCAAAAGTTCGTGTGATGTATTTAAAACGGACTTTCGAAATGTCGGGCATTGAAATTTTTGAATTTCTTGAAAAGGCGTTTGGCACAAGTCAAAAAAATACTAAATGTAATTCTGAGCTAAAAGACTATTTCAGATGTCTCAGTAGAATTGTATGGCGATTATTTTCTTAGAATATATTAACTTCCACACAAAAGTATACTAAAACGGCACTTTAGAGTGTTAAAATGTTCTACGAATATTTTCTGCATCAAATTTCACTAGGGGTCTTCTAGGACCAAAAAAACATGCTAACCCGAGCTAACTTTTCAAAACCCTTTGGGGAATTGCTCTACTAATAGTATACTTTAATTTCGCGTTGCAGGGGTTGAGGCTGGTTTTTTTTTTTTGTTCCACAGTGTTATAAACCGAATTTCTTAGCTATTTTCGTTTCACAATAGTTTAAATAAGATTTTAAATGTTTTTTTATACCCTTCACCTCAGGAGGAAAAGGGCATATATAAGTTTGTCATTCCGTTTGTAATTTCTACAATATTGATCTTAGACCCTATAAAGTATATATATTCTGGGTCCTTATGAGGAGAGAAGTTGATTTAACGATATCCGTCCGTCCGTCTTACGTTTGATATGTGTTTTCCAGAGACTCCAGACATGATAGCGGCTACGTTGTTTCACATTTATGTCACATATAGTCCACCATTTCTTGCTATTGAAATTCAGCCAGATCGGTCCAACAATGGCTGAGATATGACCAAAAAACCACGACTGCCTCTAATTTTTCCAAAAAATCCCTTGTGGTTGTTTTATTGTTATTACTTTTTTCTGTATATCTGGAGAACGGCAAGAGCCAAAAATTTAAAGTTAGGTACAAACATTTTGGTAATAAATACACACCATCCTACAAAATGTGGGCAGGATTGGAGAAGTGGGCGTGGTACCTTCCATACAAAAAGTATTAAAAATTGTATTAAAACCTGAATTTTTTACTGTAATATGACCTATGGTTACGCCTTATATATCAGAAGATCGGAAATTTTTAATAGAAAATATTTTCTGAAAAACTCGGAAAATCGGTTCAGATATGAAAAAGTTATGACCAAAAAATTAATTTTTTTTGAAAAATACCCATTTTCAGGAATCATAGATCTTCCCGAGTCCAAGTTTTATAGCCAAAATAACTGGAAAATTTCTTCTTTAACACGTCGGTATATAAATCTGTCACATCGGTTAAGAAATAGCAGAGTTATGACCAAAATACTGAAATCCCAAAAATTACTATTTTTTATACCCTCCACCACAATTAGTTGTGAAGAGGGTATATTCAGTTTGTCATTCCGTGTGAAACTTTTTTACTATTCATCTCAGACCCTATAAAGTGTATATATTCTGGGTCCTTGAGTAATTTTAAGTCGATTTAGCCATGTCCGTCTGTCTGTCTGTCCGTCTGTTGAAAACACGCTCACTTTCGAAAAACTCAAAAGAAATCAACAAACTTGGTGTCAAATTGCTTGTAGTTATCCTAAGCAGTTTGGGATTGAAATTCAGCAAAATCGGTTCAATAGGATCTGAGCTATGAATCAAAATGTGGAACCACCACCTAAAAAAAATTGATAATTTTGTTACAAAAACTAACATAAATGGTGGAAAAATGCACAGAATGATATAAGATTTCGCAACAAATCGTTTTATTCAACTGGAAATCACGCTGTGAAATTTCGTGAAGATCCGTCAGTAATTTACCCTAGGCCCCATATAAGCCCTACTCCCGGAAAACAGTATATTAAGCCTAAAACCCTAACTAACAATGCTATCATTACAAATTTTGGCAAGTCACAGTTACATAGGACTAGAAATTAAACTGTTAAGTTTCGTGAAGATCGGTCCATAATTTACCATAGGCCCCATATAAAACCTACTTCCGGAAAACAACTTAGTACGCCTAAAAACGTAAAAAATAATGCTATCATAACAAAATTTGGTACATCAAAGTTTTATAGAACTAAAAATAAATCTTTGAAATTTCATGAAGATCGGTTCATAATTTACCATAGGCCCCATATAAACTTTACTCCCGGAAAACAACTTAGTACGCCTAAAAACGTAAAAAATAATGCTATCATAACAAAATTTGGTACATCAAAGTTTTATAGGACAAGAAATAAAACTGTGTAATTTCGTGAAGATCGGTCCATAATTTACCCTGGGCCCCATATAAACCCTACTCCCGGAAAACAGTTTAGTACGCCTAAATCCGTAAAAAATAATGCTATCATAACAAAATTTGGTACATCAAAGTTTTATAGAACTGGGAAAAAGACTGTGAAATTTCGTGAAGATCGGTCCATAATTTACCCTAGGCCCCATATAAACCCTACTACCGGAAAACAGTTTAGTCGCCTAAATCCATAATTAATAACAAATCGCCACAGTTTAAGATAATAATAACATCATACAGATATTACTCCTTAAACATTCGAACTGTCGGTGGAGGGTATCAAAGATTCGGCACAGCCGAATATAGCACTCTAACTTGTTTATAATTAAGTTTGTTTTTTATACCCTTCACCGAAGGTCCTACACCCTATAAAGTATATATATTCTGGGTCCTTATGCAAAGCGAAGTTCAAATCCGGTTGTCGTCTCTTCTTCCAATCCTCCCACCCCCCCTTCGTATTTGTTTACATATTAGCATAATGCCCAATATGATTTTCGTTATGACCCTTCTTTATTATTTCATATATTTAACGAAATAATTTTAACAAATAGAAACTAAAAACGATTTCAAAACAATATTTACCAGTTTTCGCTTTTTAAATTTCATTTATAATGAAGTTTTAAGTATTGTAAATATGTATGTATATGTACTTATATGTAAAAATTATTTAGTTGCTCTGTATTCTACTCGCACAATGGTGAAGGGTATATAAGATTCGGCACAGAGGAATATAGCACTCTTACTTGTTTTTTTTTTTTAACTTTAATACAGCTTTTTAAAGATTCCAATTGATTTCAAAATAAATAGCTAATAATTCAGAATTAAACCTTATTTACAACGGAAGCAACAATTTTATATTTTATATATTTTGAAATCAACTTACGGCGATTTCTTTTCTGAAAAAAATGTTGCATTAATGTTACATGTTCTACATTTTTGTGTTCGTTTGAACAAAAAATACAACTGTGGGAAAAATTTTCAAGTTCATTTTTGAATATGTTGATGAAAAACATGCAAAACATGTTGCATATTTTACACTTACTTTAGCTTAAGGTGTTCATACTGACCTGTTCTACAACTTTGGTACTTACTACTTTTTTTGTACAACAAATGTTTTATTTTGTTTGTCATAATTCATACCGCTCATAATTTTGTAAAAAATTTGTTTTAAAACAAAATATAAAAATATTTACAAATTAAAATCAAAAAAAGTCTATTTATTAGTGATGTTAATATTTGTTTCCAACCCGTAATAGCGTGCAGAAACCGCTTAAATAGCTTTAAAAATCGCTCATTAAGTACATTAATGATGAAAATGTAATAGTTGTAAATAAAAGCACTAATTGTGTTCTATTGAAATTGCACAACATGTACCACTTCGAGTGATTATAGGTAACATTAGAAAATGTAACATGTATGTATATACTGTAACATATTTTTCTCAGAAAAGAAATCGCCATTAGAGATTTTAAATTGCTTGTGAAAGCGAATTTCATCTACTATGTAGAACTGTCTAGAAATATGAGTCTCGTTTGTAAGCCAACAACCCAAAAGCACTCAGTTTTTTTAGTGTTTTCCATATAAATTGTTCAATCACTCGTGTTGTGAAAACAGCATATTATGTAGTTTAATTTAAGAATTTTCATTAAATATACTTTTTTTATAGAGCCCAAAAACAAATTGAGCTTCCAACACAGCAGATATGTAACGGAGAATCGAAAAAGCATCGCTTACCATCTAATGGGTTCCCAGTTTGAAGCAATACATTTTTAACACAAAAAGCGCTTTATTCAGCCCATATAAAACTTGGCGAATGTAACGATCAGCTTTACATACTGAATTTTTGTTGTTATAGTTATTCTTGATTATGCTCTATTACAAACCTGCTTCGTAGTAAGTTGATTTCGTGGCTCTTAAAATGTTATATTTTTTTTAATTCTCTCTATCTGTATGTCTTAAGCTAAGTCTACACGATATGTTGAATCAGCAAATTTAAGTTGAAAAATTTGCTTTCAGGGCCAACATATCGTATAGACACCAAATTTTTTCAACAAACGTATGCTTACCAACATATGACAGGCATTTGTTAACGTTGTCAGCAAACTTTTGTTCACAATTATAGCATATCGTCTAGACTCATCGGCAAACAAGGAACAAAAAATTGCATTTATAAGTGCTTTGAAAATAGAAATGTTTGCCAAAGAACTTTGTTTTAGAGTTATAGCCCATAAAAGTTGATCAATTCTTAACCAATATTTCTTGAAGTATAAATTGGATCACAGCAATAAGGTTATCATGAAGGGTGTTTCCAAATACCTTTCACATGGTATATAAAACATGCCGAATTATTAACCCATTAAGAACCAATTTAAAAAAATATTTTAATTTACTAATGCATTTTATCAAAATGGCTCTAATCGCAAAATGTTATCGATATAAAGGTATTTTTTACATATAATATTTTATAGGGAACGCTTCAAGCTTTCAGTTATTAAAGTTAAAAAATTATAATAAATCTTTTGTTTAATACAGTGTTCGAAAATAAACACTAAATATCGTTTCTTAACGCTAATAGTGTTTGTGTAGAAAATCATTAAAAAAAAATAACGTTTCCCTGTTAGTCATCTTTCGAACACAAAAATATTACTGTTTTAATCATACTCAACAAAAGATGTGAACATTTAATTCCGTTCGGTTTTTTTTTGAAAATCCACAAACTTTAATGTGTTCGGTTCGGCTCGTTAATGTTCGTCCCTTTTGGCTGGTAAAAAAAAAACCAAAAATTGTTTACAAAAACAAAATACACACACGAAAAAAACATTATAGAACATTAAACTATAATAATGTTCGGTTCTTTCTTGAAAATAGTTACGAACGGTATTAAGGGCTGTGTATGTCTACACAATCACTAAAAAAAATAGATATCGTTCCTGGGTGTGTGAGCCGAACGTTAAATAATGTACTGTTTATTTTCGAACACTGGTTTAATATAGAGTTATGAGTATACATGTGGTAATAGTTTATATACTCTATGTATTACACTGGTTTACAGCCAAAAATTACCAAGAACGCCACGTGCCTAGATAAGTTAATTTTGACCTCCTGAACACGAAAAACGCTGTAATTTTTTTTTCAATAGTTTAGTTTTTTAGATAACGGTACTTTTGTGTTTTTCGGTGTATGGTCCCACTCAAACCCTTGTGGAGCCCAACCGAAAAGTCCGATCGAGATAAATGGCATATCGTTGGAAAGGTAATTGAATGCCTTTTCCGTCGATATGCTAAGAATTTTTATCTGATAAGAATTGGCTGAGTTATGGCAATTCTATTTTTTACGTTTTTTTCAAAATTTTTCATTTTTATTTCGTTTTTTTTCTACGTTATAGTAAATATCTGGAATGTTTTATTTTTTAACCAAATAGTTTATTTTGTTACCAACATTTTAAGCGTAATTTGAAAAAAATCGGATGATTTTATATATTAAGGATTTTGTGGAACGACAATATTTTCATCCCATATAAAATTCCGCCTTTTTTTTAACCATCAGTTTTAACGTATTTAAAAAAAACGGAATTTTATATGAGATGAAAAATATTGTCGTTCCACAAAATCCTTAATAAAAACTTTATTTTTCATCCGATTTTTTTCAAATTACGCTTAAAATGTTGGTAACAAAATAAACTATTTGGTTAAAAAATTAAACATTTGGTGGGACCATACACCGAAAAACACAAAAGTACCGTTATCTAAAAAACTAAACTGTTGAAAAAAAAATTACAGCGTTTTTCGTGTTCAGGAGGTCAAAATTAACTTATCTAGGCACGTGGCGTTCTTTGTAATTTTCCAAATTAAAAATTTGTAAAGCAGTGTTATTTAATTATAGTATGCCGAATACCGGCTTTGATAAATAAAATTGTTCTTTTATGTTGGCTTTCGACTGGACATAAGGGTTCTTAATTTTATGGTATATCAAGCAACGGCTTCGCTCAGCTGAGTTAATTTTCTTCATTTAAACCAGAACCCTCCACCATGAAAAATTTCTATTTCTATTAAAGAAATTAACAAAAATTGTTGACAAACTGAACCGATTGTTATTTACAAAAGAACTCGTTTTCTATGACTAGATTTTACACTACGATGATCGGTCTATAATTTACCATAGGTCGCATATAAAACCCATTCTCGGATATACTTTAGCATGCCTAAAACGTACCGAATAACGCTATTATAGCAGAATTTTGTTTGTCATAGTTTCAAAAAGCTAGAAATCACAAAACTAAATTTGGAGAAGATCGGCCCACATATGCTCCATTAGAGCATTTCAATTTTCAGTTTTTTTTTTTAAATGACTTTTGTGGCAAAACTTGCTTCATCTTTATAAAAATTATAAAAATTTGATAACTGTATTGAAATTTGGTCCAGTTTATGTTTTTTAATACTAAAATTACTCAACCGAATTTTGTAATTATCGACCCAAAAATCCCGTTAATACGGCTAAACTGATACAAATCATGATAGTTTATTCAAATTTCATCAAATTAAGTTATATATGATTAATTAGTCGAAACAGAATATACAGATAAATATTTGAGAGTGTACCTAATTTGGGACTCATGGGCAATCACGGACCCGATAAAACAAATAAGGTTATAGTCGCCAAATTTCGTAATAATACTTAAATTTTTAAGGATGTTATGATATTGGTAATATTTTTGTGAGTGATAATTGTATAGGAACTATAGATTTAGAATATAAAGTTTAATTTTAATACCAAGATAAAAAATGGTTTATTGGAACAAAGATTCTAATTTGAAAAGTAGTAAGTATATTTGAGAAATTATGTACCGTTCCTCACCGTTTTAAATAACAATAAATATTTAGTACCAATGTACCAAATTTTATCAAATAATTGCGACGTGGGGGGTTAAAGCGTATTTCGATTCGAAAGAAATCATTTACGGATTCGAACAATTTGTACTGTGTATTACGATTTTCGTAATTGTTCGAAACGATGACAGAGGTTGTATTTTTAAAAAAAATGGGAAATTTTATGAACAATTTTTGTTCGTTATAGAGAGTGGCTTTTAAGAAAGTGATTTTTTGTTTTTAATAAAGTATGAAAAACGTCCGTTTATTCAAACCCAATATTACGAAAATCGAAATACACAGTACAAATTGTTCGAATCCGTAAATGATTTCTTTCGAATCGAAATACGCGGTAACCCCCCTGTAGTTTGCACACTACAAAGTAAGCAGCAGCCAGACATCGTTATATCGACTCAAGATAGTGATTGAGGATCTCGGGATACTATAAAATGGTTATAGGACCAATATTTTTAAGTGTTACAGACACTATGGTGGTGTGGGTATCAAAATGAAAAACATACTGCTGGCCGGCCCATAACTTACCATAACATTAGAACTGTAACCAATTATAAAACTGTGAGGTTTTATAAATAATTTTTAGATCAATCCAGTTCATATATTTTAACTACATAATTGCGGATTTGACCCAGCCCAATATATGCATACATAAAACTATTAATTTTTGCACTAAAGGCAATAATTTATAACAAATTTTAAATAAAAAAAATTAAAATAATAAAAAAGAGAATTGTCAAATTTATTTGAAATTTTTAAACAAATGTTCTCTTTACTCAACATACATAACAACATTCGATATTCAGCATATCGTGTAGACACAAAAATTGTATGTTAACTTATTTGTTGAAATATCATTTGCTAGCATATGATGAATTTGAAAAATTTAGGCCCTGAATTTGTAAAACGCAACGCAATCCCAAAAATAACATTGAAAGCAAAAACAATGTCAAAAATTTTTCAACATTTTGTTGTTGCTTTCTACAGAAATACATATTGCGTTTAAAAATTATCAACGCCACAAGATATGCAGCGTTTAAAATTTAAAAATTCAATATTCATTTCTATAGAAAACAACAACAAAATTATGAAATATTTTTTCGATTTTGTTTTTGCTTTCAATATAATTTTTGGCGTTGCTTTTGCGTTTTACAAATTTAGGGCCTTAGTATTTTCACCATATCGTCACAAAGTATACAGAGATGAAAAAAGTGACGTATGAAAAATGCCTTAATCATTTGCGAGGGCAGCTTTCGAAGAAAGAGAAAGAAAACGTTTTTTTGTTAGTGAAGTGACAATGCGTAAAAACAGGCCGCTACTATCTACACAAATTGCATAATCAAAACAAAAAACGCAAAAAGGGCAGCTTTCGAAGAAAAAGACAGAAAAAAAACACAACATTTTCTGTCTCGTGACGCCTCTGTATACTCTGTGATATCGTCTAGACACCTAGCATATTGCATATGCTGATAGAGACATTTGTTATTATTTTTAAGCATATTAGTATAAGCATACATTTGCTGACTCAACATATCGTCTAGACTAAGCTTTAAAATGCGCGCTTTCTTTATAAAATTTACTGTTAGTTCTTCGCAAATCAAGAACCTTTTTTTAATAGAAAATTATATGAAATAAATAATTCCAATTTATTTCCAACCTACACAAAAAAATTAACAAAGTTGAAAACAAACAGCCGTATTCATAACAAAAAGTTAGCCATAGTTTGTACACTACGTACAACGAGCTGCTAACTAGAATGGCGATTAAGCTTAGCAGCTTGTTGGCACAGAGTTAATTCATAACGAATTTTTCTCCATCTGCCAACTTTTAATAAATCAACTCTGAATTTGTATGATGCCACCTTGTATTAATCAAAAATGCAACACGTTTTGCATTAATCATCGCTGAATTTGTTATTTTTTTTTCTTTTTCCCTTCACATATAAAAATTTTAAAAAGTTTTTAAAATTAAAATAAATTAAGAAAAGACAGTGAAAAGAAGTGAAAACAACAGTTATTTAAAAAAAAACAACAAAATTGTTAAACATTAAACGGCTGTTTTTCACAAGTTGGCAAACGTTTGGCAGCTCGTTAACAAGAGTTTAGCAAATCGTTAGCCAGAGTTTGGTTAGTTTTATGAATAAACTTTTTGCTAACTTTATGCCAAATTTTCATTATGAATACGGCTGTAAGTATTTTTATAAAGTGACCCATTTATAGTGGGAGTAGCTGTAGATTCTCATTAAAATTTAACATACAGGCCTGTCACAAAAATCAATTCCGATCGAAAGTGATTTCCTTTTATGTGGAGCACGATATGAAATCACTTCCACCTTCGATCGGAATTGATTTCTGTGACAGGCCTGGTTATTTCTTTTTGTTTATTAAGAAGTGGTCATTGCGATTTGAAATATCACCAAAAAGTTTCACAATGTCCATTGGAGCTTTCCACCTTACTAGCAAAAGAAAAAGTACGCCTTGCACCCCCATATATAAAGTATTAATGCAAGGCGGTTTCGAAAGAAAGTTATTTTTTTGCCGAACGTAGGGGTCGCTGTTTTAAATTTTTCTAGAATTACACTTTCAAATTCCGTGAATATCGGTCCATAATTAACCATAGGCCCTATATAAAGCACACTCTCGGAAAACAATTTAGTACGCTTTAAACCGTAAAGGTAGAAATACATAACACGCGCGCGCTCTGTAGACTTCTGTCAAAAAAAGTTAAACTAGTGTTTTTTCATAGAACAAGCTACATGCAAAATATTTTGACGCGTTTGCACCAGAAAGTTGGTTAACTTTGGAATTTTTAACGCGTTGTGTATTTTTGACAAGTAATCAGCTGACAATAAAAATAATAATTTAACAAACTTGTGAATCATGAAAGGAAAACTTATTGAAGAGCTCAGAAAACATACAATACACGGTGAGACAGTCCAAAAAACCTGGGACCGGATATCATTTTTCTTGTAGGGCTTGTCGAGTGAAACAAGATTCCAATAGTGAAATATACCGGACACCTCCAAAATCCGGATTTACGGGTAAAAACCCGGTTTTTGTGCCTTTGCGCACTTATAAGCCTGTAATTTTGTTGATAATGATCCGATTTTCAATTTCTTACTAGATTTGGAAAGAAGAAACTGAGATCTTTCGAACAATGTATAATTTATTCAAGAAAACTGGAGAAATTTGGATGTTATTGTCGAGCAAACACAAATTTTGTAGATTTTTCAAAAAAAAATCAAATTTAGTGACGTTTTTATACATTATTTTCTTAAGAAACTATAATACTATTGAGTTTATTCAAAAAGTACGTTTATTAACGATTACAACGCATATTTTGGTTTAAAAATAGATAAGTAATTGACTGAGTTATTTAACCTTTCATGAAAATAAACTTTTAAACATTTTATAAAAATTTTATTAATCAATGTTATCCTAAACACAATTTGTAATGAGAGTTTAAGTCATTCAAAAATATTGTTTTTTTTCGTGTTCGTTGTACGCACTTTCTTTAAAATTACAAATCGCTGTTAGCCTAAACACAAATTAGATTTACAACAAATATTTGTAATGAGAGCTTTACTTATGTAAAATTATTGTTTTTTTAATATGACGTTTTGTTAATGTCTTCTTTTTCACTTTGAATCTGTGTATTTAAAAAAACGTTTGCAATTTAATAAAAATCGTGTGCAATTTAAATTTAAATTATGACAAAGATGACAAAAAGCATCGCCGTTTACATCTAATTGTTTACAAATTGTTTCATGTATCCCAGTTTAAGATGCAGTGGTGCCAGAATAACGTCCTTAACTTTAACTAATTGGTAATTTAAAATGTTTTTGCTGCCTTTTCTATGTGACTCGCGAGATGGCCATAGTTTGCGATCATAACGATTCGGCGCACGAGATATTACATTACAAATCTTAAATTAATAAAAATAAAGTCATAAATTTTTATAAGAAAATTTACTTTTAAATGAACCATCAATAAAAAGTCGCCATTCATCTGCATTATAATTGTGATTTAATGCCGAAAATAGTTTCGGTACATCAACGCAATACACGAGATCACTGTCATTGGAAATAGTCTTAAATCTTTCTTCAAGTAACCAAGTCCGGTAACTTGTTCTACCAGATGTTATAACGAAATCCTTTTCCACAAAATTCTACTACTTTAATCGCGACCAAAGGACTTCAGATTGCCGCTTTGACAAGTGTAATTCGCGAACAAGATCGTAGAAATCAGCATTCGACAAAATATGCCGCTCCGTTGTTGTAGACCTGGATGGAAGGAACTTTCTTTGTTCAAAATATTTTTCTGTTATATCGACAGATTTGCTCGTTGTCGGTAGATCATTACTTACAGGTATCGGTTTTGTAACAGTTACAACATTTGCGTACTTAATGTTTTTGCGTGTTTTAAAACTGTATTGTTTTTAAAATCACGCCGGTGACTGATATCAGTAAATAAGCCAAAAATTTGTTACAATTGTCACACATTTTGTATATAATTTTAATTTAAATTGCACACGATTTTTATTAAATTGCAAACGTTTTTTTTTTAATACACAGATTCAAAGTGAAAAAGAAGACATTAACAAAACGTCATATTAAAAAAAAAACAATAATTTTACATGAGTAAAGCTCTCATTACTAATATTTGTTGTAAATCTAAGTTGTGTTTAGGCTAACAGCGATTTGTAATTTTAAAGAAAGTGCGTAAAAATAACACGAAAAAAAAACAATATTTTTGAATGACTTAAACTCTCATTACAAATTTTTTTTGTGTTTAGGATAACATTGATTAATTGATTAATAAAATTTTTATAAAATGTTTAAAAGCTTATTTTCATGAAAAGTTAAATAACTCAGTCAATCACTTATCTATTTTTAAACCCAAATATGCGTTGTAATCGTTAATAAACGTACTTTTTGAATAAACTCAATAGTATTATAGTTTCTTAAGAAAATAATGTATAAAAACGTCACTAAATTTGAAATTTTTTTGACAAATCTACAAAATTTGTGTTTGCTCGACAATAACATCCAAATTTCTCCAGTTTTCTTAAATAAATTATACATTGTTCGAAAGATCTCAGTTTCTTCTTTCCAAATCTAGTAAGAAATTGAAAATCGGATCATTATCAACAAAATTACAGGCTTATAAATGCGCAAAGGCACAAAAACCGGTTTTTTACCCGTAAATCCGGATTTTGGAGGTGTCCGGTATATTTCACTATTGGAATCTTGTTTTACTCGACAAGTCCTACAAGAAAAATAATATCCGGTCCCAGGTTTTTCTATTTCATTCAATTTTGTAACACTGTGATAAAAAGAATAAATTCAATAAAACAAAAAAACTCTTGATATACTTTTGAATAGGTTTTCAATGCACAAATAAGTAAACAAATAAAAAACAGCTGACAGAAATGGTTTTTGTAACGCGTGTTGTATAACTTGCAATTTTTTACGCGTTAAAGTTTTAAAACGCACGATACTCGTCGACGAACTAACGCGTGTTATGTACTTCCACCTTAACGAATATCGCTATTTTAATATAATTTGGTCTTTTACATTGGTACATACAAATATCATACTTTAAGATCGGACTATAAATGCTAAAGATATAAAGAAAAGTTTATAAAGGCGACCACCCTACGTTCGGCAAAATATATTTTTTTTGAAACGCCCTTGCAAAAGAGCTTTCTATTGGGGGGTGTATGGGAATTGTTTTGAGGTACGGTCTTATGTCCATGGACCTTATGATGACTCTTGCATTACATTTTTGTGACGAGGTGAATTTGCGAGAAATGTTTTGAAATCACTTTAAAACTCTGTTACGAAAAAAATCGAGTTTAGGATTTTCTACATAAGACCGACGATAAGTTATCAATACATCAAATCTTTAGATTTAATTAACCGTTTCCAAAATCCTTCAAATATGGGATATCTTTTAAATATCACCCACAAAACTTGGTCTGCGGAACTTTCCTAAAAAAAGTTTTTAAATACATTATTTGTTTTTATAAATGTCATTATTATTTTTTAATGAAATTTGTCGCACTATCTTAATAAAATTTTTCTCAGTGCACTTAAATCTTTTTAAAGACAAACAGTCTACCTAAAATTGTCTTTTAAAAAGAATTGAAATGATATTTTGCAAAATAATTGTTTATAAGAAAATAATGTTTTAAACCAAACATTTGTTTAGTTTTTTTTTTTATTTTTAAATAAATTTAAACAGTCTAATTAAATATTTCAACTATTCTTGACTAATGAAATTCAAACATACAAAAACTCGCCATGAGTCTTGCGAATAAACTTAAAAAATATTATGAAATTGTAAATTAATAACGTGTGTGTTTTGTTTATTTTTCTTCAATTCGTCTAACAAAAACAATAATTAAAATTTCAAAAACAATAATTGATTCCTCAAAAAAAATTAAATCAATTGAAACGTGAAAATCTTTTATGGCCAACACCTACTGCCGCCAATACAGACGGCCACTTGGTTTCAATTTTATTCTATTTTTCTACACACTCATGCGATTTGAGAATTTCTGAATCGAAATATTGTTAGTGGATAATTAATGGCTCTGAAATAAAAACAAAACTATAATGAATCATGTTTTTCAAAAAAAAAAAAGGGGAGCGACGGACGGTATTGTTGTTGTTCAGATTTTTGGCGGCATAATTTATTTTAATTTGTCATTAGCCGGGTATGCCATCGATTTTATCTACTTTATTTTCATTTTAATTAGTATTAAATATTTTTTATTTTCAATGCATTTTTTTATTATTTTTTATATAAATTTTTTTTAATAGTTTTTTTTTATTGTTGTTACTGTTGCATTTTGATTTCTCCCTATTTATTATTACAGTTGAGTTTTATGCCAAGTTTTTTTTTTAATAAAATTTTTTCTTAAATTTACATTTTCATTTGGATGTTGTTGGTGGTGGTGGCGGTGGTGTGGCTTGTTACACCCAAAATGAAAAACACTTTGAATACATATTTTGTTTGCATTACTCATACGCTCAGTATGTTAAACACACATTTGCAAGTGGGAGACAGTGGGCTAGAAAAATGTTTTTGCATAAAAAAAATTTTTTTTGTTTTCAATTTTTAAACATGTTTTGGAAATCGAAATCAAGTTTTAAGTATAAATAATTTTGTAAAAATAACTTAAAAACTTCTTTTTTAAAAAGGTACCTAATAACGAGATTTTGAAATTTGAGAATCATTTTTATCAATATTTTGAGTTTGCTTTAATAAAATAGAGGAGCGTTTAAATTAAGCATCTCCTTTCTTCTTCTTTGGTACACCGTATTTATAAACTAATAAAAAAGGCGTCATAACGCTGATGTGTTTTGACATCAGTACTAGTGACCTAGTGACTTCGTTTTTGACCCCATGACATTTATCATCATTGTGATGTCGGCCTTGTCGTCTTAATTGTAATCTGGGGAATTTATGTCATCAATGGCATCACAAAAATTACGAATCGGAGTCAGTTTAATAAAAAATGTCATCAGTGCGATGGTTCAGTAACATCGGAGAAAGGACTCATTCAGCTCAATTTAATAACAAACTGGCACTAAATTGAGGCATCATAGAAAGGACTCATTTGGCTCAGTTTAATAACAAAGACCGCATTTAGACTATGTAATTAACGTCGTGTTCTTCCCTACACCTCTTGCTAACAAACAAAAAATTGCATGCGAAAGTTGCGGCATTCATTGCATAATGTAAATATTGTCAAACTGGCATTAAATTGAGTCATTGGGGTTGACTTTAGTCAAAGTTAGAGACAATTTTCATTTACTTTCACTTTACACATGTTTGTTTCACTCTGGTTTTATTCCGCCCTTTGTTTACAGAAGAACTCTTAATTATAAGACACCACCAGCATGCCCGATATGGCTTTCGTAATCATTCTATTTTGAAAATTTGATGTATTTAGCTAAATTATTTAAACAAGTAGAATATGGGAATTTTTGCTTCTTATTCTGCTTTTTAAACATGAAAATAATGTTAATAATAATAAAAATGTGGCATTGAATTGTTGTCACTGTAGTCATAACATAGAAGACGCGTGAAATATGACAACAATTTTTGATGACTTTCGTCATTGGATTGATGTAACTTTTCGCCTAATTGATGTCATTTGTAATAACATTGACGTCACAATTAGGGCATCATCAGTATGAAGATGCAATTTTCTATGAGTGTCCGAATCTTATGGCTATTCCAAATAGTGGTCTTCAAAATGAATTTCCCGGGAAAATACGAAAGTGAATACAAAATCTATTATGTATAGAATTTTTAAAACTTATTCTCTACTTTTTGCTGCTGAATCTCATTTGATCATTCGCAAAAACTATGGATTTTTTAAGAAGTCAGTAACAAATGGCAACTGATGTCTTTTTAAGCTACCAAATTATAAATATTTATTGGTCGATTACGGATCGATTACTTCTGTTGTGTTGCCTGATTCCAAGCAACTGAAACTTGGCTGCTTTTCATAATAGGCCCATTAGGCAACGGCAAAGTTTTGGTTGCTGTGTAGAATTTTAAGTAAAAAGGCGCTAAATGCTTACCCACACCACATTAGTGGAGAGGGTATTATGCATTTGTGCTGAGGTGTGTTACGCCTTAAAATATTGGTCCTAGACCCACCTTAAAGTATACCAATCGACTCAGAATCACTTTCTGAGTCGAACTAACGTTGTCCGTCCGACTGGCTGGCTTTTCATATAACCTTGTGCGCAAAGTACAGGTCGCAATTTTGGATGTAATTTTATACAATTTGGGAAAAAGGTTATTATTGGCACAAGGACCAAGCCTATTGAAAATGGGCCGAAACGTAGGACCACGAGGGAAGATAAGGGATGCATTTTTCAAAAAATAGGACCACGAGGGGAGATAGGTGCAATCTCTGCCTCTCAAACCGATTTTAATGAATTTAAAACAAAGATAGATACAAATCGAGACCTAACCGCGAAAACAACGTAAGCATGATTTTCATGATTTTGAATTTTCGTTTTTTTTAATAAATTACTTTATTGGCGACACTTGCATCATCTCCTAAAATGTCATGGTCACAAAAGGTACCGTTACGATTATATACCAAAAACAATTTTATTGTAAGCGACAAATTTCATACAAAATTTATATGAAATAAAATAAAAAAGCTCTCTCCTTCAAAATTTGATTTTTGGCGCTTACGTTATTTTCGCGGTTAGGGATGAGGTAGGGGGCAATTTCTGCCTCTCACAAACTTTCAAGCCAATTTAATTAAGTTTATAAACATAGATAAATTCCATATTTGTATGGACATATAAGCATGATGTGTTTTTAATACTGTGGTGTAGGGTATCATATGGTCGTGCTTGACTATACTTTCTTACTTGTTTTATTTTGGTTAATAAAATCCCAGCGGGAAAATAGAATTAATAGGAATCAAGAAAGTAATAAATATCTTGCATAATATTTGATTCCAGTATTCATTATTCTTAACACAGACCATGTCCTAGGATTGTAATAAATTATTTTAATGTATACTGGGAATAACTTAAATAATTCAAAAAAAAAAGATAATTGCCACGAACAGAAGAAAAAACACGAAACATTTTTACGAACAGAAACAATACATTCCTTGTTCTGCAAATGTGAGAATATACGTGGTAATCGAATCATTATTATTGTGTCAATAAAATTACCTTCTCGATTCCCATGAATGCATTATTATTCTTTCGAAAATAATATACATATTATTTTTTTAGTTATTTATGTAATCAATTCCTTATTTTCCCGCTGGGATCGCAAGAAATAGAGAGGCACAACAAATGAAATTGAATTCAAGTACACATTAAACGCTTTTAACAGTGGAGATATTGCTGTTGACCGATGAATTTACGCTCAGTCTTTAAAGTCTCTTACTAAATAAGTCGCAGCATCTTTGAGAAGACGAAAATATGCCTAAAGCAAGAAAATATGTTTATAAGTACAGACATTGATTTTTGCGGATTAGAATTGCATCTCAAGTATCTACCAACAGATGACACGATCAATTATTCTTTTTGCCCTTCGGAAAAATTAATTTTCATAAGACTAGAGTCAGTGTTGGGCAAAATACATGGTTTGCAGTATTTAAAATACAAAATACTTGCTACATGTCTTTAAAATACAAAATACTTGCGCGTCATGTATTTAAAAAACAAATACAAAATACGTGTTTGTATTTGAAATAAGTATTTCATATGCATGTACATATTTCAAATACTGCCCAGCCCTGACTAGAGTTGTTTTTCAAGATCGAAAGAACTTACGCTATCAAAAGATCTGTCATAATTCTCAAATTTACCCACCAAATTATCCAAGTTTAGTTTGAAAATAAGTTTTTGATGTTTTATCGCTTAATTGTTTTCAGCGATAAGACTCGTTTTCGGCTTAACAGGTTTGAAAATAATCCAAAATTGCCGCATATTTAGTAAAATTAATCCACAACAGACTCCACAGACTCGATTACATCCAGAAAATTGTGCCGTTTAGTGCGGCGTACACGCTGGTGGCATCATTAGATCATATACAAATAAATACATCTTTAAACTTATAATACACAGTATTATTCTTGAAATTTTTAAAAAGTATCGTGGACTTTCCCCCAAAAATAGAGCCTGGTTAGTTTAAAACCCTAAAGAGGCTGTATGGGTTTATTGTACCTTCGCTTATTTTATGTGAAAAGTCGTAAGTCGTAAAATATGTGCAAATTAAATATGTCTACTGAGATTCTTTGCATGAAACACATGTTGTTTCTTTAAGTGAATGTTCATCAGAGACGGGACTAGTACAGACCATACATGACTTTCTGGTTTTGAGTTGTATTCATGTTTACATTGGCACAATAACACCTTCCAACGACGGCTGTGGCTCCACGGCTGTCATATGAGTGCCCCGGTAGGCTAGCTGGTAGTGAGCTAATCTATAAGCGCCGAGGTTGCGGGTTCGATTCCCGCCGAATACTCTGGTTTCTTTCCTGCAGACAAGCATAGGGCTTCGCGGGATTAGCTTAGGAAATTAAAAAAAATATGGTGCTATCGCTTTATCTTCTGGTTTTGCTTCTAAAATAATGCGTCTTCCCAAAACCATTGCTTCAGAACTTTAAAGGAGATATTTTCTCATAAGTATAGTTCTACGTAACATACGGTGACCGGAACCATCGACTAATTGAAATCGAAATTTTGCGTAAAGCTGATTTTAGAATTTGACCTGCAAGGTCGTGCGATTTGACACCACTAAATTATTTATTGTCTATGGGGCAACGAAAATTCACTAGTTTATGCTGATAACCCAGCAAAAATTAAAGCCTTGAAGTCCAACATTCAGCCTTATTCCGGTTGTCGGTGTCGTCATCGACAGTGTCGTTTTTTGTAGAAGATTAAAGAACACACAGGCTGTTTGTCACTTGTTATCCGTGACATGCCGCCCGCAATACACGAAAATATCGCCCAATATCGTACGTCCAGAATGTATTTCATTATCCATATGCCCGAAATCATTTTGAAATGTTAATATGGATTAAATTCAAATTTTTTCTTGAATTTATAACAATTTCAAGTTCTATTTGGGCTAAAAAAACACTCTTTATTTACGAAACTTTTTAAAATTATAGGAAAAAAGTTATAACAAAAGTTTTTTTAAATGGCTCAAATTTTATTTTCAGCTTCTTAACAATTGGTTTGTACTACTGTATTAAAAAATGCAAAAATGCTGATTGCAACAATTGTGTAGCAATTAATAAATAAATTAAATCTAATTTAAACTACACAAACTATATAAAGAAGCACTGATACCAACACAAAACAATCTCTGAATCACCAGCATCATGAGATTCAAATCTCAGCACATTTGAATTTATAAATAATTTCAAAATTTCTTGAAAATCAAAAATAAAAAAGGAAAACAAGCTGCGTACAATTCACTCACTATAAAAACAAACTACAAATACGCACTATTTTTAAATATTTTCTATTTTTCATTTTAACGAAAAATAAAATGCAACTAACAAATTGTTTCATTCACATAAAAAAAAAAGAAAAAGTTTTTTTTTAAGAAAAAGAAAAACGCAACATGTTTTAAGAATTTCAAACGTCGTGTTGTCTAGTTGGTCTACTCATGTGAGTTTTTTGTTCATCCGTTTGGCTTTTTGTTCCATTTTTTGTTTGTTTGTTTTCATTCAGCGATGTGTCATCATCATCTTGTAGTAAATTTTGTTAAATTGCTACTTTTTATATCCGTCGGACCGTCCTTCTGTCGATTTGAAACAATTGTCTCTTGTCTTTTGCGTTTGTGTGCTTATAGGCGACTTTTTAACAAAATGTTTCCGTCATCTTTGTTTTCTGGCTCAGTAGCGGACAATCCGTTCACGAATTCATATTGTTTCGCTTTTTTACGTTGTTTTTTTTTTATTTCACTTAAACAATTTTTTTAAAAAAAAACCGATCTCGTTTATTACATTGTTAATTAATTTTTGTTTGCTGAAATCTTTTATATAAAATTTTTTTTTTAAATACTCGTAGTTTATTGCCGCCGTCGTCGAAGTTGTTGCAACAATTGTTGTCATTTATACCGCGCATTTCGTTTTCCCTTAAAAGCTTAAATAAACTTTTGTTTATAAACTATTAAAAAAAAAATTAAAAATAGTGTGCTAAAGAAAATATAAATATTACAAATACATAAAAAAAATAAAATCTTGTTCTTTTATGCGAGTTTTCATACACTTCTTCAAAGTGGCTTCCCCCGAGTTGAGATTCACAGAAAATTGGAATAAAATGGGTAAAGCTAAATATAAAATTATTCAACATTTAAATAAAAAAGGGTAGATCTGTAAGAGAAAGCAAAAAAAGTTGTTACTAATTTAAAGGGAAAGTTAAAATAATAAAAAAAAACAAGTAAGAAAGTATAGTCGGTCGAGAGTACCCTATTTGGGACCCATGGGCAATCGTGGACCCGCGAGATCATGAGGGGATTCCTAAAAAACTTTAAATATTATTTGGATGTCTTCATCTATATGAGATTTTTTGATTTTAAGTGATTTAAGGAAGGTAGTTTATATGGGACCTTGACTGATAGAAAAGGCATCATAACGGTGATGTATTTTGACATCAATATTATGACAAGTGTGTTCGTTTTTGACTTTATAAAACTTTTCATAATTGTGATGTCAGCCTTTACATAACTTGGCCGAATTGTCATCTGAAGACACTATGTCATCAATGGGACGACACATGGTATCGCAGAAATGAAAAATCGGAGTCAGTTTAATAAAAAATGTCATAATTGCGATGACACAGTGACATCGGAGAAAGAACTCATTAGCATCAATTAAATGACAAGCTGATTGGCCTGTAGTCCTTAGGCTTGGTGTGGGATGTTTTCCCACTTATTCCAGCGGGTAGGAGTTAAATGACAAACTCTCATCATTTTAGACCTTGGAATTGGAGAATTTTTAATTTTAAGGCATTCTACTTTGAAAATTGTATGTATGTAATATGGGAATTTGTGCTTCTTATTTTACTATTTTAACATGAAAATAATGTTAATAATACACAAATTGTGGCATCGTTTTGATGTCACTGTAGTCATCGCATAGACGACGCGTAAATTATGACAAACGTTTATTATGACGTTCGTCATTGGATTGATGTTACTTTTCGCCTCATTCAAGTCATTTGTAATAACTTTGATGTCACAATTCTGATGTAAGGGGCAGCCTTTGGGCGTGTGGCCAGTTGTAATCACAATTAGGTTCCTGAGGTGGAGGCTGGACATACCCGCCGTGTTCTTTTTTCAACTATGACGGGCCAGATTTTCCTGTACCCATGTTCTGTAACTTTAGTCAGAACTTCTCGTATCGAAAAGATGTGCAACAAAATATTCCATCGTTTCTCGAAAAGTGAGAAAAAAGTGTTTCTGTAACTCAGGTCGAAAACTATTAAAAGATAATTTATAAATGTCATAATATTCCACTCGAAGCCGACGTGAAATTTAAAACGTTGAGAACGCCACACATATCGGTGATGTTGACTAAAATTTACTAAAATAAAAAAAAGTTCACCAACGGCAGCGAAAATACAACCGTCGGCTATACCAAATAATACATAGTGCGACTTTAATGTTTGTTGTTTACAAAATCGCTTTGAAAACATTCGCATATTTTTCAAAAGTGTTAAAAGCAAATTAATTTTACAATGAAAAAATCAACCAAGAACAAAACAATAATCTCTTCCTTGTAATTATTCATTGCATTTTGCATTTTTAATGTATTTTTTTTTTTTTGTGTTGAAATTTTTTCTCACCCTTTCTCACAAACATTTTATAGACACACTTTTTCTGTAAATTGGCGAGTAATTTCCTCAGGTAACAGCTATTACACGCCAAAAATGTTACGGACGCAGTTGAATGCGAAAAACAGTTGTTTGTTTCAATTAATGGCATTTTAGTTTCATTTCTCTCGTTTCAATCGAAAAGTTTCTTGACACTCGAGTTACAGACATGTAGTTTCATCAAGCAATGGAATGAATCTTGTGTGCCCTAAGTCGCTATGATATGATATGTCAAACCGCCTTTGTTCAAGGTGGTTTCTGGATTCGCCGACGAGTCAGCCATACAGCTTCCATGTCTGGTCCTGTGTCCAGGGATCCAATAAAGGGTAACCACTGGATGTCTCGCTATCTCCTCTTAGGACATCCATGTGATAAATACATACTCCAGGAATCGTATGGCCGCTTTTCTATCGGTAATTATGTAATTATCCATCATTTACAAGGAAATTAAAAACTTTTTTCGGGAGTATTATATCTATGGTCAAATATAGACCGATTCGAATAAAATAAGTAAAGCTGATTCAGATTGCAATGAAATAAGTTGGCACCAAATTTATTCTAAAACCCAACATAATAAGATGGTTTGTGAGCACAAAGACTCTATTTCGGAATTATGGGCCGAGTGTAACTTTAAGCCCTCAGATCGCCCTCAAAAAACTTACATTAGTTACCCTCGTATGTGGTTCTTCATACATATGCAATGTCTGTTTACTTTGCTGTGGCGCCATAGTTCGCTTGTAATCAAAGCCACGATTTACGTAACATTAATGATATATATATCCCGTTGCTGATCAACAACAAACCATACAAAACTTATGTAAGTTCGCAACAATTTCAAGAATATAGTGCAAATAACATAAAAACTACATATGGGTGGAAAACCAAACACGAGGGGAACTTAGGTAAGTTGTGAAATATGTCGTTCCTAAAAAATATTTTTTAATAAAAAAAGGTGTTTTCAGTACCTAATTGATATTGCTAACAAAGTCAAGAAGTTCCTTTAGTGTACCTCAACAATTTTTTTGTTTATAGTGTAAAAATTATTCATTTTATTTGAGGTGCAATTAAAGGGTTAATAGACTGGTCATTGTGGCACTTAGAACTTATGTACCTTATCTCGTCAAATTATCTCTAAAATTGCGACTTGTACTTTGCGCACAAGGTTTATATTGACAGCCAGCCAGACGGTCGGGCATCGTTAGATTGACTCAGAAAATGATTCTGAGTCCATCGGTATGCTCACAAAAATCAGCACAAACGCAATATACCCTCTCCACAATTGCGGTGTGGGTATAATTAAGTTTAAAGGCTATTATTACAACTTTCAAATATTAACCGCTGACCGGAGATGTCAGTCTACGGGATTATTGGTTTTAATGTGGTAATAAAGAACTTAGAAAAGAAGGACTTCCAATATATTTTGCAAGCTTTGTGAAAGCTTGTGTTAGATCTTGATAAATGTTTAATCGATCCTCTAGTTGTTGTTTGGTAACACTTTTGATATAATTTCCTTTTTTTATTATACATAAGTAGATCAGGATTTTTGAGACAATGTCAATCACATATTTAGGATAAACATGAGTTTTTTAAGAAGAACGAAGTTTTAAAAATATAAAACTATTTTCTTAAGTTTATATATTTTAAACGAAGAAATCGTTTGGAAATCATGTGTTAAAAGCCCACATTTTTTTTATAATTTTTAGATAATAAAAAAAAAATCATTAAAATACTTCTACGGAAAGTAAAGTTCTCTTAAATTATAAAACAAATATTACGGATTTCCTGGAAAACCAGTAGTTTTTAATTGCTTCTGGGAATTAAGAGAAAATAATGAAAATTAGGGAAAAAAAGTAAAAGACAAAGGGTCTTCCAATATAGACTTCAGAACTTATACAGTTGATGGCGGTCATATTGTTAATCCTCATCATCTGTCGGAATGGCTGCCATTTATTCAGTCTGTTTTGTCAAGTTGAACAACACGTGCAAATGATAAAATTGCTTAATCAAAATGGGTGTTCTGTTTGGGAAACATTTATATAAAAGATTATCTTTTTAAGGCCAGTTTACACGGTAATACAATGTATTACGACTTTGTAGAATCAAAATATAATGAAATTCTCTCCGTGTTTAAAAGAAAAAATAAAAATCTTTTGTAAGTATAATTCATGTTTACACGGATGGTATAAGTAAAATTAAAAATAATTAAAAAAAAGCAGATGGTTACAGTTTTACAATTTTTACAAAAACAACATGAAATTTTCCTGAGTTGTTTCTGTAATTGTAAAAAAATGCTACCACCATCAATATACTCCGTTAAAATACACCCCTGGTGCTATGAAAATACATAAGTTTCCATGGTGGAATAAGCAGGTGGCATCGCTACTGCAACAAATACAACATTACAACAAAAATGGAAGTTGTATCACCGTTTAAGTCAAAAAATACTTTTAACAAAAATCAAAGCGTGGCGCTGAACGTGATGAAATAAATAATTTTTTAGCCAATTTTTATTTAATTATGGTCAATATCTTATTTATTTTAATTTTAAATTATCAAAACTGCAATAAAATACAATAATCACAGCACAAAACGTGGACTTTTTGTAAACATAAATAAAACTTTGACATAAACCTAGACAAACAATGCAAGAGCAAAAAATCGTAATCTGGCGTAGTGCTGCCACCTGTTTATTTCACCATGTAAGTTTCTAAAATGGTTTAGAAAAAAAGCATTTACCGACCGCTTGTCAGATTTTGTATTCGTATCTCTTACTCAATACATTTTGCTTTTACATGATAAGACTTTTCTCATTCTACTTTATTATTTGCAATGTCGTTATACATTGTATTGCCGTATAAACTGGCCTTTAGCGATGAGGCTCAGTTTGGCATAAATGGGTACATCAACAAACAAAATTGCCGAATTTGGGACAATACCAATCCACATGAGTTCCAAGAGCGTCCGTCCAATGCACCTCGAATAATGTTCCACATTTTTATATTTCTTTGCGAACTACGTTTACCATCAGCTCGACGATTACCAACTTCTTTTGGCCTGATTTGGATGATAAAGACAGCAACAACGTATGGTTTCAATAGGACAACGCTACGCGCCACATAGCATATGCACGACCGATTTCATTGCATGGTCATCTCACGTCGAGGAGATGTAAACTGCCCACCGGGATCGTGAGATTTGACCCTGTAAGACTTTTCCCCTATGTTGTGTTTTTAAGTCACAGGTCTATGCGAAAAAGCTACAAACATGCGTGGTTCTAAATAAATTCAGCCTTTGGATATTTCGCGCCAAACAGCGAAACCGTTTCGTTTATTTGCACGATGTTATATTTCATACATAAAGGAACCGATAGGCCTTAAAACGGAAAACAAATTTCGTTTATATCTTAAGCAGCCCATACTCTTGCAATATTATCGTATTTGATATTCGCCATATTTGACGAGAAAAATAGAAAGGGACCTAGGGGTTTTGCCGTTTTAAAGATTTAAATACGTGTATCTTTGGTGTACCTTCAACCTTGAAAACGCGCGTAGGTCGTCCCTACCTCTTGTTTTGTGTAGTTGGTTTTGACTGTTCCCTTTACCTTACTGGTCCCTTTCTCTATGCGCTGTCACATATTATTCCCATTTTTTTTTTTTTATATTATGCAATAAGTCGCACAATGGTTTCAATTTAAATATTGCTCAACTTTCATTTAATAAAAAGGTGAACATAACCTAAAGGAATAACATAAACAGCATTGTACAATGCTGCCAACACATATCACTTTCTTTTCGTTGTGCAATAAAAATCAAAAGTCTTTTGATTGTTGCCAAAATATTATGCAACCTTACACATACATGTAACATACACATTTGTGATATAATTGTACAATACGTAAAATTGAACAATTTTATTGCAAGTGTATGAGCCGATTTACATATACTTGGTTTTATTGAAATGCAAAGAAATAAAGTGCTAAATGAAAGACCATTTATTTAGACAAAAATTATTAAGTGAACATAACAGTGATGCAAAATGTGGCACAATTGTCCCATTTGGTAGTTTCTAATCTATTTTGGCTCTATCAGGTTTAAATTCAACTAATTTTAATATAATTTTCTCCATGTTTCAAACATCACTTTTATTAATAATATTGTTTTGTTTGCTGGGAACAAATAAACTACACAAGCGGTTTGATCAAAGATATGAAAAACGTACGAAAATCAAATATTCACAAACATCTTGGGTGCCCTTTAAAGAATTAACTTGTCACAGTTGTAAGCAAATCTGCCGTGCTTCCACTATTTTTACTCAAAGGAATTATGGCCTTTTCAACCTTCAATTTGGTCCAAAATAAAAAAAAATGCCTCACTGGTACATTATACCACATTAACAATTCATAAATAACAGTTCAAGAAGAGCTTAACGTTTTGTATACCTAGATAAAATCGCAGTATGTTTTTTTTCTCAACTGTTGGAATCATTCGTCCAGTCTCCTTCAAGCACAAAGTCCACTATAGTCTGTTTACCAATGAAGATATTTTATTTTGCATCCAAATTGTGCCATTTACACATAGAACGTAATATTAGCACGAAAACGATAATTACGAATGATTAATTCAAGAAAAAAAACGTCTTAAACTAAGAGTAAATTCATAAGTTGCTTTCTAGGTATTAAGTCAAACTTCGGTCTAAGGTCCAACTAACTATAATATTCTTAAGTAGTATGGTATTAAAACGATTAATCGTTATTCGATTAATCGAATAATTATGGGCAATTACCTTTTCGAATAATTTAAAATTGATTATTTTCGATTAACGAATAATTCGAATAATTTATGTCGATTAATTAAAAAAAAATTTTTTTTTTTTCAAAGTAGTTTTTTTTTAATATTTGAAAAAAATCAAGCCGTTACGTTTTAAATACCCTTTTATCAGGTACCGTAACAATTATTCCTTTTTCATAAAAGTCAGATGATAACAGTTATTTTTTGATTTCCTTTCTTTTGAGCAATAGTAACAGTTACTTTCTAATTTTTATATTTTTGAACAAAAATAACAGTTCATTTTTGGATTTTGTATTTTCGAACAAAAATGACAGCTATTTTTTTTTTTTTTTTTTTTTAACAAAAATAACGGTCATGTTTTGATTTTTATTTTTCGAACAAAAATTAAATTTATTCTCTAAAGAAATATTTATTTAAATGAAAATCATCGTTGGGATTTCTTATGCACATTAAAATAAATATTTAAAGTCAACTAAATTATTTTAACACCTACATTTCTTTAGAGAATAACTTTTATGTTTTGTTATTTTTGTTAACTGTTATTTTTGTTCAAAATAATTTTAATCAAAAAATAACTGTTATTTTTGATCGAAATGATAAAAATAAAAATTTTAAAAATCAATATATTTTTATATAAAATCAGTTTCCCGACGTTTACTATTATAAGCTTTTTTTGTTTAAAAATTTCAAAAAAACTGTAATTTTCGGTTCCTGCCTTTTATTGTTTTTTAGTACAGTAAAAATTTTTTTAAATCTATGTAGTACAAAGAATGTAATGTAATGTTTAGTACAGACTTTTACCACAATGATTCAGATGAAGAAGATAATTTTTTTTTTTTGAGACGAATGAAAACAACCTTCTACCAGACCTTAACAAGACTATCAAAATTGTTAAAAAATCAATATGAGAATAAACTGGTATAATGGAAGACTAAACATTTTTTGGAAGTTTTAGTGAATGCTTGTTTAAATTAAATACACATAAATCATTAACGACTATAAATAAACAAGCCCTTTTTAGTTGAAATCTACCACCATTAATTGCTACTTCACATCCAATAAATTATGACTTTATCGTAAATATTTATATTTACATGTCAATATATGTATTCATAACAAAAGCTTTTTAAACCATTTACTGATTCATTGGATTTAAAAAAAAAAAACAAATATTTAAAAAATTTACTCAAGTTGTCACAAACTGTCTTTCAGTTCTGACAAGAAGAAAGCCAGAAACAATAAACCAAAATAAACACAAATACCACCCCACTCTTGACACAGTTGATAAATATCGTACTTAATTTCAAAGGACTGAAACTCTTAAGCTACGGTCACACTTATTAAATATTTAAAGAAAAAACGGGACCAGCAAGCAAACTAAATAATCATTTCCTTCAATTGCAATATTAATTTAGATTATAACACCACATCTTACAAAACACAATTTTTTGCTATGTCTTGTAGTCAGTGTTGCCATTAGGATACGAAAGATACATTTTTCGTGTCTTTAGATGGCTTCACGTACCATGTATACTCCTGACATTTTTCGTATCTTTTGAATCTGTATGCAAAATGTACTAAGACTGGAAATTTATATGAACTTTTTGATATAATCTTGGTATTAGCGACTTAACTCGGTTATTAATTTTTACAAATATGAATTTGGAAATCGTATTGATAATGAATTTGTTTCGATAACATCCAAAGATAGTTATATACAATTAATTTTAATGTTTGCTAATTATTTTTTTAATTACATTCCTAATATTTATGACTTAAATAAATCAGGGACCGAAAATAACAGTTATATTGGAATTTTAAAACAAAAAAAGCATATAGAAATAAATGTCGAAAAACTGATTCAAGTATACCATATTGTTCCTCATGCACTTGTCAATGATAAAATATATTGATTTTTATAATTTTGATTTTTATATTTTTGATCAAACTTAACAGTTATTTTTTGATTCTTATTTTTTTGAACAAAAATAACTGTTATTTTTTGATTTTTATTTTTTCGATCAAAAATAACAGTTATTTTTTGATTTTTATTTTTTTGAACAAAAATAACTGTTATTATTTGATTTTTATTTTTTCGAGCAAAAATAAAAGTTATTCTCAAAATAAATGTACGTGATTTAATAATTAAGTTGACTTTAAATTTTTATTTTAGTGTGTAATTATTATAGGAATTCCTTATGCACATTAAAATAATTATTATAGTCATCTAAATTATTAAAACACGTACATTTATTTAGAGAATAACTTTTATTTTTGTTCTAAAAAATAAAAATCAAATAATAACAGTTAGTTTTGTTCAAAAAAATAAAAATCAAAAAGTAACTGTTATTTTTGATCGAAAAAATAAAAATCAAAAAATAACGGTTATTTTTGTTCAAAAAAATAAAAATCAAAAAATAACTGTTATTTTTGTTCAAAAAAATAAAAATCAAAAAATAACTGATTTCATCTGACTTTATGAAAAAAGGCATAACTGTTAAGGTCCTTGGAATAAATATAAAAATGAATTTATATGATTCCTGAGGAAAAATAGTCTATCGTTTCGAAAATATCGGACAACTTTAAATTTAGTTTCTTTTAAACATTTAACCATTTTTTTAAATGGCACAGCGAAAGACGCTTCTTCAATCGTTGTGGGAATCGTTTAAGACGTGGGTAAAGATAATCTAACGAGACTTTCATGTCAAGAATCGTTTGAGACTCATGTAGATATTCTCTTAGAAATCATGAAATGCACGGCGTTTAATTGTTGAAAATATGATTTACACAGAGAGTTGTAAAAGGTTCATTCGATGATGGTTTGACGAAAGATAAACAAAGTGTAACACTGTTGTTTTTGTACTCTGAAAATAAACAAAGATTTTCTTAAGACTTACATATTATAGCCGTATCTAAACAAAAGCGGCACGCTTTGCAATTGTAAAACCAGATTTTGACAGCTCATTTAATATTTAGCTATTTTTTGTTCAATCTAACGTTTTTATCTCTATTTTTATTTACAATTTGTTGGTTTTATTAAACAAAAAAGCTATCACTACTGTTCGTGACACAACGTTGACGCTCTTGCTTTGGTATGGCATATCAGCGTAAAAGCTGAACTAATGAAAACGTTCCGCCTTCCTTTCTTGTTAAGGTATGGCTGTTAAATATTCCAAGATTAAAAGGCGAAATTGTCAGAAAATGTAATGTTTTATTCAGAGAGATGGAAAAAATCGTAAATTAAAAAAAAAAAAATCAGCAAATCGGTAACTTGCTAATTTCGTAACAAAAAATCGTCAAAACAACGATGAATCGTCAAATCTGTTAATGTAAAACGTTGAAATTGGACTTATTTTTTTTAATGTATCTTTTTTGGAAACTAAAATGCATCTTTCTCGAAATTTCACTGGCAACACTGCTTGTAGTATACTAAGTTTATTTTGTGATATTAAGACCATGTTAAATCTCAATAACTATTAACAAAAGTAGGGGTTACGCTTATTTGTTCAAATATTTAATAAGTGTGACCGTAGCTTTACTCACTCACGATTTTCATGCTCTCAACAATCATTAAAATTTGAAAAATTCAAAAAATTAGTCATTTGTACAATACGGGCGTAGAACGATTGTTCGCTGTTGGAAAAACGCAATAAATATTTTTTTATGATCACAAATATGTTTGTGTGATGAAGGGGAGGCAAGGAAGACGTGGAAAACTAAAATGATGATCTTACGCAAAAAAAACATGAAAGTTTTTCTCGACAAACCGGCGTCAAAAAAAGACAAGTATTCATTTAACTCACACACCCAAAAGTGAATTGTTTGACGCATAAAATTCGCAGAACATTTAAATGTAGGGAAAACATATACAAAAAGAAATAAATAATTTAGTAGATTTTTTTATTACTATTTTTTTTTTTTTTTTTTTTTTTTCTTTTTTCATCTGTTGGAAAATGTGTGAGTTTTATTCCTAATTTATCACTTAATTAAACAGATTACGCATTTCGAAAAATATAATTATTCCGACTATTAACTTAACGCTAAATTAGTTAAAACATTTTAATGAAATTATTGTTTTAAAATTGTAATTTAGAATTAAATGAATTAGGCAGTATTTTTAATCAACTTATAATACAAATATAGATTTGTAATGGGCAGGGAAACCGAAAATATATCTTTAGGAAAAGCAAAAATGGCTTATTTGAAAAAAAAAAATATTCATCAATTGAATAATATGTGCATTTAACTTAAAAGATTTTGTTATTTGTGCTTAATTCCCAATTTTTATTCTTGATAAAAACACTGAAATTTATTGTTGATGGGATAAGTTATTCCTATGCGCATTTCCCTGGTTGCTTAGGCCAGATCATCAGGAAACGTCATCCTAAGATTTTTAGAAAAACTAAAGATATTAAACAAATAAAAATGTTAAGCGAATAAGAATTATAAGCAACAGTTCTACTTGTAACAATATCACCGTTTAAACAAAACATCAACAATAAACAGTGATTTTATCTCTCCTTACATTTCCCACTGCAATTGATTGAAATTCTTCCAACATTAATTGTAGGTGTAAGTAGGTTAAGAAAAACAAAATGAAAACCAAAACAAATTTCAAATGCATGTTGCCAATAACAAAAATCTTTTAAATTATAATTTTGTATTCCCAAATATTTCTTTGATAATGTGCATTTAACTTTTATCCTGCACTCATGGGTCAAGAATGCCCAAACAGGTTTATGGATTACTTTATACTTTAAAAGAGCCTTGCCGGTGAATTTTGAAATTTTTTTTGTGATCACTCCTTCAAATTAATCTTTTTTTAGTTTTTAGTTGGTAACTTTCTTAATAATGGTCCAAACAGAAATTGAGGTTTTTAATTTTTGTATTATGGCTCACAACTTTTCTATATTGCGGCGAACAAAAACACCAAAAAATAACAACTCAACACTGCCAGTTGAGTTGTGAACGATAATAGGGGCCTGAAACATCTATCCAGCCAACATCTTTTAAGCCCGGTTTGGTAATGTAGGTACCAATTTTGAATTTTTATATCCATGCCACAATAGTGGAGAGGGCATTATGCATATGTGCTTATATGTGTAACACCTTAAAATATTTGCCCTGGAACGCAAATGTCCAAGTGCGCAAAATACATACAGGTCGCAGTTTTGAAAATAATTTGATAAAATTGAAATGGGACAAATCGATATCTATGTGCTTTCCGGAATAGGGTCTTTGTGCCCACTATCAAACCAATTTTAATGAAATGCTATGCATTTTTCGAAAAATATGACCACGAGGGGAGATGATGACAATTTATGCCTCTCAGAAACTATCAAATCGATTTTAATCAAATTTAAAACATAGATATATCCATATTTATATGGACACAAAGCTTGCATTTTATAAAAACTAGGACCACGAGCGAAGATAGGGGCAACTTCTGCCTCTCAGAAACTATAACAATAATATGTTTACCGCTAATAACACTATGCGAGTTGCAAAATTAGACAAGCCGGCCACATGGCGATTAAGCATTATTCGGGTACGCTGAATCCAATGGTGCCCACCAGAGAAAGGCTTTCTGCGATTGCAAAAAAATCGCAGTAAATGAACACCAACAAATACACTCGCTTGCGGTCATACAATCAAACTTGCGCAACGCAAACATTCGCTGCTGGTTTGCAGTCATTCAAATAATGCACATTGTGCTTTGTTATTTATACCATCGTTTAGCTTCGTTTGTCAATTAAGATGATTGTGTGTTTCGTCCGACAATGATTGTTTTGGCAAAGAAAAAAAATACAAACAAAAAAGCCAGAAATCAAGCAATTATTACTCATGTAGCATTTACTATGTAGTACAACAAAAAAAAATTGAAATGAAACTAAACGCACATACTTATGTAGGTACAAACAATTTCCATAGAAACAGAAGACTTTTTTTATAATCTTAAAAAGTTCAGTAGTTCTGTATGTACAATGTCTCATCGAGTGGTTTATTGTTGCTAATGTTAACAAAGCGTCTCATCGTGTGGACAATGACTACTTGAATGCAAAAGTATAAGAATGTATGCCTTTTGACTTTACACAAATAAGTTATATTGCGTGCGCAACATAAATGCAAACAACCCAGCAAATAATAGGACCAGTCCAAACACGCGTGTAAAGAGTAGTCCACAAGGGACCAGGACTAGTCCAAAACTAACCCAAACGTATGGAAAAAACCTGGTCTATTTAACATTGCGATGTCCTAGGAGAGGACCATATAACCCACCTTTGGACCACTAAGGAGTAGTTTTAAAACTACTCCATGGTATACTCAAGAGGATTAGTTTTGAAGTCGTTTAAAAACGAAAGCATGTCGTTAAAAAACGAAGACATATCGTCTCACTACAAACACTTTTTAACAATAACATGGTCCATGCTTGCATTACATCGGACCAGTCCATGGAGTAGTCCATTTCATCAAAATGGACCAGGTGGTCCAATTTTATTTGCAGGGAAATCACTTTCAATAAAAAACGCACACATGCAAAAATCAAATGTGTACGAAACGATGTGAAAATTACCAACGTTGAACTTTGTTTTGCAGACAAAGAGTGAATGTAAATTTGAGCATATGAATAAATCAAGAAAAATAGTAATTTTGATGCTCTCTGGTGCCCACCGTTTTTTTTGGGTAAGCTCTTGTTTTCGAGATATACCGTTATTTTGAAAATGGAGGAGGTTGAACAACATATAGTCGCGTAACACAAAAACGGTTTAGTTTATTAAAAAAACCGAACATTTTCTTTATAACTTAGTCAAACTTTTTTACATATTAGCAGTCGTATATGAAATATATATTTTTTTTTTTTGGGAAAAAAAAATAATTTTGTTATCAAAATGTTGAAATTTTTGTTTTTTAAAAAGTCAAAAAAAAATTGGAAAATGCAGCTAGGTTTCTTTGCAGACATATAAAAAACGAAGCTACTAACAAAACAAGCCATTTATGATTAAAATCTGTTAGCAACTTTTGATTTTATTCACAAAAGTCGAAAAATTTTAATTAATTTAAGAATTTCATAAAACGCAATATTTGTATGGGAGCTCCCCTAAATAAGGTGATAAGGGGCAAATATGTATCCAGAAAATGTTAAGGACAAAAAACTAATTGAGGTCGGTCATATATTTTATCCCACTAGGGGCAACTCCTGGGCATTTATGGGACTTTTTCTTCAATATATCTCTAGTCTGCATTAAACATTTTGTATGGGAGAACCCTTAAGGAAGGGAGATAGCGCGTACGTATGTTAGAAATAAATGATTGAAATAAAAAATAAAATGGGGTTGGTCATACATTTTACCCATCTAGGAGCATCCTAGGCGCTGCAGGGGCCAAATTTAAGAATTCAGCGTACCAGAATTATGCTAAATCGCCATGTGGCCGGCTTGTCTAAAAAAAATGTCAATTTCGAGCACAGTATAATTGTTGGATTGTTTATTAACAATAAAATGTTTCTTCATTTCAGAGCAACATGTTATGGTTGATGAACAACCACACTGTTATTTTTAATAAACATTATAATGTATGTCACTTTTAACCATAACGTAGTCGGAGTGCTAATTTAACCTGTCTGACAATAAAATGGCTAAAGGAAACCATAGTATATTTATTTTTATTTATATATTTTATTAAAAATAGTTTTATTAGCGGTGACCATATTGGGAAAAATGCTTTCTTTGCATCTAGCATTCTGCAATCAAATACAAAAAAGTAAATCAAACTTAAATGAAACTAAAAGTCATGACTTTTTTTATCAAAAATATTAATTATCTCAAACGAATTTTAAACCATAAATCGAGCAAATCCTTCAACAATTCAAATTTCCTTGAAACCTCTGACTTTATACTTATAATCAGGGAAACCAGAAATATGCTCTAAAAAAATGCGTTTTATGCGCATTAAATATGCAGCAAAAATTCGAAAATATGCCTTCAAAATTGTTAAAAATATGCCCCAAAAAATCAAAAATGGCTCATTTAAAAACAAAATATTAAATTTTGCATTTAATAAAAAAAAACAATACTAAAATTATAATCGGTAAAGTATTTACAGACCAATTTAATCTGCCGTAATATGTTTTTTTAGCGCATTTAATCTAAATGCCAACATAATTAAATGGCTTACGTAATACGTACACAAATAGTCTCATTTGGAGAGAAGTTTTTATGGGGAAAATATTAAATTAAAGACCGATTCTCACCATTTACAAAGACTTCGTCCTTGGTACAACTAAAATGTCTTTATCAAATTATGTATAAAATTGCAACTTGTACTTTGCGCACAAGGTTATCATGGGCAGACAACAAGCCAGACGGACGGATGGGCATCGTTAAATCACTTTAAAAAGTGATTCTCAGTTGATCGGTGTACTTAAAGATTGGTTCAGATTTCACATCGCCAAAAACGCCTGTTTATAATTGCTTTTTTCTTAATTTTTGCTTTCATGTAAAATTTTGAAGTTTAAAATAACATAATCTTTAATGCAGTGTTCGAAAATAAACAGTACATTATTTAACGTTCGGCTCACACACCTAGGAACGATATCTATTTTTTTTAGTGATTGTGTAGACATACACAACCCGTTCGTAACTATTTTCAAGAAAGAACGGAACATTATGTAATGTTTATAATGTTCGGTTCTTCGTTAAAAAACAGAACAATTGTAGTGATACTGTAGACAAACATTATATTTTAATGTTCTATAATGTTTTTTTCGTGTGTGTATTTTGTTTTTGTAAAAAATGTTTGGTCTTTTTTACCACCCAAAAGTGGCAAACATTAATGAGCCGAACCGAACACATTGAAGTTTGTGGATTTTCAAAAAAAAACCGAACGGAATTAAATGTTCACATCTTTTGTTGAGTTTGATAAAAACGGTAATATTTTTGTGTTCGAAAGATGACTAACAGGGAAACCTTATTTTTTTAATAATTTTCTACACAAACACTATAAGCGTTTGTGTTTTCCACAAATCTACCGAACCGAACATTAAGAAACGATATTTAGTATTTTTTTTCGAACACTGCTTTAATGACAACCTGCATTGTCTTAATTTTAGAGTAAAAATTAAATGTGGATGGCGAAAGTAAAGCAACACGTTGGGCATACAGATAGATTTTTAAAACAGAAAAGCCATCTATTAACAAGAATTTCGAAAAAAAAAAATTTTTTTTATTTGCTGCGAAAGCTTACAAGAGGCATCTAAAAAAATCGAATATGGGCATTTCCTGGGGTCACGAACGTACGTTCGTACACTTTTGATGTACAAATAATATATACAAAACTTTTCCTAGCATTTTTTTGCGATTCGATAGCATTTGGGTAGCTCTATGTTTAGTACAAAAGATGGATTTCATCGAGTTTAAGTTTTCATAATAAAAGTTATAAACGTGTGGTCACGAACGTACGCAATATAGAAGTCAACTTCGGCTGACAGTAGTGAAATGTAAAAATCTGCGTAATGAAACGGAATTTTCAAAAGTGATTAATTTATTTTAAAAGTGTACTAATGTAGGTCTCCATCCAGTATTTACAAAATAAAATATCTCTCTTGGTTTTTATAAAATTGGCTTATGTACCGGTCGCGAACGTACGGATCGCGAACGTACGATTTTTCCATATGTTTTTTTATTATTATCACCATGCATTTTACCATAAATGTCTTCAAATTACTTTAACAAAAAAACTTAATACTCCTTTTACAATTGATTGTAATGGAGAGATTATAAAGAAAGAATGTAAACATAACATATTTTTTGCATGTAAAATAAGCATATAAAAATGTCTATAGAAGTAGAAAATACAGGAAATTATAAAATTTTCCAGTTTCCAGCCCAATTTTCTCAGGTAAAACAGTTCAGATATGCTAGGAAATTATTCTTTTATAAGAACATAGACTTTTTTTCTAATAATAAACAATAAAATACGATGATAATCAACATTTTGTTTTTTCATCCTGGTAGACCATTCTGGGGAAATAACCATATGTATCAAAATATGCCTTAAAAAGGCAAAATATGCGCTAAAAACTTAAAAAAATGCTGCAAAAAAGGCTATTTTAACTAAATTATGCAAAAATATGCTCCAAACGGTAAAATATGCCAAAATATGCACAAACAAATCGATGCCAAAATTCATAAAGAGCTCTAAAACGGATAGATATATTATTTCTGCCTTCATTGGTCGCACATGGAAAAACATGCAATTGCATATTTTTGGTTTCCCTGCTTATAATAGAACAAAATTCCTATTATACGATTATTTGCTGTTCATTTATTTTCCGAGTGAATTTGTTTATGTCTGTGATTTTTATTTTCAACTGATGATGAAGAATATAAATTTAAATCATTTTGTTGCATTTTTGACCATCGATGGAACAGATGTCTTTTATTTTCATATGCTCTAAAATTTAAAAATTCAATTAAGATAAAACAATTTTTTATTTCAGCGAAAATGCAAAATAGTATTTTCGTTTTACACTACAGTTCATTACAATTGAAACAGCTCTGAGGCACCAATGAAGAAACGTTTTGTGGCATGGATGGGGTGATGCGTCATATAAAGAATAAAAAGAAATAGTTAAATAGAACAGTATATGTATGTGTAAAAAAAGATTAAAGTAATGGATATAATTATAGATACACTTTGAATTTTTTTTGAAAAAATAAATCAACTTCAAAATTATCAGGTTCATATATACCATAACCTCCTAAAACTGAATCTTCTTTGAATTTTAACAAAATCGAATTAAAAAAAAATTAGTTTTAAGGTAATTTTTTTTTTTGAAAAATAACCAGTCGAACAAAAATACAATAGTTAAATATATTAAAAACTATAGAAACTACTTAAACAGAAAGAGAAAAAACTCAATTGTCAAAAAAAAAACCACAACTCTAGGAGTGTGTTAATAGGAAATGTGTTAATTTTGTTGTTGTAGTTTTTGTTTTCGATATAGACTTGTACAGTAGGGTGGGTCACTGATGTGTGAGAAAAAATAAAAGTTCTCGAATCATATTCTAATAGCAATATTTGTTTGTCTTAAGCTGCTCATACACTTGCAATAAAATTGTTCAATTTTACATACTGTACAATTATATCGTTTATGTGTATGTGATATTCGAAGGTGGCACAATATATTGGCAACAATCAAAAGACTTTTGATTTTTATTCAACAACGAAAATAAAGTAAAATGTGTTGGCAACATTGTACAATGCCGTTTATGCTATTTCTATAGGTTATGTTAACCTTTTTATTGAATGGAAGTTGAGCAATATATAAATTGAAGCCATTGTGCGACTTATTGCATATTATAGGACAAAATGAAAATAATAATACGAATATCATATACAATAATATTACAAGTGTATGTGGGCCGCTTTACTTAAAAACAAAGCCCGCGCTGGAGGCTGTAGGAAAAATCGCCCAAAGAAAAATGGCCTAAAAAAAATAATGAAAAATCGCCCAAATAAAGAATCGCCCAAAAGAACATGAAAAATTACCCAAAAAGTTATATATGAAATTTTGCCCAATAAAAACGAAAAAGCGCCCAAAAAAAATGAAAAATGACCCAAAAGCAAAAACGAATTTTTTCTAAAAAAAAAAAAAAAAAATGAAAAATTACCCAATTTGCAAAAAAGTGTTTATTATTCATATAAATTTAGTTACATACAAATGTACGTTTTATCCGCCAAACTTTGTTCACTCTTCAATAGTTAAATATTAATTAATCACTGCATAATTATAATCAATTACTCAAAACGGAATATAGCTTTTTGCAAGGTGGCATGTCATAACGTCCAGTGTCGTAGTGTCCATGGACACTGTGACACTTTTGAAATTGTCATAATGTCCGTGGGCGACACTTTGCAAATAGACATTATGTTATTTTTAAAAATGTCCTAAGGTCCATAATTACTAAAGATGTTAAACACAAAAAAAGATCACGCAGAGAAAAACATGCTTTAATATAGTCACAATCAACTAAACTATTTTTAAAGAAACTTATTTTACCATAATATGGTTGTCGGTGACAATGATTTGGTTAAATTAAACATAATATGGTTAAAATTTTTTTAAAAATGGTTTTGTTGTTTTTTCTCTGGGTGCATATATTAAACATATAACGAAAACACTTTTGGGCGCAAGGATTTTCTCCCCTATGTTGTAACAAATACCGGCAGCGCTTACTAAAGCGTCTCGGCATAGCCGGTCTTCGGCCGGGCGAAAGGATTTTCTCCTCTATGATATAACAGAGACCGGCTTCGCTAACTAAAGCTTCTCTGCGCATACGGCCTTTGGGCGGGCGCATGGATTTTTTTCCTTTATGGTATAACAAGTACCGGTTTCGCTAAGTAAAGCTTCTAAAATCTGCCTTGTTTCCGAAAGAAGGCCGACTTCGCAGAGAAGCTTTAGTTAGCGAAGCCGGTTTTTGTTATATCATAGAGGAGAAAATCCTTGCGCCCGGCCGAAGGCCGTCTAAGCAGAAAAGCTTTAGTTAGCGAAGCCGGTACTTGTCTTATCAAAGAGGAGAAAAGCCTTGCGCCCGGCCGAAGGCCGGCTATGCTTTCGAGATTGTAAGCATATTGTGGACATTATGAGACTTTACAAAGTGACATAACGTCCACGGACTTTATGACGGACATTATGACACTGGACGTTATGACATGCCACATTTTTGGAATATGTCCCGTTATTTTTACAAATAACATTTAGGAATTCCATGTATAATGATAATGAATGATTTAGACAAATAGTATGTAAGATCTAGACGAAATTTTAAAAATGAAAGATGGCCCGAAAAAATGGGCTATTTTTCATACCCAATAATAACGAAAAATATCCCAAAAATTTTGGTCCTTGCGCCCGGCCGAAGGCCGGCTGTGCAGAAAAGCTTTAGTTAGCGAAGCCGGTACTTGTTTTATCAAAGAGGAGAAAAGCCTTGCGCCCGGCCGAAGGCCGGCTATGCTCTCGAGATTGTAAGCATGTTGTGGACATTATGAGACTTTACAAAGTGACATAACGTCCACGGACTTTATGACTTTATGACGGACATTATGACACTAGACGTTATGACATGCCACCTTTTTGGAATATGTCCCGTTATTTTTACAAATAACATTTAGGAATTCCATGTATAATGATAATGAATGATTTAGACAAATAGTATGTAAGATTTAGACGAAATTTTAAAAATGAAAGATGGCCCGAAAAAATGGGCTATTTTTTATAAAATATTTTTGGGTGATTTTTCATTATGAAAAATCACCAAATTTAAAAAACGAAAAACCACCCAATAATAACGAAAAATAGCCCAAAAATTTTGGGTCACTTTTCATATGAATTCAGGCCCAATTTTACATGGAATTTTTTGGGGCGATTTTTCATTATTTTTTTTTTTGGGGCGATTTTTCATTATTTTTTTTTTTGGGGCATTCTTCTTTGGGCGATATTTCCTACAGCCCGCGCTGGAGCTCCTAAGAATTTAGTATTTTTGAAAAAAGCCATTTTTAAATTTTAATATTTTATTTACTATCAATTAATTAGGGGTGTGATGGAAATCGAAAACGCAAAACGCAAGAATTTGGAAGTTGTTTTTAATACACTTTTAATCAAATTTTTATATTTTTTTTTATAAAATTATGTTTAATGGATAAATATTTGTATAATATTTGCCGTACAATTATTTTATTACACAAATCTTGTTAAGAAACGACTTGTAAAATACTTGTGTTTTGCGTTTTCGATTTCCATCACACCCCTGATTATTAATTAAAACTGAAAAAATTTTTAATTAAACTTAACAAAAATATTAATATATAAAAAAAACACAATTAATATTTAAAGCTAAAGCCGAGATTTTTTGGTCGGTTTTTGGTTTCGGTTCTTAGGAATTAAAACCGCGGTTTCGATTTCGGTTAAAACCGAACTGCAATTCCTAGTAAGAATAAAGTAATATGCTTTTCTGCAATACAATGCTGTTGTTATATTCAAAATTAAACAAAATTATAGGTCAAAGCGAAAATGAAATCATTTTTAATTAACAATTTAAGCAAGTGAATTAAACGTTTACTTATGTATGTATGTATATCAACAACATACTTGCAGAAATATCAACAAATATTTAATTGTTACTATTAATATGTCGCCTGGTGCAAATTTAATTAATTTTAATTATTATCACGTGGTGTTTGTTATTAAATTCTTAAATAATTTTAACAAATACAAACTGAGAATTATTTCCTTTCGAAGGTTACTTTATATTATATTCAACATTTTTTATTTACCAAACAGATCTAACATTTCCAGGCCTGGGCTCTGTTTCTCAAAACTACAAGTATAATACTTAAAAAAAAAGCAACAATTTTACAATTTTTGTTTTTGTTTCAAATATGTATTACTTGTAGACTTGTAACTTCCCTGCAAATAATAGGACCAGTCCAAACACGTGTGTAAAGAGTAGTCTACAAGGGACCAGGACTATTCCAAAAGTAACCCAAACGTATGGAAAAACCCTGGTCTATTTAACATTACGAATTCCTAGGAGAGGACCATATAACCCACCTTAGGACCACTAAGGAGTAGTTTTAAAACTACTCCATGGTATACTCAAGAGGATTAGTTTTGAAGTCGTATAAAAACGAAAGCATGTCGTTAAAAAACGAAGACATGTCGTCTCACTACAAACACTTTTTAACAATGACATGGTCCATGCTTGCATTACATCGGACCAGTCCGTGGAGTAGGCCATTTTATCAAAATGGATCAGGTGGTCCAATTTTATTTGCAGGGTTGTAGTTTTGAGAAACAGAGCCCAGTGCCCATGTTCTGTAACTCTTGCGTCGAAAAAATTTTCGATTGAAACGTGAGAAATGAAATAAAAATGCCATATATTGAAATAAACAGCTGTTTTTCTTACTAAACTGTGTCTGTAACTTTTTTTGGCAAGTACAAGCTGTCACCTAAGGAAATTACTCGCCAATTTACAGAAAGAGTGTGTCTGTAACATTTTGGTGTGAAAAAGTTCCGCTTTGAACTGTCAAATAAACTCACGAATAAAAATGGGACGAGAAAAAATTTCAACATTAAAAAACAATAAAAAATGCAAAGAATAGTAATAATAACATTTTGTTCTTGGCACATTTTTCCATTGTTTAATTATTTTGCTTTAAACATTTTTATAAAATATACGAATGTTTTCAAAGCTCGTTTGCAAACAACAAACATTTAAGCCGCACTTTACACTATTTGGTATAGCCGACGGTTGTTTTTTCGCCGCCGTGGTAGAAAAATTTTGAATTTTGGGCGCCGTCAACGATATGAGTTACTGGCGTCCTCAACGTCTGCAATGTCACATCAGCTTCGATTGCAATGTTATGACATTTATAACGTAATAACGTAATTTCTTTTGATAGTTTTCGACATGAGTTACAGACACAGTTGTTTCTCACTTTTCGAGAAACGATGGAATATTTTCGATGCGAGAAGTTCTCACTAAAGTAACAGAACATGGGTACAGGTACATATCAATACATTTTTCAAAATATAGAAAATTAAAGTGTATAAGAAGAAGAGGAACACATTTTTCTATGAAAATTACCAACAACATTGTTTAAATGCTTATGCCCGTAATTTCTACAAACAGATATCTGGTCGTGTTCGTACCTAACAGTTATCTTTTCCTAACCGGTAACACTATTGTGGTAATCTTAACGTTAATTTTGCCTACGTGAAATAACTATCGAAAATCGATAGTGTAAAGTACACTAAACTTTAATCCGCAGGAAAGAAATACGTTTTAAAATTATGAAAACTATAGATATCTACACACAGTTAGACATCTTCTTGTAGAAATAACGGGCATCAGACAAAAAGTGCAAAGAACGAACACAAAACATGTCCCGTGACAGCTCTAAAGTGATAGGGGCTGGTTCGAGTTCCAACACTTTATATGAAGGGGACTTGCCACTTTAACATGGAGGGGGTTAATGGCCAACTTTTTCACACTTTGTTACATGTCGCTGAAATAACCTAAGCGGACACATTCAATAAGAAGAAGTATGGAGGCTTTAAGCAGGCCTTTAAAAAGGCCTGAAGTAAAAAGGTTCTCTGAATTTTCCCGCTGGAATGTTTATATGATAGAACTCCTTTAAATAAAGTAATAGAACCAGCCACTACTCTCACAGAATCCAGTCACATGACTAGTTTGGTGTCAATTACCTTTCCTATGGAGTTACTACACTTTAAACACTTTTACACCAGCAGTTGTTTTCATCTATTCCAATTCGTTCCCTTTTAGTATAATATTGTGTTAATTGTTCACAGGACAAGTGCTTTAAGAACAACTCACACAAATTTTACGCAGGGAACGAATACGACGTTAATGCGTGATTGTGAATTGGACGATGATAAAGAATTGTCATTATTTATTTAGCTACACAGTTTTATATTAATTTTTTATTTCTATTTTATTTTAGTTATTCTAAATAATACAACATAAAGTTTCCCTTAAATAATTTTATTCGAAAAAATAAAAACAAAATATTTTATGACATGACATTTTATGACAGATATCTTTCAATTCACTTGTATCACATACAGCCCACGTGGTAATTAAAACATAAAGTAAAACATTTTTCTTAGAAACAAATTTTGAGAAAAAAAAAATAAACAAAATTCTAAAGATTCTAGCTAGACAAGCAAGATCTTTGCATGTTTTATTGTTTTTGTATAGAAAATCTGGTCTTTTGTAAATTGCATTCATTATTAACAATTTAAGAAAATAATGTGTTGCCTTTTGACAAATTGCTTTGACTTACTTAATTCTCGTAAACACCTGTTGTTTTGTTTGCCGCATTCGCGACCTCTTTTTCCCACAAATTTCAAAATCTTTTATAAAAATCTAAATAAAATATAAACGAAAAGCTTCATTAATTCCACTAATGCAAGCGAATGTTTTAAAACGCTTAGAAATTTGACATAAAATAGATTAATTTTATATATAAATTCACTAGAGTATTGAAAAAAACACTATGACAAAATTTTGGCTGTTAGGCTATTTTTGAATTTTATACCCACACTACAATAGTGGAGAGGGTATTATACATTTGTGCTGATGTGTGTAAAGCCTTAAAATATTGGTCCTAGACCCACATTAAAGTGTAAAGATCGACTCAGAATCACTTTCTGAGTCGAACTAACAGGTCCGTCCGGCTGGCAGGCTGGCTGGCTGGCAGGCTGGCTGTCCATGTAACCTTGTGCGCAAAGTACAGCGCGCAATTTTGGAGATAATTTGATAAAATTTTGGACAAGGACCAAGCCTATTGAAAATGTTCCAAATCGTAGGACCACGAGGGAAGATAGGGGGAAATTTCTTCGTCTCAGAAACTATCAAAGCGATTTTAATAAAATTTAAAACATAGATAGAACTATGGTTCCATCTAGGGATGCATTTTTTAAAAAATAGGATTACGAGGGGAGATAGGGGCAATTTTTGCCTCTCAAACCGATTTTAATGAAATTTAAAACATAGATAGATCCATATCTATATGGACACATAAGCTATACAGTTTTTCAAAAATAGGACCACAAGGTCCATATTTATAGGGTGGGGTATCATATGGTCGGGCTTGACCGACTATACTTTCTTACTTGTTTTATTTATGTATATATAATAAATTGACCCAAATCTTTTAAGAACTTTATTTTAATTTTCAGAAAATTTATTTTTATTTTTTATTTTTTTAATTTTTGATTAGTTTTCTTTGAAAAAAGAACGAATTTCACACGAGTCATTTTGATTTGTTTATTTTTTTATGTCTAAATAGAATTAAATCTTTAAGACTAAAAATAATTTAAATTGTGTGAAAGAAAAAAAACTTAAAATAAACACGAAAATGTGTTTGATTTACGGCCAATTTCACCAAGTTTAGTTTATAAATAGCTGTCAAATATATATTGTTAACTGGAAGTTAAAGTATTTAACAGTTAGTTTTAACAGAACTTGATGAAATTCGTCGTTAGAGCAGAAAAAGTTTATACAGTGACTGTTAATTCTTATAAGTGTTTCAATTAGTTTAGAAGTCTGTACCCATCTTCTGTAACTTTAGTGAGAACTTCTCGCATCGAAAAGATGTGAAACAAAATATCCCATCGTTTCTCGAAAAGTGAGAAAAAAGTGTGATGTCAAAAACTATGGAAAAAGATTATGTCGTTACGTTATAAATGTCATAATATTCCACTCGAATCCGATGTTAAATTGCAGACGTTGAAAACGCCAGTCACACATATCGTTGACGGTGACCAAAATTTACTGCAAATGAGCTTTAAAAACATTCTTATACATATAGCATCTTTGTTTTATTTCTCACATTTCAATCGAAAAGTTTCTGGACGCGAAAGTTACAGAACACGGGCACTGGTTTACAAACATGAGCAAAAAGTTTGTCAACAAGTTTGTCCTCATTTGACAAATAGGGCCTAGAACTAGAATTGACTCACAGATAGCTAGAGAACTGTGATGAAAGTATAAACAGCCAACTCCAGCTTACTTCTGGGGATCACAGAAGTAGGTGCCATTTACATTGCATTGGTTAAATAAAATTGTGTGCAGAATTAGTTGGGTTTAAGGCCATTGAGGGGCTGTTTAGACTATGGCAAATTGTGCGAAGAAGTGACTGAACTTAAAAGCATCGAGCATATTGTTTGTCATTGCCCTAGGTTAATAGTACACAAGGCTAGATTTCTAAGGGAAACCTTAAGGTACAAGCTACAAGCATCATTAGTTTCTTCATAGGCATAAGATGACTAACCGACAGGCAATTTGTAAGGGGGCAAGGCCTATTTACGACCTCCATCTTTATTTCGAACACAATTAACAGTTATGTAGAAATCGTAGGACCACAATCAAACCGATTTTAACGAAATTTAAAACATAGATGGAACCTAATCTTTATGGACACAAAAGGGATGCATTTTTTAAAAAATAGGATCGCAAGGGGAGATAGAGGCAATTTCTGCGTCCCAAACCGATTTTAATGAAATTTAAAACAAAGATAGATCATATCTATATGGACACATAAGCTATACAGTTTTTCAAAAATAGGACCAAAAGGAGAGGTAGGGGACAATTTCTGCCTCTTATAAACTTTCAAACCGTTTTTCATGAAGTTTATAAACATAGATAAATCCATATTTATATGGACACATAAGCATGATGTGTTTTTAAATACTGTGGTGTAGGGTATCATATGGCCGGGCTTGACCGACTATACTTTCTTGGTTTTTTTTTTTTGTTAAATCCGGAATGAACTTTTCGCGTTGACTGTTAAGAGATATGAACCAATGATCGCAGCAGCCCCTAAAGCTTACCAATAATTGAGTTTTTTATTGATTTGACAATTGCTTGAGAGTTATTATTACTTCAAATGCTGCAATTCTGTTTATCGTTATTAAACCAAAATTATGGTCTATCGCTAAATAGAATTTTGAGCGAAATTTAATTATAAAAATAATCATCTCAAAACTCGTGTTCTATGAACAGGAAGTAACTTTAAAAGAAATAAAATTGTCAAATCAGCTGTTACAGAAGACAGTGCTGGTAATTTGAAGTTCTTTGCCAGTTGTCCGGACAAACTGTTTTTGTATAAAAAATATTTTTTATATGAATTTTGACGTCTCTCTTTTTGAGAGACAAATTTTTACCCAGACAAATGTAAACCAGCGTTTAAAAAATTGCAGTCAAAGTAAAAAAAACTGCCATTTTTCCTCTGCTTCATTTGTCATTGCCCAAAAAAAAAAACTGTTGCTTTAACTTCTGATTCATTAAATGTAAACAGTCGGTGTCAAACCAACTCAAAATCAAAAAGTTGTACACAAATTTTTTGTTCGACAGTTGTTGGGTTCGACTATAGTTTTTTAAACCCTGATTTAACGTGCGTTGTCATTAAGTTAAATTTTTTCATACACAGTTTGTGTTTGTGAAATTAAATTGTAAGTGTTAATCTTATTTCATTTATTACACTACGTGACAATTATTTGACCAAATGAATTTGACACCTAATCTTTATGTAAAATTGTCCGCTGAAGCCGAATATGAAGTCAGAATTGTCAAAAGTAGAACAGTTTTCGAGATATTCCAAAATAACCGTTATTTGTGTTTTTAAAAAAAATGCTGTGACTGAAATGCAAATATCCAAAAAATAAAATTTTAGCCTATTTCAATACGAACATTTTGTGCCCAATAGGAACCAGATCGGTGCAAAAATTACAAAGTTACAGAAGATAAATTGCATTAACCCAAAACAAATAAATATACAAAGCTAAATTTTTAGTAACAATAAATATTAATAATTGCTTGACACTATTGAATTTCTATGGGCCATTATTACAACTTGAAGTTAGCTAAAGTTAAGATTAAATTGACAGATAATAATGTGTTATCTGTCAAAAAGCGTCTGTTAACTGTCGGAAAACAGCAAACGCCAAGTTATAATAATGGCCCTATGTGGGTTAACTTACTAAATCTTCTGTAGCTTTGTCATTTTTGTACCAATCTATTTCTTGTTGGACTCAAAATGTTCATATTAAAATAATCTAATGTTGCATGCAATAAAACATTAGGGTTTTTAAATCATTGGTTTAAAAATGTAACTTGAAAAGAACAAAATTGAACAAAATCATAAAATTGTCAATGAAGCTTTAAGTTTTGTCCCCTGTAACTCTGTCATTTCTTGACCAATCTTCACAAGCAATCCATGGTTATTTTAGAAATTTTATAACCTTTGACTTAAAAGAAAGCATTACATAATCCGTTTACAATTTTTGAAGATATTTGCATTTCAGTCACATCATCTTTTTTAAAAACACAAATAACGGTTATTTTGGAATATCTCAAAAACTGTTATACTTTTGACAATTCTGACTTCATATTCGGATTCAGCGGACAATTTCACGTAAAAATTAGCTGCCAGATTCATTTGGTCACGTCTTTGTTGAAATTTTGTCACGTAGTGTTATTAACTATGTTGTTCAATTAATCGATGTTTAATATTTATCGATTAATCGCGAATTATTATTTGAAGTAAAAATTTAATCGAATAATAATGGAACAATTTAATATAATTCGGTTAATCGAATAATTTTAATTTTGTCTAGTTTAAATATAAAACCAAATACTATATTTTTTTTTAACATACAAATTTTACTAAAAAATTAACAACAATTCAACAAAAGGTACTTCATGTAATAAAACAGGAAAACTTTTTAAATTAAAAAGCCTCAAATTTTAAGCTTATCCTCTAAAATAATCTTTAAAAAATAGTATGCAGTTTCAATGCGATTTTTTTTTTTTCTTTTGTTCTGATAAAACTTGACTTAAAAACGATTCTTTCACTTATCGTTGGAGAGATTGAACGTAAAGCGTTATAAAGCATATTCAATTTCTCTGTTCTTTTTCTTATCTTTTTTAAAAATTGGTAGTCTTCCATTGTATTACATGAATCTCTTTTTGATTTTTTTGACAATTTTAATACTTTTAAATGTGTTAAAAAAAAATCATCTTCTTTATCTGAATCGTTGCGGCAAAAGTCCGTACTAAACGTTTTTAGAAGTACATTATTCCCAAACTCTTTGTTTTCAGTCTTTGTACACAGAAAAAAATAATTTTCATATTTGAATACGAAAATCGCATATTAGATAAATAAAATTTTTTAATTTTCTGCGATGACTATTTTTGCATTATTGATAAAAAAGTTTGTAGGTATAGTTATTGCATTTTTAGTCAACAACCAAGTTTATTGAATCAATAAAAAAAGTTGTTGCCCAAAATAATTTTTTTAACAAAATGTTTACGTGATTTGTTAAAATAAATTGTTGGAAATGTTGAATAAATCAATCAAAATGTTTATCGAATCTTTATTTATTTATTTATTTATTAATAATGATGTGCTAAATTCCTAATTTTTATTTTTAAATAAATACACTAAAATTTATGATGGGGGGATAAGCTAGTTCCTATGCGCATTTCGCTGGTTGCTTAGGCCAGATCATCAGGAAACCTTTTTCTAAAGACTTTGGCAAAACTAAAGATATTTAACCTAATGAAACTGTTAAGCGAATGAGAATTATGCAAATTATAAAATGGACAAGAGTTGTTAAAATACTGTTTTAACGTTGATTCAAATATTTGTTTTATTGAATATCAAGAAATACTTAAATATTTCATTATTAAATATGTTAAATTGAGTGCTATTTTGCAAAGTGTATATTTGATAAATTTTTTCATTGAATCAAACAAAAAGTTTGTTGAACAAAAATTATATATTTAACAAACTGTGTTGTTAAAAATTTTCTTGAGATATTTTTTTCTGTGTACTATATTTTAAAAAATTGTTACTCGAAGGATATTTTCCTGAGTTAAGAGACAATTAAATGGAGTTTAAAAAGAACCGGCTGGTTTTTTTACACAAAAAAAACATACTAGGAAAAAACTAATTTTCGATTGATCGACATAAATTATTTCATTTATTAGTTAATCGAAAATTAGCAATTTTAAATTATTTGAACAGTTAAAAGCCAAAAATTAATCGATTAATAGAACTACGGTTATATTTTGAATATTTATTTATTTATTTATTTTTCTTTATTCATTAATAATCAAAAAGCCTACATAGGCCAAAAACGATTACATTAACCCTATTTTGAACACACAATCTTTAAAATTTGTAGTTTGATACCAAAGCAAATATTATCCGTCGCCTTTTAAAACTAATACATTTTGTGTACATATGGCAGCTTTGATTTTCCGAAATGGGTGTGTGGTACTTTAGAAAACTCTCAGTAAATAAAATTGTGTCCGGACAACGGGGATGGATCCACCTTTAAAGAACACTTGGGGCCTCATTCTGGTATTCGTGATTGATATCTAATTATTTCAGTCAATACTGAACGAATCGGCATTATTTTTCCAGTGTTGTAATGCATTCATTTGAGTTTCATAATACTGAAAAAATAATTTCGATTCGTTCAGTATCGACTGAAAGAATAAGAAATAAAATTGCTTTCGAATCGAGAAAGTACTCGATCACGTCTGCCAGAATTTAGGCCCCTGATAAGTTTAGAATTTACTACAAAAATTTTCTGATATGGGCATTTCTCAAATGTCGAATACGACATTCGTACGTCTTAAAAGTGAAAAAAAAACATATACCAAAACATTATTAATGCGACTAATTTTAAAATATTATGCATTGATGTATCTTAATAATGCTTTTTATTTGATTCAAAAATATTGTGTAGTTCATTTTTTATTTAATAGTAATCACTGTCGCACGCTACATGTTGCATGCGACATTTTGTTCCATCATACTTTTATGTTGATGTTTTTTACTTTTTATGTAATTAGACATGCGTACGATAATTCTAGTCTAGTAGTGTATAAAGTCATTTCTGAAAAATTGAAGGAATAGGACTATTACAAAAAAAGCTTTGTAAAATACATAACTGAAATTTAGCTGATAGAATAAATTCGAAAAAATAAAAAATGTTGGACATTCAATATATTTATTTTCCCAACAAAAATTATAAACTTAAAAAAATATCTTCAATAAAAAAAAAACAAATAAAGAACCAAAACTAACTTAACTGCAGATAGTATTTCTAGTCTCAAATAAAGTTTTTTTTTAATGGAATAAGCTGTCCTTGCTGCTTGTAGTTGCTGGCCATCGCAACAAAACGAATGCAATTCTGCCTTCACTTTCTTCCATTTTTCTTCGAACTTATAATGTTGAGACAAATTTTCAATTTGAGCAAATGCCATAAAATAGGTTTTAATTCCATGTGTGTTGTTCTCTGCAAATTGATAAAACAATAGTGCATCGGGTAAAACAATCTTTTTAGAGTTGGCTATTTGCCATATTTTCATCAACGACTCCCCTTTCCGTGAGAACCAGTAAATTTGTTTAATAATTTTATTCAAGCTTATCAAAATATAGCTTCCATCAGAAACTATTACAATCTTTGAAAAATGCCAACAACTTCTTTTATTTCGGTTACAAGGGTTAAAACAAAAATAATTACGTCGTGTTTATTATGCGTAAGTGTATCGCTTTTAACCGCAAACAGCTGCGAAGAACCAGCCAAGCTTTTTTGTTACCTGGCAAAATCAATTTGAAGATATTTTAGAAAAAAAAATTATTTTGAATTTATGCATTTTACACTTACGATGTCGCACGCTACAAACTTAAAATAAGTACCAAGAGAAAAGCACTGATTATTTTCCAGCAAATTTTTTTAATTAAATTTGTAACAAAAATATCTGTTTGTTACTAATATTTGATGCGCATTGTACAAATACCCTCGACGCACTTATAACAAATGTTCTTTTTCAATGTCGCGTGCTACATCGAAATATGTATACGGTAAAGCAAAGAAAAAATTTGCCGTAACTGGCAATCGCATCGTTCCGTTTACATGTTTCTTATACTGTTTGAATATAAACCGAGATTTGAAAAGCAATTGTCAATGCTTAATGTTTCTCATTAAGATCATTTAGCAAAACAAAACTTGCAATAGAAATGTTCAAAACAGGGGTCTAATCATCGTATGCGGAGCAAAATTTATCAAAATTATTTATTTTGGTATCATGAAACTCGATATCGAATGAAATGTATTGAATTTAAAATAATAGTATTCGATAACGAGTATATCGACATTACATTTATCGAGTTTTCATTCGCTACGTCAGTATCTATCGTTTGCTAAAAAATTCGATAGTTTATTCGATACGATAGTATCGAATGCGGTGATTAGACCCCTGGGGTCTAACACTTGTTCGACTTTGCATTTGAATAGTTCAAAGTGTCTTATTAAAAAATGTAAAATTTGTTTACATTATTAAAAGTTGATAGATTCTCTATAAAAATATGTTCAAACAACATACTTTTATAAACTTTGAATTTTTTGGCAGCGGTTGACATTTCTGTGGAATTGCCCATATATAGATTTTTTTATAAAGTTTTTGTTTTATTAAAACAAACCAAAATTATATATAAAATATATTAACAATTTGAAAATTTATATACCGTTAAATACATTTAAATGATGTATGAATTGACACTACAAATCATGTTATCTGCTCTTCCACCCCACCCCCTCTTACCACCATCACAAATCTCTTTTAAAAAAAATTAGCGAATAAAATCTAATAATTCAAAATATCATCAGTGTAATTATAAAAGATTACAAAGTGTCACAGAAATATCGAATTAAAAATAAAAATTATTTCAACAAAAACTTAAAAGAAAAAGTGAAAAAAAAATCATAAATTTCTTATAAAATATGAATTGAGTAACAGATATTCTTAACAAGGTGCAAAAATATTCTAATAAAAACAAAACAAAAATTTGCACATTAATTTTATTTATGGCATTAAATATTTTCTTAGAAATAAATAAAAAATCAAAAGAAATATTAAATTAGATTAAATTATTAGCAACATAAATTTTTTAATCACAGTCATTTATTAATGAAAAAACCAACAACAATTTATTAAGGAGAAAATGAAAAAAAATTTAAAAAAAAAATAAACAAAAAAAGAAAATTTTCAATAATTCGGCTTAGTCATTTTTTTTTATTGAATCTCAACGTAAATTTTTGATATTCTATCGTCTTGTTTTTGTATAGACCAGACATTGATGACTAACTTAGTAGAAAAGAGAGAAAGTACCAGTTTTATCCCGTTTTTTCCCCTTAAAAAGTACCCTATATATTAATCTGTACCATCCGCTATTTGTATATTAAATTTATTAAAACGAGCAAAAGTTCTATATAGAGAAAAATTTTTCACCAAAACGTTTTCAATTAATTCAATAATGCTGTTTCAAACAATTTTTTTAATTGTTCCAATTAATTTGCCTTAATTGAAAATAAAAATTATAATGTTTGTGTGTATATTTGCAAATATGAACACATACACACAAACTTCAAAATATTTTAAAGTTTCAAACAATTTTTTAATTGTTTCAATTAACTGAGTTAATTGAAAAAAAAATATTTTGATTTGTGTTTACGTTTTATTTAGCCTCTTTTGTTGGTTAGTCACATTTTAATTACACCTACACGCAGAGAAAAAACATGTTTAAATATGGTCACCTCCAACAAAACAATTGTTAAAGAAAAATTTAACATATTATGTGTAATATAACCATGTTATTATCACCTACAACCATATTATGGTTAAATTAGTCCTCCATGAAGAAGCCACAACCATATTATGGTTACCTCTTCGCATGTTATGGTTAAATATGACAATAATTTGTTTTAAAATTAACAATAGTATTTTCCTTTTTTTCAAAGAGCAACATGCTATGGTTGAAAATCAACTATACTATTATAAGTGTTAAACATGTTTTAGTTATTTTTGACCATAACATGTTCGGAGGCAACCATAATATGGTTGTGGCTACTTGATGGAGGACTTATTCAACCTTAATATGTTTGTCGGTGACAATAAGATGGTTAAATGAAACATAATATGTTTAAAATTTTCTGGTTTTAATAGTTTTATTGGAGGTGACCATATTTAAACATGTTTTTTCTCTGGGTGTATTGGTTGAAACTGAACAGCAAGAAAAGCTCCAACTTACAAATGTGTTAATTGATATGATTAATTTGTTTGCTGGCGGAAAATCCGTACTGAAGTTAATTAATAGTACAAATTTCTAACAAATATGTTAATTGCAGTTAGTTTTCCTTGTTTTCTGTGTACACCAAATTTATCGAAAGGAGAAAAAGTACCAATTTATCCAGTTTTTGACCCTTAAAAAGTACCCTATATTTTAATTTGGACCATATCCAATTTGTATATCAAATTTATCAAAAAGAGAAGAAGTACCAAATGTACCAATTTTCCCCGATCTTGCCCGGTAAAATGTACCCTTAACTTTAATCTAAGCGTTAGTATGCCAAATCTCATCCAAATCCATTAAGCGTTTTTCGCATGATTGAGATACAAACATACGAACTTTCACATATTTATTTATTTATTTATTAAAATATAAAATAATTAATTTGTCTGGCACCATAAACATTCAGTAATTTTTCTTCTTTCTGTTTCTTTTTTATATATAAACGATTTCGATCAATTTTTATATGACTGCAAACAAGTAATTGCATTTATTTCAGAAAAAGGTTAACGAACGCCTAAACCAATAGTCATTCCGGTGCCGTGTCACCGAGTGCTACTGACTCCCGTGGTACCTGTTGTGGTCTTGTCAGCCGCGATCGCATTAAATTTTATTTATAAGTTTATCGAATCCCGATTGCACCCGATTATGCCCCGGAGGATATAACACCAACCCCAGGGTATTGTGCTCTTTCGGACAGATAGCATTGAAAAATGTGTACAATGCATTGTAGAATTTATTTGAAAGCGTGTTTATCTCAGAAACTTGTTTCAAAATCATTAACACGTATGCACCTGAATATACAAATTTTTAAGAACCCCAGACTCTTTCTAAAAATGACTAATACTTCGGATTTTATCGCCATATAAAATCAACAAGTGCAAAAATATTAAATAAAAATTTATTCAAAAAAGGCAAAACATAAATCTGTGGTTTTCATGGGCAACCGCGTATGTCTATTTTTTCGATTTTGAAATGTTGATGCTATATTGCTTAATTTTAAGCGCTTTTTACATTTAAAAAAAAAAAACTGTTTAAAAACAGATAGACCCATTCCGATGTTTTAACTCAATTACAAAGTTCAAAAGGTGCCATATCTAACCCATAGTTTGATCTAGAATGTTTTTTTAGGCTCTCCTGAAAAATTTTATTTTAAGACAAACGCGGTTGCCCATGAAAACCACAGAAATTAGGCTTCTAATAAATTTTCGCATTATTACCATACTTTTATTATTTTTTGTTTCAAAATACATAGTTTTAATTTTTCGTTAAATGACTCATGGCTCTCATTAGTAATTCATTCCCCTAGAATGAAAAATTATTAAATTAAATTTTTAACATATTTCTTGTTGGCAAATTAATTAATATATTTCAAAATTGTTTTTTTTTTTTTTTTTTTAAAGATTTGTAAACAAAATATATATTTTGAAAATTTAAAAATAATTTTATTGGGGCAGAGAAAAAAAGACCCTAAACTAAGAAAAAATGTATTTGAGGAGAAGACGAAAATTCAACACATGCATTAAAGTGTGAAATGAAATTAAGCAGGATGCTTTCGAAAATTTCTTTACACGCAGCAACAGCACGCACGTTACACTGTAGAACACTAAAGAAAATAGTAAGATTTCATCGAGTTATTCTGCAAGTGTGGAATAAAAAAATATTCGAGTTTGATGCTTTTTATTCGGGGGTTATTTCATTTTTAAAGCTGTTGGTTTCTGTTGGTTTTGAAACCCTTGGTGAAACTGACTCTTTTATGAATTTTGGGCATAATTTCATTTTTGTTGCTGATGGTGTTTCTTTCATTGAGAGTTATTTCATATGAAATAACACCCAAATATTGGGGATTGTTTCGTTTTCAATTTGGGGTTTATTTCATTTATTTTTCGAAGTTATTTCATTCGGCTCCACGAAAAGCCCCCCAATGAAATAACGCCCAGGAAATAGCCCCCAATGAAATAATCCCCAAAAAATTGGAAATAACACCCAAAAGCAGTGAATGAAATAACATCGAAAAATAAATGAAATAAACCCCAAAACGAAAACGAAACAACCCCCAATATTTTGATGTTATTTCATATGAAATAACACCCAATGATGAAAATGAAATAACCCCCAATGAAATTAACCCCATCAGCAACAAAAATGAAATTATGCCCAAAATTCATAAAAGAGTCAGTTTCACCAAGGATTTCATGAAGTCAATATGGACCAACAGCAAAGTCGCAAAATGATTGAAATGAATCGTGTGGAGGCCCGCAGGCGTCTTCTTAATAATAAGGATATATGCGGTTCAAAAATATTGCTGCAGTTATTTTACCCGCCCGTAGATCCTTGTAGCCCTGCTCTATTTTTGCAGTTCGGAAGACAATTTACCTTCTACGTTTGGTCTTTACACGGGGGGTGGGGGGGGGGGTGCTTTTTAACCATGGAGGTAAGGCCATAATGGCTTTATTGCTCAATTGAATGGGAGATAAATCCGTTATGGTCTTATCGCCAAATCATTGAGAGGTAAGGTCATATTTAAAATTTTGCGAAATGAGAGATATAGCCATATTTTTTTTCACAAATGAGAGACAAAGCTATACCCAGCGGGAAAATGGAATTAATAGGAATCGAGAAAGTAATACATATCTTGTATAATATTTGATTCCAGAATTCGTTATTCTTAACACAGACCATGTCTTAGGATTGTAATAAATTATTTTAATGTATCCTGCGAATGAATTAAATAATTCATTCTTTAGAATAAATTATATTATTATATTCAAAAGCCTTATAATAAAAATCTTCTCCAATGCCGTTTGGAATACATTTTATAATACCTTTTTCTTTAAATAACTTTGGCCCAGAGACATAATTTGTGCTTTGACCGTACGCTTTGAAACACAAACTGCGACTAAAATGAAAATTATAAGTAGGCGACATAAAGGCAGCAAAAAAATAACGGATTTTTATTAAGGAAATATGTATGTAAAGCAAAAATACGAATAATTGTTACTAACAGAAACAATACATTCCTTGTTCTGCAAATGTGGGAATATACGTGGTAATCAATGCATAAATTTTGTGTCTGATGAAATTACCTTCTCGATTCCAATGAATGCATTATTATTCTTTCGAAAATAATGCATAATTTTTTTAATTATTAATGTAATCAATTCCTCATTTTCCCGCTGGGTACTTTTCCAGAATAGTGTTACGCATGGTGTCAACATTCTGTAAAAGGGAAAATCCTTAGTTATCATTGAAAAACATTTTTTTATTCTTGTGACGCACGCAGGAAAACTTCATTCAGCGAAGCCACCTGCCGCGTCCAACTTGAGGAAAAAATCCCTAAGTCACGCAGAAAACTTTAGTATGCGAAGCCAGATTTCAATACGTAACTTTAGTGTTAAAAATGAAATAACCTCCGAATTAAAAATGAAATAACACCCAAATTAAACACGCTATGAAACAAGCCCCGAATTTTAAAAATTTGTTGGGTGTTATTTCATTGGGGATTATTTCATAATTTGAAAACCCCAAATGAAGAATGAAATAATTCCCAAAAAAAATGAAAAACGGCCCAAAAAAATTGGGAGTTTTTTCATATGAAAAACACCCAAAAATGTATGAAAAAAAAATTGGGGAATATTTCATTTCTCGTTTGGGCGTTATTTCATTGGGGGGCTTTTCGTGGAGCCTTTCATTCACTGTTGTTGGGTGTTATTTCCTATTTTTGGGGTTTATTTCATTGGGGGTTATTTCCTGGGCGTTATTTCATTGGGGGGCTTTTCGTGGAGCCAATCAGGTTAACCCACTAGGTGCCCCGCTTTTAAGAAAAAAAGTCACAAATTTTAGCACAGTGTAGTTGGCAAATGGTAATGACGCCATCAAAAGAAATGCAGTGCTCTTAATATGGAAAAATATATAGTAAGTGTCTTTAATATCGACAATAATCCACAATAATCCACAATAAAGCAGATAAAAATAGACCTTTACCATAAGATCGAGTGGGAACAAGAACTCTAGTATAATAATATTGTAATATTACAATTTTTGCAATTATGGAACAAAAATATTGTTATCGGCGATATTTGGTCTGTTTTGTCGATATTCGACAAGCGATTTGACATCGAAGCCAAAAAAAAAACTGACAACATTAGGTACTATTTCAAAATCGGGCATTTCTATCCCCGCTGTAAAAAGAACTCATATACCCAGAGATTTAAACACATGAAAACACACACACAAACGTATTACAGCGAAACTGTCAAGGAAGATGAATACAATGTGAAGAAGAAAAAATTCTCATGGATGATTCACTCAACAGTCATTTTCACTTTTTTATACCCTACACCACAAGCCGTGAATGAAGGTATACTTAGTTTGTTATTCCGTTTGAAACTTTTTTAATATTTTTCTAAGACCGATTTTGATTCCCGCGGCAGTCAAGAATAAAAAATTATCAATAAATTTTAATTAATTTCTTGTTGTAAAATTCCTTTCTTCATAAAAAATGAAAATTAAATTTGATGAACTTTAGCCGTATTAAAATATCAAAATTTGGATTAAAAACCATAAACAGCTCAACAAAATAACCGCAATATACTAATTATTGTTAAAAGCTAAGGCACGAGCTCTATGTTTCCATATGTCCTTCAAGTTGTGTTGAAAAAGGTCAACAAGAAAATGAAAAACAGAAAAAATGTACTTTGGACTTCAAGAAGAATTCTTGACAAAAAGTACGAAAAACCAAGTAAGAAGACTGATAGGGAAGGCGTGAAACGGCGATGTACTTTTACATCAGTACTAAATTGTTGACCCCGTGACACTTCTGATCATTGTGACGTGGCCAAATGGCCATCTGGTGAAATTATGTCGTCAATGGGATGACACATCAGCATCATAGAGATGACGAATCGGAGCCAGTTTAATAAAAAATGGCATGAGTGCTATGACTGAGAAACATCAGAGAGAAGACTCGTTATTCATTGGGATTGACTAAAGTCAAAGTGAGAGAATATTATTATTTGCTTACCCGTTACTCATGTTTATTTTACTCTTGTTGTATTCCGTCCTTTGTTTATCGAATAACTCTCAATTATAAGACACCAGCAGCATGCCCGATATGGCTTTCGTAATCATTCTACTTTGAAAATTTTATGGTCCTAACTAAATAGTTGAAAAAATTAGAATATGGGAATTTTAGCTTCTTGTTTTGCTTTTTAAACACGACAATAATGTTAATAATACACAAAATATGGCATCGAATTAATGTCACTGTAGTCAAATCATAGATTACGCTTAAAATATGACAAAATTTTATGATGACGTTTGTCATTGCATTGATGTCACTTTTTGTCTCATCGATGCCATTTTTAATAACATTAATGTTTTAATCAATATGAAGATGAACTTTTCTATAAGTGAACGCATTAAATCATAACAAACGAACACAATTATATCGGGTGTTTTTTTTACAGGTTTGTTTTTCGAATAGAGATAAAACTGGCATTTTGTGGTCAAATCTGGCAACTCTAATGTCATTTATGTTCAGTTTGGTTTGCCATTTCATCATGAACAGGTTGACAAAAGAACAACGCTTGCAAATCGTGCAAATTTATTTCGAAAATAACGGTTCAGTTCGCGAAGTTTACCGCAAGCTCCGTCCATTTTATGGTCGACATAATCGTTCATCAGAGCAATTAATTCGGTTAACCATGGATCGTTTTCGCACTACGTTTACTCTATGTGATAATACGCATCCGCAGAGACGTCGAACAGTGCGCACCGAAGAAACAATTGCCGCTGTAGAGCAAAGTGTTGAAGAGAACCCGAATGAATCGATTCGCCACCGTGCACAGCAGTTGGAGCTTTGTCCATCAACTTTATGGAAGATTTTGCGCAAAGATCTTGGCTTGCGACCTTACAAGATCCAGCTTGTGCAAGAATTAAAGCCGCGAGACCATGCAATGCGTCGTGATTTTGGTGTATGGGCCGAAAATGAGATTGATCTCAATGCTGATTTTCATCGCAAAATTTTGTTCAGTGATGAGGCTCATTTTTGGTTGAATGGCTACGTCAACAAGCAAAATTGCCGCATTTGGAGTGAAGAGAATCCACATGAGACCCTTGAGACGCCATTACATCCACAAAAACTGGCTGTTTGGTGTGCTCTATGGGCTGGTGGAGTCATTGGGCCATACTTCTTCCGAAATAATGCTGGAGAGGCAGTTACCGTTAATGGAGACCGGTATAGAGCCATGATAACCGACTATTTTGTTACCGAATTGGATGGCATGAATGTGGATGAGTTGTGGTTCCAACAAGACGGCGCTACATGCCACACAGCGCACGCCACAATCGATTTATTGAAGGAAACATTCGATGAGCGCATAATTTCGCGGAATGGACCTGTCAATTGGCCACCAAGATCGTGTGATTTGACACCATTGGATTATTTTCTTTGGGGATATGTGAAGTCGCTCGTCTACGCCAACAAACCAGAAACGTTAGGGGAATTGGAAGCCAACATTCGTGGTGTTATTGCCGACATACGGCCCCATATGCTCGAAAAAGTGGTTGAAAATTGGACCTGTACAATAGGCTTTATTCGAGCCAGCCGCGGCGGCCACATGCCTGAAATCATATTTAAACATTAATGGCATAAAATTATCCTTCCAATAAAGCCAAATTGATGGTCATTAAAACGATTTTCTTGTGTTTTATTTCAATTCGAAGTTCTATACCACTGAAAAAAACACCCGATAGTAAAAATTTGCCTGTCATAGTTTTATAAGATTGAAAATCACTCTACCGAATTTCTTTGATTTAACAAAGACTTCATATAAAGACCACTCTCGGAAAACACTTTAGTACGCCTAAAACCGTAACAAATAACGCTTTTTTAGAACATTTTTAGAAATTTGGTATGGTCATAGTTTCATTAGGCTAGAAAGAGTGATTTCTGATTTCGTAAAGATTGGTCCATCAAATCGTTATATTCCCAAATAAAGCGAACTTTTCAAAAACTTAATAATACGCCTTAAGCGGCAATATAATTGTTCAATATTTCGAATTGTTATTGGCAATGTGAATGTAATATTCGAATGTGGTAAATGATTTGGCAGCAATCAAAATACTTTTGATTTGTATTGCACAACGAAAAGAAGTATGAAAAGTAGAAGTGAAATGTGTCGGCAAATTGTACAATGTTGTTTAGTTTATAGTTTGTTTTTTTTTTTTTATTTTAATTAAAGTTTAGCCATATTTTAATAGAAACCCACTTATTGTATAATATTACGAAGAACATATACAATAATATTGTATAATGGATGATGGAGCGCTTAAAACCGCAACGTCAGTTTTTATTAAAACTGGTTTACACAGGAAAAATTCTGCATAGTTTTTTGCCAATTAAAGCATTAATCAAAAATAAAATCAGTTTTGATTAAAAATTTAATCAAGTGAATAAAACGTTTAATCAAGTGCATTAAACGTTTAATTGATACTATTAATTTGTTTACTGGTGCATATTTTTAAATTGAATAAATTTTTTTTTTTTTTTTTTTTTTTTTTTTCTTTGTAATTTTTAGATGCCCCGAAATATCCTTTCTCTGGGTTGAGGGTATCAAAGATCCGGTGCAGCCGAATAAAACACTTTCTGGTTTTTATTTTATTTGGCAAAATACACAGTATTAACAATTTGTTTAAAATACTGTAAATTCATTCTCTTTGATTCTCATAAAAATTGATTTTTTTATTGTTCATTTGTTTTAGCATTTTAGGAAATTTTAACAATAAAATTAAAAAAATAACAAAATATTTCCTTAGAATAGACACAAAGACGGACAATGGGGCACATAAACCATTTTAGTCATTTCCATTCAGCCACACCACACCAAAGAAATTTAAATAGAGAACAAAAATCTTTTGGCAAAGGAATTGAAATTTGTTTTACTTTATTTTTATCATAAATTAATGGTTTTTTTTACAAAAAAATTTTTTTTTTCTCAAAATATTTACAATTTTTTTTTTAGAGTTTTTTAATGGGGACATCCCCCAGCCAATTTTAATTGCTTTCATTGACCCAAGAATTTAGAGACAGCCCAGCAATCACTTTCATTTTTCGGCCATTAATCATTTATTGTTTAACGAAAAATTTATGTGTTCTAAATGCGCTTTTTTGTGTGTTTATTTTTCTGGATTTCATTATTTCAAATGAAAACAAAATATTGAAATTGTATAAAAAAAAAACACAAAACCATTTTGTTTACACGAATTCAATATTAGAAATAAACAAATCGCGTCAATAGCCATAACGACGCCATAAATAAAAATTTAATATTATTTGGTAAAATATTTTTTATTCCGTTAAATGGCTAAAATTAAAAAATCCATGATTTTATTTATTTATTTATTTTGTTTTGAGTAAAATTTCTGGGAAATAACACATTTTTGGGGAATTAAAAAATTACCAAAAAAAATTATTATCAAAAAGTAATTTCAATTTTTGGGAATACAAAATTTTTATTTCAAAAGATTTTGTTATTCGTGCTTAATTCCCAGTTTTTATTATTGATAAAAACACTTGAAATTTATTGTTGATGGGATAAGCTATTCCTATGCATTTCACTGGTTGCTTAGGCCAGATCATCAGGAAACTTCATCCATAAAGGTTTTAGACAAACTAAAGATATTAAACCAAATAAAACTGTTAAACGTATAAGAATTATAGCAACAGTTCTACTTGTAACAATATCAAAGTTTAAACAAAACACATCAACAATAAACAACAGTGGGTTCATCTCATCTTACATTTCCCCACTACAATTAGTTGAAATTCTCTCAACATTAATTGTAGTTGTAAGTAGGTTAAGAAAAACAAAATGAAAAAAACAACAACTTACAAAAGATGTTGTCAATTAAGTGTTTTTTAGGCCGTGCACTGCCTGTTTATTATCAAAAAGTAATTTCAATTTTTGGGAATACAAAATTTTTATTTCAAAAGATTTTGTTATTCGTGCTTAATTCCCAATATCAATAATAAAAACTGGGAATTAAGCACGAATAACAAAATCTTTTGAAATAAAAATTTTGTATTCCCAAAAATTGAAATTACTTTTTGATAATAAACAGGCAGTGCACGGCCTAAAAAACACTTAATTGACAACATCTTTTGTAAGTTGTTGTTTTTTTCATTTTGTTTTTCTTAACCTACTTACAACTACAATTAATGTTGAGAGAATTTCAACTAATTGTAGTGGGGAAATGTAAGATGAGATGAACCCACTGTTGTTTATTGTTGATGTGTTTTGTTTAAACTTTGATATTGTTACAAGTAGAACTGTTGCTATAATTCTTATACGTTTAACAGTTTTATTTGGTTTAATATCTTTAGTTTGTCTAAAACCTTTATGGATGAAGTTTCCTGATGATCTGGCCTAAGCAACCAGTGAAATGCATAGGAATAGCTTATCCCATCAACAATAAATTTCAAGTGTTTTTATCAATAATAAAAACTGGGAATTAAGCACGAATAACAAAATCTTTTGAAACAAAAAAAATTATGTTATAACTTAAAGCAAAGTTTAGTGTGATTCCCTAATTTCTCAAAATAAAGGGTCTTCCAATAAGGCTTTTCAAATTTTGACAGTTGATAGCGGCCATATTGTTGATAATTATCATCAGTCGAATTGTTTGTCGTTTATTAAGGCGTCATTTATACGATGTCTTTTCGGACATGTCTAACAAACACATTTGTTATGTTTGTAGACGATCGGGATAAAGAAAAAATGGGTTGCCAAGCAGACAAGAAACCAATTTTCATGTTTGTTGATATGATTTCTCAGGTTTTTTAATATGTATGTAAGTATATAAGTCCCAATTTACACTAGGGACATTTCTTACCGGACATTTTTTGAATTCTCTTTTAATCTTACCTGAAGCGTTTACATATGAAACATTAGAAGTCAGACAGAAATTAATACTTGTATGTAAACTACGAAAAGTAAGAAGGGAAATGAAAAAATGTCCAGTACAGATAGTCATGTACAACACACTCTACCTTTTCAACCCCTCGTTATCAAAATTCGTCTGTCCGGCAAGAAATGTCCTTAGTGTAAATTGAGACTAAAGAAGATTACACATTAAAAAAGAGATGTACGGAAAGATATCGAAAAAATGCAAAAGGTTTTTGGAAGCATGTTCAAAAGAGAATGAAGAAAAAAGACGTGTCTGAAAAGCAGTGCTGCCAATTTAGCCATTTAGTGGCTAGATTTAGCCATTTTCACCCTGTCTTGCCATTAAAAAATCAGTTAAGCCATTAGCCATTTTTTTAGCCATTTTTCAACTTGTTTAGCCATTAAATTTTTTTGCCGTTTTTCTTTTAAAAGAATAATTTTTATTTTGTTATAAAAATTTATAAAAGTAAAATAATCATTTTGAACAATTAAAACGCCTTTAATTTAAATCACAACTTTTACAAATGTTGAAAATCGCTATAAACTATGACATCTTTCAAAATAAATGAACAGTATTCCACTATTAAATTTATAAAATCGATCAACACAAACATCACTGTTTCTTCCTGGTTGCAATATTTCAATAAAGGGATGCAGGCGGTAACAAAATTGTTTTAGAAATTTCAGAATTGACTATAAAGTTGCTCTCACTTCCATGGTCTAATGCTAAAGAAGAGAGGGTGTTTAGCCAAGTAAACATCGTTAAAAGTAATTTGAGAAATAGGTTACATTAAGCAACGGTTAATTCCATTTCATCAATAAGGTAAATATTTTTACCATAACAATACAATATTTATACCACCACCACAATAGTGGAGAGGGTACTATGCGTTTGTGCTGATGTCTGTAACACCTTAATATATTGGTCCTTAGCCCACCTTTACGTATACCAATTAACCCAGAATCACTTTCTGAGTCGAATTAACGATGTTTGTCCGGCTGGCTGGCTGTCCATGTAAACCTTGTGCGCATAATACAGGTCGCAATTTAGAGATTATTTGATAAAATTTGGTACAAATGTTCTAATGTGGTGTAGGGTATCATAAAGTCCGGTTTAACCGACTATACTTTTTTATTTTTTTTTAGTGTGGATCTGGACTCAAAAGGTTGGGTAAATGTTGTCGTGATTATGATTTATCTTCAAATTATTTAAAACTTATGATTATTTTAAACTAATGAGTGATTCCTATGAGATGAACAATAACGACATCGAATTTTTCAATGATTTAATTTTTTAATATTAATTTATTTTAATATTAATTTACGTTTATTCTTATTAAACAAATTGATCTTAACTCACAATTTCATCGTAAACAACTTTAAATGAATTATTTCTGTTTTGTTATTGAATTTTAATGTGTTTTTATTTAAAAAAAACTTTTAGCCATTTTTAGCCCATTTTTAGCCATTTTTGGTCGCCAAGCTTTGGCAACACTGCTGAAAAGACATCGTGTAAATACCGTCTTAGTGCCTTATCTCCATGGACGGTTATAGCGTTCAACAATACGTGCAGGTGATGAAATTGTTTTAACAAAATGGGTATCCTAATTTCCATTGAAAATTCATTTTCAGCGATGAGGCCCATTTCTTGATAAATTGTATTATATTTGCGACAATACCGATCTACATGAGATCCAAGAGCGACCTATCCATTCCCAAAGTCACTGTTTGGTGTGGATTTTGGGATGGCGTCTTAATCGGTCCATTTTTTTTTTTTTTTTTTTTGTTTTGTTTTGAGAACGACGTTAGCCAGGCAATTCCCTTCAAAGACGAGTGCTAAAGGTGGATGATTAACTACTGCTTTTGACCTGAATTAGATGAATGGGACACCAACAACATGTGGTTTTAACAGGTTGGCGCCTTATGCCACAAAGCTCATGTCATATGAGATATTCTGCATAACTGAGCTACCTAAATAGAAGCGGAGGCGTTTTTTGTATGTCAAAACTTCTCATTTGCGTACAGTTTATACGAAACAAACCATTAGAATGCGAATTAGAAACCACCCGGCTGATAAATCTTATTTGACAGATCGCTATGTCGGTTTGTTTCATTAAAATTGTATTTAAGTAAAATTTTCATTTTTAAAAAAACGCTTGCCGCTTTTGTTTAGGTTGTTCAGTAAGCGATTTAAGGAAGTTGCCATCTCTCGTGGAGCTTATGTGAACTGGTCACCGAAGTCGTGCAAATTAACCCCATTATATCTTTTTTGTTGGGTTTTCTTAATTCTCAGGTCTATACGTATAAGCAATTCTCTATGCCAACATAACCCATGCCATCTGCCAAATTCCAACAGATTTTTACGTCAGAGACATGGAAAATTTAACATTTCAGATGTGCGATACCTACCCAGTAAAAACTTCGCCTACTTTTTCAAAATGAATAACATCTTTAACTCATTATTTTGTAGCTTTCTTCTATAACTACATCAAAAAAATCTTCTATAACTACTTTTTTCTGGATGTATGCAGGTAAAAAAAAATAATGACTTACTTTTTAATGCGTTCTTTTTGGGACATCCCTTGTAAAATTCATTGGTTCTTTCAGTAGAATTGTAAGTAGTGCTCTTACGTTTTTCTGATTACTCAACACATTATTTTGTAGGCGAAGTTTTTACTGGGTAGTGAAATCGCAGCTGCCATTTGCAAGATGTTAAATTCCATTCCTATTGAAATCGATAAATTTTTTGATATTTTACACATATTTGGTGTATTTAAGTTTAAAGATAGATGCACTTAATTAAAGACCCTTTACATCTTCTTATGTGAAGAATTTTGTCACTATTAACGATAACAATGCGAACGTGTTCATGTCATAATCTTTAATAGATTGAAACTCCAGGGGGCAAATCGCGACATTCGATATCGATCGAAATTGCAATACAAATAACATGGGAATTTCGATCGATATCGAATGTCGCAATTTGCCCCCAGGTTTGCTTTAATGAATTGGAATGAAAGCAGATAAAAGAGATTAGCAAATTTTCAGACTCAATAAGCGAGCAAAAGAGCATTCCTTTTAACTTGGCGGAGGAGTCAAATGCCCTTAGAGAATAATCGCTACAATTAATAAATATTTTCCAACAAAGAATAGTAAATAACTGATAAAAGACATAAGACAATTATCAGACACAAGAGACTCGTAAAGGGGCATTAACATGACCAGGGCTGGGCAGTATTTGAAATACATGTATTTGAAATACGTTTTTAAAATACAAATAAATATTTTGTATTTGTATTTTAAATACATGACGTGTAAGTATTTTGTATTTTTAAATACATGTCCAGCAAGTATTTTGTATTTTAATACATAAACAAATGGGATTTTTTTTGTATTTTAAAAACATAGTTTAAATGAATTATTTGGTAAGTAAGAAATAATTAGAGGAATTCATTGAGTTTTGAAACCTATTGCCACTGCTTTAGATAACCTTCAGGGTAACAACTACAACTGTAATTACGGAAAAATGATGAATGAATGAAAACAATTTAATGTGCTGTTTCCAGGTGACAGGCAATTGATTGTGTAGTAAAATTAATATGAAAAGCACTCAAAATTCTGAGTGAACTATCACCGGACATAAAAAGAGCTATTTTGGCATCCTGTTATCATCCTGGTTATAAGATGCGTTGGCTGCCAGAAAACATCACGACAGAAGAAAGGCAAAGAATCCAAAATCTTGCAATTTATACTCTGGAGGAAAATTACAAAAAAACTTGAAATGACACCTGGAAATATCAGAAGTAGAGGCACCAGTAAATAAGAGGATGATTTTGTTGTTTTCGTAGATAGGGATAATGGTGAATCTGTAGACAACAAATATGACATCAAATTTGGAGTTGGAATGTGTCAATGTATTTCGTATTTTAAATACATACATGTACATAACGTGGAAGTATTTTGTATTGTGTATTTTAAATACATAACGATGTGTAAGTATTTTGTATTTAAAATACATGACCAGCAAGTATTTTGTATTTTAAATACCACAAACTATGTATTTTGCCCAACACTGAACATGACTGCAGTGTCAAATATCTTTAAGAAGTAGGCGCTAGACTAGGGAGGTTGCACGCTTGAGGCGAACTGCTTTCTAACCTAAAAAAATATGTGGAAAGAAAATAGTAGATTTAATTAGAACTAAAAGGCATTGTTCTTTGTAAATAGCAATTTTATTTAACAACTGACTTGCTATTTGGCGACTTCAAATTGCAAAAGTATACATTTAATATGAATAATAAAATTTCAAAATTAATAATATATATAACTAAAATCAATTAAGTAAATTTGACTAATTTTGTAATTAATTTAACTAAAATTTTGTTATATAAATAACGAAACGGCAAAAGTTAAACCGAAGAAATTTCTTCTTTACAACTATTTACAAAATTGTTCTGTTTTTACGAAAAACGTTCGTAGACTTGAGTAATTAATTTGTATCACTTTTACACCCCATTTTGCAGTATTTAGGTAAACTTTTGGTTCAGTGTATGCTAAAGAGAACTAGAATATGTTTAAGAAACTATGGCAGATCTCATGCAAAACGCACGAGTTTCAGAACACCATAAAATAAATCTATCGTTTTGTGATTTCTAATCGCGTTATTGTCAGAACATGCCCGTATTCTAAATATATTTTTTCTCTACTGTCTGGCCATTGTGCAGCTAATAACAACTCGTAAGACACAAATTAGTTATGTATCATGAATTCCCTAAAAATAAACAAAAATGTGTGTGTTCATTAAAAATTCTTAATTTACCTTTTTTGTAATCATGCGCCAAAAACACACAAGTCCACACATTTTTTTCGAATTTTTTTTTTTAATTTATGCCCGCTTAATTCTGAAAAAATACCAGTTTTAGGAAATATGCCAAAAAAAAAAGTTATCGTTTAAGATTTTTAAAAAGAAAAATGTTCAATCATTTTCATAAAAGGTAGACAAGTAAAATACTACACACAATCACAATGGTGTAGGTTATGATCACTGGCAATTAAGCAAAAAATCGAACTTTTTCTCTCGCTCTCTCTCTCTATCTTTCTCATCAATTTGAATACATATTGTCTCTTTATGATTTAATTGTTATTTATATTTAGTATTGATACCCATAATCAATGCTACCAGATGTAGGGATTTATTACCAATTGAGGTTTTCAATATTTATTTGAAGACAGATTTTCGTGGGCAGGTATTTGTGGATATTGACAAAATGTAGCGATAACACATTTGAAATCCCAGTAGTTTTTATAAAGAAATATATGAAAAAGTATTTAGTAAACATGTTATTTCTATCGTTGTTTTACCTGAAAAATTCAAAATCGGATTAATGATTGATTCTAGTTCTCATTATTTTAGTATATTTAGTAGATCACTATTTCTTTAAAAATTTCAAGGCTAGAAAAAACTAAACATTTTGAAATAAGCTTTTATTAATTATAAATTTTGTATTCCCAAAAATAGTTTTGAGCTTTTAATTTGTTTGCCCGTCATTTTATAACTACTGCCATTCACCAAGAGTCATTAAATTGTACTTTGACAACTAAAAGTCCCAAAAAAAGTGTAAAATCCTTAATTTGAGGATAAATCCCTACATTTGGCAACACATTGAAGGCATCAATACTAAAGAATAAACAAATTTTGAACAATTTTAATTTTCACCAAGTGACGGGTTTCGTTAAGAAAAATCGATTTTCTATTAGGCACGTGAAGGACAATAATCGGCAATGTCGGAATTTTCTATGAAATGTACTAATTCCGTTTGTAATTTCTACTATATTTATATTCTGGGTACTTATGAGTAGCGAAGTTGATTAAACGATGTACGTTGGTGTGTTTAAATGGCTTTTTCGAAGACCACAGATATGTTGGGGACTTGGTTGTTATATATGTATTTCTGTTACTTGGGCTCCGTTTAATATTGCTATTGAAATTCAGCCAGATCGGTGCATAACTGACCGAGATATTAGCATAATACCTCGGCTTCCCCTAATTTATACCCATAAATCTCAAATATTTTACCCTTGACTTTTCGAAGTCCTCTTATAAATTATAAACTTGATTTTTTTCAATTTTATCTTAAATAAAATTCTTTCATTTATATGTTTCTTTCACTTTCATCTTAAGAAAGCTTAGTATAATATTGGCAGTGAAATTTAACAAAATAGGTCAAGAAATTACTAAGTTATATACAAATAATTACCTTTTTTAACCAAAAATAGCTTAAGCACAAATGTGGCCTAATCTCGTGGTGGATATTAACAAACAATCCGTTTACCAGCAGCCCCCGTGAGTGCACAGAGACTTCACACACAGGTATCAGTGTATAATCTGGTAAAAATTATACACTCGCTCCTTGTTTAGGAGCCGGGGCTATCTAACCTCCACTGCTATTAGAAATCTAGCAGCTTCTGTTGAATAGCAAAAGCACCTTAGGCCGAACTTTCGCAAAAGTGGTGAAAAATTAGGCCCTTAGTAGGATTTTCACTACTATCTCAACCCGAAAGTATCTCTTCGTCAAAAAAAGCTAACCTTTGTCGAATCCTTTTGTGAGTTCATACCTTGGGAAATGCACTCTCCCATCGGAAGGTGAACAACTTGATGAAAAGCAACGTTCTTTCAGAAAAGTAAGCCTTTCGCAAAGAAATTCATTCTGAAGGGAGGAAGCGCTTCAGGCAAAAAGCATACTAACGGGGACCTCAACCAATAGTCAGACCGATGCCATGGCACCATGGGATAAGGTTCTCTGTTGACCCTTTGGTCTCAATGTATCAAGAGGACTTGAGGCGGCCTTTCGTTTTGGATTCTTTGTCGGACCCCGGTATGCATACACCTGATTTTTCCGGGAGGATGTAATACCAAAAGGTGAAATATTCTCTAGGTATCAAGAAGACTTGAGAAGGCCTGTCATTTTGGATCTTTGTCGGACCACAGGTATGCATACACCTGATTTGCCCGGGAAGTTGTAATACCACAAGGTGAATGGTGTTGGAATGGGTGTAGCACAGTGTAGCACTAATCGGTTCGCTATTGCGTATAGCCGCCATACAATTGTCCCACCGAATTAAGGGCTTTAGTGCGATAGGGTCCCTACAAAATAAGCTGAATTGATAAAATTGTGCTCAAATATTCTCAGTGTATGAAATTTATTTGGCTTTTCAAAATCGTCGAAAACGACTTATCATTTCACTAAGCGCCCATACAAATATGCTCCCGGAAAAATAACTTTTTCAGGTAAGCGTTCATTCCGCTTAAGATAAAAGGACCAAATTTGGCTCATATACATCTTAAATAAAAGGAGTATTTTATATTAAAAATCAGCCATAACGGTGGTCTCTTATTTCACATGGTTCCCATGCAAGTTTCCTCCTGAGTTTAGGGTTTGGTACGATAGGTTCCGTACAAAAAAAGGAAGGAGGATAAAATTAAGCTCAAATATAACTTTCTGTTCTTTTCCAACCATGTTGTAGGATATTAAAGATTCGGCATGTCCGAATATGGCACTTTTACTTGTTCATTTATTAATAAATAATACTAATAAATTCAGCAAGTTCAGTTATAATTCACTAAGAGTTGTAACTGTCAAAAACTTTTTTTTAACTGGAAATTAAAGTGATTATTAGTTAGTTTTAACTGAACTTGGTGAAATTGGCCGTAAAAGTTGAAAATTATAATTTAAAGTTCTAAAGTACTAATGTGTTAGTTTCTACAATAAATAAAAATAGGAATATAAAATCTTCAGATGAGTATTTTTGGGCATTTCTTTAAACTGGGGAAATGAATTCAAACATTTTCTGGCAACCCTATCTAAATTGTTTTTGCCCTCACATGCTCGCTTTTATCACTAATTGGGGATTTTCGGGGATGCCTGTCTACAAGTTTAATAAAGATTTCAACAATTTAGTACATTTTTATTGACGGTCGGGTTAATAGTTTTTTTTGATTTCTGTGCTTAAATCGTTTTGCCTGTATCTTATTTATTCATTTCCTTATAAACATTTTGAAAGAAAATTAAAATAAATTCCTATTGTTGCAATAAAAGTTCTAAGAAAAATCATGTTTTTTGTTTAACATGACAAATTGAAGAAATTTTTTCGTTATTAAGAAAAACCCCACAAAATTGCGAAATTTATAAAACAATAATTAAAAAACAAATTATACTTAATTTAAAAAAATTTTATAATTCAATTAATAAAAAACTTTATTTAGTTATAAAAAAATATAAGAAAAAATTTAAACCGTTTTTTAATCCTAAAAAAATACGAAAAACTAATTTTAAAAACTTTTTAAATTTATTAAATCACAAATACAAAAAAAAATTAAACAAGAAATATTTTTTTTATTAATTTATTTTAAAAATGTAAAGTTCGATCAATTATTAAACTTTTTAAATAAAAAGTGCTTAAAACAACAAAAAAAAACTGTTCAAAATTAAAATTATTTAAAAATAAAAAGTTTCTATTAAAATGTGTGATTCTTCTGCGATTTTGCCTTCTAAACAGAGAGATTTACACAATTGTTGGATTATTTACAGTAAGAATTTGTAAATATTTATTTTAAATAAATATTTAAATTTTAACATCAGTTTTTCCTAAATGTGTCTTAGTTACAAACAGATTCAACACTCTCCGTCAATGTTTCGTTGGGAACCTTGAAAAAAATGTTCGAAAAGTCGGAAAAATAGTGTTAATTTTTTTTAACAGAAGATTAATTTTAGATTAAGCTTCGCTTAAACTAGTTACTTCTTTTAACTTTTATCACAGTCATTTTTGGGAATACACTACTTTCAGTTAATAAGATTTTGTTTATCGTGCTAAATTCCCAATTTACATTCTTGATTAATACACTGAAATTGATTGTTGCAGGATAAGCTAGTTTCTGTGCGCATTTCACTAGTTTCTTAGTCCAGTGTATTTATCAAGAATTAAAGTTGCGAATTAAGCACGATAAACAAAATCCCAAAAATTACTTTGATAATAAATTTAGAGGCGCCCGTGCATAAAAAAACTGAGCTGGCGAATTGCTTTATTTTGATTGTCTTGCGAAAACAACAAAACATTTTCTTTTTTTTAATTTTGTTTTTTCTTAACCCACTTCCAACCAATTGTAATGGGGAATGTAAGAAAAGATAAACTCACTGTTTATTGTTGGTATTTTATTTAAGCTTTGATTTCGTTGCACATAAAAATTTGTGTGTTTGTAATTCTCATTCACTCCACAGTTTTATTTGCATATCTTATATCTTTTGCTTTTCTAAAGTTTTTGGGAAAAGGTTTTCTAATGATCTGGCCTAGGCAGCCAGTGAAATGTGCTTGTCCTCTAACAATAAATTTCAGTGTGTTTATCAAGAATAAAAATTGGGAATCAAGCACGACAAACAAAATATTGTTATTTTATACCCTTCATCGAAGGTAAAAAGGTAGATATAACTTTGTCATTCCGTTTCTAATTTCTACAATATTGATCCTACACCCTATAAAGTATTTATATTCTGGGTCCTTATTAAAAGCGAAGTTCAAATCCGGTTGTCCGTCCGTCCGTCTGTCTGTTTAAATGGGTTTTCCGAAGCCCCCAGAAATGATGGGGGCTTACCTTGTATATATATATGTCTGTCAGGTATTCTTATTATAATTTTGCTATTGAAATTTAGCCAGCACCCGTATTCCCTAATTCGCTTAGCTAAAGCTAAATCGCTATCGCTAAAATGCCTTAGAGAATACAAAATTTAAAAAATTTTGTAATGACAATAAAAGCTAAAATTGCGGTGATTTAAATTGTTATGGCATTGCCAAATTTAGCAATGCACGTTACAGTACTGCATTCGTAGCCAAAAATCGTTAAATCAACTTTAAAGATTTTTAGCGATAGAGATTTAGCTTTAGCGAATTACAGAATACGGCCACAGATCATTCCAAAAATGGCTGACATAATTTTTTTCAAAAAATCCTTTGTTCTTGTATTTTAATACTTTTTTCTGTATATCTGTAGAACGGCAAGAGCCAAAGTTTCCAAATTAAGTACACATATTAAGGTTATCTATACACAGCATCGCACAAAATGTGGGCGGGATTGGAAAAGTGGGTGTGGTACCTCCCGTACAAAAAATTTCAAAAATTGTACAAAAACTGAATTTTTGGACTCGTTGGTTGATTATTTAGTTGTCGTATGTGGACACAAATTACATGCGACATACGACAATTAAATAATCAACCGACGGACTGTCATATGACCTATGGTTACGCCTTATATTTCAAAAGATCGGAAATGTTTAGTAGAAAATATTTTCGGAAAAACTCTTGAAAATCACTCTGAAATACACAAAAACGGAAAATCACACTTATGATTTTAAAAGCGAATTTCAGTTCAGTTCAGTTTGTATGTTTCTGTAGGCGTGAATTTAGAGAGTGTATGAATGGTAGGTTGTTGGAATAAATTTTTTTTTAATTATAATCTGGTAGATTATTTGATGGAATTTATTTTTTAAATTTGATTACCGGCATATGTCCGGTGCGGCAACGAGTTACATGGTCCATTCGATCAGTCCAATTATTCCAATAAATCTGGATGTATGACGTCAAGTGGTGGCATAAATATTGGCTTCTATTGCTTCAAGAGTTGCTGATTCATCGGCATAAACCAATGACTTAGCATAGCCCCATAAAAAGTAATCCAGAGGTGTTAAATTCCACCAACGTGGTGTGCCAGTGAACAGGACCACTTCTGGAAATAAAGCTGTCACCAAATTGATTTTGCAATAATTCGATTGTTATGCGCACTGTATGGCAAGTTGCGCTGTCTTGTTTGAACCAAATGTCGTTGATGCTTAGATGGTTTGGAAACCAAAATTTTAAAATTAATTAATAAAAGTATTGGTAAATTGTTAACGGCTTGATGATTGTCTTCGCTCCAAACACGGCAATTTTGATTATGATGCAGGCATCTAACCAGAATAAATAAATGGACGATGTATACTTCCACAAAATTAAAGCGTTGTTCTAGCGTTAAATGATTCATGATGACTTGTCAAACCTTATTGAACAGAAATGTCAAACACAGTTTGCCATTCTTAAGCTACGGTCACACTTATTAAATATTTGACCAAATAAGCGTAGCCACTAGTTTTGTTAATAGTAAGTGTGATTTAACATGGTCTTAATATCACAAAATAAAAGTAATAATACTACTAGTCATAGCAAAATTTGTTTATTGTCAGATGTGTTATTATAATCAAAATAAATATTGGAATTAAAGGAAATGATTATTTAGTTGGCTTGTTGGTCCCGTTTTTTTCGTCAAATATTTGACAAGTGTGACCGTAGCTTTAGCTGTAAAACCGTAGTTAACGATATCGAAAAGTCTTAAGGCTCAACCATAATATGCATAGCCTTGCTTAACCTACTGTCAAAAATTAACAAAAAGTCTCTCAAATGTATTTAAGAAAACAAAAACAAAATAAAAAAACATTTGATTTCGTACGGAATGTGCGATAAGATTCGTACCTTGTTACGCAAATGACAGTTTAATTAAACTTAGCAAAAAGTTTCCTTAAGTTTAATATGGTTTGCCTCATATAATTTACATGTATTCGACCATTCGCTTAAGCCAACTTAAGAACATTGTGGTTGGGCCTTAATGCAGCTAAAAATCTCCCGACATAAATAAGATAATCTCAACAGAATTGTACTTTTTTAGGCTCCACGAAAAGCCCCCAATGAAATAACGCCCAAACGAGAAATGAAATATTCCCCAATTTTTTTCCATACATTTTTGGGTGTTATTTCATATGAAATAAATCCCAATTTTTTGGGCCGTTTTTCATTTTTTTTCTTTGGCAATTATTTAATTCCTCATTTGGGGTTTTGAAATTATGAAATAATCTCCAATGAAATAACCCCAAACAAATTTTTAAAATTTGGGGCTTGTATAGCGTCTTTAATTTGGGTGTTATTTCATTTTTTATTCGGGAGTTATTTCATTTTTAAGGCTGTTTGTTTTTGGGGGTGGAGGTAGTTGTGTAAAGGCCAAACGTAAAAGGCAAATTGTCTTCCGAACTGCAAAAATAGAGCAGGGCTACAAGGATCCGGGCGGGTAAAATAACTGCAGCAATATTTTTGAACCGAATATATCCTTATTATGAAGAAGACGCCTGCGGGCCTCCACACGATTCATTTCAATAATTTTGCGACTTTGCTGTTGGTCCATATTGACTTCATGAAATCCTTGGTGAAACTGACTCTTTTATGAATTTTGGGCATTATTTCATTTTTGTTGCTAATGGGGTTTATTTCATTGGGGGTTATTTCATTTTCATCATTGGGTGTTATTTCATATGAAATAACTTTCAAATATTAGGGGTTGTTTCATTTTCATTTTGGGGCTTATTTCATTTATTTTTCGATGTTATATCATTCACTGATTTTGGGTGTTATTTCCTATTTTTTGGGGTTTATTTCATTGGGGGTTATTTCCTGGGCGTTATTTCATTGGGGGGCTTTTCGTGGAGCCCTTTTTTTAGACATTGTTGGTAGTGTTGCCAGAAAGTTTTGGCTCATGTCGCCAATTCAAATTTCGATGTCGCCAAAAATCCCCGTCTCAGAATCTAACTCCCCAATTTTGTCCCAAATTTTTAATTATTTTATAACACATTTGCAGGGAAACCGGAAATTTGCACTTTAAAACAATTTTATAATATTTGCATATAATAAACAAGTAAAAAGCTTAGTCGGCCAAGCCTACGCTCCATTATTTACAGACAAATTTTTTAATGTTCCTCTTTGGGAAACATGGGCAGTAATGGAACAACCAAAATACAATTTTGCCATAAGGTTAAGATTCACATAAGAGGTATTTGTGAATTAAACAAAAAATTAACAAGTGTCCAAATAAGCTTCAAAAGGTGGAATATACACTATAAACTAAAAAAAAAGTTCTGTTTTTACTAATACAGGGTGGCCCAAACAAGCTCGCAAAAATCCGTCTCTCATCTGGCAACACTGGTTGTCAAGAAAATCTGCACAAATCCGTTATTTAGACTAAAGGGCAAAATAAACCAATGGCTGGGCAAACATGCCGATACTTTACGTTTGTACAAATGTTTTGTGTTGTTAATTGGGGTGTTTGCTGTTTGAACAAACATTTTAAGCATGTTTGTAGAAAATTTGTAATATTTGGCAGACATATTGGAAATGTATCAAACTTTTTGTGGTGCCTAGAACTAGAATTTAATCGTTTTAGTGAAAACTTTTTAGAACGAAGACGTAGAAAAAGAAGCATAATCATCATTTTCAGCCGTAAACTCTTTTTTATGAAAGTCTAGATTACACTTATACTTTGTATTAATACATGTCAAAAATTCAAGTAATATGACAAAGTGTGATAGTGTGAATGCAATGGGTCACGAAAATGACAAGTATTATGAAAAAAGTTTGACATCCCATACGACTTCATCGTTTTTTGAAAAATACTTTACATTGGATCAGGGTTGCATTTTATGTCATTAAACTTTGTGTGATGGTGTGAACACAAACTGTTATGTTACATTAGATTTTTTGACAGTCGCAACAAAACTCATTAGATTTCTATCTCACAAAGTATTATAGAATACGTAAGACTTGTGAGATAGTGTAATCTAGCCTTAAGCAGCATTGTTTACAGCAAAGCAGCTCTTTGTTTAAAACACTCTTTACTGCAACTTATTTCCGTATTTTTATATTTTTTCTCAGTTAAGGCCCATTTACACAATTTACCGATAGCTTAATGTAGAATTTTATCGTACGTATAAAAAGTGTTTCATTATAACAACTTTACTTTAACTTAAAGAGAGCAATTAGTTAAAGGAAGATTCATCCTACCTGGTAGGTTAAAGTAAAGTTGTAATAATGGAACACTTTTTATAAGGCCGATAAAATCCGACCTTTAGCTATCGGTGAGCTGTGAAAACGGGCCTTAAACAAAAATTGAAAATTAATGTTTGCTCGAAATATGTTTGTGTTGCTTATTTGCAAAAGAAACAGGAAACAATGTGTGTAATTGCAAGCCATTTGTGTGGTTTATTTTGCCCTTTAAGGTGAGAGTATAAAATTGTATGAGGATCGGTTCAATAACACTGCTTTACAAATTTTAAGTTTGAAAAAGTACCAAGAACGCCACATGCCTAGATAAGTTAATTGGGACTTCCTGAACACGAAAAACGCTGTAATTTGTTTTTCCTAAGTACCGTTTTTTAGATAACGGTACTTTTGAGTTTTTCGGTGTATGGTCCCACTCAAACCCTTCTGAAGCCCAACCAAAAACTCCGATCGAAATAAATGGCATATCGTTGGAAAGTTAATTGAATGCCTTTTCCGTCCATCAGTTTTAACGTATTTAAAAAAAACGGAATTTTATATGAGATGAAAATATTGTCGTTCCACAAAATCCTTAATAAAAACTTTTTTTTTCATCCGATTTTTTTCAAATTATGCTTAAAATGTTGGTAATTAAATATGCTATTTGGTTAAAAAATAAAACATTCCAGATATTTAATATAACGTAGGAAAAAAAACGAAATAAAAATTAAAATTTTTGAAAAAAACGTAAAAAATAGGCTTTTTTTTGTGCCATTACTCAGCCATTTCTTATCAGATAGAAATGTTCAGCATATCGACAGAAAAGGCATTCAATTAACTTTCCAACGATATGCCATTTATTTCGATTGGACTTTTTGGTTGGGCTCCACAAGGGTTTGAGTGGGACCAAACACCGAAAAACACAAAAGTACCGTTATCTAAAAAACTGTACTTAGGAAAAAAAATTACAGCGTTTTTCACGTTCAGGAGGTCTCAATTAACTTATCTAGGCATGTGGCGTTCTTGGTATTTTTTGGCTGTAAACCAGTGTAATATATTATTGGTCCCATATAATAAACAAATTAAGATGTAAAATCCTAGCGAATAATAATATTTTTTAAATATTAAGCACCAAAGGTTAGCGAAATATTGAAAAAAATAAATATAATTTTTTATAAAAAAAGACGAAGTGTGTTTGCCAAGCCGTTTGTGTGGTCTATTTAGCCCTTAAAGGTTTGGGTATAAAATTATTTGAGAATCGGTTCAATAAAACTATAATTATAAGACTAGATATTATATTGCTGTAAGATATATTTTTTTATTAAGTTCTCTTTGTGCACACATACAATATTTGTCTCGTTATTCCACAAAATTGTTAAACATTTTTAGTTCAAATTAACTTAAAATTCTTTTTTCTTTCCTTCCTTTTTTCAGCAAAAAGTGATGCCAAAGAAATTAAACCCATTATAAACACAACAGAGTCTCTTAATCCCAATAAACCCAACATCGATACAGCCGATATCGATCCCGATGAGGATGAAGATAATGGACAATCCTGGCATGAAATGTTGGATCCCGAATTACAACCCGAACCACCCATACCAGATAATCAGGAATCACAAGAGATCTATGCCGATCATACACATTTAGCCAAAGAATATTTACGAGTCGAAACCAAATTATATTTTTCGCAGGAACTACGAACGAAAATATTACAACAAATGGATCCAGAAGAGCAAAGGGAAAAGGAAGAGTTGTTGCAAAAACTAAAAGATAAAGTAAGTTTTTATTTCTTTTAATTAACAAGAAAATTTACTAATTGCAATTATTCTTATTTATTTGCAGGAAGAGTTATTGGAACTGTACAATAATCTCAAGAGTGCCCGACAAATGGCCGAGGAATCCAGTCGTGTGGATTTTAATAGAGAAAATAGTAGTGATTTACTAAACGATGACAGTTGGGTGGTCATTAATAGCAACAATCAAAATTCGTAGTATTTATTTTGAAAATATAATTTAATTTTATTTAATTTAGTTTTAATTGTGTGTAAGAAATTATGCTGTGTATTTTGAAAGTGTATGGAGTCTATGACAAAGTTTTTTTTTTTTTTAATTTTCGTTTAATTATAAATTATGTTATTTATATACAAGCTTTTAGTTTATTTGTATGTATGTGATCTCAGGTTTTAAGAAACATTTTTAATTACGCCATTAAGAGCCTATTTCACCCATTCTATTTAAATATCAATTTATGTTTAAAATTCATTTTTCACGTCATATAAAAATAAAATTATATGAAAAACTAAATTTAAATATGAATTCATATATAAAGAGAATTGGTGAAAAAGGCAATAAGACTTTATAATTTTATTTTTTTTTTTTTTTTGTTAGAGTGTTTTTTTTTAATATAAGAAAAACTTAAGTTAAAATTGATAAAAAATTAAATAAATAATTAACCAATTTATGCATATGAAAAAAATGACTACGTTAAATTTTTATTTCTAAGTTTTGTTTAGTTGTTATACCCACACCACAATAGTGGAAAGGGTATTATGCATTTGTGCTGGTGTGTATAACCTTAAAGTATACCGATCGACTTAGAATCGCTTTCTGAGTCGATCTTAAGATGTCCATCCGGCTGGCTGTCCATTTCACCTTGTGGGTAAAGTGCAGGTCACTATTTTGAAGATAATTTAATGAAATTTGGTACAGGTTCTAATTTGCCCAAGCCAATTCTTAAAGCCCCCATATAAGGAGCTTTCCGCAATAGGGTATTTGTGCCCACTATCAAACCAATTTTTATAAAATTTAAAGCATAAATAGATCCATATTTGTATGGACACATAAGCTATGCGTTTTTTTTTTTTTAACAATGAGGACCGCGAGGGTAGATAGGGGCAATTTCTGCCTCTCAGAAACTATCAAACCGATTTTAATGAAATTTAAAACATAGATAGAACCCTATTCATATAGCCATACTCTTGAAAATTTGTAAATACTGTGGTGAAGGGTATTGTATGGTCGGGCTTTACCGACTATACTTTCTTATTTTTTAAAAAACTAGAAATTTAAGTGGATTTTTATTCAATTTTGACAATTTATTTAATTACTAGGGGCTAAACGATTTCGAACGAAATTTTCGATCGCTTAACTTACATTTAAAAGAAAAACAATCGGGTATGTTCCAAGTTTCGACTCCAATTGAAAACGAAAAAGTTTTTGTTGAACTAAAGATCGCTAATTTGCTAACCGAAGCATGTGAGCAAAGGGTAATATTTACTATTATAATATATATATGAGGCTATCAGCGCAGAAGTAGTGTAAATCACAATTAAATTTGGTTACGGTTCTGGTGTAAGATATGTTCTTTGCACTGTTCTTTTCCCCGGGTCTCCACCTAGCAATATTTATTGCGGCAAACGTCAAATTTGATTGCTCAATTAAATTTGCGACGTATAGACCGCATATTGCCATGAGTGGCAATCCATTGCGCAATGATTGCTCTTCTGACTGCTGGAGCAATTATTGCTTAGCAATCTGCTGTAAAAAAGTTGTCATTTATCTGACATTTCATTTCTCTATACGTTTGTTTATGGTAAAGCAATTTCACGTGTTCTCCAGCAATATAATCAGCAATTATTGCGCCATTGTTCTGCCGACGTTTTTGCTTGTGCTTAGCAATAAAAATTGCTACGTGGAGACCCAGTGTTACAGTGCAATAGTCGAGTAAGCGAACTGTTTGTATCCAAAACAGATGGCGCTAGAAACATAGTTTTTTCACGGGCCGTTACAACCAAGTACTATAGCACCAGAGTAGTGTTAACTCCTCATTATCTCATAATAAGTAGTCTGGGGTTACACCACTTCTGCGCTGATATCCTCATATAATATACTACTTTTTTATACATATTTCTATGCCAAAGTTTATTTTTCTAGGTACTTTAGTAGAACCAAAAAGCTAAAGAAAAATATCAAATTTCCCGTATTTCCTTTTTTGGGTACTATATTTTTTCCCCATATATAATTTAGTACGAATATGTCAATGAATGGAGGAAAATGTTTTTTAAAAAAAATACCAAAAATAGTAACGATTTTCACCCCTTAAATGTTCGAATTTCGAAAAAATACCAAATTTGTGTTCGTATTTTTTTGATAACTATCGAATGTGGTATAAACTTTGTTTCTATATTTATTGGTTCAAAAGATAAATGGGGTGTCAAAAAAGTTCCAAAATTCAGGTTTTACCGGTTAACTCTTTAAAGAACAACAAGTATTATTTTTTTTGTATCTCTTAGTTTTGAAGATATAAGGTTTCCGAATTTTCCCGTTTTACCCTTTTTACCCCCTAAACATTCGAATTTCCAAAAATCCCGTCTTAGTAAATCGATTTGGGGAGTGACCAATCTCTGGTCTTAATTTCTAGGGTCAGCGGTTTGGGCTGGGCGACTCTTTTATATATATAGACCATATTTACATTTAGGCAACAGCAGAAGGTAATGAATTCTTTAAAACATTTTTTCGAATGTGGTTCCTTGAGTAGAGTTGTCAAATATTCGTATATTCCAAAAAACCGGTTTTCGAATACTTCAAAAAACCAACTTCTGATAAAATCGGTTTTACGCTTTTGTAACAAAAACCCGGTTTCGAATAATCGGGTTTTCGGTTTTTTTAAATTATTTATTTAATAAAAATTAAAACAAAACAAGTTAGAGTGCTATATTCGGCTATGCCGAATCTTTGATACCCTCCACCGAAAGTTCGAATGTTTAATATGTTTCGAATGTAATATCTGTATAATCGGGCATGTTCTACAAATCGAAATGAAGTGGATTTAAAATCACACAAATTTTGAAAACGAGCCTGTAAAGAAAGGTCACAAAAATATTCCCTTTTGTATACTTCATACTTTGACTACCAATTATCTTTAAAAAAAACACTGTTAAAAACGGGAAAAACTATAGTCATTTTGCAAATAATTGAGTTCAAAATTTCGTTCGATTTCAATTCCACTTCATTTCGATTTCTAGAACATGCCCGAAAGTCTATTTATTAATATTATCTTTATTTGTTATTAATTATGGTTTTAGGCGACTAAACTGTTTTCCGGTAGTAGGGTTTATATGGGGTCTAAGGTAAATTATGGACCGATCGTCACGAAATTTAACAGCGTGATTTCCAGTCGAATAAAACAAATTTTTGCTAAATCTTATCTCATTCCGTGCCTTGTTCTACCATTTATGTTATTTTTTGTAACAAAATTATCAATTTTTTTAGGTGGTGGTTCCACATTTTGATTCATAGCTCTGGTCCTACTAAACCGATTTTGCCGGATTTCAATCCCAAGCTGCTTAGGATAACAACAAGCAATTTGACACCAAGTTTCTTCATTTCTTTTGAGTTGTTCGAAAGTGAGCGTGTTTTCAACAGACGGACATGGTTTAATCGACTTAGAATCACTCAAGGACCCAGAATATATACACTTTATGGGGTCTAAGATGAATAATAAAAAAGGTTTTACACGGAATGACAAACTTAATATACCCTCTTCACAACAAATTGTGGTGGAGGGTATAACAAGCAATTTGTAGGTACATATGTACTTCAGATCTAAAACGTATAATACATGTTAGGTATATTACTACATAAAATGTAAGTTAGATTTAAATAGAGATCTATTTAATAAAACAAAAAAATATTTGTTTTTATACCCACACCACAATAGTGGATAGGGCATTATGCGTTTGTTCTGATGTGTGTAACACTAAAAAATATCGGTCCGGTGGGCACTGGTTTGTCTGAATAACAAAGTTTTCGGGTTTTTAAATTTACACATCGTGTTTTTACCAGAGCTGCTACAAATGCAAACATTTTTCTACTTAGATATTCCTTAAAATCCCTAAAACATACCATACACTTGTTTATTTATACTATTTTTTTAGCTTAAAAGAAGTAGGTTTAAAATAGAGAAAATAAATAAAAACAATTATCTACACCTTTTCCAGTTGTAATTCAGAAAGCGTCAATTGTAATTCAGATTAGTCAATTGTAATTCAGAAAGCGTAAATTGTAATTTGGATTAGTTAAATGTAATTCAGAAAGCGTCAATTGTAAATCAGAAATTATCAATTGTAATTTCAGAAAGCTTCAATTGTAATTCAGAATATAACAAAAATACAAAGAATTATTTGCGAATATCTACCTTTTTTTGCTTTTTTTATTATAATAAAATAAAAATAAATAGTAGTTAATAAAATTTCTTTGTTTTCTGATTTACAATTGACGCTTTCTAAATTACAATAAACTAATCTGAATTACAATTGACGCTTTCTGAATAACAATTGGAAAATGTGAAGAGGTCAAATGAGTTGGGGGCATTCGATTTCTCAACAAAGTATTTATAGGGGACAATACTGCAAAACACGTTCCCTAATTGTTGAGATTGGTTTAATTGTCAGTAATACCATGTAAAGCAGATCTAATTTGAAAGATCTTTTAGAAAATGTATCTCTTTTAAGTCACTATTATTAACTGTTTTTGACCTTTTATCTTGGGTTTGAATTTTTTTAAGTTATTATTAAGCGGTTCTACTTCTATTACGGTTTAAAACTCAACTCTGGTTCAGTTGAAATGTTGCAGTTTTGTATTATGAGTTTCAACTCTTTTTAGTGCGATTTACAAAAGCATCAAAACTTTACAACTTATCACTAGCAGTTGTTTTAATTTCAACTCCACTGAGTTGGGCTGTACACCAGAAACCAAAGCCAAAGTTAGAACTGTCGCTTAAGTTAGTGTAGTAGAATTCTACTGCAAGTTCAATATCTTGGTCCTGTGATAAATATGTTATGTATAGTGACAACAATTAAAATACTGTTGTGAATAATGAAAGTGGTAACTAAAAAATTTCATCGAATGCAAGATAATTCAATTATTAAATATAAGAAAAAGCCGATTATTCGAGACCAAAAAACCTATTTCTCGAATACTTCAAAAACCGGCCCTTTTAAACAACCGGTTTTAAAAAACCGGAAAATAGGAAAAAATGGGAAAAAATACTTCGGAAATCGGTTTTGACAACTCTATTCCTTGAGTCAAATTTCAATTTAACATATCGGTCAAAAGAAATACTATTCAAGTGAAGATGTTTCAATAGTTTCTTTTATTGTTAAGTTTAATTAAAAAACTAAATGCATCTGTCTGGCTGTAACAATTATATTAAATTATTGATTAAAACAATGTATATATACAATTACATACAGTTAACAAAAAATATAATTACAAATTGTTCTAGTAAAACACAAATATTAAACTTAAAAACCTAAAAATACTTCTTAAATATTCTTTATCACAATAACGAAGAGGTAAAGATTTGTTTAAGAATTTGTGGTAGAGTTGAGACGTCCATGCAAACGTAACTGTGGCCGGCTGGCATTTGAGCGTTAATGCTGGATAAAATAAAAAAGGAATATAAAATTAAAATGTAAACACTGGTGCATTATTTAAAGATCCCTGAATATTTAAAAATTTAATACAAATCTAAATTTGTATGTTCTTGTTTTTAAAAATCATTCTAGAATTGTATACCGAAATAAATAAATTAAAAATACTTACACATCCGCTTCCTCCTCCAAACTTCCAATAAATAAAACATGACCCTTGACTTTTGGTTCGCCATTCATTAAAGCCTTTGAAAAATCTTTTGGTTTAATGCCATATCTCGATAGATTTGCGTCACTTAGCACCACCACAATGGAATTATCATAATCTTCTTCGGCCAATGTATTAACGGCCGCTTTGGTAGCTTTTACAGTACTATCGCCTGACCAGCAGAATTGTGAATGATCATGCATCATACGTATTGTGTCAAAACGTTCCTTGTCGGTACGTGGTGGATTGCCAGCATTGATGAAGGGTATTTCGTAACCCTCACCGCTGTGACCGACAATATCATACACGATTTTCTTCTCATAACCCTCGAAAGCTTCCATGACCATAACAACAGCCTCCAATTCGCGATCCAAACGGCCATCATAACTATTGAAACGGTACATAGAACCTGAAACATCTACGACTAATTTAAGACGATTTGGTTTCTCTTGAATGTGATCGGCCCAGGGATTGGCATCTGCTCTGCGCCGGTAGATGTTTTTTTCGCCAGTTATGCCCTCTATAAGCCGGGTGTCATCTAGCTCGCCATGGGTTTGATATTTCTGCCATTGTCTTTCCTTGCTCTTGGTTTGCATAGCATCTAAAACTGCCTTTAGTTGTTGTACCTGTTTGCGTATAGGTTCACTAAATTGGGCATATAGCGAATGGTCATGAGCTGACATTTTTATTTCCTTTAATTTCTCTTCAAAAGCTTTGCGATTCATTTCTCTGGCAGCCTTTTTTACCTCTTCGGGTATGTCATCTTTTTCTTCATCCGAAAGTTGATGTACTTTATGGCCGGCATCTAAACGAAAGGGTCCCCCTTTGCCACCTAAGCCGGCGGTATCACGACCACCAGTACCACCTGCCCAAGTATTTCCACCAACATGAGGTTCATTCTTGGGATCTACTTTTCCATACTTGGGACCCGAAACTCCCAAACCACTTTTGCGATTTACGGTCAATTGTATTTCCTTCTGTTTACGCAAAGCATATAATTCATTGCGAGCATACGCTTCTATGGGTAAACCATGTTTAGCCAACACGCCGGTGACCTGTTCTAAAGCTTCGGGCTGGTATTTATCGAAATCTAAGACATTACCAATCAACTCGGACATATTTTCATTAGGGTACATCTCTAAATGTTTAACAATATTCACCACTTCTCTAGTGGAGTAGGGGTAATTTAACAAACCTTCATCAGCCATTTGTCTCAACTCACCAAAAGCATTGACTAATGTGGCCAAAGTTTTCTTAGGCACTGATGGACCATATTGTTGCAGCAAAAATATTTCAGAGTCAGGGGAAGGATTGTCTACTGCATGACAACTAAAAACATCACCCAAAGAAGCAAAGAAGTCATTGCCCAAGAAGGGAAAGCCAGGCCGATTTGCCAAGACAATAACACGGAAGTTAGGATGCGTTTCTATAATCTCTTGAGATGGATGTTCCTCTAAGGCGGCCTGTTTATCTCCTGATGCCACAATTTTACGACCATCGGACAACATCATTTCACCACTTTCCACCAGAGTTCTTAAGATGCAAGTGACATTAACGGGAGCCTTGTCGGCCTCATCTATAACCAAGATATGACCCGATTTTACAGCCTTAACCAAAGGACTGTCTTCATAAACCACTTGGCCATCGCGCAGAGTAGATTGTACGGTCAAACTGTGCACAGTAGTGTCTCTATGAAGTTGCAGATATTCACGGGGTTTGTTCATCAATTGCAATAACTTATCAATTAGTTTATTTTTGCCTACACCTTGATTACCCACCAGCAGCAAATGATCTCCTATAAGAAAGTCTTGTAAAAGACGCTCCAACAAAGCCACATGTTGGGGCATTTCGTAAAACAAGGTACTAGGCACTTTGGACTCTTCACTAGCCACTGCCAATTTCATTTCAGTGTTACCAATTCTTAATATACTATTTTCAACAGAAATTTTTTTAGATTCTCTATGTCTGCCAGTTTCCGACTGAATGCCAACCTGATGCATGGCATTTTCCAAGGCTGCTCTGGGTAGAGCCGGCATAAATTTAGTAAGGAAAGTATTTTGTATGATTTCATGCACATCTGTAGGATAGGAAGACATACGGCGGGCAATTTTTAGAAGTTGACGTGTGGATAAAGTGCCAGACAAATTTTGTAGAGTAGCATCCGGGGAGTCTCTCGAAATATGAGACAACTGTATCACCTTATGTATACTATCATCTATACTTCCATACAGTTTCTTCATTATTTCATATTCCTCCGATTGCTGTAAAGGTCTGACCTCTATGTATAGAAAAAGGCTTAACATTTCTGGAGTTAACCAGTTTTGGGCTGTTGAAGTAGGATTGGGAGGCTCAGCTAAGGCAATAATGCGGAAGCTATCGTGGATCTTTAAAATACCTTTCTCCGTCAATTCTAGCTTGGTAAATCCTTGTTGCATCAAAGCCTCATAACGTTCGCCACTCAAAAGAGTAGTCCCATCACATAATTGCAATTCACGGTCATGTATAAGTCGCTGTAATATGGTGACCGTGCTTTTATGCAAACGATGTATGCCATTTAGCAAAGCTACTGAACCATTTTTAGCCGCTCTCACCAAAGGCGAATCTCTCCATACTGTATCACCGTTGGCAATGGTTATACGTTGTTGCACCAAATCTCTAGAAGTCATATCTTCAAATAGAACCATGGGTTCCAAAGATTGTTGCAACAACTGCATAAGATGTAGGGTTAAAGTATATTTTCCCACACCTTTTTGGCCCATCAAACAGACATCACCCACACCGACTGCTTGAATCATTTGTGCCAATATATTACGCTGATGTTCCAGATTCACAAATTCCTTTTGCTTTTGATTAACTGAAACGTGAAGACCGCCAGGTATTTTTACTGTAACATCATCGATTTTAAATTCTACTAAATTATTCGTTGGGTCGACTTCCAGTTTTTTACTGGAAATCTTTTTAACTGGTTTCGAAGGTACAGCGTTAATATTAAAGGATTTTAATAAATTAGCTATGCGGGTTTGTTGCTCCTTTTTCAGTGAAGTTTGATAGGGATAGAGACGTATTAAGGCATCATGTAGTGACAAATTAGGGTTGATATTCTTAAGGTGAGGATTTTAAAGAAAAAGCTTTGAATAAAAATTTGTTGTAAGAGAGAGGAAGTTCATAATATTTACCATCATTTTAGTTACTAAATGTAAATTATCTAATGGAAAATCTGGTAGATTGGCTGAGGAATCAGCCGATTGAACAGCCAGACCAAAGGAAAGTAAGCTTTTTATACTTTCCACAGGTACATTGGGTGCACGCGTGCTTAGATCAAGCAGCATTTCCTGAAAAATAAAAGAAGATTAATATTAAGAAATACTGCTAACTAATTTCATTTTAAAAGCTAGATTTAAAATTTTTACATGAATTTATAATTTCTGTAATTGAACAAAAAAATGTTAAATAGAAATATGAAGATAAAATAGAAATTCATGTTAACTATGGAGTATAAGTCGTCAATAATAAATTAAAAAATATAATACTTACCTCAAATGAAAAATGTGAAACATTGCGTGATTGAAAACGTGATCTAAATGGAGGATCCAAAGGAGTACCCTTGTATTTTTGCGTAGGACAGCCTAAAGCAACCACACGAAAGCCTTCAGAAACACGCAAAAGTCCCCAAGAATCTAATTCTTCTTTTGAATAAGTCTAAATTTGAAGAAATGAAATGAAAAAATATTTGAATTTAATAAGTACCCAATAAGCATTAAAAAAAATTTCAAGTGATTAAAATTCAACAGGAAATTAACTTGAGTTCAAACGTATGTATTTGTAAATGCTATTCAAGTTTCAAAATATTTTACTAATATTCACTTGAATTCTAATTTCCATTTGACATACTATTTAAATAAAGTGTAACAAAAGTACATAAGTATATCTCAACACTTGAAACTTGAAATTCGAATTTGAATAATAATGGTTTTGCACTTGATTTCCAGCAAAATTGCTTATTGGGTAGATAAAATCGACCAACCTTCAATAACGTATCATAACGTTCGGGGGACATCAAGAATTTGCCATTTTCCAAATGCATTTCACGATTTTCCAATAAATTATTCAAAATAGGCAAAACATTTCGTTCTGCATGCTCAACGCCATCCAGTATCAAAATGCGACCATTTACAGCAGCACGTACAGCACACTAAAATTATTATACGTATTAGATTCATTAAGTACAAAGTTCATTTAGAGACCACCAACTTGATCATAATAAATAGCAGCCTTATTTTTGATTTCACGTCTCTGTTTTAAATCACTTTCGGTTGTATCACGACTTAAGGCAATGTATTCCAATTCGCGTTGAGTTAATTCCAAAAATTGCATGGCCAATTGTCTTCTCAACGGGCCTGGTTGGCCCAAAAGAAACATGTCTTGCTTTAATGTGTCCTTTTGCAGCATCCATCTTAAGTGGTGCAAAGATGACTGGGTCAATTCCATAGAGCCGTCTTTGGCATATTGCACTAAATACAGGCAAATTTATATATTTTTGAAAGACCTTTTTTTATACTAATAAACTTACCATATTTCTGAGGCACTAGTTCGGGATTCTTTGGTAATTTTATACTTTTCGTTACATCACCAATAGTTATGGTCTCACGATCTTCACTGACTTTGGTCGAATAAAATTTCGTATAGTCGGGTATAAATTGTGCAGTTTTTAAAACATTTCGATTTTTTATTAAATTATTTGTAGTTCTTTTAAATAATCTCAGGGGTAAAATCATGATTGTTATTCTTTAAGTATTTACAAAATAATAAAATTAATGAAAACGTGAACACAAGAAAGTTCATAAAACTAAACTCGCACTAAAACAATAACAAAAAGTACAAAAACAGAACCGCTTCTTTAATATTTTTAATGAAAACAAAACACGCGATGTAAGTAAAGAGAGAGAGCGAGAGTGGCAATGTTTGGTGATAAAAAAAATAACAACAACTCCAGCTGTTTTGAATAAACAGCTGCCTAATGTGAAGAGTTGCTTGAATGGGTATGAAAAAATTTGTATTTAGTATTTTAATATGAAGACTTGCCTAAAAAGGTAGTTATTCTGAACATTTTCATTAATAGCCGTTAAATTTAAAATAAGGGAAGGCATTTTTAATATATAAGGATAAAATCTACTGTGTGTGTTATGCTGGTGAATTAAATTCATTTTCATTCATTCCAGATTGCATAAACATCAAAATGCTTTGGTATTTTGAGATTGCATTGATGTAGATTGCACTGTCTGTACCCAGCATTACAAACATTACATTTAGTCAAAAGTGTTTTCTTTTTAATAAAACGCGACGTTAGGACAACAAAGTTCATCTTACATGTAGTTTAGGTGCAAATAGAACATTGTAGTCCTAAGGTAGTGAATATCTAAATAAGAGCCTATTTTTTTAATTTATGTACATATTTGGCATTTTTTATTTTCATTTTTTCTGCTTATTTTTCTTTTTTAAAATTAAAAAATTTAAAAATTAAAGTTTCAAGTGGCTTTAAATTTTTAGTTAAAGTTCGAATGATTTTCAAATGTTAGTTTTATTTCCATAGATTATATGCAATTTTAAAATAACAGTTACAATGTAACATTTAAAACCAGAGTCAGGGACCGCAAATTCGTCAGCTTATTATTTGATATTTGACCTACTGACCATTTAAAAAAAAAGTTGAGTTAGGTATGGGGTATTTTTTATGCTTTCTGAGATAATAAACATTTTTTTGCTCCATATCAACTATTTTAAAGTTTATTATGTAGTTTATTAAAATTCCTCATACAAAAACGTACAAAATAAATTTAACTCTTGCTTTGCTTCATTAATACTGGTCCACACATGTCAAGTCTGACTCGTCAGGTCTTGAGCTTTTAGGAGAGAAGGGAAAAGAGAATGCCATTTCCTTTTCCCTCTCTCCTAAAAACTCAAGACTTGAAAAGTCAAACTTGACGTGTGTGAACTGGCACTTACCGTAAGAAAAAAAAGTAGTTAAAGCAAAATCAAAACAAAATGACGATAAGAATGCAAATTTCACACATGCTTCGCTTCATTGCCGTAAAAAAATTGTTAAAGCAAAAGCAAAATAAAATGTCACCAAATCAATACATAGCAGTAAGTATATGTATGCAGCACAAAAAGCTACTTTTTAAAAATAAATTTAGAAAAGTGGCGTATGCGGCACAAAATAATAATTCTCACTTTCAATAAAATGCTACTTACTTCTACGTTCGTCAATGAGCGTTCAAAAATAAATTAATTTTTCTTCAAAACATATGCCAGAAGCAGTAGAGAATATAAAAAATATTATATATTGTTGTTTTTCTCCACTACGACTTTTTGGCATATGCGCCAAGCCAATAATGAGCTGACGAATTGGCGCTATCATTTTAGAACTGCAAATGAATTGTAATGTTGGTAAATAAGGTGAATAACTGGAGTTTGTTGTACCCTTAGACTTTCGTTATAACGTATTTTTCTGCATGGGTACATGTCGCTAAAAACTTTAAAACCATTGTCCTTTTTAGTGTTAAGTGTATTGCAGTCTGTCTATAGGTTTTTGCCGTTTGAGTGGTAACCAAGAGCAATACATTTTGGAATACTTCCATGTTCAAGCTTGGTCTGCAGGCATTGTTCCACTGGACTGGAAGGAAGGTGTCATCGTCACTATCCCCAAGAAGGGTGACCTCAGCGAGTATAGAAACTGGCGAGGCATTACGCTTCTTAATACCATACAAAAGATATTAGCATTCATTATCCTTGACCGTATTCCCCTGCTGTGGAAGCTAGTCTACGTAAAGAGCAAGCTGGTTTTAGAAGAAACCGATCGTGACTGGATCATATAAACTCATTACGTATTATCGTAGAGCAATCAATGGAGTGGAATAAGCCTGTTTCTAATTTTTGTTGATTTTGAAAGGGCATTCGACACAATAAATCGTGTTGTTATTTGGCAATGTCTCTAAAACATTGGTATACCGGACAAAATTATTAAAATTATTCAGATGTTGTACAGTGATGCTCCATATAAAGCTCGCTTCAAGGGAGTTGCCAGTGAATCTTTTTTTAATAATCGTAGAGTAAGACAAGGATGTATATTGTCTCCGTTACTGTTTCTTCTAGTTTTAGACTCAGTTATGTTGAAAACTAATACCGAAGCAACAGACGGCATACAGTGGCATCTAAATCAGCGCCTTCATGACCTGGACTATGCTGATGAACTATGCTTGATGTTTCATTCATTAAGTGGCATACAGGACAAGATAAATAGATTATATGAAAACGGTCTTGAAGTTGGATTAAAAATCAATTTTCGTAAAACCAAAGTAATGAGGATATCATCCGAAAACAACACCCCTATACTGGTAAACGGTAATATAATTGAAGACGTGTCTGAGTTTAGCTATCTAGGTAGCCTTATAAGTACAGATAGTGGAGCGGATGCTGACGTAAGAAGCAGAATAAATAAGGCTCGTCACGCCTATACTTCACTTGCACGAGTCTGGAAATCGTCCCAAATATCCAAGAAACATAAGATCAGGATTTTCAACACTAGCGTAAAATCCGTTTTGCTATATGGAAGTGAAACGTGGAAAGTCACCAACACGATTTCCAAGAAATTACAAGTGTTTTTAAATAAATGTTTAAGGCGCATTCTAAAAATATTCTGGCCGCTACGAATAAATAACCAAGACCTGCTACAAACTTGTGGTATGGAAGCAATTGACATTGAAATTCGGCGTAGAAAATGGAAATGGATCGGACATACGTTGAGGAAAGATAATAGAGACATTGCTACGGTTTCCTTTCAATGGAATCCACAGGGATATCGAAGCAGGGGGCGCCCACGAGTAACTTGGCGAAGATCTGTTGAAGAGGAGTTTACAAGAAAGGGGCTTTCATGGGCACAATTGAGAAGCTTGACGCAGGATAGAATAAGATTTAGAAATTTTATTCAATCTATATTAGAAAAAAAAACTTAACTTTAACCCTTTATTAACTGTAATTAATATTAATGTACATATATTGTAAAATCTATTTTTTGTTGTTGCTAGAAGCTTCACTTAAAAATTTTCTATCTAAAATCCAACAATAGAAAACATTCACAAAACTGCCACAATAATTTTACTGAATCAAATATTTTAAATATTTATTAACTGCCATGGCCGTCTACAACTGACATGATTTGCTGTTATAACTTGATGTTATAAAAGCGTTGTTAAAACATTTGCATTAACAATCGTGTTTAAACATGAGAAAACTTTTAACATGACATGATGAGTCTATACTTAACACTAACATCATATTAGTCTTAAAGTTAAGCATTTCATGTCAGTTGTAGACTGCATGTAAAGGCCAATTTCAACAAGTTCATTTATATATGTACATTCAACGTTAATGCCATAATCATAGACAGCAACCTTTATTATTATAGTATTTAAAAATAATAAGTCAAATGTGTAGAGAAGAAAATTCGTCCTAAGTCGTTAAATCGTCTAACAAATTTTGGGCATTAGGTTTTTTATATATTTTTTTTTTTATTTTTCTACTATAAACAACTATACACAAATAGTAGTGCTGATGTAAAATTGAAAAACATCTACAACAAAAATTAAATACATATGGGTCAAAATTATGTAATGTCTAGTTGTCCTTATCGATATGTCCGGTTGCAAGATAACTCGTTATACTATCGATTGTATTATATATGATTAAATTTGAATATGGCATTTCAAAATAATTTATTTGGTCATTTTTGCATAAAAAATTATTTGACTAAACTATTTTGAAGAAATATACTAGATAACCAGTAGTATATACACTGGATCAAACATAAAAGTTGCAAAGATATCAAAATTTTTTATCAAAACATTTTTTTTATTTAATAATAACGTATGTATTAGGGGTATAACTTTTGAAAAAATTTTTAAATTATCAAAAAATACCTATCCATGCCATATAGACCATGAAAATCTATGATGAAAAGTGGGGTCACTTTTTCGCAGGCCTTAAAGAAATTACCCCCCCCCCCCCCAAATAACTTTGAAGTTTGGTATTTGGATTTTTTTAGTGTTTATTAAAAATTCAATATCCTTATTGTAAAAACACAAATCATTCATTTATATTTTTATGGTATTTCACAAATAAGACGTATACCATCAATTAAACTACATCCAAACAGTTAAAAGTATGTTAAAATAACACGGAAACTCTTTTTTGAACAAAATGGAACCAACCTCACAATCCCAATTGTTTACTTTTATTTTCATTTGTTTACAACAATACAACACAACACGCACTTTGAACTTAAAGTTTATTTCCTTCAACAAAGATTTGTAGTATCTGAAGTTAATATATAGTACATGACTGTATATATGGTATTTAAAAAACAAATATTCAAATATTATTATTTTTTGGAAGCTTTTAGAAAAAAAAGGTTTGGGGGGAAGTCTTTTATCCAAATTGATCTCAAAAAACTGTTTTCTTGATATATATATGTACATCAGTGGCCACCACGCTCACTGGGGATTTCGCGGAAAAAAGTCAAATTGTCAACATAGTCTTCATGCAATATGCAGTTATATGTTGCAATTTTAGACTAAGTGGTACAATCAAATCAAAAAGAATTACTCCGATCTGACTGCCAGTTTTTTTTTTTATATCCGTCTCAAACTCAGAATTTGTGTGTTTTACCGAACCAACTTAATATAAACCTAAGAATTTAAATGCGAATATTATTTTACTATGTGAGCTAACGTTATTCTTTTTTTTTCTATTTAAAGTAGTATATTTCAGTATACTAAAATTGAAAAAAAAAATCTGAACATATAACAAAAATCCCATTTTTCTCCAAACATTTGGACCTGCAATTTGATCTTTACTTTTCTTTAGTTTGAAATCACTACTAATACATTGTCTTATATCTGTTTTAACATTATCAATCAATTTCAAGTGCCACCAGGTGCCACCTCTCAATTTGTTGCATTACACAGTACAACATTTTTCAGCTGATTGATTCGGGACTCAATTCTGATAAGGCTCTTTTGTTTAACATAACTCGAGAACCACTAGTCGGATTTTGCTGAAAAAAAAATTAGAAAAATCTAGAATTACAACTACTTTCATCTGTTTATATAACATTTTGCTACATAAGCAACAGTTTCGCAGTTATAAATAAATGTATGAAGAAAAAAAATATTTTTTGCCCAAAAAATTTAAATTTTTTATTTTTAATTCATAAAAAATCCAAAACAGTAAAAAAAAGTTTCGAGTCATATTACGTTCACGTGAAGTCACATAACCTATGAAATAAATGAGACATAAATCATGAAAATCGATGAACGCGTTTCGCTTTTATTAACAATTAAGTGAAGGTATGCATTTCAAAAATTTGCTCTGTATGCACAAAATTCTTTGCAAAAACATTTATGACTTTTTTTTATGATTCTCAGATTTAAAAAAAAAGTAATAAACAAAGTAATTGCGGTAGCAAAGTAATAAGCGGTAATAAAGGTGCGTGGACAATTGAAAGGAAAAAAAGAAAGTGCACTTTTTTAATTATTTGGGGTTTTCCGTTGGCTACCTGTATGATTTTTTTACAGAGATTCCACCCACATCTATTAGTGCTCATATTTGGAACGTAACTGTCAGTAAAATATTGATCGATTTTTGTCATTCAACAATTGCTGACGAACGCGAAAAGTACAACCAATTTTTCTCCGGTTTTTTAATTATAACTGAAACTAAGGCCCAAGAGTTTTACGGCAATGGAAAGTTTTTCTATTTCTCATGGGGTTTTATGCTCGAAGCTTCTGAAGGTTGACAAAGACAGAACAAAATTAAAACAGTTTTTGCAACAATTGCACGCTGCCTTAACCGATACTAGAGCATGTGAAATTTTGGATACAATATATAAAAGCTTTTACTATAACTTCAAACAAAGATGGCAGGATTCTAACCGTACGAAGTCGCGATTTGAAAAATAGAATGCAAATTGGCTTGAAGGCAGATTTACAATTAAGTTTACTGAGGCTGAATGTTCTACCAGTTCTGCAATTGGTCGGCCACGCAAATCGTTTGAGGAGTGCTGTGATCGCGCCAAACGATACAAAAGGGATAAAGTTCGTTCTATGTTCCCTCAAGAAGTAATTGATTTTTCTTCTAGTATTTCCAAAACCAACCACAAAATTTGTACATTAAAATTTTGGGGATGTTAACAAAGCTTGAACTTACAAAAGAAAAATACGAGTATCTAATGCATTGGTTACAAAATGAAGGATATAACATACTCGTACCATAAAACAACTCAACACTCCACAAAATTCTGATTCATGGAAAATATATAATTGAAAAGTGTATTTTTCCTGTAGGCTTATTATCCGAAGAGGCTCAGGAAAGTCGTAACAAAGACTTTAAAAAATATTGCCTTAGACACTCCAGAAAATGCAGTCGAATTGCCACGAACGAAGATATTATGCACCGAATGATGGTAACATCAGATCCCATGATCTCACACTTGACTCCTTCATTTAGCCAGAAAAAGCATAGTGACATAAGCGACGAAGTTGAGGCTCTTTTAGAATAATAAATTAAAAAGTAGATTTAAAATAAATAATAAATTAAAAAAATCCAAATTTTTAATATTTTTAATTAGGCTTAAGTTCATGAAATTTAATTTTTATTAAAATATTTTTATGAAGAAAGGAATTTTTACAACATGAAAATTAATTAAAATTGTTATTGATAATCTTTCATTCTTGACGTGGCTCGGGCTCGAACCCTGGCCGGCAGGTTACCATGACATGTTTCGATCGCAACCACTCGATCTCCTCAGATGGATTTGCCGTCTTACACTCGCAGCCATCGACGACTGCTGACGTCACTAGTCAAACATCAATCCTTAAACCAAATTGTATTTTAACATTTAGTAGATCGAAATTTGCTTTCCTGAATGATTATCCAGGGTTCGAGCCCGAGCCACGTCAAGAATGAAAGATTATCAATAACAATTTTAATTAATTTTCATGTTGTAAAAATTCCTTTCTTCATAAAAATAATTTAATAAAAATTAAATTTGATGAACTTAAGCCTAATTAAAAATATTAAAAATTTGGATTAAAAACCATAAATAGTTCAACAAAATAACCACAATACTAATTATTGTTAAAAAAATCATTAAAATTTTTTTTTAGTTAGGGCTTTTTACATTGTAGGTCACGATATACATTTTTCTAGCTTTCTTTATTTTGATTACTTTTGTGTATAACTATATAAATAAAACTAAGTTTGTGATGAAATAAAAAAATAGATTTATAATAAATAATGAATTAAAATTTAAAAAAATCCTTTAAATTTTTTTGTTAGTAAGGGCTTTTTACATTGTAGGTAACGATATGCATTTCTCTAATTTTCTTTATTTTGATTACTTTTGTATATTACTATAAAAATAAAACTAAATTTGTGATGAAATCATTATATTTTTTGACAAATATATTTTTTTCCTCACCTCCATACAAAAATCCCCAGTGTGCGTCGTGATAGGTATTTTTTTTTTTTGGTTTTACCCCTAGTTTGTATATACGATATACATATTACTTTAAGAGTACAAAAAATTTAGAATTTCATTAACCAATTAAAAAAAATATAAAAAATCTTAATAATATTAAATTCTTTCTCCCGCGAAAAAAACTAGGCGGACGCTTAACTTTGAATATAAACATTTACCCCCATAATCATAAACGATTATTAAATTTAACAAACGTTTATTAAGGATAATTTCCATAGTTAATTTGTTCTTTAAACCTTTATTAAATTTAAAAATTTTTTATGAATACAGGCATTAGAAATTTGTAGGAAGTCCTTTGTCTATGATAACTGATTTTAATACTCTTAGCGTCCACTCTACACGATTTCTGCAAACAGGGGTTAATTTTCGGTCATTCGTCCTTCACCACTTTCACGAGATCATATCTGTTAGAAATCACATTATTTTTAAACTCAGTTTTAAAATTGGCCCATGGATGCTCAATTATATTGATGTACGGAAAATACTTTAAAGTTTCGAGAACATATGGACAGTGATGTGCCTTGTATTTTGGATCCATGTCCTCTTAGAACTGAAATGTGTTTTTCGACACTCGGCATCAAATTTTGTTTAGAAAATACATTTTCATGTTTGTCTGATCCTGTAATAGTTATTTTATTTTATATAAATTTACTAGCGGACCCGTTGCCTGCTTCGCACGACAAAACAAAATAAGAAAAGAAACACACTTGTTTTTAATAAAGTTGGTTTTCCTGCGGCAAAAACACACTCATTTCACATACGCACCGCACACACATGCGTTATCGGATTTCAACCAAACTTCATATAAACCATATATGGGCCACTGCCTACGTAGTGTATAAGTTTGGTAGAAATCGCACGACGCGTTTATGAGTAGTTCGGCGACGTACATATACGGACTTATTTTTATATATATAGATTTTAACTGTCTTTAGGGACTAAGGTAAAAAAAAACCATCATGACAGCGAATGGATAAATGCATTTTTAACATACATATTTTGCTTGAAAGTGCAGTTAATTATGCACATTATGCTTATTTTGGCTAAAAGTAGAATATGAAAAAATTACATACCTTCGGCTTAATAAGCAAACCTGCTTAATCCACTTTTTAAGTAAATTGATTATTTATCTTCAATTTGTTTGTTTATGGTTTTCCTCTCAAACTGCAAATATCAAATATAAAAAGTTTTTGTCTCTCCTGTAAATTGTGCTGAAAGCGAGTTAGCAGGTTTGCATATTAAGCCGACGATATATAAGCATGGTAAGTTTTTTATTGTATTTATTAACATGTCAATATGGCATATTTATATCTCTGTTTGTAAAAAGATAAACAGGCAGTTACAATATTTTTATGAATACGGCAGCAAATATTTGGTAAAAATTCTATTTTTGATAAAAAAAAAAGTCATAGCGTTCGTCTATTGCAGATAGAATCCCATGAATGATGGCGCAGAAAAATTATCCCATTTTAGCGAAAATTCTGAAATCTAAGGAAGATGGCAGAAGACCCGCCCAAAACGAAATTTCGCCTGAAAGTCCTCTGATGAAAGCATACTGGGCTTTGTGGAACAGCCTTCAAGTAGTAAATGGCTGCTTATACCGTACGTGGGAAAGTACTGACGGAAAATCAGCTAAAAACCTTATAGTAGTGCCGTCGGCGAAAGTAAAAGAAGTTCTGAGTGAATTTCATAACGGTCCTAGCGGCGGGCATCTGGGTGTGACGAAAACCCTAGAAAATTTAAAACAACGCTTCTATTGGGTTGGCTGCCAACAAGCTGTAGCTGATTGGATAACAAATTGCGCACAATGAATTGCCGCCAAAGGTCCAGTAAGGAGAAGTCGTGGGCCACTACAACAGTATAATTCTGGTGCCCCATTTGAGCGAATTGCAATGGATATAGCTAGGTCATTTCCTGTAAGTAATGCCGGTAAGAAATATGTACTAATAGTCATCGATTACTTTAGTAAATGGCCGGAGGTATATGCCATCCCAAACCAAGAAGCAAGGACAGTGGTAGACGTCTTCGTGAACAATTGGGTGTGCCGCTATGGTGTTCCATTAGAAGTACATTCTGACCAGGGCAGAAATTTTGAATCTTCTATATTCAAGGAAATGTGTGAATTGTACGGAATAAGGAAAACAAGGACAACCCCATTGCATTCACAATCTGACGGCATAGTTGAAAGATATATGCCCATTTTCACAACTTACCGATAGCTAAAAGTGGACTTTAACTGGCCATATAAAACGTGTTCCATTGTTAAAACTTAACTTTAACCTAAATTAAACGATAAAGTAAATTAAGGTTCATCCTACCTGGTAGGTTAAAGTAAAGTTGTAATAATGGAACACTTTTTATACGGCTGATAAAATCCTACCTTTAGCTATCGATAAGTTGTGAAAACGTGCCTTAATCGTACATTAGAGGAACATTTGCGAAAAGTAGTCAGCACACAACAAAAAGACTGGGATGAACACATTTCAAAATTCCTGTTGGCGTATAGATCAGCTGTTCACGACTCCACCTCTCTTACACCCGCCAAAATTGTGTTTGGAACAGAGCTCAGACTACCAGGAGATCTAGAGTTTGGTGTTAAGCCTATACCAACGGGTGAAAACAATGAAGGCTCCACTTCACAAGAACAAGAAACTCTTAATGAACTCCAGGAATTTGTACGAAACCGTATTAAGTTTTCTAGTGACAAGATGAAAGCCAGATACGATCGAGCGGCAAATTCGGAAGGATTCAAGGAGGGCCAGTTAGTGTTGCTTTTTAACCCCCAACGTAAGAAAGGATTATCTCCCAAATTACAGACGCGTTGGGATGGGCCATATAAGGTGATAAAGAAATTAAATGATGTTGTATACCGTATACAGAAATACAAAAGTCCAAGAGCTAAAATGAAAGTTGTTCATTTAGAACAGTGATAACCACTCCATAGACTCGCGAGCCGGTCAATAATCGTATTTTTCACACAGACACGGTCGGCAATTCACATGTATATTACAACTTTGTTCTTTTCAAAACATCAGACTATCATCAGTCTCTGCGACCGCACATAAGCACATAATATCTTTGTGTGCGTGCGTTCGGGGCTTTCTTAGTTCGGGGCTTGGTTATCACTGATTTAGAACGATAAGCCCCATAAGGACGAGGTTATTCTGAGCCTATTCGGGACGAACAGGCTTGAGTGGGGGGCAGTGTTACAAAAATAACTTTAGTTAAGATTAAGTTGTAATTATTGGTTAAGAATTAGATTAATTTATGTGTTATCTTGTGTATTGATTAGTTATTAAGTATTTGTTAGTTATTTTATAAGTTAAAATTGTTATTGTATAAGTTATGCATACTTCTAGTGTAAAAATCAATGTACACATGTAATGTTAAAATTGTTGTGCATAATTGTACTTCAACCCCACTGTAGGTACTCGAATTTTCGTTATTAAGTTATCTCAATTTATGGTAACGACTAAAAGTATACCTTAGTTTATGGTGCCTACTAACTAAATTAATTCAGCCATATAGATAGTAACTATAGATGAGTAAGTAGCCGTTATGCGGCAAACTTTCTAGAGCCATCTAGACGTTACTAGTCTCATCTACACGTCTAGGCTAGAGTATAAATAGGATTGCAAGAGATGGCATGATTCATTCTAAGTTCAGATTATGTCAATAACGTAACACGCTGAGAACATTATAGTTGGTTGTGAATAAGAGCTAAAAATTACTGTTGTTAAAGTAACTAAGTACTAAATAAAGTTGTGTAAATTATAAACAGTGTTTTAAGTGTTGTGAATATTTTGTTTTATTTAAAGTGCAATGAAGAACTCGAAACGGTTTATTATAAAGTAAATAAACCAAAACGTTATTGAAAGGCAGTAACGTAACAATACATACAAACATACATACATACATATGTACTTACATACCTCGTCCCTCTCTTAACCCTAGATACACTTTCTTATTTTTAATACACTACACACTTTCTTCGTCGAATCGACGAAGTCCGTTTATGATCTATCCTCAAACCCACCTAATATAAGGAAACACGAAAATTTTTGTTTAGTTTATAAAATACTTAAGTTTTGATTCATTCTAAATAGTATATTATAGTTAACTTCAAAACTTAATACTAAAAACACAACAAAAGCAAGCCAAGGTTTTTTCGTCAATACGACGAAGAAAGTGTATCTAGGGTAAAAAAAGGTTAAAAAATATACTAAAAGGCAAAATTTCTCAAACTTCCATCGTCAGAGCGACGAAAACAATCAACGAAAAATCAGACTTACATACAACCTATAAGCACGTACTTCCACACACTTCAGCAGATCAGCTACATGAAATTTGGAAGAGTTTCAGTGAACAACTGCGGAGTTAAATAAGTTATTTTTAACGGTATTCGTCAATACGACGAAGAAAGTGTATCTAGGGTATTTAGAAAATCTATTTAAACATACACACGAATAGACGGGCATCGTTAAAACATCTTCGCTACTCATAAGGACCTAGAGTATATTTGTGTCTTATAAGGGTAATTTCGATATTGTAGAAATTACAAACGGAATGACAAACTGATGTATGCCGTATGGTGAAGGGGTTCAAAACCGAAATTATAGACTATTCAATAGGCCACCTCGGGTATTACAAAAATCAAAAACGATCCAGAATTCTTACTTTTATAATCTTTTTTGCAAATTCAATTCAATTAAATTTTTTTACAATGTATAAAAGATTTGATATAGAACTTATATGCAAACTATTTTCGAAAAAAGTAAATGCTGGTTCCGACAAGTTACCGGTTTCTCTTTCTTTTGAACCTTTGTGAAGTCAATTAATTATCTTGTTCTTTACCTTTAAATCATCCAGTAACGATAATCATCAATAAACAGATATAAAGCTATGATTTTGATAAAACTTATGTTTCATTATAATGCTTGGACCTAACCATTACGTACGAAATACAATGTCATTCAAATAACCGACTCTAGATTGGTTGCAGCAGTCTATTCTTTTCGATTACTTTTTCGCACATTTTGGGCGATTACTTGGTGAATGTTGGTTTTCAAACGCACCAACGTTAAGGGATAATCTGCGTAGACACAGTCATTTACGAAGCCCCAAAAAAAAAATCTTTGTAGCCAATTGACGTCGTCAAAACGTAAAACTGCGCGATCTGGAAACTTCCCATGCAATAAAGCCAAAATCGGTCGTATTGTGTGGCTCGTGACACCGTCCTGTCGAAATCACATATCTTCCAGTCAAAAATCTTAAATTGCAGGCAAAAAAAAAAAAAAAAACGTCGATTATCATACGGACATAGCGCACTTCCACCCAACAATTTCTTAAATTTGTTTTTGCTTTAAATGTTATTTCCTACGCGAACGTTAGCGTGTGACATCGTGGGATTGACTGCAAATCTGCAACGCATCCTCGTCAATTTTTGTGTTGTGGTAGTATTCGTGAAAATGTATTTGTATGAGTCACACCGACGATGTTGGATGCAAAATCAAAAAATTTAGATATAACGGCGAATATTACGTCCAGCACACGTACACGATGAATTCGCCCGCTGGACAAGCATTTGACAAGTGTATTTGGTCCTTAAGACTTGATGCAAGGCGACATTGTTACAGGTAAAACTGGGGTTTATAATTCTTATTCACTTTACAGTTCTTTAGTTTTTCCAAAATCTTTGCATGAAGCTTCCTGACGATCTAGCCTAAGCAACCAGTGAAATTTTTTGAATCCCAAGAAAAACTTTGACAATAAAGAAACGTATTTTTTGACGTTTGTGAATTATATTTTGAGTTCGCCGTTGAGACAGCTGATTAACGGCTGGCGAGTTGCACTTACCTTTTTAAATTTGCTTTGACTTGATGTGTGTGAGCCAGCGCTAAGTTAGCCAGACGACCTGGATTGTCAAGTTTTTTGGGCCTTGTGCTGGTACCAGCTCATATACAATTTGTCCAGTTAAAAAAGAATTTATTTAGTGCTGGTTCACACTGTTCAAGTTTTAGCCATCAAGTCTTTATCTTTTGGGAAAGAAGGGAAGAGAGCATGCCATTTCTTTTCCTCTCTCTCCTAAAAACTCAAGACTTGATGGCTTAAACTTGAAGAGTGTTAACCAGCACTTACTATTGAAAATTTTTTGTTTATTAATTTAATACTAAATCTAAATAAACAGTTTATATCTTGCCCAAAGATATTTCAATTAATATTTAAAAATGCGACAGAAGTGACGTTCAAAATCTATATACATTAATTGATCTCGTTCTTAAATAATAAAATCCGGGTATTTATTTATTATGGTGACTAACATTTATTATATAAATTTTCATATACATAAATTTGAATGTGTATTCTAAGTCAAATTACAATTTAAAAACTTTTATACTCTAATAGTCCTAATCCTTCAATATTTTCCAGGAATATTTTATAAGGCTTACTTTAGCTATCCTTTGGCTAGCAATGAAGTGAATTGTACAGAAAATTTGTACAAATATTAGATACCAGCAGAATGTAATGTACTTTCTGGCTCGCTACGGCCTTCGTCAGCATTCTTTGTATCTTATAACTGGATAGTGCCTTTTGTAAATTTTATGTATTTAACTTAATTATTTTAACAAATAGAATCTGGGAACTTATTTCTCATGGTGATTAACATTTATTATAAAAATTTTCATATTATTCGAATGTGTATTCTAAGTCAAATTACAATCCTCAAAAGCTTTTATACTTTATTAGGCTTATTCCTTCAATATTTTTCAGGAATATTTTCTATAAACTCTCAGAATTTTTCGTTTGTATATTTATGTTACGAGGCTGGTATCTAATAGATAGTTTTATAAATTGTCTTTACAATTTACTTCATTACTAGCCAAAGGATAGCTAAAGTATGCCTCGTAACAGAAATATATTCAGATAGTGCATAGAAAATATTCCTGGATAATATTGAAAGTAATGAGTATTACAAAAATTAAAAACAATCCAGAATTCTTAATTCAAGCCCGATTTTAGAAATCTTATCAGGATAGATATTAAGATAATTAGAGAAAATCTTGTCCTGTGAAGTTCGTGTTTTCCCGCTTACGATCATTTTGCAAAAAAATCGATTTCGAACTTTTTTGATTTTAGGTGACGATATGTAATATGACATAAAACTGAATTTTTATTGTAATGTTTCCTTGTTTTTTTATGTTATTGAAAAAAAAAAATTTATTTAAAATTTTTAAAATTGTCCAGCTATTTTTACAAAACCCAGGTGACTTAAATACATTGTCCAGTTATTTGAATTTCGGTTTCTGGCAATGCTAGCCAGCACTAAGCTACATTTCGTCATTTAAAAAGCAAAAGGCCCTATCATAATTTTTAAAAATGTTTCCGCAGCGATAAGAAATTTTATAAAAAGCAAACTATCGTGAGTACAAAAACATTTTTTCAGGAAAGTATCATTAATATGTACATACTTTGTTAATGATAATAACCAAAAAAAAACCGTTGTAACAACTACCTGTACAATAGTTGCCTTTTTATTAAGTTTTTTATCTCTCCTGAAAAGTTTTTTTATATGATAATAGGCCCTTTTCATTTTGTATCTATGACGATATATTACGCAATTTTGGAAAATACCAACAAATTTCAATTCAAATTCTTAAACAAACAATACAAGTTCAACACGTTTTAATTGAAGTCAAATGCCACAAAGTCGCAATATGTATTACGAGTAGGTATAAATATAATTCGATAAAAAAATTTTGTTCTTTTTCGCGATATTGATTGTAAAAAACCCAAAACATCGTGAGAAAATATGTAAAGTATTATTTATACAAAAATATAGCAACAAAATACTATAAATAAAATTAAAAAAAAAAAAAAAAAATGCAGGAGTATTTTTTAATGTGACCAGGGCTGCCAGATTTGACGATTTTTTGTTCCGAAATTAGCAAATTGCCGATTTGCTGATTTTTTTCTAAAAAGTGACGATTTTTTTCAGTCTCCAAAGTCAAAATTAAACATTAAATTTTTTGACCATTACGTTTTTTAATCTTGGAATGTTTAACAGCCGTACCTTTACAAGAGCGGAAGGCGGAACGTTTTCTTTCGCTTAGCTTTTATGCTGATATTCCAAATCAGGTGCGTACATATGTGAAATTGTAGACCGATTCTGGCCATTTACATAGACTTTGTCCATATTTGAACAAATTATCTACAAAATTGGAACGTGTTCTTTGCGCACAAGGTTAACATGGACAGAAAACCAGCCAGACGAACGGATGGACATCGTTTGATCACTTTAAAAATGATTTCTAGTGAAAAAACGTTTCCTATCCACAACGCGATGTCATTTAAAACGTTTTTCCATTACGCAAGCGGCTTTTTAAACGTTATTCCACGTTGCAAAACCAATAGTTTGTATAGTTTTCTTGTTTAATAAAACCCACAAATTATAAATAATAATTGAGATAAAAATGCTAGATTCACAAAAAAAAACTAAATTGCCATTATTAATTAGCAGGGAAACCAGAAATATGCTCTAAAAAACACGTTTTATGCGCATTAAATATGCAGTAAAAACTGGAAAATATGCCCTGAAAAATTTTAAAAATATGACCTTTAAATTAAAAATTGCTCATTTGAAGACACAATATACAACAATTTAATAACAAAATTTAAAAAAAAAACCTAAAAGTAATATCGCTTAAGCCCATATTAGGTTAAAATTCATATAAGAGATGTTTCCGCAGAATAATATCTAGATATAAACATCCATATGGGTTTTTGTCTTAAAGGTATTTAAGGTACGGTCGCTGAATTGTTAACAAATGCTAACATTTAAAAGGAAGTTAAAGCTATTTAGGGATGGAAACTTTGAGGAAATGTGAACGGATTCGAAAAAAATTTAATTTACAGTAAAATATTTTTGGGACGAATTTAACTTAAATACAACAACCTGCTTTGTCTTACAATTTTAGAGCAAAAATTAAATGTTGATGTCGAAATTGAACAGATTTTCGAAAAAAAATTTATTGAGGCATCTAAAAAATTGAATATGTATCAAAATATGCCTTAAAAAGGCAAAATATGCGCTATAAACCTAAAAAATGCTGCAAAAAGCCTCTTTTAACTAAATTATGGAAAAAATGCTGCAAACGGTAAAATATGCACTAACAAATCGATGCCAAAATTAATTAAAAGCTCTAAAACGGATAAATATATTGTTTCTGCCTTCATTGGTCGCACAAGGAAAAACATGCAATTGCATATTTATGGTTTTCCTGTTAATTAGCAATAGCGGCAAACTTCACTATTAAACAAGCTGTCAAAATCGGTTTTAACAATTGCAAAGCGTGCCGCTTTTGTTTAGGTACGGCTGTAATATGCAAGTCCTAAGAAAATCTTTAATTATTTTCAGAGTACAAAAACAACAATGTTACACTTTGTTTATCTTTCGTCAAACCATTATCGAATGAGAGTCGGTCGTACTCTGCATAAATCAAATTCTCAGCAATTATACGGCGAGCATTTCACGATTTGTAAGAGAATATCTACATGAGTCTCATACGATTCTTGATATGAAAGTCTCGTTAGATTATCTTTACCCACGTCTTTAACGATTCCCACAACGATTTAAGAAGCGTCTCACTCGTGTTACAGTTTTTCCTGTGCGAGGAATCTACTATGAGTAAAAAATGCGGTTACCGACGACCAAAGACGCTCTTCATGCGACTCCCAGTAGGTCTTACCCTGGGGCGAATTTGTCGATTACAGAAGCGATGATGTGATAGACACGAGCAAGATAGTAATGCACACCATCTAAATTACAACCTAGTACACTTTTTCGAATGCATTGCCACATTTGTGGAGTGAACGCCTACCACTTGTACCCAAAGTAAGCGGGATACACTGAAAGAATTTTCTTCGCAATACTAACGAATTTTGACATTAATCCCATGAAAAATTGCATTATAAAGGAACCTATGCAGCGCTTCGTTGGATCAATGAAACCTGTTTCATTAAAAGGACTTAATGAAACATTACATTAGATCCATGAATATTATTCATTGGATGAATACTTTCAATAAAGTACAATTTTTTTTTTTTTTATATTTTTTTTAATTATTTTTTTTTTTCTTTTTTCTTATTTTATTTTACTTTATTTTATTTCTTATTTTTTTTCTGTCTCTGGCGGGATTCGAACATGCAACCTCGGTGCTGATAGACTAGCTCATTACCAGCTAGTCTACCGGGGCAGTGTAGTTTTTGTATAAAAAAACTATGTTTTTTTCTCAATTAAGGGCGTAAATATGAGATTAAATTGTCCATAATAACAATAACAACGTTGATTGAAAGTTTTTGTTTCATTACTATAATGACATTTTTATTGTCATAATGAAAATTTAAATTTATGAAGGCAATTATTGAAATATGTTGCTTTTATAAAAAAATTTTTTGATTTCATAAATTTAATGGCATACATGTAACATTAGATGTATGAAATTATTAAATCTTACATTTTTTAAATAACAATTAAACATTTTTTTAATGAAACTATAATTTTGTATTAAGTTATGAATATAGTTATGTTTGTTTATTGTTTTTTTGTGTTCCCAATTAAAATTTTTTGTTTTACTTGGACAAACTTAAGTTTTCATATATCCAATGAAAATTTTTAACGTAATTACGAAATCTAATGAAGCGATTTTAACGAAAATACTTCATCAAACCTATGAAATTCCATTTAGACAATGAAAATTTTCATTAACCCAAGGAATACTTTTTTATGAAAATGATTCATTAAATATATGAAGCATTTTTCTTTCAGTGTAGTGAAGTGTTCATTCAATAAATATAAACTCAGTACTGCTTCACACACATTGTAAACAGGCAGCAGACAGTCTATACACAATCTCGCTTACTTCGTGGGCAAGTGGAAGGCGTCTTGCACACTACTTCACACACATTGCAAGCAGGTAGGCTTTTTGGATTTTCGCGTTATTTAAGAATGTTATATTTTCAGGACATTCAGACCAGACTTTCGTTATAAATTGAAAAAATATATGTTTAACTCGGGAAAAATTTTTAGATTGTTCCTTATTAAAAATAAACTACTTAACAAAGTAGCAAATGAAAAATAACGGGGCCCATACAGAATTTATCAAAACATTATAAAAGATGAACAAAATTTTTGTAAATTCAATACACTTCCGTCATACACTTTGTAAGCTAGAATTCATTGAACACGAAGTGATACACACTTCATTGAAGATATGTGATGTTGTATGCAAAGTTCGCCGCTGGGTACACGACTGAAAATGCTAGATGGGCATGAAGTAATTATGTTTTTGTTTGAATGTTTTTTTTTTATAAAAATCGAACAAAAATTGTTTAAAAAAACTTAATTTTATGTTGTCCGATTTTTTTTGACGATTTTTCGAAACTGAAAAGACGATTTTTTTATTTTTTCTCAGGAAACTGACGATTTCCTCACAAATTTATCTGGCAGCCCTGAATGTGACAAAATAGTCGCTCTAATTACACCGAGAGAAAAGAATGTGTAGGGTTTTAATTTTAAAAATTAAGCTATTAAGGCCGATGATTCACTATCCTATTCATTCGCGTATTTAGATAAAGTATGATAGTGTTAGAGCAGAAAAAAATTTAGTGAAAGAAATTGTTTTGTGTGGTAGTGTGGCACAACACGAATTCAACTATAGGGGGCGTCGAAACGCATCTGAATTTGACAGTTCGAACAAATTTCTTTTGTTTGCGTTTTGTTAGGAATGGTTGACATTTCGAACCGTAAACACTAACAATGCAACGCAAAAAGTACCTATGTTGTTTTAGGATTGTTGTAGTATTGACGCCACCTGTAGTTGTCTTCGAATTAGTGTGGCATTGACAAAAGATTGTGCAAACTATTTTCTGTCGAATAGAATTTTCTCAGATTTTTGTGTGAATGATGCATATAATTAATATTCTATATTGCATATTCCCTATTTTTTTATATGTTTTTTTTTTAATTATTTAGCTAAAGTTCAATGTACTTTGTATTCCAATCGTCATTAAAATAACATGATTTTAAGAGACTTCAATGATAATTTTATTTTCTGAAATAAAGAATGAAACATTTTTCTTTTTTAATTTTAGTTTTAAATTTTTTTTATCAAAACATTCAAACAAAAAAAAATAATTTTATTCAAGGAAATTGATATATTTAGTGTTGAAAATATGTGTTTACCCAATCCCAAAGTAGTTCAAGTACGAAAACCAATTTTTTCTGTGTATATTATTTATGCAATACCATATTAAAGATATATTAAAAAAATATTATAAAATAAGTGCTACAAATTGGATCTTGCTAAAAAAAAGCAGAGCTAACAAAGAAATTAATCTAAAAAAATACAAACTTAAACAAATTTTAATTTTAATTAATTCAATACGGAATTGCAAAATTTCTCTTAAGCTTAAGTTTTGAATAGTACAAATTTAAACAAACAGAATTTAATCTTACGATAAAAATTAATAAAGTACAATTCTCAATACCATCTTCTTAAGATTTTTTATTTTGTTTAAATATTTTTATACTAACGGAAAGCTTTTGCTACATTGCTTTCAAATATTAATTTTAAAAATTTATATCATGTTTAAAAAACTCATAATAAGAAATTGTTAATAATATTGGTAGAGAATTTAAACTTTTAAACTTCTGTTTCAATCTTTTTAGAGTTGATAAGAATTTAAACTAGAAACATAATAAATAAATATAAATTCCCACAGAATTTCAATACAGTAGGGATCGAAAAAATATTTAAGATTGTTTATTTTTATTTTTAACACTTACCAATAAAACATAAACGAGCTAAATTCCAGCAGTACATTCCATACGTTTCACAATAATACTTGCAAAAAACTTAGTTGAGATAACAATTAACCAAATATGATTGCAAATGACTTTTGCTCGCTATAGTTTTATGAGAGTTCTTGAGAAAGACCTCACGTTATTTGACGCGTACCTGAATTTCCAAGACGCCGTTCTTTCTTCTCCCTGTTCGGAACGCGAAGTAGTTGAATTTGCAGTGTCGCCTATTTGGTAACTGCTTTGTAATATGTGCATTGGCGCTGGGTGTCACGTAGGGACCACTAATTGACCCAAGTGAGCTGCCTTCATGATGGCTGCCTAAGCAACATAACCTTACACAACTTACTGATTGTCGTTCAATAATTCAATATACATATGTAGGTCTAAACCGCAACCAATTTTAATGCTGATGTCTGTTTTTATAAAAATATATTAATAATAAATAGCCCTGCAGATAACGAGTCTAGTCCATACATGCATGTAAAGAGTAGTCCATAAAGGAGTAGGAGTACTCCAAAACTACTCCAAATATATGGGTAAAAGGTGGTCCATTTAACATTACGATGTCCTAGGAGGGGACCATATAACCCACCGAAGTAGTCCCTAAACTACTCTATGGAGTACTAAAGTGGGTAAGTTTTAAAAGTACTCCATGTTACTACAGTATGGAGTACACTTAGGGGGTAGTTTAAGCATTTTTATTTTTCATTTTTTACTAATCGCCTTTTGTGGTGAGTACTGTAGTCTATTATTGCTATTATTAAATATATTTATTTGGTATTTTAAATTTGTTTTCCTTTTTTCCACAAATTTCACAAACTTTCACTTTTAAATAAACAATTAATAATGGACACCATCAGGGCTACCAATGTGTAATACTGTAAACTAGAGTTTGCTAAAAACCGTAAAAATGTGCAACCGCGGTTTCGGTTTTAAAATGATTAAAACCGGCCGGTTTCGGTTCGGTTTTCGGTTTTGAAAATATCAAAGGAAATTTCATACATAAACATATATATTTTTTTTGCAAGTTTCTTATTTGTTTCAATACATGTACTTTTGTTCGCCCTTAAGTGTATACCTGGGCCTGGCCAGGCATGTTTTGACTTTTTCTAGTTTTTTTTTTTTTCATATAATTATTAAGTATATTAGAACGAAACTTTATGTATTCCTCAATTCCGCAATTGACCAAATGAAAATTTTGTGCATATTGTATCCACCTGGGCCTGGTCAGGCCCTTCCCTATAATATATATACTGCAGTTAATAAAATTAAAATGAAACTTTTTAAAAAAGCGTACACAACACATAAGAATTCTTCCTTTTCTGTTTTTTCGAAAAACTATTTTATTTCCCAACAAAATGTTCCTGCTATAGCCATAAAACTCCATACATATAAAAGTAGTCCCAGCCTTGCCCAGGGGTTCTTTAGTGTGAGTTTTTTCTATAGCCACAAGAAACTCCATACAAAATTCAAGTGGCCCAGGTGGCAGTTTATGCCTCACAAATAAGGCGTGTACTTAAGAGTAATGAAGATAACATTTGTTCTTCTTAGTACTTATTTTGAATTTAAAGACTTTTGAAATACCTTGTTATTGTTGAAGGCTGTTATGTATAAAGTTTTTGTATATTAAGTACGAGTATGATGTTTAATTTGCAATTTCTTCAAGCATAAATACATTGTTAAAGTTAAAGCTAAAACCGAGGTTTTTTTGTCGGTTTTCGGTTTCGGTTTTTAGGCATTTAAAACCGCGGTTTCGGTTTCGGTTAAAACCGAACAGCAATCCCTACTGTAAACTATAGAAAAGTATACATCATGCAGTTGTTGGCAGCACTGTATGTTAATTTCTTATAACATGGTCCATACTACAGTACATTGGACCATGTTGTAAGTAGTCCATTTAAGCCACAATGGACCACGTAGTCCAATATTATCTGTAGGGAGATATCATATAGATATAACTCCTGAACTGTCGGTGGAGAGAATTAAATAATCTGCACAGCCGAATATAGCACTCTAACTTGTTTTTGTCTTGCGATTGGAGAAAATGTGGCATAAAATGGAAATTTGTAAAAAAAAATTGGTCTATTGCCACTGCTCTAGGTTTTAATAAAACATGTTCTACGCGATACATGCATAAGTATTTATAACTTTTACAAATGAAAAGGTACACCTTTAAAAGTACTTTTTAGTAAAATTTGTTGTATGGATTCGAAACTTCAATATTCACCCTAAACTGTAGTTGCACAAAAAGCACATTCAGAATAAAACACGACAAAGCAAAGTTCAACATGAATAAGTTAGAATTAATATCCAAATATTCCAGTTTTTTATACCCTCCACCACAATTAGTTGTGAAGAGGGTATATTCAGTTTGTCATTCCGTGTGAAACTTTTTTACTATTCATCTCAGACCCTATAAAGTATATATATTCTGGGTCCTTGAGTAATTTTAAGTCGATTTAGCCATGTCCGTCTGTCTGTCCGTCTGTTGAAAACACGCTCACTTTCGAAAAACTCAAAAGAAATCAACAAACTTGGTGTCAAATTGCTTGTAGTTATCCTAAGCAGTTTGGGATTGAAATTCAGCAAAATCGGTTCAATAGGATCTGAGCTATGAATCAAAATGTGGAACCACCACCTAAAAAAAATTGATAATTTTGTTACAAAAACTAACATAAATGGTGGAAAAATGCACAGAATGATATAAGATTTCGCAACAATTCGTTTTATTCAACTGGAAATCACGCTGTGAAATTTCGTGAAGATCCGTCAATAATTTACCCTAGGCCCCATATAAGCCCTACTCCCGGAAAACAGTATATTAAGCCTAAAACCCTAACTAACAATGCTATCATTACAAATTTTGGCAAGTCACAGTTACATAGGACTAGAAATTAAACTGTTAAGTTTCGTGAAGATCGGTCCATAATTTACCATAGGCCCCATATAAAACCTACTTCCGGAAAACAACTTAGTACGCCTAAAAACGTAAAAAATAATGCTATCATAACAAAATTTGGCACATCAAAGTTTTATTGGGCAAGAAATAAAATTGTGTTATTTCGTGAAGATCGGTCCATAACTTATCCTGGGCCCCATATAAACCCTACTCCCGGAAAACAGTTTAGTACGCCTAAATCCGTAAAAAAGAATGCTATCATAACAAAATTTAGTAAATCAAAGTTTTATAGGACAAGAAATAAAACTGTGTAATTTCGTGAAGATCGGTCCATAATTTACCCTGGGCCCCATATAAACCCTACTCCCGGAAAACAGTTTAGTACGCCTAAATCCGTAAAAAATAATGCTATCATAACAAAATTTGGTACGTCAACGTTTTATAGAACTGGGAAAAAGACTGTAAAATTTCGTGAAGATCGGTCCATAATTTACCCTAGGGCCCATATAAACCCTACTACCGGAAAACAGTTTAGTCGCCTAAATCCATAATTAATAACAAATCGTCACAGTTTAAGATAATAATAACATCATACAGATATTACTCCTTAAACATTCGAACTGTCGGTGGAGGGTATCAAATATTCGGCACAGCCGAATATAGCACTCTAACTTGTTTTTTTTATTATTCTAATATTTTAGAGGCCAGGTTTGGAAATAGTAAAAAAGATTGATAAGAACTTTAGCTGCAATTTGTTTTTTTTTTCACATTTTTAAACTAGTCTTAGAAGTTTTGTTTTATTTTGTTATTTTTTAATTAAAAAAGTCCCACGAAAGAGAGACATGTGATTTTTTTTAATAGAAAGTAAAATTTAAAAAATTTGATAAAAAAAAAATTGTGAAAATTATATTGTAAAAAAAATCTAAATAAATTAAAATTATCTTAAAATAACATTATTTAAGATATAAAATAACGAGTTTGTTCATATTCAGTGCTTGAAAAATAGTAAAAAAAAAACACCGAATCTGTTAATCTTCTGCTGCTAACTTCAAAAAAAAAAAAAAAAAAAAGGAAAACGGATTTCAAATACGAACACTTAAATGCGTAAGTAAAACATTATCTTTTCACAAAATGTTTTTATCTCTCAAATCCAATTTGTAAAAGTATTGTTTCGAAAAGAAACTTTAAATGTCAGTTTTCTAAATTTTCAAAACTATACTAGATAAGCCGATGTTTTAACCATATTCCCTGATATCACAAAGAAAAGAAAGAAAACCGAAGTTGAAATAATATTTTTTTTTTTTTTTAATTTTGGATTAATTTAACTCGGTATTTTTTTTTTTTTTTGTGGTAGAAATGAAAATATCGAAACCTCAAGATACCCTGGATATTTTATAAAAAAATAAACAAAAGTTCAAGGCGAATTTACTTCAGGTGGTGTCGAAAAGACAGCCGGTTTTTTTTTTGTTCAGGCCAGATGTGTCAAAAGTTTGTTTACATGTGCTTTTTAAAATTGAGTTTTTAAATTAACATTTTGCTTTACAACTTATAAATGAAAAAATTAAACAATAAAGAAATGATAAATTAAACTATGTATAAAAATTAAGTTAAAATCTTTTTTATATCACCAAAACTAATTTTTACCATTATAACTATAGCTTAAAGCTATTTCTATGATTATGTGCAGTTTAATATTTAAATGTATAAAATGAACACAGAAAAGAAACGGCTTAGATTATTTTAAATACAACATTAAATTCAACCGAATTTGGGAATTAATGCTCACAAAAATTGCACAAGTTTATGTTAGAAAAACTATTATTTTCTTAATTCCAAAAATAATTTTATTTTTTTTTCATTTTTTTTCTCAATTATTTTTGTTAATTTTTGTTTAGGGATGCCAGATACATTTTTTCTTCAATCCCAAATTTAAAATAAAAATTACTTAAAATATCCCCTCTAAAAATAAAAAGGCACTAAATAATTCTTTAAAAAAAAAATTATTTAGTTTAGCATAGATAAGCACACTAAAACAATAATGTCATGTAACCAATTTTACAATTTGGTAATTATCTTACAAATTCTGACCAAAAATCTACGTTATTAAAAGAAGTGGAAGTTGTGATCAGTTAATCTAAGATATAATTAATAGATTTTAAATTTCTTGTTCCTATGACTAGTGGTAAAAATATAAACCTTAAAGCATCATGAGAACATTGGCAAACATGCTTCTAGCATTAATGGAGTCTGCCTGGAAATCCATGTTACACCATTTTATATCGTTTAAGAACTTGAAATGTTCACAACTTCAGAAAATTCCAAATGTGGAGAATTAGGGCTATAATAACGACCCACAAACTCATCCATGTAACGCGTAAAATATTAATTGGCTTAGCCATTCAAAAGTGTTCTTTAAATCGAAAAAGCAAAACAATAAAATTGTTCAGTTGTTTGTAATAGTCTTTTAAACTAATTTGTATAATTTTTATTATAAAATTCAGTTTAACAAAGAAATAATTGTTTAATATTTTTAATTTTATTAATTAATTAATTTTAAATTTTAAATAAAAAACTGATATTTACTGATCAGCAAATCAGATTTTTCAGCCGTCCGATATTGTATTTGCGCTATAATTTGTTTCATATATATTGTATTAAAATGAGTTTTGTACATAAAAAGTCTTACAGATTTTATATATGTATGACGGCTTGTAACAGAAACAAATCTATCAATAATTTCCCTAAAAAGAAAAATGTTTTTTTTTTTACATTCTCAATATAAGCCCGAAATTAATTGTTTTAAACTAATTTGAGATAAGAACCCCAAATCTGGTAGCCCTGCTTTAGTCAACTGTTTTATACAAAGCGAATTCATATATATATTAATTCGCCTTGTTTTTGACATTACATGACCGAAAAATAAAAACAAAATACATGTTGTTTTTTGTGTTGTTGACTTGTTGTAGTCTCGCCGCCACCTGATGTAAATTCGCCTTGCAAAAGTTGATTACAAAATGTCATTATGGTTTGATTAAAATTTTAAAAATGGTTTGTGGCATTTCCTAAAAAATTTAATTGCTTAAATCACTATGATTTGATATTTAAAAAAAAATCTGAATCTGCATGTTGTATACATAAGATCTACATACAAATGTTCGTATGTATGTACATACATTTATTTCAAATGTTTGGTTAAGTTATGCAACTTTTCAAATCCTTTAGGTGTTTCGAGCCCTAACAGCGAAGATAACGTTTTAGACATATTTTGCGAAATTGACTTATTGATGCCGAATTGTTCTCCAGCCTGCAACACGTCGGTTTGGTAAAATATTGAATCCAAAAAAAATAATAGTTACAAAAAGACAAACCTTTTAATTTTAACGTAAATGACACCCATCTTTTTGTGTGACCGTAACAATTACGTAGCTTACATTAAATAATGTGGAAGTCGTCGAAGAATTAGCGAAATTTGTTTTATTTATTTATTTATTTATTGAAACTTAACTTGCTATTTGTGTACTAACAATATACTATGATACAAAAGTTGAGAAAACAATTATTCAGGGGCTCTCATGTACCAATTTAGTGTTGAAGTCCATAGCTGTCTTAGGTCACTTCGTTAATTTGGTGGTCACACGATCAAGTTTTGCCTTTCAATTCCATTTAATTTGTAATACACTCTTAAGCGGCCCATACACTTGCAATATTATTTTATATGATAACCGCCATATAATTTCCATTTTGTCCTATATTATGCAATTAGTCGCATAATAGTTTCATTCATTCAATAAAACAGTGAAGGGCACACACATACTATCACATTTATGCTTGTGTTGACGAAATAACAACAAAGCAACAGCCGAACGTACATTGTCACAGACATACAAAGAAGTTTATAGTGTACATGTGTCGACGTCGCACAAGCCGCATTTTTATTCCTATGCACGCGTACATAGGATTTGTGCCCGTCACTGCAATAAAAAGATAAACATAACCTATAGGAATAACATAAACAGCATTGTACACTTTCTTTTCGCTGTGCAATAAAAATCAAAAGTCTTTTGATTGTTGCCAATATATTGTGTCACCTTCGAATATCACTTACACATTGGCGATATAATTGTACAATGCGTAAACTTGAACAATTTTATTGCAAGTGTATGAGCCGCTTTACTTTTTTACTTAGTGCCGGTTCACACACGTCAAGTTTGACTCTTTAGGTCTTGAGTTTTTTGGATAGAGGGGAAAAGAAATAGCATTCTCTTTTCGCCTTTCACCTAAAAGCTCAAGACTTGACGATACAAACTTGACCTGTGTGAACCAGCACTTACACGCTCACACTTTTTAAATTGACCACGAGATTGCTTTTAATTTTACCTTTCCATTCGTTTGGCAATTTTATTTTCAATTTAACAGTTAATTACAAGTTTGTCTTTATAAACTGTTTGTGCCGGTTCACACACGTCAAGGACTCGTCAAGTCTTGAGCTTTTAGCAGAGAAGGGAAAAGACATTTCTTTTCCCCTCTCTCCTAAAAACTCAAGACTTGATGAGTCAAACTTGACGTGTGTGAACCGGCACTTTCCGTGATGACATTTTGAAAGTGCCGGTTCACACACGTCAAGTTTGACTCGTCAAGTCTTGAGATTTTAGGAGAGAGAGGAAATGAAATGGCATTCTCTTTTCCCTTCTCTCCTAAAAACTCAAGACTTGACGAGTCAAACTTGACGTGTGTGAACCGGCACAAAGTAAATTGCTTACAAATTGAATGCAGTCCACGTCACAGCTTTCAAGTTATGTTAATTTTGACAAGCAGTGTATGTAAAAGACTATCAAGAAGGCTAAGTTTTTTTATAAATCGGTTTAAAATTAAAAGTGTCATAACTTCTTTGTTTTCCAACGGACTTACATCATTTTTTATTCTGTATTTATATTTATATTTATTATTGTGAAAAAAAAAAACACCAAATAAATGGCAAAATGGAAGTAACAAAACGTGTATTTTGTCGTGTTTAAAATCGTATTTATGATTTTTTTGGAGACATTTTCTTAAATTTCCCGTTATAACACTTTATTGAGGACAACGTTAGTGACTATTGCATGCATTTTGCTGTCAATGTGCTTTGAAACACGACAAAATGCATGCAATGGTCGCTTACGTTGTCCTAAAAAAAATTAAAACTGTAACTTTGCATGTAATTTAAAAATAATTTTTGCTTTTATTATCATTATTTTTGATAATAATAAAATAAAAAAATTTAAAAATAGTAATCCTGCCTGTTAAAAAAGTTTTTTTGCTCTCCTGACTTATAACTTACAACGTAATTCGCGGCTGTGCTTTAATTGTTAATTTGGACATAGCTCAGAACCCATATCCTAATAAATCAAAAGCCTATTGGGGGTTCGACTATCTCCACACAGCCAACAGCCCCTATTTTCGAGTCTCGCAAACTCGCCCGCCATTTCATTACCGGTGATGTTGCAGTGACTAGGTACCTAGCATACACTCACTACATTCTCTTTTAATATTTCCCTTAGAGCTCTTCTACAATCATTGACTAGTTTAGAATTTACAAAACTGCCTACTTAGGCCCTAAGAGTGGACCACATATCTAGTGTCTTTTGAGCCCCAGCAATGATAAAGGTAGACCCCTTCACCCGTTCCCCTTAGCTTGGATAAATCGGCAAATCTGAAGTATCGCCGATATATCGGTATCGGTATTCGTTACGTCCCTAATTGTCACTTTCCAGTAAAAAAAATTTGAGTTGTTTGAAGCACTTAAGAGAAAAAGCGCATAATCGAGCGCTTCAATAAAAGAGCTTTCATACAGCAGTAAATGATAATGAATAAAATATACAAAAAGCTGCTATTTTAGTGCTGATAACGAAGAAGGTTGCAAACCGAACAAAATAAAAATATACGAAAATGATTGAAAAAAGGCATTTAAACAAGTAAAAGTAAAACATTAATGAATATGTTAATATAGTTAGCCCCTAAAAAAGCACTTTGAGAGTGCTTTGTTTGCATGTTAAAAGAAGCGCTTATTGTCAGCAGAAAATAGACCTGCAAACCGGGAACACCCCATACAAAAATCAGGCATCCCATCAGCAGGTTTGAAGCGATTTGAGGTATGAATTCATACACAAAACCTGCTCCTTTTGGAGCACATTTTTACTGGGTTACAAATCGGCGACCAAATTTTAGATAGTGTCCACAATACTGTTACCAACGACACTATTAAGGTAATGTCGCTAATCGGGTATTTACGACTTTATGAGGAAAAAAGTCGTTTATATAGTCGCCAACGACAGTAAAAAGGTTGGGGGTCATTCCGTGTGAAACTTTTTTATAATTCATCTCAGACCCCATAATATACATATTTTTTGGGTCCTTTAGTAATTCTAAGTCGATGTAGCCATGTCCATCTGTCTGTCCGTCGGTCCATCTGTTGAAAACACGCTCACTTTCGAAAAGCTCAAAAGAAATAAACAAACTTGGTGTCGAATTGCTTGTAGTTATTCTAAGCAGTTTGGGATTGAAATCCAGCAAAATCGGTTTAGTAGGATCAGAGCTATGAATCAAAATGTGGAACCACCACCTAAAAAAAATGGATAATTTTGTTACAAAAACTAACATAAATGGTGAAACAATGCACAGAATGATATAAGATTTTGCAAAAATTCGTTTTATTTGACTGGAAATCACGCTGTAAAGTTTCGTGAAGATCTGTCTATAATTTACTCTAGGCCCCATATAAGCCCTACTACCGAAAAACAGTATAGTACGCCTAAAGCCCTAATTAACAATGCTATCATAACAAATTTTGGCACGTCTCAGTTTAATAGGACAAGAAATGACACTGTTAAGTTTCGTGAAGATCGGTCTATAATTTACGCTAGGCCCCATATTAACCCTACTCCCGGAAAACAGTTTAGTATGCCTAAAACCGTAAAAAATAATGCTATCATACTAAAATTTGGTACGTCACAGTTTTTTAAGACTTGAAATGACACTGTGAAATTTCGTGAAGATCGGTCCATAATTTACCCTAGGCCCCATATAAACCCTACTCCCGGAAAACAGTTTAGTACGCCTAAACCCGTAAAAAATAATGCTATCAAAACAAAATTTTGTACATCAAAGCTTTATAGGACTAAAAATAAGACTGTGAAATTTCGTGAAGATCGGTCTGTAATTTACCCTAGGCCCCATATAAACCCTACTCCCGGAAAACAGTTAAGTACGCCTAAAACCGTAATTAACAATGCTATCCAAATAGAAATTGGTACGTCACAGTTTTGTAGGACTAGAAATGGCACTGTGAAATTTCGTGAAGATGAAGCCCAATCTTGTTAAATAATTAAATAATCCTAAAACCGTAGCAGATATAGATATTGTGGTAAACTTTCTTCCAACTTAGCTACATATGGCCAGAAATTTTGTGATATACGGTCCATAATGTACCTTAGATCCCATTTTAGCAGCCTTCTGAAATTCACTGCAAACGCTTAAACCAATTGCACCGCTGTATTAAAATTTACGATTTTTAATACAAGAAATCACTCTGCAGAATTTTGGGATGATTGGTTCATAGCTTACCATGGCTCCAATATAAATTGCCCTCCTGAAAATGATTTAAGTACGGCTTAAACTGTTACGAATCATGATATTCTACTCAAGCTATTTCAAATTGCTAAAAAAAGCATTAAACTTTCTAATTGTCGGTCAATAATTTGTTATATGTCTAAACCGCAACCAATTTTAATGCAGATATCTGTTTTTATAAAGATAATAATAATAAATAGACATCATATAGATATTACTCCTAAAACATTTGAACTGTCGGTGGAGGGTATCAAAGATTCGGCACAGCCGAATATAGCACTCTAACTTGTTTTATAAAAATGTTGTCTTAATTTTTAAAAATTAGAAACAGTTTATTAGGTTAGAAGACTATGTAGCCCCTTACTGGGTACAAAGGACATGATTTTTTTCTCGGATATTACGGGGGGAGAAGTGGGCGCATTTAAGGCTTCTGGAGACAGACGCAAATCATCATCCTCTCAATCTGAGGTCAGACGCTAATGGATTTGAGGACGTTGCAGACTGACAGCCTTTAGAAGTCCTGACAGATTACTATCGAGGGCCACAGAACGTATTCCCGCCTTGTGGAAAAGGGTGCATAGAGAGGGGTTGTCTATTAGCTGCTCCAACCAGGTGAAACTTACGTTAATAGATACGGGGAGGTAGTTTTCAGCTCGTTCTCAGTTAAGGCTCTTCTGATATGGGGGGCCCTACCGGTTGCTACTAACTTCACTGCTGCCGCAAGGCCCTAAATGTCCATGTACGAAAGCCCTCGCAGCGGGACACGATGATGCAAAAAATAAATAATAAAGCAGTAGGTATAAATTAAAAAAATTAAAGACAGTTTTTATTCAAAAACAAAGTTATTGCAGTAATAAATTTTTTTAAAAATAATCAATAAGTTAACAAATAAAATTTCTCTTTTTTTGCAACAATTAAATTTTTACATGACCTCAAAAAAACAACATTATGATGATAAAGACATTAAATATATGAACACAGATGGGTATAGGTATATGTATATGTATTATTAAATCGATAAATTGTGTTTTTTTTTTCCTCTTATATGTACCTACTAACGTTTTGAATGAAATTGCCGTCTAAGACTGATGAATGAAGATGAAAATACTTCAAACGAATAGAGAAAATCTACAATTCCAACAACAATGACAGCAACAAACACAAAAAAATTAAAGATATTAATTAACCGCAAAAGTCTGCAGGAAAATGTTGTCTCTAGTTGTGTGAGTTAAACTTTGAAATAAACGAAAAACATCAAACAGACATCAATAAATTTTAGGGCTGGTAGAAAATGTTCAATGAGACTGAAGTTTGTTCAAGGAGAAAGGGCAATCTGGGGCTTTTTTTAAACTATGAGTTAAAACGAGTTTTCTGATATTTAAGGCAAACATTTTTTGTGTTTAGAGAAACAATGTAAACATCGTTTTTTTGGTCACTATTTTTGTTTATTAAAATCATGTAGGTATAGGTATGTACATAGGTATTTTCCTATGGGGTTTTAAAAAAGGAGAAGATTTCACGTGAAGAAATCTTTGAAAATGTCGCAAACTTGTTCACATTATTATAGGTACTTGCATACCTACTTACTAGGGCATTCATTCGGTTAACCGATTAATTACTACCCGATTAATTGATCGGTAATGCTATGTTCGTTTCGTTTAGTTTTGACATTTTTTGTTTGTGTTTTTAGTGTGATTTTTTTTTTAAAGATAAAAAAGCATATAAAACTTAAAAATATATTATTTAATACTTTTATTTATATTATAATGTTAATTTTATCACTTTATTTTATTAAACATCAATTTTTATTTTGTTTTTTTTCTTTGTTTTGATTTTTTTTTTTTTATAGCTAGTTCAGATGAAATAACGATAAATGTTATCGAAATTGAAGATGATAGTACATTTTTCCTGTTTCGCAGCCTGTTTCAAAATGAAACGACCTGTTTCGCTCTTAAAATTTCGTATGGGGAAACAAGTCGTTTCAATCATGTTTGGGGCGCGAAACAGGAATAAGAAACACGAATATTGCTGTCCGTGTGAACATGGCATAAATTTTAATTTGGCTTTTTTCGATTAACGATTAAATCGGCTAATTTAAGTCGATTAACCGTTGTAACAAGAGTTATAATTTTTGTTAGTATTAAACTATATTATATATATACCGATGGCCTTGAAATTTTCACAGCATGTAACTGCAACCCTGGAAGAGACATTAGGCTATACGTTTAATTAAAAAAGTGTGCGTGGACCCGCCCCTTTATAGAAAAAGTAAAAAACATTATATACAACAAACTTCTGAGCCGATCGTCATCAAATTTTCACAGAGGGCTATTGTTCTGAATCAGTGAAGGGCACACACATACTATCACATTTATGCTTGTGTTGACGAAATAACAACAAAGCAACAGCCGAACGTACATTGTCACAGGCACACAAAGAAGTTTATAGTGTACAAGTGTCGACGTCGCACAAGCAGCACTTTTATTCCTATGCACGCGTACATAGGATTTGCAAATGTGCCCGTCACTGTTCTGAATTAATGTGTTGTAGGGTTCAAAAAGGTGTGATTGGACAAAGGGGCGGTGCCATATTTTTTTCGTGGATGACAATATTAAATATCGCATATTTTAAGAGCCGCTGCAAGCATTTTGTTGAACTTTTGGTAATTGTTCTTCTGAGCCCCAAAATTGAAATAAAATAGCAGCGGGGGAAATGGTACCCCCCATAGGATGCCAATGCTTAATATCGCATATCTTAAGAACTGTTATAGTGAGAATATTCAAACTTTGTAGAAGTCATTCTAATGGTATACTACACTTTTGAACATAAAAATAAAGCGGGAAGAACTATGATAGCTAAAGTCTTCAAACTATTATGGTAAATTTTAAAAGAAAAATGGGCGGTGTTGACGGAGGGAAAGCAATACCCCCATAAAACCAAACTACTGAATGCCACGGAATTCTCTTACTACGAAGCAGCTAATAATTAAATAAATAAATTTTTGTTTACATATTGTAAATACTTTAGTTTTATTTTATAACGATGGGGCTAGCGAAGCACACCGGGTTAAGCTAGTACAATATATTTCCTTCTATAAATACATTTTTAAAATCCAATACAAAAATAGAAATTAAGTAATTCGGAAATTAGAAATTAGCTTTGCCAGGATGGTTAAGATGATGACCTGACAATAGAAGAAACTTACGATAGTAACGCAACAACAAAATTAACCCAAACAATTAGAGTGTTAAAAATTAAAAACAAAAAATAAAAAAAAGGATTTAAATGCCATAATGGACAATTTTATATGTTTAGAGAAATCCAGGAAAAAGACTGAGAATTAGATATTCTGTATTATGGGTTGCTCTCGATTTCTCCGACATCTTCGACCAGGGTTTGCCATTGGAAATTTTCGAAAAGGGGTAAAAAAAGGAAGGGTATTTCAATAAAAAAAAGGGTCAACATTTTTAAAAGCAGTGTTTCCCATTTAAATATATATAAAAAGACCAAACAAACAAAAAATATTTATTTCAGGTAAGCAGTGCTTAAAAAACTTAATTTGTTTACGGAATGTCCTTTCCTATTTTTAACACTTGACAAAAAGTTTGTTCTTCATCATTATAGCTCATTTTTTTAATACTTTTTATGTTATATTCCGAATTTTTTTTACCTATTTAGCGATTTCAAATTAATTTTAGGTTTTGTTTCCAATTTTGCAATCGTTGGCGAATTTTTTCCTGCAAGTTTTGTGATTGTTTAAAGCTTACCGCTGTTACCAAATATTTGGGAATTTCAGCAATTTTTCTGAGATTTTTTTATTCCTGTTAGTTTTAGGGACTTTTAATCAATTTGATGGCGCTATTTTTGCAAAATTTTTCGAGTTTTAAAATTTTTGCGAAGCTTTCTTGCTCTTTGAGGCAATCCTCGCCGTTTTAAAAATGGCCCCATACATAAAACGATGTCACCTTTTTTACAGGGCACTCTTAATATTGTCGATTTCAAAGGAGGCGAAAAGTTCAATGCGTTATGACATTATTAAGGGTGAATTTTTTAGCATAAAACTTGCTACTCTATAAAAAACGAACACCTAATTGCATTTTTTAAATAAAATGTCACGTTTTTTTAAAGAAATTACCATAAGTTATGCAATAAGTAAAACATAACAAATACCTATGTATATGAGTTATTTTTGCTATTAGGGAAATCGTACTTTAATTTGTACTTTACTATCGAAAATCTATAGAAGTCGTACAAAATCTCTTAACACAAATCTTTTAACGAATACTAACCAGTTTTTAGGAATTTGCGTTCTATGTTTTGGTATTAAATCTTCACTTGAAGTCCATTTCTCCATCTCCGCTTATTTCGAATTTTTTAGCACTAACGTCCAGCATTGTTGACAAAAAACAAAATGTGAGTGCTATTTCCAAAAAAGGGTCACAAAATAGGTGAAAATGATACACAAATATAATTTAAAAAAAGGGGTCATAAATGGTATCAAGACCGTCGAAATAGGGTCAAATTGATACTTTAGTATCACAACGGTAACGCTGTCTACGACAAGTAAACATTTTAACATTTTAACTAAATTATTTATCTCAAAGATTATTTTATAAGATCTTCTTAAGCCATTTAAATTACTAAAAAAATGATTTTACAGTTTATTTTTTAAAAAATACATAATCGGCCTTGTTCTGGAAATCGAAATCACGAGAAATTGAAAAAGGACCAATTTTAAATTCCATCCTGTGTTTAAAGTTGATAAAAACATTTCTTTTTCATTACCTCATACCTACTATGAGGACCACATACATATCTTTACCAAAACTACTTTTGAAATCAGGAAAAGCTACTTTATTTACTTTAATTTTATTCATTGATTAACCGATCAATAACAAAATTAACCGATTAAACCAAAAACTCGATTAATTAATCGAACGATTAACCGATTAAAGTAAAAGCCTGATTAACACTACTTACAAATACAAATATGAATATCACAAATTTAATCAAATAGGTACCTACACAGAAAAAATTGTTGCCGAATTATTTTCAAACAAACGCTTGTTTGAAATTTTTTTTGATTTCTACAAATTTTTTTACTGATTCAATCAATATTTTTGTTTGATTTTTATTTAACCAACAAAAATGTGGACAACTCTTCAAAAATTTAATAAGCGCGCTATTGGTTTGAAGTTTTCATAATTTTGTATGAAATATTTAACGCGATTTAATGTTGTCGTCTTTTTGGTATTTTTTTTATTGATTGTAAGCAACATTTCTTTATGTGAAATATAAGAACCACAACAAAAAACACATGCAGTCTATTTTTGGACGCTTTAAAAAAGAACAGCAATAAGAAAAATGATAAAACAGCGTGACGAGGTTTGTAGTAAAAAAAACAACAAAAACAATAGCAGGTAAAAAAAACGTTTCATTTTTTTTTTAAACAACAGAAAAAACACATTATAAGAAACAAAATAAATTTTTGGTTGGTTTCAAAGTTGGTAAAAAAAAAAACAAAATCCCGTATTCAATTTTTTCAAACTGTTTGCTTAAATACTTAAAATACAAAAATAGCATGATGGCGGAAAACATATCGAGTCGGTCTGCCGCCGTTTTTGGTTACATTTCTTCTTCATTAGCAAAGGAAAGGATAAAGCAACAGTGAGTGATGAAGAAAAACACTGTGAGTATAAATATGACTTCGTTCAAAAATTATTCCAACAAAAAAATGTGTCTCAAAGCCAGCCGGCCGCTCTGCTCTGCTTCATCTTCGCCAACAGTGCTTGCTTGTGTGCGCGTCATTGCTTGTGCTAAAACTTTTTTGTTTGATTCAGCAAAATTATTTGTTTGAAATTTATATGAATTTCAGTAAACTTTTTGTTTGATTCTGTAAAATTATTTGTTTGAAAAAATCGGCGTTTTTTTTTTCAATAAACAAAATGCAAATAAATTGTTTGAATATGCGAATTTGTTTGTAGGACCGATTTTAGACAAAAAATTTTTTGATTCTACAAATTTTTTGTTTGAATTGGAAAAATAATTTTTTCTGTGTACCTACCTCAGTAAAAAAATTCGAGTTTTTTAAGCACTTAAGAGAAAAAGCGCATTATCGAGCGCTTCAATAAAAGAGCTCTAATACAGCAGTAAATGATAATGAATAAAATATACAGTAGAATAGAGGGCTTCGATTTAGCGGGGTTTCGATTTAACGGGGTTAAAATTAAATTAATACGATTTAACGGGGTTTTTCAATTATTTACTAAAACGATAAAAAAAAAAAAAACATTAAAGACAATTGTTAAAAATTATTCATATAACTAACTGATCTTAAGAAAATAAACACACAAGCAAAAGCAAAAACCCACGTAAAAAATAGCGGTAAACAAAAAAATCATTCCATGTTTCTGTTGTTTTTATTACGAATTATAAGTGGTACCTAGTTAGCAAACAATTACGATTTATAAGAGGTTAAGAAGATTTTATTTGAAGAAAAAATTACGAATTAGCGAGGGGACCAAAATGAATGGAAATTTTACGAATTAAAGAGATTTTTTCAAGGGACCGACAGTATATTACGAATTATCGGGAATTACGATTTATCGGGGTACGAATTATCGGGATTTGACTGTACCTACAAAAAAGCTGATTTTTTAGTGCAGACAACGAAGAAGATTTTAAAGCGAAAAAAATAAAAAAATATTATGTTTTACGAAAATGATTGAAAATGTCATTTTAACAAGTAAAAGCAAAACATTAACGAATACCTATGTTTATTAGGGGAACAACCAAAATAAGGCCCTATCACCACGCTGTAGCCGATGTTGTGCTGAAACCGAAAAATGTTTCTTTAGGCCATTTCGGAACAAAAACGTTCCGCGTCGAAGCCGATTTCTAAAAGCCCTTTGAGATTTTTTTTTCAAAATTTTTTATTTAATAATTACTGAACTAGGTATTTATATATATAATTATAATCAAAATCACAATCTAAACACTATGCCGTAGGAAACATTTTAATATCACGGTTTGTGTTTACGCAGGTGTTTAGCGCTTTTTAATTCGGCTATGTCCTGTGGTCTATTCTCCTTAAAATTTATAATGACTTTTAAAAAAGAAGGTTATAACAAAAGTTTATGGAAATTACCTTCTTCAGAAAAAAATCTATGCCTACCAACAAAAACTCGTAAATTTAACAAAAAGGAATATTAAAAAAAGCACATTGTAAAAAACTGCAAAAGAAACAGAAAAAAAATTAATATAAAAACTGTTTAACACATGAAAAAAAATTAAACAAGAAATCTGATAAAAATCTTTTAACTGTAATAAACAACAACAAAAAACACATGCACAAAACTAAAAACACCGACCAACAACATGCACGCCCCATTAACCATTTAAGCTGCCAAACACCAACAACAATATATTAAGCATGTTTACCAACAACACAATTAAGTAAACACTTACAAGCACTCACACTTGTGTACACAACAAGAAGAAAATAAACAAACAAGGCCCCAGCGAGCAACCAATCAGAATGGAGAAGAACTTGTGGCACAAAAAATGCAAACAAACATGAAGTATTTGTTCTGAATTGTTTTTGTAATCGTTAAAACGAGTTTTCTGATTGGTCGTATGTATGCAGCGGTGTGGTGTTAATTATGAGTTTAACGGTGCATGTACGCCCCTCTTTTTTTTATGTATGTTTTGTTGTTATTTCTTATTTTATTATTTTAAGAGAGTCAATTAAGAGAACGATTTAAAAAAGAAATAGAAAAGTTAGGATTTAAAGGTCTATCGGAATTTTAAAGACTTGTTTAAGGATTATCCGGCAATAAAATAGTTTTTTTCTGGGACCGTAGCAATTATTTCTTTTTTAATACCTAAAAGTCAGATGAAAACAGTTATTATTTTGATATCTGTTTTTTGATCAAAAATAACAGTTATTTTTTAAAATTTTACTTAATAATTAGTATTGTGGTTATTTTGTTGAACTATTTATGGTTTTTAATCCAAATTTTAATTAGGCTTAAGTTCATGAAATTTAATTTTTATTAAATTATTTTTGTGAAGAAAGGAATTTTACAACATGAAAATCAATTAAAATTGTTATTGATAATCTTTCATTCTTGACGTGGCTCGGGCTCGACCAAACATGTAGGTATTTGAATCGAGTAATAAGGTACCTATTTCTTAATTTTTTAACATAATTTTAAATTAATTTACTTGACACAAGTTATAATTTCTTAAGTACCTAAGTCAAGAAATGGCTATTTTTTAAAGCAATTTACCAGAAAATATGATTTGAACCAAGAAAATTTTTCACGATTCTCGTTTAATCCAAAAATGTCTTATTCTAAATATGTATGTATATGGACCCCTTTGCGCGAAATTATCGTAGGTATATGCCATTTTTTGGAAATTGAGTTTTTGATGCAATCTTGTTCTACATTCAAAGAGACGTCACCTGACAAAATATTCTAGGGGAATTTCACTTCGTTGCTCCAAAAATTTAATGTATAGGTGTGTATTTTATTTTTGATATTGCAAGCGAAAGCAGAGAAAAGTAGAAAAATGGCTGTCCTGTAAAATTTGGTTATTGTAACATACGATAATTTCGCGCAAAGGGGTCGCTTGGTTTAAACATAAAGTTATTACTCAAAGTGAACAAAAATTGGAATTCTTTATAGGTAGGTACATACATATACAGCTAAAAAAAAATATTTTAATTCTATACCTACTAAAGGCCATTTTAGACTATAATACTTTGTGTTAAGACATGTCAAAAACTTAAAAATCATTCATAATGTATAATAGTGTAAAAACATTTTGTAATGAAATGTCAAAAAATACGTAAAGAAATTTGGCAGTCGTATGGTTCTCTCTATTTTTTGAAATTTTTCTAAACGATTAGATTTTTCATTTTATCAGAATTGTGTTTTTACAAAAGCACAAGAAGAAAATCAGGGATGGAAAATTAAAATTTTGTGCACAAATATTCACTATTATTTTTTCTAATAAAAAATTGCAAAACGATAAAAAAATATAAAATTTCAAGTGAATTCTTTTAAAATTTAAATAAATCACAAATATTTGTTGTAAAAAATCGTTAAATACGGTACACAGACGAAAAAATAAAAAAATATGATTGTATCAACTTTTCCACCCTAGAAGAAAATAAAAAAACAGCTGTTGAATAGTTTGCCGGCCACATCAAAATAAAAATTATTAAATATTAAAGAAATATTAAAAATAAAGCAAAAATATATCTGAGGACCAAAGTGCAAGTTTAAATGTGCAAGTTAGTGAATAATACGCCAGCTAACAATGTTCCAATGCTTAATAAAATGTTTTTTCGTCTTTATTTTGTAATCTAAAGTGGATCTCATAAATCACAAAGATTTTACTTTTTATTTGAAGTGTGATAGTGTAGAAGCAAAATGTAATGAAAAAAAATTTCTCTTTGATTTTTTGACAATCAGACCAAAAATCATTTCATTTTGTAAGACCAAAAGTCTTAAGACTTGTGTGATAGTGTAAAACAGCCTTAACTTAAATTAATTATTACAAAATTCGAAGAAAAGCCACCAACCCACCCGTTTCTCGAATTAAAACATTTTATTTATGCATGCAGAAATCTTTTCATGAATTGAAGCACAGCCGCGAATAACGTTATAAGAAACAGAATAATTTTTTTTTTCAGGAGAGCAAAAAAACGTTTTTAACAGGCAAGATTATTAAGTTTTTATTTTTTTTTTTTTTTTTTAAATTATTAAAAATAATGATAATAAAAATTTTTATGCAAAATAGGTACCAACAAATTTAAAACTTAAATTACATGCAAATTTACAGGTTATAACTTTTTTTTTTGTGGAAAAACGTTTCATATCCACAATCACGATGTCATTTAAAACGTTCTTCCACTACACAAAGCATCATGACTTGTGGCTTTTAAAACGTTATTCCACGTTTAAAACCGAAAATTTTTTGTACAACTTTTCGCTTTTTGAGTTCGTTTGACAGCGACTGCTTACATTTAATGAATCAGAAGTTAATGCAACAAGTTTTTTTTCTACTTTGACTGCAGTTTTTTAAACGCTGATAAGGATCCCTTTTTTAGAAAGGATCGTAAGCGACATTTTGAAAATAATTTAATTAATGATATTAAAACTTTTTGGAAGAGTCCATGTGTTCTAATTAACAAAATGTCAAAATTGTTAATAATGTTCGATTTTATAGTAAGTTATGTTTAGAAGTTTTTTGTTATTCCAATTGATTAATTCTATAATTTGAAATTAATTAAATGTATTAAAACTCAAAACTGATTCTTAAACACTACAATTTTAAAAATTACTCTATTTATTAAAAATATTTTAAATTTAATAAAGATTTACCAAGCAAATTTTGTATCAAAATTTTCCTTAATAAAAGCTTGTGATATTTAACAATCGTTTATGAACATGAAGATAAGAAAAATGTATAAAAATACGGGTCTATGAAATAACTCCCACGAAATAAGTCCCACTTTTAAAAACGAAATAAGTCCCACAAAAAATTGCTGTTTTGAAAGTGGGAGTTATTTCGTTTTTAAAAGTGGGACTTATTTCGTCAATTGATGGGACTTATTTCGTTACGCGTTTTTATTTTAAGTGGGACTTATTTCGTTTTGAGTGGGAATAAATTCGTTTTGTAAAGTGGGAATTATTTCATACCCCTAAATACAAATGGAGCCTGATGAAGATCTTTTTGAAGAATTATCATATTTGGAAGAGGACATTGAAGACGAGTCGTTAAACCATATTGAAACCAACCAGAATACAATTAATAATAATATGTGCGTGGTTTGTTTCATAAAGCAGCCAAATATCTTATTTTTTCCTTGTAAGCACTTGAAAATTTGCAGTGAATGCTGTCTTACAATGCAAACTCACAAAATTGATCAAACCAGTAAACATTCTGTCGTGCAGAAGTTCATGAAACCCTTCAAATATTTATCTGATAAATAAATGATTTTTTTATGGAGGAGTGCGATAGAGCCATGAAATATAAGGCCATTATGGCTTTATTTCTCATTTTTTTCTTATGCAAAAAGTTATATATTGGACATTTCGTAAAAGGGACAACTATAATTTTTTGTCCTTATCTCTCATGGCTCTCCTTTTTTTGTTATTAATTACTTTATACTTACTATAATAAAAAAACTTTAAAGAAATGTGTACAAATAGGTACCGAACTTAACTACTGGAAAAACAATATTAAAAAAAATTGTTGACGTAATTACGTATGTATGTGTTTTATTATATTTTTAGTAGGAAATTGGAATTCGTGTTCCATTTTTTCTAATATCACCATTACAAAATACAACTAATCCCAATGCCACGTTAAAACTATTATACCGTCTACCATGCACTGGATCTGCAAGCCATTTATAAAGGTCGATAATTTTAATCTGATGGTCCTTCCGAAACGGGTTCCATCTTAATAATAAGAACAATTGATCTGTACTTAATCCATTTACGAATCCAAACGTTGTTACTAGTAGGCGTTCTCTATACGTTCCTTGACCGAAAAAAGAATTAATAATAAATTCTGGAACTCTATCAAAATTCGTAATATCCATTCCATTAAGAAGCCTTCTGTTTTTTTCGAAGAGCCAAATACTTCTTATTTGAAATCGCATTAAACAGTGAAAAAGTGGGACTTATTTCGTTTATGAAAGTGGGACTTAATTCATTTAAGAAATATATTATTCAAGGGGGAGTTTTTTCATTTTGAGTGGGAGTTATTTCATTTCAAGTAAATTTTTAAATCATTTCATTTTGGTGGGACTTATTTTGCTTTCAAAAGTGGGACTTATTTCGTGGGAGTTATTTCATTTTTTTAAGCAATTTTTGGTGGGACTTATTTCGTTTTTGAAAGTGGGACTTATTTCGTGGGAGTTATTTCATAGACCCTAAAAATACATATGGGTAATTCCATAGTGTTGAACGTGACAGTTGTACCAAAACTGCAATAATATTTTAAACAACAAATATTTTTACTTTCTTTTAACCCTTAAATTATAGCACTAAGAAAGCACTACTATCTATGTTAAAGTTTATGGAGCGCGATTCTAGGTCAGAGATAGTGGCAAAAAAAGTTGTGGTTCGAACGTGAAAAAAATAGAAGTAGTTTTTGTGGCCATGTATAAAAAGGCGTAATTCAGCGAAACCTTGCACAATTTTTTATTCAAACTACTTTCAGAATTTAACGTAGCAATGTAACATTAAAATGTCTTTGGTTTGATTTCAACTACTTGTAGGGTTTTTTGTTACTAAAATAGGAGCGTAGGGAAAATCGGACAGATTTTTATATATTCGCCAAAATGTCGGTATTTTTTCTCATATTGCATTGTATACGAAATAAATGCAAAAAATCAATTTTAAATAATGATTTAATATTTAAAGAATTTGAATTCTTAAGTCTCGAACATATTTTGGGACAAAAAAAAGTGAGTACAATGCAACTAAAGCCTCAATAATCTTTTGTATGAGTGTAGAACAATCGCATAAAATTAATTTTCTGAAATTGTGAAACTAATTTGTTTTAAAACATGGAGTTGAAACAGTTTTCGATAAAAATGGTAAAAGGAAAAACTATAATGACGAGGTTGTGTTTCCAAATTTATCAAAACTGGTTCGGACTTAGTGTGCTTTACCCAATGCAAATGGTGATGCAGTGAGACCACAAGAAAGCGATACAAATTGAGCCACACAACTTTAAGTTTAATTTGTATTATAAGATAATTTTTGCAAAAAAAAAAAAAACGGAAGAGGCTGCATTAATTTCGAATATACTAATGGTCACTTTAGAAAATTCAGTTCAAAAGAAATACATAAATATACGGCCATGTCATGGGAATCGAAATAACGTGAAATTGAAATCGACGAAGATTCTTAATTAAATTATTGTAAAAATGAAAGCAGCTTTTCCTGAATTCAAAAGTTGTTCAGGTATATAAAAGGAAATAGTTTTTTGAGAGAGTTTTCAAAATTTGTTCGATTTAATTTTCACGTGACTTTGATTGCCATGACATGGCCGATTATTTATAAAATAACCTATCGCTATTGAACCTGAATTAAATTAAAGTGATCATATAATTTTATTTGAATAAAGGTTTACAAAACAAATTTGCTATGAAAATTTTACTTGAAAAACGCTTGGTAAACTTAATAAATGTTTATAGATACGGGGGTACATATTTTTTTTAACCCTCTTGTTTTTTTTATTGAATTTAAAAAAATTTAAAAAAAGTACATAATTTTTTTTTTGGTTCTATTACTTATTTTTGTTGTTAGTTGGAGCTTTACTAAACATATGCGAAAGAAATTAGTTTTTTATAACTATTGTTTCTTCTTATACTTTAATGACTAAAACGCGTAGGGATTTTTGTAGGGAAAACTAACTTCCCCCAAACTTTCGTACTATTGGCAACGCAAATAAATTCAAACAATTACTTCAACATTTTTACCGAACTTAAGGCTCAGTTAGACGGAAGTAACAGTAACAGTAACCTTACCGTAAAAAAGTAAGACCAATCTATTTCTTACAGATTGAGACGTAACATCTTACTGCTAACTGTAATCGTTCTAATTGCTTTACATACAACAAAATGAAACAGCTGATTTGCAACGTTACTGTTACTCCCGGCTAACTGAGCCTTTAATCTGCTTCAAAACAGTAGTAACTTATATGAACATCTCACAGTATTTTTTCTTATGTTTCGTTTTTATATATTTTTTTATTTATTTATGTTTCATTTTTCCCTCTATCTTAAATTATTAAATTTCATATCAGTATAATTTTTTATCAACATAATGTTTAAACCTACGGAATTTTTTATTGATATAACTTTCGGATTCTGATACTGTAAATTAAAAGATATTATATCTTGTTGTATCCGAAATTGCAAACTTAATAAATAAATAATAAATTTTTGAAACGTGTAGGGAAAAATCGGATTTTATTAAGTATGCGTAGGTATTTTTCAAAAAATCTTTTGGCAACACTGTTCCAAACTCTGCTGTATTTTCTTTAAAGCCAAAATCTGGGTCGATACGTGACATTTCGATTGTAATTGAACTGAATAATGATTAAAACAAAATAAAAATTTACCGTTAGTCCGAATAACATATTTCCTTTGAACTCTTCCTTAGATTACAGACCATGTAAGAAAATTGTTTTGGAATAATTTTTATCAAATATCACCTCTTCACAATAAAACATTCTCACAAATAAGAAATTACGTTTGCACAACTTTGCAGTCTGATTGTTCATCTAAGTGAACAAATTTATGGGTAAACTTATAAAATTAGTGAAATCTAAATATTTCTCTATAACAATATCGGTAAATAATCAGCTTTAAATAACTTTTAAATTTTCGGTCACGGTGGACCTTTTGACGGAAATGCCCATATTCAAAATGTCATAATTTCGCCGAATTGGCCGAATGTGTTCAGTTTATTTCTTCAATATCTCGAAAACTACTTTACATATGAAGATGGTCTTAATGTCATTTGAAAGAGAATACTTATGTTTGTTTATATAATACCTCAAACTATTCTTTAAAAATCCTGAAACTTTGAAGAAGGTGTTTTTTTTTTCTTTTTTAAGATATGCTTTTTTTTCTTTCGCAACCTTTAAAAAAATAATCTTAAATAAAATTTTAATATTGTAATTTGGAGCAATACGTACACTGTGCTAGTTGCAAAAAACAGACAAGCCGGGCACCTGGCATTTTCAGCTAATTGGGGCACGCTGAATCCAGTGATGCTAACCGTTTCTTTAGGTTAGCTTTTGTTTTCAAGATATACCGTTATTACCGTTGCACTGCATATATTCGCGTAACTCAAAAACGGTTCAGTTTATTGAAATTACTAAAAAAAAAAAACCGAAACTCCGCAATATATAATAAAGTGGGGTTGGTCATACATTTCACCCATCTAGGAGCATCCTAAATTAAAATTTAATATTTTGCAGATATTTTATTTTTCAAACAAATTTTTTTTTCAATAGGTAGGTATATGGTTTGTAGCCCTAAGTATTTTCTTTAAATGACATTAAATCATCTTCATATGTAAAGTAGCTTTTGAGATATTAAAAAAATAAACTCAACACATTCGGCTAATTCGGCGAAATTATGACATTTTGAATACCTATGACATAACTTTCGAAAAAAAAATTTTGGTCGATTTGACATGGAATTACCCCAGTACCTTTTTCTAAGCTTATCGTACAAAAATTCCAATAAGGTTTTTCCAATTCCGTTGGGTGATTCAAAAACTAAACAAGTTTTTGAAATGAGAGTTTAACCGTTATTTCGGTTTAACTCTTAAGAGAATTTTAATACAAAAAACTTGTTAAGAGAATATTAAGCAAAAGAAAAAAATTAAAGAGAGACAAAAAAGGGATTAAGCAAAATACGTAAACATTTTGTTGTTGTAATTTGTATCTGTGTGTATGATTTTTTGTTGTATTTACAAAAAAAATTCTTATCGTTAAAAAAAACTTTGGCTATTTGTTGTTTTTGTAGGCAGTAGCAACAATTGTGTGAAATTAAAAGTACTTGTTTGGTCGAGTGTATGTTATTTCTGTTATTTACTTCAATGGTTCTCAAACAATGTTTTTTTTTGTTATTGTTGTAGAATTTGTGACGTTTGAATACGTTGGTGTAGGTGTGTTTGTGTATTTCTGTTAATTTTTTTTGCACTCTGAGCTCAGTTCGTTTTCAGAGTTTGCATTGACTTTATTGTTTTATGGTTAAACCGATGCTGGTGGCCAGGTTAAGTGCCAGTAACACTTTGATAAGGCGCGCGTGAGCACTTGTTTTGTAATGCGATCAAACATTTTTGAAAAATACTAGGTTTATATATAGGTACCTACCTATTCGGAAAATACCTACCTACCTATTAAAAAAAAAAAAAAAAATTATTAAAAGAAAATTTTTTTAACAAGAAAACTGGAAATCCCAATCAGAGTTTCTTAAGTTTTTTTATGGATATGTGATAAAATGTATAAAAAAAATATTTAAATTTCTATGCTGGAAGTTAAGTGTGCTTTATAAAAGATATATTAAGTAGGTACCTATACCTACATATGTAGGTAGGTATAACCAACAAAATTTCAATTAGGTACTAGAAAAAGTAATTCAAAAAATACCTACCTACCTATTAACTAAATAAAAATGTTAAAGATTTTATTAAACAAATGTATCCTTAATTAATTGATTTAAGCAAAACTAGTGTTAATTTGGTTTTAATAAAATAATATTTTTTAGAAAATAACAAAAAAAAAAAGATTATCAAAAATAATCAATCCAATAAAAAACAAAATTAATAAAATAAAATAAAAAAATAACAATCAACAAAAATTACAAAAACAATAATTGGTTGACAGTCACCAACGTGTGTGAGTGAATGGATTCTCCCGAAAATTTAACCGGTCTCAGTTGAGTTAAAAAAAAAAAACAAAAACGTAAACCAACTTAAATATTCACCTAATTTCTGCGAACTCATTAAAAATACGCGCTAAGCTTCGCACCAAAACTCTCGCACACTCAATCACACACAAACGTCGAAAAAAAGCGTTCGATTTTAACGCCGATTTATAAAAAAAACAAAACAACAATAAAACACAAATTTTTAATAATAAAAAAAAGCCACTAAAACAACGTGCTATAAATTTTAAAGTGTAATCGGAACTAAAAGAAGTCAAGATTTAAATGAGTCACTAAAAAAAATTAAATTAAATTCAAAGAAACTAAAAGATTTTAACTTTTAACAAAAAAAATAATTAATTTTTTTTAAATAAAATAATAAAGTGTGTAAAAAAAATAATATAATTTTCGCCTTAAATAACTGTCAAAATAGCTCCCAAAAATTATTTATCCCGGCGAATGCATTTAACCTCCAGTACCGTTAATACTCTACCATACAACGGTTCCTCTTTAAATTCCTCTGCAAATTTACTTAACTCCTCGTTACTGGGTGGTAGCATCACAGCTACTGGTGCTACCACCGCTTTAGCAGTAACTGCCTCAAATATCAGCTCCACAGCAGCGTCTCCATTAACATCGTCATCATTATCGCCGGCATCTTTGCCCTCATTAGCCTCTACAACAACTGCCACCGCCAATATGGTGATTTCTTCGTTACCTTCTGCATCTTCGGTACACCATCATCATCACCATTTACATTCGCATCCCCACCATCACGCCACACACTCACATCCAGCACACGCCACACATTCGCAACACTGGAATACGGAGGTGGTAAATATGGCTTCGGACACTTTAGTGGCCAGTAGTGCGGCGAGTATTGGTAGTAATTCGCCAAATGGTGGTGCCAGCAATGGTACAGCGAATAGTAATAGTAGTACAAATAATAACAACAATAATAGCAGTAGCAACAACAACAATGGTAGTGGTAGTTCCAATAACAACAATAATGTTATACACCAGGACTTAGCTTGGCTAGAACGTACTGTTCTTCAAGCTCAACAACAATTTCCAAATGAATTGGGTAAGTGTCCTTCCATGGTAATAGTCATGATAAGATAGGTAGGGCCTATACAAGACACACTAGAATGATAAAATTGCGCTGAAATATTTTCGATATTTATATAAGATTTTTTCGTTTTAAAAATCAGCGAAATCTACCTATTATTTCACCTAGGATCTATAAAAATATACTACCGAAATAAGATTTTTGACACGATCGATTAAACTATGTCTGTCATTCCGTCCATCTGGCTGGCTGGTTGTTTGTCCATGCAATTTTGCGCGCAAAGTACAGTAGCCCATTTCTGTATTTCTCACATCGTAAAACTTTTCGCATGAAACGTGTGAATTGCAACAAAAATAGTGTGAAATGAAACAAAAAATGGGTTTTCTCACACAAGTGTTTCTGTATTTTTTTTTTTTTTTTTTGCGAGAATTATCTGTCATTTAAATAATTTTCCAGCAATTATTGGAAAGATGCGAGAAAAAGTCTTTCTATAACAATATTTTGCGAAAAGTTTCTTTCAAGAACTGTCAAAATAAGTCACATTTCAAATTGGTGGCGAGAAAAACAAAATGTAGATCAAGGCGAATTTACTTCAGGTGGTGTCGAAAAGACAGCCGGTTTTTTTTTTGTTCAGGCCAGATGTGTCAAAAGTTTGTTTACATGTGCTTTTTAAAATTGAGTTTTTAAATTAACATTTTGCTTTACAACTTATAAATGAAAAAATTAAACAATAAAGAAATGATAAATTAAACTATGTATAAAAATTAAGTTAAAATCTTTTTTATATCACCAAAACTAATTTTTACCATTATAACTATAGCTTAAAGCTATTTCTATGATTATGTGCAGTTTAATATTTAAATGTATAAAATGAACACAGAAAAGAAACGGCTTAGATTATTTTAAATACAACATTAAATTCAACCGAATTTGGGAATTAATGCTCACAAAAATTGCACAAGTTTATGTTAGAAAAACTATTATTTTCTTAATTCCAAAAATAATTTTATTTTTTTTTCATTTTTTTTCTCAATTATTTTTGTTAATTTTTGTTTAGGGATGCCAGATACATTTTTTCTTCAATCCCAAATTTAAAATAAAAATTACTTAAAATATCCCCTCTAAAAATAAAAAGGCACTAAATAATTCTTTAAAAAAAAAATTATTTAGTTTAGCATAGATAAGCACACTAAAACAATAATGTCATGTAACCAATTTTACAATTTGGTAATTATCTTACAAATTCTGACCAAAAATCTACGTTATTAAAAGAAGTGGAAGTTGTGATCAGTTAATCTAAGATATAATTAATAGATTTTAAATTTCTTGTTCCTATGACTAGTGGTAAAAATATAAACCTTAAAGCATCATGAGAACATTGGCAAACATGCTTCTAGCATTAATGGAGTCTGCCTGGAAATCCATGTTACACCATTTTATATCGTTTAAGAACTTGAAATGTTCACAACTTCAGAAAATTCCAAATGTGGAGAATTAGGGCTATAATAACGACCCACAAACTCATCCATGTAACGCGTAAAATATTAATTGGCTTAGCCATTCAAAAGTGTTCTTTAAATCGAAAAAGCAAAACAATAAAATTGTTCAGTTGTTTGTAATAGTCTTTTAAACTAATTTGTATAATTTTTATTATAAAATTCAGTTTAACAAAGAAATAATTGTTTAATATTTTTAATTTTATTAATTAATTAATTTTAAATTTTAAATAAAAAACTGATATTTACTGATCAGCAAATCAGATTTTTCAGCCGTCCGATATTGTATTTGCGCTATAATTTGTTTCATATATATTGTATTAAAATGAGTTTTGTACATAAAAAGTCTTACAGATTTTATATATGTATGACGGCTTGTAACAGAAACAAATCTATCAATAATTTCCCTAAAAAGAAAAATGTTTTTTTTTTTACATTCTCAATATAAGCCCGAAATTAATTGTTTTAAACTAATTTGAGATAAGAACCCCAAATCTGGTAGCCCTGCTTTAGTCAACTGTTTTATACAAAGCGAATTCATATATATATTAATTCGCCTTGTTTTTGACATTACATGACCGAAAAATAAAAACAAAATACATGTTGTTTTTTGTGTTGTTGACTTGTTGTAGTCTCGCCGCCACCTGATGTAAATTCGCCTTGATGTAGATATTTTGAATTTAAAATATGTTTATATACTATTTTTTTAAAATAAATAAAACAATAGAAGGAATATAAATGATGAATGCATAATTTATATGTATGATGAAAATAAACAATTGTTATATTTTGTTATTTTATATATTTTTTAGCCTTTTCTTGTTTTGGTTTTAATCAGTGCTGCCAGATAAATTTGTGTCAAAATCGTGCAATTTAAAATCAATTTTAAACAAATTTGTTCCGACTTTTATTAAAAAATAATCAAACAATAATAATTTCATTAAATTTATATTTATTTTGTTAAGCTGGAGGATTATTTTTTAAAAAATTATTTATTTTCTTTAATCCGATAACAATTTAAAATTGTTATTTTTCCCTGGAGAAGTTACACAAAGGCATGAGAAAATATCATTTGTAACAAAAAATAAAATAAATATTTTTACAAAAGCAAAAAGAAACCAAACTTAATAAAATAAACATACATCCTTTTTTTAAATAGATATATACATACATATTTACAAAAACCGAGATCAAAATGGAAAATTTTTAAATTAAATTAGCTTTGATAACAGTATTATAAATATTCTGGGTTTTTTATGGAATTGATAGTGACAATGTTGTTTTATATTTATATCGTATGTAGTCCGAAATAGTATATTATTGAAATTTAACTATATCGGTTTACAAATGGCTGAGATATAAATCTTTAATTTACTTATTCCTATAATCTTTTTCTTTTTTACCTGAAATAGACTTAGTAGAATACCTGGTAGTTAAAATAAAAAAAATCGGTTCATAAATAAACGGGTTAAAGACCCAGTAAAATCTTCGCCTACAAAATAATATGTTAAGTAATCAGAAACACATAAAAGCACTACACACAATTCTACTGAAAAACTAATGAATTTTACAAGGGTTGTGCCAAAATGAACAAATTCAAAAGTAAGTAATTTTTTTATCTAAATAAATCCAGAAAAAAGTAGTTATCGAAGTTCTTATGGAAGAAAGCTACTAAATAACAAGTGAAAGAAGCTATCCAATTTGAAAAAGTTTTTACTGGGAGACAAACAAATTTCTTTCTTGCCGGAATAATGGTTTTGGCACAAAAGTGTGCATATAAGATAAGAATAAGGACGAAGGCTATTAAAAATGGTGGGAGTCGGTCTTTAATTTCACATGTTCCCATACAACCTTCTTTTCTAAATAGAGTCTTTGTGTCCATAAACCATCTTTTTATGTTGGTATTTCAATGAAATTTGGACCAAACTTATTATATTTCAATCTTGATCATATTACCAAATTTTATTGGAATCGGTCCATATTTGACCATAGGCTCTCATACAAATAAAACTTCCGAAAATACCTATTAATGCCATAACTGCCTTATAAATGCGGTATTGACATTCGAAGGCGACCAGAAATTTAACGATAAATACTTTATCATATTTAAATTTTGTATTGGTAGGTCTAGAACTGACCATAGTAGGTCCTATTTAAACCTCCTCCTTAAAGTCAATTAAAGACAACAAAATCTCATATAGATGAAGATGTCTAAATTAAAATCGTGTTCTAGTGGGCATAAGGTTCACTTCACTCTCCATATACCGTGGTGTAGGGTATCATGTAACCAGGCTGCCCGGCTATACTTTCTTTCTTGTTCAAAGTAGATTTGGAGAGCTGTGGTCTAAAAGTTTTTACAAAATTCAAAATACCCATACAATTCGGTACTTGTACATCACGGATTTGCTCAAACACTGTTAAAGAATGCCGGATTATTTTATTGTAACACGGCACTTCTACAATATGGATTCACATTTACATCATACAAAGATAAACATATGTATTTATTTATAGATCTTTCAAACAAAAAGGAAAATAATAAAAGTAAGATTAACTATGTAAATAGAAAAGGAAATATAAAAATAACATTTTGTAACCCTCCGTTTTATACTTATCTTTGCTTCGTACAACACGTTTTCTTAGAATCTAACCCGACTTTTTAAAGCTAAATCTCGATCGCTAAAATGCCTTAGATAATACAAAATTCAAATATTTAAGCGATGACATTAAAAGCTAAACTTGCGGTGAATTAAATTTTTATGGTATTGCCAAGTTTAGCAATGCACGTTATAGAACTACATTCGTAGCCAAAAATCGCTACATCAACTTTATAGATTTTTAGCGATGGAGATAAAGCTTAAGCGAATTACAGAATACAGCTGCAGTTCTAGAACTAAACCGTTTGTTTGCACTAATTTTTTTTGTTCGTACAACACGGATTCGCATAACACAACAGTTTTCTGGAAAGTATCTCCCGTGTTATACGGGAGCACCTGTATTTTGTCGAGTTTTTAAAATTTCAAATTAGGTCCGTTTTCATCAATCGTTGTCGTGGTCACACATACAAACTCATTTCAATAATGCTACCATAGCGATTGATGAATATTTGGACCTTGTATTGACACCTTAAGAGCACAATGCATTGCCAAATATCTTAACATGAAGTTCGTTTACGTTTGCTTAACGTCATATCAAAATTTTTTCGATTTTCCATCCAGCATGGTCGGTGTCACTCATGCAAAAAGAAATAACTGGTGCATTCATAATGCTCGGTGAATAATTTTAATTGCCGGATACCCTTTGTATGTATAAAAGTGGAAAATTCCTTGTTTAACCGTTATTTTTGATACTATTGCTTTAAATTTTTGTGACGAGGTATATTTGTGTGAAATGTTTGGCCTTCGAAAATTAGGCCAACGGTACAAATGTATGTAGCTATCTCAGTAAAAAATGAAGCGTCCTGGTAAGCAGTTTTGTGTGGTAGAGCAGCACAATACCACTTTACAAACCTGCTTACAAGAGGCATGCTTTTTATGTGGCGAATTCCCCCTTGGAATCACTACTTTTTTCTATCAGCCAAAAAACAATTTATTGACTGATTGCGTTATAAAAAAATGTAATTTCTATTATCGTTAATATTTCGGGAATGATCGTAAACACATCTTCAATTCATTGCAATACAATCTGCTTCCATGAAAGGGAATAACAAAAGCACTAAGAACATTGATCGTGAAATTTTTCTTTAAAATAAAGATTTTAAAATTTCACTTACAACCTGCTTACTTATAGGAGACAATGCGAAATTATTCAATCCTTTATATTAAATTAAGTTCGTAATTAAAAGATGTAAAGATGTTCATAGTAGTGTGAATTAGCCAGCGCGCATATCAGAGATCATGTAGTTTTCGTGCTTCCAGAAACCTAAAAATTTTTTACTGAGTATACCACTAAAAATTTATATTTGAGTATAAATATGTACATCTGTAGGTATGTATAAGTAGTTTGACAGGTTTGAAATAAAGTACAGTTGTAGGTTAACGTATTCACCTATTATTACCCTTGGTATACTTCCCAACTCTGCGAAAGGTGGACTCGTTCTTTAGAAATTAAAGTCATCAATTGAGAATAGGGATGCTAAACAGGACTGGTTTGCGCAAATCAAATCTCGTGATCGAGAGATATTTCGGGATTCGGTGTTTTTTAAAAGTAAAAGTTAATGCTTTTGATAGATATTTATTTAAAAAAAAAAAGTCTTTAAAAGAGGTTAAAAACAAAAGTTTTAAAATTAATATATTATTTTAAAGTTAAATATAATTTAAAAGATTTTGTTAGTCCTGCATAATTCCTAATTTTTATTCTTGATAAAAACACTGAAATTTTTTGTTGATGGGATAAGCTATTTTTATGCGCATTTCACTGGTTGCTTAGGCCAGATCGTCATTTACCTTCATTCAAAGATTTTAGAAAAACTAAAGATATTAAACTAAATAAAACTGTTAAATACAGTTGTTGGTTAACGTATTCCCCTATTAATGCCTCTGGTATACTTCCCAACTCTGCGAAAGGTGGGATCGTTCTTCACACATTAAAGTCATCAATTGAGAATTGGGATGCTAAACGGGACTGGTTTTCGTAAATCTCGGGATTCGGGATATTTCAGGATTTTTCATTAATGCTTTCGATAGATATTTTTTAAAAAAAGTCTTTAAAAGATATAAGAAAGAAAAGTTTTAAAATTAATTTAAATTAATTTCTATAATTTGCAAAATTCGCTGAGTCCCGAAAATCCCGGGATTTCGCGATTGGCATCCCTAATAGAGAGTAAACAAAACAGTCCTTAACGTATTCGCATCAAACCAAATATTGAATGTAGGCTTTTGGAAATTCAGGATAATATTGCAGAAATTTGAAGGATGAAATCAAACCATGATTTGATCAATAACATTCCTAGTTAATTAAGCCAAAATAATTAAGACCAGCACGCAGAGAAGAAGCATTTTTCAATTTGGTCATCTCCAAAAAAACTATTTTTAACGAACATTTTTTAACATATTTCTGTCACTGGCAACCATATTATGGTAAAATAAGTCCTGCATCAACAAGTCACAGCTTTGATCGAGTGAAAAGTGGCTGAGTTATAGTGGATAAAACCGAAGATTTCATGAAAATTTAATGTTTTTCAACAATTTTGTCATTAAGGAAGATGTTTTTTTTTTAGCACAAACTAAAGCGAACTAAAGATTTGAACGGCGATTAAGTAAGAACAGTGAAATTTATTAAAACAATACAACATCAATGAACATAAATACATACCGTCGGTCATGTTCTGGCAATCGTAAGATTCTTGTAGTTTCCTTGAGCATCCTTTTTCAATTTGGAGTCGGCAACCTTCTTGCGATTGCGATTTACAGAGCACCTTTTTTGCGATTTCAATATAGAATCGCAAATGTTTAGCGTTTTGCGACTGTCAGAACATTCCCGTATATATTAATAATAAAAAAAGCTTGCACATAATTTATCTCCACTTTTAAAAGAAAATAAATCCTGTTTTAGAACTACAATTTGATATTTTTCATTTCAGTTATTAATATTTTCATAACATGTAATTAAAAACCAACGCATGCCAAAAACTCTGTATCGGTGTCAATCTCAAAACTAAATAAGGTTTCTCAACAAAATAAACGAAGGAAAAAACATGACACGTTGCATATTCCAGAAAAAAAATCCTTTCTCACACTATGTCTCCTAAAGAAGGATGAATACAACTTTCATTAAAGATTTTTTTTCAAGTTGGATTATGGTATTAATGTCATGCTTTTTTAAATCACTGGAGTGTTCAATTATGATCACAATGATCGACAAGTGGATATTAATGTCTGGAAATATGTTCACTTTTAAAGTATTGATAACATCTTGATTTATTAAGGCAGGAGAGTGTTGTTGCAATTGGAGAGTTTAATTTGGGGGAGAATTTTGTTTTTGTTTGTCTCCAATTGTCTTTTTTGATGACATCAAAGAATTTTAAATACAGCAATCAAAATTACATATGTGACAGCGCATAGAGAAAGGGACCAGTAAGGTTAAGGGATCAGTAAAAACCAACTACACAAAACAAGAGGTAGGGACGACCTACGCGCGTTTTCCAGGGTGAGATGTGTCGCTTTCAAATGAGACCAATACCAACACCCTCAGTGCTGGTACACCAAAGATACACGAATTTAAATCTTTAAAATGGCAAAACCCTTAGGTCCCTTTCTATTTTGCGCGTCGCATATACATATCTCTGAAAGGAATATGTTTCTCTCCACAATTCTATTCTCTATTCGGACGGGTGCAACATTTAGACTCTTTAAACGTCTTTTACTAATAGAAAGAAACACATTTACAATTAAGTTATTTCTAGAAGGGGAAAATTTTTTATATAGAATTTATATGAAACGATCAAATAGCCACGAGAGAGCTTTAAAGTGCATGTCGGGTGCAACCAAATTGGCCAACTTTCATAAGATTGTGGAGAAACACATGTTTTAAATTTACTTGTAAAAAATTATTTTTAAATTTTTGTATTTTTCATTTTTAATCAAACTTTCATTGACTTAATAATTTAAATTTTTAATTTTTTGATTATTCTAATTTTTATTTTTGTGAATAAAGGAACTAATTTTATTAAAATATTTTTATATAAATAAATGTGTTTAATTAACATCACATTTAATTGGTGACCTCGCGTTTTTTTTTCAACTCTTTTTAAATAAAATCTAAAATGTCTTCCCCGCAAAGAACATTAAATCAAGCTCAGACATCTAGTGCTGAAGGTGCTCCTAGTCTTCACGTTGCTGCTTCAAGTATACACAAGCTACCACCTTTTTGGAAAGAAAACCCCAAGCTCTGGTTTATGCAGATTGAATCAATATTCAGCATTTCTGGAATTACTCGAGATGAAACAAAATTTCAGTACGTTATTGCTAATATGGATTCAAATTTTCTGCCGCACGTTTCGGATATATTGGAATTGCCACCCGCTGATGGTATCAGTAAGTACCAAGCTGTTAAAGATCGTCTAATTCAAACATTTTCGGAATCTCAAGAGTCTAAGCTCCGTCGACTTTTGAAAAGTCATCAGTTAGGCGACCAAAAGCCTTCACATTTTCTTCAAGTGATGAGAAATCTTGCTTCTGGCCAACTCAATGATTCGTTACTCAAAACTCTTTTTTTGGAACAACTTCCTGAAGATGTCAGATCTATTTTGGTTATAAGCCAAGTAAGTGATGTTTCCGCTTTAGCTCTTCAGGCCGATAAAATTATGAGCCTTCGACCACCGCAAATTTTTGAAAACAGTTGCGTACCTGGTAATGCAAATTTATCTATTATTTGTCAAAAGATCGATGCATTAGAGAAGAAATTTACCAATTTTTCACGTAGCCGCAGTACTGAGCGCAATGTAAGCCAAAACACTTCTGGTAAGTCAAGAAACCGTAGTAAATCCCGCAATAAAGAGTGGTGTTGGTACCACAATAGATTTGCTGAGAAAGCATTAAAATGTATCAAACCATGTTCATTTTCAAAAAACTAAAGAGTCATTCGAATATTGCGACAATTTCGGATGTGCAAGTTTCCTCATGTCGCTTATTTGTAAAAGATAATAACTCAAATAAATGTTTCCTTGTTGATACTGGTGCAGACGTATCAGTCATCCCTCGGAGCTCTTTAATTCATATCAAATTTGAAAATATTGGAATCAAAATTTTTGCCGCAAACGGTTCTCAAATTCAGACTTTTGGCACTAAAATCATGCACCTTGATTTAGGTCTTCGTAGAAATTTTTCATGGAACTTCGTTATTGCAGATGTCTCTAAACCTATAATTGGTTCAGATTTTCTAAAGTATTACCATCTTCTCCCAGATCTCAATAAAAAGGCATTAATTGATGGTACAACATTATTACATGTTCCAGGAAAACTTTTAAAATCGCCATCTTTGGAAATTAAAGTGTTAGTTCACAATGACAGTGTTTACAATAAACTTTTATTGAACTTTCCAGATATATATCAAGTAACAGCATTTCCTGGAATTAAAAGTAAACACAACATCTATCATCACATAGAAACAACAGGACCACCCGTGTATGCTAAAGCACGTCGTTTAGAACCAAATCGTCTTCAAGCTGCTAAGAACGATTTTGAATTTTTGCTTCAACTTGGCATAATAAGACCTTCTAAAAGTAACTGGTCCAACCCGCTTCACATGGTTCCTAAAAAAACTGGTGAGTGGAGATGTGTAGGTGATTATAGGTATTTAAATAAAATAACTATACCAGATCGTTATCCTATACCATTTATCACTGATGCCAACGGAAATATTGCTGGTTGTTCTGTATTTTCAAAATTGGATCTTGTTCGTGCATTTTATCAAATTCCTGTTTATCCTGCTGACATACCTAAAACTGCTGTAATAACCCCTTTTGGATTATACGAATTTCTTAAGATGCCATTTGGATTGAGAAATGCAGCTCAAAGTTTTCAACGGGTAATGGATGAAGTCCTTCGTGGTTTACCTTTTGTTTTCGTCTACATTGATGATGTTCTAGTTTTTTCAAAAACAACTTCTGAACATCTCGAGCACCTCAATACTATATTTGTTCGATTCCAAGAATATGGTATTGTATTAAATCAAGGTAAATGTAGTTTCGGAAAAAGTGAAATTGATTTTCTTGGATTCAAAATATCTTCTGATGGTCTTCGTCCCACTCAAAGTAAAATAGAATCTATACAAAACTTTCCTAAGCCTAGGACAATAAAAGAATTAAGACGTTTTCTAGCAATGATTAATTTCTATAGACGTTTTTTACCCAATGCAGTTAAAGAACAAGCACCGCTAAATAATCTGCTGAAAAACTCAGTTAAAAATGATAAACGTCCTGTGATTTGGTGTCCCGAAATTGAAGAAGCCTTTGAAAACTGTAAATTAAGTCTATCTAACTCTACTCTCTTATTCCATCCGATAGGTAATGCCGAGTTAGTTATTAAAGTTGATGCTTCTGATTTTGCAATCGGTGCCGTTTTGGAACAAAAAGTTGATAATGAATTACAACCATTATCATTCTTTACAAAAAAGTTGTCAGAAACGGAAAGGAAATATAGTACCTACGACAGGGAATTATTGGGAATTTATTCTGCTGTTAAATATTTTCGTGATTATATTGAAGGTCGTGAATTTTCAGTACATACTGACCACAAACCACTTACCTTTGCATTTTCTCAAAAGCCCGAAAAAGCAAGTCCTCGTCAACTACGACAATTAAACTTCATTGGACAATTTACTACAAATTTCGTTCATATTAAAGGCTCTGAAAACGTTGTTGCTGATGCCTTTTCACGTATCGAATCAATATCTCTTCTTGATTATGATGAACTTTCAAAATTACAGAAGAGTGATATGGAGCTAAAGAACCTTTTACAAGAAAAGAATTCACTTAACTTACAACAAATGTCTATACCTGGTACAAAATTAAAAATATTTTGTGATATTTCAAATAATAATGTTTCAAGGCCCTATATTCCTAAAGAGATGAGGAAGTCGATTTTCAACGGATTGCATAATCTATCTCATCCTGGTGCTAAAGTTTCAACTAAACTCGTTTCTGAACGTTATGTTTGGCCATTTATGAAACGCGATTGTAAGAATTGGGCAAAAATTTGTCAAGCTTGTCAGAAATCAAAAATTTCTCGTCACATTAAAAGCCCCATTGGACACTTTCCTTTAGTTTCTCGTCGTTTTGCGGAAATTCATATTGATTTGGTTGGTCCTCTTCCTCCATCAAATAATCAATGTTATTTGTTGACTTGTGTGGATCGTTTTTCACGCTGGATGGAAGCTTTTCCAATGCCAAATAGTTCATCAGATACTATTTGTGAAACGTTTGTGAATGGATGGGTATCAAGATTTGGTTCTCCTGATGTAATTCACACCGATAGAGGACGTCAATTCACATCAAAAAATTTTCGCAGTTTAGCTCAATTTTTAGGAACAAGAATCAAATATTCTACATCCTATCATCCACAATCGAATGGGTTAGTTGAACGATTACATAGAACGCTAAAAGCTTCAATCTCTTGTCATGAGGAATCGCAATGGACTAAAGTATTGCCGTTAGTTTTATTGGGCTTACGATCATCGACTAAAGATTCAATTAATCTTTCCCCCGCTGAAATGGTTTATGGTGAAATTCTTCATCTTCCTGGGCAATTTTTCAATAATTCTACAAGCTTGTTGAACAGTAACGATTTTGTAACTCATTTGCAGACTATTATCTCAAGAATCAAACCAACAACTTGTTCTAACAATTCTAAAACATCAATTTTTATTAACAAGAATTTAGAACAAAGCTCCCACGTTTGGATAAGAAATGATAAAGTATTAAAACCACTTCAACACAAATTTCATGGTCCTTATAAAGTCATAAAGAAATTTGATAAATACTTTACTCTACAAATTGGAAACAAGACAGATAATGTGTCAATTGATCGATTAAAACCAGCCTTTCTCGAACTAAATAATCTTAATACTGAAGATAGCATGGATAAAAAGGTTGCTGCTAATTTTACCAAACGAGATATTAAAACTGTATCGTTTTCACTAGGAGGGGGGTAATGTGGAGAAACACATGTTTTAAATTTACTTGTAAAAAAATTATTTTTAAATTTTTGTATTTTTCATTTTTAATCAAACTTTCATTGACTTAATAATTTAAATTTTTAATTTTTTGATTATTCTAATTTTTATTTTTGTGAATAAAGGAACTAATTTTATTAAAATATTTTTATATAAATAAATGTGTTTAATTAACATCACAAGATCATACCACAAAAACACAAAACTCTGTTAATTTTTAAACTTTTATTGTGTTATTCTTTTTTATTGTGAAAGATGAGATTTCAGACGATGATTATCAAATCAAATATCGTAGAGAAATATAATCCAATAATAAGAAATTTGCTCTTTAAGCCATGGCGGGTGCAACATTAGGGTGGTCCTTAACTGTATGGATCAAATTTTTTTTTCTATTTTTCCATGCTCTAACCCCCCAATTCGGTGGGTATTGATAAAAAAAATTTTAGGACGATCGGCGAAGGCTAAGCCGTCCCTCAAGCCCGCCAAAGTTTGAGAAAAATCGTAAAGTCCGACTTGTATGACTTATATTTAGGAAAATATTATTTTTACATAAAAATCGTTTTCTAAGAAGTTGTTGTTAGTAAAGTTTCCAGCAACTTTTGCCTTAACAAGTTTTCTCTAAAACTCATATTGAACAAAACCTAATTAAAATAAAAAGTATAATTGCACCAATGTTAGCAACTGCGGTACGTTAGAAACAAATGATATGCGTTTGACTATTTTTTTTTAAGCAAACGCACACAAACACAAATATTAAAGCTGAATTGACGTGTGTAAGAAAAAACAGTTCTAAAGAAAAAATACGAATCAATGCTGCTTTTTACTTTTTATTTTAATTAGGGTTTGTTCAATATGAGTTTTAGAGAAAACTTGTTAAGGCAAAAGTTGTTGGAAACTTTACTAACAACAACTTCTTAGAAAACGATTTTTATGTTAAATTAATATTTTCCAAAGTCATACAAGTCGGACTTTACGATTTTTCTCAAACTTTGGCGGGCTTGAGGGACAGCTTAGCCTTCGCCGATCGTCCACAAAATTTTGTTGAGTTGTTTTTTTAGCAATACCCACCAAATTGTCCAGTGAGACCTAAATAAATCCAATTTTTGATTTTAACGGTCACCCAGTGCGCCCAAAGAAAAATGGCCCAAAAATAATAATGAAAAATCGCCCAAATGAAGAATCGCCCAAAAGAACATGAAAAAATTACCCAAAAAGTTAAATATGAAATTTTGCCCAAAAGAAACGAAAAAGAGCCCAAAATAAAAATGACACAAAAAGAAAAAAAAATTACCCAATTTGCAAAACGGTGTTTATTATTCATATAAATTTAGTTACTTACAAATGTAAGAGATAAACATGTTTTATTATGTTCACAACCAACAAAACTATTTTTAAAGAAACTTATTTTACCATAATGTGGTTGTCGTTGACAATGATTTGGTTAAATTAAACATAATATGGTCAACATTTTTTTAAAAATGGTTTTGTTGTTTTTTCTCTGGGATCATATATTAAACATATAACGAAAACACTTTTGGGCGCAAGGATTTTCTCCCCTATGTTGTAACAAATACCGGCAGCGCTTACTAAAGCGTCTCGGTATAGCCGGTCTTCGGCCGGGCGCAGGGATTTTCTACTCTATGGTGTAACAAAAACCGGCTTCTCTAACTAAAGCTTCTCTGCGCAGACGGCCTTTGGGCGGGCGCAAGGATTCTTTCCTTTATGGTATAACAAGTACCGGTTTCGCTAAGTAAAGCTTCTAAAATCTTCCTTGTTTCCGAACGAAGGCCGACTTCGCAGACAAGCTTTAGTTATCGAAGCCAGTATTTGTTATACCATAGAGGAGAAAATCCTTGCGCCTGGCCGAAGGCCGGCTGGGCAGAGAAGCTTTAGTTAGCGAAGCCGGTTTTTGTTATCCCATAGAGGAGAAAATCCTTGCCCCCGGCCGAAGGCCGGCTGTGCAGAGAAGCTTTAGTTAGCGAAGCCGGTACTTGTTTTTATCAAAGAGGAGAAAATCCTTGCGCCCGGCCATAGGCCGGCTATGCTTTCGAGTTTGTAAGCTATGCTTTCGAGTTTGTCCACTGACACTATGACACTGGACGTTATGACATGCCACCTTTTTGCAATATGTCCCGTTATTTTTATAAATAACATTTAGGAATTCGTCGTATAGTAATAGGCTGTAGGAAATATCGCCCAAAGAAAAATGGCCGAAAAAAAAAAATGAAAAATCGCCCAAATGAAGAATCGCCCAAGCGAACATGAAAAATGACCCAAAAAGGTAAATATGAAAGTATGCCCAAAAAAAACGAAAAAGGGCCCAAAAAGAAAATGAAAAATGACCCAAAAAGCATAAAAGAATTTTTTCCCAAAAAATAAAAAAAAAAATTACTAAATTTGCAAAAAGTGTTTATTATTCATATAAATTTAGGTGACATGTCATAACGTCCAGTGTCGTAGTGTCCTTGGACACTTTTAAAGTGTCATAATGTCCATCGAAGACGAGGGCGAGGACGTTATGACACTTTGCAACGTCCGCAACTTAACTTATAATCAAAAATGTGTAAATTTTTTTTTAAAATACCGTTAAAATTTCAAGTGATTTTTTTAAATATACTTATTTAACCATAATATGGTTGTCGGTGACAATGATTTGGTTAAATTAAACATAATATGGATAAAATATTTTTATAGCTCTTACTCCGGGTGTATATATTAAATATATATATCCAAAATAAGGATTTCATCTTCTATGGTATAACAAATACTGGCTTCGCTAACTAAAGCTTCTCTGTATAGCCGGCCTTCGGCCGGGCGCAAGGATTTTCTCCTCTATGGTACAACAAAGACCGGCTTCGCTAACTAAAGCTTCTCTGTATAGCCGGCCTTCGGATTTTCTCCTTTATGGTCTAACAAAAACCGGTTTCGCTAAGTAAAGCTTCGAAAAACTGCCTTGTTTCCGAAAAAGGCCGACTACGCAGAGAAGCTTTAGTTAGCGAAGCCGGTGTTTGTTATACCATAGAGGAGAAAATCCTTGCGCCCGGCCGAAGGCCGGCTATACAGAGAAGCTTTAGTTAGCGAAGCCGGTCTTTGTTATACCATAGAGGAGAAAATCCTTGCGCCCGGCCGAAGGCCGGCGATACAGAGAAGCTTTAGTTAGCGAAGCCAGTATTTGTTATACCATAGAAGAAAAAATCCTTATTTTCGATATATATGTATATATTTAATATATACACCCAGAGAAAAAAGCTACAAAACCATTTTTAAAAAAATTCTACCGATATTATGTTTAATTTAACCAAATCATTGTCGCCGACAACCATATAATGGTTAAATTAGTTTCTTGAAAAATAGTTTTGTTGTTTGCAACCATAATAAAACATGGTTTTCGTTGCTATGTAAGATTATGGTAGAATTTTAAAAATAGCCCATTTTTTTTGGGCCATTTTTCATACAACATTTTTGGGTGATTTTTCATAATGAAAAATCACCCAAATTTAAAAAACGAAAAATCACCCAACAATAACGATAAATAGCCCAAAAATTTTGGGCCATTTTTCATATGAAATCAGGCCCAATTTTACATGCAATTTTTTTGGGCAATTTTTCATTTTTTTTTTTGGGCGATTTTTCTTTGGGCGATATTTCCTACAGCCATAGTAATAATGAATGATTTAGACAAATAGTATGCCCGAAAAAATTGGCTATTTTTCATATAATATTTTTGGGTGATTTTTCATAATGAAAAATCACCAAATTTAAAAAACGAAAAATCACCCAATAGTAACGAAACATAGCCCAACAATTTTGGGTCACTTTTCATATGAATTCAGGCCCAATTTTACATGGAATTTTTTTGGGCGATTTTTCATTTATTTTTTTTGGGCCATTTTTCTTTGGGCGATTTTTCCTACAGCCCCCTAGTGCAACATGTCATGCATTTTCTTTTCGCGCCAAATCTATGAATCTTAATGCTTCGAAGTGCACAACAAATTTATATTTAAGCTTACTTTTAAAAAAAATATATGTATTATTATAAAATATAGATATTTTACTTTTAATTGGCATCAAAAAAGTATCAAATAGTGTATTTTGAAAATTGATGTTAAAAGTTGTCTAGAATAGAATCGCCCATAACACCTTAAAATATTGGTTCTATACCCTTAAAGTATACCGATCGACTCAGAACCACTTTCTGAGTCGATATAACGATGTCCGTCCGGCTGTCTGGCTGGCTGGCTGTTCATGTATACACATAGGTTCTTATTGGCACAAGGACCAAGCCTATTGAATCGTAGGTCCACAAAGGAAGACAGAGGCCAATTCCTGCCTCTCAGAAACTATCAAACCGATTTTGATGAATTTTAAATCATAGATAGAAACGTACATAAGCATGATTTTCCAAGGGTCCCGAATAGGGTGCACTCTTGAAAATGTGCTGTAGTGTTTCACATAGTCGGGCTGGACCGACTACACTTTCTTACTTATTTTAGATTGAATTTTTTAATATAAAAGCTTTAAGTAAAAAAAAAAAGCAGTAAAATTCTGCGAAGCATCAGTTAGAGTGAAATTCCTTGGTACTTTTCGATTGGGGATATTTAAGGGAAAAATTGCAATAGAACTTACAAAATTGACCAGTGTTACCAGAAGTAAAATTTGTATTTTAATAAAAAAATTTTTGTATTAAAATTTGTAGGAAAATATCGGGCTTTAACCGGACTGTGAGGTATTTTTAAAATTTTCTGGATACCAAAAACTGCCCGGAAAATGCGTGTTCTTGTATCTCATGTACAATTTTGGGGCAATTTTTCAGTTGTTGAGGTAAATTTCGTCGTATGTACCAGTTGCGTTCCTAGCATTAAGCTATTCATAGAACTTATTTTAAAGGTTAAAATTTAAACAAGTAAGAGTTCTATATTGGGCTATGTCGAATCTTTTTTGAGGGGCTTAAAGCAGAAAGAGTTTAAGTGCCATTTTTCTAAAATTTAGTTTACATATGAAATCAATAGGTGAAGTTAAGAGAAATTCAGAGCACTAGTGGTGAATGTGGGATTCTCATCCGGTAGCAAGATATAGCGACCAATTCTAGCACTTGTCATTAAAATACTGTTCCTTTGCGCTAAGCAAATATTTAAATTACTTTTTTACATGGACTGACTACCTGAATTCAGAGAAGTTCTGAGCTTATATTTAGCGACTTATTGCAGCACTTGTCGAAACATCTGTTTCACCTAATTGCACATAGTGTTTGATTTATTTTATTTTATTTTATTTTATTTTATTTTCGGGTTACACTTTGAGAAAGATGTCCCATTGAACCTCTCAAACAAAGGTAATCTTTTGAATAAGCATGCAAATTTCGCCAAAGTAAACATGAAAGGTCAAAATGTTGACCGAGCCGTGCAGTTACTTCCTCCACAAATCGGCGTCAAACCAATAAAGTTCTAGAAATTCAAGAACGTCCAGAATCTTATTATTATTACAAGTTCATTTTTTTAAAAATTTAAAAGCACAAGGGGCTTAAGTGCGCCTTACATTAAAGGTAATTTTTGGGTATTTATAAATGCCAAAGAACGATTTTTTTGATCTTGTAAAATTAAAATATATCTCAGGATCTCTTTTAATTAAAAAGTAATATTGCAGATAGCATCTTTCATTGTTTATTGCAATTTAGAACCCCTTGTGATTTAAGCCGCTCATTTACCCTTTAACATGATGCGATAAAAACATAAAGTTATATACACTAAAAATAAAAATCAATCAATCCGTACTCAAACCAATTCGAAGCGGTATTAATAGTGAGGTGAGTACGGATTTCAGTAAATCATGTACAGATATATTGATTCAAGTACGAAATTTCAAACGCGAAATACTTAACTTTTCTATATTCAATCCCAAATTAGTACTTGAAATAATTCGAAAATGAGATGGATTTAAGTAAAACTAACATTGAACCAATCTTAAAATGCGCTTGATTCAAGTATTACAAAGTTGATTTAATACCGATCTCGGACTTGAAGTAAACCAAAAATGAAATTAGAAGGATAATTTTGTTATGATTGATTTACTTATCCGTTTTACACCTTACAGAATCAATTATAAAACACCAGCATCATTCCCAATATGGTTTTTACTTTAAAAATTAATGTATACATATAAATTAAAATATAAACTAAATGAGAAGCAAGTGTTCTAAATTTTTGTTTTTAAGCGTGAAAATATTATGTTTTCTTCTTGTTCTGTTGTATTTGTTGTTTCTACACACAGCAAGCAAATCGTTTTTTAACTACTTTTGTGGTGTTGTTGTAGAGTCAACAACAACAAACTTTGACAAGTTGTATAAGATTAAAACAGAAGAAGGCATTAAATGGGGAATATGGTAAATTTCGGACCAATCTTCACGATATTTTCCACTGTGATGTAAAGTTTTGTGAAACCACGGAAGGCCGAATTCTGCTACAAAACCATTATTCGTTACGGTATTAGGCGTACTAAGCTGTTGTCCGAGAATAGGCTTTATATGGAATCTATGGTAAATAATTAACCGATCTTCACGAAATTTGACAGTGTGATTTCTAGTCCTATTAAACTCTGACGTACCAAATGTTATTACAGCAGCCAAAGTTGTTAAGTTGTTTTAGGCGTACTAAACATTTCTTTGAGAGTAGGCTTTATACGCGACCTATAGTAAACTATGGACCGATCTTCACAGTGTTATTTCTAGTCCTATAAAATTCTGACATATCGAAATTTTATTACAGTAGCGTTATTTGTTGCAGTTTCAAACGTAATAAGCTGTTTTCCGAGAGAATGCTTTATATGGGGCCTGTGGTAAATGATAGACAGATCTTCACGAAATTCGAAATTAAACAGTATGATTTCTTGTCATAAAGGACGAATTTGTGCAAAATCTTATATCAATACGTACATTATACCATCATTTATGTTAAAATTATCAATTTTTTAGTGTGGTGGTTGCACATTTGTATTCATAACTCTTATCCTACTGAACCGATTTTGCTGGTTTTCAATCCCAAATCAATTTGACATTAACATTGATGTTTTCTTTTGAGTTTTTCGAAAATGAGCGTGTTTTCAACAGATGGACAGACGGACGGACATGGCTAAATTGACTTAGAATTACTCAAGAAGACAGAATATGGGGTACTTATGGTTTCTCAGATGAATAACAAAAAAGTTTCACGCGGAATGACAAACCTAGTATACCATCATTCACCACTAGTGGTGGTGTAGGGTATAAAAAAAACAACAAGGGATTTTGGGAAAAATTACAGACGTTTGTGGTTTTTTGCTCATATCTCAGCCATTTATTGACCGATCTGGTTGATTTTCAATAGCACACAATTTCGACTATATGCCATATACAATAACCCAATCCCTATCAAATCTGGGGTCTTCGGACAACCAATTTCAGCGGACAGGTGGATGGAAAGACGGAAGGACGAATATCGTTAAATCAACTTTGCTACTCAAAGTGACACAGAATATAGTATATGTGACGCGCAAAATAGAAAGGAACCTAAGGGTTTTGTTTAGGAGAGCCATTTTAAAGATATAAATACGTGTATCTTTGGTGTACCTTCACTGAGCGTGTTGGTGTTGGTCTCATTTGAAAGCGACACATCTCATGACGTCAACCTTGAAAACGCGCGTAGGTCGTCCCTACCTCTTGTTTTCTGTAGTTCGTTTTTACTGTTCCCTTTACCTTACTGGTCCCTTTCTCTATTCACTGTCACATATATACTTTAAAGGGGCTCAGATTAATATTGTAGAAGTTACAAACGGAGTGATAAACTTGTATCTACTCTTTTACCTTCAGTGAAGAGTATAAAAAAGCAGGGACCGAAAATAACAGTTGTATTGGAATTTTAAAACAAAAAAAGCATATAGAATTAAATGTCGAAAAACTGATTCAAGTATACCATATTGTTCCTCATGCACTTGTCAATGATAAAATATATTGATTTTTATAATTTTGATTTTTATATTTTAGATCAAAGATAAAAGTTATTTTTTAATTTTTATTTTTTTGAACAAAAATAACAGTTATTTTTTGATTTTTATTTTTTCGAGCAAAAATAAAAGATATTCTCTAAATAAATGTACGTGATTTAATAATTTAGTTGACTTTAAATTTTTATTTTAGTGTGTAATTATCATTGGAATTCCTTATGCACATTAAAATAATTAATAAAGTCATCTAAATTATTAAAACACGTAAATTTATTTCGAGAATAACTTTTATTTTTGCTCAAAAAAATAAAAATCAAATAATAACTGTTATTTTTGTTCAAAAAAATAAAAATCAAAAAATAACTGTTATTTTTCTTCAAAAAAATAAAAATCAAAAAATAACAGTTATCATCTGACTTTTATGAAAAAGGGCATAACTGTTACGGTCCCTGTAAAAAACTTAATATAAAAGGGTTTTAAGTTCGAAAGGAAAGTTTTTTTTTAAATATCTAGTATTTCGTAAACCATTAGCCGATAAAATATTAATTTCTTCTTTCTCCTCTATTCATTTCTTGTTTTATAGTACGCACCAGCAATCCATATTTCCTGTGCTCAGCTTTACCCACCCATTGGCGTTCGAATAAGACCCTGCCGATTGCATTTAAAGTGGTGGCGTTGGTGGATGTTGGCGATGGTACAAATGTGTACATACGAGCGGGTAACGATGAAAACTATTGTGCCGAATTGCGTAATGAGAAGGCAACAATGAAAGATCAAGTGGCAAAATTTAATGATCTTCGATTTGTGGGACGTAGCGGTAGAGGTAAGCTGAAAAAATAATACAAAAAAAGAAAATATTAAATAAATGAATGAAATTTTTATTTCCCTTGTACATACTTACAAAAGTAAACTGAAATTTTGCTTGAATTAAACTCACGTCAGTTGTAGGTTTTCAGTCTTCAGTTTTGTTCACTTCAGAAGTTCACTCACAGAAGTCGTCACATTAACCCTGCTTGTTTATGGCCTTAGGTCAACATGCAATCATGACCATATCCAATACTCAGGCCAGTCATCCATTTAAGTTGATCGATCGGTTCTGGCTCAAGTTCAATGCTTTCGAAAAAGAAAGAAAAAAACGAAATATTTTTGTGAATTTTTAAATAAATTATCAATTCCCATTGTGTGTCTAAGAGTTACACACCAACTGACATCTTTTTAGGGCATAAAATTGTTTTAATTCTCTTTTCTTTATTCAATATGTTTGAAAGGACTTTTACACGTTGTTGGCTGTTTGCTTACACATTTCCGTACTCAGGAAGCCAAAGATCAAGAGTGTTATACTTTTGATCATATTCGTTTAAAATGTTTTCATATTTTTTTTTTTTTATTTACCATTTTTAACACGCAATATCATTATCGTGAGCTGCTTTTAGTACGTTAAAGAAATTACATTTATTGGGTATAATCGATTAAAAAAGTACTTTATATTTGATTAGTTTGTGCCTTTTGATCACTGCCCCTTGACTACTAGTAAGAACATGCCAATATTGTGGCATTACAGGTAAATTTCATTCATTTCCATATGAGTTTCATTTTCTTTGGCAAGTAATTATTAGGAGCAGATTAGTGTCGTTAATTTGCGCCTTTTCTTAGGATTCTTGTTGCCAAGTGATAGTGTAATTTGAAAATATTACAAAGTGTTTTGGGAAACATATGCGTCTAGGGTTAAGGTCAACATTTTGCTAAAGCATTGCACATTGCATGTCATTTTTTTGTAGTTTGCAACATGTGTTGCAACTTAGTTGTTGCAGTTTTTGTTTTTGCTTGCTTGTTTTTTTTTTAAGTACCATTTGTTGTAACAAACAAATAAGCAAGAACAATAAGGGAACTAAAAGGGAGTAAAATTGGAATAACAAGCTTTGGTAATTATTTTTTAATTATGAAAATAATTAAAATTTAAATCGATTGAACACAAGTTCGGAAAATTCAAACGTCAATTTTTAATGAACAAAGTAGCAGGCATTTGAATTCAATAATTACTTGCAATGTTTAATTAAAATAATTTCAATTACAATAAAATTTAATATAATCAAAATCAAGAACAAATTCTAACTAGAATTACATGCATTTTTATATTAAAATTGTAATTGAAAATATTGGATAACAATTGACGATATTTAATTCTGTTCTGGTTTTATTTAAAAAAAATGTTCAAGGACAATTACATATACATACTTATTGCTATAATCAATTACGATATGTAACTATTAAAATCTTACAACACGTTCAATCACTTGTGCTTTGAAAACCGGACAATTTGTTGTCTGGAAGTTTATGAAACCAACATTTTGAATTTATGTCAGTATTGCCAGAAATGTGGAGTTACCTGTCTCCCATCGGACGCGTCCTCAGGTGGTGGATAGAGGTATGCCCTACAGATATGTAAGGAAGATGGGAAATTAAGTACCACACGCGGACCAAAAATGGCAAACTCACAAACCCAGTCAACGTCTGTTCCTCAGGTTAGAGACGGCTTTTTCCGAACTGAGACTTTGGACCAGACACTGGAAGCCCCAGTAAAATACTCCGCCATGGACGGTCCTAAGCCCGGCTGGGACAGCAGTAGGATTGAGTGCTGTATCAACAATCAGCCTCATATAAAGCATAAAAAGGACTAACGATTTAATAACTAGAACATGGAACGTACGTACTTTACATAGGGAAGAAGCCATGTAAGAGGCCCAACAAAAACGAAATACTAAAATCAATCAAGAAATTGATAAACAATAAAGCGATCGGAGAAGACGGTATCATGACGGAACTATCTTATCATTGAATGATGTGCTCCATAGACTCATCGCCAATATATGGATACAAGAAAGGATCCCTACGGTGTGTGGTGTTGGACTCAACGTACCAATACACATGAAATGCGACAAAGGCTCCTGTGAAAACTACAGAGGTGTAACGCCCCTAGATGTATAATGCACACAGAAAACAAATTGGTTGGGAAACGGTTGCAGTAATAAAATATTGATCAAGTAACATGATTTATTATTGCAACTATTAAAAATGTATAGTTCTAACTAATTTTTAATTATCTTGATTATTAAAACGTTATTCTAACTGAAATATGATTCCTTCATCTCTTTTATTAGTTATGATAACTAATTTAATTTAGTTTTGAAAATTAGAACAAATGGTTAGAATCACAACCGAATTTATTACAGGGCAATACTGAATATAGGTCATTGCAATCAATAATTTGCTTTCGTCAATAAATTTTGTAATATAAATGATTATTCATCTATTGCAGCTAATTATTGATTGTTGGAATAGATTCAATTCGAGTACAACAAATGAAAATATAATTATTCGGAATTCACAACCAAAAAATAGTTAAAAGCCCCAATGTATGAATGTATGTATTATTTTTTATACCCTGCAAATTATATTGGACTTCTTGATCCATTTTGATCCTGGACTGTACCAATGTAGTGCAAGTATGGACCATTTCATTATTAAAAAGAGTTTGCAGTGAAACGACATGTCTTCGTTTTTTAACGATTTCAAAACTAATCCTCTGGAGTATACCATGGAGTAGTTTTAAGACTTCCCCTTTGTAATGCAAGCTGGGTTATATGGTCCTGCCCTAGGACATCGTACTGTAAAATAACCCATTTTTTCCATTCATTGAGACTACCTTATGGGCTACATTTGACCGGTTAAAAAAAATATATTGATAACGACAATCAAATCTCTTGTTATGAACACCAATTATGTGTTAATTCAGTTGCACCTATCATTTATTCGGGTATAAGCACAATTTTGTTTCTAATAATCATACTAACAACTAACAATATCTGTTGTTATGACTGATAGTGTACTAAAATTCAAATGTTGCTATCAAACCTGTTATGCTAAGCAACGAAATTTTCAGTAATTGGAACCGAATTGTGTGATAGTACATGCAACTGACGAAATTCGATTGGCGCCAAATTCGGTTGTGATCACGAATCTGTTTTCTCTGTGTACAAAATCGTCACGAATATCCTATCAGAGAAATGAAAGGAAATAGCTTCTACTACTCCAGGAGAATATTAAAGTGGATTTAGACCAAGCAGATCAACAATTGATAAGCTTTTTCTAATAAAACAGAACTGTGAAAACTGCTGCGAGTGCGATATTAGCATAAATATAGATAAAGGGAAAATACCACGAGTATTCTCAGTCCTGGGAATTCCTGCAAAATTAATCGGACTTACATGCGCGACCCTAATGAATACAACTGCCAAAGTTTTAATCCAACAAAGATAAACCGAACCTTTCCATTTTTTATAGTGGGGTCAAACCAACTTTCGTATTCAATATAATGCTTAATTTATTCTGGGAAGTAGTTCGGGTATGACCATAGCGTATGCGGATGATATCGCAATTGTAGATAGAAAAACTATTCACGAATATTCAAAAATCGGTAAATGAAGTAGGTCTCGGTGTAAATGAGAACAAAACAAAACTAATGAAAATGTCGATGAATGTGAATGGACACAAAATACTTAAAGCAGAGATTATAATTTTGAAAGCGTATCGAGTTTCGTATACATGGGCGCGCTTGATAAAAACTATAACAGCAAGCAGGATGGCATAAGTGATAGAATATAAGCAGCAAAAAGTTTTTTTTATGCTCATGCCCATCCAAAATAGTCTCAAAATCATGTAAATCAAACGTTAAAAATATTGGGTTTTAGAAACTGGCAACAAAAAGCAGAAAATAGAGAACAATGGAGGAGAATAACTGAACAGGCTAAAGCTCACCCCGAGCTGTAACGCAACAAGATGATGATTGCCAGAAGAACCAAAAAAATGTTTGCACGCTCTGAAACAGTTGCGTAGGAAAAATTGGAAAAATGTTGAAAATTCTTTAATTTGTAGTTATTTTTTAAAAAAGAAATTTGTTTAAGAACCAAAATGCTATAAAATAAACATCCTTGCCCTTTTAAAAAAACAATATCAAAATTTTGTGTCCGTTGGTCATCAGCAACAAAACCGTAAATATGCAATTACATACCCTGCAGATAACGACACTTGTCCATACATGCATGTAAACAGTAGTCCATAAAGGATTAGGAGTACTCCAAACCTACTCTAAATATATGATTAAAAGGTGGTCGATTTAACATACCGATGTCCTAGGAGTGGACCATATAACCCAGCTTAGCATTACAACGGATAAGTCTTAAAACTACTCCATGTTCATACATACTCCTAGTGGATTAGTTTTGAGATTAATCCATGGTATACTCCAGAGGATTAGTTTTAACTTCGTTTAAAAACGAAAACATGTCGTTTCACTACAAACTCTTTTTAACAATGACATGGTCCATGCTTGCATAACATTGGACCAGTCCAGGGAGTAGTCCATTTGATCAAAATGGATCACGTAGTCCAATATTATCTGCAGGGTATTTTTCGTTGTGTGACCAATGATATGTTCGAATACGTAAACGCATTTTTAGTAACTACCAACCATTAAGATCGACCGCAACGTTTATGTGTCCGCAACGTTTACTTACATATGTAGAAGTTTAGAGGTATTTGCAAACAGAGTCTTTTTATAACTTTAAAATGCAGCAGTTAATTTGTAATTCAACAAAAACAAATAATAATAATACTAATGAAAATCTAAAAAACTATCTTCATTAAGTGGTGCTTTATTTTTAATCTTAAAAAAAAATCTTAAAAATTTTAATTTCTGCATTTAATGAGGTTCATCTTACCAGCCTTCAAGCCTTTTACTCTCAAATAATTAAACCTTTTTTGTTCTATGAAAGTACTTTAGCTGAAGCACACGTACGTTAGTTATCAAAATTGTTAAACTTCTTCATTACAAAATCATTTGAAACTAAAATCTTTTTTTGTTAAATCTCCCCCATTCATTGAAAACATTTATCTTCATAATTTGATTTATCTCTTCTCATATGAAAATTTTCATTGTTTAAATTGGTTGATGATCTCTTAACTCTTTTATTTTTTTTCAAATTTATTTCATGTCTTTTGGTTGGTAATAAATCCCATTGTTTTGGACTTTTGTTTTTGGTTTATTTTCTCTTCAAAAGTACTTTTTACGTGTTGGTGTTACGTGGAGGATTTTAAGCATTTGAAGAGCATTTTATATAATTTGTTTTTAGATTATAGAAAGTTATGATTTAAATCTTTTTTTTTTTTTTTTTTTGCTACATACATATCATTTTTAAATGAAGAAAGACATTACCAAATCATATTTTTCAAAAAAAAAAAAAATTCTTGTTAACAAAGGAAAATAGGTATTTTTTTATTAACTGGTACAAATTGTTTTGCTCTAGTTTTTTTCTCATTTAAGTTTTTTGAACAAAAATTGTTTCTTGAATGAATTGATTAAGTTGTTTGAATTTGATTAATTTCATTAGTAAATTTAACTGTTTGATAGTAATTTCTTTAGGCTTCTGCCAAATAGAATTTGGATTTTTTAATACAATTTTTCTTTAATTTCTTTTAATTTATTACATGTTCTATATTAGTGAGGCCCAATAATTTGTTTTGATAAAGTGTAAAGTATTTTTCAGATTTTTCGGAAGAGGTTTAGAAGTCGCTCAAGTCGAGTTTTTGCCAAAAATCGGGTTTGCCGGTCTTTTTTTAGTTTTCTTCATAACTTGATCTTAAACCACGATCTTCTTTCCTTTTAAGGAAATAATTTAAAAGAAAAAAACTTTATTTTTGTGTGAAGAAACTATAAGTTTTTACAATGAATTTGCTCATTTAATTTTTCCATAAATTTTGTAAGACCCCTTTCAGACTCGGCAAGTAACTTGCCGAGTACAACAAAGTCTGTACAAAATTTGTTTTTCCTTACCCCGGCCTTACCGATGACGTCTACAAACCAAGAGTTGCGCAAGAGAGTGTGCTTGCCGAGTGTGAAAGGGGTCTTAATAACGCTTTAAAACTTTTAACATTTTTATGAAATTTAAGAAAACTAACAACGTAGTTTGAAAGTTAAAATCATTCTAAATAATTTAGACATAAATATTTTTGAATTTACTCTTACCGTTCCTGAGTTATACAGGCTTTCAGATTTGTACCCAGTTTATAATATTATAACTTAAACCCAACAAACAAATTAAAATCAAACGTTTTGCTTTTACTTTGCTTAAAAATCACCCTTATTCTATTTGGCGTCGGCAATAACAATGGCAATTTTAAGGCAACAGCAATTCTTATCAAAGACAACATCAATTCTATGTTAAATTGGTATTTTGTAAGAGTATTATGACGCCGTTGACTATTTATCGATAATGTTAATAAAATACAGCACGCATCTCTAATGTTAAATCAGCTGATTCATTTTGTTTACTGTTTTTTTTATAAGAAAAAAAAATTCTGTGCTGTTTGTGCAAATTTTAAGTTGAATACAATTTTTTTTGTAAAAACATAATGTTTAAATGAAAATTTTTTTATTATATTAAATTTTCCCAAGTGACTAATGGATTTTTTTTAACCTTTTTAAGATCTGAAAGTTATTTTCGGCTGAATAAACTTTCTTTTAAACATGTGTTGGAAATAATAAAGCCTCATATAAAAAAAGGGAACGTTTGTTCCAAACACAATATATTTGCAGCAACACTGCGTTTTTTGGCCCAGGGATCGTACCAGCTCAGCGTTGGATATGATTTCTACTTTTGACTGTCCCAGCCACAAGTTTAAAAATTTTGTCTGAGATTCTGGAAGTCATGAAGAGAGAACTTTGTCCACAATGGATAAATTAAAGTTGCATTTCTTTGAAAAGCAGCATTTCCAGGTGTAATTGGCCGTGTGGACGGAACCCACATCAAAATTTTAGCGCAAGGGATATTTAATTTATTAGGAAGAGACCCTGCATAATCCTCTGGCTAGTAATGGATTTTTTACAAGTTCTTCCACTAGCTTCTCGAACTGGCACTTAGTTGTTATTTTAATTTTTTCAATTATATCCACAAAAAATATATCAAAACACAACACAAATGAAGAAAAATATCAAAACCGCCGAAGAAATAATGATTGCAGCCAACCATAACATAAAATTTTTAAAACAAAACACAAAGCAGCACAAGACAAGTTCTTCCACTAGCTTCTCGAACTGGCACTTAGTTGTTATTTTAATTTTTTCAATTATATCCACAAAAAATATATCAAAACACAACACAAATGAAGAAAAATATCAAAACCGCCGAAGAAATAATGATTGCAGCCAACCATAACATAAAATTTTTAAAACAAAACACAAAGCAGCACAAGACAACACTAAAAATGCCGACGACAAAATCAAGGGTAATTTAAGGCAACAGCAACGCCAATTTTTCTTAGAAAATACCAAACATATGTTAACAGTCATCGAAATATGGCAATATTGCCAACGGGAATACGAAATTGAAACAAAACATAAAAAACGGCGTTGTTTACTGTTGACGACGCCAAATAGAATAAGGGTGAATATTTTATTGGGTTTCTTACGTATAGTTCTATGCCCTGCAATATATTCGGAAAATACTTTACCCTATAAGCTTTTGAATTATGCTTGAGTATTATAACCAGGGAAACCATAAATATGCAATTGCATGTTTTTCCTCTTCCGATTAATGAAGGCAGAAAAAATATATTCATACGTTTTAAAGCTTTTTAAGAATTTTGGCATTGATTTGTTTGTGTATATTTGCTTTTTTTGCAGCATTTTTTCATGTTAAATGATTTATATGGCTATTTTGCAGCAAATGAAAAAAAATATATGAAAAATGCGGAATTTAGCACGTCATACAGAAATCTTATTAACAACAAACTTTGTTTTGCGAAATTTTGGCTTTTATGTTTTAATTATTTATCTGTATACGCAACGTGTTGCTTCACTTTCGACATTTAAATTTTACTCGAAACTTTCAATATTTTTAATTAGGCTTAAGTTCATCAAATTTAATTTTCATTAAATTATTTTTATACAATTTGGTTTAAGGATTGATATTCGACTATTGACGTCAGCAGTCGTCGATGGCTGTGAGTGTAAGACGGCAAATCCATCTGAAGAGATTGAGTGGTTGCGATCGAAACATGTCATGTTAACCTGCCGGCCAGGGTTCGAGCCCCGGTCACGGTCAAGAATGAACGATTATCAATAACAATTTTAATTAATTTTCATGTTGTAAAATTCCTTTCTTCATAAAAATAATTTAAGGAAAATTAAATTTGATGAACTTAAGCCTAATTAAAAATATTGGAAATTTGGATTAAAAACCATAAATAGTTCAACAAAATAACCACAATACTAATTATTGTTAAAAGCTAAGGCGCGAGTTCTATGTGTACATTTGTCCTTCAAGTTGTGCTGAAAAAGGTCAACAGAAAAAAGAAAGACAAAAATGACAAAACAAAAAAAATGTACTTTGGACTTTAAGAATTCTTGACAAAAAGTACGAGAGAACAGAAGTATGGAGAAAACATGTAAAATCAATTAAAAATGGATAATCATTCAGAAAAGCAAATTTCGATCTTCCAAAGGTTAAAATACAATTTGGTTTAAGGATTGATGTTTGACTATTGACGTCAGCAGTCGTCGATGGCTGCGAGTGTAAGACGGCAAATCCATCTGAAGAGATCGAGTGGTTGCGATCGAAACATGTTATGGTAACCTGCCGGCCAGGGTTCGAGCCCCGGCCACGGTCAAGAATGAAAGATTATCAATAACAATTTTAATTAATTTTCATGTTGTAAAATTCCTTTCTTCATAAAAATAATTTAATGAAAATTAAATTTGATAAAACCATAAATAGTTCAACAAAATAACCACAATACTAATTATTTTACTCGAAACTTTAAAATTTTATATTTATGTATAAACAAAAATTAAGAAAAAATCAATCACGTTTTTGGAGATGTGTGGTAATGCATAGAAATCTTGACCAATCTTTTAGTGTAACCATCGAATCACTTTTTAAAGTGATCTAACGATGTCCATTCGTCCGTCTGTCCATGTTATTCTTGTGCACAAAGTACAAGTTGCAATCTTGTACACACAGAAAAAAATCAATGTAAATTCGTTCAAAACAAGGTTGATATTACATTTTTCAGTAGTGATTTTGCTTCATTGTTGTTTCATGTTAATTTAACATGATTTTACAATAACTTGCGAACAACATTTTTTTCTTTTAAAATAACTATAATTCATGTTAATTTAACATTGCAGTAAAGTTAGAGCAAAATGTCATTTATATTAAAATAACAATCCGAATCACGTTGAATGAAAGTTATATCAAGGTGAAACAACGCGAATTTCATGTAGAATCAAATTGGTTGGAGTGTGATATAACAGTGTGAAGACAACATATGCATTTATTTAAGCATAACTCAAAACACTTACCCCTGTAACACATGTTTCACTTATTTTGTATCTCCTTTGTTAACAGAAGCATCAGCAGAATCGCCCGATATGGTTTTCGTCATCATTCTACTTTGAAAACTTGATGTACTATTTAACTTAATAATTTTAATTAAAAGAATACGGGAATTGTCTTCTTTTTATAACATAATTTAAACATGAAAATAAAAAAATTTACATAATTAAGTATGTATTAGAGTTGTCAATTATTCGCCTTTCAACATTGTTCGAATAATTCAAATAATTGTTTTTGTTCGTTCGATCGAACGATTAAATCTAAAAAATTATTCGATTAATCGATGAGAATAACGAATAAAAACTAATATTACAAAAAAACAAAAAATTTACATTTTTTAAATTGATACCATTCTGTTCCATTCATCTACAACCATCTTCTTTATTTTTATAATTGTCAAATATTTGTTTAATAAGAACATAAAATAAATTTTTGAAATCCGATTACTACTTAACACGCTTTTTGCTTCCTAAACATTGAGATTAATTACAATCAAGGCTATGGCTACAATATTTTTTAACTTTTCTACATTTTTTTTAAAGGGTGGTCCAACCATAATGCACGATGTTAATTGTGAGTCGCACTTTATTGTCAATGTTTTTGACAAACTTAATTTGACTTTTCTCTGTTTAAGTGTTTGACAAATTCAACCATGCAAAGGTACACAATTGAGCAACGCGTTATGTTTGTTGAAGACTTTTACGAAAAAGGGCGTTTAAATCCCAACGCATTTCGGGCACTTCGTGGTTTTATTGGTCAGTATAATCGACTTAATGTGTCTACAATCGGGAGAATTGAGCGGTAATTTCAGCAAACCGGGTCTACAGGAAATGTGAAAACGGCTGTGCATGCTCGCGCTGCTCGTTGATGGGCTGGTGGCGTCATCGGGCCGCATTTCTTCGACAATGGTGTTCGATATCACGACATGGTAATGGACTTCTTGTAGCCAGAAATTGAGGATATGAACACGGAAGATATGTGGTTCCAACTCGTTTGCGCCCTTTTGGCTCTTTTGCGCGAAAAATTCAATGGTCGTGTTAAAAGAAAAATTGTACGTCAAGAACAAGAACAATTCAAGAGCTAAAGGATAAGATAATTCAGCACATTAACGATATAGAACCTTCATTTTGTCTCAGAATCATTGAAAATAATGGCCATCGGAAAGAGGTATGCCACTGTAGCCGTGGCGAGCATTTGGCCGATATTTTGTTTCAAACATAGTTGTCATAGAAATTTCTATAACAATAAACAATATTCTCTGAATACTTTATGTTTAATTTAAAATTAACATCGTGCGTTTTGGTTGGACCGCCCTTTATAAAATCATTAAAAACGTATCAGAATAAATCAAATTCTAAGCTTTTATTTATTTTTTAATAAAAAAAATTTTTCGATTAATCGACATTAATTAATCGATTTATTCGTTATTCGAAAATCGCCATTTTAAAATTAATCGAACAAGAATTTGATTTTGTTTGATCGATTAATCGAATTATTCTTAATCGGCTGACAACTCTAGTATGTATGAATGTTAATTTAACAAGATAAGCTTTTGATTTTAATATAAAACATGTTTTTATGGATTCGATATTGAACAATGTTATTTTAACAGTGAATAATATTAAATAAACGTGATTTAAGGTTATTTTAATATTTTTCATTTAAAATTAATATGAAATAATGATAAATTTAAATAAAGGGCATACTTTTGCAGAAATTTGCCATGATTCTCAATCAACATTTCGCCATGTTATTTTAACATTGGTATTTTTTTCTGTGTGTAGATAATTTGATTAAATTTGGTAAATACATTTTAATTGTACTAAGGAAGAAGTCTATTCCACATTAAAATTTCTTTCCAAATTAGACTCTTTGTGTCCGTAAACCATCTAATTTTGTTGTCCTTTAGATTAAATTCGACCCTAAAATATTTTACTGCAAATTAAATTCTTTTCGAATCAGTTCACATTTGCCCAAAGCTCCCATCTATAAACAGCTTAAGCTTCCTTTTAAATGTTAACATAAATAAACCATTTAGCAACCGTCTCTAAAATCACTTTAAGACAACAAATCTCATGTGGATGTTAGTATCTTGATAATATTGTGAACAAATAACTCTTACACGAATTTTAACCACATTGTTTTTATGAGCCGATGTCATATTTTTGACAATTTTCATGGCATATTTTTAAGTTTTTTTTTACATATTTAATGGGCATAAAATGCATTTTTAGAGCATATTTCTGGTTTCCCTGAATATAACATATTTTATTTTTTTGTTTTAATTCATTGTTTCGTCTCATATACAAAATATGTTAAAAGATATGTTTGCATTAAGAAAATAGTTTTTCAAAAACAGAATAAACACTCGATAGTAACACAAACAATCTTTAAACAGAAAATTTTTAAAAATTAAAACAGGACTCTAATGGCATAATGGACGATTTTATATGTTTAGAGAAATTCAGGAAAAGGAATGAGAAATTAGATATTCTGTATTATGGGCTGCTTTCGATTCCTCCAACATCCACAATAAGTGAAAGAATTTTTTCCAAGTAAAGTTTTGTCAAAACTAAAAAAAAATAATCGGTTAAATCCCTAACATTTAAACCTTATGTGAATGAAAAAAAAACACCTTTAACATTATTGCAAGGAACCCGGGTACCTATATGTAATTAGTTTTGGAAACTAATTTTTTTTGTCGAAATATATGTGAGTAATCACGGAAAATAAATCTGAGATTAAAAAAATATGTTAATTTTCAGTAAATTTAAAATTTTTGCATACGCATTGAATGAAAATTTTTCTTTATGCAGATCAAAGTTAGCAAATGTGAAACAAAAAACTTGTAAATATTACTCCGTTGATTTCCCTTTAAGATTTTTACCGATTGAAGGTAACATTTAATGTATGAAGGTACCCGGGTGCCTTGCCATACTGTTAAGGATGTAAGATGAAAACTGCTTCACCACACCTTTTCAACATAATTTTTAAGCTAAAAATAATTTATAATTTTAAATTTATAATTAGTTAGGAGTTCTCAAGAAGTTTTAAATACCCAGTAAAACATGTGCTCCAAAAGGAGCAGGTTTTACGTATGAATTCATACCTCAAAGCGCTTCAAACCTGCTGATAGGATGCCTGATTTTTGTATGGGGTGTTCCCGCTTTAGAGGACTATTTTCTACCGACAATAAGCGCTTCTTTTAATATGCAAGCAAAGCACTCCTAAAGAGCTTTTTTTAAAGGCTAACTAGGTAGGTATAGGTATAAACATATTATAATTAATGTTTTGCTTTTAAGCCTAGTACTCTGTTAAACATTTCACGTGAAATGGCGTCAAAACGCATATGAAAAAAACTTGAGCGGAATATCAATGAAATAATGTTGATAGAGTTGTACTCTGTTCATTTTGTAAAAAAGTTCCGAAATGTTTCTGGCAACATTTTTTTACAACTGCGAAATAATGTAAGCTGCACTTATTTCACGTGGAATTTTAAGCAAAAGCAAAAAAGTATGAACTGATTATTAAATAAAAAATTAAAATTAAAATAACACAACCGATAACAGTTTTTTTTATCCATATTAACTTTCTTTTTTATTAAAATAAATTATTTTTTGTAAAATACATGTGGGATTTGTTTACATAAGCAAAACAATGCTGCATACTTTGCAGGAATAAAAACGTCAAATTGTACAAACTCGCATGATAGGTAACATTGATACATGTCAAAATTTTCGTGTGAAATAATAAATGTTGCTCAACATTTTTCATAAATTTGAACAGAGTACTAGGCTTTACTTGTTAAAATTACGTTTTCAATCATTTTCGTAGACCATAATATTTTTTTATTTTTTTCGCTTTAAAATCTTCTTCGTTGTCAGCACTAAAAAAGCAGCTTTTTTGTGTATTTTATTCATTATCATTTACTGCTGTATTAGAGCTCTTTTATTGAAGCGCTCGATTATGCGCTTTTTCCCTTAAGTGCTTCAAAAAACTCGAATTTTTTTTTACTGGGTATGTGGACCATCCGTTTATTTAAAAAAAATTAAGTTAAAAATGCTAAAGGTACCCGGGTACCTTGTCATTCAGATTAATTAAAGTTAATGACCCATAATTTAATTTCCTATACCTATAACGAGCAAATAAAAGAATAATTCATAAATATGTAATATCCCAATAAAAATTTTTATCATTTTGCGAAGCACTAAAGGTACATTTAAAAAAATAAAAGCACAAATATGTGCTACGCAATAAGACATACAGAAATGCAGTAAAGTAAGTGAAAGAACTCTCAACAACTTTTATTAAAAAAAAATAACATTTCAAGTGCGACGGCATTCCCTTACCACGAAGCAGGTTTGTAAGGGAGAATACCAAAAAATACCGGTATCAAAACATTCAGTGTGTAAAGATGATCGTTACATCCAACAACTTTTATGTGCGCTGAATAATGCGCTTTATGTGTCAAAAATGTATTGCTTCAAAGTGGGAACTCGCCATATAAAATTCATATCTTCCGTAAGCGCAATGGTAAGCGAAACTTTTATGTTTCTCCCTTACAAACCTGCTTCGTTGGAAGCTCCATTTTTTATTGGGATGTATGTATGTACTTTTAAATTAATACATATTCAGGGGTGTTCGAGAAATCGAAAGCCATAGAATTTGAAAATTGTTATAAAATTCTATTTTATAGAAAAATATTTGTAAAATATTTGTCATAAAATTCTTTTATTACAGAAATCTTATTAACAAACGACGTTTAAAATTCTTGCGAATTCGATTTCCAGAACACCTCTGAATATGTATTAATTTAAAAGTACAAACATACTATACTACATATTTATGAATTATTCTTTTATTTGCTCATTTAAGTTCCAAATAATAAATAACACTACGTGACAAAATTTCAACAAAGTCGTGAGCAAATGAATCTGACAGCTAATCATTATGTATAATTTTCCGCTAAATCCGAATATGAAGTCAGAATTGTAAAAAGGAGAACAGTTTTTGAGATATTCCAAAATAACCGTTATTTGTGTTTTTAAAAAAGATGATGTGACTGAAATGCAAATATCTTCAAAAAATTTAAACGGGGTATGTAATTCTTTCTTTCTAGTGAAAGGTTATAAAATTTCTAAAATAGCCATGGATTGCTTGTGAAGATTGGTCAAGAAATGACAGAGTTACAAGGGACAAAAGTTCAAGCTTCATTGAAAATTGTATGATTTTGTTCAATTTTGCTCTTTTCAAGTTTTTTTTTTTAAACCAATGATTTAAAAATCCTAATGTTTTATTGAATGCGACATTAGATTATTTTAATATGAACATTTTGCGCCCAACAAGACATAGATTGGTACAAAAATGACAAAGCTACAGAAGATTTAGTAAATTACCCCACCTAGAAATTCAATACTTTTAAGCAATTTTAATATTTATTGTTATTAAAAATTTAGCTTTGTATATTAATTTGTTGTGGGTTAGTTCAATTAATCTTCTGTAACTTTGCCATTTTTGCACCGATGCGGATCCTATTGGGCACAAAATATTCGTATTGAAATAGGCTAAAATTGTATTTTTTGGATATTTGCATTTCAGTCACAGCATCTTTTTTAAAACACAAATAAAGGTTATTTTGGTATATCTCAAAAACTTTTCTACTTTTGACAATTCTGACTTCATATTCAGATTCAGCGGAAAATTTAACATAAAGATTAGGTGTCAAATTCATTTTGTCAAAAAATTGTCAAGTAGTGTAATTTATGCCTTTTTTATTAATTGAAATTACCTTATTTATAAAACTTTATTAATCGGTTAACCGATCAAAAACAAATGTATTAAAAAGCCCGATTAAATGAATACCCTAATAAATATATTCCAACATCGATATTCAACACCATTGATTGAAATTAAACCACAAACCAGACAATATATTCCCTTACAGTTCGAAAATGAGAGAAGAAAATTTAAAGTTATTAAGGTTCTTAAATTAGGAAAATAATATTCAAAAACTTTTAACTAAAAGCTTTCATCATCCAAATTGTAAAAACATAAAAAGATTATACAAATGCTGCAACCAAATACTTTTGAATTATAACACAGAAATCGACAATCGACAATCGCTGGTAAACACAATTTCAATTTAATTTTAAAATTAAATAAAATAAAAGAAAATTTTTTTTAAATACTTAACTTTTTTTTTTGTAAAAAAAAGACTTAAAACATTAATTTGGACAGCTAATCAAGAGACTCGAGCGCACACAGTACAATCGAATTGAAAGAGTAGTCAACTTGAAAAAATCAAAATCTTTTGATTTTTCTTCAACCAACTCAAACTAATCAATTGACAAAGCCATACACGCATTGATATAGACAACAACAATTGAAGTGAATCGTGAATGGGCTGTTTTACTAACACAATCATAGAGTTTTTTTTTTGACAGCTGAAGTGCGATTCCCTTCCCTGCAAATAAAATTTCAACACCTGATCCATTTTGATAAAATGGACTATTCCATGGTCTGGTCCGATGTAATGCAAGCATGGACCATTGTTGAAAAGTGTTTGTAGTGCGACGACATGTCTTCGTTTTTTAACGACGTGCTTTCGTTTTTAAACGACTTCAAAACTAATCCTCTTGAATATACCATGGAGTAGTTTTAATACTACTCCTTTGTAATCCAAAGCTGGGTTATATGGTCCTCCCCTAGGACATCGTTATGTTAAATATACCATGTTTTTTCCATACGTTTGGGTTACTTTTGGACTAGTCCTAGTCCCTTGATGGGCTACACTTTACACGCGTGTTTGGACTGGTCCTATTATTTGCAGGGTTGGTCATCGTCCAGATTGCAATTTTTGTTGCAGCAATTCTTGAGTGAGGGGTGAGAAGATTAGGGAGGGGTACTCAGTTTCATGTACTCTGCAATTCTGTTTTGTTTTTTTTTTTTCTTATTCTCACACTTTGTAACTTGAAGTTGTCTGTGGGTGTATTTGTATTTATATACAAAATATAAAAAGGAGTTGAGAAAAGACAAGATAAAAATACAAAAATTGCAAAACTCTAGTTTCATATTCTGGACACAAATGTTATTTCAATGCAGAGTTTTTAAACATTGCAGCAGCAAAAATTGCACGTCTGGACGATGAGTAACTTTTAACAAACCGACAATCGCAATATTTGTCGACACATACTTTAGCTGGCAGTACCAAAAGAGTGACTCTGTAATGTTTTTTTTAATGATTTATGTACAGCGTTGCCGTTTTGTTACTTTTAACACAAATTATCTTTGTTCAATGTGCACTTGTGTCCTTGTTCCATTTTCGTTTTAACAAAATAATATCAAATTTAGGTTTAAGGCCCGTAATTTCTACAAAAAGAAATCTAGCTGTGTATAGAAATCTTTGGTGTAAAAGCTACCATATTTAAAAAGAAAACTGAAGGTAAAAACACGTAAGTTAAATCCACGTTGAACTCTTTATACAAAAAGGTTTAAAGCTCTAGCTAATAAAGTTTTTTAAATAGACAGAAATCAGTGTTAACTTTGTGTGGGAGGTGCCAGCTATTTAGGCACCGACAAGTTACAAACAATCACAATTTCTTCTTTAAATATTTTTTTCAACAGAAGTACAAATAAAATACCTGCACTTTTAATACAAAATAATTTTGGTTACTTTTTTGTAGCATTTTTTTTTGGTCGTGGCAACGCTGTTTATTAGTTAAATTTAATACCGTATCATTTAATATCGTATGCCAAACATTCAAGTCATTTTAAACACAAAACACACTTTATAGATTTAATAAGCATTACGAAAATTGTAATCGTTTTAATACCGAAAAAATACTGCTTAAAGTAACAGCTGACTTCAACCCACAGCGAATATCGTTTAAAATTTTACTGAATAGGAAATAGGGTATTCATTCGGTTTACCGTCAATCGGTTAACCGATTAATTACTACCCGATTAACTGATCGGTTAATTTCAAATTGGCTTTTTTCGATTAACGATTAAACCGGTTAATTTCAGTCGATTAACCGATTAACCGATGTAACAACATTTTCAATATTTTGTAGTATTATAACATATTTTTTTGTGTTTTTAATTATTTGTTTTAACTTATATACAAAATGTTTGTGTTTAAAAAAGTGATCTTCATTTTAACCCATTTTCCGCCGACCGGCGACTAAAATTACAATGATTTTTAATGATTTTTTATCTTCAACATCGATCAACAAGAATGTGGCGAAAAATGGGTTAAATGTTTGATTGCCAACATCTTTTTTTTGTTTCACGTACTTTTTATATGTATGTGCTTAGTTACTTGTTTCTTTTCATATCTTCTCATATCAGTCTTTAAGCAGAATTAACCGAAACAATTAGAAGTGTTAAAATTTAAAAAAAATCCAATGGCATAATGGAGTATTTTAAAGGTTTAGAGAAATCCTGGAAAAGGACTGAGAAATTAGATATTCATCTATGATAAGTGAAAGAATTTTTTCCAAGTCAAGTTTTGTCAAAACTAATGAAAGAATCGCTTTAATCCAGTGATAGCCTCTCCATAGGCTCGCGAGTCAGTCAATAATCGTATTTTGCACACAAACACGGACGGCAATTCACATGTATACAACAACTTTGTTCGTTTCAAAACATCAGACTATCATCAATCTCTGCGACCGCACACAAGTACATAATAGGGGTAATTTTTGTTGTTCACTTCACCTTGCGTTGAAAAAATTTACATATAACATTTTTTTGAATTTTTTAAAATTTAAAATATTTTATATGAAATATCTTTGTGTACGTGCGTTCGGGGCTTGGTTAAATCTGGGCTTGGTTATCACTGCTTTAATCCTAAAAATTTAAACCAAATTACTTTTCTAAAAGATTATTTTATAAGATCTCCTTTAACTATTGAAATAACTAAAAATTATCTCAGTTTATTTTTTTATAAATAACTCGACCAAATGATTCACAAGGTAGTCATAAAGTCTTAAGCCTAGTACTCTGTTCAAATTTGTGAAAAATGTTGAGCAACATTGATTATTCCACACGAAAATTTTGACATTTCTCAATGTTACCAATCTTGCGAGTTTGTACAATTTGACGTTTTTATTCCTTCAAAGTATGCTACATTGTTTCATGTATGTAAACAAACGCCACATATATTTTACTAAAGTTATTTTTTTTAATAAAAAATTTAATTAAAAAAAAGTAAATACGGATAAAAAACTGTTACCGGTTGTGTTATTTTAATTTTTAATTTCTTATTTAATATTAAGTTCATACTTTTTTGCTTTTGCTTAAAATTCCACGTGAAATAAAGGCAGCTTACATTATTTCGCAGTTGTAAAAAAATGTTGCCAGAAACATTTCGGAACTTTTTCACAAAATAAACAGAGTACAACTCTATCAACATTATTTCATAGATATTCCGCACAAGTTTTTTTCATATGCATTTTGACAGCATTTCACGTGAAATGTTGTTGTTGTCTTAATCTTACTTAATTACAAGAAATATATATCGTCGGCTTAATATGCCAACCGGCTAAATCCACTTTTTATGTAAATTGAGATTTTGAGGCCGTGTGGTAGAGAAAGATACTCTTCATCGACCAGCATGAAGTTTTTCTTCAATATGAGTCTTGCAGTGTGTTAAATCAACTATATTTTTGGTTTTTCTCTTAAGCTGTACATATGAAATAAAAAAAGTTTTTGTCTCTCCTGAAAAATGTGCTGAAATTGAATTAGCAAGTTTGCATATTAAGCCAACGATATGACTGTTGTGGGCTACCGCTTATAATTTAGATTTCTACTGTACAGTTATGACGAAACAATGAACACAGCATTAACATTTTTATTTTGTTTGAAACACAACAATATATATTTTAAACAATTGTTTGCTCGTTTTGGTTCAAGAATTGTTATAAACAATAAACAATTAATGCATTTTTATATATTGAAATTACTTAATTTATAAAAAAACTTTATTAATCGGTTAACCGATCAAAAACAAAATTAACCGATTATTAACCGATTAAACCAAAACCTCGGTTAATTAATCGAGCGATTAACCGATTAAAGCAAAAGGTCGATTAAATGAATACCCTATTAGGAAAGCAAGTTTGATAAATTTTCGTGAAATTTACATATTTTAACGAAACGATTATCGTACTAAAATTTTGTGAATCGCACTACTGAACTAGGTTTTTCTATCTTTCGATTCTTTTATTCTTATTATTCTTTGTTTTCCTTTTTGTTAATTAAGAGAATTCCAAAATACAAAAGGCGAACGAAAACAGTTTATTAATGGCGCGTGTCAATTTTGAAGACATATCCATACGTTTGAAATTTTTAAGTTATTTTTTTTCAATAATTAGTATTGTGGTTATTTTTTTCATTTTTATCTTTATTTAACCTGGAAAATGATCCTAATCTAATTGGAAACACAAACTTATCAAAACTATTTAAACAACAAATCCCTTTAATGAGTTTAAAGTAAAAGTTTAAATTCTATTAAGTTTTCATTAAAGTGAACAAATTCTATACAAATTATCTAAATAAAAATAATATAAACAAGTAAGAAAGTACAGTCGGTCAAGCCCGACCATATGATACCCTACACCATAGTATTTAAAAACACATCATGCTTTTGTGTCCATGTAAAAATGGATTTATCTATGTTTATAAACTTCATGAAAATCGGTTTGAAAGTTTGTGAGATGCAGAAATTGCCCCCTACCTCCCCTCGTGGTCCTATTTTTTAAAAAATGCATACATTTTGTGGCCATATAGATATGGTTCTATGTAAGTTTTAAATTTCATTGAAATCGGTTTGATAGTTTCTGAGAGGAAGAAATTTCCCCCTATCTTCCCTCGTGGTCCTACGATTCGGCCCATTTTCAATAGGCTTGGTCCTTGTGCCAATAAGAACCTATGACCCAAATTTCATCAAATTATCTCCAAAATTGCGACCTGTACTTTGCGCACAAGGTTACATGGACAGCCAGCCAGCCAGCCTGCCAGCCAGCCGGACGGACATCGTTAGTTCGACTCAGAAAGTGATTCTAAGACGATCGGTATACTTTAAGGTGGGTCTAGGACCAATATTTTAAGGCGTTACACACATCAGCACAAATGCATAATACCCTCTCCACTATTGTGGTGTGGGTATAAAAAAACACATTTGAATATTGAAAGTAACCAGCAAGTCTATACTTTACAGCGTGTACTACTTACTTTAATAACTTTTTCTCCACGTCTGCCTCTGCTGTGTCATGCTTGATTAAGTGTCATTTCAATCACAAGTTCGTGATTTCTAATTTTTTTCCACTTTTAAAAAAACGGCCATTATAATTTTGTTTTTTTAATTTAAAATTGTTGTTATTGTACTTATATATTTAATGCTTTTGGAAATTTTTTGTTGTTGTTGCTTTTGTGTTTAGCTCATAACAACCTATTAAAGTTGTCCACGGCTATCAAAAACAGTCTCCATCATAATGATTCGTCTAAATGGTCGGCCTTTGGTCTTAGTTAGCATTATGATTTTGATTGAGGAGTGTGATGTTTTTGAGAATCATAACAAAATAATCTTGAATAGATTTGCAAATTGTTGGTTTGCATGAATGATTTTCTTAATATTAGAAATAAAACACGAAGTAATAATAAACTTTTAACGCACCATGATGTCTGGAATTAAAAAAAAATATTTAAATTATCTTAAATTATAATGATTTTGTAGAAAATAAGTACACAATTGAAGAAAATAAGTACAAAGAAAAAGTTTAAAAATAAAGAGTATCAGTGTCACTGATGGGATTCTATGGGATTCGATAGAATCTTGATATATTATTATTAAGAGTAACTAATACAATTGCAAATAATGTTCAGACTTAATTTACCGAGCAATAGTAACGAAGACCTTCAGCTCGTTGTTGTAAAACAGAGCAGATACTCTGGCGCTCATCGAACCCGCAGCAATCGCACTGATAAAACAGCTTACTACCAGCAACCTACCGGGGCACCTTTATCGGTGGCGAAGGGTTTAAAAACAATAATTTCAGTTGAGTGTATCAGTGCGATGGTTCTGGTCTACGTCAAAATTGCTCGGTCAATTAAGTTGTTACAGTACTTTTCGTTTATAGTCACAACGCTTATAGTCACATTAGCGATATAGTCCATTTTATCTGTTTATTTTGCCGCTATAAGTTAATTTAATATAAAGTATTAACGTTATAGTCCATTTAGCGATATAAGCACATTTGCCATATATGCCATTTATCAACAGTAGTCAAAGGGAAAAGTAAAGCAAATTAATGGCGTTGTAGTCAAATTAGCAAAATTTACTTAGTTCTTTTTAGTTTTCGAATCCAAAATCCATCCAAAGAAAGAATGAATTAAATCATTTAATTTTTGTCATCAACTCTCTACTCGTAAAAAATTAGTTTTTGCCGTTGGTATCACCTATGAAATATCTTGTTATTATTTTGACTAGTTTTATAAAGAATGCAACTCTGTTGTGAAACCATAAGCCTGATCTCGGTGTAATTTATATGAATTTTTTATTTCCTTTATTCACATAACTTGATTATATTCGAATTTGGTTATATGCGTCATAGTGGCATATATGTGAATTAGCCTTATAGTCACATTACCCTGCCGTCAAATGAGTAGCTAACTACAAAAAAAAAGCCAACTTTAAGTTAGCTTGTATAGACTAACTTAAAACCAACAACTAAGCAATGGAAAATTTATATTAACCAAAGTGTATACAAACACTGTATATTTTAAGTAGAGAGAGCCAAGTCGATTAACAAGCAAACGTCATTATAGTCATTATAGTCAAAAAACATAGTTTTTTAATACAAAAACTACATTGCCCCGGTAGACTAGCTGGTAGCGAGCTAGTCTATCAGCACCGAGGTTGCGCGATCGAATCCCACCAGAGACAGAAAAAAAAATAAAATAAAGTAAAATAAAATAAGAAAAAATAAAAAAAAATAATTAAAAAAAATAAAAAAAAAAATAATTAAAAAAAAAATTAAAAAATTTTTACTTTATTGACTTTGTGTAACTATATATTTTTATAAAGTTTTTGCTGGGTAGCTACAAAAAGTTAACTTTTAAGTTAACTGAAAGTAATGCAGAATCGGACAATTGACTACTTCCTAGGACATCGCAATGTTAAAATAGTTAGTTAATTTCATATAAAAGCAATGCAAGTGTCAACCACCACTACTTGAGAAATAGTTAGCTTTCAGTTAATTTAAAGTTAACTGAATGTCCGACAGGGTAGCGATATAGTCCACGTTATGGTTGCAACTAAAGGATGTGACTATAAGCGAAAAGTACTGTATATAGTAGATTTTGTTATTGTATTTGTAACATCCTCCCGGGGTCTTGTAGGGATCGTCTAAAGGATGTCTTATCTTTTGGTGTTACATTCTCCGGGGAAATTAGATGTAGTTAATACTTGGGACTCCGCAAAAATCCGAAATTAATAGATCTCTTGAGATCGCGGCTTACCAGAGATTGTATCTGTTACCACGGCAGTCAGTAGCCCTCGGTTAGCAGGCACCAGATTGACCATTGGTTGATGCATCTGGAAGTATGCTCCTTGCGGTAAATGCCGACTGTGTTTCAGGAAGATTATCTTTTCGGAAGTTTCGCTTTTCCATTGAAAATATACTTTCGGGGACCACGTGGTGTTGTGGTTTTCTACCCATCTCTTGCGATCGCGTCTGTACAGAGATCGTATCTCGTATTCGGGAGCCAGTAGATCGCTGAGACACGGCACCAGACTGACTTTTGGTTGGGCTCTACGTTCTTATGATTCTTGCGGGAAATGCCTTCTGTCTTCTAGAAAGATTGGCTTTGCGTAAGTTTCGCTTTACTACCCAAAGTTGCGGGAAGAATATCCTGAAAATCCCACTAATTGGATGATTTTTAAACACTTATAGGAGAGTTCGGCATGAAAGTCGATGGTTGCTACTCGACAGATGCTGTTTTCGTTTTTCTATAAACAGCGGAGGTTATATCTGTGGATTGGTGCTAAAAGGGCCAATGTCAAAATATTTACTTTTGAGAAAATTTAAATTAAATTGTTTTTAGAGAATAGTTCTTACTGAAATTTGCTAGCAAACCCCGTATAAAGCTGTTCTGGGCTAAAAACATTGGATGTTTCATCAAAAAAAAAGATGTTAAAAGAAAACAAATAATGCAACGATTAACTCAAAACAGAAAAATATTGACGGCATTGGCCCTTTTAGCACCAATCCACAGATATAGCATCAGCTCCCAAACAAGAGGCAAATGTACACGCAGAGAAAAAATATGCTTGGGTATGTTTACGGCAACAACACTATGTTTAATGTAACAATATATTGTTTTCGTACACAAATAATTGTTATTTTTATTTAAAATCAACAATATTAGAGTTTCTGTAAACATATCAATGTTTATCGCAATTATGAATTTGAGTATTGTTGACCGAAAAATAATTATTTTTCTAACAACTTAATTATGGTAACTTTCTAAACATATTATATTTCTCACAACCATATCATGATATTTAATAGCTATAACATGATAACTTTCTATACATTTATCATATTATGTTAAAGATGCAATCAAACTATTTGTACTCTAATCATATTATGTTAGCGCCATTTGTTAAATAATTTTGAAGAAGGTGTGTCGTTTTGTTTATTTGTGAGCGGTTTAACAATTAAAAGATAAAATTCCATAAAAAAAATTAGTTTAATGAAATTAAAAAAAAAAAAAATATTAGCGGAGTTCATACAAGTATAAGTGATGTAATAGTGCAAATGCAAAATATCATAGTTTTTTTGTAAAATCCAACAACAAAAGAGATTTCGTTATATTTTATAAAAGTGCTACGATATTTCTGTGGTTTTCATTGGCAACCGCGTATGTCTTAAAACAAATTGTTCAGGAAAGCCGAAAACCCATTCTAGATCAAACTATGGGCTAGGTATTGCACATTTTAAACTTTGTCATTACGTTAAAAAATCGGAATTGATCCATCTTTTTTCCAAAAAATGTAAAGAGCATTCAAAATTAGGCAATATGGCATCAACATCTTAAAATCGAAAAAATGGACACACGCGGTTGCCCATGAAAACCACAGATTTTTCATTTGCTCTTTTGCAAGCCTTATATTGAACTCCGCTATTTGATTAACATTAGGAAAAATTGTAAAAAGCCACAAAATAAAAAAAATCGATTCAAAAATATTTATGTAAATTTATTTTGAATTTTTATGACAGCTATGAAAGGTTCCGTATCATAATATGATTACTTCTAAATTTATTATGATTAACATGATGATAATATGATTACTTCTTAGCTTATTATGATTAACATGAAAAAAATATGATTAATTTCTTAGCTTATTATGATTAACATGACAATAATTTGATTACTTCTTAACTTAGTATGATTAACAGAATAATAATATGATTAAGGGAAAATATTATGATGTAATAGTACGAGTATATTTAGTCATAATATGATTCAATAATAATCTTAATATGGTGACTACAATCATAATTCTTATCATAATATGTTGCTCTTAGAATATGTTTACCACAACCATGTTTTTTCTTTGCGTGTACCTATCTTGCTACCTGGGTGTGTTGGTGGCGCTTACACTCGTGGGAGGTTGGTAAGCGCATTGATTCTTACCAAGTGGTTAAAAGCCCGAGGGCCTAAATATCTAAACCACAAAAAATCATAAAACACAGGACCCAGAAATGATTTTAAGTCCTTTTTGTCGTTTTTATGTACAAAGGTATATAAAATTGTGGTTTAAGGAAAACATTTTAGAAACAAGAATTTTTAGTATTGTGGTTATTTTGTTGAACTATTTATGGTTTTTAATCCAAATTTTTAATATTTTTTAATTAGGCTTAAGTTCATGAAATTTAATTTTTATTAAATTCTTTTTTGTGAAGAAAGGAATTTTACAACATGAAAATTAATTAAAATTGTTATTGATAATCTTTCATTCTTGACGTGGCTCGGGCTCGAACCCTGGCCGGCAGGTTACCATGACATGTTTCGATCGCAACCACTCGATCTCCTCAGATGGATTTGCCGTCTTACACTCGCAGCCATCGACGACTGCTGACGTCACTAGTCAAACATCAATCCTTAAACCAAATTGTATTTTAACATTTGGTAGATCGAAATTTGCTTTCCTGAATGATTATCCATTTTAATTGATTTTACATGTTTTTTCCTTTACTTCTGTTTTTTCGTACTTTCGTCAAGAATTTTTCTTGAAGTCCAAGTACATTTTTTGTTTTTCACTTTGTCTTTCTCTTTTCTGTTGACCTTTTTCAGCACAACTTGAAGGACAAATGTACACATAGAGCTCGTGCCTTAGCTTTAACAATAATTAGTATTGTGGTTATTTTGTTGAACTATTTATGGTTTTTAATCCAAATTTTTAATATTTTTAATTAGGCTTAAGTTCATGAAATTTAATTTTTATTAAATTCTTTTTTGTGAAGAAAGGAATTTTACAACATGAACATTAATTAAAATTGTTATTGATAATCTTTCATTCTTGACGTGGCTCGGGCTCGAACCCTGGCCGGCAGGTTACCATGACATGTTTCGATCGCAACCACTCGATCTCCTCAGATGGATTTGCCGTCTTACACTCGCAGCCATCGACGACTGCTGACGTCACTAGTCAAACATCAATCCTTAAACCAAATTGTATTTTAACATTTGGTAGATCGAAATTTGCTTTCCTGAATGATTATCCATTTTAATTGATTTTACATGTTTTTTCCTTTACTTCTGTTTTTTCGTACTTTCGTCAAGAATTTTTCTTGAAGTCCAAGTACATTTTTTGTTTTTTTAAAACTTTTCTGGATTTTACGAAATCTGCAAAATTTTTGTTTTATAAAGGTAATACGAAATTTGTTTAATAGTTTGATTTTTTTTTTTTTTTGTTATTTTTACAACTTCAATTTAGGTACATAGGTACATACCTATATCGGGCTTTAAAAACACCCTTTTTATTTTACTGTATTAAGAACTAAATTAGATCGCTCTTTAGCAGCCAAAACGGCGACATTTTGTTTTGAAATCTTCTTATTTTAAGCAATCGTCAGAAATTTGTTGGATGTTTTTCATTTTTCCTTTTATTTTGAATTTTTTTTTTTTTGAGCTAAAATCAGAAAAATAAACGCATAATAAAAAAGAACCAGAGGAAACAGTTTTATTTTATATTGTGGGTTGGGTTTCATTTCTGCTACTTCTTGTTGTTTTAACCTGAAACTCGTGTGGAAATAAAAAAAAAGTTTTGTGTTTTTGTATTTCCATTTTAAATGGTTGGTAAAACCGACAGACCGAGAAAACAAAAATGTTACATTTACTAGGTACATTAAAAACAAACATAAAACGCAAATTCAACTACACCCACTTCATTTGTGTCAAACAAACAAAACAAAAACAAAAAAAAGAACAACAATTCTGCAAAATAAATTTTATAGAGAACGAATGGGGGTGAGTGTGTTGCAAGAAAATTGAGAGCAAGCGTAGTAAATACATACCGGTTTGTACTATATAAACCAAATGATATCGACCAAGTTAACCACAAAAACCTAAGCCACAGAAAAAAAAACTAAATAAAAAAGGAATATATGTATACAACAACAACATTAAGAACAATATTGACAAACACACACAGTCACTCACACATTCATGCTCTCACTTATCCAATCAAAAGTCTCTCCAACCACTTTTTCTATGAGATTCATTTTGTAAAAGAGTAGAGATATTTTACAATAGATGATTATATTTTTCAACAGATCCTGATTTCTACAGGACTTTCAAGTAATGTCAGTCAAGTTTCGTAATCTAGATAATTTTGCCAAAAATACTAATTATTGAGATTTTTTCGATAAAAAAAAGATATATAATTAGTATTGTGGTTATTTTGTTGAACTATTTATGGTTTTTAATCCAAATTTTTTAATATTTTTAATTAGGCTTAAGTTCATGAAATTTAATTTTCATTAAATTATTTTTATGAAGAAAGGAATTTTACAACATGAAAATCAATTAAAATTGTTATTGATAATCTTTCATTCTTGACGTGGCTCGGGCTCGAACCCTGGCCGGCAGGTTACCATGACATGTTTCGATCGCAACCACTCGATCTCCTCAGATGGATTTGCCGTCTTACACTCGCAGCCATCGACGACTGCTGACGTCACTAGTCAAACATCAATCCTTAAACCAAATTGTATTTTAACATTTGGTAGATCGAAATTTGCTTTCCTGAATGATCATCCACTCTAATTGATTTTACATGTTTTTTCCTTTACTTCTGTTTTTTCGTACTTTCGTCAAGAATTTTTCTTGAAGTCCAAGTACATTTTTTTTGTTTTTTCACTTTGTCTTTCTCTTATTCTGTTGACCTTTTTCAGCACAACTTGAAGGACAAATGTACACATAGAGCTCGTGCCTTAGCTTTAACAATAATTAGTATTGTGGTTATTTTGTTGAACTATTTATGGTTTTTAATCCAAATTTTTTAATATTTTTAATTAGGCTTAAGTTCATGAAATTTAATTTTCATTAAATTATTTTTATGAAGAAAGGAATTTTACAACATGAAAATCAATTAAAATTGTTATTGATAATCTTTCATTCTTGACGTGGCTCGGGCTCGAACCCTGGCCGGCAGGTTACCATGACATGTTTCGATCGCAACCACTCGATCTCCTCAGATGGATTTGCCGTCTTACACTCGCAGCCATCGACGACTGCTGACGTCACTAGTCAAACATCAATCCTTAAACCAAATTGTATTTTAACATTTGGTAGATCGAAATTTGCTTTCCTGAATGATCATCCACTCTAATTGATTTTACATGTTTTTTCCTTTACTTCTGTTTTTTCGTACTTTCGTCAAGAATTTTTCTTGAAGTCCAAGTACATGTTTTTGTTTTTTCACTTTGTCTTTCTCTTATTCTGTTGACCTTTTTCAGCACAACTTGAAGGACAAATGTACACATAGAGCTCGTGCCTTAGCTTTAACAATAATTAGTATTGTGGTTATTTTGTTGAACTATTTATGGTTTTTAATCCAAATTTTTTAATATTTTTAATTAGGCTTAAGTTCATGAAATTTAATTTTCATTAAATTATTTTTATGAAGAAAGGAATTTTACAACATGAAAATCAATTAAAATTGTTATTGATAATCTTTCATTCTTGACGTGGCTCGGGCTCGAACCCTGGCCGGCAGGTTACCATGACATGTTTCGATCGCAACCACTCGATCTCCTCAGATGGATTTGCCGTCATACATCGCAGCCATCGACGACTGCTGACGTCACTAGTCAAACATCAATCCTTAAACCAAATTGTATTTTAACATTTGGTAGATCGAAATTTGCTTTCCTGAATGATCATCCACTCTAATTGATTTTACATGTTTTTTCCTTTACTTCTGTTTTTTCGTACTTTCGTCAAGAATTTTTCTTGAAGTCCAAGTACATTTTTTTGTTTTTTCACTTTGTCTTTATCTTATTCTGTTGACCTTTTTCAGCACAACTTGAAGGACAAATGTACACATAGAGCTCGTGCCTTAGCTTTAACAATAATTAGTATTGTGGTTATTTTGTTGAACTATTTATGGTTTTTAATCCAAATTTTTTAATATTTTTAATTAGGCTTAAGTTCATGAAATTTAATTTTCATTAAATTATTTTTATGAAGAAAGGAATTTTACAACATGAAAATCAATTAAAATTGTTATTGATAATCTTTCATTCTTGACGTGGCTCGGGCTCGAACCCTGGCCGGCAGGTTACCATGACATGTTTCGATCGCAACCACTCGATCTCCTCAGATGGATTTGCCGTCTTACACTCGCAGCCATCGACGACTGCTGACGTCACTAGTCAAACATCAATCCTTAAACCAAATTGTATTTTAACATTTGGTAGATCGAAATTTGCTTTCCTGAATGATCATCCACTCTAATTGATTTTACATGTTTTTTCCTTTACTTCTGTTTTTTCGTACTTTCGTCAAGAATTTTTCTTGAAGTCCAAGTACATTTTTTTGTTTTTTCACTTTGTCTTTCTCTTATTCTGTTGACCTTTTTCAGCACAACTTGAAGGACAAATGTACACATAGAGCTCGTGCCTTAGCTTTAACAATAATTAGTATTGTGGTTATTTTGTTGAACTATTTATGGTTTTTAATCCAAATTTTTTAATATTTTTAATTAGGCTTAAGTTCATGAAATTTAATTTTCATTAAATTATTTTTATGAAGAAAGGAATTTTACAACATGAAAATCAATTAAAATTGTTATTGATAATCTTTCATTCTTGACGTGGCTCGGGCTCGAACCCTGGCCGGCAGGTTACCATGACATGTTTCGATCGCAACCACTCGATCTCCTCAGATGGATTTGACGTCTTACACTCGCAGCCATCGACGACTGCTGACGTCACCAGTCAAACATCAATCCTTAAACCAAATTGTATTTTAACATTTGGTAGATCGAAATTTGCTTTCCTGAATGATTATCCATTTTAATTGATTTTACATGTTTTTTCCTTTACTTCTGTTTTTTCGTACTTTCGTCAAGAATTTTTCTTGAAGTCCAAGTACATTTTTTTGTTTTTTCACTTTGTCTTTCTCTTTTCTGTTGACCTTTTTCAGCACAACTTGAAGGACAAATGTACACATAGAGCTCGTGCCTTAGCTTTAACAATAATTAGTATTGTGGTTATTTTGTTGAACTATTTATTTTCGTTAGGCGATTATCTTTTATCCCAGCGAAAAACTGCACATTAAAGAAATTTGGTTTTCTCAATGTCTCATTTACACCGCAAAGCTAACCGGCACTCATCTGCCAATTATTTATTTTCCTTTTATTTGCCGTACAGATAAATTCAATCAGCTGACTCCCAACTTTTACATGTATTTTGAGTGGCGTTGCCAGCGTTGTCGGTGTATTGAGAAACCCAAAATCGTTAACGGACAGTTTATCGGTCCAATAAATTTATGTTGACATTAAGTAACAGACAGTTTGTCGATACATTGAGAAAATGGCCAATAGTCTTTTTTCTACCCTGCTTACTACTCTACCCCGCTAGCTAGCAAACGAAAACAGACTTGATTTGAAAATAGGTAAAAAATCATCATGAAAATTGGGTGTAAAAAAAAATTAATTTGACATTACATGGGTAAATAATTAAAATTCTCCCTAATGAACATAACTGGTACTTTTTAAAACCTTTTCTTTAGCTTCACTTCGGAAAATCAAATCTTGTAACTTTAATTTAACCGCCTTATACTCAATGCAAATGGATGAAACTTTGCAGGCATACATATTCCCGATAACAATACTCGAATACATGGGCGTGGCCAGGATAAAATCTAGGGGGGGGGGTTGGTTGGCAAAAATTTTTTTTTGGTAAAATGCTTTTTTGACCGCCTTTTACTCAATGCAAATGAATGAAACTTTGCAGGCATACATATTCCCGATGACAATACTCGAATACATGGGCGTAGCCAGGATAAAATCTAGGGGGGCCAAAATTTTTTTTAAATGTTCTTTTTTAAGAAAAGCGTTTCTTAAAAAAAATTTTTTTTAAATGTTCTTTTTTTATTATTATTATTTATTTATATTAATATAAATAAAAAATCCTACCAGTTAAAATTATTTTTTTACTTCTCCTGAAAAATTATCATTATTATACGTAGGACGTAATGCCGTAAGAGCACGCTCTCACAATTCCATCGTAAGCGTATTTTGTTTTCTTTTGAAATTAATGTTAAAAATCCAAATTTATTAAAATTTTAGTTTTTTTCTTCTTTTATTTTTCTTTCCAACATTCAATTTTAAAAAACAAAAATAATTTTATTATTAATTATTCTTTTTTAAAGACAACACAGTGGTAACCGGCGTATGAAATAGAATTAGATCAAAGTCGACGTACGCCTAGATACGCTTGTAAGTTTACGCCAGCTATTATGTGCCATTGTATTGAATATTATATATTTTAATTTGACAACGTATCTACGTTACAAGCTCCAACTTTGATACGGTGCAATTGTGTTCCTACGGTTACCCTATAGTTCTATAGTTCATAATTTTATAGTGCCCGATAAATCTATATACATATATAAAATAGGTGTGTGTATGTATGTATGTATGTATAAATGTATGTATGTAACGTATGGACTCCAAAACGGCTGGGCCGATTTTGATGAAATTTTCTGGGAATCTTCAGAATATTTAGGTGTGTGACACTGTGAATTCTGATTTTTGATTTTCAGTCTGCGGGCGGAGGGGCGTGGGAAAAATCCAATTTTCATATTGCACAACCAATGACTTCTAAATAATTTGGACGATTTTTTCTTTAAAATGATCGCCATGGTCCAACTTAGATTTATACGAAAATAAAATTTTGCCCCGCCCACTTTTTTCGAATTACCTAAAATCAGAAAACTGCTCCATCGATTTGACAAATTTTTTTTTCAAATGTTCGTATTAATCCGTTTTAAGTTTTTATCGAAAGAAAAATTTACCACGCCTACTTTTCCGCCCACTTTTTCTATTAAGCGCATAACTTGAGAACGGCTTGAGCGATTTGGACGATTTTTTCTTAAAAATTATTGCCATGGTCCAACTTAGGTTTTTACGGAAAGAACATTTTGCACCGCCCACTTTTTTCGATTTACCTAAAATCAAAAAACGATCCATCGATTTGACTAATTTTTCTTTTAAATGTTCGTATTAATCCATTTTGCGTTTTCATCGAAAAAAAAATGTACCACGCCTACTTTTACGCCCACTTCTTCTATTAAGCGCATAACTTGAGAACGGCTTGACTGATTTGGGCGATTTTTTTTTAAATCATCGCCATGGGCCAACTTAGGCTTTTACGGAAAGAAAATTTTGCCCAGCCCACTTTTTTCGATTTACTAAAAATCAGAAAACGGCTCCATCGATTTGACTAATTTTTCTTTCAAATGTTCGTATCTTTTTAATTTTAAAAATCGAACGCAAACATTTTTCCTAATTTAGACAGGACAACGTCTGTCGGGTCAGCTAGTTTATTATAAATATCAAAGTAATCGCAAAATTTTCTATTGAAAACTATAGTAATCGGAAAATTTCCTACAGAAAATCATAATAATCGATAATTTTTTAAAGAAAATTATAGAAATCGATAAATTTTTTTAAAAACTTATTGCGTAATAAACAAGTTTTAAGTTGAAGTTTGAATTATAGTTATTAAAACATTTTTTTAAGATTAGTATAGTAATCGATAAATACTCTTCAGCAAATTATGGTAATTGATAAATTTTCAGTAAAAAACATAAGTAATCATTAAATTTTTCATAATAATTATATTTATCGAAAAATTGTCTGCAAATAATTAAAGTATTCATAAAATCTTATATAGAACTTTTCTATAGAAAAATAAAGTAATCGATGAATTATCTATTAAAAAGTTTTGACAGTCCTTAAATTTCCTATAGAATTTGATGAAATTAAGTTTTTGATAACTTTCCCAAAAAAAATTTAAGTTATCGATAACTTTTTTCAAACAATTTTAATGATCGCTGTATTAAGGCGACAAACGTAGCAGCACCAAACGGCATGCTGTGGGCTCGATTTAGCAAATTAAATGACTTGGACTATGCAGACGTTCTACGCCTACTCGCACATACTTTTGAGCATATGAATTCCTAACATCTAGGCCCTCATCAAAATGCACTTAGAGTTGGACTTCGCGTCAACACAAAAAGCTAAGGTCATGAGACTTAACTCAAACAACACTAGCGTGCTCCTACTTAATGATTCTATTATAGAAGTTGTTCCATCCCTCAGCTTCCTTTACAATCTAAACAAACAGTGGTGCAGATGAAGATATCGCAAATCGGGTAGACAAAGCTTGTAATTTTAAGTACTCGCTGAGACTTTATGCTAAGAATTTATAACACCTAAATTAAGCCTACCTACTTTATGGATTTGAAACCTTGGGTCCAAATAAACACGCCACAAAGAGGCTCCAAGCCTTCGCCAACCGCCAAATACCAATCCAGAAGGATATCAAAAGGCAAAATTCCGAAAGCATTAGCAACAAACTCAGCAGCCGTATTCTGTAATTCGCTAATGCTAAATCGTTATCGCTAAAAAACTAGAAAGTTGATTTAGCGATTTTTGGCTATGAATGCAATTCTGTAACTTGCATTGCTAAATTTGGCAATGCCATACAAATTTCATTCGCCGCAATTTTAACTTTTAATGTCATCGATAAAATTTTAAAATTTTGTATTCTCTAAGGCATTTTAGCGATCGAGATTTAGCTTTAGAAAAGCGAATTACAGAATACGGCTGCTGATCAACAAACACAATTGCCAAGACTGGGGGCTTATTCCGGCAGTCGGAAGAATTAGAAATTAAATTGCTTTCGAATCGAAAAAGTATTCGATCACGGCAGCCAGAATCAGCCCCCTGCTCTGATGAAGTAAAAACTACAAGGTTTTCGTCAACGTTAAACCAACAAGCATCATCACAATCTACATGGAACGAGGCCGTTTAAATAGGCCCAGACTGAAACCGATAGAATTCTCTTATTGAAACAGTTTGCTACCAAGCTGGAGAATGGTGGAACATCATCATCATTATCACTAATTTTTCTAAAAAAATGCAAGTTATCGATAACAAATCCGTAAAAAATTAAAAAAGTTTCCGTTTGTTTTGATTAAAAAATGCAAGAAGTTGTCGCTTTTTTTTACAAAATATTTGTAAAAAATTTTGACTTTTGAAAATTATTGCATTCTTTCAAAATGTTTACAAAGTTTTATTGTACTTGTTGGTTTTTTTTTCTGTATAAGTATGTGTGACATTGACAATATAATTTTGTTTTTGCCAAACAGGATATTGGTTTTTTTATTTCCCCATAAATTGTTTTTATTTATTTTTCCTGTTCTTTTCAATTTATGTTTTACAGGAATTGCATATAAAAACAAACGAAAGGGATTTTTATTTGTAAATATGTTTGAGAGCAGCCAATTTGAATGTGTTTGTGTGGCATTTCGTTTGGTGGTCAATTTGATTTTCTTTTTTTTCATTTGAATCATTTAAAATGCCATTTAATAAATATTTTTAAAACACAAAAGTTGGTTATTATTTTATTAAGTTGTGTGTTTATGTTGGCCATTTAAAAATATTTAAATGAACCGATAAAGTAGCAATTTGACCATAATCATTTGTTATCATTATTTTATTTGTATGTTGTTGTAACTGTTTTCAATTTTTTGGGAGGGGTTTCGACCACAAAATATTGGACATTCTTGAAGGAATGTTATTTTTAATTTTTTAATTTTTGGAAACTTTAAGTCGACATGTTTTTTTTTGAGAGTTTTTGGAGTGATTGGGATTTAAAAGAATGTTATTTATAATATTTAAAGAAATTTTTAAATGTTGTAAGTAAATTAACAAAACTTTTGTAAAATTTTCTTTGACTATTTGTTTAAAAAAAAAACAAAAAAATTAAATCATAATTTCCTTTTCTAAACCAAAATGTCATCTACAAAAGCAGCTCATAAATATAATTAACGCCTTTAAAATGTTAAGAAGTGTCTTGCAAAGTGATTTAAACTGTTGCTACCAACCGACCTTTAAACTACCGTCTTTTACAATTTTGACTTTTTGTTAAAGAAACTTGAAAGGGCAACTTCAAAAGACCGCCAACTGTTAATGGCGCGTGTTACGATCACTTAAAATTAATCTAAACTGTCGTAAAATCCACTAAAGACAAACGTTGAAACACTTTTACTTCTTCAAAGACAGATTGCCATATTTTAAATAATTTACTGCCAAAACTGTTAAAGATAAAAGAATAACAGTTTAATCCGTTTTAACTCAAGCTAAAATTTGCTTCAAAGGAACTCTTAATGCATTTAGCGAACAGTTTTGATTGTGAGAGAATTAAGTTTGAAAAGGTCGTGTTTTTAAGTTTTTTTTTAAGGAAGTTTTGTTAATGAACTTAAATTTATTAAGTTTTTTTATATTTGTAACTAGCAAATTCAAATACGATTAACAAAATTGTTAGTTAGCACAACGATTTTTTTTTATGTTCTAAAATTTCCTTTTTGACAACACAGAGATAGGCAAAGTGAAACTAAACCAGTCTCTTAGCTATGATGGAATCTCTTAAGAAATGCTTAAAGGTGGCTGGACAACCCTGGGATGATAAATGGCATTTTCAAAATTGTACTTAATTTGGTAAAAAATTGTACTTTTTTTGACCTTAATTGTACTAAAATCGATAAATTTAATTATTTAGTTGATAGTCGACCAGGGTAAAAATACGTTATAAGTTTAAATCAGTGTTCGAAAATAAACATTAAATATCGTTTCTTAATGTTCGGTTCGGTAGATTTGTGGAAAACACAAACGCTAATAGTGTTTGTGTAGAAAATCATTAAAAAAATAATGGTTCCCTGTTATATAATGTTTGGTTCTTTCTTGAAAATAGTTACGAACGGTATTAAGGGTTGTGTATGTCTACACAATCACTAAAAAAAATAGATATTGTTCCTGGGTGCGTGAGCCGAACGTTAAATAATGTACTGTTTATTTTCGAACACTGGTTTAAATCAAATTATGGATTTTTAATTCAACCGATGACCAACCGTATAGAAGTATTTATGAAGTACGTAGATTTTTAGTGCGTATATATACGAGTACAAAATAAATTCAGTCTTTCATAAAATATAAAACTACTTAAAAAAATAAAACACAAATTCTTTAAATTCAGTCTCATAAAGTAAAAAAAAAATATAAAACTTATAAAAACCAAAATACAAGAAATTCAATAAAAACAATAAAATTAATTTAAATGAATATGCCATTTTTCGAAGCACGAACCTGGACAAAGTGGAGGTTTTTCGTCACAGGTCTTGCAACGGTATGAGGTTTCTCGTCGAATATTTTCCTTCGCACACCATCTGCATCGTAAGAAATTAGATTTCTTTTTGCTTGCATTACATGGAATCTTTTCTTGGAAATGCTGGTATTCAATTAATCAAAGTATTGAATCAGCAGGTCTTAATTGGGTAGTTGCCCTCGACAAAGACATGTTGATTCCTAAAAGTGAATAAATTACTTCTTCTCTATATTGTAAAAAAGATATTGAGCGTTTAGTGTGTTTTTTATATATGTAAAAAGAATTATAGACACAGAGATCTAAGAGGTGGAAAATAACTTTTTTATACCACCGTATGGTCTTTCGCGGGCATGAATAGTAACTGATCATTTGATCACTTTTGTCCACACCCGCCATATTACTGTTATATTCTTCTATTTCAACAGGCTTTATTTGTTCCTTTCCATATCGATTCTTACATTTCTTTAACTCAGGCTTATAAGCTGTTGTTATGCATAAGATGTCTCTAGTATCTTTCCATTTACTTACATAAATTTTCTTATGCCTCTTCCATATATAATCTCCTTTTTTTAACTTTTGTTTGACAACAGCAGGAGGATTTCGTTTCCTATTTGATCTTAATGTTCCAGTGGTGTGTGTCTTATATTTTAGTAAATCCTGAGTTAAATCAAAGCTATTGTAAAAATTATCCATGTATAAATGGTAGTGCTGGGAAACTATCGATAGACTATCGATATTATCGATAGTCTTAAAATATCGAAAATATCGATAGGAAAAATATAAATATCGATATTTTTATTATTTTAAATACAGCTATGAATACATCTAATAGCAGATATACACACAGTTTTTGCCGCAAATTTTTACTTGCTTAATTCGCGCTGAATTACAGCAATGAATACAAACAACAAGAATGGCAAGTGGTACGGATTGCTTAGCAGTGCTTTTTACTGCTAATTAAAGGCCTTTAAGACGAAATTAATACATGTTTATATAGGGACTGAAATGTCAAATATTTTTGTTATGTTGTAAAAAAAATTTAAATCCAAATGCAATTGCAAGCATAGGACAAAACAATGAACGACCATTAGAGGATAAGTCCGCTAGATTGAATGCCTTTTTGGGCTTAGAATTACGAAAATTTTTTAAAGTTGCAATGGAATATCTTATAGTCCCTGTTACCTCGGTTCTTTCAGAAAGGTATTTATCAATGTTAAAAAAACTGCCATCTAAAATAACGTGCGTATATTCATACATAAGTCTCATACATTCAATAAAGTGATAAAAACAACGGACTGTAGCCTTATAAAAAAATAATTAAAGTTTTCCTGCGCAAGTACAAACATTCATTCGATAGTAATATCGATATATCGATAGTGAAATCTGAACTATCGATAAATATCGATAGTAGAAAATATCGATAGTATCCCAGCACTAATAAATGGTGGCCTTTATTTAGGTATGGAGCCATTAAACGCAATACCAGAGAATGCGTTTTCTTGTTTGTATTATCATCTACATGATGTTTTCCTCTATATAATTCCAAATTTAGTGTATATCCATCTGGTGTGCACAGCTCGTAAAATGTAATACCATATATTGCTTGCTTTCCTTTTAAGTATTGACGACAAAAAAGTCGTCCTTTGAAAAGTAATAGTGACTCATCTAAAGATAGCGATTCTTCAGGATAGTAAGCTTTTGAGAAATTATTCAATACGAGTGTCAAAATCACAGTGAAAACTGGAGTTCGCCAAGGTTGTGTGTTATTTCCTCTTCTCTTTAACCGCGTCATGAATGTGTTGGCTCAGAAAGCAATAAACCAAAAGCGAGGTATTATGTAGAGTCTGCAAAGGCGACTGTATATAACACCTCGTCGATTATACTGGCGACATACATATGTCTTCTTAGCCATACATTTTCAGCTTTGCAGGCAAAGATAGCTATAATCAGTGGAATCGTAAAATTTGTGGGGCTAAAAATTGTGGACCACGCCATACGTTTACACGTCAACGTACTGCACGCTTTTCATACCTTACTTAAGTTTTACGCTTTAAGTTAAATACATGCAACGCTGTTCACCACAAATAAAGATTAAAGGCCTTATTCATAAAATATATTTCAGGTTAATAACAGGTTTATTAAACGAATTTTCTATGGAAACTTGTTTAATAAACTTCTTATAAATCAATCACGCCTATCGTGAATAAAAATTCCTTGGGAGTTATTCCCCTTTTCCCATTTTTACAATTGAATTTACATAGGAAAAGTGGAAAAAGGGAAAAAACTCTCAAGGAATTTTTATTCACAATAATTTTAATGAATATGGGGGTAAATTTTATTTGTCAAAATCAGCTGATTTGTTTGAACGTCTTTACTTTTCCCATTCCACGGGTTGAGACATAATGCCGCTTTTGCGCAAGTATCTTGCTACGTATGACTACATTGATTCTATTTTTGGACGAATGAGTACTTAAAAGAAAAAGCCTATAACGCGTGATGTGGACCTCCAGCTTAAAGATAAACATACTCAAAACTAAATTGCTCCGGGTCAAGTACTAGCCTTTTGTTTATAATTAAGATATCAAGGATGTACACTTATACAATTATTACAGTAACTGATTGTGGATTATTAAATTCGTTTTATGTTCTGTTAAAATTGAATAAAAATATAGTTATTTTTCGAATAATTTTATTTTCTAACATTTATGTTTGTTGTTCAAAAAACAAACTACCAAAAAATAATGTTTTATCGTATTTATTTTCTTATGTAGTTTGATTTTTGTCGTTTAAAATATATTTTTTAATAGTAAAAATCATTAAATTTTAAGGAAAATGCTGTTCAAAAAATAAAAAATTTTAAAATTAATGTAAAAATCATTTTTTTTAAATGAAATGTAAATGATCCGTTTTTTAAGTGAATTTTAAGTTGTTTAAAATGAATTTTCGTTTGAATTTAACTACATAATATTTTGAGTGTATATAATTGATACAACTGGTGGTCAGGATATTGTCTTATATTTTAAAGCGCTATAAAATTTAATTATTCAATGGAAGACATGAAGCAGGGCACCACGCGATATACAGGGTTTTCAAGTTTTTGTCAACAAATGTTTCCGTAAGATCTAATCAAACTTAACAAGCCCGTAACAATCTTCAACATCAAACTTAGATGGACTCCCACCAGCAGTTTATTAAAACATAGATTAGAAAGCCTAAATAAAGCTGTAAATGGCACACCCTCTAAAAAACAGATGAAGAAAAAGCAAAAAAAATCCATGCTGTAGAACCCGATTGGAAACAGGAGAGTTGGAATAATGGACCCTACAAGAAATGAATGAGCGAGTTGTCACATTTTTCATTTTGGGGTTAAGATAATGATAGAAAGAAATGACCGAATGTGACCGAAAACTTTATTTCGGTCATTTATATCTTAACACCAAAATAAAAAATGTGACTACTCGCATATTCATTTGTTTTTTAAAGCTGTAGATAAAGTGGATTAAAGTCACACATCGCGCGAACGATCGATGTCCGAAATCTATTTAAAATTTCCGATTCCCAGAATTTCGTTCGATTCATTGATTGTATATATGGCAGTCCATGTTTTTTCGACTGCAATTATCTCAGGTATAATTTTTTAAGGTAAGTCATTGAAATTTAGCTCATCTGCTCTTTTAAGTCAAACATCGCCCATTAAAAATAGTTGTAGCTGGTGCATTTTTTAATCAAGTTCCCTTAAAACAATGTTTCAATGCACTTGCCACCATGTTTTAGGGGAGAAAGTCTATTTTTGACTTTATGAACAACAACCTTAATAAGATTTACAATTTATATATTTATATTTCGCATAATCTTGGTACATATATATTATACTGTTAACTGAAAGTTTAAAAAAATCCGATTTTACAGATTTATTATTTCGGTTTGTAACCAGTGTTCGAAAATAAACATTAAATGTCATTGCTTAGTGTTGGGTTCAGTAGATTTGTGGAAAACACAAACGCTAAAACTGTTTGTGTATTAAATCACTAAAAAAAAATAACGTTTCCCTGTTTGGGGTCTTCGAAGATGAGAACATTTAATTCCGTTATGTTCTTCGTTGTGTTCGTTTCAGCTAATAATGTTTGCTTGTTTCAGTTGAGCTTAACGTCCTTTGGCTAAAAAAAAAACTAAAACTTTTGCAAAAACAAAACACACATACAAAAAAAAAACAATTAGCCAGCTAAATAATTTTACACAAACACAACATATATACAATACACACACAAGCTATTCGTGCTGTTGTGTAAAAAGAAACACTATAGAACATTAAAATATAATGTTTGCATACAGTATCACTACAACTATGCCGTTTTATAACGACGAACAGAACACTATATAATGTTCGTAACTTTCTTGAAAATAGTAAGTCACAATTCACACGTTGCAAGTCTTATTGATCAGCTTGCTACTTTATAACGAGAGTGAGAGAGGAAAATAAACGTTTCTCTCTCACTCTCTCTCTCGCCTATAAGGTAGCAAGCTGATCAATAAGACTTGCAACGTGTGAATTGGCACTAACGAACGCGATTAAGGGTTGTGTTCGTCTACGCAAACACTAATAAAAATAGATTTCGTTTCTGGTTGTGTGAGCCGAACACTAAATACTGTGCTGTTTATTTTCGAACACTGTTTCTGACATACGAAAAACTCTTGTAGTTTGGTATAGATTCGTCTGTAAATCTTTTTTGTTTAATTGTTAAATGTTTTAAATGATTCTATAAAATCAAATTAATATTTACGATTCTTTAAACACCTTTCTATTTTTCTCTTTTCGGCTTCTTTCCAGGTAAAAGTTTCACTTTAACCATCACTGTGGATACATTTCCCCGACAGGTGGCTACCTACTCGAAGGCAATCAAAGTAACAGTCGATGGACCTCGTGAACCGCGCTCAAAAACAAGTAAGTCGAAGTTGTTTATAGCACGTCGACCATTTAGAACAATTTTACCGCCACCACCAACAATTGCAGCAAAGAACGCGACAACTGCAACCGGCCGTCAGAATAAAAAATTAATCTTAAAACAAGAAATGAGAAATGATGAGATTTGTTTTAATTTACCAACAAGCATTCAAACGATATCTTCTTCCATGTCGAGCCCATTCGATTATTCTTACAGTTCGTTTAATGGGACGGGTGATGCGTATGATGTTAGTGGTGGTGGCAGAGGTGCTGGTGGTGATGATGTGGTCAGTGTCGGTGGCATTGAGTTGGATGTTGGCACTATTGATGTTAAATCGTGTGCCTCTTCGTTGGGTATCGAGTCTGATTTAGGACAAACCGTGAGTGAGAGTAGTTTTATAAGCAACCAGTATGGTGGCCATGATGATGTAGTTGATGGGGAGGAGTTTAAAGTTGAGTGTTTAAATGGTGAGAATATTGTTCTTTAACTGTTTTTTTTTTTATAAATATTCGTCCTACGAATCAGAAAATGAAGATTAAAAACTCCATGAACACTTTGGTCAATTAAATATATTTCAAGAAGTCTATTTAGGAAACATGTTTTTCAATAATATGTTTTTTTAATCGATTTAAAAAAAAATTTGAAGTCTCAGAAAAACGTTAGTTAAGATCATTTTCAGTCTTAAATATTTTTTAAACAACAGCTAATCTAAAAAACAGTTAACACCATTGGACTCAGCGCTTAATCAAATCTTAATAATTCTCAAGTTTCTCCTTATCACGGCTCCTGTTCTAATAAGTGTTTAGTACTGTTCTGATGGAATAAGTCCTTTCGTATCTCTTCTCCTGTTAATAATAAACTAACAGCCTACAAACAAAGAACATTTAAAGCTTCTAAAAAAAATCTTGTTTATCTTTCACAAAGTCAACATACATTTCGTACTATTTCACATGTTGCGGTTAAAAATAAAAAAAAGATAATATTTAAAAAAAAAACATTTAGATAATAACCGACTTAGGAATGTAAACTCCCTTGTGCAGAAGTACTTTAAAAAAAGTTAATCCGATTAAAAAATAGAAAACTAAAAGGCTAAACATATTAAGAACATGCAACATGTGTTGAATAAACTGCAAGAAAAAAAATTACCATCTCTATATATTTATTGTTATCTAAAGAAAGAACAATGAATGAAAAACAATGGGATTAAATGTATTAATCCCATGTTTAAAATATGTTTGTGATCTAAATATTTAGAATTTTATTTTTGCACTTACATGCAGAGTTAATTGGGACGATTGTTCCTCTTGTTTCACTCACATTCATTAAGGGATTATTAGGCAAAGTACAAAAGTCAAACGAGTGTTGTGTGAAGAGCAAGTGGACAATGAAAGTAGCTCATTACATATATTGCTGCCTTTTAATCCTGCAAGGAGCATTAAGCAGAAACAAGTTGATTCCTATTTTCTCGATCATTTGCTCGCTGTTTTATTTCATTCATGTAGTAGATCATTGGTCTTACAAAACTCCTAAAGAGTTTTAAAAAATTGGTTAGAATTTTGTTTTCTTGGCATTTTTTGGGTACTCTTAAAACTTAATTTTAAACGCCTTAAATATTGTTTCTGAGCCTGTAGTGGACAATACACACATAGAAAAAAATATCTCAAGAAAATTTTTAACAACACAGTTTGTTGAAAATAAAATTTAAGGTCAATAAACTTTTTGTTTGATTCAATGAAAAAATTTATCAAATTACATATTCAATAAAAAATATATTTGAATCAAAGTAAATACATCATTTTTACAACTCTTTTCCATTTGTAAAGTCTCATTCGCTTTACAGTTTTATTTGCATAATATATTAAGTTTTGCCAATGTCTTTGAAAAAAGGTTTCCTGGTGATCTGACCTATAGGTGTTTATTTGCTTTGTTTGTTAATTCTTGAATTATTTTTGGCGTCATTTCCTGGTGTGCGTTTAAAGTGAATAGGTGAAAAAAGTACAGCCAAATTACACAACAAAAACAGTTTTTTGTTTTCAATCTTGAATACCCTGAAGAATCAGAGTTATTCTACAATTTTATACAAAGTTGTATGTATGAAATTCCTCTGTCAAAAAAATCATCCAAGATTTGTACAATTAAGCATGAGCTATTACAATTAAACAAATAAAACAAGTTATTTTTAAACCATATTTAAATAAAACATATATTTTAAATATTATTATTTTGCTTAATTTAACCACCAACTGAATTTATTTAACAAACTTATTCAATTAACAATTTGTTTGATTGAATAATTTGCGTAATTGAATTTAGAGTGTATATCAAATACACTGTTTAATTTATTCAATTAAAAATTTAATCGATTTAATGCAAAAATTCAATCACTGTTTTAATCAATACAATTATTAAAATAATTAATTTTCTGTATTGTAATAAATTACGTTAGTAATTCATTCAATTAAAATATTGATTTTTTTTTTAATTAATTTGTTAATTCATTCAATTAAAATATTGTTTAATATTAATAATTTTTTCAATTATTTTTGTAATTAAAATGTAAAAACTTTTTAATTGGAAAAAAATCCTTGTCTTGCAATTTTTGCAAATTTGAGTAATTGGTATAATCATTTCGGTGATAGGTGCAAAATTAAACAATTTTTTGCTTGTTTCAATTATTTTGGGGATCAAAACCGTTTTTTACTTTTTTCTGCGTAAGCAACCAGAGAAATGCACATATGAACTAGCTTTCCCCCCATAATAAATTTTAGTGTATTTATTTAAAAAGAAAAAAAATTGGGAATTAAGCTCATCATCATTAATAAATAAATAAATAAAGATTCAACAAACATTTTGTTTGACTTATTCAACATTTTGTTGCAAAAAATTATTTTTATTGACTCAATAAACTTGGTTGTTGACTAAAAATTCAATAACTATACCTACAAAGTTTTTTATCAATACCGCAAAAATCGTCATCACAGAAAATTAAAAATTTTTTTTATCAAATATGCGATTTTCGTATTCAAATATGAAAATGATTTTTTTCTGTGCACACTATGGCATTTATATTTGCATATGTAAACAAGGAGAACGAAGAGGAAAGTCTTAAGTGCACATGTTTTAGCAGAATAGTTTTGATTAGCTCGCATGCCGATAAATTGACAAAGTGTCCCTTTTCACCATCTGAATGGACTTTAGGATGTCCGTCCAGCCGAGTGTTTAGCTGCCCACGTACTTCACCTGGCCCACATACAAATGTTCTATCCAAATGGGTTGACAGTCGTCATTAATTCTCTAGATATTTAGCTATTTATATAACTCAAATACAAAATATAAAAATCGTCTTATAAAAGACGACTTTTTTTTAATTTCCAAGATTCGTTTAATCTATTTATGGCCACGCTCACAACGCTGTGCGTTGTTTTTAATTACTTGTGATTTATAAAAATAATCCATTAATGTTAAGACCCATAAACCACGTTTAAAACAATAAGCATTGACGCCGTTTATTCAACGAAAATACACATTTGGGGATTCACTAGGTGTGCTATCAAGTTATATCGTCATAATGTCCTAAATAATATTTTACAATTGTTGAAAAAAAAAATCTTGTTGTGTTTCAAACAAAATAAAAATTTTAATGCTGTGTTCATTGATTCGTCAAAACTATACAGTAAAAAGCTAAATTTGTACTTTACAATCGTCAAGAAATGGCATTCTCTTTTCCCTTCTTTCCTAAGAGCTCTAGACTTGACGAGTCAAACTTGACGTGTGTGAACCAGCACTTATAAGCGGTTGCACACAGCAGTCATATTTATTTCTTGTAATTATTTTACGACTTATGACTTTACAACCTTGTGAATCCCCCAATAGTGTTTATTCAAGATATAATTAATATATGTACATTACTGTTTTATTAGAGTAGAGAATAATAAAGTTTCTAAAAATTAATTAGTATTGTGGTTATTTTGTTGAACTATTTATGGTTTTTAATCCAAATTTTTAATATTTTTAATTAGGCTTAAGTTCATGAAATTTAATTTTTATTAAATTATTTTTGTGAAGAAAGGAATTTTACAACATGAAAATCAATTAAAATTGTTATTGATAATCTTTCATTCTTGACGTGGCTCGGGCTCAAACCCTGGCCGGCAGGTTACCATGACATGTTTCGATCGCAACCACTCGATCTCCTCAGATGGATTTGCCGTCTTACCCTCGCAGCCATCGACGACTGCTGACGTCACTAGTCAAACATCAATCCTTAAACCAAATTGTATTTTAACATTTGGTAGATCGAAATTTGCTTTCCTGAATGATTATCCATTTTAATTGATTTTACATGTTTTTTCCTTTACTTCTGTTTTTTCGTACTTTCGTCAAGAATTTTTCTTGAAGTCCAAGTACATTTTTTGTTTTTTCACTTTGTCTTTCTCTTTTCTGTTGACCTTTTTCAGCACAACTTGAAGGACAAATGTACACATAGAGCTCGTGCCTTAGCTTTAACAATAATTAGTATTGTGGTTATTTTGTTGAACTATTTATGGTTTTTAATCCAAATTTTTAATATTTTTAATTAGGCTCAAGTTCATGAAATTTAATTTTTATTAAATTATTTTTGTGAAGAAAGGACATTTTTCCATTTTTTAGGCATAATTTTGAATTGAAATTTTTATAATTTTTGAATTAAATTTTTACTGATCAAAAAAGTTTCAATACCTGAATTACACCAAGGCAATACAAATGTGTTCAAAAATATCGTGGCTACCTTCAAGTTCTTTATGCCGGAATAAAACATACCACCGACTTCATACCGGGATACAGGAGCTACTTTTAGCACATTATCGTATTTGCCTAGAAGGCAAAACTATCTAATTTACATTTCAAAAGCAGCATTTGTTAGCAAAAATAAGATGACAGAGAAAAACAAGTAAGAGTGCTATATTCGGCTGTGCCTAATCTTATATACCCTTCACCATTTTGCGAGCAGAACACAGAGCAACTAGACAAAAACAAAATAATTTTTACATATACATTCATATTTACAATACTAAAAACTTTATTATAATTTGAATTAAAAGGGTTATAACTCAGCCATTTTTAAACCGATTTGACAGATTTATATACCGACGTGCTTAAGAAAAAAGACTCGGGAAGATTTATGGTTCCCGAAAGTGAGTATTTTCAAAAAAAAAAAAATATTATTTTGGTCATAACTTTTTCGTATCGGAACCAATTTTTCCGAGTTTTTTAGAAAATATTTTTTACTAAAGATTTCCGATCTTTTGATATATAAGGGATAACCATAGGTCATATTACTGTCCAAAAAATCAGGTTTTTATAAAATTTTTGATATTTTTTGTCCAATCCCACCCACATTTTGTGGGATGTTGTGTATTGATAACCTTAATGTGTGTACGTAATTTGGAAACTTTTGCTCTTGCCGTTCACCAGATTAATAAAAATACAACAAAAACAAGGGATTTTTGGAAAAAATTAGAGGTAGTCGTGGTTTTTTGCTCATATCTCAGCCATTTTTGGACCGACCTGGCTGAATTTCAATAGCAAGAAATGGTTAACTATATGTGAAATACATAAATGTAAAACAACCTAGCCGCTATCATGTCTGGAGTCTCCGGAAAACACATATCAAACGTAAGACGGACAGACGGACGGACATGGTTAAATCAACTTCTCTCCTCATAAGGACTCAGAATATATATATATATATACTTTATAGGGTATTAGATAAATATTGTAGAAATTACAAAAGGAATGACAAACTTATATATACCTTTTTCCACCTTAGGTGAAGGGTATAATCACGGTGAAATAAACTGGTGGCAGCACTGCGCCAGATGACGATTTTTTGCTCTTGCATTGTTTGTCTAGGTTTATGTCAAAGTTTTGTTTATGTTTACAAAAAATCCATGTTTTGTGCTGTGATTATCGTATTTTATTGAAGTTTTTGATAATTTTAAATTAAAATAAAGAAGATATTGACCATAAATAAATAAAAATTGGCTAAATATTATTGATTTCATCACGTTCAGCGGCACGGTTTGATTTTTGTTTAAACTTTAAAGTATGTTTTGACGTAAACGATGATATAATTTCCATTTTTGTTGTATTTGTTGCCACCTGCTTATTCCACCATAGGTATAATAAACATTCCTAATTTAGTGTTTAAATACAGATTAACATTGTAAGATTTTTTTTATTTTTCATGTTTTAATTTACAAAAATTAATGGTTTATTTATTTACGCGGATATATTTTGTGTTTATACAAAACTCTTAAGAATATATAGAATTTCAAGTGATTATCTTCATCGCATAACAGTTCTCTTTGGTACTTGTCAGATTTTATTCACAATATTATCCGATATATTAACAGTATAGCTGTATACGTTATCTTGTTTTACCCTTCTCTAATGCCCGTAATTTCTACAAATAGATATCTAGTCTTGTATAGATATCGATAGTTTTCATAATTTTACAACGTATTTCCTACCTACGGGTTAAAGTATAGTGCTTTTTACACTATCGATTTTCGATAGTTGATTCACGTAGGCAAAATTAACGTTAAAATTACAACAATAGTGCTACCGAATAGGTAAAGATAACTGTTAGGTACGAACACGACAGATATCTGTTTGTAGAAATTACGGGGCATTACACGTATAAGAAAAGAAGAGAGTAAAAGCTTTATATTTAGAGTCTGAGTAACGATAATTTATCGCGGTGCGGTTTTTCATACGATTTTGATTTAAAAAACCGCAGTGCGGAACGGCATAAAATTAAAATCTATTTTACTATCATTGCGGACTTTCTTTCCTTTTCAATTTTTGATACTCGTTCTCTTTCTGATGTTGCCATAGTTTTTGAATAATTGGCGATGTTCATAACATTATTGTAAACAAAAAACAATAAAAATCAATGCCCAAATAAATTATTAAAAATGTAAACAAACAATGACAACTATTGCCATCGCCGTCTTCCGTTGTATTATGTTTATTTTTCTCTCCCGCAACGAGAAAACTCACCGTACAGCAAACATTGTGTTAAGATCAGTGTTCGAAAATAAACACTAAATATCGTTCTTTAATGTTCGGTTCGGTAGATTTGTGGAAAACACAAACGCTAAAAGTGTTTGTGTAGAAATTCATTAAAAAAATAACGTTTCCCTGTTTGCCATCTTTCGAACACAAAAATAATGCTGTTTTCATCATACTCAACAAATGATGAGAACATTAAATTCCGTTCGGTTTTTTTTTGAAAATCCACGAACATCAATGTGTTCGGTTCGGCTCGTTAATGTTCGTCGCTTTTTGCTGATAAAACATTATAGAACATTAAAATATAATGTTTTTCTACAGTATCACTACAATTGTTCGGTTTTTGAACGAAGAACCGAACATTATATAATGTTCGGTTCTTTCTTGAAAATAGTTACGAACGGTATTAAGGTTTGTGTATGTTTACACAAACACTAAAAAAATAGATATCGTTCTTCGGTGTGTGAGCCGAACGCTAAATAATGTACTCTTTATTTTCGAACACTGGTTAAGATTAACTCCATTGAACTAATCTTAAAAGAGACAGTAATAACTCTGGCAGTTCTTAAAACGATTTTCGTTATTTGAATTTTTGAACCTTTATACTTGTATCCAGAACTCAGTTGAATTCATATTTTTATCCTAGACCTGCTCACTAATGTTGTTCCACTGGTTTTGCATTTCTGTGAAATTCACACACTAAGGCCGACAACAGACGGTAAAATGGAACTGCAACGAAACCCTTTTTAAATTATTTGTTTAAACCAGCTTCAATCGTTTTTCACACAAGTTGCAACCTTAATTTTACTATTTTTTTTTTAATTCTTTTATATAATCCTGCGAAGCTCTACGCTTGTCTGCAGGACACTACCAGCTAGCCTACCGGGGTACTCCCAATCATTTTGGTTGTCTTTAAGAACAGATGAAACGCAAACACGAGTTTTTTGCACGGCGGTTTCAACGCAATTGATTTCCAATGCTTTTTTAACCAGGTTTAAAATAGTCACGTTATGTAAAGGAGTCTACGTCGTATGTATGAATTAACTAACAAATTGCTAATTAATAATATAAAAAAGGTGCAAAAAATGGTTAAAAAATTTATAAAAAGTGCCTTTTTTTAAATCTTTGCTAACTTAAGAAAAATAGTGCTAGATCTAGCACGTCTTATGGCTATTTTCTCATTAGGCAATTATCTTTTTTCCCAACGAAAAACTGCACATTAAAGAAATTTGGTTTTCTCAATGTCGCATTTGCTTCGATTTTATCGCAAAGCTAACCGGCATTCATCTGTCCATTATTTATTTTCCTTTTATTTGCCGTACAGATAAATTCAATCAGCTGACTCCCAACTTTTACATGTATTTTGAGTGGCGTTGCCAGCTGAAAACAATGTTTTTTGTCGGTATATTGAGAAACCAACATCTTTAACGGACAGTTTATCGTTCCAAAAAATTTATGTTGACATTAAGTAACAGACAGTTTGTCGATACATTGAGAAAATGGCCATTAAAGTGCTAAAATAACAAGCTTTAACCAGTCTAACCAATAACTAGGCTGAGAACTTTCTTCAGCCTTGACGGCTTATGTTATTTTATTAAGTTTAGTTATGTATTCTATACGACTTTGTTGCCAGAGAATGCAACACAACCCCCTGGGGGAATCTAAGGCAAAACAATAGTGTAACGTATAACAAAAGTTATTTTTAAAGTGGGAAATTCATCTGCTCATTGGTTGCTTGAGTGGTTGGGTTAGTGTGTCAGCTGAAAGGATATCAACGGAAGCGGAATATGAATACAAGCACGCATACCAAAACAAAGGCACGTTAAGTACCCTAAAATTGGTAACAAAAGATTCGAGTTGCAAAAAAAAGTTTGTAGTTTTTGTTTTACGTAAAATAAAAGAACGTCAAGTGTTTGAAAAGTGGAGTAAAAATGGTTGATTTTGTATTAAATACAAACTGGCTTTTTTGTTCACACTTCTTTTATTTTTGTTTGTTTTAGAATAAAATATATGTTTGTATGTGTCCAATTCTGTGCCCCAATATAAATATAAAACAAACACATATCAGTTTGTATGTATTAATATATATTTTTTTTTTTTTAATTTTCAAAAGAAAAAAAATTTGCGGTTTTGAAAAAAAGAAATAAATAAAGAAACAACTTCAGTAAATAATATTGGTATGAATGTTTTAGTTTATTTTTATTAAAGCTCTTGTTTTTATTAATACAAACTTCGTCGTACCTATTTTTATTATTAAACCAATTTTTTGTTGTTGTTGTTGTTTTTATATAAATTATGCAGCACTTTTAAGTCTTCATTTAAATTTTTTTTCTTTTTTGTAAAGAAAAAGAAAAAGTCATAATGAACAACAAATTTAAAACTGTACTTTTTGACCTTGTTTTCAGGTCCTCCTAATGGTACACATTTTCGTGCTTTTGGTTTATCACAACGTCCCTATCCCGATGCCAGCTTTACCAGTCATTTTCGCGAATTGGGCTCATTACATCGTGTAACACGCTCATCGGCTGCCACAGCAGCTTCAATTGTTAATTCAGCGTCTACACCAACATCAGCATCGAGTACGGGTAGTAGTTTGCCGCAATTAGGGGTCATCAGTAATCATTCACCAACAAGCAGTACCCTTAATTCAGACTGTCAGGGCTATAAGCCAAATGCGGCCCATATACAAGGTAAGTTAACAATTATAGTTTAATACTGAAAAGGTTTTTCAAAAATAGTTTCTTAAAATATTAAATTTAATAGTTTCGACATTGGCCTGATAATTGATTTGAATGGGCTTAATGAAAAGGCTTAATTAAGTTTTTTTCTACTACGTACATATCGCACTTGATCGTAAAAAGGGTACTAACACAAAATTTACAAAGATTAAGTAGAAGCAACATTTTTTTGAATTTTAATATTCAAGGCATATGAAAAAGAGTTTTTAAACCAACTGTTTTATTACCAAAAAGTACATAAATAAGTACGATATTTTAAGAGCAGGAAGATATGAATATAACGTGTTGATTTTTCCAATAAGTCATAAAAATTCCTTCTTCATGATCAAGTGCTATATGTAATTATTAAGTAAACAAAAATAACTGTTAACAATTTAGGGAGTTTAATTTAATTCAAAGCACAACCAAATAGATGGAGGGGTATTATGCATTTTTGCTGATGTGTGCACGAAGAGAAAAAACATTTTTAAATAGGGTCACCTGCAACCAAAGGTTTTTTTCACAAAAAAATTTAAACATGCTATAGTTAATTTAACCAATATAAAGTCACCACCAATCATATTATGTTTAAATTAGGCCACCATGACCTTCATTACATTAAAACGTAAACGAAGTGTTATGAGTATTTCGACAATATCTGTTGTCAAATTTGTTAAATTAAAACTTTAGATGTAAGAAATACAATTGTTGTCAGTTTGCCAACTACCTGTTGTCAAATAGATACCGCCCAGTCATTATCAATAGCGCACATTAGTTGACAAACTACCCAGTAAAAAATGTGCTCCAAAAGGAGCAGGTTTTTTTTATGAATTCACATCAAATCGCTTCAAACCTGCTGATGGGATGCCTGATTTTTGTATGGGGTGTTCCCGGTTTGGAGCACTATTTTCTGCTGACAATAAGCGCTTCTTTTAACATGCAAACAAAGCGCTCCTAAAGTGCTTTTTTAAGGGCTAGCTATATTAACACATTCATTAATGTTTTGCTTTTACTTGTTTAAATGCCTTTTTTCAATCATTTTCGTAAACCATAATATATTTTTAATTTTTTTTCGCTTTAAAACCTTCTTCGTTTTCAGCACTAAAATAGCAGCTTTTTTGTATGTTTTATTCTTAATCATTTACTGCTTTATAAGAGCTCTCTAATTGAAGCGCTTGATCATGCGCCTTTTATCTGTAATGCTTCAAAAACCCCAATTTTTTTTTACTGGGTAACAACTTAAGGGTAGCTTACACTATCACAGGAGTCTTACTTATTTGGAGGAAAATACAGCCCTGTCATGATAAGTTGTTTTTTAAATTTTCCAACAATGATTAGATAAGGGAAGCATTTTCGTCAAAATACTTAAGACTTTTTTTATAGGGAAAAACGGGCTTTGCTATGGTTAATTTAATCATATTATTGCCACCGGCAGCCATATCAGGGTTGAGTTCGTCCTACATCAAAAAGCCACAACCATATTATGGTTGCCTCTAAACGTCTCATGGTTAAGTATGGCAATAATTAGTTTTTCCCTAATAAGTAGTTATTTGATTTTTTAATTAACAATAGTATTTTCCTTTTTTCTAACCCTGCGGCCACACGATCAAGTTGTTCTTGATAGTCTTTTACATATACTGCTTGTCAAAATGTACATAAATTTAAAGCTGTGACGTAGGCTGCACTCAATTTGTAAGCATTTTACTTCCAAGATATCAACAACAACACAATTTACAAAGACAAACTTGTACTCAGCTGTTAAATTGAGAGTAATATTGCCAAACAAATGGAAAGGTGAAATTGAAAGCCATCTCGTGGTCAATTTAAAAATTGTGAGTGTGTTAGTAAAAAACTGAGAGTGTATTGCAAATTGAAAGGTATTGAAAGGCAAAACTTGATCGTGTGGCCACCAAGTAAAAGAAATACTTTATGGTTGAAAAGCAAATGTTACAAATATATTTGTTATTTTTAACCATAACATTACCGGAGGCAACCATACCTACATCTTTGGTTTAAATTTCATAACGGTTTTGTTAAAAATTTTACAACAGATGTAGTCGAAATATTGACCGCACTTCGTTATCGTTTTAAACTCATTGGCTGACAATTTTTTAAAGTCTTTTTATCTCTGTGTAGCTCTCATTTAAAATTGTACCCTACAGTTATCTCTACAAATTAAAAAAAACAATTGAAAATACAATTTCGTTTATATAAAGATTTAACAAAAAGTTTTTTTTAAGTAAATTTCAGATATAGATACCAAGTTAAGGAGCATGTTCACGGCATGTTTTTTACATCTGACTTTTTAACTATTCCAGTCACATGTAATTGTGCATGTCTGTCAAAACTGCTGTTTTACAGAAGGTTTGTTTATAATATTCGGTCACAAACGTACATTTAATTTGTTTCTAACTTTGGCTCTGTTTTTTTTTTTTTTTTTTTTTTTTTTTGCATAGTTATGGCAGAAAACAAAGTAGTACGCGGCTTAAAAAAAGCGTGCCGCCGCAAAAAAATTTTATTTGCGCCGTAAAAGAGTTCAGCCATCTTTACATTTTTTTCTTTAAATTCGAAGATACCAATATAGAATATTATAACGAAACGTTTTTTATGTATACATATGTATATGTACATAATTTCTATTCAATGTTGAAATAATCATACATAATTGGTATTGTAAAATATAAACTTCGGTTGGCTAATGATTCCGTCAATAGTGGACTGCCGCTACCACTTTTTTACCGGCATAGATTTCTGACACATTTGATGTGAGATGACTTTGCATCTGACTTTTACAGAAGGTAACACACGACATGTATGTGTTTTGCAGTGGAAAATTTGACGAGTCAGATGTAAAAAACATGTCGTGTACATGCAGCTTGAAGGGTTTTAGCTCTCCAACAGGTATGCATTTTTCTGCTACTTGTGGCAACACTGAATTCGGTTAATTTTGGATAATGAATCAAAAATTCAAATTGTAAAAATCACAAAAAATCAGGTTCCAAAATAATTTAAATTTATTATTTCTGAAGTGATTTTACACATTTATAAAACAGACTTGTTAGTTAATTAAAAGCAATTTATATGATGTGATACATTTTTACCTTTTTGATATGTGACGCTAAATATTTATGGACTTTACAAAACAGTTTCGATTTCTAATCAAATGGTAATTAAACAATAAAACTACGAGTAGCTTTAAACGTTATAAAAAATAGCACACTTTTAACCTAAATCATTTTAAATCGTTGCCGGTGGCGCCAAAGATACTGGCTGATTCATCAAGCTAAAATTCATATTAAGATGTGATTTTTAAAACAAAAAAATCTGATCTTTAAAGAAGACATAAATATGATAATTAATTGATCGCACACGTTAAAACAAAATTAACATAAAAAAAATTTAAGTTTAAAGAAAAAAAAACAGAAAAAACTGATCAAGGTGAACTAAGTAATACCCTATGAAAGAGCATTCTTTTGAGCAAAAGTACATTTTTATGAGAGTTGTCATCTTTTTCTTCTCCGTCCTCTTGCTCTTTTCCTTACTCAACTTTCTCTTCATTCTGCATTCTTCATACATTCTATCTGTAAAGGATAGGGAGTTTTTGGGAGTTTTTAATCTGTTTCCCTTCCTTCATTCATCGTGATTTGGTGGTTCGAGTTTTTTATTCGCACATCATTCTTTCAATTCTTCGATTTTACCTTTAGAGCCTCTTCATATGTATATTAACTCTTACTTCTCCATCTTCCGCTTCTTACTACTTTTGCACCTTCCTCTTATCATCATGACTCATTTTGTCTATCTTAATAAAGTATCATTTGCTTTAAAGTTATATATCTCTTTGTGCCAAAAGCAGCGTTTTTTTTACAAAAAGTATGCCTCAACCAATATTTCTGGTGCCTTGGTTCCAGATAGAATCTCTGGTAAGCCATGATCTCAAGAGACCTGTTAAGATTGAACTTACCGAATTCCTGGTATTGACTCCACCTGATTTCTCTGGAGAATGTAACACCAGAAGCTGAAATATTCTTAAGATGTTCCCTACATACCACCGGGGGATGATCGTTTGAACAACGCTACCAAATTATCCAAATTTACTTTGAAAATCAATTATCGTAACTTTATCGCAAAATTGTGTTCAGTGGTGAAGCTCATTTTTGGCTTAACGGGTTTGTAAATAAGTAAATATGTCGCATATGGAGTGAGACCAATTTACTACGAAACCTTGGTGCGGTTACCACGCAGTTGGCATCATCGGACCTTATTTCTTCAAAAATTCAGCCCGAGCCAACGTTACGGTCAATGAGGATCGTTTCCGCACCATGATCAATGAAATTTTGGGTGAAGATATATATCGCATTGATCCGGGCAGGATGTGGTTTCAACAGATATTTGGCACTAAAGACTGTTTTACACTCACACACAAGTCTTACGTATTTTGGCGAAAATGCATCTCTGATCTAATTATTGGTTGATAATTTAAAAAAAAGCAACAATAGTAACTCATCATGACAGGGTTGAATTTTCCTCAAAATACGTAAGACTTGCGTGACAGAGTAACACAGCTTTAAGTGCCATACGGTGATCGCAACCATTCGACTTATTGAAATCAAAATTTGACGATAAGTTGATTTGAGAAATATCCCTGCGGGAAATTTGTGTCAATTGTTCCCACAGACTGGTCCTGGGAGTTGTGAAAATAGAACAGGTACAAAAAGAAAGAACTCATGACCAGTGAAAGGAGAACCAATCATGTAACTGGTTCATGGAGATCAAAAAGGTAGAAAAAGTAATGAATTACAGTACAGTCTTCACCGGTGGTGTGATACATTTTTTTGGGACTTTCTAAAATTCGGCTCTTGAATTTAATTCTAGGACTTGTTTTATTGAAATAATAATACATCGTATTGAAATAATACTACATTAAGGTAACTGTCACTAAACACGTCCATTGAGAATAGATTTGTGACTGGTCAAATGGTGTCAATTGACCCCCTCCAATGACAACCCCATGAAAAAGTGATAGGTCTTATTCATAGAAAGTGTTAAAACTAGAACCGGTCTCTTCCTCCAAAGACCTATCACAGGACTACTTTGGTGTCAGTTCGCTTCCCTCTAGGGATACTAGTCAACTGGCTTTTAAGAACGAGAGATTTGACACCTTCTTGATTATTTCCTCTGGGGATACTTGAAGTCAATGGCTTACGCTGGTATGCCTGCAATAATTGACGCCTTCGAGGCGTACATTGTTCTTGTTGTTCGTGACGTAACGCCAGCAGTACTTGAAAAACTGGACGTACAGAATGCGCTTCGTAAAGAACAGTCGCGTTGCCCAATTTGACAAATTCATTTTCAAATATTAATGCCATGATCATTCGAATAAAAACATTTTTTCGCTTAAAATTTAATTCTTCGTATTATTCTTTACAAGTTCAAGTTCACCTTTTACAAACATTTTTAAATTTTTTGTTTTGTCATTATCATAAAGATAAGATTGTTGAAAACTATAGTGAACTATCAGGTAGTTATACTGTAGGGTATTTAAACCTACAGAGCCAGAATTTGAATATTTTTTTACCATATTAATATTTAAATTCAAACCGGAAATTCCTATAACTTTTAAAGAAAATTAACACAATTTTCAACATTATTGTTTAAAACTTTTCAGAAAAGGAAAAAGCATATGTTGAAAAGGACCACAAGTTTAAATAGGTCAATGTTTATTCCCATTTAATAAATGCAAAAAAGGATTAAAATCAGTTTTTATAAGAATAAGATTCAAATTGTTAAAAAATTAAATAAATGGTTTAGTTAAAAAAAAAAAAAAACAGTAGAAAAAGCCGCAAACCAATCGAAATGTGGTTACAAAACTGGGCAGATGTTGGAAAGAGGCAGATACATTTTTTTCCTTTATTTCGAAAGAAATTAGTAAAAGTGTTTTATTTTAGCAACAGGTAAACAATATATATAAATTTTTAAAGAAAATCGTTCTTTAAAACAAATGTTTTTGTTTTACAGAAACCTCAAAATCATTAACATGTCAATAGTTTAAGTCGGCCTGCAGAATATTTTTCAACATAATGTTTAAAACAAAAGTATTTGCCAAAAAATATGTTTGAGTTTTTTTTTATAACAAAATCACGCACAGTTTTGAAATTTTTTTGGAAATCTGGAAATGTTCTTAAATAAACTTTGACAAGTTAGACACTTCTTTGCAACACTTTTGTTTAAAGTCATTAACAGAAAGCCACTGTTTGATTGTCTTAGCCCAAAACGGAAATGTACCTCAAGAGATTTTGGAAGAAGTCTGTCTCTTAAGGGAAAACGAAAAAAAGAGAAACAATCAAAAAGAATGAAATAAGTGGAGAAATGTTGAATTAAATCTTCATAACAGGGTGTGGAAAAAGTGGTTTTTAACTGAATTACAGAAAAAAAAAAATAAAATTTGTTTCACAAAAATTATTTTCATCTAAATTCTTGGCCAAAATATAAAAGAACTGTGGCTTTCTTTCTCATCTTCGGCCAACGTCTTTGTAACACAAACATCTAAATTCTTGGCCAAAAATATAAAAGAACTTTGGCTTTCTTTCTCAATTTCGACCAAGATCTTTGTAACACAAATATCATTAATACTATCATGATTATCGAGATAAGTAGGTATATCTTGATGATCATTAAACATTAAGACCTTAAAGAGTGGGAATATCATTATTATTTTATCATTATTTCTGCAAAACCGCAATACAACTTCCGTTCTAAGATATTAAGTTTTCTTCTTTATTTTTTTTTTTTTTTTGGTAAAGTTCTGCTTTTTTATTTAAATTTACAGGACCAGGTTGCAAATGCCAAATTACAAATTCCATTCAGTAAATGCATACTTTATATAACCAGTCCATTGAAAAGTTTTGTAAAAAAACAAAAAAAAAATATAAAAATAATCATCATTAAAGTTGTGGCTATTCAAAAGTGTTCATAATGCGATGGTGAGAACTGTTTAAGGTTTCTTTTTTTGTTTTTGTTGTATCTTAAAATTTTCATTCATTTTTGTTCTTTAAAGTAAAAAAAAAAAAATGGTCGCGAGTAAAACTTGATTGAGATGATCTTTCTCAAAATGATGAGAAAGAGAATAATTGTAAAACAATTTCTGAAAGGTGTTAAATTGATAATATCCGGCATTGTTTTATTGAAATTTTGATAATGATTAATTTAAGAATAGTGAACTTTACAAAGTTGAGTGTAGAAATATTGAAATAAAGTTTACAAAGTTAAACACTTTTATGCCTTTTTATAGGAAATGGCAACACAATTAAGCATCGTATACTCGTGATTCAATTAACCGGGAATGGATATCCGGCATCGATAACTAAAGTAAGATTTTTTTTATTTCAATCAATTAACCCTGATTACCTTAACCATCCGGAATTGCTAAACATGTATATATTTTGGCGAAATATGTTTAAACTTTTTGGAAAATTCTTCATCTTCGAAGATTACAGAACAATATAAAATTTAATAATCTTTGGCACGAGAATATTTTGGAAGAAAATATTCAGGTTAAGAAGTGTGTATATTGTTTAAATAAAGCAAATGCATATTTATGTCAAAACGAGTTTAACATTTTACATTAATTAACCGGCAAAATCGATTATCCAAAACGCTTTTGGTCCTGGCTATCATAGATAATCGATATTCAACTGTACAGTTGTAAATTTTCTACAGCTAACGATAACATTTGTTTTATAGAAAATCGGAAAATTTTTCGATCTCCTATGGGAAATTAAAGCTTACGATACTTTTTTTAAGAAAAATTATGAAAATTATTAAAAATTTCTAATACAAATTTTAGTAACATTTTCTTAAGAAAATTACAGTAAATCGATAATTTTATATATAATTATAGTTCTCAATTTATAGTTTTTTACAGAAAATTACGGTTATCGAAAATTTTTCTTAAGAAAATTTAAATTTTCGATAATTTTATATATAATTATAGTTCTCGATTTATAGTTTTTTATAGAAAAATATGGTTATCGAAAAATTTTCTTAAGAAAATTTAAATTTTCGATAAAATTTCTATAGAAAATTACAAAAATCGATAAACTTTTTTTTAAATATATTATAGCAAATCTATGAAAATTCATATTGGAAAATTTTCAGTAGAAAAAAACAATTAACCGATAAATTTTATTTGAAAAAAATTAAAGCAATAAATTAATTTTCTATATTAAATTATAGTTCTCAATTTATTTGTTTATAGAAAATTACAATAATCGATAAATTTTCGAAAGAAAATCAAAATAATCGATAAGTTTTTTATAGCAAATAACAATAATCGATAAACTTTATTTAAAAATTTTAAGCAATCTATAAATTTTTCATATAGAATTATCGATTTTTTTTTTTTTAAAATTGAAGTAATCGATAGAAATTCACATAGAAAAACTTCGAATTGAAAGATCTAGTAAACGACAAATTTTTAATAGAAAATCACATTTAACCGATAAATTTTGTTTTTAAATTAAAGCAATAAATAAATTTTTTATACCAAAAAAAAAATATAATTTATATTTTTTTTATTAAAAAAATAAATTCATCGATAGATATTCTAATGAAAATTAAAACGATTGATAAGTTTTCTATAGAAAATTACAATAACCGATAAACTTTATTTAGAAATTATAGCAAACAATAAATTAACTATGTATATTTAATTATAATTATCTATACATTTGTTAGAGAAAATTATATAAGTCGATGAATTTTCTATAGAAAATTATAATAATCGATAAGTTTTCTGTAGAAACTTTAAGTATTATTAAAATTAGAGATATCTATAAATTTTTTGGACAAAATTGTAGCAATCGATAATTTTTCTTAAAAAAATTACAGTAATCAATAAGTTTTCTATGAAAAATCGATAACATTTTTTAGAAAATTTCAGTAATCGAGGAATTTTCTATGGAAAATTATAGAAAACAACGAATTTTTTTGAAGAAAATTATAGCTTTTGTTAAATTTAGAAATAGAAAATTACAGCTTTTGTTAAATTTGCTATAAAAAAAATTAAAAACCAAATCAATTTTCTTACAAAATTTTATAGTAAAAGATAAACTTTCCATAGAAAATTATATTAACCGATGACATTTTCTACAGAAAATTATAGTAATCAATATATTTTTTATCGAAAATTATAGAAATCGACAAATTTTTTAGAAATTTATACAAATCGTAAAATTTTCCTACTTTTTAAAAACTGTATAGCTAATGTGTCCCTATAGATATGGATCTATCTATGTTTTAAATTTTATTAGAATCGGTTTGAGAGGCAGAAATTGCCCCTATCTCCCCTCGTGGTCCGATTTTTTTTTAAATGTATACATGTTGTGTCCATATAGATAAGTTCTATGATAGTTTCTGAGAGGAAGAAATTTCCCCCTAAATTGCCTCGTGGTCCTACGACACGGCCCATTTTCAAAAGGCTTGGTCCTTGTGCCAATAAGAACTTATGACCTTAATTTTATCAAATGATCTCCAAAATTGCGACCTGTACTTTGCGCACAAGGTTACATGGACAGCCAGCCAGCCAGCCTGCTGTACTACTTTAAGTATACTTTAAGGTGGGTCTAGGACCACTATTTTAAGGCGTTACACACATCAGCACAAATGCATAATACCCTCTCCACTATATTGGTGTGGGTATAAAAATAAAAAATTATCGATTAAATTTCTTTTTTTGATATTGAACCATTTTCTTCGCTTCTACAAATAATACTCATCCTCCTTGCCTAGTTTTCTTTTAAATCGCCACAAAAATGTTGAAACAGCAGGACAATCAATCCCTTTTAAACGTTTCGATGAAAGGATATCAAACTAATTACAATTATAATTAATTGAAGGTTCCCCTTCATCGATCAAAAACAATAGGCAGCAAAAACAACAACAACAACGAATGACAACATAATCATTAAAGCGGCGGAAAATAGTATAATGGGAAAAAACGTCAATTGAAGGTTAAATTAATGACAGAAAAGACTGAAAACGAAACAGGACACACGCATAAAAAACCAAGTACTCACACACAATCAAAATGCTTGTTGCCACATTGAGCTGCACAAAATAAACAATCTAAGCGGCGAATTGTTTTTGAAAAAAATTTAATTTGTTGAAAAAAAATGCACCCAACATGTTGGCAGTAAATACTTGCAACTTTATAAAATAAAAATGAAAATTATACGTTGCCTTTTGCATACAATTTCTTGCTATCCTTGATAGCTAAACTCTGACAGGAAGCAAGGGCATACAAAACACATAATATTGTTGATGGAAAAACTTGAAGGACGGACTGATGGTCAAATGAACACTGAGTCTTACACTTCTTGTTTGTTGAAAGTTGGTGGCACTTCAGTAGCCGAAAAGGTTGTAGTACATAAAACATCATAATTTATTTAGACGTTTATGCTACAACATGTACAACACATTATATTTTGTAATGGCTTTGAGAAAAATGTACACTGCAAAATATTCAAATTACAGCCGAGTTATGACTGTGTGATTTTTGCTTACACTCGAATGGCCGCGTTCAACCCAAACATTTCTTAAAGAAATCTATTGTCAGTCAAAACTGCTCGGAAGTTTCAATATCAAGTTTTTATTATTGGCCGATTGCAGGGAATTAGAGAAAATGTTTAATGATAGAAATAATAAATTCACGATGCCTTATTTTAGGGAACAAAATTAGGCTTTAGTTCTTGCAGGTTATGCATTCGTTATATACTTGGTCTCATGTAGGGAGGCCTTACCTCATATAATTTTAGCTTTACACCTTCTCGTAAAAACATAATAGAAACTGTATTTATCAAAATGTAAAATTTCTTGTACAATTGCTTTTAATCGTTATTTTGATTACTATTGCATTCCAGTATTGTATTTGTGGAAATTGTACTGGTATCACTAAAAAACCAAATTTGGAAAAAAACCGAGATCGGGCCTTCCGAAATGGGATAAACGATATGTTATATGAATATAACCTTATTTTATATTTTCCAGATTCCAGATAACGTTTTAGAATCTTATGTTGGATGATGAGTATTGATAACCAAGATGCTTGAACCTAATTTTGAAACTTTGGCTCTTGCAGTTCTCCAGATATATAAAGGGTGGTTAAATGTTTAATGTAAACCACATCTAAACGTCAAGTTTTTTTTTCTGTATTTCATTTGACATTTCTCAATTTCAGACTAACTGAATTTGAACCATGGAAAGATACACAATCGTCAGAATGGTGTCTAGAAATGGCAACAGTGATTGATCCATTTTCGAAGAAAATCATCTTCAGTGATGAGGCACATTTTCAACTTAGTGGATTCGTCAATAAGCAGAATTGTCGCATTTGGGAGAATGATAATCCAAGAGTGATCGCCGAAAAACCAATACACAAAAGAGTGACTGTTTGGAGCGGTTGTTGGGCTGGCGGCATCATCGGGCAGTATTTTTTCAATACGACGGTGCCACTTGCCACACAGCTAACGAAACAATGGCTCTTTTGCGCGACAAATTCAATTGCCACGTGGTGGCGATGTCAATTGGTCGCCAAGATCATGTGATTTGACACCGTTGGACTTCTTTCTTTGGGGTTATTTAAAAAAAAAGCTGTACGTCGATAAGCATAGAACTTCAATTATGCCCCAGCGTCATCGAAAATTTGGACCGTCGGATGGGGGTGTGCCGCTGAGGGCGCGGTGGCCATTTGGCCGATATTTTGTTCCTTACATAATTGAACCATACCAATATTATCATAATCAAAAGAAATTACAATAATTTCCTAAATAATCTGTTACCCACCCTTTAGAAACATCAACACGGGATTTATGGGTAAAATTAGAGGCAGTCGTAAGTTTTCGCTTAAATCTAAGCCATATGTGGACTGATCTGGCTGATTTTCAATATATGTGACATAAATATACTACAACCTAGTCCCCATGACTTCTGAGGAACCCCATTTCAACATACATACGGACATCTTTAAATCAACCCAGAATATTCTCTATACTTTTTTGGGTTTGCGATCAATTTTGGAATGACGAACTTATATAAACCGTGGAAATGGGGAAGGGTGTTAAAACAATATGCTATATTTTTTGCGGTAGGAATGAGAACACTATATAGCAACAGTGCCAGGCGTTTTTAAAAATGTATCACCATCCGTTATCGAATTGAGTATAAACGTGGTTTGCTCACTTTTTATAGTTCGTAAAATATTGGCATTTTGATACACTCCACCACTATTTGTGAAGTGGGCTAGACTAAGTTCGTCATTCTGTGTGAAACTTTTTTTATATTCATCTAAGTCGAATTAGCCATGTCCGTCTGTCTGTCCGTCTGTTGAAATCACGCTCTCTTTCAAACGACTTAAAAGAAAAGAACAATATTTGTGTCAAATTGTTTCTAGTTCTCCTAAGCAGTTTGGGATTGAAATCCAGTACAATCCAGGGACCGAAAATAACAGTTATGTTGGAATTTTAAAACAAAAAAAGCATATGTGACGCAGAAAATAGAAAAGGACCTAAGTGTTTTGCCATTTTAAAGATTTAAATACGTGTATCTTTGGTGTACCATCACTGAGCGTGTTGGTATTGGTCTCATTTGAAAGCGACACATCTCAACCTTGTTGGTCAACCTTGAAAACGCGCGTAGGTCGTCCCTACCTTTTGTTTTGTGTAGTTGGTTTTTACTGTTCCCTTTCCCTTAATGGTCCCTTTCTCTATGCGCTGTCACACATAGAAGTAAATGTCGGAAAACCGATTCATGTATATAATATCGATCCTTATGAACTTGTCTTTGATAAAATATATTGATTTTTATTTCTTCGCTCAAAATTAACATTTATATTTTGATTTTGATTTTTTGAACAAAAATAACAGTTATTTTTTTGATTATTATCTTAACAGTTTTTTTTCGAGCAAAAATAAGTTATTCTCTAAAGAACTGTACGTGGTTAAAAAAAATTAATAATTTAGTTGAGTTTATATATTTATTGCAATTTGTAATCATCATTGCGATTTCTTATGCACATTAAAATAAATATTTAAAGTCAACTAAATTATTAAAACACGTACATTTCTTTAGAGAATAACTTTTATTTTTGATCAAAATAATAAAAATCAAACAATAACAATTATTTTTGTTAAAAAAAATAAAAATCAAAAAATAACTGTTTTCATCTGACTTTTATGAAATTCGCACAAATTTGTTTTATATGGCTGGAGATCATAATTCCAAATTTTGTGAAGATCGGTCCTCTTTTTACTATAGACTCAATATAAAGCTCACTCGCCACTTTAGTAAGCCTAAAATCATAATAAAAAACATTTTTGTTGTAAAAATGGGCCTGCCATTGTTACACTGATAGAAAAGGCGTCATAACGCTGATGTATTTTGACATTAGTACTATGACAAGTGTCTTCGTTTTTGACCCCATGGAACTTTTCATCATGGCGATGTCAACCTTAACATCACTTGGCTAAAGTGTCATCAGGGTAAAAATGAAACTATGTCATCAATGGGATGACACATCGGCATCACAGAAATTACGAACATGTCCTCAGTGCGATGACGCAGTAACATCGGAGAAAGGACACATTAGCATCAATTTAATGACAGTTTGTCATTAAGTCAAAGTCATTGGAATTGACTTAAGTCAAAGTGAGAGAATATTATTATTTACTTACCCGTTAAATATGTTTGTTTCACGTTTGTTGAATTACGACCTTTGTTTACAGCAGAACTCTCAATAATAAGACACCAGCACCATGCCCCATATGGTTTTCGGATTCATTATACTTTAAAAATTTCATGTATTTAACTTAATTTAATTTAAAAAAATAGAATATAGGAATTCTTGCTTCTTATAATACATTGTAATGATGAAAACAATGTTAGTAATATATTTACAAAATGTTGCATCGAATTCATGTCACTATAGTCATAAAATAGATGACACGTAAAAAATTACAAAATCGTACGAAGACGTTAGTCATTGGATTGATGTTACTTTTTGCATCATTGATGCCATTTGTAGTAACATGGATGTCACAATTCTGATGTAAGGGCATCATCAATATGAAGATGCATTTTTCAATCAGTATATTTACGACTAGAAATAACTCTGCCAAATTCTGGAAGGATTGTCCCATAATTAACGCTTAAAAACTGCAGTCAAAGTAGAAAAACTGCCATTTCTTCGACTTCTTCATTTGTCACTGTCCAAAAAAAAAACTGTTTCTTTTACTTCTGATTCATTAAATGTAAACAGTCGCTGTAAAACCCACGCAAACAGAGAAAAGTTGTACACAGTTCGACAGCCTTTGGTTTCGGCTGCAGTTTTTTAAACCCTGCAATTAACCGTAAGTCCTATATAAAGCGTACTTTTGAAATAGACTTTAATATACTTAAAACAATTAATGACAGTTTCTTTCAATGTAGTCTTACGCAATATTTTCGGAGTTAGAAACCGTTAACTGCCTATTTCCGATGTGCGAAAGAAGTCTTTCTTTAGTACAACTATATTTAAAACAAAACAAAGTTTTTAGAATTATTTTTTGTTTTAAATGTAAGCGCTCGAAAGAAAGAACAGTTTCCCACATCGAAAATATAAACTATTGGGGGATTCACAAGGTGTCATAAAGTCATATGTCTTAAAATAATAACATGAAAAAATACGACTGTTGTGAACAGCCGCTCATAATTTAGTGTACTATTTTGAATTTAAATTAGCTGGTTTAAGCAAATATAAAAAATAAATATTTACCTAAAATCAAAATATTTTTTAATTCTTATCAATGAATTTATAATAAAATTAGAGCTTTCCTGACTATTTTCCAGTTTTTAGACGCAAACCACAAATAAATTTTATTTCGTTTGTTTACCAAACATCAGAGTCCTAGGCCGATCTAATTTGACGCCGCAAGTGTTTTGTTGCAAAAATTGCTAGCCGCAGGTTAAATTCGGATGTTAGCCGGATAAAACTATACCATCAACGGCGACAACTACAAAATCATATCCGCTCGGCTCAGCCACTCAGCGCAAGTCTCTTCTGATTTATTACGACAGCACAATAAACATAGCAAGCAAAGTTTTATTAATTTAAGACACTTTTTGTTTACAAAGCAACAACAATTTTTTTAAACCATTGTAAAATGTTATAACATTATGACAATACAACACTATAGCACACCTTGTGAATACCCCATACAAGTTTTGGATGACTATATTTTTTTTTTTTTTTTGTTAATGAAATTCTGTTAAGCCCTGCCTTCTTTCGATAGCAAAATGACAATTTTTTGCTTTAAAATTTTTTATTGGAAACAAAAATAAATGTGAGTTTTTTTTTTGTTGTTTTAACCAAAATTCTCAAGCTTAAATTTTTATTTTATGCCTTGATAATATTTTGCTTTAAAAATATCTTCATTTTCTCACGGTGTATCAAACATAAATTACTGTTGATGTAGATGACGTAAATGATGATGATTACGGAATGGGTGTATAAGTACTACAACAAATAAAAAACGTGTGGGTCTGCAATGCGAGCAAAGGTCTATTAAGCATTTCGCTGGTTTGTTTTTTTGTTTTGTGTTTTTGTAAATTTCATATCAATTTGTATGTTTTAACCTGCAACAAGGGGTTAAAATATCATATTAAAGAATAATATTAAGCAGAAATTTTCATACTAATTGAAACATAAAAATGTGATAAATGCTAGTTTTAGTTTCAACAGTGATTATTGTATAAAATTGCTTTAACATTCATGGACAAAACCGGCAATCAAGAAAATTATTGTATCTTCATTAAGCCGGCAAAAAAAGGGGATGAATATAAAAAACATTTTTCAATTATGAATTTAATTGACCTTGTGTAAGATGTTTAGACAAACTTCTTGGCAAGTTCCATAAGAGATTCCATTTTCCAAAAACAAAATTATGTTTATTATTAAAATCTGTGTTTTTGTTTATTAGATTAATTAGTATTCATAATAAGTTTAATTAATAATCTTGAAGAATGTAAGGTAAATAATTAATCAAAGTATTTTTTGTTCTTTTGCTGAACAAGGAGAAGTATTTCTTCTTATTTTCTTATATAACCCTTTTATTATTGTTAAATATTAATTTTCTAGTATTTTTCCATAATGACTGACATGTTTTATATGACACAGCAGGTTACATTTTTTGCTCACATGTTCACGGTTGTTGTTATCCTGTCTGTCATCAATTTTATTAAAATTCCTAAAACTCCAGCTCATGTCAAATTATTTTTCAATTAACGTTATTTTGTTAAAACAAAAAAAGGTTTATGAGTTCATTTGTTTATGACATGTTAATAATTTATAAATTTAGTTTTTCTTTTTCTCCACCTCTTTAGCGAAATTGTTAAAATTTTGTTTAAATTTATTAAATTAAAATTTTTTTTTTTATAACGAAAATAACATTAACAGCCAAGCCCATGATGTCACACGTTAACGTTCGCATAGAAAATAACATTTAAAACAAAAACAATTTCTAAAATTTGTTTATGTTTAAAATGTAATTTTCTATGCGAACGTTAACGTGTGACATCGTGGGCCTGGCTGTAAATTTTTTTTATAAACTTTAACACTTCCTATGCAATAAATCTGAAAATTGTGATAAAGAAAGCTTCTTAAGAGAGACTTTAACAGCCTGTTCATCGATTTCGAACGTTAACGTTCGCATAGAATATTGCATTTAAAGCAAAATCAAATTTTCGAATTTTGTTTGTGTTTTAAATGTAATTTTTCTATGCGAACGTTAACGTTCGAAATCGTTAAGCCGGCTGTAACTACATATAAAAAAAATTGTTCGAAACCAAAAAATTTTTCGGAAAAAATTAGTGAATTCACACTTAGTCAGTAATTACTTAAGTTTTCTAAAATTGAGCTTATGCAAATAATTAGAAACATTTTTAAAAAAAAATCATTGGCAACTTCAGTTTTTGTTTTACTTCCAAAAAAAAATTCTGAGTAAAAAACTTAAATCAATTGTAATTCATTTAATAAATTATAGCCCGCCCAATCGAAAAAAAGTTAAAATTGTATCACTTTTTCTCTTGAATCCCGCAGCTACAGGGTTTTTGCTTATGCTAATGATATTGCGATTGCTGTTATAGGAAAATTACTGTCAACGATACGACTTGTTCTACAGAGCGGTCTTATTCACCTTTACAAATGGGATGATGTTAGGGGACTTTCTGTCGATCCGGGGAAGACCGAACTGGTTCTATTCAGTCGAAAGTATGGGACGCCCGACTTCCGACCTATTATCCTGAATAACACCAAGATAAAATTGGCGAAGAGCGCAAAGTATCTGTGCATCATTCTTGATGGACAAGTTGAACTACAGGCACAATGTTATCGAGCGAGTCAGAAAGGCATCCGTTGATTTGTATTCCTGCAAAATGGCCATTGGCAAAAAGTTGGGACTTACCAGAAGGATAGTCCGCTAAATCTCTTCGGACAAATTACGTCCAATCGTTATCGTATGGTGGCCAATCTTACCTGGAAGGACTCACTTGGGACGACTAAGGATGGTGCAGAGAATAGCCTCGCTGTGCATTGCGTGAGTTCGTCGCACTACTCCAACCGATGCGCTGGATATTATCCTTCACCTACCACCCTTGGTTCCCGTAGGGGGAAGATGATGGCGACGGCAATTCGTATAAAATGTAACCAGAACTGGAGTGGAAATAGCTGCAGGGTTATGAAGAGGGCAAGATCGAACCGGAGAATTGATACACCTCACAGTTTTGGTTCACGGTCGTCGTTACTAAACGCCGATACCCAGCCGGATAGCTTGAAAAAACGGTGTTCAAGGTAGAAACTTCCACATGGATGGCTCTAAGTCGGAAGTGGAGGAGTGGGGTTCGGACTACACACAAAGAAACTCAACATCAATTTATCGCGAATACTTCCGAAGTACTCTAGCATTTATGGCGGCATGAAATAGCCACCCACGAAATAAGTCCCCAACAAAATTATGAAATAATTCCCCAATTTTTGGGGTCTTATTTCATATGTAATAAACCCCCAATTTTAGAATGAAATGAAACCCCAACGAAATGAAATAACTCCCCAAATCAAAATGAAATAAATTCCCAAAAATTGGGGAGTTCTTTCATTGGAAATAAGTCCCCATATCCTGAAATGAAATAAATTCCCAAAAAGTATTCAAAACATCCAATCAATTCAAAATATACATTTATTTGGTACAGCGTTATAAAGCCATAGGAAATAAAGCCATATGTACTTATTTCTCAATGGAATGAGAAATGAAAATAAAGCAATATGGACCTTTTTTTCAATGGAATGAGAAATGAAATCATATGGATTTATTGCCTACACCCAAGTGAAATATCACCATAATCGTTAAGTAACCAAAGTTGAAATAACGCCATAACATTTTAATTCTTATGGTTACAAATTGCCAAAAGAATGAGTTGGGAGGGGGGAGGGGGGGGGGGTAGCGCGAGCGGCGGGCCCGCGACATACGCGCTCTATATTGCATTTTATCCGCCGTTCTTCAATATATTGAAAGCATTTTTTTCTGTTGCTATGACCAACATTTCAAGTTTTCTGGGATACTGTACTTAGTTAAGAACTTATCAAAAGAGAAAGTATCGGTACTGACTTTTGTATGAAGAAATGTAAGTTTATATCAGCATGTTTCTTTATTATAACATGACATTATCAAATTAATTTACTATCCGCATGTTACAAGCAAACATCATCAAAAAATTAAATCAAATAATAAAATGGAAGAGGACCATATACCTATACGAATATGAATTAAAACCTGGATTCATTGCATCCAGCAAAAAAAAGAATTTAATGAGCAATAACACCATTATGGCTTTATTTTATTCCTTACCGCAAAATTATTTCCCAAACTAACTACCTAGTAAGTATTATTTTTAATGAATGAGTGGTCTTGACCATTCAATAAAACAAGTTTTGTTTACATATCATAACGGGACATAATCTGCATTTTTGACGATTTTGGAATAAATTTGAAAATGAAAAAAGTCCCCACAATATTTTAGGGACTTATTTCATTTTAGATTTTTGGGGACTTATTTCATATGAAATAACTCTCCAATATGAAAATGAAATAAGTCCCCAAAAAAATGATATAAATCCCCAAAAAACGTTGTTGCTGCATCTCATATATTTTTTTGGGGAGTTATTTCATTTCCGTTCTGGGGACTTAATTCGTGGCGGGCTATTTCATGCCGCCAGCATTTATACCAGCGGTATAGACTGGCTTAAGGTCCAACTAAATGTGCGAATACATGTAAATCGTATAAAGCAAACCATATTGAACTTAAGGAAACTTTTTGTTAAGTTTTATGAATCTGTCATTTGCTTAAGCAAGGTGGAAACAGATCGCACTTTCCGTACGGAATCAATTGTTTTTGGTTTTGTGTTCTTAAATGCATTTAAGAGGACTTTTGCTAATTTTTGACAGAAGTTTAAGCAAGCTTATGCATATTATAGTTGGGACTTAGACTATCTGCTGCGTCGACAACTATTGTGGATATTTACACTGATAGCCGTGTCGCCGGTACGCCGTTTTATTTCCCCTCCCTTAAAACGAGAATAGCCATTAATCAGAGCACAGTGATATACCGTAGAACGTTAAGTCGGCTGAGTTGGCTAGACTTGGTACTACCCAACGGGGCCCCTTGGGTTTGGAAGGCGTTGGGGTACATTTGCTCTCCAGCAAAAAAGAAAAACTTTCGGCGATCCACTAAAGATATTGCTAATAACAGATGGGTCGCGAACACTGGATGCAGGAATGCCAGCCAATTGTGGCCTCGCAAGGATCACAGATGAACCATGACTCTACTATCTATTTCTTCAAGAGACATTTTACCTTTAGTGTCTGTTGCCACGGGACACTGCTTTATAGGTAGCCAATAGAGGTCTGCAAGAATAAATAAAAACAAATTTCAACACACTCATTGGTTTTTTAACTACAATGTGTCGAGCACCCAATAATAAAGAAACAAATGAAAGAATAACCAAAGACAAAACGAATAAAAACTCATTCAATTCAGTCAATTCAAGTCAAATGGGTGAAATATTCATATATAATTTGAATGTAAAATTTCTGTACCTACACATTACGTATGTATGTGTAAGCTTAACTCTTACAAATAAAAGAAGCCACAAGCTTACACACATATTATGTCAATGTATTCAAATAAATGTATGGACATTCAATAATTCAAAAATTATTCGAATATTCTTTGTAAACTTGCTCTCTCTAACGGGTCATTCCACTGTTTTGTTATTTATGAATGACTCTCAACTTCATTTACAGTAAACAAGTATTTTATTCAATTTATTCTCTCTTATTTATGTATATGGTTTACTCTTTTCTTACATTTTTGAATGTTTAATATTTGAGTAAATGTTGTGCACTTTGAATAATGGCAAACAAGTGAATTATTCAAAGCAGACCTCTAGTAGCCAAGCAGAGTGTAGGATCCGGACACTTTGATTAGTGCTGCAGCTGCCATAACGAAATCGAAGAGGAGAACATAGATAACCTTCTTTGTCACTGTCCTACACTGTCGAGAAGGCTACTGCCAGAAATATGGCCGATCCCATTGAACCGTTGAACTGGAGCGCATTTAAACCTTCGTTAGAGGTTAAGTTCGTTAGTTGTTCAGTTGTTTCTACGGTGGGTGTTATGTTTAGGGGTTGGTCATAAGACCTACAAAAGCGTGAAATTATAATCGATCGCATGATGCAACACTTAAATGGACGTAGTGAGTCAGCATGTTGAAGATTTTTTGTCGTTTTGATTAATATAGATGCCAATTTTTTTTAAATTCGAATTTTGAGATTTGAATTCACAACGTCCAACAACAAACATGCCTGTTGCTTTTTGTATAGTAGTACCACTTTATAAGAACATTTGTATCCCACTTATATACCCTGAGGGTGCAACGTCGACAAACATCTTAACAATGCTTGCGCAGAAAATCCAGGGAGAATAGCAAAATTGCAAGACATGTGTATGTGTTGAGCAGAAAGAAATTTTCCAATTTAGTTTTAATAAATCATATCTTAACAGCTTAAAGTATCATTTTCTATGGCTTGCCTTGGATAGAAATTTGATTTTAAACAAAAGTCTGGAAAATACAACTTTTTATTATAATTTTCTTTATTTCAACAGATTAATAAAAAAAACATCAAGAACAAAACTAACCGACCAATATCCGCTTTTTTCAATTACAGACAACAACCTTATGGGCGCCGCCGAATGGACCGGCTACTCGAGCAGTATGACAAGTGCTTCCGCCTATTCCAGTTTTCATCATCCCCATCACTTGCCGCCTCCGCCTCCACCGCCATCAACTGCAAACGCAGCTGCCTCAAATTCCGCCTACTCAAGCTATGACACACTCACAACAGATCCCGCCAACATACACTTGCCCACAGTACTCACCGATATGCAACCATATTGTACTAGCGGTGAATATCATCCCAGTGCCATAGTGCCGCATGTTCAGCCACCGATTTGTAGTCCCAACTATAGTTCGGTTCCCAAAAATGAATACGACTCGTATAACGCAGCAGCGGCGGGTTATTCCTCTTACAGCAATTGGTCCAATGGCTATAATAACTACCAGTATGGCAGTTGTGCCGGTCAACCTCAATACTCAGCACATACGGCTCACACAATGGTGCTGTATCCCCAACTAATATCCACCTACAATCAAAATGAAATCCATTTACACCTCCATGGCACCGATAAAATCGAACAGTACTTGGGTGGTGAGAACGCACTGACTATAAGTTCTCTTTCCGGCAATCGTTCGAGCATAGAGATCGGCATTGGCACCTCAGATCATGAAGTACAAATGCAAAATGCCAATAGTGCCGGGGTAATGAGTAGTGATCCGCACGGTCATGTGGTAGTAACGGATCCGGCGATTTTGGAGGCTGACCAAAGACAAACCCAGACACATTTAGCAGATCAAGGGGCGGATGTGAATGTTGTGGGAGGTATAAGTGCAGTTGTAACAAGTGAACAACATACTCATGCCACCCGAGAGGGAGAAGAAGTGTGGCGACCTTATGTGCCAACTTCATGGCCTCAGTGACAAAATTGTAAGACTTATGTACATATAGAATTAAATTAAGTAACATCATAGCTGGAATACTAACAGTAAGATTGAAAATATTATGAAAATAAAAAAATTAAATGAAATTTATGTAAAAGAAAAAAATTGATAAACCTAATTGAAAATTTACTAATCAGAAGATTTAGTAGAAGGCAAAGAGTGGATAACATGGATTCTTATTTGAATGGGGTCTTAATTTATTCTCAAATAGTTTTACTTAACTGATCGATGGAATTAGGCCAGTATTCCGTCATATTAAGTATAATGTAAGACTACAACACTCTAAATATTCAGAAATATATATGAGGAGGTCCATAAAAAACGCAACAATTCCAATATTAAAATTTAATGATTTTTGTACTTAAAAATACTGTACATACTAAAATCCTTATAGTCATTGTTTTACACGAATTTATTTGCTTTGAATCGGATCAAAACGCAACGATGTCACATTAGTGCTGGGCAGGGATGATAAATGAGAAAACCAATATCGTACCAACGAACTTTTAAAATAGTACTTTTTCGGCCCCAATAGTACTAAATAATTTTTTTATATTTTTTTTTTTTTATTTTTAAAAACAAAAGGTATGTAGTTAATATTCATTTGTTCATGTAAAGTATATATAGCAAAAAATACATGATCATTAATTATACATAATAATAGGATGGGTAAAATTTGTTTCACGTCGAAAGCACATCGCGAGTTCTATAAGTCATTCCAAGAGACTTTGCCAAAGAAACCATAGGTCAAAAATGAGTTTTGAGCCCCAGATTTTTCAAAATAGTTAGTTTTCCAAAATATTCAAGAATAGAGGCAAAAAATTGTGTTTGGTCTAGCCAGACCTGTATCATGCGGTTTTTAGGGTCGAGAAATCCATTTATTTTTATTTTTGATTGCCGCCAGAGAGCATTTTCATACTTTTTAGAATTTATCGTCTTTTTTTGTGGAAAATTGACGAAAATATGTGCAAACAAGCATCTTCGGATTGCATTTCCAAATTGTGTGTGTATACAATTTTCAATATGTACTGCAGGAACAGGAATAGAGTAGAAAGTCCGAGTATAATAAAATTTAATTAAGCGCTTGTATAATCTCCTTCAAAATAATTCGGAGTAAAATAATAACGGAGTGGGCTCCCACTGTTCCAAAATTCTGTTGATTACTTCTTGTCGTGCCAACCATCTTGTTGACGAATATTTGAAAATATTATGAATTCGTTCCAAAATAATCTTAAATTAAGAGGAAGTCGTCTTTTCAACTATGAAGAACTTTTGCCAGAAGTGGTTTTCTATATCTTTTGAAAACTTGTCAATTTCATCAAAAAATGCACTCTTATATGCTGCCGCTGATATTAAATTTAGAATGTGGCATAAGTAATCGTTTAATAAGCAAGTGCAAAAATATGTTCACAATAGCGGAGTTCAGTGTCTGGTACAAATGGCCTTGCAAAAAAACAAATGCAAAATATCATAGCTGTTTTGTTAAATCCAACAACAAAAAATATAATTTCCTTAGATTTCGTAAAAAAGCTCCGACATTTTGCATTTTCGCAAGACTATCTGCACCAAACACTAAACTCCGCTTATATTCATTGGACAGTAAATACGAGTTGCCATTTTATATCAATTATAAATATGTAGGTTTAAAAAATTTGGTAATAGTACCAAATGAGTCACGGGGGTACCAGCGTACTTTTTAGTTTTGAATTGTACCAAAAAAAGTACAATTGTACCAACTTTATCAACCCTGGTGCTGGGATACTATCGATATTTATTGATAGTTCAGATTTCACTATCGATATATCGATATTACTATCGACTGAATGTTTGTACTTGTGCAGGAAAACTTTAATTATTGTTTTATAAGGCTACAGTCCGTTGTTTTCATCACTTTATTGAATGTATGAGACGTATGTATATACGCACGTTATTTTAGATGGCAGTTTTTTAAAAATTGATAAGTACCTTTCTGAAGAAACCGAAGTATCAGGGACTATAAGATATTCCATTGCAATTTTAAAAAATTTTCTAAATTCTAAACCCAAAAAGGAAATAAATCTAGCTGATTTATTCTCTAATGGTCGTTCATTGTGTTGTCCTATGCTTGCAATTTCATTTGGATTTGCATTTTTTTTTTCAACATTACAAAAATATTTGACATTTCAGTCCCTATATAAACATGTACAAATTTCGACTTAAAGGCCTTAAATTAGCAGTAAAAAGCACTGCTAAGCAATCCAAACCACTTGGCCATTCTTGTTGTTTGTATTCATTGCTGTAATTCAGCGCGAATTAATAATAGAAGTAAAAATTTGTGCCAAAAAACTGTGTGTGTATAGCTGCTGTTAGATGTCTTCATATCTGTATTTTAAATAATAAAAATATCGATATTTTAATTTCAAAAGATTTTGTTATTCGTGCTTAATTCCCAGTTTTTATTCTTGATAAAAACACTTGAAATTTATTGTTGATGGGACAAGCTATTCCTATGCGCATTTCACTGGTTGCTTAGGCCAGATCGTCAGGAACCTTCATCCAAAGATTTTAGAAAAACTAAAGATATTAAACCAAATAAAACTGTTAAACGTATGAGACTTATAAGCAACAGTTCTACTTGTAACAATATCAAAGTTTAAACAAAAAACATCAACAATAAACAGTGAGTTTATCTCATCCAAGGTCTATCTAATAGGTCTGCGCAAGAAGCCAGATGTTTACTTGGTTTATTCCTCAACGATGTCAAAAGTTGTTTACATTTTCCTTATACATGTGTATTTTTGTTTACGTTTTCGGTTTTTTGCACACATACATGCACACAAATCACATTTTTCCTTTTGTGTTCCCTGTGTAGTAGTAATATTTTGACAACGGCGGGGAATTTCACACAAACAAAATGCCTGTTGTTTTTTGTATAGTTGTATTGTTGTAGAAGTAAGCAGACCTATTGGATAGGCCTTGATCTCATCTTACACGAATAACAAAATCTTTTGAAAATAAAATTTTGTATTCCCAAAGAAATTACTTTTTGATAATAAACAGGCAAGTGCACGGCCTAAAAAAACTCTTAATTGACAACATGCTTTTGTAAGTTGTTGTTGTTTTCAATTTTTTTTTTTTTCATAACCTACTTACAACTACAATTAATGTTGGGAGAATTTCAACTAATTGTAGTAGGGAATCTAAGATGAGATAAACTCACTGTTTATTGTTGATGTTTTTTGTTTAAACTTTGATATTGTTACAAGTAGAACTGTTGCTTATAAGTCTTATACGTTTAACAGTTTTATTTGGTTTAATATCTTTAGTTTTTCTAAAATCTTTATGGATGAAGTTTCCTGATGATCTGGCCTAAGCAACCAGTGAAATGCGCATAGGAATAGCTTATCCCATCAACAATAAATTTCAAGTGTTTTTTTATCAAGAATAAAAACTGGGAATTAAGCACGAATAACAAAATCTTTTGAAATTAAAATTTCGTATTCCCAAAGAAATTACTTTGATAATATCGATATTTATATTTTTCCTATCGATATTTTCAGACTATCGATAATATCGATAGTTTCCCAGCACTATGTCACATACATACATACATCGTACTGGCTTAAATTAATTTTTTTTTGTTCATTTATCTAAAAATTGTAAAAGTTGAATTGTTACGTTTTGTTATGGAGCTCCACATATGTAGTACACTAAAAGAAATACCTATGTAAATTTAACGTTTTTTTTACATTCCTGCATTGAATTTTGTTTTTTTTTTTTAAACTTAACGTTCGTTTAATTAAGTTCGAAATTGTCATTAATACAATGAAATTTTGTCATTAATTTTATAACATAAATAAAATGAAACGTTGATTTTCATTACTGAAATGTAATCAGCCATGCTTCAGAAAATGTCGTAAAAAATTTTCGGAATGAAACCATTTTTGTTTTCATGAACGGAATGGTAGTTTTCTGTATCTGAAAGGCCAAAAAACTATCAAATACACTTTTTATCAATTAACAAATATGTTTTCTTCGATTACGAACAGAATCTTTCCGAACGGAATTGTACTCTGTGACATGGCTGATTAACGAAACTTTTTAATTGCTTAAATGAATCCTGTCATTTATAAAATTAATATCTTCTAAGATATTTTTGTATGTTCACAATCTACATAAGTCTTGAAGACTAAGGCCCCTATTATGAGTTACATTCGATAAACTATTTTCGCTGGCTATCGCACATCGACTATCGAATGTTAATTTGGTATTATGAGTTGGCAGCACTGTCGAAAATTTCGTTGTGCATCGAATTTTTCAACGAAAACAAATCTGCTTTCGACGGTGAAAATAAATGTAAAAAAATTGAAGCACAGCCGCGAATAACGTTTTAAGTTACAAAATAATAATTTTTCACGAGAGCAAAAAAACGTTTTTTGACAAGCAGCATTATTTGTTTTAAACATTTTTTTTTTTCTATTATTTAAAATAGTGATAATAAAAACTTTAATGCAAAAGGCTTTTAAAACATTATTCCGCACTGCAAAACCATTTCGGTTTCATCATTATGTTAGTAACTTGCAATGTTCTTCCACTGGCTGACACTTTGTACGCCATTTTGAAGGCGTTAAGGTGCATAGTTTTGGTTGATTTGATGTTTAAACTGTGTAAGAGAGTAAAGTCAACGTTTATCTGCAAAAAAACAGTTTTTGCAAAATGTGGCGTTTACAACGTTTTTCGCGGCTGTGCTTCAATTGTTGAAAATGTAACTATTTGTAAATTTTTTTTATGTTCGTATACCAAATACCATATTCTTTATCAGTTTTGTTCATTTTATGCAAGTCCAACGTCGAAAACAGCAATTGGAAACGCTCATATTCCTTATGGAACAAAATTATTTTTTGACCAAATGATTTGTAGCAAAGCTCAGAATGTAAAAAAGTGGGATGAATCAACACTGAAGCGAAATTATTTGAAAACAACCATAATTCCGCCGTGGTCACGTTTAAATTAAATTTAATTTTTTATATTTGAAAACAAAACTTTTTTATTTTAAGTGACAGCTGATCGAGAATGTACTACTGTGAATTAACAAAATCACAATACATAGTAAATTTTTATCGAATGCGCGCCATAATACCAAATGAAATTCGTTCGATCAGCTAATTCGACTGCAGTCGAAAATCGAACTTAGTTCATAATAGGCATAATAGTGTCTACTTCAAGAACCATAAATCCCTGCTGTAATAATTTCTGGTTTATGGCTGGTTTGTTTATGACAAGTTTTCCATAGAAATCTAGTGAAACTGCAATTTCGATAAAGGAAAGAACCCTTAAACAAAATTCTAGATGTGAAATTTTGTTTAGTGAATCTATTGTAACATAAATCATTTAGGTTTTGCTTATATAAGGCGATTCTTTTACAGATCATTTCGAGTTTTATCAAAAGCACTTTAAGAGAGTCCATAATTAACCGTAGTTCCCATATAAAGGGAAATCACTTAAATACGCCTAAAACCATAGCAAGAAATAAAACAATGCAATTTTGTGATAAACAGTCCGTAATTCACAATAGGTCCTATATAAAGCAGCCTTCTAAAAACCACTTTTAAACTCACTGCTGCATTGAAATGTGGTCTAATTTAGGGTTTGCAATACCAAAAATCAATCTACAGAATTCTCTACCGAAAATTATTTAAGTACGACCAAATTTTTACGAATCTTCATATAATATTCAAATAAGGTCAAATAATGTTATACATGACTAAAACTAAAAGCATAAAACTTTCCAATGGACGGGCCCATAATTTAAGCCGGAGCCAAAGTATTATGGAATACGTAACACTTGTGTGATGGTGTAAACTAACCTTAATCAAGTAAAAACAACACTAAATCTTACAGTCTGGCCCACGATGTCGATCGACAAGTCACCTCACTAAAGGCTCAGTTAGCCGAGAGTAACCGCAACGTTGCAAATCAGCTGCTTCATTTTGTTGTATGTTAAGCAATTAGAAAGATTATAGTTAGCAGTAAGATGTTATGTCTCAATCTGTATGAAATAGATTGGCATTACTTTTTTGCGGTAAGGTTAACGTACTGTTACTCTTAGCTAACTGAGCCATAACTATCGACTTGTCGGTTACGTTTCTAACATAATATGGTTTTCATATATATATATAAATTTTTTAAAGCTAATATTCGGCTTATTGACAAAATGATCTTTCTCTTCACACATACGCAATTTAGCTAACTCAATTAGCAATTAACTCAAGCAAAATGTAAACAACTTTTGACATCTATAAAGAATAAATAAAATAAGCATCCTGCTTTTGCGCGGAACTAATGGCTGGAACTTTGATTTGTTAATATTTCAGTTGTCAAATGTCAAAACACTTTGTTTAGTAAGTTGTGCTTTGCTCACTAAACACACTTGTGACATTGTTGCATTTAAATTTTACTCAATATTATAACACTTTCGCATTAATTTAACAATAACTAAATTAAAATTTTATACGGAGAATTTAGCTGAATAATGGTATTTATTGCGCAAAACTCAATTAACGTGCATAACTGAACACGTTATAATCCATTTATTTATTGTCAAATAACTAAATTGCCACATCAACTATTCCACAAACTCAACGCTAGTTTGAAAATAAATATCGGCAAAAACGTGTTAAATAAGCCAACAAAAAACACAACTCTGTGCAACTTGCTACATTTTGACATTTCAGTACACAGAAAAAAATTTTTGCGCCAGTAAAAGAATTAATTTAAACTAAAATCAGTTTTAATTAAATTTTTAATCGGGTTAATAAAACATTTAATCAAGTGAATTAAACATTTAATTGAAATATTGTCAATTAAACATTTAATACACTTGACTAAAAGTAATCAGGTGAATTAAATATTTGATTTAAACTGATTTTATTTTTGATTAATTATTTTACTGGCGCAAAAATTTTTTCTGTGTATCCATGTTCTGTTACTTTGGTGAGAACTTCTCGCATCGACAAGATGTGAAACATAATATTCCATCGTTTCTCGAAAGTGAGAAAAAAGTGTGTCTGTAACTTATGTCGAAAACTATCAAAAGAGATTACGTCGTTACGTTATAAATGTCATAATATTCCACTCGAAGCCGATGTCAAATTGCACAAGTTGAGAACGCCAGTCACACATACGTTAAGGGCAACTAAAATTTACTAAAATTAATAAATTTTAAACAACAGCGACGAAAAAACAACCTATACCAAATAATGTAAAGTGGGACTTTGATGTTTGTTGTTTACAAAATGGCTTTGAAAACATTCGCATATTTTAAAAAAATGTTAAAAGCAAAATAGTTATCTTTTTCGTGTTATTATTCATTGCATTATTCATTTTTAATATATTTGTTTGTGTAAAAATATTTTCTCACCCCATTTTTATTCGTGAGGTTATTTGACAGTTCAAAGCGGGAACTTTCTCACAAAAATTTTACAAGCACACTTTTTCTGTACATTGGCGAGAAATTTCCTTACGTGACAGCATTTACTCGCCAAAAATGTAACAGACGCAATTATGTGAAAAAACCAGGGGAGTTACTCTCTACTGTGATGCGAAAGAAAATGGTAGCAAGTCTTGAGACTTGTCTTTCGCATCTTTTTTTTTCGTAAATTATCAATATTTATTTTATTTTGATTTTCCAATTTCAATCTTTATAAAATTTTTTTTTACATTTCATTACTGTCAATCTGCGCCATCTTTAATTTTTATTGCTTCATTTTCAAAAAATTTTGCGAAAGTTATAGAGAGTACCAAGTTGGAATTTAGCTTGCGCATCACAATTGAATTCGCATCGCAATAGAGAATAGCACCCCAGTTGTTTGTTTCAATTTATGGCATTTTTCTTTCATATCTCACATTTCAGTCGAAAAGTTTCTCGACACGGGAGTTAGAGAATATTTTTTAGTGCAGCGCAAATTTGTATGAAAACATTTATGTTACCTTTCGCTTGCATTGGCGATCGTCCAGTCGTGCTGAACATTTTAAATGACTTTTAAGAAGCAACGCAGGCCATTTAAGTTTCAAATAAAAAAGCACTGCAAAACTCTATTTCATATTTAAACAGAACTTAAAGATAAAAAATACTTAAATATGAAATCAAAAACTGGACTTAAGATTCTATTTAAAAAAAACTTCTACCATATTTTTATAAAAAATTGGACCCAAGATTTTATTAAAAAAAACTTCTACCATATTTTTATAAACAATATAAGGCACAACCAGAATGTGCATAAACAAACTTAAGCTACTGTCAAAAATAAACGAAAAAGCCTCTCAAATACATTAAAAAAAACCAAAACAAAATAAACAAGTTAGAGTGATATATTCGACTGTGCCGAATCTTTGATACAATCCACCGACACTTCGAATGTTTTACGAGTAATTTCTATGTGATGTCTATTTATTATTATAATATTTTTAAAAACAGACATCTGCATTAAAATTGGTTGCGGTTTAAACCTATATTAAATTATTGACCGACAATCAGAAAGTTTAATGCTTTTTTTTAGTAATTTTAGCAAGCTTGAGTAAAATATGATGATTCGTAACAGTTTAAGCCGAACTCAATTTATATTGAATCCATGGTAAGCTATGAACCAATCATCCCAAATTCTGCAGAACAATTTCTGGTTTTAAAAAACATTAATTTCTATACAGCGGTGCAATTAGTTTAAGCGTTTGCAGTGAATTTCAGAAGGCTGCTAAAACGGAATCTAGGGTAAATTATGGACCGTATATCACAAAATTGCATAACATTTTTTCTGGCCATATGAAGCTAAACTGGAAGAAAGTTTACCGCGTATTTAATTATTTTACCAGAGTGGGCTTTATATGAGGCCTATGGTAAGTTATGCACCGATCTTCACCAAATTTCACAGTGTCATTTCTAGTTCTATAAAACTGTGATGTATCAAATTTTGTTATGATAGCGTTATTTTTTACGTTTTTAGGCGTACTAAGCTGTTTTCCGGGAGTAAGGTTTATATTGGGCCTAGGCTAAATTATGAACTGATCTTCATGAAATTACATAGCTTTATTTTTTGTCCTATAAAACTTTGATGTACCAAATTTTGTTATAGTAGCATTGTTAATTAGGGTTTTAGGCGTACTATACTGTTTTCCGCGAGTAGGGCTTATATGGGGCCGAGGGTAAATAATGGACGGATCTTCACGAAATTTTACAACGGGATTTCCTGACGAGAAGACAAACTTTTGCAAAATCATATATCATTCTGTGCATTATTCCACCATTTATGTTAGTTTTTGTAACAAAATTAGCAGTTTTCTTTAGGTGGTGGTTCCACATTTTGATTCATAGCTCTGATCCTACTAAACGGATTTTGCTGAATTTCAATCCCAAACTGCTTAGGATAACTACAAGCAATTTGACACCCAGTTTGTTTAGTTCTTTTGAGTTTTTCGGAAGTGAGCGTGTTTTCAACAGACGGACGGACGGACAACAATTAGTTGTGGTGGAGGGTATGAAAACATTTGATTCCGTACGGAATGTGCGATTAGTTTCGCACTTTGCTTAAGCAAATTACAGTTTCATAAAATTTAACAAAAAGTTCCCTTAAGTTCAACATGGTTTTACACATGTGATTTACATGTATTCGCTCAGTTGCTTAAGCCACGTTATTCACATTCTGGTTAGGCCTTTAGGGTTTGCTAGCAATTTTGCGTTTTTCTCCTTGAAGCTGTAAAAATAAACACTCAAATAAAATGAGTATTCAAGCGAACCTTCTTTAAATAACTTCTACTAGATCTTTCTGTTTAAATAAAATTACAAAATTAAATTCCAATTAAAATAAGAACAATTTCTTATAGTTCAGTTAGTTATAAATTCTATATAATTTCATAAATGAATCTAAATGTAAAAATAACAAATCCAAGTAATACAAAACAAACGTAATAAAATGATTAATAATTCTTTATAAAAATATATAGTATTGTATATATAAAATTTTTTTAAAATTAAACACAATTACAACAAAGTAATAAAAAAATTGGATCAGATTAACAATAAGCAAATAAATTGTTTTAAGTACAACAAATATGCATGTATTGTAAATTATAAATATTTAAAATAAATAAAACTTTCCTGCGGTTTTTAATTCTTGTACTTAAACTTAATAATTTATTTTGAAATAAAGTGAAAATAACAAATTTATTTGATACACATTGTGAGATGAAATATGTAATGCGAATGTTTTGTTTTTTTTTTTTTTAATTTTCTATTTTTAAATTTATAACTATTATTAATTTGTTAAAAAAAATAAAGGACTGCGTACTAAAATCTAAGACTAGAACTTAAATTTAAAATATTTGTTGTCTATATTTAATATTTGTAAATAGCTTGATTTTATTTTAGACATTTTTATTTTTATTATTGAATTTATAATAAAAAGATTTTTAAAATATGTATTTTTTTAATGAACAATTTTAGAATACCCGGAATTTACAGGATTTAAAAGGTACATAAAGTCAGCAAATAGAGGTTTTTGATTCTCATCTAAGCCAAATCGTATGAAACAGACTGTGGCCTCTTTAAGATACAGTGATTCTATATATCTAAAACAGGAGGTGTGTATGTATGTATGTTACGTATGGACTCCAAAGCTGAGCCGATTTTGATGAAGGGAATCTTCAGAATATTCAGGCGGGTGACACTGTGAAGCAGTGTTGCCAAAACTTGGTGACCAAAAATGGCTAAATTTACGGAAAATAATGGCTAAAACATGGCTAAAAATGGGCTAAAAAATGGCTAAAGGCTTTTTTAAATAAACACACATTAAAATTCAATAACAAAACAGAAATAATTCATTTAAAGCTGTTAACGATAAAATTGTGAGTTAAGATCAATTTCTTAAATAAAATTAATATTAAAATAAATTAATATCAAAAAATTAAATCAATGAAAAATTCGATGTCGTTATTGTTCATCTCATAGGAATCACTCATTAGTTTCAAATAATCATATGCTTTAAATAATTTGAAGGTAAATCATAATCACGACAACATTTACCCAAGCTTTTGAGTCCAGTGCCCATGTTCTGTAACTCTCGCGTCGAGAAAGTTTTCGATTGAAATGTGTGAAATGAAACAAAAATGCCATAAATTGAAACAAACAACTGTTTTTCTCACTTAACTGTGTCTGTAACTTTTTTTTGGCGAGTACAAGTTGTCACGTAAGGAAATTACTAGCCAATTTACAGAAAAAGTGTGTCTGTAACATTTTGGTGAGAAAAGTTCCCGCTTTGAACTGTCAAATAAACTCACGAATAAAAATGGGGCGAGAAAAAATTTTAACACTAAAAAACAATTTAAAATGCAAAATGCAAAGAATAATAATAATAATATTTTATTCTTGTTACATTTTTCATTGTTTTATTATTTTGTCGTTGAAAAATTTTCAATTTAAGTAAATTTTGGTCGCCGTCAACGATACGTGTTACTGGCGTTCTGAACGTCTGCAATGTCACATCGGCTTCGAGTGCAATATTATGACATTTATAACGTAACGACGTAATCTCTTTTGATAGTTTTAGACATGAGTTACAGACACACATTTTTTCACTTTTCGAGAAACGATGGAATATTTTGTTTCACATGGGTACAGATCTACAATAAAAAACAAGTAAGAAAGTATAGTCGGTTAAACCCGACTTTATGATACTCTAGACCACATTAGAACCTTTGTACCAAATCTTATCAAATAATCTCTAAATTGCGACCTGTACTTTGTGCACAAGGTTTACATGGACAGCCAGCCAGTCGGACAAACATCGTTAATTCTACTCAGAAAGTGATTCTGAGTTAATCGGTATACGCAAAGGTGGGCTAAGGACCAATATTTTAAGGTGTTACAGACATCAGCACAAACGCGTAGTACCCTCTCGACTATTGTGGTGGTGGTATAAATATTGTATTGTTATGGTTAAAATATTTACCTAATTGATAAAATGGAATAAACGGCTGCTTAATGTAACCTATTTCTCAAATTACTTTTAACGATGTTTACTTGGCTAAACACCCTCTCTACTTCAGCATAAGACCATGAAAGTGAGAGCAACTTTATAGTCAATTCTGAAATTTCTAAAACAATTTTGTTACCGCCTGCATCCCTTTGTTGAAATACTTGCAACCAGAAAGATACAGCGATGTTTGTGTTGATCCATTTTATAAATTTAATAGTGGAATACTCTTCCTTTATTTTGAAAGATGTTTCAGCGTCATAGTTTATAGCGATTTTCAACATTTGTAAAAGTTGTGATTTAAATTAAAGGCGTTTTAGTTGTTCAAAATGTTTATTTTACTTTTATAAATTTTTATAATAAAATAAAAATTATTCCTTCAAAATAAAAATGGCAAAAAAAATTTTATGGCTAAACAAGATGAAAAATGGCTAAAAAAAAAATGGCTAATGGCTAAACTAATTTTTTAATGGCTAAACAGGGTAAAAAATGGCTAAATCTAGCCACTAAATGGCTAAATTGGCAACACTGCTGTGAAGTCTGATTTTTGATTTTCGGTCTGCGGGCGGAGGGCGTGGCAAAATCCAATTTTCATATTGCACCACCAATGACATCTATATAATTTGGACGATTTTTTTTTAAATGATTGCCATGGTCAAACTTAGGTTTTTACGGAAAGAAAATTTTGCCCCGCCCACTTTAACGCACACGTTTTTTCGATTAACGTAAAATTAGAAAACGGCTCCATCGATTTGACTAATTTTTCTTTCAAATGTTCGTATCTTTTTAACGGATTTTAATAATCGAACGCAAACATTTTTCCTAATTTGGACAGGACAACGTCTGTCGGGTCAGCTAGTTTTTTATATAATTTAAAGTAACGAAAAATTAAGAGGATGGTGTCAGTTAATCCTGCCCAACATGAAGAATTAAAGACAAAAGTTAAAAAAGAAATAATTTTTTAACCTAAAACAATTCAGTTAAAAATTTTTTTTCTATAACGAAAATATAAAACACTTTATATTTGCATTTGAAAATGGATAGATAAATACTTTCAAATGAATAAAGGAATGCTAAATTTATATTCACTATCAATGAATATAATTTTAATAAAAAAATTATTCTTATAAGATTATAACGGAATTGAGGACAATGTAAGTACATAAATCAGAGGGCCAATTCTAATGTAAAGAAGTTAAGTAAATTTGCAGATTTATAACGTGAATATTTCATGGCAGCATTTCCTGTTTTTAATATAACAAAGTTTTGATGTTCCCTGGAAAATCAGTCTTTGCAAGTTATTCTTTTTTTAAGATTATGATATTAAAAAGCTGATGTTGATATTAGGGTATTCATTCCGGCTAACCGGTTAACCGATTTATTACTGCCCGATTAACTGATCGGTTAATTTAAAATTGCGTTTTTTCGATTAACGATTAAACCGGTTAATTTCAGTCGATTAACCGATATAACAAAATTTTGAATTTTTTGTTGTATTATAACAAATTTGTTTGTGTTTTTTTTTATTTGTTTCGTCTCATATTCAAAAGGTATGTGTTCAGAAAATATTTTTTCATACAATATATTTTCTTCTAGCAATACATTCTTAAGATACAGTACAAAAACAGAAACTTAGGGATTCGGAAATAAACTTTTTTGCAGAATGTGCGGTGCTGAGCTATGCCAGATGATGGCCTGACAACAGAAGAAACTCGCGATAGTAACCGAAACAATTAGAAGTGATCAAAATTTTAAAAAATTAAAACAGTACTATAATGGCATAATGGAAGATTTTATATGTTTAGAGAAATCCAGGAAAAAGACTGAGAAATTATGTAGATATTCTGTATTATGGATTGCTTTGGGTTTCTCTAACATCTTCGATAAATGCAAGAATTTTTCTCCAAGTCAAGATTTAACAAATCTAAAGAAAATAATCGCTTAAATGCTAAACATTTACACCAAATTATTTTTCGAACGTACGGGGTCGCGAACTTGCGTTTTTCCATATGTTTTTTTATTATTATCACCATGAATTTTCCTAAAAATATCTTAAAATTTCCTTAACAAAAACCTAATACTCAATTTACAATTGATTGGAATGGAGAGATTGTGAAGAAAAAGTCCAAACATACAATTTTTTTTGCATGTAAAATAATTATATAAAAATGTCTTTGGATGTAGCTTTAAAAAATATAAAGTTTTCCAGTTTCCAGCCCAATTTCCTCAAGTAAAACCGCTGAGATATGCTACAAAAACCCTTCTTTTATAAAAACATAGACTTTTTTTATAATAATAAACAATGAAAGACGATGCTTACCTATTCTATTCTTTCATCCTGGTATTTTGAATCAATTCTTTTCACACAATTAAATGAATTGAATGAATAAGACATAAATGAATTACAATTCGTTTTCCAATTCAAATGAATTTGTAAAATGAATTGCAATTCGTTTCCAATGCAAACGAATTTCTTAAAGTGAATTGCAATTCATTTTACAGATTCATTTGAATTGAATTGATTTTGAATTAAATCAAACTGAATTAGAAAAAAGAATTAGCAATTCATTTCCAACTCATTTGAACTGAATTGATTGAATTTTGAATTTATTTTGCATTGGAATGGAATTGTCAGGAAGCGGCAAAATAGGAATTTAATTATTAGGTATAGGCGAAAATCTTATCAAAATGGAAAAATTTTGTTTATTTGCTAAAAGAAACTTAAATTTTTATTTTTATTAAATAGTGTAAAATATTATTAAAAGTGTGTTTAACAATAATTTTTTGTTTAAATAATCTCATATTTGTGTATTGTGGAAAATTAATTTTTTTTTAAATTCAATCGAATTTTAAAGATTTTAGCAATTTTGAATCTCAACAACATTTTTTTGCTGTCAAAGCTTTGTTCGTTTACTCGAAATTCTTACTACTTTTACTACAATTGGAAAATTTGTTTACTTTTTGTATTAAAAACTTCAAACTGCAATAAAAAATAGTTCATTTTAGTAATTCACCCTAGATCTGCTCTTGAATTTGATTGATTGCAACTCATTTTTGATTTCATTAATTTGAATTGCAATTCATTTTTCTAATTCATTTAATTAAATTCAAAATCAATTCAATTCAAATGAATCTGTAAAATGAATTGCAATTCACTTTAAGAAATTCGTTTGAATTAGAAACGAATTGCAATTCATGTTACAAATTCATTTGAATTGGAAAACGAATTGAAATTCATTTCTGTCTAATTCATTTGAATTAACTCAAATTTCATTCAATTCATTAATTTGTGTAAAAAGAATTAATTCAAAATTTTCTAATTCATTAATTAAAATCAAAAATGAATGATTCATTTACAGCTCTGTTCTGTGGGAATGCCCATATGTATTAATTAGTATTGCATTTTCTTTGTTTGCTCATTTTAGTCCAAGAATTGTTTTGTTTGTTATGTTATTGTTTTTTTTTTGCACTAATAAATTCCAAATAATAAATAATTTTTGCATTTTTATTTATTGAAATTACTTAATTTATAACAAAACTTTATTAATCGGTTAACCGATCAATAGCAATATTAACCGATTAAACCAAAACCTCGGTTAATTAATCGAGCGATTAACCGATTAAAGCAAAAGCTCAATTAAATGAATACCCTAGTTGATATTAAAAAGGATTTAATAAAAATGTCAAACGCAATATGTATCTATGGAATTTGTATACGGAATATTTTGAGAAGTTGTTTTTGTTTTACAGGTTATATGTGCGAACGAAAACGTTCGAGTGACATCGTGAAATTGGCTGTTAAATATAAAAAAGTTTAAAAAAAAATATTTTTATTTAACTACAGTTTATTTTTAAAATGTTTGTTTTGATTGATTTTTGTGTTTCAGAAATTATAATTGTTCTGTTTTGTTTATAAGAATAGATATTCTTAATTTGCCGATTTTTTTTAAAATTAAAGGCATTATTTTTTTTTTTTTTTTTTTTGAAAATATGCCGATTTTTTCAAAAGCATCGTGCACCCCTGTCGTACCAACTTTTTTGGGAAATTTTCTTTTAAATTGAATTTCTCTATAATCTACGTTCAATAACAAACCTAACCTGGTAAACTTTCGTATATTTACTTACATACATATATCGATGGTTTTGTTCCGCAACCACGTAACTCGATTTTTTCCAATTTTTTGTTTTAACCAGAAAAGTAATCAGTAAATACTGCCTTACACTTTAGCAATTTTTTTGTTTGGCGGAAAATCGGAATTTTTCCTAATTCTTGAATTATAAAAAAATATATAGCAAAAAGTTTCAAATATTTGCTAAAAAAAAGTATTTTGTCACTCCTGAAAAGTAGATGTTTTCGAGAAAGCCATCGATATACGTCCGATCAATTCTGTCATGATATATTTTTAAGTAATTTCTGCAAATAAAAGCCATTTTTATAAAGCTTTTTTGTAATAGTCATATCTCATCAAAATTGCACATAGTTATTTTGATAACACTGTCGCCAAATTTTATGTCAATACCAACATTTAAAAGAAAGTTAAGGCGTTAACAGCTATTTTAGGGAGTAGATTTTGTAAGGGACCTATCAAATATGGACCGATTCCAAAAAAAAATTGGTAAGATTAAGGTTGTAGCAAAATATGTTTGGGTCGAATTTAATCTAAATACCAACATAATAAGTCGGATATCGTTAGATCGGGCCAGAAAGTGATTCAGAGACGATCGTGGTCCTAAAAGGTTGGTCTTAAACACGCAGAGAAAAAACATGGTTGAAGTATGTTTATGTAACACATATTATGGTCCCCGCAATGGCAACAAACAAACTATTGTTATTTTAAACATTCCTTTTTCACAATTTATAGTACTATTTTGTTTCTTTTTAACAATAAAGTGTTTATCTCCCATAAAACTTCAAATAAAGTTGAATTTAACAATATAAATTTTTAATAAAATAAAGCTGCAACCATACACTTAAACATATTATGGTAACTTTAACTATAAGCCATTACCATATTATGGTTGTCTGTAAACATGTTATGGTTAATTTGTAATAAGAATAATGCCGAGCACATCCCGCGAAAATAACGTAAGCGCCAAAAATCAAATTTTACAGGAGAGAGTTTTTTTGGTGGGTTGAAATGATTACCAATTCATTTTTCTTCCCCTGTACTCGCGACTGCATAACTATATTTAACAAATATCTGTCTAACATGGCGTCATATAAAATTATTATTAAATTAACATATATTATTGATTTATTTGGTGAATTTTATTTTTGTATGGAATACACAAATTTTATGGTTTTATTGTTAAATTCAAAATTACAAAAGGTACCAAAATTTGGATGAGAGCTTTTAAAGAGAAGAGAACATAATTAAAATTTAATTTTTATATTTATTACTTAAGAAGATGAATTGTTTACCAAAAAAGTACCACAATTATATTTTTGTCCTTTTTTATACCCAAAATATGCAAATTTCAAAAAAGTACCAAACACATGACAATTCAATTTTCGATTCAATAATGGGTATTTTTTTTAAATTTGACGCCTACCTCTGGCAGATCACGAGATAAAATGTTACTGGTTTTACCCGTTTTTACCCATTTCTTACCCCTTATGAATTTAATTTCCAAAAGTCTTTAATATTTTTTTATTTTACACATACAAAATTTCGAGTGTCTGGCTTAAGTTGTTTGGGCTGGGCGATGCTCACCCAGTCAGTCACGCTAATCATTAAAAAAATATATGAAATCACTAAAAATTAATAACTTTTGATACTTAACAGTACTGGATATAATTATTACTTAACCTCCCCTAGCCCCACCTTTTTTGTTATGGTCTCTTTAAATTTGGCTTACTTTAGGTTTTATTTATTTTTAAAGTAACTCACAATCACTTCACTTATCCAAAAAAATAACGCGCACAAAATCACAATTATCACATGTAATGATTAATTACTAATACGGGTTAAACAGTATATGCTTATTTTCAAAGAATACTTTAAAGGAAAAATCATAGCTTACTTTTATTTCAAAGTACAAATATCAACTTTGAAAACCTTAAATTTGTAAGAACAAAATTCTCTACTTTGCTCCAGGATTAACAGTAAAAAAGTTATCCAAGAGCCAAATTAAGATATGAATTGTATGTTTTGAAGTGTTCGCTATAGTCTGTCATCAAAATTTTATTTGAATTAAAAAAAAAATTGTTTTTGGCTGGAATTTCCCAGTGTGCACAATGTTCTTCTACGTTGCCGTATTAGCCAATAAAATGTAAAATCACACTATTGGAATATAAAACAGACCAATAATTATTATAATTGGTGCATATTAACAATCGTGTCATCTTATCTTTATAATTAGTTCGATTTGCTCTTTAATGAGTTTGGCGATCGGTTCAATCACCTAACAAAACAGTACAAATGTTAACACAATTTTGCCTAAGGGTTTGCGCAAACCATTTTTAATGTTGTAATTTGCGGAGATTTAGGTTGATCACATAACTTAACCATGACTGGATTCTGGAACTGGAAATTTCCAAAATCTTAAGGTTTTCGGCAGGTTGTTGGTAAAGACCTAATTTGTTTTATGAGTGATCTTAAAAAGGGCTGCATACATATTAAGCTTCTTAGCAAAAGACTATTACATAATCTAGACTTTCTATTCCAAAATTCCCACCTGTTTATAAACAGGCATTGGCAGATACATTAATATTCCCTGGTTTCAGGAACACCATAAGTATTAGATTACGTCTGCAAACAATTCCTTCCCCACATTTTAAACCCATCTTAAATCTGACCAACTATTATCTACTAATTCAAACCAATCGAATTTAAAGTGCATTCTCTGAATTGTAAGGAATTTCAGGTGTAACTTTAATTTCATATTTCTGGGAATATAATGCCGATCCAAAATAAATAAAATAAAATACCTAATAAGCTTTCCGACTCATCCTTGAGATTTCATATTTATACCCACACCACAATAGTGGAGAGGGTATTATGCATTTGTGCTGATGTGTGTAACGCCTTAAAATAGTGGTCCTAGACCCACCTTAAAGTATACCGATCTACTCAGAATCACTTTCTGAGTCTAACTAACGATGTCCGTCCGGCAGGCTGGCTGGCTGGCTGTCCATGTAACCTTGTGCGCAAAGTAAGAAAGTTAAAACTTTTTTCTTTTTAGCACCACTGGATTCAGCGACCCCGAATTAGGTTAAAAATCTTTCGTTCGTATCATACTAAAATATTAAACAGCAAATACTTTAATCTATCTATACAATATATAATTTCTTAGTATGTCAGGATGTTTGCATGTATGTCCTATTCTTTCCGCAACTTTCAGAAGCCATCTGATGACATAGGAAGCTGAAATTTGGCACACTTGAAGTACTTTCTCTGCGGGAGATCGTAACGAAGCTTTTCAACTAGTATAACGATAAAGATCTGATAGAAAAGATGTTTTTTTTTATAATATGGGGAACTTTGGGCCCCACCCGGCATGGCTAGGCACCGTCGGATTGACCTGAAAAATTAGATCATGATTTCTTACACCAAACCTCATATTTTAAGCAGCGCAAACAATTAAATTTAAAAAAAATAAAAATTGCGACCAGTCTAATCTATATGGACACAAGATGTATACATTTTTAAAAAAATCGGACCACGAGGGGAGATAGGGGCAATTTCTGCCTCTCAAACCGATTTTAATGAAATTTAAAACATAGATAGGTCCATATCTATAGGGACACATTAGCTATACAGTTTTTAAAAAATAGTACCACAAGGGGAGGCAGGGGGCAATTTCTGCCTCTCACAAACTTTCAAACCAATTTTCATGAAGTTTATAAACATAGATAAATCCATTTTTACATGGACGCATAAGCATGATGTGTTTTTAAATACTGTGGTGTAGGGTATCATATGGTCGGGCTTGGCCGACTATACTTTCTTACTTGTTATATATCTTTTTCGTTCCGTTGTTTGTTCAATTTCACCTGATTTCAATTTCCAGATCATGGCTGTGTGTGTATTTTTTGTTCCTACTCTCATTGCTGCGTATATTTGTATTCCCTTGTTAATTTTTGAGAGTATATTTTATACCCGCTTTTCATTTGACCTCCATTATAGTAAAGCATTTGTGTCTTAGGTCTACACGTTCACAAAGAATTTGTTTGCGAAAGCGATGCTATATTAGAGAGTTTGAAAAATGTTTCAATGGTTTGAGTGTGTGTTCAACTGGAATTGTACAGGCTTGTACCTAATAATGTCTTAAGATAATAGAATTTTAATAAATATTTTCTATTATCGGCCTAACATTGCTTTCAAATTGCCAGGTTTTTGCATATGATACCTTCTTAGCATCTTACTTACGGGAGATATAGATACATCCAATGCCTACAGCTTCTTAGACACTAATATTGAAAAGATCTGCAAAAGATCGCAGCTTCTTAGAGACGTGGTACAACGAAAACTAGTCGTGTCCAGGGAGTAAGAGAGATCATGTACTGATTACATTTGTAGAAGCATTAGCTTTGTTATGTGATTTAAATTGACTTTAGCGTGCTGAATCTACATTAATTTTATCATGTCTTTTAGGATTTCTTATTAAAGGAATTTTGAAATTTTTTCCAATTTCGGTCTATTGAGGCTTGATATTTTTCATATCAAGTGGACTATAGAAAAAATTATAAAGGGTGGTTAAATTTTAAAGGGCCGATGTTGGTTTTGAATAAAACACAAATTATTTAGGAAATTATTGTCATATTTTTTTTATACCCTTCACCACAGGTGGAAAAGGGTATATATAAGTTTGTCATTCCGTTTGTAATTTCTACAATATTGATCTTAGACCCTATAAAGTATATATATTCTGGGTCCTTATGAGGAGAGAAGTTGATTTAACGATATCCGTCCGTCCGTCCGTCCATCCGTCCGTCTGTCCGTCTTACGTTTGATATGTGTTTTCCGGAGACTCCAGACATGATAGCGGCTACGTTGTTTTACATTTATGTCACATATAGTCCACCATTTTTTGCTATTGAAATTCAGCCAGATCGGTCCAACAATGGCTGAGATATGACCAAAAAAAACACGACTGCCTCTAATTTTTCCAAAAAATCCCTTCTGGTTGTTGTATTTGTATTACTTTTTTCTGTATATATGGAGAACGGCAAAAGCCAAAGCTTTAAAATTAGGTACAAACATTTAGGTTATAAATATACACCATGCTACAAAATGTGGGCGGGATTGGAGAAGTAGGCGTGGTACTTCTCATACAAAAAGTATTAAAAATTGTATAAAAACCTGAATTTTTTGACTGTAATATGACCTATGGTTACGCCTTATATATCAGATCGAATTTTTAATAGAAAATATTTTCTAAAAAACTCGGGAAAATCGGTTCAGATACGAAAAAGTTATGACCAAAATATTAATTTTTTTTTTGAAAAATACCCATTTTCAGGAACCATAGATCTTCCCGAGTCCACGTTTTATAGCTAAAATAACTGGAAAATTTCTTCTTCTTCGTCGGTATATAAATCTGTCAAATCGGTTAAGAAATAGCAGAGTTATGACCAAAATACTGAAATCCCAAAAATTACTCTTTTTTTATAATTAAGATTGTTTTTTATACCCTTCACCGAAGGTCCTACACCCTATAAAGTATATATATTCTGGGTCCTTATGTAAAGCGAAGTTCAAATCCGGTTGTCGTCTCTTCTTCCTATCCCCTCACCACCCTTCGAATTTGTTTACATATACTAGCATAATGTCCAATATGATTTTCGTTATCACCCTTCTTTATTATTTCATAATAAAAAGTATTTACCAGTTATCGCTTTTTAAATTTCAATTATGTATAATGAAGTTGTAAGTATTGTAAATATGTATGTATATGTATATGTAAAAATTATTTAGTTGCTCTCTATTCTACTCGCACAATGGTGAAGGGTATATAAGATTCGGCACAGCGGAATATCTCTTACTTGTTATTATGATAACATTAATAACAATTGAACCATACAATTATGTATGGCACAGAATACCGGCCAAATGGCCCCCGCGGCACACCTCCATCCGATAGTCCAAATTTTCGATGACGCTGAGGAAAAATTGAGGCTCTATTCCGTTAATGTGCCGAATTATGTATCTCATCCTTTAGCTCTTAAATTGTTGTTGGCTTACCGACGTACAATTTTTCTTTTAAATAACCCCAAAGAAAGAAGTCCAACGGTGTCAAATCACATGATCTTGGCAGCTAATTGACATTGCCACCACGTGAGATAACACGGCCATTGAATTTGTTGCGCAAAAGAGCCATTGTTTCGTTAGCTGTGTGGCAAGTGGCACCGTCCTGTTGAAACCACATATCGTCCACATCCATATCATCCAATTCGGGCCATAAAAAGTTCGTTATCATCTCACGATAGCGAACACTATTCACAGTAACTGCCTGACCGTGCTCATTTTGGAAAAAATACGGCCCGATGATGCCGAGGGCCCATAAACCGCACCAAACAGTCACTCTTGTGGGTGCATTGGTTTTTCGACAATCACTCGGCAATTCTGCTTATTGACGAATCCACTGAGGTGAAAATGTACCTCATCACTGAAGATGATTTTCTTCGAAATTGAACATAATAACGGCTGAAGAAAAGTATCTGATAAATGTAACGTTGTACATTGAAATTAAGTTTATATTTGCAATATATAGGCCAGTATCTACTTTATTTATATGGAATTCTGTTAAAATCTTTTTCAATGTCGACTAGTGTCATTGTAACTGGGGCTTAAGTTGAAATCGCGTAGAAGGAAACGAATATCAAAAGAAGCTTCACGGCGTTGGAGGCTAGATACCTCCAGCATGTAGTAAGTGCACTGCTTAGCCATGTCCACAAACAAATTATAGATGTTTTTAAAAAATACTATTGTCGCGATTACTAAAATTTTGCTTGTAACCATAAAATGTTTACCTCCCTTTAAAACTTCGAATGTGATTGGATTTAACAATAGCAGAGTTCAGTGTTTGATGCGAATGGTCTTGCGAAAGTGCAAATGCAGAATATTGTAGCTTTTGTTTGCAATCCAAAAACAAAATATACAGAATTTCAATTGTCACATCATTGCTTTTGCGCAACACCAAAACTGTTTAGCTTTTTTTTGCAACATGTATTGCGCTTACATAACTGATACTCCAACAGCTGACATTTGTAAACAATAATTTAGAATCGTGAAACAGAATTTAAGATATGGACCTGACCACTCTAAATAAAAAATTAAAAAGAGAAAACCCCAAAAGTGGACGGCAGATGAAATAAAAACAGTTTTGGATTATTTGGAGCAGTCAAAAACACAGAGGTTTGTATTTAAGAGAAATCCGTAATTTTTCAAAGTCAATTTCTTTATTATTATTATTTAGCTCAAATATTTTATAAGAAATTTTTTGAAAAAAAGCGGTATCGATGCAACCTGGGATATTATAAGGTGTAAGGTACGATACCTTAAGGCATCTTATAAAAAGGCCAACGATTGGCGTAGTTCTACTAATGCTGCGATAATATTTTCTTTTGCACTGCTTTGTGGCCTTTTAAAGCAATTTCACAAAATAATCAAACATCTTTTTGTAAATTTTCACGACCAATAATTCCATAAAACAGCTGTTATCTAATTTCACTGTCAATGATACAATTGTTGCACTACCATTATTGAATATCGCTAATATGAAGTTTAAAATTAATTTTAGCTGCGACCATAGGCATTATAAGATACAACAATAATATAAGATTTTGCAAACATTGTTGCCTGTATGAATAAAAATTTTTTAAATTTAATAAAGGTTTAAAGAATAAATTGACTATGAAAAAGATCCTTAATAAATGTTTGTTAAATTTAATAATCGTTTATGAATACGGGGGTGTATGTTTATTTCAAAAAAATGTATGATAGTAGCAAAGTTATGGCTGTTTTGCTCTCTACAATAGTTAAATATATTTCATTCACTTGCTTGGCTTGTTTCAAATTCTCACATTCTTTTTCTTTTTATTATTGATTTAAATATTGACAGGTTTTCTCGGTTCGGACAGTGGATATCATGCAGTTAACTTTAATTTATATATCATATAAAAGTGATAAATAACATGTTTACCGAAATAAATTTAAACTCAAAAAGCACATTGAATAAATTACGGAAATAAATAACTATACTATTTTTAATTTTGACCATAATATGGTCATTGTGACCAAATTACGATTAATTTTAACCATAATTTTTCGGTTAATTTTGACGATATTATGGTAAACTTTGGAAATATGATGGCTTGTTTCAACTTAATTATGATTGATTTCGACCAAATTATGTTAAATTTAACCATACAATGGTCATACTCAATCACAATAGAACATTGAAAAAATCTAACCATAGCAAGTTGTTCTTAGAATATGGTTACCTCTAACCATATTTTTTCTGCGTGAATGGGATTTCATTTCTATTGTTCTAAGTAGATTTTTTTAAACAAACTCTAGGACACATTTTTATACCAAACAACCCATGAAGAAGGGCATTCGTTTAGAAGTAAAAAATCGCGATATTAACTAAGAAAGTAATTACGGTTATGAGTGAGTATTGTTATCGTATTTAAAAAATGCGGTTGCGATAAGAATTTAATAAAAAAAACTTTTTTTCTTTTTATTTTAAAACATTTATAATTATAACTGATTCATGTTAAAGACACGTGTAAAACAAACTTTTTTTAACTTCAAGTTTATTTAAATTTAAAAATTTTTGTTAGTCGTACTGAAGAAGAATTATTTTATTTGTACATCAAAACTTTAATTACTTTACAATTATAGCAGAGCATACATATCTTTTAAATAAATATTCGTCAATATTTGCACTTCGTTTGTTATTTTATGTTTGCCTTTATCATTATCTCACTCTTTTTAGTCAATTTAAAAGACCACCATCATGGAATTACAGAAGTTCATTCAGCTATCACAATTAACAATCTTGGCCACCCTGTCGATGCCTTGGAAACACTTACTACAACTGCCAGTTAATTGAATGAATTTAAAATCATTTTTGAATTTACTGAAGTATGTCTTTCAAAGAGTTTATTAGAGAGTTTAATGTTACATTAGAAGAACTTTATTACGAGCATGATCATTTCTGAACGCATGCAACTAGCACACTCATTCTCTTGCCCTTATCATGTAACAACTGCTAAATGTTAGAAAGTTTATTAATGTTGTTTTTCCTCTTCTTCTTGTTTTTATTGTAGTTTTTACCGCAAGGTGATCAAATGTACGCACAATGACTTTTTCAACTTCTTTACTTTGTTTTTTTTTATCTTCTTTATTTATTATTTTTTATCATCCTTCCCTTCTCCTTGTTACAAATTCCATCAACGGAGCAAAATTGTCAACGATGCGTAGGATCAGTTACAGCCTAAAACAATGGATGATGATGGAGACGATGACAATGATGTTGGAATAATGTTCCCCTTTTTGAGTTTTGTCTTGTGATTACAAAGCGCGTGTTGCTTGTTTGTGTTCTAGAGAAGAAGCCCTTCTTTTGCTTGACTTTTTTCTTGCAGTTTTATTTTATTTTGCGAATGCCTACCCATGCATGGTTAAAAATTCTCTAGTTACACAAACTCTTTCTTTTTTAAAGTTAGAAATTACTTTAACCCTAAACGAAGTAAATTTGTTTCTTGGATAAAAAGATTTTCTAAAGGTTGGTCCAATCATAATGCACGATGTTAATTGTGAGTCACACCTAACATGCAGTCAACAACTGACATGAAATGCTTAACATTAACACTGAAATGATGTCAGTGTTAAGTAAAGACCCATCATGTTAGAGTTTTTCTCATGTTATAACACGGTCGTTAATGCAAATGTTTTAACAACGCTTTTATAACAGCAAATCATATCAGTTGTAGACGGGGAGCTTATGTCAAGTTTTTTCTTGATTTGAGATTTCTTTGTTTCTGTGTTTGACATATTCAATTATGCAGAGGTACACAATTGAAAATGGGCGTTCAAATCAAAATGCATTTCGTGCCAAATGTGACCACAATCGGGAGAATTGTGCGCAAATTTCAGCTAGCCGAATCCGTAGGAAATGTGAAAACACCTGTTAGTGCTCGTTTATAGGTTTATGGGCTGGCGGCGTCATCGAGCCGTAATTATTCGAAAATGAGGTCGGTGCAGCAGTGAACGTGAATGGTATTCGCTATTGCGAGGTGATAACGGACTTCTTGTGGCCAGAAATTGAGGTTATGGACCTGGACGATGCGATTCCCACAGAATGGCGCCACATAGCCAACGAAACCATGGCTCTTTTGCTCTAGAGATTCCATGGGCGTGTTATCTCACGTCTTGGCGAACTTAATTGGCCACCACGCTCATGTGATTGCCACCGTTGGACTTCTTTCTTTAGAGATATTTAAGAGAAAAAGTTAACGTCATTAAGCGCAAAACAAAACAAGAGAAAAAGGATGATATTATTCGGCACATTAATGACATTGAACGTCAATTATGTCTCAGATTCATTGAAAATATGCACCATCGGATAGAGGTATGCTACAGAAGCCGTGGCGAGCATTTGGCCAATATTTTGTTTCACACATAATTGTCATAGATAACTATCTGAAAACTTTTTCTTTTTAACATTGTGCGTTTTGGTTAGACCACCCTTTAGATCTTGTGGTCGTTGTGACTAAAAATTCGTCAGCTCTGAATTGGTTTGGCGCATTTTATGGTTAAATTACCATAATTTGACGAATTGTTGAGAACGTCGTGGAATTTTACAAATTTGGCTGGCTTTTAACAGTGCCCCTAACGCTTGGGATGTTTTCATTTAAACGCCTGCTCTGAAGTATTTCAAAAAGGTTTTATGAGTTATTTTAATCCTTAACAGACACTTAATTCTAAAAATATAGATTGTCGGAAATTTACTTACATACGATTTTTACAATTGGTCATATCACCTTTCAGAAAGATCTAAGAACTGCATTGTTAAATAAATAATTGAAATGGACTTAAAACGATTCAGTTCTATATCAAATTATAGCTTTATCAAGTTGTCAATTGTCCCTTTAGTACCACTTAATGGTTAATCTTGTGCCAAACAACATGCAAAATACCAGTTGTAAAGTTGAGACTTTTCAAGTCTGAACAATTTTACACATGACTGATGACATGTATGATGATCGATCGTGTACTACACGTACGGAATACGTTCGTTCACAAGTTCCTTTATACAAATTTAATATGTAAGTTTTCACGTAGACGTTCAAATTTGCACACTCGCTCTTTATGCACACTCGTATGGCTCGTTCATTGCTGACAATTTATAGTAGACTTTAGTTAAGCTTGTGATCAACCGATGTTAAAATGATGTCCATGTGTCCTACTGTACGTTTGGCATCAAGTTGCTGTTAACTAAAAAAAAAAAATGCAAGCATAAAATTATTTGCTTTATGACGTCTCATTCAAATTTTTCGTATCAAATTTTAAAAACAATACTTTGTTAACATCTAGCAGTAGGGCAGCTTTAAGGTGTTTAAATTATCGCAGAATTAAGAAGTAAAGTTTAAAGTCTATAATTAAAAAACTGGACTTTAATTGTACTTTGTTGGATAATATTTAGAATATTCTTCTGTCTCTCTATTGAATTTGATAAACGAATTTGACGTTGAATGGAAAAAAGTACGTCACAACATGATGTCTGATTCAAAATTCTGAGTCATATCCAAATATAAAAGTCTTGGAAGCTTAACGCTTGTATTCATAAAATTTTTTTAAGTTTAATAAAGGTTTACAAAACAAATTTTGTATGAAAATTCTCCTTAATAAACGTTTGTTACATTTAATAATCGTTTATGAATACGGGGGTAATTCATTAAAACTAAATCGTAAACTTTATGTTTTTAGTGTTGTAGTTTTTGAAAGAATTTCGACAGTTAGGTACTGAAAATAAGTAGTCCCCCACGTTGTAGGGTGTTGGGATCTTCTTTAGGATATTTTACTTTTTGGTGTAACATCCTCCGTGGCATAATCAGGTTCAGCCAATACTAGGAATTTTGCAAAAATCCAGAACCGATAGATCTCTTGAAATCTCTGCTGACTAGAGATTCTGCGCAATATGCTTTCTGCGGAAAATGATTTATATCTTTCAGGAAGATTGTGTTTACTGAAGCTTAACTTTTTTGATAGAGAGCTGCTTTTCATAGCAGTTGTTTTTTGTCCGATGGAAGTGTTTTTTTTTTCAAAGCTTGAACTCGCTAAAGGTTGCAACAGAATGGTACTTTTTTGACGAAGTAATACTTTCGGGAATCACATAGTGGTTGTGATTTGTGGTAATGGAGAATCCCACTTCGTAGTCAGATTTTTTACCCTTGGCGGATAGTTTAACATGGGCAATTTTGCTTACACTTAAAAAAATAATCAATCCATCCGTACTCAAATAAATCCGAAGCGGTATTAAAAGTACGGTGAGTACGGATTTTCTTGAATCAAGTACAGAAAGATTGTTTCAAGTACAGATTTTTAATCGCGAAATACCTAACTTATCCATATTCAATCTCGAATTCGTACTTGAAATAATCCGAAAATGAGATTGATTTAAGTTAAACTAAGTTTGAATAAATCTAAAAATGCGCTTGATTAAAGAATTATAAAGTTGATTTAATCCCGAATTCGTACGTTAAAAAATCCGAAAAAGAGATTGATTCAAGTTAAGCTAAGGTTGAACTAAGATTGAATCTTAAAATGCGGTTGATTCAAGTATCAATCCCGAATTCTTACTTGAAGTAGACCAAAAGTTAAATTAGAAGAAGAATTTTATTATGATTGATTTACTTACCCGTTTTACACCTTTTAGAATTTCAATTATAAAACACCAGGATCATTCCCGATATTGTTTTTAATTTAAAAACTAAATGTACATATATAACTGAGAATATTAACTAAATGAGAAGTAAGAGCTCTCAATTTTACTTTTTTAAAATGAAAATAATTTGTTTTTGTTTGTTCTGTTGTTTTTGTTGTTTCTACAAACAAGAAGCAAATCTTTTTTAACTACTTGTGTGGTGTTGTTGCAGTGACTGCAACAAACTTTAATAAGTTAAATGACATTAAAACCTTCACTTTGTCATTTCACTCCCAAAATGGAACTACCAACGAAAAGTTAATATTTTTACTCGGCTTAAGAATTTTGTACTTATTTAAAGAAATTCCTAGATTGACTTTAAAAGTAATCCCATTTAGGATTTTTCAAGTACTTTTTAGTGTTATTCGTACTTGAGTTTTTGAGTACGTCTCGTACTTAAAGTAAGTATAAAAAACTTTATTTATCTAGAGTGTTTATCTTTCTGTGTAGGTGCTGTTGCTATTCAACATAAGCTGTTGACATTTTTTTTAAAGCAGTGATGGTAAGATAGCTCCAGCTCCTAAGCAATGGGTGAGTGTATAATCTTGCCGCGCTATATACTCAATTCGCTCCCTGTGTGTGATGGTGCCTCTCTTAAACGAGGGCGATTGTTTAAAGCATTGTTTGTTCCCAAGTGGATAAGATCCACAATGAGATTATGCCGACGTGGCTGGTGCTCATAAGGCATAATGTCTGGGCGCTAATAAATGCGTATATATTACTTTGAATAGTTAAGACATGAAGAAAGGAAATAGCTACTTTCCTTGGAAATTCTTAGCTTTAAAGCAATGTAGGCAAATTAAGTAAGCCAACTTAATGTCGAGGGCGGAAGCTAAAATAGTTCTTCACTAAAAAGGGCAGTTAAAGAAAACATAACATAAAAATTTACAATTTACTCTACTTCTGAAAGTTTAATAACGATAATTATAATTAAGGACAACTACCATATCATAATCCATTCTTTTGATTCACAGATTTAAGATAGTCAAATGCAATTAACTTCTAGGATATACAGATCTAAAAAGATTTTCAGAGTTACTTTTCGATTACGAGACATAAACTCATCTCCTGACGTTTCAAATCCGTGCGTTAATCATGGTTAAACAACGATCTCTGAAATTCGATTCCTTTTAATTATCCTTTATTTACTAAACCATAATCCAATATATGTAAATAAAACTCTTTCAACAGCAAGATTATCTCCTACTTATTTTTCAGTTGGCTCGTCATCTTCATCAACGACGTTAACGTCTCCGTTTTATTTTGCAAAGGCTTAAAATTACCATCATTGTCATCATCTTTGTTAACAATGAATGTTTATTGTTGTGGGGCTTCCTTAGATCTTAAAATAAATTAAAACTTGTAGCAGTTGAAAAAAAAGCTCTATAATTTTAAAGTTAAAAATTAATCAAAAATTGTTTGCTTTTTGAGGAATATGTGCAAGCTTGAAACAACATATTCTTTTTTGGGTCTAAAGAGTTTTTTGTGGTAGAATTTTCAACAAACACCCCTACACTTGCAACAGCGATGAGTTCACGAGTGTATTCAGTGGATTGTTAAATATTTCGTGTTACTTTAGGCACGTTGCTTAAGGTCTGTATTGCGTTAAATAGTTGTATGTACATAAGTATGACGACGGTTTTAAAAGTAGTTTCTTAAAAAAAATTTTTGTTCCCTATTAAGCAAAGAATTTCAAATAGCAATCCTTAACATATTTTTATTCTGAAGTGTTGAAATCAGTGATGGAAAATTCAGTACTATGTTACTATTTTCAGTACTTTTTCCTTTCAAAAATACTACGTTACCCCCACCTCCGTTTTAGTACTCTTTTTTTGTTTGCTTCTTGGTTTAGAAATTTAGCGTTGATATTTTTTTAACATTGACAGCCAGGGCTGTGGAGTCGTCAACGTAAAGTACTAACTCTGACTCCAACCGCTGAAATCCCAACTCCGACTCCTAATCTAACCTTAATCCTAAATGTATATGAAACGGGTCCATATTTGACTTTTAACTCTTTTTTTAATGCACTACCTTTTAAATGGTTAAATAAAGCAAGAAAAGGATTCAGCAAAAGTTTCGAAACAATATTTTAAATATTGATTCGAATATTTATCTAAATTTATATGCCGATAAATGTTGGAGTCGGAGTCGCGAATTGTTTGTGGATACTTCTACTCCGACTCCACAGCCATGTAGACTATATTACCTACACAAAATGAATTCTTATCAAAAGCATATATGCTTGTTGGAATATTTTAATGTCAGATATCCTAATCAAAAAAGTTGAAATTTCGCCAGCTCGATTCATAAATGGCTGAGATATGAGAAAGAAAAATTATGTTTGAAAAAATATCAAAAAATTTAAAAAGTACTATTTTGCTTGGTGACCACGGGCCAGTACCATCTGAATTTTTAAATTTTCCAGCACTGGTTGAAATAGAACTGCGACGAGACCACATTTTCTTAACAATTTGAAATAACAATTTGTCGTTGAAAGCCCTCGTAAAATGGAATCAATTTTTCTTACATAGCAGCCACACGATCAAGTTTTGCTTTCAATTCCTTTCAATTTGCAATACACTCTAACTTTTTTACTTACACACTCACACTTTTTAAATTGACCACGAGATGTCTTTCAATTTCACCTTTCCATTTGTTTGGCAATTTTACTTTCAATTTAACAGCTGATTTCATCCCTGCAGATAACGAGACTAGTCCATACATGCATGTAAAGAGTAGTCCATAAAGGAGTATGAGTTCTCCAAAACTACTCCAAATATATGGGTAAAAGGAGGTCTATTTAACATTACGACGTCCTAGGAGGGGACCAAATAACCCACCGAAGTAGTCCCTAAACTACTCCATGGAGTACTAAAATGCGTTAGTTTTAAAAGTACTCCATGTTACTACAGTATGGAACTACACTTAAGGGGTTTAAATTAAATTGTTTTACCTTTTTCCACAAATTTCACAAATTTTCACTTTTAAAAAAGCAATTAATAATGGACGCCATCAGGGCTACCAATATGTAATACTGTAAACTATAGAAAAGTATACATCATGCAGTTGTTTGCAGCACTGCATGTTAATTTCTTATAACATGGTCCATACTACAGTACATTGGACCATGTTGTAAGTAGTCCATTTAAGCCACAATGAAGGGTATGCTCTCACTAATATACACTTATTTTCTGAACAATGCTACCATACTTTTATGAAATTTCAAAAAAATTTTAAACAAAGAATAAGAAAGAAATGAGAGAACATTTTAAGTAACTGCCGACGATTTTATAATGGGCTTAAGGATTTTTGCATGACGTTGAATACTCACTTCTGAATGAACACTTTTGACTAAAAAATCAGTGAATGTTTAAACGCTCGCTTTGTTGAACTTATGTGCTGTTTTCACAACACAAGTGCTTGAACGTGTAGTAAAATTTATATGAAACGCACTCAGTTTTTTGAGTGTTTTTAATATAAATTTTACTACACGTTCAGTCACTTGTGTTGTGAAAACAGCACATTAAATGTATGTGTTGTTTGAATTCCACAGCGGTAAATTAGTGCACCATATATTATATGTTGCTTGGAAAAAAATCTTGTGAAAGCACTTCGATAAATGTTGTAAAATTTATATGATCCCTCTTGCCAGTTTAAACGCCCAATATAATGCGCCGAGAGATTTATATGCTTAAATGTTTACTGATTTATAGATTTGCTGGTTGAAACACTTTTTAAACCAAATAATTAGCTTAACTTGCACTGGCTTATAATCCCTTAGTCAGTTTTATTCATTAAAGCTTGGGATTTTCAACATAGGTGCACGTAGTGCGAAAAGTTTTCTGGCTGTCATTCACTTGGAAGTACCAGTAACGATTCCTCTGTTTGGCTGTCCAAGCAGCTCACTACTTCCGGTCCTAGACCAAGTATTTCCCGGTCAATGGTTTTTCGGATTCCTCTGAAAACTAGCTAAAGTGTGAAGGCGCCCAGTCATGTAGCCTGAATGGTATAACTAAATCTTAACGCCTCAAGTAGTCAAATAACATGAATATTTGCAGAAGCAGGACTGCATCGTGGGATTGGACACGAAAAACGCAGCCCTATCACCAATCTAAGAAAGTAGGGCCAGCAACTCATTTTTCCAAAATACAATTTGCTAACGAATCGCCTTTGACGCCGTATGCTTCAGTGGGAGTTAGAGGAATATATATATTCTACGATCTATTTTCAGAATTTGAATGTCGGGTAATAAAGATTAAGATTTATTGTGGATATTGAAAACATTTGAAGGCACGACATTATCTTTTTCGAGGCATTAAGAATCAAATGTGACTATATATTTCAGAAAATTCCTTACTTTGAAGGCTTGCCTGATATATAAAGTGGGCTAGTAAATTGTGACTGACAAGACCCATATATGCCACCACGGAAACCGCATATAAATTCCCCTCATTGGAAATATACTTTAATCCTATCGTGGCTGACCAGAATCGTATTTAGTACGACTAAAGCAAGAAGTCTCAGGGAGTAAAGTCCCTCGATAGGTTGTTGGTGTGACCCTTTTCAGGATCTTGTGATAGCTGTAGTTTTACCAAAATTTCGTAAATTTGAATTTTAAAAATGCCACTAGCGGATGTCCCTGTGTGCAGTTATGTTGTAGCTTTTGCAATAGAGATACGAAAGGGATAAATAAGTACATAAGACCCTGTTCTAGCAACACAGGAAAAATTCTCGCCTATATTATGTCAATTAAAACACGAATCAAAAATAAAATCAGTTTTAATTAAAAATTTAATCAAGTTAATTAAACGTTTATTTATATCAACAACAATACTGCAGAAAATGTTGTTGATATCAAAAAATTATTAATTGGTACTATTAATTTGTTTACTGGTGCTAAGTTAATAAATTTATAATTAATATCACAAAAATGTTAACTAAAATCAATTTTTATTTTTTCTGTGAACTGAAATCCAATGAGATTTTTAGATCAATTATTTTCAATATTTTTTGGTTTTAAAGGTCTTGTTAGACCATAGCCGTTACCACACTGATAGAAAAGGCGTCATAACGCTAATGTATTTTGACATCAGTACTATGACAAGTGTCTTCGTCTTTCACCCCATGACACTTCTCATTTCCTCATGGTGATGTCGATCTTAACATCACTTGGCCAAAGTTTCATCAGGGTCAAAATGAAACTATGTCATCAATGGGATGACACATCGTCATCACAGACGATGACGATGACGCAGTAACATCGGAGAAAGGACACATCCATTTAATGACAGTTTGTCATTAAGTCAAAGTCATTGGAATTTACTTAAGTCAAAGTGAGAGAATAATTTTATTTACTTACCCGTTACATATGTTTGTTTCACGTTTGTTAAATTACAATTTTTTTTTACAGCAAAACTCTCAATAATAAGACAAATAAACATTCTACATTAAAAATGTTATGTATTTAACTAAATCATTTAAAAAAATAGTATATAGGAATTTTTGCTTTTTATAATACATTGTATTCATGAAAATAAGGTTAATAATATACAAAATGTGGAATAGAATTGATGTCACTATAGTCATAAAATAGATGACACGTAAAAAATGACATAATTGTACGAAGATGTTAGTCATTTTATTGATGTTATTTTTTGGTTTTTGTTTTTTTTTTTTTAAATATTTTTTTTTTTTTTAATTTCCTAAGCTAATCCCGCGAAGCTCTATGCTTGTCTGCAGGAAAGAAACCAGAGTCCCTGGCGGGAAACGAACCCGCAGCCTCGGCGCTTATAGACTGGCTCGCTACCAGCTAGCCTTCCGGGGCACTGATGTCATTTGTAGTAACATTGATGTCACAATTCTGATGTTAGTGCATCATTAATATAAAGATGCATTTTCCTATCAGTGCATGACCAAGAAACCAAAACTCAAATGGTTTGTTTGGTTATAGTTGCGGCATTATGGTAAGTTTTCTATAATCGAACACAATGTTGCCCATTAGGTTGGTTCAAACAGCTGTTTTGTATAGTTATGGTTGTGTCACGTCAAACTGGAATTTAGGAGTGGTTCTGTAAAAGATAATTGTTACTTCAAGTAAAAAGTATATAAAAATTCACATTTTATGAACTTTTCACTCGAACTCGATTTTCAGGACATGATCGTTTGTCCACACATTTGTTTACTGAAAGAAACGCTTTCGCTTTGGTTTAAATTCACCACATAGGAAACCGTAATGTAAAGTACTCACGTTAATCTAATAAGTTAACTAAAATACTTTCTAGGCTGTTTTTCAGTTTAAATAGTCAGGCTGTTTTCTTAGCAGCTTTAGGATCTTTTCCGTTAACTCTCGTATACTTGTATGTATTCAAACATTTGATTATTTACAAACATAACTGTGTATATGTATATACGTTTGTGCTTAAATGTTTGTTAACTGTTTATATATTTGGGGTGTTCAAATTAAAATGCAAAAAATACATTTTTTTATTTAATAATGCCAGTGTAAATAAAACCGCAAAAAATGTTCATACATGATCCTCCGCCTCTTTTTGCACATTTTACGAGTGTTTTTTATTATTGTGGTTGTTCACGTCTATTGTTTTTGTTGTTGTGTAGTTTCAATCTTTAATTTATTCATTATCTATTCTATTTATGTACGAGCAGTTAAAACTGTTTATAATAATTTTATTGTTAATATTTATTTTTTTTTTTTGCTTATCTTTATTTTCCATATTTTTCATTGGTGTTGCTGCAATACATTTACAAAAGATTTTCTAAGGTTTCATTTGAATTTTGCAATTAAAATTCTTGTTAATTATTGTTTTATTGTTACTCTATTGCAAAATCACATTGCAGTAGATTTTTCTAGTTTAATTTAAAAATGGATTTTATTATTGAAAACAAAAAGAACAGAAAGAAATAAAGAACTGATATCAAATTTCATGGATTGTACGATGGATTAACTTTTTGGTCCAAAAGTTCTAGAAAAAAAAATTTATGAATTAGATGCAGAGTCAAAACATTTTTAATTTTTGCAGAAAAAAGTTGAAAAGATTTGAATATTTTCATATTTATAATCCGTTTTTTTACCATTGTTTCGTTATAAAGACTTTACTTGCTTTCCAAAGCGTTGAAAATAAAATATTTTTTTGCAAGAAAGTGTTTATGTTAAGGTTCCCTTTATTATTTGTATGCAAATGGCGGTCAAGCTCCCACCTTTAGAGATTCATTAAGTCGCTTTAAAATTATATCTTAAGACTCCTTACGTCTTCTAATACAATGACAGAGTTAAGTATTTTAGACAGCAGAGTTAGGTTTTCAGATCTCTTTCCTTCCTAGTCGTTTTCTATGTTTAGTATGTACCTTCGTTTATAATTTAACCTCACGATGTATCTTTTTACATCTACTTTACAGATATTTCTTGCTTAGAAACTTTGGCTTAATAGCCTTAATGCGGCTCCTTTGTGATACCCGAAGCCAGTGAGTAGTGTTAAGCATCATGTATCATCGCAGCCACCAACCGCTTTGATTCCTTGTTTAAAGATAGCTTGACCTTTGTCCTATCCTAGATAAAACATCAAAGCAGTGCGATTCTGGCCTCCCAAAATATCTTATTCTGATATCCTTGAGACTAGGATATTGGCGGATAAAGTGAAATGACGTCTCTTCTTCCTCATCCTGACAATTTTTTAAACAGCCTTTGTAATTCAAGCCCAGCCTTATCGCACAACTAGGTCATAGAATTCTGGACAAAGAACAGATTTTCCCACCCTGCCATTTTAATTGAGCCTTCCTGTACGACTTACGTTTAATGAGAGCTATACAGCGAGCTATTGAAATACTAATCACTGGCTAGAGCTGTACTCACATCCCTTGAGATACGATATTACCTCAGCCAAATCACCGCCCACCTTATGGCTAAGAGTTTTGCCGGCAAGCCTCTTTGCTGACATTCGGCAGCCTATAAGGTACTTTTATGCCAAGTTTGTCGATAAAGAAACCTCCTTCTACCTTCCTACCTACCTTACAAGAATCCGTTTACACGCTTAGGGTTGTTTACAAAAGCTGTATTCCCTCGGACAACGCATCACCGTTACTAAAATGAGCCGTAAGAAATGCACTAGAAGAGAGTTCCCGAATGCAATTTTCCAATTCTGCAAGGTCGCCCGATCGTGAGGTTAATTGGCAGTCATGGCATTTAAATAATTTAAATTTAAGCCACAGCCACCACGAGATTCCCAAAAACATCCACTAAAAACCACACTTAGACATATAATTTCCTAGGAGCTCCTTACTCCCTTCAGTGGTCCCTTTGTGCAGTTAATCAACAGACGTCACTGCATAAATCAACCAATTCGTCTTCTTAATGAAGAGAAAAAGCCACCTTAGTTTAACCTTAGATAGACCAATTTTTATCAGACAAACTAGTTTTTCCAGGTAACTCTTCCTAGTGTTCTTAATTCAAGGGCATTATTACAAAAAAGAAAACACAGTTACATCTTTGTGCTACTCATCACCAACTTCTGCAGTAGTTATTGAATTCCAGACCCATTCTCCTCCCATGAGTTCCCAGCGGCCAGTGCTCAGTTATCACTGAGACCACTGTGCTAATCAGTAGTGGGATTCTGTAACTTTTAACAATAACAACAGTTGTTATAATTGTCAACCTGTTTTGTTGCTTGCACTAACGATTATGTGATTATGTAAATTGTTGTTAACAACATAGATAAAAATTAACGTCAAGTGGCATCACTGTCAAAAAAAATGGCAAAATAACGAAAAGCACAAAGAGGTATAAAAAAAAAACAAATTAAATTATTAAAACTAAACAGAATTTTTTTAGTTTTTCGTTTTTTTAAGAAGATAAGCCAAACATTTTACTATTAAATTCAAATTATTTAATTGCCATTTTCAAGTTATATTATTTCTTTTAACTAAATATTATTTATTTTTTAGATATTTAACAATAAATAAACAACTCTAAAAAAGTTGTCGTTTTCTTAACACAAACAGCTGGCTTAACGATAACAAGTGCTGTTTAAAATGTTACAAAATAGCAACATTACAGAATTACACTACAGGTCGCTATTGAACCTAAGAAGAAAACTGGTTCTCCGTTCAGCGTAGCCAGGCCACAAAGCTCTGGATATGGGGCAAGTTCTCTCCAACTAAGCAAGTCTATAAGACTCGCACTTGATGAGTGACTTACTGTGAGCCATTGGAAAGCCAACTGAATCTGTCATGCAGACGACCATCTCGTTTGGTAAGCTCGTCTGCTTTCTGGTTACTAAGGCAGTTCGCATAACTTGGTATCCAAATTCGCATCACTTTCGAAGGCTTCGCAATCTCATTTAACGACATCCTACATTCAGCAGTGAACCAAGATTCGTATAGACAACAGATATAGTTTCGATCTGCGTGGAACCACCTTTCGGTATTGTCGCACGGTTGATCTCAACCCCTTGGTGATTCATTTAAACATTTTCCAAGTGCCCCTGTGTGTGCAGGATCATTCTGTCACACATAGGTCGCAATTTAGGTACAAGACCAAGAATCTTAGTGCCACCCCTTGTTTAGGAGTTGGAGCCATCTAGATCTCCACTGCATAGAGTGATCCTAGCAGTTTCAAAAAGAAAGTCACAACGATGCTAAGACGAAGCAACAAGGATGCACCACAACCACCACGTGTACCCTGCAAGCAGAGTCCTCAACCATATAGTCATGCCGGGTCGTGACTTCCGGGGGCCTATGACTGCCCGTGGCGCCTAAAATTACAATAAAATGGTGCTTAGGTAGACACCATAGACTCTAGAAATCCTTAAACTTCAAGAGCCCTGTCATTTCAGATGTTCTTGGCATCCTTGTTGCATGCGTCAGCCACAGTGCTCCCATAGATTTTCAATGTCCAAATGAAGATATCAACACGACAGACCTAGTCCGTCCGTGCCCCTCGAGCCACTACCATTTCTTAGTCCCAAAGGAATCAATGGCAACGATTCTATTGCAGGAAAGAAGAACTTTTCTTCTGATACCTCCAAACGGCTTCTCTATGATAAGCGTACTGTAACCAATACATAGTTCATTTAATTATTTACAAATTCATTTCATTTATATAAGGGAAAGGTTTTATATATATATATCTATTATATGTTTCTGTTTGTAGTTTACTCTAATAACAAGCAAGGGTGGAATCATCACCAAGCATTTTACTGCGCGTTTGATATTATATTAGGCCATATTTTGGCTCCTTGCCATGCACCTCCATACTCAGAGGGGATCCCTCTTAATATTTAACTTAGTCCTAGGATATTTTAATCTAATTATTCGCTATTATTACAAAGAGGTAGAAATGTAATCCTCTAAGTATTTTTCTACCCTTCCTGAGAAGAATAGTATAGTTTCATAATATTTTAACCTTGTTCCTTAACCCACTGGAAATATCCAGTCGTTTCCAGGAGCCACCACGAGGAGGCGGAACAAAGGCACTTGATGCCGATCCGATGGATTGTGAGGCACATCAACTGACATCTTAGGCTCCCTCGTATAGACAACAGCTATGGATGCATTGGCAGCCTTTCTATCAGTTAATATACATCTATCTACCGATATGTAATAATATCTTAGCCAGTTATCCTCCCGCCATATATAAGAGATTACCTCCTGCAGGACACTACAGTCATTCTGCAGACGAAAGGAAACCGATATATTGAATGAAGAAACCCCCGCCAACTCCACTTCCTTACCCGAACCGTCAATATAAATCTTAAAGGTAGATTCGCGGAAAGGCATTTCCATAGACAACCCACTTCCGCGTGCCATCATGTGCTGCGTATAGAGTTGCCAGACGGCCTGTAATGGCCTGGTTTGTCCAGTTTTTTTGGTCTTGTCCAGTTATCAGCTAAAATAAAATTTGTGCAGTTGAAAAATAATTTTATTCATTTTAAAAACTAATTATTTTTATAAATTATGTATTTTATTCCACCTTTATTGTTTAAAATTTTAATAATCTTTTGAGCCTAAGGTCTTTTTTTTTTTTGAGACCTTAGGCTCAAAAGTTTATTAAAATTTCTAATTATTTTTATTTATTACATATTGAATATAAAGAAAAAATTTACATTTTGATAAAAGATATTTTTATTGATAAGATCCATTAGTTTTTTAAAAATGCAATAAAAACAAACGTTTAAAATCTATACACATAAATTGATCTCGTTGGTTTTCTTTCCATACTCATTAGCATGGCTTTATGTGAAAGTTCTCAGAAGAAAGTACTTTCACGTTATAACAGCTAAAATATAAATGACACTTATTTTCGATGATAGTTTAAAAAATGTTCAAACACTTTTGCTTAAAAGTAAAGCAAGAGTGAATTAATATACGTCATCACTTCAAATCCACAAGGCCGTAATTTTATTAACCAAAATTCATCATAATCAATCAAAAAGCCGATTTTTAATTATTTTCTTATTTATGACCTTTTGGATTTTAGGTTACGAGATGTAAGACTGAATTTTAATTAAAAATTAAAACTTTACTTTTCGAACTATCATTCGAGTCAAAGTATATTTTTTAATTGTTCAGTTATTTTTTAAAAACCCAGGTGAATTTTTTACATTGTCCAGTTATTTTAAGTTTTGTTTCTGGCAACCCTAGCTGCGTACCTAAATTAATAGGCGGTGCGCAAAATGACCCCAGGAAATATGGCTCCAAAAAGAAATGAAAAACGGCCCCAAAAGTTTACATGGGACACAACAACACGCAATTTTGGCGCAATTTTTTTGTTTTTTTTTTTTTGGTTATTTTTCATTTTTTCGTTAGGGTGTTTTTGCATTTTAAGTGGAATAAAAAATTACCCCAATATCAAGGAATGAAAAATGGCCCCAAATAAAATCACAATTCTTACTTTGTGGCTATTTTTCGTCTACTAATTAAAAAAGGAAATTTTAAGAAATGAAAAATCACCCAAACCATTTTTACACAAATTTTATAAAATTCTATGTAAAAGTTTCTAGGGATAGTATAAAACACCCGAATTCTTATACCAAAGTAGAGAAAATCCTTGCCGGTTATGCAGAGATGCTTTCGTTAGCGAAGCCGGTGTTTGTTATACCACAGAGGAAAAAATCCTTGAGCACGGCCGCAGGCCGGCCATTAAGAGAAGCTTTACTAAGCGAAGCCAGAGTTCGTTATAAAATAGAAAAGAAAATCCTTGCGCCCGGCCGAAGGCCGTCTATGTAGTGAAGCTGTAGTTAGCGAAGCCAGTGTTCGTTATACCAAAGAGAAGAAAATCCTTTCACCCGGCCAAAGGCCGGCTATACAGAGAAGCTTTAGTTAGCGAAGCCAGTGTTCGTTATACCATTAAGAAGAAAATCCTTTCGCCCGGCCGAAGGCCGTCTATAACGTGAAGCTTTAGTAAGCAAAGCCAGTGTTCGTTTTACCATAGAGAAAAAAATCCTTGTGCATGTTTGAAAGCCCAACCATGCTGTCAATCGTACGATTTTTAAAACCAAAACTGTTTAATTTTCCGGATTTTGAAATCGGGATTCTAAATTTGGGATTTTTAGTTTCGGGCATATGAACTCCATGCAACATTTTTAATATAACTTTTTTGTAGCTCTTTTTTGGGGTTAAAATTCATTATAAATTTTGAGGTTATTTTTCATAATGAAGAATTACCTCAAATTTAGGGTCATATTTCATTTTATTTTTAAGGTTATTTTTCATTTTTTTGGGGTCATTTTTCATTAAAAAAATGGGGCCATATTGTATTATGAAAAATAGCCCCAAATTTGGGGTCAATTTTAATTTATTTTTTGGGCCATATTTCGCAGCGCCAAATTAATATTGTGGAATTGACAAATGAAATTATGAATATTTTAAATTTGGTTCTTGTAATTCAAAACATTCTTTAAAAATACGACTGAAAAACAAATTAAATCAATTTCTTTTACGAAAAAGTAGCACTGACATTGTGTTTACACCCCCCAATAAGAGAAAAATGTATTTTAAGCAAAATACAATTATTTTAAAACCTTTATCTCTTAAATTTATAACGAAAACTCCTCTTTTGTTAATCTCTATAATCAATTAACAAATACCTGCCATTTCGGAATCTCTCTACAACAATTCTCTTTTTTAAACAAAACTCTGAATTTACTACCGCAATTCTCATGGACACAATAAAAACACACAAAAAAGCAAACTTGTCAACGGGGGTTTTTGCTAATTGTCATCAAAACGTTCCCTTTTCATCGGTCAGTGGGGTGAATCATTCAGGTAATCAAAGTGACGTAGCAGAAACAACTTAATATTTACGTTTGCTTCCGTACGTGCTTGTCTGTCCGTCCACACACCAACTAAACAGCTGTCTGTTCGTCTGTCTAGCCGGCTTTAAATTGAATTTAGCTCTAACAGCAACAATAACAAAAAAGATTCACATTTTAAACACGATTCAAAAGTTTAGTGTGTGAATTAAAAATTCCAAACTTTTAAGTTTCGAATAAGAGCTTTTAATACAAATATAGAGTGATTGAGTGTATTGTATTTGAAAACATTGTTGATTTTTTGTAAATAAAGCAAAAAAAAAATTAGAACTAAATAAATATTTTAATATTACAATACATATTTGTTTTAATTCAAAAAATCGCAAATGATGTGAAGTAGCGAGCAGGTAGTTTAATGTGACCAGCTATGAAATAAACCATTATAAAATTTTTTAAAAAGAACTTTGAAAAATTCTTAAAAATTAAAATTTTTACTGCCGAGTTCGTGAAAAAGAATTTAGATTATATTAAGTAGAAATTTTGAAAAATAATTGAAAATATTTATGTTCTCTGACGATGAATAGTCTCCGGAAAGTATGAAAATCTTTGTATCGACGAAGCCAGTGAAATTTAAAAAATTCCATACGTTTCAAAAAAAACTCTTATTTTTTTAACAACCAAAAAAATTTCCCCTATTCTTTTCCCTACATTACAAGTTTATTGTTTTTGGGACAAACAAATAAATATTTTGTTAAAAATGTTTTAGTATTAATTAGTAGGGATGCGATTTCCATGCAAATGTCGATGGTCTAAGAACGATGTCGACCAATTATCTTTCCGAATCATTTAATTTGTGTTAAAATGGCATTGCATATTTTGGTGAAAATGCATATTTTTGCATATTTAGGGTTTTAATGCATATTTCGAAATTTTTGTGTGATGTTTTTTTTTCATTTTCATGTTATAAAAATAGTTCTTAAAAAAATTTTAAATACACAAAAAAAACCTACCAAAAAAATGTTTAAACCAATAAATAAGTTATTTTAGAGTTTTGCTTTAAATATAAATTTTCAAGATTTCGACAAGAGATCCTTCTTTTTTAAAAAGATGCAGCACCATATTTTATCCAAAACTGTTACTAGTTCCTTTAATCTAGAGATTGAGTCCTTTATAAAGGACTTAGCATTTTTCAAGAATGCTTATTTAAAATAATTTTTTTTTTTATTTTTTTTTTTGGAAAAAATATTTTTAGTTATTGAGTTCATCAAATTTAAATTCATTAAATTATTTTTACTGAAGAAAGAAATTTTTACAACACGAAATTTTTATTGAAATTAATCGATAATTTTCTTGGCTGAGCTGGGGCTCGAACCTGGGTTGAATTTACATGTTTCAAGAATCACCAGAATTCTTTGAGTTCTAACCTCTGCACCACTGAGGTGCCTGCCAGCCAACAGTCAAACATCAATCTTTAACCAGTGGTACTGGTGGCTCGAAATTTGCTGTAATTAGGTATCATTTTTCAATTTATTTAATTTTTGTGTAATTTTAAACAACTAATGTCAGTTTGTGAGAAACTTCAATACAAAAATTAATGAAAAAAAAAAATCAAAAATATAAAAATAATAGTTGAAACTTGTGATTAATATGTGAAAATTGTTTTTAAAAATGCACAAAGAAAGCCAAAAAAATAATTTGCTCAAATCCTGGATTTTTCTTGAAAACGGCGTTAAAAGATATGTTTGTATAAATGCACAATTTAACAGAGCAAGTTTACGAGTCAAAATTGTTGGACAAATTTACGAGGTTTGTGTAACTGAATTCTCATACAATTTTTTTCATTTTATTTGCGAGGGCCTTTAAATACACGGTTTGGACAGATTGCGAGACTTTTAAGCGATATCATGAAACCCCTTAATACATATATTTTTTTAGCAAATTCGGTACCAAAAAAAGGGAAAGTCTCTGTGCAATTTAAAAAAAAAAATATTGACTTCAGTTTTCCTTAAATATAAAAAATTATTAATTTTTTTTTTTTTTTTTTGATATTCTTTAATTAGGCTTGAGTTCATCAAATTTAATTTTCATTAAATTATTTTCACTGAGGGAAGGAATTTTACAACTTGGAATTTTTATTAAAATTTATTGATAATTTTTCTTGGCTGAGCTGGGATTTGAAACCGGGTTGATCTTTACATGTTTCAAGAAACACCACTTTCTATCGTCAGAAGATCTTTGTGTTCTACCCACTGCACCACTGCGGTGCCCGTTAGCCAACAGTCAAACATCAATCTTTTACCAGTTTTACTGGTGGTTCGAAATTTGCTGTTATTATATCCTTCCATATTCTTAAAAGTTTTCATTGAGGATTTTTAGAAATTCGAAACTGTATGATTTTATTTTATTATCTTAGTTTAGAAAATGTGAATATTTTTTTCTCGGTTCAGAATCAATTTCCTTTTAAAAAATTTTATTCAATAGATATTCGCTTTCAATATTCGCATACATTTTAGCGAATGTGAGTGTGGAGGCAAATAGCAACAATAAGCGAATATGTTGTTAGAAAATGCAAACCAGAACATTCATCGCCCACCTTATATATAAGTACAGGGTTTTGGCTCTTGTTAAAGATTGCCAGGCTTTTAGGTCTCATAGTACAGGGTTTCTGTTAAAAAATACCGCATATGTACTTAAATTCTATTGTATATTTTAAAAATTTAATTTTTAAATCAAAATAGTATGAATACACTGAAAAAATTTTCTTCATAGATCCAATGAAATTTACATTAAAATTCAACCTATGTAACCCTTCATTGGATTAATGAAATGTTTCATAAAATCAATGAAAATTTTGCATTAGTTTAATGGCAAACGTTTATTTTATCCATTTTTTCAATGAGGATTCATAAAATCAATGAAAATTTTGTCATTGATTTTATTAATCCTTCATTAATCCAATGAAGGGTTACATAGGTTGAATTTTAATGAAAATTTCATTGGATCTGTGAAGAAAATTTTTTCAGTGTATTTACGTATTTTTACCCAATATATTGAAAATTAGATGGTATTTTGAAAATTTCCTACATTTGCCTGAAAATAAAATATCTGTTCATTTTTCCCTACGCATGAAATTTTCCGAAAAAATCCCTACCAAAAGGGACAATTCCCCACTATTGACATCACTGATCGAAGCATATAAAACTGCCCCTATTGCGGTTCTCCTCTCAACTCAGTTTGGTCGTGTTGGAATCAACCCAACTTATGCACAACCAAACTCATTTTAGGTATTGTGATATCCAACTGTTTTTAGTTGAGTTTGCTATAAAGTTGCCAACTTAAAATAGCGTTTGACAAGTGAAAATTTTATAAAATTAAATAATTTTTTAAACTAACATTTTTTTTAATTGTTGTGTTGAATAAAAAGTATTTATAATTGATATTAGTTTCGATTTATTTTATGATGATGAAAAGGAAAACTCTTGTATAGATGCGTTACGTACAAGAAGACAAATTCGTGATGATTCCAACCCTCTTGAACTTCCCAGTGCCAAGTAAGAACTTATATATTAATTATTTATACTTTCTTGTGCCTGATGAGTTCTTCTTCTGATTGAGGTAGCTGTTGGCCAATCTGATGTACAAGTACAAGAGCTGCGAAACAGTATCCTCAAGGCTATTTAATGGAACTTCTTCTGATAGCCCTCCCCCTGTCGCTTGAGTGTTTCTTTTATTGTTGGCAAGTTTTTTCTTTATACTTGCCTTGTAGTGTATCCAAACCTGTGCCAAAAATATTATAATTAGATTAAGAAAATTATAAGTGTTTAAAAGACGTTCTTGTCATGGTCCCAAACTATTTTTTTTTTTTTTTTTTTTATTCCAAATTTTATTATAAAATATAACAATATTACAATTTCACCTCAGCGCCAGATTGGCATTAGATAGGCTTGTTGACAAAATTTAAACAAAAGTATTTCAATATATTTATAATAAATTTTAATTTACAAATTTTACATGTATTTCAAACATACCAATTAACGTTATATCAGAAGCTCATCAATATGTTGAGATAAGCAATTTTTTAAGTTAAATTTAAACTGCGATAGGCTGGAGGCTTGTTTAATAATATATGGCAAGTTGTTATATTCTCTACAACCAGGGTGTTCAAATCGTTCTTAAGTTGTTTCAGATTGGCAAAAGATTATTCTTAAATTATCACGATTTCTTGTATTAAAAGTATCCTGATTACATGTGAATTGTATGGTATGATGCCCAATACACTTAAGACATTTAAACATGTACAGTAACAACTGGAACTTATAAAGTCCGTATATTGGCAAGACAGTGGGAAAAACCTCGCTGTATAAACTAACAGTTGGAAACCGGCTAGGCAAATTAGCTACACTTCTTAATGCTTTATTCTGCATTCTCTGAATCGATTTAAACTCAGTAGTTTTTTTTGAATCCATATATTAATGCAAGGTAATTACAATGGCTTTGAATCAAAGCCTGATAAATTAAAAATTTGATTTTTTTTATCAAACTTGTTTCTTAACTTATACATTAAACCTAACGCAGGAGAAAGTTTAACTTTAAGATTCCTAATATGCTGATCCCACATAAGATTTCCCTGAAAACATATACCCAAATATTCAACAGAAGAAACCTCCCGAACTATATTCCCGTCAACAAAAATACTAAAATCATTACTAAAACCAAAGTGTGGTTTAAATCTTATAAGCTTCGTCTTTGCAGGATTTAAAAATATCTTATTTATACGAACATATTCCAAAACTAATGAAGCATCACTTTCCATATACGGTTTTAATGCAGTTTCATGTTTGTAATGATAAAATATACTAATATCATCAGCGTATATAAAAATTTTTCCCGTCAAGTTTAAATTTTTTAAATCGTTGATGTTTATTGAGAACAACAAAGGACCTAGAACACTTACCTGAGGAACTCCATGTACTACATTACGCAGATTACTCCTATTTTCCTTAACTTTAACAAATTGTCTTCTATTTGTTAAGTAGCTCTCTAGAAGCAAAAATGCATTCCCATGAATTCCATAGTATTTAAGGTTCTGCAACAATATTTCATGATCTATAAGATCAAACGCCTTCGTAAGATCATAAAATATTCGCGCAACTGCACTATGACCTTCATCTAATCCTTTACAAATATAATTTTGCACATTTACAATAGCCTCCTCAGTGCCACAACCCTTTCGAAAGCCATATTGAAACTCATTTAATAAATTGTTTTCCATAAAATAAGTGAAAATCTGTCTGTGCAAAATACGTTCAAAGATTTGATCAATAATGGGAAGTATCGAAATAGGACGATATTGTTCCACTGTTGTTGCTTTACTTTCCTTGGGAATAGGGATTACTTTATGGATTTTCAAAATATCAGGGTATACTGACGAATCTACAATGGTATTAAAAATACACACAATATTTGGTAAAATACAACTTGAACAGTGTAAAAATACTTTGGGATAAATATTGTCATGACCACAACTTTTTCCAGGTAAAAGACTTGAAATTATATTCTTAACTTCCTCAATAGAGGTATAGTTAAGATGAAATCGGTTATGAATCGGTCTTAAATGTAACTCCACTATAAACTCTTCCCATAACTCATTACATGCATTTTTCATCATACCAAACTTGGGTGTTTTCTGCGAACAATTTCTAAGTTTCTCTAAATAAGCTGGACGAGCCGCTCAAATTTGGCTTTCGTTTTGATTTTCAAAGTAATAAAAGGTTTTAAAAAAACCGAAAAAGTTATTACAAAAATTTATACATACGATTTCTCCATTTTGTTTTCGATTTTCACCGAATTTAAAAAAAATAAACTTTAACTGCCAATAACACAACTACTTTTTAGCAGTTGTGTGTATTTAACATTTTTGTCGACCAAACTTTTACAAAGTTGAAAACGGCAATACCATGAAATAAACAGATACACAACTGAATAGCCAACTGCCAGTTGAGTTGAGAATGGCAATGTAAATTTATCAAAGCAACCAAACTGTTACAAAAGTGGAGAACCGCAATAGGGGCATAAAACATTTTTCTAGATTCAATATTTTTAAAATTCCAAAATTCTGAAAAAAAAAACTTTTGAACTTTTCCGCATCCACCGTATTCGGCGCCGAAACTGTATTTAAGTAATTTTCTTGAAATTTAAAATAAAAAAATCATTTAAATAAATGCCGTACGATTTAATATGTTTTAACTACAGAACATAATAAAATTACATAAAATATTTCGTACTACAGCACAAAAAAAACCTACCCGATATTGTTTCAGTTCCGTCCCCAAAATGTTCTTTTTCATTGCTGATCGGTGCCGTTATGTTCCTTATTTTCGTCGCCGATTACTGGAACGAACTTTTTTCCGCTTAAGTGTATGGAATTTTATTTTCGACGCCGAATTAAGGATTATTTGGAAGTGCACCTCAAACGATATTTTAGTTTGTCACATGCAGTCACAAAAAATTTGCGTTCCGGGAGACAATGTATATTTAAAATAAAAAGTTAATAGAATCTGACATTAAAAAAGTTCAGGAATTTGGGAACTCTTTAATTAAGGAATATGAAAAAAGTGTAAAAACTTTGATAAAGACCGGGATTCACTGTCCCACTCAATCGTACAATTCATTCACATGAAAACCTAAAAGAATTCTGATCTACTTAAAAAAATGTCTGCAAAATCTGTTATCAATGCCACACCATCACACACAAAAGATGCAAAAATATATGACTCAGCTGGTTTACAAAAAATTCAACTCTGATCGCAAAGAATCTATCCCCACCAAACAATTTTCGGAGCGCTCCTAAATATGACTCTTAAAACATTCCTTTTCTTGGGGGTTTTATGATTACCCTCCTAATTTATGAGCAATTCTGACTGATTTCGAAACCTTTAGAATTCAGGACTCCGAAAAGACTCATTTTTATGAGCAATTAAGGAGCACACTCCTAGAAAACTCTTATTTATGAGGGTTTTGAGGGGCAACGGAAGCTTGTTTTCTTTTTCTTGATAATTTAAATATTTTGCGTTTATCTGTCATTATTGTGATCATTTTGCGCTGTTCGGTTGTATATATATATATGTTCCTTTTACTCCTTTGGGGAGCATAGGGCCGCTCGGTTGTGGTTTTGATAAAATCTTTGAGAAATTGAGCAAAAAGTAGGATTATTTCTGTGTTTTTAAATAAAAAACTATCCATTTCAAGCCTTTGTTAAAAGAAAATTAGGTGGTTTTGTCCGCTGAAATTTGTTTAAAATGATTATGATTTCCATGCACAAAACATATATTAATAAAACTTTTCCATTAAAAGCTAAAAAGCACAAATTTACATATAAAATGAATACCCTAATTTCAAGAAAAAGAAACACTCTTATAAAACTCTTTTTTAGCTCCGAAATCCCTCTTTTATGACTCTTTTAAGAAGTTGTTATGATTGATTTGTGAGCAAAAAGGCTCACAATTTACCATACAAATCGTTAAATTTAGGAGTCCTAAAACGCTCATATTCAGTACAAAATTTTTTGACAGTTTCATAGGAAAACACGCTCATATCTGAGGGTTTTAGGAGCTTTTTTATGAGCGTTTTGCTCATAAATAGGAGTCCTAAAAGACTCTTTTAGGACTCATATTGTTTGCTGGGTCGGTTTATAAAAATGTTCATAAACATTTGCAAGTCGGACAGTCGTCGGCTTATAAGCTTTGCGTCTGGCTAGTAGATTAAATATATGTAAGGATCTGTCAAATCTGATTAAAAAATATTTAAATCGTATCGGTGAAATTTTGTCTATGATCGAGGCAACTTTTCTGGAGCTATGATTTGAATATAACATTCTATATGACCAAATCAGAGCAAAATTAAGGAGTAGGTAAATCAGTCCGCTTTTTCACCTAACTCCCATATTAATGGCACCCTCGAACAAGACCTGTGACACGCTAGCGGCCACACAGGATGATTTAGAGCAACGAAATAAAACCTTAATTCTTTATTTAGTGTTGAAATTGATTTATAATTTTATGCTGCCCGCAAGCAAATGTCCCCTCGGAACAAGGAACGCAAATGAGCTAGAGCACTGAAATTTGAAAAAATGCTTCCTGTGTTGTCAAGAAGACATCAAAAAGTAATTCCGGTTGACAAATTAAATAAAAAATTTTGATTAATTTGCGTTTAATATTAAAAGCTTAGAAGTTGGTCACGTTATATTAAATTTGCATATTTATTTGCTCAAAATGCAAATTCAAACACGACTTATAAAATTAGCGGGATTTTTTTCTCTCACTCTTATAGAATATTGGAAGATTTTTCACCTAGAGTGTCTGTCTGCTAAAACAGAGAAATAAACTTTCAAAAATAATTTATTATTAAAAATCATTTCATGTAAATATAAATTTCCACAACACTAGGAACTTGCTAAATAAAATACAAAGTAGAGTGAGTAATCGCAAATTAAACATAAAATTTTAAATGATTCTTAAAACGATTTAGAACTAAAACCTTATGGAAAATTTACGTACGAACAAAATACATCCTAATACACTTAAGGGAGCAGTCAGTGAACAGGTCAATGATTTAAAAGGCGCACCAAAAAGATAAATCTGTTGCAAATTTGTTAACAGAACCAAAAAATGTTGTTATTATGGCACACGCACTTTGGACGTTTGGCAAATATGTCTAAAATGGCCAGCCGCTAATCAAACTGTCAGAACTTCAATCATTTTATGAACTTCTAAAAAGTTGCAGCAAAAAAGACTTTAGAGTTTTTGGAAGTTTTGTAAGTGTTATCGTGTAGAGGAAAAAAATGTTTTGAGGCACCTGCCATTGATCCTACAATACACATCTGTTTGAAAAACTACGACGGAGATGATAAAATAATTTGATGAGAAAAAATATGCTAATTTTGCGGTATCGTTTACAATAAATTAACTTTTATTATACTTTTAATGATTAAAGATTTTTGCGGATTTTTTTAGAGGTTTTTTTTATTAGTTTTTAAAAAAAAGCTCGAAATGTTGACCGGCGTTTTAATGTTTTTCAAAAATTTATTAAATAAAGAAAGATTTTTTCCTTTTTTAAGCAAATTTTATATGTATGAATGTATATTTTTTTCGTACATACAAAACTGAATTCAGAAATATTTTTTCTTTAAACAAATAACGCAAGCGATCGATTTTCTTAAGAAAATTAATGCTAGCGATAATTTTCTATAGAATAGTCTGGGGTCACACTATGAAAGTTTTCTTTCAGAAAGTCTGAGTTTATTGGTGAGAGGGGAAGAGAACATGCTTTTCTTTTCTCCTCTCTCACCCATAAACTTACTGAACAACCTAAACAAAAGCGGCAAGCGTTTTTTTAAACATGAACATTTTGTTTAAATACAATTTCAATAAAACAAACCGACATAGCGATCTGTCAAATAAGATTTATAAGCCGGGTGGTTTCTAATTCGCATTCTAATGGTTTGTTTCGTATAAATTGTATGCAAATGAGAAGTTTTGACATACAAAAAACGCTTCCGCTCTTATTTAGGTAGCTCAGTTAGACTTTCTGAAAGAAAAATTTCGTAGTGTGAACCCAGACATATTAAAGCTAAATCGGGTTCACACTATGAAAGTTTTCTTTCAGAAAGTCTGAGAGGGAAAGAGAACATGCTGTTCCTTTTTCCCCTCTTACCCATAAACTCAGACTTTCCGAAAAAAAACTTTCATAGTGTGATCCCAGACTAACGAAAAATTGACGCCTATTGAAAATTAACGCGGGCATAAAATGTTCTATAGAAAATTAACATATGTTTATATATGGGGCATTCCACGCCAAATCGGCTGGTTAAAATTTTTTTTTTTATTTACCCAATTTTGTGATATTTTTTTGTACACATCAAGAGAGCCTTCCTTACAAATTTTTTACATATTTTGATTACTTCTTCAAAGGACTCTTTTTTTTTTAGTTATGTGTTAAGAACTTTCTAAATAATGGCCCAAATTGGAATTTTTTTTGTGAAATATTCGTTCTTAGATGCTTTTTACAGACTTTTTTGAAAATGTGTGATTTTAAACTTCTATATTCCCTAGGGATGGGCAAATTGAAAAAATATGTCGATATATATCGAATTAATATTTTTGAAGGCTATCGATATTTATTATTTAAAAATATCGATATACAGTTAAACCTCGATTAACCGGGCCTCTATTAATCGGTTACATCTATTAACCGGCATGCGGTTCTTTTTATTTTTTCCCTCTATTATCCGTGCTTCACCTCTATTACCCGTGCTTTAGACTTACACCTTTATTAACCGTGCTTTACATGTATTATCCGCGCAGTGTTCATATGTTTTTTGTTACGTTAATCTAATTCCGGTGTTTCCCCTTTTTAAGTTCATGTGCCCACTCATAAGAACATATTTGCGTTTGTATTCATTTAGTAAGTGAAATTTTAACATTTCGTCAGAAGAAATGCAAAAACAAAAAATCATAAAACGTTGTAAAATGTACAAAATTTGTGCATTCATGTAGTTTGATCAACCAAAGCATAATCAGTAAATATTTGATTGTGCATTGTCTATGGGAATTTGTATGTTTTTTAGAAAAATATGTGGTATATTTGAATCTGCAGTTCCATAAATTTAATGTTGAAATAAAAAGAAAAAAATACAAAAAAAAAAATTTTCTGTTTATATTAATATAACCTCTATAAACCGTGTATTTCGATTATCCGTGCTGGTGCCGGTCCCACGAGAGCCGGATAATAGAGGTTTAACTGTATTACAAATTTTAGTTGAAAAGTGTGAAATTTACATATCAACGCAGAATTGCAGAGCACATGTACCCCTTCCCAATCTTCTCACTCCTCTCAAGAATAAACTCAAGAATTGCTGCAACAAAAATTGCAATTCTAGACGATGACTAAGCCGTTCAAAAACGGCTAAAATGTTGAATATTCCTATAAAGAGTTCATCAAAATATCGAATTCGATAGTCGTAATTAAAAATCGGCATATCGATAAATCGGTATTTTAAATATCGGCGATATATTTCGATTATTTTTTTTAAATATCGATATTTTTATATATCGATATTTTTTGCCCATTCCCAAAATTCCCAACAAATTTAAAGTCCGGTGTGGTAATGTACTAAAAAATATGGCAACATTGGGGAAATCAAAAACAAATTTTCAAACCATCCGATTTAGCATGGAATGCTCCATATTCATATATGTATATGTATGTACATAGGCCTTTAGTTCCTGGTAGAACATAAGGCCAACACAATCGCCATTAGTTTCATCTCGTTCCAGGAAACACCATTTTCATTCAGTTTGCCCTCGGTCTACCGTCTCCAGGTATTGGCAGGCCTGCCTACGTCTCCTGGAAGCTTGGGACTTGAATTTGACAGCTTGCCTAGTTTTGTTGTCTGAAGGCTTTCGCAATGTGTGTCCCAACCAACCAAATTTATGGTCATATCTAAAGGAATTTGTTCGGTTCCATAAATCTTGATTTTAAATCGTGGCTGGTCAGAATATTCTGAATATGCACCTAAGACATCTATTTACAAATGCTTGCATACTGCTTATTTCGCGACTCGATATATTCCACATTTCACAACCATATTGAAGGATGGATTTCACGTTGCTGTTCCATACTCTAACTTTGGTGAGCGTTGATAAATTTTGCGAACATCAAAGTTTGTTAGTAAGATTGTTTTGACTTACAAAGTCTGTTCTTAAGGTCTTGTTGGCTGTCTCCACTTTTGGATATGACACTTCCCAAACTTGTATATAGAAAATTAATAATGGCGATACATTTCGAATAGAAATTAAATGCTGGCGATAAATAATTTCTTGCGATAAATATTCTACAAAAAAAAAAATTCTGGCGATAAATTTGTCTATAGAAAATTAATGCTGCGATAAATTTCGTATAAAAATTTAATGCTGTCTAGAAATATTCTATAATAAATTTATGTTTGCGATAAATTTGTCTAAACAAAATAATACTGGCAGGAAATTTCGTATCAGTATTAAATGCTGATGAAAAATTGACTATAGAACATAATTATTGGCGATAAACTTGTCTAAATAAAATTAATGCAGGCTTGCGATAAATATTCTATAGTTTATTAACTCTGGCGATAAATTGGCCTATAGAAAATTAGTACTGACAATAAAATTGTATAAAAAAAATATTTAAATACTGGCGATAAATTTCTTAGTAATCGTCCAGACTTGCAATTTTTAAAATACTGCTTTGAAATTGCATTAGTGTCCACATTATGAAATTCTAGTCTTGCAATTTTTGTATTTTTATCTTGACTTTCCTCTTCTTCTTACCCATATTCAAGTCGAAAAGTGTGACAATTATAAAAGATAACAACATTGTAGTGTACATGAAACTGAATACCCCTCCCCAATCCACTCACCTATCTCACCAATAACTCAAGAACTGCTGCAACTAAAATTTCAAGACTGGACGGTGACATATAGAAATCGAATGCTGGTGAATTAATACTGGCAATAAATTTCATAAATGTATGTTGATATTAAATTCTGGTAAAAAAAATATAATACAGAAAATTAATATTGGCGATAAACTTGTTTAAATAAAATTAATGCCGGTGACAAATTTCGTATTGGAAATTATTAAGTTTCGCTTAAAACATTATTTCTGGCGACAAATTTTCTATTGAACTAAATAGTAATAGCGACATATATTTTGCAGAATATGATTTTCTATTTGATTATGATTCATAGCCAAAGTGATTACCTTCAAATGTTTTCCGTAAAATTTATTTAAATATGTTTTAAATATTTTTCTTGCTAATTTCAGTTAACACACTATTTGTGTCACAGTTTCCGTTTAGATGGTAAATAAAAGCCATCATTGCCATCATCAGTCACCATCGTCATTATTATAAACTTCATCATCATCATTGCAACAATCAAGGCTAAAACTAAACTTTGTGATAAAATGTGTCTAAATGTGCATGTGTCGATGTGTGAGTGGCTGCGTGTGTGTCCGTTGGCCCCATATGTTTGCTGTCGGTTTGACTGCCGACAGACTGACTGCAATTTACACCATGTTTTGTAATGTTGCGGCCAAACATGACCTGTGAACTTGATTAGCGGTTTTTTGGCTAAAGTTTTTGACATGTTTATTCGCTGTGTTTTCTTTTTTTTTATTTGTTTTGCTTAGATTAAATTATTTTCATTTTCGCGCTTATGTATTTATTTAATTTTGTATTTGGTAGTTGTATTAATTTAAATTTTATTATGTAGTTGTATTGTAAAATAAAAATTTTAGGGCAGAGTAGATATCATAAACGTCGAAAAGAGATATACTAAAATTTAATGATTTTATTTAGTCGATATCTTTACAAGAACACTTTGACCTTGATTTGCTGTGAAAAAGTTATCGATAGCTTAATGTTACTACAAAAAAATTGTTAAAGATTTTCTATAGAGAATTTTTCAATTACTCGTATACTCGAAAAACGATTTGTAACGGGTGTTTTTTAGAGCCGAAATACTTAAAACTAGAAGCACTGTCTTCTTTAACAGCCATACCTAAACAAGAATGTAAAGCGGAACGTTTTCTTTCGCAAAGCTTTTACGCTGACATGCCATACCTAAACAAACATTGTGTCACAAACAGAAGTGTTCACTTTTTGGAGAAATAATAAATGGAGATAAAATCGCTAGATTGACCTAAACATAGCTAAACTGCCATAATTTATTAACTATAACGGACAACTTCATTATTAAACGCTCTGTCAAAATCGGATTTTTCAATTACAAAACGTTGCCGCCGTGCTAGTTCGGTATGCTACTTACAAGTTATGTGTTCATGAGAATTTTTGACAGCTAAAAAACGCTTTCCGCTCTTGTTTTGGTAATGCTGTAAGAGCTCATTTGCCAGATCCCTTTTGTTTTGAGGTAAGTGTTCTTTGGCAATTAATTATGTTTGAAAATTGTTTAAAGTAAAGTACTCTGCTAAGTTTTCGTTTTAATGTGCTAAATTCCCAGTTTGTACTCTTGATATACACACTGAAATTTATTGGTGGGACAAGATACAGCCATGTCACAGAGTACAATTCCGTTCGGAAACGGAATTCATTCCGTATTTTGGTGCTTCAGAAAATGACGAAAGAATGTTTCGGAATGAAACCATTTTTGTTTTCATGAACGGTATGGGAGATGTCTGTATCTGAAAGGCCAGAAAACTATCAAAATACACTTTCCATCAACAAACAAATATGTTTTCTTCAATTCCGAACGGAATCATTCCGAACGGAATTGTACTCTGTGACATGGCCCATCAATTGGTTTTTTTTAACTCTAAACTTAGTTGTAAGGGAATAAAGAAAAAAACAAAAACTAAATTACTTTTTTTTTTGTTTTGAAGAAAAGTCAAATTAAAGCGATTTGCCAGTTCAGTTTTATTGCACTGCCACCTGCATATTTATTATCAAAGGGAGTCAAAAATTCATTTATAAGTTTTCGTTTTAATATGATAAATTCCCAATTCGTACTCTTGATAAACATTTTAACTATTGTTGGTAGGACAAGCTAGTTCCGCCTGTAAAAAATACCAGATGTTAAACTTAATTATGTTTTAAACAACATTAATCGATAACTCCGATTTCGATTACTATAATTTTGTATACAAACTTATTCGAATATAAAAAAATATCTATAGATAGTAGTGCTGGGATACTATCGATATTTTATACTATCGATATTTATTGATAGTTAAGATTTCATTATCGATATATCGATATTACTATCGACTGAATGCTTGTACTTGTGCAGGAAAACTTTAATTATTTTTTTATAAGGCTACAGTCCGTTGTTCTCATCACTTTATTGAATGTATGAGTCGTTTGTATATACGCACGTTATTTTAGATGGCAGTTTTTTAAAAATTGATAAGTACCTTTCTGAAGGAATCAAAGTAACAGGGACAATTAGATATTCCATTGCAACTTTAAAAAATTTGCTAAATTCTAAACCCAAAAAGGTAATCAATCTAGCGGACTTATCCTCTAACAGTCGTTTATTGTTTTGTCCTCTGCTTGCAATTGCATTTGGATTTGCATTTTTTTTACAACATTACAAAAATTTTTGATTTATATACATGTACAAATTTCGACTTAAAGCCCTTTAATTAGCAGTAAAAAGCACTGCTAAGCAATCCATACCACTTGCAATTCTAGTTGTTTGTATTCATTGCTGTAATTCAGCGCGAATTAATAATAGCAAATAAAAATTTGTGGCAAAAAACTGTGTGTGTATAGCTGCTGTTAGATGCCTTCATAGGCGGTGCGCAAAATAACCCCAGGAAATATGGCCCCAAAATTAAAATGAAAAACGGCCCCAAAATTTTAGATGAGACACAACAATACGCAATTTTGGCGCAATTTTTTTGTTTTTTTTTTTTGGGGTTATTTTTCATTTTTTTCGTTAGGGTGTTTTTGCATTTTAAGTGGAATAAAAAATTACCCCAATATCAAGGAATGAAAAATGGCCCCAAATAAAATCACAATTTTTACTTTAGGGCTATTTTTCGTCTACTAATAAAAAATGCAAATTTTAAGAAATGAAAAGTCACCCCAAATAATTTTACACAAATTTTATAAAATTTTATGTAAGACCATATTTACATTATGCAACTAACGCCGCAACTTGCCGCAACTTTAGCATGCAACTTTTTGTTTCTTAGCAAGAGGTGTAGGGAAGAAAACGGGGTTGAAAAAGTGGAAAAAATTCTTGAAAAAAATGTAAATGTAAATGTGAAAAGAGTTTCGTAGAAACTACTTTAAAAGAAAATAGAAAAAAAACTCGGCGTTAATTGCATAGATGTAAATGCGGTCAAAGTTTCTAGGAATAGTATAAAAAACCCGAATTCTTATACCAAAGTAGAGAAAATCCTTGCCGGTTATGCAGAGATGCTTTAGTTAGCGAAGCCGGTGTTTGTTATAGCATAGAGGAAAAAATCATTGAGCCCGGCCAAAGGCCGACTATTAAGAGAAGCTTTACTGAGCGAAGCCAGAGTTCGTTATAAAATAGAAAAGAAAATCCTTGCGCCCGGCCGAAGGCCGGCTATATACAGAAGCTTTAGTTAGCTAAGCCAGTATTCGTTATACCATAGAAGAGAAAATCCTTGCGCCAGGCCGCAGGCCTTCTATAACGTGAAGCTTTAGTAAGCAAAGCCTGTTTTTGTTATACCATAGAGAAAAAAATCCTTGCGCATGGCCGAAAGCCCAACCGATTTTTAAAACCAAAACTGTATAATTATCCGGATTTTGAAATCGGGATTCTAAATTTGTGATTTTTAGTTTCGGGCATATGAACTCCACCGAAAATGTTTCATGTAACTTTCTTTGTGTTCTTTTTTGGGGTTCAAATTCATTATAAATTTTGAGGTGATTTTTCATAATGAAGAATAACCCCAAATTTAGCGTCATATTTCATTTTATTTTTAGGGTTTTTTTTTCATGTTTTTGGGGTCATTTTTCATTAAAAAAATGGGGACATATTGCATTATGAAAAATAGCCCCAAATTTGGGGTCAATTTTCATTTATTTTTTTGGGGCCATATTTCCTGGGGCCATATTTCGCAGCGCCGCCTTCATAACTGTATTTTAAAAAATAATAATATCGATACTGATATTTTTCCTATCGATATTTTCGATATTTTAAGTCTATCGATAGTTTCCCAGCACTAATAGATAGATTATCCACTTCTTAAACTTTTTAAAAAATTTGTTTACTACTTAAATTTTCTATTATAAATATATGGATTGTTAGAATTCGACTTTCAAAAATTTTTATTTATCGACTTCAGTAGAAAATTTGAAAATTGAAAACTAAAACTTTCTTTAGAAAAATTATCGACTAATCTAATTTTTTAAAGAAAATTTATCGATTACTATAAGATCAACCCGGTTTCGAATCCCTGCTCAGCCAAAAAATTCCAAGTTGTAAAATTCCTTCCCTCAGTGAAAATGATTTAATGAAAATTAAATTTGATGAAGTCAAACCTAATTAAAGAATAACAAAAATTCCTATAATTTACTTTAAAAGTTTATTCATTATTACAATATTCTATAAAAACTTTATCGATAGTTTTTATTTTCTATAGAAAATTTTTAGATTGCTCTTATGTTACTATTCAAAATTTCTCAACTACTATAATTTTATACCGAAAAATTTATCGATTAATATAATTTTCTATGGAAAATTTACGATAACTATGATATGAATGCTATACAATATTAACGATTATTTTAATTTTCTGTATAAAATTAAAGGAATACTTTTAGTGTATATTGCAAGTTTTATTTTCCGTATATAATTTATTGACTACTTTTATTTTTGCTTTAGAAAATTAAACAATTACTTTAATGTTTTACCGAACAATTTTTCGATTACCATGAATTTCCCCAAAAAAAAAAAAATATCGTGTACTAAAATTTTCTAAAGAAAATTTATGATTACTACAACTTTAATTTTCTATATAAATTTTATCGATTACTTTAATTTTTTATCGAAAGTTTGTCGATTACCTATAAATAATTCATCGATTAATTTAATTTTATACAGAAAACCTATATAAAATTAATTACTAAAATTTATATCGAAACATTTATCGATTAATATGATTTTCTTAAAAAAAAATCGATTACTATAACTTTTTATAAGTAAATTAATTGATTGCTTTAATTTCTATAGAAAATTTTCAGTAATTTAAGTACTTTATAAATTAAGATTTTTATAAAATACTTGTGATAAATAAATAAATAAATAAATATCGTGTACTAAAATTTTCTAAAGAAAATTTATGATTACTACAACTTTTATTTTCTATATAAATTTTATCGATTACTTTAATTTTTTATCGAAAGTTTGTCGATTACCTATAAATAATTCATCGATTAATTTAATTTTATACAGAAAACCTATATAAAATTAATTACTAAAATTTATATCGAAACATTTATCGATTAATATGATTTTCTTAAAAAAAAATCGATTACTATAACTTTTTACAAGTAAATTAATTGATTGCTTTAATTTCTATAGAAAATTTTCAGTAATTTAAATTTGGTGTTTGTCTTTAACATTATTTTTTCAACATTAACCGAAAACTTTTTTTATTCTAATCAAAGCTAATTAGTTTAAAAATAATGTGTATTAGAAAGTTTAATAGCGATTTTACTGCAAAAACAATATGTAAACCGCTTATTAAATGTGTTAAAGAAATTCTTTAACTACTAAATACAAACAATCAATAAAAAAATACTAAAACAATGACTAGTGTTGCATAGTCTATAGTTACTTTTCAACAAATGTGGTGTGATGCATTTTTTATATTTTTTTATATCACAAAAAAAGGCAAATTATAGAAAATAGTGGAACTAGAAGATCCTAAACTTATGGAAAGCAATTTTGATCATATTCGGTTATTCTCTAAACAAACAAATGCTTTCAGCTCAAATAATCACAGGATAAAGTTTATTGCTGGCTTTTTCTTGAATTTATTACTCGCTAACTTTACAACAATTTATTCACGTTAATTGAAAAATCAAATTGTTTTGCATGTTAATGACTGCGTATGTGTGTGTTTGTTTTCAAATAAAGAGGATGTTAGTGGTTGATTAGCTTAAACAAATAAAAACCTTTGAAAAAGAATAGAGGAAAATTCAAATTTTTTAAAATTGCCGACAAAATAGTGGTTTTATTGGTGTAAAGTAAAAATTTTTTAAAATTAAAAAATAAATAAATTTGTTAAATATTTCATTTTATTTGCATTTGTTTGTACACACTTAAAAGCGTAAAGTTTTTTATGAACGCTTAACTAAGGGCCGTTTTCACAACTTATCGATAGCTAAAGGTAGGATTATATCTGCCGTATGAAAAGTGTTCCATTATTACAACTTTTCTTTAACCTACCAGGCAGGTTGAACCTTGATTTACTTTATCGCTCACTTTAGGTTAAAGCAAAGTTTTAACAATGAAACACTTTTTATAAGGCCGCTTAAAGTCTACTTTTAGCTATCGGTAAGTTGTGAAAACGGGCCTAAGAATAAAATAAATGAACTAATTATGTATAGTTAAAAGAAATCAAACCGCATTTCAAAAACCAGTTTTTGACTTCGTATTTAAATATTTGTTTTCATTAAATTCTATTTAAATACGAAATTTATTTGTCCAGTGCTTTTTGTATGATACCTAAATAATACCTAGTAGACCACACGTTAATGTTGCGAACACGTAAACGTTACTGTCGAATTCGATTGTTGGTAGTTACTAAAATTCGTAAACGTGTGATGTGGCGTTGAAATGTGTTAAAAAGAAAACGGAAACAAAATTTCACTTTATCAGGTTCATCCGCAAAGCAATGTCACGGTTAAGGCCATGTCAGATAAAACTTTTGCTTCGCTTTGCGTTAGAGATTCGCTTTGACATCTAAGATAAAATATACATACTTATACGAAAGATGTCACATAAAGTACTTTTAACGCAGAGTTAGGAAACTCTCATCTTTTTGCGTGCTTTGACAATCTACTAGTATAAATTTTTTTTGTTTATTTTTTTTAACACACAATGCGTGAGTGTGTCAAAGTGTTCATTGTGACATACACCTTTTGCGTTACGCTTTTCAGTCAAATTTAGAAACGTCACGCAAAGCGATGAAGTTTTATCTGACATGGCCTTTACGTATGAGTACCTAATTATTTATAAGCTTGGTAAAGAAAACGGAACACCTGTTTAGCAATTTTTTGTCATACCAAACGTCAAAGTCAATACAAAAAAACTGTAATATTTTTATCAGCTTTTTTTTATATGAAGTTATACGTTTATTATGACAAACAATTATCAGGTGAAGACCCCATGCAAGAATAACAGTGCCTTAAGTTTTCAAATTGTATTTAATTGACAAGGTGGCCTCAATATCAAAACAACAGGCAAAACAAAAAGCACTCAACTGTTTCTTTGAGACCACCATACGCTTCGCAAGTTTCTCCATTTTGGTTAAACAGCGCTTTTGTGATATTTTTTTAAAATTTCATAGTGCCTTTTACTTAAGTTTAAATTAAATAGCTATGGACTACTGCCAATAGGCTGTCCATCAACCCATCCAAATCTAAATGTTACTTGCTATCGAAGTCAAATAGAGCATTTGAAGTACCTGCAGTATACATAAAAGGAAATAAAATAGTTTTTGTTAACACAGCTAATAACCTAGGAGTTGTCTTTAAAGCTCGGCTTATCTGGTAAAACCATATTAATGTCGTTGCGGGTATAGTCCATAGTATGCTTCGCAACATCATTTTCCATACGTACGAAACTTGCAAAAACATATCTTAAGGCTCAGTTAGCCGGAAGTTACAGTAACGTTGCAAATCAGCTGCTTCATTTTGTTGTATGTTAAGCAATTAGAACGTAAGATGTTGCGTCTCAAGATGTTGCAGTAAGATGTTGCGTCTCAATCTGTAAGAAATAGATTGGTCTTACTTTTTTACGGTAAGGTTAAGTTACTGTTACTCCTGGCTAACTGAGCCTTTATTCCTTTCCTTTTTTAGTGGCGTTCAACAGCAACTCAACTTAGCTTATAACAATATGGCCAGATATGTATTTCTGAAAGAACGTCGTGACCACATTTCACTCTACTCGTACCAGATATTTTAAATTAAGTTTGAAAATCTCTTGAAACCTAAATGCCTAGCCGTTAAAATTTTTTTTTTAAAGTGTGTTGTTTATTAACTCTTAAAACCCACCTTTTCTATTTTGCAGCATATTTAAAGATTTTCTTGAATTTTAAAATTAGCAATGGTATTTCCAAATAGCAAATATAATTTACACGTATTTTATTATTTAACATCAGTGAAGTGATTCATTAATGCTTAAAACATTATTAAAACATTTTATATTTAAACACGTTTTTATGTTAAATACACTGAAAAAAATAAAATGAAAATACAAACATACATATATGTTTTTTTAAATATACAAAACAAAATTCTTTTTTCTCAAGCGCAATTTTTTTTGTATTGATTGTCTTAAGAGTGTTTATCGATTACTGAATTCTTCAAAAAGTAATTTTCGACTATTGCAATAAAATATATCATTTAATTTAAGTATTTACAAAAATGAAATACATATGTAATAACTAAAATTGGTTTGGAGCTTACATATATATATTTCTTTAAGATTCATTTGAAATAACTTTTTTTATTAATAATTTTTTTTAATCGCTTTTCTATCTAATCCCAGCAAAAACTTACATTGCAAAGTAATGAGTTAAAAAGCTAATATAACGACTCTTCACTACTTATACATTGGCATTTTAACTCATTATTTTAACACGGTGATGTCATTGGAGGCAAGTGCTTACCACCCTCGCTTACAAATAGGGAGTTAAATAAGTCATTACCACATTCGCTTACAAATGGGGACTTAAATAAGTTATTACTCCGATGTCACCAAAATTACAACTAACATGTCATGACTATAAAATTTCAGTACAGCATAATTTTTCATATTCAAATTTATTACAAATTGTTTTTTATTTATAATAAAAAAAAAACAAATTGTAAGAACAAATATTTTAAATCAATTTGTATTAGATTGGAAAAAACTTCAACCGTAGATGCATTTTATTACGAATGAATTATAAATTTCGTTAATCAACTCATACATAAGTAATTAGGTATCAGATTATATGTCAGCCATTACCAAACTACTTCTATGTAATGCAGATGGTATGAAGTAGTCATTGAAAAGTAAGTTGTTCAGTAATGGCAAGTCATTACCAAGTTTTTGCTAGGATATATATAAAAAGAAGTGTACACTAGACTGATCGCAATTATTTTTTTTTTAAATTTAATTGTTTGTGCTGCTTAAAATATGAGGTTTGGTGTAAGAAATCATGATCTAATTTTTCAGGTCAATCCGACGGTGCCTAGCCGTGCCGGGTGGCGCCCAAAGTTCCCCATATTATAATAAAAAACATCTTTCCTATCAGATCTTTATAGTTATACTAGTTGAAAAGCCGAAAATCAAAAATATGGCTTCGTTACGATTTTCCGCAGAGAAAGTACTTCAAGTGTGCCAAATTTCAGCTTCCTATGTCATCAGATGGCTTCAGAAAGTTGCGGAAAGAATAGGACATACATGCAAACATCCTGACATACTAAGAAATTATATATTGTATAGATAGATTAACATATGTTCGCGCAACTCAAAAACGCTTTAGCTAATTGAAAAACTAAAAAAAACCGAAATTCCGCAATAAAATTTACTTTAAGAAAGTTAAAACTTTTTTCTTTATGTTGGCTTTGGTTTTCGAGATATACCGTTATTTCGAAAATTAAGGAGGTTGCACAACATATGTTCGCGTAACTCAAAAACGCTTTAGCTTATTGAAAAACTAAAAAAAACCGAAATTCCGCAATAAAATTTACTTTAAGAAAGTTAAAACTTTTTTCTTTATGTTGGCTTTGGTTTTCGAGATATACCGTTATTTCGAAAATTAAGGAGGTTGCACAACATATGTTCGCGTAACTCAAAAACGCTTTAGCTTATTGAAAAACTAAAAAAAAAACCGAAATTCCGCAATAAAATATACTTAAAGAAAGGTAAAACGTTTTTCTTATATGCGCAGTCGTTTTAGAAACATAATTTTTTTTTTCTGGAAAAAAAAATAATTTTTTTATTAAAATTTCGGAATTTTTGTTTTTAAAAATTCATAAAAAAATTGAAAAATGCAGCTATGCTTCTAATTTTATGCAGACATATAAAAAACAACATTGCAAACAAAACAAGCTATAAATGATTAAAATCTGTAAACAACTTTTGATTTTATGTATTTGGCACACTTGAAGTACTTTCTCTGCGGAAGATCGTAACGGAGCCATATTTTTGATTTTCGGCTTTTCAACTAGTATAACTATAAACATCTGATAGAAAATATGTTTTTTTTATAATATGGGGAACTTTGGGCCCCACAAGGCACGGCTAGGCACCCTCGGATTGACCTGAAAAATTAGATCATGATTTCTTACACCATACCTCATATTTTAAGCAGCGCAAACAATTAAATTTAAAAAAAAATCCCATACAAGATGCGACCAGTCTAGTGTACACATTGATGTCACCACTAAATGCGGAAACGCAAGTGCAAGTTCGAAAAACTCAATACACTTACACATTTTTGTACTGACGTTCGCACAATTTTTGTACTACCCTGCAAATAATAGGACCAGTCCAAACACGCGTGTAAAGAGTAGTCCATAAGGGACCAGGACTAGTCCAAAAGTAACCAAAACGTATGGAAAAAACATGGTCTATTTAGCATTACGATGTCCTAGGGGAGGACCATATAACCTTTGGACTACTAAGGAGTACTTTTAAAACTACTCCATGGTATACTCAAGAGAACTAGCTTTGAAGTCGTTTAAAAACGAAAGCATGTCGTTAAAAAACGAAGACATGTATTCTCACTACAAACACTTTTTAAAAATGACATGGTCCATGCTTGCATTACATCGGACCAGTCCATGGAGTAGTCCATTTTATCAAAATGGATCAGGTGGTCCAATTTTATTTGCAGGGTATCAGCCAATTGGCTGTTTCCTCTATTTTTCGTTGATAACACGTATACACTACTTGCAAGTAATTACTTGCATGTAGAAACGCAGGGTTAGGTATGAAAATAGGTCGTTGAGTATATTTTATATCGCTAGAGGGCTCCAAATAGGGCATTAGCTCCCCCTCCCTATATCTTCTTAACTAATCAACCTGTTTTCTTAAAATTTGGCATGCAGACACTGTAAAATCTGAAATAAAATAGGGAAAAGGGCGTGAAATAGGGCAAGCGGTGTCAAACCTCCCTATATATGCTTAACAAATCGACTGATTTTCTTGAAATTTGGCGGGCAAATAGTGTAACATCTGGAAAAAACTATAGCCTACGATTTTTATTATTTTCTTAACTAATCAACTGGTTTTCTTAAAATTTGGCATGCAGACACTGTAACATATGAAAAAAATAAGTTATATGGCAAAACAACGTTTGCTGGGTCAGCTAGTTTTCTATAAAATAAAAAAAAAAACTTTAAGAAGAAAATATTAAATTTTCTTTAAAAAAATTCATTTTTTTCTATAATAAGTTATTTATTATTATTGAGGCGTTGGATGCAAAAAGTAAGTTTACTTTTTACTATTCTAAATGTCACAACCAGGGTAAAAACAAATCAGCTGATATTGACAAATAAAATTTTATTTTTACTTATGGTGATGCTGCATAAGAAGCGTTTTATGTAACTTGAAAAGTGGAACGCCAGTAAGGTATGAAAAACATGCACTGCATGGAAGCAAAAACCCGTGGTGTCGACCTCCATCTTAAGACAAGACAGTCACCAATATCGAAGCACAGAATTGCATGTGTGGAACCAGTCGACAAGAACTGCTCTAAATAGGGTCCGTAGCAAACCCTTAATTAAGACCGTTTTCTCCCTATAGAAAGATCAGCGAAACATCAATTCATACAAAAAAGTTGAATATCTGCAATTTTCTACAGACAATTTATCGATTAATGCAATTTTCCATCTAAAACCTATTGATATACACATGAAATCAATCAATAAATGCAATTTTCTGTAGAAAATACCAAGGTTGGCTACCGATACCGATACCGATACCAATACCGTTTAAATACCGTTTAAATTGAATACCGGTATTGATACCGATACCGAAATTAGTTTTTTGCATAAAATACCGGTATACGTATACCGTTTCCCTTAATACCGGTATTCTACCGGTATAATCGTTTCGGTATTTAAAAATAATATGTTTTTTTAAATAGAAAACAAATTAAAAGCTTCAATACTTGTGCTAATAAAAAATATGTTTGTTAACTTGACGCCCTACTGTTGCAACACTGGTATTGTTTGGTTACCGTCAGATGTAACATAAGTTCTACAACAACATTGTATAGGAAATTTTTTAGGTGAGGTATTTGACAATTTGAAAATCAAACGTTCATGTGTAAGCCAGCTTTTTTACTTATTAAAGTTTGTATTGTTATGTTATTGTAATAATTGCACTATCTTACTTACTATGTACACAACTTATTCTTAAAATCAAAAGTGACGCGCATTACATAAATTATCAAAGTAAACCTAATTTTAAAAGAACTAAAATAAATAAAAACATCTAGTGACAACGAAAAAAATGCCTCAGCCAAAGAAAAATGCATGTAGAAAATTTTTTGAGTTTGATTTTGAAAAGAAAACTAATAAATGTATTGTTATGGAAAAAGAACAAATTTGTGGAAAAATATTGAATGTAGGTATACAAGTAGGCTTTTTTTGTGCTGTATTCATCTTTTTTATAATTATTTTTATTTGCATGAAGAATGACCATGGTACGAATTTAGCTTGTCATATTAGAACACATCATAAACAAATTTGGAATCAGATTTCGAAAAATAAACGTATACAAGAAATTAATTCACCGACGCCCAACAAAACTGTTAACAGATCTATATTAAATCTGTTTAAAGTTAACATTGATATGTCCAAAGAGATACTGCTGAAGTCTTGTGTCGAACTATGCACAGTAAATGGTAGACCGTTTTCTCTTATTGAAGATTCGGGTTTCCGTAAAATCATTGACCCTATTGCAAAAGGGCTTGGTAATTTTACAATTAATAGGAAAACTGTTAAAGATGAAGCATTAAAAAAGTACAAGGAAATAACTGTTAGAATCTCAAAAGAAATGGAGGGTAAATTGGTTTCGTTGAAATTAGATGGCCTTACACATTTAAACCGTGCCTTTTTAGGTAAAATATTCCACTTATTTTTATACCTACACCACAGTAGTGGAGAGGATATTATTATTACATAAATACATATGTATGCATATTTATATAAAACTATTTCTTCAAGGTGTTAATGCCCAATTTATTGAAAAGGATAAAATTGTTTTAAGAACATTGGCTGTAGCAGAACTATTTGAACGCCATACAGGGCAATATCTGAAGGACACAATAATAGCCATACTTCAAAAGTATAACATTTCAACTGAGCAGATTTATACTTGCACAACAGATAATGGGAGAAATATGCTTAAATGTATATCTCTAATTAACGAGGATGAGAATGATGCCGAAAACTTTGATGATAATAACACAGAATTTGACCAAACTTTAGAACATTTTTCTTTAGACACTAAATGCATTGGTAAGCTTATTGAACCCTCCACCATAATTTATCATATGCCTCAAATAAAGCCCACTTTCACAAATCGCTTTAATACGCCTTAAATCACAACGAATCATGATTTTTTTATTGAAATAAGATGCCGCAACGAATTATAGTATTGTGAGGCCAGGTTTTATAAAAATTGGTTCATAATTTATTATAGAGTCCATATAAAGCTGATGTTTGTAACACATTAAATATTGGTCCTAGACCCACCTTTAAGTATACCGATCGACTCAAAATCTCTTGCTGAGTTGATGATGTCCTTCCGGCTGGCTTGCTGCCCATGTAACCTTGTTCGCAAAGTACAGGTCGCAATTTTGGAGATAATATATTGAGCTTTTTCACATACGTTCTAATTGGCACAAGATCCATGACTATTGAAACTGGGGCGAATCGGTCTATAATTTCACAAAGCCCCCCTACAAGCTTCTTTCTGGAATAGGGCCTTTGTGCCGATAAACCAACTTACTATGTTAGTATTAATATTAAATTTGGTCCAAATTAATTTTACTACAATCAAAATCATCTTACCAAATTTTTTGGAATCGGTCCATATTTGACCATAGCTTCCATACAAATAATACTCCCGAAAATCGCTTTTAATTCCATAACTTCCACATAAATGCTGGTATTAACATACAAATTGGCAACAGTAACTTTTACGATAGCTTCTATCTTATTGAAAAATGTAATCCTGGTAGATCCAAGGTCCCATATAAGTCCCCATCCTTTAATCTCACATAGTTGAAGATATCTAAATATTATTCGGCACAAACAACTTTGAAATGAATCTTAAACTCATAACATGATTTCATCAGGCGGGTCCGTTATTGCCCATGAGTCCGAAATAGGGTAAACTCTCGAAAATTTGTTTTTAAATATTTTGGTGTAGGTTGTCATGTGGTCGGGCTTGACCGACTGTACTTTCTTACTTGTCTTATTAATACAATTAATATGTAATTTAAATTATGCATAGGTATTAGATGTGCAGCTCATACGCTACAATTAGCTATTAATGCTGTTCTAAAAGACCGTGAAATACTTAAAATGATTGAAAAAGCCAGAGCTGTGGTAAAAAAGTTAAGAACGCCAAATATCAATATATTATTAAAAAGTCATAATCTTACGAAACCTCTAATTGACTGTGCCACTCGTTGGTCGTCTACTTTTGACATGATGTCATCTCTAGTAGATGTTAAAATGAAAGAATTTTTAGAAAACGTATCAAAGGCTAATAATGATTTCTATTTATGCAATGAAGTGTGGGAAAATATAAAAGATGCTGTAGGAGCTTTACGGCCAGCAAACATTGCCACGAAAATTCTTCAAAAAGAACAGTTAACATTTGGAGACGCCTTTGATGCTTGGTTTACATGTAAAGTCGAACTACAGAAAGTAAAAGGCAATTTTGCATATAATTTACTTGAGGAAATAAAAAAGAAAGAGGAAATTCTTTTTGAGAATAAAGCATTTCTAGGTGCATTGTTTTTGGATTCGCGTTGGAATATCTTTCTTAAGGGAAATTTTGTTGAACATGCCATTGATCATATCATAAGAGTAAGTGTGAAGATGGACACAGTAAGCCAAAATACTTGCATAGATCTTGATGAAGATAATAAAAGTTGTTGTTCAAATTCATCTTCAGACTGTATAGAAGCAATCCTGAAAAATATGGAAAATGAAAATTGTTCTTTAACACCAAATAACAACAATTTACGTGAGTTACTATATTCTTTCAGAAACGAAAAACGAGTTAAAAGACACTTAAATGTTCTGGATTGGTGGAGAGAACAAAGCAAAGAAAAACCGAAACTATATGCAATAGCAAAAGTTATGTTAGCTGTCCCAGCAACACAAGTTAGTGTGGAGCGGTTATTTTCAGGAGTGAAGTACATTATGAACCCTTACCGCAATAGGTTAGACGAGGAAAGCTTAAATGCAATTTTAGTAATTCGAGCCAATATGGAATTGTTGTAAAAAACTACCTTTCAAGTTATTATACCACAAATAGGCTTAAAAAAATTATTTTCGATTTTTGCTTATAATATAAGTACATATATATAAGGTTTATCTTTTATACAATATGAATTGTTTAATTAACTTTTTTCTTTTTTTCTTTGTCATTTAATGATCTCTATATGTGCCAAATATTTTTAGTCGAAGTGAAAAAATAAAATAGAATGCATAAACATATGTATATATGTATTCATAATATATAATATATAATTTATAATTCTTTTATTTAACTTTTTTCGTAGGTTTGTTCATTTAACTGTAATACCGATATAAAAGTTTTTATACCGGTATACCGATACCGTTATAATTAAGAAACCGATACCAATACCGATACCGAAATAAAAAAAAGTTTAATACCGATACCGATACCGAAATTCGTTTCGGTATCCAACCTTGGAAAATACCCATCAATGTATAAACTTTTCTATAAGAAAATTATAAAAATTTATTAATTATAACTCTCAGTGTACTTGTAAAGAAGTGTGCCTAAAATGGAAGCCGTATGACTGAAAAAAGGATCACTCAACAATAACTAGTAAAAAACTACTCGTCTACTCTCAAATAAAAAAAATAAAAACAATTTTGGAATTACTACGATATAAAATGCACGTACACCGTAATGCTCGATTTCAATTCTTAAAAGCGTTTATGCCAACAAAACTCCCATCACGACAAGTCAACTTAGTTGGACTTTCTGTCAAAATTAATATGCAGCTCACATAGACAATTTCATATTAAAACATATCAATTTTAAAAAAGCAATAAAATAACATTTTGCTTGAAAAGGAAAAAGTACCAACACGTAACATAAATGTTCTTTACCCAGGTTATAACCAAAACTTTATGATAAAAAGATATACGGCAAACTTAAACAAAAGCTGGGAATTTTTAGATTATCAGGTCACATTCAACAAGTCTACATTTATCGCATCGTTGGAGTACGTATCCTGCTATTGTGTTAATGAATTTGTTGCTCAACCTACGCTCATGAATGTTTATGTTTCATTTATAGAAAATGTATCTTAAATTCTCATTTATCATAATTATTACAACATTTTCTCAAAATTGAAAACAAACAAAAAAAAATGATTTGCAACAAAAAAGCCACAAAGTGCCAATCTGTCTGCTCTGAATGTGGTCACACTTATAACTTCCATTTTTACTTTAAAATGCATCACTGTCACACACACACATGCATCTATCTACTGGTATGTTTTTACGAAATTGTTATAGTTTTTTTTTTTGCTGCTTCCCACTCGTTACAGTTTTTTTTTTTGTTGTTATAGTTCGGATATCGATAATTTGTAACCGTATTTTAACACTCTCAAACAAACACCACGCACACACATTTCGGTTCAGAAAGGAAATTAAAAAGTGTGCTGCGTTTTTTAGTCTCATTGCAGTTTTTATTAGAGTTTTTTATTTTATGTGTTAAGTGCAACAACAACAAAAGTATTAAAACCATTATAATAACTTTTTAATTTTATTGCTTAAAGGAGTGGACGTTCCGTTTACAATTGCTTGTGTAATGTGAAATTAGAATGAGGTCCTTTAAATTTAAATAGGAAAACTTTTAGACACCAACTTTCAAATAGAATTCAACATTAAAAAAAATTTTTGCTTGATATAGAAAATTTATTGTTGCTATCTATAATTTGCAGTAAAAAAATGATCGATTTTCCTTAAAAAATTTATCGAGAGCAATAAATATCTATAAAAAACTTATCAATGACAATAATTTTTTATGGAAAATTTTTGGATAACTATAATTTTCTATTAAAAATTTATCGATTACTATAATTTCAAAAGATTTTGCAATTCGTGCTTAATTCCCAGTTTTTATTATTGATAAAAACACTTGAAATTTATTGTTGATGGGATAAGCTATTCCTATGCGCATTTCACTGGTTGCTTATGCCAGATCATCAGGAAACTTCATCCATAAAGATTTTAGAAAAACTAAATTTATTAAACCAAATAAAACTGTTAAACGTATAACGGCCATTTTCACCATGTTCGGTTAAAACTAACTTTCAATTAAAGTTCCGATTACCAATATGTTTTGACAGCTATAACCGATAGTTAATTATAACCGAACTTGGTGAAAATGGCCGTAAGACTCATAGCAACAGTTCTACTTGTAATAATATCAAAGTTTAAACAAAACACATCAACAATAAACAGTGGGTTTATCTCATCTTACATTCCCCACAACAATTAGTTGAAATTCTATCAACATTAATTGTAGTTGTTTGTAAGTGTTTTTTTCTTTAGAAAATTTATCGATAACATTAATTTTCTACGGAATATTTATTTTCCACGGAAATTTCTTAATAACTATAATTTTCTATAGAAAACTTATCGGTAACTATGATTTCTTATTAAAAATTCATCGGTTAATAAAATTTTTCGATTACTTTTATTTTCTTTAAATATTTTTAATTGCAATAATTTTTTTAGAAAATGTCGATTTTTACAACTTCCTATTAAAAATGTATCAAATATTATAAATTTATTTAATAATTAGTGATTACAAAAATTTTCAATGGAAAATTTGTCGACAACTATAAAATTCTTGAAATGTTTTAAAACATAATTTTCTATCAAAACTTTATTGAGAACTTTTAAATTTCTTTTTTTTCGATTACAAAAATTGTATTAAAGAATTTTTTCATAACTTTAGTTTTCTTTAGAAAATTTATCGATAACAATAATTTTGGATAACTATACTATTCTACGGAATCTTGATCGATAACTATAACTTTCTACAGACATTTTTATTTACTATAATTTTTATGGCAAATTTATCGATTATTATAATTTTCTTTAAAAAGTTTATCGATTTCTTTAATTTTCTATATGACATTTTCGATTACTATTATTATCTTTAGAATTTTGTTGATTACTATAAATTTCTTAAGCAAATTTATCATTTTCCGAAATTTTCTATTAAAAATTTATCAATTAAATGTTATAATTTCCATCGATTAATTTAATTTTTATAGAAAGTTTATCGATTACCATAATTTTATTATAGAAAAATTACACAAATTTTATAGATTTTTATATTTAAAAAAATAGATTGCCTAAATTTTCCGTTAAACTAAGGTGACCATACGTACTCTTTTTTAGAGGACAATCCTCTTTTTTAACTGGCTGTCCTCTATAAAATGTGAGTCCTCTTTTATCATAATCTGTCATCTTTGTCCTCTTTATTTTTATAAGCATGACCAATATTTGCTTTTATTTTTATAAATTAAAATAAAAATTTTATTTCACGGTGATCAAGGGTTTTTTCTGTGCAATCGTATGGAAAATGTTGTGCCATGCTTGTTCTGTTCATACTCCTACTGGAATCTCATACACTTGCAGTATAAAATTTTGAATAATTTTTTGCAATGATTATTAAAGTTTAGTTGTTTTTTTTTTTTAACTAATTTTACTTAAGTAAATGTAAATTTTTATACATCGTCGGCTTAATATGCAAACCTGCTAACTCCCTTTCAACAAATTTTACAGGAAAAACTTTTTATTTTTCCTATTTACTGCTTGAGAGGAGAACCAAAAATATAGTTGATTTGACACACTTCAAGACTCAAACTGAAGAATAACTACATGCTGGTCGACGAGGGATATATTTCTCTACCACACGGCATCAAATCTCAATTTACTAAAAAAGTGGATTTCGCAGGTCTGCATATTAAGCCGACGATATGTAATTCTTTTTTAATTTTCTTTACATTTATTAATATGGGAATGTAAATTTGTCTGTAAAATATGTAAAAAAATCTTGAAGTCCAAAAATTTTTTTACTTTTTTTCTTTATGTCCTCTATTTTTATTTTGAAAATCTGGTCGCCTTAGTTAAACATGTTTTGATTATTTAAATTACCTTTTGTAATTAGTAAAGTAAACTGAAACAAATCGTTACTCATAATTAATTTGCTCAGTATGTTGCTCTCAAATCCGCTACGTCAAACGTGACAAATTTCAACGGTAATTATTGCAGCTGATTAACTGCACTAAGACCAAAGTTCATACTTGAGAGAAAACATTGGAAATTCCCATAAATTTGTATAAATTAATTAATAACAATCCTATTTAGATTTGCGAGAATCTAGTGACAGTACAGCACAAACACACCCACAATTCACTAGCAGATATTATAGAAAAGTTATTAACACTTATTTGCTAATGCTTGTTTAAGAATTAACAAATCAATATGCATAAAAAAAATTAAAAAATAATATAGTAAAATTTCGTTTCGCTATGAATAAAAATACTCTTGATAACGGAAATTCCAATCAACATTACGCATTCAATCAAACATTTAAGAACACACACATACAAATTAAACTTGTCTTAATTTAAATAATTTTTTACAAAATAATAACAAAAACCTTTTTTAAGCCAAAAGTAAAACTTAAAAATGAAATACAGAAGGAAAAGAAAACGAAACAAAAGCAACTAAATTTAAACTCCCATGAATACAAATGCCTTGAAAGTAAACATTATAGTAAGCATTAAGGCAATTCACAGATGGGAGATCTAATCAATGGAGGAAACTTTTTTAAAGTGAATTGTTTTTCCAAAATAAGAAAATTGTAAGAACATCTTTAAAGATATTTAAAAAAAAAACTTTTAAAGGTTAATATTTTACGAATTTCAGAATTAGATTATGTATTCTGATATTTTTAATCCTAATTCAGGGATATTTCGTCAATAGAGATCGAAAAACAAAATATAGTTCTGATTAAACTGATGGTATCAAAATGTCAAAACATGCTGTCAAATTTTAGATAGCACTTATTGGCTACTAAAAAACAAATCATTGTTAAATGGAAAACTTAATGTTTTCAAATCGATTACGAAAATAGAAAAGATATCATACGTTATCCAATCAAGCATGTTCCGTTGTAAACTCGAAATAGTCTTGTTGTTATATCAACAACAATCTGGTGCCACCTTAAAAACATTTTTATGTACGATATTTTTTTCTTAATTTACTTATTAAATCTTCCGTCTGTTTATTAAAATATGAACAAACAACAATTAACCAAATCTTATTCTAAGTCTTAAGTTTTCGTCCTTCTAATATCGAACGAAAATTCTCCAATTCACATTTCTCGTTCATATTGGTGTTTAGCGCTCTTCCAATCAGATCAGTGCTGCAGTATCTGTATAATTGAAATTAAATCTATAACGGATCATCTTCGTTTTTTAATAAATGGCTTTACTGGCAACACTTGCATCATCTCCTAAAATGTACTGGGGGCTAATTCTGGCTGTCGTGATCGAGTACTTTCTCGATTCGAAAGCAATTTAATATCTTATTATTTCAGTCAGTACTGAACGAATCGGAATTATTTTTTCAGTGTTGTAAAGCATTAACTTGAGTTTCACAATTCTAAAAAAATAATTTCGATTAGTTCAGTATCGACTGGGGTATTCAATTAATCGGGCTTTGGCTTTAATCTGTTAATCGCTCGATTAATTAATCGAGGTTTTGGTTTAATCGGTTAATAATCGGTTAATTTTGTTATTTTTTTTTTAATTTGAGAAGTAAACAAATTTGCTCAAGTTGACGCTTCAACTACATTTTGAAAATGGAATGAGATTCGACTATTTCGAACAAATTTTCTTTGATAATATGTAAACAACAGTGGCATGCCACTACTTGCACGTGTAAAGGCAGGGTTACTAGCGATAGTTTCTTCTGTTGTCAGGCCATCATCTAACTCATCCTGACAAACCTTAGCGCCGAACGAAAATGTTAATTTTCGAATTCCTCAATTTCTGTTTCTGTACTGTATTTAAAGAATGTATTGCTAAAAGAAAATATATTTTATGAAAAAATATTTCTAAACACAACTTTTTTTGGTGCACTTTGGTAACTTTCTGGTAAACTTTGGTACAGATAGCAGTGTAAAATTCTACATACTTGCATTGTAGAATGCATTTAAAAAAGCGAGTTGCTTTGCAATTGAAGTTTTGGTACTCAACCATAATAAAAACACAAAAAAATATGGTTTAAAACTACAAAAAATTAAAAATTTTGTTATATCGGTTAATCGACTGAAATTAACCGGGTTAATCGTTAATCGAAAAAAGCCAATTTTGAATTAGCCGATCAGTTAATCGGGTAGTAATTAATCGGTTAACCCATTAACGGAAAATGAATAATGAATACCCTAATATCGACTGAAAGAATTAGAAATGAAATTGGTTTAGAATCGTGAAAGTACTCGATCACGGCCGCCAGAATTAGGCCCCAGGTCGCATAAGTTACCGTTACGATTTAATAGCAAGAACAATTTAATCGTAAGCGACAAATTTCATACAAAATATATATGAAATAAAATAAAAAAAAACTCTCTCCTGTAAAATTTGATTTTTGGCGCTTACGTTATTTTTGCGGTTAGGGCTCGATATGAACAACGGAAATAAAAGGTATGCTTATATGTCTATAAGTGCATCAAAGTTTTTTTTAATATTGGGGATAAAAATGTCATGAATTTTTAAAGTTAAACAGGTTAACTAACTTTTGAAATTTCTGTTGAAAGTAGATTACGATCAAAAAGTTTTAAAATTACAAGTGTAAATGCACTATTACTACTAATTTTGTTTCTCTGTGTTGTCTTGTTTATTGAAACAAAAAGCTTGTTAAGTTTTAAACTCCAAATTTTTCCAAAACCTGCTAACACCCTAATAAAATCATTTTTTTAAAATTAAAATAACAGTTATAAACGAAGCAAAATAAATTGTCTTGCTACTAAAACTGATTACCTGTTATTTTGGTGTTGACTTGGCCAACAAAATAAAATCCTTCAGTTTTGTTTGTTTAATAATTTTTTCAATAATAATCGAGAAATAAATAAACAAAAGAATCAACATTGTATAAAATATTAAACAAATATTTGTTATCAATAGATATTTAGTAAATCAGAAAAAAATATATGAGTAAATTTTATATTTAAAAGCAAAACAAGCAAACAGGTGCAACGTCATACTTCTGTCACTTCAATTTTTGTGTATTTTTGATGATTTATTTTTTGAATAACATTTGTTGCATTATAAAACTAAAAATAACTCTTAAATGAGATTTATAAATTGACTTAAAGCTCTTTATTCCAAGATCTCTTTTAAAAAAGCAGCTTACAATAATAAGCTGTTTATAAAAAAGTGTAACGACTTTTGATTGCTCTTCATTCAGACCTATGATCTTAAATAAATCCATCCTCTAACGTTTTCGGCAAAAAATCTAGTTTGGCAAGCTGAAAATGCAAGTTTTGAACTATTTTTAGGTTATTTAGTTAAAGTATGCATTTAAAGTAGCACTTTTAAAGATCCTAAGCCAGGGGCCTAATTCTGGCAGTCGTGATCGAGTTCTTTCTCGATTAGAAAGCAATTTAATATTTAATTATTTCACTCAATACTGAACGAATCGGAATTATTTTTTCAGTGTTGGAAAGCATTTATTTGAGTTTCACATTACAGAAAAAATAATTTCGATTCGTTAAGTATCTACTGAAAGAATCTACATCTATATATAAATCGGCTAAGGCAAAACAGTTAAGAACACTTTCCTCTTCTGTATATCAACTGATTTGAACAAAATATACACCATTTAAGAGGTATTTACTCAAAGAAGTGCACAATGTATATTTTATTAAAATATGTTCAATAATTTCAGAGTTATAAGCGTTCAAAATTGTTACTAACACAAATGCAAAATAAATAAATAAAAATTTATTTTCAATTATCAAATAATAAAAAGTTAGGGTGATCGATTATTCGACATTTTTCAGAAACCGGTTTTCGAATATTTCGACTATATAAATCAGACCAGGCAAAACTGTTAAGAACGCTTTCTTCCTTTGTTTGTCAACCGAAGCTCTGTGGGGAGAAAAAGAGGAGAAATATGGGAAACTAAATTTCTTTTTTTTTACTTTTCTGTGCTTCATGTGATAATTTTTAAATTTTCTATAATATAGAACATAGAAACATAAAATTAAACGTGCAACGTCCTGAGTGGATGACAATATATAAAGGAGACTTTTTGATACTTTTTTGTTTTTCAATTGGTATTTTTTATACTGAACTTACAAAATTAAATTACTCACGTAGAAGATTAAATATGAACCGGAGGTTGGTCCCCCGCCAAATCGATCCACTTTGAAGGAAAAAATAAATGCTCGCAACAAATAAATTCATATATACTTAGATTAATTATGTTTTCTTCATATTTACAAAAAAAAATCATGGTCGAATTTTGACCATAAGGCGAACACTAGTATGTATATATAAATCGGCTAAGGCAAAATAGTTAAGAACACTTTCCTCCTCTGTATGTCAACCGATTTTAACAAAATATACACCATTTAAGAGGTATTTACTCAAAGAAGTGCGCAATGTATATTTTATTAACATCTGTTCAATAATTTCAGAGTTATAAGCGTTCAAAATTGTTACTAACACAAATGCAAAATAAATAAATAAAAATTTATTTTCAGTTATCAAATAATAAAAAATTAGGGTGATCGATTATTCGACATTTTTCAGAAACCGGGTTTCGAATATTTCGACTATATAAATCAGACCAGGCAAAACAGTTAAGAACGCTTTCTTCCTTTGTTTGTCAACCGAACCTCTATGGGGAGAAAAAAGGGGAAATATGGGAAACTAATAACACCCAATTTTCATGATGATTTTTTCCCCTATTTTTGAAACATGTCTTTTTTAGTTTGAAAGCGAGCGGGGGAGAGAAGTAAGCAGGGTAGAAAAAAAGACATGAATCGTATTTTCTGTGTTTTTTTTGACATTCCTCTTTGCATTTAATTTTGTTTTTTAATTTATGTTGTATTTTTATTTCAAAATTACAATTGCTTATTAAAATATAAAAAAATAAGCAAATTTAATTAAAAACAATTCAATGCATACATACATATATAAGGAAAATAAAAAAAAATCAAACAAAATAAAAAACAAAGTGAAAATTTTGCATGTTTTTGGAAGTTTCTTTAAAAAAGAACTACAAAAAAGACATGTCTTTTAAATCATCGTGAAAATTAGGTGTAAATTTCTTTTTTTTACTTTTCTGTGCTTCATGTGATAATTTTTAAATTTTCTTTAGAACTTAGAAACTTATAGGTGTAGGATCCTGAGTGAGTGTAACCTATAAGATAAAAAATGCTGGTATTTTTTGTTTTTCATCTGGAACTTTTTGAATTTTCGTTAATATTCGACCTATACAGAAAAAATTATACATTAAACTGGGTGAATAAGAACATATAAGGGGAGCTTTTTGGTACTTTTTCGTTCTACATCTGGTACTTTGATCCATATGAATATTTTCGTTAATATTAGACATAGAAACATAAAATTAAACGTGCAACGTCCTGAGTTGATGACAATATATAAAGAAGACTTTTTGATACTTTTTTGTTTTTCAATTGGTATTTTTTATACTAAACTTACAAAATTAAATTAACTCACGTAGAAGATAAAATATGAACGGGAGGTTGGTCCCTCGCCAAATCGGTCCACTTTGAAGGAAAAACTAAATGCTCGAAACAAATAAATTCATATATACGTAGATAAATTATGTTTTCTTCATATTTCGAAAAACAAATTATGGTCGAATTTTGACCATAAGGCGAGCACTAGTTGAAATAAAATTGCTTTCGAATCGAGAAAGTACTCGATCACGACTGCCAGAATTAGGCCCCAGTTTTGATAAATAAAATTCCCTTGCCGAAACTTACACTAATAATAACTTCCCAATTTTGTAAGTTAAATCAAAAACAATAGCGGAATTCAGTGCTTAGTGCAAATGGTCTTCTAAAAAAGTTAATACAAAATATCGTAGATCTATTCAACAACAAAATATATACACCGAGTTTCCATTAGATTTCATTGAAGAGCTACTATCAGAGCTGCCGTTTTTCTAATCAAAATTGGAAATTATTTTTTCTAGGTGGAGAGGCGAATATTTTTTTTATTTTCCTAATAAACTTTTATATTATGTTTTTTTTAATTTTTAAAATTTGTATTTACCTGTTTTCATTACGTTTGCTGGATAACACAAATTGTTTGTAGTCCAAACATCGCCCAAAAAAAAAGATTTTTGCTAGAAGAAAATCGCCAAATAATTTAAATTTCAGTGGATGTTGTTGGCCTGATTGAGTACAGTTAAGCACAGTATTCTGAATTTGTACGCGGGTTTGCAAAACATTCAATATTAGGTGCGTTTGAGTACTTTTACAGTAAAATGCTGTAAATGAGTAAACTAAAAAATTTTCTCTCACAAAAAGCTGTTGTCCAAAAAAGTACGCAAACGCAAAAAAATAAAATAAAATAAAGGCAACAGCTGATGGCAAATAATTGAAGTGTTGAAAAATATTGACAATTTTGACTACTTAACTCGTTTTCTTATCGGTACTCGATTAAATACTTTTTATATCACGAACATTTTTAGAAAATACAAACAAACTATTTTACGTAATCTTTCATATTTGTTTGTTTTTTATTTTATTTGATTTTACTAATTTGTAGCGGGTTAAATTATTTAAAAGAACATGAATAATTGTTTTGCTATTGATTACTTAAGTACCCAAATACTTCATACTTTTACAACTCTAAGAAATAACAATAACAACATAACAAAAAAAATTTCAAAAGTTTGTATTTAGGTAAATAAATGCTTCACAAACAAGTTTAATTAATTAATATTTATTCACTTGTTGTTTTGGTTTGATTTTTATTTCAACTTTTCTTTTATTAAACAATTTATTCACAATTTGTAGATTTTTATTTGTAACTTTTGTTTGTTTACCTTTTGAATCATATGTTTTTTTGATTTACTAAATTTAACTGCAAAAATTTCTGCAGTAAAAATTTGTAAATACCTACTTTTTTTTTTTTGATTTTGCTTAAACACTAAAAAATTTTTGGTTAACTATCTAGAGTTATATTGCTAGGGTATCACACGGTTTGTTGGAGCCTCATCCACAAGTCCTCGATCGACCTAGACCTTCGTATAGGAAGGCGAAGAGCTTCCAGAACAAGCTCCAGAGTATATCTTGTCTCCACAGTAAAACGTCTGAGTTATTTCCTTGGTACTCCACCAGTAAAACGTCCGAGATATGTATATACATATGTTTCTCCACCAGTGACAACGCAAAACGCAACAAAAGCAGACAAACTAAAACGACCTGTTTGCCCTTAAGAAATAATGACAAAAAGTTTTACGAGTGTTGTAAATACTCAGCAACACAAAAACTGTAAATTTTCGCTCTCAATTTATGTTCTCATTTACTGCATTTTGTGTACTCGAACGCAATTTCGTAAAATGCAGTAATTTTTAGTAAAAAATAGTAAAAGCTTTTGTGTTCTCGAACGCAACTAATGTGAAGTAAGTCCCAAATAAACTTAGCATCGAAAACAAATTGAAGTAAGTCCTTAAAATTGGGGAATTAGTTTGTTATGAATTAAAATCACAACTTTGAAAATGAAACATATCCCCAAAAATATGAAATTACCCCCAGACAAAAATGTAATAAAACCCCATAAATGGAAACATATTTCACGAATTTAGAAGCTTTAGTAAGCGAGGCCGATGTTTGGTATACCATAGAGGAAAAAGCCCGGCTATGCAGAGAGTTTTAATTAGCGAAGCCGGTATTTGAAATTAAACACAGATTGCACATAAAACTAATTGCACACGGGTTACACATGTAAGTTTAATTAACACACGATATCTGTAATAAAACACGGACTGGCAACACATATTTGCTCCCGCAATAATCTCTCCTAATATAAAATTTTTTTATATAAATTGCAAAATAGTGACGTTTTTTTCTTTTTGGAAATAAAAAAAATACATGTATTGTTTTTACACTGAACTTTATTATTGCAATTTTATTCCAATTAATAAAAAAAATAAAAAACGACTTAGACTTTTCAATAGTTCACGTTCTTTTTCGTTGCTACATACAACAGTATTTGTGGTAAAATATTAAATTGGTTTTATAAACAATTTATTAATTTCTGTTAAATAACTAATTGAATGTTAATAAATTATAAATATTTAATTATATGTTGTACATATAAATTGTTAAGTGGTTTTAAGTGGAATAAAATCAATACAAAGAGAACAACTTAAGCGTACCTTGCAAACATTTGACGCGCTACACGTAGCCAATATTTTTATACCCTCCACCACAATAAGTTGTGAAGAGGGTATATTTAGTTTGTCATTCCGTGTGAAACTTTTTTATTATTCATCTCAGACCCTATAAAGTATATATATTCTGGGTCCTTGAGTAATTTTAAGTCGATTTAGCCATGTCCGTCTGTCTGTTCGTCTGTCCGTCTGTTGAAAACACGCTCACTTTCGAAAAACTCAAAAGAAATAAACAAACTTGGTGTCAAATTGCTTGTAGTTCTCCTAAGCAGTTTGGGATTGAAATCCAGCAAAATCGGTTCAATAGGATCTGAGCTATGAATCAAAATGTGGAACCACCACCTAAAAAAAATTGATAATTTTGTTACAAAAACTAACATAAATGGTGGAAAAATGCACAGAATGATATAAGATTTCGCAACAGTTCGTTTTATTTAACTGGAAATCACGATGTAAAATATCTTGAAGATCCGTCTATGATTGGCCCTAGGCCCCATATAAGCCCTACTCCCGGAAAACAGTATAGTAAGCCTAAAACCCTAACTAACAATGCTATCATAACAAATTTTGGCACGTCACAGTTAAATAAGACTAGAAATGAAACTGTTAAGTTTCGTGAACATCGGTTCATAATTTACCATAGGCCCCATATAAAACCTACTTCCAAAAAACAGTTTAGTACGCCTAAATCCGTAAAAAATAATGCTATCATAACAAAATTTGGTACATCAAAATTTTTTGGAACTAAAAATAAGACTGTGAAATTTCGTGAAGATCGGTCCATAATTTACTATAGGCCCCATATAAACCTTACTCCCGGAAAACAGCTTAGTAAACCTTAATACGTAAAAAATAATGCTATCATAACAAAATTTGGAAAATATAAGTTTTACAGGACTAGAAATAAGACTGTGAAATTTCGTGAAGATCAGTTCATAATTTACCCTAGGCCCCATTTAAACCTTACTCCCGGAAAACAGCTTAGTACGCCTAAAAACGTAAAAAATAACGCTATCATAACATACATCACAGTTTTATAGAACTAGAAATGACACTGTGAAATTTGGTGAAGATCGGTGCATAGCTTACCATAGGCCTCATATAAAGCCCACTCTGGTAAAATAATTAAATACGCGGTAAACTTTCTTCCAGTTTAGCTTCATATGGCCAGAAAAAATGTTATGCAATTTTGTGATACATATACGGTCCATAATTTTCCTTAGATTCCATTTTGAAATTTACTCCAAACGCTTAAACTAATTGCACCGCTGTATTGAAATTTATGCTTTTTAATACCAGAAATCGTTCTGCAGAATTTGGGATGATTGGTTCATAGCTTACCATGGCTTTTATATAATTTGTTCTCTGGAAAATCATTTAAGTTCATCTTAAACTGATATTCTACTCAAACTTTTTAAAATTGATTCTGATTGTCGATCAATAATTTTATATAGGTCTAAACCGCAGCAAATTTTAATGCATATGTCTGTTTTTACAAAGATTATAATAATAAATAGACATCATACAGATATTAGTCCTAAAACATTCGAAGTGTCGGTGGAGGGTATCAAAGATTCGGCACAGCCGAATATTGCACTCTAACTTGTTTTTATTAAATTTTTTTTAATTTGCATAATTTTTTCTGGATCAAACAGCATGTAACGGGTGATTAATACCGTTCTTATATAATTTCTCTCAAAAATAAAGTTTATTAAATTAAAAAATGTAGTGGTCACACTTTTTCAGATTTTTTTTTTGTCATATATTTGTTAAGTGTGAACATGCTTTTAGGCAATAACTTATCAAATTAAGGAGAAAAATGGAAAAATTTTCATAACTTGAATGATATAAAAGTTGCAGTAGGAAATTTAACGATAACAATTATTTTCTAAATTTTTACCATAAACTAAGTTGTCATTACTAAACTGCTCTGTGTGAGGAAGCAGCTCGTGCGTCGGCTGAGTACCCTCAAGCCGTCTCTGTTTGGCTGCCTTCACGCGTTTTACGTTTCGGCTGTATTGGTTAATAGCTTAAACCGTGGTGAAGCACCAACAAAACGGATAATGATTAATATAAGTGGCTGACCTTGGAAGTTTTGGCTTCCTATATAAAGGTACATATAAGTCGTTTGATAGTTTGTTGAGGAGGCTCATATGGTGTATGCATAATATGTGATGGCTATATAAATATTTTGGGATTAAATATTTTACGGCTTAAATTTATCGTCAGTCTTAATTTTCTACAGAAAATTTCTCGTCAGCATTAATTTTCTCCAGCATTAATTTTTTATAAAAAAATTATCGCTTCCATAAAATTTCAATAGAACATTAATCGCTAGCATTCAATTTCAATAGAAAGTTTATCGCCAGCATTATACCCTGCAAATAATAATAAAATGGACTAATCCATGGGCTGGTCAAATGTAATGCAAGCATGGATCATGTCATTGTTTAAAAGTGTTTATAGTGAGACGACATGTCTTCGTTTTTTAACGACATGATTTCGTTTTTAAACGACTTCAAAACTAGTCCTCTTGAGTATACCATGGAGTAGTTTTAAAACTACTTCATTGTAATCCAAAGCTGGGTTATATGGTTCTGCCCTAGGACATCGTAATGTTAAATAGACCATGTTTTTCCATACGTTTTGGTTACTTTTGGTTTAGTCCTGGTCTCTTGTGGGTTACATTTTACACGCGTGTTTCGACTGATCTTATTATTTGCAGGGTACATATGTATTTCTATGGAAAATGTATCGCTAGCACTTATTTTTCTAATAAAAATTTATCGCCAGCATTAAATTTCTATAGAACATGTATCGCAAGCATTTAATTTCTAAAGAAAATTTATCGCTTGCATTATATTTCCAAAGAAAATGTATCGCTGGCATTAACTTTCTAAAGAAAATTAGGCACAAGCAAAAAATTCCTATAGAAAATTTACCGCTAGCATTATATTTCTATAGAAAATTTATCGCTAATATCAAATTTCTATAGAAAATTTATCGTTAGCATTAAATTTGTATAGAAAATTTATCGCTGGCATTATATTTCTATGGAGAATTTATCGCGAGCATTAAATTTCTATAGAAAATTTATCGCTAGCATTATATTTCTACAGAAAAATTATCGCTGGCATTACATTTCTAATTAAAATTCAGCACTTGCATAAAATTCCTATAGAAAATTTACGTTAGCATTACATTTCTACAGAAAATTGATCGCCAGCATAAAATTTGTATGGAAAATGTATCGCTAGCATTTAATTTCTATTAAAAAGGTATCGCTAACATTAAATTTCTATAGAAAATTCATCGCGAGCATTATATTTCTATTCACAATTTAACGCCAGCATTTAATTTCGATAGAAAACCAATCAGTAGCATTAATTTTCAATAGAAAATTTATCGCCGGCATTTTTTTCTATCACCAATATTAAGTTTCTATAGAATTTTGTATCGCAAACATTAATTTAAATCGAAGTGGTTACTCAAAATTTTTATAAAAATTTAAAAAGTGGCTTAAAAAAAATTCATCGATTACTTGATATTTATATTGTTTTTCGGTTACTTTCTATAAAAAAAATTAACCGATTACTAAAAATTTTGGTAGAAAATGTATCGACAACTTAATCGCTAGCATTCAATTTCAATAGAAAGTTTATCGCCAGCATTATTCCCTGCAAATAATTATAAAATGGACTAATCCATGGGCTGGTCAAATGTAATGCAAGCATGGATCATGTCATTGTTTAAAAGTGTTTATAGTGAGACGACATGTCTTCGTTTTTTAACGACATGATTTCGTTTTTAAACGACTTCAAAACTAGTCCTCTTGAGTATACCATGGAGTAGTTTTAAAAATACTTCATTGTAATCCAAAGCTGGGTTATATGGTTCTGCCCTAGGACATCGTAATGTTAAATAGACCATGTTTTTCCATACGTTTTGGTTACTTTTGGACTAGTCCTGGTCTCTTGTGGGCTACATTTTACACGCATGTTTCGACTGATCTTATTATTTGCAGGGTACATATGTATTTCTATGGAAAATGTATCGCTAGCACTTATTTTTCTAATAAAAATTTATCGCCAGCATTAAATTTCTATAGAACATGTATCGCAAGCATTTAATTTCTAAAGAAAATTTATCGCTTGCATTATATTTCCAAAGAAAATGTATCGCTGGCATTAACTTTCTAAAGAAAATTAGGCACAAGCAAAAAATTCCTATAGAAAATTTACCGCTAGCATTATATTTCTATAGAAAATTTATCGCTAATATCAAATTTCTATAGAAAATTTATCGTTAGCATTAAATTTGTATAGAAAATTTATCGCTGGCATTATATTTCTATGGAGAATTTATCGCGAGCATTAAATTTCTATAGAAAATTTATCGCTAGCATTATATTTCTACAGAAAAATTATCGCTGGCATTACATTTCTATAGAAAATTCAGCACTTGCATAAAATTCCTATAGAAAATTTACGTTAGCATTACATTTCTACAGAAAATTGATCGCCAGCATAAAATTTGTATGGAAAATGTATCGCTAGCATTAAATTTCTATTAAAAAGGTATCGCTAACATTAAATTTCTAGAGAAAATTCATCGCGAGCATTATATTTCTATTCACAATTTAACGCCAGCATTTAATTTCGATAGAAAACCAATCAGTAGCATTAATTTTCAATAGAAAATTTATCGCCGGCATTATATTTCTATTCACAATTTAACGCCAGCATTTAATTTCGATAGAAAACCAATCAGTAGCATTAATTTTCAATAGAAAATTTATCGCCGGCATTTTTTTCTATCACCAACATTAAGTTTCTATAGAATTTTGTGTCGCAAACATTAATTTAAATCGAAGTGGTTACTCAAAATTTTTATAAAAATTTAAAAAGTGGCTTAAAAAAAATTCATCGATTACTTGATATTTATATTGTTTTTCGGTTACTTTCTATAAAAAAAATTAACCGATTACTAAAAATTTTGGTAGAAAATGTATCGACAACTTGGTTTTTATTTCATCGTACCATAATCGTTTAACAACCTTATGGCGCTTAAGGACTTCTAGCACATTTTTCTTGGTGACATTTTTGCAATTGAAAACTAAACGCAAAAAACCACAAATTTCTTTTAACGACTTTCTATTTATTGAACGCATAATAAATGTGTGTATGTGCATATCTGCATTAGAGTGTTACGAGTTTAAACGCTCTTAAACACGAACAAAAATACTCTGAAGCAGTAAAGTTTTTTCTAAAGGCCTAACTAACTAATAAACCCAATAATACGTACTCAAATGTACGGTTTAAATACCAATAGACTCTAGGATAATAATCTATTGTCATAGGGCAGACATTGCGTAAGGATGCCTACCACCAACACAGTGTTTTCGTATGTAAATGAAGCCAATTACACCTTACGCACAATTACCCTGGAACACATTTTAAAGACAGTTTTTCTGCAATCTTTTTTTTTTTTTTTGTTCGACTTGCTAAAAAAACTACCTAGAAAGACAGAAAGGATTTTTATACATTTGTTTGTAAGTAAACAACATTTAAATATGCTCTCTTGCACTTGTACCCAAAATGAGTACTTTGACGTTGACATTAGACCTACAATTTTCTAGTCCCCATGTGAATAAAGTCACTTGAATACACATTTAGGAATATCACACGTGTGTAAAAATGTTTTTCTGCTTAGAATTATCACACGTGTGTAAAAATGTTTTTCTGTTAAGGAAACAAGAGTTAAAGTTAAAAGTCAAAAACTTTTGAATTGCAGACGTCCTGGAAAAGAATTAGTTTTTTAAATGTTTAACTGTTGCATTAAAGCATTTTAAGTTGTTATTATACCTTCCACTACTACTAGTGGTGAATGAGGGTATACTAACTTTGTTATTCCGCTTGAATCTTACCGTTAACCGTTAGCTCCAATCAGTGATGCCAATAGTAGAAAATTTACTCTTTCTGTAGGGATTTTTTCGGAAAATTTTAAGCGTAGGGAAAAAAGGACAGATATTTTGAAAGGGAATTTTCGAAATATTATTTAATTTTCAATATATTCGGGGGATTCATAAGGTGTCATAAAGTCATATGTCTTAAAATAATAACATGAAAAAATACGACTGTTGTGAACAACCCCTCATAATTTTGTATGCTATTTTGAATTTAAATCAGCTGATTTAAAACAAATATAAAAAATAAATAATTACCTAACATCAAAATATTTTTTAATTCTTTTCCATGAATTAATAAATTAAATTAGATTTTACCTGACTATTTTCCATTTTGCAGACGCAAATCAGAAATAAATTTTATTTCGTTTGTTTACCAAACAGCAGAGTCATAAGCCGATCTTATTTGATGCCGCAAGTGATTTGTTGCAAAAATTGCTAGCCGCAGGTCAAATTTTGATGTTAGCCGGATAAAATTATACCATCAACGGCGACGGCTACAAAAGCTAACGCGGTACGGCTCAGCCGCTCAGCTCTGGTCTCTTCTGATTAATAACGACAGCCCAATAAACATAGCAAGCAACGTTCTATTAATTTAAGACACTTTTTGTTTACAAAGCAACAACAATATTTCTAAACCATTGTAAAATGTTAGAACATTATGACAATATAACATGATAGCACACCTTGTGAATACCCCAATTGTCTAAAAATACGTAAATATTGTTTTTTTTTTTTTTTTTTGTTCCTTAAAAATAAATATTTTGTATACAATATCATTTAAGTCAAAAAGTTTTTTACCCTCCTATACTATGCGTCCTAACAGCCTGGCAACCAATCTTCAACAAGTGCCAAAAATAGGAGGCGAAGAATATTCAGTTTCGCATTTGCGAACTATTCAATTATTTTTAAATTCGCTAAAATGTAGGCGATTATTAAAAGCAAATATCTTATGAATAAAATTTCTAAATTGTTTTGTGTTTTGGTGTTTTCTTTTCTACAAAAAAATGTGACATTTTATTTAAAAAAATGCAATTTGCTGTCTGTTTCTTAAAAATGTTGAGCCTTTTAGAATAAAACAAGCCACCCTTTTCGGGAGCAAAATTAAGAAACAGACACCAAATTGCAGTTTTTTAAATACAATGTCACATTTTTTTGTAGAAAAGAAAACACCATTAATGATATGGAAGGGTATATTTGTATTAGGAGTTTTTTTTATATATTTTAGTTCAGGGGAACTGAAGTAAATATTTTATACACAGCCTTCCCTTTTATTTGTTACCGAGTTTGCTAAAATTTATTAGGTACGTATTAGGCATGCCAAACGGGAAATCCCGAATTCTGAAATCCCGGGAATTATAAATAAATAAAATATTACTAGCAGATTGTCAAAGCGCCTAATTTTTCGCTTCGCTCTGCGTTAAAAGTTCTTTATGCGACATGTTTTGTATAAGTATGAAAATTTCATCTTCGATGTCGAATCTCTAACGCAACGCGAATCAAAAGTTTTATCTGGCATAGACATTATATGTTTTTATACCCTCCACCACAATTAGTTGGGAAGAGGGTATATTAAGTTTGTCATTCCGTGTGAAACTTTTTTATTATTCATCTCAGACCCCATAAAGTATATATATTCTGGGTCCTTGAGTAATTCTAAGTCGATTTAGCCATGTCCGTCTGTCTGTCCGTCTGTTGAAAACACGCTCACTTTCGAACAACTCAAAATAAATGAACAAACTTGGTGCCAAATTGCTTGTAGTTACCCTAAGAAATTTGGGATTGAAATCCAGTAAAATCGGTAGGTAGTAGGACCAGAGCTATGAAGCAAAATGTGGAACCATCACCTAAAAAAATTGATAATTTTGTTACAAAAAATAACATAAATGCTGGAACAAGGCACGGAATGAGATAAGATTTTGCAAAAATTTGTTTTATTTGACTGAAAATCACGCTGTTAAATTTCGTGAAGATGCGTCCATAATTTACCCTAAGCCCCATATAAACACTACTCCCGGAAAACAGTTTAGTACGCCTAAAATCGTAAAAAATAACGCTAGCGTAACAAAATTTGGTATGTCACAGTTTTTTAGGACTAGAAATAACACTGTGAAATTTCGTGACGATCGGTCCATAATTTACCTTAGGCCCCATATAAACCCTACTACTGGCAAACAGTTTAGTACACCTAAAACCATAATAAATAATGCTATCATAACAGAAATTGGTACGTCACAGTTTTAAAGGACTAGAAATGACGCTGTGAAATTTCGTGATGATCGGTACATAATTTACCCTAGGCCCCATATAAACCCTACTACCGGAAAACAGTTTAGTCGCCTAAAATAATAATAAATAACAAATCGTCACAGTTTAAGATAATAATAACATCATACAGATGTTACTCCTTAAACATTCGAACTGTCGGTGGAGGGTATCAAAGATTCGGCACAGCCGAATATAGCACTCTAACTTGTTTTTAATAAGAATACAATGAGATTCCAATTTTGGCCAGTCAGCTAAAAGATGAGCGATTTTTGTTTGAAAGTCAAACAAGAGTGAACATTTAATCTATTGATTGCTATTCTCCTTCGTTTAAGAAAGGACAACTTAAGCCTGAAATTAGTTATCTCAATTAAAACAGATACAATTAACTTTTTCAGGTAGGGTTCCCAACTTTTCTTGTTGAAATTAAAGTACATTGGTTATTAAAGGTTAAGAAAAAAAAGTACAGAGTATAAATATAAAGTACAATAACATATTTCTTTTTATCGCTGTATTTAAAAACGTTTTTTTATTGCTTTTAACCTAATTCGGGTACGCTGAATCCAATACCCGTTCAAAAACGTTTCAGTTTATTGAAATAACAAAAAAAAACGAAAATCCGCAATAAAATTTCCTTTAAACGTTAAATCTGACATGCGCAGTCGTTTTAAAACATATTTTTTTTTTTTAGCATCAAAAATAATTTTTTAGCAACATTTCGAAATTTTTGTTTGTTAAAAGTCTATAAAAAATTACAGCTATGCTTCTAATTTTTCCAGACATATAAAAAACAAAGCTTCAAACAAAACAAGCTATAAATGATTAAAATATTGAATTTATTCACAAAAGTTTAAATTTAATTAATTAAATTTAAAAATTTCATAAAACGCAATATTTGTATGGGAGCCCCCTTAATAAGTGGCGATAAGGGGCAAGTATGTCTCGAGAAATAGTTAAGGCGACTCCTTGACTGTAATGATACGTTTTCTTCAATATATTTCTAGTCTGTATTAAACATTTTGTATGGGAACACCCTTAAGGAATGGAAATTTTGAAATTTTGTTTTAAATGTTAGTTAAACGAGTCACTTTTGTGCTCGCGATCTAGAAGCAGGTAGTAATTTGAAAGAGTTTTGCACTCGTTTTTTAAAAACAGGCAGTTATTGTACTCAAACAAAACAAACAAGTGAAATAGTACTGTCAGATTATTTTTTTCGAAAAATCGTCCTGCCAATATTAAAAACATCAACAAATGGCCCTGACTAATATTAATTAGTTGTTCTTTATTTTTTCTAAAAAAAAAACTTGTACAATAAGTATTATAATTTAATGACTAATAAAACCCTGACTAATATAACCTGAATCTATTTTGAATTCTAGATAAATCTAATCATGCGCAATAAAGTATTTTCGCGTACTTTGTTATAATCATAAAGTATAGAGGTCAATTACTCGAAATAACGTACAATACTTTATTATAAAGTACGGTTGGCAAGCCTAATTTCAGGGCTCCAACATGAGCCAACGATTCTATTCAAAGGGGTCTTTTTTAAAAGCAGATACATCTTTTGCTTGTGATTGTTGATCTCTCTCTCTTTATGAAGTCAACTTGAGCTGGAAAATGTTTGCTTTAAAGGTGCTATTGTAAGCTGTATTCAGTGTTGCCAAAATTTGGTGACCAAAAATGGCTAAATTTACGGAAAAAAATGGCTAGAAATTGGCTAAAAAATGGCTTAAAGCTTTTTTAAATAAAAACACATTAAAATTCAATAACAAAACAGAAATAATTAATTTAAAGTTGTTAACGATGAAATTGTGAGTTAAGATCAATTTGTTCAATAATAATAAACATAAATTAATATTAAAATAAATTAATATTAAAAAATTAAATCAGCGAAAAATTCGATGTCGTTATTGTTCATCTCATAGGAATCACTCACTCATTAGTTTCAAATAATCATAAGTTTTAAATAATTTGAAGGTAAATCATAATCACGACAACATTTACCCAACCTTTTGAGTCCAGATCCACACTAAAAAAAATAAAAAAGTATGGTCGGTTAAACCCGACTTTATGATACCCTATACCACATTAGAACCTTTGTACCAAATCTTATCAAATTATCTCTAAATTGCGACCTGTACTTTGCGCACAAGGTTTACATGGACAGCCAGCCAGCCAGACAAACATCGTTAATTCGACTCAGAAAGTGATTCTGAGTCAATCAGTATACGTAAAGGTGGGCTAAGGACCAATATTTTAAGGTGTGACAGACATCAGCACAAACGCATAGTACCCTCTCCACTATTGTGGTGGTGGTATAAATATTGTATTGTTATGGTCAAAACATTTACCTAATTGATAAAATCGAGTTTACGGTTGCTTACTGTAACCTATTTCTCAAATTACTTTTAACGAAGTTTACTTGGCTAAACACCCTCTCTACTTCAGCATAAGACCAGTCAATTCTGAAATTTCTAAAAAAAATTTTGTTACCGCCTGCATCCCTTTATTGAAATACTTGCAACCAGAAAGAAACAGCGGTGTTTGTTTTGACCGATTTTATAAATTTAATAGTGGAATAATGTCCCTTTATTTTGAAAGATGCTTCAGCGTCATAGTTTATAGCGATTTTCAACATTTGTAAAAGTTGTGATTTAAATTAAAGGCGTTTTAATTGTTCAACATTTTTATTTTACTTTTATAAATTTTTATAACAAAATAAAAATTATTCTTTTAAAAGAAAAACGGCAAAAAAATTTTATGGCTACACAAGTTGAAAAAAGGCTAAAAAAATGGCTAATTGCTAAACTCAATTTCTAATGGCTAAACAGGGTGAAAAATGGCTTTATCTAGTCACTTAATAGCTAAATTGGCAACACTGGCTGTATTCCATGATAAGGGAAGACAACTTGAGCATGTTAATCTTATTCTCTTTTTAAAGGTGGAAAGAATTATCTATTGATTTTAAATTTCTCTTCAAATGCGAGCCAACCTGTGCTTGCATGTGTATGACTCTTTTTCTTCGGAACAACTAGAAATACAAAAAATTTTTATATTCCATTCCTTCAAACTTCTGCCATTCATGACCCCATTGCTGTAAACAATAATATGTCTAGTGATTTTTTTTTTCGTTTCTTGCATTTTAAAATACAATCCTTTAGAGTGCAAAAATTGTTCGTAGTTCTGTAAAAATGTATGTTTCGATTTAAATGGCCAATTTCTCACACTAAATTATAGCTTAAATCAACTACAACACACGTACAACTTGTTCTACCACATCCATGCACTTCACATTTGTAAAATGTTTCTAAGCCTTTCCAGGATTGAAGAAGGACACACAAGACAATTGTCAGTTAGAGGCCTATTTTGAATTTTTCATTCATTTTTTTTTTATTCTTTTCCACGTTTACATTTGTAACACAAGAGTTGTTGGAAAAATGTGCGTAACCATAATTTTTCGTGAAAATGTGTAAATAATCTATGGTCCTGCAAGAGTCACATGCACTAAGGCATTAGGCAAGGGTGAGACTTTTGATGTCCTCAGAATTGCAAAAAAAGTTTTCTTAATACTATCTGCAAATATGTGTGTGTTTGTGTTGGTTTTAGCAACAGTTGTAACAAATGTTCAAGCAAATCATTTACATATGTAATAGATGTTGCAAGAACAACAACTACAGCACCAAGCAATAAAAGAATCATCATGTTGTAACAACAGGAATAAAAAAATTGACTTGTTACACAAACGCATAATTTAACAGGAATTTTTATTTCTTCTTAATGCAATCTGCTGCTCTTGCAATTTCATTCTAACAAGACCAATTGGCAATAGAACTGAAAGATATATGAGTGTGTGTGTGTGTGTTTGTGAGTGTGTTTTGGAAAAGGAAATGTATTTTCATTTCATAGCGGAAGTTGCAGACAAATGAGGTCTTTAGTTTTTTAATACCATTATGAGATTTTTGGCACTGAGTCCAGGCATCAACAGCCAGAGTCTATAATACAAAAATAAGGGAAAAATGACAAACTGTTTTCATTCCACTGGTTTAAGATTTTGTGTACTTGTCACATGTGAGAGTGTATAAATACAGGAATGCATTTCCGTTTGAAATGATTTACTACACTGCACGCATGAGATATATACGCATGTTGCCCCTACATTAGTTCATTGTGGGTTACACGTGAAAAAAAATGAAGAAATAATGTAATCTTTAAATTAATTTTATAATTTTTATAAATTTATCATTTATTGGCTTTGGCCTGCTTAAGTAACTATATATTATCCTTTTTTTAGTGTTGTGCTAGCGAATATTTCCCTTCTTCGAAGGGGGGCATCTTAAGCTAACGATTGGCGTCCTTCTTTAAAAGGGGACAGCTTAAGCCAGCGCTTGTTGTCCTCCTATAGAGGGGGACAACTTAAACTAGCGATTGTTATCCTCCTTTAAACAGGAACAGTTTAAGCTATCGTTTTTGGCCTCCTTTAAAGGAAGACACGTTACCTAGCGATTCTTTCCTTTTTTAAAACAGAGTAGCTCCTTCTAGTTAAACGGCACAACTAGAGTTACACTGAAAACACAAATCAATTCATCCGTACTTAAATCAAGCCGAAGCAGTGTCAATAGTATGGTAAGTACGGATTTCCTAAAATCAAGTACGGATTATTCAAGTGCGAAATACTTAACTTATCCATATTAAATCCCGAATTCATCTTTAAATTAATCCGAAAACAGCATTGACTTAATCAAAAGTAAGATAAAATTAATCTCAAACTGTGCTTGATTCATTTCTATGACGGTTTAATCTCGATTCATATTTGAAATAATCCGAAAGTGAGATTAACCTAAACACTTACCCCACGGAACCGGTATCAGTGTTACCACCAGCCAAATTCAAAATTACACTTGAGATGACGCAAAATTGCCCTATTAAAATGAAATTGCACCTGATATAAAATTAACGTTTTATTTAAAATAAAATCTGTGGCCGTATGGAAAAACTAGTTAACTCCCCTTTTGGGAAACTTGAGATAACACCAAAAATAGAAAGCGTTTTTCATTTACTATCAATCTTTCACATCGAAACTTTAATATAGTTTCTCATTTAAAAGTTATTTAAAAAACAAAAATCAGAAAAATGCCAATTTTTATGTAAAAACTAGATAACTCCATAAATTTTTTGAAAAAACAAGTCAACTCCATTGTGTCTTAAAAAACAGAAAATTAGAAGTCGAAAACGACTTTATTGTGAAAACTAAGAGAGAAAGAACAAAATATAACAAATTCGGGTCACAAGCTCTTTGGGTCAAAATGTTGAACCTAAAAATTGCCAATCCCGAGAATTTTAAGAACATTAAATGCATTCTTTATATGCATAGTATATAGTTTTTTAAATCTTCCCGAGCAATAGTTAACCCATATAGATCTACCGTACCCTATGTGGCACAGTAACTTTGAAAAATCTTTTGACTTACCCAATAATAATTTTTTTTGTTTCTGTTGCAAAAAAAGGACAGTGTTTTTGCTCAGCTAAACTAAAAAACAATTTTATTAGCAAGTTTAGTATAAAAATTGAGCTCCATTAAATTTTTATACTAAACTTGCTAATAAAATTGTTTGTTAAAAATTTCAATGTTATTGAAAAGTCAATAGCTGTTTTTCAGTTTCAACCTATGTAAAACTGAGTATAACCTTAATCCACGTCCCAAAAACTGTCCCACGAATTTCATAAAATGAAGAAGGGTAAACCATAAAGGGCAAATCTTTTAATTAAGTTAATGCATACAAACAGACAAAAACTCGGCTTATCTATAAATATGAAATTTTAACGTTACTGACTAATTCATCATCGCACAGCCAGAAGCTAAAAACTTGAATTTTGGACAGGACAACCTCCTATCTCCTTAAATCGATCCACTAAGAAGGAATTTTTTAGAATTCGAATGTTTAGGGGGTAAAAACGAATAAAAAAAAGCGGGCAGGTGTCGAGTAATTTTTGAAAATCGGTCCTTTTAGGTGGTAAACGCGTGAAACCTGTATTTTGGAACTTTTTTGTCACCCAATCTATCTTTTAAACCAATAAGCAAAGAAATAATGTTTATATCACATTCGAAACTTATCTAAAATGTCCAAATAAAAAATCGGTACTTTTTCGAAATTCGAACGGTAATTTTTGGCCTTTCACCGCATCATTGCAATTTCTGATACTTTAATGGGGAGAGAAAAAAAGTACCAAAAAAGGTAGAAATACGGGAAAATAAATTCCTTTTTTTAGCTTTTTGTTTTACAACTGGTACTTTCGTTAATATTTCACATATAAACAAAAAATTCAACATGCAACGTCCTAAGTTAATAAGAACCTGTAAGCGAATTTTTTGGTACTTTTTTGTTCTTTAACTGGTATTTTTTGAAATTCCGTAAGTATTGGAACTTAAAACATAAAATTAAACATGCAGTTCTCAGTGAATGATACTATGAAAGTGGTATCTTTTTGGTACTTTTTTGTTCTTTAACTGGTACTTTTTCAATTCTCGTTAATATTGCACCTATAAACAAACAATTAAACATGCAATGTTATGAACGGATGAGATTAACTATTTGGTACTTTTTTTTTATCTAGAAACATAAACTTTGGCATATAAATACATATGTCCACGAAAGAAAGGGAGACGCTCACGAAGTAGCGAATTAATGCTAGTTTTTGATATATGAAATTTTTTCGTAAAAAAATAACGGGTGAATTAAAGTGCTGAGTGAAGTAGTTAATGTTTTCCACAAATCATTACTTAAGTTGCCTTAATTCTGTAAAATTGTAAAAAAAAAATTTTTCGGAAAAACTGGAGTCATCTAGTGTTTCGAAAAAAACAAGATAACTGACATTGATTTTCAGTTTTAATGTCCAAAGATGAGTTTAATGGTACGAGAAATTTTTAACAATAATTAGTATTGTGGTTATTTTGTTGAACTATTTATGGTTTTTAATCCAAATTTTTTTAATATTTATAATTAGGCTTAAATTAATGAAATTTAATTTTTCATTAAATTATTTTTATGAAAAAAGGAATTTTACAACATGAAAATTAATTAAAATTGTTATTGATAATTTTTCATTCTTGACGTGGCTGGGGCTCGAACCCCGGCCGGCAGGTTACCATGACATGTTTCGATCGCAACCACTCGATCTCCTCAGACGGATTTGCCGTCTTACACTCGCTGCCATCGACGACTGCTGACGTCAATAGTCAAACATCAATCCTTAAACCAAATTGTATTCTAACATTTGGTAGATCGAAATTTGCTTCCCTGAATGATTATCCATTTTAATTGATTTTACATGTTTTTTCCTTACTTCTGTTTTTTCGTACTTTTGTCAAGAATTTTTCTTGAAGTCCAAGTACATTTTTTGTCTTTTCATTTTGTCTTTCTCTTTTCTGTTGACCTTTTTCAGCACAACTTGAAGGACAAATGTACACATAGAGCTCGTGCCTCAGCTTAAACAATAATTAGTATTGTGGTTATTTTATTGAACTATTTATTTATTATTTATAAACATTAAAAGGAAAAGATCGAGTGGTTGCGATCGAAACATGTCATGGTAACCTGCCGGCCGGGGTTCAAGCCGCAGCCACGTCAAGAATGAAAGATTATCAATAACAATTTTAATTCATTTTGATGTTGTAAAATTCCTTTCTTCATAAAAATAATTTAATGAAAAATTAAATTTCATGAACTTAAGCCTAATTAAAAATATTAAAAAAATTTGGATTAAAAATTTTTAACATAATTTAAAGTTATGTTTTGTTAAATGCGCATGCATAATAACATAAATTCATATGAAATAATTAGCAACATATGTTTAAAACATTAAGTGTGTTTTTCTCGTGTTTTAAAAAAATTGAGTTATCTAGTTTTTCTATACGGCCACAGAAATGTTTACAAAAAAGAAACAAACACAAATAAAAATCATTTAAAGGATATCAACATTAGTCATTCTATTAAGATCCATATCGTAATTTTAAATAAATTAACAAGAGCAACATTAAAGACTTAAAACAGATTAACAAAAAGTAAAACAAAACAACTGGATATGGCTAATGATAAATGGAAGAAACATTAGTAGCGCTGATCGACTTCTTAACTTCAGTCGCAGGGATATTTCAAGACTGGTATACATAAGTATATACTAACTGGTCACTGGACGATCGATGTGACGCTATGAGACTCGGTCCACCTTTGAATGAATGCTGCCGCAGCTGCAGAGAACTCGGAACTGTGAGAGGCGGTATTTAATCGCCTATTTGATTGCCCAGAGTTAAATTCAATACGACATGGATTATTTGGGAATTACCTTTTACAAGGACTTTAAGATGATCCGCTTAGTAGAATGAGCAATACATTTAACAAATTATATACAGCCAAATTATGAAAAAAATTTCCCCGGGTGTTTTCTCCCTTCTTCCATTTTTCCTATGTAAATTCAATTGTAAAAATGGGAAAAGGGAAAAACTCCCGGGGAATTTGTATTTATAATTGGGCTGATAGATTTATCGACTTTTTATCAAATCCTAATATCATGAAAAGGACAATAATCACCTTTCTCAACTCTTAGTAATAATTATTGTTAATTATGTGTCCTACCTATTTTTATGTGTATCGTTTTGTAATTAATTATTTTTAAATTGTATGTAAGAAATACAATTTAATAGACATAATACATATAATAATAAGCAAATAAATAAATATAGGAAACACATCTTCCCCCAGGTAACTTTTTAGTTTGAATAATTTTTCCAATAAACTCCGGGTTCTAAATCACCATTACAAACTTTTGAAAATATGTATAGGTATATGTAACGATTGAAGTCTTTTCTTAAAGCGAACCCGTGACTTTAGTTCAGAAGACCATGCATTTTTTTATCAACACTATTTAAAATGAACAAAATGTCACCACTGAAATCGAATCTTGATTTTATTTAAAAAAAAAAAATTAAAGAAAGAATTTCAAATTATACCTGATTAACACCTTAAAGTAATTACCCACGCGCTACCCACGACAGTAAAAATTACACCAATTTCGGGTAAATATCCACAAAGTGGAAACACTGCCCGTTACACATGTTTATTTGACTTTTGTTGCCTTCCGGATTTTACTAACAACCCCTGCAGATAACGAGACTAGTCCATACATGCGTGTTAAGAGTAGTCCATAAAGGAGTAGGAGTACTCCAAAACTACTCCAAATATATGGGTAAAATGTGGTCCATTTAACATTACGATGTCCTAGGAGGGGACCATGTAACCCACCGAAGTAGTCCCTAAACTACTCCATGGAGTACTAAAGTGTATTAGTTTTAAAAGTTCTCCATGTTACTACAGTATGGAGTACACTTAAGGGGTAGTTTAAGAATTTTTCATTTTTACTAATCGCCTTTTATGGTGAATATTTTAGTATATTATTGCTATTATAAACCTTTTTTTCACAAATTTCACTTTTAAATAAACAATTAATAATGGACACCATCAGGGCTACCAATGTGTAATACTGTAAACTATAGAAAAGTATACATCATGCAGTTGTTGACAGCATTGCATGTTAATTATACCCTTCACCGAAGGTAAAAGGGTATATATAACTTTGTCATTCCGTTTGTAATTTCTACAATATTGATCCTACACCTTATAAAGTATATATATTCTGGGTCCTTATGAAAAGCGAAGTTCAAAACCGGTTGTTCGTCTGACCGTCTGTCTGTTGAAATGGGTTTTCCGAAGCCCCCAGATATGGTGTGGACTTGGTTGGGGTATCTTTTGTCAGGTATTCTTATTATAATTTTGCTATTGAAATTCAGCCAGATCGGTCCACAAATGGCTGAGATATGTGAAAAAAACTACGACTACCTCTAATTTTTTACAAAAATCCCTTGTGTTTGTTGTATTTTTATTACTTTTTGCTGTATATCTGGGGAACGGCAAAAGCCAAAGTTTCCAAATTAGGTACACACATTTAGGTTTCCAATACACACCATCCTACAAAATGAGGGCGGAATTGGAGAAGTGGGCGTGGTACCTCCCGTACAAAAAAAATTAAGAATTGTATAAAAACCTAAATTATACGGCTGGCATATGTGCTATGGATATGACTTATATACCAAAATATCGGAAATTTTTAGAAGAACATATTTTATAAATAACTCGGGAAGATCGGTTCAGATACAAAAAAGTTATGACCAAAATTAATTTTTTTTTTTTAACATCAAAGTAATTACAACTCAACACAGTGAACATTAAACGGGCCATATTTCATTTAAATGATATTCAAACAACGTTGCTTCATGGGTTAGTTCTCTAGGGGGTGTGTTAAGTTAGAAACTGTGAGTTCTCTGGTTCGAATCTTGTTTTTTTAAAAAGAAAATTCTTTTTTTAAATTTTTATTTTGTTTATGTTCTAAAAACGATTTAAAAAAAAATATTTACCAGTTTTCGCTTTTTAAATTTAGTTTATAATGAAGTTTAAAGTATTGTAAATATGTATGTATACATAATATGTACACATATTATGTAAAAATTATTTAGTTTTTGTCTAGTTGCTCTGTATTCTGCTCCCACAATGGTGAAGGGTATATAAGATTCGGCACAGCCGAATATAGCACTCTTACTTGTTTTTTATAACATGGTCCATACTACAGTACATTGGACCATGTTGTAAGTAGTCAGCTTAAGCCACAATGGACCACGTAGTCCAATATTATCTGTTGGGATCAATTATTAGACCCCAGCAGCATATATTGGATTTCTGTAGTTATTTCACTTTAAAAATTTTAAGCATTTAGCTAAATAATTTTAACAAATAGAATATGGGAAGTATTGCTTGTTATTTTTCTTTTTAGACATGAAAATCTATATATATAAAACAGGATGTGTGTATGTATGTAACGTATGGACTTCAAAACTGGACTGGACCGATTTTGATGAAATTTTAAGGGAATCTTCAGAATATTCAGGCGGGTGACACTGTGAAGTCGGAATTTTCATATTGCACCACTAATGACATCTATATAATTTGGAGAATTTTTTCTTTAAAATGATCGCCATGGTCCAACTTAGATTTATACGAAAAAAAAATGTTCTTCATATGTTCGTATTAATCCATTTTAAGTTTTGGTCGAAAGAAAAATTTACCACGCCCACTTTTACGCCCACTTTTTTTATTAAGCGCATAACTTGAGAACGGCTTGACCGATTTGGACGATTTTTTCTCTAAAATGATTGCCATGGTCCAACTTAGGTTTTTACGGAAAGAAAATTTTGCGCCGCCCACTTTTTTCGATTTACCTACAATCAAAAAACGGCTCGATCGATTTGACTAATTTTTGATTTAAGTGTTCGTATTAATCCATTTTACGTTTTCATCGAAAGAAAAATGTACCACGCCTACTTTTACGCGCACTTTTTCTATTAAGCGCATAACTTGAGAACGGCTTGACCGATTTGGACGATTTATTCTTTAAAATCATCACCATGGTCCAACTTATGTTTTTACAAAAAGAAAATTTTGCCCCGCCCACTTTTTTTGATTTACCTAAAATCAGAAAACGGCTCCATCGATTTGACTAATTTTTCTTTCAAATGTTCGTATCTTTTTAACGGATTTTAAAAATCGAACGCAAACATTTTTCCTAATTTGGACAAGACAACGTCTGTCGGGTCAGCTAGTAATCTATATTTTGCATCTTGTAGTTGTTTTTGTTTTTACAACAAAATTTTAACACACGCGTATGTACGAAAACTTTTAAGCGTTTTTCGTACTTAAATTTAGTACGAGTTTTTTCTTTCTGTTTAGCAACTGTCGTTCCTTAAAAATATAACTTGCTCTAGTTCTTTGAACCTTTTTTTCAAGAAAAAGTTGTCATCTCTTTATGGAAAAATTACTTCAACTTCATTGATAAGGAGAACAAGAAAAGTTGGCGATGATTTTTCTGCTTGTAAAGGAAAAACTTGTGTGTGATATGCTAAATTGGGCGATTATATTCTAGACAACTTTTAACATCAATTTTCAAATTACCCCATTGGACACTTTTTTGATGTCAATTTAAAGTAAAATATCTATATTTTATAATAATATCATTTTTTAGACGTTAGCTTAAATATAAGGTTGTTGTGCACTTCGAATCATTAAGATTCATAGATTTGGCGCGAACAGAAAATTCATTGCATGTTGCACCCGTCAGGGCTTTAAGAGCAAATTTCTTATTATTGGATTATATTTCTCTACGATGTTTGATTTGATAATCATCGTCTGATATATAATCTTTCACAACAAAAAGAATAACACAATAAAAGTTTAAAAATTAACAGAGTTTTGTGTTTTTTTTGGTATGATCTTATGAAAGTTGGCCAATTTGGTTGCACCCGTCATGCACTTTAAAGCTCTCATATAAATTCTTGTAAATAGATAACAATAGTACATAAAAAAATGTTACCCCTTTTAGAAATAATTTAATTGTAAATGTGTTTCTTTCTATTAGTAAATGACGTTGAAAGCGTCTAAATGTTGCACCCGTCAGAATAGCATTTTTATATAAATAAAATATCGAAAATAAATTAATATTTTATTTATTTTAAAACCCGAAGTGACCTTAAGCTCGATAAATAATTTAAGAAGAAATATAAAATTACTTTTATTATATTCAAAAATAAATTTATTTACCACTCTTCTTTGAAACTCATCAACATAAGTTTTAGTCATCGAATGCAAATGGGCCCCTGGCACTTATTAAAACTCTGAAAATAAAATGAAACTCATTTCTATTAGTTTTTTTATCAGCCTTTTTCTCTCAGTGTTCCATTGCGTAGGAGTGTTTTACGCACTTGACATAACTGCATCCATCCATCATTCACTGCAATTCAACGTTATTTCGCCTCAAATGTCAGGTATTTTGTTAGTGATGCAATATTTGTATTGGATTTTGTTGTTTTCTTTTTTTTTTTTAACTTAGTTATGGAGTCAATTATCTAAAATTGAAATTTCTTATCGAATTTACATAAAATTTATTTGTTGGAAAATTTTATTTTCCAATAAATACTTGTCGCAAACAAACACACACACATGTTCTGTAGTCTGTAAACGGAAATTTGTGTCTGTTACTTGTTAATTGATTTTCAATATAAATTAAGTTTTAAATTGTTGTAAATTTGAATAGCACTACAACTAGAAATCAATAAAATGCATTTTCTTTAAGATTTCTTGAAAAAGTCTTCTATATAAAATTTAAGTCAAACAGCAATATATAAAATAGAGTTTATTGATATTGTGAATTTTAGTAGGAAATTTAACGATTTGGTTTCGAGCAAATTTCTCTTACCTATCTTATCCCTTGTACACATTGTCAGCAAAGTTCCTCAATGGTGGGGAGGGAGAATTTTGGCTTTGGGATAAGTGATATATTAATCCGATTTGTTTTCTTTTCTAATTCTTGTGAATCATCTTCAATAATTGTTTACGTTTTTTCAAGGACTATACAGCAATTTTAAGATTTTGTAATAATCGTATAGGGGGCAGTGTTGCCAGAAGTAGAAATAAAATTTCTACATGTAAGTTTCCATGTATCGTATAACAAATTTAGTGTTTTTTTAATACTTTAACTGGTTTATTTTTCGAAAATAGTTATTTATACCAGAAAACATATTGGAATGCTAGTTTATTTACAAAATTTTCAATATTTTGAGCACTTTTTGTCAATACCTTAAACTATTGAATTCAATATTTTAACGTCCATTCATACACTTGCAATACCAACAATTTTATTGTGGCCAAAAGTGACAAATCACTACTTTTACTATAAAAACCAATTGCAACGAGCAGAAAAAATGCATTCAACCACCAAAAAATTTACCACGAACACATGTTTTTAACTGGGAAATGCAAAAACAAAATATTTATGAACATGTTGGACAACACAAGCCATGCAAAAAACCAGAAATACAATAAATGGAGATGGCCTGGAGAAGCAAATGGATATTGAGTAAAGAACATTTTGTATTGAATTTAATATGGTAAATATATAAAATGCTGACGACCTTCAACACTCTTCTCTCTCTGGGTGGACTGACTGTCTAGGCACGAGGCATCTACAAATAGAGTCATAGGCAACTGCATAATTTAGTTCACCATGCAGATGCATGCAAAAACACATAGTACAGAGCAACGTTGCAGGACATAAAACAGCAAGCCAACTAACTATCATTTAATCACAGATACGCTACACAAAGCGAAAAGATTCGTTCTAAAATTGTCAGCTGGTTAACAAATCATATCAAATTGACAAATTTATAACAAAACGTTGGCAAATTAAGAACAAAACGTTGTCAAATTGAAAATTAAAGTTTTAAAATACCCTACTGTGTTATATCATGAATGTACTTTTATAAAATCTAAGACGCCTTTCTGGCAATTCAATTTATGATGCAAATTATAAAACAGCAAGTGCATAATGTGTAGTGGATAAGTGCAAATAATTTAAATTTTGTATACCATTCACCACAGGGGAAAGGGGTATATTATACAAGTTTGGCAGTTCGTTCTGTCTGTTGAAATGGGTTTTCCGAAGATGCCACAAATGGTGAGTACTATGTTTTTATATATTTATGTCAAATATTTAATATATTTTGCTATTGAAATTCAACCTGATCGGTCCACAAATGGCTGAGAAATGAGGGAAAAACCCACGATTGCCCTTAATTTTACACATAAATCCCCTGTTGTTGTTTTTTTTTCTGTATATCTAGGTACAAGCATCTTGGTTATCAATATACAACTTCCGACTTAATGTGGGCGGGATTGGAGAAGAACAGTATTTATAAAACTTTCTATTCTTATAGCAGTATGGTGAAGAGTAAATACGATTCAATATAGCCGAATATAGCACTCTTACTTGTTCTTTATTCGATTTTGATTTTTTAACAATGTCTTGCTTTAATAAAATAAAATTTTTTTAATAAATTTCACATATTTTTCAGATTAAGAACAGTCCTTTAAATCGAAATAAAAAAAAGTTTATCAAAATAAGGACGACCTGTAGTTAAAATGACAACATTACATTATCAAAATTAAAACAATGTGTTGTCAATTTAAGAACGATGTGTTTTCAATATGTGAAACAATTGGAAATCTTCTTAAAACTCCTACATCATCCGTTAACAAATTGAGAACAAACTTGCAGCTCTTTTTTGACAATAATTGGTGTCATGTTTGTTCCCCTCTGTGTAAAAACACAGACAAATTTGCCTAGACCAATTTTGTGCAGTTGATACTTTTAGCATTTGCATTGCATTGATGTGTCCGTCCTGGTCAGTCCTTTTAAGTTTTTAACATGCGGCCGGAAATGCATTATAACGTTTAATTTTTTAACTTTTGTAAAAACTGCATGTTGCATCATGGTAGTTCATGTTAAATCCTTGGGTGGGTAGGAGTTGGTAGTAAAAGTTGTGTGTGTTTTTTTAAATGAATTTCGTCTGCCAACCAAAGCGTCACGCCTGGACTTGACATATTTACTCGTTCTGGGTGCTGCAATTTGTAAATTGTCTCTTTATTTATTTTATGATGGCAGTAAATGTTTTTGCAAAACTAAAGGAAAATCCTCTATGGGTTTCCGGTTTGACCGAATGGCATATTTTATAAAAACAAACAAGTTTAATTTAAAAAAAGATGTGTATAGAAATACAAAAACATTGGAAACAAATTAAATTATTTTAAAAATAAAATCATTAAAGCTTAGCTGTTTTTATATCTATGTCTATTAATTTCGCAAGCCGGTTTAACTAAGACTTATTTAACTTTTCCAGGAAACTTTTTTACTAAAAATCTTAATAGACCCCCTTACTAATCCATCATTAATCTTCTTTCCTCGACTGACAAATAACTAACACTTAAAAATTGTTATAACCGTAACTCAATAAGTTTGTTCTTCCTTTCGATGGTTGGCTGGATGGACGGTAGTTTCTTTGTTTGTTTGGTTGACAACTAAATACTCTGGTGTTATTTGTTTAGAAAGTTCAGCTCAGTGTCGTTATACAGTTTATTGTTTTGTTTTACTAGACAATTAACTTCAGCTGGCCACAGCTACTGTATTATTCACTTTTAACTGACCATTAAAGCCAATTTTGTTTTTAGATTCTCTTTTCATTTTGTTTGTTGCTCCCGCATTCCACCATCAAACCAAAGAATGTCTATTGCATTACAGAATGTGTGTGGCTAAACTGAAGAACATTTCAAAAATTTGTGTTTAGATTTATTCGAATCTTTAAAACCGATTCTAAACTTATTTGATACAAAAATTAATGGCGCATCGGTTGTTAATTTAAATTTTATATTCAGCTATATGTAAAAAAAAATCCGTCTTTAAATCTTAAACGGTTGTATTGAATGAATAACGGTGCGTTTCAATATTTTCGACAACTATCTTTGTCAAATTAATAACTAAACAAAGTCAAATCAAAAGAAAAAGTTTATAAAAAATACCAGACGTTGTCACATAAAGAACGAAATGTTTTTTAATTGTGATCGACAAAGTAAAAATACCATACGTTGTCATATCAATAATACTCCGTAATTAAATCAAGAACACTACGTAATGGGATCGGTGCATAGTTTACACTCTGAAGACAAATCAAGTATATTACGTAATAAAATCGTTGTTTAGTTGTATCTCTTAACAGCAAAATAAAAAATGGAGCTTCCAACGAAGCAGGTTTGTAAGGGAGAAATATGGCGAGTTCCCACTTTGAAGCAATACATTTTTGACACATAAAGCGCATTATTCAGCGCACATAAAAATTGTTGGATGTAACGATCAGCTTTACATACTGAATGTTTTGATACAGTTATTTTTTAGTATTCTCCCTTACAAACCTGCTTCGTAGTAAGGGAATGCCGTAGCACTTGAAATGTTATTTTTTTTTTTTATAAAAGTTGTTGAGAGTTCTTTCACTTACTTTACTGCAACTTCTGTATGTCTTATTGCGTAGCGCATAATTGTGAGCTTATTTTTTTAAATGTACCTTTAGTGCTTCGCAAAATGAAAAAATTTTTTATTGGGAGCCGTTACTAAACAAAAGCGTAACTAAACAGAAGCATACCTAAATAGCAATTGATCCGATTTTGACAGCGCATTTAAAAGTGAAGTTGGCCGCTATTGTTATTAAATAATGGCAATTTAGCTATTTTTTTTTTTTTTTTTTTGTTCAATCTAGCGGTTTTATCTCCATTTTTGATCGTGGTTTTATTTTGTGGGTTTTATTAAACAAGGAAGTTAACACTACCGTTCGTGACACAACGTTGACACACTTGTTTAGGAATGGCATATCATCGTTTAAGCTGGAGGTCCACACCACGCGTTTATCACTTTTTCGCAGCATACGCAGCTGTCAAAAAAGTAGAATCCGTGTAGTTATAAGTTACATGAACAAAAGCGAAGATGCCTTGAGGCGAAAAATATGTTAAATTTCTACTTTTGTAGGCGTCACAAGCAGCGTTCGAACAAATCAGGTGATTTTGACAAATTAAATTTTATTTTTACTTGTGCTGCTGCTTCATAAAAAGCGTTGCATGTAACTTGAAACGAAGAACGCAAGTAAGGTTAGAAAAGCATGCGCTGCGTGGAGGCGAAAACGCGTGGTATGGACCTCCAGCTTTAAGCTGAGCGGAAGAAAACTTTCCGCTCTTGTTTAAGTACGGCTGTAACTCTTTTAAATGGAAACCGAACAACATTTTTTTGGTATGAATAAAATATATTTTTAAATACTTGTCGATCTGTTCGAAAAAGAAAATGAAGTTTAGTGAAATTAACTTTCTTTTTTTATTTTAAAACTAAGTTTTTGGCTAACTATTTCAAACATATCGCCAGGGTATTACACAGTTTTTGGAGCCTCATTCACAAATCCTCGGTAAACCTAGACCTTCATAATAGAAGTCAAAGGCTTCCAGAATCCGGTCTAGAGTATTTTGGTCTCCACCATTAAAACGTCTGAATTTTTAAGTTTAAACTTAAAACAAAATCCACTAAATGGAAAGCCAGGATAACTCAATATCTGATGAAGTTGCTTGGTTTTAAGATAATAAATTTAAAGTTTTCGTAAAATGTTATTATTGGAAAAGTTCAGTCTAAAGCGGCCCATACACTTGCAATATTATTGTGTATGATATTCGCCATATTAGTTCCATTTTATCCTATATTATGCAATAAGTCGCACAATGATTTTATTCATTCAATAAAAAAGTGAACAAAACTTATAGGAATAACATAAACAGCATTGTACAATGTTGCCAACATACTTTATTTTCGTTGTGCAATAAAAATCAAAAGTCTTGATTGTTGCCAATATATTGTTCCACCTTCGAATATCACATACACATTGGCGATATAATTGTACAATACGATAATTAAACAATTTTATTGCAAGTGTATGAGCCGCTTAAGATTCTATTAAAATCATATTAACAAAAAATAAATAAAAATTTACCCCAAATTTGGGCCTATTTTTCATAATGCAATTATGACACTCTATGTTGTCAAATAAAGCACAGACGTGGTAAGCTTACTTTTGACAACGGTTTGTGTCTGTTTTGTCTATTTTTCTACCACATTTTTTCTTTATTTGTCACCATTTAATTTAATCGCTACCGCGTAGCGCTGCTCCACAAAATCTGCAAGCCATTCACATTTACATATAAGGTTTAATTTAGCCTAAAAGAAAAGCACATAGATTTTCTCAAACCTTCTGACTTTTATTTAAATGTGATGTCCCGAGTTTAAAGGCTAATCGTTTTAACGATGGAACGTGACTTCTTAATATAATCTCTCAACTTCAACCCAATTTCAATTTAAAATTCAAATCAAATTTTTCTAAACCCTATGGAATATATACAAAATAACATAACATTCTACATAGTTCTAATATGCAGAAAAAAAGTTTTGTCAAAAATTTTTATTGATATTCAAGTATGTGATCATTTATAATAAATTTTTCCTGTATATATTCTTTTAAATACAGGTGATCTTAAAAGCCCTGCTGATAACTTTTTTAAGCTTTTTCATTGTTGGATGTCAAAATTTTGCTTATTAACGTTGTTTCTGTTTTGTTTTATTTTATTTTTTTTTTTTTTTTTTTTTTTTTTTTTTTTTGAAATGAAAAGTGAATTCAAGATTGTGAGCAAAGAAGCTTCGTATTTCTTGGGACTAGAAATTGAGAAAAATGAAAATTATATAAAGATACACCAAAAAGCGTATGCCAAGAAAATTTTAGAGAAGTTTAACTTTTCAGAATGTCGTCCAGTTTCTACACCAATGGAGAAGGTTTCTGATACTAATAAAGAAAAAGAAAATACTGAATTTCCATACAGACAAGCAGTTGGTGCTTTAATGTATTTAATGTTGGGAACGAGGATTGACTTAGCATACAGTGTAGGTTATTTGTCAAGATCTTTAGAAAATCCAACTAATGAAGATGTTCAAAGAGTTAAGCGTGTTTTTCGATACCTAGCAGGTACCTTAAACGTTGGAATAGTTTATAACAAAAGGTTATTATATTTTATTTCTCTTTTTGACATTGTACAATAATTTTACAAAAACAACTTGCTTGTGGTTTTTGTACGAGCTGTACTTGTTGTAGTACCGAGATTACGTGGAATGAATTCGCCTGGATGATATCGAGCCTTAACCGCAAAAATAACGTAAGCGACATGATTTTCAATTTTCGAGTTTTTTAATAAATGACTTTATTGGCAATACTTGCATCAACTCCTAAAATGTCATGTTCACATAAGGTACCGTTACGATATTATGCAAGAACAATTTTATTGTAAGCGACAAATTCCATACACAATTTATATGAAATAAAATAAAAAAGCTCTCACCTGTAAAATTTGATTTTTGGCGCTTACGTTATTTTCGCTGCTAGTGGTCGTTATCTATATGTCAAATGAACTGCATTTTAAACAAAAAATTTAGCCTTTACTTAAGAAATGGATTTTAACATCGGTCGAAATTCAGCACACCTGCTAAAAACTTTTGTTTTTTATCACATACCCGATTGAATCAAAACAACAACAAAAATTTTGCGAAAAGAAAAATTTGAAAATAAATTACAGCTACTTTTAAATATTCAATCGCGATTACGAGCGCTAACCTTGAGTTTAGCGTACTGAAATTAGCTTTACCAGTAGAACGCTTAGCCCTTTACAATTTCCGACTCATACAATGTATTTAATAGAGTTAAGAAACAAATTTTAATCGCGAATTCCCAAATACAAGCGAGATGATTCAGCGAACTCAAATTACAAGAAATACCGGTTGGATGCCCAGCTGGTTAAAAAAAAGGGGTAAAATTCGAGCATAGAATTATGAGTAGTGTTTTTCATACGGGATTTCAACAATTTCCGGGATTTTTTATTAATAAAGAAAACGTTTATTAGATTCGACGAAAATATTTTTTTTTTAAGGAAGACACTGAAAGTGTCTTGAGAATATAAAATGTTCTTTTGACTATAAAGTGTGCCATGTGCTATAAAGGCAAACATCTGTAGAAAGGAAAAACACGTTTTTGAAATCTTCTTGATAAAAATTAGAAATAGGCTTTCAAACGATTCTGTAAATATAATTTTTTGCAATAATTTGTTTAAAAATTTACTTTTTAGGTTTTATGTAATTGCTACTGGCTTTGAATTAATTCTGTGGTTATAAGTGCTTAAGTCTATGTGTTTAGATTTATAGGAGAACCATTTAAATCTTTAAAGGTGGCCTTTGTAAATTTACTCCGAATTTAATATCATCATCAGTTCTTTGCAGTTATAGTTTTTAAGTTTTTATTCCTAGACACTCCTAACGTCACAGATCGGAAGTTTTTATTATTCCAAATGTTATTGCACATTGAAAAAGGATAACTAAAAAGTCATTTTACTATAACATACTCAAAAATCCTACAAAATAATTGAAATTTTCTCATGTGTACTTTTGAACATGAAGATCTTAAGGTGCCATTAAGCACTTTTTATTGTTTTGTATGTACGTGAAGGCCATAAGCACCACGACCCAGAGGATCTTTTGTACAGACCATGTGTCTCACCATGTCAGGTTCAGGCTGCGTATGAAGCCCATTACTCTGCCCGGTGAAAGATCATAGACATCAGTCGGGCCCACTATTTGCCACCCGAAAAATTTTCGGCTAGAACTCCCCAATGCGGGACAGCAGCAGAGCAGATGTTCCAACGTCTCGTCATCCACCTCACCGAATCTGCATATTTTGGAAGATGTAATAACCAAATTAAACTGGTGGTATCTAAAACCCCAGTTCCCCGTGATTGGCCCAACAAGTAGTCTAAGTTCCGCCATCTCAAGCAGCAGAAACCACCCTGCCTTGCGCCGGGACAGTGTCACAAACCTTTTGGACTGTCTTAATCCGGAAGTGGACCATTTTTCTAACGTCCCGCTGATGTAACCCACAGGGACGCCGAAGAAAGGCTCAGGGCCTACAAATATGCGACGACATTATTAACAGACTCAATCCCCTTGCCCTCCTCCTCAGACATTCCCCAGCGCATATGGCGTAGATTTCCGCCTGAAAGATAGATGGCTGTTGTCCGCCCATGCGCGCCACCAGGATTGGTCCGTCCATTGGTCCCTACCAGGTATAAGGACATTAAAATTCCTATTCAATGCCAGACTACGCAGCATATGATAACCCACCACAATGGATGGATCATTCCTAATGATTTCCAGGATCCGCATGTGACCCACCCAGTCACTTGCCTTATATTCAGCAATGCCGGGCATCCTGCTAGCACCGCTGCAGACTTCCTCCCTTATTGAAATGTGCAATGGAGGAATGTGCAGGATAGCTCCCAAAGCCTGAATGGGACAGGTCCTCATGGTACCCGTGATCGATATGCAGATCAGGACGTAGTCCTTATTGGACAATATTGGTCTAATAATCGTAACAAAAGACCAGTGAATCATCCTAGGTTTCAGCCCCCATGTCTTCCCGAAGAGTCTTTGGCAGGCATATATTGCCCTTGTTGCCCCTGGTGACATGGGCCAACTGAGCGTTCCAGTTGAGGGATCTATCCAGAATGATCCCCATGTATTTCACCTCATTAGAGAATCCGATAACCGCACCATTAAGGGTCGGTTCACTTTACTTATTTAATTGATCTCAGGAAATGTTATTTGTTCAAATAAATAAAATTAAATAATATTTTGCATCAATTTGCAACGATCGAGAAATTTAAAAATAAATGCCGCTTTCCCGGGAAATGAAAAGTTCGGGAAAAGAAAAACTCTAGTTATGAGACAAATTACAAAATTATGATCGGAACTCATAATTAGACAAATTACAAAAAGTGTGAAAGCTCGACACGAGATCTTAATTCTATTTAAAAATCGTAGGCCTACGTTGAACACATGAGTGTAAGAATATATATGTACATAAAAAAAAAATTACAATAGAGTTGAGGACTAGTTCGAACTCGGAACGAATTGTAACCGGATTTGATAAAAAAAAATATCTTGTTGGTATAATTTCATAACTGAAACTTTTATTTTGTTAAAAAAAAAACCGGATTTTCTGCTACCTTGTATTCACTGATATCTCCAATATGGTGGCAACATATTGTAAACATATTTTGACACTTAATTGTTCATAAATTCTTATTGGAAAGCTATGAAAATAAACTCATTGGCATTGCCGTATAAACAACACTTAATGTGTTGTAAATTTAAAATAAAATAAAAAAACTTTGTAACTAAATATTGACACAAGTTTTCGGTGAATAGTCAACAACAAGCATATTGCGATTAATGCATAAATATTTTAAAAGGTCTTCATGCATTTGTTACACATTTGCAGGCGCATAAAGCCAAATGAAGCGATTGACACAAATGCCCATAAAGATTTTAAAATATTAACTTTAACAATTAAGACTTCAGTATGAAAAAGTTAAACACATAAGTTATTTAAAAACCATTGATGAATGTTTTTTTTTTATCCTTGAAAAATTTTATGAATTGAAATGGTTAATAAATCTAGTGGGGTATTTTAAAATAGCATGAAATTTTGTTGGGGAAATAAGATAAATTTCGTAATTGAATTTTTTTTCAATGATGCAATGGATATAATTTCAAAATATTAAAATTTTTAGATTCTTCTGATGTTATGTTCTATTTAAATAAATAAGAAACTAACCGTTGTCGAAAGGACAACAACATGATTTCAATATAAAAAGGGCCGTTGCCAAAATAAGAACAATAAGTTGTTAATAGAACAACGGTGTGTTATTAACATGAAAGAAATGTACTGTGCAAATAAAAACAAATCTGGAGGAAAAAGTTTTCTCAAAATTTTTTTAATTTTTGTTGTCAAGTTAAGGACAAACGTGATTAATTTTTTTTTTTTTTTTTTTTTTTTGACATGGGATTATGTAAATTTTAGGATTTTCTCTACTGGATTCTCCCTCTTTGTAGCAATACCAATATTAGAGTAATTACATAATCTTTAACATATTATTGTTATTATTTTTTATATTGCCTTAAACAACCAAATCATAACTGATTACTTTAACCTTCTCCATATCCAAGTTTTGCCAAGTCTTTGCAATTCAACACGATCTTAATACGAAAAGAAAAGACGTTGAAACGATTTAACTGCTGTGTTAACACATCATTCTTAAATTGATTTTCTGGCTGCACATTGCCTGCGTCTTTGAGACTCCATGAAAATGACTTATGGACATGACTGAACTTTGAATGCGCATCTTCACTGTTTGTTGCATTCGGCAGTTGCTTTATTGGCTGTTTTTTTTTTGGCGTTTCTTTGAACTTTTTACTTTTAGTGTATGTTCTTTATGTTCAGCCTTTCCTCATTGTTTGCGCAGGCGTATAAATTCTTAACCAAAGTGTGAAACCGCAGAAAAACTTCGGTAGCAAATACAGAAGAGACGAAACAAACAAACAAACAAACAAAAACAAAAAATGATCAAATTAGTTATTGGCGCAACAAATTTGTGTGTGATTTTTACAAACAACACAAACGAAATGCAAAATATTTGAAAAAGAAGTCAAAATGGCAAAATAAATTATATACTTCAGATGGATGGCTCTTTGCAACTGGTTTTTCTTTTCCCACTTAGAAATACCAAGATCATGATCAACGGACAATTTCATTCTCTAGCTAATGATCTTTTTCTAAATTTTCAGTCTTTCTTCTTGATGTTTTCAAACATTAATCATCAATCATAATCGATTTCATAAGGCATTTTAAGTGTAGAAAAATCAATTTGTTCGAAACAACTGAATTGGTTCAATTTTATGCTAAGCAGTGATCGAAAAATGTAAAGCAAACAAATTCAACCATTCCATGTACTTTTTTATATGGTCTTAAAATAATGATTATTTTGCAGGTTCATTTTAGTTCAATTTGTAGGGATTAACATTGTAAAAATAATAAGATCATGATCGCTCATTTTCATTCCTTTCAATTTCATATGTCGTTTTAAGTTTAGAAGTCTTGATCCATTGAAGAAATATTCTCTCCCCAGTGATCTTATTTGGGGTTTTGTCTTAAATTGTTTGTTAGCAGTGTTGCCGTACATGTAATTTGTTTAGAAAAATTATTAAATTGTGTATATACACGATTTATTGCTCACACACAGTTGTAAAAGAAAAACTCACTGGAATATTGTGCTTATTGGTCTAGACCAGTCATAACCACTCCATAGACTCGCGTGCAGTCAATAATTGTATTCTTCAGACAGACACGGTCGGCAATTCACATGTATACAACAACTTTGTTCGGGCCACTCCAAAGTCTCGTGAGGCAGTCAATAATCGTATTTTTTAAACAGACACGGTCGGCAATTCATATGTACACAAAAACATTGTTTGTTGCTTGGTTATCACTGGTCTAGACAATAAATATAAAAAGTTTGAGCGAAATCGGAGTACTTTAAATGCTGCCCCAAAGAGGTCAAAGGTCAAATTTCATTAATTTCCATATTTTCATTAAGTATTTATATAGAATTTTGGCTGTTTTTTCCTGGCTCAGCGTGAAATTTGTAAAATGTATTCCTTCGTGTGATAAGAATACTCAGCAAAACTTTTGAAAAAATTAATCCTCCCATGTCCTGTGGATCATATGTGTTACAAACAGTTTGTTTTCAATAAGCTGACATATGTAAATAAACTTTTTGTGAAAAAAAGCGTCAATCCATCACTCTTGTTGAAGACAAAATGATACATATTGCATATTGAACTAAATAGCATTGTTTGCTAATGCAAATATTAAAAGCATTATTATTATTATATTATAAGCATGTTATTTGCTAAATTAATAAATTATATCATTTTAAGGATACTTAAGTAATCATCGCTTCTTAAATTTCAAAAAAAAAGTTTGTGTTACATCTTAAACTTTAGTTAGAAATACAATAAAATTTGTATTACTTTGAATAGATGTTTCCTCTGAACCTCATCTTTGGTGATTTTTTTCATGGGAATCTTTTATAGCTTAATTCCTCTTTCGGTGCAGTCGTTTTTATACCCTTAACCTCAGGTGGAAAAGGGTAAATATAAGTTTTTCATTCCGTTTGTAATTTCTGCAATATTGATCTAAGACCCTATAAAGTATATATATTCTGGGTCCTTATGAGGAGAGAACTTGATTTAACCATGTCCGTCCGTCTGTCCGTCCGTCCGTCTTACGTTTGATATGTGTTTTCCGGAGACGCTAGATAGACATGATAGCGGCTAGGTTGTTTTACATTTGTGTCACATACATTCAGGTTGTCAATACACACCACCCTACAAAATGTGTGCGGGATTGGAGAAGTGGGCGTGGTACCTCCCGTACAAAAAAAAATTAAAAATTTTATAAAAACCTAACTTTTAGGGCTGCCATATGTCCTATGGATATGACTTATATACCAAAATATCGAATTTTTTAGTAGAACATATTTTATAGAAAACTCGGGAAAATCGGTTCAGATACAAAAATATTATGACCAAAATTAAATTTTTTCATTGCACTTAATAATGTAATTTACCCATTATTAGCATTCATTTTAACCCAATATAAAATGGGCTAATATTCTTAAATTTGTTTAAAGAACTTATATTTCAAAAAAGAAAAACTTGCTGAATATAAAGTTTTGTATGCATTTAAGAAATCGGGTAATTTTGCCCCTTATAAGCTCAGAAGGGTTAATTTTTCCAAAAAATATTCATAAAATATTCTAACCACCCTTCATCAAATTAATGAAAAATTTTTGTGCCAATCTAAGAACAACCAAGAAAATTCCTAATAAAAATATAGAATTTACTTAAATTTGAACTTTGACCTCTTTGGGGCAGAACTTAAAGTGGTCCGATATTGCTGAAATTTTTACCAGTTATATTTAAGACTAATCGGCACAATATTTCGCCTGGGCATTTGCGAAAATCGAAAGTTGAAATTTCGGTGCCACCCTAATGCATACATTTGAATTTAAAGAGCTTAAAGAGCAAATTTCTTATTATTGGATTATATTACTCTACGATATTTGATTTGATAATAATCGTCTGATATCTCATCTTTCACAATAAAAAAGAATAATACAATAAAAGTTAAAAAATAACAGAGTTTTGTGGTATGATCTTATGAAAGTTGGCCAATTTGGTTGCACCCGTCAAGCACTTTAAAGCTCTCTCGTGTCTATTTGATCGTTTCATATAAATTCTTGTAAATAGATAACAATAGTATATAAAAAAATGTTACCCCTTCTAGAAATAACTTAATTGCAAATTTCTTTCTTTCTATTAGTAAAAGACGTTTAAAGCGTCTAAATGTTGCACCCGTCAGAATAGAATCGCCCTAAATAAAGATTTCAAACAAAGTATTGGAAAAAGTTGTAACAAAAGCTTCAAAATGCAAATATTTATGCCAAAATTTTTGCAAGTATTTAAAACCTTGAAGATTATATAGGGATTAAATGTTTAAATATTTGTTTTTCAAAACCCGCGTAAACATTCACAATCGTGAGCTTAGGTTTTCTAAAATAACAAAGGTCTTGACCACGACGTTCACTTAAGTTGATCTAAAAATATAAAAAAATATCTGTTGTTTAATCCTATGCTATAAATACATAATTTATACATAAGTAATAAGTATATTAAACATTTTAAACAAAGGGTACGTTCGTTAATACATCACTTGTAAGAAACTTGGCATTACTCTCATTCGTCAAAAGTATTTTATGCTCTGCTGCAAATGTTGGACCCATTTCACACTGGGCAAGTTACTTGCCGACAACAACACAGTCTGTACAAAATGTGTTTTCCTTACCCCGACCTTACCGCTGACGTCTACAAACCAAGAGTTGCGCAAGTAACTTGCCGATTGTGAAAGGGGTCTTGGCAATTATTGCATCAGTTTATTTTCTGATGCAATAACTTTTAACATAAAAGAAATTGGTATATTTTTCTTTCTTGATGCTTTTTCTTGTAATTTATAAGAAAACTATCACTTTTTATTTCAATATTTTCAATAAATTTTGCCATCGCTAATGTTGATAAACATTTTTTTAATTATCTTATGTTCGCTTATAAAACTTTTAAAATTTAGCTCGTGTTCAAAAATGCAAACTTTGCTCAGCTGTTGTGCAGTAAAAAAAAGCATCAGCATCACAAGCGCAACTGGTGATCACGCATTACCAACAAAATTTTGCATCGCTGCAGTGATGCACAGATTTGATGCATTTACGAACGTACACAAAGTTTTGGATTGATTATTAAACTTCATATTCACGCAGGTTTTTAGACGCCAAATAGGTATACCTTATTATTGTTGATATTGATCTCCTGTAATAAAAATAAAAGTTTAGTTACGATTTTTTTTATTCCCTTAGCAAAACCCCTCGAAGCTCTGCGCTTGTCTGCAGGAAAGAAAGAAACCAGAGTCCTGGCGGGAATCGAACCCGCAACCCCGGCGCTGATAGACTAGCTCACTACTAGCTAGCCTACCGGGGCACTCGAACGTACGGTTGCATTGAAAGCTGCTGCGTTGTTTTTCAACATGAAAATTCTATTGCCAATACATTTTCAATAAAATAAACCGACCTAGCGATCTGTCAAACAAAATTTTTTAGATTTTTGAATTCGACTTCTAAAATGCATGTGTAATTTTTCTTTAAATGTGTTATTTGGAACACCGTCCTGAATTCTTCGCTGGCAACACTGGATTGATAACTTGTAAATAACATAATACTCTCGAGCGGATTCTGGAAGTTTTTGCTCTCCTATACGTAGGTTTAGGTAGACCGATGTTTTTTTGATACTCTAGCAATATAACTACGAATAATTAGTTAACAAGTATTTTTTAGAAAAAACTACTGTATGACCTTTAGATTTTGAGGCTTAATAAAATAGATAAGCCAAAAATTTAAGGAGGTTACAACGAAGGGGGCGCTCATCGAGCTAGTAAAATATGGCGGTTTAATGAAATGCTAAAATTTGGCCTCTGCAGCACCTAGGATGCCCCTTGACGGGTAAAATGTATGTTTCTTCCACCGCCTTTCGAGTCTATCAACATTCAATCCCATTCTAGTGCTTTATGAAGGGAATATAAGATTCGACATAGCCGTATATAGCACTCTTACTTCTTTTATCTGGGTTTTAATGGGTTTTAGGAATTAAATACCACTAAGTTAGTTATTTATTATTACTTTGAAAATATGGCAGCTCTACTTTATAATATAATAATAATATAAAGTTGATTGAATTCTTTCAGTTTCTTCATTATTTAGTTGAACGCATTTCGTGTTCGTATTGTTTATTGTACGTGAGCATTCATTCAAATCACTCCTGTATAAAAAAGGTTTGCATAAGGAATATTTTCTTGCCACTGTGGCCCCATCATTTAGCATTTACTGTGTCATTGGCTCTCAAGCTTATGGCTGAATGATGAACTTTGTTTTGCTTATATTTTCGGAAGTTAATAATACAAAATAAAAAACAAATTAAAAATAAGTTCGAGTTGTTAATTTAAATTTGGTTTCTTAGTTTTATGACTCGTTTTTTTTTTTTTTTTGTTGCTTCTTTACTTCAATTTAAGATTATACATAGTTTGTATGCTAAACTATAATCCTCAGGTTGTTTTTGGGACTTTTAACCAGTTTTGTTTTATATGAATGTGGCATTATGACAAAACATAGTAAGGCAAAATTTAAAAGATGAGAAAAAGTTGTAAATAACACGAATTTTCATTCAAAAAACATTTTTGTTTACGTTTTTAAATTTTTCTTTTTGTATTCTGAAAATCACTTTAACTTAAATAACGTGATTTCAATTCACATGTGCCTTTTAAAATTACACGTGTGATATTAAAGTGTTTCGATGTGGTTTTCAAGTGCCGAAAGAACACCGAGATACATTATCGGGAATAAAAATATGAAAAACTTATGGCAATACCTCCCATAGTTTTTCGTTACCTGCGATTTTCGGGTAAAACTCTTTTTTTTTTTGCCATATTTTGGTGAATGGCCCCAATTTCCTTACTGTAATGAATTTTAAGTAAAACTTATTAAGAATATTATAGTTCAGATAATTCTAAATATATATACTCTGAAGGTTTTTCTTAAATCGGAAAACATTAACCCTAAAAACGTGAAATGTCAAATGTTGACATATTTGGAATTTCTAAAGTAAAGAGACGCGAAATATTGTACATATATTCTTGCTTCGATTTGTATGAAACTGGAGAAAAATGTAATAAGTATTAAGTCGTTAGAAGCAAAAACCGTGCAAAAATGGAAATAAGCCCTTAAATGCACTTGAGGTCAAAATGTCCCAAAATATATTAAGCTTTGAAAAATCTGTCAATTTGAAATGGTGGTATTTTAAAAATATTACGAATCTAATTTTTTCTTTCATCGATTTAAAAAAATAAAATTTTTAGTTCGTAATGGTCAAAAATTCAAATCGGTTAAAGGTATTATTATTATTAAGTACTCTAATAAAATGTATGGAGTATGGAGTAGTCGAAATATTTGACAGCATTTGTTTTCTTTCCAAAAAAAAAAAAATCAAGTGTTCACATACCACAAACAACAAATTCTTGGTATGAACTGAACAATTACGTATTTTGCTTTTCTTAATACCGTGTTCAGATATGCACCTTAATTGAATTTTACGCAATAAATGCCATTATTGAGCTCAATTATTGCTCAATTAGTAAGAAATTGTTACAAATATTGAGTAAAATTAAAATGCGACACTGTAACAAGTGTGTTTATTAAGCAAAACACAACTAACTAAACAGTTTTTTGACATTTGGCAATTGAAATTACAACAAAAAAAAGGCCCATCCAGTTGGTCTGCGCAAAAACCAGATGCTTATTCCTTAAAGATGTCGAAAGTTGTTTACATTTTCTTACCCATGTACATTTTTGTTTACGTTGAATGTTGTATGTAGTAGTAATATAAATTGAGTTAGCTAAATTGTGTATATGTGAACACATTATTTTGTAGGCGAAGTTTTTACTGGGAAGTTTGTCTTTCCGTGTGAAACTTTTTTGTTATCCATCTAAGACCCCATAAAGTACATATATTCTGAATTTTTGAGTAATTCTAAGTCGATTTCGCCATGTATGTCCATCTGTTGGAAACACGCTCACTTTCGAAAAACTCAAAAGAAAAGAACAAACTTAATGTCAAATTGATTGTTATTATCCAAAGCACCCAGTAAAAACTTCGCCTACAAAATAATGTGTTGAGTAATCAGAAAACATGAAGGCACTACTTACAATTCTACTGAAAGAACCAATGCATTTTACAAGGCATGTCCTAAAATGAACGCATTTAAAAGTAAGTCATTATTTTTATACCCTCCACCACAATTAGTTGTGAAGAGGGTATATTAAGTTTGTCATTCCGTGTGAAACTTGTTTTATTATTCATCTCAGACCCCATAAAGTATACATATATATTCTGGGTCCTTGAGTAATTCTAAGTCGATTTAGCCATGTCCGTCTGTCCGTCTGTTGAAAACACGCTCACTTTCGAACAACTCAAACTTGGTGCCAAATTGCTTGAAGTTATCCAAAGCAGTTTCGGATTGAAATCCAGCAAAATCGGTTCAGTTGGACCAGAGCTATGAATCAAAATGTGGAACCACCACCTAAAAAAATTGATCATTTTGTTACAAAAAATAACATAAATGCTGGAACAAGGCACGGAATGAGATAAGATTTTGCAAAAATTTGTTTTATTTGACTGGAAATCACGCTGTTAAATTTCATGAAGATCCGTCTATAATTTACCCTAAGCCCCATATAAACACTACTCCCGGAAAACAGTTTAGTACGCCTAAAACCGTAAAAAATAACGCTAGCGTAACAAAATTTGGCTCGTCAAAGTTTTATAGGACTATAAATGATACTGTGAAATTTCGTGAAGATCAGTCCATAATTTACCCTAGGCCCCATAGAAACCCTACTCCCGGAAAACACTTTAGTACACCTAAAACCATAATAAATAATGCTATCATAACAGAAATTGGTACGTCACAGTTTTAAAGGACTAGAAATTACGCTGTGAAATTTCGTGATGATCGGTCCATAATTTACCTTAGGCCCCATATAAACCCTACTACCGGAAAACAGTTTAGTACGCCTAAAACCGTAAAAATCACGCTAGCGTAACAAAATTTGGCTCGTCAAAGTTTTATAGGACTATAAATGATACTGTGAAATTTCGTGAAGATCAGTCCATAATTTACCCTAGGCCCCATAGAAACCCTACTCCCGGAAAACACTTTAGTACACCTAAAACCATAATAAATAATGCTATCATAACAGAAATTGGTACGTCACAGTTTTAAAGGACTAGAAATGACGCTGTGAAATTTCGTGATGATCGGTCCATAATTTACCCTAGGCCCCATATAAACCCTACTACCGGAAAACAGTTTAGTCGCCTAAAACAATAATTAATAACAAATTGTCACAGTTTAAGATAATAATAACATCATACAGATGTTACTCCTTAAACATTCGAACTGTCGGTGGAGGGTATCAAAGATTCGGCACAGCCGAATATGGCACTCTACCTTGTTTTACTTAAATACATCCAGAAAAAAGTAGTTTTAGAAGTTGTTATATATGTTGTTATAGAAGAAAGCTACTAAATAATGAGTTAAAGAAGCTATTCGTTTTGAAACTGTAAGCGAAGTTTTTACTGGGCATTATCAGCTCAAAAAATTGATAATTTTGTTACAAAAACAAACATAAATGATAATAGATGTTGCACAAACTCGTTTTATACGACTGGAAATCATACTGCTAAATTTCGTGAAGATCGGTCCATAATTTACTCTAGTCCCCATATAAAGCAAACTCTGGTAAATGATTAAATATGCCCAAAACTATAGCAGATAAAGATAGATATTGCGGTAAAGTTCGTTCCAACTTAGTTCCAACGAAGATACTGGCTATGCGAATGTGTCATTAAACCTATTCTATTCTACGGGGCAGCTGTTTGGTGGCCGGCGCTTAAAGCGAAGAACAATCAAACTAGGTTTGAACGTACAATGAGAATGGTGGCGATAACGGTAACAGGTGCCATTAGAACAACCTCCTCTAAGGCATTGTTTACGATCCTGAACTAGTTACCAACAGACATTTTGGCGAAAAGGCTAGCTGCAAACACGGCGGTAAGACTTGGAGCCACTGGAGCAATCTTTAATCCGGGCTTCACCATAAGAATTTGGATAACATGGTTCACTATGATGACCAACAATTTCCCGCGAATTTGATTCAGATATTCACTGATGGGTCTTAAACACTGTACGGTATTGGCTCTGGCATATTCTCCAAGCAACTAAACTGGAGTATTCCTATTAGGCTGCCGGATCATTGCAGTATCATTCTGGCCGAAATAATGGCCATCTACACAGCCTCGAGACACATTCGTTATGGTAAAAAATTTGGCAGGGATATTAACATTATTACCAATAGCAAGGCGGCCATCAGATCCTTGTAGAATGTGTTCATCACATCGAAAATTATCCAAGAATGCCGGATGTCCCTGGAGAAGATAGCGAGACATTCAGTGGTTACCCTTAAGTGGGTCCCCGGACACAGGGATACACATGGAAACTGTATGGCGGACTCGTTGGCGCATGCAGGCACCACTTTGAATCAAAACGATTCAACACACGATATAGGTGTTTCACTCCCAAGGAGTAAGCAACTTATTGCACAAAAGTTTCATATTGCTGCAGGGCAGATATGGCTTGATGAAACTACCTGTGGGGAAACCAGGGAAATCTGGCCCATCATGGATGAAAAAAGGACTAGGCGGGCATTACAGCTATCCAGACATCACCTAAAACCCTTATTGCGGTTATAACTGGCCACTGGTCCATTGGGAGGCATGCCCAAAGGCTAGGACTTCCTTACAAAGACCTATGTAGAAGTTGCGGTGACGAGGAGAATGAACAAAACATCTTTTTTGTCATTGTCCGGCATTCGGAGATCTAAGACTTAGACTGTTTGATCGAAGAACCCTTGGAGACAAAACTTGCCTCTCTAATATTGATTTAAACACTCCTTATTTGAATCGACTACGTGAGCTGGAACCTAACCTAACCAAGCTCGCGAAGACCGTAACAACAGTTTTGACATTTTTTGAAAGAATTGTACGATTGTGTAGGATATTGAATCCTGGCCTCTAGCGATAGTGCGAAATTATTCCAATCATTTTGTTGATGTTGGTTGAGTGATGAATTGAAAATTGGTGGTAAAAAGATTTACAATGCCACTTAATTTTTTTAGTGCTAGTGAAAAAATACCAATCATCACTAAAGCGGGTAAAAAATAGTGCAAACTAATTTTTTCCAGTTTATTTAGTAATAGAGCAATGCTGATTTATATCAATATTTAGTGCATATCAACTACGAAATATACACGGAAATTACCTTGAAGAAAAATAGACACTTTTTACGTACACGGAAATTAAAAAAGTTCGGAAAATTAGAAACATTTGCTAGCACCTTAATAAAAAAAATGGTCCTGCAGCAATATCGTGCATTACAAACGACCTTAAATCAAACTTTAGGACGCCGCGCCGCACAGTGCTGTGGCCCATAGACATAAATAAAAAAATAAAAAGTTTTATATTGTAATTAAAAATGTACAGATCGATAGATAACAAAAAAATTTAAATGCATTTTGAAGAATTTTTAAGATTTAACTCTTTTTGGCGGCGCTAGACGGCGCCAAAGTTGGAGAATTTAAAGTAAAAATGGCTAAACAATTACAGTGCAGCCACACGATCAAGATTTTCTTGATAGTCTTTTACATATCGTCATATTAAATGCAAACGGACGTAACTAAACTTTTTAATTTTTTACAGGAGAAGCAAAAAACTTTACAAAATCAATAACAACAAGGTGTAATTGGCGTTTAAATTTCGTTAATAAAATCGCCATTTTTGATCGTAGGATTCTAAAATTTTGCTTGAATATGTATTTTGATAAAACGAACCATAATCGATAAAAAACTCCATTTCGAAATTTTGTGTAGTTACGTCCGTTTGCATTTAATATGACGATATACTGATTGTCAAAATATGTAACAAGTGTGTTTATTAAGCAAAACACAACTAACTAAACAGTTTTTTGACATTTGGCAATTGAAATTACAACAAAAAAAAGGCCCATCCAGTTGGTCTGCGCAAAAACCAGATGCTTATTCCTTAAAGATGTCGAAAGTTGTTTACATTTTCTTACCCATGTACATTTTTGTTTACGTTGAATGTTGTATGTAGTAGTAATATAAATTGAGTTAGCTAAATTGTGTATATGTGAACACATTATTTTGTAGGCGAAGTTTTTACTGGGAAGTTTGTCTTTCCGTGTGAAACTTTTTTGTTATCCATCTAAGACCCCATAAAGTACATATATTCTGAATTTTTGAGTAATTCTAAGTCGATTTCGCCATGTATGTCCATCTGTTGGAAACACGCTCACTTTCGAAAAACTCAAAAGAAAAGAACAAACTTAATGTCAAATTGATTGTTATTATCCAAAGCACCCAGTAAAAACTTCGCCTACAAAATAATGTGTTGAGTAATCAGAAAACATGAAGGCACTACTTACAATTCTACTGAAAGAACCAATGCATTTTACAAGGCATGTCCTAAAATGAACGCATTTAAAAGTAAGTCATTATTTTTATACCCTCCACCACAATTAGTTGTGAAGAGGGTTTATTAAGTTTGTCATTCCGTGTGAAACTTTTTTTATTATTCATCTCAGACCCCATAAAGTATATATATTCTGGGTCCTTGAGTAATTCTAAGTCGATTTAGCCATGTCCGTCTGTCCGTCTGTTGAAAACACGCTCACTTTCGAACAACTCAAACTTGGTGCCAAATTGCTTGAAGTTATCCAAAGCAGTTTCGGATTGAAATCCAGCAAAATCGGTTCAGTTGGACCAGAGCTATGAATCAAAATGTGGAACCACCACCTAAAAAAATTGATCATTTTGTTACAAAAAATAACATAAATGCTGGAACAAGGCACGGAATGAGATAAGATTTTGCAAAAATTTGTTTTATTTGACTGGAAATCACGCTGTTCAATTTCATGAAGATCCGTCTATAATTTACCCTAAGCCCCATATAAACACTACTCCCGGAAAACAGTTTAGTACGCCTAAAACCGTAAAAAATAACGCTAGCGTAACAAAATTTGGCTCGTCAAAGTTTTATAGGACTATAAATGATACTGTGAAATTTCGTGAAGATCAGTCCATAATTTACCCTAGGCCCCATAGAAACCCTACTCCCGGAAAACACTTTAGTACACCTAAAACCATAATAAATAATGCTATCATAACAGAAATTGGTACGTCACAGTTTTAAAGGACTAGAAATTACGCTGTGAAATTTCGTGATGATCGGTCCATAATTTACCTTAGGCCCCATATAAACCCTACTACCGGAAAACAGTTTAGTACGCCTAAAACCGTAAAAATCACGCTAGCGTAACAAAATTTGGCTCGTCAAAGTTTTATAGGACTATAAATGATACTGTGAAATTTCGTGAAGATCAGTCCATAATTTACCCTAGGCCCCATAGAAACCCTACTCCCGGAAAACACTTTAGTACACCTAAAACCATAATAAATAATGCTATCATAACAGAAATTGGTACGTCACAGTTTTAAAGGACTAGAAATGACGCTGTGAAATTTCGTGATGATCGGTCCATAATTTACCCTAGGCCCCATATAAACCCTACTACCGGAAAACAGTTTAGTCGCCTAAAACAATAATTAATAACAAATTGTCACAGTTTAAGATAATAATAACATCATACAGATGTTACTCCTTAAACATTCGAACTGTCGGTGGAGGGTATCAAAGATTCGGCACAGCCGAATATGGCACTCTACCTTGTTTTACTTAAATACATCCAGAAAAAAGTAGTTTTAGAAGTTGTTATATATGTTGTTATAGAAGAAAGCTACTAAATAATGAGTTAAAGAAGCTATTCGTTTTGAAACTGTAAGCGAAGTTTTTACTGGGCATTATCAGCTCAAAAAATTGATAATTTTGTTACAAAAACAAACATAAATGATAATAGATGTTGCACAAACTCGTTTTATACGACTGGAAATCATACTGCTAAATTTCGTGAAGATCGGTCCATAATTTACTCTAGTCCCCATATAAAGCAAACTCTGGTAAATGATTAAATATGCCCAAAACTATAGCAGATATAGATAGATATTGCGGTAAAGTTCGTTCCAACTTAGTTCCAACGAAGATACTGGCTATGCGAATGTGTCATTAAACCTATTCTATTCTACGGGGCAGCTGTTTGGTGGCCGGCGCTTAAAGCGAAGAACAATCAAACTAGGTTTGAACGTACAATGAGAATGGTGGCGATAACGGTAACAGGTGCCATTAGAACAACCTCCTCTAAGGCATTGTTTACGATCCTGAACTAGTTACCAACAGACATTTTGGCGAAAAGGCTAGCTGCAAACACGGCGGTAAGACTTGGAGCCACTGGAGCAATCTTTAATCCGGGCTTCACCATAAGAATTTGGATAACATGGTTCACTATGATGACCAACAATTTCCCGCGAATTTGATTCAGATATTCACTGATGGGTCTTAAACACTGTACGGTATTGGCTCTGGCATATTCTCCAAGCAACTAAACTGGAGTATTCCTATTAGGCTGCCGGATCATTGCAGTATCATTCTGGCCGAAATAATGGCCATCTACACAGCCTCGAGACACATTCGTTATGGTAAAAAATTTGGCAGGGATATTAACATTATTACCAATAGCAAGGCGGCCATCAGATCCTTGTAGAATGTGTTCATCACATCGAAAATTATCCAAGAATGCCGGATGTCCCTGGAGAAGATAGCGAGACATTCAGTGGTTACCCTTAAGTGGGTCCCCGGACACAGGGATACACATGGAAACTGTATGGCGGACTCGTTGGCGCATGCAGGCACCACTTTGAATCAAAACGATTCAACACACGATATAGGTGTTTCACTCCCAAGGAGTAAGCAACTTATTGCACAAAAGTTTCATATTGCTGCAGGGCAGATATGGCTTGATGAAACTACCTGTGGGGAAACCAGGGAAATCTGGCCCATCATGGATGAAAAAAGGACTAGGCGGGCATTACAGCTATCCAGACATCACCTAAAACCCTTATTGCGGTTATAACTGGCCACTGGTCCATTGGGAGGCATGCCCAAAGGCTAGGACTTCCTTACAAAGACCTATGTAGAAGTTGCGGTGACGAGGAGAATGAACAAAACATCTTTTTTGTCATTGTCCGGCATTCGGAGATCTAAGACTTAGACTGTTTGATCGAAGAACCCTTGGAGACAAAACTTGCCTCTCTAATATTGATTTAAACACTCCTTATTTGAATCGACTACGTGAGCTGGAACCTAACCTAACCAAGCTCGCGAAGACCGTAACAACAGTTTTGACATTTTTTGAAAGAATTGTACGATTGTGTAGGATATTGAATCCTGGCCTCTAGCGATAGTGCGAAATTATTCCAATCATTTTGTTGATGTTGGTTGAGTGATGAATTGAAAATTGGTGGTAAAAAGATTTACAATGCCACTTAATTTTTTTAGTGCTAGTGAAAAAATACCAATCATCACTAAAGCGGGTAAAAAATAGTGCAAACTAATTTTTTCCAGTTTATTTAGTAATAGAGCAATGCTGATTTATATCAATATTTAGTGCATATCAACTACGAAATATACACGGAAATTACCTTGAAGAAAAATAGACACTTTTTACGTACACGGAAATTAAAAAAGTTCGGAAAATTAGAAACATTTGCTAGCACCTTAATAAAAAAAATGGTCCTGCAGCAATATCGTGCATTACAAACGACCTTAAATCAAACTTTAGGACGCCGCGCCGCACAGTGCTGTGGCCCATAGACATAAATAAAAAAATAAAAAGTTTTATATTGTAATTAAAAATGTACAGATCGATAGATAACAAAAAAATTTAAATGCATTTTGAAGAATTTTTAAGATTTAACTCTTTTTGGCGGCGCTAGACGGCGCCAAAGTTGGAGAATTTAAAGTAAAAATGGCTAAACAATTACAGTGCAGCCACACGATCAAGATTTTCTTGATAGTCTTTTACATATCGTCATATTAAATGCAAACGGACGTAACTAAACTTTTTAATTTTTTACAGGAGAAGCAAAAAACTTTACAAAATCAATAACAACAAGGTGTAATTGGCGTTTAAATTTCGTTAATAAAATCGCCATTTTTGATCGTAGGATTCTAAAATTTTGCTTGAATATGTATTTTGATAAAACGAACCATAATCGATAAAAAACTCCATTTCGAAATTTTGTGTAGTTACGTCCGTTTGCATTTAATATGACGATATACTGATTGTCAAAATATGTAACAAGTGTGTTTATTAAGCAAAACACAACTAACTAAACAGTTTTTTGACATTTGGCAATTGAAATTACAACAAAAAAAAGGCCCATCCAGTTGGTCTGCGCAAAAACCAGATTACATTTTCTTACCCATGTACATTTTTGTTTACGTTGAATGTTGTATGTAGTAGTAATATAAATTGAGTTAGCTAAATTGTGTATATGTGAACACATTATTTTGTAGGCGAAGTTTTTACTGGGAAGTTTGTCTTTCCGTGTGAAACTTTTTTGTTATCCATCTAAGACCCCATAAAGTACATATATTCTGAATTTTTGAGTAATTCTAAGTCGATTTCGCCATGTATGTCCATCTGTTGGAAACACGCTCACTTTCGAAAAACTCAAAAGAAAAGAACAAACTTAATGTCAAATTGATTGTTATTATCCAAAGCACCCAGTAAAAACTTCGCCTACAAAATAATGTGTTGAGTAATCAGAAAACATGAAGGCACTACTTACAATTCTACTGAAAGAACCAATGCATTTTACAAGGCATGTCCTAAAATGAACGCATTTAAAAGTAAGTCATTATTTTTATACCCTCCACCACAATTAGTTGTGAAGAGGGTATATTAAGTTTGTCATTCCGTGTGAAACTTTTTTTATTATTCATCTCAGACCCCATAAAGTATATATATTCTGGGTCCTTGAGTAATTCTAAGTCGATTTAGCCATGTCCGTCTGTCCGTCTGTTGAAAACACGCTCACTTTCGAACAACTCAAACTTGGTGCCAAATTGCTTGAAGTTATCCAAAGCAGTTTCGGATTGAAATCCAGCAAAATCGGTTCAGTTGGACCAGAGCTATGAATCAAAATGTGGAACCACCACCTAAAAAAATTGATCATTTTGTTACAAAAAATAACATAAATGCTGGAACAAGGCACGGAATGAGATAAGATTTTGCAAAAATTTGTTTTATTTGACTGGAAATCACGCTGTTAAATTTCATGAAGATCCGTCTATAATTTACCCTAAGCCCCATATAAACACTACTCCCGGAAAACAGTTTAGTACGCCTAAAACCGTAAAAAATAACGCTAGCGTAACAAAATTTGGCTCGTCAAAGTTTTATAGGACTATAAATGATACTGTGAAATTTCGTGAAGATCAGTCCATAATTTACCCTAGGCCCCATAGAAACCCTACTCCCGGAAAACACTTTAGTACACCTAAAACCATAATAAATAATGCTATCATAACAGAAATTGGTACGTCACAGTTTTAAAGGACTAGAAATTACGCTGTGAAATTTCGTGATGATCGGTCCATAATTTACCTTAGGCCCCATATAAACCCTACTACCGGAAAACAGTTTAGTACGCCTAAAACCGTAAAAATCACGCTAGCGTAACAAAATTTGGCTCGTCAAAGTTTTATAGGACTATAAATGATACTGTGAAATTTCGTGAAGATCAGTCCATAATTTACCCTAGGCCCCATAGAAACCCTACTCCCGGAAAACACTTTAGTACACCTAAAACCATAATAAATAATGCTATCATAACAGAAATTGGTACGTCACAGTTTTAAAGGACTAGAAATGACGCTGTGAAATTTCGTGATGATCGGTCCATAATTTACCCTAGGCCCCATATAAACCCTACTACCGGAAAACAGTTTAGTCGCCTAAAACAATAATTAATAACAAATTGTCACAGTTTAAGATAATAATAACATCATACAGATGTTACTCCTTAAACATTCGAACTGTCGGTGGAGGGTATCAAAGATTCGGCACAGCCGAATATGGCACTCTACCTTGTTTTACTTAAATACATCCAGAAAAAAGTAGTTTTAGAAGTTGTTATATATGTTGTTATAGAAGAAAGCTACTAAATAATGAGTTAAAGAAGCTATTCGTTTTGAAACTGTAAGCGAAGTTTTTACTGGGCATTATCAGCTCAAAAAATTGATAATTTTGTTACAAAAACAAACATAAATGATAATAGATGTTGCACAAACTCGTTTTATACGACTGGAAATCATACTGCTAAATTTCGTGAAGATCGGTCCATAATTTACTCTAGTCCCCATATAAAGCAAACTCTGGTAAATGATTAAATATGCCCAAAACTATAGCAGATATAGATAGATATTGCGGTAAAGTTCGTTCCAACTTAGTTCCAACGAAGATACTGGCTATGCGAATGTGTCATTAAACCTATTCTATTCTACGGGGCAGCTGTTTGGTGGCCGGCGCTTAAAGCGAAGAACAATCAAACTAGGTTTGAACGTACAATGAGAATGGTGGCGATAACGGTAACAGGTGCCATTAGAACAACCTCCTCTAAGGCATTGTTTACGATCCTGAACTAGTTACCAACAGACATTTTGGCGAAAAGGCTAGCTGCAAACACGGCGGTAAGACTTGGAGCCACTGGAGCAATCTTTAATCCGGGCTTCACCATAAGAATTTGGATAACATGGTTCACTATGATGACCAACAATTTCCCGCGAATTTGATTCAGATATTCACTGATGGGTCTTAAACACTGTACGGTATTGGCTCTGGCATATTCTCCAAGCAACTAAACTGGAGTATTCCTATTAGGCTGCCGGATCATTGCAGTATCATTCTGGCCGAAATAATGGCCATCTACACAGCCTCGAGACACATTCGTTATGGTAAAAAATTTGGCAGGGATATTAACATTATTACCAATAGCAAGGCGGCCATCAGATCCTTGTAGAATGTGTTCATCACATCGAAAATTATCCAAGAATGCCGGATGTCCCTGGAGAAGATAGCGAGACATTCAGTGGTTACCCTTAAGTGGGTCCCCGGACACAGGGATACACATGGAAACTGTATGGCGGACTCGTTGGCGCATGCAGGCACCACTTTGAATCAAAACGATTCAACACACGATATAGGTGTTTCACTCCCAAGGAGTAAGCAACTTATTGCACAAAAGTTTCATATTGCTGCAGGGCAGATATGGCTTGATGAAACTACCTGTGGGGAAACCAGGGAAATCTGGCCCATCATGGATGAAAAAAGGACTAGGCGGGCATTACAGCTATCCAGACATCACCTAAAACCCTTATTGCGGTTATAACTGGCCACTGGTCCATTGGGAGGCATGCCCAAAGGCTAGGACTTCCTTACAAAGACCTATGTAGAAGTTGCGGTGACGAGGAGAATGAACAAAACATCTTTTTTGTCATTGTCCGGCATTCGGAGATCTAAGACTTAGACTGTTTGATCGAAGAACCCTTGGAGACAAAACTTGCCTCTCTAATATTGATTTAAACACTCCTTATTTGAATCGACTACGTGAGCTGGAACCTAACCTAACCAAGCTCGCGAAGACCGTAACAACAGTTTTGACATTTTTTGAAAGAATTGTACGATTGTGTAGGATATTGAATCCTGGCCTCTAGCGATAGTGCGAAATTATTCCAATCATTTTGTTGATGTTGGTTGAGTGATGAATTGAAAATTGGTGGTAAAAAGATTTACAATGCCACTTAATTTTTTTAGTGCTAGTGAAAAAATACCAATCATCACTAAAGCGGGTAAAAAATAGTGCAAACTAATTTTTTCCAGTTTATTTAGTAATAGAGCAATGCTGATTTATATCAATATTTAGTGCATATCAACTACGAAATATACACGGAAATTACCTTGAAGAAAAATAGACACTTTTTACGTACACGGAAATTAAAAAAGTTCGGAAAATTAGAAACATTTGCTAGCACCTTAATAAAAAAAATGGTCCTGCAGCAATATCGTGCATTACAAACGACCTTAAATCAAACTTTAGGACGCCGCGCCGCACAGTGCTGTGGCCCATAGACATAAATAAAAAAATAAAAAGTTTTATATTGTAATTAAAAATGTACAGATCGATAGATAACAAAAAAATTTAAATGCATTTTGAAGAATTTTTAAGATTTAACTCTTTTTGGCGGCGCTAGACGGCGCCAAAGTTGGAGAATTTAAAGTAAAAATGGCTAAACAATTACAGTGCAGCCACACGATCAAGATTTTCTTGATAGTCTTTTACATATCGTCATATTAAATGCAAACGGACGTAACTAAACTTTTTAATTTTTTACAGGAGAAGCAAAAAACTTTACAAAATCAATAACAACAAGGTGTAATTGGCGTTTAAATTTCGTTAATAAAATCGCCATTTTTGATCGTAGGATTCTAAAATTTTGCTTGAATATGTATTTTGATAAAACGAACCATAATCGATAAAAAACTCCATTTCGAAATTTTGTGTAGTTACGTCCGTTTGCATTTAATATGACGATATACTGATTGTCAAAATATGCAAAAGTTGACAGCTGTGACGTAGGCTGCACGCAAGTTGAAAGCAATTTACTTTTTCAAGATGTCGTCGCCGAGAAAACAACTCAAAATGTTTTGCTATTTTCCACTTTTGATTTTTCTGCACTGTAGGCTGTTCGAAGGGACTTTATTTTTTTCTTTACTTCTTCCACTGGCATTTTTGTTTCAGAAGCTATATACTCGTAGGCTTTTATTTTCAAATCATTTCGCCTATATGATGAAAGATTCATAAAATTTCAGGGCTTCTGTACAGCTCTATGAATCGCAGAACATCATTTTGCTTATTAATTTTATAAATAAATTTTATTAATAAACATATTTCACAATTTTTTTAGGTTTTTAGTTAAAATTTTAAAATTCCCGCAACAATTTGTAAAAAAAAAAGAACTTCAGCTTTTGCCGGCAAAATATTTGTGAAAAAAAAACAAAAACAACTTCAAAAGATTTGTAATAAGATGTTTTCTTGAACGAAAATTGATACACTCACTGGCAAGAGAATTTTAGAGGCAAGTTCGTATCAATTTTTAAAAGTATGAGTGTGTTGGTAAAAAAGTGTGAGTGTATTAAAACTTGATAGCCAAAACTTGATCGTGTAACCCTCAAGTTACTTGAGTTTTACATGCTTCAGGAAAACTGTTGTAAAACTGTTGTTTTTTAAAGCACGAGATTGAAATTTTTTCTGTAGTAGTTTACTATATTTAGAACTAACTGTAAAAAAATTTTATTGAATTATTTTCTTATGTTTTTTTTTTTTTTTGATTGGTTTGAAAAATGCTTATTATTTACTTAAGCTGTAAAAATTTCTTTACTTTGATGGAATATTAAAAAAAAAGAAAAATATCGTCTGTGGGTTTTTTTCTGATTTCGAACATTTAGACGGTTTTCTAATAACTACCACAACTTGAAAAAAAAATTTTTTTTTTTAATGGCTATTTTCATGATTTTTGCTCAAATTTTCATAGTTTTCAGGAGTTTAAAAGACAATAAACTACAAATACTGTGAAATATAAATTCAAACTAATACCGTTCAATAAAAAACAACAAAAATCAAAATATGTATGTATAAAAATTGTTTGTGTTTGTCTGCATTTTACGGCATAAGAGGGCGCTGAAATCACAAATGCCCTTGGTTTTTATTGTTTCAAGAAAATAATTGTAAAAAATTAAATTTTTGGATTACGAGATTCAAATTTTTTTCTGTAACAGTTAACTTTTATTCTAAACCTTAAACCTTAAACCTTAAACCTTAAACCTTACTTAAGCTCTAAAAATTTCTTAACTTTGATGTGATATTAAAAAAAAAAAAAAATATCGTCTATGGGTATTTTTCTGCTTTCGAATATTTAGACTGTTTTCTAATAACTACCAGAAAAAATATGGAAAAAAATTTACCACAACTTGAAAAAAATGTATTTAAAAAAATGCTATTTTCGTGATTTTTGCTCAAATTTTCATAGATTGAATTAGTTTAAAAAAAATAAACTAGGAACATAATAAGAAATATTAAGGTATTAAAGTGGCTTTATGTAATTATAATGAAACATAACTAATAACTAAAATAAATTTCAGGGTGCTTGTCCGAAGAAGCATTGGAAGCCAACCACAAAATCGTGAGAAAAACCAGACAGTCCCATACGAGAAAAACGTCACGACGACACTCATAAAGAATTAATGACTCATTTAATACTTTCCTCAGATCCGTTGTTATCTTCAAAAAGGAATCCAAAGACTAAAAAAATATATTTTTTGAAGAAATTGAGAAATATATACTGAGAGAAAATGTTGGTGAACCAGCTAAAGATGACGAAACAAATGTTTCGTTGAGCGGCAATATTTTTTTTTGGAAGAATCCAGTACTGAAGATGATTCATTGTAATTAAAAAAAATGACCATATGTATGTAAATGTAATAAATAAATTAGTTTAAAGACATTTAATAAGGAATATAATAAGAAATAATTCCAAATAATTCGTAATATCGGCTTTCTGAGTCGATCTAACGATGTCCGTCCGGCCGGCTGGCTGTCAATGCAACCTTGTGCATACAGATCGCAAATTCGGAGACAATTTGATGAAATTTGTCACAGAGGCTCTGGCTGGTACAAGGACCAAGCCTATTGAAAATGGAGCGAATCGGTCCATTATTTTACAAAAACCATCTTATTACATCGGCAAGATTAAATTTGGTCCAAACCAAACTAATTTTATTGCAATCAAAATCAGCTTATCAAATTTTATTGGAATCTTTCTATTTTTGAGCATAGCTCCCATACAAATCATTCTCCCGAAAATATCTTTTAATGCCAGCTTCCATAAAAATATTAGTATTTACATACAAATTGGCGACAATGACTTTTACTATAGCTACTATGTCATGACAAAATGTTGTCCAGGTAGTAGTGCTAGGAAACTATCGATAGACTATCGATATTGTCGATAGTCTTAAAATATCGAAAATATCGATAGGAAAAATATCAATATCGATATTATTATTATTTAAAATTCAGCTATGAAGACATGTTACAGCAGTTATACACACACAGTTTTTTGCCGCAAATTTTTACTTCCTATTATTAATTCGAGCTGAATTACAGCAATGAATACAAACAACAAGAATGGCAAGTGGTATGGATTGCTTAGCAGTGCTTTTTACTGCTAATTAAAGGACTTTAAGTTGAAGTTTTTACATGATTATATAGGGACTGAAATGGCAAATATTTTTGTAATGTTGTAAAAAAATGCAAATCCAAATGCAATTGCAAGTATAAGACAAAACAATGAACGACCATTAGAGGATAAGTCCGCCAGATTGATTAAGTTTTTGGGTTTAGAACTTAGAAAATTTTTTAAAGTTGCAATGGAATATATTATAGGCTCTGTTACTTCGGTTTCTTCAGAAAGGTACTTATCAATTTTTAAAAAATTGCAATCTAAAATAACGTGCGTATATACACATACGTCTCATACATGAATAAAGTGATAAAAACAACGAACTGTAGCCTTATAAAAAAATAATTAAAGTTTTTCTGCACAAGTACAAACATTCAGTCGATAGTAATATCGATATATCGATAGTGAAATCTGAACTATCGATAAATATCGATAGTTGAAAATATCGATAGTATCCCAGCACTACCAGGTAGTTCCAAAATATAATTCCATATAAACCCTCATCCAAAAAACTCATATATGTAATTGAAGATATCTAAATAATATTTGGCAGAAAGAGCTTTTAAACGAAACTTAACATCATAACATAATTTTGTTCTAGCGGGTCCATGATTGCCCAAATAGATTACACTCTAGGAAATTTGATTACACTCTAGGAAATTTGCTTTTGAATACTATGCTATAGGGTATCACATGGTCGGGCTTGACCGTTTATACTTTCTTACTTGTTTTTTTTTTTGCAAGAGCATTTTAAGCGTTTTTAACTAATTTTTCATTAAATGATGTTTTTGTATTTTTCACATTAATAATCCGATTCTTCCAAAATTTGGCATACATACATATATAACAAATATCAATTTTCATAACAAATTTTAATACAATTACACTCGCAGCCATCGACGACTGCTGACGTCACTAGTCAAACATCAATCCTTAAACCAAATTGTATTTTAACATTTGGTAGATCGAAATTTGCTTTCCTGAATGATTATCCATTTTAATTGATTTTACATGTTTTTTCCTTTACTTCTGTTTTTTCGTACTTTCGTCAAGAATTTTTCTTGAAGTCCAAGTACAAGTACAGGACTAGTGACGTCAGCAGTCGTCGATGGCTGCGAGTGTAAGACGGCAAATCCATCTGAGGAGATCGAGTGGTTGCGATCGAAACATGTCATGGTAACCTGCCGGCCAGGGTTCGAGCCCGAGCCACGTCAAGAATGAAAGATTATCAATAACAATTTTAATTAATTTTCATGTTGTAAAATTCCTTTCTTCACAAAAATAATTTAATAAAAATTAAATTTCATGAACTTAAGCCTAATTAAAAATATTGAAAATTTGGATTAAAAACCATAAATAGTTCAACAAAATAACCACAATACTAAATCTTAGTTAGGTTTGTTTCTTTTTTAAAATTTATTTCTAACTGACAATTATTATCTATTATTATCTATTATTATTTTCAAGAGCTGAAAGTGTCTAGATTTTAAATTATGTACTTTTAAGCTTAAAATATTTTCAATTAAAAGTATTTATTTCGTTACAATTATATTGTGCATCTGTTGCCTACATATACTCTCCCCCATAGATGCTACGTAGCAAAATCTCTAACGGAATCTCTCTCGATGTTTTCGAACCTTAATTGGTATTCAACTGCTTCTTTGATCCATTTGCTTTGAATTTGCAATAAATATAAATTTTGGATCTTCTTTAATATCTGTGTGGAAAATGTAGGTGGGTTTCAACCTATCGATCCAATGTGAACAGTTTTTGAATTCTTTTAGTGACACTAAATGGACCTTTTTATGGGACTTGAAGGGAAACTGTACGAGTTATTTTATGGACTGGTGCAACAGGTTTTATTGAATTCATTTTATTCTTGAGGGATATAACAAATTAATTTGTTGGAAGATTGTCTGATGATTCGGCAAAGAATTCCCGGGTAAACGAAGAACAGATACGCTAACGAGTTCTGATGGTGAACACATAAGAGTTTCGATAAAACTCGCTCGAAGAACTTACATGACAGTTGGGAGAGCTTCAAACCAATTAGAATTGTGATGATCCATGAGTGATGTTTTAGACATCATTGCCATTTTTCGATCATACCATTAGCAGGTGGATGATATGGAGATGTACGAATACGTTGAGTTCCTAATATATTTCCGAATCATTTAAATAGCTGTGACTCGAATTGTCGTCCTTGATCGGTAGATATTCTTAGGGGAACACCAAATCTTGCAATCCATCCATGGTAAAAAGCTCAGCTACAGATGTTGCTTTACAATCTTCTAGTGGGATTGCTTCCGTCCAACCGGTGAATCTATCAATACATGTTAATGAATATCTAAATAGGATGGTAGTGGTCCCACCAGGTCAATATTTGTATGGCTAAATCGTTCCATTGTTTTAGGATAGGAAAATATCTCCCTGTACTTCTTCTGTGTCTTATTTAGTTTTCTTCAGAAAAATTATAAGAGTTGCTGTAACACACCACCTTCAGCGACGTCTGATGCATCGACCATAACGCATATCGGGAAGTTTTCAGAAGGATGAGCTAGAAGTGTGACACTAGATAAATCTGTTTTGCATTTTTTTAAATGCGGCAATTGCTTCTGGTGTCCACGTTATTGTGGTGTTATCATTTTTTTTATGTTATCGTATTTCCTTTTTGATAAGCAGAAGTTGTAATTGAGTAGTCGCAGCACTTGAAATAAACCTTCTGGAAAAATTAAACATTGCAACAAAGCGACGTAGTTCTTTAACGGTTTTAGGCATTGGGAAATTGACAATATGACGGAAACCTTTTCTGGAAGTGGTTTAATACCATTTTCGTTAACACGATGAACAAGAAAATTTATAGCATTCTGGCCAAAAACGCACTTGTCAAGGTTAATTACAACTCCGTATTTTTGAAGACGTTTGAAAACTTGATTGATGTGTTCAAAATGCATTTTTTTATTTTCGGAAAAAATACAAAAATTAAGTCCTCGGAGCACTTCGTGAATAAAACGTTGAAAGGTTTGTCCAGCGTTGTAAAAACCGAAAGTCATAAAACGAAACTCGAACAAACCAAATGTAGTTTTTATTGCTGTTTTCGGGATATCATTTTCAGTCTCATGTATTTGATTATATGCTCTTACAAAATTCGAATGCGTTTACCATAAAGACCATGAGGAAAGTCATGAATATGTGATATAAGGTACTTGTCGGAGAAAGATTGAGCATTAATGCAATGGACTAGACCAGCAACTTTTTGACGTTCGGCATAGACCTTGTTCCATCATAAAGTTTACCTCTCGGTTTGCAATTTCAAGTTTGTTTAGAGGAAGAATAACGTGTTGAATGTGATTTTTCCCAACAGCAGTTGAAAAATTAGTTATTTCAGCGAATTTAAAGAGTAGAGCATGACACTCATTAGTTTTTAGAATTGTTTTTATTTCGTAGTTATTAGAAATATTATTGAATTTTTCCTTTTTGCAGACGAACCGGTCATCGAATCAATAAGTAAGACATTTTTAATGTCAACAATAAGATCAAAATTCCTTTAAAAATCAGTCCAATTATTGGATGAGACACGTTAGCAATCATAAATTTCCACTGAAAATTCCTATAAAGACCATATGATGGAATACAATCTTTTCCCTAGTGACCGGGTTGTAATTTTTCCGATTGATTATCAACGAAAGATCACTTACGAGCTTTACTTTTAAATCTTTGATGATAATAACGAATTTTGCCGGATGGTAAATTTCGGCTGGAACTGCGGTGTGATCCTCTCCATCTACTTCTCCTAGATGTTATTGGATGACGTAGAGCATCGTTTATGCTTAGAATATATGCTTTTATTTCAGAAAGATCACAAGTAGAAGTAATTTCAGACACGTATGTACATATGTGTTTCGAGGAATTTTTATATCACCAATTTTATCGGCCATTCTCACAAGATTATCGATAGGCTCGGAAGATGTTGGTAAAATTGCTTGTGGTTGAGATTATAATCTTTGCTACCACATGTTTCGCAAATAATCTTCGGTGACACCACCATTTGCAAGGTAAATCTTAGTTTGTTTTGTTTCTTTTAAAAAGTTTTATTTCTAACTGACAAATTTATTATTTTACAAATTTCATTTTATTTTCCACAACCGAAAGTATCTAGATTTTAAATTATTTTGATGTATAAAGTATTTTCAATTAAAAGTATTTATTTTGTAACAATTATTTATTTATTTATTTTATTTTCTTTAATTACATAACCGAACCCTTAGGTCCTTTTATGGTTAATAAAAGCTACTCATTAGACAACAAACTTTAAATATTAATAAAAAAAATATATAATAAACAATAAAAGAATTTTACTTATGTATATAAAACTAGCTGACCCGACAGACGTCCAAATTAGGAAAAATGTTTGCGTTCGATTTTTAAAATCCGTTAAAAAGATACAAACATTTAAAAGAAAAATTAGTCAAATCGATGCAGCCGTTTTCTAATTTTAGGTAAATCGAAAAAAAACGAAAATCGTCCAAATAAGTCAAGCCGTTCTCAAGTCATGCACTTAATAGAAAAAGTGGGCGTAAAAGTAGGCGTGGTACATTTTTCTTTTGATGAAAATGTAAAATGGATTAATGGATCATAGAATAAATTCGAAAAATAAAAAAAAAAATGTTGAATTTACTATTTACTATTGTGGTGTAGGTATAATAAAAGAATGTTACTTATGTATATAAAATTTAACGTAACTATCTTACAAACGAAAAAGAAAACTTAAGTTCAAAAAAAAAAATTAATACACTTAATAACTTTGAGACATAAAGAATGCTATATATTCTATTTCCATATTACGCAGAAAGAAAATTTCAACACATTGGCAATTATTCGTTTTAGTGAATTAAAAAGCTATTTAGCGCTGCAATTTCTATCAACTTAGATTTAAATAATTGCAGCGAATATGAAAATTTTCTTAGTTCTCTTGGCAAAGTATTCCAGATTTTTGAAACCCGAATCTGATATGATTGTCCAAAAGTGTTCAAACGTCTAATAGGAAAAATAATTGGAGGATACCTTGTTGACCGAGAGAAATTAAAATTTTCAACGATATAATCAGGGTTACCATTTATAATGCATTTATATACAAAGGTAAGCGTATGCCGGTTTACATGATCCCGAAATCTCAAACCAAAACATAACGAATAATTCTGTTAAAAATAACCTTAAATTTCTTCAGTACGCCCGAAAAGTCTTCCAAACAGTAAAGAATATGTGGCATTAAAACCACCACAGCAACGCGCCTTCTCACTGAACAAGGCAAGTACATATTTAGAGAATACAGTATTTTCAAGACAAATGATACCCGAGACGAAAGGTAATTAATATGAGGAGAAACATTTAACAAATTATCAATAACGACCCCTAGACATTTCATTTGTCGACGAAAATAACAGAAACACCGTCTATAGTTATGCTTATATTACTTGTCTCAAATCCAAATCCCATCACTTTCGTTTTAACTCGGTTTACGCTAAATCCATTGCCAATAGCCCATGTTACCACCTTACGAATCACATAATTAACACCCTCCTCCAACACGTCGGGGAACTCAGCATCAGAATAACAAACAAATTGTACATTGTCAGCATAGACGAAGGGCTTACAGGAGACGCCATTAAATGTCTCTAACAGGTCATTAATATAAATCATAAAAAGAAGTGGGCCAATTACAGATCCTTGTGGAACACCACTTGTAATCTGACTAATCTGGGAGTAACGAGCACCTACTGATACATATTGAGATCTATCATAAAGGTAAGTTTCAATAAATTTACATGCGTAACGGGAAAAATTAAATTCATGAGACAATTTTAATAGTAATTTAGAGTGAACTACTCTATCAAACGCTTTTGAGAAGTCTATAGAAAGTAAAACCACATTATTACGGCTATCTAAAAACTATCTAATAGAATCTGTCAGAAAAAATAGCAGCGAAGTTGTGCTAAAACCTTTTTGAAATCCCGACTGTGCCGAGGGAATTAACAACCTCTGATCCAGAAATTCAATCATTTGGTCTTTAAAAATATGCTCAACTACTTTAGAAAGAACGGAAAGTATTGATATAGGACGCAAATTATCAAAACAAGCCGACAGACCTTCCTTCTTGATTGGCACGACTCTGGCAATTTTCCTATTATGAGGAAAAGTTGATGTTGTTACAATAGTATTAACAAGGTGAAGCAAATGCGATTATACAAACAGAAAAATAATCCACAGCAGTAGATTTAATTCTTAGTAAGGCAGTGTATAACGAATCGGAATTAATACATTTAAAGGAAACTCCCGACTCAGAAAATCCGCCGACATTTTTTTTTTACTGTTAGGACCAGCACTCAGGGGATGACCCCTACTAATGCATTGCATTGTGTTGGAACTAGGAAAATAGGTTGTGGGAAGGAGGATAGATGGAGTAGTGTTTGTGAACATTCGATTTGAACTTAATCATGTTGTAAGTGAGAGGGAAGACTTCTGCAGGAAGGTTATTCCACATACGAACAGTCCGGGAAAAAAACTAATTCTCTCTGTAATGCATTGTATGATTCACCTGCCAATCGACCACATAAGGATGGGCTCTTGAGGAAAAACGTGTATTACGAACAAACGTACGGGTTTCGGGAACCAGATCCCTAATTTCGTCGGAACACATCCCATTGTAGTAACGATAAAACAGGCAAATACAACCCACATTGCGACGGTGCTCAAGGGAGTCAATAGAATTGGATACCCTACTGTCGCCAATGAGAACCTTCGCCCTCTCCTGCACGCGGTCGAGAAGCTCCAAAATAGACTTTGAAGCACCGGCCCACACATGAGAGTTGTATTCCATACGCGGTCGGATATAGGTGGTATAAATAGTAAGGAGATCAGATAGAGTGAAGTATATCCTACACCGTCTTAGAAAACCGAGGCACTTGAATGCTTCTTTCGACACCTTGAATATATGTCGTTTCCATCGGACATCACATTGTATCCTCATGCCCAGAACATCAAGAGATTCTGATTCCTCAATCATTATACCACTCATATATACAGATGAGGCACTCCGTTGGGTTTTTCGGACATTCAAATCGATCCTATTCGTACGACCCCATTCCGAGACTATGTCAACGTCTCGGCCAAGCGTATCATTCATATTCTGCCTCATAGTACCGACATCGGATACGCTTGGTCTGCATTCAAATGAGTACGAATGGCAAAGGTTGCTGTCATCTGCAAAAGAGTAGATAGGGTTGGAAGTTTGACAAAGGAGGTCATTTAGAAAGATAAGAAATAGAGTAGGAGAAAGAACGGAGCTTTGCGGTACCCCTGAATGCATCTTGAACTCGTTTGACGAAACCCCATCTATAACAACTCGTATAGTGCGATCTCTGAGAAAACTCGATATAAATCGAGAGAAATTAACACCGACACCAAATGCAGCAAGTTTTGACCAGAGTGCACTATGCCAGACTCTGTCAAACGCCTTGGAAATATCTAAAGCAATTACCTTACTTTCGCCAAAATGGTGAATGGAACGGCACCATTTTTCCGATAACAGAGCTAGTAAGTCTCCAGTACTTAGGTTAGGTTAGGTTCCATGGGCAGCCATCGAAAGACAGCTCACTTGGGTCCACTATTGGTCCCTTTGTGATACCCGGTGCCAATGCCCATCCTTAGAGCAGTTACTCAGATGGCGTCACTGCAAAGTCCAACCACTTCGTCTTCCAAATGAAGAGAAGAAGCGATTTTAGTTCTATCCTGGATAGATCCTCCAAGCAGGCAAACACCGGTTTCCCCAGGTATTCTTCCCTTATGCCCCGCAACCCATGGCAATGACAAAGAAAGTGAAGCACAGTCTCCTCTTCCTCCTCGTTTTGACAACTTCTACAGTAGTCATTAAATTCCAGACCCATTCTTCCAGCATGAGTCCTCACCGTCCAGTGTCCAGTCACAACCGATATCACCGTCCTAAGTAGAGAGCTAGTTCTCCATTCATCGTATCCAGGCCAAAGGATTTTGGATATCGAGCAGGTGGACTTACAGGTCCACCGCATAAGTGATTTACAGTGAGCCATTGGAAAGCCAATGAATTGTTCAATGAATATATCATCCATACGACCCCCTAGTTTGGCTCATCTGCTACCTGATTGCCCGGGCACTCTGTGTGCCCCGGTATCCATACTACCGTTACCCTTGAATGCTTCGCAATCTCATCCAAAGACATCCGACATTTAAACTAGATGTCGTGTAGACACCTGCTAGGGAAGTAAGGGCAGCCTTGCTGTCAGTAAATATACGTATATCCCCCGATATGCGATGATACCGCAGCCAGTTTGCCGCCCGCCTTATAGCCGAGATCTCCGGCTGCAGGACACTACATCCATCCGGCAGACGAAAGGAAACTTTCACATCCAGTTCCTCTACTAAGAAACCTCCGCCAACCCTCTCACCCTTCCTCGAACCATCAGTATAAACCCCTAGGGTTGGTTCACGGAAAGTTCCGACAGCACATTGCTGTGCGCCACTTGTGTCACGAGACCCGCATCAAAGAACGGCACCGGGGTGCAGTAATCCACTCCATCAGGAACAATCGTACATTTGATTATCCCGGCATGTCCATAGTCACGGGCCGACCAGCCGTTCGCCGCGTGCAGCCGTATCGCCGAGCAAAGAGCCAACTGTCTGTCCGTGATGTCTACTGGGAGCCAGTTCCATATCATTAACAGCGCCTTCGTTGGAGTAGATCGCATTGATCCGTGATCATCAACGCGACAAGTCTGTGTACTTTCTCAAGCATCTAATGCAGTCCACCATACAACGACCCCATAGTATAGGGTCGGCGTTACAACAGCCTCAAAGATCTAATTGACACACCTCGGGCCCATACCCCAGTTTCTGCCGATCGCACCTCTATACGCATATTTGGCAACTACTGCCTTTTCCACTCTCATCCGGACATTTAGTCCCCATGACAGCCTGCTATCTAGAACCACGCCCAGATACTTGGGACTGTGAGAAATCTGTAGCTCAGTTCCATTTAACCTCGGAAGCCTAAAGTCCTCGATCTTATATTTCCTCGTAAAGAGACCCAGTTCCGTCTTAGACGGATTTACACCCAGACCGCATGATGCACTCCAGATGCTGAGTACCTTCAAAGCAGCCTCCATACACTGGGACATTACGCTCAAATGCCTCCATCTGATGGCTACCGAAACATCATCAGCATACGCCACTGTTTTGATCCTCATGTCGTCCATCTTTGTCAACATGGTGTTTATAGTCAAGTTCCACAATAGTGGGGATAGAACCCCCCTCCCCTCTGAACACTGGTTTCATCTATCGTAGAGCAAATGAACCTATTCCTTAGTAGATTGTCCACAAATCTACATATGCCAGCATCGATCGGAAGACTCCTCATGGACGTCACGATAGAGTCCGGGTTGACATTGTTGAAGGCCCACTCAATATCGAGAAAGGCCACAAGTGTGTACTCCTTGAATTCGAGCGATCTCTCAATAGTTCCGACTAGAGAGTGAAGAGCCGTCTCAACGGACCTGCCCTTTGTGTAGGCATGTTGAGAGGCAGAGAGCAAACCTCTTGGGATGGTCATCCTCAATTATATATCGATAACCCTCTCAAGAGTCTTAAGAAGAAAGGATGCAAGACTGATCGGTCTGTAGTCATTCGGCTCGGTGTGAGAATCCTTACCTCCCTTGGGTATAAAGACCACTCTATACAGGGTCCATTTCACAGGAAGATACGAAAATCTAGCGCATCACCTGTATATGGCCAGCAACCAGGTTACTATCAGGGTCGAATTCCTCTGCAGGTCCGCCGGAATTATACCAACCATACCCGGAGATTTGTATGGGATAAAGCTATCGACAGCCCACTTAATCCAATCATAGTCCAATGGAATGGACATAGGAATGGGAGTCGCCTCCCACGCTCGATCCCGCAATCCCCATTGGGAATTTCCAGGAATGTGAGTATTAATCAACACCTCCAGTATTTTTTGACTATTCGTAGTCCAACTACCATCCGATTTCCGAACATAGGTTAGGACAAACGGGCTCGAAGCCATTACCTTACGTAAACGGTTCGTCACAGGTGATCCATCCACGCCGCTACAGATCTTCCAATGGAATGGACATAGGAATGGAAGTCGCCTCCCACGCTCGATCCCGCAATCCCCATTGGGAATTTCCAGGAATGTGAGTATTAATCAACACATCCAGTATTTCTTGACTATTCGTAGTCCAACTACCATCCGATTTCCGAACATAGGTCGGGACAAACGGGCTCGAAGCCATTACCTTACGTAAACGGTTCATCTAAGGGGATCCACCCACGCCACTACAGATCTTCCTCCAAGCAATCCTTTTCGCAGATCTAACCAAGTTTCTAAACCTATTCAATGATGACTTATAGCCGCCCAGTTACCATGGCGCTTTGCCACATTAAACAATCTACGACATTCAATTCTCGCCTGCACAATGTCAGGATCCCACCATGGTGGCCGGCTCCTACCCCTACGCACCCTTGGCTTACACGCCAAGGAAGTCGCCAACTGCAGTGATTTCGAAAGCAGATCCACTGACGCATCGATCCCCCCGATATAATCAACCCCAGGAGGGTCAGATATAGACCGGACCAAAGAGGAGTGTTGAACTCCCCAATTCGTACGTCTCCTGTTAAATATAGACCTCGATCCTGAAGCCCTAAGCCCTAGACTTAATTCCACATATCTGTGATCAGAGAGCGAACAGTCATTCGATACCATCCAGTTCTCGATCATATTAATGTGGTTTATACTTACTAGCGTGACATCAATAACCTCACACCTATTTGCAACAACAAACGTAGGCTCGCAGCCCCTATTTACTACTCCTAAATTATAATTATTAATAGAGGAGAATAGTGAGTCACCTCTTACATTCGTATCCGTACTACCCCATATAGTGTGGTGCGCATTAGCATCGGCACAGATTATACCCGGTGTTCCAGTGCCCGCGGCCTTTGTTATTGCATTACGGATGAGCCCGTTGAGTGGGTCCTGCCCGTGGTCATGCGCCATGTACGCCGAGACCATCGAAACTATACCGTCCGGTGTCTCAAAAGCAGCAGCTGTAGTTTCTTCATCACTGTAATCAGAGATAATGAAGATATTCAACGAGTTTTTAGCTAAGATACAAAATCTTATGTTGCCTGTATCTTTCGCAAACAATAGCTTGCATCCTTTGAGGCTTAGTCCGCTAACCCGATTCTTGTGCATCCAGGGTTCTTGGACCATCACGAGCTCCTCCCCTCTTTCTACCACACGGAGGAGCAGTGCAGCAGATGCTGCTTTAGAGTGGTGGAGGATGATCTGTAGCACATTCACCATGATCCATTTTGGCGACCACTGTGATGTTGACGTCCTCCTGGTCAGACTCCAGTAGCACGTCCTCATCAACCATATCACCCAAGTGATCAAAGAAGTCACCCACCAATCCTGAGACAGACTGGGTATCCTCTTTGTCACTTGAGCACACGGCATCGTCGCAAGCCATGCTTTCCTCAGTTTGCTTGGCCTCACTTACCGATGGAGCCGGATTGCCCTTGTTGTCACTTCGGTAGATACGGAGCAAGATCGTACTAAAACCATAGTAGAGCTTGCCCTGCCTCTCCTCCAGTGGTTCCAAGGATTGCTGGTTAATCACCACAATCGCCGTCCTTGAGCACCCTTCAGCAGCTAAAACCTTCACTACCTTCCAGTCCTGTGTTGGCAGTTGAGGGTTGTCGCACTGAATGATCTTCAAAATCTCCTCAGGTTCCGATGGTTCGGCGGGAATTGGTGGCGATCGATCTCGGCCTCTCTCTCCAACTAACACCACGTCAAGCCTGGCACCTTCCCAAGCCTCTCCTAGTAGTTGGATTTCCCGCTTTAAAAGCAGCGCTGAGCGCTCATCTGCGCAAGCAATCACGTGACCCTGGTACCAGCCAGCGTCATCGCATTGAGGGGGTGGCCCTGGATTCTCCCTGAGGATCGTCCAGAACACACTAATGAGTTTTTGTTTTACCAGGTCCCGCTTTGTATGAGAAATGGCACCATTTTCAACACTTCTGTCGATGATAGCCCGCACAAGGTGACCTTTGGCCACCTCGCTAAAGGACAAGGCCGACATTACTAAAAACACTTGGATTCTGATTTTTACATTCAACAAAGTAATTATTCAAACCATCTGGCTCAGAAAAAGCCTCATGTTCTCGCGATTCGAGACATCCATTTCTTCTCAAGAACGCCACATACTTTCCGGACTGAAATCCTTAAAAAGTCATTCATGTGCACCTCTTTTTGGCGCTGCGAAATATGGCCCCAGGAAATATGGCACCAAGAAAATAAATGAAAATTTACCTCAAATTTGGGACTATTTTTCATATTGCATATTGCATTATAATGAATAATTTTTATAATGAATAATTACCCCAAAAAATAAAATGAAATATGACCCTAAATTTGGGGTTATTCTTCATTATGAAAAACCACCTCAAAATTTATAATGAATTTGAACCCCAAAAAAAAAAAACACAAAGTAAGTTACATTAAACATTTTCGGTGGAGTTCATATGGCCTAAACTAAAAATCCCAAATTAAGAATCCCGATTTCAAAATCCGGATAATTATACAGTTTTAGTTTTAAAAATCGTACAATTGATAGCATGGTTGGGCTTTCGACCATGCGCAAGGTTTTTTTTCTATAACGAACACTGGCTTTACGTTATAGCCGGCCTTCGGCCTGGCGCAAGGATTTTCTTTTCTATGGTATAACGAACTCTGGCTTCGCTCAGTAAAGCTTCTCTTATTTTTTTTTTTTTCCTCTATGGTATAAAAAACACCGGCTTCACTAACTAAAGCATCTCTGCATAACCGGCAAGGAGTTTCCCTACTTTGGTATAAGAATTCGGGTTTTTTATACTATCCCTAGAAACTTTTGCAAAGAATTTTATAAAATTTGTGTAAAAATATTTGGGGTGATTTTTCATTTCTTAAAATTTGCATTTTTTATTAGTAGACGAAAAATAGCCCCAAAGTAAAAATTTTGATTTTATTTGGGGCCATTTTTCATTCCTTGATATTGGGGTCATTTTTCATTGCAAAAAAAACGAAAAAATGCGCCAAAATTGCGTGTTGTTGTGTCTCATGTAAAATTTTGGGGCCGTTTTTCATTTTACTTTTGGGGCCATATTTCCTGGGGTCATTTTGCGCACCGCCCCTCTTTTTAACTTCCAAATAACTCCATGGAGTCCTAATTTGAAGGTAATGTCCATAGGCTAAGTTTCTAAGAGAAGTCCAATAACTAATTTCATGACTATCAAGCCAATTCTCCCTATTAAAACATACTTTCCGTCTCACAACAGGCACAGTTGAGTGAATTAGAATAATATTAAACATAAGTGCCTCGAGTTGCAACTTAACATCCTCAAGTCTTAAAGCCTTATAATTTGGGTATGAAACATAAAGAGGAGAAAGTGAATTTGGAGTATAAGCAGCAATGAAGATTAAAGAATGGCGAGATACCTAGAGAAATTGCTTTACTCATAAAAAAGAAACCAATCAACGAAGTCGAATCACAACCAGCATGGTAATTCGTGGGAATAGAGTTATGATGGTACGTCAGATCTAATCGTTGACAAATAGAGCGAATATAAAGGGAGTCTATTTGGCAAAATAAATTGGTGTTTAAATCACCCATTACGATAATCTATCTATCTAACTAATAAATCACCAACACAATTCTCAAAGGCATTTATATTACCATCGGGTAAATAGGTAAATAGTGGGTGTCCACTAACAATTTAAATTCTCAAATAGCGACTTCGACAAATAGCGCTTCACAAGCATCACCACTATCAGACATAAACACAATTCTGTAATCCAGATTCGCTGATAGTAGCAACGCAACGCCTCCACCTCTTCTTCCATCTACTCTATCATTCCTACACATATTATAACCCTGTATATTAACAGCATTTGACAAAACAAATGGTTTTAACCAAGTTTCACTCAGTCCAACTATATCCAGATAATTGCCATCCAAAATTCGCCGAATTTCATCAAGTGTAGTAAAACCTGCAGACACACCAAAACTAGTTATATTCCAATGCCTAATCTTCAAACAATTCTCAAAATTTTGTACACTGTTAAAGATAAATTGATTATCACTGCAAACTGGACCTAAATTTATAGCATTCATTATGTAAAACGTAAAATAAAAAATTACTAATAAAAAAAATTCAAAATAAGTGATAAAAAATTTAAATATAAAGTTAATGCAGGCAAAACTTAATATTATTTACATGAAAAACAAAGAAAAACTGTAAAGGAATTTTACTTTAAGGTTAAAATTTAAAGTTACCAAATTGCACAAATCACAAATATGTATCTTTCAACTGACATAAAGTATTGAAAAAGTTTGTATGAGGAAATAAAGATTTATAAAAAAATTTTCGCTAAAAAAAATTTCAAATTTGACATAGAACTACAATATAGATTGCGTCACTATTATTTATACCAAAAACGCCTTTAATTAAAAAAATGTATTCCAATTACAAGAATGCATAAAAAATAGTATGTACAATAGAAAAAAAATACACTAACTTCAATTATTTTTTATTTCCCTTTTAAAAAGCTACGTATTAAGTCAGTTGAAAGAATATAAAGAGAAAAAAAAACGCGGTATTTAAATAGTTACAATTTGGTAACTTCTCAATTAATATTCAAGTATGTATGAAAATATAGACAAGGAAAACAACAAAAATGTCAGATATAAAACATACTACAATTAAACTATCTATCGTTTGATTTAGTAGAGAGCTAGATGGTTCCTTCAGAATGTTCGAACACTGATCATAATCAAATATTTTTACAGTACCACAATTCAATTCAACCCGAACTTTGTGAATATCATAATTCAAATGGGTAAACTTCTTAATTTTTTGTTCCAACTTTAGTTCCTTACAGACGTTGACAAGTTTTTTTGCAGCCGGAGTCAGATGATCATTCAAGTACACTTCGACTCGATACTACCTCCAATCACTTCTTTGTTACGTGACCTTTGCTGATCTGCCCTACTTACTTCGCGGTTTATTCTCCAGGGGAGTTCTCAACTCTATAGTCGATCAGATACGTACAAAAAAATCATGTATAAGGGTACACTACAATACAACAAAAAAAAACTTAAGCGGATGTTGCTTCCAATCTGCCCTTACCCAACTATGATCGCAATATCTCCATGTTAAATCTCTTACGATCCCCATGTCCCGTACTTTTCCGCCCTATCTGTTTACAACAATCCCCAAATAACAAAAAATGTAGTTAAACATATTTATTATACTAACACATAAATTATTTATTCAAAACATAATTACTTAACTCTTAACTTAAACCTAACAAACATTAACTTAAAACAACAAATATTTAGCAGCCGTTCTTAAATTATTTCTTTCTCTTAATTTTTTTATAACGTTATTTCTTAAATTTTTTCAGATTTTTATATTTTTTTTTATATAAATATACATATCTATTCTCTCAAAATTGTATTTATCTATTTTTCTCAGAGCCCAAACTAATATTGTTTTCGCCTGTTCAAACAGGCTTACCGGCAGTGATGTTAGATGTTTTTTTTTCTAATTATCGTCATAATTTAAAATAAAAATCGTCATAATCGTCATTAGTTCTGAAAAAAACCCGTCAAAAAATCGTCATATAAAAAATCGTTTTTTTATCAACACGAATTAATTACTCTATTAAAGCATAAAAAAACAAGTAAGAAAGTATAGTCGGTCAAGCCCGACCATATGATACCCTACACCACAGTATTTAAAAACACATCATGCTTATGTGTCCATATAAATATAGATTTATCTATGTTTATAAACTTCATGAAATCGGTTTGAAAGTTTGTGAGAGGCAGAAATTGCCCTCTACCTCCCGTTGTGGTCATATTTTTGAAAAACTGTATAGTTATTGTGTCCATATAGATATGGATCTATCTATGTTTTAAATTTCATTAAAATCGGTTTGAGAGGCAGAAATTGCCCCTATCTCCCCTCGTGGTCCTATTTTTTAAAAAATGCATACATTTTGTGTCCATATAGATATGGTTCTACCTATGTTTTAAATTTCATTGAAATCGGTTTGATAGTTTCTGAGAGGAAGAAATTTCCCCCTATCTTCCGTCGTGGTCATACGATTCGATCCATTTTCAATAGGCTTGGTCCTTGTGCCAACAAAAACCTATGACCCAATTTTCATCAACTTATCTCCCAAATTGCGACTTGTACTTTGCGCACAAGGTTACATGGACAGCCAGCCAGCCTGCCAGCCGGACGGACATCGTTAGTTCGACTCAGAAAGTGATTCTAAGACGATCGGTATAGTTTAAGGTGGGTCTAGGAGCAATATTTTAAGGCGTTACACACATCAGCACAAATGCATAATACCCTCTCCACTATTGTGGTGTGGGTATAATAATTAAGTATAAAACAAGTAAGAAAGTATAGTCGGTCACGCCCGACCATATGATACCCTACACCACAGTATTAAAAAACACATCATGCTTATATGTCCATATAAATATGAATTTATCTATGTTTACAAAACTTATTAAAATCGGGTTAAAAGTTTGTGGTCCTATTTTTGAAAAACTGTACAGCTTATGTTTCTATATAGATATGGATCTATCTATGTTTTGAATATCATTAAAATCGGTTTGAGAGGCAGAAATTGGCCCTATCTCCCCTCGTGGTCCTATTTTTTAAAAAATACATCCCTTTTGTGTCCATGAAGATATGGTTCTATGTTAGTTTTAAATTTTATTAAAATCGGTTTGATAGTTTCTGAGAGGAAGAAATTTCCCCCTATCTTCCCTCGTGGTCCTACGATTTGGCCCATTTTCAATAGGCTTGGTCCTTGAGTCAATAAGAACCTATGTCCCAAATTTTATCAAATTATCTCTAAAATTGCGACCTGAACTTTGCGCACAAGGTTACATGGACATCCAGCCAGCCAGCCTGCCAGCCAGCCGGACGGACATCGTTAGTTCGACTCAGAAAGTGACTCTGAGTCGATCGGTATACTTCAAGGTGGGTCTAGGACCAATATTTTAAGGCGTTACATACATCAGCACAAATGCATAATACCCTCTCCACTATTGTGGTGTGGGTATAATTAAAGAAAACCAAAAAACATAGAATTTCTAATACTTAAGACGATTTGGTGGGGCTTTGATATTGTTCTCCGGAGATTTTCGTCAAACACTTCCTGTCGTCCCCAAATCTGCTGCTGCGGATGAACTTAACACGTGCCTGTAATCGTCGTCTTTGTGGAGGCATGTCCAGAAGTTGAAATTGACCACAAACATGAGAGTCGCGTTGCAGAACGATCCATCGGCTGCTAAATTCTCGAGACAACTGCTGGAGCTTGGCAACGGCCAAATTCCTGTTGATGTTTCGATTGGATTGATATCGTTCCCTGAAAGTTTTTGTGAATTAACATCGTCCAAGGAGGAACTCATCAGCAAAGTGTTCCCTGGTATTGCACAAAATTACAAAAATCTCGATTGGATTCGTGAACGGGCAATACTAGCAGCGAAGAATAAGGACGTCGATAGCTTAAACTTCATTATTCAAAGTCAAATCGCAGGACAACTGCATACGTACAAATCTGTTGACTGCATGACCGACGAAAATGAACCGACCAGCTACCCGTCGGAATTTTTGAACTCGCTTGATGTACCAGGAACTCCACCGCATAATTTACAGCTGAAGGTGGTTCGATTATAATCATATTGCGGAATCTCAATCCTCCAAAAATGTTCAACGGTACGCGATTGTCCGTCAAAAAGCTAATGAACAATGTGATTCAGGCGACAATCATCAAGGCCAAATTCAAAGGAGAGGAAGTCCTTATCCCACGAATTCCCATTATTCCAACTGACCTTCCATTCCAATTCAAGCGGATTCAGTTCCCCGTTCGATTGGCATTTGCAATGACAATCATTTAATCGCAAAGCCAATCACTAGAAGTCGTTGAATTTCCCTGTTTTCCGCACGGTCAGCTGTACGTTGCATGTTCGCGTGTTGGGAAACCGTCTTCGTTATTTGTTTTTGCGCCGGAAAACAAATCGAAAAACATTGTTCATCAAATCGCTCTCTACTGATTCCATTCAAATAAATCTCATTGAAAATTTGTGTTGTATTATTACTCTTAAGTTTGTATGAAGGCTTAAAATTGGGACGAGGCGAAGTTCGTCGCGTGCGCTGGTATAAATATATTTATATATATTTATATACATACCCTGCAAATAAAATTGGACCACCTGGTCCATTTTGATAAAATGGACTACTCCATGGACTGGTCCGATGTAATGCAAGCATGGAGCATGTCATTGTTATAAACTGTTTGTAGTGAGACGACATGTCTTCGTTTTTTTACGACATGCTTTCGTTTTTAAACGATTTCAAAACTAACCCTTTTGAGTGTACCATGGAGTAGTTTTAAAACTACTCCTTAGTGGTCCAAAGGTGGGTTATATGGTCCTCTCCTAGGACATCGTAATGTTAAATAGACCAGGTTTTTTCCATACGTTTGGGTTAGTTTTGGACTAGTCCTGGTCCCTTGTGGAATACTCTTTACACGCGTGTTTGGACTGGTCCTATTATTTGCAGGGTATATACACATATACAAACTAAGAAAAAACATTACTTGCCAGATTGAAGTGTTATAAAATTGATGCCAGATTAAAGTTTAAAATAAATTTATTGACGGGATTTAATCGTCAAAACCTAAGTGACTACATTAAAATTTTGGTAAATTCATCGAAAAAAATCGTCAAAATGACGTAAAATCGTCACATCTAACATCCCTGCTTACCGGTTAAAAATGGTTTATCTCAAAGACTTGCGTGCCTAAAGCGGCCCATACACTTGCAACAAAATTGTTAAATTTTATGTATTATATAATTATATCGCCAATGTGTATGTGATAGTCAAGGTGGCACAATATATTGGCAACAATCAAAAGAAAAAGAAAGTAAAATGTGTTGGCAACATTGTACAATGCTGTTTATGTTATTCCTATAGGTTATGTTCACCTTTTTATTGAATGAAGGAAACCATTGTGCGACTTATTGCATAATATAGGACATGTAAATAATATGGCGAGTATCATAAACAATATTATTGCAAGTGTATTGGCCCCTAAAAGGAGCTTCCTGAGTACACTGTCACAATTACACTTTTTCCCGTACAGAAATTTTAAACCAACCCGATTAATCTGTGCCCTCACCTTAGATATGTTTATATAATTTAATCTGATTTGTATCTATTTATTTCTACTTTTCTTATGTTAAAATTATTCTAAATTCTTTTCAGGCTAAAGGCCCAAACACAATGTGCTTAAGTTGGCTTAAGCGAATGAGCGAATACATGTAAGTTATATGAGGCAAACCATATTGGACTTCAGGAAACTTTTTGCTAAGTTTAATGAAACTGTCATTTGCTTAAGCAAGGTGCAAATCTAATCGCTCATTCCGTACGGAATCAAATGTTTTTTTATTTTGTTTTTGTTTTCTTATATACATTTAAGAGACTTTTTGTTAATTTTTGACAGTAGGTTAAGCAAGGCTAAGCATATAATGGTTGAGCCTTTATGCTGCTATTTCTCACTATTGAACCAAACACTCACAAGGACACTCTTAAATATAGTAAATAATTATATAAGTATATAGCACGGTATTTTTAAAACTAAGGGCGATTTCTTTTCTGAGAAATATATGTTACAGTATATACATGTAACATTTTCTAATGTTACCTACCTATAATCACTCGAAGTGTTACATGTTGTGCAATTTCAATAGAACACAATTAGTGCTTTTATTTGCAACTATTACACTTTCATCATTAATGTACTTAATGAGCGATTTTTAAAGCTATTTAAGCGGTTTCTACACGCTGTTACGGGTTGGAAACAAATATTAACATCACTAAAGGCTTATAAAAATTAAAACGATTATAATATAAATACACTTTTTTTGATTCTCATGTGTAAATATTTTTATATTTTGTTTTAAAACAATTTTTTTACAAAATTATGAGCGGTATGAATTATGACAAACAAAATAAAACATTTGTTGTACAAGCAAAGTAGTAAGTACCAAAGTTGTAGAAGAGGGCAGTATGAACACCTTAAGTAAAAGTAAGGGTAAAATATGCAACATGTTGTCCATGTTTTTCATCAACATATTCACAAAACAACTTGAACATTTTTCCCACAGTTTTATTTTTTGTACAAACGAACACAAAAATGTAGAACATGTAACATTAATGCAACATTTTTCTCGGAAAAGAAATCGCTATAATTAACTCATTTAATAACTGTATGTATGTATTCAATAAATTGATATTAAATTTAATCATATTCTTTTTCCACACAAAAGTTACACAAATTCTAAACTGAACAGATTTTAAATAATTATGCGGAAGGTGGCAACGCTGACAGCCATGTCCTTAATAACAAAGTTAATTATTAATTTGTACAAAACACCCTGTTATTTGTTTACATTCCGAACACCTCCAAAACTCAAACAGCTGTCACACAAAGAAAAAAACCAAGCAACAAAAACGTTGTCATTTTGTCATTTATTTACAAGCAATTTCAGTCAATTTTTTATAAGAATTATCAATAAATAGAATTGAAGATGACAACAGCTGCTAGACCAACATTTGATCCTGCCAGAGGAGGCAGTGGAAAGGGAGAAAAGGATTTAAGTGCTTTAAGTAAACAATATTCTAGCAGAGATTTGCCAGGTCATACAAGGTTGAAATACAGGTAGGTTTAAATAAATACAATATTATCAAAACAATTACATTAAAACCCCTTTTTTACAGAGAAACTGGGCAAGGTACCTCTGATGAATTGCGGACCCGTGATTTCCGCAAAGAGTTGGAAGAACGAGAACGTGAAGCTAGACCTACCAAAAGTCTACCTTCCATTGTACGCAAAGCCATAGAAGCCAATAACTCGGCTGGTAGTGCGACTGGCTCGAGTAGTAAAAGAGCCAAATTAGATCAGCCAACAGCACCTGTTAATTTAGATGCGGATGACCCTGTGGACAATAACAGTTCCGACAGTGATTCGGATTCAGAAGATGAAGATGATACCGCTGCCTTATTGGCTGAACTCAATAAAATCAAACAAGAACGTTTGCAGGAAACGGCACGCAAGGATCAAGAAAAGAAACAAGAAGAAGAACGTATACGCATGGAAAATATTTTATCGGGTAATCCTTTGATTAATTACGCTGCTGGCTCTGCTGCCACTGCCGCCAATGCAAAAGCAGCCGATTTAAAAGTTAAGCGACGTTGGGACGATGATGTTGTGTTCAAGAATTGTGCTCGTACAGAACCAGAAAAGAAATCCCATTTTATTAATGATTCATTACGCAGTGAATTTCATAAGAAATTCATGGAAAAATATATAAAATAGATAAATTATGGATGCTGCACAATAGTGGTAGTTAAAAAGCATATTAATGTCAATAAACATACTTGATTTAAGAAAAAACACAAAATAAGAGTTGAAGAAACAAATTTTAATAGGGCGGAATAACTCTAAAGATTTTATTTAACTTGCATTGTATGTTTGTTTGAGTGAAATCCTGCAACTTAATTTTGAAGCAAATATCTTCAACCGATTGAGCTGAAAATTTGTATATACGTTCAGTTTCGATGACAAGTTTATTGTCATTACACAATTTAGATGTTATAATGGCTTGTCGCGAGATGCACTTGTGTATAGGGATAAACAAGTAAATTAAATATGTAACTGAATGCGACTGATTTTACCTATTAAAATTTTCAAACTAACAAAATAAAAGTCCTTAAATCTCGCGACAAACTTTTATATCATATAAATCAAGGCGAATTTACACCAGGTGAACTTATCTTGCTACGTAGGCAACAGCTGATTACTAACCTTGTGTCAAAATGGTATACCGTCCTGTTGGTTCTGGGGAATCTTTACTTTATTCTTTACAAGGCGAATTCGCCTTGTTCTATAACTTTCGATAAAAATTATGATATTTAAAATTTTTTTAAGTTATAACATTTCAAAAAACACAATTTAATATAAAAACAAAATCAAATATTTGTTTGAATTGCTGACACGTGCTACTTTTTTGACCAAATGAATCTGACACATAATCTTTATGTAAAGTTGTCCGCTGAATCCGAATATGAAGAATTGTCAAAGTAGAACAGTTTTTTAAATATTCCAAAATAGCCGTTATTTGTGTCTTTAAAAAAGATTATGTGACTTAAATGGAAATATCTTCAAAAATTTTAAACGAATTATGTTTTTCTTTCTCTTTAATGAAAGGTTTTAAAATTTCTAAAATAACCCATCATTATTTTAGAAATTGTGAAGATGAGTCAATAAATGGCAGAGTTATAGCGGACATAATTTCAAACTTCATTATAAATTTGATGATTTTTTGCAATTTTGCTCTTTTCAAGTTGTTTTTTTAAGCCAAACAATAAAATTTTATAAAATCAAAGAAAAACACAACAAATAAATATACAAAGCTAAATTTTTAGAAACAATAAATTTTAAAAATATGTAGCTTAAAACTATTGAATTTCTATATGGGTTAATTTACTAAATCTTCTGTAGCTTTGTCATTTTAGTACCATTCTATGGCTTGTTGGAAATAGAATGTTTGCTACAAATAAAGGAATTATTCATGAACTTACCAAAATTTCCAAAAATTTTCTATCAAATCGAAATACGAAGTATTAAAAATTTTTATAACCTCCACAACAACTAGATGTGAAGAGGGTATACAAGTTTGTCATTCCGTGTGAAACTTTTTTATTATTCATCTCAGGCCTCATATCCAGCATAATCCAGCAAAATCGATTCAGTACGATCAGAGCTATGAATCAAAATGTGAAACCACCACCCTCAAAAATTGATCATTTTGTTACAAAAACTAACATAAATGTGTACAATTGGTGAAAATCAGTCTATAATTTACCCTAGGTCCCTAATAAACACAACTCTAGGAAAATAGTTTAGTACACCTTAAACCCTTAATAAATCATAATATGTATGTACCCAGCTAGCATTTTCAATCGTCTAGGAGTCTACTGGGAATCTCATGAAGAGTGTTTTTGATCGTCGGCGAGCTCATTTTTTAATCGTAGACGATTCCTAGCACGGGAGAAACTGTTACACGTGCTGATTCGTCTGTGAGATTCTTCCATAACACAGCAAAAGGCGCTTATATTAATCGTTAAGGGAATCGTTTGTGATGTATGTAAAGATTATCTAACGAGTCTTTTAAAAAGCATGCCAAGAGTCGTATGAGACTCATGTAGGGATTATTTTACAACTCATAAAATGCTCAGCCGCATAACTGAGCTACCTAAAAAGGGGCATCAAGCTTATTTTTCATGTTAAAACTTCTAATTTTCATACAATTTATATAAAACAAACCTTGAGGTTGCGAAATCAACACTATCCTGTCGGGAAATCCTTTTTTACAGATTCTTAGGTCGGTTTGTTTTATTGAAATTGTATTGACAATAGAATTTTCATATTTCAAAAACGCTCTTATTAAGTAATTGTTATATGACTCTTACAGAGAGTCGCAAAAGGTTCATTCCAAGATTAAAAGACGAGCGTGTCAAAAAATTTTTAAAAAAGTAATAAATAAAAAAATATTTAGATATTTTTGTTTTTGTTACTCGTCAGATAATCAACAGAAGATTCTTTTGGGAGTTGTATATTAAACATAATCGTCAAACAAACAGCCTATGCTAGCTGGGTATTATAATTTATAATATAATTTGGTACGTCGCAGTTTTATATGACAAGAAATTATACTATCGAATTTCGTGAAGATCGGTCCGTAATTTACCCTAGACCTCATATTAACCCTACTCCCGGAAAACAGTTAATATCGTCTAAGCCCGTAATAAATAATGCTATCGCAATAAAATTTGGTACGTCAAGAAATAACACTGTCAAGTTTCGCGAAGATCGGTCCATAATTTAATATAGGCCCCATATAAACTATACTCTCGGACTACAGTTTATTACGCCTAAAAACGTAATAAATAATGCTATCGTAATAAAATTTAATACTTCACAGTTTTATAGGATTAGAAATCACACTAATAAATTTCGTGATGATCGGTCCATAATTTTTCATATGCCCCACATAAAGCCCACCCTGGGAAATTAATTAAGAAGTCTAAAGCCGTACCAGATATAGATATTGCGGTAAAATTTGTTCCAGCTTAACTTCATATGGCCAGAAAAAATGTCGTGCATTTTTGTGATATACGGTCCACAATTTACCTTAGATCCCATATTAAGCAGCCTTCTGCAAGTTCTAAACCGCAACCAATTCAAATGCTGAAGTCCGTTTTTATAAAGATTAATTCATAATATACATATATGTATGTAGATATATGTAAAGGGCCCACTGCTGAAATGTTCGAACTGTCGGTGCAGGGTATCAAAGATTCGGCACAGCCAAAATAGCACTCTACTTGTTTTAATAGTTTTTTTTTACATAACAATGAAAACTAATAACTCAGGATCAAGGCGAATTCATCTACAGGTCATGGTTAAGAAATAATGACAAAAAGCGCGAGCTGCTTCTCCACTCAGAGCAGTTTTACGAGTCTTTTTGTTAACATAAACAAAACTTTGACATAAACCTATACAAACAATGCAAGAGCAAAAAATCGTCATCTGGCGTATTGCTGCCACCTGTTTATTTCATCATGCTACAGGTGGTGTAGGCAGGGCTGTCAGATATGGCGATTTCTCGCCAAACGTGGCGATTTTGAAACGTGTATGGCAGGGATGATAAATGAGAAAACCAATATCGTACCAACGAACTTTTAAAATCGTACTTTTTCGGCCCCAATAGTATTAAACCATTTTTTTAATAAATTTTTAAAAACAAAAATTTAATACAACAAAAACAAAAGGTACTTTAAATTCATGTGTACATTAATTATGCATAATAATGGGTCAGTTAGTTTTCCAAAATATTCAAGAATAAAGGCAAAAAAAATAATTTTGGTCTAGCCAGACCTGTATCATGCGGTTTTTAGGGTCGAGAAATCCATTAATTTTTATTTTTAATTGCCGCCAGAGAGCGTTGTCATACACTTTTTAGAACTTTTCGTCTTTTTGTGGAAAATTTACAAATATTTCTCAAAATGAAATCTCAAATTTTAAACGAAAATAAAATTTTTAAGCGTTCTAAAAATATGTGCATACGAGCATCTTCGGATTGCATTTCCAAATTTATTGTGCTTAAAATTTTCAATATGTACTGCAGAAACAGGAAAGGAGAAGAAAGTTCAAATATAATAAAATTTAATTAAGCGCTTGTAAAATCTCCTTCAAAATAATTCGGAGTAAAATAATAATGGAGTTTGTTCCCACCGTTCCAAAATTCTGTTGATTACTTCTTGACCATCTTGTTGACGAATATTTGAAAATTTTATGAATTCGTTCTTTTTAAAATAATCTTGAATTGAGAGGAAGTCGTCTTTTCTACTATGTATAACTTTTGCAGAAGTGGTTTCTTATATCTTTTAAAAATCATCAGAAATATCATCAGAAAATGCACACTTATATGCTGCCGGTGATACTAAATTTAGAATGTGGCATAAGCAAGCGTTCAATGAACAAGTGCAAAAATCTTTTCACAATAGCGGAGTTCTGTGTTTTGTGCAAATGGTCTTGCAAAAGAGCAAATGCAAAATATCAAAGCTGTTTTGTTAAATCCAACAACAAAAAATAGAATTTCCCTTTGTTTTCATAAAAAAGCTACAACAAGACTTTTTGCACCAAATACAAAACTGCGCTTATATTCATTGGACAGTAAATACGAGTTGCCATTTTATATTAATTATAAATATGTAGTTTTGAAAAATTTAGAAATAGTACCAAATGAGTCACGGGGGTACCAGCGTACTTTTTAGTTTTGAATTGTACCAAAAAAAGTACAATTGTACCAACTTTATCAGCCCTGGTGTATGGCGATGGGATTTCGCATTTGGCGACTGGCGACTTTTATGGCGATTTCTGATATAACTGGCGATTATCTTGGCTATTTTTACCATTTATATTATTTCGGCGATTTTGTTTAACAACTTGCCATTTTTTGTTATCATTACTAATATAAAAAAACATATTAAGTAAATTTTATATTCAGTCACTATTTAATTCTAATAGTATGTATGTAATTCTAATAGTATGTAGGTCCAAACTCCAGTAATGAAATCGGTGAGGCTGACGGGTACGATCTTATAGACTTGTGTACTTCATTTAAGTTTTTAACTGAATACATATATGATCTCCATTTTATGTTATTAAAAAAAAAAAATTACAGAAACAAAACAAAATTTACTTCGGCGACTTTTTTGTATTTTTTCTCAGTTTTTGGTGATTTTTGACTGAAAAATTATACTAGCGTTTTTTGTATGCAAAATTTAATTAAAAAAAAAAGAAAACTTTACAAAAACTGAACAAAATCGACGTTTGGCGTTTTTTGGCGATTTCTGACATCCGGTTTGGCGATGGAGCTCAAAAAAATCTGACAACCCTGGGTGTAGGAACTACAACAACCCAACAACAACAGAAACAACATAGAGTATTTTGCATTGCATTGTTCAAGGTATATTTAAAAGGAACCGAGTTGTCAAAATTGTCTTCATATAAAACAAAAACAATTTACCGCACACATGTACAAATTTTGGCTCATATACACGAAATTTGACGTTTTGGTTCCAACTAGGGGTAATCAGCTGACAAACATATGGGCTAACGAGTTTACCTTGTGTAAATATACCTTGGCATTGTTATGCACCCCATATACGTTTCATTCAATTGTCAACTGAGTGTTTCATTCAACTGAATTGATTTTGACAGCTGATCAAAATACTCGAGCACACACAGCAGTGTTCCCAGTTTTGGGGATTTCTCTCAAATTGGGGATTTTTTTTTGTATTTAGGGATAAAAATTTCGTAAAAATCCCCAGGGGATTTTTTGGGGAAAAACACTTTTTTCGCTGGGGATTTTTGGGGATAATATATTATTATAAATTCCTTTTTTGCAATGTCAAGACCGATTTGGTCAAGATTTGGGCTCAAATTTTAAAATTTTTTCAAGAACTTGTTGAAATTGTTTTAAATATGGTTTTGTACCAACTAGCGTTACTTCTGTTGAACTAGTCTTTTTCTGTAATGAATATAACAAAAATCAATATTTGTAACAGAATGCAATATAAGTTATTAGAATTAATAAGAATAAATACACACTTTAAAATAATGCTGCTTGCTGTGACAAACTGTAACAATTTTAAGTAAATGAACACAGCTACTAACAAATCAAAATAAATAGGTTCAAACTGTCAAAATCAGATTGCGCTTCGAGACTACCTGTAGTTAAATTCGAATTCCTCACTATTATTGATTCAGAATGAAACAATATTGTCAATAAAAATTTAAGATGGCCCAGATCGACAGTAATGAAATGTCAAAATATGCAAAACAAAATTATATAAAATTAAAAGTGATGATTTCTAATGAGTTTAATAAACACTAAAATAAAATTACAAAAACTATTTTTATTAATATAATTTTTTTCTTATTCGACCTTTATTATTTAAATTTATATTAATTTGTTTAAGTTTGAGTTCTTTTTTATATAAAAATATTTATTTTATTATTTTTGTTAAAGTAAAATTAATATTTTTATATAAAAAGAGACCTCAAGCTTAAACAAATTAATATACTTTTCAATAATAAAGTCGAATAAGAAAGAATTTATATCAATAAAAAAAAATTTTTGCAAGATAGCGCCAGTTTTTACACTGCACATTCTTCCTTGATTTTTTTCAAATTATGAATTAACATAAATGCGTGTTCCCATGCCTTTAACATAAGATGAGCAATAAGAAATATTGCTTTGTTATTCTGCCAACGTTATTGCCAACTGGCTGAGATATTTATCTGACACCTGACAAACTTCATATTAAAAAAACGCTGTCAAAAATTTTCGAATATTTTTTATATAGACTTTGACGTTTGGTATGACAAAAAATTGTCAGGTGAAGACGCTATGTAAGGTAGAAGTACATAACACGCGTTAGTGCGCGCGCGCTCTGTCGTCTTCTGTCAAAAAAAGTTAAACTAGTGTATTTTCATAGATCAAGCTACATGCAAAATATTTTGACGCGTTTGCGCCAGAATGTTGGTTAACTTTGAACTTTTTAACGCGTTGTGTATTTTTGACAGGTAATCAGCTGACAATAAAAAGAATAATTTAACAAATTTGTGAATCATAAAAGAAAAACTTATTGAAGAGCTTAAAAAGAATAAATTCATTAAAATAACAAAATCTTGATATACCTTCGAACCCGTTTTTAATGCACAAAAAGGTAAACAAATAAAAAACAGCTGACAGGAATGGCTTTTGTAACGCGTGTTGTGTAACTTGCAGTTTTTTACGCGATAGTCTTTAAACGCACGAAACTCGTTGACGAACTAACGCGTGCTATGTACTCTTTCTTTAATTAGTTACATTTACTACTACTTTTTATAACTCTGTAAGTTATTCACAAATAAAAGTTGAAAGTAATCGATTTATACGTGTTTTTGCCAACACTAGCCGGCTTTATAATTTATTATTACAATTTTTTCGTCATTTTAACACCTTTTTTCTTAAAGGGGGCGTTTAATTAAAAAATATGTGGAAATATTTATTATTAATATTGGCTATTGCAAATTACAGCAATGCTGTCCTGCAAACAGATGCCGATACTTTGGTTTTGTTGGATAATTTGGCAGTGCGCGAAACACATTCCATGTTCTTTAAAAATTTGCAGGGTAAGTTATAACTTTTTTTAATGACGTGGTAAAACAATTTTTAACAGTACAAAAATGATTTAACAAATTTTATTATGTATGTACTTTTAAACGTTGAATTTATAACACGAAAAGTAGATCAGAGGTGTAGTAATGTTTTCCGGCACATTGTATATTTAAGAATTAAATGACCATATAAAAAATAAATAATTGGTGCTCCATTTACCAAAATTATTTTTCTTTTATAGAACGTGGTTTTAAATTAACTTACAAATTAGCTGATGATGCCAATCTTTTGTTGTCTCGCTATGGCGAATATTTATACAAAAACTTGATAATTTTTTCCCCCAGTGTGGAAGAGTTTGGTGGAGAATTAAGTGTAGAGAAATTGGCTCAATTTGTAGATGATGGCGGTAATGTTTTAGTTGCTGGCAGTGAACAGTCTGGAGACGCTATAAGAGAATTTGCCTCAGAATGCGGTTTTGAAATCGATGAAGAAGATGCCTCTGTGTTAGATCATTTACATTACGATATTTCCGATAAGGGAGATCACACCACTATATTAACAGCAGCTCGCAATTTGATTAATGCCCCCAGCATTGTTGGTGATAGCCGCAAGAATGGTGGCAAACCTTTGATATATCGCGGTACTGGTTTATTGGCTGATAAAGAGAATTCCTTGGTTTTAAAGTTATTGACAGCTGAAAGTACTGCTTACAGTTATAATCCCGATCAAGCGATTAGAGATTATCCTCATGCCGTAGGCAAAAATACTTTATTGATTGCTGCTCTACAGGCTCGCAACAATGCCCGTGTTGTATTCTCTGGATCCTTGCATTTCTTCTCTGACGAAGCTTTTACCAATTCCATTACCTATGGCCAAAATGGTGAGCATTTTGATCAATCTGGTAATCGTGAAGCTGCCACAGCCATTAGCAAATGGGTGTTTGGTGAAACTGGGCGGTTGCGTGTGACTGAAGTTAAACATCACAAAGAAGGCGAAACACAACCGCCAGAGCAAGCCTATACAATAACAGATCCCGTTGTCTACTCGATTACTATTGAAGAATTGGTACAAGACAAATGGCAACCTTTTAATGCCAACGATGTTCAATTGGAATTTGTTCGTATTGATCCCTTCGTACGCACCACACTCCAACATGTCTCTGGTGGACGCTATCAAGCCAAATTTAAAATTCCTGATGTCTATGGCGTTTATCAATTTAAGGTCAATTACGATCGCATCGGATATACTCAGCTTTACAACACAACCCAGGTCTCTGTGAGGCCTTTAGAACACACAGAATATGAACGTTTCATTCCTAGCGCTTTCCCTTACTACAGCAGCGCTTTCTCTATGATGATGGGTGTCTTCATTTTCTCTTTGGTATTTTTGCACTTCAAAGAAGAGACTCCCGGAACTGGAGCCGTTAAGAAGGGAGATAGTAAGAAAGCCCAATAAGTTAAGAGAAGTTAAAATACTTCAATTTCGAAAGCCGAAGTTCGGAGCACTGTATAAAAGTCAAAAGTTTTTTTATCGGAGACTTTAATAAATAAATTAAATGTGAAATTTATTAAAATAATGTTGGTGTTTTAAATTTCGAGCTTTAAGGAATATGTATGCTTTTTGCATTAAAGATTTTAATTTATGAAAATTGATAGTTTTGAAAAGAAATAAGACCAAAATATATTAGAAATCAAACTTTGAAGATAATGAAAACTATCATTTCGTTTTCAAATCGGTTGGTTTATAAAATCTTTTTTTATTGCTATTTAGGTTTCTTAATAATGTGTGTCCACAATTTGTTAATTTTTACACAAGAACAGGATCTGTGGCAATTAATTTTTCTAAAACTCCAAAAACAACATAGGGTTTTTTACATTGCATTGTTAGTGTCAAGGCGAATTATTAATAATAAATTAGCCTTGGTTAGTGCCATTAGCTCGAAATGTCAACAATTATTAGCAAAACACTAACAAATCAAAACAAATGAGCTCGAACTGTCAAAATCAGATGCCGTTTCGACACCACCTGTAGTTAATTCGCCTTGTACAAAAACAAAAAACGACATGTATTTTTTTCTTTTAAGCTGTCAAAAACTACCACACACACATACAAAGCAAAAGGAAAAAACGTGTATGTGTGCCCTGCAAATAATAGGACCAGTCCAAACACGCGTGTAAAGAATAGTCCACAAGGGACCAGGAGTAGTCCAAAAGTAACCCAAACGTATGGAAAAAACCTGGTATATTTAACATTACGATGTCCTAGGAGAGGACCATATAACCCACCTTTGGACCACTAAGGAGTAGTTTTAAAACTACTCCATGGTATACTCAAGTTGATTAGTTTTGAAGTCGTTTAAAAACGAAAGCATGTCGTTAAAAAACGAAGACATCTCGTCTCACTACAAACACTTTTTAACAATGACATGGTCCATGCTTGCATTACATCGGACCAGTCCAATTTTATTTGCAGGGTGGCATACCATAAACGTAAACAAACATATACATGCCAATGTAAGCAAAATGTAAACAACTTTTGACAGCTCAAAAGAACAATAACAATGATCATCAGGCTTCTTGCGCAGACCTGTTCAATAGGCCTTGATATACATAATGTAAATTTTTTTTTATATTTTAACATCTCCGACGTTACCTGATTTCAGACAACTGAACTTTGGTTGATTTCCATAATAGGACCATAAATATATTTTTCAAATATTCAGTAGGTAAACTGCCAAATTAGATATTAAACCTTATTCATAAAAAATATTTCAGTTTTATAAAAGGTTTATGAAACGAATTTTCATAAACTTTTTATAATTCAAAAATATTTTTTATGAATATGGGTAAACGTTTAAAACCTAATTTAAAAAAAAAAAGTATTATAGGTTAATAAGGAGGTAATAATTAAAATTTTCGATGGAAAATTTTTAAATTATCCTTTTATAAATCCAAAAACAAAATTATAAATAAGGGGTTATATATTTAGCCATCTTTAACAAATTTAACAAGAGTGCTTTATTCGGCTCTGCCGAATCTTTGATACGTTCCACCGACGGTTAGAATATTTTAGGCGTGACCCTATATGGGATCTATAAGAGCCACTTTTTGGGTTAGAGATTAGCGATTAAATTAACTTTAATCTCTGTATTTACTTTTTGAGTTGTATTTTTTTTACTTTTTTTGCTAGTTTAAGCGGCGAACGGTGGTGGTTTAAACTTTAACTTAAACTGTCAAAATACACATGTTCAACATAAAGAACTTTTGCAAAAATATAAACAAAAAATACATTTTAAAATGTTTAGCACTTTTATATAATTTTTTTCAATCTATATTTTTTCTTTAATATATTTTCATTTAAACACAAAAAATTTCTACCTTGTTAAACAATATTAAATTCGCGCATTTTCTTCTTCTTCTTTGAAAATATCCATATTGCTTGATAAAAAAATTGATATTTGCAAAAAAATGTTGCCATTTATTTGTGCTCAGTATGCTAGCGCTACTTGGTTTAAGCCACCACCCAAAAATATCAAATTCAATTGATACTAGATTAACTTAATTCTCAAATTAGCTAATTATAGAATTAAATTAACTTTAATCTCAAACCCAAAAAGTGGCTCTAAATGTTTAATTAATCTTTATAAAATCGCCGCGGCATAAGCATACATAAGTAAATTATTCACCGACAATCAGAGCTTTTGCTTTTATTTCTCATCAAAAAAAAACTTAATGTAAACAAATTTGAGCAAAATATCATGACTCATAACAGTTTTAGCCAAACTAAAATTATTTTCGAGAAGGGCATTTATATTGGACCCATGGACCAATCATCACAAATTCTATAGTGTTATCTGGTTAATGTTGGACCTGTTAATTTAATTCCTGCGGAAACTAACATTTTCGTGACCCCGACGTGATTAAGAAGTAAAAAAGTTAAAACCAAACTAAAAATGATCACAAAAAGTTAGGGCAGAAAATTTCAGGACTGTCCAATGCTCTGAGTGCTTTGGCTCAGGGCAATGTTAATGAGGAGGAATTAAGAATTGAAGCGACAAAGGTAAAAATGACAAAGAGCTCCAACCACATTTTGTTTCTCTCCAACAGTCAACACAAGACATTCTATTTATATAACAAGAATGACTAGAAATGTCGGAAAATATGTTTAAGGCGAAACAACAAAAAAGGTTAGAAATAACTGCAACATATTCTCTATCTTCAACTGTAATATTTCAATGAAGAAATTAACCAAACTGGCTCCCGAAGGTGCAGTAATCAGACTGGCTCCCGCAGGTGCAGCAACCAAACCGGCTCCCGAAGGTTCAGTAAAAAAAACTAGCTTCCGGAGGTGCAGTAATAAAACTGGCTCCCGAAGGTGTAGTAACAAAATTGACTCCTAAAGAAAAGAAGCATTAAGGTAAATAATGGACCGATTATTGCAAAATAACATGGTATTATTTCTGGCCATATGGAGCTAAATTGAACCAAAATTTACCACTACGATTTAAGGCGTATTTAAATAATTTCCCGGTGTGGGCATTATATGGGAATATGGTAAATTATGTACCGAATTTCACAAAATTTTCTACTGTGATTAAAGAGCCGAATTTGTTACTGTTTTAGGCGTACTAAGCTGTTTTTCAAGAGTAGGTATAGTAAATTATGGACCAATTTTCGCAAATTTTTATATTGTGATTTCTAGTCCTATAAGACTCTGTCTGACTCCTATAAGACTCTAATCTTTACAAGAACAAGTTTAAAAATCATGAAAACCTACAGTCGTTTTACTAGTGTTGATTATTGCGCTGTGCTATTGGAAAAAATTGTCATGCGGGGCACCCGGCGGGTTATCCTAATTCGAGTACACTGAATCCAGGGGTGTTAACCGATTTTTTAGGTTAGCTTTTGCTTTCGAGATAAATTGTTATTTCGAAAATGGAGGAGGTTGCACAACATGTATTCGCGTAATTCAAACACTATGTGGCAGTTTTTTGACCAAATGTATTTAACACCTAATCTTTATGTAAAATTGCCAGGTGAATCCGAATAAGATGTCAGAATGCTCAAAACAGAACAGTTTTTGACTTATTCCCAAATAACCGTTATTTGTGTGTTTGAAAAAGCTGATGTCATTTAAATACAAATATCTTTAAACATATAAAACGGATTATGTTTTTCTTTTTTTTTTTAATGAAAGATAATCAAACCTATCGTGAATAACAAATGAAATTTATGTTCCCATGAAATGTTCATTCCCCTCGAAGGGAAAAAAGCAATCGTGAATATCATGTGAAAAATTTTTCACGCTATCAGTTCCAGTGAATGTAAAAAAAAGAAGAAAGATTAAAAAAATTAAAAATCAATGAAATTTTTGTTCAAAAATATACAAGTATATATTTTAAAGAAAAGTTAAAATAATAAAGCAAAATATTTAGTATTGGAGGTATAGTTTGATTACAACGTTAGGTCACTATTACGGTTTACAACTAGGGTTTTTTCCCGGGATTTCCCGTCCCGGGAATTCCCGGGAATTTCAATAATTATATTTCCCGCTTTCCCGGGATTTTTCATGCGGGATCCCGGGAAATAAAAAATTCCTCATAGTTTAAGAAAACAGCTATTTATACTTTGAAATTTAGTTTTATATTCTCTTAAAATAAGCATCTGTGGATGGGTTGTCGATTAGATCAATTACAAGAAGTGAGTACATACGTAAACCAATGTCTCCTGATGCAATAAATCTACTTAAAGCAGAATAGGCAGTGCAACAGTTGATAATTAATAAATTTAGTGAAATAAAAAGTTAATAAAAAACATTAATTCAAAATAAGATGCAGGTAGTAAAGTTTAATTGTCCATGGACAAGTCTTAAAAATAGCAGATACCTAAACATATAGCTCCTTTATTGCAACATAGTCATATCTACAAAAACAAATGAACTTGGCAAAATGCGATTAAAGTTTTCAAAATGTACCGATTTAAAGATATATTTTGCTATAACTTCGGTTCAGTTTGTGATAAAATACGAGAAGGCATGAAGGAACACTTTGCTTAAATAACTTACAATTTTTGATTTTTTGGGATATGACTATGTTGCAATGAAGCGATATGTTTATTAGGTGATAAACACAAATTTTTTTCAATTTGTGTTGGTGTATATACCCTTGAAGTGCGGGGAAACTGAAATAAAAAAAAAAATTGAAAACTCGTGTAAGATCCTACAACATACAATTTGAAAAACACATTGTCCTAAAGATTACAGATAGACCTAATGAAATGAAAAGGTTTGTAAGAGGTTGATGCTATTTTTTGCATTAACCTTGACATACATTTGACTGATATAGACGTTGTTTATATAAAAAAATGCTTCTTATTGTGAATCAAACGCCTTCTTCAACGGTGCACTTTTAACTATTTATCCAAACTCGGTAAAAAAATGAACGAAATTTTTCGGAAACATGGTAATTAGTAAATAAAATAATCAATATACTTTTTGACGACTTACTAAGCGCTTTGAGTGTGTCAGAAAGTTATTTCCTAAGCCGTTAAAAAATGTTAATATATTTATTTAAAATATTTTATCTATTTTATGGATTAACTTTTTGATCTCATATCTTGAGTACCTCAATTTGTGTTTGTTTTTATTATTGTTTTATGAATTAAATTGTTATGTTTATCTTAATTTTTTATCTTGTATCTAGAGCATAATAAATATACGGAATTTACATATAAAACCGTAAGGTTAATAATTCAAGTTCCTCTTTTAATCTTCATTTAATTTTGTAGTATTTAAGGATTTCTTTTACTTACTTTGTAAACAAGTTACCTTACGTTTTTTTATAAAAGTTTTTTTTCATTATTTAAAAACAAATTTACTGTGTATTATTTATATGGAGCGGGATCCCGGGATCCCGGGAAATTCAAAAAAATTTCCCGCTTTCCCGGGAATCGAAAAACTCCGGGAAAAAAAAACTCTATTTACAACTCAACTCAGTTGAATTGTAATTTCTTAATTTTTGTATTATGGTTTACAACTTTGCTAAATTGCGGCGAACAAAAACAACAAAAATTTAAACTGATCCAAGGCGAATTCAACAAGTTAAACTCAACTCGTCAGCCGTTCATCAGCTGTCTCCACAGCGAATTAAAAAAAATAGGGAAATGAGGCATATGACCGAATTCGAATATAATCAAGTTATGTGAATAAAGAAAAAAATTACACCGACATTAAGATAGAAGTACATAACACGCGTTAGTGCGCGCGCGCTGTGCTGTCAGCTGATAACTTGTCAAAAATACACAACGCGTTAAAAAGTTCAAAGTTAACCAACTTTCTGACGCAAACGCGTCAAAATATTTTGCATGTAGCTTGTACTATGAAAATACACTAGCTTAACTTTTTTTGACAGAAGACGACAGAGTGCGCGCGCACTTACGCGTGCTATGTACTTCTACCTTAAGCGGTAGGGACTATAAACGAAAAGTACTGCAACTGCAAATTTAGGGACCAAAATAAAATCGCGAGTAGTCAAAACTTATTTTTAGGCACTAGGAAGAAGAAGAATTAGTTTTGATAAATTTACATTTCAATATCATTATATTTGCACTGATCTCCATTAACAAATTGATTTTTTAATTTTAAGTTAATGGTTTTTCTACTGATCTCCAAAATGAATTTCTAATTTAAAGTATTTTGTTTTTCTACAGATCTCCATTTGAGTTTATATACATAAAGTATATTTTTATATATTTTTTTGCTCATAAATAAATTAATTTTTAAAAGAATTAATAAAAATACAAATTTAAATTTCCAACTTTTTTATTATCCAAAAAAATACTATTAAAAATACACAGCGGCCATGGGAAATATACCAAAATGTTCACTACAGGCCAGTGAATCCAAATTCCATTCAAAATTTCGTATTTAAATGTACGAAAATGTACATTTAGGCGTCGCACGAAAACTCAGTTGACAACTTCATCAACTGAATTGAAAGATTTTAAATTTATTTTAAAATTTAATGAAATAAAAGCCAATTTTTAAAATACTTAACAAGGCGAATTCATGTAAACGGTGGTGTCGATACTACAACAATTAACAACACCAAAAACACAACAATGTATTTTGTTGCTGCTTTCGTTGGCCGATAAGTCAAAAACACAAGTAACTTTTGACATTCCTCTCTAATTTAAAAAAAAAAGTAGCACAGCTGTGCTTTCAACGCCACCAAGGCGAATTTACTTCAGGTGGCGGCGAGACTACAACAAGTCAACAACACAAAAAACAACATGTATTTTGTTTTTATTTTTCGGTCATGTAATGTCAAAAACAAGGCGAATTAATATATATATGAATTCGCTTTGTATAAAACAGTTGACTAAAGCAGGGCTACCAGATTTGGGGTTCTTATCTCAAATTAGTTTAAAACAATTAATTTCGGGCATATATTGAGAATGTAAAAAAAAACATTTTTCTTTTTAGGGAAATTATTGATAGATTTGTTTCTGTTACAAGCCGTCATACATATATAAAATCTGTAAGACTTTTTATGTACAAAACTCATTTTAATACAATATATATGAAACAAATTATAGCGCAAATACAATATCGGACGGCTGAAAAATCTGATTTGCTGATCAGTAGATATCAGTTTTTTATTTAAAATTAATCAGCAGCATATTTTTCTCATCTAAAAAACGTTTGCCCCATTTGTTTAGGTTGACCTGTTAAAACTCTATGAAGTAAAAATACTTTTAAACGTATTCAGGGGTGTTCTGAAAATCGAAAACAAAAAACCCAAAAATTGTATATGTAATTTTTTAATAAGATTTCCGTGATAAAAGAATTTTACGACAAATATTAAACAATTATTTCTTTGTTAAACTGAATTTTATAATAAAAATTATACAAATTAGTTTAAAAGAGTATTACAAACAACTGAACAATTTTATTGTTTTGCTTTTTCGATTTAAAGAACACTCTTGAATGGCTAAGCCAATTAATATTTTACGCGTTAAATGGATTAGTTTGTGGGTCGTTATTATAGCCCTAATACCCCACATTTGGAATTTTCTGAAGTTGTGAACATTTCAAGTTCTTAAACGATATAAAATGGTGTAACATGGATTTCCAGACAGACTCCATTAATGCTAGAAGCATGTTTGCCAATGTTCTCATGATGCTTTAAGGTTTATATTTTTACCACTAGTCATAGGAACAAGAAATTTAAAATCTATTAATTATATCTTAGATTAACTGATCACAACTTCCACTTCTTTTAATAACGTAGATTTTTGGTCAGAATTTGTAAGATAATTACCAAATTGTAAAATTGGTTACATGACATTATGGTTTTAGTGTGCTTATCTATGCTAAACTAAATAATTTTTTTTTAAAGAATTATTTAGTGGCTTTTTATTTTTAGAGGGGATATTTTAAGTAATTTTTATTTTAAATTTGGGATTGAAGAAAAAATTTATCTGGCATCCCTAAACTAAAATTAACAAAAATAATTGAGAAAAAAAAATGAAAAAAAATAAAATTATTTTTGGAATTAAGAAAATAATAGTTTTTCTAACATAAACTTGTGCAATTTTTGTGAGCATTAATTCCCAAATTCGGTTGGATTTAATATTGTATTTAAAATAATCTAAGCCGTTTCTTTTCTGTGTTCATTTTATACATTTAAATATTAAACTGCACATAATCATAGAAATAGCTTTAAGCTATAGTTATAATGGTAAAAATTAGTTTTGGTGATATAAAAAAGATTTTAACTTAATTTTTATACATAGTTAAATTATCATTTCTTTATTGTTTCATTTTTTCATTTATAAGTTGTAAAGCAAAATGTTAATTTAAAAACTCAATTTTAAAAAGCAGATGTAAACAAACTTTTGACACATCTGGCCTGAACAAAAAAAAAACCGGCTGTCTTTTCGACACCACCTGAAGTAAATTCGCCTTGAACGCCACCTGAAAAATGAATTCGCCTTGATACTTAACTACAAAAATTAGTTTTGACAGCTGATCAAGAGACTTGAGCACACACAGTACAATCGAATTGAAAGACTTAGTCTGGGATCACACTATGAAAGTTTGAGTTTATTGGTGAGAGGGGAAGAGAACATGCTTTTTTTCTCTCCTCTCTCACCCATAAACTCAGACTTTCTGAAAGAAAACTTTCATAGTGTGAACCTAAACTTAGTAGTCAACTTGAAAAAATCAAAATCTTCAACCAAATCGACAACCGTCAAACTAATCAACTGACAAGGCCATACATGCTTTGATTTCAATTAAAGATAGCTCGAGTTAAAAGCACATGAGACTTTATTTTTTTATTTACTGCCTGTTTTTAGAACGCGAGTGTAAAAATGACTCGTGTAACTAACATTCAAAACAAAATAAATCTTGAAATTTTGTTTTTTTTTTTTTATTTTATGGCGATTTCTTTTCTGAGAAATATGTTGCATAAATGTTACATGCTCTACACAAAAGAGATAGAGCATGTAACATTTATGCAACATATTTCTCAGAAAAGAAATCGCCATTAGTTAAACGAGTCACTTTTGCACGCGTTCAATAAACAGACAGTTAATGTTTTTGTGAATATGGATAAATGAAATAAATAAATTTTTGTTGTTTTTACGAAAATATATTTTTTTTTCTATGTATTTCTTTTCAAATGATTAATATATTTCAGCCCACTTGCTGAAACAAATAGAATAAAACTTAAGGCAGAATTATGTGCTGTTTCCAGGTGACAAAAAATTGATTGTGTAAAAAAATTTATATGAAAATCACTCAGTTTTTTGAGTGCTTTTTATATAAATTTTTCTATACAGTCAATTGCTTGTCACCTGGAAACAACACATTAGTCTTTACTTTCTTTACTGTAACGAATCAGCTGATTTGTTTTTGTTATTAAAAAGCTAATGAAATTGATTAGTTTTTCTGTTCTGTTGCGGTTCAGTTGGTTAAAATCAAAAAATTGTAATTGACAGCAAAATAAATAATAAAAAATACATATTTATATTGAAAAAAGCTATTTTTTGATATTAAGAATTTCAATTTCAATTTATTGCAGGTAATATAAAAGCCTCATTAGGCCAATAAACTATATTACAAAGAAATATACCTGAGTTAACAATTAAAATATTTAAATTACTTAAATTTAGAATTTGACTTAAATCCCTAGGTCCCAAACCAAAATAAATATCAATATATACATATGTACACATATACATGCACATATATATATATATATATTTAAAAGTAGAATTAAATAGAAAATATCAAAAGACAATTGATCCCATAAATATATAAGCAACATCACGTTTAAATTAAGTATGAAGAATTGTTCACTATAAGTTCGTAAGAACAGCCAAAATTTTCACACGAAAGGCATTATTTGAGTGTGAAAACACACGAAGCTCAATGGGTAATGTGTTCCAACGACGTGCAATTCTTACAATAAAAGACCTTTCAAATAAAGCATTGTTAATTCTAGGCAATATAATTTGAGGGTTCCTTGTTGAATGGGAAAAAAGAAATTTGGAATAAAGTTGCGTGGGAAACCCGCTTTTTATAATTTTATAGAAAAACACCAAGTTACGTAAAGTTATTAAATTACCGAAAGAACAGCCCATGAAGCGTTTAACATATTCAGATATGTGATCATTTCTACGAACACCATAAACACCATAAAATTTAATTTCTTTAAATTTATGTACATTAAAGTAATTAAAAAAAAACAATAGACGGTGCAAAACTAATAAATTTTTTATAAATGGCTGATAAGTTACTACAGAAAAAGTAACTATTACAATTTTGTAACAGAACGGCACGGAACAAAACAGAAAGTAAAGACTAACTGAGCCTTTAACCATATCACCTTCTTTATCATAAATAAAATTTTTTGCTAAAATGTTGAACCGATCAATGCAATAAATTCTCTAATTTGTTAAATTTAAATATTTGACGACTTTGTTAAATGTTTGTGACGATTTTTGAAGAAAAGAGCCTAGCAACCCTGGTGGTAAACCAGTGGGGGGTGTGCTGAAAATCGCAAACGCAAAACGCAAGAATTTGGAGGCTGTTTATAATACACTTTTAATCAAATTTTTATAATTTTTGTTATAAAATTCTGTTTAATAGAGAAATGATTGTATAATATTTGTCATAATATTCTTTTATGACAGAAATCTTACTAAAAAACGACTTTTAAAATTCTTGCGTTTTGCGTTTGCGATTTTCAGCACACCCCTGAGTGTAATCAGGGTTGTTAGATGTGACGATTTTTCGTAATTTTGACGATTTTTTTGAGAAAATACAGTAAAATGACGATTTTTTTACTAAAAGTAATAGTGTTGACGATTTTCTGGCATCAATGAAACACGTACAATAAATATTTACAATTATATTGGGAACAGTCCAAAACTTAAAAATTATTGGAAATTAAACAAAAAAAATTCTTTCCCCATCACAAACCAAGTGGCTTTCATTAGAAGCATTATTAATTCGAACTCTACAATTATATGAATGCCATCGATACTGCCAAAAATATACACTACAACCCCGTTTTGCGTCGGTCCTATTTGCGTCGCTTTTTAAAAATTGGTTAATCCGGTTTGCGTTTTTATGACTTCGATTTGCGTCGCTACACAATTGCATTTTTTCGCTGAAGTCATACCTAATTACATGTGAAGAGTTATTAACCCACATAGTAATTTAACAGTTTTAGGATTTTTCTAATTTTTTTTGTTACTAAACATTTCGCTATGTGCATTTACTTGGTGTGTTTTTTGTGATTTGGTAAAAATTGAAATGTGGGATATTTCAAACAATCTTCTGTAACTTTGTTATTTTTTTTACCGATTTGGATACTATTGGGCGCAAAATGTGCGTATTGAAATAAGCTTACGTCGTAACTGATAAAACTTAAAAAAATTTTATTGTTTTATTTTACAAAAATAAGTTGAAAAGAGCAAAATAGCAAAAAATCATTTAAATATCAAAAATACAATGGTCAGTGATTTATGTCTCACCCTGTACATTTATTAAGGAACAAATTTCTATTAACAAAAGCACGAAAAATATCCACATTCCATTTAAAAATAAACTTTAAATTACAATTTTTTTTTAAATTTTTCCCAGTTATTTTTTATTTGCGCACACAATTTGACATCTCATTATATTTTTTGTTTGTTTTTTTCCATATTTTTTTATATTAAATTAACAAAAACTTTCAATATGCATGTGAATTATTCTTTTTCATATCATTCATTCTTATTTATCATCGTCTTATATAAAAAGCAAAAAAAAAAAAACAAAATGTTTGTATTTAACTAAAAAAATAATAAAACTTGTTATATAAATTATGCATGTATCTTAATTTAATTAATTAATTTATGTACGTTGAGAGAGGATAAACGTTAAGTATGTTACACACATAGTTAGTATATAAATGACGTATAAATGTTATTTATATATCTATTTATGTATATAGTATGTAAATTATTAATGTGCTAATGTGGTTGTAGCAGTGATTATTAGAATTTAATTTTTTTTTTTTGTTTTAAAACTTAATTTCATTTGAAGTTTTTTGTTGTAGAAGTTGTTGTTGGTAATGGTAGATTAACAAAATTTTCTGTAGTTTTATTTAAATAAAATGTTTGTGGTTGCTGTTTTTTAATGATGATGTGATTTTTGGAATTCAGCAAAAATTTTAATAAAAATCGTTGAAAAAACTTTTTTGTTTTTAGTTTTTGTTGTATAAAATTGTTCTTGTTTTGTTGGTTGGTTTGTCGTTTATTTTGTTTGGTTTTTTATAATTATGTAGTCTTTGTGTTTTAAGAACAGCAATTTTTGTAGGCAGGAGGTTTTTCATTATTTCGACGATCGACAACAACACGCTCAGGATTTTCGGCAGATTCTCGGCCAGCTGTTTTATCTAAAATAGCCTCGGCCAGTTCACAGAAAGCACGCTCAATATTTATGTTGGATTTAGCTGAGGTTTCCATAAAACGTATACCGTGCTCACGGGCAATCTAAAAATAAAAACATTAATTGCAACCACATAAATTAATTGTTTTAATAATTTCTGAAGACAAAATCCGAGCTATACATATATTTTTTAACTTAGAATTTACAATACCAAATTACTGGCATATGAGTAAAATGATTTCCTTATCAAATAAAAAAAGTACATACATAATTATAAATTCATTAATATTAGCGCACAAGGGGTTGATTGAAATTGACTAACGGCCAAGTTTAATTATTACACTGTGCTAGTTGAAAAATATATAAGCCGGGCAGATGGCGTTTTGACATAATTCGGGTACGCTGAATCCAATGGTGCTAACCGATTTTTTAGGTTAGCTCTTATTTTCGAGATATACCGTTATTTCAAAAATGGAGGAAGTTGCACAACATATATTCGCGTAACTCAAAAACGGTTTAGTTTATTAAAATTACTAAAAAAAAAACCGAAACCTTAAAATTTAAAGAAAAAAAAAAAAATATTTTTTTATAAAAATTTTGAAATTTTTGTTTTTTCGAAATTGCAAACAAAACAAGCCATAAACGATTAAAATCTGTTAGCAACAATAATTAGTATTGTCGTTATTTTGTTGAACTATTTATGGTTTTTAATCCAAATTTTTTTAATATTTTTAATTAGGCTTAATTCATGAAATTTAATTTTTCATTAAATTATTTTTTTATGAAGAAAGGAATTTTACAACATGAAAATTAATTAAAATTGTTACTGATAATCTTTCATTCTTGACGTGGCTGGGGCTCGAACCCCGGCCGGCAGGTTACCATGACATATTTCGATTGCAACCACTCAATCTCCTCAGATGGATTTGCCGTCTTACACTCGCAGCCAACGACGACTGCTGACGTCAATAGTCAAACATCAATCCTTAAACCAAATTGTATTCTAACATTTTGGAAGATCGAAATTTGCTTTCCTGAATGATTATCAATTTTAATTGATTTTACATGTTTTTTTCTTACTTTTGTTTTTTCGTACTTTTGTCAAGACTTGAAGTCCAAGTACATTTTTTGTTTTTTCATTTTGTCTTTTTCTTTCCTGTTGACCTTTTTCAGCACAACTTGAAGGACAAATGTACACATAGAGCTCGTGCCTTAGCTTTAACAATAATTAGTATTGTGGTTATTTTGTTGAACTATTTATGGTTTTTAATCCAAATTTTTTTAATATTTTTAATTAGGCTTAAGTTCATGAAATTTAATTTTTCATTAAATTATTTTTTTATGAAGAAAGGAATTATACAACATGAAAATTAATTAAAATTGTTACTGATAATTTTTCATTCTTGATGTGGCTGGGGCTCGAACCCCGGCCGGCAGGTTACCATGACATGTTTCGATTGCAACCACTCAATCTCCTCAGATGGGTTTGCCGTCTTACACTCGCAGCCAATAATTAGTATTGTGGTTATTTTGTTGAACTATTTATGTTAGAATACAATTTGGTTTAAGGATTGATGTTTGACTATTGACGTCAGCAGTCGTCGATGGCTGCGAGTGTAAGACGTCAAATCCATCTGAGGAGATTGAGTGGTTGCAATCGAAACATGTCATGGTAACCTGCCGGCCGGGGTTCGAGCCCCAGCCACGTCAAGAATGAAAAATTATCAGTAACAATTTTAATTAATTTTCATGTTGTAAAATTCCTTTCTTCATAAAAAAATAATTTAATGAAAAATTAAATTTCTGTTAGCAACTTTTTATTTTATCCACAAAAGTCGAAAAATTTTAATTAATTTTAGAATTTTATAAAACGAAATATTTGTAAGGGAGCCCTCCTAAGAAGTGGAGATAAGGGGCAAGTATGTCTCGAGAAAATGTTAAGGACAAAAAAACTATTTGAGGTCGGTCATACATTTTACCCCACAAGGGGCGACTCCTGGGCGAATATTTTGTTGGGAGCCCCCTTAAGAAATGGAGATAGCGGGTAGGTATGTTAAAAATAAATGATTGAGATGAAAAATAAAGTGGAGTTGGTCATACATTTTACCTATCTAGGGGCATCCTAGGCACTGCATGCGCCAAATTGAAGAATTTTAATGAACCGCAATATTTGTATAGGATCCCCCCAAAGAAGTGGTGATAAGGGGCAAGTATGTTTTGAGAAAATGTTAGGGACAAAAACTAATTGAGGTCGGTCATACATTTTATTACCCTAGGGGCAACTCCTAATAAACAAAAATATATATTTACGAATTTAATAAACTTTAGAAAAGCAAATTAAATTTTTTGTCATAAAAATAAAAATATCTCAACTTACCGCTTCCCCACGTTCTTTACTGACAATGCGCTTATCTGACATATCGCATTTATTGCCCAATATCATTTTCTCCACATCCTCATTGGCATGCTGTTTTAAAATTTAGTTAATTAAAAAAAAATATAAAAAAAAAATTTTTGATTGTTGTTAATGTATGTATATTACCTCATCTATATTCCTTAACCATTTAACAATATTTTCAAAACTTTTTTCATTCGTTATATCATATACCAGCATTATCCCCATAGCTCCACGATAGTATGAAGTTGTTATGGTGTGGAAACGTTCTTGGCCCGCGGTATCCCAGATCTGTAACTTGATTTTTTTACCTCTTAGTTCAACGGTTTTTATTTTGAAATCGATACCTAAAATTTAGAGAATTTATCAGTGAAAAATCTTTTTGTTGCAAAAAAAATTAACTTTTTGTATTATTAGAGTCGTCAACTATTTGACATATTAAAATACCGGTTTTCGGATAGTTATAAACCCTTAATTTTTCAAGAGACTCCTTCTAAGTTTAGTTTATAAAAACGCGGTTCGAATAACGGATTTACCGAATTTTCCGGTTTTTTATAGTTTTGAGTAAGTATTAACAAAAAACGATTTTTATATATTACTAGCTTAACCCGGTGCGCTTCGCAACACTGCTTTAACCACTTTATCGATTGAGAGATATTTAATATATGCATCCTATGGAAGGTATTTCTCCCCTGCGCCTACCCGCTTTATTTTTATATTTAAAAGTGTAGTATACCATAAGAGTGACTTCTACAAAGTTTGAACATTATCACTTTAACAGTTTTTAGGATATCCGATATTAAACATTGGCGTCCTATGGAGTGTAACACTTCCCCCGCTGCTATTTAAATTTTGGGACTCAGAGGATCCTACTACCAAAAGTTCAACAAAATGCTTGCAGCGGCTCTTATTAATATTTCTATCTATGAGGGGAACTGCTCCTCCTCTGTCTACCCCGCCCATTACTATATTGAAATTTAAAGTTTGCCATAATAGTAGTTTTAACTACGTTTGAAGACTCGCCCTTTAATAGTTCTTCAGTTGAGAGATATTTAATATATGCATCCTATGGAAGGTATTTCTCCCCTGCGCCTACCCGCTTTATTTTTATATTTAAAAGTGTAGTATACCATAAGAGTGACTTCTACAAAGTTTGAACATTCTCCCTATAACAGTTCTTAAGATATGCGGTATTAAACATTGGCGTCCTATGGGGAAAACCACTTCCCCCACTGCTACTTTATTTCAATTTTGGGACTCAGAAGATCCTACTACCAAAATTTCAACAAAATGCGTGCAGTGGCTCGCTCTTATTAATATTTCTATCTATGAGGGGTACTGCTCCTCCCCTGTCTCTCCCGCCCATTTTTATATTGAAATTTATAGTTTACTATAATAGTAGCTTTAACCACGTTTGAAGACTCTCCCTTTAAAAGTTCTTCAGTTGATCGATATTTAATGTATGCATCCTATGGGAGGGATTTCCCCCCCTGCGCCTACCCGCTTTATTTTTATTTTCAAAAGTGTAGTATACCATAAGAGTGACTTCTAGAAAGTTTGAACATTCTCGCTATTACAGTTCTTAAGATATGCGATGTTAAACATTGGCGTCCTATGGGGGATTCCAATACCCCCGCTGCTATTTTATTTCAATTTCAGGGCTCAGAAGATCCTACTACAAAAAGTTCAGCAAAATGCGTCCAGCGGCTCTTAAGATATGCGATAATTAATATTGGCATTCTATGGGGGCTACCAATTCCCCTGCCCCTATCGAAAAAATAAGAAGCCTATTTTATTTTTAGGGCTGACGTGAAGTTACTGTAAAAATTTCAGGAAAATCGGTTCAGTAGTTTCGGAGTCTATAAGCCAACAAACAAACAAACACACAAACAAACATACAAACATTTTTCATTTTTATATATATAGATAATGGCTAAACCGATTTTGGATTTCAAAATCAACTAACCATCATCACTCCTCCCTGTACCTTCCCTAAAAATTTTATGGCAATCGGTCGAGCCGTTCTCGAGTTATGGAGTGACAATCAAAATGTACACTTCTTTTTATATATATAGATTATTATTATTATTAAAAGAACAAAGAATAAACTATATATCGTTACCTTAATCGAAAAAGGACCTATCTAACACTTTGAACATTTTACAGAAGAATTAAAAAACTATTTAATATGATCAATGGATAAATTGGCAAAAACGGTTTATAATTTTGTTTTTCTGCTATTTTTCTTGAAAAATCCATCAGTTGTTATGACAATGTGCCATATTAGGCAAACTGTTAGTTTATCATATAATATTTTGAAAATAGAGCCGCTTTTTTTTTTGTTAACAAAATCGCTATACATATACATATATAATTTTTATTATTCATCCTCAAGTACTGCTGACTCATCCAGATTCAGACCCAATAGCCGAGCTACCTCTACCGGTTGAGTCCAGATTGATTCGAGGTCCAGATGAGTCAGGTTTTCCCTGTAATTAAACAGGTGGGTGACGTCGTGCGGGCAGGGCAGACGTGTTGGGTGTAAGGATCTATTCTCAACCAAAACGAATTGAGTCGAGCACACCACCCAGAACGAAGTTGGGCCAGGTAGACCGTTGTTTACCGGGCCAAAAGTCGTTCTTCTTGGTAGAAGACCTCAGAGAACGATGTTTTCACGGTATGAGGTTAAAGCTGTTTCAACCGTGTTTAGGTGGATATCGTTGAGAGCTTCTTTATATCAGGAGTTATCCAGTGATTTTGTGACATATCTTAGGACTTTACTCTCATATAACCGAAGATTCTTCCTGAGATGCCTCGTAGAGGTTTAATTCCGTTTGATGGTGGTTCGGATGCCCCTCCGATGGCATCCCAGTAGGAACTGTTTCGCCAGCATGTGACTGTGTTCCTTTACCTTCAGGATCTTCGTTTTGACAGCTCTGAAGCTTCTTCCACTGAGTGTCACTTACACTCGTTGGCCACACTAATTGTTTGTGAACATTTGTGTTGCTGCCGTACATCAGAATAAATGAACAAATAGATTTTTAGTCTTTGAATAGCTAGGGACTTTTAGTTAGCGATATATATTTATATATGCATATGTTTATATATGTATGTATACATATGTTTATATATGTATACATATAGTTCTTTCTATCCTAAAAAACGAATTCCATTTAACATTTAAACTATTAATAACACTGTGCTACTTGAAAAAAACGGTCAAGCGGGCCACCCGGCGGGTTCACCTAATTCGAGTACGCTGAATCCATTAAAAAAAATTGTATCACAAATAATTCTTTGAGGTGATTAATAGGTAGGGTACGATTTTCTCACAACGAGAGTTTTACGATTCCTAAAAGATTCAATTATGATACAAAATGCTAATTGGGAAATATTGATTAATATTTCAAAAAATAGTTCAGCTCAAATGTTTTAGCGAAATACGATTTCATAATTTTGTTTTAATTGTTTAGCAGTGAATAGGTATTTTAAATATTTCGTGGACAGAGGAATATTGCCTGGACGCAAACATATAACTAAATATGAATATGTATTTAGTTAATCCCGCCGTTCTTTAATTCTTTGCATCATTGATGCATTTTATGCTATTTAGTAAACATTTTAGCAACAATTTAAATATTCTTTCTGAATCCAGGAATGTTGCAGAGTCGCTAGATAAGCAGATTCTAAAGGCATCAATGTGCTTGAATGATTTTCCAACAAGGCCAACTAGAAATTCTTAATCATAGTTGATAATAAATTCCAGCAATATTTGACATCCAGTTGGATCATCAATTCATGACCATATTCATTTTAACGTAATATTGTAGCTTTTCCGATTTTCCTTGGATCGTTTGAACATTTTTTAACGATTTAACTATTGATTATTGAAATTTTATATATGTATAGGTATATCAAATACTTCGACACAAAAAACCCGGTTGTTCGAATAAGCGATGTTTGACCATTACGTTGTTTTATGCATTATAAACTTACTTATCAAACCACCCGCGCACGTTTAAGGAAGTTCTAAAAAACATTGAAATCATTTATTTTGCTATCTTAATTAAAAATGACGCAAACATTTATTTTACTTCTTTAACTAAATAAAAAACATCAATAGATAGGTACCTACATATTAAATAAATTTCACAGAAAATACCAACTAAATTTACGAAAAAAAAACAAGACAAAAAAGAAAAAAAATATATAAAAAAGACCAAAGTGAAATCAGTCAAATATTTAATTCCCTTAATCTTTTAGAGTACTATTTTCTTTAACTGATACAGAATTTAATTAATTTATATTTTTATTCGTTTTATTTTCATAATAGCGGTATGTTGGTAAAAGCAAAACTTTCTACAACTTGGTAACCCTTTTAAGTTATATACGTTCAATTTTTCAATACAATGCGTCACAATTTATTTTATGTAATTATTTAATTACGATTTACTTTGATTCCATAAATAAATATCTAATATCAAATATTCTCTACCAAGAAGTTATGCCAACTATAGAATATGATAAAACGGCCAATAAAAACAAATGATACAGACAAAACTTTAAAATACAAATGTAAATTAGAGACAGACATTTACATCCATCAGTAGCAAAGTTTGATTGCACTAGCATTTTCGAAAATTGCCCCTTTCCGGTCAATTCCAAAATCCAAACTCCAATTAACACTTTAAAATATGGGAACAAATCTAGTTTACCGACGCAGCTCCAAATAAAAAAAAATGTACCCGGGGTGATAGAAAATTGAAAAATAAGAAGAAAAAATAAAATAAAAAAGTTGGCGGAAACGCTTAGTTTTCAAGTTATGGACGTTTTAAGTTTTTATATAAAGGTCTGATTTTTCACTACATTTTTATCGTTATATGGCCAATATTGGTATCATTTCAAAGCTTTTGACCATATCTTTTTAGATATACAAAATTTATTTGAAAATTACTATCTCTTTACCTCATATTACATTCTTTTTGCATTTGACATCAAAATATTACAGAAGTGCACCAGGTTAGTATGTAGTTTATTTAAATAAAAGTGTAATACAACCGTAATCAAATTATAAACATGGGCGTCGCAAACGAAAACACTCCTGCATAGCCGACCTTCGGCCGGGCGTAAGGATTTTCTCCTCTATGGTATAGCAAAAACCGGCTTCGCTAAGTTAAACTTCTCTGCATAGCCGGCCTTCGGCCGGGCGCAAAGATGTGCTCCTCTTTAATATGACAAATACCGGCTTCGCTAACTAAAGCTTCTCTGCATAGCCGGCCTTCGGCCGGGCGCAAGGATTTACTAATCTATGGTATAGCAAGAACTCGCTTCGCTAAGTAAAACTACTCTGCATAGCCGGCCTTCGGCCGGGCGCAAGGATTTTCTTCTCTATGGTATAGCAAAAACCGGCTTCGCTAAGTAAAGCTTCTCTGCATAGACGGGCTTCGGCCGGGCGCAAAGATTTGCTCCTCTTTGTTATGACAAATACCGGCTTCGCTAACTAAAGCTTCTCTGCATAGCCGGCCTTCGGCCGTGCGCAAAAATTTGCTCCTCTTTGGTATGACAAATACCGGCTTCGCTAACTAAAGCTTCTCTGCATAGACGGCCTTCGGCCGGGCGCAAGGATTTTCTCCTCTATGGTATAGCAAGAACCGGCTTCGCTAAGTAAAGCTACTCTGCATAGCCGGCCTTCGGCCGGGCGCAAGGAGTTGCTCCTCTTTGGGATAGTAAGTACCGGCTTCGCTAAGTCAAAAGCTTTAAAATGATACCAATGTTGACCATATAAAGATAAAAATGTAGTGGAAAATCACACTTTTATATAAAAACTTAAAACGTCCATAACTCGAAAACTAAGCGTTTCCGCCAACTTTTTTATTTTATTTTTTCTTCTTATTTTTTAATTTTTTATCTACCTAGGTATTTTTTTTTTTATTTGGAGCTGCGTCGGTAAACTAGATTTAAGCCAAAATATGTAATTGTATACCACGCCCTTGCAACAAATAAAGGTGATGGATGGATGGATACATTTTTGAAAACCCCCACCTTTTTATTGTGTTCACACTCATAAATCGACTTAAAGTCAACGATTGATTGCTATTCTTTTATCAACACTTACCAATGGTAGATATAAAGGTGGATGTGAATGCATCGTCCGAAAAACGGAAAAGTATACATGTTTTTCCAACACCTGAATCGCCGATTAGCAACAGTTTGAACAGAAGATCATACGTTTTCTTGGCCATTTTTGTTCTTCGTACAAGTAGATGGAAATTTTTCTTTATAGATTGTGTGTGCAAATTTTGTTTTACAGTTTTTGCGGCTGCAATAAATTTGTTTTTGCAATTATAAAAATGTTTTTAATATTTTTTATATAATTTATCTTATTGCTATTATTTATTTATTTTAATTAAGTGAAAAACTTTAATTTCTTTAAGTTTTTTTCTTGCTGCAATTTTTTTTGTAATATCCTATATTTTTCTTTGGTCTCTCTTTTCGATTAAAAAAACTAAGAAGAATAAAGAAACAGTGTTGCCAAGTGCTTACAATTTAAAGAAATTCCTTCATAGGGTGTGTGTGAAACGGTAGCAAAGTTCTATGGTGAAATGAAATTTGTTTGTGGTAGAAAATTTTCATATTTGTGCTGTGTGATATTGTAAAGCTTAGTCTAGACGATATGTTGAATCAGCTAATGTATGCTTATACTCATATGCTTAAAAATAATAACAAATGTCTCTATCAGCATATGCAATATGCTAGGTGTCTAGACGATATGCTGAAAATACTAAATTTTTCAAATTCATCATATGCTAGCAAATGATATTTCAACAAATAAGTTAGCATACAATTTGTGTGTCTACACGATATGTTGAATTTCGAATGTTGTTATGTATGTTGAGTAAAGAGAACATTTGTTTAAAAATTAATAATTCATTTGACAATTCTCTTTTTTTATTATTTTATTTAAAATTTGTTATCAATTATCGCCTTTATTGCAAAAATTAATAGTTTTAGTGTAATTAACACTTATAAAGTAAGAGTGCTTTATTGGGCTTGGTCAAATCCGCAAAAAATTAAAATATTTAAGGACTGCATTGATCTTAAAATTATTAGTAAAGTCTCACAGTTTATTAATTTATTTCAGTTCTACCCCTATGGTAAATTATGTGCCGACCAGAATGTTTTATGGATTTATTTGATACCTACACCACTATAGTGTCTGTAACACCTAAAAATATTGGTCCAAAAACATCGTTAAGTATACCGATCGACTCAATCGCTATCTCAGTCGATATAAGGATGTCCGTCCGGCCGGCTGGCTGGCTGTCCACTTTGTAGTGCGCAAAGTACTTGTCGCAATAATTTGATGAAATTTGGTACATTGGTTCTATTATTTATTGTAATTAAACGATAAGGAACGGTCCATAATTTCGCAAAGATCCTATAAAAACTTCTTTCCGAATAAGAGTCTTTGCGCTCATAAACCATGTTCTCTGTTGGTATTAAGACTAAATCTGGGTCAAAAAGTTTTATTGTAAATCTATTGTTCCCATACAAATACCACTCCCAAAAATATTTTACCAATACCATAACGTCCTTAAAAATGTTGATCGGTTGAGTAATTTTTAGTATTAAAAACATAAATAAGACCAAATTTCAATACAAAACACTTGTATGTTTCAACCGTTTTAAAGTCCAGCTCTCTACGGTAGCTATAGTGAGTTTTTTTTTGCCGATTATCACAAAATTGCATCGTGTTATTTCTAGCCACTTAAAGCTAAAGGCGCAACCATAATGTGCTTAAGTTGGATTAAGCAAATGTGCGAATACATGTAAATCATATGAGGCAAACCATATTGAACTTAAAGAAAATTTTTTTTAGTTTTATGAAACTGTCATTTGCTTAAGCAAAGTGCGAAACTGATCGCACATTCCGTACGGAATCAAATGTTTTTTGTTTTTGTTTTTTTAAATACATTTGAGAGACTTTTTGTTAATTTTTGACAGTAGGTTAAGCAAGGCTATGCATATTATGGTTGGGCCTTAAATTGGACTTTATTTTTCCACAATATTTTTTACGGTTTTGGCCTATTTAAATGATTTCCTAGAGTGGGCTTTATACGGAGCCTATAGTAAATTGTGGGCCGATCTTCTCCAAATTTAGTTGTGTGATTTCTAATTTTATGAAAATATGGCCGAACAAATTTAACTATAATAGCGTTATTAGGTACCGTCTTAGGCATATGTAAGTATTTCCGAGAATGGGTTTAACATGGGGCCTATGGTAAATTATGGAACGATCATCTTAGTGTGATATCATATAAAGTTCTTGCAAAATTAAATAGCAATCGGTTCATTCTGTCGCGAATTTTTGTTAGTTTCTTTAACAGAAATATCAATTTTTAAGGGTGTTGGGGTTCTGGTTAAAAAGAAGAAAATTTACTTAGCTGAGCGAAGTCGTTGCTTGATATACCATTAAATTAAGAACCCGGCAATAAGGAAAAAATTTATTAAGCGAAGCTGATGTTTGTCATACCATATAGTTAATACCTATATTGAAGCAATTACATAAAGTATATTAAATATTACCACATGTATACTCAAACCTAATATATTAAACAAAAAGATTTATTAGAATATAAATGGTTAACTTTAATAGCTTCAGAATTTTATACGCTACTGTACCATGCATTATATTATATGAAAGCTTGAAGATTTCTCTAGAAAATATTATATGTAAATAAAAATACCTTAATATCGACAAAATTTTGAGATAAGAGCCATTTTGACAAATTACATTAGGAACTAAAAATATTTTTTGAAATTGGTTCTTAAAGGGGTTAATAATTCAGTATGTTTTATATACCACGTGAAAGGTATTTGAAAACACGCTTCAGCGCTACCCATATTGCTGAGATCAAATTTATACTTCAAGAGATATTGGTAAAGAATTTTTCAACTTTTATGATCTATATCTCTAAAACAAAGTTCGTTGACCAACATTTTTATTTTCAAAGCACTTCTAAATGCATTTTTTTGTTTGCCGATGAGCTAGAAATCTTGATAAGTTCCGGGGTTATATACAAAATTAAACAAGTGATTGAAAGAATACCAATTTTTATCTATTTTATATGCTACCAAATTTGCCGTATGCTGAAAAGCTTGCATACGACTTTCAACAAATAACATATTTGTCAACATACGTAGAAAGTTTGTTGAAAAGTAAAAATATTGTATCTAGACGATATGCTATAATTGTGAACAAACGTTTGCTGACTTCGTTAACAAATGCCTGTCATATGGTAGTAAGCATACGTTTGTTGAAAAAATTTGGTGTCTACACAATATGTTGGCGCTGAAAGCAAATTTTTCAACATAAATTTGCTGATTCAACATATCGTGTAGACTAAGCTTAACATTTTTGACAATGTAAAATTTTGACATAAAGAAAAAAACATTTACTAATAGTTTATTGAAAATGAATATATTAAACAAACGTTTACCAATAATCATTTCAATTATGTTGGAAATGAGATCTTCCCAACTATTTGATGAATTCGTTCTGATATATGATCAATTTTTACAAAAAGTATGGGCAAAAAGCTTATACATATTTAAATCTTGTATAATTCTTTTTAATTTTTTTTGCCACTAGTCCTGCTTCCATATTATTTTTTATTTTGCCTAAACAAATTTGATGAAAAAAATTATTTTGTGGTTGTCAAAAATTTCTACACTAATGCCAAAATTTATACTAGCCACTAGGGCTAGTGAAATTTTATTCACCTCAATAGTGTCAAAATTTTACTTCCATGAGTACTTTGCTACCGTTTCACACACACCCATAGTAGTAAAAACGTAGAAAAGATGCGTGTCTGGTGAATTTTTCACAATTTCAGTTTGGATTTAAAAATGTACTAATACATTATTAAAATAAATGTTAATTTTTTGTAGAATATATTTTTTAAGAACTTAATAAAACTAATAACATACATAAAAATTTATGTCGATTACAATTTCTAATGTTGAATCCTATTTTAAAAATCCTATTAATATTGGCGACTAGATTATACAACATTAAGATATTTTATATATTATTTAATGGCCTTTTATCCAGGAAAAAGCAAAAACGCGTATGTATATCAATATTTATTAATATAATTTCTATATGAAAGAAATATTGAAAGCTATTTTTTAGATTTTTCATTAATAATATGTTAAGAAGGTTTTAACAATGTTGTTGTAAATTAAACAAAGCTTTGCCTTGTTCCTAGAAACGAAAAGTTTTAGATTTTAATAATAATTTTTGTAGGCTCTAACCTAAGAGCATTTAAAACCTTTTCGAATTAATCCTAGCATGTACAAATAATTTTTTCTCCATTATATCCCATATTTTTTCAGCGACTTTTATAATATAACTGAGAAGTTTTTAACACAGGGTTATAGGATCTTGTTTTCTAAATATGTATATTTGTATTATTAAAACAATATTATAATATTTGATATGATATTACAATAACACTTCTATTGAGGTAATATAATTCTTTCTGCTTTAAAACTTGACCTTTGCAGATATACCGGCTTGTCGCACGAAACAAAAATGTTTTATCTATAAAAACTAATGTTTGGATTAATTGTAAATACATATAAACATATAAGCTGCACGATCGATTTTTTTGTCAAAAATAAAGTGGGTTGCGAGATATGTTTTCTATTTAAACTCAAAGTTATCATAACTTTATGCACAAAATATAAAAAGTTATTAAGATTGACTACAATAATGCAAACCTTTTCTGTGCCCCACTAATTACACTTATTTTTATGTCTTTCCATTAAATCAAAGTATTTGTTAAAGAAGACACAAAATAGAAACCACATTGTGTATCGTCGGGTGGTTACTGGTTTGACGCACGGAACAAAAATGCTTTGAGCTACATGCGTTAAATAGAACATGCAGCATAAAAATTACAAACAATATTTTAACTTTTACATTAAAATTTTCTTCATCACACAAAAAGTGACGAACGAAGCAAAATAAGTTAAAAGTGCACTTTACGGGGCGTACGAAAAAAAATAAAAAAAATATGCTACCCGATTTAGAATAAAAAAAGAAAAGAACCATAATTAAAATTTAAGGGGGCTGAGGCCCGTGGGCCCTCTGGACCCAAAAACCGCCCCGCCCACTTAGTGGAATGTGTGGGTACTCAAATTAAAGGTAATTGTACAAGAAAAACGAAAATAATAAATTTTGGGGCGGGCGGGACTTTTGGGGCCCTCTGGGTAAAAAAAAGTGCCCTCATCCACTCACATCTATGTGTAGGTACTCAAATTAAAGGTAGTTTGCTCACGATTGTAAATATTTTGTTTTATTTTGTATTTTTTAACGTTTTATGTTCGATTAAAAAAAAAAAATTTTTATTTTTTTTTTGTAACTAATTACAGTAGAATCCCGATAATTCGTAATCGCAAGGGACCGGCCATTTCTTACGAATTATAGGGGTTTTCGATTTATCGGGGTTTCGATTTGACGGGGTTAAAATAAAATTAGTAAGAATTAACGGGGTTTTACAAATTATTTACTAAAACGATAAAAAAAAAACATAAAAGACAATTGTTAAAAATAAAATACATATATAAAAATTATTCATGTAACAAACTGATCTTGAGAAAATAAACACACACACAAGCAAAAACCTACGCAAAAAAAACAGCGGTCAACAAAAAATCATTCTTTCTATGTTTTTGTTGTTTTTATTACGAATTATAAGTGGTAGTTAGCAAACAATTACGATTTATAAGAGGTAAAGAAGATTTTATTTGGAAAAAAATTACGAATTAGCGAGGGGACCAAAATGTATGGAAACATTACGAATTAACGAGATTTTTTCAAGGGACCGACAGTTTATTACGAATTATCGGGAATTACGATTTATCGGGGTACGAATTATCGGGATTTGACTGTACCTATTTCCGATGTGCTATAGAATTCTTTTCTGCGTAGCCGGCCTTCGGCCGGGCGAATGAATTTTCTCCTCTACGGAATAAAAAAAAACCGGCTTCGCTAACTAAAGTTCTCTACATAGCCGGCTTTCGGCCGGGCGCAAGGATTTTCTGCTCTATGGTATAACAAAGACCGGCTTCGCTAACTAAAGCTTTTCTGCACCTAAAAGATACTTAAATTAACCTAGAGAGGAAAATAATATGCGAACACAAAAACAAAATACATATTTGCAATCATGAGCAAATTACCTTTAATTTGAGTACCCACATATATCACAAAGTGGGCGGGGCAGTTTTTTGGGTCCAGAGGGCACCACGGGCCTCAGCCCCCTTAAATTTTAATTATGGTTTTTTTCTTTTTTTATTCTGAATCGGGTAGCATATTTTTTTTCGTACGCCCCGTAAAGTGCACTTCAACCTAAAATAATGTTTAGCGAACTGTAAAATTGAGGATATGAGGCAATGTTCGAAATCGATATCTCTTAATATATTCGAAATATAAAAAAGGGATTAAAGATTTGAAAAGAGGCCACATTTATTATATAAATTGATTTAAGAAATTTTTGTAAAAATGAGCCATGCGGCATACCAGAAAACACCCGACGAGTTTTAGACGCTTTGTAAATAAAAATACATACATATAAATAATTAATTAGTCAAATCAATTCATTTCAAGACTACCATCACTGACAGTTTTTAGCTCGCTACACTTTTTTCCAACTCTAGATGAATACAAGCAAAAATGGCAACTCCAGACAGTAAGATTTTTTGTACCTCGCTAGTATGTGTGCCAGAGCAGTAATTTTTGTGAAAAAAGAGAATTAAAAAATAATTGAATACAATAATAATAGAAAAAATATAAAATTTATCAACCTAAATAGCCAAATATAAATACATACAACTAATTTAGATATTTCCAGGCCTTGCATAAATGGATATAACGACATTATTTTAATTGTTTCATTTGAAAAATATGGGAAGGAAAAGTGCTGCAAAAAAAAATACTACCCATCTCAAGTGTGACATGAACTTTTTCTTCCTATTATATTTTTTTGTTAACATTCGAAGTAAAAAAGGTGCTAACTTTATTGTTTTGGAATAGATAATTATAAAAAAAAATTGAAAATAACGTTTTTTTAATTAACCAAAAAGTTATTAACAAAAAAGTGGTAGACAATTAATAAAAAGGAGTGAACGAAAGAAAGAAAAAGCGAAGGTGTTGATTTCGGCACAACTTTAGCTAGTCGGCCGAGCTGCTGGCAGCGCAGTGGCCGCAATAATCGATCAATTGAACCCACCCTTGCAAAAGTGCAATACAAACACACATACAAATTGAAACAAAATTGTAACCACTAAACATATTGTTAATTTGCAATTTTTTGTTTACGTTTCAATTAATTATGTATTTAGATTTGTAATATGCAATTATGTATAGATATATAAACGCCATAGATACTTTCTTTTAAACTTATTTTTTATATTTCATTTATACATATGTACATATTTCTTAAATTCAACTATCGACTTAAAAACGTTAGTAAAAAATATCGCGTCCAAATAAGGCCTTAAATGTGTTTTTGACAGCAATAACACAAAAGTAAAAAATTGTAAAAAATCGTGTGCAAAGTGGCTCATACATATTGAAGCAACTTACCGCATAATGTCTAAATAGAAAAAAAACGCTTCTACACTTATTCTAAAAAGCAAAATAATAAAAGCAATCTTCACCTAGTTTGCTCGTTCTTTTCGTTCATTCATCATCAAAACAGTATACAACAACAAACACCAATAAAAAACACTAGTAACAACAATAACAAATAGTTTTGTCCATGTTAAAGTTGTTATAAACAACAACAAAAGAGCTTTGAGAATTTGTTTTTGTAATTTTCTGTTTCATTGAGTGCGTGTCGTATATTTGTGTTTTTCTTTCTTTTAAAAGTTATAAAAATTTATACCTACATATTGTGATGATTGATTTATTAAAAACAAAGATAATTAAAAACAATCTTGCATTTATAGCTCAGCATAAAAAACATTAACTAAAATAACAAGGAACATACGAACGAAAAGAAAAATTATTTAAAATAATATGGATACTACAAGTGCCGTAGGTCGGCGTCGAATTAATTCCCGTGTTAATGCCGAGGATCAAGCTTTGGATCAAATAGCAAAAGAGGTAATAAGAACATTAATACATCTGTTTTTATACAATTACATATATTTTTAGGAATTATGTATCTTTTTCTATTCTCCCAAAAAAGGAACAAGAAAGTCAGTCATTTATTATTGCGAATATTTTTGTTTTAAATGTGCATTCGTCGTTTTGTTCAATAATATTCTCTGTAGTACCTAGTTCATTATCGATTAAAGATTCTATTCAAGTTTTTTGTTTAGGCAGTGCTGTTGTCAATTTTTAATTAGTTTTTATATCGTCACCAAAAATGTTAAAGGTTTTTACAACAAGAAATACATAATACTAAAGTAGCAAATGACATAATTCCTTTGAACATACATTTGACAACCTAAATATGTACTTGATAATTTTTGTTTTACAGTTTTACAAAAAAAGGAACTTAGTTTTCGGCTGTACAGAGTCTCATGGGTCGATTACAGATGGCAGCATCACTAAAGGTGCTTTCTGTATTTTGCAGTGGGTTTGTCAGATGTAAAATCCCTACATATGTAATTGTACTTGTCTGTCATAATTGACAAGAACAGAAAATTTATAACTTTTGCTTTCCCACGTTCGTTTTTGGTTTCATCTGACATAGCCTATAATCGTCCATAACAGCTAATTATTTACATATTTATATTTTAATTCACCTTTAATTTTATTTCGGTTAATTAAAAATTTTATTTTTTTAATAATAAGTGTAAGTAAATTAATAAAAATTGATATATGCCGTCACAAACAAATGACTTGCAAAACAGCTGATGTCAGATCAAAAAAAAACACGCTCTTATTGAAACATTTTAAGCTGCGTTCACAATCAAAAAAACATTTTCACTTGGTGTTCATAATAGATTTTTAATAAATAAATAATTAATTTTTGTCACTACACACATTTTGCATCAAGAAACCGTTTGCAAATTTTAGCCACAATAAAAAAAAATAATTTCGTTTTTTCTTCTATCTTTTTTCTTCCCAAAGTATTTCATATATTATCCTTTCATTTTTAGAACAAAAATGTAACTAAAATTTTTTTAAAAATGTAACTAAAGTTGAGTCAACTAGAACTTCAGCAACAATTTGTATGAAATTGTTTCTGACGTTTAAAATAATTTTATTAGGTAAGGTTAGGTTAAGAAGGGTTTTGTGCCCTTCCCTTCAATGAAAATATGAAGTATGAGATAGAGATAAGAGGAAGTGAAAAGTAGAGAAAAGGAAGTATGATATAGACAGAAAATTAGAAAGTAGGACCAATACCCCCTTACAGTCCCCTCAACAGAAACAGCCGCGTTATTTCCCTGACAAACCCCAGTAGATTGGCCGGATTACATCCAGCTATGCACCCCAGTTCGTCGTGAAACCTATCTCCTAGCCACTTCAGTCTGAGACCCTGCATCCTAGGAGAATGGCACAGTACATGCTCGATCGTCTCTAGCTCCTCCGAATCCTCGCATAGCCTGCAGAAGTCCGGTATGGCGTTGTCCCATCTGCCATCTGCCCGCAAAAGCCCTGACAGGACAATGCCCCGTCAAGAACCCTATAAGTTTTCTGAGACTTCCCCTATCCAATCCCAGTAGAACCCTGGTTGCCCCGCGTCCAAATTGGGCCATAGTGCCCTAGACACCCTGCAATCCATTCTGCCCCTCCAGGATCGGTCAACGTCATCACGGAATTTCTCCCGTATCACCCCATAGTAGTAGCATAGGGGGTTTTACCCCCTGTCCCCCACCACTAAGTCGAGACCCGAACCTCCTCTCGCGAGTTCGTCCGCCACCTCATTCCCATCAACCATGCAGTGTCCTGGTACCCAACACAGCCTCACGTTGAATGCCCCCATGAGTTCCCTAAGAGCGTTCCTACACCGCGCAACCAGGCATGATCGCACCGTATGGCTCTTCAATGCCCGAAGCGCCGTCTGACTATCGACGTAAATTGTCACCTCAGATCCACCCACGATGTGATCCAGTATCACCTCCGTCGCCCTCCAGATCGCTAGGATCTCAGCCTGGAAGACACTGCACTCATCAGGGAGTCTGAATGACCTTTTTACCTCGGTGTCCGCGATATTAACACCGGCACCAGTGTCGGTTTCCATCTTGGATCCATCCGTTAATACTGCCCACCCCTCAAACAGTCCATTGGATCCACTCCAAATTTCCCTATCCGGTAACTCCACTGGTGGTGTTGCACCGAAGTCCAGGTCATAGTCTTATGATCCGAAATTCCCTCGAGAATAATACCCTGATCAAGCAGACCCATCTCGTACAAAATTCTCGTGTGATCATCCCGCCTAGGTCTAACTAAAGAAGACTCGTAAAGTCTAAGTAAGTTCCTAGCTGCCACACTCCTCACATAATGCTCGATAGGGGATAGATATAGTAGGATGTCCAGCGCTGCCTGCGGAGTGCTTCTCCTTGCGCCTGTGATGCCAAGAGATGCACTTCTTTGAACCTTGCTGAGCATCTTCCTATAGCTATCCACTCCCAACGCACCCCACCAAACCGTGCATCCATAGGTAATAGAGTTGTCAACCGATTAAGAATAATTCGATTAATCGATCAAACAAAAACAAACTCTTGCTCGAATAATTTTAAAATGGCGATTTTCGAATAACGAATAAATCGATTAAATTATGTCGAGTAATCGAACAATTTTTTTTTATTAAAAAAAAAATTAGTAAAAGTCTAATAAGAAATAAAAGCTTAGAATTTGATTTATTCTCATTCATTTTAAGCGATTTTATACAGAACGAAAAAGTAAAAAATATTGTTGCTATAGCCCTCATTGTAATTAATCTCAATGTTTAGTAAGCAAAAACCGTGTTAAGTATTCATTGTAATTCAAAAATGTATTTAATGTTCGTATTAAACAAATTTTTGACGAACAATTGTAGCAGCTGTTTTCTTTTAAAATCAAACGTTAAACAATTTTCATGAAATGTTGATTAAGTTAATCAGAGCCGTTCACATTACATTTGAGATGATTTTGATGACAGATGATAAAGAAAAAAAAAATGCAACAAACAAATTTAAATTTCTTTAAATTATTACAAATTAATAAAAAAAAGTACTTTAATAAAGTGATCGGAACATCATTTTAAACATATTAATTATGGAATTATGAAAATTTACGAATTATTTAAAGTCAAATAAAAACATTAAGAAGAAATCATGGTCGGTTGTACACGCGAGGGGTACTTACATGGTGGCCGATTCTATATTATACTCAGTGTGAGGTATGTTCAGAGGATTCGATGTGGTTAATGAACTGATTAATTTTAATCATGTCAATTTTAAGTGATTAACAAATAACTTCAATATATGGTTAATAATTTCAATTTTGATGTGATAAGAGCTTAATCACGCTCGAGTTGCTTAAACGCGTTTAAAGTGTGAACAAAGCATAAGTGTCACAATATTACAATAGAAAACGATGTAGTAGCAGATAATCCACCGACATCAAAATATGCCGAACTTCTTCCAATGGAAAAATACATACAGAGAGACAGCGGTTGTTTTATAGAAGAAGTTGTACGCAGAAGTTTGGCTGAAGATGGAAGGTCATAAGTTGTATCGGATTATTTAAGAATTAAGGATTTTACGATTCCTGTAAGTAATACAACGATATGGAGCTTAGATGAAAAATTGTACGCATCAAAAAAAGAAGTCATAATGGATTTGAGAAAAAATAAAGAAGAAAATGGGAGATTTTCCATAGTTGTAAATTAACGGACGGATGTTTCTTATTTAAAATATGTAATTTTTTTTATTCATTATTCTCATCGATTAATCGAATAATTTTTCAGATTTAATCGTTAGATCGAACGAACAAAAACAATTACTTGAATTATTCGGACAAAGCTGAAAGGCGAATAATTGACAACTCTAATAGGTAAGTAAAGGCCTAACAACCGATGTGTAAATCCATTTTACCATATCAGGCCTAAGACCCCAGTTCTTACCAATGGAGTTCCTGCATGTGTAGTACGCATTGAGTCCCCTTCTCATCCTCTCCTGAGTATTTCTCTTCCAAGAAAGTTTGCAGTCCAGAAAGTTACCCAAGTACTTTGCTCCTTCCGATAGAGGCAACTCGACGCCATCTAGCACTGGCCCCCTAAATCCCTCTATCCTATACCTTCTGGTGAATAGCACCAGCTCAGTCTTCGCAGGGTTAACACCCAGTCCCCTATCCTTTGCCCATGCCGAGAGTTCGCCTAGCATCACCTGCATAATTTCCCCGATCGTGGACAGAAATTTTCCCCTGACCAGCAGAACTATGTCGTCCGCATAGGCAACAACTTTCCTGCCCATGGAATCAAATGACCTAAGAATCTCGTTAACCGCAAGCAACCACAGTAGAGGCGATAATACCCCCCCCTTGTGGTGTCCCCCTGGTAACCCTCCTCCTTATCACATGATCCCCCAGGCTCGAGTTTATAATCCTACTGCCAAGCATGCAGATTATCCACTCCACCAGAAAGTCCTCAACTGCCAACTCCAACAAAGAATCCCTAATCGCCTCAGTCCTAATGTTATTAAAGGCTCCCTCTATATCCAGAAACGCGGCGAGAGTATACTCCTTATGCCTCAGACCGTGCTCAATACAACCCACCACCTCATGTAACGCGCTCTCAACAGATTTACCCTTCAGGTAAGCATGTTGAGCGTTGCTAATAAGGCGGGTCTCAATATTACTCCTGAGATAGAAATCTACTAGCCTCTCAAGAGTCTTCAACAAAAATGAAGACAAACTAATAGGTCTAAAATCCCCCGGTTTCGAGTGGCCTGCTTTACCGGCCTTGGGTATGAAAATCACCCTGACCTCTCTCCACCCCCTAGGCAGATACCTCCTACTGAGGTATTTCCTAAATATATCCACCAGCAGAAATGATGCATCGTCCGGGATGTTGCAAAGCATAGCCGGAAAAATACCATCCGGACCCGGTGATTTATATGGGTCGAAAGTATTGACCGCCCACGCCAGCTTCTCCCTTGTGACCATTTCATCGACGCAAGCGGAAGTATGAACCGATGTCACGGACATGGCGTCCCACTGACCGTCCTCCATACTACCGGTTTCCCTGCACCCGGGAAAGTGCGTCTCCATAAGTAAGGTTAGGGTCTCAGAGCTAGACTCAGTCCATGAGCCGTAATTTCTTTGGATGTAACCCAGGGCCTTAGGGTCCTTAGATAAAATCCGTCGGAATCTTAACAGCTCGTTGACATTATCGATGGACGCACAAAATTGCATCCACGATAGTCGCTTTGCTCTCTTCAGATCCGCCTTATACCTGTTGAACTGCACCCTGTGATTGTTCCAATCATCTGGTGCTCTCGTAAGCTTGGCCCTATTAAATAGTCTCCTCACCGTAGACCTTTGAACATGAAGTTCCCTGGTCCACCATTTAGGCTGTTTACGCCTACCCGGAAACGTAACCGGGCAGGACTGCTCATAGCTTTCCCTTAGAAGATGAGTGAACCTATTCACCACCCCCTCCAGATCCGTCGGCAGCAAGTCGCCCAAGGCCTGATGCGCCAACCCAGTTCGGACCCCTTTATTGAAGGAGTCCCATTTTGTCCCCCTCGGTTCCTGAATGGAGCAGCCCTAGGTAGGTCAAAATTCAGTGTGAAGGTAATACGACTATGGTCTGAAAAAGTACAGTCCGTTGCCACCCTCCAATCAACAACAATTTGCTCGTCTCGGTTTACTAATGTCAGATCTATCACTGCCTGCCTTTCTTTATTTCTGAACGTCGGCGTGTTACCCATATTACAGCTAATAAGATTGTTAGTAGTTATAAAATAAACATTAACTCACCTCTTTTATTTATATCGGCACTCCCCCATTGGCTGTGATGAGCATTGGCATCGCAGCCCAACACAAGGATTGCACCTCTCCTCCTTGCATATGCCGTGAGTTGCCGCACCTCTGTACCCGGTGGGTCCAACCCCTCGTATGACATTTACACCGAGGCCAGTGTAAGCGTACGCTTCCCTTTGGCCTCTCCATTTATAACGGTCAAGTCACCGCACCTGAAAGAATGAGATATGAGAAAATTCAATTCACTTCTCGCTAGTATACACGTTCTTACCTTGTCCTCTGTGGACGGGACAAACAGAGTGTATCCCGCAACCCTTAAACCGCAAACCTTATTTTTATTTATCCAAGGTTCTTGGATAAGGGCTACGTCCGTCCGAGTACTGGAGAGGAAGGTTGCAAGTTCGGCTGAGGCTGATTCACAATGGTGCAGGTTTCTTTGCACCACTAACAGCCTCTTTGGTCCTGTCATGCTTCGGATACCGAAACCTGACGTTACCTAAACCGAATCTAACAACCCCCCCACCTTCTCCAAGAATTCCATGGACTTCCGATCGATTGCGAAACGGAAGTCCTTGCCGGTATTCTCCTTTCACACCAGTGAGGTCACTAGCCTCCATTGGTCAGTAAGAAGCCTACTGTTCTGGTTGCCCAATACTGCCAGTATAGTTTCCACCTTGCGTACGGGAGGTGGAATCCACACTGCCACTATGGACCTAATTGGCAAGTCGGAGGCTTGTATGACTTCAAGCCTTGCCCCCGGGCTAATGTCGCCGCATTTGCCAATTGTGGTTCTTAAGAATTCCAATGAGTTCTTGTTACCACAGTTGACAACCTTGATTCCCTTAACCCAGTCCGCACCATTGAAGGATACGTCCTCCTCCTTGCCTTTGAAAACTGCCAGCTCGTCGATAAGCCTAGCCTCTACTAGCTGCCATAGCTCGGCACTGATCCTCCCATCCGGATCATTCCGATCTATGACAGCCACCTGCAGATGACCCTCCAGGCTCGTCGAATAATTTTATTAAGTTTTGAATGAAAATTTTAACAAAATGTTTACAAAAATAAAAATAAATGCATAATATTGTTGTGGCTAACATTTCCTAACGGTTTCTTGATGCAAAATGTTTGTGGTTACAAAAGAAATTGCTCTATCATGAACACCAAATGAAAATGTTTTTTTGATTGTGAACGTAGCTTTACACTTTTAATTCCATCAGACAGAAGCATTTTTTTTTTGCGTTTACACGACATGTATGATTTTGCAGTGTGAAATTTGACAAGTACACTGCTATATACAGATTGTGTAAAAGCACCTTTATTTGGGTGGTCAAAAAGCAAAGCAACAAATTGGTATTAGGTACGGCAACATTGTTCAGTTGCCAAAAAGTTATCGATAGTGCTATTTTGACAGTTTGACGTCTAAAAATAAATAAAACAATTCGAAAAAACGAACAAAAATGTGATTCAAAGAGAGTTATTTTACATTTCATGAATTTAAAGTTGAAAATGTTTTCGGGTTGTAATTTTTACCTTTTCTAAATATACCTACATAAACTTAAATAATAAAAACATTTAAAAAAATTTTTTTTCAAGAAACGCTTTTCTTAAAAAAGGACATTAAAAAAAATTGTGCCCCCCCCTAGATTTTATCCTGGCTACTCCCATGTATTCGTATATTGTCATTCGGAATATGTATGCCTGCAAAGTTTCATCCATTTGCATTGAGTATAAGGCGGTTAAATTAACGTTACAAGATTTGATTTTCCGAAGTGACGCTAAAGAAAGTTTTAACATTTTTGACCTCCCCCCCCTAGATTTTATCCTGGCTACGCCCATGTATTAGTGTATTGTCATCGGGAATATGCATGCCTGCAAAGTTTTATCCATTTGCTTTGAGTAAAAGGCGGTCAAAAAAGCATTTTACCAAAAAAAAAAAAAATTTTGCATCGATTTGTTAGTGCATATTTTACCGTTTGCAGCATTTTTTTACATAATTTAGTAAAAAGAGCCTTTTTGCGGCATTTTTTAGGTTTATAGCGCATATTTTGTCTTTTTAAGGCATATTTTGTCTATTAAGGCATAATTTGAAAATATTAAATTTTTTTAGATGCAAACTTTCGAAGCAATTAAATTTTTTTTTTTTTTTTGAAAATCTGTAACTTAAATTTCGACATCTACATTTAATTTTTACTCTAAAATTGTAAGACCAAGCAGGTTGTCATTAAGGTTTAATGTTATGCAATTTGTATCTAGACCAATCTTTTAGTATTCCGATCGACTCAGAATCACTTTTTAAAGTGATTAAACGATGCCCATCCGTCCGTCTGGCTGCTTGTCTGTCCATGTTAGCCTTGTGCGCAAAGTACAAGTTCCAATTTTGTAGATAATTCGATCAAATATGGACGAAGTCTATGCAAATGGTGAGAATCGGTCTATAATTTCACATCCAAATTAGACTTTTTGTGTCCTCAAGCTATCTAATTATGATAATATTTGAATTTAATTCGTCCAAAAAATATTTTACTGCAAATTAAATTATTTTCGAATCGGTTCACATTTGCTCAAAGCTCCCATCCTTTAATAGCTTTAACTTCCTTTTAAATGTTAACATTTGTTAACAATTTAGCGACCGTAAATAAGATCCCTTTAAAACCCATATGGATGTTAATATCTAGATAATATTCGGTGCAAACAAAATTATATGAATTTTAACCTAATATGGGCTTAAGCGATTTAGGTTTTTTTTAAATTTTGATATTAAATTGTTGAATATTGTGTCTTCATATGAGAAATTTTAAATTTGTAGGGCATATTTTTAACATTTTTCAGGGGATATTTTCGTGTTTTTACTGCATAATTAATGCGCATAAAACGCGTTTTTAGAGCATATTTCTGGTTTCCTTGCTTATTAGTTTTGCACCTTCTTTACTTTAAAAAATATAAGCAGCTGCTACAAGTTTGTGGTTGTCAATATGTTAACAATATTGCAACAGGAATAACAAGCTGTTAGTTGACAGTTGTCATACACCATATTAAATTGCCAACTTGCAACACAATTTTATTTATTTTATTTTCTTCAATTACATAACCGAGCCCTTAGGACCTTTTATGGTTAATCAAAGCTACTAATTAGACAATTAACTTCAGTTATTAATAAAAAAAGTATATAATAAACAATAAAAGAATGTTACTTGCATATGTATATAAAATTTAACGTAACTATCTTACAAACGAAAAATAAAACTTAAGTTCAAAAAAAAGAAATTAATACATTAAATAACAAAGACATAAAGAATGCTATATATATATTTTAGTTGTGTTGCCATCCGTAATCCACCCATTGTTTACCATAGTATTGTTCTCTAGCTGATATGGTATGGGCGTTATAGTGCCAATATCTTTATTCTAGAAGCATATATGTATGGGCCCAAGTTAAAATACTATGTTGGTTTTGCTGACAAGTCTGCCGCAGTAATCAATTCCGATCGAAAGTGATTTCGTATCTTTTTAACATAAAATGAAATCATTTTCGATCGGAATTGATTACTGCGGCAGACCTTTGAAGAAAAAAAATATTGTTCCGCTCTCTTCATCGATGTTTCTCAAGCTTTTGATAAAGTCTGGCATGAAGGCTTATTACATAAATTGAAGCTCAACTTACCAGTAAACACACACAAGCTGTTAGAAAGCTACTTAGTCGGTCGAAAATTTATTATTAAAGAAGGTGATTATTTAAGCTCTCCTCAGCAAATTGACGCTGGAGTCCCTCAGGGAAGCATCCTGGGCCCACTTTTATACTTAATATATACCTCGGATATGCCAACAAACAACTTCACACAAACTTCAACATTTGGTGATGATACAGCTTTTTTGAGCGTGCACGAAAACCGTCAAGAAGCATCTCGATACCTACAGGATCATGTATTTCAACTCGAACTATGGATAAAGCATACGCAAAAATGCGTACATATAACATTCACCTTGCGTCGGGAATTATGCCCCCCTATTAAAATCAATAATCAAATAATACCTCAAAATTCGCATGTAAAATACCTCGGTATTCATCTAGATCGCCGTTTAACGTGGAAAAGCCATATAGAGGCAAAATTAACTCAAATGAAACTAAAAGCCATCCAAATTCATTGGCTTATTGGAAGAAACTCTGTCCTTAGTCTCGACTGCAAACTTCTTCTTTACAACTCCATCTTAAAGCCAATATGGTGCTATGGTATTCAGTTATGGGGCACTGCCTCGGCCTCTAATATCGAAAAAATTCAAAGGCGCCAAAACAAACTACTTCGAATAATCACAGCTGCCCCTTGGTATGTTAAAAACTCAAATATTCACAAGGATCTTAATGTTCCATTAGTTAAAACTATGATTACGAAATATGCAGTAAAATACTTAAAAAGGCTCGAATTGCACCCGAACCCACTAGAACGAAATATTTTAAATGATAGCGGCCACACTCGCTTAAGAAGAAGAGACACTGCAGCACTTATCCAATTAGATGAGCGATAAACACCTATAAAAGTGAACAGAACCCGCGATGAAGAAAATTTTTGTCTGGCACTGGCAGGACAAAAAATAACGTATTAGGTTAAGATTTGATTAATTATTGTTAGTTCATATTTAATATATGAAGATTCAATAAATAAATAATGAGAAAAAAAAAAAAAAAACTTTCGATCGGAATTTATTTCTGTAACAGGCCGGAAAGAATACATTTGAGCTCAATTTTATTAACTTAGCTTTTTTTGTATGCGCTCTATCTTATCAAACCGATAAACTCGAAAGACAAGTATGGGGTCCAGGTAAAAAAATTTACCGAACTGAGCCATATCCAATACTGACAGCAGCTCGTATTCTGTTTTGGAATATTTCAAATAAGATTGCCTAAGTTTAGAAGAAAACCTCAACCGTAATCTCAATTAAATACAAATCTACCAAAAAGAACTCAAACATATTTCAACAAAGCTTAGAGGGAAGATTATTTATTTTTTTAAAGTGTTTTATTGTAATACAATAAGCCTTAATAGGCCTAAAAAATTTCATATTTCACAGATACGTACATCCTGAATAAAAGACAATATACAGCCATGTCACAGAGTGCATTTCCGTTCGGAAACGGAATTCATTCAGTGTTTTGGTGCTTCAGAAAATGAAGAAAACAAATTTCGGAATTAAACCATTTTTGTTTTCAAGAACGGAATGGGAGTTTCTGTATCTGAAAGGCCAAAAAGCTATCAAAATGCACTTTCTATCAATAAACAAATATGTTTTCTTTGATTCCAAACGGAATCATTCCGAACGGAATTGTACTCTGTGACATGGCTGATACGAGCATGTTCTGAAATCATGGTGATTTCAAATTACGAACGATTTTGAAATTACCCGAGAAATATTTTGGTGTTTTGAAAATCACGAGATTTTTAATTTTTAGTGGAGATTTTCATTGTTCTAAACCACGATAAAACAACTGTGCTCTTCTTTTTAAAATGCTGCCATTCATTTAGTACGTACGGCTGCCAATTTCATTTATTTTATACCTTAGTATATTAAAATTTAACCAATCAAACTTCATAATTACCGTTTACTTTTAAATTTTTTAACAAATTAATTTAATTTTTATTTTTAATGTTTAATTTTAAAATTTAATTTAAAGACTTCTTTGCTCTGGCAACCATTGACAAAAAGTAAATCACAAATAAAACTAAAACAGCGTCTGCAAAAAATACAGCGGCTTCCTAAATTTGTAAATTTAAAGGTTTTTCCGTGTAAAATAATTAATTTTAATGCAAAAACAAATAAAGGACAGATCATTTAATGTGTATGTGATAATTTTATTATAGATTTTAAAAAAAAAATGCTTAAAAAACTTCAAGTGATTTGAAATCATCATGAAGTAAGCTAACCGGTTTTAAATCACGAGATTTCAAAAATTTTTGTGGGACGAACACCTTTTTAGTGATTTCAAATCACTTTACGAAAAAGTGATTTTCAGAACATGCCTGATAATATCTTAAATATTATCTTACATCTATTAATCAAACATACAACATTTCAACAATTGGCTCCCCAGCCTTAAAAAAAACTTCAACAAAACGATAATAATTATCATTAATACGATAATAATTATTGTCCATAAATTCGTGGTCACATGGAAGAGTAGCTAAAGTCGATGTAACACAAAATTGAGGTATTTACCGGAAGGGTGTAAAATCTTTATTATTTACCAAAACATTTACTTCTAGCCTCTATAAGAGTTGTTACTAATACGAAAATATAAGACTTAAGCGAAAAGCTCCTCGAATAAGCCTTAACGAAACAAAAGGTACAATCCATTCAGCCGGAGACATATAGATATATAGTACATACATAGATACAAAAGTGTGCCTGTAACAGAGTATGAAAACAAACAAAACATTTCGCAAACGTTTGCAAAATTAAATTGTATTGTACAAAACCAAAACAAAAACCTTTCAAGTGTCAAAGAGAGAAAACGAAACAATTGGCTTTCCACTCATCTGCATTATTTAATTTACCGTTACAATCGTACATCTGAGTCAGGGATGATAAATGAGAAAACCAATATCGTTCCAACGAACTTTTAAAATCGTACTTTTTCAGCCCCAATAGTACTAAATCATTTTTTTTTTTTAAATTTATTGGTTTTATTTTTAAAAACAAAAATTTAATGCAACAAACACAAATTCATTTGTACATGTAAAGTTTAGATAGCAAAAAGTACATGATCATTAATTATACATAATAATAGGGTGGGTAAAATTTTTTTGCGTCAAAAGCACTTCGCGATTCTTGTTCTATAAGTCATTCCAAGAAACTTTGGCAAAGAAGCCATAGGTCAAAAATTAATTTCAAGCCCCGAAATTTTCAAAACGGTTAGTTTCCCAAAATATTCAAGAAAAGAGCAAGCAAATTGTAGTTGATCTAACCAGACCTGTATCATGCGGTTTTAAGGGTCGAGCAATCCATTTATTTTTGATTGCCGCCAGAGAGCGTTTTCATACACTTTTTAGAATTTATCGTATTTTTTGTGGAAAATTGACGAATATTTCTCAAAATGCAATATCCAATTTTAAACGAAACTATAATTTTTAAGCGTTCTAAAAATATGTTCATACGAGCATCTTCGGATTGCGATTCCAAATTTAATGAGTTTACAATTTTCAATATGTTCTGCAGAAACAGGAAAGAAGTAGAAAATTCGAATATAATAAAATTTTATTTAGCGCTTGTAAAATCTCCTTCAAAATAATACGGAGTAAAATAATAATGGAGTGGGCTCCCACTGTTACAAAATTCTGTTAATTACTTCTTGATGTGACACCCTTCTTGTTGACGAATATTTAAAAATATTATGAATTCGTTCCAAAATAAATTTGAATTGAGAGAAAGTTGTCTTTTCTACTATGTAGAACTCTTGCAGAAGTGGTCTCTTATATCTTTTAAAAACTTGTCAATATCATGAGAAAATGCACACTTATATGCTGCCGCTGATACTAAATTTAGAATGCGGCATAAGCAATCGTTCAATGAACAAGTGCAAAAATCTATTCACAATAACGGAGTTCAGTGTTTGGTGCAAATGGTCTTCCAAAAGAGCAAATACAAAAAATCATAGCTGTTTTATTAAATCCAACAACAAAAAATAGTGCTTCCCTTAGATTTCATAAAAAAGCAAGCCTATTTGCTCCAAACACTAAACTCCGCTTATATTCATTGGACAGTAAATACGAGTTGCAATTTTATATCAATTATAAATATGTAGGTTTGAAAAATTTGGAAACAGTACCAAATGAGTCACAGGCGTACCAGCGTACTTTTAAGTTTTGAATTGTACCAAAAAAAGTACAATTGTACCAACTTTATCAACCCTGATCTGAGTACAAAACAGATAGAGAAACGTTTTGTTTTGAGTAGTTGATTTAGTTCTTGTTTGGTTTTTGTAGTGGCATAACAAGAGTAAAATCCACAATGCCTCGTCTAAATAATTATTTGTTACGTTATTTTTTAATCCTTTTTCTTTGAATTACTTTTTATTTAATTTAATCTGTTTTTTTTTTTTTTTAATTACTATGGTAGTCAAAAAAAGCATTAATAAAAACAAAAAAACCTAAAAACCCCTCTTTTTATTTCACTTAGAAACAATAGTAGTGAATAAATCAATTACCAAACGTTTGCCAAACGTTATTTCTCTGAATGTTTCAATATTGTTCTTATTCTTTTCTTTTCCAGCTGTGTACGTTTATATTAATGTACAATTTGCACTCATGAGCAAAAATAATACAAAACAAAATGGCACAATCATTCTCATTGTTTTGGTTTTGTTTCACTCACTGCAAAGAACAAAACAAAACGAAAGCAAACGTTTCGTTTTGTTTGTTTTCGTACTCTGGTCTGTAACATTTTTGTGAGAAAAGTTCCCGCTTTGGACTGTCAAGTAAACTCACGAATAAAAATGGGACGAGAAAAAATTTTAACACTAAAAACAATTAAAAATGCAAAATAAAAAAAATTCCTCTTTTTTTTATTTATCCCTTTGTATCAGTTAAACAACATTTATGACACTTTTTGAAGCTTTTTGAAAATAAACTTGTGAGTCCATGCTTTCCTCTCAAATTGCTCGAATCGGAGCTGGAGGAATGGACTTCAAGTGAAGAATAAAATACAAAATATAGAATAAGCAGGGACCGAAAATAACAGTTATATTGGAATTTTAAAACAAAAAAAGCATATAGAAATAAATGTCGAAAAACTGATTCAAGTATACCATATTGTTCCTTATGCACTTGTCAATGATAAAATATATTGATTTTTATATTTTCGATCAAACTTAACAGTTATTTTTTGATTTTTATGTTTTTGAACAAAAATAACAGTTATTTTTTGATTTTTATTTTTTCGATCAAAAATAACAGTTATTTTTTGATTTTTATTTTTTCGAGCAAAAATAAAAGTTATTCTCTAAATAAATGTACGTGATTTAATAATTTAGATGACTTTAAATTTTTATTTTAGTGTGTAATTATTAGGGATGCGATTTCCATGCAAATGCATGTTTTTTGTCGATAGTCTAAGATCGGTGTTGACCAATTATCTTTCCGAATCATTAAATTTGGGTTAAATTGGCATCGATTCGTTTTTGCATATTGTTGCATATTTTGGTTTAAATGCATATATTTACATATTTTGGTTTTAAATGCATATTTTTGCATAATTTAACATTTTTGAGTGATATATGTTTTTAATTTAAATATTATAAAAAAAGTTCTTCCAAAAATTTCCATGTTAACAAAAAATAATCTTAAAAAAAAATTTTCAAATCAATAAAAAAAATTTTGGAGCTCTGCTTAAAATACAAGATTTTCAAGATTTTTAACCAATGCAGAATTTAACTCGATAATATTGAGTTATTGGTTTCATACGGGGAAAAAATATTTTAAAAGGCTCCTTCACGAGTTGCAATTTTTACTACTGTTACTACTGCAGCCAGTGTCAACAAGATGAGGAACCTGTCTAGATACTGTAGAACACTATTCAAAAAACTTTGAGCAATTAAAAATGTTATTAAAGAACTTGTTGCTATCGATGCTTACGCAATTAAAAAGTAAAATATCAAAAAGCATTTGCAGCTTTAAACTACAGATATATTGGTGAAGCATTAACTATATTGGAGGGATTTAGTTCACTTAATACTCAAGTCAAATTAATTGATATTGCAGAAAGTAAAATTAGCAATGTGGAAGGTAGAAAATCACAACAAATTAAAAAAAAAATCCAAAACGTTTGGCCAAAAAATATAGGTTTTCAAAACATAAAAACAAATTTCAACCATTTTCAACCGAATAGGTTTACTTTTGATAACATAAAAAAGAATTGGAGGGTTCAAAGCTGAACCGAACCAAGTCATTAAATAAAATGCATATATATATATATGTATTTCAAAACTGGTGTGAAATTCTTCGCAAAGTTCTGTAACGGACTAAATCAAAAAGTTTTTCGTTCCAAAGGTAACGGTAATAAACCCATGTGAATGGCACCAGAAATTAATGGAAATTCACTTCCTCAAACTCAAAATATAATCGAATTTTCATTTTTGACTTGGTTCGCTTCAGCTCTGAGCCTTCCAATTCATTTGTTTATGCAAACAAACGTTTGAATCAGTAATTTAAATTAAGTTATAAAAAATATTGCACCTCTTAAATAAAATTAAAAAAAAAGCTTATTTATTGATTATTTTCAACTTTTAAATGCATATTTTTTATTTTTTTAATGCATATTTTGGAGTTTTTAGTGCATGTTTAATGCGCATATTTTCGATTTTTTAGTGCATGAAAATCTCGTCCCTAGTAATTATCATAGGAATTCCTTATGCACATTATAATAATTATTAAAGTCATCTAAATTATTAAAATACAAACATTTATTTAGAGAATAACTTTTATTTTTGCTCGAAAAAATAAAAATCAAAAAAATAACAGTTATTTTTGTTCAAAAAAATAAAAATCAAAAAATAACTGTTATTTTTGATCGAAAAAATAAAAATCAAAAAATAACTGTTATTTTTGTTCAAAAAATCAAAATCAAAAAATAGCTGTTATTTTTGTTCAAAAAAAATAAAAATCAAAAAATAACTGTTTTCATCTGACTTTTATGAAAAAAGGCATAAATGTTACGGTCCCTGAGAATAAGTATTTTTAAAACATGACAAAGATTATCAAAGGGTTTTGTAAAAGTAACTTCTTTTTTTGATAATATGACTAATATTGGAATGTACATTCGAATTGATTCTTAGTTTAAACCAGTGCTCGAAAATAAACAGTACATTATTTAACGTTCGGCTCACACACCCAGGAACGATATCTATTTTTTAGTGATTGTGTAGACATACACAACCTTTAATACCGTTCGTAACTATTTTCAAGAAATGTTCGGTTCTTCGTTAAAAAACAGAACAATTGTAGTGATACTGTAAACAAACATTATATTTTAATGTTCTATAATGTTTTTTTCGTGTGTGTATTAATACATACTAATAAACTTGACCCAACTTTACTTTAAAATACCATTTTTTGACCCTTTTTTTCTTTTATACCCCTTTTATGACACTTTTTCGAAATTTTGGCAACCCTGGGTTTCAAAGCTCGTTTGCAAACAACAAACATAAGTTGCATTAGTGTTCCCAGTTTTGGGGATTTTTCCCCAAATTGGGGATTTTTTTTTTGGGGAAAAGCACTTTTTCGCTGGGGATTTTTGGGGATAATCTATTACATATTATAAATTTCATTTTTGCAATGGCAAGACCGATTTGGTCAAGATGTGGGTACAAATTTTAGTCTTTTTTGCGGTTCTACGCTATTTTAGAACTTGTTGAAATATGTTTAAATATGCTTTTTGTACCAACTAGCGTTTCTTCTGTTGAACTAGCTTTTTTCTGTAATGAATACAACCAAAATCAATATTTGCAACAGAATACAATATGAGTTATTAGGAGCACTGCTTAGAATAAATACACACTTTAAAATAATGCAGCTTGTTGTGACAAATTTATTCAATAATCTTAAATGCACTTTTTAAACAAAAAACATGTAAAACAAAGTTGCATTGGCTTATGAATTAGAAGATTATGGATTCCCTAGTTTTGGAAATGATAAATATGTATTGACGCATAATTATTATTCTTTTGCGTTTTTACGTTACCCTTGTTACATACTATACATGAGTACAAAGATACGTAGAACTAACATTAGTTTTAATTGGCTGTAGGAAAAATCGCCCAAAGAAAAATGGCCCAAAAAAATAAATGAAAAATCGCCAAAAAAAATTCCATGTAAAATTGGGCCAGAAAAGTGAAATGAAAAGTGACCCAAAATTTTTGGGGTATTTTCCCTTATTATTGGGTGATTTTTATTTTTTAAATTTCGGCCGGGCCCAAAGATTTTCTACTCTATGGTATAACAAAAACCGGCTTCGCTTACTAAAGCTTCTCTGCATAGCCAGCCTTCGGCCGGTCGCAAGGATTTTGTCATCTATGGTATAACAAATACTGGCTTCGCTAACTAAAGCTTATCTGCGAAGTCGGCCTTCGTTCGGAAACAAGGCAGATTTTAGAAGCTTTACTTAGCGAAAACGGTACTTGTTATACCGTAAAGCAAAAACTCCTTGCGCCCGCCCAAAGGCCGTCTGCGCAGAGAAGCTTTAGTTAGCGAAGCCGGTCTTTGTTTCATCATAGAGGAAAAATCTTTGCGCCCGGCCGAAGGCCGGCTATGCAGAGAAGCTTTAGTAAGCGAAGCCGGTTTTTGTTATACCATAGAGTAGAAAATGTTTGGGCCCGGCCGAAGGTCGGCTATGCCGAGACGCTTTAGTAAGCGCTCCGGTATTTGTTACACCATAGCACTATGGCCGAAATAGCGATTTTAGCGACAAAAAATACTTCCCGACAAGCTAGCTTCATCAAATTTAGTGCGCAGACTTCTTAAGATTTATAATAGATATGAGACAAAATTGGGCGGGCCACGCCCCCTTCTTTCAAAGAAGTGGCAAAACGTACTTCCTGGCAAGCAAGCTTGACCAAAATGGTTATACGGACTTTAAAAGTGCGATTGGAGAAAAATGGGTGGGCCACGCCCCTTTTTCCAAAGTAATGGTAAATAGTACTTCCTGGCAAGCTAGCTTCACCAAAATGGTTATACGGACTTCTACTCACAAAAAACTTGAGAAAATATGGGCGGTCCACGCCCACTATTAAAAAAATATTGAATGCTACCAGAAATTCATTTATTTTTTTAATCAATCTGAAATAACAAAATAATGGATACATTTTCTTAAAAGATACAGGGCTTAATTAATCATGGTCTGTTTCTTCGCTTCATCCAGTGAATAATTATTTAACAACTCTAAGCTAACATCAGAATCAGAACTATAATTGCATCTGGAGGCTTCTTGAGATGTTGATGGTAATAACAGTTCTGGTGGTAATTCTTGTATTTTAAAAAAATCAATGACTTCTCGAGGAAACGGAAGTTTTTTTTACTATTTGTACGTTCTTGCACACATAAACTATAACTATATGGATCAGAGCTATCCATAGCTCTTCGATACATGTCAATTATGTTGTGCACTCTTGAAGTATGTTGTGAACTCTTGATATGCAAAAATTTTTTTAGCTGTGTGGTCTACCAAATTTTGAAACGATGCTTCGACAGAGCTTTAATTCGCTTTGATTTCATCAGATCTACATTTCAATTTGCTTTTATAAACTTTATTATAAGTCGGATAAATACTACTATTGTGTTTTATGTTTAATTGACGCATATTTAAGTACTACTTTTAAGTTAATCCGTTTTCTAACAAAAACTTTAGAGCTTCATCAGGTGATACTGCCGTAACTTCTTTATGGCTAGTATTAGGAACTTCTCGAATTTTTGATGGCCGATTTGGGGATATAGCAACTTGCTGTAGGACAAATTTCGAATCCGTTGCGTGGGAAATTTTGGCAGATATAGAGGCAATTGCGCATTGTCTCCTTGCTGGGAAGCTAATTCGGAAGATAATCTCCTTTAATCAGCTATAATCATAAGTCATTTTTGGTCGCCCGACAGCGTTAATCTATTTCGGTATAACAAAAATTGTTTCTCGACCCAACTATTCCTTATTATATTTTCTTAATGCTTTCTCGATTCTGGATTGTTTATCCCCTTTCAGTTTAATAAAATTAGATAAGTTCAGAGCTTTAGTACATATTAATTTACTTAATTCACTGTCAATTTCGTATGCAATCTCTCCTTTTATGTAATTCGAAACATTCCTGTTGTTTCTCCGCCAAAACTCAAATATTTCAGAATTTTTGAGCCTGAGTGTTTCTACAAAAATATTAAAAATTCGTTCATTAGCAGTCAAATGCACACACTTTTACCATGACATAAATCTTGAGTTTTCTACAAACAATCACATGAGAATAGTGCCAATGATACTTCATGATATTTTTAGTTTTATTCCGCGAAAAATGACAAAACTCTTCAGAATTTCACAAAAAAGTACACACAAAAAACCACCAAAAAAAGTACAAAATACAAACATTTAGCAAACTATATTTGTATATAGTAAAAATACACACCTCGAGTATTACAACTTATATTTACAAAGTTTTTTTACAAGAATATATTATAAAAAAACAGTTTTTAATTTTATAAAAATTTTGCTGCTTCACTTGTATTAACACGTATTAGAAAATATGTAAACATTAACACATGTTTGCACATAAACAGGGTTGCCAACAGTAAATTTTTTTTTAGTTTTTTCTAACCAATATGGTGGGTATTAAACACCATCAAAAAAATTGTAAAAATTTAAAGTTGAAAAATTGAACTTTTGCCGCTAAAATCGCAATTTCGGCCACAGTGCATAGGGGAGAAAATCCTTGCACCCAAAAGTGTTTTCGTTATATGTTTAATATATGCACCCAGAGAAAAAACAACAAAACCATTTTTAAAAAAATGTTGACCATATTATGTTTAATTTAACCAAATCATTGTCACCGACAACCATATTATGGAAAAATAAGTTTCTTTAAAATAGTTTTGTCGGTTGTGACCATAATAAAACATGTTTTTCTCTGCGTATATGTAGATCTTTATTTGTATTTAACATCTTTAGTAATTATGGACCTTATGACATTTTTAAAAATGACATAATGTCCATTTGCAAAGTGTCTTAATGCCCACGGACATTATGACATTTTAAAAAGTGTCACAGTGTCCATGGACACTACGACACTGGACGTTATGACATGCCACCTTTTTTTCGTTTTTTTTGGGCAAAATTTCATATGTAACTTTTTGGGTAACTTTTCATGTTCTTTTGGGCGATTCTTCATTTGGGCGATTTTTCATTTTTTTTTGGGCCATTCTTCTTTGGGCGATTTTTCCTACAGCCAATTATGCACCTTATGACATTTTTAAAAATGACATAATGTCAATTTGCAAAGTGTCTTAATGCCCACGAACGTTATGACATTTTCAAAAGTGTCACAGTGTCCATAGACATTACGACACTGGACTTTAGACATGCCACCTTGCAAAAAGCTATATTCTGTTTTGAGTAATTGATTATAACTATGCAGTGATTAATTAATTGTTAACTATTGAATAGTGCAAAACGTTTGGCGGAGGGCTCAAATAGGTATTACTGTCCATACTGCCGCGCAGCTGTTGAAGATACAATGCAATTTTTTACATAAAACTTACATTTGTATGTTACTAAATTTATATGAATAATAAACACTGTTTTGCAAATTGGGTAATTTTTAATTTTTTTTTTTTGGGAAAAAATTCTTTTTTTCTTTTTGGGTCATTTTTAGTTTGGGCTCTTTTTCGTTTCTTTTGGGCAAAATTTCATATGTAACTTTTTGGGTAATTTTTCATGTTCTTTTGGGCGATTTTTCATTTTTTTTTTGGGCCATTCTTCTTTGGGCGATTTTTCCTACAGCCAATTATGGACCTTATGACATTTTTAAAAATGACATAATGTCAATTTGCAAAGTGTCTTAATGCCCACGAACGTTATGACATTTTCAAAAGTGTCACAGTGTCCATGGACATTACGACACTGGACTTTATGACATGCCACCTTGCAAAAAGCTATATTCTGTTTTGAGTAATTGATTATAACTATGCAGTGATTAATTAATAGTTAACTATTGAATAGTGCAAAACGTTTGGCGGAGGGCTCAAATAGGTATTACTGTCCATACTGCCGCGCAGCTGTTGAAGATACAATGCAATTTTTTATTGTAATTGTAAAGCTCATTATCACATTATCATGAATAGATTCATGCTTGAACAACGCCACCAAATCATCCAAATATACTTTGAAAATCAGCCATCGATTTTCGCAACTTAAAAGTGACTTCATGATTTAAATGACGCAACTTTTTTTTCACAAATGAAGGCGATGTGTTGATTTAGAGAAAATAAACTGTCAATTAGACTTCAAGGCCGTGCGATGTGACACTTATTGATTGTTTTCCGTAGGGCTGTGAAGTCACTGGTTAATGCTGATAAACCAGCAACAATCGGTGTCTTGGAGGTCAACATTGTTCATTTTATTCAAATAAGAGAATCAAAATTGGACGTCTGCAATGCGTTTCGTCAAGGACAGGCGCGGTGCGGTGCCTTTTTGTTTTAAATCAGTTTCAAATGGTAATGCAGTGTATCAATCTGCGATTCAAATTAACTTTTTTTGTTGTGTTGTCTACCATTTTAAGTTTCATGGTCTTAAAAAATAAATTATTTAGTAAACAAAATGCCTGCAGTGTTTTATACAACTGTCCCTTTCGTAATTCAGTTTTACAACTGTAAAGAGCGTTAAATATTTTTCAAATTAAGCATTAAAAAGTAGCAAGATGGAAATAAAATTAGTTATGTATATGTTGCAATATTGGAAACATATCTTCCCCCAGGCAAGTTTTTAGTTTGAATAACTTTTTTCAATAAACTTCAGGTTCTAAATCACTATGATAGGCATCTTTATCCAAATTTAAAGGTACATCTTGCGTCATTCATTACCAAACATTTAAAAATATATGTGTGTTTAATAATTGAAGTCGTTTCTTAAAAAGAAACCGAGACTTTGGTTAAGCAGGCTGTGCATTTTTTAGCAACAATATTTAAAAAGAAATAAATGTCATCATTGAAATCTAATCTTAATTTTATTTGGGTATCTGAAGTAAGAATTTCATATTACACCTGGACTACACCTAAGAGATATTACCCACGCTCTACCCACGACCGTAAAAATTATACCAAATTCGGGTAATTACCCACAAAGTGGCAACACTGCTTTATATTATATTTAACATTTTTCATTTTTCGAATTTATTCTATGAGCTAAATTTCAGTTATGTATTTTATAAAGCTTTTTTGTAATACATAGTTCTATTCCTTAAATTTTTCAGAAATGACTTTATACACTACCAGACTATTATATTAAAATTAAGTTTTCCCTGTAACAATATCAAAGCTTAAACAAAAATAAAAATAGAGAATTAAGCACGACAAACAAAATCTTGTTAATTATTAATTAATATTTCAAAACAAATAACACAGTTTCCGGAATTTACATATCGTTGGTCTCATGTAAAATACCCACACTCACAAAATTTAAACTTTACAGAGAAAAACAAAAACAAAATAGCAACTGAATGTATCGAAATGTAAAATCGCTATTGCATTAATTTTTTAACGGGGTCTATTATCCGAAATGTATTGGAATTTCTTAAAACTTGTTTTCATGATACCAACAATATATATACATACATATATGTGTGTAAAAATGTATTATTAATAGTTTCGCAGCGGGAAAAAGAAGGAATACGGATGCCTTCTAGAACTCTTCTGTACTCCTTCTTATGGATGTACAAAGTATTCCCGCTCCGTTCCATACTCATATCTTTTGTACACACGTTGTAGGCCTTCCGCGCTCGCTTCTTTGGCAGGATTATTGAGTGGTTACAATTGAAACATGTAAGGGTAACCTGTCCGTGAAAGCCTGGGTTCGAGCCCCGCGGCAGTCAAGAATGAAAAATTATCAATAAATTTTAATTAATTTCATGTTGTAAAATTCCTTTCTTCATAAAAATAATTTAATGAAAATTAAATTTGATGAACTTTAGCCTAATTAGAAAATATCAAAATTTTATTTAAAATTATAAAAAAAGGAAACCGGCTTCTTTAAAAATTCGGTTTTTACAACAATTCGAAAACCGATTTTTAATATGTCGAATAATCGAAAATTCTTGTTACAATACTTCCATAAATAAATATGGGTGAAAAAGGAAATTCATTAATATCGCTACCACTATTCTAAAGTGAAAAATTTAAGTTAAGAAGAATTTAAAAAGTAAAGGTTTATGGGTTAAAATTAGAGGCAGTGGTGGAATTTTGCTCATATACCGGTCTGCAGGAATTTCTATAGCGAAGTATTCCGGACTTTATGCGATGTTAATATATGAATACCTCATTAAATCTGGTATCTTCGAAAACCCCATTACACACGGATCTGCTATAGGGCATTATCTCATGGAGGATCTTAAACACTGGATGACAAAACATGCGCTTATTAACCGCATCTGAGTGTAAGAGCAAACAGCTAACTCATGTAGCAATTTAAGTGCATAATCCGGCAATATTATACACTCGCCTCATGTTTAAAAGCTAAAGCTATTTGTTAAATAGCAACATCTCCTAAGCCCGAACTCTCCTACAAGTAGTAGAAAATCAGCCTTTTTAGTGAGATTTACACGATATCATTTCTTGCGACTTTGGGTAGCATCAGATAGAATCTCTGGTCAGCTGCAATCGCAATAGATCGTGAAAATCTCCTGAGATCTTTCAATTTTGGATTTTTGACGAATCCTAGGTATGGTGACAGCACCTGATTTCCTGGCAGGATATAACACCTAAGATTATTTCTATAAATCCCAGTGGAAATACACACGGACTTTTTTAAATCAACTTTCCTACTAGAGTATTCAAACCGGAATCGGTTTTAAAAAATAGCCTACCGATTTTGAATGGCTTTTAATTTCGAATAAACCAAAAAAAATAAAAATTTGATACTTCTAACCTTTAGGAAGCACAATTAAAAAGTTATAAAAGGGTCCAGCAACTGTATTCAAAGCAAAAAAATTATGTGATTGTTTAATGATAAAACTTTCTAAAATGAAATATGACATAATTTTTAATCAAAATTGTTGTTCGAATAAGAGAACACTAGATGACCCGTGCGAATATTTCGCACCGTTAGTTGTCATTTTTGTAACATAAAATTAAAATAATTAATAGAAATTTTAGTAACTTCAATACATTTTAAAATATAACTTTTATCAATGAAAATATTAATTTTTCAATGTCTTATTATTTTTCGTAATTAGTGTTAGAAATAAGCTTTAAAATGATATATCATTCATTAAATTTGATGCGGTGGTATGGGAGATATTTGCAACCGACAAAAAAAAGTGCTTTAGAAATAATATATATGATGATACGAAGGTCTACTGGTAAATAATTCTGACCTATCAAAACCACTACAGCAAATTTGTAAATTTGTACAGAAAAATTTGAAACAAAGTTAAGAAGGCTTTCCAGTTTTCATAACTCTTAAAAATATTAACAAATTAGGATAAAAAAGAAATCTTTTAAAAGGACAACCAAGAACTCCTGGTCGAATTGCATAATTATTCTTAGGTTATAGAAGGGGACATAGGCCTTAGGAATGGAGTTAATGAATAAAATGTGAGATACAAGGTGTCAAAGTTGACTACCTTGGGTTATGAAAACTTTGTAAAGCTTGTAACTTGTGCAAATATTTGCATATTTCACTGAATGAAACTTCAATTAAGCTCGTAGGAGATAAAAAAAATTCCGGTTTATTTCACCAATTTCACTCTTATAGTTCAAAAAATATTTCAGTTAGAACTGTTTTTTTTCCGTTTTTACCTTGACTCTATTTGATTTTTCGCTAATGAAGGTCCAATTTTTTTTCTAAAAACAAATCCTATAATTTCTAATAAATTCCGAAATGACACGTAAAAAGTTTGTTTTTGCAATATCTCAATCCGGCTAGTAATGTATATGTATGTATATGTATATGCAAATCACTCAGTTTTTTGAGAACATTTTTATATAAATTTAAACATAAATTAACATCAATTTAAACATTAATTAACTTAAAAATTGTTTTTATTAAATAAATCTATGTATGTATATAATTTTTTTTATGTAAACTTCATTTTATTTTAAAGAAATATAATATTTTCAGGTAAATTAATGTATAATTCATTCATTAAAATGATACAATTATTTAAGAAAATTTAGCATTTTATTAGCATTCTCCAATTTTATTTTTAGCATTTTTGGCATTGTTTTAATCCCCATTTAGCATCCGATTTTTTTTTAGTTGTGGTCACACTGCTGATGATGATAACAAATTTCGGCAAATAGCATTACTATTAAATTATTAAAAATGTTACCTTATCACTTGACGGTTTTTACACGCAAAGAAAAAAACATGGTTGTGGTAAACATATTCTAAGAGCAACATATTATGATAAGAATTATGATTGTAGTCACCATAATAAGTTTATTATTGAATAAAGAAAAAAAAAAAAAAAATTAATTTGACAAAATATACTCGTAAAATGTCATCATAATATTTTTCCCTTAATCATATTATTATTCTGTTAATCATACTTAGTTAAGAAGTAATCAAATTGTTGTCTTGTTAATCATAATAAATTTAGAAGCAATCATATTATGATACAGCACCTTTCATAGCTGTCATAAAAATACAAAATAAATTAAAATATTTTTGCATCGATTTTTTATTTTGTGGCTTTTTACAATTTTTCTTAATGTTAATAAAAAAACGGAGTTCAATATAAGGCTTGCAAAAGAGAAAATGAAAAATCTGTGGTTTTCATGGGCAACCGCGTATGTCCATTTTTTCGATTTTAAGATGTTGATGAAATATCGTAGCTATTTATAAAATATAACGAAATCTCTGTGTGTTTTGTTGTTGGATTTTACAAAAAAAACTATGATATTTTGCATTTGCACTATTACATCACTAATACTTGAATGAACTCCGCTAATATTTTAATTTCTTTAAACTTATTTTTTTTATGGAATTTTATCTTTTAATTGTTTAACAGCTCACAAATTAAAAAAAAAACGACACAACTTCTTCAAAATTATTTTACAAATGGCGCTAACATAATATGATTAGAGTAAAAATAGTTTGATTGCATCTTTAACATAATATGATAAATGTATAGAAAGTTATCATGTTTTGGCCATAAAATATCATGATATGGTTGTGAGAAATATAATATGTTTAGAAAGTTGGCATAATTAAGTTGTTAGAAAAATAATTATTTTTCGGTCAACAATACTCAAATTCATAATTGCGATAAGCATTGATATGTTTACAGTAACTATAATATTGTTGATATTAAATAAAAATAACAATTATTTGTGTACGACAACAATATATTGTTACATTAAACATAGTGTTGTTGCCGTAACCATGCCCAACCATATTTTTTCTCTGCGTGTATGTATTTAATACTCATTCTAGCACATTATAACAACAACGATTCAGAAAATGTTGCTAAATTTAGGCAATATATATATATATTGGTTCCTTTAGTTCCTATAAGGAGCATAGGGCCTCTTGAATTTAGGCAATAAAGTATGATTAATATAAGATTTTATTTTTAAAAAGTTGATATAATAGATGAAAAACGTTTAAATGTGGTATACCGTACAATGAAAAATATTCGAAAATGCCGAATACTTCGAAACTGAAAACCCGATTTTTCGATCAATTTGGCAACCGCCACGTTTTTAAAACACGTTTGGAATTTTCTAATATTTAGGTTAAAAGAAACCAAAATACGTTTGCGATGAAATTGAGCATGTTTCCGCCGTACGTCTTAATAATCTTTCTAGCCTAATAAAAATCACTACTTAAAAGAAAGATAATTGAAAAAATAATTTTTTGATTTTAAAATTTTTTTAAAAAACTAATAATCTTGGCCCACCCTGATTAAAAAAATTGCGTTTCGTTCTCTTTAAAAAAACAGAAAAAACGCCAAATTAAATATCTTAAGCTGACAACCCTGTCTACTAAATTTTATTAGCTACTTTTCACGATAAAGAGAGTTAGATCGTCAGTTGTCGACACAGTGAGTAAGCGAGCGCACAAGTAAAAATCGAAATAATCCGTTGATCGCAAGAAAGAAAAAAATATTAACACATAATTTTAAGAAAAAATCGAGTTTTGTTGATTGTTTAAGAAATATTTTTTTTGTTGTTTTAATGTAAATATAAGTCACCATCACATTTCAAAGCTGTGATTACGTAGTCAAACGCAAATAAAATACATAAAAAAATAAAGTACATTGGTACTGAAAAGATATTTAAAATTAGTAAAAGAAAAAAATTTAAAGTTAACAAGTTGTGTGAATTAAAAAAAAATAAAAATGTCAGTGGAACAAAAATTAACTGATAAAAATGCTGTGACTACAGCAACAACCGCAAATTCGAGTTTAACAAAAACTAATAAAAAGAACAAAAACAACAAAAGCAATATTAGTAAAAAAATCATTAAAAAGGCATTGAAAACGTCAAAAAGTAAAAAAAATACAAACCCTGCTACTAATGTCAATAATCAAAATACAAATAACAATAACAGTAATAGTAGCAGCAGCAACAACAATGTTGAAGCAGCAAACGATGAAATCATCGAGGAGTTATTTGATTTTAGCGATACCGATTTAAAAGAACTCGAAGATACAAATAACAAAAAAATTAACAGCAACAACAATACCAACAACTCCAGTACTACTAATGATGACGAGCTTTTAACTAAAGATAGCGATAAGTTAAAGGAAAATAAGGAGGAAGTTGATAAAGAGTCAGAGGTGCAACTGCAAAATATAATAAGTGATAATAACAATAATAATCATAATAATGAAAAAGATGAACAAGAAGAACAACAACAACAGGTGGTGGTGGAAGAATTGCTATCGTCGCCAATTGATAACATTGATAAACAAAACAAAGAAGACAGAAAAGATAGCGAGTTAGACACGACTCTGACACTTACAACAGACGCAGCGGACGAGTCTACGGCAATTGCAAATATTGCTATTGGCGAAGAAGACAATATAGATAATAAAGAATTTGATAAAAACCAACAACAAAAGTCACCAAAAGCAGAAGAAAGTTATGAAAACGATTCAAACAAGCTTGAAACACTTAATAAAGAATCCAATACTGTGCCCGTGCAATTCTGTAACAGTTCCATTGTTAGCCCAGACTCGGACAGCAAAATGTCAACATCTACAGACAGCCAGTCTTTGAAAATAAATACTGCTCCAGAGTCGTCTTCGTCTTTCGATGATAAGAAAAATAGTAGTTATTGTCAGAGAGAAGATAACAATGAACCAAATAACACTAATGATGATGGTGAGGGTGACGAAGATGATGAGTATGCCGAACCATATAATGAACTTTTAGTTCAATTCCTTGGTGAAGCCAATCAGATTGTAAGCTTAATTATTATTAATAATTACACATATGTATGTATGTGTATGTAGCATGTTAAGAAATATGCACTACATACAACTTTCATTGTATTATTGTGGGAATTTATTTTTTACATTTCAAATATGCTGGGAGGAAAATTAAAGATTTTATTTACACTACATATTAAACACAGATTTCTCTGAAATACATTTATTGTATGAACATTTTTATATGTAGGTACATATAACAATCCTATTAAAATTAAAATACCGACGTATTCAAAAACAAATTTTCGAGAGTGAACACTGCGTAGCTTATGTGTACATATAAATATGTTTCTATCTATGGTTTAAATTTCATTAAAATCTGTAAGATAGTTTCGGAGAGGCAGAAATTGCCCCCTATCTCCCCTCGTGATTCTATTTTAAAAAATATGCAAAGCTTAAGTGGATATATAAGTATGGATCTATCTTTGTTTTAAGTTTCATTTAAATCGGTTTGATAGTGTCTGAGAGGCTCAAATTGCCCCCTATCTCCCCTCGTCGTCCTATTTTTTTAAAAAGTGCATAGCTTATGTGTCCATATAAATATGGATTATCTATGTTTTAAACTTTATTAAAATTGGTTTGATATTGGGCACAAAGACCCTATTCCCATTCGCCCCATTTTCCTTGTGCCAATTAGAACCGATACACCAAATTTAATTAAATTAACTTCAAAATTGTGACCTGTACTTTGCGCACAAGTTTAAATGGATAGCATCCAGCCAGTCGGACAGAAAGTGATTCTGAGCAGGGTTGTCAGATCGATTTTGACCTTTTTCGCCAAATTCAATGTCAAAAATCGCCAAAATCGCAAAAGCCTTTATTTTTTTTTACCTTTTTGACAATAAAATATAGATAATTTAAATTATTAAAAATATTTTTTATAAATCTTATAAAATAAATTGTATTCCAAGTCGCTAAAATCCGCCAAAAATTTAAAAAGTCGCCATAATATATATTCTGTTTAGTTTTTATTTAGAAGCAAGTAAAAATGATTAGTGAAGACAAAAAAGGAAATTGCACTATTAAATAATTAATAGTAGTCAACTAAAAGCAGCAAAGAAAGAATTTTTGTGGTTAGTTTTAAACAAATATTGGATTTATGTTTGTATGAAGTTGGAGTTCTACTATATATCTACACTTCAGCGCCAAAACTCTCTTTGATCTTCTTTTCTGAAATACATTGTAAGTGAATTAAATTTTTTCAACGAAGGTACAAAAGAAGTGCATCATGTAGTATTAACATTCATATACAGTAGACGCCCGCTTATATGATTAATTTAGACAGGGCCTGTTCACTAAATGGAAAAGTTCACATAATCGAGACAATATAAAATAAGTATTTCAAATCAATTTTAATATGTGTACATACATAACCTATATTAGTTTGTTAATAATAAATGCACATGAAAGTAGTCGGTTATATTTTTTTTGCTTTAAAAGATTTCTGTAATGCCTTGTCCCTGCATTTTCACAATGCCAAATATCATTATCAGATATATTATTTTCACTCCAAGCAATAACTTTACAAACGCCAACCATCTTATAAATTTTCCTTTGCATTCGTATAAACACATTTACTAGCTTTTTTTTGGGGAAGAACAGATTTATAATAAAGAGTGTTTTTTATAGAGTGACACAAGTTTAAATCATAATAAAAAAAGGAAATATATTTTTAATATCAATTAAACGGGCTTTATTGGAAAGAAAATTTTATGAAATTTAAATATGATTCCTGTCATGTGGCTGGCGTGTAGAAGGTGCCAATTTTCAACAACTTTTCTCATTTTGATCATCATCGTTTTTGAAGACATGTGGGCCAATGACTCCGCCAGCCCATAAAGCGCACCAAACAGTAATATTTGCGGATTTAATGGTCTTTCGACAAAAGCTTGTAGATTCTACTCACTCCAAATGCGTCAATTCTGCTTATTTACTTACCCATTCAACCAGATATTGGCTTAGTCGGAAAATACAATTTTGAGTGGAGATTCAAAATCAATATCAATTTGTGCTTCAGCCCATTCGCCGAATTATTTAATTAAAAATGTCAAATATTTGCGCGTTGCTCGATAAGTCGATTCATAATGAAATTTCAAAGCAAACTAAACAAAAATGTTACTTAAAAAAAAAACACCCTTTACAACAAATAGTTTCAAAAAAATCAACGGTTGCAAGTTGTTCATAAAGCAGAGATAGGTCGTGTTCACTCTTTAGAACCTCATGTGTAAAAATTTAGTTGTTCACTATTTTGGCTGTTCATATAACTGGGTATTCATATAACCGAGCGTCTACTGTAATTTATAACTCGTAACAACGCGTCAAGAACTGTATTCTACTTAGAAGGAGAGTTTTAGTGAAGTTCATTATTGAAAATACATTTTTAGCACAGTCATTACTAGTTGGATTTAGCACCATATAATGAACAGCCAAAGCAAGTTCTTTAAAATGGTACATACCTGACGTGTCCTAATAGCATAAGCTTTTGGCCAAAACTGATTTAAATAAGATGAAGTATCATCCAATTACAAACGGTCATTTTGTCCATTGTGTTTTATAAACATCCAAAAGTACGTTACGATTCATTAATATCTTTAATAACAACGAATTTGGTTGTGATAATTATTTGCCACATTTTATAATGGAGAAATGTTCGTAAACTTGAAATCGCTATATTCATGCTTTATTAATTCTTTTTTAAATATGAAAAACAATTTTCTCCTGGATTTTCAATATATTCATCAGCCATTTCAACATAACATAATTTAGTTTCAAATACATACTGACCATAAAAGCCTAAAATGTCATACATAAAAATACTAGAATAAAAATAATTTAATTTTTTCGTATTGAATTTAACGAGTTTTAAAACAAATGCATGGCTCACCAAAAATAGCCAACAAAATCGCCAACTATTTTAAAATATCGCCAAAAAATCGCCATGTCGCCAAATCGAAAATTAGGTCGCCAATCAAGTTTGAAAATCGCCACGTTTGGCGAGAAATCGCCACATCTGACAACCCTGATTCTGAGTCGATCGGTATGCTTTAAGGTGGGTCTAGCACCAAAATTTTACACACATCAGCACAAATGCATAATAACCGCTCCACTCGGCAAGTTAGTTTGCGCAAGTTACTTGCCGAGTACAACAAATCTGTACTAAATTTTTTTTCCATACCCCGACCTTACCGCTGACATCTACAACAGAGTCTCTTGCACAAGTTACTTACCGAGTGTGAAAGGGGTCTAACGGTTATTTCATTATTTGCACACCTTTTGGTGCTTTTAAACGAGAAATTCATCTTACCTGCATATGTAGTGCTCAACAGAAAACTAATTCAATTTCATTAAAATCGTAAACAAACAATTTTACTTGTATTGAAGTTAAGCATGATGGATTTTTTATGTTTGTATGTTAGCATATACATTTTGCCTAATTAAATTCAATTGTAAAAATGAGCAAGGGGAAAAAGGGAGATGTATAAAATTATATTCTATTGTTCTTCTTCGCTCTGTCCAATCCAACTCAGCTAGATCAAGGCCCAGAGTCCAGGTGTTGTTGGACTTTACTCTCATACCAGCGAAGATCTTTTCTGACATGTCTTAGGGGGGGTGGGGGGGTTCTAGTTCCATTTGTTAATTCATAATTGGGTTGTTTTATTGTTGTTTAATTTTACATATTCTTGTCTAATTAAGAAATACGTATGAAATTAAAAAAAAGCTGTACATACGATCTCAATTAAGTAGGTATATAGTAGGGAGATCGAACAGTTATTATTCGACCGGTTTTAACCGGTTATTTTAGTTTTGCCCAGGAAGGTTATTTTAGATGTCCATTTTTCAAATATCGAATAAACCGGCTATTTTGGTATGATAAACCGGTTATTTTAATAATGTGTAATTTATATACGTTTGCCGCTCTGTAGTTATAAATGTACTCGTTATTAAGGTATTTTTCTAATTGTAATATTGGGCAAATTTAATTTTTTTTTATGACGAAAATTAAGATGCCTGAAGTGACATAAAGTCGCAAAGGCTCTTTGACGTCACGACTTAATTATCACCTTTATTTAGTCCACAAGCTTGACATTAATGTGCGCCAAATAAAACTTGACACCGTTCCAAGTAGTTTTTAAAACACGGATATTACTAAATAAAAAACGTTGCCAAAATTGAATCATTGGGTGAAATATTAGCCCGTTGTGATACCGAGGACGGAATGCCCGTGAAGGCACTTAAATATCTCAAGGGCCATTATCACAACTTGCCTTTAGTTAAAGGCAGGATTTTGTCGGACGTATAACAAGCTATTTATTATTTCAACTTCACTTTAAGCTACCCGGTAGGATAAACTTGGCTTTAACTTATTCCTCACTTTAGTTTAAAGCAACGTTGTGTAGTTAAAAATCTTTTTATACAAGGTACATAATCCTACCTATAACTATCGACTAGTTGTAATAATGACCCTAAGTAGTTCTTCATGCTAAGAACAAGAACATTTCTGCGGAATCAACGATATGGGAAAAAACTTAATTGGTTTTTGTGTTTTTATTTTATTTATTCGAATTAAAACCGGTTAACCGGTTTAAATAGTAAATATTCGAAATATTCGAAAACCAAAAAAAGTAGAATAATCGATCTCCCTATTATGTAGTACATATCTGCGTTAAAAAAAAGAGAAACAAATAACTTTCCAAATTAACTATATCGTCAGCTCATTCATTATTTATTGGTTTGGCCTACCGACTATTTAAAAAAAATTAGTTAGCTATGGGGTATACATATACATATATTTTAAATACCCCTTTTCTAAATCCTTTTCACCAAATTTTTTATGGTTTCTGAGATAATAAGCATTAATTTTGCTCCATATCAAATTTTTAAAGATTATTAAGTATTGTTTTGCTCTACACGCCACTGTTTGGCGAATGCAGAAAATTCCTCATGCAAAAACGTACAAAATAAATTTAACTCTTGCTTTGCTTCATTACCGTACGAAAAAAAGTAGTAAAAGCGAAATCAAAACATGACAGCAAGAAAACAAATTTCACTCATGATTCGCTTCTTTGCCGTAAGAAAAAAAAGTAGTTAAAGAAAAAGCAACATAAAATGTCAACAAATCATTGCACAGCAGTAAGTATACGTATGCAGCACAAAAAAGCTACTTTTAAAAAATAAGTTTAGAAAAGTGGCGTATGCGGCACAAAACAATAATTTTCACTTTTAATAAAATGCTATTAACTTTATGCTCGTTGATGAATGTTAAAAAAATGTTCATTTTTCTTCAAAATATATGCCAGAATTGTTGTTTTTCTTTGTTCTTTTTTGGCATATGCGCCAATAATGAGCTAACGATGTATGTAAATTGTTATAAATTATTTGTAATTACGGATTGCACTACGATTTTTATAATTTTAAGTGCCTGTTTATAAATAAATCCTGTTTCATACTTCACTTCAAAGTAGCAAACTTGACAAAATGGTGAACATTTTCTGTTAAGGAATGAACTTAAATCAAATACTTAGAAATATGCACTTTTAGCAGTCATAAACTCTTATTTTAAAACGTAAAAAATCTACCGGTTATCTTTTTTAAACCACATGCAAAATATGTAAAAATTTATTATTAAACCAAAAACATAGAAAAAATGATTTGCCCTGTTCTCATGTCTTTTTTTATTTCTCTAAATTTTCTTCGACTATCGTTTTTTACAACTTATATATGTGCTTACTTCTGTGTTCAAACTAACCTAAAAAGTTTTCAGTCGTAGTAATAAATAAAACAAGTTTGATAATTTTCGCACATTTAAAATAAACTTTTTTTTTTAATTAAAAATCTAAAATTACTTCTGCCCTTAAGTGTTTAAAAACCTCAATTTTGTAAAGAAATAATTACATTATCTCATTGAAGTATCTGTAATAAAAAAGTAAACAATAAATTAATATTGTGTCGTTAAAATATAAAATGTTTAAAAGTCTGATTGATATACAAACGTAGATACATATGTATGTATGTATGTTTGTTTTTTAATAGTAAAATATTATTACAAAACAATCAAATTAATATACAGTCATAGTCAAATAATATTACACACTTGGAAATTAAAAAAAAAAATTACAAAAAATTATAGAAGAAATTGTTGCTGGTGTGTTGCCAGAGGTGTATAGAGTAGGGCTTGTTCGGAAATGCATCACTGTTGCATCAGTGATTAAGTCTTGTTCGATTAATCGGACAATTTTAGACGATTGTTCGAATAATTTAAAATTGCTAATTTCGATTAAAGGATTAATCGAAGAATTTATACTGATAAATCGAATAATAATATATATAATACTTCTGTTAAATGTTTTTTTTAAAGTTTTAAGTCGAATAAACAAACCAAAAGTATGCGTCCGTTGGAATTAAAAAAAAGCAGTCATGTTTAGTGAGTAATTTAGCTTATATTTTGGTTCAATTTTTTCAACACAATTTAATAATTCATTTCACAAAAGAAAAAACGACCATAGTAGATGGAAACAAGATTTAAAAAAGGTTGTGGAAATAAGGACGAAATTCGTAAAATACTTCATATTTCACAAGTATTTACACAACTATTTTTATTTCAAAAGTATTTTCACATCTTTGGTAGGTACGAGCAAACGTAAGGGTTTCGGGAACCAGATCCCTAATTTCGCCAGAACACATATATCGGTATGGGCGATATTTTGCTGTCGATACGACGATACCTCTTATATTTTTTTGGAGTATTTTTGAACAAACAATTTAATTTTCTAAGCTTATTTTTTGCATAGCAACTAAGACAAATAACACATTAAAAAGCAGAGCAAAAAATCAAAACAGAATAATGAAATTGCTTCATATTAAAAATGAATCAACGGAGATGTTGAAGAGCCCCAAAATTTAAGGGCTGACTAAGCAATAGCTATACATAAATAAAAGATTTGAGGCTTTAGAAAATAATGGAACCTATTGTTTATTTACAATTCTTGACCCTCGATGCGATGCTCGAATATTTCAAAAACAATCGACTTCAATCGTAGTAAAAACGTCTTATTAAGCAACTTATCATGTCTCTGCATTCCGAAAGTGTTGAAAACACGGTTACCCCTACAGGCGGTACAAGTTCTGATAAGTCAAAAAGAACTCTACAAGAAATTAATGAGCGAATCATCACATTTTTTTTCACGTTAGCGTTAAAAAATGAAAATGATAGAAAATCATGAAAAATATGATGATTCGCTTATTCATTTCTTTATAGGGAACTTTCCTTTGGCGCATTTGTAAAAAAAATTATAAGAAAATCCGAGAAGTATCAGCCTCTTTCCATCCTAAGCTGTGATTCTCCTTATGAAGTCGAAAGATACCATAGATCTTCTTATATTTGTAGAGACGCAGATCCGCTTGTTAACGGCCGCAATAACATGTTATACCCAAACTTGGAGAAAATGGCGCAGAAATTCTGAAGTTTTCAAATAAGTTCTGTCGCTTCTAAGAGGCTATTTTCAACTGCAGGCCTGATTCAAACGGACTTGCCAAATCGTCTATATCCGCAAAAGTTGATAATATTCGTAGCATCACTAAGTTTAATTTTCAAAATCTTGACTACTAGTCCAATGCGTCCTAATTAGTTTGCATTTAAATTTTTTGCTCCAGATTCTCCTCTTCCTCAATATAAGTACACGATTCCCAGTTACCTAATTTGGCCGTACCTTAAAAATGTATTTTTAACAAAATATAAGTAATTATCGTTTTACTTTTTATTAGAGATGCAGTATCATTAGATAAAACAGGGGACTTACAGTCAATGCATACGAGGACTTTTACGACTTCGTTTTTCTTGATTCCCTTTTAAAGCAACATCCAAAAATCCTTTGCGTTTATCCAAAGGTTTTTAATTGCATGTCTTTTTATACCCTTCACCACAGGTGGAAAAGGGTATATATGTATAAATTTGTCATTCCGTTTGTAATTTCTACAATATTGATCTTAGACCCTATAAAGTATATATATTCTGGGTCCTTATGAGGAGAGAAGTTGATTTAACCATATCCGTCCGTCTGTCCGTCTTACGTTTGATATGTGTTTTCCGGAGACTCCAGACATGATAGCGGCTACGTTGTTTTACATTTATGTCACATATAGTCCACCATTTCTTGCTATTGAAATTCAGCCAGATCGGTCCAACAATGGCTGAGATATGACCAAAAAACCACGACTGCCTCTAATTTTTCCAAAAATTCCCTTGTGGTTGTTGTATTTTTATTACTTTTTTCTGTATATCTGAAGAATGGCAAGAGCCAAATTTTTAATAGAAAATATTTTCTGAAAAACTCGGGAAAATCGGCTCAGATACGAAAAAGTTATGACCAAAATATTAATTTTTTTTGAAACATACCCATTTTCAGGAACCATAGATCTTCCCGAGTCCAAGTTTTATAGCCAAAATAACTGGCAAATTTCTTCTTTAACACGTCGGTATATAAATCTGTCAAATCGGTTAAGAAATAGCAGAGTTATGACCAAAATACTGAAATCCCAAAAATTACTATTTTTTATACCCTTCACCAAAGGTGGAAAAGGGTATATATAAGTTTGTCATTCCGTTTGTAATTTCTACAATATTGATCTTAGACCCTATAAAGTATATATATTCTGGGTCCTTATGAGGAGAGAAGTTGATTTAACGATATCCGTCCGTCTGTCCGTCTGTCCGTCCGTCCGTCTGTCCGTCTGTCCGTCTTACGCTTGATATGTGTTTTCCGGGAAAACCAGACATGATAGCGGCTAGGTTGTTTTACATTTATGTCACATATAGTCCACCATTTCGTGCTATTGAAATTCAGCAAGATCGGTCCACAAATGGCTGAGATATGATCAAAAAACCACGACTGCCTCTAATTTTTTCCAAAAATCCCTTGTTGTTGTATTTTTATTGCTTTTTTCTGTATATCTGGAGAACGGTAATTAGGTACACACATTTAGGTTGTCAATACACACCACCCTACAAAATGTGGGCGGGATTGGAGAAGTGGGCGTGGTACCTCCCGTACAAAAAAAATAAAAAATTGTATAAAAACCTAAATTTTAGGTCTGTCATATGTCCTATGGATATGACTTATATACCAAAATATCGGAAATTTTTAGTAGAACATATTTTATAAAGAACTCGGGAAAATCGGTTCAGATACAAAAAAGTTATGAGTTTTTTTTTAAATAACCATTTTCGGTAACCATGGATCTTCCCGAGTCCAAGTTTTATAACACAAATAAATGGTAAATTTCTTGCTAAACACGTCGGTATATAAATCTGTCAAATCGGTTAAAAAATGGCTGAGTTATAATCAAAATACTGAAATCCCAAAAGCTACTCTTTTTATTATAATTAAGTTTGTTTTTTTTTATAATTAAGTTTGCTTAAATATATGTACACATATGTAGGTATATATATATATGCCTAAAAGCCAATTTAATGGAAATATTATTTTTAAGCACGTTGGTATATAAATCTGCCAAATCGGTTAAAAATGGTTAAGTTATGTGCAAAATACTCCAAAAAAGGACTAAAAACATTAACATTTTTATAAAAGCTAAAATTTTAGAGCTGTATTATGACCTATTCATACGTTTTAGATATCAAAATATCGGAAATCTTTAGAAAAACTCGGAAACTTGGAAAAAAAGTAATGTCAAAAATATAGTTTTTTTTTAATACCTATTTTCGTGAACCATAGAACTTCCCGACTACAAGTTTTATCACCAAAGTAAATGGTAATTTTATACTTTAAGATGTCGGTATGACCAAATACTGAAATTCGATCAAAACTTAACGTGCTATATATTAATTAAACTTTTAATATATTTAATAGCACGCAATAATGTGCAAATAATTAAATAAAACTAAACTATATATATTTTATAAATATACATATATATATACATATATTTAAATATATATATATAAACTTCTGTTCTTTCCAAACCATGGTGAAGAGTATATAAGATTCGGCATAGCCGAATATAGCACTCTTACTTGTTTATAATTAAGTTTGTTTTTTATACCCTTCACCGAAGGTCCTACACTCTATAAAGTATATATATTCTGGGTCCTTATGCAAAGCGAAGTTCAAATCCGGTTGTCGTCTCTTCTTCCAATCCCCTCACCCCCCTTTCGTATTTGTTTACATATACTAGCATAATGCCCAATATGATTTTCGTTATCACCCTTCTTTATTATTTCATATATTTAACGAAATAATTTTAACAAATAGAAACTAAAAACGATTTAAAAAAAAATATTAACCAGTTTTCGCTTTTTAAATTTCATTTATAATGAAGTTTTAAGTATTGTAAATATGTATGTATATATAACTAAACTAAATAATTTTTACATATACGTACATATATGTACTTATATGTAAAAATTATTTAGTTGCTCTCTATTCTACTCGCACAATGGTGAAGGGTATATAAGATTCGGCACAGCGGAATATAGCACTCTTACTTGTTTTATTTACAGTAGGGCGTCGATTAAGTGGCAACATCAATTATTCGGGAAAGAATTGTTTTGCATCGTTTTTTTTTTTTTTGTATTATTATTTGTATTTTTTGCATTACATCTGTTTTTATTTTCTTTGTTTTGTTTTAAAAAAAGTGAATATACGAAGAAGGAGAACTCCGTCGCAGCGTGCTGGAAGCATGTTGAACCAAAATTACTTTTTAAACCTTTACATGCATACGTAAGTGAATACATAAAAATGTATGTAGATACAACAATATTCGTTTATAATAAGATATATTCAAAAAACTACTAATTCTTACTCGATTGGCCGAGAAAAATGGATTATCCAGAATGCTCACGGTCCGGTCTGTTGCAGATAATCGAAGTGTCGCTGTATTTTCAACCTGACACTTCAAAGTAGGGAAAAGAATAAAACGTAACAAGAAGAAAGTAAATTAGTTTAAAGAGAAATATAACAAAACGGTACGAAAAACACAAACCGAGTTTTTTTGTTTACCACTCTTTCCATTCTACACCGTTCGCCACAAACAAAAGGAGACGTCCTAAAGGGGATGACACCAAAGTCCCCGTCTGAATTGGCTGTTATACATATAAGACCCATTGACTTACATATAAATAAATCTTTATAACTTTCAATATACATGCATATTGTCCTTTTAGTTGAGATTTTTGTAACTCAACATAGTGATGTCGTCACATTTTTCTTTGTATTTATTCCTGATTTTTTTCTTATATCCTTATCCGATATATCGGACATAATTCTACCTTTAACTTACGGCATGTTGTAATAATGGCCTTTAATAATGTAAACTTTCGAAAGAAATTTTATAATTCAATAAAGCCTATAGTACTATCGTACGCGGAATGTAAAAAGTCACATGCGCATGTGATTCTGACGTAATTTTGTCGTCATCACACAACACGAACTTGCTATTGTGGCCTTGTAGTGACGTCAAAATTACGTCAGAATGGCTTTTTACAAAGTTTGAAACTGCAAATTTCAATACAAGGTCTCAATTTATCGTATAATTGAGGTGCTTAACAAACTCATCACAATTGTAGCAAACATTTTTCTACTAACAACTTGCGTTAAAATTTTCTATAACCTTTATCGCTGATTTTTTAAATAAATAAAGGAAATTTATACTATTTTAAGTTTAATATTTCAAGTATTTGTGAAAAAAATGCATAAACCTGCTAATTGAGAAACGTTTATCGCATTGTCAGTTCAAGTTAATATATTATGTTACAGAAGATGCCTTTGTAATCTCAATTACAAACATTTTGTTACATAAATGAAAAGAAAATTATTTTCAAGTTTAAATATTTGTAGCTATATAAGAAAGAATATGATATTTAGTAAATAAAAATATGGTCTAGGAATTTAATTTCAAATGTGTGTTTTTTATAGTTTTTTCTTAAGCTTTATTATATATTGAATTGGAACATTTGTTACGTTTTAAATGGTTTAAAAGAAATTAATTTTGAAACTTTTCTATGATATGAGAGACATGAATCATCTTGTTTGGATGTTTTCTCTATAGTCAATCTTTTTTTTTTCAGCAGGTTATCAAAATGGTTGGAGCTCTCACTGCATCAGAGTATCACATGGGGACCGAATGAGCCGTCCACGTGTCGTCTGCTCATTGAATTTAACATAACCTCATATGCCCCTATATAGTATGAGGTGGGATTAGTAAATCTTTCTTTTTTGTACCCTCCACCACAATTAGTTGTGAAGAGGGTATATTAAGTTTGTCATTCCGTGTGAAACTTTTTTATTATTCATCTCAGACCTCATAAAGTATATATATTCTGGGTCCTTGAGTAATTCTAAGTCGATTTAGCCATGTCCGTCTGTCCGTCTGTTGAAAACACGCTCACTTTCGAACAACTCAAAAGAAATGCACAAACTTGGTGCCAAATTGCTTGTAGTTATCCTAAGCAGTTTGGGATTGAAATCCAGCAAAATCGGTTCAGTAGGACCAGAGCTATGAATCAAAATGTGGAACCACCACCTAAAAAAATTGATAATTTTGTTACAAAAAAATAACATAAATGCTGGAACAAGGCACGGAATGAGATGAGATTTTGCAAAAATTTGTTTTATTTGACTGGAAATCGCGCTGTAAAATTCGTGAAGATCCGTCCATAATTTGCCCTAAGCCCCATATAAACACTACTCCCGGAAAACAGTTTAGTACGCCTAAAACCGTAAAAAATAACGCTAGCGTAACAAAATTTGGTACGTCACAGTTTTTTAGGACTTGAAATAACACTGTGAAATTTCGTGACGATCGGTCCATAATTTACCTTAGGCCCCATATAAACCCTACTACCGGAAAACAGTTTAGTACGCCTAAAACCGTAAAAAATAACGCTAGCGTAACAAAATTTGGTACGTCACAGTTTTTTAGGACCGGTGGAGGGTATCAAAGATTCGGCACAGCCGAATATAGCACTCTAACTTGTTTAACGTGCAATCAAATCTATTGGAAATTGAATTAAAACATGTTTGTATTATTTAATTTGTAATAATCTGAATAAACGTTTCTTACAGGAATAATTTAAGGCTTTTAGTAATTTCCCAGCGTTAAATATTGAAAGGACCTCAAGTGGCAGGTCTTTTTAAGGTTCTTTACTCCTTTCTAAAAGATTCGCTTCCTATGATATCCTGCCTTCAGAAATATTTCTTCCAGATACTCTCCTCTTTTAGAGGGGAGAACGAAGTTGATTAGTTATGTTAACGTATACGTTGCGGATCAGGTTATGTACAAGCGAATTCATGTAAACGATGGTGGCATTTGTATTTTATTTGTTGCTTTCGTTGGTCGATATGTCAAAAACAAAAGCATATTTTGACAGTAGTAGTTTTTAGGTACTCTTACGCAAACTTGACGTTTGCTTGCACATGAACCTGATAAAATTCAAAATTTTCTCCGTTTTTTACGTATCAGTTAAGAAAGAATTTAATGTTTGTTTATGATTAATGTTAAAGTGAATATTTAAACATGACCCAAATTCACTAGCTCAAAATATTTTGAGTGATGGCGGCCATAACCGCAGTAGAGAGGGTATTATGCATTTGTGCTGATGTTTGTTACACCTTAAAATATTGGTCCTATACCCCCTGTAAGTATATCGATCGACTCTGAATCAGTTTGAGTCGAATTAAAGATGTCCGTCCGGCTGGCTGGCTGACTGTCCATGTAAACCTTGTGCGCAAAGGCGAATCGGTCCATAATTTCACATAGCCCCCATACAAGCTTCTTTCCGGAATAGGGTCTTCGTGCCCATTAACCTTTTATTATGTTGGTATTTAGATAAAATTTGGTCCAAACTTATGTTATTGCAATCAAAACCAACTTATCAAATTTAATTGGAACCGGAAACAGGCTATAAAATTGGCTATTTTCGATTAACGATTAAACCGGTTTATTTCAGTCGGTTACCCGATGCAACAAAATTTTTAATTTTTTGTAGTATTATAAACAGGGAAACCATAAATATGCAATTTCATGTTTTTCCTTGAGCTACCAATGAAATCAGAAAATTGTCTAGATATTAAAATCCATATGAGATATTTATCTTAAAGGGATTTTAAGGACGGTACCTAAATGGTTTATTAGTGTTAACATTTAAAAGAAAGTTAAAGCTATTCACAGATGGGAGCTTTGGGCAAATGTGCACCGATTCAATAAGAATTTCATTTGCAGTAAAATATTTATTGGAGTAGAAATAAGACTGTGAAATTTCGTGAAGATCGGTCAATAATTTATCCCAGGCCCCATATAAACCCTACTCCTGTACCCATGTTCTGTAACTTTAGTGAGAACTTCTTGCATCGAAAAGATGTGAAACAAAATATTCCATCGTTTCTCGAAAAGTGAGAAAAATGTGTGTCTGTAACCCATGTCGAAAACTATTAAAAGAGATTACGTCGTTACGTTATAAAAGTCATAATATTGCAATCGAAGCCGATGTGACATTGCATACGTTCAAAACGCCAGTAACACCTATCGTTGACGGCGACCAAAATTTACTAAAATTGAACATTTTTCAACGACGGCGGCGAAAATACAACCGTCGGCTATACCATATTGTGTAAAGAGCGACTTTAGTGTTTGTTATTTGCAAACGAGCTTTGAAGACATTCGAATATTTTATAAAAATGTTAAAAGAAAAATAATAAAACAATGAAAAATGTGCCAAGAACAAAATTTTATTATTATTATTCTTTGAATTTTGCGTTTTTAGTTGTTTTTTAGTGTTAAAATTTTTTCTCGCCCCATTTTTATTCGTGAGTTTATTTGAAAGTTCAAAGCGGGAACTTTTCTCATCAAAATGTTACAGACACACTTTTTCTGTAAATTGGCGAGTAGTTTCCTTACGTGACAGCTTGTACTCGCCAAAAAAAGTTACAGACACAGTTAAGTGAGAAAAACAGCTGATTGTTTCAATTTATGGCATTTTTGTTTCATTTAACACATTCCAATCGAAAACTTTCTCGACGCGAGAGTTACAGAACATGGGCACTGGAAAACAGTTTGGTACGCCTTAAACCATAAAAAATAATGCTATCATAACAAAATTTGGTACATCACAGTTTTATTGAACAAGGAATAAGACTTTAAAATTTTGTGAAGAACGGTCCATAATTTACCAAAGGCCCCATATAAACCCTACTACCGGAAAACAGTTTAGTACGCGTAAACCCGTAATTAACAATGCTATCATAATAGAAACTGGTACGTTACACTTTTAAAGGATTTAAAATGAAACTTTGAAATTTCGTGAAGATCGGTCCATAATTTACCATAGGCCCCATACAAAGCCCGCTCTGGTAAAATAATTAAATGCGCCTAAAACCGTAGAAAATATAGATATTGCGGTAAACTTTCTTCCAGCTTAGCTTCATATGGCCAGAAAAAATGTTATGCAATTTTGTGATATACGGTCAATAATTAGATCCCATTTTAGCAGCCTTCTGAAATTCACTGCAAACGCTAACACTAATTGCACTGCTGTATTGAAATTTATGTTTTAAAATACCAGAAATCACTCTGCTGAATTTCGGGATGATTGGTTCATAGCTTACCATGGCTTCAATATAAATTCCCCTCCTGAAAATCATTTAAGTTCGGCTTAAACTGTTACGAATCATGATATTTAACTCAAGCTAGTTAAAATTGCTAAAAAAAAAGCATTAAACTTTCTGATTGTCGGTCAATAATTTAATATAGGCTTAAACCGCAACCAATTTTAATGCAGATGTCTGTTTTTATAAAGATAAGAATAATAAATAGACATCATACAAATATTACTCCTAAAACATTCGAAGTGTCGGTGGAGGGTATCAAAGATTCGGCACAGCCGAATTAGCACTCTAACTTGTTTTTGTTAAACATTGTTTTTTTATGTGAAAATCACAAAAAAAAAAATGAAATTAAATTTCTTAAATAAGTGCCTGTTCTTACACGTAAGTTTGACTCAAGTCTTCAGCTTTTAGGAGAGAAGAGAATGCCATTTCTTTTCCCCTCTCTCCTAAATACTGAAGACTTGATGAGTCAAACTTGACGTGTGTAAACCGGCACTAACCATTTAATCAAATAATAACCAAAAATCGTATTTTCATATAAAAAATACTAAAATAATTAAAAAAACTTATAACTTCTTAAATTAGCGTTTGATCGAAAATAAAAGCTTCTTTTGTAATCACACATATTTTGGGTAAAATTTTTATTTAAAAAAAATACTTTCACTTGTGATTTTCAAACGGAACAATAATTGTGTATTCGTTCCTATAAAAAATAAAATACATGTGACATTTTATAAAAAAATGCAATTTGGTGTTCGTTTCTTAATAATGTTTTGCTCCCTTACTCATTGCATAAGGCATCACTTTTCGCACTTTTCGGTGAGGAGCAACAAAGCTACGCAAAAATTCGAAAAAGTTTGAAAAAATAGCGAAAATTTTTAATATTTCAAATAAGACTTTAAATTGTTTCAAAGTCCCAAAAATTTTAAGGAACGGCAAAAATTCGGTAAAAATTTTTAAACTATCGAAACTCGCCAAAAATTTTCTAACAGCGGCATGATAGCAAAGGCTATAGTTACAGGAAAAAAATCGGCTTCTATTGCGAATATGGCTTAAATAACCGAAAAAACATAGTGTCGAAAAATAACATAAAAAGCGATAAAAAATTAGCTAAAATGATGAAGAATACATTTTTTGTCAGGTGTTAAAAACAGGGCATTCCACTTTTTCCTAACTTGTGTTTTGTTTTCTTCAAATAAAAAATATCATTATTACAGCACCTTGTCAGAAGGTGATATTTTTTGTGTGGAAAAGAAAATCCCATAATCAAGGTTTCGTTATAATGTGCTTAATTCCCATTTCATACTATTGACAAACTGAAGTTTATTGTTGATGGGATAACCTATTCCTATGCGCATTTCACTGGTTGCTTAGGCCAGATCGTTAGGAAACTTTATCCAAAGATCTAAGCAGCGTTGCCAGAAGATTTGGAAGGAAAATCTTCTTTTGGCGAAAAAAAATCTTATTTTGAAGAGAAAAATCTTAAAATTTTTTATAACAAAGGCAAAAAAGTAAAAATTATTAAATTTTTAAAAGAAACTTCTTTTATTATGGAAACTACATATATAAATTAAAATACGTAATTGCGGTATTTATACAAAATGAAATTGTAGGTTTAAAATTGTGTTTTAGTTATATTTTCCAAAAAAATACATTAAAAATGCACTTAATTTCAAATAAATATGAACGTAAAAAAGTGCATCTATGTATATAAAGAAGTTTCATCGAAAGAAATTAAATTTTTATATTAGAGATGTATAAATTTTGGGCAAAAAAAATTTTGGTTTGGGAGCTATGAAGCTCATACATCATATGAAATATTGAGGGTTCTCAATTTAATATTATATTTTTTGATACCGTTGTTTTATCAAAGGCATTTTGAGAAAATTGCCTAAATATATTCCTAATGAATTGTTATTAAAATAATGCTGGTACACGTTTAAACGTTAAACTTTATTTACAAATTATCATAAACAGGGAATGTGGTATTTTCAAACCAAAAGCTTCATTACCCCTAACTGTAACTTTTTACCACTCGTCTTGGTCTGGGCAGACCACAATTAGAACAGCTGAAAACCCCAATTAAATAAAAAGTTAATAAATATATTTTTTTACTGAGCGTATGTTATTTGCTAGGTTATACGAATTTATTATATATTTTTATTATTTTATTTTACATGCAAGTCATCAAATATGTAGTCCTTAATTTTGCACATTGTTTTTCGCATCTACCACACATTTGATCCAAACTTGATTCATTCTATTCAGAACTTATCATTTATAGAATTCACGTTTCTGTTTTTTTGATATTTTTTCCTATTTGAAAAATATTGTAAGAAACAAGAATTCGGTCTGGCCAAAAGAGTAATTTCATATAATTTTATATAAAAATAAAATTTCGCGCCACAAGTTTACTTCAATCGAATCCAAATTAGTTTCATTCGATTCAGCACGTATCGTTATAGAACTCACGCCCATGTTATTTTGTTATATTCGAAAAATATTGCAAGGAAAACACAAATTTAATCTGGCCCATCCAAGACGGTAATCCTAGGGTTTAGTTCCATTAGTTTTACCTTTTGGTACTAAGACATAGTAACTAAATATATAAACTTTTTTGTTCTTTAATAAATTAATTTTTAAATATACATATACTATACATTTTTTCTTTTCACAAATAATTTTTTTTATTAATATTCCCAAAACAAACAACCGCGAATCTATGATGCTTTTTTAATGTTTTGTATTCCCAGAAATAATGATGCATGTTAGTACAAAAGTATGCAAAACCAATGGACAACAAGCTGATATAAAACCTCATTGTTTTAAAAATGTACTGTTTAAAAAACTAAAAGAAAATTATGTATGTTGTACAAACTTAAAGTAAAAAATGTGTATATCTAAAAATAAAAAATCTTAATTTGAGAAAAAAAATCTTTTAATCTTATTTTGTTCAAAAAATCTTGAAAAATAAGATAAAATCTTACTTCTGGCAACGCTGGATCTAAGATAAGTTTTTTTTAATCAAATCACATGCTCATGGCGGCCAATTAACATCGACGCGACGTGAGATAACAAGGCCATTGAATTTCTCGCGCAGAATAGGCATTGTTTCGTTAGCTGTGTGGCAAGTGGCACCATATTGGAACCACATATCGGTCAGATTCATATCCTCAATTTCTGGCCACAAGAAGAGCGTTATCATTGGGCACGTCGACAAGTCTAGGTTGAAGGCTTTTCTGCCACACTAACGAGAACAACAGCAATGTTGTCCGCAGAACAAACTGGGTAATCATACACATTTGTTTTCATATTTCCTACAGACGTGGTTAGCCTACAATTCTTCCGATTGTGGACACATTTGGTCGATTATGCTGACCAAAAAAAAAAAAAAGCGCTGCTCAATTGTGTACCTCTACATGGTTGAATTTGTCAAACAATGAAACAAAGAAATGTCAAATTTAGTAGGGCAAAAACTTGACATTAAGGTGTGATTCACAATTAACATCGTGCTTTATGGTTGGATCACTCTTTACATGAATATAATCTAACTAAAAGATTATACAATGGAAAATAATTAGTAGCTTTTCCATTGCTTTTTTACATTCTTGCCATTAAACTATGTCTTTGAATATTCTTTATAAAAGCTTTTTGTACACTCACAAAATTATTACAGTAACTGATTGTGGGTTATTAAATTCGTTTTCCGTACTGTATGTATTCTTAAAGTACTTTAATCAGTGATGCCAACTTAGTGCTTTTGGCACTATTTATGGTGCTTTTCGATGCCTCAAAACGCCAAAATTTTATCCATAGTGCCAAACTAAAAAAAAGCACTAACTTGGTGCTTTTTAAATTTTTCATTAGTGCCTTTAGTGCTTTTTACAATTTTTATTTTTTTCAACCATTTTTTAAACTACGATTATATACAGGATGATTTAGTTGACTTTGCTATTTGGGGTACAATTTTGAGAAGGATTGTAAAGATTTCAAATGATAAAAAAGTGATAAAAGAAAGTTACATTCGTTTTACCAAAAACTTTATTTACGAGGTTAGAGCTATGCCTCCTAGCAATTTGGAAATTTTACAAAACGTTGCACTTGACAACATTTTTAGTAATCGTAAGAAAAACGATGTATTTCGGTAAACATTTTTTAAAGATGTAGACACTGTTTCAAAAATAGAATATGGATTTGAAAATATTAGGAATTGTTAAAAAACATGCAGTCGGAAACCGTAAAAAAAGCAGACTTTTAAAACAAAAAAAGAGCCGTAGCTTCGTAGCAAAGTGTTAAATAAATTAAAAACAGCTGACAGAAAATACTTTTATAACGAGCGTTGTGTAACCTGCCCTTTTTCATGCGCTTTAGTTTTCCACGTGTTGTGTTTTTTCTATTTTGCACCTTACGTGTGTTCTTTATTCAGAAGCGTACATATGTTAAAATAATTGGATAATATCATAAGCCAATTGTTTAATTAAACTTTGCACGATTTTAATTTAGATTTATTTAAACGATAAAATTTAAGGATGTTTATTAAAATATATGTATGCTGCCATTAATTTTTAAAAACAATGGTCGGTCATTGCAAATTTTCGGTAATTGCAACAGGCCAGATTTTTTCGAGTTAAGAAAATCGAGCTCGCACTGTATTACTTTAAAACTGTTTTATTGCCAATTTAAACTCCAAATGATTTGGATGATATTATTTTCATTGAAGATAATAATAATAATACATTTAAAAATGTTAATATGCTTTTTTACGCTTTTTTTTTGCTCGAAATAGTGCTTTTTTTAAAATTTAAAGTGCTTTTTGCTCTCAAAAAGTTGGCATCACTGACTTTAATAGAAGACCATTTTTTGTAATCCATTTTAACAGTCCTTTACTGAAACGCATTTATAATTTCATGCTTAAGAAGGGCTAATAAAATACCTTATTTTGGAGTATTGCTAATCGAGTATGTTGGTTGTGTGAGGACCCAGAGGAGTTGGAGGCAGCTAAGCACTATCTGTGCCAGTCTCCCAGGCTACAGTACAGCAGGCTATGGTGGCTGGGTAGTAGATTCCTGCGCGAGTTGGGAGATGTCTCGGGCTCGAGGATCAGACGGGAGACTGGGAACATGTAGGCCAGTTTTCTGTTTAGTAGGGTAGTTTTCGCTTGCGTTGTCCGATTTGTTTTTATCTCCCACTACTCTCTCTTTTCTTTTGTGATTTCACTCTTACTTCCCCTTTTCTTTTCTTACTAGAATCTTTTCAATAAATAAGGCGTCACAATGGACCATATTGGTCTCTAGGTGAGGGTGTGAAGCTTACTTCGTACCAGCCTTTCTAGCCTATTCTAACTTAGTATTGCTAAAATACCTTCTTCATATTCCCTTTGAAAAGTCCTTAATCTAAAAGCCTTTTAGAATTCCTGTAAGAAGAAAAGAGTGCGGAAGGGCTTGCACCCAATGCCAAATTGTGTTAAAAATAAATGGGTTGGAATGCGGCGAAGAGAAAATTTGTCGTCTAAATAAAACTTCTATTAGGCCTCTCTCAAAAGATCGTTTTGTAAAATCCTCTGTAAAACAAATTCTTTTTATAATTAAATATAAAAAGGTTGTTATTTCTTAAACCATACTATTGAAATAAATCTATTAACAATTGTTTTTTAACAACGAACTTTGATTTATTGACTAACAAAAAATAGTTTTTAATTAAGTAAAAGAAGAAAAATTTATTATCTTCTTTAAACATTTTCCTAATTTATAGTTGAAAGTAAACAATTGATGTTTGCACAATGTCTCTTGCAAAACATTTAGGTAACTCTGTTCGGCTTGTGAAAATGTACTCTTAAAGAGCACACCTTAATGAAGTCTTGTGGCTGGTTCTCTTGTTAACTTGAGTCAGCTTGAAGTGTAGGTTGAGTCCTAATTTAAGTTTACAAAGAAATGAATCAATTTTGTTGCACAACTAAACTTTTTTTTGTTTTGTTAGTGCTTTTTTCATAAAACTAACAAACAAAGGCAGGTACTTTTTTTAATAGTTTTAAGGGAAATACATATTTCTTTACATAACGGATTTAATTATAATTACAGCATGTAATTATTAAATGTATAGGTTAGATTAAATATTTATGCGCTATACATTAATTATTAAAATAATTATTTATTTTTCTCTTTTAGGCTGAGGCTAGATTAGCTGCCAGAAGGCATGCCAGAGCAGAAGCTCGAGAAATACGCATGCGGGAATTGGAACGTCAGCAAAAAGAACAAGAATCCAATGCAGATCGTGTATTCGATATGCATTCAACGGTTACTGGTATTACGCCACTGTCACACATGCGTTTGGGCTTAGGGAGTTCTCCAGTTTCTGGTTTACTTAATTCGACTAGAGGCAACTCAATGTCTTCAAGACGCAGTAGTGAAGATTCTTTAGAAGAGGAAGGCCGCAGTTTAAGAGATATTCGTCATGAGTTAAAGGTATTTGCTTTAAAATTAACACCTCAATTGCACTTAAACATATTTGAAAAATGTTTAGGATGTCGAAGAACGATTTCGCAAAGCTATGATAGCGAATGCTCAGTTGGATAATGATCGTGCCTCACAAACGTATCAAATACAGTTGCTTAAAGACAAACTGGAAGATATGGAAGAATCATATTCACAATTACAACGTGAGTGTAAGGAAAAGACACGCGATTGTAATGCCTTGAAACGATCGTTGGATAAATTAAGCGAAGAACTTAAACTAGTACAGGGTCAGCTGAATGAGCGTGATACGCTGATAGCAGAACAGGGTTTAGTTATTGTGGCAATTGAAAATGAGGATGGCACTGATGCCAAACGTGCTCTAGTCAGTGTTGAAAATGCACAATTATTGGGTTCGGTACAAGGATCATTAGGTGGGTTTTTAAATTTCATTTAGAATAATTTTGAATTTATTAAATATTTTTTCCCTACTCTCAGATGTTCGACTTAAGAAATTTAGCGAAGAGAAACATCAACTGCAGTCTGAAGTCCAGCAGTTGCAGGAACAGTTAGAGAACTATAAAAGTCAGGGCAAAGGACGTGGTAAAGGCAATTCTACAAATGGTCCCTTAGGTTCAGACGATGATGATTATGAAGCTCAAAGTAGGTTAAGTTTTTATATGTATACATTTTCTTTTCTTTAATATTTAGCATTCTTAAATTTTTTGTTAATATTTTCTAAAGGAGAAGCTAATAAAATCATATCGGATTATAAATATAAATTGCAAAAAGCTGAACAGGAAATCGCTAGTCTACAATCAAGTTTAGCACGTTCTGAGACACAAGTTATTCGCTATAAAAGTACAGCTGAGGCTGCCGAAAAAGCTGAAGCCGAACTTAAAATCGAAAGGAGGAAACTGCAAAGAGAGGTGATAATAATTTCAAAATTAAAAATTTTTAATACAATACCTAATTTTTTTTACTTACTTACTTAAAAAAAGTTACATTTTACTGAAAATTTAGATTTTTCGGAAAAAATTTAATGTGAACTGAAATTTCCTCATAAATTTAATATTTGAAGTTATTCCACGTATCAAAACCATTTACTTTGTATCATTTGTAAGTAACTTACAACGTTTTTCCACTAGCTGACTCTTTGTATGTTATTTTTAAGGACTTTAAGCAGTGATGCCAACTTTTTGAGAGCAAAAAGCACTTTAAAATTTAAAAAAGCACTAAAAAGCACTATTTTGAACAATAAAAAGGGTAAAAAAGCACTAAGCCATTTTTTAAATTGAATTTAACACAAAACTCGTTGCGGAATATTATATACCTCCAAAATTTAAAAAAAGGCGATGGCGTTGATGGGGACCATTTTCTTTTAAGATTAAATAATTAATATATTTACATTTGTATATAAACATTTTTAAATTTATTATTACTAGTGTTCGCCTTATGGTCAAAATTCGACCATAACTTTTTTTTGTAAATATGAAGAAAACATAATTCATCTAAGTATATCGTCACCTAAAAGACGCAATAACCTATCTGCAGTTTTCAAAAGTTTACAGGAGAGGGGAAAAACGTAATAAAATTGGAACTATTAACGATATTGAAACGAAAATTACACATTTTGATTAAAATGAAACCAGTAATATATATCGGTTGGGAAAATTTTGCTTTTCTAATCACAGCTTATGATATGACACTTAGGTTTTTTGGAATTGTAAAAATCTGAAACCAAATAACCTATCTGCAGTACTAATTAGTATGAATAAATAAAAATTTCTTTATACACATGAATATTATAAACATTAAATAATTACAGTAGTCTTTTACTGGTTTAAGCAAAAACAAGGTCTTAATGTTTGTTTAAATTACACTATGCAACAAAATTAAACTTTAAATAATTACAGTAGTCTTTTACTGGTTTAAGCAAAAACAAGGTCTTAATGTTTGTTTAAATTACACTATGCAACAAAATTAAACTTTATCGTGATTTTTTTATGACTTATTTTTCTCTTTTTCTCTAGGTACAAAAACTTTGTCATTTGTAATATTACGTGTTCAAAATTTTGCACACATATGCGTTATGATATAGGGAATAAAAATCCATAAAAATTGAAATTTTTGCAGATAGGTTATTAGGCCTTTAAGATGACGATATATGAATTTATTTGTTTCGAGCATTTATTTTTTCCTTCAAAGTGGATCGATTTGGCGAGGGACCAACCTCCGGTTCATATATTATCTTCTACGTGAGTTAATTTAATTTTGTAAGTTCCGTATAAAAAATGCCAATTGAAAAACAAAAAAGTATCAAAAAGTCTCGATTATATATATTGTCATCCACTCAGGACGTTGCACGTTTAATTTTATGTTTCTATGTCTAATATTAACGAAAATTAATCAAAGTACCAGATGTACAACGAAAAGTACCAAAAAGCTCCCCTAACATGTTCTTATTCACCCAGTTTAATTTATAATTTTATCTTTATAGGTCGAATGTTAACGAAAATTCAAAAAGTTCCAGATGAAAAACAAAAAATACCAGCATTTTTTATCTTATAGGTTATCACTCACTCAGGATCTACACCTATAATATTATGTTTCTAAGTTCTATATTACAGAAAATTAAACAATTATCAAATGAAGCACAGAAAAGTAAAAAAAAAGAAATTTAGTTACCCATATTTCCCCTTTTTTCTCCCCATAGAGGTTCGGTTGACAAACAAAGGAAGAAAGCGTTCTTAACTGTTTTGCCTGGTTTGATTTTTATAGTCGAAATATTCGAAAACCGGTTTCTGAAAAATGTCGAATAATCGATCACCCTAATTTTTTATTATTTGATAATTGAAAATAAATTTTTATTTATTTATTTTGCATTTTTGTTAGTTACAATTTTGAACGCTTATAACTCTGAAATTATTGAACAGATTTTAATAAAATATACATTGTGCACTTCTACCTCTTAAATGGTGTATATTTTGTTCAAATCGGTTGACATACGGAGGAGAAATTGTTCTTAACTATTTTGCCTTAGCCGATTTATATATACATAGATTACCTTCAATAAAAATTATATCAACCAAATCATTTGGATCATCATCAGCTGGGTTTGAATTGGTCGTAAAACAGTAATAAAGTGCGAGCTAGATTTTCGTAGTTAGAAAAAATCTGGCCTGTTGCAATTACCGAAAATTTGCTGTGACCGACCATTCCTTATAAAACTTAATGACAGCCCAAATTTTAATAAAAAAAATATGTTGTCAACGCAAACAAGTAAACGTTTTGTAAAATTTCCAAATTGCTAGGAAGCCTAGCTCTAACCTCGTAAATAAAGTTTTTGGTAAAACGAACGCAACTTTCTTTTATCAGTTTTTTTTATCATTTGAAACCTTAAAATCTTTACAGGCCTTCCCAAAATTGTACCCCAAATAGCAAATCTCATCTTAATCATCCTCAATACAATCGAAGTTTTAAAAATGGTACAAAAAAATAAATATTGTTAAAGGCACTAAAAAGCACTGTGAGAAATTGTTAAAAGCACTATAAATACCCGCTTTTCAAAAACGGGTGTTTAACAAAATTTCGGGTATTGCATGAGCAAAAAAGCACCAAAAAATACCCGAAAGGCACCAAAATGGCAACGCTGACTTTAAGGTGCATAATTTTGGGTGTTTTGAGGTTTAAACAGTGTACGAGAGTAATGTTAACGTAATGTTATCTGCAAAAAAACAGTTTTTGCAAAAAGTGTCTTTTACAACGTTATTCGCGGCTGTGCTTCAATTGTATTTTAATAACAATTTTTTTTCATGTCAAAACAAAAACAAAATTATATGAAAATCTATATTTAAATGTGAATTGATATTAGGGTTTCTAATTTCCCGGACATTTTCTATTTCCGGGAAACGAAGCAAAAAAAAAAATCGTATTCCTGGGAATCCCGGGATTATTTGAATAAAACAATGATTTCATTAAATGAGTTCAAGACAAAAGTTTTTACTTTTTTAAAAGAATATACACATATAAACAACAGTCCAAAAAAAGTTCGCTTCATTAATTCCACAGAAAACCAAAACAAAACCAAATAAATTGTTACATTCATATGTACATGCATGTTATATATATATGAACATACATATATAATTTTTATTTATTTTTTGCAGATTAAGAATTATTAAAACTTATTATTATTTAGTAGTTATTATTAATAGCAACTTGGTCAATTTAATTTGCTTTTAAGCAAACAATTTTTAGTATTATTAAAGCATTTCAAAGCTCATTAGAGATTCTATTTCTAATTCTTGTTGATATGTATATTGCCTGCTATCGAAAACGTGCTCTCGCTTTCAACAGACGTTGGTTTTAAAGTAAGAAGCGCATTATACAAAGATTATAAATTTGTTGGCCTGTTATTCGCGACTTCATATACGTCAAATTCATATTTTCATGCAATTATATTTTCTTTACATTTTTTGTTTTAGAATTTGTAGATGGTTCATCATCTGGTGTTGGTGATGGTGTATCGTGTACATTTTCATTTTCTACTTCAAGAAGCCTTTTAGACATTTCATCAGCAATTAAAAAGACCGTTGATTTATTGGCGCAGGAAAAATAGTTCGATTTGTAGGTAGTTTTTAGTAATTTAAGTAAAGAATATATTTTGATTGCTCGTTTTTGATTTTAACGATGCTAACAAATTAAAATTTCAAAAAATTTAATTTGAAATTCTCGGAAAAAATTTCCCGGGATTAATTTCCCGCGTAGAAACTCTAATTGATATTTTAATACAGCTGGTGAAATTGACCCTTTTAAGCTGAAATTAAAATTTTTAATATTGTGGTTATTTTGTTTAACTATATATGGTTTTTAATCCAATTTTTTTAATATTTTTAATTAGGCTAAAGTTCATCAAATATAATTTTCATTAAATTATTTTTATGAAGAAAGGAATTTTACAACATGAAATTAATTAAAATTTATTGATAATTTTTCATTCTTGACCGAAGCTGGGCTCGAACCCAGGCTTTTTTACGGACAGGTTACCCTTACATGTTTCGATTGCAACCACTCAATCTCTTCAGAGGGCTTGCCGTTTAACACTCGCAGCCATCGACGACTGCTGACGTCAATAGTCAAACATCAATCCTTAAACCAAATTGTATTTAACCTTTTGGTAGATTCGAAAATTTTTACTGAAAATTAAAATTTTTACCGAAAATCCAAAAAACATATTTTTTCAGAAACTTTGATTTCAAAAAATAATTTTTCATTTAAAAATGTTTTTGTTTATATTTTCAAAAGATTTTGCTATTCGTGCTTAATTCCCAGTTTTTATTATTGATAAAAACACTTGAAATTTATTGTTGATGGGATAAGCTATTCCTATGTGCATTTCACTCGTTGCTTATGCCAGATCATCAGGAAACTTCATCCATAAAGATTTTAGAAAAACTAAAGATATTATACCAATAAAACTGTTAAACGTATAAGACTTATAGCAACAGTTTTACTTGTAATAATATCAAAGTTAAAACAAAACACATCAACAATAAACAGTGGGTTTATCTCATCTTACATTCCTCACTACAATTAATGTTGAGAGAATTTCAACCTTAAAAAAACACTTAATTGACAACATCTTTTGTAAGTTGTTGTTGTTTTTATTTTGTTTTTCTTAACCTACTTACAACTACAGTTAATGTTGAGAGAATTTCAACTAATTGTAGTGGGGAATGTAAGATGAGATAAACCCACTGTTTATTGTTGATGTGTTTTGTTTAAACTTTGATATTATTACAAGTAGAACTGTTGCTATAAGTCTTATACGTTTAACAGTTTTATTTGGTTTAATATCTTCAGATTTTCTAAAATCTTTATGGATGAAGTTTCCTGATGATCTGGCCTAAGCAACCAGTGAAATGCGCATAGGAATAGCTTATCCCATCAACAATAAATTTCAAGTGTTTTTATCAATAATAAAAACTGGGAATTAAGCACGAATAGCAAAATCTTTTGAAATTAAAATTTTGTATTCCCAAAAATTTAAATTACTTTTTTTTTGTTTATACTTTTGCCTTAAATATTATTAAATGATTTTTTTAGCTTATTATATTTATACTGATTATATTGAAATTTTCACTAAATAATGTTTTTCTTCCAGCTCTTTAAGCCAAAACTTTTCAAACTTGTTTTTTTTTGTCGAAATCTGTTTTTTTTAATTTAGCTAAAATTTATTACTCTTTAATTACAGAATCGAGAGGCAATGGAGAAACTCGAAGAGTTAGAAACATCAAATAATCATCTTCTGAAACGTTTGGATAAATTAAAGAATGCCAAAAGTGCTTTGCTTAAGGATCTCTGACCAATATATGGATATCAGCAGCGTTTGTCTCAAAACAACTCCACACTCGATATTGAGGATACAATGGCAACAAATACAAAATATTCTACATCACCAATTCATCAGAGACAGCTACAGAAACAATCGCCGCCATATAACTTCAATATTAAAACGAAAACGACGAGCACTAAAGTCAATGCCGACGCCGCCGCCAATGATGGCGCTACCGTCACCACATTAAAAACGATGACAGCGTTTACAAATAGTAGTAGCAGTAATAGTAATGGGCATTGAGAAAAATACTAATTAATTGGGCATAATAAAGTAGAACAACAAAATGACTTTGAAGTTAAACGTTTGAAATTAGTAGAGAAAAGAAAAAGAAAATTAACGAAATATAAATTATGGTGTTTGCAACATAATTAGTTAATGTTGCCACAACAAAAACACACATTTAAAAAGCTTTTACAAAATAAAAACAACCGTAACATTTATGTCAAACTACAACATCTTCCAAAATCATTACACTCACATACATACATACATTTTTTACATACAAACTGAATTTAGAAATTTAAACGAAAAAAAAAAACAAAACAAAAAATCAACCACAAATCCATACATATATACATGCAAACATATTTAATTTATAGGAAAAACAATTATAACCATAACACATAGAGATTTCCAAAAGCCTTTTAAGAATATGGTGGTGCTAAACACGAGAGCTTAGGTTTCGTTTTTAAAATTCAAGTCCGTTTGAGTGCTTTTTAAAATACTTTCTAATATTATTTAACATTTACTAGAACTTTAGTATTAATAGTATTAATAGGGGCTTAGGTTTACCTACTTTTTAAGTAACACTTAAAAAACTGGTCTTGCAATGCTTCTTTTGTTGTTAAAACTTTTTGTCAATACGGCCGTGATAAAGCAAAATTGAGTTTTTTTTTTAAATTTCAATAAAAATTGACAGAAACTAAACTAAAAGTTCTTAAACTTATATTTCAATACAAGATCTAAATCCATAAAAAACATAAGCTTTTACTGACAATATTAAAATACCAGCTAATTCTTAGACTGTCGGCTGAAACCCCTGCCTCTAAAATATTGAAAGTTATGGAAATTTATTGCAGGTTTATTTCACTAAGTTAATACTTGCTTAAATCTAAGAAACTCATGGTTTTCTTATTTTTTAGGTTAAAAAGTGATACCACAAAATATAATTAATACCGTGAATGAGGTAATAATGTTATTTTAAAATATTTAAATTATTAAATTTAAAAACTAATTGTCGATTTAAAATGTGTTGTTGTTTTTGGAACCTTTTTCGAACTTGGGTTTGGTGTGTCATTTTCTTGCAACAAACTACCCATGTGATAAAAAAAACCTTATAAAAAAAGAGCATCAAAAAAATGGTTGTCTAAAATAAAATAAAAAAAAAATCTTAAAAGTGAGGTTAATATAATTTTTTCGCAATAAACAAAAGCTTATTAAGAATATTAATAAATAAGGTTTATTAAAATTTTTTTTTTTAAATAAGTGAAGGTAATTTATTTAGCCTTTTTTGTAATAAAATAAGAAAGAAAAATAACCACATTTTATTTATTAAAAGTGAGGTTATGTTAGAGATAATTTAAAAATGACAAAAAAAAAAACAACGTGAAATTGAAAAAGTTTTAACTTTCGAATCTTGTAATTAAATTTGTATATGTTTTATAAACATAAAAATGTATTCATTTCTAAAAAACGAAACGAAAATAACCTTTATTAAAAAAGTAATCAACCCATTTATGAATAAACATTTACGGTGAGTTTTCTTTTCTCCCTTCGTCCTGTTTTTTTTTACAATTGAATTTAAATTAGAAAATTGGGTGAAGGAGAAAACCTTCCGCAAAATTTTCATAAATAATTGGGTTGAATAATTCAATAGCAAATGTGGTGAAGTTAAGTTAAAAAAAAAAAATTTTAATCTTTACAATTAAATTTAATAAAACCCCTTTTTTTCTTAAAGTAAGAAAGCTCAAACATAAAAACATTTAAAAATGTTTTTCTCTAGAAGGCGTTTTGCTAATACATATTTAAAATGCTTATTAGTTTTCTAGTTTAATAACTTTCAAGTAAGAACAGCACAAACATGAGGAAAATTCAAAATTGTCTAGGGACTTAAGCAATGGGTTTTCTTCAAAGACACCACCATATTCCGCAAAAACTTTTCGGAAACTCTGTGCAATATTTTAAAGCAAAAAAAAAAAACCCCCCGCTAGAATAACACCCAATATTTTTTGTTACAATGCTCTGCACAGCTCTCTCTCTCTCTATTATTCTCTTTTTTAACATTTTATCAGCCAGCGATGCCAACTTAGTGCTTTTGGCACTATTTATGGTGCTTTTTGATGCCTCAAAACGCCAAAATTTTATCCATAGTGCCAAACTAAAAAAAAGCACTAACTTGGTGCTTTTTCAATTTTTCGTTAGTGCCTTTAGTGCTTTTTACAATTTGTATCTTTTTTCTACCATATTTTAAAACTACGATCAAATAGAGGATGATTTATTTGACTTAGCTATTTGGTGTACAATTTTGAGAAAACTTGTAAAGATTTTAAGATTTCAAATGATAAAAAAGGGATAAAAGAAAGTTACATTCGTTTTACCAAAAACTTACGAGGTTAGAGCTAGGCTTCCTAGCAATTTGGAAATTTTACGAAACGTTGCACTTTTTAGCGTTGACAACATTTTTAGTAATCGTAATAAAAACGATGTATTTCGGTAAACATTATTTTAAAGATGTAGACACTGTTTCAAAAATAGAACATGGATTGGAAAATATTAGGAATTGTTAAAAAACATGCAGTCGGAAACCGTCAAAAAACGCAACAAAAAAAGAGACGTAGCTTGGAACGTGCAAAGTGTTAAATAAATTAAAAACAGCTGACAGAAAATACTTTTATAACGAGCGTTGTGTAACCTGCCATTTTACATGCGCTTAAGTTTTCCACGTATTGTGCACTTCTCTAGTGCTATTGAAAAAAGGTTTGACTAATGGCGATTTCTTTTCTGAGAAAAATGTTGCATTAATGTTACATGTTCTACATTTTTGTGTTCGTTTGTACAAAAAATACAACTGTTTGGAAATACAAACAAAGTAGAAAGTACCAAAGTTGTAGAACAGGGCAGTATGAACACCTTAAGTTAAAGTAAGGGTAAAATATGCAACATGTTTTGCATGTTTTTCATCAACATATTCACAAAAGAACTTGAAAATTTTTCCCACAGTTGTATTTTTTGTACAAACGAACACAAAAATTTAGAACATGTAAATGTTTTACTTTGTTTGTACAACAAATGTTTTACGTTGTTTGTCATAATTCATACCGCTCTTAATTTTGTAAAAAATTTGTTTTAAAACAAAATATAAAAATATTTAAAAAATAAAAAGTCTATTTATATTATAATCGTTTTTATTTTTATAAGCCATTAGTGATGTTAATATTTGTTTACAACCCGTAATAACGTGCAGAAACCGCTTAAATAGCTTTAAAAATCACTTATTAAGTACATTAATGATGAAAGTGTAATAGTTGTAAATAAAAGCAGTAATTGTGTTCTATTGAAATTGCACAATATGTAACACTTCGAGCGATTATAGCTAACATTAGAAAATGTTACATGTATATACTGTAACATATTTTTCTCAGAAAAGAAATCGATATAAGTATCAAAATCAAAACATACAAGTTTTTTCTATTTTACACCTTATGTGTGTTCTAAACTCAGAAGCGTACATATGTTAAAATAATTGGATAATATCATAAGCCAATTGTTTTGTTAAACTTTGCACGCTTTTAATTTAGATTTATTTAAACGATAAAATATAAGGATGTTTATTAAATTATATGCTGTTATTAAGTTTTATAAACAATAGTAGGTCATTGCAAATTTTTGGCAATTACCAGTTTTATGGCCAATTTATACTCCAAATGATATGGATGATATTATTTTTATTAAAGATAATAATAATACATTTAAAAATTTTTATATACAAATGTAAATATATGGGCATTTCCTGGGGTCACGAACGTACGTTCGTACGCTTTTGATGTACAAATAATATAGAAAACAAAACTTTTCCTAGCATTTTTTTGCAATTCGATAGCATTTGGGTAGCTCTATGTTTAGTACAAAAGATGGATTTCATCGAGTTTAAGTTTTCATAATAAGAGTTATAAGCGTGTGGTCACGAACGTACGCAAAATAGAAGTCAACTTCGGCTGACAGTTGTGAAATGTAAAAATCTGCGTAACGAAACGGAATTTTCAAAAGTGATTAATTTATTTTAAAAGTGTATTAATGTAGGTCTCCTTCCAGTATTTACAAAATAAAATATCTCTCTTGGTTTTTATTTAATTGGCTTATGTACAGGTCGCGAACTTACGGATCGCGAACGTACGATTTTTCCATATGTTTTTTTTATTATTATCACCATGCATTTTACCATAAATGTCTTCAAATTTTCTTTACAAAAAAACTTTATACTCCTTTTACAATTGATTTTAATGCAGAGATTATGAAGAAAGAGTGTGAACATAACATATTTCCTGCATGTAAAATAAGTATATAAAAATGTCTTTAGAAGTAGAAAATACAGGAAATTATAAAATTTTCCAGTTTCAAGCCCAATTTCCTCAAGTAAAACAGCTCAGATATGCTAGGAAACCATTCTTTTATAAGAACATAGACATTTTTTTTTTGATAATAAACAATAAAAGACGATAATAATCAACATTTTATTTTTTCATCCTGGGGAAATGCCCATATTTATTATTTTATCTTTAATGAAAATGGTCCCCATCAACGCCGTCGCCTTTTTTTAAATTTTGGAGGTATATAATATTCGGCACAGCCGAATACAACTTGTTTTGTGTTTAATTAAATTGTAAAAATGGCTTAGTGCTTTTTTACGCTTTTTTTTGCTCGAAATAGTGCTTTTTAGTGCTTTTTTTGAAATTTAAAGTGCTTTTTGCTCTCAAAAAGTTGGCATCACTGTTATCAGCAAACTAAAAGTCTACATTTAGTAAATGTAGTTTAAATTGCATAAACAATTTGTTTAATATAGAAACACATACATATAAATAAAGAAATATTTATTTTGTAGTTAAAGCCTTTTAATAACTGTTTTGAAAAAAAAAATTAATTTTAGCGCTTTTTGTAATTTGGAAGTATGAACATAAAATTTAGCTCTTATTAAAAGAAATAATAATTTTTTTATTTATTAAAAAACATACACAATTAGCAACAACAAAAAGGAAAGAAAAAAAAACTACAGTGTAACGAATCTTTAATTATGTACTAACAAATTCTTTTAATTTCTGATACAATTTCGTTTAATGATGATTTTTATACATAAATTTAAACAAAAAAAAAAAAAAAAAAAAAAAAATAAATTAATTAAATTTTAATTTGTCTTTAAAATGGCCATAAGTAAGAAATGAAAATTAAAAATAATTATTTTTTGTTATTAATAAGTTATAAACAATATATTTTAGGAACAAAAAATATTTTAAATTATTTTGTGCTAAAATCAAAAAATTAAAAAACTTTGGCTTTTGTATTTTCTTTTAAAGTTTCCCTATAATCTCTTATAATTTTTATTATGTATTTGGTTTTAAAAATCGTTAAGTACTTAAAAACAAACAAATTTGTAATATACATATAACTATCATTTATTCATCATTTTAAAAATACATTATGTATTTGTATATTGAGCAAAGTTATAAACATTTTTTCCTTATTTTTTTTTTAATAAAGTATGTTATTTTAAAATTATAATAAATCTTGCCAACAATTTGAAACATTTAATTGTGCTATTACAGTTGTACAGGACATCGTTTTCCATATAAAATTAGTAATGTTTATAAATACATACAAAGAAAATTTAATATAATTAATGTCCTTTAGTCTGGGATCACACTATAAAAGTTTTCTTTCAGAATGTCTAAGTTTAAGGTTGAGAGAGGAGAGAAAAAAGCATGTTCTCTTCCCCTCTCACCAATAAACTCAGACTTTCTGAAAGAAAACTTTCATTGTGTGAACCCAGACTTAGCGTAAAATTCATTTAAACAAAATTTTCTATTGCTTCGCTCAATATTCTAAAAACAAAAAAATTAAAGAAATCACGTTAATTAATATAAACGAGTAAAAATATTAATAAACGAAATTATCACAACACAAAATAATTAAAAAATAAAACAAATAAAAAAAATTCTAAACTATGGAAGTTTTATTTACAGATCTAGAATAAATTTATTTGGGTCATTCTCATTTTAAGTGTATCAGGGGTGTCATAGAATCCAAGTCGGTTTTGCTCATTGTCGGTTTTGCAAACCAATATTGGTTTCATTTGGTGTCATGAAAACAAGTCGGATTTGTTATTTTCGAATACAAATAAAACCGATATTCGAATCAGCTGTTTTATGTTTTGGCTCATGTGTTTATAGCTTTAAGTGCAATTTCTGTTTGACAATTTTGTAAATTATGATTTTAGTGCTAAAATATTGTTAAAAGCTGTGTTTTTAATTAAAGGAAAATTAGAGAAAAGAAAATAAGAAGTGGTAATACAGTAAACATGAAAGAAATGCCAAGGTGTTATTATTTGCATTGCAATAGTATTGTGTAATTTTATTGTTTTGTAAAAATTAAATTAAATTTATTAAAAATCTAAACAAATTTGTTGTTTAACTTTAGAAATAAATAAAATGACCGCTGCTGTTGTTGCATATTTGCAGTTTGCAGAAAAAATGAGAAGACTTGCTAATTTGCAGCAGCCCGCTGCCGGAGACTACCGGAAACATGCAAAAAATACTATTTTACCAATTAATCAATTTTATTTTGCTTCTATCAGTGGAAAAAATCTAACTGTTGAAAAAAATAAAATAAAAAATTAACCTTTTAACAACTTGATTAATTTCCAATAAAAAAACAAGACCTGTAAGCTGCTTAGTTTATTTTCAATAAAAACCCAATAACATTGGTTTTTGTGACACCTAAAACCGACACTAATTGTAGTTCGAACAAAAAACCGACAACATTGGATTTCATGACACGAACGTATTTTTTTGTCGGTTTCACATCCAATACCGATAATATCGGTTTCTATGACACCCCTGTATGTTTTTTTTTTTTAATTTTTTGTACGAAATGTGAGGACCTCTCTTTTCCTCACATTTTGTCTACTTTTCTATATATTTTTTTTATATTTTAATTAAAAAAAAAAAAAAAATCACAAATTCAGAAAACTTTTAAACATTTAGTGTACGATGTTAATGCGATTTCAACAATTTAAACTGAGTAATAAAGCATAACGCTCAATACACAAAACTGCAGCTAACAACAAATGATTAAAAAATATATAAATAATATTTTCCATATAAATATTTGATGTGTTAAATAATAAAACTAAGGCCCTAACCTAACAGTTATCTTTACCTATTTCAACGTATATTTGGACTACGTGATTTTACCTTCAGTTTTCATTTTAAATACACCATAGATTTATATACACAGCTAGTTTTTTAGATTTCTTTTTGTTGATATTACGGGCACAAATCTAAATATTTTAAAACCGGTTTAAATTTACTTCTGTACCATGTAAAATTTATAATAGCTGCGTTCGAGAACACAAAAGTTTTTACTATTTTTTACTGAACTTTACGAAATTGCGTTCGAGTACACAAAATACAGTAAATGAGAACACAAATTGAGAGCGTAAAGTGACAGTTCTTGTCTGAGTATTTACAAATTTTTACTGCAGAAATTTTAGCAGTAAAATTTAGTAAATCAAAAAAACATTTGTTTCAAAAGGTAAACAAACAAAAGTAACCAGGGACCGTAACAGTTATACCTTTTTTCATAAAAGTCAGATGAAAACAGTTATTTTTTGATTTTTATTTTTTTGAACAAAAATAACTGTTATTTTTTGATTTTTATTTTTTCGATCAAAAATAACTGTTATTTTTTTATTTTTATTTTTTCGAGCAAAAATAAAAGTTATTCTCTAAAGAAATGTACGTGATTTAATAATTTAGTTGAATTAAAATTTTTATTTTAGTGTGTAATTATCAGGGACCGAAAATAACAGTTATATTGGAATTTTAAAGCAAAAAAAGCACATAGAAGTAAACGTCGAAAAACTGATTCAAGTATACCATATTGCTCCTTATGCACTTGTCAATGATTTTTAAAATTTTGATTTTTATTTTTTCGATCAAAAATAACAGTTATTTTTTGATTTTTATTTTTTTGAACAAAAATAACAGTTATTTTTTGATTTTTATTTTTTTGAACAAAAATAACTGTTATTTTTTGATTTTTATTTTTTTGAACAAAAATAACTGTTATTTTTTGATTTTTATTTTTTCGATCAAAAGTAACAGTTATTTTTTGATTTTTATTTTTTCGAGCAAAAATAAAAGTTATTCTCTAAAGAAATGTACGTTTAATAATTATTTTAATGTGCATAAGAAATTCCAATGATAATTAAACACTAAAATAAATATTTTAATTCAACTAAATTATTAAATCACGTACATTTGTTTAGAGAATAACTTTTATTTTTGCTCGAAAAAAAAAATCAAAAAATAACTGTTACTTTTGATCGAAAAAATAAAAATCAAAAAATAACAGTTATTTTTGTTCAAAAAAATAAAAATCAAAAAATAACTGTTATTTTTTATCGAAAAAATAAAAATCAAAAAATAACTGTTTTCATCTGACTTTTATGAAAAAAGGTATAACTGTTACGGTCCCTGGTAATTATCATTGGAATTTCTTATGCACATTAAAATAATTATTAAAAGTTATCTAAATTATTAAAACATGTACATTTTTTTAGAGAATAACTTTTATTTTTGCTCGAAAAAATAAAAATTAAAAAATAACTGTTACTTTTGATCGAAAAAATAAAATCAAAAAATAACAGTTATTTTTGTACAAAAAAATAAAAATCAAAAAATAACTGTTATTTTTGTTCAAAAAAATATAAATCAAAAAATAACTGTTATTTTTAATCGAAAAAATAAAAATCAAAATTTTAAAAATCAATATATTTTATCATTGACAAGTGCATAAGGAACAATATGGTATACTTGAATCAGTTTTTCGACGTTAACTTCTATGTGCTTTTTTTGTTTTAAAATTACAATATAACTGTTATTTTCGGTCCCTGAAAGTAACAAATAAAAAGCATACAAATTATGCAAAAATTGTTAAATAAAAGAAAAGTTGAATATTAATTAATTAAACTTGTTTGTGAATCAATTTTTAGGCTAAATACAAACTTTTGAAATTTTTTTTTTGTTATGTTAATTTTTTAGAGTTGTAAAAGTGTAAAGTATTTGGGTACTTAAGTTATCAGTAACGAAAAAATTATGTATGTTCTTTAAATTATTTAAAAATAAAATAAAAAACAAACAAATATGAAAGATTACATAAAATGGTTTGTTTGTATTTTCCAAAAATGTTCGTGTTATAAAAAGTATTTAATCGAGTACCGATAAGAAAACGAGTTAAGTAGTCAAAAGTGTAAACATTTTTCAACACTTCAATTATTTGCCATCAGCTGTTGTCTTTTTTTACGAAATTTTGCGTTCGCGTACTTTTTTGTACAACTGCTTTTTGTGGGAGCAAATTTTTCAGTTTACTCATTTACTGCATTTTACTGTAAAAGTACTCAAACGGGTGTGTTCTAGAATCCGAATCCACTCGAAAGTGGATTACTTTAGCATTTTTGGTGTTCTGCATTTCACATCCACAAGTTTTTATTCGTTTTCAATTAGATTAGTAATGTGTTGGTGAAAGTAAAACGAATCGACTTTTATTCTAATATTTGATAACATATTTAACAAAAAAATTAATTTTGTTTTTAGCTTAAAATCTTCTTTATCAATTTAATGAAAAATATATCGTTATCTAAAATGCAAAAGTCCCTAACTTACCCTAAATTTAAAGTTGACTTTTTCATTATTTTGATGAAGTTTTCTGATTCTTTACAAATTTAACGATTTATAATAAATAGTAGACTTTGCTATCATGCCGATGTTAGCAAATTTTTGCGAATTTCCGCGAATTTAGCAATTTTTACCTAATTTTTTCCAATCCTTATAGTTTTAGGGACTTTTAATCAATTATATGGCTGGTTTGAAATATTAAAAATTTACGCGATTTTTCGCCATTTTTTTTTTGTTATTTTCCGACATTTTGTTTTTTTTTTACCGATTTAGCGATTTCAAATAAATTTTAGTGTTTGTTTAAAAGTTTGGAATTTTTCGCGAATTTTAGCCATGTTCGCGATAGAAGCTATTTTTCCTGTGATTCTTTACAGCTTTCACGATTTAAAAAAAAATATTAAACATTGATATTGCTGCGGTTAGCAAATTAGCGATCTTTAGTCCAAAATGAGTTTTTTCGAACAAAAACTTCGAATACACAAAAACATGCGGATTTGAGAACATCAATTTATGAATTATGCGGATTCAAAAAATTTTTCGTTTTCAATTCGAGTCGAAACCTAGAACACACCTGAAACGCACCTAATTTCTTAATGTGGAACAACGACAGCAATTGAATGTGTTTATTTTGTACAAGTTTTACCATACTTTGAACGGACACGAAAAAAGCATTTGAAATTAAAATCACCCGTATAAATGGTCTTCTTTTAAATATTTTCTTATCAATATTCTACCCAACATAATTTTCGGAAACGTTCCCGCAGTCAGTAACGCATCAATCGAAAAAGGTGCTCTTACAAAAAACTTTGATGATGACTCATCGTCCAGGCTTGCAATTTTTGTTGTAGCAATTCTAGAGTTAATTGATGAGATAGGTGAGAAGATTAGGGAGGGGTATTCGGTTTCATGTACTCTGCAATTCTGTTTTGTTTAATAATTCTCACTTTTTAACTTGAAGTTGGCTGTAGGTGTATTTGTTTTTATACATTAAATATAAAAAGGAAAAGATGAAAGACAAGAGAAAAATACATAAATTGCAAAAATAGAATTTCATAATCTGGACACTAATGCAGTTCAAAGCAGAATTTTAAAAAATTGAAGCAACTAAAATTGCAAGCCTGGACGATGACTTATTCTTTCAAATTGCTTTTGCGTTAACATTGTGCAATCTTATCTTTTGAAAATAATGCATTATTTTGTAGTTTTTTATGTAATAAATTCCTAATTTTCCCGCTAGGTTTTTAATCTACTCTCTCGTTGCAAGTTTCCACTTGTAAAGTAAATCAAGTTATATTATAATGCCGCTGTTAGCAAGTTTTTGCGAATTTCCGCTAATTTAGCAATTTTTGCCAGAAAGTCTGAGTTTGTTGATGAGAGGGGACAAAATAATGGCATGATCTCACCTCACCAATAAGCTCAGACTTTCTGAAAGAAAATTTTCATGGTGTGAACCAAGACTAAGTATAATTTTACGAATTTTCCCGTAGCTTTGTTGCAATCGTCGCAACTTTAAAATGTTCGCTTTTTTTAGCCGACTTTCGAATTTTTGCAATTTTCGCGTTTAATTTACTAATAAAATTAGTGCCAATAATAACTTCTTATACATTTGCATTTTTTTATTTCAAACGTATGTATTAAATAAATATATTTACTGTTTAAATAAAATTTCTTTAACTGTCATTTGAGTCATTGTAAAATTTCCTGTCGGCTAAAACAGTATCAAATCTATTCGCTGTCGACTTAAAAGCGCCATAGAAAATACCAAGTGACTGTCAATAGTTATCGATTGTTCTCAATAACGACAAAAAAAAAATTCAATTCCGTTGCTGTCGACTTGTGTCGACGTTAACTTTTATAATAAGGGTGAATATAAAAGGTATGTATGTAAGTAAGCAGTTAAATTAAATCAGAAAGTATTGTATTTTGAATTATCAATGGCTAACACAAAAAATCCAATGTAAATGGGATTGTATTTAAAGCAAACCTACGTACTTCCAAAATTGGCCCGAATTTTATTGATTATTATTTATTCTTGTCAATCTATATATAAATATGTATGTACTTGTGTTCTTTTTATGCTTGGGGGAGCGTATGTTTTTTTTTTATATATCGTTGGTCTGATGTAGAAGGCCCTAACTCACATAAATGCAACTTTACAGGAGAAGGCAAAAACATAAAAGAAACTGTATGCATCATAATGTAAAATGGCTTCTTCAATTGTTTATTAACTGATATTTTTGATGATATTGTAGTAAATTTTTGTGACGAGGTGTATTTGTGGGAAATGTATTGGAATCACTAAAAAACTCAATTTCGAAAAAAATCGATTTAGGGTCTTTCTATATGAGACCGACGATATGTATCTATTCCTTTAATGTAATACTTAGGTATAAAGTACTGTGTAATATATATATATATATATATACATATATATATATATATATATATATATATATATATATATATATATATATATATATATATATATATATATATATATATTACATTACGGAACTAGTACATAAATAAAAATTACAACATTCAACTTGCTTAATAAACCATAACTTTAATGCACCAATATTTCATAAATTTTTAAACTTAAAATGAAAATAACGGAACATAATGTTACCCTGTTATCATAGTCTACAAAAACAACCGTGTAAAAGGCCCCTGTGGCAATTTTGATTTTTAGCGATTTTCCGAATGGCAGCATTGTTTAAGCAATAATTAGCCAACTCTGTACTGATGACATTATCGAATAAAAGTGCAAAAAGACCGTGCAAATAATTTTTTAATAGAAAAAAACAAAAGAAGAAAATAAACAAATTTATACATCTTTACAAAGAAAATAATTATCTTAAGCTGTAATCAGTAAACACAATAAAAAAACAGGAAATAAATACCTCCTACTTCAGACAATAGTTTAGAAAATTGCCAACGAAATAATTCATTGATTTTATTTTACACGGTACGAAAAAAAAACAGTAAATAAGAAAAAAAAGAAAGTGAAAGAGTTAAAAGTAATATGGATTTAGCAGAGAATAAACCACCAATACTCCATATTTTAGTAGTTGGTTTTCATCATAAGTTGGGTTGCCAGGTAGAGTTTCGTCAAATATTAAATATTTGTTGTTTTAAAATACAAATTTTTTGGTATTAGGTGGAATTTTCCTATCCCCCCTTGGTGAAGGGCACAACTGGCAAGAATGAATGTCCGTCCGGTTGGAAGTATTTATCAACCTTAGCCCTGCCTGATGGCTCTCATAACTTCACTGAAGATACAGTATTTTTCAATCTACCCAGTCTAACAGATCCCACAGAAAGCGTTTATGGAGTGTCTTGCTATCGTCAAATACCCGTTGAAAGATTAAAAATACGTACAGCCGATGTAACACGCAGTACGGTACAGAAATCTGTTTGTTGTTTGGCCCGTTTACCAATATACGGCTATATTGAGGTAAAATTAGCTCTAATTGCTGATGCTTTCTTTGAAACGGGAGATTTTTCCTCTACTGATCTCTTGGTAAAGGCTTATCAACAATTGAATGCTTGTTTATTAAGTGATGAATCACGTCGACCACTTCGTCATTTTCATGTGGGCTTATCTTTACGCGAAATTGTTTTACAGTGGCGCCACAAAACATTGCAGTTATTCAAATTGTTTCTGCTGCAAAGACGAGTGGTCTGTTTTGGATCCCCGGTACGCAACATGTGTGCTTTGATTTTGGGTATTTCATCTTTGATTCCCAGACTTTTGGAGAAAGGTTTTCAAGAGGTGGCCTGTGTTAGGACTTCGCGTCCCTTATCACCAATGCCGGACTATACCGAATCACTAATTAAAGTTGATGATTGTAAAGTTGATGATGCAGTTGACGATAAGGAAAAAAGAGAAAATAAAACAGCGAAGCAGACAGGACAGGAAGAGAACATTTTAGTAGAAGATATGGATAATTGTGCTGGTGATAGTGTTGACAATATTTGCAGTATTAGGTCGGCCACAACCGGAAGCATTAAGTCAAACAACAGCGATAGCAGTTCAACACCTACGGGTAAGGATGCTGAGGTATCTGATGCCTCTTCGTTGACAAATATAGCTGTAGAAGGTGGTGGTGTTAGTAACAAGCGCTTGGAACGTAGTAATTCTTTTACTAGACAACCCAGTGAGGATTCTTCATGTAAGTATATAATGTGAAAATATTGATTACAACCAGCGATGCCAACTTAGTGCTTTTGGCACTATTTATGGTGCTTTTTGATGCCTCAAAACGCCAAAATTTTATCCTTAGTGCCAAACTAAGAAAAAGCACTAACTTGGTGCTTTTTCAATTTTTTGTTAGTGCCTTTGGTGCTTTTTACAATTTTTATTGTTTTTCTACCATTTTTTAAAACTTCGATTATATAGAGGATGATTTAGATGAGCTTTGCTATTTGGGGTACAATTTGGAGTAGGCCTGTTAAGATTATAAGATTTCAAATGATAAAAAAAGTGATAAAAGAAAGATGCATTCGTTTTACCAATAATCTTATTTACGAAGTTAGAACTAGGAAATTTTACAATCTATTAAGAGTTGACAATATATTAAGTAATCGTAGTAAAAACGATGTATTTGTTTTAGGTAAACTTTTTTTTTAAAGATTTTGACACTGTTTCAAAAATAGAAAATGGCTTGGAAAATATTAGGAATTGTGAATGGAAAAATAAACAACGAACATATCTTTTTTAGATAGAAGTCAACGATTTTAATTGTCCAATTTTGTATTTAGAATTTTATGTTTTCCATACTCTAACGCTGGCGTTGAAAGAACATTTAGTTCGATGAACTACAGTTGATCAAAAATCGTAAACCGATTATCCTTAAACTCAGTTAATTCAATTCTTAACGTTAATGATTACAATCAACCATCTAATGTCTGTAGAGATCTTTCTTCTAATTTAAATATTACTTTAAAACTGTTTTATGGCCCAATTCAAACTCAGCTAATGATGACTTGGATGATATTATTTTTTGAAGTATCTATTATAAGTATCTTCAATGTATACATAAAAAATGTTTATATACAAATGTTAATATATTTATTATTTAATTTTAAATGAAAATGGTCCCACATCAACGCCGCACACTGGGGATTTTTGTATGGAGGTGAGGAAAAAAGTATATTTTTCAAAAAATATAATGATTTCATTACAAATTTAGTTTTATTTATATAGTAATACACAAAAGTAATCAAAATAAAGAAAGTTAGAGAAATATATATCGTTACCTACAATGTAAAAAGCCCTAACTAACAAAAAAAATGTAAATGATTTTTTTAATTCATTATTTATTTTAAATCTATTTTTAATTTCATCACAAACTTAGTTTTATTTATATAGTTATATACAAAAGTAATCAAAATAAAGAAAGCTAGACAAATGTATATCGTTACCTACAATGTAAAAAGCCCTAACTAACAAAAAATTTAAATTATTTTTTTAATTTTTAATTTATTATTTATTTTAAATCTACTTTTTAATTTATTATTCTAAAATAGCCTTAACTTCGTCGCTTATATCACTATGCTTTTTCTGGCTAAATGAAGGAGTCAAGTGTGAGATCATGGGATCTGATGTTACCATCATTCGGTGCATAATATCTTCGTTCGTGGCAATTCGACTGCATTTTCTGGAGTGTCTAAGGCGATATTTTTTATAGTCTTTGTTACGACTTTCCTGAGCCTCTTCGGATAATAAGCCTACAGGAAAAATACACTTTTCAATTATATATTTTCCATCAATCAGAATTTTGTGGAGTGTTGGTGGCATATTGTACCACTCGTACAGTGCAACAAACTTTTTTGCCGTCTCCAGACAAAAATCACCAAATTTTTTCGGATCTAGTGCCTCGGTAATGGTTATAGCTTCGAGAATTGTTGAAAACCTCTTGATTATGTCTTCATCTAGACCCGTGATTTCGGAAATTAAAGCAGGATTAGCAAAGAATCTTCGTGACGTATTTCCTGAATTTGTCGTACCAGAGCCTTGTTTAACAGTATCAACCTGTATTCCAATTTTCTCTTTAATTTCACGCTTTATCAAACATTTTCGGGCTTCTCTTATCGGACGAGTATTTGAGTCGACTCTTCCTCGTTTAAATTCAAGATTGTAAGCTACATGCAAAAGACACTCCATCAGCTTAATACGCGCATGAAGTGGTGACATACCAAATTGCAGTGCTTGTTCATTTACGGGCATAGCTTGAACTTCTTCGATTTTATTCATCTTGGATGTTGTTGCTCCACAAATAAAACAAGAAGATGCTGCTGGTGTCTCTGTTACTGATTGTGCTGTCTTGCCGTCAATCATTGTAAAATATAATTCATGTTTAACTTTAAAGTTACGATTATTTACTGTTAACTCAAATTCTTTTAGTTGAGATATCTCCTCATCGACTCTTCTCTTTTCTTCTCGTATAACTTGAGGTGTCTCTTTAACGTACGCAAACTGTAGTGTTCTACAATATTGTGTGGAAGAAGGTTTATTGTTGTTCCATACTAATTTATTTATGTCATCACTCAATAATAATTTTAGTGGTACAACTGATGTCATATATAAATGAGAGTCAGAAATTTGATCATCTGAAAACCTCTGTTGGTATTCGCTTTGACCAGATGCCCCATCACATCCCCATTTATAGTACATTGTTAGATTTCCGCTTTCAATATTATTTATTTCCTTTACTGATTTGGTCTCTAGGACTCTTTTAGCAGTATGATCCAACAGATTTTGCAGAGGTACACTGCCTGAACTTTCAGTGATAGAAATTTCTAGAGGATAACTGTTAGTTTTTTCTTTCGTGAGTTGTTTGTATGGTACGAGTATGTTATATCCTTCATTTTGTAACCAATCCATTAGATACTCGAATTTTTCTTTTGTAAGTTCAAGCTTTGTAAACATCCCCAAAGTTTTTAATGTACAAATTTTGTGGTTGGTTTTTGAAATATTAGAAGAAAAATCAATTACTTCTTGAGGAAACATAGAACGTACTTCATCCCTTTTGTATCGTTTGGCGCGATCACAGCACTCCTCAAACGATTTGCGGGGCCGACCAAGTGCAGAACTGGTAGAACATTCAGCCTCAGTAAACTTAATTGTAAATGTGCCTTCAAGCCAATTTACATTCTTTTTTTCAAATCGCGACTTCGTACGGTTAGAATCCTGCCATCTTTGTTTGAAGTTATAGTAAAAGTGTTTATATATTGTATCCAAAATTTCACATGCTCTAGTATCGTTTAAGCCAACGTGCAATTGTTGCAAAAACTGTTTTAATTTTGTTCTGTCTTTGTCAAATTCCAGAAGCTTCGAGCATAAAACCCCATGAGAAATAGAAAAACTTTCCATTGCCGTAAAACTCTTGGTCCTTAGTTTCAGTTATAATTAAATAATTTCGCGTTCGCCAGCACTTGTTGAATGACAAAAATCGATCAGTGAACACCTATAAATACTACGTAAGTTTCAACATTTTACTGAAAGGTACTTATGAATTCGCGCATCTTTTAAGGGAGTCTATATACCTGTTTCGTGTGCGTTTAAAATTTTTCGAAACGTTCTAAAACATGACCACTCATAAATGTGGGTGCAATTTGTGTAAAAAAATCATGCAGGTAGCCAACGAAAAAAACCCAAATAATTAAAAAAGTGCACTTACCTTTTTTCCTTTCAATTTTCCACGCACATTTATTACCGCTTATTACTTTGCTACCGCAATCATAAAAATCAAATAACCTTTTGTTTATTGCTTTTTTTTTTTTAATTCTGAGAATCATAAAAAAAGTCATGAATGTTTTTGCAAAGAATTTTGTGCATATCTCGAGCAAATTTTTGAAATGCATACCTTCACTTAATTGTGAATAAAAGCGAAACGCGTTCATCGATTTTCATGATTTATGTCTCATTTTTTTCATAGGTTATGCGACTTTACGTGAAAGTAATAAAACTTGAAACTTTTTTTTACTGTTTTGGATTTTTTATGAATTAAAAATAAAAAATTTAAATTTTTTGGGCAAAAAATATTTTTTTTCTTCATACATTATTTATACCTGCGAAACTGTTGCTTATGTAGCAAAATGTTATATAAACAGATGAAAGCAATTGTAATTCTTGATTTTTCTAAATTTTTTTCAGCAAAATCCGACTAGTGGTTCTCGAGTTATGTTAAACAAAAGAGCCTTATCAGAATTGAGTCCCGAATCAATCAGCTGAAAAATGTTGTACTGTGTAATGCAAAAACTTGAGAGGTGGCACCTGGTGGCACTTGAAATTGATTAATAATGTTAAAACAGATATAAGACAATGTATTCGGTGTGATTTCAAACTGAGGAAAAGTAAAGAAAAAATTCCAGGTCCAAATGTTTGGAGAAAAATGGGATTTTTGTTATATGTCCATAAAAATACAAAAAAAAAAAAAAAACTTAAGTCTCTGCAGATTTTTTTTTTCAATTTTAGTATACTGAAATATACTACTTTAAATAGAAAAAAAAAGAAAAACGTTAGCTCACATAGTAAAATAATATTCGTATTTAAATTCTTAGGTTTAAATTAAGTTGGTTCGGTAAAACACACAAGTTCTGAGTTTGAGACGGATATAAAAAAAAACTGGCAGTCAGATCGGAGTAAATCTGTTTGATTTGATTGTACCATTTAGTCTAAAATTGCAACATATCACTGCATATTGCTTGAAGACTATGTTGACAATTTGACTTTTTTCCGCGAAATCCCCAGTGTGCGCCGTCGCCTTTTTTCAATGTTGGAGGTATATATACCTCCATATATAATATTCGGCATAGCCGAATGCAACTTATTTTGTGTTTAATTATATTATAAAAATGGCTTAGTGCTTTTTTTTGCTCGAAATAGTGCTTTTTAGTGCTTTTTTTAAATTTTAAAGTGCTTTTTGCTCTCAAAAAGTTGGCATCACTGATTACAACAATAGTATACCACCATGGTTTACAAAAATGTAGAAATTTATTGTCTATATTAAAAAGAAAATCAATATACAGTACGTAACAGCCCATTTAAATTATTTTTGATTCATCGAAAAAATTAGTGGTATAAGAATGTTTTCTTTTAATATATTTTATTACATATTTCAAAACAAATTATTTTAAAATAAAAGTAATTTAAAAAATTTACATACATTTATTAAAATTATTGCTCCTTGCCTTAATCAAGCATTTTTTTCATAGATAAAATAAAATATGCTTGTAAGTTTATTAAAAGTTTATTTTTTTATTTTCTTCATTAGCCATAGCCACTCTTACTGCTTTAACGTTGGTTAGCCCCGACGAATATCGGTCACCCATTTCGATATTTGCCAGCGGTAATCTATGTTTGCCTTATCTCTCGTTGCCATATATGGATCTACTGACGGATCCCTCAGTACTTAGTTACGTTATTGGTACCTCCAATGTCCTGTTTCAACAAAAACATCATTTAGCCGAGGTACTAGTGGACATTGAAAATGGTAATCTTGACATACGTGATCCGGAGCTAAGAAAGCAATTAGTTTTAACTACGGAAGATTTAAGATTTATGGACTTTTTGCTAAAACATGTAAATGCGCCCAAAGAAGACGCTGAAGGCAGCGAGCATTGGATACGTAATCAATTTCAGGGTTATACCTTATCCTTACTACGTACAACAGTGGCCACCGATGCTACGTCAAAAGATGCCGATCATTTCAATATTAATTTCATGAACGGTTTTCAAAAAACACAGTGTTTCCAGGAATGGTTTGATGTTAAGCCGGATACGGAGTTTTTCGAACAACTACCAGCTGGCCATCCCTTTTCGGGTACGTTATCGGTGGCTGATATGAAATTGAAATTGGCACAGTAAGTTAAAATGTAATTTATGTTGTTAAATGTTTTTGGTAATTTTTTTATATTTGTTTTTAAAAACAAAAAGAACCATGCAAAATAGCGAAAGCGGTCGTAAAATAAATCAAGCTGTTAATAACACTAGCCGAGCTGTCGGCGGTGCAATTTCTCAAGCGCGAGGAGCCTTTTCCTATTGGTGGTCTTCGATTACTACAACACCTGCCAACTCGGCTACAGCTTCAGACGATTCTGTTAGCACATTAGACTCAAACTTAACAGGGCCCCAAGAAATTTCAGTAACATTCCAAAACAATTCTAATGAAGACAAAATCGAAGTAGGCATAAGCGTACACACTGAAGAAGGTTTAGTTTATAAGAGGATTAACGATAGTGATTCTAACCAGGTTACACCAGTTCATAAGCCCACATCTAGCACTCAAGATGAAAAACTAATTGACAGTGCTGAAGAATTAATGGAAGAAAATCAAATGGATAAAATAAAACCAACTGAAAATCAAACTGGGTTAACAAAAATCGAGGCACAGCCCAGACGAGGTATTGTAGAAATTGGCAAGGAAGCTGAGGTACTCGATAAAGAGGATATAAAACAAAATGAAAATTTAAACAATTGTGGAACAATTGAAGTATCGGATACAACCAACACAAATAATACAACAACCTGCACAAATGGGGCTGTATTTATAGTATAATAAAGGAAAAAATTTTGATATTGTTAGGAAAAAAATGCCAATATGACATTGTGTTTGTACCGGAACCTTAATCCAACTTTTTCTCAGTGTATCTCACTTCTTATTGATATTTATATGCAATATATGTATAATTTATATGTTTGTTACATTATAATTTTTATAATCAAGTACATAAAACCTTTCCACAATGTAGCATGTTAATAATGGCAGTAGACATTAGGTAATGGCCCAACTTCGCCAATAAAATGTATAACTACTCCAACTTTTGATAAGTCAATATAAGGATATCTCTCAAAGTCTACTACTATTTCAACAGTTCTTACAAGAATTTAATTTAAAACAATCAATAATAATTGGTAGTAGCAGAAGTCGTTTGTTGTAGAAATTGGATTTTGCACAGCTAACGACGAGTGCAATTTGCTTACGACGTGTTAAGAAAATTTAAATTGAGTTGTTATTGTTCGTTTTTAAATTATGCATTCTTCTGAATATATGTTTGATGTTCTCCAAAAACAAACAAAATATTTATAAAAAATAACCAATTTTATATTATTAATTGCAATGTATTGATTTAAAAAAAATTAAAAAAAATGCAAGCAACTATGTAGGTATATTTTATGTTCTTAAATAACACATTAAAGAGAAGCAAAAAGAAAACCAAAGCTAATAAGTATAAATAAATATACAGAAATAAAATTTGGCTTTTTTACTATTAATTATAAGAAAAATTTAGAAAATGGAACTTTGCTATAAATTACAAAATGCAACAAAATTGGGGTTATCGCCGCCAGCCTCAATATTTGCAACGCGAAATAAAACTAGACTATTGGTAGGGCAAATCTGCCACAGGGTTTTGAAAAGTTAGCTCGTGTTCCCGAAATATCGACCCCTAAATTTTTGGAATTTTTTGAAAAGGCGTTTGGTATAAGACAAAAAAAAAAATATACTGAATGTAGGTACTTCTGAGCTAAAATACTATTTCAGATGTCTTCAGTAGAATTGTATGGCTATTATTTTCTTAGGAAATACACATTAACCCTCTAACACTCATTTTAAGGGGTCATTTATTTCTGTTTTTTTAATTCCACACAAAAGTATGTTATAACGGCAATTTAGAGGGTTAAAATGTTCGACGAATATTTTTTGCATTTTATTTCCCTATGGGTCTTCTAAGACCAAAAAATTGTGCAATGTATGTAAAACGGGGGGCAAATTATGGCAGTCGTGATCGAATACTTTTTCGATTCGAAAGCAATTTTATTTCAGTCGATACTGAACGAACCGAAATTATTTTTTCAGTATTGTGAAACTCAAATTAATTCTTTGCAACACCGCAAAAATAATTTCGATTCAGGCGGTATTGACTGAAATAATTAGATATTAAATTGCTTTCGAATCGAGAAAGTACTCGATCACGATTGCCAGAATCATGTCCCAGAAATAAAATTGCTTTCGAATCGAGAAAGTATTCGATCACGACTGCCTTAATTTGCCCCCGGGTTTTCAAAAACTTCAAGGCCCGGAATTTCGAAAATTCGTTTTACATACATTGCACGATTTTTTGGTCTTAGAAACCCCTAGTAAAATTTGATGAAGAATATATTCGTGGAACATTTTTACCCTCCAAAGTGCCGTTTTAGTATACTTTTGTGGGGAAGTTAAAATACGCGACACAAATTGCCCCTGAGTGTTAGAGGGTTAATATATACTAAGAAAAGAATCGCCATACAATTCTACTGAAGACATCTGAAATAGTATTTTAGCTCGGAAGTACATTTAGATTTTTTTTTTTTTGACTTATACCAAACGCCTTTTTAATAAAAGTGATGCATACGTATACTTACTGCTGTGTATTGAGTTGTTGACATTTGATTTTGCTTTAACTACTAGGTTTTCTTTAAAAATGGCCGGTCTTTTTACTTTCTAAATCATCGTCTGAACTAAGATTTTTTTATTTTAATGTAGATCTCCTGCCAATATAAATATTTAAAACATCAATTTGATTTGATTATTTCTATTATTGAAATCGAATTCAGAATCTCTGTGTATCATCATATGGGTAATTCCAAAGTGTTGAACGTGACAGTCGTACGCATCAAATATGCAATAACATTTTAAGCAAATAATATTTTTACGTTTTCTTAACTCTTAAATTATAGAATTAAGAAAGCACTGTTATCTATGCTAAAGTTTATGGAGGGCCCGATTCAAGGTCAAAGATAATGGCGAAAGAAGTAGCGGTTCGAACGTGAAAAAAAACAGAAGTAATTTTTGTGGCCATTTATAAAAAGGCGTAATTCAGCGAAACCTGACACAATTTTTTTGGCAAACTACTTACAGAATTTCACGTAGCATGTTACATTAAAATGTCTTTGGTTTGATTCCAAAATCTTCTGTATTTTCCTTTTTTTAAGCCAAAATTTGGATCGATACGTGACATTTCGAACGTGAAATTTTTTCCGTAATAATTTAAATGAATAATGATGAATGAAAATAAAATAAAAATTTACCGTTAATCCGAATAACATATTTCTCTTTGAACTCTTCCTTAGATTACAGACCATGTAAGAAAATTGTTTTGGAATAATTTTTATCAAATATTAAAGAAAACACAATAAAATATTCTCACATAAAATAAATTACGTTTGGACAGCTTTGCAGGCTGATTGTTCATCTAAGTGAACAAATTTATGAGTAAATTTATAAAATAAGTAAAATCTCAATATTTCTCTATAACAATATCGTAAAATAATCAGCTTTTAATAACTATTAAATTTTCGGTCACGGTGGACCTTTTTGGTAATTTATGTACCGATCTTCACGAAATTTCACAGTATCATTTATAGTCCTATTAAACTGTGACGAGCCAAAATTTGTTATGATTGCATTATTTTTTACGGTTTAAGGCGTACTAAACTGTTTTCCGGGAGTATTGTTTATATGGGGCCTAGGGTAAATTATGGACCGATCATCACAGAACATCACAGCGTCATTTCTAGTCCTTTAAAACTGTGACGTACCAATTTCTGTTATGATAGCATTATTAATTATGGTTTTAGGTGTACTAAACTGTTTTCCGGGAGTAGGGTTTCTATGGGGCCTAGGGTAAATTATGTACCGATTAGGGAATGGTAAATGAATTCCAAAATCGATTTTCGATTTTTCGATCGACTTTTTTATTTCGGTTTTTGAAATCGATTAGTCGAACCTAAAAATCGATTTTAAAATCGATTTCAAAATCGTTTAAGATTAATTTGCAAACTTATACCTTATATCGCAAAGGGGAATACACCAGCATTTTTTTTGGCAAACGACTAGAGAAATTGAACTGAGACTTGTACGGTGGGTAGATATGACTAATTTTTATATATTTCGTTTAAAATGTGAAAATGTGTAAATTTTGAGATGTCCTTTAGAGGAACAAGTGCATGTAAATTTCACATATTAAAATTGTATTCTTGTATAGTCAGTCAGGCCTGTCACATAAATTAATTCCGATCGAAAATGGAAGTGATTTCGTATCTTGCTTCAAATAAAACGAACTCAATTTTGATCAGAATTAATTTCTGTGGCAAGTCTGAATGTATGGATAGTACTATTTCAAAGTATTATGACAATAGTTCCTGATCGGTGCCGACTGTTTATTTGCTAAGTTACTATTAAGTTAGTTTTAGAAAACAAATGTTTGCATGTCGTTGATGTCAGAAAGATGCAGAGATATTTCCTTGTAATTGCGTATTTGATAGGATAAATTACATACTTTTTGTTTTTTCACTCTACTTATAACTTGATTTAAATATCGCTCACACACTGGTCTGTTTCAATATTAGCATATTTCCACAGGAATGCCATGGCTTAATTCACCTGTTGTGTTTCTATAATATGTTGGTTTTCACGAAGCTGACTTTCAGTGTTTGGTTCGGTACGATATGTTTAGAACTTTTTTGTTCACTGTCCATTGATGACTTTAATTTCTAAAGAACAAGAGCCCTTATAATAAAGTTGGCAGTATACCAGGGGTACTAATAGATAAATACGTTAAACTACAACGTTACCTTCGAAAACTGCATAAGCATACCTACAGACGTATGTACGCACAAAAGATAAAGTTTTATTGTGTATTCCCATAATTTATCGATTTAATTAAGATTAAAATTAAAAAATGCCAAAATTTTGATAAAAATAAAAAAATCGATTTTAAAAGCCAAATAATCGATTTTAGTATAAAATCGCATACGTAAATTCGATTGCAAAAAGTCGATTTTTTTTACCACAAAATCGATTTTCGATTGGAATCGAAATCGATGTACCATTCCCTAGTACCGATCTTCACGAAATTTCACAGTATCATTTATAGTCCTACAAAACTGTGACGAGCCAAAATTTGTTACGATAGCATTATTTTTTACGATTTTAGGCGTACTAAACTCTTTTCCGGGAGTAGTGTTTATATGGCGCTTAGGGTAAATTATGGACGGATCTTCACAAAATTTAACAGCATGATTTTCAGTCAAATAAAACAAATTTTTGCAAAATCTTATCGCATTCCGTGCCTTGTTCCAGCATGTATGTTATTTTTTGTAACAAAATTATCAATTTTTTTAGGTGGTGGTTCCACATTTTGATTCATAGCTCTGGTCCTACTAAACCGATTTTGCTGGATTTCAGTCCCAAACTGCTTAGGATAACTACAAGCAATTTGGCACCAAGTTTGTTCATTTCTTTTGAGTTGTTCGAAAGTGAGCGTGTTTTCAACAGACGGACAGACCCAGAATATATATACTTTATGGGGTCTGAGATGAATAATAAAAAAGTTTCACACGGATTGACAAATTTAATATACCCTCTTCACAACTAATTGTGATGGAGAGTATAACAAGTAAGAGTGCTATATTCGGCTGTGCCGATTCTTATATACCCTTCAACATTTTGCGAGCAGAACACAGAGCAACTAGACAAAAACAAAATAATTTTTACATATACATACATACATATTTACTAAAAACTTCATTAAATTTAAAAAGCGAAAACTTGTAAATATTTTTTTTAAATCGTTTTTGAACATAAAAATTAAAAAAAATTGTTTTTGAAAAACCAAGATTCGAACCAGCGGACTCACAGTTTCTAACCTCAACAAACCCCCTAGACAACTGAACCATGAAGGAACGTTGTTCGAATATCATTAAAATAAAATATGGCCCGTTTTATTGTTCACAACTCCACTCATTTGAGTTGTAATTATTTTTGATATTTTTGTTCACCACAAAGTTGTGAACCATAATACAAAAATTACAAATCAAACCTAATTTGGAAACTTTGGCTCTTGCCGTTCTCCAGATATACAGAAAAAAGTAATAAAAATAAAACAACAAGGGTTTTTTGGAACAAATTAGAGGTAGTCGTGGTTTTTTGCTCATATCTCAGCCAATTTTGGACCGATCTGGCTAAATTTCAATAGCAAGAAATGGTGGACTATATGTGACATAAATGTAAAACAATCTTGCCGCTATCATGTGTGGAGTCTCCGGAAAACACACATCAAACGTAAGACGGACAGACGGACATGGTTAAATCAAATTCTCTCCTCATAAGGACCCAGAATATATATACTTTATTTGGTCTTAAAGCAATATTGTAGAAATTACAAACGGAATGACAAACAAAGGGTATATATACTTTTTCCACCTGAGGTGAAAGGTATAAAAACATTAGACTTTAAACTTGAGTACAAATATGGCAAACCAAAGCTTTCTGACTGAAATTTTTTTTATTAGGATTCTTTATTATGAGTAGTATTATGACGAAAATAAAAAAAGTATTTGGCTTTTTAACTAACTGCCTGTTTGTAGAACGCGAGCGCAAAAGTGACTCGTTCAACTTACAAATTACAAGCAGTAAATTTCCTAAAATTTTATTCATTTCATTTTTTCAAGTCGACCAAAATTGGGTTTTAGCCCTATTGACCCAAATTTGGCAAGAAAAAAACCAGGAAGGGCAGCCCAGATCTGCTTAAATGGAGCTTCAAAGTTTAAGAGAGCTCAGATGTTAAATGTTTACATTAAAAGATAATTTTGAATTCTGAGAATTTGGTTAATAGAATCAGGGCTACCCTTAGGTATTTTAGAAATTCCCACAAAAGGTTGCTTTTAAAAAATAAAGTCGTTGAAAAAAATCGGTTGAGAAATATAAGTTGCACATCTTTTTTTTTAACGTTTTTAATTAAAAAAAAAGCATAGTAAAACAAAAAAAAACCAATTGAAACAAAGCAGTCAGTTGCCTTTTTGCATTTTCAGAAGCATGTATTAACGTTATCTTCTCTCATTAACTCGGCGGCCAAAATAATTTTGTAAAATGAGCACTGCAAACACCACAATCTTTTATTTTTAAAAGCTGTTTTGCTAAAATATTCTTTAAAACACTGCGAAAAAATTTTAAAATACATTGTATACATGACAAGGTTGCAAAAAAGTAATAAAATTGTTGCCAAAGGAACAATAATCTGTTAATTGCTTTTAAATTTTGACGACGTTGTTTTGGCGATTTTTTTTTTCGATACAAAAACATAATAAGAAAAATTTATAATTTACTGCAAATTAAAGGTTTTTTGTAAGAAACTTTACAAAAATGGTAAAAATTCAAAAAGTCGCAAAAGTCGGTGATAAAAAGTCGCAGGCCGCTAAAAATTCCGACTTTACTCCGGCGACCGGTAACCCTGAAGAGGATGTTGTGTAGCCAGATTTGATATTTTGCTTGGCAACTCAGCAAGGAAGTGTTACCGCTAATTATATGTATGTGTTTCTATTACATCAACATTTTACTAGAAATTTGTGTTAACACAAATAAAAAAAGCTCAAATTATCAAAAAAAATTGTGTCGACCCTGCTTGGCTTCATGTTTCATGGCTTGCCTTAGAAACACTATTAAAATGGCCAACCCTGCAGCACCCTTAAAAAATTCCTAAATATGAACAACTTACATATGGATGTGTTACAATGTGTGTGCCCTTTTGTTGTCTGCCAACTTGTTTTTGTTGTTGGAAATGGCAACATTCTTTTATTCTTTTACTTTTTATTTCGATTTTTTTCGGAATGAGAATGGATGTGGCCATGTGTGTGTGCGTTAAGTTCTATTAATTTGACAAACAGGCTCTTTTAGCACGAGCAGAGTGGTTTATTCAGTTTGAAATTTTAAGTCAATGAAGTCTGTGGTAAACTTCAAGTTCGCGCTGTTACCGCGACTAAAGTTGTCTGGAAAAGATGTAAGTCCATGGTGTTTGTTAGATAAAAAAATTAGTTGAATTAAAATGAGAAAAGTGCAATAGTTTTCACAAAAAAATCAATGCTTTTGCCGTTTATTTGTGTGTTCGAGTTATGTTTAATTGCAATCACAAGGTGTTTTTTGTGTTACTTTAATGAAAAGGAAAATAAATGAAAACTTTACGAGAAACAACTTGAAAGTTTTTAGTTGCATAATTTGAACTTTATTTATTAAATAAAATTTTAATTTAATTTACATACCTACCTACATACATAAGTAGGTATTTTCTTGTGTGTGATAACTAAAAGAAGGAAAATTTAATTCATGTGTGGTATGTAAACTATGTAATAGGTATTTTATTTTTGCTAGTGATATATTTTTTAAATTGTGAAATTCATTTACATAAACGAGAAAAATGAAAATTAGCGAAAAAAAACCAAGGGCGTTCGTTTATCAAATACAAAAAGCATTTTTCCATTTCTGCACATGGAGTTTTTCATTTTTTTATTCCTGTTTTATTTCTGACTGCGTTAAGCGACAGCGAAAATGACGACGGCAACGACATTGTCTACATATGTATATTCGCTGCAGTGGTAAAGTTTTTGTTGTTTTATTTAGTAAAATCAATAAAACAAATTTGTTTGTTGTTATTTATTCACACGAACGAATAAAAAATAAACAACAGAAACTTGCATTGAATTAACATAAAATTCGAAGAGAATAATATGAAAATAATCAATGTTAAAGATTCTCTTTTTAAAGAGACCAGTAAATACATTAATGCGTTAAGAGTACAAAAGGATACCCAGCGGGAAAATAAGGAATTGGTTACATAAATAACTAAAAAATAATATACCTATTATTTTCAAACGAATAATAATGCATTCATTGGACTCGAGAAGGTAATTTTGTCAGACACAATAATTATACATTGATTACCAAGTATATTTCCACATTTGCACAACAAGGAATGTATTGTAGCGTATGACGTAGATATGTACGTTGTCAAATAAAAACGTAATATTTAATACAAAGGCACACAATAGTTGTCGCAAACGTTAAGGCTTACTACGTCGTATGTTGACATAGATCTTATTCTATTTCATACGCCGGTTACGGCCGTATTGTCTCAGAAAAGAAAAATTTAAAATACCTAGGTAGGTATTAAATTAAATAATTTTTGTGTTTTGAAATTGAATATTTACTGCCTGTTTTTAGAAAACGTAAGCAAGTGAGTGAGTGAGAAATTATATTGAAAACAACAATAAAAAACGAAAATTTGTTTTTGTTTTCAATATAATTTCTGACTCACTCACTTGCTTACGTTTTCTAAAAACAGGCAGTTAAAAACAAATAAAAACAAGGAAACACAAACAACAATTTCAATAAATTTGGATTTTTCTAATATTATTTTCAAAGCAAAACAAAATACCTACGTCTACGATTAAATTGTGGGTAAGTAGAGCGTGGTTTTCAAAATTTAAGGCGTTACGTCCTACGTTCTAACGACTTACTATCCAGTTGTTTCCTAGCATTATTTATGTTTTTAACAGGGTTTAAAAAAACTGAAGTCGAAACCAAAAACTGTCGAACAGAAAACGAAAATGTGTTTGTATACAACTTTACGCTTTTGAGTTGGTTTGACAGCGGCTGTTTACATTTAATCAATCAGAGGTAAAATCAACAGTTTTTTTTTTGCCAATGACGAATGAAGAATTGGAAAAATTGCAGCTTTTCTACTTTGACTGCAGTTTTTTAAATTTTTTTTACACAGGTATTTTCTTAGTTAAAATCCGTTATAAATATTTAAATTCATTCGTAATATACATTTAAATAACTTATTAAAGTCCTTGGACACGTTCTGTGTTAAGAGTTATGAATTCTGGGATAAAATATACAAGATATGTATTACATTCTCGATTCCTTTTGATAACATTTTCTTACTGGGTAGTTTTACGGTAATCAGTGTTGTCATATTTTTTTTTCACATACATATCTTTTAATTTTCAAAAAAATTGTTTTCGACCAAAAACTTTTCTTTACAAATCGTTACTTACTAAAATCGCTTAAACTACATGTGTTTAATAAACATCTATCAAATATACCCAGCAAGCAAAATTCTCCAACGTTCTCTGAATCAGACATACATATATGTATACATATATATTGCAAATAACTGACTTGATTCTTATTATTATTGAATTTTTTATGTAATTTTAATGTGAGACAAAAAAGTGGCTTTTTCTAAGTTTCACCTTCATGTATGTGTATTTTATAACGCAACTTATAATAATTTTTTTTTTGTTGTTTTTTATTAAAAAGGGCTTATGTGATAATTTAGACAAAATTAAGATTTATTTTCTTATATCAAAACAGAGATATAGCGTGCATAGCAGAAGCTAGCACTCTTGTTTATATTTAAAATATTGTTATCAGCAGGGAAACCAGAAATATGCAATTGCATGTTTTTCCTTGTGCGACTAATGATGGCAGAAACAATATATTTATCCGTTTTAGAGCTTTTTATGAATTTTGGCATCGATTTTTTAGTGCATATTTTTGCATATTTTACCATTTGCAGCATATTTTAGTTAATAGAGCCTTTTTACAGCATTTTTTATGTTTATAGCGCATATTTTAACTTTTTAATGCATATTTTGATACATATTCAATTTTTTTAGATGCCTACAATAGTTTTCGCAGCAAAAAAAAAATTTTTTTTTTCGGAAATCTGTTACTTTAATTTCGACATCTACATTTAATTTTTACTCTTAAATTGTGAGACAAAGCAGGTTGTCATTAAGAATAACTGCGATTTGTATCTAGACCAATCTTGTAGTATTCAGATTGACTCAGAATCACTTTTTAAAGTGATCTAACGATGTCCATCCATCCCCCTGGCTGGTTGTCTGTCCATGTTAGCCTTGTACGCAGAGTACAGGTTCCAATTTTGTAGATATGTAATTTGATCAAATATGGACGAAGTCTATGCAAATGGTGAGAATCGGTCTATAATTTCACATCCAAATTAGACTCTTTGTGTCCGCAAGCTATCTAATTCGTGCCAAAAATATTTAACTTCAAATTAAATTATTTTCGAATCGGTTCACATTTGCTCAAAGCTCCCGTTCTTAACTAGCTTTGAATTTTTTAAATGTTAACATTTGTTAAAAACAAAAAACCCATATGGATGTTAATATCTAGATAATATTCGGCGTAAACATCTCTTATAAGAATTTTAACCTTTTTAGGTTTTTTTTTTAGATTTTGTTATTAAATTGTTGAATATTGTGTCTTTAAATGAGCAATTTTAAGTTTTAGGGCATATTTTTAACATTTTTCAGGGCATATTTGCCAGTTTTTATTGCATATTTAATGCGCATTAAACGTGTTTTTTTGAGCATATTTCTGGTTTCCCTGGTTATCAGTAATACATAACAGTCAAAAATTATTACGTTAATGTTGTAAACAACTGTGTTTCCATGGGCAACAACAATACACGTTAATAAACGACGTCAATGTGGGTGGGTGACATGATGTGATACAAAATTGGGGGAAAAAAATGTAAACAAACACTGAAATTATTTCTGGCTGTGCGGTTTGATTGTTTCCTTAATTAAATTCCTCTGTTTAAACAATTAGCCTTAAAATGTACATCTCATAGGATTTCTGTTTATAGAACTTATAGGAATGTGCGAAATGCTGGTTAAAATTTTCAAAAATTTTTTTTATAAATGGGTAGATTATTATCTAGATTAGCATTTATTTGGTAAAAGTTAAGTTAATCAACTTTTTTTTGGATGCAACAAAATAAGGCATACGTTTGAAAAATAGCAAAGTTTTGGCGTCAATGCTTTTTAGAGCTTACTTGCGTTCTATGCTTCAAATTACGGACCACTATTTTTACGCGGCATCACTACAAGTAAAATAATATTTTGTTAATCAAAATCAGGTGATTTCTTCGAAACGCCGCTTGTGACACATACAAAAGTAGAAAGTTAATGCATCCTATGCTTTTGTGTATACCTACAACTTGTTACACAGTTTCTACTTGTTTAACAGCTGCGAAGGATGCATATAACGCGTGGTATACATTTGTATGTGTGTATACAAAATAAAAAAAAACAGACAAGAAAGAAAGTATAGTCGGTCAAGCCCGATCATATGATACCCTACACCACAGTCTTTAAAAACAAATATTCGAGAGTGTATGGCTATATATATAGGGATCTATCTACATTTTAAATTTCATTAAAATCGGTTTGATAGTTTCTAAGAAACAGAAATTGCCCCCTATCTCCCCATGGTCCTATGATTTCAGTAGGCTTGGTCCTGGTGCCAATAAGAATCTATGTGCCAAATTTTATTAAATTATCTCCAAAATTGCGACCTGTACTTTGCGCAAAACGTTACATGGACAGCCAGCCTGCCAGCCGCCGGACGGACATCGTTAATGCATAATACCATTTCCACTATTGTGGTGTGGGTATGAAAATGCTTACTTCGTCTATATCTGCAACGTTGTTAATACGTCGCAAATTTAATTGAGCAAACAAATTTGACGTTTGCCTCAATAAATATTGCTACGTGGAGACCCGGGGTTAAAGGCCATCAAGTATTAACTTGACAGTTATTGAACGTGAAATTATCAAATGATAAGATTTTAAATGGCAGCGCTACATTTAAACAAACCAAAAGGGCTGTATATGGGGACGTTGTAAAATTTTTTATATCCTGTCTTAGAAACATTGACATATCTCTTATTCTAGGGGGTGACTAGCACATCTAGTTTTTTTGGAGATCGACCCGGTCTAATACAGTGCCTCTCATTAATATGTATTCGGTTTTTATATATCAGTTTCTGAAATCCGAAAATTTCTAATAAATATAATGAAATCTTGTTAATTTTTTTTTTTTATTTAAATGTTTATATTCTGAGCTATTTTTAAAACCTTTTCTTTAGCTTCACTTCGGAAAATCAAATCTTGTAACGTTAATTTAACCGCCTTATACTCAATGCAAATTGATGAAACTTTGCAGGCATACATATTCCCGATGACAATACACGAATACAAGGGCGTAACCATCATAATATCTAGGGGGGGTGGGGATGATAAAAAAAATGTATTTTTTGGTAAAATGCTTTTTTGACCGTCTTTTACTCAATGCAAATGGATGAAACTTTGCAGGCATACATATTCCCGATGACAGTACACGAATACATGGGCCTAGCCAGGATAAAATCTAGGGGGGCGGGCAAAATTTTTTAAAACCTTTTCTTTAGCTTCACTTCGGAAAATCAAATCTTGTAACGTTAATTTAACCGCCTTATACTCAATGCAAATGGATGAAACTTTGCAGGCATACATATTCCCGATGACAATACACGAATACATGGGCGTAGCCAGAATAAAATCTAGGGGCGGGCAAATTTTTTTTAAATGTTCTTTTTAAGAAAAGCGTTTCTTAAAAAAATTTTTTTTAAATGTTCTTATTCGTTTATTGGTTTTGACTTATATTGAGTGAATCTATTAACAAAAAAAAAAAAAAAAAACTTATGCACTACAGAAATGCATGCTTCATTAATATTCGGTTTTTTAGTTTTACTACAAAATGCAACGCTGTAAATCTGCATGTTTTACATATATTATTTTAAAAATAAGAAGACACACATTAATTAACCACAGGTCTCCACGTAGCAATATTTATTGCGGCAAACGTCAAATTTGATTGCTACATTAAATTTGCGACGTATAGACCCCATATTGTTATGAGTGGCAATCCATAGCGCAATGATTGCTCTTCTGATTGCTTGAGCAATTATTGCTTAGCAATCTGCTGTAAAATGAGTTGTCATTTATCTGATATCTGATTTCTCTGTACGTTTGTTTATGGCAAAGCAATTTCACGTGCTCTCCAGCAATATAATTAGCAATTATTGTACCATTGTTCTGCCGACGATTTTGCATGTGCCCAGCGTAAAATCAAACAAATAAAGTTAAGCTGACTAAACATGTCATTCTTTTTTTTTTTTTTAAGACGCAATGGGTCGTTAAGGAAAAATTACTTCGTTAGAGCAGAGAATTTTTGTAGTTTTTTCATTACTTAAAAGGAAAAAAATATAAAAATTTGCTGAAATAGGTATTCAATATGAAGCCAAATGCTGTCGGTGACATTATCCGAAGATATAAAAACGAGCATCGAATTGATATTAAAAAAAAAAATTAGCAACCAAAAAAGCTTACCGAGATGGAAGAGCGCCGTATTGTTAGAAAAATCAAGGTAAACCCTTAAGTGTCCCCAAAATTGTTACTGAAGTTGTGGCGGAATTTGGAAAGATAGAAGAAGCCTTTCGTGAATTTGAAAAACAGAAAAAAAGTATATGTTAATTGGTGGGAAGACGTAATTTTTCTTGATGAAAGCAAATTTAACTTATTTGGAAGTGATGGAAAAACTATGGTGTGGCGGAAGCCAAATGAAGAGTTGAAAAGAAAAAAAAACTCCAACAGTTAAACATGGAGGAAGAAGTGTAATGGTGTGGGGCTGGATATCGGCGAAAGGGGTTGGGGAACTGGTATTTATCGAACGCATTTTGAACAAGGACGATTATTTGAACATTTAGAGAGACAATTTGAAACAATCTGCAGAAAAAATGGGAATTGAAAAACTTTTAAATTGTATTAGGACAACGACCCTAAACATATAGCCCACGTCATTTGTGAGTGGTTGCTTTATAATATCCCAAAAGTGATTAATACGCATGCTAAATCCCCAGACATGAATCCCATAGAAAACATAAGGGACCATTTAGATAGCCGAGTCCGCGAAAATTCCATTTCTTCGAAAAACGAACTCAAAAAAGGCTCGAATGAAAAAACCGAATATTAATGTAAGCCAATGTACATGCGTTCGTAAGTTGTGCAGCAGCACTTTTTTACGCACAAACTGAAAATTCCTTAACTATACAGTTTTGTTCGTGTAAAAAAAGTTTATTTCCACCAACCGTGTGATTTTAAATAGGTTATATAGTTTCCTACATGCAGGCTTTCAAGGTCATTAATTTAATGTAAATAAAAGATTATTTATTTTTAATTCTCAATAAAATCCGACGTTTCGTTTGTATTCTTTCCAACTTCTTCAGGAATTGAGGTTTTTATTAAAATCTGGCAACATTTTCAATTCGTGAAAAATAAGACCAAGTAAAAACCGGATTGGGTGTACTTGAAAGAAGTACACAGAAAAAAAACAAAAATTGTTTTTAATTAAAAAATTTTTAAACAAATTAATGGTGTTTTCTTTTCCACAAAAAAATGTGACATTTTATTTAAAACAAGTTAGAGTGCTATATTCGGCTGTGCCGAATCTTTGATACCCTCCACCGACAGTTCGAATGTTTAAGGAGTAATATCTGTATGATGTTATTATTATCTTAAACAGTGACGATTTGTTATTAATTATGGATTTAGGCGACTAAAATGTTTTCCGGTAGTAGGGTTTATATGGGGCCTAGGGTAAATTATGGACCGATCTTCACGAAATTTCACAGTCTTTTTCCCAGTTCTATAAAACTTTAATGTACCAAATTTTGTTATGATAGCATTATTTTTTACGGATTTAGGCGTACTAAACTGTTTTCCGGGAGTAGTTTTTATATGGGGCCCAGGGTAAATTATGGACCGATCTTCACGAAATTACACAGTTTTATTTCTTGTCCTATAAAACTTTGATGTACCAAATTTTGTTATGATAGCATTATTTTTTACGGATTTAGGCGTACTAAGTTATTTTCCGGGAGTAAAGTTTATATGGGGCCTATGGTAAATTATGAACCGATCTCCACGAAATTTCAAAGATTGGTTTTTAGTTCTATAAAACTTTGATGTACCAAATTTTGTTATGATAGCATTATTTTTTACGTTTTTAGGCGTACTAAGTTGTTTTCCGGAAGTAGGTTTTATATGGGGCCTATGGTAAATTATGGACCGATCTTCACGAAACTTAATGGTTTAATTTCTAGTCCTATGTAACTGTGACTTGCCAAATTTTGTAATGATAGCATTGTTAGTTAGGGTTTTAGGCTTAATATACTGTTTTCCGGGAGTAGGGCTTATATGGGGCCTAGGGTAAATTATTGACGGATCTTCACGACATTTCACAGCGTGATTTCCAGTTGAATAAAACGAATTGTTACGAAATCTTATATCATTCAGTGCATTTTTCCACCATTTATGTTAGTTTTTGTAACAAAATTATCAATTTTTTTTAGGTGGTGGTTCCACATTTTGATTCATAGCTCAGATCCTATTGAACCGATTTTGCTGAATTTCAATCCCAAACTGCTTAGGATAACTGCAAGCAATTTGACACCAAGTTTGTTGATTTCTTTTGAGTTTTTCGAAAGTGAGCGTGTTTTCAACAGACGGACAGACGGACAGACAGACGGACATGGCTAAATCGACTTAAAATTACTCAAGGACCCAGAATATATATACTTTATAGGGTCTGAGATGAATAGTAAAAAAGTTTCACACGGAATGACAAACTGAATATACCCTCTTCACAACTAATTGTGGTGGAGGGTATAAAAATGCAATTTGGTGTCTGTTTTTTTAAAATTTTACTCCCGAAAAGGGTGAGTTTTTTTAGAATAAAGCAATCCACCCTTTACGGGAGGGCTGTAGGAAAAATCGACCAAAGAAAAATGGCCCAAAAAAAATTTTTCATGTTCTTTTGGGCGATTCTTCATTTGGGCGATTTTTCATTTTTTTTGGGCCATTTTTCTTTGGGCGAAACATACACCAAATTGCATTTTTTTTTAATAAAATGTCACAGTTTTTGTAAAAAAGAAAACACCATAATAGTCTCAATTAAATATTTTTTGATATAAGCAACATTTTCTGCACTAATATTGTTGACAAAATTAAACGTTTAATTCACTTGATTTATTTTATGATTTAATTTTTGATTAAATTGCTTATATTTTTAATTAATAATGGATTTTGATTAATAGTTTAAAATTTGATCAAAACTGTCCTTCATGTTCGATGGTGTGAACCTCGCTACGGAATAAGAATTTATTAAATAAACATCTACCTACTATCTTTTTTCTGTCAGTGGTATTCAGGTTTGCCAATTTAGTTGCTAGAAAAATTAATTAAGCCCCTAGCCATTTTTATTCAGCAAAACTTTCTTCAACATATGATGGAAAGCCTGGTACTCTGTTCAAATTTGAAAAAAATGCTGAGTAACATTTATTATTTAAAGCGGCCCATACACTCGCAATATAAATGTTAAATGTTTCGTATTGTACAATTTTATCGCTAAGGTGGAGCTGGCACAATATATTGGCAACAATAAAAAGACTGCTATATTATTGCACAACGCAAAGAAGTGCAATAAACTGTGAAATGTGTTGTCAATAGTGTACAACGTTGTTTTTCTTAACGGTTATGTTTTTTTTTTTTTGTGAATATAATAAAAATATGGCGAATAACTGTATAATAATATTGTATAATGGATGGGGTGCTTTATACGAAAAAATTTTACGTTTAATATTACTTATCTCGTGTGCTTACACAACTTTACGTTTTTATTACTTCAAAAACACTGTGAAATATGGATGCAAAAATGTTACCGATTTTTTTAAATTGTATCATAAACCAAATTCAAACGAGAAAAATCTGATTTCGCAGCTGTAAACAAAATTTAGCCGAAAACAGTCTGTCTGTCCGTGTGTTGAAATCACGCTCACTTTCGAACGAAAATATAAGTATTGGTTTAAAGTTCTTTCTAGTTCAGTAGGAAAACAATTGTGAATCCAAATGTGGAACAACCTCCATTAAAATGTTATAATATTGTTACAAAAACTAACACGACACACGCACGAATCGACATAAGATTTTGCACAAATTCGTTTTATGTGACTAGAAATCATACTCACAAAGCATACAGAGATGAAAAAAGTGACGTTTGAAAAATGCCCAAATCATTTGCGAGGGCAGCTTTTGAAGAAAGAGAAAGAAAATGTTTTTTGGTAGTGAAGTGGCATTGTGTAAAAACAGGCCTCCACTATCAACACGAATTGCGTAATCAAAACAAAAAATGCAAAAAAAAACACAATATTTTCTGTCTCGTGACGCCTCTGCATGCTCTGTGATCATACTGTTAAATTTCGTGAAGATGGGTCCATAATTTACCATAGGCCCTATATAAAGCCTAAAATTTGGTCTTTCATAGTACATACATATCATCATTTGGGAAAACTCCTTATAATTTTCATAAGATTTTTTTTTTTCATTTTGCAAATAAACAAATAGTGTGTGTTAATACCTATTCGTTGGCAATCGTAAACAAATAATAATTAGGTATTTATTTCCTTTTTTTAATATATTTTATCGATCTTCTTCATTGCACTACAATTAACACAATACGGCACACCACAAAAACTACTAGAAAAAATAGAAAAAAGAAGAAAAGCCCACAAAAAACAAAAGGCCAGACAAACAAACGAACTTTTTGTTCTTTAGTTTGTAATTTTTTTAATGAATAAACCCGTGTGTGTTTCTAATGCAAAATTTTAAGAAAATTGTTTTTAATTAAGAAAAACACCAAAAATAGTTAAATGATCAGCCGTTTAGTTAAATTAAATGTATGTATGAAATTATTTTTTCAAATACAATATTTTATAAAATTAATGTTAAAAAATAACAAAAATATTAAAAATAGAAACCAGAACAAGAAAAATATCTTTTAATTAAAACGATGAAGACTTTTTAAGTGAAACGAACTCATTGAGAAAATCTGTGTGAGTGATGATAGTAGTATTTGGTTTTTGCCAAAGCTTTCTCAATCTACGCAGATGATGATCAATTAATTGAATGTTGGTTGACTGTGCCTTAAATCTGTTAAAAAAACAAATTCGCTAAAACTCGCAAACTATTTGAAATGTTAATTGATAATAAATGCTTTTTTGCGTTAAATTGAACTTTTATTAATTTTTAATTAACTCTTTTTTCTCAATTAAAGTGTTTTCAAAGTCAGTGAGGGGAAGTGTTGTAAAGTATTTATTATTGCTGTTGTTTTTTTTTAATAGGGGCATTTCACTCGATCAGCTTGCCGCAAAACCTTCTCATTGTTTTAAATGCAAAACCATTAGTTTTGACATTTAGAATTTTGTTTTGTAATTATTTATAGTGTAAAAAGTTAGTTAACAACAGCAATTACAATTATAATTATTAATTTCATTTATTTTCTTAGAAAACATAAGCATTAAAAGTAAATTGCAAACTATTTACATTGTTTGTACATATCATCAGAGTTGCCAGAATGTTTTTAAACCTGCATGAAAATATCCTATTTTTCCTACAAAAAAATAAAAAACTTATAATATTTTACGCAAAGGAAAATAATACGCCGACTGATAGCTTATTCTATTTCATACGCCGCTCAAAAGTCCTTTTTTCGAGGATCAATTCACGACTACAATAGTGAGCCTCAGTAAATTTTATGTGGGTAGCTCTTAGAACAAATCGAAAGTTCCAACAAAATCTTGATGGTGTAGAAGGGGAATACGGATATCCCCATACAAAGAAATTATATTTTTCCTACATCTGCAGAACTACAATAATGAGCCACAGTAAATTTGATGTAAGTAACTCTTAGAACGAACTGCTCGTTCGAACGAAACCTTGAAGGTATAAGAGGGGTGGGGAAATGGATACCCTTAACATAATCACCCCTATCGTGAATAACAAGTGGAATTTTTATTCCCATGAAATTTTCATTCCCCTCGAAGGGAAAAAAGCAATCGTGAATCTCATGTGAAAAATTGTTCACGCTATCAGTTGCAGTGAATGTAAAAAAAGGAGAAAGAATAAAAAAATTAAAAATCAATGAAATTTTTGTTCAAAAATATTCAAGTATATATTTTAAAGAAAAGTTAAAATAATAAAGCAAAATATTTAGTATTGGAGGGATAGTTTGATTACAACGTTAGTTTTTTGCACTTTTTAAATTTAATGTAGTAAAAAATTTTCCAAAATTCTGTTACCAGGTCAAACGAAAGTTTCACAAATTCGCAGGCAATCTACCTGTTGCTTTGCATTTTGTTGAGCCATATATCGGTTTGTGCCTTTTTAACTTTATTAACCCTTAATATTAGATTTATAGGAGGAGCTACTTACATACATGTTCTGTTCCCTAGCAAAAATAAAGTGAGCAAATCTAAGGGAAATGTGAACAAATTACGAGGGAAAAAATTTTTCACGATAAGGGGAAATTTTTCCCGTGAACATTTTTTTACGTTATTATTCTCCTTTGAATTACATTTTTTCATGGGAGTTGTTCATGATCGCAAATATGTGAAAAGGGGAAAAATTACGAATGAAAAATTTTTCACGATAGGGGTGAATATATTCATTCACGCAGGCTGCTGCTAAATTGCGTATCATTATGTAAAAGATGATTTTTCATCAGTCCTTTTTTAATTCCTTCAAAACTTTCAAGTAAACATGGATGTAGTTTTAATAAAAAAATAAATATTTTCAGTAAATAAAAATATCATAATGTACTTTCTTGTGCTTATTGATCATCATCAACATCGGTGTCAACCTCATCGAAGCTATCATTTTAATCATCGTCATCATTATCACCTCAATCATCATGTAAAGTACTTTTCGTTTACATTCACTACCGTTTTAAGTCACATTAGTGATATAGTCCATTTTATCTGTTTATTCTGCCGCTATAAGTGAATGTAATATAAAGTTTTTACGTTATAGTCCATTCAGCGATATAAGCACTTTCGCCATATGTGCCATCTATCAGCGGCTAGAAAAGGCAACCGTAAAGCAAATTATAAGCGTTATAGTCACATTAGCAAAAAGTACTAAGTTCTTTTTAGTTTTCTAAAGAACTTGGAATTATATTCAACATTTTTAATTTTTCGAATTTATTCTATGAGCTAAATTTCAGTTATGTATTTTATAAAGCTTTTTGTAATAGTTCTATTCCTTAAATTTTTCAGAAATGACTTGGAATTACATAAATTAAAAACTATTTGTTTCTGCCGTTGGTATCATTTATGAAATATTATAATTTTAACTATCTATTTTTTATATGTAGTATGTTGCAAACCATAAGCCTGCTGCCGGTGTAATTTTTATGAATTTTTTATTTTCTATATTCACATAACTTATTATACCCACACCACAATATGAATTTTGCGGATGGCTGTAACACCTTTAAATATGGCTGGCTGGCTACATGGATACATGGGCTCCTTATGAGCAAAGTATAGGTCGCAATTTTGGAGATCATTTAAATTTTAAATTATTATCAGGGAAACCAAAAATATGCAATTGCATGTTTTTCCTTGTGCGACTAATAAAGGCAGGAACAACATATTTATCCGTTTTAGAGCTTTTTATGAATATTGGCATCGATTTGTTAGTACATATTTTTGCATGTTTTACCGTTTGCAGCATTTTTTGGCATATTTCAGTTAAAGGAGCCTTTTTGCAGCATTTTTTAGGTTTATAGCGCATATTTTGCCTTTTTAATGCATATTTTGATACATATCAAATTTTTTTAGATGCCTACAATAGCTTTCGCAGCATATAAATTTTTTATTTTTTTTTGAAAATCTGTTACTTAAATTTCGACATCTACATTTAATTTTAACTCTAAAATTGTAAGACAAAGCAGGTTGTCATTAAGGATAAATTTTATGCGATTTGTATCTAGACCAGGGTTACCGTTAGGAATTTTTGAAAAGTCGCACAAAAGGTTGTTTTATAAAAATAAAGTCGCACAAAAAAGTCGTTTCAGAAAATAAAAGTCGCACATCTTTTTTTAAACGTTTTTTATTAATAAAAAGCATTACAAAACAATTGAAACAAAAAGCTTATTGCAGAATTCATTTTTATCATATTTCATAACAATGTACATGTTTGTCCATGTTTTCATGTATAGTGAAAACATTTACTTAAGTTTAATAAATTTGTCGTATGCTGCCAAGGTCAAAGGAGTAGAATTTCAGTTTAAAAACAAGCCAAAAAAGTTAAGGTTAATATATTTTTGACAAAATTTAAACTTGTCCAATTAAAGCCCCTTGAAAATTTTACTTTAATTCCGTTCGTTTGATCTTGGCGCAATATTTCTTTTTCTTAACATACCTACATAAATACTACTTTTTTGAAATTTTATTTCTATATTTAGAAATAAGTCCATCACAGGGAATCCAGTCTTCTATATCTTTGTCTATTAAATTTAAAGATGACAGCATTGAATTGCATGTTTTTACATTGCTTTGTTAGTGTTTACGATTCGAAAACTACAGGTGGTGCTAAGACTACAACAATCCAAAACCAACAGAAACAACAGAGGTTTTTTGCATTGCATTGCTGGTGTTTACGATTCGAAATGTCAACCATTTCTAACAAAACACTGACAAATTAAAACACATTGGTCCGAACTGTCAAAACTTGCCACCACCTTGAACTGTATTCGCCTCAAATACGTTGTATACATGACAAGGTTGCAAAAATGTAATAAAAGTGTTGCCAAATGAACAATAATTTATGAATTGTTTTTAAATTTTGACGAGGCTATTTTGACGAATTTTTTTTTTTGATACAAATAATAAGAAAATTGAATGTTTTGTAAGAATCTTAACAAAAAGGGTAAAAAGTAGCAGAAAAATTAAAATAGTCGCAAAAGTCGGTGATAAAAAAAAGTCTCACAAAAAGTCGCAGACCGCTGAAAAAGGGTCAAATTGCGACTTTAGTCGGGCGAACGGTAACACTGATCTAGACCAATCTTTTAGTATTCCGATCGACTCAGAATCACTTTTTAAAGTGATATAATGATGTCCATCCATCCGCCTGGCTGGTTGTCTGTCCATGTTAGACTTTTGCGCAGAGTACAAGTTTCAATTTTGTAGATAATTTGATCAAATATGGACGAAGTTTATGCAAATGGTGAGAATCAGTCTATAATTTCACATCCAAATTATACTCTTTGTGTCCTCAAGCTATCTAATTATGATGGTATTTAAATTAAATTCGTGCCAAAAAGATGTTACTTCAAATTAAATTATTTTCGAATCGGTTCACATTTGCTCAAAGCTCCAATCCTTAACTAGCTTTAAATTCCTTTTAAATGTTAACATTTGTTAACTATTTAGCGACCGTTCCTAAAATCCCTTTAAGACAAAAACCCATATGGATGTAAATATCTAGATAATATTCGGCACAAACATCTCTTATATGAAATTTAACCTTTTTTTTAAGGTTTTTTTAGATTTTGTTATTAAATTGTTTAATATTGTGTCTTCAAATGAGCAATTTTCAATTTTTAGGGCATATTTTTAACATTTTTCAGGGCATATTTTCCAGTTTTTACTGCATATTTAATGCGCATAAAACGTGTTTTTAGAGCATATTTCTGGTTTCTCTGATTATTATATAATATAAATTATTGGCACAAAAACCAAGTTTTTGAAAATGGGCCGAATCGTAGGACCACGAGGGGAAATTGGGGGGAAATTTTTACCTCTCAGGGACTATCAAACCGATTTTAATGATATTAAAACAAAGATAAATCCATATTTATATGGACACATAAGCAGTGCTCTTCATGTGTCCCGAATAGGGCGCACTCTCGAAAATGTGTTTTTAAATACTGCGGTGTAGGGTATCATATTTTCGGGCTTGACCGACTATACTTTCTTACTTGTTTTTATAATGGATTGTGGTATATACTATGTGAATTAGGCTTATAATCACATTAACGATATAGTCCACAATTTCTCTGCAACTAAAGGATGTGACTATAAGCGAAAAGTACTGTATATGCATAAAATGTAATCTATAGCCTGCTCTGAAAGTGATTCTGAATCGAAAATATGAACCAAGGACTAATATTTTAAGGTGTTAAACACATCAGCATAAATGCATAATACCCTCTACACAATTAAAAAAAATTGGATGCTAAATGGGGGTTAAAACAATGCTAAAAATGCTAAAAATAAAATTTGAAAATGCTAAAAAAATGCTAAATTTTCTTAAATAATTGTAACATTTTAATGAATGAATACATTAATTTACCTGAAAATATTATATTTCTTAAAAATAAAATGAAGTTTATATAAAAATAAATTATATACATACATACACCTAATTTTTACGATGATTTAAAAGACATGTCTTTTTTGTAGTTCATTTTTAAAGAAACTTCCAAAAACATGTTAAATTTTCACAATGTTTCTTATTGTGTTTGATTTTTTTTGTTTTCGTTAAATATGAATGTATGTATTGAATTTTTTTAAATTAAATTTGTTTATTTTTTTATATTTTAAAAAACAATTGTCATTTTGAAATAGAAATACAACATAAATTAAAAAACAAAATTAAGTACAAAGAGGAATGTCAAAAAAATCACAGAAAATACGATTCATGTCTTTTTTTTTACCCTGCTTACTTCTCTCCAACGCTCGCTATCAAACTAAAAAAGACATGATTCAAAAATAGGGGAAAAAATCATCATGAAAATTGGGTGATGGATTTATTTAATAAAAACAATTCAGTAGTTTGACAATAGTTAGCGGTTTTTTAACCAAAAAAACAAAAGTCCCTATCTTAAAAATATTACAAAAAAACTGTATTCGCAAATATGCGAATACATGTAAATCATATGAGGCAAACCATATTGAAAGAAAATTTTTGTTAATTATTATGAAACTGTCTTTGTTAATTTTTGACAGTAGGTTAAGGAAGGCTATGCATATTATGGTTGGGCCTTTAGGTTTTACAAGAAAAGTAAAAGAAAAAGAAATTATAAACAGTTTAAGGCTATTAATAAATTTTGTTGTATTGTGAAAGTTAAAATATAAATGCGTATAGTTTAATTAATAATGAGATTTTGTACTTAAAATTTAGCTGCGTCATAGATCTTGAAGAAGATAATAAGAATATGTAATAAAATTAAAAAGCACTTAATTCAACTTAAGCCATTATTATTTATTGCCACAGATATATATTATTAAATACAAAATATAAGTAAAAACAAAAATTGTCATTGAAAACATAAAAGGCTATTCAACAGCATTTTCAGTAAATTTAATTACACATAAAACACACCATTATATGAATAGTTTTCCTTAATTTCAAAGTGTTGGCCAAAATACCATTAGAATATGATATGTTTTCATCATATTCTAAACACCTATCAGAATTCAATAGTTGAACTTCTTCTTTAGTAAAATCTACCATTTCTTCTTTAATTTGTTTGGTGTTTACAGGGTTGCTATTATTATACATTTGTATAAATGAAGCACAGCCGCGAAAAACGTTGTAAACGCCACATTTTGCAAAAACTGTTTTTTTGCAGATAAACGTTGACTTTACTCTCTTACACAGTTTAAACATCAAATCAACCAAAACTATGCACCTTAACGCCTTCAAAATGGCGTACAAAGTGTCAGCCAGTGGAAGAACATTGCAAGTTACTAACATAATGATGAAACCGAAATGGGTTTGCAGTGCGGAATAATGTTTTAAAAGCCTTTTGCATTAAAGTTTTTATTATCACTATTTTAAATAATAGAAAAAAAAAATTTTTAAAACAAATAATGCTGCTTGTCAAAAAACGTTTTTTTGCTCTCCTGAAAAATTATTATTTTGTAACTTAAAACGTTATTCGCGGCTGTGCTTCAAATGACAAAATACAAAAATGATGAAAATAATGCTAAATGCTATTTGAAAAATTCGCTGCTAAATCAAAATAAATAATGCTAAATTTAGCAGTGAAAATGCTAAAAGGGTCACACTGTTTGTAATACATTTTCTTTGTTAAACTAAAAGGAACAAAAAACGTTTGCAGCCCAGATTTTTAAGATCGCACAACTTGGCATTAAGTTTTTTTTTTTTTTTTATTAAAATACAAAAATTAATACATGTTTGTATATTTATGTACAAATGCATTTTTGCACCATATATACAGTCACCTTAAATAATATTCGTTTAGAATATATTTTGAATTAAATTCATAAAATTTCAGTTATCAAAATATGGAAAATTCAGATTTGAACATTTTTGTTTGTTAGGTGGCGCCATTATGATTTATTTTGGAATACCTTTAAAAATTTAATGACAATTAGTTTATTAGTGAACAAGTTACAGCTGTTCTAAGCTTCGTTCACAATGTTTGCAACAATTTCTTCTATCTTATTCCTTCTTAAAGTATTTCATATATTTTCCTTTAATTTATCGAACAGTTTTTTTTTTTCATTTTTAATAATTTGTATGAAATTACAAATGACGTTTATAATTTTTTTTTTTTAGTTTTGAATAAAAATGTTTTCAAAATGTTTTTAAAAATAATAACAAATTAGTATTGTGGCTATTTTTTAAACTGTTTATGGTTTAATCCAAATTTTCTTTAAATAATTTTTTATGAAGAAAGGAATTTTACAACATGAAATTATTGAAAATCCATTGGTAATTTCCCATTACTGATAGCAGCAGGGCTCGAACCCAGGCTTTCACGGACAGGTTACCCTTACATGTTCCAATTGCCGTTTAACACCCACAGCCATTGACAACTGCTGGCAGTCAATAGTCAAACATCAATCTTTAAACCAAATTATGGCCCCTATTACGGCTTACAACTCAACTCAGTTGAGTTGTCATTTCTTTCTTTTTGTATTATGGTTTACAACTTTGCTACATTGCGGTGAACAAAAACATAACAAAAATTAAAACTGATCACAAGCAGTTGTCTTGATTACAATTCAAATGAGTTGAGTTGTAACCCGTAATAGGGGCTTATATTTAACCTTTGGTAGATCGAAATTTGCCTTGAATGATTATCTATTTTAATTGACTCACCTCACTCACTTCCTAACAAATACGTAATAATATTGTGGAAAAAATTTAATTTTAATTGAAAATGCGAAAAAAAAATTGTTGCTTAATTGTGAACACCAAGTGAAAATGTTGCTGCCACTGTGAACGAAGCTTTAAAGGCGCTACTTTTGTGATTTCGAAATGGATTCAAAGCAATTTCGAATGTTGATTTATCATTGCTTTTTATCGGAAAAGAACACCGTTCAAGCCAAAGGGTTAATTGACAATTGTTGGTCAGCTCCATTGAGACAAATGGTAGAGAAGTGGCTTGCTGACTTAAATAGTTGCCGTACAAAAACCCACTGACCCCAGAAAACATCAAAACAGGGGCTAATTCTAGCGGTCTGATCGAATACTTTTTCGATGCGAAAGCAATTTTATTTCTTATTCTTTCAGTCGTTGCTGAAGGCTTTTAATTGAGTTTTTACAACACTGAAAAAATAAACTCTTTAATTAATTAAAATTTTCCTCTTGCGAACAAAAGTTGTTAACAGACTTAAATCATTTATGGCTTGTTTTGTTTGCAACTTCGTTTTTGATATGTCTGGAAAAAATTAGAAGAAAAAATAGCTGCATTTCACAATTTCAAAATGATTTTCTTTTTGAAAATAAAGTTATGTTTCTAAAACGACTGGGCATAGTAGAAAAAAAGTTTAACTTTACCTAAAGGTAATTTTATTGCGGAATTTTTTTTAGTAGTTTTAATAAACTAAACCGTTTTTTAGTTACGCAAATATATCTTGTGCAGCCTCTTCTATTTTTGAAATAACGGTATATCACGAAAACAAGAGCTAACCTAAAAAAAAACAGTACGCACCAATGGATTCAGCGTACGCGAATTAGGTTAAAACGCCAAGTGCCCGGTTTGTCTCAAAAAAGTGTTAAATTCTAGCACAGTGTTATTTATTCTTTTGTACGAATATTGTTAAGTGTCACTGTCTTAATCAATGAGTTTAATATCGGGGAAAGTAGATAGAAGAATATTTGATGTTGTGATCATGGTGGAATAAACAGGTGGCAGCACTATACCAGATTTTTTGCTCTTGCATTGTTTGTCTAGGTTTATGTCAAAGTTTTGTTTATGTTTACAAAAAGTCCACGTTTTGTGCTGTGATTATTGTATTTTATTAAAGTTTTTGATCATTTTAAATTAAAATAAATAAGATATTGACCATAATTAAACAAAAATTGGCTAAAAATTTATTTATTTCATCACGTTCTGCGGTACGCTTTGATTTTTGTTTAAAGTATTTTATGACTTAAACGGTGATGTAATTTCCATTTTTGTTGTAATGTTGTATTTGTTGCCGTAACGATGCCACCTGCTTATTCCACCATGGTTGTGATATTGATATATTAATTTTATTCAACATTTTTTAAATGTTGGTTAAGGGTAAAATTAATTTCATCATCTTCTATATAAAAAAAATTAAATGTTGTCTGTTGCTGATCGCATAACTTGAGAACGGCTTGACCGATTTGGACGATTTTTTCTTTAAAATAATCGCCACGGCTCCATCGATTTGACAAATTTTTGTTCAAATGTTTGTATTAAGAAAAATTTACCACGCCTACTTTTACGCCCACTTTTTCTATTTATTTCACCGATTTGGACGATTTTTTCTTTAAAACATAAAAACTTAGGTTTTTACGGAAAGAAAATATTGCCCGCCCACTTTTTTCGATTTTTCTAAAATCAGAAAACGGCTCCATCGATCATAAGTAATAAGCTACCAAGCGAAGCCGGGGCGGCCAGCTAGTTAATAATATAAAGAAATTTTGATAAATTGAAATTTATGATAAGGGTCCCAGAATACTGAGAATGTCAAACTGTGTTGACAGCTCTGTTCAGTCAGGTTTGGCAAGTCATCATGAATCTTTTAACGCTAGAATAACGCTTCCAAAATGGGAAATTTGCTTTGAAAAAAATAAATCAGCTCGCGAAGTTGATAGAGCACTTTGTCTATTTTATGATCTTCATTTCTGTTTAAAGGCTACGTAAATAAGCAAAATTTTCGTATTTGGAGCGAAGACAATTCTTAAGCGATTAACGAATCACAATTACATTCATTTAAATTGACTGATTGGTGCGGCTTACACGCTATTTGGAAATGAGCAAGGAGCTGCCGTTACGGTGAATGGCGACCGCTATCGAGCCATGCTTACAGAATTTTTATTTCAAAAAATGAATCATCTAAACATCAAAGATATTTGGCGTAATTTGACGTACAGTACGTACAGTACAAGCGATTTTTTGTAAATAATTTGGTAAAAACCTTATTTACATTAGTGGTCCTGTTTATTGGTCCCCTCATTCGTGTGATTTACCGCCTCTGGATTACTTTTTATGGGTCGGGGCTATGTATGTTAATTCATTAGTTTATGCAGACAAACCCTATTTTCTATTTTTCTCTTTATTATTCTTTACTCTAATATTTAAACATATCGAGCCCTACCTCGAAATTAACGTAGGGGAGCATTTCTCTCTACGCAAAGTTAATTTTATATGTATGGATTTTTGATCATGACCTTTATTTTCCTTAGTTTTAACCAGTGTTCGAAAATCAACATTGTATACTGTTACTTAAGGCTAGTTTACACTATCGCACAAGTCTTACGTACCCTGTCATGATAAGTTGTTATTGTTTTTTAACAGTTTTCAAACAATAATTAGATCAGGGATGCATTTTCATCAAAATAAGTAAGACTTTTGTGATAGAGCAAACTTTCGGTACGGTTAATATTTGTCAAACTTTTTGAGCTAAATGTAACCATCCCAGCGAAAATTTTGCAGAGTGAAGCCGTTGCATTTAAGAAGCAATTAAATAAATTTCAGCCGTAAATCAAATGTCTTAAGCAGTATTGTTTGCCCCAGAAACCACTCTTAACTCTAAATTATTGTGCTTTCTTTTATATTCGTCCTCCGTTTTAAACGTTTATTGAGCAAAATGGCCGCAGCACTATCGTCGTCTACATTCTTTGAAAATAGAACAAAAATGAAAAATTAATTTTTGTACAAAAAATGTTTGTGTTGCTTATTGGCGAAAACAAAATGGAAACAAAGTGTGTATTTGCCAAGCAATTTGTGTGGCTAATTTCGCCCTTAAAACCATTCTTTTGTTTAATTTAGCCATTTTAGTCCCTTTACTGGGGACAAGTAAATCTCCAATTTGAACGCTTAGTGGTTTACAAAAGCTCAAGAAGTCCGCAAAGCAATCTATATTTCATTCACATGCTCCCTGTTATATCTTTCGAGTAAAAAACTTTGTAAATGTCTTAATATGTACGCAATTGTACTTAATTCTAAATTTTCTGTAAACAATTTTTTTGTAAACAGAATCGTGTTACCAAATATATATTAAACTTCCCACTAAAGACCCTTTCTGAAAAAATTACTTTTACCGCCATTAATACATACAGTATCGGACAAAACCCAAGCACCCCCTCAGTATATTTTTTTTTAAATTATGAATTTTTTAAGAAAACAAAATTATTAAAAAATTTTTTTTTATTTTTTTATTTATTTATATCTTTTTTATTGAAAAACACAAACTTAAGGAATTCAGAATTTAATAAAAAAAAGTTATAATTCAAAAAATATTTTAAGTCGCAAATATAAGCGGACTAAACTAAAGCACCCTCAACTTAAGGTACAAAAAAAACTATTGAAATCAATATTTCGTTGCGAGTTCTTTATTCTGGATGACACACGCACATCTTTTAGGCATAGAGGATATTAAATTATTAATTATTTCCGGTGATATTGCTTCCCAAGCTATTTTTGCAGCTTCAAATAAATTTTCCTTGGTTTTGCAATTTTCTCGGTTGATTATTAAGTTAACGATCTCCCTCAAGTTCTGGATTGGGTTAAGATCAAGTGAATTTATCAAGAAATTAATTAAGTGCAAAATATTCGATCAACAGATCAATTATGTCTAGGCTAATTAAAAAGTTTTTTCAGACTGGTCGCACATCACTTACTCATTCTGGAGGAAGGCCACGTTAAACTTCGCGACATGAAGACTCCTTAATTAAAACGACACTTCAAAATGATCCTACAGCATCCATACTTCCATCAGTCTTATGAATTGGCCCAATCCCTTGCCCAGAGAAACAACCCCATACCATTATGTTGCCGCCTCCATGCTTTGCAGTGCCTTTGCAATTCAACCGTTGTGTATTTGATCTGCGTACACGCCTAATGCCATCTGAATCCTTTAAATTCAACTTAGATTCGTCAGAAAACAGCAGTCCTCCATTTTTGGACACTCCAGTTGAGATGGGCCTTGGCGAATTCAAGTCTTGCTTTTTTTTATTTTTTGACGATATGAAAGGTTTTTTTGCTGGTCGTCGACTGAATAATCCGGCCTCTACCGCCCTTCTGCAAATCGTTATTTAGCTAATTTTTAAATCTAAGTGGTTTCGTATGTGACTATAAGATGCTGTAGGATAATTTTGGATTGTCCTTTTAATTAAGGAGTCTTCATGTCGCAAAGATTACCGTGGCCTTCCTCCAGAATGAGTAGGAGATGTGCGACCAGTCTGCAAAAACTTTTTAATTATCCTAGAAATAATTGATCTGTTGATCGAATATTTTGCAATTAATTAATGTCTTGATAAATTCACTTGATCTTAACCCAATCCAGAACTTGAGGGAGATCGTTAACTTAATAATCAACCGAGAAAATTGCAAAACCAAAGAAAATTTATTTGAAGCTGCAAAAATAGCTTGGGAAGCAATATCACCGGAAATAATTAATAATTGAATATCCTCTATGCCTAAAAGATGTGCGTGTGTCATCCAGAATAAAGAATTCGCAACGAAATATTGATTTCAATAGTTTTTTTTGTACCTTAAGTTGAGGGTGCTTTAGTTTAGTCCGCTTATATTTGCGACTTAAAATATTTTTTGAATTATAACTTTTTTTTATTAAATTCTGAATTCCTTAAGTTTGTGTTTTTCAATAAAAAAGATATAAATAAATAAAAAAATACAAAAAAAAATTTTTTTAATAATTTTGTTTTCTTAAAAAATTTATCATTTAAAAAAAAATACTGAGGGGGTGCTTAGGTTTTGTCCGATACTGTATTTTATAAAAATACGTATTGGAACACAACTTGACACAAAAAGTTTTTATGAGTCTAAATCTCTCTAGAAAATTTTATCTTAATAGGGGCCTTATAGGGCCAACTTCGTAAAATCACTTTTAGTTCTAAAATACAATCCTTTTCGCTAGTAGCGGTAAAGTGTATCATATAGTCGGACCTCTGCCGCCTTCACTTCCTCAATTTGTTCATTCAAAAGTTTAAAGGGTGTTATATTTTTTATTAAAAAACTTTTTGCCAGGTTCTTTTCTTTGCCTGGGTAGCGAAATAGCTTCGTTCAAAAGCAACTATGTAATATAAATACTACAATGCTTTTTTCTTTTTACAAACAATAACAATAATTAATTGTGTAAAAATGTATTTTTATTTAGTTTTTACATTGTTTATTTTTCCTTTCTTTTTTATTTCTTTTTATTGCAGCCTTAAATGTAAAGCAAGCGTGCACCAGTTAACAAAAAATTTTGCTTTTTAGTGTAAAAGCTTGTGCTTTATTTGTGTAAATTTTAAACACATTTTTAAATAAAAATTGATTTGAATTTCGTATAGACAACGCCAACATGAGAAGACGACAAGCAACCTCTAGTAAGATTTTAATTTTTTATTTCATATGATTTTTATTATTATTTTTTAAGTATTTATAAATTATATTTTTTATTTTTATTTGCTAAAACGTTCAGTTTTCCTTAAAAACTATTGATTTTATTTAATTTGGAATAATTATTTATTTATTTATTCATAATTCACTTACTAACGTTACGTACGCTATTGATGATAAAAATTATCAAAATAATGTAACAGACAGAGTTGTATAGTAGCTGGTGTTGCCAACTGCATGATGCATGATAGAACCGTTATTTTGACAAACACCTGCCAGGTTATGACTTTATTGTTTTCAATTAAGTGTCGTTTACAAGTTATTAAAGTGTTGGCTGTAATTGTTAACAAATATTTAACTTAACTTATTTAAAATACACGTTAAATGTGTGTAAATGTGTGTTATTGCAAGTTAAATGCTAATTAATTATGAAAACATTTTAAATATAATTAATTTTAATAGAAGAAAAAATCCTATTGTTAAATTACCCACTACTATTAAATATGCACTCTTTTCTAGTTTTTTTTTTTTTATAATTGAAATGCAGTATTTTTTATTCATGTTATTATTTGTGCAATTATTTTGTAAATTATAAAACATGCAGAAGGTTAAGGTTTTCTTTTGTCCGTGCAATGAACTTAAAGGAAATTAAATCTATATTTAAAATATTTTAAAGACTTAAAGTTGGTCACTAGGCGTAACTGGTTATTGTGTCAGTTTTCGTAAGTTGATGGCTAAATGACGTTTGTAAAACTTTAAAAAACCTTACAAAAGGTTTTTGCAATTATTTAACGGCAAACATGAAAGCTTCAATGCTTAATTCTTTTAAATAGTAGTAGTATAAGGGAAAATTTGTTTGTATGTGTCACTCGGACAATGCTGGATGAAAAATCAAAAAATTTTGATATGACGGCGAATATTACGTCCAGCACACGTACACGTGTGAATTCGCCTGCTGGACAAGCATTTGACAAGTGTATTTGGCCCTTAACAGTTAAATTTTTGATTGCAATTTGTCACATTTAAGTATATCAATACATTTTTTTTCAATTAAATGATTTTTGGAAGCGATCTCATAATTTAACTAATGATTAATTGTCTCTTTAATCTTTGTAAACTTTTTGTGCAAATTACAGCTCGCAATGATTTACATATGTATGTAAATTTGCCATAAGAAGCCTATTAAAAATCGTGATAATCGATCCATTAATAGCGATTTGATATTAATTATTGTTCTAAATAATTTGATGTTTGTGTAAATTTCTTTAAAAAAACTACAAGTAACCAAATTTCGTCGTTTGTGTTTTATAAAGGGTATTTTTTTTTTGCTATAAAATGTATTAGTTTTTTTATTGCAAAAAAAAAAAAAAAATCGTGACATGTGGCAATGCTAAAAATTCCCAGTAAGTTTGACATTTCCCCATTAAAAGACTTTTCACAATTTACTGATAGCTAAAGGTAGGACTTTATCTGCCGTATAAAAAGAGTTCCATTATTACAACTTTACTTTAACCTTCCAGGTAGGATGAACTATAATTAACTTTATCGCTCACTTTAGGTTAAAGTGAAGTTTTAGTAATGGAACTCTTTTTATGAGGCCTTTTAAAGTCTACTTTAAGCTATCGGTAAGTTGTGAAAACGGGCCTAAGAGTCTAAACACAATGTTTGCGGTGCGGCGCGATTTCTCGTTGCGGGAGAGAAAAATAAACATAATACAATGGAAGACGGCGACGGCAATAGTTGTCATTGTTTGTTTACTTTTTTATCATGTTTTACACTATGGCAACATCAGAAAGAGAACGAGTATTAAAAATCGAGATAGAACGAAAGTCCGCAATGAAAATAAAATAGATTTGACGCACTGCGGTTTTTTACTTCATAATCGTATGAAAAACCGCGCCGCAATAAATTATCATTAGATTGTGTTTAGACTCTAAAAACGAACAGCGCTTGCGAATCATGAAATTTTATAATAAAAATTCCTGCTTTGTGGGAAATGTGTTTCTATCGAAAAATTGTCTTCAGCGATGAAGTTAATTTTTGGTTCAACAAACAATATTGCCGAATTTGGTGTGAAAAGTAGTCAGAGGCATTTCGAGAGCTGGCAATGCACCCTGATAGATGCACTGTTTGGTGCGGTTTGTGGGCCGGCGGCATCACGGGATCGTACTTCTTCAAGAACGATAAAAATCGCAAAATTACAGTCAATGGAGCAAGGTACATACCATGCGATGATTACCGGCTTTTTTCCCAAAATGGAAGAATGGGACTTGGTTGACATGTGGTTTAAACAAGGCGGTGCCAATTGAGAAGCGAGTTTGGTAAGCAATTAATCTCAAGGTTTGGAATAGTCCATTGGCCAACATGAAAATGCGATTTGATGCCACAAGTCTTCTTTTCTTGTGGTGGGTATACGTGAAGTCTCCCGTGTAAAGAGTCAATCCAGCAACAATTCCAGCACTGGAAGACAACATTGCAGCTTCCATTGGTGAGATACCGGCCGAAATGCTAGAATAAGTATGCCAAAATTGTAGATCACTGATGGAGCACTTTCAGCGTAGCCGCGGGCAACTTGAACGAATCTTTAAAAAATAAATGGCAGGTATTAATTTATTGCCCCAAATAAATATTTCATTTTATTTTCTACATTTTCCGTTTTTTTTTCCATTTTCAAACCCCAAACAGTAAAAAAATCAGCCTTTGACTATAGCGTCCATATAGTTTCAGTTACAGTGACTGTTATACGAGGGCGGGTCAATTTTCCACCTATTAACTGAAAGGAAAACACAGTTCCTGTCAACAGTCATCTGGCAGTTGACTCCTGTCAAAATTTTAATAAGCTTCGGTATTTAGTTTGTATTTGATAGCCATTGATGGCAGACTACTTAGTGAGGAGAAATGAAAAGGAAGGGAATTTGGTGTGCTCTTTTAGCATTCCAGGGCAAAAAGCCATAAATTATACTACAAACTGCTTCCTAATCCACTTTTCGCGAACGATTTACCCCGGATTGACTATTTCTTGTTCTCAAATCTAAAGAAATGGCTCGGAGAAAAGTCCCCAACGATGAATTCTTCTCCCAAACAAATAACTATTTTGATGACCTTACAAATCTTATTTTTTAGAAGAGAAAAAACAAATTGGAGAAGCGTTGGACAAAGTGTATAGAACTCAAAGGAGATAACGTTAAAAAAAATTATATTTTATCCCAAATAATTGTTTTTTACTTAAAAAAAATGCACGCCCCTATTGACCTTCCCTCGTACATGACACCTCATACATTTTTGATTACATGAAACGTTTCAATATTTGCAATCTATTTGTCTGTCACCAATATTAATTATTGCATTTAAGCTGATAAGGTAAAACGTTTAAAAGAGAACGATTAACAAAACATTAATCGAATACCAGGAAACTCTGAATAAAAGAGCTCTACAATTAAACCAACCGAAGTGCAATGCAAACCGTATACATGAGCGAATTCATTGAAGGTATCAATCACATCCAGTTATAAAGAAATTGTTTAATAGTGTTAATTAGTTTAATAGTCATAATTTAAACCAACAGCAGAAGACTTCCTTGTTAACTTGGTATCTGGGATAACTGCACATTTTCTCACTGTAACACATGTCAAACGTCTGGTCGTACAACGTAACGAAGATTGTATACCTTTTGATCATAGAGCTTGCAAGAAGCAATAGCCCTTCTGTACACTTTAAATCCAATACGAACCTTAAAATAAGAGCCAAGACAAGCAAGAAGCAAACTTTGACCCTTAAAGTTCTTAAGTCTCATATGGAGATAAACGCTAGTAGACATTTGAGTAAAATTTTTACTTAGGTTGCGGAAAGAGCATTAAACTTCAGCGAAACCACAGCTTCCTTTATTTCATAAACTTTACATATACAAAATACACTGCGCTGGTCAAAAAATTTTTCATAAATATCTAGATTTAGCTGCTTAGATAATTCTTTTAAAACCCATGCAATTTGAAGTCATATGAGCAAAATTTCATGAGGAATGTTAATAACCAGAGTTAGTTGTATGTGGTTAAATTTTAAGGGCCGATGTTGATTTTGAATAAAACACAAATTATTTAGGAAATTATTTTCATTTCATTTTATTATGATAATATTGGTATTGTTTAATTATGCATGGAACAAAATATCGGACAAATGGCCGCCGCGACCTCGGCGGAACATCTCTATCCGATGGTCCAAATTTTCGATGACTCTGAGGCATAATTGAGGTTTTGTGCCGAATTATCTCATCCTTTAGCTCTTGAATTGTTGCTGGCTTATCGACGATCACCGTTTCTTTCAAATAACCCCAAAGAATGAAGTCCAACGGTGTCAAACCACATGATCTTGGCGGCCAATTGACATCGCTACCACGTGAGATAACACGGCCATTGAATTTGTCGCGCAAAAGAGCAATTGTTTCGTTAGCTGTGTGGTAAGTGGCACCGTCCTGTTAAAACCACATATCGTCCACATCCATATCTTTTAATTCGGGCCATAAAAAATTCGTTATCATCTCACGATAGCGAACAACATTCGCAGTAACTGCCTGACTGGAAAAAATACGGACCGATAATGCCAGCCCATAAACTGCACCGAACAGTCACTCTTTATGCGTGCATTGGTTTTTCGACAATCACTCGTGGATTATCATTCGCCCAAATGCGGCAATTCTGCTTTTTGACGAATCCACTGAGGTGAAAATGTGCCTCATCGCTGAATATCACTGAAGTCTTGATTAAGTAAACACGACAAATACTCGTGCGAAAGTTTTTAAGCATTTACCGTCAACTGTAATTCTGAAAAATAAATAAATAAAATAAAAAATTATAACACAGACCTCGAGCTTGAATATTTACTTAATTTTTTGTAATTCTAAAGTTTATCTAGCCAGTATCTTCTTCCTCTTGAAAAAAAGAGAACTAAGGACACTTTCTGCCCTACTCACTGGGCACTGGGTCATAGAAACCATCAGTTTGTTTCAATTAATGTCATTATTAAACGTTGCAGATTCGACGAGATGGATGATCAGACTTCTAAACATCTGCTTCTTCGTAACTCTCCCTTAATTGAATCATAGGAAGAAGCTTCTCGGCGACCCATTATGGATTCACCCGAAATTTATACTCTCTCACTTAGCAGAATAATTGGCTTCGTAAGTGCTAGACCTGTCATTGTGAATATAGTGGCTGCACAAAAGATCAAATGGGTCGTTAGAGTCTCCTTTTCTTTCGTGGACATATTTATATGCCAAAGTTTATTATTCTAGGTTTAAACAAAAAAGTACCAACATTTTTTATCTTATAGGTTCTTATTCACTCAGAACCCTGCACCTATAATTTTATGTTTCTAAGTCCGAAATTATATTAAATCCAAAAAAAGAACTGAAAAGTAAAAGAAAATGCTTTGTATAAAAACTTACAAAAAATAGGTAAAATTATTAACCTTTAAACAATCGAATTTCGACAAGGTTCCAAATTTATATTGGAGCAAGTTTTGTTTTAAATTTTGTGTCAAGTTTTAAGTTTAGCAATTTGAACATGAAATTGCAGTGTAAGTTACGAATGTGTTTTGATTTTAATTTCTATCGTCACCTAAAATGCAAAAGGCCGTAACTACACTTGATGACTTTTTACAGGAGAAGGAATAAACGTTATAAATTAAAGACTACTTAAAACTTAATATCCAAATTTTAGATTCAAGCTTAGAAAACAAAGACGGATTTGTTTCTAAAAAAGAAATTAATGGAAAAAAGTACTTTTTAAGAAATGATAGTTACGGCCTTTTATACTCTATTTTTCTGAAACCAAAAAGCCGTAACTACAAGAATAAAATTGTGCATAAAATAAAACAAATGGTTAAGATAAGAAGATAGTGCTTTAAGGACGTAACTAAAAAAGTTTTTACGCAAGTGATGTCTTTTTGTATCTATTTATTGTAAGTGCCGGTTCACACACGTCAAGCTTAACTCGTCAAGTCTTCAGTTTTTAGGAGGGAGGAGAAAATATATGGCATCCTCTTTTCCCTTCTCTCCTTAAAGCTCAAGACTTGACGAGTCAAACTTGCCGTGTGTGAACCGGCACTAAGTATTTTAAAACAAAACACAAAATTCCTCATAACTATTAAAAAAATTTATTTAATTTATAAATTTAATTCGTAAAAATAAAATTAAATTAAAGTGGTTAAGAAAAATAATAACGCAATAACACACATTGAAAGATAATCAAAGGTAACTTTGTTTTGATTTTTTTCTTGTTTTTTTTTTTGGAAAACTGTAGTTACGGCTTTTTGGTTTATGAAATTGTTAACGTTGCAGTTACGGCCTTTTGTTTTTTAAGAAATAAAGTCGTTATTTTTGGACGTATACATGTAAGATTTTCTGTGTAGATGTGTTTCGGTTAAGTACGTCATAATCAATCAAAAAGTCAAATTTGAATTTTTGAGTAGTTACGGCCTTTTGCATTTTAGGTGACGCTATATATGTTTATTGGTTTAAAAGTTAGATGGGGTGACAAAAAAAGTTCTAAAATACAGGGTTTTCCCGTTTACTTCCCAAAGGGCCGTATTTCAAAAAGTAGCAGACAACTGTCCGCTAATTTTTTTAATGAACAATATTAAGTGTCCATCTTCTAGATTAGGAGATATGAGAGTAGCAAATTTACGCGTGTTTATCCTTTGCTATTTCCTAAACATTCGAGAGACCAACCTCCGGTCCAAATTTCAACTATTTAGCTTGAGGCGTTGAAGCTGTGCGATGATGAAGCAGACAGTAACGTAAGAGTTTTATATGAATAGATAGTAATCTGCATTCCTTAAGCTTGTCATATTTTTTTAAGTGTATGTACATATGTATGTATGTATTGGAAAAAGTACTATCTAAGTATGTACTATGTACCCGTATTCAAATCTCAGCTTTTTTATTAAGTCTCAAATTTCATATAATTATTCCTCTTGCAGTTAAGCGTTTGTTTCCCTGTTTTTATTCTTCAGTTTTTTTTTATAGTTTTCTTAACACAAATAATTAGTTTCGCGAAAATACTCAATCGGATAACAATGAACACAGCAACAATAAATTAATAAAATAGTTTTTATTTTTGTTTACTATCAAATTTCTTAATAACATTTCAATTTCAAATTTTAACATTTGAAATCAGTTTTTTGATTTTTTAAGCAAGCAAAAAAGAAAAAAAAAAACAGAATAGTAACAAATTTTCTAGTGTAAAAGTTAATTTCAACTTGGTTTCTCTTTAAGACCGTCTCATTAGAGACGAAAACGCGAGTTAGTAAAGTTTTAAAAACTTTCGTTGTTCTTGTAGTTTGTGTGTTTGAAATTATTTAGCCCAATACAACCGAGTGAATGCACCTCTCAAATGGGCTTAACACACTTTACGGAACAATAACCAAAAACAAAGAAAAATACAAATAAAAAAAATAAAATTAGAGAACATTAGAGGAAAAAAAGCGAAAACAGTAAGAAAAAGTAAATAAAAGAAGCATTTGGATGGTTGTTGAAAAAATAGAGGTGTTGGTTGGTTGGGTTTGTCGAATTGGCGGAGAGAAACATAAATAATTTAATACTAAACACGGAATAAATAAATATTAGACAAGAATTAAAATATTTCTTGATTTCGGCGGACTACGTCAGAGTTCATGCGATGCGAGTGCAAAAAAACCAAAATTAGACTAAAAGAAAAAAATATTAAAAAATGTTTGGAATACATATTTTAATAACAGAAAAAAAATACAAAAATTAATTGTTAAAAAAGTTAATTTTTTCCCATATTATAAACAAACTGACAGTGTGACTGAAGCTAATACATATAATTGAATTTGTATTAGTTGACATGGTTTCTCTATTTAGATTTAAGGGGTATACCCCCTTACCCTCACGGGATGAACAGGTGCTGGAAGGTGAAGGTAGGCTTAGTATTTTTTTTTTATATATTATAAATATATATGTATGTGTATTAAAACAAAACGATTAATATTCCGATAACGAAAATTATACCGAAATTTGTTGTAGTGTTACCAATTTGTTGCTATAAATGGACTTGCTGCCAAAACATTAAAACACATAAATACAAATGTTTATCATATTTAATAGTGTTCGCAGTGTGACCAGATCTTAAAATTTTTGGCAGCTAAATCTGGTATTAAAACATGCTTAAAAGTGTGCTAAAAAAGATTTTTGTTGAATGTTTACAATATGAAAATGTTTTCGAAACGTGACTCATTTATAACAAAATTTAAATAAATGGTAATACAGTCAAAGCCCTGTATAACGAATACGCAGTTTAACGAATATCCGATATAACGAATGGCCAAATTTTTACATTAACTACCCTACAAGAAATGAATGAGCGAGTAGTCACATTTTTCATTTTCAAAATGTATTAACAAAGTGACCTCAGTACTACAACAATGAAATAATAAAAAAAAACAACAGACATTTTGTTCCTAGAATTGAGACGGCAAGTGTCAAAATGCCTTATAAAAAAAAGTAAATAAACAAAAAAAAAAAAATGACGACAAACGTCACACACGTAGAAAATCACTGCAAACAGCTGCGCTTGTGAGGTCACTTTATTAGTACATTCTGTTCATTTTGGTGTTAAGAAAATGATAGAAAGAAATGACCGAAATAAAGTTTTGGTCACATGCTTGTGACTACTCGCTCATTCATTTCTTGTAGGGTACCTTATATAGCGAATGGCAAAAAAAAAAATAATCCCGATTAACCGAATGAAAAGTTTCAGTAGTTTTGTTTGGTTTATTGTGAAAACGAGATGTCAAATTGAAAAAGAATCTCTGTTGAGGGCTGAACTTTGAGTTTTTGCCTCAATTTTATCACGGTTCACTATATGTTCTTTTCTTTAAAATAAAAACACTTTTATTTTTAGTTTTATATTTTTTTTGTATTTTTGTTTTATTTAATATAAAGGGTTTTAATTAAATGTATTTTGTTTTGTTCACAATTTGTTTTTACTTTATGTATGTAGGTATAAATGTTAGTTTGTTTTGTTGGGTCACAATGTTTTTTCTCTGTTACAATTTGTTTTTGTTGTTTTTCACTTTTGTTATGTTACTTGTTTTCTGTTCAACTGTCGAAACTAGAGTGAGTGTTATTTATTTTAAACATTATTTAGCAAGCTAGGCTTAGTATAAGAAAAATAATGTAATGACAGAATTTAAAACAAAGTAAATAACAATTAAAGGACCGCTAGGTTTTTACAGGGTGCTGCGTTATAAATGAGTCATCATTAAACAATCTCATTTGATAAAAAATTAAAGGTTTTAGGAGAGTGTAAGAAAGTTTTATTTTTACATTAAATTATAAATACAACTAAATTTTGATGTTTTTCAAATTGTTGACCACCGTTTTTTTTTTTATAAAATTTTAAGGAAACAAATTACTGATCGATATAACGAATATCTCGGTATAACGAAAGGTCTGAACATTATATCATTCGTTAAAGCGCGCTTTGACTGTATTTAAACAAGTGGGTAGATTTTTATAAAGCATTATTAGCACAGGTAGTTAGTTGAGTTTAAATTTTGAAATGTATCTATGCTTTGCTCAGATTCAAAAGATTCTATAACAAGATTTTTTAGACCAGTTTATTTAATATACATTAACTGCCTGTTTTTCAAACTAAAATTAAAATTTTCGCTTGGGAATTTATATTGAAACAACTCAAATTTGTTTTTGTTCTCAATATAAATTTTTAAACGTAAATGTTTATTTTTGTTTGAAAAACAGGCATGCTTAAATTATTTGAATGTGACATCAATAAAAATAAAGCAAATACAACCAATATGATACGAAAGAAAACTTTGTAGATCACCTAATAGTTTCAGTTAAACAAGCATGTTCTGGAAATAGATATAAAGTGGATTTAAAATCGAGGCAAATTTTAAATACGACCCAGTACTAAAAGTTCCTTAAAATATTCTATTTTATCTATTTCATTTTTGAGTACCAATTAGCGTAACAAGAACATCTCTTAATACCAGGAAAAACTACGGGAATTTTGTAAATAATTGAACTCAAAGTCTCCGTCGATTTCGATTTCAATTTCACTTCATTTCGATTTCTATAACACGCCCGAAAGAAAGTCTTAAAATTGTTATAAATTTTTTTTATCAGTTAAGAGCAAAATTTTTTTAAGATATTTCATCGAAATATCCAAACGTTTATACTATAGAATGTATATCTTGGGACCAAAATTTAACACTGATTCACAAATTTTTAACCTTTTTCCAAAACCTCAAAAACGAATATGGCATTAATTTATTTTTTTCTTAGAAGCCTTTTCGAGATATCCCCGTGAAACCTGTTCTTACAAAGATATGTTTTTCCTTTTTCAGCCCATACTGTTTTCACCGCATTAAAATTCACTTTTTCTACGATTTTTCAAAATTCAACATTTTAAGTCTCTCCATTAAGACAAAGAAAATGTTTTCTTTAATTTTTTAACCCATATCTTTTTATTTTCCATAAAGACTGCCGAACTGAATTCCCCAAAAATTAAATTGGTTTTTATTACTAACTAGCATATACCCGCTACTTCGTTAGCGTCTCATTTTTTGCGTGGACATATTTTTATGCCAAAGTATTTCCTTTTTTGGGTACTATATTTTTCCCCCCATTAAAGTATCAAAAATTTCAGTATTGTAGTGGTAACCCATAATTAAGTACGAATATGTCAATGAACGGAGAAAAATGTTTTGTAAAAAAAAGTACCAAAAATAGTAACGATTTTCATCCCTTAAATGTTCGAATTTCGAAAAAGTACCAAATTCGTATACGTATTTTTATGATAAGTTTCGAATGTGGTATTAACTTTGTTTCTATGTTTATTGGTTCAAAAGATAGATGGGGTGGAAAAATTGTACTAAAATTCAGATTTTATTCGTTTACTTCCTAATTGGGCCGAATTTCAAAAAAGTACCAGACACCTGCCCGCTTATTTTTCTAAAGAACAACGATAAGTTTTACATTTATTTTGCATCTCTTTTAGTTTTGGAGATATAAGGATACCGAATTTTCCCGTTTTTTAATTTTTAACTTCCTAAACATTCGAATTTCGAAAAATCTCGCCTTAGTGGATCGATTTGGGGAGTGACCAATCGCTAGTCCAAATTTCAAGTTTCTAGGGTCAGCGGTTTGGGCTGGGCGATGATGAATGATTCAGTCAGTCAGTCACTCGCGCAACTCTTTTATATATCGTCGGCTTAGGGCTAAAAAATCAGAGCGAGTTAAACTCTCTTTTTGGTTTAAAATGTGTTTAAACCAACAAATCTATAAATCACTAAACTTATAAATCATCTTTAAACGCATAAAATTGGGCGTTTAAACTACCAATACAGACCATATGAATTTGATAAGATTTATCGTAGTGCTGCCACATGTTATTTTTTTAACCACATATAATACATGGGACACTAATTTACAGTTGTTGAGTTTAAACTATATATAAATTCAAGTTTAGTTCAACTAAACCAGCGTTTAAACCATCAGTGATTTTTTAGCCATTAGAGTGTAAACCTGCTAATCCACTTTTAAAGTAAATTGAGATTTTAATGCCGTATGGTAGATAAGATATGTATGCCTCGTCGACCAACATGTAGTGTTTCTTCAATTTGAGTCCTGAAGTGTGTCAAATCAACAATATTTTTGATTTTCCTCTTAAGAAGCAAATAGGAAAAATAAAAAGTTTTTTGTCTCTCCTGTAAAATTTGTTAAAAGGGAGTTAGCAGGTTTACACTCTAAGCCGACGATATATAGATTGTCCCAGGAAGCATCAAGGTATTCATTGATGTTTTCTCACCTGGAAGGTAAACGACTCATTGGACTTACAAATATTTTTTTGAACTCAGGGGCCCAAAAATACCCTAAAAATAATTCGCACAAAAGTCACCCACCATGGCCTGATCTCGGTGATATATTTTACCGTGTTAGTAACACTCAGCTCCTAAGTTCGGAGGAAGTGAGTATAAATAGTTGGAAAGAAAATGTGTGGTCCTGTAATACAAGAAACCCATTTAAACTTCAAGTCTTACTGATTTATTAAATATTTTTGATACCAGCTTTTACTCGCGACTTCGTTCACGAGAAAATAAGGTAAAGATTTAAAGAAAACGGGTTATTAAAATTGGTTTTTTTATTCGACCTTTTCTTAATGGAATCACAAAGAAATAAATACTCATGCACGAGGTTATAGGTTTTTTTTAATAAATGTTTTTTTTTTTTTATTTCTTCAATATAATCATGACGATGGTAGTAAACACTACATAGTAGAGTTGTCATCCGATTAAGAATAATTCGATTAATCGATCAAACAAAACCAAACTCTTGTTCGATTAATTTTAAAATGACGATTTTCGAATAACGAATAAATCGATTGATTATCGAACAATTTTTTTTATTAAAAAATAAATAGAAGCTTAGAATTTGATTTATTCTGATACGTTTTTAATGATTTTATAAAGGGCAGTCCAACCAAAACGCACGATGTAAATTATAAATAAAACATAAAGTTTTCAGAGAATATTTTTTATTGTTATAGAAATGTCCATGACAACTATGTTTCAAAACAAAATATTGGCCAAATGCTTGCCACGGCTACAGTGGCATACCTCTTTCCGATGGCCCATATTTTTAATGATTCTGAGACAAAATGAAGGTTCTATATCGTTAATGTGCTAAATTATCTTATCCTTTAGCTCTTGAATTGTTCTTGGCTTATTGACGTACAATTTTTCTTTTAACACGACCATTGAAAGAGCTAAAAGAGTTGGAACCACATATCTTCTATGTTCATATTCTCAATTTCTGGCTACAAGAAGTCCGTTATCATGTCGTGATATCGAAAACTATTGTCGAAGATATTCGGCCCGATGACGCCCATGACCAGCCCATCAACGAGCTGCGCGAGCATGCAGAGCTGTTTTCACATTTCCTACAGACCCGGTTTGCTGAAATAAACGCACAATTCTCCCGATTGTGGACACATTTAGTCGATTATGCTGACCAATAAAACCACGAAGTGCCCGAAATGCGTTTGGATTTGAACGCCCATTTTCGTAAAAGTCTTCAACAAACATAACGCGCTGCTCAATTGTGTACCTTTCCATGGTTGAATTTGGTGTGAAATTGTAGCCATAGCCCTGATTGTGATTATTCTCAATGTTTAGTAAGCAAAAAGCGTGTTAAGTACTCATAGTATTTCAAAAATGTATTTTATGTTCTTATTAAACAAATATTTGACAAGCAATTATAAAAATAAAGAAGATAGTTGTAGATGAATGGAACGGAATGGTATCAATTTAAAAAATGTAAATTTTTTGTAATAATAATATTTTTTATTCGTTATTCTCATCGATTAATCGAATAATTTTTTTGATTTAATCGTTCGACTGAACGAACAAAAACAAATATTTGAATTATTCGAACAAAGTTAAAAGGCAAATAAATGACAACTCTACTACATTAGAATTTTTGTGTGATTTTTTATTAAAAATTTAACTATTCCTGATGATGATATTCAAGGAATATCGAAATATTGGAGTTATTTAATGAAATTTAATAAAAAAACATTTATTAAAAAAACCTATGACCTCGAGCTTAAGTATTTATTTCTTTGAGAAAACAGGTTATCCTATAAAAATTTACAAACATTTTTTGTTGTTTTTCTATACTTATTTTATGTTGAAATATTTCAATAAACAACATTATAGGAATTATCATTTTTCGACAACAGATACATACAAAACTTGAGCACTTGAAGCTCTTTCAACTGTCACAGTGGCCGGTGTATTCTGTAGTTATACCAAATTTATCAAAAACAGAAAAGTACAACTTTTTCGTTTTAACATAATAAACTGTCCCCTATATTTTGATCTCATCGGAATGAGAAAAAGTACCAAACGTTAAAGAGTACCAGTTATTTCTGTGTGTTTATTTAGGCTATAATCCGTATGTATACCAAATTTATCGAAAAGAGAAAAAGTAAAAATTTTATCCCGTTTTACCCCTTACAAAGTACCAATTTTATCCCTTAAAAAGTAATCTATATATTAATCTGGAATATATGTACACAATCTGTACGCAATCTGTACACAAAATGTTAAAAAGAAAAAAGGTACCAAAGTACCACTTTTTCCCCATTTTAACCTTTAAAAAAGTACACTTTATTTGAATCTGGGCCAAATTTCTATAAACAAAATTATAGAAATTATTATATTTCGCTAACATATCCATATAAGTTTTGAGCACTCGATACTCAACTATTCAACTGTCTATATGAAAAGCAAACGATGTCTAAAATTATATATTCCGGCCACTGTGTCATATGCAATCTGTATACCAAATTTATCAAAAAAAAAAAAGGGTTTAAACTACCAATTTTTTCGTTTTAACATCATAAATAATTCCTTATATTTTAATCTGGGCCATATGCTATTTCTATACCAAATTTTTCGAAAAAAGAAAAAGTACCAAAGGAAAAGTGGAAAAACTTGTATTCTAGATTTTCACCATTTTAGGCCCACAAAAAGTACCATGTATGTTGATGTAGTCTTTGATCTGAACGTAGATCAATCGAAAATAGAAAAAGTACCAATTGTATTCCGTATAACATAAATCGTATATACTTGTTCACGGCCATTAATTTGTAGCAAACAACGGTTAGCAAGTTATGACCGTCACAATAGATTTTACAAGTTGGTATAGTGATAGCATGCAGATTAACTTCCGGCTTCCATCTCGTCGGCTAATGGGGTAGGTTTTTCTATACTAATCGTGTTACAATATGAGCTACAGATTAAATTACTTTAGTTGTGCATGCTAAATGAGAGGGAAAAAAAATTGTATACCAGTAAGAAGAAGACGTGGTTACAGAAAATCCAGAGAAAAAAAAGAGGACGAATACTATAGACCTCATGTGTGTAGGTGTTCACACATTAATTCCCCTCCCGACCATCATCATGCCAAGGAACGCAACTATTTGGCATGATCCCACATACAGTACTCAACCTATCTCAACAGACAATCAGAATTCAAAGGCAAATATTAATTTTTTTATAGGTTCATTATAAATTCAAAAATAATTTATTCAATAAAAAATATCGGTTTTAGAAAAAAATTCATAATATATAATCATAAAAAAAATTTTAAGCTTGCACAAAGTGCCAATTAAATCTAAAGTTAAACATTTTGGTCTAATTATTTTAATTTGGGGAAAGTATAAGAAAGTCTAAATTTATTAACTGGAAAATAAAATGGGCAGAGGATCGAACAACAATCCGATTTCTAGAAGGAATTTGTAATTACTGACTAAAGGAGCATATAGACGACATGTTTTCGTCATCTGACATGTCAAATTTCCCACTGCAAAGCACATACATGTCGTGTGTTACCTTTTTAACTTTGCTTCTGTAAAAGTCAGACGCAAAGTCATCTGACAAAATTTCAATTAGAGCGTGCTCTATTTTCTTCTGACAAACCATCTGACATCAGAAATCTATGCCGGGAAGAAACTGGCAGCGGCGTCAACTATTGACGGAATCATTAGCCGTCTGAAGTTAATATTTTACAATACCAAGATATGTATGCTCATCTCACCATTGAATAGAATTTATGTAAATATATACATAAAAACCGTTTAATTATAAAATTCTAAATTGGTATCTTTAAAATAAAAGAAAAAATGTTAAGATGGCTAAATTATTTTACGGCGCAAATAAATATTTTCGTGGCGGCAGCAAGCTATTTTGAAACCGAGAACTACTTTGGTTTCTGCAATAACAATGCGAAAAAAAACAGAGACAATGTCAGAAGCAAATTACATGTACGTTTGTGACCGAATATTATAAACCTTATGTAAAACAGCAATTTTGACAGACATGAACAATTACATGTGACTTGAAAATTTGACATGTCAGATGACAAATACATGTCGTGTACGGGCACCTTAAATAATCTAAAAGGCTATGATTCAAACTAACAAATAAATGAGATGAGTATAGTAAATGATCTCATGAAAATGTTACTATTCTAACTTAAAATTATTATTCCGTCCAAACAAGCATAATGTTGCCTATAAGATACACACATAAGGAAAAAGGAGAATCGGTTTATACCCTACATGTAATTTCACCCAAACCTCCGGTACAAGCGCCCAACAAATTGTAATTAATATCATTTATATAAAATACTTGTTCACATAATTTTTTTCTGGGAATAAAATAGGAAAAGTCGGTGACTCTGCATTGCAAATCTTGAACAATTTTGTGCTAATGCAGAAACTTTAATAACTCTTTTAAATCATATTAGTCACGCTTATCACAAAGTATTTTTTATCGATATTTTTTTTCAATAAATACAACAACATTTTTTAATAATTCCTCGAATTCTTTATCAATACTATTTATTCAATAAGGGTTTTCATGATATCGCTTAAAAGTCTCGCAATCTGTAAAAATGTGTATATTTACGCCCTCGCAAATGAACAGCCAAAAATGGTATTAGAATTCATTTACACAAACTTGCCCAGCAATTTTTACTCGTAATCTTGCGCTGTTCAATTGTGCATTTATACAAACAGATTTTTTTAATGCTTCAACAAAAATTCAAGTGCTTATAAATAACAAACAAAAAAAGTTTGCAATAATTGAAGCAAATTAAGGCAGAATTAGTCTTTACTTTCTATTCTGTTACGAATCAGCTGATTTGTTTTTGTAATTAATAAACCTATGAAATTGATTAGTTTTTCTGTTCTGTTGCGGTTCAGTTTGGTTAAATCAAAAACTTGCTAAGTAATTGTAAGTGACAGCAAAATATATAATAAAAAATACATATTTATGTTGAAATAAACTATTTTTTGATTTTAAGAATTCACAAAATTTAATTTCTTCAAATTTATTTGCATTAAAGTGATTGAAATAATACATTGGACGGTGCAAAACTAATAAATGTGTCATAAATGGCTGATAAGTTACTACAGAAAAAGTAACTATTACAATTTCGTAACAGAACGGCACGGAACAGAACAGAAACAGAAAGTAAAGACTAACTGAGCCTTTAGTCTTTTGGCTTTCTTAATGCTTTTTTAAAACCACAAACTTCATTGTGTTTGGCTCAGCTCATTAATGTTCCTTCGGTTCTGTTTAATTTGTGGTAAATTTGCATAGACCCATTCATTGGATCATGGGCAAGATCAAATTCCTTATTTCTTTTATTTTAATGGACATTTTTTATTTACAAGATTTTGTTTGTCGTGCTTAATTCCCAATTTTTATTCTTGATAAAAACCAGGGCTGTCAGATATGGCGATTTGTCGCCAAACGTGGCGATTTCGAAACGTGTTTGCCGGTGGGATTTTTCATTTGGCGACTTTTTTTTGGCGATTTTTATATAACTGGCGGTTTACTTGGCTATTTTTACCATTTATGTTATTTTAACAATTTTTTAAACAGTTTGTCATTTTTATACCCACACCACAATAGTGGAGAGGGTATTATGCATTTGTGCTGATGTGTGTCACGTAGGGTTTTTTCCCGGGATTTCCCGTCCCGGGAATTTTCAATAATTATATTTCCCGCTTTCCCGGGATTTTTCATGCGGGATCCCGGGAAATAAAAAATTCCTCATAGTTTAAGAAAACAGCTATTTATACTTTGAAATTTAGTTTTCTATTCTCTTAAAATAAGCATCTGTGGATGGGTTGTCGATTAGATCAATTACAAGAAGTGAGTACATACGTAAATCAATGTCTCCTGATGCAATAAATCTACTTAAAGCAGAATAGGCAGTGCAACAGTTGATAATTAATAAATTTAGTGAAGTGAAAAGTTAATAAAGAACATTAATTCAAAATAAGATGCAGGTAGTAAAGTTTAATTGTCCATGGACAAGTCTTAAAAATAGCAGATACATAAACATATAGCTCCTTTATTGTAACATAGTCATATCTACAAAAACAAATGAACTTGGCAAAATGCGATTAAAGTTTTCAAAATGTACCGATTTAAAGATATATTTTACTATAACTTCGGTTCAGTTTGAGATAAAATACGAGAAGGCATGAAGGAACTCTTTGCTTAAATAACTTACAATTTTTGATTTTTTGAGATATGATTATGTTGCAATGAAGGAGCGATATGTTTATTAGGTGATAAACACAAATTTTTTTCAATTTGTGTTGGTTTATATACCCTTGAAGTGCGGGGAAACCGAAATTAAAAAAAATTTTGAAACTCGTGTAAGATACTACAACATACAATTTGAAAAACACATTGTCCTAAAGATTACATAGACCTAATGAAATGAAAAGGTTTGTAAGAGTTTGATGTTATTTTTTGCATGAACCTTGACATACATTTGACTGATATAGACGTTGTTTATAAAAAAATGCTTCATATTGTGAATCAACAGCCTTCTACAACGGTGCACTTTTAACTATTTATCCAACCTCGGTAAAACGAAATTTTTCGGAAACATGGTAATTAGTAAATAAAATAATCAATATACTTTTTGACGACTAACTAAGCGCTTTGAGTGTGTCAGAAAGTTATTTCCTAAGCCGTTAAAAAATGTTAATATATTATAAACATTTTTTTTTTTTCATTTTTCGAATTTATTCTATGAGTTAAATTTCAGTTATGTAATTTGTAAAGCTTTTTTGTAATAGTTCTATTCCTTTAATCTTTCAGAAATGACTTTATACACTACCAGACTATTATATTGTATTTTCTTTTTACATTTTACCTTAGCCTTCCTTTGGAAAGCAATGAGGTATATTGAATGTTCAGAAAAATTTACAATTATTAGACACCAGCAGAATGTAATGCATTTTCTGGCCCGCTACGGCCTTCTATTACAAAAAAGCTTTACAAAATACATAACTGAAATTTAACTCATAGAATAAATTCGAAAAATGAAAAAAAAATGTTTATAATAATATAAAGTAACCTTCACAAGGAAATAATTCCCAATTTCTAATTGTTAAAATGTTAATATGTATATTTATTTAAAATATTTTAACTATTTTATGAATTAACTTTTTGATCTCATATCTTGAGTACCTCAATTTGTGTTTGTTTTTATTATTGTTTTATGAATTAAATTGTTATGTTTATCTTGTATCTAGAGCATAATATTAATACGGAATTTACATATAAAACCGTAAGGTAATAATAATTAAAGTTCCTCTTTTAATCTTCATTTAATTTTGTAGTATTTAAGGATTTCTTTTACTTACTTTGTAAACAAGTTACCTTACGTTTTTTTATAAAAGTTGTTTTTCATTATTTAAAAACAAATTGACTGTGTATTATTTATATGGAGCGGGATCCCGGGATCCCGGGAAATTCAAAAAAATTTCCCGCTTTCCCGGGAATCGAAAAACTCCGGGAAAAAAAAACTCTAGTGTCACGCCTTAAAATAGTGGTCCTAGACCCACCATAAAGTATACCGATCTACTCAGAATCACTTTCTGAGTCGAACTAACGACGTCCGTTCGGCTGGCAGGCTGGCTGGCTGGGCTGTCCATGTAACCTTGTGCGCAAAGTACAGGTCGCACAAGGACCAAGCCTATTGAAAATGGGCCGAATCGCAGGACCACGAGGGAAGATAGCGGGAAATTTCTTCCTCTCAGAAACTATTAAACCGATTTAAATGAAATTTAAAATATAGATAGAACCATATCTATATGGACACAAAATGTATGCATTTTTTAAAAAATAGGACCACGAGGGGAGATAGGGGTAATTTCTGCCTCTCAAACCGATTTTAATGATATTCAAAACATAGATAGATCCATATATATAGGGACACATTAGCTATAAAGTTTTTAAAAAATAGGACCACAAGGGGAGGCAGGGGGCAATTTCTGCCTCTCACAAACTTTCAAACCGATTGTCATGATGTTTATAAACATCCAAATTTACATGGACACATAAGCATGATGTGTTTTTAAATACTGCGGTGTAGGGTATCATATGGCCGGGCTTGACCGACTATACTTTCTTACTTGTTTGTTATCATTTATAATTTAAAAAATCTGGCAACTTTTTCACATGATTTTTGTTTTGTAACCATTTTAGGTGAATTTTATATTCAGTCACTATTTAATTCTAATAGCATGTATGCAGGTCAAAACACCAGTAATGAAATCGATGTGACTGAAGTGTACGATTTTTAACGGAATATATGTTCTCCAAAAAATTTTAACTAAACAAAATTTGCTTTCGACGACTTTTTTTGTATTTTTTCTCAGTTTTTGGCGATTTTCGACTGTAATATTACAAAAGCTTTTTTTTTGTATGCAACATTTAATTTAAAAAAAATGTTACGAAAACTGAAAAAAATTACGATTTTTGGCGATTTATGACATCCGGTTTGGCGATGGAGCTCAAAAAAACACTGAAATTTATTGTTGAAGGGATAAGCTATTCCTATGCGCATTTCACTGGTTGCTTAGGCCAGATCGTCAGGAATCTTCATCCAAAGATTTTAGAAAAACTAAAGATACTAAACAAATAAAACTGTTAAGCGAATAAGAATTATTAGCAACAGTTTTACTTGTAACAATACCAAAACTTTAACAAACACTACAACAATAAACAGTGAGTTTATCTTTTCTTACATTCCCAACTACAATTGGTTGGAATTCTTACAACAACTTGCTTTATTGTTCTTGCAAAAAATAAAGCTTAGTTATAGTTATAGAAATTTTAAAAGTTATAAACCGTTTTTTACAGAATTTATCCAAAAGTTCTGAAAAAATTCAATATATAGCTCCTTAAGGAGCGTATAGACGACATGTTTTTGTCATCTGACATGTCAAATTTCCCACTGCAAAACACATACATGTCGTGTGTTACCTGTTTAACTTTGCTTCTGTAAAAGTCAGACGCATAGTCATCTGACAAAATTTCAATTAGAGCGTGCTCTATTTTCTTCTGACAAACAATCTGACATCAGAAATCTATGCCGGGAAGAAACTGGCAGCGGCGTCAACTATTGACGGAATCATTAGCCGGCTGAAGTTAATATTTTACAATACCAAGATATGTATGCTTATCTCACCATTGAATATAAGTTATGTAAATATATACATAAAAACCGTTTCATTTTAAAATTCTAAATTGGTATCTTTAACATAAAAGAAAAAAATGTTAAGATGGCTAAATTATTTTACGGCGCAAATAAATATTTTCGTGGCGGCAGCAAGCTATTTTGAAACCGAGAACTACTTTGGTTTCTGAAATAACAATGCGAAAAAAAACAGAGACAATGTCAGAAGCAAATTACATGTACCTTTGTGACCGAATATTATAAACCTTATGTAAAACAGCAATTTTGACAGACATGAACAATTACATGTGACTTGAAAATTTGACATGTCAGATGACAAATACATGTCGTGTACGGGCGCTTTTAATGGGCAAAAATATTGCCGTAACTTATGGTTTATGCACCAGAGAACCTCAAAATTCACTATTTTTGTTGATTTATTCATACGCTAAAATTTACAATAACTCTATACATGCAAAACAAAGTTCAACGTTGGTAATTTTTACATCCTTTCGTACACATTTTATTTTTGCATTTATTCGTTTTTTATTGAAAGTGCTTTATTTGCATTTTTGTTGCTTACGCAATATAACACAACTGAGTAAATTCAAAAGAACACATTCTTATACTTTTGTTTACATTAACTACAACAATAAACCACTCGATGAGACGCTTTTTCCAAATTAACAACAATAAAAACAACAATAACAAGAATACATTGTACATACCTACTACTACTAGGTACTACTCAAGGCGAATTGACTAGAAGGTGGGGTCAAGTCAACATATGGTGTTTTTTTTCGGTGGTCGACTTGTCAAAGTTTGTATACAAACTAGTTTTTTATGTAAACAAACCTGTTTTTTTTACTAGCAATATTTTTGACAACCCGACCACAGAAGCATTGTAGTTGTAGAGTTGACCTCACCTTCTAGTCAATTCGCCTTGGTACTACTGTACTTTTTAAAATGAAAAAAAAAGTCTGTTTCTATGGAAATTGTGTGTACCTACATATGTATGTGTGTTTAGTTTGATTTCAATTTTTTTTCTTGTACTACATAGTTAATGCTGAATAAATCCATGAGTAAGATTGCTTGATTTCTGGCTTTTTTGTTTGTATTTTTTTTTTTGTACCAAAACAATCATTTTCGAACCGAACACAAAAACATCTTTATTAAAAAACGAAGCTAACGATTGTATAAATAACAAAGCACGATGTGCGTTATTTGAATGACTGCAAACCAGCAGCGAATATTTGCGGTTGAGGAAATTTCATTGTATGACCGCAAGCGAGTGTATTTGTTGCTGTTGATTAAATGCGATTTTTTTATCAATTGCATAAAGCTGTTCTCTGTTATGCACAAAGAAGTAAAGTTTCGACATTTTTCTCTAAAAATATTTTGTCAAAAAAATTAAAAGAACATGGCTATTGACCAAGTTATAAATAAATAAAGCTAGAAAAACGGCCGAAAACGACAATTTGAATAAAAACTCGATTTGTGCGACTTCTAAACCGCTTCCGTAAAATCTGAAAAAAATCTCAAAAATATTTGACCCTATAGGCTTTCAAATTATGCTTGTGCCCCAAAAATTTTTTTGGAACACACACCTGTACATTAGACCGGGTCGACCTCCATACAAAAAAAAAAGTTGTGCCAGTCACCCCCTAGAATGAAAGACATGTCAATGAAGTTTCTAAAACAGGAAAAATTTTTTTTTGACACGCCCCAAAATACAGCACTTTTGGTTTTTTATATGTAGCGCTGCCATTTAAAGTCCGATCTTATCATATCACATATCGTTGTTCATGGCTTGATAGTGGCTTCATTTTTGGTGACTTTTTAATCCGACATCATACTCTGGGCGCCACTTATGCCATCTCGGATCCTTCCCCCAAATATAAATTTTTTTAAACGTGCCAAGAAAGTCCTAGTAAAACTAAGTATGTCAAGCTTTTATTATACTCACTTTTATGCCACGCCTCAAAATTTAGCCCCTTTTTTCTTTTTTCACATATATGTTACATTAAACCAGGTAGAACCCAATACAAAAACAAAAAAATTTTATTCTATGAAGTCGCTGGAGAATATTTTTGTTTTTGTATTGTAACATATATGTGCTTAGTTTTACTAGGACTTTCTTGGCACGTTTAAAAAAATTTACATTTGGGGGAAGGATCCGAGATGGCATAAGTGGCGCCCAGAGTATGATGTCGGATTGAAAAGTCACCAAAGGCGAAAATGAAGCCACTATCAAGCCATGAACAACGATATGTGATATGATAAGATCGGACTTTAAATGGCAGCGCTACATATAAAAAACCAAAAGTGCTGTATTTTGGGGCGTGGCAAAAAAAAAATGTTTCCTGTTTTAGAAACACATTGACATATCTTTCATTCTAGGGGGTGACTGGCACAACTTTTTTTTTCGACCCACCCTACTGTACATAGTAATCGAAATTTATTAATAAATTGTTTTAAAGTATTTGCTTCAGTATTACATAAATTTTTTTTTTTAAACTCAAAAATGTTTTGAGGTTTTGGCCGAAATTTACCTCTGTGCATTAGCAGCAATAATATGCACTGACAGTATTGTTCGAAACCTAAGCAATTTTTCGTGACATTATAATTATAGTCTTACATTTTTTTTTCAAGTAGATTTAATAAAAATAACACCGTTAATTTTTATTATGTTATTCAACTACTTTCTAACAGCAACTACAAAAATTTAATTTTATTCCCTTGCATGAAATAAACAAGTAATAATTAAGTCAACTCTTTGAATAACTGTTCGAAACTTCAGCAACTTTCAGTACTTCGTATAATAGCCTTTGTTTCTTATGACCTCCGCACATAGTTTTGACATAGAATCAATAAGATTTGTTGAAATTGCTGAAGACATTGATTTGCACACTAATTTTAAGCAATCCAATAGCGCATGCTTATTTTTGAAACGACCAGCTCCCACTGACTATTCAGAATGCCGAAAATGTTCTCTATTGGATTAAAGTTTGGTGATTGAGTTGGCCAATCCAAGACTCGAATCCTTTTACCAGACAATTAATCACCCTTATTGTGTTTGGCGTATTTTAAATATTTGATTTGTTTTGGCGAGTGGTTTTGGTCATTGTCATATTGAAAAACTAATAGAAGTGGCATTTCCCATCTGCACAATTGAAGAACGTAGTTGGCTAACAAGTCCCTAGAAAGGAAACGGTCCATTTTTTTATGTATTTTAACAAAAGTGCTAACTCCACTTTTAGAAAAACGGGTCCAATAAGGTGGATGTTATCATTAAATGTTAACTATTCCCTTTGGTTTTCAAGTGGTATACTGCATCTTAATTAAACAAGTTAAATTTAGTCTTGTCGCTATATAAAACAGTTTTCCATTTTGCCACAGTCTAAATCGAGTAAGCTTTTTTAATATCCAATCTGAAATTTCTTCAAAATAATTAATATAAAAATAATATAAGGCTTTGATTATTTTATCAAGACAAGTTGCTTAGGTTTCGAACAATATTGTATAAATAAATGTCTTAATTTACTACAGTGTAACCTCGGTGAACGCAACCAATAGAAATTTTGGGCTGTTGCGATAACTGAGTTGTTGCGCAAACCAAGTCACAATATTCTTGTCATATTTTTCTATTTAAAAGCTTATTTTAAACCAATCGTTTAATAATCGTATTTATTTGATTGAAATAAAAAATAAAAACAGAAAAACAAAATATACATTTAATAAAAACCCAGCGGTAAATATTGAAAGGACCGCAAGTGGCAGGCCTTTTTGAAGGCCTCTATACTCCTTTCTAAAAGAATCGCTTCGCATGATATCCTGCCTTCAGAAGTATGCCTTCTAGAAGGTATAACCTTCTTTTTAAAATACCTTCTGAAATATTCAGTGCACATTCGCTACTCCCTTCTTTGAGAAGGGAGAAGGGAAGGTGTTCAGTTTTATTTACTTTTTTTTTTTAGTGACCTTCCTTACTCCCTTCTTTGGGAAGGGATCGAAGTTGTTTTTAAAGGAAGTGTGGAAGGCCTTGCGCCCAATGACAACCTGTGTAAAAAATAAATAAGTATGGAATGCGGCGAGAAGGGCTTCTGACTGCTAAATAAGGCCTTCTATTAGGCCTCTTTACTCATTCTAGTTACCGCTGGGAAATTATAAAATACACATTCAAATGTATGTTAATTTGTACTGATGGTTGTTATCGAGTTAAAGATTCATGTTTTTAAGGGGAAAAGTCTGAAATTTTCTTCCAACAAATTTTGTCACGCAAGGCATTTTTGTTATTTTGATAAGAGAACCACTCATAAACAAAAAAGTTTTTAAACTAAATTGATTTTGAAACCAGAAGTACATTATACGCAAAAAATATTTGTCATTCTTAGAATTTATTTATCAAAAACCAAACTAAAAAAAAAACAAAAAAAAAAGCCTTATTTGTTTTGCTTTTGCAAAGTTGCGTTAATTAAGGATTTGTTACGAAATTGGGTGTTGCGTTAAGCGAGGGGTTGCGCATATCTAGGGTTGCGTTCAACGAGGCTACACTGTATATGGGCAATTCCAAAGTGTTGAACGTGACAGTCGTACGCATCAAAAATACAATAACATTTTAAGCAAAAAATATTTTTGCGTTTTCTTAACCGTTAAATAATAGCACTAAGAAAGCACTGTTATCTATGCTAAAGTATATGGAGGGCGCTGTTCTAGGCCAAAGATAATGACAAAAGCTGTAGCGGTTCGAACGTGAAAAAAATAGAAGTAGTTTTTTTTGGCCATGTATAAAAAGTCGTAATTCAGCGAAACCTGCCACAATTTTTTAGTCAAACTACTTTCAGAATTTTACGTAGCAATGTAACATTAAAATGTCTTGGTTTGATTCCAAAATCTTCTCTGTTTTCTTTTTTTTAAGCCAAAATCTGGGTCGATACGTGACATTTCGAAAGTGAAATTTTTTCCATAATAATTTAACTGAATAATGATCAAAATAAAATAAAAATTTACCGTTAATCCGAATAACATATTTCTCTTTGAACTCTTCCTTAGATTACAGACCATGTAAGAAAATTTTTATCAAATATCACCTCTTTTAATTTAAGTTGTTTTTATTCGACCTTTTAATATACGTATAAATAAAAGAAATATAAATATTAAAGAAAACATACAATAATAATTTTCTCACATATAAGAAATTACGTTTGCATAACTTTGCAGTCTCTAAAGCGGCTCATACACTTGCAATAAAATTGTTCAATTTCACGCATTGTACAATTATATCGCCAATGTGTATGTGATATTCAAAGGTGACACAATATATTGGCAAAAATCAAAAGACTTGATTTTTATTGCACAACGAAAAGAAAGTGAAATGTGTTTGCAACATTGTACAATGCTGTTTATGTTATTCCTATAGGTTATGTTAATTTTTTTATTGAATGAATGAAACTATTGTGCTACTTATTGCATAATATAGGACAAAATGGAAATAATATGGCGGATATCATATACAATAATATTGCAAGTGTATGGGCCGCTTAAGTGAACAAATTTATGGGTAAATTTAAAAAATTAGTAAAATCTAAATATTTCTCTATAACAATATCGTAAAATAATCAGCTTTTAATAACTTTTAAATTTTCGGTCACGGTAGACCTTTTGACGGAAATGCCCATATACAAATCGACATATTACAGCTTCTTGCTTTTATATTTTGACAAAGTGTAAAAAATAAGGAAAAATAAAATTCCATGATAGTTTGATTCCGCGCAATGCCGGGTTTAACAGCTAGTACATTAATATGTTTTTAACGAATTTTTAAAATAACTTACAACAATTTTGGTTTTCTAAATTTTTTTTTTATTTTTCTACACAAATAAGGAATAGATATAACAATTTTTTTTTATCTTTGACAGCTAGTACAATTAATTTATTTGATGTTTTTTTTAAATTTTTATTTTGTCAAAGCGCAAATTTAAAGTGTGAAACTGACAATGTAACGTACACACAATATAAAACAAACAAATTGCAGCAGTCATTGCGAAAAACATTATAAACAAATTAAGAACAATTACAATTATAAACAAATTAAGTAAAATTGCAATCTCTTTTTAGCTGAAAACAATCGTAAAGCAACTTTTTTTAAAAAGAAATTTTTGTTTTAAGTTTTAATTAAACAAAAAACACCGCATTCTTTTAAATGTCTATCATTTATTTATTTACTTTCTTTCTTCAATCAATCTAATAAGTTTGTTTATCAAAAAATTTCTTATAATTTTTTTGTACGAATGTGCCATAAAATAGAATATCAATTTCAAATTTTGAGGTATAATAAGAATATAACAACGGAGAAGTAACTGTTTTATAACCAATAAACAATACAAAAAATACATAAATAAGCAAATAAATATTTAAGTTATCTTTTCACAATAAATAAACAAACGCAAAAATTATAAATATTACTTTTTTAAGGTATTAAGGCGGCAAATAACATTAACTTTAAGGCCAGGTTTTTGAGATGTGGATTAAACTAAGTTAAACGTACTCTAAAACTCGGATTTTCCGGCCAAATGTTATTTGTTCTATTATTTCATTACAAATCAACATTCTAAGCAAAACTAAGATGTTTCGTCAAAATTTTATATAGAAACGAATCTGTATTCAGATTAACTAAACCTAGTTTAACTGAGATCTCAAAAACCTAGTCTAAGTATACATTTGTAAATTGTTTACTTAAAATCGTAAACAAGTAAGAAAAAGTTAAACAGAAGTGCATGAAAATCAATTTTCACTTGCTCAGAAAGAGAAAATTAACTCGAAATTTTTACATATTCACTTTTGAAAAAATAAAATATTTTAAAATAACGTGTTGTTTTGTCTACGTTTTGGTAATGAAACGGTTGGTTTCAAAATTCTTTTTCATATGCCTTTAACAAAAAATTAAAAATTGTTGTGTATGAAAATTTTTAAGTTTTGAGTTAATACCCTCTTTATGATCAAGGGCTATATTTCTAAACTTTTTTAAATGGCATAGCCGCTCATCAAACTGGCTCATCAAACTCACACTTTTTAATTGTGTTAGTAATAAAAACTCACACGTATGGCTTGATATGAATTTGACGAAAATCAAAAAGCTTTTAACAAGATTTCGTTTAAATGTGCTTAATTCCCATTTCATACTATTAATAGATAAACTGAAATTTATTGTTGATGGGAAAACCTATTTATATGTGCATTTCACTAGTCGTTTAGGCCAGATCATCAGCAAACTCCATCCAAGAATTTTGGAATAACTAAAGATGTTCTACAAATAAAACTGTTAAGCGAATAAGAATTATAAACACCAGTTTTACTTGTAACAATATCAAAGTTTTAACAAAAACATCAGCAATAAACAGTTAGTTTATCTGTTCTTACAGTCCTTACTTTTGATTTTCATAAAAACTTGTGACTAGTTTGATGAGTGTGCACGTAATTTCCTCAAAATTTAAATTTATGAAAAAACTTTAATTTTCAAATTATTTTAAGAAAAATTTTTTATTTGACAAATAATGTTATATTTTCCGACAAAAAAAAAAAATTTTTTTTTATTACTAGCCGTTCCCGCTACGTTGCCCGCCCAAAATGAATTTTTGGCTTACTATAAAGAAATATAAAGCCTGTGTGTTTTATTGTGGGTAGATCGATCAACATAAGTTTTAATTCGAAATTATCCATCTGCCCCTTCAAAATCAAAATTGTTAAGATATTTTCGGAGTGGCAGTAACTCTCCGTATGTCCCCTCTTGGTCGCTTATGCATTCGGTCTGGGGAAACGGAGGTTAAACAGCGTAGTCATGTTAAAATGGCTTTCTTTTTCTTTTGCGTACAAAACTACTACTTTAATAGATCTCTTTTAAACCAATAACTAATATTTTCTGAATATAGGAGGTTGAGCGGCTCTGAAACCTATCCTAAGTTAGTACCAGTTAGAGAAATACAAAGTACAAAAAAAAAACACTCTTACAGATTATCATTCACTCAGGAAAATATAAAAAGTACCGGTCAAATAACGAAAAAGTACCAAAAAGATTGCTTTAAAGATTCTTATTTAAGTTTTAAGTCCAATACTAGCGGAAATTCAAAAAACTACCAGTTAAATATCAAAAAAGTACCAAAAAGTTTTTCCATAAAGTCTTATGACTCAGGAAATAGCATGTTGCATTTTATGTTTCTAAGTCCAATATTAACGGTTATTAAAAAGGTACCAGTTGCAGAACCAAAAAGCTCAAGAAAAAAAAATTTTCCGTATTTCCCCTTTTTGGTACTTTTTTCTCCCCATTAAAGTATCAAAAATGTCAATATTGTAGTTGGAGCCCTTTTAATACGTATAAGCAAAAGAAAGGAGACAAATACTTTGCAAAAAAAAAGTACCAACAATTATTACGAATTTCATCCTTTTAACGTTCTAATTTCTAAAAAGTACCGAATTTCTATTTTTAGATAAGTTTTAAACGTGATATAATGTTTATTTTAACGTTTATTGGTTTAAACGATAGACAGGGTGACAAAAAAAGTACAAAAGTTTAGGTTTTATCCGTTTACTCCCTAAAAAGGCCGAATTTCAAAAAAGTACCAGACACCTGTCAGCTTATTTTTATAAAGAACAACGATAAGTATTAAATTTTTTTCTGTCTCTTTTAGTTTTGGAGATATCAGTGAGGTAAAAATAGGAGGTTTAGCGCCCCTGGACCCTTTCCTAAGCACTTAAGTGGATCCTTATATAGCCATCGTTCTTCATTCTGTTGAAGAAATTTTTAAAATTGGACCGGCAGTTCCGGAGAATACTTCTTACAAACATAGAAACATTCAAATTTTCAGCTTTATAATTTTAAGATTACAACAATTTTTAAATTAAGTTTGACTGCCTGAATTTGATGTGTGGTTGTGCTTACTAAAACAGAATTTGTTCGATTTTTAAAACTAAACCTTAAAATTCGTTAACATTCCGAAAATTACTCTGGGTGGGAATGCAGCTCTCGCGTCCTTGTTTGTCTGCCTTTGAGCGTTAGTCTGAATTTACACGTTTCATCTTTTGATTCTCAATTTCTTTTGAATTCCCTTTTAAAGATGCCAAAATAATCACACGCAGCAATCGGTTTCAACTTTTTTCGGTTCAAAACAACAACAATTTTATTAATAGCGAATCAAAGAGAAAAAGAAAAGAAGAAAATAACATGCGGCCATCGTTGTGCATATACCAACGAATAACAACACAAAGCATACTGACCGAGTGCTGGAATCTCCGTACTAAGTCTGAGTTCATACGGCTCTTGTCTTATTGACAATATTCTTCCTTTTTCTTCTTTGAACATGAATTGGCGTTCAAATGAATCATGTCATGTTGACGACATGTTTTTTATTTTGTTTTATTTGATATTGAAAACAAAAACAAAATGAAACAACGAATAAGAAAGCAAAACGTAAAGACAGTACATGCATCTGTGTACTTGTTTCTTTTCCCCTCGTCCCTCTCGCCTATAAAGTAGCAATCTTGTCAATAAGACATGAGCCGTATTAACACAGACTAACCCCCTTCCTTCTTTCTTCTCTCACCAAAAAACATATGTATGAGTTGAGCATCAGAAGATGAAACGTGTGAAAGCAGACTTATACGTTTCGTCCACATTGGATAAAGGTTTAACGTTGCGTCAAAGTTTTGCGGAGTTTATTGACATTAACCATTCGCTTTAATCTAACTTTTTGCTTCGTGCTTGTGGAGAACCAACAAAAACTTTCATGTAGGTCGTTCGGAAGCTTGTGGAGGAGGCTGATGATGCTAGTGTGCTTTTTATTGAAACTGCGTCAATTATGGACCAATCTTCACGAAATTCAGCGGAGTCAAGTCTAGTCTTATAAAATTGTGTAGAATAGTGTAAAAGGGGCTTTACGAATAATTTTATGAGAATTTCTTCATATATATTAATTGTAAAAAGTAAGGTTAAGGGATACAATAAGCACAATTCGATGGGAACCCCTGTTCTAAAGTCCTCTCGCTTAAAATCATTCTATATACAAAGTATCTTACTATTTAACTGTAGAGTACATAAAAACGATTAAAAATATGTGTTAATTGTTATTTAGAAATTGAAAGTAAATGCTATAAAATGCAAAAGCAAAAATACTTATGGCAAATAATATAATGAGAAAATTATACAAAACAAATTAAATTAAAATTCTGTGTTAATAAAAGGTGTTAACTTAACCTACAAGTGTAAGGGTACTAATAATTTGCTAACAACATATGGCGCTTAGCACATACAGCGAACACAAATACCGTTTCAAACTAAAGTGTTGCCAATGAAAATAAGCTTAAAATAAATTTTTAGTAAAATGTAAATAATTAATATGTAAACAAGCTGTTAATGTTTATTTTAGGAATGGACTTAATATATTTATCAAAGTAAGAAGTAAGAAATGTTTGCGTTAGTGGCAATACATAATTTTTATTATTGATAAAAACACTGAAGTTTATTGTTGAAGGTAGAAGCTATTTCTATGCGCATTTCACTGGTTGCTTAGGCCAGATTGTCAAGAAACTTTATCCAAAGATTGTAGAAAACTTAAGATATTAAGATACATATGTTAATAATGTTAAGCAAATAAGAATTATAAGCAGCAGCTTTACTTGTAACAATATCAAAGTTTAAACAAAAACAACAACAATAAACATTCTTACATTACCCACTACAATTGGTTGGAATTCTTCCAATATTAATTGTAAAATAAAAATTGGGGATTAAGCACGACTAACAAAATCTTGTAAATTTTGTATTCCCAAAAATTACTTTGATATATTATATTATTAAAATTATTTAATAATGCACACGGTGGCAGCAATACTACAACAATCCAGAAACAACCCTGTAGGAAGTCAAACACATTTTTAAGTAACTTCAAACTGGTTTTTTTATAACCACATCTAGTTGATTAAGTGACTTTTTTCCTTGTCGACGACTCACTATTTTAACATAGGCATGTCATAGGCTGTAGTCAATTGGTTATCTCTGCATGACTTTTAAATTGACTACTAACTACTTATTTTTCAACCAATTTGTAGTTACTTAATACAGTATTCCACGGATAATTACCTCGACATAAATGCCAATATTTTTAGGTAATTATGCGGGGTAAGCATTTAAACGAATACGCTTAACTACCTCGTTGAGGTAATAATAAGAATACGTTTAAATACCTCATTGAGGTAATTAAGCGAATTCGTTTAAATACCTCAGTGAGGTAATTATACGTATTAATTTACAAGATAACTTAACTTTGATGTATGAAAAAATTTAAGAAAGGAATTTTTACATGTATCAGCTAAATCAACAATGGGATTTGTTGTCTTAAATTTTATCTGTAGTGCTTTTTGAGATGTCCTGTCATATCCTACTACTACTACTAATAGAAACAATATATTTATGCGTTTAGAGCTTTTAATGAATTTTGGTATCGATTTGTTTGTAAATAATTTCCATATTTTAGCCATTGCTGCATTTTTATTGCACACATATTTTAAGTTTTTAAAACATATTTTAATACATGTTAAGCAAATAAAAAAATTGCTTAAAATTCTGGTTAACAGATGAATTTTCTGTTGCTTTAATTTCGCCACCTACATTAAATTTTTACTGTACAATTTTAAACCAAAGCAAATTTTTGTTCAAGATAAATGTTTTTCGCAACTTATAACATAGAAACCCAGACACATCGTTTAGTAAACGATCGAATCAGAAACACTTTTTCAAGTTATCTTTTCGTGTCCGCCCGTCCGTCCATCTTGCTGGTTGTATTCCATGTAAACCTTGTGCGAAAAGTAAAGGTAGCAGCAGTTTTTAGATAATTTGATAAAATTGGGTAAATACGTTTAATTGTCATAAGAACGAAGCCTATGTAAATTGTAAGAATCGGTCTATATTATCACATAGTCCCTATGCAAACTTAAAACTTTAAACTCTTTCATGTGCTATTTACACAACACAAGTGAGTAAACGTGTAGTAAAATTTATATGGAAAACACTCAAAAACCTGAGTGCTTTTCATATAAATTTTACTATGCGTTCAGTCACTTGTGTTGTGAAAACAGCACATAAGACAAAATATCTCATACATTTGGTGTATCTAGATAATATATAACTCTTATATGAATCTTGACCTCATAACATAACTTTTAATGCAAATATTAATTTGTTGAATATTTTGCTTTTAATCAAGCCATGTTTTGTTTTTTAGGCATATTAAAAAAAAAAAATTGTTTTTGTCAAATAGTACTGAGGCAATTAAACGAATGAAATTTAGGTATAACTTGTTTTGGAAGTTAAATTTTTAAGGCAATTATCCGAATCGGGTAATTAAGCGTATAGCAATTAAACGTGGATTTTTGTTTAAAAAATGGAAGAAAAAAAGGGGAATTTAAAACTCGAGGTAAATAAGCGTGAAAGGCATTTAAGCGTGGGGTAATTAAGCGGGTTATACTGTAGTATAGTCGGTTTATAATAAATTACTTTAATTTAAAAAAATGTTTGTCAAAAAAATAAATGTAAATATAAACATACATATGTACATCTATATACATATGTACATATGTATATATATATATTTATATAGAAATAATTATTTAAGCAAATTTTGCATCAAATTGCTTCAGTGATGATGTATAATAGTGCTGAAATAAATACGCTACATAATTTCTTGTACATAAACAGATTTGTACTGCTTCAATTTTTAATTATTTTAAATTATTTAAATATGTTTGTATACATTTTTTTTCATTTGACTTCATGGCATGCTTGTTTTACTTATTTTGCTTTTATTTGTGTTTTACGTGAGCCTCTATGAATATTTTTGGTTGATATCTGCATGAGATTTAAACCAATTTGTAGTCAATTGAAAAATAGTTAATTTATAGCTAGTGTTTACCAAAGTATATTTATACCAAGTACATGCAAGTCTACAACAAATCAACAATAAAAAAACAACATTCATTTTGTTTGTGTAAAAACTCTTTATACTGTCAAACAGCCCAACATAAAGAAAATAAAAAAAAAATTGGCGCACTAAAATGTAAGCAAATTTTGACACTATCGAAAAATAAACAACTGAACAGCTGATCACTTCCATGTACTTGCAATAAATATACTTTGGTGTTTACTGCTCGTCAACCGTGTCAACCATTTCTAAACAAAGCATTAGCTAAGTTCGAGAACACACAAGTTTTTACAATTTTTTACTGAACTTTACTGCATTTTACTAAATTGCGTTCGCGTACACAAAATACATTAAATAAGAACACAAATTGAGAGTGTAAAGTGACAGTTCTTGACTGAGTACTTACAAATTTTTACTGCATAAATTTTTAAAGTAAAATTTAGTAAAACAAAAAAACATATGTTTCAAAAGATAAACAAACCAAAATAACAAGCTAAAACTATACAAATTGTGAAAAAATTGTTTAATAAAAGAAAATTTGAAATAAAAATTAAACCAAAACAAAAAGTGAATAAATATTTATTAATTTAACTTTTTTGTGAAGCATTTTTATTATTTGGCTTAAATACCAACATTTTAAACTTTTTTTGTTATGTTAATTTTTTAAAGTTTTAAAAGTGTTAAGTACTTGGGCACTTATATAATCAATAACAAAAAATTATTCATGTTCTTTTGAATAAACTAACCCGCCACAAATTAGTAAAATCAAATATAAAACAAAAAAATATGAAAGATTACATTAAAGAATTTGTTTGTATTTTCTAAAAATGTTCGTGTTATTAAAAGTATTTAATCGAGTACCGATTCCTGCTGTGAATTTGGCTTGATATGGGTTCTTCTCTTGTATCTCGTCTTCTTCTACTTTCGGAAACAAAGTTTTTATTATTCTGTTCCAATTTTGAATATCATTTCAGTAATTGCTCTAGTTTAATTCCCCTCTTCACTTCTTTGCCATCCATTTCCCACAATAGGCGCCTGACTATTCTATACTATGTTTTTTAATTTTTTCAAATGCGTTTGTTCGTGATAATTATTTGCAAAATTTTTAAATTTATGCAGTAGAACATAGAGTATCAACAAAACCTTTCCAGTTTACACGATCAGCTGCAAGTGCTTTGATTAAGTTTCAAGAATTTTTTTGTCTTTTTACATACTTTTATGGTTGTCCGTCTCTTGGTGTTACGTATATGACCGGTCAAACGATAGGGCATTTCCCGCGATGTCAAATATTGGTCTGTGGAGTCGGAGACCTATCAAAATCCTTTCGCGTTTTAGTAACACCGTATGACCAGCGGATATCTTTGAGATCGTTAGTAACTGTTCATTTGTCACACAATTGTGACAGAATATTCAGTTTATTTGTCGGAGGCAACGATTAGAAATGCCGTCTGATAAAAAAAAATTATCAGAGGCCAAATTACGGCATTCGAAATTACAATACAGTTTAAATGAAAACTTCGATCGATATCGAATGCTTAATTTGTCCCCAGTATTCCTATATATATGGCTAGAACGCCATACCTAAAACAATGGTTAAATTTTCCTCTCGCTTTATTTATTATTTTTTTTATAGTTTGCTTTATTTTCTGGCAACACTTTTTCTATATTGTAAATCGTAAATATGGTAATTTTTGCTTTATCGTTTGCAGAGAAGTATGTACGTATGTATAGTAATGGACAGGTGTTCAAACAATTTCTTATTAAATGTATCACTCTATAAAAGGGGTATAATTAAAAAAAAAAAAAATACTTTAACAGCCAGGCCCACGATGACACACGTTAACGTTCGCATAGAAAATTACATTTAAAACAAAAACAAATTTTAGAAATTGTTTTTGTTTTAAATGTAATTTTCTATGCGAACGTTAACGTGTGACATCGTGGGCCTGGCTGTTAATTGCAATACCATTATTTCATTATTGTAATATGATTTTCCAAAAGATTTTAAACTATAATATCGTTCAAAGTAAACCAATAACCTTTTCTATATTTCGGGTATTAGATGCCTTTCGAGTCCTGTCCTTTAAAGCGAATATTCGAATTTTGAAAAACCCCATGCTTAAAAATTTTTCAATTTAACCTGAATTTGTTGAGCCTGATTAGTAGATTTTATAGGTGGCATGTCATAGTGTCCAATGTCAAAACCTCCGTGGACGCTGCGAAACACCAAAAAGTTTATTAATGTCTATGGACGTTATGATGGAGGTTTAAGAAAGCAATTAAAACTTAGACTGTCCCAAATTGCGTTATTTGCCTTGTAGAAACTTGGAATGTATTACTGATGCCATGCAAACTTCTTGAGGTTATTTTATACATATCTTCAACATTTGACAAATAATAAACTATAGTACAACTGATAATGTTAAATAGACACAAACAAATTGTAAAAAAAGGTTTATATAAAATAAATTTAAATATTCAAGCGTAAACTTCCTGAATTTTGTTACACCGTGGTCACGCATGCTAACAAAGTTTGACAAAAAGTGTTTTTATATTTGCCGCCAATATTTCCAAGTGTGTAAAAAGTTTAGTTTTAAAACATAATAAATTTTAAATTTGTAGCAATATATTTTACTATTCTTCTTTTATTAAATGCAAAAAAATATATGCAGCTACTCACACTATAAGAGCGACATATTGAATAAGTCTTATGCTTCTATGTTTGGAACTGAAATCAACACTTTTAGTTTTATTTAAGAATTTTGATTTAATAGACTTCATTTTAAAGGAATTATACAAATTAAATTATCCTATTTAAATTCACATCTACATACATAAAATAATTAACATAAAGTATAAAAACTGAGTATTTTTATGAAGTGTCCCACTTATAATGCGAGTAGCTGTATGTATAAATTAAAATTGTCATTTTTTACCTCTTACTGTTAAAAAATGTAAAACATATACTTTATTTAAACTTGGACTTAAATTTTATAGCAAATCGAAAAGATCAAAAACTTTTCGCCCGCACTTCCTTAAGTTCAATTGCTTTACATTTACTAACCTTAAACTTGAACTAAACTATTTAAAATTTACATTTTAAACTAAAAGTTTACGATAAACTTAATTGAGACTATTTTGCCAACTGAAATAAAATAAATGCCTACCAATCTATTGCAGTGTTGCCAAATTGTATTATAAATTTAAAAATTGATGGGAAATGATTAAAAGTGGTTACCTAAGTGGCATTATCTCATGATGTTTTGTCATAATAATATTCATACTTTTTTAAAAAAAATGTTTTTTTTTTTCAAAAACTAACTTTACAAATTTAATTTTCATTTTATATTTTTGCTTTGTTTATTTTGTATTTAGAGTATTTTATAAATAATGTATCATTCTAAGTACTTTTTTTTTAAGTAAAAAATACAGTCATTTTAAAAAAATGCCGTAAAAAGAACCTTTCAACGTAAAATTGTTTGTTTTCTTAGAAAGTTTTTTTTTTTATTTTGTTTTTAAGATACTTTAATAATTTTAAATTAACCAAAAATCCACTTCATTTTTTAATTCAATTTTTTTTTTTCTGACCAAATGTCATTTTGACATGTTATCTGCTGTACGTGAGATCGCGATCATGATAAAGGAATGACTCTTAAAATATTACAGTTTGGCAAAAAAATGTTTATTAAACGGTACTTTATTTATTTATTTTAATATTATTTTTTCAATACAAATTATCATTATCATAAGTACTTTTCTTCAATGAAATTAATACGAAAAATGTAGTGCAGTGAATTTGTAAAGCTTGAATGCATTTGACTCTATATTATTCAAGGGTGCGCTAGAAATCGAAACGTAAAACGCAAGAATTTGGAAGTTGTTTTTTATACACTTTTAATCTAATTTTTATAATTTTTGTTATAAAATTCTGTTTATTAGAGAAATATTTGTATAATATTTGTCATAAAATTCTTTTATTGTAAAAATCAAGGCGAATTAATTTTTCAGGTGGCGTTGAAAGCACAGCTGTGCTACTTTTTTTTTTAAATTAGAGAGAGGAATGTCAAAAGTTACTTGTGTTTTTGACATATCGGCCAACGAAAACAGCAACAAAATATATTGTTGTGTTTTTGGTGTTGTTACTTGTTGTAGTATCGACACCACCGTTTACATGAATTCGCCTTGGTAGAAATCTTACGTTTTATATTTTCGATTTCCAGCACACCCCGTATTAATTGTAGATCCAAATAAAATTATATGATTTAGTTAAATTTATAAACTTTCTGATTAATAAATATGTATGTTTACAAATTAGTTTTCCAAAGAAAATAAAAATTTAAGCAGCGTTGCCACAAATAACTAAAAATTCTTACATATACAGAATTGAATCTCTAAAATAGTAAAGCAGAATTGGAAAGAGTTTATTTGGTTTTCAATTGTAGGTATTTTTATTCAAACAGACATCGTTTTTAAAATAATCTGGCAACACCAAATTTAACTCATACCTATTTAAGGTCACTAAGCTAGAACGGTTTGTTATTGGAAATATTTTCTATGTAGGGCGCAGAACTTGAAATTTAAATAAAATAAACAAAAATGTTTTTACCATAAATCCAATTGATCGCCGCGGCTAAGACTTAGCTTTTACACACACTTTACAGTACTTCAGGCGTTTTATATTTGCTTCAAATTTGTCGATTATATCTAGTTTATCTGTATGGACCTCGGACTTCACATATTTCCAAAGAAAATAATCTGATGGCGTCAAATCAAATGAACAGGCATTGATGTGAATTGATTTGTTAGACAATTTTTTATCTCCGAGTTCAAATGAAACACTAACTTCTGTTTGTAAATTTGTATACAAACAAAATACCGAAGACAACGATTGTTAACAAACGTGCACAAATACAAATGCAGCTAACGTATGTTCAGCACAATAAGTGTTGAAAGTTCACTACGCTTTCACTTAAAAATACAGAACGCGTACGCTTAAGTAACACTACACGTACGCTAAAACAAGATTGCTACTTCAGGTCGTCCGCCTTACAACATTATATTTTTTTAACTTTAAATTTTAGATTTTTATAAAAATATATTTAAAAATATATTTTCTACAAAATAATTTCTTTCCTTTCAAGAAGTACTTTTTGAAATAAATAACACAACTACCAATATTTCTGTAATCGAAAACAATTTGCGTAACAATGATTTCTTGCAGGCAGAACTTATTTTATATTTTGTTAACTATTTGACAAAATCCCTTCTCACGCTGAAGAAATATTTGTTAATAAGAGAAATCATGGGTAGTGCAAAGTGTGAAAACGATGCAAATGCGTGCAAAAAAAACGCATTTGCACAACACAACAACAAAATGTACGTACATATTTGCAATTCGATCTATTTTACTTCGTTCGCATTACAAAAACCATGAGCAAAATTAGTAGTGCATATTTGCTCAGTTGCAAACAAATGTAAACAATAACATATTAAGCGCCATATTGTTTTTAAGAAAACTTAAAAATTTAAGATTTTTGTGGGTTTTAATATAAAATAGAGAATTAAATTTAAATTTATTAAAGAGAAAAAATTTATTATTATTTGCTTGCGTATATTTGTAAACAAATGCAGATTTTTTACAGTGCTGCCAGAAGGTTTTAATGTTGCCGGAACAAATTTTTAGAAAAATAGCACATTTGCACGTACAATAAAAGTGGTATGCTCACGATCAATCATAATATGCACTGCAAATTTACAAATTGCGAATTTGCACAATGACCATCGTGATTACCCTTAATATTTCAAGTTGACATTTGTGCAAATGGGCACAATTAATGACAGTTTGTAAGAAATTTTACCAAATTTGTGTAAATGAATTTTTAAAAAAATTTTGACAGTTCATTTGTGAGGTCGAAGTTTGCACAGAACAATGAAGACCCCTTGTGTATTTCTAGAATACTTTATGATTGTAAACAAAATCTTGAAACAAATATTTATATTTTCCGTACAAATAATAAAACAAATTTAAAGAATAAATTAAATCTTCATTAAACGTTCTGGTATGGATATTTATGTTTTTTTTTTTTGCAAAACTCGTTTGAAGACGAGATGACAACAAATTTTCACAGTTGTTTTTGCGCTTTATGAGAAGAACTATACTTGAAAAAACATGGAAAAGGACATGCATTGGTACATGTTTAAATATGATCCCCTCCAACAAAACAATTTTTGAAGAAAATTTTGCCCATTTCTTGATGGAGGACTATTTTAACCATAATATTGTTATCGGTGACCATAATATGGTTAAATTAAACATAATATCTTTGGTTTTCAAGGGCAACCGCGTATGTCTTACAATCAAATTTTTCAGTAAAGCCAAAAAACCATTCTAGATCAAACTATGGAAAAGGTATTGCACTTCTTTAACTTTGTTATTGCGTTAAAAAAACGGAATTGGTCCATATTTTTTCAGAAATTCTTAGAATTATATAATGAGTGCTTAAAATTGAGCAATATGTCATGAACATCTCAAAATCAAAAAAATGGACATATGCGGTTGCCCATGAAAACCACAGATATGTTCTTAAAAATTGTGTTTTTAGAGGTGACCATAATTTAACATGTTTTTTCTCTGGGTGGACATATTTCATTTCATAAAGCACCAAAACAACTATAACAATCGATTGCCATCTCGTTCTTTTTTACATTTTGTAACGAATGAGTTTTGCATCTCATCTAATCATATATCCGAGACCATTTCTTTTTTTTTGTTGAGATTATTGGCTTTTTAAATTGTTTCTCTCATAAAAACTTACTCTAATAATTAGTATTGATAAATAGTAATTTACGTCAGAATTGTCCGAATACTTATTGGGGGACGATATCACTACTTACTCACTTAAGTTGTCTTGATTGCTAATTGAATTGCACAAACATGACATCGAATTTTTTTTTTTTTGTACAGTTTATGTTTAATTTTTTATACCCAGCACTAAAAAGGGGTAAATTAATGTTGTTATTCCATTTGCAATACATCGAAATAGTCTCTCCGTTGATTATAGAGAATAAAATGGGTGTTCAGCGCTGAACTGAACCAAGTCATAAAATATAATACATACATATATGAATTTCAGAACTGGTGCGAAATTCTCCGCAAAGTTTAACTCTGTTCAGTTCTGTAATGGGCTAAATCAAAAAATGTTTCGTTCCAAAAATAACGATAACGATAATAAACCCAGGTTAAAGGCTGCAAAAATTAATGGCAGTTCACTTACTCAAACTGAATACATTTTCGAATTTTCTTTTTTGTCTTGTTTCACTTCAGCTCTGAACCCTCCTAATATTCTCGATCTTTGTAAAATTCGAAGACGATCGTCTGACTTTTATATGCACTATAGAGCTCGCAATAGAAGATCTAGGACAATCAAATTTGGTAAAATCACTTTTAGAAGACGGCAGAGTTGACAACTTTTCACCAATAAAAATTCCAAAAAGTGGGTAAACAAGATTTTATTGTAAAAAAACGCATTAATATTTCTTTGCCGTCGGGCAAAAAGGTCTTAAGTCGAGAAACCGCAATTTGAGTTTTTGATTGGCTTTAACGTAATTTTTCTCTTTCGTTTGGTATCAATAACTCAAGTCTAGCACAACTGCTTCTAATCGTAATCATCTGCTCTTTCGGAAAAACCTCTATGAAATACAAGAAAAAAAATAATTTTCAATTTAACATTACGTTAAACTACAATTTCTGACTTAATACCTTTTTGTCTAACGTCAAAGATATATTAAAAAAACAAATAAGAAAGTATAGTCGGTCAAGCCCGACCATATGATACCCAACACCACAGTATTGAAAAACAAATTTTCGAGGGTGTATTGCTATATGAATAGGGATCTATCTAGGTTTTAAATTTCATTAATATCGGTTTGATAGTTTCTGAGAGACAGAAATTGCCCCCTGTCTTCCCTCGTGGTCCTATAAAAAATGCACACCTTATGTGTCCATAAAAATATGGATCTATCTATGTTTCCAATTTCATTAAAAATGGTTTAGTAGTGGTAGCAAATGCTCTATTCCGGAAAGCAGCTAGTATGGGGGCTATATGAAATTATGTATATGAATGACCGATTCGCCCCATTTTCAATAGGCTTGGGCCTTGTGCCAATTAGAACCTTTGTACCAATTTTCATTAAATTATCTTTAAAATTGCGACCTGTACTTTGCGCACAAGGTTACATGGACAGCCAGCAAGCCAGCCTGCCAATCAACCGGACAGACATCGTTAGATCGACTCTGAGCCGATCGGTATACTTTAAGATGAATGTAGGGGCGATATCTTAAGGTGTTACAAACATCAGCACAAATGCATAATACTCTCTCCACTATTGTGATGTGGGTATAAAAACTTACAGAGTTTATTTATTTTATTGAAATTGTTTGTATTAATAAATTTTTAGTAACATAAAAAAAAAAAAAAATCGTTTTTTAACAAAAAAGTCAAATGGCTAAATAAAAATGACTAATGGATAAATTGATTTTTTTTCAAAATTTCACTCAACTCTCGTATCCACTCAGAATATGACGTTTGGCCCAACTGCGGCCAAATGGAATGAGTGAAAGCAACAAAATTTGGCATCAATACTTTTTAATACCTTAATTTTTTGGCCTAAACAGTGTATTATTTTACGTAACCCCAATACAAGTGCCCCCCCGTCAAAAGTCTTACTTTTGACTAGATAATGGTCATACGAATTGCGCCAAAGCAACAAAATTTTGCATAAATACTTCCCTTATACAAAGAGCATTTGCTATCAAAATTCAATCAAATCAGTCTATTATTTCTCCAAGTACAGATGTCCCTCCAGAATAAAGTTTTTTTGCGAGATAGCTGCCTTACGGAACAAGCAAACGCGACCAAATTTAGAAAAAATGCTTCTTTTAGATATATAAAAAAAGATTTGGTAATTAAAAATAGGAAAAATCGATCAAATTATATAACCCTATATTGAAGTTTACAAGTAGGGATGAAACGATACGAGTAAATACAAGTACATATTCGATACTTTTATAAGTACCAAGTATATTTGTAATCGATACTTAGCAACCGAGTACCAAGTAGTATCGGTAAAAAAATACTCGGTATCGGTCAAAAGTAATCGTTTCACTTTGGTATTGAAATTAATCTTAAATTTTTGATTATTTTCCAAAGCTGGAGCAGCAGTAGCGGTATCAAGAAACCGTTTGACCAGTAAACACCTATAAACCACATATCGTCTAGGACCATTTTCTCAATTTCTGGCTATAGTAAGTCCGTTATCATTTCACAATAGCGAACACCATTCACGGTAATTGCTTGGCCGACCTCATTTTCGAAGAAGAAGAATAACGCCGCCAGCCGCAGAACTAACTGGGCGAGCATGCACATATGTTTTCCCATTTCCTACAGGCACGGTTTGCTGAAATTTGGGCACAATTCTCCCGATTGTGGAAATATTTGAAAATCACGATGTGCACGAAATTCATTTTGATTGAACGCCCATTTTTGTAAAAGGCTTTAACAATTTAAACGTGCTGCTCAATTGTGTACCTCTCAATGATGGAAGTTGTTAAATACTGAAACAAAGAAAGGTCAATTTAAGTTGCGCAAAAAACTTGACGTTAAGGTGACTCACAATTAGAGGATTATGGTTTTATCACCCGTTATTATATATTTATCAATATAAAAATAAAATACATATGTATTTACATTTATAGTGACATTGTTGATTTCTAAAATAAAAGCTAAATAAAAGGCTGTTATCCTGAACGTTCTATAAAATTTTGTGATTTCCACCTTAACGTCAAGTTTTTTTGCCTAACTCAATTGGACATTTCTTTGTTTCAGTGTTCGACAAATTCAACCATGGAGAGGTACATAATTGAGCTGGGCGCTAAGATTGTTGAAGACTCTTACGAAAATTGGTGTTCAAAATGCATTTCGTGCACGTCGTGATTTTTTTCGGCCAGCCTAATCGAACAAATGTGTCCACAATCTGAAGAATTGTGCGCAAATTTAAGCACACCGGGTCTGTAGGAAATGTGAAAACACTGATGCATGCTCGCCGAGGGCTGGCAGCGTCATCGGGCCGTGCTTCTTCGGAAATGAGGTCGGCCAAGCAGTTACCATGAATTATGTTTTCTATCGCGGGATGATAACGGACTTCTTGTGGCCAGAAATTGAGGATATGGACCTGGACAATATGTGGTTCGAACAGGATAGATGCACTTGCTACACAACCAACGAAACACTAGATCTTTTGCGCGAGAAGTTCAATGGCCGTGTTATCTCAGGATCATGTGATTTGACACCGTTGGACTTCTTTCTTTGGGGATATTTAAAAGAAAAAGTGTACGTCAATAAGGCAAGAACATTTCAAGAGCCGAGGAATGAAAAAAATCGGCACATATTGAAGCTCAGTTATGCCTCAGAGTCATTGAAAATATGCCGTGGCGAGCATTTGACCGATATTTTGTTTCACACATAATTGTCATAGAGATCCTTTCATAATAATAAAAAAATATTAAGATAATTCTCTGCAAATTTGTTTGTTTAATTTAACATCGTGCGTTTTGGGTGTACCACCCTTTACTTTCCCCGTTTGAAGAGAATGTATCGTTATTTTTTCTTAGTGCTTAGTGCAACTTTAAACGAGTTTATCTCAAAATGGGGGTTTTCGAGTTATTTCACTATTGAAGTAAATGAGCGATATGCTGGTTCTAAAGCTTGTCCTCACTGTCATTTCACATTCAAATCAGATTGATTCTACATGAAATTCACATTGTTTCAACTTGCCCCGGTAGGCTAGTGGGTATTGAGCTAGTCTATCAGTGCCTGGGTTGCGGCTTCGATTTCCGCCGGAGACTCCGGTATGAAGGCTTTATGGATTGCAATTTGACTTAGAATACACATTCAAATTTATATTAAAATGTATACAAAAATAACTTTTATTCAGCGTGATTCGTATTGTTTATTTTCAATATCAATGTAATTTTGCTCTAACTCTACTGGAATTTTAGATTAACATAAATTATAGTTATTTTAAAGAAAAAAACTGTTGTTTACAAGTTATTGTAAATTCATGATAAATAAACATAAAGTAACAATAGAGCAAAACCAGAACCGATATACTAAATCAACCTTGTTTTCCACGATTTTACATTGTTTTTTTTCTGTGTGTACCACAATTCTGCTAAGCTGATTTGTATGTAGTTAAGGGTAGAAACAACATATTTTTTTTGTTAATATAACTAAATTGTAATTGTCAGGAAAAATCATGGTTTTTCTTTGATATGTCAAGCAAGCCTATTTAGCGCCCATTTTATTTTACTCCCTGACACAGCTGAATATGGGTAGTTCCAAAGTGTTGAACGTGACAGTCGTACGCATCAAAAATGCAATAACATTTTAAGCAAAAAATATTTTTGCGTTCTCTTTACCCTTAAATTATAGCACTAAGAAAGCACTGTTATCTATGCTAAAGTATATGGAGGGCGCTGTTCTAGGCCAAAGATAATGACAAAAGATGTAGCGGTTCGAACGTGAAAAAAATAGAAGTAGTTTTTTTGGCCATGTATAAAAAGGCGTAATTCAGCGAAACCTGCCACAATTTTTTAGTCAAACTACTTTCAGAATTTTACGTAGCAATGTAACATTAAAATGTCTTGGTTTGATTCCAAAATCTTCTCTATTTTCTTTTTTTTTAAGCCAAAATCTGGGTCGATACGTGACATTTCGAACGTGAAATTTTTTCCGTAATAATTTAAATGAATAATCATCAAAATAAAATAAAAATTTACCGTTAATCCGAATAACATATTTCTCTTTGAACTCTTCCTTAGATTACAGACCATGTAAGAAAATTGTTTTGGAATAATTTTTATCAAATATCACCTCTTTTAAGAAAGATAAATATTAAAGAAAACATACAATAAAACATTCTCACATATAAGAAATTACGTTTGCACAACTTTGCAGTCTGATTGTTCATCTAATAGGGCCCATAGACAACACCATCATGACTGTGCAATCAAGTGATTGTGCCAGCTGATTGACCGTGTATGACTTGTGGTGTGATTGTACCAGCTGCTGGTGCTTTATCAGAAATAGTTTGATACTTTTTTGATTGCACCAGCATGATTGAATCGTGTGTTGTAAAGTTAGCTCATAAAAGTTAAATCGTCAAGGCATAAACATCAAAAGATAAAAAATTTGAATATGAATGCCAGAAAAAAATGTTTTGGGGAGAAATTCTCGAACTTTATAAAACAATGCCTTGCCTATGGAAAGTTAAAAGTACGGAATACTGCAAATGTGGATTAAAAACCAATGCTACAATAAAATGATAGAACATTTTGTCGTCGTTCATTACGACCTTTTCCACACATTTTTTGGTAAAAAATGAATTTTGTACCAGCATGCTGGTGTATTGTGTGCTTCAACCTTAATTGCACAATCACTTGATTGCACAATTATGATGGTTTTGTGTATGGGCCCTATAAGTAAACAAATTTATGAGTAAATTTATAAAATTAGTAAAATCTAAATATTTCTCTATAACAATATCGTAAAATAATCAGCTTTTAATTTTCGGTCACGGTGGACCTTTTGACGGAAATGCCCATATATGTACATAGTACTTTTACTTGCTAATTTTATTTTTGTGGTCTTTTGAAAAAAAAAAAATCAACTAACAAGAGTAATCAGATTCTGAGTATATTGATAATATTGATATAAAAATAAACAATATTTAATTTATTTTTCCTTATAAAGAAATATAATAATTAGTCACATACATACATACCTATACAATTATTTGAAGTTAACATAGCGCAGCGGTAAATATTGAAAGGACCGCAAGTGGCAGGCCTTTTTGAAGGCCTCTATACTCCTTTCTAAAAGATTCGCTTCGCATGATATCCTGCCTTCAGAAGTATGCCTTCTAGAAGGTATAAACTTCTTTTTAAAAGACCTTCTGAAATATTCAGTATACATTCGCTACTCCCTTCTTTGAGAAGGGAGAAAGGAAGGTGTTCAGTTTTATTTACTTTTTATTTTTAGTGACCTTCCTTACTCCCTTCTTTGGGAAGGGATCGAAGTTGTTTTTAAAGGAAGTGTGGAAGGCCTTGCGCCCAATGACAACCTGTGTAAAAAATAAATAAGTATGGAATGCGGCGAGAAGGGCTTCTGACTGCTTGTTACTGCTAAATAAGGCCTTCTATTAGGTTTCTTTACTCATTCTAGTTACCGCTGGGAGTATATAGATATACATAAATATATTAGCCTTGTGTATTTTTTCCACTTGATACAAATCGCTGAAATCGATTAACAGTTTATTTATTGTATTAATATTAAACATAAATATAAAAATTAATTGAAAAATTTTATTATTGAAACAATACAATACGATATTTGTATGAATAAATATTGTCCTCTGTTATTGCACATTTTTTTTGTAGGACTCTTGAATTTTTGTTTTGATAAGGATCTTCTGTACAGTGTTGACACTTGACTGTCGCCAGGTGTCATTATACTTTGACACTTTGCAAGTAAAAAACCTTTGTGTACGGTGTTTATCTAATGAAAAGCTTTAGCCTGAGATGGAAAACCTTAGGGGCATTTCGATGCCTTACTTCTTCAACCTCGTAACTTAAAAAATACGGGTTTGACTTTTTCATATCAAACGACTGCTATTTTTGTGTTCCAATACTGCAACAACTTATTATTTCAATACAATATACATAGCTGTAATCAATTCTTAAATAATTCCATTCTAACTTTAACCCAAACACGAAGTATTCGATTTGTCAAACTTATGACTTGCTATTAGGTTTTTTTCTATTTATGTCGTGTATAACACTAAGTTTTAGAAATGTTCTTCTATAGAGAAATTTAAGTTTAAATTTTTTAATGTTTGCTTATTTTTTTCAGCTCAATTATGAATAAAATCTCCCTGGGAGTTTTCTCCCTTCTCCCATATTTCCTATGTAAATGCAATTGTAAAAATGGGAAAAGGAAAAAAACTCCCGGGAAATTTATATTCATAATTGGGCTGTTTATATAATATATATATACACTCAATTTACATGATGAATTTTATGACGTCCAAATTTGGACGTCATTTTTTTGTTTGGTAGCAAGCGGTGTAGAGAAGAAAGAGGGGTAGAAAAATAGACATGATTTCTGTTTTCCCTTCCTCTTTCTTCTCTACACCGCTTGCTACCAAACAAAAAATGACGTCTAAAATTGGACGTCATAAAATTCATCATGTAAATTGAGTGATGTAATAACTGTGTGCTTCTTTTGAAAATGTTGCTATTCATTTAGTACGTATGGCTGTCATTTTCATTTATTTTTTACCTTCGTATATTAAAATTTAACCAATCAAACTTCATAATTATCGTATACTTTTAGTTTTTTTTTAACAAATTAATTTAATTTTTATTTTTAATGTTAAATTTAATTGAAGAAATTAGTCATATGCTACACGACTTTAAGACTTCTTTGTTCTGGCAACCACAGACAAAAAGTAAGACACGAAAAATGTAAACAAAACTAAAACAGCGTCTGCAAACAATACAGCGGCTTCCTAATTTGTAAATTTAAAGGTTCTGCCGTGTAAAATAATTAATTTTAATGCAAAAACAAATAAAGGACAGATAATTTAATGTGTATGTGATAATTTTATTATAGATTTAAAAAAAAAATGCTTAAAAAACTTCAAGTGATTTGAAAACGTCATGCTGTAAGCAACCCGGTTTTAAATCACGAGATTTCAAAAATTTTTGTGGGCAGAACACCTTTTTAGTGATTTCAAATCACTTTACGAAAAAGTGATTTTCAGAAAATGCCTGATAGTTTTTTATGAGAACCGGGAAGATTCAGTATGAAATAATAGCTTCTCGAAGAGTTCATCCTACTTTGTTACAGGCTAAACTTATTTTGCTAAACTTTTTGCTAAAAAAGTATTTTTCCCCATAACAAAAACGATTTCTTCCAATTGTGGCTTATTATTTACAACAAAAGTAATTAAGAAAGTTAAATTTAAGTTTTTTTTTTAATTACTTGCAGCGTCGAAAGCAAAATTGTTACATAGTCGATGTCCGCGATAGCCAGCGAAAATCGTTTGTCGTATGCAATTAATGATAGGGGCCTAAAATGTTTTGGTATTGAGCTAGCCTATCAGTGTGAGGGTTGCGGGCTAGATTCCTTTCAGAGATTAGATTTGTTTGACTTTAACGTGCTGAAGGTCTACGTTACTATTGCTCGGTAATCTAAACTAGAATACAATTTGTAATTGTATATCGTTGGTCTCATGTAGAAAGGCCGTAACTCCCATAAATGCAACTTTACAGAAGAAGGCAAAAACATAATAGAAACTGTATGTATCATAATGTAAAATGGCTTCTTCAATTGCTTGTTAAACTGATATTTTTGATGCTATTGTATTCAATTTTTGTGACGAGGTGTATTTATGGGAAATGTATTGGAATCACTAAAAAACTCAATTTCGAGAAAAATCGAGTTAGGGCCTTTCTACATGAGACCGACGATATGGAACACTTCCTTTTGGTGTTACATCCTCAGGGTAAATCAGATGTAGTGAATACCTGGAATTCGTCAGGGTTCAAAATTGGCAGATCTCTTGAGATCGCGACTGACCAGATATCCTTTTTGGTACCACGAAAGTGAAAAGCCGTTCCCTGGCAGAGGATGAAAAATTTTCATCGTGGTTTTTTTAAACACGTAATTGGCTTCAACCCCCTCCAAATAATCCATCCAAGAAGCCCCCTGAACTCCCCTCCCGATTGAAAAGGAGTTAACATCAAGGAACAAAGGTCAGCCAGCCGGTACCCCTGGAAAAAGATAGGAATCCAAGGTTAGCAAGGTTCCCCACGAAAGATATACGAAGGGCGCCGTTTCAAGGCAACGACAAATGGTAGCCCCATGCTACAGCAGACAAATCATCTACTTAGCTGGAACAACAACCAAGTTACTGACCTACCTAAACAAGAGCGGCAAACTTTTTTTTAAACAAGAAAATTCTATTGCCAATACATTTTCGACCAAGCGATCTTTCAAATAAGATTTTCCAGCCGGGGGGTGTTGAACTCGCGTTCAAAAGGTTTTTTTCGTATTAACTGTGTGAAAATTAAAAGTTTTGACATAAAACAAACGCTTGCCGCTCTAATTTTAGTAGTTCAATAACGAAACTGATACATGGCAGAATAACAATATACTGCTCGATACTCGAAGAACAAGGAAAGTGAAATCTTACATGGAAGGACACGAAAATAATTGCAACAAATCGTGTAAGATGAAGATGCTTTGTGGAAGCCATATTTATGTCATAATACACGCCATAATTATGCTCCCAAAGGTAGTGGAGGGCTTAATAAATATTTTAGATTTTTTATGTTACTGGATATCGAATTATAACGAAATAAAAAAACAAAGGCTGAGTTCCAATCCATCTATATATATATAAAAGAGTTGCATGAGTGACTGACACATTCATCATCGCCCAGCCCAAACCGCTGACCCTAAAAACTTGAAATTTGGACTAGCCATTGGTCACTCCCCAAATCGATCCACTAAGACGGGATTTTTCGAAATTCGAATGTTTAGGGGGTAAAAAACGGGAAAATTCGGTAACCTTATATCTCCAAACTAAACGAGATTTAAAATAAAGGTAATACTACTCGGCCCTATTAGGGAGTAAAAGGGTAAAATCTGAATTTAAGTACTTTTTTTTTGCCATCTTTTGAACCAATAAACATAGAAACAAAGTTAATACCACATTCGAAACTTATCAAAAAATACGTATAATAATTTGGTACCTTTTCGAAATTCGAACAATTTACGGGTGAAAATCGTTACTATTTTTGGTAATTTTTTTTTTACAAAACATTTTCCTCCATTCATTGACATATTCGTACTAAATTATGGGCTACCACAACAATACTGAAATTTTTGATACTTTAATGGGGGGAAAAATATAGTACCCAAAAAGGAAATACGGGAAATTTGACATTTTTCTTTAGCTTTTTGGTTTAGTAGAACCAAAGCGGATTAAATTTAAACAAGTTTAAACCTAGAAAAATAAACTTTGGCATAAAAATATGTCCACGAAGAAAAAGGAGACGCTAACCAAGTAGCGGGTGTATGCTAGTATTATAATATTACTTTGCAGTCAAAGTCAAAAATTTGTCATCACGTTTAACGATGCACAGTTTATTTATTGTTTACGTAACGTTAACTTTTTTGGTACATTTTGGGACAGAAATCAATTTAAAATTCTACAGGGTTGCATTGTAGAAACCAAGACAAAACACGTTAGTTGTTTTGCAACTGACGCTTTGGAACTCAACCATAATTTTTGAAAATGATAAATAGCAAATTTGAAAATTTCTTTAGAACTTTTAACCGTTATTATGTTGGAGCAAAGTTAACCGCTAAAATACTAATTGATTTCAATAGGTTCTTTGCTAAAACTTAATGCAACATTTCTAGTATGCGTGCCGCTTTTGTAGCATTTTATTTTAGATAAAGTCAATCAGTCAGCCAGTCGATAACACATTATTAACTTAAATAAATGAATAACATACAACTGTATATTTCCAAGTTTAAGTAGCTCTTAGTAAAAAAGGCCAATTGTGCCTGAACAAGTTTGATTGTTGAATTTAACAAAACAACTTAATAACTTTTAATTTAAAAGAAAAACTTTTGATTAAACTAAGTGACAAAATAGCAACAATTTAATTGCACTTGTAAAATGATATTGCGTAGGTAAAAGCCCTTATGAAAAATGTCTTCGTCTATAAAGTCCTAAAAATGTTTTTTTTTGTATAAAAAGATAACTGAGGGTGCAGTTGAAATTTGAAGATTAAAAAATTATTTACTCGACGAGACTAACGCTAGTTCATTTAAATAATGAATTTTAAAAGTTAAGTTAAAAAAAAACAAGTTTCAACAATTTAATCAAAATGTATGTTTAATAAATTAAAAGTCAAAACAAATGCCTGTTAAGCGCTTTAAGAATCTTTTGTAAATTTCCTATATATAATTTATTACCTAAAGTCATTTGGTAATCATGTTTGTAACTTAATTTTTAGTTGTACAATTAATAAAAAAATTCATCAAGATTTAAAAAAATAGTAAAAGTATACATTTAAAATTTTTACATTTTACATTAACACGGAAAATACGTTAAACAATGTATTATTTAATGTAATTGCTTTACGAAAAATTATTCGTCAACAACTAAAGAACATTAATGGCAAGCGTTTAAATGTAAATACATACACACATTAATAAATAATTGATACAAGAAAGTACTTTTAAAAAACGTAAGTTAATGTAAAAGAGACAATACGATTGTTGAGTTAGGGGATTTTTATTCGTGATGTGTTGTTCAACAAAGGGCTTTTCCTTTTTCTTTGTTACTGACGTCAACTGACATGTTTTTAAGGCCATCTTTGTTTTGTTTAAATATTGTTTTTTTGACGAAGCTTTAGAATCAGTGATTCCAACTTAGCCATTTTTGGGCTAGATTTAGCCTTTTTTTAAATACCTGAAATCCGAAAAAGTTTTAGTCCTAAACTGAAAAAAGCTCAAATTCATTGTCTTTTTCTTTCTGATATATGAATATTAGTAAATGTCCAAACTTTCATAGATGAAACAAGTTGATTTTGTCTGGCAAGCGTCCGCGTATTAGTGAGTCCTAAACGACAATATAATAGATGTTTATTAGAAAATTTTAATTTTATGTTATGCTTCATTCGTTGGCAAAGCCAATAGTAGAAAAAATTCAACAGCGTTCAGCTTACTTTTGACTCGAAATAGTAATAGGCAATGTCGCTTAGTTTTAACTTTCTTTAGTACGGTGACAGTACAATGACGGCTTCATGCATAAGTCGCTAGGATTCATCAATGCAATTTTCATTTACGAGAATTTGTGCAAATTGCGACTTAACACTGATTCTGTGACGATGATTTATCGATGAAAATGTCGTACTGAAAATTTCGCTCAAATACGCACCAGCATTTGTGTCGATGTTTGCAACTCCTTAAAATAAGTATGCATGGACTAAAGCTTCGGTCTTCTGTTAATAGGTAGTGAGACTTAATATGGTCTTAGGGCTAAAAAATCAGTGAAAGTTAAACTCTCCTTTTGGTTTTAAATGTGTTTAAACCAGCCATTAAACCATTTCAGCCATCTCTTAACGCATAAAATTGGACGTTTAAACTCCCAATTCCAATACCATATAAATTTGACAACATTTATCGTGGTGCTGCCACACTGATATACAGGTGTTAAGTTTAAACTACATATACATTTAAGCTTAGTTCAACTAAACCAACGTTTAAACATTCATTGATTTATTGGGTGTTTTTTTAAGAGCTATTGGAAAGTTAAAAAAAAACAAATAAAATTCAGAAAAATGCATGAAATCTTTATTTGAATAGATAGTACGGTCCATATAATTTAATGTTTGAAGATTATTTTATGCAAATGTTGACCGTGACTGCGCCTCAAATGGTCCATCCGCTTAGTCCAATTTTGGCATACTCTTTCCAACATTTCGGCCGTTATCTCATGAATAAGTGCTTCAATGTTGTCTTCCAATAAGTCAATTGAAGCAGGCATGTGTGTATAGACATGAGCTTTAATATAGCCCCACAAAAAATAGTCTAAAGGCGTTAAATCGCACGATCTAGGCGGCCAATTGACCGGTCCCGAACGTGAAATAAAATGTTACCTGAACTCGCCTCTCAATAAGTCCATTGTTAAGCTTGCTGTGTGGCATGTGGCATGTGGCACCGTCTTGTTGAAACCACATGTTTTGCAAGCCAAGCTCTTGCATTTTGGGCAAAAAAAGTTGGATGTCATCTCACGGTAGCGCTCACTATTCACAGTTACGTTACGATTCACATCATCTTTGAAGAAGTATGGTACAATGATGCTACCAGCCCATAAACCGCACCAAACTGTGACTTTTTCTGGATGCATTGGTAGCTCTTGCAATGCTTATGGCTGATCTTCACTCCAAAATCGACAATTCTGCTTATTAACGTACCCATTGAGCCAAAAATGAGCTTCGTCGCTGAACACAAGAAGCGCGCGATGAACTTTCTTAACAGAGCACGCATTTTGATAATAAAATTCAATAATTTGCAAGCGTTGTTCGTTTGTAAGACGATTCATGGTTAAATTATAGAACAAACTGAAGATGTTTGACAGTGAAACAAAACACGAAACGTGCGTCAGCTGTTTTAACCAGTGTTGCCAAAAAGATAATAGCTAAAAAATCACCCGATATTAGACATTAATAACAAAAAAAATAAATGTATTATATTGCCACGCACAGCAAAAAATGCTTTTAAGTATGATGTAGTATTTTTTTCTGTTAGGACCATTACTCAGGGGATGACCCCTACTAATGTATTCATTGCATTGTGTTGGAACTAGGAAAATAGGTTGTGGGAAGGAGGAAAATAATGTAAATAAAAACTGCAGTAAGAGGATATTATATTTTTGTTTGCCTGTTGCTTACGTCTTTTGCCAAGTGTGACCGTTGCTTTAGAATCACTTTTTGAGTCGATCTTTCTTCCCGTCTGTCCCTGCGTCCGGCTGGCAGGCTGGCTGTCCATGAAACCTTGTGCGCAAAGTACATGTCGCAATCTTTGAGATAATTTGATAAAATCACAAGGACCAAGTCTTTTAAAAATGGTCAGAATTGGTCTATAATTTTACTTAACCCCTACAAGCTTATTTCCGGAATAGAGTCTTTGTGCCCACAAAGTATCTTACTATGTTTGCATTTAGATTGAATTTGGTCCAAACTTATTTTATTACAATCTTTATCATCTTACCAAATTTAATTGGAATCCGTCCATATTGGACCATTGCTACCATACAAATACTACTCTCGAAAATGGCTTTTAGTCCCATAACATTCTAATAAATATTGGTATTGTCATAAAATGTACGTCATCATAGACTAAACACGAGTGTTTGTTGTAAAAAATGCAAGACACACAAATGCACATACACAAAGTCTATTTCTTCGTCACACACAAAAATAACAGACCTGTGCAATGCTCAATCTTGTTTATTTGATTCATGTATATAATGCCAGATAATTTTACTTCCGTGTGTGATTGATAGAACAAAAATTGTTCAATTAAAAATTAATCTCGTCTGTGCACGGCCAATTACCATATTTTCGATATGGAGTCAACGCTTATAACATCCCATCACTTTAACCATGACACTTACCTATTTTGTCTACATATGTTTTTCAATAATTGTATTCATTAACAGTGGGATTTACCGCTACATCTACAATCAATTTTGTTTTGTAATTTTATATTTATTTTAGAACAAAAATAATGAAAATATAACCAAAATTATTTATCTCCTCTTTGTGCTTTTCTTTGAAAAAACATACATACTAACATACATACAGACATAGATATTTTGTTTAAATTTTAAAGGAAAAAAAAATATTTATTTAAGTATCTTTTGAATCGTATAAAGATGATTTGTTTAATAATAAAAAAGCAGTTATTAGTTAACAATATTGATATGTAAAAAATCCCCATACTTTAAATGAAGGGGACTTACAAATAAAAATTAACGCAAAATATGTTTTGTATGCTTAACTCAATTTCAATGTTTTATTTCATGCTGGTTTAAAAAAAATTGTTTTTATTTGGAAAGCAAAAACGGGTCCCACATACAAAAGCAGTGCTTAAGTTTCATCAACACCAATTTTTCCACACAACTTTTCATTAGTCTTAAATTAAATTAAATTTAAAGATTTGATTTAAATACACTCAAAAGTTTTATAAGTAGATCTGTTCAGTAACTGAAAAATATTGCTAATTTGAAATAATTGTAACAAGCAGCAGCCGTATTACGTAATTCGCTTAGCTAAAGCTTAATCTCGATCGCTAAAATGCCTTAGAGAATACAAAAGTTGAAAATTTTAGCGATGACATTGAAAGCTTAAATTGCGGCGAATTAGATTTTTATGGCATTGCAACATTTAGCAATGCACGTTACAGAATTTCATTCGTAGCCAAAAATCGCTAAACCAACTTTATAGATTTTTAGCGATAGAGATTTAGCTTTAGCGAATTGCAGAATACGGCTGCAGGGCTGCCAGAAAAATTTGTGATAAATCGTAATTTTCCTTGAAAAAAAAATACTAATCGAACATTATGGTAGTAACCAGGGGGAAAACTCAGAAGACCTTCTTACTTCAGGGGCATAATTCTGGCAAGCGTGATAGAGTACTTTCTCTATTCGAATGCAATATTATTTCTTATTCTTTCAGTTGATACTGAACGAATCGAAATTATTTGTTCAGTATTGTGAAACTCAAACTAATGCTTTACAACAATGAAAAAATATTTCCGATTCGTTCAGTATTGACTGAAATAATTAGATATTAAATTGCTTTCGAATCGAGAAAGTACTCGATCACGATTGCCAGAATCAGGCCCCAGGCCTTTTTTTATTCAATAGCTATTCTTATCTAACTGTTAAAGAATGCCTGATAGTAGGCCTCGGCTCATTCTATGAGAAGGGAGTAGAGAAGGAGTAACATTTTTTGTATTGTTTTTTTTTTTTCAACCAAAAGCAAAATAAAATGGTTTTTTTTTTTTTGATCCCGTTACCATTCTTATGTTATTTCTACTCCGCAATGGCATAAAATATATTTTGCTATAACTTCGTTCACTTTGAGATATATCGTGAATAATTTTTCCCTCGTAATTGTTTCCCTTTTCACATATTTGCGATCATGAAAAACTCCCATGAAAAAAGGCTAATTCAAAGGAGAAAACGTGAAAAAATGTTCACGGGGAAAAATAACCCTTATCGTGAAAAGTTTTTTCCCTCGTAATTTGTTCAAGTTTCCCTTAGATTTTCTCACTTTATTTTGGTAGGGATCAAAACATGTATGTAAGTAGTTCCTCCTATAAATCAAATATTAAAGGTTAGTTTCGTTAAAAAGGCACAAACAGATATTTTGGGCAACAAAATGCAATACAAAAGGTCGATTGCCTGCTGATTTGTGAAGTTTTCAAAAGTCGTGGTGGCAGAATTTTTAAAAATATTTTACTACATAAAATTTATAAAATTGCAAAAACCTAACTTTGTAAACAAACTATCCCTCCAACACTAAATATTATTTTAACTTTTCTTCAAAATACATACTTATGTGTATATTTTTGACCAAAAATTTCATTGATTTTTAATTTCTTTAATCTTTCTTTTTTTTTCATTCACTGGAACTGATAGCGTGAAAAATTTTTCACATGAGATTCACGATTGCTTTTTTCTCTTCGAGGGGAATGAAAATTTCAGGGGAACAAATATTCCAATTGTTATTCACGATAGGGGTGAATACTATTTTTTTAAACATATAAAGAAGGTATGAAGGAACACTTGCTTAAGTTACTTTAAATTGTTAAATTTTTTGAGATATGACTATGTTGCAATAAAGGAGCGATATCATTTATACTTTTCTTAAATTTAGGAACAATAGCAAGTTCAAACTTTTAATTAAATAAATCATAATCGCTTATCTTACAGCTGAATACTGTCGATATGGCAAATTTTAAAATTTTTGCTTTCATGTAATTTTCAGTTTTACTCTCTGTTTCTGCAGTAAAATGAACAGACGTTATTGATTATAATGCTATCATATTTGTTAAAGGCAATAAAAAATAAATAAAAACATTTTTTAATTTCGAAATTATAAGTTTAGTTGTATAAGAAAAAAAACGTATAAGTGTTAATATCGGGTGATTTTTTAGCTATTATCTTTTTGGCAACACTGGTCAAACATCTTCAGTTTGGACTATAATTTAACTATTAATCGTCTAACAAACGAACAACGTTAAGAAAGTTCATCGCGCGCTTCTTTCGAAAAATTCAGCGACAAAGCTCATTTTTGGCTCAATGGGTACGTTATTAAGCAGAATTGTCGATTTTGGAGTGAAGATCAGCCAGAAGCATTGCAAGCGCTACCAATGCATCCAGAAAATGTCACAGTTTGGTGCTGTTTATGGGCTGGTGGCATCATTGGACCGTACTTCTTCAAAGATGATGCGAATCGTAACGTAACTGTGAATGGTGAGCGCTACCGTGACTTTTTTTTGTCCAAAATGCAAGAGCTTGACTTGCATGACATGTGGTTTTAACAAGACGGTGCCACTTGCCACACAGCACGCTTAACAATGGACTTATTGCGAGGCGAGTTCGGTGAACATTTTATTTCACGTTCGGGACCGGTCAATTGGCCGCCTAGATAGTACGATTTCACGCCTTTAGACTATTTTTTGTGGGGCTATGTTAAAGCTCATGTCTATACACACATGCCTGCTTCAATTGACGCATTGGAAGACAACATTCATGAGATACCGGCCGAAATGTTGGAAAGAGTATGCCAAAATTGGACTAAGCGGATGGACCATTTGAGGCGCAGTCACGGTCAACATTTGCATGAAATAATCTTCAAACATTAAATTATATGGACCGTACTATCGATTCAAATAAAGATTTTATGCATTTTCCTGAATTTTATGTGTTTTTTTTTAAACTTTCCTATAGCTCTAAAAAAATTACCCGATATATATCAAATTTTATATATTAATAATATAGAAATACTTTTAATACAAAATTCCCAAAAAACCAATAAATAAAAGGCAAAACAAATACAGACAATAATGTTAAGAGTGCACATCTTAAGTCTACGATAACATTTAATTGCTATACACTTCAAATGTGATTTAATGTCTATAAATACAAATTATTATTAGTAATAGAGTTTCTTTTAGTCAGCAGTATTTTTTCAAAAGCACTTAAAATCGAATCGCTTTTTGACAAATGTAAAGGAAATCATATGGTTTTTGTTTTGTTTATAAAATAGCGCTTGATTGCCAAACATTCTAACGGTACATATCATGAATGAAAGATTAAAGTGGGGAACAGAATAGTCGCTGTAGTATAACGTTACGAATAGCGCTAAAAGCTGTCAAAAGTAAAAAACGACAATTTCAAAGTAGTGTCAACAGAATACGTAGTTGTAGTGGTCGTTGAAGTTGAAGCTCAAAATTCGAAATTTTAAACTTTGTTGCGCTTCAGAGCATTTTTAGCTTCAGCTACTACTACAACTACTTTATTCTGTTCTAGGCCTTAAAGAAAACGCCATGCGTAAATTATTTTTTGGGAGAAATGTATGAACTTTATAACAGATGACAACCCCAGAATTATTTTATGTCGAATTCTTTGGTTCATTTTACTTTAACAAACTGGTTCGAAGAAATATTTTGGGTAAACTTGCAAAAAAAAAAGTAGAATCAAATTAACTCATTTACTAAAGGGTTACGCCACGATCAAGTTTTGCCTTTCAAGTTTTAACACACTCGCACTTTTTTTTACCAATTCACTCATACATTTAAAAATTTAAACGAACTTCCCAATAAACACGGAAGTCAAACCCTTGATATCAAATGACTTTATCATTTGGCTTCAAACACAATTCTCAAATGTTTGATTTTAACATTTAAATTCAAATTGATAATGATTTGAAAATAAACATTTGACATCAAATGTTTTATCAATTTGATGTCAAATGGGTATCAAGTGTTTAATTCAATCCAAAACTAAATTTAGCAATACTTAAGCGAAATATAAATGTAAACATTAAAAATGGCGATTAGAGTCACATTTTTTACTTCGTGGTTTAATGTGTTTTGCAAGTGAGCGATTTATTTATTGTGAAAAATAAAAAATTATTTGTGAGTATGTAATTACAAGGATTAGAAATAAGAATTAAGTAAAATAACACGGGAAAGTGAAGAAATTAAAAGTTTGTTGTATGATTGCGGTGCTAATAATAAAAGAGAGCCAATAATTTCGTCGTTGCTAGAATTGGAGGACGGAAAGAATATTATTTCTTTTTTTAGCTATGGTGCCAAATGTTTATCTCACAGTGTATTTAAACAGGCGCGGATCTAGCTTGAGCCTTAGGGGGGGGGGGGGGAAATTTTTTATGATACAAAAAAAATTTGTTTTTAAAAGTTTATTAAAAGCAATTTGTGTATATTATATTAAAAAAACTCAACAATAAGGTTAAATCAAATATTCAATATAAATTAAAATAAACTTATCTTTTTAAATAAGCAATTTATGATTTCCTTGTGAGGCAAATTTAGATAGTACAGTCTATGTTCAGTTTGTCATTGTTGATCTGAGCCATGTTTTTATTTGACGAAGGGTAGGAAATGACCTTTCGCTCGTAGCATTACTTACGAGCATTGAAACGAAAATTTGAAATATTTTTCTTAGATTTAGGTAGATATCTTCATCACAGTTTATTAAAGCATCTACAACGTTATCTGATAGATTTTCAGATAATTTCCATGTTTGTTGCCAATGCTACAGTTCAGGCTCAAGTTTAGATGTTAGTAGGTGTTTATCTCGAGTTTATATCTGTATATGACTTGATTACACTTTAAGTAGAAGTTTTGGTATGTTCAATACATTAAAGATATATATTGGAAAGGTGTTTTGAGATCTTCTAAAATAAATTCAATAAGAGAATGAAACCTACAGCTCGGTAGAAATCTTCAACATTTTGGATGTGATTATTTCGTTCAAATCTTGTTTTTTAGATTGGAACCTCGATTTGAACGCAAATAACTTTAACTTTTTTAAAAATCACTTTAAATTGTTCTTCGGCTTTATTTCTTTTTTCATCAAGGCACATGATTAAAGTTTTGATAAGACTTGATCTTTTTTGAAGATCTATATCGTGCTTTCGTAAAATGATACTAAGCGGCTGTGTTACAATAAGTATCACACTTAATATGTCTATTCCGCAAATAAATTCAAAAGTTCTAAGTGAGCTCTTTAATATAAGGCTCTTGATGAAGTATCTCTACCTTTCCACTCAGATATTTTTTCCAAAGCTTCTACTATATGATGTACACTTGTTGCAAAGTGTAAAGCTGAGTCGTGACGGTCCACCCATCTTGTCTCGCATAATGTAGAGAGTTTGGCTCCCAAATACTTTACTAAAAACGTGTTTTGCCTGATTTACGGGAAATAGCAAGGCGTTTGTCGCGGTTTCCAGAATTTTTTAACAGCTTCATTTTCTGCTGACATCAAACGACACCCATCAGTTCCAACTCCTATACAATTTTTTAGGTCAAGACTAAAATTTGTCAAAGTTTTAAGAACTGTTGATGATAGTGCCATCGCATCAATTGACGCATCAGTGTCATTATCAATATCCTGTGAAGGCTCTTCAAATGCTTTTACAACAAAGCCAAAACAATTCTTGCCTAACAACTTTTTGTTGTATGTTGAAATATTTTAAAGATAAGGAAATCTGGCTTTTCCCCGATAAATCCGTGCGTTCGTCAAAAATTATCGAATAGGATTTTTTTCATATAACACATATATACATAAATATTGCAAATACTAAGGCTTTTTAAAAATTCAACCGCACGCATTTTCAAGTCAAACGTTTACTCTTTGGTTATACATAGATGGCGCCTGCTGGGATTGAATGTAGAATAATAAGTATTTGAATACAGTAAACTAGATGTTTAATTGAAAATATCTAATAAATAACTATTAGGATGAAGATTTGGATACTTATTGAAAATTTGGTTAGAGATTCAATAAAAAAAACAAAAAAATACTTATTGAAAATTTCGTTAGAGATTCAATAAAGAAACAAAAACAAAACCTTGCTGGGATTTCCAAAAATTTTGTACATTACAAAAAAGATAATATTAATGGGTATTCTTGTATTATCGAAATAAACAAAACATATTTTTATAATTTACGGGGGGGAAATTTCCTTATTTCACCCCCCCTGAATCCGCGCCTGATTTAAATAAATAATGAATTTCAATTAAAAAAATATAATATTTTTATTTACGTTCCACATGGTATTAAAATCCACATTTGAAAATTACGTTTGAAAGCAAGTTGAAAAAAAGTCATTTTTCAATTTGAAAATAATTTCCCCTTTTTGTTGAGAACGCTATGATTTTCATATCATTATCATACGTTTGATTTCAAATCATTATCAATTTGAAATCCTCCGTGTTTGTTGGGTTGGCTTTAAAAGTCTCTTTCAAGTTGAGTGTTTCAATTCACGTTCAAGAAAACAGCTGATTACAAATTAAGTGAGCAATTTTTTCGTTTGTCTTTATACAGTCAAAGCCCTGTATAACGAATACGCAGTTTAACGAATATCCGATATAACGAATGGCCAAATTTTTACATTAACTACCCTACAAGAAATGAATGAGCGAGTAGTCACATTTTTAATTTTCAAAATGTATTAACAAAGTGACCTCAGTACTACAACAATGAAATAATAAAAAAAAAAACAACAGACATTTTGTTCCTAGAATTGAGACGGCAAGTGTCAAAATGCCTTATAAAAAAAAGTAAATAAACAAAAAAAAAAAATGACGACAAACGTCACACACGTAGAAAATCACTGCAAACAGCTGCGCTTGTGAGGTCACTTTATTAGTACATTCTGTTCATTTTGGTGTTAAGAAAATGATAGAAAGAAATGACTGAAATAAAGTTTTGGTCACATGCTTGTGACTACTCGCTCATTCATTTCTTGTAGGGTACCTTATATAGCGAATGGCAAAAAAAAAAAAAATAATCCCGATTTAACGAATGAAAAGTCTCAGTAGTAGTTTTGTTTGGTTTATTGTGAAAACGAGATGTCAAATCGAAAAAGAATCTCATTTGATAAAAAATTAAAGGTTTAAGGAGAGTGTAAGAAAGTTTTATTTTTACATTAAATTATAAATACAATTAAATTTTCATGTTTTTCAAATTGTGGACCACCTTTTTTTATATATATAATTTTAAGGAAAAAAATTACTGATCGATATAACGAATATCTCGGTATAACGAAAGGTCTGAACATTATATCATTCGTTAAAGCGGGCTTTGACTGTATATTGTTTTCTTGATGACATCTTGAAAGCAAAGTGCTTAAAAATTGCGTGCAGCCTTCGCCACAGCTTTCAATTTTTGGAAAATTTTACCAAAAATTATATGTAAAAGACTCACGAAAAACTTGATCGTGTAACTACAGTGTTACACAATTTTATCTACTGCAACGCTTTTGGGCAAGGCTGCCATTTACATTTATCATCCTCCCCGAAAATGAAAAAACCCAAATATCAAAGCAAAATATTCCGTTTTACTTTGAACACAAAAAATGTATTGTGTTCATGGTCATAATTGTAACTAAAATGTATATCAACATATCGCATATAATTTGTTTAAAATAAATTAAGTATTTAGTTTTTGTTAAAAAAGTTCTCCTTTTAACAGTATTTAATTATCTAAACAAAAACACTAATTTACGACGTAAACGTGCATAACATTTTATTTTTTTATTTTCGGCTATAATTTATATCGTGTTTTTTTAATTTGTACGGTAAACGGCTGTTTGACTTTGCTAAATGCCTTGTATAACAGTGTTTTAGTAAATAAATAATAACAAAACTGTCAAATTCAATTGTTCAATTATAACACATTTTCTTGAAACTTGAAATATTTTATGCACGTTTATTTTAATAATTTTTTCAGCAAATTAGTAGGTTTTAAACAAAATTAAAAATAAAATATGTAAAAAAAAAATTGATATTTAAATTTTTAGAAAAGTGAAGTACATTTTTAGAGGGTACTTTAAATTGTTAAGGCAATGTTTTATCAATTTTCTTTTGAAATAATTGACGCACTTTTTTCTCCCATTGTTAAAAAGTGAGTGGTTGGTAAATATTACAAGTTCAAGGTGAAACATTTACACTGCAGATCATATTATTAAGTGGACTACATATCGTCAGCGCATTTTTTAATTTAATTTAATTTTTTTAAAGCGTTATTTTAGTAATGACTATTTTTGCTGTAAAGGGTCTTTCAATAAGTGTTGCCTTTCTTTCAATTTAAATAAAACAAAGTATGAGTAAGAAAATCATTGAAATTTTGCTTAAAAGTCCTATCAATGCCATTAAGTATGAAATAAACATCTTGCAAATGTTCGCCGCGAGTTCTCTGTTGGCGCACATTCGAAATGTCTAAAATTCTTTGATTCTGGCGCATAAATAGGGCTGAATTTGACCGATGGCAGGGGTTGTGTTGGCTAATTTACATCACTCTACGTGAGATGACCATGACTCTTGCAAAATGTCTAATGTGACATGTAGTGCAGTTCTGTTGAAAAAAGATGTCGTTAGTTTTTTTAATTCAACGTCATTCTTAATCCTTTCAACAACACTTTATACAGCGAATTTCTCATTTCTAACTGTAAGTTTTTGCACAATAAAATATTACAAAAAAACAATTAAGTGGTCCCTTATATCCTTTGTATACTTTCATACTTTTCGGAGGAACGCATAGAAGACGTTTAAAAGGTTAAACATGCACTTCAAAAATACATGTAAAGTATAAGTAGATCTTACTGGAAAGCAGATTTGTAAGGGAGAAAAGCACAATACCCCCTTAAAAATATGCTTACCAGAGGCATGACTTTCATATGGTGAATTCCCACTTGGAAGCACTACTTTTTTCTTCTCTGCTAAAAAAAAAACAATTTGACGACTGATTGCGTAGATAATAAAAAAATTTAATTTCTATGTTTGGTAAAATTTCGTGAATAAACACATTTTAAAATCATTGCAATACAACCTGCTTCCATTTAAGGTGTTAACAGAAGCACAAACAAAGTGATTTGTTCTTTAAAATAATGATTTTAATTATTCACTTACAACCTGCTTACTTATAAACAGGGAAACCATAAATATGCAACTGTGTGTTTTTCCTTGTGCGACCAATGAAGGCAGAAACAATAGCGGTATTCAATGTTTTATGCGTTTTAGGTTGCAACGGTTTGGTAGTGCAATAATTTTATCATTGACAGTGAGCGGTATTTTAAGCAACTTTGCAATGCTAGATGCAAATTAGATAACAGCTGTTTTACGGAATTATTGGTCGTGAAAATTTGCAAAAAGGTGTTTGATTATTTTGTGAAATTGTTTTAAAATGCCACGAAGCAGTGCAAAAGAAAATATTATAGCAGCATTAGTAGAACTACGCCAATCGTTGGCCTTTTGATAAGATGCCTTAAGGCCTTCCACCTTATAATATCCCAGGTTGCATCGATACCGCTTTTTTCAATAAATTTTGTATAAAACATTTAAGCTGTTGGCGGCTTAATAATAATAATAATAATAATAATAAAGAAATTGCTTTTGAAAAATTACGAACTTCTCTTAAATACTAACCTCTATGTTTTCTGACTCCTCCAAATAATCCAAAATAGTTTTTATTTCATCTGCCGTCCACTTTTTGTTGGGGTTTTCTCTTTTTAATTTTTTATTTAGAGTTGTCGGCTCCATATCTTAAATTTTGTTTCACGATTCTAAATTATTGTTTACAAATGTCCGCTGTTCGAGTATCAGTTATGTAAACGCAATACATGTTGCAAAAAAAAAGCTAAACAGTTTTAGTGTTGCGCAAAAGCAATGATGTGACAATTGCAATTCTGTAAATTTTGTTGTTGGATTGCAAACTAAAGCTACAATATTTTGCATTTGCACTTTCGCAAGACCATTCGCATCAAACACTGAACTCCGCTAATATATTTATCCGGTTTAGAGCTTTTTATGAATTTTGGCATCGATTTGTTAGTGCATATTTTACCGTTTGCAGCATTTTTTTTGCATAATTTAGTTAAAATATCCTTTTTGCAGCATTTTTTGGCCTATACAGAATATTTTGCCTTTTTAAGGCAAATTTTGATACATATTAAATTTTTGTAGATATCCACAATAGCTTTCGCAGCGAATGCAATTTTTTTTATACCCTCCACCACAATTAGTTGTGAAGAGGGTATATTAAGTTGGTTTTTTGACAATCTGTTACTTCAATTTCGATATCTTCATTTAATTTTTACTCGAAAATTGTAAGACAAAGCAGGTTGTCATTAAGGATAAATTTTATGCGATTTGTATCTAGGCCTGTCTTTTAATATTCCGATCGACTCAGAATCACTTTTTAAAGTGATCTAACGTTGTCCATCCGTCCGTCTGGCTGGTTGTCTATCCATGTTAGACTTGTGCGCAAAGTACAAGTTCCAATTTTGTAGATAATTTGATCAAATATGGACGAAATCTATGCAAATGAATCGGTTTATAATTTCACATCCAAATTAGACTCTTTGGTCCGCAAGCTATCTAATTATAATGATGTTTAAATGAAATTCGTGCAAAAATATTTTACTGCAAATTAAATAATTTTCGAACCGGTTCACATTTGCTCAAAGCTTCTATCCTTAAATAGTCCTTAAATGTTAACATTTGCTAACAATTTAGGGACTGTACCTAAAATCCCTTTAAAACAAAAACCCATATGGATGTTAATATTCGGCGCAAACATCTCTTTTAAGAATTTTAACCTAATATTGGCTTAAGCGATAATATTTTTATGTTTTTTTTTTAATTTTTATTATTAAATTGTTGAATATTGTCTCTTCAAATGAGAAACTTTTAATTTTTTGGGCATATTTTTAAAATTTTTCAGGCCATATTTTCCAGTTTTTACTGCATATTTAATGCGCAGAAAACGCGTTTTTTAGAGCAAATAACTGGCTTCCCTGCACACAGAATTGTGTTTTAAATATTCTTTAAAAATAGTTTTGTTGGAGGGGACCATATTTAAACATGTTTTTTTCTGCGTTTGCTTATAGGATAATGCGTTGTTATTCAATCATTTTTATTTATTTAAATCAGTTTTTAACAAATAGAATTGTTGAGTTAAGTACATTAAATTTATAAAATATCACAATCCAGTGTGACACCAAGAATGCTGATGAAGGCCGTAGCGGCCCAGAAAATGCATAACATTCTGCTGTGTCTATTCATTCCCAATAAAAGATTGTGCTTCGAGCGAAGCAGGTTTGTAAGGGAGAAATGTAAGTGTTTCGCTTACCATCTCGCTTACGAAAGGCATGAATTTTATATGGTGAGTTCCCAGTTTGAAGCATAATTACGCGCTTATTTTTTTAATGTACAATTTGTTGTATGTAAAGCAATTAGAACGATTATAGTTAGCAGTAAGATGTTACGTCTCAGTCTGTTAGAAAAAGATTGGTCTTAATTTTTACGACAAAGCTAAGTTACTGTTACTTCCGGCTAACTGAGCCTTAAGTCGTGCGTATAAACGTAGTAAACGTACAAATTACCAACAAGATATTTAAAATTTGTAAATGAGTTCACTAATTTCAAGTATTTTATGACAAAAAACTACATAATTTTTAGTACTTCCCAATATACTAATTATCGATATTTAATTCTACAAGAACTTACTCATACAACAGTTTGTAGACGTTTAGGGGTGAAAAAATCCTATTTTATTCTTGGGTAAATCAAACAAAAATTTTTAAACCCCCAAACAGCACATCACTAATAATACGAATTTGACTGACAGCCGACGATGGCACCAATCTGCAAAAGAATATACGAGTACAATTATGCAGTGTTGCCAGATGAGTAAATTTGTCATCAAATTAATGATTTCAATATTCGTGGGTCTGGGATTTAAATTTTTTTTTGTTTTTTTTTCAAAAGTTAGGAAGTTAGATTTTGTTTATACATATTGTAGCGGCAATCTCCTTTTCTTAAAAAGTGTTTTATATTTTTTAAATAATAATTTTTAACAACAATATTAAAACTTCAAAATGCAAAACTTATTCGATCGAATAAATATCATTAACTCTAAAGTAGTAACACTTCACATACCCTTTTTTATATTTTGTTTACATATTTTTTTTTTAAATAAACCTGGGAAAAAGTATTTTTAACATTACTTGCAATGCGAAATAAGACTAGACTACTGGTTGAGCAAATCTGCCAAAGGGTTTTGAAAAGTTAGCTCGGGTTTTCGAAATTTCGGCATTTTTTCTAAAAAATTAACCCAATAATTTCATTTTATGGGGTCTAATTGGTCCTGTTTAAAAAAAATATATTTAAAAAAATGCATATTATGTTCTTAGAAGACTCCTAGGGAAATTCGATGCAAAAAGTATTTGTAAAACATTTTAAACCTCTAAAGTACCGTTTTAGTAAAATTTTGCGAGGAATTTTGGAAAAAAGGACAAAAATGACTCCTCAAAATTAGAGTAAGAGGGTTAATATATTCCAAGAAAAGAAACGCCATACAATTCTACTGATGTCATCGAAAATAATTTTTTAACTTAGAAGTACATTAAGCATATCGTCGGCTTAATATAGGGCTTCCAAGCGGGATTGGTTTTTCTGAATCCCGGGATTCGGGATTAAAGAAAATATTTCGGGATTTCGATTTCGGGATCCAGGGATATTTTGAATCCCGGGATTCACGGGATTTTAAAAAAAATTTCGGGATATTTCGGGTTTTTAAAATTTTTTTTATATCCAATATAAAAAGAAAATTTTAAACTGTATAAAAAACAACTTAAAATACACATTTCATGAACGTATATTATTTATTAGTAAAAATATAATAAAAAAAAAATTTTATTTATTAATTGATCAAAATTCATAAAGACAATGTAAAGTGGCTCATACACTTGCAATAAAATTGTTCAATTTTACGTATTGTACTATTTATCGCCAATGTGTATGTGCTATTCGAAGGTTGCACAATGTATTGGCAACAATCAAAAGACTCTTTATTTTTATTGCTAAACAATAAAAGTGAAATGTGTTGGCAACATTGTACAATGCTGTTTATGTTATTCCTATGATAAGTTCACCTTTTTATTGAATGAATGAAACCATTTTGCGACTTATTGCATAAAGCCTGGTACTCTGTTCAACATTTCAAGTGAAATGCTGTCAAAACGCATGTGAAAAAAACTTGTGCGGAATATCTATGAAATAATGTTTTTGTTAAAACTGCAAAATTTCAACTGAACTAGAGTAGAGTTGTAATAAAGACCAACATTTTAAGCAAAACTAAGCTGTTCCGTCAAAATTATGTATACAAACTTTGTTATGGCGGCACAAATATCTTTTCAGATTAACTAAACCTAGTTTAAGTGACATCTCAAAAACCTAAATGTATTTTGAAATTATCCAAATATTTTAAATTTGTCATATATAAGAGCATTTCGTCGTTTTTTTCTTTCAAAACCGAAAAGGATAGCCAAACTTGATCAATTTTAATTTTCCCCAAGAGCGGATTTTCTTTTAGAAAAATTAATTTTTAATTAGAACACATGATGTAATAGGATAGATAACATACACACAGCGTCAAAAGTGAGTTAACATCAGCGCTTAAGCCGATAGCCTGCTATTACAATAATAAGTTTAACTTTAAAAGGCAATCAAATACATTTTTGACTTTAATTGTGAGAAATTATGGTAATAAATTTATTGTAAAAGAAAATACAAAGTTTTTACCGATGTTGACATACTTTTGACATTCATTGTATACTAATTTACGTCAATATTTTATATAAGCAAAAATATTAAAAACTAAGAGGTAAAAAGTTAAGTTCATTTAGAAACTTATGCGTTAGATTTAACATTATTTAAAAATAGGGGACTAATATTTTGAGATCGATCTTTTGGGGGATTTCACACTTAAAAATGGGAGCCAAAAATGAACTGGCAACACTGCGAATATGCTATTTATAAGAGCATAGAAATATTTAGGAGAATTTCAAGTCAAAAAAGTTGCTCATTTTCGTCGACTCGTATGATACGATTCGCTTAATTCTTTTCGAAAAAATATTCAAGTTCTTGCTGCATATAAGAGAATTACTCAATGTAAGGTGAGCAAATGAGAGATTAGTTTAATGTCATTGATTTATACGACAGGTGAATATAGCCGATAATCGTTTGTTTCAACCAACGTATAAACGTACTCGAGATAAGTTCTTCATTCATTGATTGCGATTATCACAATCGGTTTGTTGTTAACTCGACTCCACACATTATTAAGTACATACTTACATATGTGTTGGTGATTGATTCGGGAGCAATGTTGGCAATTTTTTAAAAACAATTTTAAAACTTGTGGCAAACATTTTTATAAACTTTAAACGCTTATTTATATATTTTTTTTAATACAACAAAATTAAATTAACTTGTTATTAAACAAAAACACATTTAAAAAAATATTTATTAACATATCGTCGGCTTAGAGTGTAAACTTGCTAAATCCACTTTTTAAGTAAATTGAGATTTTAATGCCGTGTGGTAGAGAAAGATATGCCTCGTCGACCAGCATTTAGTTTTTCTTCAATTTTAGTCCTGAAGTCTCAAGCAGCAAATAGGTAAAATAAAAAGTTTTTTGTCTCTCCTGTAAAATTTGTTAAAAGGGAGTTAGCAGGTTTACACTCTAAGCCGACGATATGTATATTATTTTTTTTTTTTTAATTTTTAGAAAGAAAGCGCATATGCTATTGAAAAATTGACAAACTATTAAAAAAAATTTGTGGTAAATACAAAATGTTTAGGTTTTTTTTTAAACATAATACATTTTGCAAAAGGACTGGCGCCGAATTACGGCAACCGATATCGATAAACATTTCTATTGAAATTGTTTTGTAATTTCTATCGTTATTGAATGCCGTAATTTAGCCCCTGTATAACAAAGAAAATATTGGCTTTTTCTATTTCAATCATAACAGCGAGAGTGGGTTTTATACGGGGCGTATGGTAAATTATGGATCGATCTTCACGAACATTGGCAGCATGATTTCTAGTCTTATAAAACTGTAACAGACAAGATTTATTATAATAGCATTATTCGTTACGGTTTAAGTTAATTAATAGACCAATCTTTACGAAATTCAGCGGAGTGATTTTTATTATTAAGGCCCAAATATACTTATCAAAATACTCTTCAAGCATTGTGGTAGATTTAGTGAATATGTGTTTGTATGTGTGACAACGACGATGCTGAATTGAAATTTAGATACGACGGGGAATATTTCGGCCAGAACACTTACACGAGTCAATACGCATGCACGACAAACATTTGACAAGTCTATTTAACCCTTTGAAAGACCAAATGCTAAAATCAGTGTTTAAAAAACTGCACTTAAAGTAGACAAACTCCCATTTCTTCCATTTCTGTCATTGGCTTTTACTTCTGATTCATTAAATGTAAACAGTCGCTATTAAACCAACTCAAAAAGCGCAAAGTTGTTCACAAATTTTCGTTTTTTGTTTCGACTATTGTTTTTTTTTACCCTGGTTACAATAGCATTATTATACCTCTGTTGTAATCCGAACGCAGATCTTATATTTTAAACTATAGAGGAATAGCAAACTCTTTAAAAAGACCGTAACTTATATTACATCACAATTAGGATCTTCCGTGCTATCACCAACCCAACATGGACTTACAAAAGCATGTTCGACTTAAAAGATTTTGTTTGTCGTGCTTAATTCCTAATTTTTATTCCTGCTAAAACCATTGAAATTTATTGTTGGAGGATAAGCTTGTTTCTATCCGCATTCCACTGGTTGCTTAGGCCAGATCATCAGGATACATTCACCCAAAATATTTTAGAAAAACCAAAGATATAAGAAAAAGTCGTATTTGCAACGATATCTAAGCTTAAACAGACTTCTACTAATCTTTTGGAATTCACAACTAAAGTGATATACTCATACATTCTGGCATAAAGTAAACCATGATCTTCTTATGTACAAGTTTGGGTGTCCACATATCTGAAGGTTAGATATCAGTGCATATTGTTTCGCAATTGTTATTCTAAAACTATTCCTGTGCTCTGGACTCCAGATTCTGGAGTCTATTGGTGCAAAATTCTGCGAAAAGCTTAAGCTATTCAATCCTGTAACGGAGTAAATCAAAAAGTGTTTCGTTCCTAAGGTAACGGTTATAAACTAGGGTTTCTAATTTCCCGCACTTTTTCTTTTCCCGGGGAACGAAATAAAAAATCTTATTCCCGGGAATACAGGGATTCTTAAAATAAAGCAATGATTTTATTAAATGAGTTCAAGACACAATTTTTTACTTTCTTATTTGTGAGAATGTTTAATTGTATGTTTTCTTTAACATTTATCTTTCTTAAAAGAGGTGATATTTGATAGAAATTATTTCAAAAAAATTTTCTTACATGGTCTATAATCTAAGGAAGAGTTCAAAGAGAAATATGTTATTCGGATTAACGGTAAATTTTTATTTTATTTTGATCACTATTCAGTTAAATTATTACGGAAAAAATTTTACGTTCGAAATGTCACGTATCGATCCAGATTTTGGCTTAAAAAAAGAAAATACAGAAGATTTTGGTATCAAACCAAGACATTTTAATGTTACATTGCTACGTAAAATTCTGAAAGTAGTTTGACTAAAAAATTATGCCAGGTTTCGCTGAATTACGCCTTTTTATACATGGCCCCAAATACTGCTTCTGTTTTTTTTACGTTCGAACCGCTACTTCTTTTGCCATTATCTTTGACCTAGAATCGCACCCTCCATAAACTTTAGCATAGAAAACCTTTTTTAGTGCTATTATTTAAGGGTTAAGAAAACGTAAAAATATTTTTTGCTTAAAATGTTATTGCATTTTTTATGCGTACGACTGTCACGTTCAAAACTTTGGAATTACCCATATACATATGTATACTTTATTAAGGTATGTATGTATCTAGTTGTATTTTTTGGAAAATCTAGTCCTATTTGCTTAAATTATTTTCATATAAAACAGCTTTGAATTATTACATGAATATAAAATCCATCTACAGCCGCCAATCATGATAAAATCTTACAATCCTTAAAGTGGTTGCTGAAATCGCATGGGAAACCTCTGTAACATCTACTTCCAAGATAACATTGTGGACTTGTTGCAAATGTCGGAGCAAACCAATTGAACTGACACCTTTGAATGTTAGACTATTCAATTAAAGCGAACATTTTTCGATGGTATTAACAAAATATTTCCACACTACCGATTGGGTCGAGCGCTCCGTTTCAGCCCACACTCACAATTTTGTATTACTTGCCAATGATATTCTTGAATGATCTACAATAAACAACTTGACAGAGTTGTACTTTTAAGTAACAAAAGAACAAGCAGCAATGTAACAAAATGTAAAATTCCAAAAAAGTTAATTTCAAATTCTCGCCAATTCCCGGAAAAAAATTTTTTTTAGTAAATCCCGGGAATTCGGGGCTCCAGAAATTAATGCTAGTTCACTTACACAACCTCAAAATATTTTCGAATTGCCTCTTTTGACTTGGTTTGCTGCAGTTCTGAATACTAATAAATACTAGCTGACCCGGCAAACGTTTTTTTGCCTAGAAAAGTATTGTTTTTGTGTATATTTAAAATACAGATACAGAATCAGGTACAGGTAATATTCGGTGCAGATAATTTATCTTTATTTACAAAAAAAAAGAATATGAAAATGTGAATTATAAATAAACTATTGAATTAGTTAAGAGAATATCATTGAAGCACTTTGTGATAAACAATGTTTTTCGTTTTGTTGTCAGGTGCGAAAATAAACAAAGAGGATGACTTTCCGACACGGGAACATGCGACATAGAGTTGACCGTTTGAAAAACAGTCGTTCTCCAAATTTAGGCCACAAACACTCAATGATTGCCCTTGGATTTGTTGATTGTCATGGCGAATGCGAGACGAATTGGAAATTGGATTCATTTAAACTCGAATGGCATATCGGTTAGGATCATTGGAATTCTAGGAATGAGAACTTCCTCTCCTTTAAACTTTCCTTTTAGCACTCCATACAAAATGTATGAGAAAATGAATTTTCTTTATAATTTCTTTTTTCTGGAATATTTTAGACATTTTTTTGCTAACAGATCAAAGCATGATCAATTGCATAGATTACGATTTGATTCATTTTCAATGGCACTTCTTGTCGGAAATTGTTCATACCAACATAGAAAACTTTGCCGCTTCATGCGCAACAACTTTACTAAAGACCATAGCATGATCAAATGATATAATTTATTTTTAGTAATTTTCAATGGTGCCGCCTATCGGAAATTGGTCATACCAACCTAGAAACCTTTGTATGGTAATGCTCAACAGCTGTGCTAAAGATCATAGCATGATCAAATGCACAGTTTATGATTTAACTCATTTCGAGTCATTTTCAGTGGCGCCACCTGTCTGCAATTGGTCATATCAACTTATAAACCTTCGCCGGCTCATGCTCAACCACTTTGCTAAAGATCATAGCATCGTCAAATGCAGAGTTTCAATGGCGCCACCTATTTAATTTTTTTTTTGCTATTCTTCTTACTTGGTCAGAGACCATTCCGAATTGGTACGAATCATCGAAATCGATCGTAGTAACTAACGCACGCCACTTTCTTTTATATATATAGAAGATGAACAAAAAATATTTAATCAAATCTTTTTCTAAGGCCTGGAACAGAATAAAGTAGTTGTAGTAGTAGTAGTAGAAGCTGATCCTGAAAAATGCTCTGTAGCGCAACAAGGTTCAAAATTTCGAACTTTGAGCTTCAACTGCAACGACCACTACAAGTATGTATTCTGTTGTCACTACTTTGAAATTGTCGTTGTTTCCTTTTGACAGCTTTTAGCGCTATTCGTAACGTTATACTACAGCGACTTTTCTGTTCCCCACTTAATACTTTATTTTATGCCCTGCCACAGCCGGACATGCTTAGCGCTCTTCTAATCGGATTAGTCCTGCAGCATCTCTTCTCCTTTGAAAAACAAACTTGTTGGAATTGCTTATTATATTTTTGATTTGTATATATTTTGATATTTCTCCTAACCACAATTTAAAACCGCTAATATAAAAAGTAATCTAATCATTGATGACTTTGTTTTAATAAGTTAATCATTGTGTTTGCATAAAAACGCTCAATCTAAAATAAAACGTACAACAAATAAAGAGTTGTAAAATTAAAGAGCAACTTGTAATTACTAGTCGTTGTAGGCTGCTCTTTATCGTTATTAAGAATGATCATCATCATCATTATCACCGTCACATTGTTTTAAGTTGGTAGTGTTGACCACTTGAGAGCGAGTGCAATACTCAGAGTGTGATCGCAAAAGTTTAGAGCTTGTCTATCATTTTGTTCGTTTTTTTTTTTAAATTTACTATAAGTTATGTTTTTTTTTTCTATTTTATTTATTTCTCAGTTTTATTATTTATATTTTCTGTAATATTTTTTTATAAATATTGATGATCGTGTGGCGCGCAAATGTATAATACCTTGTCGGCATAGTCGTTGTCGCAGTCGTCTTATCTTTGCTTGATTTCTCTTATAATTGATATTTATTTTCTTAGTTTAAGTTTAAAATATGGATTATGGTTGGCTACGTTGTTTTGTCTGTTCATTATTGGATTTTAAAGGTTTTTTAAGAGAGATACGTTATAATACCAGGTGTCGAACCTCTTCAATCATTCAGTACACGGTAAATCAGCATGAAGTTAAGACGGACTATTTATTCTACTTAAGAATTATAATTTATATTTTGTTTCGGATAGAAATAGAATTTCGAACAAAGAAAATTTAAAAAGAAAAACGTTGACATTTGAAAAAAAAAATAATTTTCAATTCGTAGAAAATAATGTTAAAAGCCGTGACTAAATAAATGATATATGAAAAAAACGTTAAAACAAAATTTTAACAAATTCCTTTTAAAAAAAATAATTATAAGGTTTTAATTTAACAGAAACGAATACAATTTAACCTTTTTAAAAATAATAATTTTATCAACATCCCAAAATAATCAAATCAAATTAATGAAAATGTTTTAAAATCAAACGTAATTAAAAAAATGTTCAGAAATTATTTTGTTTTTAATATAAGAAATTAACAATTTTAAAAGTAAAATAAAATTTTCAATTTAAAAATAGTGTAAGCATTTCAAAAACATAATGAGTGAATATTAAAAAAAAAAAAATGATAAATGTAAATTACAAACCTAAAAAATGCAATTAAATTTTTTGAAAAATGAATAAAATTAAAAATAATGTTTTCAAATTAGTGACAATAGTGTTTAAATAATTTTTTTCTTTTTGTTTTACCATCAATAACCTTAATATGCCATAAAATTTTTGAATGTTTTGTTAAATGAATTAATGTTTAATTTATTCGTTCTTTAAACATGTGTTCAGGGCTATTTAACCAGTTACTCGGCTAGCCAGCCAACAAGTCAGTCAGTCAGTCAGTCATTCTTCAGTTTTTATAACTTCTTTGTAAAACAAAAACCTTTTTTATATTTAGTTAAACAAAAACGTTTAACTTTTTTTTATAAATTTTACTACAATTTTATTAATTTACCTTAAAGCTTTCAATTCGTTTTACTACCAGCAAAAATAAAACTTTTTTTCCTCATCTAGACAAGTTTGAATAATTTTTTTTGTTTTGCTGTTTACTTCAATTCAAACTCAATATTTTACTCAAAAATGTTTGGAAATTTCTTACAGCACAGTGGTTATTTACAAAGAAGAATATAAAAATATCAACGGTAGACGATTTTTGAAAAAAAAAAAAAAAATCCGAAAATATTTCTAGTTTCTAAATGAAAAAGTCCTTACTACACTTAAAGAAAACATATTTTTCGATATGATCACCTCCAACAAAATAAATTTTTAACGAAAAATCTTTAGCCTAATTAAAATATTTAAATTTGGATTAAAAACCATAAATAGTTCAACAAAATAACCACAATACTAATTATTGCAAAAACTTTTCTTTAACCATATTATTGCCACCGGCAACCATATAATGATTGTCCCGAACTTGTTATGGTTAATAATAACATTAATATGTTAACCAATAACGGCCATTTTCACCAAGATCAGGTATAATTACCTGCCAGTTATAACTGTCAAGACATATTGTTAACTGGAAGTTAAAGTAATAGTTAATTTTAATTGAAGTTGGTAAATCTGGCCGTAAGTAAGACACTCTGATATCCTCCTTCCCATAACCTTTTTTCCTAGTTCCAGCTCAATGGAATGCATTAGTAGGGATCAAACCTTGAGTATTGTTCCTAAAAAACCATGCCAATCAGAACTGGCTTTCGCAAGTTCAGGGATTTCAAAAAAATCAAATTACGGCGTTCCGGTATTTTACGGGATTTTTTGGGAATACAGGAATTTTTCTGGACTGGGAGCATCAGTGGAATCAATTAGGAAATATGAGCACATGAAACTTTTTGGTTTTGCTTTTTGTTTTATGATTCAAAAGCCGTTTTTTCTTTAATTAATTTAATAGCAAAGGGGAAACTTGGACAGCTTTGGCACTGGGGTACATTCGTCAATGACGTTATCGATATGATGCACTCATTTAATATAACTGAATCCCTTATGACACTACATTTTTTATTCATTGAATTGATATAGAATTGATAGAAAGAAACAGTAAATGTTAGAAGAGCAAACTATAAAAAATATAAACAAGTTTTTTTTCTCGTATCATTTTTTATCGATAACTTTTGTAAATTTCTTGACAGTTTGCCATTTATCTTAATACAACTTAACTCTTTGCACTTGGTACATTTTTCTATTACGTTATATTTGTACTGTTCACCAAAACTTGAACAATGCATTAAAAATGTAGGGTCATGAGGGCTTTACGGCTTGTTTACACCATCACACAAAGTATAAACACTCACATATGAAATAAAATGCAACCCTGATCCAATGAAAAGTTTAGAAATAAGACATTTTTCAAGAAACGGAATGGGGAGCGAAACACGAATATTGCTGTCCATGTAATTAGCATGTAATCCAATACAATTCCGTTTTTTAATCATGGACTTCATGTCCGTCCTAACCTAACCTAACACAAAACTGGTCTCCTTTTATGAAACAGTTAATTTTTAAATTTTCCCTTCATTGATGGTCCACTCTAATCTTCATCTATAAAATACTTTTTTTTTCTTAAAGTTTATATAGGACCTATGTTCAGTTCTGGACCTACCAACACATTATTTTGTGTTGAAAAAGTGGCTATCGTAAAAGCTATTGTTGCAAATTTGTAAGTCAATACCAACATTTTTAGAAGTTATGGCATTAAAAGAAGCTTTATTCGGGAGTAGTACAGTACTTTTCGCTTATATTCCATTCCGCTTAAAGGCCAAAAACGGATTTAAGTCAAAACTGTCATATTCACTTGCAGAGTTTTTCGAATTTCATACAAATTATTTGTTCTAAGGTCCATTTCGCTTGGCGTTTTCTTTTCTAAAAAAAAGTGTTGCATAAGTGTAACATGTGACTTGGTAACATTTTTAAATGCTCCCCTAATTTTTAAGAAGTGTTTCACATTTAACGCTTACAAAAGAACACAAATTTCGGCATTAAACAATAAAGTACAATTAGCGTAAGGTAAATTCAATTACAATTGGTGGCAAGACTTCAACAATCCAAAGCCAACAGAAACAACAGATATTTTTTGTATTGCATTGTTAGTGTTTACGGCTCGAAAATTGCCACCACCTTGTACTGAATTCGCCTTGATCTAGTGCTGCACTCATGCCCCTTTAATTAAAATGATTGTTGAACGTGTAGCATTTTCTTTTATTTTAAAGGACACATCATCAGAAAAGAACGCTTTACACTTTTAAAATAACACATGTTTTTCAGAAAAGAACATAAAAAAAATGTAAAAGGCAGAATAAATGCAGAATTTTACTCAGAAAAGAAAACGCCATTAGCATGCGTATATAATTCTTTATTCACAAATGTTCGTTTACAGTCCACTCTGTTTCTTTTTTTTTAATCAACTGGCAACATGTTTTTATTAACCTTTCTGGCAACTATTATATATGCCAAATGTTGTGTTTGATTTCGTCATCAAAAGAATCAAAATGAATCTCATACTTAAAGCTTATAAAGCATTGAAATTATTTAGATTTTTGTTTTTATTGCAAGCTTTTAAAGCATTTTTGTTTTAACTACATATTTATTTAAATTAAAACAATATTTGGTTAGGTTTTAAATAAAATTTTCTTTTGGTTGAAAAAAAAATGGTTTTATTGAAGAAAATAATTTTTATATAGTCCAAAATTTGGATTATACTAGGTCCCACTTATTATCCATAAAATGGCTTATAAAAAAATCGTTTATAGTCCAAATTCGCTTACAGTTCACAAAAGTTGTGCAACTATAGTAGTGGACTGACTATAAGCGAAAAGTACAGTATTTGTATGGGACCTAAGGCCAAAAATGGACCGATTTCAATCAAATTTGATAGGATTATGTACACTGCAATTAAATAAGTTTAGACCAAATTTAGTCTTAATATGTACCAACATATTAAGGTGGTTTGCGGGCACAAAGACTCTATTCCGAAAAAAAGCTTGTAGGGGGGCTATGAGAAATTGTGGACCGGTTCTGGCACATAGAACCTTTGTACCAAATTTCATCAAGTTATCTTCAAAATTGCGACCTGCACTTTGCGCAAAATGTTTACATTGACAGTCAGCCGGACGGAATGACATCGTTAGGAAATAGCTAAGGGAATTAAAAAAACAATTTTTTGACCGATTCAAAAGTTGAATTTGAGTTGAAAGGTTGATCTATGACCAATATTTTAAGGTTTTATATTTGCACAAACGCATAATACCCTCTTCACTATTGTGGTGTGGGTATACAAATAGTTTTACAGCCGAGAGTTGTAACGTTAGTCTTCTAATAACCATGCGCAGCGAAAACAATTAGTTAAATGGAATTGTGAACACCATTAAGTTGATGGTGGTTTCTTTTCGAGGATAAATATTCAATGCCAAGGGTTCCCACTGTTTCTTTTTTCTTCGTATATCTCTTACCCTCCGTTTCCACATGCAAGTGCAACTGATAATATGTATACACTACTTGCAAGTTATTGCTTAAAAAACTATTTTTTTCCACCAACCCATAAGCATCTTTTGTGAATTTTGGGATACATATAATCACGTTTTCAGCATATGGGATTGTCAAAAAACAAAAGTATACACAACGTGTCGTAATCAGTGTTGCCGATTTGGTTACTTTTAACCAAAATTGTGTACTTTGTTTCCCTTTTGGTTACTTTTTTTCAACACAAAACTACCCATTTTTTTGTTTTGCTACAAGAACTACCCGCTCCGCTTTTTTTACCCTTAATTTTAACAGACTATCAATAAGGTATATACTTTGAAGTGTACACGTAGAGAAAAAACATGTTTAAATATGGTCACCGCCAACCAAACTATTTTGAAAGAAAATTTTAAACATATTATGGTTAATATAACCATATAATTGTCAGCGACAACCATATCATGGTTAACTTAGTCATCCATCAGAAACCCACAACCATATTTTGGTTGCCTCTAAAAATGTTATGGTTAAATATGATAATAATTTGTTTTTAAATTTACAATAGTATTTTTCCTCTTTTCCAAGAGCAACATAATATGGTTGAAAACCAACTGTGCTATTGTAAGTGCTTAACAAATTTTAGTTATTATTGATCATATCATGTTTGGAGGCAACAATAATATGGTTGGGGCTTCTTGATGAAGGCCTAATTTAACCATAATATGGTTATCGCTGACAATAATATGGTTATATTAAACATAATATGTCAAAAATTTTCTTTATAAACAGTTTGGTTGGATGTGAACATATTTAAACATATTTTTTTCTCTGGGTGTAGATGGCCATTATCTGCTACTCTTAATGATTTAAAGATCTAACTGAAATACTTTTCTAGATAAACGATAAGGGCCCTTCCGATCCCTTTCCGTTAAATATGAGCATATTTCCACCGGGCAAAAAGCATCTATATGTTAAATGTCCACCGCATAAATTAGCTCAATTTTACAGTTTGATACCTAAATAAACAGCAAGACTTCAAATATCTTACTTGTAAGAGCTCTTTATATAAAAAGGTTAAAAGCTCCAGCTCATAAAGTTTTTTAAGTTGACGAAAATAAGTGTTAACTTTGTATAGGAGTTGCCACTTCCCCTATAAATTTCGAAAAATTACATAGCCTATTGTTATTTCCAGACCATCTTTAATATACTGTCAAAACTTTACAAAAATTGGTCCAGAGTTTTAAGAGCCTCCAAGATACAAACAATCACAATTTCTTCTTTAGATATAGTTTTTAAACTGAATAAAATAGTACTTTTGATACAAAGTCTGTGTTCATACTGCTCATGTCTTATTGACATGACTGCTACTTTATAGGCGAGAGGGACGAGGGGAAAAGAAACGAGTACACAGATGCATGTACTGTCTCTACTTTTGCTTTTTCATTCGTTGTTTAATTTTGTTGTTTTCAATATCAAAAAAGCACACATGCATACGCACGACTATACAAAATAAAAAACATGTCAACATGACAAGAATCATTTGAACGCCAATTCATGTTCAAAGAAGAAAAAGGAAGAATCTTGTCAATAAGACATGAGCCGTATGAACTCAGACAAAGTAAAGCTGGTTACATTTTTTCTCTTTTGGTTACTTTATTTTGACATTTTGGTTACAATTTTTTTTTTTTGGTCGTGGCAACGCTGGTCATAATCTTAAAGTACCAGTTAGCGGACAGTAACAGTAACGTTCAAAATCAGCTGCTACATTTTATTGTACTTAAAGCAATTATAACGATTATAGTTAACAGTCAGATGTAACTTAATCGTAACGTAAAAATCTAATTTTTCTTACTTTTTTTTACTGTACAGTTTTTTTTACTGTTACTGTCAGCAAACTGGGGCTTAAGAATCTGTGTTTTCAATTTAAATATTTTGTAAACACATTTTAGCTCTCATTTTCAATAGTTAACAATTGAATTTAAGTTAAAAAACAGGCATCGTTTTAAATTTTCTATAAATGTAGTATAAGAAGTGCCCTACTTTAACACTAGCGGATTTCAGTGTAGAGTGCAAATACCTCTTTTGTGAAATCCAACAATAAAATACACAGAGTTTTAATTAGATTTCATTAAAGACCCAGTATTTTATTTTCCCTTTTTCAAATATAAAATTAAAACTAGATTTTTATTTAAAACAATTTATAATCAATTTAAAATCTATAATAAAAATTGCTCATTTATATGTATGTATAAGAAACGTGTTTCTTTTTAAATGATGAATTTAAACAAACCACTTATTTCTTTGGTTTTATTATAATTCAAATCAAAAATATCGTGAACACTATTCTTTCCTTTTTTTTCTCTTTGACCAGTATTGAAATGTTTAAATAAAATCGCACATTTTTTCTTTTGCCTAAACTTTTAAAAATGCCAAAAAAAAAATGATAAATTTTCAAAAGCGTGTGAACTTCATTACAAAATTGTTTAAATACAACATTCTAGTTAAATTTTCAAAAATAATAAATTATTAAACATTATTAGACAGTTTAATGCTTTTTCTAAGGTATAATGCAAAATTCCGTAGTTGTGTTGTATATTGAATTAATAAAGGGGTGATTTTCTATGTGATGGGGTTGCATTTTGTTGGTTTACATTTACGAAACTATAAGAATTGACATCAGTGTTACAAGAAAGTGGTTGCTAAGTTCACACAGAAATGTCTTTTGTATTTAAAACATCTCTCTCATTTAAAGCTGAAGTAGTTGTGATGGTCACGCGTTACATTCATTATTTTCTTTCGTTTTTCCGATTCGTTTGACGGCTCCCGTAAAATTCCTCGTAGCCACACAGTACTTTTGAAATTTACAATAAGTCTGTTCATTTATTTTACTTGCAAAAACTTGCAACAAGAGATTAAAACTAAAATTTACAAAATTTGTTTGCCAATTACTTGAATGAAAAAAGTAAATCAACGCTTTACTTGCAAAACCTTTTAAGTGAGGCATACAGACAGTATCCATCTGTATGGTACGAGAATATTGTCTTATTTAATTTAATTGTTTTTAATTTATTTGCTCATTGTTTTTTGTTCATAAGTTTAAGAATAGAAATATAAATACTACATACATACATATTGCTCCTTTATTGCAACATAGTCATATCTCATAAAAAATCAAACTCGTCAAAATTGCGATTAAAGTTTTCAAAATGTACCCTTATATACTGAACCGAAGTTATAGCAAAATAAAATTAGTTATTATTTAGCTATAACTTCGGTTTAGTTTCAGATATAATTCTGGGGCCTAATTACCGCATTCGATATCGAGTAAGCTATCGTATCGAGTTAACTATCGTATTTTTCTTCATACGATAGATACTGACGTCTCGAATGAAAACTCGAGAGATTAAAGGTCTTTGGTTACTCGATATCGAATGCTATCATCTCAAATTACGCTACATTTCATTCGATATCGAGAGCAATGATACCAAAATAAAATATTTCGATCAATTTTGCTCGATATCGAATGCGGTAATTAGACCCCTGAATTTTTTTTAACTTATAAAGAAGCTAAAAAGGAACACATTTGCTCAAATAACCTAAAATTTTTGATTTTTTGAGATATGACTATGTTGCAATAAAGGAGCGATGTGATTTTTTTTTTTATATTATTCATTGTTTTTTTATCTTTTAATAAAACTTAAACGTTTATTCTTTTTAGACATATTAATGCCCAATTTTTAGGATAGTATTTAAATCTATAATAAGTTAATTTTCATATAAAGTAAAATCGTATTTAAATACAGATTGATTTTTTGAGTTTTATTTGAAAAGTCTTATTTAATTAAGATAAAAGTATGGTAGCACTACTAAATACAAAAAAATATTATAAAAAAGTTTATTTACCCTGCAGATAACGAGACTAGTCCATACAGGCATGTAAAGAGTAGTCCACAAAGGAGTAGGAGTACTCCAAAACTACTCCAAATATATGGGTAAAAGGTGGTCCATTTAACATTTTGATGTCCTAGGAGGGGACCATATAACCCACCGAAGTAGTCCCTAAACTACTCCATGGAGTACTAAAGTGGGTTAGTTTTAAAAGTACTCCATGTTACTACAGTAAGTTATTCCAATGGAAACTTAAGTTGAATTAAAATGTACCACATCGGTGAATTAAGTTTATTTAAGTGTTTAGTGAAGAAGAGAATTTTAAATGTGTTTTAATATCAATCCTGAAAATTGGCCATTAGTCTGTTTTGTAAACAAAAACATAAAACAGTGCCTAATTCTTACTAATGCCATGTTCATACGACGATATTAACCGCTCGTTTCGCTCTCTGAAACTAATTTGACAAACATGCTGCTCATACGATTCATTCTTGTTTCATTTTGACATTTTTTTGTGTTGTTAGTGTGATTTTATTTAAAATAGATTGAATTAGATAAAAAAAGTAATTAAAAGTTTAAAATATATACTTTAATACTTTTATTAATTTATAATTATCACTTTATTTTATTTTACATAAATTTTTATTTTGTTTTTTCTTTGTTTTGATTTTTTTTTTTTTTGAGAGCTAGTTCAGATATACTAACGATAATTGCTATCAAAATTGGAGATGATAGTACTTTTTCCTGTTTCGCAGCATGTTTCAAAATGAAACGTCCTGTTTCGCTCTCAGAATTTTGTATGGCAAAACATGTTGTTTCAATTACGTTTGGGGCCCGAAACAGGAATTAGGGAGCGAAATGGACATGGTATAATACAAATTTAACAATGTAATAGAATTTAACAAAACAAATTTGTCTTTAAAATGTTAACAATTTTTTTTTTTCAATTTCTCGTTGTAAGTTTTTCAAGTTATGTAAATATGTATACGGCCATAAGCACCACGACCCAGAGGAAAAGGTTTAAAAATTGTGTTTGAAGTTCAGTGATAAATTCATTCCATATCAAAGGTTTGACTCCGTGTTGTTGCGTACATTTATTTTTCGCTTTAGTGTTGCCAAGCTTATTTTTGATTTGCGAATAACATTTGATATCAAATGTATAAAACATTGTATTTCAAATGTTTATATGCAAATCATTATTATTTGAATTAAAATGTTAAAATCAAACAATTGAAACTAGTTGGAGAATTGTGTTTGATGCCAAATGTCAAAAATCATTTCATATCAAACTTTTGTCTTCGTGTTTGTTTACTTTGTTTACTTTGTTGTTGGAACTTGACAAATGCGGAGTTTTCAGAGATAGTTTTTAATTTGGACTGTTTCTCTTCTACTCGTTTCCCTATGAAGTGAACACTTACTTCAGTTAAGTTGGTTTTACACAATATGTTTTTTACGGTGTACTTGTCAGAATGAACTTATACTTTTTAGTTACCACTGCGAAATGCATTCATGTTGTTTAAAAGCTGAAAAAATGTGCTTCTGTAAATGTTAGACTGCATTTACTTATTCACAAACCTGTGCATTTCAGATTGCCAAATTATGCAATTGCAAATATAATTCTATATATTCTGAACGACATCTTTGGTTTACGTTACAATGCTTGTTGAAAAACACGAAATTCAGACCTGTACCCATGTTCTGTAACTTTAGTGAGAACTTCTTGCATCGAAAAGATGTGAAACAAAATATTCCATCGTTTCTCGAAATGTGAGAAAAATGTGTGTCTGTAACTCATGTCGAAAACTATCAAAAGAGATTACGTCGTTACGTTATAGATGTCATAATATTGCACTCGAAGCCGATGGGACATTGCAGACGTTCAGAACGCCAGTAACACATATCGTTGACGGCGACCAAAATTTACTTAAATTGAAAATTTTTCAACGACGGCGGCGAAAACACAACCGTCGGCTATGTGTCAAGAGCGACTTTAATGTTTGTTGTTTGCAAACGAGCTTTAAAGACATTCGTATATTTTATAAAAATGTTAAAAGCAAAATAATAAAACAATGAAAAATGTGCCAAGAATAAAATATTATTATTATTATTCTTTGCATTTTGCATTTTTAATTGTTTTTTAGTGTTAAAATTTTTTCTCGCCCCATTTTTATTCGTGAGTTTATTTGACAGTTCAAAGCGGGAACTTTTCTCACCAAAATGTTACAGACACTCTTTTTCTGTAAATTGGCGAGTAATTTCCTTAGGTGACAGCTTGTACTCGCGAAAAAAAGTTACAGACACAGTTAAGTGAGAAAAACAGCTGTTTGTTTCAATTTATGCCATTTTTGTTTCATTTCACACATTTCAATCGAAAACTTTCTCGCCGGGAGAGTTACAGAACATGGGCACTGGTTGATAATTGGTTCACTGAGTGTCTGCTGTCGGATTGCAATTAAGTTTTGGAAACGTCGTGTAGATATAAACTATTGATTTTAGGTTTTGCATATTACCAGAAGAGTAGCAAGTGCATGGCTGAATATTTTGTTGGTGTTGACTTAAAATGTATTAGCCCAATTCACCATCATGTGCAAATGGTCTTGCATCGTAGCATTTGCAAAATGGTATAGTATTTATTATAATCACAAAAGTATGCAACAGTATTAACTATACCATATTGGAAGTGCCCCGGTAGGCCAGCTGGTAGTAAGCTAGTCTATCAGCACCGGGGTTGTGGGTTCGATTCCCAGCAGAGACTCTGGTTTCTTTCCTGCAGACAAGCGAAAAGCTTCGCGGGATTAGCTTAGGATATTAAAAAAAAAAAAAAAAAAAAAAAAAAAAAAAAAAGATTACATAATTCTGTGCAATAGAATTTCTAATTACTAATTATGTAATTACGATTACAAATAATACAAAAATAATTACGATCTCTTAGCATTACAAGAATGTACATAGTTTTATTTGCAAAATACGAAAAATAAAATTATTCACATGTAATTTGTATGGAAATTTGAAAGTCGTTGAGCGTCGAGTAAAATCCAAATATGCAGCTAATCTGGTGGGAGAGTTGTTTTTATGCTCAATGGAACTTTTTTTTACGGCATATGCAATAAAAACACTACATATGTATGTATTTACAAATAAAATATTTGTTACAAATTTTTGCTATTTGGGTTATCTTGGGTCTTTATTATTTAGCCAAACCCGTTATTTCACAGAAACCTTTATATCGGGGCTATAAAAAGTTCTTGATCGGTATGAACTATTTCAACGATATTTTTATGATATCGTGCTTTCAATAGACTACTATGTAGTACAAATCTTGAACATTGCGTCAAGTTGGAAAAGGGCGACCTTGATTTATAGACTATTCTGTTTGAGTTTGTTTTTGAAAAAATCAATTCATTTTTTATTATAAATTGATAATACTTTTCGTTTTTTTTTTTTTTTTTTTTTTTTGATAATCTACTATATTTTACCTAATAGATTAAAAAGATTGCAAAATTGCTTATAACTATGTTTGAATATAAAAATAGTTTGCACTTAACAACAATAACGTTTATAAACTAAAACAAGTAAGAGTGCTATATTCGCCTGTGCCGAATCTTATATACCCTTCACCATTGTGCGAGCAGAATAGACAAAAACTAAATAAAACTGGTAAATATTTTTTTAAAATAAGAGACAACCGGTTTTGAACTTCGCTTTTCATAAGGGCCCAGAATATATATACTTTATATATATATATACTTCACCTTCGGTGAAGGGTATAAAAAGAGTAATTTTTGGGAATTCAGGGGTCTAATCGCCGCATTCCATACTATCGTATCGAATAAACTATTGAATTTTTTTGCATACGATGTAATGTAATGTAATGTCGATGTAATGTAATGTAATGTGTTACTCGATGTCGAATGCTATTATTTCAAATTCAATACATTTCATTCGATATCGAGTTTCAAGATACCAAAATAAATAATTTCGATCAATTTTGCTCGATATCGTATGCGGTGATTAGACCCCAGTATTTCGGTTATAACTCATAAAAATTTCCGATATTTTGGTATCTAAGTCATATCCATAGGAGGTATGGCTGCCCTAAAATTTAGGTTTTTATAAAAATTTTGATGTTTTTTAGCCCATTTTTGGAGTATTTTGCTCATAAATTAACCGTTGTCTAACCGATTTGATAGTTTTATATACCGACGTGTTAAGAAAGAATTTTACCATTTACTTAAGTTATATTTATATATAAACATTTATATATACTTGTATACATATACTAGCTTAACCCGGTGCGCTTCGCAACACTGCTTTAACCACTTTATCGATTGAGAGATATTTAATATATGCATCCTATGGAAGGTATTTCTCCCCTGCGCCTACCCGCTTTATTTTTATATTTAAAAGTGTAGTATACCATAAGAGTGACTTCTACAAAGTTTGAACATTATCACTTTAACAGTTTTTAGGATATCCGATATTAAACATTGGCGTCCTATGGAGTGTAACACTTCCCCCGCTGCTATTTAAGTTTTGGGACTCAGAGGATCCTACTACCAAAAGTTCAACAAAATGCTTGCAGCGGCTCTTATTAATATTTCTATCTATGAGGGGAACTGCTCCTCCTCTGTCTACCCCGCCCATTACTATATTGAAATTTAAAGTTTGCCATAATAGTAGTTTTAACTACGTTTGAAGACTCGCCCTTTAATAGTTCTTCAGTTGAGCGATATTTAATATATACATCCTATGAGAGGTATTCCCCCCTGCGCCTACCCGCTTTATTTTTATTTTCAATAGTGTAGTATACCATATTAGTGACTTCTACAAAGTTTGAACATTCTCCCTATAACAGTTCTTAAGATATGCGATATTAAACATTGGCGTCCTATGGGGAAAACCACTTCCCCCACTGCTACTTTATTTCAATTTTGGGACTCAGAAGATCCTACTACCAAAATTTCAACAAAATGCGTGCAGTGGCTCGCTCTTATTAATATTTCTATCTATGAAGGGTACTGCTCCTCCCCTGTCTCTCCCGCCCATTTTTATATTGAAATTTATAGTTTACTATAATAGTAGCTTTAACCACGTTTGAAGACTCTCCCTTTAAAAGTTCTTCAGTTGATCGATATTTAATGTATGCATCCTATGGGAGGGATTTCCCCCCCTGCGCCTACCCGCTTTATTTTTATTTTCAAAAGTGTAGTATACCATAAGAGTGACTTCTAGAAAGTTTGAACATTCTCGCTATTACAGTTCTTAAGATATGCGATGTTAAACATTGGCGTCCTATGGGGGATTCCAATACCCCCGCTGCTATTTTATTTCAATTTCGGGGCTCAGAAGATCCTACTACAAAAAGTTCAGCAAAATGCGTCCAGCGGCTCTTAAGATATGCGATAATTAATATTGGCATTCTATGGGGGGTACCAATTCCCCTGCCCCTATCGAAAAAATAAGTAGCCTATTTTATTTTTAGGGCTGACGTGAAGTTACTGTAAAAATTTCAGGAAAATCGGTTCAGTAGTTTCGGAGTCTATAAGCCAACAAACAAACAAACAAACACACAAACAAACATACAAACATTTTTCATTTTTATATATATAGATAATGGCTAGACCGATTTTGGATTTCAAACTAACCATCATCACTCCTCCCTGTACCTTCCCTAAAAATTTTATGGCAATCGGTCGAGCCGTTCTCGAGTTATGGAGTGACAATCAAAATGTACACTTCTTTTTATATATATAGATTTTAACAAAACTAATTATAAAAAAAGAGTAATTTTTGGGGATTCAGTATTTCGGTTATAACTCAGCCATTTTTTAACCGATTTGACAGACTTATATACCAACGTGTTGAAGAAGAAATTTACCATTTAAAAAAAATTAATTTTGGTCATAACTTTTTGTATCTGAACCGATTTTTCCGAGTTTTTTATAAAATATGTTCCACTAAAAATTTCCGATATTTTGGTATATAAGTCATATCCATAGGACATATGGCAGCCCTAAAATTTAGGTTTTTATACAATTTTTAATTTTTTTTTGTACGGGAGGTACCACACCCACTTCTCCAATCCCGCCCACATTTTGTAGGATGGTGTGTATTGGCAACCTAAATGTGTGTACCTAATTTGGAAACTTTGGCTTTTGCCGTTCCCTAGATATGCAGCAAAAAGTAATAAAAATACAACAACCACAAGGGATTTTTGGAAAAATTAGAGTTAGTCGTGGTTTTTTGCTCATATCTCAGCCATTTGTGGACCGATCTTGCTGAATTTCAATAGCAAACAATTCCGGACCATATGTGACATAAATGTATAATAACCTGGCCCCCATCATATATGGGGTCTTCGGAAAATCCATTTCAACGGTCAGACGGACATGGTTAAATCAACTTCGCTCCTCATAAGGACCCAGAATATATATACTTTATAGGGTCTTAGATCAATATTGAAGAAATTACAAACGGAATGACAAACTTATATTTACCCTTTTTACCTTCGGTGAAGGGTATAAAACAGCAAAAGTGTTTTACACAAACAATTTTTTTTAATAAATTCAAATCTAAATATTAAAAACTAAAGTATAACTTAAAAACTATGTAACCATTTTTATAAAACCTGCAAAAGGTCAATATTTAAATAAATTTTTTTTGTGTGTGTAAAAACCAAAAATATTGAATTACAACAAACTAAAATATTTCCATACAAGTGAAATTAAAAAAAATTTCGAGATATTAGCGAAAAGAAGTTGAAAATATGTTAGATCCGCAGGGTATCTAACATATTTCCAACTTCGTAATTTAATTTTTTTTAACTACATTAGGAAGAAATCTGAGAATTTGATTAAATGATATTAAATAAAACAGAGACGGCTCACCCATAGCAAAACATTGCAGATTCCTGCAAGGTATCATATTTTTATGAAATGATGAAATGTCAAAAGTTGAGCTTGGGAATTTTTACCATGGAACGAACGCTTCACTCTTGAAAAACTAATTTCAATTTTGAAAATTTACTATTAAAATGGTGAAAATTTAACTGTATCACTTTGTAAAATTCGTGCAGCTTTATTTTCAATAAGAGCCGGTTGTATTTTGATATACAAAGTATATTAAAGTAAAATAAAGTGGTAATACCTAAATCTTCTCACGATATATGGCAAAGATAACATCTTAGACATACTTAAGTGGAAAAAGATATCTTTACTAAGATCAAATATCAAAACCTACACCCAATTTGCTAGGTGAAAGCTCCACGGGAAAACATTGTGAATATTTAAGAGACATGCTATTCAAAGGTTAACAAAATTAATGTCAGAGTACCGAAACATCAGACCTAAACTATTTCGAAAATCTTTAATAAACAAATCGAATTTAACGGTTTACTGAACATCTATTTCGTTATGTAACATTTAAGAAATATTGAATGTTGACCTAGTAATTGTTATTAGCGTTACTTTCTGAGTAGACCAATCAATATTCGTCTAAAGACATCTAATAACCCTGTAAATGTAGACATTTAAAGGGTGTATTTTTAAGTCGGATAGAACTGGGGTCAAATCACTGCATTCGATATCGATCAAAATTCCCATTTAGGCTGTTTTGTAATTTCGCTCGATATCGAATGCCATATTTTGGACGCTGGAAATTTAAAAAATCAACACAAATAGTTAAATATTATTAAAAAAAAATATTTTCTAAAGATCAATATACGCATTAACATTTATAAATAATTTCGGTCATATGGGCACCGCGGCCGTTCTTGACGAAGAGCATTCTAGACGTCTAGTTTGGGGCTTCTACGTATTTCGAGCATTTCTGGCCGTATATCACGAATAACACTAACAAGGTTGAACTCTAATGACCTAATTTCTACAAAAAAAATCTAGCTGTGTATAGAAATCTATAATGTTAAAGGTGTCATATTCATAAACTGATGGTAAAAATACGTAGGCCAAATAAACGTTGAAATAGGTAAAAATAACTGTTAGGTACGAACACGACCAGCCTTATTTTTATAGTAATTACAGGCATAAGGCGACAATTAATGTTGGTTTGGCAAACAACACAAACCAGGGTTATCGCACAACCTAAAAGAACATCCTGTTAAAACCACAACTCGCCGGGATCAATGTCGTCCATATTTTTAAACAACAAATCTTTGATCACAGTGCGGTAATGATCTCCATTGATGACACGACCTCTGGCTTCTTTATACCCTCATCACAATATTGGAGAGGGTATTATGCATTTGTGCTGATGTTTGTAAAACCTTAAAATATTGCTCCTAGATTTACTTATACATATTTATATACCAATAGACTCTGAATCACATTCTAATGGCCATTTTCGCATTAGGCGATTATCTTTTTCCCCAACGAAAAACTGCGCATTACAGAAATTTGGTTTTCTCAATGTCTCATTTGCTTCGATTTTATCGCAAAACTAACCGGCACTCATCTGCCAATTATTTATTTTCCTTTTATTTGCCGTACAGACTTTTACATGTATTTTGAGTGGCGTTGCCAATTGAAAACTATGTTTTTTGTCGGTATATTGAGAAACCCAAAATCGTTAACGGACAGTTTATCGGTCTAATAAATTTATGTTGACATTAAGTAACAGACAGTTTGTCGATCAAACGATGTCTGCCCGTTCGTCTGGCTGGCTGGCTGGCTGTCCATGTAAACCTTGTGCGCAAAGAACAGGTCTCAACCTCATAATATAATTTCATTCTGGCGGGTCCAAGATTGCCCATTAGTCCCAAATAGGATACTCCCTCGAAAATTTGTTTTTAAATACTGTGGTGTAGGGTACCACATGGTCGGGCTAGACCGAATGTAGTTTATTATTTGTTATTAAAGAAAAAACGCCTGATAATGAGCATTTAAACCGCACTAAACGGTGTATGTAGTTTTCTTGATGTAATCAAGTTCGTCCATACATATGTTTTCACGAATCGATGAATAACTTTAAATAATTTTGTAGCGTTGTTCTTGCGTGAATCTATTTATGAAGATTTGCCAGAGTATACAGATCGTAAATGTTAAAAACTGAGCGCAGTCTGACAGTTTGTTTGACAGTTAACCCGTGCGCAAGTTCTGTCGGGCTTAAAAAACACCCTTTATTGACGAAAAACAAATGTAAACACGATTATAAAATGATTGGTAACAACTTTTAATTAAGCAATGAAAATTGTTTACTCTTGTTAACAAAGCTCACATCCCATAACATCAAATATCCAGCTTAACCAGTCAAATGGGCTTAAAACCAAATTATAATCTAAAATGAATTAACCAAAAGCAATTAATACCATTAAAATACATTACTTTATAGTATGTAAGTATGTGTGAATGTTTTTTGGTGCGACATTCATAGTTTGTTTTACAGATAACAACAACATTTTGTAAAAAAAAAATAGAAAATTTTCAATTAAATTGCAGCTTATTTTATTTAATAATGATGCATACTTTTATTTTTCTTTTTTTTTTTAATAATAAATAAACTTTGATATATATTTTTTTTAGTTATTTTATTTATTAAATTTATATGTATGAATAATAAATAATATGGTAATTTTTATTGCTAATAAAAGCAAACTATAAAAGTATTCAAATCATTTTTAAACTTCACCACAATAAATAATATGTGCCAACAAATTAATTAAGTTTTATTTCACAAGTAAAACATTTTTGATTGCTGTAAAAACACAACAATATAACTGTCATTAGGTCTGTTCATTGGCTGTATTTAATCTGTTTAAAACATATAGTTAGTAGTTTCTGAAAAATAATTGTATACAAAAAGAAAGAACAGCTGTTTAAATATATTTTGCCTGTGAAGCCAATTCTTAGGGCACTAAACGCGTGAGGTCATATAAAGTACAGACTAAGTTAATATAAATAATTAAAAGCAAATAAAAAATTAAAAATACATATCGCTCATTTGCTGCCAGACCGGCATAACTCAAAAAATTAAATTTTGGAGTTAGAGATGCAGAATTGTTCGCTTTGTTTTTCTTTATATTGTGTATTAAATTCATCTTTATATCTTGTATACTTTCCCAGTTTGAAGAGAATGTGTCTTCTTTTTTTCTAGGCAGTCAGAGCAAATCAAAAACCTTAAATGCGTTTATCTCGAAATGGATTTTTTTGAGTTATGCCGGTCTTGCAGCAAACGAGCGATATGTTTATGTATATTTTAAAGTAAAATATCCAAAGTCCTCAACAACACAATTTATTAAAACATATTATTTAGTATGAGATTATTTTACAAGCAATTTAATTAAGGTTCAACTGTAGCCTTAAGAAGCATTAACACTCTTTTCAAAATGGTCAATGTTTAATAAAATGTTACGTTCTTGGTCATTCTCGTCTTCTATCTATAAATCACTATCCACTGGATATTCCAGTCCAATAAACCCGTCAAAAAGGTATCAGCTGAAAAAGTCACATTTAGTTTATTAAACGTTTTTATGAGATTTGTGAAGAATTACTTCAGGTGCAAGGAGCAAGTTTTGGAACTCAGAAAAGGTGAACAATCTTTAATATTTACTAAAACTTTTTTTTTTTTTTTAATTTTTAGACTCTATTGAAATTGTTTCTTATAAAATAAAATACAGTCTTAAAGCAAAAAACTCCTCGAATAAAACTTCAACAAACCTGCTAATATCTGCAAACTACTTTTTTAGCCAATTTGGCACGTTTACCTTTTCATCTTATGGCAACACTGTCACTATCCATGTTATATTGTGATTGTTTCGTTTCCCTTCAAATAATATTGGACTACCTGATCCATTTTGATCAAATGGACTACTCCTTGGACTGGTCCAATGTAATGCAAGCATGGACCATGTCATTGTTAAAAAGTGTTTGTAGTGAGACGACATGTCTTCGTTTTTTAACGACATTTTTTTCGTTTTTAAACGACTTCAAAACTAATCCTTTTGAGTATACCAGGGAGTAGTTTTAAGACTACTCCTTTGTAATCCAAAGCTGGGCTATATGGTCCTGCCCTAGAACATCGTTATGTTAAATATACCATGTTTTTTTCATACGATTGGGTTACTTTTGGATTAGTCCTTGTCCCTTGTGGGCTATATTTTACACGCGTGTTAGAACTAATCCTATTATTTTCAGGGTACAATTAATTTTTAAGCATAAATCGTCAGCAACAACGATTATCTCATTCAAGACTTCATTTAATGCAAATGGTCCTGAACACACGAGACTAATTATGCTGCGAGCGAGGTTAAGGGAATGGTTTTTGTGGGCGTAAAGTTTTAACCGTCTTCAACCCCGCACAAGCAGGACAAAAACAATATATGTTCATTTTTAAAAAACAGTAATTTATACAAAGCTGTGTACTCGTTTACATTTTATGCCTGAATATTTTACTATCGTGTGTGATTGATAGATCAGAAACTGAACGCTTTAAAATTAATGTCATGTGTTCAGAATAAATTATGCTGTTGCATGTTAGCGCGCGTTTACATTGTTTTTACATTGATTTTTGTTGCTGCTATTCTTACTTTATTGTCGAGAGGGGAGAGAGGAATTAAAAGGGGTATACAAGCTAGTGTACACTTCTATTTGTTTTGTTCGTTAAGTTTTCTCTGATTTAAAAAAATATGTACATATTTATGTTCGGTGGTACAGAAAAAGTTGCTGCGTTAAAAATTGCACAATTGTTAACACAAAAGCAATTTTAAAGAAGATCCGACAAAAGTTGCAGATACAAAAATCGCATAATATAAATAGTCACTTAACAAAACTAACGCTGCCACATAATCTCACATCGCGATATTTCTGACTTTATTGAGTCGACTGCTGCTTTTAATGCGCCTTAATTTAATCGATTCTTTGCATGATTCTAGGAACCCTGTCCGGAATATTTTATACGTTCTCATTATTTGTTGACACAAAAGATCGCGACAAAACTAAACCTTTTTAAAACACACTACACAAGTTAACTGTATAGTTTATACAAACTTGAGCAAATGTCAAAACTGTTTTGATTTTTAATCAGTTCACTGCGTTAAAAGCAAAACACCGTCATACACTACACAAATAAGTTGTCCAGTACCAGACATAAGCACTGAAGTTGTGTAGTGTATGGCCAGCATAAGTAAATTAAAGTAGCTCAGCTGTGCTTTCAACGCCACCTGAAAAGTAAATTTTCATTATACATTAAAAGTTATTAGTAAAAATTTGTACCAATTTAATACAATTTCCAGCATTTGAACAGACCTATTGTGATGTTGTTGACAGTGTTATGTTTACACTTCTTTTTATTCTAAACACGCTTGAATTATTTTTATACGTCACTTGTTGGCTGTCAAAGAAGAGTTTTTGTTTTGATGTAGTCTTGATTATTGTATTTTTGTTTGTCCGTCCATTAGTTGTTGTGAAGGTGGAAATTTTTTATGATTAATTTTTAACAAGGTGCTAATAATGATAATTACTTATGTTTTTTGTATAAATAAAATTATTTTTTGGAATGCAGGTTTTCGGCTACAAAAAAATGTGTGTATGTATGTATGTATGTGTGTATAATTTTTTATACGTTTTACTCTTTACAGCGTTACAATGGTGATAAATCAAATTAAAGTGTCAAAGTTTTGGTTTTTCTCCTAAATATTCAAATACACTTGCTTCTTACACAACGGGTTTTGTTGTTTAAATACCGAATGCTCAAGGCGAATTTACTACATGTGGCAACCTGCAACTTTGACAGGTCGAACCAATTTGTTTTGGTTTTTCAATGTTTTGTTTATAAAAGGATGATGATATTTCGAGCCGTAACATGGGGTCTTCACCTGACAATTTTTTGTCATACCAAACGTCAAAGTCCATATAATAAAAACTTTAAAATTTTTGTCAGCGTTTTTTTTTATATGAAGTTTGACGTTTATTATGACAAAAAATTGTCAGGGGAAGACTCTATGTAAATACTAACGGCCATATTCATAAAAAGTTCTGGTTTTAAAGCTAAAAGTCTGTACATTAATAGCTTTTAACCTTTTCAATTTTTGTAGCGATTTCATATTTAAGTATGGCAAATCTCTTAACATTTTGTTGCCATGTCCTAAATATTACTTAATCTCAATATATGTGTGCTTGGTTTAAGCAAAATGTTTCTTTATTTAAGTATACGAACAAAATAAGTTAAAATCACGAAATAATTTTTAGATTTTTGATTTTTTTGTTTTAAGAAACAAAATTGATTCGATTCACATGAAATTCTATAATTAATATATTTTTTAAAATTTGAAATCTTAAAAATTATTCTTATAAAATAAAAAAACATACATATTATTTTAGTGTCTGAAAAGAATTTTGCCAAAAGGTGTTATAAAGAATTTTGTTTTAACCTTTTTTTTAAATACGATAAGAACGTATTCAAATAAAAAGTTTGTTTACTTTTACTATTATTATGATTTGTTTATTTTTTTTTTTTTTTTTATTTTTTAACAATAACTCATTGTCTCAAGCATAAAAAACTAATTGCAATAATTAAAATATTAATTAACAAATTTAATTTTTGCCCCTGATCATGTTCATTAAAATTAGGGAGGTAACGATACGACTTTTTGCTGATACGATATCGATACTCAAAAGGAAATATCGGCGATACCGATACGAATATAAAATTTAAATTCAAGGTAAAATTAACAAAACTCAAGTAGAGTTATTTTTTTATTATACAAAATTACTGTGTAAGTAAGAGATTATTAATATTTAAAATTGATAATAATTTGATTAAAAAAAAAACAACGAATTGAACTTGAATTCATGGTAAAATTACCAATAGTTAAATTACTTTTTAAATAAAAAAAGTGTAAGAGATTATTATTTAAAATTAATATGAATAAGAACTTTGTTTTGTATTTTGCAAATCCGTTTGAAGCAGACCTGCAGTCCATAATAGTCTCTCAGATTCGACAGAACTAATTTCTGCGCCATGTTCTTAAATTTTGATTATAACATTTTTATTCCGTCAGTAAACTAGTGAAAATGCCTCTCAAGAATTCTTTTTTAGCTGAATAATATTTTCACAAACGCTCCAAAGGTCAGTTCCGGTACACTTATCAAAACTTTTCAAGTTGTAGTGGTTACTATGTCTTCAACACTTTCAGAATGCAGAGTCATGTCAAGTAGCTTAATAAGACGTTTTTTTAATCTATTGTGTTTGAAACTTTCGAGCTTTGTGTCTAGAATCGTTCATTCGTAAATAGAGGTTGGACTAAATTAGTCAGCAATATTTTGAGTCTGAACTATTCTGCATCTCAGTTAATTCATTTATTGCATTTTCTAATAAAGTTTTGAGATGTTGATATTATGCGTTGATAGTCTAATTTTTTTAGCTGTTTTAATTTTTTTAACTGTTTTATAAGCTGTCTTATTTGTTTCGAAACATAAATTAATAACACAAAATTCAAATTGAAGAAAAAGCTAAATGCATTTTTGAAAAAAGCTGGAAAAAAGCTAAAAGCTAAATGAAAACATGGTGACACTGCATACAAAACTTATCAATGAGAGAACATTAAGCTACTAGTTAAAGCTACCGGTCCACACCAAGCGTTCAATACGTTTACGCATCTGTCCAAAAAGTAGTAGTGTAAAATTGTATTGACAAGTTACACAGTAAACGCGTAGAATGTACATACGCATCGAAAGCATGAAGTCGGATTAATTTCTAACTTTAGCTTGCGTCTTAAAAAACGTGAAACAAAAGTAACATACACATAGAACGCGTGGTGTGGACCTCCAGTTTAGAATTAAAAGAAGCAATTTATTATTTTTGTTAGATTCTATGCTCTGCTTTTGAATGTTTTATTGCTCTTAGTTGAAATGCAAAAAATAAGCATTGAAAAATAAACTGTTTTTTAAACTATAAAAAAGTATCGTCGTATCGCCAGTAAAATATCGCCGACATCGATATATGTATCGGCAAATCCGACGTATCGCCGATAGATCGGTATTCGTTAGTGCCCCAATTAAAATCATTACAAAATTTTGTTTACATTCTTCAAGTTGTAGTTGTCAAGTCTTGAGTTATTAGGAGAGAAAGGAAAATAAATGGCATACTCTTTTCCCTTCTCGCCATAAAGCTCGAGACTTGACGTCTAAAACTTCAAGAGTGTGAACCTGCACTAAATTTAAAAATATTTGTGAAATGTGTTTAACATGTCCATATTATTAAATAAAACTTTTTTCCATTATTTTTAAAAATATTTTACGCAAATAATCAGCCTTATCGTGGTTGGCGAATTTAAAATACGCTTGCGATAAAATTTTTAATTTTGTAAATGGTTTATCAACGGTTTTAAAGCCTATGGAGCGTTTATGAATACAATTTTAATAAATTTTGTTTAAAAACGACTCATAAGCCTGTCATTAGTTTGTATGAACATTGCAGTAACAATACAATGCGAAAAACCTCTGTTGTTGGTGTTGTTAGTGTATTTTTGTAGTATTGGTACCACCGTGTGCATTAATTCGCCTTGAACTTGCTTCTGAAAAAAAATTAAACCAACAAACAATTGAGTGTTTTAATCTTGGTTTTAAAGGATGCCTCAACATGTCGGCTATTATTATGCAGAAAAAGAATTTTACTGTATACAGCAAAAGTAAACAAAATCTTGTTTAACAAAAAAAAATTTAAATTTGAGATATACATATATGTTTTAATAATTCGCAATCGCAAGGAACCGGCCATTTCTTACGAATTATAGGGGGTTTCGATTTAACGGGATTAAAATAAAATAAATGGGGTTTTTCAATTAATTTACTAAAACGATATAAAAAACACACACAAAAACAATTGAGCAATTTCAAATCGCTTAAGGATAGATTAAACTATTATACTTTGTATTAAAGAGTCAAGTAATATGACAAAGTGTGATAGTTTGAATGCAATGTGTTACAAAAATGACAAGTATTATGAAAAAAGTTTGACATCCATACGACTTCATCGTTTTTTAAAAAATTTCTAAACAATAATACTTTTCATTGGATCAGGGTTGCATTTTATTTCATGTGTGAGTGTTTATACTTTGTGCGATGGTGTGAACACAAACTGTAATGTTAAATAAGATTTTTTGACAGTCGCAACAAAACTCATTAGATTTCTATCTCACAAAGTATTATGGAATACGTAAGACTTGTGAAATAGTGTAAGTCTGGGTTCACACTGTGAAAGTTTTCTTTCAAAAAGTCTGAGTTTATAGGTGAGAGAGGAGAAAAGAAAAGCATGTTCTCTTCCCCTCTCACCAATAAACTCAGACTTTCTGAAAGAAAACTTTCATAGTGTGATCCCAGACTAATCTTGCCTTTAGCAATGACTATTTTTTTTCTCTCCATTGTCAATGGCTGCAAAAATTTGTTTTATGCGTGTAACAATCTGATCTTAAGAAAATAAACACACACCCAAGCAAAAGCAAAAACCCACGCAAAAAATAGCGGTTAACAAAAAATCATTGTTGCCATGTCGCTGTTGTTTTTATTATGAATTATAAGTGGTTGTTAGCAAACAATTACGATTTATAAGAGGTAAAGAAGATTTTATTTGAAAAAAAAATACGAATTAGCGAGGGGATCAAATTGTATGGAAATTTTACGAATTATCGGGGTTTGACTGTACCTTGTTTTATATATTTTTGTATTTTTAATTGTTTAATACAAACAACAGCTCTGTGCTGAATTTGCATTTGCTCTTTTGCAAGCCTAATTCTCCGCTATTGATTGATAAATTGCAAAATATAAAAAATCGTTTTGCTTCAAAATCCTTGGGAAATATGAAAAATTTTAGTTTCAACATTTTTTTAACATTTCAAATAAATTTATAACTTTTTTATAGATTTAAAGGGAATTTTTTTTTTTTTTTTTATGAATTTTAGAAAAAATAAACATTTGCCAAATAATTAATTGGTACTTTACAAAAACTACAAGTTTTCTATCTAGGAAGTATATAATTTTATAAACATGTATTGAAAAAAAAAACATTTATTTAGAAACACGTAGCTTTTGGATTTAATGAGCGTTTTTTAGGCATTATCTTTTTGTTTCTACAAAAAATACACATGTACCTGTGTACGTCATTACGATATGACATAATTTAATTCTTAATGAACTACACTTGCGAAAAACACTACAATTTAAATCGAAAATATATCGATTATATGCTGTGCCTTGCATAAAAAATTTGTGGTTTTTATTTAATTTTTTTTCATTTTGTCTTATAAATAAATTTTAATATTAACGACGAAAAAGTACTGCTTGTACATACAATTTGATAATGCATACGAGTATAAAGAAAAAATCTTAAAATAATCGTCACTAAATAGACAAATTGTTGACAGTTTTATTATAATTTATTTTCATTATGTAATTTGATTATTTATCTGTATTTTTTTTTCAAACATATAAAAATGCAATAATAAAAATTGCATTTCTTGCAAGTTTAATAATAATCATACTGTTTATAAGCTTGTATGTGGATGCAAAATTTGTACTTAAAAGTATCGAATTTATAAAGTTTAAATAAAACCACATTTTATTTAATGGCAATTAGTCAACTTTTAGTTTAACTTGACCCACTAATGCTTTTTCTTAGTTTGCTTTGTTATTGTACTTATTTAGGTTGTGGTATTAATGAACACTGTGGTAACACTTTGAAAAGGGCTTTTTCTTTGTTAATTACTCTACTCATTGAGTACACAGACTTGTTTTATTATTGTTTATACCAATTCTGTGATTATTCTGAAATATCGTATTAAGGGCAATTTTATACATTTTTCAAAATAACATCAAGCATTTTTAATTGTGTGCTTAAGTGAAAATTGGTTTGTAAAGGGTGTCCCAAAACTAACGCAAGATTTGAATTTGTGCACTAAAGTGATGGCAACCCTAAAGAAATTCGACGGCTATTTGATACTATTGAACAATATTTCCAAAATCATGAAAACTTGGCGGTTGCATTTCGAAAATTTTATACAAAATATGGTCGGAATAGTGTTTTAACTTCGTAAGCTATGAAGAGATTTATTGAAAAATTCAGGGAGACTGGATCTAAACACACTGGATGTCCCAAAACAAGCCGTTTAAATATCAATATCGAAGCAGATTTAGTCTTCCTACATTTTTCAATAAATCTCTTTACAGTTGACGAAGTTGAAACACTATTCCGACCATATTTTGTATGAAATTTTCGAATTGCAAACGCCAAGTAAGCCAAAGCTTACATTATTTTTGAAATATTGTTTAATAATGAAGACACGTTGTTCTATCGTGTAACGCTTCATTTTTACAAACCTTAAACTGTCAGCTGTCGAATTATTTTTTTAGGGTTGCCAACACTTTACCACACACATGGCAATAAATTCAAATCTTGCTCTAATTTTGGGACACCCTTTATGTATGGCACCGACGATGCTGGATGACAGATCAATTAAGGTTTTAACGACAAGTATACGTACACAAGCTTGATGCCGAACATTTTGAAGGGCTGCCAGATTTTTTAGCTATGTACATATAAAGAGCTTTAATTAGGATTTTATTGTATATAAAACTTATAGACGCCGAAACTGCTGGACAGATTTTTAGAAAATTTTAACAGAATATTAAGAAAGCTATAACTATCTTTTAAAAATTTTGAGCAGCATAATTTTATTATTAAAATTGCCTCGGTAGGGTAAAGGAAAAAGTTGTTCTTATCTATCTATCTATCTATATCTATATATATATATATATATATATATATATATATATATATATATATATATATATATATATTTGCACAGAGTGTATTTCGGGCACGTGAAATTTTTTCACTTTTTTTAACGGAATCTACAAAATTTTTGAAAATCGGGCATATAGATTCAAATATTTTGCCCTTATTCTTAGAAAAATCGGAGGAAAATCGTTTTTAGCATAAAGCGTATTTTTAGGGTACATTGCTCTACATTGTGTACATTTAAAGGACGAGTGCCGAATCTGTACACTATGCATATGAAAATTTTTGTTGCCACATATTTCATAAAAAACTGCGTTTTTTATTCCGCCATCATGTTTTTCATTATTGAAAAACAGTGCTACCGCTGTGATTATTGGAAAACAATGTTACCGTTGTGATACTAAAGTATCGATTTTTGTTTTTTTGTTAATTTCTTAATATGTTAATTTGTTTATTGGTTTTTTTGTTTATTTGTTGATTTGTTTATTTATTTGTTTTTTTGCCTATTTATTTGTTTTTTTGTTAATTTGTTTGTTTGTTTATTTGTTAATTTCTTTATTTGGGTATTTGTTTATTTGTTTATTTGTTTGTTTGTTTATTTGTTAATTTCTTTATTTGGGTATTTGTTTATTTGTTAATTTGTTTATTTGTTAATTTGTTTATTTGTTAATTTGTTTATTTGGGTATTTGTTTATTTGTTTATTTAGTAATTTGTTTATTTTTTTATTTGTTAATTTGTTATTTTTTTATTTGTTAATTTGTTTATTTGTTAATTTGTTATTTTTTTTATTTGCTTTTTTGTTTATTTGTTAGTTTGTTTGTTTGTTAATTTGTTTATTTGTAAATTTGTAAATTTGTTTATTTGTTTATTTTTTAATTTGTTTATTTGTTTATTCGTTTATTTGTTTATTTGTTAATTTGCTTATTTGTTTATTTGTTAATTTGTTTATTCGTTTATTCATTTGTTCGTTTATTTGTTAATTGGTTAATTTGTTTATTTATTAATTTGTTTATTAGTTTGTTCGTTTATATGTTAATTGGTTAATTTGTTTATTTGTTTGTTTGTTTATATGTTTTTTTGTTTATTGGTTTATTTGTTAATTTGTTTATTTGGGTATTTGTTTATTTGTGTATTTATTAATTTGTTTATTTGGGTATTTGTTTATTTGTTAGTTTGTTTATTTGTTAATTTGTTTATTTTTAAATTTGTTTATTTGGGTATTTGTTTATTAAGTAATTTGTTAATTTGCTAATTTGTTTATTTTTTTATTTGTTAATTTGTTTGTTCGTGTATTTGTTAATTTGTTAATTTGTTTGTTTGTTAATTTGTTTATTCGTTTGTTCGTTTATTTGTTAATTTGCTTTTTTGTTTATTTGTTTATTTGTTAATTTTTTAAATTTTTAATTTGTTTATTTGTTAATTTGTTTATTTGCTTATTTTTTAATTTGTTTATTCGTTTGTTCGTGTATTTGTTAATTGGTTTATTTGTTGATTTGTTAATTTGTTAATTTGTTAATTTGCTTATTTGTTTATTTGTTTATTTGCTTAGTTATTTATCTGTTTATTTGTTTTTTTGTTAGTTTGTTTATTTGTTTATTTGCTTGTTTGTTTTTTTGTTTATTTGTTTATTTGCTTATTTGTTTATTTGCTTATTTGCTTATTTGCTTATTTGTTTGTTTGCAACATATGTTTTTCATAAATTTCACGAATTTCCGATAAAAAATACAACTGAAAAATGTGAAAAAATGCATTTTCTAGGAATGATATACATATGAGGAATTATGCATTAGAGACTATTTTTTTCTGAAGATTACCGTGTGGCAGCTACAGGCCAAAAATGGTGCAAAAAAATATATAAATTAAAATTTTTCTACATTTTAGCATTTTTGAGGCATTAGATGCAATTTTTCGGATTATTTTGTTCTACTTTTTTCTCCTTATATTCTGTAGGCTACAATTGTAGCAAAAATAATTTCTAGCCAAGATTTTGACATGAGAAAAAAAACGCAAAAACTAGCAAAACGCAAAAGGGTTTCGTTGGTTGCGATAAGTGCTTCGAGAAATTCCACACGAGAAAGAGTTTGAAGTCGATATCCTTAAATATTTGGACAATTGACCAAAAATTGTGAAATATTTGTAAAAATTTTATATTTTAGCAATTTTAATGCACTAACTACAGTTTTTCATTGCCATTTTTTTTTTAAAGCTTTCCTTCTCCTAGTTTATAGCTAAGATTATGGCGAAGACAAGAAAACAAAGTTTCTAATTGGTTTTCGAGGTGAAGGGTATATTATATAAAATATAATAAAAAAATTGTTAGAACCAAAATTTATTATTGAATAAAAAGTGCTTAAAGTAGTTAAAAGTAAAACTATAACGTGTTTCATAAGGGCGTTATCAAAATCGAACATTTGAACAGAACATTACATAATTCAACATAAGACTTTGAAGAGTTAACTCTAAAATCGATTTCATCATCTTTAGATACTTTAGCACCTAAAAAAATATAAGTAATTGGGATCTTTAAGGTATGAAGTATATATGGAGTAAAAAAAATTAAACAACTTAACAGTAATAAAGGACAGATACTATCTAAGATTGCATCCTTTCATCTAATATACTGCAAATTTTAGTTTATTATTATATATGAAAATCTTAATAAAAATTTTAAACATTTTTACGTCTAAAAATACTTATAAAAAAAAATAACATGACAAATGGTAACGCTGGTAATATGCAACTCTGTGTGTTCTTTCTACACTGCTGCTAATTTAGCTATTTTCTCGTCAAATCCAGCGATTTTTAATAAAATTTTACTGGAATAAATAATTTAATTTAAAAAATATGGTTTTTAGCAATTTATAGCTTAATTAACTTATTATTTAAAAAATGTTGCTATTTTAATTGTCTTTGTTTTATAATATTTCAATAATTTTATTTCAAAAAGGGTGGTTTTTAGAGATTTATAGCTAAATTTAACTTTTATTTAAAAAATTTAGCTATTTTTGCTTGTTTGTTTTATAATATTCTAATAATTTTATTTCAAAAAGGTTGGTTTTCAGCTATTCATGGCTAAATTTACCTATTATTTAAAAAAAATTAGCTATTTTAGCTTATTTGTTTTATAATATTTCAATATTTTTATTTCAAAAAGGGTGGTGTTTTTCAGCGATTTTTAGCTAAATTTACCTATTATTAAAAAAATGTAGCTATTTTTGCTTGTTTGTTTTATAATATTTCAATAATTTTATTTCAAAAAGGGTGGTTTTTAAAGATTTATAGCTAAATTTATCTATTATTTAAAAAATTTAGCTATTTTAGCTTATTTGTTTTAGATTATTTCAATATTTTTATTTCAAAAAGGGTGGCGTTTTTCAGCGATTTTTAGCTAAATTTACCTATTATTAAAAAAATGTAGCTATTTTTGCTTGTTTGTTTTATAATATTTCAATAATTTTATTTCAAAAAGGGTGGTTTTCAGCGATTTATAGCCAAATTTACCTATTTTTAAAAAAATTTAGCTATTTTTACTTGTTTGGTTTTAAATATTTCAATAATTTTATTTCAAAAAGGGTGGTTTTCAGCGATTTATAGCTAAATTTACCTATTTTTAAAAAAATTTAGCTATTTTTACTTGTTTGTTTTATAATATTTCAATAATTTTATTTCAAAAAGGGTGGTTTTCAGCGATTTATAGCTAAATTTACCTATTATTAAAAAATTTTTGCTATTTTTACTTGTTTGTTTTATAATATTTCAATAACTTTATTTCAAAAAGGGTGCTTTTTAACGATTTATAGCTAAATTTACCAATTATTTAAAAAATGTAGCTATTTTTGCTTGTTTGTTTTATAATATTTCAATAATTTTATTTCAAAAAGGGTGGTTTTCAGCGATTTATAGCTAAATTTACCAATTATTTTAAAAATTTAGCTATTTTTGCTTGTTTGTTTTATAATATTTCAATATTTTTATTTCAAAAAGGGTGGTTTTTAAAGATTTATAGCTAAATTTACCAATTATTTAAAAAATTTAGCTATTTTTGCTTGTTTGTTTTATAATATTTCAATAATTTTATTTCAAAAAGGGTGGTTTTCAGCGATTTATAGCCAAATTTACCTATTTTTAAAAAAATTTTGCTATTTTTACTTGTTTGGTTTTTAATATTTCAATAATTTTATTTCAAAAAGGGTGGTTTTCAGCGATTTATAGCTAAATTTACCTATTATTAAAAAAATTTAGCTATTTTTTCTTGTTTGTTTTATAATATTTCAATAATTTTATTTCAAAAAGGGTGGTTTTCAGCGATTTATAGCTAAATTTACCTATTATTAAAAAAATTTAGCTATTTTTATTTGTTTGTTTTATAATATTTCAATAATTTTATTTCAAAAAGGGTGGTTTTCAGCGATTTATAGCTAAATTTACGTATTATTAAAAAAATTTAGCCATTTTTTCTTGTTTGTTTTATAATATTTCAATAATTTTATTTCAAAAATGTTGGTTTTCAGCGATTTATAGCTAAATTTACCTATTGTTAAAAAAATTTAGCTATTTTTGCTGTTTGTTTTATAATATTTCAATAATTTTATTTCAAAAAGGGTGGTTTCCAGCGATTTATAGCTAAATTTACCTATTATTTAAAAAATTTAGCTATTTTTGCTTGTTTGTTTTACAATATTTCAATAATTTTATTTCAAAAAGGGTGGTTTTCAGCGATTTATAGCTAAATTTACCTATTATTATAAAAATTTAGCTATTTTTGTTTGTTTGTTTTATAATATTTCAATAATTTTATTTCAAAAAGGGTGGTTTTCAGCGATTTATAGCTAAATTTACCTATTATTATAAAAATTTAGCTATTTTTGCTTGTTTGTTTTATAATATTTCAATAATTTTATTTCAAAAAGGGAGGTTTTCAGCGATTTATAGCTAAATTTACCAATTATTTTAAAAATTTAGCTATTTTTGCTTGTTTGTTTTATAATATTTCAATATTTTTATTTCAAAAAGGGTGGTTTTTAACGATTTATAGCTAAATTTACCAATTATTTAAAAAATTTAGCTATTTTTGCTTGTTTGTTTTATAATATTTCAATAATTTTATTTCAAAAAGGGTGGTTTTCAGCGATTTATAGCCAAATTTACCTATTTTTAAAAAAATTTAGCTATTTTTACTTGTTTGGTTTTTAATATTTCAATAATTTTATTTCAAAAAGGGTGGTTTTCAGCGATTTATAGCTAAATTTACCTATTATTAAAAAAATTTAGCTATTTTTTCTTGTTTGTTTTATAATATTTCAATAATTTTATTTCAAAAAGGGTGGTTTTTAGCGATTTATAGCTAAATTTACCTATTGTTAAAAAAATTTAGCTATTTTTGCTTGTTTGCTTTATAATATTTTAATAATTTTATTTCAAAAAGGGTGGTTTTCAGCGATTTATAGCTAAATTTACCAATTATTTTAAAAATTTAGCTATTTTTGCTTGTTTGTTTTATAATATTTCAATAATTTTATTTCAAAAAGGGTGGTTTTCAGCGATTTATAGCTAAATTTACCTATTATTATAAAAATTTAGCTATTTTTGTTTGTTTGTTTTATAATATTTCAATAATTTTATTTCAAAAAGGGTGGTTTTCAGCGATTTATAGCTAAATTTACCTATTATTATAAAAATTTAGCTATTTTTGCTTGTTTGTTTTATAATATTTCAATAATTTTATTTCAAAAAGGGTGGTTTTCAGCGATTTATAGCTAAATTTACCTATTATTATAAAAATTTAGCTATTTTTGTTTGTTTGTTTTATAATATTTCAATAATTTTATTTCAAAAAGGGTGGTTTTCAGCGATTTATAGCTAAATTTACCTATTGTTAAAAAAATTTAGCTATTTTTGCTTGTTTGTTTTATAATATTTCAATAATTTTATTTCAAAAAGGGTGGTTTTCAGCGATTTATAGCCAAATTTACCTATTTTTAAAAAAATTTAGCTATTTTTACTTGTTTGGTTTTTAATATTTCAATAATTTTATTTCAAAAAGGGTGGTTTTCAGCGATTTATAGCTAAATTTACCTATTATTAAAAAAATTTAGCTATTTTTACTTGTTTGTTTTATAATATTTCAATAATTTTATTTCAAAAAGGGTGGTTTTCAGCGATTTATAGCTAAATTTACGTATTATTAAAAAAATTTAGCTATTTTTTCTTGTTTGTTTTATAATATTTCAATAATTTTATTTCAAAAAGGTTGGTTTTCAGCGATTTATAGCTAAATTTACCTATTGTTAAAAAAATTTAGCTATTTTTGCTGTTTGTTTTATAATATTTCAATAATTTTATTTCAAAAAGGGTGGTTTGCAGCGATTTATAGCTAAATTTACCTATTATTTAAAAAATTTTGCTATTTTTGCTTGTTTGTTTTACAATATTTCAATAATTTTATTTCAAAAAGGGTGGTTTTCAGCGATTTATAGCTAAATTTACCTATTATTATAAAAATTTAGCTATTTTTGTTTGTTTGTTTTATAATATTTCAATAATTTTATTTCAAAAAGGGTGGTTTTCAGCGATTTATAGCTAAATTTACCTATTATTATAAAAATTTAGCTATTTTTGCTTGTTTGTTTTATAATATTTCAATAATTTTATTTCAAAAAGGGTGGTTTTCAGCGATTTATAGCTAAATTTACCAATTATTTTAAAAATTTAGCTATTTTTGCTTGTTTGTTTTATAATATTTCAATATTTTTATTTCAAAAAGGGTGGTTTTTAACGATTTATAGCTAAATTTACCAATTATTTAAAAAATTTAGCTATTTTTGCTTGTTTGTTTTATAATATTTCAATAATTTTATTTCAAAAAGGGTGGTTTTCAGCGATTTATAGCCAAATTTACCTATTTTTAAAAAAATTTAGCTATTTTTACTTGTTTGGTTTTTAATATTTCAATAATTTTATTTCAAAAAGGGTGGTTTTCAGCGATTTATAGCTAAATTTACCTATTATTAAAAAAATTTAGCTATTTTTTCTTGTTTGTTTTATAATATTTCAATAATTTTATTTCAAAAAGGGTGGTTTTCAGCGATTTATAGCTAAATTTACGTATTATTAAAAAAATTTAGCTATTTTTTCTTGTTTGTTTTATAATATTTCAATAATTTTATTTCAAAAAGGGTGGTTTTCAGCGATTTATAGCTAAATTTACCTATTGTTAAAAAAATTTAGCTATTTTTGCTGTTTGTTTTATAATATTTCAATAATTTTATTTCAAAAAGGGTGGTTTCCAGCGATTTATAGCTAAATTTACCTATTATTTAAAAAATTTAGCTATTTTTGCTTGTTTGTTTTATAATATTTCAATAATTTTATTTAAGAAAGGGCGGTTTTTATCGATTGATAACTAAATTTAACTATTATTTAAAAAATTTTGCTATTTTTTCTTGTTTGTTTTATAATATTTCAATAATTTTATTTCAAAATGGGTGGTTTTTTGCGATTAATACCTAAATTTACCTGTTTTAAATTTAGCTATTTTTGCTTGTTTGTTTTATAATCATTCAATAATTTTATTTCAAAAAGGGTGGTTTTCAGCGATTTATAGTTAAATTTACCTATAATTTAAAAAATTTTGCTATTTGTGCTTGTTTGTTTTATAATATTTCAATAATTTTATTTAAGAAAGCGTGGTTTTTATCGATTGATGGCTAAATTTAACTATTATTTAAACAATTTTGCTATTTTTTTTTTGTTTGTTTTAAAATATTTCAATATTTTTATTTAGAAAAGGGTGGTTTTTATCGATTGATAGCTAAATTTAACTATTATTTAAAATAATTGAGCTATTTTATATTTAGTTATAAACCAATTAAAACCAACCTTTTTGAAAAGAAATAATTGAAATATTATAACACAAACACAAAATTTGTGTTATACACAATATAAAATAGCTCAATATTTTAAATAGAAAGTATATTAGGACATAAATCGCTAAAATCGCTCTTTTTAAAAAGAAATTATTGAAATATTATAACACAAACACAATATAAAATAGCACAATATTTTAAATATAAAGTATATTTAGTCATAAATCGTTAAAAACCACCCTTTTTGAAAAGAAATTATTGAATTATTATTAATGAAACACAATAAAAAATAGCTCAAAATTTTAAATGGAAAGTATATTTAGACATAAATCGCTAAAATCGACCTTTTTAAAAAGAAATTATTGAAATATTATAACACAAACACAATATAAAATAGCACAATATTTTAAATAGAAAGTATATTTAGTCATAAATCGCTAAAAACCACCCTTTTTGAAAATAAATTATTGAATTATTATTAATGAAACACAATAAAAAATAGCTCAAAATTTTAAATAGAAAGTATATTTAGACATAAATCGCTAAAATCGCCCTTTTTAAAAAGTAATTATTGAAATACTATAACACAAACACAATATAAAATAGCACAATATTTTAAATAGAAAGTATATTTAGTCATAAATCGCTAAAAACCACCCTTTTTGAAAATAAATTATTGAATTATTATTAATGAAACACAATAAAAAATAGCTCAAAATTTTAAATGGAAAGTATATTTAGACATAAATCGCTAAAATCGCTCTTTTTAGAAAGAAATTATTGAAATATTATAACACAATATAAAATGGAACAATATTTTAAATAGAAAGTATATTTAGACATAAATCGCTAAAATCGCCCTTTTTAAAAAGTAATTATTGAAATATTATAACACAAACACAATATAAAATAGCACAATATTTTAAATAGAAAGTATATTTAGTCATAAATCGCTAAAAACCACCCTATTTGAAAAGAAATTATTGAATTATTATTAATGAAACACAATAAAAAATAGCTCAAAATTTTAAATGGAAAGTATATTTAGACATAAATCGCTAAAATCGACCTTTTTAAAAAGAAATTATTGAAATATTATAACACAAACACAATATAAAATAGCACAATATTTTAAATAGAAAGTATATTTAGTCATAAATCGCTAAAAACCACCCTTTTTGAAAAGAAATTATTGAATTATTATTAATGAAACACAATAAAAAATAGCTCAAAATTTTAAATGGAAAGTATATTTAGACATAAATCGCTAAAATCGACCTTTTTAAAAAGAAATTATTGAAACATTATTACACAAACACAATATAAAATAGCACAATATTTTAAATAGAAAGTATATTTAGTCATAAATCGCTAAAAACCACCCTTTTTGAAAAGAAATTATTGAATTATTATTAATGAAACACAATTAAAAATAGCTCAAAATTTTTAAAAGGAAAGTATATTTAGACATAAATCGCTAAAATCGCTCTTTTTAAAAAGAAATTATTGAAATATTATAACACAAACACAATATAAAATAGCACAATATTTTAAATAGAAAGTATATTTAGTCATAAATCGCTAAAAACCACCCTTTTTGAAAAGCAATTATTGAATTATTATTAATGAAACACAATAAAAAATAGCTCAAAATTTTAAATGGAAAGTATATTTAGTCATAAATCGCTAAAAACCACCCTTTTTGAAAAGAAATTATTGAATTATTATTAATGAAACACAATATAAAATAGCACAATATTTTAAATAGAAAGTATATTTAGTCATAAATCGCTAAAAACCACCCTTTTTGAAAAGAAATTATTGAATTATTATTAATGAAACACAATAAAAAATAGCTCAAAATTTTTAAAAGGAAAGTATATTTAGACATAAATCGCTAAAATCGCTCTTTTTAAAAAGATATCATTGAAATATTATAACACAAACACAATATAAAATAGCACAATATTTTAAATAGAAAGTATATTTAGTCATAAATCGCTAAAAACCACCCTTTTTGAAAAGAAATTATTGAATTATTATTAATGAAACACAATAAAAAATAGCTCAAAATTTTAAATGGAAAGTATATTTAGACATAAATCGCTAAAATCGACCTTTTTAAAAAGAAATTATTGAAATATTATAACACAAACACAATATAAAATAGCACAATATTTTAAATAGAAAGTATATTTAGTCATAAATCGCTAAAAACCACCCTTTTTGAAAAGAAATTATTGAATTATTATTAATGAAACACAATAAAAAATAGCTCAAAATTTTAAATGGAAAGTATATTTAGACATAAATCGCTAAAATCGACCTTTTTAAAAAGAAATTATTGAAATATTATAACACAAACACAATATAAAATAGCACAATATTTTAAATAGAAAGTATATTTAGTCATAAATCCCTAAAATCGCCCTTTTTGAAAAGAAATTATTGAAATATGGTAAAACAAACACAAAAAAAAAAAATAGCTCACTATTTTAAATAGAAAGTATTTATAGTCATAAATCGCTAAAAAGCACCCTTTTTGAAATAAAATTATTGAATTATTATTAATGAAACACAATAAAAAATAGCTCAAAATTTTTAATAGAAAGTATATTTAGTTATAAACCAATAAAAACCGCCCTTTTTGAAAAGAAATAATTGAAATATTATAACACAAACACTATAAATCCCTAAAATCGCCCTTTTTGAAAAGAAATTATTGAAATATGGTAAAACAAACACAATAAAAAATAGCTCAATATTTTAAATAGAAAGTATATTTTGTTATAAACCAATAAATACCACCCTTTTTGAAAAAATGATTGAAATAATATAACAGAAACGCAATAAAAAATAGCTCAATATTTTAAATAGAAATTATATTTAGTTATAAATCGCTAAAAACCACCCTTTTTGAAAAGAAATTATTGAAATTTTATATAATTTAGCGATAAAACGCCAAAAAGTTTAACTAATAAATTTTATTTAAATTCGCTGGTTTTGACAAGAAAATTGCTACATTAGCAGCAGTGTAGAAATAAACACACAGAGTTGCACTTGAACAGCGTTGCCATTTGTCATATTTTCCCTTTTTTTTAAATATTGTTAGACGTGCACATGTTTAAAATTTGTATAAAGATTTTTGTCAATATATAATCTAATCTTTGCAGTATATTAGATGAAAACGTTAAGTGAAGTTAAGTGCAACAAAGCTATCTTAGATTCTATCTGCTTTATTACTGTAACGTTGTTTAATTTTGTTTACTCCTTCAATACTTCATACCTTAACGATCACAAATGTATTCTTTAAGGTGCTGAAGTATCTAAAAATGATGAAATCGACTTTAGTGTTCACTGTTCAAAGTCTTATATTGAATTATGCAATGTTCTGTTCAAAAGTTAAATTTTAATAATGACCGTCTGTAACAAGTTGTAGTTTTACTTTTTATTACTTTAAGCACTTTTTATTCTATAATGAATTGGCTCTAAAAAAATTTTATTGTATTTTATTATTAATAAAAATGTACCAAGGTTTTTTTATGCACCCGTTCCATGCTCTTTATCTCGGAAACCATTTAGCATTTTGTTTTCTTGTCTTCACCATAATCTTAGCTATAAAGCTAAAACAAAATAAGCGTAAAAACAGTATTTAGTGAATTAAAATTGCTAAAATATTAAACTTTTAAATATTTTGCACTATTTTTGGCCCATAGTCCAATTTTTCAAACTCTTTCTCGTGTGGAATTTCTCGAAGTACTTTTCGTAACCAACGAAGCTTTTGCGTTTTGCTAGTTTTTATTTTATTTTTCTCATATCTAAATCTCGGAAAGCAATTATTTTCGCCATAATTGTAGCTATAGACTCTTAGAAAATAAGTAGAACAAAATAATCCGAAAAAATTTATCTAAAGCCTCAAAAACATTTTTGGCCCGTAGCTGCCAAACGGTAATCTTCAGAAAAAATACTCCTTTTACTCTAATTCATAATTCCTCATATATAGTTACTGAAAAATGCATTTTTTCACATTTTTCAGTTGTATTTTTTATCGGAAATTCGTGAAATTTATGAAATACATTGCAAAAGGTAAAAACGTAAATTATCCAATAATAATTTTTTACACATATTTCGAATTTTCGATATAAATACAGCTGAAAAATGTAAAAAAAGAATTATGATGTTCTAAAGAATTTTGAATTATATTATAAGAATAATTTTTTTGAATAGAACTTTACTAAAGTATCCACAGTTTGGCCGCGGCGGGCCATGAATGTTAAAAAAATAAATTAAAATTTGTCGACATTTTAGCAATTCTATGGCGCTAGCTGCAGTTTTTTTGCGTTAGTTCGTTATACAATTTTTGTCTCCTAGTGTAAAGCTGCAATTATTAAAACAAAATCATAATTGGTTTCTGAAAAATATGCATGTTTAAAAAATAAAAAAATCAAGGGTTAGCCAAAATTTTCAAAAAGTACAAATTTGTAACAGCTTTCTCTTCAGATGTACTATATTTGTTTGCTGTCTCTATGATAAGGAACACAATTGCACCGTATGAACGTAGTAGTCTACGACGTAGATACGATGTCAAATTAATATGTATACTATTGTATACAAAGGCACACAATAGCTGGCGCAAATCTAAAAGCGTATCTACGTCGTACGTCGCCTTACAGAAAATTCAGACGGGGGCTTTTACAACTTCTCTTTTGGTTTGGTGGCTAACGGTTAAGTGAAGATAGAGGGGTAAACAAAAATACTTGGTTTGTGTTTTTCATGACTTTTTCTCAGATTTATCTTTCAACTTATTTATTTTCTTATCGTTACGTTTTATAAATTGAAAATACAGTAAGTCCTCGATCATCCATAGCAACAATTTTGAGTAGTTTTTTGTGTGTTTCTAATTAAGTTACAAACGAATAGTGTTGCATCTGCCGGTTAATCGAATGACAGATAATCGAGGCGCTTCTGCAAATAAAAAATACGTAACTTTAAATCATCGTATAAACACAAAGGATTTTTGAAAGTTGCTGGAGAAGGGAAATAAAAATTGAAAATTTAAATTAAATTATTTTTGTGTTCTCAAATTGAATATTTGATAACAACATAAACCAAGTAAAAAATTAACAAAAATTTAGATTTTTTTAAGATTATTTTCAAAAGAAAACTCGATTTGTGTACGACGGAATTGTAAGTAAATAGATCGTGTTTTAAAAAATGTACGACCGTTAACTTACGTTCTTAAGGGCCATTATTATAACTTGGCGTTAGCTGTTATCCGACAGTTAACAGACGCTTTTTGGCAGATAACACATTATTATCTGTCAATTTAATCTTAACTTTAGCTAACTTTAAGTTGTAATAATGGCCCTAAGTGGCTCATACACTTGCAATAAAATTGTTAAATTTTAAGTATTGTACAATTATATCGATGTGTATGTGATATTCGAAGGTAACACATTATATTGGCAACAATCAAAAGACATTTGATTTGTATTGCACAACGAAAAGAAACTGAAATTTGTTGCTAACATTGTACAATGCTGTTGATGTTATTCATAAAGGTTATGTATGTACACCTTTTTTTTAATGAAAGTTGAGCAATATTTAAATTTAAACCATTGTGCGACTTATTGCATAATTTACGACAAAATGGAAATAATATGGAGAATATCATATACAATAATATTGCAAGTGTATGGGCCGCTTTACAACGTTCTTATGTGTTTTTGCTGCCTTTATCGTAAAGAACATAGGTTTCAATTTTAAGCAAAATTGTTAAAAACAAGTGTTTACAAAAAGTACCCAAAAGTAGGACTTTTTACACCTGTTTTATCTTCTTGTCTTTTTTCCTAAACCTTTGCGTAGCAATTACAAATAAACACACAGAGGGAAGTAAAAAAAACCACATAAAAAGATGTAAGAAAATTAAATAAAAAAAATATATTTTTATTTAAAAAAAAATGATAACAAGAAACTATTTACAGTCAAATCCCGATAAGTCGTACCCCGGTAAATCGTTATTCCCGATAACTGTCGGTCCTTTGAAAAAATCTCGTTATTTCGTAAAATTTCCATACATTTTGCTCCCCTCGCTAATTATAAATTTTTTTTCAAATAAAATCTTCTTTATCTCTTATAAATCGTAATTGTTTGCTAACTACCACTTATCATTCATAATAAAAACAACAGAAACATGGAAAGAATAATTTTTTGTTTACCGCTTTGTTTTTTGTGGGTTTTTGCTTGTGTGTGTGTTTATTTTCTTAATATCAGTTTGTTACATGTATAATTTTTATATATTTTATTTTCAACAATTGTTTTTTATGTTTTTTTTTTATCGTTTAAGTAAATAAATTGAAAACCCCCTTTAATTCGTATTTTTTTTATTTTAACCCCGTTAAATCGAAAGCCCGCTAAATCAAAAGCCCCTATAATTCGTAGGAAATTGCTGGTCCCTTTCGATTACGAATTATCGGGATTCTACTGTATTTCAAAAATAAAAACATAATTCATATAAGCAGATCTTTAAAATGACACATATCGCTTTTGTTCAACAATAGTGTATTAATCCAACATTTCTGTTTAAATTCATATTTGGTATAGATTTGGTAACGACAAAATATATATTATGGAAAAAATTCAGACTCATCGTAATATCTTACTTTGGAGACGCAAAAATTTCCAATATTTTGCTCTTTCCATTAAATATGTTCCTTAAAGTTTAAATGTAGTAGGTCAATCCACTCACTAAGTGTGAGTTAATTGGTAAAAAAGTGCGAGTGTATTAAAACTTGATCGCGCAACCCTTAATTAAGGCATTAAGGGGTACACATTAAGTCCCAATTCACACGTTGCAAGTCTTATTGATCAGCTTGCTACTTTTTAACGAGAGTGAAGAGAGGAAAATAAACGTTTCTCTCTCACTCTCTCTCGCCTATAAGGTAGCAAGCTGGTCAATAAGACTTGCAACGTGTGAATTGGCACTAAGGGGTACACAAAACTCAAAAACGTTGCACTAATAAAGGACAGATAAAATATAAGATCGGTCAAAAGCAAAAAATCATCATATAATAGTCATCCAATATACAGCAAATTTAATTGTATCAGCCGTTTAAAAAAATAAAATAAGTTTAAAATAGGTTTTAAGGCAGAATGTTCATGCGCTGTAATTCACAGTAATTTTTTATGAATACGGCAGGATATTTTTAAAAACCTTCTTTAACTTTAAAACTTCGTAAATAAAAAAAGAGGGACAATTTTTCACAATGGCAACGCTGATGTAATGCAACTCTGTGTGCAATTTTGTACACTAACACATTCTTACATTAATATGTATTACAGTGTTACCAGTGAAATTTCGAGAAAGATACATTTTAGTTTCCAAAATGATACCCTTTTTCCCAAATAGATACATTTTGAAAAAAATTTGAATATCCATTTCTAACGTTTAACTTTTATTAACATAACATTTTTTTTCTATATTTAATGACTATTTTTAAGATAATGATATCATATAAATTCATTTTTATATCTATTTAAGTCATAAATATAGGGTACCTATGTAATTTTTAAGCAAACATTAAAATAATTTAAATGTAACTATCTTTGGATGTTAATAAAACAAATTGGATGTTATTAATTTATAAAAATTAACATATACACAAGAATAAGCAGACGACAGAAGAACTTAGAAAACTTAACAGCAACATAAAACATTTTAGTTGTCACTGTTTTTTAGTATTCATAACAAAATATCTTTGAAAAACTTTGCCAGAAACAGAAAGTTAAATATTTTATTTCTGTACATTTTGCGTGCTGATTAAAAAAAAAAAACATAAAATCTTAGGATTATACATGGTACCTGAAGTCATCAAAAGATACGAAAAATGTATCTTTCGTATCCTAATGGCATCACTGACGAAGCCATTATCCCTAGGGGGTTAAAATGTATGAGCGACCTCTATTAGTTTTTTGGCCCAATATTCTCTATAAATATACTTGCACCTTATCTGCACCCCGTAGGAAGGCACCCATACAAATATGGTGGTTTAGTGAAATTCTTAAAGTGGCCCTTGCAGAGCGTAGGGTGCTCCTAGACGGGTAAAATCTATGACCAACCCTACTTTATTTTTAATCTCCATTATTTATTTCTAACATACCTAACCGCTATCTCCTTTCCTTAAGGGGGCTCCCATATAAAATTTTCAATACAGTCTAGAAATATATTGAAGAAAAAGACCCATAACTGGCCAGGAATCGTCCCTAGGTGGATAACATGTATGACCGACTTCTATTAGTTTTTTGGCCCCAACATTTTCTTTAAATATACTTGCACCTTATCTGCACCCCGTAGGTAGGCTCCCATACAAATATGGTGGTTAAGTGAAATTCTAAAAGTGGCCTCTGCAGAGCGTAGGGTGCTCCTAGACGGGTAAAATCTATGACCAACCTTACCTTATTTTTCATCTCTATCATTTATTTCTTACATACCTAACCGCTATCTCCATTCCTTAAGGGGGCTCCCATATAAAATTTGCATTACAGTCTAGAAATATATTGAAGAAAAATATCCATAACTGCCCAGGAATCGCCCTTAGGGGGATAAAATATACGACCGACCTATATTAGTTTTTCGGTTCCAACCTTTTCTTTAAATATACTTGCACCTATCTCAACCCCTTAGGGAGGCTCTCATACAAATATGGCGGTTTAATAAAATTCTTAAAGTTGGCCCCTGCAGAGCGTGGGGTGCTCCTAAACGGGTCAAATCTATGACGGACCTTACTTTATTTTTCATCTCCATCACTTATTTCTAACATACGTAACCCCTATCTCCATTCCTTAAGGGGGCTCCCATACAAAATGTGCAATACAGCCTAGAAATTTATTGAAGTAAACGTCCCATAACTGCCCAGGAATCGCCACTAGGGGGATAAAATGTATGACCGACCGCTATTAGTTTTTTATCCTCAACATTTTCTTAAAACATACTTGCAACTTTTCTGTACCCCGTAGGGAGGCTCCCATACAAATATGGCGGTTTAATGAAATTCTTAAAGTTGGCCCCTGCAGAGCGTAGGGTGCTCCTAGATGAGTCAAATCTATGACCAACCTCACTTTATTTTTCATCTCCATTATTTATTTCTAACATACCTAACCGCTATCTCCATTCCTTAAGGGGGCTCTTATATAAAATTTTCAATACATTCTAGAAATATATTGAAGAAAAAGACCCATAACTGACCAGGAATCGTCCCTAGGGGGTAAAAATGTATGACCGACTTCTATTAGTTTTTCGGCCCTAACATTTTTTTAAATATACTTGCACCTTATCTGCACCCCGTAGGTAGGCTCCCATACAAACATGGTGGTTTTTTGAAATTCTTAAAGTGGCATCTGCAGAGCGTAGGGTGCTCCTAGACGGTTCAAATCTATGACGAACCTCAATTTATTTTTCATCTCCATCATTTATTTCTTACATACCTAGCCGCTATCTCCATTCCTTAAGGGGGCTTCCCTATACAATTTTCAATACAGTCTAGAAATATATTGAAGAAAAATATCCATAACTGCCCAGGAATCGCCCCCAGGGGGATAACATGTATGACCGACCCCTATTAGTTTTTTGGCTCCAACATTTTCTTTAAATATACTTGCACCTTATCTCAACCCCTTAGGGAGGTTCTCATACAAATATGGCGGTTTAATAAAATTATTAAAGTTGGCCCCTGCAGAGCGTATGGTGCTCCTAGACGGGTCAAATCTATGACGAGCCTTACTTTATTTTTCATCTCCATCATTTATTTCTAACATACATAACCCCTATCTCCATTCCTTAAGGGGGCTCCCATACAAAATGTTCAATACAGCCTAGAAATCTATTGAAGTAAACGTCCCATAACTGCCCAGGAATCGCCCCTAGGGGGATAAAATGTATGACCGACCGCTATAAGTTTTTTATCCTCTACATTTTCTTTAAACATACTTGCAACTTTTCTGTACCCCGTAGGGAGACTCCCATACAAATATGGCGGTTTAATGAAATTCTTAAAGTTGGCCCCTGCAGATCGTAGGGTGCTCCTAGATGAGTCAAATCTATGACCAACCTCACTTTATTTTTCATCTCCATCATTTATTTCTAACATACCTTACCGTTATCTCCATTCCTTAATGGGGCTCCCATATAAAATTTTCAATACAGTCTAGAAATATATTGAAGAAATAGACCCATAACTGCCCATGAATCGCCCCTAGAGAGATAAAATGTATGACCGGCCTCTATTAGTTTTTTGGCCCCAACATTTTCTTTAAATATACTTGCACCTCATCTCCACCCCTTATGGAGGCTCCTATACAAATATGGCGGTTTAATGAAATTCTTAAAGTTGGCCCCTGCAGCGCGTAGGATGCTCCTAGACGGGTCAAATGTATGACCAACCCCACTTTATTTTTTATCCCCACAATATGTTTCTAAGATATCTACCCGCTTTCTCCATTCCTTAAGGGGGCTACCATACAGACTAGAAAAATGTTGCAGAAAAGTCCCATAGCTGCCCAGGACGCGCCCTTGGGTGATAAAATATATGGCAAACAAATGTATGACAAACAAACAAATTTATTAAAAACAAACAAACAGATTAATTATTGGTTGTTTTTGTTTGGCTGCAGGTCCAAGTAAAGAAATAAAAATTAAAAACTTGTGATTTTTGTTTTTAAGTTTTTATTTTTAATTCCCAATATTTCGGTTGGCGTCGCTAACCATCTTTAGGGGTATGTAAACAATTAAAAAATAATAACAAAACTTCACAAAAGCAACTGTTTAACTTGCTAAAAGATTTTCTTAACTGAATGAAACAATCAAATAAACAAGCAAACAAACAAACAAACAAACAAACAAACAAACAAACATCCGAACAAACAAACTAACAAACTACAAACAAGCATACGGACAGACTTACAGACATTCAAATAAATAAACATTACAATATCATTACAACCAACAAACATACGAACAGACAGACAGACATACATACATACAAAAAAAAAAAATAACATTCCAATATCTTTATATGTACACATGTATATCTAAAAAAAACGATAATGATTTTCAGTGGTAACACGTTTTGTTTATGCTTTTTGTAAGAAATGCACATGTGTACTTAAAAGGTGGCCTAAGTATTACAACCAATACAACAACAAGCATAGACAAATGGGATTAAAAAGTAAACAGCTGTTTCTTACTAACCACCTTGGATATAATGCTTAATCTCTAAAAACAAAGAAAAAACGCAAAAGCACAGAATTAATGGCGTCAAATGTATTAATTTAAAATTGAAAATATGGCAGCACACGAATGGAAAATTTTAAATAAAAATTAAAAATGTAGGCATTTATTTAGAGTCTATAAATTAATGGATACGTTATTTATAAAAAGAATTAAAAGTAAATTAACAATCAAAAAAAAAAAAAATTTTTTAAAAAATAGTACTCAAAGTGTTATGTGCCCAAAATCTACTGGTGGTATACGATTTTTTTGGGCACCGTCCTCAAAGAATGCAAATGTTCCCAAAAAATACGGTAGCTCGAAAAAAAGTGCCGAAAAAGCACGCTGTGCATATATATATATATATATATATATATATATATATATATATATATATATATAAAATAGGATGTGTGTATGTATGTATGTAACGTATGGACTCCAAAACGGCTGGGCCGATTTTGATGAAATTTTCAGGGAATCTTCTGTATATTGAGGCGGGTGACACTGTGAAGTCTGATTGCACCACCAATGACATCTATATAATTTGGGCTATTTTTCTTTAAAATGATCGCCATGGTCCAACTTAGATTTATACGAAAAGAAAATTTTGCCCCGCCCACTTTTTTCGAATTACCTAACATCAGAACACGGCTCCATCGATTTAACAAATTTTTCTTTCAAATGTTCGTATTAATCCATCTTAAGGTTTCATCGAAAGAAAAATTTACCACGCCTACTTTTTCTATTAAGCGCATAACTTGAGAACGGCTTGACCGATTTGGACGATTTTTTCTTTAAAATGATTGCCATGGTCCAACTTTGGTTTTTACGGAAAAAAAATCTTGCCCCGCCCACTTTTTTCGATTTACCTAAAATAAAACAACGGCTCCATCGATTTGACAAATTTTTCTTTTAAATGTTCGTATTAATCTATTTTACGTTTCCATCGAAAGAAAAATGTACCACGCCTACTTTTACGCCCACTTTTTCTTTTAAGCGCATAACTTGAGAACGGCTTGACCGATTTGGACGATTCTTTAAAATCATCGCCATGGTCCAACTTAGGTTTTTACGGAAAGAAAATTTTTTTCGATTTACCTAAATTCAGAAAACGGCTCCATCGATTTGACTAATTTTTCTTTCAAATGTTCGTATCTTTTTAAAGGATTTTAAAAATCGAACGCAAAATTTTTTCCTAATTTGGACAGGACAACGTCTGTCGGGTCAGTTAGTATAAAATAAATACTAAATATTGTTTATTTAGGAATCTTTCTTAGGATAAAAAGTATGTAATAAGCATTACCATGTTTTAAATAGCACGCTAGGAACATGGGGGTAGGAAATTCCCCATACAAGGTCAATATTTTAAACTGTATACTTCAAAAACTACTAAAGCTAAAAACAAAAGGGTAGGTTTATCCAGCATAAAAGCACGTACTGCAAACGCTTACATTACATCGCGTTCCGTCACTGTTTACATTCATAATTATGTGTGTTATACAGATTTTCAATATACAACTAGAATTTTTTTTATCAGCTCCAGATTTCGCGATATAGCGTTATATCAAAAATAATGGCACTTGCAGGACTAAGTTATGCAAACAATATTTCCTTATGTGTACAGAAGTTTCAAAGATATCGAAAAAGTTTGAGCAAAAACAAAAATTTTTTTGTATACATACAATTTTTTGCCATTTTGACATGAGCACCTGACAACGTGACGACCTTATCTCATGGTCTATCTGAGCAATTAAAGTGACAAACAATGCGTTAACCAACCGCCTCCGTGTGTGAGAGGCATCGTCTCACACAGGTAGCAATCGGAGTATATAATTCGGCAAGATTCTCGCCGCTTGTTTAGGAGCTAGAACTTTCTAACCTCCGCTGCTTTTCGAAAAATGCCAGCAGCAGTAGTTGAGTAGCAACAACAGGGATAGTCCTCCTCTGGCTAAACTCTCCCACAAGTGGTGAAAAATCATCCCTTTTTGGTGGGATTTTCGGGATATCGTTTCTCGCGACTTTTGGTGTGAACCATAACCACCACATAATCCCCAAAAGTATCCTTTCGTAAAAAAGATCGTAAAGATCTCCTGTAAGCTGTCAATTTTGGATTTTTGCCGAATCCCAGGTATTGGATGCCATACTAAAAGTTCAAATATCTTTAAGATGATCCCTACACCCCTGGAGTCTCTTAGGGAGAGAAAACCTCCCCTGTCGTGAATAACAAACTGAATTTTTGTTCCCATGAAATTTTCATTCCCCTCGAAGATAGAATTACAATCGTGAGTCTCCCATCAAAAATTTTTCACGCTATCATTTTCAGTGAATGTAATAAAAAGAAGAACGATTAAAAATATAGGGGAGACCGGGGCACCTTCGGCACTGGGGTACATTCGTCATTGACGTTTTCGATATGACGCACTTATTTTTCATCACTAACTATTTATTTAAATTTATCGAAAATCAAAATAAATAACTCCCGCAAAGTTTGTCAACTCTAGCTTGCCAACTGAAAAAGCTACCGTGTTTAAGTTTTTTTCCAAGTGTTTTTGTAATATTTTGATTCTATTTAGTAAGTATTTTGTATTTGAAAATTATCAATATTTAAAATAAAAATTACAAACCAACTTAATTAATTGTGCTAGTTTCCTAAAAAATAAGTTTAATCTAAATCTTTGTTGAAGAATAATAGAAAAAAATAAAATAGTGTAAATAGTGCTTTCGGGGTAGATTCGGCATTTTCAATTGGGGCACATTCGTCCAAGTAAAACTTGGTCGATATAGTTATAAGCCAATTTATCAAGTTACTGAGATTACTTAAACTCTTGACGACTTCATTTCAATAACTAACTTCCTTCGTATGCTTGATATCTTTTTGATCTATATTTGTTAAGCCTGAAAATGAAAATATTTCGCTAGTTCTATGAGCCGAAATAAAACTTAAGTTTAACTGTATCCATCTTATAAAAAATGCTTAATCCGTTTATAGCTGGCATCTAATTTTATTTTTTATAGAGTTTTTAATGAACAACTGCCTTTAAGAATATAGTCGACGAATGTGCCCCGTCAAATGCCGAAGCTACCCCGGCGTGGGGCACATTCAGCGAAAATAACTTTTTTTACTTATTCTTAAAAAACAATAACAAATACTCAGTATTCATAAAATTTTGTACCAATATATTATTATTCAATATCCAAGGACAACAACAAGCGATACAATTTTTAAATCTGTTGAATACATTCTTAGAATTAGGGCTTCAAAAAAAAAGTGCCGAAGCTGCCCCGGTCTCCCCTACACGTATATATTTTAAAGAAAAGTTAAAATAATAAAGCAAAATATTTATTATTGAATGGATAGTTGATAACAAGGTTTGTTTTTTGTATTTTCCAAATTTTTACCACCACGTCTTTAAAAAGCTTCACAAATCCGCAGGCAATCGACCTGTTGTTTTGCATTTTGTTGAGCAATATGTCAGTTTGTGCCTTATTAACGGATCTTGCCTAGGGATGAAACGATACCTCTAAGGTATCGATACTTTTACTCGATGCGGTATCGCTCGCAAAGTATCGATACCTACTCATTATCGAATAAAAAGTATCGATACTTACTTGTATCGGTACTTGTATCGGGTTGTATGATAAAGGAATAGAAAGAAGCATTTATAAACGTTCTTATTAGTGTTTAGTACTATAGGTACAATACAATAAGAACTACGACACATTAGAATTTTTGTGCAAAACGAAAAGTGTAAAAATTGAGACCACTTTTTGTTACCACCTAGTACCAATTCCCTTCCGAAAAGTCTTTTTTTATCTTAGGAAGCGAAATTTTTTAGAACGTTCAGAATACTCACCAGAAATCAACAATGTAACTGTGTATTTATTTTAAATGTAAATATGTATCTTTTTTTTTTTAAATTGGTAAATATATGTATAATAAAGTGTGGTAAAACCATAATCCACGATGTTAATTGTGAGTCACACCTTAACGTCAAGTTTTATGTGCAACTTAATTTGACCTTTCTTTGTTTCAGTAGTTGACAGCTTCTACCATTGAGAGATACACAATTGAGCAGCGCGTTAAGATTGTTAAAGCCTTTTACGAAAATGGGCGTTCAATCAATATACATTTCGTGCACATCGTGATTTTTTTGATCAGCATAATCGACCAAATGTTTCCACAATCGGGAGAATAGTGCGCAAATTTCAGCCAACCGGGTCTGAAGGAAATGGAAAAACAAATGTGCATGCTCGGCCAGTTAGTTCTGCGGCTGGCAGCGTTATCGGGCCGTACTTCTTTGAAAATGAGGTCGGCCAAGCAATTACCGTGAATGGTGTTCGCTATCGCGAGATGATAACGGACTTCCTATAGCCATAAATTGAGGAAATGGACCTAGACGATTTGGGTTTATAGGCGTTAACTGGGCAAACGGTTTCTTGACTCCGTTACTGCTGCTCCAGCTTTGGAAAATAATCAAAAATTTAAGATTAATTTCAATACCAAAGTGAAACGATTACTTTTGACCGATACCGAGTATTTTTTATCGATACTACTTGTTAGTCGGTTGCTAAGTATCGATTACAAAAATACTTGGTACTTACATAAAAGTATCTACTACTATCTATCTATGTACTTGTATTTACTCGTATCGTTTCATCCCTAATCTTGCCCTTAATATTCGAGTTATAAGAAGTACTTACAAACATATTTTGTTCCCCAACATATAGAAAGTGAGAAAATCAAAGGGAAAAGTAAAAAATTACAAGGGGAAAACTATTTACGATAAGGGTATTTTTCCCATAAACATTTTTTCACGTTATTATTCTCCCTTGAATTACCTTAAAAAAAAATGTTCGTGAAAGTATGTGAAGAGGGAAAAAATGACGACGAAAAAATTATTCACGTTAGGGGTAAACATTGTTAAATTCTACACGGTTGCAATTAAAAAAGCGAGTTGGTTTGCAACTCACATTTTGGAACTCAGCCTTAAAGTTTGAAAAAACAATCGAAAGAATTTCCCTGTCTATTTTTCTAAAAAATAAATTGTAATACATAAATAATAAGAAAACAGTTTTTTAGAGTTTATTTACTTAAGGTAAACAACATAAAGAAAATTTTAAATGCACAATTGTTTATAACCCTCTTTAAGTAATTTAACTGTCAATATAAAAATTGCGACTTTTATTGGCTCGCTAAGTGATTTCTTTTATCTATTTCAAATATTATTACGTACTTACGAATAATACTTTTTTTATAGGTATCATCCTTTCAATTTTTCCTATTATATTATCTTATCTCTTAATTTTTTTTTTTTTTTAGAAATTACATACACTTTGGAATTTTTTTTATTCAAAATTTTCATGGGAAGTCTTTTTCGTAGTAAACAATTTACAAATACCCGAAACGACTGTCATCTTTCATGTTTGTTTGTTTATTTGGTTTTCGAGACCATAAAATATACCATTTAGATTCAAGTCTGAGTTTTAAATGTCGAGTAGTTTGTATGTTTGTTCGCCTCATGCAAATGACTGACTCGTGCTATAAGTAGGAATCTTGCAAAATTGCATATTTTTACATGTAGTAGTGCCATCTCATATCGTTGTTGTTGTTGTCATTATTGTTGTTGCTATTCGAATCGTATATTTTTAACGGAACAAATTACAGCCGACAGCTCGTGTGTTTACAAACTGCAAATTAAGACTACACGTGCATGGCTACAACAGTGTGTGCGAAAATAATGTATTTAGTTGGCAAAAAATTTGTGTTTTTTATTTGCTTAAAACAAAACTATTGGGACATTCTTTGGATTTAATAATTCCATTATAATAAGTTAATTCAAGACATATTTTTTTCATACATAGTCTATAAATATATATCGTCACCAAAACGCAAAAAGGTCCAATCTAACATTTTGAAAATTTTACGGGAGAAGCAATAACAATTTAAAATGTAAAATTTGTAAATGGTTTAAACTGTTTATAATTTTTTTTTCTTCTATTTTTCTTGCAAAATCTGCATATTATGCAAACTGTTAGTTAGGCCTTTTAGCGTTTACAACAAAAGCTTTTGTAGATAGGGCCTTTTGTTTTTTGTCAATAAACTCGCTAATGTTGTTCATAAGATTCCAAAATTTTTTGTGGACATTTGTGTTGATGCAAAACATAAGATTTAATGAAAAAGTAGATTTTAAATTTTTTGTTAGTTAGGGCCTTTTGCGTTTTAGGTGACGATATACAACTGCAACTTTACTGAGTCTGAGTTCATACGGCTCATGTCTTATTGAAAAGATTCTTCCTTTTTCTTCTTTGAACATGAATTAGCGTTCAAATGATTCTTGTCATGTTGACGACATGTTTTTTATTTTGTTTGTTTTGATATTGAAAACAAAAACAAAATTAAACAACGAATAAGAAAGCAAAACGTAAAGACAGTACATGAATCTGTGTACTCGTTTCTTTTCCCCTCGTCCCTCTCGCCTATAAAGCAGCAATCTTGTCAATAAGACATGAGCCATATGAACACAGACTGACTGGTTGACTGATTCATCATCGTACAGCCTAAAAGCCTGAAGCTTAAAATTTAAATTCATAGGTATGGGAATTTAAATTTCTTTCTTTCACTTTTTCATTCTAAATACTAGTACTTTTTGAATTTTCTATAATATTGAACTTAGAATCATAAAACTTATTAGAAGCTTTAAGCTGGATAATGTTTGTACTTTTTTGTAAGAACATGAACTTTAGCATGTAAATATGTCCGCGAAAAAAGGGAACTTAGAATCATAAAACTTATTAGAAGCTTTAAGCTGGATAATGTTGGTACTTTTTTGTAAGAAACATGAACTTTAGCATGTAAATATGTTCGCGAAAAAACGGGAGACTCCAAAGGAGTAGCCGGTTAAATGCTAGAATAATATACACACCACAGATAGGATTTGTGGTACAATTGTACCAAATTTGGTACAATCGAAACTTTATTGGTACATTGCTACAAACTTTTTTTTTTGAACAATTACAAAACAATACCCACGAAGTGTTTTTTTTTTTTTTGAAGTGGATTAAATCACTTTTCTTTTTAAAAATAAAATTTCTAATAACATTTCTCCAGCCCTGACCAGAACTACAACAAATGGAGTTATTGTTAATTGATGTTCGTGATATTAAACTTACATGTTAAAGGCTAGTTAAGGTTAGTTTACACTTTTATACATGTCAAAAACTCAAGTAATATCTAAAAGTGTGATAGTGTGATTGAAATGTGTTCTGAAAATTTGACATCCCATACGACTTCATCGTTTTTGAAATTTTTCTAAACAATTATACTTTTCATTTGATAAGGGTTGCATTTTCACAAATGCATGTTCATGTGTGATAGTGTGACTACAAACTGAAATGTCACATTAGATTTTTTGATAGATTTCTGTCTCACAAAGTATTATGGAATACGTAAGACTTGTGCGATAGTGTAAACTAGCCTTAAGTACATACTTTCACTTTCTGAGTCAATTTAACGATCTCGCAATCTTGAAGGTAATTTAATGAAATTTTGCATGTATGTTTCAATTCATATGGACGAAGCCAACTGAAAATGGTGAGAATCGGTGTTTAATTTCACATGCCCTCCATAAAAACTTCTTTCCGGAATAAATCATCTTATTATGTTGGTATTAAATTAAATTTGGACCAGACTTATTTTATTGCAATCTCAATAAATCATCTTACCAAATTGTATTGGAATCGGTCCATATTTGTCGATAGCTCCCATACAAATTCTACTCCCGAAAATCCTTACAAATTTTGGTATTGACAATAAGCTTGGCGACAAAAGCTTTTACGATAGCCACTACGTCAGGACAAAGTATTGTGCTAGTGGGTCATTATTTAACCATAGGTCCCATATAAGCCCCCTTCCTTACAGCACTTAAGGGAAAACAAATCATATAGGTGAAAATATCTTAATAGTATTCGGCACAAAGAACTTTTACATTAATCTTAAATCATAACATAATATTGCTCTAGCGGATCCATGATTTCCCATGGCTCCCAAATAGGGCACACTCTTGAAAATTTGTTTTTGAATACTGTGGTGCTGGGTTTCAAAACCCATTATACTTTCTTAAATGTTTTTGGTGAATAAAGAAGTGTAATGAATTCTTAATGTTTTTAAAGCGAAATTTGGTACAATTTTGCCATTGATACGGTACAATTTAAGAATTGCTAGATCCCAACAGTGATACACACCGGAAATTTTATTGTGCAATATCAATCGTAGCACAATAATATTGCAAATGTGTGGGTACCTAAAAGTATGATAGATTTTACTACAACGAATTTATTGTTGAAAATTTATTAAACAAATAAAAAAATTATTTTCTTCTAACATTTTGATACTCAAACGTTGTTTTAGATTCTAAAACATTAGAATTTAGAATTTAGAATTATGGTTCGTTCGCCATTTTACTTTAACATCTTGTGGAGAATCTGAATATGCTATAGGCGTTTTGAAAAAAATCCAAAATCCCAACACTCTGTTTTAATGTGTTAATTATGCTTTCGTTAACAATCGAGGCGACTAAGCTAAAAATTTTACTACTTTAATTTTTCGGCCTTAAAACATAGACACATATGTGATTTTATTGTTTAATCGATAAAAGAGAAAGTTAAATATATTGCTAGTTAGTCGAGTTTAATGAGATGATTATAACCTCTGACAAATAATGTTGAAGTTTTTCTCTCAACATATATTTTATTTATTTATTTTTTCACTCACTGTACTTTATTGAATTGCTTAAATGATATATATAAAAAAAATAATTATTTTTATTAGTTATATTGTATAGTCTTATTGAATCAGTGAGAAGAGCCAAAAACTGCAAAGACTTAGACTTGAAGAATACTTAAATAACACATCATTGAATTTGTTGAATGCTTTTTTCGAGAACTATTCATTCATACAATTTAAATAAAGTACCAAAGTTTTATTTTTTTAAACACATATCGATGGCTAAATATAGAAAAAAACATAACTCGATTTTGTGTAAGTCTACAGGAGACATAAAAAAACTTAATAAAACCCGTTAAATGTTTGATATATAAAAAGTTAAAATGCAATTTTAAATAAAAAAAAAAAACATGCAACAAATTTTAAAGTGAGTTGCATTTGTCATTTATCTAGCAAAATAAGCAAAAATTGCTATTTTGGAAAAACCTAAGTTACTCCTTTTTATATTAAGCCAGCGATATGTACCTCTCCATTTACAGTGTTCTAAAAATATCTACTAAGTTTTAGTATTTCTCATTCAAGCTAATTATATTAAATTCTTTGTTTTTATTAACGGATTTGTTAATTGTTTTTTTTTTTAAACAACAAAACGTAAATAACAAAAGCCTTTATGGTATTGAAAGTCAACGGCGTTTTTCATTTTATCAAAAGAATAGAAAAATAAAACGTTTTTTAAATGCTTTTAGTACGTAAGTAATTTAAATAAATGACAGTTTTAAAATTTTCCTTGACAACGTAACGGGTATTTAAAGCAAAAGCCGTAGTTGTCATCAACTATACAAAATTCACAATCAATTTTTAATATCCTCCACTACCAGTGGTGAATGAGGGTATACTTAGTTTATCATTCCGTGTGAGACTTTTTTAATATTCATCCAACATCCCATAAAGTATGCGTATCTATATTCTGGGTCCTTGAGTAATTCTTATTTGATTTAGACATGTCCGTCTGTTGAAATCACGCTCACTTTCGAAAGACTCAAAAGAAAATAACAATTTTGTAGTGAAATTGTTTCCGATTCTCCTAAGCAGTTTGGAATTGAAATCCAAAAAAATCGGTTCAGTAGGAAAAGATTGATGATTCAAATGTGTAACAACCACCCTTAAAAATTTAAAAACTAGCACAGACGATAGAGAAATGCTTGGACTGATATAAGATTTTGCAGGGTTTAAAAATCTGCAGTCGAATCCAAACTGTCGAACAAAGAAAAGGAAATTCGGGTACATCTTTTCGCTTTTTGAGTTGGAATGACACCGATTGTTTACATTTAATGAATCAGAAGAAAAAACAACAATTTTCTTTTGGCCAATGGCAAATGAAGAAGTGGAAGAAATTACAGTTTTTCCACTTTGACTGCAGTTTTTTAAACGCTGAGATTTTGCACAAATTCGTTTTTATGACTAAAAGTCATACAACTATATTTCGAGAAAATCGGTCCATAATATACCACAGTTAAATACGTCTAAAACTGTAACGAATAGTGCTGTTGCAGTTTTTTAAGGCTAGAAATCACTCCGCTGAATTTCGAAAATATTAGCCCATAATTCACCATATAAATCCCACTCTCGGGAAACACTTAGCATATATAGTTATTGTAGTAAAATTGGATCTAGTTTAGCTCTATATGGTCAGAAATAACATCATTACGTTTTTTTTTTCAGTTTCTATAACCCCGGGTCTCCTCGTAGCAATATTTGTTGCGGCAAACTTCAAATTTTTGTTGCTCCATAAAATTTGTGACGTGTGGACCTCATATTGCGATGAGTGGCAATCCATTGCGCAATGATTACTCTTCTTATTGCTTGAGAAATTATTTCTTAGCAATCTGCTATACAATCAGTTGTCATTCATCTGACATTTCATTTCTCTGTACGTTTGTTTATCGCAAAGCAATTTCATGTGTTCTCCAGCAATATAATCAGCAATAACTGTGCCATTGTTCTGCCGATGTTTTTGCATGTGCTTAAAAAAATTGTTACGTGGAGACGCAGCGTAAAAAAAAAAAGCTATGGTCACACTTAACAATAAACATTTGTTTGATTTTGCATAACGTTTGCTTTATTAAACAACATTAAGAATTTATGTACTCATAATATTCTCCTACCACCTTTTTTTGGAAATAAAGCTAAGTAAACAAACAAATTTCTTAAGTGTGAACACACCTTAACTGTCGTTGGAGGCTATCAAAGGTCGGCACAGTCGAATATAGCACTCTAACTTGCTTTTTTTAATATATCGAATTTGAAGTTTTTTAAATAGTTAATGTGAATCAAGAATTTCTTATAAAGAATTTCTTATAAAGAAAATATGTAGTATATGCAAAGCAAATTATATGGTTTAAAAGTAAGTTGTTCTCTTGTTTGAAATGTAAGCCTCAGCCAAAAAATAAATATTTGTTATCTTAATACATAGAAACAATGAAATTTAACAGATGTTAACTAAACAATTTGTATGTATGTATGAAAATATTAAGGCCGGGTGTTTGAGATGTGCATTAAGTTTAAACTTATGGCGATTTCTTTTCTGAGAAAAATGTTGCATTAATGTTACATGTTCTACATTTTTGTGTTCGTTTGTACATAAAATACAACTGTGGGAAAAATTTTCAAGTTCTTTTGTGAATATGTTAATAAAAAACATGCAAAACATGTTGCATGTTTTACCCTTACTTTTACTTAAGGTGTTCATACTGCCCTGTCTTACAACTTTGGTACTTACTACTTTGTTTGTACAACCAATGTTTTATTTTGCTTGTCATAATTCATACAGCTCATAATTTTGTAAAAAAAATTATTTTAAAAGAAAATATAAATATATTTACACATTAAAATCAAAAAAAGTCTATTTATATTATAATCGTTTAAATTTTTCTAAGCCATTAGTGATGTCAATATTTGTTTTCAAGCCATAATTGCGTTCAGAAGCCGCTCAAATAGCATTAAAAATCGCTCATGAAGTACATTAATTATGAAAGTGTAATAGTTGTAAATAAAAGCAGCTAATTGTGTTCTATTAAAATTGCACAACATGTAACACTTCCAGTGATTATAGGTAACATTAGAAAATGTTACATGTATATACTGTAGCATATTGTTTTCAGAAAAGAAATCGCCATTAGTTTAACGTAGTCTGAAACTCGGATTTTTCGGGTGAAATGTGATTAATTTTTAATTATTTCATTAAAGGTCAGAATTTTATATAGAAACTTGGTAATGGCAGCAGAAATCTTTTTTTCAGATTAACTAAACCTAGTTTAACTGAGATCTCAAAAATACATAATAAAAACAATAATAAGTATGTAGCATCCAAGTTATAATATTATTTCAACCTTCAACGACTTTCATCAGTATTCTTTCTTATTTAATGCCAGAATTAGTCTTACGTACTGTTCTTCTATGAATCAGCTGTTTATTTTCTGTGCAATTGACAGTCTGTATATGTGGTTAATTTCCCCTCTTATTTTGTTCTGTTGCTGACAAATCTGTTGAAAATAGAATTCATAGTTAAGTGACAGCGAAAATAGCGTATGTGTTAAGGCCCAACCAGAATGTGCATAAACAAACTTAAGCTACTGTCAAAAATAAACAAAAAAGCCTCTCAAATACATTAAAAAAAACAAAAACAAAATAAAAAACTTTTGATTCCGTACGGAATGTGCGATTAGTTTCGCACTTTGCTTAAGCAAATTACAGTTTCATTAAATTTAACAAAAAGTTCCCTTAAGTTCAACATGGTTTTACACATATGATTTACATGTATTCGCTCGGTTGCTTAAGCCACGTTATTCACATTCTGGTTAGGCCTTTAGTTTGTTGTGGTATGAAAAAAAAATGTTTCTGTTAAAAGCTAGAAAAATTAGTTTTGATGACAGTTAAGAGTCAGAATCACACAAAATATAAAAAGTATTTTTCACAGTTTAATTTTTTATTTTTGGCTAATTTTTACTTTTAAAAACAGCTGATACCTTTCAAAGAAAATGGAAAAACAATTTATTTGATACAAACAGGGCTGTCAGACTTGGGGATTTATCCCCAAAGTTGGGGATTTTATGCGAGCAAAAAGGACAAAGAAAGTCATTTGGGGATTGGGGATTTTTTTGGGGACTTAAAAAAAAAATTCGGGGATTTCTTGGGGATTTTACACTCTTTAAATATATTTTCGCATTTATTATTTATGCTTATTTTTCTTTGTCTCGTATTAAAAATATGAAAAAAGAGTAGCAAAACTTTTATCTTACTCTTATCAACAACTTATACGGTGTAAAAGGTCCTTATTAAGATTACCATTTTAGTTAAAAGGTAGTGTTAAAGGTACTTTATAAATTAATGTTATTTTTCCTTCAGGGTACAAACAAAAAAAAATTATTTTTTTTACCAAAAATTTTTATTTGGGGATTTTTGGGGATTTCTAATTAAAATTTGTCTTACTATTTTTACTTTTTAAAAAAAAAAAATTTTAAATTTGGTCAGAAAAAAACCAACAGAAAAATATTTATTTATTAAGGTTTTTTTTTCTTAATTTGGGGATTTTTTGGGGATATTTTTTTAATTTTTTGGGGACAAGGAAAAAAAGTACCTGGCAGCCCTGGATACAAAAGCGAATGACAACTAAAAGTAAAAACTAATAGTGCCTTTACTGGTTTTACTACTACGTAAGTTTTCAGCCTGGCCCACAATGTCGACCGCTATTGCTCGCTTGCATTTTCAACTACAAACAGCTGATTTGCGCCACACTTAAAATGTTCAGCACGACAAGTCACATAATACATTATAGCTTTTATACAAATTTGCGCATCACTGTGAAATATTATGCGACCACAAATGTCAAAATCAGTCACTTCCCTGCAAATAATAGGACCAGTCCAAACACGCGTGTAAAGAGTAGTCCACAAGGGACCAGGACTAGTCCAAAAGTAACCCAAACGTATGGAAAAAACCTGGTCTATTTAACATTACGATGTCCTAGGAGAGGACCATATAACCCACCTTTGGACCACTGAGGTGTATTTTTAAAACTACTCCATGGTATACTCAAGAGGATTAGCTTTGAAGTCGTTTAAAAACGAAAGCATGTCGTTAAAAAACGAAGACATGTCGTCTCACTACAAACACTTTTTAACAATGACATGGTCCATGCTTGCATTACATCGGACCAGTCCATGGAGTAGTCCATTTTATCAAAATGGATCAGGTGGTCCAATTTTATTTGCAGGGTTGTGTTTTTGTAGACAAAGACATCTGGTTGCAATATTAAACTAAATTATTTCTTTTTATTACTTTATTAAAAGTGACAAGAGTGATGCTAAAAACAACAACAGTTTGTTTGTGGCCATTGCGAAGACCATAATATTTTTGTTTTACCATACTTCAATAGTTTTTTTCTGCGTGTACTAAAAAAAACCTTACGACAATTAACGATAAGTTTAAAGGTTATATTTTCAGCAAATTTCCAATCATAACCAAGACGAATTTGACTTTGACAGCTCGAAATATTTTTTTAGTTTCACAATTTTTTTTTTAATTGCGAGCCGTAAACACTAAAGGCCCAACAACAAAATGCATTGGCTAGCTTTAACTCCTGTGCGAATATATGCTAATCATATTTGTCAAACCGTATCAAACTTAAGGAAACTTTTTTAAGTTATATGACAGTGTTTAAAAAACTTTGACTGCAAAAAACTGCCATTTCTTCCAATTCTTCATTTCTCTTTGGCAAAAAATAAACTGTTGCTTTTACTAGTGATTCATTAAATGTAAACAGTCGCTGTCAACCCAACTCAAAAAGCGAAATGTTGTTAACACATTTTCGTTTTTTGTTCGACAGCTTTTGGTTTTGACTGCAGTTTTTAAAACCCTGTTTTATAAAACTGTCATTTGCTTAAGCAAAGTGCAAAACTGATCGCACATTTCGTACAGAATTAAATGTAAGTTGGTTTTGTTTTTTAAATGCATACGATAGGCTTTTTGTTAATTTTTGACAGTAACTCATGTATATTATAGTTTGGCTTTTACAATGCAATATAAAAAAACCCTGTTGTTTCTGTAGTAGTTGTATTGCTGACACCGTGTGCATGACTTCGTTTATAGAGGGCAAAAAAACCACACAAATTGCTTGGCAAACATGTCAAGATTTTAAGTTTGAACAAACATTTTGTGTCGTTTATAATAGTGTTTGCTGTTTGGACAGGCATTTGAAGCATGTTTGTAGAAATATAAAAAAATATTAATACTTGGCAGACATGTTGGATATTTGTCAACCTTTTTGTGGTGTCTAGTTCCAAATGTAACAATTTCAGTGAAAACTTTGCAGAGTGGAAAGGTTGAAGAAGAACCATTAAAATCATTTTCAGTCGTAAATTCTAATTTTTTTTTACCAGCATTGTTTTCCACAAAACAGCTCGCTGTTTAAACCACTTTTTACTCCAAATGATTTTCCTTTTTTATATTTCTCCTCTGTTTTTAACAAATAGCGAGCTAAACTGCCGCAGCACTATCGCCGTCTGCATTCATTGAAAATAAAACAAAAATAAAAAAATTAATGTTTGTTTGAAATATGTTTGTGTGGTTTATTGGCGAACACTAAACGGAAACAACGTGTACGTTTGCCAAGCCATTTGTGCGGTTTATTTTGTCCGTAGTTAAACATTTTGCAAATTGTTTAAAAACTTTTAAATTTTCTGTTTTATGATACAGCTTCTTATACATACTATGTACATTGTACAATGTACATACATATAAATTTTTATATTTTCTTTCTTCCTAAAAAAGCAAATTTTAAGAAAAATTTAATAACGCTTAACAAAATTTCCATTGAATTTTACAGGGCTAATAAAACATTTCCAACTTTTAATAAAATACATTTTTATGAAAGAGAAAATTCAATTTTTGCATGAAAAATACTCCAATACAGAGTAGCGCAAAAAAGTTTTATGGTTTAAATTGTTTATAACTTTTTTATTTATGTGATTTTTATTATTATATTTTTTTCATACAGTACATTCAAGGCGAATTTATTACAGGTGGTCTTAAAAGCCCTGCTGATATTAGCTAAAATCATTGTTGGATGTCAAAATTTTGTTTATTAGCTTTTGTTATCTTTGTTTCTGTTTTGTTTTATTTCTGTTTTGTTTTATTTCTGTTTTGTTTTATTTCTGTTTTTGACATTGTACAAAGATTTTACAAAAACAAATTGCTTGTGGTTTTTGTACGAGTTGTACTTGTTGTAGTACCGAGATTACCTGGGATGAATTCGGCTTGAGTACATTGACGTATTTTTCAGGGTTTAAAAAACTGCAGTCAAAACCAAAAACTGTCGAACAAAAAAAAAAATTGTGTACAACTTTTCGCTTTTTAAGGTGGTTAGACAGCGACTGTTAATATTAAATGAATAAGAAGTAAAAGCAAAAGTTTTTTTTTTTTGCCCAATGACAAATGGTCTTTGCCCAGTTGGCAGTTTTTTAAACGCTGATTTTTTTTCTTTGCTTTGCAAAGTGTTGTCTTGAAAGTGGTGGCCATTTTCTGCTTTATGTGCTCTTTATTTGCTAAAGCATTTCGCAAAATGTTGTGTGTAATTGCCATGATTGCAGTTCGAATGTTGGGGTTTAGTTGTAGAATGGATGGTTCTTTGCTTGTTAACATACACTCTTTTTTTAAATAAATAACCTCAAAAAAACTGTCATGAGTTGCAAAATCCGTCAACTTATCGACCAGTTAAAATCCCTTGTGCGCGAAATAATGCCATGAAAGCACTTGCAATATATGCTGTGGCTCTATCTTGTTATAATCATAAGGTTGGATGGTTTACTACTGCTGGAATAAACTATGTTTCCAATTTCGTCCGGTGTGCACCACCGTTGATAAATATTGATACACAAAACTCCTTTTACAAAAAAATGGTACTTTCGGACAATACACCGCACCAAACAGTAAAATGACGTGGGTGTAATTCTCGCCGATAAACTACTTTTAGATTCTCCGGAGACCAAATCCAATATAGTTCTGAAATCGGCACATTTAAATTACGACGATAGTGCATATCGTGCAGCTGTGTCAACAAAATAAATTGTTGGTTTGAAAAATAAAATTCAATTGTTATGGAATATTGTTCGATTTATTCCCAATAAATTCCCAAGTCTTCTTAACAAAATGCCGAAATAAAAAAATTATAATTAAAAAATGGTTAAGAATTCAAACCATAGATGAATCTTGTTTTGCGCCACCCTGTATAATACACCTTACAATATAATTCTTATCATATCTAGAAATAAATGTGACAATAAAGAATAAATTCACTGCAATTAACTTAAATTAAAAATAAAATCTCTTTACAAAGTCATTGTCAAATTTGGGGTAATTTAAAAATTATGATCTTAACGAGATTGTTAAAAAAAAATTTTATGATGCTAATAAAGTCTTATTTCTATTTATTTACATAAATTTTAAACGAATTTTAATTAAATTAACTTTAACTTTGGAATTGCATAGCTGCCAAATAAAATGTGTGAATGTTTTATAAAATGTGTCAAATGTAGACAAATTTTGCAAAATAAATCGTTAAAAACGTTTGGTAGTTCATATTTATATGTAGTTATATCCTTTTATGCTACAAATATTTTAGAATGTACTCAAATAAGATCTTGAATGATTCATAAAAAAGTACGGAAATTGGGTATCGCAAGAGCTGAGAGATATCGAACACCGATTTTGTAAAATTAATCTATTTCCAGGACCCCAAGCGTAAAATGTTATATATGGGTAAATCCAAAGTGTTGAACGTGACAGTCGTACGCATCAAAATACAATGACATTTTAAACAACAAATATTTTAACGTTCTTAAATAATAGCACTAAGAAAGCACTGTTATCTATGCTAAAGTTTATGGAGGGCGCGATTTAGGCCAAAGATAATGGCAAAAGAAAAAGCGGTTCGAACGTGAAAAAAATAGAAGTAGTTTTTGTGGCCATGTATAAAAAGGCGTAATTAAGCCTTTTTATACATTGAGAATGTTACGTAGCAATGTAACATTAAAATGTCTTTGGTTTGATTCCAAAATCTTCTGTATTCTCTTTTTTTTTAGCCAAAATCTGGTTCGATACGTGACATTTTGAACGTGAAATTTTTTCCATAATAATTGAACTGAATAATAATTAAAACAAAATAAAAATTTACCGTTAATCCGAATAACATATTGCTCTTTGAACTCTTCCTTAGATTACAGACCATGGAAGAATTTTTTTTTGAAATAATGTTTATCAAATATCACCTCTTTTCAGGAAGATAATATTAAAGAAAACATAAATAAAACATTCTCAAAAATAAGAAATTACGTTTGCACAACTTTGCTGATTGTTCATCTAAGTTAACAAATTTATGGGTAAATTTATAAAATTAGTTGAATCTAAATATTTCTCTATAACAATATCGTAAAATAATCAGCTTTTAATAACTTTTAAATTTTCGGTCACGGTGTACCTTTTGATGTATATGTCCATATGTATTATATAAATATATATATTCCCGTCGTTCCTATAAGGAGCATAGGGCCTCATTATATGTATTATAAGCTGCTCATACGGGAGAGTTAGGACCCAGGGCTATCAGATATGAAGATTTCTCGCCAAACGTGGCGATTTTGAAACGTGTTTGGCGGTGGGATTTTCCATTTGGTGATTAACGACTTTATTTTTTAGCGATTTTTAATATAACTGGCGATTTTTACTATTTATATTATTTCAGCGATTTCTGTAACAGTTTGCCATTGTTTGATATCATTACTAATTAAAAAAAATCTGGCAACTTTTTTTCACATGATTTTTGTTTTGCTATCATTTAAAGTGAATTTTAAATGCAGTCCCTTTTTAATTCTAATATGTAGTATATGTTCATATATGCAGGTCAAAACACCAGTAATGAAATCGATGAGGCTGAAGTGTACGTTCTTATAGAGTTGTGTACTTAATTTTAGTTTTTTTAACACCATTTTAGGTTACTTAAAAAAAATAACAGAAACTAAACAACATTTATTTTCAAAGACTTTTTTTTACTTTTTCCCAGTTTGTGGCGATTTTTGACTGAAGTATTATTATAAAAGCTTTTTTTGTATGCAAATTTAAAAAAAAAAAAATACTAAGAAAACTGAACAAAACTGACGATTGGCAATTTTTGACTATTTCTGAAATCCGGTAGGGCGATGGCTCAAAAAAATCTGACAACCCTGTTAGAACCTGTTCAGAAATGCATCCCTGCGCTACATCTGATGCGCATCTGTAAAGCAGACCATACACGATTCAATTCAATTGTCAACTGAGTCGGTTGTTGTCCAAATCAAAGCGTGTATGGCCTTGTCAGTTGATTAGTTTGACGGTTGTCGAGTTGGTTGAAGAAAAATCAAAAGGTTTTGATTTTTTCAAGTTGACTACTAAGTCTTCCAATTCGATTGTACTGTGTGTGCTCAAGTCTCTTGATCAGCTCTCAAAATTAATTTTTGTAGTTAAGTATTTAAAAAATTGTCTTTTATTTCATTAAATTTTAAAATAAATTTAAAATCGTTCAATTTAGTTGATGAGTTGTCAACTGAGTTGAAAGGCTCAAGCTTCGTACAGACGATGGTCAGATCTTACAATGTTGTCATTAAAATTGCCTAAAAATGTGTTGCAACTGTGTGAACATTGTAAACTCATTTTTATTTGGAAGATGTGTAAAATTAATGCATCTGACAATGGCACCATTGTCAGAATAATGACAACATTGTAAGATCTGACCATCGTCTGTACGAAGCTTCAGTTGACAACTGAATTGAACCGTGTATGGGGCGCATAATAAGTTTGCCAATGCTTGCTTGCTGCGCAATTTGGTTACGTTTTTAACACAATATGCATCAGCCATTTTTGTGATGCGTGTTAAAGATTTCTTTGCGTATTTTCTGCTCCTGTTATGTATTTTAAAACTGCTCACATTGCAGTGATGCTTTTACGAACGCGCTGGGCATTGGATGTTTTATATACCTCATAAATGAAACTTTATAAGAAATAATTTTGAAATCAGGAATCAATTTAAAAAAAAAATAATTGAAAGTATCCATCGATTTTAATTTCACTTGGTTTCGATTGTCAGAACATGGCCAATTATTCAATTATATACCTCAGTTGATTGAAATAAATTAAAAAAAATAATTAATATAGTAATTGAATTGAACAAATTAGTAATCATATTATTTTTTTGAGCCATTTAAACATTTTATTGAATAAATTAATATGACTATTTAACAAGATCAATTTATTAATTTACCTATGAAATTGATAGTTAAACAAAAAGACATTTCTTAGCGGATTCGAGTACGCTTAGTTTGTCATTCCGTTAAAAGCTTCTTAAAAAATCATTTAAAAGCCTATAAATAGGTATATATTTTGAGTTTTTGTCTGTATGTTCGTCTGTTGAAACCACGCATACTTTTGAAAGACTGTAGAACAAGATTATAGAATAGTTTTAGAAAAAGATTATAGAACAATTTAGTTTCCGTTTCTTCTATACAGTTGACGATCAATACCCAGTACAATCCGTGCAGTAAGGAAATAGTTATATGTATACCCAAATGTGAACCATACTTTGAAAAAAAATTTATATTTATGTAACAAAATTTGGTGGCGGCGTGCAGCTATTGCCATTAAAAATCCACCACAAAAAAAACACTTTTGGCAATCAGTTAAAACCGGCTTAAACCGATATTGTCGTGAAATTTTTTCTTATTAAGTTTTTTTAAGACTATGAATTACACTACTTAATTTCGTTAAGATCAGTCCACTATTTATGATTTACAATGAAATTTGGTTCAATTTAATTTATATATGGCCAGAAACAACACCACAATTATTGGCCCAAACCCGCCTTCGAAAAAATACTTTAATATGCTTAAAAAAAGAAATGAATTTTGATATTTAAGTTTGGAAATTTGTCTAAAATAGAATTTGATACTATTTTTATTTATAATTATTTGTCCAATTCACAAGCTCTGTCGTTTGGCTTATTGTTTAAAAACATACTTGGGGGATTCACAAGGTGTCATAAAGTCATATGTCTTAAAATAATAACATGAAAAAATACGACTGTTGTGAACAACCCCTCATTATTTAGCGTGCTTATTTTGAATTAAGCAGCTGATTTAAAACATCTTACATCATAATATTTTTTAATTCTGATTTAAAACATCTAACATCAAAATATTTTTTAATTCTTTTCCATGAATTAATAAATTAAATTGGGTCTTACCTGACTATTTTCAATAAGAAATAAATTTGTTTTTGTTTGTTTACCTAACAGCAGAGTCATAAGCCGATTTTATTTGACGCCGCAAGTGATTTCTTGCAAAAACTGCTAGCCGCAGGTCAAATTTTGATGTTAACCGGATAAAATTATACCATCAACGGCGACGGCTACAAGAACAAACGCGATACGGCTCAGCCGCTCAGCTCTGGTCTCTTCTGATTAATTACGATAGCACAATAAACATAGCAAGCAACGTTCTATTAATTTAAGACACTTTTTGTTTACAAAGCAACAACAATATTTTTAAACCATTGTAAAATGTTAGAACATTATGACGATATAACATGATAGCACACCTTGTGAATACCCCAACTATGTATTTTTGTTTATGCACTTGTGAATAGACAAATTTTGTTATAACGTTACTTTGTCGTATTGCTAATGTCAAAAATGAAAAATATCAATTTACTTTGAGTAAACTTTATAAGGAGACTAACAAATTTATTTTTACCAAATAATAAAAAATATGAAAAATTAAACTAAAAAAACCAATTATTAAATTTAAGTTATAATTTTTGATTGTACTCTTGGTTTTTATTTAGTTTTTCTTCTTCTTTAATAAAATTTTCCATTCACATTGGTTGATATCATGAAATTAAACCAGGTATGGCAGTTTTAAATTGATTTGAAATGGTAATTTATATAATGTATATATTAATTGATAAGCAGTTTTAATTAAAATAGCTAAAAAAAATTAATAAAATGAATCAAATATATTATAATGATGCAGAAGAATTAAATTTGTGGTGATAGTTATCACCAGGGAAACCAGAAATATGCAATTGCATATTGTTCGTTGTGCGACCAACTAAGGCAGAAACAATATATTTATCCGTTTTAGAGCTTTTTATGAATTTTGGCATCGATTTGTTAGTGCATATTTTTGCATATTTTACCGTTTGCAGCATTTTTTGGCATATTTTAGTTAAAAGAGCCATTTTGCTGCATTTTTTAGGTTTATAGCACATATTTTGCCTTATTAATGCATATTTTGATACAAATTCAATTTTTTTAGATGCCTACAATAGCTTTTTCAGCAAATAAAAAATTTTTTTTTCGAAAATCTGTTTCTTCAATTTCGACATCTACATTTAATTTTTACTCTAAAATTGTAAGACAAAGCAGGTTGTCATTAAGGATAACTGTTATGCGATTTGTATTTAAACCAGTCTGTTAGTATTCCGATCGACTCAGAATCACTTTTTAAAGTGATATAACGATGTCCATCCATCCGCCTGGCTGGTTGTCTGTCCATGTTAGTTTTGTGCGCACTGTCCATGCTAGTTTTGTGCGCAGAGTACAACAAGTTCCAATTTTGTAGATAATTTTATCAAATATGGACGAAGTCTAGGCAAATGGTGAGAATCGGTCTATAATTTCACATCCAAATTAGACTCTTTGTGTCCGCAAGCTATCTAATTACGAAGGTATTTAAATTAAATTCGTACCAAAAATAACTTCAAATTAAATTATTTTCGAATCGGTTCACACTTGCTCAAAGCTCCCATCCTTAAATTCCTTTTAAATGTTAACATTTGTTAACAATTTAGCGACCGTACCTAAAATCCTTTTAAGACAAAAACCCATATGGATGTTAATATCTCGATAATATTCGGCGCAAACATCTCTTATATGAATGTTAACCTTTTTTTTAAATTTTGTTATTAAATTTTTCAATATTGTGTTTTCAAATGAGCAATTTTTAATTTTGAGGGCATATTTTCCAGTTTTTAATGCATATTTAATGCGCAAAAACGTGTTTTTTAGAGCATACATTTTACAAATTTACAATCGTAAAATGAGACAAAACTTTTGTATGAAAACAACCGACAACAAATATACATTATTGTATAATTCGACGATTATACAACGAATAAGACGATACTAAGAGCTTGTGAATTGGACAATTAATTTTTAAACAATTAAAATGTTAATTGAATCAAATTTATATTCTTTTTGTTCAATTAGAGAAAAAATTGATTTAAGTTAACACTTTAATGTGGTGTTTATAGAACACAAGCGCCTTACTCGTCCGTTCAACTTACATTTAAAACAAAAACAAAATTTCGAAATTTGTTTTTGTTTCAAATGTAAGTTGAACGGACGAGTAAGGCGCTCGTGTTCTATAAACTACACATAATTAAATTATAATAATTTTTAAACAATTTACTTAATGGATTATAAACAACTAAAAATTTTTTCTGTGTATAATTCATGTGCTCGTGTTAATACGTCAAATATTTCTTTTGAATTAAGTGGCTAAAAAATTTTTTTATTTATGACCTTTTTATTTAACAACGACAGTTTTAACTGGAAATTAAAAAAAAAAAAAATTAATCAAGAGTTTATCATGTATGACGTCTTAAGATGTAGATATCATTATTGGCATTTAGTGTTTCTCATAAGTTTTCCAGGTATCTTGCACATTTATCGGGAAAAAAATCCCGGGAAATTTGTGCTCGAATTCCCGGGTTGTATTTTTTTTTTTGAACTATGGCAACTGCATAAAAGAATATGGATTAGACTCTGAAAATGCTAGTAAATACTATTTATGTAAGACCCCTTTCACACTCGGCAAGTTACTTGCCGACAACAAAAAAGTCTTCACAAAATTTTGTTTTTCCTTACCCCGACCTAACCGCTGACGACCACAAACCAAGAGTTGCGCAAGAGACTTGCGCAAGTAGCTTGCCGAGTGTGAAAGGGGTCTAAGAGATGATGACAAAAGTGAAAAATTAATATTTGAGGAAATTTTTAGTGCGACATATACAAAAAGAAAATGCTGATTAGATTTAAAAAATTAATTTTCTTTAAAAAAGGAAAACAAATGTTTAAAGGAAGTGGTGAAAGTCTCTAGCGATAATATTATTATAAGGCGAACATCCGTAGATAGTGGGTGTGTTTTTCATTGAAATTCTTAAATAAAATTATCATTATCAACAAAGGCTGCCTTATTCTGCACTAAAATCCTGTTTTCAAACAAATATTTTGCTAAAATAATATAACTTTTTTTGGGTTTTTAACCAACGCTGTTTGCTTTGCATTAAATATAATATATAAATGCATTATCACCAGTGAAACCAGAAATATGCTCTAAAAAACACGTTTTATGCGCATTAAATATGCAGTAAAAACTTGAAAATATGCCCTTAAAATTGTTAAAAATATGCCCCAACAAATTCAAAAATTGCTAGTTTAAAAACAAAATATTCAACAATTAATAACAGTTCCATTTTATAAAAACATTCCTCAAAATTTAACCGGTAAATACCAAACACTATAGTATTTACAAACGAATTTTCAAGATTTTATGCTATTTAGAAATGATGAGCAGTCATTAGCTCAAAAAAACAAAGTTATGTAAAGAGGTTAAAACTCATATAAGAGTTCTTTGTGCCGAATACTATCTAGATATTGACATCCGTATGAGATTTTTTTTTTGTCTTAGGGATTTTAGGGACGGTCCCTAAATTGTTTAATAATTTTAACATTTAAAAGGAAGTTAAAGCTTTTTATAGATGGGAGTTTTGGGCAAATGTGAACTGATTCGAAAATAATTTAATATGCAGTAAAATATTTTTGGGAACTTAATCTTAATACCAACATAATAATATGGTTTACGGAAACAGAGTCTAGTTTGGAAAGAAGTTTTTATTGGGAATGTGTAAAGTTATAGACCGATTCTCACCATTTACATAGACTTCGTTCTTAGAACATTTGAAATGTGTTTACCAAATTTGTCAACTTAACATGGGCAGGCATAAAGTTGGGCAGACGGCCAAAATTTGCTGCGAAAGCTCTTGCAGGCGCCTAAAAAAATGTATCAAAATATGCCGCAAAAACGCCAAATATGCGCTAAAAACTTAAAATATGCTGCAAAAAAGGTCTTTTAACTAATATATGCAAAACAATGCTGCAAACGGTAAAATATGCACTAACAAACCGATGCCAAAATTCATAAAAAGCTCTAAAACGGATAAATATATTGTTTCTGCCTTCATTGGTCGCACAAGGAAAAACATGCAATTGCATATTATTGGTTTCCCTGATTATTACTATATGAAGAACTGAAATTGTATACATATTTCCTAACAAAAGTTTAATGAGTTTATTAATTTATTTAATAGATATCATAAACTGTTTTTTGTTCAAATAAATTAATTAAATAATATTTTTCATAGTGTTTTATTAGGCGGGAATTCCCGGGAAATTAAAAATTATTCCCTTTCTCGGGAAATAAAAATGTCGGGGAAAAGAGAAACTCTATTGGCATTTCACTTATTTTATTAAATTAAATTTATATTTAACAGCAAAAACAATGTATAAAATTCCCGATGAGGTTTTATTATGAAACCCCTGGCTATTATATTTTTATTGTTATCAATATTATTGTGGTATTGATTTGAATGAATAGAACGAATTTTTTTAAATATGTATGTATAAACACACAGTGTCGGAAAAAATAATAAATGGTTAATTTTTTTCTTTCATTTTTATTTAGTTTCCCATTAATAAGATGAAATATGTATATTAACCTAAGGCTATTTATTCACTTTGTGTAAATTAAAAATTAAAAAAACAGTGTCTGGAAAAAAATAGTAACATTTAAGTTTTGGAACTGTTTGCTATCAAACCCAAATCTTTAATCTTCTACGAATTTCCGCTTGACTGAATTCACGAGATTGGCGCAGGTATCCGGGGAATCGTGTTCCAAGCTTCTGGAACCTTCTGCCATAGTCCCTGTTTATTTGTCGATTTATCAATCCAATTTAGTTTTTTAGAATTTCGCATAAACTAAAGTATTTGAAAGAACTTTACAGTAAGTTTCATCAAAATTTTCTTCGACATGGTATTTCGAGTGAAGATATCGTTTCGATTATTTTTTCCGACACTGTTTGTATCTAATTTTTTTTCTTATAAAAAAGTTATGCGGAAAATTGCGAAAACTAGGTTAATTTTAAATGAAAACTTGCATTTTTCTCTTTTAAATTTTTCATATCTTTTGGTCAGCAAGAAATTTGCCTTAATGTCTTAAAATACAGTCGGGCCTCGATTATCCGTAATTCTTCTGGTCCCGACTATCACGGATAATCGAGGCCCGACTGCATATTATTTTTTTTTTTTTATTATTTTTAAAAGATTAAAACTTCTAAGTTTTCATTTTAAAGTTTTAATTTCAAAAATTTAATTGCATTTTTTTTTTAAAGAAGCTTAAACTTGTTTTTCTTTTGGTTTGTGAAAAGTTTTGTTTTGTTGACAGCAATATCTCGACTTTTTTTCTCTATATTTTCTTCATCTTTTTTTAATTTTTCTAGCCATCTCAACGGTCCGGTGACTAAAGCCCTCGTTAAGGTTACAATATAAACGTAACGAATTGAGTTTAAAACCTTAACAGAAAAACATAAACCGCTTAAAAGCCAACCCATGTATACAAGTCTACACTTAAATACACTACACCACAAAATTATACACACTCACTACTTAGATGATACAAATAATTAACATGTAAACCAAACGCTAATAAATTTTAAAACAAACAAAAAATTTATTAATAATTTAATAACAATAATTAATTAGTAGGTCTATTAGCAAAGTAGTTATTCGTTAAATTATTTGCAAAAAAAAAATTAACAAAAAATTGTGTGATATTTTATTTAAATATTTTTTTTTATATAAATTAAACAAAAATTCCTTTAAACATAAATATAAACTAATTAATTTATATGTTGATATTGTCCTTATTACTTAAAAAATAATTACATTAAAACTCTACTTACTTTTTTTTTAATTTGAATAGGTATTTTATATTTAGTTCCTAAATTAAGTTTAAAATTTAGATTATTATAACTTTTTTTTTTATAAAAATTATGTCTTATACCAAATTTTTTCTTTTGACCAAATTTCAGAAAACTTAAACAAAATTAAAGTATTTTTTTTTTTTCTGGCAGATGTCATGTAAATAAAAGTATTGTTTATACATATTCCAGTTTTACCATAATTTAATTTGTATTATTATTTTGCAACTTAAAGTATTATACTTAAAACAACATTCCTAATTATATTTTATTTAAATTATTTAAAAGAAGAACAACTACAATGCAAAATTTCATAAATTATTTCAAACGTATTTAATAAAACACACATTATTGTAAAAAAAATTAAATAAAAAATTATACTTATTAATTGAATTTACCAAAAATAATAAAAAATTAAAAAATAAACATGTCGCTCAACGATAAAAAGACAGATGATGCAGCGAAGCAGCAAATAGAGAATAATAATAGCTATTATAACAATAACAATGAGCTTAAAAATGCCTCTTTTACACCAACAACGGAGGTAACGACAACACCGTCATCGGCCAAATCTATGTCGGCGGTGACTGCGCCGTCTTCAGTGTTAGATAACCCAGCAGAAAATGCAGAAAACAAAACACATCTTCATAACACTTCTAGTTCTAGTTTTATACACATACCACCACCTCCTTCTAGTTCTCATACAAAATCCGCCATACCTACAACAAATAGTGAAAGTATGGGAAACAGTAACAGCTTAAGTAGAAGATCATTAGATGTTCATACATTAGATATACATGAGCCACAACAACAACAAGAACAATACAATAATAACAACAATAATAACAAACAACAGCCATCAACACCAACATTATCAACAAATTCGAAATTAAACTCTACACCACATGAATACACCAGTAATAATGGTGTGCCACATGGACACTATCGAAATACATTACCACCTCAAGATGATAATTTTAAATTATTTACAATTTTTGGAAATGGTGAGTTTCCTTTTCACTCTATCTCTTTCTACCTCCCGCTCAAGCATATGTATACTAAGCTCATTATTTTGTTAAGTTTTTTTCTTCTACTATTGCCCATAAAACTGTGTTTTATTTATGTAAATATTTCTTTAAAATCATTTACACTTTATGTCAACACTGCGTAATATTTTATTCGATTGTTTTATTTAATTTTATTACCTGTCTTATGCAGAATTGTTTATTGAGAAACTTATAATCAATATTTACTTATAATCGATATACAACCATTTATCTTTGCACATCTCTAATTGATAATTTGTTTTTTACATTTTATTAAGGCACTTTACTCCCCCTTCTCTAGATTTTAAGATTCTATTTCCCCAAAATTATTTTATATATCTTTTGTTTGTTTAAACGTTGTTATAGGTATTTTCTAACATTATACTAGTTCTAACATTACTCTCACAGAAAACCCTTAGTAAAAAAAAACAATTTATTCGGAGAAACACTTTGTGAATACACCTTTAATTCCTGTTAATGTCTAATAAGTCCGAATCGAAGTCAAATCCTTTACCCTCTAAATTGTCGGTTTTAAAGTCAACTACGTCCTGATTTAACCAAAAAATTGGGTAAACAATCTTATGATAAAAGTATTTACCAAGGCGAATTCACTGTATAAATTCGCCGTTGTGAGTAATAAGTTCCAAAATATTTTCTTTAATACGTTTTTAATAAGAGTGCGTATGAAAATTAAAGACAACTTACATAGCGTCTGCACCTGATAATTTTTTGTCATACCAAACGTCAAACTTCATATTAAAAAAACGCTGACAAAAATTTTCGAGTTTTATTTTATATAGACTTTGACGTTTGGTATGACAAAAAATTGTCATGTGAAGACTCTATTTTAAGGGTACTTTACACTATCACACAAGTCTTTCGTATTTTGAGAAAATAATTGTCAAGATAATCTGTTTTTGGTTTTTTGAAAATTTTCAAACAAAAATTAGATCAGGGATGTATTTTCGTCAAAATACGTAAAAAAAATAAAATGTTAACCTAATATACATATTACTAAATGCAAGACAAATGCAGAACGATTTAAGATTTTTTATTAAAAAATAATTTACATAGAACAAATAAATACAGATTTGTTCGGTATATGTTTTTTTCCGCACTTTTTCGATTCCCGGTAAAGCGGGAAGTAAAAATCACATTATTGAGATCCCAGCCCAAAATATTTTATTTATTTATTTACTTATTTTGCCAATGAAACTAATATTTCTTACTGTCCGGTATGCTTAAAATAATTAAATCTTAAAGTATTTAGTGTATAGCAAAAATGGAAAAATTTAAGATTAAAGTTATTTTAAGACACGTATGGCTGATAAATCACAGATGGTTTAAACGCTGGATTAGTTGAACTAAACTTGAATATATATGTAGTTTAAACTTAACAACTCTAAATCAGTGTCCCATGTTTTATATGTTGTTAAAAAAATAACATGTGGCAGCACTACGATAAATCTTATAAAATTCATATAATCTGTATTGGCAGTTTAAACGCCCAATTTTATGCTGGCTGATAAATCACTGATGGTTTAAACTTTGGTTTAGTTGAACTAAACTTGAATTTATATGTAGTTTAAACTTAATAACTATAAATCAGTGTCCCATGTATTATGTGTTGTTAAAAAAAATAACATGTGGCAGCACTACGATAAATCTTATAAAATTCATATGGTCTGTATTGGCAGTTTAAAAGCCCAATTGTATGGGTTTAAAGTTGGTTTATATTTTTAGTGATTTATAGATTTGTTGGCTTAAACACATTTTAAACCAAAAACAGAGTTTAACTTGTTCTGATTTTTTAGCCCTAAGAGGCTAAACCATTTTTAAACGTATAAAATTGGGCGTTTAAACTATCAATACAACCCATATGAATTTGATAAGATTTATCGTAGTGCTGCCTCATGCTATTTTTTAAAAACATATAATACACGGAACACTGATTTATAGTTGTTGAGCTTAAACTACACATAAATTCAAGTTCAGTTCAACTAAACCAGCAGTAATTTATGAGCCATTAAGAGCCAGTTTTTGACATAAATATCAGTGATTAAATTATAACTTATCTTTGAAATTCGTTTTTGGGTAGTCGATTATTTCATTTTTTTTTTTTTACAAGTTTAAACGCCCAAAGTTGGAGGTTTTAACTTGCGACAGAACTTTCAAAAGTACGAACAGCTTATAAAAGGAAATATTTTTTTTTTTTATTTAAAGTTTTATTAAATATTTCACCTCGTAAGATAAAATATTGCTTGATTATTTTGCTTCTTTTTCGATTTCATTTATTTATAAATATATGATATTATATAATCCAATACAAAATTCTCGCCTTTTCTTCTTCTTTTTCACGTTAAGAACAGTAATTTGATGACAATTTTTGGCATTTGTTTTAAACTGCCATACTTATACATAAAATTATTGTCAATTCATATGGCAATGCTAAAAGCATTTATCTTTTACGTAAAAACGCCAAAGACGATTAAGGCTAGATTAATTTTATTATAAGAGTAACAAATCTTACTATTGATCCTGGTTTAAACTCTAAGTAAAAAACCCGCTCTAAGAGGTTGTTTTTGATCAAAGAAATCAATATAAGTATTGAGATTATTCTGTGAATAGGATCAAAATTTGCATAATAAAACTGAAAGTATTGAAGTCTATATAGTTTCTGGAAAGGCGAATAGGAACTGAAAACTCAACATTAGAAGTAGGAACTCTCAAACTTTTTCACCGTTAAAAAAACACTGCATGAAGGAGATATTCAATTAACCGTATTTAATAACACATTTATTTACAGTGTTATGCCCTTCACAAGCAGTGGTGAATGAGGGTATACTAAATTTGTCATTCAATGTGAAATTTTCTTTTATATTCTGAGTAATTCAGTAAGAAAAGAGTTATGCACCCAAATGTAAAGCAACCTCCGTAAAGAATTGACAAACACTAACATATCGTACTTGATCATAAAATCATAAATTAAAGGAATATGAAATGAATTTTTAGACCGTTTTATTATCAATGAGTAGAAAAAATAGCACGATTTTTTTACAGCGGGTAGATATGAATATAGCGTGGAGATTTTATTCAAAAAGCTATTTTGAGTTTATACGATATGTGCGATATGTAAGTTGGTGTCGAAATGCACCGATAACTTTTGCATAACTTTTAAACTTATGGAGAGCACACAATAAAAGTTTTACAATATAATTAGTACGCCGTAGGCTAATTTTGGTTAAAAGAAAATCAAAAAATTAGGTCGAAGTTAGAAAAATTTTAATTTATACTTGTCTTTTACGGTACAACATTGCAATAACCACATGTACGAGTGTAAAGCAATTTGCATAACTTTTTCGAGCATGTTATAAAACTTTTACAATATAATAAGGACACTATAGACTAATTTTGGTTAAAAATAAAAAAAAAATTATTGCCAAGCTTGAAAAATTTAGATTAAAATTAATAATTTCCGGTTTTGTAGATGAAGAAATTTTTTTTTCTCAAACAAATTTTTTTTAACTTGAAGATCAACCGATTTCCTATAAAAATCACTTAAATAAACATTATACAAAAAAGTATTTCGCACACTCAGAATTCCAACATTTTTTTGGGTTGTTCGATTTACAAATGAGGCTATTAGCGCAGAGGTGGTGTAACCCAGACTACTTATTATGAAATAATGAGGAGTTCACACTACTCTTGCACTATAGTACTTGGTTGTAACGGCCCGTGCAAACACTATGTTTTAAGCGCCATATGTTTTGGTTACAAACAGTTGGCTTACACTACTATTGCACTGTAAAGAACAGTGCAAAGAACATATCTTACATCAGAACCGTAACCAAATTAAATTGTGGAAATGTGAAAAAAAAAATTTGCTGTTAGCAAAGGGTGTTTTTTAAATGCAAAAAATTCACGTTTCTTTAACTTCCAAAATTATCGTACAAACAAATTGAAACTTTGCCCATGTGTACTTTTGAACGTAAACTTTTACCCTTTGTCACAAAAATATTGAATTGTTTTTCCAACTATTTCGAATAAGCGACAAAAAATCTACCTGTTCCAAATCCATAAGCCAACGTGTAAACTGCAATATTTTTAGATCCTAAAATATTAAAAACATAAACAAACAAGTTGTTGATGCTTAAAAACATTTGAAAATACATACTAAATAGAACGCGTGTCTAAAAAGAGCAATTTATTTTAAAAGTGGGTTCAAGTTTAAAAAAGCTATTTTCCATTCCTGGGTTGAGGGAATAACAACATACTTAGGGCTAAAAATTCAGAGCAACTTAAACTCTCTTTTTGGTTTAAAATGTGTTTAAACCAACAAATCTATAAATCACTAAATATATAAACCATCTTTAAACGCATAAATTTTGAGCGTTTAAACTACCAACACAGACCATATGAATTTGATAAGATTTATCGTAGTGCTGCCACGTGTTACTTTTTTAACCACATATAATACATGGGACACTGATTTATAGTTGCTGAGTTTAAACTACATATAATTTCAAGTTTAGTTCAACTAAACCAGCGTTTAAACCATCAGCGGTTTATTAGCCATTAGAGGTATAGATACACTATTTAATCATTTAAGCACCCAGTTGGCTTGATTGTCGTTGGGGACATCGTAGTCGATGAAGGCAATTTTGACGAATTCTACGTTTGGTGTCACCTATTAAACTCTATGAAGGACAGGATGAGAACGTTTTGTTCCAAGTTGTCACCATCAAACTCCATGCGAAACAGTATAAACGACATTGTCCTTGTAGTTGTCTTCTATGAAACTCCCTGTGCGTAAGCATATGGGATATTCAGCCTTATTACGGTTGTCGTTATCGTTAACGACTGTGTCGTTTTTTTTTTAATGATTAAAGTAGAACGCAAAAAACTACAAAAAACGACTTGGTCGTTTACGAAAACGACAACCATAATAAGGCTGATTGTCTTTCAAAGGTGCTTTTACACGATCTGTATTTACATACATGTCGTATAAACGCAAAAAAATTTACTTCTGTAAATGCCAGATAGAATTAGCAGTGTCAAATTTTGCAATTAGAGCGTGTTCTATTATGATTTGACAAACAATTTGCCATCAGCTCTTTTGCAAGTCATTTGTTTTTATTGATTTATATACACATATTCTTTAAAAATACAACATTTTTAATTAACTGAAATAAAATTAAAAGTGAATAAAAATATTAATATGTTAATAATTTGCTGTTATGAACGATTTTGTGTTATGTCGGATGAAACCATAAAGGTGCATGTAGACGACATGTTTTTTACATCTGACTTGTCAACTTCTCAAGTCACATGTAATTGTGCATGTCTGTCAAATGTGCTGTTTTACAGAAGGTTTATAATATTCGGTCACAAATGTACATGTAATTTGCTTCTGACATTGTCTCTGTTTTTTTCGCATAGTAATTGCAAAAACCAACGTAAAAATGCCGCCACGAAAACTTTTATTTACGCCGTAAAATAGTTTAGCCATCTTAACATATTTTTCTTTTAATTCAAAGATACCAATTTAGGATTTTATAACGAAACGGTTTTTATAAATATATATTTACATAAATTTTAGTCAATAGTGCGATGATCGTACAAATCTCGGTATTGTTAAATATTAACTTCAGCCGGCTAATGATTCCGTCAATAGTGGACGCCGCGGCCGGTTTCTTCTTGGCATAGATTTCTGATGTCAGTCGTTTGTCATGAGAAAATAGAGCACGCTCTAATTGAAATTTTGTCAGATGACTTTGCATCTGACTTTTACAGAAGCAAAGTTAAAATGGTAACACACGACATGTATGTATTTTGCAGTGGAAAATTTGGCATGTCAGATAACAAAAACATGTTGTGTACGGTCGCCTTAGACGAACGAGTGAAAGTAAAAATTATAGTAAACTTTCTGTGTTTGTCAATTTTGACAGACATGTGCAATAACATATAGATTTACAGCCGTATTCATAAAAATTTCTTATTTTAAGCTTATAGTATGTAATAACTATCAAACGCTTTTTGCCTTATAAGCCTCCTATAAAAATGTGTATTCATAAACGCACAATAACATCTCTTTTACTATTAACTGTTTGTGGCGATTTTGTGTTTAAGTATGGCAACTTTCTTTATATTTTACTGCCATTTTATTGCTAGTGATGCATGAAACTTCTATTCGGTTAACATGATATTCTATAATTAATATATTTTATTATAATTTAAGATCTTAAAAATTATTCCTATAATACAAAAATACATGTTATTTTAGTTTCTGAACAAAAATTTACCGAAAGGTATTATAAAAATGTTTATTTGAACCTTTTTTAAATAAATGATAAGAAAGTATTCGAATGAAAAGTTTGTTTACCTAGTATTTGTATCACTATTATTTTGATTGGTTATTTTCCTTATTTTATTAATTTTTGAACAACAATTCGTTCTTAAAAACATTAAAAAAACTAATTGCAAAAATTTTAAAAATAATTAAAGCGAATATCTGCATTTGCCTCTATACACATTCATTTAACTCATATAACACATTTTTAAAATATTTTACTATATAATTTAAATTGATTGTCTAAAATAAAAAAAAAAAAAAATTAGTTAAATGTATTAAACATCTCCATATTAATTAATAAAACGTTTTTTTCATTATTTTAAAACATATTTTACAAAAATAATATCATAAAATGCAAACATTTATCAAAATGTAATTATATTTTTGGTTTAAAGAAGGGTAAATCCAACAATAAATGTTCTTACTTTATGAATGGCTTATTAAAGGTTCATTAGACTATTTTTCGTTTATGAATACAACTTTAGCAATTTTTCCTTAAATATGGTTAATTAATCATCAATTAGTTTTTATGAATACGACTGTTAACATCTGACAAACCCATTGCAAAACACAGATCGTGTAAAAGCAGCTTAAGTTTTCTTGTATAAAAAGCTATTGACGACTATATGAAATCTTAAGTCTTTTTCTGCCGTAGTTAAATGATTTTCAATGACTTGCTTGTTTTGCATAAAATTCTCACATTATCTAGCTACATTATCTTTTTTCACAATTTTTCGAAAATGTCGTTAACGATTTGTGCTGGTTGTCCCTCATGTGCAAGAATTAACATTGTCGTGCGTTCGTCTTCAAGGATGTCTTAAGACGTGGCAATTTGGGCATTTAAACTTTACAAAAAAATTTTGTTTGTTTAAAATATACCGTAAGAATTTTATCTTAGTGATGGACTTTTTGTGATAACTGCAATTTAGTGTTTTTGTTAACGGTATCTTCAATTGAATTGATATTAAAACTAAATTTGAACTAAAATTTATATTAGAATTGGATTTTAACATTATTTAAACTGAAAAGTCAAAAAAAAAATGTGTTACCTAGATAAAATTATGCGAGTTAATCAGAAAATTTTTACTTTGTCATAATGTTTAAAGTAGTAAATGAATTTTGATTTTTTTATCATCGGAGCGTATCATTCGTGCGTATGTGTGAATAATGCTGTTTCCACGAATTTTTTTTCAATAAAAGTAATTATAAATATTTTTTTATTATTATGTATTAAATTTTCAAGTTTAAAACAATCTTGTTTTGTATATTGTTTATAATAAGCATGTTTATATTTTTTAAGCACATTATTGACAATAACTATTAGAATTTACTTAATATTTTATTTACAATTATTATATACATATGTAATTTTAAACTAATTAATTTTTTTAATTCAATTATTTTCGTTTCTTCCGGAAATATTTATTAATTTAATAATATTTTGCGTTTTGTTTTTTTTTATTTCTTTTGTTTTAGACACCGACAATGACAAATTGTCTGGTTTACCACATTCGACAACTGGTTCATTAAGCTCAATCATCACGACGTCCATAGCATCCTCAGAACCTGATCCAGGAGCGGGCAGCGGTGGCGGTAATGGCGGCGGTCATGATCCCTCAAATAGTGTAGATGAAAAGATGGCCTTAAATCGACCGGGTATAAAACAAGAAAAATGGACTTCAATCTTAATACAAGTGTCTATACCATTCTTTTTGGCTGGTATTGGCACAATAGGAGCTGGTATTATTTTAGGTAGAGTAGAGGTAAGTTTAATGTTTTTTAATGTTTCAAAAAAAAAAAAACAATAAAATTTTCCTAACTAGTTACATTTTGTTCCCATCGTCTATTAATTAAATTTTATCTTTTTAAAATTAATAATAATAATTATTTTTTGACTGTTAAAAGTTTTATAATTGAATACATATGAGAAATACACAAACAAAACAATTCAATGACATCGTGTATAAGGTATTGTACATGACATGCATATTATTGTTATAAAGAGTAATTATTCTACACTTTTCTGTCTCTCCGCTTCCTTCCTTCAACTTTTTAATTAATGTCTTGGACTTGAAAATATTAGTTAAAAGTATAGATTTGTTTAATGTTGTAATGTAAATAATAAACATTGAAAAGGCTTTATTAGGCCATGCCAAATCTATGATACCCACCGACCATTATTAGTTCAAATAAAACGATATAAAATTCAAAAAAAGAAAAATACAAATGACACAAAAATTAAAATTTGTATGAGGGCTAAGTTAAATAATGGACCAATTTCGCCTATTGTAATACCAGCCAATAAGATCTGTTGTCTAAAAATAATTTTTACCAAATTTCATTGCCCTTTAGGGCCTAAAGGCCTCGTTACTCATACGTTAATGTTGCTTTTGACTTTATTGCTTGGCAGTTACTTACAATACATAAACGTGTCGTATGATGTTAACATTAATAAATTTTAGCGTTTGTTATTTATGATGGTTCTTATAAAGGAAGGTCCAACTAAAACGCACGATGTTAATTGTAAATAAAACAAAAAGTTTTCAAAGAATTATCTTAAATTTTTTTATTATTATAGAAGAATTGATGACAATTATGTGTGAAACAAAATATCGACCAAATGCTCGCCACGATTTCAATGACTGAGATATAATTGAGGTTTAATGTCGTTAATGTGCCGAATTATCTTATCTTTTAGTTCTTGGCTTGGCTTATTGACGTACACTTTTTCTTTTAAATGTCCCAAAGAAAGAAGTTCAACGGTGTCAAAACAATTAACATCGCCATGACGTGAGATAACACGACCATTGAATTTCGCTCGTAAAAGAGGCATTGTTTCGGTGGCAAGTGGCACCATCCTGTTGGAACCACATATCAAGCAGGTCCATAACCTCAGTTTCTAGCCACAAGAAGTCCGCTATCATCTAGCGATAGCGAACTCCATTCACGGTCACTGCTTGGCCAACCTCATTTTCAAAGAAGTACGGCCCGATGGCGCCGCCAGCCAATAAACAATTCTGCCGATTGTGGACACAATTCGTCGTTAATGCTGACCAAAAAAATCACGAAGAGCACAACATGCATTTTGATTGGATCGCCCATTTTCGTAAAAGGCTTCAACAATATTAACGCGCTGCCCAATTGTGTACCTCTGCATGGTTGAATTTGTCAAACAATGAAACAAAGAAATGTCAAATTAAGTAGGGCAAAAACTTAACGTTAAGGTGTGACTCTCAATTAACATCGTGCATTATGGTTGGACCACCCTTTACAAAAATATAAAAAAAACGTCGTGTAACTAATAAAATTCTTTTACATCTGATACGTTAAACCAAAGAACAATCTCTCAACAAGCGTTAGTCTGCCAGGCTAGATGGTCTAAGAATTTCACAAGGGTTAAGAATATACATACATTTGTATGTATGTATGTAAAGGCCTTTAATTAGCAGTAAAAAAGCATAGCTAAAGGCGACCATACACAACATGTTCTTGTCATTGACATGTCAAATTTCCCACTGCAAAATACATACATGTCGTGTGTTACCTTATGCAAAGTCATCTGGCAAAATTTCAATTAGAGCATGCTCTATTTTCTTCTGAAAAACCATCTGACATCAGATATCTATGCCGAGAGGAAACTGGTGACTTGAAAAGTTGACAAGTCAGATGTAAAAAAAATGTCGTCTACATGCACCTTAAGCAATCCATGCCACCTGTCATTATTGTTGTTTGTACATATAGATTACTGTAATTCTGCGAGAATTAATAGCAAGTAAAAATCTGCTGTAAAAACTATGTATAGCTCCTATTACATTTTTTCATAGCTGTATTTTAAATAATATAATAACGATTTCGATATTTTTCTAATCGATATTTTAAGACTATCGATGGTATCGGCAGTACTTTCGTTAGTTTCCCAGCACTTATGTATATGTATACTTTATAGGGCTTCCAATTGTTATTTCGATGTGTTACAAACAGAATGATTGAATAAATTTACATGCCCCCATCTTTTTGGTAGTGGGTATAAAAGGTGTATACTTAAGTGCCGAATATGCATTTTATATTGTGTTTAATTCTGTTTAATATTTAACTTTTTATTGTTTTTGCTTTATTTTTTTCACATACATATAAGATAATATTTAAACAAGTGTTTAACATATTTTTATCAGACTTGGAAATTTTGGAGTTACTTCTTTCTTTGTTTTTTAACTAAAATGCTGCAGCATTAGGGCGCTCGATTTTTTATATACGAGTGTTTATTTTTTTAATCTTAAGTTTAAGCAGTCAAACTTAAAAATGGAATGTAAATATGTAGTAAATAAATTCCTTTGTTTATTTTTTTGCGAAAATCCTCTATTCCTTAAAAAAGCTTTTACAAATATAATTACAGAAATGGCGAGTATTTAAGTCTGTTAGTGAATTGTTCATATTGGTACCCGCATTATTGGGTCTCAAGGGCAATTTAGATATGTGTTTGGCCTCGCGACTATCCACTCAGGTCAATTTGGGCAATATGACGGGACGTAAAGAGGTTATACGTATGATTGTGGGCAACATAGCGTTGGTGCAGGTGCAGGCCACAGTGGCATCATTTTTGGTTGCTATGTTTGCGGTATCTGTAGGCGCTGCCATGGATGGTAACTTCTATTTTGAACATGTTATGTTGCTGACGGCGTCCGCAATGTTTACGGCGACTTCGTCATGTTTTGTGTTAGGTGAGTACTTTATTTTTGTTACATTTTAAGTAACGCTGGCAAAATATTGAGTAGTATGTACCGAGTATCAAGTATTTTCACTATTTTTTGAGTACACAATGCTCAAAATACAATACTACCCAACAAAACATCTACAAAATCTAAACAAAAAAGTCAAAAACAAGCAAACAATTAACAAATATTCAAATTATGAAGAAAATCTTAAAGAATAATATTTTTTGTAAAAAAATTGTTAACCCAAAAGAGAAAAAGCAGGGGTCTTATCACCGACTTCGATATCGAGTAAACTATCGTATTTTTCTACATACGATTGACACTGACGTATCGAAGGAAAACTCGAGAGATGTAATGTGTTTGGTTAATCGATATCGAATGCTATCATCTTAAATTACGATACATTTCATTCGATATGGAGTGTTATGATACCAAAATAAAAAATTTTGTTCGAAATGGTATGCGGTGATTAGGCCCCAGTGTTTGGCTTTTAAACGTTGATTGAAAACTCAAAAATAAAAAAAAAATTTAAAGTAGTGAGTAGTATTGAATACCTAAATTATATGTATTGAGTATTTAAAAGTAGTATAATTTGCCAGAACTTGCATCAAGTGAAAAAGAACTAATAAATATTTTTATTGCAGACTTTGTGTTAGTGGCTGTGATATTATTATCTCAAAAGTATCGTTTGAATCCTGATAATTTGGCAACCCCTTTAGCTGCCTCCATAGGTGATGTGGTTTCAATTAGCTTGCTATCGTTTATTGCTTCGATTTTATTCGATAACATAAGTAAGTTTCTGATTTAATTATTTTTTTTTTTACTTTATTTTTGATTTTTTTATTTGTTTTACTGTCTGTTTTTCAAACTAAAATAAAAATTTTCGTTTAGAATTTTATATTGAAAAACAAAAACAAATTTTAGTTTTTTTATGTTGTTTCAATATAAAGTTTTAACGAAATTTTCTTTTTTAGTTTGCAAAACATGCACTTACGGCCATTTTCACCAAGTTCGGTTAAAACTAACTTTCGATTAAAGTTCCGGTTACCAATATGTTTTGACAGCTATAACCGATAGTTAATTATAACCGAACTTGGTGAAAATGGCCGTTAATCAGGTATGTTCTAGGTTTCGACTTGAATTAAAAACGAAAAATTTTTTAATTCATAAATTGGTGTTCTCAAATCCACATGCTTTTGTGTATTCGAAGTTTTTGTTTGAAAAAATTCAAGTTGAACTATGGATCGCTAAATTGCTAACCGCAGCATGAAGCAACGACTAATACATATTTATTAAAAATCGTGAGAGCTGTAAAGAATCACAGAACAAAAACGATTTCATCTTTAAAATTCTAAAAAATTGCAAACTTTTAAACAAACACTAAATTTTATTTAAAATCGACAACTGGGTTAAAAAAAGAAAATGCCGGAAAATAACAAAAAAAAATTTTTTTAAAAAGACAATAGATCGAAAAACGTTTTATTGAGCTGCTAAACATGACTCTGCATTTCGAAAGTGTTGAAGACACGGTCACCCCTGCACATAGCAAAAGTTCTGATAAGTCTTAAAAAACTGAACTTTGGAGCGTTTGTGAAAAGAAATACTTAAGTTTTCAAATAAGTTCAGTCACATCTAAGAGACCAGTTTCCATTTCAAGTCTGCTTCAAGCGGAGTTCCGAAATCGTCTGTCACCGTAGAAGTTGAGAATACTTTGTTTTTTTAAACAAAAATCCTTTTTAATATTAATTTAAAATATTAATAATCTCTAGCACTGTTTTAATTTAACTCTTTGTTTTTTAAATCTTATTTAAATCAATTTTAAATATTAATAATATCTTACATCGATAAAAAGGCGTATTTTCTTTTACTGTCATTTAAAATTTTGCTAATATGTTTTATTTTCATTCGTTTTTTTCGATTTTTTAAAACAAAAATTTAAGAAGAAGGTGTGTTTCAAAAGTCATCGTATAAATGCCGCCTAATACTTTTTTTATGATTGGTGCATGGCTATCTATGTCTTATATAATCTTTATACCCTTCGCCAAAGGTGGTGAAAAGGGTATATATAAGTTTGTCATTCCGTTTGTAATTTCTATAATATTGATGTTAGGCCCTATGAGAAGTGAAGTTGATTTAACGATGTCCGTCTGTCCGTTGAAATGGATTTTCCGAAGATGGGAGCCATATATGATGGGAGCCAGGTTATTAGATCGTTGAAAATTTTCCTCGATAATTGACACGTCGTTTTCATTATCAGTAACTTCGGAAGCATCGTTATTTTCTGAAATTTCGTCATTGTTCCAATTTATGATTTCATTAATGCCGATGTCAACATTATCGCCAACCTTTGATATCAACAATTGAACTTCGCGAAGTGTATCGTTGTATGGACTATTTGATAGAATCATTTCAGCGAGAGGAATTTCGTTTTCGCTCTCATACTGATAATCATCCCATTTTTTTCCGAACCTGCAAAATTGTTCCTGCATAAACCTAAACACATTAATTTAAATTTGAAAAATTAAGTTCACCTGCTTTATAAAAGAATGATGAAACCAGTTGAAAAATAACTCTGTGGTCATCCACGACTTCTTCGGGTTTGCGTACTCCAATGGGTTTTCAAATCCCTTAAAAAAACGAGGATTTGCAGATTTACCAATTACCAAAGGTTTCAATTTGTGCAAACCATCTGCGTTCGCACACAACAAAAGAGTTATTCTTTCCTTTGCAATTTTTCGGCCCGGTGCTGTCTTTTCGCTTGCAGCCAAAAATGTTTTATCAGGCAGAAAACGATAAAAAAGTCCAGTTTCATCTGCGTTGTAAAGTTGTGAATCGGATAACTTCATTTCATTGATTTTAGCACGTAAATTATGAATAAAATGTGCAACACCTGAGGTTCCACTTGAAAGGATTTCGCCACAAATTTTGAGATTGCGAATACCGTACCTCCTTTTAAAATTGGCTAGCTATTCATCACTGGCATTAAATGTTTTTTCCAGGGTGCATTTTTGCGAATTCGTACTTGGCCCTGGTTTTAAAAATTGGTCCATTCAATGCACAGTTACCGTGCCGTTGGTTTAAAAACCACTTGTACAACTTTGACTCAAGATCAGCATATTCCGGTTTATGAAGAGTTTTTCTGTTAGATTTTTCATATGAGTTCGCAACAGCCTCCAAGATTTCGTTACGTTTTTTCTTTATCTTTGATATGGCTACTTTGGATACACCATAATTCAACGCCAATCGCTTTCCGTGCACACCTTGATCAAGCATTTTTAAAATCTGTACTTTTTGCTGCAAGTCCAACCTGATTTGTGATGATTTCTTCTGCTTTGGCATTTTTTAAATAAGCACTGCTCAACCCACAATTAAACACTGACGACTAACGAGAACTTCAACAGCAATAGTTGCGTTCGAGAACACAAAAGTTTTTACTATTTTTTACTAAACTTTACTGCATTTTACGAAATTGCGTTCGAGTACACAAAATGCAGTAAATGAGAACATAAATTGAGAGCGAAAAGTGACAGTTCTTGTCTGAGTATTTACAAATTTTTACTGCAGAAATGTTTGCAGTAAAATTTAGTAAATCAAAAAAACATATGTTTCAAAAGGTAAACAAACATAAAAATTAAACCAAAACAAAAAGTGAATAAATTTTAATTAATTAAACTTGTTTGTGAAGCATTTATTTGGCTAAATACAAACTTTTGAAATTTTTTTTGTTATGTTAATTTTTTAGAGTTGTAAAAGTGTAAAGTATTTGGGTACTTAAGTAATCAATAGCAAAAAGATATTCATGTTCTTTTTTATAATTTAACCCGCTACAAACTAGTAAAATCAAATAGAATAAAAAACAAACAAATATGAAAGATTACATAAAATAGTTTGTTTGTACATATTTTCCAAAAATGTTCGTGTTATAAAAAGTATTTAACCGAGTACCGATAAGAAAACGAGTTAAGTAGTCAAACGTGTCAATATTTTTCAACACTTCAGTTATTTGCCATCAGCTGTTGCCTTTATTTTACGAATTTTTACAAATTTTGCGTTCGCGTACTTTTTTGGACAACACCTTTTTGTGAGAGCAAATTTTTCAAACGCACCTAATTTGAGGGTTACACGATCAAGTTTTGCCTATCAATTTTTAATACACTCACACTTTTTTACCAATACACTCATACTTTTAAAAATTGATACGAACTTGCCTTTAAAATTCTCTTGCCAGTGAGTGTTTCAATTTACGTTCAAGAAAACAGCTGATTTCAAGGTTAGTGAGCAAATTTTTCGTTTCTCTTTATAAATTTTTTTTTTTAATGACATCTTGAAAGTAAATTGCTTTCAACTTGCGTGCAGCCTACGTCACAGCTGCCAATTTTTGCATATTTTGACAAACAGTATATGTAAAAGACTATCAAGAAAATCTTGATCGTGTGGCTGCAATGTAAGGACAACATTTTTGGCAGCTCAAAATAAAAAGGAAGTTCGGGGAATACCATAATCTATTAAACAAAAATAAAGATTTAGCGTTGCCATTGAGAAGATTTTAACTGATCAAGTTGCCACTATTATCACCGAAACAGCACGTTGATAACAAAAAACTGTTAACTTATCCGCGTGTTTAAGTTTTACGCGAGTAAACTTTTATAAGATTCTACTGTATATGATATGCAGCTCAAATAAAGAAAGAAATATTTTAATTTAACGCTTCTTTAGTAAAAGCATTCGTAGCCGAGTTGTTAAGTTCTCTCCTGAGACTGGTGATATTGCCAGTTCGAATCCCAAAAAGAATTTTTTTTAATTTTTTTGTATTTAATTTTTATATGTTCTAAAAAACGATTTTTAGAATATAAAACGAATTTCAAACATCAACTTTGGCAAAAGAGGGAACGGGCTTAGGTACATATATAAATTTTTTGTTTTTTTTATATTCTTCGGCATGACGAAATAAAAAGTTGGCGTGGCTCAATTAATATTTATTTATACCTATCTAAAGAACGTTATTTATGTATATAACATTTGTTCTTATCTCATCATTGTGAAGGGTCTATAAGATTCGGCATAGCCGGATATAGCACTCTTACTTGTTTTTTTTAATACTTGAATACTTTAAATATTGAAAGTAATAAAAAAGGACATGGTGTTCCTGCCATTCCTTAAAGCATTTTTTTCTTATATGAGATGTTTTTATATCCGTTATTTACAGTTTTTTAAAATATTTAAATTATGTAATTTTAATAATGTATGTTTTTTCCAATTTATTTTAGAAACTCATTTATGGATAACTTATGTAGTAGTGGCCTGTTATCTGGTTTTATTACCCATGTGGGTAACAGTTGTGCTAAAAAATAAATATACACGTCCTGTGCTTAAAAGTGGATGGGTTCCAGTTCTTTCGGCTTTGTGTATTAGTGGGTAAGTAGTATAATAAAAAAGATATACTTAAGCGGCCCATACACTTGCAATTTTATTGTATATGATATTCACCATATTATTTCCGTTTTGTCCTATATTATGCAATAAGTCGCACAATGGTTTCATTTATTCAATAAAAAGGTTATATTCATAACCTTTAGAAATAACATAAACAGCATTGTAAAATGTTACCAACACATTTCACTTTCTTTTCGTTGTGCAATAAAAATCCACCAACTTCGAATATCAAACACACAATGGCGATATAATTGTACAATACGAAAAATTGAAAAATTTTATTGCAAGTGTATGAGCCGCTTTAAGGCCCCTATTACGGTTCACAACTCAACTCAGTTGATTTGTAATTTTTGTATTATGGTTTACAACTTTGCTATATTGCGGCAAACAAAAACATCAACAAATTACAACTCAACACAACCAGTTGTTTTATGTACAACTCAACTGAGTTTAGTTGTGAACCGTAATAGGGATCTAAATGTAATATGCAGGGCAAGTTATATGCACAAAAAAATCAATAAAAAATGTATCCAAGGAAAAAATTAAAAAAAGCAAACAAAAAATGCTTACCAAAAACTTTACTAATATTCTTATAATTGTAAAACGGTTTAGTACATTTTTCTTTTGACAATTTAAATAAATGAACCTGTGAGAAAGTAGAGTCGGTCAAGCTTGATGATATAAAACCCTTGACAATTCGCACGTTTATAGAGGACTTTTAGTTTGCTATACAATTTTACATCAGTACTAACATTTAAAACTGATTTGTAAGATTGAGAACAATTTTCGACAGAGGACTATAGATCGACTAGCTTAACCCCGTGAGCTTTGTAACCCTGCGACTTATCTCCAGATATACAAAACTTAATTTTTAGAGTATATGAAGCTTGTTATGTCTCCGATTTCAATTCCGCTTGTTTGCTAACTTATCGCGTTTTGATAATGAAGAATTTCAGATCAGATATACAGTAATCGATAATGTTTTCATATAGGATGTGTTGAAAATCGCACCAACGTAACAAATCTGGCATCATTTCTTTTTAGGCCACTATGGCAATTCATTTTTTATATACCTAATATTGCATCGGCTTGTTATACAGTCTTAAATGAATTTTGTATACCTGCCCATTTATCATATTTTTGGGAGGCTTTAAAATATTTACATATAAAACATCAAAGTTAGCTAGCTGCACACATAAAAAAATATGGTGGCCACTTTTACATATAAATATAAAATTTTACAAAATTTAATTAAAATATTATTTGTAAACCCTTCACCGAAGGTAAGAGGGTATATATAACTTTGTCATTCCGTTTGTATGTTCCACAATATTGATCCTACACCCTATAAAGTATATATATTCTGGGTCCTTATGAAAACGAAGTTCAAATTCGGTTGTCCGTCTGTCCGTCTGTCCGTGTGTATGTGGAAATGGGTTTTCCGAAAACCCCAGAAATTATGTCGACTAGGTTGATGTATATTTATGTCACATATACTCCATTTAAGTTTGCTATTGAAATTCAGCCAGATCGGTCCAAAAATGACGGAGATATGAGCAAAAAACCACGACTACCTCTAAATTTTTCCAAAAATCCCTTGTTGTTGTTGTATTTTTTTATTTCCGTATATCTTGAGAACGGCAAAAGCCAAAGTTTCCAAATTAGGTACACACATTAAGGTTGCCAATACACACCATCCTACAAAATGTCGGCGGGATTGGAGAAGTGGGCGTGGTACCTCCCGTACAAAAAAAATTAAAAATTGTATAAAAACCTAAATGTTAGGGCTGCCATATGCCCTATGGATATGACTTATATATCAAAATATCGGAAATTTGTATGAGTTATAACAGAAATACTGGGGTCTATTCACCGCATACGATATCGAGCAAAATTCATTGAAATTTTTTATTTTGGTATCTTGAAACTCGAGATCGAATGAAATGTATTGAATTTGAAATAATAGCATTCGACATCGAGTAACTACTCGACATTACATTTATCGAGTTTTCATTCGATACGCCAGTGTCTATCGTATGCAAAAAAAATCAATAGTTTATTCGATACGATAGTATCGAATGCAGTGATTAGAACCCTGAATTCCCGAAAATTACTCTTTTTTTACCCTTCACCGAAGGTAAAAAGGTAAATACAATATTGATCCTACACCCTATAAAGTACATATATTCTGGGCCCTTATGAAAAGCGAAGTTCAAAACCGGTTGTCTCTTATTAAAAAAAAAAATATGTACCAGTTTTATTTAGTTTTTGTCTAGTGGCTCTGTATTCTGCTCGCACAATGGTGAAGGGTATATAAGATTCGGCACAGCCGAATATAGCACTCTTACTTGTTTATAATTAAGTTTGTTTTTTATACCCTTCACCGAAGGTCCTACACCCTATAAAGTATATATATTCTGGGTCCTTATGCAAAGCGAAGTTCAAATCCGGTTGTCGTCTCTTCTTCCTATCCCCTCACCCCCCCCCCCCCCCCCCCCCCCCATTCGTATTTGTTTACATATACTAGCATAATGCCCACTATGATTGTCGTTATCACCCTTCCTTATTATTTCATATATTTAACGAAATAATTTTAACAAATAGAAACTAAAAACGATTTTAAAAAAATATTTACCAGTTATCGCTTTTTAAATTTATAATGAAGTTGTAAGTATTGTAAATATGTATGTATAATAAGGGTGTTCTTATTTTTAAATGTCAGATTTTTGTAAACCGCCGGGCAGTTTCTCGTTCCTTTGTATTAAAAATGTAAATATGTAAAGTTTGGACCGAATCCGATAACGTTTTATGGACCCGGAAACAACTTCAAATATTTAGAAAGTGAATATGGGCAAAACATCAATTTTTATAATTATTTCACATTTTAATCGCGTCTATTCATTATTTTCTTCAATCAATACTGAAAGAAAAAATCTATTTTAATTTTTTTTCTTTTCTTTACATTATTAAATATTATCTAGGGTAGAGTGGGACATGGGGTGAAGTGGGACACTCCGATTTTGACCATGTTTTTTTAAATTTTCAGGAAAAAAAAACATTTTTAGGTGTTACTTATTTATTATGTTATCAAGTATTGATCTGAGTGAAGGTCTTAACAGTGAAATTAAAGTATTTGTGATTCAAGTGTTAAGTGTTCTAAAGTTATTTAAAATCTTAATTGTTAATGTAAGATGTCAAAAATATTGCGGATGCAGTTTATGAAAGATAAGTTAAATGGAATATTGTGGACCAAGTAAACAGCTTGTCAATTAAATTATATTATATTTCAGCTAATACGGCCTAAAGTTATTTATGTAATTAAAAATGCATTAATCCATATTTTCCCAACGTTTCGTGAATGTTATGATCACTTTATTAAGGGATTCGTAATAAGAGAAATTAATTTTTTTTTATTATTACATTGAATATTAATTTGTTGTAGACAAACTTTAAAAACATTAAACATGAAAAGTCATTTGATACAACTTCTTAAAATACTGGTATCAACACAGGCGCCTCTGTGCTCTGGGGGGGGGGGGGGGAAATAGGGCGTATTATAATCAATCTACCAAGAGCACAAAATTTTATTGCGCAGCTATGTTATATTTCACATCTGCTCCAAAAGTTTCAATATTTGAAATATCTGCTTAATCATGGCCAACTTTAGCAAAGAATTATTTAGAAGTGGCCAAAGTATATTAATACTAAGTACATGCAAGTCTACAATAAATCAACAATAAAAAAACAACATTCATTTTGTTTGTGTAAAAACTCTTGATACTGTCAAACAGCCAAACATAAACAACAACAATAAATCATGGCGCACTAAAAATGTAAGCAAATTTTGACACTATCGAGAATATAAACAACTGAACAGCTGATCACTTGCATGTACTTGTTATAAATATAATTTGGAAGTGGCAATGAAGATGCAACTGCTTCTTTACATATAAGTCTCAAGCTTCGTACAGACGATGGTGCCATTGTCAGATGCATTAATTTTACACATCTGCCAAATGAAAATGAGCTTACAATGTTCAGACAGTTGCAAGACATTTTTAGGCAATTTTAATGACAACATTGTAAGATCTGCATTTTTGCATTTTTCTAGTCGTTCAGATATATTAATGTCATAGACGCACCGCTTCAAGATTTGACTTTTATTCAAATATAAGTTTTGAAGAGAAACGTAAAATGATTGAATAACTTAATTTAATAGAACCAATTGTCAAATTAAAAAATGTTTAAAAAAAAAAACAAAGTATTTTTTCAGTCGGTTTCGTTTATCCCTAGAATTTCTAGAGTTTGATCCTTCAACTTCGTTTGCATTTGAGGAAAGTTGGACGTTCTGTAAGGACTTATTTGTTGTTAATGATACTGCTGACAGAGGTGTTAAATTTATTCCAGCCTTTTACAGAATTGTAACTAATGATATAGAGGGGAAACAATTGTTGCTTCAGGTTGTTGAGGTTTATCGAATAAAATATCCATCGTATAAAAAATCTGATCGTATATTATATCCATAATATTAAGAAATAAAGAATAAAAACCAATTATTTTTTTCAATGTTATTGTTTTTACTCAAACCAATAAAAAAAAATTATTATATTTTTCAAAATTAAAATTGTTCATTTTAATCTATTTATTCGTATAGAGGTATAGAGCTCCAAATTTTACTTCTTTACTTTTTTAATATAAAGGAACAAAAATCTGCCCGGCGAACTGGAATCAAAACACTTTTAAATTTGGCCATACAAATAAGAGCCCCCTTAATGTATATGTATATGTGAAAATTATTTAGTTGCTCTCTATTCTACTCGCACAATGGTGAAGGGTATATAAGATTCGGCACAGCGGAATATAGCACTCTTACTTGTTACATATGCAAATGGTGCCATAAGCTGGGAGTCCAGGAAACAAAAGACGGTAGCCGTGTCCAGCACTGAAGCTGAGTATATGGCTCTCTCAGATTCTATAAAAGAAGCCATTTACCTAAAGCGATTCGTAAGCGAAATAATTTATGTCTACCATCCAATTTTTATCAACAATGATAATCAAAGCGCAGAAAAGTTATGCCGGAACCCAATCTTTCACAGCCGGACAAAGCACGTAGACATCCGCCATCATTTCATCCGAGACTCTGTTGAAAGAGGGGAAGTAGATGAAAAATATATGACGACAGATGATATGCCAGCTGACGTCCTAACCAAGGGTTTGGCAGCTCCAAAGCACAACAAGTGTTCTATATCACTTGGATTGAGATTTTTAGATTAGAGAATTATATGGACATGAAGTCAGATTTGAGGCGAAGAGTTGAAAATCGCGCCAACGTAACAAATCTGGCATCATTTCTTTTTAGGCCACTATGGCAATCCTTTTTTATATACCTAAGTCCCAATTTACACTAGGGACATTTCTTGCCGGACATTTTTTGAATTCTCTTTTAATCTTACCAGAAGCGTTTACATATGAAACATTAGAAGTCAGACTGAAATTAATACTTGTATGTAAACTACGAAAAGTAAGAAAGGGAAATGAAAAAATGTCCAGTACAGATAGTCATGTACTACACACTCTACCTTTTCGACCCCTCGCCTTCAAACTTCGTCTGTCCGGCAAGAAATGTCCCTAGTGTAAATTGGGACTAATATTGCATCGGCATTTTATACAGTCTAAAATGAATCTTGTCTTTGCATGTAACAATTTTAAATAAAACGAATAAAACTAACAGGATGCCACGCCCACTTCTTAAATTCTGCCTACACTTTATACATACATACATTGTGTTTTTTGAAAACCAACCCAACAAAAAACTTTGGAAGTTGTTCAAGTAGAAGGGATATTTTCACGACTTCTTTAGCACTTAACTACTTGAATGAATTAAAAGCGCCTTCCAAAATTCGAATAAATTTTAAAATAGTGAACCCATGAAAAATTACATGCAATGCACCCATTCAACCCTTATGTAGGAATTACAATTTTTCACTATAATGAGGTAATCTTTTAGGATTGAAAGGGGGCGAATATTATATACAATTGACTTTAATGAGTTTAATTTTTTTAATATATACATACATACGTAAATACATTTAATTTTAATATGTATTTAGATTTGTTATATTGCCAATATCAAGGCCTATCCAATAGGTCTGCTTACCTCTACAACAATACAAAAAACAACAGGCATTTTGTTTGTGTAAAATTTACCCGCCGTTGTCAAAATCTTACTACTACATAGGGAAAACAAAAGGAAAAATGTAATTTATAATACATTCCATAATGCATATAAAAATTAATATTGAGCACCAATGAAAATATGTACGTAATCAAATCATTAAAGATTCATTGCTCTTCATTCACACTCATTTCAGTTAATATTCCAGATCAATGAAAACCCCGATTTAATCACTGAACTTTCATTGGTTCTAAGCAATATTTTTAATGACGAGCGTTTACCTAAATGTGAACCCATGCTCGTCAATGACACGCTAATGTTAAAATCATGCATGTTTCACCTAAAAAGAACCAGTGCATTATCCGCGGAACCCATGCATTTACTACTTCTTTTGCATGTCTTTTTTTGCTGGGAAGCTTTGTGTGCTCAATTTATACAATTCCACCCATTCTTTTAAATTAAGAAGCTTTAGCTGTTGCAATTTCTAGATATCTATTATCTGAAATCTATTTCGTGCCACGCCCACTTCTTCAATATCGCCCCGTTTTTTCAGGTATTGTGTATGCATATCGAAGCTATATGAACTAACTAGAAATTGTTTTTTGTATCAATTTCTATAGAGATGTAAACATGTCACAAAAAAGTACATTGTAAAAATCGGCCTTTTAGAGGACAAAAGTAAAAAAGGAGGGGAATTTCGGGTACCTTTTTAAGTATTTTAAAAGTTTATTTATTTTTATGCTTATACTTTTTCCAGGGACATGGGCTTAAAAAAATTATGTGAAGTTTATAGAACACAAATTTCGAAATTTGTTTTTGTTTTAAATGTAAGTTGAACGAACGAGTAAGGCGCTCGTATTCTATAAACACCACATTAACCTTTAAGGGCAAAATAGGGAACAAATCGTACTTTTAGTACCGTAAACAAGTTTTTTTTAAGTAATTTTGCGGTCCAAAATTTAAAAATTTTGTTTGTATTAGTTTTTAGGACTAGAGCTGTCTGCCACAAGAAAAGTACATTTAAAAGTTAGGCGTTTCAGGGGGTTAACGTGGAGATTAGGGGATATCTGATACTTTTTAATCAACCTTATTAACAACATTTGAGCAGCTTTATTATTTTCATGCTTAAACTTTCATTAGGGGCATAGATTTAGGGTAAATTTACAGTCAGCGGTAAACTAATAACAATAGTTTAACCAATAAAATATTATTTCACTCACACCCAGAAACGATATCTATTTTTTTTAGTGTATGTGTATTGGTACACAACCGTTTATACCGTTCATAACTATTTTCAATGAAAGTAACAAACCTTATGTAGTGTTTTTTTGTTATAAAAATAACAATTGTAGTGGTTCTGTACGCATTATTATTAAATTACCGTAGTTCCTAGGTGGAACAAAGGGCCTCAACAAACAAGTTAAAATTCGGTTTGTTCAATTCCATAGCCTTTATTTCACGCCATGTGCGCCCTGCTGCTAGTCTCTCAGATTCAACGAGTCTTCTACATGTATTAGCAGGTCTTCCCTTTCTTCGGCTACCTTGTGGATGCCAGTCAAGCGCAGTTCGAGTGATGTTGTCTGGGGGCTTTCTCAAATTATGCCCAAACCAATTCGATTTACGTCGGTCTTTATTGATAGTGGGTCTGTTGCTGCCCACAATGTGGCGTTTGATATGGTGATTTTCCAGAATACGCGTAACATTTGCCGTAGGCACCGGTTGTGATGATGATTTTACTGGTTCTGGGGAATGTAAGATGAGATAAACTCACTGTTTATTGTTGATGTTTTTGTTTAAACTTTGATATTGTTACAAGTAGAACTGTTGCTTATAAGTATATATACGTTTAAGTCTTATACGTTTAACAGTTTTATTTGGTTTAATATCTTTAGTTTTTCTAAAATCTTTATGGATGAAGTTTCCTGACGATCTGGCCTAAGCAACCAGTGAAATACGCATAGGAATAGCTTATCCCATCAACAATAAATTTCAGTGTTTTTATCAATAATAAAAATTTGTGACTTAAGCACGAATAACAAAACCTTTTAAAATTAAAATTTGGTACATATTCCCAAAAATTATTTTAATAAGTAGCTACATAGATATATTAATAAAACATGCTTCCTGCACAAATATATGCTTTTTGTGGTAATTAAATGGGTTTTTAGTGATGTCTAAAAATGGTTAAGTTATTTAACTTTTCATTAAAATCAAATTGAAAAGCATCGCTATCTCGAGTCTGTGGTTAGATTTTGAAAATGTTTTAGTGCAGAATCAAAGAATTCCTAAATATTTTGCCACTCATTGGACAAAAAAAAATTACTTAACTTTCTATTCATGAAAAATAAAATTTTTGGACCCTTTTTTGAAGCGGTTTAGCTCGCGGGAGATAATCGCTAGAGCCAAAAATTATTGCGAATCTTCATAAAACATGTCAAGTTAGGTTCGAGGGGGGTACATCAACGATTTTTTTTTTTTTTTTTTGAGTCGGTCTAATGGTCATGTTTTTTTTTATAACAATTTCTGTTGCCATTTTTTGATGTTTCCCTCCTTACCAGTGATGTTAACTTTTATTTTTTCATTACCGTACGGTCCTCTACAAATTACCGTTTTTGAGAAGAAATTACTGTACCCAAAGGTTTTTAATTTAAACATTCACAGCAGTATTCAAAAATAATTTACTTAAATTTTAAATGTGTTTTATGAAAAATTTTAACAAAAATCCTTGTTTTAAAATACATTTTAAACCAAAATTATTGTATTTTTATCAATACGAAAGTAAAAACATCATATATGTAAATAAAATTCTAACGTTACTGTCAGACTGATTCATCATCGCACAACCTAAACGACTGAAGCTAAAAAGCTAAATTTGGACCGGAGGTTGGACGCTCGTTTTGGAAAAAAATTACACGAAATATTCATATCTACCCGCTGTAAAATAAAATGCTATTTTGTCATCTTCTTAACGATTGGTTTAAAAGTTCTTTTCCATACGCCTTAAATACAAAATTAATATGTAATAGTTTTGCTTCTACTGAAAAGTTTTAATATTTACTATAGTTAAATGCATCCAGCACATTGTAGCTATTTTAAATGCCTAAAAAGTTTTTGATTTTGAAACAAACAAAAAGTTTAAAATAAAATTAATAATATACAATGAGTTATTTAATTTTTCATATTTTACGCTTATCACTGTAACCTTAGAATTTGCAGAAACATAAACATTCTTGATTTTTTGTATAACATTCATCTATTTTTAAAATTGCAGTTGAAAATAACCTCTCAAAAGTTAAAATCATAAAGCCTTCATATGTAAGTTTGTAGGTATGCACCTAAATGAATAAAAAAACCCAAATCTTCATATTACCGTATTTTAAATGAAATTACCTTGCTACCTTTTGGGGCTCAAAATTACCGTAAAAAAGGGTAATTACCGTACGGTTAACATCACTGCTCCTTACGTTGATTTGGTTTTATACTGTATTCTTATTGTGTACGAAGATCACGAACAGGGAAACGTATGTACATTTTCGAACACTGATTTTTTTTTAATCCACTTTGTAATGGAAAAAAATTATTCCAATATCCGTTTTTTACCGCATATTTTTTTGCTCTATTTACATTGTTTGAATTACACATAATTTATTAAGTTATTTACATTAAATATTTTGTATTTGCTTACAGTTTGGGCGGTCTGGTACTGGATGCTGCTGTTGAAGTGTTCCACGGTTTTGTTGTGTTCCAGCCCATTATTAATGGCATTGGCGGTAATTTAGTGTCGGTACAAGCCAGTAAAATATCAACAATGCTGCATCAAAGTTCAATTATTGGAATTATTCCACCACATACGAAAATATTTGAATGGCCCTGGAAAGCCTTATTTAAAGGAGGTATATTACATACATACGAAAAATCAAACTAATTAAGAAAACCTTAATAAAATTTTAATTATTTTCTTTACTTTTCAGTACCTTACGCAAAAACAGCACGTTTACTGATTGCCCTGTCAATTCCTGGTAATATATTATTTATATATGTAGCTGATTATATACACATGTCCCAATCGACAATAACCTGGGCGTTTGCTTTCTCATATTTAGTTGCCAGTTTAATACAGGTAAAATAGGTTTTTTCAAATAAAATAAACGCTTTTATTAATTAATTTTTTTTTTTTAATTATTTCAAATTATAGTTAATGCTTCTTTTGTATATCGCCCACATAATTGTACATGCCATGTGGAAATGGAAAATAGATCCGGACAATTCGTCTATACCCTACCTTACTGCTTTGGGTGATTTATTGGGATCTAGTCTTTTGGCTTTGTCCTTTTTATTCCTGTTATCGATTAACAAAGAATATGGGGCAGGCTTGGATACTTTAAATGCTTCAAACTAATAGAAAATAGATCGTTAGTTTGATTCATTATTATTGATTGTGTACGTGCTGTGATTGAGAGAAAGAAGTAATTGTCGAGCAAAGATGCATGTTCTATAAATTAAAATAAATTGCCATAAATATTTTTTTATACATATTTTAATTTTAAATTATACAAAAGACAAAACAGGGTTGTAAATGATATAGTCTGTCACCGACTTCTAATTACTGCTGCTATACAAATGTATGTATATATGTACGTGTGCACTACATAAAGTATAATAACGCTTGTATTCATAGAATTTTTTTAAATTTAATGAAGGTTTACAAAAAAAATTTTGTATAAAAATGTTTCTTATAAAACGTTTGCTAAATTTAATAATCGTTTATGAATACGGTGTAAAGTGTTTAGAGTTGGACATGTTAAAGTTTTATGTTAAATAAGATGTTTAACAACGATATAAAAAAAGATAATGATGATAATGATAGTCAAGACCAGTGCTTAGTCTAGTTTCATTTTCCAGTGTACCTTAATGGATTTAAATTTAGTAATATGTATGTATTTTTATTTATTTTTAAAAAAAAATTTAGTAAATAATTTAAAAAAATAAATCCCCAAAACCTCCTTAATGATGTAAAAAAAAACAACAAATATGTATGTGTTTATTAAAATAGAAAATTTAATTTAATAAAAAAGTAAATAAATTAAATATTAAAAAACAAAAAAACAAAAAGTTAGTGAAAAAAATTAATATGCAGTCTTATTGCGGTTTAAACCAGTTTTCGAAAATAAACACTAAATATCGCTCCTTGGTGTTCGGTTCGGTAGATTTGTGGAAAATACACACGTAAATAGTGTTTGTGTAGAAAATCAATAAAAAAATAACGTTTCCCTGTTAGTCATCTTTCCAACCGAAAAATAATACTGTTTTTATCGAACTCGACAAAAGATGAGAACAATTAATTCCGTTCGGTTTTTTTAGAAATCCACAAACTTCATTGTGTTCGGTTCGGCTTATTATAATGTTCGTCCCTTTTGGCTGGTAAAAAAAAACCAAAAATTCTTTTGGCTGGTAAAAAAAAACCAAAAATTGTTTAACAAAAACAAAATACACATACGAAAAAAATACAATAAGCCAGCAAAATAATTTTACACAAACAAAACATATACACGCACAAGCTGTTCGTGGTGCGGTCGTTGCTAAAATTGTTTGTTTATTCATTTCTTTCTCAAAAAAACGAAACATTATACAGTGAAACTTTGATATTACAAACTTCGTTATAACGAAAAACCTAATATCTGTGGTTTTCATGGGCAACCGCGTACGTCTATTTTTCGATTTTGAAATGTTGATGCTATATTGCTTAATTTTAAGCGCTCTTTACATTTTTTAAAAAAATTTTAAAAACAGATGTTTTAACTCAATTACAAAGTTCAAAAGGTGCAATATCTAACCGATAGTTTGATGTAGAATGGTTTTTTCGGCTCTCCTGAAAAATTTTATTTTAAGAGAAAACCACAGATATAACGAATGTTTAGCTGAGTTCCTTGAAAAAAACCTTTTTATTGCAAAGTTGTTCATAATAAAATGCTCTATAGCTATAACGAAGAAATTCTGAGCTATAAAGCCTCTATATAGCGAAGTATTTTTGAGAAGCCTCTAAACAACGAAATTATAATTGAGAAATACATACATATAACATTTTAAGTGTGTAAGTCAATGTAATGTAAACCACTTTTGACAACTAAAAGGAACATAAACAATGATCATCAGGCCTCTTGCGCAGACCTTTTAAATGGGCCTTGGTATAATGGTTTGAATTTAGTGCACACACAGCAGGTAGAACTTACATTCTTATTGTCTGTATTAAATACGACATTCGGAGTACCGTTACTTTGTTTTGTGTCGCATTTTTTAACTTTGATATATGTACATTTATTTATTATTTGGACAGTTTGTCTAAATTTACACGTTTCATCTTTTGATGCACAACTTCTTTTCAATTCCCGGTTTCAACTTTTTTCGGTTCAAAACAACAACAATTTTATTAACAGCGAATCAAAGAGAAAAAGATAAGAAAAAAATTACATGCAGCCATCGCTGTGTATATACCAACGAATAAAAACACAAAGCGTACTGACCGAGTACAGGCATCTCCGTACTAACCCCGTTTCTTCTTTCTTCTCTCACCTAAAAACATAAGAGTTGAGCATCAAAATATGAAACGTGTGAATGCAGACTCTTCTTTCATAGTGCCGGCTTACACACGTCAAGTCTTACGTTTTTAGGAGAGAGGGGAAAAGAAATAGCATTCTCTTCTTCCTCTTCTCTAAAAGCTCAAGACTTGACGAGTCAAACTTGAGGTGAGGGAACCGGCACATACAAGGTATATTTATAGCAGGTAACCGCGAGATTACAACAATTGTACAATAAAACTAACAACAGGGCTTTTTATTGCTGTTTTGTGATACGAACTGTCAAACAGCAAAGGGGTTGAAAAGAGACAAAAAAGACAAAAGATAAAGACAAAAAAACTTGTTTACTTGTTTACTATACAACATTTGACAGTTTGTACCACAAAACAAGCAAATAAAAAATAACTAGCTGGCTTTCCGAGACTACCTGTTATAAATATATATACCTTGGGCACATACTGAATTAAAACTTGAGGAAAAAAAAATTTTTTTGACATGGTGAAAAAATAAAGGTGGCAGCACTACGCCAGATGACGTTTTTTTTGCTGAAGGCGAATTAACTCCAGGTAAGCTCAACTCGTCAGCCGTTCATCAGCTGTATCCACGGCGAATTAAAAAAATGGTGAAACGTCAAAATATTGTTTTGTTTCTATACTGAAATTTGACAACAAGTCAGAAAATTGCAAAAACAAAGTACATGGAGTTAATTCGCCTTGTTTTGTAGTTGTAGAGTTGCACTGACCTGTTATAAATTCGCCTTGTTTTTGCTCCTGCATTTTTTGGCTAGTCTTATGTGAAAGTTTTGTTTATGTTACAAAAAGGCCATGTTTTTTTCGGTGATTATTGTTTTTTTTTTTTTAAGTTTTTGATAATTTTAAATTAAAATAAGTTTTGTTTAAAATATTTTTTGGCGTTAACGGTCATATAATTTCCATTTTTGTTGTTATGTTGTATTTGTTGCCGCAACGATGCCACCACCTTATTCCACCATGATGTCACCTATATGAACAAGGCGAATTTACTTCAAGTGGCGGCGAAAAGGCAGCCGGTTATTTTTTTTTTTTTTTTTTTGTCATGCCAGAAATGTCAAAAGTTTTGTATACATGTGCTTTTTAAAGTTGTGTTTTTTTAATAAATATTTTGTTTTAAATTTTATGAATGAAAAATTAAAACAATAAAGAGATAATTAATGAAACTATGTATAAAAATTAAGAACAAATCGTTTTTAGATTACTAAAACTAATTTTAACCTTTATCACTATATCTTAAAGATATGTTTATGTGAAGTTTTTATATTAAAATGCAAAAGCTAGACGCAGAAAAAAACGGTTTAGATTATTTTTAATACAATATTCAATTCAACCGAATTTGCAATTTAATGCTCACAAAATTGAATTTTTTTTTATTTTTTACTTTTTATTAATTTTAGTCTAGAGATGCCATATAAATTTTTTCTTCAATCCCAAATTTAAAATAAAAATTTCCTATAATATCCCCTCCAAAAATAAAAAGCGCACAAATGCATTATTTTTAAGAAATTAAAATTTATTTTATCTTACAAATTCTCGTTTAACCATTTAATATGGCTTACGAACATTTGAAGTTCTGACATTTCAAATATGGAGCATTCGGGTTATAATAACGACCCGTGAAATATCCATTGGCTTAGCTATTATATTGGTGGACTATGTCACTTGCAATATTATTGTATATGATAACCGCCATATTATTTCCATTGTTTTTATGTGTCATAAAATTGCAGTTGGTAGTAAAACTGGTTCGTTCCACACAACAGACATTTTGTGTAACAAAACTCACCGGTTCATTACTTTAAAATTTCTGTTAGAAGTGCACCAAGATATCGTTGATTAAATACAGTCGAATTAGGGAATTTAAAAATGCGAATTTGTAAACAAGTTTGCTTTGACATAAATATTTGTTTTTTTTTTTAATCGCTTATTGAAGTAAATTTTTGTAGGGATGTTCTTATATACGACTGGAAATCTGTTGTAGCTTCCAACCTACAAAGCGAATACTTATAGATAGATAAGACATAGAAAAGGAACTCGGAGAAAATGCATGAATTGTTCCAGATATACTTCCTATCAATGTGGTGGCTTACACGAAAAATGATTTGAGAATAATGTTATCTACCCACTTGGGGAAAATTGGAGAGAAAATAAGGACTTGCAGTTTTATATTCTTGGAGAATTAAAATATCGATTATGGACCGGGAAACACAATGACGAGTACACTGAAGAAAAAGATTTCAATTTATTTGTTTAAAAATTCATATTTTTACACACATCACCTGGGAGATCAACTATACCAAGCCACATTTTGAAAACTTTACAGCAGAAAAAAATGTGAGTTTGGGTAGTTTATCTTCAACCAACAGAACTATTGTTACATTTTTTTTATCACTGTTTGCCTAATTTAAATAAATTTATTAAACTTTCCAAATATACTTAAGTTCAATGATTAATACTCCTAGTGGGCTAAAGTGCGTTGCAAAACTAGTTCGATCCCATATGGATCGTAGCAAAACTAGTTTCTTTCGAAAATTCGTAGCAAAATTCGTTCGTTACAAAATGAAATCTATTATTTTTCTAGATTTCAGTTGGTTTCAATTTTTCAACTGTTGAGCTATTAATCAAGAATGGCATAATACTTTAAAATAAAAAAAATTCAACTAATTTGGTCCATTTAATTTGGCGGTATATGTTTTCTGCATTTTCCCAAACTTAATTGAATTTAATTAAAAGTACATCCATAATTAAAAGTACATACAAATCCACTGACAACACTGTGTAAAGCACATGTCTAAGTCCCAATTTACACTAGGGACATTTCTTGCCGGACAGACGAAGTTTGAAGGCGAGGGGTCGAAAAGGTAGAGTGTGTAGTACATGACTATCTGTACTGGACATTTTTTCATTTCCCTTTCTTACTTTTCGTAGTTTACATACAAGTATTAATTTCTGTCTGACTTCTAATGTTTCATATGTAAACGCTTCTGGTAAGATTAAAAGAGAATTCAAAAAATGTCCGGCAAGAAATGTCCCTAGTGTAAATTGGGACTAAAAATAAAGGTAAAAATAAACATCTTTTGACATTTCTCTACATAATTATAAAAAAAAAATTTAAACAACTTTTGACATTTCTCTACCCAATTATGTAAGAAAAAAGTAGCACAGCTGTGTTTTCAACACCACCTGAAAGTTAATTCACCTTGTCTTGTACCATAAAAAGCAGCTTTAGTATATGTCTCAGTGAAAACTAAAAATTCTGTTTGTATAGTACATTTTGACAATTAAGTTAATTAAGTTAAGCGCCGCTAATTTTAAAGCATTTTTATAAACATCAGCACAATAAAAAGATAATTTATTTATTAAATTTAAAACCATGCAAAGACCCAGAAGAACTTCAGAATTTCAAGATGATCTTGTAGGAATACGGCGTCAATCTAGGTAGGTGTAAAGTAAAAGATAAAATTTTAAATAAGTCGATTTTTTTTAGGCCTCAGCTAAGAAACACCATGGCTCCTTCGCCATTGGGAAGTAGTATTGCTGCAGCTAGTACAGCAAGGTACAGTGCAAAGTAAATATTTTAAAATTTTAATGCCAATATAAATATTTCAGGAAAAGTCGCATTGCCGTACCTTCGCGTCCTTCGTCTAGTGACCGTGTTGGTTTAGTAAATTCATATCTTGGAGTGCCAACATCAACCATACAGCGTGGGGTGACACCGCAAAAAACTCCCTTACCCAAAACGACAGCAAATCGAGTATTATTTACAGCCGAAAAGCAGCGAAACGGCCAAGGAATAAACTCAAACTCGGTGCCACTGCATAATGATAAAAAATGGGTGCAAGAACAAACGCAACGTATAACGGAACACTTGCTTAGCCGGAATACTTTAGGAGGTGGCATAAGCACAGATTTCTTAAATCGTGGTCTAAGGCAAATGTCTATTAAACAATTTGTAGCCATTATTAACTATTTTCTGAGCTTTATATGGGGCAATCGTTTTACAGTAGGCAGCAACCATGTAGATGATATAATTAACATTTTACAAAAACTGCAATATCCACATCCACTAAACAAATCCTGGCTTAAGACACCTAACACTCAACATTCCTTTGGTAATGTCATCGTTTTATTTGATTTTCTTATGGATTTTGTGCCTCCTGAGAACGAACAAGAGGGTTTAAACGAGCTATATTTTGAATTAAAGGAATCAGAAGAGCTAAATGAATCTAGAGTACAAAAAGTTCCTTTACAAATACCAGATTTTAAATTCCAACAGGAGTTGCTTAGTAATTCGGAAAAAGGTTTTATGTTGTGGGACAAAAATAAAGAAGAAGAATTCGCCAGTCTTCAAGAGCACACCTGTAATCTTTTAGTTCAAAAAAAGTGTGGTTTAGCTGATATGGAGGCGTTAGAGCTGGAAATTGAGAAGTCGCAAAAAATTTTGAAATCTATTAAAAACGAGATGCCTTCGGAGGACAAAGGCATGTTGGAACTGAATTCAAAACTTTCGAACGAATTAAAAAAACTAAGTCGTAGAATTGAAACATTTCAAAATGAATGCATTACTAATGAAGGGAAAATAAATGAATTGGCAATGGGTAAAATAGCCACAGCAAAGGAATTAGACGCTATTAAAATGGACATAAAATCTCTGCAAGAATTGTTAAACAGTCAATCTTGCTCCGTAGAACAAAGGGATCAAATGATAAGGGATGTGACGATGCACAAACAAATGTTGGGTATGCGAGAACGTGCCATACAGGATTTGCAAAATCGTTATCACAATGAGCAGATATTACAATCGAAAGCTTTGAAGCAATTTAATGATAAAATCGAAAAATTCAATGCTCACATGAGAGAAATAAAATTCTCCGATCTAATAAAGTTAGACATTAATAGTTCGCACAATGAAACCAATCTTGAGTTATCATTGAGACCTAAACACACAGAATTAGAAAAACTAATACCGCGACTGGAGCAAATCAACAAAATAACTGCGCAATCCTTACACAACAATAAAGAAAAAATATTAAAGCTTCAGGAATATTGCAAACATTTAAAACATGTTATAGACGCAAATTTACATCCAAAGCTTAATGCATTACGTGCAGCCAATACTAGTAATACAACTAGTTTACAAAATCTTTTACATACTATTGAACAGAACGAATTTAAAATGTTGGAAACTATAGAAAATTTGGATGCGAATATTATTGCAGCGGAAAACACAATAAAAGAACTTCATTCTGTTGTTAAACATCAAAACTCTCTGAGCGAGGAACATTTACAAGCCAATGAACAAACAATGCAAAAGGCTGAACAAAAACATCAACAGTGCTTAGAACAGAAAAGAGTTTTCCTAAAAGCATACGACGAAATGTTAGAGGAACGTATACAAAACAATGAATTGCAGCAATTAATCACACAGATTCAGGTGCAAGAGGGGCAACTGAAGGAATTGAAAACACATTTTAATTGTTAAGCGTATAAATTTACTCAAGTATATTATTTTGAATTGTAATTATATAGTTTTTTGATTTTTTGCTTAAACATTCAATAAAAAATTTTTAAAATTTGAATAATTAAAAATCAAGTGGAACCTATCATGGTAAAATTAAACATTTACATAATTCTTACACATATATCAGTTTTATAGATCGGAACAAATGATGATAATTCGGCGAACAATTGATATTCTGTGTTACGATTTAAAATGCGAAAAAGTGGTAAGTCGGTATTCTGTAATGCGAATCTAAAGGTCAAAATCGTAAAATTTAGTCCATGGCAAAACAGCATTTACAAAGAACCAAATGTACTAGGGAATGGTAAATTGATTTCGATTCTAATTGATAATGTGGTAAAAAAAATCGATTTTTTGCAATCGAATTTAAGTATGCGATTTTATACTGAAATCGATTATTGGGCTTTTAAAATCGTTTTTAATATTTATCTTAATTAAATCGATAAGTTATGGGCATGCACAATACAACTTAAGATTTTTTTTGTGCGTACATACGTGTGTAGGTGGTATGTTTAAGCAGATTTCCCAAGTCTTAAGTTGTAGTTTAACGTATTTACTTATTAGTACCCTTGGTATACTTTCAACTTTAATATAGGGGCTCTTGTTCTTCAGAATAAAGAATAAAACAAAAAGTATTCAATTTATCCTAACAAATACGAAATTACAAGGAAATAAATCTGCATCTTTCCGACATCAACGACATGCAAACGTTTGTTGTCTTAAACTAACTTATAGTAACTTAGCAAAGAAACAGTCGCCACCGATCAGGAAATATTGTTAAAACCCTTTGAAATACTATCCATACATTTAGGCTTGTCACAGAAATCAATTTCGATCAAAAGTGATTTCGTTTTATATGAAGCAAGAAACGAAATCACTTTCGATCGGAATTGATTTATGTGACAGGCCTGACTGACTACAAAAAAACAATTTTAATATGTGAAATTACAAACATATCACACTTGTTCCTCTAAAAGCCATCTTTAAATTTACACATTTCCACTTTTTGCAGGGAAATAAACAGTAGTCATATCTACCCACTGTAAAAATCTCAGTTCAATTTCTCTAGTAGTTTGCCAAAAAAAAATGCTGGGGTATCCCCTTTTGTGATATAAGGAATACGTTTCCAAATTAATCTTAAACTATTTTGAAATCGATTTTAAAATCCAGTTTGAGGTTCGATTAATCGATTTTAAAAACCGAAATAAAAAAAGTCGATCGAAAAATCGATTTTTGAATCCATTGACCATTTCCTAAAATGTACCTACATATATGAAAAAAATTATGTTGGTACTTTTTTGACACCGCATAAACATAGAAACAAAGTTTATACCACATTCGAAACTTAACAAAAAATACAAATATGTATGAATTTGGTACTTTTTCAAATTAAAACATTTAAGGTGTGAAAATCTTAACTATTTTTGGTACTTTTTTTACAAAACATTTTTCTACATTCATTGACATATTCGTACTAAATTTGGGCTCCCATTACAAAACTGAAATTTTGTATACTTCAATGGGGGAAATAAATAGTACCAAAAAGGGGAAATACGGGAAATTTGATATTTTACTTTAGCTTTTTGGTTCTACAACTGGTATTTGTTTAATTATCGTTAATGTTGGACCTTAAAACATAAGATTCAACATGCAATGTCCTGAGTGGATAAGAATCTATGACGGAACTTTTTGCTACTTTTTTGTTCCTTAACTGGTACTTTTTGAATTCCCGTTATAATTGCACCTAGAAACATAAAATTCAAGATGAAATTGCCTGGGTGGTTAAGAGTCTATAAGAGGGAACTTTTTGGTAATTTTTATTCATCAACTGGTACTTTTTGAATTTCCGTTGGTGTTGGACCTAGAAAGATAAAATTAAACATGCAAGGTCTTTTTTGTTCTTTAACTGGTACTTTTTGAATTTCCGTAAGTATTGGACCTAGAAACATAAAATTAAAGATGCAATGTCCTGAGTGGATTAGAATCTATAAGAGGGAAGTTTTTGGTACTTTTTTGTTCATTAACTGATACTTTCGAATTTCCGTTAGTATTGGACCAACATATAAACATAAAATTAAACATGCAAGATCCTGAGTGAATGAGAATCTGTTAGAGGGTTTTTGGTAATATTTTGTTCTTTAACTGGTACCTTTTGAATTACCGTATTTATTGGATCTAGAAACATAAAATTAAACGTACAATGTCTTGAGTGAATGACAATCTGTTAAAGGGATCATTTTGGTACTTTTTCATTTTAACTTGTACTTTTTTCAAACTATCTCTAATATTGGTCATATGAACATAAAATTAAACCTGCAAGGTCCTGAGTGAATGAGATCTCTTAAGCGCTTACTGGTACTTTTAAGTTCTTAAACTGGTACTTTTTGAATATCCGTTACTATTGGACTTAGAAACATGAAATCAAAGATGCAATGCCCTGAGTCGATAAGAATCTATAAGAGGGAAGTTTTTGGTACTTTATTGTTCTTTAACTGTTACTTTTTAAAATTCCGTTAGTATTGGACCTAGAAACATAAAATTTAACATGCAATGTCCTGAGTGAATGAAAATCTGTTAGATGGTTTTTGGTAATATTTTGCTCTTTAACTGGTACCTCTACTTTTTAAAATTCCGTTAATATTGGATCTTGAAACATAAAATTAAACATGCAAGTTCCTAGGTGAATGAGAATTTGTAAGAGGGATATTTTGGTACTTTTTCGTTCTCTAACTGGTACTTTTTTGAATAAACTGGTACTTTTTTAATTAAATCTTTACTTTTTTCGAAATTCGGACGTTTTAGATAGTAAACGGGTAAAACCTGTATTTTGGAACTGTTTTGTCCACCATCTAGCTTCTAAGCCAATATGCATAGAAAAAAAATTATATAACATTTGTAGCTTATCTAAAAAATACAAATGCATATTTGGTATTTTTTCGAAATTCAAACGTTTAAGGGGTGAAAACTGTACTTTTTTTTTTTACTTTTTTCAAAAGATTTTTTCTCCATCTTTTTATCTTTCATCGCAGAGCCTAAACGTATGAAGCTAAAATGTTGACATTTGGACCGAAGGCTGGACTCTCGCCAAATCGATCCTGCTAACCACATACCTACTAAACTAAAAGAGATAAAAACATTAACACTTTTTGAATTTTATTTTTGTCAAGCTTATAGGGCATACATTTCTTCAATTGAAGAACAGCCGCGAATTACGTTGTAAAAGCCACTTTTTGCAAAACGTGTTTTTTGCAGATAACCGTTAACATTACTCTTTTACATTGTTTAAACATCAAATCCCGCAAAATTATGCACATTAACCACTTCAAAATGGGCCACAAAGAGTCAGCCAGTGGATGAACGTTGTGAGTTACTAACAAAATGATACAATCAAAATGGTTTTGCAAAATGGAATAACGTTTTAAAAGCCTTTTGCATGAAAGTTTTTATTGTCATTATTTTTAATAATCTAAAAAACAAAAATTAAAAAATAAATAATCCTGCCTGTTAAAAACGTTTTTTTGCTCTCCTGTAAAATAATTATTTTGTAACTTAAAACGTTATTCGCGGCTGTGCTTCAGTTATTGTTGTTCATTAGAAAAATTCGCTAACCTCATATCTCCAAAACTAAAAGAGATACAAAAAATTTAATACTCGTTATTGTTCATTAAAAAAATAAACGAATAGGTGTCTGGTACTTTTTTGAGGTACGGTAAAAGGGTAAATAAAAATTATATCACATTCGTAGTTTAACCAGTGTTGCCAGTAAATTTTCGAGAAAGATACATTTTAGTTTCCAAAAATATAAAATTTTTCCCAAAAATATACATTTTGAAAAAATTTCAAGTCCATTTTCAACGTTTAATATTTATTAACGTTACATTTTTACTTCATAGTAAATGAATATTGTAAAGAAAATGATATCATATAAATTCATTTTTATATATATTTAAGTCATAAATAAAGTCATTACATACCTAATTTTTAAAAATACAACAAGCAAACATTAAAATTTATTATATGGGCACTTCCACAGAAAATCTCTCTTTTTGTCACGTCACGTCACCTAGCAATTATTCTTGTATTTTAGAACCACGTTGTTCAAATTTTTAGACATTTCTGTGGAAATACCAATATGTAACTATCTTTGGATGTTATCGAAACAAATTCATTTTTGTAAAAATTAATATGCGTGTTAAGGCGTTATTACCAAGGCGATTATGTCGAAAAATTCATATAAATTTCCTGAAAATAAGATATTCATATTTCCTCCGAACAACTTCGCACTACTTGTATTCAACGATTTAGGTGGAACGTATGTTAAAACTTCCCTAATGTTTTTTTCACCATTACGAAAGCTGCTATTGTATAAGTATTGAGTCGGTTACGATGATCAGTCTTAATAAGTTTTAGTGCATTTTGCATACAGATTCAAAAGATACGAAAAATGTCAGGATTATACATGGTACGTGAAGCCATCAAAAGATACGAAAAATGTATCTTTCGTATCCTAATGGCAACACTGAGTTTAACTAAAAAATACAAAACAGATTTGGACCTTTTTTGAAATTCAAACGTTTAAGGTGTGAAAATCGTTCCTAATTTTATTACTTTTTCACAACATTTTTCTCCATCTATCTATAAAATATAAAATTTTAAAGTTACTGACTGATTCATCATGGCACATCCTAAACTCCTGAAGCTGAAAAGCTGGGGCCAAATTGCGGCATGCGATATCGATCAAAATTCTCATTTAAATTGTATTGTAATTTCAATCGATATCGAATACGGTAATTTGGCCCCTGACTTTTGCTGGTCCTTTTGGAGAGCAAACGCGTAAAACCTGTACATATTTTGGAACCTTTTCTTCATTCTTTGACATAAACGTAATAAATTATAAATAAATGGGGGGAAAAAAGTATCAAAAAGGATAATAAGGGAAATTAACTTTCTTTCATTTGCTTTTGTGTTCTACGAGTGGTATTATTATCTATAATATTCAACTTAGAAACACAAAATTATAGGTGCAAAGTCCTTTGTGAATATCAACCTATGAGATAAAAAATGTTGGAACTTTTTGCTAAAACCTTGACTTTGGCATATAAATATGTTCATGAAAGAAAAGGCCCAATTACAAAGTAGCGGGTTAAATGCTAGAATTTAAACAAGTTTAAGCCTAGAAAAATAAACTGTTTTATGTAGCAGGTAACATGCACAAAAGCGTTGAATGCGAAAAGTAGGATTACTTTCCATTTTTGTAATTGTCGAAAGCAGCCACAATTAGCTGATTTTGACAAATAAGATTTTATTTTTACTTGTATGATGCCGCATAAAAGCGGTTCATGTGCATAACTTCAAAGGTAGAACGCGAGTAGGACATAAAGATTTTTATTATTAAAAAAATGTTGGTACACCTTTTAAAATATATTCTTAGGCACTTATGTAAACACTCAGGTCTCGTTTTATGCGGATTCAAATTTATGCGATTTTTAAATAAACAATTTTTTAATATTTTTAATTAGGCTTAAGTTCATGAAATTTAATTTTTATTAAATTATTTTTATGAAGAAAGGAATTTTACAACATGAAAATTAATTAAAATTGTTATTGATAATCTTTCATTCTTGACGTGGCTCGGGCTCGAACCCTGGCCGGCAGGTTACCATGACATGTTTCGATCACAACCACTCGATCTCCTCAGATGGATTTGCCGTCTTACACTCGCAGCCATCGACGACTGCTGACGTCAATAGCCAAACATCAATCCTTAAACCAAATTGTATTTTTAAATATTAATTTTTACGGGTTTTGTAATTTTAGATGTTTTTTTTAATTTTTTTACCGTTTTTAAATTAAACCAAGTGTTTATACGGGTTAGACAGGGTCAGATAGTGTGGGGTTTATAATTCCAAAAACTTTTATTTATTAAAAACTGTTTGGGGGTTTTGAATTTAATTTGTAGCGCACGGTTGAATGTTTCCTTCTCAAGATTAACTTTTGAATGTCCTAAGAAAAATGACATCAATAACAGAGTGGATGTCGATTGCAGTTGAGGTGAAAGTTTAGATTGACATCTGGGATGGGAATTTTGAATTGTTCACTGATGTGAACATCCTCCCGGGCCTGGCAACTTTATTAAGTGTTCAATTGGTAAGGGATCCCATGACTAGCCAACCAAGGTGCGAATCCTGTGCGATTAGTGATCCACCATCTATATGGATTGTGTTGGGTTGTAAAACGGTGGTATATAAATCACCACCTATTTCCATGGCGACGGGTGAGTTGCCATAGAATTCTGGGTCGGCTAGTGAAATTCTACACAACTCCTTTTTAAGCTCCGGTTCCATTGCGCTAGGGTAAGGGTTTCTTGGCAAATCACCGGAAACACGCATACAGACCTCGTATCTGATGGTTGATGCCATATTGGGTGCGATTATAACCTTGACATACATCTGATCATCAACCTTAAAGGTGGTCAGCTTTGATTCTCGCACGAATGCCATGCTGATCGTTGATGTTGTCAGACAAGGGTTTAAAAGGGCTCTGACGAGCTGAGTTGACTTCTGTGTCATAACCTGAACGACAACTGTGGGCACAAAGGTTTGGGTTTTTGCCGTGGGTAAGCCTGTCGCCTTGATTGTCGTCACAATAGTTCTTGGCGCAGGAATCGGAACGGTGTGGTCCTTTTTAGAGACAGTTGTTTGAAACTGTCCCTTTGCCAAATCTCGTATGATTCTCTCGGGGCCATGTAGAGTGGTATGGTGTTTGCCCTTGCATGTTTGACACCGAGAGTTGCTGGGGCATTTCTCAATAAGGTGATTCCTGGCCAAACAGTTGATGCAGTAGTGCAGTCTTATTGCAGTTTTATATTTTTCTGCCAGGTTCAACTTGCTGAACTTCCTACAGCTTGCCAAGCTGTGATCCGCCTGACAAATGCCGCAACCAAAATGTCGTTTTTGTTGACGATCAGCACTATTGCGGTTAGGTGTGGGACGAGAGCTATTGCCTTTCTTCGGTTTTGCGGTTCGACTACCGGAACGACTGGAACGTTTCTTATGGTGGTTATTGTTGGGTGCCATATTCTATATGAAATAAGTCATGTGAATGAAATTAAGAATCAGTGAATGGATGGGTTAGTATACTAGAAAGTTAGGGTGAAGAGTAAGTCATGGGTAAGTGTAACAAGTGGGTAATTGGATTATATGGGTTAAAAGGTGTAAATAAGGAACTAAGTGTTACTTGGGTTAAACTATCTAGTGGGTAAAACCACAACTTTCGTTATTGGTCGAGTCAAAGTTCCAGTTGCCGTACGTAAGTCTACTACTCTGTTTCGTCTATCAGAGCCAGTGTACGTCTTTATTACTCGACCGAGCAACCACTCGTTAGGGGGTAAATTATCCTGTCTAATAATCACAATGTCATCAACTTCAATTTGACGTTGAGGGTTTTTCCACTTGTATCTTTTATGGAGCTCTTTAAGGTATTCATCTTTCCATCTTCTACAAAAGTTATGATGTTGAATCCTTAACTTTTGCCATCTGTTTGCTAGGGTAATATTATCACTGCTAAAATCGGGTTCTGCAGGGGTTAATATGGGTGAACCAATTAAAAAGTGTCCGGGAGTTAAAGGGTTAAGATCTTGCGAGTTTTCACTTGACGGGCTTAAGGGTCTTGAGTTAAGGCATCCTTCTATTCTAGCAAGGAGTGTAGCTAGCTCTTCAAATGTATATTTAAGGGTATTCATTTTCTTTAGATGGGATTTAAAGCTTTTCACTCCGGCTTCCCATAAACCACCCATGTGAGGTGCTCCCGGTGGTATGAAATGCCACGTCAAATTTTGAAAACTGCTAGCAGATACCACCGAACTTTTTAACTGTTTAATAAATTCCTGTAGCTCTTTTTTTAGTAACTGACTAGCTCTAATGAAATTTGTTCCATTATCGGAAAAAATTGCGACAGGGCATCCCCGCCTCGAAAAAAATCGAGCAAAGGCTGCCATAAAGGCTTGGGTAGACAAATCAGATGTAGGCTCCAAATGAATAGCTTTTGTTGCAAAGCAAACAAAAACACACACGTAACCTTTTGTAATTCTACAAGCTCTGGCATTATAAACTTTTATATCAAATGGTCCAGCAAAATCAACTCCAACATTTGTAAAGGGTTTATCTATTTGGGTTCTTTCTGGTGGCAACGCCGCCATAAATTGGGTCGTTTGTCTATTCCTATATCTGGTACAAGGTGAACATTTATTAATAACGGAACTAATAAGATTCTTAAGTTTCGGAATCCAATATCCTGATCTTATAATTCTCAACATAAGTTGATTTCCGCCATGCAGGGTTACCAGATGTACGTGTTGGGTTAATAATTTAGCAAAAGAACTTCCGTAGGGTAATAAAATCGGATGTCTTTCGGAATATGACAAAGCACTGGAATTTGCTAGTCGACCATTTGCACGCATTACATTAGATGAATCTAAAAATGGCTTTAGGGTGAGCAGGCTACTTTTACTGGGTATAGGGTTTCTTTTCTTTAGACAGTTGTATTCGTGTTTAAAATATTCAGTCTGACAAAGAATAATAAGTCTATCACGGGTAGATTTTATTTCAGACGCACTAAGTTCAATACTTGGGTGTGTTATCAACATGTGCAGTCTTTCTTTGACTTCATGTGGGTTGTTTCGATCAAGAATAACTCTATCATTTCGAATTGTATTGTTTCGGGTACATAATGTGCGATCACAAAATCGATAGACATATGTCATAACTCTAAGAGCATTTGACAGTTTTGAAAATCTTGATAATATATCTGGGTGTGTAATATTCATATTTTCCAAGGGAGGGTGGGTATCAACCGTCGTGCAAAACGACTGACTAACTTTAGCTTCAGCTTGAGTTATAAAGTGTTTATTCGTTGTTGGCCACTGTGAAGCAGATTGTTTCAACCAAGCTGGTCCATTCCACCATAAATTGTCATCTTTCAACTCATCGGGATTGCATCCTCGGCTAGCAACATCGGCAGGGTTATCGTGTGACGCCACATGGTTCCAATTCTTAACACCGACTGTCTGCATAATTGTAGAAACTCGGTTTGCTACAAACGTGTTCCATGAATTGGGTTGTTTGCTAAGCCATGCCAAGACAATAGATGAGTCTGTCCAGAAATACGTCTGATGTAAGGGTAGGCTGAGTTGGGTAAGTAAATTGTGTGTCATATTTGCCAACAACACTGCACCACAAAGTTCTAGCTTTGGTAGCGAGATTACTTTGATTGGCGCAACTCTTGTCTTCGCAAAGAGTAGGGTTACGGAATTAGGTCCGTCAACGGGTGTAACTCGTGCATATAAAACTGCAGAGTAGGCCTTTTCAGAAGCGTCTGAAAATCCATGAAACTCAATTTTCGCTGAAGGTAAAAAGTTAATCCATCTTGGAATTCGAATTGTATTTATATTATCGTAAAACTGCAAAAACTTTTGCCATTTTATGAGGGTAAGTGGGGTAAGACATTCATCCCAAGCTGTGTTATCTTGCCAAATCTGTTGCATTATAATCTTAGCAGATATAACAATTGGCGCTAACCATCCAGCTGGGTCAAAAAGACGAGCGATATCTGATAACACAGTTCGCTTCGTGTAAGCTGATTTTCTCTCAATTAAAGGAACATTAAAGAAAAACATGTCTTCTTTTGCGTTCCACCGAATACCTAGTGTCTTAGCATTATTTGATTCCGGTAGGGTAAGCAGGTCAACATCGAGTTGATGTTCCTTGGGTAAATCATCAAGTAATTCCTTTGTGTTGGAAATCCACTTTCTTAAAGGAAAACCAGCAGAGTCAAGAGCCGTGATTAATTGCGTTTGTGCTTCCTTAGCTTCTTCAATAGTGTGAGCTCCGGCTAAGACATCGTCCACATACATATTATTTTTCAATATTTGCGATGCGGCAGGGTGGGTGTTTTGAATGTCTTTGGCTAATTCGTGTAGGGTTCTTATAGCCAAGTATGGCGCACAATTCACACCAAATGTGACTGTTTGAAGTTCATAATCTTGAATTGGCTCGTTAACGCTTTTACGGAATAAAATTCTTTGATATGGAGTGTGTATCGGGTTTAAAATAATTTGCCTGTACATTTTAGTAATGTCAGCATTATAAACTATCTTATAAAAGCGCCATTTCAAGATAAGTACAACTAAATCTTGTTGTAGGGTAGGACCAATGTGTAGGGTATCATTAAGGCTGTTGTTGTTCGAAGTTTTGCTAGAGGCATTAAATACCACCCGAACTTTTGTCGTCACACGATCAAGTTTAACAACAGAATGATGGGGTAAGTAGTACTGGGTATTTGAAGGAGTGTTAGGGTTATATTTTATGGGTTTCATATGACCCAAGTCGATATACTCCTGTAGCACGTTATCGTATTCTGATTTAAGTTCTGGCTTTTTCATCAGACTTTTCTCATTTCTTAAGAACTGAGCCATTGCTACGTGTCGTGAGTTTCCTAACTCGACATTAGGGTACAGAAAAGGAAGATCTACTTGATAACGGCCATTTGGTAATCGACGGGTTGTGTTTATGTAGGTTTCTTCACAAAAAGAACTCTCATCTGAAACTTTGGGTTGGTTGGGCACATCTTCAATTCCCCAGAATTTGGTCAGAAATTTATCAAGCGTGACTGAACTGAAGTATGAAACTAAGGGTTGGGTATTGTGTGATTTCTGAATGGGTCCCGTTAAAATCCAGCCAAACTCAGTCTCCTGAGCTATTAGGGTATTCAATATATCTTTTCTAACTCCAGATTTTAAAATCTGGGGGTAAAAATCGCTGCCAATAATAAAGTCTATAGGTCGACTTTCATAGAATTTTTGGTCAGCTAATTGAATATTTTCCAAGTCTTTTATGAGGGTTGGGTTTAAACTTTGGGTGGGTAAATTTTTAGTTAGAGTTTTTACTACTATTGCTTGGATATTCAATTTGAAGTTGTTATGGGTATTTGAGCGCAATAAAACTTGGCATAGTTTGTTTGAACGGGCAGAAACTATCTCATTTAATCCTGAAATTTCAGCAACTATGGGCGTAGTGGGTAAATGTAATCTTTTCCTCAGTTTATCTGTGATAAACGAAAAATCTGAGGCTGGGTCTATAAGCGCTCTAGCTGGAAATAATTCTCCTTGAACCTCAACATTAAGAACTGCAGTTCCTAATAACTTCGTTGTGTCCTCTAGTGTGGGTTCGCTTGATTGGGTATGTGTCGAGAAAGATTGAACTGTATTTGACGAACATGAAGCCTGGTTATCATCATCTTTTGGGTTTATTTTTGAACTTGGCTTGTGTAATAGGCTATTATGACGTTTACCACAATACCTACAGATAAATGTGCTACGGCAATTTTGTATGACATGACCAATGGCTAAACAATTGTAACATATTTCATTATTTTTTACAAAGTCAATTCTCTCATTTATTCCAAGTGAATTGAAAGACGAACATTCTCTCAAAGTATGATTTCCATTGCAAAGTTTGCAAATGGAACCATCTTGTTTATTTTGGGTTTTCGGGTAGTTTTGGGTTGTGTGTTGAGTAGGGTTAGAGAGAACTCGTTCATTATTGCGTTTTTGGGTGGGTGGGTTGTGGGTGGGTTTTGGTAATTGCTTCCCATTTGAATTATTGGCTACATTATGAAATGTTTTGCCTCTTCTGTCATACTGTGTTTTAATTTCTTGGTAATGTTTGGGTGTTGGGTAGGGCTGTTGCCGTTATCCTGAACATCATTCACAGATGTAAGTTCCTTGAATGTGTTAGTTAGGAACAAATCCAAGTTTGTCCATGAAGGCATTTCAGCACAATCTGAGAGGGATTTTTCAAATTCTCTTCGCGTCTCCCTGGGTAATTTTGTCAAGCAAAGATATACTAAGATAGGATCCCAGTGATCCGTATCAATATCTAAAGAGTTCAGATTCGAAATACAGCAATTTATCTTTCTTTGCAGTTTTCTTATAGAAACACTGCACATAGTGTTTACTAGGGGTAGATTAAATAGGGTCTTTAATTGCGCGTTAATCTGCATTCTACGATTTTCATATTGAGCAGTTAACTGGGTCCACGCAATACAAAAGCCGTCATTTGTTAAGGGTGCATTGTCTACTATTTCTTTGGCTTCGCCGCTTGTCTTCTGCTTAAGGTAAAAAAGTTTTTCAACTCCACTTAAGCGAGTGTTATTGCAATAAATGGCCTTAAAAAGGTCTCTAAAGGAAGCCCAGCATTTGAAATCACCGCTAAATGTTGGCATATCACAAGGGGGTACATTGAAGGCTACCGTATTATGGGGTTGTGTATTTATGGGTTCGGGTAAAGAGGGTCGGGTTTCATTGAGTTGGGTAATTTCCTCAATTGATTCATCAATCGCGATCATACTATTTCTATAAAAACTTTTAGCAGATCTAACATGTTTTACAATTTCCGATAAACTTATAGTCTGAGACTTCAGTGGGTCCTCCAAATCAGGAGATTCTCTAATCTGCACGAATTTACTGTCAATTTTAGACCATAACTCATCAAGCTCACGTTTCTTGAATTTTAGAGCGGGTAACGATTGGAAATTTTCCGATGAAGAGCGGTAATCTTCATCAAATGCCTCTAAATCCGTTTGGATATACCTCATTAAATCAGCGGCCAAAGATTGTAAGTTAGACATTTTGGGTTTTATTCAAAAAATTAATAAAATATTTTAATTAAGAAAAACAGTTATATAATATACGGGTTTGTTTTAATTTTTTAAAATAATGCAGCTTTAAATTTAAAATTCAAAAATTTAATCAGCAAACTAAATTTCCAACTGGGTATTTTATATATGTTTTTGTACGCTACTAAGTTTGGAAGGCAATATTTGTCCTTCAACAGCAATATAAAAAAATATTCTTATTTCTCTCTACGTTTTTGTGTAGGATGGGTAAGTGGGTAAAGAAATATTTTTATAATATATTGCTTTATAATAAAAATACCACAATCTTTATTAAAAAATGGAAATTTGTATATATTGTAAGTTGTAAAAATTACACGCTTACCTTGTTTGCTGAGGGTAGGGTACAAACCTTACAAGACAAAAAAAATATTTTGTGTTTTTATTATTTTCTTTTGTGTCGTCTTCCCGCTATGATGTTTGTTGATTCTGTGTGTTGTGTTGTTGTTGTAAACTCCTTGTACTTAATGCGTGTGTACGTATGTAAATCTTAAATGTGGTTTGTATTAATATGTAAGCAAATTATTTTGTTATTTGTTTTGTTTTTCTCGTAAATATTTTCTGTTTAGTTTTTATGGAAATTTGTTTTTGTTAATATTTTGTTCACAATTTTTATTTTGATTTCAAATTTTTCTCCTTGTGCACTTTTTTATATTTTTTAAATTGTTTGCTTTATGCTGAATTTTTTGCACTGTTTTTGCTTATTGTTTTATTTATATTTATTATTAAAACATAAGTTTGTTTGCTGTAGCTATGTTTTTATTTATTTTTTAGTTTTTAACTATTTTTCACTTTGCACTTCTTTATTTTATTGTTATTTTAATGTTTTGGGTAATTCTTGTTTTTAATTTGTAGGGTATTATTTATTAACAATATGAATGTGTGTGTGTTGTGAACTTTAACTTTTAACATTTATTTATTCTATTTATTCTTTTTTATAGTTTGTGTTTTTTTGGAACAAGTCCAGTTTACCAACGCAGCTCCAAATAAAAAAAAAAGTACATAGGGTAATAGAAAATCGAAAAATAAGAAGAAAAAATAAAATGGCAAAATTCTCGGAAACGCATAGTTTCCGAGTTATGGACCTCTGAAGTTTTCATATAAACTTCCGATTTCCCTCTACATTTCTGAACGTATATGGCCAATATTGGTATTATTTGAAAGCATTTGAACAGATCTTTCTGGAAATGCTAAATTTATTAAAAACTTTTTAACTCTTTAGCTCCTAATACAGTTTTTACAAAATTTATATCAAAATGTTACGGAAGTGCACTAGGTAATAAAAATGTAATTAAATAAACCCCAGCTTCTCTAAATAAAGCTTCTCTGCATAGCCGGCCTTCGGCCGGGCACAGGGATTTTCTCCTCTATGGTATGACAAATACCGGCTTCGCTAACTAAAGCTTCTCTGCATAGCCGGCCTTCGGCCGGGCGCAGGGATTTTCTCCTCTATGGTATAACAAACACCGGCTTCGCTAAATAAATCTTCTCCGCATAGCCGGCTCCTTAATGGATTAAACATTTTTAAATAAAATGTTTATATCTAGAAAAATTTATTCAAAAGCTTTTAAATGATACCAATATTGGCTATATACGTTCAAAAATGTAGTGGGAAATCGCAGATTTATATGAAAACTTCAAAGGTCCATAACTCTGAAACTATGCGTTTCCGAGAATTTTGTCATTTTATTTTTTCTTCTTATTTTTCAATTTTCTATAACCCTATGTACTTTTTTTTTTATTTGGAGCTGCGTTGGTAAACTGGACTTAAGCCGTTTTTTTTCCTATTTGTTCACTTTATGTTTAGGGTTTCACAAATATTAATATGTTTAGTAAATTTTAATTTTATAATTCCAAAAACTTTTATTTATTAAAAACTGTTTGGGGGTTTTGAATTTAATTTGTAGCGCACGGTTGAATGTTTCCTTCTCAAGATTAACTTTTGAATGTCCTAAGAAAAATGACATCAATAACAGAGTGGATGTCGATTGCAGTTGAGGTGAAAGTTTAGATTGACATCTGGGATGGGAATTTTGAATTGTTCACTGATGTGAACACCAAGTTTGCGCCACTGATATAATCGTTATAATTTGTTTTATTTTGTGTTTTTTATATGCATAGCCGATATGTACATATGTATGAGTGTTTTTAAACTACCCAGCGGGAATTTTGGATGAACAAGGCCTGCTCGCTCCATTCCATACTCATATCTTTTTTACACGCGTTGTCATTGCGGAGAAGGCCTTCCGCTTTCCTTTCTTTCGCCAGAGCTTCTTAAAGGCATTCAAATAAATGGCTCTTTGAAGGCTTTCGAGAGAATGACTGTTAAAAAGCCTTAGAAAAAAGGTTATCTTGAAGGGATTTTAAAAAAAGGTATGTTACAGAGCCTTTCAATTAATGGGTCTTAAAAGGTTTTTCAGACCATCCTTGTACAAATGCCTTTGATTAAAGGTCATATTGAAGGGTTTTTAATAAAGGTATATCAAAAAGCCTTCAGCTGCAGGCATTAAGGAGGCCTGTAGAATAATCCCTGCTTATATGCCTTTCCATAATTTTCAAAAAACAATAAAAGTTAAGTATACATATATATTTATTTAATGAACTTTAGCCTAATTAAAATATTAAATTTTGGATTAAAAACCATAAATAGTTCATCAAAATAACCATAATACTAATTATTATTAATTTTTTTTTTATTTAAAGATTAATCGATTTTCTATAAGAATCACCTAAATTTTTTTTTCGTTTGAGTAGTTTTAAAGGCCGTTACACACTATCCCACAAAGTCTAACGTATTTTATGAAAATGCAACCCTGTCATGATAAGTTGTTATTGTTTTTTGAAAGTTTATAAACAATAATTAGATTAGGGAAGCATTTTCATAAAATACGTAAGACTTTGTGGGATAGTGTGTAAAAACCTTTAGTTTGAAATTCTAATTTAATAAAACATTTTTTGGAAAAAATATTTCGCACACTTATTAATATCTACTAGAACTGTATTTATGCCAAATATAAAGGAATTCCAACAAATAATTGTTTTGGGGTTGTCCGCTTCACATACACTATATTTGTTGATTTTTTTAAGCGATTTTGTTTTGATTTTTTAATACAAATTTGAATTTATGCGGTTATTCAGAATTATTGAACGAATCATTAGTTTTTATATGAAGCTAGAATATCGTTTTATGCGAACTCAATTTATGCTTTTTTTTTTGGAACGCATCTATCGCATAAAACGAGACCTAGGGGGTTCCGCGTGTTTCGATTCGAAATAAATAATTAACGAGTTCGAACAATTTGTACTGTGTATTACGTAGGGCATTCATACCCGATTAACTGATCGGTTAATTCCAAATTGGCTTTTTTCGATTAACGATTAAACCGGTTAATTTTAGTCGATTAACCGATTAACCGAAGTAAAAAAAATTTTCAATATTTTGTAGTATTATAACATATTTTTTTTGTGTTTTTAATTATTTGTTTCGTCGCATTTTGTATATGTGTTTGTTTAGAAAATATTTTTTCATACAAACAAAGAAGGTGTTCAGTGATCTTCATTTTAACCCATTTTCCGCCGACCGATGAATAAAATTACATTGTTTTTCAATGTTTTTTATCTTCATCATCGATCAACAGGAATGTGGCGAAAAATGGGTTAAATATATGATTGCCAACACCTTTTTTTTTGTTTCACGTACTTTTTATATGTTTGTGTTAAGTTATTTGTTTCTTATCATATCTTCTCATATCAGTCTTTTAACAAAATTAACCGAAACAATTAGAAGTGTATTTTATATGTTTAGAGAAATCCCGGAAAAGTACTGAGAAATTAGATATTCATCTACGATAAGTGAAATAAATTTTTTCCAAGTCAACTTTTGTCAAAACTTTAGAAAAGAATCGTTTTAATTCTAAACATTTAAACCAAACTGCTTTTCTAAAAGATTTTTTTATAAGATGTCCTTTAACTATTGAAACTATTAATAACTAATAAAATTATCTCAGTTTATTTTTGAATAAATATGTAAATATTTTGTGGATTCACAAGGTAGTCATAAAGTCGTATGTCTTAAAATAATTACAGGAAATATATATCGTCAGCTTAATATGCAAACCGGCTAAATCCTTTTTTATATAAATTGAGATTTTGATGCCGTGTGGTAGAGAAAGATACGCCTCGTCGACCAGCATGTAGTTTCTCTTCTATTTAAGTCTTGAAGTGTGTAAAACTGACTGTAATTTTACTTTACTATCAAGCTTCCAATAGGAAAAAATAAAAAGTTGTTTGTCTCTCCTGTAAAATGTGCTGAAAGTGAGTTAGCAGGTTTGCTAAGACAACGATATGACTGTTGTAAGCTACCGCTTATAATTTAGATTTCTACTATACAGTTATGACGAAACAATGAACACAGCATTACAATTTTTATTTTGTTTGAAACACAACAATATTTATTTTAAACAATTTTAAATATTATTTAGGATATTATGACGATGTGACTTGAATGCACAAGGTGTGGATTTATTGAAAAATGCATATTACATATTTATGAATTGTTTTTTTTTGCTTGCTCGTTTTAGTTCAAGAATTGTTATGTATGGTATGTTATTGTTTTTCTTTTACTTATAAACTCCAAAAAATAAGCAATTAATGCATTTTTATATATTTAAATTACTTAATTTATAAAAAACTTTATTAATCGGTTAACCGATCATAAACAAAATTAACCGATTATTAACCGATTAAAGCAAAAGGTCGATTAAATGAATACCCTAGTATTACGATTTTCGTACTATTTGTTTCGAATGAACGGAAGTTGTTAATACCTTTTCGAAAACAAAAAGTCCCTTTCGTAACGCTAACTCTATATTACGAACAATAAAAATCCCTTTCGAAACTCCAACTCCGTATTATGAAAACGAGCGTCAGTTATGTAAAAAGCGTTAGGAAATTGATCGAAAGCTATTTTGTGAGTGACAAAGTTCAAGATAAATAATAGTGCAAAACAAACAATAATGTTATAATTGATAAAAAATAAATGTTTACTAACGTTAGTATTGAAAATGTTTTAATATTTGTGGTCTTGAAATTAAAAAAAAAAGAATTTAAAAACAGAAAGTAGTATAAAGTAATGGTTGGCTTTAAACCACAGGGAAATACCATAAATTTGTATTAAAAACACAATTCATATATAATTTTTCACACATTGAATAGTATTTATTATTTGTTTTGTTGTGGGATATTTTCGTCCATTTTGGTATTTTAATAGCAGTGCTACCAACTTTTAATCAAATTTCTCATTTGTTTATAAATACAACTCCGTCATCGTTTCGTTCGAACGAGTTCCGCAGTACGGTTTAACTTTAGAATCGGAAAATTCTTTCGAACCTGTTTTGTGCCCCATATACCATTTATTACACCAATATTTTAAATGTATTTCAAGTAGGTCAAAGGATTTGTTAACCCCACGTCTTCATGCGCTTTCGATTTGAACTTAAGACCTGCAAGAGTGTATCAGTAAGTCCCATTTTACACTGTGGACATTTCTTGCCGGACAGAAAAAGTTTGTTGGCGAGAGAAGCAAGAAGTAAAGTGTGTCACGCATACAGTGTCGCCCCTTACAAACAAACTTTTTCTGTCCGTCTTTTTTTCTTCAAACTAATGCATTAAAAAGTTGCAAGATAAAAATAAAATTAATTATATGTTGCAATATTGGAAACATATCTTCCCCCAGGCTGGTTTTTAGTTGGAATAACTTTTTTCAATAAACTGCAGGCTCTCAATCACTATGATAGGCATCTTTATCAAATCTAAGGGTCCATCTTGCGACATTCATTTCCAAACTTTTGAAAATATATATATGTATAATTTTAGAAGTCTTTTCTTAAAAAGATATCGAGACTTTGGTTCAGAAGGCTGCATATTTTAGCAACAATATTTAAAAAGAAATTAATGTCATCACTGAAATCGAATCTTATTTTATTTGGGTATCTGAAGTAAGCATTTCAAATAACATCTGAATAACGAGAAATTACCCACGCTCTACCCACGACAGTAAAAATGATACCCACAAAGTGGCAGCACTGGCTTACCATCAGTGTGTCACCTTGTAAATAGGGAATAGTAAATTAATTCCAAAATCGATTTTCGATTTTTCGATCGACTTTTTTTATTTCGGTTTTTGAAATCGAACCTCAAAATCGATTTCAAAATCGTTTAAGATTAATTTGCAAACTTATACCTTATATAACAAAGGGGGATACACCTGCATTCTTTTGGCAAACTACTAGAGAAATTGAACTAAGATTTGTACAGTGGGTATGACTACTTTTTATATATTTCGTGTAAAAAGTGAAAATGTGTAAATTTTGAGATGTCCTTTAGAGGAACAAGTGCACGTACATTTCACATATTAAAATTGTATTCTTGTATAGTCAGTCAGGCTTGTCACATAAATTAATTCCGATCGAAAGTGGAGGGGATTTCGTATCTTGCTTAGGGTTCCCAACTTTTTTTGTTGCAATTAAAGTACATTCATTATTAAAGGTTAAGAAAAAAAAGTACGCAGTATAAATATAAAGTACAATTAATTTCTTTTTATTGGTTTATTTAAAAACGTTTTTTACTGCTTTTCGCGAGTTATATCAAACAATTACACTGTGCTAGAATTTGACATTTTTTTCTAGAGACAAGCCGGGCAACTGGCACTTTAACCCAATTCGGGTACACTGAATCCAATACCGGTTCAAAAACGGTCCAGTTTATTGAAATAACTAAAGAAAAAACGAAAATCCGCAATACAATTTCCTTAAATTGTTTTCTAATTTGCGCAGTCGTTTTAGAAACATAATTTTTTTTTGACAACAAAAATATTTTTTTGCAACATTTCGAAATTTTTGTTTGTTAAAAATGTATAAAAAATTCCAGACATATAAAAAGCAAAGCTTCAAACAAAACAAGCTATAAATGATTAAAATCTGTTAACAACTTTTGATTTTATACATAAAAATCGAAAATTTTTAATTAACTTACAAATTTCATAAAACGCAATATTTGTATGGGAGCCCCATTGAAAAGTAGTGATAAGCGGCAATTATGTCTCCAGAAATTGTTGAGGCCGCTTCTTGGCTCCTATGGTACGTTTTTTTTTTTCAATATATTTATAATCTGAATAATTAGTATTGTGGTTATTTTGTTGAACTATTTATGGTTTTTAATCCAAATTTTTAATATTTTTAATTAGGCTTAAGTTCATGAAATTTAATTTTTATTAAATTATTTTTTTATGAAGAAAGGAATTTTACAACATGAAAATTAATTAAAATTGTTATTGATAATCTTTCATTCTTGACGTGGCTCGGGCTCGAACCCTGGCCGGCAGGTTACCATGACATGTTTCGATCGCAACCACTCGATCTCCTCAGATGGATTTGCCGTCTTACACTCGCAGCCATCGACGACTGCTGACGTCACTAGTCAAACATCAATCCTTAAACCAAATTGTATTTTAACATTTGGTAGATCGAAATTTGCTTTCCTGAATGATTATCCATTTTAATTGATTTTACATGTTTTTTCCTTTACTTCTGTTTTTTCTTTTCGTACTTTCGTCAAGAATTTTTCTTGAAGTCCAAGTACATTTTTTTGTTTTTTCACTTTGTCTTTCTCTTTTCTGTTGACCTTTTTCAGCACAACTTGAAGGACAAATGTACACATAGAGCTCGTGCCTTAGCTTTAACAATAATTAGTATTGTGGTTATTTTGTTGAACTATTTATGGTTTTTAATCCAAATTTTTAATATTTTTAATTAGGCTTAAGTTCATGAAATTTAATTTTTATTAAATTATTTTTTTATGAAGAAAGGAATTTTACAACATGAAAATTAATTAAAATTGTTATTGATAATCTTTCATTCTTGACGTGGCTCGGGCTCGAACCCTGGCCGGCAGGTTACCATGACAGGTTTCGATCGCAACCACTCGATCTCCTCAGATGGATTTGCCGTCTTACACTCGCAGCCATCGACGACTGCTGACGTCACTAGTCAAACATCAATCCTTAAACCAAATTGTATTTTAACATTTGGTAGATCGAAATTTGCTTTCCTGAATGATTATCCATTTTAATTGATTTTACATGTTTTTTCCTTTACTTCTGTTTTTTCTTTTCGTACTTTCGTCAAGAATTTTTCTTGAAGTCCAAGTACATTTTTTTGTTTTTTCACTTTGTATTTCTCTTTTCTGTTGACCTTTTAAAATTTTAACTTTTGTTTTTATTGACAAAAAACGCAAAGCTTCTCATGAGTACCAGCTCGCTCATCTAAAACTAAAGCTGGAGGTCCATAACACGCGTTTTCGCCTCCACGCAGCTCATGCTTTTATAACCTTACTTGCGTTCTACGTTTCAAGTTACATGCAACGCTTTTTATGCAGCAGCAGCACAAGTAAAAATAAAATTTAATTTGTCAAAATCATCTACGCTTTTGTGCATGTAACTTACTACGTATAACTACACAGATTCTACTTTTTGACAGCTGCGTATGCTGCGAAAAAGCGAGTAACGCGTGGTGTGGACCTCCAGCTTAAAAGTAAAAAAAAAACTGTTCTTGTCGTAAAACTGTCAGAAAACAGAGTTGTCCATGAAAACTACATAAATTCTGTGTTGCCATTAGAAGTTTCTTATATAAATTCTTTTTATACACATTTTGTGATTTTGGTGTTTAAGAAAAATGTTCTTTTATCAGTTTTTTTCTTATAAGAGTTTTTCTTATATGAAACCTTTTTTGTTAGAAAAATCGCAAAAAAGAAAATGTTTCCACTATAAGCGTTTTCTTCTTATATGAGATGTTCTTATATCCGAATAATACTGTACATACAAAGTCTTGTACACGTACACATTTTATGCCAGATAATTTTACAACAGTGTCTGATTGATGGAACAAAAATTGTTCGCTTAAAAATTAGTCTAACCCCGGGTCTCCACGTAGCAATATTTATTGCGGCAAACGTTAAATTTGATTGCTCCATTAAATTTGCGACGTATAGACCGCAAATTGCCATGAGTGGCAATCCATTGCGCAATGATTGGTCTTCTGATTGCTTGAGCAATTATTGCTTAGCAATCTGCTGTCAAATCAGTTATAATTTATCTGACATTTCATTTCTCTGTACGGTTGTTTATATATTAGTGTGTTTATTTACTAAAAAAGCAATCAAGAAAAAGCCGCCAAGTGAAAAATTACTTCAACAAAATACAGAAAAAGTTTTTATATATTATAGTTTTAAATAAACGTCAATATCAACAAAAGCAAACGACGAATTTGTTTTTTTTTGTACATTTTTATTTTTTCAATAGAACAATACAAGTTTTAGGTTTTTTTTTCATACGCAAATAAACAAAAAAGCAATACAAACACACAGCTTCGACAATAACAATTAATTATTTTATTAATTTAAAAAAGAAAATTTAACAATCACTTTAAAACACAACATATAATATTTGTTATAAATATAGCCACAAAACTTTATACAACTACCCGAGGTGAAAATTGCAAATTTATGGCAAAGCAATATAATCAGCAATTATTGCTACATTGTTCTGTCATTGTTCTGCCGACGCTTTTGCTTGCACTTACAGTGCAGCCACACGATCAAGATTTTCTTGATAGTCTTTTACATATACTGATTGTCAAAATATGCAAAAGTTGACAGCTGTGACGTAGGCTGCACGCAAGTTGAAAGCAATTTACTTTTTCAAGATGTCGTCGCCGAGAAAACAACTCAAAATGTTTTGCTATTTTCCACTTTTGATTTTTCTGCACTGTAGGCTGTTCGAAGGGACTTTATTTTTTTCTTTACTTCTTCCACTGGCATTTTTGTTTCAGAAGCTATAGACTCGTAGGCTTTTATTTTCAAATCATTTCGCCTATATGATGAAAGATTCATAAAATTTCATGGCTTCTGTACAGCTCTATGAATCGCAGAACATCATTTTGCTTATTAATTTTATAAATAAATTTTATTAATAAACATATTTCCCTATTTTTTTGGGTTTTTAGTTAAAATTTTAAAATTCCCGCAACAATTTGTAAAAAAAAAGAACTTCAGCTTTTGCCGGCAAAATATTTGTGAAAAAAAACAAAAACAACTTCAAAAGATTTGTAATAAGATGTTTTCTTGAACGAAAATTGATACACTCACTGGCAAGAGAATTTTAGAGGCAAGTTCGCATCAATTTTTAAAAGTATGAGTGTTTGGTAAAAAAGTGTGAGTGTTTTAAAACTTGATAGCCAAAACTTGATCGTGTAACCCTCAAGTTAGCAATAAAAATTGCTACGTGGAGACACAGCGTAATGTGTGATGGGCCATAGAATGGTTGAATAAAAAAATATTCAAAACGTAGAGTTAACATCACTGATTGTAACGGTATTCTTTTTACAATTTGTCTTTTCCTTTTTCTTTGATGTACAAATAAAACAAAAATCGACTAATGATTTTCCTTCATTCAGTGCTAAAATTTTGTAATTTAAAGACGCGCAAACTCGAACTATTTAAAAAAGTGTATTTTTAGTGTTTTAATTTAATGTAAGTCAAATAATTGAACACGAAATAAAAATGGTAAAGTATATCTATCACAATATGAAAAAAATCTTTTAATTTGATCGAAAAATTAAAGATGATTACCAAGGTATATGTAAATATACCTTGATGATTACATATTTCTTGTCTATTTTGAATAACGGTTATTTTGTTGTTTTCTCTGTCTAACGCAAGGATAATTGCAACGAAAGTAAAAGAAAAGATGAAAAAATTTAGACCTTGAAATATTTTTTCCTTATTTTTTTTTTGCTTTCCAGTCTAGACTAAACTTTATTTTATTGTACAGTTGTGTTTGTTTTTGTTCAATTAAATCTATACTAATTCTGCTTTGTGTATCTTAATTATTTGTTTAGATCTTATTATTGTTCTGTGTATTCCAACTGCTCGGTTTTAACGCAACTCCCAGGTTAATTATTTAAAATGCAACGTCAATTTACCTCGGGCAGCCGCCAGGCACCAGATCCATTTGATCAGTTTCTTGAAGAACATCAATTTTATCGTAAACACACTGCCAGAGATGCATCCTGTTTGTTTCGAGTGATTTCTGAACAAATGTATGACACGCAGCTGCATCATATGGCCATTCGAGAGAAATGTGTGACGTATATGCGCAAACATCGTAAACACTTTGATTATCATGTTGATCGTGATTTCGATGAGTATTTGGACGACATGTCAAAACCAAAAACCTATGGAACATTATTAGAGCTGCAGGCAGCCAGTTATATGTTTGAGTAAGTACATACACAGAAAAAAAAAATTTTAAAATCAAAAAGAAACAATCTTATTTTAAAATAAAACAGCTGTGAAATCGAGCCAAGCTGGTTTTCTTTTGTTTTAAAAGTTTTCGTTTTTATTTTAAAAACTGCAATTTTTATAAAACAAATTTTAAATCAAAAATAAAAATTTTTGATTTAAAGTGAAAATCAATTTTAATAGATAATATACCATTTTTGTATTATAAATTATAGTTTTTAAGACAGGAATATAGCCCTTTTTAATCAAGTATGTAATATTTTTAAATTAAAAATGTGTAATTTTAAATTAAAAGTACCTAATTTTGAAGGTATACGTTGCTTCATACTTACCTTTACACCAGGCAATAAGTAATTAACTCATTATTAAATTTTGAAGGTTTATTAGAGTATAAAAATATACAGCTTAGTACAACTTAAAAGTTATCATCATATATATTATTTCTAAAGCACTTTTTTTTGTCGGTTGCAAATATCTCCCATACCACCGCGTCAAATTTAATGAATGATATCTCATTTTAAAGCTTATTTCTAACACTAATGACGAAAAATAATTAGAAATTGAAAAATTAATATTTTCATTGATAAAAATTACGGTGCGAAATAGTCGCACGGGTCATCTAGTTTAATCTTATTTGATTTATAATTATAATTTGTAATTGAGGTATTTTTGTTTATAAAATATTATATTTATTTATTGACCTTTGTTTAGCATCGTCAGTTAATTAAATTTACAAAATTTTAATATGAATAACACAAAAAAAGCAATACTTTAATTAGGTATATATTATTTTTTGTTATTATGGCTTTTTGTAATTGTGTTATGACAAATAGGTTTTGGAATTTAAATTAAGAAACATTTTTTTCAAAATTTTGTTTTGGTTTTTTTGTGTTATTCATATTAAAATTTTGTAAATTTAAGTTACTGCCGATGCAAACCAAAGGTTAGCGAAATATCGATAGAAATAAATAAATATAATATTTTATAAATAAAAAGACCTTTAGCTTAAACATCTAAAAATAATTATTATGTTCTTAAATATTTACAAAAATTTATTAGATATATTTAATATTTTATTTTGTATGTGCTAAAATAATTACAAAAAATCATTGGATGTACATATCTAATGGAATACTTTTCAAAAACTAACTATAGTAATTTTGGTCTTACATATATTTTACCATTATTATTTGCATATGTTTATTGGAGGACTAGAAAATACTTTTATATCTTTTATATATAAACATTCAAACATTCAAATTTGTTTAACGAAACCGAAAAACATAATACATAAATATTGTTATTGTTTTGTAGAAAAGTTTTAATTTTATATAATTCAAATGTATTTGTATTAATTGATAAATAAAGATTTGTTTTATAAAATGTTCCTTTATATAACAACTCATTTATTAATTTAACATCCTTAAATTCTAATACATCTTCTTTAACTATATTTTTGAAGTATGGTTGATTATTCAAAGTAACAATTTCATATGAATCAAAATGTAGTTCTGATTCAATTCCTTGGTCATGATCTAACAAAAATTTTGAACATTGAAAATTGAAGAAGGATTTTTTTTACCACGCCGTGTTATAAAGTAGTATTCCTAAAAAAATGTAAAAATTGAAACATTAACAATAAATCTGTCAGATATGCCGAATATAGCACTTTTCGTAAAAATTTAAAATGGCTTCGCCCTTTGACGTCTCCATCAATAAACTTTTTAAATCCTATAATTAAAGCCAGAAATTATTTAATTTCTTTGTTATTCAAAGATAAAAACTTACTTTTACTACAGCTGCACCCGAGTTGTTCGATGATGATTGTGTTTGCGAATGACACAACCAATCTTGCACTTTTGACGGAGCTGATAAAGTGTCATCATCAATACCAAACTAAAAAATTTTAAAATAAAGCAAAGAATATTAAATAAACTTATTAATAATCACCTCTTTTTTCCACCACGCAAATAACTTCTCTCTAAATTCCACTCGAAGGCCTATCAAGGGGATGATTTCTTTTAAATCTTAATTTTTTAAGTATTGAAGACTTCTGTATGTTACACTACTCTCTAAAAAGATAAAAATAATAAAAAATTTTAATATTGGCGACATTTTGACTAACACATAACCTAAAAGAAATGAATTTTATAATAATAAGTTGCAACTTACCTTTTAGATATGGCATTACAACCATCAAATCAAAACGTTTTAAAAGATCCTCTAAAGGATCACTTTCTGTATTTGGCTCGTGCGAAATATCATTGATATCATAATATACCGCTAACAAATCTTCAGAATTGTCTTCCATTTTTTACAATATTCTTTTTTTAACTTTTTTTAAAACACACTGCACCGAGCTATTAATATTTTTCTAACTTGTTATACTTTTTAAAATACACTGCACTGAGCTATAATATTTTTTTAACTTTTTATACTTTTTCACTTTATACACTTTTTTAAACACACTGCACCGAGCTATTAACATTTTTTTAACTTTTTGAAATTTTTAAAACACACTGCACCGAGCTATATTTTTTTAATGACGCTTAGTTGTCAACTTTTAAAATTAAAATGGTTTATTTTATTTTCAAGTACAAACCTGTTTTGATTTTAATACGTTTTTCAAATTGTTAAACTTTTTAAAACAAAAACGAAAAATTTTAATTTTAACATGTTTTTTCTGCTTCTTATAGTAAAAACAAAAGTGTTGCCTTTTAATATAAAATAAAACCTTTTTGTTCTTAAAAGTTTAAGTAAAAAAATAATATTTTTTGATACAAAAACGTACATTTTTGTTTTAAATATGATATTTATTGCCTAATTTTGAAAACCACACCGTTTCTTTTTAAAATAAAATTAAACATTTTTGTTTTTAATATATTTTCAAAAAAATTGCTGCAATTTTAAAATAAAAACGCAAAATTTTATTTTAAATAGCGTTTTTTGGTTCAGTGTACCTATTTGTTGAAATTTATCTAAAGATTGTATGTACATATCGAATGTATGAAAATTTAATTTTCTGGTTTGGGGATTAAAATGGTCGTCATGTTGTCATAATATCCTAATATGTATATCGACAGTTCAATTAAAAACATTCAGTGTTCAAATAAATGCCTTTTAACCCTGATAAAATAATGATTCGTTTAGTATCGGCTAAAAGAATTATACCTCTAGTATATTCGCCTAATGGTCAAAATTGGACCATACATTTTTTTGTAATTATGAAGAAAACATTGATCTAAGTATATATGAATTTATTTGTTTCGAGCATTTATTTTTTCCTTCAAAGTGGATCGATTTGGCGAGGGACCAACCTCCGGTTCATATTTTATATTTTACGTGAGTTTATTTAATTTTGTAAGTTCAATATAAAAAAAACCAATTGAAAAACAAAAAATTATCAGAAAGTCTCCTTTATACCTATATTATCAGCCACTCAGGATGTTGCACGTTTAATTTTATGTTTCTATGTCTAATATCAACGAAAATGAATCAAAGTACCAGCTGTTGAACGAAAAATTACCAAAAAGCTCCCCTTACATGTTCTTGTTCACCCAGTTTAATGTATAATTTTATCTTTATAGGTCGAATATTAACGAAAATTCAAAAAAGTTCCAGATGAAAAACAAAAAATACTAGCATTTTTTTAGGTGGCATGTCATAACGTCCAGTGTCATAGTGTCATAACATCCAAGAGTGTCATAGTGTCCATGGACATTATGACACTTTCAAAAGTGTCATAACATCCATGGACACTATGACACTTTGCAAATGGACATTATGACACTTTCAAAAGTGTCATTAGGTCCATAATTAGTAAAGAAGTTAAATACAAAAAAATGATCTGCATACACGCAGAGATAAACATGTTTCATTATGGTCCCAACCAACAAAACTATTTTTAATGAAACTAATTTAACCATAATATGGTTGTCGGTGACAATGATTTGGTTAAATGAAACATGATATGGTAAAAATTTTTTTAAAAATGGTCTCTGGGTGTATATATTAAATATATAACAAAACACTTTTGGGCGCAAGGATTTTCTCCTCTATGGTGTAACAAATACCGGCTTCGCTAACTAAAGCTTCTCTGCACAGCCGGCCTTGGGCCGGGCGCAAGGATTTTCTCCTCTATGGTATAACAAACACCGGCTTCGCTAACTAAAGCTTCTCTGCACAGGCGGCCTTCGGCCGGGCGCAAGAATTTTCTCCTCTATGGTATAACAAACACCGGCTTCGCTAACTAAAGCTTCTCTGCATAGTCGGCTTTCGTTCGGAAACAAGGCAGATTTTAGAAGCTTTACTTAGCGAAGCCCGTATTTGTTATACCATAGAGAAGAAAATCCTTGCGCCCGGCCGAAGGCCGGCTATGATCCCAAATTTGTTTACATTCTTGCTTGTAAGAATTTTTGGCATTGTACTTACTTATTTTGATATTTCAAAAAAAATTTTACACATTTTTATATTTTTCATTATAAGTTAAGTTGTGGACATTATGACACTTTGCAAACTGTCATAACGCCCGTGGACGCTATGACATTTCTTTGATGGACGTTATGACTAGGGATGCGATTTCCATGCAAATGCATGTTTTTTGTCGATAGTCTAAAACCGATGTCGACCAATTATCTTTCCGAATCATTAAATTTGCGTTAAAATGGCATTCATTTGTTTTTGCATATTGTTGCATATTTTGGTGAAAATGCATATTTTTGCATATTTTGGTTTTAAATGCATATTTTTGCATATTTTAACATTTTTGAGTGATAAATTTTTTTAAATTTCCATATAAAAAAAAGTTCTTCGAAAAATTTCCAAATTGTATAAAAAACCCTTCAAAAAAATTTTTTTTTTTAATCAATTAATTAATTTTTTTGAGCTCTGCATAAAATACAAGATTTCAACAAAATATCCTTAAATTTTTAACCGATGCAGCACCTTACATGGTGAAGGCTGCCAATTGCCCTAAAACAATTTGTTGTTGGCACATGGGTTACACCGAGTTGCAGAAGAAATCAGAAGCCAATTCGATAATATTGATTTATTGGTTTCATACAGGATTTAATTCACTTAGGGCCATTATTACAACTTGAAGTTAGCTAAAGTTAAGATTAAATTGACAGATAATAATGTGTTATCTGTCAAAAAGCGTCTGTTAACTGTCGGATAACAGCTAACGATAAGTTATAATAATGGCCCTTAATAGTCAACTCAAATTAATTGATATGGCGGAAAGTAACATTAACATGTGAATGGAAAATAGCCCGACAAATTAAAAAAAAAATCCAAAAACTGTTGCAAATAAAAATAAAAATAGAGGATTTCAGAAAATAAAACAAATTTCAAATATTTTTGATCTAGCCTCTTAAGACCCGAGCATTAACCCATTGAATTTTTACATTTCTTATATATTGTTTACACCTTTTGGGGAGGAAACAAGAAAACTGTATATTTTTTTTTAAAAAATTTTATTTGAATTCTTTGAAATTAAGGGGGCACATAAGTGTACCTCAGGTCTTAATATATGAAAAATTTCAACGTAAATTCTTAATTTCTTAAGATCAGGACTGAACCGATTAAGTAAAGGGCTTATTAACTATTTGTTTTATCTTATGAGGTGTAATTTAAATTTCGGTTTTTATTATTTTTTTAATTTTTTTATTTAAACTGGTAGAAAAAGAGGTGCACATATGTGTACTTAAGGTCTTAGCGATTAGTTATTGAGAAAAAATATCCCAACAGTATGGTTTTTTCAAACAGTTAAATTCAGATGTAAAAATAATGGCTAAAACTTCTAAACCCTGCCATCTTTTGATATTGTTTTGAAGCGCAGTAGCTTAAAGCAAGTAATTAAACTGTTTCTATTGGTCACACGATGTCGCTAGTCTTTAAAACTTGTAATATTTTTAGGTGCACATATGTGTACCCATGGTCTGAAGAGGCTAGAATCAAATGTTCGATCTGAATTAGAAAATTAATATTCTTCAAATGTATTGGCATCCTTGAAGTATGCCTCAACTTCGGTTGACGTTGAGAGATCATTTTCCATGTACAAAAGCTTTTTAACAGACAAAGGCTTACTTTTGATAATATAAAAAAGTATTTATTTGACTACGCAATTTAAATGATGTAGTTATTTAAATTAACTGCCTGTTCATCTATTTCCGAACGACGATTTCGTTCGCATAACTTATATTTAAAACAAAAACAAATTATAAAACATTGTTTTTGTTTTACATTAAAGTTAAGCGAACGAAATCTTCGTTCGAAATCGATGAACAGCGGGTAAGTTCTAAAAAATATTATACCTTTGAATAACAATACAATAAAAACAACAAAGGAATTTTTTATTGAAAATGGTCAAGTTTTTAGTGCATATTTTTAATTTGTTTAATGCATATTTTGGAATTTTTAGTGCATGTTTTATGCGCATATTTTCGATTTTTTAGTGCATGAAAATCTCATCCCTAGTTATGACACTATGACACTGGACGTTATGACATGCCACCTTTTTTTATCTTATAGGTTATCACTAGGGATGAAACGATACCTCTAAGGTATCGATACTTTTACTCGATGTGGTATCGCTCGTAAAGTATCGATACCTACTTAGAATCGAAAAAAAAGTATCGATACTTTGTTACTTGTATGGGTATTTGTATCGGTTTGTATGATAAAAAAATAGAAAGCAGCATTTAAAACGTTCTTATTAGTGTTTTATTACTGTACAATAAAATAAGAACTACGACCTATTAGACTTTTTGTGCAAAACGATAGGTGTAAAGATTGAGACCACTTTTAGTTACCACCTAGTACTAATTTCCTTTCGAAAAATCTTTTTTATCTTAGGAAACAAAATTTTATAGAACGTTCATGATAACAACCTTCATTCAGCTTTTATTCCGGAAACCACTAATCCAACCACCAATGTCACTATGAATTTATCTTAAATGTAAATATGTATTTTATTTCCTTTCAATAATTTCTCAAGCTCAAGGTCCGTTTTATATAAAGAATATTTATTTTAACTTTATCCAATATTTCGCTATCTCAATGGATAGCTTCTTCAGGGATTTTTTGGTTTTTTTATATTTCAAACATATTTAAAAAAAAAAGGAAATAATATTTAGAAGGTCGAAGAAATTAAGCTAAATAATTTATGTATTTTATTTTTAAATTGATAAATATATAATAAAGGGTGGTAAAACCATAATCCATGATGTTAATTGTAAGTCACACTTTAACGTCATGCGCAACTTAAATTGACCTATCTTTGTTTAAGTATTTGACAACTTCGACCATTGAGAGGTACACAATTGACCAGCGCGTTAAGATATAAAGCCTTTTACGAAAAGGGGCGTTCAATCAAAATTCATTTAATGCTCATCGTGATTTTTTTGGTCAGTATAATCGACCAAATGTTTCCACAATCGGGAGAATTGCGCGTAAATTTGAGCAAACCGGGTCTGTAGGAAATGGGAAAATATATGTGCATGCTCCCCAGTTAGTTCTGCGGCTGGCGGCGTCTTTGAAAATGAGGTCGGACAAGCAATTATCGTGTATGGTGTTCGCTATCGCGGGATGATAACGGACTTCCTATAGCCAGAAATTGAGGAAATGTATTTAGACGATATGTGGTTTATAGGTGTTGACTAGGGATGCCAAACAGAGCCAGGTTTTTTGAAACCCGGGATTCGGGATTTTTAATTCAAAAAAAGGGATCCCGGGACGGATCGGGATTTTTCGAGATTTCATATATAAAAGCCAATTTTAAAATTCATATAATTATAATTTAATGTTTATGTATGTATAAGAATTAAAACAAATTGATTCATGAAGAAAATTAAACTCATTACAAAATAAAACTGTTTAATGTGTTCTTTTAAAGTAATATGGAAGTATTATGTATTAAAACTTATATTTTAAAAAAATTCTTAAACAAATTAATGACGTCAGATAATTGATACCTCATTTTATCGCAAACATATGCTGCCGACGAAACCAATATTCGCATTCAACACTTCTGGGTGGTATGGTAAATAAATAACTACATATATGCTATATGACAATATTTAATTTATTTTATCTCAGTTATATATGTATTAATCTAATAAAATAAACTTATGTGTGTCAAAAGACCTTTGGTAGAACTCCCTAAAGTTGTTAACACCTTTTTGCACAACTTGCATTTTGCGTGCGCAGTTCTATTATTATCCATTTAGAAAAAGACCCAACATCTGATTTTGTTTTCGTGGTACGTAATGCATTGCATGTAACATTTATTCACTTGTGACTTTTTTTGTAACCAGTTAAAAATATGATTCATGGCCAGTATGATTTAAAATTGAATTTTTACTAAGCCCAAAATCTCGGGATTTTTATATCAAACCCCCGGATTCGGGACTTAAATTTTTAGAATAATCCCGGGTTTTCGGGATTGGCATCCCTAGTGTTAACTGGTTAAACGGTTTCTTGATACCGTTACTGCTGCTCCAGCTTTGGCAAATAATCAAAAATTTAAGATTAATTTCAATACCAAAGTTAAACGATTACTTTTGACCGATACCGAGTATTTTTTTACCGATACTACTTGGTACTCGGTTGCTAAGTATCGATTACAAAAATACTTGGTACTTATATGAAAGTATCGAATATGTACTTGTATTTACTCGTATCGTTTCATCCCTAGTTATCACTCACTCAGGACCCAACACCTATAATATTATGTTTCTGAGTTCAATATTATAGAAAATTTAAAAATTATCACATGAAGCACAGAAAAGTAAAAGAAAGAAATTTAGTTTCCCGTATTTCCCCTTTTTTCTCCCCATAGAGGTTCGGATGACAAACAAAGGAAGAAAGCTTTCTTAACTGTTTTTGCCTGGCCTGATTTAAACATAAGATTGATATAGTCGAAATATTCGAAAACCGGTTTCTGAAAATATCGAATAGTCGATCACCCTAATTTTTTTATTATTTGATAATTGAAAATAAATTTTTATTTATTTATTTTGCATTTGTGTTAGTAGCAATTTTAAGCGCTTATAACTGAAATTATTGAACAGATTTTAATAAAATATGAAATATAAAATACTTCTGTGAGTAAATTTCTTTCAAATGGTGTATATTTTGTTCAAATCGGTTGGCATACAGTTTTGCCTTAGCCGATTTATATATAGATGTGTGTATATTAGACTGGTCGCATCTTGTATGGGATTTTTTTTTTTTTTTTAAATTTAATTGTTTGCGCTGCTTAAAATATGAGGTTTGGTGTAAGAAATCATGATCTAATTTTTCAGGTCAATCCGACGGCGCCTAGCCGTGCCGGGTGGGGCCCAAAGTTCCCCATATTATAAAAAAACATCTTTTCTATCAGATCTTTATAGTTATACTAGTTGAAAATCCGAAAATCAAAAATATGGCTTCGTTACGATCTTCCGCAGAGAAAGTACTTCAAGTGTGCCAAATTTCAGCTTCCTATGTCATCAGATGGCTTCAGAAAGTTGCGGAAAGAATAGGACATACATTTATTGCGGAATTTCGGATTTTTTTTTGGGGGGTGTGCTGGAAATCGCAAACGCAAAACGCAAGAACTTGGTGGCTGTTTATAATACACTTTTTATCAAATTTTTATAATTTTTGTTATAAAATTCAGTTTAATAGAGAAATGTTTGTATAATAATTGTCATAAAATTCTTTTATTACAGAAATCTTACTAAAAAACGACTTTTAAAATTCTTGCGTTTTGCGTTTGCGATTTCCAGCACACTAAAGCGTTTTTAAGTTACGCGAACATATGTTGTGCAACATCCTTAATTTTCGAAATAACAGTATATCTCGAAAACCAAAGCCAACATAAAGAAAAAAGTTTGAACATTCTTAAAGTAAATTTTATTGCGGAATTTCGGTTTTATTTAGTTTTTCAATAAGCTAAAGCGTTTTTGAGTTGCGCGAACATATGTTAATCTATCTATACAATATATAATTTCTTAGTATGTCAGGATGTTTGCGTATATGTCCTAATCTTTCCGCAACTTTCTGAAGCCATCTGATGACATATGAAGCTGAAATTTGGCACACTTGAAGTACTTTCTCTGCGGAAGATCGTAACGAAGCCATATTTTTGATTTTCGGCTTTTCAACTAGTATAACTATAAAGATCTGATAGGAAAGATGTTTTTTTTTATAATATGGGGAACTTTGGGCCCCACCCGGCACGGCTGGGCACCGTCGGATTGACCTGAAAAATTAGATCATGATTTCTTACACCAAACCTCATATTTTAAGCAGCGCAAAGAATTAAATTAAAAAAATAAAAATTGCGACCAGTCTAATGTATATACCTACTAGAGGCCTGCTTTGAATAACTTACTCGTTTGCCTTTATTCAAAGTGCACAACATTTATTCAAATATAAAACATTTAGGGCCATTATTATAACTTGGCGTTAGCTGTTATCCGACAGTTAACAGACGCTTTTTGACAGATAACACATTATTATCTGTCAATTTAATCTTAACTTAAGCTAACTTCAAGTTGTAATAATGGCCCTTAAAAAGATAAGAAGAGAGTACACCATATACAAAAATAAGAAAGAATGAAATGAATAAAAAACTTGTTTACTGTAACTGAATTTGAGAGTCATTCATAAAAAACAAAACATCCCAGGGGCGAATTTGTCGATTACAGAAGCGATGATGTAATAGACACGAGTAAGACAGTAATGCACACTATCTGAATTACAACATAGTACACTTTTTCGAATGCATTGCCGCGTTTGTGGAGTGAACGCCTACCACTTGCACACAAAGTAAGCGGGATAGTGAAGTGTTCATTCAATAAATATAAACTCAGTACTGCTTCGCACACATTGTAAGCAGGCAGTAGAAAGTTTATACACAATCTCGATTACTTCGTGGGCAAGTAGAAGCAAAAGATGAACGAAATTCATTTTTGTAAATTCCATACACTTCCGTCATACACTTTGTAAGCTAGAATTCATTGAACACGAAGTGATACACACTTAATTGAAGAGATGTGATGTGGTATGCAAAGTTCGCCGCTGGGATTGGAGTTACCCGTTAGAGAGAGCAAGTTTACAAAATACATTCGAATAATTTTTGAATAATTGAATGTACATACATTTATTTGAATACATTGGCATAATATGTGTGTAAGCTTCAAATTTAAGGTAATTGCGCGAGAAAAATGAAAACAATACATTTTAGGGCGGGCGGGACTTCTGGGTCAAAAAAGTGTCTCCCACTTGCATCTAGGCTTGAGTAATAAAATAAAAGGAAATTTTCAGGATTCTTAATAGGTACTTATTTTGTTTTTTCTTCTAAGCTCCAACAAACACCGGCTTCAATAACTAAAGCTTCTTTGCATCGCGCGTTTTTTTCTAAACTTTGTTTTTAATTTTTTTGAAAGTTATTAAAAAAAATATAAGATTCAAAATTAGCGCCGAATGGGAAATTAATTATTTTTTACTCGAATTTATTGAACTAAAAGACCTAGAGGGGAAAAAATAATGAACGATTGCAAAACAAAATAAAGTATGGTCCAATCAAAACGAACGATGTTTATTGTAACTACATATCGAGCCTTTTCTGCAATAGAGTCATAACTCAAATTTGAATTTTCTAGCACCTTAAAATCTAATTCTTCTCTAGAGAGTTGAATATTTAAGATATTTGTATGAACCTTTTGCACAATATGAAGAAACGATATGGCAATTAACTCCACGTTGTTAGCTAGTATGCGGCCCTATGTTCCACTGGTAATTAAAGTATTAAAAACATTAACGGAAAAATTAGGGTTTTTTGAGTAATGACTCTATTGAAGCAAAGGCTCATGTAATACAACATTTTTTTTTAGAGAATTATCTTAATATTTTTTTATTGCGTTGAAGAATCCACAACAATTATGTGTGAAACAAAATATCGGCAAAATGCTCGCCACGGCTTCGGTGGCATGCCTCTATCCGATGGTCTATATTTTCAATGACAGACATACTAATTTGAGGTTCAATGTCGTTAATGTACCGTATTGTATCATCTTTTAGCTCTTGCATTGCTTGGCTTGGCTTATGGACGTTTACTTTTATTAAATAGGTATCCCCACTTAAAATTTCAAAAATCGAAAAATGGTAAATATGGAAGGACCGCTACCGGACATGGCTTAAAAAGTTGGTGGAAGATTAAAATTACACATTTTCAAAACAAAAATCGAAGGATGCACCAATTTTCAAAAACACGTTTTAAAATTTTAAATCCAAAAGTTTAATCTGAAAAACTCGGAGTAATTTTTTTTTTCTAATTTGAACTTTTTAATAAAGTTATAAACAAGAAACTAAAAAATTATTCGTTTGAAGGAGTAAAAAAATATCACAAAATTAGGGAAATCAAAAAATTTTCTTTTTTAAACTATTCTAATTGGCGTGGAATGCCCCACATTTTTTTTATTTTAATATTTTTTTTTTTAATAATTTCAGGCGAAATGTGTTTTTATTTCAACCTTTTAATTTGGGTAATTATTTTAATGAATATCATTCAAATTTCGTAGAAGTATTTCGTGTTTTTTATACACCTGAAAGGCATTTTGATTCCGTATTTACATCAGATTATATACAAGAGGCTGCTATTTGTCAATGTAAGTAATATCAAGATTTTTTTAAAGAAATAAAACTTTAAATCAATTTAAGAAATAAATTTAAACGATTAAGAAATTTATTGTTTAAAGACTAGCAAATTTTTTAATTTACAGCCATATGTTATGAGATTCTTTACAAAGATTTTTTTAAATTACCTGATGTATCCTTTGCTGTCGAACAAATGTTGCACGGTCCCACATTTGAAGATATGGATTACCGAACGGATTCTAACGAAGAAGGTTACTCTACTCGTCTACATTTAAGCGATGGACGTTCGTTCGAGTTAGATTTGCCGCATAACACCAGTTGCATATTGGAAAATTATAAATTGTGTCATTTTCACTATATAAATTTTCCACGTTATTCTGATGATCTACAGAGGGAATTAAAAACTTCCAATTGCGAGGAATATGATAAAAATTCGTTAGTTATACAACGAACCGCTGAATCATTTTTGCCAAACAAGTATATGTCATGTGTTAGGCAACTTTTACAAGAGGGCATTACACCATTTCCATATAAGGTTGCTAAAGCTCTCGACCCTAATATGTATCGTAATATTGAATTTGATTCATGGAATGAAATGCGTAAAGAGCTTAAATTACAGAATTGGTATAATGGAGATACTAATTTTAAGGTGAGTGTTTATAATGAATGTGTGCATTTGTCCACGTATGATTGTCTAATAATGTAGTTTTTGTGGTGTTAAAATTTATTGTAAAAGTTAAATTGTGATTACCTTGTTTCTTCTTCATATTGTCTAAAGAAATTTTTTTTTATATAAAATATTTTAATTTTTAAAAGAGAACATTACCGAAATCCTGCAACTTATTAACGACAGAAATTAATGTTACGTAGTCAAAATTCTTTAAATAACGTTAAAAGTTGTTTCGAAGTAAACATTTTCGTTCATCAAAGTCGGAAGCTAACTGGCCTTGTCGTTAACAAACCTACTGAAAAAAGTTTTCGTTTTATTTTAGATTATTTATAATAATTTTATGTTGTATGTTTTTTGTGTTTTGGTTTTGATAAAATTAGCAACTATTCTTATTATTCTTCATTGCATAAGTAATATAAATTGAATCGAAAAAGTGTTTTTGTTAATTTTTTAATAAAAAAGGGCTGCAAAAATTCAATCTATTCTCGAGTAATTTCATTGCTTGCATTTTATTTTTTCTTTTTGCGAACCAATTGTAGAATTTGTGTTTGACAAAATTAAGACATTAATTTGAAGACTTTGCCAAACACAATAAAATCATGCAAAATTATAAAAAACAGCAGTTAAACATCGATCGCTGCTTTTGCACTGCTTTATTGCTTTGCATTTTTAGTTTCAACAAAGTAATTCTATGCTTATGGTGACTGACCATCAGTTCGTTATTATACAGCACAGAACAGTACTATATTGTTATGTGTGAATTATTTTCAAAAATAATTTAATTAAATGTTCTGGTATTTGTACTGTATTTAATAAAATAACTAATTTGTTTTAATAGCCACATTATTTGACTTTACTCATTACAATTTTTAATTGGTGAAATTTTACGGAAATACTCACTTTAAAAAGTGTAAAAAAATCTGTAGTTGGTGGCATAGATAAATAACTAGATATGGAGGTCTGAATGCTGAGCCAGCCAAGTCAAAAAAAGAAAATATTTTCGGTACCTAAATAAATTAGGAGATGTGAATGGTTAATTATCCATAATCCTTGGAGTAACAATCAAAAAATTTTCAAAATTATTAGGAATCATGAAAAGTAAAAAAATTGGGTGCCACATCAATGTCGTGAATAATTTTCCCCTGTAATTTTTTTCCTTTGCACGAATTTGCGATCATGAAAAATTCCCCCAAAGTGGTGGTGGTTGTGGTGATTCAAAAGATAATAATAACATGGAAAAATGTTCGCGTCAAAATATTTCCCTTGTGATTAGTTTTTCCCCCATAATTTTTTCACTTTTCTATTTGATTTTCTCACTTTATTTTTGCTGGGAACTGAACATGCATGTAAGAAGTTCTTATAATTCGAATATTAAAGTTTACAAATCGACTTTATTTTAAGGGCAAGGCCCGTTTATAAGCACCAAACTGATATATTGTTCAACAAAAAGGAAAACAAAAGGGTAATTGCCAACGGATTTGTGAAGCTTTCGAAAGAAGTGGCAGAATTTTCGAAATTATATTATCTAAAATTTCAAAAATTTCATTGATTTATTTTTAATCTTCTTATGTTGCATTCACTTAGAACTGATGGCGTGAAAAAATGTTCACGAAAAATTCATGAAATCATTTTTCTCTTCGAAATGAATAAATCTGTGGCCGTATGGAAAAACTAGATAACTCCATTTTTTGAAAACACGAGAAAAACACACTTATGGCCATTTTCTCATTAGGCAATTATCTTTTTACCCAACGAAAAACTGCACATTAAAGAAATTTGGTTTTCTCAATGTCTCATTTGCTTCGATTTTATCGCAAAGCTAACCGGCACTCATCTGCCAATTATTTATTTTCCTTTTATTTGCCGTACAGATAAATTCAATCAGCTGACTCCCAACTTTTACATGTATTTTGAGTGGCGTTGCCAGCTGAAAACAATGTTTTTTGTCGGTATATTGAGAAACCCAAAATCGTTAACGGACAGTTTATCGTTCCAATAAATTTATGTTGACATTAAGTAACAGGCAGTTTGTCGATACATTGAGAAAATGGCCATTAAAGTTTTAAACATGTTTCGCTAATTATTTCATTTGAATTTATGTGACTATGCATGCGCATTTAACAAAACATAATTTTAAATTATGTTTAACATTTCTGGTTCCATTTAAATTATTTTTGGACATTAAAACCGAAAATCAATGTCACTTATCTTGTTTTTTCGAAAAATGGAGTTATCTAGTTTTTCCGAAAAAAATTTTTTTTTTAAATTATATTGATATTTTACGGAATTAAGACAACTTAAGTAATGATTTGTGGAAAAACATTAACTTTTTGACTCAACACGTTAATTTACCCGTTTTTTCTACGAACAAATGGAGTTACCCAGTTTTTCCAAAAAATATTTTTTTCCCTTTATGCTTATATTATCAAAAAATAATCTGAGTTTTTGTCTGTTTTTATGCATAAACATAATTAAAAGGTTTACCATTCTTGATTTTATGAAATTAATGGCCAGTTTTTATTTAGGACGTTGATTAACGTTGTACTCGGTTTAACATAATTTGAACCTGAACAACAGCAATTGACTTTGTGGTTAATTTTATTTTAGGTTAGGTTAGGTTAGGTTAGAGTGGCCGGTCACAAAGACCCCGCATAGACCAAATAGGTCCCTAGCGTTACCACAATTGTCCGATAACCCACAGAAGAAAGTAAAAAGGTCAGTCAGATGTGATGGTATCCAAGGTACCCCACACTCTCTTGACGAATGCAAGGAGTCTCATTAACCCAATTCCAGAGACTTCCCCGAGATCTTGGAGATAATGATCTCCCAGACAGTTCGCCCTGGAGCGCACGAGTGCCGGACAGTAGCATAGCAAGTGCTCTACCGTCTCCTTTTCTCCTGGTACCCCACAAAATCTACAATTATCACTATTCAACCGGCCCGCCCTATAGGCGTATACCGCAGTCCAACAATGACCCGTTATAAAACCTATCAGAAGTCTACAGTCCCTTCTCGATAGCGACAGAAGCATTTTCGACGACTCCGGATCATAGGATCCCCACATAACCTTGGAAATCCTGCACGTTCTTGTGTTTTCCCAAAACGCCTCTGATCTCCTCCGTATAGCAGAGTCCGTATCTCTCCTTATATTCTGAATTGGAGCCGGGATGACCACCATCCTATCGTGTGGTAAAAGGGCCCCCCGTTTCGCCAATTCGTCCACCTCCTCGTTGCCCTCTATGCCCTGGTGACCGCGAACCCAGTAGATATGCACTCTCCTATTGACACAGAGTCTATCTATCGAGTCCCTACACTCCTGGACGACAGATGAGTATGAGTATTCCGCGGTTATTGCCTTGATCGCCGCCTGGCTATCAATGAAAAAGTATACCTGCGAGTTCTCGGTGCTGGGAACACGTGCCAAATCAGCAGCCATTTTGGCTGCAAAAACCTCCGCCTGGAAAACGCTGCAGTAATCGGGAAGCTTATACGATTCCCGAATACCCAGTTCTCGGCAGTGGACTGCAGCTCCAACTCCGTCCTCCATTTTGGAACCATCAGTGTAGAATCTGAAGGTCCCTTGGCCTGATCGGAGTCCTACCAACCAGCCGTCCTCCTCTATGGTAACTCGCGGTTTCCTTCCAAGTGTCAGTCTCGGAATGGTGTAGTCACTGCTACAATCTATTCCCCTTATAATACTACCGTGACCATAGAGTCCATATACAAATTGTCCCGTCGCCCTTAAGCGGATCGCAGACCTCCTTGCAGTTCCTTCTGCCACTAGATGAATCGGCTGCAAGTCCAGGATCACATCCATTGCCGCAGTCGGTGTACTACGCAGAGCACCGGTGATACTAAGTTCGGCGAGTCTCTGTACGCCCGTTAGCATATTTCGGTACGATATCTTATCCAAGGCCGTCCACCACACAAGTATCCCGTAGAGTAGGATTGCCACCGCTGTGTAGACCCAATGTGTAAGAGCAGGGGTTAGACCCCACGTTTTGCCTAGCATTCCCTTACATGCGTAGAGCGCAATCGTTGCCTTTTTCACCCTCTCCTCCACATTCAGTCTCCACGACAGTTTGCTATCCAGTATTACTCCCAGATACTTAGTGTGGTGTTTAAGTTCTAGGTTAGTACCCCCTAGTTTAGGTCTCCTCCATGGACCAACTTTATACCTTTTCGTAAATAGTACTAGGTCCGTCTTCTCGGGATTAACTCCCAGTCCTACTCCGGCTGCCCACTGGTTGATTATCGCCAATGTAGCCTCCATTACAGAACTAATAGTATTCAGATCCTTGCCAGTAACTATCACCGCCACGTCATCTGCGTATGCGGTCATCTTTGCTGCCCCGTCCTGAAGTCTATTGAGAAGTTCGTTGACGACAAGCGTCCATAGCATCGGCGAGAGAACCCCTCCCTGGGGGGTTCCCCGGTGTGCCCTCTTTGTTATCCTGGAGTTGCCCCACGCCGCGGATATAGTTCTACACCGTAGCAGGTTACCAATCCAGTTTTTAGCATGCGGATGTGCCCCAGTGCGAGATAAGCTGGCCAAAATTGCCTCTGTGGACACATTATTGAATGCTCCCGCGATATCCAGGAACACACCCATAGCGAAGTCCTTATAGCTCAGGGTCTTCTCAATCAGCGAGACAACTGAATGAAGTGCCGTCTCAGTTGATTTACCCTTCGTGTACGCATGTTGATTGACAGAGAGAATGGTCGGCATGTTACCCTTGACATGATAGTCCAAGATTCTCTCCAACGTTTTCAGCAGGAAGGATGTGAGACTTATAGGTCTAAAATCTTTTGGGTACATATGATTGCTCCTACCCGATTTCGGCAGAAATACAATCTTAGATATCCTCCAAGTTTTAGGCACATAGTTTACCCTCAGACATCCTTTTAAAATTTCCACCAGTCATGGTACTATCCGTTGTCTACCGCGCTGTAGTTGCGCTGGGATAATTCCGTCAAGACCAGGCGACTTATATGGCTGGAACGAATCGATTGCCCATTCCACCCCCTCATAGGTGATAATTCCGCTATCACCATCTGCCACAACAGAATTTTCATCAGTTGGAATGGGATCATTAGAGCAGCCCGGAAAGTGTGTATCCACAAGCACCCCCAACGTTTCCGCGCTGCTCCCTGTCCATTCTCCGTTTTCCCTACAAACCGTACTTGGCATTACCGGACTGCCCACTAGCATCCTCCGCAGTCTTGCCGTTTCGGTTGTCTTCTCTATATTGTCGCAGAAGCTTTTCCACGAAGCTCGTTTAGCCCTTCGCACGTCGCGCTTATACACCCTAAGAGCGTCCTTATACTCCCCCCAGCACTCAGACCGGTCGACAATTTTCGCCAGTTTGAATAGCTCACGAAGCTCGCGTCTTCCAGAGTCCAGCTGACCATTCCACCACGGCGGTCTGGACTTACGCCTAGCTCGTGTCGGGGGACACGACTTCTCATAGGATCTAGTAACGCCCGATACCAATGTGTCTACAGCCGAATCTATGTCCCCTGAACTAACCAATGTTCCCGAGTGACCTAGGTCCCTGTTCAAAAGTGAAGAGTATTTGGCCCAGTCCGTATTCCTTGGGTTCCTAAACACTGTTTTGTCAGGTATAGTATAATTTAACAAAAATGATATATAGGAGTGATCAGAGAAGGATGGCTGCGTAAGCACCTTCCAATCATCTATCACTGTTTTATAATCAGTATAAAGCGTCACATCAAGCACATTTTCTGAGGTGGGACCCCTATACGTGGGGACCTCACCTCTATTCGCAATTTGTATATTATTCTGTAATATAAAAGCAATAAGATCCTCACCTCTACTGTTGGTATCCTTACTGCCCCATATTGTGTGATGAGCGTTAGCATCTGTACCCACTACCAGGTTTTGTCTCCTTCTACAAGCTTCCTCGACTAGTCTATGGAGTTCTACTGGTGGGGCATCCCTATCGTGTGGCATATAGGATGATGCAAAAAGTACCATGTCATCTCTGCCATCCTCCAAGGCCACCACTGTGAGATCGTCAGTGCTGTAATTATAGAGAATATATGAACAAAAATTCTTCCTCACAAGTATTGCAGAACGTATTCTACCTACCACTTTTGAGAAGTACGTGTTATAATTACGTGACTTCAATCCAGAAACCCGATTTCCTGTGGAGATCCACGGTTCCTGGATTAAAGCCACGTCGTAGCGACCCTCCTCTAACGTGAGGAGGAGTTCGACCGATGCCATCTTACAATGTTGGAGGTTGACCTGCAGGATCTTTAGCGTCATCGACTAAAATCACCCGCTCGGGGTCGGCTCTATCCTCATTGGCCGTCTCACCCAGACTCAGTCCAGAAGTGGCCGCAGTGGCAGCTACTCACGCTCCACTTCATCGACCTCCAGTGTGTTATGGTTGGAGTCCTGCGGATGTCTTTTCTTTAACCGTAGAAAGACACTTCCAACTCCCCATGACATTTTTCCATACCGCGGATACAAAAGGTCTTCCGCCTCCTTTGTGATCTGCAGTATGTAGAATCCTCCATTCTTTAGTGGGAATATCAGGATTCTGATTTTGTAGGAGACGAAGAGCGACTTCCGGTTTGACAATACGCGGAAAATTCACCTTCGCCTTCGGTATAGCAGGAATGTGCGATCGATCCACAATCTTAAGTTGTGCATCCGACCACAAACCCTTGAGTTTAGTAATGACTCCTTTAAGCCATTCCAGCGTCATTTCGTCCTTGCAACTGATGAGCTTCACTCCATTGAACCAACCAGCCCCATCAAAAGAGGGCAGCGGTCTGTCAGGTTCAGCTTCCATCTTAGCAACGATTGCGTTGAAAATCTTCAGCTCCACAATCTTCCATCGCTCTGTGGACATTTGACCAAAGGGGTTGCTCATGTCGAGAAGTGCCACGCTCAGAGGACGTTTGGCCACTTCACTGACTCGTGCAGCCTTTGGCAACGGCTCAGTGGCAGATGTCGAGGGTCTGATCTCCTCGGGGTTTCTCTTGGATTTTTTCGTCTCCTTAGGATTTACGGCAGATGGAGACTCATCAACTGACCGCTGTCTTTTTCCCTGCATGCTCTTAATCACGGCTTCTTCAATGCGGTTGGGGAAACCATGGTTTTTGGCAGCATATTTGGGGTTATTTGAAAAGTGAGCTCGGCCTTCTGCAATCGCTCCTTTGGCCCACTTCATCCGCTCTTTCTCATCATTGGAAAGGTTGGATTGGGAGCCAAGCCGATGCTGTATCCGGACCGCAGCTTTGTATTCTGATAGAGCTCTAAGTCCTTCCTTGCTTCTCCTGGGCCTGTTCCTATTTATGGAATGGGCTCCCCGAGATGTGCTAGGTGAATTTAGCAGCTCACGTTCCTCTTTAGAGGTAATAGTTTTGACGCTATCGAGATCCGAGTCTGAATCGACAACGGCATCCGTACGTGTCACAGTTGCGTTTTTGGCATCTTTAATACTTCCACCGTAAGGCGCCTTAACCACGGCAGAGAATGTGTGACCGCTGGCGACACGCAGAGGAGATACTGGTTCTCCACCGTGCCCGCCGGTGGTCGCAGTCACTACTAACACCGACGTTTGGGCGTATATTACCGCCCGGCTTTTATTAATTTCTTCTTCCATTTCATTATCTTCAGTTGCATTTTATACATACTGCCATGTTCGTATTAACGCCGATCCACCGGATAACAGACGCGCACCAGGAAGCCGCCCAATATGGGAACAGACGCGCCTGGATTTTAGTTCCAAGAATCGTGGAGACATCACCGACCCGAAAACCGCCCAATGTGGGAAACAGACGCCCGGACCGAATCAAACCCCACGATTACCTTCTACCTATGATCAAGACCCATCACAGTAATGTGGCAATAGGCATTACATTGAGACACTATGCTCAAGGCCCTGATCTTAGCCGCGTACCCACCAGTACCCGTTACCAGCCAGCACCCCCGTGGAGGGTTCAGTAGAAGGATTTTCATGCCGGCCTAATTTTATTTTAATAAATATTAAAATTTTAAACAAAAGGTGTTCCATTAAATTTTTATACTAAACTTGGTAATAAGATCGTTTTTAGCTTTTTAGTTTAGCTGACCAAAAACAATGTCTTAGAGCCAGTTTTTGACATAAAGATCAGCGATTAAATTATAACTAATCTTTGAAATTCGTTTTTGGGTAGTCGATTATTTCATTTTGCTTTCAAGTTTAAACGCCCAAAGTTGGCGGTTTAAAGTTGCGACAGAACTTTCAAAAGTACGAACAGCTTATAAAAGGAAATATTTTTTATTTTTTTTTATTTAAAGTTTTATTAAATATTCCACCCTCAAGCTTAAATAATTAAAAGTAATTATAAAACAAAGGTCAAATAAGAATAAATATCTATTTATAAATGTATAATATTATATAACACAATAGAAAATTCTCGCCTTTTCTTCTTCTTTTTCACGTTAAGAACAATAATTTGATGACAATTTTTGATATTTGTTTTAAACTGCCATACTTATACATAAAATGATTGTCAATTCATATGGCAATGCTAAAAGCTTTAATCTTTCACTCAAAAACGCCACAGAGGATTAAGGCTAGATTAATTTTATTATAAGATTAACAAATCTTACTATTGATCCTGGTTTAAACTCTAAGTAAAAAACCCGCTCTTAGGCTTCTACATATTTTGTTTTTTATGTTTTGCATAAAATTTAAAAGATTTTATCATCCGTGCTTAATTCCCAATTTTTATTCTTGATAAAAACACTGCAAATTTATTGTTGATGGGATATGCTATTCCCATGCGCATTTCACTGGTTGCTTAGGCCAGATCGTCAGGAAACTTCATCCATAAAGATCTTAGAAAAACTAAAGATATTAAACCAAATAAAACTGTCAAGCGTATAAGAATTAAAGCAACAGTTCTACTTGTAACAATATCAAAGTTTTAACAAAAACCTAAAAGTAAACGTAATAGTTACACGTTCGTGCAAAAAAATGTAAAAATTAACTCAAGAAAATCAACAATCCGGAAGCAAAACGTGATCGAGAAATCGGACGAAGAACTCGTAAATTTAGAAATAAATACTTCAGAAAACAAACTGAAATCAAGCTGGAAAGAGCTCAAGAGAAGTTTTATTGATGAACATTTAACATTGAGAAGATCTTCAAGATTGCAGAAAAAAATAATTTTATAATATAAAAATTTTATTAGTATTAAATATCGTATAGTGTTAAAAATATTAATATGTTCTTAGATTAATTTAAAACTAAAGAAATTTACAACCAGGCTCACAATGTCGACAAGAATATTTCTTTCGCATATTTATATTTAAAACAAAAATAAAAAACTAAAATTCTTTTTGTATTATTTTAAGAAATCTGTGGCCGTATATAAAAACTAGGTAACTCCATTTTTGAATAAAGTTTGTTTGTCTTCCAGATTCAAATTTATATATTTATTCTTAGAAAAAAAACTGGATAAAAATGGTTTTTATTATTTTTGTACGTAAAAACACCTTGCTTTTATCTTTGCAACAGAAAAAAAATAAGTAAGTTAAAACCTTTTTCAAAGTTACTGTACCACATAGGGTACGGTATGGGCTAAAAACTATTACTCGGAAAGATTTTGGGTGTTTGGCAGTCGTAAAACTGCAGAAAAGATATAATATGCTTATTAAGAATGTATAAATATATTCTTTGAATTCTCTATAGTTGTAATTTTTAGGCTCAACATTTTGACCCGAATTTGTTCTATATCGCTCTTTGTCTCTAAGTTTTCGAGACAACACCGTTTTAAACTTCTAATTTTTCTGTTTTCTAAGAGACTATGGAGTTAACTTGTTTTTTCAACAAATGCATGGAGTTATCTAGTTTTTACATAAAAATTTATATTTTTCTGATTTTTGTTTTTCAAATAACTATTAAATGAGAAACTATATCGAAATTTCGATCTGACAGAGTGATAGTAAATGAAACACGCTTTCTATTTTTGGTGTTATCTTAATTTTCACAAAAAGTGGAGTTAACTAGTTTTTCCATACGGCCACATTGGAACAAAAATTTCTCGTGTAATTCACAATAGGGATGATTATGTTCTCTTTTTCGGTATTATGCTTTTAAAACTAGATACTATTTTTTAAAATACACTTAGGCCCATTTTCACAACTTACCGATAGCTTAAAGTAGACTTTAACTGGCCTTATAAATAGTGTTCCATTATTAAAACTTTACTTTAACCTAAAGTGAGCGATAAAGTAAATTAAGGTCCACCCTACCTGGTAGGTAAAAGTAATGTTGCAATAATGGAACACGTTTTATACGTCCGATAAAATCCTACCTTTAGCTATTAAGTTGTGAAAACGGGCCTTATTAAGATAGTATATTATGGAAAAAAATTCTTTAATTAAAAATGTACTTGTGTAAATAGTAGTTCCTCTTGAAAAATGTCTATAAAATGGTACCTTTCGAACACTAATGGCTCGATTACGGATGGCAACACAACTTCAGCTGCGTTGTCAAAAAGCAACGCAACTGATATTTTAATTGGTATTAGGTACGGCAACATTATGTAGTGTCCAAAAAGTTATCGATTATGCTATTCGACAGTTTGGCAACTAGAAAAAAATTTAAAAAAAGAACGAACAAAAAAGTGATTCAGAGTGAATAAAGAGTTAAATTAAATAAAATTTTAAAATATGATTAGTTCTGTGAATCTATTTTTCTCATACCAAGAGGAGGCGGCAAACGTGACATCTATAAGACGTTGTTTAGAGATATGTATAACAAGCCTCTACCGATTGTTTTTGCCTGTTGTTAGTATTTTGAAGCTCAGGGGTCTAATTAGCGCATTCGATATCGAGTAAACTATCGTATTTTTCTGCATGCGATAGACACTGACGTATCGAATGAAAACTCGAGAGATTTAATGTCTTTTGTTACTCGATATAGAATGCTATCATCTCAAATTACGATATATTTCATTCGATATCGACTGTCATGATACCAAATTAAAAAATGTCAATCAATTTTGCTCGATATCGTATACGGTGATTAGTCTCAGTATCTTGTTGCAAGACTTCCGCTAAGTTTGTCCCAAAAACATATCCTTAAGGATTTACTGGCAGCTCCATTATCTGTTAAAGCTCGGCTGCAGCCTGTTTAATCGGGGCCAAACTTATTTCCTCTGACGGTCCGCAGGTATATAAACTTTTTTCATTGTCCGACTTTTTTTTTTCTTTAACCCATTAGATCCCACTGTACTCGCTTGAGTACAGAAAATTACCGAATTTTATGCCCTCGTAACAATATCGTTATTATCTTTTTTGAAGAGCTGTTCGCTTAAAATATTACTTTAGAGTGTAGAGAGTAAATCTGTATCATAAAAAGGTGATTCCCCGTTTTTCAGTATTTTGCACTTGTCATAGCTATTTTTTTTATATTTTGCTAGTGTTGAGCTTGACGCGGAGAAGATCGCTTGTAATTTAAAGCTAATCTAACTAAATTTAAGTATAATTATTAAAATTTGTTGAAAAAGAGGTTAAAAGTGTTTTTTGGTAAGCATTATTATTGCTGTACTCGTATGAGTACAATGGGATAATACATGTTATAATTTTCATATAATAATTGTAGTTATTTTGCGATGGACGTTAACATGTTTTATGGTAAACAATTTGAAAATATTGCTGCTGCATTTGTTTATGCTGAAAGTAATAGTCACACGAGTTTGGGCTTTACCATAATTCCTCCAAATACCGATCACGAAACAGATGAAGAAGAAATTGATGAAGGAAATTTAGTACGTAATGATTTTCCACATTTCAGGGGAGTTAGAATTGCTTGGAGATAGCGACAGTGATGATAATGATGTTCCACTCTCAGAGTTAACGAAATCGATGTTAGGGCCATCGGCAATAAAATGGAGGAAGATACCCATGAATATACCGAGCTCTTTTGAAACTTGAATGCAAATCTCCTGTAGAAGTATTTGAAACAGTTGTTGATAATTGTGATGTGCATCTAATCATTGATCAAACTATGAAATACGCCTCACAACACAACATTATTAAAAATATTTAACCAAAAAGTAATAGTTTTGTTATAAATTACAAGAAAAAGCATCGAAAAAGAAAAATAAAACTATTTCTTTTATGTTAAAAGTTATTGCATCAGAAAATTAACTGATGCAATAATTGCCAATATTTGCTGCAGAGCTCCGGCATCACTGCATAAAAAAACTTTTGACATATGAAAGTAATGCCAAGTTCCTTGCAAGTGATGCATTTACGAACATTCAACTTAACTAATGCGCAACTGATGCGCAGTGATGTTAACCGTACGGTAATTACCCTTTTTTAGGGTAATTTTGGGCCGCAAAAGGTAGCAAGGTAATTTTTTTTAAAATACGGTAATTAAAAGAAATTTGGATTTTTGGTATACATATACTAACATAAGTAGGTTTTATAATTTTAGCTTTTACGAGGTGATTTTCAGTTTAAAAATAGATAAATTTTATAACAAAAAATTAAGAACTTTAATTATGTTTCTGCAAATTTTTTCGTAAAACCTATAAGTGCAAAATAAGAAAAATGAAATTACTCTTGTTTATTATTAATTTTAAATTAAAAATCAAAAATTCTTAAACATATGAAATAGTATTTTATTTTTTGATATCAGTTTTTTACCGTGCGTAGATATGACCACTGTTCATCGATTTCTTGCAAAAAGTAACAATTGAAAAATTTGAGCTGACTCTCTTTAGAGCAACAAGTGCAATATGTACGCTTAGCGTATTAAATAAAAATATTTTGAGTTGAATGAATATACATATGGGGATATCCGTCAAAAGGTCCACCGTGTCCGAAAATTTAAAAGTTATTAAAAGCTGATTATTTTACGATATTGTTATAGAGAAATATTTAGATTTTACTAATTTTATAAATTTACTCATAAATTTGTTCACTTAGATGAATAATCAGACTGCAAAAACGTGCAAACGTAATTTCTTATATGTGAGAATGTTTTATTGTATGTTTTCTTTACTATTATCTTCCTGAAAAGAGGTGATATTTGATAAAAATTATTCCAAAAAAAATTTCTTACATGGTCTGTAACAAGGCGAATTGACTAGAAGGTGAGATCAACTTTACAACTACAATGCTTCTGTGGTCGGGTTGTCAAAAATATTGCTAGTAAAAAAACAGGTTTGTTTACATAAAAAACAAGTTTGTATACAAACTTTGACAAGTCGACCACCGAAAAAAAACACCATATGTTGACTTGACCCCACCTTCTAGTCAATTCGCCTTGGTCTGTAATCTAAGGAAGAGTTCAAAGAGCAATATGCTATTCGGATTAACGGTAAATTTTTATTTTGTTTTAATCATTATTCAGTTCAATTATTATGGAATTTCACATTCAAATGTCAGAAAATACAGACGATTTTTTAATCAAACCAAAGACATTTTAATGTTACATTGCTACGTAAAATTCTCAAAGTAGTTTGACTAAAAAATTGTGCCAGGTTTCGCTGAATTACTCTTTTTTATACATGGCCACAAAAACTACTTCTATTTTTTTCACATTCGAACCGCTACTTCTTTTGTCATTATCTTTGACCTAAAATCGCGCCCTCCATAAACTTTAGCATAGATAACAGTACTTTCTTAGTGCTATAATTTAAGGGTTAAGAGAACGTAAAAATATTTGTTGTTTAAAATGTTATTGTATTTTTGATGCGTACGGCTGTCATTTGGATTTACCCATATATGAACCTATTTTATTCAAAATTATTTTACTTCCTTATTCATAAAAAATAAAACTCTTGTTGAAAATGTATTTTAACACAAAACTTTCCATTGAAAGTTTTCTAAAAACACATTTAACAGGAGATGGACCTATTGCTTTTAATATAAATTTTACTACACAATCAATCGCCTGTCATTTGGAAACAGCATATTAATGTTTTGATAAAAAACATATTTTCGTACGGTAATTTCTTCTCAAAAAAGGTAATTTTAAGAGGTCCGCAAGGTAATGAATAAATAAAAGTTAACATCACTGCTGATGCGCATCAACTGCATTTACGAACGTACCCATACTCATACACGTACAGGGTGGGCCAAAAGTTACCATTGGGCTTAAAAGTTTAATAACTTTTTCGTTTATTAATTTTTTTTTATTTTTTTCTCAGATTATATAATATACAAAATGGAAATTTTTTTCACTATGTATGAAAAATAATCACACTTATTGTGTTTGGCGTATTAAAAATACTTATACGACTGTTTGGTAATAGGTTAAAGAGAACGTGAACTTTTTTCCTTTAATCTATAACCAAACAGTCGTTGGCGTATTTTTAATATAGTATTTTCACAATAAGGGCGAATGTCTCTTAAATGACCACCGTTTTCAGCTTCGCACTGATGGGCTCGTTTTAGAGCATTTTCCATAACATCTTTCTAAATTTGTGGCTGTAGCGTTCGAATTTCTGCACCAATGTTTGCCTTGAGCTCAAGGATTGTCTCTGGCTTGGTCACATACACTCGCTCCTTCAAATAACCCCAAAGAAAATAGTCGGGTGCTTTCAAATCTGGCGATCGCGCAGGCCAAATAATTTACGAATTTTTGGATATTATTCGCTCTCCAGAAATCATAGTGCTATTGTTTCTCGGGCAGTGTGGGCAGTGGCTCCGTCCTGGGTATATCTGAAAATCTTTTTTTTAAATGCGCCGTAGAACGCCTTCTGGCAGATGTTTCTGCTGTTTTGTTGACACTTTGCTGTACTCTTTCAATATTCTCCGCAGTGCGACTTAAACGTGGTCTAACGGTTCGACGCAAATCTGTTACGATCCCATGTTGGTAATGACGATCAACTAAGGAACGAATCATTGCTTCAGTGGGCGAAATTTTGACGTTAAAATGTCCCAGATATGCTCTTTGCATTAAAATAATTGATCTCTGATTTAAATAATAAAATTCTATTATACCGGGGGGAGCTTTAAAACCATGGTAGATAAGGCCATGATGGCATTATTGCTCAATTGAATGGGAGATAAAGCCATAATGGTCTTATTGCCCAATCATTGAGAGGCAAGGTCATATTTAAAATTTTGCGAAATGAGAGATATATCCATATTTTTTTTCGCAAATGAGAGATAAAGCCATATAAGAGGGAAAATCCTTAGTTATCAGTGAAAAACATTTTTTTCACTTTAATCTCTTAAAAAAACGACTTGATCGATTAAGACAACGACAACTGGAATAAGGCTGAATAGCAAGCTAATTCCTGCATTCAAAAATCATACAGTCATTAAAAAAAACGCAAGAGTTTTAAACGAAACACATTATTAAAGTGGGAAAATATACGCAATTCAAAAGGTAGTTGATTCCACCACTTCGCAATCCGAATCCTTAAAGATCTTTTAAACAGTGTTGAAGAAATTCTAGGAATTACTTTTTACCATTTGGAAACCTAAAATTAAATAACATATATACAAAAACTTAAAACACAAACATTTATTAAAAAATATACTTATTAGTTTTGTCGCATTCTTAACTTTAAAAAATATTAGCAACAAGCTTATGGTTGTCAATATGGCAACAGAAAAATCAAGCTGTTAGTTGACAGTTGCCCTACGTAATATAAATTTGGCAACTGGCAGCGCAACTTCAGTAGATGATGTAATATCTTCAGTTGTGTAGCCTTCCGTAATCGCCTCATAATACATATTTAGAATTGTACCAATATTTTCTAAATAATTTGAAAAATCGTAAATGAAATGCTTTTATTTAATAGAATGTCTGTTAGATGTTATCGTTTAATGTTTATTTGTCCTTTCGTCATTTATGTGTTTTATGTCTTATATTCAGTTAATACGTTATAGCACAAGACGAGTTCGCAAAATATTTCAGGTTGGCGCTAAGTGTCACGTTAAATTGCGCAAGTCAGAGCAGGATCTCTATACTTGCCACATTCAGGAGATTGCCGTGGATAAGGGTCAGTGTATAGTGTTTGTTGAACAATTGGGGGAAAAACGTTTAGTTCCCTATGAGAATCTTACACCACTACCACCGGATCAATTTAAACCTTGGACAGTGCCATATCGTTTACAACGTCATATGCAAAAATATAGTTCTGTGCGCTTTACTCGACAATATAATTATCGTTTCAAATTTAACACAACAACTGAGCATCATCATCACCATGAATTTGCATGTGGATCGACAATGGATAATGATAGTTGTTCAACTGATTATATCGATGAAAATCCCAAAAAGTTAGCACGTCAACAACATAATCAACATTGCACCGCGGCCGCATCGTATTTTAAATTAAAACAATACACCCATTTGGAAGATTTTCGCACTCATGTTGAGTATTGTACAATGCCTTTGACGGTTACACACTCAAGTCGAGAAGTTGACGCTGCAAAGACTGGTGGTAACCAAGCAAGAGCAGTGGAATCGAATGAAAATTCTAGAACACCCTCTAGATCTTCTACGGCAGCGGGAGTACATCGTAATATGGAAAGGACACAAAATAAAGTCGCCCCAAATAGTGTTGAGGAACATTTTGGCGCTCCACAGGGATTTGTTGTTCCTCACATGGAGGGATATGATGTTGATCATTATAATCCTAATGGGGCTCTATATATGCCTGAAATGGCAAATTTTTATCCCATGTATCCCTATGCAACTGCCGCTGGAATACCGGAAGATTATTATGGCTATTGTGGCTTTGATGCTGGTCTGCCACCTGGAGCGACTGTAATGCCGGCAGTCAATAACGTTAACGGTTTTTATTATTTGTGTAATAATACATTAGCACCTCCACCAGGCAATTATATTAACTCCACCAATTCCTATTTCGCGCCACCACCACAATCTCTAGGTATGGCACAGCCATCTCCAATGCTGGCACCAGCTAACACTTTAAATCCTTCGTACTTTGCTCAATCGGCTTTTTCTAGTGTTGCTATGGGCACAAATCAGAGCTTAGCTCCACCTCCTAGTGATGTACCTCTTCCAGTGAAAAATACGCCATCACGTTTAGTTCATAGAAGTGTTTCAAATACGCCAACGAATACACCACTCAGTGGACGCATTAATTATGAAGCCAATAAATCTGTAAAAGCCAACGGCAATGATTTACCAAATGATGTGGCTACTTTAAGGTTTTTCTACAATATGGGATTGGATTATTACCACAAGCAAAAGAATAATGCATCCGAAGGTAAGGCAAAGAAAAGATTTTACATACATACATACATACATATAAACAAAACTAAAGTGTGATTTTTTATTCCAGTTGAAACAAATGATGATCCAGATAAAATTTCAAACGATTTGCAAAATGTCAAACTCGACGAAAATGCCAATCAAGTTTTAATAACTAAATCGGATGCTAATAATAATAATCTTACTGCTACACCAAGTGATGGACCATCACATTCTAACGAATCCAATCCAATGTCCAATCAGATAAATAAAGCACATGTTAATGCCGGGAATAATTCATGTTCAGGTGCAGGTGGTAATAAAAATAATAATAATAGCAACCAACGTCGCTATAGTTCTCGTTATTTTAGTGGCAAAGATCGTCAAATGCCACAACGTAACACCTTAAACCATAATTCACATAACTCTGGACAACAGCAGCTGCATCATCATCAAACCCACTCCCAACATAATCAGCGAACATTTAACAACAATTCCAAGTACTCCAACAATAATTTTAATTCTTCTAATTCTGCAAATAATGCTCGCAATGGACAACATCATTCAATTCAACATCATGTGCAACCAGTGCAGCAGCAACAGCATTTAAATTTTGAACACTTATCTCATTCATCAGCTACGGATAAAACTCGCCAAATTTCACCCATATGTGGTTACGATGAAACGTCGATTAGAGTCAATTCAACCGAACCTCGTAACAGTCAGGTATGTAAATTTACCAATTCCACGTTGTGTCTGTTCTTACACTATAAACGGTTTCTTTCAGAAAGTCTGAGTTTGTTGGTGAGAGGGGGCAAAGAACATTCTTCATATTTTTTCTCCCCTCTCACGAATAAACTCAGAAGAAAGCTTTTATAGTGTTTTCTTTTTATACATTTCACCATAGGTGGAAAGGGGATAAACATATCATAAGTAAGGTGTGGTATTACATTAAAATGCACGTTTTTGCTAGAATGTTTAAAAACAAAGTAAATAAGTTATTAATCCGAATCACACTTTTTGCTGAAGAATGCCATCGATTTGTTTTTGTGGATATTTTATCGTTAATAAAGGGTTTCACTTCAAAAATTTTGAACTCTTGCGAAAAATCAAAAGAGCTAAAACATAAATACAACCACACATAGACATACATTTTTTGTTGTCCGGGGCTTAGTAAGTGCCGTCAAGTTTGACCCGTCAATTCTTTAGTTTTTAGGAGAGAGGGGAAATTTGAAATAAAAAATATTATAAATTGTAGTGTTTGAAGATGAACTTTGTTAAGAAAAGAAAAAAACATCAATAAAATGGAAGAAGTAGAAAAAATAAAAGTACTGGAATAATTGTCTGAAAATATTTCAAGGAAAATCTTCTATATATATAAAAGAGTTGCGTGAGTGACTGACTGACTGACTCATTCATCATTGCCCAGCCCAAACCACTGACCATAGAAACTTGAAATTTGGATTAGCGCTTGGTCACTCTCCAGATCGATCCACTAAGACGGGATCAGAGAACGGCTTTCTGCGATTGCAAAAAATCGCAGTAAATGAACACCAACAAATACACTCGCTTAATCGTCTCATCGAGTGGTTTATCGTTGTTATTGTTGTTAATGTTAACAAAGCGTCTCATCGAGTGGACAATGACTACTTGAATGCAAAAGTATAAGAATGTGTGCCTTTTGACTTTACACAAATAAGATATATTGCGTGCATAACAAAAATGCAAACAAAGCACTTTCAATAAAAAACGCACACATGCAAAAATCAAATGTGTACGAAACGATGTAAAAATTACCAACGTTGAACTTTGTTTTGCAGGCAAAGAGTGAATGTAAATTTGAGCGTATGAATAAATCAAGAAAAAAAAGTGATTTTGCAGTTCTCTGGACGAGATTTTTCGAAATTTGAATGTTTAGGGGGTAAAAAAAAATGTAAAAAGGGGAAAATTCGGCAACCTTATATCTCCAAAACTAAATGTAATACTTATGGCCATTTTCTCAATGTATCGACAAACTGTCTGTTACTTAATGTCAACATAAATTTATTGGACCGATAAACTGTCCGTTAACGATTTTTGGTTTCTCAATATACCGAAAAAAAACAAAGTTTTCAGCTGGCAACGCCACTCAAAATACATGTAAAAGTTGGGAGTCAGCTGATTGAATTTATCTGTACGGCAAATAAAAGGAAAATAAATAATTGGCAGATGAGTGTCGGTTAGCTTTGCGATAAAATCGAAGCAAATGAGACATTGAGAAAATCAAATTTCTTTAATGTGCAGTTTTTCGTTGGGAAAAAAGATAATCGCCTGATGAGAAAATGGCCATTATAATATGTCAAATGTTATTGTTTACATTTGTTTGCAACTGAGCAAATATGCACTACTAACTTTGCTCATGGTTTTTTATTGCAAACGAAGTAAAAAAGAGCAAATTGGAAATATGTACATTTTGTTGTTGTGTTGTGCAAATGTGTGTATTTTTGCACGCATTTGCATCGTTTGAACACTTTGCACTACCCATCCTTATTTCTCTTTTTAATTTAATTTACAAATTGCAAATTTGCACAATGACCGTCTTGATTACTCTTAACAGTAAAATTTGTAATGACTGTAAAATAAAACTTAAAACACGAAAAACAGGAATCATGTATTTTTTGTAAATAAAACAAACAAAAATCAATCAAAAAGTCAATTTTGAATTTTTTGATGATACGTTGTTTTGTATTTTAGGTGACGATATTAAGAAATAAATTTTAGGCAATTTTTTGTAACTACAGTAGTATTCCTGTTTAACGAACATTCGATTCTGCGAACATCGCATTTAATGAACACACAAGTTTGCTCCATTAAGTACCTTATATAGCGAACAAAAAATATTTTTTTGTGCTCAATTTAGCGAACAAATAGGATTCATAATCTTAGTTTAAAAAAGCATAATGTGAAGTAATTTCTACCTAAAATTAAAGTGAGTAGTAAAAAGTACCGCTATTTAAGGTTTTGTTTATGTAGCATTTTTGCGAGTTGTAGATTTGTGCACAAAGTAACAAGAAGTACAAACTTTGGATTTAAAAATAGGAAAGCCATGAAACAAGGTGAATTTCCAATAATGAAGAAACAACTTTTTTCTTGGTTTTTACGATAACAACATTCATACATGCATTGTTCTAAAAAAAAAACAAACATTACTCGACCAATTTTCAAGGAAATTAAAACTGAGTTTGAACTTATTTTTCATTACAACCAGAGTAATGAATTGTACCTTTTTTAATTATTTTTAATCTCAAAACATATTTCTAAATTAACCACAAATAAAACAGCTCTAGTTATTTATTTATTCATAACATGGGTACTAAACATAAGTATGGCATATAACGAACTTTTCAGTTTAACGAACAGGCCTGACAATGTAATGGTTCGTTAAACCGGAAAACTACTCTACACACATTTTGCATCAAGAAACCGTATGCAAATTTTAGCCACAACAATATTATGCATTTATTTTTATTTTTGTAAACATTTTGTTAAAATTTTCATTCAAAACTAAATAAAATTATTTTAAACGTCAGAAACAATTTCATACAAATTGTTGCTGGAGTTCTAGTTGACTCAACTTTAGTTACATTTTTAAAAAAATTTTAGTTACATTTTTGTTCTAAAAATGAAAGAAAAATATATGAAATACTTTGGGAAGAAAAAAGATGGAAGAAAAAACGAAATTGTTTTTTTGATTGTGAACGTAGCTTTATAGAGCAACAATTTCTTTTGTAACTACACACATTTTGCATCAAGAAATCGTTTGCTAGTTTTAGCCACAACAATATTATGCATTCATTTTTATTTTTGTAAACATTTTGATAAAATTTTCATTCAAAACTAAATAAAATTATTTTAAACGTCAGAAACAATTTCATACAAATTGTTGCTGGAGTTCTAGTTGACTCAACTTTAGTTACATTTTTAAAAAAATTTTAGTTACATTTTTGTTCTAAAAATGAAAGAAAAATATATGAAATACTTTGGGAAGAAAAAACGAAATTGTTTTTTTGATTGTGAACGTAGCTTTAAGCTCAAAAATTGTTTGACTTTGGTGCCGTCCTCAAAAAGTGTAAATTATGAATTATATGGACTTACAATTCTATTTAAGGTACTTTGATAGCTTTAAAAAAATGTACATTACATAATTATTCTAAGCACTTTTTTAATCTTTAGTTTTGCCTATGGGACAGAGTGCACAGTGCGACGTACAGTCGAAGTGCACGAAGTGCACAAAATGAATTTTTATTTGAAGGCTCACTTTCGTAAAAGGCTTCAACAATCTTAACCCGCTGCTCAATTGTGTACCTCTCCATGGTTGAAATTGTCAAACACTAAAACAAAGAAATGTCAAATTAAGTTCGGCTTGACGTTTAGGTGGGACTTACAGTTAACATGGTGCAACCCCCTTTTGCAGAAATTTTATATGAACGATGCTGTAAAAACTATCAAAAATAATGTGGTTGACTTAAAGAAGACTGCCAGTCTACAAAGACCGAAGAAAAAATTTAATTTGTAAGTCAAATATAATAGGTCGATTACGGATGACGACTGAACTAAAGTTGAGTTGCCAGCAGCGAAATCAGGCAACGCCGCCCATGTTAAAATAAAAATTTTGTTTGTAAATTTTAGCATGAGCTGCGTTGACGAATTTCGCTGCTGGCACCTCAACTTCAGTTGTGTTGCTATCCGTAATCGACCCATAAAATTTGGTTACCCCGATGTCGTTGTTCAAAAAGCTAAAAAGTTGTGTTAAACACTAAATATTCTAGCTTTCCGGCACTCCTGCAGTTAAAATAGGTTGTACATTGAGATCGAAATTTGTGTTAGATTTAATAAATTTTTTTCTTCATTACCCCCTTTGGGCGCATATGGCTCCCATAAAGCACCTCCATCTTACACGATTTGTTGCAGTTGTTTTCGAGTTTTCCCATGTATGATTTCACTTCCTAGTTCCTAGAGTATCGATCCATTCAGTATTGTTACTTTGCCTGGTATCAGTTTCGTTAATTTGTTGTCGTTCCAGCAAAGTAGGTGATTGGTCTGCTATAGCAGGTACCATTGTATCTTGGAGTATCGATGGGTCTATAGTTATTTTTGTCTTGCATCAGTTTCGTTAATCGGTTCCAGCTAAGTAGATGATTGGTCTGCTTTACCAGGTCCTAGGATAATGGGGCAACCATCTCTCGTTTCTAATCTAATAATCCTACCTGCTAATCTTTTAATCCTACCTTTTTTCCCAAAGTTGTCGGTTGCCTGACCTTTGCCATGATGAGTTGTTTGGAGGGGGATTGAAGCCACATATGATGAAAATTTTTAGTCCTCTACTAAGGAGCGATCCTGGGGCGGCCACCATCCAAGTCAATATTTTTTGTGGTTTTTGCCGAAATATACCTCTTTACAATGGTACAAACAAAAACGGTTAAGAATTAATATTTAATATTTTTTTGATTCCAAAGCCATTTTATTTCTTATTTAATTCTTTTAGTCGATACTGAACGAATCAAAATTATTTTTTTAGTACTTTGAAAACTTAAATAAATGCTTTACAACACTGGAAAAATAATTTCGATTCGTTCAGTATCGATTGAGAATCTATCAGGGGTGTTCTGGAAATCGAAAACGCAAAACGCAAGAATTTGGAAGTTGTTTAATACACTTTTATTCTAATTTTTATAACTTTTGCAATAAAATTTTGATAAATATAGAGAAATATTCGTATAATATTTGTCATAAAATTGTTCTATTATAAAAATCTTACTAAAAAACGACGTTTAAAATTCTTGCGTTTTCCATTTTCGATATCCAGAACACCCCTGTATATATAAATCGGCTAAGGCAAAACAGTTAAGCACTCTTTCCTCCTCTGTATGTCAACCGATTTGAACAAAATACAGGTAACCCTCGATTTACGCGGTCTGTTGGGACCGAAGAAAGCACGTGTAAATCAAATTCGTGTAAAACAAGGTTCAGGACTGGTACAAATTCCGTTTATGGGACCAGAAATTTAATATATCGTGTAAATCAAGACATGCGATGCATACAAAATTTAATTTTTGTTCCCAAAAACCGCGCTAATCAAAAACATATAGAATTAAAATTTTATTTTAAATTCAATGATATTTCTTTATAATGATATGTATTAGTGCTGGGATACTATCGATATTTTCAACTATCGATATTTATCGATAGTTCAGGTATCCCTATCGATATATCGATATTACTATCGACTGAATGTTTGTACTTGTGCAGGAAAACTTTAATTATTTTTTTATAAGGCTACAGTTCGTATTTTTTATCACATTATTGAATGTAAAAGACTTATGTACATATATACGCACGTTACTTTAGATGGCAGTTTTTTAAAAATTGATAAGTACCTTTCTGAAGGAACCAAAGTAACATGGTCGTTCATTTTTTACAACATTACAAAAATATTTGCCATTTCAGTCCCAATATAAACATGTAAAAATTTCGACTTAAAGTCCTTTAATTAGCAGTAAAAAGCACTGCTAGGCAATCCATACCACTTGCCATTCTTGTTGTTTGTATTCATTGCTGTAATTCAGCGCGAATTAATAATAGCAAGTAAAAATTTGCGGTAAAAAACTGAGTGTGTATAGCTGCTGTAACATGTCTTCATAGCTGTATTTTAAATAATAATAATATCGATATTGATATTTTTCATATCGATATTTTCGATATTTTAAGACTATCGATAATATCGATAGTCTATCGATAGTTTCCCAGCACTAATATGTATAAAGCTTTGTTATTATATTTTTATAATACATTTGAACAAAAAAATTATTGAAACACATTTGAATATTTAAAATCAAAAATATAAGAAAATTATGTCAGTTGTAAAATAGTCAAAAACAAACTAAGCCAGTAAGTAGCCCGTTTCTGTATTTCTCACATCGTAAAATTTTTCGCATGAAACGTGTGAATTGCAACAAAAATAGTGTGAAATGAAACAAAAAATGGGTTTTATCACACAAGTGTTTCTGTATCTTTTTTTTGCGAGAATTATCTGTCATTTAAATGATTTTCCAGCAATTATTGGAAGGATGCGAGAAAAAGTGTTTCTATAACAATATTTTGCGAAAAGTTTCTTTCAAGAACTGTCAAAATAAGTCACATTTGAAATTGGTGGCGAGAAAAACAAAATGTAGATATTTTGAATTTAAAATAAATAAAAAAATAGAAGGAATATAACCCCCCGTTTCCACATGCAAGTGCAAGTTCGAAAAACTCAATACACTGACACTTTTTCACTAACATTCACACAATTTTCTTACATTCAGCCAATCGTCTGTTTCCTCGATTTTTCGTTGATAATACCCCAGCCAGAAAAATAATCCGACGTCTTTCAGATATCTGAGAGAAACGTCGGCAAAAAAGTCGGAATCGTATACGAATTCTGTCAGATTTCTGACCCAAAAATGTATGAAGTGGTTGACACGAATTCTGACAGACATGTCGTGGGAAATTCTTGTTTTTTGTCGGCATTTCTGATAGATATCTAACAGAAATCTAATAAAAAAGGCATGGGAAGTTCTGATGTGTTAGCCGAGATTCTTGCTGCTTTCCACCTGATAGACAATTCTGAAGGAATTCCGTCGGAATTCTGTTGGAAATATCTGTACATAATTTCCCCTCGATATATCCATGCGAAATCGATCAGAAATCGGCCAGACAGTAGGTATATTCAATGTCTGACAGAAATCTGAACGAAGTCTCTAAGAATGAAGTCAGACAATTGCACGAAATGTCTGATTCAGACAATGTCGGAGTATTTTGCTGGCTGGGACGTATACACTACTTGCAAGTAATTACTTGCATGTGGAAACGTTAGGTAAATGATGAATGCATAATTTATATGATGAAAATAAACAAAAAACAATTGTTATATTTTGTTATTTTAAATTTTTTTTAGCCTTTTCTTGTTTTGGTTTTAATCAGTGCTGCCAGATAAATTTGTGTCAAAATCGTCAATTTCCTGAGAAAAAAAAAGATCGTCTTTTTTGTTTTAAAAATCGTTCAATTTAAAATCAATTTTAAACAAATTTGTTTCGACTTTTATTAAAAAATAATCAAACAAAAAACATAGTTAAAGTACATGGGTATTTAATAATTTCATTAAATTTATATTTATTTTGTTAAGCTGGAGGATTATTTTTTAAAAAATTATTTATTTTCTTTAATCCGATAACAATTTAAAATTTTTATTTTTCCCTGGAGAAGTTACACAAAGGCATGAAAAAAATCATTTTAAACAAAAAATAAAATAAATATTTTTACAAAAGCAAAAAGAAACCAAGCTTAATAAAATAAACATACATCCTTTTTTAAAATAGATATACATACATATACATATTTACAAAAACCGAGATCAAAATGGAAAATGTTTAAATTAAGTCAGCTTTGATAACAGTATTATAAATATTCTGGGTTTTTATGGAATTGAAAGTGAGAACGTTGTTTCATATTTATATCGTATGTAGTCCGAAATAGTATATTATTGAAATTTAACTATATCGGTTTACAAATGGCTGAGATATAAATCTTTAATTTACCTATTCCTATAATCTTTTTCTTTTTTACCTGAAATATACTTACAGTCTAATTCATAAACACTTCATTGCAGCTTTATAAGTCATTAATAAGAAAAAGTCGAAAAAAGAGTATTTATAAATGTTTAATAGCCTATTAAACGTTTAATAAACGTTTCATAAATTTGAAATATTTATTGTAGGCTTTACCCTACTTTAAGCGTTTAATGAACTGATATTTCAATGTTTGTTAAAATAAAATTTTAATAATTGCATGAAAAATTAAACATTTTTATCTTCTTACTAGCTGACCCGGTCTACGTTGCTGGCCCTAAGTAAACATTAGTTTTGTGTTACCACACGATTTAAATTGAGCATTTAACGAAATTTACGGCCTTTAAAATAAAAATCCATGGAATACCTATCATTAATTTTTTTTAAAAAATAACTTACATATGGTGTGGATATGGGCTCAATCAAAAAAGAATAAGTTGGACCATGGCGATAATTTTAAAGAAAAAATCGGCCAAATCGGTCAAGCCGTTCTCAAATCATGCTCTTAATAGAAAAAGTGGGCGTAAAAGTAGGCGTGGTAATTTTTTCTTTCGATGAAAACGTAAAATAAATTAATACGAACAGTTAAAAGAAAAATTAGTCAAATCGATGGAGCAGTTTTTTGATTTTAGGTAAATCGAAAAAAGTGGGCGTAAAAGTGGGCGGGGCAAAATTTTCTTTCCGTAAAAACCTAAGTTAAACCATGGCGATCATTTTGAAGAAAAAATCGTCCAAATCGGTCAAGTCGTTCTCCAGTTATGCGCTTAATAGAAAAAGTGGGCGTAAAAGTAGGCGTGGTAAATTTTTCTATCGATGAAAACTTAAAATGGATTAATACGAACATTTGAAAGATAAATTAGTCAAATCGATGGAGCAGTTTTTTGATTTTAGGTAAATCGAAAAAAGTGGGCGTAAAAGTGGGCGGGGCAAAATTTTCTTTCCGTAAAACCCTAAGGTGGACCATGGCGATCATTTTGAAGAAAAAATCGTCCAAATCGGTCAAGTCGTTCTCCAGTTATGCGCTTAATAGAAAAAGTGGGCGTAAAAGTAGGCATGGTAAATTTTTCTATCGATGAAAACTTAAAATGGATTAATACGAACATTTGAAAGATAAATTAGTCAAATCAAAATCGTCCAAATCGGTCAAGTCGTTCTCTAGTTATGCGCTTAATAGAAAAAGTGGGCGTAAAAGTAGGCGTGGTAAATTTTTCTATCGATGAAAACTTAAAATGGATTAATACGAAGATTTGAAAGAAAAATTAGTCAACTCGATGGAGCCGTTTTCTGATTTTAGGTTTTTTTTTTTTTTTTTTTTTTTTTTTTGTCATTATTTTTTTATTGAATCTTCATACATACACTGGCGAGCAAAACCGAGTACATGCTCAGCATATTTATATTTACTGCTTCATATCTTGCTAAATACAAGAGCGAATTTCATAAAATTTTTAACAATTATGTTATATTATATTAGCTAAAAAACTGCGTATTGAATGTAGTCATCACAGAACAAAAACAAAAAAATTCAATATAAACAAATAAGGCAGCTCAATTTACTCAGTTTTGCACGATTCTTCAGTATTATTAAGATTTGCCATTTTTAGTATGGCATCCACAATCCTTTTTTTTTAATGACATTGTTTACACGCCTCGGCATGCTTTCCACCAAATTCTCTCCAAATTCACTTGGAATATTTTCCCATTCTACCTTTACACGGCTCCAAAGGGTTCAATACTATTAGGCGCTCGATTGTGTTGTCCCAATCGTTTTTTTTTCAATATGGACCACAAATTCTCTATTGGATTTAGATCCGGACTCTGTGCAGGCCATTTAATTACCTGAAATTTTTGTTAAGACAGCCATTTTTTGACGACTTTAGCTGTGTGTTTAGTGTTTCCGTCCTGTTGGAAAATGACTTCGTCTTTAGGATAAGCGCTATGTTCAACAAAATCGGGTAAATGGGTGTGAAGAATACGAAGGCAATCCTCTTTCTTCATAATTCCATTAATTCTTTACATAGGTCCAGAATGCCACCAAGTGAAACAGCCCCAAATCATCAAGCTACCTCCGCCATGTTTACCGATTTGTTCAACATGATACTTTTGAATAGATTCATGAGGTCTGCTCCAGAAATATTCCTTACCATCAGATTGGAATCGGTTATTTGGTCCGATGAGGCAAAAATTAACCGATTCCAATCTGATGGTAAGAATTATTTCTGGAGCAGACCTCATGAATCTATTCAAAAGTATCATGTGGAACAAATCGTTAAACATGGCGGAGGTAGCTTGATGATTTGGGGCTGTTTCATTTGGTGGCATTTTGGAACTATGGTAAGAATTAATGGAATTATGAAGAAAGAGGATTGTCTTCGTATTCTTCACACCCATTTACCCGATTTTGTTGAACATAGCGCTTATCCTAAGGACGAAGTCATTTTCCAACAGGACGGAAACACAAAACACACAGCTAAAGTCGTCAAAAAATGGCTGTCTAAACAAAAATTTCAGGTAATTAAATGGCCTGCACAGAGTCCGGATCTAAATCCAATAGAGAATTTGTGGTCCATATTGAAAAAAAACGATTGGGACAACACAATCGAGCGCCTAATAGTATTGAACCCTTTGGAGCCGTGTAAAGGTAGAATGGGAAAATATTCCAAGTGAATTTGGAGAGAATTTGGTGGAAAGCATGCCGAGGCGTGTAAACAATGTCATTAAAAAAAAAGGATTGTGGATGCCATACTAAAAATGGCAAATCTTAATAATACTGAAGAATCGTGCAAAACTGAGTAAATTGAGCTGCCTTATTTGTTTATATTGAATTTTTTTGTTTTTGTTCTGTGATGACTACATTCAATACGCAGTTTTTTAGCTAATATAATATAATATAATTGTTAAAAATTTTATGAAATTCGCTCTTGTATTTAGCAAGATATGAAGCAGTAAATAGAAATATGCTGAGCATGTACTCGGTTTTGCTCGCCAGTGTATATTAAATATGAACTAACAATTATTAATCAAATCTTAACCTAATACGTTATTTTATCTCCTGCCAGTGCCAGACAAAATTTTCTTCATCACGGGTTATGTTCACTTTTATAGGTGTTTATCGCTCATCTAATTGGGTAAGTGCTGCAGTGTCTCTTCTTCTTAAGCGAGTGTGGCCGCCATGATTTAAAATATTTCGAGCTAGTGGATTTGGGTGTTGTTCAAGCCTTTTTAAATATTTTATTGCATATTTTGTAATCATAGATTTCACTAATGGCACATTGAGATCCTTATGAATGTTTGAGTTTTTAACATACCAGGGAGCGGCTGTGATTATTCGAAGAAGTTTATTTTGGCGCCTTTGAATTTTGTCGATATTAGAGGACGAGGCAGTGCCCCATAGTTGAATACCGTAGCACCAGATAGGCTTTAAGATAGAGTTGTAAAGTAGAAGCTTGCAATCGAGACTAAGGACAGAATTTCTTCCAATAAGCCAATGAATTTGAATGGCTTTTAGTTTCATTTGAGTTAATTTTGCCTCTATATGGCATTTCCACGTTAATCGCCGATCCAGATGTATACCGAGATATTTAACATGCGAATGTTGAGGAATTATTTGATTATTGATTGTAATAGGGGGGCAAGATTCCCGGCGCAAAGTGAATGTTATATGTACACATTTTTGCTCATTGACCATTATCCTCCATTGTCTTAACCATATTTCTAGTTGAAATATATGATGCTGTAAGTAACGCGATGCTTCATAACGATTTTCGTGGACGCTTAGAAAAGCTGTATCGTCTGCAAATGTTGAAGTTTGTGTGTAGTTGCTTGTTGGCATGTCCGAAGTATAAATTAAGTATAATAGGGGGCCCAGGATGCTGCCTTGTGGGACTCCAGCGGCAATGGGCTGTGGTGAACTTAAGAAATTTCCTTCTTTAATAATAAATTGACGACCGACTAAGTAGCTTTCTAGCAGCTTGTGTGTGTTTGCTGGTAAATTTTGCTTCAATTTGTGTAATAAGCCTTCATGCCAGACTTTGTCAAAAGCTTGCGAAACATCGATGAAAAGTGCTGAGCAATATTTCTTTTCTTCAAATGCTTTTCTTATGACATTTACTATTCGATGAGTCTGCTCGATTGTGCTGTGTTTTCTTCTCAATCCGAACTGATGGTTTGGAATACATCTATTTTCACTTAAAATTGGTGTTAATTTTGAAACTAATAATTTCTCAAACAGCTTTGACATATTTGATAATAAGCTAATAGGTCTATAAGACTCAACTTTTGTATGATCTTTACCTGGCTTTGGTATCATGGTAACTAAGGAAACCTTCCATTTTTCAGGATAGTATTCAAGGCGTAAAATAGCATTAAAAATAAAAAGAATAATTTTCTTTGCTATGCGAGGTAGCTCCAAAAGCATTTAATTACTGATTTTATCAATACCAGGTGCCTTCTTAGTGTTTAAGTCACAAATAGCCTTTTCGATTTCTCTTATCTCAAATCTGAGGGGAATAGCTGCTCTAGCATCAACAGGTGGTAACTCGACCGCAATATTGTGAGATATATTTGGTGTAAATACGTTTTTCAAATGATTTACAAACAGGTTTCCTTTTTCATTATCATTTCTTGCCCAACTACCATTCAAGTTTCTTAATGGTGGCTTAGATATAACTGGCCTTTTTAGATTTCTAGCTGCACGCCATAATGAGTAGTCAGATTGTGGAGTTGCATCAAGTTCCTTAAGATATTTTTCTAGAGAAGCCGTTTTCTGATTCTGTAGCAACTTTCTTAGCCTTTTTGTGCATTCTTTTAAAAAAATCTTAAGTTGCGGGGATCTGTAAAGTTGCCACTCTCTTCGAACTCTCCTTTTTTCAGTCAAGAGCCGCTCGACATCTGAAGAACATATTTTATTATTTTTAATTTTTTTGGGGGTAACGCTGGAGTGTTGAACAGCTAGTTTAAGATAACTGTCAAAGTTAACAAGAGAGAGATCCACATTCTCCGGTGTACTAAGCGGAATATTTTCTGTGCAATGGGCACTGAGAAATTTTTTATATTTTAACCAATTTATTTGTGTGGCTGGCGTCGCTAAGTAACCTGACGGAAATACAATTCTATTTGGGTTCGATATAGTAACAATTGTAGGTGTGTGGTCGGATGATAATTCTAAGGAAGCTTCAACATGAATCGTTTCTCTGGGGATGTTTTTAACCACGCCAAAGTCGATAACATCTGGAATTTTTTGCTGATCAGTAGGCCAATATGTTGGTTGCCCGCTCGCGACCACATTTAAACCCATTTTAGAGATTGTGTTAAACAAAACACGACCTTTTGGTGTTATAAGTCGTGACCCCCAGAAGGTATGTTTAGCGTTATAATCGCCAGCGGCCAGAAAACAGGGTCCTAATGATTTATAATATTTATAATATTGGCCTTCTGATATGGAAAATCTAGGTGGAGAGTATAAAGAAGAAATTACTATGTTTCGATTTAGCTCCTCAACACAAATAGTCGTTGCTTGCAGATAGTCTTCACGGTGATCACACATAATGTAGTGTTTGACTCGAGTTTTTATTGAGATGGCAGAACCTCCACAAGCTCTATCTCGAGGGTCCTTGGTATCATATAGTATATAACCATTGATTTTAAACGTATTTCTTGAGGTCAAATGAGTTTCAGAAATCATCATGACATCAATTTGTTTATTTTTAAGAAAGTATTCTAATTCATTTTTATGTTGGCGGATACCGTTTGCGTTCCAAAAACAAATTTTTAAACAGTTCATGGTTTGTTAAGTACAGCTTGCAATAACATCGATTGCATTCTAAGCATTTCCTGCATCATATTACCCATTGTGTTCGTAAAATTATTTACTGTTTGCACTAATGTTTCCATGGTTATTTCTAAACGACTTAAATTAGAAACCGGAGTTTCATCATTACTTGGCGAGGCACCTTGCATTGGCTGATGGTTTGATTTTAGGACGTTAGCGTAAGAGGTTCTGTTATTACTAGGCTGGGGGGCTTGAATTGCATTTGTGTTTACCTGATTTGCAACCTGCATTTGAGGGGTATTTGTTTTCGGTCCAACCGTCTGCTTGACAATATTATATACTGGGCATCCTCTATAATTGGCAGTGTGATTACCGCCACAGTTGCTACATTTTTTTACGTTGGGGTCGGTTTTAGACTTATCGCAAGAAACTGTACCGTGTAGTTCACCACATACTACGCAGACAGGGGGTAAGTAGCAGTATGCCTTGGTATGGCCAAATTCTTGGCAGTTTAAGCACTGAACAGGTCCATTTTTTTTGTGCGGCTCTTCTATAGTTATTCTTCTGTAGAGAATATATTTTAAATTGTAAATAGGATGTGTTTCGTTTTTTTTAAGTTTTACGTCGCCGGGTTCAAACTCCACTCGAAAAAGTGGTTGGGGAATTTTTTCTCTATTTTTAATATTAACTACATGTTTTACCTTGAAGCCTTTTTCTTCTAGGAATGTTTTAACCTCTTCTGGGTCCACACATGAGTCAATACCCTTAATCACTACCTGTAGACCTTTACTGCTTTTCAGTTGGTAGGTATAAAAGTTTTTTTAAGCGTTTCGAAGTTGTTTACTATTTTGCGAAAATCATTCTCATTATTGACTTGTATTTTTGTCTCGTTTATACTTCCACGCTTTATAGCCGCTACGTAAAACGAATTTTCACCTATCACCGATATCAAACTCTTTATGAGCTCATTTGAATTTTGCTCCCTTAGATATATCGGGGGAGGCTTGGATGGTTTAATGACGTTTGGTGCTTCAGAGGATTCATCCTCCAGAATTGCAAAACGATTTTGAGTATTTACTTTATCAAAAGATGGTACTTTTGAGGCCGAAGCAACTGCTGCAGAGGTAGGGCTGCGTCCCCGTTTAAGCACTGTTATGTACCTGTCCATACCAACTTGTACTGTAGGCTTTTGACAACTTTTTACAGGGGGGTTTTCCATTGCATTTGTGTTTGAGTTCATGGTATCATTTCCCACTAAATTTGTTTTTGACGTCACGGCAATACTTGCTGGCCTGGCAACACTTGTCACCAAATCTTGTTGTAGTTTTTTTAATGAGTCACTATCCACCGTTTGTGTAAATACCGAGGGTGAGAGGGAACGTGTTCGAGTAATTGGCTTAGCCGTTAGGTAGTTAATATTGTTTTGTTTTGTTTTATTTATTTCTGCATTATTTTCATTTGCATTAACTAAAACGTAAACGTTTCTTTCATTTTGTCTTAGTGTTGTTTCACTGTTTGTACTCATGCAAAGAGTTGTTTTTGTTTTTCACCGTTTTGCTTTGCTTTAATATTTTTATTATTTATTGTATTTTACAACAACAAAAGAAAAAACCAGAATTTAAATGTTTTGTTCAGAATATGTATACACATGTATGAACATTCATACGTACATACATACATATATATTTTTACTGTTTTATTTTATTTAATTTTATCGTTTTAAATTGTTCACTATTATGTTAAGTAATTTAAATAACAAAATATATTATTTTTTTTTTTTTAAGCGTCCATTCGCTGCTTATATTTATGTATTACAAAATCAAATGTGATTAATTAATAGTTCAAATCGTATGCGGGGCTAAAAATACACGTCTGTATCACAACAAAGCACAAACCGAAAAAAGTGGGCGTAAAAGTGGGCGGGGCAAAAGTATCCTATGTCCGTCTCCTGGCTCTAAGCTACCTCCCTACCAATTTTCAGCCAAATCTGAATATATCCGACCTATAAAGATAAAATTATACATTAAACTGGGTAAATAATAACATGTAAGGGGAACTTTTTGGTACTTTTTCGTTCAACATCTGGTACTTTGATACATATATTTTCGTTAATATTAGACATAGAAACATATAATTAAACATGCAATGTCCTGAGTGGATGACGGATCTATAACGCTGACTTTTTGAGACTTTTTTGTTTTTCAATTGATATTTTTTATATTGAACTTAAAAATTTAATTAACTCACGTAGAAGATAAAATATGAACCGGAGGTTGGTCCCTCGCCAAATCGATCCACTAAGACGAAAAAAATAAATGCTCGAAACATGTTAATTCATATACACTTAGTTAGATGGGCTATGTATTCTTTATATAAACATAAAAAAGGTATGGTGGAATTTTGACCATTAGGCTTAGCCCCCCTGCTCTTTTATGTTTTATTTCTTATAAGTTGTTATGCATTGAACATTAATTTGTTTCTTTAAAAAAATTATGAAGAGTTTTCGTGTCGGCAGTAAAATATCGCCGATATCGATATATCGTCAAACCTTAAGTATTAAGTTGATATATCGGTATTCGTTACATCCTTAGCTATCATACGGCCATAGCGCTCTGAATTGACGGTAACGGTGAACACTTTAGATAACAGATATCTAATATTAAAACCACTCAATGGATAACCATGTACTTATTGGGTCTTAGATGAATATTAAAAAGTTTCACACGAAATGACAAACTAATTACGATTTCTTTTCTAAAAAAGTTTTGCATAAGTGTTACATGTAACTTTAAATGCTCCCCTAATTTTTAAGAAGTGTTTCATATTTTACTTTTACTAAAGAACACAAATTTCGGCATTAAACAATAAAGTTTATTGTTACAGCCATATTCATAATGAAAATTTGGCATGAAGTTCGCACAAAGTTTATTTATAATACACTTACCAAACTCTGGCTAACGATTTTCTAAACTCTTGTTAACGAGCTGCCAAACATTTGAAAACTTGTGAAAAACAGCTGTTTAATGTTAAACAATTATTTTAAAAACTTTTTAAAATTGTTAGTGCCGGTTTACACACGTCAAGTTTGACTCGACAAGTCTTGAGTTTTTAGGAGAGAGGGGAAAAGAAATGGCATTGTCTTTTCCCTTTTCTCCATAAAGCTCAAGACTTGACGAGTAAAACTTGACTTGTGTGAAACAGCACTTATATGCCGAGGAAAAAATTTTCAAAAATGACAACACCAGCGATGATTTATGAAAACTTGTTGCATTTTTAAATAATATAATGTGGCATCATTAACATCCAGAGTAGATTTTTAAAAAGTAAGCAGATGGAGAAAAGTTCGTTATAAATTAACTTTGTGCCAACAAGCTACTAAGCTTAATCGGCATTCTAGTTAGCAGCTCGTTGTACGTAGTGTACAAACTGTGGCTAACATTTTGTTATGAATAGGGCTGTTAGTGTTTACGGCTTGAAACTTGCCACCACCTTGTACTGAATTCGCTTTGATCTAGTGCTGCACTCATGCCGCTTTAATTAAAATGAGTGTTGAACATGTATATTTTTTTTTTTTTTTTTTTAATTTTAACATCATCAGAAAAGTACGCTTTCCACTTTTAAAATAACACATTTTTTTCAGAAAAGAGAAGAAAAATGTAAAAGGCAGAATAAATGCAAAATTTTACTCAAAAAGGAAATCACCATAAGTACACCCTAATTTACCAATAGGAAATAGTATATCTTTTTTCTTCGTAAATTTTTACTCTTCAAAAGTGTAATTTTTTTTTTTATTTTTTATTTATTTTATTTATTATTTTATCAAACCCATGGGCCATATACGATTAATAAAGTTATTTACAACTTTGTAATGACATACGATAAAGTACAAATTTCTTAAACTAACTTATATACAGATTACAAGTGGTGTTCCACAAGGATCTGTAATTGGCCCGCTACTTTTTATGATTTATATTAATGACCTATTAGAGGCATTTAATGGCGTCTTCTGTAAGCCTTTCGTCTATGCTGACGATGTACAATTTGTTTGTTATTCTGATGCTGAGTTCCTCGACGTCTTGGAGGAGGGTGTTAATTATGTGATTCGTGAGGTGGTAGCATGGGCTCATGACAATGGTTTCAGCGTGAACCGAGTTAAAACGAAAGTGATGGGATTTGGATTTGAGACAAATAATATAAACATCACTATTGACGGTGTTCCTGTTATTTTTGTCGACAAAATGAAATGTCTAGGGGTCGTTATTGATAATTTGTTGAATTTTTCTCCTCATATTAATTACCTTTCGTCTCGGGTATCATTTGTCTTGAAAAGACTGTATTCTCTAAATATTTACTTGCCTTGTTCAGTGAGAAGGCGTGTTGCTGTGGCGGTTTTAATGCCACATATTCTATACTGTTTGGAAGTCTTTTCGGGCGCAAGTTATTATGTGCTTGAGAAATTTAAGCTTATTTTCAACAGAATTATTCGTTATGTTTTCGGTTTGAGATTTCGGGATCATGTAAATCGGCATACGCTTACCTTTCTACGGACATCTTTTGAAAATTTTATTGCCATTAGAATTTTATTATTTTTCTATAAATGCGTTGTAAATGGTAACTCTGATTATATTGTTGAAAATTTTAATTTCTCTCGGTCAACAAGGTATCCTCCAATTATTTTTCCTATTAGACGTTTAAACACTTTTGGACAATCATATCAGATTCGGGTTTCAAAAATCTGGAATACGTTGCCAAGAGAACTAAGAAAATTTTCATATTCGCTGCACTTATTTAAATCTAAGTTGTTGGAATTTGCAGCGCTAAATAACTTGTCAATTCACTGAAACGAATAATGGCCAATGTGTTGGAATTTTCTTTCTGCATAATATGGAAATAGAATACATAGCATTCTTTATGTCTTTGTTATTTTTTAACTTAAGTTTTTGTTTCTAGTTTGTAAGATAGTTACGTTAAGTTTTATATACATAAGTACCATTTTTTTTTTATTGTTTATTACATATATATATGTATATATTGTTTCTGATAAATAACTGAAGTTTGTTGTCTAGTTAGTAGCTTTTATTAACCATAAAAGGCCCTAAGGGCTCGGTTATGTAATTGAAGAAATAAAATAAATAAATAAAATATATACTATTAACCTTATTAGGAAACAATAAGGGTATTAACTTCACAAGTTGCACCCTTGCAAAAAAGCATAAGTGCAAAAATATAACAACAACCATACAGACAAATAGTTGTGCGCAAGTAATTGTCTTTGTGGTTGTTGTTATATTTTTGCACTTTTGCTTTTTTGCAAGGGTGCAACTTGTGACGTGAATACCCCCAATGTTAAAATTTGAAATTAAATGTATTAGTTATCAAAATGGCCCATTAATAATTGTTTAATAAAAGTGTATTTTGTAAAATTAAATCTTCTTAAATGTACAGGTTAAGCGTTCTACAGTCTACATGCTTTTAGTAAAAATGATATTTCAAGTGTCGAATTCGTTATTCTTGGAAAAATTAATGTTAATTTTATAAAACAAGTTAAACAGTTACCTAGTTAAGTGTGAATTCAACTAGTAATTCACATTCGAAACAAGTGCATGTTAAAAATGTAACATATTTTTAAAAAAGAAGATTTTGTGTGTATGCAGTACCGTAGTAAATTTTGAAAAAAACTAATTTTATAATTTTTTGAACATCTAAAACTTCCATTTTTAATACGCAGACACCAACGACTACAAATAATTTAAATTTGAATCTCGGTGTTTCACATGGTAACAACTCAGATCAAATAAATGATGGAACTTTGACTGCTAATGGAGGACAGTTGGCCGTTTCTATGCAACCAACGACATCCGGCGTTTACGTTCCTGTACCTATGACAACTGGACCTCCTCCTCCACCATACGGAATATTTGCCACACATCCAACAGCAGCAGGATCACATCAATCACCTGGCTTAGGTATGCATCCAAACTATATGGCAGGGCCACCTCCTCAAATAATAACACATTGTGGACTACAACCACCTCAACCAACGGCTATGCAAAATTCTGCTGCTATTACGGATAATATGGAAAACATTTGTAATTTAGAGATGACTTCTAATAATGGTGGGCTAATGAGCATGCCACCACCGGGCATACAAATCTCATGCCCAAATTACCCACCGCCCATGCCATTTTATTATCCAGCAAATGGTGTTAACTCTATAGGAGGTAGTTCTGGTGGTGTTAGTGGACCCATACCAGCTTCAGCAAATGGTATACATTTAGTTGCTCCGTTTTCTCATCAGATGACACCATCTACACCATCTAATCAACCAACCCAATTTGCTTCGCCACATCCTTCTATGGGTACACAGGTAAAAATTTGTATTTGTTGCCACGATGCCTGCTATTGTTTGTTGTTTGTCAGTTCTTTTTTGTTACTGTTTCGTTTAAAGTGTTTTGTCTCTGGTTTCTATTCATATGCCTATTTCGGGTCGCATTATAAAATTTTTTTCAATTCTCTAAACCTTTCTTTCGTGTCCGTCTACACATTGAAATTTAATTTTTGGCATATATGTATATTAAAAAAATGTTCCATAAATACATGTTAACATGTTGCATATTTTACCCTCAGTTTTGTTTAAGGTGTTCATACTACCCTTTTTTACAAGTGGGTTAGTTAATAGTTTGTTTACACAACCAGGGTTGGGCAAGTATTTGAAATACAAATACGTATTTTATTTTTGAAATACATTTGCAAAAAGGTTTTTTTTTTGCTAAGTGTACTTTTTATGGAATATTATCAAAAGGTCTTCGACACAAGCTATTCGCACTTATTCACCCCTATCGCAAACAACTACTCCCATGAAAATATTCCCATATTTTTATTTCGTATTGTGAATGATTCCCATAACAAATTTTTTGGGAATGAATTCCCAAACTTAAAAAATTTGGCATCGCCAATGTTTACTCCCGCGAATTTTTTTACTAAATAAATTCCCAACAAGTGTTGATGTGAACGAGAAGGGAACATGTAATTTTTAATTTGTATTCTAAGGTAGGACTCAATTAAATTTATTTTTTCTTTTATTTAAGGAGTTTTAATTAAGAAAATGAAGATAAACACTATTCATTATTTATTTTATTATATTTTTATTAGCATTTTATTTTGTTTTTTTTGCTTTTACGTTACAAGCACTAACAAGTTATTCACAATAGAGACGTTTGTTTATAAAAAATACTAACAAATAATTCACAATAGTAATTCTTACTCCCAAAATATTTGCGATACCGATTTGTTGCGGATGGGAATTAAGGTTTGCTCCCATATATCATATTCCCATAACATTCGAGATAGGGGTGATTGTGTTTGGCGTATTTAAAATACGCCTACGACTGTTTGGTAATAGATTAAAGGAAAAAAGTTCACGTTCTTATTAATCTATTACCAAACAGTCGTAGGCGTATTTTAAATACGCCAAACATAATAAGGGTGATTATGTCCATCTCCCACAAGATGAAACTCTCTTTTGATAAATGGCGTGGGATAAGAACAACAATTTCTCGGCAATAAAACTGGAATATTAAGAGAAACTAATATTAGTGTTTAAACCAATGTCTACCACCCGTATTCATAAATGATTATTAAACAGACGTTTGTAAAGAAATATTTTAATAGAACATTTGTTTTGTAAGCCTGTTTTATATGAAAAATATTTTTATAAATACGGCAGTATTTATAGTTATTATGAAAATGTTCTTCCTAACCAAATGGCAGTAAGAACCAGATTATATCGGCTTGAGTGTAGCAACAAATTTAAAACAGCTTTGAAAAAATATTCGACAGGTTTTCTAAACTTCTAAATGGTAATATAAAAGAGCTTACCATTATAGATAGCTATCCAAATATAGAAAATGTGTTTTAAACTGCCATTTCTTCCACTTCTTCATTTGTCATTAGCCAAAAAAAAATAAAACTTGCTTTTATTTCTGATTCATTAAATGTAAACAGTCGCTGTCAAACCAACACTAAAAGCTAAATGTTGTACAAACATTTTCGTTTTTTGTTTGACTGACAGTTTTTGGTTTCGACTGCAGTTTTTTATCTTGTATTTCAAAAAAAAAAAAAAAGCCTGTATTTTGCCCAATCCTGTGTACAACCAAGGTTTTATTTGGTTTGCCATGATAAATACTGCTTATAACTTCGAGAGAAGATTGCTTTAACACAAAATAAAAAAAAAATTATTACATATGTATTAAAATGGAAATACGAGTAAATATTATTAACGATTGCATCTAATTACACTAGCCAACAAGGTTTTGGAGTGGAGTAATCAAATATCTTACCTAGGGTAATTCGGTGGGCTAAATTCGAAGCTGTAATTGGATTTTCTCTATCACGTCAGGTTTTCGAGATATAAATGTTTTTATTCGTTTTTTACAAAAAAAATCACTAGTTTATTTAAACATCAATGATTATTTAAAAGTGAATTGCGTTATTTGAACGTCTTTTGTATTTTGTTGGTTCGGTTTCACTTATTAGAGCCCAGCAATAGTCTCCCAGCATGCTTTTATCCCAAAATCCTTGATGATTTCAATGAATTTTCAAAACTGAATGGCGATATTTGAACGTCGTTTGTATTATGTGGGTTCGGTTTCAAGTATAAGTGCCCAGCAATAGTCTCCCAGCATGCTTTTGTCCCAAAAACCTTGATAACTTCTTTAAATTTTTATTAAATCTTGATGAGCACGCTCGCCTTGTTCGTCGCTCACTGCATCTAGGTTTTATGGAAAAAATCTTAATACAGTGGTTTCCCGATTAAACGAACTCTCGATTTAGCGAATTCGGGATTTAACGAACAGGCAAAAATTTTACCTTAGGTACTGTGTATAACGAATTAAAATCCAATTTGGTACTCGATGTAACGAACAAGTAAAAATAATATATAAAAAATTCGTAAAACTTATTTAAATACATAGATGGAGTAGTCAGGCAAACAGTTGTAGTCTTGACGAAGATGGTGAAATTAATGCACGATTAGAAAACGATGTACCTGTCGATGAAGGGATAAAAATTAAACACAGAGATGCAATCAAAAGCTTTGATGTATGTATCCAGTGGGGACAGGAAGAAATTATCGATATACCCAAGATATTAAGGGTTTACGTGATATCGCTTAAAAGTCTCGCAATCTGTGCAAACTGTGCATATTTACGCCCTCGCAAATGAATTGTCAAAAATCGTATGAGAATTTATTTACACAAACTTCGTAAATTTGCCCAGCAATTTTGACTCGTTAACATGCGCAGTTCAATTGTGCATTTATAAAAAAACATTTTTTATGCTTAATCAATTTTAAATAATAATAATAAAAAGGTCAAGTAATACTAAATAACAATTTTAATATTTTTAATTCATTTTTCTATTGACGTTTCTTACAAATTGACATTAATGTGGTGTTTATAGAACACGAGCGCCTTACTCGGCCGTTCAACTTACATTTAAAACAAAAACAAAATTTCGAAATTTGTTTTTGTTTTAAATGTAAGTTGAACGGACGAGTAAGGCGCTCGTGTTCTATAAACTACACATAATTGTTTAAAATTGCACTCAAATTAAATAGGGTCTTCATGAAACGAGTCTCGCAAGTTTGCCCATTTGCACAAATGGCAATTTTAAGCGATATCATGAAAACCCTTATTAATTTTACGTGAGCTTCAAGAGAAAGCAATTGAAAAAAGTTAAAAGAAATCTCAAAAACAAACGTCAATAACAAGTTTCTTTTAATAAATTTGTACTTTTTCTTATTTTTCTTAAATAATGACTTTTTTAATTAATTTTATTTAAAAAAATCCATTTGCATGTAATACGATATGAAATGAATTGTTCTTTTAATTTGTTGTTACATGAATAAATATTTTTTTAGTACTGGATTTAACGAATTTTTCAATTTAACGAACAGGTCTGACAATCAATTGTTCGTTAAATCGGGAAACCACTGTATATCCTTTCTCGCACGATCTCTTTGAGATGCTTAAACGCTACTTTTATGAAGATTTAGAATGAATGTGGGCTTCTGTCAAATAAATAATTGCGAAATTGTAGTGTCAGTTATGACTGGCAATACTGTAGCCAGCATGCGATTAAATATGAACAAGACGTGATAGCCCGCCCAATTTGTGTGCCAGATTCGAAGTCAGCGCACCCAGATAAGTTAAAAACAGGGACCGAAAATAACAGTTATATTGGAATTTTAAAACAAAAAAAGCATATAGAATTAAAAGTCGAAAAACTGATTCAAGTATACCATATTGTTCCTTATGCACTTGTCAATGATAAAATGTATTGATTTTTAAAATTTTGATTTTTATATTTTCGATCAAACTTAACAGTTATTTTTTGATTTTTATTTTTTTGAACAAAAATAACAGTTATCTTTTGATTTTGATATTTTCGATCAAAAATAAGTTATTTTTTTATTTTTATTTTTTTGAACAAACATAACGGTTATTTTTCAATTTCGATTTCAATTTATTGCAGGTAATATAAAAGCCTCATTAGGCCAATAAACTATATTACAAAGAAATATACCTGAGTTAATATTAAAAATATTTACATTTAGAACTTAACTTAAATCCCTAGGTCCCAAACCAAAATAAATATCAATATATATATGTACACATATACATGCACATATATATATTTAAAGGTAGAATTAAATAGAAAATATCAAAAGACAATTGATCCCATAAATATGTATATAAGCAACATCACGTTTAAATTATGTATGGAGAATTGTTCACTATAAGTTCGTAAGAACAGCCAAAATTTTCACACGAAAGGCATTATTTGAGTGTGAAAACACGCGAAGCTCAATGGGCAATGTGTTCCAACGACGTGCAATTCTTAAAATAAAATACCTTTCAAATAAAGCATTGTTAATTCTAGGCAATATTATTTGAGAGTTCCTTGTTGAATGGGAAAAAAGAAATTTGGAATAAAGTTGCGTGGGAAACCCGCTTTTTATAATTTTATAGAAAAACACCAAGTTACGTAAAGTTATTAAATTACCGAAAGAACAGCCCATGAAGCGTTTAACATATTCAGATATGTGATCATTCCTACGAACACCATAAACGTACCGTACAATCGTGTTAGCGATACGACCTAACTTAGAGGCTATATAATTCATTAAACCAGAAAAAACTTCAAGACCATATAAGATGGATAGGTAATTTTCATTAGACCAATAAAGAAAACGTTGAAGAATATCATTGATATTCAGACATAAATTATTTTTGGATTTTTATTTTTTCGAGCAAAAATAAAAGTTATTCTCTAAAGAAATGCACGTGATTTAATAATTTAGTTGACTTTAAATTTTTATTTTAATGTGTAGGTTAGGTTAGGTTAAGAAGGGTTATGCGCCCAAGGGCACACTTCTTAAATTAAAGGAAAAAATAAAAGACAGTAAAGAAAAGAAGTATGAGAGACATAGAAACAAGAAAGATAGAAAGTTAGAAGATTTCGCGTAGAACTATTGCCTTCTCTACAGTCCCCTCAACAGAAACAGCCGCACTATTCCCCTGACAAACCCCAGTAGATCAGCCGGACTACATCCAGCGATGCACCCCAGTTCGTCGTGAAACCTATCTCCTAGCCACTTCCGCCTGAGACCCTGCATCCTGGGACAATGGCACAGTACATTCTCGATCGCCTCCAGCTCCTCTGAATCATCACACAATCTGCAGAAATCCGGTATGGCGTCCCATCTGCCCGCAAAAGCCCTGACAGGACAATGACCCGTCAAGAACCATATAAGTGTTCTAAGACTACCCCTATCCAATCCCAGAACCCTGGTTGCCCCCGCGTCCAATCTGGGCCATAGTGCCCTGGACACCCTGGTTGCCCCCGCGTCCAATCTGGGCCATAGTGCCCTGGACACCCTGCAATCCGTTCTGTCCCTCCAGGATCGGTTAACGTCATCACGGAATTTCTCCCGTATCACCCCATAGTAGTAACATAGGGGGGGCTTAACCCCCCTGTCCCTTACCGCTAAGTCCAAATTCGAACCCCCTCTCGCGAGTTCGTCAGCCACCTCATTTCCATCAACCATGCAGTGTCCAGGTACCCAACACAGCCTTACACATACCCCTATCGCGAATCTTATGGGAATATGATATATGGGATCAAACCTAAATTCCCATCCCCAACAAATCGGTATCGCAAATATTTTGGGAGTACAAATTTCTATTGTGAATTATTTGTCCGTTCTTTGTAAACAAAAGTCTCTATTGTGAGTAACTTGTCAGTGCTTGTATTGTGAAAGAAAAATATACAAAATAAAATACTAATAAAATAAATAATGAATAGTGTTTACCTTCATCTTTTTATGTACACTCCTTCAATAAAAGAAAAAAGTTATTTAATTTAGTGCTACTTTAGAATACAAATTAAAATTTACATGTTCCCTTCTCGTTCACATCACTTGTTGGGAATTTATTTATTAAAAAAATTCGCGTGAGTAAACATTGGCGATGCCAAATTTCTTAAGTTTGGGAATTCATTCCCAAAAAATTTGTTATGGGAATCATTCACAATACGAAATAAAAAAAATATGGGAATATTTTCATGGGAGTAGTTGTTTGCGATAGGGGTGATTGAATGCCACCATTAGTCCACCAAGAGCATTCCTCACCGAGCGACCAGGCACGATCGCACCGTATAATTTGTCATTGCCCTAAGCGCCGCCTGACTATCGACGTAAATTGTCACCACAGATCCACCCACGATGTGTTCTAGTATCACCTCCGTCGCCCTCCAGATCGCTAGGTAATTATCATTGGAATTTCTTATGCACATTAAAATAATTATTAAAAGTCAACTTAACTTTTATTTTTGCTCGAAAAATAAAAATCAAAAAATAACTGTTATTTTTGCTCAAAAAACAAGTTAGAGTGCTATATTCGGCTGTGCCGAATCTTTGATACCCTCCACCGACCGAATGTTTAAGGATTAATATATGTATGATGTTATTATAATCTTAAACTGTGACGATTTGTTATTAATTATGGTTTAAGGCAACCAAACTGTTTTCCGGTAGAAGGGTTTATATGGGGCCTAGGGTAAATTATGGACCGATCATCACGAAATTTCACAGCGTCATTTCTAGTCCTTTAAAACTGTGACGTACCAATTTCTGTTATGATAGCATTATTAATTATGGTTTAAGGTGTACTGAACTGTTTGCCGGGAGTAGGGTTTCTATGGGGCCTAGGGTAAATTATGTACCGATCTTCACGAAATTTCACAGTATCATTTATAGTCCTATAAAACTGTGACGGGCCAAAATTTGTTACGATTTTAGGCGTACTAAACTGTTTTCCGGTAGTAGGGTTTATATGGAGCCCAAGGTAAATTATGGACCGATCGTCACGAAATTTCACAGTGTTATTTCTTGTTCTAAAAAACTGTGACGTACCAAATTTTTTTACGCTAGCGTTATTTTTTACGGTTTTAGACGTACTAAACTGTTTTCCGGGAGTAGGGTTTATATGGGGCCCAGGGTAAATTATAGACCGATCTTCACGAAATAACACAATTTTATTTCTTGTACAATAAAACTTTGATGTACCAAATTTTGTTATGATAGCATTATTTTTTACGTTTTTAGGCGTACTAAGTTGTTTTCCGGGAGTAGGTTTTATATGGGGCCTATGGTAAATTATGGACCGATCTTCACGAAACTTAACAGTTTAATTTCTAGTCCTATGTAACTGTGACTTGCCAAAATTTGTAATGATAGCATTGTTAGTTAGGGTTTTAGGCTTAATATACTGTTTTCCGGGAGTAGGGCTTATATGGGGCCTAGGGTAAATTATTGACGGATCTTCACGAAATTTCACAGCGTGCTTTCCAGTTGAATAAAACGAATTGTTGCGAAATCTTATATCATTCTGTGCATTTTCCCACCATTTATGTTAGTTTTTGTAACAAAATTATCAATTTTTTTTAGGTGGTGGTTCCACATTTTGATTCATAGCTCAGATCCTATTGAACCGATTTTGCTGAATTTCAATCCCAAGCTGCTTAGGATAACTACAAGCAATTTGACACCAAGTTTGTTGATTTCTTTTGAGTTTTTCGAAAGTGAGCGTGTTTTCAACAGACGGACAGACGGACAGACAGACAGACGGACATGGCTAAATCGACTTAAAATTACTCAAGGACCCAGAATATATATACTTTATAGGGTCTGAGATGAATAGTAAAAAAGTTTCACACGGAATGACAAACTGAATATAACCTCTTCACAACTAATTGTGGTGGAGGGTATAAAAAAATCAAAAAATAACTGTTATTTTTAATCGAAAAAATAAAAATCAATAAATAACAGTTATTTTTAGTGTCCGACCGAACGCACTTTTTGAGACCGAACCCGAACCCGAACTTCGGTAAATTTTGACAAGTTCGGTCGAACCCGAACCCGAACTTTTTGTTAATAAATCTGAACAATTGTACTTTTTTAATGTATTTATTAAAAAAAAATAAAATTTCAGGAAATTATTACATTAACACTTTTGGAAGGATGCAACATGAAAAGATAAATTGCACTTTATAGTATTCAAAACTATTTTATAGTTCAAAAATAATTAGTAATTGCTTTTTTTAAGACAAAAAATAAAAAATAAATTTCAAGTTTAATACAGTATACATTAGGACTATAACTTTTTCACACTTTTTGCGAAAATCAAAAACGGCATAGTATAGTCGTGTAAAACATTAAAAGTTATTAATAAAAAACAGAAGTAAAGGAACAACATGTTAAAATGAATTAAATTGATAATCATTCAAAGCAAATTTCGATCTACCAAAGGTTGAATACAATTTGGTTTAAGGATTGATGTTTGACTAATGATGTCAGCAGTCGTCGATGGCTGCGAGTGTTAAACGGCAAGCCCTCTGAGGAGATTGAGTGGTTGCAATCGAAACATGTCAGGGTAACCTGTCCGTAAACACCTGGGTTCGAGCCCAGATTGAGTCAAGAATGAAAAATTATCAGTAAATTTTAATTGATTTTCATGTTGTAAAATTCCTTTCTTCATAAAAATAATTTAATGAAAATTAAATTTAATGAACTTAAGCCTAATTAAAAAATATTAAAAATTTGGATTAAAAACCATAAATAGTTCAATAAAATAACCACAATACTAATAGTTATTAATAAAAAATATGATAATTTGTTCGGATTGTTAAGAAACTTCACGCAGGGATCGGGTTGAAGTTTGAAAAAAACCATTTTTATCTCACGGAAATTTTAAAAAATATACACCTGCTTTAGATTTAAAAATTTTCCTACGGCTTACAATTCATCGCGGTTCAAAATTTCTTAGAAGGTTTTATAAATTTGCTTCCCTGCGTGAGGTTATTTTCGCAAAACGGCGGGAGACAGGTGTTTTCATTACTAAAACATTCTTGGCCACTCCGTCGTACTATGCCAATAATTTGGTTATCGCCCTAGTATACATATTTGTACTCAAACCTCAACAATGTATTTTTTGAATTCGTTGGGTTGTATTTTCTCTAAGTGGCGCTTAATATTGGCGGTAGTTTGTTTGCTTGGCAATGAACTCCCCATTGACATTTGTTTGGCGCAACATTTGCGATGAGCGCTTTCTCAATTTTTTTCAAAAAAAAACTCCAAAATGGTTTGGATGACATTTTTATCCGGAAATATGTATATGTACTATAAAGTTTGGTTTGTGGTTCACCCAAAACTATAGATTATCTTACCATTCGCAGAATATAAATAGAGAGTATTTTTTTTTTTTGCCAAATAAAATTTAACCGTTTTTTTTGTTGTATTTTTTACCGTCTTCTAAAAATTACACATATAAAGACATTTTTCTACACTTAAGCATTTTATTAAGTCATCGCTTTATTTTATCGAACTAATAATCATAGAGAAAAATAGTTGAATTGATTTCGTATTATTTTCAAAAACAATGATGCCAAATTATAATTTGAAATTATAATAAATATGTGATTTCATAAAAAAGTTCGGTGTTCGGTAAAGTTCGGTAAAAATTTCGCCGAACACCGAGCTTTGACCGAACGTCATTTTTTGCCGAACTCCGTAACCGAACCCGAACGTTCGGTCGGACACTAGTTATTTTTGTTCAAAAAAATTAAAATTAAAAAATAACTGTTTTCATCTGACTTTTATGAAAAAAGGAATAACTGGTCCCTGGTTAAAAAGCATGCTTCGTGTCTGCAGTCAATTTTTTTTTTTCAAATGTTATCAAAGTGTTATCAATGTTTGTTTCCAAACAATAATAGTGTAAAAAATAGCTCAAATAGTTTAAAAATTTGCAAGTGAAGTACATTAATAGCGGAATTCACGGTTCAAGTGTGAGCGACCTTTTTTGTATTGTAAAAAATTCGAAATTTTTATAACAATTTCTGTCTTTGAAAATTTCTATTTTCAAAAATAAATAAATGCAAAATTCAGTATAGAGCCGAGTATGGTTGTTCCACACTTGTAAATATGTCAATGCATTACAACATTAAAATGTTTGCTTTGTTACCATGTTTTGAATTTATCAATATTTACCAAAGCTGCAAGATTAACTAGATCTACAATTGCAAACCGTGAATTTCGCTAGTTTTAAAAGCGTGATATGTAGTTCGAATTTTGTTCGATTAAAGTTGTACAACATGTAACACTTTGAGTGATTATAGGTAACATCAAAAAGTGTTACATGTATGTGAAGAATAGAAAAGAAATCGCCATAAAGGCATGAAAATCTATATACTTACATATTGCTTATTTCTTTTTTTCTTTTTCTTGTTATAATGTAGGGTTACTATTGTTTGCAACCACCACTGCTACCTCCTCCTCCTCCTCCCCCTCAACAACAACAGCAAATAACAACCCAACTGATGCAACAACCATCACCAATGCCCTCTAACAGAACTTTAATATCTAATGCTTTGCCGAATGATATTAATAATGGACCACGTAACGATATAGTAGAACAAAATAATGATTAAAAATCATTATTAAATTCCTTAATTATTACAAACTATTTAATTTAATTTTTCTATAATGATCGTTAAACAAAATATTTCAATTTATAATGTATTCTTCGTACATTTCAAAAAAAAAAAAATTTTTTTGACGGTTTATTTCTTAAAATTTTTATTAATACAAATATAAGTTTGTTTCTAACACAACATCAAATAACTATTACCTTTTTAAAACTAACCAATTGTATTTTAAAATTTAACTAATTATGTATTTCAAACTGTTTAAAAAAAAAAAGATTCAGCATAGTCTAAACAATTTCTTAATATACATTTCTAAAGCTAAAAGATATTTCTATTTCAGACTCATTAGGGTATTTTAGGGGCTTATTTTGTAAATCGCTTCACCTTGCGTGGTTTATGAAAATATTTTTTATGGCAGCGCAAGTGTTTTAGAAAATAACCCCATCAAGTTTAAATTTTTATAAAAGTAATGTATGCACACAGAAATTTGTAACATGTGAAATACAAAAGGTTATTTCATAAGTTACAAAAAGTTTTTACTAAAATGTAAATGGGTTCTGTGGGGTGAATATTTTGAAACATAATTAAAAATAAAAAAATTAGAAAGTTTTAAAATACAATTGAAAAGTCTTAAAAAAATATTTACATACATAAAGTATAGCAGATTTTAAATTATTATGTTATTATAAATAATATTGTTTTTAAAACTTCATATTATTTAAAAAGTTTAATTTATAATTTAAATTGTATAACATTTAAAACCTAGTAGAAAAATGTTTAAAACTTTATTTATGTATAAATATCGTATGGTAAACGATTTAAAATCTCCGTAATCTTAAACAGGGAACTTTTTAAATATGTATGTAGTATGTAGTATATTAAAAATTATATTTTTTAAGAATATATTTTCCTTGTTATCTATCTACCTATCTCTTTTTACATTTTTGTTATTCGCCATAGTTATGCGTACTAAACAAAACAAAAGAAATCGGAAAACACAGTTGTTCCGATGAAGGAAACAATTTTTCATATTTATGTAAGTCAAACCTCTCTTAATAAACGTATATGAAGATACATATATCAACTCAGGAAACTTTATAAGTGTAAATGCTTAAAAAAGCTCGTTATACGAAAAAAATCGTCAAAAATGTTTTCATTTTAATTCTTTAATTAAATAATCTTTAAAATTTCGATTTTATTAAAAACTTATGTAGATTTCTTTAAAAAAATCATTAAAAATCATTTTGGCAAAACTATTTGTTAAAATATATTTTTATTCCATGTTAGAAAATTATTTACTGTATTAAAAAAAAAAAATTATCATCAAAGCATCCTTTTTAAATATTTTAAGATTTACTAGGGGTGTGCTGGAAATCGAAAACTTAAAAAGCAAGAATTTTAAAAGTCGTTTTTTAATCAGATTTCTGTAAGAAAATAATTTTATGACAAATATTTTTCTATTAAACAGAATTTTGTACACCATCCAAATTCTTGCGTTTTACGTTTTTGATTTCCAGCACTCCGCTGTTAAATTTCAGCAATTTCTTAACTTCCTACATACACACTTAACGTTGTAGTAAATATTTTTTTAATTGATTTTGAAAACATTTTAAAATTTGATTATGCAAATTTTTAACAAACTTATAAATTTTAAATAAAAAAAAAAAATATTTTATTCTTATAAAATTCTTACTATTTGTCAATTGTTTTTAAAATACCTGTCAAACTATTTTGTAACTATGGCCATATTTATTTTATTTAAAATTAATCTCCTTAAATTTTCTTCAGATTTTATTAATTTAATAATTTATATACTTAACCTAAAATTTCACCAGGTTCAGTTAAAACTAACTATTACATTAACTTCCATTTAACAGTATGTTTTTTGACAGTTATAACTGTTGGTTAATTATAACTGAACTTGGTGAAATTGGCCGTAACACTGTTATCTGCTATCTTGGCTTTAGTTAAAGTTATAATTTTGTGCCAGGTATAAAAAGTTTTTGACTATTACAACTTTGCGTTAAACCAAAGTGATCAATATGTTAAAGACAAGTTTTTTAAACAACCCACAAAATCCTACCTTTAACTCATGCCAAGTTGTTATAATGGCCCTTGGCCTTTATATTTTAAAACTTATTTTCTATAAACAAAACTCTCTTAACACATATATACAATTTAAAAATTACTATTTATAATCACTATTAAAACTACATACATTTTTCTATATATAAATTATATTAGATATTTTTAAGTAAGTTATACTTTTTTAAAATAAAAAATTACAAATGTAAAAAAAAAATGTAAAACTAGAAAAAAATTAAAAAAAAAAAATTAAATTTAAATTGCAAGTAAGCTCAAAAACAAGAACAAAAAGGACTTTTAATTGATGGACCCGCAATATTTGTCGTTTGTCGTTCAAGTTTAATTGTTGGAATGCCACAATACAAATATGTTTACACCCGTTGAGAATACAAAACTTTATCAAATTTTGTTTAGTTAAAATTATCGAAAAGTTTTATAAATTATCAGTTTTTAAAAGGAAATCGATTTATTGATAATTTCGTTTTTAGCAACTTACAAATTTTCCTTTAATTTCCTCTTTATATTCTTCATTATTTTTATATACACACCGCGAGAGAAATTATGCGTTGGTGCTGGTGTTTGCAAGACAAAAATATTAGTATGTCTATCGACTCACAAGTCCTTTTTAGCGATGTCGGGCTGGGTAACTGTAAACCTTGTGCGAAAAGTACAGGTAGAAAATTTTGAGAACATTTTGTTTGAACGTTTTTATTGCTATAAAGGGCCAAGAAGGGCGAATTACTTTTAAATTTCTGAAAGCACAGCTGCGCTCCATTTTTTTCTTACCTAACTGAGAGAAATGTCTTAAAGTTGCTAGTGTTTTTGACATCGACCAACGAAAGCAACAAAAAAAATGTACAGCCCAATTATGAATGAAAATTCCCCGGGAGTTTTTTTCCCTTTTCCCATTTTTACAACTGAATTTACATAGGAAAAATGTGAGAAGGGAGAAAACTCCCGGGGAATTTTTATTCATTCCAGTCGTTTTTCGATCAATACTTAATTTAAGCGAATAATGGATATTCGGCTTCGAAGTTTATTTTGTTGTTTGGCAGGGCTTTACATATTATACCATGCACATCGCATGTTAGTGAAGGTTCACACACGTCAAGATTGACTCGTCAAGTCTTGAGTTTTTAGGAGAGAGGGGAAAAGATATGGCATGTTCTTTTCCCTTGTATGGGGGCTATGTGAAATTATGGAGCGATTGTCGCCACTTTCAATCAAATTATCTCCAAAATTGCGACCTTTGGCTGCCAGCCCGACGAACGTTGTTAGATCGAATCAGAAAGTATACTTAAAGGTGGGTCTAGGAACAATATTTTCAGATGTTACTAGATAGGTAGGTAGAAAGGCTGGTGTGTAGTTTTCTTCACACCATCACCCAGAGACCAATATGGTCCATTGTGACGCCTTATTTAGGAATAGACAAGTGAAAAAAGGAAATTAGATGAAATAGAGAACGACAGCATGAGATTCGAAAGATAGATAGTAACAGATCAAACCAAAATTCGTCCTACGTGCGGCCAGCACCTCGTCTCCTCTCGCGCAGCGAAGTCATCCCCATTACGAATTCTATCAGACCCTCGAGTCCACACCCCGAGACATCCCCTAATTCGCCCAGGAATCTACTACCCAGCCACCTCGGCCTGCTGCCCTGGAGCCTGGGACAGTGACACAGAATGTGCTCAACTGTCTCCAGCTCCTCCGGGTACTCACACAACCTGCACACATCCGATAAGTCGGTTCCCAATCTCACCGCCATCCTGCCTAACATACAGTGGCCCGTGATAACTCCTATCATGGACCTAACACAGACCCTACTCCTGCCCAGCAGCGACTCCGAATCGGACTTCCTAAGCACCGGCCACAGTGCCCTTGATACCCGGCAGTCCATCCGGTTCCCCCAGGCCCGGTTGGTCGCGCCCAGAATCCATACGCTGATCCTTCCAAAGAAGAAGCCCATTGGAGGCCTAAATGACTCCATACAGTCCGGATCCTCAATCTCCGAGCCCTGTCTTGCCAACTCATCAGCCACTTCATTGCCTATTATGTTGGAATGACCCGGCACCCAGCACAGCCTTAACACATTCTCCTAAGACTCCCTCCAGAGCCCTCCTACAATCATCAACCAGCTTGGAGTTCACATAACGGCACCTTACAGCCATAAGAGCTGCCTGGCTGTCCACATATACAGTGACCTCCGAGCCTCTATCAATGTTGTCCCTCATCAGTCCCACGGCCCTCAAGACCCCCAGAACCTCCGCCTGAAAAACACTGCAGTCGTCAGGAAGCCTATATGACATTCTGATGTCCAGATCCTCAATGTAGACCCCCGCACCGCCGTCAGTGAATATAGCAAATCCACCAAATTATCTGCTCCTACCTGACCAGCTCTCCCTAGAAGGCACTACTACCTCCGGCACCCGCCCGAAATCCACCCTAGTGCTCACATAATCAGTATAACCAGGCGATCCCAGGCAGTAGCCCTCAGCCTCAATCTCACCCAGGATCCGTGCGTAACCCTGCGTGACATTCCCCATCAATCCTAACTCCCTCAGCCTAAGAAGGCTCCTGGCTGCCATTCCCATTACATACTGCTCAATAGGCAGAAGATGCAGAATGACATTCAGGGCCGCTTGAGGAGTACTTCTCATGGCACCTGTCATGCCGATTGAAGCACACCAAATCTAAATGACTCCCACCAAACACAGCATCCATACGTTAGAATGGGTCTAACCACCGAAGTGTACAGCCATCCCACTACTGTCGGCCGGAGACCCCAACTCTTACCTATTGATGATCTGCAAGCATAGTAGGCATTAAGACCCCTCTTAAGTCTCTCCTGAGCGTTCCTGCTCCATGACAGCTTGCTGTCCAGAAATACTCCCAGATACTTAGCACTATCCGATAGTCTAAGCTCCACACCTCCCAGTACCGGTAGCCTTAAATTCTCCACCTTGTACCTCCTAGTAAAAAGAACCAGCTCCGTCTTCTCTGGGTTAACTCCCAGTCCCTTATCACTAGCCCATGCCGACGGTACGCGCAACGCCCCTTGCATGACTTCGCTTATTGTCGGCAGAAACTTGCCTGACACCAATATCATCACATCATCCGCGTAGGCCACGACTTTCCGACCCATTCTGTCAAAAAGTCTCAGGACATTGACGGCCAAGAGCCATAATAAGGGCGAGAAAACTCCCCCCTGTGGGGTCCCCCTAGTCACTAGTTTTCCTACACGTTCATTTCCCCAGTCCGAGTGAATAACCCTACTACCAAGCATTCCAGGAGGCTTATTCTTTATTGCGATGCGAAAATGCATAAATGCGAACAATTGCTATTCTGTATTGCGATATTCGCAAAGTTTTTTTTTTAATCGCATTTCAAATGCGAAAAGGTGACAAGTCGGTATTCTACATTGCGAAAACAAATGTCAAATTCGCAAAATTTATTCGACAACTAAATAGCATTCGCAAAGTACAAACATGTTAGTGAAAGATAATATTTTATTTATTTATTCATCATATATTTATTATTTAATTCAGGGAAGCAAGCAATAAAACCACCAAACCGCGTCAATTTGAAATAATGATAGAATATGTATGTATATGAATAATCACAGCCAAATGCACATCAGTCGGCAAATACTTTGTGGCAAACGTTAACTGAAGAACTAAATATCAATGGACCACCTATTAGAGAAGCTGCAGGATGGAAGAAGTATGAAATATATAAACCAGTTCAAAAATATTTGACTTTAACTTAAATTTTAATAGGACTGGGCCGATTACAGTACACACAAAACATTTTCATTTTCTTCGTCGTCGATCCACAGTGCCACAAAATCCATTTTTATTATTTTTTTTTGTTACAGAATGTCCTAAATAAATTAATTAAACAATTTTCACAGCGAAACACAAACAATTTATTTATTTTTAATTTGATGTTTATTGTCACTGACGTATATTTGAGCAGCGTTGCCACAATTTGAAATAAATTGCGAATGCGATTGCGAAAGTCTAACAGAATACCAATTTTCTTTCGCATCGCATTTAATTTGCGCATCGTATTGATTTTCGCATCGCAATTCAGAATAAGCCTCCAGGGGTGTTACCGCGTATTTCGATTCGAAAGAAATCATTTACGGATTCGAACAATTTGCACTGTGTATTACGATTTTCATACTTTATTGAAAACAAAAAATCACTTCCTTAAAAGCCACTCTCTATCACGAACAAAAATTGTTCATCAAATTTCGCATTTTTTTTAAAATACAACCTCTATCATCGTTTCGAACGATTACGAAAATCGTAATACACAGTACAAATTGTTCGAATCCGTAAAAGATTTCTTTCGAATCGAAATACGCGGTAACCCCCCTGTTATCCATTCGATTAGGAACAACGGAACCCCCAAATCAACCAGTGCCTGCCTAATAGCCTCTATCTTCAAATTGTTAAAGGCGCCCTCTATATCCAGGAATGCCGCCAAGGTGTACTCCTTGTTTCGCATTCCTCGCTCCAGATACCCCACCACATCATGAAGCGCACTCTCAACAGATCTACCCTTAAGATAGGCGTGTTGAGCGCCGCTGATGATGCCGGCGTCAATCTTCGTCCTCATATATAGATCAATCAGTCTTTCCAACTTCAAAAAACGATTGGTCTAAAGTCCTTGGGTTTAGAGTGACCGGTCTTACCCGCCTTGGGTATAAAAACTACCCTGACCTCCCTCTACCCTCTAGGAATGTACCCATTTAGCACACATACCCTAAACAGCTCCACCAACAACAGGAGTGATGATTTCCCGATGTTCTGTAACATCGTCTGAAAGATACCATCAGGTCCCGCCGATTTGTAAGACCCAAAGGTATTAACCGCCCATGTTACCTTATCCAAGGTAATCATTTCCCCCACCGTTTCCATTTCCTCACCGCCTGAGCCCGACCGTGAGAAGGGGTCCTCACCCACATCCTGTTCCCCTAACCCAGGATCAACACACCGCGGAAAGGAAGTCTCCATAAGAAGACAGAGAGATTCAGAGCCCGATTCCGTCCATGAGTTGTCCGGTCTCTGAATAAATCCAGGGACCACCGGGTCCTTGGATGAAATTCTCCTGAACCTAGACATCTCATTTACAGACTCAACTGACTCGCTAAACTTAATCCACGAGCCCCTTTTCGCCCTTCTAATATCTGCCTTATACCTCCTGTAACTCAATCTAAAGTTACTCCAATCCTCTTTCCTACGCGTATACTTCGCCCTATTGAACAGCCTTCTGACAGTGGACCTTAGAGTCCTCAACTCATCTGTCCACCATCTTGGCTGTGTACGTCTGCCCGGAAAATTTAACGGACAGAATCGCTCATAGCTACTGGTTAGCACGCCAGTGAACATACCCACCAGCCGCTCCACACCGGTCTGAGTCCAGTCCCATGTAACTCTAAGGTTACTTTGCACCAGTCCCGAAAACGAATCCCAATCCGTCCTCCTCGGATTCTTATACGGGCACCTTTTCGACCTCTCAAACATTAGATTAAAGGACAAACGACTATGGTCAGAGAAGGAAAAATAAAAAGCCACCCTTCAGTCCTCTACAAATTCCCTACAGTTCGTCAATGTTATATCTATCACTGCCTCTCTATACCTAGTTCTGAACAGTGCCTGAAAATCGTTTTTCATTGGCCAAAAATCTGTAACTTTTGAACCGAAGGAGATATTTTAGTGAAATTTTTTTTAATACTTTAGATTTATTTTAACTTTAGCGTGCAATATGGTTTTTTTATTTCTTTTGATAATTTAAAAATGTAATTTTTAGATTTAAATAATAATCATTAACAGTTTTTGTTATAATGGGACACTCAAAAAAATTAAATGTTTACACTATAAAACAAATTTTAACATAAAAAAAAATAGTAAAATCCACTGGAAATTTGCTATTATTGCTGAAAAATTAACAATTTTTTGTTTCAAATTTGTTTACACTTATTTATTTATTCTTATTTATTTATTATACATATGTGGATAAAAAAAACCTTTAAAAAATAATAACAGCAATAGGTTTAATTAGCTTTTGTAACAATATGAGTTTCTGTTTATTATTCACCCATATTGTGTTTTGTGATAGATTAAAGAGATCAATGTCTGTCTTAGATCTAATGAATTATAATTATTGTTCATTTAATTGAAAGATTGTTTGCAAATCATATATATTATTTCTAAAGCACTTTTTTTTGTCGGTTGCAAATATCTCCCATACCACCGCATCAAATTTAATGAATGATATCTCATTTTAAAGCTTATTTCTAACACTAATGACGAAAAATAATTAGAAATTGAAAAATTAATATTTTCATTGATAAAAATTACGGTGCGAAATAGTCGCACGGGTCATCAAGTATTCCATATTCTGTTCTGTGTTATTTCTGTTCGTTATTAGTTTTTTGACTTCTTCATCTAAATCCCGATGTTCCACTTTCCATTGATTTCGAATACTGGAGATGAACGGATCTGACGTTGCCAATAATCACCCTTTTTGTGTTTGGCGTATTTAAAATACGCCTACGACAGTTTGGTAATAGATTAAAGGAAAAAAGTTCACGTTCTCTACAATCTATTACCAAACAGTCGTAGGCGTATTTAAAATACGCTAAACACATTAAGGGTGAATATATTAAATATATCTTTATGCTCTCTATAAAATCTGTAATCCTTATTCCTTTTTTCCTGAGCTTCCTCTGATAAATCTCCAAGTGGCACCAACTGATATTTAATGACATCTTCTCCATGATAAAGGATTTCGTGAACTGTAGCAGACATATTTCTCCATGGGTCTTGGTTGTATATACATATTTTTGGAATTTCCTTAGCAAAATCACCAAATTTTCTAGAGTCAATTTCTTCATTGCACGCAAGTACTTCTAGGATAATTTTAAATCTTAAAATGAGGTTAAAATCATCACCTGTTATTTCAGATGCTGTTTCTGGATCTGAAAAGAATCTTCTTGCGCTATTGCCATCATTTGTATTGCCTGACCCTTGTTTCGGCTGATCTATAATCAACCCAAATTTGCGATATTCATCTTGAACATGTTTCCTTTTTGAACTTCTTAACTCCTTGTTTATTTCGTTGTTTCTTATTGATCCTGAAGATCCGAAATCCAAATCATAACTGATTTTAAGTATGTGTTCCATAAGTCGTATTCTGGCATGTAGTGGTGATAATCCAAATTTATATGCATCAGTATTATCTAATGATTTTATCGGGACTTGGTTTAATTGGCTTGATGTTGCATGGCATATGATGCAGCTGGATGCAGCCTTCGTGTTAGTCAAAGCCAGGCCTACTTTTCCATCTATCATTGTTAGCACTAATTGGTAGCTAACTTCAATTTGATGCCCATCTAAATCTAACTGTAATGGCTATAGTATTGCAATTTGAGCCTTGATGTCACTTACTTCTTTGTTAATGGCATCATGAGTGTCTTTTTTTGAATTCAAATTTAATAGGTCTGCAATATTTCGTAGAAGATGGTGTCTTATTTTTCCAAATATCATTTGTTTGCGTTGTACTAGTCGAAGGCTCTGAATCTTCCAAAATCTTTTTCAATCGCAATGGTACAAATGATACCATGAACATATCTGAGTCCGAAATATTTTCACATACTACTTGTTTGTATTGTTTTTGTCCGGAAGAAGCATCACATCCCCATTTACAAAAAAGAATTAACTTTGTTTCCATATTTCTTTAACTCATTTCCTTTTATTGATTGAAGCAAGCGTCCGGCTGTGTGATCAAGTAGAGATTGTAGTTGTACCTCTGCCGAAATTGATGTGATTGTAACAGTGTCCTTGATTGGCAAACAGTCCATTTTAGCAGCTGTTATGTGATGATATGCTGGATACAGATTTGAGCCTTTTTCATTCGCACGAAATCTGAGCTGAATATATATTATATGTACTACCTGTATTATGTTCGATCACGATCAATTTTTCCTATATCAAAAATTTTTTTTAAGACAATAGCACATGATTTCTGTTACTTCTGCAAACATTTTTGCGGAATAAAAAAAAAAATTGTAAAAAAACAATTTAAAAAAAATTTTTTTTTGAGTAATTTCATTAAAATTACTTTTCTATCAGTGGTTTTACCTTCTTAATCCCTTTTGATCTGCAAAAGTTCTATTCTACTAAAGTTGAAATTTGACAAAAATAGAGTAGTTTGGAATTTTTTTTTTTGAGTAATTTCATTAAAATTAAACAAGTGTTAAACAGACGGGTACAAGAGTATATACAGGAGTATATACAGGATTAAAGAAAACACTTTCACCTTTCTATCAGTGGTTTTACCTTCGTAATCCCTTTTGATCCGCAAAAGTTCTATTCTACTAAAGTTAAAATTTGACAAAAATATAGTAGTTTAGAAATTTTTTTTTGAGTTATTTCATTAAAGTTAAGAAAGTGTTAAACAGACGGGTCCAAACGGGTACAAGAGTATATATAGGGTTAAAGAAAACAATTTCGTCTTTCTATCAGTGGTTTTACCTTCTTAATCCCTTTTGAGCCGCAAAAGTTATATTCTACTAAAGTTGAAATTTGACAAAAATATAGTAGTTTAGAAAATATGTCCTAACATCTCAAATATAAATAACACAACAGTCGCAAATATTACCTTTTTAAAGATAACAAGACTACCAACCTAGCAAAAAAGCTAGCAGGCCATTATCGCTGATAGTTTTTGTGCAATGATAATTTCTTTCGGATTATATATTAAAAAAACACTTTTTCTGAATTAAAAAAAAAGTTGTGTTTAACAACATGGCACAACCACAATTACCAATATTTTGACCTAATTTTTTGGCTACCTTAGGTTTAATATGTTTATTATTAATTAAAATTAAAATTTTTGAAATCGGTGACAAACAAAAATTATTGGACTTTTGGCCAATGAAATAAAATTTTCAGCCACTGTGCGTTGGCGTATTCCCCCTATTACAGATCATAAGATTGCTTGCAATAATAAATTCAAACATAGATTCACCTCTTTTGTTGATGTGGGCACTACCCCATTGGGTATGGTGTGCATTGGTGTCACATCCTAGTACCAGCCTCGAACCGCTTATGCCCGAGTGCTCTACCAACTCTCGAACTTTTTCACCAGGTGGATCGGCAGCTTCATATTGCAAGTATACCGATGCTAGTGCCAGGACCGTTCTATCCCTGGCCTCTCCTGTCACAACCGTAAGGTCTCCATTACTGAAAGAATAAAAAATCATACATTTATGCTCAGTTTTCGCCAATATACAAGTTCGTACCTTCTCACCCGAGCGGGATACGAACAAGGTATACCCCGTGACCTTTAATCCAACTACCCGGTTTTTGTTAATCCAGGGCTCTTGGATTAAAGCCACGTCCACGTAGTTATAATGAGGTGGGTTACTAATTCGGTTGAGGCCGCTTGACAGTGATGCAAGTTTATCTGCACCACTTTCAGCCTCTTAGGGTTTATTATCTTTAGGAAACCTAAATCTGTTAGACCCCAACCCGAATACAGCAACCCCTCCCATTGCCTTTAGTTTCTTTAGAGACTCCCGGTCTACTGCGAACCTGAAATCTCTTCCTTGGTTCTCCTTACAACCCAGTGAAGCTATCATCTTCCACTGGCCTGTAATGAGCCCATTGTTCTGATTGGCCAGTAACCCCAGTATGACCTCCACCGGTTTTATAGGTGGAGGAATCCATACCGTGACTACCGGCCTTAATAGCAACTCAGACGCGAGTATGACGTCCAATCTTGCTTCAGGACAAGCGCTGCCACACCTGCCAAAACTCAAAGGTTTTTAGATTGCCGCAACTGACAGTTTTGACACCTCTTATCCAGTCAGCCCCTTTGAACTATACTTCGTCCGGCCTTCCTTTAACGCTTAAGATTTCGTCGAGTAGTTTGTTTTCTAGCACCTTCCATTTTTCGACACTGATCCTTCCGTCGGGATCCATACGATCAATGACAGCCGCTAGAATACCGTCCTTATCCGACGACTCCCTTAGCTTCCTTGACGTGGAGGGTTGGTCCTCTCTGGAGCCAGTCCTCTTAGTGACCTGACTCTCTTAAATACCCCCTTATTGGGGGCCTTAGCAGATCTCTGTCGGTGATAACCCGATTTCCCTGCAGATGTTGGCTGGTTTGTCCCAGTAATCCCTTTTGTGACTTCCCTTTGGGGGGACTGTCGGAGATTATCAAGACTTTACCAGTCCTGATCGCGCAACTAGTATTGGGTTATACGTCAACAGGCTTGGTTCCCTTATCCGTGACCGTACTGTCACGGTTTAGAGGACCGGGTGTTGATTCCTTACCCTCCTTTTGATTTTTTGTTCCCTTTTTGGAGGATTCGTCAGCAGGGGTTGCTGAGGGTTCGTTGTCTTTACTGACAACATTTGAGCCCTCAGCAGCCCTTGCTGTGTATCCCGCAGGATAGGGAATGCCTAGGATATCACCGACAGATCCGTGGTCTCGTTCGAATCTGGCAACGTTCTTTCGGTGCTTCCTCAGCAAGTGCCTATCCCGCCCATCGTGTACAGGAGTCTTTCTTAGCTATCTTTTCTAGAAAGGCTAAAGAGGCTCTTACACCACTCTAGGCTTTTTGAAGGCTCGTTCGGCTTTCTGATGTGACCAGTTCTGTCGCATCCTGCCGAACAATGGGTTTTGATACACCCGCTACTCCGCTCCATATCTCGAGTGTCACCTTCGGAGCCGATCGAGTCTTTCCGAGACTCCTGTTCGAAGCGGGAAACCGACTGGGGGGTCCACCACGTTCGTCTCTGTTAGTTCTGTCAATAACTGACCTTCCTGCACCAGAATATCTTTGTAAATACTCAGCCAACCGGCGTCTGGATCTGACACCGAAACTGCCGAGTTGTCAGAGACATTCCCTGCATCGACTCCTAGAGTCGCGTCCTTGTTTTTTGAAATAAATTTGTCCAGTTTTTTGGTCCCACGAGTAAGCCGTATAGAAAAGGACCGTGACGGCTTGAACGGACTAGTCAAGAGTTACAACTGACCCTTGCCATCGGCGCCAGAGGGAAGCTGTTCGCGACCAGTTTCTTTAACCACTAACTAGCCATTCAGGTCCTCGGCACTGCTGTCAACCACCTTGACCTTAAAAGTGGGGGATATGGGAGATAAAGGGGGGATGGATAGGATTATAGGTAATGGGATAGGGGATGGGCGGATGGATACCCCCTTAGTCATGTTGGCCTTAATGCATATGCCTTCCAACTTGTTCCGGCTAGAATTTAACGGTTCAAGTTACAAAACATTTACTACAGCCAGCATTTAAGCCACCACATCGCGGCAAGATAGTTGTCCAGGTTGCGGAGATGTTACTTGCATCAGCACAAACTCATAATAGATGTTACTAACATCAGCACAAATGCATAATACCCTCTTCGCTATTGTGATGTGGGTATATCAAGAAAGTTTACATAATTGTATGCTTTTTTTTAACTCTCGAAAAAGATTTGATGAGCAATCGCTCTGTTTCATCTGCACTTTTTTCAAATTAAAAAAGCAAAACCTCTAGCAAATAATGTTTTGTTAGCACAAAGTTCAACTTTTCGAAGAAAAAAATTTTCATTTCACTATTTCGTTCAATAGATTAAATTACCGATGCTTACACTCCAAAATGACATATAAGTTATTAAAGACACATTCTAAATATCGCATTTTTTTAGTTATACAACCAAGTTCCGTAATTTTTTCTCCATTACCCCTCTAAGGAGCATATGGGTTCTAGAAAGCATCTCCATCTTACAAAATGTGTTGCAGTTGTTTTCGCATCTTTCCATGTAAGATTGCATTATCCTAGTTCTTGGAGTATCGATCCAGTCTATTGTTTTTTTGCCTTGTTCCAGATTTGTTAATCGGTTGTTTTTCCAGCTAAATAGATGATTGGTATGCTTAAGCAGGTGCTAGGATAATAGGGCTGCCATTTGTCGTCGCCTAGAAAAGACGCCAATTGTGCATTTGGTGTTGTGGTTGGGAACCTTGATAATCTTGGATTTCTACCTTTTTCCCAGGTGGCTGCGGCTGGATGACCACTTTAACCACTACATCACGCCTTCACGCTCTAGGATTACACATTTGCAATTAGGTTATTTCTAGAAGGGGTAACATTTTTTTATATACTATTGTTAGCCATTTACAAGAATTTTTATGAAACGATCAAATAGCCACGAGAGAGCTTAAAAGTGCATGACGGGTGCAACCAAATTGGCCAACTTTCATAAGATCATACCACAAAAACACAAAACTCTGTTATTTTTTAAACTTTTATTGTATTATTCTTTTTTATTGTGAAAGATGAGATATCAGACGATGATTATCAAATGAATCATCGTACAGAAAAACAAGTTAGAGTGCTATATTCGGCTGTGCCGAATCTTTGATACCCTCCACCGACAGTTTGAATGTTTTAGGAGTAATACAAACATCTGCATCTGCATTAAAACAGACATCTGCATTAAAATTGGTTGCGGTTTAGACGAATATAAAATTATTGACCGTCAATCAGAAAGTATAATGCTTTTTATACCCTCCACCACAATTAGTTGTGAAGAGGGTATATTAGGTTTGTCATTTTATTGCTCAAGGACCCAGAATATATATACTTTATGGGGTCTGAGATGAATAATAAAAAAGTTTCACACGGAATGACAAACTAAGTATACCCTCTTTACAACTAATTGTGGTGGAGGGTATAATTATTAGAGTTGTCAATTATTCGCCTTTCAACTTTGTTCGAATAATTCAAATAATTGTTTTTGCTCGTTCGATCAAACGATTTAATCTAAAAAATTATTCGATTAATCGATGAGAATAACGAATAAAAAATATTATTATAACAAAAAATTGACGTTTTTTAAATTGATACCATTCCATTCCATTCATCTACAACTATCTTCTTAATTTTTTTAATTCCTTGTCAAATATTTGTTTAATAAGATCATAAAATAAATTTTTGAAATACTATGAGTACTTAACACGGTTTTTGCTTACTAAACATTGAAATTAATTACAATTAGGGCTATGGCTACAATATTTTTTAACTTTTCTTCATTGTTTTTAAAAGGTGGTCCAACCATAATGCACGATGTCAATTGTGAGTGGCACTTAATTTTCAATTTTTTTGACAAACTTAATTTGACATTTCTCTGTTTTAGTGTTTGACAAATTCAACCATGGAAAGGCACACAATTGAGCAGCGCGTTATGATTGTTGAAGCCTTTTACGAAAATGGGCGTTCAAATCCAAATGCATTTCGGGAACTTCGTGGTTTTATTGGTCAGCATAATCGACTAAATGTGTCGACAATCCGGAGAATTGTGCGTTAATTTCAGCAAACCGGGTCTGTAGGGAATGGTGGGTTGACAAAAACGTACCAAAATTCAGGTTTTACCCGTTTTCACCCTAAAAGAGCCGAATTTCAAAAAAATACCACACACCTGTCCACTTATTTTTTGTATCTCTTTTAGTTTTGGAGATAAAAGGTTTCCGAATTTACCCTTCTTTACCCCCTATATATTCGAATTTTTAAAAATCCCATCTTATTGGGTCGATTTGGGGAGAGATCCACCTCCGGTCCAAATTTAATGTCATAAGCTTCAGGTGTCAAGGCTGTACGATGATGAATGAGTCAGTCACTCACGCAATAAGTATTCGAATGCAACACAAAAAGCCACTTTTTTATTTTTTTTTAGAAAAGTGGCGTATGCGGCACGAAACAATATTTTTCATTTTCAAAAAAATACTATTAAATTCTAAATTTATTCATAAAAGTGTGCAAAAATTTACATTTTTCTTCAAAACATACCGGAAGCAGTGGTAAAAATATAAAAAATTCTATCGGGTACACTTTGAGAAATCTTCATGTAAATCAGCTTTGTCGTTTTTCTCCACTCCGATTTTTTGGCATATGCGCCAAACCAATTCTGAGCTGACGATATGGTGATATGGTTTCGGTGGTCGACTTGTCAAAGTTTGTGTACAAACTAGTTTTTTATGTAAACAAACCTGTTTTTTTGTACTAGCAATATTTTTGACAATCCGACCACAGAAGCATTGTAGTTGTAGAGTTGACCTCACCTTCTTGTCAATTCGCCTTGTTTTAGATTTTCATATTAGTTTAACCCTGCGGCCACACGGTTAAGTTGTTCTTGGTATTCTTTTACATATACTGCTTGTCAAAACTTACATAAAGCTGTGACGTAGGCTGCATTCAATTTGTAAGCAAGTTACTTTCCTGATGTCATCAAAAAAACAATTTATAAAGAAAAACATGTTATCAGCTGTTAAATTGAAAGTAAAATTGCCAAACAAATGGAAAGGTGAAATTGAAAGCCATCTCGTGGTCAATTTAAAAAGTGTGTTTGTGTGTGTTAGTAAAAAAGTGAGAGTGTATTGCAAATTGAAAGGCAAAACTTGATCGTTTGGCCACCAAGTAAAAACATATGATGCATGCAGTGATGCCAATTCTTAAAAAAACATATTGTTTGAAAAACGGCTAAAATGTTGAGATTTTAATGAAGACTCACTTTAAAAAATATCGAATTCAATAGTCGTATTTCAATATCGATGTATAGGTATTTTAAATATCGGCGATACATAGGTATCGATAATTTTTTTTAAAATTTCGATATTTTGATATATCGATATTTTTTGCCCATTCCTAGTGCGACATGTCGCATAGTCTGGTATCAGGTAATATACATTTAATTAAAAAAGAAACAAAAAAAATGTTTCTATCTATGCATTTATTATATAAAAAAATACATACATGTACATACCTACAAATTTACATTGTAATGTTTTAAGTATGTTGTTCAATAACACTCTCTCAAACGTAAAGGTTAATGCCAAATGATACGTTGACGTGTATAAGCAATTTCCGTTACGAAAACAATAAAATTCTATGCTTTTTAAAAAACCTAAATAGTTTAATGCAATAAATCACAGCTCAAGTAATAAAATACATTGTAAACTGCGTTGGATATATTTAAACTTTTCTTTTTTAGAAAATCAACTTTCTGTTGAGAATTAAGATTTCAACTTATAATAATAATGAAAAATTTAACACTTTTAAAAAGCTTATGCTGTTGTTTTTTAATATTTTGGATAACTCAAAATGTAAATATTAAATACACTTTATTTACATATCGTAAATTGTTTTCAATAAGTTTAATATAAATAATTTATTTAAGATTTTGTGTATAAATGGAGCTTATATTATCGATAAACAATATAATTCAATAAAACAATTTAAACTTGATTTGGAACACGAACAGCAGACCGCTGCCAAGGCACAAACATTTCTAGAACTAATTTTGGGTATTATAGACACTTTACAGTTTGGTAAACGTAAAATTGGAACGCGCTCTTAAACAACCATTAAGTTTTTTTTTTTAAATACTACATAGTAAATAAGAAATAAAAATAAAGCCTTAATCAGATTTTATATATTTAATTGAATTTTGGTAAAGCGAAATAATATGTATCAGTCGGCCGCAATACTACAACAAGAGGAAGTTTGTTGTTTCTATTAGGTCTGTCTGGGTACTTTTCCAGTAGCAAATACTCAGTAAATTTTTTTGGGAGAGTAAGACCAATATTGCTTTATTGGCTGAAAAAATTTCAAAAACTACGCAGACAGTATCCAGTGAAATCTTGCAAGAAAACAGCTGATCGGTGTGTAAACAATTGAAATAACAAGGCAAAAGAATTAAAGCATATCGTCGTGCGGGAGTTTATGTGCTCTATCCGCCATTTTACACATTTCGAGTTAATTATGCCACTTTAGGTTTTCGACCCAAAATTTTTCAAATATGTAATCCGTTTTCGGCTATCTCATCTAGTTTCTGAGATAAATAGTGTCTGTTTTGTTCTATATCCTTCAAACCTGAATTATGTTAAAACTTCAAGATCGATTTTCTCAAAATACACTTTTGGCATATAGAGCACATAAACTCCCGCACGACGATATGTGTACGCAAAATTGAATTCTCGAGGTAAATTAAAAAATTATTAATTGAAGTGAAGCTTAAAAAGTGTTGTAAATTAAAAAACTTGTTTATTACACTTATTGCCCGCCAAGATTTTCGGTCTCAGAAGAACAGTTCCTTGATTTCTTCTCTACACTAGGTGCTAGATTTATTGTAGCAGGCGACTTTAATGCTAAACATACCCACTGGGGCTCCAGACTTATCTCTCCAAAGGGTAGACAATTATTAAAAGCAGTCTTTACCGCAAAACTGGATACAATATCCTCTGGCCACCCTACTTACTGGCCTACAGATTTGCAAAAAATCCCAGACTTAATAGACTTTGGAGTCACTAAAAACATAAAACGTGAGCAAATAACAGCTAGTCCGTCTTTCGAATTATCTTCTGATCACTCCCCGGTTATAATAAACATAAACAACATTAATCAACTTCCCAATCCGAAATTTAATTTCCCAAATAAAAACACAAATTGGCTTAAATATAAAAAGTATGTTAGCTCACATTAACCTCAAAATATTCGATTAAAAAATAATGATGAGATCGACTCAGCTGTAAATCAGTTTACTGAAATCTTGCAGTCTGCCGCCAAAATTGCTACACCTGTTAAAGGGACGCGGAACAAGACTTCATCAAGTTTTTATTCGAGAAACATCGATGACCTACTAAAACATAAAAAGAGACATCCGGAGGCAGTGGCAAACCTACAGATCTCCCCCTTTAAAGCAACAACTGGCAACCTGTACAAAAGCTCTTCGTGCGGCATTAAAAGAGTCACGAGAAGCATTTCTTAATATGCAACTACCAAATTTGGACCCAACCGATGGAACAAATTATAGCCTGTGGCAAACAACAAAACAATTAAAATGCCCCACAACATTAGAATCACCAATTCGACTACCAAACGGAAAATGGGCCAGAAGTAACCCAGAAAAAGCCGATGCATTTGCAAACCATCTCGAAAAAGTTTTCACGCCCAATGTTTCTTCTAGCACTGATTATGAGTTACAATCAATATGCAATTATTGAATTAAAACTAACCATTAAAGAGCTAAAAGTCAAAAAATCTGCCGGCCATGACAAAATTACTGCCAAAATGATCCAAGAACTGCCCGAATGTGCGTTAAAAGTACTTATATACATATTCAACGGTATAAATCGAACAGGGCACTTCCCCACAACCTGGAAAAAATCACATATAATTATGATCCCGAAACCTGGCAAAGACTTAACACAAACGACATCATATAGACCAATTAGCTTGCTGTCAATATTATCAAAATTATATGAAAAACTACTTCTAAGCCTTATTATTCCTTATGCAAACGAACATCGTATCATTCCTCAGCATCAGTTTGGATTCCGCAAAAGTCACAACACAATAGAACAAGTGCACCGAATTGTCACACTAATAAGACAAACTTTCGAAGCAAAGCAATATTGTTCGGCTCTATTCATTGATATAGCTCAAGCCTTCGACAAAGTGTGGCACGAAGGGCTTGTATCTAAAATCTCTTGCATTTTACCACCTAGTACACACTTACTTCTTAAAAATTACTTGTCAAATCGGTCATTTACAATCAAAGTAAAAGATACTATATCCAGATCCTGTTCTGTAAAAGCTGGTGTACCCCAAGGCAGTATTCTTGGTCCTTTCTTATATGTCTTGTATACTGCAGATATGCCAACTCACGTAAAAACCCAAACATTTACATTTGCCGATGATACTGCCATTATAAGTACCCATTCTTGCCCAGTAGAAGCATCAAAGCTATTGCAAAATCACATTAACGAACTTCAAATCTGGCTTGACAAATGGAAAATTAATGTCAATCCCGTTAACTGTGCCCACATTACATTTACCCTCAGAAAACATGACTGCACCCCAATTAAAATTAATAACGTACAAATTCCTCAACAGAATCATGTTAAATACCTAGGAATACACCTAGATCGGCGACTCACGTGGAGCAGACACATTGAAGCAAAAATAACTCAAATCAAATTGAAGACCGTTCAACTAATGTGGCTCTTAAACTCTAGATCCACCCTTAATTTGGAATATAAAGTCCTTATATACAACACAATAATAAAACCAATTTGGTCCTATGGAATCCAACTCTGGGGAACAGCATGCGCTACAAATATTGAAAAACTTCAAAGAAGACAATCGAAGATTTTGAGAATAATTACTGGAGCTCCCTGGTACGTAAGGAATGCTAACCTTCACAAGGACTTAAGTATTTCTACCGTCATCACAGTAGCTCGGGAGAGCTGTATTAAATATGTTAATAAGCTGTTAGTGCATCCAAATTCCTTAGCTCAAAACTTACTTTCTAGCGATGGACATAGGCGTCTAAAAAGAAAAGACACGCTAGATCTGGCAACATTATAATAAACAATGCATTACCTCCTCTCACATCTAATTGGTAACTTGCATTGGCACGTTACCTCATAAAATAATTTAGAATTTTAAGATTTGAAAAACTTATTGTCAATTTCAGTTAAGAAAAGATTCAATAAATAAAATATGAAAAAAAAAAAAAAAAAGTTTATTACACTGTTATTAATTTGATAAGTTAAATTTCTTCTTAGTTTTTAGTTTTATTTGTCGGGTTTTTTATAAAATTTATTTTGCTTACTATTATAATTTATTATAAACGTTAAAAATCAACACAATTCTAACTACTTACTTCTGCCATTGTAAAATTGTTCAAACTATTCAAACTATTTGCAAATTTTATTCATTAAAGTTTATACAATAGCGGAATTCACACCGAGCTTTTTAGTTTGTTAGTCGTTAATCGTTACTTTTTTACACGCATTTTGTTTTTGTATATTTAACGCGCTACCGTATTAACATTTAACAAATTAACGACACGGCACCCCTGATAAAATAGTTGTTAGTTGGTAACACACTACTTACCTTCAGCAAACGTTATTTCTGTCAAAGCATGAGTAATTAAATGGTTGACAATTGTTTTTTTTACACTTTATCGTGGCATGTTTTATTTTTTTCAGAATAATAAATTGTGTCAGAATAATAAATCAGTTGTTTTACTACGAAAAATACCAGACTAACAAAGTTTTAAAAAGGGGGTCGTTCACAGTTGGTAACTTTAACAAATTAACAAACTACCGAGTAACAAATTAACAAGTTCGGTGTGAATACCGCTAATCTTTATTACGAAAGCTTTTTCTCTTATTAAAAAACCTTTTTTAATGCGAAAACATAGTAAAAAGTAATCCACCACACAAACATATTTATCGATAACATTGAAAATAAAATATGATTTGCCATCCATGCCCATCAATAACAGCTGGCTTTTTTCACCACACATGCGACGGATACAAAAGTAGAAAGTAAAACTACTTTCATGCGTTGATGCGTCTATGCATTCTCTGCATTTTGTTGTGTAACTTGTCATATACAATTACACTGATTCAACTTGTTTGTCAAATGCATAAAAAGGACAGACGCATAAACGCATGGTGTGGACCTTCAGCTTGAGCCTTAACTTCCAACTGTCAAAAAATTCTCTTTTTGGCTCTCTCGCTGCAAGAGATTTGGAGTACGCAGCAGAGAATAGCTTTTTGCAATTGAAAAAAAATCGCATTTAATTAACGACAACAAATACACACGCTTACGGTCATACAGTCAAACTCGCGCAACCGCAAATATTCGCTGCTGGTTTGCAGTCATTCAAATAACGCACATCGTGCTTTGTTATTTATACAATCGTTGCCTTCGTTTTTTTTTATAAAGATTCTAAGTGTTCTGAGCGCAAATGATTGTTTGGTAAAGAAACAAAAAATACAAACGAAAGAGCCAGAAATGAAACAATCATTACTCATGTATTTATGCAGCATTAACTATGTAGTACAAGAAAAAAAAAATTTAAATGAAACTAAACACACATACTTATGTAGGTACACACAATTTCCATAGAAATAAAAAGTACAGTAGTAGTAGTAGTAGGTACAATGTATTTTTGTTATTGTTGTTTTTATTGTTGTTAATTTTGAAAAAGCGTCTCATCGTTGTTTATTGTTGTTGTTGTTAATGTAAACAAATGTATAGAGAATGTGCTCTTTTGAATTTACTCAGTTGTGTTATATTGCGTGAGCAACAAAAATGCAAATAAAGCACTTTCAATAAAAAACGAATAAATGAAAATATCAAATGTGTACGAAAGGAAAAAAAAATTACCAACGTTGAACTTTGTTTTGCATGTATAGAGTTATTGTAAATTTTAGCGTATGAATAAATGCACAAAAATAGTGCGTTTTGAGTTTCTCTGGTACGCAGACAACATTTTGCAAGATTTTCCAACATTTTGCGCAAAATATGTGTACGCAGACAGACCTATTGTTAGTTGAAAATATCAAAATCTCTACCAAAATGTAAACAAAACGAAAAACCATAACCTGTTGATTGACTGAACGAACGTACCTAATACATGAACTTGCCTTGATCTGAATATTTGAAAAATAAATGGAAAATCAGGTGCGCCTCACAAACATGTTTGAAAAACCTAAAAAAGCATTTGGGGTCTATTCTCTTATGCGATGCAAAAGCTAGGGAGAGTTCCGAAACATCAAAACACATTGCAGTGATGAGGTTTTGATGCTGTTTCGATGTAAAGTAACGTGATGTTTTGTTTCCTTTGTAGAAAAAAAATGTCAACAAAGCACCAACAAAATCATTGATGCACAGTTTGCCTTTTGTTTGCGCTTCATAACTGTAATTATAAATTTAGGGAGGTATGATATTGTCAATGTTTAATGGTATTTTCTTTTCTGACAATAATGTTACTTATATGCTACCATTCGTGCGGGTTTTTGTTCCATTCTAAAAATATATGCAAAAATGTGAGAAGTTGTCGTTTTCCTTTCTAAACATGTTGCAACAATAAATGGCAAATTTGTTCCATTTTTTACCCGCAGTTATAACTGAGTGTGAGATAATACCCTTTTTTCCATCAGCATAGAGTACTTTTTTAGGCAAGCAAGTATTTTTTTATTTAGTTTTTTCTTGTGTTTGCGTACAATTTGCGTTAATTTTTTAGTTATATTATGATGGATATAAAAACTTTTTGTTTCCGTTTGTTTTACTTTTATTTAATAACTAGCTGACCCGGTCTGCCTTGCTGGCCCTAAGCAAACATTAGTGTTGTATTACAAGACGATTTAAATTGAGCATTAAACATGCCTATTTTTGTTGTCGATTCAACAGTGGAAATTTTGTTAGAACTGATTCCCTCAGGGCTTCGCAAAATCGGTGCAAATGTTTTCCGATTTTAGATAAATAGAAAAAGTAGCGTGGTATATTTTTCTTTCGATGAAAACTTAAAATGGATTAATACAAACATTTGAAAGAAAAATTAGTCAAATCGATGGAGCCGTTTTCTGATTTTAGGTAAATCGAAAAAAGTGGGCGCTAAAGTGGGCGGGGCAAAATTTTCCTTCCGTAAAAACCTAAGTTGGACCATGGCGATGATTTTAAAGAAAAAATCGGTCAAATCGGACTAGCCGTTCTCAAGTTATGCGCTTAATAGAAAAAGTGGGCGTAAAAGTAGGCGTGATACATTTTTCTTTCGATGAAAACGTAAAATGGATTAATACGAGCATTTTAAAGAAAAATTAGTCAAATCGATGGAGCCGTTTTTTGATTTTAGATAAATCGAAAAAAGTGGGCGGGGCAAAATTTTCTTTCTATAAAAACCTAAGTTGGACCATGACAATCATTTTAAAGAAAAAATCGTTTGAATCGGTCAAGCCGTTCTCAACTTATGCGCTTAATAGAAAAAGTGGGCGTAAAAGTAGGCGTGGTAAATTTTTCTTTCGATGAAAACTTAAAATGGATTAATACGAACTTTTGAAAGAAAAATTTGTCAAATCGATGGAGCCGTTTTCTGATTTTAGGTAATTCGAAAAAAGTGGGCGGGGCAAAATTTTCTTTTCGTATAAATCTAAGTTGGACCATGGCGATCATTTTAAAGAAAAAATCGTCCAAATTATTTAGAAGTCATTGGTGGTCCAATATGAAAATTGAATTTTGCCACGCCCCTCCGCCCGCAGACCGAAAATCAAAAATCAGACTTCACAGTGTCACCCGCCTGAATATTCTGAAGATTCTCTGAAAATTTCATCAAAATCGGACCAGCCGTTTTGGAGTCCATACGTTACATACACACATACATACATACATTCTATTTTATATATATATATTTTTTTTTTGTCGCAAAATTTTTAACAACAGCTGACATTAATTATTGTAGATCAGTGCTGTTAACGCTTATGGAATTCATAGAAAATTTAATGATGAAAATTGCTACAAGCGTGGTGAATATCGCTTTTAGTACAAACTCTGCATTCAATATTTAACACGCTAAGTACACATAAGTGTTGAGTATAAAACGTAGCTATTAATATATTACACAACTATAATGCATCATTATTTTTTAGAAAAGAAAACACCATAAGTGGTTGCGTTTAGGAATGCACGACTTGTTCGGTTGCATTGGAAATGACGTTTTGGAACTCACCCCTAAATGCATATTTGGTACTCTCTATCAGTTTCGCAAAATTTTTTGAAAATGATGCAATGTCAGCAATAAAAATTTTAGGAGGGCACAGATTGGCAGTAATGAAATGTCAAAATATATTAAAAATTCAAAATTTAAATTAAGTAAATAGTGATGATTTGCGAAAATAAAGAAACAAAAAGATGCATAAGACAAATTTGCGTACGATTTTAAGAATACCAATCACTAGATTTGGTACCATTTTCTTTCGCATCTCAATAGAGAGTAGCCCACCTGGAATAACATTCCAATAAATAAAATTGACCATTTAATTTAGTCCATGCCAAGGCGATGTGCAAAAGTCATTAAACAAAAAGGCTACACTATTAATTACTAACAAAAATTTAAAAATTTGATTAATGCTGAAGTCAAGTAGTATTAGTTGCAAATATGTTGAGCAAGTAAAATATGAGATGTTACGTTATTTTATGAATTACTATCTAACATGGGGTTTTCACCTGACAACTTTTTGTCATAATAAACGCCAAAAAAAACTAAAAAACGTTTTTTTTGTTCGCTTTTTTGTAAAAAAAAATTAAAAGGTTTTTGAAAGTGAAGTGAGTCGCAATTTTTAAAATTTTATATATCACGATAATATTTGAAATCTCTACTTTTAAAATAAAAAAAAACCTTTTTGATTTTTTTTAAATTTCATCTTGCTCCTGTTCATGTTCATCTTGCATAGGTACATATGAGTAAGAAACCTTTTCGTCAGTCATAAATGTCTTCGTTTTTAATAATTGTTCTTAGATGTTTTTTATTAAGGCCCTTATTACGGTTTACAACTCAACTCAGTTGAGTTGTAATTAAGTCTACTGGTTGTGATCAGTTGTAATTTTTGTTATGTTTTTGTTCACCGCAATAAAGCAAAGTTGTGAACCGTAATACAAAAATTAAGAAATTACAACTTAACTGAGTTGTAAACCGTAAAGGGGCCTAAAATTGTAAATGTATGTACATATGTATGTATAACGGGTTTTAACCACCTGCGCAGCTGCGTTCCATGGTGGAATAAGCAGAATGCATCGTCACGGCAACAAATACAACATTACAACAAAAATGAAAATTATATCACCGTTTACGTCAACGTGATGAAATAAATAAATTTTTAGCCAATTTTTATTTAATTATGGTCAATATCTAATTTATTTTAATTTGAATTTATCAAAAACTTTAAAAAATACAATAATCACAGCACAAAACGTGGACTTTTTATAAACATAAACAAAACTTTGGCATAAACCTAGACAAATAATGCAAGAGCAAAAAATCTTCATCTAGCGTAGTGCTGCCCCCTGTTTATTTAACCATGCTGCGTTCTATATGACGTTATTTTATGGAGGAAAAAGACGTACCTGTTTGAAATAACTTTTAAAATTATTAAAGACAAAAATAATGATAACAAGTAAGAGTGCTATATTCGGCTGTGCCGAATCTTTGATACCCTCCACCGACAGTTCGAATGTTTAAGAAGTAATTTCTGTATGATGTTATTATTATCTTAAACTGTGACGATTTGTTATTAATTATGGATTTAGGCGACTAAACTGTTTTCCGGTAGTAGGGTTTGTATGGGGCCTAGGGTAAATTATGGACCGATCTTCACGAAATTTCACAGTCTTTTTCCCAGTTCTATAAAACTTTGATGTACCAAATTTTGTTGTGATAGCATTATTTTTTACGGATTTAGGCGTACTAAACTGTTTTCCGGGAGTAGGGTTTATATGGGGCCCAGGGTAAATTTTGGACCGATCTTCACGAAATTACACAGTTTTATTTCTTGTCCTATAAAACTTTGATGTACCAAATTTTGTTATGATAGCATTATTTTTTACGGATTTAGGCGTACTAAACTGTTTTCCGGGAGTAAGGTTTATATGGGGCCCAGGGTAAGTTATGGACCGATCTTCACGAAATAACACAATTTTATTTCTTGTCCAATAAAACTTTGATGTACTAAATTTTGTTATGATAGCATTATTTTTTACGTTTTTAGGCGTACTAAGTTGTTTTCCGGGAGTAAAGTTTATATGGGGCCTATGGTAAATTATGAACCGATCTTCACGAAAATTCAAAGATTTATTTTTAGTTCTATAAAACTTTGATGTACCAAATTTGGTTATGATAGCATTATTTTTTACGTTTTTAGGCGTACTAAGTTGTTTTCCGGAAGTAGGTTTTATATGGGGCCTATGGTAAATTATGGACCGATCTTCACGAAACTTAACAGTTTAATTTCTAGTCCTATGTAACTGTGACTTGCCGAAATTTGTAATGATAGCATTGTTAGTTAGGGTTTTAGGCTTCATATACTGATTTCCGGGAGTAGGGCTTATATGGGGCCTAGGGTAAATTATTGACGGATCTTCACGAAATTTCACAGCGTGATTTCCAGTTGAATAAAACGAATTGTTGCGAAATCTTATATCATTCTGTGCATTTTTCCACCATTTATGTTAGTTTTTGTAACAAAATTATCAATTTTTTTTAGGTGGTGGTTCCACATTTTGATTCATAGCTCAGATCCTATTGAACCGATTTTGCTGAATTTCAATCCCAAACTGCTTAGGATAACTACAAGCAATTTGACACCAAGTTTGTTGATTTCTTTTGAGTTTTTCGAAAGTGAGCGTGTTTTCAACAGACGGACAGACGGACAGACAGACGGACATGGCTAAATCGACTTAAAATTACTCAAGGACCCAGAATATATATACTTTATAGGGTCTGAGATGAATAGTAAAAAAGTTTCACACGGAATGACAAACTGAATATACCCTCTTCACAACTAATTGTGGTGGAGGGTATAAAAAAACAAATCTGGGTTCCAGGTATGTAATTAGATTTTTTTTACTTTATATTGTGGTTATTGCACAAAATTGTTATCAAACCCCTTTAAAGCTTCGAGAGTAAAATGGAACAAGTGTATACAAGATTTGAGTTATTCCAATTAGTACAGGAATGTAATGCTAAGCCCGTTGAAGAGAAATTGCAATTTTTGGTTAGAAAATTGTGCGAAATTCATATGTCAAGGAGATAGTGACATATCAACATCTATATAACAACTAAATAAAAAAGTTGTTATTATTTTAAATAAAATTTATTGTTACTATTATATATGCCTAGGGTTGCCAGACGGCCTGGATTGTCCAGTTTTTTTGGGTGTTGTCCAGTTTCCAGCTAAAGTACAATTTGTCCAGTTAAAAAACTTTATTTAATTTTGAAAAATTACTTTTTTTATTAATTATATTTATTATTGTTTAGAACAAAATAATATACTAAGAAAAAATTGTAAGGAAAACTTTTCTAATTTCCCGACAGACATTAAAATTAATGAGATAGAGGTCCAGTTTTTCAAAAATGCGATAAAATAAGGTACAAAACTTATATAAATTGATCTCGTTTGTTAGTCATGCAAACTAGCAATACATTTTGGGCAAGGACTTTAATAATCTTAACTCACAAGAAAACATTCCTCTGACCGAATAAGACTTATGGCGAAATCGCCATAACTCAGAAAAGAAATCGCTATTAGTTTTGATGAAAGTTGCAAATGGACTTTGCTTACAACTAAAGTAAAAGAGTTATTAAATTCTTCAAATAACACATACAAATATATATGTGGCTTAACAAAAACTTTTCAGCCATGTTGGGGAAATCGAATTCGACTGAAATCAAAATCGAACAAACTTTAAAAACGATCCAGTGTTTAAAGTTCATTAAATAATTTTGTTTTATGTACTTCATACTATGAGAACATCTTATCTTCATTAGAACTTATCTTAAAATAAAAGAAAAACGACCGTAATTTAAACAACAATTTAACTAGAAATCTCCATTGATTTCAATTTCACTCGATCCATAACATGGCTGTTTAAGTACTTTTTTATTTGATTTAATTTAATATATAGTTACCAAGTTGAATTTATATATACGGTGGCAACAATACTACAACAAAACAAAAACCACAGAAGCAGCAGATGTTTACGGCTCGAAATGTCAACTATTTATAAATAAATTATTATGAAACCAAAACAAATTGGTTCGAACTGTCAAAGTCAGCAGGCTTTTCGCTGCTTACTTTGAATTCGCCCTATTTAGAATTTTTAAAATATGATATAAGACTGAATTTTAAGCGTTACGTTTCCTTGTTTTTAAAATTTTTTTTAATATATAATTTTTTCTTATAGTTTAGTGCTTTTTCAAATTGTCCAGTTATTTTTTTAAAATCCAGGTGAATTTTTTCTATTGTCCAGTTATTTCACTTTTGGTATCTGGCAACCCTATATACACATAAATCCATTCCGATCGAAAGTGATTTCGTTTTATGTGAAGCAAGATACACGAAATCACTTCCACTTTCGATCAGAATTTACTTCTGTGACAGCTAGATAATTTTGATTAAATAAATTATTTTCAGATAATTTAAACACTATAAAATACATAAAAGCTTTAAAATTATTATATTTTGTGGAATTTACAAAAAAATAAAAATTATTTTTTGACCGGGTCGTTCCGGGTGATGGGATTGGAGGGATACCTCCCCTGCCCACGAAAGCTCAAAAATTTAATTAAAATCATATTAAGGCGTTAGTAATCCATTTCTTTAAAAAGTTAATTATTTTTAAAAATATTCAGCCTTATTCCGGTTATCGTTGTCGAAATCGATCAAGTCGTTTTTTGTAAGAGATTAAAGAACACTGGTTGTGTGTTTATTTAATATCTTACAAAAAACGACTTGAGCGATTACGACAACTGGAATAAGGCGGATTATTTTATGTAACTGTTCACAAAAAGGGGCGGGACGAAAAATTTTATTTTATGATCCAATTTTAGGTTTTTTACATGCGCCGAAGTTAAAATTGAATTTTTCAGAGTTAGGATTAGTTCCTCTAGGGGGAAATTTTTCCCCCCTTGGTCTGACTTTATTTATTTTTAAGCTTAACCAGCCCATGACCATAGCACATATTCCTGCCAATTTCTCTAGGGGCACTCTATAACTTTTGAGAAGCACTATAAGCTAAAATAAAAAGTAATGTCCGGCCCCTATGTGCGGTGGTTCCAGAGATTACCTTCTACAAACAAACAAATATTATGGCTGTTTTCCTAAACGCCTGTTGCATTGTAGTAATACATGGCAACATGTTCTTAAATGCAACCACAAAAATTTTGCCAATGCATTTAGTTCTGAAATGCAACTTTGTAGTTGTCAGCAAAGAAAAGAAAATAAAGCAGTTAAAATAGTGTAGATGCAAACCATATTCATATACAATACAAAGTAGGTAAAAATTTAAGTACACAAAAATTAAAGTACACAATACATTAACACGGTATTGATAAATTGTGAACACACGTTTAGGAAAGCAGCCTATCTCTTTATTATATTAGTATATACTTATGTACATTTAACCGTAACTTTAAAAAAAATCCCCGCACATCTCCTTATAAAACAATTGTTTTTGCCGAACTAGGGGTCGCCTTTTTACATTTTTCGTTTCGCATTAACAGTCGGATCTTAAAGTTTGATATCGTCGGCTTAATATGCAAACCTGCTAAATACTTTTTAAGTAAATTGCGATTTTGATGCGGGGTGGTAGAGAGGTACTCCTTGTCGACCCGCATGTAGTTTTTGTTCAATTTGAGTCTTGAAGTGTGTAAAACCAACTATATTTTTTGTTTTTCTCTAAAGCTGCAAACAGAAATAAAAAAAGTTTTTTGTCTCTCCTGTAAAATGTACTTAAAGGAAGTTAGCATGTTTGCATATTAAGCCGACGATATATCATATATTTTGTCTCAAAAAGACTAATTTTAGTTAAAAACTAATTATTTTAACTTTAGTCGGAATTAATGCAACTATTAAAAAATCTTTAAAAAACGGATCTAAATGCTCGTTGCGGCTTATCTTATAAAGAAGTTACTCAACGTAAAATTATTGCTTTGATATATTCCATCGATTAATCATACCTTCTACAATTGGTGGTCCAATATGAAAATTGCATTTTGCCACGCCCCTCCGCCCGCAGACCGAAAATCAAAAATCAGACTTCACAGTGTCACCCGCCTGAATATTCTGAAGATTCTCTGAAAATTTCATCAAAATCGGACCAGCCGTTTTGGAGTCCATACGTTACATACACACATACATACATACATCCTATTTTATATATATATATATATATATATTTTTTTTTTGTCGCAAAATTTTTAACAACAGCTGACATTAATTATTGTAGATCAGTGCTGTTAACGCTTATGGAATTCATAGAAAATTTAATGATGAAAATTGCTACAAGCGTGGTGAATATCGCTTTTAGTACAAACTCTGCATTCAATATTTAACACGCTAAGTACACATAAGTGTTGAGTATAAAACGTAGCTATTAATATATTACACAACTATAATGCATCATTATTTTTTAGAAAAGAAAACACCATAAGTGGTTGCGTTTAGGAATGCACGACTTGTTCGGTTGCATTGGAAATGACGTTTTGGAACTCACCCCTAAATGCATATTTGGTACTCTCTATCAGTTTCGCAAAATTTTTTGAAAATGATGCAATGTCAGCAATAAAAATTTTAGGAGGGCACAGATTGGCAGTAATGAAATGTCAAAATATATTAAAAATTCAAAATTTAAATTAAGTAAATAGTGATGATTTGCGAAAATAAAGAAACAAAAAGATGCATAAGACAAATTTGCGTACGATTTTAAGAATACCAATCACTAGATTTGGTACCATTTTCTTTCGCATCTCAATAGAGAGTAGCCCACCTGGAATAACATTCCAATAAATAAAATTGACCATTTAATTTAGTCCATGCCAAGGCGATGTGCAAAAGTCATTAAACAAAAAGGCTACACTATTAATTACTAACAAAAATTTAAAAATTTGATTAATGCTGAAGTCAAGTAGTATTAGTTGCAAATATGTTGAGCAAGTAAAATATGAGATGTTACGTTATTTTATGAATTACTAACTAACATGGGGTTTTCACCTGACAACTTTTTGTCATAATAAACGCCAAAAAAAACTAAAAAACGTTTTTTTTTGTTCGTTTTTTTGTAAAAAAAAATTAAAAGGTTTTTGAAAGTGAAGTGAGTCGCAATTTTTAAAATTTTATATATCACGATAATATTTGAAATCTCTACTTTTAAAATAAAAAAAAACCTTTTTGATTTTTTTTAAATTTCATCTTGCTCCTGTTCATGTTCATCTTGCATAGGTACATATGAGTAAGAAACCTTTTCGTCAGTCATAAATGTCTTCGTTTTTAATAATTGTTCTTAGATGTTTTTTATTAAGGCCCTTATTACGGTTTACAACTCAACTCAGTTGAGTTGTAATTAAGTCTACTGGTTGTGATCAGTTGTAATTTTTGTTATGTTTTTGTTCACCGCAATAAAGCAAAGTTGTGAACCGTAATACAAAAATTAAGAAATTACAACTTAACTGAGTTGTAAACCGTAAAGGGGCCTAAAATTGTAAATGTATGTACATATGTATGTATAACGGGTTTTAACCACCTGCGCAGCTGCGTTCCATGGTGGAATAAGCAGAATGCATCGTCACGGCAACAAATACAACATTACAACAAAAATGAAAATTATATCACCGTTTACGTCAACGTGATGAAATAAATAAATTTTTAGCCAATTTTTATTTAATTATGGTCAATATCTAATTTATTTTAATTTGAATTTATCAAAAACTTTAAAAAATACAATAATCACAGCACAAAACGTGGACTTTTTATAAACATAAACAAAACTTTGGCATAAACCTAGACAAATAATGCAAGAGCAAAAAATCTTCATCTAGCGTAGTGCTGCCCCCTGTTTATTTAACCATGCTGCGTTCTATATGACGTTATTTTATGGAGGAAAAAGACGTACCTGTTTGAAATAACTTTTAAAATTATTAAAGACAAAAATAATGATAACAAGTAAGAGTGCTATATTCGGCTGTGCCGAATCTTTGATACCCTCCACCGACAGTTCGAATGTTTAAGGAGTAATTTCTGTATGATGTTATTATTATCTTAAACTGTGACGATTTGTTATTAATTATGGATTTAGGCGACTAAACTGTTTTCCGGTAGTAGGGTTTGTATGGGGCCTAGGGTAAATTATGGACCGATCTTCACGAAATTTCACAGTCTTTTTCCCAGTTCTATAAAACTTTGATGTACCATATTTTGTTGTGATAGCATTATTTTTTACGGATTTAGGCGTACTAAACTGTTTTCCGGGAGTAGGGTTTATATGGGGCCCAGGGTAAATTTTGGACCGATCTTCACGAAATTACACAGTTTTATTTCTTGTCCTATAAAACTTTGATGTACCAAATTTTGTTATGATAGCATTATTTTTTACGGATTTAGGCGTACTAAACTGTTTTCCGGGAGTAAGGTTTATATGGGGCCCAGGGTAAGTTATGGACCGATCTTCACGAAATAACACAATTTTATTTCTTGTCCAATAAAACTTTGATGTACTAAATTTTGTTATGATAGCATTATTTTTTACGTTTTTAGGCGTACTAAGTTGTTTTCCGGGAGTAAAGTTTATATGGGGCCTATGGTAAATTATGAACCGATCTTCACGAAAATTCAAAGATTTATTTTTAGTTCTATAAAACTTTGATGTACCAAATTTGGTTATGATAGCATTATTTTTTACGTTTTTAGGCGTACTAAGTTGTTTTCCGGAAGTAGGTTTTATATGGGGCCTATGGTAAATTATGGACCGATCTTCACGAAACTTAACAGTTTAATTTCTAGTCCTATGTAACTGTGACTTGCCGAAATTTGTAATGATAGCATTGTTAGTTAGGGTTTTAGGCTTCATATACTGATTTCCGGGAGTAGGGCTTATATGGGGCCTAGGGTAAATTATTGACGGATCTTCACGAAATTTCACAGCGTGATTTCCAGTTGAATAAAACGAATTGTTGCGAAATCTTATATCATTCTGTGCATTTTTCCACCATTTATGTTAGTTTTTGTAACAAAATTATCAATTTTTTTTAGGTGGTGGTTCCACATTTTGATTCATAGCTCAGATCCTATTGAACCGATTTTGCTGAATTTCAATCCCAAACTGCTTAGGATAACTACAAGCAATTTGACACCAAGTTTGTTGATTTCTTTTGAGTTTTTCGAAAGTGAGCGTGTTTTCAACAGACGGACAGACGGACAGACAGACGGACATGGCTAAATCGACTTAAAATTACTCAAGGACCCAGAATATATACACTTTATAGGGTCTGAGATGAATAGTAAAAAAGTTTCACACGGAATGACAAACTGAATATACCCTCTTCACAACTAATTGTGGTGGAGGGTATAAAAAAAACAAATCTGGGTTCCAGGTATGTAATTAGATTTTTTTTACTTTATATTGTGGTTATTGCACAAAATTGTTATCAAACCCCTTTAAAGCTTCGAGAGTAAAATGGAACAAGTGTATACAAGATTTGAGTTATTCCAATTAGTACAGGAATGTAATGCTAAGCCCGTTGAAGAGAAATTGCAATTTTTGGTTAGAAAATTGTGCGAAATTCATATGTCAAGGAGATAGTGACATATCAACATCTATATAACAACTAAATAAAAAAGTTGTTATTATTTTAAATAAAATTTATTGTTACTATTATATATGCCTAGGGTTGCCAGACGGCCTGGATTGTCCAGTTTTTTTGGGTGTTGTCCAGTTTCCAGCTAAAGTACAATTTGTCCAGTTAAAAAACTTTATTTAATTTTGAAAAATTACTTTTTTTATTAATTATATTTATTATTGTTTAGAACAAAATAATATACTAAGAAAAAATTGTAAGGAAAACTTTTCTAATTTCCCGACAGACATTAAAATTAATGAGATAGAGGTCCAGTTTTTCAAAAATGCGATAAAATAAGGTACAAAACTTATATAAATTGATCTCGTTTGTTAGTCATGCAAACTAGCAATACATTTTGGACAAGGACTTAAGGTATTTTTAATAATCTTAACTCACAAGAAAACATTCCTCTGACCGAATAAGACTTAGTTTTGATGAAAGTTGCAAATGGACTTTGCTTACAACTAAAGTAAAAGAGTTATTAAATTCTTCAAATAACACATACAAATATATATGTGGCTTAACAAAAACTTTTCAGCCATGTTGGGGAAATCGAATTCGACTGAAATCAAAATCGAACAAACTTTAAAAACGATCCAGTGTTTAAAGTTCATTAAATAATTTTGTTTTATGTACTTCATACTATGAGAACATCTTATCTTCATTAGAACTTATCTTAAAATAAAAGAAAAACGACCGTAATTTAAACAACAATTTAACTAGAAATCTCCATTGATTTCAATTTCACTCGATCCATAACATGGCTGTTTAAGTACTTTTTTATTTGATTTAATTTAATATATAGTTACCAAGTTGAATTTATATATACGGTGGCAACAATACTACAACAAAACAAAAACCACAGAAGCAGCAGATGTTTACGGCTCGAAATGTCAACTATTTATAAATAAATTATTATGAAACCAAAACAAATTGGTTCGAACTGTCAAAGTCAGCAGGCTTTTCGCTGCTTACTTTGAATTCGCCCTATTTAGAATTTTTAAAATATGATATAAGACTGAATTTTAAGCGTTACGTTTCCTTGTTTTTAAAATTTTTTTTAATATATAATTTTTTCTTATAGTTTAGTGCTTTTTCAAATTGTCCAGTTATTTTTTTAAAATCCAGGTGAATTTTTTCTATTGTCCAGTTATTTCACTTTTGGTATCTGGCAACCCTATATACACATAAATCCATTCCGATCGAAAGTGATTTCGTTTTATGTGAAGCAAGATACACGAAATCACTTCCACTTTCGATCAGAATTTACTTCTGTGACAGCTAGATAATTTTGATTAAATAAATTATTTTCAGATAATTTAAACACTATAAAATACATAAAAGCTTTAAAATTATTATATTTTGTGGAATTTACAAAAAAATAAAAATTATTTTTTGACCGGGTCGTTCCGGGTGATGGGATTGGAGGGATACCTCCCCTGCCCACGAAAGCTCAAAAATTTAATTAAAATCATATTAAGGCGTTAGTAATCCATTTCTTTAAAAAGTTAATTATTTTTAAAAATATTCAGCCTTATTCCGGTTATCGTTGTCGAAATCGATCAAGTCGTTTTTTGTAAGAGATTAAAGAACACTGGTTGTGTGTTACTTTAATCTCTTACAAAAAACGACTTGAGCGATTACGACAACTGGAATAAGGCGGATTATTTTATGTAACTGTTCACAAAAAGGGGCGGGACGAAAAATTTTATTTTATGATCCAATTTTAGGTTTTTTACATGCGCCGAAGTTAAAATTGAATTTTTCAGAGTTAGGATTAGTTCCTCTAGGGGGAAATTTTTCCCCCCTTGGTCTGACTTTATTTATTTTTAAGCTTAACCAGCCCATGACCATAGCACATATTCCTGCCAATTTCTCTAGGGGCACTCTATAACTTTTGAGAAGCACTATAAGCTAAAATAAAAAGTAATGTCCGGCCCCTATGTGCGGTGGTTCCAGAGATTACCTTCTACAAACAAACAAATATTATGGCTGTTTTCCTAAACGCCTGTTGCATTGTAGTAATACATGGCAACATGTTCTTAAATGCAACCACAAAAATTTTGCCAATGCATTTAGTTCTGAAATGCAACTTTGTAGTTGTCAGCAAAGAAAAGAAAATAAAGCAGTTAAAATAGTGTAGATGCAAACCATATTCATATACAATACAAAGTAGGTAAAAATTTAAGTACACAAAAATTAAAGTACACAATACATTAACACGGTATTGATAAATTGTGAACACACGTTTAGGAAAGCAGCCTATCTCTTTATTATATTAGTATATACTTATGTACATTTAACCGTAACTTTAAAAAAAATCCCCGCACATCTCCTTATAAAACAATTGTTTTTGCCGAACTAGGGGTCGCCTTTTTACATTTTTCGTTTCGCATTAACAGTCGGATCTTAAAGTTTGATATCGTCGGCTTAATATGCAAACCTGCTAAATACTTTTTAAGTAAATTGCGCATGTAGTTTTTGTTCAATTTGAGTCTTGAAGTGTGTAAAACCAACTATATTTTTTGTTTTTCTCTAAAGCTGCAAACAGAAATAAAAAAAGTTTTTTGTCTCTCCTGTAAAATGTACTTAAAGGAAGTTAGCATGTTTGCATATTAAGCCGACGATATATCATATATTTTGTCTCAAAAAGACTAATTTTAGTTAAAAACTAATTATTTTAACTTTAGTCGGAATTAATGCAACTATTAAAAAATCTTTAAAAAACGGATCTAAATGCTCGTTGCGGCTTGTCTTATAAAGAAGTTCCTCAACGTAAAATTATTGCTTTGATATATTCCATCGATTAATCATACCTTCTACAACTTAAAAAGCCACAAAAAAATCCCATTTTAGGAAAGAAACTTTCGTAGCTACTATTTGTGTGTACTATTTACAAAAGTTTCGTATGTAATACGAAAAAAATTACTATTTAATTTTATTAATTTTACGAAAGTAACGAACTCTTTCGTAGTCCTATTTTTCGTTAACATAAGAAAAATTTTATTGCGTAAGTGACGCTTGTTTTCGTAATACAAAGTTGGACATTCGAAAGGGATTTTTATTGTTCGTAATAGAGAGTTGCCTTTAAGAAAGGGTTTTTTGTATTCGATAAGGTATTAATAACTTCCGTTCATTGGAAACAAATACATAGTACAAAAATCGAAATACACAGTAAAAACTGTTTGAAATCGTATATTATTGCTTTCGAGTCGAAATACGCTGCAGCCCTGGCATGAGGAAGGTTTAATGGAAATTTGGATTGTATAAATTTCAGTTCAAATTAACTGCCTGTTTTTAGAACACGAGCTCAAAATAAGTTTGTTTTATTAACATGAAAAACGAAAACAAATTTCAAAATGGGTTTTGGTTTTTAAGTGTAAGCTAGACGAACGATTTTTGCGCTCAAGTTCTAAAAAGGCGGTAATGTGCGGTTTTCACAACACAAATGATTGAACGTGAAGTAACATTTATAAGAAAAGCACTCAGTTTTACTACACCTTCAGTCACTTGTGTTGTAAAAACAGAATATAAATCTTCTCTTTGAAACTAGATCAAAACTTGACATAGTAATTAAAACTAGTTTTCTTTTTCAAAAATTGTACAAAAACGTTTTATTAAAAACTACACCATACATGGTACAAATATAAAAAAAATATTTCCTAACGAGTACTTCACGCATTGTTGGAAACAACTCCCCACATTTTAGTAAAATGTTTAATATGGAGGGGCGTTGTATGATGAAGCACCGTATGATGGAGCGGGATATTGTTGAGCGCTGTATGAGGAGGGTGCTGCAGCATTGGCGTAGCTACTGGAACCAGAAAGATTTGCCAAAGCGGCTAAGCCATGATTGTTTTGAAGTAAGTGATAGCCAGAATTGGCAGCTGCACTGTCAACACTGGCACTAGACAAAGCGGCGGGGTTGAGACCTGGGTAGCCTGCAGGACCTGCATTTGAGGCTGCAGAGGCACCACTAGATGATGCACCCAGACCGCTAATGGCACTAATTGGTGCATAGCCGGCATTCACACTGACGGGTGCATAGCCAGCTTGATGAGCATATGCAGCTTGTTGTTTTTCGTTTACAAAGTATTTTTCTGCTGGAGGCTTAACAACATTAACATATACAGGCTCAACCTTGACGGGGCGTGGATGATGTTTGACAAACACCTTACGTACAACAACTGCTGGAGGTTTGTGTAAAACAACTGGGGCAGGTTTGACGACTAGTGGGGGATGATTTACAACAACTTTGGTGGGTGGGCGTTTGACAATAATAGCTGCAGGACGGTGGATAAGAATTTCACCTTTGTTATTGGGATATGAAATGGAGGAGGAGACACTATTTCCTCTAGTATTGGCAGGTTGATAGGGAATATTTTGACTACTGCCATAAGCAGAAGGAGAAGCACTGGCATAAGTGGCAGCATTATCAGCAGCACCGGCTGAAGCGCCAGCACTTGCAGCACTAGCACTATCCGAACTGGCACCTTGCAATTGATATTGACTTGCACCACCATCAGCTGCAACCGCTTGGTTTTGGTAAGTATTGCCGGCTGAATAACCATAAACTTGAGCGGATGCCTAAACACATTTATAAAAGTTAAAAAAAAAAAAAAAATATAAATAAACCGGAAGTATAATTAATTAACATTATAAATTATATACATACAATTACTGCAACGCTAAGTGCAATGAAAAAGTGATTCATTTTTTGTCGTTTCTGTTCTTTATATCCAAATTATAATTTTTATGTGAAGCCGCGCTCTACTTGTTGTACTTGAGTCTCAAGGCAACAACTATTGTTGACTGATGCTTCGGTTAAGCGGCATCATGTATTTAAATATGATTTCGCATGCATGTTATTGAAATTTTTTCAATACTGTCGACACTTATTTCACTTCCAAATACGTGACATTTAGGCCGTTCTTAACGATGGCATCACTAGTAAAGTTCTCATCAATCTTTTTAGCTGTTTTCGTTAGATATCGTTTAATAATTTTTTGTGCATTTGACTAAAATAAAGATTTAATTTAAATAAATTTCGATATTTTTTTTTTTTACAAGCTAAGAACTAAGTAATACGAAGAATGCTCTTTTATTATCTTAGTAGTTGTTTTTTTTTTTTTTGGAGATTTCTTTTAAAAATATTAATTGCTTTATGATTAAAACACAAGATAGTTGTCTAAATTAGAAATTTTAATTATTTAACAGTTTAATTAAATTTAAATATAAAAATTATTTAATAATGTTTTTTTCCTTTATTCATTCCACTTGGGAATATTGGGCTTTTACAAGAATATTTAAACTTTTTTCCAATTCCAATATTTTGATTTCATTAAAAGATTTATTATGCATATTAAGTTCTTGCAAGACTGTTGGGCGCCAGGTGTTCTCTGGAGGGCCTGCGAGTCTTCTACCTTGTTGGTTTTCATTCTAAAATTATGCATTACCGCTTTTGCTTTGCTATTTGGTGAGTTACTGGCTCTTCGCTTGTTAATCGCCAAAGTTCTATATCTGTGATTGCGTTTGGCCAAAAGATACCGCATTCACCACTATTATAAAAGTCACTTAGACGTTAATTTGGTATTTTCTAAGAATGTTATGTTGATGTCGACTATTTTTCGAAAATTTGCCAAAAAAAAATCCCATCTCTAATTGAATCATGAATTTCGAAAAGGGCTCAGGTACAGATATTTAGAAATTGAGTTTTTTTGCTTTTTTTGGAGGTACACATATATATTGATAACTGTGGGAATGAAGCGTCGTCTTCATATTTATTTAGAATATTTAATATTTTGAATAAACTAAATCGAAAAGTTTGTTTTTCGAAAACTTAAAGTAAATTTTACTCCATACAAAACACAGGGCTTCGGTAAACTTTTGGTAGTCTAATTTAAACATTAAATTTTAATAATTATTAATAAAAATTGTGTCCAATAATACTTTTAAATTTGCATTTTTTTTAATTTTAAAAGTATTTAAAAAATATGTATACAATAGATTCGAGAAAAACTTAACTCTCGGAAAAGTTAATCTCGCGGAAAGTTAACCGAATTTTAGCGTCCCTGCGTCGCTTTAAAAAGTTAACTTTTCTGAACGTTTAAATAAAAAAAAAACACATCGCAAATGAGCAGAAAGTATAGAGTTTGAACAAAATTAATTCAGATATTCAAGGAAAACTATTAGCGTTGGATTATGGATCTCAAAATTAAGAAAAATTTTTGGAAATTTTCGAGTTTGTGGTGAAAACACATACAAAATTTAGGTTTCTTTTTTATAAGGATGCAAACTAAGCAATTGGAATTAGTTCAGTGTGCTATTTTCGAATGATCCATGTTTTTTTTTCCGCTTAGAAAAGTTAATAGTTCGAAAAATTTAACAACCCTTGGGACATTTTGGCTAACTTTTCCCGATTTTACGTTATTTACTCTAATTCTAATTAAAATGACTTCAACTTTCTTTTTAGACGTCGCGAAAGTATCTGTCAGCTTAAACAGAGTCAATTCCACTCGTATACGTAATACATATAGGAATTTTTAAGATTTGGAATGATTGCCTTGCTTAGCCTGAGTACTAAGATACGGTTGTTATTTGTGTTATTTATACGCATTGCATGTGCTTTGGCAATATTTATATCCAGCCCAAGTCCGATTGACAGCGCAACTAAGTCATTTACTTTATTATTCATATCAATAAACTTGCGTGATATGATAAAGATATCGTTCGCAAAATTCAAATCTTCTAGATGCCTCTCAAGATCCCAAGCAATGCCCTTTCTTGAACAACTTTGTCCTAACCTCATCCAAAAGAACAGCAAACAATAATGGTGATAAGTGTCAAACTTCTTGTGTGGTATTGTTATACATGGCTTTAAATAAGTTTATTAATTTTTAATTTATTATAAAACCACAATTTTCTTCTTTTAAGTTCAACTTTTTAACTTTTTAATAATATAAAAACAAATTTTTCCTTTTTAATTTTACATTTTTAAACTAATTCAAATCTTAAGTTTTTTGTGGATTTGAGATTTAATTGTGCAAGGAAACATTCATTATACCTTTTTAACGAACGGGTACCACCATATTTTTGAAACCAAAATATAGAGCATTATTTGATATTATGCCAATAGTAGCTCAGAATGGAATGCCTCAAAAATACGACGGCTTAAATATTTTAATACAATACATTGTATATCAGTGATGGAGAATTTAAATATTTGGATGGTACTGACCACCAAGCAAACGAGTACTTTTTTCATCATTTTGGTACTTTTTTCAAACATATTTTTTTTTTGGAAAAAAACTTAAACATAAAAAACTAAAATACATATTTTTTTTTTGCTCCTATCTCAGCCATTTATGAACCGAGCTGGCAAAATTTCAACAGCAAAATTCTGACGAGGGTATCCGACATTAAAATATACAAACAAGCATATATACTTTTGATAAAAATACATTTTGTGTAGGCAATGTTGTCAATAGGACTGTAGAGTCGGACTTCGACTCCCAAAATTCCAAAAAATACTTCGAAATTGGAGATGTAATATTTAAAATATTGATTCGAAATTTGTTCGTAATCGTTTTCTTGCCATATTGAACCATTTTAGGTACCGCATTAAAAAAAGAGTTTAAAGTCAAATAAAGACCCGCCTCATATACATACATTTAGCATTAAGGTTAGATTACAAGTCGGAGTTGTGATTTAAGCGGTTGAAGTCGGAGCTAGTACTATTTGTTGACGACTCCACAACCCTGGTTGTCAATGCTAAAAAAAATAAATCGCTTAGTCCCAATTTACACTAGGGTCATTTCTTGCCGGACAGACGAAGTTTGATGGCGAGGGGTCGAAAAGGTAGAGTGTGTAGTACATGATTATCTGTACTGGACATTTTTTTATTTCTCTTTCTTACTTTTCGTAGTTTACATACAAGTATTAATTTCTGTCTGTCCCTAGTGTAAATTGGGACTTAATTTATAAACAAGGATGCATAACAAGAAAAGAGTACTAAAACGGACGTGGGGGTACCGTGGTATTTTTGAAAGGAAAAAATACTGAAAATAGTACCATAGTACTGAATTTTCCGTCACTGTTGGTATAGCCTAGCTAGTTTTGTAGCTATGTCTACTGTAACTACTAAATTTTGGAGAATAATGTTAGAAACACAACTGGGACGAACGACGAAAAATTCACAGTTTTGCCATCAACAAAATTTTAAATTAAACCTGAGATAAAGCAAAATTACCTGATATTAATGAAATTAGACCTGATATCAAATTAACGTTTAAAAAATAAAAAAAAAAAATAAAAAATTTAAATAATTTGTCTTGTAACTTTGGTGAGAACTTCTCTAATCGAAAAGATTTGAAACAAAATATTCCATCGTTTCTCGAAAAGTGAGAAAAAGTGTGTCTTTAACTCATATCGAAAACTATCAAAAGAGATAACGTCGTTACGTTATAAATGTCATAATATTTCACTCGAAGCCGATGCAAATTTCCAGACGTTGAGAACGCCAGTCACACATATCGTTGACGGCGATCAAAATTTACTAAAATTAAAAGTTTTCAACGACAGCGGTGAAAATACAACCGTCGGCTAAACCAAAAAATGTAAAGTGCGACTTAAAGGTTTGTTGTTTACAAAATGGCTTTAAAAGCATGTGTATATTTTTGAAATGTGTATGTTGTAAGCAAAATAATTAAAAAAATAAAAAAAATTCAACCAAGAACAAAATACTTATCTCTTCCGTGTTCTTGTTCATTGTATTTTTAATATATTTTTCTGTGTTAAAACTTTCTCATCCCATTTTTATTCGTAGTTTATTTGACAGTTTAAAGTGGGAAAGTACCCACTTTCACAAAATTTTTACAGACACACTTTTTCTGTAAATTGGCATGTTACTTACGTGAGAGCCTTGACTCGCCAAAAATGTTAAGGACGCAGTTAAGTGAGAAAAACAGATGTTTACTTCAATTTGTGGCATTTTTGTTTCTCACGTTTCTATAGAAAAGTTTCTCAACGCGGGAGTTACAGAACATGAGCACATATTTGGTTGCGTATATATGCGTATCTAGGGAATGTTCTAAATTGCAGTTTCTTTGAATAATTTTTTTTAGTAAAAAAAAAAAACATTTATAATGGTTTGCTACATTAGTCTGTTTTTCAAATCAGTTTTATAAGTGTTAAGGGCGCAAAATATTTTCTCAACGTTTTGGTAATTTTTCGGTTTGAAAACCTTGTCAAAAAAATCACAATGAAGCTCATATTTGTCGAAATCAAAGGGCAAATGCTGGCGCCATTTATTATCAAGCTTTTGCAAATCTATATTTAACGGTGGAAATCTTTTCTTAAAAAGAAATAATGACCTTTGTTGAGAAGACTGCGAATTCTTTGGATCAACAGCACCTTAAATGGTATAAATTTAATCACTGAAATCAAGTCCAGATTTTATTTGGTTAATTTTTTTGATACACAATTCTCTACAATATGCCGAAAGAAAGAATTTAATATAACACCTGGGCCCCGTTTCTCAATACTAAAAGTTGCAATTTTACAAGTAAAATATATTTAAAACAAAAACAAAAATTGTAAAATTGTTGCTTTTTTACTTGTAGATTTTTAATTTGTAATTCCCTATGCTAATCCCGCGAAGCTTGACGCTTGTCTGCAGGAAAGAAACCAGAGTCTCTGGCGGGAATCGAACCCGCAACCCCAGGGTTGATAGACTAGCTCACTACTAGCTAGCCTACCGGGAAACAGGGGTCTAATCACAGCATTCGATACTATCGTAGCGAATAAACTTTCGATTTTTTTTGCATACGATAGACCCTGACGTATCGAATGAAAACTCGATAAAGGTAATGTCGAGTTACTCGATATCGAATGCTATTATTCCAAATTCAATACATTTCATTCAATATCGAGTTTCATGATACAAAATAATTTTGCTCGATATCGTATGCGGTGATTAGACCCCAGGACTCTGTCGACATCTGAAAGAAATTACCCACGACAAATAAAATTACACGAAATTCAGGTAATTTTCCCAAAGTGGCAACAATGAAATACACACAATCATTGTGTAGCCATAGGTTTATTTCTATCGCTTAGTCTGGGTTCACACTATGAAAGTTTTATTTCAGAAAGTCTGAGCTTATGGGTGAGAGAGGAGTGAATTAAAGCATGTTCTCTTCCCATCTTCCCATCTCACCAATAAACTCAGACTTTCTGAAAGAAAACTTTCATAGTGTGATCCCAGACTTATGAGACGAACGACGAATTAATTGAACAGGGTGACCGCTTTTTATTGGAATTTCTTAAGTGTCTTATTGCGATTTCTTTTCTGAGAAAAATATGTTACAGTATATTCATGTAACATATTCTAATGTTACCTATATTCACTCGAAGTGTTACATGTTGTGCAATTTCAATAGAACACAATTAGTGCTTTTATTTACAACTATTACACTTTCATCATTAATGTACTTAATGAGCGATTTTTAAAGCTATTTAAGCGGTTTCTGCCCGCTATTACGGGTTGGAAACAAATATTAACATCACTAATGGCTTATAAAAATTAAAACGATTATAATATAATAATTTTTTTGATTTTAATGTGTAAATATTTTTATATTTTGTTTTAAAATACTTTTTTTTACAAAATTATGAGCGGTATGAATTATGACAAACAAAATATAACATTTGTTGTACAAACAAAGTAGTAAGTACCAAAGTTGTAGAACAGGGCTGTATGAACACCTTAAGTAAAAGTAAGGGTAAAATATGCAACATGTTTTGCATGTTTTTCCTCAACATATTCAACTTGAAAAATGTTCCCAAAGTTGTATTTTTTGTACAAACGAACACAAAAATGTACAACATGTAACATTAATGCAACATTTTTCTCAGAAAAGAAATCGCCATTAGTAAATAATGTTAATTTTTCTTTAAAAATTGTTTTTTTACCATATAGATTTAATTACTACTTCTTTAAATTGTTATATTTATTTGTGGCAATAAGGAAAAAGTGCTTAAGTCTTTTTTTTTTAATATTTTAGAAAAGCAATTTAAAGGTTAGGTTTGAAAATATATTTTTATTCCAATAAAATCGTCACTTCTTTTCGGTTATAGTTCTTTAAATTTTTTATACCTAAATACTTCTAAAGCCACAGATCAGAAGTAAACATCAGTTTTATTCCAAATATTATTGCACATTGAAAAAAAATAAGCAAAAAGTAATTTTGCTATAACTTTCTTAAAAAGTCGTACACAATTGTTGAAACTTTGTCCATGGGTTCTTTTAAACATGATTATTACCAGGGAAACCTTAAATATGCAATTGCTAGTTCTTCCTTGTGCGACCAATGAAGGCAGAAAAAATATATTAATCTGTTTCAAAGCTTTTTAATTATTTCGGCATCGATTTGTTAGTGCATATTTTTGCATATTTTACCATTTGCAGCAATTAGTTAACAGAGCATTTTTGCAGCATTTTTTTTTTAAGTTTATAGTGCATATTTTGCTTTTTTGAGGTATATTTTGATAAATGTTCAATTTTATTTAAAGGCAAATTTTTGTTAACAGATGGTTTTTCTAATTTAAATATCAATCTGTATACCAAATGTGTTGAAACCAAATGAATTATTCATCGATAAATCAATTAAAACTTTATTTAAGGGTTCCGGGAACCCGGTTATTAATTAAAATAACTTCATGGGAACTATCTGAAAACAAATCAAGATTTAAGATCCTTGTCTCAAAAGTATCCACAATTTCAAATCCAGTTTTTGTTATTAAATTTACTTCAAAAAATAAACAACCAAAAAATTTCGTGGGCTGAATATGCACAACTAACTAATGGACGAATAAAGCGTTTAGGTATTTTATTCAAACAAGGTTGCAGCAAGCCCATAGAGCCAAATATTTTTCGCATTTCTTGAAAAGTATTAGTATGAGAAAATTCCCCTTGAAAAGATTATCTGATCTAGATCATATTCAAATCATAAAATTTAGAATGAAAATTTTTTTTTTATTATTTTCTTTGGTTTATTAACAAAATAACACATTATTTTAAAATCTGTATAAAAAAAAACACTTTTATTTAATAAAAAAATGTTCACGTATCCTAATTATATTAAATAATTTGAGCTCAACGTGTAATTTAAAATTTGAACTCAATAGGGTGGTTGGGCAGCGTATTGGGGAACACTGGCGTAATGTGGAGCACCATAGGCCGCTTCATTAGCTGCGGCAGAGGCACCAGCTGATGAACTACTGCCATAAGAAGCTTGGCTATAAACAGGAGCTGCAATTGGAGCATCGACTTGTTTGCCTGGCTTATATACTTTAACGTATACAGGGTTGAGGCTAAGAGGAGTAGGTACTTTGTTGATAACTTCCTGTTGGTAGATGATGGAAGGTTTAAGTTTGTAGACAACGGGAGCAGCTCTGACAACAGCTGGGGGACCACTACTGATGTGTGCTGGAGGAGATCCGGGTTGATTGACAACAATTGGTTGCAAGGGTTGAGTGGCAATAACCTGGTGGTTGTTTAAACCTTGGGGAACCAACAAAGAGCGGAAAGCAGTTTGTCCTACAACATTAGGAGCGACAACATTAATATTGCCTTGACGTATATTGGCAGCTAAAGTGTTTTCGGCCAATGTTTCAGCAATAGAATCAGAATTCTTGAGATTTTGATAGGAGGGATTTGCATTCAAAGCTTGGAGTTGAGCATTGGCATGTGCCAAACCAGCTTGGGCGGAGGGCGAGGCACTAACATCGGCTACGCCTGTTAGGGAAGCAGCAGCCGGTTGTTGATTTGCAGTAGCAGCATTTATGAGTTCTTCAACACCATTGTTAGCATAAGAACCTTGACCATATGGAGCGGGCCCATAACTGGCAGCTGCAAACTAAATATTATAAAAACAAAAAGTAATTAGTAATTTGTAGTACAATGCTTTAGATGTGTTTAACCTACCGGCAATACAATGGCAAAAAATACAAATACAAAATGAGGATTCATTTTATTAGGTGTGTGTGTGTATTTGAGGGTTTGAATGGTCTGGCTGTTTCTCTAAAAAACCCACAACTTTTACTGCTTATGGTTTTTAATAAAATTTAAGCTTTTATATATTTAAATATTGAAAGTATATTTGAGGTACGTGCGTTTTAGCGAAAATTGATTTAATTTAAAAATTTGTTGTATCTTTTTGCGATTCATTAATATGATGATGATTATTTTTTTTACTTTACTAAAGGTCAGATAACAATTTTTTAAATAATTTATTTCTTATAAGACTTCCGTTAAGTTATTGTTTTGAAACTCTTTTTTTATTGATATTTAAGAGTTATAATATTTTTGGTAGAAATATAAAATTTAAAAGAAAACAAATTTTAAGCTGAACATTTTTTAATAAGAAGAGGATTGCTTTTTATAAATTTTACTTTAAATCAAATCTACTAATAGGGATCGCCAAAAAAAAATTGAAAAATTTTTATTTTGTTGAATTGTTAATATTTAAAATACATTTTGTTGTTTAAAAACGAGTAAACAATTACACCCCGTCTTCACAAGCCATACATTTGGTAAGTGCTGCTTCAGACAAGTCAGGTTTTGCTGAACATGGTTTCTTTAATTCGCTTTGGAGGCTTCGTGTGGCGTCTATTTTCTTGTTCTTTACCTTAAATTCAAACTTATCTAGCATATTGCAAATACGAAAACAAAAAAAATCGACGAGAAAGGTCAAGTCTGTACCCCTTTCCATTCTCTTTAACCCTCTCTCTTAAAAGCTTAAGACTGGATGAGTCAAACTTGATTTATGTGAGCCATCACTAACATTTAAAATAAATTCGTGTAAGTGTGGACAGCTGATGTTATTGTTTTAACAGCGGCGATAAGCATTCTGTCTAGAAAGTTCTTTTTTTAAATAAATGTTTAAGATCGCGATGTAAGGGGTGTAACGAAGGAAAAACCAGTAGTTGGTCAAAATGTAATACATATTTTCAAATTTATATTTTTGTGTGTCATTTTAAAAATGAGGATTATTTTTTTAAACTAAAAATAAAAATTTTAAATTGTTTTATCAACTTGGCAAATACGTAAAATAGTTCAAGTTCGGTTTTAATTAACTATAATTTGAACTGTCAGAAACATATTGTTAACTGGCAGTTATAGTAATAGTTAAATAGTACTTGGTAAATTTGGCTGTAAAAGGCATTACGACAATAATTTTTAACGAACTAAATTTAACAACTACCGAGTTAGTGTGAACTTAAACAGCGTTTACATTTGACAGTACTGGCAAGACAGTAAGAAAATACATATTAGTTGCCAAAAACACTACTAACTGTCTTCGTGACGTAGGCGTCCAAACAGTAGTTAAGACAGTGCACTTTCTAAAATATGGCAAACGTGAATGTTGGAGTGCAAGTCCAGCAAAACTTGTTTTGTATGAACTAAACAAATTTAAAAATAGATTAACATAACTATATTGTGTGAAAAAATATAAAACTTAACTAAAATATAAAAAATAGAAGCAGAATATATTTTTTTTTGTTTACTTTTTGATTTTTTCTTTCTTTTCGAGAAAAAAAATTAATTTACTGTTTGCAAATGTCAAATCACTGTCCAATTTTACTGTCTGCTAAATTTGCTAGACAGTAAACAAGACAGTTTGAAAAGTGTGCATGTATTAGTGAAAAGGCTTGTATGTACCCTGCAAATAATAGGACCAGTCCAAACACGCGTGTAAAGAGCCAAAGTTTCCAAATTAGCTTCAACCATCTTGGTTGTTGGTACTCAACAACCGAAAAATGTGGGCGGGATTGGTTAAGAGGGCCAAAGTTTCCAAGTTAGATACAAACATCGAGTTATCAATAGACAACATCCGAAATGGCAATTTTTTGGGCTAAATGTGAAAAAAAAATTCGTAAAGAAGGTGTTGTTGTTATAAGTGCTGGCAAAGAGTTGAGTAGTGGCTAACCCGTATCGATATTTGCGCTTTTTTTAGAGTACTCAATGCTCCGAAGTATCTACTTAATACTCTCAGAGTTGTATTTCTTAAACAAAGTTCAATAAAAAAAATACAACTCTGTTTTGAAAAAATACATACTACTTTACCAAACAATACATCTTCAAAATTTAAACAACAGTCTAAAACATTTACCATGCCAAAAATTTTAAGTATCAGTTGGAATAGTTAAAAAAAACTTATTGAATGTCGTCCTGTGTAATTGAAAAAATTAAAGTTGCATTCCAACAGCCATAAAAACTCTAAACGAGTTTATTGCCTATAGCGAAGTATTCGTTCAAAACGATCAAAAGCTTCTATATAATGAAACAAAATAAAATTTTAAGCACCACCGTTATCAAAACAGCGAAGTTTAATGGCTAACTTCTCATTAGGCGATTATCTTTTTTCTAAACGGAAACCTGGAAGTTAACAAAATTTGGATTTGTCAATGTCTCATTTGCTTACATTCTTTCGCAAAGCTAACCCTCATTTTACTGTACAGATAAATTCAATCAGCTGAATGCAAAATTTTACATCTATTTTGAAAGGTATTGCCAACGGAAAATAATGCTACCACCCTACCAAGGTATATTTGGCCCATATGTTTGTCAGCTGATTACCCCTAGTTGGAACCCAAACGTCAAATTTCGTGTATATGAGCCAAAATTTGTACATGTGTGCGTTAAATTGTTTTTGCATTATATGAAGACAATTTTGACAACTCGGTTCCTTTTATAGAGCAGCATGTCTACACTCCCAAATGAGTCTACCTTGTGTAAATGTAAATTGTACCCTACAAGAAATGAATGAGCGAGGGGTAATTTTTTTCACGTTGGCGTTAAGAAAATGATAGAAAGAAATGACCGAAATCAAATACTCGATCATTTATTTCTTGTAGGGTGCAAGGTACATTTACACAAGGTAGACTCATTTGGGAGTGTAGACGGGCAGCTCGTCGGTCTTACAACGAGATTAAGTAACAGCCAGTTTGCTGATACATTGAGATAACGTCCAAAAATGTGTTGACAAATTTTGAATTAATACCCTCTTTATGATCAAGTGCGATTTGTTATGAGTCAGCTTTGTTTTGATTCTTGCCCAAAATACAAAAAAAAAACTATAGTTTCACTGCACGTGAATATTCATATTTCACGTTTGCGAAATTTTGTTCTTTGTTTTTTTTTTTTGATTCTTTGTCAACGCTTTTGTTTTAATTAATGCTTTTCGATACTGCGTTTATGAAGTCAGCCGACCATAGTTATTAGCCCATATAAACACCCTCCCTAAAATCAGTTAAAGCCGAAAAAATCTTTGTTTGTAGATGTATTTATTCATGTAATATTCAAGACACAGAATTCTTATATGTCTCGAAACTTTGTCTTCAAATACTGTGGTCGGGCTTAACCGACTATACTTTCTTACTTGTTTGTAATTATGTTTGTAACAATTAATAAACAAAAAATAATAATAACAAATTTTGCAATAAATAAACTTATAACTAAATAAATTAGCGGAAAGGAGAAATGTTTGATAGGGATAAGTTTTTTAAATTTGATCGTGTGTAGTGTAGTCTATATGAGGTAGAATATGTTTGTGTTCATGTTGGTTTATGTGAGAGGGTGATGTTGCTTGTGTTGTTGTTGTTTATGTTGTTGTTTGTGTTGTTTTTGTTGTTGTTGTTGTTGAAGCGAGACCTGAAGAACAGGTGTTGCGGAGTTAACAATCCTTGGTCGGTGTTCGTCGAACTCCGAGTCTTTCCGGTTTGTTGTTTGTACAGTGAAATTTGGTGTGTATGTGAGGTTGGTTGTTTAGTAAAGAATGGGAAGTTGTTCGGTATACAAATTGTTGTTTTGCAGGTCTAACGTTAAATTAGAAACATGTTCGGGATGCAAGTTGTTGTTTCGCATTTTTATATCGTACAATTCCGAATATTTTTTATTCTCTTGGTTAATTGGCGGATTCAAACTATGTTCAGGATATAAATCAGCCTTCTGATGATAAATAACTGGCGGCATTTGTACAACAACATTTGCGTGTTCTTCATGGATTTGATGTTCAGGTTCTTCAATATCGGATAAATTAACTACAACAGGTTCATGTATTGCTTTTAGAGGACTTGAGGGCTTAACTTTGATAATTTTCTGCTTAAATTTATTGTGTATGAGTAATTTCTTTTTATGTTGCGAGGATTTCATGTTGCTTGGGGCAACATGCTGATATAAAGTCTCCACTTCCACTGGTAATTGTTTTTTATTATCATCTGATGATTGACGCACAAACCTTTTGCGTTTTTCTTGTATATTATTCAAATTGGGTTGTGTGTGATGTAGTTTATGATTGTCCATGGGTATGACATTGTTGTCATTATCCACTTGCAAATGTACGGCATTGTGAAATTCTTCTCCCAAATATTTCAACCAAAATTTTTCATCCAATTCATCTGCGCTAGTAAAAATACGTGTGGTCTGTCCTTTACTCTGACCACTTGGTGTATTTTTGGCCACATCTATATAATCAAATCTTTGATGCTGAACATTTTTATTTTCTGCTGTTTGTATCTAAAATTATACAATTGGAAACATGTATTATTTAAAGTTTTATGAACTTTTATTTGATTGACTTACATTAGTTACTATAGTCATTAGGGCCATTAATAATAATACATTATATTTCCAGTGACCACCATGCTGCGGCATTTTGGGTCTCTTAATCTCTGTCTCGTCATTCTTACTGAATCAATTGTCTTGTTTTAAATCTCTTAAATATCTCGGCAAATGTTTGTCTCAAAAATTATTTGCTGATTTAGCGGTTTTCTTCCAAATACGTGATGTCTTTTTTAAATGTTAATTGGACGTTTTTGAACGTTTTAAATTAAAAACTATGTTTTGAGTACATATTTGTAAGAAAATGCAAAAATGTTATGTTGTTTTTGTAGTTAAAAAAAAAATGCACCCACACGCGTTTCACAAAAAAAAACTACACTTCCTCAGAGCAAAATTATTGGAATACGTCAAATTTTTTTATGCATAAAATAACCTTGTACAATTATGATGGCTTGGTATTACTTATTTAATTACTCTGTTTTATTTTAACAATTTTTCTTTGTTATCCACCTATTTTTTTAACCTCCTGGTAAAGCGTAGTAAAACTGTGTATGTAGTAATATTACTCCAAATCTTTCTAGACGTTGGAATGTAACGTAATACAATGGCAGTCAATGGAGTTGCAGTGTTTTTTGTTTTTTTTTTTTTTTTTATTATGAAGACAAATTGTTACAATTTTCCTTTGAATCCTAATTTCCGGACGAAAAAGAATATGTTCTCTATAAAGAAATTAAGAAGAAAAATTATTTAAAAATATATTTACTGTCTGCTTTAAACAATTTGGAACGTTTACGTTCGCATAAAATTTCATATACATATTTAAAACAGTGTTTAAAAAACTTGATTCAAATAGAAAAACTGCCATTTCTTCCACTTAGTTAGTCATTGGCCAAAAAATACTGTTGCTTTTACTTTTGATTCATTAAATGTAAACAGTCGCTATCAAACCAACACAAAAAGCGAAAAGGTGTACACAAATTTTCGTTTTTTGTCCGACAGTTTTTGGTTTCGACTGCAGTTTTTTAAACCCTGATTTAAAATACTGAGTGTTGTTCATAAAAATTTTCTATACGAACGTTCAAAATTGTTAAACGGAGAGCAAGGCGAATTCATACAGGAGACTGCGGAACAGAGATTTATGCAGGTTGTCAATTTGTTATGCCCTCCAACACTATTGGGGAATGAGGGCTTACTAAGTCCGTGTGAAACTGTTTTAATGTTCATCTAAGGCACCATAAAGTGTATATTCTGGGTCCTTGAGTTATTCTAACTCGATTGAGCTATGCTGTCTGTCTGTTTGTTCAAAACATGCTCACTTTTAAAAGATTCAACAGAAAATAACCTTTTTGGTGTCAAATTGTTTCTATGTAGTTCTCCTAAGCAACAATCGGCTCAGTAGGAAAAAGAGCTATGAGCCCAAATGTAGAACAACCCTCCAAAACAATTCGTTGTATGTGACTTTATAGAAATTACGGATGTAATGATACGCCTTTTTGCCAATACGATACCGATACTCAAAAGGAAATATCGACGATACCGATACGATTGTAAAACGATTTTGGAAACAAAACGATTTGAAAACAATGATATCTAAACCAATTTCATCTGTTTTCCTGTATATATTCTTTTAATATTTTTATTTTATATGGGCATTTCTCCAATGTCGAATGCGACATTCTTACGCCTTAAAAGTGAAAAAAACATGTACCAAAACATTATTTTATTTTGACAAAAGGCGAAACTTATAGCTCTTGATTAGCACTATAATTTGTGCAAAGGTCGATTTTGAGCAATTGTTCGTTTTCAAGAAAATAAAAAAACAAGGCATTTACATGCGACCAAAACAAAAGACCCTTTGCAGGCAAACGGTTCAAAAACTGATTTCAGTGAAATCTGAAATAATATTTTAATGCGACTAATTTTAAAATGTTATGCATTGATGTATCTTAATAATTCTTTTTACTTGATTCAAAAATATTGAGTAGTTTATGATTTATTTAATTTTAACCACTGTCGCACGCTACAGTTTAGTTTTTTTACTTTTTATGTTATTATACATGCGTAAGATGATTCTACATTATAAACTGCAAATAATATCTGCAATAAAGAAAAATAAAAATACAGAACAATGCTTTTAGATTTGGTTATTTGCCATAATTTTCTTTAAATGACGACTCAAACTTCATCAACGGCCTTTCCGTGAGAACCAGCAAATTTGTTTAATAATGTCATTCAAGCCTATCAAAATAAATTAATTTTTAAATTGAACACAGCTTCAATCAGAAACTATTATAATCTTTGAAAAATGTCCAAAATTTTTTTTTCATTTCGGCAAAAACAATTTGAAGAACGCGCTCGAAAGGCTTTAAGATAATTTTTGTTTCCTGAAAATATTTTTGCTGAGGTCTTTTTACAAATTCATTTCAAATATTTTATATTTTTTATTTACAAATAAAGATATTTTAAATTTTTTTTTTTGGAATTTATGCATTTTACACTTACGATGTCGCACGCTACAAACTTAAAATAAGTACAAAGGCCCAAAGCAATGATTATTTTCTAGCAAATTTTTTTTTTTTTTTTATTAAATTTTCAACAAAATTATCTGTTGGTTACTAATATTTGATTGTACAAATACCTTCGAGGCACTGATAACAAATGGTATTTCTCAATGTCGCACGCTACATCGAAATATACGATATACGGTTTTACATTTTTCTTATATTCTTTGAATACATATAAACCGAGATTTAAAAAGCAAATGTCAATGCAAAATGTTTCTCATTCAGATCATCAAAACAAAACGCACTATAAACAAAACTTTTGCACTTGCTCGACTTTGCATTTGAATATTTCAAAGTGTGTTATGAATAAAGGCAGAATTACTGCCTGTCCCACGATGTCACACGTTAACGTTCGCATAGAAAATAACATTTAAAACAAAAACAAATTTTAGAAATTGTTTTTGTTTTAAATGAAATTTTCTATGCGAACGTTAACGTGTGATTACACATGCCACTGCGAGTTCATTTTCAAAATGTCGGAGAAGCGTCAAATTGAGCAAATTTGTTTACTTCTCAAATTAAAAAAAAGTACCAGAAAACGAAGAAGAGTTACCGAGTTAATCATAGTGGCACATTTTTGGGGACATTTTTTCATTTATTTATATTAGCATTATTTTAACGATATTAATGCTCTATTATTAACAAACTTGCTTTTATTAATGCGCGTTTTTAAAAAATTAATCATAATAGTTCTTTATTAAGTAAAAACTTCAATAACAATTTGACAACAATCCAGTAAATGTGAATTAAATTTTTAACAGGGTAACATTGCTTATCGTTTTGACATTTAGTGGCATGCAAGTGCCAAATTTCCACTCGCATGCAATTTTTGCTGCCACTGGAGCTGCCATTGCGAAAAATGTGAGTGTATTAGTAAAAAAGTGTGAGTGTATTGAGTTTTTCGAACTGGCAGTGGCATGTGTAAATGCTAGGTAAGTCTTTACTTTCTGGTTCTGTTCCGTGCCGTTCTGTTTCGAAATTGTAATAGTTACTTTTTCTGTTGCAACTTATCAGCCATTTATTACAAATTTATTAGTTTTGCACAGTCCATTGTTTTATTTCAATAACTTTAATTGAAAAATTTGAAGAAATTAAATTTTATGAATTCTTAAAATCAAAAAATAGTTTATTTCAATATAAATATGTATTTTTTATTACTGGGGTATTCACAAGGTGTGCTATCATGTTATATTGTCATAATGTTCTAACATTTTACAATGGTTTAAAAATATTGTTGTTGCTTTGTAAACAAAAAGTGTCTTAACTTAATAGAACGTTGCTTGCTATGTTTATTGGGCTGTCGTAATTAATCAGAAGAGACCAGAGCTGAGCGGCTGAGCCGTACCGCGTTAGCTCTTGTAGCCGTCGCCGTTGATGGTATAATTTTATCCGGCTAACATCAAAATTTGACCTGCGGCTAGCAATTTTTGCAACAAAACACTTGCGGCGTCAAATAAGATCGGCTTATGACTCTGCTGTTTGGTAAACAAACAAAATAAAATTTATTTCTGATTTGCGTCTGCAAAATGAAAAATAGTCAGGTAAAATCTAATTTAATTTATTAATTCATGGAAAAGAATTAAAAAATATTTTGATGTTAGGTAATTATTTATTTTTTATATTTGTTTTAATTCAGCCGATTTAAATTCAAAATAGCATACAAAATTATGAGGGGTTGTTCACAACAGTCGTATTTTTTCATGTTATTATTTTAAGACATATGACTTTATGACACCTTGTGAATCCCCCATATTTATTTTGCTGTCACTTACAATTACTTAACAATTTTTTGATTTTAACAAACTGAACCGCAACAGAACAGAAAAACTAATCAATTTCACAGGTTTTTTATAGCAAAAACAAATCAGCTGATTCGTAACAGAACCGAAAGTAAAGACTTACTGAGCCTTAAATGTAAAATTTGTTTACATTAGTGAAAAGTTGATAGATTCCCTATAAAAATAGAATGAAGCAACATACTTTTATAGGCTTTGAATTTTTTGGCTACTGTTGACATTTCTCTGAAAATGCCCTTATGTTAATTGAACTGTATTTTGAACGAAAAGTTCAGACTTTACTTCAGAAATGGTATTTAAAATCGGTCGAAATTCAATACACCTGCTAAACATTTTTGATTAATTAGATTTTAAAAACTACGAATTGAATTTGAATTCATGGTAAAATTAACGGAAGTAAAATTTTTTTTAAACAAAAAAATTGTAGGGGAATGTAAGAAAAGAAAAATTCACTATTTATTATTGGTGTTCTGTTTATGCTTTGATATTGTTTCAAGTAAGACTTTGAGTGTTTATAATTCTTACTCGCTTTAAAGTTTTGTGTGTATAATATTTTTAGCTTTTCTAAAATCTTTGGAAAAGTGTTTCCTGATGGTCTGGCCTAAGCAACCAGCGAAATGCGCATGGAAACTAGCTTTCCGTCGCAATAAATTTCAGTGTATTTACTAAAAATAAAAATTGGGAATTTAGCCCGTCATACAGAAATCTTATTTAAAAAAAGTGTAAGATATTATTAATACAATTAAAAATTAATAAGATTTATTTTCAAACTTTGCAATGATAGACGATTTTGCGAATCCGTTTGAAGCAGATCTGCAATGGAAAATAGTCTCTTAGATGCGACAGAACTCATTTGAAAACTTGAGTTTTTCTGCGCTATGCTCTTTAATTTCATTCCAGCAGTAAACAAGCGGATATTCGTCTCTGGGAAAAATTAAAAGATCTAAGGTATCTCCAGGCTTCTTATTTAGCTGAACCACAGAGTAGGATATATATGTATTGATTGCTATGATTCCAGGGTGGAACAAAGGGCGACAACAAAGTTCTTCCATTGTGTGCCCATGTTCTATAACTCTCGCGTCGATAAACTTTTCGATTGAAATGTGTCAAAAACATAAATGCGATATATTAAAACAAGCTGTGTCTGTAACTTTTTTGGCAAGTACCAGCTGTTACATAAGGAAATTAGTCGCCAATTTACAGAAAAAGTGTGTCTGTAACATTTTTGTAAGAAAAGTTCCCGCTTTGAACTGACAATTAAACTCACGAATAAAAACGGGGCGAGAAAAAATGTTAACACTAAAAAACAATTAAAAATGTAAAATGCAAAGAATAATAATAATAATCAGGTATGTTCCAGGTTTCGACTCGAATTGAAAACGAAAAATTTTTTAAATCCGCATAATTCATAAATTGGTGTTCTCAAATCCGCATGTTTCTGTGTATTTTATTCGAAAAAACTTTTTTTGGACTAAAGATCGCTAATTTGCTAACCGCAGCATGATAGCAATGTTTAATATTTTTTTAAAATCGTGAAAGCTGTAAAGAATCTCAGGAAAAAATAGCTTCTATCGCGAACATGGCTAAAATTCGCGAAAAATTGCAAACTTTTAAACAAACACTAAAATTTATTTGAAATCGCTAAATCGGTAAAAAAAAACAAAATGTCGGAAAATAACAAAAAAAAAAAATGCAAAAATAGCGACAAATCGCGTAAATTTTTAATATTTCAAACCATCCATATAATTGATTAAAAGTCCCTAAAACTATAAAGAATGGCAAAAATTAGGTAAAAATTGATAAATTCGCAAAAATTTGTTAACATCGGCATGATAGCAAAGTCTACAATTTATTATAAATCGTTAAAGCTGTAAAGCATCTGAAAACTTACTGAAACAAATCGCTTCTATCGCCAACATGCCTAAAATTCGCGAAAAATCGCAAAATTTTAAACAAACAAAAAAACTAATTTGAGATCGCTAAATCGATTTAAAAAACAAATTGTCTGAAAATAACTTAAAAATCGTTAAAAAAAATAAGCTGTAATAACATCAAAATAATGACAAAGTCGATTTTAAATTTAATTTTAGATAACGATATATTTTTGATTAAATTGGATAAAGAAAACAAAATTTATTTTTTTGTTAAAAATTTTATCAAATATTAGAATAAAAGTCGATTCGTTTTACTTTCACCAACCCATTACTACTCTAATTGAAAACGAATAAAAACTTGGGATGTGAAATGCAGAACACCAAAAATGCTAAAGTAATCCACTTTCGAGTGGATTCGGATTCTAGAACACACCCGTGTATTTTGTTACTAGCACATTTTTTCATTGTTTAATTATTTTGCTTTTAACATTTTTATAAAATATACGAATGTTTTAAAGCTCGTTTGCAAATAACAAACATTTAAGTCGCACTTTTCATTATTTGGTTAAGCCGACGATTGTATTTACGCCGCCGTCGTTGAAACATTTTCAATTATGGTTGCCGTCAACGATATGTGTGAAAGGCGTTCTCAACGTCTGCAATGTCACATCGGCTTCGAGTGCAATGTCATTTATAACTTAACGACGTAATCTCTTTTGTAGTTTTCGACATGAGTAACAGACACACTTTTTTCTCACTTTTAGAGAAACGATAGAATATTTTGTTTCACATCTTTTCGATGCGAGAAGTTCTCACTGATGTTACAGAACATGGGTACTGGATAATTATTGGTGTTTCACGTGCTCTTTCCCACAAGCCTATGTTTGAGATAACAACGTAGGATGGACGTAGGACAATCCTTCACCAAATGTTCTTATAACATTTTTACAAACGCTCCAAGAGTCAGTTCTTGTAGACTTATCAGAACTTTTACTAGGTGTTAGAGTAATGTTAAGTGTTTCAATAAGAATTTTTTCAATCAATATTGTCTTTGAAATTTTCGAGCTTTATGTCTCAAATCTTTCATTCATTGAATTGGCGACTTATTTAGTTTTGGGGATTCTGAACTATTCTGCATCTCAGCTAATTCATTTATTATATTTTTTTATAATATTCGAAGACTTTTTAACTAGCGGAATAGCGTCTGACATTGTAGCTGTGGCTTTGCTTATGGACTTTGTGGTATCTTCGAAATAACGAAATAAATTTGTCCTCACAAAATTTAATAAAAATAAGCAAAAAAATCCTGAACGGTGCAAAGAAAAGCGGCTAAAGCTGTCGGTCCACACCAAGGGTTCAATGCGTTTACGCATCTGCCCAAAAAGTGGTAGTGTAAGTTCGAAAAGTAACATACACATAGAACGCGTGGTGCGGACCTCCAGCCTAAGAATTAAGAGAATTTGATTTTATGCTCTGCTGCAAAAACTGACGCTTGAAATTAAACTGTTTGTTCAAAAAACTATAAAAAAAAGTATCGTCATATCGCCAGTAAAATATCGCCAATATTGGCAAATCCGTCTTTGGGGCTTTTCGGAGTAGCCCTCTTCTAAATACAATAAGCTGCAGATTTATTGCCTTTTTTATTCGTTAATATAAATTGTATTAAGTAAAAAAAATTAATTTTTTTTGTTGTCGATAGCGCGTGCAATTACATGCAAACTCATGGTTTTCCTCAATGACGAAAAAATCCAAAAAAGCGCGACCAGTTAATTGATTAAACTTTAGCTTTTTTTTTAACAATTTTTATTGATTAACTTAACTTTATTTATAACAAGATAATTGTTTTATGTCAATTAGAAACTGTTAAATGATGTTTGATATAGCCAAATGTTTTGCAAAAGCAATATATTTTTGAACAAAACTTGTGGTTACGTGTAGGTGTGATCATAGCTTAAGTGAATAAGTTATTTATACGAATAACACTTTTTGCTGAAAAGTGCCATCGATTTGTTTGTGCATAATTTTTTCGTGAAGGTAACCTATTTTTGCATATTGGTTTTATTCAAATGATTTTTTGTTTTTATCGAAAGCAAAGAGGCTGTATCTCTTAAACAATAATTTAAAAAGTTATTATAAAAATATTAGGGAGAATAAATGACTTTGTTAAAATTTAGAAATGCTCTTATTTTTATGCTTGAAGCAGCATTTCCGTTATGCAAAGCAGCGTTCCATGTTTAACTGCTGTGTTATTTTAAACGAGTTTGCAAGATGTTTTTGTGTGTGTTGACAAAAATCTTAAAATCAGTGCCCTAATATTTAAGTCTTGAATACACAATTGGTTTTAGAAAGAGAGAAAGAAAAAAGGCATGCCATTAATTTTTTCGAGAATAAGTTGAATTTTTGCAGACCTTTTTTTAATATAAACAATTCCACTGTGCTCGAAAATGAAATTTTTTTAATGTTACTTTAAGCTGGGCACCTGGCGTTTTAACATAAACTTAAACTTCTTTCAAATTGGCTCCTGCAGCGCCTAGGATGCCCCTAGATGGGTAAAACGTATGACCAACCCCACTATATTTTTCATCTCAATCATTTATTTCTAACATACCCACCCGCTAGCTCCACTCCTAAAGGGGGCTCCCATACAAAATGTTCAATGCAGACTAGAAATATATTAAAGGAAAAGTCCCATAAATGCCCAGGAGTCGCCCCTATTTGGATAAAATGTATGACCGATCTAAAGTTTTTTGGTCTTAACATTCTCTTAAAACATACTTGCCCCTTATCTCCACTTTTTAGGGGGCTCCCATACAAATATTACGTTGTAAGAAATTCTTACATTTACTAAAATTTTAAAATTTTTTTTAATAATAACAGATTTTAATCATTTATGGCTTGTTTTGTTAGCAGCTTAAAAAAAACTTTAAAAAAAAACAAAAATTTCGAAATTTTGATAAAAAAAAATTATTTGTTTTTTCCAAAAAAAAATTATCTGCCTGTTTATCGATGTCGAACGTCAACGTTCGCATAGAAAACTACATTTAAAACAAAAACAAATTTTCGAATATTGTTTTTGTTTAACATATAATTTTCTATGCGAACGTTAACGTTCGAAATCGATGAACTGGATGTATGTTTCTAAAACGACTGCGCATATAAGTCTGGGAGTTTATTGGTTTCTCACCTATAAACTCAGACTTTCTGAAAGGAAACTTTCATAGTGTGAACCCAGACTAAGGAAATTTTATTGCGGAATTTCGGTTTTTATGGGGTTTCAATAAGTTCAAGAGGGGGTGCTTAAATACCATGTAAGATAAGGCCATGATGGCTTTTTCTCTCATTCAAAAGGAAGATAAAACCTTTTTATTTTTTTTTTCATTTGAATAGGAGATAAAGCCATCATGGCCTTAGCTTACATTAGCAATTTTAGAAAATGGCTTTATCTCTTATTTCAGTTCCGGAGACACTCAAGTTAAGTATTGAAATCTGGCTTCGCATACTTAAGTTTTTCTGCGTGGGGGTTTTTCCTCCTGCGTCACAAGAATAAAAAAATGTTTTTCAATGATAACTAAGGATTTTCCCTTTTACAGAATGTTTACACCATGCATAACAATATTCTGAAAAAATATGGCTATATCACTCATTTCGCAAAATTTTAAATATGACCTTACCTCTCAATGACTGGGCAATAAGGCTATTATGGCTTTATCTCCCATTCAATTGAGCAATAAAGCCATCATGGCTTTATCTCACATGGTCTTAAAGCACCCCCTCGCTAAAGCGTTTTTAAGTTACGCGAACATATGCTGTGCAACCTGCTCCATTTTCGAAATAACGGTATATCTCGAAAACCAGAGCCAACCTAAAAAAAACGGCGGGCACCGCTGGATTCAGCGTAATTATGTTAAAACGCCATGTGCCCGTCTTGTCTGTTTTTTCAACTAGCATAGTGTTCTTAACAGAAATACTGCTTTGATCCAATTTTGTTGATTTTTTTAATGCCTTAATAACAAATATGCAAGTGGCAGAGCAAAAAACTGAACTGGCAACAATGAAATAAAGTATTTAATTTGTTTTAATTTTTGTTTTTTCTTTTTGTATTCCCCTTACAACTACAATAAGAGTTGACAAAAAAAAAATCAACAAATTGTAGTCGGTATTGTAAGAAAAGATAACCTCACTGTGTGTTGTTGGAGTTTTGTTTAAGCTTTGATATTATTACGGGTAAGACTTTTGAGTGTTTATAATTCTCATTCGCTTAACAGTTTTACTTGAATAATAACAATAGCTTTTCTTAAATCTTTGGACGATCTGGCCAAAGCAGCCAGTGAAATGCACACAGGAATAGCTTGTCCCACCAACAATAAATTTCAGTTTATCAATAGTAAGAATTTGGAATTCAGCTTATTAATCAAAATAATATTTTGTAGTATTTAATTCGCTGTATACGGGTGTTTATTAAGTACAGCTTACTAAAAATTTAGCTTACTTTTAAAAATTATTTTTAAATTAATGTTAAATTTAAGAACAAAAGCAAATACAGAAATGTTTTGATTCTTAAAAAAAGACCTAAAGACCATTTTACTAACTTTAAAGAATTAACCAAATGCTTTTGAAACTGTTAAGAAAAACGAATCACTCTTTATTTGAAATTAAACAGTTTGTACAATTATTAAAAATGTATAAAAGTAAAATATTCAATTACAAAAAATTATTGGGTAGACATGACGACGCTTTCGCATGTCAAAAGGCCATCCAAAATGCACAATTGCAATTAAATAAACGCAATTTATTGTTTAGTAGCCATCGTAACTGCAAAAAATATGAAAAGAAAAAAAACATAAATTTATAGAATTGTCAGACAATTGTTTATTTAAAACTAATAACTTATTAGACATACATTTATATGTACATAAAAAATGGACTTAACACTAACTAAAGAAATAATTTTCTACACGATATAAATTTATTGATAGTAAGGGGGACTTTGAACCGCTGGAGCATTATAATAGGGTAAATTTGAATGGATTGGCTGCTGATGCAGATCTTCACCGAACCAACCATTTTTTAAATGACCACCCAAAAGATTTTTAAGCAAAGCTTTTGTTTGTTCTTTTTGATCTTCAGAGGGGTCCACAAGTGCACCACCAGGATGTGAAGAGGCTTCAATAAAATCGGAATGTTTACGAACAATTTCGGCAATAATTCGATCTAGTTGAGCATCAGATACTGGCTGAAATTTTGGTTTTGCATAAGAAGTTCCCAATAGAGGATCATTGTCCTGAATGTTAGATGCATAGGGATTGTGAGATCCTCCAACATATTGTTGGGGCACTGGATCGTGACCATAGGAATTATTGACAGTGCTAAGAGGTCTGGGTACGCCTTCTAAATTTGTAGGAGGCTCTTTAGTCAAGTCAGGATTTGGTGTGGGCTTGTAACTTTGTAATAAAGGACAACCACCAGCGTATTCTGCTGCATTACGCTTTGCATGCGATGAACTTATAGAGTTAGCTGCGTCTTTTTCCTCTTCCTCTACTTGCTCAGGTTCCTCTTCCTTTACTTGCTCTACTTTCTCATGTTCCTCTTCCTCATTAACATTATTAGCATCAGTAAAGTTTAAAGCTTTTAAGTTAGTATCTATAATTTTTGTTGCTGGCATTGCGGTTGTTTTTTCGCTAGAGGGAGTGGTAATGGTCATAGATTCTTTAAGATCTGGCTGCTTTCTACAATAACATTGATTTCTTTTAAAATTAGGATCTAAAGTTTCGGGCAGATATTGTATGATTTCTGGTAATGTTAAATCCATTTGTTCGCGTTCTTTTTCTATTAAATCATATTCACCTTTTATATCACGTCTTTTTCTTAAATTTGGCAAATTTAAGAAATTGCTAAATCGCTGCAGAGGACGCTTGCCAGCTGGTGTTTGTGCAGCTTTTTGCCTTGATCTAGAAGGTTTTTGCGATTCACCGGCGTACGATTTGTTATTACTAAGATCCTTAATGTGTTTGTTATACTTTTTCACCACACGGTCCGTACGTTTTTCAGTCTTCCTTGGCTTCATGAAAATACGCGATATGTCACGCCTTTTACGCGATTTAAGTGGACCCATTTTTGTTTGCTTTAACGGTTCCATAAAAATGGCCATAATTGATGAGGTAGGCGATGGTGGCATTCGGTCTATACTGTTTGAATGCCTTGAGTTTCGCGAATAAAGTGTTTCGCTGTTTTCGGGGGATACATACCTCTTTGCAGCGCATTGATTGCAACTACATGTATTGGGTACTTCTTTAGAGGCGTAGCAATCTGTGTGTTAAATGAATTGAAAGAAGTATTAGAAAAATACAGTTGTTGAAAAAATTGCATATCATCTGATTTGGAGTTTTAGAATATTTTATTTAATTATGAAAATTATAAAACATTTTCTTTAACTCACCCTTTTTGTGAGCCGTTATACGATCAATTTTAGCAAAGAGATCCAATTTTATATTCTCCGGCGGTGGAGGTTTTTTGGGTTCTTCAACCATAAAAACAAAAGTATACGTTACTCTGGCTTTAGCTGGCATGGGCATATCTAATTTGTAACCGTATTCACTAGGTTGATATTCTTTGGTCTCGGGAGGCGGTGGCATATTTACTAAATAATTTAATTTTTTTGGACAATCGCAACTATCGCCTGTGTAAACCACTTCAATTGGCACAGCTTCAATACGCGATATCTAAGCAAAAAAATAATTAAAATCACTTTCTTTTCTGTCTCAATTGTTTGAAGCTTTTAATCTTACCACTCCTAAAACTCCTATTACGGAACTTAAAATTAAAATCTTTAAACGCATAACTAAACCGTTATAAATTCAATGCCAATTTTTGTATTCAAACTAATCAGATTTTATCTTAAGTGTTTGTTTTATATAAATTTCACAAATCATCATGATTCTTATGAATTTTTTTTTTTAATAAATTTTTGTCTTTCCATCTTCTTCTTGCTAATTTTCGAACGTGGCTTAAGCTTAAATATTTTCTTGAGTTTATTTTTGAAATGTAAATTTTTATTTAAATAAAAAGAGTTTCTTCAACTCACTATAAATAAAATAATACAAAAATTATTTCCGTCTTTTTTATGGTAACGCACTAAAGCCCCTTTTACACTATTCAACCAGTCTTAAGAATTTTGCTCCCACAAAATCCAATGGTTTTTTGTGTGATTAGCAAGAAATCGAAAAGAAAATTTTATCTTCATATTTTGCGTCTACTCCATCACACTTCAAATAAAGAGAAAACTCTTTTTAGAATATAAACAGCTGTTGAATATAAAAAGCATTTACATTTTTGTTTAAAGAGCTTTTATTTTTGGCGTGATTATAACAGATTTTAAAAAATAAATAAAAGTGAAAAGCTACCAACATAAAAACTTTTAACCTTAATTCTGATGCTGACGGTCAGTTACATAGCGTTTACATTTGCCAGTACAGGCAAGGCAGTAGCAATACTTTTACTTTTTCACTAATGCATGCACACTTTTCCAACTATCTTGTCTATTGTCTAGCAATTTTTTCAGACAGTAAAATTGGACAATGATTTGACATTTGCTAACAGTAATTTGAAGCTAAGTTCCCAAAAGAAAAAAAAAAAAATATACATATGGGGGATTCACAAGGTGTCATAAAGTCATATGTCTTAAAATAATAACATGAAAAAATACGACTGTTGTGAACAACCCCTCATAATTTTGTATGCTATTTTGAATTTAAATCAGCTGATCTAAAACAAATATAAAAAATAAATAATTACCTAACATCAAAATATTTTTTAATTCTTTTCCATGAATTAATAAATTAAATTAGATTTTACCTGACTATTTTCCATTTTGCAGACGCAAATCAGAAATAAATTTTATTTCGTTTGTTTACCAAACAGCAGAGTCATAAGCCGATCTTATTTGACGCCGCAAGTGATTTGTTGCAAAAATTGCTAGCCGCAGGTTAAATTTTGATGTTAGCCGGATAAAATTATACCATCAACGGCGACGGCTACAAGAGCTAACGCGGTACGGCTCAGCCGCTCAGCTTTGGTCTCTTCTGATTAATTACGACAGCCCAATAAACATAGCAAGCAACGTTCTATTAATTTAACACACTTTTTGTTTACAAAGCAACAACAATATTTTTAAACCATTGTAAAATGTTAGAACATTATGACAATATAACATGATAGCACACCTTGTGAATACCCCAATTCTGCTTTGATTTTTTATGTTTTAGTTAAGTGTCATATTTGTTTACCACAATAAACATAAGCCAGGGATGATAAATGAGAAAACCAATATCGTACCAACGAACTTTTAAAATCGTACTTTTTCGGTCCCAATTGTACTTAATCTTTTTTTATAAATTTTTTTTATTTTATTTTTAAAAACAAAATTTAATACAACAAAAACAAAAGTTACTCAAAATCCATTTGTACATTAAGGACCATTATTATAACTTGGCGTTAGCTGTTATCCGACAGTTAACAGACGCTTTTTGACAGATAACACATTATTATCTGTCAATTTAATCTTAACTTTAGCTAACTTCAAGTTGTAATAATGACCCTAAGTATACATAATAATAGGGTGGGTAAAACTTTTTCGCGTCAAAAGCACATCGCGATTCTTGTTCTAGAAGTCATACCAAGAAACTTTGCCAAAAAAATAATTTCGAGCCCTGGATTTTTCAAATTAGTTAGATTTCCAAAATGTTCAAGAATAGAAGCAAAAAAGTTGTATTTGATCTAGCCAGACCTGTTTCATGCGGTTTTTAGAGTCGAGAAATCCATCAATTTTTATTTTTGATTGCCACCAGAGAGCGTTTTCATAATTTTTTTTAGAATTTATGTCTTTTTTGTGGAAAATTGACGAATATTTCTCAAAATGCAATCACGGGTTTTAAAAGAAAATAACACTTCTACACGTTCTAAAAATATGTGCATGCGAACATCTTCGGACTGCATTTCCAAATTTATTGTTTTTACAATTTTCAATATGTACTGCAGAAACAGGAAAGGAGTAGAAAGTCCGAATATAATAATATTTAATTTAGCGCTTGTAAAATCTCCTTCAAAACAATTCGGAGAAAAATAATAATGGAGTGGGCTCCCACTGTTCCAAAATTCTGTTGATTCCTTCTTAATATGACAACCATCTTGTTGAAGAATATTTGAAACTATTATTGAGATGAATTCTTCTCTTCTACAATGTAGAACTTTTGCAGAAGTGGTTTCCTATATCTTTTGAAAAGTTGTCAATATCATCAGAAAATGCACGCTTATATGCTACCGCTGATCTAAATTTAGAATGTGGCATAAGCAGTCGTTCAATCAACAAGTGCAAAAATCTATTCACAGTAGCGGAGTTCAGTGTTTGGTGCAAATGGTTTTGCAAAAGAGCAAATCTAAAATATCACAGCTGTTTTGATTAATCCAACAATAAATTCATAGGACAGTAAATTCGAGTTGCTATTTAATATAAATTATAAATATGTAGGTTTGAAAAATTTGGAAATAGTACCAAATGAGTCACGGGGGTACCAGCGTACTTTTTAGTTTCGAATTGTACCAAAAAAAGTACATTTGTACCAACTTTATCAACCCTGTTTTAAGCTATTTTAAATTTGTTTAGTTCATATAAAATATGTTTAGCTGGACTTGCACTGCAACATTCAAGTTTGACATATTTTAAAAACTACTGTCAGGACGCCTACGTCAAGATGTGTAATTCGGCAACTGTTTTGTTATTTTCATCAAGGCTGGGAAAGTTTATACGAATGTATTTTTAACATACTTTTTTCGTCTGTGTACAGTATTTTATTAGTTGTTACAACAAATGTTAGTGATTTATTTAAAACCTAAAAGCACTTGAAATTTTATAGTTATTTTTAATATTTTGCTCTTTTGGCTAGAGAAAACAATATTGAAAGATTGTTAAAAAAATTTCAATTTTCCATTCCTTTATGTGGTTTTATAAAAAACAACTCTGATAAAATAAAAAATCTTATTATTTGGAAAAGTTTTAAAAATGGCGAGAGTCACACGACTGTCATCTTTAGCTTTACATATTTTTTTTCACACTGTTATACATTTTTAATTTATTAAGTTTTTGAAATGCTGTAATACTCAGTATTATAGTGTAAAAGGGCCTTAAGCAGTACTAAAATAAAAAAATATATTGAACATATGAAACCACTTTGAAAATAAAATTTAGATAAAAATGTTCATAAAAAATATTTTTGATTAATAAAAGGTTTATTCAAGGCGAATTCATTTTTCAGGTGGCGTTGAAAGCACAGCTGTGCTACTTTTTTTTAAATTAGAGAGAGAAATGTCAAAAGTTACTTGTGTTTTTGACATATCGGCCAACGAAAGCAGCAACAAAATATATTGTTGTGTTTTTGGTGTTGTTACTTGTTGTAGTATCGACACCACCGTTTACATGAATTCGCCTTGGGTTTATTGAACAAATTTTCATAGAAATATGGGGGTTAGTTTTAATTTTGAAATGGTTTTTTGTTCCTGGCAAAACCTTAATTTTCATTTATTTTTACTTTGGCTTATTTATAAAAAGAATTAAGCGACTTACAGAATTATCGAATTATCAGAGATAATTTTGGTACTTTTTGTTTGTAACAAATTGAAAGATTAACAAAACATAACAACAGTTTTAAAAATTTACATTGTCTAAAGTAAAGTTGCAATATAATTCCAGGTTGCCGAATCACCACATACGTGATAGAGTAAACATTTTCATAAATTTTGTTTTTGGGATTACCGAATTCGTTATCGAGCAAGTAGAATCGAAATTTGAGATTATAGCATTTGATAACGAGTGTGTTATCCGGTACCAGTTGTTTACATTCGACTCGTTAGCTATTATAATATTAAATTTAAATAATTTCAAAAAAAAACATATATTTTAATATGCTTGTTTTTAATTTTAAACAAATCCATATTTTTGACAGTGCTGCCAGAATAATTTTTTAGAAAATTAGCACATTCGCACAAAACACCAGGGGCCTAATTCTGGCAGTCGTGATCGAGTACTTTCTCGATTTGAAAGCAATTTTACTTAATTTTAATATTGATACTGAACGAATCGAAATTATTTTTTCAGTATTGTGAAACTCAAATTAATGCTTTACAATACCGAAAAAATAATTCCAAATCGTTCAGTATTAACTGAAATAATTAGATATTAAATTGCTTTCGAATCGGGAAAGTACTCGATCACGTCTGCCAGAATCAGGCCCCAGTTATGCTCACAATCAATCATTGCATGCACTTCAAATTTACAAAAATAACGACTAATTCTCTTAACACGGGGAAAGTATAAAAGATATAAAGATACAGTGTATAAAGAAAAACAAAGCGTACAATTCTGCATCTTTAACCCCAAAATATTATTTTTAAGTTATGACGTTGTATTAGTAAATGAGCGATATGTATTTTGTCTTCATTTTCATTTATAAATTGCTTCACTATTTTGAAAACGGCGCTATGGCACATGCCTATCATAGCGATAGAGCTACAGCCATTTGCAAATTTGATGGTTGTGCGTTAGACATACATACATATGTAGATAATTCAAAACATAGTTCGGAAAGAAGAAAATTAAAGGCCTCTTTTTAAAGCGCTTAATAAATCTTTAATAACATAAAAAATTATATTTAGGCATTAACCGGCAATGACATTGGAATGCTATAATTCCGCATTTCTTTTCTTATGCTTATATGTATTATAATCGTCTTTAGAATCGCAACAAAAGAAATGTTACCATTGTTTTTTATAATTGAAATTGTATTTGCACAATATTTTATTTCACAAAAACTAATTACAGAAACCGCTAAAACTTTGATTTTCTCTTGTTATATTATGATTTGATTCTATTTTTCATTAAAAATGAGAAAATTTTAGATGAAATTGAGAAAATTTCAAATGAAATTGATAAATGAACTGGATAATTTCAATTTGAAATTGAAAAAATTCCAAATGAAATTGAGAAAATTCCTAATTAAATTGAGAATTTCGGCGGCATGAAATAACCCCCCAAAATATAACCCCCCAAAAAAATAATAATTTAATCCCCCAAAGTGTGGGGCCATATTTTATATGCAATAAAGGCCCAATTTTGAAAATGAAATTATCCCCCAACGAAATGAAATAACGCCCCAATTTTAGGGGCTTATATCATATGAAATAAAACCCCAATTTCTGAAATGAAATAATAGCCCAATATATGTAATACAATTAATTATACAGTTTTGCTTTAAAGAATCACGCGATAGATTTCATGATATGATATACCAAACACAAGCTTCGCCAACTAAGGCTTATCTGCATAGCCGGCCTTCGGCCGGTCGCAATGACTTCTTTCTCTATGGTATAACAAACACCGGTTTCGCTAACTAAAGTTTCTCTGCATAGCGCCAGGATTTTCTCCTCTATAGTATAAAAATACCGACTCGACCCGGCTACGCAGAGAAGCTTTAGTTATCGAAGCCGGTGTTTGGTATACCGTAGAGGAAAAAGTCATTGCGCGCGGCCGTAGGCCGGTTATGCAGGGTAGCTTTATTTATTGAACCGGTGTTCTGAATACCAAAGTGGATAAATCCTTGCGCCCAAAAACGTTCTCATTATAAATTTGAAAATAAAATAATCCCCAAAAAAATATATTGGGGCTTTATTTCATAATGATTTTTTGGGGGAAAATTTCTTATGAAATAATACCCCAATTAAAAAAATGAAATTACACCCCAAATAAAATGAGATAACCCCCCAAAAATCGTTTTTGTTGTTCTCTGTACAAACTTTTGGGGGGTTATTTCATTATTTTTTTGGTTATTTCATGCCGCCGAGAATTTTACATTGAAATTGAGAAATTTCCAAATAAAATTGAAAATTTCATTTTGGTTTTGAGAAAATTCCAAATGAAATTGAGAATTTAAATTTGAAATTGAGAAAATTCCAAATGAAATTGGGAAATCATAATTTGAAATGAAGAAAAATTCCGAATTAAATTGAGAAAATTCAAAATGAAATTGAAAAATTTTAATTTGAAATTGGAAAGGAGGATCGAACAAATAAAAATAAATACAAATAACAGTATAATTGACCAACAGGAATATCTTCCAGATCCAGAGCATATTGGTTAAACGTTGTTGTATGGCTCTACTGCAATCTCCAGTAGTTATACATGTCTTAGAAGCACAAATCACCTCTTCTAAAAAGAAAGCGTCTGCTTTTCTACATGCAAGCGCAGTCAATTCCTACATCCCATTGTCCAAACATACACTTAATTGGTGCGATGTAATCAGGCATTATTCAAATGGACTCCCGGAGTGGTTTGTTTGGTGCTGTCGGCGCAAATAAATGAGTCAGAAGATTTTTCGTAGATGGGAAGAGTTGAAGAATGAATTATCAAAACTCGTATTGGTATGTGATAATGCTTCATGCCAAGATTTTATGAAATTTTCCCTTGCCTTTAAAATAAGCTGAGCAAAAAGAAATATTGCTTTGTTATTCTGCCGACGTTATTGCCAAATTAATGAGATATTTATCTTTGGTGTAGACCTGGGGTAAAGAAATGATAACTTCTGTGATTATGCTTATTCACAAAAGTTTTAAAACTGTTCCTTTCGCTCAATTGATTTTTTTTTTGCGATGAGGAATGATAAATTTCATCTTATTGAAAAAAATTCGACAAAGAAAAGTCGCTTAACGTTTTAATTGTGTTTTTTGTTATATTTAAATTATTATCAATAACAAAAATCAATTATTAACATGTTATTTTTGTTTTACAAAACAATTTACTAGGTTATTGTATTTGGTTCACTCTTTTCTGATTATTTTCCAAAACACTTTAGTTGCTTTCGAAAAGTTTTCGCTTATAAATCAAAAACGTTGCAAAAATTGCAAAAAAAAAAAAAAAAAATTTTATATGAACACAATTGGCACATTCAGAAATATATAACAAATATTATGATACCATAGGGCAATGTACGCTTAACAAAAATTGTGTCTTTGTGTTTTGAAACCGGAAAACTAATTTTTAAAGAAATTGCTCCAATTTCATTCAACGAAACACCGTGAAGTTTAAATGATAATAATAAAAAAAAAACTGTATTGTACTTAATTTGATAGATAGATAATAATTATCACAATGATTAATTTTTTACTATGAATTAGTTAATTAATAATTAATAACAATTTTAAATGATGCAATATTTATATACGTTTTGCAATAATTTTTTTTACAGGGAGGGACTTTGTAAAATGGTAGAATACCCTTTAAGTGTTGTTTAATTATACATATAATTTTAATTTTTAGTATTGGTACTCGTTATATGTGGTAACTTTTGTATTATAATTTCTTACAACCCTGGGGCCTGATTCTGGCAGTCGTGATCGAGTACTTTCTTGATTCGAAATCAATTTAATATCTAATTATTTCAGTCAATATTGAACGAATCGGAATTATTTTTTCAGTCTTGTAAAGCATTAATTTGAGTTTCACAACACTGAAAAAATAGTTTCGATTCGTTTAGTATTAACTGAAAGAATTAGAAATAAAATTGCTTTCAAATCAAGAAAGTACTCGATCACGACTGCCAGAATTAGTCCCCTGGTATTACAGATATACAGGTGTGTGACAGAGTTTGTACGAAAGTATAAATTTTTTAATTCGTACTAGTTTTTAATAACACCTTAAGCTAGAGGTCTACACCACGCATTACACGCCTTTTAGCCGTCTGAACAGCTGTCAAAAAAGAAGAATCTGTATAGGTTAATGTAACAATTATATGCACAAAAACGTAGGCTGCGTTAGGTAATGCCGCATGAAAAGCTTTGCATGCAATTTGAAACGTAGAACGCAAGTAATGTATAAAAATTATGCAATTCTCCGAGGCGTGTTTTACGTTTTTTAGAGATGGTAAAAACGTTTTCATTTTCACTTTGTACGAGTTGGGAAAGAAGTCACGAACCTGATAATGTAAAATCCTTTGTTGTTAATGACTTTCTTTGATTTAAACAAAAAACAACACAAGTACACATAAAACAAACTGGCGATATTCATCGATCGAAATAAGTACATAACGCGAAAAATACCTTAAAAAATTTTGTTGAATCGAAGAGATAGATGCTAACAATACTATACGTTGTCAAATCAAAAACAAAATGTCGTCAATTTGAGTACGAAAAGGTAAAGAATACCATACGTTGTTAAATGAATAGAAATATAAGTATTTCATAAAATTTTGGTATCGCACAAACGTGGTTAGCTCACTTTTGACAACGGATGGTTGAAATTTAGGTATTTTTCTGTGTTATATTCAAAATTGCGTGGCGAATGGATTAACAGCCTAAAAGCAAGAAATTAAATAACAATTTATGGTATATGAACATATGTCTTCTTCGGCTTCGTTAGCTTAATGTTTTCTGCAAATCAGACATTCGGATGGTGTCAACAATTAAAGCAAAGTCGCGAATAACGTTGTAGGTCACAAAATAAAAAAGTCTGGGCTGTTTTGTGCCCGTAAATTGTCAAACAGCTGTAAAACATAAACAAAACAATAAAATGCAAAGGAAAAAAATCATGAACCAAATTTTGGAAAAAGTCTTGTGAAGTAAAATAATGTACTTAAATATAAAGTTTAATGTTGAAATATTAGGAAAACATAATGTTAGTTATTGTAAAAGTGTTTGTTTTGTTTAATTTTTGGTAAAATTAGTTTATTTCTACAGACAATATACAATTTTTAAAAAGTGGCATAAACTTGTATCGTTTTGTAAGGACTGTCAAAACAATGACTTTTTATTTTGTGCTTAAAATTTGGTTTTTTCTGTTCCCGTACTTTTGTGTAAATTTGTCTCTGTATTTGTCTCATTTTCACGAACTTTACCCAAAAAGTAAAGAAACAGAGCTAATAAAAACATTTATGCAAAAAATTAAGCAATTTAAATTTTAAATTAATTGTAAATTTACTATTTAATTTTTTTAGTGGAAAAATATTTCATATAAAAAAACGCGATGACAATTAAAATGTTTTTCCACTACGAAATGCATTAAGATTAGTGGCTGTAATACGTAATTCCGCGTTCCATAAAAACGTTTTTACTTTACTCGTTTTTCCACATTACCTGCTCTGGAGCGGTTTTTGGAGGTATTATACTCTGATATTTTCTTGTTTTGTATGCATTCCTGCTATTTCTCAACCTTTTATTTTCATTGTATTTTTGATTTACCACATAAACTTTTATTTTTGTACCGCTGTTACACATATCATTTAAGGCACACAAAAGTCTTACGTACATATTTTGAGGAAAATACAACCCTGTCATGGTTAGTTGTAATGGTTTTTATTTTTTTTTTTTACTATGCTAGTTGAAAAAAACACACAAGCCGGGCAAATGACATTTTAACATAATTCGGGTACGCTGAATCCAGTGGTTTTTTTAGGTTGGCTCTGGTTTTCGAGATATACCGTTATTTCGAAACATTTGCTCGCGTAACTCAAAAACGCTTTAACTTATTGAACAAACTACAGGAGCCAAATTTAATAATTTCAACCATACAATTATGGCGGTTTAATAAAATTCTTAAATTTGGCCCCTGCAGCGCCTAGGATGCCCCTAAATGGGTAAAACGTATGACCAACCCCACTATATTTTTCATCTCAATCATTTATTTCTAACATACCCACCCGCTAGCTGCATTCGTTAAGGGGGCTCCCATACAAAATGTTCAATGCCGACTAGAAGTATATTGAAGAAAAAGCCCCATAAATGTCCAGGAGTCGCCCCTAGGTGGACCCCTTATCACCACTTTTTAGGGGGGCTCCCATACAAATATTGCGTTGTATGAAATTCGAAAATTAATAAAATTTTTTCGACTTTTGCGAATTATATCAAAAGTTGCTAACAGATATGTTTGCAAAAAATTAGAAGCGTAGCTGCATTTTCCAATTTTTTTATGAATTTAAAAAAAAAAAACAAAAATTTTGAAACGTTTTTGAATTACGCGAACATATGTTGTGCAACCTCCTCCATTTTCGAAATAACGGTATATCTTGAAAACCAGAGTCAACCTAAAAAAAACGGCGGACACCACTGGATTCAGCGTACCCGAAATATGTTAAAACGCTGTTCAGCTTGTCTTAAAAAAAGTGTCAATTTCGAGCACAATGTAATTAGATAATTGTTTATTTTCGACAAAATACGTACGACATAATTTTGTGCAGTTAAGTCAAGAGTGCACTTACCCAAAAGGCAGTTAAGTCATTACTACTGTAGTGTAATATGGCCTTTACTTTTGACAATTTCGTTGGTATGGTATCATTTTGTTAGAAACTTACAACGTTCCCCTGACAGATTCTATGCAATTGCATTTTGACGGTTAATGAGTGCATCATTCTGGGTGATTTGGTGTTTAAGCAATGTAAGAGACTTTCATTAACACAAAATTAGTCTTTTATAACGTTATTTGCGACATTGCTTCAATTTTAGAGTCCAAAAGAATAAATGTTCTGGAGAAAATCTTTTGTTTAACATATTTCGACATACTGCAAATAACTTATACAAGTATGTATGTATGTATGTAACAGAGAACTGCAAAATCACTATTTTTCTTGATTTATTCATACGCTTAAATTTACATTCACTCTCTGCCTGCAAAACAAAGTTCAACGTTGGAAATCTTTACATCGTTTCGTACACATCTGATTTCGTTTTTTATTGAAAGTGCTTTGTTTGCATTTTTTGTTGCGCACGCAATATAACACAATTGTGTAAATTCAAAAGGCACACATTCTTATACTTTTGCATTCAAGTAGTCATTGTCCACTCGATGAGACGCTTTGTTAACATTAACAACAATAAACCACTCGATGAGACGCTTTATTAAAATTAACAACAATAAAAACAACAATAACAAGAATACATTGTACATACAGAACTACTGTACTTTTTAAGATGATAAAAAAAGGAATCTGTTTCTATGGAAATTGTTTGTACCTACATACCATTTCAATTTTTTTTTTCTTGTACTACATAGTAACTGCTGAATGCCTAGATGAGTAATAATTGCTTGAATTCTGGCTTTTTTGTTTGTATTTTTTTTTTCTTTGCTAAAACAATCATTGTCGGACCCAACACACAAACATCTTAACTGACAAACGAAGCTAAACGATGGAATAAATAACAAAGCACGATGTGCATTATTTGAATGACTGCAAACCAGCAGCGAATGTTTGCGGTTGCGCAAGTTTGATTGTAAGACCGCAAGCGAGTGTATTTGTTGGTGTTCATTTACTGCGATTTTTTTGCAATCGCACAAATCCTTTCTCTGGTGTGAATTTCATTTGACAAATTTTGAACTATGTAACATACCCTGCAAACCAGTAATTTTCTTGATACAAAATATCGGATCGAAAAACATGCAAAATATGTAAGATGGCCGATGTGTATAATAATAGTAATTGCTTTTTATTTATTTATTATTTGATTTATTTTATGTAGATATAAAAATGTATGAATTCTTAATAAAAAACAAAAACTACTGTTATCTTTACACAGAAAGTAAAATTTTGCACTAGTAAAAAAGCGTTAATAAAAACTAAAATCAGTTTTAATTAAAAATTTAATAAAGTGAATGAAACGTTTAATTGATATTATCAATTTGTTTACTGGTGATTAAAGTTTATTTCACTTGATTAAACGTTTAATTCACTTGATTAAATTTTTAATTAAAACTAATTTTATTTTTGAATAATGCTTTTACTGGTGCAAAATTTTTTTCTGTATAGTTTTTCTGTACAGACTAAAGACCCGCACAGATATATCTGTTTATATCTGTTTCTGTGTTTTTTCTAAAGTGGATGCGTATGGATGAGTGCTCTTGTGTTTCTGATATAACTTGATATTGATATGATTACAAAAACAAAATATGTACACATAAACAGTTATTTTTTTCAATAATTTTTGCGTTATGTGTTTCGAGCACAAAAAAACAAACAAAAAAACTTTGCAAGAACAAAATGTGTTGCTTGTTTTTTTGAAAGGAAAACATTTTTGAAATTTTCGGTACCGATATGTATTTTGTTTGTGTAAAAAATTCTTTCATGAAATTGAAAGGTTGCGTTTTCTTCGTTCAAGTGCCAAGTAGACAAAAATTATTGAAAAAAAAATTCTGAAAGAACTGAACATACTTTGTGTTTGTAAAAATTAAAAACTAGCAGGAAGCGTTGTGATCAGGCCTACAATATTTATCAATAAATCTGCATTTTGACGATTTTTTTCCTCTTAATTATCAAAGTGCCTATTTTTTGATAAACACTTACAACACGTTAATTTTTGGTTTGTTTTTTATAAATTATTAATTTTGGGTAACTTGTTACACAAAGAGACAACTGTTATTAATTTAGCGCTTATACTTAAGGAAAAAATGGTTATACATATTTATTTTATATGTATTTATATGCAGTGTTTGTATTGTGTCTAACCCAACAAACAAATTTTGAAAAATATATAACTTCATATGAGAAGCTTAAAGGAAATGCGGTACATATGTTTTACTTGACCTAAGAATTGTAACCAGAAAAATAAATAATTTTTTCCAATAGATATTTGTAAACAAAAAATTACTTAGGTTATCAATAACCAAAAATAAATAAATTTTACTTTAATTGGTTACCACAACCAAAATAAAATATATATAACGATAATGGTTAAAGATTCCCAATTGAAAATAAAAGAATTTTTCTCGTAACCTTTACAAAAAATAATAAAAGTAATTATTTTTAGTCCCCGAGTTATTTTTGGAATAAAAACAAAAAAGTCCATATAAAACAGTTATTTTTCAACGTAAATATAAAAGGTCGAATTTATCTCTTAAAAAAAGAGTTTTATTAAGCCGTCATAAATTAAAACTCATTTCAGGAGTTTGATTTTAACCGACATTTAATTAAATTCATTTTTTGTACATGGACACTAGGGTGTCCCAAAATTTTTTTTTGTCAGAGGCTCAAGCATTCAGTATTTTTGAATTTTTTTTTTAAATTTTTAGGAAAAGGTTTAGAGGTCGCGCAAATCAAGTCTTTGGTCAAAATCTGGTTTTTCGGCCTTTTTTCAAACTTGACTCATAACTTAATCAATAACCACGTTCATTTAATTTTTTGACCGAATATTTCTAAAGAAAATTTTCCAAACTTTATTTCCATATGCAAAAACTTTAAGTTTCGGCAATATGTTTGTCCATTACGATTCCAAATATTAAGTATTTTTTTTAATTTTTTAACAAATTCTGTAAATAACGGTTTATTACTTTTCAAATTTATATAAAAGGTATTAAAACTAGTGACGCGATTTTGAATACCGATAAGTTCTAAACAATTAATAAAAACAAAACTGGAATTTTGTCCTACAGTTTCCGAGTTACACTATTTTTATAGTTTGTATTTTAAAAATGGTGATACTTTTTTCGTTATAATTGTTGTATATTTCCATAAATTTTTAAAGTTAGGTTTTACCTGTCAGTTACTTTTGACATTTATTGATCTAAATCGTTACACGCTGTCATTTTCACTTTCTATTTTATGTGTGCTCCAGGAGCTATTAATCGGGCTCGCTGGATAATGAAAATATGCATTTTCCGAAACCAGTTGCATTCTTATATAGACAAATCAACAGTTGATGCCTTGCTTGAATTTAGTTCATTTATTTTAAGAATATATATCAAATGTTGGTACCTCTGCCAGTGCCCTCGATACGCTCCTCTCAATTATCTGAGCCTATTAAAGGAATTGGATAGTTATAAATTTATTAATAAAGCAGTTGCAAAAGCCTCGCTTAAAACTTTTCTAGGTCATCAGTGGTACTTAACTCCGAAATTGGCTGCCTCAGCGTTTTTTGATGAACGTATCGACACCAAAACTTAGCACTTAATGACACAAAAACGTGCAGATACTCCATGCAGCGATTATGAAGTAGCAAATGTAACTTTAACAGAAGAAAACTTTAGAAATAAAGAAATTCAACAATTCATTTCAAAAGACAGTGTAACTTTTTTTGAAGCTTGCAATATTTCAATCGATTTTTTAAAAATAGATCCAGAGAATTGGAAAGCCAACAAGTAATTTCAAGAGGCAAAGAAAAAAGTTCAACAATTACAAGTGGTAAATGATGTGGCAGAACGAGGTGTGGCTTTGGCTAATACTTATATTAATGTCACAACTTCTGAAACTGATTACCAGAATTTATTGCAAGGTATATAACTACATCGCAAGAATCTCAATAAATGATTTTTCACAGAGCAAAAGAAAAGTTTTTTTTTTTGTTGATTGGGTAAGATTGGTGAACTGGCAAACAGCTTATAATAACAAATACTGGGTATAAAGATAAAAACGGGTATAACTCAGGAACGGTAAGAACAAATTTAAAAATTGTTTTTTTAATTAATTAGAATTAATTTGTCTTTCAAACTGCATCATTAGTTTTTTTCGTTTTTATTTAAACTTAAAAAGTTGTAAAGCGTTATTACAAATTTTTTTAAAAAATTACGAATAATTGTATTTAAGGGTATCTAAATGTGAAAACTCATCACCAAAACTTATAATTTTTTCACACAGGAATAAAGCTTGGATACTTTTCTTTAAAACTGTTTCCACAGGAGTGAAGAAACTCGTGGTATTAACCAAGTTATGAGTAAAGTTAAAAAAAAGGCCGAAAACTCCGTTTTTTTTTATGAAAACTCGATTTACGCGACCTCTAAACCTATTCCGAAAATTCTTAAAAAAAAAATCAAAAATACTTTACCCTATAAGCTTTTAAATTTTAGTTGAGCACCTATGAAAATCAGAAAGAAAACATTTTTTGGGACACCCTAATGGACACCCAAAGCTTGTAGCTGGTCACATGACTACGTTAAAAAGAAGAAGAAGAAGTATTTAGGCCGACAATTTATGACTGCGAAATAAAACTCTCTTTTTAAGAGTTCATCCATACCTACTCTTATTTTTTCGTCGAAAAATTATTTTTAACTGTGGAGTTAAGATCGTTTATTGTAGATCACCATAGGTTCTTAAAGAGACGAACCTATTGGTATAATTTAGAAAACTGTGTTGTTGCTTTAATGAAATGTTTGAATTTATTGATTTTTCTTTGGATTTAAATATTGTTAAACGTAATATTATACTTAAGTTAAACACTCATTTGTATTAGGCTGTAAGGATTTATCCATAGACCTAAATATATATTAAATAAAAAAATAAATAAAAGACAGTATAGGTCTCCGCTGACTCTAAGATGGAGAGTTTTCAAGCTAAAATTATATGGATCACTCTTATTTACCATTAAGTAAAATCTATTCATATAAAGTCTGGTGGCAAAATTATATTTTTAAATGCGATTATTTCAAAAAGTAATAAACGGTGCGGAGGGAGGTTGGCGCCGTTGGAATTATCGATTGGGAGGATTTGTCAGTCACAGTAGTCGAGTGAGCATCGCGCGTTCGCTGAGGAGACATTTTTTTAATGGTAAGGATTCTTACGTAATTGCTCGTCGACAGTTTTGTTCAAAGTTCATTTTCACTTAAATAGCCACGTCAACAAACAAAACTACCGTTACTGTTCTCCAAGAACCTCCAACCCTCGATTGAAACATCAAATACCTTTACATTGCGCCAGGGTAAATCTTTGGTGTGTCTTATCTACGCATGAGAAAATTGGGTCATTTTTTTTTTTAAATTCTCGAAAAACGAGGCTCCGTTTTGAACAGAGTGTTTAAGTCGACAAAAGACATGTGGATGACCTACTCTTTAAAAAATAAAATCCGCATTTCCATTCTACCGTTCAATGCTTTTAATAAAACTTTGTGTCAATTATTAAATTTTTTATTAAGTTTGAAAATATAAATCTGCTATCAGATACCACGTATTTTTTTAATTAAATAAAATTTATTTATAAAACATTTATTTTTATTTATTTTTTTTAAAGCATTATGTAATGGTTAATGGTTTTGCTTTGTTGTTTTTGTCATTAAAAATATGTTTTATTGTGCTTAAAACAGTAATTTTAATTTGCCGTTTTTTCATAATTTGATTTCCGATTTGGTTTTGAAAATATGCCGATTTTTTACTCAAACCTTCTGGCACCCCTAGTTGAGATCTTATAAAAATTTTTACAAACTCTATTTTTATCAACTCGCCAACAATATTTAAAAATACAACAGATTACCACAGATATTGTAGAAATACTTATGGTGACAACAGATATTTGTAAGCAAAAAAAAAAAATGTTATGACATGCTCAATCCAAAACCATAAGCATCTGTTTTTGTTTTTAAGATATGGTGAGTGGGCAAAAGCAAAACCATACAATATCAGTTACACTCATTCTCTCATTTATATCAGTAGTAACAGATATATATCTGGTGTATCTGTTTCAACAATACTTACTGGTACACTCGTGCAGGTCTTTAGTACAGACTGCTTTAACTTATATACGGGTACCCAGGCGTTTTAGGGGCGTAAAAACTATTTGAATTTCAAATTAGGAAAGTTCAAAATCATAACAATCTTTAGAAAATAATTAGCTGAAGGAACTTGCGAAACCTCAACTTTGTAATTTTAGTTTTTAAGAGTTAATTTTCATTAAACTTCGTATCTTTTATTGTTAAAGAGATAGTTTCCTTTAAAGTTCGTTCGGATACGTACCATAGTACCCGTGTCAGAAGGGTTAGGGTTCATTAATTAATTTAAAAAATATGTTTCCGCTATTAAAATTGTCTACTGATTTGAGAAAAGAGATGAAATTTATTTATTTTTATAAAAATTAGTTTAAAAAAAATTAAATTTTTAAGTATAATTTAATAAGAACATACAGCAAATATACTTCGTAGTTATTAAAATATAGTTATTTTAATGTTAGAAAAGTTTTTATGACAATAAATCGCAGAGAATTATTTTACTGGGTGCAACCTACGGCACTCGATATCGATCGAATCTACAATACAAATTAAAAAGGAATTCCCATCGATATCGAATGCCTTGCCGTAATTTGCCCCCAGACCTACATAAATGTATAAAACTACATTTAAAACATAAAAGACGAAATATTAATACTTAATCAAATAATCGTCCGTAGGTCCATATTGTTTTGTTTGTTTATACTTTGCAATACGTCCCGGCCTAAATCCACAGTCCACGGAAACTTTACCCTCAACTGCAGTCGGGAGATATGCAGGCGCTGGATAAGCAGGATCTGGATAAGAAGGAGCTGGATAAGAAGGAGCTGGATAAGAAGGAGTTGGATAAGAAGGAGCTGGATAAGCACGTGGATACGCGTAACCTGAAGGGACCTCTTGAAATTTGGGATTTTTGTATTCCTCAGGAACATAACCCAACTGTTTATATGTTAGAGATGGTGGTTCATCATCTTCTGGTGCATGCTCTTCCTCTTCTGGCTCTGGATAATCATCCTCTAGTGGTTTCGTCTTTGGTGCTGAGGGTTTCTTCAAAGTGATTACATCCTTGTTCAAGGCATATAAATTTCCTTCTTCAATTGATGAGTAATATACTTTTGGCAGACCATTTATTGGTTTTTGTACAAAACCATATGCCAGTTTTGCCTCGGGAACTTGAATGGCTTTACCAGCCTGTATGGCTAAACTTATACTAATAGGATCTGCTGGTGGAGAACCATCGTGGACTGGGGCTGGTACGTAATTTGGTCTTAAAAAAAAAACTGTTTTACGAAAAACTTATTTATATTATGATAAAACTTACTGTGGCATCATGTAGGATGATGGAGCAGAGTATACAGAAGGTGCCTTGTAAGGTTTATTTTCTTTACAGCTGCAAGATGGTGGTGGTGGTGGTTTTGACTTCAATTAAACAATTTAAAAGTTTTATTAATTCCTTTTTAGTTAACTATTCTTTATGAAAAACTATAAATAAACAAATAAATTTTAGTTTGTCTGAGTTCACACTATGAAAGTTTTCTTTAAGAAAGTCTGACTACCAGTTTGTAGAACCCGAGCGCAAGACTCGTTCGCTTAACTAACATTAACAACAAAAACAAATTTTGAAATGTAAGTTTAACGAAAGAGTGATGCGCTCGTGTTCTACATAGTCGGCTAGGTTGTTTTTCGGCGCCTTGGTTGAAAGTTTTTCAATTTTAGAAAATTTTGGCCGCTGTCAACGATATGTGTGACTGTCGATGTCAACGTAGCAATTTCAACAAAATTTCAGAAATTAATTTTTTTTTCTGTGAACCCAGACTTTGGGGTTATGTATTCAGTTATTTTAAAGAAATATATTCCTTACCTTATGACAGGGTTTTGGCAATGCAGCCGGTTCAATCATTGTTTTACTACACGAACAATTATCTCCAATCGGCGGTAGTGCGATTGGTTCTTTAGGATATTTAGGTTTAGGTCTCACAACACGTATTTCCGAACATGCCGTACAGGCGTCTTCCCCTTTTTCATTACAAACACATGCTGACTGTATCTAAAAGAAGTTTTGGAAAAAATATTGCTTGAATATGTATATTTTAATCATATTTTTCGATATTCATATTTTTAAAAAGTAAAACTTAAAGAAAAAGGAAAGAAATTTTCTTGAATTTCAACTAAATTCGAAATCGAAATCGAAACAAAAAAAAAAGCTTTTCAAAACAATGACCATCGATTTCGAACGAAAATTTCGTTTGCTTAACTTGCTAACATTAAAAAAAAGCAATATTTTAAAATTTGTTTTTGTTTTTAATGTGAATTTTCGTTCGAAATTGATAAAGGCTTGTCGGCAGGAAAAAAAACCAGAGCCTCTGGCGGGAATCGAACCCGGAACCCTGGCGCTGATAGACTAGCCCGCTACCATCAAGTTAATAGGGGCACTCATTTATTTATTTATTAGGAAAACATTAATTTTTTAAGGTTTCAAACTTTAATGAAAAAAAATTAATAAATATTTCAATTGTTAATGTTTTTAAATTAACGCATTTGAAAGTTTCAATAATAGCTGCATTTAAATTTTTATGGAAACTTTCGAAATTGTTTCGATCTTAAATCTAAGAAATCGATGTTTAAAATAATGAAGTAGAATTAAATTCTTTAAACTTTTTAATAACATGAAATAAATATTTCCTTAGAAATAATAGTCGATGTTGGAGTATTTTGTTAGACCTCTTTCACACTCGGCAAGTTACTTGCGCAACTCTTGGTTTGTAGTCGTCAGCGGTTAGGTCGGGGTAAGGAAAAAAAATGTTGTGCAGACTTTGTTGTTGTCGGCAAGTAACTTGCGCAAGTAACTTGTGAGAGGGGTCTTAGTTAATTTTTTTTTTGGCAATTTAAAATTTTTGTTTCATTTTATTTTCTGTAAAATATTGTCCAAAACTCTAAATCTGAAAGATGGACAGAGTTCTAAAACATCATAATACTTTGAAGCTAATCACCCCTCAGACGAAAATTTCCCACAAGTGTTGAAAAATCAGCCCTTAAGTGGGACTTTCAGGATATTCCTTCCCGCGTCTTTGGGTTGTAAGCCACAACCACCGCAAAAGTATCATAGCAGCAGACAGGCGAATCATCCCCAAAGACAATCTTCCTAAAAGACAGGACACATTTTCCGCAAGTAGGATACTAACGGTGGCATCAACCAATAGTCCGTCTGTTGCCGTGTAACGGGGGCTACTAGTTCCCTTCGTAAATCGAAAACCCTTCCCGCGATTTTGGGTATAAGCCACAGCCACCACGTTACTTTCGAAAGTATGTATCTCTCGTCAACAAGCTGTTTTTCGTTGAACCCATTTTCTGAGTTCATGCCTTGAAAAATTGTACTCCCCTAGCGGACGGAGAACAACTTTGTAAAAAGCAACCTTCTATTGGAAAAGTAAAGATTTCGCAAAGAAAATCATACTGAAAGACAGGAAGCATTTCCACAGGAAGCATACTAACGGAGGCCTCAACCAATAGTCAGACCGGTGCCTGCTTGCCGGGGAAATACAAGGAAATCTGATGAGGTTCTCGGTTTCTTGTAAATTTTCAATGTCTGAGGAAATATATCGACACAACAGATACTGTCATGCTCCTCTAGCCCATCAACTTTATCTATATACAGCAGAAAAAATAAATCATTCCATACCTCCTGACGGCTTCGCTATGGACGCGTCCCCTTATTAGGCATAAGGTAAATGTTAAATCCTTTCGGATTCCAGGCATTGATCACACCGGTTTTTCCCTAGTGGATTATAAGATTAAAATCCTTTACTACACCCCCTTAAAGTTTGAGCACATCCCCCGGGTTGGAGCACTTTTCATATAATTTTTACTACACAATCAATCAACTTTTTTAATGCCTGTTTGAAAAAAACTCAAACGAATTCGAAAAAAAAAAAAAATTTTGTGTGAGAAACAACAATTTAATTGAATTATGTGTGGTTTATAGAACACGAGCGCCTTACAAGTCCGTTCAACTTACATTTAAAACAAAATTTCGAAATTTGTTTTTGTTTTAAATGTAATTTGAACAAACGAGTAAGGCGCTCGTGTTCTATAAACTACACATTAATGTCCTGTTTCCAAGTGACAGGCAAGTGATTGTATAAACAAATTTACATAAAAAGCACTCAGGTTTTTGAGTGATTTAAATATAAATTTTACAACATAATCACTTGCCTGTTGTTTTGAAACAGCACATAAATGAAAGTTTTAATTTTTGTTTCCCACACAAATTTTTTTAATAGTTTTAATTGTGTTTTTCCATCAACATTTTTCAAAAAAAAAAAAAAATCCTTAAAAAGTTGGTTTTAACCGCCAGCTTAATGTAATGTAAATTTATTTTATTGCCTTTTTCAAAATAGCCTTAACAGTATTATTTGCATATATTTAAAATAAGTTTTTCACGTTTAAGACCATAATAAGTTTCAAATAATTCGGTGTTGTATTTTATTAAGGACACGTTAGTTTTAAAATTCATTTAGGATAAAATTTTTTTTTATATTTTCAAAACAAATTATTTGTTTTTTTTTTTAAAGTACCTGTTGTGTCACACTTATGATCACTATTAAAATGATAATCCACTTTTCCGTTGCCATTGTCCTTAATTCAAATTAAAACCGTAATTATGATTTTATGTTAAAAACAAAAATCTTATTAGTTCGCTTTGTGTGCTTCTTTGACTTGTCCAATACTTTAAATAAACCTAAAAAGTTTCAACTTTACACTCGTTTGGCTAACTTCGCTAAGACACCTTAAATTCTAAGAAAATATAAGTTTATCTCGTTTGAATTCGTGCAGAACGTCATTTATGCAATGATTGTTTAATTTGATATTTAATACAGCTGCTGGTTGTTGCATACAGTTCCAGAGTTTATACATTCTGTTGCTTTTTAAATGGAAGTGCATTAATTTATTATAATCGTTATTTGTCATTTTATTGGTCGTACAAAAAATTTGTGAAAAATTTGAAATATTTATTTTGAAAACAACAAACTAATGATGATAGCCTGTAAGTTCTAGATTTTGAAATCTATTTATGCCTACACCATAATAGTGGAGAGGGTATTATGCGTTTGTTGTTCACACATCAGAACAAACGCATAATAAACCTTTAAATTTAGTAAACCGATAAATTCAAAATCACCTTTTGAATCGATCTAACAATGCCCGTCCATGCCATGTAAACCTTGTAAGCAAAGTACAGGTTGCAATTTTAAAGATAATTTTATTAAATTTGGTAGATCGGTTCTAATTGCCACAAGCCTATTGAAAAATTGGAAATAGACCCCATACATGCTTCTTTCCAGGGTAAAGACCACCCCATAAACCATCTTATTTTGTTGTTATTTATATTTAACTAGCTGGACCCGGTCCGCTTTGCTGGCCCTTAGTAAAGATTTAAAATTTTATAAAATATGAACGTGTTTAATTGATTTTCAAAACAAATATGTATATGCAAAAACACCTAATAAACCAATAATAATTTTTATTAAAAATCGCAAAATTTATTTAACAAACGCGAAACTCCACATAAACACTCCTCATACCTCATACATCAAACACACAAATTTTGGTCAAAGTCGGTGCAGTAGTTTTTGAGTTTAGCGATTACAAATAAACACGTCTCTTTTATATATATATAGATTAAATCTTACCATATTCTATTGGAATCGGTCCATATTTGAACATAGTTCCCAAAGAAATACTAATATCGAAAATAGCTTTTAATGCCATAACTTCCTTATAAATTTTGGTATTGACGTAAGATTTAGCGACAGTAAAGGCTCAGTTAGCCGGGAGTAACAGTAACGTTGAAAATCAGCTGATCCATTTTGTTGTATGTAAAGCAATTAGAACGATTACAGTTAGCAGTAAGATGTTACGTCTCAATCTGTAAGAAATAGATTGGTCTTACTTTTTTACGGTAAGGTTACTGTTACTTCCGGCTAACTGAGCCTTAACTTTGAATACTATTACGGTTTTTTCCCACATTTTTTGATTGCCGGGAAAGTGGGATATAAAAATAATATTCCCGGGATTTCCGCACAAAAATCGAAAAATTAAAGATTAATGTTATTTTCAGATACTTAAGAGGATACTTTTGATCAGAGAAATCAATATACGTATAAAGATAAATTCAGAATTCAGTCTCATTGAAAAAAGTTGGTAAAAAATCGCCTCTAATCAGGACAGTAACAATTCAAATTAAATAAAAATTAAATTTTAATAGTTATTTTTTTGTGTTAATAACACTGCTTTACAAATTTTTAATTTGGAAAAGTACCAAGAACGCCACATGCCTAGATAAGTTAATTGGGACCTCCTGAACACGAAAACCGCTGTATTTTTTTCCTAAGTACCGTTTTTTAGATAACGGTACTTTTGTGTTTTTCGATGTATGGTCCCACTCAAACCCTTGTGGAGCCCAACCGAAAAGTCCGATCGAAATAAATGGCACATCGTTGAAAAGGTGATTGAATGCTTTTTCCGTCGATATGCTACAAATTTCTTTCTGATAAGATAGAAATTTGTAGCAAAGGTACTTGAAAAAAAAATTACAGCTGTTTTCGTGTTCAGGAGGTCCCAATTAACTTATCTAGGCATGTGGCGTTCTTGGTATTTTTTGGCTGTAAACCAGTGTAATTTTTAAATTGGAACAAACTTTTTGTCAGCTGTTAAAAACAGGGCGATCCAATTTTGTGTTTTGTTCTCGTCAAATAAGAAATCGCATTATAAGAATGTTGGCAAGACATTTTTTACATGCACCATTTAACAAGGTGTTATTTTTTTGTAGCAAAGAAAACTCCATAAGTTTTTCAATTCATGTTAATCATTTTCAATATTCATCTAAAACCCTTTAAAGTAAATACAAATGTATAAATATGTATTCTTGGTCATTCAGTAATTCTAAATCGATTAAGCCATTTTTGTCTGTTTAAAGTACACTTAATTCCGGACAACCCAGCAGAAAAAAACAACTTGTGGGTCAAACTGTTTCTATTATGCGGTATGGGCACAACTTATGCAAAAATTGTCCACGAAAAATGACTAAGAACAGTTGTTCATAATCTATGCACACTTGTTCATAACTTAAGTTCAGCTGTAATTTGTATTATCCGCCAAAGAAATTATGCTAAGCCACATTTTTAAATATGTTTTGTATTCTGAAAATCGCTTTCCAAATATGCTTCTTTCAATAAAATCCGAAAAATAAATAACTAAATGAGACGTTTTTTTCGTTTCCTACACAATTTTAGAAATGTCGCTTAATACATTCTTACGGGAAGGTATCGATATATATTTCTTAAAAATATTAAATGATATATAACACACTTCAACTACTGTCGCTTCTAAACACAACCGGCACTCTTGACACAAAGAACATACATAAGTGAAACTAACTTGCAATTAATGCATACTCATTATCCGGATGTTTTCTCCGTGCATATCTTCCAATTCGGGCCATAAAAAGTTCGTTATCATCTCACGATAGCGAACACCATTCACAGTAACTGCCTGACCAGCCTCATTTTGAAAAAAATACGGGCCGATGATGCCGCCAGCCCATAAACCGCACCAAACAGTCACTCTTTGTGGGTGCATTGATTTTTCGACAATCACTCTCGGATTATCATTCGCCCAATTACGGCAATTCTGCTTATTGACGAATCCACTGAGGTGAAAATGTGCTTCATCACTGAAGATGATTTTCTTCGAAAATTGATCATCCACTGTTGCCACCATTCTGACCATTGACGACGTTTGGAATGGTCAAGAGGCTTTAGTTCTTGAGTTAATTGCACCTTGTAAGCGTGTAAATGCAAGTCTTTATGCATAATGTTGATCAACGACTAGCGTGAGAAGTGCAATTGTTGGGCACGACGACGAGTTGAGGTGAACGGCTCTTCAGCCACACTATCGCAAACAGCAGCAATATTTTCCGCAGTACGAGCTGTACGAGCATGCACTGTTGTTTTCACATCTCCTACAGACCCGGTTTGATCCAATTTTGCACGATCTTCCGATTGTACGCACATTTGGACGATTAAATTGACCGAAAATATCACAAAGTGCACGATATGCATTTTAATTTGAACGCCCATTTTCATAATGAGCCTGAATAACGTTAACGCGTTAACGAGAAATGTCAAATGAAATGCAGAAAAAAACTTGACGTTTAGGTGTGGTTCACATTTAACATCGGCCCTTAAAATGTAACCACCCTTTAGTTATTCTGAGAAGTTTGGGATAGAAATCCTGCATAAGTGGATCTGTAGTTAAATAATTAAGGCTCAATTAGCTGATAGTAACAGTAACTTAACCTTACCGTAAAAAAGTAAGACTAATCTATTTCTTACAGATTGATACGTAACATCTTACTGCTAACTAAAATCGTTATAATTGCTTAACACACAACTAAATGAAGCAGCTGATTTGCAACGTTACTGTTACTCGCGGCAAACTGAGCCTTTATGCACCCAATTGTAGAACAACATTCCTAAACAATTTACTAAAATAAATTGGTGGCAAATTTGGGGAAATTTCGTTGGATAAATCAACTAAAGACACGAGTCAAACATAGACTTACTCGAAATTACACTACTAAATATCGTGAAGATCGAGTCATAATTTATAATACGCCCCGTATAAAACCAACTCTCGGAAAAAACTTAACTACGCCTGAAACCGTAACACTTAGGGCCATTATTACAACTTGAAGTTAGCTAAAGTAAGATTAAATTGACAGATAGTAATGTGTTATCTGTCAAAAATCGTCTGTTATCTGCCGGTTAACAGCCAAGTTATAATAATGGCCCTTAATGATATTTTGTAAAATTAAGCCCATTACATTATGCTTCGACTACACGGAAAGAAGTTTATTTTTTAAAGTAATCAATTTCGTTTCTTAAAACAAGAAAATCCAAAAATAATTACTTGCTTTAAACATATTTTGTTCGTATTTTCCCATGATCAAAAAATTTACGTTTTTTTCCAAAAATAGCGAAAATTCGCAAAAATCTTTATTATTTCAAAGGAATTGATGAAAAGTTCCTAAAAGTATAAGGAATTGCAAAAATTCGGTAAAAATTGCTAAATTAGCGGAAATTCGAAAAAAGTTGCTGATAGCGGCATGATAGCAAAGTTGAATAATTATTAAAACTCGTTAAAGCTGCAAAGAATCACAGGAAGAAATCGCTTCTATCGCGAACATGGCTAAAATTCGCGGAAATTGCATACTTGGAAACAAACCCTTAAATTTAATTTAAATCGCCAAATTGGTTAAAAAACAAAAAATGTCGGTGAAAAACAAAAAAAAAAAATTTTGCAAAAATAGCGAAAATTCGCAAACAGATTGCTAAATTAGCGGAAATTCGCAAATATTTGTTAATAGCGGTATGATAGCAAAGCCTAATAATTATTAAAAATGTTTAAAACTGTAAAGAATCCGAAAACATACAGGCTTCTATCGGGAACATTGCTAACATTATTTGTCGTTGTTTGCTCTTACAATTTTTTTGTAATATCAAATAAATGTTTGCTCAAAAATTACTTAAATATTTGATTTTTTGTGTTCATGCTATGTTCACATTTGTTTTCCGGCAAATATCTTTATTTGCTCAAAATCAGCTGTTATTTTATTTGACACTCAAAAATATTTTGTGTTTTGTGTTTTGGTGTTTGCTACCAATCATTTCATCAGTTTGAACTAGGGCTTCCTATAGGGATTGGTTTTTCTGAATCCCGGGATTCGGGATTTTTAAAAAATTTTCGGCATATTTCGGGTTTTTTTTAAATTTTTTTTATACCCCAAATAAATAATATTTTTAAACTGTATAAAAACAACTTGATTTTCGAGTTAAAATACACATTTCAAGAACGTATATTATTTATATGTAAAAATATAATTAAAACAAACTTAAATTATTAATTGATCAAAATTCATAAAGACCATGTAATAAAAAACGTAACAAAACAACATAAAAATCTTATTTTTATCCATATTTAATTATTGTTAAAAAATGACACCATTTCCAATTGTTTTTTAAAATTTTTAAATGAATTGTAAAATTGTCCAAATATTTTTTTAAGTTTTTTCAGGTTTTTGAGATGTGGATTAAGTTTAAACTAAGTTTAACGTTGTATAAAACTCAGATTTTTCCGGCGAAGTGAAATTTTTTTATTATTTTTGCCCCTATTATAGTTTACAACTCAACTCATATGAGTTGAAATTGAACAATTGCTAGTGATGAATTGTAAATTTTTTATGGTTTTGTTAACTGCACTAAAACAGATTTGTAAACCATAATACAAAAACTGCGAAATTTCCACTGAACTAGAGTTGAGTTGTATTAAAGATCAAGAATATAAAAAAATCGGGATCCCGAAAATCCCGGGATTAGAAATCAGAAATCCCGAGATTTGGGATCCGCCTAATCCCGAAAATCCCGGGTTTTCCGATTGGAAGCCCTTAAGTCTATTTTTTTAGTTTTGCAGGAAAGCAGTTTTAAATTTAAAAGTTTTTTTTCTTAAATATTTTAATTCTAATAAAATGTTTTAAAACCTTTTTTTTAGCTTCACTTCGGAAAATCAAATCTTGTAACGTTTATTTAACCGCCTTATACTCAATGCAAACGGATGAAACTTTGCAGGCATCCATATTCCCGATGACAATACACGAATACATAGGCGTAGCCGGGATAAAATCTAGGGGGGGGGGGGGTATTTTTTGGTAAAATGCTTTTTTGACCTCCTTTTACTGAATGCAAATGGATGAAACTTTGCAGCCATGCATATTCCCTATGACAATGCACGAATACAAAACACGGGGGCAGTAAAATTTTTTTTAAATGTTCTTTTTTAAGAAAGCCGTTTCTTAAAAAAAAATTTTTTTTAAATGTTCTTATTTTAAGTTTTTATTCATAAATACTCCTAACGTCACAGATCGGAAGTAAACTTAAGCTTTTATTCTAAATGTTATTCCACATTGAAATAAATAGACAAAAATAATTTTGCTATTACTACCTAAAAAATCGTACCAAATAATGTAAACTTTGTTCTTTGGTACTTTCAACCATGAAGATTAAAAAGGTGGCATAAATTAAAATTAAGTCGACTTAAGCACTTTTTGTACTGCATTCGTCTACTTACTGTAGTGTTTTGAGTAACTTGTTGTTGAGATGAAAGTTTCTATTTGTTTTTTAACATGTATCAAAATGATTGATGAATCTGCATGCGGTCATTATTGCATGTTGATTTCATAGTTCTTGTTTGAGATCCTCTCTTATTTAAAGAAACGTAAGCTTACTCAGATTCTCGAAGACGTTTTCTTACGTAACTTTCTCACAATTCAGTGTTTGTTTGCCCTTTCTTTGATTACGAAGAAAGGACTCTAAGTTATATAATGTTATAAAAATTAATTTTTAAATAAAGCAAAATAACATCTGCCGTATTCATTAAAAAACTATTTTAAGAAAAATTTGTAGGAAAATTTAGTTTTCAAATACATTTAAAATCTATATTATTTTTTTTTTTGAATACGGCAGTTTGTATTTATGTCTTTTTTCATTTGTGAAAGGTTTGACGCACAACCCAACGGTAGTTTTTGCATAAAAGATTTGTCATAAAAGATTTGTAGGTAAGGAAAAACCTTCTAATTTTCATCGCGCCAACTTCCATCAGCAGTAATGTACTCATAAATCGTTCTAAAAGCAGTAACATTTTAAGCAAATTTTTAATTACGGGCAATAATTATATCTGTGGCATTTTGAAAAACATCTTAAGTCAAATTTATAAAGTTGAAAAAAAGGTTAACTTTTTTTAACAATTGTTTATCATGTGAATTTTTAGCAAAATAATTTTTGGGAATACAAAATTTTAATTTAAAAGGTTTTGTTATTCATGCCTAATTCCCAATTTTTATTCTTGATAAAAACACTGAAATTTATTGTTGATGGGATAAGCTATTCCTATGCGCATTTCACTGGTTGCTTTGGAGATCGTCAGGAAACTTCATCCATAAAGATTTTAGAAGAACTAAAGATATTAAACCAAATAAAACTGTTAAACGTATAAGAATTATAAGCAACAGTTCTACTTGTAACAATATCAAAGTTTAAACAAAAACATCAACAATAAACAGTGAGTTAATCTCTCCTTACATTCCCCACTACAATTGATTGAAATTCTTCCAACATTAATTGTAGTTGTAAGTAGGTGAAGAAAAAGAAAATGAAAACAAAAACAACTTGCAAAAGCATGTTGCCAGTTAAGTTTTTCAGGCCGTGCACTGCCAGTTATCCCATCAACAATAAATTTCAGTGTTTTTATCAAGAATAAAAATTGGGAATTAAGCACGAATAACAAAACCTTTTAAATGTGAATTTTTATTAAAAAAGTAGTTTTGTTTACGTTTTAAAAAATTTTGTATTATTAACCAAATTTTTCTTTAATTTTGGTTTATTTTTTTATTTGATTAAAATCATTTTTCACCGAGATTTTTTAAAAAACTTTTTTGCTATCTTATCTCGACTTAAGATGTTATGTCAAAATGCCACAGATATAATACTTACTTAGTGTCATCTGGAAGTGCATTTTTATATTTTAATCATTAATTTAAACTATTTATTAACACGCTTTTATTATTTTAAAAACTATTTTCAACAATTTTATTTTCTTGCCGCCATTTTATTTTGCTTTCGATTTAACTAGTTTTTTTGTCTTACGGCAAATAAGCAAAGCAAGAGTGTAAATTTTTTGTACGTTTTTGTATAAAGAATTAACCGAAATCTCCAAACTGTGGCGTGTGCAGCAAAACAATACTTAAAATACTTTAAAAATACTTTAAAATAGTTGATATGGAGCAAATTTAATGCTTAGTATCTAAGAAACCATAAAAAATTTTGCAAAACAGGTTTTGGATTCAGAAAGGAAGTGTTGAAAATATATTTACCTCATACCGAACTATTTTTTTTAAATGGTCGGTAGGTCAAACCAATAATGAATGTTTTATCATTTTCAAATCATTCATTTTCAATTGTTATTTCATTGATAATGGACAACAAAAAGTCTGAGTTCATACGGCTCATGTCTTATTGACAATATTCTTCCTTTTCCATTTTTGAACATGAATTGGCGTTCAAATGATTCATGTTATGTTGACGACATGTTTTTTATTGTGTATAGTCGTGCGTATGCATGTGTGCTTTTTTGATATTAAAAACAATAACAAAATTAAACAACGAATGAAAAAGCAAAACGTAAAGACAGTACATGCATCTGTGTACTCGTTTCTTTTCTCCTCGTCCCTCTCGCCTATAAAGTAGCAATCATGTCAATAAGACATGAGCCGTATGAACACAGACAAAGAATTACGTGAAACAATAACACTACGTGACAATTTTTTGACCAAATGAATTTGACACCTAATTTTTATGTAAAATTTTCCGCTGAATCCGAATATGAAGTCAGAATTGTCAAAAGTAGAACAGTTTTTGAGATATTCCAAAATAACCGTTATTTGTGTTTTTAAAAAAGATGCTGTGACTGAAATGCAAATATCCAAAAAATAAAATTTTAGCATATTTCAATACGAACATTTTGTGCCCAATAGGATCCAGATCGCTGCAAAAATGACAAAGCTACAGAAGAATAATTGAATTAGCCCACAACAAATAAATATACAAAGCAAAATTTTTAGTAACAATAAATATTAAAAATTGCTTAGAACTATTGAATTTCTATGTGGGTTAATTTACTAAATCTTCAGTAGTTTTGTCATTTTTGTCTTGTTAGGCGCAAAATGTTCATATTCAAATAATCTAATGTCGCATGCAATAAAACATTAGGATTTTTAAATCATTGGTTTAAAAACAATAACTTGAAAAAAGCAAAATTGAACAAAATCATATTATTTTCAATAAAGCTTGAACTTTAGTCCCCTGTAACTCTGTCATTTCTTGACCAATCTTCACAAGCAATCCTTGGTTATTTTAAAAATTTTATAAACTTTCACTAACAAGAAAGAATTACACAATCCGTTTAAAATTTTTGAAGATATTTGCATTCTAGTCACATCATCTTTTTTAAAAACACAAATAACGGTTATCTTGGAATATCTCAAAAACTGTTCTACTTTTGACAATTCTGACTTCATAATCGGATTCAGGGGAAAATTTTACATAAAGATTAGCTGCCAGATTCATTTGGTCACGACTTTGTTGAAATTTTTTCAAAAAATATGCATTATATGCATATGTATATATTCTCTTCGATCCTATAAGGAGCATAGGGCCACTTTTCATTTGTTTTGGTTTCGGTAATTATTTAATTTTAAGACGACGTAGTTGATTAGGCTTCCGCGTGCGATCCTGGTGTTGAGCTGCCAGCTGCCTTTCATGCAGTATGAGTTTTTCGAAGGGTATACTTGTCTTCTTCCTACAACTTCCTGAGACGCTGATCAAGTCATTCAGGGAACTCTGTTGGTTAAAAAAAATAATTTTGATAGATAGCAATCCTCTACTGACCTGAGACGTTATTTAACCAATCAGGTTACTTAGCCGCCTTTTCACATTCGCTAGCTTTAAACGGGTGTTCAATAACCATTTTCCAGGGAATACCTGGCCTAAAGCCGGAGGTCGTGAGCTGCATAGACATTGCAACAAAGCAATCAATCTTGGCCACTTCCAAGTTAGAAGCAATCAAGAGTTTTCGTCCTTTCTTTGCAAAGCCAAAAATAATATGCATATGAACTTTCTAAAATAAGCAAAAGAAAAGGAAGGAAAAAAGGAGTTACAGATAGTGGCAAGGCAAAAGAACCCGAACAACTATTTCGAAAAGCAAAATGCTCCGATTCTTTTGTGCTCAGAACTTAAGCCATTGCTGTGTTAAAGTCATATAAAGTTCAGAAAGTTCCAGATCGCAAAAAAACTAGCGAACAATTTTTTTAAGTCAAATCGTAAAAAAAAACTCATGGATGATGAAACCTATCTACTGGCAGAATTTGGCAAGATTTTTAGGTGGCTGATTAAAGAAAACAAAACACAAACAGAATTCCCTAAGTCCTCGTCCATATTATGAAACATTTGCTGCAAAAACTTTCCTTAATTCTCTTTTGAAACTGCATTCGTGCTAATAAATCTTTTGTTTGTTTTGTTAATTACGAAGTATTTACAAAATACGGCTTTTATTTTTCCTTAATAGCACGATTTGGCATAATGGCACAGTAGAATAAAAGGAGCTTGAGTGGTTTTCAAGCAATAATGTCAAATTTGTATGATGGGAGGCAAATCCATCCTAATGTCCAGAACTTCGGCCTATGGAAAGGTATTGGGCTCTTGAAAAAAAGAATTCAAGAACACGTAAGCGTGAAATTTTAAATTGGAGAATTTCCGGAAAATCTTGATAAATTTATAAACACCGAGTAATATTCCAATTTTTTTATGTTTATTTAATTTGTACAATATTTGAATAAATTTTATTGAACGCTTAAGTTTTTTTTTTTTAACAAAATACAAGTATAAGTTTTTTCTGGCTCACTCTTTATATGTAGTATATTTAACTTCAGTTATAATATTTTATGTTAAAACTTCAAAATATTTCGGTTTTACCATTTATCATTTATTGTGTGCTGTTGTTTTTTTTTAGGGATTGGCCAAATTTCTAAGAAATGTATTTTTAATATGACCTCTGATGCCACTTGTCATAAGACTAGATTAAAACTAAATTTTTCTAAAAAAGCAATTTAGTTTAAACTAAAACAGTCACTTGCTATAATCACAGCACAGTAGTGGAGAGGGTATTATGCGTTTGTGCTGCTGTGTGTAACACTGAAAAATATTGGTCCCAGAGCCACCTTTTCTTATACCTATCGACTCAGAATTATTTTCTGAGTCAGAATCATTTTCTGAGTCGATCTTACGCTGTCCGTCTGTCCGGCTGGCTGTCCTGTTCTTGTAACCTTGTGCGCAAAAGTACTGGTCGCAATTTTTAAGATTATTTTGTAAACGGGTTTTAATTCTCATAAGGACGAAGACAATCGGTCTATAATTTCACATACAAACTTCTTTCTGGAGTAGTCTTGTTATGTTGATATTTAGATTAAAATTAATCCAAACTTATTCTATTGCAATCTTAATTATCTTACCGAATTTTATTGAAATCGGTCTATATTTGGCCATAGGCCCATACAAATACTACTCCCGAAAATAGGTTTTAATTTCCTTATAAATGTTGGTATTGACGATAGCTGCTATGAGAAAATGTAGTTCTGGTAGGTCCAAAATTACCAATAGGTATAATATGAGCCCTCTTCCTAAAATCACTTAAAGGCAAACAAATTTCATATAGATGAAGTTATCTCAATAATAATTGGCACAAAGAACTTTTACGTAAGTCTTAACTTCAAAACAAAATTTTGTTCTTGCATGTTTGCCCATGCATCCCAAATAGGGTATCAAATGGTCAGGATTGACCGACTATACTTTCTTACTTATTTTTTTTTATTTTGAATGTGTGTACTTTTTAAAGTTTGCATTTTTATGTATAATAAATTAGTATCAGCAAAAGTTAATTTAATTAGTACGCCATTTTATTTAATTAACCCATTAGAAGCATAAATAAAACGGTTTTTTTTTTGCAAAAATAAATTCCATTTTGATTTGTTCTGTTTAACGAATCATTTTAATCAAAATATGTAAAATGATAAATATTTTTAAAATTCATTTCAATTGGCTATTAAAACACTTCAATAAACATTTATTTGAAATTTTAAAACCCCTGATTTTATATACGTAGAATCGAAAGTTTATTTAAAATAATCAATCGAACACTGAAAAAAAAATTTACAAAAGTTTACTTAATAGTGTTATTAAAAAGATTTGCGTCCAAAAAGTTGCTTTATAGTCACCAAATTGCATGATTTCCTTCTAAAGCCAAATACCAGCTTTAAGCATTTTTCCAGGAAGGAAAATGGGAACAAATTCATAAGCGTATGTTTTCATTTTCTAAAAGTTGAAGACTCGCACAGACATTTTAAATTATCTCTATGCACTTTTTAATAGAATTTTGAAAAAAATTTATTTTTGAAATGTAAAAAATGGTTTGTTTTTACCGTATAAAATTCAAATGAATTATTTAATTTAAGTCTACTCTTAAAGAGTTAATTAAAAAAATTTTAACCTAATAGAATTTGGGTCAAGTGCTTACTCAATTCATATGAATCCCCAATTTCTTGCAACTAAGTGCAAAAATAATAATACGAGGTAGGATAGATAAATCCATGACTAAAAACAAAGAACTGGCATTTAGACAAAAACAATTAGATAAACAAAGCCAATTTTAATTATTGGAAAACTTCTTAAGACCGGTACTTAGTAGTGATTAGTCCATTAAACTCACTACTTTAAAAATGTCGTATAAATACATGTTTTGATATTTTGCCTTTGACATTAAATTAACGATCATATTGAACCTCCCTCGTAATTTTTAGTCAAGTTATTTTCTACAAATGCAATTAAGCTTAAAAATTTGTATCAAATTTATTGGGGTTTCTGTGGTAAAAATTAAAACCAGGCCGTAGTTATGTAGATCAATGTCGCGCGTATTATGACTCCATTTTGCTGACATTTTTAATACATTTTTTTAATAAATGTTTGAATTCAATTAACTAAAAAAAAATGTTTAATAGTAGAATAGAATGTCATCAAAATTTTATACAATGCAATTCTAAAAGAATATTATAAAGGGCAGGATAACAATTTTATTTTAATTACGACCGTAATTTCTACAAAAAATAAACCTAGCTGTGTATAGCAATCTATGGCGTAAAAGCTGCCATATTTTAAAAGAAAACTGAAGGTTCAAACACGTTGGCCAAATAAACGTTGAAATAGGTGAAGAAAATGGTGAGATACGAACACGACCAGCTTTCTTTTTGTAGAAACTACGGGCGTTAGATAAAAGCACAAAAAGCAAGAAAGTATAGACGATTAAGGCCGACCATATTGAGCCCTATTTGCTATTATATCGTAAGCTATAAAAGGCAAATTTTACAGGAGAACGGTTTTTATTATTTTTTTCTTAAGCAATGCAACACATTTTTTGGATTTATATGGGCTTTATTTCCGCAACAGTACAAATGAAAAGTCTACGAATTTGTTCGTCATTCTAACGAGTATTTACCCTGCAAATAATAGGACCAGTCCAAACATGCGTGTAAAGAGTAGTCCACAAGGGACCAGGACTAGTCCAAAACTAACCCAAACGTATGGAAAAAACCTGGTCTATTTAACATTACGATGTCCTACGAGAGGACCATATAACCCATTTGGACCACTAAGGAGTAGTTTTAAAACTACTCCATGGTATACTCAAGACGATTAGTTTTGAAGTCGTTTAAAAACGAAAGCATGCCGTTAAAAAACGAAGACATGTTGTCTCACTACAAACACTTTTTAACAATGACATGGTCCATGCTTGCCAGTGTTGCCAATTTAGCCATTTAGTGGCTAGATTTAGCCATTTTTCATCCTGTTTAGCCATTCAAAATTGAGTTTAGCCATTAGCCATTTTTATTAGCCAATTTTTAACTTGTTTAGCCATAAAATTTTTTTGCCGTTTTTCTTTTAAAAGAATAATTTTTATTTAATTATAAAAATTATAAAAGTAAAATAAACATTTTGAACAATTAAAACGCCTTTAATTTAAATCACAAATGTTACAAATGTTGAAAATCGCTATAAACTATGACGCTGGAACATCTTTCATCTTTATCAAAATGGATTAGGTGGTCCAATTTTATTTGGTATAACCTACTATAACCCTTCTGCAAATCAACTTAGCAGAATACCGGTAGTGAAAATTACAAATTCGGTCTAGAAATGTCCTAGCTATAGACAAATAACTACTCACACCATATGAGTAAGAAGGACTTAATTTTGCTCAAATATTTTGTTTAAATCAATAATATTAAATACAGAAAATGAAGCCAATTCGGACCATATAAGACAGGGAACATATCGAGCCCTTATAGCAAAAATTATGTAACCAACAAAAATAAAATTTTGCAGGAAAAGGTTTTTTTGAAATATTTTTGCTTCAAGTCTAGGGATTAGTTTGAAATTGTTTTTGCTCTTATTTCGTGCGCGGTGCTCCCCAAAGATATGAGATTTTTAGAGATGTGCAAATGATCAAAAATTATCGATTTTCATCAAAAAACAAAAATCTAAAATGTTGTTGGTTACATCATTTTTGCTATTAGGGCTCGATATGGCTTTTCAATATTATGGCGACTATAAGATTTGTCAACTTTTACTTGTTTTTTTCATTTTGTTTTAATTTAAACAAATTTGGTATTGAGGACATACTTATAAAGAATATTTCAAGTAAAAATATAATTGCGTTAATACGTAATAAGAACATTTACATTTAATTAAGACTTTTCTTGGCGGCATTAAATAACCCCCCAAAATATAACCCCCAAAAAAATAATGTAATAGCCCCCCAAAGCGTGGGGCCTTATTTCATATGCAAGAAAGCCCCAATTTTGAAAATGAAATTAGCCCCCAACGAAAAGAAATAATGCCCCAAACATAAATGAAATAATTCCCTAATTTTTGGGGGCTTATTTCATATGAAATAAAACCCTAATTTCTGAAATGAAATAAGAGCCCAAAATATGTAATACAATTAATTATACAGTTTTGCTTTAAAGAATCACGCGATAGATAGCATGGTATGATATGCCAAACACAAGCTTCGCCAACTAAGGCTTTTCTGCATGGCCGGCCTTCGGCCGGGCGCAATGACTTTTTCCTCTATGGTATAACAAACACCGGCTTCGCTAACTAAAGCTTCTCTGCATAGCGCCAGGATTTTCACCTCTATAGTATAAAAATACCGACTCGACCCGGCTACGCAGAGAAGCTTTAGTTAGCGAAGCCGATGTTTGGTATACCATATAGAAGAAAACCATTGCGCCCGGCCGAAGGCCGGTTATGCAGCGCAGCTTAATTTATCGAAACCGGTGTTCTGTATACCAAAGTGGATAAATCCTTGCGCCCAAAAACTTTTTCATTATAAATTTGAAAATGAAATAATCCCACAAAAACTATATTGGGGCTTTATTTCATAATGATTTTTTGGGGGATAATTTCATATGAAATAATACACCAATTAAAAAATTGAAATAACACCCCAAACAAAATGAAATAAGCCCCCAAAAATCGTTTTTGTTGTTCTCTGTACAAACCTTTGGGGGGTTATTTCATTATTTTTTTGGGGGGTTATATTTTGGGGGGTTATTTCATGCCGCCACTTTTCTTATTTAGATAATTAAACTACAGCTCTACTACCATAGAAACAATAATTAATCCGATGTTTTAGGCTATTCATTGTTTTCTAAAAAATACATTTAAACTACAGGCCAAATATTAATTACGCGATCAATATCTAATGGTTTTTTTTCTTCATTTTTTTTTTTAACAATTTAATGGAAACATTTTTAAAATTCCGGTTTTACTTGACAAAAACCGTTTTTTCTTGATCCTTGACACGTTTAAAAAAAGCTTGACAATCAAGCAAAATCTAGCCCGTCTGGCAACCCTTGGGGCTGGAGAAATTGCCCTGCAGATAACGAGACTAGTCCATACATGCATGTAAAGAGTAGTCCATAAAGGAGTAGGAGTACTCCAAAACTACTCCAAATATATGGGTAAAAGGTGGTCCAAATAACATTACGATGTCCTAGGAGGGGACATTGATAACCCAACGAAGTAGTCCCTAAACTACTCCATGGAGTACTACAGTGGGCTAGTTTTAAAAGTACTCCATGTATGGAGTACACTTAAGGGGTTGTTTAAGCATTTTTCTTTTTCATTTTTTACTAATCGCTTTTTATGGTGTGTACTGTAGTCTATTATTGCTATTATTAACTATTATTTTTCCACAAATTTCACAAACTTTCGCTTTTAAATAAACAATTAATAATGAACACCATCAGGGCTACCAATGTGTAATACTGTAAACTATAGAAAAGTATACATCATGCAGTTGTTGGCAGCACTGCATGTTAATTTCTTATAACATGGTCCAAACTACAGTACATTGGACCATGTTGTAAATAGTCCATTTAAGCCACAATGGACCACGAAGTCCAATATTATCTGTAGGGTATTGACAGATGCTAACAACAGGCTTTGTTCTTATGACAATTAAAACCGTTGTGCCAAATTTCATTCTCCTAGCTCATAGGTTTTATGAAGAAATTGAAAGTGTTTGGGTACAGTATAACCCGGTTAATTACCCCACGCTTATTTACCTTGAGTTTTAAATCCACCTTTTTTTTCTTCCATATTTCAAACAAAAATCCACGTTTAATTGCCATACGCTTAATTACCCAATTCGGGTAATTGCCTTAAAAATTAAACTCCCAAAACAAAATTACACCTAAATTTATTTGAGGAGCAAAATATACTACAATTTTATATTTGCATTAAAATAAACTTTATTGTGGGCTCACCAAAATAAAGTTATGGTATAAGGTTAAGATTTGTATAAGAGTTACACTATGTGACAGTTTTTTGACCAAATGTATTTGACTCCTAATCTTTATGTAAAATTGCCCGCTGAATCCGAATATGAAGTCAGAAGGCTCTAAAGTAGAACAGCTTTCGAGATATTCCAAAATATTTATTATTATTTGTGTTTTTGAAAAAGATGATGTCAGATTCATTTGGTCACGACTTTGTTGAAAATTTGTGACACAGTGTTATTGTGCTGAATATTATCTAGATACACCAAATATATGAGATATTTTGTCTTAAAGGAATTAAAGAAAAGGTCGCTAAAATTTAAATTATATTAACATTTAAAAGAATAAAATAGCTTCAATGTTTTAGGGATTGATATTTGACTTAAAGCTGAATGTTTAAGTCTGAGCCAAATTTAATCTTAATACGAACATGATAAAATGGTTTTTGGACATAAAGAAAGAAGTTTGCTCACATCTCATGCATTTGTACCATGAAGCAATCTAGTCGATCATTCGTTTAAAAGGGTAAACACTTCCAAAATCTACTTCTACTATTATGTTATCCACCACAATTAAATTGTAGTTTAAAAATGGTGCTCAATCTGATTTATAAATGGTACTCCACCAAATCAATTCTAATTTTATTTAGTTTTCCTATAGATAAAAAGTTTAAAAACTTAAGATTAGCCACGAAAAACTGTAACGCGGTACAGTTGTGTGGCGCCAAACTAATTAGCTAATGAATTGAAACCAAATGAAACGCAAATAGCACAAAGGCAGACAAACATGGATGACCTTATTGCCCTTAATCGATAACGACGAGCGTGCTTCTTCCCCGCCAAGTTTTACAAAATGCTAAAAACTTATTGAAAGTAAATTTTACAAGTCTCGAAAGATTGTGCATTTTTGCGGGATTGCAAATAAAAGAGGCGTTAAATCCTAAACTTTTCCTTTTCAACTAATCTTAATTGAAAACGGAAATTTTTAATTTTGTTTGTAGAATTCCCACTAGAGCAAATATTTGTTTTCGTTTAACTGTTCGCTTGATTTAAAATTGTCTGCTAATTTAAATTAAAATAAAAAAAGTAAAACGCAAACAAATTTAAGTTTTTCATTATTTCCTGCTCTGCACAAGCCAGAGCAATTAATATTAAAATCAGCAATTTATTTATTAAATTTTTTAATTCTTCCTTATCAACATTCCCATTCAAATCGTGTTGTCTTTCGCAGTCATCCATAACAAAGCCATAGTCCAAAAATTTTTGTAATAACATATAAATACTACCGGTTGTCAAGTGCTTCCGATAATATTTATACAGTGCGACTCATAAGTTATAGGTGTCGTAGTAGTCGAGATCGTGACCAGAGATGAATGAGATTTCCTCCAAAATGTTGATAAGTCTGCGTGCGGACTGTAATGGTTCCACACGCGGTAAGTCAAGAATTTTGCTTTCACCCACTAATTCATTAACATCAATGATATTGTTATTGGTATCGCAAACGGGCTTGTGGGTATTGAAAATGCCGGGTCCGTAGTTCATTACAATTACACCATTATCGGCTTCTTCGGCGGCCAACGAACGAAAGTACATATCACGGGCTTTTTTGCTGGAACAAAGCAATGATTTGAAGACTAACGGTTGAACCCATAGACTGGAATTAATGTTTACTATTAGTTTTGGTAAGCCATGAAGTTGGAGACATTTGATGAATTCCTGATTGAGGGCGATGGGGGCGTATAGGCTTTGTTGCACGTGCCTCTTCCAGGCATCAGTGTTTTCGGGTTCAATTAGCATATGGGTGGCAGCATTTCCCTCATTGTGTACGATAAATACCAGCTCGAATTGCTTGTGGCCATTTACTTTATGGCTGAGTACAGTGGAAAGTATATTGTGGAATAAATTGTAGTCGGCGTGTTGCCAGTCGTTTAAATTGCAGCAAACGACTTGGATATCTCTTTCAAGAGCTTCAATTTCTTTGCGAATTTCTTGTAGATTTTCTTCTTCGTCATCAATGAGCATAGCAACGGATCCAGCCTTAAAACGACGGCACATTTCAACTGCCAATTCTTTACCCAAGGGATTGGAGACCCCACTCAGGACAAAGAAGCACATTTTATTTAAGTCCATTCTTTTCGAAGACATTTTAGTTTTTTTTTTTGAGTTTGTCTTAATTTAAACTAATTAACTTGTAATTTTAATAATTTTTTTTTTTTTTGTATTTAAATTTAATTTTTATGTTTTTTATTTTTTTAAATATATTTTTTTAAATAAGATGTGTTATTCCACTAAAGACTGCACTACTGTACTGATTTCTTTGAAGCTGTTTGTGTTCGCAAGTAAACTTTTTGAATCCAGTGATTGGGTGGATAAAGCGTGTCTATGACTTTTGTTGTCAGGGGTAAATACGTTGGATTGATTGTCCGTGTTTACTACAAAACACAGACTCACAATTCTTTAGAGATAAGATTGATGAGTATTAGAATGCGGATGAAATTAGTTGGGTCTGCTTGCTATGCACAGTACTTTGCTTTAGGTTTAAAGTACAGAAAAATAATAGAAGTTAACGGAAATCCCCAAAAAGTTACTGTTTAAAAAAAAAATATTTTCATATTCGAGAAAAATTTTTGAATTTTTTGCGATGACGATTTTTGCGGTATTGATAAAAAAAGTTTGTTGGTATAGTTATTGAATTTGAAGTCAACAACCAAGTTTATTGAGTCAATAATTAAAGTTGTTGAGCAGAATAACTTTTTTCAACAAAATATTTGGACTTTGGAATAACTTAAAATATTTTACAAATAAAACTGTAAAGCGAATGAGAATTACAAACACTCAAGTCTTACTTGCAACGTATCAAAGCTATTAAAAAATGGACCAGAGTTGTAAAAATACTGTCTTTACTTTGATTCAAATATTTTTTTTATTGAATATGAAGAATTATTTCGTTATTAAATAAGTTTTATTGAGTGCTATTTTGCAAAGCACAATTTTGATACACTTTTTCATTAATTCAAATAAAAAGTTTGTTGACCTAAAATTTTATCTTTAACAAACTTTGTTGCTCAAAATTTTCTTGAGATATTTTTTTCTGTGTATACAAATTTTAAACGCTGGTTTTCAATTATTTTCTATCCGATGTAAAGCAAAGGACAAATTTTGTACTTATTTGCAAAAGTTATTGGAATTATTTTAAAATTTTTAATAACTTTTTATACACTTTCTTGTATTTAAAGCACTGGAACTGGATTTCTGATCTGTAAAATCGGCATTCGATATCTCTCAGCTTATATTGCACCCAATTTTCGTATTTTTGTATGAATGCTAAAACTTTTGAATAGTTTTTTATTATGGTACCCCAATGATTATAGATTTTAATCGAGTCACGTCTCTTATTCTAAATTCTAAAACGTTTGAACCCTTTTCGGACGTATGACATCATAAACAATGACACCAACTAAAGTCATTTGTTGACAAGCTTTGAGAATGTTTTACATGTTATCCTATTTTGGATTTTTAGTGTTATTTTATAATCAAAATTTAAGTAACTTGGAGGCCACACGATCAAGTTTTGCCTTTCAAATTCCAATACACTTTCACTTTTTTACAAGCACACTCATACTTTTTGAAATGACCACGAGATTGCTTTCAATTTCACCTTTCCATTTGTATGACAATTTTACTTTCAATTTAACAGCTGATTACAAGTTTGTCTATATAAACTGTTTTCTTGATGGCATCTTGAAAGTTAATTGCTTGAGTGCAGCCTACGTCACAAATTTCAATTTATGTAAATTTTAACAAGCAGTATATGTAAAAGCCTATCAAGAAAAACTTGATCGTGTGGCCGCAGGGTAAGTCAATTTTCCGCAAAATATCACGATTTTCAACTCAATTTAGCTGGAAAATATGCCTGCGGTTATTGACGCAAGACTTCCGGAAGTAGCTAAAGTTGATTAATGGGACTTTAATTAATTTCGCTTTAAATGTTCAAACATGTTTAGAAGAGTAGTTCAAACATCAGATAAAAAGTTATGTAGAAAAAAACGATCTAGAGAATATTTCAGAATTATGCATATGTGCACTTTCACAGAAAAGCTCTCTTTTTGTCACGTCACCTAGCAATTATTCTTGTATTTTAGAACCAAGTTGTTCAAATTTTTCCTCTCTTTCACTAAATGAAAATCTAGTTGCGCTCTACACCCAAATGCAAAAAAAGTAAATAATATTTTCATTATTCTTTGAGAAACAATTAAAAAATGGTTGGTGACGTTACGTAACAAAAAGTAGACATTTCTGTGGAAATACCAATATATGATTTAACAACCATTCTTGATCGAGGGACGGGAAAAAAACTATTCTCCGCCCCCAAATCAAAAGTCTATAAATCTCTTTCATACATACAATTGGGGTATTCATAAGGTGTGCTATCATGTTATATTGTCATAATGTTCTAATATTTTACAATGGCTTAAAAATATTGTTGTTGCTTTGTAAACAAAAAGTGTCTTAAACTAATAGAACTTTGCTTGCTATGTTTATTATGCTGTCGTAATTAATCAGAAGAGACCTGTGCTGTGCAGCTGAGCCGATCCGCAATAGTTTTTATAGCCGTCGCCGTTGATGGTATAGTTTTATCCGGCTAATATCCGAATTTTACCTGCGGCTAGCAATTTTTGCAACAAATCACTTGCGGCGTCAAATTAAATCGGTTTAGGACTCTGCTGTTTGGTAAACAAGCAAAATAAAATTTATTTGTGATTTTCGTCCAAGAAAATGGAAAATAGTCAGGTAAGATTTAATTTAATTCAATAATTCGAGGATTAGAATTAAAATTATTTTGCTGATAAGTGAATAGTTATTTTTTATATTTGTTTTAAATCAACTGACTTAAATTCAAAATAGCACACTAAATTATGAGGGGTTGTTCACAAAAGTCGTATTTTTCATGTTAACATTTTGAGACTTATGACTTTATGACACCTTGTGAATCCCCCAAATATGTCTATTGCGTTCATTGTTGCCAATTTAGAGATTTTCCCGCTAAATCTAGCGTTTTTGAAATGTCAGTCGCGGGAAAAAATACGTTTTAGCGGGAAGCGGGAAATCTAGAGATTTTCAAACAACTTTTTGCGGCTCATTTTCGCTATAAAACCGTTTCTCAAATTTAAAACTAATAAATTTTTTACTTTTTCTTTTTGTTTTTCTGCCTAAAAACTACTTGTTTATGTTCACGGTTTTAATTACTTTTATAGTTTTAGTGAACTGAAGATTGTATGACATTTGTTTTTCGATTTTCAGTTAGTATTTTGTTAGGGATGTATGTAACAATTAACAACTTTAAGCTTGCTAAAAATTTTGAAACAAAAGGTAAGGTATTGATCAAAATTGTCTCGATAAAACTTAAGCAATATACATAATTCACTTACTTTCATGTAACTAATTTTATCTAATTGCTTCAAACGGCAAATAATTACCAAAAGTAGCGTAAATGTTATAAATTTTTTTAGCGTTTACGTTCTTACGTACTAAGTTTGTCATTCCGGGTGAAACTGTTTTAATATTCATCTAAGACCCCATAAAGTACATTTATTCTGGGTCCTTGAGTAATTCTAAGTCGATTAAGCTATGTCCGTCTGTCTATCCGTCTGTTGTCACTTACAAACGACTCAAAAGGGAATATAAATATTGGCACCAAATTGTTTAGAATTCACCTAAGCAGTTTGGGATTGAAGTCCAGCACAATCGGTTCAGTAGGAAAAGAGTTATAAATTAAAATGTGGAACAACCACCCTAAAAAATGTACATTTGGTACAAAAACTAGCATAACTAGTGGCGGAATGCGCATATTGATATAAGATTATGCACAGATTCGTTCTATATGACTAAAAATCATAACTGATAAATCGGTCCATTATTAAGTACGTCTAAAGTACGTCTAAAGCCCTAACAAATAATGCTATTTTTATAATTTTTGGTTTCTAGTCATACAAAACGACTAGAAATTACACTGTCAACTATCGTGTAGATCAATCCATAACTTACCATAGCCCCATATAAAGAGCATACTCTCGGAAAAAGCTTTAGAACGCGTAGAACGGTAAAGTGATCAATCTGTGTTCTATGATAATAACATTTGGTCATTCAAAGTTTTATAAGACTATAAATTACTTGTTAAAATTTTGTGAAAATCGGCCCATAATTTACCATATGACCCATATAAAGACCACTTTGGAAATATTCTAACTGTAGGTGAAGGGTATCAAAGATTCGCACAGATGAATAAAATAACTAGGGAAGTTCGAAAACTTAGTATGTATGTAACTTAATTTGAGAGTCGTATATCTTTGAAAAAGCAGCCTATATCTAGATTTATATGAAACTTTGAAAATTGTTTAGGTTTTAGCGGTATTTTTAAAAAAAATCCCTCTTAATTAAATATTTAGCGGTTTCTAGCGGTTTTGACGTCCGATTTGGCGGGAAATGTTCAAAAAAAGTTGGCAACAGTGATTGCGTTGTGTGAAAAATGATTGGTCTCATGCACAACCGACACACCAATCAAGATTGGCTCAAGGCGAATTGAATATTATTTAGCCCCTTCGCTACAACAATAAAAATAAAAAACACGTAATTCGCCTGATCCAACTTAACCAATCTGTCAAAAACTTTTAAACACTTCAAATGATGGACAATAAAATTATGGAAAGCCAACATGAATATTTTTGACACCGGATCTGAATATCCAATTTGTCTTTGCACAAAGCTACTTTTATTATTTTAATCACGTAGATTCTTGAAAGCCAACATGAATATTTTTGACACCGGATCTGAATATCCAATTTGTCTTTGCACAAAGCTACTTTTGTTATTTTAATCACGTAGATTCTACTTTAAGGTAAGGTGACCATACGTACTCTTTTTTAGAGGACACTCATCTAATTTAACTGGCAGTCATCTTTAAAATGTGTGTACTCTTTTTGTCATCTTTTTTCATAATCTGTCATCTTTATTTTTAAAATATCAATCACCCCTATTATGTAAGGCGTTGTCGACGTCGACATTAATTTTTAATTGTTGTCACATCAAGGCGACGACTACATCACTTCGACGTTAATTTGGTATTTTATAAGAATGTTGTGTCGACGTCGACTAGTTATCGAAAATTTGACAAAAAAAATCCCATCTCCATTAGTTTATTTTTTTTATTTTTGTTCTTCACTCACTTTTTAACGCTATGTCTGAGTTCATACGGCTCATGTCTTATTGACAAGATTCTTCCTTTTTCTTCTTTGAACATGAATTGGCGTTCAAATGATTCATGTCATGTTGACGACATGTGCTTTTTTGGTATTGAAAACAATAACAAAATTAAACAACGAATGAAAAAGCAAAACGTAAAGACAGTACATGCATCTGTGTACTCGTTTCTTTTCCCCTCGTCCCTCTCGCCTATAAAGTAGCAATCATGTCAATAAGACAAGAGCCGTATGAACACAGACTATTTATGCTATATTCCGACATATTTTTTTAACTGATTTAGCTTTTTAAAATAAAGTGTAGAGTTTGTTTCCAATTTTGATATTTTTTTCGCGAATTTTTGGCATGTTTTAGATAAAAGATATTTTTACTGTAAGTTTTCTGATTCTTTATAGCTTTAACGTTTATTAATAAATATAAGACTTTTCTTTCATGCCGCTGTTAGCAAATTTTTGCGAATTTTCGTTAATTTAGCAATTTTCACTGAATTTTTGCCATTCCTTTCAATTTAAAGGACTTTTAATCAATTTTATGGCTTGTTTATATATTAAAAATTTTCGCGAATTTTCGCTGTTTTTGCATATTTTTTTTTTTTTTGAACTTCCCGACATTTTGTTTTTTTATAGCCGATTTAGCGATTTCAAACTAATTTGATCGTTTGTTTCAAAGTTTGCAATTTTTGCTAATTTTAGCCATGCTCGCGATAGAAGCGAAAGTTTTCTGATTCTTTACAGCTTTAACGATTTTTAATAAATATTAGACTTTGCAATCATGTAGCTGTTAGCAATTTTTTACGAATTTGCGCTAATTTTGCAATTTTTACCAAATTTTTGCCATTTCTTATAGTTTTAGGGAATTTTAATCAATTTTATGGCTTTTTTATATATTAAAAATGTTCGCGAATTTTCGCTATTTTTGCAAATGTTTGCGAATTTTCGCCATTTTGGTTCTTTGATGCGTTCGTCTTAAATTAAAAATTTTCTGAAATTTGGCTATTTTAGCAAACTTTTCCGAACTTTCGCAATTTTCGCGTTAAATTTACTAATAAATTTGTGCCCATAACTTCTTTTTAATTTGCATTTTTTATTTCAAACGTTTTCAATAAATATGTTTACATTTCATTTAAAATTTCTTTAACTTTCATTTGAGTCGTCGCAAAATTTCCTGTCGACTAAAACGGAGACAATACTACTCGACGTCGACTTGAAAGCGCCTTAGAAAATATCAATTAACTGTCATTAGTAATCGATTATTGTCAACAACGACTCAGAAAATACCATTGCTGTTCAGGTGCCGTCGACTTGTGTCGATGTCGACTTTCATAATAGGGGTGAATATTTGTTTTTATTTGTATAAACTAAAATAAATTTTGAAGTTTTAGATATATAAGTAAGTAATTCATTGTAAATTGAAAACACATTTAATTACATTTTTTCCCAACGTTTCGTCAATTTTTTGTTGACTTCTTCAGGGGAACATTTTCTTTTAAAGTGTGTATTTATTACATTAGATAAAATATAAGTAAACGAAATAATTTTTAATTATTAAATTTGTTATTGACATTATTTTAATTTCAATTTGTGTAATTTAAACTAGGTAGTTAATAAATTAGCCACTCTGTAACTTGCGCTTATTTCACGGCGGTCACCGGTTTTTTCTGTCAAACCGTATGGAAAATGTCGTGATATGCTTGTTCTGTTCATACTCCTACTGAATGAATTTTAAAGTTTAGTTATTTTTTAACTTATTTTACTTGTTTATAAGAAAATTTTGTTTAAAGGGTTTTGTTTAAAGGGTTTTGCCATTTTAAGGATTTAAATATGTACGTATCTTTGGTGTACCATCACTGAGCGTATTGGTCTCATTTGAAAGCGACACATCTCAATCTTGTTGGTCAACCCGCGCGTAGGTCGTCCCTTTCTCTATGCGCTGTCACATATCGACCCATTTGCGCGAAATTATCGTATATGCCAATTTTTTTTGAAATTGAGTTTTTGATGCAATCTTGTTCTACATTCAAAGAGACGTCGCCTGACAAAATATTGAAGGCGAATTCGACTTCGTTGCTCCAAAAATTAAATGTATCTTTTCATTTTAATATTGCAAGTGATAGCAGAGAAAAGTAGAAAAATCGCTCTCTTGGTTTTTGTAACATACGATAATTTCGCGCAAAGGGGTCGATATGTTACTTTTTAATTTACTTTACATTTTTAAATACGTGCTAAGGCTCGAGCTCTATGTTTGCATTTGTCCTTCAAGTTGTGCTGAAAAAGGTCAACAAGAAAAAGAAAGACAAAAAAATGAAAAACAAAAACAAAAAATGTACTTTGAACTTCAAGAAGAATTCTTGACAAAAGTACGAAAAAACAGAATTCCTTACTTCTGTTTTTTCGTACTTTGTAAAATAAAAAATTAAAATAGATAATCATTCAAAGCAAATTTCGATCTACCAAAGGTTAAATACAATTTGGTTTAAGGATTGATGTTTGACTATTGACGTCAGCAGTCGTCGATGGCTGCGAGTGTTAAACGGCAAGCCCTCTGAGGAGATTGAGTGGTTGCAATCGAAACATGTAAGGGTAACCTGTCCGTAAAAACGCCTGGGTTCGAGTCCAGCTTCAGTCAAGAATGAAAAATTATCAATAAATTTTAATTAATTTCATGTTGTAAACTTCCTTTCTTCATAAGAATAATTTAATGAAAATTAAATTTGATGAACTTTAGCCTAATTAAAAAATATTAAAAAATTTGGATTATAAATGTATCTGTAAAATATTTAAAAAATTTTGAAGTCAAATAAATTTTTACTTTGTTTTCTTTATATCCTCTATTTATATTTTCAAAATCCAAATACATTGATCAAATTACTCATCAAGCGTTATGGTAGTATAAGTGAAAATTTGTTTGTATGTGTGATCGACGTGCTGGATGGAAAAGCAAGCTTGTTTTGACATTACGGCGAATTTACGTACAGCATTGCATTCATTCGCTTACATATCAAGCATTTCACAGAAAAAATTATTTTTTCAATTCAAACAAAAAATTTGTAGAATCAAACAATTTTTTGTCTGAAATAGGTCCTAAATACAAAACTCGTCACGCTATTTGATAATTTTTCTTATTGCTGTACTTTTTTAAAGCGTTGTTCTTATATTTCACATAAAGAAGTGTTGCTTACGATCAAATAAAAGAATGCAAAAACGACAACATTAAGGAGCGTTAAATATTTCGTACAAAATTATGAAAACTTGAAAGCAATAACGCGTATATTATATTTTTGAATAGTTGTCAACATTTTTGTTGGTTAAATAAAAATTAAACAAAAATATTAATTGAATCAGTAAAACAAGGCCCATTGAAAAGGTCTGCGCAAGAAGCCTGATGGTCATTATTTTCGTTCTTTTGAGCTTTCAAAAGTTGTTTACATACACGTTTTTTCCTTTTGCTTTGTATATGTGGTAGTAAGTTTTTGACAGCTTAAAAGAAAAAAATATTTGTTTTAGTACAAGTAAGCAGACCTGATAGATGGGCCTTGCAGTAAAACAAGTTGTAGAAATCAAAAAAATTTTCAAAAAAGCGTTTGTTTGAAAATAATTCGGCAATAATTTTTTCTGTGTTGGCCAATGTATTCGTCCCTTTTAACATAAAAAGTAACAGTCAGACGAGAGCAATAAAAATAATAAATTTAATTTAGATTTTAACAAATTAATAATAGTCTTGTTCGAAAAACATAATTTTCTAACCATAATATTGCAACGGAACTTAATGTTTCTGTCAAATTTCATTAGATTCGGTTAAGTGGTAGAGCATGAAATGGAAAGATTCCTTTTAATGGGCGTGGCATCCTTTTCTAATCAGAATATTGCATTTTTATCGAAGTCTAATGTGTGTGCGTGGCTTCATAATATTCGCCTTAGAAGTATTTAAAAAGAATATTTTCTTAGAATGGGCGTTGCACTGCCCACTTTTCTAGTACTTAATTATATTAAGCTGTCACAGGTACCGAATAAATCAACAAAAAATATATAAGAATCGGTGAAAAACTTCGACCTAAAATAGTTTTGTTCAAATTATAGTGAACCAAAGCACTATGGCCCAACCATAATGTTGATATATTTGCCACAGTGCAAATATATGCAAATTTTATGTGACAAACCATATTGAACTTAAGAAAACTTTACGTTAAGTTTTATGAAACTGTCATAACTGGCTTAAGCAAAGTGGGAAACTGATCGCAAATTCCGTACGAATTCAGATGTATTTTAATTTTGCTTTTTAAATGCATTTGACTATATTTTTGACAGGAGCTTATGAATATTATTATTATGTAATCATAAGGAAAAAAATTCTTAACAATAAAAAAAAATAAGTTGAAAATATGGATGAAAAATTTTATGTTCTGGAAATATTTAATATTTCTACTAAAAAATCACAAAATTTATAATTTTAGTTTTACATTTTCTACAAAATTCACAAATTTTCTCATAATTTAATTTTAAAATAGAAGAATTTTAAAAGTTATCAACATTAAACCAATTCGATGTACTGTAATTCTTAAAAAATTGTTAACAAAATTTAAGTATGTACTTTTGAAATTGAAACGGATCTCTTCGAGTTACTTTGTTCTAGTAAAAATCTGGATGGTCTATTATAAATCTGGTTGTGTCATACAAAAATTCCTACATATGTACAATTATTAAATGTTTAACTGATTGCGAGTCGTGTGTTTTGCAAAAAGAAAAAAAAAAAAAAAATAAAAACTCGCTATCCCTGTATCAAGTCCATTTACTTAGAGATCATTTTGATAATGGGTCTATTTTTCATTTTGTGTTTATGTTAAAAGTACAGTGTGAAGATTTGTTTCAAAAAGAAACGATGACGTATGGCGATTTCTTTTCTGAGAAAAATGTTGCATTAATGTTACATGTTCTATATTTTTGTGTTCGTTTGTACAAAAAATACAACTGTGGGAAAAATTTCCAAGTTCTTTTGTGAATATGTTGATAAAAAACGTGCAAAACATGTTGCATGTTTTACCCTTACTTTTACTTAAGGTGTTCATACTGCCCTGTCTTACAATTTTGGTACTTACTACTTTGTTTGTACAACCAATGTTTTATTTTGTTTGTCATAATTCATACAGCTCATAATTTTGTAAAAAAATTATTTTAAAACAAAATATAAATATATTTACACATTAAAATAAAAAAAGTCTATTTATATGATAATCATTTAAATTTTTTAAGCCATTAGTGATGTCAATATTTGTTTCCAAGCCATAATTGCGTGCAGAAACCGCTTAAATAGATTTAAAAATCGCTCATGAAGTACATTAATGATGAAAGTGTAATAGTTGTAAATAAAAGCAGCTAATTGTGTTCTATTGAAATTGCACAACATGTAACACTTCCAGTGATTATAGGTAACATTAGAAAATGTTACATGTACATACTGTAACATATTTTTTTCAGAAAAGAAATCGCCAGTAGAGTCTTATGAGTGGGTCTATACAATTAATTACGACTGGGATGACTTAGGAATAGCGTTTCTTAAATAATTGCGTTTGATGTTGTTGATTAATCTTTAAAAACCATAAATATGCAATTGCATGTTTTTCCTTGTGCGACCAATGAAGGCAGAAACAATATATTTTTCCGTTTTAGAGCTTTTTATGAATTTTGGCATCGATTTGTTAGTGCATATTTTTGCATATTTTATCGTTTGCAGCATTTTGCATTATTTAGTTAAAATAGCCTTCTTGCAGCATATTTTAGGTTTATAGCGCATATTTTGCCTTTTTAATACATATTTTGATACATATTTAATTTTTTTAGATGACTACAATTTATTTTTTTTTTTCGAAAATCTTTTACTTCAATTTCGACATCTACATTTAATTTTTACTCTAAAATTGTAAGACAAAGCAGGTTGTCATTAAAGATAAATGTTATGCGATTTGTATCTAGACCAATCTTTCAGTATTCCGATCGACTGACTCAGAATCACTTTTTAAAGTGATCTAACGATGTCCATCCGTCCGTCTGGCTGGTTGTCTGTCCATGTTAGCCTTGTGCGCAAAGTACAAGTTCCAATTTTGTATATAATTTGATCAAATATGGACGATAGACTTCCTGCTGAGTGGTGAGAAACCGTCTAAAATTTCACATCCAAATTAGACTCTTTGTGTCCGTAAGCTATCCAATTATGATGGTTTTTAAATATAATTCGTCCCAAAAATATTTTACTGCAAATTAAATTAATTTCGAATCGGTTCACATTTGCTCAAAGCTCCCATCCTTAAATAGCTTAACTTCCTTTTAAATGTTAACATTTGTTAACAATTTAGCGACCATACCTTAAATCCCTTTTTAAGACAAAACCCCATTTGGATGTCAATATTTATATAATATTCGGCGCAAACATCTCTTATATGAATTTTTACCTAATATGGGCTTAAGCGATAATATTTTTATGTTTTTGTTTTAAATTTTGTTACTAAATTGTTGAATATTGTGTCTTCAAATGAGCAATTTTTAACTTTTAGGGTATATTTTTTAAAATTTTTCAGGGCATATTTTCAAGATTTTACTGCATATTTAATGCGTATAAAACGCGTTTTAGAGCATATTTCTGGTTGCCCTGTTTATGATCAACTGCATGTACCACAGCGATAACTTTCAAATTATGTTAAAATTTGTTTTATTATAAAACATTAACGGCCAATTTCAACAAGGTCAATTAAAACTAACTATTACATTAACTTCCAGTTAACACTATGTTTTTGACAGTTGTAACTGATAGTTATTTATAAATAAACTTAGTGAAATTGGCCGTAAGTAGATACTTAACTATCCGTCTCCACCATCCATCAACTTGGTAAGGACAGCATGTCGCACATGAATTCTACTCGTGTAGACTGTTCATGTTTCGTCCATGTGCTGCCATCGTTGCCTACACATTCGTCTTAGCATCCATGTACGCCATGATGTTGGCCATACAATGTATTTTCTGTATACAACCAAACGCACAACAACAAAAATTGTGGTCAATCAGAACATGAACATCAACACGTATTCGCCACATAAATACAAGAACATGAACAAATTAATACCGTTGCTCTGCCGGCGTTATGGTCATGTCATGTTCTAATCGAAAGCGCATGGAGACGTGGAGTAAGGTAGACTTTTAAACTCATTCATTAATAATTTATAATTAATTGCTTGTATTATTACGATACCAAAAAGTGCAAAAATAAAAATTACAGAAAATAATTAACATTATTTTGTAAACTAAGTATTCTTATGAGGTGCCCCATATAGCTGTACATTAATTTCTAATACCTATAAAGATTAAGTAAAACCCCCTCCAAAAAATAGTATAGTACAGCTTGAAAGCCAAAACGGATTAAAGCTAAAACTGTATGTACATTTGTATGAACTCATTGTAGATTTTTTTTTTATCTCATACAAATTTTTATACCCTCCACCACAATTAGTTGTGAAGAGGGTATATTAAGTTTGTCATTCCGTGTGAAACTTTTTTATTATTCGTCTCAGACCCTATAAAGTATATATATTCTTTTTTTTTTTTTTTTTTTTTTAATTCCCTATGCTAATCCCCGCGAAGCTTGACGCTTGTCTGCAGGAAAGAAACCAGAGTCTCTGGCGGGAATCGAACCCGCAGCCCCGGGGTTGATAGACTAGCTCCCTACTAGCTAGTCTACCGGGGCACTCTGGGTTCTTGAGTAATTTTAAGTCGATTTAGCCATGTCCGTCTGTCTGTCCGTCTGTCCATCTGTCCGTCTGTTGAAAACACGCTCACTTTCGAAAAACTCAAAAGAAATAAACAAACTTGGTGTCAAATTGCTTGTAGTTATCCTAAGCAGTTTGGGATTGAAATCCAGCAAAATCGGTTCAATAGGATCTGAGCTATGAATCAAAATGTGGAGCCACCACCTAAAAAAAATTGATAATTTTGTTACAAAAACTAACATAAATGGTGGAAAAATGCACAGAATGATATGAGATTTCGCAACAGTTCGATTTATTTAACTGGAAATCACGCTGTAAAATTTATGGAAGATCCGTCCATGATTTACCCTAGGCCCCATATAAGCCCTACTCCCGGAAAACAGTATAGTAAGCCTAAAACCCTATTTAACAATGCTATCATAACAAATTTGGCACGTCACAGTTAAATAGGACTAGAAATGAAGCTATTAAGTTTCGTGAAGATCGGTCCATAATTTACCATAGGCCCCATATAAAACCTACTTCCGGAAAACAGTTTAGTACACCTAAATCCGTAAAAAATAATGCTATCATAACAAAATTTAGAACATCAAAATTTTTTAGAACTAAAAATAAGACTGTGAAATTTCGTGAAGATCTGTCCATAATTTATCATAGGCCCCATATAAACCTTACTCCCGGAAAACAGCTTAGTACGCCTAAAAACGTAAAAAAGAATGCTATCATAACAAAATTTGGTACATCAAAATTTTTTAGAACTAAAAATAAGACTGTGAATTTTCGTGAAGATCGGTCCATAATTTACCATAGGCCCCATATAAACCTTACTCCCGGAAAACAGCTTAGTAAGTAAAAAAGAATGCTATCATAACAAAATTTGGTACATCACAGTTTTATAGAACTAGAAATGACACTGTGAAATTTGGTGAAGATCGGTGCATAACTTACCATAGGCCTCATATAAAGCCCACTCTGGTAAAATAATTAAATACGCGGTAAACTTTCTTCCAGTTTAGCTTCATATGGCCAGAAAAAATGTTATGCAATTTTGTGATATACGGTCCATAATTTTCCTTAGATTCCATTTTAGCAACCTTCTGAAATTTACTGCAAACGCTTAAACTAAGTGCATCGCTGTATTGAAATTTATGTTTTTTAATACATACCAGAAATCGTTCTGCAGAATTTGGGATGATTGGTTCATAGCTTACCATGGCTTTTATATAATTTGTTCTCTTGAAAATCATTTAAGTTCAGCTTAAACTGATATTCTACTCAAACTTTTTAAAATTGATTCTGATTGTCGATCAATAATTTTATATAAGTAGGTCTAAACCACAACAAATTGTAATGCAGATGTCTGTTTTTACAACGATTATGATAATAAATAGACATCATACAGATATTGCTCCTAAAACATTCGAAGTGTCGGTGGAGAGTATCAAAGATTCGGCACAGCCGAATATAGCACTCTAACTTGTTTGTTCTAAGGTCCATTTCGCTTGTAGTCCATTTTTGTTTTAAAGCCACATGATCTTTGCATCAAATACTTTATACAAAAAATTTTGCTTACAGTCCACTCTGGTTTTTATATTTTTTTTTTAACAAACTGGCAGTATGTTTTTATTTACGTTTCTGGCAATTTTTATAAATGTCAAATTTTGGTTAACTCTTAAAAGTAAAAACAAAGAATATATTGAGTGGTTTTATGGAAGAAAATAATTTTTATATGTACATTAGGGCGGGTCGATTTGTATGGATGATAAAAAAAATTAAAAATCGTATAGCAAAAACGTAATCTACACAAAATTCTAAGAAAATTCTTCGAAGAAACCATTGGTCTAAAATAAAATCCTAATCCGCGCCTCTCGACTTGAAAATTTTTTTACTTGTGTGAAAATTTTTTTTAATGTAAAAAATTTAGACCCGTGGTTTCTCCGGAGAATTTACTTAGAATTTTATGTAGATTACGTTTTTGCTATACGATTAAAAAAAAAAATCGACCTGCCCTAATGTACATATATACATATATTCTAAAATATGGATTATACTACGAATTTACTTATTATCCAAAAAATGGCTTAAAAAATAATGAGTTATAGTCCAAATTAGCTTATAGTCCACAAACGTTGTGCAACTATAGTAGTGGACTATAAGCGAAAAGTACTGTGACACAGTACAACACGGAAAAAATCGATGTTCATACAATGGATTCTGGAAGAGGAGACTAAAAAGAAACTAATATATGTATGTCGGCGGTTTGAAAGCAGCGATGCCAACTTAGTGCTTTTGGCACTATTTATGGTGCTTTTTGATGCCTCATAACGCCAAAATTTTATCTTTAGTGCCAAACTAAGAAAAAGCACTAACTTGGTGCTTTTTCAATTTTTTGAAAGTGCCATTTTTTTTTTAAACTTCGATTATAAAGAGGATGATTTAGATGAGCTTTACTATTTGGGGTACAATTTTTTGAAGGCCTGTAAAGATTATAAGATTTCAAATGATAAAAAAAGTGATATGTAAAAGAAAATTTAACCAATAATTTTATTTACGAAGTTAGAGCTAGGAAATTTTACAAAACGTTGCACTATTTAGGGTTGACAACATATTAAGTAATCGTAGTAAAAACGATGTATTTGTTTTAGGTAAACTTCTTTTTAAAGATTTTGACACTGTTTCAAAAATAAAAAATGGCTTGGAAAATCTTAGAAATTGTGAATGGAACATATCTTTTTTAGATAGAAGTCAAGTAGAAAGTCAATTCAATTCTTCACGTTAGATGTGGACTTCTTCGACATAATTCATGCTGTATAGATTACACTCAACCATCTAATGTCTGTAGAAATCCTTCTTCCAATGAAACATAGACAAAATCAAAATAAATATTACTTGAAAACTGTTTTATGGCACAATTCAAACTCAGCTGATGATGATCCAAATGATTTGGACGATATTATTTTTTTGAAGATAATAATATATTATAGTATCTTCAATGTATACTGGAAAAATTGAAAATTTCCATAAAACAACAACTTATCATGGCAGGTTTGTATTTTGGTCAAATACGTATGATTTGTGTGTGTAAACTTTCCTTAACTCCCGTTTTGACCGGTATAAGCTTATAGATATATACATATTTATTCTTAGTTTATATTTAAAAAATTTTTAATTAAAAATCCATAAAAGTCACATACTTTATACAGCTGCACCTAATGAATTTATTTATTTATTAAGAGTTGCAAACACAATTATAAATTTTCTTACTTCCTGTGTTATAAGTTGCAGTGAAGCAGACCATAGTTTCTGGCTGGAATCAAACACTAGTTCACTATCAACGTGCCTACCGGGGAACCCGACTAAGTGAATTTCAATCACGGAAATAATAAATAATTTTTCTCATAATAAAAATTAAAATCCTAAGAAATTTGTCTTGTCTAGAAACCCTAGTTTATAGCAGTCATTTTGGAGAGAAAAATGTAAAGAAAATTATCGATAACACAACCAACCACAACCCTGTTTTTTAATTTTGTTTTTGCGCAGTGTGTGTGCGTGTGTATTGGATGCTAAATCAAAGCAGATTTTTTGAATAAATTCGTGGTCAGTGAAGGGATTTTTTTTTTCTCAGATTCAACAAGTGATTAGACAGAAAATTCTCTTAGTCATTAGACATGGTGCTAGATTTAAATAAAAAAACTTATTTTCTTATCACCGGTGCTTCCCGTGGCATTGGAAAGACCATGGCCATTGAAGTATCAAAATTATTGAAAGCAGGTTCTGTGATAGTGTTATTAGCCCGCAGCGAAGATGGCTTAAAAAAAACAAAAGCCTGCATAGAATCCAATCGTACGGATCTTAAGGTTATAACTTTCTCCGTTGATTTGTCTGTAGCCAAGGCCGAGCAATTCCAAAACTTATTGACCGATTCTTTGTTGAAAGCAAAAGAAAAAATTGCAAATTTTGAAAGAGCCTTCATTATACACAATGCCGGTACTGTGGGTGATGTGTCTAAGAAGGCCATTGATGTATCGGATACAAATGTTTGGACTCAATACTATCACACTAACGTTTTTTCGACTATTTCCCTTAATGTGGAGTTCTTTAAGGTGTTTGCTTTTGTGCCCAAACTTGTGGTTAATATAAGTTCAAAATGTGGCATTGAACCTTATGCCTCCATGAGTTTTTATTGCTCTGGAAAAGCATCGCGTAATATGTATTTTGGTGTTCTCGCCGCTGAGGAAAAAGATACTGATACTGTGGTCCTGAATTATGCTCCTGGAGCCATTGATACCGATATGACAGTTTATGTACAAGATGCCACTATTAGCAAGGATTTGCATGATATTTTCAAAAGTCAACGTGATACAAAGACAATGTTGACTACAGAGAAGACTACGGCAAAGTTTTTGACTATTTTGAAGGAACAAAAATTCAAATCTGGTGATCACGTTGATTACTGGGACTAGAATTGCTTTTGTTGAACATGGACCATAGGTGCTCAAACTCTAACTATGCTCAAATTTGTTTCTTTAAGATATCCAGAAATTAGTTTATAAAGTTATGGTGCTTTAATATGTATAATTCCGTGCAACTATCTATACTTACTGCACCCTTGTTCATAAACAAACAATTTTCAAAATTATCAAAGGTTTATTAAACAGAATTTCCATACAAAAACCGGTTTATAAACTTTTTAGGTATACAAGCTTATTATGAATATGGGAGTTATAATTTTAATAAATGTTTTGGTGGTGGCTACTGTTAATAGACATCTTGAACTGAGTAGGTATCTGAGGCTTTTTTATTGAAATAATATTCAAATTTTTGTAGATATGTAACTTTTAATGCTTGTTCTCAATAATGGATTCAATTTCAGAAATTTTAAATTATTATTTGTTCTATAACTCAATTATTGCCATAAAAAATGTTTTTTTTATTCACCCAGTTAAAAAGAAGGTTTTGTTTAGCTAGCACTGATCAGTGAGTTCTTCTCCAGAGAAGGGCTACTAGCGTAATCGGCAATGTCGAATCTTATAAACCCTTTACCATGGTGCGAAAAGAACAAAGTTTTTAAATACCGTTCTTTAGAAAAAAATAAATTTATTTTGTGCCTCGCCGACTTCTCTAATCCCGTCCACATTTTCCTATTTGGAAACTGACGGTAGACGAAAATGATTACAAAATCTTTCAAAGTGGGTGTTATTGGATAAGTGGGCGTGACACCTCTCATACAAAGAAAAGAGAAGTTCCTGTACATCTGAAGAACGGTAGCAGCAAAAGATTCCAATTCGGTACAAATAGCTTGGTGATACGCAATATCAGTTAAAAAGTGTGCGGAATGAAATGAGGTGGCGTGGCACAAAATAGAATTCTGCACATGTGAAGAACGGTAAGTGAAAAATTGTCAAATTTTGGACAAATAAAGTTGTTATCAATACACATCATTTGTCAAAATGGGAAGGATCGGGAAAGTGGGCGTGCAACAAGAACACCAAAAATGTTGAAGTAAACCAATTTTGAGTGAATTCGGAATCTAGAATATACACTTATATGTGAGATAAACATTTAAACACCTGGTCCCAATCATATATGTCGTTAGCTTAAATGCAAAAAGACGTAACTAACAAAAAATTCAAAATCGTGTTTTTGATTGATTATTATAAATGCCATTGAACTACATGTCTTCACAAAATTTTACACTTCTGGGATCAAAAATTGAGCTTTTATTAACAAAAAACAAAGGGAGGTACCTACTAGTGTGTTTATTTTATAAATGAAAAACTACGTAATTACTCATTTTTTTCAACAAAATATAATGAAATGGTTTCCTTTGAAAACTGCTTAAAGAATTCCATGGATAACCCATTAACGCATGTTTTCTGACATGTTAATAGTTTTCATTTAATAAAGTTTTTTGCTTCTCCTGTAAAATTATATTTTTGTTAGTTACGCCCTTTTGCATTTTAGCTAACGATGTGGTCTTTGGAAAGGGGCACACGGACTTCTTTAAATCGACTAAGGTACTCATAAGGAACCAGAACTTATTGTACTTTAAAGGGTCTAAGTTCAATATTGTATATTTATATATTATATACCATTTGACTCTCGTTTAAGGATATAAACATTGACAGTCAGCATAATCCTATTTCTGATTCCCGGAATAAAAATATGTACTTGATTTATCATAAAATTTGTATGTATATTATTAAGAACAGAAATTTTTAAAATTTTTTTATAACGTTTCGGATTCAAAATATGATGCAAAAATATTTTCTTTACTATAGATGGGGAAAAAATTAATACCCAATTGGTAAATACCCGGTAAATAGGGATAATTGGGTGAGAATTGGTAAATACCCTGTTATTTACCCAAAGGTTGGGTATAAATGAATATACCTGGTATACACCCAGATATCAAGTAAATACCCGGTAGAATCCCATCTATATTTATTACCCATAAACTTAAATTTTACTTTAAGTTTAAAATTAGATATTCGGGTGTGTTCTAGAATCCGTATCCACTCGAAAGTGGATTACTTCAGCATTTTCGGTGTTCTGCATTTCACATCCACATGTTTTTATTCGTTTTCAATTAGAGTAGTAATGGGTTGGTGAAAGTAAAACGAATTGACTTTTATTCTTATATGTAATAACATTTTTAACAAAAAAATAAATTTTGTTTTTAGCTAAAAATCTTCTTTATCCTATTAAATCAAAAAGTTATCGTTATCTAAAACATAAAAGGCCCTAACTAAATTTAAAATCAAATTTTTCATTGATTATGATGTAATTATAGCTCATTATGGTTTTTTATGTTATTTTCAGAAAATTTGTTTTTTTTTTTAATTGATTTAGCGATCTCAAATTAGTTTTTGGGTTTGTTTAAAATTTGGCAATTTTTCGCGAATTTTAGCAATGTTCGCAATAGAAGCGATTTGTTTCTGTAAGTTTTCTGATTCTTTACAGCTTTCACGATTTTTAATAAGTAGTAGACTTTTCTATCATACCGCTGTTAGCAAATTTTTGCGAATCTCCGCGAATTTAACAATTTTTACCATATTTTCGCCATTCCTTATAGTCTTAGGGACTTTTAATCAATTTTATGGCTGGTTTGAAATATTAAAAATTTTCGCGAATTTTTGCTTTTTTTTTTTTTTTTTTTTTTGTTATTTTCGGACATTTGGGTTTTTTTTTACCCATTTAGCGATTTTAAATAAATTTTAGTGTTTGTTTAAAAGTTTGCAATTTTTCGCGAATTTTAGCCAGTTCGCGATAGAAGTGATTTTTCCAGTGATTCTTTACAGCTTTCACGCTTTTTGAAAAATATTAGATATTTCTATCATGCTAAGGTTAGCAAATTAGCGATCTTAAGTTCAACAAAAGTTTTTTCTAACATACGGGTGTGTTCTAGAATCCGAATCCACTCGAAAGTGGATTGATTACTTTAGCATTTTTGGTGTTCTGCATTTCACATCCACAAGTTTTTATTCGTTTTCAATTAGAGTAGTAATGGGTTGGTGAAAGTAAAACGAATCGACTTTTATTCTAATATTTGATAACATATTTAACAAAAAAATAAATTTTGTTTTTAGCTTTAAATCTTCTTTATCCAATTTAATCAAAAATATATCATTATCTAAAATGCAAAAGTCCCTAACTTACCCTTTTTAACAATTTTTATATTATTTTCAGGCAATTTGTCTTTTTAATCGATTTAGCGATCTCAAATTAGTTTTTTTGTTAGTTTAAAATTTTGCGATTTTTCGCGAATTTTAGCCATGTTTGCGATAAAAGCGATTTGTTTCAGTAAGTTTTCTGAATCGTTACAGCTTTAACGATTTATAATAAATAGAAGACTTTGCTATCATGCCAATGTTAGCAAATTTTTGCGAATTTCCGCGAATTTAGCAATTTTTACCTAATTTTTGCCAATCCTTATAGTTTTAGGAACTTTTAATCAATTATATGGCTGGTGTGAAATATTAAAAATTTACGCGATTTTTCGCTATTTTTGCAATTTTTTTTTGTTATTTTCCGACATTTTGTTTTTTTCACCGATTTAGCGATTTCAAATAAATTTTAGTGTTTGTTTAAAAGTTTGCAATTTTTCGCGATAGAAGCTATTTTTTCCTGTGATTCTTTACAGCTTTCACGATTTTAAAAAAATATTAAACATTGATATTGCTGCGGTTAGCAAATAAGCGATCTTTAGTCCAAAAAAAGTTTTTTCGAACAAAAACTTCGAATACAAAAAAACATGCGGATTTGAGAACCCCAATTTATGAATTATGCGGATTTAAAAAATTTTTCGTTTTCAATTCGAGTCGAAACCTAGAACATACCTGATTGAAAAACTTAAAAAAAGTTGTATGTTAATACCACAATTCTACTAACTAAGAAAAATATAAAAAAAAAAAAACGTTTAGAAACCTAAAAGTTATTAGAAAACAATAATAAAATTATAAAGAAAAAACTAAAAGAAATCGGCCGCTTTTGCCCGTTTGCTAGGAATTTGTAATAGATTATCCGTTAAATTGCTTGATTTAACATTTGGAGTTTTAGGTTTAAAAGATGAAGATGAAACTGTTATAATTTTTTTAGTTGTTGAGGCTTGTCTGGAGGGTAAAGCTTTAATTTTTCCCTTGATTAAAGATGGTGTATGTATAGGTGATGGTGTCATAATAGAAGGTGTAGTACGCAATCCCAATTTTGATGTCGCCAAATTTCTTGCAGCGGGTGACATTGAGGCTAATCTCTCCATATTTGAACGTGTAAAGGGTGAGGAAATGTTGCGACGTGCTGTATCCATTGCTCTTTGTTTTTGTGCGCGTATTTTTTCTCCCACCTTTTCGGCTAAAGCTAAGGCAATGGTTTCTCGGCGTGAAGACTCGTTGATTTTAAATGAAGGACCTGTGCTTGAACGTATTGGTGTATCTGAACCATCTAAACGAAAAGGGGTTCCTTCAATTTCACCCCAAGTCATAAGCGGTGAAAAAGCCTCGCCTGGACGTGGTGAGGGCGTTTTGACCAAATCAAATCGTTTAAGTTGAGATGCTAAATTTGTTTGACTTAAACTAGTACCATCAGCATCTACTCTATCGCCAAGAGTTGTCATGGTTTCTGCACTTTTTTCATCCGTTTTTTGTCTTTTAACACCTTCAAAAGGATTCACAAGTAAACGTGTGGCATTATGTTGTATGACTTGTTTACGATTGACCATGTCGATTTTTTCACTTTCAGTTAGTTCTACACCGTCCGGTGTATACATTATAGAATTTTTATTTTGGTAAGTCCAAGTTTCTATTTTGCGCATTGGGTCGGGTTCTTCAAATTGTTGATCTATAGAGGGTAACGTCAAAGCTCTTTGTAATTTTTCTGCTGATAAAGCTTCTTCATTATATAAAACGAAAAATTTTTGTCTTAATTTCTCATCAGCTATGTCTACGATTTTTTGAAAACTATCATTGTCCTCACTGGTGTATGATTGAAGAAAAGAATCTAAGGAATGTTTATCGCTGACAGATTTTGTACTACTTTTTGTTGAATTTGTAGCGGAAACTACTGATTGTGCTCCGGAAGAACGAAAAGTTTCAAAAGGAGCATTGCTTCTTGGTGTTCTTTCTCCAATGCTGGAGGGCGTTTCAAAAGTATCGGGTGTCATGTCTAAAAAACAATTTCATATATTGAATTTGTATTATTATTTATATGAACTTCAAACAGGTACTCACTACTGTTTCTTTCCGTGGGTTTTCTACCACTATATTTGGCTCTAATGGATTCCATGCGTGCATAATCTTTCTGTTCCATGGCATCCAAATAATCGTTTTGTGCTTTTAATTTTTCCAAATCTGGAAAGAAATCACGTTGTATGATTTTTGAGATTTCCTCAATGTATTTCTCTTCTGTTAAGATTTTAGGTTTAGTTTTCTTTTTCACTACTCCTAGAGTATTGGGTTTCTTAAATGATTCCATTGCATGATTGTGTGTTTTGAAATTTATTAATGCTCCTGAACCCGGTGTAGAAGGAGGTGTTTCACTGGTATCTGACATGTTTTTTTTTTTATTTAAATTTATTTTAATAACAATGTTTATATCAAGGTCTATCCAATTGGATAGGCCTTGGTTTATATTTTTATACAACAAAATAGTATTTGCCCAAATAAATATACGTTTGACGAAAGCAAAACAAAGTCGCCATATGACTTTGACACTATATGCAGAGCTGCCAGGGCTTTTTTCCACAAATCGTCAACAAGATATAAAACAATCGTCACGCAAGAAATAAACTGTTTTTCTGCAATTCTGGAATTAACCCTGCGGCCACATGGTCAAGTTGTTCTTATGTTATGGTCACCCTAATGATGATAAGGCAGTATGAGAAAGGGAAAAACGATTGTTTGTAAATAGAGACAGCTGTAAGAAAAAAAAGAATGTAGCAAAAGAAAAGGAAAAACATAGGTAGGGAAATGAGAAATGATTATTTATGTTTTTTTCAAAGTAAGGGGCAAATTGCTGACAAGTTTTTAAGATGGTGAACAAAAGCGTCCCCGAGGTTTCGTGGGGCTAAAAATAAAAAATGTCGTTCCTTTTTGCTTTTGGTTGATAAGTGTGACAAGTGGCCACCGGCAGATCTGTAAAAGGAAATTTGTTTTTTTGTATGTCAGGAAGTAAAATACGTTTGAGTAATATTTATATAAAGTTTTATTTAAATCAAGAATGTACAAACACACGGTGTAAAGGAAATTTTAAGTGTCGAATACTAAGAATAAACTGGCAATTGTTGAGCTTAAAAACTAAATTTTTTTGGTGAATTTGAAACAAAAAAAAAAGTTAAATAAAGCACGAAGAAAAGACAGTGCATTGCAAATAGAAATTAAAATAAACGAATAAAGAAAAATATAAACTTATTAAAAACATAATCTTGTACACCGTAAAATAATTATAAAAAAAAAAATAAAGAAAAGACATTTGAATATAAGAAAAAAAAACACAACAGCCGAGTGCGCCAGCTAATCATCCTTGTCACACCAGCGTGGGATCTGCCAGCCGTAAGCACCCCCCCCAAGCCTTGGGGGACACAGGTATCTGCCTTGACTTCGGACCAACGCCAGAACAGACGACCTACGGACAAAGTGAAATTTATATATTGATCTTGCTTTTGTTAAAATTTAAGCTAATTTTTTTGCGAGGGAACTTACCGGGTTCCAGACCTTTGGGCGATTTAGACCTAAAGTGCGCGGTTAGGGTTGAGCTCAAACCTAGGTTCTCGTTCGGGCTAGGTTAAATTTGACCGTGATATTAAGTTTCCCTGGAAGAAAATAGAAGCGGTAGATTTTTAAGGCAGGTAAAATATATATAGACGGTTTTTTTAGACTTACCATAAGATAGGACAGGAGACATTTCACGGACGGACGGCAGAATTCTAGATCTTCCTCCTGGAGGCAGGAGCTCAGTTTTTGAAAGAAGCTGCGGCTATGAAAGAAGAAAAAAAAAACCGTTTTATTAATGTTTTTTCTTGGAGTGGTATGGTTCGATTGTAATTTCGATTTAATGATTCTTTTTTTTGTAAATTTAAATTTCGGAAAATTAAAGTAAATTTTAAGATTTTAATTTTCGAAGTCAATTTTTAGTATTCTAAGTTTTAAAAGTAAATTGAATTAATTCTTTTGTTTGTCAATTTTAATAGAATTTCAAGCCTAAATGGATTTTTTTTAAAACCCTTTGTAATTTTACTTTTTGGCAATCTTTTTATTTTTGTTTTTAATAAAGCAAAGGCATGTTTTATAACGTTTTAAAATGAACATTACCTGTTTTCTTATTATGAGTTGGTAAATTGATTGCAGGCGGGTAAGTAGAGGAAGGTAACTCTTTTGCAGGTGAAGTTTGGGACATCCAGAAATTAGAAGGATGTCATGGAGAGACTTCGTCTCTAGGGGGGAGGGCCAATCCCGGCACGTCATCAGCCGGAGATGTGTGAAAGTGATGAGGGAGGAGATGTTTTTGGTTTGTTTGTTTTGTTTTTTTTCAGCTACTTCGGGCCCCAGCTTTTTTTAATTTTTTTTTCCAATTTCCTAGCTGGTATGAATATTTTTTGTACCCGGGTTTTGAGCCATTTGGTCGGCAAGAACCACCCCCATCCGGCGAGCTCTAGCCGCGCAAACCGCCGGCATACCAGCGCCGCCGACAATCTGGCCACACTCACTGGTTGTTGTTCAACAGCAACCAGCTGGTATCATTTCCCCGTCCCGTACAGTACAGAATGGCGCCCAACGTGGGGCCCGAAGTAGTTCCATAGCCTTGAAGTAAAAATTTATAGGAATTAATATGGTTACAAACTATTTAGGTTAGTAAGTCCGGATAGGTAGGAGTAAGAGTCCCTAAACCGTAGCGACCAATCGAAATATGTTTTTAATTTTGTTTCTTTAATTTTGTTTTTTTCAGCACAATAGGCGTTATGAATCGTGTGGGTTGTCGTGAGCATAACGCTCACACTTATGTAGGTCCCGAATTAAGAGACTGTGCAGACTATTTCGCGCTGCGACATTAAGTGTGAGAGGTATGGGCATGATGACTCAGCGATTCATCACTCCCGATCCTTCCTGACATCTTGAGGCCGGTACATGATTATCAAAAATCATTATCTGAGTGGCTCAAGGTGTGAGGCAAGGGTTGGAAAAATCATCCCTTACGTAATGTTAGTGTCAATAGTCAGAAAAAAAATTGATTTTTTTTATGGTGATACTCACATTTGTCTTCTTCTGTTTTCATCCGTGGGGATCGCTATGACTAGGGTTAGTCCAGGGAACAGTTTTGGTATAGTTCTTGTTGTAGCAGCCCAGTCGCAAGGAAGGTCAATTTCCATTTTTCCAATTGTTTGTTTTTTTACATCTGAAAATTATACTTTTTACCATTATTTTCACACGTATAAAAATGTTATCTTATTTTTTTACTTTACCTGCAAAAGTTTACATTTCCTCGAAATAAACCGCCAAAATTTTTATTGTTTTTTTATTTTTGAATTATTTTGAAATTTAAATTTTTAGCAAGATTTATATAAAACTTTGTTCTTAAGTTTGTATTACCCTCGCATTGGATAATATTGGAGTTTACAATACCATTTTGCCTAAGGTACGTTTTTTTTTTGAATTGGTTTATTTGATTTTTTTTAGACTAAAGTCGTTTTTTTAAATGGTTTTAACCCGTAGTTCAAGCCGGTCGGTAGAGGACAACAACAACACTATGGCGACAACCAGAGCAAGTGCCACTTGTAGTACTGATACCGCTACCACTGTAACGATCAGTAATTTAACACACCCTACGTCCATCACAACGACAATAGTAGCAGCAGCCGCTACAGATCACCCAATTTTTACTACTTTGCCATCTCAGGATGTGTCCATTAGCTCTGATAGTCTAGATCAGACAGTAGTTTCACCAACTTTTTATAGTGAAACAGCCCAAAACATAAGGCGAGAAGTGCGTGAGAGTGCAGTAATGGAAGCGCCAAGGAGCGTTAGCAACGTCCAACAAATAGTAGAGGCGTCTGTGGGCCTATGCCAAGCCAGGCTTATGCAAGAGGTGGACAATAAAATACAAAAAGCGCTAGATGACATTAAGCAATTGCTTATGTCACAGGCAACAAGCACGCAAGCTGCTCCACCGCCTGCACATTTTGCCCCAGCAGTTCAAAGTCTGCCCCCAAGGTCAGCTCCTTCGAGCAATTGTCAGCCACCAGTGTTGGCGAGAACGTCAAGAGAGCCACAAGTTTTTAATTATGGGCAAACCGTAAGGCCAGCGGTAGCAGAAACAGTGCAGCCACCGTATATACCACCACCACCTTTGGTCCCAGCTCCACAGTACGCTGAAACAGCGCAGTATGTATATGACATGCCATCGGTGCCACAGGCACCTCGGCAAACGTCATATCAACAACAACAATTCTCGTTACAACAACAAAACCCTTTGCCATTTCAACCGCCAACTGCTCATCAGCAGCAGCACGTATTGCCACCACAGGCCCAAGAGCCTCGGTCCAACCAGTCTCAACCGTTTTATAGCCAACCACAGTCGTATGCTTATATGCGGCCAGGCTATCCACAGGATGCCTGGTCTGCACCAGCAGTACAGCCACCAGTAGGTCAACCGCAAAATTACCACTTTGCTATGTCAATGCCAAGGCAAAATCCAGCCCTAAACCAATTTAAATTGGAAAAGTGGGGAGTGAAATTTGATGGTACTAACAAGACGATGAATATTCAAGAATTTATCTTTAGAGTGGGAACTCTAAGAAAAGATTATAATTGTACCGATGATGAAATTTTACGTAGTTTTCATGTGTTGCTAGATGGCCCAGCTTTGGACTGGTACTGGGATTACCGAAAAATAGTCCATATTAACACTTGGGAAGAGTTGGAAAAAGCGTTGTTGGCACAATATCGTCGATTTGAACAGGAGTACCAAGTTCAAATGAAAATCTTAAATCGTAGGCAGTTATCCCATGAACCTTTCGATGATTTCTACAATTCTGTAATCAGATTGCGCAATCAGCAGCAAACCCCATATGAGGAGGCGCAATTAGTGGAGATTATGAGAGGTAATTTAAAACCATCTCTGGGTCAAATGATGTTTTCTGTGCGAATTAGCACCTTATCAGAATTTTGCCGGGAAGCAAGGCGAGCAGAAAATTTGTTGGCGAATCAGAGGCAAATGTTTCAGCAGAGGGCAAATCTGCCTCAAAGGGTAAACGAGCTGGAGGGTGAGGAGGATCTGTCGTTGATCGATTTGGAGGTGGACGCAATACGCTCTACAAGCCAGTATACTTGCTGGAATTGCAAGGTTGTCGGTCATGGCTTTGTTGATTGTCCTGAGCCGTTGGCTAGGCAATTTTGTTTCCGTTGTGGTAGGGATGGTGTAGTGACACCAAAATGCCCTAAGTGCCAGGGAAACCGGTCACGGAACCCGTCTCGAACTGGGGAGGCGCGGTCAACCGATGTCTAGACCCAGTTCAACAACAACAACAACAACAACAACAACAACAACAACAACAGCAACAACGGTCAGATTTACAGGTGAGAGGTATGAGTATTTTAGTCAATAAGGACAGGGCAGCCCGAGAGACAACCCCTGAACCTCGGCTGCGAGAGCTTAGGCCATTACATGTTAGGCTTAAAGAGTATAAAGAGGCAAAAGAGAGGATTTTTGGGGAAGTATCCAACAAAATTAAAAAGGCGCGAGAGCGATATAAAATTCGCAGGAAAATAAGAAACGAAATCGCGGCAGCAGCGTTATACGAGGGCGAAGATGCTAGATTATATACTAGGATTGAAATAGGCGGTAAACAAATCGAAGGTCTTCTAGACAGTGGAGCCACAGTAACGTGTCTGGGGCGAAATTGTTTAGATTTTCTGAAGAATACCGGGGTTAAAATCTTTGATTTTACGAGTATTGTCAAAACCGCAGATGGTACGGCGCATAAAATTGTCGGTCGTGTTCGGGCGGAGGTAAGGCTCGGTAGTAAAAGAGAAGTTGTCACCTTTTATTTAGTGCCTACTCTGAGTCGAGAGCTTTTCTTGGGTGTCGACTTTATGAAGGCTTTCAAATTATTTGCCAACATTGATAGTCTTACGACAAATGAAGTAAGTCTCTGTGAAGAGGCAAATAGTACTTCAGATGTCGTAACTCATAATTTGACAGCCGAACAGCAGCAGAAGCTGGATTCGGTTATATTAAAGTTTCCCTGTTATATGAAGAATGGCTTAGGTAAAACAAATTTAGAAACGCACTCAATAGACACACGGGATGCTATTCCAGTGAAGGATCGTCACTATCCTGTCTCTCCGGCTGTACAGAAATTAATGTTTGCGGAGCTGGATAGGATGCTTGACCTTGGTGTCATTGAGCTTAGTGAGAGTCCATGGAGTCATCCGGTTACTCTGGTCCGCAAGGGTGAGAAAAACCGGTTGTGCCTGGACGCGCGCAAGCTTAATGCACTGACGGTCAAGGATGCATATCCATTACCGCATATCGAAGGTTTGCTCAGTCGCTTGGGAGACACGATTTTTATATCCAGTGTCGATCTAAAGGACGCTTTCTGGCAGATACCACTAGACCCGTCTAGTAGGGAGAAAACTGCATTCACTGTGCCAGGGCGACCACTTTACCATTTTACGGTCATGCCATTTGGGCTGTGTAACGCAGCTCAAAGGTTATGTCGTTTGATGGATAAAGTGATTCCCGCAGCACTACGTGATAGAGTTTTCGTCTACTTAGACGATCTTTTGATAGTGTCTCCAGATTTCGAGACACACCTGGAATTGTTATCTCAGGTATCTATTCAGTTGCGTGCAGCAGGGCTAACTATTAATGTGGCTAAATCTAGATTCTGTTTCAAAGAGTTACGGTATCTGGGGTATATAGTTGGAGGTGGCAAATTAAAGCCTGATCCGGCTAAAGTGGACACGATTTCTCGTTTTGCCTACCCTAAAACAGCAAAGCAAGTGCGGAGCTTCATGGGAGCAGCAGGATGGTATAGCAAATTTATACCTGACTATGCTACCATTGCAGCCCCAATCTTTGAAACGCTAAAGAAGGGGAAGCAATTCAAGTTTTCGGATGAAGCTAAGGTCGCGTTTGATCGCCTCAAGAAAGCTCTGATTACGAGCCCACTGCTTAATCATCCAGATTTCTCCAGACATTTCTACGTTCAGTGTGACGCATCGGATGTAGGTATTGGGGCTGTTCTTTTCCAGAAAGACGATTCTGATGGTGAACACCCAATAGCCTATTTTTCGCATAAATTAACTTCAGCACAAAAGAATTATTCTGTCACTGAGCGAGAATGTCTGGCAGTTGTCTTGGCGATTAAGAAGTTTAGGCCCTATATAGAATTGATGCCTTTTTCTGTTATTACCGACCACAGCAGTCTTAAGTGGCTTATGTCACATAGGGACTTGACCGGTCGATTGGCGAGGTGGAGTTTGCATTTGCAGGCGTACGATTTTACTATCGAGCATAGGCAGGGGAAACAAAACGTAGTACCTGATACCCTATCGCGCTACGAAATGTCAGAGATATCGGCGGAGGTTGGTAGTATGATCGACTTAAATTCTGATGCATTTAAGTCAAGTAACTATTTAGAACTTGTTTCTAATGTAGAAGCAAATTCTGAGCAATTACCTGACTTAAAAGTAGTTGATGGTTTTGTTTATAAGAGGGTACGTCCATATGATGGTGAAGTTTTAAGCGAAGATTTTGCTTGGAAGCTATGGGTACCTCTCGAATTAACCAAAACTATCATTGGAAACGCTCACAATCTTCCGCAAGCTGCTCACGGGGGCATAGGAAAGACTCTCCGCAGAGTCCGGGAGTATTTTTATTGGCCGCACCAGACGATTGAAATTCGCGACTTTGTAAAAAATTGTGAAATGTGTAAAGAGGCGAAACCGGCTAACGTAACACTACGCCCACCTATGGGGGCTGAAATAAGAAGTGAACGTCCTTTTCAACGAATTTTTATTGATTTTCTTGGCCCATACCCGCGTTCAAAGAACGGAAATTGCTATATTTTCATCGTATTAGACCACCTTACAAAGTTTGTCTTACTTAAGGCAATGACAAAAGCTAGTACCAAAAATGTTATCAAATTTCTGATAGCTGAAGTTTTCCATAAATTTGGAACGCCAGAAACAATTGTTTCTGACAATGGCAAGCAATTTACCAGTAAAGAGTTTGGTACCATGGTACAAAATTTCGGTGTAAAGCATCTCCGCACGGCAACACATTCGCCGCAAGCAAATGCGTCCGAGCGGGTAAATCAGACAATTTTGGCAGCTATTCGTACGTATTTAAAAGAAGATCACTCTGAGTGGGACAAACATTTATCCGAAATAGAGTTTTCATTGCGATCTTCAGTACAAACTTCGATTGGTGTAACACCTTATTTTGCTCTGTTCGGTATGAACATGATAGGCCATGGTAGTGTGTACAAATTAGCTAGAAAACTTAAAATGTTAAGTGACGTGGAGTCGAATATTTTGCCGAAATCAGCAAAAATGGACCTTTTGAGGCAAAATGTGCGGGAAAGTTTACATAAGGCTTATTTGCGGGGTGAGAAATCTTATAATACGCGATGCCGAGTCATTAAATTTATACCGGGACAAGAAGTATACCGTAGAAACTTTCAACAGAGCGATTTTAAAACCGGTTTTAACGCGAAATTTGCCCGAAAGTTCCTAAAATGCCGTATAGTAAAACCGGTCGGAAACAGTATGTACGAGGTGGAAGATCTGATGGGAAAATCGTTGGGAGTATTTCACGGAAAGGACTTGAAGCAATAACGTTCCGCGGAAACCTATTTAATATACGCATGGGTTATACTTAAATTTTAAACCTAACTCTACCGCTATACTTTTTTTTTTAGTTTTATTTTCGCTAGGCGTCATAATGCGACTAAGCAAACACATATTGGCTTTGATTTACTTTTATTTTGGCAGCTTTGTTTTATTGTTATATTATGAAATAGCAATATCACTTTTTTTTATTTATTTTGAAGTCCTGATTTTGTTCCAACCAATAGCTTAGGTTTCTTAACTGGCTACATATGTAACCGTCATTGTTTCTAATAGTGCAACCCCATGATCACTCTGAAGAACTATGCTATTAAGAGCTAAGGGTTGTTAGTCACCTAGAATTAATGACATCTTCTGAGTCCGGTCTTACAGCAAGTTGGGACAAATATAGGGACTTATTTAATCAATGCTTGGTAAAAACCCAAAGCACTGATGTTGTTTTTTTATTAAAGTATGATACTGCTATCCGAAAATTGTATTTCAGTATGCCAATGCAAATCTATTTCAATATGTGTTCGCGATGTGTCGTATTAGACGTGATTCGCGTAACCCTGCTTAGTGTCCTTTAGAGCTACGATCACATTAAACAAATATTTGACACCTGCACGTGAACACTTTTTCTTTTGTTAAACAATTGGTTGATTTTGCCTAACGTTGGCTAAATCAAAAGGCATTTGGCATTTAATTAATTACATTATTAGTTAATTTTTTTTTTTTGTTTAATAAAATTTTGAATTTCAGCCAAAATTATTGGTCATTATGGTAAATTAATGGCATTTAATAACCAGGCCTTTATTTTTATTTTTGCGTCAAATATTTGTTAAATGGAAACTACCTTTAGCTTACTAAATACCTATATACCTAGTTTGGGGTTTTTTTTTTGATAGATAACTTAAAACATAAGACTCACCATAAGATCTGTATTGTTGTTGTAGTAGTCGGTTGAGGCATGTTGTCATCAGAATTGGTGTAAATTAACTTAGGAAACCTGTTGAGAAATGTTAAAGACTTTAGTATACAGTGGTGTTCCTTAAAATAGAGCCATCTTATCTTTTTGTATTTTCCTGTACTTATTTTGCTTGAGGAAACTGTGATATGCAAAAGTGTAACTGTGGATTTGTTTTTATTTGTTTTCTTTATGAAACCGTTATTTTTATTAAAATTTTTGCATTAATAGTTTAAAAAATTATGTTATTCTTCTTAAGTCTGCGATATTAAGTGTTCCTTAAAATAGAGGCATTACAAAAACATATTTTGTAAAAGTTAAAAATTTTATTGTTTTTCAGATTTTTACCATACAAACGTAAGTTTATGTCCTTTTTATTAGAATTGAATGTTAATTCATCTTATTTGTTTTTATAAAAATTCAGAATGGGTAGATCTAAACATTGTACACATGAGCGTAGGGAAATTATAAAAAATCTTTATAAACAAGGTAAAAGTCACAGAAAAATTGCAGATATTGTTGGGTGCTCAAAGAAAATGGTGGAAAATGCAATAAAATTTGAGTATAAGGAAGAAAAAAGAGGAAGAAAATCAAAAATTTCAGAGGCTTTAAAAAGGAAAATTTTACGCCACGTAAGGAAGGATCCGTTTGTGACTTCTACCGCCTTAAAAAAAGAATATAATCTCGACGTAGCAACTTCAACTATACGAAAACTATTAATAAAAACAAATTTAAAAGCAAAAAGTGCAAGAAAAGTTCCATTCCTTAAAAAAATTCATTTAAAAAATAGGTTGCAGTTTGCCGAAGAACATGTAAACTGGCCTGCCAGCAAATGGCGAAATATTTTGTGGTCCGACGAGACAAAAATAAATTTATTTAACTCTGATAGAAGCAATCATTGTGTACGAAGACCACCAAACACCGAACATCTTCCCCAATACACAATAAAGACAATTAAACACGGCGGGGGAAATATAATGGTGTGGGCATGTTTCTCTTACAGTGGAATTGGACCTATAGTACGGATTGAAGAAAGAATGGATGCTGTTTTTTATACAAATCTGCTTAACGATTTTATGAAACCCTACGCGGAATGGGAAATGCCGCTTCGATGGGTGTTTCAGCAAGACAATGACCCGAAACACACATCGAAGCGGGCAAAAGATTGGTTTGAAAACAATGGGGTGAAGGTTTTAAGCTGGCCTGCTCAGTCACCAGACTTAAACCCCATTGAGAACCTGCGGCGAGTAGTTAAGGTAGCTCTTAAGGGAAAACATGCAACAAATAAAGATCACCTGTGGGCATTGGTTAAAGAAGCGTGGAATAATATTTCAACTGAGACATGCCAAAAACTTGTCGACTCTATGCCTAAACGTTGCTTGGCCGTTATCAAAAATAAAGGATATTCCACTAAATACTTATGATTAAATACTTAATGATTAAAGCTTATTACTTTGTTCATCTGTTGAAATTTTGTTGTCTTTAAGGTAGTTGAAGTCGATGGCTCTATTTTTTTTCACACCTAAAATAAGATATTACAAATTTTTTTCCATATAAATATATTCTTTAAGGTTTTTATCAAAAAATAAATTTTGTTATTTAATTCTTATGTTGTTCAGTTACATAATAATAAAAATTTAAAACTTTGTTCTGAAGATTAAGTATGCCATTTTTTTATTTAAAATCTTTGGCGAAAGGTGGCTTTATTTTAAAGAACACCACTGTATATATATTTTTTTTTTTTTGTAGTTGTAATTTTTAAGTAAATATTGGGCTCACCCATTCCCCTGAATTTTTTTGAAGTCCAGTATTCGTCCTTCTGGCCCAGGTTCCATGAATGGTTTAGCCTGCGGTAAAGGGAAACATTAGTTTACGCAATACTCATTTTTAAGTTTTTGGTTAAATATTCTAAAAGGTGAGGAATGGATTTTTGTGAAAACGTTGGTATTAACGCCTTTTAGAAAATTTAGTCGGGATAGCAGGGAAAATAATTTTTTATCTTTAGTTAGAATTTTTTTATTTTTTTTACTTTTGGGTTTTTCGTTTTTTTGGAAATCACAGGGGGTAATTCCCGCCAAAGATGAAATTCTTTGGTGGTTTTAGTCCTTGCGTTTCTATTTCTGGTAATATCCCCAAATTTTTTTATTTACATTAATAATTCGTTTTTTTGTTAATTTTTTTTACTTACGTCATTGAATGTCAATGGCTACAATTTTTCCATCTGGTCACCCTGAATTGTATTGCTAGAACCTGTGGGAAAGTGATTTTAGTTAGTATGTTGAGTTTTAAGTTTTACATATTTGTTTGTTTACATAACCTAATAGCCAAAATTACCTTTGTTCACATTTGGGTTTGGTCTGGCAATTTCTTAAGGGAATTGCAGGGGGTTCTTCTCGCCAAAGTTCAAAGAGCTTTGGTGGTTTTAGTCCCTGCGTCCCCAGGCCATAAGCCGTATGAAGCCTGCACGGTTTGTGTTTTTTTTTGAAGTCTGATAAATTTAGGCCGGTGTATTCCGCCAGGAGTTTAGCCATAGGTTGAAATAAAATCCCTGTGGAAAAATTAACAAATAAAGGAAAAACGTTGGTTTAGATCAAATGTCTGTAAAAATCTCCAAATGATATACATAATGTTAAAAATTAAAATTTTTTTTTTTGCCTTAAAAATGTTTTTTTAAATTTCATTTGAGCTTAATTAGAAAGTAACTAATGTTTTTTTTATGTAAAACATTGGAACAATTTGCATTTTAAGTTTTAAATTGATTTAAAAAAAAAAAAAAATACGCCTTTTAATAATTTTTTTTTCCCTCCACACCTATTTTTAATATAAAAAAAAAAAAGTTTTTTACTTTTTTTGACGCATGCTTTTCTTTATTATTGCGACACTCGTATTAAAAAAAAATTCAGTTAATTTTTATAATTTGTTTTGATACAACTTTTTTTGATACACCCTTTTGAAATGTACAATCATAAAATCACAGGGGGAATTATCAGTAGGTGTTAATTAGTAAAAGTTTTTTTTTGCTAAGAAGTATTTCAATTATATTAGTGTGCATCATTATTTTGTTTTTTTTTGGAAAAATTAAACATATGATTTGGCCTTAATTAGTTTTAGTTGTTTTGGAATAAAGTTTTAACTAAAATGTTAATTAAATAGCACAAATCAAAAAATTTTTTTTTCTTGGAAAATAGAGGCAAAGGCAACAAATTGGTTTTGTGCATATAATTTTTTTTTTTTTTTTTTTTTTTACCGTAAGGATTTTTTTTCCCCGCACTCGGTTTTTTAAAATGAATTTTTGGTTTGTTTTTATTTCAGTCGCAGGTGTTTTTATTTTTTTTTTGCAACCACTGTGGGAAATTAATTTTTAATTTTTTTGAACCGTGAGAAGATTTTTGTTACGCACTGTAGGGAACATTCCACACTTAAATTGAATAACGGTAGGCGCGGAGCACATTTATATTAAAGTATTTTATCACTTAATTTCATAACACTTACCTTAAGTACACCATTGTTGTTTTGCCGTCGCCCATATGTCCGTCCACATACCCTTATGGTTGGCGAAAAAGAATTTTCTGAAAATGGAAAAGAAGTTAGACACTTATTAATTTAAATTTTCGCAAAATTAAGTTAATTTTTTTTTAGTTACATACCTTTTTCTATTGAAATCCCACCGGAAAATCGTCATCACAGAAAAGTTGTCGCCTGTCGTCGCTATTGTAACCTGAAATAAAATTTTTTCAATAGTAATATTTTTGTACCCACCTTTATTTCCTGATATTGTTGAGCATCTGTCATCACTTCCTGAAAAGAAATATAGTTTGTTAATAAATAATATTAATTGAATGTACAAATATTTAATTTGTGCCTAAATAATTTAATTTTAATAATTTTCAATAAAAATGTCGACTTACCATTCATCTCTGTTTCGTTGTTTTTTTGGTGTAATAGTATGTGTGTAAAATCACGCTACTATTCTCGTTTCTTTCATTCTCCTTTTCCATTCATTCATAAGGCTATTAATTAATAAATGGTTTCAATGTTGCCAGATCGTTCCTAAGGGTACAGTACTTACAGTGCTGCATTTATTTCACATCTGTTAGGGAAGTTGCCAGATCATTTAATTTTTGGGAATTTAATAAAAAATACCCAAAATCCCAGAGAATTATGTTTTGTGTTTTTTTTTGCTAAAATGGTTCCTTTTTCCCTCCCATCCTGAATTCACTAGTGAATTTAAGGAATGGTTGGGTTTGTTATGGTCACCCTAATGATGATAAGGCAGTATGAGAAAGGGAAAAACGATTGTTTGTAAATAGAGGCAGCTGTAAGAAAAAAAAGAATGTAGCAAAAGAAAAGGAAAAACATAGGTAGGGAAATGAGAAATGATTATTTATGTTTTTTTTCAAAGTAAGGGGCAAATTGCTGACAAGTTTTTAAGATGGTGAACAAAAGCGTCCCCGAGGTTTCGTGGGGCTAAAAATAAAAAATGTCGTTCCTTTTTGCTTTTGGTTGATAAGTGTGACAAGTGGCCACCGGCAGATCTGTAAAAGGAAATTTGTTTTTTTGTATGTCAGGAAGTAAAATACGTTTGAGTAATATTTATATAAAGTTTTATTTAAATCAAGAATGTACAAACACACGGTGTAAAGGAAATTTTAAGTGTCGAATACTAAGAATAAACTGGCAATTGTTGAGCTTAAAAACTAAATTTTTTTGGTAAATTTGAAACAAAAAAAAAAGTTAAATAAAGCACGAAGAAAAGACAGTGCATTGCAAATAGAAATTAAAATAAACGAATAAAGAAAAATATAAACTTATTAAAAACATAATCTTGTACACCGTAAAATAATTATAAAAAAAAAATAAAGAAAAGACATTTGAATATAAGAAAAAAAAACACAACAGCCGAGTGCGCCAGCTAATCATCCTTGTCACACCAGCGTGGGATCTGCCAGCCGTAAGCACCCCCCCCCAAGCCTTGGGGGACACAGGTATCTGCCTTGACTTCGGACCAACGCCAGAACAGACGACCTACGGACAAAGTGAAATTTATATATTGATCTTGCTTTTGTTAAAATTTAAGCTAATTTTTTTGCGAGGGAACTTACCGGGTTCCAGACCTTTGGGCGATTTAGACCTAAAGTGCGCGGTTAGGGTTGAGCTCAAACCTAGGTTCTCGTTCGGGCTAGGTTAAATTTGACCGTGATATTAAGTTTCCCTGGAAGAAAATAGAAGCGGTAGATTTTTAAGGCAGGTAAAATATATATAGACGGTTTTTTTAGACTTACCATAAGATAGGACAGGAGACATTTCACGGACGGACGGCAGAATTCTAGATCTTCCTCCTGGAGGCAGGAGCTCAGTTTTTGAAAGAAGCTGCGGCTATGAAAGAAGAAAAAAAAAACCGTTTTATTAATGTTTTTTCTTGGAGTGGTATGGTTCGATTGTAATTTCGATTTAATGATTCTTTTTTTTGTAAATTTAAATTTCGGAAAATTAAAGTAAATTTTAAGATTTTAATTTTCGAAGTCAATTTTTAGTATTCTAAGTTTTAAAAGTAAATTGAATTAATTCTTTTGTTTGTCAATTTTAATAGAATTTCAAGCCTAAATGGATTTTTTTTAAAACCCTTTGTAATTTTACTTTTTGGCAATCTTTTTATTTTTGTTTTTAATAAAGCAAAGGCATGTTTTATAACGTTTTAAAATGAACATTACCTGTTTTCTTATTATGAGTTGGTAAATTGATTGCAGGCGGGTAAGTAGAGGAAGGTAACTCTTTTGCAGGTGAAGTTTGGGACATCCAGAAATTAGAAGGATGTCATGGAGAGACTTCGTCTCTAGGGGGGGAGGGCCAATCCCGGCACGTCATCAGCCGGAGATGTGTGAAAGTGATGAGGGAGGAGATGTTTTTGGTTTGTTTGTTTTGTTTTTTTTTCAGCTACTTCGGGCCCCAGCTTTTTTTAATTTTTTTTTCCAATTTCCTAGCTGGTATGAATATTTTTTGTACCCGGGTTTTGAGCCATTTGGTCGGCAAGAACCACCCCCATCCGGCGAGCTCTAGCCGCGCAAACCGCCGGCATACCAGCGCCGCCGACAATCTGGCCACACTCACTGGTTGTTGTTCAACAGCAACCAGCTGGTATCATTTCCCCGTCCCGTACAGTACACTTAATAGTCTTTTACATATACTTCTTGCCAAAACTTACATAAATTGAAAGCTGTGACGTAGGCTGCATTCAATTTGTAAGCAATTTACTTCCAAGATGTCAACAACAACAGAGACATACTTGTACTCAGCTGTTAAATTGAAAGTAAATTGCCAAACAAATGGAAAGGTGAAATTGAAAGCCATCTCGTGGTCAATTTAAAAAGTGTGAGTGTGTTATTAAAAAACTAAGAGTGTATTGCAAATTGAAAGGAATTGAAAGGCAAAACTTGATCGTGTGGCCACCAAGTAAAAGAAAAACCAAATTTAAAATTTAAGGGCCCATTATGTCTTACAATTCAATTGAAAACTTTAAACACAAAATAATGGAAAAATTATCAACATCTTACACAATTCAATAAGAATACATATTGGACTTTTCTGAAGTTTTAAATGATTTCATAATTTGAACAGGTAATTTGCCGGAATAGTTACAAATCAATATTTTTTTAAATTAGCAAGATTAATTCAAAAGCAATATTAAATAATAAGAAGTAAGCAACAAAGGACCAATATGATATTGCCTTAAATTGACTAATTCCAAAATAAAACTTCACTGACATTGTAACATTCCGTCGGGAATAAAATATTTTAATTAAAAATTTTATTTTATTTACGCTGAAGAAATTTAGGCCCTATTAGGTTGACAAAAATAACATTCATAAATTCATCACTCTGGCCAAAGGAACAACTACAATTCCATGCTTATATATTTTAAATAATCTTTTGAAAAGAGAATTTATTCAATGGTTTCGCTTCTAATGAATTTTCAATATTGATTTTATTAAGACTAATTTTGCTTAATATTCTTTCAACATTATTGCAGAGTTAGTTTTGCAGAGTCATTAACAAATTCAGATAAATTTGCAAAAGCAAGTTAATTGGTAATTAAATTGATTATATTTTTTCTAAAATTTATTAACATTTAGGGCCATTATTACATCTTGAAGTTAGCTAAAGTTAAGATTAAATTGACAGATAATAATGAGTTATCTGTCAAAAAGCGTCTGTTAACTGTCGGATAACAGCTAACGCCAAGTTATAATAATGGCCCATAAAGTGCTGCCTTCAAAATAAAAAAATCTTTGATCTCTTATTTCAATTTAAATATATCTATTGCTATTTTTCTTAAGAAACTAGATTTGAAAAACTTCAATTTAGGAAGTTTTCGGCGTTTTTATTAAAAATCGTGGATGGTTTTTAAAAATGTTATCGATACCATAACATCATTTTTGATTGTAGATAACAAAATTCAATCTTAAACAATACACAATTATCAATGAATTGATTGCAAATTCCTACATCAATTGTACTTTCTTCTTCATATACACCAAGATACCAGGTGACATTTTCGAGTCACCTGTTTATTTTTATGTGTGTATGTATACTGAATGCCAAGCTTTGTTAACATTTTGTGAAAAAATTAGTTAAAATTTAAAATTCAATAAAAAATTTAAATACTTAAAAAACTTATTTAAATTTTATAAAACAAAAAAAGTGAACAAAAAATATTAACACAATTAAAAATGCGTAAGGAATAAGTGGCGCTACAATAAATTTGCAATACAGGAAAAAGATTTACCTTCTAAAACAATTGTGTATTTTTTATTTCAGTTCAATATAAAAAGTAAACAAATTTTCCAATTGTATTAAAAGAAGTAGGAATTTCGGGTAAACGAACACAGCTTTGACAGCAAAAAATGTTGAGATTCAAAGTTGCTAAAATCTTTAAAATTCGATTGAAAAATTAAAAAAAACAAATTTTCCACAATATACAAATATGAGATTATTTAAATAAAAAATTATTGTTAAACACAATAATATTTTCACTCTATTTGATAAAAAATAAAAATGTAAGTTTCTTTTAACAAATAAACAAAAAATTTTCCATTTTGATAGGATTTTTGCCTATACCTATTAATTTAATTCCTGCTGGTTACTGACAACTCCATTCCAATACAAAATCAATTCAAATTTCAATCAATTCAATTCAAATGAGTCAGAAATTAATTGCTAATTCTTTTTCCTTATTCATTTGAATATTTGAATTAATTCAAAATCAATTCAATTCAAATGAATCTCTGAAATGAATTGCAATTCACTTTTACAAATTAATTTGAACAAGTGTTTGCCTAATGGTCGAAATTCGGCCATAATTTTTTTTAATATGAAGAAAATATTGTTTACCTAACTGGTTTGCCTGTGTCGATTTATATATGTATAAGATATATATTGTCGAAATATTCGACAATTTGAAATTTGTTTAAATAAAAAATGAATTGCAATTCATTTAAATTGACTCAAATTTCATTCAATCCATTTTTGTAGGAAAATAATTAATTCAGAATTGCTAATTCAGTGTATGAATGATTCGCGAATTAATTTACAAATAAATGATTCACTTACAGCTCTGGTACTAAACAAAAAATTGTCATGAAGCATTTGCTCTAAAAAAACGTCAAAATTAAGTAGAATCGTTACTTGGCACCCCTGGCTTTATGTTATAAAAAGCTGACAGTGCTGCCAAGTTATATGTGTTCTTAAATAGTACTGTCATTAGAGATGTTGCTATGCCGATAACATTTGCTGTGAGAAAAATATTAATGCTATGTTCATACGACGACAAAAACCACTCGTTTCGCTCTCTGAAACTAGATTGTCAAACATGCTGTTCATACGATTCATTCTGGTTTCATTTTGACATTTTTTTTGTGTTGTTAGTGTGATTTTATTTAAAACAGATAAAAAAGTAATTAAAAGTTAAAAATATATTATTTAATACTTTTATTAATATTATTATTTGATAATTATCACTTCATTTTATTAATCATCAATTTTTATTTTGTATTTTATTTTGATTTTTTTGAGAGCTAGTTCAGATAAACTAACGATAATTGTTATCAAAATTAGTGATGATAGTACATTTTTCCTGTTTCGCAGCCTGTTTCAAAATGAAACGACCTGTTTCGCTCACAAAATTTTGTATGGGGAAACAAGTCGTTTCAGTCATGTTTGGGGCGCGAAACAGGAATAAGAGAGCGAAACACGAATATTGCTGTCCGTGTGAACATGGTATATGAAGACTTGATAGAAACAGTAAATGCTGGAAATAGCAAACTAGAAATAATGTAACAACATTTTTTCCATATTTTCTTTTATGATTGATATGATATGTTTATAAGGGAGAAACATAAAAATAAAACCAACAAAAAGCGATAACTCACTGAATTTGCCGTAGATTCAGCAACAATTTTGATATTACGAGCTTTTAAGGGCAAAAGACACTTGTCAAATGTTTGTCAAGCGGCCGGATTCATCGTGTACGTGTGCTGGACGTAATATTCGCTGTCAGATCTAAATTTTTTGATTTTTTATCCAGCATCGTCGGTGTGACACATAAACATGGTGGAATCAAGGCGAATTCAACTACAGGTGGTGTCGGAACTACAACAATCCAAAAACAACAGAAACAACCAAGGCGAATTTAACAAGGTAAGTGCAACTCTACAACTACAAAAAGCCCTATGTATTTTTTTGCAATTTAATAGGCGGCTGTCAAAAATGCTGACAAGTCAAAAATTGATTGAAAAACAAAATAAAAATTTTGTTTGAGTAATAAAAGAGATTATTAAATTCACTTTAATTATTTGCAGTTTTTCTAAGAAATTTTTTCGGTTATTTTGGCGCAAAACATTAACAAAAATATATATTGACGTTTCCCTATTATTTTTAATTCGCCGTGGAAACAGCTGATGAACGGCTGACGAGTTGAGTTTACCTTCTTAAATTCGCCTTGGAAACAACATACGGTTTTTTGCATTGCATTGTTAGTGCCAAGGCGAATTTAAAAAGGTAAGTGCAACTCTACAACTACAAAAAGCCCCATGTATTTTTTGCAATTTAATAGGCGGCTGTCAAAAATGCGAACAAGGCAAAAATTGATTGAAAAACAAAATAAAAATTTTGTTTGGGTTATAAAAGAGATTATTAAATACACTTTAATTATACGCAGTTTTTCTAAGAAGTTTTTTCGGTTATTTTGGCGCAAAACATAAACAAAATTATATATTGACGTTTCCTTATTTTTTGTTAATTCGCCGTGGAAACAGCTAATGAACGGCTGACGAGTTGAGTTTACCTTCTTAAAATCGCCTTGGTTAGTGCCATTAGCTCGAAGCGTCAACGTTTATTACCAAAACACTAACAAATCAAAACAAATAAGCCCGAACTGTCAAAATCAGATGCCGTTTCGACACCACCTGTAGTTAATTCGCCTTGGGTGGAATGATTCCACCATGCATACAAACACATTTTCACTAAAGACCCAAATACATTGATCAAAATACTCATCAAGCATTGTGGTGGTATTATTGAAAATATGTTTGTATGTGTCACACCGACGATGCTGAATGGAAAATCAAATAATTTAGATATGACGGCGAATATAACGTCAAGCACACCTACACGATGAATTCGCCGGCTGGACAAACATTTGGCAAGTGTATTTGGGCCTTAATACTACCACAATGCTTGATGAGTATTTTGATCAATGTATTTGGGCCTTTAGCTGCCCGTCTATACCAGAGATAAATATTGCGACATACATACATATATCAAAATTATGTTATCTTAAATGTAGACAGAATTTTTATGTGCATATTTATTGCCGGCATTTTGTGTTGCAATAATTGTTTATCCATTTTCTTGACCATTATTGCTAACAGAAAACGTCAAATTTCGTTGTCAGTTGAAAAAAAGAAGCAAAATGGAAAAATATTAAAGCAAATTGTGTGGAAAAGAAATTAAGTTTGTGAAATGGTAGCAAATTATAATTGAAGTAAAAGAAATTAATTAAAGAATTAAATTAACAATAAAATAAAATTGCAAAAATTATTTTTATTAAGTCTGGGTTCATACTATGAAAGTTTTCTTCCAGAAAGTTTGAGCTTATCGATGAGAGGGGAGGGAAAAATAGTATGTTCTCTTCCCATTTCACCAAGGCGTATTCATAAAGGCAGCGGTACCACCAGCAAAATTTAAAATTACACTTGAGATGAAGAAAAATTACACAATTTAAAAGAAATTACACCTGATATAAAAAAAAGAAGCAGAAACACAACAAACTCATTGAAAGATGATCAATATTAGTCAAACTGTTTACTGTTAAAATAAACTAACAAAAAAAAAAAACATTAAAGACTAAAGCTTCGTACAGACGATGGTCAGATCTTACAATATTGGTAAGCAGCGTTGCTTAAATTGCATTAAAATTGGCTAAAATGTCTTACAACTGTGTGAACATTGTAAGCTCATTTGTATTTGCAGATGTGCAAAATTAATGCATCTGACAATGGACCATTGTCAGAAAAACTTTGCTGTTGGCAACGCCTGCTTACAATATTGTAAGATCTGACCATCGTCTGTACGAAGCTTTAAAAACAATTAATAAAACTTAAAATAAAACTCCTAAAATTCCACACATTCCACATTTGGTTGCATATATCTAGGGAAGGTTCAAAATGGTAATTGTCATTCCTTTATAATGGTTTTTTAAGCCCGATAGAGCTTACGAAAGGTTAGCTGCCTAACGAACTGTCATACTGCTCTCACTTTTTGCTCAGGCGCATTATCATGAATAGATTCATGCTTAAACGACGCCACCAAATTATCCAAATGCTGATAAACCAGCAAACAATTGACGTCTTGCAGGTCAACGTTGTTCATTTTATTCGTGACATGCAGTCAGCAATGCTCGAAAAGAGGAACAAAATTGGACGTCTGCAATGCGTTTCGTCAAGTACAGGCGCGGTGCCTACATATTTGTTTGAAATCAGTTTCAATTGATGATGCCGTGTATAAATTTGCGATTAAAATTAATTTGTTTGTGTTGTCTTCCATTTTAAGTTTCATGGTCTTAAAAAATACCCTTTATAACTTAGTTAGTAAACAAAATGCCTGCAAGGTTTTATACAACTGCCCCTTTTGTAATTCAGTTTTACAACTGTTAAGGGCGTTAAATATTCTTTAAATTAAAGAATTTGAGGGTTTCCAGATAAAAATTAAATTAATTGTATGTTGGAATATTGGAAACATACCATCCCCCAGGCTAGGTTTTAGTTAGAATAACTTTTTTCAATAAACTTCAGGTTCTTAATCACTATGATAGGCATCTTTATCCAAATCTTAGAGTCCATCTTGCGACATTCATTACCAAACTTTTAAAAATAAATTTTTAATGATTGAAGTCTTCTCTTAAAAAGCGACCGAGACTTTGGTTCAGAAGACTGTGCATTTTTTATCCGCAAAATTTAAAAAGAATTAATTATCAACACTGAAATCGAACCTTGATTTTATTTGGTTATTTGAAGTAAGAATCATGGTGGAATAAACAGGTGGCAGCACTACGCCAGATGACGATTTTTTGCTCTTGCATTGTTTCTCTAGGTTTATGTCAAAGTTTTGTTTATGTTTACAAAAATTCCACGTTTTGTGCTGTGATTATTGTATTTTATTAAAGTTTTTGATAATTTTAAATTAAAATAAATAAGATATGGACCATAATTAAATAAAAATTGGTTAAAAATGTATTTATTTCATCACGTTAAGCGGCACGCTTTGATTTTGGTTTAAAGTATTTTTTGACGTAAACGGTGATATAATTTCCATTTTTGTTGTAATGTTGTATTTGTTGCCGTAACGATGCCACCTGCTTATTCCACCATGGTAAGAATTTCAAATAACACCTGAATTACACCTAAGAGAAATTACCCACGCTCTACCCACGACATTCAAAATTATACCAAATTCGGGTAATTACCCACAAAGTGGCAACACTGCATAAAGGTGACCGCATGATGAGATAGAGTTGCTAGCTATCTCTTTTTTTAAATACTATGTATTTTGTTTTTGTAAAAAGTTAGAGTGAATGTCAACATTATTTGTTGAAAATATAAAAAAGCAACTTTTTTTGTTTATAAAATATACACAATTTCTTTAGAAAGTAAGAGGGAGTTTACACGGTGTCTGTTCAGACATGTCTAACAAACACGTTTGTTTTGTTTGTAGGCGATCGGGGTAGAGAAGAATGAGGGGTTGCCAAACAGACATGAAATGAGTTTTCATGTTTGTTTATATGAATTTCCATGTTTTTAATTTGTTTGTATATGTATATTAGACTATTATGCATGAAAACAGACATGTTTGGAAAGACATCGTGAAAAACAATAGGTTTTTGGACACCTGTTCAAAAGAGAATGTCAAAAACAGACATGTCTGAAAAGACTCCGTGTAAACTCCTTCTAAGAGGGAGTTTACACGGTGTCTATTCAGACATGTCTAACAAACACGTTTGTTTTGGTTGTAGGCGATCGGGGTAGAAAAGAAAGAGGGGTTGCCAAACAGACATGAAATGAGTTTTCATGTTTGTTTATATGGATTTTCATGTTCTCAGTTTGTATGTATATGTATATTAGACTATTAGACATGAAAACAGACATGTTTGGAAAGACATCGTAAAAAGACAATAGGTTTTTTTAAGCATGTTCAAAAGAGAATGTCAAAAGCAGACATGTCTGAAAGACTCCGTGTAAACTCCCTCTAAATCTTTTTCCTCTATTGAAAATTAATTGTGGCTCCACTTATTCCTTATGCGCCCCATACACGGTTCAATTCAGTTGTCAACTGAGTTGAAAGACTCAGTTGACAACTGCATCAACTGAATTGAAAGATTTTTAATTTATTTTAAAATTTAATGAAATAAAAGACAATTTTTTAAATACTTAACTACAAAAATTAATTTTGACCGCTGATCAAGAGATTTGAGCACACACAGTACAATCGAATTGGAAGACTTAGTAGTCAACTTGAAAAAATCAAAATCTTTTGATTTTTCTTCAACCAACTCGACAACCGTCAAACTAATCAACTGACAAGGCCATACACGCTATGATTTGGACAACAACCGACTCAGTTGACAATTGAATTGAATCGTGTATGGTCTGCTTTACTCATTTTTAATTCCTTGTATTTATATTTTATGTTCACTTTTGTGTTTTATTAAATTTAAATAAGTTTTCTTTCAAGTATTAAGATTTTAATTGAATTTTAAATTTGAATATATATTTTAACAAAATGTAAACAAAGCTTGACATTTAGTATACACACAAAAAAATAAACAATAAACAGATGACTCGAAATTGTCACCTGTATGAATTCGCCATGCATTTCACCAATAAACTCAGACTTTGTGAAAGAAAACTTTCATAGTGTGAACCCAGACTAATATAATTGTTTTTCTTATTCGATCTTAATTATTTAAATTTATAAATTTGTCGTAATCGATTACGACAACGACAACCGGAATAAGACTGATTAATTTGTTTAAATTTTATTTTAATAAATAACAAGTTTAAGTGCTATAGTCGGATGTGCGAATCTTTGATACCCTACACCGACAGCTCAGTGGGCGTTATTTATTACGGTTTAAGGCGTACTAAACTGTTTTCCGGGAGAAGGGTTTATATGGGGCCTAGGGTAAATTATGGACCGATCTTCACGAAATTTCACAGTGTCATTATTAGTCCTATAAAACTGTAACGTGCCAAATTTTGTTATGATAGCATTACTAATAACAGTTTTCCGGAAGAAGGGTTTATATGGGACCTAGGATAAATTATGGACCGTAGGGTGTATATGGGGGCTAGGGTAAATTATGGACTGATCTTTACGAAATTTTACAGTGTCATTTCCAGTCGAATAAAACGAACTTTTGCAAAATTTTACTTAGTTAGTTTTTGTAACAAAACTACTGCTTAGGGCCATTATTATAACTTGGCGTTAGCTGTTATCCGACAGTTAACAGACGCTTTTTGACAGATAACACATTATTATCTGTCAATTTAATCTTAACTTTAGCTAACTTCAAGTTGTAATAATGGCCCTTAGAGTAACTACAAGCTACTTGGTGTCAAGTTTGTTCTTTTATTTTGAGTTTTTCGAAAGTGAGCGTGTTTTCAACAAAAAAAAAAAAAAAGTTTCACACGGAATGACAAACTTAATATACCCTCTTCACAACTAATTTTGGTGGAGGTTTTATACCCTTTATGGAAATAAAATTTATCACTTATGTGTATGTATTTAAAAAAAAAAGTTACATATGAAAAGGAACAATTAGCAGATTCTGTTAAATACTTATTTATTTTTTTCTTAGTTTAAATTCTTGCATTATTTTATTTCATGTATGTAATTAAAAACCTCAACATCAGCTCAACTAATACTGAAATTTCTTTGTTTTTACAAGAATTCCCCGATTAGGAGGTTACAAAGAAAAGCTTTATGAAATTAAAATTGTTCATAAATTTTTTTCTGTAATATAAGCTTAAGGCTAGATTACACTATTATACTTTGTATTAATACATGCCAAAATCTCAAGTAATATGACAAAGTGTGATAGTGTGAATGCAATGTGTCACGAAAATGACAAGTATTATGAAACAAGTTAGACATCTCTAAACAATAATACTTTTCATTGGATCAGGGTTGCATTTTTTTCATGTGTGAGTGTTTATACTTTGTGTGATGGTGTGAATACAAACTGTCATGCTACATTAGATTTTTTGACAGTCGCAACAAAACTCATTAGATTTCTATCTCACAAAGTATTATGGAATACGTAAGACTTGTGAGATAGTGTAGTCTAGGCTTTAGTAGGAAAAGATTAAAATATTGTTGATAACATCTTTTTTTATTTTTTTAAAAAATTATAGCTTTATTTTAATTATTTTATTTAAAACTATTTAAAATAAAAATAATTTTGATTTTTTATTTATTTATTTATTTTCTTAAATTATCTATAATCCCAGGATTTGCAATCTACAAATCGCACAGTACGTTAAATCGAACTGTGGATTTCTAAAGCACATAACGCAAAATTCATGCGTGCAGTCGGTTTTTGCCTCGAACATGTTCGAAAAAAACTGCACACTCGAATCTTATGTTACATATTAACAATTTCCAGTTGATTAACTAATCTGTTTATTGTTGCTCGTTGTTCTTGTTGTTGTTGTTGTTGATGATTTTTATCGCAGACAGATTTTGTACTACTTTTTGTTGAATTTGTAGCGGAAGCTACTGATTATGCTCCGGAAGAACGAAAAGTTTTAAAACGAGCGTTGCTTCTTGGTGTTCTTTCTCCAATGCTGGAGGGCTTTTCAAAAGTATCGGGTGTCATGCCTAAAAAACAATTTCATATATTGAATTTGTATTATTATTTTTAACATGATACAAATACACAAGGTAGTTATCATATTATGTTCAAGATGCAATCAAACTATTTTTACTCTAATCATATTATGTTAGCGCCATTTGTAAAATAGTTTTGAAGAAGTTGTGTCGTTTTTTTTATTTGTGAGCGGTTAAACAATTAAAAGATAAAATTCCATTAAAAAAAAATAAGTTTAAAGAAATTAAAATATTAGCGGAGTTCATTCAAGTATTAGTGATGTAATAGTGCAAATGCAAAATATCATAGTTTTTTTGTAAAATCCAACAACAAAACACACAGAGATTTCGTTATATTTTATAAAAGTGCTACGATATTTCTGTGGTTTTCATGGGCAACCGCGTATGTCTTAAAACAAATTGTTCAGGAAAGCCGAAAAACCATTCTAGATCAAACTATGGGCTAGGTATTGCACATTTTAAATTTTGTCATTACGTTAAAAAATCGGAATTGATCCATCTTTTTTCAAAAAAATGCAGAGCGTTCAAAATTAGGCAATATGGCATCAACATCTTAAAATCGAAAAAATGGACACACGCGGTTGCCCATGAAAACCACAGATTTTTCATTTGCTCTTTTGCAAGCCTTATATTGAACTCCGCTATTTGATTAACATTAAGAAAAATTGTAAAAAGCCACAAAATAAAAAATCGATTCAAAAATATTTAAATTTATTTTGTATTTTTATGACAGCTATGAAAGGTGCTGTATCATAATATGGTTGCTTCTAAATTTATTATGATTAACATGATGAAAATATGATTACTTCTTAGCTTATTATGATTAACATGAAAATAATATGATTAATTTATTAGCTTATTATGATTAGCATGACAATAATTTGATTACTTCTAAACTTAGTTTGATTAACAGAATAATAATATGATTAAGGGAAAAATATTATGATGTAATAGTACGAGTATATTTAGTCATAATATGATTCAATAATAATCTTAATATGGTGACTACAATCATAATTCTTATCATAATATGTTGCTCTTAGAATATGTTTACCACAACCATGTTTTTTATTTGCGTGTAAATACTATATCGAATTTAATTCAAACAAATTATTGCTACAGTCTTATGAATCTTGTTGCTATAGTTAAAAAAAAAAAAAATATGTATAGAAATATGTTACAAAACTAATTTCATACACCAACCGAACTTTCATCTTCTTTAAAAATAATAATTTTATGTTCCTTACTATACCTGATTGTTGTAATTTTTTAATTAAATATTTTATATATCGCACCTGTTCATCAAAAGTAACACAACTCAAAATTTACAAGTTTTCAGTAGAGGCAAAAAACTAATTCCGCCAATATGATGGAATTATTGTTATAAACAAATATAATGTTATAAAGGAAACTCACTAATATTTCAATAAAATCACAAAATTTATTTCTCTTCTTCCTTTTTCCGAAATTATTACGGATTTTTGATTTAATACAGTTTTCATGAAATTTTTTGATCTACATGTCAATATTCACCCTTATTGTGTTTGGCGTATTTAAAATACGCCTACGACTGTTTGGTAATAGATTAAAGAGATTATGAACTTTTTTTCTTTAATCTATTACCAAACTGTCGCAGGCGTATCTTAAATACGCCAAACACAATAAGGGTGATTATTTCAAGTTATGCTTATCTCAACCCAAAATCAACAGCTATTGATAAACAGATTTTTAACATGAAAACAATCACAACTCGAATTAATACAGTTTCGCTGATTCATTTGAGCACCATAACCCTTGAACACTTCAACGCAACTAAAATTACAACTCTTTAATTGAATCAAAACAAACAATCACCCTTATTGTGTTTGGCGTTTTTAAGATACGCCTACGACAGTTTGGTAATAGATTAAAGAAAAAAAGTTCATGTTCTCTTTAATCTATTACCAAACTGTCGTAGGCGTATTTTAAATACGCCAAACACAATAAGGGTGAATATGAGTACGCAAAGAAAGACATAAAGGCATTTCTCTCATGAAATATTACAAATATGTAGAATACCAAAAATTTTACAGTCGTTAGATATGGTAATCATACACTGTTTCCTTCAAAAAAGTGGAAAATAGAATTTTTTGAGTTGTGTTACTTTTGATGAACAGGTGCGATATGGGCATTTCCTGGGGTCAATCAACGTACGTTCGTACGCTTTTGATTTACTAATAATATAGAAAACAAAACTTTTCCTATCATTTTTTTTTTTTTTTGGCGATTCGATAGCATTTGGGTAGCTCTAAGTTTAGTGCAAAAGATGGATGTCATCGAGTTTAAATTTTTTTATAATGATACATAGTTATAAACATGTGGTCACGAACGTACGCAAAATAGAAGTCAACTTTGGCTGACAGTACTGAAATGTAAAAATCTGCGTAATGGAACGGAATATTCAAAAGTGATTAATTTATTTTAAGAGTGAATTAATGTACGTCTCCATCCAGTATTTACAAAATAAAATATCTCTCTTGGTTTTTGTTTAATTGATTATGTACCGGACGCGAACGTACGGGTCGCGAACGTATGATTTTTTCATATGTTTTTTTTTATTATTATCACCATGCATTTTCCCATAAATATCTTCAAATTTCCTTATTAAAAATCTTAATACTCCTTTTGCAATTGATTGTAATGGAGAGATTATGAAGAAAGAGTGTAAAGATAACATATTTTTTGCATGTAAAATAAGTATATGAAAATGTCTTTAGAAGTAGCTTAAATACTTAAAAAATATAAAATGTTCCAGTTTTCAGCGTAATTTCCTCAAGTAAAACAGCTGAGATATGCTATGAAACCATTGTTTTATAATAACATAGACTTTTTTTTATAATAATAAACAATAAAAGACGATGATAGTCAACATTTTATTGTTTCATCCCGGTAGACTATTCTGAGGAAATGCCCATATAAGTTTTTTCCTTTAAGTTTTCTTTTAAATATGACAACATTTGTATTTTTATCGATGGTGGAACATATAATACACTTTAATCAGTAAGCAAATCATACGTGTTAAAATTATGAAAAATTCCTTGCACCATAGATATCTATACACAGCTAGATATTTTTAGTAGAAATTACGGGCATTACTACCCAGTAAAAACTTCGCCTACTTTTTTTAAAATGAATAGCTTCTTTCACTAATTATTTAAGCCTAGATTACACTATCTCACAAGTCTTACGTATTCCATAATACTTTGTGAGATAGAAATCTAATGAGTTTTGTTGTGACTGTCAAAAAATCTAATGTAACATGACAGTTTGTGTTCAGACCATCACACAAAGTATAAACACTCACACATGAAATAAAATGCAACCCTGATCCAATGAAAAGTATTATTGTTTAGAAATTTTTCAAAAAACGATGAAGTCGTATGGGATGTCAAACTTTTTTCTTAATACTTGTCATTTTCGTGACACATTGCATTCACACTATCACACTTTGTCATATTACTTGAGTTTTTAACATGTATTAATACAAAGTATAATAGTGTAATCTAGCCTTTAGTAGCTTTCTTCTATATAACTACTATAATTACTTACTATAACTACTTATTTTTCAGATGTATGTAGGAAAAAAATAATGACTTACATAAAAATGCGTTCATTTTGGGACCTCCCTTGTAAAATTCATTAGTTCTTTCAGTAGAATTGGAAGTAGTATTTTAACATTTTCCTGATTACTTAACACATTATTTTGCAGGCGAAGTTTTTACTGGGTAGGTAAAACATTTTTTTAGCCTGTTCCACTTTCAAATCTAAAAAAACAAGCTTAAGATTCTTCGTCTTAATTCCTTATTATTTACTTAATTTTTCTTTTTGTTAATTGCCAAAGGTATATTTCAAATATAAATGTATAGCACAAGTGCATTTTAATGTAAATTCTTTGTTATGCAAATAATAAAACTTGTAAAAAATATTTTTTTGGCATTAAGTACAATTAGCGTAAAAAATGTAAATTTTTTTCTGTATTAAGTACATTTTAAAAAATGCCATTTATCAACCCTGTATCTGAAGTTGGCTGCAACAACGAATAAACAAAAATTTGTCAAATTAAACCTTGTGTGTCTAAACACCAAACAAAGTTTAAAAGAGAACTACACAAGACTTTGCAAAGTAAACTTTGCCTGTCTAAAAGGGGACCTTGTCTAAATGGGCACAATAGGTCTGTCTGCGTACACATATTTTGCGCAAAATGTTGCAAAATGTTGTCTGCGTACCAGGGTTGTCAGATGTGGCGATTTTCAAACTTTATTGGCGACCTAATATTCGATTTGGCGACATTTAAAACTCGTTAAATTAAAACTCGTTAAATTCAATACGAAAAATTATATTATTTTTATTCTAGTATTTTTATGTATGAAATTTTTGGTTCTTATGGTCAGTATGTATTTGAAACTAAATTATGTTATTGCTGTAGTTGTTTCTTTGGCCAGAGTGATGAATTTATGAATGTTATTTTTGTCAAGCTAATAGGGCCTAAATTTCTTCAATGTAAATAAAATTCAATTTTTAATTACAATATTTGGTTCCCGACGTTTCGTCGATTGTTTGTCGACTTTTTCAAGGGATTGTCTATTTAAAAATTATAAAACAATAAAATAATAACAATAATGTAACACATAAACAATAAAGACTTATGACCTTATTCATAAAAAATATTTCAGGTTAACCCTTAAATGCGCCTTGTATCTTTAAAGATACAACCAATAAAACTGCTGCTATTTGCACAATTATTAAAAAAACTAAACAAATTTTGCTGATTACCACCAACAACACTTTTTTCTTTTATGCTGGATTAAATTTTTTATCAAAAATGGATCGTTTCTGAAAAATACAGAGCCGTAGATTCAAAATTTCAAAATTCGTACTTTTATAAATGAAGCTAATTTTTACCCAATTTTATTTGCATTATTTTGTTCACGAATTTACTCCAGAAAAATATATGTTGATTGAAATAGTGTTCTTAAACCATACAGAAATTTTCAATGCGGTCTGATTTATACTTTCGTCTAAAAATCGTATATAGTGGTTGTATCTTAAAAGACACATTGCGCATTCCACACAAATTAGGAATGTTGGCTGTTATTGTTTTATGTAGACTGTTAGTATTGTGTGTTCTTCTTGTTTAGTCATTTGACATAAGTTCCTTTTGCTCGCTACTTAAATTTTTTTATTCTAATTATAATTACAAATATCGCCACCTTAAATGCAAAAGGCCCTATCTAACATTTTGAAAATTTTACAGGATAAGTATTGCCTGAAACTATTAATAATTTATTTGTCTTCCATTTTTCTTGTAAAACCTACCAGTGCTTCAACAATTGACAATGATGCACATTATGGAAACTCTTTGTTAGGCCTTTTAGTGTTTACCATATAATCTTTTGTAATTAGGGCCTTTTGTTTTTTGCTTATACAATTGCAAATTTTGGTCGAAAGATACTAAAATGTTTTGTAGACATTTGTGTTGATGCAAAACATCAGAATCAATGAAAAAGTCGATCTTTAATGTATGGTTAGTTAGGGCCTTTTGCGTTTTAGGTAACGATATGAATATGAATGCGTTCAGACGTATTGGTAGATCCAAAATGACAAATGATAAAATATGTAAAATTTCTTAAAACACCGCAGAATTTCCTTATGACTGCACTATAAAAATAGTGACGATGAAATTTAAATTCCAAAAATAGTTTCCTCTAAAAATTAAAATGTTGTCCTGATTGATAATGACTTTGATCCGGAGAAAGGATCGGAAAATATCGTTAGAGTCAGTTCATGAATCGTTTATTGCATTTATGAACGATGATAATCTGTTCTCAAGCCCAATACATTTTCCTGTAGCTGCAGTAGCTGTAGCTTCCTGTAGGCTAGTACCCTTCTGTATCCTGTCCACGTACAATTTTGTACCTTAAATACCCTAGTACCAAATTTGTGAACGGATACCTTCGTCCTATCCCGCGTTTCTAGAAATAGTTTATTATCAAGTCCTACTGCATCCAGTTCCTCAACTGCGAGCTTACAAGAGTCGGCAGCTAATCAGCGCTCAATTCACTCACAGGACTTACCATCAAGTACAACGTCATTTGATTTACTTTCCTTAAAATTTCAAAATGTTTTACTCGATCCAAAAGCTTCTGCAAATGAAAAAAATATCTAAAAAAACGGGGTAATATGCAATTCGCAATTCGTCAGGAAGTAGAGTTAAAGGGCGATAGCTCTCTGCCTGATGTTATCAAATCATTAGTTACTCCGTATCAGGCTTGTCGTTACTAATTACCTGAGAGATTGAAAAATTATATAATTGAGGAAACTTTGCGATTTGCTATGAAAGATGTTCCTTCAATGTTGTAGAATTGCGAAAGATAATTGGTATTTTACATAATATGAGATATTTCAACCTACATAACTCGAGAGACTATTGGTCAAATATTAATGATAGGTCAGTGGCATTATTATAATCTTTAAGATATAAGATGTATTTAGAACTAGCGGATACCTGGCGTCTGCTACTACGTTCCCCGTTCTTGTAGTCCTATTTTGTAAAACATTCATAGCTTATGTGCCTATCTAAATAGGGATCTATTTGATTTAAATTTCATTCGAATCTGTTAGATAGTTTTGGAGAGGCAGATATTTCCCCCTACCTCCCTCGTGATCCTATTTCTTGCAAAATGTATACCTAATGTATACATATAAGTAGGGATCTATCTATGTTTTAAATTTGAATTAATTCTGTTTTGTTAATTTAAATTTAACTAAATGAATTTGAATTATATTAAATACAATCACAGTAATTTTTAATTTTATTCATATTAAAACTAAACTGCACTTAAAAAATCCTTTCATTGTTCATGCGTTGCTCTTTGTGTGTGGAGTGCGCAGTGTATATCATAAGATACAACCAGTTTTTCCTTAATAAAACTACAACCAAACAAAAAATTTAAAAAATAAAAACGCAGTTTTAATTTTTTTTCTTATTTACGTTCAATATATTTTTTTCATTAAGATACAAGACGTTGCGCATTTAAGGGTTAATAACAGGCTTATTAAACGAATCTCCTATGGAAATCTGTTTAATAAACCTCTTATATATCAATAATATTTTTTATGAATATGGGGGTTACAATATGAAATTAATTCACATTATAAAGTTTTTGATGTACTCAGGAGCATACAAATATAAAACATAATTTTGATAATTTTTATGTTATGTTGAAATGTCTGACGAATATATTGAAAATCCAGGAGAAAATTATTTTTCATATTAAAAAAAAAAAAAATTAATAAAGCATGAATATACCTATTTCAAGTTTACGAACATTTCTCCATTATAAAATTTGGCAAACTATTATCGCAAACAAAATTCGTTGTTATTAAAGATTTTAATGAATCGTAACGTACTTTTGGAAGTTTATGAAACACAATGGACAAAATGACCGTTTGTAATTGGTTGATATTACATCTTATTTTAATCAGTTTTCGCCAAAAGTCTATAGCTATTAGGAGACGTCAGGTAAGTACCATTTTAAAGTACTTGCTTTGGCTGTTCATTATTTGGTGCTAAGTCCAACTAGTAATGACTGTGTTGAAAACAGGGTTTCGAACAACTGCTAAAAGCAGTCAAAATTTGCATAAAATTTCATTTATTTTCAGCAACATGCTGGAAAAAAATGAACTGTATTCTATTTTCATCACACTCATACTTAAATCAGTTGAACTGTGTGCGCACAGTTACTGAAAAAACAGTAACACAATTTACTTTTTTTTCAGCAGTCAAAAGAATCAGCAGCCGACTCACTCCATTTTTAACACACAGACTGCTGAACTGGCGACTGAAACACAGAAGCTGATGTGTTTACAGTTGACGTAAACATTTTTTTTTAGTTTACTAAACGACGTAGCTAGAAACTGGCAGTTCGACTGTATAGTCGCGTAACACAAACTGGCTGGTGACTATATTGAGTTCTGTTCACTTAAAAATACATTTGTTTTGTTGTTGAAAAAGAAAAGAGAAATACAATTACATACGTACATATGTATGTATGTATTAATAGAATGAAGAAACTTATTTGTAATGTTTGGAATGTCAGTTATAATACTTTTTATTTAAAAATATTTATTTGTGCTTTATATAGGTACATAGGAATTTAATAAAAAATTAAAAAATTGTTTTTAAGATAAAATGAAAATAAGATTTTCTGTAGAAAAAATAACAAACATACAAATTTTTTCTGTTAGTTTAAAATATTATAAGTTTCCACTAAAATTATTTATTAACTATTTTATTTTTAAATCAAGCTCTAGGTCTTTTTAATATTAAATTATTTATTTTCGATAATAATAAAAAGACCTAGAGCTTGATTTAAAAATAAAACAGTTATTAAATTAAAAAAGGTCAAATAAAAGCTAAATATAAAATTATTTATAATAATCTAAGTTTTTTTTGTTTTGTTTATACATAGGTATTTTAATTATTATATACCTACCTTTTTATATTTATTTATTTATTTACATATGTCTATAGAACATTGTCCCTTGCAGACTATTTAAAGAACTTAAATTAGTTAATTCAAAATAATATATACAATTTTTAAAGTATTATTTACAAGATTTAAATACTATTTACAAAATATTATTATAAAAATTATATTTTAATGTGATTATTTCTCATATTATAAAAAAGAAAAGAATTATAGTTATGTTTTGATGAGCTAAATTCCATTATAAAATGATGCGACAATTTATTAACCCAGCAAAAACTTTACTTGCAATCCTACTTTTAATGACTTCAAGAATTCATTACTTTGTAGCTTTATTCGCCACTTTTTGGATTATTAGTTATATATTAAATAATAACTTTATTATTATATCTTAAATATACAGAAAAATTTAAATTTTCATTATGACACTAAAAAGCTGGATAAAACTTAAAAAACTGAAGGTCTTAAAACAATTAAACAAACTGCTGGCTTGTTTTTTTAAATTTTTACGAAAATAGCTTAAAAACTTCCGTTTTATTTTCTTTTGAAAAACAGGCAGTGAACTTTAGTTTTGAAAATAATTAAAAAAAAATATGTTCTTAATTCAATTTATATGCAGGTTCAAATATTTAAACTTGTTAACATGATTGTTTCATTTTTGTTTTTTCTTTATATTTTTGTGTTTTTCTTCATTTTAACTTTTACTTTTGAAGTTATTTTGCCTTACTTACGTTTATAAGACTAAATTTTTACGTTTTTATGTAATTTTCTTGTTCTATTCATGTTTTTTCCACTAATAAATATTAAAAAAAAATTTCAAGTGCATATTTTTTAAATATTTAGCCCAAATATTTATATTTTTTGGTAATTTTTTTGCTTATAAAACGCGATGCATATGCGTTTATAAAACATAATATTTACATTGGCTAAAATTGCTTTTAACGTTCCCTGAAGGAATCTTCGTGTCCATAATAAATTTTTTATTCAACTGCAACGTTCTAATTTTGTACACAATAGTCCATTTATTATGCTGGGTACACACAGTGCAACCTACATGGAAACTGTTTCAATGCAACCTCAAAATATCAAAGCGTTTTGATGTGTATGCAATCTGAAATGAATGAAAATGAATTTAATTCACTGGATTGCGTAAACGTGTTGCATAGTGTGTACCCAGCATTAGAGCTTGAACTCTATTTCCCAGCAAAAACTTTGCTTACAAAATAAGCAGAAAAATAATGAGAATTTGACGAGCCAACTACTTACTTTTCTTCTAGAAAAAGTACTTATTTTTGCTCGAGATGTCCCAAAAGTAATCCATTATAATTTAGCCTATTATAATCCAAAAATAAAAGGTTTTTTTTATACTTAAAATTTTTATAAAAATATATAGTTACACAAAGTCAATAAAGTAAAATTTTTTTTATTTTTTTTTTTAATTATTTTTTTTTTAATTATTATTTTTTTTTTTTTCTTATTTTATTTTATTTTACTTTACTTTATTTTATTTTTTATTTTTTTTCTGTCTCTGGCGGGATTCGATCGCGCAACCTCGGTGCTGATAGACTAGCTCTCTACCAGCTAGTCTACCGGGGCAGTGTAGATTTTGTATTAAAAAACTATGTTTTTTTTACTATAATGACTATAATGACATTTTTATTGTCATAATGAAAATTTAAATTTTTCTGTATATTTAAGATATAATAATAAAGTTATTATTTAATATATAACTAATAATCCAAAAAGTGGCGAATAAAGCTACAAAGTAATGAATTCTTGAAGTCATTAAAAGTAGGATTGCAAGTAAAGTTTTTGCTGGGTTAATAAATTGTCGCATCATTTTATAATGGAATTTAGCTCATCAAAACATAACTATAATTCTTTTCTTTTTTATAATATGAGAAATAATCACATTAAAATATAATTTTTATAATAATATTTTGTAAATAGTATTTAAATCTTGTAAATAATACTTTAAAAATTGTATATATTATTTTGAATTAACTAATTTAAGTTCTTTAAATAGTCTGCAAGGGACAATGTTCTATAGACATACATATGTAAATAAATAAATAAATATAAAAAGGTAGGTATATAATAATTAAAATACCTATGTATAAACAAAACAAAAAAAACTTAGATTATTATAAATAATTTTATATTTAGCTTTTATTTGACCTTTTTTAATTTAATAACTGTTTTATTTTTAAATCAAGCTCTAGGTCTTTTTATTATTATCGAAAATAAATAATTTAATATTAAAAAGACCTAGAGCTTGATTTAAAAATAAAATAGTTAATAAATAATTTTAGTGGAAACTTATAATATTTTAAACTAACAGAAAAAATTTGTATGTTTGTTATTTTTTCTACAGAAAATCTTATTTTCATTTTATCTTAAAAACAATTTTTTAATTTTTTATTAAATTCCTATGTACCTATATAAAGCACAAATAAATATTTTTAAATAAAAAGTATTATAACTGACATTCCAAACATTACAAATAAGTTTCTTCATTCTATTAATACATACATACATATGTACGTATGTAATTGTATTTCTCTTTTCTTTTTCAACAACAAAACAAATGTATTTTTAAGTGAACAGAACTCAATATAGTCACCAGCCAGTTTGTGTTACGCGACTATACAGTCGAACTGCCAGTTTCTAGCTACGTCGTTTAGTAAACTAAAAAAAAATGTTTACGTCAACTGTAAACACATCAGCTTCTGTGTTTCAGTCGCCAGTTCAGCAGTCTGTGTGTTAAAAATGGAGTGAGTCGGCTGCTGATTCTTTTGACTGCTGAAAAAAAAGTAAATTGTGTTACTGTTTTTTCAGTAACTGTGCGCACACAGTTCAACTGATTTAAGTATGAGTGTGGATGAAAATTGATGTGTCGAACTATTTTCAGCATAGTTGCCTGTTAAAAAAAAAAACTGGCGACTGAATTTTAAACACTGGTTGAAAATGTATTTTCAATAACGAACTTCACTAAAACTCTCCTTCTAAATAGAATGCAGTTCTTGACGCGGTGTTACGAGCTATAAATTACAATATGAATGTTAATACTACATGATGAACTTCTTTTGTACCTTCGTTGGAAAAAATTAATTCACTTACAATGTATTTCAAAAAAGAAGACAAAAGAGAGTTTTGGCGCTGAAGTGTATAACGTTTTAGATATATAATAGAACTCCACGACATTCTTGCTGCTTTTAGTAGACTACTATTAACTATTTAATAGTGCAATGTTCCTTTTTTCTTTCACTTATCATTTTTACTAAACAGAATATATATTATGGCGACTTTTTTTTTAAATTTTGGCGGATTTTAGCGACTTGGAACAAATTTGATTTTTAAGATTTATAAAAAATATTTTTAATAATTTAAATCATCTATATATTATTGTCAAAAAGTAAAAAATAAAGGCTTTGGCGATTTTGGCGATTTTTGACATTGAATTTGGCGAAAAAGGTCAAAATTAATCTGACAACCCTGCTGCGTACTCCAAATCTCTTGCAGCGAGAGAGCCAAAAAGAGAATTTTTGACAGTTGGAAGTTAGAGAACTTGCAAAATGTTACTGGAGAAATTTCCGCTTGCAAGATTTTGCAAATAGTTTGAACAGCTGTTTGAATGAAATAGTTTTTGTGAAATGAAAATAAAAATTTTAATTTAACAATGGCAGAGGTAAGTAGTTAGAATTGTGTTGATTTTTAACGTTTATAATAAATTATAATAGTAAGCAAAAGAAATTTTATAAAAAACCCGACAAATAAAACTAAAAACTAAGAAGAAATTGAACTTATCAAATTAATAACAGTGTAATAAACAAGTTTTTTAATTCACAACACTTTTTAAGCTTCACTTTAATTAATAACTTTTTAATTTACCTCGAGAATTCAATTTTGCGTACACATACATATGCTAAAATTCTTTTGCCTTGTTATTTCAATTGTTTACACACCGATCAGCTGTTTTCTTGCAAGATTTCACTGGATACTGTCTGCGTACTTTTTGAGATTTTTTCAGCCGATAGAGCAATATTGGTCTTACTCTCCCAAAAAAATTTACTGAGTATTTGCTACTGGAAAAGTACCCAGACAGACCTAATGTTTACATGGACAGATAGGCAGCCGAATATGCTGTCGTGATATTTAAATCAGTGATGCCAACTTTTTGAGAGCAAAAAGCACTTTAAAATTTAAAAAAAGCACTAAAAATCACTATTTCGAAAAAATAATAGCGTAAAAAAGCACTAAGCCATTTTTTCAATTTAATTAAACACAAAACAAGTTGTAACTGGGAGTGCCGAATATTAAATGACTCCAAAATGTAAAAAAAGGCTACGGCGTTTATGGGGGATCAGTTTAATTTAAAATTAAATAATATATATATTTACATTTGTATATAAACATTTTTAAATCTTTTAATATTATCATCTGTTTAAATAATGTCAGCATCATCAGCTGAGTTTGAGTTGGCCATAAAACAGTTTCAAAGTAATACAGTGCGAGCTCGATATTCGTAACAAGAAAAAATCTGACCTGTTGCAATTACCGAAAATTTTCAATGACCGACCATTGTTTATTAAATTTAATGACAACCCATAATTGATAAAAAAAAAAACTTATATTTTATCGTTTAAAAAAACAATTGGCGAATGATATTATCCAATTATTTTAACCTTTGAACGCTTCTGAATAAAGAACACACATAAGGCGTAAAATAGATAAAACATGTAGGTATGTTTGTACTCTGATACTTACTGCCTATTTCACGATGTCACTCGAACGTTTACGTTCGCACAAATAACATATAAAACAAAAACAAAATTAAAAAATTTGTTTTTGGTTTACATGTTATTTGTGCGAACGTAAACGTTCGAGTGACATCGTGAAAAAGGCAGTTAGTCAAACCTTTTTATAATTGCACTAAATGTGGAAGTGGACAACACGCGGTTATTTGGAGACGAGTGTCATGCGTTTGAAAACTCGTTATAAAAGCATGTTCTGTCAGCTGTTTTTAATTTATTTAACACTTTGCTTATACCAAGTAACGGCTCTTTTTTGTTTGTTTTTAAAGTCTTTGCGTTCTTTTGTACGGTTTCCGACTGCATGGTTTTTAACTTTTTAAAACGTTTTTTCTACATGACTCATAGTTTTTGTTTATTTTTCCATTCACAATTCCTAATATTTTCCAAGCCATTTTCTAGTTTTGAAACAGTGTCTATTTCTTTAAAATACGAAAACAAGTACATCGTTTTTATTACGATTACCAAAAATGTTGTCATCGCTAATAAGTGCAACGTCTTGTAAAATTTCCAGATTGCTAGGAAGCCTAGCTCTAACCTTGTAAATAAAGTTTTTGGTAAAACGAATGCAACTTTCTTTTATCACTTCTCTTTATCATTTGAAATCTTAAAATCTTTACAGGCCTTCTCAAAATTGTACTTACTCCAAATAGCAAATAAAGCATCCTCTTTATAAGCGACGTTTTAAAAAATGTTAGAAAAAAATAAAAACTGTAAAAAGCACTAAAGGCACTAACGAAAAATTGAAAAAGCACCAAGTTAGTGTTTTTTAGTTTGGCACTATGGATAAAATTTTGGCGTTTTGAGGCATTAAAAAGCACCATAAATAGTGCCAAAAGCACTAAGTTGGCATCGCTGGTTGAAACGTTCAAAATTGTTATTAAAGGAATGCTATTAATCATTTCTATATCTATTTATTTTTATGTTAAAGTACAAAACATTAAATAATTATAAAAGGATACTGCAATTTCGTTTTTATATCATTACTATTTTAAAATGATGTTATTTGTAGGACCACATTCCCATATCTATTTACAAAAAGTAAAGCTTTTTGCAATAAATAATTAATAAAAATGTAAGCTTTAAATTTTAAAATTGTGCTATCCGACTTAAAGCACAAGCTGCAAAACTTGTACTTTTCTAAAACCATTTTGTTTGACGAAAGCAAAACAAAGTCGCTTTGATAAGGGATGATAAAGTTAGTACAATTGTACTTCTTTCAGTACTATAGCATTGCAAAAGTACTGAAGTATTCCAATGACTTGTTTAGTACAATTTAAAAACTTCCAACATATAACATTGAAGCTTTTTGTTCTAGGGTTAGAGAATTGAAAATTAAAATTAATGAACTTATGTTTTCAAATATCCGTAGAATTGCCAAAGGAATATTATCTCTACCACATTTGTCGGCGAATGTCAGCTCAGAAATCGAATTTATTTCAGATAAAATATTAACTAAAGTCTAATACATCTTGTTGCTTTAGTTTTAAATTAACAAAAAACTTATCGTTACTTTAATTTATGGCATTGCATTATGTACAAATTAATCAAAAATCTAATTTCCTACATCAATCGGACTTTGATCTCCTTGAAAAATAATAAAACGATTATTATGTTCCTTATTATACTTTATTAGTATAATCCAAGTTAAATTATATACATATATATTTTTTTTTTGTATGTAAAACAATTTTTTTATTTTTTTAAATTCGGGCACATTTGTTCTTATTACAGTAGTTCCTGCTTAAGTGCACATCGAAAAATGTTCAGTTTTCTACGCATTTAAATGGGGAATCATTTAACCGATAACCCTGATAAATACGCAATCAACTCATTTATAAAAACCTCGCTTAAAAAACTCATTAATCATTTAAAAGTACTTGTTTAGTTATAAGGGAAAATAACATTTATTATTATTATTACGAAATTAAATATAATATTAAAACTAAAACTAATTCAATAAACATTCTTACATAAATACATATGCATATACAATATTTATTAAAAATATAAATATCTTTTGTATATAATATGTATTTTATTCGACCTTTATTATTTTCAAGTACATATTAATAAATTGCCGAGCTTTAGGTCTTTTTTTAAAAAACTTAAAATGTTTATTCGAACCAATATTTCGGCACTTCTTAGAATTTGTAAATTTATAAAATAAGAAAGAAAAAACAAAACCCTGAAGAAGGCACCGAAAGAAGTGCCGAAACATTGGTTCGAATAACTATAAGTATTAAGTACAAAAATAATTGGCGGATATTTAAAAAAAGTTTTTTGGTTACGCATGTAAGCAATTTATTTTGTTCAAATTTATGTAATTTCGGACAAAGATAATGAATCATTAAAACGGGGAACGCATTTAAGCAAGGTCATTTAAGCGAGATTTTGTTCATGTAATTATGTGAAAATTTTACTTGCCAGCACATTTTGCGCATTTAAGAGGGGTAGTTATTTAAGCAGGGTGCATTTAAGCGGAAACTACTGTAGTATTTATTTTAAATTTAAAGAATTTTAAAATACCTTGCCATTGTTCTAGTCTGTTTTTCAATTTCTTTAAGCATAAATATATTTTTAAAGTAAAAGATAAAACTGAGGTTTTCTGGTCGTTTTTCAATTTCTTTAAGCATAAATATATTTTTAAAGTAAAAGATAAAACCAAGGTCTATCCAATAGGTCTGCTTAAGAAGCCTGATGTTTATTTGGTTTATTCCTCAACGATATCAAAAGTTGTTTACATTTTCCTTATACGTGTATATTTTTGTTTACTTTTTTGGTTTTTTGCCACACATACATGCACACAAAACACATTTTTCCTTTTGTTTTGCCTATGTTTTTTTTTTTTTTTTAAATATAAATTTTATTTTTATTATTGAATCTTTCTTATCGAAATTTACAATATGTATTCAAATCTTAATTCTACTTGTTGTTTATTAGTTGTTACCAATGTAACCACTAACTGCTGTATTCAAATTTTAAAAATGTCTTCTAGTTAGGCTCAAAGTATCGGTTCTTTTTAGCCTCTGGTGACCTTCGAACTGAAGCAGACCCCGAGCGAGGTAGTTAGGGTGGGCCATTAGTTTATCGATGTAATTTATTGAATATTTTTTAATTTCCTCCTGGATAGTGGGGACGTTGAGATCTCTGTGGATAATATCATTACGTATATACCATGGGGCGCAGACAATTTGTCGTAATATTCTAGACTGTCTTCTTTGAAGCTTTTGGATGTTAGATGCGCATGCAGTACCCCATAATTGGATGCCATATGTCCATATTGGTTTTATGATGGACTTGTATAAGAAAATTTTGTTGTCTAAGGACAAGTTTGAGTTTCGACCGAGAAGCCAATGTAGTTGAGCTGCTTTAAGTTTCATAGCCGTTATTTTCGCTTCAATATGACGCGACCAAGTCAAGCGTCTATCTATATGAATTCCCAAGTACTTAACATGGTTTTCTACCGGAACAGTGATGTTATTTATTTTTACAGCTGGGCACGTTTGTCTTCTATGTGGTAGTAAGATTTTGACAACGGCGAGGAATTTTACACAAACAAAATGCCTGTTGTTTTTTGTATTGTTGTAGTAGTAAGCAGACCTATTGGATAGGCCTTTGATAAAACTGAGGTTTTCTGGTCTGTTTTCGATTTCGGTTTTTAGGCATTCAACCGCAATCCCTAGTATGAACTATATGAATACTTTAAAATTCAGGCGAAGACATTTTAGATTGATTTTTTGAAGTACGGTCAAACGTGGTATAAGGGCTTTTAGTGGGATACCCAATCCAAAATGAATTTACTTTCTAAGACAATATTTTTTGTACTTGTTACTCTGTTAAAAATATTTGTATTCTGTTTTACTATCTTTATAAAAATAAGCCCTATGCTCCTTATAGGAGCTAAAGGAACCAATATATATACATATATAACTAGCTGTTTGGTCCCGGCACTGCTCGGGATTTTCTAAATAAAAATAAAAAATGAAATCCTAGAGAATTTTGTTAATAACTTGACCCCAGCGCTATCTCCCACCAATGGAAAAATTCTAAATATAACGAACACAGTGCCACCTATCGGGAGTTTTTTTATAAACCATCAGTGAAAGTTGACCTTTCTAACGCATGTACTCGTTTGAAAATCGGTTGAGTGGTTCACGAGCTATAAAATCACGAACATAGGACCACTTTTTTTTTATATATGTAATATAGATAGGTAATTAAAATATGAAAAAGAATACTTTTGGATTTTAGTACAATTAGGGTCTTTAAAGTACAATTTTTTACTGAATTAGGTAAAATTTTGAAAATGTCATTTATCATCCCTGACTTTGACACTACATGCAGAGCTGCCAAGGCTTTTTTCCTCAAATCGTCAACAAGATATAAAACAGTCGTCACGCAAGAACTCAACTATTTATTCGGCAAAATGACAACAAATCGTCAAAGTATTGTTGGTACTGAACAGAGCTGTAAATAAATCATTCATTTATTAATTCTTTTCACAGCAAAAAAGAATGGAATAAAATTTAAATCGATTCAAATGCATCGAACAATGATATTAATAATATTTTCACACTATTTGATGAAAATAAAAATTTAAATTTTTTTTGCAAGTAAACAAAATTTTTCCATTTTGATAGGATTTTCGTCTATACACTCAGGTCTCGTTTTATGCGGATTCAAATTTATGCGATTTTTAAAATAATGATTTTTTTTTTTTAAATTTTTACCGTTTTTGAAATTTTGGATGTTTTTTAAGCTTTTTTACAGTTTTTAAATTAAACCAAGTTTGCATCACGATATGCTCGTTATAGTTTATTTTATTTTGTGTTTTTTATATGCATAGCCAATACGTATGTATGTATGTAATTATAAGTGCTTTAAAACTAATGAAAAACACATAATATTAGTTTTACAACGAAGGCTAATTTCGGTAAAAATAGAATCAAAAATGAGGTGGAAGTTAGAAAAATTTCATTTTTACACTCTCTTGCCTGACTTTTACGGTATAACATTGTAATAACCACATGCACGAGTGTAAACAAATTTGCATAACTTTTAAACTACAAGAGGTCCCATAATAAAACTTTTACAATATGATAAGGACAAAAATTTGAGCTAAGTTAGAAAAATTTTGATTTAAACCGGAAATTACCAACGGGTTTGCAGACGAAATTTTTTTTTTTTATTTAAAGATCACCTAAAATTTTGTTTTGTTTGATTAGTTTTTATATTTGTTGATTTTTTTTATGCGATTTTGTTTTGATTTTTTAATTAAAATTTGAATTTATGCGGTTTTTCAGAATTTTGGAACGAATCATTAGTTTTTATATTAAGCTAGAGTATCGTTTTATGCGCATATATGTACAAATATTTGAGTTTGACATTTTTATTAAATCCGTTTTAATATTAGCATCAAAACAGTTTAAATTATTAATTTTTAAATAATCTTTAAAAAAAGAATAACATTTGTGAAAGAATGTGGAAGGACCAAAAGCTATACCAAATTCTGTTATAAATCTGAAATTTGTCGCCTAAAAGTCCGCAAAAATACGTTAATTGGGACCTCCTGAACACGAAAAACGCTGTAATTATTTTTCTAAGTACCGTTTTTTAGATAACGGTACTTTTGTGGTTTTCGGTGTATGGTCGCACTAAAATCCTTGTGGAGCCCAACCGAAAAGTCCGATCGAGATAAATGGCATATCGTTAGAAAGGTAATTGAATACCTTTTCCGTCGATATCCTGAAAATTTCTATCTGATAAGAAACAAAAAGTAATCGTATTTAAAGTGTAATGGCCATTTTCTTATTAGGCGATTATCTTTTTTCCCAACGAAAAACAGCACATTAAAGAAATTCGGTTTTCTCAATGTCTCATTTGCTTCGATTTCATCGCAAAGCTAAATAGCACTCATCTGCCAATTATTTATTTTCCTTTTATTTGCCGTACAGATAAATTCAATCAGCTGACTTCCAACTTTTACATGTATTTTGAGTGGCGTTGCCAGCTTAAAACTTTGTTTTTTGTCGGTATATTGAGAAACCCAAAATCGTTAACGGACAGTTTATCGGTCCCATAAATTTATGTTGACATTAAGTAACAGACAGCTTGTCGATACATTACGAAAATGGCCATAAGTCAAAAAATCAGCATTTTTGGTGCAAAAATCGGCAAATCGGCACTTTGATAATTTAGGGGTAAAAAATAGGCAAAATGCCGATAAATCGGCAAAAATGGCAGACCTGAGCAGAGTACATGAAACTGAAACTGAGTATCCCACCACAATCTTCTTATCTGCCTCACCATTAAACTGAACAATTGCTGCAACAAAAATTGCAAGTTTGGACGATGACTAAAGGTACGGTAACATATGACAAACATTTGACGAAAAACCCCAACAGACAAACTAAGATTATTTTCTTTAATTTTAACAAATATATTTTGTTTTAATATGTCTTCACATTTATTAAAAATTAATTCCTTCTCCATCGAAGTGAAGACACCAAAGTTCTTCCTTCAATTGTTCTTTTAACTGTTTTTCTTTTTGTTCAGCCGATATAATAACAGCCTTGTAAATTGCTTTCTGATGCTTCAGATAAATAATTTTCATCAAAATCGCAACTAGAAATTGACCGAAAATCACTTTGTATGGAAGGTGAATATTCCGAGTGGTCTTTGGTCTTTTAATACTTTTGTGTTATAATGATATGAGATTTTTAATTTTCTGTTTACTGATCTCATGAATACCGTTGGTAGATTCATATTTTTCCATAAATCACATATTTCATTTCTTATTGTTTTAATTCTATTACTTTTGTACTTTTGGGATTGAGCTTAGCCATTATATCTGCCAATTATTATATCCTTGGTAGGCATTCTACTGAAATGATTTAGTCCAAAATCAATGTTTTGGATTTTACGCGGCATTACTAAATTATTTTTGAATATAGATAACTGGTTTTTCCAGATTGTGGAATTTTTTCCAACTGATTGGAATCTTTTCTTGAAAGACATTTTGGAACACTTAAAGCACGGACTTAAGCTAACAAAAATATTATTTTACATAACTTAAAATTATTTTGAGGCGGCCTTCTTAATGCAATTTTTTTTTTATTCATTTTTAATTTTTTTTTTCGTTAAAAAAGGTTAAAGATAAGTTTTGGTTTGCGGAAAAATCTCTTACCATCTCTAAATATTAATGAAATTTCATACTTGAGCTATTTTTCGTTTTAAATAAACATATTATTAATTTTTCTTAACCAAAAAGAAAATTAAAAATTTTCAAAACTTCATCGCGGTTGGTGCGTGACCTTTTTTGACCTAAGCGAAAAAATAAATATACGTTCCCTAATAGTTGTTTATGCTCTATCGCCAATTTTGATATTTTAAAAAATTGTTAAAAAGTTATATCCCTTATAAACATATATGTAACTTTGAGTAATTTAAAAATAATAAATTTTTAAATAATTTTTTATACACCTGTTTAGAAAAACCAATTAGTGCGTGAACTTTTTGAGAAAAATTACAAAAGATTATAATTTTCGTGGTTACTAGGACTAGGGATGAAACGATACGAGTAAATACAAGTACATATTCGATACTTTTATATAAGTACCAAGTATTTTTGTAATCGATACTTAGCTACCGACTACCAAGTAGTATCGGTAAAAAAATACTCGGTATCGGTCAAAAGTAATCGTTTCACTTTGGTATTGAAATTAATCTTAAATTTTTGATTATTTTTCAAAGCCAGTAACGTTATCAAGAAACCGTTTGGCCAGCAAACACCTATAAACCACATAGCGTCTAGGTCCATTTCCTCAATTTCTGGCTATAGGAAGTCCGTTTCACGCCATTCACGGTTAATGCTTGGCCGACATCATTTTCGAAGAAGTACGGCCCGATAACACTGCCAGCCGCAGAACTAAGTGGGCGAGCATGCACATATGTTTTCCCATTACCCACAGACCCGGTTTGCGGAAATTTGCGCACAATTCTCCTGATTGTGGAAACATTTGGTCGATTATGCTGACCAAAAAAATCACGATGTGCACGAAATGCATTTTGATTGAACGCCCATTTTCGAAAAAGGCTTTTACAATCTTGTGTACCTCTCAATGACAGAAGTTCTTAAATACTGAAACAAAGAAAAGTCAATTTAAGTTGCGCAAAAAACTTGACGTTAAGGTGACTCACAATTACCGTGGATTATGGTTTTACCACCCTTTATTATATATTTATCAATTTAAAATAAAATACATATTTACATTGAAAATAAATTCATAGTAACATTGTTCATTTCTGGAATAAAAGTTAAACAAAAGGTTGTTATCCTGAACGTTCTATAAAATTTTGTTTCCTAAGATAAAAAAGATTTATCGAAAGGAAATTGATACTTGGTGGTAAATTAAAGTGGTCTCAAACTTTTCACTTTGTGTTTTGCACAAAAATTCTAATGGGTCGTAGTTAGGGCTGCCAGACGGCCTGGATTGACCATTTGTCCAGTTAAAAACTTTATTTAATTTTGAAAAATAACTTTTGTATTTATTTTTATTATTGTTTAGAACAAAATCATAAACTTATATAAATTGATCTCGTTTGTTAGTCATGCCATCTAGCAATACTTTTTGTGCATGCACTTGAGGTATTTCTGATAATCTTTATTCACAAGAATCCATTCATATGACCGAATAAAGGCTACAATTTTAATAATACAAAATTTTGATGAAAGTTGCAAAATGTCTTAAACATTTTTGCTTACAACTAAAGTAATAGAGTTATTAAATTCTTCAAATAACAATACAAAAAAAAAAAAAAAAAATTCAAATTCGAGTGAAATTAAAATCGAACAAACTTTAAAAACGATCCAGTGTTTTAAGTTCATAAAATAATTTTGTTTTATATACTTCATACTACCTCAAAATAAAAAAAACGACGGTAATTTAAACAAACATTTAACTGGAAATCTCTATTGATTTGAATTTCACTCGATTCGTAACATGGCTGTTTATGTACTTTTTTATTTGATTTAATTTGATATATACCAAGTTGAATTCAAATATAAACGGTGGCAGCAATACTACAACAAAACAAAAACCACAGAAACAGCTGATGTTAACGTCTCCAAATGTCAACTATTTATAAATAATATATGTATTATGAAACCAAAACAAATTGTTTCGAACTGTCAGAGTCAGCAGACTTTTTTCTGCCACTTGTAGCAAATTCGCCCTGATTATAATTTTGTAATATGACATAACACTGAATTTTAAGTGTTACTTTTCTATGCTTCTTAAAATTTTTTTTTTATTGCAAAATAAAATCTGAAGTAAAATTTTATAATTTCTTATAGTTAAGTACTTTTTCAAATTGTCCAGATATTTTTTTTTAAATCCTGGTGAATTTTTTCTACTGTCCAGTTTTTTGACCTTTGATATCTGGCAACCCAATTCGTAGTTCTTATTGTATTGTATAGCACTAAAACACTAATAAGAACGTTTTTAAATGCTGTTTTCTATTATTTTATGATACAAACCGATACAAGTAAGTATCGATACTTTTTTTTTCGATATTAAGTAGGTATCGATACTTTACGAGCGATACCACATCGAGTAAAAGTATCGATACCTTAGAGGTATCGTTTCATCCCTAACTAGGACATGGTTGACCTCATGGTACTATGCCAAAAAATTGGTTATACCCCTAATGTACATATGTGTCTATTAAAAATTAAAAAAATTCGAGTTTTTACAACATCGGATACAAAAATTTTCAAAGTACCTTATTTTAATAACAACAATTTTAACTTTACAGATTATTTTTTTATGATTACAAACATTACTATTATTAAAATAAATTTCAGAATAATCCTTTTGAAGAAAAGAAATATTATATTATATTTCTTTAATTATTCCTTCTCTGTCCTTCAATTAACACTTTCTATTCATTAAGGAAAAATAATAATACTTTGTTCCAACATAATGTGATGAACAACATATCCAACCAATAAACTATTCCGACTAAACGATCATCCAAACAGATCGCGTCAATGTGTTTGTATATTAAAATAAGAAAATACGAAAAAAAATGTTTGAAAATACCAGCAGACAATTTTGAATCTTGATTCATTGGAAATTATACGCATAATTACATTTAGAATACGAAAGTAATTTTTTTTCTTTATAAATAATAAAAATAAAATAGGAATAAAATAAAAACAAACTCAAACTTAAAAAGAACAGCAATAATTTCTACTGCCTGAAATAAAAGACAGAAGGAACAATTTTTATTTGTGGTATTTTATATGGTTAATAAAATTTACAGTGAAGTATAAAAGTTGCATTAACTTGAATAAATTATTTTTAATTATTTACATATTTTCTGTTATCACTACAATGTAAAACATTAGTTTTAATACATCTTTACATTTTTGAGTTTTTACATAAAGGGTATTTAGTTTAGATATTTTTTTTTTTTTTGCAAAAAAGGAAAAATGGAAAATAGCACTCATGTTGATGAGGCCGGGCTTTATTATTAAAATAAAAAGTTTTCAGACAATTATCTTAATATTGTTTTATTCTGACAGAAGGATCTATGACAATTGAATTGTTTATTTCAGAAACCCGTCAAGTATGCCTATTTCAAATGAGAGTTGACGGGTTTCTGAAATAAACGATTCAATTATGCGTGAAACGAAATATCTGCCAAATGCTCGCCACGGCTTCGTTGGCATAGCTCTCACTATCCCATGGTCCATATTTGTAATTGATTGAGACATGATAATATGGGTTCAAGGTCGTTAATGTTCCGAATTTTTTCATCCCTTAGCTCTTAAATTGTCCTTGGCTTATTGACATACACTTTTTCTTTAAAATATCCCCAAAGAAAGAAGTTCAACGGTGTCAACTTACATGATCGTGGCGGCCAATTAATATCGCCACGACGTGAGATAACTTGGCCAATGAATATCTCGCGCCAAAAAGCCATTATTTCGTCCGTTTTCATCTCGCTATACACTGATAGAAAAGGCGTCATAACGCTGATGTATTTTGACATCAGTACTATGACAAGTGTCTTCGTTTTTGACCCCATGACACTTTTCATCATGGTGATGTCAACCTTAACATCACCTGGCCAAAGTGTCATCAGGGTAAAAATGAAATTATGTCATCAATGGGATGACACATCGGCATCACAGAAATGCGAACATGTCTTCATTGCGATGACGCAGTAACATCGGAGAAAGGGCACATCATCATCAATTTAATGACAGTTTGTCATTAAGTCAAAGTGAGAGAATATTATTATTTACTAACACGGTTCATATGTTTGTTTTACGTTTGTTGAATTACGACCTTTGTTTACAGCAGAACTCTCAATAATAAGACACCACCACCATGCCCTATATGGTTTTTGTAATTATTCTACTCTAAAAATTTGATGTACTTAACTAAATAATTTAAAAAAATAGAATATAGGAATTTTTGCTTCTTTTTTTTACATTGTAATCATGAAAATAATGTTAATAATATACAAAATGTGGCATCGAATTTATGTCACTATGGTCATTAAATAGATGACAAGTAAAAAATTACGAAATTGTATGAAGATGCTAATCATTGGATTGATGTTAATTTTTGCATCATTGATGCCATTTTTAGTAACATTGATGTCACAATTCTGATGTTAGAGCATCATCAATATGAAGATGCACTTTTCTATCAGTGTAGCGAACACAATTCATGGCAACTGCTTGGCCGACCATATTTTCGAAGAAGTACGGCCCGATAACGCTGCCGAACTGGAAGAGCATATACAGGGGTTTTCACATTTTCTACGGATCCGGTTTGCTGAAATTTGCGCTCAGTTCTTCCGATTGTGGACACATTTGGTCGATTGTGCTGACCAAAAAAACCCGAAGTACACGAAAAGCATTTTGATTTGAACACCAATTTTCGTAAAATACTTCAATAATTTTAAGGCGCTGCTCAATTGTGTACCTCTTCATAGTTGAATTTGTCAAACACTGAAATAAAGAACTGTCAAAATTAAGTTGGACAAAAAAACTTCACGTTAAGGTGCGACTTACAATTAACATCGTGCATTATGGTTTGACCATCCTTTAATTTTAAAGTGTAAAGTTGTACATATTTGACGTGTAAAAAGATGTAAACCAACCTGACTATCAAATGTCAAAAATGTATGCTTTTTAAGATGCCTAAAGGTCCAATTAGTCAAGGCATAATTATAACAATACTGTATTACCATCATCTCTATATTACCAAAACGACATAAACATACCATACAAACCAATTCAATTTTGGTTTCTAAATTCGCCGTTACGGCTGTGGCGTTATTGTTATGTCACATCTAATTTGCGCTTAAGTGCCGGTCCACACACGTCAAGTTTGACTCGTCAAGTCTTGAGGTTTTAGGAGAGTAGGAAAAAGATAATGCCATTTCTCTTCCCTGTCTCCTAAGAACTCAAGAAATGACGAGTGTGAACCAGGGTTGTCAGATTTTTTTGAGCTCCATTGCCAAAACGGATGTCAGAAACGTCATTTTTGTTCTGTTTTCGTAACATATTTTTGTTTTTTTAATTAAATTTTGCATAAAAAATCTAGTATAATATTTCAGTCAAAAATCGACAAAAACTGAGAAAAAATACAAAAAAGTCGGCGAAAGTAAAGTTTGTTTAGTTTCTTCAATTTTTTTTAATAACATAAAATGGAGATCATATCTTCAGTTAAAAAAACAAAAAAAGTCTATAGGATCGTACACTTCTGCCTCGTCGATTTCATTGCTGATGTTTTGACCTGCACATGGCCCAATTAGCGCGTCTACAACAATCCAACAGTAGGAAAAACAACACACATTTTGTTTGTGTAATAAATGATAAAGATGCCGAGAACAAAAGCATTTATTTGTGTAAAAAATTTTAGAAATGTCAAAAACAATTTGCTACAAAAACAATTGCACGTAAAAAACACAACTCTTCAAACAATCAGCAGTCGTTTCGAGCAGACCTACGAATTGGACTATGGACCTGCATTAGACTGGTCGCATCTTGTATGGGATTTTTTTTTTAAATTTAATTGTTTGCGCTGCTTAAAATATGAGGTTTGGTGTAAGAAATCATGAAAAATTCCGAAATTTTAATAAAAAAATTATTTTTTTTTCCAGAAAAAAAAATTATGTTTCTAAAACGACTGCGCATATAAGAAAAACGTTTTACCTTTCTTAAAGTAAATTTTATTGCGGAATTTCGTTTTTTTTAGTTTTTCAATAAACTAAAGCGTTTTTGAGTTACGCGAACATATGTTGTGCAACCTCCTTAGTTTTCGAAATAACGGTATATCTCGAAAACCAAAGCCAACATAAAGAAAAAAGTTTAAACTTTCTTAAAGTAAATTTTATTGTGTAATTTCGGTTTTTTTTAGTTTTTCAATAAACTAAAGCGTTTTTGAGTTACGCGAGCATATGTTGTGCAACCTCCTTAATTTTCGAAATAACGGTATATCTCGAAAACCAAAGCCAACATAAAGAAAAAAGTTTAAACTTTCTTAAAGTAAATTTTATTGCGGAATTTCGGTTTTTTTTTAGTTTTTCAATAAACTAAAGCGTTTTTGAGTTACGCGAACATATGAGTAGGTGAGTTGCAAAACTCGTTCGTTACATAATTAAAAATACTAAATGAAAATTTACTTTAACTGTTCTTGTGGCGATTTTTGAGAAGAAGTATACTACTTATTGTGTCAATCCATGTCCTCGTCCATGTTTTTCCAAGGACATGCATTAATACAATCCGCATATTTCTTCTCATAAAGCACCAAAAGAACTGTGAGAATCATTTTTCATTTCAAACTTTTAATTTTGTAAGGAACGAGTTTTGAAACTCACCTACTCATATGTTGTGCAACCTCCTTAATTTTCGAAATAACGGTATATCTCGAAAACCAAAGCCAACATAAAGAAAAAAGTTTTAACTTTCTTAAAGTAAATTTTATTGCGGAATTTCTGTTTTTTTTAGTTTTTCAATAAACTAAAGCGTTTTTGAGTTGCGCGAACATATGTTAATCTATATGTACAATATATAATTTCTTAGTATGTCAGGATGTTTGCATGTATGTCCTATTCTTTCCGCAACTTTCTGAAGCCATCTGATGACATAGGAAGCTGAAATTAGGCACACTTGAAGTACTTTCTCTGCGGAAGATCGTAACGAAGCCATATTTTTGATTTTCAGCTTTTCAACTAGTATAAAGATTTGATAGAAAAGATGTTTTTTTTTTTATAATATGGGGAACTTTGGGCCCCACCCGGCACGGCTAGGCACCGTCGGATTGACCTGAAAAATTAGATCATGATTTCTTACACCAAACGTCATATTTTAAGCAGCGCAAAGAATTAAATTTAAAAAAAAAAAAAATTGCGACCAGTCTAACCTGCATACATACTATTAGAATTAAATAGTGACTGAAAATTAAATTCACTTTAAATGATAACAAAACAAAAATCATGTGAAAAAAAGTTGCCAGTTTTTTTTAAATAAGTAATGATAACAAAAAAAGACAAACTGTTAAAAAATCACTGAAATAATAGAAATGGTAAAAATAACCAAGTAAATCGCCAGTTATATCAACATTCGCCAAAAAAGTCGCCAGTCGCCAAAAGGAAAATCTCATCGCCAAACACATTTGAAAATCGCCATGTTTGGCGAGAAATCGCCATATCTGACAGCGCTGGTGTGAACCGGCACTTAAAGGTAATTTGATTAATAATCTTATAAATACTTCGTAAATAGAATAAATGATTGAAATATAAAGATTACGCAATTTAAATCTTCTGCGCATTCTCACAAATGACGTCAAGGGAACTGCATTCATATTGGCTTTTAAACTCAATAAAGTTTTTGTTTAACTGCGGGGCTTCCAGCTCTTATTAAGTGCATGCATATCCTACAAAAAAAATTTGGAAAATCTAAGGGACTTTTAAACTTGGCAACCCTTGCCGTTCACACACTACGTCTTCAAACAAGAAATCATGCGCATGTCGTAATCTTTAATTCTTTGTATAGATGACGTTTATAAATTGCCAAGAATATGCAACTTTTAGAGCTGATTGTTTAACACTTGGTTAAATGTGGTTCAAATTGCAACTATTAGTACAATACTATTCATTGCAACCAAAAAAAATCTGAACTGAATACCCTTATAAAAAAAACTATTGCATCAAATATCATTTTTTAAATAACATATACATACATCCTGATTCATTGTTGAACGAAGCCACAGCCCCCTGTGGCTGTGAGTGTTAAACGGCAAATCCCTCTGAAGAGATTGTGTAGTTACAATCGAAACGTAGGTAGGTAGGTAGAAAGACCGGTGTGAAATCTCCTTCACACCTTCACCAAGAGACCAGTATGGTCCATTGTGACGCCTTATTTAGAGATAGCTATATGAAGATAGAAAATAGGTGAAATAAACAGCGAGAGCACAAGACAGATCTAAAAGACAGGCAGACGCCCTACGTGCGGTCAGCACCCATTCTCCTCTCGCGTAGCCAGGCCATCCCCATTACGAATCCTATCAGATTCTCGAGTCCGCAACCCGAGACATCCCCTAATTCGCCCAGGAATCCCAGCTAAATTTAAATCTGTTCAATTATTTCAGAGTTATATGCGTTTAAATTTGCTTCTCACACATATGCAGAACACATAAATAAAAAATTTGTTTTTCTTTTCAATTATCAAAAATTGAAAAAATAGGGCGGTCGATTATTCGACATTCTTCAGAAACCGGTTTTCGAATATTTCGACTATATAAATCTTTTGTATAGATCGGCACAGTCAAAACAATTAAGAACGTTTTCTTCCTTTGTTTGTCAACCGAACCTCTATGGCGAGAAAAAGTATGAAAAAGGGTAAATTAAATTTCTTTCTTCAACTTTTCCGTGCTGCATGTGATAATTTTTAAATTTTCTATAATATTGAAATTAGAAACATAATATTATAGGTACAGGGTCCTGAGTGAATGAAAACCTAAAAAATTAAAAATGTTGGTACTTTTTATCAAGGTTTCGTTATAATGTGCTAAATTCCCATTTCATACTATTAACAAACTGAAGTTTATTGTTGATGGGATAAACTATTCCTATGCGCATTTCACTGGTTGCTTAGGCCAGATCGTCAGGAAACTTCATCCAACGACTTTAGAAAAACTAAAGATATTATACAAATAAAACTGTAAAGCGAGTAAGAATTATAGGCCCCCAGTTTTACTTGTAACAATATCAAAGCTTAAACAAAAACAACAACAATAAACAGTGAGTTTATCTTTTCTTACAATCCCGACCACAATTGGTTGATTTTTTGTCAACTCTAAATGTAGTTGTAAGTGGGTAAAGAAAAACAAAAATAAAACAAATTTCTTTATTTTATTTCGCCAGTTCAGTTTTATTTACACTTTCAAATGTTTATTAGTTATCAAAGTTTTTCTTGGGATTCAAAAATTAATCATCAAGGTTTCGTTATAATGGGCTAAATTCCCATTTCATACTACATATTTACATTTTGTTTTTCATCTGGAACTTTTTGAATTTTCGTTAATATTCGACTTATAAAGATAAAACTATACATTAAACTCGGTGAATAGGAGCTTTTTGGTACTTTTTCGTTCAACATCTGGTACTTTGAATAGTTTTCCTTAATAAAAGACGTAGAAACATAAAGTTAAACATGCAATATTCTGAGTGGATGACAATCTATAAAGGAGAATTTTTGATACTTTTTTGTTTTTTAATTGATATTTTTAATATTTAACTTACAAAATTAAATTAACTCACGTAGAAGATAAAATGTGAATCGGAGCTTAGTGCCTCGCCAAATCGATCCACTGAGACGGAAAAAATAAATGCTGAAAACATGTGCTATGTTTAATTTATGGTGGAATTTTGACCATTAGGCGAACACTAGTAAAAATAATTTAATGAAAATTAAATTTGATGAACTTTAGCCTAATTAAAATATTAAAAAATAGTTCAACAAAATAACCACAATACTAGTTATTAAATTAAAGATCTCTTATAATCGTCAAACAGATTATAAATTAAGTCTTTTGTTGCATTTTTTTGTTACCCACTGCATTCGTATGCTTTAGCACTTTAAATGTGATGAAATATATGTGTGTATATTTATGATTATTAATGCGTTCGATGACAAGGTTGCATAGTCATTGCATTCCCAAAAACAGCCGATACAAAGAGTGATTCCTTACAAATGCAATATGTATGCAACTTCTGCTTCCACAATTGGGGAGTTTGTGTCTCCTACCATTTCTGTTTATTTATTTTAGCTTTTGGTTTTTTTTTTTGCTATTTTATATGTATTTTGACATTTATTTATTTTCACTGCCTATAAAAATAATTTGTTAAAAAAATCATTTAATTTTTAGTTTTATGATTTTCTTCAATGGTTGAATTAAAAACATTTGTGCATTTCTCGTTTTGTTTTTTTAAATTAATTTCTTAATTTTTTAAAAATAAACTTATAAATGGATGTGTTGAAAAGAAATCGATTGTAATTAAAAGTGGACAATATTAGTAACATGTCAAGGGTTTATATTCAAAAAGTGCTACATACCTGCAAAATCACAATTTTACAGGAGGGCGAAAAAACTGTTTTGTTCGTTAAGTCTAACAGTAATAACTTAACTTATTTTACAATGTTATTTCAAAACAACGTTTAAATCCTAAATTTGTTAATTTTTTATTATTACAAGTTAAAGTTTTATCGATTCGAACATTAAAATAAGCCGAGAACATTATTTAAACAAAAACAAGTTAGAGTGCTATATTTGGCTGTGCCGAATCTTTGATACCCTCCACTGACAGTTCAAATGTTTAAGGAGTAATATCTGTATGATGTTATTATTATCTTAAACTGTGACGTTTTGTTATTAATTATGGTTTTAGGCGACTAAACTGTTTTCCCGTAGTAGGGTTTACATGGGGCCTAGGGTAAATTATGGACCGATCATCACGAAATTTCACAGCGTCATTTCTAGTCCTTTAAAACTGTGACGTACCAATTTCTGTTATGATAGCATTATCAATTATGGTTTTAGGTATAGTAAACTGTTTTCCGGGAGTAGGGTTTCTATGGGGCCTAGGGTAAATTATGTACCGATCATCACGAAATTTCACAGCGTCATTTCTAGTCCTTTAAAACTGTGACGTACCAATTTCTGTTATGATAGCATTATAAATTCTGGTTTTAGGTGTACTAAACTGTTTTCCGGGAGTAGGGTTTCTATGGGGCCTAGGGTAAATTATGTACCCATCTTCACGAAATTTCACAGCGTCATTACTAGTCCTTTAAAACTGTGACGTACCAATTTCTATTATGAAAGCATTATAAATTCTGGTTTTAGGCGTACTAAACTGTTTTCCGGGAGTAGGGTTTCTATGGGGCCTAGGGTAAATTACGTACCGATCTTCACGAAATTTCACAGCGTCATTTCTAGTCCTTTAAAACTGTGACGTACCAATTTCTGTTATGATAGCATTATAAATTCTGGTTTTAGGTGTACTAAACTGTTTTCCGGGAGTAGGGTTTCTATGGGGCCTAGGGTAAATTATGTACCGATCTTCACGAAATTTCACAGTATCATTTATAGTCCTATAAAAGTGTGACGAGCCAAAATTTGTTATGATTGCATTATTATTTACGGTTTTAGGCGTACTAAACTGTTTTCCGGTAGTAGGGTTTATATGGGGCCTAAGGTAAATTATGGACCGATCGTCACGAAATTTCACAGTGTTATTTCTAGTCCTAAAAAACTGTGACGTACCAAATTTTGTTACGCTAGCATTATTTCACAGCGTCATTTCTAGTCCTTTAAAACTGTGACGTACCAATTTCTGTTATGATAGCATTATAAATTCTGGTTTTAGGCGTACTAAACTGTTTTCCGGGAGTAGTGTTTATATGAGGCTTAGGGCAAATTATGGACGATCCTTCACGAAATTTAACAGTGTGATTTCCAGTCAAATAAAACAAATTTTTGCAAAATCTTATCTCGTTCCGTGCCTTGTTCCAGCATTTATGTTATTTTTTGTAACTAAATTATAAATTTTTTTAGGTGGTGGTTCCACATTTTGATTCATAGCTCTGGTCCTACTGAACCGATTTTGCTGGATTTCAATCCCAAACTGCTTAGGATAACTTCAAGCAATTTGGCACCAAGTGTGTTTATTTCTTTTGAGTTGTTCGAAAGTGAGCGTGTTTTCAACAGACGGACAGACAGACAGACGGACATGGCTAAATCGACTTAGAATTGCTCAAGGACCCAGAATATATATACTTTATGGGGTCTGAGATGAATAATACAAAAGTTTCACACGGAATGACAAACTTAATATACCCTCTTCACAACTAATTGGGGTGGAGGGTATAATAATAATGAGCTGTAATTAATACTTTAATTTAAGACAAAAAAAAAAAGCAACAAAACCAGTAGCGCAAATCTGCCAAAGGGGTTTGAAAATATATCTCGGGTTCCTGAAATATCGGCCCCTAAAGTTTTTGAATTTTTTGAAAAGGCGTTTGGTATAAGTCAAAAAGAAATATACTAATCATACTTCTGAGCAGGGACCGTAACAGTTATGCATTTTTTCATAAAAGTCAGATGAAAACAGTTATTTTTTGATTTTTATTTTTTTGAACAAAAATAACAGTTATTTTTTGATTTTTATTTTTTCGATCAAAACTAACAGTTTTTTTTTGATTTTTATTTTTTTGAACACATTTAACAGTTATTTTTAGATTTTTATTTTTTTCGAGCAAAAATAAAAGTTATTCTTTTAATAAATTTACGTGTTTTAATAATTTAGATGACTTTAATAATTATTTTAATGTGCATAAGGAATTCCAATGATAATTAAACACTAAAATAAAAATTTCAAGTCAACTAAATTATTAAATCACGTACATTTATTTAGAGAATAACTTTTATTTTTGCTCGAAAAAATAAAAATCAAAAAATAACTGTTATTTTTGCTCAAAAAAATAAAAATCAAAAAATAACTGTTATTTTTGATCGAAAAAATAAAAATCAAAAAATAACAGTTATTTTTGTTCAAAAAAATAAAAATCAAAAAATAACTGTTATTTTTTGATTTTTATATAAAAGTGCATAAGGAACAATATGGTATACTTGAATAAGTTTTTCGACATTTACTTCTATGTGCTTTTTTTGTTTTAAAATTCCAATATAACTGTTATTTGCGGTCCCTGCTTCTGAGCTAAAATACTATTTCAGATGTCTTCAGGAGAATTGTATGGCGATTCTTTGCTTAGAATATATTAACCCTCTAACACTCATTTTAAGGGGTAATTTTGTCCTTTTTTTAACTTCCACACAAAAGTATACTAAAACGGCACTTTAGAGGGTTAAAATGTTTGACGAATATTTTATGCATCAAATTTCACTAGGAGTCTTCTAAGTCCAAAAAATCGTGTATTGTATGTAAAACGGGGTTTCGAAAAATTAATAAATGTCAAGGATTTATATACATTGCACGATTTTTTGGTCTTAGAATACCCAAATTGTAATAGACAAGTAAAATATTAAGAAACACTCGACGATAACTTTTAAAGTTTTAATTAAATAAATAGTAGCGGCTATGTATGTTATAACAAAAATTTGTACTGGTAAGTCCAGAATCCAAAATTGCTTTAAGACGGACAAAACTCATATAGATGCTGATATTCAGATAATAACCCCTATCGTGAATAAAAATTCCTGATGTTAATTCAATTGTAAAAATGGGAAAAGGGAAAAAACTCCCAAGGAATTTTTATTCACGATAGGGGTGATTATCTGAATATCAAAATCTATATGAGTTTTGTCCGTCTTAAAGCAATTTTTGACTCTGGACCTACCAGTACAAATTTTTGCACAAAGAACGCTTATATGAAGCTTAACCTCATAACATAATTTTGTTTTGCCGGGTCCCAAATAGGGTACTCTGGTTTGAGTATCAAGTGGTTGGGCTTCCTCGACTATACACTGAAAAAACAAACTATCCATCCGTACTTAAAGCAAGCCGAAGCGGTGTCAATAGTACGATAAGTACGGATTTCCTTAAATTAAGTACAGAACGCTTGATTCAAGTACGGATTATTCAAGTGCGAAAAATTTAACTCATCCATATTTAAAACCGAATTCGTACTTAAACAATCCGAAAACAGGATTGACTTAATTAAAAATGAGATAAAATTATTCTCAAACTGTGCTTGATTGGAGAATTTCTAAGACGGTTTAATATCGATTCGTACTTGAAATAATCCGAAAGTGAGATTAGATTGATTCTAACCTAAACACTTATCCCACAGAACCAGATAGAATATTATTATTTTACTTACCCGTTACACATGTTTATTTCACTTTTGTTGTATTCCGCCCTTTGTTTACATAAGAATTTTTATAAGACACCAGCAGCATGGCCAATATGGTTTCCGTAATCATTCTACTTTAAAAATTTGATGTATGTAACTAAATAATTTGAACAAATAGAATATGGGAATTTTTGCTTCTTATTTAAGTTTTTAAATATGAAAATAATCTACATATTTTTTTCTTCTTGTAGTATTGTTTTTGGTATAACAACGAACTTTTAAAAACACATGAGTGTGCACGAATATTGGTTTTCGAAAGTAAGCCTATTTTGTATTATCAGTACTTAAATTTTTGAGTACGACTCGCACTAAAGTAAGAAGAAAAAAACTTTAGTACGAGTTATTTCTTTCAATGTACTTTCTTACTTGTTATTACATACTTTATTATAAACACAAATATTTTTGTATACAGTTAGCACAGTGTTGCCAATTAAGCCATTTAGTGGCTGGATTTAGCCATTTTTTATCCTGTTTAGCCATTAAAAATGAGTTAAGCCATTAGCCATTTTCAACTTGTTAGCCATAAATTTTTTTTTGCCGTGATTCTTTTAAACGAATAATTTTTATCTATATATGTGTATAAAAATTAAAAATGTTTGTATGTTTGTTTGTTTGTTTGCTTGTTTGTTTGTCGCCTTATAGACTCCGAAACTACTGAACCGATTTTCCTGAAATTTTTACAGTAAAATCACGTGAGCCCTAAAAATAAAATAGGCTACTTATTTTTTCGATAGGGGCAGGGGAATTGGTACCCCCCATAGGATGCCAATATTAATTATCGCATATCTTAAGAGCCGCTGGACGCATGTTGCTGAACTTTTTGTAGTAGGATCTTCTGAGCCCCGAAATTGAAATAAAATAGCAGCGGGGGTATTGGAATCCCCCATAGGACGCCAATGTTTAACATCTCATATCTTAAGAACTGTAATAGTGAGAATGTTCAAACTTTCTAGAAGTCACTCTTATGGTATACTACAATTTTGAAAATAAAAATAAAGCGGGTAGGCGCAGGGGGGAAATACCTCCCAGAGGATGCATACATTAAATATCGCTCAACTGAAGAACTTTCAAAGGGAGAGTCTTCAAACGTGGTTAAAGCTACTTTTATAGTAAACTATAAATTTCAATATAAAAATGTGCGGGGTAGACAGGGGAGGAGCAGTACCCCTCATAGAAGACATATTAATAAGAGCCGCTGCAAGCAATTTGTTGAACTTTTGGTAGTAGGATCTTCTGAGCCCCAAAATTTAAATAAAATAGCAGCGGGGGAAGTGGAATCCCCCATAGGACGACAATGTTTAACATCGCATATCTTAAGAACTGTAATAGTGAGAACGTTTCAACTTTGTAGAAGTCACTCTTATGGTATACTACACTTTTGAAAATAAAAATAAAGCGGGTAGGCGCATGGGGGAAACACCTCCCATAGTATGCATATATTAAATATCGCTCAACTGAAGAACTATTAAAAAGAAAGTCTTCAAACGTGGTAAGAGCTACTATTAGGGTAAACTATAAATTTCAATATAAAAATAGGCGGGGTAGACAGGGGAGGAGCAGTATCCCTCATAGATAGAAATATTAATAAGAGCCACTGCACGCATTTTGTTGGAACTTTGGTAGTATGATCTTCTGATCCCCAAAATTTTAACAAAATAGCAGCGGGGGAAGTGGTACCCACCATAGGACGCCAATGCTTAATATCGCATATCTTAAGAACTATTGTAGTGAGAATGTTCAAACTTTGTGGAAGTCCCTCTAATGGTGTACTACACTTTTGAAAATAAAAATAAAGCGGGAAGGCGCAGGGGGAAACACCTCCCGTAGGATGCATATATTAAATATTGCTCAACTGAAGAAATATTAAAGGGACAGCCTTCAAACGTGGTTAAAGCTACTTTTATGATAAACTATAAATTTCAATATAAAAATGGGCGGGGTAGACAGAGTAGGAGCAGTACCCCTCATATATAGAAATATTAATAAGAGCCGCTGCAAGCATTTTGTTGAACTTTTGGTAGTAAGATCTTCTGAGCGCAAAAATTCAAATAATATAGCAGCGGGGGAAGTGGTACCCCCCATAGAACGACGATGTTTAATATCTCTTATCTTAAGAACTGTTATAGTAATAATGTTCAAACTTTGTAGAAGTCACTCTTATGGTATACTACACTTTTGAAAATAAAAATAAATATCTCTCTACTGAAGAACTATTAAAGGGAGAGTCTTTAAAGTTGGCTAAAGCATTGTAGCGAAGCGCAACGGGTTAAGCTAGTTTTATTATAAAAATGTATATGATTCAAAATGAAGCAACAGTATTCCAATATTAAATTTATAAAATTGATCGGGGGGGAGGTAAGGCCATGATGGCTTTATTGCTCAATTGAATGGAAGATAAAGCCGTAATGGTCTTATTGCCTAATCATTGAGAGGTAAGGTCATATGTCAAATTTTGAAGTGAGAGATATAGCCATATTTTTCCCCCAAATGAGAGGCAAAGCCATATTTTTCCAGAATATTGTTACGCATGGTGTTAACATTCTGTAAAAGGGAAAATCCTTAGTTATCATTGAAAAACATTTTTTTTATTCTTGTGACGCACGCAGTGAAACTTTATTCAGCGAAGCCACCTGCCGCGTCCTACTGGAGGAAAAAACCCCTAAGCGCGGCCGCAGGCCGCCAAGCAGAATAACTTTAGTATGCGAAGCCAGATTTCAATAGTTAACTTTAGTAAAAGGGAAAATCATTACCTCTTAATTATAGAAATAAGAAAACTATTAATCAATGTAAAATGAAAAAGTTCATTTTTGAAGTTTTCGTCTGGGCGGTTGATTTAAGCACAATTTACGAAAAACATGTACTGATTCTTAAGTCTATGGCCCGTTTTCACAACTTACCGATAGCTAAAAGTAGACTTTAACCGGCCTTATAAAAATTGTTACATTATTAAAACTTTACTTAAATTAAAGTGAGCGATAAAGTAAATTAAGGTTCATCCTACCTGGTAGGCTAAAGTAAAGTTGTAATAATGGAAGACTTTTTATATGGCCGATAAAATCCTACCTTTAGCTATCGGTAACTTGTGAACGGGCCTATATCTCTTGAACTATTTGAAACATTGTTTGTCACTCTACGGAAAATTTTTAGCTCTTACTGAACAACCTAAACAAAAGCGGCAAGCGTTTTTTTAAAAATTAAAATTTTATTTAAATACAATTTCAATAAAACAAACCGACATAGCGATCTGTCAAATAAGATTTATCAGCCGGGTGGTTTCTAATTCGCATTCTAATGGTTTGTTTCGTATAAATTGTATGCAAATGAGAAGTTTTGACATACAAAAAACGCTTCCGCTCTTATTTAGGTAGCTCAGTTAATCAGATCTAAAAACTTAACCTTGAGATAAAATCAAAACTAACAACAACATCTTACTCAAAACAGCAAAACTGTCAATAAAACTGTCCTGTAGGTTTAATAAAAACTTTTTACATGAATAAGTCCTTGATTTTATAATATCTCGCCTCATAACTAAAAGGGGAACACTGCTCCTGTTAACAGGCATATGCAAGTTGACTTGACTCCTTTCAAAATTTTAATAAGCTGAATCCAATACGAATTCACTAGATTTCTAGTTTTTGACAGCTTTTGATAGCAGACAACGGCTGAGCTTTACACTGAAAAATTTTCTTCACAGATCCAATGAAATTTACATTAAAATTCAACCTATGTAACCTTTCATTGGATTAATGAAGGATTAATAAAATTAATGACAAAATTTTCATTGATTTCATGAATCCTCATTGAAAAAATGGATAAAATAAACGTTTGTCATTAAACTAATGCAAAATTTTCATTGTTTTTATAAAACATTTCATTAATCCAATGAAAGGTTACATAGGTTGATTTTAATGTAAATTTCATTGGATCTGTGAAGAACATTTTTTCAGTGTAGATGCAACTTGTGTTTTTGAATGCATTCTACAATGCAACCGTTTAGAATTTTGCAATGTTATCCCTCCAAAAACGTACACATTTTGCAAACTGTGCACTGCTGAACATAATAACGCATTGTTGACTTTCCTCGAGATTTGGAGAGAAATCGCAACAAAAAAAAAGTGATGGTGCATGTGCTCAATAAGCATTTAATGACAAAAATCCATGAATTAGACTTTGAGTTGCCCTCTCATCACTCCTTATCTATGGACTTAGCCCGAGTGAATATTTCTTGTTTCTAAACCTAAATAAATGGCTCGGCGGAAAGTGATTTGACTCCAACGCTGAAATCATTTTGCAAAGACATACAAAATTATTTGATGATCTGACAATTCAGATTTTTTGAAAGGAATAAAAAAATAAGGGGAACGTTGGAAAAGTGTATAGAGCTCAAAGGACAATACGTTAAAAAATTAAATGATTTTTATCCCAAAAATCTGAGTCATATTGACCACAACCAGCGTTTAAAAAACTGCAGTCGAAACCAAAAACTGTCGTACAAAAAACGAAACTGTGTGTACAACTTTTTGCTTTTTGAGTTGGTTTGACAGCTACGGTTTACATTTTTGGCCAATGACATATGAAGAAGTTGAAGAAACGGCAGTTTTTCTACTTTGGCTGCAGTTTTTTAAACTCTGAGTATAACAATGCAATACTGAAAGGCATATCTAAAAAACTTCGCAACTTTGCTGTAAACAATGCCTTAAGCTCATTGTGATATGGTAACCGTATTCACTGCACAACGTTTGCGAAATGTAATGCTTTGCAACACAGCGCTTATGAAGTCAGCCTATATGTTAATCTACATATCTTCGTGAAAAAATATTTTCTAACCTAAAATTCATTTGTTTAAAGCAAATCAATAACTTAAATTTGTTAAATTTTTTTTATTAGAAACTGTCATAAAAGTATATGCTGGGTAGTTCGCTCACCAACACAACTTAATTTTAAGCTTTGGCTGATTATATTCTTTTTCCGTCATTTTTCTCTCCCACAGGAGCATATGCTGATTATGCTTTAAAATTATTATGCTTATGATCCCTTTATCTTTGTTCTTTTTTAAAAGTAGATCATCATAACAACAAACTGTAACTTTGAATTAAAAGGATAAAAAGATAAAAAGATAAAAAGGATAAATTTTTTTTTAAATAATAACATTTAAATTTATGACCATTATGAAAAAAGAAATTTCTACATTAAAGAAAATTAACATTGTTAAAAAAAAAAATTTACTTAAAATACTGATAAATTGATATTTAATGTAAACAAACTCCTTCCCATCCAAACAATTCATATTTGTTTATATATCATAAATCATTTAACATGCTGAAATAATATTCCATGCATATATTTCCAAAACATAAAAAGCAGGACCTTTTATTTACCCAAAACTCAAATATCTAAAGAAATGTAGGGATGTCCCGTTGAGTAAATGCCAAAATATTAAATTAGTTCGCAGCCACTGTCAGGATATGAATGACTGCGTAAATGTACAGACAATATAAATGACTAGTTAGAAGGTGGAACTCAACATAATACAGTGCGGTAGGTATAACTTGCAACATTACACTCTTTTTTTTACTTTCACTCATATTCCAACTCTGCCTAATTTTTGTTGCAGTTCTTTTTTTTTTTGGTATAAATATATAAGAGTGCATGCATTTCATCTAAAAAAAAAAACCGAAAAGTGTCACATTTCAATACAACAAACAAGACAGATAGCAAAATTCATTGTGTTTAGTTAAACCAAATATTACAGTGTCATTGGAATTACACGAAATCTTCTAAAAACACTTGAGATTTCTTCTGCTATATCGTTATTAATAAACACCCATGATAGATATAAAACTAACAAATAGTCAGAAGTTTCAAAGAACTTATTACTTCTTTAACTTTAAATTGAACTTTAGTTGGTAAAATTTAATTAAAAAGAATATTAATACTTTGTTTTTTAAATTTGTGAGACACGTTTGTCAAAAATCCTTTCGAACCGATCATAAGGTTCAGTAATAAAATAAATATAACTCTCAAAAATTGTTAGCGAGTAATGCACAAAAGGCCCAACTATAATAAACAAATACTTGCTTATACTCCTTACAAAAATTTAAGAAGAGCCTCTCAAATGCATTTAAAGAAACAAAATAAAAAAAAATTTGGTTTCGTACGGAATGTGCGATAAGTTTCGCACTTAAGCAAATGACAGTTTCAAAAAACGTTACAAAAAGTTTTCTTCAGTTCAATATGGTCTGAGGCATATGATAAACATGTATTCGCACAGTTTCTTAAACCAGCTTGTGAATATTATAATTGGGCCTTAAATTTGTTAAGCCCCATACCAGCAAAATTTGGCTTAAGAACATCGAAAATTACATAAATTTATTTGGCATAAATAGAGGTGTGCGCGGGGTGGTTTTTGTTTAATGATCATGAGCGCTCACGAGGGAAAGAATTATTAATTATAAACAATCACGAGCGTGAAATTTTGAAAATCATAACTCTTGTTATCACTTATGCTCACTCAAAAACCATTTCAAGAAATGTTTAATAACAAGTAGGAGTGCTATATTCGGCTATACCGAACTATAAAAATCGATATATTTTATCATTGACACACGCAAAAAAAATAAGGTTGATACAATCACAAACGCAAACTATCATTAATGTTTGTGGTTATGATTGTGTCAAACACGTCTTAAGTAACAATATATGTTCAAAAATAATGTTTATAGTTAATAATTGTCACAAACGTATTATTATGTTCAAAAGCGAAAGAATGTTGACAAAGGTCGTCGCAGGATAGAATAGGAATTGCAAGCAATTTTTCTGCTTCACATAAAAGTGAAACATTGACAAACATATAACAGGGAAATAAAATTTTAACTTGATTAAAACAACTCGGTAAACTTTGACCATAATATGTTTAATTTTGATCAAATTACGGTTCACTGCGATCATATTGCGATTAATCCGATATTACTAAAGACTGACGAACACAACCCAAACAAAAAATTTAAGCAACGACCGCAGCACGAACAGCTTGTGTGTGTAATTGTTTTGTTTGTGTAAAATTATTTTGCAAAATACAAAATACACATTCGAAAAAAAAACAAAAAGCCAACATAATAATTTTAAACAAACAAAACAAAAAAAAAAACACAATACACACACAAGCTGTTCGTGCTGCGGTCGTTGCTAAAATTTTTCGTTTGATCGATAGTTTATCTACAGTATCACTACAATTGTTCTGTTTTTTTAACGAAGAACAGAACACTATATAATGTTCGGCTCTTTCTTGAAAATAGTTACGAGCGTTACTACGGGTTGTGCTACACAATCACTAAAAAAATAGATATCGTTCTTGGGTGTGGGAGCCGAACACTAAACAATTTACTGTTTATTTTCAAACACTGACATTAATGGGCTGAACCGAATAAAATGAAGTTTGTGGTGATCTAATGATCTAATCTTTTTGTTGAGTTGGATAAGAACAGTATTATCTACCGAACCGAACACAAAGGAGCGATATTTAGTGTTTATTATCGAACACTGCTTTAAATCTAACCTTTTAAAAAATTATAACCTCCAAAATTAACGAATAAATTCATTTGAATCTATGTTCGAAATATTATTAGTATATCTATTTCTGCTACAGTATCTGTTGCATGAGCCTGTAAATGTAATCACTTTAACATATTTTTTTTTTATTTTCTTTTGCATTATGAAATTGAAAAACCTTATTTGTATACACAATTAGGTACAATTCTTGAATTCCATGCCCCACAAACAAACATCTGATGTTTTTGTGTTGCAAGTTGCAACATATTAGGGAGATTGTGTATTTGTATCTGAAACACATTCTTGACACTTACACTTAACTGTTTGTTAAATTTATGTGCGGACAGACAGACATACAAAACGAGTCGAATAGATGTTCAGTGTTTGTGTTTCACATTCAAGTGGTTGAGCGATCTTTGATGTTAGCAAGTCAAGCATACACCCCTTCCATTCATAATACGAGTACATTTTTGGTTCTTTTTAATTTTAGTTTGGTAGTATTTATGTTTTTTTTTTAATTTAAATTAAAATTCACAATTATATCGTGTTATTTGTAGTACCTTGTCATTTAATTGAAAATGTGGTGTGTTCCTGGTTCCTTTATGATTTTACGAGTTCGTTTTTTTTAAATATTTAGACCCGCCCCCTGTTAAATACTTTGTATTTGGTTTCGCTTTTGGTTAGGTTCTAATATGGCACGTGATAAAAACTGTTCTGCATTGCTTTTTTTATTATTTCTTAAACAGGATGCTCCAAAAGGGTAGTCGGTAGTAGGCTAGTTTGGGGATTGCGGGTTCCCGCCAAATAGCCTGGTATGTTTCACTACAACGAGGCTGAAGGTAAAAGTTATTAATGCTCGGTAAATTAAGTTGGAGTATAACTTATAATTCTACAACAAATAAATTAAATACAGTGAGACCTTCAATAACCGGCCAGTCACCATTGCGGCGTTTTTGCTCGGTTATATAGATGTGCGCTTATGAGAGAGGTACACAGTTATTATTTAAAAAAATGTATTTTATAACGACGCATTTTAAAGCAATGAAGTACTAGTCTATTTATTTTGAGAAGACTTTAACTCAGATCGGGTATTTAAGCTGTTGAGTTGCAATATTAATTACAATAGTGGAGTTTAGTGTTTAATGCATATGTTGCGGAAGTGCAAATGCCAAATATTGTAGCTTTGGCTTGCAATCCAACAACAAAATACACAGAACAACAATTGTCACGTAGACACCGTAAAAACCTGAAAGAAAATAGGGAATAGGACGTAATATAGGGCGAACGGGGTAAAAGTTTCCCTCCCTATATCTTCATAACCAATCAACCGGTTCTCTTAAAATTTGGCATGCAGACATTGTAATATCTGAAAAGAATTAGAAAAAAGGGCGTGAACTATGAAAAGAGGGGTAAAAGCTCCCCCTTCCTATATCTTCTTATTTAATAAAAAGATTTCCTTGAAATTTGGCAGGCAAATAGTGTGTTATCTGGAAGGAGCTATAGCCTATAGTTTTTATTATTCAGGGCGTGAAATAGGGCAAGAGGGTTCAAAGCTCCCCCTCCATATGTATTTTTAACTAATCATCCGGTTTTCTTTAACTTTGGCATGCAGACACTGTAACATCTGAAAGGAAATAGGCAATAGGGCAAGAGGGGTAAAAGCTCGCCCTCCCTATATATTCTTATCTAATCAACCGCCTTTCTCAAAATTTGGCATGCAGACACTGCAATATCTGAAAGAAAGAAATTATATGGCAAAACAACGTTTGCTGGGTCAGCTAGTTATTAATTAAACAACTAAAAGAGAAACACCTAACAAAAATTATACGCTATTTGAGATCAAACTTCTTCGGGATTATTTGGAGGAGGCAGAAATATTTTCATTTACAACATTTGCATCTAGCACTGCAAAGTTGCTTACCGTTCACTGTCAATAATAAAATTATTGCAAGAACATACAGTTGCAACCTTAAACGCACCAAACACTGAATACCGCTAATGTTTTGTTGGTGTGTTTTTTGTGACAAATCTTTAAACGCGCAATTCGTGTTAATGCTTCATCATAAGAATTTATGGAATTAGATATTTCTACAAGTTTCACGTCTTCGGACTGACTAATCTCAACCACTGCTTGAACTTAATATTTTTATACAGTCATCTAAGTGCACACGTTTTTATTTACTTTGAAAAATTCGTCAAAGCAATTTGATTGCCCAAACAGTTCTTTTAACTTTGCATACGTTGCAAGTGGGATACCATTCTCGGCCTAAAAATTCGGAAGATTATGAATGTGAATCCAGCTTTCCGAAAGCCATTTTATGGTTCTAAGGCAGACAACATTAGCTAAACAAAGAACTTCTTCAATTAAACAGCAATTTTTTGCCATCCTCAACACATGCATATGTACCTTTGTTTAAATAGGGGCATCACCAACTTTATAACCATTAACACAAATATGAATCAGAGCAAAAATACGAAGTAATAATATAATATAAATCTTGTTGGCGTATTTCAACCAATGTTCTAAAATGAACACTAAATATCGCTCCTTAATGTTTGGCTTGGTAGATTTGTGGAAAACACAATCATTAAAAAAAATAACGTTTCCCTGTTTGTCATCTGTCGAACACAAAAATAATACTGTTCTTATCCCACTTAACAAAAAGATTTAATTCCGTTCAGTTTTTTTTAATTAACCACAAACTTCATTGTTTTCGGTTCAGCGCTTTAGTGTTTATTCCTTTCTGTTGTGCTGTGCGCCCTTTTGGCTGGTAAAAATAAAAATTTTTTACAAAAACAAAATACACATACGAACAAAAAAAAACCAAAAAGCCAGCAAAATAATTTTACACAACACACACAAAATGTTCGTGCTGCCGTCGTTGCTAAAAGTTTTTGTTTGTTATTTCTTTATAAATGTAAAAAAAGGAACATAGAACATGTTAATATAATGTTTGTCTACAGAATAACTACAATTGTTCTGTTTTTTAACGAAGAACAGAACACTATATAATGTTCGGTTCTTTCTTGAAAATATGTAGTAACGAACGGTATTAAGGGTTCTGTTCGTCTACACAATCACCAAAAAAAAATAGATATCGTTCTTTGGTGTGTGAGCCGAACGCTATATAATGTACTGCTTATTTTCGAACACTGATTTTAACCCCCCTATCCGTTTATGAGAAATTATTATTTTGTAAAATTAATATTTAATTTAGTGTCCGCTTCCGTTTATGCGAGTGTCTGGTTATGGGAATAAATTTCTTAAGGAAAAACTTATGAACTGCTTGAATTAGCAACATATGGCCGGTTATGGGAGATGTTTGTTATTAAAGGTTTCACTGTATTCCTTAAACAAAACGTTATAAAAAAAATTTTTTTGCTTAAACATTTTTTATGAATATGACTTGAAAATCATTAACCTGATACTTATTTTAAAAAACAAACAACTAATCCAAAAATAAAAATTGAGAATCTATTTTTTTAAATTAAACCATTAATCTTTTAAAAAATACAATTTTGTTCAAAACTTTAAAATTTTTTGAATATTTGTATTTTATAAGAATATTTTATATATATTTTTTTTATATGGTAGTCTTAAAACCATTTTCAAATTACCTTCTTAAATTAAAAACTTTTCATTTTACTAAATATCTAAATGCAGTCAAAAAAAATTTTTTTTTTAAATATTTCTGAACTCGGGGTATCCATACTCCTACTAATGAATTTAAATCTAAATATCCATAAAACATGTGTTACAAAAGACATGCAGTTTGCCATGTTAAACACTTTAGTTTCAGTTTCTATGTCGAAGTGTCAGAAAAAAAATCATTTGAACTGTCATTTGACTTTAAAACAATCAATATTAGGAGAACTCAAAATTAATCTAATAGACAGTTTTTGTTTTAATTTATGAAATCAAGGTCAAAGGTTGTCTGTAAAACAATTTACATACTTAACAATGTGTTTTTTTAAAACGTTAGATAAGATTTTTTGTTTTTTTTTTTTTTTTTGTTTCCAAAAAATCTCATACAAATCTTATTTTCTTAATTTGCAAAGTTTTTGTTAATGATATTTACAAACATTAAAATAGATAAAAACCAATTTGAGCTTATACAAAATTTCCCGACTTCACATATTATGCGCAGGTTGATAATTAGCCTTTAGTTTACAAATCTTATCAGAATCAAGCTTTAAAGATCTGACCATCTAAACGACTTTAGAAGACCTCAATAGAAAAGGGTCTAACGGGATCCAACCGCACGATGTCCGTGGCCAGTTCACATCACCTCCACGTCGTATCGCTCGTGCATAACACAGAAAAAATTATTTTTCCAATTCAAACAAAAAATTTGTAGAATCAAACAATTTTTTGTCTGAAATCGGTCCTATAAACAAATTCGCTTATTCAAACAATTTATTTGCATTTTGTTTATTGAAAAAAACACTGATTTTTTCAAACAAATAATTTAACTGAATCAAACAAAAAGTTTACTGAAATTCATATACTGAATTTCAAAATAAAAAAAAAAAAGTTTTTGCACAAGCAATGAAGCGCAGAGCCGCCAGCTGGCTTTGAGACACATTTTTTTTGTTGGAATAATTTTTGAACGAAGTCTTATTTATACACACAACACAATGTTTTTCTTTATCACTCTCTGTTGCTGTATCCTTTCCTTTGCTAAAGAAGAAATGTAACCAAAAACGACAGCAGACCGACTCGATATGTTTTTCGTCATCATTCTATTTTTGTATTTGATGTATTTAACCAAACAGTTTTAAAAAATTGAATACGGGATTTTTTTTTTATAATGTTGTTTTTCTTATAGTTGCACTTTTTAAAAGCGTCCAAAAATAGACTGTGTATGTTTTTGGTTGTTGTTTTTATATTTCACATAAAGAAGCGTTGCTTACGATCAAATAAAAAAATGCAAAAAGGCGACAAAATTAAAGAGCGTTAAATATTTCATACAAAATTATGAAAACTTGATACCAATAACGCGTTTATTATATTTTTGAAGAGTTGTCCACATTTTTGTTGGTTAAATAAAAATCAAACAAAAATATTGTTCGAGTCAGTAAAAAAATTTATAGAAATTAAAATGATTTTCAAACAAGCGTTTGTTTGAAAATAATTCGGCAATAATTTTTTCTGTGTAACGTCCAATGTGGCAGTAGCACCGTCCTGGTTTAACCACACGTCGTTAATCTCCATACTCGTCCTTAGTACGAGAGTCGTTGTCGTGGTCGTATGAAGTTTTTGTCGATATTTTTGAGTCATTACACAAATTTTTAAAAACTCGACTACGACAATGACATTCATAATAAGGTCGATTATTAAACTCAGGTCAAATGAAGTTGGTTATTACCGATCTATAGGGCAACTAAATATAGACCGATAACGCCGCTAACCCAAATTCACATAAAATAATGACTTTTCAGGAAGAAATAGACGCTCTAGGATCTCATGTATCGTCCTAAATTTAACAAATTTGTTTGTTTACGGACCTATCAACCGGAAATCGGACATTTCTGAATGAAATTTAGAGTCTGTTTAAAATTCTTAAAAACTATTTGCATTTGTTGTTCAACGCTAGATATATTCATTCATAGTGATTTGGCAAAACGGACTGAATAAATGACAGTCCATTCGACAGATGTAGGTTCAACAATATAGTCCGCTATTAACTGTCAAAGTTCGGAAGTCCTTATTGGAAGACCATTTAAATTAAATCTTAATATGTACAAATATATACGCTAAATGCCTTATTCATCCTACTTACATTATAAATGTCAAAGTTTGTATGTTTGTGGCGCAATCACGCAAAACCCGTTTAATGGATTTATGTAAAATTTAGAAGACGGATAGCGTCTGGTGCAGAATAAAAATAGGTACATTTGGCACTTTTTCTCTTTATGAAAAAATTCGGAAACCACTTTAACTCAAACCGCGTGATTTTAAATCACATGTTCCTTTTAAAATCACACGTGTGATATTTTGGTGTTCCGTTTTTGAGTGTTTCAGTTTGATTTTCAAATGCCCAAAGCACACCGAGAAACACACAAAAAGGTAAGACTTTTAGAACACCACAAAATCACACGAGTGTTTTTAAAAGAACGTCCCAATTATAATTTATTATTTTTTCTTTTCGCTAAATTTCATATTAAAGCCTACATTAACAGTCTGGCCCACGATGGCGATCGACAACTTAAGCGAGCGACAACTAATCACTTGTTATCGTCCTCATAAGCGCCCTACTAAAAATCGACTTGTCGGTCGACAGGTTTTAGGTTTCTAAAGTAAAATCCATTAATTTATAGTCAAATAACTTTATTTTGCCACAACAACAATTCCACAAATGAAACGCTAGTTTGAAAATAAAATCAGCAAAACATGTAAATTAAGCAAAAAAAAAATCAACTCTGTGCTACAAAAAAAGCAGTAAACAAAAAATATAGAAAAGAATTTGGTTAAAACATGTTTACAAAATTATATACGGTTGTTTTCGGTTAATTGAGCCCCGCGTAATTGAGTTTCCCGTTTAATTGCATTAAAAATCATGGAACGAAATCATTCAGTATAACTGTATATGTAAAAATACCCGTTTAGTTGAGTTCCGTTTCATTGCGTCACCCGCTTAATTATTTCGCAAAATAAGACCGCATTGCAAAAAAGAATAGCAAATGTTTCGGTTAATTGGTTAATTGTAAAAACAAAAATACGATAAACGTACCTGATTTTTATTTTGTTTTAAAAAACCTAAACCATTTTTTAACTTAATAAATAAAGAAATGAGTTTTATTTTCTATCTACACATGGGTGTTTCGATTTATTGCACATCTTGCTCAATAAAGTGATTTTCGTTTTAATTGCGTCGGCGATACAATTACCCGAGTACTGCTTAATTGAGTTCCCGTTTAGTTGCGTCAAAAGTCGAGAAACTCATTTAAGCGGAAATAACTGTAATAAGATGTTGGTTGTAGTTCATCATCCTAATTTTAATTTTTGATTCTATGCGCATTTTTCTATGTTTCTATGCGCATTTTACTGACTGCTTAGGCCAGTGGGGTAATTCTGTAACTTTTTAACGACAAAAATTTCTCGTTAAGTAGAAAATTTTTACTTAAAAATACTTAAAATTTACTACTTAACGACAAATTTTTTTCGTTAAAAAGTTACAGAATTACCCAGCAGATCAGGAAACAATCTCCCAAAAAAATTTAGAAAAGCCAAGGATATTAAATAGCAAACAAAACTGCAGAATGAATGAGAATTGCAAACACTTAAAAAGTATCATTTGCAACGATATCAAAGCTTAAACAAAAAAAAAATTGTCGTTGAAAACGCAAGCGAGCGATAGCGGTCGAACTCGTGACCAGGTTGTAACATACAGCGTACTTTATGGATGCCTAAAATGAGAAAAAGCTAGTAGTTTTGATACTCTTTAACCTATAGTATTTGTTTCTCATTTCGATTAATTTGGTATAGAGAAAGCATATGGTGCAGATGTACTTTTTAAGAGGTCAAAAACGGGAAAAATTGGCATTTGTGGTACTTTTTCTCCTTTTGTTAATTTTGTTAAACAGAATGCATATGGTCCAATGGCCGATATGTATTTAGACATCCTTTGATTTGATTTGTGAATGTGTGAGTTTTTTATTGAAAGTGCTTTGTTTGCATTTATGGTTGCGCACGCAGTAACACAATTTCTTAAAGTCAAACGGCATTTATTCTTTTGCTTTTGCATTTAAGTAGTCATTGTCCACTCGATGACACAAAGACGAATGTAAATTGGTATGAGTACGAGTCGCTTTGTTGGTATGATTGTTGTAGGCATAAGTTCAAATAAACTAGTTGTATTGTCCAATTTGTTTTTGTGTTTACCCTGCAAATAATATTGCACCACCTGATCCACCTGATTTTGATCAAATGGACTACTCATTGGACTAGTCCGATGTAATGCAAGCATGGACCATGTCATTGTTAAAAAGTGTTTGTAGTGAGACGACATGTCTTCGTTTTTTAACGAAATGTGTCGTTTTTAAACGACTTCAAAACTAATCCTCTTGAGTATACCATGGAATAGTTTTAATACTACTGCCCTAGGACATCGTAATGTTAAATAGACCATGTTTTTCCAGACGTTTGGGTTATTTTTGGACTAGTCCTAGTCCATTGTGGGCTACATTTTACACGCGTGTTTGGACTATTCCTATTATTTGCAGGGTATTTTTTTAAAAGCGTAAAGCTTCGTACAGACGATGATCAGATCTTACAATGTTGTAATTTTTCTGACAATGGTCCCGTTGTCAGATGCATTCATTTTACACATCTTCCAAATGAAAATGAGCTTACAATGTTCATACAGTTGGAAGACATTTTTAGGCAATTTTAATGACAACATTGTAAGATCTGACCATCGTCTGTACGAAGCTTTACAAGCAACATTAATAACAATAACAACATTACATTGTACATACAGAACCAATGTACTTTTTAAGAAATGATAAAAAAAAAGTCTTCTGTTTCTATGGAAATTGTTTCAGCTGCTGAATAGTCATCAGAGCAATGATTTTTGTGTATTTTTCTTTGTATATGTTTTTTATCAAAGCATTAATTGACGAACGAAGCTAAACATGGTATGAATGGCAAAGCCAATACGCTGGGCATGACTTGAATTAATTTTAAATCAACACCGATGTGTGTGGCTGAGAAAGTTTGATTGCATGAACACAAATGAGTGTATTTGATGTTGTTAATTTAATGCGAATTTTTTGCAATCGCACCAAGCCGTTCTCTGATGTAGATTTAGAAAACTAAATAAAATTGAATCTGGAAATTTATTAACAAAAATATACAAACGAAAATTCTGATAGTGCATAGAAAAATATTTCTCAAAAATATTGAAGACTATAAAAAAGGCTTTTGGGGTTTGAAATTTGAATTAGAATACACATTCGAATAATATGAAAATTTATATAAATAAAATTTATTTAAATTTTTTTATTGGATAAAACCGTTTTCTTTAAATCTTGCTCTAATTTTCAAGTGAATAAAATCACGGTTTAAAGTAAATAATATGTATTTTAGCTTTATAAATTAAATAAATTTTGTGTATTGGTTGGTCGTGAGTGACATCACGAAAAGCTCGGAATAAACTACCAACATTTAATTTAATTCTACAAATAATTTAACCAGATTTTCACTGAATACAATTCGCATATTTGAAATTTTTTTTTAAGAATTATATTAATTTCATTTTTATTTATTTACAGTATATTTTATTATAGTTAAAGAATTGACTAAAATATTACAAAGAAAAAATTTATAAAATATGAATGAAAATTGTTAAGGAAACGTTGTATGTACGTTGAAATAATACTTGAAAAGAAAATTTTACACTTTCCATACTTTGGCGACTTGAAAATGTTTTTATATATATTTCAAATAAATTTTAATACTATTTAGAATAATCTTTGGTTTTTGCATAATTGCATTTGATTTTTGTTTTTAAATTCATTATTTTATCTGGGTACTAGACCGATATAACCATCAGGTCTCATCATTTGATGTGGCGAACCATAAAACGACTGGTAACTGCTCATTGTGTAGGAGTTAGGAGATGCTGTAGTAACACTGTTGCCACTTAAAGTGCTGTTTGAAGCACTATGCGTTTGACGCATATGACCGGTAACTTTTAGTTTGTCGTAGGGCGTAGCGTAAGCATGACCATGATAATGAGCGGCGGCATTGTGATGATGATAAATGGGACCATAATTACTATTATCGGTTGCGTAAGGCTGTCCAATGGATGAGTAAATATTGCTAGAACCCATTACTTGGCCATGATTGTGGTGTGTGGATGGAGATGTTTGTTGTGACACTACTTGAGTATTGAGATTCAAATTAAGATGAGCTGTATGGGTGGCATGATGTGCGCTGGGCAAAGAGACGTTCGGAGTCAGAGTCACTAGGTTCGAGGTGTGAGCTGTATGTCCACCACCATAAGGTGAACTAGCGCTGTGATGAGAATGTTCTGTTTTAGGTGATATACAACTGGCATTCATGTGACCACCAGTCAAGGAATTTGCGGCTGTTAATGACTGATAATTAAGTAAATCTGGCGATGTGCCTGTTGTGGAGGGGGTAGAAGGCGAAGTGTGCATGTGATTCGGAGATGTTGTGTTTACATGTGTAAGTAAAGAATTTTGATGATTTTCCATTTCTGCCACTGAATTGGCATCTTTGATATGGGCCTTTAACTGTTGCTGTTGTTGATGCTGATGTAGATGGTGTTGTTGTTGTTGCTGCTGCTGGGCATTGTGGTGCTGTTTCATTCTGGCATGTGATTCATGGCTCATTTGACTCATGCCCGTTGTACTGAAATGGCACAAAAAAAATATACAATTACAAATCAGACATACCCATTTCTTTTAAATTTTATTTCTTTTGCATATTGATTTTTTTTTTGTTCGATTTTAACAATTTTTCTTATTTAAAATTTGTCTATAAACAAATAGTTCGCTACTTTAGAAACACATGTGTTTATTCTTAAAAAAATTTTTGTTTGTTATTTTTATTTTTTATAAAAAAATAGTTCTTAAATTATTAAAAACAAAACTGTGAAGTGTTTGTTACCAAAAGCCCTTTTTTAAATATTTAATTGAAAATTTGTTTATATTTTGCCCCAAAAAAAAAAAAAAAAAATTAATTTCTAACAAGAATTCTACAAAAATGCACAACAAATCTTTTACAAATAGATATACAGATGGATGGTTGGTTGGACAGACTGCTTGCCAGCTAGAGTTCCATATTTAAAAGTTATAGCTTCGTCAAAACACAAAGTGGGCGCACATATCGTTAACACGCGGTCATAATTCATATAAATTATTTTCCTTATAATTTCAAAAATCTATTTTTTTTTTTTCATTCTTTTTGTTCACTTTATAAAACATTTTGAAATTGTTTAATGATGTTTAACGTTTCTATGTAATTCTCTAGAAAGTTCCCCTGTTTTGTAAACTTAAATTCTATTGCCAGTCAAAAATAATTTATAATTTTTAATCATTAGTTCGTTATAGGAAAATAAATCCGTTTTCCTGCCGCAAATATTTGCAATTTAATTGTAAAAATTATTTCAACAGTTTTAATTTTTCATTAGTTTAGTTAGCAAAAATTAAGAATAAAAAAATTAAAATACTTACGCATCACTTGTGCCATCATCCCGAAAACCTTTAGCAAACGGATTGCTGACAATTTTCAACTGGGTAACCTAAAATTGAAAAAAAAATATTAAATTAATTTATATTCCTTTGACCTTTTTTTAATAATAAAAAGTTTTTTCGAGCTCGACGCCAATTATTTGTAAAAAAAATACATATGTATATCGAGCCCTCATAGCAAAAATTATGTAACCAACAAAAATAAAATTTTACAGGAGAAGGTTTTTTTTAAATATTTTTGCTTCAAGTCTAGGGTGTCGTTTGAAATTGCTTTTGCTCTTATTTCGTAACGGTGCTTTACACAGATATGAAATTTTTAGAGATGATGCAAATGATAAAAAATTATCGATTTTCATCAAAAAGCAAAAATCTAAAATGTTGTTGGTTACATCATGTTTGCTATTAGGGCTCGATATATTATTCATTCAATGGTAATATATGTATTTTACTTGAAAGACTCTGATGTTATATCTTCTGTGAACTACATGGATTAGACAAATCCTAATGAAACTAACCTGACACTTCATTGTTAATAATATCTATAAAATTGACCTTCACGATCGATAACGGCTTATTTCACCAAGTTCATTTATAATAAACCGTTTTAGGCGCACTCAGAGAAAATACAATAAGATCAAGAGGATGATTTTCTTGATATCAGGCAGTGCTTTAATTGTGAGCCCTGACCGATACGCTTGTAGTATATTTTACTATTGTGAATGACACTAAGAAAGATTGAAAGAGGCAGATTAATCTCTTTAATTCCGGAAGGTGTTTAAATCTTCTTCTTGTTTTACATTTCACACAGTGATGAATTAGAACATTTGAAAAAAGCTAATTCTGCTGCCGAAAGATAATAAGCCCCGAGATAAACCCTTCTTCAATCACCGGCTCTGTATGAGAGACATTGCAAATTCGGCTTTAGGAAGGCAAAATTTACAGTGGACGTTATTAATGTGGTGGTAAAAACCGCACGGGTCATCAAAGAAAAGAGCTGGAAACACGGAACAAAAAAGTATTGTGTAGTTGTTAACCTAGACGTTAAGAACGTAAAACTCAGCGAGTTGGGAGCATATTGCCTTGAAATACCAAGGTACCTAATGGCAACTGTACGGGACTATTTCTGAAATAGAGAGCTGATTTATGACACTGATGCCGGACTAGAAGGCACAAAATTACAGTTGGAGTGCCGCATGGATCAGTGCTTGGTCTAATAGCGTGGAATGTACGACGGAGTACTAATCAGAGCTGTATTGGTAATGTTATTAACCCATTACCGCCCAATTTTTCTTTTAAAGATTGTTAGCTATTTTCGAAAAATAAAATTTTATTTATTCTATTTTTTTTAATTATTATTTATTTAATTATTTGTGAATGTTCGCAAATGGGATCATTGAGCGCTAATGAGTAAAGGGTGCCACCATGTTTTCTTCAACTGTCTACGATTTTGGCATGAGAGGGTTAATTTAGGCATAGTGGTAGTACGAAAAACATAGTTTCGACTATTCGACGTATGTGTAAAAACTCATTCAGAGGAGAACCTTACTTAAATCGAGTTAAAATACGCTCCCCACCCTGCATCGGAATAGAGTCCCGCACCCATGGCTAATCAAGTCATTCGATGATTTTATCACGTTAAATAAAAAATAACATTAATATGTGAACTAGAAATAAAAACTTGTTGAACTTAATTGCAGATTACAAGTAATTGAAAATTTCTAAAAAAAAAACAATTGCAAAATATTGAAACAGAATCACATACTTCTTGAATAAAACTCTGTGGCATTTTGACACATCAAAATCTTAAGTCAAATTAAAAAAGTTGAAAAACATGTTGTTAACCATACGAATTTTCATTCAAAACACGTTTTTGTTTACGTTTTCAAACTTTGTGTTATAAACGAAATTTTTCTTTAATTTTAGTTTATTTTATTATTTAATGAAAATAATTTTTTCACCGAGTTTTTTTAAAAAAATTTTTTGCTATCTTATCTCGACTTAAGATGTTTTGTCAAAATGCCACAGAACTGGAAAGGGTGTACCAAACATTAATAATTTGACTTTTTTGGAATTTTTTTGGTAACATTAAATATATATTATTTATTTTGGCGTTTTCTTTCTCCCCACCAAAATATAATATGAACGTAGTGCGTACATATTAAATAAAGAGTATCCAAATTTGAGGTATCAATGGTCAATGGAAATTTTTTTCCTTAAGCTAATCCCGCGAAGCTCTACGCTTGTCTGCAGTAGACAAACCGGAGTCTCCCCGGCATTGATAGACTAGCTCACTACCAGCTTGCCTACGGGGGCACTCTATCGCTACAGGGAGATGATCCGAAGTTTTTTGTAGCGGAAAATTTATGATTTAGACGTAGAGAATGTGTAGTTTCAACAGGATGGTGTCACTTGCCACAAAGCAAGAGAAACAATGGATCTTTTCTCGTAGAGGAAGAGTGAATTGGCCACCAAGATCGTGCGATTTGACACTTTTAGACAAGAGCTTAAAAATAACATTATCGAGCAGATATCAACCATTGTCAACAGTTAATTGAAAAACGGGATTGAGAATTTTCGGTCACTTGACCGACATGATTTGTAATTTCTTACGGGAACTTAACTAAAATAAAAATATTTTTAATATCTCAAAATAAAACCTTTTATATTAAAATTAAAATGATACCTCAATTTTAAACACCCTTTATTAAAAAAATGGAATCATCATTTTAAAATAAAAAAAACAAAATATTTTTCTTTTAAATTAATTTTCAACGTAAATTCAAGTCATTTATCTCAATGAAATTATATATACTACATAATTAGTGTCTCTATAGATGTTTTTCGTATATCAGTACTCATATACCATTTTTATAAAAATCATATAATTTTTTAGAGAAATAAATAAAGAGATACAACTTACACGTTGATTTTGATAAGCTGTGACGGCTGTAAACGAAGTCTCGGGGAAAATAAATGTACGAAAATCACCTGAGTGTTCATTTTCGTCCAATGAAGTGTTCTTGGGTGGCAGATAAACAATATGGAAACGTGGCTGATAACGATGCATAGAATTTAATATGATCTGCAATAAGAAAAGAAAAAAACCTCATTTGTCAAAGCATTTAAAAAACAAGAATAATATGAAAATTAACTAAAAAAAAATTTCAATTTGATTTAAAAATTTAAAAAACACGAATTATTTGAAAATACTTAGGCCCTAAATTTGTAAAACGCAAACGCAACGCAAAAAATTATATTGAAAGCAAAAACAAAATCAAAAATATTTCATAATTTTGTTGGTGTTTTCTATAGAAATGTTTATTGGATTTTTAAATTTTTAACGCTGCATATCTTGTGGCGTTGATAATTTTAAAACGCACTATGTATTTTTGTAGAAAGCAACAACAAAATTTTGACAAATTTTTGACATTGTTTTTGCTTTCAGTTTTATTTTCGCATTGCGTTTGCGTTTTACAAATTTAGGGCCTTAAATTGATTAGAAAATGTTTCACTTACATGCCCATTTTCATCCAATTGATTGTTCGTTAATTTCAATTTATCAAACGATATTATTTGCTTCATCCAATTAGCGCCTGGAGCCGGGGAATCAGGATGAACATGTATGCGTGGTGGAGAAATTGGGTCAGCTTTACCAGCTACTACCCAACTGGAACTTAAAAAAAAAGGAAAATAAATTTGAACACAATATTTTTAAGAAAAAAAGTTTAATGTAACCAATCTTACTTATGAAAAGCATAGCGATATCTTTTATCGTCGACTGGTATAAAGTCCATCATCATTATATAGGTAGCCTGTGGATCCAAGCCCCCAAGGCGTACCTGAAATGTGGGAAACATTCGACGGCCCGATTTCGTTACAATCATTTCGGTACCTTGTTCATGAAATTTATCCCACAATGATTTTGTTTCCAATACTACAATTGCTTGAGCCAATAGCGGGTGAATAGTCTCTTCTATTTTATTGTTTGTCGTCAATTCTTTTGCTTTGTGTTTATTTGATTTTTTATTACTGCTGCCGTTATTATTATTATTGTTTGTGTCACTGCTACTGTAATTTGTAGAGGCGTTGACAGCTTCTTCTTTTCCGCCACACGTTCTATTCGTTTCTCCATCTGTAATTTTTGAGTCGGTACGTTCAAGTGGTTTATATGCGATGCGATCTTTGCCGGCTGTTTGAATGCAGGCTTTTGAAAAGGTAAAAAGGAGATGAGAGAAAAGAGGGAATATTTTAGATTTAGTGTTAGGTTTTACGATTTGTATAAATTAGGTGTATATTTCCTGTAGCAGAAAATAAACAGGATATGGAATTTTTGGTATTCAATCAAGTTAATAAATATGTCGATTTAAATTAAAATGCTTCACTATTTTTAAAACAACAAAAATATTGTTCCATAATTTAAATACTTTTCCGTCTTTGTTTCTTTTTCAGGAACGAATCAAGTTTTTCCTTCATTCCCGGGATCTTTTTGAACAATAAAATGTGTAAATTCATGATAAATTGATTGGTTTGTGTTTCCAATGATCTGTTCGAACATAGAGATTATTAAAAGTCGCTTACCACTTAGCTCCTAAATTGGTTTGATGCCCGTAATTTTTACAAAAAGAAATCTAGCTGGCATAGAAATCTATATTGTAAAAGCTGGCATATTTTAAAGAAAAACTGATGGTAAAAACACGTAGGAAAAATAAACGTTGAAATAGGTAAAGATAACTGTTAGGTACGAATACGACCTGATTCATTTTTGTAGAAATTACGGGCATAAATAGGTTAATATTCAGGTATATGATAGAAATCAGTTTTAAAAATGAAGCGCTTTAAAACCGAAAATACCAAAGTGAATTCAAACAAGGTGGTCTTATTTTCAAAACGTTTACAACACTGTTAATTATTTTAACGTTGTGTCAAACATAATACAACACTGTAATAAACAATTCAAACAAATTTTTATTTTGTTTTCAATTTTAAATTGTGTGTTTTGATATTTAATAATTTAAAAAATTTTAAATTTCATAATTTTAAGCGAAAACACATGGTAAGTTATCAGCTGTTGCTTTCCTAGCAAGATAATTTCACCTGTGGTGCGATTCACTAACTTTTAACGATCCGACAATCGTAATATTTGTCGACATTTATATTCGCTTGCAGTAACGATAGTGTGATTCTGTAATTTTTTTTAACGATAGTACACAGCTGTTTTTTTTGTAACATCTCTGTCTACAAAATGTTAAAAAAAAAAACGAAAAGCACAAAAGAGAATAAAATAAAAACATATGAAATTGTTCTTAACCCCCCTTGTTACACATGTTTTTTCATTCAAAATACATTGAAAAAGGTCTGGCCAGACTCATAAGTAAGACGAAGGGTTAATTTGTGGTTTTATATTTTTTTTGTGAATTTTACATTTAGAATTTTATTTTTGTTCTTAATTTGCTTTCTTTTTGGAAATTTTGAATTTATTATTTTGTTTTTGTTCATACATATACATATGAATATATCGTATGTATGTAAGCTATTTTAAACATAAAAAACATTTTATCGATAAAATAAACACAAAATTAAAATTAAATTATTGTCGCTAAGATAACGACAAAAAAATTGCTTAAATTAACAGCTGACTTTAAACGACAGCGAATATCGTTAAAAATTATACAGAATAGCATATTCGATAAATTTTCGTTATACTTATTTTAACGATTCGATTGTCTTTATAAAAGTTAGTGAATCGCACTACTGGTGTAAATTTGCCTTGGAAAAACTTTTGATTTTCATACAAATTTGACGCTACACAGCTAGCATAGGCAGTCATTTAGACGATTGTGTTTAATATACACCTCTTTAAAGAATTTTCTGATGATTATCTAACGAGTAACAAAAACATCTAAAAATTTTTTTTATTTATTACATACTTGCTTATAAATTTTCTGTCAAGCTCAGGGTTGTAATGCTTTTTTCTTAAAAAATCGTCAAAAGTTTAAACAATATTCGTCAAAATCGTAAAGAACATTTAAATATAAATCAGAGGCAATTTATTGCACTGATTTTTTATTCATTAGTTTAAAATTATACATTTTTAGCAAGAAATTTTATTTATGATAAAAAAAAGTGATATGGCTACGTTTTATTCTATTTTTTGCAGCAAGTAGTCTTAGATGGGTAATTCCATGTCAAAACGACCAAGAGTGGGACACGACCCCTTCCGATTTTAATGAAATTTGGTGAGTAGGTTTCTTTTATTCCATAAGGAACATATATGAACGAAAAAAATTTTTAAATTATTTTTTTCAAAAGTTATGTCATATTCAAAATGTCATAATTTCGCTAAATTAGCCAAATGTGTTGAGCTTATTTCTTCAATATCTCGAAAACTACTTCACATACGAAGATGATTTTAATGTCATTTTAAAGAGAATACTTGGGGCTATAAACCACATATTTGGAAACTTTTTTTTTTTTTTTTAAATGTAATAACTGCAAAATATTAAATTTTAAAAATGGACTAAGTCAAAAACTGTTAATTCAAACGTTTATTTTACAATGATTGAAAAATAGTATACATAAAAAGAATATTTTATATAATTTGAAGTATAAAAAGGAAAAAGAAAAATATGCACAGTTGCTTAGATTGTTATAAATGGAAGTACTATTTCCAACACTTCCCCTCAAACTTGCATATTTTTGTACAATATAAATAATATAAAAATTTTAATTAAATTCGATTTCGCGAAGTCCTAGACCTCTTACAAATTTTAAGTGTTTTTGTTTATTTAAATTTTTAGTTAAAACGTCGGATATATTTTCATCCGTTGGAGTATAGCGCAGCTCAATCTCATTTGCTTTCACAACATCTCTCACATGCAGGTATTTGACATCAATATGTTTGCTTCTTCCATGTAAAACAGAATTTTTAGCCATACACTGAGCTCCCAAGTTATCACCATAAACTAATATTGGTTGGGTGATGTCATAACATTGGATTTCACTTAACAATCTTTTCAGATAGACAGCTTCTCTCGCCGCCGTGGACAAGGCCACAAATTCTGCTTCAGTGCTGCTGAGAGCAATGTTTGGTTGTTTTTTGCTCTCCCAATTAATTACACTTCCAGCCATGATAAATGCAATACCGGTATACGATTTTCGGTCTTCCATACAACTTGCCCAATCGGCATCCACAAATGCCTTTGGTGGTAAACCTGTTTTGGAATAAAGCAATTTGAAATGTAATGTTGCAGAAAGATACCTTAAAATATGTTTGGCAGCCTTTAAGTGCTCAACATGTGGGTCCTTATTTTTCTGTGCCAATTTACCCACAGAATGCATTATGTCTGGCCGTGTTGAAATTGCTAAATACATCAGCGCCCCTATTAACGATTGATAATCTTTCGGTTCAACCTTTTGACAGTTGGATGAGCTGCAATGTATTTGAAACCCAGGGTCGAGGGGGGTTGCTACAGATCTGCAGTTTTCCATATCAAAACGTTGCAAAAGATTTTTAATGTATTGTTTATGACCCACAGCAATATAACCGGTTTCATTTTCTCTTTCTATTTCCATCCCCAAAAAATGTTTCACCTCACCACCATCAACGATCTTGAACCTTTCGCCTATTTTACGCTTTATTAATTGCAAATTCTTCTTATCACTGCAGGCTATCATGATGTCATCAACGTATACCGCTATCAGATTAATTTTGTCACCGTCATTCGCTTGATATAGGCAAGGTTCGTGTTTACAGGGTACAAAACCAATGTCTCGAATGGCTGCGTCTAGAGTGGCATTCCATGCGCGCCCTGACTGCTTCAGTCCGTAAATAGTGCGCTTCAACTTTAGTACCTTGTTCGGCTCTATGGTATCTTTAAATCCATCGGGTGTTCGCATATATACGTCTTCTTCTAATTTACTGTTTAGATAAGCGGTAGAAACATCAACATGGTGTAAATATAAATTATGTTCTGCTGCTAATGCTAGAACCATTCTTATGGTAGAGTACCGGATAACTGGGGAAAATGTTTCACCGAAATTTACACCAAATTCCTGCCCACACCCTTTTGCAACAAGGCGAGCTTTAAATCTTTGAACGTTGCCATGCTCATCATTTTTCAACTTGAAGACCCATTTGTTGCCTATGACTTTTTGATTTGGTGGCAACTCTACAGCACACCAGGTGTCGTTCTCCAATAAGGCTTGGTATACACGTTCCATGGCATCTTTCCAAAGATCACTAAATTCGCTTTCATAAGCCTCAGCCACTGTTTGAGGAATCTGAACATCTTCCGTTCTAACAAAACATAGTTTTTGGTATACCTTCTTAGGCCTTCCTTTTGTGCCGGATCGAATGAGCTTCGGTCTACCTCTTCCCCGTACTGATGCCATCTCACCGTTTCTTTTCTTTTCGTCATCACTTTCGGAACTGCATGTTTGAAATTCTTCACCACTTTCATCACAAACTTCTGCTTTAGCATTGACGTCATCATCACATATTTCAGTCTTACTAGGGGCCACATTGTCTGTTTCATCGGTTTGTTGTTCTTCTTCATCAGAATTTCTGCTTTCTTTGCTCATTAAATCGGATATATTATATGAGTCGGTGTTGTTTGACATCTCTTCGCAAAATTTTACATCCCTCTTCTCTACAACATTTCTCGTATCAACATCATACAATCTGTATGCCTTGGACGTTGTTGAATAACCGACGAAAATGTAATTTTTGCCTCTTGCAGCAAACTTTTTATTTTGGGTTTTTTCTAAACCAACAGCTGGTGAACCAAAAACTCGAAGATGCTTGACGTTTGGTTTTCTTGAATACCACATTTCATAAGGGGTTTTGTCTTGCAAAATTTTAGTTGTTGTTCTGTTCCGTATATAAACAGCGGTATTGACTGCTTCTGCTTATAGGGAATCGTTTACCTTTGCATGTAACATCATACTTCTCGCCATTTCAATGATCGTACGATTCGCCCGTTCGGCAACGCCATTTTGCTGTGGCGTATACGGTACAGAAAGCTGTCGTTGAATGCCACATTGTTGGAGATAACTATCGAAATTTCTATTCACATATTCTGTACCATTATCACTACGTATGGCCTTTATTTTATAATTGGTTTGGTTTTCGACGAAGGTTTTAAAGATTTTAAACTTTTCGAACACTTCATTTTTGTGCTTTATAAAAAACACAGAAATCCATCTGGACATATCGTCTATAAAAATGACAAAGTAACGAGCACCTCCAACAGACTGGGTGTTCATTGGTCCACAAACATCTGTGTGTATCAACTCCAACAAATTGTTTGATCTGGTTTCACTAGCAGAGAATGGTTGACTGCATATCTTGCTTTGCATACATGTTGTGCATGAAACACCTTTTGGTATGTTGTCAAACATTAAACCATCAACCGATTTGTTGTTCCGGAGATCGTTAAGGGTTCTAAAATTGATGTGACCGTAACGATTATGCCAAAGAACTGCGCCATTGGTCTTCAAACAATAGTTAATAGGTATTTCTTCTGTAAAAATTAACAGATTTGAACAAATATTCGCTTTAAGCAATACTATACCACTATTATTTGTTATAGTTGCATGTTCTTTATCAAATTTCACCGTCAAACCATTATTTGTTGCCCTTGACACTGCAATAAAATTACCAATCATACTTGGAACAAAGAGTACATCTCTTAAAATTAAGGTGCCTTCACGAATATTAATTTGTACATCTCCCCGTCCTTCTGCTTCTATAAACTGGTCAGAGGCTAACATTATTTTTTCTTTACATACGACGAACGATATAAACTTCTGACGGTCGCAGCAAATATGCGCGGTTGCGCCGCTGTCAATGCACCAAGACCTTTTACTAAAACCATAATTTTTGCACGCAGCTAATAGAGCAAATGAATGTTGTTTTTGTTGCTGGTTATTTTTTTCCTTTTGCTTTGTACGGCAGTTCTTTGCGTAATGACCCCGCTTTCCGCATTTGTAACACTTAAAGTTATTGTTGTTATTTTTAATATTTGGTGATGGATTTGACTTTAATGCAAATGCCTGTTGTACAGTAACGGTTTCTTCTTTTTCATTTTGCTGGTTACATCGTTCCCACTCTTCTAAAAGTTTGACCTTCAAAATGTCAAATTTCGGCAATACGTCCCTAGTCTCCATGGCAATGACAAAATTCTCAAAATCTTTAGGTAGACTAGAAAGCAAAATGATTACGAGTAACTCATCACCCAACGAGATTCCAACTTCACCAAGTTTTTCAGAAATCTCAACAAACGAATTTAAATACTGCATCATGGTGGCAGCATCCGACATACGAAGTGCTAGCAATTTTTTATAAAGGCTTACTTTTCTTAATGGTCCACTTGGCTTGTACACTCCAACCAATTTATCCCAAGCGTCAGCAGCTGTTTCGCAATTTTTTAAGTAATTAAGCTGAGACGGTTTCACTGAAAGCATGATCGTGGTTAGGGCTTTTTCGTTGAGTTGATCCCATTTTACAGCATCTGCTGCAACAGCAGGTCTTGCCATTTTTTTATTTGTTACACACCATAAATCTGCATGCCTGAGAACACACTGCATCTGGACACACCAAGTGTCGTAGTTGTCTTCACCGAGTTTATCAATTTGATAAAGAGAATTCATTTTTTAAAAATTTATCGCGACAAACGCATACAATTGTGACTAACACAAAACTTTTATATTTCAAAAAATACACCGAGCTCTGGGCCCATAACCTGTTAATTCAAACGTTTATTTTACAATGATTGAAAAAGAGTATACATAAAAAGAATATTTTATATAATTTGAAGTATAAAAAGGAAAAAGCAAAATATGCACAGTTGCTTAGATTGTTATAAATGGAAGTACTATTTCCAACAAAAACCTATTTTTTTTTGCTGATTTTTTTTTATAGAATACCTCAAACTGTTTTTTAAAAATCCTGAAACTTTGAAGGAGGTGTTTTTTTTTTTAATTTTTTTTCTTTCGCAACTTTTAAAAAAATATTCTGAAAATAAAATTTTAAAATTTTTATTTTGAGCAATAAGTATTATTAAATCTGATTTGTTTGATTTTTTGTTGGAGCTCAATTTTGGTCACGTTACGTCTATAAAAGTCGTTTTTTCTTCTTCTCTTTTCCGATTGTTAATGCCTGGCTGCTTTTTCTTAACCTAAAAGAAATTAAAAAAATGATATGAATGTCGAAGCCCAATTCAATATAAATCTAATATTTAGAACTAAAACGTTATTTTTCACCTGCTTTTAAAGCCTTGTTCGTTCCGGTTCTTGTAGATATTGTTCAACTTAACATCCTCTCCTTTTGTAGATGAAGATAAAGTTTTTATTTTAATAAGTTCATTCGAAATAGGAATGGCGGCATGGCAAGAACGTATTCCTTGCACTGGTGGAGCATTTTGAAATCTATTTATCAGTTTTTTTTCAGTACGTTGAATGTGTTCATCTGAGACAAAATTAATATTTATGCCTTGAATATTATATATACAGTTGCTCGGGTGTCTGAATTTGTTTATCAGGTGTCAATTGTAGATTGGCTCGGCTAACTAATCGCTTAACTGTACCACCAAATCCATCACTTGGACCTTTACCATGAGAAGTTGCAAAAAAATGACATTCTGCTCGTATCTGAAAATCCTGTTCGTGGTGTATCAAATTTACTAAATTATAACGATTTTTATATTGTGATGCTGCACCATCAGAGAAATAAATTATTTTTGAAATATTGGGAATTTTATTTTTAAGAAACGTCGTTAATGCCTGTTGGAAGCTGTAAACTGCAGTGGTATTATGCCTTAAGTAATCTGATATTATTACCAAGCTAAGAGGTACGACATCACTTCCATTCTCATCAATGGATCTGTAATAGCAAGCGAATGGATGAATTGTCGCTTATCTGTTATTCCAATACACTCCTTGAACACTATTTTGGAGTAAAAACGAATAATTTTCAGAGAAATCAGCAACAACAAGTACTTGCCCAATTTCAAGATTTTTTTTAATAGTTTGAAAATATTCGGCTTGTTGTTTAGCTACGAAGTCATGCTGAAGTAATTTTGGAATAAATTCTACAAAAAAATCAACGAAATCGTCAGTTGATTTTATAACTGTTTCCAATGAGCAGCGATCTACTTGAGTTCACTGATTATATTTAATTTCATCTAAAAAGTTTTCAGTAAAAAGATTTTCAAGAATATTTTTCAGTTTTGACGAGCCGGGACAGCCATTGCATACACCAAGATAACAGTCATCCGTAGGTGTTTCACAAATAACAATTTTCAAACAATCTTTATATGAAGAAAATGGTTCAGATCCATCCTGCATTTTTAGTTTTTCAAGTCTTGCACCTTGAAATAGCAGTTTAAAATTTTCATGAATTAGACAAACACATACAACGTGCGTACCAGATGCACCAGCAAGAACACATTCGAGTGGTCTTAAACTTGCAAATTTCGAAAAACCTACTTTTTCGAATGGATATTTTTCCTTGAACATGTGAAAAATTTCGCTAAGGTTACCCAAGATCAACCTTTTTTGTTTTTGCACTCGTAGACCGTTTTCATAAACAGATTTATATTCTTTCTTTCCAGGAAGTTCTCTGCTGACATCTTGTTTTCTAAAGAAGTTTTGAATTTTTTCCTCAGTAGTTTTTAACAACGGATGACCTTTTTGTTTTTCGGGAATGAAAAAAATTCCATAATTTTGTACGTTTTCTTTAACTTTTTTAGCCATGTATAAAGTTGCTCCGAAAATATTCATAATTTTTTTTGTTGACCAACTTGATGGTAAGACAGACAGGATTTGTAATTTTTCACTCCATTTGCTAGTATTATCCAAACTTTTCTTCAGCTGTACTATCATTTCTTTTCCAGTTAATGTTGGGTTGCCATCAAGAATTAAATTGTCGTCGTCAATTGAGTCAAAAGTAGTATCCGTAACATGTTTAAAGGATGATTGTAGCTCAGACACAATATCATGATATTTTTGCTGGGCATAAGTTTTTGATCGATTTAAGTATTTTTGTTTTAAAGGAGACAAACCGTATATTTTTGCAACAGCATTGAGACGATTGAGATCAGTTGCTTTTGAACTAAAAGTTTCACTTGTTGAACTACAAATTTCATATGTCACATCATCTTGTTCAGATGGAAGCATGATTTGTTGATATTTTTCCAATTCCATACTAATTTTTTTTTCAACACGAAATACACAGTTTTTTCCCGGGTGAAAGTAACTACTTTTAATGGTTTTCGTACTCGAGTAACATGAATATTATATGGATCAGCGCACATATTTTGGTTTAAAGTGTATTTTTTTAAAAATTGTATATCATGCTTATCGCAAGTAAAACTAACAACTACACCACTTCTAGCATTTAGAGTAAGGCGTTGTTTTTCAGGTAGATCTTTACAATTAATAAGTTTTCCCTCAGAGCATTCCTCATTATTAACTATGCCAATTGAACACTTATTGATTTCCATGATAACCGTTTTGACTATTACTTGTTATTAATAAAACAATAACACTTTTTTGTTGTTATAACACGAATAATTGTAATAATTAACTAAGAATTACATATGTTTGACAATTAAATCAATATCTATTGAAATTTTTCAACTGCTGTAAACAGTAGGATAAGAGAAAAAACGACTTCGCTCTAATAATGCATAAAACTCATTTAATTTCTTATAGACTTATGGCCATTTTCTCATTAGGCGATTATCTTTTTTCCCAACGAAAAACTGCACATTAAAGAAATTTGGTTTTCTCAATGTCTCATTTGCTTCGATTTTATCGCAAAGCTAACCGGCACTCATCTGCCAATTATTTATTTTCCTTTTATTTGCCGTACAGATAAATTCAATCAGCTGACTCCCAACTTTTACATGTATTTTGAGTGGCGTTGCCAGCTGAAAACAATGTTTTTTGTCAGTATATTGTGAAACCCAAAATCGTTAACGGACAGTTTATCGGTCCAATAAATTTATGTTGACATTAATGGCGATTTCTTTTCTGAGAAAAATGTTGCATTAATGTTACATGTTCTACATTTTTGTATTCGTTTGTACATAAAATACAACTGTGGGAAAAATTTTCAAGTTCTTTTGTGAATATGTTGATGAAAAACATGCAAAACATGTTGCATTTTTTACCCTTACTTTAGCTTAAGGTGTTCATACTTTGTTTGTATAACAAATGTTTTATTTTGTTTATCATAATTCATACCGCTCATAATTATGTAAAAAATTGGTTTTAAAACAGAATATAAAAATATTTACAAATTAAAATCAAAAAAGTCTATTTATATTATAATCGTTTTAATTTTTATAAGCCATTAGTGATGTAAATATTTGTTTCCAACCCGTAATAGCATGCAAAAACTGCTTTAAATAGCTTTAAAAATCGCTCATTAAGTACATTAATGATGAAAGTGTAATAGTTGTAAATAAAAGCACTAATTGTGTTCTATTGAAATGGCACAACATGTAACACTTCGAGTGATTATAGGTAACATTAGAAAATGTTACATGTATATACTGTAACATATTTTTCTCAGAAAAGAAATCGCCATAAGTAACAGACAGTTTGTCGATACGTTGAGAAAATGTCCATTAACGTGACAAAAAGTGGTCTTTTCTTTGAAAATGCCCACACTGAGCTCCAACAAATAAACAAAAGCAACATCATCAATGTTGTTACTTTTTTCAAAAACATTAAATCAAACAAATCAGATTTAATAATACTTATTGCTCAAAATAAAAATTTAAAAATTTTATTTTCAGAATATTTTTTTAAAAGTTGCAAAAGAAAAAAAAATCATAAAAAAACACCTCCTTCAAAGTTTCAGGATTTTTTAAACACAATTTGAGGTATTCTATAAAAAAAAATCAGCAAAAAAAAATAGGTTTTTGACTTAGTCCATTTTAAAATTTAATATTTTGCAGTTATTACATTTCTAAAAAAAAAAAAGTTTTTAAATATGTGGTTTATAGCCCCAAGTATTCTCTTTAAAATGACATTAAAATTATCTTCGTATGTGAAGTAGTTTTCGAGATATTGAAGAAATAAGCTCAACACATTTGGCTAATTTAGCGAAATTATGACATTTTGAATATGACATAACTTTTGAAAAAAAAATTTTTAAAATTTTTTTCGTTCATATATGTTCCTTATGGGATAAAAGAAACTTACTCACCAAATTTCATTAAAATCGGAAGGGGTCGTGTCCCACTCTTGGTTGTTTTGACATGGAATTACCCAGATATTATAAAAAAAATAAGTTAAAATATACTTAACATTTGAAAAGAAATACATAAGAAAAAATACATTTTCATAAAAACATAACAATAATTTATTTATCTCATTTATCTATATTCACAAAAATAAAATCTCATTTGCTATTAACTGATTAAATGATTAATTTTTTACGCTATCTCTGTTGCAAATTGTTTTTAATGTTTTTACTTTTCACTCGACTTAAAACGTTTTATTATTCCTTTTAAGAACTAACTTCTTACTTCCTAACACGCAACTATTCTTATGCCCAATTTTCAGGATAGTATTTAAATCTATATTAAGTTAATTTTCATATAAACTTAAATCGTATTTAAATACATATTTGGGGGATTCACAAGGTGTCATAAAGTCATATGTCTTAAAATAATAACATGAAAAAATACGACTGTTGTGAACAACCCCTCATAATTTAGTATGCTATTTTGAATTTAAGTCAACTGATTTAAAAGAATTTTAAAAATAAATAATTAACTAACATCAAAATATTTTTAAATTCTTTTACATGAATTAATAAATTAAATTGGATCTTACCTGACTATTTTCCATTTTGCAGACGCAAATAAGAAATAAATTTTATTTTGTTTGTTTACCAAACAGCAGAGTCATAAGCCGATCTTATTTGACGCCGCAAGTGATTTCTTGCAAAAATTGCTAGCCGCAGGTCAAATTTTGATGTTAACCGAAGAACTAACGCGATACGGCTCAGCCGCTCAGCTCTGGTCTCTTCTGATTAATTACGACAGCACAATAAACATAGCAAGCAACGTTCTATTAATTTAAAGCTAAGATCCCACTATCGGCGCAATGTACCAATTTCTGTCGTATTTCATGTGCCGATAGTGTGAACGGTCAAAATTTTTTAATATGCGACAATCTGTGCCGAAATTGTGCTGACTGTGGACAATCAAAATTAACCTTTATGCGCCTATTATGTGAACACCCTTTTGCACAATGTGAAGCAATCAAATTGTTTAATATGTACCGATTTTTATCGGCCACTTGTGCGCCGATCACAGTCGCCAATCAGCGCCGATACAAGGGATGGCAAAACGAAATTTTAAAATTGCACCAACTGGCTACTAAAATTTTACTTTTTTGAGCTTAATTGTACCAAAATTACATTTGTTTTATCTATTATTTATGTATTAAAACGTTAAATAGTACATTTGTATTGTTAAATAAAAGAAAACAATTCGCTTTAACCAAAGCATTGCAGTTGTATCGATTTTGCCATCCCTGGTTTGTAAACACTGTTTACGAAACAACAATTACGAAAAAAAGAACAAGTGCAGTAAGTTTGAATAAAATGTAATACATTTTTTATTATATATTAATACATATATTATATTCAATATTTTTAATTTTTTCGAATTTATTCTATGAGCTAAATTTCAGTTATGTATTTTATAAAGATTTTTTGTAATAGTTCTATTCCTTCAATTTTTCAGTGAGACACAAAGAATGCTGACGAAGGCCGTAGCGGGCCAGAAAATGCATTACATTCTGCTGGTGTCTAATTAATGTAAATTTTTCTGTACATTCAATATACCTCATTGCTTTCCAAAGGAAGGCTAAGGTCAAAAGTAAAAAGAAAATACAATATAATAGTCTGGTAGTATATAAAGTAACTTCTGAAAAATTGAAGGAATAGAACTATTACAAAAAAGCTTTATAAAATACAAAACTGAAATTTAGCTCATAGAATAAATTCGAAAAAAGAAAAATGTTGAACATAATATAAAGTAACCTTCAGAAGGAAATAATTCCCAGTTTCTATTTATTAATATATTATTTAAAATTGTTAGAAAACATAATGGAATATTCAGACGGAGAATTTTGCGAATTTCTAAACTAAAATTATGTCTGCCAACAAGCAAAGAACCAAAAACATATGATTTAATTTGCCCAAATAGCACGATAGTGTGACCGCATTGTACCGATAATTGTCGCAATTGAGTTTTGGCCGATATGAACCGAAAAAAATTGTCACAATGTGCGACGATAATGGGACCACCCAAGAATAAATTGTGCAATGTTTTTAAATGTGCGCCGATATAGCACGATAAAAATCGTCCCAAATTATGCTATTTGAGCCGATAGTGGGATCTTAGCTTAATACACTTTTTGTTTACAAAGCAACAACAATATTTTTAAACCATTGTAAAATGTTAGGACATTATGACAATATAACATCAAAGCACACCTTGTGAATACCCCAATTGATTATTTGAGTTTTATTTGAAAAGTCTTATTTAATTAAGATAAAAGTATGGTAGCACTACTAAATACAAAAAAAAAATATTATAAGAAATCTAATTTTTTACAAGGTGGTCTCAAAAAACAGTTGACTGTTATTGCTTTGCCTGTTGTTTTTGTATTGTTGTGATATTGAGGCCAACTTGATAAGTTATTACAATGGAAACTTAAGTTGAAGTTAAATGTAGCACATAGATGAAGTAATTTTAATTTAAGTATTTAGTGAAGAAGAGAGTTTTGTATTTTAAACGATTTTAAACATAAATGTGTTTTTATATCAATCCTAAAAATTGGCCATTAGAATAACTTACCTAACAGAATTAAATAGAAATTCGCCTTTTTAGAAATAGAAGAATTCTTCACATGTGATTATAACTTAAGTGAAAAAATCCAATCGTATGTTGCGGCGCAAATCGGAATCATAAAAACGCAAAGCGGATTTAACCAATTTATAAAAGGCGACTTAAATCGAAATGACGCCAATCGGGTCTCTAGTGTATATCTTTTGCAAAATCGATGGCATTCATGTAATTGTAGAATTAGAATTACTTATTCTTCTATTAAGGATAAGATTGGATAAAATTATTTGATAAATTATTGTTAGTTCATATTTTATAAGTATCATATTTTATAAGTATGCATGAAGATTCAATTAATAAATCATGAAACATTTCCAAAATTTTTAATATTTTTAATTAGGCTTAAGTTCATGAAATTTAATTTTCATTAAATTATTCTTATGAAGAAAGGAATTTTACAAAAATTTTTTACAAAAATTCCTTTCTTCATAAGAATAATTTAATGAAAATTAAATTTCATGAACTTAAGCCTAATTAAAAATATTAAAAATTTGGATTAAAAACCATAAATAGTTCAACAAAATAACCACAATACTAATTATTGTTAAAGCTAAGGCACGAGCTCTATGTGTACATTTGTCCTTCAAGTTGTGCTGAAAAAGGTCAACAGAAAAGAGAAAGACAAAATGAAAAAACAAAAAATTTACTTGGACTTCAAGAAAAATTCTTGACAAAAGTACGAAAAAACAGAAGTAAGGAAAAAACATGTAAAATCGATTAAGATGGATGATCATTCAGGAAAGCAAATTTCGATCTACTAAATGTTAAAATACAATTTGGTTTAAGGATTGATGTTTGACTATTGACGTCAGCAGTTGTCGATGGCTGCGAGTGTAAGACGGCAAATCCATCTGAGGAGATCGAGTGGTTGCGATCGAAACATGTCATGGTAACCTGCCGGCCAGGGTTCGAGCCCGAGCCACGTCAAGAATGAAAGATTATCAATAACAATTTTAATTGATTTTCATGCTGTAAAATTCCTTTCTTCATAAGAATAATTTAATGAAAATTAAATTTCATGAACTTAAGCCTAATTAAAAGTATTAAAAATTTGGATTAAAAACCATAAATAGTTCAACAAAATAACCACAATACTAATTATTTCCAAAATTTTTAACACAGACTAGAAATATATTGAGATAAAAAGTCCCATTACTTTCCTGAAGTCGCCCCTCGGGGGATAAAATGTATGGCCGACCTCAATTTGTTTTTTGTCTTTAACAGATTCTCAAACCATACTTGCCCTTTATCTCCCTCCCATACAAATACGTCGTTTTTGAAATTTTTAAGCTTAATTAAAATTTTTCAACTTTTGTGAATAAAATCAATAGTTGTAGACAGATTTTATTAATTTTTGGCTTGCACCGCCTCTGATAAAATCCCAGACAGCCGACTGTTCTGCAGGAATTATATAAGTACTTATTTAGCAAACCTATAATGATTTTTTGCGAGCTTTAATTTTTCTGCTGGAATTATCGATATACTTCCTTAGCAAAAGTTAAAAAGTTTCTTGCGAGCTTAAATTTCCTGATATTAGGGTGGTACGAACAGAGATTTGATTGATAAATACTTGAACGAGATACTTAAGGTCAATGGACCTTAAGGGAAAAACATTGGTCTTCTTGAGACAAAACATTGATATATCATACTATAAGATCGGACTGTTAATGCTTAAGAAATAACGAAAAATGTAAAAAGGCGACCCCAACGTTCGGAAAAAATAGAAATTTTTTTCTAAACCCCATTGCAAAAGTACTTTATATTAGAGGGTGTACGGGGAAACTTTTTTTGGAGGAACTGTCTAATGGCCATATTAAATTCATTAAAAATTTTAAATTTACGGCATACAAGTTGATTTGTAATTTTTGTATTTTGGTTTACAACTTTGCATATTTCATTTTAATGATATTTAAACAACGTTCCTTCATGGTTCAGTTGTCAGGGGGTGTGTTAAGTTAGAAACTGTGAGTTCCCTGGTTCAAATCTTGGTTTTTTAAATAGAAAATATTTTTTAAATATTTTTATTTTATAATATTTTTAATTAGGCTTAAGTTCATGAAATTTAATTTTTCATTAAATTATTTTTATGAAGAAAGGAATTTTACAACATGAAAATTAATCAAAATTGTTATTGATAATCTTTCATTCTTGACGTGGCTGGGGCTCGTGCCTTAGCTTTAACAATAATTAGTATTGTGGTTATTTTGTTGAACTATTTATGGTTTTTAATCCAAATTTTTTAATATTTTTTATTAGGCTTAAGTTCATGAAATTATTTTTATGAAGAAAGGAATTTTACAAAATAAAAATTAATCAAAATTGTTATTGATAATCTTTCATTCTTGACGTGGCTGGGGCTCGAACCCCGGCCGGCAGGTTACCATGACATGTTTCGATTGCAACCACTCAATCTCCTCAGATGGATTTGCCGTCTTACACTCGCAGCCATCGACGACTGCTGACGTCAATAGTCAAACATCAATCCTTAAACCAAATTGTATTCTAACATTTGGTAGATCGAAATTTGCTAATTATTGTTAAAGCTAAGGCACGAGCTCTATGTGTACATTTGTCCTTCAAGTTGTGCTGAAAAAGGTCAACAAAAAAGAAAAAGACAAAATGAAAAGACAAAAAATGTACTTGGACTTCAAGAAAAATTCTTGACAAAAGTACGAAAAAACGAAGTAAGGAAAAAACATGTAAAATCAATTAAAATGGATAATCATTCAGGAAAGCAAATTTCGATCTACCAAATGTTAGAATACAATTTGGTTAAAGGATTGATGTTTGACTATTGACGTCAGCAGTCGTCGATGGCTGCGAGTGTAAGACTGCAAATCCATCTGAGGAGATTGAGTGGTTGCAATCGAAACATGTCATGGTAACATGCCGGCCGGGGTTCGAGCCCCAGCCACGTCAAGAATGAAAGATTATCAATAACAATTTTGATTAATTTTCATGTTGTAAAATTCCTTTCTTCATAAAAATAATTTAATGAAAAATTAAATTTCATGAACTTAAGCCTAATTAAAAATATTAAAAAATTTGGATTAAAAACCATAAATAGTTCAACAAAATAACCACAATACTAATTATTTTTATTTTTTGTTCTAAAAACGTTTAAAAAAAAAATATATATGTACCAGTTTTCGCTTTTTAAATTTAATTTATAATGAAGTTTTAAGTATTGTAAATATGTATGTATATGTAAAAATTATTTAGTTTTTGTTTAGTTGCTCTATATTCTGCTCGCACAATGAAGGGTATATAAGACTCGGCACAGCCGAATATAGCACTCTTACTTGTTTAAATATTATTTGTTCGGCATATTGGCCTAGAATTTTAAAAAGAATAAAAAATTGTGTTGCATCCTTTAGTCTAAATAAAATCGATAAAGCATATTATTACTGCGGTGACCATTAGTCCTTTTTTTAAGAAGATACGATGTCCTTTAAGACAGTAGTTGTCCTTTTTTAGTGAATTGTCCTCTTGTTAGATTATGACTTCTTCTTTAAACTCAAAAACTATAAGTTTTATTTCAAAAATTCATTATTAATGTTGACATCAGCTGTTTAATTATTTGTTACGGCAGATGAAACTAAAAAGTGACGTGTGAAAGCAAACATTATAAAAACCGGGTCACATAGAATCCGTTGTACTTTAAACTTCGCTTTTTTAACTGACACTATCGTAACAAAGGAGGAGTGGCACACAATAAATACTTTGATGACGGATATTTTAGCAGGACCGAGACTATATTTATTTATTTTATTTTGTAATTTGTATTATTTTATTTTTGTAATTTATTTTATTTAATGTTTGCTTAAAAAATTATATTAAAACAAACCGATAGCTTTCAAAAATTTAATGTACGTTAAAAGTTGCCTAACTTTAGTAATTTGCGTTAACGGACACGTATTATGGGTATTATTATTAAGGGGAAAGGTCATAAGAAAACCTATATATTAACTAAGTTATCAATTGAAAAAAGCGACGTATAGAGCTCTTGTTAATTTTGACAGACATGCGCAATTATATATGGATACATGTCGTCTAAAACCACCTTAAGCTAAAAAAGCGGGCTTTTGGAGTTATGCCAGTATTGAAATAAATGAGCGACAAGTTTTGACGTGGAGTTACTAAATCTTAAAATTCTTAAAGAGTTTAATTTCTATCGGAATTTGACCCCTAATAGGGGTTTGCCAAACATATATATTTTTTTTTTTTTTGTTGTTTTGAACTTAAACTAAAATTGAAATATTGCTAAAAATTTAAAACTTCTAAGAATTTCATTAAATATTCATAGTATCTATTTTATCTTGCTATGTTTTATATTCGTAGAAAAGTATTTAAAACTAGAATATATATGGGTTTTGTTTTTACTCATTATGCTATGGAAAGTTTTTAAATAGCCGCTTCTCCAAAAAAAAACTCTTTAATTCAAAGAGAATAATTTAAATTCTATTTATTCCTATTAAAACTAATTTGTTTGGGGATTATCGTCAAGCTTGACAGAAAAACAATTATTTGTGCCAAATACTAATTGATTTTCGAATTCATTAAATACAACAAAAATAAAGAGTGTATTCAATTTTTTTTTGTCGATATAGTAATCGATCAGTCGATCCCCCCAATAAAATATGTAGAGCCTAAAGTTTTTTTTTTTAACTTGTTGCACATAAATGTAGTGCAATAAAATTTTCCCCATTTTTTTTTGGTGTTTGTTGTTTGAGTTTTTTTTCATGGCATTCGCCACAAATTGATGGGACAAAACATGTCATGGGTCATAAACAATAACATTGACATGCTAAAGTGATAATATTTGCATTCATTTAAAGAAAGGAGCTCTTGTTTATTTAAAAATATTGTGAAGAATTTATAGTTTTTGTAAGAACTTTTCTTTGAAACCAGTATTTATTAAAAAAAGAACTAAAGAAAAATATAGTTTCATCACTTACTTTTAATTTGAACATAAAATGATACCCTTTGTCATGTCAAGCGTATAATAATATTTATTATTCGATTAATTATGCAGCAAAATCATTTTATCTCTTGAAGTATTAGTGCCATTCATTAGTTTTTGGCCTCGAATTTTTCTTTTCCACTTGCAGCACATAGAAAAAGTTGTCAGAGACTTTATAAAAACATTTCTTCCTTATACGATCAAGCAAATTTCCTCTATAGGTTTTTTTGACAACTCGCAGCTTTGTTTCAAATTAAAAAAAAAAACCAAATCGAATAAAACTAAAAAGGAAACAACGTCCGTGGGTTTTTAAAATATAAACACACATTTTTTTAATTAAATCAAAAAATAATAGTTCAAAATATCCTTGTTTTTGTTGCAATTACACGCACGAGTATGTTGCATTTTCCCGGAACTCATGACAAAAATATTTCGTAACAAGTTTACATAGACAGATAACTAGCTTGCTGGAAGGACGGTCGTCGTTAGATCAACTCAAAAAGTGATTCTGAGTCGTTCAGTAGTAGTTGTTTAGGTGTTAAAAACATCAGCACAAACGCATAATATTCTCTCCACTATTGTGGTGGGGGTATAATGATGCCAAAAGTTTTCAATCGAAATCGTCAAACTATTTTTTTTAACTGATCTTAAAACGTACAAACAACACAAAAGTAGTAGTTTTAAAAGTTTTTATCTTTAAACCGTAATACGGTGGGAAATTCTATATGTGACTTACTCTAAATTTGACACAATTTGCATTTTGTTTTGTCTTATATTACGATTAGTAATATTTTTTTAGTATCAATTTTAATTTAACCTACTTACAACTACAATCAATGTTGGAAGAATTCCAATCAATTGTAGTGGGGAATGTAAGAAGAGATAAACTCACTGTTTATTGTTGATGATTTTGTTTAAGCTTTGATATTGTTGCAAGTAGAACTGTTGCTTATAATTCTTATACGTCTTACAGTTTTATTTGGTTTAATATCTTTAGTTTTTCTAAAATCTTTATGGATGAAGTTTCCTGATGATCTGGCCTAAGCAACCAGTGAAATGCGCAACAGCGTTACCGTTCAAAATTTTCAAAAAAAAAAGTCACAAAAAGAGGAATTCTGAGAAAAAAGGGGTAACTTTAAAAACAGGAAAATTTTCAAAACAAAAAAAAATCATATGTTTTAATTAAATTATTTTCATCGAAAACTTATCATAAAAAAATAAAATACTTATTTTAAAAAAAATACATTATATATATAACTAGCTGACCCGACAAACGTTGTTTTGCCATATAACTTATTTCTTTCAGATGTTATAGTGTCTGCATGCCAAATTTTAGGAAAAGGCTATATTTCCTTCCAGATGTTACACTATTTGCCCGCCAAATTTCAAGAAAATCCGTTGATTAGTTAAGAAGATAAAGGGAGGGGGAGCTTTTACTCCTCTTACCCTTTTTCATGCCCTGTTTTCTTTCAGATGTTACAGTGTCTGCATGCCAAATTTTAAGAAAACCGATTGATTAGTTAAGAAGATATAGGGAGGGGGAGCTTTTACTCGTCTTGCTTCATGCCCTAAATAATACAACTATAGGCTAAAAAACTTTCCAGCATTAACACTATTTGCCTGCGAAATTTCAAGCAATTCGGTCAATTAGTTAAGAAGATATTGGGAGAGGGAGCTTTTACCCTTCTTACCCTTTCAGATGTTACGGTGTCTGCATGCCAAATTTTAAGAAAATCTTTTCATTAGTTTAAAAGATATAGGGAAGGGGAGCTTTTGCCGCTATTGCGCTATCTCACGCCCTATTTCCTTTCAGATGTTACAGTGTCTGCATGCCAAATTTTAAGAAACCCGGTAGATTAGCTTAAAATATTGGGGATGGGGAGCTTTTGCCCTATTTCACGCTCTAAATAATAAACATTTTAGGCTATAGTGAATATCCATTTCTTGTTTGCAAGTAAACGTTTATGAACTGTTGCATACAATTTTAATTTCAATTATTTATACAAAAACAGTTACTAATTACTTTTAAATCCTTCAATCACATTTTGGTCAAAAAATCTTCAAAAATAAGATAAAATCTTCATTCTGGCAACGCTAAGAACGAGCTTAAAATAGTGTACTTCCAAAAAATAGTTCATAATATGATTTGATACAAAAAAACTTTATATTTAAATCAATTTAAAAATATTGATAGAAGAAAAGTTGTTTGTTATCAGTTTTTTTTGAAAACGTAAATCCTTGTATATTTATTATTCAATTCATCCAATCTTCCAAGTTATTTTGACAAAAATTTAAACCTTTTATGAACGCCGTCTCTTATCGGTAATATTAAAAGGGGCACAAAAAACTACAAAATGATACAAAAGGGGATTTAAAACAAAGTGGCCAAAAAAGTGGCACAACAGTCAAAAAGGGGCAAAAATGCGACTTTACATGGCAGTACTGGCAAGACAGTAGCAATACATGCAAACTTTTTTACTAATACATGCACACTTTTCCAACTGTCTTGTCTACTGTCTAGCAAATTTTGCAGACAGTAAAATTAGACAGTGATTTGACATTTGCTAACAGTAATCGGAAGTTTTGTTAGCAAAAGGGGGAAAAAATCAAAATGTAAAAAAATAAAACATATTTTGCTTTGATTTTTTATATTTTAGTTAAGTGTTATGTTTGTTAACATAATATAGTTATTTAAAACTGTTTTTAAGTTTGTTTAGTTCATGTAAAACACGTTTAGCTGGACTGGAACAGCAACATTTCAGATATTTTTAAAAGTGAACTGTCTGGACGCCTACGTCACGAAGACAGTTAGCAGTGTTTTTGGAAACTAATATGTATTTTCTTACTGTCTTGCCAGTACTGTCAAATGTAAACGTACTGTAAGTCGCATAACGGTAACGCTGCCCATCAACAACAAATTTCAATGTTTTTATCAATAATAAAAATTGGGAATTAAGCACGAATAACAAAATCTTTTTAATTAAAATTTTGTATTCCCAAAAATTATTTTGATAATAATAAGAAATAATTAGTATTGTGGTTATTTTGTTGAACTATTTATGGTTTTTAATCCAAATTTTTAATATATATTTTTTTTTAATTAGGCTTAAGTTCATGAAATTTAATTTTTATTAAATTATTTTTATGAAGAAAGGAATTTTACAACATGAAAATCAATTAAAATTGTTATTGCTAATCTTTCATTCTTGACGTGGCTCGGGCTCGAACCCTGGCCGGCAGGTTACCATGAAAAAAATATTAAAAATTTGGATTAAAAACCATAAATAGTTCAACAAAATAACCACAATACTAATTATTGTTAAAGCTAAGGCACGAGCTCTATGTGTACATTTGTCCTTCAAGTTGTGCTGAAAAAAGGTCAACAGAAAAGAGAAAGACAAAGTGAAAAAAACAAAAAAATGTACTTGGACTTCAAGAAAAATTCTTGACGAAAGTACGAAAAAACAGAAGTAAAGGAAAAAACATGTAAAATCAATTAGAATGGATAATCATTCAGGAAAGCAAATTTCGGTCTACCAAATGTTAAAATACAATTTGGTTTAAGGATTGATGTTTGACTAGTGACGTCAGCAGTCGTTGATGGCTGCGAGTGTAAGACGGCAAATCCATCTGAGGAGATCGAGTGGTTGCGATCGAAACATGTCATGGTAACCTGCCGGCCAGGGTTCGAGCCCGAGCCACGTCAAGAATGAAAGATTATCAATAACAATTTTAATTGATTTTCATGTTGTAAAATTCCTTTCTTCATAAAAATAATTTAATAAAAATTAAATTTCATGAACTTAAGCCTAATTAAAAAAAAAAAAAAAAATATATAATAAAAAATTTAAAAAAATTGTTAACACTATAAAAACTTAAAAGTAACATAATGTTGCCACCATACTTAAGTATTTTTACTACCAAAATCAGAAATTAATTTTTTCTATTTATGGTAGACTTATGGGTTCAATTGCCCCGGTTTGTATTTAAAACAAGTCCCAGTTCTGTACGGAAACGTCAAATCGTTGTTGTTTGGTTTTGATGGTCGGTAGACTTGTTGAACTTCCCATTGCCAAAAATAAGACTTTGGTGAACGTAATCACCCTCTGCGAGTGGTACAGGCTTCATGGCATAATTAAATGAGCGTCTTACAAAAGAAGTCATTTGTTTTATCATTAAACCCTTTTGCGCCATAGGTGGGGAGGGTATTATACCTTTGTGCTGATGTGAGTTATATATCCCGTTTATACGCATTTCTTATTGTTAATTTCAAAACAAGTTATTGTCATATTTAACCATATTTATCTTGTTCTGATCCAACCATAATATTGCTTTGGCTCCTTGATGGATGACTAAGTTAACCATTATATGGTTTTCGGCTATAATAATATGTTCAAACAAAATCAAGTCTTCAACTTCATGCGAAAATCCTAAAGCCCATAATTAAAACGCCGGCAGTGATTTCAGATTCCCTCTCATTTTTAATGTTTTAATATTTTATTTTCTTTTGTTTTTCCTTTTCTGATTACTAAATGTATGCAATTTAACCATATAGAAAAATGTGTTTACTCTGTATGTAATGGCAAAGATGGAACAGAAATAAATTGAACTAAATTAAAAAGAATAGATACTGCAGGACGTCCGGCACTAACTGGACATTAAAATTAATTATTAGGATAAAATTTGATTAGCTATGTATTGTGTTTTTTTCTACTTGAACTTAAAAGCTGTTCTTGGCAAATATCAATGTCGGCAAATTATTTTTACCCCTAATAATTTGTTTTGTTTTTAATTTTAATGAGCCTCTTCTTTTAAAATACCCAAAATAAACTGATTAATTTTTTGTTTGCTGCATGTTTTATAAGAAACATTTCTTATTCCTTTACCACATTATTTTTTTATTATGTGTTGCACTTTCAATTGATGTAAAGATCTACAATTCCATTTCACAGCAAGAGTAACAAAAAGTCTACAAATTGTGGCACTGCTACAGCTAAATTTAGATAAAATACAACTTGTTATTTTCAACATCAGCAAAAGAATAAAAAAAAATTTTATAAAAAAAAAACTTTATTTTACGTGGTTGGCGTCGGTAGAAAATTGTCACTCAACACTATAAATATTACTATAAATTGCTAATTAAGTGCTTCAAAATAAATTCAATTTTTCATGGTGATATGTTTATGGTATTTAACCCATTTTGAGGCGGAGTGTTTTCCAACTCTTATGTAAAATTTCATCATTCTACGAATATGACTTGATAAGAAAAAAAAAAAATAGTTATTAGCTTAAGTTTTCAGAACATCAAGGCGTATTTATAATGTGAACTCTTGCAATCCGCTGTCGATCAGCTATTGATTCCCGTTGATTGTCAAACGTTGTTTCTATTTCGTGTGTATGAGCAGCGTTGCCAAATGTGCAGATTTATCTACATTTTGCAGCTTTTCAAAGCTTTGAACAGTTTTGAAGTTTTTTTTTAAAAACAATATCAGCCTTATTCCGGTTGTGGTTGTCGTCATCGACAATGTCACTTTTTGTTATAGATTTAGGTGACACACACCCTGTGTTCTTGAATCTTCTTAAAAAAACGACACTGCGACAACGACAGCCGGAATAAGGCTGTATGTTTTTTTTATACATTGTGCAGATATTGCAGTTTTTCCATTACAATTTGTTTACTTTAAACATTGTTTTTATTTTTCTTAAGCCATAATCTTAACTAATTTGCTAAACACATACTCGTATAAAAGTGTCAAGCGTTAAAAGCAAAACTAACCTTACAAACGGCTGGGAATTATACTTTCCGTTTAGAAATAAGCGGCCCAAATATAATTAATCATTTTTCAACAAGTTTTAATAAAAGAGGTTTATCCTCTTAAATTTTTAATGTTTTGTCTTCTTCTTTACTCTGCAAAATTTTCACAAAAATGATTAAATGTAGCACTAGGCAGGGCACACAGTTTAGAAATTAAGTAGTCAACATTTCGTTTTTTCTACAATCATGTTTTAGTGTTTTGTTATTTTTTGCTTATTTGTTTAAATTTTAAAGGAATCAAAAGTGTTTATTCTACTAGAATCTATTACATTTTTTGTTGTATGCGAATGCGAAATCTAGCTTATTATATTTTATACATAAAATGTCAAATACGCCTACAGCCAACTTCAAGATGAAAAGTGCAAATTACAAATAAATTACATAGAGTTGCGGATTACACTAAACTGTGTACACTTCCCTTATTTTGTTACCTCTCTCACCAGCAAACTCAAGAAATGGTGAAAGGTTAATTGCAGGTCTAGAAGCGGAATTACATTGAATATAAAGCGCCCATCCATTATACAAAATTATTTTGTATTTTGATCGCCTTGTTATTTCCATTTTTCCCGATATTATGCAATAAATGGCACAATGGTTTGAATTAAAATATTCAATAAAAAGGTAAACATAACCTATAAGCAAAACAGTATTGTACAATGTTGCCAACACTTATCATATTATATCGCACTTCTTTGCGTTATGCAATAAAAATCAAAAGTCTTTTGATTGTTGCTAATATATTTAGCAGCATTCGAATATCACCTAAACATCTGCGATATAATTGTACAACACGAAAAATTGAACAGTAATATAGCCAATTTATAAGATGCTTAAGAAGTAACTCAATTAAGCCATTTAGTTGCTAGCTAGATTTATGCTGGGTACACACAATGCAACCTACATGCAATCTGTTTCAATGCAACCTCAAAATATCAAAGCGTTTTGATGTTGATGCAATCTAGAATGAATGAAAATGAATTTAATTCACTAGATTGCGTAAACGCGTTGCATAGTGTGTACCCAGCATTACATATTTTTATTTTGTTTAGGTATAAAAATAAAATATTTATCCATAAGCACTTTTAAAAGGTACCCATACATTTGCAATATAATTGTTTAATAATTCTGTGGCAACAAGGAAACAGTTCTTATGCTAGAAACACAACTGGGACGAACGACGAATTATTCGCAACGAATATTCGTCACCAGAAATAGAACACATTGGTGTATATGAAAGTACACACAATCATTGCGTAGACCGAAATTCGTCGTGCGTAACGAACTCTGCGATAGGTTTATTTTTATTTCTTACGCAGACGAACGACGAATAAATTGGGAAAGGGCAGCACAGCATGATAGCAAAGTTCAGTATTTATTAAAAATCGTGAAATCTGTAAAGAATTACAGGGACAATTCGCTTCTATTGCGAACTTGTCTAAAATTCGCGAAAAAATGGCAAACTTTTAAACAAACACTAAAATTTATTAGAAATCACTAAATGATTGAAAAAAAAAAATACGGAAAATAACAAAAAAAAAAAAATTTCCAAAAATGGCAAAAATTTGCAAACAAAAATTTTATTATTTCAAAAAAGCCATAAAACTAATAAAAAGTCCCTAAAACTATAAGGAATGGCTAAAATTCGGTAAAACTTTCAAAATTAGCGAAAAATTCGCAAAAATTTGCTAACAGCGGCATGATAGCAAAGTCTACTACTATTTATTAGAAATCTCGAAAGCTGTAAAGAATCATAGGGAGAATTCGTTTCTATTGCGAACTTGGCTAAAATTCGCAAAAAATTGCAAACTTTAATAAAAACTTAAATTTATTTGAAATCGCTAAATGAATGAAAAACCAAAATATCGGAAAATGGCAAAAAAAAAGTTGCAAATATGGCGAAAAATCGCGAAAATTTTAAATATTTCAAACAAGCCTTAAAATTGATTAAAACTCCCTAAAACTATAAGGAATGGCTAAAATTCGGTAAAAACACCCGATTAATAGTTTTTTATAAATTGAAAAAAATTTTAGGTTCACGCACTTATTGTGTTTCATTTGACGAATTTACGCAACGAATCCTTGCCGACGAATTCGTCGTACTATGCGAAGTTCGTCGTTCGTCCCAGTTGTGTTTCTAGCATTAAGTCTATTTTATTTTTTATTGTAGAAAAGCCTTTTTTAACTTTGAAGGTTATTTTTAAAAATATATTTTTGTTCTAATAAAATCATCGCTTCTCTTCGGTTATAGATTTTTTAAGATTTTATTTTTAAATACTCCTTTCGTGAAATCGAAGGTTAACTTAAGTTGTTATTCCAAATGTTATAGCACATTGAAATAATAGACAAAAAGTAATTTTGCTATAGGATCTTCCTAAACCATCGTACAAAATAATTGAAACTTTGTTCATGGGTACTTTTAATCATGTAGATTACAAGGGTGTCTTAACTCAAATTTTGCTTAAGTCGACTTAAGCACGTTTTCCTTTTTGCCACAGAATTGACATTGCACATTAAAATTGCCTGTCTGTATATTATATTAGTATGTGGCACACAATATTGGAAAAAATCAAAAATGTTCTGATTTATATTGCGCGAAAAGACAAATTTTGTAATGTGTTGACATCTTGTACAATTTACACATGTGTGCGTTTGTTTTGTTTACTAGTAAACAAAGATTTTACATATCTTAACCCAGACAGAATTTTTTGAAATTATTGATCATATTCGATTCTTTTTTGACTCCTCTGCGCGATTAAAATAATCATAGATGCGCTCGTTTTTGAGTCGAAAATGACTGTTCATTCGGGAGAAAATGGTAACCCACCCGTTGTTAACACTCACGTTTACCCACATACAAATTTTAACACTTCTAATTTAGATAACGAAATGATTCCTTAAGTTCAATATGGCTTGACACATATGATTTACCTGGATTCGCACAGTTTCAAAACATTTTCAAAAGCCTGCTCATGCCCATTTTGGTAGGCTTTAAATGTCAGTAAAAGGTGTTGCAAATAGGAACAAATTAAACGCCACCAAACAATGTTGTATCATAGATGAACTGTGACTGCGCTCACTTTCTGAAATTTATCACCAGTATATTCTGATGGCACACAGCTCATATTTGGCTTTACGTGTATGTAGTGAGACCAGTCCACAGACCCTAATGAATGCAAACTAGTTTTTCTCTAAGCAATATGTGTGCTTATAAGCGAGTTTTTAAGGATGGATTGTTCGTTAAAAAGCTGTCAAATATGTGCAAATTATGAAATGCATATTAGCGGTTAATACTGTATACCTAATATACCTGACGCTCGTTCCTTTTAGGACCTCTTAAATTTTTTTTAATACAAATAATAAAATTAAATTACAATAGATATTTGTTTTTTTTAAATTCCCTAAGCTAATCCCGCGAAACTCTACGCTTGTCTGCAGAAAAGAAACCAGAGTCTCTAGAAGGAATCGAACCCACAACGCCGGCGCTGATAGACTAGCTCACTACCAGCTAGCCTACCGGGACACTCAAAAAAGCAGTATTGCCTAAACTTGGTCACCAAAAATTTATAAAAAAAAAAAAATGGCAAAATTTTTTTTTTTAAATAAAAACAAATTAAAATTCAATAACAAAACAGAAATAATTCATTAAAAAGATTTACAATGAAATTGTAAGTTGAGATCAATTTGTTACATAAGAATAAACGCAAATTAATATTTTAGCATAAACAAAATTAAATCATTGATAAATTCGATTTCGTTATTGTGCATCTCATAGGAATCACTCGGGGCTTTTAGTTTCAATATTTATTATGTTTTTTACCAATATATCCGTAGTTGGAAAATGCAAATGCTATTTAACTTCTAATGTTATTAAAATTTAAAATTTCGTTTAATCTTTTAATTGCATAATCATCGGTATCAAGAAGCTCTTCAAACATTCATAAATTACTCAAAGTTTTTTCAATAGAGTCTAGAATAGGTATAGAAACCCTATCTTGTTACTACTGGCTGCGGTGGAAGGGGAACCAAGGGATACATATCATTAAAAATTGCAATATTATCGAATTGGCTTCTAATTTCATCTGCAATGCGGTATAACCCATGTGCCAAGCAAGGATCTTGTAACAGTTTGGATAAAATATTTTGAACCCATTGGAATGGTGAAATCTTTAAGCAAAGCTCCAAAAGTATTTTGATTTTAAAATTTTTTTGTAAGGTTTTTTTGTGCATTTAAAAATTTTTTTATAATATGGAAATTAAAGAAAAAAAAAAAAGGAAAATTCCTCAAAAATTTCAAAACATGCAAGTATATGCACTAAAAACCTAAATATGCAAAAATACGCATTTTCACCAAAATATGCAAAAACAAATCGATGCCATTTTAACGCAAATTTAACGATTCGGAAAGATAATCGTTTTTTGACTATCGACAAAAAACACGCATTTGCATGGAAATCGCATCCCTTCTTATAACCAAACAATTTCCGCTATTTTAAATAGCAAACTGTAGGGTGTTTTTAAGCTGCATGAGTGCTTAAAATGATAATACAAGCCAAAAATATTCTTGGAATGAAAATTTTTTATTATGACCTGGTAAATAATTTCATGTCATACATTTTTTTAATATAATTTCCGGCATATGTCCGCCGTAGCTATGAGTTACATGGTCCATTTTGACTTCTTTTTCCAATAAATCTAGAGGTATAGCGTTCTTTTAGAAGCCCCTTTTAAATTTTTTTATACAAATACAAAAAGAATTAAATTACAATAAATATTTAAATAAGGGTAACCTGTCCGTAAAAACGCATGGCTTCGAGCCCAGATTGAGTCAAGAATGAAAAATTATCAGTAAATTTTAATTAATTTTCATGTTGTAAAATTCCTTTCTTCATAAAAATAATTTAATGAAAACTAAATTTGATGAGCCTTATTAAAAATATTAAAAATTTGGATTAAAAACCATAAATAGTTCAACAAAATAACCACAATACTAATTAAATACAAAAATTTATAAATAATATCTTAAAAATTTCTGAACCAGGTCAGCCTGCCAGCCCGAAGGACATCGTTTGTTCGACTCAGAAAGTAATTCTGAGGTATACTTAAAGGTCTAGGACCAATATATAGGATGTTTACTTGGCTAAATACCCTCTCTACATCAATATTTTACCATGGAAGTGAGAGCAAATTCATAGTAAATTTTGTGTTGATCTATTTTATAAATTTAATATTAGAGTATTATTCCTTTATTTTGAAAGATGTTTTATGATCATCGTTTATAGCGATTTTCCACATTTGTAAAAGTTGTACTTTAAATTTAATGCGTTTTAATTGTTAAAATTCTTTTTTTTTTACTTTTATAAATTTTTATAAGAAAACGAAAATTATTATTTTAAAAGAAAAACGCCAAATAAAATGTTATGGCTTAACAAGTTGAAAAATGTCTAAACTCAGTCTTTAATGGCTAAACAAGATAAAAAATGGCAAAATCTAGCCACTAAATGACTAAATTGGCAACACTGCACAGAAGTTACCTTAAACACTTTACAGAAAAGGAGTCCTAGTTACATCTATTGAATATTGAGGTAAATTTGACTCGAAAAATTGTTAGGTAATAAAATTGTGTAATAAATAAAAAATAAGTAAACAACTTACGGCCAATTTCACCAAGTATCGTTATTACCTTCAATTTGTTTCATTGGACTTAAACTACCCATAAAGGGCGAAGACCAAGGATCTGTCGTATAGCAACCATAATCCGTTATATTCGCAGCTAATCCATTGTTATCGATAAAAGACATAGATGACATAATTGCACTTGTACATTCTGTGGGACCCATGATATTCGATGCAGGTCTCATATAAACAGCTTGATGCATAACCACTTTTCAAAATATTTTACTTTTTCTACACAATTTTTTCTCTTTCGATTAATTTCAAAGTATTTTTTTTTTTTTTTTTTTGTTGCGAAGGTATTTATTTTATTTACAATCAAGATCAAAATATTTGAATTAAAATTTTCTTTTATTTAAATAAAATCGTGTGTAGTTATTTCAAATGTCTTTCATTTAGCTCATATAAGTGTCAGCTATTTGCACTTTAATTACCTTTTAAATGAATTTAGTTGTTATTTTAATTTAATTAATTTTTTATTTATAGAGATTTTTTCTAATTTTGTTTTTTTCTCTTTCTTTGTGTAATCAATCAATTCGACAACACCTTAAGTGAATAAAAATTTATTGTTTTCAAATATTTTTTTGTTCACTATTTTAAATTCACTTGTTAATTTAGATTTTTTACACAAAATCATTACTTGATTTAGCAAATTTGTTTTTTTGACACTTTTCACACTCTTATATCGAGCAAAAGTTAAGCGAACAAATTGAAATGAATTAAACTTTCAACAACTCATTCATGACCGATTGGCGCACATACATTTGATATCAACTCATCATCAATTGCTGAGGCAGGGGTATTGTCAAAACAAACAAAAAAAAAACAACAACTACTGAAATCAGAGCGACGGATGTGTTATTTTTCTTTTCTTTAATTGTGATATGTTGTTGATCCGTTTTATTGACACTCTATTTGCACAATTTTGTTCGTATTCCGTATACAATTTTACTTCTGTATTCCGCTTTCGACTGTAAGAGTGGGCTTGTTAAGTGTGAAATGATCCGTAAGCGTGGCATCGATCAGTAGATATTATCGTCTTTAATGACAATCAACATGAAGGTATTTTCTCTTTTTTATCACACAGCCACACACCCATACAATACTTACATACAAGTAATTAAAATCAGTTCTATTCGTACAAAAATATGCGTATGCAGTCCGTATAACGGGTTAGACTTAAATAAACAGAAATATGTAGGTACTTCTTCAGCAATAATTATATTCATTTGTTGTTATTTTTAACAACTACAACAACATCAATATCTTAGGAATGCACTTATACATCTTATTCTAACACATACGACTTGAGATCTGTTCTAGACCAATGACATCACATCACATGAACAGATGAATTGCATTAAATTTGTAAACAATGCGGAGATTTAAAGAGAATATCACAGTGTTGCTCATTGTGTGTTTGCATGTGATCAAACATTTGAGTGAAGAATCGTTGTTGGTTTACATTTGTTTATTTTTTCTTGTTGTTTTTGAGTGGCTACACTCTATATTTGGATGCAGATTCCGATTGGTTACCAAATTAAAACCAATATTATAACACTGGCTAAAGATGCCAGATTTTTGATCATTTCTGTTAAAAATTACGTTTTTCTATTTTAGTGTTAGTAAATGAGTAAATTAAATCATAAAGCTTATAACTTTGATTCCAGATCAGATCAAAAACATTTTAAATTTATTTTATTTTTTTAATTCCTTAATTTTTTTGCGAAACTTTTTGGATTTATTTTTATTTTGTCGAGCTATTATTCCTTCCACATTAGTAATTTTACTTTATGCAATATCAATTTATTTGACTTGAGTATTAAGTAGTGTCCGACCGAACGTTCGGGTTCGGTTACGGAGTTCGGTAAAAAATTATGTTCGGTCAAAGTTCGGTGTTCGGCGAAATTTTTACCGAACACCGAACTTTTTTATAAAATAACATATTTATTATAATTTCAAATTATAATTTGGCATCATTGTTTATGAAAATAATACGAAAACAATACAACTATTTTCTCTATGATTATTAGTTCGAAAAAATACAGCGATGACTAAATAAAATACTTAAGTGTATAAAAATGTCTGTATATGTGTAATTTTTAGAAGACGGTAAAAAATACAAAAAAAAAACGGTTAAATTTTATTTGGTAAAAAATACTCTCTATTTATATTCTGCGAATGGTAAGAAAATCTATAGTTTTGGGTGAACCACAAACCAAACTTTATAGTAAACATATTTCCAGAAAAAAATGTCATCCAATCCATTTTGGAGTTTTTTTGAAAAAAATTGAGCAAGCACTAAATGCAAATGTTGCGCCAAACAAATGTCAATGGGGAGTTCATTGCCAAGCAAACAAACTACCGCCAATATAAAACGCCACTTAGAGAAAATACACCCCAACGAATTCAAAAAATACATTGTAGAGGTTTGAGTACTAATATGTATACTAGGGCTATAACAAAATTATTGGCATATTACGACGGAGTGGCCAATAATGTTTTAGTAATGAAAACACCTGTATCCCGTCGTTTTGCGAAAAAAAAACCTCACGCTGGGAAACAAATTTCTAAAACCTTCCAAGAAATTTTGAATTTCGATGAATTGTAAACTGTAGGAAAATTTTTAAATCTAAAGCAGTGGATAAATTCCAAAATAGCATTTAAGTAATATGTATAGGAATATATACAAATATTAGGTGTATATTTTTTAAAATTTCTTCAACCCGATCCCTGCGTGAACTTTTTTAACAATCCGAAAAAATGATCATATTTTTTTATTAATAACTTGTAATTGTCTACACGACTATACTATGCCGTTTTTGATTTTCGCAAAAAGTGTGAAAAAGTTATAGGACTAATGTATACTGTATTAAACTTGAACTTTATTTTTTGTCTTAAAAAAAAAGCAATTATGTACTTTTTAACTATGAAATAGTTTTGACTACTATAAAGTGCAATTTATATTTTCATGTTGAGTTAATAAAGTTAAAATGTAATAATTTCCCGAAATTGTATTTTGTTTTTAATAAATACATTAAAAAAAGTACAATTGTTCAGATTTATTAACAAAAAGTTCGGGTTCGGCCGAACTTGTCAAAATTTACCGAAGTTCGGGTTCGGGCTCGGTCTCAAAAAGTAAGTTCGGTCGGACACTAGTATTAAGTTAACTTAATTCCTCCTAATTAGTTATTTTTTCACCAATATATCCGTAGTTGGAAAATGCAAATGCTAATTTACTTCTAATGTGATTAAAATTTAATATTTCATTTAATCTTTCACATTCATAGATTACTCAGTTTTTTGAATTGAATTCTGAAGGTCTAGCAAGGCCCTATCTTATTACTACTGGCTGCGGTGGAAGGGGAACCAAGGGATACATTTCATTAAATGTTTCAATATTATCGAATTGGCACCCATAAATATTTTGAACCCATTGGAAGGGTGAAATCTTAAAAATCTTGTATTTAAAGCAAAGCTCCAAAAGTATTTTGATTTTAAAATTTTTTTTAAAAGTTTTTTTCGTATTTAATTTTTTTTTTTTTTTAATATGGAAATTAAAGCAAAAATCATTCAAAAATTTAAAAATATGCAAATATATGCATTTAAAACCTTAATATGCAAAAATATGCATTTTCACCAAAATATGCAAAAACAAATCGATACCATTTTAACGCAAATTAAATGATTCGGAAAGATAATTGGTCGGCATCGTTTGTAGACTATCGACAAAAAACATGCATTTGCATGTAAATCGCATCCCTACTTATAACCAAACAGTTTCAGCTATTTCAAATAGCAAACTATTTGCCCAACTCAGCCCTGTTTGGATATCGCCTAACATCTCTAGAAGCACCAAAATTAAAATTTTCAATTCCAGCGCTAAATCCCCATTACTGTACGGTGGCGAAACGTGGTATATGGCACCGCGCGATACCCAGTCCCTTCAGGTGTCTTGCGTGTATACTGGAGGGCAATATCAAATGCCCAACTCTGGTCAGATACGAACCAGCAACCAATTGAGATGGCTTGGACACACTCTCTGCAAGCCATTAGACGATGTCACTAAGAAGGCCATAGACTGGAACCCCCAGGGAAGCAGGCGCATCGGACGACCATCACACTTCCGGAAACGCCAAATCATAACCGAACTGTCAGTGGTACGAAGTCAAACATCGCGCTGATGCTCGAGCTCATTGGAATCAACTTGTTGCGGCCCTATGCTTCCCAGAGGAGTAAAAGAAACAAATATATATATAAATAGGAAACTATAGGGTGTTTTTAAGCTGCATGGGAACTTAAAATGATAATACAAGGCAGATATAATTTTGGAATGAAACTTTTTTATTATAATCTGGTAAATAATTTCATGTCATTTATTTTTTAAATATAATTTCCGGAATATGTCCGCTGCGGCTACGAGTAACATGGTCCATTTGTACTTTTTTTTTCAATAAATTTGGAAGTATAGCGTCAATGGTGGCTTGAGTGTTGTCTTCCAATGCATCAAGAGTTGCTGGTGTGTCGGCATAAACCAGTGACTTAACATAGCCCCATAAAAAAGTAATCCAGAATAGTATGGATCGATAGCACTAGCCATTCACCGTAACGGCAGCTCCTTGCTCATTTCAAAAGAGCGTATTAACCGCACCAAATAGTAAATTTCAAAGGATGTAGTGGTGATTCTTTAACGGCTTGAGGATTGTCTTCGCTCCAAATACGGAAATTTTGCTTATTGACGTAGCCATTTAATCAGAAAAGAGGTTTGTAAAGTGCTCTATGAACTTTGCGAACAAATTTTTTTCAAAGTTAATTTCCATAATTTGGAAGCGTTGTTTTAGCGTTAAACGATTTACGATGATTTGCCAAACCTTACTAAACAGAAATGTCAACACAGTTTAACATTATCATCTGTCAAACCATAGCTATCGATATCGAATTACATAAGTTGTAATATTGGAACCGAAGTTCTAGAGGCACATTACCCTCGTGGTACCAGAAAGAAACAAAAGTTTAAAAAGAATACAGTTAATAAAAATACCAAAATTGCTTCGTTGTCAAGAGTGGGCCACATACGTTTGAGTTTAATTTGAAAACGTATGGTATCAAGATCTTTAAGCCACCTCGTTCACACCATGAGTCCCAAATAGGGTACACTCTCGAAAAAAAATTTTTTTAATACAGTGGTGTAGGCTATGATATGGTCGGCTTTGGCCTAATATTCATTCTTACTTGTTATGGATTTTATTTTTATTTATTTATTTTAATTTAGTTGTATCCTAGCAAAACAAGATAATTATCTTATAAATGAAAGTGCTAGGGAATAAGATCAAACTTATAATCACCGTATGTAATTAAGGAAATTAAAAAGAAATAATATTAAAATAATAACATAACATTAAAAAAAGACAGAGAAACAGAAAACAGAAAACTGCATCAGACTGGATAGTCAGTGATAAGACATAGTAAGACTGATATATTACATAATGCAAAAAACTTTACGTAACTCCCTTTTAAACGCATTTGCATTGCCTAAGCTTTGTATATAATTCGGTAAAGAATTCCAAAGACTTGTGGTATAAATGAAAAATTGTCGATGTGACAGAAGACTCTTATATCTTTGTTGAATAATCTTCCTTCCACGGTTAGATCTAGATCTGCTTAGAGATAATAATCTTGTGTAAAAATATAAGGCATTTAAGTTTCAAGAGGTTATCAAACTTAATTTGAAATATCTGATACGAGTAGAGTGAAATGTGGTCACGACGTCCTTTGAGAAATACATATCTTGCAATATTATTGTAAGCTAAGTTGAGTTTTCGTTGGTCGTCACTGTCACAGTTCGCAAAAATTTCACAACCGTATAATAGGACAGGAATAAGATATGTTTTTGCAAGTTTCATTCGTATGGGAAATGGTGTTGAATCTATTACTGCCCACAAGTTGCGAAGCATACTATACACTCTACCCACAACGGCATTAATATGGTTTGACCAGGTTAGCCGAACATTAAAAACAACTCCAAGGTTCTCAGCTGTTTTAACATACTCGATTCTATCTCCCTTGATGTTAACTTCCGGTGCTTCAAATGCTCTGTTAGACTTCGAAAGCAAAATACATTTAGATTTGGCTGGGTTGATGGATAGCCCATTGGCATTAGCCCAGCTGTCAATTTTGTTAACACAAGAACTTACATTTTCTATATGGGCACTCATGTAAACCTGCACGTCATCAGCGTACATATGAACTTTGCTGTCAGTCAAAACATCAGGTAGGTCGTTAATGTACATACAGAATAGGAGTGGCCCCAGTACAGAACCTTGAGGGACTCCCCTTTTAACATTCAATGAATTTGAAACATTATTATTAAGATGAACACGTTGAGATCTGTCCATAAGATACGAATATATAAGATTACAGGCTGTATTCGAAAAATAAAATAATTTTTGAAGCTTTGTTAATAAAATTTCATGATCTACCGTATCAAATGCTTTACTATGATCAAGAAGAACTAGGAAAGCAACCAAGTTTTCATCCAACTTTGATCTGAAGTCTTCAACCACATCCAGTAGGGCAGTGGTACAGCTTCTAGCTTTCATGAAACCCGATTGCCTATCAATTTCTTTTTTACCAATTTTTTGCTACCCCACAAACACTGCTTTATAATTTAACTTTTAAATAAACAATTAATAACGGACACCATTAGGGCTACCAATATGTACTGTGAAAAGTCTTTTTTTTCGCTACACGCAAAGAAAAAACATGGTTGTGGTAAACACATTCTAAGAGCAACATATTATGATAAGAATTATGATTGTAGCCACCATATTAAGATTATTATTTAATCATATTATGACTAAATATACTCGTACTATTACATCATAATATTTTTCCCTTAATCATATTATTATTCTGTTAATCATACTAAGTTAAGAAGTAATCAAATTATTGTCATGTTAATCATAATAAGCTAAGAAATTAATCATATTGTTGTCATGTTAATCATAATAAGCTAAGAAGTAATCATATTATCATCATGTTAATCATAATAAATTTAAAAGCAATCATATTATGATACAGCACCTTTCATAGCTGCCATAAAAATACAAAATAAATTAATATATTTTTGCATCGATTTTTTATTTTGTGGCTTTTTACAATTTTTCTTAATGTTAATAAAAAAACGGAGTTCAATATAAGGCTTGCAAAAGAGCAAATGAAAAATCTGTGGTTTTCATGGGCAACCGCGTGTGTCCATTTTTTCGATTTTAAGATGTTGATGAAATATCGTAGCTTTTTTATAAAATATAACGAAATCTCTGTGTGTTTTGTTGTTGGATTTTACAAAAAAACTATGATATTTTGCATTTGCACTATTACATCACTAATACTTGAATGAACTCCGCTAATATTTTAATTTTTTAATTTCTTTAAACTTATTTTTTTTATGGAATTTTATCTTTTAATTGTTTAACCGCTCACAAATAAAAAAAACGACACAACTTCTTCAAAACTATTTTACAAATGGCGCTAACATAATATGATTAGAGTAAAAATAGTTTGATTGCATCTTGAACATAATATGATAAATGTATAGAAATTTATCATGTTATGGCTATTAAATATCATGATATGGTTGTGAGAAATATAATATGTTTAGAAAGTTATCATAATTAAGTTGTTAGAAAAATAATTATTTTTCGGTCAACAATACTCAAATTCATAATTGCGATAAACATTGATATGTTTACAGTAACTATAATATTGTTGATATTAAATAAAAATAACAATTATTTGTGTACGACAACAATATATTGTTACATTAAACATAGTGTTGTTGCCGTAACCATGCCCAACCATATTTTTTCTCTGCGTGTATGAAGCTCATACTTACGGCTAGTTTACACTATTTTACCCCTGCAAATAATATTGGACCACCTCATCCATTTTGATAAAATGAACTACTCCATGGACTGGTCCGATGTAATGCAGACGATATGTCTTCGTTTTTTAACACATGCATTCGTTTTTAAACGACTTCAAAACTAATCCTCTTTAGTATACCATGGAGTAGTTTAAAAACTACTCCTTTGTAGTCCAAAGCTGGGTTATATGGTCCTCCCCTAGGACATCGTAATGTTAAATAGACCATGTTTTTTCCATACGTTTGGGTTACTTTTGGACTAGTCCTAGTCCCTTGTGGGCTACTCTTAACACGCGTGTTTGGACTGGTCCTATTATTTGCAGGGACTTTGTATTAATACATGTCAAAAACTCAAGTAATATGAAAAAGTGCGATTGTGTGAATGCAATGTGACATGAAAATGATAAGCATTGCAAAAAAAAATTGACATCTCATACGACTTCTTCGTTTTTTAAAACTTTTCAAAACAAAAATACTTCAGTTTGTCAAATGTATGAAATCGGAATTTAGCACATTATAACGAAACCTTGATTAAAAATACTTTTCATTTGATCAAGGTTGCATTTTAACAAAAGCATGTGCATATGTATATGATGGTGTGACTGCAAACTGTAATGTTACATTCGATTTTTGACAGTCCCAACAAAATTCATTAGATTTCTATCTCGCAAAGTGTTATGGAATACGTATGACTTGTGTGACAGTGTAAACTGCCTTTATTGAAATCTTAAGAATTTTAAATAATACCTTATCTACATCTAAAAAAATTACCCATTACAGTGATAATTACATCCAATTCGAGTAATTAGCCTCAAAGTGGCATCACTGCTCTAAATACAAATTTCACTCAAAACTTAAATCATTATTTGAGATAAGCAACGCCCACAAATGAAATGTTTTGCTGTATTTATTTATGTATGTATTTTATCTTCTGAAGTACAGAAAAATAGAGCATCCATTGCCTAATTACTTATTCCGAAAAGAAATTGAATGTTTTTTCAACAATTTGGTACACAAATACCCAATTAGTTTATCGTTTATTTTTTAGGCAATGTGTTTTTATTTAATTTTTTTTTATTGTGCAAACCAACCTACGTAATTTTTAATTCATTGCATTGGATGGATGTGAGCATTTTTTCTCAAAAACCATTTGTACCATAAATACAACAAACATACATACATATATTTATGTATGTACGAGTATGTTCATTTATTTACAGGCCAAAAAGCTATTGAGAATAAATAATGGCATGAGCTATAGGGAGTATTTTTTTCATTTAATGTTCTTTTAATGTTTATCGTATTAAATGCCGTTGGATAAACAAAATGGAGTCGAGTGTGTTTTTGTTATTAGTTGTTTGTTTATCTTTGTTCTTGCAAAGTTCAGTAATAAAGTAGAAGTATCAGAATGTTATCATTGCTTCTATAAAGGCCGTTTTACACTATAATACAAATCTTTAGTACTTTAACAAAAATGCATCCCTGATCTAATTATTTTTTAACATTTTTAAAAAACAATAACAACTTATCATGACAGGATTTTATTTTCCTCAAAATTCCTGCTTAAGATTTGTTCTATTATAGTGTGATAATGCCTTAAATACGAACGATAACTATTTGGTAAAGTGAACAAACCTTAGCATCGAAGATAATTGTCTAAATAATGTTTTTCCTTGATTTGTTAGGAAATATTTACAATTTATTAGAGTTTTAATAAACACATAGGTACATATTTAAACAAATAAGATTTTTAAAATCCAAAAAAATATAATTTTTGGATTGATTGTTTTGTCAATTTAAAAAAAAACACAAATAAAACTATTTGAAATAACTTTTTAAGTAACCCTCGTATTTTTTACTACATACTTACTAATAGTAAAATTTAAATACTAACGATTTACTTTTATATGGTTCTGGCTTTTGAAAATCTGTATTGTGTTCTGGTTTTTATCATTGGCACTTAAATATTTAAATTTACTTGGTCCTTCTTTAATAATTATACCTACAACAGGTAAACAGTTTTTATTTATATTTTTGTTTAGTTTAAGAATAAAAAAAAAACATAAATTAATGATTTTACTTACCACAGTTTCTCTGGAGGCGGAATCAATTTTTTTTAATATGTTTATTAAATATAACAAATAAATATAATACATAAATACAGGTAAAAGCTCTATAATCGGTTTTGCCAAATCTTAAAAACCATTCGCCGGAGCAGGTGTTAACTTCAATAATTCAATTTGTAATTCAATTATAAAGGCAATCAAGCCGCAGTTGTATGAATCTGGAAACTTGAGGGGGATTCGTTCGAACATACGAATGTCTTATCGTCTGCATAGGTTGCGGGATTCCAGGTTCTTGGTCATGGAAAATCGTTGTTCACTTTTACGTAGAAATAACTATTTTTATGATAAAATAGGAAGAACAAATAAATTTTGTTGAGCAGCGCGTTAAGATTGTTGAAGCCTTTTACGACAATGGACGCTCAAATCAAAATGCATTTCGTGGACTTAGTGGTTTTTTGGTCAGCTAAATCGGCCAATTTGTCCACAATCAGGAGAATTGTGCGCAAAATTCAGCAAACCAGGTATGTAGGATATGTTATAACACCCTTGCATGCTTGCCTAGTTCTTTCTGCGAAAACATTGCTTTTGTTCGAAAATGAGCTATCGCAAGATGATAACGGACTTCTTGTGGCCAGAAATTGAGGATATGGACCTGGACGATATGTGGTTTCAAGAGCATGGTGCCACACAGCCAACGCAACAATAGCTCTTTTGAGCGATAACTTTAATCGCATTATTATCTCACGTCGTGAGGATGTTAATTGGCCGTCACGATCATGTGATTGGACACCGTTGGACTTCTTCCTTTGGGGTTATTTAAAAGAAAAAGTGTACGTCAATAAGCAAAGAACAATTCAAGAGCTAAAGGAAGATATAATTCGGCACATTAACGACATTGAACCTCAATTATGCCTGAGAGTCATTAAAAATTAGGAACATCGGTTAGATTTGTGACACCGAGCATTTGCTCGATATTCTTATATCGCACCCTAAATACTAAAGGATCACAATCAGTGTTACCACCAGAAGAATTCAAAATAACACTTTAGATCAAGCAAAATTAACCGATTTAAATTAAATTACACCTGGGCGCTGTTTCTCAAACTACAAGTTACAAATCTACAAGTAAAATATATTTTGAACAAAAACCAAAATTGTAAAATTGTTGCTTTTTTAATGTATGTATTTAAGTTGTAGATTTGTTTCTTGTACTTTTGAGAAACAGGGCCCTAATATTTGCATTTCAGTCACATCATCTTTTTTAAAAATACAAATAACGGTTATTTTGGAATATCAAAAACTGTTCTACTTTTGACAATTCTGACTTCATATTCGGATTCAGCGGAAAATTTTAAATAATTAGCTGTCAGGTTCATTTGGTCACGACTTTGTTGAAAATTTGTCACGTAGTGTAATTAATGGCAAAATTTTTTTTTAGTGCATACAATGTATATATAGTGGTAATATAAATTAATAATAAAAAAAAAAAAAAAAGTAAAGTAAAAGAAGAAAATAAAAAATAAATAAATAAATACATTTAACTAATTTCTAAATGGCAAATCTAAGATATGATATCTCTTAAGTCTCTTAATTTCGTCAGTATCGTCTAATAAAGCAATAGCCAATGGATTCACGTGATAACTAAGTCTTTTTAAAACTTATTTAGTAAGTAAAATTCCTGTAGGGCTTTTATACAAAAGTCTCTTACGGAATTCCGATAAAGAACTGTTAAGGGCGCTAAATATTCTCTCAATTTAAGCATTTGAAAGCGACTGTAGGAAATATCGCCCAAAGAAAAATGGCCCAAAAAAATAAATGAAACATCGCCCAAAAAAATTCCATGTTAAATTGGGCCTGAATTCATATGAAAAGTGACCCAAACTTCTTGGGCTATTTTTCGTTACAATTGGGTGATTTTTTGTTTTTTAAATTTGGTGATTTTTCATTATGAAAAATCACCCAAAAATATTATATGAAAAATAGTCCATTTTTTCGGACATACTATTTGTCTTAATCATTCATTATTACTATACGACGAAATCCTAAATGTTATTTATAAAAATAACGGGACATATTGCAAAAAGGTGGCATGTCATAACGTAAAGTGACATAGTGTCCGTGGGCAAACTCGAAAGCATAGCTTACAAACTCGAAAGCATAGCCGGTCTATGGCCGGGCGCAAGGATTTTCTCCTCTTTGATAAAAAAAAAAGTACCGGCCTCGCTAACTAAAGGTTCTCTGCACAGCCGGCCTTTGGCCGGGGGCAAGGATTTTCTCCTCTATGGTATAACAAAAACCGGCTTCGCTAGCTTAAGCTTCTCTGGATTTTCTCTTGTATGGTATAACAAATACTGGCTTCGAGTACTAAAGGTTATCGGCGAAGTCGGCCTTCGTTCGGAAAGAAGGCTGATTTTAGAAACTTTACTTAGCGAAACCGTTACTGGTTATACCATTAAGGAAAAAATCCTCGCGCCCGCCCAAAGGCCGTCTGCGCAGAGAAGCTTTAGTTAGCGAAGCCGGTCTTTGTTATATCATAGAAGAGAAAATCCTTGCGCCCGCCCGAATGCCGGCTATGCAGAGAAGCTTTAGTTAGCGAAGCCGGTTTTTGTTATACCATAGAGTAGAAAATCCTTGCGCCCGGCCAAAGGCCGTCTATGCCGAGACGCTTTAGTAAGCGCTGTCGGTATTTGTTACAACATAGGGGAGAAAATCCTTGCACCCAAAAGTGTTTTCGTTATATGTTTAATATATGCACCCAGAGAAAAAACAACAAAACCATTTTTAAAAAAATGTTGACCATATTATGTTTAATTTAACCATATCATTGTCACCGACAACCACATTATGGTAAAATAAGTTTCTTTAAAAATAGTTTTGTTGGTTGTGACCATAATAAAACATGTTTTTCTCTTACATTTGTAAGTTACTAAATTTATATGAATAATAAACACTGTTTTGCAAAATGGGTAATTTTTAATTTCTTTTTTGGGAAAAAATTCGTTTTTTCTTTTTGGGTCATTTTTCATTTTTATTATGTGCTCTTTTTCGTTTCTTTTGGGCAAAATTTCATATTTAACATTTTGGGTTATTTTTCATGTTCTTTTGGGCGATTCTTCATTTGGGCGATTTTTCATTATTTTTTTTGGGCCATTTTTCTTTGGGCGATATTTCCTACAGCCTTTAAAAGCTGCAAAATAAAAATAAAATTTATTATATGTATGTATATTAGAATATTGAAAACATTTTTTGCCCAGATAAGTTTTTAGTTTGAATAGCTTCTTCCAATAAACTCCAGGTACTAAATTACTATGATAAACAATCTTTATCCAAATCATTGAGTCCATCTGGCGACATTCATTTCCAAACTTTTGAAAATATATACATATATACCGATTTAAGTCTTTTTCAAGAAAAAAAGCGTGACTTTGGTTCAGAAGACTGTGCAATTTATATCAACAATATTTAAAATGAAATAAATGTCAGCACTGAAATTAGTTCCCTTATGAAAAAAGTCTAATTTGAAGAAAGTTTTGCTATGCCTTTTTCAATTTTTATTGCATTTATGGAAATAGAATATATTTTTGAGGTATGACCATTTAACTGCAATTTTTTCGTTTGACTAGTGAAACTATCTCAAGTTGTGCCTCTTTAACTGATAAAATGCTTTCATTTTTTAAATTTTCTATTCTCCAACTGAATAGCAAACCGAAAAGTAAGAAAATTCACATAAATAATGCATGTTTTAAATGAAACATAAGTATTTTAAATTAAAGCTTTATTCATGCCATTACAAATTAAAGTATCACTAAGTACATTTCAAAATAGCTGATTTTAATATTTAAAAAAATATACTTTTCACGTCATTTTCATCTAAAAGGTCGCAACTGGAAAACTAAATTTTGCATTGAAAAAAATGCAAGATTTTACAAAAGGAATTCGCAATAGGCAAACAAACTAATGGCTAATCCCAATATAATTAACATTTAATTTGTTTTCTTATTTAAAATATAACAATTTTTGATAAAACTTTCGACAATCGCGATAATTTTATCAAAACAGGCGCATAAAAAAATACTACATTCAACTGAACTCACCTTTTTCAATTAAAGTAGCGCAATGCAAAAAAATGTAATGGTCATGTTCTTGTGTGACATTAAGACTTTGAAACCCGGACTGATGATCAGTAAGAAAAATATGAGCAACATTTTAATATTCAAGCTCTTCCTTTCTAATCATTTTATTCAAAACTCCTTTTTTCGATGAAGACGTGTCGTAGATTATATCAGTCGCTATCTTGCTAAAATACTATTGTTCCAGAGACATTTTTATGAGAGACCAATGAAATGAAGGACCTATTTAATGGACATCGTTAAATTAACACCCCTGCTAATAGAACTATAAAATAAACGTACATACCCACTTAAACATGTGTTCCAAAGGGAGCAGGTATTATGTATGAATTCATACCATAAATCGCTTCAAATCTGCTGATGGGATACCTGATTGTTGTGTGGGGTGTTCCCGGTTTGGGGGACTACTTTCTGCTGACAATAAGCGCATCTCTTAACATACAAACAAAGAACTCCTAATCTTTTTAAGGGCTCACTATCTTTATTAACATATTTATAAATGTTTTGCTTTTACTACACCATTTTTCATTGAAATTGAGAAAATTCCAAATGAAAATGAGAATATCAATTTGAAATTGAGAAAATTCCAGTTGAAATTGAGAATTTAAATTTGAAATTGAGAAAATTCCAATTGAAATTGAGAATATCAATTTGAAATTGGGAAAATTCCAAATGAAATTGAGAATTTCAATTTAAAATTGAGAAAATTCCAAATGATATTGAGAATTTCAATTTGAAATTGAGAAAATTCCAAATAAAATTGGGAAATTTTAATTTGAAATTGAGAAAATTCCAAATGAAATTGATAAATTTTAATTTGACATTGAGAAAATTCCAAATGAAATTGAGAAATTAAAATTTTTAATTGATAAAATTGAATTATGTATATAATTTTTATTATATTGTTACGTTTTTCCTTTAATAAACGCGTTTGAGTTCTTTTAATTGCAAATCCGAATATAAACACACACTTATTCAACTTAACAAACTTTATTGAAATTAATTATTTTGTTCACAATTGTTAGTTACAAACAGAACCGTTTTTCAAAACAGACTAAACTAATTTTACATGAGTCACCCCTTTTTATATTTCATAATTATTTCTAGATTTTTCCTGAACCTTCCCGTAAAAACTATTTATTATGTTCTATAACCATTTCTAGAAATTACTGGGAAATTTATATAGGAATTATTTTTAAAATAACAGTTGTGTTGAAAATTATACATGACAATTTTAAGTAACATAAAAAACCATTAATCATCCGCAGACTACTCCACTGCGCCCAATACGCTTTCATTAGTGGACCGTTCAATTTAATTTCTTCACGAGTCGGCCTTTCACCTTCTTTCTTAGCCATCATAATTTGCGCTAATAAGGGGTCACTTTCCTGCGCCGTTGACCAGTCTTCGCTGGGTTCCACATCTAATAAGCGAATCTCATTTATGCGTTTCTTGTTTTTAGACCCTATACCGTGCTTGCTTTTATGTTCACTGGGCCGTCTTGAATATGTGCTCGCTTTCCCACGTTTTTCATCGTTTCTTTGGGAGGACAATTTCTTATGATCACTAGTGACTAGCTGTCTTACAAGGGCTTCACTTCCATTCCCAACGTTAAGGGGTACTTCTAGACCATACCAATTCATAATTTGTCGTCCCATGTCTAGACTAATGCCTTGACGAATCATAAAATCTGCTCCAATTATGACCTCGTCCATAATTTCAGCCACAATAAACTCATCAAAAACTATCATATCGACCATTCTTATTTCCACTCTTGCTTTGCCATAGACAATAACAGGCTCTCCCGTAGCTGTTCGCAAGTTTACACCACTTAGCGGCTCGACAGCTCCCTTTATCAAATCAGCTCTTATAATGGAATGTCATGCATCAGTGTCGATAGTCAAAATGCGGATTTCACCATTTATGTAACCACAGGTCGTAATATTTCTGTTACTCGTTTTCACTACTAAATTGATCGTAAGATCTTCAGTTTCCTCTGCACAGCTAGCTCTTCTCAGCTTTAGCGGTGGCTCCCGTGATGATTGTTGACTTGCTCTTCGTTTGTTCCTTTGCGACGAAGCAGATCTCGATCGTTGTTTGGGTGCTTTGCAGTTTCGCTGAATGTGGCCAATCTTACCACAATTATAGCATTTTGCCTTGTTTTTACCTTGTTTCTCGCTCAAAGCTCGCAAAACTGCATCCTTCATGCTTCTCATTTCCTTTAAAATATCTCTTCCTTCTTCAGCAGCAAAATCAAGTTTCCGCACCATATACGTTTGTAGCCTTGAAATTATCCTTGCGGTTTATTGTGCTAGGGCAAATGATACCGTTTCTGCAAATGATGGCTTCTGTGATGCACATACCGCTAGTTTTACATCAGCATCCGGTATACCGTTTACAAATGAATCGATCTTAAAATGATCCAGCAATGGATGACTTTCACCTGGATAAGTAAGCTGCACCAAGCCCTCAATCTCTAATGCGAAATCCTGTAGCGTCTCGTTTGCCTTTTGTACTCTTCCCCGTAATTCCATTCTGAATATTTCTTTTCTGTGTTCACCACCATACTTTCGTTGCATCGTAATTGTTTCTGCAACTTACTGGTACACTTTCTAGAATTTCAGCCGCAGATCCTTTTAAACCCAGAATCAGCTCTATGGCTTTTTCTTCATTGTTCCATGCATTTTTGTTGGCAACTATGTCAAACTGGAACTTAAAAACACTAAATGGTGAACTGCCGTCAAAACTTGGAGCTCTTATTCTATTTGAGACTTCTGGAAAAACTCGCACCACTCCCTCTTGGCACTGAAGACTATTTACTCTTTCTTCCAGATGATGAAGTTTTCCATCAAAAACCGTGACTTGTGTTTTTACATCAGTGACTTGAGTTTTTACATCAGTGACTTGTGTTTTTACATCAGACAATTCTATTTCCATATCGTCTACTCTTTCGTTTATAACAGTAGAAATCTCTTGAAGCTTCTCAAGTTTTTCATTAGTAGCCTGAAGTTTCTCGTTTGTAACTCTAGAATTTTCTTGAATTTCGGCTAAGATGGCGCTTGAATTTTTATTTACCATTTCCTCCATTTTTCTAGAAGTTTCTGCCGACATTTTTTCCATTTTCTCCATCATAGCAGCAAACATTGTACCAAGATCCATGTTGCTTGTTACTGCACGGGTAGCAACTTCTATTTCTTCTTTTTCTTCAAATTCATAAGTTGCGATGTCAATAGTGCGTCGCTTAAATTCATCAATTAATCTTTTCTGCAGCTCAGCTTTATTTCCTGCAGTAGGCAGATCCAACTTGCTCAACTCCTTCTTGAGCTGTGCAACTTTTAGCTCATCGAATTTCATTGTTGTTTGTATAGTTTTTTTTTTTTTATCCTTTGTTTATTACAATTTCACTTCTGACACCAATTGTTACGTTTTTCCTTTAATAAACGCGTTTGAGTTCTTTTAATTGCAAATCCGAATAAAAACACACACTTATTCAACTTAACAAACTTTATTGAAATTAATTATTTTGTTCACAATTGTTAGTTACGAACAGAACCGTTTTTCAAAACAGACTAAACTAATTTTACATGAGTCACCCCTTTTTATATTTCAAATTTATTTCTAGATTTTTCCTGAACCTTCCCGTAAAAACTATTTATTATGTTCTATAACCATTTCTAGAAATTACTGGGAAATTTATATAGGAATTATTTTTAAAATAACAGTTGTGTTGAAAATTATACATGACAATTTTAAGTAACATAAAACTATAACTTACAAGATAACTTATAACTATAACTATAAATAATTCTTAGATAATTTAACTTTCGTAACAATATTCATACAACAAACATACATAACTCACATAAGGATCGAAAAAAATTTAAATAAATACATATCGCAGTATTATTGACCAACTTTTTAGAATTTTGGCCTTTTTAGGGAGTAAACGGGTGAAACCTGTAATTTGGGAAATTTTTTGTCACCCCAACTATCTTTTAAATCAATAAACATATAAATAAAGTTAATATCACATTCGCAACTAATCTAAAAAATCCAAGTACGAATTCGGTACTTTTTCGAAATTCGAACGTTAATTGTCTGGATCCCAATGCAATATTGCAATTTCTAATACTTTAATGGGGAGAAAAAAGTACCAAAAAGGGGGAACACGGGAAACTTAATTCCTTTCCTTAGGTTTTTGATTTACAATGGTACTTTCTTTAATTAAAGTTAATATTTTACCTATAAACATAAGCGTCCTGAGTGGAAAAGAATTTGTTGGTACTATTTTGTTATTTAACTTGTATTTTTTTGAAATTTCGGTCAGTATTGGACCTAAGGTCCTCAGACATGCAAGGTCCTCAGTGAATGACAGTCTGTATGAGTTGTCTTTTTGTTACTTTTTGTTAGTTAACTGGTAATTTTTTCAATTGTCATTAATATTGCACCTATAAAAATAATTTAACATGGAATTTCCTGAACGGATGAGAATAACTTTTTGGTACTTTTTTGTTTTTCAACTGGTTGTTTTTTTTATCTAGATACATAAACTTTGGCATAGAAGTACATATGTTCACGAATGAAAGGTAGATCTCGAAAGCAATCCTTAATGCAGCTTATCTTATTTCTCAATTCTTTTCCAGTATTTCTCTAAACATTTAAAATCCTCCATTATGACATAATTAGATTGCTTCGGTTACAGGCGCGGATCCAGCTCGAGCTGGCTTTATAAAATACAGACCTGAAATTTAACTCATAGAATAAATTCGAAAAATGAAAAAATGTTTAATATAATATAAAGTAACCTTCACAAGGAAATAATTCCCAATTTCTAATTGTTAAAAATAGTTGAGTTAAATACATTCAATTTATAAAGTAACACTATCCAGTGAGACACAAAGAATGCTGCCGAAGGCCGTAGCGGGCCAGAAAATGCATTACATTCTGCTGGTGTCTAATAATTGTAAATTTTTCTGTACATTCAATATACTTCATTGCTTTCCAAAGGAAGGCTAAGGTTAAATGTAAAAAGAAAATACAATATAATAGTCTGATAGTGTATAAAGTCATTTCTGAAAAATTAAAAGAATAGAACTATTACAAAAAAGCTTTATAAAATACAGACCTGAAATTTAACTCATAGAATAAATTCGAAAAATGAAAAAATGTTTAATGAAACATAAGTATTTTAAATTAAGGCTTTATTCATGTAATTATAAATTAAAGTATCACAAAGTAAATTTCAAAATAGCTAATTTTAATATTTAAAAAAATATACTTTTCACGTCATTTTCATCTAAAAGGTCGCAACTGGAAAATTAAATTTTGCATTGAAAATAATCAGTCGCTATCTTGCTAAAATCCTATTGTTCCAGAGACATTTTTATGAGAGACCAATGAAATGAAGGACATATTTAATGAACATCGTTAAATTAACTCCCCTGCTAATAGAAATATAAAATAAACGTACATACCCAGTAAAAAATGTGCTCCAAAGGGAGCAGGTATTATGTATGAATTCATACCACAAATCGATTCAAACCTGCTGATGGGATACCTGATTGTTGTGTGGGGTGTTTCCGGTTTGGGGGACTACTTTCTGCTGACAATAAGCGCATCTCTTAACATACAAACAAAGAACTCCTAATGTGCTTTTTTAAGGGCTCACTATCTTTATTAACATATTTATAAATGTTTTGCTTTTACTAGTTTAAATTAATTCCTTTTTTAATATTTTTCGTAAACCATAATATCGGGTGATTTTTTAGCTATTATCTTTTTGGCAACACTGGTTTAAACAGCTGACACACGTTTCGTGTTTTATTCAGTCTTTACTTATGTTTTTATATACAACCAAATTTTTCGCATAGCACCACGATGTGGGCAGTGTTGTTTTATTAAAGAACACCTTATCTAGGGTTACATATTTTGCAAAAAAAAATAAGGTTTATAAAATACAACAATATTATAGTATCCTTAAAGGATAAAGGAGACGACGATAGGCTGCGGCAATTTTGCTTAATATTTGTTTAAAACGGAGGAGAAAAGAGTTTTGAGTAAATAGTGGTTTAAACAGCGAGCTGTTTTGTGGCAAACAATGCGGCTCAAAACAAATTTGAATTTACTACTGAAAATAATGAATTGCTTCTTCTTCAACGTCTTCACTCTGAAAATTTTCGCTAAAATGATTACATTTAGCACTAGACACCACAAAAAGTTTGAAAAATGTCCAACATTCTGCCAAATATTAAAATTTTTTAATATTTCTACAAACATGCTTCCAATTTTTGTCAAACACCCCAATAAACAGCACAAAATATTTGTTCAAACGTATAGTTTTAACATGTTTGCCAAGCAATTTGTTTGGTTTATTTTGGCTTTAACATAATAGCAAGGTTCCGCCAGATAGATATACGTTCACATTATTACAATGGTTACACCCGAAAATTCTAATATACCGAAAATTGCATACATATAATATTTTTAAAAATTGTGTAAACTCTGTTTTAAAAAACGCTTAATAAATAACTGGAAAATGTCAAAGAAAATGATAACTGCTAAATCAGAAATTTTACAGCTAAATCAACAATAAAAATGATAACTTTAGCTCCAAAAATGGTCACCCTTAAAAGGTCTCTTATTGAAGCGCTCGATATGCGCTTTTTCTCTTCAGTGCTTCAAAAAACCCAAGTTTTTTTTACTGGGTATATACTTTATGTGGTCTAAGATCAACATGTAGAAATTACAAACGGCATGACAAAACGAACGAATAAAACTAATAAAATTTACTACATATTACGTTGTTAAAATAATTACTGTGTTTGAAATTGAATTGTTCAACATTATTAATTAAACTTAAGACTGCATCTAAATTATAGTATCTTACGTTTTAGGTGTATTTTTATAGACACATTCAGAAAGAATATTTAATTTTTTGTTTTTATAAAGCATGCAAATATTTATGTTTTAAAAACTATTTTTTTTTTGCGCATAATATAATTAATTTTTTTTTCTTCTGCTAAACTCTCTGAGATAGATAACATTTTTTATTTATTTGTAATTTAAAAATTTGTAAAATATCTCGTCAATAATATATATTGTTACGTTACTGCCTTTCCTTTATAAAAAACCGTTTCGAGTGCGTTAATTGCAATTCAAATAAAAGTAACACTATTGTGATCAACACACTTCAATGTTTATTATTTTCTGACGCGTGATGCGTATCAACTTGACCAAGTCTGAACTAATACTCTTTTTTGATGCGCTAGCCTCCGCAAGTATTTTTACTGTAATTCTGCCGTCTAGAACATTCAAAATGTTTTTCGAATGTTCGAGGCTTTACTATTAACGATTAATACGTCAGCTATTTTATGAATTTTTTATTAAACATCTAAAGCACCATCTATGGTTACATAAGTAGTCTCATCACTTAAACTATAGCTTTTTTAACGGACTTTTTAACAATAAATTAATTTGATACTAGAGCATTCTTCACATTGGGGTTGAAGTATAACGATGTAGAACAATTTTTCAATAACAATGTAAACTAATAAAATTACATATAAATACAAGACAACTAATAAATACAAGATAACTAATAAATTCTTAACTAAAGTTACTTTCGTAACAATATTACATACATATATATGAGACAGCGCATAGAGAAAGGGACCAGTAAGGTAAAGGGAACAGTAAATACCAACTACACAAAACAATAGGTAGGGACGACCTTCGCGCGTTTTCAAGGTTGATCTTTCAAATGAGACCAATACCAACACGCTCAGTGATGGTACACCAAAGATACACGCACTGTTGCCAGAAGTGCAGATTTCTCTGCATTTTGCTGATTTTTCGTTGCAAAAATGACGAAGTGAGATTTGCAGATCTTTGCCGTCAAATTGCAGATGTTTTAAAATTGAAGAAATTATAAAAAATTGTAAATACTTTTATATTGATCCTTGGGACCAAGATTGGATTTTTGGTGATCAATTAAAACGTTTAAAAGGAATAAATCCAAATATCTTATTGAATGGTGAGTTGGACTCAACTTTTATGCTAAGACGTATTGGAAATATAAATTGGATAAAAATGGTTGAGTTATTTAAATTCGAATTGAAAATCATCAAAAAACTGACATAAACATCTCGCTATCTCGAGTCTGTGGTTAGATTTTTAAAATTTTTTAAGGTAGAATCAAAGAATTCCTAAATATCTTTTATATTTTGTCATTCATTGGACAAAAAAAATTGCCGAACTTTTTTTTTATTCATGAAAAATACGATTTTTGGACTCCTTTTTTTAACGCGGTTTAGCTCACGGGAGATTATCGGTACAGCCAAAATATTTTGGGAATCAACATAAAAATTGTCAAAGTTAATTTTTAGGGCGGTACAACTTTAACTTTTTTTGTCGGTCTAATGTACAATGTATTTGGATATAGTTTTTCTTTGTTTTATGTTAAAAATACATACATATTAACTTTTAATTTCAATGTACCACAAAAATGTTAAATATCAGCTTTATTTTTTTTTAGTTTGTTGTATGAGTCCGAAAATAAAAACAAAATCAGCCTCGCAATAAAGTATTCTAATTTCCCAGATTTTTTGCAGAAGTTTACAATATTTTTCCAGATTTGTTGCTCCAATTTTTCAGATTTATTAGAAAAACTTTCTGGCAACAATGGGTACACGTATTTAAATCTTTAAAATGGCTCTCACATATAGACAGCGAAATATCGAAAGGCCCAAAAATAATGTGCATGAACTAAAATGTCATTTATTAAAAAAACGAAAATTGAAAATCATGTCGCTTACGTTATTTTCGCGGTTAGGGCTCGATATGTACCTAGTAAAAAAATTTGGGTTTTTTGAAGCTCTGAAGAAAAAAAGCACATAATCGATCGCTATTTAGTTGCTGACAGCGAAGAAGGTTTTAAAGCGAAAAAAAAAATATGTTATGGCTTACGAAAATTATTAAAAAAAAGCATTTAAACAAGTAAATGAATATGTTAATATAGTCAGCCCTGAAAAAAGAACTTTAGGAATACTTTATTTGCATGTTAAAAGAAGCGCTTATTGTCAGCAGAAAATAGTTCTCCAAACGGGGAGCACCCCATACAAAAATCAGGTTGAGGTATGAATTCATACATAGAACCAGCATCTTTTGAAACACATTTTTTACTGAATATTTTTATCGCAACATTGTAAAAGAGTATATAAGTATATACATTTGACGGGCTTTTCTTTATTTTTTGACAGTTAAGAGCTATAGGAAAGTTAAAAAAAAAAACACGCACATAAAGTTCAGAAAAATGCATGAAATCTTTATTTGAATCGATAGTACGGTCCATATAATTTAATGTTTGAAGATTATTTCATGCAAATGTTGACCGTGACTGCGCCTCAAATAGTCCATCCGCTTAGTCCAATTTGGGCATACTCTTTCCAACATTTCGGCCGTTATCTCATGAGTAATTGCTTCAATGTTGTCTTCCAATGCGTCAATTGAACAGGCATGTGTGTATAGACATGAGTTTTAACATAACCCCACAAAAATTAGTCTAAAGGCGTTAAATCGTACTATCTAGACGGCCAATTGACCGGTCCCAAACGTGAAATAAAATGTTCACCGAACGCGCCTCTCAATAAGTCCATTGTTAAGCGTGCTGTGTGGCATGTGGCACCGTCTTGTTGAAACCACATGTCATGCAAGTCAAGCTTTTGCATTTTGGGCAAAAAAAAAGTTGGATATCATCTCACGGTAGCGCTCACCATTCACAGTTACGTTACGATTCGCATAATCTTTGAAGAAGTACGGTCCAATGATGCCACCAGCCCATAAGAGGCGCCAAACTGTGACTTTTTCTTGATGCATTGGTAGCTCTTGCAATGCTTCTGGCTGATCTTCACTCCAAAATCGACAATTCTGCTTATTAACGTACCGAATAGCCGCTTCAGTGGGTTGATTAAACAATTTGCAAGCGTTGTTCGTTTGTAAGACGATTCATGGTTAAATTATAGACCAAACTGAAGATGTTTGACAGTGAAACAAAACACGAAACGTGCGTCAGCTGTTTAAACCAGTGTTGCCAAAAAGATAATAGCTAAAAAATCACCCTATATAATGATGACAAAAGCATATTTTCTTAACATGGTTAATACTCTGCACATTTGCCTTTCGCGTTTTTTGATTTGTTTTTCTCTTTTCGCAAATCATCACTTTTTATTATATTTAAATGTTCAAGTTCAAATTTATTTTACATATTATGACATTTCATTACTGTCAATCTCTGCACAGAAACAAAATAAAAATTGATTTCAATTAAAAAATTTGTGATATTATTACATATTAAAAAAAATTCAATAAAATTTGCACCAGTAAACAAATTAATAGTATCAATTAAACGTTTCATTCACTTGATTAAATTTTTAATTAAAACTGATTTTAGTTTTGATTTATGCTTTAATAAGAGAAAATTTTGGAGAATTTTTTTTGTGCGCTATCTTTAATTTGTATTGCCAGTATTACTTCATTCACAAATGTGCATTAAGCGTTCGTATCAAAATTGCATTCACAATGCAATAGAGAATAGCCCCTTAGGAAATCCACCCACTGTAGGTACTGGAATAACTATTAGTATACTAATGCATATTAGCTTTTAAAATCAGCGCGAACATCTTTTTGTGCAATTAAAACATCATCATTTATATTTTTAGGTTTCTTCTTTCTCAATAGCTTAAAAGTATTTTTAACAGTGGTAGAAAAAAATGTCTTATTACTTACATACGGTTTTCTTTTTCTCTTTTTTAATTTACAAGCTTTATTATTCTTCATACTTAAGCCAAATTTTACATTTCCTTCATAGCATTCGTAACAAACCAAGCGTTAGATTTTTTCTTTAAATAACTTTCCAATGCCTGATTAGCTTTATGTATTTAAGAGTAGTTTACACGATCACACAAGTCGTACGTATTTTGAGAAAAATATAACCCTGTCGTTATAAGCTGTAATTGTTTATTGAAAATGTTTAATCAACTATTAGATTAGGAAAGCATTTTCTTTAAAATACTTAGTTGTATCGTTAGTTTTTGAGAACGTTATATCGTGTCTCTGCAAACAGCATTTGTTATTATCTATATATATAAAATTGTAACGTTACTGACTCACTGATTCATCATCGCACAGCCTAAACGCCTGAAGCTAGACACTTGAAATTTGGACCAGAGATTGGTCACTCCCCAAATCGATCCACTAAGACGGGATTTTTGGAAATTCGAATGTTTAGGGGGTAAAAAAGGGTAAAAACGGGAAAATTCGGTAACCTTATATCTCCAAAACTAAAAGAGATACAAAAAAAATTTAATACCTATCGTTGTTCTTTAGAAAAATAAGCGGACAGGTGTCTGGTACTTTTTTGAAAGCTTTTGGTACTATTTTTTTCTTTAACTGGTACCTTTTATATATCCGTATTTATTGGATCTAGAAACATAAAATTAAACATGCAAGCTCCTGAGTGAGAATCTGTAAGAGGGATTTTTTTTTTAATAAACTGGTAATTTTTTTAATTTAATATTTATTTTTGTGCATTAAATAAAAAAGCAAATTGGTGTCTGGTACTTTAACGAAATTCTGTCGTTTTAGGTAGTAAATCTAGCTTTTAAGCCAATACGTATAGAAATAAAAATTAAATAACATTTGTTACTTATCTAAAAAATACAAATGCGAATTTGGTACTTTTTCGAAATTCGAACGTTTCAGGGGTGAAAATTGTACCTATGTACATCGATCCCGCGAACCTCATACCTCCTAAACTAAAAGAGATAAAAAACATCAGCAATTCGCTAATCGTATATTTCCTAAACAAAAAGAGATACAAAAAATTTAATACTAATTATTGTTCATTAAAAAAAATAAACGGAGAGGTGTCTGGTACTTTTTTGAAGGAAGACCTTTTTGGGGTGTAAAAGGGTAAATAAATATTGTATCACATTTTTAGCTTATCTAAAAAATACAAAACAGGTTTGCCCCTTTTTTGAAATTCAAACGTTTAAGGTGTGAAAATCGTTCCTAATTTTGTTACTGTTTTTTCAACATTTTTCTCCATCTCTATATAATATAAATTTGTAAAGTAACTGACGGATTCATCATCGCACATCCTAAACTCTTGAAGCTAAAAAGCTGACTTTTGGACCGAAGGTTGTCCTCTCGCCAAATCGATTCCGCTAACCAAAAAAATCCAAAATTAAAGAGATCCAAAAAATTTAACACTTATTGTTGTTCGTTAAAAAAAATAAGGGGACAGGTGCCTGGTACTTTTTTGAAAATAAACTTTGGCATAAAAATATGTCCACGAAGAAAAAGGAGACGCTAACGAAGTAGCGGGTTAAATGCTAGTTTTAAAATAAAACCAAAATGCAGTTTATAATATTTTAACCTTTTCCAATAAACCATAGAACGATATGATAGCGAAAACTGTATTATATCTTCTGGCGATAATAATATTATATACTTTTATTTAAAACGATATCGTTACAAAATCACTTTTCCAAATATTTTCTTTAAAATTGAAAAACAAACAAATGAGAAATCATCAAATATTATTTAAACGTAGAAAATTTAAAAATTCGGTTTCACAATAACGTTTCGATATCGTTACAACAACGCTTACTGGATTTAAATAAAAAAAATTGACAAGTTAGATTATTTTAGATTTTCTTGCGGAACTTTAAATTTTTCTTTCTGCAGGATTATGTAATGAGTACGATTCTTTGTTTACGTATAATTCAAAAGATTACTCATTTTAATTTAAAATAGCTTTGGTAAACATTAAAATTTTTAAATTTTATTATATTACAATATCTACAGCATATAAAATAATATATTAATAATATAAATTTTATTTCGATGTGCATAAAACAACAACCAATAAATTTTGTCGTTTCCCTAAACTTCCAATAAGAATTCAATAAAAACTCTAAAAAGTATAGTGTTGAAACATTTACGCATAAAAATTACTTGAGTCAGCCAGCTTCTGTTTCCTGGCATTTCTACATTACGAACTACAGCGACTGCACATGTGTATGGAATAGTGCTACAGCACAATAATGAAGTTTTATTACGAACATGTACATATGTTTAGCTAAAATGAAACAGTGAAAATGAAAACAGTGGAGAAAGCATAATTTCGTATATAAAAAAAGTTCTTTAACGACACAAATTTTTAAAATTTTATATTTTTCCGAAAAGTAAAACAGGCTAAAAAATTATAACAAAAAGTGCAGAATCTCGCTTTGTATTAATTTTTGTGAGAATAAAAATATTTTTTTCTACGAATTTTGGGTTACTTCGAAGAGACCACAAAATCCATAAGCGAAGCCACTGCTCAATGTCTGACGATATTCCGTAGTTAAAATTTTTTGAACATTATTGGAAAATACAATAAATGAATAAACTGAGACTCAGAATAGGGGGCAAATTATGGCAGTCGTGATCGAATACTTTTTCGATTCAAAAGCAATTTTTTTCTCATTCTTTATGTCCATACTGAACGGATCGAAATTATTTATTAAGTGTTGTAAATCATTTATTTTAGTTTTCACAACACTGACAAAATAATTACGATTCGTTCAGTATCGACTGAAATAACATTGCTTTTGAATCTAAAAAGTATTCGATCACGACTGTCATAATTTGCCCCTAGTTCAGAGTCCTAAAAATTAGCGACTTACTTAGTCGCCATAACTTATAAATGTTGGTATTAATAAGGGATGCTACGCCTTTTTCCGATACGATACCGATACTGAAAACAATATATCGCCGATATCGATGCGCATATTGAATTTGAATTCAAGAAACCAGACCTGGAGTGGAAAATTGTCTCTCAGATGCGGCAGAACTGATTTAAGAAGTTGAGAATTTCTGCGCCATTTTCTTCACGTCTGGGTATAACATGTCATTGCGCCAGTAAACAAGCGGTTCTGCTTCTCTAGAAATATTAGAAGATCTAAGGTATCTTTGGAATTCTTTTTTAGCACAATCACAGCATAGGATAGAAAAACGCTCATCCTCCTTGGACTCTCTTATAATTTTTTCACAAACAGTCCAAAGGTCAGTTCTTGTAGATTTATCAGAACTTGACCTTGTTTCCAAAGCTTTCGAGAGACATGTTAAGTAGCTCAATTAGACTTTTTTTTTCTTATTCGACTGAAGTCGACTGTTATTAAAATATTCAAGCATTGTATCGAGGTTCAAGAAGCCTCGGATCTTTTAGCTAATGCTAAGTCAGCCGCTAAATTTTGGGACTCTGAACTATTCTCTATCTCCGTTCATTCATTTATTTTATGAAACAATTTCATTGATCTGTTTTAATTTTATGCTCTGCTTTTTAATGTGATATTACTATGGAAAAAATAAGCATAGAAAATTAAATTGTTTGTTCTAAAATACTAAAAAAAATATATATATATATATGACAGCGCATAGAGAAAGGGACCAGTAAGGTAAAGGGAACAGTAAAAACCAACTACACAAAACAAGAGGACGGGACGACCTACGCGCGTTTTCAAGGTTGACCAACAAGGTTGAGATGTGTCGCTTTCAAATGAGACCAATACCAACACGCTCAGTGATGGTACATCAAAAATACACGTATTTAAATCTTTAAAATGGCAAAACCCTTAGGCCCCTTTTTATTTTCCGCATCACATATATAGGTATATAAAAAGTATCGTCGAATCGAAAGCAAAATATCGGCGATACCGATGCATCTGAAAATCTGAAGTATCGCCGATATATCGGTATCGGTATTCGTTACATCCCTAGTATTAACATAACGATAGCTTCTATGTCAATACAAAATGTTGTGCTGGTCGGTCCAAAATTAACCATTGGTCCCATATAAACCCCCATCCTTAAATCAATTAACGGGAAAAAATCTTATGTAGATAAGGATATCTAAATAATATTAGGAACAAAGAACTTTTGGCGCCAAGAAATAAATGAAAATTTACCCGAAATTTGGGGCTATTTTTCATAGTGCAATATAACCCCATTTTTTTACTGAAAAATTACCAAAACAAAATTAAAAATAGCCCTACAAATAAAATGAAGAATCACTTACAAATTTTTAATGAATTTTAACCCAAATAAACTTAAAATCCCAAATTTTAAATTCCTATTTCAGAATCCGAATAATTATACAGTTTTGGTTTTAAAAATCGCCCGATAGATAGCCTTCGACCGTGCGCAACGATTTATTCCTTTATGGTTTAACGAACGCTTTATTTACTAAAGTGACGCTACATATACGGCCTTCGGCTAACCAAAGCATCTCTACATAGCCAGCAAGGGTTTCCTCAATTTTGGTAAATATTTTCATTTTATATTAGTTAATGAAAAATATTACATTTAAAATGCAAAAACCCAAATGAAAAAATCAAAAAAAAAAAAAAAAAAAAAAATAGAAAATGCCCCAAAATTGAGTATTGCTGTGTCTCATGTAAAATTTTGGGGCCATTCTTCAATATCTTTTTGGTCTAATTATGCGCACCGCCAGAACTTTTACATGAATATTAATCTCATAACATAATTTTACTCTGGCGGGTCCATGATTCCCCATGGCTCCCGAATAGGCTGTACCGTCGAATATTTTTTTTAAAATACGGGGGTGTAGGGTATCATATGGTCGGGCTTGACCGACTATACATTCTTTCTTGTTTTATTTGTCATATTTTGGCTTAGTACTGTAACACTTTTTTCATATTTTGTGTAAAAGTCAGAAAAGAAAAGTAAAGTAGAAAGAGACTCACGCTATCGCTCTCTCTCTCTCTCTCTTTTTATAATAAAATTTACTTCATGTTCTAAAATGTTTAATCGCAGTAGAACGGTAAATATAATAAACGTTTCCACTTACATGTTTTGCAGCAAAACAAGTGTTTTCCCATACATTTTTCATGTTCGAAAAACTCAATCAAAAATAAGTTTTAACAAGGTTTCGTTTAAATGTGCTAAATTCCTATTTCATACTATTGATAAACTGAAATTAATTGTTGATGGGATAAGCTATTCCTATGCGCATTTCACTGGTTGCTTAAGCCATATCGTCAGGAAACTTCATCCAAAGCTTTAAGAAAATCTAAAGATATTATACAAATAAAACTGTTGAACGAATAAGAATTATAAACCCCAGTTTTACTTGTAACAATATCAAAGCTTAAACAAAAACAACAACAATAAACAGTGAGTTTATCTTTTTTTACAGTCCCGACTACAATTGGTTGATTTTTTCAACGCTAAATGTAGTTGTAAGTGGGTAAAGAAAACAAGTTTTGCTCCAAAACATGTCGAAAATCATGAATACAACTCTGGGTTATCCATTATTGGTGAATGACAGTTTCGCGGTAAGTTGTGAAAACGGGCCTAAGGGTATTAATAAAGTTATTTTAATTATATTTTAATTTTTTGAACTGTAATCTTTAAAATGTTTTACTGCCAATTTCGTTATTTCCTCTTTCTAAAGTGCATCAACAATTTATGAAAATGTAAATAATAAGTTTAAAAAGATAAGAATTAACTTAACAAAGATTCTGTTAAATAATTTATATACCATATATACAAATTACGAAAAAAAAAAATTTATTTATATATTTGTATAATTTCTTACAACTTTTGTCCAATACTGTTGTACCGTACCGAATTCATACAACTTAAAGCAAAAAAAAACACTCTTCTGTAAAAGTTGCTTGAAAATAAAAATATTTCAAGAACATAAAGAAGGAACAAATCTCATCTACAAACTGTTTGGGAAAACTTCGTTTTCTTAACTTGAAAATCAAATATATTTTCTTTGCACTTCATAAAATTTTATATTGGTTTTAAAAAGACAGTCTAAAGAGATGATGACGATGACGTCGACGTCCCTGATGATGTTGCAAGGAAAATATCAATAGAATCCACTTCCGGTAGAAATAGAAAAGACACCGCTTTATGTTTTTTAATTATTATGTATTTGCATTCAAATTTATTTTTCCTATATAAAAAAATGTTATTTAAGTATTTTTTGTTCAATATGATTATTAAAAAAGATTTTCAAAAAAAAAAAAAAAAAAAAATTGCGAAATTCTCGGAAAAGTTACACATAATTTAATTTTTTGGCATTAATATAAACGCAATGATATAACGCCAGCCAACAATAAAAGGGCAAAAGATGTGCCAATAGTCACCGCAGAATCAGGAGCCAAAGGAATATAAGTAGAATTCAATTCCAAGAAATTACAACCAGTGCCTTCACAGGTATAACAATTCGATTCGTCCTTGCACAGACCATTGGCTTGAGCTGACGAAAGACAACCACGTTGTACGGAAGTGCTGGTATTACGACCATCTTTGCGAATATAACATTTATCGCCCAACTTATAGAGAGGACAAATGGTAGGTTTGCTGTAGATTTCAGTGGCACAGGTACTATTTTCATTGTCGCCAGAACATTGCAAACATGAGGCACGATGAGTTGGAAATACTTGACGGTTGCAGCCTTCGGTAAAAGTGCAAATTAAACATTCCATCTCATTGTTGCAATTCGAAGCAGTGGCATTGTCTAAATCAACAGCACAGCCGCGTATGGTGTTGCCATCTGTTAGAAAAGATTTAAATATTTGTGCAAAAAAAAAAAAATAATTAAATATCATTTACAAACAATTTCACCAAGTTCAGTTTAAACTAACTATGTATGTGCCGGTTCACACACGTCAAGTTTGACTCGTCAAGTCTTGAGTTTTTGGAGAGAGGGGAATAGAAATGGCAATTTTTTCCCCTTCTCTCCTTAGTCTGGGATCACACTATGAAAGTTTTCTTTCAGAAAGTCTTAGTTTATGGGTGAGAGAGGAGAAAGGAAAAGCATGTTCGCTTCTCCTCTCACCAATAAACTTAGACTTTCTGAAAGAAAACTTTCATAGTGTGATCCCAGACTTATAGCTCAAGACTTGACGAGTTAAACTTGACGTGTGTGAACCGGCACTTTTTATTACTTTAGCTTCCAGTTAACAATTTGTTTTTTTCAGTTATAACTGATAGTTAATTATAACTGAACTTGGTGAAATTTGCCGTTGTTATGTTTATTACCTTTAACCATCGTATAACATTTGGAAGATGAATTAGTGCATTCTTTAGCTAAATATGCATCTGGGTTTGTGGCGCATTTACTGTCTGTAGACGAGTTGCATTGGACACAGGCATCTAGAAAGGAAGTAGAACAAATAAATTAAAAATATTCTAGTAATTAAGTTTTGCACAATAATACATATTTAAGTCATTTATATGTATACATTTTTTTTGGTAATTCTCTTAGTAAAGTATGCGGAAAAAAATATCGACTAACGAATTACCAGTAATAAAAAATGTTAAATGTTGAAATGTTATTTAAAAATCAAAGTTAATATACAATTGAAGCACACCCGCGAATAACGTTGTAAAAGTCACTTTTTGCAAAAACAGTTTTTTCAGATAACCGTTAAAATTACTCTCGTACACTGTTTATCACCAAAATTATGCACCTTAAAGCCTTTAAAAATGACATACAAATAGTCAGCTAGTGGAAGAACGTTGGAAGTTACTTAAAAATTATACAAAGCAAATGGTCTTAAACGTGGAATAACGTTTTAAAAGCCACCAGTCATGATACTTTGCGTAGTGGAAGAACGTTTTAAATGACATCGTGATTGTGGATATGAAACGTTTTTCCACTAAAAAAAAGTTTTAAACTGTAAATTTGCATGTAATTTAAAGTTTAAATTTGTTGATATTTTGCATAAAAATTTTTATTATCATTATTTTTAATAATCTAAAAAAAAAATAAAAAATTAATAATCTTGCCTGTTAAAAACGTTTTTTTCCTGAAAAAAAATTATTTTGTAACTTAAAACGTTATTCGCGGCTGGGCTTCAATTGTTAAAATACACAACTCAAACTTATTTTACAAACAGACATCTAGCCGCATCGATGGGCTTTTTTCATATTTTGAGGCTCCTATCGCATAGCCTCTTGAATCCCCTTTGTATAGCCATCCATTTAATTTGAATGTCATAGAAATTTCCTAAAAAGTTTTAATTGGTGTCCAACAATGACCTTCCATTATACAATTCATGACGAGTCTGCATCAAAAAAATAGTTGTAACAAATCCCGTATTAGATGTTTGATGATAACTGACTGTTTTCTGAGACAGTTGGAACGGGTTTCTATGCACATTTGACTACTCTCATATACTACGTTTATACGTAGCCTATTCGCGAATAAAAATTATTTGCGATTAACTAACTTACTGTTTATATGTCTATTTCTTAATGAAAATTCTTTTAAGTGATGCCAGATGGAAAATTTATTCATTTAGTAGCACTGTATGTATATAAACTTTTTATTTTTTAAATGAAAAAGATTGTGTATTTTTAAATTTATTTGCACATTATTGATTTAATTTTACTTTTGTTGTCATATGAGTGTGCCACATCGGAATAAAAACGTAAAACGGTTAAAAGTGTGGCAATGCTTAAAATCTTATTTGCAAATAGTGTCGTTAATCAGAAATTGTTTTCATGAGTAAGCTCTTCGCAAATAAAAATTTAATTCACTGTTTATGCGGCAATATATTTATTTGCGAATAAGTGGTGCGTATAAACGTAGTAATAGTCAAACTAGACTAAATGTATAATATCATTTTTATATTAAAAAATATGTATTTCGATGATTATTAATACAATAATGCTTACAAAATCCTACCCCACCCCTGATCTCTTAATGTTATATGTACGTGAATTTAGCATTATTTTAGGTTTTTTTTGTGCTTAAAATAGCACTTAAAGCCATTGTTGCCAGTGGATTTTTTGGAAATAAACCAACACATGCAAAAATAAATCTGTTTTTTCCTACACGATGAAAAAATTTCCCCTACAAAAATCCCTACACATTGTTGTCATAAAAATAGAAGAAAAAAACCTTAGTTATAAAAAATAAATTTTATTCGACAAAAAACATATATTTTTAAGCGGTTTTATTGAAAATGAAAGTTTTTCATCCGTTTTGGACAAGAAAATATTTCTAAAAATAAGTTTTTTCTGCATTTATTTCATAAATAATGTGATATGATGAAAAATCCCTACATATTGCGGGTTATAAAAAATCTGTCCGATTTTCCATCTTCTATTTTAGTATCAAAAATACCTACATGTAGGGATTTTCCCCTACTTCTGGCAACACTGCTTACAGCAGACTCATCAAAATATAAACTTCGTTAAAAAAAAAAGTTGATATTCATTAGTTAAGAAACTAGTTTAAGAAATGAAATTCATAAAAATATAATTTGTTTTGTAAAAAAAAGACGTGCGTCACAAAGGGTTCACGGCTTTTGTCAAAAAATCACAACATTTTTTGGCTGAAATTAAGTGCTTTTAGAATTCTCTTATATTCATCTTTCTTTTAGGAATTAGATTTTGTAATGCAAAATTTGCTAAACATAAGGAAAACACACTTCAACCTTTGAAGTTAATTCCACTTTTTGCGGCGTGCGTCACAAAACTTTGTGATCAATTATTTTGCAACAAATACTTGCTACATTTTAAGCGTAATTTGAAAAAAATCGGATGAAAAATAAAGTTTTTATTACGGATTTTGTGGAACGACAATATTTTCATCTCATATAAATTTCCGTTTTTTTTAATCCATCAGTTTTAACGTATTTTTCGTTTACAAGAAAATTAGGCAAATGTACGGATTGATATATATAAGTTATAAAAATAAAATTTCTTGAAGATCGGTCCATAATTTACCATATGCCCCATATAAAGCCCACTCCCGTCAAACAGTTTAGTACGCCTAAAACTGTAACAAATTATGCTATTGAAATAAACTTTGGTACGTCACGGTCTAAAAATCACACTGTTAAAATTCGGGAAGACCGGTCCATAATTTACCATAGGCCCCACATAAAACCTACTTTTGGAAAACAGTTTAGTACGTCTGAAACCGTAACAAATTATGTTATTACAATAAATTTTGGTCTGTCACAGTTTTTTATAATAAGAAATTACACTGTAAAATTTCGTGAAGATCGGTTCATAATGTAGCATAGGTCCAATATAAAGCCAACTCCTGAAATATTCTATCTGTCGGTGGAGCGTATTAAAGATTCGGCATAGCCAAATATAGCACTATTACTTGTTTTTTTTTTTTGCTTTATTAATTTAATTCAACGATACCTTCAATTGTAAGATGGATTACGACATTTAAGGTTTAGTGTCGAAATCAATCTAACCTTTTTGAAAGGTACAAGGTAATAAAGAAATTAACATACAAGAAACACACGTGAATTCCATAAACCCTTCCTTTTGGAAGTCGGTAAAAAGACATTAATGTAACGATTTTCACATTTATACCTGAAGGGAAATTTTTATACCAAAGTGCGACGATAAAAAATCGTATATTTGCTTATGGTGATGTCAACTGTCAATTGTTTAGTTGGCTAAAAAATTAACAATATCTTTTTTTTTAATCAATAATTTTGCTGATAAGATTAGAAACTTTAAAAAAAGCAAAATAAAATTTGAATGTTAAAGAAATTGTTATGTGAAGAAAAAGGAGTCCAACAAATACAAGATAATATTTTTGTAAAAATGTTCTTGGTTACGCAAACACTACTACAGTCGGGCCTTGATTATCCGTGATGGTCGGGACCCGAAGCATTACGGATAATCGATTTTCACGGTTAATCAAATAACAATTTTGATTATACAGTTTTTTTTAATATTTTTATTATTCAACAAGTGAACATTGGTGTAAATACATATTTACATTAAAAAAAATTTATTCAAGAAGTTTATGTACTAAATATTAAATTTTCTACTGGAAACATGAGACAAAAAAGGACATTAAGCCAAAATGAGTCGTGTAATGTTGTTTGTCTAATATTTTTCAAATGCCATCACGGATAATAGAGGTAATTACTGTTAATCGAAGCAAACATTTTGAAAACATTGCAAACAAAAAACAATAGACTGATATTTGGACATCACGGGTAATCGGGGTTACCGTTTAACCGGATCACGGATAATCGAGGCCCGACTGCATATAATTTACCCAATTTTTATTAAATATGTATAAGTTTTTTTTATTACCCGAATTCACATAAGCCAAATAGGCTACAAATATAATACCACAAGAAAAAAAGAAACGCATTTTATATTAAGTTCGTTATATTTTTTCTTAATTTACACTTTAATTTTAACTCGTATATCGTAAACGTTTAAATTCTGCTAGCCGTGATTCTAGACTGAATAGTTAAATGCAATTTTAACTTTTTTAGCTCTTATCGAAACTTGAGTTTTTTTTTATTTTAATCTTATCTATGTTTTATTTATTTGTTTATTATTATTTTTATACATATATGTATATATATTATTGCTAGTATTGATAATTATTTGAGTATTTATGTGGTTAGTATTGATAACAGTTAATTTTCTCTAACACTTGTTGAAATGCTATTTTTGATTTCTTAAGCGAGAGTGTAACTTTGACCAAGATAATCACACCCTTGACTGTAATATTGATATTTGTTTTTAGTGTGTCATTTTAAATTCTCAAGAATTTTAAAAATTTTCTTATAATTTACTAATCGAAATTTTATTTAATGTAAACATGCATACGAAATTAAAAGGAATAATTGTTATTTTTTGCAAAGTGCAATATACAGAACATTATATTATACAGAACAGTACTGTATTTTAGAGCTTTGTTCTGTGTGAATTTTTTTAGTGAAAAACCAAAAATCGTTCTATAATTAATTAAACGTTCTGTATTTGTCAGAGTACCCACTCTATTTATTGTTGATCGATTAATAGAAGAAATAATTAGCCTTTATTTGATCAAATAATTGTTTAATTTCTTAGAAAAAATTTTTTGAATATAAAACATTTTTTTTTAGATTTCTAACTAATGAAATAACTTAAAACTAAATTACCGGTCATTACCTTTTGCATTTATTTTCATTACACATACTTTTGAACATATTGTAGCCCCCCTGAAGGAAACCTGGGTGCAAGTGTCTCCAAGTCACCAGTTTTGTCGACTATATTGGTGACATTGTCAACGAAGTGTCTACACTACATTAAATTAGCCACTTTATTTGGCTTAAATACGAAAAAGATTTTATCAATAACAACTGAGAAGTAAAATTCCTATAAAAGTTGAAGAAATAAAAAAAAAGATTGTTATGATTTCGTATACATAATTACAAAAAGTGTAGACTACTTTTACTAAAATGTACAAGCGATTCTCTGGTTCCAATGTCTACATATGTTCCCAAAGGAACTACATAGTCAGTAGTACCAATGTCAGTAGTAGATATCCAATGACACGCACATGTTAAATGTCTATTGTAAATAACATTGCCTGGGGTATAATAAGTCACTAGTACTGGTGACTGTGTCAAAAGTGAATCAGTACAGATTCACTAGTGACATTTCCTGCAGAGCCCTTTTTAGATGTGGGTGTATGTGTGACAAATTATGAAAGTCACGATAAATGTCAAATTCCATACGTAAGAAATTTTGTACTAAAATAGCGCATTTTTCATATTTAGTTTGGCGTTTGTTGCAAAAAAAAATCATCAGCATTTATAAATGTGGAAACAATACGATGTCAGATAATGGGTTACCTGTTTTTACCAGACTGCTTATTCCTTTATTAACACGTATCTTCCAATCGGCTGGAATTCGACATTTGATTTATTATTAAATTCGCCTTAAAAATCTAAGTGTCCTTAGATAGGTGCTTGAAAACACAATCACAGATTTTCGGGGCAAAATAGTAATACGGTAAAAAAAAAATTAGCCGAACCTATAGAGTAAAGCCTTAAGCTTTGTTCACAATCAGAGCAACAATTTCGTTTTTTCTTCCCAAAGTATTTCATATATTTTCCTTTCATGTTGAGTCTACTTTAACTTCAGCAACAATTTGTATGAAATTGTTTCTGACGTTTAAAATAATTTTATTTAGTTATGAATGAAAATTTTAACAAGATGTTGTAAAAAATAATAATAAATGCATAAATAATATTGTTGTGGCTAAAATTTGCAAACTGTTTCTTAATGCAAAATGTGTGTGGTTGCAAAAAAAAATGGTTGCTCTATTATCAGGCGCGGATTCAGGGGGGCGGGTGAATAAGGAAATCCCCCCCCCCCCCTAAATTATAAAAATATGTTTTGTTTATTTCGATAATACAAGAATTCCCAATAATAATATTTTTTTTAAAGAACAAAATTTTTGGAAATCCCAGCAAGATTTTTTGTTTTTTTTATTGAATCTCTAAATCTAAAGAAATTTTCAATAAGTATCCAAATCTTAATCCTTATAGTTATTTATTAGATATTTCCAATGAAACATCTAGTTTACCGTATTCAAATACTTATTATTCTACATTCAATCCCAGCAGGTGCCATCTATATGCAAAGACTAAACGTTTAACTTGATTATGCGTGCTGTTGAATTATTATTAAGCCTTAGTATATGCAATATTTATGTTTATATATGTTATATAAATCAAAATTCTATTCGATAATTTTTGACGAAAGCACGGATTTGTCGGGGAAAGCCAGATTTCCTTATCTTTAAAATATATTAACATACAACAACAAGTTGTTAAGGAAGAATTTACTGGCCTTGTTGTAAACTCATTTGAAGAGGCTTCAAAGGATATTGAAGACATTGATGTGTCAATTAATGCGAAGGCACTATCATCAATAGTTCTTAAAGCTTTGACAAATTTTGGTCTTGACCTAAAAAATTGTGTAGGAGTTGGAACAATTGGGTGTCCTCTGATGTCAGCAGAAAATGCTATTCCCATAAATCAAACAACTCAATTTCTAACAGCAATAAAGTACCATTAATACAAAAAGTTGTATCATTTGTTAAAAAAACGACAAAATTTTTTAAATATGATCATACCAAGCGAAACGCAGTTTTATCAAAGTATTTGGGAGCCAAACGCTCTACATTATGCGAGACAAGATGGGTGGACCGTCACGACTAAATTTTAGACTTTGCAACAAGTGTACATCATATAGTAGAAGCTTTGGAAAAAATGTCTAAGTGGAAAGGTAGTATGTCTACCTTTATATTAAGGAACTCCTTAGTACTTTTGAACTTATTTCCGGAATATACATATTAGAGTTGTCAACCGATTAAGAATAATTCGATTAATCGATCAAACAAAACCAAACTTTTTTTCGAATAATATCAAAACGACGAATTTCGAATAACGAATAAATCGATTAATTAATGTCGATTAATCGAACAATTTCTTTTATTAAAAAATAAATTAAATAATAGCTTAGAATTTAGGAAAGTTAAAAAATATTGTTGCCATAGCGTGGTTGTAATTAATCTCAATTTTTAGTGAGCAAAAACCGTGTTGAGTACTCATTGTATTTCAAAAATGAATTTAACGTTCTTATTAAACAAATCTTAACAAACAATTGAGTAGGTGTGTTACAAAACTCATTTGTTACAAAATTAAAAATACGAGATGACGATTGATTCTAACAATTCTTTTGGCGCTTTATGAGAAGAAATATACATATAAGTATGTATCAATGCATGTCCTCTTTCATGATTTTAGCACGGACATTCTTGCAATCAGAATATTTCGTCTTATAAAGCACCAAAAGAACTGTAAGAATCATTTGCCATCTCGTATTTTTAATTTTGCAACAAACGAGTTTTGCAACTCACCTTCTCAATTGTATCAGCTAGCTGTTTTAGTTTTAAATCAAGCGTTAAAAAATTTTCAAGAAAGGGGATTTTTCAATTTCGGGTGAAAATTTAGAAATAAACAAAAAGCTTAAAAATAAAGAAATGATTTATATAAATCATATCTTGAAAATGTTGTACATATATCTTATATTTGCGTAAGTGTCACAATATTACCATTGAAAACGATGTAGTGGAAGATAATTCAACGAAATCTAGAAATGCCGAACTTGGTCCAATGGTAAAATACATTAAGAGAGACAGCGGTTGTTCTATAGAAAAAATTGTAGATAGAAGTTTGGCTGAAAATGGTAGTCTGCCAACGCCTTTCGAAAATCCAAAGTATAATCGGATTATTAAGGAATTAGAGATTTTACGATGCCTTTAAGTAATATGAACACGTTGAGGAGTTAAGATGAAAAATGTTATGCATCAAAAAAAAGGAGAAGTCATAGCGGATGGAATGGAAGATTTTCCATAGTAATTTTTTTGTAAAAATAATTTTTTTATTCGTTATTCTCATCGATTAATCGAATAATTTTTTAGATTTAATCGTTTGATCGAACGAACAAAAACAATTATTTGAATTATTCGAACAAAGTTGAAAAGCGAATAATTGACAACTCTAATACATATTCAGTGTGATACTTATTGTAACACAGCCACTTAGTATCAAAACTTTAATCATGTGCCTTGAAATGAAATGATATAAAGCCGAAGAACAATTTAAAGCGATTTTTGAAAAGGTTAAAGTTATTTGCGTTCAGATCGAGGTTCCAATCGAAAAGACAAGATTTGAACAAAATAATCACTTCCAAAATGTTGAAGATCACTACCGAGTTGTAGGTTACATTCCTCTTTTTGAATTTATTTTAGAAGATTTCAAAACACCTTTCCCAATAGATATCCTAAATGTATTGAACATACTTAAACTTCTACCTCAAAGTGTAATCAAGACATATGGGCAAATCCTGCGTAACACACGCTACATTCGCACGTGTGTTCTGATTGATATATAAACATTTTTTGGCCTTTCAAAAGAGGTAGCTTCAACTTATATACAGCATTTAGTGACATCAGTATGTACTTACGAATGGCATATATCATAATTTCTTAGCAGGCATTTGTTGCGAAATAATCGATCACAAAGTTTTGTGACGCACGCCACAAAAATTAGAAGCATCTTTAAAAGTTGAAGTGTGTTTTTCTAATTTTGCATCATAAGGTATACAAAGTCTAATTCCTAAAAGAAAGATGAATATAAGAGAACTCTAAAATCACTTATTCGCAGCTTAAAAATGTTGTAATTTTTTGATAAAAGCCGTGAACCCTTTGTGACGCACGCCTTACAGCGCACGCTACAGTTTTTCAGTACACTGAAAGAAAAATGCTTCATATATTTAATGAATCATTTGCATAAAAAAGTTTTCCTTGGGTAAATGAAAATTTTCATTGTCTAAATGGAATTTCATAGGTTTGATGAAGTATTTTCGTTAAAATCGCTTCATTAGATTTCGTAATTACGTTAAAAATTTTCATTGGATATATGAAATCTTAAGTTTGTCCAAGTTAAACAAAAAATTTTAATTGGGAACTTAAAAAAACAATATACAAACATAACTGTATTCATAAATTAATACAAAATTATAGTTTCCTTAAAAAAATGTTCAATTGTTATTTAAAAAATGTAAGATTTAATAACTTCATACATCTAATGTTACATGTATGCCATTAAATTTATGAAATCAAAAAATTTTTTTATAAAAGCAACATATTTCAATAATTGCCTTCATAAATTTTAATTTTCATTATGACAATAAAAATGTCATTATAGTAATGAAACAAAAACTTTCAATCCACTTTCAATCAACGTTGTTATTGTTATTATGGACAATTTAATCTCATATTTACGGTCTTAATATAGAAAAAAACATAGTTTTTTTATACAAAAACTACACTGCCCCGGTAGACTAGCTGATAGTGAGCTAGTCTATCAGCACCGAGGTTACATGTTCGAATCCCGCCAGAGACAGAAAAAAATAAAAAATAAAATAAAGTAAAATAAAATAAGAAAAAAGAAAAAAAAATAAATAAAAAAAAAAAAAATAAAAAAAAAAAAAAATTTTTACTTTATTGAAAGTATTCATCCAATGAATAATATTCATGGATCTAATGTTATGTTTCATTAAGTCCTTTTAATGAAACAGGTTTCATTGATCCAACGAAGCGCTGCATAGGTTCCTTTATAATGCAATTTTTCATGGGATTAATGTCAAAATTCGTTAGTATTGCGAAGAAAATTCTTTCAGTGTACTATATAATAAACCCAATTTTATTTATTTTAACAAAACAAATTATATATATAAACTAATTTTGTGATCATTAATGAATGTATGAATGCATATCAATCTTTTGTTTAACGAAATTTATATTGTGATGAGTCTGCTGTAAGTGCTATTTTAAGCACAAAAAGCACCTAAAATAATGTTAAATTCATATATAACATTAAGAGATCAGGGGTGGGGTAGTATTTGGTAAAAATAATTGTATTAATGATCGTCGAAATACATATTTTTTAATATAAAAATTAAATTAAACATCAAGTCAAAAATTTTTGGTTTGTGGACTGTTTTTGAGATTTGCCCATATACCATTTATTTTAAAACCACAACTAGCTGATGAGCTGATTATGTTTGATAAACGAGATTAACACATCTTAACTTGAGCCTGAACTGTTGCATTGGCAACAAACATGGAAAATATCTGAAAATCTATCAGATATCAATAAACTGTGATGAAGGTATCTACCCAAATCTAAGAAAAATATTTCAAATTTTCGTGTCAATGCTCGTCAGTAAAGCTACGAGCGAGAGGTCATTTCCTACCCTTTGTCGAATAAAAACATGGCTCAGATCAACAATGACCGAAGTAGTCTATCTCAATTTGCCTAACAAGGAAATCACAATTTACTTATTTAAAAAGATTAATTTATTTTAATTAATATTGAACGGATCTTATATTTTATTTAACCCTATTGTTTTGTTGTTTTTTTTTTATATAATATACACATATTATTTTTAATAAACTTTTAAAAACAAATTTTTTACTTTTTTGTACCATTCAAATTTCCCCCCCCCCGTAAGGCTCGAGCTGGATCCGCGCCTGTCTATTATGAACACCAAGTGAAAATGTTTTTTTGATTGTGAACGAAGTTTTAAACTAAAGAAAATTAAACAAGTTAGAGTGCTATATTCGGCTGTGCCGAATCTTTGATACCCTCCACCGACAGTTCGAATGTTTAAGGAGTAATATCTGTACGATGTTATTATTATCTTAAACTGTGACGATTTGTTATTAATTATGGTTTTAGGCGACTAAACTGTTTTCCGGTAGTAGGGTTTATATGGGGCCTAGGGTAAATTATGGACTGATCATCACGAAATTTCACAGCGTCATTTCTAGTCCTTTAAAACTGTGACGTACCAATTTGTGTTATGATAGCATTATTAATTATGGTTTTAGGTGTACTAAACTGTTTTCCGGGAGTAGGGTTTCTATGGGGCCTAGGGTAAATTATGTACCGATCTTCACGAAATTTCACAGTGTCATTTATAGTCCTAAAAAACTGTGACGAGCCAAAATTTGTTATGATTGCATTATTTTTTACGGTTTTAGGCGTACTAAACTGTTTTCCGGTAGTAGGGTTTATATGGGTCCTAAGGTAAATTATAGACCGATCGTCACGAAATTTCACAGCGTGATTTCCAGTCAAATAAAACAAATTTTTGCAAAATCTTATCTCATTCCGTGCCTTGTTCCAGCATTTATGTTATTTTTTGTAACAAAATTATCAATTTTTTAAGGTGGTGGTTCCACATTTTGATTCATAGCTCTGGTCCTACTGAACCGATTTTGCTGGATTTCAATCCCAAACTGCTTAGGATAACTACAAGCAATTTGGCACCAAGGTTGTTCATTTCTTTTGAGTTGTTCGAAAGTGAGCGTGTTTTCAACAGACGGACAGACAGACGGACATGGCTAAATCGACTTAGAATTACTCAAGGACTCAAGCCATTTAAAGTCCGATCTCATCATATCGCATATCGTTGTTCATGGCTTGATAGTGGCTTCAGTTTTGCCTTTGGTGACTTTTAAATCCGACCTCAAATTTTGGGCGCCACTTATGCCATCTCGGATCCTTCCCCCAAATGTCAAATTGTTTTTTGCGTGCCAAGTACGCGAAAGTACTTTATTTCGCATGATTAGATTTATCTAGAATTCAAAATAGATTCAGGTTATATTAGTCAGGTTTTATTAGTCATAAAATTATAATACTTATTGTACAAGTTTTCTTTTTAGAAAAACTAAAGAACAACTAATTAATATTAGTCAGGGCCATTTGTTGATGTTTTTTATATTGGCAGGACGATTTTTCGAAAAAAAATAATCTGACAGCACTATATCACTTCTTTGTTTTGTTTGAGTACAATAGCTGCCTATTTTTAAAACACGAGTGCAAAACTCTTTCAAATTACTGCTTAAGGGGACTCCCATACAAAATGTTTAATACAGACTAGAAATATATTGAAGAAAACGTACCATAAAAGCCAAGGAGTGGCCTTAACAATTTCTGGAGACATAATTGCCCCTTATCACCACTTCTTAAGGGGGCTCCCATACAAATATTGCGTTCTATGAAATTTGTAAATTAATTAAGATTTTTCGATTTTTGTGTATAAAATCAAAAGTTGTTAACAGATTTTAATCATTTATAGCTTGTTTTGTTTGAGGCTTTGCTTTTTATATGTCTGGAATTTTTTAAACATTTTTAACAAACAAAAATTTCAAAATGTTGCAAAAAATTATTTTTGTTGCCAAAAAAAATCATGTTTCTAAAACGACTGCGCAAGTTAGAAAAAAATGTAACATTTTAAGGAAATTTTATTGCAGATTTTCGTTTTTTCGTTAGTTATTTCAATAAACTGAACCGTTTTGGAACCGGTATTGGATTCAGGGTTAAAGCGCCAGTTGCCCGGCCAGTCTCAAGAAAAAGTGTAAAATTCTAGCACAGCGTAATTGTTTGATAAAACTCGCGAAAAGCGTTAAAAAACGTTTTTAAATAAACCAATATAAAGAAATTAATTGTATTTTATATTTATACTTTAATTGCAACAAAAAAAAGTTGGGAACCCTACCTACAACGTCGACAAGAACATTTCTTTCGCATATTTATATTGAAAAAAAACGAAACAAATTTAAGTTGTTCATTATTGTTTTCAATATAAATATGCGAAAGAAATGTTCCTGTCGGCATTGTGGGCCTGGCAGTAAGAAGAAGCCAAACAAACCAAAAAAAATTTTTATCAGTCACGCGCTCGAATAAAAGGTATATTTATGAAGTTTGAAAAACTTTTAAAAAATTGTTTTTGCCACGCCCTAAATTACAGCACTTTTTGTTTTATATAATATAGCATCGTCATTTAAAGTAAAATCTCATCGTATCGGATATTATTGTTAATGACTAGAATATTTTCGTATTTAATACTTTTTTAAACTAACTTAAAATTCTCGATGGCATTTATGATATCTCGGATCCTTCACCTCTGATGTCTAATTTTTCTAAGTGCTAAAAAATTCCTTCTAAACCTTAGAATATCTAGCTTTTAATATACTCGCCGTGCTCCTTGAGTGTCGCTAAGATTGATATACACCGACTTTTTTCGCAGATTTTTTTAGTTCTTGTTTTAACTCTGTATCATGGTCTCATATTTAACATTATGTTTGCTTTTACAATGTCTAAATTAAGATTTTTAATTTGTAGTATTAAAAACAAGTTAGAGTGCTATATTCGGCTGTGCCGAATCTTTGATACCCTCCACCGACACTTCGAATGTTTTAGGAGTCATATCTGTATGATGTCTATTTATTATTATAATCTTTGTAAAAACAGACATCTGCATTAAAATTTGTTGCGGCTTAGACCTATATAAAATTATTGATCGACAATCAGAATCAATTCTAAAAAGTTTGGGTAGAATATCAGTTTAAGATGAACTTAAAAGATTTTCAAGAGAACAAATTATATAAAAGCCATGGTAAGCTATGAACCAATCATCCCAAATTCTGCAGAACGATTTCTGGTATTAAAAAACATAAATTTCAATACAGCGGTGCAATTAGTTTAAGCGTTTGCAGTAAATTTCAAAAGGCTGCTAAAATGGAATCTAAGGAAAATTATGGACCGTATATCACAAAATTGCATAAGATTTTTTCTGGCCATATGAAGCTAAACTGGAAGAAAGTTTACCGCGTATTTAATTATTTTACCAGAGTGGGCTTTATATGAGGCCTATGGTAAGCTATGAACCGTCTTCACCAAATTTCACAGTGTCATTTCTAGTTCTATAAAACTGTGATGTATCAAATTTTGTTATGATAGCGTTATTTTTTACGTTTTTAGGCGTACTAAGCTGTTTTCCGGGAGTAAGGTTTATATGGGGCCTACACCCAGAGAAAAAACATGTTTAAATATGGTCACCTCCAACCAAACTATTTTTAAAGAAAATTTTAAAAATATTATGTTTAATATAACCATATTATTGTCAGCGGTAACCATGTTATGGTTAAATTAGGCCTCCATCAAGAATCCCCAACCATATTATTGTTGCTTCCAAACATGTTATGGTTAATAATAACTAAAATTTGCTTAGCACTTACAATAGCATGGTTGGTTTTCAACCATAGTATGTTGCTCTTGAAAAAGAGGAAAATACTATTTTAAATTTAAAAACAAGTTATTATAATATTTAACCATAACATTTTTAGAGGCAACCATAATATGGTTATAGGTTCTTGACGAAGGACTAATTTAACCATAATATGGTTGTCGCTGACAATTATGTGGTTATATAACCTATATTATGTTAAAAATTTTGTTTAAAAATAGTTTGGTTGGAGGTGACCATATTTAAACATGTTTTTTCTCTACGTGTAGGGTAAATTATGAACTGATCTTCACGAAATTTCACAGTCTTATTTCTAGTCCTGTAAAACTTATATGTTCCAAATTTTGTTATGATAGCATTATTTTTTACGTATTTAGGTTTACTAAGCTGTTTTCCGGGAGTAAGGTTTATATGGGGCCTATGGTAAATGATGGACCGTTCTTCACAAAATTTTATAGTCTTATTTCTCGTTCAATAAAACTGTGATGTACCAAATTTTGTTATGATAGCATTCTTTTTTACGTTTTTAGGCGTACTAAGCTGTTTTCCGGGAGTAAGGTTTATATGGGGCCTATGGTAAATTATGGACCGATCTTCACGAAATTTCACAGTCTTATTTTTAGTTTCAAAAAATTTTGATGTACCAAATTTTGTTATGATAGCATTATTGAGCATTATTTTTTACGGATTTAGGCGTACTAAACTGTTTTCTGGAAGTAGGTTTTATATGGGGCCTATGGTAAATTATGAACCGATCTTCACGAAACTTAACAGTTTAATTTCTAGTCCTATTTAACTGTGACGTGCCAAAATTTGTAATGATAGCATTGTTAGTTAGGGTTTTAGGCTTACTATACTGTTTTCCGGGAGTAGGGCTTATATGGGGCCTAGGGTAAATCATGGACGGATCTTCAAGATATTTTACAGCGTGATTTCCAGTTAAATAAACGAACTGTTGCGAAATCTTATATCATTCTGTGCATTTTTCCACCATTTATGTTAGTTTTTGTAACAAAATTATCAATTTTTTTTAGGTGGTGGTTCCACATTTTGATTCATAGCTCAGATCCTCTTGAACCGATTTTGCTGGATTTCAATCCCAAACTGCTTAGGATAACTACAAGCAATTTGACACCAAGTTTGTTTATTTCTTTTGAGTTTTTCGAAAGTGAGCGTGTTTTCAACAGACGGACAGACAGACGGACATGGCTAAATCGACTTAAACTTACTCAAGGACCCAGAATATATATACTTTATAGGGTCTGAGATGAATAATAAAAAAGTTTCACACGGAATGACAAACTTAATATACCCTCTTCACAACTAATTGTGGTGGAGGGTATAATAAATAAAAAATACGGAAAAACAGTTCCAGAAGAGTTAAGCAGTCCAGAATAAAAAATGGAACAAAAATAGCACAAAATGACAAAACTGGCAAAAAAAAGTCTAGTAGTTTAGATGGAGAAAGCTTGTCAATAAATTCATCCGTCTCACTTTCATTGCAAACACCGCATAATATATTTTAGTTTATTTACCAAAAAATAAAAATTGGGAGCTTAGCACATTATTATTAATAAATAAATAAAGATTGAATAAACATTTTGTTTGATTTATTCAACATTTCCAACAATTTATTTTAACAAATAACGTTAACATTTTGTTGAAAAAAATTATTTTGGGTAACAACTTTTTTTATTGATTCAATAAACTTCAATAACTATACCAACAAAATTTTTTATCAATAATGCAAAAATCGTCATCGCAAAAAATTCAAAAATTTTTTTTATCAAATATGCGATTTTCGTATTCAAATATGAAAATTATTTTTTTCTGTGGATAAACATGGAAATATCTATGTTTTAAAATTCAATAAAATCTATTAGATAGTTTCGGAGATGCAAAAATTGCCTCCTACATGCCCTCCTGGTCCTACTTTGAAAAACAAGTAAGAGTGCTATATTCGGCTATGCCGCATCTTATATATCCTTCACCATGGCACAGAGCATACAGAGACTTCACGAGACGGAAGATTTTGCGTTTTTTCCGTCTCTTTCTTCTAAAGCTGCCCTTTTTGCATTTTTTGTTTTGATTACGCAGTTCGTGTTGGTAGTAGCGTCCAGTTTTTACACATTGCCACTTCACTACCAAAAAAACTTTTTCTTTCTCTTTCTTCGAAAGCTGCCCTCGCAAATGATTTGGACATTTTTCATACGTCACTTTTTTCTTCTCTGTATGCTTTGTGACCATGGTACGGTATGAACAAATATACGGTGACCGTCCGTTCCGTATTATACAAATCAGATATTTAAGAATTGCTGCAACAAAAATTGCAAGTCTAGACGTTGACTTAAGGATCAGTTAGGCGAACGTTGCTGTACCGTATCTGTACTGTATCCATCAGCTGTTCGCTTTTTGTTATATGAAAACCAATTCAAAAGCTTACCGAAATGCAATGTACCGTAGTTGCAACGTACCAATCTTTATAAAATAGAATTTCATGCCGTTGTTACGTGACATTTGTAAGACAGTGATGGGCGGCTTGTATGTAACATTGAATGCGGGTAATTTTGCTCTTTTTTTTGTACTTTTTTTAGTATTGCTATGGAATTGCGATAAAACAACTTACGATACAACATATTTCCAAATATACATATGCTTAGATGTTTAAAATAAACAAATGCATATACACATACAATGGAAATGTGAAACATATAAAATACTTTAAATGGTATCAAAACCTTGTTTTTTGTGTGCACATTTACAATATACATATGTATGCTTAAAATTTATATATGCTAAAATACAAATTTATTTATTGTAAATTTATAATATAAATATTAAATTATAAACATTTTTTACATACACAAAATACTGTTTTAATACCATTTAAATCACGTGGTACCTTTTCTGCACAACGGTCACCATATTAACATTTTTGATTCCCATCACTGTGTGTTTTGTTTTATGAATACTCCCGGTGGCGAACGTCATAGTGATTCAGCGTGACAAACGCTGACAATATTAAATCATCGATGACAAGTGTTGATTTTACTTTGGTGTCATATATGACTTTTTGAAGTATTTGTCCAAACTGTCATTGATGACCAATGTTGATTTTGTCTTGTAGGCGTCCAGTTGTTTGTGAGTCCTAACAGACAATATCATCAACTTTCATTAGTGAATTGTTTCAGGTAGAGTGACAAGGAAAACACAGAATAAACTCAAGTAATAAATGGAACAGAACAAACAGAAAAAAAACAGTCCGTTATATTCTGATTTATTCATTGACGGAGACATGTAGCAGACAAAGTCCTGCAGCGCTCACTTCGTGATCTATTCATAACAGACAATGCCGCTAAGTTTTTCCTTTTAAGGGAACAGTGACATTGCAAAGCCGTTGTCACGAATAACTCCCTAAATATCAACTTGTTACTGACTCTGGTGCGATGATTCATCAATGAAAATGTCATAATGACAATGTCGCTCATAAACGCTATTGCTTTTTGTTTATGTGTGGGAAAACACATGACACGTTTTTAAACGTTCTATAAGTTCACCAATGTGCTTACAGTACGGTGCGGTACATTACGGGTACAGCAACGTTCGCCTAACTGAGCCTTTATACTGGCAGACGGAAAATTTAATAAGTTGGATTTACAGAAAGCTGCATGTTATTCAAATAAAAAAAATTATTAGGTAGAAGGTATTAGTAGGTTTAGAACTTTTAAGCGTCGTTCACAATGGCAGCAACATTTTAACTTGGTGTTTTTTCAAATCACAGACATTTTTAACTAATGGCGATTTCTTTTCTGAGAAAAATATGTTACAGTACATACATGTAACATTTTCTAATGTTACCTAAAATCACTCGAAGTGTTACATGTTGTGCAATTTCAATAGAACACAATTAGTGCTTTTATTTACAACTATTACACTTTCATCATTAATGTACATAATAAGCGATTTTTAAAGCTATTTAAGCAGTTTCTGCATGCTATTACGGGTTGGAAACAAATATTAACATCACTAATGGCTTATTAAAATTAAAACGATTATAATATAAATAGACTTTTTTTGATTTTAATTTGTAAATATTTTTATATTTTGTTTTAAAATCAATTTTTAACAAAATTATGAGCGGTATGAATTATGACGATCAAAATAAAACATTTGTTGTACAAACAAAGTAGTAAGCACCAAAGTTGTAGAACAGGGCAGTATGAACACCTTAAGATAATGTAAGGGTAAAACATGCAACATGTTTTGCATGTTTTTCATCAACATATTCAGAAAAGAACTTGAAAATTTTTCCCACAGTTGTATTTTTTGTACAAACGAACACAAAAATGTAGAACATGTAACATTAATGCAACATTTTTCTCAGAAAAGAAATCGCCATAAGAAAGCGATTGCAAATTTTGCCCACAACAATATTCCGTATTTTTTTTTTATATACAGAATAAAATACTGGAATCAAAAACAAACCTTAAAAATTCGACGATTTTTTATTCCAAAAATTAAAAAATTTCACGATATTTTGTAGAAGAATAGTCTAGTTACTAGCCTAACACAAGGTTCTTTGTCATTGCATAAAAGCATTATTTCGTCGGAATAAGATCTAGCCAAAAACTAAAACCAACGTTTGATTTATTAAACTGAAGTAAAGTGCAATCCAGTGAGGTTGTTTTGATATTGAATCGTTAGAAACAATTAAATTAATGTCATAGTCTAAGCTCTCAACAGTGTGTCGTAAAACTTCTTTGCTGTTGTATTTTAAATAGGAACATGCAGCCATGCTCTGGAAATCGAATTCAAATGAAATTAATATGGTAAAAAATTATGTACCCTTAACCATGGTTAGGAAAGAACAGAAGTTTATATATATATATGTATATATATATATATATATATATATATATTTATATAGCATTTATTGCTTAATGGACTCGGGAAGTTTATATTTTGGTCATAATTTTTTTGTAAATGAACCGATTTTTCCAAGTCAGAAAATATGTTCTACTAAAGATGTCCAATCTTTTGATATATAAAGGGCATAATAAACCTCACAAATGGCTTGGCAAACATGTCAAAATTTTACGTTTGTACAAACATTTTGTGTTGTTAATTGGGGTGTTTGCTGTTTGGACAAACATTTGAAGCAATGTTTGCAGAAATATTAAAAACTTTTAATATTTGGCAGACATGTTGGATATTTGTCAAACTTTTTGTGGCGTCTAATGCTAAATGTATTTAATTCAATTAATTTTTAATATTAAACTAAATTTTTTTAGTAGTATTGCTTGCCACAAAACAGCTCGTTGTTTTAAAACTGTTTGCTTTAAATTTTTTGCCTTTATTTTATAATTTCTTCTTCGTTTTAAGCTAGAAGCAAGAAAATTGCCGCAGCACTATTGGCATCTGCATTCATTGAAAACAAAACAAAAATGAAAATGAATGTTTGAACGGAGAATATTTGTGTTATTTATTGGCAAACCCCAAACGGAAATAATGTGTGTGTTTGCCAAGCATTTTGTGTGGTTTATTATGCCATTAAGGCGTATCCATAGGTCATATGACAGGCCAAAAATTCAAATGTGTATACAATTTTGAATGTTTTCTGTACACTAGATACCACGCCCACTTCTTTAACCCCGCCCACATTTTGTGGGATGCTGTATATTGATTACCTAAATGTGTGTACCTAATTTGGAGACTGAAAAATAAAAAAACAACATCAAGGGATTTTTGGAAAAAATTAAAGATAGTCGTTGTTTTTTGCTCATACATATCTCAAACATTTTTGGACCAATCTGGCTGAATTCTAATATCAAAATTATAATGAGCATAACTGAAACAAAATATATGCCAACTAAGCCCCCATCATATCTGGGGGATTTGGAAAACCCATTTCAACAGACAGACCGACAACCGGATTTGAACTTCCCTTCTCATTAGGATGTAGAATGTATATACCTTAAAGGATCTAAGATCAATATTGTAGAAATTGCAAACGCAATGGCAAAGTACTATATGTATACTCTTTTCTTTCGGTGAAGGGTATAAAATGTCTTAAAACTTAAATTTAGAAGTTTGGATTATTTTCTTTAATTTTTTATCATTTTTGCCTTAAAGAATTCATAAAAAATACAAATACAACAACGAGCCGGCTTTTTGTCTAGTAGCTTAATTTATTCCGAAGCAATTGAGCCCTTTTTCATTGAAATTGGGTTTTGAGAATATTCACAATTTAGTGACAAAACAAAACTAGTAGAATTTTAAATTTGCATACAACAAAATTGAAAAGTTTTACAGGACATCTATGACTTCAAAGCTTTTAGCTGTTCTCTTACTAAATTGTAAATAAAATCAAAGTTGTTCACCAATTTCCAAAAGAACTAGCCCGTTATTATATTTGTATTTTTATGAAACAGCCTTGATTTTCACCAACAATAAACATATGTACATGTCGGTATTTGTTGTTAGGTAGAGTCATTATTATTCGCTGGTACGAATAGTTCACCAAAGTTGTACTGCTGGACCGGATTTCTACTTTCTCCAATAAGACCACCGACTGCAATGCACTGTGGGCATTTAATTATGTAATCAATCAAGGCTTGCTTGCAACCTACCCAATAGTAGCTTGCTCTTAATTTTTTTATGGTTTTCGTAACGCTAAGATGCCCACCACCAGTACCTTCGTGCAATTTCCTCATAACTTCACATACTTTAGAACACAAATTTATGTCTGTGCTTTAGAAGACGGTACTACAATAAGATTTTCAACCGTTTTGCCATCAATACTTTCCCATGTACGGTATAGGCAACCATTAACCATCCGCAGACTACTCCACTGCGCCCAATACGCTTTCATTAGTGGACCTTCCAATCTAATTTCTTCATGAGTCGGCCTTTCGCTTTCCTTCTTAGCCTTAATAATTTGCGCTAATACGGGTTCACTTTTCTGCGCCGTTGACCAGTCTTCGCTGGGTTCCACATGTAATAAGCGAATCTCATTTATGCGTTTCTTGTTTTCAGACTCCGTACAGTGCTTGCTTTTATGTTTACTTGGCCGTCTTGAATATGTGCTCGCTTTCCCACGTTTTTCGTCGTCTCTTTGGGATGACAATTTCTTATGATCACTAGTGACTAGCTGTCTTACAAGAGCTTCACTTCCATTCCTACCGCTAAGGGGTATTTCTAGGCCATACCAATTCATAATTTGTCGTCCCATATCTAGACTAATGCCTTGACGAATCATGAAATCTGCTCCAATTATGACCTCATCCATAATTTCAGCCACAATAAACTCATCAAAAACGATCATATCGGCCATTCATATTTCCACTCTCGCTTTGCCATAGACAATGACAGGCTCTCCCGTAGCTGTTCGCAAGTTAACACCACTAAGCGGCTCGACAGCTCCCTTTATCAAATCTGGGGTCTAATCACCGCATACGATATCGAGCAAAATTGATCGAAATTATTTATTTTGTTATCATGAAACTCGATATCGAATGAAATGTTTTAAATTTGAAATAATAGCATTCGATATCGAGTAACTCGACATTACATTTATCGAGTTTTCATTCGATGCGTCAGTGTCTATCGTATGCGAACAAATTCAATAGTTTATTCGATACGATAGTATCGAATGCGGTGATTAGACCCCAGCTCTTATAATGGAGTGTTCTGCACCAGTGTGGATAGTCAAAATGCGGATTTCACCATTTATGTAACCACAGGCCGTAATATTCCTGTTACTCGTTTTCACTACTTAATTTATCGTGGAACCTTCAGTTTCCTCTGCACTGCTAGCTCTTCTCAGCTTAAGCGGTGGCTACCGCGATGATTGTTGACTTGCTCTTCGTTTGTCCCTTTGCGGCGAAGCAGATCTTGATCGACGTCTCGGTGCTTTGCAGTTTCGCTGAATATGGCCAGTTTTACCGCAGTTATAACATTTTGCTTTGTTTTTACCTTGCTTCTCGCTCAAAGTTTCCTTTTAAATATCTCCTTCGTCCTCATGTTATATCAAGCTTGCGCACCTTGCATGTATGCGGTTTTGAAATGCCGAGCGGTTTCATATGCCAGGGCGAACGATACCGTTTCTGCAAATGTTGCCTTTTGTACTCTACCCCGTAATTCCATTCTGAATATTTCTTTTCTGTGTTCACCACCATACTTGCGTTGCAGTGCTACCATAATGTCATCATAATTGTTTCTGCAACTTACTGGTACACTTTCTAGAATTTCAGCTGCAGTTCCTTTTAAAGCCAGTATCAGCTCTATGGCTTTTTCTTCATTGTTCTGTGTCAAACTGGAACTTAAACACATTCAATGGTGAGCTACCGTCAAAACTTAGAGCTCTTATTCTATTCGAGACTTCTGGAAAAACTCGCACCGCTCCCTCTTGGCACTGAAGACTATTTACTTTTTCTTCCAGATGATGTAGTTTTCCATCAAAACCCGTGACTTGTGCTTTTACATCAGTGACTTGTGTTTTTACATCAGTGACTTGTGTCTTTACATCAAACAGCTTCTGGTTGAATTCTATCTCCATATCGTCTACTCTTTCATTTATAGCAGTAGAAATCTCTTGAAGCTTCTCAAGTTTTTCGTTTGTCAATCTGGAATTTTCTGGAATTTCAGATAAAATGGTGCTTGAATTTTCCTTTACCATCTTCTCCATGCATCTTGAATTTTCAGCAGAACTTTCTTTCACCATTTTCTCCATATTTTTAGAATTTTCTTCCATTTTTCTAGAATTTTCTGCTACGATAGCTTTTGAATTTTCTTCCATTTTTCTACAAGTTTCAGCCGACATTTTTTCCATTTTCTACATCACAGCAGCAAACATTGTGCTAACACTGCAGTTACACGCTCAAGTTTTTCTTGATAGTCCTTTGCATATACTGTTTGTCAAAATTTCCAAAAATTGATAGTTGTGACGTAGGCTGCATTCAATTTTGGAGCAATTTACTTTCAAGATGCCATCAAGAAAACAATTTATAACATAGCGTCTTCACCTGACAATTTTTTGTCATACCAAACGTCAAAGTCTATATAAAAAAACTTGAAAATTTTTGTCAGCGTTTTTTTAATATGAAGTTTGACGTTTGGTATGACAAAAAATTGTCAGGTGAAGACGCTATGTAAAGAGAAACGAAGAATTTGCTCACTAACCTTGAAATCAGCTGTTTTCTTGAACGTTAATTGAAACACTCACTGGCAAGAGAATTTTAAAGGCAAGTTCGTATCAATTTTTAAAAGTATGAGTGTATTGGTAAAAAAGTGTGAGTGTATTAAAACTTGATAGGCAAAACTTGATCGTGTAACCCTCAAGCAAGATCCATGTTGCTTGTTACTGCACGGGTAGCAACTTCTATTTCTTCTTTTTCTTCAAATTCATAAGCTGCGTCGCTTAAATTCATCGATTAATCTTTTCTGCAACTCAGCTTTATTTCCTGCAGTAGGCAGATCGAACTTCTTAACTCTTCTTGAGCTGTTCAACTTTTAGCTCATCGAATTTCATTGTTGTTTCTAAAGTTGTTTTTTAATCCATTTTTGTTGTTTTTTTTTTTTTTTGTTTATTTATTTTATTTTATTTTATTTGTTTTTTTCTTTCTTGCAATTTCACTTCTGACAACAATTGTTACGTTTTTGCTCTAATAAACGCGTTTGAGTTCTTTAATTGCAAATCCGAATAAAAACACACACTTATTCAACTTAACAAACTTTATTGAAATTAATTATTTTGTTCACAAAAAAGTTACGAACAGAACCGTTTCTCAAAGCAAACTAAAACTAATTCTACATGAGTCACCCCTTTTTATATATCATAATTATTTCTAGATTTTTCCTGAACCTTCCTGTAATAACTATTTATTATGTTCTATAACCATTTCTAGAAATGACTGGGAAATTTATATAGGAATTATTTTAAAATAACAGTTGTGTTGAAAATTATACATGACAATTTTAAGTAACTAATATAACATGAATCTATAACTTACAAGATAACTTATAACTATAAATAATTCTTAGATAATTTAATTTTGTTCGCCGTCACCGATATTCGGGATAAGCGTTTTTAACGCCTGCAGTTTCTAATCTGATTAGAGTTGCATATTATGACATTCTAGACCTAACGATGTAACTAGTGCTGGGATACTATCGATATTTATCGATAGTTCAGATTTCACTATCGATATATCGATATTACTATCGACTGAATGTTTGTACTTGTGCAGGAAAACTTTAATTATTTTTTAATAAGGCTACAGCTCGTTATTTTTATCACTTTATCGAATGTATGAAACGTATGTATATACGCACTTTATTTTAGATGGCAGTTTTTTAAAAATTGATAAGTACCTTTCTAAAGGAACCGAAGTAACAAGGACTATAAGATATTCGGTTGTAACTTGAAAAAAATTTTCTAATGCCACTATTGCGGTTCTCCACTCAATTCAGTTTGGTCGTGTTGGAGTCAACCCAACTTGTAAACAAGCAAACTCATTTAAGGTATTGTGATACCCAACTGTTTTTAGTTGAGTTTGCTATAAAGTCGCCAACTTAAAATATCCATTTGCCAACTTTAAATATTACGTTTGACAAGTGAAAATTTTATAAAATTAAATAATTTTTTAAACGAAAAGTATTATTAATTGTCGTGTTGAATAAAAAGTATTTATATTTGATATTAGTGTCAATTTATTTTATGATGATGAAAATGAAAACTCTTGTATAGATGCGCTACGTACAAGAAGACAAATTCGTGATGATTCCAACCCTCTTGAGCTTCCCAGTGCCAAGTAAGAACTTCTAATAAGAAACGAAACTTTCTTGTGCCGGATGAGTTCCTTTTCTGGTTGGGGTAGCTGTTGGCAAATCTGCTGGTTGTATTATTGGTTAAACTGACTCAGTAAAATTATCACTTGATGGTGGAATATTTTCAACACCAAATACTTGGCCGGACTTGCAATACAAAAGCTGCGAAACAGTATCCTCAAGGCTATTTAATGAAACTTCTTGTGATAGGCCTCCCCCTGTCGCTTGAGTGTTTCTTTTATTGTTGGAAAGTTTTTTCTTTATACTTGCTTTGTGGTATATCCAAACCTGTGCCAAGAATATTATAATTAGATTAAGAAGGTTATAAGTGTTTTAAACAAGTTCTTGTCGTGGTCCCAAACTATTGACTATACCACTATAAACTCTTCCCATAACTTCTCACATGAATTTGTCATCTTAACAAACTGGTGTTTTCCGCGAACAATTTCTAAGTTTCTCTTGATGAGCCGTTCAAATTGAGCTTTCGTTTTTATTTTCAAACTTATAAAAGTTTTTAAGAAACCGAAAAAGTAATTAAAAAAATTGATACATACGATTTCTCCATTTTGTTTTCGATTTTCACCGAATTTAAAAAAAATTAACTTTAACTGTCAATAACACAACTACTTTTTAGCAGTTGTGTGTATTTAACATCTTTGTCGACCAAACTTTTACAAAGTTGAAAACGGCAATACCACGAAACAAACAGATACACAACTGAATAGCCAACTGCCAGTTGAGTTGAGAATGGCAATGTAAATTTATCAAAGACAACCAAACTGTTACAAAAGTGGAGAACAGCAATAGGGGCATAAATTCTAAACCCAAAAAGGTAATCAATCTAGCGGACGTATCCTCTAATGGTCGTTCATTGTTTTGTCTTATACTTGCAATTGCATTTGGATTTGCATTTTTTTTACAACATTACAAAAATATTTGACATTATATTTATAGACTATCGATAATATCGATAGTTTCCCAGCACTAGATGTAACCGCTTAAGCTACCACCTTTACTTATACGTATCTCATATCTAAAAGTATGCACTTCCCTAATTGAAAATGTCAAAAAAAATACAAAAACATCAAGAGCAAAGTTTAATAGTTAAAATAAAATGGTTTCTAGTTATTAGTATTAAATATTTTAAGAAAAATGACATTGATCGTTTGTATAAGTGATTTTTGGCGTAACAAAATTTACTACGAAATAACACCATCCAAAGAACATGATGTCAACAATGAGAACAAGCCAATCTACAGCCTAGAGATTTTGCAGTCAATCAAAACAAAACAGTTTCCAAATGTCAAATTGCCGGTAGTGCGATTGAAATGGGATATAGATGGCATAAATTTCTACTATTTAAACAAGGAACTATTGAACTTTCTTGAATACAGAAGAGTGTTGAGCACTCATCTTAATAGAAAGAATGTAACGTTGTTATGGCTTCAAATAGTACTACCTCAAAGGGATATAATTGATTGGAAGTGGTAAGTATGTAAAGTAATTACATATGTTTTAAAATTAGGTTCCCATTTTGTGTTGTGTTAATAAAATAAACTAGATATATCTCATTTAACCATTAGAATTATAGAAAGCTATCAGGTAAAAGTGAAGAACATTTTTAATGCTTCCTAAGACCCAATTTACAATTTGGACATTTCTTGCCAGACAGGCGTAGTCTGTTGGCGAGAAAGGAGAGAAGTAAAGTGCGTCACGTATTCAATGTCGTCCCCTTACCAACAAACTTTATCTGTCTGGCAAGAATGTCCATATTGTAAATTGGGTCTGAGATAATAGTGCCGGTTCACACAAGTCAAGTTTGACTCATCAAGTCTTGAGTTTTTAGGAGAGAGGGGAAAAGAAATGACATTCTCTTTTCCCTTCTCTCACAAAAGATCAAGACTTGAAGAGTCAAACTTGACATGGGTGAACCAGCAGATATTAATCACAAAAGCTGAAACAAATTTTATTTATTTATTTCAATTCAAGTAATATAAAAAGCCTAGGAGGCCAAAAATTATACCTATATTACAATTGTAAATTCATATTCTGAATTAAAGCACAATTAATAAAAAAAAATAAACATTTTTCATTTTTCGAATTTTATTCTATGAGCTAAATTTCAGTTATGTATTTTATAAAGCTTTTTTGTAATAGTTCTATTCCTACAATTTTTCAGAAATGACTTTATACACTATATAATATATATAATAATAATATATATAATATAATATAAAGTTACCTTCGTAAGGAAATAATTCCCAGTTTCTAAAAAAAATAAATTTATACATCCAAAATTATTTACGAGTTGGCTCCCCAGCTTTACAAGTACTCTCTCGCATTGATTGATTTAAAGATTATTGTGGCGATGAATCTATGCCAAGTCGATACATCACATCGAAAAAATTGCTTTATTTTTAGACTTACATACATTTCGCACTTGATCAACAAGAGGGTATTAACTCAAAATTTTTATTTTTTCAATTTTCAAAAAAAAAATCTTCACGTTATATTTATATCTACCCGTTGTAAAAATATCGTGCTTTTTTGTCTAATTTTTGGTAATGAAACGGCAGCTGGCTTAAAAAATCTTATACCTATGCCTCATGTTGATTAAGTGTATTATACCTATTTTATATTTTTTATAATATTAATTAATCCTTTTTTATATCAGGAACCGAATGTTGTCTGTCATATTATGGGAAAAAATTGAAACAGAATATCTGATGTCCTGGTTATCTACATTAGGCGGTGCATTTTCCGCCCTAGGCGAACAGTTTTCCAAATGCGTAGGTTTAAGAAAAATTATTAAATCATCGATAAATTATGTTTTATAACTTTTTCTTTTAGGCTGAAATGGCAGGCAAAATTTCCCAGAAACAACTTATGATTGGCCTTAAATTAGGAGACCCTTTATTACAATGCAGATGTAAACTATTTTACAGTATATCTCTGATACAAACGGGTCGTTTAAGATCAGCAAAATATATTATAAGACAGCAGTACGCTTTTGCTTGTTGTCATAAAGAAGTGGATGGCCGTTTAGTTAAAATGTGCAAAGGAATTTGGTTAAAATTGCAATATGAATATGGTCTTAGACTTAAGGCTCGTAAGAAAATAGAAAATTATTGATGCTATTATACTGTTTTTAATAAATAATTACTGCTTTGAACTCAGGACTATGAAACTGGTGCACTTATTTTCAAAAATAGTGAACGTTATAACTATTTATAACGGTTTTTTTCCAATGCTTTTATTCATTAAACTTAAAAAAAAAATTCAAGTTAGAAGTCAATCTAAATAAGAGTGGTGTATTTTTTCATGTTAACATTTTTTCGTATAACTTATCCCAAAAAGACCTTAATAACGAGAATTTAACACCGCGCGGTTGGTAATTCCACAAGAAGTGGTAAAATTCCATGACTTTTGACAGGTTCGGTATTTTTTTATGCAATTTCGATAGGTGGGAACTTAGCCTTTATTTTGCACGATAGATAGTAAAATTCGACTGATAGGAACAAAAGTTACGGAGTTAAAGTTACGGGGAGTTACGGGCCGGCACTGTTTCAATCGACGGAAATTCTTTAAATGTCCGTAACGTTGCCTTGCAGGATTTATTTTTTTAACCAAATATTTTATCTTGGTTCACTTCGCAATTCGCAAGATCGCAACCTAATTAATGCATGTACAAAGCGTAATAGAAATGTAGGTTAGAGTCCGTACTACTGAAGGCGTTATAGCACTACAGGTTTGATTTTAGACTGCGTCGAGAATATAAGAAACAATTAGGACAGTAAACTGAGTCCTGTACTAATATTTCTTGATTTTAGTAAAGCACGTGACTCTATTGACCATGGACGACTATGTAGTAAGCTGTTCTCTCAATTTGATCTGTGATTTTCTGCTTACAAATTAATCGAAACCAATATGTACAGCATTAATTGACCTGTCCATTAATTGCTAAAACCTATAGACAGGTACCCATATAGACTTATATCATCACATAAATTTCTGTAGGTGTTATACATATCGTCGTTCGTAAATTATTGTGTTCTATAATATAGAACACAATAATTTACGAACGACGATATGCTGATGATGTTCAGTTGCTGGCGGATGACAATGGTCGTGTTCTTAATTTTTTGGAACAAAAAGTTAATGAAGGCCCCTATTACGGGTTACAACTCAACTCAGTTGAGTTGTAATAAATACAACTGGTTGTGATCAGTTGTAATTTTTGTTATGGTTTTGTTCACCGCAATTTAGCAAAGTTGTAAACCATAATACAAAAATTAAGAAATTACAACTCAACTGAGTTGAGTTGTAAACCGTAATAGGGGCCGAAGATTTAGATTTTGAAATGGAGTGGTCTAAAGTAAATGTCGACGTCGAATAGTTATCTAAAATTTTACAAAACAAATCCCATCTCCAATTATTTGTGTTCTTCATCGTTATAGCTTGATTTTTAACGCTATTTATGCTATTTTCCGTCATATTTTTTTAACCGCTTTTTCAAATAAAGTGTAGAGTTTGTTTCCAATTTTGAATTTTTGCCATGTTTTCGATAATATTTTTACTGCAAGTTTACTGATTCTTTATAGCGTTAAATTTAATTAATATATATGTATGACTTTTCTATCATGCTGCTGTTAACAAATTTTGCGAATTTTCACCGAATTTTTGCCTTTCCTTATAGTTTAAAAGACTTTTTATCTATTTTATCGCTTGTTTGAAATATTAAAAATTTTCGCGAATTTTCGTTATTTTTGCATACAATTTTTTTTTGTTATTTTCCAACATTTTGTTTTTAGCCGATTTAGCAATTTCAAATAAATTTTAGGGTTTGTTTGCAAGTTTGCAATTTTCGCGAATTATAAATTTTCTGATTCTTTACAGCTTTAACCATTTTTAATAAATATTAGCTATCATATCGCTGTTAGCAAATTTTGGCGAATTTCCGCTAATTTTGCAATTTTAACCAATCCTTTTAGTTTAATGATTTTTAATCAATTTTTTGGCTTTTTTTATATATGTATTAAAAATGTTCGCGAATTTTCGCTATTTTTGCAAACTTTTCCAAATTTTCGCAACTTTGGCTCTTTGAGGCGTTCGTCTTAAATTAAAAATTTTTGCGAATTATCGCTATTATAGCAAACTTTTCCGAATTTTGCCTTAAATTTACTAATAAAATTTGTGCCCATAACTTCTTTAAAATTTGCATTTTTTATTTTAAATGTATTTAATAAATGTTTACATTTTATTTACAATTTTTTAACTTTCATTTGAGTCGTCGCAAAATGTCCTGTCGACTAAAACAGGGATAATTCTACTCGACGTCAACTTAGAAAATATCAGTTAATTGTCAATAGTAATCGATTGTTGTCAACAACGACTCAGAAAATACAAATTACTGTTCAGGTAATTGTATTGTACAAAGATAATTACCTAAATTTTAAGTTTCACATCAATCATGATGCTTCAAGAATTAATATTCACCCTTATTGTGTTTGGATTATTTAAGATACGCCTACGACAGTTTGGTAATAGATTAAAGAAAATAAGTTCACGTTCTCTTTAATCTATTACCAAACAGTCGTAGGCGTTTTTTAAATACGCCAAACACAATAATTGTGATTGTTTTGAAAAGGTTTTATGCTTTAGCCCTGTGTTTACCAAGAAATGTACGTTGCTACGGCATTATATCTTAATATATTATTATATGGATTAGATCTATTCGGGGTTATCACAAACTAGTATCAATAGACTTAAACGGTGTTTTAATAGAGTTGGACTAACATATAGATCGCACTCATATATGACTTCTTATACTATAAATCTATTGAAATGTGATTTTGAAAGTTTCATTTACATGAGAATATTATTACAATTTTTGAATTCGGGAAGCCTTCGTATCTTAAGGACTAATTTCGTTTCGGGCACTTCACTAGAACTAGTTTAATGATGATACCAAGCAGGGATGATAAATGAGAAAACCAATAAGGTACCAACGATCTTTTAAAAACGTACTTTTTCGGCCTCAATAGTACTAAATTATTTTTTTTATAAAATTTTTTTATTTTATTTTTAAAAACAACGATGTTTGGTGCAAAAGGTCCTCTTTTGCAAGAATATAAGCGGAGTCTTGCGAAAATGCAAAATATCATAGCTGTTTTGTTAAATCAAACAACAAAAAATAGAGTTTCCCTTAGATTTCAAAAAAAGCTACGACTTTTTGCATTTTCGCAAGACTCCGCTAATATTCATTGGACAGTAAATACGAGTTGCCATTTGATATCAATTATAAATATGTAGGTTTGAAAAATTTGGAAATAGTACAAAATGAGTCACGGGGGTACCAACGTACTTTTTAATTGTACCAAAAAAGTACAATTGTACCAACTTTATCAACCCTGATACCTAGACATTCCACTCAAACTATGAGTAGGTCATTCACTGTCAGAGTCTCAAGACTGTGGAATTCCACCTTCTCTTATTCTTAGAATTTGACTGTATAAATTACTTTGATCTATTACAAAAAACGACACAGTCGTGTATGACAACGACAACCACAATAAGGCTGAATAGAATGCAAAAATATGCCAATATGAAAATGCATCCTGCATGATGAAAAATTAAGCAAACAAATTTCAGTAGGTATTAAGAGTTCGCGAAGGTTGTGTTTTATCCCCACTTCTCTTTAACATTGTTCTCAATACTATTACATATTAAATTTTATTATTTACTCTGAAAATAAGTTATTTTTTGATTTATATTTTATAATTATAAAATATATGTATGTAGTTATTTTTTATTATTAGTTACTTTAAAAATAAGTTTTATTTTAATTCTATTTTGCATTCAGTAAGGGAAGACATTACACTGAGAAATATCGGCCTTTATTGCATAATGAATTTTATATGAAAGTTTTTTAAATCTAGACACAATTCCTTAAAGATTGATATATAAAATCGGGCCAAAGTTTAGAATTCTGGATCGTTTTTAATTTGTGTGATACCCGTTGTGCGCTACTTTGGGAACCTATGGCGTCCCTCCTGATAGATCTACATACATACTTCAGATTCAAAACTTAAACTCTATTACAAGTCTTAAATTGCCACCTGACTAACCGTTTCCAAAATCTCCCAGTACGAAAATGATGCCTTAGCTTTTTTTTTTTTTTTTGAAAATTATTTATTCGATTGATCCCAGCAAAAAACTTTGGAAGTTGTTCGTAGTAGAAGGGATATTTTCATGACTTCTTGAGCACTTAACTACTTGAATGAATTAAAAATGCCTTCCAAAATTCGAATAAATTTAAATTTGTTATATTTATTTATTACCTCTGCAACAATACAAAAAACAACAGGCATTTTATTTGTGCAAAATTTACCCGCCGTTGTCAAAATCTTACTACTACATAGGGAAAACAAAAGTAACAATGTTATTTATAATACATTCCCATAATGCATATAAAAATTAATATCGAGCACCAATGAAAATACGTAATAAAATCATTAATGATTCATTGCTTTTCATTCACTCTGATTTTAGTTAATATTCCAGATCAATGAAAACCCCGATCAAATCACTGAACTTTCATTGGTTCTAAGCAATATTTTAAATGACGAGCCGTTTACCTAAATGTGAACCCATGCTCGCCAACTACACGCTAATGTTAAAATCATGCATGTTTCACCTAAAAAGAACCAGTGTATTATCCGCGGAACCCATGCATTTACTACTTCTTTTGCATGTCTTTTTTGCTGGGATATAGCAATGTTTCTTTAAACCGAATTCTAGTAAACAATAAACGGAACAAATTTTAAAAACGATCCTGCTTAATCTGATCATAAACATACGTCTTCTTTTGGCTACACGAATTGGCCACTATTATGATTTACAACTCTAGTGATGAGTTGCAAATTTTAGATTTCTGTTAAATACAAAAACTGCAAATTGAACTTAAAATTTTACTACAAATTAACTCGATTTCCAATTGCCCACTTTGTATATAAAACATAAAATAATTCCCAATTCAAAACATAACAGATAAGTTTGAACATAGAAAATGCATTTTATAATTGTTTTGTATCTTTTCTTTTCTTCATAATCACCAATTAAATGTAAATCAAATATTTATTATATTTTGTTTTCTATATAAGATAATAAAGGGTTAATATTTTATGTATATTTTTTTTATGTACGTATAAGTATGATTTTTTGTTGCCTTTAAAATACTTTTATATATAAAATAAAAAAAAAAGTAAACCGTTTTTTTTTTAATTTATATGGGATTTTCTTTAGGAATCGAATAACAAGTTAATTTCAAATGCAAATCTTGGTTGGAAACATTAATGTATGTATTATTAAGACCTTAAGTGTCCTCAAGGAAAAAAAGCATGTTTTGTTAACGCAGTGTTGAAAAAAAAATGTTGGTTTTTAGTTGTCATCATGCTTAGTATTTAGAAAACATGATGCAAAATATGAAACCTTAAAAGAAATTCATTGAGCTAGAGTACCCATGGGATCCCAAGCAGGTAAAACGATGGGTTCTTGATCGAATACATTTAAAATATCATCAGGCACATATTTCTTGTCTACGACAACTTCAAAACCAAATTCTTTAAACCAATCGGCGGACATAACCAAATATCCTTTTTCGCCACGATCTTCTCCCCAAGAGTTCTCTACGCGCAGTTTCTTTGGTTCTGAATTTTCCTAAAATGTTAAAATTAATTTAATTATTAATATTAACACAAAATTTATATTTTTTATATGACTTACATCTAACGATACTGCTGTAAACACCATGGCATGAGTCATGGCAGATTCACCATAAATTAAGCGATCTGCTTTGGTCAAAGTTTTTTGTATATCAATGTCAAATACCAATTTAAAATCGTGACTATAATTTAAATATAAAGATTTAAAAACCGTTTTTTTTTTAATAAATTACTTACATATTTAAATCTTCGATGCCTTGTCTGGCGGCAAAACGTTTGCTAACTTCACAACCAAACCATACGGGTTCACCAGCTTTAATGCTTGCTGCTACCATTTGCAGCAAGATTTCTACGGGTTGATTATTATACAACACTGGACGACCATTGACTACATTACCTAAACAGTCTACTGTGTAAGCTTGATTGTAACTGCTAGAAGGACGGGGATCGGTAACTAAGCAAACCTAAACAGAAAACATTTAAGGTGAATGGAAAATTAAAAAAAAAACTATCGAACCTTATCCTCTACATTGAAAAGAGGCTTAACCATGGTGTTATAAAATTCAAGTGGAGTTATGGGACCCACTGAATGAAATGCTTTGGTTTTATCATAATACTCCCAAGTGAATTCTTTGGCTGGTATACCCAAACAAATGCCAACAACTTTATAAATTTCACCCATCATTTCGTCAACTTTAGCATTTACTTCTTCATCAGTTGGATTTGTATCCATCAGGTCACGCAGTACTTTGGAATATTCACGCAACTAAAATCAACATAAAAAATAAATAATTTCATTTCTTGTACATTTAAAGTGTGTTGCAAATACCTTGCTTTTTAAAACTCCATTCATGCGTACACTAGCTTCAGAGCTATAGCTCTCAGGGAAACATTTCTTTGGCATTAGTCCATGCTTGGTTATTAAATTAACTAACATATCCCACTGGCCACCATCTGAAGTTGGATCCTAAAAAACAGAAAATTATGTAAGTTATAAGTTTTTAACTCATTCGTTTGTTTATTTTGTAAAATAGAGCCTCCATGGTCAAAATAACAACATTACATTGTAAAAAAAAAACTTTAAATAAATTGACTATATTATCAAATTTATATAAGCAACTTACATTTAATAAAAATGCTACCAATCTACCATCAACTTTTTCACCACGCTTGGAGGTTTTTACAATATTATTTAAAAAATAGTTGCAACGTTCAATTTTATCCCAGTAGAATAAATACGCCTGAGAGAATTCAAATTCATCTAGATTATGTTCTTTCATAAATGGCAAACGTATACAATTTAACGCTGCAAACAACCAACATCTACCAGAACTTTTTTGGTTCGTCACTGGTTTACCCTCCATTTCAACCTGCAAACAAATAACAAAATATTTTGTGTATAAATGTTGAAATTATTATGTATATTGCAATAAAAAAATCTTACCTTATAAGTAAACACATGATTGGTGGTTTCCAATTGTTGGCGTGATAAGCACACATCAAGTGGATCAAAACGGGAACATACATTCTGTGCCAAAATGTTTTTGGGTTCACTGTAAAACTCTTTCCGCCATTCATCCAATTTATCCTGCGTTATGGCCGAGGTAGAGGCTAAAAATAAATTTGAGCCACTTGAATAATTTATTCTTACAAGTTTGTTGTCTTTAAATATATTTCTTAAAAATCGATGCGATGTCTGCAAAAAGGACCGATGATAAACTTTTAACACTGAAACAGCGAGTAGAAAAGAAAAATTTCACGATTATTTTAACCCCACCCCACACAGATCAAAGGTCATACATATTGAGGATGAATGAAATAATGCAAAATTGGACAATTTGAATTACAATTTTCATTCAAAGTACGAAACCTTAAATTCGGGTAATAAAATAACTCTATACGCTAATAAACCTTATCTTTTAAATATTATTTATTGTAATTATGGTTTTTTACTTAAATGAAAATTACACATACAGTGGCTCACATTTAAAGTCGGGCAGACGCATGAAAATATTTCTGCACGATATATCTGTTTTTTTATAAAAGAAAATACGTCTAAATTTTGTCTATATTATTACAACACCCCTTTTATTTAAAAGCAATAAAAATATTTATCATAAGTTGCGTTATAAAATGTACAGGAAGGCAAAACTTAGAAAAAGCCAGATTTCTGTCTCAAATTGAAAGCCGGGCATTACAAAAAAATTCAATGATACTTCCAAATTCGTCCCATGAATTTTAAATTTAATTGATAACAGGACTTTGTGCTCCAAACAATTTTCACATCAAGTGCTGAATGATTCGGGTCGCTATCCTGATAGAATTTGAAGCTAGCTTCAATGCCGAGATTCTTAAGACTTTCTTTCAAATTGGTCTTTAAAATTGTTAAATGAACATGCTAGTGCATTTCTCCATCAATAAAATGCAACTTGTCAACTCTCGAAGCTGTCATTTACCACCAAAACATCACCTATTTAAATTGCTTTTCTTAAATTTTTGCTATTCTAATAAAATCACCACTCTTCTGCGGTTAGGATTTTATTTCTTAACTTATTTTTTATCCCGAATTATTGAACATTGAAAAATTAATTTTGCTATAACTTCCTGAAAAATCGTATAAAAATTTTAAAACTTTGCCCATGTGTTCCTAAGCTTAAGTTAACTTAAGCACTTTTGCCTTTCTGGGACAGATGTATACATTCATTCATAAATATACCTACACAATACAAACAAAAAAATATTTTAGGCCCCTATTACGGTTTACAACTCAACTCAGTTGAGTTGAAATTTCATAATTTTTGTATTATGGTTTACAACTTTGCTAAATTGCGGTGAACAAAAACATAACAAAAATTACAACTGATCACAACCAGTTGTATTTATTACAACTCAACTGAGTTGAGTTGTAAACCGTAATAGCGGTAACTATAATGAGTAAAGTTGCCTAATAAAAGTTCTTATTTAGCAGTCATAAATAAGCCCTTCTTGCCGCATTCCATACTTATTTATTTGTTACACAGGTTGTCATTGGGAGCAAGGCTTTCCACACTGACTTTAAAATCAACTTCAATCCCTTCCCAAAGAAGGGAGTATGGAAGGTCACTATAAAAACCGCATTTCTTATTTATTAACGTTTAAAAGCAAAAAATGCCGACTACTGGTACATGCCGAACTTAGGTGCACTTACCCTATGTACTGAATATTTTAGAAGGTCTTTTAAAGAGAAGTTTATATCTTCCAGAAGTCATACTTCTGAAGGCAGGATATCATGCGAAGTGAATCTTTTAGAAAGGAGTGTAGAGGCCTTTCAATATTTACCGCTGGGATTATTAAGGTTTTATTTCTTGTAATATAAATTTATTGGCTTAATTTGGACTGTTTTATTGCTACATATCGCTCATTACATAAAACATACGTTTTACATAAATCGACTAAAGTTTTAAATTTACAAACAATTGCAACAACGTCATAAGAAAAAACTTGAAAGTTTTTACTTATGTATGTATGTTGTGTGTAAATTTAAAACTTTACGTCGTTTTATATAAAACGTATGTTTTATGTAAAGAGCGATATGTAGCAATATTGAGTTACGACGATGTTGCAGCAAATGAGCGATATGTATACATTTTTTAATTAAACAGATTATTTGTTTAGATTTTACGAATTTAAGCTTTTCATTGGCTAAGTGACAATGCAAAATTAGTGAGAGCTATAAAAATTTCTATTCCACGACTACTACATCACACACAGCAGCAATATTTTACACAAAGAAATGCAAATGAGGCAAGCAAATATTTTTATCTTTCCAAACAGAAAATAACAAGAGGGCGACATGATAACGACAATGTTGGAAATTTTAATGAATTACGAAAAAAGATCTATGTAGGTTAGCAATAACAAATGCACCTCCTTCCCTGGTGCCATCTGCTAGTATCAAATACATCTTTTATGCTTTTTTGTCTGCTAATTGCAAAATTCCACAACCGCAACAAATGTACATACATTTGTAGGTATGTATGTACATATCTTGTGCTCCATACATATCTATGTACATTTTTTAGTAAAAGCCAAAAACAATAAATATGCAATCAATGCACATTACAATACATACAATTTTGATTTTAAAAAAATAATTATAATAATTTGTAGTAGTGGCTGCATTAAAGAATTTTGTATAAATATATTAATTTAGAAACACTTAAATTTACTTACACATTTTATTATTCACAAATTGACAAAACAACCAAGTTAGGTTAAATATTAAACTTTTTCTTTTTTTATTACTTGTTTATACGCTTTTTCGTGGAAAATTTATGCCAAAAACTTACAGAGATGCAAAAGCGGCAATGACAAAGTAAATTAATAACAGGCTTGCCAATGGTAAAAATAAGGTTTGCATTAATTTTGTCAGCATTTAACACCAAAACATCCATGGTGGAATAATTATTTCACCATGAAAATACCTATAAATACACTTTAATTGAAAATTATAGTGACTTATAAATGTTTTCGAAATCAAATGAAAATAAAAAAATTTCTAAATATGTACTTAATACGGTTATTGACCTCTTAAAACTAATGCTATGTCCACACTTGGATTTTTAAGCAGAATAATTAACATGTTTTCCCATATATTTTATTGTATATATTATTGTATATATTTTTAAAATTAAAATCTTTCCAAAACAAGTAAAAGCCAGGGATCGGAGTTTTGAGGTATGTTCAGTAGTTTTTGATTTTGGTTTTTTACTAAACATATTTTTAATGAAATTACGTCAACATAAATATTTATCTGCCTTACCCCCAATTTCGCCAAGTTCAATCAAAACTAACTATTACTTTAACTTCCAGTTAATAACATGTTTTGACAGCTATAACTAATAGTTAATTATAACTTGGTAACATTTGGGGTTAATGTGCAAATACATTATTGTGGTTACATACCTGCATAAAATTGCAGCTAAGTGCTGGTTCACACAGGTCAAGTTTGACTCTTCAAGTCTTGAGCTTTTAGGAGAGAGGGGTAAAGAGAATGGAAAGGGGTACATACTTGACCGTACCAGTCAGTTTTGTATTTTTCTTTTCTTTTTTCATCCGTAATATAATAAAAAGCTACAAAGTTGAAGGAAAAGAAAAAAAAATTAATTTTGTGCATGAACTTGAACGCAAGTTCAAAAGAAAATTTAAATAAAACTGTTCAAGTAAACTTGACCTGTGTGAACCAGCACTAAAGTAAAGCGTTTAAATATATTTATATGAAAAAGTGGCTACCATATGTTTTTCATTTGTGCAGCTAACTTCAGTGGTGGATTAACGCCTAGGCTCGTTAGGCCCGGGCCTAGGATGCTTAAATTTAAAGGTAAAAGAATGTAAGGGGATTTCAAATTCGAAAATTGATTTGGCCAAGTTTACTTTAAGCGAATACGAAATTATATTAAATTATACATATTAAGTAATTCAATTGTTGACACATGCCACCAGTGATGTTAACTTTTATTTTTTCATTACCGTACGGCCCTCTAAAAATTACCGTTTTTGAGAAGAAATTACCGTACGCAAAGGTTTTTTAATTTAAACATTCACAGCACTATTCAAAAACAATTTATTTAAATTTTAAATGTGTTTTATGAAAAATTTTAATGAAAATCTTTGATTTAAATACATTTTAACCAAAAATTATTATATTTTTTATCAATACGAAAGTAAAATCATCATATAAATAAAATTGTAACGTAACTGACAGACTGATTCATCATCGCACAGCCTAAACGACTGGAACTAAGAAGTTTAAATATGGACCGGAGTTGGTATCGTTCAATTAAGACAGAATTTTTTAAAATTCGAATATCGCAAGAAAATATTAACTCAAAATGTTTTATTTTTTACGTTTTGAAAAAAATTTACACGCAGTATTCATATCTGCCCACTGTAAAATATAGTGCTATTTTATCATCTTCTTATGATAAAACGATTGCCTTTGATACAAAATAATTACATAATAGTTTTGCTTCTACTGAAAAGTTTGAATATATTACTATGGTTAAACAATCAAATAGTTTAAAATAAAATTAATAATATACAATGAGTTATTTAATTTTTCATATTTTACACTTATCACTTATACCTAAGCATTTGCAGAAACATAGCATTCTTAATTTGTTGTATAACATTCATCTATTTTTGAAACTGCCGTTGGAAATCGCCCTCAAAAGTTAAAATCATAGAGCCTTCATATGTAAGTATGTATAAGAATATCAAAAACCCAAATCTTGATATTACCGTTTTTTAAATGAAATTACCTTGCTACCTTTTGGGGCTCAAAATTACAGTAAAAAAGGGTAATTACCGTACGGTTAACATCACTGCATGCCACTGCCAGTTCGAAAAACTCAATGCACTCCAGTGTTGCCAGTGTATTTTTAGAAAAATACCTACATCTGCTAAAAAAAAATCCGATTTTCCCTACAAGTTGAAAAAATTTCCCATACAAAAATCCCTACGCATTATTGTCATTAAAATAGAAGAAAAAACATTGGTTATAACAAATAAATTTTATTCGAATATGTATAATTAAAAAAATAATACATAGTATATGGGGGATTTCATGACAAGTGACCCAAGTTTTGAATTTTCAACAAGATCGATCAAAAAGTTTCTTAAGAGCGTAAAATTTTGACATTTTGGCCAAACGGGTGTTCTTTCTCATCCATGTAACTTATTACCTATTAGTGTTAGCAAAATTTGTCCCGAACAAATTAGATAGCTTTTTCTTCAATCTTTCGAAAATTTTTTTTTTAATTTTTTCATTAAATTTAAAAAAATTTTTTTAGTTGTTTTTTTAAAATAGGTATTTTTTTCTCAAAATAAAGCTTATGTCTTTTCCTTTAAGATAGTTTTATTCGCTTGGTAAGCTGCGAGTGGGATATGTATGACAAAAAATTATTTCTCACTCAAGACGAGTGTTTTCCAATTTTTAGCATTACACTATTTTGAATTTTTTTATATTTGTGCGTAAGTGTTTTTAAAACCTTAACAATAAAACTAATGCTGATAAACTAGACAAATTAACCTTTCCGACGGTACGTAAGATACCTAACTAGCATTTTATCCTATATGTAGTTTTGAGCACATCTCTGACTCAGAAACTTTTTGACCGATGTTGAAAATTTGAGTCTAAGCTACTATCCAATTGGACTAACCTTGAAACAAATTTCATCCTAATCGGAGGACATCTATTTTAAAAATTGGGTCGATGGGGAAAACGACATGAAATCCCCCCAAATGTATGAACTTTTAATTAAATTCAATTAAATCTTTCAACATTGAATGATATCTTAAAAAAAAACATATATATAAATAGATATTAGTGTCGCCAACTTTTTAAGCCACAAACAACTCTGGAAATATATTTTTAAGCGATTTTAGGAAAAATAAATTTTTTTTGGACAAGAAAATATTACAAAAAAAAACTTTTTATATCATGACGAAAAATCCCTACATTTTGGAAAGTATAAAAAATCTGTCCGATTTTCCCTACGCGTCTATTTTAATACCAAAAATACCTACATGTAGGGATTTTCCCCTACTTCTGGCAACACTGATGCACTCACACTTTTTTACTAAACACTCACATTTTTCGCAATAGCAGTTCCAGTGCCAGCAAAAATTGCATGCGAGTGGAAATTTGGCACTTGCATGCCACTAACACAGCGTTTACATTTGCCAGTACTGGCAAGACAGTAAGCATATACATATTAGTTGGCAAAACAATGCAAAAACAAAATAGCTGTAAAAGTGTTTATGTATTAAGCGGCTCATACACTTGCAATAAAATTGTTCATTATGACGTATTGTACAATTATATCGCCAATGTGTATGTGATATCCGTAGGTAGCACAATATATAGGCAACAATCAAAATATTTTGATGTTTATTGCACAACGAAAAGAAAGTGAAATGTGTTGGCAACATTGTACAATGCTGTTTATGTTATTTCTATAGGTTATGTTCACCTTTTTATTGAAACAATAAAACCATTGTGCGACTTTTTGCATAATATAGGACAAAATGGAAATAATATGGCGAATATCATTTACAATAATATTGCAAGTGTATGGGCCGCTTTAGTGAAAAAGTTTGAATGAATTGCTACTGCCTTGCCAGTACTGGCAAATGTAAACGCTATGTAAATGTCAAAACGATAAGCAATGTTACCCTGTGAAAAATTTAATTCACATTTACTGGATTGTTGTCAAATTGATATAGAAGTTTTAACTTAATAAAGAATTATTATGATTAATTATTTAAAAACGCGCATAAATAAATAATAATAGAGCATTAATATCGTTCAAATAATGCTAATATAAATCAATGAAAAAATTTCCCCAAGAATGTGCCATTATGATTAAATTTTTTTTTAATTTGAGAAGTAAACAAATTTGCTCAAGTTGACGCTTCTACGACATTTTGAAAACGAGCTCGCAGTGGCATGTGTAATCACAAAAGTAGTTAATGGTATGAGATTCGACTATTTCGAACAAATTTTCTTTAGTAAGTCGATTTAGATAGTAATCGATTCTGATCACAGATTAAATAAAGGAAATAATATAATATTCTTAGGGCCATTATTATAACTTTGCGTTAGCTGTTATCCGACAGTTAACAGACGCTTTTTGACAGATAACACATTATTATCTGTCAATTTAATCTTAACTTTAGCTAACTTCAAGTTGTAATAATGGCCCTTACAAAACCTATTTATCTTAACTTTTTATTTTGGCATTAGATACAAAAATCGCTTAACAAAAGTTTCGACTATAGGTTAATAAAAATTTAAGATTTAAAGATGATTAATATTAAATTTAATACCATAGAACATGATACACAAAATCTGTAAAATATTTTGGCGATAATTACAATTATGAAGTCAAATTTTTAAATAAAATACCAGATTTTGTAATAATGCGGATTTATAACTTGGTTTTTTATACCCTCCACCACAATTAGTTGTGAAGAGGGTATATTAAGTTTGTCATTCCGTGTGAAACTTTTTTATTATTCATCTCAGACCCCATAAAGTACATATATTCTGGGTCCTTGAGTAATTCTAAGTCGATTTAGCCATGTCCGTCTGTCTGTCCGTCTGTTAAAAAAAACACGCTCACTTTCGAACAACTAAAAAGAAATGAACATACTTGGTGCCAAATTGCTTGTAGTTATCCTAAGCAGTTTGGGATTGAAATCCAGCAAAATCGGTTCAGTAGGACCAGAGCTATGAATCAAAATTTGGAACCACCACCTAAAAAAATTGATAATTTTGTTACAAAAAATAACATAAATGGTGGAACAAGGCACGGAATGAGATAAGATTTCGTAAAAATTTGTTTTATTTGACTGAAAATAACACTTTGAAATTTCGTGACGATCGGTCCATAATTTACCTTAGGCCCCATATAAACCCTACTACCGGAAAACAGTTTAGTACGCCTAAAACCGTTAAAAATAATGCTATTATAACAGAAATTGGTACGTCACAGTTTTTTAGGACTAGAAATAACACTGTGAAATTTCGTGACGAACGGTCCATAATTTACCTCAGGCCCCATATAAACCCTACTACCGGAAAACAGTTTAGTACGCCTAAAACCGTAAAAAATAATGCAATCATAACAAATTTTGGCTCATCACAGTTTTATAGGACTATAAATGATACTGTGAAATTTCGTGAAGATCGGTACATAATTTACCCTAGGCCCAATAGAAACCCTACTCCCGGAAAACAGTTTAGTACACCTAAAACCATAATTAATAATGCTATTATAACATTAATTGGTACGTCACAGTATTTAAGGACTAGAAATGACGCTGTGATATTTCGTGATGATCAGTCCATAATTTATCCTAGGCCCCATATAAACCCTACTACCGGAAAACAGTTTAGTCGCCTTAAACCATAATTAATAACAAATCGTCACAGTTTAAGACAATAATAATAAATAGACATCATACAGATATTACTCCGTAAACATTCGAACTGTCGGTGGAGGGTATCAAAGATTCGGCACAGGCGAATATAGCACTCTAGGGACCAGAACATACGGTAAAACGCAACTGCAACGAAACCCTTTAGAAATTATTGTTTTGAAACCAGTTTCAATCGTTTTCCACACACCATGCAACCTAAATTGTACCAGAATGTAATGAAATTATCACAATCATTTCGATTTTCTTTGAGAACAGATGAAACGCAAACACGAGTTTCCTGCACGCCGATTTCAGTGCAACTGATTTCCATTGCATTTCAAACCGGTCTCAAACTGGTCGCGTCGTGTGTGTTCTCTCAAAGTAGTCTATGGCATAAACTCAAATTAAACTCGAAAATAACTAGAAGTTGCAGTTTCGTTGCAGTTGCGTTTCACCGTCTGTTCTGGGCTTAACTTGTTTTTTTTTTTTGATAATCACTCCTATGTATATAATCAAAAAGGGCGGCATATTAAAAAGTGCCTACGGAGAATGCAGGCCTAAATCCGCAGATATAATATAAATATAAATATATAAATTGCAGATATAGCAATTGCACTTAAAAAAGAAATTTGTATGCATTTTTAAGAATAATGACAAAAATTATTCATTTTGTGCAGTTAGGTCAAAAGTGCACTTAAAGAAAAGGCAGTTAAGTCAAAATTACTGTGCTGCAACAAACAAAAAAATTTTTTTTTCTTTTTTGTTCTTCTTCAATCACATTTTATGTCACATAAATTTGAAAAATTCTTATATTCAATTATAATTGTTTTCCAGTTCTCATTGTTTTTTATATCAAAATATTAATTTTACTGTAACAAAAGAAAAAAAAATTAATAAAATTAAAGTTGAGAGAATTTCAACTAATTGTAGTGGGGAATGTAAGATGAGATAAACCCACTGTTGTTTATTGTTGATGTGTTTTGTTTAAACTTTGATATTATTACAAGTAGAACTGTTGCTGTAATTCTTATACGTTTAACAGTTTTATTTGGTTTAATATCTTTAGTTTTTCTAAAATCTTTATGGATGAAGTTTGCTGATGATCTGGCCTAAGCAACCAGTGAAATGCGCATAGGAATAGCTTATCCCATCAACAATAAATTTCAAGTGTTTTTGTCAAGAATAAAAACTGGGAATTAAGCACGAATAACAAAATCTTTTGAAATTAATATTTTTATATAAAAAAAACACTGTAAGCTTAAACAAATTAATATACATACATTTAAATAGTAAAGTCGAATAAGAAAGAATTTATATTAATAAAAATAGTTGTTTACATTTTCCTTATACATGTGTATTTTTGTTTACGTTTTCGGTTTTTTGCCACACATACATACATGCAAACAAATCACATTTTTCCCTATTAAAGGTCTTTACAGACTATCAACCCTGCATGATAAGTTGTTATTGTTTTTTGAAAATTAATATACAAAAATTAGAACAGGGAAGCATTTTCATAAAATACGAAAGACTTTGTGGGATAGTGTGTAAAGGCCTTTAGTAGTAAGATTTTGACAACGGCGGGGAATTTTACACAAATAAAATGCCTGTTGTTTTTTGTATTGCTGTATTGTTGTAGAAGTAAGCAGACCTATTGGATAGGCCTTGAATTAAACTTGTTTGTGAAGCATTTATTTGGCTAAATACAAACTTTTGAATTTTTTTTGTTATGTTAATTTTTTAGAGTTGTAAAAGTGTGAAGTATTTGGGTACTTAAGTAAACAATAGCCCGCTACAAATTAGTAATTTCAAATAAAATAAAAAACAAACAAATATGAAAGATTACATTAAATAGTTTGTTTGTATTTTCCAAAAATATTCGTGTTATAAAAAATACTTAATCGAGTACCGATAAGAAAACGAGTTAAGTACCAAAAGTGTCAATATTTTTCAACACTTCAATTATTTGCCATCAGCTGTTGCCTTTATTTTGCGTTCGCGTACTTTTTTGGACAACAGCTTTTTGTGAGGGCAAGTTTTTCAGTTTACTCATTTACTGCATTTTACTGTAAAAGTACTTAAACGCACCTAATAATATAACGCATGTACAAATTTTGGCTCATATACTCCAAATTTGACGTTTGGCTTCTAACTGAGGTAAACAGCTGACAAACATATGGGCTAACGAGTCTACCTTGTTTAAATATACCTTGGGGACGACGCTGTGTGTATTACTCACTTTACTTCAAGGCGAATTGACTAGAAGGTGGGGTCAAGTCAATATGTGGTGTTTTTTTTCGGTGGTCGACTTGTCAAAGTTTATATACAAAATGGTTTTTTATGTAAACAAACCTGTTTTTTTACTAGCATATTTTTGACAACCCGACCACAGAACCATTGTAGTTGTAGAGTTGACCTCACCTTCTAGTCAATTCGCCTTGCTTTACTTTTTGCCTCTATCGCCAACAAACTTTTGCTCTATGGCAAGAAATGCCCACAGTGTAATTTGCGACTTAACATCAGATGGCGTTTCGACACCACCTTAGCCAGTACTGGCAATGTAAACGTCGTGTTTCATTTATTCGCATTGTTAACTCCTTTACAAGGTCCGGTCAAGTGATCAGATGTTTAGAAAACAAAGTGCTTGATTTTCCTTGTATTGTTGTAGAGTTGCGCAGACCTAATCAATGGCCATTGCTCAATTTTTCTTTGTGTAAAAAAAAAAAAAAAATGCTGCATTCTGCTGTCATTGAAGTGCGCCAACATTTATGTTGTGCAAATGTGTTTTTAAAATTTAAACAATCATTAACTGATGTGGAATCCCTTAAAATAAATGCGAACGAATCCAAAGTGCAACTGCAAACTTCTAATAGTAGTGCTGAGATTTTTGTTGACAAATACTTTCAAATTTTATCGGGAACCTTTAGTAATTTAATAGTCGATACTGAGAATGCCTCGTTTCGCATTAGTATAAATGATATACAGCTACCGGAAGATGGGGAATATGACAAAAAACAAGGCTTACAAGTAAACCTAAGTGAACAAGATGAGGCTTCTGTGATTTGTAGCAACTGTGACTATGTTCTGGCAGCCCAACAAAAGTATCACAAAATTCGCGAATTTCCAACTGGAGCAATAGATGTGAGTGAGTTTTTTTGTCACCATGGACCCAGTTTTCAAGATGTATTAATACCTTCTCACACTGATTTATTTTACGGATTTCAATTCATTGTCGTCAATAGCGACGTCATTAAAAAGGCTATAAAAGAGAAAGAAAACCATCTATACTGCAGACGATGCTTAAGGTATTTAGGAGAAACTTTGTTTAATGGCAAAGCCGCAAAATTATGGTGTGACTCTATACAGCTTTGCTTAAAGGGTAACATTTTAGGTGTTTTCGCCTTAGACGTCAAGTCTCAAATACATAGACTTTTACTTAAAGCCATAGAGGAAACCTCATTGCCTTCACCAGAACCTCTGTTAAGAAATATGCATTTTACCAAAGTGTTACTTATAGCAACTTTTCCAAATCGCCATGAACATTATCTACTATTACATATATTGGAAAAAGATTTGACAGTTCTTAGAAATAAGGAACAAAGTGAAATAAACTACTCACCTGGAAAAATTCAAAATACTCGTATTGAAATAAAGACAAACAAAGCATTTAAAATACTTTACCATCTGGTAGCACAAAATGAAGACAATACAGAGGAGACCACTAGTTGGCCGCCATTACTGGAGTACTGGCAACGGGACATAAATATTTTAAAAATTAAAATTTCTCCATATTTATTTATTGCTATGATTGAAGAATTAAGCAACAATATAAAAATTTTGCCGGAAATATATCGCGTAAATAGTGATGATTTCCAACTCAGCTACATATACTATTAGGAATGTCGATGGAGCCAGACATCGGCAAAACAATTAATTCTCAATAAATATTTCGTTAGTTATGTAAATAAAATAATATGGATCCATACAAAGCGACAAATATTTAATTTATAAAATTTTAATTACCTAGGACTTAATATACTGGTCGAATTATTTATTTTTTTATTGACTACAATTCTCACAACGGTAATTGCTTATATTACAATTTATTTCGATATACATATGTACATCTTTTAGGGATTTGTTAATGACCAGCAAATAAAAGAAATGCTTGCTGCTTAATTTTTAAGCATTGAATTGAAGTTGTGAATGGCATATTAGTTTCAAGTTATTGATTTTTTTTTTAGGAACTCCAAGCAAGCATTACAATTGAATTTTTTTTGGATTGTAGATAAATACAATTTTATATTTGATTTAAAAACAAGTGCGACTTGTTTAATTGGGTAAATATACATATGTATATCGCAAGTACTTTTTTTTCAAAAACTACTTATATAGAGTTTTACTTTGCCATTTTACGCATTAGCTTGGTTTGTTCATGCATAGAAATTTCGGCCTGATCAGCTTGATTAATCATTTTGTCCAAAGTACTCAATTGAGAAGACATTTTTTTATCCAAATCCAATTTAGCTTGACGTATTTTCTCTGTGGGTATTACCGACTGCACATCCTGAGTTTGCATGTTATCCAAATTATCTAGAGCTTGATTTATATCGGCGGATGTGTTAGCAGCTGTGGTATTACGTCTAGATGAAGTATTGGGCGTTTCTTCATTTATTTTACTAGGGTCTTCTGAACTAGTTCTACTAAATATATTAGTCAGGCTTCCACGGGCGCTTTGTTTAAAACGAATAATTTTTTTTTGTGTAGATGATAAAATACCAGTAAGCTCGTTCAATTTACCAACAGCTCCCTTTAAATCTTCTTCTTGTTCCTCTAGAATCTTTTTTTTTTTGGTAAATAATTACTTTGAATTATAACTTTAGGCATATTAAGAAAAAATTGTATTACCTTAGCTTCAGCTGCATCTTGTTCAGCCTGTTTCTGTTGTAGCCTTTCAGCTCTGACCTTTTCAAATTCTTCTTGATCGGGCTTTTCAATGCCCAACAATTCAGCCCTCATACATTCATATTCGTAAGTTCCTTCTGCCATATTTTAGATTTATTGAAACAATTTAATCGATATTTTCTTGTACAATTAATACAATTTTTAGGACAAATAAATCCGGTTGTACTTGTCTAATGGTTTATTTGGCAAAATTTATTCGAGTTTCAGCGCATGAGCATAACTCAAGATTTTTTTTATTTGTATAAGGAAGTAAACAATCAAAATATTGCACACTGTTTCCATAGCGGTATATGAAAAATAAATCAAACAAAATTATGAATTACTTTGCCATCATGACATTGACCTAATAATTTTTTCATTTTTATTAAAAATATAAATTTTATATATGTGCATATGTACATATGTATAAATATATTTTTTCATTAAATCGTTACACATTATTGACGAAATATTACAAAGGTTTTAATTTTAAAGTTTGTGGATTTTACATTGTTAGAATATACAGCAGGAGCCAAACTGCAGCATTCAATATCATTCGAAATTTCCATTAAATTTTGCCTCAGGTTTTTAGTCCACACATTTTTCATAAATTTGTATATACGATTCGGTTAAAGTAATCATTTGTGGCAATATTTCTGTAACATGTAAATCTTGCATTTCATACCATTGACCATTAGCTTTGTGTAAAATATGGACGCGGTAGGTGCCCTTGTTTGGCTCACCATCATGTACAATATTTGCTACTAAATTATATTTGCTGTCGGGTAATTTTTCCCGGCTTGGTATTGATAATATATCGCCAAAATCTACATTTCTAAAAAAAAAAAAAAAACATTGAAAAAGAGGAATGCACATTTTAGTTAAATATATGTTCTACGTAAAAAATAAATTTTAGTAAGAAAAGCATAATTTAATAAAACTTACTTAATTGGAAAGTTAACAATTGTAGGATTTTTTTCCAAAAAGAAAGTATTTTTCGTAAATCTTTTTATATATAAAATTATAAACTGCGGTAGTCTTGTTATTTCAAAACGTTTTAGAAAGTTATCTTTATAGGTTTTATATTCCTTTTCAGTTGTTCCATTAAATTTGGCAAGTAATTGATAAAGGTTGACTTGAGGTATAATATTTTCACGAAATTCATCAGTAAATAAAGGCGGAGGTGGCAAATCACATGTAAGATATAGAAAGTTTGAATCTTCACATTTCTCTTGATATTCTTCAGTTGCCAGTAGAAGAGTCTTTTGAGTATCATCCAATTCGACTGGAGGAATTTTACGTGTGTATATTTTCATTTCACCTAAAAATATCTTATTAATTATAGAAGAATCTGCTTTTTTATTACCCTTTAAGGCACGATGTAGGGTGTGCAAAAACCAAGATAAAAATTCTATAGGATCGCCTTGTTCGGTAATTTGGAAACGTTTGTTAGACCACAACACAACTGACTGCAACATTTCATGTGGCGAAACATGAGCCTTAAAATTACGAGGGTTCCAGATTTTACGCATAAGTTCCCCAAAACGTTGTACCAAATTGAAAATGGAATCTCCTGGTGGTCTTTTGATTTTAGCATAGTGTTGTTCGCGCAAAAAATAATTCCTCAATGGCCCCACATGTGACAGAGCATGTAGCACCACATTGCAGTAATCATTGTTCTTAATATTATTCAGACCAACTACACCGGGCAAATATAATGTTCCATCCACAGTCCGGGAATGCTTAGGATCAGATTTATCTAAATTATTTATATCTTGTTGCGAGAATGTAGGATTGAGGACGTATTTAATATCATCCAGTGACGAATCAATAATTTCGTAATTATCAGGCAAACAGTAAAATCTTAAGGTTTGCAAATTTAAAAAAACATGATGAGCCTCTGCTACTGAATGTGTGTAAGCATGAGTGTTGGTGCCGCGACCCTGGAAGTACTTGCCACACACAAGACAAGCATAAACGTTAATACGCGTCAACGAAATTGAACACAACTTTTCAAAATCAAAATCCAACAAAGGACGATTTATAGTATCCAAATAGGGACATACTCGGTATTTTGGATTAAACACTGACGGTGTCTCTAGTTCTGGAAGAATACAATTTTGAGAACAAGTAAACATTGCCGACTTTCTCCAACTTACCTTCTTCGTTGGCATTTAATACACTAATTTTAGCTTTTTTTTCTAACGGTTCGCCTAAAATAATTAGTTAATTATATATGTATTTTGAAGAATTGCGTTTTTTATGGTTACCTTTAGAATGCATTGTTGTTTATTTAGTTTAAAAGCCTGTAAACAATACGTCAGCCAAGATTGCGTAAACGAAATAGCGTCAATTTTTGGGAATTTAAAAACCGGGAAAAATACCCAAATAATGGGATATGCAGAATAAGAACAAAAGGTTAACGTCGAATTTAGGAAATTAAAAAGGGGAAGTAAAAATATTTAAAATTTTTAACAAAAATAGTTAACCCAAGTTAAAAATACACCTTTTGGAACAAAATGAGCGATGCGTGCGAAAAAGCGTTCGGTCTGATGCCGAGAAGTATGGGTTCATCCAAAATGGTCAGTAAAAAGCGTTGCTGATTTATCCCATGGAACACACGCTTTTACATGGTATAACCTGTATATATTCTGAAAGAGCAATGCGTACAAAAATCGCCGTTCGGTCTGTTCCCGAGATATTTAAGTTCGTCCAAAATGGTCAGTAAAAAGCGTTGCGGCATCGCTGCTTTTGTCCGGAAAACTATTTACTTCGGAACGATTTTTTGCCTGCATCGCTATTTTTGTTGGGAAAACTATTTACTTTCAGAATATATACAGTTTATACCGTGAAACAGCCTGTATTCCATGTGATAAATCAGCAACGCTTTTTACTGACCATTTTGGATGAATGAAAATATCTCGGGAACAGACGGAACGAATTTTTGCACGCATCGCTCATTTTTTTCCAAAAAGTGTATTTTTTTATTTTGTGTTAACCTTTTTTCTAATTTTTGTTAAAAATATTAAAGATTTTTACCAGCGTAAAGCAAAAAGTTGTACACACATTTCCGTTTTTTGTTCGACAGTTTTTGGTTTCGACTACAGTTTTTAAACCCTGATTTTTACTTTCGCTTTTTAAATTTCAAGTTCGACGATAACTTTTTGTTCTTTTTCTGCAAATCCCATTATTTGGGTATTTTGGTTTCCCGGTTCTTAAATACCAAAAATCGACGCTATCTTGGCCCACGTGTAAACGTCTCATAAAATTTAGTTTCTTCTTCTTACTATGAATAGCATTCATAGGAACTGAACTAACTAGCAGTGCTGCCAGACAAGGCGATTTTAAAAACCTTTTGCCGAAAAAAAAAATTTGCGTTTGGCGGCGTGGCTATTTTTGGGCGATATATAAAATGGTTGGCGATTATTTATTTTGAGGATAATGTCATAATAAGCTCCCTACAACAAATGTAGGGCTGTTATAATTTTTTGAACCTTTTTAAACAATTATTAGATCAGAGATGAAATTTCGTCAAAATACTTTCGACTTTTGTGACGTGTAAGCTACCCTTAGGTGTTATTTAAATTTTCTTAAACTTAAAGCCATTTTCTTAAAACTTAATTCCTATAAATTCTGAAATTATCTGGCTGTTTGTAGAAAGCGAGCGCAAAAGTGACTCGTTCAACTTACATTTAAAACAAAATTTCAAAAAAAAAAAAAAGGTTTTTAAGAAAACGTTTTATTTTAAAAACTTTATTTTATTTATTTTTTTCGACGGCTTTTTCAATACTATTTTAGAAATTTTTTTATTTTCTGTTAAATGTAGAATTTTTTAAACTTCCACCATAAAAATATTAATTTCTGGCGTTCATTTTGGGTTGTACCATGTGATGTGGGCAACTTAAACCCATAAACGAAAACGTGTACTCAGTAATGAAGGAAATCTATGAGATATAGCAGAAGTGGGTGTTCCTAAAGAGGCCATACACATGAAGCTGGGATCACACGATTGCTGCAAATGCACCAATATGACACACTTTTGATTGTGCTTTATTGACGCACAATAATGAAATTGCACCAACCAAATATTCTGAAATCCCACGATTGCTCTGTTTTTAACAAATTTAATTGCCGCTAGTTTGTACAAAGCGAAAGGGGTACAAAAGTTGTCCACAGTCACACGATTGTTCCTACTTGTGTAGAGTGCGAAAACAGCTGTTGTGGTAGCTTTTTTATTCTAGTTGGTTTGTTCTTTAAAAAAAAAGAACATTTTTTCATAAGTATATTTAAACAAACTTTTGTTGAATACTTTTATAATAAATAAATAATAAAGACAAATATCTGTAAAAGAAATAATACTTATTTTTTTTAATATCTTGAATAAAAATATTCACACTGAATAGCTATGCTTGTGAACATACCTATTTCGTTAATAGCAATAATTAAAAAAAATTATAACGCATAATAAATAAATACATATTTATCTTTATTAATTACTAAAAGAAACACTAAAAAGTAAATTTAATAAAAAATGGCAAACATTGGCGCGAATTGTGTTGTTTAATTGCCGGACAAGAACATAATAAATATTGGTGCATTTTTGTTATTTTAATTGACGCGCGGCTGCATAGCAAACAGTCACACGATTGTCGCACCAGGGTTGCATTTGATTGGTTAAAGTAGACACAATATTGTCCTCGATTGGTACATGAGCCATTTGGTTGTGCAGTCACACGATTGGGGTATTAAAAAGTGTCAAAATTGGTGCATTGCGGCAATCGTGTGATCCCAGCTTAAGAGGTGATGAAGTTCACATTAATTGTTGGAACCACACTTAATATTACAAATTACAAAGAAAATGCGTGTCAGGATTTTTTAAAAGTAAATTAAATTTAATACAGTAGTTTTGACTTAACTGCCTTTTGTTTACGTGCATTTTTGACTTAACTGCACATAATTGATAACACAGTACAACAGCCAATCTGGGGGGTGAGAAATTCCAAGTCAGGGTGATGGTATTAGGTCAGTATAGTAAAACCCTTAAAGGGTTTGGCGTTCGTATGTGTCAGTTTTTTTTTATGACATTTTAAATTTTTTCCTTATCTTGATGTTTTTTCGCTTAGTTGTAACATTTTGGCAAAAACGTAGTTTAACATAACTCGAGAACCACTTATCCGATTTTGATGAAACAAATTTAGAAAAATTAAGAATTACAATTTCTCTAATCTGTTTCTATACCGTTTTCCTATATGTGCAACACTTTCGAAGTTAAAAATGAATGCATGAAGAAAAAAAATATTTTTTGCCCAAAAAATTAAAATTTTTTATTTTTAATTCATAAAAAATCCAAAACAGTAAAAAAAGTTTCAAGTCCTATTACTTTCACGTGAAGTCGCATAACCTATGAAATAAATGAGACATAAATCATGAAAATCGATGAACGCGTTTCGCTTTTATTAACAATTAAGTGAAGGTATGCATTTCCAAAATTTGCTCGAGATATGCACAAAATTCTTTGCAAAAACATTTATGACTTTTTTTATGATTCTCAGAATTAAAAAAAAAAAAAGTAATAAACAAAAGGTTATTTGATTTTTATGATTGCGGTAGCAAAGTAATAAGCGGTAATAAATGTGCGTGGACAATTGAAAGGAAATTAGGAAAGTGCACTTTTTTAATTATTTGGGGTTTTCCGTTGGCTACCTGAATGATTTTTTACAGAAATTCCACCCACATCTATTAGTGCTCATGTTTTGGAACGTACCTGTCAGTAAAATATTGAAAAATACGTAGTATTTATAGGTGTCCATTTATCGATTTTTGTCATTCAACAAGTGCCGACGAACGCGAACAGTAAAAGTGATTTTTCTCCAGTTTTTTAAAAGTGAACAAAAGAGAACAGAATATGGAACTGCGCAAGCCAGATATAAATAGCTTTTGCTACTGCTGTAGTCAATATGTCTCAACACATAAAAAAAGGGGAAATTTCAGTACTGATTTTGTTCAAACATACGAGATGTACTTCAACCAAAATGTTATAGTGAACGAAAATTGGGTACCAAATATAGTGTGTAAAAGCTGCTACAACCGTCTAATGGATTGGAAAAATAGAAGACGTGAAAGTATGCCATTCGGTATCCCAATGACTTGGACTAATCCTGGCGAAGGTCACAATCCATTGAATTGCTATGCATGTGCAATTTTAATAAATCAAAATAAGCTTGATTCAATTGTTGCCAAGTTGGAATTAACACAGCATAAATCGGAAGAGCTGGCTTCCATTTTGAAATCAAACAATTTTTTGGCACCCGGTGTGAAAGTCACAGCTTATCGAAGTCGTCAGGCAACACTCCAAAGTTTATTCCTTGTGAATGATGAAAAAACTTCTGCATATTGCCCGGATGTAGGAAAATTGATGGACGCAATGGAAATAAAATATGAAGCAGATGACTGGAGATTATTTATTGACAGTTCAAAACTCAGCTTGAAGGCGGTTTTACTGCATAAGACCAATAAAAAACCTTCAGTTCCAATCGCCTATAGTACAGAAACGAAAGAAACATATGATGCACTGGAAAATATTTTAAAAATGGTTAACTACGCCAAACATGTGTTGCGCATATGCTGCGATTTAAAAGTTGTAGCAATGCTTTGCGGTCTTCAAAGCGGCTATATAAAAGAGATGAAGTTTTCTTGTGTTTGAAACTAATTTACCCGAGACTCAGCGAAAGTAAAATTAAAGAAGGTAAGTTATAATATCACATCCATTTCCCATGATTTTCCATCTTAACAAATTAATTTTTTTCAATCAGGCGAACTAAATGGTCCAGATATACGAAAGCTGATTAAAAGTGACGCATTTAACAATATTTTGATTGACGCTGAATTTAATGCATGGCAGGCAATCAAAGAAGTAATAGAAGGCTTGTTGGGAAAGCATCGTTCTAACAACTACGATGTTTCTGTCGCAAGGATGTTAAGAGCATTCTCGGAAATTGGTGTCCACATGTCCTTGAAAATCCATTATTTACATCATCATCTGGACTACTTCAGCAAACAATTGGCTACCGAATCTGATGAATAAGGTGAACGCTATCATCAAGTTGCTATGCCATTTGAAATGAGGTAATACTGATTTTTTATTTTTTCAAACTCATTTTAATAAAACCAAAACTTACAGATATAGAGGCAAAAAGTCGCCGAGTGCAATAATTGCGGAAATTTGCTGGTGGAGTAAGCTTGTGTGGCAAGACAAGGATGATCTTGATGATAAAGAATTTTCAGGAGATGCAGAAGGGCCAACAGTGGAGTCACACATTGACATTATGTGTGGTTCAGAAACGGATGATAGCGATGAATACAATGCCACTAGTCCCGAACAACCACCATCGAAAAAGTCTAGGCAATATTTATTAAAATAAATAAAAATAAATAAATAAAATAAAAATAAAAAATTATAAAAATGTTTACTTAATTTTTTTAGTAGTTTATGGCCAGAAGTCTGGAGTTATTGGGGAAAATTTATAAAAAAGGCGATAAATGACACTTTTTTGAATAAAAACAAATATCAATATTCTTGTCAAAATGGGATACCTTCACTTAATTGTAAATAAAAGCAGAACGCGTTAATCGATTTCTATGATCTATGTCGCATTTTGTTTATAGGTTATGTGACTTTACATGAAATTAATAACACTTGATCCTTTTTTCCGTTTTGGATTTTTTATGAATTAAAAAAAAAAACAATTTTAATTTTTAGGCAAAAAATATTTTTTTTTCTCCACAAATTTATTTTTACCGGCAAAACTGTTGATTATAAAGAAAAACGTTATATGAACGGATTAAAGAAATTGTAATTCTAAATTTTTTTGAGTTTGCTTTAGCAAAATCGGACTAGTGGTTCTCGAGTTATGTTAAACTACGTTTTTGCCAAAATGTTACAACTAAGCTAAAAAACATCAAGATAAGGAAAAAATTTAAAATGTCATAAAAAAAAACTGACACATACGAACGCCAAACCCTTTGAGGGTTTTACTATACTAACCTAGTACCATACCCTGACTTGGAATTTCTCACCCCCCAGACAATACTCCCAAAAATGTTCCATAGTGTAATTTTTGGAATTATTCTTTATAATTCTATACAAATTTCTTTTTTAAGTGCACTTTCTATACCTGCACATTTAAGATAAATGCACTAAATTTTTGGCATTTTAAAATTATTTTCATACAAAAAATCAAAGTTAGCTGCACGTTGACTTAACTGCCCAAAATAAATATTTTCTGGAATTATTCTTCAAAATCCTTGTTTACGTGCATTTTGTATACATACCTGCACATTTTTCATATTTTTGGGCAGCTTTAAAATATTTTCATACAAAACATCAAAGTTAGCTGCACACATAAAAATATATGGTGACCACTTTTTCACATAAATATCCAATTTAAGCGGTTTATAAAAATAAAAATCGCAATTATTTTGTTTTTTTTATGTTCTTTGTGAATTCTCATTGTTTTTGTTAATGTTTCTTTTATATTAAATAAACATACAAACATGTATAAAATGATTTATTTCGCCGCTAGCATAGGCTGTTGGTTAAACGATTATGTTTAATATACAACTCCTAAAAGAATCTTCTGATGATTATCTGACGAGTAACAAAAACATCTAAATCTTTTTTAATTTATTTATTATATTTTTTTTTGACACGCTCGTCTTTAAATCTTGGAATGAACCTTTTGGGACTTTCTGTAAGAGTCGTACTGAGCTACCTAAATAAGACCGTTTTTGAAGTATGAAAATGCTATTTCCAATACAAAATTAATAAAACAAACCGGCCTAAGGATCTGTTAAAAGGATTTGCCGACAGGATGGTGTTGATTTCGCGACCTTAAGGTTTGTTTTATAGAAATTGTATGAAAATTAGAAGTTTTTGCATGAAAAATACGCCTGATGCCCTTATTTAGGTAGCTTAGTCATACGGCTGAGCATTGCACGAGTTGTAACATAATACCTACATGATTAAAAGTTGTAGCTAACCTTCCCATAACATATCCAACGGTGTCATTATTCAGTAATACCTTTAAGAATGTTTTACCTATTTACGGAATTTACAAATTGCAGTAATTAATTTATGTTTTTAAATGTCTGCATAATATTGGCCATCACACTATAAGCTTTTCGAGGAATCAATCTTCATTTAATACAAGAAACAATCACAATTTATCAGTATCCCGGTGTAGGCTGGAAACAACAAAACAAAGGATTGAATACATGGGTAGTCGTGTGTTCAATAATTTGCCTCAATATTTGAAAGATATTGAAAGAATTTCAATATTTAAAAGAGATATTAAAGATTATTTAATTCAACACATAGAAGAGATATTAATGTAAAAAGTTGAATACTTACATATATGTTTAGATAAAGTTGTACATACTTATATACATAATTATATATACATATATTATTATAATTTTTTTTTCTCAATTAGTTTAAATAATACGTATAAAACTGTAAATTATGTAATATTTAATTGCCAACTCGCCTCTACAATGCCTTTAAGGCGCAGAGGCAACAAAATTAAAATGAATTATTTTATATGATAAATAAATAAAAATAAAAAAAAAAAAAAAAAAAATAAAAGTTTGTCATTCCGTTTGTAATTTCTACAATATTGATCTAAGACCCTATAAAGTATATATATTCTGGGTCCTTATGAGGAGAGAACTTGATTTAACCATGTCCGTCTGACCGTCTGACCGTCTGTCCGTTGAAATGGATTTTCCGAAGACCCCATATATGATGGGGGCCAGGTTATTATACATTTATGTCACATATGGTCCGGAATTGTTTGCTATTGAAATTCAGAAAGATCGGTCCACAAATGGCTGAGATATGAGCAAAAAACCACGACTACCTCTAATTTTTCCCAAAAATCCCTTGTTGTGGTATTTTTATTACTTTTTTCTGTATATCTTGAGAACGGCAAGCGCCAAAGCTTTCAAATTAGGTACACACATTTAGGTTATCAATACACAGCATCTCACAAAATGTGGGCAGGATCGGAGAAGTGGGCGTGGTATCTCCCGTACAAAAAATATCAAAAATTGTATTAAAACCTGAATTTTTGGACTGTTATACGACCTATGGATATCCCTGGCATATCAAAAGATCGAAAATCTTTTCTGAAAAACTCGGAAAAATCGGTTCAGATACGAAAAAGTTATGGCCAAAATAATATTTTTTTTTTTAAATACCCACTTTCGGGAACCATAGATCTTCCCGAGTGCAAGATTTATAACCCAACTAACTGGAAAATTTCTTCTTTAACACGTCGGTACATAAATCTGTCAAATCGGTTAAAAAATGGTTATAATCAAAATACTGAAATCCCAAAAATTATTCTTTTTATACCCTTCACCTCAGGTGGAAAGGGTATCCATATATATAAGTTTGTCATTTCTACAATATTGATCTAAGACCCTATAAAGTATATATATTCTGGTTCCTTATGAGGAGAGAAAAGAATTTTTTTTTTTAATATTTTTATTTTTTTATGTTCTAAAAACGATTTAAAAAAAATATTTACCAGTTTTCGCTTTTTAAGTTTTATTTATAATGAAGTTTTAAGTATTGTAAATATGTATGTATATGTAAAAATTATTTAGTTTTTGTCTAGTTGCTCTGTATTCTGCTCGCACAATGGTGACGGGTATATAAGATTTGGCACAGCCGAATATAGCACTCTTACTATTTTTTGTTTATCTACTTTATTTATTATTACATTTTGATACTTGCCGTCTCCATTCTAGCAACAAAATGCCTGATGTTTTTTTATTGTTTCATTGTTGTAGTACTGAGGTCACTTTGTTAATACATTTTGCATTAGCAGCTGTTTTCAATCATTTTAATGTTTATCCTTTCTTACATTCCCCTACAATTGGTTGGCTTGTTTCCGACTCGAATTGTAGTTGTAAAAAGAAAAAACAAAATTAAAAAACAATTTGTTTCATTTTTTTGTCTTCGTAAGACAACAACAAAAAAACAATTTGCCAGTTCAGTTTTTTTGCACGGGCACATGCAATTATATTATTAAAGTTATTTTTGGGAATACAAAATTTATTATTAATAAGATTTCTGTAAGACGTGCTAAGTTCCCATTTTTTCATATTTGATAAATACACTGAAATTTATTGTTGAGGGAAAGCTAGCTCCTATGCGCATTTCACTGGTTGATTAGGCCAGCTCATCAGGAAACCTTTTCCAAAGATTTTAGAAAAGCCAAAAATATTATACAACAAGTTAGAGTGCTATATTCGGCTGTGCCGAATCTTTGATACCCTCCACCGACAGTTCGAATGTTTAAGGAGTAATATCTGTATGATGTTATTATTATCTTAAACTGTGGCGATTTGTTATTAATTATAGTTTTAGGCGTCTAAACTGTTTTCCGGTAGTAGGGTTTATATGGCGCCTAGAGTAAATTATGGACCGATCATCACGAAATTGTACAGCGTCATTTCTAGTCCTTTAATACTGTGACGTACCAATTTCTGTTTAGATAGCATTATTAATTATGGTGTTAGGTGTACTAAACTGTTTTCCGGTAGTAGGGTTTATAAGGGGCCTAGGGTAAATTATGTACCGATCTTCACGAAATTTCACAGTATAATTTATAGTCCTATAAAACTGTGACGAGCCAAAATTTGTTATGATTGCATTATTTTTACGGTTTTATGCGAACTAAACTGTTTTCCGGTAGTAGGGTTTATATGGGGCCTAAGGTAAATTATGGACCGATGGTCATGAAATTTCACAGAGTTTTTTCTAGTCCTAAAAAACTGTGATGTACCAAATTTTGTTACGCTAGCGTTATTTTTTACGGTTTTAGGCGTACTAAACTGTTTTCCGGGAGTAGTGTTTATATGGGACTTAGGGTGGACTGCTGAAGATAACTACAAGCAATTTGGCACCAAGTTTGTTCATTTTTTTTGAGTTGTTCGAAAGTGTGCGTGTTTTCAACAGACGGACAGACAGATGGACATGGCTAAATCGACTTAGAATTACTCAAGAACCCAGAATATATTTACTCTATGGGGTCTGAGATGAATAATAAAAAAGTTTCACACGGAATGACAAACTAAATATACCCTCTTCACAACTAATTGTGGTGGAGGGTATAAAAAAAAAAATTTACTTTGTATGCCAAATTGTAGGGAAAATGTGGTCTCGACACAGTTCTGTTTGAACAGTTATGCAAAATCTAGTGCGTTTACATTGCAAATTTTTGACATTACATAGATTTTGTTTTCAAAACCAAAACAGTTGCTTGCATTTGTACATAGTATGTACATACAAACATATAAAAAATAGGCAACAAAAATTTGCATTACCTTTTATTATACCCTTCACCAGAGGTGTAAAAGGGTATATATAAGTTTGTCATTACGTTTGTAATTTCCACAATATTGATTTTAGACCCCATAAAGTATATATATTCTGGGTCCATATGAGAAGAGAAGTTGATTTAACAATGTCCGTCTGTCCGTCTGTCCGTCTGTCTGTCTGTCCGTCTGTCCGTCTGTCCGTCTTACGCTTGATATGTGTTTTCCGGGAAAACCAGACATGATAGCGGCTAGGTTGTTTTACATTTATGTCACATATAGTCCACCATTTCGTGCTATTGAAATTCAGCAAGATCGGTCCACAAATGGCTGAGATATGATCAAAAAACCACGACTGCCTCTAATTTTTTCCAAAAATCCCTTGTTGTTGTTGTATTTTTATTGCTTTTTTCTGTATATCTAGAGAACGGTAAGAGCCAAAGTTTCCAAATTGGGTACACACATTTTGGTTGTCAATACACACCACCCTACAAAATGTGGGCGGGATGGGATAAGTGGGCGTGGTACCTCCCGTACAAAAAAAAGTAAAAATTGTATAAAAACCTTAATTTTAGGGCTGTCATATGTCCTATGGATATGACTTATATACCAAAATATCGGAAATTTTTAGTAGAACATATTTTATAAAGAACTCGGGAAAATCGGTTCAGATACAAAAAAGTTATGACCAAAATTATTTTTTTTTTTTTTAAATACCAATTTTCGGTAGCCATGGATCTTCCCGAGTCCAAGTTTTATAACACAAATAAATGGTAAATTTCTTGCTAAACACGTCGGTATATAAATCTGTCAAATCGGTTAAAAAATGGCTGAGTTATAATCAAAATACTGAAATCCCAAAAGTTACTCTTTTTTATACCCTTCACCACAGGTGTAAAAGGGTATATATAAGTTTGTCATAACGTTTGTAATTTCCACAATATTGATTTTAGACCCCATAAAGTATATATATTCTGGGTCCATATGAGAAGAGAAGTTGATTTAACGATGTCCGTCTGTCCGTCTGTCCGTCTGTCCGTCTTACGTTTGATATGTGTTTTCCGGATAATCCAGACATGATAGCGGCTAGGTTGTTTTACATTTATGTCACATATAGTCCACCATTTCTTGCTATTGAAATTCAGCAAGATCGGTCCACAAATGGCTGAGATATGATCAAAAAACCACGACTGCCTCTAATTTTTTCCAAAAATCCCTTGTTGTTGTTGTATTTTTATTGCTTTTTTCTGTATATCTAGAGAACGGTAAGAGCCAAAGTTTCCAAATTGGGTACACACATTTTGGTTGTCAATACACACCACCCTACAAAATGTGGGCGGGATGGGATAAGTGGGCGTGGTACCTCCCGTACAAAAAAAAGTAAAAATTGTATAAAAACCTTAATTTTAGGGCTGTCATATGTCCTATGGATATGACTTATATACCAAAATATCGGAAATTTTTAGTAGAACATATTTTATAAAGAACTCGGGAAAATCGGTTCAGATACAAAAAAGTTATGACCAAAATTATTTTTTTTTTTTTTAAATACCAATTTTCGGTAGCCATGGATCTTCCCGAGTCCAAGTTTTATAACACAAATAAATGGTAAATTTCTTGCTAAACACGTCGGTATATAAATCTGTCAAATCGGTTAAAAAATGGCTGAGTTATAATCAAAATACTGAAATCCCAAAAGTTACTCTTTTTTATACCCTTCACCACAGGTGTAAAAGGGTATATATAAGTTTGTCATAACGTTTGTAATTTCCACAATATTGATTTTAGACCCCATAAAGTATATATATTCTGGGTCCATATGAGAAGAGAAGTTGATTTAACGATGTCCGTCTGTCCGTCTGTCCGTCTTACGTTTGATATGTGTTTTCCGGATAATCCAGACATGATAGCGGCTAGGTTGTTTTACATTTATGTCACATATAGTCCACCATTTCTTGCTATTGAAATTCAGCAAGATCGGTCCACAAATGGCTGAGATATGATCAAAAAACCACGACTGCCTCTAATTTTTTCCAAAAATCCCTTGTTGTTGTTGTATTTTTATTGCTTTTTTCTGTATATCTAGAGAACGGTAAGAGCCAAAGTTTCCAAATTGGGTACACACATTTTGGTTGTCAATACACACCACCCTACAAAATGTGGGCGGGATGGGATAAGTGGGCGTGGTACCTCCCGTACAAAAAAAAGTAAAAATTGTATAAAAACCTTAATTTTAGGGCTGTCATATGTCCTATGGATATGACTTATATACCAAAATATCGGAAATTTTTAGTAGAACATATTTTATAAAGAACTCGGGAAAATCGGTTCAGATACAAAAAAGTTATGACCAAAATTATTTTTTTTTTTTTTAAATACCAATTTTCGGTAGCCATGGATCTTCCCGAGTCCAAGTTTTATAACACAAATAAATGGTAAATTTCTTGCTAAACACGTCGGTATATAAATCTGTCAAATCGGTTAAAAAATGGCTGAGTTATAATCAAAATACTGAAATCCCAAAAGTTACTCTTTTTTATACCCTTCACCACAGGTGTAAAAGGGTATATATAAGTTTGTCATAACGTTTGTAATTTCCACAATATTGATTTTAGACCCCATAAAGTATATATATTCTGGGTCCATATGAGAAGAGAAGTTGATTTAACGATGTCCGTCTGTCCGTCTGTCCGTCTTACGTTTGATATGTGTTTTCCGGATAATCCAGACATGATAGCGGCTAGGTTGTTTTACATTTATGTCACATATAGTCCACCATTTCTTGCTATTGAAATTCAGCAAGATCGGTCCACAAATGGCTGAGATATGATCAAAAAACCACGACTGCCTCTAATTTTTTCCAAAAATCCCTTGTTGTTGTTGTATTTTTATTGCTTTTTTCTGTATATCTAGAGAACGGTAAGAGCCAAAGTTTCCAAATTGGGTACACACATTTTGGTTGTCAATACACACCACCCTACAAAATGTGGGCGGGATGGGATAAGTGGGCGTGGTACCTCCCGTACAAAAAAAAGTAAAAATTGTATAAAAACCTTAATTTTAGGGCTGTCATATGTCCTATGGATATGACTTATATACCAAAATATCGGAAATTTTTAGTAGAACATATTTTATAAAGAACTCGGGAAAATCGGTTCAGATACAAAAAAGTTATGACCAAAATTATTTTTTTTTTTTTTAAATACCAATTTTCGGTAGCCATGGATCTTCCCGAGTCCAAGTTTTATAACACAAATAAATGGTAAATTTCTTGCTAAACACGTCGGTATATAAATCTGTCAAATCGGTTAAAAAATGGCTGAGTTATAATCAAAATACTGAAATCCCAAAAGTTACTCTTTTTATACCCTTCACCACAGGTGTAAAAGGGTATATATAAGTTTGTCATAACGTTTGTAATTTCCACAATATTGATTTTAGACCCCATAAAGTATATATATTCTGGGTCCATATGAGAAGAGAAGTTGATTTAACGATGTCCGTCTGTCCGTCTGTCCGTCTGTCCGTCTTACGTTTGATATGTGTTTTCCGGATAATCCAGACATGATAGCGGCTAGGTTGTTTTACATTTATGTCACATATAGTCCACCATTTCTTGCTATTGAAATTCAGCAAGATCGGTCCACAAATGGCTGAGATATGATCAAAAAACCACGACTGCCTCTAATTTTTTCCAAAAATCCCTTGTTGTTGTTGTATTTTTATTGCTTTTTTCTGTATATCTAGAGAACGGTAAGAGCCAAAGTTTCCAAATTGGGTACACACATTTTGGTTGTCAATACACACCACCCTACAAAATGTGGGCGGGATGGGAGAAGTGGGCGTGGTACCTCCCGTACAAAAAAAAGTAAAAATTGTATAAAAACCTTAATTTTAGGGCTGTCATATGTCCTATGGATATGACTTATATACCAAAATATCGGACATTTTTAGTAGAACATATTTTATAAAGAACTCGGGAAAATCGGTTCAGATACAAAAAAGTTATGACCAAAATTATTTTTTTTTTTTTAAATACCAATTTTCGGTAGCCATGTATCTTCCCGAGTCCAAGTTTTATAACACAAATAAATGGTAAATTTCTTGCTAAACACGTCGGTATATAAATCTGTCAAATCGGTTAAAAAATGGCTGAGTTATAATCAAAATACTGAAATCCCAAAAGTTACTCTTTTTATACCCTTCACCACAGGTGTAAAAGGGTATATATAAGTTTGTCATAACGTTTGTAATTTCCACAATATTGATTTTAGACCCCATAAAGTATATATATTCTGGGTCCATATGAGAAGAGAAGTTGATTTAACGATGTCCGTCTGTCCGTCTGTCCGTCTGTCCGTCTTACGTTTGATATGTGTTTTCCGGATAATCCAGACATGATAGCGGCTAGGTTGTTTTACATTTATGTCACATATAGTCCACCATTTCTTGCTATTGAAATTCAGCAAGATCGGTCCACAAATGGCTGAGATATGATCAAAAAACCACGACTGCCTCTAATTTTTTCCAAAAATCCCTTGTTGTTGTTGTATTTTTATTGCTTTTTTCTGTATATCTAGAGAACGGTAAGAGCCAAAGTTTCCAAATTGGGTACACACATTTTGGTTGTCAATACACACCACCCTACAAAATGTGGGCGGGATGGGAGAAGTGGGCGTGGTACCTCCCGTACAAAAAAAAGTAAAAATTGTATAAAAACCTTAATTTTAGGGCTGTCATATGTCCTATGGATATGACTTATATACCAAAATATCGGACATTTTTAGTAGAACATATTTTATAAAGAACTCGGGAAAATCGGTTCAGATACAAAAAAGTTATGACCAAAATTATTTTTTTTTTTTTAAATACCAATTTTCGGTAGCCATGTATCTTCCCGAGTCCAAGTTTTATAACACAAATAAATGGTAAATTTCTTGCTAAACACGTCGGTATATAAATCTGTCAAATCGGTTAAAAAATGGCTGAGTTATAATCAAAATACTGAAATCCCAAAAGTTACTCTTTTTATACCCTTCACCACAGGTGTAAAAGGGTATATATAAGTTTGTCATAACGTTTGTAATTTCCACAATATTGATTTTAGACCCCATAAAGTATATATATTCTGGGTCCATATGAGAAGAGAAGTTGATTTAACGATGTCCGTCTGTCCGTCTGTCCGTCTGTCCGTCTGTCCGTCTGTCCGTCTTACGTTTGATATGTGTTTTCCGGATAATCCAGACATGATAGCGGCTAGGTTGTTTTACATTTATGTCACATATAGTCCACCATTTCTTGCTATTGAAATTCAGCAAGATCGGTCCACAAATGGCTGAGATATGATCAAAAAACCACGACTGCCTCTAATTTTTTCCAAAAATCCCTTGTTGTTGTTGTATTTTTATTGCTTTTTTCTGTATATCTAGAGAACGGTAAGAGCCAAAGTTTCCAAATTAGGTACACACATTTAGGTTGTCAATACACACCACCCTACAAAATGTGGGCGGGATAGGAGAAGTGGGCGTGGTACCTCCCGTACAAAAAAAAGTAAAAATTGTATAAAAACCTTAATTTTAGGGCTGTCATATGTCCTATGGATATGACTTATATACCAAAATATCGGACATTTTTAGTAGAACATATTTTATAAAGAACTCGGGAAAATCGGTTCAGATACAAAAAAGTTATGACCAAAATTAATTTTTTTTTTTTAAATACCCATTTTCGGTAGCCATGGATCTTCCCGAGTCCAAGTTTTATAACACAAATAAATGGTAAATTGCTAAACACGTCGGTACATAAATCTGTCAAATCGGTTAAAAAATGGCTGAGTTATAATCAAAATACTGAAATCCCAAAAGTTACTCTTTTTTATAATTTATAATTAAGTTTGTTTTTTATTTTATAATTAAGTTTGTTTTTTTTATAATTAAGTTTGCTTAAATATATGTACAAATATGTAGCTATATATATATATATGCCTATAAGCCAATTTAATGGAAATATTATTTTTAAGCACATTGGTATATAAATCTGCCAAATCGGTTAAAAATGGTTAAGTTATGTGCAAAATACTCCAAAAAAGGACTAACAACATTAACATTTTTATAAAAACTAAAATTTTAGAGCTGTATTATGACCTATTCATACGTTTTAGATATCAAAATATCGGAAATCTTTAGAAAAACTCGGAATATCGGTAAAAAAAAGTAATGTCAAAAATATAGTTTTTTTTTAATACATATTTTCGTGAACCATAGAACTTCCCGACTACAAGTTTTATCACCAAAGTAAATGGTAATTTTATACTTTAAGATGTCGGCATGACCAAATACTGAAATTCGATCAAAACTTAACGTGCTATATATTAATTAAACTTTTAATATATTTAATAGCACGCAATCATGTGCAAATAATTAAATAAAACTAAACGATATATATTTTATAAATATACATGTATATATACATGTATTTAAATATATATTTAAACTTCTGTTCTTTCCAAACCATGGTGAAGGGTATATAAGATTCGGCATAGCCGAATATAGCACTCTTACTTGTTTTTAATTAATGACGTTTTCTTTTCTGAGTAAAATTCTGCATTTATTCTGCCTTTTACATTTTTTATGTTCTTTTCTGAAAAACATGTGTTATTTTAAAAGTGTAAAGCGTTCTTTTCTGATGATGTTCCCTTTAAAATTAAAAAAATGCTACATGTTCAACACTCATTTTAATTAAAGGGGCATGAGTGCAGCACAAGTTCAAGGCGAATTCAGTACAAGTTGGTGGCAAGTTTCGAGCCGTAAACACTAACAATGCAATACAAAAAACATCTGTTGTTTCTGTTGGCTTTGGATTGTTGTAGTCTTGCCACCACCTGTAATTGAATTCACCGTGCGCTAATTGCACTTTATTGTTTTTTAATGCCTAAATTTGTGTTCTTTTGTAAACGTAAAATATGAAACACTTCTTAAAAATGAGGGGAGCATTTAAAATGTTGCCAGGTCACATGTAACACTTATGCAACACTTTTTTTTAGAAAAGAAAACGCCATAACTTCATTTATTTCATCATATATTATATATATATTATTTATATATAAAAAGAAGTGTACAGTTTGATGTCACCATTAACTGCGGATAGTTCGACCGATTTCAACCAAAATTTTAGGGTACGTTTGGAATAGTCTGTAGATGGTTTAAGTTAAGTTTGCACGAAATCAGCTTAGGGGTTCCGCAGATATGGCATTTAGATTTTCCTATATATTCCCATACAAATATCAACAAAATGCCCTCCATTTGGAACTCCTCCGAAACGATTTTTATGAAATTTTGTATGTGTATTTGTTAGGTATGAGAATAGGTCATAGAGTATATTTTATATCGCTAGCTCCCCCTCCCTATATCTTCTTAGCTAATCAACCTGTTTTCTTAAAATTTGGCATGAAGGCACTGTAACATCTGAAAGAAAATAGGGAATAGGGCGAGAAATAGGGCAAGAGGGGTAAAAGCTCCCCCTCTCTATATCTGCTTAACAAATCGACCGATTTTCTTAAAATTTTGCAGGAAAATAGTGTCACATATAGAAGGAACTATAGCCTCAAATTTGTTTTATTTAGGGCGTGAGTTAGGGCAAAAGGGGTAAAAGCTCCCCCTCCCCAACATTTTAAGCTAATCAATCGGGTTTCTTAAAATTTGGCATGCAGACAATGTAAAATCTGAAAGGGAATAGGGCGCGATATAAGACAATAGCGGTAAAAGCTCCCCCTCCCTTTTTCTTCTTAACTAATCAAGGGGGGTGCAGACACCCTAACATCTGAAAGAAATAAGTTACATATATAGCCAAACAACAGCTAGTATTATTTATACTTTCCATTTTATTATTGTTTCGTTAACAATTTTGAATTTTACAGTTTTAATAAGAAAAACTTTGATAACTAATATGCATGTGGCAGAAAAACTTTACCCACTTACAACTACATTAAGAGTTGATAAAAAATCAACCAATTGTAGTCGGGACTGTAAGAAAAGATAAACTCACTGTTTATTGTTGTTGTTTTTGTTTAAACTTTGATATTGTTACAAGTTAAACTTGGGTTTATAATTCTTATTCGCTTAACAGCTTTATTTGTATAATCAGCCTGATTACGGTTGGCGTTGGCGTATACGCCTGAGGCGTTTTTTGTAATAGATTAAAGTAACACAAAACCTATGTTCTTTATAGCCTTTTTACACTTGATCACATCTTAGAGGAATGCATTTTGTTTTGTATGGGAAATCTAGTCAAAAACAACTAGATTTGGCTCGAAATCGTATCTTAAGTATGAACATACTAGATTTCGTAGTAGTGTAAACGGGCTATTAACACCAATCAAAATAGGGTAAAGACGGTAACAAAAACCAGGTAGGTATTTACATATAATTGGTTTTAAAACTAAAAACCAATTTTGCGTTAAAGTCCCACTATATATGGCACTAGAGGTAACCCAATATGTCTCCGAAACAATAGAAATCGTATGGTGTGTATATCTTGATGTTGGTTAAAAGACTATTTTTGACATACTACTACCTGTATTTGCTAAATTATTTGTGTTAAGAAAAAAAAAACATTTTAATACAAAAATTTTCATTTATTTTGAATAAAAAATTATAGCTTTTACTACTAAACGAGATTATAATATGCATACAATTCGAATTAATAACCAACCAAAAATCAATGATTAAATAATATACTTACTTAATTATATTTTACAAAATATAACGATTTTCTTCTTACTCTTTAAGACGATACATGCCAACAATCTTTGTAATTTTTATGTTAAACCAGTGAGTGTGTGTGTGTGGAAAAGAAAGAGTCAATCAGGCCTGTCGTAGAATTCCATTCCGATCGAAAGTGGTTTTAATTCCGTATTTTGCTTCTTCAGAAAACGAAAAATGAAAAATTTTTTCGGAATGAAACCACTTTTAGTTTTCTAAGTGAAATTGATTGTTTCAGTATTTTATAACCGAAAAAACTACTTAAAATTTTTTTTTTATGGATAAATAAATGTTTTTTATGATATAGATTGAAGAAATAACACACTTTTGATTGATTTATTTTACTTTATATTGATTTTATTACAAACATAATAAATTATTTACCGTTGCGTTGCTACCTTTTTTTTCCTCACAAACCACTTTTATACCCTTTGTACACTTGCATACATTTCGGAGGAACGCATGGAAGATGTTGAATATGTGAAATACGCGTTCACACTTGAAACATCTAACATCTACTATCATTAAAAAATGTCACCATTTCTGAAAAAAAACTTTTGTTTTTTTTAAATACTTTTTTTCTACAAAAGTGCCAACATTTCAAAAGATAACACCAAAATGTATTTCTAATTCATTTCGTTTAATAATTTTAGCTAAATTAAGCAAAATAAGGCTTGAAAAAATGGAAAAACTTGAGAAATGGTAACGCTGCTTTCAAAGCAACTTCCATTTTTTCAGTGATGCCACAATAATAACAGAATTTATTGCCACTTTTCTAGTGATGACACTAATACCCTTTGTACACTTGCATACATTTCGGAGGAACGCATGGAAGATGTTGAAAAAGTGAAATACGAGTTCACACTTGAAACATCTAACATTTACCATTAACAAAAAATGTCACCATTTCTGAAAAAAAACTTTTATTTTTTTTAAATACTTTTTTTCTACAAAAGTAACAACATTTTAAGAGATAACACCAAAATGTATTTCTAATTCATTTTGTTTAATAATTTAAGCAAAATTAAGCAAAATAAGGCTTGCAAAAAAGGAAAAACTTGAGAAATGGTAACGCTGCTTTCAAAGCAACTGCCATTTTGTCAGTGATGCCACAATAATAACAGAATTTATTGCCACTTTTCTAGTGATTACACTAAAATAATCGAAAAATGTAAAAGGGGACAAAATGAGATAGTAACATTCTGTAAAAATGTTGATTTTTAGCCCTATGTATTTCTTATGGGAAAATTCCAACATTTTCGCAAATTGATGTTAAATGTTAAATGTTGACAAGTGTGAAAAGGTTATAAAAGAATCGAAAAATGTTAAAGGGAACAAAATGAGATAGTAACATTCTGTAAAGATGTTGAAAAATGTTGATTTTTAGCCCTATGTATTTCTTATGGAAAAATTCCAACATCTTCGCAAATTGATGTTAAATGTTAAATGTTCACAAGTGTGAAAAGGCTATTATCATTTCTACGCTGAACATTGCCATACATAACACAAAAACCATATGGTTTTTATGTAAAGTTGCCATATCCAATTGTAAAACCAGAGTTGTTATAAAAAAAAAAAACACATTTAGTCGCAATTTACACTATGGACATTTATTGCCGGACAGAAAAAGTTTGTTGGTAACATAGCGTCTTCACGTGACAATTTTTTGTCATACCAAACGTCAAAGTCTATATAAAAAAAACTCGAAAATTTTTGTCAGCGTTTTTTTAATATGAAGTTTGACGTTTGGTATGACAAAAAATTGCCAGGTGAAGACGCTATGTAAGGGGGCGACGTTGTATGCGTGACACACTTTACTTCTTGCCTCTCTCGCCAACAATTTTTTTCTGTCCGGCAAGAAATGTCCACAGTGTAAATTGGGACTTAGCAAAATCGATCGTAATCTGAAGAAGCTAAGACTAAATCGATCGGAATTGAACATACGGAATTAAAACCATTCCGATCGGAATTTGAGACATGCCTGAATATGTTTAAAAAGTTTGTATGTAAAAATATATCGAGCCCTAACAGCGAAAATAACGTAAGCGACATGATTTTCAATTTTCGTTTTTTTTAATAAATGACTTTATAGGCAACATTTGCATAATCTCCTAAAATATCATGGTCACATACTGTACCGTTACGATTTTATAGCAAAAACAATTTTAGTGTAAGCGACAAACTTCATACAAAATTAATATGAAATAAAACAAAAAAGCTCTCTCCTGTAAAATTTGATTTTTGGCGCTTACATTTTTTTCACTGTTAGGGGTCGATATAAATTTTACTATTGTTTTATGAAAATTTCTCTAAGAAATGTTAATTTGTTTTTTTTTAATTGGCGATAATATGTTTTTGGAATATTATTATGTACCTACTTCAATTTGTGTATTTAAAAAAAAACTTTTAATTTGAAATCCAATTAATATGTACATATTTCAAAAATATTTAAAGTTAAGCCTGTTTTATATTAATTTTGATTACATAAATGGGTCTGTTGTGTTTTTTTTTTAATAATACAGTAATCTTCTGAATTATTACGCCATTTATGAAAAGATTTTCCTTTAAATTTAGCTTTTCCCGGTATATTTTTAGGAAAAAGGCAACAAATTTCGTTGAAAATTTTATTCACGATAAACGTGAACTAAACACCTTAGATGTAAAATAACAATTTAAATTTTAAGTTTGAAGAAAAGTTTTTAACAAGTTAAATAAAAAACAATTTTAATAATAAAACATTCATATACAGCACTTTCAGTGGTAGTTCTTTTTTTATAGTAGCAAAAAAAGGAATTCGCAGAATATTGACTAGAAGCGGCAAATCATGGTGTATTAAATTACACCATGTATCAAATATAACAATTTGTCATGTATTAAGTTTTTAGTCAATATTCTATGAGATAGATTAAAAAAATTAAAATAAGTTCATACGTACATTGCACTTGATCATAAAGAGGGTATTAACTCAAAATTAAAAAATTTTAAGTGGAAGCTAGACTATTTTTAATTTAACATTAAAGGCATACGAAAAATTACAAAAAAACGATATTTTTGCAGCAAGTAGATATGAGTATTACGTGTCGATTTTAACCAAAAAGTGAAAAAATAAAAATATCCTCTTGATGATCCATTGCGAAATGTATATTCAATAATTTTATACTTATGTATGTATATACATACATATGTATTTTTTTTATCTAATAAGGATTAACAGCTGCTAGACCTACTCGCCCTGCTGAACGGGAAAATACTGGTTCAGCATAGCTATGACGATAACCCTTGGGCATATTAGAAATGGCCTTGCCATGAGGTACGGAAGCACCTGCACCACTTCCACTGCTAGATGGTGACGCTTTCGAAAGTGACGTTGGTGGATAGGGATCGTCGGGAATGCGATGACGTTCCATAGAGCGATCCGTACGATGGTGAGCTCTTTCAGAACCAGAACGTCGATCGGGAGAATAATCTCTTCTAGAGTATTCGCGTGAATGATCTCGATCACGTATGCGGTGTTCTTCAGAACGTTTGTGGTGATCCAGAGGTGGTTGTTCACGATAGCGTGTCGGATCTCTATAATCATTGCTCTCAATTCTATTTCTTGATTCTGCACGCTTTCCAGAAGAATCTCTAGGGCGGTTGCTGCCTCCATGGATTTTCATTTTTGTGGCCGGCATAACTGGATTTGACCTTACTCCATGTTCAGCCCATTGATCGCGAGATCTAGAACGTGATCTAAATTCCGGTGGCGGGTCATCGTACAAGTGTTCTTCATCACTCCAATCATCATAAGTGCGTGGCTTGGGCTCTGGTGTTTCGATTGCGCCTCTAGATCGTGGTTTGTAATCTACTCCGTCTTTTTCATCAGTTAAATTATAACGACTACCAGATCTTTCCATGGCCCGGAACTTTTCTTTTGTCTCAATAAAACGCTCCTTATTTGAAGAACTTGTATTGTATTGTTCCTGGCGTCCATGTGATGGGTAATTGTAGCTGTAATCTCTTTCATCGTCAAGTTGCGTATGAGCTTTGCTACGTTGACTCAGTTTTCCGTGTAATGGTTCTTTTGTTCTCCCCACATTTAAATCAACATTATTATCATATGACTTGTATCGCATGGCTGAAGATTTCATCATTTTTTCCATACTTTCTATATAGGGGATACTTTCGGGTTCACGATATGGATTGCGATCTTTGCTTCGCGAATTATGTTCCCTTTCTCTATCACGGGAATGATGTTTTTTAGATTCAATCTCACGAGCATCACGACCATCTCGAACATCTCTCGATCTAGCTCCAGCACGTTCGGCCGTACGAAGACTGAGCTCCGATTGATCGGGTGAATGTGATTCCCTATGATAGCTTGCATATTTATCTTTTACGACATTTTGTTCGAATGGTAAATCGGCTGGATCCACATAACGATGTTTTCCTCCATACCTTTGAACCTCATCTGTAACATAACTCTTGGCATGTGGCATAGGTTTCGATTTAGATGTTGAATATTCCATGAATTTCTGTTTATCTGTAAGATTTTCTTTGCGGTATGCCTGATGTTGGATCGGTTGATGATGGTTGTCGTCAAAATCGTCTAAACTATTATTGGATTTATACTTGTAATGTTGCTCATTTACATCATGGTTTATAGACATATTTTTCTTCATTAAATTAGCCAGATCATTGGACTTTTCAACATCAGGGATTTTAGAGCGTTCTTTACTTTTATCCTCTAATTTTTTATGATTATATGCATATTGTTCACTTTGCAATACTCGATTTATTTTTGAGTCATAGTTTGAAGGTCTAACAATAATCGGTTTTATTTCGTCTTCCCTAGTCCAAGACGACGGTGTCTTCGATCTGGGATCTCTTTCAGTAGAGGACTGTTTGTCTCGTGGTGTATATGGTTTTGCAGGCAAATCACGCAAATAACTGTCATCACGTGGATGTACTGCATTTTTACGTGTCAGGTTCATGTGATGTTGATTGAGAGGAGCCGTGCGTTCCAAGGATATTTGTGAGGGCTTCAAAGCTATTACCGAGTTATCGGCCTCATTGCTCCAATGCTCATCATCTAAAAAGAATCGAATTACATAATTATTTCAATATAAAACTTATTTAGCTTACCACTAGATGTAGCTATGTCTTGTCTTTCTGGACTAGGAGCCAAATCAGAACCTATACCCGAGGAACCTCTCGATGAAACCTGTTTGCCACTACTGTTGCCTAAGTTTTGTGATAATTCGGTTTTCGAACCAGGCCTATTGCTGCCTACGATCAATTGATTTCGACAACGCCTCAATTCAATGGCCGTTAAATTTCCTTTTGATCTATGAACAGTGTCATAATCTCGTGGCGGCAGTAACAACGGGGGTCCATTTCCATTAAGTTTGGCTCTCAATTCAGCTGCTAATGAATCAAATAGTTCAGGATTAGGCAGTGGCTGTTGTTGAGGTGGCAAAGGCTTAAGACCAGATGGTGAACGTGAAACAGGTGAGTTACCACTTATATCTTCACTACATTCTGATTCCCGGGTGCTATTACCGGTATCGCTTCCTAATGATGAAACAAATCGCTTGGAAGAAGGTTCATGCCTTGTTGATCTAGCCTGTTTATGATGGTGGTCATCATTGCGTTGTGATTCTTTCTTATGATTAATTTCTTCGTTGTGATTTGAAGTTTTGTTAGATGATAGTGATGGCATACCAGGTATAATTCCCAATCTGTAGAAATAGGTAAGTATAAACATGTGGTTAGTTTAGGTTGTAGTTACGTTATACATTTTCAAAGAAAACATAATTTTGTGTTTATTCAGGGCACACTAAACAGGTTAATTTAAATTCTAAATTCCATTCGAAAACAATTCACGGCCAGAATAACTCTCTCTACACGTTCATTACACATTTGAATATTTGGATCGCATAAAACAATGCCTTTCTGTCTTTTTCGTTAAAGCACAAACTATACAAAAATGTTTTAATTTCTTATTTGTTTTGAATTTTCCCTTTTTACGGACTTATCACGAAGTATGCTCAACGATCAGTATTATTCACGCTAACCGCGATCCAGATCATGGATTACATAAAATTAGCCTATTATGCGATATGGATCGCGATCCATCAATACCGGGGTCTAATCACCGCATACGATATCGAGCAAAAATGGAAATTACTTATTTTGGTATCATAAAATCGATATCGAATGTATTGTATTGAATTTGAAATAATAGCATTCGATATCGAGTTACTCGACATTACATTTATTTATCGAGTTTTCATTCGATACATTAGTGTCTATCGTATGCAAAAAAAATCGATAGTTTATTCGATACGATAGTATCCAATGCGATGATTAGACCCCTGTATGCTATACGTTTTATAAATTTTGCTATACTAGATCGCGGCCAATTTATGCTGATTATTTTTGAACTTAAATATATCCTAATTATACCTTTAAAATAATGTATTCTATTTGGAATTTATTATCTGAAAAGCTTAATAATTTCTCTAAGCTGCGATTTTGTTCGCACGTTAAGTCCTAACTATAATAAACATAAGATTGCTTAAGCTTCTTTCAAAAATTAACAAAAAACCTCTTAAATACATTAAAAAAACACAAAAACAAATTAAAAAAAAACATTTGATTACGCACGGAAAGTTCGTTCAGTTTCAAACTTTGCTTAAGCAAATGACAGTTTCATAAAACTTAACAAAAAGATTCCTTAAGTACAATATGGTTTGACACTTATGCTTTACATGTTTTCGTACAGTTGCTTAAGCCAACTTAAGCATATTATAGTTGGCCTTTATATAAAATTTGTGTGGTGACGCCTCTGCAGCTGAGTCACAGGGCATACAGTGGTGAAAAAATTGACGTAAGAAAAATGCCCAAATAAAAAAAGAACATAAAAACCACAATACCTTCTATCTCGTGCCGCATTTGTGGCTGGGTGTTGTGCTTCGCACTAATAATAGCTCTGTTTCATTACTTTTTTTTTTGTAAAATTTAAAATATAAGAGTAAAACTAAATGCATATATAAATTCAAAAATAGCAAAAGTACCGAATAGACCGAATACAAATTTTGAACCATTATCGATTTTAGTGTGCGATATATTAAAATATGAACTAACAATAATTAATCAAACTTTATAATTTATGTCCTTCCAATGCCGGACGAAAATGTTTCTGATACACAATTCTTGGGAACGCGATTAGGTAAGTTAGTGTAAGTTCAGTAAATTGACGTTTAAGACAAATCGAAAATGTGTTTAACTATTGTCTAAATTTCAAGACTTTAACTTTTTTATTTATGTATGTATATTTACCTTGATTCCAAATCTTCAAAACGTTTCTGATTTTCCGGACGATTAATTAAAATTTGCAGCTGTTGATTCAAAGCCTCAGCAGTAGTTTCGGAATCACATCGATAAGCATGAACATGCAGGGGACATTTTGTGACTGGGTTATAAAGTAGCAAAACGCAGGCTACTATATCGTCCGTTTGAACGGAACTTGTTATGGCACTGTGTGGTATAAAATGTTTGGAAGAGCCCTGGAACAAAAGTATATATTGGAAAATATACATAGATATGCATATCTTTTATTTATAATGAAGCACGTACCTGTATGATTTTAATTCCTTTGTGGGAAACTTGTAGCGTTACTTTTATTGGCTCCTGTGTACGTGATCTGTCAATGAGATACGGTAACACGGAATTAATAACTCGATGTCCCCGCAAGCCTTTGGCTTCTTCGGCACCTAAAAACCACACATAATAGGATGCCTTTTGGACATCACGTCTTAAACGCAATGCCATAATTGCAGATTAAATTTATGTGGTTGTACCTTAATAATGGTATACAATTCCACACAATCTAAAAAGTGAAAAGTAAGAAAAATATATTTATTAACATTGTGATTTAAATTTTCCTAAAATAAATATTCTAGTTTTAGATATTTAATATAACAATTTCTGCAGTTTAAGTGTTAAATGTACTTATATTTTAACCATTTCGTTGATAATTAAAATGCCTAAAAAATGTTGTTAAATATGTATAAAAAACTACAAAAAACGGGTCTAAACGATTTTTCGAAAACTAATATTATGCTTTTTCTTTTTCTTTTACAGTTACTATTTATTAGATACTCTTTGGATATTTCAAATGAACAACAGAAAAATGTTGGGCATACCTAAATAGGTTTGTAAGTATGTATTTATGTACTATGTAAATTATTTCCAAGCAGAGTTTCTCTTGCTACACACATGTTCTAGATGTATTTTAGTTTGTTTAACTTAATTAATTGCCTAACATTTTTTATTTCAACCTACAGTTTAAAATTTATATAGAATTGATTTAAACTTTAAATCAATTCTATATCAAAATCATTCATTGAGACAATAAGAATAACTTAAAAAAGTTTTAAAAGGCTTACCTTACTATGTTTATATCAAGGGCCTATAAACATACAATAAATTGTAAGTAAAAAACCTTACTTCTTAAGATAATGAAAGTTATTTGGCTTAGATAGTTTTGTAAAATTGGATAATGAACGATTTATAAGATTTTTAAGATAGAAGTATGTACCACCAATTTATGGGGTTTCCGAAGAGCCCAGATATGGTGGATACTAGCGTGATACATACATATTTGTATATATATTTATGTATGTACTTATATAAAATATTGTCCGGAATAAATTGCTATTGAAATTTAGCTAGATCGGTTTTAAATGATTGAGTTACAGAGATATCGCTCGTCCAATTTAACACAACTATTAATAATATTTATTTTAACTAACAGAATATTCAGCCATTTTTATGACTCTCATGGCCAATTTCACCCATTCTATTTATATATCAATTTATATTTAAATAAAATTTGATTGATTTTATTTGACATTAAAAAAGAATTGTAAACATAAATTAATTTTTCAATAAATTCGTGAAATCGGTCATTAAAGTCAATTCTGTAGTCTTAAGGTGAATTCATCCATGCGTTCCGAACAATATTTTTGTCAGGTGAGTAATTTTTTTACTGAGATTGTTCTGCAGAGCGATTCACCCATCGGAAAATGTGTCCGGAAAAACAAAGTTACCGTATGGTGTACAGATGTCAATAATTATACAAAATGGTAGCACAACTAGCAAATCACTTATTTTGAATTGTTTTATAAAAGCGAGTCAAAGAAAATGAACGAAAAAAGGAAAGAGATTTTAATATTTTTGATTATATCATATTTTTATTTAATTATTCAGCAAAAAAAAAAAAAAAAAAAAATCATTTCAACGTTTATGTACAAATTGAAAAAAATGTCAACTCAGTTCATTTTGTTCTAAACAAGGCGAATTCTACAGGTGGTGTCGGAACTGCAACAATCCAAAAACAAAAGAAACAGCATAGTGGTTTTTGCACTGCATTGTTAGTGCTTAAAGCGCGAAATGTCAACCATTCTTTGCAAAACATAAACAAAACAAAACAAATAAGCTCGAACTGTCAAAATCAAATGCCGTTCCGACACCATTTGTAGTTGAATTCGCCTTGGTTCTAAACAAAGATTAAACCAGTGCCCATGTTCTGTTACTCTCGCGTCAATAAACTTTTCGATTGAAATGTGTGAAATTAAACAGAAATGCCATAAATTGAAACAAACAGCTATTTTTCCCATTAACTGTATCTGTAACTTTTTTGGCGAGTACTAGCTGTCACGTAAGGAAATTACTCGACAAATTACAGAAAAAGTGTGTCTGTAACATTTTTGTGAGAAAAGTTTCCACTTTGAACTGTCAAATAAACTCACGTATAAAAACGGGGCGAGAAAAAATTGTAACACTAAAAAACAATTAAAAATGCAAAATACAAAGAATAATAATAATATTTTGTTCTTGGCACATTTTTTTATTGTTTAATTATTTTGCTTTTGACATTTGCATATGTATATAAAATATGTCTGAGTTCATACGGCTCTTTTCTTATTGACATGATTGCTACCTTATAGGCGGGGGGGAACGAGGGGAAAAGAAACGAGTATAAAGATAAATGTACTATCTTTACGTTTTGCTTTTTCATTCGTTGTTTAATTTTGTTATTGTTTTCAATTTCAAAAAAGCACATGTAGTCAACATGACATGAATCATTTGAACGCCACTTCATGTTCAAAGAAGAAAAAGGAAGAATCTTTTCAATAAGACATGAGCCGTATGAACTCAGACCAAGGCGAATGGTTGTCAAATTTCAGTATAAAAACAAAACAATATTTTGACGTTTCACCATTTTTTTAATTCGCCGTGGATACAGCTGATGAACGGCTGACGAGTTGAGCTTACCTGGAGTTAATTCGCCTTGACTCAGACTAAACGAATGTTTTCAAAGCTCGTTTGCAAACAACAAACATTAAAGTCGCACTTTACATTATTTGGTAAAGCCGACGGTTCTAATTTCGCCGCCGTCGTTGAAAAATTTTCAATTTTAGTAAATTTTGGTCGCCGTCCACGTTATGTGTTACTGGCGTTCTCAATGTCTGCAATGTCACATCGGCTTCGAGTGCAATGTTATGACATTTATAACGTAACGACGTAAAATCCTTTGGTAGTTTTCGACATGAGTTACAGACACACTTTTTTCTCACTTTTCGAGAAACGATGGAATATTTTGTGTCACATCTTTTCGACGCGAGAAGTTCTCACTATAGTTACAGAACATGGGTACAGTTGAAGAAAAAACTTGCCGAACAAAATAATTTCTCTCTCTCTCAGAAGTTATTGTTGCCATAACTGATTGATGAGATAAGAGCCAAAAAAAAAAAAAAAAAATTTAAAATTTCCCAACTCAATCTGCTAAGTGTAGCAGAAAATATGCTTAAATGGGAACACTGTTCGGAACGCATGTGTGAATCGAGCTTTATTTTTTGCCGTAATTGTTTGAATAAGAATTAAAGCTTTGAACTTGATTCCTGAACATATAGGAAAATTGCAATAAGGTCGATATTGCCTAAAATAAATTTCAAGACTGATGTCGAACTTAACCGATTACTGGGCTATCAGAGAATAATCTAGCATACTGGGAATTTCGTTTAACATAGATTGCCGCCAGGGCTGTCAGATATGGCGATTTCTCGCCATACGTGGCGATTTTGAAACGTGTTTGGCGATAGGAATTCCCGTTTGGCGACTGGCGACTTTAATGGCGATTTCTGATATAACTGGCGATTAACTTGGCTACTTTTACCATTTATATTATTTCGGTGATTTTGTTTAATTGCTTTTAATTATCTACCATTACTAATATAAAAAAATTGCAATTTTTTTCACATGATTTTTGTTTTGTTATCATTTTAACGGCCATTTTCACCAAGTTCGGTTATAATTAACCATAGGTTATAGCTGTCAAAACGTATTGGTAACCGGAACTTTAATTGAAAGTTAGTTTTAACCGAACTTGATGAAAATGGCAGTAAGTGAATTTTATTTCATTCACTATTTAAATCTAATAGTATGTATGCAGATCAAAACTCTAGTAATGAAATTGGTGAGGATGAAGTGTGCGATCTTATAGACTTGTGTACTTAATTTTAGTTTTTTAACTGAATATATGATATCCATTTTATGTTATTTAAAAAAAATTACAGAAACAAAACAAAATTTGCTTTTGGCGACTTTTTTGTATTTTTTCTTAGTTTTTGGCGATTTTTGACTGAAATATTAAACTAGCGTTTTTTGTATGCAAAAAATTTAATTAAAAAAAAAAAATTTACAAAAACTGAACAAAATTGACGTTTGGCGATTTTTGGCGATTTCTAACATCTGGTTTGGCGATGGAGCTCAAACAAATCTGACAACCCTGATTGCCGCAGCTATATAGAAATTAACAAAATATTGGTTTAAATACTATCCTAAAAATTGACCATTAAAGTCCTATTTAATTAGGATAAAAGTATGGTAGCACTACTTTATAAAATAAAGGGTTTTTATTTACAAGGTGGTCTCAAAAAACAGGTGACTGTTATTGCTTTGCCTGTTGTTGCTGTATTGTAGTGATATTGAGGCCATCTTGCTAAGGTATACACAATGTAAACTTAAATTAAGTTTAAATTTACCGGGTTTGTGAACTAACAGTCTGTTCATGGATTTCGAACGTCATCGTTCGCATAGAAAATAACATTAAAAACAAAAACAAACTTCGAACAATGTTCGATTTTTGTTTTTTTAAGTGTTTAAGTGTTTAGTTGAAAACAGAATTTTGTTTTAAAAACGATTTTAAAAATAAATGTGATTTAAAATAAAAATATATTAAAAAAAAAAAATACAAAGAAATAAAAAACAATAAAAACAAATAAAATAATAAAAAAAGAATATCATAAAGTAGAATATTTGACATTAACTGCCTGTTTTACAAAAAGGAACCCAAGTGCGTGAGTGAGAAAATATATCGGAAACAACAATAAACAACGAAAATTTGTTTTTATTTTCAATATAATTTCTCACTCACTCACTTGTTTACGTTTTCTAAAAACAGGCAGTAAATACTTATATACAAAAAACTTTATTTATGGGCCATGTCACAGAGTACAATTCCGTTCGGAATGATTCCGTTCGGAATTGAAGAAAACATATTTGTTTGTTGATGGAAAGTGTATTTTGATAGTTTTATGGCCTTTCAGATACAGACAACTTCCATACAGTTCATGAAAACAAAAGAGGTTTCATCCCAAAATTTTTTTTCGTCATTTTCTGAAGCACCAAAATACGGAATGAATTCCGTTTCCGAACGGAATTGTACTCTGTGACATGGCTGTATAAAACGAATTTTCTGTGAAAATTTGTTTAATAGATAAACGTTTTAGGTATAAATCTAAAATATTTTTTATGAACAGGCGCTATTATTTATTTTATATTAAAAAAACCCAACTTATTTATTGCCATATTAAATTTAAGTGTTTCGGCTTGTTAAAAACTTTACAACGCTAAAATAGTGAAGGGTATACAATAACCGTTAACAACATTGTTAAATGTACATTGTACATTCTTTTAATTGATGGTGTTATACTTTAATTAAACTACTTAAAGAAGAAAAAAAAGGTTACTTTTAAATTTATTTTAAATATAAAGTTGAGAAAAGACTTTTTGAAACCAAATTAAAAAAAACTTGAATTTAAATATGTATTTCTGTATTTTTTTTATTTTATTTGTATTTTTTTTAAGAACATTGCAAACATGACCTTGTAGTTATGAGTAATAAATTAATAAATAAAAGTAGGTATTCATTCGATTTCTTTATATGATTTTGTATGAGTTGTATATTAAAATACCGCACCCACAGCGAGTGAAAACCACAAAGTTGTTTTAAGTACATACTAGTTAGTGGTTTTGGCTAAAAACACTTCTTTTCATTTTTTTATTGTCATTGTTAATGGTTTTTGGAAATTTCCTTCCTTTTTGGAAAAATGCCAAAAATGAAAACCGAACAAATTTTAAAATTTATATTTACATTAATTTGCTTTAAATTATAAGGTAACCGTTCGTCAAAAAATTTAGCGATAACACGTTAACAGTCGTAATTCGTGTGTTTTAAAAAGTTGTTTTAGTTTTTATTTTCAAAAGTACAGCTCTTCTAAATAAAATGTTAAAGACTTAATTATGTTTGTAGTTATATTAAAGGTCAAAAAGTTGGAGTATTATTTACTGTTTGTTATTTTTTGCTTTTAAGGAAGGACTCTACCAACTGTTTAAACTACTTCGTCTTTGACGTTTTGCAATTAACTCTTGCTTTATACCCAAAACTTATTTTGATTGAACAGCGCAAAATAATCGTTTAATGTTAACTGCCAGAATTGCAATTAGGCATTGTGACAATATAAGTGACTATATAAAATGCTGTTAACTACATTTCATCACTGAAACTTATAAAGCGGAATCGTTAAAATCCAAAACATCTTAATACTTTCAGTCAAAAATGTATTATTAAGTTTGACGATGTGCATTTTGCATGTTGTGTATGCATCGAAAATTTTTTGACACTGCGAAATGTTACCCCAGGCCACAAAAAGAAAATCAAAAGGAATTAACCCTTATGTGAATGGCAAAGAAACGCATTAAACAGCATTGCATGGTACCCGGGCACCTATATTTTTTGTCGAAATATATGTGAATTATCACGGAAAATAAATCTGAGACTTAAAAAAAGATGTTAATTTTCAGTAAATTTAAAATTTTTGTATACGCACTGGGCTATGCAACGTAGTAATGCTTAGTTATGCAAGTTAGAAATTTAATGTACATTTTTCATTATGCATATCAAAGTCAGCAAATGTAAAACCCAAAACTTGTAAATATTACTCCGGCGATTTCCCTAATTGCAAAGATGCAGTAGTTAAATGTGTTTATGTGTATTGTTTTAGTCCTTCTAAGATTTTGACCGAGCGAAGGTAACATTTAAGGTGGCATGTCATAACGTCCAGTGTCATAGTGTCCATGGACGTTATGACACTCCAAAAAGTGTCACAGTGTCCATGGACTTTATGACACTTTTGAAAATGTCATAATGTCCGTGGGCATTATGACACTTTGCAAATGGACATTATGACATTTTCAAAAGAGTCACAGTGTCCATAATGACTAAAAAGTTAAATACAAAACAAGATCTGCATATGCGCAGAGAAAACATGTTTTATTATGGTCGCAACCAACAAAACTATTTTTAAAGAAACTAATTTAACCATTATATGGTTGTCGGTGACAATGATTTACATAGTTAAATTAAACATAATATGGTTAAAATTTTTTAAAAATGGTTTTGCTGCTCTGGGTGAATATATTAAATATGTAACGAAAACACTTTTGGGCGCAAGGATTTTCTCCTCTATGGTATAACAAATACCAGCTTTGATAACTAAAGCTGCTCTGCACAGCCGGCCTGTTGTCGGGCGCAAGGATTTTCTCCTCTATGGTATAAAAAAAACCGGCTCCGCTAACTAAAGCTTCTCTGCGTAGTCGGCCTTCGTTCGGAAACAAGGCAGATTTTAGAAGCTTTACTTAGCGAAGCCGGTGTTTGTTACACCATAGAGGAGAAAATCCTTACACCCGGCCAAAGGCCGGCTATACAGAGAAGCTTTTGTTAGCGAAGACGGTGTTTGTTATACCATAGAGGATAAAATCCTTGCGACCGGCTGTGCAGAGAAGCTTAAGTTAGCGAAGCCGGTACTTATTTAAGTTTGTAAGCATATTGTGGACATTATGACACTCTACAAAGTGTCATAACGTCCGCGGACGCTATGACATGTTTTTGATGGACGTTATGAAACTATGACACTGGACGTTATGACATGCCACCAACATTTAAAGTATGAAGGTACCCGGGTACCGTGCCATACTGTTAAGGGTGTAAGATGAAAACGGCTTCACCACGCCTTTTCAAAATAATTTTTAAGCTAAAAAATAATTATAATTTAAAATTTATTAATAGTTAGTAGTTCTCGAGAAGTTTTAAAAATGTAGACCATCTGTTTATTTAAAAAAAATTAAGTTAAAAATGCCAAAGGTATATATTTAGAATGCAATAAAAATTGAGGTAATTTTTCATTCCTTGATGTTGGGGTAATTTTTTATTTTACCTTAAATGCATAATACCCCATTGAATAAAAAAAACCCAAAAAAAGTGTTTTATATAAAGTTTTGGGGCCATTCTTCATTTAGTACTGTGGGACCATATTTCCCCAGGAAAGGAAATATGGTGCACTTTGTAACAGTTGTGAAAAGTATTTACATGAGAACCGGCTATTTAGCCTAATCTCCAATCCATATTCGTGACAACCTCCCGCGAGTGCGAGAGGCACCATCATACCCAAGTAGTAATTTGATTGTAAATTGCGGCAAAATCATACACTCGCCCCTTGCTTGGGAGCTAGAGCTATCTAACCTTCATTACTTTTGAATTCCAGCAGCTTTTGTTGAATAGCAGCGACACCTAGGAATAGCCCATGCTCTCTCCGAACTTTTCGTTGAAAAATCAGCCATATATATTTGGCTTTTCAGTACTATCATGGCCCAGTTAGTAGGACTGCGCGAAACGCGTGCTTGTAGCAATTGTTTTTGACATCTTTACCAGTTTTTACACACAGACCTACTAATTGGACCATGATTAATATCCGTACTCGCGACTTTGGACTTAATCTACGTGATCTCCGAAGTTATGCTGTCAGCATCCATAAAAACAATCTAACCCGAAAGACAGGAAGCACTTCCCGCAAGAAGCATACTAAAATAATGCTCAACCAATAATTTCACCAGCGGAATGTCACCGGGGGATACTGACTTTCGCGGTATCAGATGGTCAGCCGCAATCTCAAGAAATCTGACAATTTTGAAGTTTTTCCTACATCCTCGGGGCAATTTAGGACAGCTAAAATTCTACACGGTAGCATTGTAAAATTTCTTTAAAAGAATAAAAAATTATCAATAAATATCAAAGTAATAATTGGGAATACAAAAGTTTAATTTAAAAGATTTTGTTATTCATGCTTAATTCCCAATCAACAATAAATTTAAGTGTTTTTATCAAGAATAAAAATTGGGAATTAAGCACGAATAACAAAATCTTTTAAATTATCAATAAATTTTAATTTATTTCATGTTGTAAAATTCCTTCCTTCAGTAAAACTAATTTAATGAATATTGAACTTGATGAACTCAAGCCTAACTGATTATCAAAATTTCAAATCAAAATCGACAGTTCAACTGAAAAATCACAATTATTCTAAAAAAAATATGGCACAAGCTCGATATGTTAACATTTGTACTTCAAGTTGTACAAATAAAATGTCGAAGAAAGTGGACAAAATAAACAAATGTACTCAGGTATTCAAGACAAAGTCTTGACAGAAAGAAACGTGTAAATAGATTGAAAAATAATAATTAATTACAGCAAATTTCGAACCACCAATACCTTTGGTTAAAGATTGATATTTAACTGTTGACTAACAGGCACCGCAGTGGTGGAGAGGGTAGAACTGCAAAGAATTCTGATGATGAGAATGGGGTTATTTTTGAAACGTAAATTCAACCCCAGCTCAGCCAAGAATAAAAAATTATCAATAAATTTTAATTAATTTCATGTTGTAAAATTCCTTCCTTCAGTAAAAATTATTTAATGAATATCAAAATTTCAAAAGCCCCAATATAATATGTAAAAAAAAGTAACGAGGCATATTAACTTGTATTAGATCAAAAAACATATGTCAAACATTTAATTTGATTTATTTGAACAAAATTTAAAATATGTATGTTTGTGTATTCACTATATTTCAATAATTTATCGTAGCGATTTCTCTTTAAACCTCTATTGCATATTGAGTAAAAAAATAACAAAAACTTTAGTACAATATCAAAGCTTTTTGCCAAAAGATAAGATAAGAATTGTTATATTGGAGCGAAAAAAAATTAGAGAAAATATCTAATTCAATAACTAGTGAATACAAATTTAGTAACCTGTTTACCGTAAAACAGAAAACAATTCTTGTATCAAATAAATCCAACAAATTATGGACGAAACCGATTTATCATTTTTCAAAAGTAAAAAGAACAAACATGACAAAGCCGACGCTACTTGCAACACCAACAGCAGCACAACATCAAACGAAATCGAAAAAAAGCAGATCTATTCACGACCCACAAATGAAGATGAATACAATTGCGATAATTTACAAGCGGGCATTGCACTTATCTTCAATCACAAAGATGTCAAGGGTCAAAAGCAAAGAGTGGGCACTGAACAGGATCGTGATACTGTAGAGCGTTCGCTTTTGAATTACGGTTACGATGTCAGAGTTTATAATGATTTGACATTTGCCGAATTAAGTGAAGTTCTAAAGAAAAGTGAGTGCAATTTCACAAGATAATTATACAATTTTTTATTTACAAATCAAAAAATTTCTTTGTATTTAAAACGAATTAGAATCGATTGGAAATTTTTAATTATTGTGTTGTGGCATTTGAAATCAGTAGAATATTAACAAAAAAAATACTTGCTAACAAGGTTGTGTTATCTATATGAGAATTAAAAAAAATTAAACAACAAAATAACCGATAAACTATATTTATATGATAGTACAGTGAGAACCAAAATTAGCTCTTTATGTCTGATGCACTTGAAATCAAGTTTAGATTTGTAATGTCTGTTTTTTTTTTTTTTTTTAATTATACAACAATTTCATTGACACCCTTAATTTTTAAAACACTTCCCCTCTCTATCAAATATTTTCAAAAAATTTCTTAACTTTTCTAAGAAACATTTCTCAAAAGGGGAAGCGATTTGCAAAATAACCTTCTTAATAAATACAAAACCGTTAGACCTCATTCACACTCGGCAAGTTACTTGCGCAAGTCTCTTGCGCAACTATTTGTTTGTAGTCGTCAGCGGTAAGGGGTGGGTAAGGAAAAAACAAACTTTTGTACAGATTTTGTTGTTTTCGGCAAGTAACTTGCCGAGTGTGAAAGGGGTCTTATTGTTTAAAAACTTTTTAAATATTTAATTAAAAAAAAAAAAACTAAACAACACTAAATTCAACAACATTTTTTTGTTAAATATGGATATTTCAATAGTGAAATAAAACTTCGCCTACTTTTTCAAAATAATTAGCTTCTTTAACTCATTATTAAGTAGCTTTTTTCTATAACTATATCCATACCAACTTCTACAACTCCTTTTTTCTGGTTGTATGTAGGTAAAAAAATAATGACTTAAGGTTCAGTTAGCCGGGAGTAACAGTAACAGTAACCTTACCGTAAAAAAGTAAGACCAATCTATTTCTTACAGATTGAGACGTAACATCTTACTGCTTGCTAACTGTAGTCGTTCTTATTGCTTTACATACAACAAAATGAAGCAGCTGATTTGCAACGTTACTGTTTCTCCCGGCTAACTGAGCCATTACTTTTGAATACGTTCATTTTGGGATATCTCATGTAAAATTCATTGGTTCTTTCAGTAGAATTGTAAGTAGTGCTCTTATGTTTTCCTGATTACTCAACACATTATTTTGTAGGCGAAGTTTTTACTGGGTATTAATACTAATTATTGTTTTGGAAATAAATTAAAAATCTTTAATATTAATTAAAATAAAAACCGGTTTATGTTATTTATTTTGTAATTAGCTATAATTATACAAATTAATTAATTATTTTCAGCTGCCCAAGAAGATCATACCAATAACGATTGTCTTATAGTGGCCGTAATGTCTCATGGTATGGAAGGTAAAGTTTATGCCCGTGATATGCCCTATCCAGTGGAACGTTTGTGGAATCCTTTCCTAGGTGAAAATTGCAAATCTTTAATAAATAAACCAAAATTATTTTTCATACAGGTGAGTTTTGCAACAAAAAAAAAAAAAATATGTGATAAATAAAAATGTGCAGTTTGTTTGTAGTCCCAATTTACACTCTGGACATTTCTTGCCAGACAGACGAAGTTTGTTGGTAAGGTGGCGACGCTGTATGCGTGTCACACTTTACTTTTATCTTCTCTTGCCAACAAACTCCGTCTGTCCGGAAATAAATGTCCATTGTGTAAATTGGGACGTATTAAAAATCTTATAATTTCTTAATTCATTTAAATTTAAATTTTAAAATTTAAATTCATTTAAAATTAAAGAACATAAGGCATACAAACTTAGAGGCTTATTTTGTAAAACGCTTCACCTCACATGGGAAATATTTTCATACGATTTTTTGAAAATTGTAAATATTTTATATGAATAATTTTTCAGCACAAGGTGAAAGGTGTTTATAAAACAACACCCTGCATTATTGACTGTTCAATAATTACATAATTTAGTGGGGGGTGCTCTAATACCATGGTAGATAAGGCCATGATGGCTTTATCTCTCATTCATTTGTTTTTTTTTTCATTTGAATGGAAGATAAAGCCATCATGGCCTTAGCAATATTAGAAAGTGGCTTTATCTCTCAATTCAGTTCCGGCGACACTAAAGTTAAGTATTGAAATCTGGCTTTGCATACTAAAGTTTTTCTGCGTGACGACCTGCGGCCGTGGAGGAAAAACCCTCCAGTAGGACGCGGCAGGTGGCTTCGCTGAATAAAGTTTTCCTGCGTGCGTCACAAGAATAAAAAAATTTTTTTCAATGATAACTAAGGATTTTCCTTTTACAGGATGTTTACACCTTTTACATGCATAACAATTTTCTGAAAAATATGGCTTTATCTCTCATTTGCGAAAAAAAATATGGCTATATTTCTCATTTCGCAAAATTTTAAATATGACCTTACCTCTTAATTAATGGGCAATAAGGCTATTATGGCTTTATCTCCCATTCAATTGAGCAATAATGCCATCATGGCCTTATCTACAACGGTATTAAAGTACCCCCCTTTAGTGGCGAATTGATTCTAATGGTCTATGACTTTTTATTATTTGGTCACCTCGAACAAAATTATTTTTCTCAAAATCTTTTAAACATATTATGCTTATTTTAACTATATTACTGTAACCGGCAATTACATTATGGTTAACTTAGTCCTTAATTAAGAACCCATAACCTTATTGTGGTTGCATCCGTATAAGTTATGGTCAAAAATTACAAAAATATGTTAAACACTTCTGAAAGCAGAATATTTTCATACAAATTTTACAAATTTCAAAAAATTTTCAAGAATAGCATGTTGCTCTTGGGAAAGGGGAAAATACTTCTGTTATTTTTAAACGAAAAAATGTATAACCGTAACATATTTAAAGGCAACCATAATATAATAACCTTATAAAGAAAACTTTAATAATTCTTAAAGTTGATAAAGAAAAAATGGCAGCCATTGAAAAATGTACATGTCTTTCTTCCAGATCCTGGAATACAGTCCCTGGGACAAAATGAAATGAAAAATTATTCAAAGTGAAATTAATCGATAATCGCGATTAACGAAACGAAAAACACAACTGTACCGCTTTCTGATAAATGAGACGTGATGGTGCTTTAGCTTACGAAAAAACATAACAATAAGTGGAATAGTTAAAAAAAAAACGTTAAAACGGATTTAAAGGGTCTAACTGTGTTATTATTGAAATTCGGTTAAAGTGAAATTAATGGGATTGCTTCAAGAGTATGTAATTGACATTAAAACTTTAACATGATGTAGAAAAGATTTACATAAGCACCATATTGGCCAAATCTCATGGTGGATCTTAGCTACTGGGTGACAATCTATGGGTTTACCAACCGCCCCAATGTGAGAAAAACACCTTCACACACAGGTAGTAATTTGGAAAAAATCCGCAAAAATTAAGCACTCGCCCCTTGCTTAGGAGCTGGAGCTATCTAACCTCCATTGCTCCTTTGGGGATAGTCACCCTCAGGCCGTACTATTCCACAAGTAGTTATAAATCGGCCTTTAAATGGGATTTTAGGGTATTCCTTCCCGCTACTTTGGGTTACTGATTGAATGGGCCATGTAACTCGTAGCAGCGGCGGACTTATCGGAATCATATTTAAAAAAAGATGCCATGAAATTATCTACCAGATTAAAATTAAAAAATTTCATTCCAACAATATGTCTGCCTTATATTATATTTTTAAGTTCTCTTACAGCTAAAAAAAACCCTGTACATATCGTTGCAGGAATTAAAGAACGTTGTAACTGACAAAAAATCGAAAATACGATTTTTTGCATCATTAATATCAGAAAAAAATACTGCGTCGATTTGTCCCGGTCTCATATTTGTATGATGAAAAAAATTCACTTACGCAAAAAAAAAAAAAAAATCGTTTGCTTAAGCCGCAGAATCACCGGGAATAATATACTTGAAAGGAAATGTTTAGAGCCAATATATAAAGCGAGAAAAAAAAATACATTTTTAAAATCATGTTCCTAATTTGTTTAGTTTTTGTGATATGAACTTTTTTCTACTTTCTTTCATACAGGTTTTTTGGCTCTGGTGAACATTTTATGTTTTGTCAGTTACAGCGTTCTTTAATTCCTGCGACGATATTAACTTTTAAAAGAGATTGATAATATTTTTCAAATAACTATCATAATAATTCTAAAAATTATCTTTTTCTTAAATAATTTTTTAGGCCTGTCGTGGGGAAAATTTGGAAAAAGCCGTTACATTTGAAAGTTATGCGCCAATGTCTCGTTTACTCGATGTAGAGCCAGAGAAACCACCCACTATCACGTATGCTATACCCAACACAGCTGACATGTTGGTTATGTACTCTACATTTGAAAGTAGGTTCAACGTATTTGAGAGTAATTAAACTAAATTTTGTACTTAACATTTTTTATGAATTTTATGTTTCTTAATTATATTTATTTCTTATTCAACTATACATTTATTTTATTTTGTTTTTGTTTTTATTTTCAGAATATTACTCATTCCGTAACGTAGAAAATGGTTCATGGTTTATACAGAGTTTGTGTGCGGTACTAAATGAAGCTGCAACAAGTGCAGCCCTTTCCCAACAGGGTGCTGAGTTGCTGCGTCTGTTAACAGCTGTTAACCGCAAAGTGGCCTATGAATATCAATCGAATGCTAAATACGAAGCCCTAAATCAAATGAAAGAAATGCCAAATTTCCTATCAACCCTAACGAAAACATTTTATCTGCGCGTTAAACGTAATAACAGTTAAATTTTCTACAAATGAATCATAATTTTTTTTTCTTATAATTAGACAAATAAAACACAAGAACGAATCAAAATTTTAAACAAATCAAAAATATATACATACATAAGTAAACGAATAATTTAATACCCATTTCGGGAAGTGTGTGCATGAAGGTGTATTATCACTTTTTTTCAAATATAACAATTTGTTTTTATCTATATGCACATACATGTATATGCATATACATATCTACATATTTATGAATAATTTTTATGGTACAATATCAGTTATTTTATGGCTAGTGACATAAATTAGATGTGTCATCATCAGACATCAACTTTGATTTTGCATGGGAATTAAAAACGTGTTTTAAAAAATCCATTTGCTAAATTCATTTCAGTGTATAAATAATATACAAATGGGTAAAACAGAGTTAGTTTGTCTGTTAAGCTTATAAAATGATTTTAAAAATAATTGTTTTTCTGCAAATATACATATATCCACTGCGATGGTGATGTTGTTTGTTTTGGAACTTTTACTGAAGAAGAAATTCAAGAGGAGGTTTGCAATCAAAACTTAGAGGCACAAATTTTTGATTCGATGAATTCTGAAGTATTAAATGACAACACTATTTCATCATCAAATGCAAATTTATTACGAGCGGTTTGTTCACAAAACGAAGTTAATTGTAATTTCATAATTGGAAAAATTGAGGACAAAGTGGTTAATACCGCAGTAAAATAAAATTAGTTAATAATTGCTGCTTCAAATAAATTTTTTAGCCTCGAAAAATATCAATCAAATTAACAAAAATTATTGAAGTAAAAGTTTTTTCTATTTTAGAAATCTTAATTGCAATATCTATTCTATATATAGAGGGCTCAGAGCTGAAGCGAACCAAGTCAAAAAAGAAAATTCGATAATATTTTGAGTTTGAGTAAAAGTAAATTGTCATTAATTTCTGGAGCCATTGACTTGGGTTTATTACCGTTACCTTAGAAACGAAACACTTTTTGATTTAGTCCGTTACAGAACTCGATAGAGTTTAACTTTGCGAAAAATTTCACACCAGTTTTGAAATACATATATGCATTTTATTTAATGACTTGGTTCGGTTCAGCCTTGAACCCTTCATATATAAAAGAAAGTGGCGTTAGTTACAACGTTTATTACTAAAGAACGGCTGGACCGATTTCGATGATTCGTACCAATTCGGAATGGTCTCTGACCAAGTAAGAAGAATAGGTGGCGCCATTGCAAATTACTCAGTATGAATTAAATCGTAAACTCTGCATTTGACGATGCTATGATCGTTAGCAAAGTTGTTGAGCATGAGCCGGCGAAGGTTTATAAGTTGATATTACCAATTTCAGACAGGTGGCGCCACTGAAAACGACTCGAAATGAGTTAAATCATAAACTGTGCATTTGATCATGCTATGATCTTTAGCACAGCTGTTGAGCATTACCATACAAAGGTTTCTAGGTTGGTATGACCAATTTCCGATAGGCGGCACCATTGAAAATTACTAAAAATAAATTATATCATTTGATCATGCTATGGTCTTTAGTAAAGTTGTTGCGCATGAAGCGGCAAAGTTTGCTATGTTGGTATGAACAATTTCCGACAAGAAGTGCCATTGAAAATGAATCAAATCGTAATCTATGCAATTGATCATGCTTTGATCTGTTAGCAAAAAAATGTCTAAAATATTCCAGGAAAAAGAAATTATAAAGAAAATTCATTTTCTTATACATTTTGTATGGAGTGCTAAAAGGAAAGTTTAAAGGAGAGGAAGTTCTCATTCCGAGAATTCCAATGATCCTAACCGATATGCCATTCGAGTTTAAACGAATCCAATTTCCAAGTCGTCTCGCATTCGTCATGACAATCAACAAATCCCAAGGGCAATCATTGAGTGTTTGTGGCCTTAATTTGGAGAACGACTGTTTTTCACACGGTCAACTCTATGCGCATGTTCCCGTGCCGGAAAGCCATCCTCTTTGTTTATTTTCGCACCTGACAACAAAACGAAAAATATTGTTTATCACAAAGTGCTTGAATGATATTCTCTTAACTAATTCAATAGTTTATTTATAATTCACATTTTCATATTATTTTTTTTTTGTAAATAAAGTTAATTATCTGCACCGAATATTACCTGTACCTGATTCTGTATCTGTATTTTAATTATACACAAAAACAATACTTTTCTAGGCAAAACAACGTTTGCCGGGTCAGCTAGTTAATTAAATAAATAAGTAAGTCATTTCTAAACGTATGTTTTAGGTTTTAGATTTTATATAGTCCAAAAATATAATTCTATGCAAATTTACATATGTACCTATAAGAAAACAAATGGCTTATATAAAAACCAAGCTAAACCTAGTCCAATTTGCCTAATAGTCCTCAAACAGCATGCATTCCATGCAGTGGACTTCTAGCGAACTATACGGTAATTTATTTGAGAAAAAACAAGTTTTCCTTGAACTTTGGCAGAGAATAGGGGTGAACAGTACATTTATGGCCATTTTCTCAATGTATCGACAAACTGTCTGTTACTTAATGTCAACATAAATTTATTGGACCGATAAACTGTCCGTTAACGATTTTGGGTTTCTCAATATACCGACAAAAAACAAAGTTTTCAGCTGGCAACGCCACTCAAAATACATGTAAAAGATGGGAGTCAGCTGATTGAATTTATCTGTACGGCAAATAAAAGGAAAATAAATAATTGGCAGATGAGTGCCGGTTAGCTTTGCGATTAAAACGAAGCAAATGAGACATTGAGAAAACCAAATTTCTTTAATGTGCAGTTTTTCGTTGGGAAAAAAGATAATCACCTAATGAGAAAATGGCCATTAATCTTTTATTGTTGTTTAATACCACAATCACTATCATTTATAAAGAAGTTAAAAAACAATAACAAAATCATAAAGTTAATAAAAAACAATTACATCAGTGCTGTATGTGAGAAGGGAAATTTGTGTGAAAATGAAGAACATACAGCCGTATTCATAATGAAAATTTGGCAAAAATTTAGCAAAAAGTTTATTCATAATAAATACACTAACCAAACTCTGGCTAACGATTTGCTAAACTCTTGTTTACGAGCTGCCAAACGTTTGCCAACTTGTGAAAAACAGCCGTTTAATGTCAAACAATTTTGTTGGTTTTTTTTAATTGACAGTGTTTTTTTTAATTTACTGTCTTTTACTTAATTTATTTTAATTTTAAAATTTTTATATGTGAAGGGAAAAACAAAAAAAGGAAAAAATTACAAATTCAGCGATGATTAATGCAAAAAGTGTTGCATTTTTGAGTAATACAATGTGGCATCATACAAATTCAGAGTTGATCTATTAAAAGTTGGCAGATGGAGTAAAGTTCGTTATGAATTAACTCTGTGCCAACAAGCTGCTAAGCTTAATCGGCATTCTAGTTAGCAGCTCGTTGTACGTAGTGTACAAACTGTGGCTAACTTTTTGTTATGAATACGGCTGATAGTGTTTACGATTCGAAATGTCAACCATTCCAAACAAATCAAAGCAAATTGGTTCGAACTGTCAAAATCAGATGGCGTTTGACACCAGAGTACGAAAACAAACAAAACAAAAAACAAAACCAAAAACTCGTGATCGCAAATTGTAAATACATTAATATGAACGTACACAGCTGGAAAAGAAAAGAGTAAGAACAAAATTGAAACATTCAGATAAAAAACGTTTGACAAACGTTTGGTAATTGATTTACTCACTACTATTGTTTCTAAGTGAAATAAAAAGAGAGGTTTTTAGGTTTTTATTAATGCTTATATTGACTACCATAGTAATTAAAAAAAACAAATTAAATTAAATAAAAAGTAATTCAAAGAAAAAAGAATAAAAAATAACGTAACTAATCATTTTTTGGACGAGGCATTGTGGATTTTACTCTTGTTATGCCACTACAATTGAAAGATATCCCTAACAAAGACTTTAAAGTTGTAATGGGCGATTTTAACGCAAAAGTTGGAGCTGAAAACGATGGAATGGAGGGAATAATGGGCAAACATGGTATTGGGTCTATCAATAGTAATGGTGAGCTCTTAGTAGAAATGTGTGGCCTCAACGAACTGAAAATTGGCGGTACACTTTTTCCCCACAAACTTAACCACAAAACGACATGGAAGTCTCCAGACTCCGAAACACAAAACCAAATTGACCACATCTGTACAACAGCAAAATGGAGTAATTGTTTATGGGATGTTCGAAGTAAACGTGGAGCAGACATAGGATCTGATCACTAAATGCTTTTCGGTAAATTACACTTGAAACTACCAGCAACATATAAAAAATCACAGACACCACGTACGAAATATAACGTAGATCGCCTAAAAATACCGCATTTCAAGAATCTATTCTGTGACTCTTTAATTGAACGAGTAAACAACCAACGTCCCGAAGCAGATTTAAACCAGAAATGGTGCAAACTAAAAACTGCAATACAAGATACTTGCCTAAATACACTTGGTAAAGCCCGAAAACAAAACGATGAATATATCTCTGAAAACACATGGAATATGCTGCTACAAATGCGATAAAACGGAAAAATGCTCAAAGAGAATATAACCAGTTCGATAAATCGGTCAGACGTGCAATTAGAAATGATAAAAGAGAGTTCATCCAACGCCTAGCTATATCTGCTGATGAGGCAGCAAAGTCACACGACATGAAAAAGCTTTTTGATATTACGAAGAAATTCAATGGCTGTAGCTACGATAAATCGGTGCCAGTTAGAAGCAAAAACGGAGAAATAATAACAAGTACACGAGACCAGCTCTGCAGATGGAAAGAACACTTCCTGGAAACGATGAATATACAGCGTTCCGGAATTGAAGCAACACATGACGAACACGTCGAACCACTTCCCATACAAACAACCCCCCCTACTAAATCAGAAATATATGAGTCAATAAATGCCCTAAAACTAAACAAAGCTGCCGGTGTTGATAACATCCCGGCAGAAGTATTTAAAACGGATCCCAATATGTTCTCTGAAATACTATCCCCACTTTTTAATGAAATATGGGAGACAGAACGCTACCCTCTGGATATGATGAAGGGAATTATAATTAAACTTCCAATGAAAGGCGATAACGGTATAACGGTTCTTCCAGCTGTGATGAAAATATTCATGAAAATAATATTAGAGCGAATGATGACCCATATAAATAACAAGTTAGGACCTGAGCAAGCTGGCTTTAGACCTGCTATGTCCTGTACGGACCAAATAAACACGCTCCGAATAATCATAGAACAATCTCTGGAAATGCAGTCACCCCTATACATGCTGTTTGTTGATTATGAAAAAGCTTTTGATTCAATAAACAGAAACTGTATTTGGGCTGAGCTAGCCAACTTTGGCGTACCGGGTAAAATAATACGCATCATACGGGCGAGCTATGATTCTTTTGAATGCACTGTGCTACATAATGGTGAAACGTCTACCCCATTTAAAACAACGTCTGGGGTTAGACAAGGGTGTTTATTATCACCGCTTCTGTTCCTAGTTGTATTAGATGCTGTTGTTAAACGCTCAACTGCAAATAGACCGAGGGGAATTTTATGGGATCCCTTAAACCCGCAGATTCGATTAGAGTCGCTGGACTACGCAGACGATAAGTATGAGCTCTCCCACAGACGAGCTGATATACAAGCAAAAATTAATGATCTAAACAGAGAATCAGAGAAGGTTGGGTTGAAAATTAACATCAATAAAACAAAAGAAATACACATTAATGCAGAGTCAACTGCACCACTAACCATCGGCAATGACGTAATAGAAAGTGTGAGCGAGTTTCAATACCTAGGGAGTATGATAGATACAAATGGGGGTGGCCTCCTGGATGTAACGACAAGAATACGAAAAGCAAGAGGCGCTTTTGCAATATTATCAAAAACTTGGAGGTCAAATGAATACAGCAAAAATACGAAGTTAAATATATTTTCAACATGTGTGCTGTCCGTTTTATTATATGGATGCGAAACATGGCTTGTAACTGAAGAAGTCATGCGCAAAACGCAAGTTTTTACCAACAGATGCCTCCGGACCATACTTGGAATTTATTGGCCTAATACAATTTCAAATGCTCAACTGCTCGCCATAACCAATATGAAAGACATAAACTGTGAAATCCGAAGACGTAAACTTGGCTGGATAGGGCACACACTTAGAAGAGAAGATGACAACATATGCCAAAGAGCGCTTACATATAACCCCCAGGGTTCAGGAAGACGAGGAAGGCCGAACAACTCTTGGCGACGTTCAACATTAAACGAATTAAACAGGCTGCCTGATTTAAATGATAGAAAGATAGTTAATTTGACGGAACTGAAAAGTATTGCAAATATACGCTCCAGATGGAGATTTCTTATTGAGAGCCTATGCCCACAATGAGGTAGCTCTAAAGTAATTTTAGAGCAAGGCTTATTATTATTATTATTATGCCACTACAAAAACCAAACAAGAACTAAATCAATTACTCAAAACAAAACGTTTTTCTATCTGTTTTGTACTCAGATGTACGATTGTAACGGTAAATTAAATAATGGCAAAAGAAGTAGCGGTTCGAACGTGAAAAAAACAAAAGTAGTTAATTCAGCGAAACTTGGCACAATTTTTAAGTCAAACTACTTTCAGAATTTTACGTAGCAATGTAGCATTAAAATGTCTTGGTTTGATTCCAAAATCTTCTGTATTTTCGTTTTTTAAGCCAAAATCTGGGTCGATACGTGACATTTCGAACGTCAAATTTTTTCCGTAATAATTTAACTGAATAATGATCAAAATATAATAAAAATTTACCGTTAATCCGAATAACATATTTCTCTTTGAACTCTTCCTTAGATTACAGAACATGTAAGAAATTTTTTTTGGAATAATTTTTATCAAATATCACCTCTTTTAAGGAAGATAAATATTACAGAAAACATACAATTAAACATTCTTACATAAAAGAAATTACGTTTGCACAACTCTGCAGTCTGATTGTTCATCCAAGTGAAAAAATTTATAAGTAAATTTATAAAATTAGTAAAATCCAAATATTTCTCTATTACAATATCGTAAAATAATCAGCTTTTAATAACTTTTAACTTTTCGGTCACGGTGGACCTTTTGACGGAAATGCCCATATTCTAAAGCTATGTTCATACCCATTATATATTTTACATCCTATACGTAACCACTAGTTTTATTAAGAAATTAATTTCTTTTGCAAAACTCTTGGCTAGATCAAACAGTTAAGAACACTTTCCTACTCTGTATATCAACCGATTTGAACAAAATATACACCATTTGAAAGGTATTTACTCACAGAAGTGCATAATTTATATAAATATAATTTATTAAAATCTGTTCAATAATTTCAGAGTTATAAGCGTTTAAATTTGCTACTTACACAAATGCAGAACACATATATATGTACGTAAATAAAAATTATTTTTCAATTATCAAATAAAAAAAATGGGATGTTCGAATATTCGACTTTTTCAGAAACCGGGTTTCGAATATTTAGACTTTATAAATCTTATGTATAAATCGGCACCGGCAAAACAGCTAAGAACGCTTTTTGCTTTTGTTTGTCAACCGAACCTCTATGGGGAAAAAAGTATCAAAAAGTAGAAATACGGGAAATTAAATTTCATTCTTTTTTTCCGCGCTGCATGTGATAATTTTTGAATTTTTTACAATATTGAACTTAGCAACATAATATTATATGTGCAGGTTACTGAGTGAATGAGAACCTATAAGATGAAAAATGTTGGTACTTTTTGTTTTTCATCTGGTACTTTTTGAATTTTTGTTAATATTCAACCTGCAAAGATAAAAATAAACATGCATGCTCCTGAGTGAATAAGAATGTATAAGAGGGAGCTTTTCGGTACTTTTTCGTTCTATATCTGGTACTTTGATTATTTTTTGTTAATATTAGATATAGAAACATAAAATTAAACATGCAATGTCCTAATTGGATGACAATCTATAAAGGAGACTTTTTGATACTTTTTTGTTTTTCAATTGATATTTTCCATATCGAAATTTCAAAAATTAATAAACTCACGTAGAAGATAAAATATGAGCGGGAGGTTGGTCCCTCGCCAAATCGATCCACTGAGACGGGAAAAATAAATGCTCGAAACATATTGGCACAAGGACCAAGCCTATTGAAAATGGGCCAACTCGTAGGACCACGAGGGAAGATAGGGGGAAATTTCTTCCTCTCAGAAACTATCAAACCGATTTTAATGAAATTTAAAACATAGATATAACCATATCTTTATGGACACAAAAGGGATGCATTTTTTAAAAAATAGGACCACGAGGGGAGGTAGGGGCAATTTCTGCCTCTCAAACCGATTTTAATGAAATTTAAGACTTAGAGAGATCCATATCTATATGGACACATAAGCTATACAGCTTTTCAAAAATAGGACAACAAGGGGAGGTAGGGGGCAATTTCTGCCTCTCACAAAGTTTCAAACCGATTGTAATGAAGTTTATAAACATAGATAAATTCCATATTTATATGGACATATGTATAAGCATGATGTGTTTTTTAATACTGTGGTGTATGGTATCATATGGTCGGGCTTGACCGACTATACTTTCTTGCTTGTTACATAAAAATTTGTGGTCAATAGAAATTGGTAAAACTAAAGCTTAAGTTTGTTCAATGAACTAACTAACTGCTCACGCTTTTTTTTTGGATTTTTTTGTGAAATATTTGTTCGGTCTGTACATACCTTAAGAATGTTGTATCTGTCGATGTAACTAGTTATTGAAAATCCTACATAAAAAATCTCTAATTACATATATTTTTCTTCTGACTTTTGTTTGGTTAATTGAACATCACATGGTTAAAATTACAACAATTGGCTCCAAATCAACCATGTTATGGTCAAAATTAACCATATTTTGGTCAAAATTAGCTATATATGTTTAAAATTAACCCCAATATGGTCAACATTTTTCCACAATTTTGACAAAAGTAGATAACCATATTATGGTCAAAATTTAATAATAATATGGTCCATGTTAATGTATGGTTATCTATTTCAGCCATTTTGAATTTGCTTATTAAGTGTCAAGTTATATAATTTTTATCCCGTTTTTATTCCTGTTACGTGTTATTATCCACTTCTTTTTATAAGCAATAATTAATTTCCCAAGCTGTGAAGACAAACTTCATTACCATTCTTTCTGTCTGGTTACTGGTTTAAACTTCATAACTTTGTTGCTATTAAACATATTATTTTAAGTTTAAAATTAAAATTAAACATACAATGTTTTAAAATATTATAATTTTAAGCATAATATTGTTATTATTAACCATAACATGTTTGGAGACAACAATGATATTGTAATGATTTTGGATGGATGAATTGAAACATAATATGGTTGCCGATAGCAATAATATGGTTAAAAGTAACCATAATATGTTAAAGTGTATGGTTGTAGCTTTATTTTATAAAACAATATATTGTAAAATTCAACCATATTTGAAGTTTCCATTGAGGTACATACTTTATTGATAAATATAAGTAAAATATTATTAATCGTGAAATGTTAAAAACAACAATAGTTTGTTTGTTGCCATTGCGGGGACCATAATATGTTTTTTTTAGCATACTTTAACCATGTTTTTTCTCTGCGTGTACAAACAGACAAACAAACAAACATCTACACACGTGTTTGGTTAACTTTCGGTGAACACAATGTTTTAATCAATTTAGTGTCCAAAAGTTCTTTTAAGTTGCTTCTTTTTATTTACGTAAATTAATAACTGTGTACATAAATGTAGGAAATAACTTTCTGGCTGAAATTTCTTTAAATATCATTTGAGTCGTCGCAAAACTTTTACTCCACGTCGAATTAAAAGCGACGTTCAAAATACCAGGTGACTGTCAATAATAATCGACTAATTAGATAAAGTTTATGTTCCATTGTAATAGATTCGTGTCGACTTCGACTTTCAAAATAGGGGTAAATTATTTTCTTTTGGACTTCCTCCAATTTTTAAGTTGTTTGATAGTAAATAACTGTTAGCAGCAATAAATGCAGTTAACTGCACTAACATTTTGGTGAATATACCTTGATCAGATTGTGAGAGCATATTAACATATAGTTTATATGTCTCTTAAACACGAATGGATTGTATGAAAAATTATAATGTGTATAACTTAACGACCAGTATGAAATTTTTAGCGAGAATATTAAAAAAAAATTTTTTCCACCCTTTGTACATTCTTTAAATAATTGCTTGTTTTTAATTAAAGTTTAAAATATATACATATCGTCACCTAAAATGCAAGCAAACGTAATTACAAAAAAACTAGAAATCGAGGTTGATGAGGTAGATTATGGTTCATTACATCAGACTACAGGTATATGCAAATTGAAAGACCACCTCGATAAAAAATGGCGCCTTTATTTATGAAATTCAAACGCCAAAAATACTTTATTGTTTTTGTTATGTTTTTTCTCCTAAAAAAAGAAATTAAAGTGTTGTTACGTCCGTTTTCATTTATGGTAACGATATGTACCTACCAATGTATGTTCATTTTAAATCTCATATGATCGACAGCTAGAGAGTGGCAGAAACTTAAAAAAAAAACTAAATAAATAAGTCGTTAACTTGTTGCTATTTAAAAAAAAATGAGTTTTGGGTTTGGTTTTGTTTGGTGTTAATTAATTTGATTTTAAAAACTAAACATACTTTTCGTCTCAGCCTTCGTTCAATGCACAACTTAAAAAAAATGTGTGAAATGCCATTGAGTTTTTGTTGTTGCTGCTGCTATTGTGGAGCTTTTTCTTTAGCTTAGTTTGTTGTTTTTTTTTATTGTTTCCCCTTTAAACATATGAACGAACATAAATTTATTCAACTTTCACTGTTCGAAATATATAGCGACAAAGAAGATAAGTTTAAACCACTGCGCGTCGGCTCACTTTTGCATCAAGATCTAGAGACTGCCTCACTAGCTGGTTAAAAGCCTGACTAGCTGACTGACTACTTAAGTTATTTGTTTCTTTGATACTTGTTCCCAAGAGTTTTTTGCTGACGTATTTAACAGTATATTGGTATGCTTGAGATAAAAGAGATGAAGAAATATCCAGGGATAATCAAACGGTGGTAAAAACTTCTTAATTTTAAGACAAATAATGAAACAAAATTTTACCAGACATAGAATCCACTGAGGTGAAAATGTGCCTCATCACTGAAGATAATTTTCTTCGAAAATTGACCGTCCACTGTTGCCATTTCTTGCCAACATTCTGACCATTGACGACGTTTGGAATGATCAAGAGGCTTTAGTTCGTGAGTCAATTGCACCTTGTAAGCATGTAAATGCAAGTCTTTATGCATAATGTTCATCAGCGACGAGCGTGAGAGGTGCAATTGTTGGGCACGACGACGAGTTGAGGTGGACGGCTCTTCAGCCACACTATCGCGAACAGCAGCAATATATTCTGCAGTACATCTCCTACAGACTCGGATTGCTCAAATTTTTGCACGATTTTTCCGATTGTACGCACATTTTGACGATTAAATTTACCGAAAACATCACGAAGTGCACGAAATGCATTTTGATTAAAACGCCCATTTTCATAATGAGCCTGAATAACGCGTTGCTCAATTGTGTATTTTTCCATTGTTCAAATTGAGTTAGTCTGAAATTGAGAAGTGTCAAATGAAATGCAGAAAAAAACTTGACGTTTAGGTGTGGTTCACATTCAACATCGGCTCTTAACCACTCTTTATATTTCTGAGTAAAAAATTAATTACAAAGAGTACCTAAGAATGCAAATAAAATTAAACAGAAAAGTGAAGAGTTTATAAGGTTGCTGTACGATCGCGGCGCTTTGCAAAGCCGATGCTAAGCAGAGCCAATTCCCAAAATAAAAAAAAAGCCAAGCTCTTACCTTTTATGTTTACATTAGTTCTGGACAATATTGTGAAAGAGCTAAACATGAAAAGGAGGCTAATCATAGAAATTACTCCGACACCTCGAGATTCTGGACTACGCTGACGAAATCTGTCTCCTCTCCCACAGACTTTCGGACACGCAAGACAGGGTAAACAATCTGGTAGTTCTCGCAAAAAATGTTGGACTCGAGATAAACATAATGAAGACATTTGCGATGCGTGTCAATCACTGCACTGAGAGCCACATCACCATCAATGGCCAGACAATTCAACTTGTGGACAACTTTTGTTAACTAGGCTGCGTTATTTCAATTAACGGTGGAATTGACGCTGATGTCACTGACAGAATTAGGAAGGCCAGACACACATTTGAGCAATTAATGAATGTACCAAATTACGTATTTTCAACGCATGCGTAAAATACACATTGTTATATGGCAGCGAGACATGACTGTTTACAAATCTAATCACACAACGTATACAGGCGTTTATAAATAATTGCCTACGTAACATTAGCGGTACATTTTTGCCTATTTAGTTACATCAGCAACGACCATCTTTGGCAAATTGCAAATGAGGAGCCAGTGAAGACGGCAGATAGAAAAAAATGGAGGCTTGTAGGCCATACTCTTAGAAAGCCCTCCGACTCGATTAACAGGACACTTTTGGACTGGCACCCACGCTGGGGTTTTTAATGTTTTGGTAAAGTCGCATTTTTAAGGCCGCCACGCAAGGGGGCCAACAAAATGGCGTACAAGCCATGCGGTTTTGCAAAGTTGTAATTTTTCCGTGGGCCTTGTGCCAACTTAAAAATAAGTTTTTACAAAAAGTCTGCACCTTTTGCTTTAACGAAGCCAAATCTTTTTTTGAAACTTTTTTAAAATCAATTTTACTGATAATAACAGTGTAAACAGCATCAGTTTTTTTCTGTCTGAGGCTGTCTGAAAGAAAATGTTATAAATCAAAAAACCCGAAAAAATAGCAACGTAAAATAAAAAAAAACCAAAATTTAGAATTCTTTTCTTAACACTTTTCATTCAAGAAAAACACGGCAGTCCACGGCCAATATTATCAAAAGCTTAGGCGAAGTTTATATTTATGGAAAATGTCATTTATTTGAGGTTTAGTTAATTTTTAATTCACATCTCGATATTATGAAAGATTTTCTTCTTTTTGTTTAATAACTATTAAAAAACGTTTTATCTAATATCAAAATTACACTTTTCATGCTGCACTCTGAACATTGCTTGCAAATGTTAACTTCGACTGCCCATATATCAGCTGATATGATATGCAGTTATTTGCTTTGATACATATGTATATTCTTAATCGAACGTTTGCTAATGACGATGATTTTTATTGATAGTGCAAAAAATTATTTTTGGCTAAGCTTTCGGGTCAAATTACCTATATCAATGCATATATGAAGAACATTTTAGAATTTACGTTTGAAAGCTAGTTAAAAAATGCATTTGAAAATAATTTTCCCTTTTTGTTAAGAATGCTATGATATGCAAATAATTTTTAAGCGTTTGTCGTTTGAGAAAAGGTTTGATTTCAAATAATTTTCATTTAAAAATCAACCCTTCGTGTTTGTTGGGTATATCGCTCATTTGCTGCAACGTCGACATAACTCAAAAAAATGCATTCCGAACGTGTTTAAAGTTCTCCTAAAGTTCATTCTCTTCAAAGAGGCAAAATATTAAAGTTAAAATAATAAATTTTAAACACAATGTAAAGAAAAGAAAAATTCTGCATCACTAACGATGTTACAGCGAATGATATCCCTCATTCTGCTGCAATTTCAATTGTAAGCAACTAACTTAAGTTATGGCAACATTATGATACAGTTTAATTATAAAAAAATAATCAAAAGTTCCAATATTTTTAAAATGATACAAAATGCTGATTTACATTTCAGTGAAAACTTTAGGGATTTCTTTTAATTGTAAGGAATTTGTAAAAGAAATAATTAGTTTAGAACAAGAGGCTAAATTTTTTAATACTAGAAACGCAACTGGGACGAACGAGGAATTATACGCAACGAATTTTCGCCGTCAGAAATAGAACACATAGGATTGTACATATGAAAATACACACAATCATTGCGTGGACCGAAATTCGTCGTGCGTAACGCACTCTGCCATAGGTTTATTTATTTTTCTTACGCAGACGAACAACGTATGAATTGCGACAGGATGACCGCTTGTTATAGCAATATTAAAAGTTTAACTCTAAAGTTCTAATTTTTGATTATCGTTACTCTTTGTTTTAGGTGAAATATTGAAGAATAAATAAATTTATTAAATATTTAAAGTATTAAAAAAGATTGGTGAAAAGAAAACGGATAGCAGTGAAATAATAAGGGAAGGAGTTAAGATAAACGAATAATCTGGCGTGAAGGTATTTATTTGCATAAATGCAAAACAGTATTTTATGATATGTATTAAAACCTGGGGCCTTATTCAGTATTTGGATGTGAAAGTCAGTGCGATGTGAGAGAAAGTTGGTATTCTATCGGGTGATTTTTTTTAGCTATTACCTTGGCAACACTGGTTTAAACAGCTGACGCAAGTTTCGTGTTTTGTTTCACTGTCAAGCAACTTCAGTTTGGTCTATAATTTAACCATGAATCGTCTTACAAACGAACAACGCTTGCAAATTATTGAATCTTATTATCAAAATGCGTGCTCTGTTAAGAAAGTTCATCGCGCGCTTCTTGTGTTCAGCGACGAAGCTCATTTTTGGCTTAATGGGTACGCTAATCAGAATTGTTGATTTTGGAGTGAAGATCAGCCAGAAGCATTGCAAGAGCTACCAATGCATCCAGAAAAAGTCACAGTTTGGTGCGGTTTATGGGCTGGTGGCATCATTGGACCGTACTTCTTCAAATATGATGCGAATCGTAACGTAACTGTGAATGGTGAGTGCTACAGTGAGATGATATCCAACTTTTTTTGCCCAAAATGCAAGAGCTTGACTTGCATGACATGTGGTTTCAACAATACGGTGCCACATGCCACACAGCACGCTTAACAATAGACTCATTGAGAGGCGAGTTCGGTCAACATTTTATGTTACGTTCGGGACCGGTCAATTGACCACCTAGATCATGCGATTTAACGCCTTTTGTGGGGCTATGTTAAAGCTCATGTCTATCATGTCATGTCTACACATGCCTGCTTCAATTGAGGCATTGGAAGACAACATTGAAGCATTTATTCATGAGATACCGGCCGAAATGTTGGAAAAAGTATGCCAAAATTGGACTAAGCGTATGGACCATGTGAGGAGCAGCCACGGTCAACATTTGCATGAAATAATCTTTAAACATTAAATTATATGGGCCGTACTATTGATTCAAATAAAGATTTCATGCATTTTTCTAAATTTTATGTGTGTTTTTTGTTTAACTTTCCTATCGCTCTTAAAAAATCACCAATTATAAGACTTTCGCGTTCGAATTTTATTTTAAATCAGGGCAAGACTGGTCAAAACTAAAAATAAACGAAAAATTTTAAATTAAATTTTTTGTTTGTTTTCATTACAAAGTGTATCAACATAAATATTTAAAAAAATTGCATAACTTGCCAAATAATTCCTCTTGCTACGCAAAGATAGTCGTTCGTCCTAGTTGTGTGTATACAAAAAATCCTTAACTTTTCGTTGAAAAAATTATATAAATAATATCTCTTTGCTAAAAGTTTGAGAATCCCTTACAATTTAAACCGATAACTCTTTCGCTTTCTACTGCTCTATAGTATAATAAAAATATATAATATTAAAAAATAAAATAGTCATCGGACAAGTACAACAAGTTGGTGCTGTTGAGAGCAACCAACAGAAAAAGGTAAGCAAGGGGCGGCTTTTAAAAACAAGCAACAACAGCGGCAGCTTCAACAGCACCAACAAGTGGTATTGTTTAATATTTTGCTACAGGTGTGCATATTATTGTTTGGCAGCCAGGCTGACTGCCTCACTGATATTCGTATTCACGAAATATTGTTAAAAATAAAAAAAATCGAAGTAAATTTAGAAAAAAACGTAGTAATAAAACTGATCATCTTATGTTTTTGTAGCAAATTAGCGAAAGTCAAATAAGTGTGTGTGTGTGTGTGTGTTGCATTTAAACCGAAAAAAATATATAAAAATTGGATACTCATCCAAAAAATTAACATTTTTTTTAAGTTGAAGTTTGCTTTTTTATTACTTATTTCTTTTAAAGACATACAAAAGATTTCATTTTACTTTTTTAACTTAATTGATAATAAAACAAATTCCAACGACATTTGTAGGTACATATGAATGTATGTATAGGTATATGTTTATATTATTGAAAGGCGTTATGTGTTTATGAATGGGTATGTTCGGATATTTTGGGGCATGTTAAGTTATGTGGGATGATTACCCTATTTACCGATTGAAATTCGTTACAGTAATTTGTCATTTTGTACCTGTCAGCATTTTTTCACAGACAGTAGGTAAACATGCATACATAAGTAGCTATTTAATAATTATGTACCTATACTCTTAATAATTTTTTAATTGTTAGAAAAAAAATTAAAAATAATTATGAATCGTCACTTTAAATATGGGTGCGACGAATGTGTGTTTAGCAAATGCGAACAACCAAATTAATTTTTTGCGAATGCGATTAAATTCTTACAATGTGTTAAATAAGGGATCGATCTTCAAGAAATTTTGTCGTATGATTTCAAATTATATGGAACGATTTTTGTGCAAAATCTTTTATCAATATGCGCATTTCACCACTATTAACATACATACATTAGTTTTTGTAACAAAATTATAAATTTTTTAGAATGATGGTTCCACATTTGGGTTCATCACTCGAAGTGAGGGTGTTTTCAACAGAAGGAAAAATGTAAAACATATTTGGGGTCTTACTGCCCGTCTACAACTGACATGATTTGCTGTTATAACTTGATGTTATAAAAGCGTTGTTAAAACATTTGCATTAACAACCGAGTTATAACATGAGAAAACTTCTAACATGATGAGGCAATTCTTAACACTTACATCATATAAGTGTTAAAGTTAAGCATTTCATGTCAGTTGTAGACTGCATGTTAGATAAATAATAAAAAAAGTTTCACACGGAATGACAAACTTAATATACCCTCTTTACAACAATAAAGTTGTAGAGGGTATTAAAGTGTGTTTATAATAATTAATTAAAATTTAGGTTCTATTAAAGTTTTTATAGAAGTATTTGCCATAGACATTCGGTTCCAGATAAATTCCTGCTTGGTCCCAACAATATTATTCTTCTATTGAAACAAATTGTTTCGTTATCAGTACAAAACATCTATCAAAAAGCAAGCTAAACTGGGAAGTGTAGCATGCAGTGATGTTATACGTAGGGAAAAATCCCTATTCGTAGGGATTTTCTTCTAAAAAGTGTCCGTAGGGAAATAAGGACAGATTTCTTTAAATCATTAAAATGTAGGGACTTTTAAAAAATGTGGCAAAACTGTATATATTTGGCAATCTTTTTCGAGTTGTGACAACATAGTCTGTGCTCATACGGCTCTTGTCTTATTGACATGATTGCTACTTTACCCTGCGGCCACACGGTCAAGTTGTTCTTTACAGTCTTTTACATATACTGCTTGTCATAATTTATATAAATTGAAAGCTGTGACGTAGGCTGCATTCAAAACAATTTATAAAGATAAACGAAAAACTTGCTCACTAACCTTGAAATCAGCTGTTTTTCTTCAGATGCATGTACTGTCTTTATGAGTACTTTTTAATCGCGCAAGTGAAAAATAAGTATTTAACCATCAAAAATGATCTCAGAGACTCATTTAGCTAGCTGGGAACAACTTTGAATGAAATTTATGTATGAACAGTAGAGCGGGCCGCTTTATAAGGACACAATTTTTCGATATTGTGCCATTTTTTGATAGACGAAATCGAAATTTGAACGCCCCGAAAATGATTTTTTTCAATATAAAAAATTGTCAATTGTCAATAAAATATTGTCAATTATCTATATAACGTCACCTTAAATGCAAAAGGGCGTTACAACAAAAAAAAAAAAAAAAAAAAAAAAATCGAGTTTTTAATTGATTATAATGCACTAGACTAAATGTCCCTATAACATTAAAAAAATAAAGTGTGGTTATGCCCTTTTGCATTTTAGGTGACGGTATATAAAATTGTAACGTTACTAACTGACTCACTGAGTGATTCATCAGCCTAAACGCCTGAAGCTTAAAACTCGAAATTTGAAATTTGAACTCGAAAACCTCACCAAATCGATCCAATAAGATGGGATTCTTAGAAATTCGAATTTGAAATTTGAACTCGAAAACCTCACCAAATCGATCCAATAAGATGGGATTCTTAGAAACTCGAATGTTTGGAGGGTAAAAAAGGTTAAAAACGGGTAAATTCGGTAGCTTTATATCTCCAAAACTAAAAGATATATAAAAAAATGTAATACGTATGGTTGTTCTATAGAAAAATAAGCGGACAGGTGTCTGTTACTTTTTTGAAATTCGGCCCTTTTAGGGAGTAAACTGGTAAAACTTGTATTTTGAAACTTTTAAAAACATAAATAAAAATTATATCACGCAACTTATCTAAAAAAATACATATTTGGTACTTTTTAGAAATTAGAACGTTTAAGAGGTAAAAATGTTTTCTATTTTTGGTACTTTTTTACAAAACAATTTCCTCCATTCATTGAAATATAAATACTAGGGTATTCAATTAATCGATGTTTTGTATTATTCGATTAATCGCGCTATAATTTTATTCGTGGTAAAAATTAAATCGAATAATAATTGTACAATTTTGCCTAGTTTAGAAGTTTCGAAATAAGAACAAAAAAAATTTCATTAAAAAAGTAACAGCCATTTAACTAAAGGTACTTCATGTAAAAAAAGAGGAAAACGTTTCAAATAAAAAATAGGTTAAAAATTTTAGCTAATCTTCTTAAATAATCTTTCAAATTGTTGACGTTGGGGAGATTGAAAGTAAAGTGATATAAACATATCCAATTCCTCTGTTCTTTTTCTTGACTTTTCTAAAAATTTGTAGTCTTCCATTTTACCACTTTAATCTCTTTTTGATTTGTAACAATTTTTAAACTCTTCATAGTCTTGTTAAGGCCTAATAGAAGGTTGTTTTCAATTGTCTCAAAAACCCCACCTTGTTCATCTGAATCATTGTAGAAAAAGTCTGTACTAAACATTTTTTAAAATAAATTGTTCCCAAACTCTTTGGTGTCAGTTTTTTCACTATGCTATATTTTAAAAAATTGTTACTTGAAGGAAATGTTCCTGAGTTAAGAAACAATAAAAGGGTATTTAAAACGTACCGGCTTGTTTTTTTTACACAAAAGAAAAAAACTTAAACTGTGAAAAAACAAAATTACGATTAATCGACATAAATTATTCGAACTATTCTTCGTTAATTGAAAATAAACAATTTTTAATAATTTTTTTTTATTAACCGCTCAAAATTAATCGATTAAACGAACAACGGTTAATCGTTTGAATATCCTAATACATACGTACTAAATTATGGGCTACCACTACAATATTGAAATTTTACATATTCAATAGGGAGAAAAAAGTATCAAAAAACAAAAAACCAGGAAATTAAATTTCTTTCTTTTACTTTTGTGTTCTACGTGGTAATTTTTGAATTTTCTATAATATTGAACTTAGAAACACAAAATTATATGTTCAAGGTCCTAAATGAATGTCAACCTATTAAATGACAAATGCTGGAACATTTTTGTTTAAATCTAGAAACATAAACTCTGGCAAAATGTGTCCACGAAAGAAAAGGAGACGCTCACGAAGTAGCAGGTTTAATGCTAGTATAATTCATAAGGCTTTAATCTTTCATTTAAAAACGTGAAAAGAGGATTTAGGGTAGATTTAAGGATTAACTAATCTTGGTTTAATCTTAAATTCAAAAAAGCACTCTTAACAGTAGTGCGTTGTGATCGTAAATTATATAAGCTTTTTTAATAGACTTACAATTTAAATATTCGCATACAATTATTTTGATTGCAAGTGCAAATAGCAAAAATAAGCGAATAGTATGCAAATGCGAATGCGAAACCGAACCTTAAATGCAAATAAACGTTACAACACTTTTTTACAGAAGAAGCAAAAAATGTTACAAAATCAAGAATAAAGTATTTTTAGCGTTTGAATTTCTTTATCGCAAGGGTATTAAATTTTGCGTGATATTGATAAAACGAGCAACCTATTATTAACGAAAAATACGAATTTGTGTAATTACGCTCTTTTGAATTTAAGATTACGAAAAATCAATGTTGTTATTTAAAATTTAAATAATGATGATAAGAGCTAAACTTTGTAATAAAATCTTGTTTAACCATTTTTGCCAAAGATGTAGGTATGATGTTTTCTTTAATTGTGAAGAGTTGGCAATACAATTACAACTAATGGGTGATTTTTTAAGAGCTATAGAAAAGTTTTTAAAAACAAAAATAAACATAAAATTCGGAAAAAAGCATGAAATCTTTATTTGAATCGATAGTATGGTCCATATAATTTAATGTTTTAAGATTATTTCATGCAAATGTTGACCGTGACTGCGCCTCAAATGGTCCATCCGTTAAGTCCAATTTGGGCATACTCTTTCCAACATTTCGGCCGGTGTCTCAAGAATAAATGCTTTAATGCTGTGTTCCAATGCGTCAATTGAAGCGGGCATGTGTGTATAGACATGAGCTTTAACATAGCCTCACAAAAAATAGTCTAAAGGCGTTAACTCGCACGACACAGGCGTCCAATTGACCGGTCCCAAACGTGAAATAAAATGTTCATCGAACTCGCCTCTCAATAAGTCCATTGTTAAGCGTGCTGTGTGGCATGTGGCACCGTCTTATTGAAACCACATGTCATGCAAGTCAAGCTCTTGCATTTTGGGCAAAATAAAGTTGGATATCATCTCACGGTAGCGCTCACCATTCACAGTTACGTTACTATTCGCATCATCTTTGAAGAAGTACGGTCCAATGATGCCACCAGCCCATAAACCACACCGCTCTGTGACATTTTTTGTGGATGCATTGGTAGCTCTTGCAATGCTTCTGGCTGATCTTCACTCCAAATCTGCTTATTAACGAACTGAATAGCCGCTTCAGTGGATCGATTAAACTGACCATAAAATGGAAGAAGCGCGCGATGAACTTTCTTAACAAAGCACGCATTTTGATAATAAAATTCGATAATTTGCAAGCGTTGTTCGTTTGTAAGACGATTCATGGTTAAATTATAGACCAAACTGAAGATGTTTGACAGTGAAACAATACACGAAACGTGCGTCAGCTGTTGAAACCGGTGTTGCCAAAAAGATAATAGCTAAAAAATCACCCATTACAAGTGATAAGAGGGTAACAGTTGTTGCCCTTGTTCTTTACATCTGATGAATAGGATATGTTCCCTTTACATTTAAGCAAATTAATACAATAAAAATTAGAAACGTTAGAAACTATTTATTAAGCATTGCTATCCATGAAAGCGGACAAATGCTAATATGTTTGAAGAGGTGTGCTCACACAATTTACAACAAATATTTGGAATGTTGTCTTATGTTTATATTAACTTGTGACATTGTATCAAGAACCAGTTTAACTTAAAGCGCCAGTCAACTTTTTTTCTCGATTTTTTACAGTTTAAACTAAAACTGTCATAAAAATAAAAGTCAAACAAAACTTTTTTTTATGTCTCCTCACTTAGTTATTTTTAAGCAACAGCAAAAAAAAAAAAAAATTGTTGTATGTAAATATGTATGTAGTTGTTGTTCGTGCTCGTATTTAAATTCAAAAAGAATTAAAAACTAAATAAAGTTAGTAAGACAAGCAGTTTAACTCTCCGTTAATCTAACTGTCCATTTTCAAGTAGATATTTATTTCTTTTTGTGTTTTTTTTGCACAGCTCTCAAATGAAAGTGACTGTGTAGAAAATGTTTTTTTTTGGCATGTGTGTGCTTGTGTACTTTTTTGACAATTACCAACAACAAAAATAACTTGAAACTAGATTACTTTCATTTAATGAATTTAAATTAATACAACAACAATAAACCACAACAATTTCACACGTAATTATTCAATTTGAATTAAGCTTCTTCTCCTTCCACTGCTGCTATGGAGTTTATTTTATCTGTCAGATTTGATTTTGTCTGTACGCCCTAAAAATTAAAGAAACAGCATTAAGGAGAAAGAAAATCCAAAAAAACGGTTATGGTCTACTTTTACTTACATTTAAAACTTGTTACCTTAAAGATGATACAAATTTCTATTCTATTTTAATTGTTTTTAAATATTATTTTTTTTTTTTAACAAGACATTCATAAATAGAATTTGAATGACAAGCAACAACAAAAATATAAGCACATCTCTTGAAATTAAATTAATTTGCAGTTAAAAAAATAAGAGCAATTATTTACTATTTAAAATATAAACAATTAAAAAAGAATAGTCGGTCAAGCCTGACCATATGATACCCTACACCACAGAATTAAGAGACAAATATTCGAGAGTGTAACATATTTGGGACCCATGGGCAATTATGTATCCGCCAGAACAAAATTATGTTGTGAGGTTAAGAAAGTTTTTATTGCCCAATATTATTCAGATATCTTCATCTTAATGAGATTTTTTTGTAATTAAGTGACTTTAGGGGGGGGGGGCTTAATAGGACGTACACACCGAAAAAAATACCAATGTAAAATTAACATGGCAAAATGTTGATTGAGAATTATTTAAATTTATAATTATTTTATATTAATTTTAAATAAAAAATATTAAAATAACCTTAAATCACGTTTATTTAATATTATTCACTGTTAAAATAACATTGTTCAATATCGAATCCATAAAAACCTGTTTTATATTAAAATCAAAAGTTTATCTTGTTAAATTAACATGCATACATACTTAAGTATGTACATTTTTTTATTTTCATGTTTAAATTATGTTATAAAAAGAAGACAATTCCCGTATTCTTTTAATTAAAATTATTAAGTTAAATAGTACATCAAGTTTTCAAAGTAGAATGATGACGAAAACCATATCGGGCGATTCTGCTGATGCTTCTGTTAACAAAGGAGAATACAAAATAAGTGAAACATGTGTTACAGGGGTAAGTGTTTTGATTATTCTTAAATAAATGCATATGTTGCCTCTGAAGCTTCTTCACACTGTTATATCATACTACAACCAATTTGATTCTACATGAAATTCACGTTGTTTCAACTTGAAATAACTTTCATTTAACGTGATTCAGATTGTTATTTCAATATAAATGACATTTTGCTCTAATTTTACTGCAATGTCAAATTTACATGAATTATAGTTATTTTAAAAGGAAAAAAATGTTGTTCTCAAGTTATTGTAAAATCAGGTTGCATTAACATGAAAACCGTATGAAGCAAAATCATTACCGAAACATTTTAAGTCAACCTTGTTTCCGACGTTTTTAACTTGATTTTTTTCTGTGTGTACTGTGTTTAATTCTTGACCTACCATCCGTTATCGTTAAGGTAGAAGTACATAACACGCGTTAGTTCGTCAACGAGTATCGTGCGTTTAAAAACTTAAGAGCGTAAAAAATTGCAAGGTACACAACACGCGTTACAAAAGCCATTTCTGTCAGCTGTTTTTTATTTGTTTTCTTATTTGTGCATTAAAAAGCTTATCAAGCTTTTGTTATTTTATTGAATTTATTGTTTTTATATAAATATTGTATGTTTTTTAAGCTCTTCAATAAGTTTTTCTTTCATGATTCACAAATTTGTTAAATTATTATTTTTATTGTCAGCTGATTACTTGTCAAAAATACACAACGCGTTAAAAAGTTCAAAGTTAACCAACTTTCTGGCGCAAACGCGTCAAAATATTTTGCATGTATCTTGTTCTATGAAAATACACTAGTTCAACTTTTTTTGACAGAAGACGACAGAGCGTGCGCGCACTAACGCGTTTTTTTTTCTTCTACCTTTAAAGTTACTGTCGCCAAATTCTAGGTCAGTACCTTTACTTGTAAGTAAATTATTGCATTAAAAGCTATCGGGAGTAGTATTTGTATTGGAGCTATGGTAAAATATTGATCGATTGCAATTAAATTTGGTAGGATGATTAACATTGCAACAAAATAAGTTTGCACCAAATTGAATCTTTGCAGTCACTTTTTAGGTTAATGTTAACTTGTAACAACCAAAAACCATTTATCTGTCAGATAGCATCCTAAAAAAAACTATTGCCCCTCTAACGGCTTACAACTCAACTCAGTTGAGGTGAAATTTAAACAACTGCTCAGTAATGCCAACTTAGTGCTTTTGGTACTATTTATGGTGCTTTTTGATGACTCAAAACACCAAAATTTTATCCTTAGTGCCAAACTAAGAAAAATCACTAACTTGGTGCTTTTTTAAATTTTTCGTTAGTGCATTTAGTGCTTTTTACAATTTTTATTTTTTTTTCTACCATTTTTTAAAACTTCTGTTATATAGAGGGTGATTTAGATGAAATTTGCTATTTGGAGTACAATTTTGAGAAGGCCTGTAAATATTTTAAGATATCAAATGATAAAAAAAGTGATAAAAGAAACTTGCATTTATTTGACCAAAAATTTTATTTACAATTTTACAAAACGTTGCATTTTTTAGCTTTGACAATATATTAAGTAATCGTTATAAAAACGATGTATGCATTTGTTTTCGGTAAAAAAATTTTTTAAAGATGTGGACACTGTTTCAAAAATAGAAAATGGTTGGAAAATATCATGTAGGAAAAACGTATTGAAAATTTAAAAAACATGCAGTCGGATACAGTACAAAAGAACGCAGACTGAAGGTCCAATTAGACGTGACATAACCATAATGCCACAGCCTTAACGATGACCGTAGGAACCCAAATTGAATTGGTTTGTATGGTATGTTTATATCGTTGCAACAGCCCACAATTTTTCGAGCTGCGAAAATCGCACTGTATTACTTTAAAACTGTTTTATAGCTAATTCAAACTCAGCTAATGATGATCCAAATGATTTGAACGATATTATTTTTATTGAAGGTAATAATAATACATTTAAACGGTTTATATATAAATGTAAATATATTTGTTATTTAGTTTTAAATGAAAATGGTCCCCCATCAACGCCGCACACTGGGGATTTCGCCGCACCTAATAGGAGCATTTTTGCAAGTGGCAATAATGACCCTAAGTACAGCAAGATTTTAAGAAGATTTAGTCAAAATCTAGTCACGAAGAGTGCTGCCCAGTGGAACAATTGCAAGTGCTTCCACTTTTCAGGACTTTTAAAAGGTCTACAATTGTATTCTTAATAAATGTTTTTTTTTTCATGAAATATTTTACAAATTAAAATTTATATTCTTAGATAAGGCCTGCCCTGTAAATAGATAGGTGAGAATGTTAGGAAGTTAAATTGTTATTAATTAACTCACTTCATTCACATTTTTACCAACATCAATAATACTGGGATAAAGCTTTATTCCTAATTATTTTAAGAAGGCGTTTCAGAAGCCTTTAAAGTAGATACGCGAAGGAAAGACCTTGGTCTCCAATGACCCACCATGTAAATTAAAAATAAAGTTGAAATGCGTCTGGGAGACCTTATGTCGCGCAAAAAAGCCTTTTATAAGGCCTTCTTACTATTTCAATTTCCCGCTGGAAATGGTCGGGCAAATCACGTTTTTTTTCTTATGAGGAATTTTAATGTGAATTATTTAACACTTGCTCATGACTGAAAAATGAGTGAAAGTTACGGTACTCTGACAAAGTCGATTTGGTTTCGAGTGGGAAATCGAGTAAAAACAACTCGATTAGGCTCGATATCCCGAAGAACTAGATTTCGCTGTTATGTAAACGGGTTATTAATGAAATTTATTATATTTTTTTTATTTCTCCTAATTCCATGTGTTATCTAACTTAATTGATAACATGGTTTTTGTTTTGAATGTAAATGAATTTAAAAAAAATGGTTTCTATTTTCTTTTATTAATATAAGAAAAATAAAACATTTCATGTGTTTGTTAAAATTATAAAAAACTAAATCAATTTATCAGTTTTTTTTTAAACAATAGAAATAAATTTTTATGATAGTTTGAAAAGGGTATACAAAAAACTTAATTTTCTCTTAATAATCAGTTTAAAGTGAGATTTTATGTAATGTCTTAACTTTCGGCTGAAAATTGTTTTGTTTTGTAGGTATGTATTTAAGTTGATCTGTTAATGTTTTATAAAAAGCTGGTATTAATGGAGTCATATCAACACGGCAATATTTTTTTTTAAATAAAACTGTTAACAATAGTAGGCAGCTTTGAAAAATACAAAATGTAAACAAAAATTAAAAGATCGCGTGGAAAAAAATATGTAGCCATAAAAGCTTTTTTTGACAACATTGTAATACCACGGCGGAAAAATGTTATATATCGTCAGGTTAAATGCAAACGGACGTAACTACGCAAAAATTGAGATTTTGATTAAATTTTGTTCGTTTTATTAAACTATATTGATCTAAAAACTAAATCCGCTATCATATTAGAGTTACTACAAAATTGCATTTATATATATTCCAGAGCACCGTGTAAAATGCATCTAATTTGCAAAAATCTAAATTATTTACATACAAAGATGGTATACTTGGCAAAAGATAAAATTTTATACCCATATTGCCCAATTTAAAACGAAGGGTTACCACCCCATTGCATTTTTGTCAAAACGCGAACTAGCACGAATTTCAAAAAAAGCTGAGACAGGTATTTAATTAAATCGACTAAAGATTAAAATATGTTAATTTGGCACTTTTATTACAAACAACCCCGAACAAAAATTTCCAAAAAAAGGACATGGATGATCGTCCTTTTACAAATTGTATATACAGTTGGACGCGCTTGAAAAAAACCTTTCTTACGATACCCAATTTGTATATGGTGGTAAGAAAACAGATTCTTAAATTAACAAAACTTGCAAAAATATACCCTTTTTCAAACTGGTCCAGCTCACGAGAGGTCAAAGCTGGAGCCGAAAAATTTAAAATGTCATATTAAAAAAGTCCAAGGTTAATTTTTAGGAGGGTACATCGAGCACTTTTTTTGGTGAGTCGCTCTAATGTACACTGATGCGTTCTACAAATGGACCATTCCGTTGATCTAACAAATATAAATATACTAGCTGACCCGACAGACGTTGTCATGTCCAAATTAGGAAAAATGTTTGCGTTCGATTCTTAAAATCCGTTAAAAAGATATGAACATTTGAAAGTACAATAAGTCAAATAGATAAAGACGTTTTCTGATTTTAGGTAAATCGAAAAAAGTGGGTGGGGCAAAATTTTCTTTCCGTAAAAACCTAAGTTGGACCACGGCGATAATTTTAAAGTAAAAATCGTCCAAATCGGTCAAGCTGTTCTCAACTTATGCGCTTAATAGAAAAAGTGGGCGTAAAAGTAGGCGTGGTACATTTTTCTTTCGATGAAAACGTAAAATGGATTAATACGAACATTTAAATGAAAAATTAGTCAAATCGATGGAGCCGTTTTTTGATTTTAGGTTAATCGAAAAAAGTGGGCGGGGTAAAATTTTCTTTCCGTAAAAACCTAAGTTGAACCATGGCAGGTTCCACAACATATATTCGCGTACCTCAAAAACCATTTAGTTTTTTGAATTAACTTATTTCCACAATAGTTTTACCTTTAAGTAAGGCATAAGCTTTTTTTAAATCTGCACAACCGTTTAAGAAATATAAAATATCTTTTGGCATTAAATAACACTAGCCAACAAGGTTTTGGACTGGAGCAACCAAATATCTTTCCAAGGGTAATTTGGTGGGCTGAATTCGAATCTGTAATTGGGTTTTTTCTATCACGTCAGATTTTCGAGATTCAAAAAAATGATTTTATTCGTTTCTTGCATAAAAAATCACTAGTTTATTTAAAAATCAATGAATTTTCAAAAGTTAATGGCGTAAATTGAACGACGCGTTGTTTGTATTTTTTTAGTTCGGTTTCACGTATAAAAGTCCAGCAATAGTCTACCGGCATGCTTTTGTCTCAAAATCCTTGATATATTCTTTCAATTTTCATTAAATCTTGGTGAACACGCTCCCCTTGTTCGCGCTCACTGCACCTAGTTTTATTTTTGGAAAAAATATAAATGCGAATGAAGAATATGTAAAACATTGTCGGTGTCCACGGTTTTTCCAAGTTTCTGCCTGCAAAACTAAAATAATGTAAATATGCGTATTTTAATGATTCCGATATTGCACATCCTTTTTCCCAACCAAATATTCACCACACACAAAGCAAAAATAGGTTGAATCAGTAACACACGATCTCCCAGACATGCTTAAACGCTACTTTTATGAAGTTTAAGAATAAATGTGGGCTTTTCTCAAATAAATAATTGTGAAATTGAAGTATCAGTATTGACTGTTTTACAGTATTTCCAGCATGCGATCATACTAATGAAGTGTGTTGGACTTTTCTTCAATATACTTTGGCAAATCACCATGCAAAGAATTACGTGGAAATTTAAAAAACATGTTATGTATTGTCACCGACAACCATATTATGGTAAAATTAGTCCAACTTCAATAAGCCACAACCATATCATGGTTGCCTTCAAACAACATATGGTTAATACTAAGACTTATAATAGCATGGTTGTTTTTCAACCATAGCATGTTGCTCTTAGAAAAGAGGGAAATAATATTGTTAGCTTGAAAACAAATTATAGTCATATTAAACCATAACATGTTTAGAGGCAACCATAATATGATTGTGGCTTCCTGATGGAGGACTAACTAAACTACAATATGGCTGTCGGTGACAATAATATGGTTATATGTATTAAAAAAAATATGTTTAACATTTTCTTAAAAAATAGTTTTGATGGAGGTGACCATATTTAAACATGTTTTTTCTCTGCGTATAGAAGTGAGTTTGACAGAGGGTTCAAATTAATAAATCCGATGCCGTTCTCAACAACTCGGTCTCTGTCCGTTTAGTACTTGGTACATTTTTGGGGAAAAATCTTGGCCTACATCCATATAAGGTCCTACAGGTTGGTACAAGAATTATAGTGAGTGGACAATCAATTGCAACGGGTGTTTGAAGAATGGGCTGAGAATCCACTGGCTTATTTCTGGCTTAACGAGTATGTGAACAAGAATAATTGTCGTTTTGGAGAGAGCACAATCCTCATGGGACTCTATTGGAAAATCACTATTTGGTGCGGTTTACATACCGAAAGCGTTTTCAGCCCCTTTGTCCAAATTTGCTCTTTAAGTCCAAAACCGATGCCAACCTAACCGTGAATGGCGAACGCTTCTGGCAAATGACCCGTAATTTTTTTTATTCCTTATGATATTGCTAAACATTTGGAGGGGAAATGGTTCAAACAAGGCGGCGCTACATGCCATACATCACATTGTTGGACGAAACGTTTACTACTTTTTGTACGGTAATTCAAATCACTCTCTATGCTAATAAACCAACAACAATTAATCATTTAGAAGCCAAGATTCGACGCACTTTTGACCACCGGGTATACTCGAATAAGTGGTGCAATTCGGAACCACAGGATGGTTTATTAGGTGTAGTCGCGTAGGTCCCTAAATTATTTTTTAACATTAAATGCTTAAAAAATCTAAAATTTTGGTCATTCCATGGAATTTGTTGTGTTTAATTTTTAAAAAAGTTCTATGCCTCTAAAAAAACTAATAATTGGTTAATCAATTTAATTAGATAAATTTTACTGTGGTCCCTGAGTTAATTTCGTAAACTTACGTGAGAAAAGAAACTGGCAAATTATCTTAAGGGAAGTTGTGAAATTTAAATATAATTTTTTTTCCGTTTTTTTTTATTTACATCTTCTTAATATTGTTCAAATTAAAAATTGGCAAAGATTCAATGATTCCGTTTATTTTGAATGACCAATTGAAAAGGTTTTGATGTTTGTCGTCGCTTGGTTTGAACTCATTCACTGAGTCAAGTCATTAATTCATTGCCCCCGAATGGGCTAAAATGTTGGCCAATTTTATTATGATTTTTTTTAATGCCATTTTAAATTTTTTACAAATCCATCTTGAATATTTTCTTTGTATTTTGATTTCCAGATTATTAATTTGCAAAAGTTATGATGTAATAATAATGTTTGGTAGAGTACAACTCAAACTGGCGGCTGTTCGGATATTTTGTTGTAGGCCATTGTTGTAGACTCTGTACAGCTTTAGCACAACAAGAGTTTGTTAAATTGGGTGCAGGGGAGGAGAGATGTAAAGCTTTGATTCACTTCTACTACAGATAACAACAAGTAAGTTTTAAGCCAAATGAAAGAGCCAGTATTTTTGTATCTGCCAGATACAAGGGTTTTCTAATAATAAAAATAAGTGTGGCTTAGTGTGTGTATGGTGGCGTGTTTAGTTTTGATTTTTATGTGTTTTTATTATAAAAGACTTTGTATTGAATTAATTAATACCAAGATCATACGTCGAGTTAGTTATTTCTTTTTTTTTTAAAGTGGTATTTTAAGTTGCGCGCTGTAGAGATACGATATAAAAATATATTTTTATTATTATAAATTTTTATTTATTAATTTTATATTTTTGTTTTACAACGACATTGAATAAATGTTAGCCAACAAAAGTTGTATGAATGTATGTCTGTCTGGTGGAAAAAGTAAATACTGCGGCCGTATATGAAAGCAGCTCGTATTTTTCGTTTATAAATCAACACAATATAAATTGGGGAGAAAGTGTTAGAAAAAAAACCAACTGTACTAGTTTAAATCAACAAAAAACTAAACAAATATTAATAAACATATTTTAGTTTTGTATTTCTTAAAAAAAAAAAAAAATTATAAGCCGCTGACTTAAAAAAAAATTTCAAAGAAGGAAACCGATTAAAATTAATCTTTATAAGGAATAAGTTTAACCCGCAACAGTGCTTTTAAAATTAAATAAGTAAAAAATAGATTTTGGAAATTTATTTCTCATACACATTCGAATTAATAGGAAAATTTATAAAATAAGTAAAAAATTTTAAAAATGGTCATTTGAAAGATGTTTTGTATTTGATAACGCAAGTATTTGTTTCAAATTTAAAAACTTTATAAGTGTAACCATTCCCTGAAGGAAACCTGGATGCATGTGTCTCCAAGTCACCAGTTTTGTCGTCTATTTTGGTGACATTGTACACACTACAGTACATTTGCCACTTTATTTGGCTTTAATACGAAAAAGATTTTATCAATAATAACTGAGAAGTACAATTCGTATAATAGTTGAAGAATTCGTATTCGTACCAAAAGTGAATACTAGATTTACTAAAATGTACTCGTGATTCTCTAGTTCCAATATTTACATAAGTATGTTCTCAAAATAACTGCCTAGTCAATAGTTCCAACGTCAGTAGTAGATTTTCAATGACACGCAAATGTTAAATGTGAATAGTAAATAGAAAATAACATTGTCTGGGGTATAAAAAGTCACTAACACTGGTGACTATGTCAGTGGTGAATAAGTACAGATTCACTAGTGACATTTCCTGCAGGGTTCTGATCGTACAGTGTGGTGTATTTGGTGGCTTACCGTTCTGCCATCTACATAGTGGTATTAACGTTGACATATGGGGGTATTGATTTTGTTTTGCTGCTATCTTCTAGTGAGACGTGAAATTTTTTTTTTTTTGCCTGCTGTTTGCGATGCTGCAATCTGCTTCCCTGCAAATAATATTGGACTACTAGCCCTGGACTGGTCCAATGTTATGCAAGCAAGGACAATGTCATTGTTAAAAAGAGTTTGTAGTGAAACGACATGTCTTCGTTTTTAAACGAAATCTTTTCGTTTTTAAACGTAGTTAAAACTACTCCTCTGGAGTATACCTTGTAGTAGTTTCAAAACAAATCCACTAGGACTATGTATGAATATTTAGTAGTTTTAAGACTATTTCCTTGTAATGCAAAACTGGGTTATATGGACCACTCCTAGGACATCGTAATGTTAAATCGACCAACTTTTAACCATATATTTGGCGTAGTTTTGGAGTAATCCTACTCCATTATGGGCTACTCTTTACATGCATGTATGGACTAGTCTCGTTATCTGCCGGGTTATGCCACTACTCATAAGCAGATTGCAGCATTTTGTATTTTTCATGTGTTAATGTGATTTTTTTTTGCTGCCCTTGTGTCATTTACATATTTACAAATATTTGTACCGTGAAAATTTCTGGAAAATGGGTTCAGTAGTTTGGGAGTCTTTAGGGAACAAACAAATGCTTCTTCATTTTGTATATGTAAGTATGTACACAGAAAAAATTATTAGTAGTTTTTTATCAATTAAAAAAATTATTTGAAAAGTATTAAAATTTAATTAATGTGATAATTGAATCAATTATTTTTTTGTTGAAAGAAAATTAAAAATATAATTTTGATTTAATTAACATTAATAATTAAAAAACATAAAATTATTTCGTTTAAAATAAAATAATTTAAACTTGTGAAATTGTTGTTGGAAATTATCAAAATCAAGCAACACATTGTTTGAAACGGCAAAGTTTTTTGATAACATTTTTAATTAAAATTAAAAATATCATTTATTGAAAAAAAAAAAAATATTCAAAATATAAAATTTTTAGTAATTAATATAATCATTTTGTTGGTAGGTGCAAAATCAACAAATGGGTTGCTTGATTCTATGAATTTGGTATAAATTTGGTGATAAGAGACAATATTAAATTTTTTCTGTGTACATATGTATGCCGATTGAGTTATTTGTTGAACAAAGTTGTAAGTTGTTGGTAGTTGTAAGTTAAATTTACAGCTGTTTTTTTATTATTATTATTATCAAAAAACTGTACTTAAAAATACTTCATTCGCTACAAAAGTAATAAAGAAGAACAAGTAAGAGTGCAATATTCGGCTATGCCGAATCTTTGATACCCTTCACCTACAGTTAGAAATATCCCGAGTCGACTTTATATGGGACATATTGTAAATAATGGGCGGATCTTCATGAAATTTAACAACCTAATTTTTAGTCTTTTAAAACTTTGACTGACCAAGATTCATTATAAAAGCGTTATTCGTTACGGTTTCACGTGTACTAAAGTTTTTTCCGAGAGTAGGCTTTTAGTCGTGCCTATGGTAAGTTAAGGACCGGTCTTCACGAAAGTTGACAGTGTAATTTCTAGTCATATAAAACTGCGGCATACCAAAATTTATTACAATTTTATTATACGTTAAAGTTTGGGGCTTACCTAAGTGTTTGGCGAGAGTGGACTTTATGTGGGGCCTATGGTAAATCAAAAACCGATATTCACGAAATTTTGTCGTATGTTTTCTAGTCATATAGAACGAATTTGTGCAGATTCATATATCAATTTGTACATTCTGACACTATTTATGCTAGTTTTTGTAACATAATTATCAATTTTTTTTTTGGTTGGTTGTTCCACATTTTAATTTATAACTCTTTTCCTACTGAACATATTTTGCTGGATTTCAATTCCAAACTGCTAAGAAAAACTAGAAACATTTTACCACCAATATTGTTTTTTCTTTTGAGTCGATAGACATACATGGCTATATCAACTTAGAATTACTCAAGGGCCCAGAATATACATACTTTATGGGGTATTAGATGAATATAAAAACAGTTTCACACGGAATGACAAATTTAGTAAACCCTCATCGCAACTAGTTTCGGAAGGGGGTATAAAAAATCAAAGAAATTATAATATACTAGCTGACCCGGTCCGCGTTGCTGGCCCTAAGCAAATATTGTTGTATTACCAAACGATTTAAATTGAGCTTTAAACGAAATTTACGGCCTTTAAAATGTTCCTTCTGTAAAAACCTAAGTTGGACCATGGCGATGATTTTAAAGAAAAAAATCGTCCAAATCGGCCCAGCCGTTCTCAAGTTATGCGCTTAATAGAAAAAGTGGGCGTAAAAGTAGGCGTGATACATTTTTCTTTCGATGAAAACGTAAAATGGATTAATACGAACATTTAAAAGAAAAATTAGTCAAATCGATGAAGCCCTTTTTTTTAGGTAAATCGAAAAAAGTGGGCGTGGCAAAATTTTCTTTCCGTAAAAACCTAAGTTGGACCATGGCAATCATTTTAAAGAAAAAATCGTTTGAATCGGTCAAGCCCTTCTCAACTTATGCGCTTAATAGAAAAAGTGGGCGTTAAAGTAGGCGTGGTAAATTTTTCTTTCGATTTAAACTTAAAATGGATAAATAGGAACATTTGAAAGAAAAATTTCAAATCGATGGTAGCCGTTTTCTGATTTTAGGTAATTCAAAAAAAGTGGGCGTGAAAGTGGGCGGGGCAAAATGTTATTTTCGTTTAAATCTAAGTGCGACCATGGCGATCATTTTAAAGAAAAAATCGTCCAAATCGGTCAAGCCGTTCTCCAGTTATGCGCTTAATAGAAAAAGTGGGCGTAAAAGTAGGCGTGGTAAATTTTTTTTCGATGAAAACTTAAAGTTGATTAATACGAACATTTGAAAGAAAAATTAGTCAACTCGATGGAGTCGTTTTCTGATTTTAGGTAAATCGAAAAAAGTGGGCGTAAAAGTGGGCGGGGCAAAATTTTCTTTCCGTGTAGATCTAAGTTAGACCATGGCGATCATTTTAAAGAAAAAATCGTTCAAATCGGTCAAGCCGTTCTCAAGTTATGGTTTTTGCCACGCCCCTCCGCCCCCAGACCGAAAATCAAAAATCAGACTTCCCTATGTCACCTTCCTGAATATTCTGAAGATTCCCTGAAAATTTCATCAAAATCGGCCCAGCCGTTTTGGAGTCCATACGTTACATACACACATACATACACACATCCAATTTTATATATATAGATAGATAGATAGAAGATTAACACTGGTTTACAAATTTGGAAAAAATTGACTACATGCTATTTGAACTAATCTAAGTGCGCTGAATTCGAATCTGGCATCAAAATTGCTCATGCCAACATAATAAAGAATTATAATGATGCCAACTTTGCCTGTTTGCTATTTTTGTTTTTATAAAATATAGCAACCATATTTGTTTCATATGTGCAGTTAACTTTGTCTGTGTTCATACGGATCATGTCTTATTGACAAGATTGCTACTTTATTGGCGAGAGGGACGAGGGGAAAAGAAACGAGTACACAGATGCATGTACTGTCTTTACATTTTGCTTTTTCATTCGTTGTTTAATTTTGTTATTGTTTTCAATATCAAAAAAGCACATGTCGTCAATATGACACAAATCATTTGAACGCCAATTCATGTTCAAAACTACTGTAGCACTTGATTGATTGCGTTTTCTTTTCTGGCATAAATGTTGCCTTTATTCTGCCTTTTACTATTCTTTGTTTGCTTTTCTAAAAAAATCAAATAAGGTGTTTTTTTCTATTATTGTTGCCTTAACAAAAGAGTTAAAAATGCAGAATTATTAAGACAGCTGTTCTTGTTAAAAAAAAACTTTTTTTGGAATTTCTTTGTGTTTTTTACACTTTGATTAAAAATATGAAATTGGAATTGCCTCATAACTACAACATAAAAGCAAATTACATTAATGGCATAAGTTTTGTGGTCGTAAAAATGTATCACTTTACGAAGGCGAGAGATACTCTTCATAGGTGGTACAAAATATGTTGGTAACATTTTCTATTAGAAAAGAATACACCATAAGATACTCTGTTGAGGGGACTGTAGAGAGTGCAATAGTTCTACGCGACATCTACTAAGTTTCTAGCTTTCTTGTTTCTATCCATCTCATACTTCTTTTCTTCACTTTCTCTACTTTTTCTTTTTATTGAAGGCATTCACAATGGACCGTATTGGTCTCCGAGTGGAAGTGTGCTCTTGGGCACATAACCCTTCTAACCTAACCTAACCTACTTGTTTTATGCCCTATACCTGTGTAATGCAGGATACATAAGACAAGGTAAAATATATGTGTCTAGTTATGAATAATTCTTTGAATTAACGTAAGGTAACAGTTTTAATTTTGAATAAGACAGTTATTGCGAAAATCAATTCTAAATTGAAACTTTTAACATATATTAAGTAATTATGATAATAAGCATAATAATTTTCCTTGACAAGCCCCTTTGAAAACATGTACATATGCAATGGGTGATTTTTTAAGAGCTATAGGAAAGTTAAAAAAAAAAAAAAAATTCAGAAAAATGCATGAAATCTTTATTTGAATCGATAGTACGGTCCATATAATTTAATGTTTGAAGATTATTTCATGCAAATGTTGACCGTGACTGCGCCTCAAATGGTCCATCCGCTTAGTCCACTTTAACATACTCTTTCCAACATTTCGGCCGGTATCTCATGAATAAATGCTTCAATGTTGTCTTCCAATGCGTCAATTGAAGCGGGCATGTGTGTTTAGACATTAGCTTTAACATAGCCCCACAAAAAATAGTCTAAAGGCGTTAAATCGCACGATATCGGCGACCAATTGACCGGTCCCGAACGTGAAATAAAATGTTCACCGAACTCGCCTCTCAATAAGTCCATTGTTAACCGTGCTGTGTGGCATTTGGCACCGTCTTGTTGAAACCACATGTCATGCAAGTCAAGCTCTTGCATTTTGGGCAAACAAAAGTTGGATATCATCTCACGGTAGCGCTCACCATTTACAGTTACGTTACGATTCGCATCATATTTGAAGAAGTACGGTCCAATGATGCCACCAGCCCATAAAGCGCACCAAACTGTCACTTTTTCTGGATGCATTGGTAGCTTTTGCAATGCTTCTGGCTGATTTTCGCTCCAAAATCGACAATTCTGCTTATTAACGTACCCATTGAGCCAAAAATGAGCTGACCATAGAATGGAAGAAGCGCGCGATGAACTTTCTTAACAGAGCACGCATTTTGATAATAAAATTCAATAATTTGCTTTTCGTTTGTAAGACGATTCATGGTTAAATTATAGACCAAACTGCAGATGTTTGACAGTGAAACAAAACACGAAACGTGCGTCAGCTGTTTAAACCAGTGTTGCCAAAAAGATAATAGCTAAAAAATCACCCGATACATAAGTACATACGTATGTAAATATCTAAAAGTATTATCAAAGTTATTCTAGGGAATACATGAAATGAATAAATATCTAAAAAAGTATTAAAATAATTATGCATGCATTTATGCTTATTTTAAATTCAAAAACATTTTTTTTAAAACTATTTTTTTATTTTAATTTCAAAAGATTTTGTTATTCGTGCTTAATTCCCAGTTTTTATTCTTGACAAAAACACTTAAAAATTTATTGTTGATGGGATAAGCTATTCCTATGCGCATTTCACTGGTTGCTTAGGCCAGATCATCAGGTAACTTCATCCATAAAGATTTTAGAAAAACTAAAGATATTAAACCAAATAAAACTGTTAAACGTATAAGAATTATAGCAACAGTTCTACTTGTAATAATATCAAAGTTTAAACAAAACACATCAACAATTTTTTATTTATGATTGCAACTAAATTGCACACAATCAACCAGTTGAGTGCATTCCTTTGTGCAACTGTTTTGTCACAAATTCATTTACACTCTCATTCGCTCATGCATGAAGTTCAACAATGAATTACAAGAAGCATTTACTGTCATTTTCATAATGCCAAAGTGAAATCAATGAACGTCAAATGCTTGTGCCAGTTTTGTGTTTTATTTTTATTTTCTGATGAGCCTTTTTAATATGCAAATGCACGTTTAACTATTAAGAAATAATTAAACAAAAAAAAAAAAAATTAAAATTGAAAAAACAAAGAAATAATAAAACGACTATTTTTGTAAATGCTAATTTTTTGTAAAGAAGACAATTTTAATACTCTACTAAATAAATTTTAAAATATGCATGTAAGTTTTAACTCGTTAAATACACAAACAAAATATTTTAAATCGAGTTAACAGCTTTTGTTATAGTCCTCACCACACACCTCTATTTTCTAACTTAAATTTTGAATGCTTTGGCACATTAAATCAACAAAATGTCTAGATTTAAAATAACAAAAAAAAAAAAACAATAAAAAAAATTTAAATAACAATTGCTGACATTTTTCAAATTGTATTCATCGATAGTAATGGTTGTTATTATTGTTTATCATTGTTGTTGGTTGTTATTTGCTTTTTTGGCATACAAAGTTTCTGGGACCTGTTTAATGTTTAACATTCAACAATAAAGTTTAAACTTTAAACATGTTTTTTTTATTTAGGGAAGTAACATTTAAGGAACGACAAAATCTAACGGAAGATGCCATGAACTTTAGAAAACAGTAACAAAAAAAATAAATAAATAAAAAACAAAGAAACAATAATCCACAAAGAGTATTTTGAAATTTTAAAGTGGCAGCTTTGCAACATCTTAAAATTTTTATTGTGAGCAGGCAACGATATAAAACACAGTAAATTGAAGTAATAAAATAAAAAAAAATTTCAGATCAGAAATTAATTATTCGAAAAATTTATCAGAAAACTTTTGTTCTGCAAAATGCCTAAAGACAGCGAATAATACTAATAACACTGTGTGAAATTTTTTAAGTCATAGAAAAATAACCATATACGAACACCACTTCGTGATAAAAGACCAAAAAAAAAAAAAAGAACTGTGTCTCCCAGTTTTGCCCAAAGTCATGCATTTTTTTATGGGCCCCCAAAGATTTTGGGCCTTGGTGACTTTTTTGCAAAAAAGTGATAATTTTCTCAGGCTCACATCTTGCAAACCGTTCGGAATTTTGATTTACCCTCTGAGACAAAGTAATTTATTTCATTTGTACATTTGGCACTTGGTAATTTCATTAATACACAAAAAAGTATCAATAAAAACAAACTTCCCAGTTCATATTAAGGAGGTAAAATTTAAACGTCACTATATTAAAACATATTTTAAGACGTGAACTCCCTAATTACACTAGCCAACAAGGTTTTGGACTGGAGCAACCAAATATCTCTCCTAGGGTAATTTGGTGGGCTGAATTCGAATTTGTAATTGGTTTTTCTCTGTCACGACAGGTTTTCGAGATACAAAAAAATGTTTTTATTCGTTTCTTGAATAACAAATCACTCGTTTATTTAAAAATCAATGAATTTTCAAAAGTGATTGGCGTTATTTGAACGTATTTTGTTAGTTCGGTTTCACGTGTGCAGCAATAGTCTCCCATTATGCTTTTGTCTCAAAATCCTTAATAAATTCTTTATATTTTAATTAACTCTTGGTGAACACGCTCCCCTGGTTCGCGCTCACTGCACCTAGTTTTTTTTTTTGGAAAAATATTAATGCGAATGAAGAATATGCAAAATATGCATATCCTTTTTTTCCAACCAAATATTCACCATACACAATGCAATAATAGCTTGAATCAGTAACACACGATCTCCCTGACATGCTTAAATGCTACTATTATGAAGATTTAGAATGAATGCGAGCTTCTCTCAAATAAATAATTGTGAAATTGAAGTGTTAGTACCCTGCAGATAACGAGACTAGTCCATACATGCATGTAAAGAGTACTCCCTAAAGGAGTAGGAGTACTCCAAAGGTAACCCAGAAGTATTGAAAAAAACATAAACTTTTAAACACTACGATGTCCTAGGGCTGGACCATATAACCCAATTTTGCATTACAATGGAGTAGTCTTAAAACTACTTCATGTTCATACATACTCCTAGTGGATTAGTTTTCAAACTACTCCATGGTATACTCCAGAGGATTAGTTTTAACTTCACTTAAAAACGAAAACATTTCGTTTAAAAACGAAGACATGTCGTTTCACTACAAACTCTTTTTTACAATGACATGGTGCATACTTGCATAACATTGGACCAGTCCAGGGAGTAGTCCATTTGAACAAAATGTATCACTAAGTTCAATATTATCTGCTTGGTATTGACTGCCTTACAGTACTGCCAACATGCGATAAAAAATGAACAAGAAGTGATAGCCAAATTTTTTATGCCAGACTCGAATTCAGCGTACCCAGATAAGTTAAAAAACATGCTTGGTTTTTGCAGTCAATTTTTTTCCGAATTTGTAGATCACAAGATCTATAAGGTTTATAAATTATAGCATGTCTTTCTTCTCTCCCTCTCTCTCTTTTATTCTTGGTATCACTATTAAGCAGTTTTTTTTAAGTTTTGAAATTTAAAAGAAAAATATTTCTTAAAGATCTGTGGATCTTTTGCAAAATATTGCTTTAAATCCGATTGCAAAATTTTAAGCAAAAATGCTCTGTAAAGGCCGAGATTCACTATCCTACAAAATCGTACGATTATTTCACACGAAAATCTGACAGAAATCTAGCCGACATAAAAAATGTCTTTAAAATCTGTTGTTAATGCCACACTATCACACCATAAAACCCAAAATCAGATGACTAAGTCTGCTTTTAGACATATCAATTTTCTTGAAGCAAATCTGAGTTTATGGCAAAGCGACAAAAAAGAAGAGGGGTACATACTTTCTTGTACCGAAAATTTACTTCAATTCGGTTTTGTTATATAATCCCCATTATGGCGTCATATCAAAAAGTTGAACACACACTGACATGCTTCAAAACTGAAGTGTCTAAAGCAGACTTCGCTACTTGTCAGGAAAATGCAACTTTGATCGTATAGAATCTATCATTTTTTGAACATTTGCGAGTCGGAAAAAATAATCTGTCAATGAAATGGGGTACAGTATCGTACTCTATCAGCACACACGGTTTTTTTGACAAATCGTACGACTGAATCGCCGGCTAAAGTCATATTTTATCCTCAAATATTTAATTTTAAAAATTTTGTTTAGGTTTTTGTTAAAATTTTAAAACACTTTTGGTATATTCTTTATAACCCGAGAATCGTATAGGAACACCTGAAAATTGATTAATTGAAAAAAATCGCCATTGCCAAACGGGGCGCTGTGAAATATTAGGGTTATGGAATTTACCAAATAAGTCGTATATTGAGAGAGCATATAATTTAAAATTAAACATAGTAACTCCTCTTTCGTTGCCATCTTTATCTAAAATCCCTTATTCCTTTATACGGGAACGAGGCTAAATTATGGACCTGATAAGCTCATTTTCAAATTTTTGTATGAAAAATATTCCTTCGATAAAATAAAATTTAAATTAACTTTTTCGCAACAAAAACTGCCCAATCAGGCAATTTTACGTAAAAAACGTTATGGCAACTAATTTGTAAGTAAAAAGCAAAGCTGAAGTAAGGAACTACAAATTTTTTTGCATTATTTAATTTTTCAATAAATAACCGTTAGAAATGAGACATTTGTTGTACACATACAACAAGTGCATGAAAGGGTTAAGAATTATGTAGTACGTGGTCATTCAAATTAACAGCCAAATATTCGTTTTAATTTTTCATTTCGTGGTATTGCCATGTACAAAAGAGCTAAAAGCACTTTCATTTTTAAATAAACAATAACTAAAAAAAAATTTGATCTTCAAATTTTAAAACTCAATACCAGATTTTCTCTACTAATTATCGGATTTCTTAAGAGTTTTTTAAACAAATTTAAAACGGTAAATAATTGAAAAACGACTATGACTTAAAAAAAAAAAAAATGATAAACAAATACTCAAATCGCTAAATAAAATAGATAATTAATAGTAAAAATGCATTGCACATCGATTAATGGGAAAGTAATCACCTCAAATCTATAAAAAAAAACAGGTCACAACGTCTTGCTTTTAGAAAGTATTTTGTAACCCAAAATTACAAAAAACAATTTTAAGATTTCGAAAAAAAAAGTTTTCTTACCCAACATGACATCACAACGATTACAATTAAATTAAAGTGGACACGATAAAAATGGCAACATTAACGAAAACTAAAAAAAATTAAAACAGCTGGTTTTGGTATGTGTTGTCCCCACAATGCGTGTAATTATCATACAAATTTAAATTAAAAAAAAAAAAAAAAAAAACAAAAAACAATTCACAGTTTTATAACAGTTTCGTGTGGAAATGTTTGTAATTAGTGTTGTATGTATTAGCAACACGATTTCTTAGGTCATGTTCGAGTTTTAGAATTTAAACGATAGCGTGAGTGAATGAATGACTGAATATTTTCTAAACTGATTATTGTTATGAATAAAACAACAAGAAACTTTCAAATGTTGGTTTTAGGTGTGATTAATGATTTTATTTTATAATATTTATGTATATCATTTAAGAAAAACTTTTCTAAATAGCTGAAGTTTTACACCTTTCAAAAAGTTTAAAAAAAGTATGGAGGATGTTTGTGTGAATATTAAAAATTTGATATAAATATCATCATATATATACTAAGAATATTTAATAATCACACAAGCATTTTGTTGTCAAACTGCTTGTGACGTTTGTTTTGCCCTAAAGGCATATCGCATAATTAAACAAATACAACGCAACTAAAAACACAGGGTGTCTGGTAGCAGATTTATATTTTCAAACTTAATTAAAAAACGTAATAGTTGACACAACCCTGCAAATAATAGGACCAGTCCAAACACGCGTGTAAAGAGTAGCCCACAAGAGAGCAGGACTAGTCCAAAAGTAACCCAAACGTATGGAAAAAAACATGGTCTATTGAACGTTACGATGTCCTAGGGCAGGACCATATAACCCTCCTTTGGACCACTAAGGAGTAGTTTTAAAACTACTCCATGGTATACACAAGAGGACTAGTTTTAAAGTCGTTTGTAATCGAAAGCATGTCGTTAAAAAACGAAGACATGTCGTCTCATTACAAACACTTTTAAGCAATGACATGGTCCATGCTTGCATTACACCGGACCAGTCCATGGAGTAGTCCATTTTATCAAAATGGATCAGGTGGTCCAGTTTTATTTTCAGGGAAGTCTTGTCAAGAGCATTGAACGATAGACAGGAAATGCAGATTTTATTTTTAAAGAGTCATCCAGCTGTCTTCTGTTGAGTTGAACACACTGTTCAAAATGGAGACTTGTTTTTTGAGAATCTTCGAAAAAAAAAATGGTCCAATTATCTCACACCAAACAGTTACCATGGGCTGCGGGTTCTTTGTGACCAGTAATGGCAGTTTTGCTTGTTGCCAATGACGTGTAAGTGAAAGCAATTACGTAAGAATCATCACTTCTTAAAATGTCTCCACAGCGAACGCGCAATGCTCACTCGACAACTGCGACATCGTGACCACAAACAGACATCATGATACAAAGAAAAAAAGATAACGCATTCAGCTTTAAAAAACGAAATGCTTTAAAAAACGAAATCAGCGTATAAGTACAGCTTAAATATAGAAACACAAGCAAGCAAACATGTGTATATAAATTCTGATGTGACGTTATATTAAACAGTTATTTTTTGTAAACATGCGCAATGCGTAATCTTGTTTTTAAAATTCTTGTACAGAGATGAAAAAAGTGACGTATGAAAAATGCCTAAATCAATTGCGAGGGCAAATGAAAGAGAAGAAAGAGAAAGAAAACGTTTTTTGGTAGTGTAGTGGCAATGTGTAAAAACAGGCCGCTACTATCAACACAAATTGCGTGATTAAAACAAAAACTGCAAAAAGGGCAACTTTCGAAGAAAAAGACAGACAAAAATATAATCTTTTCAGTCTCGTGACGCCTTTGTGTGCTCTGTGATCGTGACTGACAAATCCGCACAATAGATAAGTCCAATCCAAGGCATATTTATAGCAGGTAGCCTCGAGATTACAACAATTGTACAATAAAACAAACAACAGGTCTTTTTATTGTTGTTTTATGATACGAACTGTCAAACAGCAAAGGGGTTGAAAAGAGACAAAAGATAAAAACAAAAAACTTGTTTACTTGTTTACTATACAACTTTGACAGTTTGTATCGCAAAACAAGCAAATAAAAAATAACCAGCTGGCTTTCCGAGACTACCTGCTATAAATATACCTTGGTCCAATCATAGTTAAAAATACAAATTTTTTTTTTGTGTATCTTGTCAAATTGGTTATTATAATTGTTTTTTATAACCTCCACCACAACTCGTGGTAAATGAGGGTAAGTATATTAAGTTTATCATTCCGTGTAAAACTTTTTTAATATTCGTCTATAGACCATATATATTCAGGGTTCTTAAGTAATTCTCAGACGATTAAGTCATGTCCGTCTGTTGAAGACATGCTCGCTTTCGATTCTTTCTAGTTTTCGTAAGCAGTTTGGGAATAAAATCGGTGCAGTTTTCCTACTGTACTGGAACAACCTTCCTAAAATGATGGTGTTTTTGTTACAAAAATTGGTGACAAATTTCACCGATTCTCAATAAATATTTGCACAAATTTGTTTTTATGACTGGAAATCATACTACGAAATTTCGTTAAGATACATAATTTACCAAAGGATTCATATTTAAGCCCACTCTCCGAAACACTTTAGTACGCCTTAAACCGTAAACAATAATAATATTGGAGTAAAATTACGTTTGTCATATTTTCATAAGATTAGAAATCGTCGGTCTATAATTAACCATAGGCCTAATGCAAAGGCCACTCTGGGAAATCAGTTAAAGCCCACTCCTGAAATACTGGAACTCTCGTTGAAGGGCAGAGCAGAATATAGCAATCCAACTTGTGTTATATATAAAATTCACTTTAACAATTTCATTAATTTTAAATATAATATATTTTTTTAATGCTAAGAAGTACTTAAAAATTAATTAACAAATTATAATTGCATAAAATATGCAAGTCAATTATCATTTATGAGAGAAGTTAATACAGTTGGCAATACCCACACATTTCGCATTAGAATGAGAACAGTCCAACTTCTTTATAGTCAACTTCACTACAATGAAGCTCTTCCTATAAAGTATTAAACTTAAGAAGACAGCTTTACTATCCAATTTTAGTGTATTTTCTATCTAAACAATGAAAAAAAAAAAAATTGAAAATAATCCAATGCAGGTACAAAGCAGATACATTATAGGGAAGTTCTACTGTATGTACATATGCATTTTTTTTTACATAGTACGTGAAGTTTACAACTCATTTTCTTAGCAAAATCTTACAAAGCCAGCACACAAAAATCAATAAATACATAGAAGAGAGAAAAACAAAAATACTGGTTAATGCAACAAAGAAAAAATCTTACATAATTTTAAATGAAAAATAACAAATAAAAACATTATGTGAATTATGTTAAACTTCTGTGTAATATTCACCCTGAATGATCGTAATTTAACCATATTTTAGTGGTGGGGGCTACACGTATCAGGTGGTAATTTTGTAGCTGTTTGATTTTTTAATTAAAAATTTATAATACAAACACCACAAATATAATGATATACATGCATACAAGTATCGTTTGCTTACTGCTATTTACACATGTAAATATTCCATTAAAGCAATAAAGACAAGTAAATATGTACAGACTCGTCTATATTCAATATTGAAGGAAGTATGTTAGTCAATATTTCTTTTTTGCAGTGGTTCATATTGAGTACAACAATATTTAGAGAAGAAAAAAATATGCAAGCACCAAAGATACCATACTAGTGTCGTTTAACAACTTTGCTAAAACAAAAATAAAAAATTAAAACTTAAATACTTATTTCATTCAACTACAGGTCCATACAATATTATTGCAATGTATGTATGCATCATGTATAAATATGCAATCATGTGAAACTAGTGTGTTGTATTAATACTTTTTTTTTTGTTTTTCATTTTTCATTGATCATCATTAACATTAACTTCATCATTATCAGATTACTTATCAAGAGACTTAAGAATAAATACGAATAATATTATACAAATACTGATATAAGCAACTTGTTCTTAAACAGTTTGTTAAAGGAATTAATAATTTAAATACAAAATTACTTTACTTAAATTAGGTTACCAGATTTTTAAAAACACAAAAAATGGCAATTAACATACTTTTCTTGAAAAAATAGCCGTATCAATGACTTTTGAAAAGCAAAAGCAGAGTATTAAAAGTTTTAAATCATGAAGAGCTCGCCAGATGTACAGTAAAGCATAAAACGTTTTAAAACTGACAACTTTCATTATAACTTACTTACACTTCTACATTTCCTTTTTGTTAAACCATTATATACCAAACGAGACAGTATTTAGGAACCCGAGGAATACAGATTGGGCCAGATACTTCTCACTGCTCCATAGGGACCTAAATCACTCTAGAGCACTTGCTAGTTCAGGGGGTATAGAGTCTACTATAGACAAACTAGTTAAACGCGTAGTTAGATCCTATAAAGTCGTGTCCTCAAACACGAACTAAACGTAAGACCAAGCCACCTTGGTGGAACACACAGTTGAACTATGAAAGATGCGACCTTCCTGAGCTATTCAAACTGGCAGCAATTGCTGACCGGTCTGTATGCTGGGGAGAGTATAAAGACACTCTTAGGGTATACTAACGCAACGTAAGAAAGGCCAAGCGAATCTTGTGGAAGGGCTTCTGCGGCAACATTGAGGAGACTGCTAAAACGGCAAGACTACGGAAAATGTTGGTAAGTAATCCGCTAATGCCAAGTACAGTTTGTAGAGAAGACGGAGAACAAACGACGGGCTGCTCGGACGCTGTCATTCTAACTGGTACAAACTCTTATACAGTAACTGGTGATAGCGATAATAACTCCCATGAAAAGGTGGAATGGGCTTTTGACTCGTTCCAACCATATAAGTCGTCTGGTCTTGATGGTATCTTTCCGGCGCAACTGCAGCGGGGAAGACAACATATAGTAGCGGGGTTAATTTAAATCTTTAGATGTCTGAGACTGAACTGTGTGCCTCAATTTTGGAGGATATCTAAAATTGTGTTTTTACCGAAAAAAAGTAAAAGCAATCATATGTATCCAAAAGATTTCAGACATATGAGACTCACATCATTCCCATTGAAAACGCTAGAAGGAATATTGGACTATCATATCAAAGGGAATATGGGGCCGACAATTCTCTCTGGAAATCAACACGCATACATGAAGGGTAAATCAACCGAGATGGCACTCCATTCAGTTGTCTCGCTGATTAAGAAAGCTCTGAGCTTTAAAGACTTCGCTTTGGGAGTGCTCTTGGACATCGAAGGCGCTTTCAATAATGTGTCCACAGAGGCGGTTTTGGCTAGCTTGGCTTGTGCGGGGGCACTCGCATATGTTAAGAACTGGAATGGTAACCTACTACAGTTCAGAACTATATCTGCGGGGTGGAGTAACACTAAGATAACTAAAATGGCGCACCGGGGAACTCCCCAGGTAGATGTTCCCTTACCACTGCTTTGGACGCTTGTCTTCAACGAACTTCCCAATAGGCTTCAGAACGGGGCAGCAAGGGTAACCGCATACGTAGGCGGCGTAGCAGTTTTAAATAGTTACTGGTAAAGATCTGGTTTCTATTAGTTCTGTGATGGATGCTTCACTGGGGATAATCAACCAGTGGGCAACTGGAGTATGACTAGGAGTTAATCCTGAGAAGATATACCTAATACTCTTCACGAATAGATAAAGAATTGATCCTTGGAGAAAACCTAGACTAGGAGGTACTAGCCTAGAACTTAAACATCACACGGAATAATATTGGATAGCGTAATGTCGTGGAAACTAAATGTGGAAGAAAGGGGGATAAAGTCAACAAACGCACTCTATGCATGCAAGAGAATGCTGCGCAAAACTTGGGGTCTAACCCCTGCTCTTACACATTGGATTTACACAGAAGTGGCGAGACCAATCTTACTCTATGTAATACTTGTGTGGTGAACGGCTTTGGAAAGGACATTTTACCGGAATAAGCTAGTGGGCATTCAAAGACTCGCTGAGCTTAGTATCACCGACTGCGGCACTGGATGCAATCCTGAACCTACAACCGATTCATCTTCTACCAGCAAGAAAATCTGCGATCCGTTTAAGAGCAAGAGGGCAACTTGTGTATAGACCTAACGGGTTTTAAGGGGTTTATACTGAAGCAGCGACTACATCATTCCGAGACTGACTTTTAAAGGAAAACTGCATATGACTTTAGAAGAGAACGGCGTCTTCGATCTGAAAAAGGGTTTTTATACTGATGGTTTCAAAAATTCGTATTGGTATTCGGGAACTTATGATTTGGCTCGTGCTTCTAATACTAAGAACTCATATATTAATATACTCTTCGATCGTCCAGGATTGTAGAGGCTCAATAGATAGACTTTGTGCCAACAGAAGGGTACACATCTACTGGGTTCGCCAGGGCGTAGAAGGTAACGAAGTGGCAGAAGAATTGGCGAGACGGGGTCTACTATTCATAGGATATGCGAGGAAGTTTGGGGAAACACCGAAAGGTGCAGGGTTTCATGAGATATGTAGGTTATCACTGCCGAGAGGGGACTGTAGGATTCTGGTAGGCTTTATAACGGGTCACTGTTGGACGGCAGTATACGCCAAAAGGGCGGGGCAACTGTCCGGCACTCACACGCTCCAGAGCGTACAGTCTGGAAGATCATTACTTCTAAGATCTAGGGGAAATCTCTGGAAATTGACTTTTAAGACTCCCAGCATTCGCCAAGAGGGTGTGGAGTACTCTGGGTGCCACCACATCGAATAACCGTTTTAAGTAGTCGTTTAATGTGGTAACGCTAGGAACCAACACGGTATATGCGGGGTCTTTATGACCGGCCACCTAACCTTACCTCACCTAAGTCATATTGTTTTTGAGTTTATTATGTCAATATAATCGAATTTAAACCTTTTGTTATAAAAAGTGATTGTGAGAGTGAACAAAAATAGTCAGTAAGGTTAACTATTTCACCATAAACACTTCACAAACGAACAACGCTTGTAAATCATTGAATTTTATTATCAAAATTCGTGGTGTGAGAAAATGTGTTTCGTAAATTAAGTCCATTTTATGGTCGTCATAATGTATTACATGAAATAATCTATAAAACGTAAACGGCAACCATTCATTTATCGCTCTAAATAAATATTCATTCTCCTTTGCAAATTTTCTGTGTTTTTTTTTTTAATTTTTAGAAGCCAAACGCTATAAAATCACCTGTTAGTGCTGGTTCAAACACGTCAAGTTTGACTCGTCAAGTTGTGAGTTTTTGGGAGAAAGGGGGAAAAGAAAGGGAAATGGAAAATAAATGGCATTCTCTTTTTCCTTCTCTCCTAACAGCTCAAGACTTGACGAGTCCAACTTGCGTGTGTAAACCGGCAATTACATTCGAAATAATTAGTTTACAGCCCGACCCCGATGTCGTTAGAAAACTTAAGCGAACGACAACAAGTCACTCATTATCGTTTTCTTAAACGGCCCCCTTACTATTGGCTTGTCGGTCGACTGGTTTAACATAGCGTCTTCACCTGACAATTTTTTGTCTTACCAAACGTCAAAGTCTATATAAAAAAAACTCGAAAATTTTTGTCAGCGTTGTTTTAATATGCAGTTTGACGTTTGGTATGACAAAAAATTGTCAGGTGAAGACGATACGTAACGTATCTAAGGCAATTAATTTATTTATTGTCAAATGACTGTATTGCCAATAAAAATGGAAATTTTATCCAAAAGTGGTGAAAAAAGCCCAAAAAAATAGTCAAAAATCATCCAACTTTTATTTTCAAATTTCAATAATTCTTATAAAGTATGTAGTTTTGAACCTTTATACCTATTTTATTTTATTTTTGGCCACATGCCCGAAAATCCCGAACTCAAAACCCTGAATTTCCAAATCCCGACTAGATAACTAAAGCTTTTCTGCATAGCCGGACTTCGGCAAGGATTTTCTCCTCTATGGTATAACAAACACCGGCTTCGCTGAATATATATAGGGTCAATTAATCGGGTTTCATTAAGCGCTTAATCGATATTTGTCATTTTAAACTTATTTAATTAAACAAATAAAACTTTAAATTTTATCGATTAATCGAAACCTTCTAAAACCAGAAATTTTATAAATTACGAGATTGTATATTTGAGTAAATAAATATTATTTTGTTGGTGGAAGATGATCCATTCAAGTACTATATTATACTCACTGTGTAAGTGCTAAATTAGTGAAGTTGTTGAAGAACATTAACGTTATTACATTTTTGGACACCAGTTTAATTTAGCATTATTAGATTTATCCTTCATACAATATTTAAAAACAAAACTCTAGACACTTAACTTTAGTTATAGAAATCAAAATAAAGTGGATTTAAAATCGAGCAAATTTTTAAAACTACCCTGTAATGAAAATCATAAAAATATTCCATTTTATCTGCTTCATTCTTTAATGCCCTATTTTCAGGATAGTATTTAAATCAATATTAAGTTAATTTTCATAACAAACTTAAATCGTATTTAAAACAGATTGGTTATTTGAAAAGTCTTATTTAATTAAGATAAAAGTATGGTAGCACTACTAAATACAAAAAAAAAAAAAAAAAAAATAAGAAAAAGTGTATTTATTTACAAGTTGGTCTGAAAAAACAGCTGACTGTTAATGCTTTGCCTGTTGTTGTTGTTGTTTTTGTATTCTTGTGTGTTGAGGCCACCTTGCTAAAATATTACAATGGAAACTTATGCTATGTTCACATTTGGGTTTTTAAACGCGTTTAAGCAAAATGTTGATTTAGCTAATCAAAGCCGTCCACATTACATTTGAGATGATTAAGATGACAGATGAGTAAGAAAAAACACACACACAAAAAAACAACAAACAAATTTAAATTTCTTTAAAGTATTTAAAATGGATAAAAACACTTTTATAAAGTTATCAGAAGATTATTTTAATAATTTTAATGATGTAATTGTGAAAATTTATGAATTATTTAAGAAAAAAAAAAAAAAATAAAAACATTAAGCAGAAATCTTGGCCGGTTGTACACGGTTGTTGGCGATTCTACATTTGAGGTATGTTCAGTGGATTCTATGTGGTTTATGAAGTGATTTAGTTGTAATCATGTCAATTTGAAGTGATTAACAAATCACTTGAATGTATGGGTAATCATCTCGATTTTGAAGTGATTAGAGCTTAATCACGTTCGAGCTGCTTAAACGCGTTTAAGAACCCAAGTGTGAACATAGTATTAAGTTGAAATTAAATGTACCACATCGGTGACTTAAGTTTCACTTAAGTTTTTAGTGAAGAAGAGAATTTTGTATTTAAAACGATTTTAAAAATAAATATGTTTTAACATCAATCCTGAAAATTGGCCATAAGTGTCTATTATTTTTGCCAGTACAACACTTAAAACTACGAAAAACTACGAACATTTTTCAATTTCACTTCATTTCGATTTCTAGAACATACCCGATAAATTAATATAAATCTTTGAGTAAACATTCCTTTGTCGTTTTTTCTTTTGTGAAATGAATGATTAAATAAAGTTGATAAAGATAAATTACTCACTAAACATGACTGTTTTTTTAATTCCAACGGACACGTACATTTGGTTTGTTTATTCGACTTAAAACTTTAAAAAAATTATACATTTAACAGAAATACCATATATTATTCGATTAATCGGTATAATTTCTTCGATTAATCCTTTAATGGAAATTTGCAATTTTAAAAACTTCGAACAATTAATCGTCTAATACTATGTTCACACTTGGGTTCTTAAACGCGTTTAAGCAGCTCGAACGTGATTAAGCTCTAATCACTTCAAAATCGAGATGATTACCCATACATTGAGGTGATTTGTTAATCACTTCAAATCGACATGATTACAACTAAATCACTTCATAAACCAAATAGAATCCACTGAACATACCCTAATAATGTAGAATCGCTCATGATCGTGTACAACCGGCCAAGATGTCTGCTTAATGTTTTTATTTTTTTTTCCTTAAATAATTCATAAATTTTCACAATTTCATCATTAAATTGATTAAAATAATCTTCTGATAACTTTATAAAAGTGTTTTTATCCATTTTTAATACTTTAAAGAAATTTAAATTTGTTTGTTGTTTTTTTGTGTGTTTGTGTGTGTGTTTTTTCTTAATCATCTGTCATCTGTCATCTGAACGGCTTTGATTAGCTAAATCAACATTTTGCTTAAACGCGTTTAAAAACCCAAATGTGAACATAGCATAAGGTTTTTCGATTAATGGAACAATAATTAATCGACTGAACACCCTATATATGTATATCAATTACTGAAAATAAAAGTTTTTTAACTACATCATCTTACAACAGCAATTTTTTACCTTTTTATTTTATTTACTATTTTTTTTTTTGAAAACAAAATCTTTCATTATTTTTTGGGCCTTTGTCATTATTTTTCGATAAACATAATTTCTATTATTTTTTTTGGGCCATTTTTTCTTTAAGTTGGGCGATTTTTCACATATTGATTTGGGCGATTTTGCTTAGGGAAAAAATTAAATATATCTTTTGTGTTAGGCAAAAAGATCTTTCGTAATTTTAAACTGAAAATTATTTATTTGGTGTATTTCATAGACTTTTTTTCCTTAAGAGCAGTTCATTACGATTAAAAGCCGTTTTGCTAGACTCAAGTTATTGTAACCAAACGAAAGAGAAAAAAAAAAAAAATTATTAAGCCCAATCAAAAATTCAAAATACGTTTTTTTTGACTAAAGACCTTTTTGCCAAACGGAAAAGATATAAACCCAGTAATCGCAATTTGTTAAAGTTTAAAAATAATACAATTACAGCTAATGAACATACTGAACATTCTATTGATGTCGGCTTTAAGACTGAAAACAATAAATTTGAATAGTTGTTTAAGTATTCGTATTTTCTGCAACAATATTCGGATTTTCTTTTGGAGTCCCTTCGAAAACTCGTATACGTACAGACGATACGTGTTTTGTTGCAAGCTACATGTTTTTCTATATACATATCGCACACCTAGTTCAAAAGTGACTCAACTCAAAATTTTAATTTTTTGGGTTTAGCAGCTTAAACTATCCACAATACACTTGTTTATCTATAAAAAAATATCAGTGTATTTTGTTGTTTTGTTAACTGTTATTAAAAAACGGTTATGTCTTTCTGTATGTTTCAGTTGATATAAAATTGCTATTCGTAAAAATTTCTAAACAGTCTTAATTCGAGTTGTTACACTTTTGATAAAATAAATCAATTCCGTTCGGAGACGGAATTCATTCCGTATTTTTGTGCTTTAGAAAGTAACGAAAACATTTATCGGTATGAAACCATTTTTGTTTTCAAAATACACTTTCTATCAATAAACAAATATGTTTTCTTCGATTCCCAACGGAATCATTCCGAACGGAATTGTACTCTGTGACATGGCTGATTGATTTATTTTATCAAAAGTGTAACAACTCGAATTAAGACTGTTTAGACATTTATCTGAATAGCAATTTTATATCAATTGAAACATAAAGAAATACATAACCGTTTTTTAATAACAGTTAACAAAACAACAAAATACACTAATATTTTTTTATAGATAAACAAGTGTATTGTGGATAGTTTAAGCTTCTAAACCCAAAAAATTAAAATTTTGAGTTGAGTCACTTTTGAACTAGGTGTGCGATATGTATATAGAAAAACTTGTTGCTTGCAACAAAACACGTATATTAATTAGACTTGTGTCAGTTTAGAATTTGGCAAGTGTCAAAACTTGAAAAGAATTCAGTTAAAGAAACATAACTCAAAACAATTCGGTGACTTGTTCAAATAATACATCATCAAAAATGACACAACTAAAAATTATTTATTATCTAGTGTATAAATATCTAAAAACAAATCATCATCTGTATCGATTTTCTACTAAATGGTCCAACGATTTGTTTTTAACTATTTTTTTAGGTCAAACATAGTTTTTTTTCGATTTCTGAACAATTACGTTTTTTGAGTTGAGTCAGTTTTGAACTAAGAAAACAAACAAAGAATAAATTACTTTCAACTTCTGCTGAATTACACACTAAATATAGAAAATCAAATTGCATATAAGAAAATTATAAATAGTCGCGAAATCATTATATGAAAGTTCTACATGTTGTAAAGTGAAATGGTTAATAGTTTCGGTTTGACAGCGAACAATGATGCCAACTGTTTTTTTTTCTGATGAAACAAATAATCAATCACTTGGTAAAATTAAACAAAAAAGGAATACTATATTAATTGAAAAAAGAAGAGAACTTACATAATTTCAATTTCCTGGTTAGCACATGAACCGAAATTTACAGGAAAGCACTAAAATGAAAGAAGAAAAAAAAGACAATTAATTATAATCTAAAAAAATATACAATTTCAGCTGTTTTTTCAATTAAGCTTCAAAATCCGGAAAATGTTAGGTCTTATTAATAGTTTTAATTTAATTATTGTACATTAAAAGAAATGCAAATGACTAGTAATGGACATTATTTTGTCCTAACAAATGTTTAGCTGCGTCCGTTAAACTTCCAAATAGAGTACTCCAGTAATGTAAACGCATATACATATGTACATACATACAAATTTCAATAATAGAGTAAGAGGTGAGCATACAAGTATAAGACCAGCTTTTAATAACATTCCATTACCAATAAGTGACTTTAAATGCATGTAATTATTTTTGCTATTTATTTGCTTATTTATCTCACTAATTAACAGGTAAATAAGTGCTAACGGCAGTTTTTTTTTTATTTATTTATAAATTTTTCTGTTAAATTACTTTAAACAAGTGACCAAAGATTGTAATATTAATTTGTTAAATAATCAATAACTGCATAAGAGAAATGTTTATGTTTAAAAAGTACTACTAACTTGGATTTAATTAAATGAAATTATTTAAAAAATATGTACAAATAATGTTTAAAATGTTTTAATACATTTAATACCAAAAGAAAACCAAATACTCACTCGTATTCCATTTTCCATTTCTTTTCTTTTTTTGAAAGTGAATTTAAAAAAAGCAACATTTAGGTGTGTTCCATCACAATGTTGGTTGTGCACTTGCAACAAAAAACAAGTAAGAAATGAGAAACATAAAATAAAAAAAAATTAATTCAATTAGAGAATGGAAAGTGTTTTGCAAGTTGGACGTATGGAGTGTGTCATTTATACTTTAGCAAATAAATGCTTATTTAGTTTAATCTTGTTTAGATTAAAATACTGCTGGCATGAGTTGAGTGTGTTAAAACAAAAAACTTTGTAAGTTAAATGTGCCATTGGACCAACTTTAAATGTTCGAAAAACGACTTACAACGCAAGCTTATCTAACGTTTAAAAGTAAGCTGTGGCGTTGCCAACCGGTTTGAACTAGTGTAAGTTAAATGATAATTAAACACTTTCAATCACAACCACGACATTGAAGTGTCAAGTATTTTTACACTTGGGAGTTCGAGTATAAGAATTGCTTGCAAATCGATAAATTAATGCAACATGTGCATAACCCCTACCACTAGTGATAAATGCTGATATACGAAGTATATATATTTTCATATATATTATGGGTCCTTGAGTAATTCTAAACCGATTTAGACACGTCCAGCCGTCTCTCCGTCTGCTCAAAACCCCGCTCGCTTTTTAACGACTCAAAAAAAAAGAACAACATTGGTGTCATATCTTTTTAAGTTCTCCATAGCAAATTGGGATTGAATTCCAGCACTTAGTAGGAAAAGATTTAGGAATCCAAATGTGGACCAGCCGCCCTAAAAACTTGACATTCTGTTAGAAAAACTAACAGCGTAATGCACCGATTATTATTTAATTTTGCACAAACTCGCTTAAATGAATAGAAATCATACTATTATATTAAATTTCTTGATTATCGGTCTTTAATTTGAAATAGACCCCAAATTAAGCCTACGCCCAGAAAACACTTTAGTACACCTACAACTGTCATAAGTAATGCTAATGTAGTGAAATTTGGTCTAAAGTAGTAAAAAGTGCTGAATTGAAAAAACACGAGGAAATCTGAAGCAATTCTCACACCAATGCCACTTTTAAATGTAAGCAATGCCGCCATTTTCTCTTAAAATAATATAGATAGTCAATAAACCTGTGACGTCTAAGCAAAGTTTGGCGACGAGATTTTAAATGCTGGTTGTCTGAAATCTTGTAATCGATCGAACATACATATTTATGTATATTATTGTTTTGACAGCCATTTAACCCCCAAAGCACACGAGCAATAGGTTTGGCAATTATTGAAATAAAGGATGGTTAAGGGCAGTAGTTAAATGTGAACTACATCTAAACGTCAAGTTTTTTTCTGCATTTCATTTGACATTTCTCAATTTCAGACTTACTCAATTTGAACCATGGAAAAATACACAATCGAGCCACGCGTTAAAGTGATTCAGGCTTATTATGAAAATGGGCATGCAAATCAAAATGCATATCGTGCACTTCGTGATTTTTTCGGTCATGTTAATCGTCCAAATGTGCGTACAATCGGAAATATCGTGCAAAAATTTTACCAAACCGGGTCTGTAAGAGCACGCAGAGAAAAAATATGGTTGGGCATGGTTACGGCAACAACACTATGTTTAATGTAACAATATATTGTTGTCGTACACAAATAATTGTGATTGTTATTTAATATCAACAATATTATAGTTACTTTTAACATATCAATGTTTATCGCAATTATAAATTTGAATATTGTTGACCGAAAAATAATTATTTTTCTAACAACTTAATTATGATAACTTTCTAAACATATTATATTACTCACAACCATATCATGATATTTAATAGCCATAACATGATAACTTTCTATACATTTATCATATTATGTTAAAGATGCAATCAAACTATTTTTACTCTAATAATATTATGTAAGCGCCATTTGTAAAATAATTTTGAATCAGTTGCGTTGTTTATTTTATATGTGAGCGGTTAAACAATTTAAAGATAAATTCCCATAAAAAAATAAGTTTAAAGAAATTTAAAAAAAAAATTAGTATTGTGGTTATTTTGTTGAACTATTTATGGTTTTTAATCCAAATTTTAAATATTTTTAATTAGGCTTAAGTTCATGAAATTTAATTTTTATTAAATTATTTTTATGAAGAAAGGAATTTTACAACTTGAAAATTAATTAAAATTGTTATTGATAATCCTTCATTCTTGACGTGGCTCGGGCTCGAACCCTGCGATCGAAACATGTCATGGTAACCTGCCGGCCAGGGTTCGACCCCGAGCCACGTCAAGAATGAAGGATTATCAATAACAATTTTAATTAATTTTCAAGTTGTAAAATTCCTTTCTTCATAAAAATAATTTAATAAAAATTAAATTTCATGAACTTAAGCCTAATTAAAAATATTTAAAATTTGGATTAAAAACCATAAATAGTTCAACAAAATAACCACAATACTAATTATTGTTAAAGCTAGGGCACGAGCTCTATTTGTACATTTGTCCTTCAAGTTGTGCTGAAAAAGGTCAACAGAAAAGAGAAAGACAAAGTGAAAAAACAAAAAATGTACTTGGACTTCAAGAAAAATTCTTGACGAAAGTACGAAAAAACAGAAGTAAAGGAAAAAACATGTAAAATCAGTTAAAATGGATAATCATTCAGGAAAGCAAATTTCGATCTACCAAATGTTAAAATACAATTTGGTTTAAGGATTGATGTTTGACTAGTGACGTCAGCAGTCGTCGATGGCTGCGAGTGTAAGACGGCAAATCCATCTGAGGAGATCGAGTGGTTGCGATCGAAACATGTCATGGTAACCTGCCGGCCAGGGTTCGAGCCCGAGCCACGACAAGAATGAAGGATTATCAATAACAATTTTAATTAATTTTCAAGTTGTAAAATTCCTTTCTTCATAAAAATAATTTAATAAAAATTAAATTTCATGAACTTAAGCCTAATTAAAAATATTTAAAATTTGGATTAGAAATTTAAAAAATTTAAATATTAGCGGAGTTCATTCAGTATTAGTGACGTAATAGTGCAAATGCAAAATATCGTGGTTTTTTTTGTAAAATCCGACAACAAAACACACCGATGGTTATATTTTATAAAAGTGCTACGATATTTCTGTGGTTTTCAAGCGCGTATGTCCTAAAACAAATTTTTCAGGAAAGCCGAAAAACCATTCTAGATCAAACCATGGGCTAGGTATTGCACTTTTTAAACTTTGTCATTACGTTAAAAAATCGGAATTGATCCATCTTTTTTCAAAAAAATATAAAGAGCATTTACAATTAGGCAATACGGCATCAACATCTCAAAATCGGAAAAATGGACATACGTGGTTGCCCATAAAAACCAAAGATTTTGCGTTTGCTGTTTTGCAAGCCTTATATTGAACTCCGCTATTTGATTTACAATAAGAAAAATTGTAAAATGCCACAAAATAAAACATCGACGAAAAAAAATTTTAATTTATTTTATATTTTTATGATAGCTATGAAAGGTTCTGTATCATAATATGATTGCTTCTCAATTTAATATGATTAACATGATGATAATATGATTACTTCTTAGCTTATTATGATTAACATGACAATAATTTGATTAATTCTTAACTTAGTATGATTAACAGAATAAAAATATGATTAAGGGAAAAATATTATGATGTAATAGTACGAGTATATAATAATAATAATAATCTTAATATGGTGACTACAATCATGATTCTTATCATAATATGTTGCTGTTAGAATATGTTTACCACAACCATGTTTTTTCTTTGCGTGAGATGTGAAAACAACAGTGCATGCTCGTACAGCTCGTACTGCTGATGAACATTATGCATAAAGACTTGCATTTACATGCTTTCTAGGTGCAATTGACTCACGAACAAAAGCCGCTTGACCATTCCAAACGTCGGCAATGGTCAGAATGGTGGCAATAAATGGCAACAGTGGATGATCAAATTTCGAAGAAAATCATCTTCAGTGATGAGGCATTTGGCGCATTTGGGCCGAATGATAATCCAATAGTGATTGTCGAAAAACCAATGCACCCAGAAAGGGTAACTATTTGGTGCGGTTTATGGGCTGGCGACATCATCGGGCAGTATTTTTTCCAAAATGAGGCCGGTTAGGCAGTTACTGTGAATGGTATCGTAAGTAGATAACGAACAGTTTATATGTGGTTTCAGCAGGACGGTGCCACTTGTCACACAGCTAACGAAACAATGGCTCTCTTGCGTGACAAATTCAATCGCCGTGTTATTTGACACCGTTGGACTTCTTTCTTTGGGGTAATTTGAAAGAAAAGGTGTACGTCGATAAGCCAGCAACAATTCAAGAGCTAAAGGATGAGATAATTCGGCACATTACCGGCATGGAACCTCAATTATGCCTCAGCGTCATCGAAAATTTGGACCATCGCATAGAGGTGTGCCGCCGAAGTTGCGGCGGACATTTGGCCGATATTTTGTTCCATACATTTACCATTTAACCATACAAATACTATCATAAAAAAAAGAAATAACAATAATTTCCCAAATAAGTTCTGTTTAATTCATGCTCAACAAGAAATATTGTAATACATTGCCGAGTATCTATCTTTTAGCACAAACTGGCAAATTCAAATGCACCTACGAGCTGTTTTTGAAATGGTTTAAGGTTAATAGCCTTTTTACACTGATCAACATCTAACATCTACCATCAATTTTCCAGCATTTGCGAAGATGTTAACATCTTTTCATAAGAAATACATAGGGCTAAAAACCAACATCTTTGAACATCTTTAAAAGATGTTCCTATCTCATTTTTTCCATTCTACATCTTTCGATAATTTTTTTTTTACTGTTAGGACCAGCACTCAGGGGATGACCCCTACTAATACATTGCATTGTGTTGGAACTAGGAAAATAGGTTGTAGGAAGGGGGATAGAGGGAGTAGTGTTTGTGAACATTCGATTTGAACTTAATCATGTTGTAAGTGAGAGGGAAGACTTCTGCAGGAAGGTTATTCCACATACGAACTGTGCGGGAAAAAAACGAATTCTCTCTGTAATGCGTTGTACGATTCACCTGCCAATCGACCACATAAGGAGGGCTCTTGAGGAAAAACGTGTATTACAAACAAACGGGTTTCGGGAACCAGATCCCTAATTTCGTCAGAACACATCCCATTGTAGTAACGATAAAACAGACAAATACAACCCACATTGCGACGGTGCTCAAGGGAGTCAATAGAATTGGATACCCTACTGTCACCAATGAGAACCTTCGCCCTCTCCTGCACGCGGTCGAGAAGCTCCAAAATAGACTTTGAAGCACCGGCCCACACATGAGAGTTGTATTCCATATGCGGTCGGATATAGGCGGTATAAATAGTTAGGAGATCAGATGGAGTGAAGTATATCTTATACCGTCTTAGAAAACCGAGGCACTTGAATGCTTCTTTCGACACCTTGAATATATGTTCTGTCCATCGGACATCACATTGTATCCTCATGCCCAGAACATCAAGAGATTCTGATTCCTCAATAATTATACCACCCATATATACAGATGAGGCACCTTAATTTGTCGCGCGTTTATGCGGCAGCATGCAACATTGGGTTTTTTGGGCATTAAAATCGACCCTATTCGCACGACCCCACTCCGATATTATGTCAAGGTCTCGGTCATCACTAGAAAAGTGGCAATAAGTTCTATTATTATTGTGGCATCACTGACAAAAAGAAGTTTGTTTTGAAAGCAGCGTTACCATTTGTCAAGTTTTATCTTTTATTGCAATGTTTTTATGTTAAAGGTGTTATGATACTTGCTATTTTTTGTATTGGATATTTTTAGGATTGACTGAATGAAACAACAAATGCGAGAAAGAACAAGAAATACAATTTGATGAAATGTAAACAAAACAAACAATACTGCCCACGTGTTTTCTCCACAAAAAACCGTCATAAAAGCTAAAAATCGCAAAAAAAAGTTAAAAAGCGTTTCTTTCGATCAAAAACTAAACAAATTGGTAACAGTGCTAACAATTAATCTGGAAATGTCAATTTTAAGTTAAAAAATTTTATATTTTTTTTGACAGTCTTAGATTATTTATCGATAACACATGTATATTTGTTTGTCTTTTCAAGATTTTTTATGATATAATCATACTCTTTACACTTAGTCAGTTTTCCTATGCAAATATATTGGCACTGTTCTCCAATATAGAAAAAATACAAAAAATAGCAAGTATCATAACAGCTTAAGTATTTTTTATATTTTTAAACAAATTGAACTTCAAATACATTTTTGAGTTTTCTTTTTAAATTTTGGCACTATTGTCAGAAAAAAACATTTTTAATTTAAAAAATTGTTTCACATTTTCTACATCTTTGATGGTAGATGTTAGATGTTGATCAGTGTAAAAAGCCTGTAAGGTAATCTTTTCCATCTGCCTGTTGCAACTAAAACTTACTGGTAAGGTAATGGTGTGAACCCCCGGTCACACGAGCAATTTGTGATCTCTTTACATAAGAAATAACGCCGGCAGAATAACTGCGTCAAATTGCCAATGTTCAAGCTTATATCTTGAGGTGGCCTACCATACATATCTAAGAACAAAACTTACTGCCTGTTCAACAATTTCGAACGTTAACGTTCGCATAGAAAATTCGTATGAAAAACACTTAGTTTTAAAAATATTTTCCTTATAAAATTCTATGCGAACGTTTACGTTCGATATTGTTGAAAAGGCAGTTAAATATATTATATTCCAACCTAGTTTCTGTGTATGTTAGGCTTTACTGGTAAGGCAATGCTTTTATAAACGGCAAAACTTACTGCCTGTTTGTAGAACGCGAGCACAAAAGTGACTCGCTTAACTTACATTTAAATGTAAGTTGAACGAGTCACTTTTCCGCTCGCGTTCTACAAACAGGCAGTTAATGTATAAATATAATAATAAATTAATATCCAAATTTATGCTCCCTTTTAACACCCTTAACACATTATGAATAATTTTTTTCTGGCATCACAGTTTTCAATAAGAAACGAATTTAATTAATTCTGTGGCAAAATTTTACATCTTTAAGCGAAGAGTTGCAAAATCCTAATTATTATGTAAAATAGTTGTAGTCTTAATCAAAGTGATGCAAACTTTTTTCAGGTCAAGACATTTACATTACAAAACAAAGATAAAAATAAGCGACATTACAAAATAAAATTTGCAACTACAATAAATTTTTGAGCAAGAAATAATTTTTAAATTAAAATACCAAAACTTTTAAAATTACCAAAAAAACTCAGAAAAATAAATAATAAATTCCTAAAGCAAAAAGTAAATCTTACGGTTAACAAAAAAAAAAGCATGATTTTAATCTGCCAAAAAAAGTCTGTCTATCAAATGTCAAAAAACAAAAAAAAAAAAAAAAAAAAAAAATTACACATATTTTCTACTGATAATAAATGTAGTTCAAGATTAATTTAAGTAATAAGTAACCGTTACTTTTTAAATAAACAAATTGATTTTTTTAATTTCCTTTTTTTCTGCTTTTAACTACAAGGCCTTTTAATACGTGCTTTAAATTAATTGTATTGATTGAAAGTTTTATCATATTTTAAGATTCACTCTTTGAGGTTTTTCGAAAGCACTTATAAATGGCTAAAAATGTAGTGATTGCAATTCATTGAGTGCCATTTATCAATATTTAATGCGTTTTTTACGAATGTTTTGTGGTTTGAGGCAAAGTTTGAAGTATGAGAGTTTTTTAAAATTAATTACCCAACATTACTTGAAGCAATAGTTTAGGAAATTTTTTGTTTTTCACTTACAAATGTTAAAAGAAACTATTGAAATGCTTAACAAAATACTTAAGCCATCATTTTATTTATATTTGTGATTGGTTAATCTTAGTTTGAAGTAAATCTTAGTTTGAAGTAAATCTTAGTTTGAAGTAAATCTTAGTTCAGTAGCAAATATTTTGAGCTAAATGTGATATTTTTTTTTACTTTGGTACTTTTTATATAATAAGTACTTTTATTTAAAATGTAACAAAAATTAATTTTTAAGGATTTATTTACTTCACTTTTAAAACTTTAATCGAATATTTTGCTTTTATTTATTAAGGGCCTATTTTACCAATTCTATTAAAAAATAAATAAATGTTTATATTAAGTTTTTCATGTCAAATAAACATAAAATTTTATGAAAAAGAAATAGTATTGTGGTAATTTTGTTAAACTATTTATGGTTTTTAATCCAAATTTTCAATATTCTTAATCAGGCTTAAGTTCATCAAATTTAATTTTCATTAAATTATTTTTATGAAGAAAGGAATTTTACAACATGAAAATTAATTAAAATTATTATTGATAATCATTCATTCTTGACTGACCTGAGATTCGAACCCAGGCGGCTGGTTACCCTGACATGTTTCGATCGCTACCACTCGATCTCCTCAGAAAACTATTTATAATGGGTGATTTTTTAAGTGCTATTGGAAAGTTAAAAAAAAACACATAAAATTCAGAAAAATGCATGAAATCTTTATGTGAATCGATAGTACGGTCCATATAATTTAAAGTTTGAAGATTATTTCATGCAAATGTTGACCGTGACTGCGCCTCTTTCCAACATTTCGACCGGTATCTCATGAATAAATGCTACAATGTTGTCTTCCAATGCGTCAATTGAAGCAGGCATGTGTGTATAGACATGAGCTTTAACATAGCCCCACAAAAAATAGTCTAAAGGCGTTAAATCGCATGATCTAGGCGGCCAATTGACCGGTCCCGAACGTGAAATAAAATGTTCACAGAACTCTCCCTCAATAAGTCCATTGTTAAGCGTGCAGTGTGGCATGTGGCACCGTCTTGTTGAAACCACATGTCATGCAAGTCAAGCTCTTGCATTTTGGGCAAAAAAAAGTTGGATATCATCTCACGGTAGCGCTCACCATTCACAGTTACGTTACGATTCGCATCATCTTTGAAGAAGTACGGTCCAATGATGCCACCAGCCCATAAACCGCACCAAACTGTGACTATTTCTGGATGCATTGGTAGCTATTGCAATGCTTCTGGCTGATCTTCACTCCAAAATCGACAATTCTGCTTATTAACGTACCCATTGAGCCAAAAATGAGCTGACCATAGAATGGAAGAAGCGCGCGATGAATTTTCTTAACAGAGCACGCATTTTGATAATAAAATTTAATAATTTGCAGGCATTGTTTGTTTGTAAGACGATTCATGGTTAAATTATAGACCAAACTGAAGATGTCTGACAGTGAAACAAAACACGAAACGTGCGTCAGCTGTTTAAACCAGTGTTGCCGAAAAGATAATAGCTAAAAAATCACCCGATAAATATGAATTGATATTTAAATAGAATTGGTGAAATATACCCTTGAAGTTACATATACGATTACAAATTATCTTCTAACTGAATTTAACGAGCATTATTTACGCATACCTTCAGCCCGTTGCACAGCGGGATTTTGGTAGAAAAAACGGATTTTTCGACTTTTACTTTTCAAAAATCGTATGATGCAGTTCTACAGGCAACTGTTCCACTAAGATTAATCCATCATTGGTTTTCCTAAAAAGCCACATTCTATGCTAGACAAAGTTCTTTTTATGAATAAATGTTTGCCTTACATGCAGTCCATAAATGATATTAACATTAACACTAAAATGATGTTAGTGTTAAGTATAGACTCATCATGTTAGAGGTTTTCTCATGTTATAACACGGTTGTTAATGTAAATATTTTAACAACGCTTCTAAAACATCATTATAACAGCAAATCATGTCAAAACTTCCAAAATCAGCTTTTTATAAATATTAAAAATTAGTTTTTGTTGAAACTCCACCAGCACGATTACAAAATTTGGGGAAAAGCAAATACATGGTTAATGTTGAACCCCGAAAACCCGTAAGGCGATAGAAGTTTATCCTGCAAAACCATTAACGAATGCCAACAAAACGTAAAATGCTTGAAGGCTGACAATAAAGAAAACCTGATAGCCCTTTTCCGTCCTACCTATTTTTTCTGTAAAAAATATACTTTTTATAAAACCTTTCAATATTTGAAAAATCTACTACCCAAGAATGACAGAAATAAAGATAACGGCATCATACAAACAAAGATCAAATCATCTGCGCATGTCGAAGCTGGCAAAAATATACTTGTTGTTTAATTTCGAGGCTGCCAAGTCTTATAATCTTGTATTCTTCCAGCCTTGTCTTCTGCCTTAATCATAAAAAGTTATGAAAATTGGATTTGAAATCTTTTTTAAGGAAAATTTATTTCGAAATGTAAGCTCGATTCACCCATACTTTCCGAACAATATTTTTGTCCCGACAACATTTTTTCTATATTGAGTTTGATGTCTTACTTTTGAGAGAGAGAGAGAGAAATCCCTGCAGATAAGGAGACTAGACCATACATGCATGTAAAGAGTAGTTCATAAAGCAGTAGAAGTACTCCAAAGCTTCTCCAAATATATGGTTAAAAGTTTTTCGATTTAACATTACGATGTCCTAGGAGTGAACCATATAACCCAGTCTTGCATTACAACGGAGTAGTCTCAAAACTACTACATGTTCATACATACTCCTAGTGTATTAGTTTTGAAACTACTCCATGGTATACTCCAAAGGATTAGTATGTATAATGGTTGACACTTCGAGCTATAAGCACTAAAGCAGACCATACACGATTCAATTCAATTGTCAACTGAGTCGGTTGTTGTCCAAATAAAAGCGTGTATGGCCTTGTCAGTTGATTAGTTTGACGGTTGTCGAGTTGGTTGAAGAAAAATCAAAGATTTGGATTTTTTCAAGTTGACTACTAAGTCTTTCAATTCGATTGTACTGTGTGTGCTCAAGTCTCTTGATCAGCTGTCAAAATTAATTTTTGTAATCAAGTTTTTTAAAAATTGTCTTTTATTTCTATTCAGTTGATGAAGTTGTCTTTCAACTCAGTTGACAACTGAATTGAACCGTGTATGGGGCGCATAAGTTGCAAGTTTTTTTTAATTTGTACATAAAAGTTGAATCGAGTTGCCACATCGTATAGCTTTGTTTTTCCGGATTTTTCAAAATGGGTACATATTGTTCTGCAACACACAATCAGTAAAAAAATTATTCTCCGGACAAAATATTGTTAGAAACGTATGGATGAATCAACCTTTAGTTTAAAAATACGTTTGACATCCCACTGAGGTACCTAAACAAGAGCGACAAGAATAGATGAAATTCTATTCCCAATGCTTTTTCAATAAAACAAACCGACCTAGCGATCTGTGAAATAAGATTTTTCAGTCGGGTGGTGTTGAATTCGCATTCTTAAGAATTGTTTCGAATAAACTGCCCGAAAATGAGAAGTTTTGACGTAAACCCCAGTTTCCACATGCAAGTGCAAGTTCGAAAAACTCAATACACTCGCACTTTTTCACTAAAATTCACACAATTTTTTTACTTTCGGCCAATCGGCTGTTTCCTCGATTTTATGTTGACAATACGTATACACTACTTGCAAGTAATTACTTGCACATGTGGAAACGTAGGGTAACGAAACGCTTGTCGTCGCTCTTATTATGGTAGCTTAGAAAATAATTTTTATGAATACGGCAACTATTCTTTTAAATCATTTTATATAATACTTTTATTGACATTTGTTTGAAATTAATGAGTTTTTAATGTTTTTATTAAACAATAAGAATGTTTAAAATTTGTTTACACCCAAAAAGTTTAAAAAGTTTTGCGGGCGTTTAGCAATTTTCATATAATCATTTTGCGAAGCTCTCAACCAAATCTGCAAAAAAACACAAACCAACCTACACCAAATAAAATTTAAAGTGAATTATATAATTTACTTAGCAAATTGCAGTACAACGTTACTAATTAACCACCTTAAAAATTCTCTAAAAAATCCATTAAACTTCAACAAATTTAAAAATGTATTAAACATAATAAAAAAAAAAAAATAGAAAATACAATCAGTACCACAACTAAATTCATTAGATTCACTACAAATATGGATGAAGACTGACTGAATGATGGTAGTATTAAAAAAATCTTGAAATTATTCATTTATAATCCATGATTGGCCTGAATAGACAGAAATAGTTGCAGATACTTGTAGATACGTAATCGTAATCAATCTAAAAGCTTATACGTATTCGTATATTGTATGTAGAAGATACTTGTACTTGTATATATTTCACCTTAATGGTGTTAATAATAATAAAAAATTTGCGATTTTTCTTTTTACTTCCTCTTCATCAGTTTTTTTTTAACAAAAAAGTTTTTTTTTCTCTATTTCGAGTGTTGTTGTTATTTTCCTTTTTTTTCTTATGATTGTTGTTATTAGACAATCATTAATGTTTCTTTGTTTTGATTAATTTTTTTTTGTTAATATAACTTTATTCCAAAGATATTATGAATAGTTATTTTTGTTATGACTGTTTCTTTTTTTTTTTTTTTTTTTTTGTGAACTGTTTTTGTACAAAAATGGTTAAAGGTGTGTTTGTGTTGGTTTGACATTTTAAAAATGTTAATTATCCTTATATGTATGTTTGTGTATGTAAGTATTTGGTTGAAAAGAGTGTAGAGTATAAAGAATTTTTATAAAAAGAATAATTTTTTTAAAATTAAACAAGTCAAAAGTTCTAAAATTTAATCCATAAACGAATATATTTTATAAATTATTTTTAAAACCGGAATTACATATTATTAAATTTTTTTAAAAAGCTTTTGCTCTTATATAAAATATATTTTAATGCTGTAACGTTGTTAAAAAAAATTTTAGCTATAAATAAAACAATTTGTCAGTATCAAAAAATACCTTTTGACTATCACAGTTGTATCGGGTGATATTTTAGCTATTATCTTTTTGGCAACACTGGTTTAAACCAGAGTTCAGAGAAATTCATATGTGATCGTTCATATTCAACCATTCTTGAATTTTTTTCATAAATGAAAAATGTAAAACCCTGCAAATAAAATTGGACCACCTGATCCATTTTGATAAAATGGACTACTCCATGGACTGGTCCGATGTAATGCAAGCATGGACCATGTCATTGTTAAAAAGTGTTTGTAGTGATACGACATGTCTTCGTTTTTTAACGACATGCTTTCGTTTTTAAACGACTTCAAAACTAATCCTCTTGAGTATACCATGGAGTAGTTTAAAAACTACTCCTTAGTGGTCCAAAGGTGGGTTATATGGTCCTCTCCTAGGACATCGTAATGTTAAATAGACCAGGTTTTTTCCATACGTTTGGGTTAGTTTTGGGCTAGTCCTGCCCTGCAGATATTATTGGACTACGTAATCCATTTTGATGAAATGGACTACTCCCTGGACTGGTCAGATGTTATGCAAGCATGGACCATGTCATTGTTAAAAACAGTTGGTAGTGAAGCGACACTACTACTCCTCTGGAGTATACCATAGAGTAGTTTCAAAACTAGTCCACTAGAGTATGTATGAACATGGAGTAGTTTTAAGACTACTCCGTTGTAATGCAAATCTGGGTCATATGGTCCAGCCCTAGAACATCGTAATGTTAAATGGACCACCTTTTAACCATATATTTGGAGTAGCTTTGGAGTACTCCTGCTCCTTTATGGACTACTCTTTACATGCATGTATGGACTAGTCTCGTTATCTGCAGGGTGGTCCCTTGTGGACTACTCTTTACACGCGTGTTTGGACTGGTCCTATTATTTGCAGGGAATATATAACTTTTTTCACAGTCGTAAATGAATTGTTAAAATTTCGCCAAATTCATTCATGTTTTTGAGGAAAAATCCAATTTTGCCTTTCTTCAGTCATGAAGAATGAGGAAAAAAAAAGTTTGAAAAACGATCCTCACTATTAGTGTTGTTGTTGCTCGACAGTTTGCATGACCACAGCTCGAAATGCCTGTGTGTGTATTTGTTTGTGTAAAATATTTTTGGTATAGGCCCTGCAAATAATAGGACCAGTCCAAACACGCGTGTAAAGAGTAGTCCGCAAGGGACCAGGACTAGTCCAAAACTAACCCAAACGTATGGAAAAAACCTGGTCTATTTAACATTACGATGTCCTAGGAGAGGACCATATAACCCACCTTTGGACCACTAAGGAGTAGTTTTAAAACTACTCCATGGTGTACACAAGAGGATTAGTTTTGAAGTCGTTTAAAAACGAAAGCATGTCGTTAAAAAACGAAGACATGTCGTCTCACTACAAACACTTTTTAACAATGACATGGTCTATGCTTGCATTACATCGGACCAGTCCATGGAGTAGTCCATTTTATTAAAATGGATTAGGTGGTCCAATTTTATTTGCAGGGGGCAACCAGCCAAAGTGTCTGTTGGATTTTTTGTAGGAAAAAATGATTGAAAAAAAATTAAAAGAACTGCACATATCGTCCGTCATCTTAAATGCAGAATAATGTAACATCACATTTCATAAGGTTACATGCAAAGCAAAAAACTTTGTAAAATGGTAATTATTTGAGATTTAAAAGCAATTTTGAATATTTCAGCTAAAAATGCGTTAACCGATATATTCTTGAGAAAAAAATATTTTTATTATTTTTTTTTAAGTTGAGTGTGTTATTTTATATAAATTTGTAATTTTCAGAAACAAAAAGACGTATCATCAACGAAAGTATATTACAGTACTTTTCGCTTATAGTCACACCCTTTAGTTGCAGGCAAAACGTGGACTATATCGCTAATGTGACTATAAGCCTAATTCACTTATAAACCACTATGGCGCATATAACCGAATTCGAATATAATCAAGTTATGTGAATAATTGAAATAAAAAATTCATATAAATTACACCGACATAAGGCTTATGGTTTTACAAAGTTTCATACTGTATAAAAAATAGTTAAAATAATAACAAGATATTTCATAACTGATACCAACGGCAAAAACTAATTTTTTACGAGTAGAGAGTTGATGACAACAATTAAATGATTTAATTCATTCTTTCTTTGGATGGATTTTTGATTCGAAAACTAAAAAGAACTTAGTAAATTTTGCTAATGTGACTATAACGCCATTAATTTGCTTTACTTTTCCCTTGGACCACTAAATGGACTATAACGTTAATACTTTATATTAAATTAACTTATAGCGGCAAAATAAACAGATAAAATGGACTATATCGCTAATGTGACTATAAGCGTAGTGACTATAAACGAAAAGTACTGTAGTACTAAGTGAAACTAACGTTTAAAATATTAAATAATTAAATATTTGTGTTAAATTACCGGAAAAATAGAATATATGTACCTATATGATAATCACACGATTAATATGCAGCGTCATTAGGTTTGCGTCGACATTGTAAAATTAGTTTGCTTTTCTGATGCAGCGCAGGCTGTACTGCATTTAACAATGTTGAGAATTTATATTATTATAGATATGTATTATGATTTACCTATTACGTATAATTTTTTATTGATTTTAATTACTAATAAGTAGTGGTTTAAACTAAAAAATGTACTTCATTAAATTTAGCTATGAATTGATTTTAAAAAGCTATCTTTTTCATTCTTATTTAAAAGTATTTTAATCTCTTTAAAATATTTCTTTTGTATTATAAACTTTTTATATAATGAAGAAATTTTGTATTCCCATTATATTTTTGATGAACAGTAATTTTTAATTTTGTAAATAACTTGGATATTTTTTTAGGTAGCAGTTTAAAATTTTATAAAGATATGTAATGTGAATCGTAATTATCAAAACAAATCAATTTAAAATGTTTTAATAATGTTTTGCATATAAGCTAACGATATGTTTTTTTTTTTGTGTAAACAATTCTTTGGTGCCTTTAAAAAGGGTCACTTTTTCTTTCGTCAAAAAGACGTACCTTTATGCAGAAATTATTGAGAAAAAAATAGACACAAGAAGTTGTTGGTATTTTATGTTTGTAAAAATATTTTGGTTTCTGTTTCAATCGCGACGATGGGTTTTTATTGCTAAAAACACTTTTCTTACGTAGGTAAAGTTATTTGGAAAACACTAACAAAGTCTTGTTTCGCCACAAACAAAGCGACAGTAAAGCCTGGTACTCTGTTCAACATTTCACGTGAAATGCTGTCAAAATGCATATGAAAAAAACTTGTGCGGAATATCTATGAAATAATGTTGATGGAGTTGTACTCTGTTTATTTTGTGAAAAAGTACCGAAATGTTTCTGGCAACATTTTTTTTACAACTGCGAAATAATGTAAGCTGCCTTTATTTCACGTGGAATTTTAAGCAAAAGCAAAAAAGTATGAACTTAATATTTAAAAAAGAAATAAAAAATTAAAATAACACAATCGGTAACAGTTTTTTATCCATATTTACTTTTTTTTATTAAATTTTTTATTAAAAAAAAAATAATTTTAGTAAAATACATGTGGCGTTTGTTAACATACACGAAACAATGTAGCATACTTTGAAGGAATAAAAACGTCAAATTGTACAAACTCACATGATTGGTAACATTGATAAATGCCAAAATTTTCGTGTGGAATAATCAATGTTGCTCAACATTTTTCACAAATTTGAACAGCGTACTAGGCTTAAGTATAGTTGATGGGTAAGAAAAATTGTTTTATTGTTGCATTAATGTAATTTTATTATTTCGCGCCAAATTATGCCAGTTTTTGAAAGTTCAATGTAGTGTTTTAAGCCTGGTACTCTGTTCAACATTCCACGTGAAATGCTGGCAAAACTCATATGAAAAAAACTTGTGCGGAATATCTATGAAATAATGTTGATGGAGTTGTACTCTGTTCATTTTGTGAAAAAGTTCCGAAATGTGTCTGGCAACATTTTTTTACAACTGCGAAATAATGTAAGCTTATTTCACTTATTTCACGTGGAATTTTAAGCAAAGGTAAAAAGTATGAACTGATTATTAAATAAGAACTAAAAAATTAAAATAACACAACCGGTAACAGTTCTTTATTCATATTTACTTTTTGTTTTTTAAAAAAAAATTATTTTTAGTTAAATACATGTGGGGTTTGTTTACAAACGTAAAACAATGTCGGATACTTTGCAGGAATAATAACGGCAAATTGTACAAACTCGCATGATAGGTAACATTGATACATGTCAAAATTTTCGTGTGAAATAATTAATGTTGCTCAACATTTTTCACAAATTTGAACAGAGTACTAGGCTTTAAACACCGTTGCGCTTGGTCCAGAAATAAAATTTTTTTCACAAGATTCATCTGCAGTTGTCTTCAGTTCATGCAGGTAGTTATTTTTTTGCAATTACTTTTGCCTTTTTTGTCTTTTAAACAAAAAAAAAAAAAAAAAAAAAAACAGACCCTTTTAGAGGCACCAACAAATTTTTTACAAAATCAAAACACATTTTAGTTTACCAGCCAACACAAAATAATACTAAGCACACACTGGCTACCGTGCTGCATAGCGGGCAAAATTGCGAGCACTTTGACTTTTCAGGCCTTAAAGAAGGTTTGCAACTAGAGTTTTAATACACTTGTACTTATTCCGCTCTGCCTTCTTCGAAAATGTCTTTTAGAATGGGTTTTATGAAATATTTTACAAATTCAAATTATCTTTTATGTTAGAATGTGTAGCAAGTTAAGTTATTAATTTACTAACTTCGCGTTAGCAACAACAATTTGCGACCTTAGGACAACAAGGTTCTATATGAACCTAAACAGCATGTAAGATAGAACTTTGTTGTCCCAAGGTCGCGAAATACACTGGATACAACTTTATTCCTAATTCTAAATTATTTTTTGAAGGCCTTTCAGAAGCCTTTGAAGTAGATGCGAGAAGGCAAGGCTTTGGTCTTAAATGACACTCTGTATAAATTAGAAATACAGTTGGAATGCGACTGGAAAACTTTATATCGGCAAAATGGCCTTCTATAAGGCCTCTTTACTACTTCATTTTCCCGCTGTTAATGGTCGCGCAAATCGCTTTTTTTTCATTATGAGGAATTTGAATGTGAATTTTTTAAAATTTTTCATATCTGACAAATTCACATATGAATTTCTTTGTTTGCTCATTTATCATGAATAAGGAAATTCAAAATATATTTTTTCCTCACCCTCATGAATATGAAAAAGCAGTAAAATTTTAAATTTTTCACGCTCGCTCATGACTGAAAAATGAGTGAACGTTTCGGTACTCTGGTTTAAACAACTGACGCACGTTTCGTGTTTTGTTTCACTGTCAAACATCTTCAGTTTGGTCTATAATTTAACCATGAATCGTCTTACAAACGAGCAACGCTTGCAAATTATTGAATATTATTATCAAAATGCGTGTATTTCACGTTCGGGGCCGGTCAATTGGCCGCCTAGACCGTGCTATTTAACGCCTTTAGACTACATTGAAGCATTTATTCATGAGGTACCGGCCGAAATGTTGGAAAGAGTATGCCAAAATTGGACTAACTGAACTAATTGGACTAATTACAATTATAAAAATAGTAGTACTTACAACGATCTTGATATTCAATCAGACTTATGACCGTTTTCTCATTTGGCGATTTTTTATCTTTTTTCCTAACAAAAAACTGCATATTATAAATTTGGTGTCTCAATGTCTAATTTGCTTCTACATACATATGTATTCTATTACAAAGCTAACTCGCCCTCATCTGAAAATTATTAATTTATCGTAAAGATAACCTCAATCAGCTGACTCTCAACTTTCACATCTTTTTAATAGGTATTGCCAATTGAAAACAATATTTTTGTCGGAATAGTTTATTAGTCAAAAAAACTTATTATCGTTACATTGAGAAAATGACCACAAAGTTTACTTTGACAAAGCCTTTTTTATGTGAATGACAACAACAACTTTAACAGCATTGCAAGGTACTCGGGTACCTTTGTAGAAGTAGCATTGGAAACTAAAATTTTTTTCTCAAAATTATGTGCATAATCACGGAAATTAACTCTGCGACTTACAATAGATGTTAATTTTCAGTAAAATTTCAATATTTTGTAAACGCACTGGGTTTGAAATTAAACTTTAAAATTTATCTATCCATATCAAAGTTTGTAAGTGTGAAACAAGAAACTTGTAAATATTATTCCGGTTAAAAAGTTAGGCTAGTTCAAGACAACATATGGTTTTTTTGGTGGTCGATACAATACAAACAACAGCTTTTTATGTAAGCAAACCTTTTTTTTTCTAGCAATATTTTTTACAATCGGACCGCAAAGGCAATGTTCTTGTAGAGTTGACCTAACCTTCTAGTGAATTCGCCTTAATTGAAGGAGTAAAAAGGAAAAAAATTATAAACGACTACAATTCAAAAATAGGCAGAACAGAAAACAAAACATCTGAACCATTCCATGTAGAAGAATTAGATGCTCTTAAAGAAATCCTTAATGACGCTTGCCTCCACAATCAAATAGAAAACACATAACAGAGTTATGGTAACCTACTCAATTGCCGTTGTTTCAGGCAGGAATATTTATCTGCAAATTAAAAAATAATGCTGTAGTGCTTACGATTTGATAATATGAAAGACGCATAATACGAGCATAAGCTGATAAAGCAGCAACCTTTCGAGGTATTTGGACAATGGTAACTGAGAATTTACGTCAGAGTTATAAACCTTCTTTGACTTGCGATACATTAAACTCTTACTTACTCTTTGCATGGAAAACTGTACACTGACAAATCATCAGAAGGCGAGTGTCGAAAAAATATATGCGAAAGAACAGTTTTAGATCAGGGTTTTCCATACAAAAACTCGGGAAGAAATGTAACTACTGACACTTTTTTCCTTATCTTCCAATCATAAATTAACACGTAAAGCTTGCACCAGATGTTTCAAGCCACTTTGCACAAATTGTTCGCGAAGCGCTTAATGAATATTTATTTGCAGATTAGTGTTCATTTGTGGTTTTTTTTATTTTTATTTTAATCTAAAATATTTATAACGACTTTCTTAAATTTTATTTTAGTAACATTTCACTAAAAATAGGCTAGCAAAAGTATTTTTTTGCCATTTAAATTTATGTAGGTACCCGGGTACCTTGCCATATCGTTGAGGATGTAAGATAAAAATTGGTCCACCACGACGTTTTAAAAGTATTTTTAAGCTAAAAACTAGTGATAATTTAAAATTTATTAATATTTAGGAGTTCTCAAGAAGTTTCAACTATATGGACCATCTGTTTCCATAAAAAAGTAAATTGAAAACGCCAAAGGTACCCGGTAACCTTGCCAATCACATAAGGGTTAATGTGCTTTTAAAACTTTCTTTCTTGTCTGCACGCGCAATGTTTGCTATGTTTAGTTTTCAACTTTTGTTGCTCAACTTTGGAGTTTTTTGGAGAATGAAGAAAGAAGAAAGGAGGTTGGTACGGAGATGCTTCTGCTTAAGTACAGTACAAGATTACGTCATGCGCACAATTTCCCATTAAATGACGTGGTTTGTCTGTGTTAAGGCTAATGAACTATAAAAGTCCGTAACATTCTAGAATTTTTTTATATGAAATGTATGCACTTTATAAAAGTTGGCAATCCAGCAATTAAAAAAAACTAAGGGCCTGTTCGAAAAATTCAGTACTGCGATGCATCTTTTGCGCATCTGTGATTAATTTGCGATAATCATGCAAATCACCTGTGGCCGATGCTTGTTTGCCGCGCAGTTTAGTGAACACAATGGCCCATACTAATAGTCAAAATAATGTGAACACTATTGTTCTAATGCAGTGATAACCACTCCATAGACTCGCGAGCCAGTCAATAATCGTATTTTTCACACAGACACACGCAAAGAAAAAACATGGTTGTGGTAAACATATTCTAAGAGCAACATATTATGATAAGAATTATGATTGTAGTCACCATATTAAGATTATTTTTGAATCATATTATGACTAAATATACTCGTAATATGTCATCATAATATTTTTCCCTTAATCATATTATTATTCTGTTAATCATACTAAGTTAAGAAGTAATCAAATTATTGTCATGTTAATCATAATAAGCTAAGAAATTAATCATATTATTGTCATGTTAATCATAATAAGCTAAGAAGTAATCATATTATCACCATGTTAATCATAATAAATTTAGAAGCAATCATATTATGATACAGCACCTTTCATAGCTGTCATAAAAATACAAAATAAATTAAAATATTTTTGCATCGATTTTTTATTTTGTGGCTTTTTACAATTTTTCTTAATGTTAATCAAATAGCGGAGTTCAAAATAAGGCTTGCAAAAGAGCAAATGCAAAATCTGTGTTTTTCATGGGCAACCGCGTGTGTCCATTTTTTCGATTTTAAGATGTTGATGAAATATCGTAGCACTTTTATAAAATATAACGAAATCTCTGTTTGTTTTGTTGTTGGATTTTTCAAAAAACTATGATGTTTGGCATTTGCACTATTACATCACTAATACTTGAATGAACTCCGCTAATATTTTAATTTTTTAATTTCTTTAAACTTATTTTTTTTATGGAATTTTATCTTGTAATTGTTTAACCGCTCTCAAATAAAAAAAACGACACAACTGCTTCAAAATTATTTTACAAATGGCGCTAACATAATATGATTAGAGTAAAAATAGTTTGATTGCATCTTTAACATAATATGATAAATGTATAGAAAGTTATCATGTTATGGCTACTAAATATCATGATATGGTTGTGAGAAATATAATATGTTTAAAAAGTTATCATAATAAAGTTGTTAGAAAAATAATTATTTTTCGGTCAACAATACTCAAATTTATAATTACGATAAACATTCATATGTTTACAGTAACTATAATATGGTTGATATTAAATAAAAATAACAATTATTTGTTTACGACAACAATATATTGTTACATTAAACATAGTGTTGTTGCCGTAACCATGCCCAACCATATTTTTTCTCTGCGTGCACGCTCGGCAATTCACATGTATATTACAACTTTGTTCGTTTCAAAATATCAGACTATCATCAGTCTCTGCGACCGCACACAAGCACATAATATCTTTGTGCGCGTGCGTTCGGGTCTTTCTTAGTTCAAGGCTTGGTTATCACTGTTCTAATGAATACTTTAGAAAAAGTCGATTTCATTTTTGACTATGATTATGGGCCATTTCAGACATTTTTGTGATGCGTGCGCATCTTCTGCTTTCAGTATGTATTTTCAAACATCATTACGCTGTATTTGATGCGTTTTCGAAGAGGCCCTATCTTGAGTTAGTCAGCTCGAATTATTAGCCAATAGGAATGTAGTTTACTTTGTTTTTGGGATCGCTTTATCTTTTTTTGATCATCCCTTAGCTCTTAAATTGTTCTTGGCTTATTGTCGTTCAGTTTTTGTTTTAAATATACACAAAGAAAGAAGCCCAACGGTTTCAAATTACATGATCGTGGCGGCCAATTAATATCGCCACGACGTAAGATAACACGGCCATTGAATTTCTCGCGCAAAACAGCCATTGTTTCGCTGGCTTTGTGGCAATTGGTACCATCCTATTGGAACTACATATCGTCTAGGTCCATATCCTCTAAATTTTTTTTTGTCGCTTATGCTGACAAAAAAAAAAGAACATCACGAAGTGCACGATATGCATTTTGACATGAACGCTAATTTTCGTAAAAGTCTTCAACAATCTTAACGCGCTGCTCAATTGTGTACCTTTCTACGTTTGAACTTGTTAAACAATGAAACAATGAAATGTCAAATTAAGTTGGGCAACCAACTTGACGTTAAAGTGTGACTCACCATTTTTCACATTTTTATTTTTATTTTGGTCAAAATCTTTAAACGGCTCTACTGAAAAATATTATTTTTTCTTTTAATTATGACGGTGAAGTAAATTTTTAATATTCTCTATATTCTTCGTTATTGGGACTTACCCAAATCGTTCTGTTATTTCTTCTTACGTCATATCTTTTGAATTAAACTTTTGGAACAATACACCCAGAGAAAAAACATGTTTAAATATGGTCACCTCCAACCAAACTATTTTTAAAGAAAATTTTAAAAATATTATGTTTACTATAAACATATTATCGTCAGCGGTAACCATGTTATGGTTAAATTAGGCCTCCATCAAGAAGCCCCAACCATATTATTGTTGCCTCCAAATATGTTATGGTTAATAATAACTAAAATTTGCTTAGCACTTACAATAGCATGGTTGGTTTTCAACCATAGTATGTTGCTCTTGAAAACGAGAAAAATACTATTGTAAATTTAAAAACAAATTATTATAATATTTAACCATAACATTTTTAGAGGCAACCATAATATGGTTATGGGCTCTTGGTGAAGGACTAATTTAACCATAATATAGTTGCCTGACAATTATATGGTTATATTAACTATATTATGTTAAAAATTTCGTTTAAAAATAGTTTGGTTGGAGGTGACCATATTTAAACATGTTTTTTCTCTACGTGTAGATATGTCAATTATATATGTAGATTGGAGGGATCTTTTGTGCAAAATTTTTAGGAATAAATATGTATGTATTCGTAATTACCAAAATCGGTACATTTTTAATTTTATATACGTCTACAATGAAATTTACTTTAATAAGTTACAATTCCACAGATTTTTCGAATAAACTAAAAAGTTTTATTTGAATGTATTTTAAAGTATAGGTTTATTAGAGGGAGCGAAAGAGAGATATGCTTTCAACTGCTATACAATTGCAAAGCATAAGCCACAACTGCTACAGCTCTGTTAAAAATTTTAAAACTCAAACGTTATTACGTTTTAAATTAATAAATATATTCTAAATAGTAAAGTTTTTTTTTTAAACATTTCTTTTTTGTTTTTCGGTTACAAATATTTTTAATATTTTAATGATCACTTTTGGTAGAGGAGGGTACCATAAAATCACCAGTTTACGTTGTCACAAGGTCATGCAAAAACAGTATTAAGCTTGTTTGTACTTGTTTATAAACTGCTAAAGTTCACATTAATTATAATTTTTTTTATAATTATTATAATTATATTTTTTAATACAAAATTTCATACTGATAATAAAAAAAATATCATTACACACATTCTTAAAAAATGTATTAATATTTTTTAAATATATTTTGGGATTTTTATCTTAAATGTTGTGGTTGGTTTAAAAAAAAAACTTGTTTTAGCTCATTTAATAGTATGTATTTTGTTTAAAAGATTTTTATTAAAAATGCCTTTTGCCTGATATCATTTTTATTTTTTTTTTATTATATACAGTGCAACTTCGACAATTCGGCGCATATAGTTTTAAGCTCGATCAAAAATTATTGAAATAATAATAAAAAATGAATTAAAATATGAATTTACTCATTAAGAAACTTTGTCACCGAAAATTTTTAAATCATAAATACATACCATGCCTTAACTTAACTTTATCATACCAGTCTGAGCTCGTTAAAAAATCTTCCTACCCTGTCATCTTTTCTGCTTTTTTCATAAATTTTTTTATTTGCTAAAAAAGGAGTTGTATTATGGTTTAAAACATTGTTTTGGTTCAAATGTTACCGCATCCATTGTAGGTATTCGAAAAAAATTGTTTAATCTTCTCCTTATTTTTATTTAATGACGCAATTAGTTGATCGAGAAATATATAGAATTTTTCGACAACCTGCCTAATAGTTGCTGCCTCAACAAGACTTTGTAAAATATCACACTTTTCCTTTTAAGTTAGGCCGGCCATTCACGTACAGTTAAAACTGTTCAGTTGAAACTGTCAGTTAAAACATGATTAAATCAAGTTTTTCCGAGTCTTTCAGAAAATATTTTTTTACTAAAGATTTCCGATCTTTTGATATGCAAGGGATAACCATAGGTCATATAACAGTCCAAAAAATCAGGTTTTTATACAATTTTTGATATTTTTTGTACGGGATATACCACGCCCACTTCTCGGATCCCGCCCATATTTTGTGAGATGCTGTGTATTGATAACCTAAATGTGTTTACCTAATTTGAAAATTTGGCTCTTGCCGTTCTCAAGATATACAGAAAAAAGTAATAAAAATACCACAACAACAAAGGATTTTTGGAAAAAATTAGAGGTAGTCGTGGTTTTTTGCTCATATCTCAGCCATTTGTGGACCGATCTTGCTGAATTTCAATAGCAAACAATTCCGGACCATATGTAACATAAATGTATAATAACCTGGCCCCCATCAAATATGGGGTCTTCGGAAAATCCGTTTCAACGGACAGACGGACATCGTTAAATCAACTTCGCTCCTCATAACGATTACTTTATAGGGTCTTAGATCAATATTGTAGAAATTACAAACGGAATGACAAACTTTTCCACCTGAGGTGAAGGGTATAAAAATAGCATCAAAATTTAAGCTAATCTTCAAAACAAAAATCTTTCAAAAGAGTATACAGTTTAATGGCCATTTTCTCGAAATATCGCCATACTGTCTGTTACTTAATGTCAACAAAAATTTATTAGACCGATAAACTGTCCGTTAACAATTTTGGGTTTCTCAATATACCGACAAAAAACATTGTTTTCAGTTGGCAACACCTGTTAAAATACATGCTAAAGTTGGAAGTCAGCTGATTGAATTTATCTGTACGGCAAACAAAAGGTAAATAAATAACTGGCAGATGAGTGCTGGTTAGCGCTGCGACAGAATATAAGCAGATGAGAAAATCAAGATTGTTTAATGTGCAGTTTTTCGTTGAGAAAAAATATAAGCGTGTAATGAAAAACCGGCCATAAATATTTATGTTTCAAATGATTTTTTTTTTTTTTGTTTTGATAAAACTTGCTTTAGTCTGGGTTCACACTATGAAAGTTTTCTTTCAGAAAGTCTGAGTTAACGGGTAAGAGAGGAGAGAAAAAAAGCATGTTCTCTTCCCCTCTCACCAATAAACTCAGACTTTCTGAAAGAAAACTTTCATAATGTGATCCCTGACTAAGGAAAGATTCTTTCACTTATTGTTGACGTTGGAGAGCTGAAAAGTAAAGCGCTATTAAGCATATCCAATTTCTCTGTTCTTTTTCTTGTGTGTATCTAACAATTAAATCTTAAATCTCTTTATTATTTTTTTTTTAAACAATTTTAATACTTTTAATAGCCTTCTTTAGGTCTGGCAAAAGGTTGTTTTCATTCGTCTCCAAAAAAAGTAATCTTCTTAAGCGGCAACGCCCGCTCATGTTTAATATTAAATAAAAAGAAATTTGTATATTTTAAAATGAGCGTTGCCTTATTTCGCTTATGGCAACTCAATCTCAGTTGTGCTGCTTTCCGTTATCGATTATTTGAAAATAAGAAATTTTAAATTATTCGAACAGTTAATCGCCCAAAATAAATCGATTAATCGAACAACGGTTAATCGTTTGCATACTCTAGCCTGTATTATTGGAATGACGGGACTGGCGCATGTTTGGACTTTCGAAGTTGCACTGTATTTTGTTTATTTCGTTGCTAATATTCTTAACAAAATTAACATTTAGATTATCTTTTGTATGAATTCGTAAAAAAAGACACGCAAGTTGATGATCATTAAAAACAATTTTTACGTTTATTTTTTATTCATATTCATAATTTTGTTTTTTTTTTAGCTGTTAACTAATCAATATATCATCAACTTTAAACAAAATATTTTGTTTAATGAATGTTTTTTACTTAACACGCCTTAAGTGAGTGAAGGGTATTTGATTTGTTTTATTTAAGTGTTACAGGCAGATTTAAGATTTCGAAAAGAACTTTAAACAATTGGGTTTTATTTTACCTTGATTATGGAATTTTTGAAATAATGAATAGCCATACGGGATTATTGGGCTTAAGTTTGCCTTGAGTCAAGAGCTAATAAGAATTACACCACAGTAAAACCAGAATCAAACTTTAAACTTCGTGTATTTCAATGTTCATATAATGAAAAAAAAAACGGCCTGTGCTAATATATCAAAGCCGCTCACAGTGAAATGCAAAATATCTATAAGTTCGTAAATCAAAGCCCCCGTAAATGTCTGCGAATTTTCTAGACAAATGTCATCACAGAAACCAGACTATGGGAACAAAAATGTTTACTTGGTTGGGTACCTAACGTGTTGGCCGTATTTCAAGGTGTTCTTAGCCATTGCGTGACGAACAATGCTTTTACCGACCGCTCCTGTGTGTTAGCGCAAACAACAGCGGTAGCAATTTTAGGTGTACAACCCGGCAGAATCATACAGTCGCCCCTTGTTTAGATGCTGGAGCTATCTAATTTCCACTGCTTTTGAATATCATGTGTTAAGTATAACAATTATAAATCCCTAAAACCTTGTTTCCTGGCCGCTGGCAATTTAAACACTTAACATACACCAAAGAGTCGTGTTTTTTTACCCCGGATAACGCCGGGTTTTAGCAGCTAGTATGTATAAAAATTCCATAAAAATAAGTGCTTCTGATCTTAAAATTTCCATAACATTTTAATTAAACGACAACTATTAAATAGTTAGTTAATTTAACAAAATATAAATCAATTGTGGGAATTTCAACTTTAATTTCAAACAGTAAAAATCGCCACTGTGTCTGTTTAAGTGACTTGTTATAATTTCAGTATAAGGAGGGGTTTACAATAAATTCCCATTTGACTTGTTTTACCAGTTACATACAATTTTAAGTGACTTGTTTTATATATTTTTTTTTGGTTTCAATGAAAAATTCAAATTAAAAATTATTGCTTTTAACTGTCATAAAATTATTTTATGGGAGTTTTTTGTTATTGTTTCATTGTTTTTTGTTTTTGCAGTAATTTGTAGAGTATAATTAAGTTGGTTTTGACCTACCGTAATTTTCTAACTAGTTTTGCATTGTGTGTTACACAAAAGTTTTGGTTAATTTTTATTTATTTTATTTTTAATGTTTTAGCAAAAAATTGAAATGCCAAAAAAGGCAATCCAAAAATGAAGTTTAAATCTGAAAGAGTCTGTTGTCAACAATATTTTTATTTATTGGCAAATTAATTTTAATATAAATTTTTGCGAAATTTCGAACATGTGAAAAAAAATGTTTTTAAATATTAACTTGTAATCAATAAATAATAGGGGACCTAAGAATTTCCAATGAACAACAATGATTGATTTCAAACCCTGTTCTGGGTCAAATTGAGTTTACTTGGTTACTACCATGGTACATTAACACAAGGTAGACTCCTTTGGGAGTGTAGATATGCTAAAATAATATCCGACTTGTCAAAATTGTCTTCATATAAAACAAAAACAATTTAACGCACACATGTACAAATTTTGCCTCATACACATGAATTTGACAATTGGGGTTTATGACTAGCCTATCGAGTCTACCTTGTGTAAATATACCTTGGTTAGTCCCAATTTACACTGTGGACATTTCTTGCCGGACAGAAAAAGTTTGTTGGCGAGAGAGGCAAGAAGTAAAGTGTGTCACGCATACAGCGTCGCCCCCTTACCTACAAACTTTTTCTGTCCGGTAAGAAATTTCCATAGTGTAAATTGCGACTTACTACCATGGTGAATTAATAAAGGTGGTCCATTGTGGCTTAAACGGACTACTTACAACATGGTCCAATGTACTGCAGTATGGGCCATGTTAAAAGAAATTAATATGCAGTGCTGCTAACAACTGCATTATGTAAACTTTTCTATAGTTTACAGTATTACACATTGGTAGCCCTGATGATGTCCATTTAAAAGTCTAAGTTTATGAAATTTGTAGAAAAGAAAAATGCTAACAATACCCCTTAAGTGTCCTCCATACTGTAGTTACATGGAGTACTTTTAAAACTAGCCCACTTTAGTACTCCATGGAGTAGTTTAGGGACTACTTCGGTGGGTTATATGCTCCCCTCCTAGGACATCGTAATGTTAAATGGACCACCTTTTACCCATATATTTGGAGTAGTTTTGAAGTACTCCTACTCCTTTATGGACTACTCTTTACATGCATGTATGGACTAGTCTCTTTATCTGCAGGGATTGTTTGTCTAATCAAGACAAACAATGCAAAATAAGACAAAGTTCAGTTTATGTTTACAAAAAATCTACGTTCTGTGCTGTGATTATTGTGTTTATTAAAGTTTTTGATATATTAATTTAAAATAAATAAGATATTTACCATAATTAAATAAAAATTGGCTTAAAATCTATTTATTTCATAACGTTCAGCGGCACGCTTTCATTTTTGTTTAAAGTATTTTTTGACGTAAGTCTGGGTTCACACTATGACATTTTTCATTCAGAAAGTCGGAGTTTATAGGTGAGAGAGAAAGGAAGAAAATCATGTTCTCTTCCTCTCTCACCAATAAAATCAGACTTTCTGAAAGAAAACTTTCATAGTGTGAACCCAGACTAAGCTAGGATATAATAAAAATTTTTTTGTAATGTGATATTTGTTGCCGTAACGATGCCACCTGCTTATTCCACCATGGTTGCTACAACATGAAAATTTATTGTGAGTAGTTTTTTTGAGACCCATTTTTCCGCAAATACATATCGAGCCCTATTTGCGATTATATCGTAAACGACAAAGGGCAAATTTTACAGGAGAGGGTTTTTATTTTTTTATTAAGTAGTGCAGCATTTTTTTTGGTTTCGTGTTATGCATTTATTTATTTTTAATAGCGCACTCGATTGTTTTCAAGAGCATGCTGAGATTCAATTGATAATAGTAACTGTCGTTTACGATAGTTTTAATGATGTCGCTTACGATAAAATTGCAAAAAAATAGCTCGATATTTCGTGAGTCTAGTCAAATGCTCGTTGTGATTTTGTGTAATACCCCAACTTGCCAAGACTTTATTTTGTGTACACATGAACAACATTTTGGCAGAATAATTTGTTTATGTTTTTTGATGTGGGGCATGACAACCCATAAAATAATTATAATCAATATTTATATGGCAATATTGCAGTGATGTTAGACATCGTAGTGCGAACAATTGCTTCAACAAAAACAAAACATACGTCTTCACAAGCCAAATTCATGTGCGTACAAAAAACTGTTTCTTGTTTGAATATAGCGGTGTCTCGTGAAGACAGGGTGTAACCACACAAGCCATTGTTTTGTGAACGCAACAACATAACGTTGGCAAAATAATTAGTTTTTGTTCTTTAATAAGAAGGCACGACTACCCGTATTAGAAGCAACAACAGCAATCAAGATTTATATGAAAATAGTATTGTTGCCATTAGACAAAGTTGTATGAACAAAATGTTTGAAATTAATTTTCTAAACGAAAAAAAAAATTGACACAACTAGTCTACACGAGCTTATTAATGCGCGTACGCAAAATTGCTTGTTATGCGAAGAGATGTCTTAACAACGCTATTTGAACAAGAACAAAATATCGAAAATAGCAGACTTTACAATCCAAATTAACGTGTGCACATGCACTTTAAAGGCCCAAATACACTTGTCAAATGCTTGTCCAGTGAATTCACTCGTGTACGTGTGCTGGACGTATGATTCGCCGTCATATCTAAGTTTTTTGATTTTCCATCCAGCATCGTCGGTGTGACACATGCAAACACATTTTCACTAATACTACCACAATGCTTGATGAGTATTTTGATCAGTGTATTTGGGCCTTAACAATAGTAGTCTACACTAGCCATATTAATGAGCGCACACTGAACTGCTTTTTGTTTTTAGTGAAGGCAAGGTGTAAGAATTGTATGACATTTTGTTGTGAGCTCGGGATTTAAAAATTGTTATGCTATTTAAAATCGTGTTTCGCCAAGAATCTGTTTAGTATGCTTCGCAAACATTGTAAACAGACAGTGGGCAGCCTATACATATTGTCGCTTACTTCGTGGGCAAGTAGCAGGCGTCTTGCACACTACACACACATTGTAAGCAGGTAGCCTTTTTGGATTTTTGCGATATTTCAGAAATTTTCTAGAAATTCAAACCTTGAAAAATATTTATTTAACTCGCAATATATTTATTAATTGCTCTTTATTACGCAACAGCCCGCAAACTTCTGAATAGCAATTAAAAAATAAGCTACTTTACAAAGTAGCAAATGAAAAATAACGGGACAAAACACAAACTGCATATTTACATACATACACTCACAATATTATTACAGTAACGGACTGTAGTTTATTTAAGAAATATTCCGTTCAGTCATTTTTAAATAAATAAACATTTAAAATTCCAAGCAAATTTATTTTTAACTGATTCTAACAGTTATTCAAAAAACTAAGTGCATATTAATACGGATTTTCAGTTGCAGTTAATATTGTCCGTTGATTGAGTTAAATTCTTCTTTATGTTAAATTAAATAAAAATGTAATTTAAAGCAACGAAAAGTTCATTTAATTTTTACTGTCAAAAATTCAACCGTGAATTCCGTAAAAACAAATGAATATTCAGTTATCGTATATAAATTAATTGTCAAAAAATTAACTACATATTCCGTAAAAAAAAATAAATATGCAGTTATTTTATAAAATTTTACTGTCAAAAACTCAACACCATATTCAGTTAAAACAATTAAATATTCAGTTATTTTATATAATTTAACTACCAAAAATTAATTTTTACTTATCTATAAAAAATGAGTTGCTTGTTTTGTGTAGGCAATTCCCATTTTCTATTTGTTAAAATCATTTGGTTAAATAAATCAAATTTTAAAAGTAAAATAATTGCGAAGCCATATCGGTCATGCTGCTGGTGGCTTATAATTGAGAGTTCTTCTGTAAACAACGTGGTTAGTACAACGCAAGTAAAACAAACGTGTGTAACAGCGTAAGTAAATAATAACATTCTCCCTCTCTCGCTTATAAGAAAAACAAGCGGACAGATGTCTGTCTGGTATTTTTTAGAAATTCGTCTCTTTTGTGGAGTAAACGAAAATTACTGAATTTAATAAAATAACTGAATATTTAATTGTGTTTACTGAATATGGTGTTGAATTTTTGACAGTTAAATTTTACAAAATAACTGAATATTTATTTGATTTTACGAAATATGGTGTTAAATTTTTTGATAGTAAAAATTACATGAACTTTTTGTTAAAAATAAATGAAAAATAAGTAGACCGGTTTTTAATTGAATTTTCATTTATTTTATATTACAATTTCAGTTAATTTTACGTACAGAATATTGTGAGTGTACAGAATATATCAGCACATTTTAAAAGATGAGCGAAATTAATTTTTGTAAATTCCATACACTGCCGTCATATACATACTTTGTAAGCTAGAATTCATTGAACACAAAGTGTTACAAAGTTCATTGAAGAGATGTGATATGCAAAATCTGCCGCTTTGACAATATTTTGCATTTGCTCTTTTACAAGCATAATACTGAACTCCTCTAACGTGTTTAGAATATAAAATTTTCTGGTTTGTTTCCTTCTTAAATAACTTTTCAGTCTACCCCGCTTTCCCAACAATGCATGTGGAATAACTTACCCGCCAAACAAAAATCCAAAGTATGTAAGTTAGACTTAAGCGTTGTTGTTATTTCTCTTGTTTAAGTTGTTGTAATTGATGCAGTAGCTGTTGTTGTTTTCTGTAGCTTTTGTTTTTTTTTTTTTATTTATTTTTTCTTACTTTGTTGTTGAATTTTCACAAAATTTCAAAATAGTCTGAGAAAAACTACGAAATAATTTTTTTTTATTATTATTATTGTTGTTGTTGTTTTTTTTTTTGTTATTGTTCAGAAACTAAGAAAAATAAAAGAAGAAAAATATAAGACAAAAAAAAAAAAAAAAAATAGAAACATAAAGTCGGTTGTTTGGCTTAAAATAGGAATAGTGACACAAAGAGTGAAAAGAGCTGGGGAGGGGGAGTTGTTGATATGATGTTGGTTGCTAGTTTGACTTGGTTTGGTATGTGGTTTCTTCTATGGAAAGGCCAGTATGGTGGAGGAGGTGGAAAAAGAGGAGCATGGCGCTGTTGTATGAATTTTTTTTTTTGTAAGACAAAAAATATCTTGCAGTTTTATATTTTTATAGGTAGGTACAAACAAAGAGAAAAAACAGCAGTATTTGACGATTGCACTTTACATTTGATACAGGGTGGCGAATAATGAACGTAACGATTTATTAAGTGAATACATTTTTAGTTTAAATAAGTTTATTTTGAAAAAAAACAAACAAACAAAAATAGAAACTGGGAATTATTTCCTTCCGAAGGTTACTTTATATTATATTCAACATTTTTCATTTTTCGAATTTATTCTATGAGCTAATAATTGTAAATTTTTCTGTACATTCAATATACCTCATTGCTTTCCAAAGGAAGGCTAAGGTAAAATGTAAAAAGAAAATACAATATAATAGTCTGGTAGTGTATAAAGTCATTTCTGAAAAATTGAAGGAATAGAACTATTACAAAAAAGCTTTATAAAATACATAACTGAAATTTAGCTCATAGAATAAATTCGAAAAAATGAAAAATGTTGAGTATAAGTTTATTTTGTTTTTTTTTTAAGAATTTACTTTGAAAAACTTGGGAAATTTAAGATAGAAAAACTCAGCGCAGAACAAAGCTTTTCAATTTTATTTTGAAAGTCTGCATTCGATTATTGAGACACAAAGATCGTATCGAAAAACGAGCGATGAAACCTATTTTCACCCCAATGGTCACCTCAATAAAAATATGAGCCAACCAAAATCCGCCAATAACTGTTGAATATCAAATGCACCCATTTCTAAGCACATTAAAGTGTGGAATAGCTTCAGAAAAGATCATTGGACCAGATTTTTCGAAAACGACGATCAAAATGTGGTTAATGTGTATGACTTTCAATACCGGGCTTTGATTGAATAGTTCTAAGGCTCAAAGCTTACACAGCTCAGCTCGTCCAACTTCGGCTCTTTTTTTTGGCAATCATAAACTAACTTATGCGCCACCCTATACAAACGAGTTAAGAATAGAAAAAAGACATTAAAAGCGAAGAAGAGAACGCGATAATCAGTGATGCCAACTTTTTGAGAGCAAAAAGCACTTTAAAATTTAAAAAAAGCACTAAAAAGCACTATTTCGAACAAAAAAAAAGCGTTAAAAAGCACTAAGCCATTTTAACAATTTAATTAAACACAAAACAAGTTGCATTCGGCTGTGCAAAATATAACATACCTCCAAAATTGAAAAAAGGCGACGGATTTGATTGGGGATTTTAAAAAAATATATTTACATTCGTATATAAACATTTTTAAACGTATTATTATTATCTTCAATAAAAATATCATCCAAATCACTTGTATCACTATCATCTGAGTTTGAATTGGCCAGTTTTAAAGTAATACAGTGCGAGCACGATTTTCGTAACTCGAAAAAATTTGCAATGACCGACCATTGTTTATTTTAAAAATCCTTACATTTTATCGTTTAAATAATTCTAAATTAAAATCGTGCAAAGTTTAATAAAACATTTGGCGTAAAGAACACACATAAGGTGCAAAATAGAAATAACATGTATGTTTGTATTCTGATACTTAGTCAACCTTTTTGCAATAGCACTAGATGTAGAAGTGTACAACACACGGTTATTTGGAGACGAGTGTCGTGCGTTTGAAAATTAAGGCGCATGAAAAATGGCAGGTTACTCAACGCTAGTTATAAAAAAGCATTTTCTGTCAGCTGTTTTTAATTTATTAAACACTTTGCTTATACCAAGTTACGGCTCTTTTTTTGTTTTCAAAGTCGTTGCGTCCTTTTTTACGGTTTTCGACTGCATTAAAAAAATGTTTTCTGAAAACAAATACATCATTTTTATTACGAATTCTTAATATGTTTTCAACGCTAAAAAATTTCCAAATTGCTAGGAAGCCTAGCTCTAACCTCGTAAATAACCTATCTTTTATCATTTGAAATCTTAAAATATTTGCAGGCCTTCTTAAAATTGTACCCCAAATAGCAAATCTCATCTAAGTCATCCTCTTTATAATCAAAGTTTTAAAAAATTACAGAAAAAAATAAAAATTGTAAAAAGCACTAAAGGCATTAACGAAAAATTGAAAAAGCACCAAGTTAGTGCTTTTTCTTAGTTTGGCACTAAGGATAAAATTTTGGCGTTTTGAGGCATCAAAAAGCACCATAAATAGTGCCAAAAGCACTAAGTTGGCATCGCTGGCGATAATACCGATAAAAGAGTGCTCGCTCTCTTTAACATGTTAACAGAGAGCATAAATAGCAAAGAAAAACTAATCTAAATAATACTGTAATTAAGAGTTTTCATCATCATTATTGCCTTTATTATTATGCTTTCATCATTATTTATATTAATTAAACTTAATAATTAAGTTTAAAAGTAGGAAAGAAGGAAAAACTAAAAGAAAAACCAAATCAAATCAACTAAATTAAACTGAAGATAAACAAGAAAAAAACGATAAAGTAAAGTAAGATAGACACGAGATGTAACACGTTAAGTTAGCGGAACTAGCTGGTGTTACTGAGTACCAACCAACCAACCAACGAGCCCAACTGCTGAGATGGCTTGTTCAATTTGTTGAATCGAAGGCCACAAAATTGGTTTGGTTTTTTTTCGTTCTGATTTTTTAACAGCAGCAGCCGCCTCTGACAACCGCAGCAGCATTTAAAGAAACCAAAAGAATGTGGTTTATTTTTTACGTTTGTTATTTTTTTTAATATTCTTGCATTTTTTTCGTTTTAGATTTTTAGAACCGAACTAAATCGTACTACATTTTACAACATACATACATATGTATGTATGTATGTATATACATGAAAGAAAAGCATACATGTGTATATAAAACAGTGGGCCCTAAATGCATTTATAAAAATGATTGAAAAAAATTTTAAAAGATTTAACGGCCAATAAAGCTAAGAGTGATAGAGAAATTTGGAAATTTTAAAATCAGGTTTGTGCTTAAAAACATAATTTTTTAATACAGTGGGCGAAAGTTTTAATTATGTAATTCCAAAATAATATAAGCGTATTCGTTATTACAGAAATCGCTAAATCTTGACGAAATTGTAAAAATTTTAATGTACCATTGATGCCAGATCTTGCATTGTATCATTGGAAGTAATACAATTGTCTATATGCTCATACACTGAAAAAAATAAAAAATTATTTCAATTAAAAAATTTGTGATATTAATTAAAAAATTAATTAAATTTGCATCAGTAAACAAGTTAATAGTATCAACTAAACGTTTAATTAACTTGATTAACGTTAAGTTCGCTTGATTAAACGTTTTATTCACTTTAATTAAACGTTTATATAATTCACTTGATTAAACGTTTAATTCACTTGATTAATAATGTTTTATTTTTGATTAGTGCTTTAATTGGTGAACAATTTTGGAAATTTTTTTTTGTGTTCTTGGAAGCAATAAAATTGGTTTAAATACAAAGCTTTTTTTTCTCGGATTGCGATTGATTTTAAATATTGAATTATTTCTAGAGAAAAAGCTTCAATTAACAGACCACACTTAAACAAAATATTCATTTCGCAAATAAAAGTTTCTATACTTGGTAGGATGATACGGGTAACAGCTGTCAATATTGTGTCAGAATTTAAGTCAGAACTGCACAAATATCAATTAATCCTTAATTTTTTGTTAACTTAAATTTAAGTTTCCCCCGTTTTAATCCAGAACCTTTTCGGAACAATGAAGTTGAAATAAATTGTACTTCAGGTATTAAATATTGATTTTATCGCTTTAATTTGAATCGTATTTTTTGGTAATTTTTTAAGAAAAATATAGGCAAGATTTTCAATTTAAAAATTTAAATGGCTGCAACTGAATTCTTTTTAAATGGCGTCATTATAATTTAAGATTTAAATAAAACGAAAGTACGTACGTACTAGGGCTTCCAATCGGGATTGGTTTTTCTGAATCCCGGGATTCGGGATTGAAGAACATATTTCGGGATTTCGATTTCGGGATCCCTGGATTTTCGGGATATTTCGAATCCCGGGATTCACGGGATTTTAAAAAAATTTTCGGGATATTTCGGGTTTTTTAAATTTTTTGTATACCCAATATAAAAAAAATGTTTGAACTTTATAAAAAACTACTTAATTTTCGAGTTAAAATACACATTTCATGAACGTATATTATTTATTTGTAAAAATATAATAAAAACAAACTTAAATAATTAATTGATCAATATTCATAATGACAATGTAAAGCGGCTCATACACTTGCAATAAAATTGTTAAATTTTACGTATTGTACAATTATATCGGCACAATATATTGGCAACAATCAAAAGACTCTTGATTTGTATTGCACAACTTTAAAAGTGTTGGCAACATTGTACAATGCTGTTTATATTATTTCTATAGGTTAGTTCACCTTTTTATTGAATGAATGAAACCATTGTGCGACTTATTGCATAAAGTCTGGTACTCTGTTCAACATTTCACGTGAAATGCTGTCAAAACGCATGTGAAAAAAACTTGTGCGGAATATGTATGAAATAATGTTTTTGTTAACCTCATTAAAACAGAGTGGTAAGCCATAATACAAAAACTGCAAAATTTCAACTGAACTACCAACATTTAAAGCAAAACCAAGCTGTTCCGTCAAAATTATGTATAGAAACTTTGTTATGGCGGCACAAATATGTTTTCAGATTAACTAAACCTAGTTCAACTGACATCTCAAAAACATAGCCTAAATGTATTTTGAAATTATCCAAATATTTTAAACTTGTCAAATATATTTTAAAATTGTCCAAATATATTAAAAATTTTCAAATACAATTTAAAATTGTCCATATGTATTTCAAATCTATCCAAATGTATTTTAAACTTTTTTTTGTTAACAAATACACGTATCTTTATACAATTTGTTAAAAAAAATTTAAAAAAATAAATAATATAAAAAAAATCCGAATCCCGGGATCGGGATTTCCCGATTGGAAGCCCTAGTACGTACGTCGCGATAACCGTTAGTTTAAAGTTAAAATCGCTAATTGTTCGCTTAGATTTTTTTAATATAAAAACTTAAACGTTTCCTTTAGGACTTCGTTTAATCCTGAATATTAAAAAAAAAAAAAAATCAAGTAAGAGTGCTATATTCGCCTGTGCCAAGTCTTAAGTACTAATGCAGTGCCTTAGACCACTCACCCGCTTACACCAAATTAACAAAAAAGAAAAAAAAATTAAAGTAATATATTCGGCTGTGCCCTATTTTATATACCCTTCATCATGCAGCGATAGGAACAGAATGTTATGTTATGCTATCTTCTCCAATACCGCCCATATTTTGTTGGATGTTGTGTATTGATAATCAAGATGCTTGTACCTAATTTGGAAACTTCTGATCTTGTCGTTCTCAAGAAATACACAAAACAAATCATAAAAACAGCCAGTTGTGGACTGACCGGTCTGAGTTTCAATAGCAAATAATTCCGAATTATATGTGATATAATTATTAACCACCGAGCCCCCGTCATATCTGGGGTCTTCGGAAAACCTATTTCAACTTACAAACGGACAGACAGACGGACATCTTTTAATCGCCTTAGCTACTGTGGTGAAGGGTATTATAAGGAAAGATTCAGCAATTGAAAGGCAATTCTGCTTACTTAATATGTCTTAAATGCTGTTGCTTTCCCCCCACCAAATATGGAGATTTAAATGCATAAAAACTGAAACACTTCTGAGTTTTAAGTCTTCGAATATTAAAAAATCTTATTTTCATTTAACCAGATCACCAAGCAAACATAACTCTCTCAGAAAGTCTACTGATATTACTAGTTCTAGATAGAATATTATGAAATGTGCTATTCCGCACTCAAAATATTATGTAGTTAAATTCAAACAAAAATTTATTTTAAACAACTTAAAATTCATTTAAAAAACGGATCATTTACATTTCATTTAAAACAAATGATTTTTACATTAATTAATAAGTTTTTTATTTATTTAAAAGCATATTCCTTCAAATTGAATAGTTTTTACTTTTAAAAAATATATTTTAACCGACAAAAATCAAACTACATAACAAAATAAATACGGAAAAACATTATTTTTTGATAGTTTGTTTTTTGCATAACAAACATAAATGTAAAAAAATAAAATTATTCGTAAAATAACTATATTTTTATTAAATTTTAACAGTACGGAAAACGATTTTAATAACCCACAAACAGTTACTGTAATAATTTTATGAGTGCGGGTATAATTTAGAGATAAATAATTGCCTTGTTCTTTAGTTTTTTAATAAATTTTTGTCGAATCCTTTTTCTCTAAAACTTAACAAAAAACTGACTTTAATTCAACTTAAAAAAAAACTTAAGCAAAATGCCAACAATAATGTAGTGGGAAATGTAAGAAAAGATAAACTTATTGTTGCATTTTGTTTAAGCTTTGATATTGTTCCAAATAAGACTTTTTGAGTGTTTGCAATTCTCATTCACTCTGCAGTTTTTCTAAAAATTTTTTGGGAGCAAGTTTTCTGCGCATAGAAACTTGCTTATCTTCCATAAATTTCAGTGTTTTTATCAAGAATAAAAATTGGGAAAATCTTATTTGTTGACATTTTTTTGTTTCTTTTATAAATATTAACACCCCATCTTGACGAGCCATTGTTTTATGATTCCAAGAACAACACTTTATTTGATGTGGGGGAATACGCATGACAAGACAACCGATTTAAAAATCAACAATAAAAATCAAGATGGCGGTCATTTATATGACAATACTGTCTTGAATGTTAGATGTTGTTGGGCGAACAATTGTTTGAACAACGCTGTTTCAAGAAGAACAGAACATCGCCAACAGCAGTCTTCACAAGACAAATTCATGTGTGCACAAGAAATTGTTTGTGGTTCAAACAAAGCGATGGCTTGTTAAGACGGGTATTAAGTCATAAATGTTTTTGTCTTAACAACAAAAGCTTACAATTATTGTTACAAAGTTTAATTTAGACAGCAATCATTATATTAAAGAAAAAAGTTAAGTTAATTGTTATGTGTTTGTGGTATTAATTAAATTAATTTTAGCCACGTTGATTTGCTTTAAATAAATGATTTCCTTAATTATTTTATTTAAATACAAGTCTATTAAATGTAAATAGTTTATTAATAGATTTATCTTGAATGTCTTAAACGTAATTAATTTGTAAACATAACAGTCATAGTCTTTTTTTTACACCTAGTGCACCTTAATAGTGGAGAGGGTATTATGCGTTTGTGCTAATGTGTGTAACACAAACAAATATTTTTTAATTTTAGTACACCGATCGACTCAAAATCACTTTCTGAGTCGATCTAACGATGTCCCTCCGTCTAGCTGGCTGGTTTTTATAAACCTTGTGCGCAAAGAACATTTGATGAGAAGTGATACATACGTTTTAACTGACATAAGGACAAATCCTTTTGAAAATCGTATGAATTGGGCCTAAATTTCATAAGGTTTTCATATAAAATTCTGTCCGGAATAGTATTTGTGCACATAAACTTTCTTACTAAGTTGATATTTAGTTTAAATTTGGTACAAAAATATGTAATTTTGCATCATGCCCACTGTGCAACACTAAAACTAAACGAACCAAAAAATAAACGATCACATGAATTGACAAAAAAAAAATTATTGTTTTTTTTGGTTTAAGTTGCTTTTTATGTTTAAGAAGCTTAAACGTTTCTATTTTGTATTTATTTCTTTTTTTAAAATTGTTGTAATTTTTGTTTGTTTTTCAGAACGTTACTGATTTATAAAAGAATTTTGTTTAAGTCCCGTAAGGTGCCATTAAAAAAAACAATGATAAAACACAAAGATTAAGACGTCCATAATGATGATGAGGAAGAAGCTTTAAGCATTAAATTGTAGCTAGATGAAGAGAGATTAAAAAAAAAAGTTATACCAATCCAGTTTTAGAACAACGCCAAGCAACTAACAATTTTTAAAAATATTTTATTGCCAAAATACCATTTTTTTTCATTTACATAAAAAAATCTTTTTTTTTTTTTTTGATAAATTGAAATACAAACAAACCGCTTTATTAAGATGTTTTTTGTTCAACTATTATTTAAATAAATTTTCTATTTTTTTCTAATATTTTTTCTATTTGTATTTATAATTTTCTACACATTTGTTTAACATTTAACACTCTCTTCTCATTCACTCACTTGTTGGTTTGATTGTATGTTTGTTGTTTTTTTATCTGTATTATAATGAGTGGATGTGTGTGTTTTTTTAATTTTATTGTATTCAAAGTTGACTTTCATTAAAGAAAAGAAAAAACAACAACAACAGTATAAGAAAAACAAAAAGTTTATGGTACAAGTCTTTCTTTAGTGTATTTTTTTTTCTTTATTTCTGTTAATCACTCTCTATTAAAAATTTACAGTTTCTAATCCCTATTCGATTCTTCACACATTCACTTGTGTTATTTATTCACTTTTCACTAAAATCCAACCGCTCTCGTTCACAAACGCGTAACAACTGAATTCATTAAACGAAAGACTTTGAACACAAACCTTAAATTGATTTCGGTGGCTCCTCGATGTAGTCGTCATCGTCGTCGCCATCGTCTGCTTCGTTTAATTTTATCTTTAACAGCGAATACCACTGCTTAAAGGTGTTTGTGTGGCTCTCTACTAACTAATGTAGTATTTTAACTAGCCAGAGAATTGTATTAGGTTTTGCCCCATAATGGCTGTTGAGATCGCCAAAAATTCCTATTTATAAATCACTTATCGACTTTTCGTATGCTCAAAAAAGAATTCTTCTTTAAAACAGAGGGGAAAAATCTAAATATTTTAAAATTTTTGACTTGATTTCAAAAATAGTTTTCTTCTTAATTACAATCTATATATATAAAAATAAGTTGCATTGTGTTTTCCGCAGCCACGATAGAAGTTAAAAAAGAGTTAGTGGCAGTGCAGACAAAACATCCACAGGTTCGACAAGTAAGAATGTATAGTCGGTCAAGCCCGACCATATGATACCCTACACCACAGAATTTAATAACACATCATGCTTATGTGTCCATATTAATATGGATTTATCTATGTTTATTAACTTCATTAAAATTGGTTTGAAAGTTTTTGAGAGGCAGAAATTGCCCTTACCTCCCCTTGTGGTCCTATTTTTGAAAAACTGTATAGTTTATGTGTCCATATAGATATGGATCCATCTATGTTTTAAATTTCATTAAAATCGGTTTGAGAGGCAGAAATTTCCCCTATCTCCCCTCGTGGTCCTATTTTCTTAAAAATGCATAGCTTATGTGTCCGTACAAATATGGATCTATCTATGTTTTAAATTTTATTAAAATCGGTTTGATGGTTTCTGAGAGGAATAAATTTCCCCCTCTCTTCTCTCGTGGTCTTACGATTCGGCCCATTTTCAATAGGCTTGGTCCTTGTGCCAATAAGAACCTATGGCCCAAATTTTATCAAATTATCTTCAAAATTGCGACCTGTACTTTGCGCACAAGGTTACATGGACAGCCAGCCAGCCAGCAGGACGGACATCGTTAGTTCGACTCAGAAAGTGATTCTAAGTCGATCTGTATACTTTAAGGTGGGTCTAAGACCAATATTTTAAGGCGTTAAACACATCAGCACAAATGCATAATACCCTCTCTACTATTGTGGTGTGGGTATAAATAAGTTGCATTGTGTTTTGTAATTGATGTTCTCTGAAATGCGATTTTGTTTCTGTAAAGTTCACATGGAAGGTGCCGTCAATACCAAGGGTTTTATGTATGAATAGGTCGTAAAGAACTATAGCCTATAGTTTTCATTATTTAGGGCCCCTATCTTCTTAATTAATCTACCGGGTTTCCTGAAATTTGGCATGCATACACTGTAACATCGGAAAGACGAAAGGGCATTGAATAGGGCAGGAGGGGTAAAAGCTCCGCCTCCCTATATCTTCTTAACTAATCAATAAGTTTTTTTGAAATCGGGCAGGCAAATAGTGTACCATCTGGAATGAACTATAACCTATAATTTTTTCTTAAAATTTGGCTAGCGGACACTGTTACATCTGAAAGAAATAAGTTATCCGGGCCAGCTAGTAAAATATAAATATTAGTTTTTGATGCTGAATGTGCTTAATGTAAATTTTTATTAAACATTCCCTGATGATGATATTCAAAGGATATCGAAATATCGAAAACAAATAAAGAAACAATTTTTACATACAACAGACCTCGAGCTTAAGCATTTTAATTTATATGGAATTTTAAAGGTCGAATAAAAATACAACTTAAGGAAAAATTATAATATATAAAATTTAATAATTTCTCTTCAACTCGCTGTTTAAAGGATTTAGTAAAACTAATCAAATGAAATTTAAAATCCTGGGCTTCATAAAGAATCATAAACATTTGAGTTTTTAAAGATTATATAATAAAAAAGGGAGGTTAGTTGGTAGTGCACTAGTCTATTAGTACGAAGGTTGCGGGCTTGACTCCCGCCAGAGGCCTTGTCTTATTCACTACATCCGGCTACTATTGCTCGGTTAATTTGATTAGAATATAATAATTGTATTTGTAACTCTCAGGCTGGGTTTCTGAGATCTCAGTTAAACTAAGTTTAGTTAATCCGAATACAGATTTGTGCCGCCATTACCAAATTTGCATAAAAAGTTTTGACGAAACAGCTTAGTTTTGCTTAAAATATTGGTCTTTAATAAAATAATCACATTTCGCCGGGAAAATCTGAGATTCAGACTACGTTAAACTTAGTTAAACTTAATACACATCTCAAAAAACGAACTTAATAAATAATACAAAAAAAAAATAGAATAAGGAATATGACATATACAAATTTGATGGTGTAAAGAAATACTACCGCACACTAAATCACAAACAGGCACAACTCAAAAATTAACAATATCGTTTTTCTTTTCGTTTGTGACTTCTTTAAATTTTCTTTTTTACCATTTTGGGAACTCAATTTGATTAAGCAATATTTTTGAAGCCACTTTTATGCCCCTCCTAAACATTTTTGAATCGTAAGTTGTGCCTGTTTATGATTAAGTGTGCGATATGTATTTCTTTACATCATCAAAAAATTGTGTTCACGCGAGACTGATATTTGATACGCATCAGCTGCAGATTTGTTCTCATTTAAGAAGTAGAAATTACAAGTTCGGGCAATAACACTTTTTATTTTATCAAAGTTATTTTTGGGAATACTAAATTTATTATTAATAAGTTTTCTCTATGGCGTGCTAAATTCCCAAATTTTTTTTATATTGTTAAAAACTTATTTTTAAATTTTTCAGTAACATGAAGGGTATTTTTTAGAAGTTTAAAGAAAATCGTCAAAAGTATATTGGTTTCAAATTAAATTTTTTTCGAAATTATATACATATGTATAATCGAACAGGCAAACGAGAACAGGTCATCGACATTCCTGCTGTTTGTGGACCTTGAACGGTATTTCGACTCCATAATAGGACATAACATATGGAAATCCCGAGCATAATACCGAATTTGATAAGGAATATGTACTCCAGAAAGGATGTGTACTTTTCCTGCTTCTATGCTTTTGGTACTAGATGACTTAAGGGTGGCAACTGAAGCACATCTAACAAGGTAGACTCATTAGGGAGAGTGTTACAAAAAAAAAAAACCCTGGATTGTCAAAATTGTCTCCATGTAAAACAAAAACAATTTAATGTACAAATGCACATATTTTGGCTCATACATGCAACATTTTACAATTGGGATTTATATGTATCTGCCCCTAATGTCCCTAAACGAACGCAAAATCTCCAAGGGATATGCAATGGACTCAATTTACCAAACTAATTGACCTGGATTACGCAGATGACTTATGCCTTTGGTTTTAAACACACACCGGAAGAATACCAAGAATTTTATCGAAACGCTTTTAAGGTTGGTCTAACAATACGAGAAAAACAAAGATAATGTGAATTATTACAAACAACAACAACGCACTTGTATTAAATGAAGTAGTCATAGAAGATGTCCAATCTCCTTGATGCATGGGATGTACAATTCCAAGAAAAGTGATGCGGATGAAGATGTTACAAATTGACTGAAAAAAGTACGTAAGGCCACGAACTCCTTGAAAAAAGAAATAGATGTCCAATGACAACTCATTAAAATTAAGAAGTGATCTGAAATAAGAAATTTACAATACCAGCGTTAAAGATGGGGTCTATACTAAAAAAAATTACCATAAAGTTACAGCACTTCTCTAACCGCTGCCTTAGCCGCATATTCGAATATTTTTGGCCAGAGACTATTAGTAACATCGACCTTTTGCGCCTGACACATCAATTTTCGATTAAGCAAGACACCACACGATGGAAGTTTGAATGAACTGGTTACACGTTAAAGCCAGAGAGCACTATCACTAAAACTGCTCTAACATACAACCTACAGTGCACTCGGTGACCTGGTCGCCCTAAAACCAACCACTTGGCAGCCGTTATCTCTAAAATATCTTATCAAGTCGAGATTTATGTGGGACAATGCAGTCAATACAGCACAAGACACAACCAGATGCAGATTTCTAGCTGATGCCGTTCGCTCCCAAGATAGAGAACAGCGGATCATCATCATGAAAGTTCCCATTAAAAAAATTCCCATTTTACCAATAAATCCCCACGATCTGGCAGCTTAACTTACTAAATCACTTGTTGAAACAAGTTGTTTTTCTTTTGTTGTTGTTATTTATACCCGTATTCGTACCCAACTGTGTGGATTTTTATTATCGAATTTTTTGGTATTTACTCTTTTTTTTCTTTTTCTTGTTGTTTTTTTTCTTTGTTTTGCCAATTTTAATGTTTTTTTTCGTATTAGACAAGTATTTTTTAAATATCTTTTGATGTTGTTGCTAGTTTTATTGCCTTTAAGCTTTTTTATGTTCTTCTTATTTAGCGTTTAAAAGTTTATGTGTTTGTTTGTATGTAAATAAGTTTTTTTTATGATTGTATTAGAATGATGATGGCATGTGCGCTAAATATTGGAGTATAAGACCAAAAAACTAACAAACAAGTGGTGCAAAGGGGTGATATTTTTATGAAAGACAGCGTTGACAAAGAGTGATAACATTTTAGATTATGGGTAAATTTTGTAAATTTTTCAAAAATATTTTAATATAAATAGCAATTATAATAATAATTTTCTAAAATATAATTGACTGGAAAAACTTAAAAATTTATGGGTAAAGTTAGGCATTGGTGGTTTTTTGCTCATAACGCAGTCGATTGTATAACGATATAGTTGAATTTCAATAGCAAACTATTCCGGACTGTATGTGTTATAAATATATAACAATTATGTATATGGGATCTTTGGTAAGCCCATTTCAACATACTCACGGACAGACCCCGTTTCAACTCTTTGCTCATAAGGATCCATAAGGATTCATGTATGTAGGTGGAGGATATAAAAATGGGAATTTTTAACTTTTTCCCGTAGGTTTTTTTCCACTCGGAGACCAATGCGGTCCATTGTGAATCCCTTCAATGAAAAAGGTAGAAAAACAGAAAAGTGAAGAAAAGAAATAAGAGGTGGATAGAATTAAGAAAGTTATTAGGTACCAGGTATTACCCTCCCTACAGTCCCCTCAACAGAAACAACCGCACTATTTCCCTGACAAACCCCAGTAGATCAGCTGGATTGTACCCAGCGATGCACCCCAGCTCGTCGTGAAATATATCTTCTTGCCATATCTGTCTGAGACCCTGCATCCTAGGACAGTAGCACAGTACATGCTTGATCGTCTCTAGCTCCCCAGAATCATCGCACAATCTGCAGAAGTCCGGTATGGTATTGTCCCATTTGCCCGTAAAAGCCCTTACAGGACAATGACCCGTCAAGAACCCTATAAGTGTCCTAAGACTGTCTCTATCCAATCCCAGTAGAACCCTGGTTGCTCCTGCGTCCAAACTGGGCCATAGTGCTTAAGACACCCTGCAATCCGTTCTCCAGGACTGGTTAACGTCATCACGGAATCTTTCCCGTCTCACCCCACAGTAATAACATAGGGGAGGATTTAGCCCCCTGTCCCTTACCACTAAGTCCATATTCGAACCCCCACTCGCGAGTTCGTCCGCCATCTCATTGAATGCCTCCATGAGTTCCTTAAGAACATTCCTACACCCAGCGACCAGGCACGATCGCACCGTATGATTTGTCAATGCCCTAAGCGCCGCCTGACTATCGACGCAAATTGTCACCACAGATCCACCCGCGATGTGATCCAGTATAACTTCCGTCGCCCTCCAATCCCTTGCATCTCAGCCTGGAAGATACTGCACTCATCAGAGTGTCTGAATGACCTTTTCACTTCCGCGATATGTACACCGACACCAGTGCCGGTTTCCATCCTGGATCCATCCGTAAATACCGCCCACCTCAAACAGTTCATTGCATCCACGTCAAACTTCCCTATCCGGGAACTCCACTGTTGGCGTTATACTGAAGTCCAGGGTCAATTAACCAGAATGAATAATAATCTTCCGAAATTGCGTCTAAAACTTCTCTAAAACTTGCAACTAGAAAAAAAAAAAACAATACAAAACAATAAACAGATGGGTCTTTAATTAAGATTTAATTTAAAATGGGAAAATTGGGTAAGAATTGGTAAATACCGTAGAATTTTCCCAAAAGGTGTGTAAACACGTTTTGTAATAAAATTGATAGACGAACACATTGCGTGGCAAACTTTTTTATTGATAAATATTCAGAACTTTATTATGCACACTCTATTGTCTATCTACATATTTATGAAAATTGATGTCATAATCACCATCACTATCACTTAATTCCCCATTGTCACTTTCACTCCAAAAAGAGATAAGCAGAAGTGCGACCGACCATTGTCTTTCGTTGTCAAACTGCGAACGCAAGCAATCTCATGCTTAGAAACTAGCTAATTTATTACGCATTCATTGCGAATCCCAATAAAAAATTGAGCTTCACACGAAGCAGGTTTGTAAGTGAGAAATGTAAGAGTTTCGCTTACCATACCGCTTACGGAAGGAATGCATTTTAAATGGCGAGTTCCCGCTTTGAAGCAATATATGTTTGACACAAAATGCGCTTTATTCAACGCATATAATAACTGGTGAACGTAGCTATCAGCTTTACACACTGAATGTTTTTTGACAGTTATTTTTGATGTTCTCCCTTACTTCGTACTAACTTCGTTGCACTTGAAATACTATTTTTTTTATTAATGAAACTTGTTAAGAGTTCCTGCACTTAAATTATTAAATGTACCATTAGTGCTTCGCAAAACAAGCAAATGGCAACAAATACAAAATTACAACAAAAATGGAAATTATATCACCTTTTACGTCAAAAAATACTTTAAACAAAAATCCAAGCGTGCCGCTGAACGTGATGAAATAAATAAATTTTTAGCCAATTTTTATTTAATTATGGTCAATATCTTATTTATTTATATTCAAAATGATCAAAAACTTTAATAAAATACAATAATCACAGCACATAACGAGGACTTTTTGTAAACATAAACAAAACTTCGACATAAACCTAGACAAACAATGCAAGAGCAAAAAATAGTCATCTGGCGTAGTGCTGCCACCTGTTTATTTCACCATGGATGTTACTTCATCCTTCACACTGCAGATGCAAATATGTACCTTGCTGATTTAAGTTGCTTGGTACCGGTTCACACACGTCAAGTTTGACGCGTCAAGTCTTGAGTTTTTAGAAGAGAGGGGAAATGAAATGGCATTCTCTTTTCCCTTCTCTCCTAAAAGCTCAAGACTTGACGAATAAAACTTGACGTGTGTGAACCGGCACTTGGTAATACCGGTTGACATTTCACAGTTACTGCATATTGCATGCCTTTTCGGCAATTTAAACGAAGGATGCAAATCGTCCAAACACTCTTCCCAGAGCGAAAGCTCCGCAATTGAAAATGGAAAACCGAATAACAGAAAAAATTATCAATAGTTTTCTATCAATTAAAAAAATTGTTTTTAAAGTATTTCAATTGATAATTGAACCAATTTTTTTTTGTTGAAAAAAAAAATTTTTAATATAATTTTGATTTAATTAACATTTTAGTTGTTAAGTAATAAATTTTTAATTAAAATATTGATTAAATAATAAAAAATTTTTTCGTTTTAAAATAAAATAATTTAAACTTGTAGAATTGTTGTTTTGAATTGTCAAGACCTGAGCTGTATTTAAATAAATCAATTAACACATTGTTTGAAACAGCAGAGTTTTTGGATCATTTTTAATTAAAATTAAAAATACTCTATTTAGCTTAATTTCTTCGACCTTCTTAATATTATTTCCTTTCAATAATTTTTCAAGCTCAAGGTCCGTTTATTATAAAAATTATTTATTTAAAATGTATCCAATATTTCGCTATCTCAATGGATAGCTTCTTCAGGGATTTTTGGTTTTTTATATTTCAAGCAATTTTTAAATATTGGATTTTAAATAAATAATTTTTATAATAAACGGACCTTGAGCTTGAAAAATTATTGAAAGGAAATATTAAAAATACTCTTTACTGAAAAACAAAACTCACAATTTAAAATTTTTACAAAAAAATAATAGTTGCAAAATCAACAAATGTATTGCTTGATTCTATGAATTTAGTGATTAGAGACAATTTTCAATTAAGAGTTTTTGTTATTAAATTGTTATTTTAACTCAAAATTTATTTCAAAGCATCTAAAATGTTAATAAATCAAAATTATATTTTCAATTTTCTTTCAACAAATAAAATAATTGATTCAATTATCACATTTATGAAATTTAAATCTTTTTAAACAAATTTTTTTTATTGACAAAAAATTACTTACAATTTTTTCTGTGTAGCTTGAGTCAAAATTTCATTTGTTGTTAGTTTATCTATTATTGTTTTGCAAGTTTTTTTTTTGTATCACCATATTTGGTCATTTAAGAAAATTCATTAAATGTTTGGCCTTCTTATTACCAAACGCGTAGTTTCTCAGAATATCTGCAAGGAACTCTTATATATAATGGGTGATTTTTTTAAGAGCTATAGGAAAGTTCAAAAAAAAAACACATACAATTCAGAAAAATGCATGAAATCTTTATTTGAATCAATAGTACGGTCCATATAATTTAATGTTTGAAGATTATTTCATGCAAATGTTGACCGTGACTGCGCCTCAAATGGTCCATCCGCTTAGTCCAATTTTATCATACCCTTTCTAACATTTCGGCCGGTATCTCATGAATAAATGCTTCAATGTTGTCTTCCAATGCATCAATTGAAGCGAGCATGTGTGTATAGACGTGAGCTTTAACATAGCCCCACAAAAAATAGTCTAAAGGCGTTAAATCGCACGATATAGGCGACCAATTGACCGGTCCCGAACGTGAAATAAAATGTTCACCGAACTCGCCTCTCAATAAGTCCATTGTTAAGCGTGCTGTGTGGCATTTGGCACCGTCTTGTTGAAACCACATGTCATGCAAGTCACGCTCTTGCATTTTGGGCAAATAAAAGTTGGATATCATCTCACGGTAGCGCTCACCATTCACAGTTACGTTACGATTTGCATCTTCTTTGAAGAAGTACGGTCTAGTGCTGGGATACTATCGATTTGTCGATAGTTCAGATTTCACTATCGATATATCGATATTACTATCGACTGAATGTTTGTACTTGTGCAGGAAAACTTTAATTTGTTTTTATAAGGCTACAGTTCGTTGTTTTTATCACTTAATTGAATGTATGACAGTTTTTTAAAAATTGATAACTACCTTTTCGAAGGAACCGAAGTAACAGGGACTATACGATATTCCACTGCAACTTTAAAAAATTTTTTAAATTCTAAACCCAAAAAGGGAATCTATTTAGCGGACTTATCCTCTGATGGTCGTTAATTGTTTTGTCTTATGCCTGCAATTGCATTTGGATTTGCATTTTTTTTTGCAACATTACAAAAATATTTGACATTTCAGTCTCTATATAAACATGTAAAAATTTCGACTCAAAGGCCTTAAATTAGCAGTAAAAAGCACTGCTAAGCAATCCATACCACTTGCCATTCTTGTTGATTGTATTCATTGCTGTAAATCAGCGCGAATTAATAATAGCTTGTAAAAATTTGCGGCGACAAAACTGTGTGTGTATAGCTGCTATTCATATTTTTCCTATCGATATTTTCGATATTATCGATAGTCTATCGATAGTTTCCCAGCACAAGTACGGTCCAATGATGCCACCAGCCCATAAACCGCACCAAACTGTGACTTTTTCTGGATGCATTGGTAGCTCTTGCAATGCTTCTGGCTGATCTTTACTCCAAAATCGACCATCACTCGTAAAACTGCTCTGAGTGGAGAAGCAGCTCGCTCCTTTTGTCATTATTTCTTAAGGGCAAACAGGTCGTTTTTGTTTGTCTGCTTTTGTTGCGTTTTGCGTTGTCACCCTGCATTGGTTAGTGTTTCGGCGTCGTATAACTGTACCGAATTATAGTTTTTGCGGTATCTGCATTAACTATATGCAATCGTTTTTAACCTCAATGTTTTGATGTGTTGTCTGGTGGAGAACCAAAGAAAAAACTCATGTGACTGGTGGAGAACCATATATAACTCAGACGTTTTACTGGTGGAGTACCAAGGAAATAATCAGACGTTTTACTGTGGAGACAAGATATACTCTGGAGCTTATTCTGGAAGCTCTTCGCCTTCCTATACGAAGGTCTAGGTCGATCGAGGACTTGTGGATGAGGCTCCAACAAACCGTGTGATACCCTGGCAATATAACTCTAGATAGTTAGCCAAACATTTTTAGTTTTTAGGCAAAATAAAAAAAATCGACCATTCTGCTTATTAACGTACCGAATAGCCGCTTCAGTGGGTCGATTAAACTGACCATAAAATGGAAGAAGCGCGCGATGAACTTTCTTAACAGAGCACGCATTTTGATAATAAAATTCAATAACAAAACACAAAACGTGCGTAAGCTGTTTAAACCAGTGTTGCCAAAAAGATAATAGCTAAAAAATCATCCGATATTTTAATTTCTAGGTTTTCCCATGGTTAAGCTCAAAAACGAATGAAATTTCTTGTTTGATTTTCTCAATATTAGCAAAAATATAACATAACATAATCAAAGGTAACCTTGATATGTTTGTTGCTTCGTTGTGGAGGACTGACTTAACTATAATATGGTTTCTAGTGACAATAACCTGGTCAATGTAACAATAATATGCTTAAAAATATCTCGTTAAATACGAGAGCGAATCAATAAGTCCGTCACTTTTAAAATTTTACGCCTCCATACTAAAAGGACAACACTGCTCCTGTCAACAGTCAATTGACTCCTGTCTAATTTTTAATAAGGTGCGTTGTTAAGTTTTTGCTTGACAGCCATTGATAGCAGACTACCTACCACCTGATTTAAGGAGAATATGAATAAAATTGGACTTCGTGTAGATAGCCATAGTGTCATAGTTTTAAATAACATAATAGACGTTTAGGCTGGAATAATCTAGAGCCATTTAGACGTTGGAGCTACAGTGTAAATAGATTCTCAAAAGAAAGCATTGAGTCAGTATTAGTACAAACGTTAAAATGTGTGAAGAACACAATAAAAGTTGTGAATAAAGGATGTAAATAAAGATTCACAGAAAAAAACATTTTTCACCAATTAAAGCATTAATCAAAAATAAAACCGTTTTAATTAGAAATGTAATCAAATGAATTAAACGTTTAATCAAGTGAAGTAAACGTTAAATCAAATCAAAATTAATTTGTGAATTTGTTTACTGGTGTAAATTAATATTGTAAAATTAACGTTTAATTCACTTGATTACATTTTTTAATTAAAATTTATTTAATTTTTGGTTAATGCTTTAATTGGTGAAATTTTTTTGTCTTTATTGTGAAAGTAAATAAGTTCTTAATAAAAGTTTAAACGCAACAAGCGTTTTCATTGTAGTTTTATAATAAAGAAACAAAACCAAAATCAACAATACGTTGAAAGTTAAAATGATCTCCTAATCCAAAAATATGTCTTTAATTTAACACAGACTATTTGACCCGCCCTCGTATGTATGGTTTTGCTAGCCGTAACCATATGGTCAAATATGCCTTCTCTATGAGTTTAAAAAAAGCCTTTTCCTTTTAAATTTCTTTTTTATTTTGCAAAAATCGAGCTCAAAGATTGCCAAGAACTGATGTCTTTAAAAGAAAATTAAAGTCTACTCTGTTCATGTTGTGGATAAGCCACATTCATTCACCAGACTTTTTAGACACAAAACATAAAACAAATTTTTATATTTCAGTTTTTAAATTTATCATTTTTTTTTTTATTGTAGCAGAGCAATTTTTACTTTGAAGGTGATTTTTGAAAATGTACTCCTTTTCTTATATAATCATCACTTCTTTGCGCTTAAAGCACTGGTTTACACCCAAAAAATACCAAGAACGCCACATGCTTAGATAAGTTAATTGGAACCTCCTGAACACGAAAACGCTGTAGTTTTGTTTTCTAAGTACCGTTTTTTAGATAACGGTACTTAAGTGTTTTTCGGTGTATGGTCCCACTCAATCCCTTGTGGTGCCCAACCGAATAGTCCGATCGAGATAAATGGCATATCGTTGGAAAGGTAATTGAATGCCTTTTCCGTCGATATGTGGAAAGATATCTGATAAGAAATGACTGAGTTATGGCACCTCAAAGCGGAATTTGATATAAAATGAAAATATTGTCGTTCCACAAAATCCTTAATAAAAACTTTATTTTTCATCCGATTTTTTTCAAATTACGCTTAAAATTTTGGTAATTAAATACACATTTTGGTTAAAAAATAAAACATTCCAGTAGTGCGATTCTGTAATTCATTTTAACAATAGTTGTCATTGTTAAAAAATTTAACAAGCAAATTAACGATTTTGCCATTCTGTAACATTTTAACAACACTTGTTATCGTAAAGTCAGCTGTTTGTGTTAAGTAGGTAAACGACAACTTTTCTAGTGTTGTTTATTTATTGTTAAATTTCGAAAAAATAAAAAAAAATTAGTTTAAAGACAAAATATATGTAACTAGAAAATGGCAGTTAAATTTGCATTTAATTTAATAGTCAAAATGTTTGGCTTATGTATTTTCTTAAAAAAAAAAACAAAAACTAAAAAAATTCTGTTTATTTTAATAATTTTCTTTTTTATTCCTCTTTGTATATTTCGTTTTTTGCCATTTTTTTTATCTAAGTTGTTAACAACAATTTAAAGAATCGCATAATCGTAAGTGCAAACAACAAATCATGTTGACAATTGTAACAACTTTTGTTATTGCTAAAAGTTACAGGATCCCACTACTGATCTTTACTATAACGTAGAAAATAAAAATTAAAAATTTTGAAAAAAACGTAAAAATAGGCAAATTTTGAACTTTGAGGTGTCATAACTCAGCCATTTCTTATCAGATATCTTTCAGTAATCTACGGAAAAGGCATTCATTTACCTTTCCAACGATATGCCATTTATCTCGATCGGACTATTCGGTTGGACTCCACAAGGCTTTGAGTGGGACCATACACCGAAAAACACAAAAGTACCGTTATCTAAAAAGCGGTACTTAGAAAAAAAAAACTACAGCGTTTTTCGTGTTCAGGAGGTCCCAATTAACTTATCTACACTCACAATATTATTACAGTAACGGACTGTAGTTTGTATAAGAAATATTCCGTTCAGTAATTTTTAAATAGATAAATAAACATTTAAAATTCCAAACAAATTTATATTTAACTGATTCTAACAGTTATTCAAAAAACTAAGTGCATATTAATACGGATTTTCACTTGCAGTTAATATTGTCCGTTGATTGAGTTAAATTCTTCTTTATGTTAAATTAAATAAAAATGTAATTTAAAGCAACGAAAAGTTAATTTAATTTTTACTGTCAAAAACTCAACCGTGAATTCCGTAAAAACAAATGAATATTCATTCAGTTATCGTATATAAATTAATTGTCAAAAAATTAACTACATATTCCGTATAAACAAATAAATATGCAGTTATTTTATAAAATTTTACTGTCAAAAATTCAACACCATATTCAGTTCGGTTTGTGCTTTGTTGTGATACAGACGTGTATTTTTAGCCCCGCATACGATTTGAACTATTAATTAATCACATTTGATTTTGTAATACATAAATATAAGCAGCGAATGGACGCTTAAAAAAAAAATAATATATTTTGTTATTTAAATTACTTAACATAATAGTGAACAATTTAAAACGATAAAATTAAACAAAATAAAACAGTAAAAATATATATGTATGTATGTACGTATGAATGTTCATACATGTGTATACATATTCTGAACAAAACATTTAAATTCTGGTTTTTTCTTTTGTTGTTGTAAAATACAATAAATAATAAAAATATTAAAGCAAAGCAAAACGGTGAAAAACAAAAACAACTCTTTGCATGAGTACAAACAGTGAAACAACACTAAGACAAAATGAAAGAAACGTTTACGTTTTAGTTAATGCGAATGAAAATAATGAAGAAATAAATAAAACAAAACAAAACAATATTAACTACCTAACGGCTAAGCCAATTACTCGAACACGTTCCCTCTCACCCTCGGTATTTACACAAACGGTGGATAGTGACTCATTAAAAAAACTACAACAAGATTTGGTGACAAGTGTTGCCAGGCCAGCAAGTATTGCCGTGACGTCAAAAACAAATTTAGTGGGAAATGATACCATGAACTCAAACACAAATGCAATGGAAAACCCCCCTGTAAAAAGTTGTCAAAAGCCTACAGTACAAGTTGGTATGGACAGGTACATAACAGTGCTTAAACGGGGACGCAGCCCTACCTCTGCAGCAGTTGCTTCGGCCTCAAAAGTACCATCTTTTGATAAAATAAATACTCAAAATCGTTTTGCAATTCTGGAGGATGAATCCTCTGAAGCACCAAACGTCATTAAACCATCCAAGCCTCCCCCGATATATCTAAGGGAGCAAAATTCAAATGAGCTCATAAAGAGTTTGATATCGTTGATAGGTGAAAATTCGTTTTACGTAGCGGCTATAAAGCGTGGAAGTATAAACGAGACAAAAATACAAGTCAATAATGAGAATGATTTTCGCAAAATAGTAAACAACTTCGAAACGCTTAAAAAAAACTTTTATACCTACCAACTGAAAAGCAGTAAAGGTCTACAGGTAGTGATTAAGGGTATTGACTCATGTGTGGACCCAGAAGAGGTTAAAACATTCCTCGAAGAAAAAGGCTTCAAGGTAAAACATGTAGTAAATATTAAAAATAGAGAAAAAATTCCCCAACCACTTTTTCGAGTGGAGTTTGAACCCGGCGACGTAAAACTTAAAAAAAACGAAATACATCCTATTTACAATTTAAAATATATTCTCTACAGAAGAATAACTATAGAAGAGCCACACAAAAAAAATGGACCTGTTCAGTGCTTAAACTGCCAAGAATTTGGCCATACCAAGGCATACTGCTACTTACCCCCTGTCTGCGTAGTATGTGGTGAACTACACGGTACCGTTTCTTGCGATAAGTCTAAAACCGACCCCAACGTAAAAAAATGTAGCAACTGTGGCGGTAATCACACTGCCAATTATAGAGGATGCCCAGTATATAATATTGTCAAGCAGACGGTTGGACCGAAAACAAATACCCCTCAAATGCAGGTTGCAAATCAGGTAAACACAAATGCAATTCAAGCCCCCCAGCCTAGTAATAACAGAACCTCTTACGCTAACGTCCTAAAATCAAACCATCAGCCAATGCAAGGTGCCTCGCCAAGTAATGATGAAACTCCGGTTTCTAATTTAAGTCGTTTAGAAATAACCATGGAAACATTAGTTCAAACAGTAAATAATTTTACGAACACAATGGGTAATATGATGCAGGAAATGCTTAGAATGCAATCGATGTTATTGCAAGCTGTACTTAACAAACCATGAACTGTTTAAAAATTTGTTTTTGGAACGCAAACGGCATCCGCCAACATAAAAATGAATTAGAATACTTTCTTAAAAATAAACAAATTGATGTCATGATGATTTCTGAAACTCATTTGACCTCAAGAAATACGTTTAAAATCAATGGTTATATACTATATGATACCAAGGACCCTCGAGATAGAGCTTGTGGAGGTTCTGCCATCTTAATAAAAACTCGAGTCAAACACTACATTATGTGTGATCACCGTGAAGACTATCTGCAAGCAACGACTATTTGTGTTGAGGAGCTAAATCGAAACATAGTAATTTCTTCTTTATACTCTCCACCTAGATTTTCCATATCAGAAGGCCAATATTATAAATATTTTAAATCATTAGGACCCTGTTTTCTGGCCGCTGGCGATTATAACGCTAAACATACCTTCTGGGGGTCACGACTTATAACACCAAAAGGTCGTGTTTTGTTTAACACAATCTCTAAAATGGGTTTAAATGTGGTCGCGAGCGGGCAACCAACATATTGGCCTACTGATCAGCAAAAAATTCCAGATGTTATCGACTTTGGCGTGGTTAAAAACATCCCCACAGAAACGATTCATGTTGAAGCTTCCTTAGAATTATCATCCGACCACACACCTACAATTGTTACTATATCGAACCCAAATAGAATTGTATTTCCGTCAGGTTACTTAGCGACGCCAGCCACACAAATAAATTGGTTAAAATATAAAAAATTTCTCAGTGCCCATTGCACAGAAAATATTCCGCTTAGTACACCGGAGAATGTGGATCTCTCTCTTGTTAACTTTGACAGTTATCTTAAACTAGCTGTTCAACACTCCAGCGTTACCCCCAAAAAAATTAAAAATAATAAAATATGTTCTTCAGATGTCGAGCGGCTCTTGACTGAAAAAAGGAGAGTTCGAAGAGAGTGGCAACTTTACAGATCCCCGCAACTTAAGATTTTATTAAAAGAATGCACAAAAAGGCTAAGAAAGTTGCTACAGAATCAGAAAACGGCTTCTCTAGAAAAATATCTTAAGGAACTTGATGCAACTCCACAATCTGACTACTCATTATGGCGTGCAGCTAGAAATCTAAAAAGGCCAGTTATATCTAAGCCACCATTAAGAAACTTGAATGGTAGTTGGGCAAGAAATGATAATGAAAAAGGAAACCTGTTTGTAAATCATTTGAAAAACGTATTTACACCAAATATATCTCACAATATTGCGGTCGAGTTACCACCTGTTGATGCTAGAGCAGCTTTTCCCCTCAGATTTGAGATAAGAGAAATCGAAAAGGCTATTTGTGACTTAAACACTAAGAAGGCACCTGGTATTGATAAAATCAGTAATAAAATGCTTTTGGAGCTACCTCGCATAGCAAAGAAAATTATTCTTTTTATTTTTAATGCTATTTTACGCCTTGAATACTATCCTGAAAAATGGAAGGTTTCCTTAGTTACCATGATACCAAAGCCAGGTCAAGATCATACAAAAGTTGAGTCTTATAGACCTATTAGCTTATTATCAAATATGTCAAAGCTGTTTGAGAAATTATTAGTTTCAAAATTAACACCAATTTTAAGTGAAAATAGATGTATTCCAAACCATCAGTTCGGATTTAGAAGAAAACACAGCACAATCGAGCAGACTCATCGAATAGTAAATGTCATAAGAAAAGCATTTGAAGAAAAGAAATATTGCTCAGCACTCTTCATCGATGTTTCGCAAGCTTTTGACAAAGTCTGGCATGAAGGCTTATTACACAAATTGAAGCAAAATTTACCAGCAAACACACACAAGCTGCTAGAAAGCTACTTATTCGGTCGTCAATTTATTATTAAAGAAGGAAATTTCTTAAGTTCACCTCAGCCCATTGCCGCTGGAGTCCCACAAGGCAGCATCCTGGGCCCCCTATTATACTTAATTTATACTTCGGACATGCCAACAAGCAACTACACACAAACTTCAACATTTGCAGACGATACAGCTTTTCTAAGCGTCCACGAAAATCGTTATGAAGCATCGCGTTACTTACAGCATCATATATTTCAACTAGAAATATGGTTAAGACAATGGAGGATAATGGTCAATGAGCAAAAATGTGTACATATAACATTCACTTTGCGCCGGGAATCTTGCCCCCCTATTACAATCAATAATCAAATAATTCCTCAACATTCGCATGTTAAATATCTCGGTATACATCTGGATCGGCGATTAACGTGGAAATGCCATATAGAGGCAAAATTAACTCAAATGAAACTAAAAGCCATTCAAATTCATTGGCTTATTGGAAGAAATTCTGTCCTTAGTCTCGATTGCAAGCTTCTACTTTACAACTCTATCTTAAAGCCTATCTGGTGCTACGGTATTCAACTATGGGGCACTGCCTCGGCCTCTAATATCGACAAAATTCAAAGGCGCCAAAATAAACTTCTTCGAATAATCACAGCCGCTCCCTGGTATGTTAAAAACTCAAACATTCATAAGGATCTTAATGTGCCATTAGTGAAATCTATGATTACAAAATACGCAATAAAATATTTAAAAAGGCTTGAACAACACCCAAATCCACTAGCTCGAAATATTTTAAATCATGGCGGCCACACTCGCTTAAGAAGAAGAGACACTGCAGCACTTACCCAATTAGATGAGCGATAAACACCTATAAAAGTGAACATAACCCGTGATGAAGAAAATTTTGTCTGGCACTGGCAGGAGATAAAATAACGTATTAGGTTAAGATTTGATTAATTATTGTTAGTTCATATTTAATATATGAAGATTCAATAAAACAATAATGACAAAAAAAAAAAAAAAAAAAAAAAAAAAAAAAAAAATATTCAGTAAAAACAATTAAATATTCATTTATTTTATATAATTTAACTACCAAAAATTAATTTTTACTTATCTATAAAAAATTAATTGCTTGTTTTGTGTAAGCAATTCCCATTTTCTATTTGTTAATATAATTTAAATAAATAAGTACAGCAAATGTTAGAAGTAAAATAATTGCGAAGCCATATCGGTCATGCTGCTGGTGTCTTATAATTGAGAGTTCTTCTGTAAACAACGTGGTCAGTACAACAAAAGTAAAACAAACGTGTGTAACAGGGTAAGTAAATAATAATATTCTCCCTCTCTCGCTTATAAGAAAACAAGCGAACAGGTGTCTGTCTGGTATTTGTGGAGTAAACGAAAATTACTCATTTTACAAAATAATTGAATATTTATTTGATTTTACGGAATATGGTGTTGAATTTTTGACAGTAAAAATTAAATGAACTTTTTGTTAAAAATAAATGAAAAATAAGTAAACCGGTTTTTAATTGAATTTTCATTTATTTTATATTACAATTTCAGTAAATTTTACGTACAGAATACTGTGAGTGTAGGCATGTGGCGTTCTTGGTATTTTTCCAAATTAAAAATTTGTAAAGCAGTGTAGTTTTTCAAAGTTTTTATTCCTAAATAGTCCTTTTGTCAAAGATCGGAAGTAAATTTAAATTTTAAATCGAAAAAAGATAAGCAAAATAACATTTGTTATAAGTTAAGCTTAGTCTACACGATATGTTGAATCAGCAAATTTATGTTGAAAAATTTGCTTTCAGCGCAAACATATCGTGTAGACACCAAATTTTTTCAACAAACGTATGCTTACCAACATATGACAGGCATTTGTTAACGAAGTCAGCAAACGTTTGTTCACAATTAAAGCAAACAAAAAATTGCATTTAGAAGTGCTTTGAAAATGTTGGTCAACGAACTTTGTTTTAGAGATATATGTAGATCATTAAAGTTGAAATATTCTTAACCAATATCTCTTGAAGTATAAATTTGATCTCAGCAATATGGGTAGCGCTGAAGCGTGTTCCAAATACCTTTCACGTGGTGTATAAAACATGTTGCATTATTAACCCATTAAGAACCAATTTCAAAAAATATTTTTAGTTACTAATGTAATTTATCAAAATGGCTCTTATCTCAAAATTTTGTCGATATTGAGGTATTTTTATTTACATATAATATTTTGTAGAGAAATCTTCAAGCTTTCATATAATATAATGCATGGTACAGTAACGTATAAAATTCTGAAGCTATTAAAGTTAACCATTTATATTCTAATAAATATTTTTGTTTAATATATTAGGTTTGAGTACGCATGTGGTAAAATTTAATATACTTTATGTAATTGCTTCAATATAGGTATTAACTATATGCTATGACAAACATCAGCTTCGCTTAATAAATTTTTTCCTTATTGCCGGTCTTCGACTGGACATAAGGGTTCTTAATTTAATAGTATATCAAGCAATGACTTCGCTCAGCTGAGTAAATGTTCTTCTTTTAAACCAGAGCCCCAACACCCTTAAAAATTTATATTTTTGTTACAGAAACTAACAAAAATTCGCGACAGAATGCACCGATTGCTATTTAATTTTGCAAGAACTTTCTATGACTAGATATTACACTAATGGCCATTTTCTCAATGTATCGACAAACTTAACCCCGGGTCTCCACGTAGCAATATTTATTGCGGAAAACGTCAAATTTGATTGCTCCATAAAATTTGCGACGTATAGACCGCATATTGCCATGAGTGGCAATCCATTGCGCAATGATTGCTCTTCTTATTGCTTGAGCAATTATTGCTGAGCAATCTGCTGTCAAATTTATCTGACATTTCATTTCTCTGTACGGTTGGTTATTTATTAGTGTGTTTATTTATTAAAAAAGCAAGTGAAAAAATACTTCAACAAAATGCAGAAAAAGATTTTATATATTATATTTTTAAATAAACGTCAATATCAACAAAAGCAAACGACGATTTTTTTTTTTTGTATATTTTTATTTGCTCAAACAATACAAGTTTTAGGTTTTTTTTCATACGCAAATAAACAAAAAAGCGATACAAAACACAGCTACGACAATTACAATTAATTATTTTATTAATTTAATTAATTAATTTAAAAAAGAAAATTTAACAATAACTTCAACATAAAACATTTGTTATAAATACAGCCACAAAACTTTATACAACTACTCGAGGTGAAAATTGCAAATTTATGGCAAAGCAATAACAAGTGTTCTCCAGCAATATAATCAGCAATCATTGCTCCATTGTTCTGTTATTGTTCTGCCGACGTTATTGCTTGTACTTAGCAATAAAAATGGCTACGTGGAGACCCAGCGTTATGTCAACATAAATTTATTGAACCGATAAACTGTCCGTTAACGATTTTGGGTTTCTTTAATGTGCAATTTTTCGTTGGGGAAAAAGATAATCGCCTAATGAGAAAATGGCCATAAGATGATTGCTCCATAATTTACCATAGGCCCCATGTTAAACCCATTCTCGGAAATACTTAAATATGCCTTAGACGTACCGAATAACGATATTATAGTAAAATTTGGTCGGTCATATTTTCATAAAACTAGGAATCACGCAACTAAATTTGGAGAAGATCGGCCCACAATTTACCATAGGCTCCGTATAAAGCCCACTCTGGGAAATCACTTAAATACGCCAAAACCGTAAAAAATATTGATATTGTGGAAAAATATAGTCCAATTTAGCTTTAAGTGACTAGAAATAGTACGATGCAATTTTGTGTTAATCGGCAAAAAAAACTCACTATAGCTCCCGTAGAAAGCGGGACTTTAAAACGGTAAAAACATACAAGTGTTTTGTATTGAAATTTGGTCTTATTTATGTTTTTAATACTAAAAATTACTCAACCGATTTTTAAGGACATTTTTGGGAGTGGTATTTGTATGGGAACAATAGATTTACAATAACACTTTTGACCCAGATTTAGTCTTAATACCAACATAGAACATGGTTTATGAGCGCAAAGACTCTTATTCGGAAAGAAGTTTTTATGGGATCTTTGAGAAATTATTGACCGTTCCTCATCGTTTAATTACAATAAATAATTGGAACCAATGTACCAAATTTCATCAAATTATTGCGACATGTACTTTGCGCACTACAAAGTGGACAGCCAGCCAGCCGGCCGGACGGAAATCCTTATATCGACTCAGATAGCGATTGAGTCGATCGGTATACTAAACGATGGTTATAGCACCAGTATTTTTAGGTGTTACAGACACTATGGTGGTGTAGAACTGAAATAAATTAATTAACTGTGTTAAAGCTATCATCCATCTACCTTAAGCTTAGGCACTTTTTCCTTTTTGCCATAGATATAATGATATCCAACTCAATAATATTTTTTAAATAAATTCTTTTGTTTAAAATGTTGCTGTTTACTTTAAAAAATTTATTCTAGCCCTTTTTGTGCTATTTTGGAAAAAATAGTATAAACTAACGAAACTGTCCTCGGTAAATACAGTTTTTTTTTTCAATGAAGCTCTTTATTGTCCGTTTTTCAAATCTTTGGATGCGTCCCAATCATATAAAAAAAAAGAGTCCGAAGAGTTGGTTGGCATCACTGCCAGCGAGTTTCCCTTTCAAATAAAATAATAGACAAAAACCTTCAATATAAATCTGCAGGCAGGTATATTTTTATTATAAAGCGAATTCAAGTTTAGTAAAGGCATACACCTGCACAAAATAATCAATTGGCTTGGCTAAGCGGTGGAGACATACTGTTATAAATACTAGTTACACAAGAAAAGTAATAAATGTGACATATAGAGGGCGCAACGCTCAAAAATTCAGTTTGTATAATAAATTCGCCTGTAAAATTAAGTATGTAAATCAGTGTTGCCATTAGGATACGAAATACATTTTTCGTATCTTTTGGTGACTTCAAGTACCATGTATAATCCTGATATTTTTCGTATCTTTTGAATCTGTACGCAAAATGTACAGAAATAAAATATTAGAAAATTTTTAGCCAACTTAAACTTATTAAGACTGATCATCGTTGCCAACTCAATACTAATACAATATCAGCTTTAATAATGAAGAAAGGAAGCATAAAGAAGTTTAAACATACGATCCACCTAAATCGATGATTACTAGTAGTGCGAAGTTGTTCTAAAGAAATATGAACATCTTTTTTATTTTCAGGAAATTTATATGAACTTTTTGATATAATCGCCTTAGTAAAAACGCCTTAGCTCGTATACTAATTTTTGCAAAAATGAATTTGTTTTGATAACATCCAAAGCTTACTAAATTTTTAAAACATACCTAATATTTATGACTTAAATAATTATAAAAATGAATTCATAAGATATCCGGGTGTTTTCTAGAATCCGAATCCACTCGAAAGTTGATTACTTCAGCATTTTTGGAGTTCTGCATGTAACATCCACATGTTTTTAATCGTTTCCAATTAGAGTAATAAGGGGTTGGTGAAAGTACAACGAATCGACTTTTATTCTTATATGTGATAACATTTTTAACAAGAAAAAAATTTTTGTTCTCTTTCCAATTTAATCAAAATACATCGTTTCCTAAAACGCAAAACGCCCTAACTAACCCAAAATTTAAAATCGACTTTTTCATTGATTTTGATGTTATTTAGCTCATTTTGTTAGCACTTTTTATGTAATTTTCCGACAGTTGTTTTTTTAATCGATTTAGCGATCTCAAACTAGTTTTTGATTTTGTTTTAAATTTCGCTATTTCTCGCGAATTTTAGCTATGTTCGCGATAAAAGCGATTTGTTCCTGAAAGTTTTCTGATTGTTTACAGCTTAAACGATTAATAAAAAAAAGTTTACTTTGCTATCATGCCGCTGTTAGCAATTTTCCGCTAATTTTGTAATTTTTTTTAACGAAATTTAGCAATTTCTTATTGTTTTAGGGACTTTAAATGCATGTTATGGCGAAATATTAAAAATTTTCGCGAAATTTCGCTATTTTTGGAATTATTTTTGTCACTTTCCGAAATTTTTTTTAACCCATTTAGCGATTTCAAATTAATTTTAGTATTTGTTTAAAAGTTTGCCATTTTTTAGCAAAGTTTGATTCTTTACAGCTTTCACGGTTTTTAATAAATATTAGACTTTGCTATCATTTTGCGGTTAGCAAATCAGCGATCTTTAGTTCAACTTAAGTTTTTTCGAACAAAAACTTCGAATACACAAAAACATGTGGATTAGAGAACACCAATTTATGAATTATGCGGATTAAAAAAATTTTTTCATATTACATTTGAGTCAAAACCTAAATTTTTCAATATGTATCTTTTTGGGAAAAAGTGAATCTTTTTGGTAACTAAAATGTATCTTTCTCGAAATTTGACTGGCAACACTGATGTAAATGTTCGCTTTAAAAATATTTGGTATGTAAATTACGGCGCACACAGGTCAAAATTCAATATTTACGTGGCAAAAGTTTTTGTTCACTTATATCATTTCTACGGGGTATTATATGTCTCATATGAGTATTTTTTTTTTATTAAGTTAGGTTTGTTTAAAAAAAGTCATATGAAACGCACATTAACATTTATTTAGGCAAAATTTATGCAAAATGATTACAACATTACAAACAGGCATTAAGACAACTGAGTGGAAAAATAACGTACAGTTGCTTAGACCAGCTCATCAGGAAACCTTTTCCAAAGATTTTAGAAAAGCCAAAAATATTAAAAATAAAACCCTAAAGCGAATAAGAGTTATAAACACTCTAATGGCCAATTTTCAGGATTGATATTAAAACACATTTATTTTTAAAATCGTTTTAAATACAAAATTCTCTTCTTCACTAAAAACTTATGTGAAACTTAACTTGAGGGTTACACGATCAAGTTTTGCCTATCAAACTTTTTTACCAATACACTCATACTTTTAAAAATTGATACGAACTTGCCTTTAAAATTCTCTTGCCAGTGAGTGTTTCAATTTACGTTCAAGAAAACAGCTGATTCCAAGGTTAGTGAGAAAATTTTTCGTTTAAATTTGTAAATTGTTTTTTTGATGACATCTTGAAAGTAAATTGCTCAAAAATTGAATGCAGCCTAAGTCACAGCTCTCAATTTATGTAAATTTTGGCAAGCAGTATATGTAAAATACTATCAAGAAAAACTTGACCGTGTGGCCGCAGGGTAAGACACCGATGTGGTACACTTATTTTCAACTTAAGTTTCCATTGTAATATTTTAGCAAGGTGGCCTCAATATCACAAAAATACAACAACAACAGGCAAAGCATTAACAGTCAGCTGTTTTTTCAGATCACCTTCCCTGCAGATAACGAGACTAGTCCATACATGCATGTAAAGAGTAGTCCATAAAGGAGTAGGAGTACTCCAAAACTACTCCAAATATATGCGTAAAAGGTGGTCCATTTAACATTACGATGTCCAAGGAGGGGACCATATAACCCACCGAAGTAGTCCCTAAACTACTCCAAGGAGTACGAAAGTGGGTTAGTTTTAAAAGTACTCCATGTTACTACAGTATGGAGTACACTTAAGGGGTAGTTTAATCATTTTTCTTTTTAATTTTTTACTAATCGCCTTTTATGGTGTGTACTGCAGTCTATTATTGCTATTATTAAATATATTTACTTGGTATTTTTAATTTGTTTACCTTTTTTCCACAAATTTCACAAACTTTCACTTTTAAATGAACAATTAATAATGGACAACACCAGGGCTACCAATGTGTAATACTGTAAACTATAGAAAATTATACATCATGCAGTTGTTGGCAGCACTTCGTATTTATTTCTTATAACATGCTCCATACTACAGTACATTGGACCATGTTGTAAGTAGTCCATTTAAGCCACAAATACACTTCTTTATATTATTTTTTTTGTATATAGTAAATAAGACTTTTCAAATAAAATTAAAAAAACCAATCTGTTTTAAATACGATTTAAGTTTGTTATAAAAACTAACTTAATATTGATTTAAATACTATCCTGAAAATTGGGCATAAGTCTTTCTTGTAACAATATCAAAGCTTAAACAAAACACCAACAATAAACAGTGAGTTTATCTTTTCTTACATCCTCCTACAATTGGTTGGGTTATTTCCGACTCGTATTGTAGTTGTAAGTGGGTTAAAGAAAAAACAAAATTAAAAAACAAACCGCTTTATTTTATTGTCTTCGTAAGAAAACAACGAAAAAAAACCAATTTGCCAATTCAGTTTTATGCACGGGCACATGCAATTATATTATAAAAGTTAAAGCTTTGATATTGTTACAAGTAAGACTTAGAGTGTTTATAACTCTTATTCGCTTTAGGGTTTTATTTGTTTAATATTTTTTGCTTTTCTTAAATCTTTGGAAAAGGTTTCCTGATGAGCTGGTCTACGCAACCGGCGAAATGCGCATAGGAGCCAACTTTCCCTCAACAATAATTTTCAGTGTATTTATCAAATATGAAAAACTGGGAATTTAGCACGTCATACGGAAATCGTATAAAAAAACTTGCAACTTTTTTCACATGATTTTTGCTTTGTTATTATTTTAAGCAAATTTTATATTCAGTCAGTATTTAACTATAATAGTATTATGCAGGTCAAAACTCCAGTAATGAAATCGGTGACGCGGAAGTGTACGATCTTATAGACTTGTGTACTTAATTTAAGTTTTTTAACTGAATATGTATATGATCTCCATTTTCAAAATTTTCTTTCGGCGATTTTTTTTTGGCGATTTTTGACTGAAATATTATACTAGCGTTTTTTGTATGCAAAATTTAATTAAAAAAACAAATTTTACAAAAACTGAACAAAATTGACGTTTTGCGATTTTTGGCGACTTCTGACATCCGGTTTGGCGATGGAGCTCAAAAAAATCTGGCAATCTTACACGGAAAATACATTATTTTAGGAGAGAAGGGAAAAGAGAAGGCCATTTCTTTTCCACTCTCTCCTAAAAACTCAAGACTTGACGAGTCAAACTTGACGTGTGTGAACCAGCACTAATTGATTCTTCTTGCTGCTCGTCATCTGAGTTTGGTTTGTTGCGCGTTGTCTTCGGGCTGTGTTTTTTTTTTTTCATAATATTCGTATTTCTGTGAATCTATTTTATGTCCACTTGAAATTGTCTCCAATATGACTTTTGATCTAGAAATCAGTTCACAGTTTATCCCGGTTATATCTACCGCCAAATGGAGATTTTCGAAAAACCTTTTACTGGTGTTTCCATCATTGGTATTTCAGAATTTCTGAATTTCTTTCTTCTTCGTTAAGTATCAAAAGCACTTCTTCCAAGAAATTTGATAGCTGTGTTACGATGTTGTCAATAAGGCTCTGTAAGCTGCTTTCCACACGGGTACCTGTAACCCGTAAGCATTCCTTTGGTGGATAAAACCCCTTATTTGTGTGTTCGGATGATCTCGTACTGTCGTCTGATTAGATCAGCCTCAACGAACATAGCTAAAGCTTGTAGTGGTGCCAAGGGAGCAGTATTACTTTAATTTCCTTTTTCGTCGACTGCTTTCCTATATTCGTGCGCTCGACTAGGAAAATTTGTTATTTCTTTTAGGATTTTCGACGCTTTTTTTTTTCTTTGTACTCTTAAGGTTGCTTGTGCAGCGTGAACGATAATGTAATTTCCAACAGTTGACCGGATTTCTTCGTTTTTTCGACGCTTGCTTCGTGAAGATTTCGAAAGCCGCCGCCCCGGTCGATTTAACGATTTAATAGGAAATTAAAAAGTTCCGTTCAACCAATACTCATTATTTTTTTTAAAAAAGCCTTTTCCTTTCAGTGGCATTTTGCCAATTTGTCCTTTACACCACTTTAAATAAAGAACATCTTTGTTTTAAGTTGGGTAAGTCCTCGTCTGTATTGGCTAGAGTTGTCAACCGATTAAGAATAATTCGATTAATCGATCAAACAAAAAACAACTCTTGTTCGAATAATTTTAAAAAGGCGATTTCCGAATAATGAATTAACCGAATAATTAATCTCGATTAATCAAACAATTTTTTTTTTTTATGCAAAAGTTTAAAATTTGATTTATTCTTAAGGTACGTTCAGACGGCGTACGGTTATATCACCCAACGTCATATCTTCCAAACCCAAAAATGCCATAACACCCAAATTCCGACGTATCGCCCAAAAAGTAGAATAGAAAAATGTCATATCGCCCAAACGCAATGTCGTATTACCCAGACATTTTTTTTTGGGCGAAATTACATTTTCTAAAAATAATCAATTCTCAAAAACACAACATAATGATACAGTTATTTTTTCTGATATTTTTTCTGTGTTTTTTTATTCTAACTACTGTTTACACATTATTGTATATTCATTCATAGAGTACAATTGTACGAAATGGAATAAGAGGGTTTTGAGTTTGTTACCGGTAAAAGGTTTGATTCCCAATTAATTTATTTAATAAATGATAAACAATTATATAAGAAAAAATCCAAATACATATAAAGAGAAAACCTTCTATACGTGTTATGTTGGTAATTGTAAGGCACGTGTTATAATTTTGCCAAATGAAATTTGTGTAAAGTGTGAAAGAAATAGTGAACATTCCACTCACCAAAATTAGGAAGTTTTATATAACGAACACCCGCGTCGCGCCGTGGCGGGGGAGGGGGTATTACGTCTAAAACCAGCAGCTAGGTGCAACAATTTTTTTTTACATACTTTTCTTTACAGAAATCAGGAAAACACTAAAAATTTGGTTTACTCCCGAATGCGAAGAACACTAGAAAGACTTTCTTCGCGTATATTTTTAAAATACTCACAAACACCATTAGATATTATTGAGTCCTTTCCTTTTTGGTAGAATGTTAATATGAAAAAAAAGTTTTGTTATTATTGTTATGTTATTATTGTGAATTTGAAATAATTTGTTTTTCACATAAACTTATAAAATCCCAAAGAATAAAATGTTTTCTTTTAATTTATGTGTGCATACTCGTATATTGTATATATGATTATTAATAAATTTTAATCAATTTTGTTAAATATATTGAAAAAATTTTACTTTTTTACTAAAGGTACGTTCAGACTAATGAAATATTTGACAAAAATATTTGTTCTGATATTTGCTTCAAACTGTGTGAAATAAAAAAATATTTTGTTTAATGTTCACACTAAACTCAAATATTTGACAATTTTTGTTTGTTAAAACAGTTGGCAAATAGTGGCAAATAAAATAAATGAAATCATGTTTGGCAAGCGTTCAGACTTAGAGAAATATTTGCATCAAATAATTATTTAATGAAAGTGTTCAAAAATTAAAATATGTTTCACAAATAGTAAAAATTGCCAAATTAGCGGAAGTTTGCAAAAATTTGCTAATAACGGTATGATAGCAAAGCCTTATAGTTATTAAAAATCGTTAAAGCTGTAAAGATTCACAGGGAAAAATCGCTTCTTCGCGAGCATGGCTAAAATTCGCGAAAAATTGCAAACAAACCCTAAAATTTATTTGAAATCGTTTAAAAAAACAAATTGTCGGAAAATAGCAAAAAAAAAAAAAATGGTTTTTGCAAAATAACCGAAAATTCGCGAAAATTTTTTAAATTTCAAACAAGCCATAAAATTGATTAAAGTCCGTAAAAGTATAAGGAATGGCAAAAATTCGGTAAAAATTGCCAAATTAGCGGAAATTTGCAAAAATGTGCTAATAGCGGCATGATAGCAAAGCTTAATAGTTGTTAAAAATCGTTAAGTCTGATAAGAATCACAGAAAGAAATCGCTTCTATCACGAACATGGTTGAAATTCGCGAAAAATTGCAAACTTGGAAACAACCCCTAAAATTTATTTGAATTCGGTAAAAATTGCCAAATTAGCGGAAATTTGCAAAAATTTGCTAATAGCGGCATGATAGCAAAGCTTAATAGTTGTTAAAAATCGTTAAGTCTGATAAGAATCACAGAAAGAAATCGCTTCTATCACGAACATGGTTGAAATTCGCGAAAAATTGCAAACTTGGAAACAACCCCTAAAATTTATTTGAAATCGCTTAATCGGTTAAAAAATACAAAATGTCGGGGAAAACCAAAAAGAAAAAAAAATTGCAAAAACAGCGAAAACTCGCGAACAATTTAAACATTTCAAACAAAACCATAAAATTTATTAAAAGTGCCCAAAACTATAAGGAATGGCAAAAATTCTATAAAAATTGCTAAATTAGCGGAAATTCGCAAAAATTTGCTAATAGAGGCATGATAGCAAAGTCTAACAATTATAAAAAAGCTTTAAAATTGTAAAGAATCCAAAAAATTACAAGAAAAATTGCTTCTATAGGTAACATGGCTAAAATTATTTGTCGTTGTTTGCTCTTACAAATTTTTTGTAATATCAAATAAATGTTTGCTCAAAAACTACTAAAATATTTGATTTTTTGTGTTCACACTATGTTCACATTGGACAAATATTTGTTTGCCGGAAAATACTTTTATTTGCTCAAAATCAGCTGTTATTTTATTTGACACTCAAAAATATTTTGTGTTCAGAATACGTTAGTGAAATATTTGATGTTTGTTATCAAATATTTCATCAGTCTGAACGTAACTTAAGTTTTGGGTGTAATGACATTTTAGAATTTGGGCATAATGACTTTTCCGCAAAAATTTTTAAGCAATAACAATTGACATATCATCCAAACTCAATGTCATATAACCCAAAAAAACGAAAAATTCTCCAACAACAACTTACATGAAACTTTTTTGGCCGTTATGACATTTTTGTTTTTGGGCGATATGACGTTGGGTGATGTAACCGTACGCCCGTTCAGACTAATGAAATATTTGATAGCAAACATCAAATATTTCACTAACGTAGTCTGAACACAAAATATTTTTGAGTGTCAAATAAAATAACAGCTGATTTTGAGCAAATAAAAGTATTTGCCGGCAAACAAATATTTGTCCAATGTGAACATAGATAGTGTGAACACAAAAAATCAAATATTTTAGTAGTTTTTGAGCAAACATTTATTTGATATTACAAAAAATTTGTAAGAGCAAACAACGACAAATAATTTTAGCCATGTTACCTATAGAAGCAATTTTTCTTGTAAGTTTTCGGATTCTTTACAGTTTTAAAGATTTTTTATAATTATTAGACTTTGCTATCATGCCGCTATTATTTTGTAAAAACCATTTTTTTTTTTTTTGCTATTTTCCCACAATTTGTTTTTTTTTTTTTTAACGATTTTAAATAAATTTTAGGGTTTGTTTCCAAGTTTGCAATTTTTCGCGAATTTTAGCCATGCTCGCGAAGAAGCGATTTTTCCCTGTGAATCTTTACAGCTTTAACGATTTTTAATAACTATAAGGCTTTGCTACACACAGAAAATAATCAATGTAAATTCGTTCAAAACAAGGTTGATTTTACATTTTTCAGTAGTGATTTTGCTTCATTGTTGTTTCATGTTAATTTAACATGATTTTACAATAACCTGCGAACAACATTTTTTTCTTTTAAAATAACTATAATTCATGTTAATTTAACATTGCAGTAAAGTTAGAGCAAAATGTAATTAATATTGAAATAACAATCCGAACCACGTTGAATGAAAGTTATTTAAAGTTGAAACAACGTGAATTTCATGTAGAATCAAATTGGTTGTAGTATGATATAACAGTGTGAAGAAGCTTCAGAGGCAACATATGCATTTATTTAAGAATAATCAAAACACTTACCCCTGTAACACATGTTTCACTTATTTTGTATCTCCTTTGTTAACAGAAGCATCAGCAGAATGGCCCGATATCGTTTTCGTCATCATTCTACTTTGAAAACTTGATGTACTATTTAACTAAATTATTTTAATTAAAAGAATACGGGAATTGTCTTCTTTTTATAACATATTTTAAACATGAAAATTAAAAGATGTACATACTTAAGTGTGTATGCATGTTAATTTAACAAGATAAACTTTTGATTTTAATATAAAACAGGTTTTTATGGATTCAATATTGAACAATGTTATTTTCACAGTGAATAATATTAAATAAACGAGATTTAAGATTATTTTAATATTTTTCATTTAAAATTAATATGAAATAATGATAAATATAAATAAAGGGCATACTTTTGCAGAAATTTACCATGATTCTCAAACAACATTTCGCCATGTTATTTTAACATTGGTATTTTTTTCTGTGTGTATCATACCGTTATTAGCAAATTTTTGCAAATTTCCGCTAATTTGGCAATTTTTACTATTTGTGAAACATATTTTAGTTTTTGAACACTTTCATTAAATAATTATTTGATGCAAATATTTCTCTAAGTCTGAACGCATGCCAAACTTGATTTCATTTATTTTATTTGCCACTATTTGCCAACTGTTTTAACAAACAAAAATTGTCAAATATTTGAGTTTAGTGTGAACATTAAACAAAATATTTTTTTATTTCACACAGTTTGAAGCAAATATCAGAACAAATATTTCTGTCAAATATTTCATTAGTCTGAACGTACCTTTATTTAGTGATTTTATTCAAAAGTAAAGTAAAAATTATTGTAGCCATAGCTCCGATTGGAATTAATCTCAAGTTTTAATGTATTTTATGTTCTTTTTAAACAAATCTTTGAAAAGCAATTGTATCAGCAGTTTTCTTTTTAAATCAAACGTTAAACAATTTTCAAGAAAGAGGCTTTTTTACTTTCGGGTGAAAAACTTGAAATAAACAAAAAGGTGAAAAAGATAAAGAAAAATACGCTATCAAAAAATGCCGAACTGGTTCCAATGGGAAAATAAAAAATGGAAGAGACAGCGGTTTTTCTATTGAAGAAATTGTATGCATTCGTTTGGCTCAAGATGGTAGGGGTACAAACGCCTTTCGATTCAAAGTAATATCGGATAATTTAAGAATTAAGGGTTTTACGATTCCTTTAAGTATGTAATACAACGGATATGGAGTTAAGATGAAAAGTTGTACCCATCAAAAAAAAGAAAAAGTCAAAGCGGATTTGAGAAAAACTAAAGAAGAAAATGGAAGATTTTTCATAGTTGTAGATGACAGATGTATCTTATATAAAATACGTAAATTTTTTGCAAAAATAATTTATTTTTTATTCGTTATTCTCATCGATTAATCGAATAACTTTTTAGATTTAATAGTTTGATCGAACGAAGAAAAACAATTATTTGAATTATTCGAACAAAGGTAAAAGGCAAATAATTGAAAACTCTAGTATTGGCATTGTTCCATACCTGATGTGCTTTAAGTGTTTTGTTATTTTGAATTTAACGTGTAAATAATAGTTAATTAAACAAATAATACTTTTTTAAATCAATATTACAACAAAAACCTGAACTATAGAAAAAATATCACATGAAAAACAATGAATAAATATTTTTAAAAAACATAAAGCAGTTTTCTAACAAGTATAAACTTCAACAAAGTGCCTTCAATAACAAAAAGAAACGATTACTAAAAGAAAAAAGAAATTTTAATATAAAATCCAAGGCGAATTCATGTATACGGTGGTGGCGATACTACAACAAGTAACAACACCAAAAACACAACATTAGTGGTATTCACACCGAACTTGTTAATTTGTTACTCGGTAGTTTGTTAATTTGTTAAAGTTACCAACTGTGAACGACCCCCTTTTTAAAACTTTGTTAGTCTGGTAACTTTCGTAGTGAAACAACTGAAATATTGCTCTGACACAATTTATTATTCTGGAAAAAATAAAACATGCCACGAGAAAGTGTAAAAAAACAATTGTCAACCATTTAATTACTCATGCTTTGACACAAATAACGTTTGCTGGCGGTAAGTAGTGAGTTACCAACTAACAACTATTTTATCAGGGGTGCCGTGTCGTTAATTTGTTAAATGTTAATACGGTAGCGCGTTAAATATACAAAAACAAAATGCGTGTAAAAAAGTAACGATTAACGACTAACAAACTAACAAGCTCGGTGTTGTTTTCGTTGGCCGATATGTCAAAAACACAAGTAACTTTTGACATTCCTCTGTCTAATTTAGAAAAAAAAAGAAGCCCAGCTGTGCTTTCAACGCCACCTGAAAAATGAATTCGCCTTGATAAAATCTGTATGTTTAAAAAGGTCCCCAATTTTGTCAGCTGCACTTTTCTGCAGCCAATTTTTGAGCCTTCTTTTGGTTCAAGAATTGTACTTTAATTTAAAGAAAGAATGATGATCGTATCTCATCGATCTTTGACCTTTAAAGTTAAAAATTACGTCAAAAAGCGTCTAAAGAACACCAAGTATGTATTTAAAACTACCAAATTATTTGAATTATGCATTCTGGTTAAGTAAACAAATAATAATAAAAATAAAGAATCATATCTGGGTTATCGGAATCCATCACTTTCACTTCAAGATCTGGCACAGGAAAAAAGTAAAAACGTTGTAACTTTGGTTTGGTTTATTACTTTAAGCCAGTGATAACCAAGCCCCGAACTAAAAAAGCCTCGATCGCACGTAATATACATGTGAATTGCCGACCGTGTCTGTGTGAAAAATACGATTATTGACTGGCTCGCGAGTCTATGGAGTGGTTATCACTGCTTTAAGCAACAAAAAAGAGGGCACGTTTTGACCGTCAAGTTCCGACTGCCTGTATGCGGTCAGTTAGGATTCTCAGAAGGGCCTTCTTCCCAGAAACGTGTTATTTTATGTGTTACCCTTACTAAATAAAATTAAATTTTGGCCGTGTAAATATTGAATTTTGATCTATGTGCGGATTTTGAGCATAGATCAACATTTCCATTACAATTATATTGATGGATATCGAAAGACCCCAGTTTTTTATACCCTTCACCGAAGGTTAAAGCGGATTGATCTTAGATAGAGTTTTTTTCCCGGAGTTTTTCGATTCCCGGGAAAGCGGGACATTTTTTTGAATTTCCCGCGATCCCGGGATCCCGCTCCATATAAATAATACACAGTAAATTTGTTTTTAAATAATGAAAAAAAAAACTTTTATAAAAAAACGTAAGGTAACTTGTTTACAAAGTAAGTAAAAGAAATCCTTAAATACTACAAAATTAAATGAAGATTAAAAGAGGAACTTGAATTATTATTACCTTACGGTTTTATATGTAAATTCCGTATTATTATTATGTTCTAGATACAAGATAAAAAATTAAGATAAACATAACAATTTAATTCATAAAACAAAAATAAAAACAAACACAAATTGAGGTACTCAAGATATGAGATCAAAAAGTTAATTCATAAAATAGATAAAATATTTTAAATAAATATATTAACATTTTTTAACGGCTTAGGAAATAACTTTCTGACACACTCAAAGCGTTTAGTAAGTCGTCAAAAAGTATATTGATTATTTTATTAACTAATTACCATGTTTCCGAAAAATTTCGTTAATTTTTTTTACCGAGGTTGGATAAATAGTTAAAAGTGCACCGTTGTAGAAGACTTTTGATTCACAATAAGAAGCATTTCTTTTTTATAAACAACGTCTATATCCGTCAAATGTATGTCAAGGTTCATGCAAAAAATGGCATCAACCTCTTACAAACCTTTTCATTTCATTAGGTCTATCTGTAATCTTTAGGACAATGTGTTTTTCAAATTGTATGTTGTAGTATCTTACACGAGTTTCCAAATTTTTTTTTATTTCGGTTTCCCCGCATTTCAAGGGTTATAAACCAACACAAATTGAAAAAAATTTGTGTTTATCACCTAATAAACATATCGCTCCTTCATTGCAACATAGTCATATCTCAAAAAATCAAAAATTATAAGTTATTTAAGCAAAGTGTTTTTTCATGCCTTCTCGTATTTTATCTCAAACTGAACCGAAGTTATAGCAAAATATATCTTTAAATCGGTACATTTTGAAAACTTTAATCGCATTTTGCCAAGTTCATTTGTTTTTGTAGATATGACTATGTTGCAATAAAGGAACTATATGTGTAGGTATCTGCTATTTTTAAGACTTGTCCATGGACAATTAAACTTTACTACCTGCATCTTATTTTGAATTAATGTTCTTTATTAACTTTTCACTTCACTAAATTTATTAATTATCAACTGTTGCACTACCTATTCTGTTTTAAGTAGATTTATTGCATCAGGAGACATTGATTTACGTATGTACTCACTTCTTGTAATTGATCTAATCGACAACCCATCCACAGATGCTTATTCTAAGAGAATAGAAAACTAAATTTCAAAGTATAAATTGCTGTTTTCTTAAACTATGAGGAATTTTTTTTCCCCGGGAACCCTCATGAAAAATCCCCGGAAAGCGGGAAATATAATTATTGAAATTCCCGGGAAATCCCGGGAAAAAACCCTAATCTTAGACCATATAAAGCATATACATATGTATATTCTAAATCCTGATTTAACGATGTCCGTCTGTCCGTGTGTATACTGAAATTGGTTTTCCGAAGACCTAAAATATGATGCGGACTAGGTTGTTACACATACTCCGTTTAAGTTTGCTGTTGATACCGGTCCATAAAAGGCTGAGATATGACCAAAAACTAAGGCTACCACTAATTTTTCCCATAAACCCCTTGATGTTGATGTTATTTTATATCTTTTTTTCAATATATCTGCCCTCACAATATTATTACAGTATCGGACTGTAGTTTATTTAAGAAATATTCCGTTCAGTAATTTTTAAATAAATAAACATTTAAAATTCCAAGAAAATTTATTTTTAACTGATTCTAACCACTGATGGGATTTGTGGTACAATTGTACCAAATTTAGTACAATCGAAACTTCATTGGTACATTGGTACAATTCATCCCTTTTTGGTACAATCTAAAAAAAATACTCACGAAGTTTTATCATTTCTTTGAGGTGGATTAACTCACTTTTCTTTTCAATAATAAAATTTTTAATAACAGACGTGAACAGAACTACCAAAAATTTTATTATTGTTAATTAATGTTCGGATACTATACTAACATATAAAGTACACGTATCACTGTAGAAGGCTAGGATTAAGTGTCTCCAACTTGGCGCTTTAGTCGATTGTTTTGGTGACACTGTCAAACAAGTGTCTACATTTTGGTCTGCCATTGCGAAAAAAAGAAATATTACAAATGTTAGCTTTTTCTAAATTTTTATACCCACACCACAATAGTGGTGAGGGTATTATGTGCTGATTAAAAAAAATACCAGAAAACAAACTAAAGCTACCGAGTTAATCATATAGGCACATTTTTGGGATAATAGTTTACATTTATTTATATGGCAAGTGCCAAATTTACACTTGCTGCCATTGTGAAATATGTGAATGTATTAGTAAAATACGTGGATGTATAAAGTTTTTTGAACTGGCAGTGGCATGTGTAAATGTAAGTTAAGTACAGGTCGCAATTTTCAAGATCATTCGATGAAATTTTGAACATAGGTTTCAATTCATAAGGACAAAGCCTACTTAAAATGTTGAGAATCGGTCTATAATTGCACGTGCCCCAATTCAAACTTCTTTCCGGAATAGTGCTTGTGCCTATAAACCATCCTATTACGTTAGCGTTTACATTAAATTTGAGCTAGAGTTGTTTGCATTGCAATCTAAATCATCTTACCACTTTTTATTGGAATCGGTCCGCACACAGAGAAAACAGATTCGCGATCACAACCGAATTTGGCGCCAATCGAATTTCGTCGGTTGCATTTACTATCACACAATTCGGTTCCAATTACTGAAAATTTCGTTGCTTAGCATAATAGGTTTGATAGCAACATTTGAATTTTAGTACACTATCAGTCATAACAACAGATATTGTTAGTTGTAAGTATGATTATTAGAAACAAAATTGTGCTTATACCCGAATAAATGATAGGTGCAGAATTGTCGTTATCAATATATTTTTTTTTAACCCGTCAAATGTAGCCCCTAAGGGGCAAGGACTTGTCCAAAGGTAATCTCAATGAATGGAAAAAATGGGTTATTTTACAGTACGATGTCCTAGGGCAGGACCATATCACCCAGCTTGCATTACAAAGGGGAAGTCTTAAAACTACTCCATGGATTAGCTTTGAAATCGTTTCAAAACAAAAACATGTCGTTAAAAAACGAAGACATGTCGTTTCACTGCAAACTCTTTTTAATAATGACATGGTCCATACTTGCACTACATTGGACCAGTCCAGGATCAAAATAGATCAAGAATTCCAATATAATTTGCAGGGTATAAAAAATAATACATACATTCATACATACATATGTATGTACGTGTATATGTTCATACCAATAAGAAAATGTAAATTACTTACCCCTATTTATTAAGTTTTTCACATTTTCCATTTTTGACCGCAAATATATTTTTTAAATACAATATTAAAAATTAATTTAATCTATCAAATGTTTTGACAGAAAATTTAGTAAGCAATTGGGGCTTTTAACTATTTTTTGGTTGTGAATTCCGAATAATTATATTTTCATTTGTTGTACTCGAATTGAATCTATTCCAACAATCATTCCAACAATAATTAGCTGCAATAAATGAATAATAATTTATATTACAAAATTTATTGACGAAAGCAAATTATTGATTGCAATGACCAATATTCAGTATTGCCCTATATTAAATTCGGTTGTGACTCTAACCATTTGTACTAATTTTTAGAACTTAATTAAATTAGTTATCATAACTAATAAAAGAATTGAAGGAATCATATTTCGGTTGAAACATCATTTTTATAATCAAGAGAATTAAAAATCAGTTAGAACTATACATTTTTAATAGTTGCAATAATAAATCATGTTACTTGATCAATATTTTATTACTGCAACCGTTTCCCAACCAATTTGTTTTCTGTGTGCATTTGATGATTACTTTGTAAATGTTGGTATTGATATACAAATTGGAGAAAATAACATCTACGACAGCCACTTTGTCCAGACAAAATGTTGCGCTGGTGGATCCAAGATTAACCATAGATCCTATATTACCCCCATTCCTAATATCACTTAAAGGTAAACAAATCTTATATAGATGAAGATATCTTATTAATAGTTTACACAAAAACTTTTACATAAATCTTTACCTCATAACCTTATTTTGTTCTGACGGGTCCATGATTGCCCATGGGTCTCACTCTTGAAAATTTTTCTGTATATACTTTGGTGTAGAGTATCAAATGCTCGGGCTTGAGGGACTAGAATTTCTAACTCGTTTTGTTTTTGTTTTTATTAAAAAAAAGTTTTATGATTTCTTACTCTGTATGCTTTTTTATTTTATAGCAAAATTTTGGTACAATTTATGTCAATTTGGTACAATTTCGCCATTGAGACGGTACAATTTAAGAATTGTCAGATTGCAACAGTGATTCTAACAGTTATTCAAAAAACTAAGTGCATATTAATACGGATTTTCAGTTGCAGTTAATATTGTCCGTTGATTGAGTTAAATTCTTCTTTATGTTAAATTAAATAAAAATGTAATTTAAAGCAACTAAAAGTTAATTTAATTTTTACTGTCAAAAATTCAACCGTGTATTCCGTAAAAACAAATGAATATTCAGTTATATTATAGGTATAAATTAATTGTCAAAAAATTAACTACATATTCCGTAGAAACAAATAAATATGCAGTTATTTTATAAAATTTTACTGTCAAAAATTCAACACCATATTCAGTAAAAACAATTAAATATTCATTTATTTTATATAATTTTACTACCAAAAATTAATTTTTACTTATCTATAAAAAATGAATTGCTTGTTTTGTTTTTAAATACATCAAATTTTAAAAGTAAAATAATTGCGAAGCCATATCGGTCATGCTGCTGGTGTGTTATAATTGAGAGTTCTTCTGTAAACAACGTGGTCAGTACAACAAAAGTTAAACGTGTGTATCGGGGTAAGTAAATAATAATATTCTCCCTCTCTCGCTTATAAGAAAAACAAGCGGACAGGTGTCTGTCTGGTATTTTTTAGAAATTCGGCTCTTTTGTGGAGTAAACGAAAATTACTGAATTTAATAGAAATAACTGAATATTTAATTGTTTTTACTGAAATGGTGTTGAATTTTTGACAGTAAAAATTAAATGAACTTTTTGTTATAAATAAATGAATAATAAGTTGACCGGTGAATTGAATTTTCATTTATTTTATATAACAATTTCCGTTAATTTTACGTACAGAATATTGTGAGTGTGGAGAACGGTAGTAGTCAAAGTTTCCAAATTAGGCACAAGCATCTTGGTTTTCAATACACAAAAGCCGACAAAATGTGGACGCGATTGGAGAAGTGGGCGAGGCACAAAATAGATTAAATTATAGCTTCAGAACGATATTTACTATATAACTCTCTGTTCTACACCATGGTGAAGGGTTTATAAGATTCGGCCTTTTCATCTTTAAATTGAGCGATGCAGAGAGAGATAATCCTCTAAGATTTCACATAACTAATAAAAAAATATTGGGAATTTTATATTTAACAAAAATTTTATATAAAATTAATAAATTAATAAAAGAAAAACGTATAAATGGCCATTTCAAAACAAGGTGTGTCATATAAATATAACAGCAAACATTTGTCAAAACACTTTCCGGTCATTCCAAAAAAAAAAAAAAAAAAAAAAAAAAAAATTCATCCAGGAATAAAATTCACAGGTGAATTCTTATTAGTCTTATACTTATTCGAGTATCCCCTAAAGAAGCTCTTTGCACAAAATGCGGATGGGTCATCTTTAAATTTTTTTTTGATAAAGAAAAAAATCTCATCTCTTAAATACAATAAAAATCCCACTTTGAGAAACAAAAATAAAATAAGAACAAAATTAAAGTTCCCAAAACCACAAAAACAAAAAAAAAAAAAAAATTAAGAGATGAAAATGATAATGATGATTCCCAAGCGTCAACAATGTTCTAAGGCTGGGTTGCAGAAGTCAAGTGGGTGGTAACCACCAAGCACACCCACACGCAAAAATGTTCACAAATATAAGCGTTTCTTTTTTACGTTTCTTCTTATTTTCCTTTTTGGGTTTAAAGGTAAACTCCTTCTCTAAAAAGTAAAAACAAAAACAAACGTTTTCTTCAAACATTGTGTGAGATGAAACAAATGTTTCACACAGGCACTACAGAAAAATTATGGATGTTTTTAATTCATTGGTTGGTTTGTTAGAAGTAAATTTTCATTATTTTTTATAGTGATTTTTGCACAATTTTGCACAGGTCTATCAATCATGCATTTGCTAATTCTGCTGAGTATTTCACATTTAAAGCATGTTTCGTTATGATTTTTACAAATAATTTTATTTCATGCTGTAAAATTGTTCGAATATTTTGTATTGACTTAATATAATAGTGTTGGGCAATATTGACCCATGTTTAGAAAATGCTTAACTTTTTTGATACAGACATTACAAATAAGCCTTAAAATAAGATATTTTATATAGTGACCCAATTTTTAAATCGATATCTTGCGATTTGGATGAAATTTAAACCAAGGTTAGTCCTATTGGATAGAAGTTTAGACACAAATTTTCAAGAGGGGGTCAAAGTTTGACATTTTGGCAATACAGGTGTTCTTTCTCATCCATGTAACTTATTACCTATTGGTGTTAGCAAAATTTGTCCCCAGTAGCTTCGATAGCTATTTGATCAATCTTTTAAAAAAAAATTTTTTGTTTAAAAGATTTCGTTATTCGTGCTTAATTCCCAATTTTTGTTCTTGGTAAAAACACTGAAATTTATTGTTGATGGGATAAGCTATTCCTACACTCACAATATTCTGTACGTAAAATTAACTGAAATTGTAATAAAAAATAAATGAAAATTCAATTAAAAACCGGTCTACTTATTTTTCATTTATTTTTAACAAAAAGTTCATTTAATTTTTACTATCAAAAATTTAACACCATATTCCGTAAAATCAAATAAATATTCAGTTATTTTGTAAAATTTAACTGTCAAAAATTCAACACCATTTCAGTTGTTACACACGTTTGTTTTACTTTTGTTGTACTAACCACGTTGTTTACAGAAGAACTCTCAATTATAAGACACCAGCAGCATAGCCGCGTATGGCTTCGCAATTATTTTACTTTTAAGATTTTATGTATTTAACTAAATGATTTTAACAAATAGAAAATGGGAATTGCTTACACAAAAAAAGCAATTCATTTTGTATAGATAAGTAAAAATTAATTTTTGGTAGTTAAATTATATAAAATAACTGAATATTTAATTGCTTTTGCTGAATATGGTGTTGAATTTTTGACAGTAAAATTTTATAAAATAACTGCATATTTATTTTTTTTACGGAATATGTAGTCAATTTTTTGACAATTAATTTATAACTGAATAATCATCTGTTTTTACGGGATTCGCGGTTGAATTTTTGACAGTAAAAATTAAATGAACTTTTCGTTGCTTTAAATCACATTTTTATTTAATTTAACATAAAGAAGAATTTAACTCAATCAACGGACAATATTAACTACAACTGAAAATCCGTATTAATATGGACTTAGTTTTTTGAATAACTGTTAGAATCAGTTCAAAATAAATTTGCTTGGAATTTTAAATGTTTATTTATTTAAAAATTACTGAACGGAATATTTCTTAAATAAACTACAGTCCGTTACTGTAATAATATTGTGAGTGTATGCGCATTTCACTGGTTGCTTAGGCCATATCGTCAGGAACCTTCATCCAAAGATTTTAGAAAAACTAAAGATATTAAACCAAATAAAACTGTTAAACGTTTAAGACTTATTTGCAACAGTTCTACTTGTAACAATATCAAACTTTAAACAAAAACATCAACAATAAACAGTGAGTTTATCTTTTCTTACATTCCCCACTACAATTGGTTGGAATTCTTCCAACATTAATTGTAGTTGTAAGTATGTAGGTTAAGAAAAAGCAAAATAAAAACAAAAACAACCTGCTTTAAATAATAAATTGGAAATTAACCCTCCGATGAGTGACAGTTCTGAACTTCACGGCCGTGTGAAAAGGTCCCTACGGACCTTTTTTGTAAATCATGTTTTTTTCATATAAAAAATTTTTTTTTGATATTTTTTTTGCTTGAATTTTCTTAAGACTATTATAAAAAAGTTTAAAAACTATTGTTGTTGAGCGTGTACTTCTTGTCCCTCGCCCTGTGCGCAAGTGTTGCAGCGATGTAAAAGTGTGCTATGTTCTCCGCAAACAGCGTTGCCGCAGACGAAGCAGTATGCCCGCGTTTTCCGCTGCCGCCCGTACTCAGAACGGCAAAGGCGACATGACGGTCTACTTGACCTAGCCGCAAACGACGGTGCATTGCCTTCCATCGGTATTGGTAATACCTGAAATGAAAAGAAAAATAAAAAACAAAAAAATATATATTCTATTCTTGAATTTGAAGATGTTTTTCTTACCCTGACATCGAATGCTTCCATCGCATTGCGTATCCTTGGATATGAGGTTATATGGTTGTTCAGGGCACGTTCTTCGATATTTGGTGCGGCCAATTGTTTCGTTAGCAGTAACAAGAACGACCGCCGTCTGTCACTCCTTTTTATAGGCTTCATTTCGTTGTAAATCGTTGAAACCAATGTTAACGAAATATTTAACAAATGCATGTTCAGTGAGTCAATGAATAGAACGTTAATTAAAATATTAGTTAAATTTTATTTTCAACTAGCTGACCCGACAGACGTTGTCCTGTCCAAATTAGGAAAAATGTTTGCGTTCGATTTTTAAAATCCGTTGAAAAAATACGAACATTTGAAAGAAAAATTAGTCAGATCGATGGAGCCGTTTTCTGATTTTAGGTAAATCGAAAAAAGTGGGCGGGGCAAAATTTTTTTTCCGTAAAAACCTAAGTTGGACCATAGCGATGATTTAAAAGAAAAAATCGTTCAAATGGGTCAAGCCGTTCTCAAGTTATGCGCTTAATAGAAAAAGTGGGCGTAAAAGTAGGTGTGGTAAATTTTTCTTTCGATGAAAACTTAAAATGGATTAATACGAACATTTGAAAAAAAATTTCACAAATCGATGGAGCCGTTTTCTGGTTTCAGGTAATTCGAAAAAAGTAGGCGTAAAAGTGGGCGGTGCAAAATTTTCATTTCGTATAAATCTAAGTTGGACCATAGCGATCATTTTAAAGAAAAAATCGTCCAAATTATTAGAGATGTCATTGGTGGTGCAATATGAAAATTGGATTTTGCCACGCCCCTCCGCCCGCAGACCGAAAATAAAAAATCAGACTTCACAGTGTCACCCGCCAGAATATTCTAAAGAGTGGTTGCAATCGAAACATGTCAGGGTAACCTGTCCGTTAAACGCCTGGGTTCGAGCCCAGATTGAGCCAAGAATGAAAAATTATCAGTAAATTTTTATTAATTTTCATGTTGTAAAATTCCTTTCTTCATAAAAATAATTTAATGAAAATTAAATTTGATGAACTTAAGCCTAAATAAAAATATTAAAAATTTGGATTAAAAACCATAAATAGTTTAACAAAATAACCACAATACTAATTATTGATTTCCTCAAAATTTCATCAAAATCGGCCCAGCCGTTGTGGAGTCCATACGTTACATACATACACACATCCTGTTTTAGATATATTTGATTTTCAATTATATTAACGAACAACTCATTGAGCCAACGAAAATTATATTAATAAACGTTGTTCGTTAATATTATAAACACTTATTGGTTCAGTGGAAAGAAAGAAAATCCTTAAGAAGATTTCCAAAGGAAATCCAAATATTAAAAAAAAAATTTAAAAAGAAATATGAATTTTAAAACCTGTTAATATCACACACGGAAGCATTAGCATCCACTAGAGCTCCGTAAGGTTGGGCCGTAATGACAGCTCCTTCTATGAAAGAATAGAATTTTTTATCTTTCATACAAAATTTAAAAATTAATGTTATTACTACATATTTCCATTATAAATATTAATTTTGTTATATGGGCAAATCCTGCGTGACGAACGCTACATTCGCACGCGTTTTCTGATTGAAATATAAACATTTTTTGGTCTTTCAAAAAAGATAGCTTCAACTTATATATAGTATTTAGTGACATTAATATGTACTTACGAATGGCATATATCATATCATTGCAAAACTGTACCTCGTTTCTGTATTTCTCGCATCGTAAAATTTCTTACATGAAGTCTGAAACAAAAAATTCCATCGTTTCTCGATTTATGAGATAAAAGTGTTTCTGTATTTGAATGCGAAAACAGACACAACAAATTCTGTTTATACTGGAATATTTCCAGTAATTAAGTGTCAAATAAAAGCGAAACGTCAACAAAAGAAATAAATAAATATAATAAAAACGGGGCTGCCAGATTTGACGAGTTATTTTCATTTTGACAACTTTTGTTCCGAAATTAGCAAAGTGACGATTTAATGATTTTTCTAAAAAAGTGACGAAAGCCAAAACAAAATCAAAAATATTTTATAATTTTGTTGTTACTTTCTATAGAAATTCATATTGAATTTTTAAATTTCAAACACTTCATATTTTGTGGCGTTGAAAATTGAAAAAACAAAATGAATTTCTGTAGAAAGTAACAACAAATTTATAAAATACTTTTGATTTTTTTTTTGCTTTCAATGAAATTGTTGGCGTTGCCCCTTAGTCTTCAAATGTAGCAAATTTTTCATACAACATACAACAAAATATAAGCAAGTGGCAACTTTAAGCAGCCGACATTGAAAATTAAAATATAAATAAAACACTGCATATCTTGTACGGTTGAAACACGCAATATGATTTTATGTAGAAAGCAACAACAAAATTACAAAACTTTGTGTAAAACGCTAGGCAATTTTGGCCTAGCGTTTTACACAATTAGGGCCTATACATATATATTTTGTGTTTCCTTCCATAAAAGTTTTCCTGCAAATCATTAATAATTGCAAAATATCAGCCAACATCTTATAACATAAACATTTTTAACTTTTTGCAAGTACTTTTTTATTTGGCGAAAAACAGCTGATGCTGTTGTTAAATGAGTTAAACACAACTTCAGCTGGTTTTAAAATTAACATCGGGTTTAACGTGTAAAGTATGCTTTTGCTTGTCTATAGTAGATCAAAAGCATATTTTTAATAAAAGTTTACTTTAGAACTCTTAAAGTATGCTTTGTTTATGACTATAGTTATGGGCCATTTATTTTATTTTTTGTTTAATATCATATTTTCTCATGCCTTTGTGTGACTTCTTCAGGGAAAAACAATTTTTAATTGTTATCGGATTAAAGAAAATAAATAGTTTTATAAACAATTATCCTTCAGCTTAACAAAAGAAATATAAATTTAAAGAAATTATTAAATACCCATGAACTTTAACTTTGTTTTTGTTTGATTATGTTTTAATAAAAGTCGAAACAAATTTGTTTAAAATTTATTTTAAATTACACGATATTTAAAACAAAAAAGGAGGTTTTTTTTATATTTTTTTCTCAGAAAATTGACGATTTTGACACAAATTTATCTGGCAGCGCTGATTAAAACCAAAACAAGAAAAGGCTAAAAAAAATTTAAAATAACAAAATATAACAATTGTTTTTTGTTTATTTTCATCATATAAATTATGCATTCATCATTTATATTCCTTCTATTTTTTTATTTATTTAAAAAAAATAGTATATAAACATATTTTAAATTCAACATATCTACATTTTGTTTTTCTCGCCACCAATTTCAAATGCGACTTATTTTGACAGTTCTTGAAAGAAACTTTTCGCAAAACATTGTTATAGAAACACTTTTTCTCGCATCCTTCCAATAATTGCTGGAAAATTATTAAAATGACAGATAATTCTCGCCAAGAAAAGATACAGAAACACTTGCGTGAGAAAAACCATTTTTTGTTTCATTTCACACTATTTTTGTTGCAATTCACACGTTTCATGCGGAAAATTTTACGAAGCAAGAAATACAGAAACGAGGTACTGAGTGCTATACCTAAGCTTTTTGAGAAAATTATTTAAGAACATTTGAGTTATCAAGTTGCAAATATAATATCTCCTTATCAGCATGGATTTCGTAAAGGAAGTTCTACGATTACAAATCTCTTACAATTTACTATCGCTGTTAACCGCGGATTTCTTCAAAAAAATCAAACCGATGTCATTTACAGTGATTTTAGCAAAGCATTCGATAAAGTAAATCATTTGCTTCTTGTAAAGAAACTACAATTAATTGGTTTTACGAAGCATTGCATAAAATGGATATACTCATATTTATCAGAAAGGATGCAAACCGTTTGCTTTAAAAGCAGTTATTCTAAAAATATTAATGTACTTTCTGGAGTACCTCAAGGAAGCCACCTTGGACCGCTGCTTTTCTCATTGTTTATTAATGACTTGCCTAATGTAATAAAATTCTCGAATATTTTAATGTATGCTGATGATGTCAAAGTTTATCTAACCTATAACCAACTTTTAGACCACCATCGACTTCAAAAGGACTTAAACTCATTTTATGAATGGTGCAACATCAACTTTATGGAGCTGAATTTAAAGAAATGTAAAACAATGCGCTTTGTAAGAAATAACCCGATTGTTGCTGATTTTTTTCTGGGTGATTATAAAGTGGAATTAGTTGACAGCTTCCAAGATCTTGGTATATTATTTGATCCTAAATTGAGTTTTACTCTGCATATAACAGCTATAATAAATAGAGCAAGGGGCTCACTGGGTTATATAAAACGTTGGGCTAAAGAGTTTAATGATCCGTATATTGGTAAAGCATTATTCATGGCACTAGTTCGACCTATTCTTGAATATGGATCGATAATATGGGACCCTATTTACGAAATCCATTCCAATGCTATTGAGTCGGTTCAAAAACAATTCCTGTTGTTTTGTCTTCGTGGATTACGTTTTAACCCGCCTTCATATGCTGCTCGACTTGCTCTTATTAAACTTCCTACATTAAAAAGTCGTAGAACTATGCTTAATGTGTCATTTTTATTCAATGTTATTAATGGTGACATCTGCTGTGGATTTTTGATTAATGATATTTCTCTCAACATTCCTCAACGTCCATCCCGGAATTACATACCATTGTCAGTTGCATTTGTTAGAGCTAATTATGCTAATGCTGACCCTCTCAGAAGAATGAGCAATGCATTTAACAACTTATATAGATTTATCGACTTTTCATCAAATCCTAATGCTATAAAAAGGGCAATAATCACATTTCTCAACACTTATGGTGTTTTCTTTTCTACAAAAAAGTGTGACATTTTATTTAAAAAAATGCAATTTGGTGTCTGTTTCATAAAAATTTTGCTTCCAAAAAAGGGTGAGTTTTTTAAAAATAAAAAAAAACACCCTTTGCGGGAGCAAAATGTTTAAGAAACAGACTCCAAATTGCATTTTTTTAAATAAAATTTCACATTTTTTGTAGAAAAGAAAACACCATTAGTAATTTTTCTTGTTAATTATGTATAATATTTTAATCTGTATCATTTTGTGTATCAATTATTTTTTAAATTGTCTGTAAGGAATAAAATTCCATAGACATATATTAATATTAATAAATAAATAATTTCTTAGCAAGTATTTGTTGCGAAATAATTGATCACAAAGTTTCGTGACGCACGCTACAAAATGTGGAAGTAACTTTAAAGGTTGAAGTGCGTTTTCCTAATTTTTAGCGAATTTGGCATGATAAGGTATACAAAATCTAATTCCTAAAAGAAAGATATGTAACTATAAGAGAATTCTAAACGCACTTATTCGTAGCCAAAAAATGTTGTGATTTTTTGACAAAAGCCGTGAACCCTTTGTGACGCACGCTACATAACGCACGCTACAGTTTTTCCAGTAGTATTTTATTATTAGATTTTATTTATTTTAACAAAACAAATTATATTTTTATGAATTGCATTTCTTAAACTAATTTCTTAACTAATAAATGTCAACTTTTTTTTTTTAACGAAATTTATATTTTGATAAGTCTGCTGTAAGTGCTACTTTAAGCACAAAAGTCACCTAAAATAATGCTAAATTCACGTATAACATTAAGAAATCAGCAGTGGGGTAGGATTTAGTAAAAATTATTGCATTAATGATTATTGAAATACATCTTTTTTAATATAAAAATGATAATATACATCTAGTCTTAAATTCCATTAAAAAAAATTCATTTGAAAAATTTTTGGTTGGTAGACTGTTTCTGGGATTTGCCCATATATAAAAAAATATAATCTAATTTTAACAACTTTATTACTTTATTGTAAAGAACAAAATTGAACTCAATGAATTTGCAAAAAGTTAATAAGCAAAATATTTTAAAATAAGTTAAAGTAATGAAATAGTAACGAAATGAAACAAAAAAATTATCTGGGGTATTGTTTTCATTTATTTCATATTTTTTTAAATACAAAAATTCCTACGCATGAATGTGGAAGATTCCCGCCATTCTTCGTATTCATACGATTACAAATAATATTATGACAGACGATTTTTCAACGTTCTTTTTCTTTGTTTTTTTTTTTTTAGTTTTTTTCTACGCATTCAGTTCTTATTATATTCTTGTTCTTATTGCTATTTCACCTTTAGCGAAAAATAAGAAACATTTTCTTGTTTTTAGACAATTTTCATAAGAAATTGCAAGTAGAGAACAAGAAATGCTACAAAAAGTTAAAAAAATATGAAAAATAAGTTTCAAATGATAAAGAAACAGAGCTGAAAAAATGATAAAATAAATAACGCCGGAAGTCTTTTAATAATACAACATATGACTTATTAAAAAAAAGAACACAAAAAGTGGAGAAGAAAATTAAGAAAAAAGTACAATTCAAATATAAAACGCAGCAGGGAATACCAACCAACTAAATCAAACAGCTAAAGCGGCGAAGAACTCACTCCTAAATCGACGAACCAGCCAACCAACCAACCAACCAAGAACTATCGATGAAACCCAGCAACAACAAAAAACAAAAGCTACCCGAAAAACAAGTATCTTAAGAATCATTGAAGAAATATCTTCCTTGAAGTCTTTAATAAAAACAATAAAAAATAGCAAAAGACAAACTTTTTTCTTTTCCTTTCATTTCTCTTCTTTTTTTGTAAGTATTTTTTATTTATATTGGCTTCGTATGTTTTTTTTTGTGTTAAATGTCTGTCCGAATTTATGTTTATCTGTTGGTCGGTCGGGTTAATCTGTGTGTCTGTGTTTGTTTGTTGTATGAATGAATTTAATATGTTTCTCTTTTTGTTGTATGAGCGCCAAACGAACTTTTGACAGGTTGGCGAATAAATCTTGAAATGTTTTAATTTGTTCAGGAATCGATTTGCAACAGTCTTGTAGAAAGACGGCCATAATGTGGTTTTCTACTCTCATCTCTGTTCAAACGTTGTGACTTGTAGTGGGGACTTACTTCACTTGCCAGGGTAAAAAAAATATATGGACAAGTCAAGTTCGTATTTTAGTTTTCCCATATTTTTTTTTTTTTTTTTTTTGACTTACAACTAATTTTTTTGGGTCTTTTTTTAGGTTTCAGATATAAGGGTTTCTGCAGCAACGAGATTTTCTCTAAAAAGGAACATCTTTCTAAAATGTAAAATTTTTAATTCGAACTTTTTAATGAAAAAAAAAAATTTTTTTTTTGCAAAAATTTAATTTTTCAAAAAAGCTATTTTTTTAAAAAAACCAATTTTTCAAAAAAGCTATTTTTTCAAAAAATTACTTTATTCAAAAAGGTACTTTTCAAAAAGGTCCTTTTTTCAAAAAGATACTTTTTCATAAAGGTACATTTTCAAAAAGGTACTTTTTTAAAAAGGCATTTTTTTCAAAAAGGCATTTTTTTCAAAAAGATACTTTTTTCAAAAAGGTTTTATCAATTTTTATATTAAAAGTTTCATTTTATAAAAACAAAAAGTACCTACTTTAATAAAATAAACTTTTTTATATAAAGAATACTTTTTAAAAATAAAAAATATTTTTTTTTTGCATTAAAAGTATTATTTGAAATTTTTGAATTATGTAATAGTTTTTATTACAGATGTAAGTACTTTTTTGCTTAAAAAATTCGGTTTTGTATAGAAAGTGTATAAAGAATACTTTTTTGTTTAGAACTTACTTTTTACATAGACAATCATTTTTTAGCCTCTTTATGAAAAGTAGATTTTTACATAAAAGTAATTTTTAAAAGTACTTTAACATTAAAAATACTTTTTACATAAAAGTTATTTACATTTAAAGTACTGTTTGCATAAAAATTACCTTTTAAAATCAAAACTACTTTTATGCATACAAAATCATTTTTAAAATTAAAATTACTTTTTACATAAAAAGGACATTTTCTTAACAAATAAATACCTTTTCTACATAAAAAGTTATTTCCTCCATAAAAATACATAATTGTTTTGTGTAAAAGGTCCTTTTATAACAAAGTACTTTTAAGCACTTAAACATAAAAGTTCTTATATATTAAAAATACTTTTAACATAAAACTTACTTTAACATAAAAATTTACATAAATAGTACTTTAATATAAAAAGTACTTTTATATAAAAAGTACTTATCTAAAAGTTCTTTTTATATAGAAGTACTATTTATAGAAAGACTTTTTATATAGAAGTACTTTTTATATAAAAGCACTATTTATATAAAAGTACTTTTATATAGAAAGTACTTTTATATAGAAAGTACTTGTAGAAAATATACTTTTATAGAAATAATACTTTTATATAAAAATTACTTTTATATAAAAAGAACTTTTATATAAATAGTACTTTTATATTAAAAGTACTTTAACATGTAAAAGAACTTTTATATAAATAGTACTACTACATAAAAAGTACATCTTCTTAACAAAAAATACCATTTTTGATATAAAGTTCTTTCTTATATAAAAACAGCTGTTTTGTGTAAACGGTCCTTTAATAAAAAAAGTACTTTTTTATTAACACTGAAAATTTTTTTTCTTGTCTTAAATGTTTATAAAAATAATTTAATGAAAATTAAATTTAATGAACTTAAGCCTAATTAAAAATATTAAAAATTTGGATTAAAAACCATAAATAGTTCAATAAAATAACCACAATACTAATAATTGTTTATAAGATCTTTTTACAATTTTAGTACCATAATGTGTTTGTTCAATCGAAACCCCTGTCTCGAACTGCAAACGGGAAATGTACACACAAACGAAAATATTTTAACTCGATTTTGTTTCCATTTGCGTTTTTTTCTTGGCCAGTTAAAAAAATGATGATTCTTATGTGAAAAAAAATTTAAAAAATGTATCTTGTGTACTACTCTCCTTAACAGTTTTGCATATTCAAAAGATATTTTACCAAAAAGATAAATACTTGAACATGCATTTTACTTTGTATCTGATGACGGTGATGAGGCAAATCATTTGGTTCGTACATGTGTATGCCTGGAACGAAGGTTTGTCTACTAAAATTTATTAGTGTATTTTTATTAATTTAAAAATAAAATAAAATAAAACAAGACACAAGTTTTTTTCTGTTGCATTTATTCGACATTTTGTAAATACATAACTTAAAAAATGGCAATATTTAGATTAAAAAGTTTCAAAACGAAATTAGGTAAACCGGAAATTGTATAAAAAGTTAGACAGACAGAAGGATGGACAAAACTGGTGATACACATCATGCTCAGTTTTTGTATTCAAGAGCATATTATGAAATGTTAAAAATGATCTTTTGACAGTTTGAACATTTATGAGTTTTCTATTATCTCTAAATTGTTAAATGGAAATTTGATAATCGGCCTTATTGTGTTGAGCGATTATGTTTAAGAATTGTTTCCGTACTTAAAATAGGGATCAAGCGGGATTGTAATGTTATCAAGAAGTATACAATTATGGGAACAATGGGATCACAATTTCGAGTAAGGAACAAATCTATTATTTATGTTAAATAAAATTGTTTTTTAAAAAAATATGTATGTATTTCTAATACAATTTTATAAATTTACTTGAAAGCTTCCTTTTGTTACTAATTTCCACAATAGAATTTTGAAAAAATTCATTTTATTTAATGGAAATATGTTTTTTAATAATTTTTTTGCTATATTTAAAAAAACACATTTTTCTTTAAACATTTTTTATAATCGCCAAAATACAATGTTTGTCAGTTTGTCACCGCACCCAATAAAAATATTTATTACAGCAGTTGGATTGTAAAAATTAAACAACTTTTCATTTAACGATTGCAATAAATCCCAGCTTAAAAAAAACTTTCAATTAAATTCAGATGTTTCTCACCGAATGTTTATGAATGTAAAGGTCTTATCAAGCCATATTTCATATTAAGAATATTAAACTGTATAAGAAAAAATCTTTACTATTTACTTATGAAAAAGTGTGCACTTTTAACATTTTCCTGCTAAGCAATTCAGTCGCAAGAAAAATGTTTGACAGTTTATAAGTACACTGAGAGAATTTTTTTTTAAAGTTTATAATTCGTTCATTGATGCTCACACAGAGAACAATATATTTTTACAATAACAGGAAGCAGGGCCCGCCATATTTGCCGCTTTATCGGCATTTTGCCGATTTTTTGCAAAGATTTCTTACCAAAATCATTTGGCTCCCTTACAGGAAGTCATTTAGCCATAGTTTATGAGCAGGGAAACCAGAAATATGCTCTTAAAAACACGTTTTATGCGCATTAAATATGCAGTCAAAACTGGAAAATATGCCCTAATAAATGTTAAAAATATGCCCTAAAAAATCAAAAATTGCAAATTTGAAAACAAAATATTCAACAATTTAATAACAAAATTTGAAAAAAAAAAACCTAAAAATATAATCCCTTAAGCCCATATTAGGTTAAAATTCATATAAGAGATGTTTGCGCCGAACATTATCTAGATATTAACATCCCTATGGGTTTTTGTCTTAAAAAGATTTTAGGTACGGCAGCTAAATTGTTAAGAAATGTCAACATTTAAAGGAAGTTAAAGCTATTTATGGATGGGAGCTTTGAGCAAATTTGAAACGATTCAAAAATAATTTAATTTGCAGGAAAATATTTTTGGTGCAAATTTAATTTAAATACCATCATAATTAGATGGCTTTCTGACACAAAGAGTCTTATTTGGAAAGAAGTTTTTATGGGGAATATGTGAAATTATAGACCGATTCTCACCATTTATACAGACCTCGTCCATATTTGATCAAATTAAGTACAAAATTGGAACTTGTACTTTGAGCACAGGGTTAAGGTGGGCTGACAACCAGACAGACGGACGGATGGACATCGTTAGAATACTTTAAAAAGTGATTTTAAGTCGATCGGTATACTTAAAGATTGGTCTACATTTCTATGTATTTTACACATCGCATAACATGTATCCTTAATGAGCCAATTTAGACTAGACTAATTGTTCTGGCAGAAAACGACAGTTTGTTGGCGAAAGAGGTGAAGAGAGTCGTTTTTGGTTGGCATAATTTTTAATCCAGTTTCAACCCCGCATTAGCAGAACAAAACCAATACATACACACTTATGAAAAAACAAGTTCAGTGTTTTCTTTTTTGCAGAGCGATTTTAATCGTTACCCAGCGGGAAAACTCAGAAGACCTTCTTACTTCAGGCCTTTTTAAAGGCCTGCTTAAAAAATTTTTTGATTTAATTACTATTCTTACGTAACTGCTAAAGAATGCCTCATAGAAGGCCTCGGCTCGCTTATCATAGAAGCGAGACAAGAAGGAGTAACATTTTTTGTTTTGTTTTTTTGCACAAGCAAACGCAAAAGAATTCAGATCCCTTTACAAAAACAAAGTAACATATTTTGTAAATCATTTTAGTTGAATTTGAAAAGAGAAAGAGTAAAATTTTTTGTTTTGTTTTTTTTTCGCCAATGCCAAGGCGAATTGACTAGAAGGTGGGGTCAAGGCAACATATGGTGTTTTTTTTTCGGTGGTTGACTTGTCAAAGTTTGTATACAAACTAGCAATATTTTTGACAACCCGACCACAGAAGCATTGTAGTTGTAGAGTTGACCTCACCTTCTAGTCAATTCGTTTTGGCCAAAGCGAAAGAATTCAGATCCCGTTATAAAAACAAAGTAGGTGCATACAAGGCGAATTCATACAGGTGACCGCATCATGAGATAGAGTTATGCTAGCTATCCCTTTTTTTTTTAAAAAAATACTATGTATTTTGTTTTTGTAAAAGTTAGAGTGAATGTCAAAATTATTTGTTTATAAAATATATACAATTGCTTTAGAAGGTAAATCTTTTACCTGCTAAGTAAATTTATTGTGGGTCTACTTTTTCCTTGCGCCTTTTTAAATCGTTGTATTTATATTTTATATTCACTTTTTTGTTTTATAACATTTAAATAAGTTTTTTTTTCAAGAATTTATATTTTTATTGAATTTTAAATTTTAACAATTTTTTTCATAAAATGTAAACAACGCTTGACAGCCAGTATACGCACAAGGAAATAAACATTAAACAGATGACTAGAAAATGTCACCTTTATGAATTCGCCTTGGGTGCATATTAAAATACAAAATAAAAACAATAATGTAAATCATTTTAGTTGAGCACTTTTGAATTACCCATATATGTAATACGGAATTGTTTTTTTTTATTGAAGTTTAGCCTGATCGATTCACAAATGGCTGAGATATGAGCAAAAAACCACGACAGCCTCTAATTATACCCATAAATTCCTTGTTAACTATTGTTTTTTTATGTACGTCTGGAGAACGGCAAAAGCCAAAGTTTCCCAATTAGTTACATATCAGACAAAATGTGGGTGAGGTTGCAGAAGCGTGGCACTTCCAATACAAAGACATTCAAGATTTCAGTATAACTGGAAAACGGCAAGAGCCAAAGTTTCCAAATAAGATACATACATCTTGGTTATCAATATAAAATTTGTTGACGTTCCCATAAATCAGAAATCGTAGAAAAAATCGCAGAAGACGATTTTTTGATAAGAATTAGGGTCAGTTACAACACCCATTTCGATAAAATATTTTTAGGATATGGACACGTTGTTAAACGTTTTAACCGTCCACGATGATTTAGCAAAGCAGACTAAATAAATGAAGCTAATTCGACAGATGTATCTCTTACAATATGGCCGCAATTAACTGTCAAAGATCGAAATAACCTTTTGGAAGACCCTATAGAAGAATAGGGTCTGAAAAAAACCTTTCAAAATTAATATCTTTGTTTTCTTCTTTGCAAAATAAAAAAAAACATTTTAATATTTCTCCAAGTGCATCTACATATTGCAGTTTCAATACACTTGAAAATATCGGTTTAAAAATATCTGGTATTAAGTTTATTGATATTTTATGAATTTTTTTTTTATTGCAAAATATTGCACTGACGAATGGCTTTTATAAATGAATCAATGAACAATGGAAGTTCGAATATAAACTGAAAACCACATTCAGTTACAGATCACAAATCGTCTTAGAAATCTGAAGCTGTTTCAGATTGTACTTTCAAATTCACTTTAAAGCCACAAAAAGAAAAGAAAAACTAACAACTGCTACTGCTGGAACACAAAAAAAAATTTCAATTTTTAATTTTTCTAGGGTTCGTGTTGGGAAAAATTTCTCGGGAAAAAAATAATTTAAAAATTTTTGGGATTTTAAATGGAGAAAATTTTCAGAATTTTGGTTAGCTAAATTAAGAGTTTTGTAGTTTTCGATGTCGAAAAATATTATAAGAAAAAAATGCTGTAAAAATCCGAGATCAATAATGTATTTTTTTTTAGAAATTTCTACACAGTATTTAGCCTTTAATTTAAAGTTTTGTGACATACTTAAATGGCTAATAAATCACTGATGGCTTAAAAGCTGGTTAAGTTGAACCAAATTTTAATTTTTATGTAGTTTAAACTAAACAATTGAGTCGTTTATTTTGAAAGTGGTTTAAGTCCATTTTTTCTTATATTAAGATATTTAAGGGTTTGTGTTTGATTTGTTTCAAAAATATTGTTAAGTGGTATTCATTTTTTTATGGCTTTGTGACCTTAAACATGTTAGAATAACTAACGTGATACATTTTGTAAGCTTTACTAGAAAAATAAGCTGTGTTTCAGAACCTAAAATGGACTTAAACCACTTTCAAAATTAATAAAATGACTTTTTTGTTTGTGAAAAGGAATAAGTCCACTTATTTTAAAGAAATTAAGCAATTGAAATTGTAAATATTTTATGTTTGATGTATATGAATGTAATAGCTTTAAAATAAATAGGGAAGCTTTCAATTCAGATACAGATTTTTATTTATGTAATTAAAAAAATGTTTTTAAAAATAAATATGAATTCATTAATTAAAAAATTAAATTAACATTCATTTATTAAAGATTATATTAAAGATTTTGCCATATTATTTCTCCTCATTTAGATTACGTGTGAGGTTTTGTTAAAATATTCATGGTGCTTAGGTGGTATATACCTTAGTAACTCCATTATATCCTTATACTTAGGAGTTGAAATGGGACATACATTTTTGTATAATGGTGTTAATATTATTTTGTTGAAGTTCCTTGGTCTTCCCGACAGGGTTATAAGTCAAGTATTTTGAACACTTTATCCACTTCCATAGATTCTTTATAAAACTGTTTAAAGTGTTTAAGTGTTTAGTGTTTTTAAACCATTGATGAATTGCTTCTTCCAGAGTTTTTGTAATAAAACTAAACAAATAAAAATTTGTGGACTTAAACCGGTTTCAAAATAATTATTTTTTTGGATTTCGTTAGCTAACTAATTTTCAAGTGCCCAAAATCATAGCGATTTTAATGATAATAGACTTATGGCCATTTTCTCATTGGGCGATTATCTTTTTTCCCAACGAAAAACTGTACATTAAAGAAATTTGGTTTTCTTAATGTCTCATTTGCTTCGATTTTATCGCAAAGCTAACCGGCACTCATCTGCCAATTATTTATTTTTCTTTTATTTGCCGTACAGATAAATTCCATCAGCTGACTCCCAACTTTTACATGTATTTTGAGTGGCGTTTCCAGCTGAAAACAATGTTTTTTGTCGGTATATTGAGAAACCCAAAATCGTTAACAGACAGTTTATCGGTCCAATAAATTTATGTTGGCATTGAGAAAATGGCCATTAAATTGTATATAAATAAAAAGATTATATAGGATTGCGATTGTTGTTATCATTAACTTCTTTTTTTTTAAAAAATGGACTTAAACCACTTTCAAAATAAACAACTAAATTTTTAATCAGTGTCCCATGTATTATATGTTGTTAAAAAAATAACATGTGTCAGCACTACGGTAAATCTTATCAAATTCATATGATCTGTATTGGTAGTTTAAACGTCCAATTTTATGCTTTTAAAGATGGTTTAAATGTTAAGTGATTTATAGATTAGTTGGTTTAAACACATTTTAAACCAAAAAGAGAGTTAAACTTGCTCTGATTTTTTAGCCCTAAACATTACTCAATCAATGGCGGCTTATCGATGTCGAAATATTGAAAATTAAATTTGAAATTTGTATTCTTTTATTAAAATATGAGATTAATATGGATATCGGTTATTACATGGGACTTGATACAACAGAGGAATGAAACAACATTGCAAAGGCTACATAGCTGCGAAGTTTCGTTGTGATATCTCTATCCATATCAGATTCATAGAATGTCAAGCATTAAAATTATTATTTCAATAGCGTAAATGAATGGATGGGCTTCTAATATGAGTGAAAAATAATAATTTTAAGGTTTGACATTCTATAAACCTGATATGGATAATGATATTTGGCACTTATGTAGATTAAAAAGTTCTTAAAACAGTGGACTAAAGAACATTCCACTTTTTGAATTAAAAATACCATAATTCACAATTTCAATTAAAAGCATTTTCATACTAAATGCTAAAAGACATCAAAAGTTTAACTTTGACCTAAAGTTTCTTTACAACTGCTAATCCGATATATTTAATACTAAAACTTTAGAAAAGCGCAAGCAAAAATTGCAAAACTCTTTATCGGTTCAATAGTTACAAACTTTTGGCCAACGAAAACTTAGCATTACAGTGAACTCGCGATAATGTGAACTAATAAAAACCAAGGTCGTTCACATTTTCGATGGTAAAAATTTGAAGTGCCATACTGTGTTTTTTTGCTTAAAAAAGTCTAGAGTGTATCGAAACTATTGGTATTTGTAACATAACATATAATTTATTGCAAACTTAACGATTTGTTATTTAAAATTTTCCTTTTATATTAAATACTAGCTGACCCGACAGACGTTGTCCCGTCCAAATTAGGCAAAATGTTTGCGTTCGATTTTTAAAATCCGTTAAAAAGATACGAACAATTGAAAGAAAAATTAGTCAAATCGATGGAGCCGTTTTCTGATTTTAGGTAAATCGAAAAAAAGTGGGCGTTAAAGTGGGCGGGCAAAATTTTGTTTCCGTAAAAACCTAAGTTGGACCATCGGGATGATTTTATAGAAAAAATCGTCAAAACGGTCAAGTCGTTCTCAAGTAAAAGTAGGCGTGGTAAATTTTTCTTCCGATGAAAACTTAAAATGGATTAATACGAACATTTAAAAGAAAAATTTGTCAAATCGATTGAGCCGTTTTCTGATTTTAGGTAATTCAAAAAAAGTGGCGTAAAAGTGGGCAGGGCAAAATTTTATTTTCGTATAAATCTAAGTTGGACCATGGCGATCATTTTAAAAATCGTCCAAATTATATAGATGTCATTAATGGTGCAATATGAAAATTGGATTTTGCCACGCCCCTCCGCCCGCAGGCCGAAAATAAAAAAAGTGTCACCACTCCTCCACTCCACACGGAAGGTGTCACCACTCCTCCACTCCACACGGAAGGTTTTTATTTCTCATCTCAACAAACCACTTGTATATAAAGATTTTTTATTAATACACAGGTGTGTACGAAAAAATATAAAGTTCAAGCGATTTCAAGCTTAACGAAAAACAAATGACCTTCATTAAAAAATCTCCAATTATGTATGCATGTTTTGTTTTCATTTTTTATTCAATCGGGGGATTCCCAAAATTAGAAAATAAACAAAAGTCGCCAAAATTTTTGTTTACTATTTAGAGCCATTATACTTTGTTCACTATTTAGAGCGCTAATATAAAAAATAGGTGTTCACATTACTGAATAATTCACCATATCGAAAGTTCGCATTACCGAGAGTTCACTGTATATAGCATAAAATTATATTTAATTAATTAAAACCAAAAGTTACTAATGATTATTTATATTAATTTTTTTTTAGGAAAATTTTTTACCTTTCCCGGAATAGTAAAAGTTAGGGAATTTAGGAACCCTAATCCGTTCTTATCACGCACAAACACAACGACGACAATATCAGCGACAATGAATATAAGCCGATGCCAGTCAATCATGAGTTGGTGGGAAACAATAAAAACCGCATGTGCGGTTACGCTGTGTAAATCACCGGACACACCTTCTTCCATGTCTCTTCACAGAAACAACAACAGCAACACAGCGTTGCAGTTAAATGCTCTATTAAATCCTTAAGTTTGTGCAACACGAAAAAACCCATAACAGCTGTTTTACAAGTAACAAATTTTTTGTTATCTTAAATGCCGTTAGTTGGTGTTTTATCATAAACCGTTATTGTAGATCTAGAAACAGAGTCATAAAATGAAGGGTTTATTTATTTTTTTATTTAAGTGAGAAATTGTAAAAGTGTTTGTGGTGGTAAAAACACAAGATCAGCCAGACATTGGAATTTAAGAGTGTTAATTACTCTTTAGGAGATTAAGGCTTAACCTCAAGATTAATAGTTTGGAAAAAAGGTTTGATAGTTTTTTTTAAATCTATTTTAAGGTCTTCCCGTTTGTCCCTAAAACATGTGCCAAGTAAATCTTTAAGTGTGCCATATCAGGTAGTTTTATTGTTATAGAAATAAGAAGGAACCTGTTTAAAAGGTGTTGAAAATCTTGTAATTATTAAATTAGAGCATTTTGTATGGGTTGTATTTTTATCATTGGTATGAATGATTTATTTAGAAAATTTAGAAATTTAGAAAAAAAAAAATATTTGGAGTGATGCCAACTTAGCCCTTTCGGACTAGATTTAACCAATTTTTAAGTACCTGAAATGCGCAAAAATTTTAAACCCAAAACTTTAAAAAAAAGTGCAAATAAAGCCCTTTTTGTCATCTTTATTTAGCCTTTTTAGCCCGTTTTACTTTTTGTTGGGTGTGATTATATTTTTTGTTATTCTGTCAATATAAAATTGTGAAAACTTTCCTAAAAATTACATTCGAATGGAATATTGAAAGTACGGCTAAGCTTAGCCTGAGTTCATACGGCTCATGTCATAATGACAAGATTCTTCCTTTTTCTTCTTTGAACATGAGTTGTCGTTCAAATGATTCATGTCATGTTGACGACGTGCGTATGCATGTGTGCTTTTTGATATTGAAAACAAAAACAAAATTAAACAACGAATAAGAAAGCAAAACGTAAAGACAGTACATGCATGTGTGTACTCGTTTCTTTTCCCCTCGTCCCTCTCGCCTATAAAGTAGCAATCTTGTCAATAAGACATGAGCCGTATGAACACAGACTTAAGATCGAGTTGTATAGCTAGTTGTAAAAATGCAATTGATAACAATCCATTTATTTAATTTTCTAGTTTTTCTATAAATACCTATATTGATATAAACTAAAACTCTGAACTTGAGAGGACTTATAGTGTCATGAAATGTGGTTGAATCCATTTAATTCATATTAAATACCCACCAAGTTATGCTTAAATATTATAGCTTGATCCCGGGAATTCCCGCTTTCCCGGAAATTAATTGCGGCATACCCGGGAAATTTTGAGGAAACAATTTTTTTTAGTTTTAGTACAGTGCAACACTTGGTAATTAGTACGCTTCTACATTTCGTACAATTTAACATTTTGAGCTCTACAATCCGGACAATTTTTTTTATGCAAGAAGATAAATTAAATGCCGTTGTTTTACTATTTTTACTTTGCATACAGAAAAAATTTTCACCAAAATTTTTTCAATTAATAATAATGCTGTTTCAAACAATTTTTTTAATTGTTCCAATTAATTTCCCTTAATTGAAAATAAAAATTATAATGTTTGTGTGTATATTTGCAAATGTGAAAACATACACACAAACTTTAAACTATTTAATATTTTCAAACAATTTTTTAATTGTTTCAATTAACTGTGTTGATTGAAAAAAAATTTAATTTGTGTTTACGTTTTATTTAGCCTCTTTTCCTGGTGGTCACATTTCAATTAAACCTATTGATTGAAACTGATCAGAAAGAAAAGCTCAAACTTACAAACGTGTTAATTGATATGAACAATTTGTTTACTGGCGGAAAATCAGTACAGAATTTAATTAATAGTACAAATTTCTAACAAATACGTCAATTGAAGTTGGTTTTTCATTTTATCTGTGCATGCTATGTTATTCACACGTAGACTCACATTTTGCACTGCCATTACTTCACTTTTGGTTCTTTCTTTGCCAGCCTGTACCAAGTACCATGTTTCTTAATAAAAACCCTAACATAGAACGCAAACTTTAAAGGAAAACTGTGATATTTGAAAAAGCCGTAATGAGGGAAAAAGTATTAGGCATTTTGCCGTTAAATTCTATGTTCCTAATTCAACGACTTGCGACATTAAAACATGTTGAGTGCGCCGGTATGCTAGTTGGTAGTGAGCAAGTCTATCAGTGCCGGGGTTGCGGGTTCGTTTCCCGCTAGAGACTCTGGTCTCCTGCAGCCAAGCGTAGAGCTTCGCGGGATTAGTATAGGTAAAAAAGGAGACAATTTGGTAAAATTTGAAGCAAAATAATGTATTAAACCATTTTCATAAAAGGTACACAACTTTATTTAGTCTATTTTTTCGACCTTTTAATTTTATTTCTTCTTATTTTCAAGCTCAAGGTCAGGTTATGAAAAATATATTAATTTATTATTTATCCAATATTTCGCTGCCACAGTGGCACAATTTTACAGGAGAAGTTTTTTTATTTTCTTTTATAAAAATTTTGTACGAAGGCTGTCGCTTAAGCTAAAATTGTTTTTGCTATAAAGTCGTAACGGAACCTTATGTGACCATGACATTTTAGAAGATGATGCAAGTGTTGCGAATAAAATCATTAATTAAAAAAAAAAATAAACGAAAATTGAAAATGATGTCGCTTAAGCGGTTTTTACCGTAAGGGCTTGACCCGCTTTTGCAGCAAAAAAAACAATCATATTCCGATTCCATCAGACATTTTAAAGCAGCGAGCTTAAGCTGGTAAAATTAATTTTGATTAAGGTATTGTATTCGCTATCTATAAATTAGTGGTGACAAAGTATCAAAAAGAGTTAATTTATGTTCATTTAGATTATTGATATACTACTATACACCGAACAACTTGGTAATCAGACCGAGCCTAAAGCTTTATGTGTCCGGATTTTCGAAGCTACACTGTAAATCTATGTGGGGCTCGTGTGTTTAGTTGTTTTATCTAACTAAATTTCATTATTAAAATTTGCTGCAGTTTAAGGCCGATAAAGCTGCTTTTTGAGAATGGACTTTCTATAGGGTAAATAATCTTCTCGATCTTGTCTTCGCAAACTGAAGTGGGCTAAATGTTACAACAACAATATTATTTAGTTGTGTGGTTAAGGGTCTAGTTACTAGAAAAGTAATTTTAGGAAAAATTGTTAAAAAATTTAATGAAAAATTACAAAAAGTGTGAGATACCTTGTAAAAACTTCGCTTACTTTTTGAAAATGAAAAGCTTCTTTCACTCATTATTTAGTAGATTTCTTCTACAACCATTTCTATAGTTACTTCCATAACTACTACTTTCTGGATGTATAAAAGTAAAAAAATAATGACTTACTTTTGAATGCGTTCATTTTGGGACCTCCCTTGTAAAATTCATCGGTTCTTTCAGTAGAATATTAAGTAGTGCTTTGAGTTTTTTCTGATTACTAATCACATTATTTTGTAGGCGAAGTTTTTACTGGGTATGTCATAGCATAAATGAAAACATAATGACAAAAAACTTATTTTAAATAATTCCTTTTTATCAGTGTTCGAAAAAAAAACCAGGAACGATATTTATTTTTTAGTGTTTGTGTAGACGAACACAACCCTTGCACCGTTCTTAAGTATTTTCAAGATAGAGCCGAACATTATATAGTGTTCTATTATTCGTTACAAAACAGAACAATTGTAGTGATTCGGTAGACAAACATTATATTTTAATGTTCTATAATGTTTCTTTTTTTACACTAATAAAGAAATGAACACACAAAAAATTTTAGCAACGACCGCACCACGAACAGCTTGTGTGTTTGTTGTGTAAAAATATTTTTTCGGCTTTTTGTTTTTTTCGTATGTGAATTTTGTTTTTGTAAAAATTCTTTTTTACCAGCCAAAAGGGCACTAAGCATTACAGAAACGAGCGAACATAAATGAGCTGAACTGAACACAATGAAGGTTGTGGTTTTTTAAAAAACCAAACGGAATAATATGTTCTCAGCTTTTTGTTGAGCTGGATAAGAACAGTTTTATTTTTGTGTTCGAAAGATGACAAACAGGGAAACGTTATTTTTTAATGACGCATTACAAAAACGAGCGAACATTAATGAGCTGAACTGAACACAATGAAGGTTGTGGTTTTTAAGAAAACCGAACGGAATTAAATGTTCTCATCATTTTTTTGCTGAGTTGGATAAGAACAGTTTTTTTTTTGTGTTCGAAATATGACAAATAGGGAAACGTTATTTTTTAATGATTTTCTACACAAACATTATTAGCGTTTGTGTTTTCCACAAATCTACCGAAACGAACATTAAGGATCCATATTTAGCGTTTATTTTCGAACACTGCTTTTTATATTACTTATGGCCAATTTCACCAATTCTATTTAAATATCAATTCTTTCAAAAAAGCAAATTTCGATCTACCAAAGGTTAAAATACAATTTGGTTTAAGGATTGATGTTTGACTATTGACGTCAGCAGTCATTGATGGCTGCGAGCGTAAGACGGCAAATCCCTCTGAAGAGATCAAGTTGTGATCGAAACATGTCAGGGTAACCAGCCGTCTGGGTTCGAATCTCAGGTCAGTCGGGAATGAAAAATTATCAATAACAATTTTAATTAATTTTCATGTTGTAAAATTCCTTTCTTCATAAAAAATAATTTTATGAAAAATTAAATTTGATGAACTTAAGCCTGATTAAAAATATTAAAATTCGGATTAAAAACCCATAAATAGTTCGACAAAATAACCACAAATACTAATTATATCAATTCATATTTAAATATAGTTTTGCCTATAATTTGATTTTGATTTGACATGAAAAACGAATTTTAAACATAAATTAATTTCTTCTGTATTTCAACCGATTTAAACAAAATATATACCATTTGAAATATATTTACTTACAGAAGTGTACAATATATATATTTCATTAAAATCTGTTCAATATTTTCAGAGTTATAAGCGTTCAAATTTGCTACTTACACATATCGTCGTTCCGGAGTTATCTTGTCGTATATCACAAAATCGAAAAAAATGAGATAAGACCGTTTCCTGAGGTAAATTCAACAGATCTATCGATCTGCGCAATCCTCACGTATCTATCTCTTATGGTTAATGAGATATTACGAAGCCATTTTGTTGTATATCCACTTTTACGAAAAATTTAATGCGTTATAATACCGTATGTAGCATAATTGTGGATATACGACAAAAAACGTATGAAAACTTTCAATTAAAAAAATCTTGCGTTATCTTGTTGTATGTAAACAAAGTTTATTAGGCATGTTACAAAAAAGAGACTATCTTATTAATATTTCTGTTATTTTAACATTTTTCGTTTTATATGTAAAGATATTTTTCTGACGTAGTACACAACGGCTATTTATATTGATGGAATTATTGCTATATTGCCTAAATTCATTTTATTGCTAGCAATTAAAGGTTAAATATTCAGGGTGGCCCAACCATAATGCACAATGTTAATTGTAAATAAAACAAAAAGTTTTTAGAGAATTATCTGAATATTTTTTATTATTATAGAAGAATCTATGACAACTATGTGTGAGACAAAATATCGGCCAACTGCTCGTTGCGGCTTCGGTTGCATACCTCTGTCCTATGGTCCATATTTTCAATGGCTCTGTGACATTATTAAGGTTCAATGTACTTAATGTACATTTTTTATTTTTAATATTACCAAAGAAAGAAGGCCAACGGTTTCAAATCATATGATCGTGACGGCCAATTAACATGACCATTCTTTTGGAACTACTTATCGTCCAGGTCCATATCCTCCATTTCTGGCAAAAAGAAATCCGTTATCAGCATACCTCATTTTCGAAGAAGTAAGGCCCGATGATGCCGCCTGGCCATAAACCGCACCAAGCATGCATGCACAGGCGTTTTCACATTTCCTACAGAGCTGGTTTGCTAAAATTGGCGCATAATTATCCCGATTGTGGACACATTTGATCGATTATGCTGACCAAAAAAATCAAGATGTGCACAAAATGTATTTTTTATTTGACCGCCCATTTTCGCAAAAGGCTTCAGCAATCTTAACACGCTGCTCAATGCTGCCCCTCTCCATGGTTGAATTTGGCACTGATACCAAGAAATGTCAAATTAAGTTGGAAAAAAATTTGACGTTAAGGTGTGACTCACAGTTAACATCGTGCATTATGGTTAGACCCCATTTAAGTAATAATAAAGCTTAAAAAATTCATACATAAGGAAATTCGATAATATAAAAACTATAACTATACGTAAATACATTTGTCACTTGCATAAATTTTCGTTTCGAAAATTATTGTTACTTAATTTTCAATATTGGTAAAACACGTGAATGTAGGTTTTTAATACCTTATGTTGACTTATATCACACAAACTAAAAAATCTATCGCAAAAAGTGGCGTATACGACAAAATTGAAAATTTTTTTCGGACGTGACAATGGCTATAACTTGAAAATGTTTTTCCATGACTTTGGATATTTTTACATAAATCGATAAAGAACTTCAAACACAATATGTGACAAAAATATTGGACGACTTTTTTCGCGTACATTTTTGTGTATAAAATTTTGAACCTTAAGATTCAATTTCCCAAAAAAAATTTTTGTGATATACGGCAAGATAACTTCGGCACGACGATATGCAGAACACATAAATAAAAAAAATTGCTTTTTTCAATTATCAAATAAAAAAAAATATATGGAGATCGATTTTCGAAATTTTTCAGAAACCGGTTTTCGAATATTTCGACTGTATTTATCTTATGTTTAAATAGACACTGTCAAAACAGTTAAAAACGCTTTCTTCCTTTGTTTGTCAACCGAAACTCTATGGGAAGAAAAAAGTATCAAAAAGGGAAAATAAATTTCTTAGTTTTACTTTTTCGTATAACATTGAACTTAAGCTTCGCACAGACGATGGTCAGATCTTGTCATTTTTCTGACAATGGTTCCATCAGATGCATCAATTTCACACATCTGCCAAATGAAAATGAGCTTACAATGTTCACACAGTTGCAAGACATTTTTAGTCAATTTTAATGACAACATTGTAAGATCTGACCATCGTCTGTACGAACCTTTAGAAACATTATACTATACTGAGTGAATGCGAACCTGTAAGATGAAAAATTTTGGTACTTTTAGTTTTTCATCTATCACTTTTAGAATTTCTGTTAATATTCGACCTACAAAGATAAAAATGAACATGCAAGGTCCTGAGTGAATAAGAATGTATAAGAGGGAGCTTTGTGATACTTTTTCGTTCTACATCTGGTACTTTGATTAATTTTCGTTAATATTAGACTTAGAAACATAAAATTAAACATGCAATGTCCTGAGTGGATGACAATCCATAAGGGAGACTTTTTGATACTATTTTGTTTTTCAATTGAAATTTTTTATATTGAAGTTGCAAAATTAAATTAACTCACGTAGAAGATCAAATATGAATCGAAGGTTGGTTCCTCGCAAAATCGATACACTAAGATGGTAAATATAAATGCTCGAAACACGTTAACTCTCTAATACTAAGATAAACTATGTTTTCTTCATATTTACATAAAAATGTATTGTCGAATTTTGACCATTAGGCGAACACCAGTTTAAATAAATTGGTGAATTCGGCCGTTAGTATTATGATCAACAGCCAATACGTAAATGATTAATGATACAACGAAATGTAAACGTTATGGAAAATTCATAGCATTAATTAAAATTTCATTACTGCAATTAACAGTTAGATATCAGTTATGAAGATTTTATTGGCGTTAATAAATAAGGGCCAATTAAATGGTTTGCAGCAACGAAGCGTTTTTCTTTCAGTGCAAAAATATATATTTCCATTTCTTAGATTAAAGAAAATATGTGGTTATTTGGAAAAACTTAAAGGTGAGTACAGTATTACTCCATGGGAGACTTTTAAATATTGAGTTAAGAAAAGATTGAACCCGGCAACTAAAAATCTGGCAAACAAATTCCAGTTGGTAGCCCCGCCTTAATGCTATCGAATTACAAAAACACACCTACAAGTGTTCACTCACACGCACAGATCCATATGTAAATTTTGTACGTATGTATGAAATAATTTTTTCTTTAACATTTTTTATTTTTAAATATTGACTCAATATTATTGAATCATTTAAGAGGATGCTGTATTTTATATTATTGTGTGAAAAAATTGTTTTTTTCATTTCATTTTGTTGTTGTTTTTTTTTAAGAATTTAAATTGAAGTGTCAACTTTTTACCGGAATTAGTTGTCATTTAAAAAAAAACAAAAAAAAAAAATCAAATGTAAAATTTTAAATCTCACAATGACATTGACAGCCGAAATTTCTGCTGCAATTTTGATGGATATCACTTCAAATCTGTTAATTTCAATGATTTTTAATTATTAGAGATTTAATTAGTTTTGCTAAACTAAAATTGTTGGAATTATAAAAAGAATTTAGTTAATTTTTAAATGTTTGGGTTTTTAATAAAAATTTAGTTAAAAATAACTAGAAAACTAATTTTTAGATGACACCTGCATTGTTTGACATGATTTAATCAATCTTTTAATGTTGATTTTTATTTGACTAAAAAAACATTGCAGGATATAACATTTTGACCTTAAACAAAATTAAATAATAATTTATTAAAAATCATATTTTTATTTTATAAAAATATGGCGCAAAGTGATTATTTGGTTTTTCTGTTAGGCAACAAAACAAAAAAGAGTTTCCTTTTACCCCACTCCTCTCTTTGCGTTATCCTTTCCTTTTCTGTTGTAATTCAATAAAATTCCAATTTAAATCCCAGTATTTATTTATATATTTTATTGGCGACCTGTTGTTTTTGTTGTTTTATTATTAAAAGTTTTGATGTTATTGTTATCCTTCATGTCCTGGCTGTTGTTATGGGTGTTGTTGTCGCTGCTGCTGTATCCTGTCGGTTTTTTTTCTGTGTCGAGTTTAGTTGACGGCTTGTTGGCAACATTTTGTAGTCAATTATTTTCTATTTTAATTTAAATATTTTGCAAATATTTTTTTACTTATTAAATTGACGTCTGCGGTGAAAATTATTTTAATTTTCAATAAAAATGCAAATATTTCATATTGTATTTGTTATTTTCGCTGTTGTTGGTTAAAAATAAATGGGACAATTCTATGTAGAAATTGTAAGATGAGGTCATGTGTGTATTTGGGTTTGAAAATATTCTGATAGAGCAATTGTCGAATAAGAGATTACCATTTCTTATTTAATCGAGTGCTGTGTTGTGCGATCGATAAACTAATCAATTATGAATATAGGGACGGATGCTTTAATTTTGGCATAGCGGAGGACATAGATAGATATGATAGATATAAATGGGCAGCGAGTTCTCCTGTTTGCCAAGCAGTCAGCCCTTTCGTGGCCCACATGGTTCTCATGGCCAGGTATCCAAATTCAACTAATTATGTTTCCCAAGATCGTTCAGAGATGCAAAACCGTCCATGATCAATCTGGACTTCACCTGGACTTCAAGAGCGGCCTAGCTAACCGACATTATAAATATTCTCAAGCTCAAACAAAAATAGAAATTGTGTATAGCTGAATAGGCCAAAAATTACCGAAACTGGGGGCAAATTATGGCAGTCGTGATCGAATACTTTTTCGATTCGAAAGCAATTCAATTTATTATTCTTTCTGTCCATACTGAACGGATCGAAATTATTTTTTGGTTTTGTAAAGCATTTATTTGGGTTTTCAAACACTGAAAAAATAATACCGATTCGTTCAGTATTGACTGAAATAAAATTGCTTTCGATTCGAAAAAGTATTCGATCACGACTGCCATGATTTGCCTCCTGTTACAAAAATAATAGATGTATTTAGCATACTAAAATACTCATTTTCTTTTCAATATTGAAACAAAATCCTGAAAATTCTCTACGCCCTAAATCTTTAATATTAATTTAAAAAAAAAGAACAACTTTAAATAAAACTCAAAACAAATAATGTTAGTTGAATAGCTGAAATGTTATGCCTTTTGTAATGAAGAAAATAAGAAATAGATGTTAAATTATTTCCTTAAATTTAATTCAGCTAGGAAAATTTAAATTTAAAGCATATTCAGCTAGCTGAATAACCAAAATATTATTAGCTGAGTTTAAATAAAAAAACAAATAAGGCTAGTTGAATAGCTTAAATTTAATAACTTTTACAATAAAGAAAATAATAAAGTGTTAAATTATATCCTAAAATTTAATTCAGCTAAGAAAATTTAAATTTAAAACATATTCAGCTAGCTTAATAACCAAAATATTATTAGCTGAGTTTAAATAAAAAACAAATAATGCTAGGTGAATAGCTTAAATTTAATGCCTTTTGCAATAAAGAAAATAAAAAAGTGTTAAATTATATCCTAAAATTTAATTCAGCTAAGAAAATTTAAATTTAAAGCATGTTTAGCTAGCTTAATAACCAAAATATAATGTGTTTATAAAAAATATGTTTAATTTATGCAGTTTAAAAAAGCCGGCTGAATTAAAATCGAAATAATCAGGTAAGTTGAATAGCTGAAATGGTACAGGCCTTTTGTAATAAACAAAACAAAAAAATAATATCCATAAATTTATTTCAGCTAGTAAAATGTAAATTAAAAGCATTTTCAGCTAGCTGAATAACTAAAATTTTATGTTGTTTAAAAAGCAAGATGAACAAAAATCAAAAACAAATAAGGTTAGTTAAATAGCAGAAATTGTATGACTTTTGTTATAAACAAAAAAAAAAAAAAAATGTAAAATTATATCCATAAATTTAATTCAGCTAGTTAAAAGTAAATTTAAAGCATATTCAGCTAGCTGAATAACTGAGATATTTGCGTACATAAAAAGTAGTTATAATTATTGCTTGGAAGTTTATTCAGCTAACAGAATTTGAGTTTAAATGTGTGCTAGTAAGAATAAAAAATATTTAATAAATAAATATTAATTCAGCAAGCTGAACATACAAAATTTTAATTTAAGATTGTATTCTGTAGTTTATTATTTTAAATAATTATTATGTTTCTTTAAGTTAGGGATATACCGAATGCCGATAACGATATACCGGCGATATTTGAGATATGCCGGTTTATTTATATCGGCGATATTTTACTGTCGATACGACTATACTTCAAAAATTTTTTTGAGAGTTTTTTGTACAAACAATTTATTTTTTGATGCTTATTTTTCATAACAACTTTCTTTGCTACCTAAACAAGAGTGGCAAGCGTTTTTTTTCAACATGAAAATTCTTTTTCCAATATATAAATAATGATGCACTATTCGAGATAAGACTTCAAAACATGTAATTACAAATTCCGATCACAATATGCAGCCTAGAATTGTGTCGTTCCGGAACGACCTAGTTCCATTGAACGATTCCCTAAAAGGAACAGGGCGGACTTTTTCAGTAGTTCCTTTTTTGTCGTTCCTCGTTCCGCAATTACAATCCGTTGGAAGATCACATGTATTTTTGAAGGTTCATTTTTTGTGTATTGATCAATGTTGCAGAATTTTGTGTATTTTTATCGTGACACATAAAAAATTTCTAATTGAATCAATTACTAATGTGATCCAAAGCAATATATTTTTGCAATATTACAAACATTACATTTTTTATTTTCAATTAAGGCAAATTAATTGGAATAATTAAAAAAATTGTTTGAAACAGCATTATTTAATTAATTAAAAGAAATTTTGTTGAAAATTTTTTTGGAAATATTTTTTCCTTAAATTAAAATGACAGCTGCCAGTCAGTCAGTGAACACGTTGCTATTAAAAACTCATTTTCGAAAACTGCAGATAGCACTATTTGAATATTAGCCCTCGATATATTGCCTTAGAATTTATTCAGCTAGTTCATTAAAAATAAATTATATTAGAATATTATAAAATAAAACATTTACCAAGCTGAGTTAAGGTTTACAGTTTTAGAAGTGCAAACATTAAAACAAATTTTATAAGCTATTGCATTAAATATTCATTCAGCTAGCTGAATATGTAATATTGAAATCTTTGAAGAATATTATATACATATATATTTTTATATAAGCGCTATGCCCTGTTGTTCCTAAAAGGAACAAAACAATATTAAAGCAGAAAAATTATTCGAAAAATGTTGTAAGAATAATTTTTTTATTCTGAATTCTAGAAAAATATATAGAGAAAAATATTTCCCTCATTTAAACGAATAATTTTTATTCGAATCACTGATGAGTGGGTGCAAATTAAAGTGGAAGTGTATTGATAATGGGGGTATTCACGTCACAAGTTGCACCCTTGCAAAAAAAGGAAAAGTGCAAAAATATAACAACAACCACAAAGACAATTATTTACGCACAACTAATAGTCTGTGTGGTTGTTGTTTTATTTTTGCACTTTTGCTTTTTTGCAAGGGTGCAACTTGTTACGTGAATACTAGACTGGTCGCATCTTGTATGGGATTTTTTTTTTTAATTAAATTGTTTGCGCTGCTTAAAATATGAGGTTTGGTGTAAAAAATCATGATCAAATTTTTCAGGTCAATCCGACGGTGCCTAGGCGTGTTGGGTGGTGCCCAAAGTTCCCCATATTATAAACAAAATTTTATTGCGGAATTTCGGTTTTTTAGTTTTTCAATAAGCTAAAGCGTTTTTGAGTTGCGCGAACATATCGCACCTGTTCATCAAAAGTAACACAACTCAAAAAATTCTATTTTCCACTTTTTTGAAGGAAACAGTGTATGATTACCATATCTAACGACTGTAAAATTTTTGGTATTCTATTTGTAATATTTCATGAGAGAAATGCCTTTATGTCTTTCTTTGCGTACTCATATTGTTTGTTTTGATTCAATTAAAGAGTTGTAATTTTAGTTGCGTTGAAGTGTTCAAGGGTTATGGTGCTCAAATGAATCAGCGAAACTGTATTAATTCGAGTTGTGATTGTTTTCATGTTAAAAATCTGTTTATCAATAGCTGTTGATTTTGGGTTGTGATAAGCATAACTTGAAATAATATTGACATGTAGATCAAAAAATTTCATGAAAACTGTATTAAATCAAAAATCCGTAATAATTGCGGAAAAAGGAAGAAGAGAAATAAATTTTGTGATTTTATTGAAATATTAGTGAGTTTCCTTTATAACATTATATTTGTTTACAACAATAATTCCATCATATTGGCGGAATTAGTTTTTTGCCTCTACTGAAAACTTGTAAATTTTGAGTTGTGTTACTTTTGATGAACAGGTGCGATATGTTAATCTATCTATACAAAATATGTAATTTCTTATTATGTCAGGATGTTTGCATGTATGTCCTATTCTTTCCGCAACTTTCTGAAGCCATCTGATGACATAGGAAGCTGAAATTTGGCACACTTGAAGTACTTTCTCTGCGGAAGATCGTAACGAAGCCATATTTTTGATTTTCGGCTTTTCAACTAGTATAACTATAAAGATCTGATAGAAAAGATGTTTTTATAATATGGGGAACTTTGGGCCCCACCCGGCACGGCTAGGCACCGTCGGATTGACCTGAAAAATTAGATCAGGATTTCTTACACCAAACCTCATATTTTAAGCAGCGCAATCAATTAAGTTTAAAAAAAAAAAAATTGCGACCAGTCTAGTGAATACCCTTAATATAAATTTAGTGCTTATGTATGTTCATGTATTTATTATTCAAATATGTTTTTTTTTTTTTTTTTTTTTTTTTTGCTCAACATACATTCGATGTCAATATCAGTTTGACAGGAACGGTTAAAAGCAACTGACACTTAAATTTTTTTTTTCTTCAAAACCATCAAACGGTTGTTATATTTTTTTTATGTGTAAAACTTAGACCATATAAATTAAGGGAAGTCCGCGACTTTTTTTTTTAGCACATTCTTGTTTTTAAATGATACTTTCTCAAAGATTAAACGTTTTTAAATAATAACATTTTAAACTTTATTAATAAATTTATTTATAATTTGTAAATAATAAAAAAAAAGTTTGTGACAAAAAAACACAAACGCATGAGAAAATAAAATAAATAAAGGAAATAATTAATAAAATAAATGTTTAATACATGTATCGAAAAATATTAATTATAAAATGTGTTTACATTCATTTTAAATATTTTGACATTTACTCTGCCTACACACACGCGTGTAAACACACACAAACATATACAATCAAAATATAACAACAATAAACACTGAAACCCAGCAAACACTTAAATTTTAAAATGTTTAAAGAACAAATCTCTCCTTTTATGTCAATTATTTAAGAATTTGCAGAAGAATTAATCTAGAAGTTTTTTTTATATTGAGAGTTATAGTGGAGTTAAAGTTTTGGATTTGAGCTTAAAACCAAAAATTTCATCATATCGCACACTTAATCATAAACAGACACAATTCACAACTTATTAAAATAGTTTTTTTCTTCTTTTCGCATTCAAAAGATGTGAAACAAAATATTCCATCGTTTCTCGAAAAGTGAGAAAAAAGTGTGTCTGTAGCTCATGTAGAAAACTATTAAAAGAGTTTACGTAGTAACGTTCAAAAAGTTATAACATTGCACTCGAAGTTGATGTGACATTGCATACATTGAGAACGCCAGTTACACATATTGTCGACGGCGACCAAAATTTACTAAAATTCAATCTTCGGCTATACCAAATATTGTAAAGTACGACTTTAATGCTTTTTGTTTGCAAACGAGCTTTGAAAACATTCGTATATTTTATAAAAATATTAAAAGCAAAATAATAAAACAGTAAAAAAATATGTCAAGAACAAAATATAATTATTATTATTATTTGCATTTTTATTATGCTTTTTAGTTTTTAGAATTTTTTTTTCCCCCGCACAGTGTTCGATTCTTGAATCTAGCTGGCCAAAATTAATAACTTTTGTAATAAAACGTGTAGAAAGTTGATCTTTTGCACAAAAACTTTAAATTCTCTATTTAAAACAACTGCAAAAATATGGATTAATCCGCCAACAGACACGCCCACTTTTCTTATGTAAAATACGATATTTTTACAACTATTGCATTAATATTAATTACTCTGCCCACAGACACACCAACATTTGTGGTGTCTACATAAAATAATATTAATTATTTTATCTGATAGTTTGTTTTAAAGTTATTTCGATAACAAATTTGGAATTATTGCGTTTTGGTCCGAATCCATAGTATTTATTTCCATTTTGCTTTGAAATGTGTGAAAATATTATTCACAATCAACTTAACAAAAGCAAAAGGTATTAACCATAGCTTGCGAATTTGGATTAGAATTAGAAATCATTACGATTAGATAAATAATATAATCTAATCATTAGAATTGAATTTTGATAAAAATTTCAGATTACTAATTGATTTGATTAGAAATAATCAAAAATCTAATCACAATTAGTGACGATTAGCATTTCTAATCAAATCTAATCAAAACTTATCCAAAAAATAAATGATTAGATTTCTTGATTATTTTTGATTAGATTTGATTAGAAATGCTTATCGTCACTAATTGTGATTAGATAAATAAAAGAAAAAAAATCCGTGTATTTTTACTTACCAATAATTTTGAACACTTTAATTTGAATAAAACAAAAATTACAATCTTACAAAACAAAGATTTTACTTTCAATGTTAAGTAAACAAAAAAAAATATACTTGTACTTCCACAAAACACGTTGAAAATTAACATAAATAATAACACAACAACAAAGAGAACCAGCTGCGTCAAGTGTAATGCAATATTCAAAAACTGTTACATTATGTAAATATAGCAACAAATGTGATAAATTAATATTTTCTTTTCACAAAAATAGTTGAAAATAGTTGATCTAATCAAATCTAATCAAAAATAATCAAGAAATCTAATCAATTATTTTTTGGATTAGTTTTGATTAGAATTGATTATAATCAATTAGTAATCGTCTAAAATGGCTAACTAATCAAAATTAATAAATTTTTCAGCACAATTAAAATTTCTAATCCAATTGCTAATCATTAGGATTTCTAATCATTATTCCCAAGCTATGGTATTAACTAAACAAAAATTCCTTACGTTTTACAGTTATCTAAGAGTTATCAATAATTATTGCATTTTGCTCTACACCATTATATTTGATATTGAATTGCAGTGTAGTCATTGAGTTTTGGAATGCTTTATAATAAAGGTAATATAGATTTCAATGTGTAGAAAAGGATTCAATCAAAAAACGGCTCCACGAAAAGCCCCCCAATGAAATAACGCCCAAACGAGAAATGAAATATTCCCCAATTTTTTTTCCATACATTTTTGGGTGTTATTTCATATGAAAAACTCCCTAAAGTTAAGTATTGAAATCTGGCTTCGCATACTAAAGTTTTTCAGCGTGACGGCCTGCGGCCGTGCTTAGGGATTTTTTTCCTCCAGTAGGACGCGGCAGGTGGCTTCGCTAAATGAAGTTTTCCTGCGTGCGTCACAAGAATAAAAAAATGTTTTTCAATGATAACTAAGGATTTTCCCTTTTACAGAATGTTGACACCATCCGTAACACTATTCTGGAAAAGTATGGCTTTGTCTCTCATTTGTGAAAAAAATATGGCTATATCTCTCATTTCGCAAAATTTTAAATATGACCTTACCTCTCACTGATTGGGCGATAAGACCATAACGGCTTTATCTCCCATTCAATTGAGCAATAAAGCCATTATGGCCTTACCTCCCATGGTTAAAAAGCACCCCCCGTGTAAAGGCCAAACGTAGAAGGCAAATTGTCTTCCGAACTGCAAAAATAGAACAGGGCTACAAGGATCTACGGGCGGGTAAAATAACTACACCAATATTTTTGAACCGAATATATCCTTATTATTAAGAAGACGCCTGCGGGCCTCCACACGATTCATTTCATTAATTTTGCGACTTTGCTGTTGGTCCATATTGGTAAAACTGACTCTTTTATGAATTTTGGGCATAATTTCATTTTTGTTGCTGATGGGGTTAATTTCATTGGGGGTTATTTCATTTTCATCATTGGATGTTATTTCATATGAAATAACATCAAAATATTGGGGGTTGTTTCGTTTTCGTTTTGGGGTTTATTTCATTTATTTTTCGATGTTATTTCATTCACTGCTTTTGGGTGTTATTTCCTATTTTTTGGGGATTATTTCCTGGGCGTTATTTCATTGGGGGGCTTTTCGTGGAGCCCAAAAAACTTGAAAAATTTAATTATTATGTTTTGTTATGGACCTCCTCATTTATTAATTGACAGATCTAAATCCAAATTCATAGCAAGGGCCTTATTTGCTGAGAGACCAATTTCCAGATCGGTTTTTGACCTAATCTTTTTTATATATGTTCCTCTTTGTGGTGAAGCTAGCGTCAATTCCTTTACCAGTCTGGCTGAATCGCGTTTTCCAGACGATCGCATCTGTGTTTCAACTGCCATTATTAATTGATTATCACTTACGACATTAGTCAACTGTTTAATTTTGCTTCTTTTGCTTCTTTGACTATAATTTTCAAAACTTTTTGTTGGTCTGCCTCTAGTAGAGTTTTGTTCCGTAGAATTTTTTGTAAAATGCGAAAGATCTATTGAAACGGCTAGCCAGTCGTTATTATTGTGCAGAAAACGCAACTTTGTTCTACGAGCTTTTTCCCTTCTGTCCCGAAATTTATTTCATATAGTAAAACAAAAACTTTTCAGTTTACTAAATTCGGTTGTTGTTAATGAACTGCTAACAAAATTTTGTGAAATGAAGTCAACCATACGATCACTTTGTCTTTTTTGACAGTGGATAACCATATTTGAAAAAGATCTTTGCGAGAAATTGTTCGGCAAAATATTTTTTTATTTTCTATAAGTCCAAAGTCCAAATTTTACTAAACAAGTAGTAAGATCATGGAAGTATATAGAAGAAAAAAATATTTGTCTTCAAAGTTCTATTTTCGTTTTAAAAAATGTTACTTACAACCTTTCTGTTATAATTGCTAATAAAAACTACGTCCTCTATTCTAATAACTGAAAAATACACCGCGTTTACTCTAAAGATAATATTAGTCTCAGTAAAAAAAAGAACTAATTACCTAAAGGTGCATGTAGACGACATGTTTTTTACATCTGACTTGTCAACTTTTCAAGTCACATGTAATTGTGCATGTCTGTCAAAATGGCTGTTTTACAGAAGGTTTATAATATTCGGTCACAAACGTACATGTAATTTGCTTCTGACATTGTCTTTGTTTTTTCCCCATAGTTGTTACAAAAACCAAAATAAAAATGCCGCCACGAAAATTTGTATTTACGCCGTTAAATAATTTAGCCATCTTAACATATTTTTCTTTTAATTCAAAGATACCAATTTAGGATATTATAATGAAACGGTTTTTATATATATTTTTACATTAATTCTATTCAATAGTGGAATGATCATGCATATCTCGGTATTGTAAAATATTAACTTCAGCCGGCTAATGATTCCGTCAATAGTGGACGCCGCTGCCGGTTTCTTCTCGGCATAGATTTCTGATGTCAGACGCTCTAATTGAAATTTTGTCAGATGACTTTGCATCTGACTTTTACAGAAGCAAAGTTTAAAAGGTAACACACGACATGTATGTATTTTGCAGTGGGAAATGTGACATGTCAGATGACAAAAACATGTCGTGTACGGTCGCCTTAAATTGCACAGACAACTTGTAATTGACCTCTAAACATAAGCAATTTTTCAAACGAAATAAAAAAAATTTTTTTTTCTTTATTTTAATGTCGTACATATTTAAATTCCAGCAAAAATTCATGAGAAATATCTTAGTTGGTATGTTCTTATTTAAATATTGTGGTCCAATTTGTTATTTTTTATAACTAATTTTTGGGTTTTTGGCCAGCCAGATTAAGGAATTGAACACCGTGCCCCGTTTTGATTCATGAGTTTATTTGACAGTTCAAAGCGGTAACTTCATCAAAGAAATTTTACAGACACATTTTTTCTGAAAATTGGGTAGTAATTTCCTTACGTGACAGCTAATACTCGCCAAAAAAGTAAAAGACGAAGTTAAGTGAGAAAAACAGTTGTTTGTTTTAATTTATGAAATTTTTGTTTCATTTCTCACATTTAATCGAAAAGTTTCTCTACGCGAGAGTTACAGAACATGGGTACAGTTCAAAAATGAAATCTATAAGGTTCGCTTGAGTCTCTAACTGCTTTAACTTTTCTTCTTTAACATTTGACGAACTCAATTTGATTTAATAACTGTAAACATGTTTTTGAAGCCTGTTTTCTGCCTCTCCTAAAGTTTTTTGAATTGTGAGATGCCTGTTTATGATTTAGGGTGCGATATGTGCATTCGCATGTATGTATGTATATCAAAATCAACCAGGGGTTTACTTCTCGAATTTTAGCCAAATAATAATTTGAAATATTCTTAATTGTTTCCAAAAATGTTAAGCAATTTTTTTTATCTCAAAGATCTTGTTAAAATTTGATATTTATGATTATGTGTTTGCTGGGATTTATAAATGTGCAAAGAGAAAAAAAAAAATCGCATTTTTAAAAATATTGAATTCGTTGTTTGGCAAATATTGGTTTGTTTGTTTGATTGTCATTGTTGTTGCTCAGGTTCAGGACATAATATAAATGTTGTTGGTTTTAACAATAAAAATTCAAATATTTACACATAATTTCCAGAATGCAGCATCAACATCGTCATCATCATCATCATCGCCAGCAATGATCATATAGAAACAACAAACGGCTATAAAAAGTTGTACATATGTTTTATTTTATGCATAAAGGGTAATTCATTTAGTGCTTCTTATTTTTTAAATTAAATAAAACAAAGTATCATCGATATTTTGTATACGTTTGAAAGGCCTATCGACGCCATTTAGTATGGAATATAATATTGTGCAAATATCCGCTGCGACTTCGCTAGGTGGAATGTTGAATTTTCCATGGTTCTGGCGCGGGCATGTGTTATGTTGGCCTTGAGGGCCGTTTTGGTTTGGTTTGTGTGTTTTTTAGCATAGATCTTGGTCAAATCGCACAATCACATCACCTGCACGTGAGACTACCATGACCTCAAATCGCTCGCATCGAATGTCCAATAAGGTGAGTGCGGCACGTAATGCCATCATCCTCTTTAGCGCTCACTGTTCGTAGTGATAGCCTTGCCTACATCGTTCTCAAAGAAAGCCACCCCAAAATCCACACCAAACACTGACTATTTTTGATTGGGTACTCTTGGATATCATGCGGATTAGTATCGTGCCAAATTCCCCAATTTTGTTTGCCGACATATCCATTCATCAAGAAGTGGGTATTATCACTGAAGATGATTTTTAGATTTAAGTCTCCATGGTACTTTAGCAACACCCTGCGGAAAATTTGAGTCAGTTGTTCTTAAAGCACTTATCTCGTGACCTGTAAACACAATATTATAATAAAAAGGAAGGAACTGTGATAGTTGGAAACAAGACATATCACTTAACTAGTGACAATACGTTTAAAGTGTAGTTACTCCAGAGGAAAGGTTATTGACACAAAAGTAGATGTGACTAGAATTTGTGCGGGTAGTGGCTGATTCTCGCTGGTTCGATAACTTTGTATGAATGGTTCAATCGGGACAATATCTGCGATATCGCCGTATTTAAGTGATAAGTCCCCTTCATATAAAGTGTTGGAACTTGAACAGGTCCCACCCAGTTAAGAACTGTCACGTGAGAAGTTTAGGCCCCTATTACGGTTGAGTTGAGTTGTAATTTCTTAATTTTTGTATTATGGCTTACGACTTTGCTAAATTGCGGTGAACAAAAATTACAACTGATTACAACCAGTTGTCTTTATTACAACTCAACTGAGTTGAATTGTAAAAAGTAATAGGGGCCTTTGTGTTAGTTCCCATTCTCCTAGGTTAGGTTACATGCTCGATCGTCTCCAGCTCCTCTGAATCATCGCACAATCTGCAGAAGTCCGGTATGGCGTTGTCCCATCTGCCCGCAAAAGCCCTGACGGGACAATGACCCGTCAAGAACCCTATAAGTGTTGTAAGACTACCCCTATCCAATCCCAGTAGAACCCTGGTTGCCCCTGCGTCCAATCTGGGTCATATTGCCCTGGACACCCTGCAGTCCGTTCTGTCCCTCCAGGATCGGTTAACGTCATCACGAAATTTCTCCCGTATCACCCCATAGTAGTAACATAGGGGGGGCTTAACCCCCTGTCCCTTACCGCTAAGTCCAGATTCGAACCCCCTCTCGCGAGTTCGTCAGCCACCTCATTTCCATCAACCATGCAGTGTCCCATTCCTCTAGGAAATAGACTGATTAAATGGCAGCCAATTTTAACAAATGTAGGCTCAACGGTAAGACAGCTATCAACTTCCAAAGTTCGGAAGTTCGTGTTGATACACCTATTAAAAATGTATGTACAATGTTCATATCGCACACTAAATCATAAACAGGCACAACTCAAAAATATTCAGAGGAGCCAAAAAACTGCCTTCAAAAACATGTTGGCTAATTTTTAACCAAATTGAGTTCCACAAATGTTGAGGAGGACAGTGAGGTAAACGTATCTTTCGTGGTCCCTATAGATTTTACTTGTGAACTGGTTTAAAAAAAACAAACGAGTTGCGCCTGTTAGTGATTTAGTGTGCGATATGTATATCGTCTCCTTAAATGCAAACAAACGTAACTACACTTAAATTTTTTTTGCAGGAGAAGCAAAAAACATTACAATATCAATAATAATAACGTTATTTAATAAAGTCGCCATTTTTTATCGCAGGGGTCTAAACATTTGCGTCAGCATTTAGTTTGATAAAACTAACCACAATCATTAAAGAACTCCATTATGAATTCTTGTGTAGTTACAAGAGTATTCACCCGATTATTCTTTGTTCGATTAATCGAGGAATTGTTCCGCCTTTATTTGATCCAATCCAAAAATAGCCAATTTCGAATAACGAATAACTCGAACCATTTATGTCAATTAATCGATTAAAATTAATTTCTTAGTAAATTCTACTTTTTTAATGTAAAAATATTTTATTTAGCTTTCTAACCTTAAAATTAAATTACATGTTGTTACCTTTTATATTTATTTTCATTACTCATACTTTTAAACATATTTAAGTCTATTTCTAGATCCGAGCGCGCGTGACAAATTATGTAAATCACTAGTAACAGGGCTTAAAAAACTGCAGACGAAACCAAAAACTGTCGAACAAAAAACGAAAATGTTTAAACAACTTTTCGCTTTTTGAGTTGGTTTGATAAAAAAAAGTTATCAGCCATGTTCTGGAAAAAGAATACATATCGTCAGCTCAGAATTGGTTTGACGCATATGCCAAAAAGTCGGAGTGGAGAAAAACGACAAAGAAGATTTACATGAAGATTTCTCAAAATGTACCCGATAGAATTTTTTTATATTTTTACCACTGCTTCCGGTATATGTTTTGAAGAAAAATTTAAATTTTTGCGCACTTTCATGAATAAAGTTAGAATTTAAAAGTATTTTTTTGAAAATGAAAAATATTGTTTTGTGCCGCATACGCCACTTTTCTAAAAAAAAAATTTTAAAAATGGTTTTTTGTGCTGCATACGTATACTTATTGCTGTGTATTGAGTAACTTATTGTTGAGATGAATGTTTCTATATTTACAATCTAATAAAAGGTCAGCATTAATGAAATTTTTTTTTATTTGGTTTTATTCTACAAAAACAGAAAAAACAGTTGTACTGTTATGAAAAGGTACATAAAAAGCCACAAAGTAAACAACTTAAATAATACAAAAGTAAAATAGAATCAAGAAAAAACACTTAAAATTTAAAACTAAATATTGAGTAAATTTTTTTAATAACTTTTATCTACATGTGGAAGAAATATGAGCAAGTCTTTTATGTCTCTCTTTTTATCGCTGGAAATAATTGATGGTTTCGATATTTTCAAAACATGCCGTCAACAAATTCTCAGGAGTTTTCAAACAATTTTTTGATGCAGATTTAACCAAAATTGCATTTTTATATTTTTCCTCTCCCGTCGAAGTTTTATAATGTATACATAAATCATTATTTTTACTGTATAGAAGTACTTTAATTTTAGCAAAAGGGACTTTTCGAAAGTCCATTTTATTTGCTACCAACGAGTATGTGCGAAAATCTTCCGGAAGCATTTCCATAACTTTTAATTTAATTTTATTATTTGGCATTGTTTTAAGAAATTTAGTAAATGAAGAGGAATATGAATTTCAATATTCTTTAAGTATCGGTTAATAATACTATGAACACAGTCCACTTCTTGGATTAAAGAATGTCCTGGTTCTGAAAACTTTTGCATTACGGTATCAATATTACTTTGTTTAATGAACATTTTGATTGCGGTTGAGTTAATTCGATTTTTATTTTTAGGTACGCAAGAATCGCTCCATAATGTCAAAATTTTAATTAGTGGATAATCTTTTATTAATTCATTTAAAATTTTAATTAAAGCACTAGCAATAATGTTACCACTCAGACCGCTATGAGCTTCCGTCCACAAGGCACAATAAGTAAAAGTTGGTATATTTGGCATAATAATGGTTGCTGTAAGATTGTACATATTCAATTTTCGTTTGTAGTAAACTGTTGAAGCATTTCCCTTAGGTAGGCTAAAAACACTTTGCACATCATAGCAAACCGTACACTTGGTTGGGTTCATTATTTTATAAAACTATTAATTTTCTTGTTGTCATTTTATTTTGCTTTTGCTTTAACTATATTTTTTCTTACGGCAATGCAGCAAAGCAACAGTAAAATTTATTTTGTACGTTTTTGTATGAAGAATTTGCTGCAATCGCCAAACAATGGCTTGTAGAGCAAAACAGTACCTCAAAAATTTTGAAACAGTTGATATGCAGCAAAATTAATGCTTTATATCTCAGAAACCATAAAAATTTCCGCGAAACAGGTTTTTGATTTAGAAAGAGGGTATTAAAAAAAGGTGGCATGTCATAATGTCCAGTGTCATAGTGTCCATGGACGTTATGACACTTTTGAAAGTGTCATAGTGTCCATGGACACTATGACACTGGACATTATGACATGCCACCTTAAAAAAATATATTCCTCATACCTAACTCATTTTTTTTTTAAATGGTCGGTAGGTCAAACCAGTAATGAGCTGACGATATGACTATAATTGGAATCAAAAGAATTTAAAAAAATTCCCGAAATTTCTCTTAAAATCAGGAAAAACTGCAATGATTTTTGAAAAAATTAAAAGGAGAATCTACATCGATTTGAACTTCACTCGATTTTAAGAAATAACAAATTGGTTTAAAATGTTTTTCATAACTGGCTGGCACCTTTTTCGGTATAGGAATGAAATAAAAGTATGAGTTCAAATAGAGATGTTTGTTTTTTCCAATGGATAAAATTTAGTTGAATTCTTCGTGTAATACGAACAAATCAAAACCTTTATTCGATTAATCGAGCAATTTTTAAATTCAAAAATCGATAAATTCCATACTCGAACAAAACCAAAAGTCGAATCATTGGATACTCTAGTAGTTACATCTGTTTTCATTTAAGTTGACGATATACTTTATACTTTCTATTAAGGGTTAGCGCTTACATACGGTTGTTTAAAAAAAAAAAAATCTAAATTCAAATCAATATTTCGAAAGATGAACTGAATATTTTACTGTGAAAAAAAGTCAGAAGTTTCCATTTCTTGGAACACTTTTTCCCTTTTTGATTTGATCTATCACGCGGAAACCTTTAATTTCATCATCATTTATTATAGTTTTTATTGTATTTTTAGTCATCGCAATCCACACAGTTACCAACCACGTTTGTTTTTGTAATAGACGGAATAGCTTTCAATCTCATCGTGTGTTAGTTTGTAAGTGTTAACAAATACAGGATAACACAGTAATAAAAACCACTCTTGACATTCAGCCACCTGACCGTCTCTCACACTTTTACTCATAAACATTTCTAACATGAAATTTTATTTTATCGTTTTAAACTGAAAATATGTAGTTAAATCGATGCAATAAAGCCGCAATTAAAAATTATTTGAAATACAAAATGAAAAACGAAATACTTGAATAACAAATAAAATAAGTTTTGGTTTTGTCAACTTCATTCATTGTTTGAGGAATAAATTGTGTTACATAAACTTTAATTTTCGCTTAAATGAACTTTAGACGAGCAAAAACAAGTTTAAAATAGTGCGAGGTTTCGCTATATGTTTTAGATATCTATAATTTTTTTTTTTAAGATTTGGTAATTAAAGAAAAATTTTCGAAATTTCTTTAATAAATGGAAATTTATCAAAATTTCACTATTTCTGTGCCAATATGAGAAAGTAGTTTTTATATATCGTACAGTCTAATTTTGGGATATTCTTAGTTTTGTTGAAGTTATATTTGAGGAGATTTTTTGCTTAATGTCTGTACACAGAAAGAAAAAGCTCGTACTCAATTTAATTTTCTTGCACTTTTTTAAGTACGAGTCGTTCTTAAAAATTTTAGTAGGAAAATCACCAAAAAGTACCTAAACTATTAAAAATGGGATTACTTTCCAAAACCTTTGCAGTCTTTATGCGATGCTTGCATGAGCCTGTCTTTGTAAAAGATTGTTGTAGGAAACAACAACAACACTACAAAAGTAAATTAAAACGCTTTGCTTGTTTTGTGTAGAAACAACAAGAAAACTACAAGAAGTAAGACATACACTACATCCATATTTAAAATGTAAAATAAGTAGCAAAAATTCCCGAATCCTATTTGTTAAAACTATTTAGTTAAACACATCAAATTTTCAAAGTAGGACATGCGCTGGTGTCTTATATGTGAGTTATTCCGTAAACAAACGGGGGAAGACAACAGTTGTGAAATAAACATATGTGAAGGTAAGTAAATAACAATTGTTTTCTTTTTCTTTCTCTGTTTTTTTGCGGTAAAAATCAAAATAAAATCTCACTTTCGGATTATTTCAAATACGTATTTGGAATTAAGCACAGTTTTAGATTAATTTTTATTATACAATTTAATTAGTATTGTGGGTATTTTGTTGAACTGTTTATGGTTTTTAATCCAAATTTTAATATTTTAATTAGGCTAAAGTTCATCAAATTTAATTTTTATTAAATTATATTTATAAAGAAAGGAAAGGAAAATAATATTAACTAATGATAATTTTTCATTTTTGACTGAGCTGGGAACCGAACCCAGGCTATCCCTACCCGTTTCGATTGCAAACACTCAATCTCTTCGGGGGGGGGTTCGTCGCTTAAAACTCACCGCCATTGAAGACTTCTGGCCGTCAATAGTCAAACATCAATCTTTAAACAAAATTGCATTTAACCTTTGATAGATCGAAATTTGCTTTGAATGATTATCAACTTTAACTAATTTACACGCTTCCTTATTTCTGTTTTTTCGTACTTTTTGTCGAGAATTCTTTTTGAAGTCCAAAGTATATTTTTATGTTTTTCATGTTTTTCTTTTTTCTTGTTGACCTTTTTCAGCACGACTTGAAAGACAAATGTTAACATAGAGTTCGTGCCCTAGCTTTTTACAATTACACTGTGCTAGTTGAAAAAATAGACAAGCCGGGCACATGGCGTTTTAACATAATTCGGGTACACTGAATCCAACGGTGCTAACCGTTTTTTTTTTTTTTTTTGGTTAGCTCTTGTTTTCGAGATATACCGTTATTTCGAAAATGGGGGAGGTTGCACAACATATATTCGCGTAACTCAAAAACGGCTTAGTTTATTAATATAATTAAAAAAAAAACCGAAATTCCGCGATTACAACGCTAAGCTTACGTATTGGGGCTTCAGACTTATAAGTCCTAGAGGTAACCAGCTATATAACACCGTCACTGCAAAAAAGATTGATGTTGTATCGAGTCGAGAACCTACCTATTGGCCGCCTGACTTCAACAAGCTACCAGACCTTATCGACTTTGCCGTAATTAAAAACATCAAGCGCGATCAATTACTAAATAGTTCCTCACACGATTTATCGTCCTTCAATCCTTATTCTAAAAGGCAACTATAATAACGCAGCTGAAAACTTTATTTCCTATCCAAACAAAAACACAAATTGGTTGAAGTATAAAATGTATGTGAGCTCTCATCTATCTCAGAGCATTTCCCTAAAAAATTCATCTGACATCCAAACAGCTGTCGACCGACTTACGGATGTCTTGGATTCTGCTGCAAGAAATGCAACCCCAATCAAGCGTACAAAATGCGTGGTCCGTAGTTCACGTCTGTGGATATAGAGACCCTTGTCAGGGAAAAAAGGAAGTTGAGAAGACAATGGCAAAATAATCGTTCCCAACCATCAAGGCCCACTTGCGGTTAAGCCAGGCAACTCTACGCAACAAACTGAGACAGAAATACGACTCTGCAGTAGAAGGCTATCTAAACAGCCTAGATGCCACAAAAAACTCCAGTTACAGCTTATGGAAGGCTGTAAGACATATGCAATGCCCTATAACCCACGAATCTCCACTAAGACTGGAAAGCCGTACCTGGGCCAAAAACACAAATGAAAAAATAAAAACCTTTGCAAGCCACTTGGAGAAAGTTTTCACGCCCTATGATGCTGATACTTGTTCCTGTCGTCTAATTATTCCTGATACAGTTAACGATCCAATAAAATTTGAATTAACCCAAGTAAAATCAGCGATAGAAAATGTCAACATTAAAAAATCTACCGGTCCTGAACGCATCACAGGCTCAATGATAAGAAACTTACCTACGTCTGCTTCAAGAATCTTGCTGCTCATCTTTAATGCGATATTACGAGTTGGCTACTTCCCATCCTCTTGGAAGACCTCTACAATTGTTATGATTCCTAAGCCAGGAAAAGACGCTAGTCAAATTACGTCGTACAGACCAATGAGCCTACTATCAATGTTATCAAAGCTTTTCAAAAAAATAATCCTTTTAAGTATAACTCCCTATCTTAATGAACACGCAATCGTTCGGATTCCGAGCAAGGCATTGTACAATCGAACAAGTGCATAGAATTGTTACCCAAATAAGATCAGCGTTTGAGATAAAGAAATATTGCTCAGCACTGTTTATAGACATTTCCCAAGCATTCGACAAAGTTTGGCATGATGGGCTGATCATTAAAATAACACGAGTGTTTCCACAAAACACTCACAAACTCCTTGAGAGCTATTTAACTGGCAGAACATTCATGGTTAGAACAAAAAACCAATACTCCCCCAACAAGAAAATATCTGCAGGTGTCCCTCAAGGCATCATATTAGGGCCGTTACTGTATATAATATATACAGCTGATATGCCAACAAGCCCGAGCAAACATACTTCTACGTATGCAGACGACACAGCAGTTATTAGTGTTAATCAGCACCCTAAAGTTGCATCGCAGTATTTACAGTCCCACATCAATGAACTAGAAGCCTGGCTAGAAAAATGGAAAATAAAGGTTAACCCGGCTGAATGTGCTCACTTAACTTTAACGCTCAGAAGACAAACGTGCCCTGCTGTAAAAATAAATACCATCACTGTTCCGGTAGAAAGCCATGTTAAATACTTGGGAATTCATATAGATAGACGCCTGACTTGGCCTCGTCATATTAAAGCGAAAATAACGGCTATGAAACTTAAGCAGCTCAACTACATTGGCTAATCGGTCGAAACTCAAACTTATCCTTAGACAACAAAGTTCTCTTATACAAGTCTATCATAAATTCAATATGGACATATGGCATCCAATTATGGGGTACTGCATGCGCATCAAACATCCAGAAGCTACAAAGAAGGCAGTCTAGGATATTACGGCAAATTGTCTGCGCCCCATGGTATATACGTAATGACATTACCCACAGAGATCTTAACATCGCTACCATCCAGGAAGAAATTAAAAAGTATTCAGTCAAATACATAGGTAAACAAATGGTCCATCCCAACTACCTCGCTCGGGTTCTAATAAAATTCGAAGGTCACCGGATGCTGAAAACATCCGACACTTTGAACCTAACATGCTTTTTTTGACACTTGAATGCAATTAGTTAAGGCGCCCGTACACGACATGTATTTGTCATCTGACATGTCAAATTTTCAAGTCACATGTAATTGTTCATGTCTGTCAAAATTGCTGTTTTACATAAGGTTTATAATATTCGGTCACAAACGTACATGTAATTTGCTTCTGACATTGGCTCTGTTTTTTTCGCATTGTTATTGCAGAAACCAAAGTAGTTCTCGGTTTCAAAATTGCTTGCTGCCGCCACGAAAATATTTATTTGCGCCGTAAAATAGTTTAGCCATCTTAACATTTTTTCTTTTATTTTAAAAATACCAATTTAGAATTTTATAATTAAACGGTTTTTATGTATATATTTACATAAATTCTATTCAATGGTGAGATGAGCATACATATCTTGGTATTGTAAAATATTAACTTCAGCCGGCTAATGATTCCGTCAATAGTTGACGCCGCTGCCAGTTTCTTCCCGGCATAGATTTCTGATGTCAGATGGTTTGTCAGAAGAAAATAGAGCACGCTCTAATTGAAATTTTGTCAGATGACTTTGCGTCTGACTTTTACAGAAGCAAAGTTAACACACGACATGTATGTGTTTTGCAGTGGGAAATTTGACATGTCAGATGACAAAAACATGTCGTCTATATGCTCCTTTAGCGGTTACATTGGTAACGGCTAAGAAATACAAATAAGAATTAGAATTAAGCTTTGAATGCATATTGTAATTTGCGACAAGAAAGATTCAATAAAAAAAATTCCGCAATAAAATTTCCTTTAGTCTGCATTGAACATTTTGTATGGGAGCCCCCTTAAGGAATGGAGATAGCGGGTAGGTATGTGAAAAATTAATGATTGAGATGAAAAATAAAGTTGGTCATACATTTGACCCATCAAATTTAGTTTTTATTAAATTTTTTTTATGAAGAAAGGAATTTTTTCAACATGAAATAATTTAAAATTTATTGATAATTTTTCATTCTTTACTTAGCTGGGATGCTAATTTTTATAGCATTTTTACTTTAGTGAATCCTGTGTTCGGATTATTTAAAGAACGGAGCAAGCATTCTGTACTTGATTTAAGGAAATTCGTACTTAAAGGCGCCCGTACACGACATGTATTTGTCATCTGACATGTCAAATTTTCAAGTCACATGTAATTGTTCATGTCTGTCAAAATTGCTGTTTTACATAAGGTTTATAATATTCGGTCACAAACGTACATGTAATTTGCTTCTGACATTGTCTCTGTTTTTTTTTCGCATTGTTATTGCAGAAACCAAAGTAGTTCTCGGTTTCAAAATAGCTTGCTGCCGCCCCGAAAATATTTATTTGCGCCGTAAAATAATTTAGCCATCTTAACATTTTTTTCTTTTATGTTAAAGATAATAATTTAGAATTTTAAAATGAAACGGTTTTTATGTATATATTTACATAAATTATATTCAATGGTGAGATGAGCATACATATCTTGGTATTGTAAAATATTAACTTCAGCCGGCTAATGATTCCGTCAATAATTGACGCCGCTGCCAGTTTCTTCTCGGCATAGATTTCTGATGTCAGATGGTTTGTCAGAAGAAAATAGAGCACGCTCTAATTGAAATTTTGTCAGATGACTTTGCGTCTGACTTTTACAGAAGCAAAGTTAAAAAGGTAACACACGACATGTATGTGTTTTGCAGTGGGAAATTTGACATGTCAGATGACAAAAACATGTCGTCTATACGCTCCTTAACGCACTACTGACAAATATTGTTATTTATGGGAAATTTACGAAATATTACTCTCTCTTGAATTTTTCACTAATAAAAGAAAAGTTTCGCTATTAACAAGAAATTTAACTATTTATAGAAAGTTTTGCAAGATTTTACTTTTTAAGAAATTATGGGAAATATCATTAATTTATAGGAAATTTTGCGACATTTCACAAGAAATTTTGAGATATATTGTTATTTATGGGAAATTTACAAAATAATTATATATATTGAAGATTTTCCGACATTTGACTTTTTATAGGAAATTTTTACATTTCACTATTTTTTTAATTTTTATAGGAAATGCTTACATTTCACTAATAAAAGAAAATTTTTGCCAAATTTCGCTATTTATAGGAAATTTCACTATAAATAGAAAATTTTGCAAAATTTTACTTTTTATAAGAAATTATGGGAAATTTTATTATTTATAGGAAATTTTGCGACATTTGACTTTTTATAGGAAATTTTGAGATGTATTGTTATTTATGGCAAATTTACGAAATACCTATCTATCGAAAGTTTTCCAACTTTTAACTTTTTATAGGAACTTTTTTAATTTAACTAATAAAAGAAATATTTTGTAAAATTTCGCTATTTATAGGAATTTTCACTATTTATAGAAAATTTTGCAAAATTTTACTTTTTATAAGAAATTATGGGAAATTGCATTATTTATAGGAAATTTTACGACATTTCACTATATAAGGAAATTTTGAGAAATATTTTGTTTTATGGGAAATTTACTGAATATTTTTATTTTTTGAAAGTTTTCCGACATTTTACTTTTATAGGAAATTAATACATTTTCAACTTTTTAAATTTAACTAATAAAAGAAAAATTTTGCAAAATTTCGCTATTTATAGGAATTTTCACTATTAAAGAAAATTTTGCAACATTTAAATTTTTATAAGAAATTATGGGAAATTTTATTACTTATAGGAAATTTGGCGACATTTGACTTTATATAGGAAATTTTGAGAAATATTGTTATTTATGGCAAATTTACGAAATATCTATTGCAAGTTTTCCGACTTTTTACTTTTTATAGGAACTTTTTTAATTTCACTAATAAAAGGAAATTTTGCAAAATTTCACTATCTATAAGAAATTTCACTATTTATAGAAAATTTTAGTACTTTTAAGAAATTTTGCACCATTCCACTATTTATGAAATTTCATTAAATTTTTTTATTTTCCAATATCGTTTTTAGAAAAATCTACGGCGGTTTCAATCTACCGTTTTCCTATACTACACCATTAATGGCCACATGTTGAATTGTTAAGCAAATAATTTTCATTTAGAGACAAGTGCAAATGGTTTGCTATAAAATCTTTAAGATCCGTTTGTACATATTAGCTACAACTTTAAACTATTAAAGATCTCAAAACAATATCTACTAACTACCGGTTGAAATTCTAGAACAGCCCAACAAGATCGTCAGCAAAAAAAAAAAAAATCAAATCGCAAAGAAATATCTAGAGAACATGTACAAATGTCTGAAAAGTAATAAATCATTGACGTTAAATCGAACAACGGCCGTATGGACATAAACACTTCAGCAGCTTCAATTTAGGTTGCACTTTTTTATTCCAGATACTTTTCAAAAGGGTAGAGATGTGTAAATGATGTAGAAGGTTGGATAGATGGTTGCATGACTAAGTAAATGATGACTGCTGCCGACGAAACAGCCAACCATTCAGTCCGACAGTCATTCATTCATTCATTCAAAACAGCCAACCAAAAATCTTTAAATGATGGACAGTGGACAGGTAAGAAGAAAACAGCAGATGAATGATGATGGAATTCTATATTGGCTTAGTACAAACAACAACAACAACATAAAACAAGTACAGATTTTTGGTACGCAATTTACTGGAGTATTTAAAGTAAAAAAAAGGTTCCTGCAACACGTACTCCAAATACAAAAATAAAACCTGAACGTCGGACTGTCTGTCTGTCTGTTTTCCTGATTTAGTGACCTGGCCTGTTTTGCCGGTACTTATTTTAAGAAAAAAAAAAAAAAAAAAAAAAAAAAAACGAAGCTGGACTCGAATGGCATGAGATTGCATCTACGGGCCAAGAACAAGAAACAAAGCAACAGGCCACATTTATTGGGAGGCATAAAAATAATAAAAATCATTGCAACCACTACTGAATCTTAAACTGTTTGATGATGAAACCAATCTTCTTCTTATGCTGCTTTTGAAGATAAGTTTCTTAAATGTTGTTGGATTTGTTTTTGTTGGTTGGATCTTGTTCTTTTACAATTAGAAAAAAGTAGGCTGGCAGGAAGCAAAACGAAAAAAAATAAACTTATGAAACGCTTTTATTTTAACAATAATTTATCATAATGAAAGTGTATCTCCTCTATATAGACAGTATTTAAACAGTAGGAACAATGTTTTTCTTTAATAACTTTTTCATTCAAATTTATTTTATTTTACGAATACAATCTGTTTTAAGTTCTGCCTTGCCACACAATGGCATACAGAAAAAAAAAAATAAATTTCCGATTCAGTAAAGGAATTCAGTGAAACAAACACAAATTTGTTTAAAACAGGACCCATCACAAGAATTGTAAATTCAAACACAAATTTTGTTAAAAATTTAATAAGAGAAAAAAAAAATTTTTTTCAATTAAATTATTATCAGGCGCGGATTCAGGGGGGGGGGGGGGGTAAATAAGGAAATTTCCCCCCCGTAAATTATAAAAATATGTTTTGTTAATTTCGATAATACAAGAATTCCCAATAATAATATTTGTCTTTAAATGTACAAAAATGTTGTTTTTTTTGTATTGCATCTCTAACGAAATTTTCAATAAGTATTTTTTGTTTTTTAATGAATCTCTAACGAAATTTTCAATAATATCCAAATCTTAATCCTAATAGTTATTTATTAGATATTTCCAAAGAAACATCTAGTTTATAGTATTCAAATACTTATTATTCTACATTCAGTCCCAGCAGGTGCCATCTTTATCCAAAGACTAAACGTTTGACTTGATAATGCGTGCGGTTGAGTTATTAATAATGCTATGTTCACATTTGGGTTTTTAAACGCGTTTAAGCAAAATGTTGATTTAGCTAATCAAAGCCGTTCACATTACATTTGAGATGACAGATGATTAAGAAAAAACACACACACAAACACATAAAAACACTTGTATAAAGTTATCAGAAGATTATTTTAATAATTTTAATGATGTAATTGTGAAAATTTTATGAATTGTTTAAGAAAAAAAAATAAAAACATTAAGCAGAAATCTTGGCCGGTTGTACACGGTTGTTGGCGATTCTACATTTGAGGTATGTTCAGTGGATTCTATGTGGTTTATGAAGTGATTTAGTTGTAATCATGTCAATTTGAAGTGATTAACAAATCACTTCAATGTATGGGTAATCATCTCGATTTTGAAGTGATTAGAGCTTAATCACGTTCGAGCTGCTTAAACGCGTTTAAGAACCCAAGTGTGAACATAGTATAAGCCTTAGTAAATGCAATACATATTAATGTATGTATGTGTTATATGAATCAAAATTCTATTCGATAATTTTTGACGAAAGCACTGATTCGTCGGGGAAAAGCCAGATTTCCTTATCTTTAAGATATTTCAACATGCAAAAAAAGTTTTTTAAGGAAGAATTTATTGGCTTTATTGTAAATGCATTTGAAGAGGCTTCAAAGGATATTGATGACGTTGATGTGTCAATTGATGCGAAGGCACTATCATAAATAAAGCTTTGACAAATTTTGGACTTCACCAAAAAAACTATCTAGAAGAAGGAACAGATGGGTGTCCTCTGATGTCAGCAAAAAATGGTGCTGTTTAAAAACTCTGGAAACCGCGGCAAATGCGAAACAAACGCCTTGCTATTCCCATAAATCAAACACTTCATTTTCTAAAAGCAATAAAGTGCCATTAATACAAAAAGTTGTATCATTTGTTAAAGAAATGACAAAAATTTTTTTTTTTTTTTTTTTTTTAAATTTTGTAATTCCCTATGCTAATCCCCGCGAAGCTTGACGCTTGTCTGCAGGAAAGAAACCAGAGTCTCTGGCGGGAATCGAACCCGCAACCCCGGGGTTGATGGACTAGCTCACTATTAGCTAGCCTACCGGGGCACTCAATCATCCCAAGCGAAACACAGTTTAAGCAAAGTATTTGGGAGCCAAACTTTCTACATTATGCGAGACAAGATGGGTGGACCGTCACGACTCAATTTTACACTTTGCAACAAGTGTACATCATATAGTAGAAGCTTTGGAAAAAATATCTGAGTGGAAAGGTAGTATCTCTCTTCTGTATTTAGGAACTCACTTGGTACTTTTGAATTTATTTGCGGAATATACATTTTGATACTTATTGTAACACAGCCACTTAGTATCATTTTATAAAAGAAATATATAAATAGATCTGCAAAAAAGAATCCAGCCTTATCAAAACAATTCAAAGCGATTTTTGAAAAAGTTTAAGTTATTTGCGTTCAAATCGAGGTTCCAATCGAAAAGACAAGATTTGAACGAAATAATCACATCTAAATGTTGTAGATTACTACCGAGTTGTAGGTAACATTCCTCTTATTGAATTGATTTTGAAGATCTCAAAACACCTTTTCCAATAGATATCCTAAATGTATTGAACATACTTAAACTTCTACCTCAAAGTGTAATCAAGTCATATACAGATACAAAACTTTTAAAACCACAACTAGCTGATGAGCTGATTATATCTGATAAAAGAGATAAACACCTACTTACATCTAAACTTGAGCCTGATCTATCAGATAACGTGGTAGATGCTTTAATTAACTGTGATGAAGATATCTACCCAAATCTAAGAAAAATATTTCAAATTTTCGTTTCAATGCTCATGAGTAATACTACGAGCCGGAGGTAATTTCCAACATTCGTCGAATAAAAACATGGCTCAGATCAACAATGACAGAAGATAGACTGTACTGTCTAAATTTGCCTCACAAGGAAATCACAAATTGCTTATTTATAAAGATTAATGTACATTGAACTGATCTTATATTTAATTTAACCTTTTCGTTGAGTTTTTTTTTAATATAATATACACACATATTGGCCCATATTCATTGTCAAAAATAAAATCGACTTTAAGTTAAAACCGGTTTTAAATGGATTTCAATAACATTGACTATGAATATGGGTCATTATTTTTAATAAACTTTTAAAAACAAATTTTTTACTTTTTTGTATCATACAATATTTCCCCCCCCGTAAAGCTCAAACGGGATCCGCGCCTGATTATTTTGCTAGTAAACAAAAACATTTTCCAAACTTTTTTACAATTTTAAACAAATACGTTAACCCATTATTGCCCGGAAATAAACAAAATGTTTGTTAAATTTGGACGTCAATTTCTAACAAACTTTTCGTTGAATCTACAAATAAATTTTTCAACAGAATTTGTTTAAGAAAACAAGAAAAGTAAATTTAAAATTATTCTTATTTTCCCTTCTTTTATGTCCATATTTTTTACATACTTTTTGTTATTGTTTTAACACAAACAAGTAAACCGTTTTTTAACTTAGTTTTTTTAATATTGTTTTTTTACCACACAAACCAGCCAAAAAAAATTGCCTTTTGTTTCAAAATGCTTGGAATAGTCTTCGAATCTCCACTGGAAATTATTTTGAGAAACATTTGAGCCGAAACCTTTCACACCACTTTCTTGAAATTAGAAGATTTCACATTCCTGTTTAATAATGTGATACAATAATTCGATCATAATATTAATTTTCCTTTCCTTATCCTTACCTTGATGATAATGTCCTTAAGGGGTCTGTACAAGGTCAAAATGCTTGACATCACGGCGACACAAACACATTTTCACTAATACTACAATAGCGCTTGATGAGAAATATTTGACCGTGTACAGACCTCTTTAACCCAGCGGGAAAACTCAGAAGAACTTCCCACTTCAGGCCTTTTTAAAGGCCTGCTTAAACATTTTTTTGGTTCAATTACTACCCAGTAAAAACTTCGCCTACAAAATAATGTGTTGAGTAATCAGAAAAACATGAAGGCACTACTTACAATTCTACTGAAAGAACCAATGAATTTTACAAGGCATGTCCCAAAATGAACGCATTTTAAAGTAAGTCATTATTTTTTTTACTTAAATACATTCAGAAAAAAGTAGTTATAGAACTTGTTATACATGTAGTTATAGAACAAAGCTACAAAATAATGAGTTAAAGAAGCTATTCGTTTTGAAAAAGTTAAAAGTATTTTTACTGGGTATTCTTACCTAACAGCTAAAGAATGCCTCATAGTAGGCCTCGGCTCTTTGGTATAAAAGATAAGATACACCTTCCACACTCGCTTCTATGAGAAGGGAGAAGAGAAGGAGTAACATCCTTTGTGTTGTTTTTTTGCACAAGCAAAAGCAAAATAATTATTCTTTTGATCCCGTTACCATTCTTAAATACCTGCTAAAGAAGCGAGAGCGGAAGGCCTTTTCCGCAATAACAACGTGTGTAAAAAAGATATGAGTATGGAATGGAGCGAGCAAGCCTTGTTTCTCCAAAAGAAGGAGTACAGAGGCCTTCTAGAAGGCATCCGTAACCCTTCCTTTTCCCGCTGGGAAGTTTTGATAATTGCATTGATATTGAAAACTTGTCCCCGTTAAACAAATCAATGCAAAGTTAAGCAAGGCTGAACTGCGTTTATGGGGATATCTGGAACACATAAAAATATTAGTTCTAGACCAACCTTTCGACTCAAAATAAAATCTTACAATGTCCACCCGTACGTCTGGCTAGCTGGTTGTCTGTAATGTAATCTTGTTCGCAAAGTACAGGATGCAATACTGAAGATAATTTGAAGAAATTTGGTACAAGCGTATCAATTGCAATAATAATGAAGCCAATTGAAAATTGTTAGACCATAATTTTACATGGCGCCCATACAAACTTCTTTCTGAAATAAAGTCTTTCGGGCCTGTTCTGAAAATCACGTGATTTTAAATCACGTGCTTTTGAAATCACACGTGTGATTTTGTGGTGTTTTGAAAGTCATACCGTTGTTGTGTTTCTCGGTGTGCTTTCTGCAATTAAAGATCATACCAAAACACGCAAAAACGGGACGCTAAAATTTCACACGTGTGATTTTAGTAGGCACATGTGATTTGAAATCCCGTGATTTGAGTAAAAGTGATTTGCAGAACAGGCCTGTTGGTTTTGCTTCTGTGTTTTGACATCAGTACTATGACAAGTGTCTTCGTTTTTGACCCCATGACAGCTTTAATCATTGTAATGACAGCCTTAACATCACTTGGCTAAATTGTCATCGGGTTAAATTATGTCATCAATGGGATGACACATCGGCATCACAGAAATGTCGAATTGAAGTCAATTCAATAAAAAATGTCATTAGTGTGGTTACTTAGTAACATCTGAGAAAGGACTCATAGGCTCAATTTAATGACAGTTCGCCATATAATTGATTCATTGGGATTGACTTAAGTCAAAGTAAGTGAATATTATTCTTTACTTACGAGTTAGACACGTTTGTTTTACTTTTGTTGTATTCCTCCATTTGTTTACAGAAGAACTCTTAATTATAAGACACCACCAGCTTGCCCGATATGGTTTTTGTAATTGTTCTACTTTGAAAATGTTATGTATTTAATTAAATTATTTAAACAATTAGAATATGGGAATTTTTGCTTCTTATTTTGCTCAAACATAATTATAATGGTAACAATACACAAAATGTGGCGACGAATTGGTGTCACTGTAGTCACAGCATAGATGACAAAATTTTATGATGATGTTCGTCGTTGGATTGATGTTACTTTTTGCATTTTTGATGTCATTTGTAATAACATTGATGTTACAATTCTCATGTTAGGGCGTCATCTTAATGAATATGACTTTTGTATGAGTGAAGGTTAAATTTGGTTCAAAACTATCGTATAGCTGCATAAATCTTTTTACCAAATTTTTATGAAATTGATCCATATTTGACCATAGCTGCCATACAAATACCACTCCCGAATAAAGCTTTGAAAGCCATAATGCCGCCACGAAAATTTTTATTTACGCCGTAAAATAGTTTAGCCATCTTCACATATTTTTCTTTTAATTCAAAGATACCAATTTAGGATATTATAATGAAACGGTTTATATATATTTACATAAATTCTATTCAATAGTGGGATGATCATACATATCTCGATATTGTAAAATATAAACTTCAGCTGGCTAATGATTCCGTCAATAGTGGACGCCGATGCCGGTTTCCAAGCGGCATAGATTTCTGATGTCAGATGGCTTGTGAGAAGAAAATAGAGCATGCTCTAATTGAAATTTTGTCAGATGACTTTGCATCTAACTTTTATAGAAGCAAAGTTTAAAAGGTAACACACGACATGTATGTATTTTGCAGTGGGAAATTTAACATGTCAGATGACAAAAACATGTCGTGTACGGTCGCCTTAAATAATGACAACTAGGGTTGCCAGACGGCCTGGAATGAGCTGACTTGTTTAGTTTTTTTGAGTCTTGTCCAGTTACGAACTCAAATACAATTTGTCCAGTTAAAATAGAATTTCTTTAATATTAAAATATATTTTTTTTTATTAATTACATACTTAATATAAAGGAACATTCCAGTTAATATCCAAAAATGCGATAAAAGTGACGTTCAAAATCTATATAAGTACATAAATGGATCTCGTTTTTATTTTCCATATCAATTTGCAAGGCTTTTCCGAAAGAACTTTATGTATTTGCAATAATTTATACTCAAAAAAAAAAAAAAAAAGGAAAAGCATGTCCTTTGGAAATTTTAATAAGACTCAATTTTGATGAAAGTTTGAAAAATCTTCAAATATATTTGCTTAGACCACTTTCACACTCGGCAAGTTACTTGCGCAAGTCTCTTGCGCAACTCTTGGTTTGTTGACGTCAGCGGTACGGTCGGAATAAGGAAAAAAAAATTTGGACAGACTTGCCGAGTCTGAAAGGGATCTTACAACTCAAACAAGAGTTAAGAGATTTAAGAACAAAAAAGGGAATTATTCTGGACTTTGTAAACGGTAAGTCCGAATGAAATAAAATTCCAGATGCATACTAAGCACTTGTATTCCAGTTTAAGTAAAGGATTAGCAATGTATAGACATGTCAGGAGGGCCACCAGAGGAAAACCTTTAACGGCAAAAGTTATTTTATTTGCAACAAATACAGGCATGTTCTGAAAATTTTTCGTAAAGTGATTTGAAATCTCTAAAAAGGTTTTCTGCCCACAAATACTTTTGAAATCTCGTGATTTAAAACCGGTTAGCTTACAGCATGACGATTTCAAATCACTTGAAGTTTTTTAAGCATTTTTTTTTTAAATCTATAATAAAATTATCACATACACTGTTTACGTCTAAACTGAAGGCAGGCGACGGTGTTTCCAGCCCTGCGGTCTAATTAGATTGAACTTTGGCATCGTGAGGCGCCACCGTCATCAAGAAGTTTATTTAAAGTTCTTTTTTTGAATTTTTATGTATTTTCGTCAAGTAGATTTTTTTGGTTTTGTTAAAAGTTTAATTACTCTCTGTTCAGCCGCCATATCAAAAAGTAGTTTTTTTGTCTTTAACGTAAAAAGTTAAGATTTGAACATTCAATAAAAATCGAAGTTTTATAACGTGGAAAATTAAGCCAGGAAAGTTTTTTATTGGGAAAAGCACTTCGTAATACGGAAACAATCACTTTTCTTTTTACCTTTTTTTTCTCTTTTCCCGGGCTTGGTCGCTATCTTTTGGAGCAACCACCCCTGAATACAGTCCATAACCCGTGACGAACGTAGTTGACGTTTTTATACACATTAAATGATCTGTCCTTTATTTGTTTTTGCATTAAAATTTATTATTTTACACGGAAAAACCTTTAAATTTAGAAAGCCGCTGTATTTTTTGCAAACGCTGTTTTAGTTTTGTTTACATTGTTCGTGATTTACTTTTTGTCAATGGTTGCCAGAGCAAAGAAGTCTTAAAATATGACTAATTTCTTCAACTAAATTAAACATTAAAAATAAAAATTAACGATAATTATGAAGTTTGATAGGTTAAATTTTAATATACGAAGGTAAAAAATATGTGAAAATTGCAGCCATACATCCTAAATGAATAGCAACATTTTAAAAAGAAGCGCACAGTTGTTTTCTCGTGGTTTTGAACAATGAAAATCACGACTAAAAATTAAAAATCTCGTGATTTTCAGAACACCAAAGTATTTCTCGGATGATTTCAAAATCGTTCGTGATTTGAAATCACCGTGATTTCAGAACATGCCTGATAGTTTTGCTGTTAAAAAACTTAAAATACTTTTATGTTGTTGCGGCAAACAAAATATTGTTGGAAAATTTCTTGCGACAAAAGGTTTTCATTAGCTCCAACAAGTCTTTGTTTATCCCAACAGCATAATCGTTAAAAGCTAAAATTATTTGCCCTCACAAATTTTTTTTTTGTGTGTACGTTTCGTCGTTTGTGTAATGTTGTGGAAAAAAATGACATCGATTTTTTTTTTTTTTTTTTACACTTTTTAGATGGTTCAGTTTTTTTTACAAAGTCCAGTGCCCATGTTCTGTAACTCTCGCGTCGAGAAAGTTTTCGATTGAAATGTGTGAAATGAAACAAAAATGCCATAAATTGAAACAAACAGCTGTTTTTCTCACTTAACTGTGTCTGTAACTTTTTTTGGCGAGTACAAGCTGACACGTAAGGAAATTACTAGCCAATTTACAGAAAAAGTGTGTCTGTAACATTTTGGTGAGAAAAGTTCCCGCTTTGAACTGTCAAATAAACTCACGAATAAAAATGGGGCGAGAAAAAATTTTAACACTAAAAAAACAATTAAAAATGCAAAATGCAAAGAATAATAATAATAATATTTTATTCTTGGCACATTTTTCATACGTCGTTGAAAAATGTTCAATTTTAGTAAATTTTGGTCGCCGTCAACGATATGTGTGACTGGCGTTCTCAATGTCTGCAATTTCACATCGGCTTCGAGTGTAATATTATGACATTTATAACTTAACGACGTAATCTCTTTTGATAGTTTTCGACATGAGTTACAGACACACATTTTTCTCACTTTTCGAGAAACGATGGAATATTTTGTTTCACATCTTTTCGATGCAAGAAGTTCTCACTAAAGTTACAGAACATGGGTACAGGGAAATGTTTTACATCGTCCAGTTATTTGAATATTGGTTTCTGGCTACCCTAATGACAACACTGCCTTATGATTCTACCTTGTACGTATTCTACCATGAGAACTTCCTACCTGTAATATGCAAATATTTTTTGCTTGTTTATAAAAAACTTGGTCTTATTATTATCTTTGAAATGGTAATTAGTGCTTATTAAAAACTTGACCCTGTTTTTTGTTTTACCGGGTCCATGATTGCCCATTGGTCCGGGATATGGAAAAATTGTCTGCATATACTCTGGTGTATTGTATTTAACCTTTTTTTTTACTATTTTTACTTGTTATATTTAAATATTAGTAAACCAATTTATTTTTTTACGTTTGTTTAATATTGAACATTTTCAGTCTATTTATTAAGGCTATTTTTATACCGTCCACCACAACTATCGGGTGTTTTTTTTACAGGTTTGTTTTTCGAATAGAGATAAAACTGGCATTTTGTGGTCAAATCTGGCAACTCTAATGTCATTTATGTTCAGTTTGGTTTGCCATTTCATCATGAACAGGTTGACAAAAGAACAACGCTTGCAAATCGTGCAAATTTATTTCGAAAATAACGGTTCAGTTCGCGAAGTTTACCGCAAGCTCCGTCCATTTTATGGTCGACATAATCGTCCATCAGAGCAATTAATTCGGTTAACCATGGATCGTATGTGATAATACGCATCCGCAGAGACGTCGAACAGTGCGCACCGAAGAAACAATTGCCGCTGTAGAGCAAAGTGTTGAAGAGGACCCGAATGAATCGATTCGCCACCGTGCACAGCAATTGGAGCTTTGTCCATCAACTTTATGGAAGATTTTGCGCAAAGATCTTGGCTTGCGACCTTACAAGATCCAGGTTGTGCAAGAATTAAAGCCGCGAGACCATGCAATGCGTCGTGATTTTGGTGTATGGGCCGAAAATGAGATTGATCTCGATGCTGATTTTCATCGCAAAATTTTGTTCAGTGATGAGGCTCATTTTTGGTTGAATGGCTACGTCAACAAGCAAAATTGCCGCATTTGGAGTGAAGAGAATCCACATGAGACCCTTGAGACGCCATTACATCCACAAAAACTGACTGTTTGGTGTGCTCTATGGGCTGGTGGAGTCATTGGGCCATACTTCTTCCGAAATAATGCTGGAGAGGCAGTTACCGTTAATGGAGACCGGTATAGAGCCATGATAACCGACTATTTTGTTCCCGAATTGGATGGCATGAATGTGGATGAGTTGTGGTTCCAACAAGACGGCACTACATGCCACACAGCGCACGTCACAATCGATTTATTGAAGGAAACATTCGATGAGCGCATAATTTCACGGAATGGACCTGTCAATTGGCCACCAAGATCGTGTGATTTGATACCATTGGATTATTTTCTTTGGGGATATGTGAAGTCGCTCGTCTACGCCAACAAACCAGAAACGTTAGGGGAATTGGAAGCCAACATTCGTGGCGTTATTGCCGACATACGGCCCCATATGCTCGAAAAAGTGGTTGAAAATTGGACCTGTAGAATTGGCTTTATTCGAGCCAGCCGCGGCGGCCACATGCCTGAAATCATATTTAAACATTAATGGCATAAAATTATCCTTCCAATAAAGCCAAATTGATGGTCAGTAAAACGATTTTCTTGTGTTTTATTTCAATTCGAAGTTCTATACCACTAAAAAAAACACCCGATAGTTGTGAAGAGGTTATACTAAGTTTGACATTCCGTGTAAAACTTTTTTATTATTCATCTCAGACCCCATAAATTATATATATTCTGGGTCCTTGAGTAATTCTAAGTCGATTTAGCCATGTCCGTCTGTCTGTTTGTCTGTTGAAAATACGCTCACTTTCGAAATACTCAAAAGAAATAAGCAAACTTGGTGTCAAAGTGCTTGTAATTATCCTAAGCAGTTTGGGATTGAAATCCAGTAAAATCGGTTTAGTAGGATCAGAGCTATGAATCAAAAAGTGGAATCACCACCAATTTTGTTACAAAAACTAACATAAATGGTGGAATAACACACAGAATGATATAAGATTTTGCAAAAATTCGTTTTATTCGACTGGAAATCACGCTGTAAAATTTCGTGAAGATCCGTCCATAATTTACCCTAGGTCCCATATAAGCCCTACTCCCGGAAAAAAGTATAGTACGCCGCAAACCATTATTAACAATGCTATTATAACAAATTTTGCAGCAGTTGCTTCGGCCTCAAAAGTACCATCTTTTGATAAAACAAATACACAAAATCGTTTTGCGATTCTGGAGGATGAATCCTCTGAAGCACCAAACGTCATTAAATCGTCTAAGCCACCCCCGATATACCTTAGAGAGCAAAACTCTAATGAGTTAATAAAAAGTTTAATTTCGGTGATAGGTGAAAATTCCTTTTATGTAGCTGCAATAAAGCGCGGTATCATTAACGAGACTAAAATACAGGTGAATCACGAGGATGATTTTCGAAAAGTAATTACAGTATTTGAGACTCTGAATAAAAACTTTTATACTTATCAACTGAAGAGCAGTAAAGGTCTTCAGGTAGTAATCAAGGGCATTGACTCATGCGTAGACCCCGAAGAGGTTAAAACATTCTTAGAAGAAAAAGGCTTCAAGGTAAAGCATGTAGTAAATATTAAAAATAGAGAAAAAATTCCCCAACCACTCTTTCGAGTTGAGTTTGAACCCGGCGACGTAAAACTTAAAAAAAACGAAACACATCCTATTTACAATTTAAAATATATTCTCTACAGAAGAATAACTATAGAAGAGCCGCACAAAAGAAATGGTCCCGTTCAATGTTTAAACTGTCAAGAGTACGGTCATACTAAGGCATACTGCTATTTACCCCCTGTCTGCGTAGTATGTGGTGAACTACACGGTACAGTTTCTTGCGATAAGTCTAAAACCGACCCCAACGTAAAAAAATGTAGCAACTGTGGCGGTAATCACACTGCCAATTATAGAGGATGCCCTGTATATAATATCGTCAAGCAGACGGTTGTACCAAAAACAAATACCCCTCAAATGCAGGTTGCAAATCAAGTAAACACAAATGCAATTCAAGCCCCCCAGCCTAGTAATAACAGAACCTCTTACGCTAACGTCCTAAAATCAAACCATCAGCCAATGCAAGGTGCTTCGCCAAGTAATGATGAAACTCCGGTTTCTAATTTAAGTCGCTTAGAAAAAACCATGGAAACATTAGTGCAAACGGTAAATAATTTTACGAACACAATGGGTAATATGATGCAGGAAATGCTTAGAATGCAATCGATGTTATTGCAAGCTGTACTTAATAAACCATGAACTGTTTAAAAATTTGTTTTTGGAACGCAAACGGCATCCGCCAACATAAAAATGAATTAGAATACTTTCTTAAAAATAAACAAATTGATGTCATGATGATTTCTGAAACTCATTTGACCTCAAGAAATACGTTTAAAATAAATGGTTATATACTATATGATACCAAGGACCCTCGAGATAGAGCTTGTGGAGGTTCTGCCATTTTAATAAAAACCCGAGTGAAACACTACCTAATGTGTGATCATCGTGAAGATTATCTCCAAGCAACGAACATTTGCGTTGAGGAATTAAATAGAAACCTAGTAATTTCATCGTTATACTCCCCGCCTAGATTTTCAATATCGGAGGACCAATATTATAAATATTTTAAATCATTAGGACCGTGTTTCCTAGCCGCTGGCGATTATAACGCTAAACATACCTTCTGGGGGTCGCGACTTATAACACCAAAGGGTCGTGTTTTATTTAACACAATTTCTAAAATGGATTTAAATGTGGTAGCGAGCGGACAACCAACATATTGGCCCACTGATCATCAAAAAATTCCAGATGTCATCGATTTCGGCGTGGTTAAAAACATTCCCATAGAAACGATTCATGTTGAAGCCTCCCTAGATTTATCTTCCGACCACACACCTACAATTGTTACTATAATGAACCCCAATAGAATTGTACCTCCGACGACAGATACGCAAATTAATTGGTTAAAATATAAAAAATATCTCAGTACCCATTGCACAGAAAATATTCCGCTCAGTACACCGGATTATGTAGATCGCTCTATTGACAATTTTGACAGTTTTCTGAAACTAGCTGTTCAACATTCCAATATTGCCCCCAAAAAAACAAAAACTATTAAAATATATTCCACAGATGTCGAGCATCTTTTGTCTGAAAAAAGGAGGGCTCGAAGAGATTGGCAATTGCACAGATCCCCTCAACTTAAGAACTTACTTAAAGAGTGTACAAAAAGACTTAGAAAGTTACTGCAGACTAAGAAAACGGCTTCTCTGGAAAAATATATTGAGGAACTTGATGCAACCCCACAATCAAACTACTCATTATGGCGCGCAGCTAGAAATCTCAAAAGGCCAGTTGTCTCTAAACCACCATTAAGAAACTTGAATGGAAGTTGGGCAAGAAATGATGTTGAAAAAGGAAATCTGTATGTCAATCATTTAAAAAACGTATTTACCCCAAATATATCTCACGATATTGCGGTCGAGTTACCACCTGTTGCTGCTAGAGCAGCTGTTCCGCTAAGATTTGAGATAAGAGAAATCGAAAAGGCTATTTGTGATTTAAACCCCAAGAAGGCTCCTGGTTTTGATAAGATCAGCAACAAAATGCTTTTGGAGCTACCCAGCATAGCAAAGAAAATTATTCTTTTAATTTTTAATGCTATTTTACGCCTTGAATACTATCCTCAAAAGTGGAAGGTCTCCTTAGTCACCATGATACCTAAACCTGGAAAGGATCACACAAAAGTTGAGTCATATAGGCCTATAAGCTTACTTTCTAATATATCAAAGCTGTTTGAGAAGCTGTTAGCGTCAAAATTAACCCCAATTTTAAATGAAAATAGATGTATTCCTAACCACCAATTCGGCTTTAGAAGAGAACACAGCACAATTGAGCAAACCCATCGTATAGTAAACGCAATAAGAAAAGCCTTTGAAGAAAAAAAATATTGCTCCGCTCTCTTCATCGATGTTTCTCAAGCTTTTGATAAAGTCTGGCATGAAGGCTTATTACATAAATTGAAGCTCAACTTACCAGTAAACACACACAAGCTGTTAGAAAGCTACTTAGTCGGTCGAAAATTTATTATTAAAGAAGGTGATTATTTAAGCTCTCCTCATCAAATTGACGCTGGAGTCCCTCAGGGAAGCATCCTGGGCCCACTTTTATACTTAATATATACCTCGGACATGCCAACAAACAACTACACACAAACTTCAACATTTGCTGATGATACAGCTTTTTTGAGCGTGCACGAAAACCGTCAAGAAGCATCTCGATACCTACAGGATCATATATTTCAACTCGAACTATGGTTAAAGCAATGGAGGATAGAGGTCAATGAGCAAAAATGCGTACATATAACATTCACCTTGCGTCGGGAATCATGCCCCCCTATTAAAATCAATAATCAAATAATACCTCAAAATTCGCATGTAAAATACCTCGGTATTCATCTAGATCGCCGTTTAACGTGGAAAAGCCATATAGAGGCAAAATTAACTCAAATGAAACTAAAAGCCATCCAAATTCATTGGCTTATTGGAAGAAACTCTGTCCTTAGTCTCGACTGCAAACTTCTTCTTTACAACTCCATCTTAAAGCCAATCTGGTGCTATGGTATTCAGTTATGGGGCACTGCCTCGGCCTCTAATATCGAAAAAATTCAAAGGCGCCAAAATAAACTACTTCGAATAATCACAGCTGCCCCTTGGTATGTTAAAAACTCAAATATTCACAAGGATCTTAATGTTCCATTAGTTAAAACTATGATTACGAAATATGCAGTAAAATACTTAAAAAGGCTCGAATCGCACCCGAACCCACTTGCACGAAATATTTTAAATGATAGCGGCCACACTCGCTTAAGAAGAAGAGACACTGCAGCACTTATCCAATTAGATGAGCGATAAACACTATAAAAGTGAACAGAACCCGCGATGAAGAAAATTTTTGTCTGGCACTGGCAGGACAAAAAATAACGTATTAGGTTAAGATTTGATTAATTATTGTTAGTTCATATTTAATATATGAAGATTCAATAAATAAATAATGAGAAAAAAAAAAAAAAAACAGTTTAATAGGACTAGAAATTACACTGTTGAGTTTCGTGCAAATCGGTCCATAATTTACCCTAGGCCCCATATAAACACTACTCCCGGACAACAGTTTAGTACGCCTAGACCATAAATAATAATGCTATCATTTGGTTCGTCACCGTTTAATAGGACTAGAAATTACACTGTAAAGTATCGTGAAGATCGGTTCATAATTTACCCTAGGCCCCATATAAGCCCTACTCACGGAAAACCGTTCAGTACGCCTAAGACTATAATTATGTTGTGAATAAATGAACTGCAATTCTTATTTCCCTTGTACCTTACTTTAGTACATACATTGTAGTACTAATATTTATTTTGTAACACAACTCTGTTTTTACTGTTTGTCTATATAGTATTGTATTCTTATTAGTTTTTAGTCTTTTAATAAAACTCAAACCAACAGGTTATGGGGCCAGCACGCTTCCACCTGCCGAAAATTCTGAGGAAGATTGGATTCCAAACAGTTACGAGCTGCGAAATATACGCGTTGGTGAAGATGTTCGTCATTCAGAGCGTATTGCAAACAAAGCTCCGCATTCTCAACTATTTTGTGCTATGCAATTTGTTTCTGGTGACCCTGTTAGCTTGAAAGAAGCCGTATCAACAGCCAACTCCGCCAAGTGGAAAACTGCAATGCAACAGGAGTACGACTCACTAATCGCTAATAGTACGTGGGTGCTAACGGAACTACCAAAGGGAGAAAAGGCGATTAGAGCAAAATGGGTGTTCAAAACAAAAACGGCTGGAAACGGTTATCAACCACGTTTTAAGGCAAGATTGGTAGCCAAAGGGTTTTCGCAGCGCAGGGGGATAGATTTCAATGAAACTTTCGCTCCAGTTGTGAGGTATGAGTCACTCAGGTATTTATTTGCGTTGGCAGTAAAACATGACATGCACATTCACCAAATGGACGCAGTAAGTGCATACTTAAATGGAAACTTAAAGGAGAATGTTTTCATGGAACAACCCGAAATGTTTAATGATGGTACGGGAAGGGTTTGCAAACTGGTGAAGTCAATATATGGTCTGAAGCAATCCGGTAGAGTGTGGAACGAAACAATCAACAATCTTGACTAATTGATGGGGCTTAGTAGAGGCGAAGTGGATCAGTGTATCTACTACAAAATATCCAATGGGCAAATGATGTACGTGGCCATATATGTAGATGATGTCATAATATTTTCGAATGACCTGACGTCCACAGAATTATTGAAGAAGAAGCTGGCGTCTATATTTAGAATGAAGGATATTGGTGAAATATCTTCTGTCCTCGGTTTAAGGGTAGCCCGTAAGAAAGAGTCAATAAAAATTGATCAATCACAGTACTTATCTGATGTACTAACTCGTTTTAAAATGGATGATTGCAATCCTGCGTCAACACCTATTGACTACAATCAAAAATTGTCTGCAACCATGAGCCCAAAGGATGATGAAGCAAAGCAAAGATGTCACAAATACCATATATGCAGGCTATAGGGTGCTTGCTGTTTGCTGCCCAAATCTCAAGACCAGACATATGCTATGCTGTCAACCTACTAAGTCGATTTGGATCAAACCCAGGTAAGCCTCATTGGGAAGCTGTTAAAAGAATCAAGAGGTACCTAAAAGGCACAATTGGCAAAGGGATTGTGTACAGAAAACATGTAGACGACCAAATAAAGGGCTATTGTGATGCTGATTGGGCCGGAAATGTGGACGACCGCAAGTCAACAACCGGCTATGTTTTTATGTACCAAGCTGGTGCCATAGCATGGGCAACTAGGAAGCAGAAAACCGTGGCATTGTCTTCGACGGAAGCCGAATTCATGTCTGTAACTGCAGCAATCCAAGAATCAGTATGGCTGAAACGCTTGGAAAGTTAACTGAGCTCAAATTCTAATAGCAGTATGGTTTTATTTTGCGACATCAAAGGTTCTATTCAGGTCGCTCAGAACAACAACTACTCACATAGGACGAAACACGTTGACATAAAAGCCAAGTTTATCCTACAGAAAATTGAGCGAGGCCAAATTGTTTTGCAGTATCTGAACACGGACGAGATGATTGCTGATGTACTCACCAAGGCTGTAACCCCCCCAAAAGATGCAATCTTTTGCTGACAAATTTGGACTTTATTAGCTAATATTTTTTGAATTGAAATGTAATTATTAACTTGATTATTTTGAAAATTGATTTACATAGGAAATACGAATATTGAATTTAAGATACATCATTCAGGTGGAGTGTTGTGAATAAATGAACTGCAATTCTTATTTCCCTTGTACCTTACTTTAGTACATACATTGTAGTACTAATATTTATTACTTTGTAACACAACTCTGTTTTTACTCTTTGTCTATATTGTATTGTATTCTTATTAGTTTTAAGTCTTTTATTAAAACTCAAACCAACAAATTAATAATGCTATCATAACAAAAATGGCTCGTCACAGTTTAATAGGACTAAAAATCCCACTGTGAAGTTTCGTGAAGTTCGGTCCAAAATTTACCCTAGGCCCCATATAAACCCTACTCCCAGAAAACCACTTAGTACGCCTAAAAACGTTAAAAAAAATTGCTATCATAACAAAATTTGTTACATCAAAGTTTGGATTCCAAACTCTTCTGTATTTTTTTTTAAGCCAAAATCTGGGTCGATACGAGACATTTCAAACGTGAAATTTTTTCCATAATTATTTTTTCCATAATAATTAAACTAAATAATGATTAAAACAAAATAAAAATTTGCTGTTAATCCGAATAACATATTTCTCTTCGAACTCTTCCTTAGATTACAGACCATGTAAGAAAATTTTTTTGGAACAATTTTTATCAAATAGGTATCACCTCTTTTAAGGAAGATAATATTAAAGAAAATGTACAATAACACATTCTCACAAATAAGAAATTACGTTTGCACAACTTTGCAGTCTGATTGTTCATCTAAGTGAACAAATTTATGGGTAAATTTATAAAATTAGTAAAATCTAAATATTTCTCTATAACAATATCGTAAAATAATCAGATTTTAATAACTTTTTAATTTTCGGTCACGGTGGACCTTTTGACGGAAATGCCCATATTTGTTATTCAAAAAAAAAAAAACAAACTACCAAAATGTTTTTTTGAATTTATTTTATTATGAAGTTTGAATATGCTGTTCAATAAATAAAAGATTTTAAAATTAATGTAAAAATCATTTGTTTTAAATGAAATGTAACACTAATAAAATTATATTGTTTAATAAAATATTGTTCACAAAATTCTATTCTATATTTTTTATTAACTACTTTGTTTATTTTTTGTTTACTGCTTTGTTTGGAAAAAGCGTATGTTATATGTCTTATTACGTACACAGAAAAAATTATTTTTCCAATTCAAACAAAAAATTTGTAGAATCAAACAATTTTTTGTCTGAAATCGGTCCTATAAACAAATTCGCATATTCAAACAATTTATTTGAATTTTGTTTTTGAAAAAAACACTGATTTTTTCAAACAAATAATTTAACTGAATCAAACAAAAAGTTTACTGAAATTCATATACTAAATTTCAAAATCAAAAAAAAGGTTTTTGCACAAGCAATGATGCGCACACTAGCAGGCACTTTATTAGAAGATGATGGAAGAGAGAGCAGAGCGGCCGGCTGGCTTTGAGACACATTTTTTTGTTGGAAAAATTTTTGAACGAAGTCTTTTTTTATACACACAATGTTTTTCGTCATCACTCACTGTTGCTGTATCCTTTCCTTTGCTAATGAAGAAGAAATGTAACCCAAAAACGGCGACAGACCGACTCGATATGTTTTTCGTCATTATATTTTTGTATTTGATGTAGGTATTTAAGCAAACAGTTTGAAAAAATTGAATACGGGATTTTGGTTTGTTTTAAGCAATTTTGAAACCAACCAAAAATTTATTTTGTTTCTTTTAATGTTGTTGTTGTTTCTGTTGTTTAAAAAGAGTGAAACGTTTTTTTACCTGCTATTTTTTTGTTTTTTTCTTTTTTACTTCAAACCTCTTCATCTTTCTTAAGGTAGAAGTACATAACACGCGGTAGTGCGCGCGCGCTCTGCCGTCTTCTGTCAAAAAAAGTTAAGCTAGTGTGTTTTCATAGAACAAGCTACATGCAAAATATTTTGACGCGTTTGCGCCGGAAAGTTGGTTAACTTTGAACTTTTTAACGCGTTGTGTGTTTTTGACAAGTAGTCAGCTGACAATAAAAATAATAATTTAACAAATTTGTGAATCATGAAAGAAAAACTTATTGAAGAGTTTAAAAAACATACAATATTTATATAAAAATAATTAATTTAATAAAATAACAAAATCTTGATATACTTTCGAACCCGTTTTTAATTCACAAATAAGTAAACAAATAAAAAACTGCTGACAGGAATGGCTTTTGTAACGCGTGTTGTGTAACTTGCAGTTTTTGACGCGCTAAAGTTTATAAACGCAAGATACTTGTCGACGAACTAACGCGTGTTATGTACTTCCACCTTTACTGTTGTACTTTTGTAAAGTGTCCAAAAATAGACTGTATGTGTTTTTTGTTGTAGTTCTTATATTTTACATTAGGAAGTGTTGCTTACGATCAAATAAAAAAATGCAAAAAGACGACAACATTAAAAAGCGTTAAATATTTCATACAAAATTATGAAAACTTGAAACTAATAACGCGTGTATTATATTTTTGAATGGTTGACAACATTTTTGTTGGTTAAATAAAAATCAAACAAAAATTTTAATTGAATCAGTAAAAAAATTTGTAGAAATTAAAAAAATTTTCCAACAAGCGTTTGTTTGAAAATAATTCGGCAATAATTTTTTCAGTGTAGACTACTTTGTAAAATTTCAACTTTTAGTACATTCTCAAGAACTTAAGGTGTCGTTTTTAAAATTTTATATCAAAAATTTTTAAAAATATAAATTGTCATCGGGCCTTTGACTGACGATATGTCGTTTGAAAGTGTATTTGACTACATATTACACAGTGTAATTCGAAGAAACGATTAAAAGATACAAGTTTAATGCCCGTATTCATAAAAATATTTTAAATTTAAAAAAGGCTTACAAAATTAATTTTCTATGGAAATTTCCCTAAATAAACGTTTATTAATTTATTAATCGTTCAGGAATACGGAGGTAAGATCTTAATTACAAAACTTCAAGCTTTTTCTTTTAGCTTACTGTTATTAAGTAGGTGAAAAATAAAAGATCGTTACAATAATTAAATTAAAAATTTTTACCTCACAAATTACAAGGGGGAAAACGCATATTCTCCACATGAAAATTTGATTACATATAAAATACATTTGTATATATTTACGTATTTCAGTTTATCTTAACAAAAACATTTAACAAATTATACCAATAACTTAATCTTAACTAATCAAACGACAAATCTAACTGAGACAACAAAAACAAACAAAAAAAAAAAAAAACAAACTGTAATGATCAATTTCAAAACGTTTTAAATAAACGAAATGGAAAAAGACCAGAAAGTTAAGCTCGTCATCATTATCCCTCGAGACTAGATGGAATTGGGTTTTAAAAACAAAAAATACAATAACAACAACGGTAAAAGCAACAATGATTATAAAGCTGAAGGTCCACACCATGCGTTTATGCGTCTGTCCTTTTTATGCATATGACAAAAAAGTTGAATCAGTGTAATTTTATATGACAAGTTACACAACAAAATGCAGAGAATGCATAGACGCATCAACGCATGAAAGTAGGTTTACTTTTTACTTTTGTATCCGTCGCATGTGTGGTGAAAAAAGTCAGCTGTTATTGATGGCCATGGATGGCAAATCATATTTTATTTTCAATGTTATCGATAAATATGTTTGTGTGGTGGATTACTTTTGACTATGTTTTTGCATTAAAAAAGGGTTTTAATAAGAGAAAAAGCTTTCGTTATAAAGATTGTATAAACTTTAATGAATAAAATACATTAAAATTAATTTTTAGCACAATTTAACAAGAACAAAATTTGCCATTCTACTTATCGATTACTTTTATCTTCTGAGTGTCATCTTTGTTGTGTTTTTATTATTTTTTTTAACAAATGCCATGAATTGAAACTTATTGATGCCGTGAAAAATCACGAATATTTTTATAATAAAAGCTTACTCCTCTATGAATTCTATTAAATAAATTCCATTAAAATATCAATTACACTCTCCATTTTTGGCAAAATTGTTTTTAATTCTTAAGCATACTAGCACAACAGCTGATAAAAAAACAAATTTGGCGCATAAAACGCATTGCATGTAACTTGAATTTAGAAACGCATAAAATGCACAAAAAGTATCATACGCATCTACGCATGAACGCATGGTGTGGACCTTCAGCTTAACACACACATAAACAACAACGTATTTACAAAATATTGTAAACCTCACACGTAGCATCATGATCCATAAACGAATATTACCTTAAATAATACAAACACAAGAACAAGAGTTTATTTTACAAAATGTTTTTGACACACCTTTTAAAAAATTAAAAAAAAAGTAGAAGACAAAAGACACATTTTGAAACCAACGTTTATTTCCCAATTCACTATCAAAACATTAGAATACTCATCCGTTCGTTGCACGTTGGATACGTATCTACGAAAACGTATGGAAATAAAATTTTATCAGTTTTTCTTTTCTGTTGGCGTTGGCGTTGTTGTTGTTTTTTATTTTATCTTCTGAGTGACTTGAAGCCAATTCGTTACATGAAAATATTGAGATGTATGTCGTGGGAGTCATTCCTTATAAATTGACATTGTTGTCAGTTATACAGTCAGTCAGCTAGTCCGTTGTTGTTACGAGGGAACACATTCATTTATTTGAGAGTATAAATATGAATATAACAAACTTGTAAACAAGTGTAATTCTGTACATTTGTATATGTATTTATTTTTATGTATGGAAATATTGTTGTAACCTCAATAGCAATAACAATAGCAGTCGTGCTAAAATAACCCATGAAACAAAACTGTGTACGAGTACCCTTAAAAATCTATTGCTCGGGAAACAATTTAAAAAAGAATTTCGGTGTACTTTAGTTTTGATATACTTGTTAAATGAGAGATACAAAAATTACAAATCTTAGCCAGAGATGGCAAATGCAGTTTTGCAATTGGTCAAACTTGCTTCTAAAATTGTATATTTGCCGGCTAATTGGTATTAATAGGCCCTTCCGATCTTTGACAGTTAAAAGCAGAATATCATAAAGCTAAAAATGCTAAATTGGCTGTCATTTCTTCAGTCTGTTTTGGTTAATCACCATGGATGGCAAATGATTAAATTGCTTGAACTTAATTGGCATTCTGCTTCAGGAATGATGCCCATTTCTGGATGAATGGGTAAGTCTATAAGCAAATTTGTCGAATTTAGGACGATATCGATCCACGTGACATCCAAGTAATTTTGGTGTGGATTTTCGAACCGAAATCCTTACGTTAGTTCGTAATACACGTTTTTCCCCAAGAGGCCATCCTCTTGTGGTCGATTGGTCGTACAACGCTTTACAGGGAAAATGATTATACAATGCCAAATGATTAAATTGCTTGAACCTAATTGGTATTCTGCTTCAGGAATGAGGCCCATTTCTGGATGAATCGGTAAGTCTATAAGGAAATTTGTCGAATTTAGGACGATATCGATCCACGTGACATCCAAGTAATTTTGGTGTGAATTTTCGATCCAAAATCCTTACGTTAGTTCGTAATACACGTTTTTCCCCAAGAGGCCATCCTCTTGTGGTCGATTGGTCGTACAACGCTTTACAGGGAAAATGATGATACAATGCCAAATGATTAAATTGCTTGAACCTAATTGGTATTCTGCTTCAGGAATGAGGCCCATTTCTGGATGAATCGGTAAGTCTATAAGCAAATTTGTCGAATTTAGGACGATATCGATCCACGTGACATCCAAGTAATTTTGGTGTGGATTTTCGATCCAAAATCCTTACGTTAGTTCGTAATACACGTTTTTCCCCAAGAGGCCAAATGATGATACAATGCCAAATGATTAAATTGCTTGAACCTAATTGCTATTCTGCTTCAGGAATGAGGCCTATTTCTGGATAAATGGGTAAGTCTATAAGCAAATTTGTCGAATTTAGGACGATAACGATCCACGTGACATCCAAGTAATTTTGGTGTGGATTTTCGAACCGAAATCCTTACGTTAGTTCGTAGTACACGTTTTTCCCCAAGATCCCATCCTCTTGTGGTCAATTGGTCGTACAACGCTTTACAGGGAAAATTCGTTTTTTAGCCGTACTGCTTGTATGTGAAATAACCTTCCTGCTGAAGTCTTCCCTCTCACTTTTAACATGAATAAATTCAAGTCGTATGTTCAGAATCACTTCTCTCTCTATCTTCCATTCCTTAACCTATTTGCCTAGTTCCAATGCAATGCAATGCATTAGTAGGGGTCATCCGCTGAGTGCAGGTAAAAAAAAGCGCTATGGATCATTTGTCCTCAATTGGATGGTATGCGCACACCAACGACATGTTAGCTTAACAGGACGGCACTACGTGCTACACAACGCTGAAGGTTTGAAATTGTTCTTGGTGAGTATATGCGAAGGATCCTTGTTAAACATTTCTTTTCAAAAGTTTGTATGAATTGCCGTTGGCTTGATGACCATCGATAACAGTTTCGATAATATCTTACACCTACTTTGTTTAAATTCATTTAGTGTTCGCCTAATGGTCAAAATTCGACCATAAATTTTCATGTTCATATGAAGAAAACACGTACATCTAAGTATATATGAATTTACATGTTTCAAGCATTTTTTCCGTCTTAGTGGATCGATTTGGCGAGGGACCATCCTCCGGCACTTATTTTAGCTTCCACGTGAGTAAATTTAATTTTATTAGTTCAAAAAATCTCCTTAATAGATTGTCGCTCAGGACATTGCATGTAAAATTTTACTTTTCAATGTCAAATATTAACGAAAATTAATCAAAGTACTAGATGTTGAACAAAAAAGTACCAAAACGCTCCTCTTACATATTCTTATTCACTCAGGACCATTCATTTTTAACTTGATCTTTATAGGTCGAATATTAACACAAATTCATAACGTACCAAAGAAAAAACAAAAAGTACCAACATTTTCCATCTTTTTAGTTTTCATTCACTCAGGACCCTGCACCTATAATATTACGTTTCTAAGTTCAATATTATAGAAAATTTAAAAATTTTTACATGATGCACGGAAAAGTAAAAGAAAGAAATTTAATTTTCCGTATTTCCCCGTATTCATATAGACGAAATATTGGAAAACCGGTTTCTAAAAAATGTCTAATAATCGACAACCCTACATTTTTTTATTATTTGATAATTGAAAAAATAAATTTTTTGTACTTGTGTTAGTAGCAAATTTGAACGCTTATAACTCCGAAGTTATTGAATAGATTTATATAAAATATATATTGTGCACTTCTGTAAGTAAATATCTTTCAAATGGTGTATATTTTGTTCAAATCGGTTGACATACAGAGGAGGAAAGTGTTCTTAACTGTTTTGCCTTTCCCGATTTATGTATATAGAAGACAGGAAGCACTTAATAAATATCCTTTAGCATTTTATGATATTAATGATGTCTGTAGAACCCTTTATTTCAGCTATTTCTGACAGGATGCTGTTGATAAGGCGCAGTCGCAATTCATTTTAAACATTAAATGCTATGAAGTTTGGTCATTGTATTGAATTTGTTTAACCCAGCCGATTGGCTTTTTTTATTGACTCTTGAGTTTGGCCTTGTTTTGTTGTTTGTGTTAAGTTTTGTGCTTTAGTGTGTTCTGACAAATGAAGTAAAATTTCATGGCCAAAATTTTTGTTGAACATATCATCCCCGCAATCGCCCTTAGTAGGGGTGTTATTTACGATTTATTAGAATAGTACCAAAAATTACTGTTATGACGGGGGGTAAGAGGGTTGATGTGTTCCAAAAAAAATTATTTGCCCTGAAATGTTCAAAACGTTGCTCAACATATATTTTACCTCAGATGTAAAGAAAAAGGCTGAAAATTTAACCCCCTCTAAAATAGAAAAAAAATTCCGATGTGGTCTTTCAAAGCGCAGACACACGTATTTTTGAGTCTCCTCCACCAGCAGAATCCATTTCCAGAACCCAGTTCTTTTTGTGTTGTTTAGTGTTATAGGTCGGTATACTGGCTATTTACCTGGATGGAATTGTATTTTTGATCAGAATCGGTTTTTGGAATGCTTGATTTGTTGGCGTTTTATGATGAGACTGAAAGTATGTTATGCAGGATAAAGATGACGTCATGTGGAAATCCTTGTTTCCTAGCTTAAAAGATAAGATAGTGAAACAGCTTTAAAAATGGTTAACTGGGTTATCGAAAATCGAAATGAATCTACTTGACAACAATACAAACATGTTCAAAATACACAATCTTTTTTTCGTTGCTTTAACTCAGTGTTTATATGAACGAAGTTAGTAAACATTCATATAAGGATCGTAGGATACATTTATGTAAATACATTTGTGTATATCCATATGAATGTATGATGTTTGTATATGCGTAAGTGTGCTTGTTTGCTGAGGGAGAGAGTACTACGTATGGATATATCATCGCGTAAATCAGTAAATGCTTTTCATATGGTGTTTGTGGTTTATGTTCTGTTTTATATTTTTCTCCACCATTTTATATGCTTTTTTCTTTTACTTGCTATTTTTTCGGTTACCAACACTCTTGGGTCCAGTGAAAGAGGGACGACGTTTCAAGAATACGAAACTAAGTAAGATTTTTGTGTTCAGCATGTACAACAGGACTTGTGCTTACAAGTTTATGAACGTACATGGTTATTTGTGTACGAAAGAAATGGAGTGTGTGTGTGTGTTAGCTATCATTGATTGCATCATGTTTATGAAATGGTTGAATCTTCTTGTTGTACGTGCCATGCCACTTCGTGCCACTTGATACCAACCAGCAAAACCTAACAGTCGAACAAACATTAGCAACCAAATAGAAGCACATACTCACATGAACGTGCAAAAGCAACAACCACAAATACAACTACTTCAACTGCCACAACCATCAGCTTTTTTTTAAATACTCGCAAAGATAGAGGAAATACCTACATGTAGCTCGGAAAACGGAGGAACGGAGAAAGGCAGGAGGAAGCGTTCTAGGAGGTTGTGTGTAGGTGGACACAATTGACACATTGTATGTTTGGGGTCTGATTGCAGTCGATCTGAGAGTGTAAGTGAGTATGTGTGTGTGTGTGTATGTGTTATTTTTTTGTGGCATGATGTGTTGTTGTGCTCTGTGAATTGGCATGGAATGGAGTGTAATAATGTTGAAACTATTGTTTTTTTACCTGATGGTTTCAAACACAGATTATTGCACGTAGATAGTCATAGTCAAAACGAGATACGCTTGTCTTATTGGATGTTTTCGTTTTAGTTTTTTCTCTCCTGCTATTTATTTTTTATTCTTATTTCGATGTGCCATCAGTTAAAAAAGTTTTGCAGTGTACGAGGAATATCACTTTTGCTGATGACTCTAAAATCTAAAGAAAAAAAAATAAATATTTTTCTCAATCTCTATTATTTATAATAGAACATTTTTTATTGTAAAATCTGCACTAAACAAAATAAATATTAAAGCCATTTTTTTTTAATTTAATGGATGAATACGATTTTATTTAAAGGATTGATAAAGTTTAAAAATAAACATGAAATGAAATTTGTTTTTAAAGGATATTTTTTTTTTTTTAAATAGGACAGACATTTTTTATAGATTATTCAAAAATAGCGAAAAATAACGGCTTTAGGAAAGTGATGAACATTATACCTATACCTAATTAATAACTTTTTTCGTAATCATGAAGATTGAAACGACTCTAATATTTTCGATGGATTTAAATGTTACTGCGAAAAATTGGTTTAAGGTCGTAACCCAATGAAGGCTTTAGCATTGTTTGAATCGGTGTTAATTCGCCTTATAAACAGACAACGGCGAATAGAATATTCACAGAAAAAAGGCTCTAAAACTTTTCACCAATTAAAACATTAACGAAACCAAAATCAGGGGCATTCTGGCCGTCGCGGTCGTGTACTTTCTCGATTCGAAAGAAATTTTATTTCTAATGTTTTACGTCGATACTGAATGAATCGAAATTATTTTTTCAGTATTGTGAAACTCAAATCAATGCTTTAAAACACTGAAAAACAATTCCGATTCGTTCAGTATTCACTGAAATAATTAGATATTAAATTGCTTTCGAATCGAGAAAGTACTCGATCACGACTGCCAGAACCAGGCCCAGCTTTAATTAAAAATTTAATCAAGTGAATTAAACGTTTAGTTAATACTATTAATTTTTTTACTGGTGCAAATTTAATTAATTTTTTAATTAATATTACAAAGTTTTTAATTGAAATCTATTTTTATTTTTTTCTATGTTGAATTTGATACAAAATTACGTTTTTACACTGAAAGAAAGAAAATCGCATATATGTATATTTAATGAATCATTTTCATAAAAAAATTTTCCTTAGGATTTTCATAGTTATAATGAAGTATTTTCGTTAAAATCGCTTCATTAGATTTCGTAATTACGTTAAAAATTTTCATTGGATATATGAATACTTTAGTTTGTCCAAGTTAAACAAAAAATTTTAACTGGGAACATAAAAAAACAATATACAAACATAACTATATTCATAAATTAATACAAAATTATAATTTCCTTAAAAACGTGTTTAATTGTTAATCAAAAAGTGTATGATTTGATTATTTCATACATCTAATGTTATATGTATGCCATTAAATTTATGAAATAAAAATTTTTTTATAAAAGCAACATATTTCAATAATGCTTTCATAAATTTAAATTTTCATTATGGCACTGAAAAATGTCATTATAGTAATGAAACCAAAACTGTCAATCAACGTTGTTATTGTTGTTATGGACAATATAATCTCATATTTACGCTACACTGCCCCGGTAGGCTAGCTGGTAGTTAGATGGTATATCAGCACCGAGGTTGCGCGATCGATTCCCGCCAGAGACAGAAAAAAAAATAAAAAATGAAATAAGAAGAAATAAAATAAAAAAAAAATGTTTCTTACTTTATTGAAAGTATTCATCCAATGAATAATATTCATAGATCTAATGTAATGTTTCATTAAATACATTTTATGAAACAGGTTTCATTGATCCAACGAAGCGCTGCATAGGTGCCTTTTTAATGCAATTTTTCATGGGATTAATGTCAAAATTCATTAGTATTGCGAAGTAAATTCTTTCGAAATAACGATATATCTTGAAAACAAGAGCTAACCTAAAAAAACGGTTAGCACCACTGGATTCAGCGTCCCCAATTAGGGTAAAATGCCAGGTGCGCGGCTGGTCTGTTGTTTGCAACTAGCACAGTGTACTTATTGCTCAAAATTACAATATTAAAATTCTATTTTAATATTATTTTTTTAAGGGTTGCGAAAGGAAAAAAATCATATCTTAAAAAAGAAAAAAAACACCTCCTTCAAAGTTTCAGGATTTTTAAAGAACAGTTTGAGGTATTATACAAAAAAAAATCAGCCAAATAAAAAAATAGGTTTTTTGACTTAGTCCGTTTTTAAAACATTTGGAAAATTTAGTTAAACCTAAATTTATTTATTTTTTTTTTTTATTCCCGAAGCTAATCCCGCGAAGCTCTACGCTTGTATGCAGGAAAGAAACCAGTGTCTATGACGGGAATCGAGCCCGCAACCCCGGCGCTGATAGATAAGCTCACTACCAGCAAGCCTACCAGGGCACTTTTGACCAAATAATTTTTGTTATATGGCGTTTATTTATATAACACCCGCTTTTGGCAGACGCTGTTCCCGGCAGAGTTCTAAAGTATATATATCATGGTGTTCTTTTGAGAGGACACTTGCCTTTTACGGACACATTTTATTGGTCCCTTTGATGTCCGGTTATGAGAAATTCCACTATAGTTAGTTTAACTAAAATATGAGTATCAAATTAAACAAAATTTTATAAAATTAAAAAAAAAAACAAGTAAGAGTGCTATATTCCGCTGTGCCGAATCTTATATACCCTTCACCATTGTGCGAGTAGAATAGAGAGCAACTAAATAATTTTTACATATACATATACATTAGAGCGACTCAAGTTGTATGGAAGCAAAATTCGCGCTCGATGTACCCTCCTAAAAATGAACCTTGGACTTTTTTAAGATGACATTTTGAATATTTTGGCTCCAGCTTTGACCTCTCGTGAGCTGGACAAGTTTGAAAAAGGGTCTATTTTTGCATGTTTTGTTAATTTAAGAATCTGTTTCCTTACCAACATATACAAATTGGGTATCGTAAGAAAGGTTTTTTTAAGGCGCGTCCAACTGTGTATACAATTTGTCCAAGGACGATCATTCATGTCCTTTTTTTTAAGGATTTTCTGTAAAAAAAACGGTTTTTGAATTTTTTGTTCGGGGATGTTTCTAATAAAAGTGCCAAATTATTATATTTTAATCTCTAGTCGATTTAATTAAATACGTGTCTCAGCTTTTTTTGAAAATCGTGCTAGTTCGCGTTTTGACAAAAATGCAATGGGGTGGCAACCCTTCGTTTAAAATAGGGCAATATGGGTATCAAATTTTATCTTTTGGCAAGTATATTATCTTTGTATGTAAATTGTTTAGATTTTTGCAAATTAGATGCATTTTACACGGTGCTCTGGAATATATATAAATGCAATTTTGTAGTAATTTTAATATGATACCGGATTTAGTTTCTAGATCATGTATGGATGAAAATAGGACTAAAGAATGAAAAAAAGAAATGATCTCCAATCCCGCCCACATTTGGTAGGATGGTGTATATTTATAACCTAAATGTTTGTACTTAATTTTAAAGCTTTGGATCTTGCCGTTCTCCAGATATACAGAAAATAGTAATACAAATACAACAACCACAAGGGATTTTTTGGAAAAATTAGAGGCAGTCGTGGTTTTTTGGTCATATCTCAGCCATTCTTGGACCGAATTGGACTGGCTGAATTTCAATAGCAAGAAATGGTGGACTATATGTGACATAAATGTAAAACAACGTAACCACTATCATGTCTGGAGTCTCCGGAAAACACATATCAAACGTAAGACGGACGGACGGACGGATATCGTTAAATCAACTTCTCTCCTCATAAGGACCCAGAATATATATACTTTATAGGGTCTAAGATCAATATTGTAGAAATTACAAACGGAATGACAAACTTATATAAACCCTTTTCCACCTGTGGTGAAGGGTATAAAAAATTGGGTAAAATAAAGAATGGTTGATTAATTTTTGCATTGCATACTTTAATTATGATGAGCTTCAAACTAATTTTTATTGATTTGACATTATGAAATTATCTTTTTCAAGATTTCAACTAAGTCAATTAAATTAAAAAATAAAATATCCTATTTAACTAAAAATAAAATTTGTTACTAAAAAGAGAGCCTAGCCGGTAAAGGTTTGGAAAGAAAATAATTTTGATGAAGAAAAATGATAGTTTATGTTCAGTGTATTTAAGTAATAAGTGACTTTCATTTTTCAGTAATTATAAATTTGCTTTTCACACTAACCAAATTTCCTCCCAACAACAAATTTTCTTTAATTTAAAAAATAAAAATTTAAATAAATTCCATGCAAATTATTTTTAAAGATTTTATTAGTGGATTTAACAAACTTTCTTTTAAGCTTAAAATAAATACTTTCGAATAGTATTTGTTTTTTCTTTTTTCTATCTTGTTTTCTCAATTTAAACAACTCACAATAATTTGAAATATGATTTTTTTACAACATCAAAGGACTTTCAGCTCATCTTTTTCTGAATTTTTGTTTCCTTTTTAACTCAAATACCTTTTTATGGTCTTGTTAATATTTTTGTATTTTTTTCCAAATTATTTTTTAAGCTGAAATCGAATAATATTCGTACTTTGGAATATGAAAAATAGGAAGAAAAAAGAAAAAATTTTTAAAATGAAGGTTTTTTTTTTCTTTTTTTTTGTGCAAAATTCGTAGCAAAAATATAACAAACGGAAGTTCTTTAGTTGAGTTTTCCTCTTGTTAGGAAGGAGAGTGTATGAGAGTGTTGGGTTTTCTCATTGCATGCTTATACACACACACACACACACATGCACAATTTTACCTTAAAGTACACTGAACCAAAATTTATTAAAACAACAATTTTTCTTTATATAACAAATTTGTTGTTTTTGTTATTAGTTTTAGAGTACTACCACTAGTTCTTTTTTTGTTGTTATTAAATAAGTAAAGAAAGAAATTACTAACAACAACAAAAAATATTGTTCAAGGAATATCATAGAGATTATAATAAAAAAAACCGTTATTCTTACACGAATACACACAGTCACCCAATCGTATCGTCAAATAAAAACAAACTCAAATATTTTTACTTAGTCAAGTATGTAGAGTTGCCAGATATTTTTATTAAAGTACCCTTCTACAGACAAAACACATGGAAATAGTTTAAAAAGGAGAGTAAAATTAAAGATAAGTTGGCAAATTTATAAGATTTCGTTTTACCCCCATTAGCACAACTTACCGAGGTAGAATTTTATCGGCCGCTTAAAAACTGTTACATTATAACAATTTAACGTTAAGCTACCAGGTAGGATGAACTTTCTTTTAACTTATCGTTACTTTACGTAAAAGTAGAGTTGTAATAATGGAACACTTTTTAAACGGTAGATAAAATCCTAACTTTAATTATCGGTAAGTTGTGAAAATGGGCCTTAATGTGCTAAATTCCCTATTAGTACTCTTGATAAACACACTGAAATTTGTTGTTGACTAGCTTAACCGACAGACGTTGTCCTGTCCAAATTATGAAAAATGTTTGCGTTCGATTTTTAAAATCCGTTAAAACGATACGAACATTTGAAAGAAAAATTAGTCAAATCGATTGAGCCGTTTTCTGATTTTAGGTAAATCGAAAAAAGTGGGCGTTAAAATGGGCGGGGCAAAACTTTCTTTCCGTAAAAGCCTAAGTTGGACCATGGCGATGATTTTAAAGAAACAATCGTCCACATCGGTCAAGCCATTCTCAAGTTATGCACTTAATATAAAAAATTATTCAAATCGATGGAGCCGTTTTTTGATATAAGGTAAATCCCAAAAAGTGGGCGGGGCAAAATTTTCTTTCCTTAGAAACCTAAGTTGGACCATGGCAATCATTTTAAAGAAAAAAATCGTCCAAATCGGTCAAGCCGTTCTCTAATTATGCGCTTAAAAGAAAAAGTGGGCGTAAAAGTAGGCGTGGTAAGTTTTTCTTTTGATGAAAACTTAAAATGGATTAATACGAACATTTGAAAGAAAAATTTGTCAAATCGATGGACCCATTTTCTGATTTTAGGTAATTCGAAAAAAGTGGGCGTAAAAGTGGGCGGGGCAAAATTATTTCCGTATTAATCTAAGTTGGACCATGGCAATCATTTTAAAGAAAAAATCGTCACAATTATATAGATGTCATTGGTGCTGCAATATGAAAATTGGATTTTGCCACGCCCCTTCGCCCGCACACTGCAAATCAAAAATCAGACTTCACAGTGTCACCCGCCTGAATACATACACACATCCTATTTTATATATATATAGATGGGATGAAGCTAGTTCTTATGCGCATTTCACTTGTTGCTTAGAACGGATCATTAGAAAACCTTTTTACAAAGACTTAAAATTAATACATAAGTATGTTCTCTTCATATATTCCTAACACTAAAAAATAAAAATTTTGAAAAAAGGAGAAAAAGGGAAATCAATTTTAACTAATTCTAAACTTAAAACTAACATAAAAATAGGACAAGAAAAATTATATACAAAAGAAAGGAAGAATATTGGACAGTGCTGTACACCGTGTTAAATATATCCAACGTATTCACACGTCTGTCGTAGAATAGGAGATCTGAACCCTGATAAAGGAGCCCAGCTTCATTCAGTGCTAGAAGGTCCGTTGGGGACATATATCTCGATGACTGGACTGACTGCATACTTTCCGATCTCTCAAAGCACGCCTGTACGAGACTGTTCTCAAGAGAAACAGCCTTATCCAGAAATGCAATGCCTGACCTTGTCAAATATGCGTCAATCCTCTATAAATCGATAGCCCTGTAAATCGACCCATTAGAAGGCCTACGGTAAGGCCCTTAAGCCAAGACACGCAGTCGAAATCCGCCTTTCCTATATCCTAAGCCTCTCCATTTGTGCAGAAGATATTCTGAACCAAACAGGAAAAGCATAGGACATATGAGGACCGATTATCTGCCGATAAAGCAAGAGTCCAGCCCTCTTGTTAAGACGACGAACCCCAAGAATAATCCGATACGTGGCAAGCACACGCTTTGTACGCTCCAGCACAAGATCGGTGTGACGATAGAATTCGAAATTCTCATAAAACATCACACCCAGGTACTTCATTCTATCCGAAAAGCCGATCAGATCACCCTCAACCCGAAGGGAAGGTATAAAGGACCTGTTGTTCGGATAGAGATACTTACGCCTACCCTTGACAATAATGGCTTCCGTATTATCAACATTCAAATGCAGTTTCCTCTTACGGAAGAATACCGCAAGTAGTTACAAAGACTTTAGAAAAGCTTAAGATATTATACAATTGAAACTGTTAAGCGAATGAGAATTACAAACACTTAAGTTTTAACTGCAACGATATCAAAGCTTTAACAAAACAATAACAATAAACATTTATCTTTTCTTACATTCCCGGCAACAATTGTTTGATTTTTTCCAGCTCTAAAAGTAGTTGTAAATTATATTAAATTTTGATTTAAAATTATTTTTTTAAATAATTTTTTAATAAAAATTGTGCTTAAATTAACTCAGTTAATTAAACCCAGCAAAAACTTACATTGCAAAGTAATGAGTTAAAAAGCTAATATAACGACTCTTCACTACTTATACATTAGCATTTTAACTCATTATTTTAACACGGTGATGTGATTGGAGGCAAGTACTTACCTCCCTCGCTTACAAATAGGGAGTTAAAAAGTTATTACTCCGATGTCACCAAAATTACAACTAACATTGAATGACTTTAAAAAAAATTTTTTTTTGTTACTTTTTTTTTATTATTTTTTTTTTCTATTTTTTCTTATTTTATTTTACTTTATTTTTTTTCTATTTTTTCTTATTTTATTTTACTTTGTTTTATTTTTTATTTTGTCTCTGGTGGGATTCGATCGCGCAACCTCGGTGCTGATAGACTAGCTCACTACCAGCTAGTCTACCGGGGCAGTGTAGTTTTTGTATAAAAAAACGTTGTTTTACTCAATTAAGAGCGTAAATATGAGATTAAATTATTGTAGGCAACTACTTACCACCCTCGCTTACAAATAGGGAGTTAAATAAGTCATTACCAAACTACTTCTATGTAATGAAGATGGTATGTAGTAGTCATTGAAAAGTAAGTTGTTCAGTAATGGCATGTCGTTACCAAGTTTTTGCTGGGAAGCGAAATTTATGATTGATTAACTTAAATTTTAACACAATTTAAACGAGAATTATTAAACACCATCTTATTGTGCAACTCTTTTTCTGAATCGATTTTACACTGTCCGTACGTCCGGCTGGCTGTCCTTGTATACTTTGTGCGCATAGTCCAGGTTACAATTTTTGGCGATAACTTGATGAAGTTCGCTACATATGTCACGCCAGCGCAAATTTTTGTTATATTTGTATATATAAAAACCCTTTTTACAAATTTGACTTCTTCATATAATTTTTTAAAATGTTGTGGAACAAATATCACGACACGTCAAAATGAAAATGCCCATATGTACAAATCTTATTTATTCCAAATAAGATGAGATAAACCCACTTTTTTATTGTTGATGTGTTTTGTTAAAGCTTTGATATTGTTACAAGTAAAACTGTTGCTATAAGTCTTATACGTTTAACAGTTTTATTTGGTTTAATTTCTTTAGTTTTTCTAAAATCTTTATGGATGAAGTTTCCTGATGATCTGGCCTAAGCAACCAGTGAAATGCATAGGAATAGCTTATCCCATCAACAATAAATTTCAAGTGTTTTTATCAAGAATAAAAACTGGGAATTAAGCACGAATAACAAAATCTTTTGAAATTCCAAATATATATAGGCATATATGTTGTTACAACACCGAATAAAATAAATCTTTTCAAGTTGGTTTGACTTTACTGTTTTAATTAGAAATCTGCAATGTGAAAATCCCGCTTTTTCTTAATTCTTCATCTTATAAATGCCAATCATTTTAGATCTTCATTTAAATTTAAAAAAACATATGATGCATGCAATGATGGTAATTCTTTAAAAAACATATTGTTTGAAAAACGGCTAAAATTTTTAATCTTTAATGAAGACTGACTTTAAAAAAATATCGAATTCGATAGTCGTATTTCAATATCGATATATCGGTATTTTAAATATCGGCGATATATATCGACTATTTTTTTAAAATATCGATATTTTGCTATATCGATATTTTTGCCCATTCCTAGTTTGAAGAAATACCCAGTCGAACGTTAATGTTCGAAATTGTTGAACTGGCAGTTAGAAACATTATATTGTTATACCCACACCACAAGAGTGGAGAGGGTATTATGCATTTGTGCTGATGTATGTAACACCTTAAAATATGGGTCCTGGACCCACCTTAAAGAATACCGATCGACTCAGAATAAATTTCTGACTGGCTGGCTGTCCATGTAACCTTGTGCACAAAGTACAAGTCGCAATTTTGGAGATAACTTGATAAAATTTGGCTTATAGGTTTTTATTGGCACAAGTTCCAAGCCTATTGAAAATGAGCCGAATCGTAGGATCACGAGGGGAGATAAGGGCAATTTCTGTCTCTCAGAAACAATCAGACCGATTTTAATGAATTTTAAAACATAGATAGATTCATATTCATATGGCCACATAGGTTAGGTAAGGTTAAGAAGGGCTATGTGCCCAAGGGCACACTTCCACTCGGAGACCAATACGGTCCATTGTGAATCCCTTCAAGAAGAAGAAGAAGAAGAAGAAGAGACAGTAAAGAACATAAGTATGAGATGGATAGAAATAAGAAAGATAGAAAGTTAGTAGATGTCGCGTAGAACCATTGTCCTCTCTACAGTACCCTCAACAGAAACAGCCGCACTATTTTCCTGACAAACCGCAGTAGATCAGCCGGATTACATCCAGCGATGCACCCCAGTTCGTCGTAAAACCTATCTCCTAGCCACTTCTGCCTGAAACCCTGTATCCTGGGACACTGGTACAGTACATGCTCGATCGTCTCCAGCTCCTCCGAATCATCGCACAATCTGTTGAAGTCCGGTATGGCGTTGTCCCATCTACCCGCAAAAGCCCTGACGGGACAATGACCCATCAAGAACCCTATAAGTTTTTAAGACTACCCCTATTCAATCCCAGTAGAACCCTGGCTGCCCCCGCCTCCAATCTGGGCCATAGTGCCCTGGACATCCTGCAATCCGTTCTGTCCCTCCACGATCGGTTAACGTCATGATGGAATTTCTCCCGTATTATCCTATAGTAGTAACATAGGGGGAGCTTAACCCCCTGTCCCTTACCGCTAAGTCCAGATTCGAACCCCTCTCGCCAGTTCGTCAGCCACCTCATTTCCATCAACCATGCAGGTGCCAGGTACCCAACACAGCCTTACATTGAATGCCTCCATGAGTCCACCAAGAGCATTCCAACACCGAGCGACCAGACACGATCGAACCGCATAATTTGTCAATGCCATAAGCGCCGCCTGACTATTGACGTAAATTGTCACCACAGATCCACCCACGATGTGTTCCAGTATCACCTCCGTCGCCATCCAGATCGCTAGGATCTCAGCCTGGAAGACACTGCACTCATCGGAGAGTCTGAATGACCTTTTCATCTCGGTGTCCGCGATACATATATACACCGGCACCAGTGCCGGTTTCCATCTTCCTCAAACAGTCCATTGGATCCACGCCAAATTTCCCTATCCGGGAACTCCACTGGTGGTGTTGCAACGAAGTCCAGGGTCATAGTCCTATGATCCGAAATTCCTTTGGAAATAATACCCTGATCAAGCAGACTCATCTCGTACAAACTTCTCGTGTGATCATCCCGCCTAGGTCTAACTAAGAAAGACTCGTAAAGTCTAAGTAAGTTCCTAGCAGCCACACTTCTCATGTAGTGCTCAGTAGGGGACAGATATAGTAGGATGTCCAGCGCTGCCTGCGGAGTGCTTCTCCTTGCGCCTGTGATGCCAAGAAATGCACTTCTTTGAAACTTGCTGAGCATCTTCCTATAGCTATCCACTCTCAACGCAACCCACCAAACAGTGCATCCATAGGTAAGTATAGGCTTAACCACCGATGTGTAAATCCAGTTTACCATATCCGGCCTCAGACCCCATTTCTTACCGATGGAGTTCCAGCATGTGTAGTATGCATTGAGTCCCTTTCTCTTCCTCTCCCGAGTATTTATTTCTCTAAGACAGTTTGCAGTCTAGAAAGTTACCCAAATACTTTGCTCCGTCCGATAGAGGTAACTCGACGCCATCTAGCACTAGCCCCCTTAATCCCTCTATCCTGTACCTTCTGGTAAATAGCACCAGCTCAGTCTTCACAGTGTTAACACCCAGTCCCCTATCCTTTGCCTATGCCGAGAGTTCCACATAAGCTACGCAGCTTTTAAAAAATAGGACCACAGGGAGAGGTAGGGGCAATTTCTGCCTCTCACAAGCTTTCAAACCGATTTTAATGAAATCTAAAACATACGTAGTTCCATATTTATATGGATACATAAGCATGATTCTCCATGGGTCCCGAATAGGGTGCACTCTCGTATATGTGTTTTAAAATACTGTGGTGTAGGGTATCATATAGTCAAGCTTGACGACTGTACTTTTTTACTTGTGTTCTTTGCATTAACATTTCCCAAAATTACCACTCTGCAAACTAGAGCAATCCGATTTAAGTAAAAGATGTACAATTTTTCTATCTGGCAATCACCATTTAGCAAAGTTACCCTGCAAATAATAGGACCAGTCCAAACACGCGTGTAAAGAGTAGTCCACAAGGGACCAGGACTAGTCCACAAGTAACCCAAACGTATGGAAAAAACCTGGTCTATTTAACATTACGATGTCCTAGGAGAGGACCATATAACCCACCTTTGGACCACTAAGGAGTAGTTTTAAAACTACTCCATGGTATATAACCCACCTTTGGACCAGTAAGGAGTAGTTTTAAAACTACTCCATGGTATACGCAAGAGGATTAGTTTTGAAGTCGTTTAAAAACGAAAGCATGTCGTTAAAAAACGAAGACATGTCGTCTCACTACAAACACATTTTAACAATGGTATGGTCCATGCTTGCATTACATCGGACTAGTCCATGGAGTAGTCCATTTTATCAAAATGGGTCAGGTGGTCCAATTTTATTTGCAGGGTAGGTTCGTATTTTTGTACGTGGAAGAGTTTATTGTCAATGAGAGCAAATAAAGCATACATACGCATACACACATAGGTAGTCAGAATAAAAATGTACCAGCAGAAAGTACAACAACAACAGCAACAATTGTATGGAAAAAGTTTAAAAAAGTACTTCACAGCTTAACACCCTGATGTGCAATATTTTGTATGTCAAAAATGTTCAGGGAATGAAAATCATTGTGGAATAAATAACAAGAAAAAATTTTAAGAAAAAACCAAAAATAACACAGACAAGAGACAAATACTAACGAAACTGACACAACTGAAGGAGACCAACAAGTACTAGAGTGAACCCCCCGACAAACCCACTGTCATAATAAAAAATTCAAACATCAAACTGACTAACAGACAAAACAGCTGGTGAAAAGAAAAAATAAACAGGCAGACAGACACACTGACGAACATACAGGATGCAGCATTTCAAGCCAACAAATAGGTATGTAGTATATTGAAGAAGACAAGAGCCAACCATTTGTATACACCCTCCTACATATTTACCAACTAACTCCCCCTTTAAAGAAAAGTTTGCCTCTGCCATGGAGCAATTGATATGGAAGTTTGTTTGTTGGTTTCAGTTGTCTTTTGTGGCAAAACAGAAAAAATGAAGAAAATCGTTTCGTACACTCATATTCATAAAGAGAAATAAATAAAAATCCTTATTTACATGCATTTGAATGTACAGAAGTATGTACTGTACATGTGTATGTATGTGTATATGTAACTTTTGTTGTTGTTGACCATATTTAAGGCTTGATCTTTGGCTTATTACCGTGTCATGTAGAGCACGAACTATGGAAACTGCCAAAAACACCCACCTCTGTTGGTTTAAGTTTTTCTTGATTTTTCTTTTTATTTCTTTTGTTTGCATTGTTTCTGTTGTAGGTATAGTTGTTGTAGGAAAAAAGACAACCTGAAACAATTTTTTTTTTTTTTGTATTCTTAAAGACTTCGCGTAAAATGCCGAAGGGGCGGATTTTTTGGTCGTTAAGTGTGCATGGAAGTGTGTTTGTTCGTATTCTGTGTTTGTTGTGCTCTTTTAGAGAAAGAGACAAGAAGAGAAGATGTTTACAAAATAGGAGATGCCTTGATTAGCACATATTAAAAAAATTCCTAGTTAAATAAAGAGGAATTTTCTTATATTTATTTGGGATTTATTTGTTTTTTTTTTTTAAATTTGGTTATAACAAACATACTCAATGGGTCCTACACACATAGGTACATACATACGTATGTCAGACAAGGAAGTGGATTTGTGTTTAGAAATTTTAACCAACAGATGAATTTTAAGGATTTTTATTGCAAATTTGAAAAGATAGCCTTTGTGAAGTTTTGCAATTTTTAGTAATTTTATAGGTAGGTACACTAGAATTTGCAGTTTATTAAACATTTTGAAAAACCCGCAGTTAAGACCATTTTTTAAAGAAGTTAATCTTATTTATTATTTAAAGTTAACTTTTGGAAAATTTTATTTTTTAAATTTATTTACCTTAAAATTAAAATTTTTCTATCGATAGATACGCACCGCGATTCAGAGGTGTGTAGTCTATGTACATACATATTTCACCCTTTCGGGTTCAGGCTGCGTATACAGACTAACTCTCCGCTCGGTGAAAAATTATAGACTGCAGTTGGGGTCATCATTATCCCCCCAAAAAATTTCCGCCTGGAAGTCACCAAGTCGGGAGAGCAGCAGAGATGAAGTTCCGGCGTTTCGTCATCAACCTCACAGAATCTACATAATAGCATTACCCAAAATTATTTAATGGCATCTGAGAGCACAGTGCCCCGTAAATAGGCCAACAAGTAGCCTTAGTTCCCCTTTCTCAAACAGAATTAGCCTTCCTGCCATGCTATGGGTCAGAGTCATAAATCTCCTTAATCCAGAAATGGACGTCCAAAGGAATTTACTTTCGGACCATATTTGTAGCGTTCCCTTAATGTGACCAGCAGGGTCGCTGAAGATTGGCTAAGGGCATATAAATGGACGTCCAGTGCCCCTGTTTGCCAAACAGTCAACCATTTCGCTGCCCATATGGTACTCAGGGCCGGGTACCTAACACAAATTCAAATCATTGTGTTTTCCCAGATCGTTGAGTGACAGTCCATGATCTAGTGCTCTGAGAACTGCTTGGCCATCCAACATTCTAAATATTCTCAAGCTCTTTGCCTTCCTCCTCAGACTTTCCCTTACGCATATGAGGATAGCGTAGAGCTCCGCCTGGAAGATCGAAGGCTGTTGGCCCCTTGAAAAGCCCCTTTGGAAACCCGGGCCTAGAACGCTCCCGAAGGGTAGGATTCTTTTTTGCACTCTTTCTACCTACCTACTTTTTTTATCTTTGATTACATAATTCTTTACATAAAGTAGGTATTATTCAAACCACGATTCTTTCAAAACAAAAACCGGGAAACTGTATAAAAAAGAAGTTAATTTTAAATAGTTTTGATCCTTTTGTTGTGAAGGTTAACAATTTAGAAATATTTTTTTAAACCTCTAAAAAATAAGTAGATTAAGATTAAGGTACATAGTTACATAGGTACATACCTACCTACGTTAATTAAAGCTTTCGTTATATTTAAAGCCTTATTCTACCCCAGCAAAACTATTTTCCCTTTCATCTTATTTATTTTTTTTAATGGCAGTCCTAGTCCTTGCGACTTGGCAATAGTGGCTGTGACTATAAAAAGCCGTAACAAAAACTAACAATACAAAAAAAAAACAACAAAAAAAAAGTTTAAACCAAACAAGAACCCATCAACACTTAAAGTTAAAGCCAAAGCAAAACTTCATGTTTTGCACTTGAACCAACACAAATGACAGACAACAGAAAGTATTTGACATTTTACCTTGGAAATAAAACAAAAAAAGTACAAACAACGTACCAAAAACAAAAACAGCAAGGAGGACAATGGAAAAAACAAAACCATACAGCAAACAAATAAACAAACTTGCATGCAAATGGATGTACGTATGTATGTATATGCATGTGAGTACGCATTGAGGCACATATGTATGTATGAATTGTGTATATAAATTTGTTAAGTATGTAAGTTTGTTTGGTATATTCACAAACAAACCTTTATATTAACTCCATACTTTATACAAACGACAACAACACCAAGCAAAATGTCACTTTTTGAAATGCCATTGGTTCCTACCAGAAAATACACACACACACTCACTTACTCTCAAATCAAAACAAAAACAGTAAAAAGAATTGAAAAAAATTCACTGTTGTTTACAAACCCCCTCTTGAGTTGTTTTGAATATACACACGCACACAAACCATGGTATTGTTAAGCTAAGAGAGAGATCGAGTTTAACAAATAGAGCATATTGGAAAAAACTAACATAACCACACACACCAAAGAGCAATGCATAAACAACGTGTATAAAATAGCTTTTTCTGATTCTGCAAAAACAGAGTAAAAAAAACTTGAGTACATGTACAAAAAAAAAACATTGCACAACGGGATATCGTGAGTAAATGAAAAATAAAAAAACAAAAGCACAAAAACACTTGCCATAGTTACTTAGCAACGCCCTCTAACCACAAAAATGATGTCTCCGTCTTAAGCAGATGTTGGCAAAACGGAACACAAGAGACAAGTCAGCCTTTTGAATTGAAAATGTCATCAACAGACTCCATTGCTATAGAAAATTAATAACAACAACTTTGAGAGAGAAAAAGCAAACAAAAGAGAAAACATCTTGTTTTTTAAAAACGTTATACTTGTCTCGCTTTTTTAATATGAAGCAGCATTGAAATTGAGAGCGTTTTTTCTTTAAGTGAGAGAATATAATTAAGGGGAAATATTGGTGTTCTCTGTTTATCTTACACATTTCATGGGAAGAAAAGAAAGAAACAACCTTATTGCTAGATTACAATGAGAGGTTGTCTTTTGTTTATTGTTGTTGTTGAAAAGTGTGTGTTTTATAAACCGGTTCTGTTTATACCTGCTGCTGCTACTGCTGCTGTTTGGTTTGTTTTTGTTTGTTGCATGAAATTTTGTATCTGTGAGATTTAGTTTTTAGTAAGTTGTTGCTTAAGGCATCCATCCCATTCGCCGTACACATACAATAACGCTGCGTACTTTTAGTTTTCGTTTGACATTCGCTGCGAGGGTACGGTTTATATGTAGCGGATTTGTTTTCGAAATATTAAACGTATTTTTTAAGCTGAAAAATCAAAATTTAAAACGTAACGTTACGAATAAAAGAAAAAATACGCGTTTTTTAAGTAAAAATCGAACGGATTAAAACACAGTAAAAATTGTATAAATGACTACAGTTTTTGTTTTGAATAGGTACCTTTTTTGTGGATTAATTTATTAACAACAAAAGTCATTTGGTTTAAAAAATTACAAAAAATATTTTCTATTAAGAAATTTTAATACCTACATAAAACAAAAAAGTTTTAGTGCTAAAAATTAATGGAAAAGAAAAACACGGCAAGAAGTTTAGTAAAGCCGTTGGTGTTTTGAAATAAAATTGAATGGCCGGCTGCCAAAAATTAAGTCATTAATCCTTTACTAAAGCCGGAAGAAAACCTCAACGGCAACCACTTGTATAGCAAAACAAAAAAATAAAAATAAAACTTTTTAAACTCCCTCTAATCAACACCAACAACATCATTATTAGCAGCAAACTCATCATCATTATACTGTAAAATAATTTCAATTACTCTCAAATATTAAATACGCATACCCACAAAACAAGTCCTGTTTAACCCGACTGCCTGCTCCTACCAACAAACGCCTACTCTTTAAAACACACAAACCAACAACAAAAATAAAAAAAAACATACATTTAAAGACGGCGTTAAATTTTTTGGCGCGCGCTAATTAACGTCAACAAAAATAACACACAAATATTACTAAATAAAACAACAACAAAAAATCCTTCTCGTCTAACTTGTTCCTTAAAAAAAGTTTTTTAAAAAAAGTCTGCTCTAAAACAAAACAACAACAAAAAAACCTGTTGGCAATTTTGCTTAGAATTAAAAAAAAAAATCAACAAATATTAAAATAAAAGTGCAACAAATTTATGAAATATTTATAACCTGAAAAAAATCAAACAGTTGTACAAGTTTTACTAAAAATAATATAAAATTTAAAACGAATCAAAAAGTGTAAATTTTTGAATCTTAAAAAATCAACCTCTAAAAAATTCTTACAAATTCTTTAGAAAGAAAAAATTCTTACAAATTCTTTAGAAAGAAAAAATATAAAAAAAAAATCTTAAAAAAAAATATTTCTATTATAAACCTGATAATTATTTCTTTAACAAAATTCTTACCGAAGTAACTAAAGCGCCCCTTAGGGCTGTCGCGTTGGCGTCATTTTTGGGCGACGGTTTCGCCGCCCTCGGCTCAAGAGCACCGCCGGTTAAGGATCTAATGGCGTTTGGTTCGGTTTTACACAACAATCAACACAATATAGGTGAGTGAGAGCAATTAATTTAAATTTGTATTAGTGCGTGTGAGTGTGTGCGTTTAATAAAAAAAAGTTCTTTTATAAATTTAACAAGCAACTGTCAAAACTTTTATTTTTCTACTTCCTTTGGCAGCGCAACTTTAGCGTTTTTATGAACAGAAAAAAAAACATAAAACAAACTTATTGAACTTGATTTTCAATTGAGTTTTTGGAAAATTTAAAGGATTTCTTTGATATTTTTATGTAAAAGAAAATAGGTATTTATTTTTTGGAAATTTTTTGCCGAAAAGCAAACAAATTCTTAAAGAATTGTTCTTTAATATTTTGTTTATATTTTATGCATTATATGACTCGATTTGGATTAAAATAAGTTTCGGGATCAAAAACAAAAATCTCCCATTTGACTTCGCAACGGATACTATGTGTTTACAAAATTCTATAAAAGATATTTAAAAAATTGAATTTTTTTAAATTACGCTCGCATCTCCAACAAAATTGCGTTAAAAATATATTTTGTGAAATGTTCCTTTACCTCCAGTGATATCTGTGTTCCGTCACGGTCTTAATAAAACTAAACAAGTGTTACGAATTTTTCGAATATAAATTTCTGTGGCATTTTGACAAAACATCTTAAGTCGAGTTAAGATAGTTTAAAAAAAAAAACTTGGTGAAAAAATCATTTTTATTAAATAATAAAATTAACCAAAACTAAAGAAAAATTTCGTTTGTAAAACAAAGTTTTAAAAACGTAAACAAAAGTGTTTTTTGAATGAAAATTCGTGTAATTAACAAAATATTTATCAACTTATTAAATTTGACTTAAGATGTTTTGTCAAAATGCCACAGATTTGATTATGGAAGTTAAAATTTGTTTAACCCGTCGCAAATTGTGGGGCATCAAATGAAAATTCTATTTATGATTAAAAATCTATTGATGGATAAAAGTTCTCTTGATGTATAGACTCTAGTCGGTAATAAACAATTTTTTCAATGAAGAGTCATGGTAAAAATTTGTGAAAAAAATCATTTTTAATCTTTCGGCCTTTTCTTTAATTTACTCAAAATTTTGTACGCTTGTCGCCGTGACTCTGTTTAAACCAAAATTAATGACCTCTTCATCGATTTTGAACGAAGACATCATCGTTTGCTTAACTTTTACATGTAAAACAAAAACAATATTTTATTATTTGTTTTAAATGTAAAATGGCCAAATACACTTGTCAAATGCTTGTCCAGCAGGCGAATTCACTCTTATACGTATGCTGGACATAACATTCGTCGTCATATCAAACTTTTTTAATCTTCTATCCAGCATCGTCGGTGTGACACATACAAACACATTTTGATAAGTGTAATTGGGCCTTTAGTAAAGCGATCGAAGCGTTTGTTCGCAAATCGATGAGGAGGCAAGGCAGTAAGTTATAAGTTGGAAATTCGTATGCCTGCCGTCGCTTTTTTAGTTTAAGCTTTTTGTAGACAATTGAGTGCCAAATTGCCGTTTGAATTTTCGTTTAAATAAAGTTAAAAAAAAAAATCAATTCATGAACTCAATTTGAATTTATGAGGTTGAACGCTTGCCGTTCTGCTTTAAAATGTGTAATTCAATTTAAAGTTTTTAAATTTATACTTTTATCATTTCAATTTCATTTCAAGGTTTAAGCTTTTTCACAATCAGAGCAACAATTTCGTTTTTTCTTCTATCTTTTTTCTTCCAAAAGTATTTCATATATTTTCCATTCATTTCTCGAACAAAAATGTAAATAAAAATTTTTTTAAAATCCCAGTAAAAACTTCGCCTACAAAATAATGTGTTGAGTAATAAGAAAAATATGAGGGCACTACTTACAATTCTACTGAAAGAACCAATGAATTTTACAAGGGATGTCCCAAAATGAACGCATTTAAAAGTAAGTCATGATTTTTTTACTTAAATACATCCAGAAAAAAGTAGTTATAGAAGTTGTTATACATGTAGTTATAGAAGAAAGCTACTAAATAATGAGTTAAAGAAGCTATTCGTTTTGAACAAGTAAGCGAAGTTTTTACTGGGGTGTAACTAAAGTTGAGTCTTCTTTAACTTCAGCAACAATTTGTATGAAATTGTTTCTGACGTTTCAGATAATTTAATTAAGTTTTGAATGAAAAGTGTAACATTATGTTGTAAAAAAGTTTAATAAATGCATAATATTGTTGTGGCTAAAATGCAAAACGTGTGTGGTTGCAAAAGAAATTGTTGCTCTATTATGAACACCAAGTGAAAATGTTTGTTTGATTGTGAACCAAGCTTTAAAAAATATTATACATTTCTGTTTTACTACGCTTTTCGTCACAATTGTGTTCGAAATGAAGTATTAAAATTACAGACCGTACGCTTGCCGTCGCTTTAAAATATGAAGTTGGAATTATCGAATTAATGCGTTTAGCCTGGAATTTCCGTAGAAATTTTAACCCAGTTTGAATTTCTCAGTTCTTAATTTTGTAAACGTCACTCTGTTTTAAAGATTCAAATTACGCTTAATTTCTTAAAATTTCCCGTTTGTCGTTGCCATTGTGTTTTATGACTTAACATTGAGTTTGAATAAGAGGCCAACACTGACTGCTTCTTTAAACAGGCATTTGTCAGTTGACTCCAATCAAAATTTTAATAAGCGGCGTTATTTTGCTTGTGTTTGAGAGCTATCACTGCAAATAATATTGGACTACTTAATCCATTTTCGATAAAATGGACTACTTACATCATGGTCTAATGTAATGCAAGCATGGAATATGTCATTGTTAAAAAAAAAGTTTTTAGTTAAACGACATGTTTTCGTTTTTAAACGATTTCAAAACAAATTCTCTGGAGTGTACCATGGAGTAGTTTAAATATAATCCACTGAGGAAAGCTGGGTTATGGTCCAGCCCTTGGACATCGTACTGTCAAACAGACCATATTTTTCAATACATTTGGGTTAACTTTGGACTAGTCCTAGTCGCTTATTGGCTATAGTTTACATGCGTATATGGACTAGTCGTGTTATTTGCGGGGATGTATAGCAAACTATTGTGCGATTTGAGCAGAAAATTATAAAAGTCGTTTTTATATGCTCATTAAGTATTTTACGGCAAAAATTGCTTCCATTTCCGGGCTAAGCCCCGAGTGGCTACTTCTTGCTTCCAAATCTAAAAAGAGGGTTCTGCCAACGGAAATAGATTTGAATCAAACGATGAAATTATAGCACAAATAAATGTCCTCGACAAATCTTTTTTTTTGGAGCAGATGAAAAAAATTAGAGAAACGTTCCCTTTCTAGTACCACAGGTGTCAGTGGCACCCGGTGGCACGGCACCGGCCTGACCATTGGTTGAGGCCTCCGTTAGTATGCTTCTTGGGGGTATATGCTTCTTGTCTTTCAGGAAGATTGTCTTTGCGGAAGTTTCGGACAGGCTGGCAGGATACTTTCAATGATCACATTGTTGCTGTGGATGTCACTGGGCACTGTTGCTACTCAACCGATGCTGCTAACAGCGGAGGTTAAATAGTTCAGCTTCTAAACAAGGGGCGAGTAGATAAACTTGCCGCATTATGCACTCAAATTGCCACCAGGGTGTGTTGGTTGCTCTCATGCTCTGGGGCGAATAGTAAAAGCATTGTTTGTCACCATTGTGGATAAGATCCCCACCATGAGATAAAGTCGGCACTGCTAGTGCTCATGTAAATCCTTTCCACCAATGAAGAAACGTTTTATAAAGTGAAAAGAGCTGCAAGGAGATTACGTGGATTCCAAAAATAACGGGCTCATTGACTCGCACTCGTATTCTTGTTTTCGCTCCGAATGCCTGTTTTAAGGAAACAAAATTCAAATTAGATCTTAATTTTAGAAATTGTATCGTGTTCTTCACCATTTTACTTTATTAAGAAAAATTAAGTTTGAAGTCTCTAGTTGTGCAATTTAATTGAATGCTGGAATTCATACTCTTAAGCTGCTGGTCTATACCACGCGCTCAATGCGTAGATGCGTTTTGTGAAACCGTTGAAACCGTTGAAACAGTATAATTGTATTGTCAAGTAACAGAGCAAACGGAAAGAATGCATATACTTACGTATCAAAGGCCGATATTATGTTGACTAATTTTTTAAGCGTCTCATGCGTCTTGTAAAAAGGTCAATCAAACGCATTGAATATCTGTCCACTGCTCAGAAAAAATTCTCGCAAATTTTTTTTCAATTAAAGCATTAATCAAAATAAAGTCAGTTTTGATTAAAATTTAATCAAGTGAATTAAATGTTTAATCAAGTGAATTAAACGTTTAATCAAGTGAATTTAACTTTTAATTCATACTATTTATTTGTTTTCTGGTGCAAATAAAATGAATTTTTTTAACTAATATCACAATTTTTTAATTAAAGTCCATTTTTATTTTTTTTGTGTGTAAACCTCCAGCCTTATAGATGTCATTTAGGTGCAGGCTAAATATAAACCGTTGTGAATAAGAGGTTAAAAGCGTTTGAGGAATGTTTAGTTTCATTCACATTTTACTTAATTTCTTTAAAAAAACAAATTTTTAATTTGTCTTTAAGTCTGCAGAGAAAAAATTCTGGCTACTTTTTTTGGTTCAATTAAAAGCATTAATCAAAAATAAAATCAGTTTTAATTAAAATTTAATCAAGTGAATTAAATGTTAAATCAAGTGAATCAAACGTTTAATCAAGTGCATTTAACTTTTAATTCATGCTATTTATTTGTTTACTGGTGCAAATTTAATTAATTTTTAATTAATATCGAAAATTTTTTAATAGAAATCCATTTTTATTTCTTTTTTGTGTGTGAACCTCCAGCTTGATAGATGTCATTCAGGTGGAGGCTAGATATAAACCATTGTGAAGGTAAAGTAAACGTTTAATCAAGCGAAGTAAACATTTAATCAAGCGAAGTAAATGTTTAATCAAGTGAATTAAACGTTTAATCAAGTGAATTTAACATTTAGTTCATATTGTTAATTTTTTTACTGGTGCAAATTCAATTAATTTTTTAATTAATATGACAAATTTTTGAAATCCATTTTGATTTTTTTCTGTGTAGTTTTAGCAAAACCTAATATTTTTCTTCAAGTATATTTTTTTTATATTTTCAAATAACAATTGCTTCATATTTAAATACGTCCTTTCAAAAAAAAAAAAAAAAAAAAAAAAAACATTATATTTATGACTTTAACAAGACAAACAGAAGGCGTTGTAATGTTGAAATGTTAAACGATGTAAAGAAAAAAAAATAATAATAAAAAAACTATAAAATATTTAAAAAGTTTACAACAAAAATCATAAATTTTGAAAAACTTTACAGGCTTTTCTTTATTCCCCTGAAAGTGTGTTACTGAAAATCCATAAAAAGCATCAAACAGACTGTTTTAGAAATCTTATTTTAAGCGTTTTACTCTTTTTTTAAACACATGAACGATTTTAACGCTTACTAGACGTCTTAAATCTGTCTATATGAGGTCTTTAAAGTGTTAACAGCAATTCTTGTATTATTTTCTTTTCTTTCCGTCCATTCATAGATTTATTTAAGGATTTTAAGCCTAAAACCTCAAAGAGAACACAAACTAAAGCCTTTAGCTAAACTTTTTTCTTTTCTATACTCTTTAGCCAATTTTGTTATAGAATTTTATTTCTTTGTTAAAAAAAGGAACAATTTTTTAATGGGGTTTTCTTTTACAAGTATTTTATGTTACAAACAAAAATATTTTTTTATTTTATTTTGAGTTTTTTTACTGGCCTGCAGTAAGTTGAAGTTAAAAGAGGCCTGCTGATTTGTTTTGCTACTGCCAGCCACATTTACTTGCGCCGTATTTACCTGACAGACAAACTGACTGACTTGCTGCCTGCCTGCCTGCTGCTGCATTCATCTTTTGTTACTTTAAAGAGAACATTAAAATTTCCATAGATTTTTAGAAACTTAAACAAAAAAAAAGGATAAATGTTGAAATAGAGAAGCAATTGAAAAGCGATCATTGTTCTTATTTAAATCTGAATGGTTTTTTTTGTATGCAAATCTGTTATATGGATTTATTCTAATGCTTAACCACATGAGATTTAGTAGTAGTTTTACTAGAGATTAGAAATTGAGCCACTGGATTTGGGAATTTCGGCTCAAAAAAAAAAAAAAAAAGAAAGGTTTATCGTTTAGGTGCAATAAATTCTAGACGTTAAAAAAAGTCAAAATTTTTTAAAGGAAATAACAAAAATTAAAAAAATGGAAGTGCAGCAATTTTTTTATTAAAAAAAACCTAAAAATTAAGCTGTCAGTAAATTTATCATTACGCATGACACACGATATCGATCGACAACTCAAGATTATGACAACAAGTCACTCATTATCGGGCTCATACACACAGAAAAAATCAATGTAAATTCGTTCAAAAGAAGGTTGATTTTACATTTTTCAGTAGTGATTTTGCTTCATTGTTGTTTCATGTTAATTTAACATGATTTTACAATAACTTGCGAACAACATTTTTTTCTTTTAAAATAACTATAATTCATGTTAATTTAACATTGCAGTAAAGTTAGAGCAAAATGTAATTAATATTGAAGTAACAATCCGAATCACGTTGAATGAAAGTTATTTAAAGTTGAAACAACGTGAATTTCATGTAGAATCAAATTGGTTGGAGTGTGATATAACAGTGTGAAGACAACATATGCATTTATTTAAGCATATATTTAAAACCCTTACCCCTGTAACACATGTTTCACTTATTTTGTATCTCCTTTGTTAACAGAAGCATCAGCAGAATGGCCCGATATCGTTTTCGTCATCATTCTACTTTGAAAACTTGATGTACTATTTAACTAAATTATTTTAATTAAAAGAATACGGGAATTGTCTTCTTTTTATAACATATTTTAAACATGAAAATAAAAAGATGTACATACTTAAGTGTGTATGCATGTTAATTTAACAAGATAAACTTTTGATTTTAATATAAAACAGGTTTTTATGGATTCAATATTGAACAATGTTATTTTAACAGTGAAAAATATTAAATAAACATGATTTAAGATTATTTTAATATTTTTCATTTAAAATTAATATGAAATAATGATAAATTTCCATAAAGGGCATACTTTTGCAGAAATTTACCATGATTCTCAATCAACATTTCGCCATGTTATTTTAACATTGGTATTTTTTGCTGTGTGTAAGTGCCTCACTATCTATTGACTTGTCGGTAGTTAGATTTTACGTTTCTATAGTTTTCTTTTTATTTTGAAAACTAAGTGTTTTCGCCTTGCGTGGAATAATGCACAAATTAAACAAGAGATATTTTATGTGTTACTTATGGTGTTTTCTTTTCTACAAAAAAATGTGACATTTTATTTAAAAAATGCAATTTGGTGTCTGTTTCTTAAAAATTTTGCTCCCGAAAAGGGTGGGTTTTTTTTTTTAGAATAAAACAAGCCAAGCAGATACATAATTGCAAACCTCTGTAGAACTTATTGGAATCAGATTTAATTATTTACGGAATTAGTAAAGTTTTTATATACACATTTTAAAGTTTAAATAAAAAATTTTAAAACAAAAAGACGCCTCAGAGTACAGTGTTTGTCAAAAAAATTACCGTTCGGCTAAAGTGTTCTTGATTAACACGATTGATTACCTGGCATAGTTAAGATTAAACATTATGCGTCGTAAGCAGAGTCATTCCTAATGTATGGTGTAGTGCTGGGAAACTATCGATAGACTATCGATAGTGTTAAAATATCGAAAATATCGATAGGAAAAATATAAATATCGATATTTTTATTATTTAAAATACAGATATGCCGCAAATTTTTACTTGCTATTATTAATTCGCGCTGAATTACAGCACTGAATACAATCAACAAGAATGGCAAGTGGTATGGATTGCTTAGCAGTGCTTTTTACTGCTAATTTAAGGCCTTTGAGTCGAAATTTGTACATGTTTATATAGGGACTGAAATGCCAAATATTTTTGTAATGTTGTAAAAAAAAAAAATTGCAAATCCAAATGCAATTGCAGGCATAAGACAAAACAATGAACGACCATTAAAGGATAAGTCCGCTAGATTGATTACCTTTTTGGGTTTAGAATTTAGAAAATTTTTTAAATTTGCAATGGAGTATCTTATAGTCCCTGTTACTTCGGTTCCTTTAGAAAGGTACTTATCAATTTTTAAAAAACAGGGGGGTTACCGCGTATTTCGATTCGAAAGAAATCATTTACGGATTCGAACAATGTGTACTGTGTATTACGATTTTCGTAATATTTGTTTCGAATAAACAGACGTTTTTTATACTTTATTGAAAACAAAAAATCACTTTCTTAGAAGCCACCCTCTATTACAAATTCTTCAAATTTCCCATTTTTTAAAAAATACAACCTTTGTCATCGTTTCGAATGATTACGAAAATCGTAATACACAGTACAAATTGTTCGAATCCGTAAATGATTTCTTTCGAATCGAAATACGCGGTAACCCCCCAGTCATCTAAAATAACGTGCGTGTATAGATACGTCTCATACATTCAATAAAGTGATGAAAACAACGGACTGTAGCCTGATAAAAAAACTAGTTCAAGTTTTCATGAACAAGTACAAACATTCAGTCGATAGTAATATCGATATATCGATGGTAAAATCTGAACTATCGATGAATATCGATAGTAGAAAATATCGATAGTATCCCAGCACTAGTATGGACCCCTACACGGGTGATAAACTTGGTACATAATTTAGTACGATTATCTCATATGGGTAATTCCATGTCGACTCGACGAAGGGTGGAACCCGACCCCTTTCATTTTTAATGAAATTTGGTTAGAAGGTTCTTTTATCCTATAAGGAACATAGGAATGTATATGAACGAAAAACATTTTTTTTAATTTTTTTCAAAATGTCATGATTAAAAATATTTTTTAAAAACATGGGCCCGATTATGGTAGTCTTGATCGAGTACTTTCTCGATTCGAAAGCAATTAAATAAATTATCATTTACAAAAAATGCAGGCTTAAGACGATCAATAATTATTGTTTCCCTTTTCTTATTTACCAAAATTTCGTTTTAAAACTAGAAAATTTCCATTATATGTATTTTGCTTGTAAAACTTTAGCATAGATAACAGTGCTTTCTTAGTGCTATAATATAGGGGTAAAGAAAACGTAAAATGATGCGTACGACTGTCACGTTCAACACTTTGGAATTACCCATATGTTAAGCTTTAAAAATTAGCTAAATGTGTCGATTATTTCACATAGCCCCAATACAAATCTTCTGTCAAATTGAAGGTGAAGAGTACACAGCTGTTTATTTTGTTTAATTTTACTTTTAAAGAGGTTTCATTTAAAAACTGACCCGGCTATAAGATCCTATTGATATTTTTGGAAAAAATATTAATAGGGCCTTTTATTGAAGTTTTAATCCGAAATTTACCCAGTTTCAAGTAGTATTCTTGATTAGACCTTTAATACACAAACAAACAAATTTTAATAATTAGGAATTAGAAATTTTTGTTTCTAAGAAAATTATACAGAATTTTAGCGATTTTAAGATTTTATTTACAATTAATTTTGAAAAGTATTAAAAACTTTTTATTTTATTGAATTTCTTTTTTTTATTAGAAAATCATCACGTTAATTCTTTTCATATATTTTTGCAATAACAGCAGGTTATTTTCTTGGTTAAAAAAAAATGTTTTTCTAATAAAATCTTCTACTTGATGAACTGTTTACACATGTCAAGAGAATTATACTTGAACAAAAAGAAAACACTTCACAAGAAGATGATGATGACGCTCATCATACTTAGAGTAACATGTACGGACAGACGGACACGCTTATACTTCAGTAAAACCGAAACATCTATAGAGGAAAAAAAAAAAAAAAAATATAAAATAAACCCAGATGACCGCAACTAAATTGCGATTCGTTACGTATCGCTCGACAATGAACGAATGAAATATTCATCATCAACAAGAAATTCATATGAGAGGATGAGTGAAAAAAGATGTTGAGAAGGTTTTTTGTTTTATACATAAAAAAAAAAGAAAAAACTAAAAAAAACATTCACAATTATAAATCGCGTCAAGACACAGCAGCAGTTCTCGCGTTAAATTCCAAAATATAATAAAAAAAAAACTAAAAGTTAAATTTATTTATATAAAAAAAGTATGAGAAACAAAGTAGAAAACATAGAGGTTATTTGGAAATGCTGAGATAATGCTTTACACTAACTCCTTTATAAGTGCGAAAGTAAGTTAAAAGGATAAGAAGTGGATTAGAAGGGATATTTCTGCTAAGACCTAAAAAAGTCTTTTCTATTTCTTCTAGTTGCTTTAAACTCCAAAAAATTAGACGTTTTTGTAGTATTTTTTTAAGTGAAGAAAATAGTTAAAATTTTTAGAAAAAATACAACATGTTTAAAGTGCACTGCAAATTAACTTTCATCCCAAAAATAGTTAAAATACGAAGGCGGTCCTTTAATTAGACGACTTGGGAAAATTTTCTTTATATCTCAACATAATGGCCTTTAAGGTCGTTACACTTTTCTTAGGTATATTTATGACCTTCGATACCCCGTTTATAGCTGTCGAGCTCCTTAAAAAAGCCCTTAACCGCTGACTTTGCCCCTTAATTGCTGGCAAATTTTTACCAAGAAGCCATTCTTTTAAATTTGAGAATTTAGAAATTCCGAGAAAGCTAAACCAAGTGAAAAAGATGTGCTATGAAGCCATTCGTGCTTAAATTTAGGCCATCATTACGACGAAATCTTCACGACGCTTAGTTAAAAGCAACGCGGCACCCATCTTGCGTACAGCTTTCTTATCTCAAGCTAGAAGTCCGCACCAAGCGTTTTCGCGTCAACGCATTGCATGCTTTTTTACCTTAATTACGTTTTACGCTTCAAGTTACATCCAAAGCATTTTACGCGACATTAGATTTAAGGAGCATAGGGCCTCAATAAAGGCCCAACCACAATGTGCTTAAGTTGGCTTAAGCGAATGAGCGAATACATGTAAATTATATGAGGCAAACCATATTGAACTTAAGAAACTTTTTGCTAAGTTTAATGAAACTGTCATTTGCTTAAGCAAGGTGCGAATCTAATAGCACATTCCGTACGGAATCAAAGGTTTATTTTATTTTGTTTTTGTTTTCTTAAATATATTTGAGAGACTTTTTGTTAATTTTTGACAGTAGGTTAAGCAAAGCTATGCATATGCATATGTTGAGCCTTAAATTGTCTGCCACACAGAAATAATTCTCACCAGTTTTTTTTTCAATTTAACCATTAATGAAAAAAATCAGTTTTAATAAAAACTTAATCAAGTGAATCAAACGTTTAGTTATATCGACAACATAACTGAAGAAAATGTTGTTAATATCAAAAAATGTTTAATTGATACTTTTAATTTGTCTACTGGTGCCTCTTATCCAAAAATCCCTTGTTGCTTTTTTTCTATATCTGAAGAACGGAAAGAGCCAAAGTGTCCAAATAAGGTACACTAGCTATCGTGAACTATAAAGTAGCCATTTTGTTTTCTTTATTATTAAAAACAGTGTTCGAAAATAAACAGAACATTATTTAGCGTTCGGCTTACACAACCAAGTACGACATCAATTTTTTTAGTGTTTGTGTAGACGAACACAACCCTTAATACCATTCGATTTTCAAGAAAGTGCCGAACATTATATAGTGTTCTGTTCTTCGTTAAAAATAGAACAATTGTAGCGATACTGTAGACAAACATTTAATTTGAATGTTCTATAATGTTTCTTTTTTTTCATTGGTAAAGAAATGAAGCAACAAAACTTTTTAGCAACGACTGCAGCACCAACAGCTTGCGTGTGTATTGCGTATATGTTTTGTTTGTGTAAAATTATTTTGCTGGCTTTTAGTTTATTTTTTCGTTTGTGTATTTTGTTTTTGTAAAAAATGTTTGGTTTTTTTTTACCAGCCAAAAGGGACAAACATTAATGAGGCGAACCGAACACAATGAAGCTTGTGGTTAAAAAAAAAACCGAACGGAATTAAATGTTCTCATCTTTTGTTGAGTTTGTTAAAAACAATATTATTTTTGTCTTCGAAAGATGACAAACAAGGAAACGTTATTTTTTTAATGATTTTCTAAACAAACACTATTAGCGTTTGTGTTTGCCACAAATCTACCGAACCGAACACTAAGTAGCGATATTTTGTGTTTATTTTCGAACACTGAGTACAACTGTCCGTTTAAAATTTAAATTTTAAGTTATATTCTGTGGCAACATTGCAGTAGATACTGACTACTTTTGGTTGTTTAAAACACGTAGTGGCAACGACTTAGTTTTGTTTTTCCTTTTCTTCCTTTAAATAAAAGCAGAGCAAATTTTTTTTTTATTTATTTTGTTTTTAATAGTAAATTGTTTTGTTTTTGTGTTAATTTTTGTTTTTGAAAAAGTTTATAAAATTTAATTTTACATAAAACGGTCATTTAAGTTACCATATCTTCAGAAGAAAGTATGGCAGCTTAAAATTCTTAAAGTTCACTTGTAAAGTTACCATGAGCATAAACCTGCTGTTAGTTGAGGCTATCAGCGCAGAAGTAACCAATTTAACTTGGTCACGGTTCTGGTGTTAGACATGTTCATTGCACTGTTCTTCACAGTGCAATGGTCGAGTAAGCCAACTGTTTGTATCCAAAACAGATGACGCTAGAAGCATAGTTTTTTGCACGGGCCGTTACAACCAAGTACAAGAGTGCAAGAGTAGTGTTAACTCCTCATTATCTTATAATAAGTAGTCTGGGGTTACACCACTTCTGCGCTGATAGCCTCAGTTTATCAGTCACTTTTTAGGTTAATTTTAACTTGTAATAACCAAAAACTTATTTATTAGTCAGATAGCCTCTAAAAAATAACTATTTGTAAGTTGTTATAATGGCTCTTTCTTGTTTTGAAATACACTAGTTTGACCGCTTTGTTGCTGCGTTAAAATTTTTTTAAATTCGATATTTTTGTTTGATTTTTCCGTTGCTAGATTAGAGTCGTTTTCCTCTGTGTGGCGCCTTGAACCTTAAAACATATGTTTTCCTAAGGTTGCCAATTTTAACAAACAAATTTTTTTCTTTAATTTTCGGTCCGCTCTAATAGTTTTGAAATAATATTACTAAGGAATATCTGTTTTCAGACTTTTAATTTCCATTTTTCTGTAAATTTTGCAAAAGTTTAAACTAACCTAAGCGTTTGCTATCAGTCAAAAATTCTCATGCTCATGCAAAATGTATGAAGTTAACCTAAATAGCGCGGAGTCAACGCTTTGCAATTGGAAAATTCGATTTTGACAGCGCTTTAAGTAGTGAAGTTGGCTGCTATTGTCAAGAAGTAATGGCGATTTAGCTATTTTTGGCCAATTTAGCGGTTTATCTTGAGTTTTGTTTGTATTTTGTGGGTTTTACTAAACAATATGAGTTGACATAACTGTTCATTGCAGCATTAAAGCTTATGCGTAAACTTAGGCTTCGGTGTAACTTGTCTTGCCTTGGACTATCTATTCTTCAAACAAAAATCACTCCACTGTGCAGCATTGGCCAACTAAAAAGTTTTAAAAAGCAAAAACAAAAATCCCCGCAATTAGTCGTTTGGGCAGACATTGAACATTATGTATCGGAAAATGATCAATAATAATGTGGTAATGCCGGTCAGATAACATAATAATGATCATTAATTATTGTTTAGCCAAATGCTGCTCATCATCATAATCATCAATAATACATACACGCTTTTATTCAAGCGATGCGATGCGCTTTTTCCATTTCTTGCTTTGTGAACACTATGGCGTTGTTAATTTTATTTTATTTTTATTGTTTTTTTTTTTTTTTTTGGTATCTCTTTTATATTGTCAAATATAATGATGCGTGTAATGTGTGTGTGAGTATAGAGTTAAGAAAAGGTGAATATTTTTTTTTGTTTTCATTCAAAAGCGGCAAAGTGTGTGTCCCTTTTGTTAAACATCGTGTTTTTTTTTTTTGTTAATTTTCTTAAAACCCAGTGTGCAAGTTAACAGGCGCTCTAGCAACTCTAATAACCGTTGCGGCGGCGCTCTAACTATTCGAATGCAGACAGATTATTCAAGTGCTTAACGTTGTCATTTGTTATAAGTTTTTTTCTTCTTTATTATTGAAAAACCATTTTTTATATTTAGAGGGAGAAAGAGATCCCCTTTTTTTTTAGCCTTGTAGTGTTTCCTGTAGAGTTTTGTTTTTGTAGCATCTGTGTATGTTTCCATAAAAAAGGGGAGATTAGAGTGTTTTTTTGTTGTTGTTTTACTTACTTGCATTATATTGTCACCGTGTGTCATGGCCATGTGGCTTTAGGTTTTATAGTGCGGCGATGGCGTCTCTAAACAATTTAGTAGTTTTAAACGGAAAACCAAATTTGTTATTAATAATTTTAAACTTAATAATAAAATCAGGCGCACGGCCAGCCGCTTTCTGCTGACTCTGGCGTTCGCAAAATTATGCAGTTTTTAGATACCGGACTGTGTGTAATCTGGCTTAAAGCCTGATTTGGCTTTTAAAGTGCCGTGTATGTGGGGACGTAAACGCTGTGGTTGTGTTTTCATTTGTTTATTTAAATTATTGTATTGCTCTTGCTGCTGAAGTTGTTGTTGCTGTTGTCGTTCTTATATTCTGAGCGGCATTCAACAAGTTGTAAAAATATCAATTAAGTAATTTTATGATTTGGCATTAATTGTGTGTCACTTGTGACTGTGACTTTTTTGTTTTGTTTTCAAAGCGGCGCTTTTTTATAACGTTTTTCTTTAATGAAGTCGGTAGCATAAAGAACTTGTTTAGATGTTTTTTTTACGGTTATTGGAAAAGCAAAATGTCAAATTGTTTTAAAGCTAAATAAAGCTTTTAAAACTAATAGAATGGGAGTAATAAACAAACAAAAGCAATTTAAAAAAAAGTTAATTATTTGCTACACTTAAAGAATAATGTTTCATAAATCTAAGGAATCGATTTCATTAGGTTTTTTTTTCTTTAATCTAATGAAAAATTTTGTTATGGGAATGAAATTTTACAAATTTCATGAAGCAATTTCATTAACACTTCGAAATTGAGTTTCGTAATTTCGTTAAAATTTTTCATTGGATTAATGAAAACTTAATATCTCTTTTAAAAGAAAAATTCATAAATGTTAATTCAATGAATTAATGTTATTGAGAACTTTAAAAAGTCATTGATATGCAAAAACGTTTTCATTAAAATAAAAAAAAAATTTGCTTTGATGTTTGACTCTCCATCTTTATCTAGAGCCAACGAAAATATTTTAATAAACTGCTTAACGTACATTTTCATTGGATTTTTGGTTCAGTGAATGTGATGACAAATAGTGACCGTCTTAATAAAATTTCTTGCATTAAGTTTCATAGCTGGGGGCAAATGAAACATTCTTCAATAATCCAGTAAAGCTTTACATAGGCTGAATTTTAATGTAATTTTTCATTAGTCACAGACCACTGAATCTGTGAAGAAAACTCTTTCAGAGTAAAAACAAGGGTTTTTTCTGGAAAAGTAGTTTGAAGTAGAAATTTGTAATAAAAAACAGTTTTTTTTTTTTCTTTGGAAAATAACCCAGCAAAAACTTGGTAATGACTTGCCATTACTGAACAACTTACTTTTCAATGACTGCTTCATACCATCTGCATTACATAGAAGTAGTTTGGTAATGGCAGACATATAATCTGATACCTAAGTACTTGTGTATGAGTTGATTAACGAAATTTATAATTCATTCGTAATAAAATGCATCTACGGTTGAAGTTTTTTCAAATCTAATACAAATTGATTTAAAATATTTGTTCTAACAATTTGTTTTTTTTTATTATAAATAAAAAACAATTTGTAATAAATTTGAATATGAAAAATTATGCTGTACTAAAATTTTATAGTCATGACATGTTAGTTGTAATTTTGGTGACATCGGAGTAATAAGTTATTTAAGTCCCTATATGTAAGCGAATGTGGTAATGACTTATTTAACTCCCTATTTGTAAGCGAGGGTAGTAAGTACTTGCCTCCAATGACATCACCGTGTTAAAATAATGAGTTAAAATGCCAATGTATAAATAGTGAAGAGTCGTTATATTAGCTTTTTAACTCATTACTTTGCAATGTAAGTTTTTGCTGGGAAGTTCATAAAATTTTAATTTTTTGTAAAAATTACCTGGAAAAGCCATTTTTAGTAAAGTTGTATATATATCTTTTTTTGTTGAAAGTATGTACCTGGCTTTGTAAAAAGTACAAAATTGCAACTTTTGTTGTTGTAACAGGTTTGCTGGCGTCGAAATTTTTTTTCTGCGGAAAGAGCTTGATACAGCTACTGCTGGGTTAACAATCTGTGGCCGAGTAAGAATCGGGTTATTCGGAAGTAAATATCTAATTGTCGTCGCACTTGTACCTTTTGTAAAACTAGTTGTTTGTTTAAAAAAGTACTTTTTTCTTAAGAAAAATTTTTATTTATGTAAAAGTTACGGTTTGTAAAAAATGCGATTATGTATTTGTAAAAATAACACTTTTTTTAAGAAAGTTCGCTTTAGTAAGACACTGAGCCCAAGTCTCATAATTATGTTTTTGAGTTTTGAAGAAAAAGTATACTTTTACGATGTACGAAACACAGATCACACATTGCCACTTCATTACAAAAAAAAGTCTTCTTTCTCTTTCTTCGAAAGCTGCCTTCGCAAATGATTTAGGCATTTGCCATACGCACTTTTTCATCTCTGTATGCTTTGTGTTTGTGGTATAAACGATGATAAGTAGTTTCGATTTGAAAATCGTTATTAAAATATATAAGTTTTTATAAATACGTAAGATAAAACAAAAAAATTATTAAATTTTGTTATACAAAATTTTGCATTAAGGTATATTTTTTATGCATAAACATGAAAATATTTTTGCTTGTGATTATATCGGGTTCTGGTGGTTTTGCTATTCAAGCTTTCGTAGCAGTGATGAATTCATCTGGGATGGCTCCTGACTTGCAAGGATTAAGTAACTTAATCTTCTTTCTTTTCGATACTTATAGGAAGGCTGCTTTTATACACCTTTCCTGTACCAAAACACGTGTTTCTTTATAGGTTTCATTTTGGTGGCATTTGTTCTCCATCACACCAGGATTAATCTTTGGGTACCTTAAAGATTGTACTCTAAACCAGTTCACCTTATCTCTGCTTTTGTTTATATACATTTTTTTTTTGTTTTTATTAATCTCCTTTGATAAATCCAGAAAATCAGTATGCCGCATTTTGTTTATGTTATAAGGATTTATTTGGTTTTAAGTCTCCTGGACCGCGCAAAATAGACCCAAGTTCACTTGGCCCAATTTTACTGTTTTAGACACAGAACTAATTGCTTTGGTAAAATAACTGCAAAACTATTTTATACAGACATTGGATTTTTTACAGGGCATAGACCTAGAATTTTGAAACACTTTTGCATCATTAAGTCCATTTCACAAGAATGTGGACTTAAGCTCTTTTTGCAGTATAGCGACGATACGTAAAATTGAATACACAGAAAAAACTAATTTTCATATATGAATACAAAAATCGCATATTTGATTACAAATTTTTGAATTTTCTGCGATGAAGATTTTTGCGGTAATGATGATAAAGTTTGTAGGTACACAGAAAAAAATTTTTGCGCCAGTAAACGAATTAATCAAAAATAAAATCAGTTTTAATTAAATATGTAATCAGGTGAATTAAACATTTAATCAAGTGAATTAAACGTTTAATTGAAATATTGTCAACTAAACACTTAATACACTTAATTAAAAATTTAATTCACCTGATTAAATATTTAATTAAAACTGATTTTATTTATAATTAATTCTTTTACTGGCGCAAACTCTTTTTTTGTGTAAAGTTATTGAATTTTTAGTCAACAACAAAGTTTATTGAGTCAATAAAAAAAGTTGCTGCCCAAAATGATTTCTTTCAACGAAATGTTTACGTGTTTTGTTAAAATAAATTGTTGGAAATTTTGAATAAATCAAACGAAATATTTATCGAATCATTATTTATTTATTCATTAATTATGTTGTTCCTAATTCCCAATTTTTAGTTTTTGACAAATACACAAAAATTGATTGTTGGGGGATAAGCTTGTGCCTATGAGCATTTCACTGGATGCTTAGGCCAGATCATCAGGAAACCTTTTTCCAAAGATTTTGGAAAAACAATATCATTAACTACAAATAAAACTATCAAGCGAATGAGAATTACAAATACTCAAGTCTTACTTGCAACGATATTAAAGCTATTAAAAAATGAACAAGTTGTAAAAATACTTTGATTCAAATATTTTTTTATTGAATATCAAGAAATCGACCCATTTGCGCTAAATTATCGTATGTATATGCCAATTTTTTTGAAATTAAGTTTTTGATGCAACCTTGTTCTACATTCAAAGAGACGTCGCCTGACAAAATATTGTAGGCGAATTCCACTTCGTTGCTCCAAAAATTGAATGTATATTTTCATATTTATATTGCAAGTGATAGCAGAGAAACGTATAAAAATGGCTCTCCTGTAAAATTTGGTTTTTGTAACATGCGATAATTCCGCGCAAAGGGGTCGAAAAGTTTAATTATTCCATTTTTAAATATGTTTTATTGAGTGCTATTTTGGAAAGCGTAATTTTGATACATTTTTTTTATTAAATCGAATAAAAAATTTGTTGATCTAAAATTTTATTTTTAAAAATTTTTCTGGAGATATTTTTTCTGTGTACCTTTGCTTTTTTTTATGGAAAAAGTTCATACATCATAAAATTATACTCTTTTTTTTTTTTTGTAAAAATTAAAAAAACTTTTGTATAAAATGGTTCTGTTTTGCAGAAACTACACAATTTATTGCTTTCATACACATCGGTTATAAGCATTTAACGGTTTTATGCATACCAACTGATTTAATTTTAGTGTGCTATTTAAAATAGCTGGAATTGTTTTGTCTAAAAAAATCGCTTATATGCACCGCGATTTAAAAAAAATTTTTACACTTTTGATTAAAATTTTTTTTCATGTAAGCACCTTTTCAAACTTGAGTCAATTTAAACCCACAGTAATTATTTATTTAAAACTAAATTTTTCGAATCGCAAGAAAAACTTTGATAACCAATATGCATGTGGCAGTGTAAATAAAACTTAACTAGCAAAATAAAATAAAGTAATTGGTTTTTATTTTTGTTTTTTCTTAACCCAACCAATTGTAGTCGGGACTGTAAGAAAAGATAAACTCACTGTTTATTGTTGATGTTTTTGTTTAAACTTTGATATTGTTACAAGTAAAACTTTGGTTATAATTCTTATTCGCTTAACAGTTTTATTTGGTTTAATATCTTTAGTTTTTCTAAAATCTTTGGATGAAGGTTCCTGACGATCTGGCCTAAACAACCAGTGAAATGCGCATAGGAATTAGTGCTGGGATACTATCGATATTTTCTACTATCGATATTTATCGATAGTTCAGATTTCACTATCGATATATCGATATTACTATCGACTGAATGTTTGTACTTGTGCAGGAAAACTTTAACTATTTTTTTTGAAGGATACAGTCCGTTGCTTTTATCACTTTATTGCAGTGTTCGAAAATAAACACTAACAGCCGTATTCATAAACATTTTAAACTCCATTTCAAATCTGTTTTAAGCATAAATCGTTAAAATTGTATTCATAAACGAATATTACCTTAAAAACCCTATTTTAAACCTTGTGTAAATAAGCGAATTTTAAAATTGGTTCGACCCTTGTTTAAACCTATTTTAAAATGACATTTTTGCTTTTTGCTGTGTGTTTATGGTCATTTTGAACAGTTTTGCGAGAAATTTTAAGACAATATATTATTATGTATTTAAACATTAAAAATAAAATGAAATTCAAAAATATGTATGTATGAAAAATGTATATTATTAATATATTTTTCAATTTCACAAATTAAAGCTCAAAAAATTATTAATTGTACATTATGAACTAGTGATGTGTAAACGATCAAAACAAATAAAATAAAACTCGTTATTTGAATACTTTTTGATATCAGCAATAAAATCATCATCTAAATTGCACTTTGTTTTGTTTTGTTTGAACTCTTTATTTTTTTAAATATAAGAGACAACTATTCATATATAAAAAACAATTTTTTTCTCACACACGACAAAAAAAAATTTTAGATACGAATACGAGTATGAATTAATAACCACTGTTTTACATCATTATGATTCATGTGACAAATAAAAGAGATAGCGTTGCCACCATCAAATTAAAAAAGACGGTAAAACGTTTATTAGTTAAAATGCTGATTATGAATACGAATTTAAAAAAAAGCTTTTTTAGGCTTAAAATGTTTTTTAACTAAAATTCATCTAAAACCTGAATTATGATTTTTTTATGAATACGGCTGTAAATATCGTTTTTTAATGTTCAGTTCGGTAGATTTGTGGAAAACACAAACGCTAATAGTGTTTGTGTAGAAAATCATAAAAAAAAATAACGTTTCCCTGTAAGTCATCTTTCAAAAGATGTGAACATTTAATTCCGTTCGGTTTTTTTTGAAAATCCACAAACTTCAATGTGTTCGGTTTGGCTCGTTAATGTTCGTCCCTTTTGGCTGGTAAAAAAACATTTTTACAAACAAAATACACACACGAAAAAAACATTATTGAACATTAAAATATAATGTTTGTCTACAGTATCACAACAATTGTTCTGTTTTTTAACGAAGAACCGAACATTATATAATGTTCGGTTCTTTCTTGAAAATAGTTACGAACGGTATTAAGGGTTGTGTATGTCTACACAAACACTAAAAAAATAGATATCGTTCCTGGGTGTGTGAGCCGAATGTTCAATAATGTACTGTTTATTTTCGAACACTGCTTTATTGAATGTATGATACGTACATACGTATGTATATACGCACGTTATTTTAGATGGCAGTTTTTTAAAAATTGATAAGTACCTTTCTGAAGGAACCGAAGTAACAGGGACTATAAGAAATTCCATTGCAACTTTAAAAAATTTTCTTAATTCTAAACCCAAAAAAGGAATCAATCTAGCGGACTTATCCTCTAATGGTCGTTCGTTCATTGCTTTGTCGTATGCTTGCAATTGCATTTGGATTTGCATTTTTTTTTTACAACATTACAAAAATATTTGACATTTCAGTCCCTATATAAACATGTACAAATTTCGACTTAAAGACCTTTAATTAGCAGTAAAATGCACTGCTAAGCAATCCATACCACTTGCCATTCTTGTTGCTTGTATTCAGTGCTGTTATTCAGCGCGAATTAATAATAGCAAGTAAAAATTTACGGCATATCTGTATTTTAAATAATAAAAATATCGATATTTATATTTTTCCTATCTATCGATAATATCGATAGTTTCCCAGCACTAATAGGAATAGCTTATCCCATCAACAATAAATTTCAGTTTATCAATAGTCTGAAATGGGAATTAAGGACATTTAAACGAAACCTTAATCACAATGGATCGTATTCGGTCTCCGAGTGGAGGTGTGCCTGTGGGCGCACAACCCTTCTTAACCTAACCTAAACGAAACCTTGTTAATTAATTTTTTGAATAAGAAAAACTTTGATAGCTAAATTTTCTAAATTTTGATCAAACTTTGAGTACATTTTTATTATTATTCTATAAGCCTATTATATGCATATAAGCGATTTGTATGCATGTTTTTCTAGTTTTAAAGCACAAAAAAGCGTGAAAATTATATAATGCATATAAGCGATAAATACAGCAGTTTTCTTTGTTGAAAAAAGTAATATTGTTAAAACTAAATTTTTGCAAATATAAGAATTTCTTAAGGTTGTCGAAAAAGAACTTTTTCGAAAAAGGGCACTTATTACCATGAAAACATAATAAATTTCAGTGTATTTATCAAATATGAAAAATTGGGAATTTAGCACGTCATACGAAAATCTTGATAATAAATTTTGTATTCCCGTAAATAACTTTGATACATATTAATTCTTGCACACAGAATTCATATTAATTTTAAATGAAAAATATTAAAATAACCTTAAATTACGTTTATTTAATATTCACTGTTAAAATAACATTGTTCAATATTGAATCTATAAAAACCAGTTTTTTATTAAAACCAAAAGTTAATCTTGTTAAATTAACATTCATACATACATAAGTATGTAAACTTTTTTATTTTCATGTTTAAAATATGTTATAAAAAGAAGACAATTCCCGTATTCTTTTAACTAAAATTATTTAGTTAAAAAGTACTTCAGGTTTTCAAAGTAGAGTGATGACGAAAATCACATCGGGCGATTCTGCTGATGCTCCTGTTAATAAGGGAGAATACAAAATAAGTGAGTCTAAAACAAATGGGTATGTTGTCTCTGAAGCTGCTTCACACTGTTATATCACACTCCAACCAATTTGATTCTACATGAAATTCACCTTGTTTCAACTTGAAATAACTTTCATTCAACGTGATTCGGATTGTTATTTTAATATAAATGACATTTTGCTCTAACTTTACTGCAATGTTAAATTAACATGAATTATAGTTATTTTAAAAGAAAAAGTGTTGTTCGCAAGTTATTGTTAAATCAAGTTGAATTAACATGAAAAACGTATGAAGCAAAATCACCACCGAAAAATTTTATATCAACCTTGTTTTTGACGTTTTTAAAACTTGATTTTTTTCTGTGTGTATGTATAAGTTTTTCATAAGGTTGTCGAAAAAGTACTTTTTCAAAAATGGGAACTTATTCCATGAAAACATATTTATTCTAGAAGAAATTTCTTTTTATTAAACAATTTAAAGTGCTATAATCGGCTGCACCGCTTCATTGATACCCTTCAGCCAGAGTAAGAATATTTCAGGATTGGGCTTTTTAAATAAAAAGTAAAAGCTAATATAAAAATAACTGATCTCACATTTGTATAATTCATTGCAGTTTAAGGCGGATTTAAGTCTATTTCAAAAGTACGCTTTGAAAAGGCCTTTTGATTAAGAATGATTTTTTGTCGTATTAAACTTATTTTTAGCAAAATTTCATGAGAATCGGTCCATTTTGTCACCAATTAATGTAAGTTTTTGTTTTGTTAGGTTATTCAATTTTTAGGTTCATAACTCTTTCCTACTGAACTGATTGTGCTGGACTAAAGTCCTTATCTGCTTAGGAAAATTAGAAAGAATTTGACACCAAAATGTTTTTTTTGCTTAGCCTTTCGAAAGTGAGCGTATTTTCAACAGATGGACAGACAGATGGACATGCCGTAATCCACTTATTATTACTCGAGGACCCAGAATATATACAGTTATTTCCGCTTAATTAATTTTCCAAAAATGCACGACTTTTTACGCAAATAAACGGGAATTCAATTGAGCAGTACTCGGTTAATTGAATCGCCGACGCAATTAAAACGAAAATGTGCAATAAAGTTGAGCAAGATGTGCAATAAAGCGAAACACCCATGTGTAGATAGAAAATAAAACTCATTTCTTTATTTATTAAGTTAAAAAATGGTTAACATGGAAACATTTCGCAATGCGGGCTTATTTTGCGAAATAATTAAGCGGGGGACGCAATTAAACGGAACTCAACTAAACGAGTATTTTTACATAGACAGTTAGACTGAAGGATTACGTTCCATGATTATTAGTGCAATGAAATGGGAAACTCAATTAAGCGGGGCTCAATTAACCGAAAACAACTGACATATATTTACTTTATGGGCTCTGAGATGAATATTAAAAAAGTTTTGCAGGGCAAGAACAATTTGGTGTGCTTCCAGTCAACACTAGTGGTATTTCAAGGGCTTAAAGTTAATAAACTCTATCTTTACCTTTTAACAAAATACACAATGAATATGAATACTTTGCAAAAAAAGTTGCTTAACATTATTTTTAAACTATTAAGCTTTCTTTGTCTTGCAAGTGGAAAAAAGTTAGAAAATCGACTTCTTTTCAGCTAAATTTTAAGTACGTCTTTTCTCTTATTTGAAAATTTTAAAATTAGTTAAGATAGATGCTTTTGATAATAAGCCTTCGAGTCACTAATTTTTGGGGGAGAAAAAATCTAAAATATTTTTTTATTATATTTCACAAAAATTATTTTGCTAAAAAAAAAAAATTAACTTCCTTAATCTTTGACAAAATGGCTGCCTTTCCGAGCGTTTTATTTCTTTTTTTTTTTTCTTGTTTTGATGAGGAAATACAACAAAAAGCTGCAAAATTTTTGAATTTTTGAAAAGGAAACGATTTTGTGTCCATCATAATGTTTGAATTTATCTAATGGGAAATCAAATTGCAGAGCTCACCGGAATAAATGTATTAAGAAAGATAAAAGACCAGCTAAAACGGAAAGAAAAAGGAAAAAGTTCCCATACCTTAGAGCCTCATAAAAATGCTATAACTACAAGATTTTAGGAATTTCTATTCATTTTTTATATCTATAAGTTTGTTTAAGAGTGTTTTTCGTTTGGTGATTTTTTTCTTTTTAAGCCGCATTATCAGATGTTGCATAAATCGCGTAAATCTTTGTTCTAATGGCCTCGTTTTTGAAGTTTTTTTCGGTCTCAATGTTGTTTTTGTTGCTGCTGCTGTTGTAGATTGCTGTGATTGTCCTTTGTAATGTTAGTAGTGGTGTCAGTAAAAAAAATATTATCTCAGACAGAACATACACACACGTTTTCAAAATAATACTAAAAAAAAGACAACTAAACTCGTAAAATCGTTCAAATTCCATAGAAAACACACACCAGATCAGCTTAAAATATAAAAAAACACCCCTTTAAATACACACTCACATTGCTGGTAAGTGAGTGTATGAGTGCCTGGTACTTTTGGTGGATTTAAACCAAACTAATGGGTTGGATGGATATCGTTGTATATAAACCCCCTCCCTTCATTGGAAAGAAGTGGGAAAATTGTTAAACAAGCGATCAAAAGACAAAAAAGAAACCAACAAAATCTGAAAATGTTGCAGTTGTGTGCAAAAGTCAACTTTCTTATCTGTGACATTAAATCGGTTTTAACTACTGCTGCGGCTGCTGGTGCTGAAGTTGCCATTGCCGCCGCTGATACTGCCACACTGACATTGTCGTTTCTGTTTTATGTTCTTGCTGTTGTTGCTGTATTTTGGTAATCCAACACCAGTTCAAAGCGGCAACAAAAACGATTGTTTCCTTAAAAAAAGTCTCAAACATTAAGTGAAATTGTTGTAATAGCACACAGTTAGTCAGTCAGTCACACACACTCATTCATTCTGAATTTTGTGGCTGCTAGTGTTACGCGCTTTTTTATTTAAACAATTTTGAGTTCAAACGCTTTTTTTTTTGGCTGTGGTGTAGGTTTGCCAAAACAATAGTGACACTAAATTTATGGTTGGAGATAAATGAAGGTGGCCTAAGCGGTGGTACAAACACACAGCGATTGCAGTTAAGATAAAAATGTACAAAATATGAAATCAAATACTTTTCTATTGTTTCTGGAATATTTGAATTTAGAGGCAGGGATTTGTTTGGGTTTTCATAGCGTTATACTCATTTTTTTTAATAACAATTAAAAAATAAATATTTTTAAAAAGTTTTTTTTTCTATTAAACTACCTTTTTTTAGATATTGTAAAAAGTACTTTTTTTAAAAGAGCCGCATTTTAAAACTAGTTTTTGTTTAACAACTTCTTTTGAAAAAGAACCTTAAAAAAAAAAAGATTTTAAAAAGTTTAATTTTTGAAACATTTTCTTTAAAAAAAAGTGTGCTACTTCAAGTAAATTTTTTTAAAAAATAACTGTTTTCAAAAAGTTTGATTTCTTGTATTTTGAAAGTACTTTTTTGTTTATTTCCATCTTCTTTTTTGATAAATACTTTAATCTTTATTTTTATAAAATTTTTTAAGTCCGCATTAACGATAAAGAAAATATTTTTTAAAAAATATTCTTATAACAAAACAATAATTTTAAGGAAATTTTAGTTTTTAACGAAAAAGTCCTTTTTCAAAAAGTACAAACGGAATTTTTACAAACATGTTTACAAAAAATGCATTTTTGTAAGAAAATTCCTTTTTACAACAAAAAAACCCCTAGGAGAACTAACACCAAACTTGTCACGGAACAATTCTTAATTGGAAGGTACCGGTACTAGTTTCTACACTTTATATGAATGGGACTTGTTAGTTTAACATGGTGATGTCATAAGAGGCGGTTAATTAGCACCTTTTCGACACGTTGTAACTGGTCACTGAAATAACCTAAATGGATACATGCAATATTGTCCCGTGTGAACCATGCTAATATGATAGATTCCCTCCATTTAAGGTAATACTAGATGGAATCAGACACTAGTTGTGTGTAAATTACCTTTCCTCTGAAGTTACTATACTTCAAATACTTTATCACATTTTTCGTGATGTTTTGTCTTGTTTTCTCTTATCACTATTCGGCTTATTATAATATTTTATTCACTGGCTAGGGGCTTAGTGTTTTAAGAATAATTGATTTATTTTCGGAAGGGACCTTATAACAACGAATTAAATATCTTGCCAAGAACCACAGTTTTTGTAAGTACTTTTTTTTAAATAACTGCCGCAGCCCTCCTGGTATGTCTATGGATACCCGAAGCTAAAATTTAAACTCAAATACAAGTCCTTAATTGCCTCCTGACCGTTTACAATATCTAGAATTATTTCCATTTTTTTTTAAATTCTCCCATTGTGTCTAACAAAATTTATTTCAGTTTGTTGATTTATATTCTGAAATTTTCTAACAAGAAAGTTTCTTTTAGCAAGAAAGTGCTTTTTTTTTAAATAGTTATAAAAAAAAAATAGAGTTATATTTTTCTCAAATCATTTTTTTTTTAACAAGAAGTACGTTTAACTACACGCAGAGAAAAAACAAATATGGTCACCTCCAACAAAACTATTTTTGAAGAAAAATTTAAACATAATCTGATTAAACTAACCATATTATTGTCACCGACAACCATGTTATGGTTGAATTAGTCCTTCATCAAGAAGCCACAATCATATTATGGTTACCTTGAAACATATTATGGTTAAACATTACAATTATTTGTTTTAAAATTAACAATAGTATTTTCCTCTTTTCCAAGAACAACATGCTATGGTCGAAAACCAACCATGCTATTATAAGTGTTGAATATATTTTAGTTATTAATAACCATTACATGTTTGGAGGCAATCATAATATGGTTGTGGCTTCTTGATGGATGACTAATTGAACCATAATATGGTTGTCGGTGACAATAATATGGTTAAATTAATCACATATGCTTACAATTTTCTTTAAAAATAATTTTGTTGGAGGTGACCATATTTAAACATGTTTTTTCTCTGGGTGTAGAAAAGTGTCTTTTATAAAAAAATACATTTAAAATTTAAATACCTTTAAAGTTTAATCATATGTATAACATATAACATAAACTTATAATAAAAGGCGACTTTTATCAAAACATTACCTTTGAACAAATAAGGACCTTGTAACAAAAAGTATCTTTTCACAGAAAAGTAACGTAAAGGGTGGTTAAATTTCAAGGGCCGATGTTGATTTTGAATAAAACACAAACTATTTAGGAAATTATTGTAATTTTATTTTATTGGTATTATTCAATTATGTATGGAACAAAATATCGGCCAAATGGGCGCCGCGACCACGGCGGCACACCTCCATCCGATGGTCCAAATTTTCGATGACCCTGAGGCATAATGGAGGTTCTATGCCGTTAATGTGCCGAATTTTCTCATCCTTTAGCTCTTGAATTGTTGCTGGCTTATCGACGTACACCTTTTCTTTCAAATAACCCCAAAGAAAAAAGTCCAACGGTGTCAAATCACATGATCTTGGCGGCCAATTGACATCGCCATTACGTGAGATAACACGGCCATTGAATTTGTTGCGCAAAAGAGCCATTGCTTCGTTAGCTGTGTGGCAAGTGGCACAGTCCTGCTGAAACCACATATCGTCCACATTCATATCTTCCAATTCGGGCCATAAAAAGTTCGTTATCAAATCACGATAGCGAACACCATTCACAGTAACTGCCTGACCGGCCTCATTTTGGAAAAAATACGGCCCGATGATGCCGCCAGCCCATAAACCGCACCAAACAGTCACTCTTTGTCGGTGCATTGCTTTTTCGACAATCACTCTTGGATTATCATTCGCCCGAATGCGGCAATTCTGCTTATTGACGAATCCACTGAGGTGAAAATGTGCCTCATCACTGTAGATGATTTTCTTTGAAAATTGATCATCCACTGTTGCCATTTCTTGCCACCATTCTGCCCATTCACGACGTTTGGAATGGTCAAGAGGCTTTAGTTCTTGAGCCAATTGCACCTTGTAAGCGTGTAAATGCAAGTCTTTATGCATAATGTTCATCAACGACGAGCGTGAGAGGTGCAATTGTTGGGCACGACGACGAGTTGAGGTGGACGGCTCTTCAGCCACACTATCGCGAACAGCAGCAATATTTTCTGCAGTACGAGCTGTACGAGCATGCACTGGTGTTCTCACATCTTCTACAGACCCGGTTTGCTCGAATTTTTCCACGATTTTTGCGATTGTACGCACATTTGGACGATCAAATTGACCAAAAAAATCACGAAGTGCACGATATGCATTTTGATTTGAACGCCCATTTTCATAATAAGTCTGGATAACTTTAACACGTTGTTGTGTATCTCTCCATGGTTCAAATTGAATAAGTCCGAAATAGAGAAATGTCAAATAAAATTCGGGAAAAAGCTTGGCGTTTAGGTGTGGTTCACATTCAACATCGGCCCTTACAATTTAACCACCCTTTATATTGTTACTTTTCTCTAAAAAAGTACTTTTAAGCAAAAAGTACTTTTTAGCAAATACTAAATTTCAGCAAAAAGTACTTTTTAGCTAATAGTACTTTTTAACAGAAAAGTAACATTTAATAAAAATAAATGTCTTTAATTATAACATTAACTTTGAACAAAAATTATATTAGAACCGAAAAAAGTACGTTTTACTAAAAAAAAATACCTTTAACAAATAGAATTTGCTAGCAAAAATCAAATTTTTAGCAAAAAAGTTCTTTTTAGGAAAAAGTATTTTTTTAAGCAAAAAGTACTTTTAAGCAAATAGGTACCTTTTAAATCTTATTTAATGTTACTTTTCTGTTTAAAAGTACTTTTAATCAAAAATTACTTTTTAGCAAATAGTAAATTTCAGCAAAAAGTACTTTTTAGCAAATAGTAATTTTTTGCAAAAAGTACTTTTAAGCAAATAGTACTTTTTTGCAAAAAAATACTTTTTAACAGAAAAGTAACATTTAATAAAAATAAATGTCTTTAATTAATTATAACATCAACTTTGAACAAAAAGTATATTTAAACCGAAAAAAGTACGTTTTGTTAAAAAAAATACCTTTAACAAATAGAAGTTGCTAGCAAAAATCACATTTTTAAAGAATCTTTTAACAAAACAGCACAATTCTGAAACAAAAAAGGTTTTAAAAAAAAGTTTAAACAAAAAAACTACCTTTTAAAAAAATCAGGGCTGCAAAATTGTCAAAAAATAGTTCTGACTTCGACTCCAACCTCTGAAATTTTTTAAATCAGACTTCGACGCCGGCTCCGACACCGACTCCAACTCTGAATCCAATTCATACTCTAACCTTGATGCTAAATGTATATGAGACTGGTCCTTATTTGACTTTTAACTGCTTTTTTTTAATGCAGTACCTTTGAAATGGTTAAATATAGCAAGAAAAAGATTCTGTAAAACCTTCAAATCGATATTTAAAATATTGCATAGCTAATTTTAAAGAACTTTTATTTTAAAAAATTTGTAGAACATTTTTTTAAATTTTTAATGCCGAAAAAATTTGAAGTCGCGAGTTTTTGTGAGTATTTGGACTTTAACTCCTCCGGTACAAAAACCTCAATTCCGATTATTTAACTCCGACTCCATAGCACTGATAAAGTAAGCTTTTAACAATAGAAAAAAACTATCTTATACCATGTTCAGATATGCACCTTAATTGAGTTTTATGCAATAAATGCCATTATTGAGCTCAATTATCCATACAAAATTGCAATTTAGTTATTGCTCAATTAATACGAAATTGTTATAAATATTGAGTAAAATTAAAATGCAACACTGCAATGCACTGTCACAAGTGTGTTTAGTGAGTAAAACTCAACTCACTAAACAAAGTGTTTTGACTTTTTAGCTAACAACAAAACCACAAAAACAAAGGTCCATCCATTAGGTCTGCGCAAAAACCAGATGTTTATTTTGTTTTTTCTTTAAGATGTCAAATGTTGTTTACATTTTGCTAAGTTAATTGCCAATTGCTAATTGAGTAAGCTAAATTGTGTATGTGTGAACAGAAAGATAATTATGTCAATAAACCGAATATTGACTCAATAAAAAAGGTATATCTGAACACGGTATTAGACGATTTGTTTAATATACAACTTCTAAAAGTATGATGATTAGCCGATTAAAAATAACAACAACTTCTATTTTATTTCAATTGTTATTTTTTTGAACATTTTTTGACATGCTCGTTTGGAGCCCCAAGTATTTCTCTTTAAAATTACATAAAAATCATCTTCGTATGTGAAGTAGTTTTCGAGATATTGAAAAAATAATTTGAACACATTCGGCTAATTCGGCGAAATTATGACATTTTGAATATGACATAACTTTTGAAAAAAAAATATTAAAAGTTTTTTTTTTCGTCTATATATGTTCCCTATAGGATAAAAGGAACCTTCTCACCAAATTTCATTAAAATCGAAAGGGGTCGGAACCCACTCTTGGCCGATTTGACAAGGTAGTATCCAATTATTATTTCTAGAGTTCAAAACGACAACGTTACACTGACCAAAGAAGAGAAGCTCGGGTATTACAAACATTAGAAACGATCCAGAATCCTTTATTTTAGCACGTTTTAATAATTTGTTATACATGTTTCCATCACAAGTGGAAAGGGTATATCGTTACCTAAACCACAAAAGTCCCTATCTAACATTTTGAAAATTTATTTATTATTTATTTAATAGTTTCATTGTAATACAATAAGCCTAAACAGGCCAAAATATCTGATATTACATAGACACATATATCTTGAATAAAATACTATATAACATCCTAAATTTTACAGCAGAAGCCTATTTAAAATAATAAATTTATAAATGGCCTTAAACTGATTTAAAATAATTTTGTGGGCATTTTTGTTGATGCAATACATCAAAAGCAATGAAAGTTTCCATATTTAATTTTGAGTTTTGTCCAACGATATATAATTTTGTCATTCCATTTGTAATTTCTTCAACATTGATTATAGACGCTATAAAGTATATATATTCTGTGTCCTTATTTGTAGTGAAATTGATTTAACGGCGCACAATGGTTCAGCTTCATACGATTGGCGGCATTAAATATAAGGAAACATGGTAGAGCCTTGAATTTCGGTACGGACAAATATTTTCTTGTGATAAAAAAATGCTGCAAAAATGAAGAAAATCCGAGCACAACCACGCCTACTTCCCATATAACACAAAAGTTAAAAATCATCATAGAGTCACAATTTTTCGTTCAGAGCCTTGAATTTCGGCATGGACTAATATTTGGTTGTGATAAAAGAATACTGCAAATATGAAGAAAATCCGAGCACAACCACGCCTACTTCCCATGTAACACAAAAGTTAACAAGTAAGATTGCTATATTCGGCTGTGCCGAATCTTATATACCCTTCACCAATGTGCGAGCAGAATACAGAGCAACTAGACAAAAACTAAATAAAACTGGTAAATATTTTTTTTTTAAATAAGAGACAACCGGTTTTGAACTTCGCTTTTCATAAGGGCCCAGAATATATATACGTTATAGGGTGTAGGATCAATATTGCATATACCTTTTTACCTTCGGTTAAGGGTATAAAAAGAGTAATTTTCGGGAATTCAGGGGTCTAATCACTGCATTCGATACTATCGTATCGAATAAACTATTGAATTTTTTTGCATACAATAGACACTGGCGTATCGAATGAAAACTCGATAAATGTAATGTTGAGTTACTCGATGTCGAATGCTATTATTTCAAATTCAATACATTTCATTCGATATCGAGTTTCAAGATACCAAAATAAATAATTTCGATGAATATTGCTCGATATCGTATGCGGTGATTAGACCCCAGTATTTCGGTTATAACTCATACAAATTTCCGACATTTTGGTATATAAGTCATATACATAGGACATATGGCAGCCCTAAAATTTAGGTTTTTATAAAAATTTTGATGTTTTTTAGCCCATTTTTGGAGTATTTGGTCATAAATTACCCATTGTCTAACCGATTTGATAGTTTTATATACCGACGTGTTAAGGAAGAATTTTACCATTTACTTAAGTTATAAAGCTTGGACTCGGGGAGATCTATGGTTCCCGAAAGTGGGTATTTAAAAAAAAAAAATTTAATTTTGGTCATAACTTTTTTGTATCTGAACCGATTTTCCCGAGTTTTTTATAAAATATGTTCTACTAAAAATTTGAATTTTGCTCGATATCGTATGCGGTGATTAGACCCCAGTATTTCGGTTATAACTCATACAAATTTCCGACATTTTGATATATAAGTCATATCCATAGGACATATGGCAGCCCTAAAATTTAGGTTTTTATACAATTTTTAATTTTTTTGGACGGGAGGTACCACGCCCACTTCTCCAATCCCGCCCACATTTTGTAGGATGGTGTGTATTGGCAACCTAAATGTGTGCACCTAATTTGGAAACTTTGGCGCTCGCTGTTCTCAAGATATACAGAAATAAAAAAAATATAACAACAACAAGGGATTTTTGGAAAAATTTAGAGGTAGTCGTGGTTTTTGGCTCATATCTCCGTCATTTTTGGACCGATATGGCTGAATTTCAATAGCAAACTTAAACGGAGTATATTTGACGTAAATATACATCAACCTAGGCCACATCATTTCTGGGGTTTTCGGAAAACCCATTTCAACATAGACACGGACAGACTTTCAGACGGACAGACTGTCAGACGGACAGACGGACAACCGGATTTGAACTTCGCTTTTCATAAGGACCCAGAATAATTACACTTTATAGGGTGTAGGATCAATATTGTGGAACATACAAACGGAATGACAAAGTTATATATACTCTCTTACCTTCGGTGAAGGGTATAAAAATCATTGTAGAGTCACAATTTTTTGCTCATTGCAATTTTATCAAAAATCTGCTAACAACCACGCCTACCTCTCACACAAAATGACCACAAAAAATCCAATATTTTCCTTATTAGCAAAGCTAGATCGATTAAAACAGCTACACAGGTTTAAATTTTCGTGTTTTTTATTTGATTAAAATATAAATAAAAAGCAGCAACAGTCACGCCCATATTCAATGAAAATATCTGTAAATAAATAAAAGAAAATATTAAAACAAAATTTTAAAAACTAAGTAATTGGTGTACCTTTACTAACATAACAAATTTTTTACTTCATCAGGAAATTCCAATATATCCTTCTCGCAAGTAACATATGCATAACATCTTCAATCGTCTAGAGGTATTGCCTTCGTTCGTTGAGCCCATTCCTTGTTTAACCATGTCCACATTTATGCCTAGAACCAATTTCAAATTCCTTTGGATTTCCGCTTTTGATACTTCTCTTTCATGTTTTGTATCTTTTGTTACTCTCCACTTTGAAAAACTTTTGTTGTATGCTATATGCAATATGCACTCCATAAATTTTATTCTCGCATGTAAAGGGAAACTCCAAACTGAAGCTCTTCTTCCGAAACTGGGTTTGTCCTTAATACATCCAAATTGTTCATTTCGCTTGGCTTAGCTTGACATATAAAACATACAGCCATTCCTGATGTTTGTATGATTGTATTCGAAACTTTTCCATCAATCAAGGTTAAAACAGGAGTATGTAAAATTTCAAAACTTTTGTCATAAATGTTAACAACAGTTTTTTCAAATCTTTAATTTCATTTTGCACTCTTTCAACTTCTTCAGAAATAACATTTGCCGTTTTTTTTTACAAATTCAAATTTTATTGGCCTACAAAAAGTTGTTGAAGATGGATTTGTTTTTCGCCAGTAATCATTTGTGCCATCAATACATTTCAAATTGAGAGGAACAATACTTGTTAAAAAATATTTTTGTCACTTAAATTTGAATCATTGAATTTTTTATGGTATTCGCCATTTTTTTTTTTTAAATATCGGCGATATTTATCGATTTTTTTTAAATATTGATATTTTTGCCCATTCCTATGCGCAATACCATGCTTGTGAATGAAATTTGTCCTAATATTTTTAGTTTTTTACACCGGAATTGCTTAGGGGCAAAAATGCGCAGCTTTACTTTTGAGTATCGTTAGCTGAGACTTCAAGCTTTAATTTGATATAAGTCTCAGGCTAGAGGTCGTTGGAAATCAATATATGCAAGCCAGGCGCGGATTCAGGGGGGGGGGGGGGGAAATAAGGAAATTCCCCCCCCCCCCCCGTAAATTATAAAAATATGTTTTGTTAATTTCGATAATACAAGAATTCCCAATTATAATATTTTTTTTAAATGTACAAAATTTTTGGAAATCCCAGCAAGGTTTTTATTTATGGAAGTTCTAACGAAATTTTCAATAATCCTAATAGTTATTTAATAGATATTTCAAATGAAACATCTAGTTTACCGTATTCAAATACTTCTTCCGCATTCACCCAGCAGGTGCCATCTATATCCGAAGACTAAACGATTCACTTGATAATGCGTGCGGTTGAATTATTAATAAGCCCTAGTAAATGCAATATTTATGTATGTATGTTTTATATGAATCTAAATTCTATTTGATAATTTTGGACGAAAGCACGAATTTGTCAGGGAAAAGCCAGATTTCCTTATCTTTAAGATATTTCAACATGCAACAAAAAGTTTATAGGGAAGAATTTATTGTCTTGATTGTAAACGCATTTGAAGAGGCTTCAAATGATATTGTTGACGTTGATGTGTCAATTGATGCGAAGGCACTATCATCAATAGGTGGCATGTCATAACGTCCAGTGTCATAGTAGTGTCCATGGACAAGTACCATAAAGGATTTTCTCCTCTATGGTATAACAAACATGGTTATTGGCCGGAAGCATGGATTTTCTCCTCTATGGAGACAAACGACAAAATTTTTTAAATATAATCATCTGAAGCGAAACACAGTTGCATTCAAATCGAGGTTCCAATCGAAAAGACAATATTTGAACGTAATAATCACATCCCAAATGTTGAAGGTTACTACCGAGTTATAGGTTACATTCCTCTTATTAAATTTATTTTAGAAGATCTCAAAACACCTTTCCCAATAGTGAACATACCTAAGCTTCTACCTCAAAGTGTAATCAAGTCATATACAGATACAAAACTGTTAAAACCACAACTAGTTGATGAGCTGATTTTATTTGATAAAAGAGATAAACACCTACTAACATCTAAACTTGAGCCTGATCTATCAGATAACGTTGAAGATGCTTTAACAAACTGTGATGAAGATATCTACCCAAATCTAAGAAAAATATTTTAAATGTTCGTTTCAATGCTCGTCAGTAATGCTACGAGCGGGAGGTCGTTTCCTACCCTTCGTCGAATAAAAACAAGGCTCAGATCAACAATGACAGAAGACATACTGTACTGTCTAAATTTGCCTCACAAGAAAATCAAAAATTGCTTATTTAAAAATAGTACTGATCTTATATTTTATTTAACCTTTTTGTTGAATTTTTTTTTTTAATATAATATGCACATATTGTTTTTAAAAAACTTTCAAAAACAAATTTTTTACTTTTTGTATCATACAAAATTTCCCCCCCGTAAAGCTCAAGCTGGATCCGCGCCTGATGCAAGCCATAGAAGTTGGAGAAAATAAATATTTTTGGACAATTTATAGTAGTAAAAGTTTTTTTTTTTTTAATTTCCAAAATTTTTTTTATTTGCACATATATAATTTATAACATCCAATTGTAAAAAAAAAATATTGTACTGTTGGTACAAGAGTATTTTAGAAGCATGCATAGAAAGTAGCATATATTATACGGCCATTTCAAACGCATTCACTTAGGTCAACTTTGAATGTCTCTGGACAAAAAAGTAATAAAGCTATAAGCCTAATATTTTGGATACATGATAATTCGAGTGTTTATTACAAACTGTGGAAAAAAGAGGTAGATCAGCAGACATGAACAAAATTAATTAATGCCGTTCTTGAACCAGTGTGCGGCGTTCGTCTAACCGCTTGTCCATTGTGAAATTGGGCTTCCTATAATCCCATATTTTATGGTTAACTCTTAATGTTGTATTTTTCATTATTTTTTTTTTTTGCATTTTTATTCACATAACGAACACATACACTTAACTAGAGAAATTTATTAAACGAACAACCTTATCCATTATATTTTGTCTTAAATCACAGCATGGTGAAGGGTTAATAAGCTTCGGCATAGTCGATTATAACAGTCTTGCATGTGTTTAGCCCAGTGAAGCCATTAGGATTGGAAATGTACATTTTTCGTATCTTTTGATGGCTTCAGGTACCATGTTTAATCCTGAAATTTTTCGTATCTTTTGAATCTGTACGCAAAATATGCTAAAACTTACTAAGACTGATCATCTTAACCGACTCGATACTAATACAATAGCAGCTTTAATAATGGGGAAAAAACATTGAGGAACTTTCAACATAGGATCCACCTAAATCTAGTATTGCAAAGTTAAGTTGAGGAAATTAATACGAACTATTTGATATAATTGCCTTGGGATAAACGCTTTAGCTCGTATATTAATTTTTTCAAAAACTAATTTGTTTTGACAACATCCAAAGATAGTTACTGTATTTTTTAAGTACACTAGCTGACCCGACAGTCGTTGTCCTGTCCAAATTAGGAAAAATGTTTGCGTTCGATTTTTAAAATCCGTTAAAAAGATACGAACATTTGAAAGATAGTCAAATCGATGGAGCCGTTTTCTGATTTTAGGTAAATCGAAAAAAGTGGGCGTTAAAGTGGGCGGGGAAAAATTTTCTTTCCGTTTAAAACCTAAGTTGGGCCATGGCGATGATTTTAAAGAAAAAATCGTCCAAATCGGTTAAAATTTATTTCAACCTGTATCTTTTTAGGAAAAAGTGTATCTTTTTGGAAACTAAAACGTATCTTTCTCGAAATTTCACTGGCAACACTGGTTTAACCTTTTATTTTTAAGAAAAATTTTTACAACATATTTTTATCTTTTTTCTAAAAACATTTTGTTTTTAAGGATTTTATTTTAATTTGTCTGCTTTCATTTTAAACTATTCAAAAGCTTTGATGTCTAGGTTTTTCTTTGTTTTATTTTTTCAAAAAAAAAAAAGTACAAACATTTACGGTCTTTAAAACTGTTAAAATATTAAAAATATTTGCACGCTGTAACCAGTATTTAAAGCAGCATTATAATGCGATTATAACATTAAGGCACACATGCAAATGATTTACAGTGAAAGGCAATCTAATAAAGGACACTAAGAGAAAATAATTGAACTTTATTAAAGCATCAAATTAAAACGGCTGCTTAAAAACAAAATACAGCTTCTTATTTGATATTTTACTGATTTGAAAGTAGAATTTTTTAATTACAAAAAAAGAAAATTTTTTTCAAAGTTGTTCTTATTCGACCTTTCGAAATTTAAATGAATAAAAATTAAAATTAAAATTGCACAATGGCAGAGTGCAAGTCTAGAGTCTAGATGTCGATGTGTGAACAACATAGTTTTAAGTTTTTGTGTTTATAAAAATTCACTGAAAAGAAATCCCTGATGATGATCTTCAAAGAAGATCGAAATATTGGAAGCAAATAAAAAGGAATTTTTATTTACAAAAAAACACTGGCCTGGAGCTTGATTAATTTTTATTTATTTTTTTTGAAATTTTAAAGGACAATGTTTAAAGACATTGCTGTACTCATTTCATTGTTTATGTAAAATAATTTGAAATTGTTTAAATTTAGTCTTCTCAATTGTCCAAATTCGCCTGTCTCTATGTCTACTGATAGTTTTAAACATTTTATATACGATATTTTATTAACAAAATACGCCAACAAATAAGGCATAAAATGAATGCATAAACATATTTGCACTTAAATATCTATACGAGTGACTTTGTTAAGCAGACATATTTACATATATTTTTACATATCGTTGGTCTCATGTAGAAAGGCCCTAACTTACATAATTGCAACAAAACAGGAGAAGGTAAAACATAATAGCAACTAAGTACATGTTCACACAGAGAAAAAACAACTTAAAATCAATAAAAACCATATTGAATCAATAAGACACAATAACGAAAGTCTAGTAATGTTGAAAATTTTCACTTTAATATGGAACATTTTTAATTTAAAGTTGCCCTATTTTGATCATTTTAATATGGAAACAATGAAAAAAAATATGGAAAAAATACAGAAATAATAATTTTCGGCACTGAATTATTATTGAATTCCAATGGAACAATATTGTCGTCTAATTAAAACAAAGTATAAAAGTTATTGAAATTATATTTTTTTTTTTTTATTTAAGAAAACAAATTTAAACATTATTGAAATAAGAATGAAACATTTTCAAAGTAAGGTTCTTCAGCTTTGATTTAATATTGAAGCGTTATAAAATTTAAAATGCACACTATTGATGCCAGGTTTCAAAATATTTTGAATTGATGCCAGTATTTATTGGCTAATAAATCACTGATGGTTTAATTGTTGGTTTAGTTGAACTAATCTTGAATTTATATGTAGTTTAAACTCAACAACCATAAATAAGTGTCCCATGTATTATATATGGTTAAAAAAGTAATATGTGGCAGCACTACGATAAATCTTATCAAATTCATATGGGGTGTATTGGTAGTTTAAACGCCCAATTTTATGCGTTTAAATGTGGTTTATTTGTTTAGTTATTTATAGATTTGTCGGTTCAAACACATTTTAAACCAAAAAGTGAGTTAAACTTGCTCTGATTTTTTAGCCCTTAGAGTATCGCTGAAGATGTCATATTAGGTCTGTTGTCTTGCACTCATCTTCTTATTTCAGACTTGAATGAGCCTGCGTCATCTTTAATTCCAAACTAAAAATAATTTGAAACAAGAGAGCATTAATTTTACTTAAAAATCAATTAGGCAGATTTGAAGAACAACACCTAACTTTTCCATTTTCCATGCAAAACCTGGGTTCGATTCCCAGTTTAGTCAAGAATGAAAATGATCAGTAAATTTTAATTTATTTCATGTTGAAAAACTACTTTCTTCATAAGAATAATTTAATGAAAGTTAAATTTAATGAACTTTAGCCTGATTAAAATATCAAAATTTGGATTAAAACGCCATAAACAGTTCAACAAAATAACCACAATACAAATTATTGTTAAAAGCTAAGGAACCACCTCTATGTTGACCTTTGTCCTTGAAGTTGTGCGGAAAAAGGTCAAGAAGAAAAAAGAAAGACAAAAAACATGAAAAACAGAAAAATGTTCTATCAAAGTTATTTTCGGGAACACAAAATTTATTATTAAGAGTTTTGTTTGACGTGCTAAATTCCCAATATTTTCATATTTGATAAATATACTGAAATTTATTGTTGAGTGAAAGCTAGCTTCTATGCGCATTTCACATTTTAGAAAAATGTACTTTGGACTTCATGAAGAATTCTTGACAAAAAGTACAAAAAAACAGAAGTAAGGAAGACCATGTAAATCAATTAAAATATGAAATTAAAAATGAGTTTATTCATTCAAAACAAATTTCGATCTACCAAGGTTGAAAAAAACGTTTGTTTTAAACATTTACGTTTGACTATTGACTGCAATCCGTCATCAATGGCAGTTAGGGTAGCCAGATTTTAAATTCGGAAAAACAGTACATTGAATACATAAAAACAGTACAATCAAGAAAAAAACAGTACAATTTTTTTGACGCCAACATTACCATTTGTTTTAATAAGTAACCCCCAATTTCACCAAGTTCAGCTATAATAAACTATCAGTTCAAGCTGTCAAAACATATTGTAAGCTGGAAGTTAAAGTAATAGTTAGTTTTAACTGAACTTGGTGAAATTGGGGTAAATATATTAAACTTTTGATTGAATATGCAACAACAATTATATAAAGAAAGAAATACACTTAAAATGTGTAACGTCAAAGGAATTATTTCCAGTTTATGGCATTTCATAAATATATGAAATTACTCCATTTGCGTTTAAAAAGCAAACACCACAAACGAAGCATTTGGCCAGGAAAACCATAACATTGCTGTAAGCCATATAAGAAAGGAGAAAAGCCTTACTTAGCTCAAAACAATCAACTCATTGATTTTGTAAGTACGATTTTCTTTAAACATATTCGTATATAAAGCAATTTTCACTACACACATAGTTGCACAAATCATATAGAATTTGAGAAAATGTTTGTTTCCTAAATTAATTTTCCAATTTTAAATAATTTTTAAATTATTTACGGCTAATTTTACCAAGTTCAGCTATAATTAACTATTACTAAAACAATATGTTTTTTGACTTTTATAATGAAAGTTAATTAAACCTGGGGGCAAATTATGGCAGTCGTTATCGAATACTTTTTAGATTCGAAGGCAATGTTATTTCAGTTGATACTGAACGAATCGTTATTATTTTTTCAGTGTTGTGAAAACTAAAATAAATGCTTTACAATACTAAAAAAATAATTTCGATCCGTTCAGTATAGACAGAGAGAATTAGAAATAAAATTGCTTTCGAATCGAAAAAGTATTCGATCACGACTGCCATAATTTGCCCCTGAACTTGGTGAAATTGGCCATTAATCTATAAAATCCAAAAGAAATAGTTTGGTTTATTTTTATTTCACACTTTTTTTTGTCTTTTTTTTGTCGGTTGCAAATATCTCCCATACCACCGCATAAAATTTAATGAATGATATCTCATTTTAAAGCTTATTTCTAAAACTAATGACGAAAAATAATTAGAAATTGAAAAATTAATATTTTCATTGATAAAAATTACGGTACGAAATATTCGCACGGGTCATCTAGTTTTTATAAATTTTGAACACGCATAATTTTCCAAATTTGTTTGTTTTCAATTTTACGTGATTTCGATTTCCAGAACATGCCCGAAAAATAAAATAGTTCTAAAAATTAACGATAACTGTTTTGGAATAAGTATTTTTTAGTACTTAAAAAAATTTATATTTTATTTTTGTCTTTCTCAGGTGTGGAAAGGGAAAGACTGTTGGAAGAGGTAGCCATAAAATCATAACAACACGAAAATATACCACTGCTACGAGCCACCCATTATAATTTAGATTTCTACTGTGTATTTATGAGAAAACAATGACCACAGCGTAAAAACTCTTATTATTTTAGAACTTTTTTTTTTAACACAACATAATTTTTTGTAAGCCAGTTCTGTTAAATATAGACTGAGCAAAAAAAAAAACAGTACAAAAAACAGTACAAAGTGTAAAAACAGTACATTTGCGTACTGTTTTAGGAGTTGTGCATAAAACAGTACAATTGCAAAAAATCAGTACATGTACTGCTTAAAACAGTACGTATGGCAACCCTAATGGCAGTGAGTGTTAAACGGCAAACCCCTCTGGAGAGATTGTGTGATTAGAATCGAAACATGTTAGGGCAACCTGTCCGTGATAACCTGGGTTCGATTCCCAGTTCATTCAAGAATAAAAAATTATTAATAAATTTTAATTAATTTCGCGTTGTAAAATTACTTTCTTCATAAAAATAATTTAATGAAAATTAAATTCACTGAATTCCAGCGTGATTAAAACATATTTTTTCAATTAATTCAATAATGCTGTTTCAAACAATTTTTTTAATTGTTCCAATTAATTTCCATTAATTGAATTAACCGTGTTAATTGAAAAAAATAATTTAATTTGTGTTTACGTTTTATTTTGCCTCTTTCAATTAAACATGTTGATTGAAAATGAACAGAAAGAAAAGCTCAAACTTACAAATGTGTTAATTGATATGAACAATTTGTTTGCTGGCGGAAAATCAGTACAGAATTTAATTAATAGTACAAATTTCTAACAAATACGTTAATTGAAGTTGGTTTTTCATTTTTTTCTGTGTGTGTCAAAATATAACAATGCTTGTAAAACTGTTATTTTTTATATATTCAGGTATACGATAAAAATCGATCGATTTCAAAATGAACGTTTTTAAAAGGTGTGATGAATTTCGAGGATTTTTAAAATCCATTTTTGAATTATAGTCTTAAATTTTTGTTCAGAATACACTTCAGTTTACGTATATAATATAAAATTTAAAAGAATTAAGACTGAAAATAAAAATAATATGTATTACACAAATACCCCGGCTTGCGTCGCTTTCGAAGTTGCGTCTTTTTAAAATTACTGTGATTTCGAAGTTGCGTCGTTTTTGTTTCACTTTGCGTTGCATGGCTTCGAAGTTGCGTCGCATTGCTTCGAAGTTGAGTCGCTAGTGCTTCGATTTGCGTCGTTTATATAAAAATGTTTGTGCAAAGCTAAAACAGAAAAATGGGATTTCCCGTTGAAGTCTAATGCAAATATGTATGTGAAGGATGTCTGCTGATTGCAACTGGTTTCAAATTACATTTGCTAAAGTAAAGTAAAATTTAACTACATATTTTGCAGCGAGTCAAAAAAAGCAAATAAACTTAGAACAAAAACAGGGCATTTTGACGCGTTCAAAATCAGGGAAAAAGGCTGTTGATATAGAAAGGACCCATGAAACTAGTCCCTTCTACAATAAAATCCATTTGCTGTTCCAGTGATGCTGATAAAATAAGGAAATTTGTTGAAACAAGAACATCATTACTACATATTTGGATTGAAGATTAAAATCAGCGATGAATGCCCTTAAAACAAAAGATTATTCTTAAGAAAGCTTTAACTTTATTTGAAGATCTAAAATAAAAGGGGGGTGCTTTAAAACCATTTGAGATAAGGCCATGATGGCTTTATTGCGTAATTGAATGGGAGATAAAGCCATAATGGCCTTATTGCCCAATCATTGAGAGGTAAGGTCATATTTAAAATTTTGCGAAATGAGAGATATAGCCATATTTTTTTTCACAAATGAGAGATAAAGCCTTTTTTTCAGAATATTTTTATGCATGGTGTAAACATTATGTAAAAGGGATAATTATCATTGAAAAACATTTTTTTATTCTTGTGACGCACGCATGAAAAATTTATTCAGCGAAGCCACCTGCAGCGTCTTACTGGAGGAAAAAACCCCTAAGCAGAAAAACTTTAGTATGCGAAGCCAGATTTCAATACTTAACTTTAGTGTCTCCGGAACTGAAATGAGAGATAAAACCATTTTCTAAAATTGCTAATGTGAGCTTAGGCCATGATGGCTTTATCTCCCATTCAAATGAAAAAAAAAAAACAAAAAGGCTTTATTTCCCTACTGAATGAGAGATAAAGCCATCATGGCCTTATCTCACATGGTATTAAAGCACCCCCCCAAATAAAATTATCCGTTATTAAGTCTATCAAATCAAAATTTATGTTTTCAGCTCAAATTTTGAATCTCGGCACCAATTAAACAAAAATCAATACAAATCCTGCTTCGGTTTGCGTCGAGTTTTTCCAGTCGCAATTAGCGACGCAAACCGGGGTATTGGTGTGTATACAAAAGAAACTGCATGAAAACGACATTTTCGGTTTTAAATCGTTTCGTTTTTAAAATCGATTTTCATCACACACATGATGGTATTAAATTTTTCTGACGATACTCAATTTCGAAAAAAGTTAAGTTAGGGCCTTTCCACATGAGATCATTCAATATATTTTATAAAACGCATATAAAAGAATTTTCAAATATGCAAACAATAACAATTATAAAAATAATAAACGACCATCCAACCGAACAACAGCAAACAAATATAAACAAATTTCCACATACTTTTAAATACACTCACATACATACGCTCTCTTTAATATAAAATTTAAACAGAAATTATGAAGAAAATTTGCATAAATTTTATTAGACTCATTAAAAATCATAAAAACATATTTTTCGTCCGTCGTCAAACGTTTTCAATATTATTAAATATTTTTTTTTTTTTTTGTTAGTTTCTTAATTGTGGTTGTTGTTTATTGTTTGTTATTATGAAAATTATTCAGTTTTAATAATTATTAAGAAATTTATACAAATTCTTATTCATATTTTTATATTTGAAAAGTCAATTTGTTTATGTTTTTTGGTGATAATAATGATGTTGATGATGACGATATTAATGATTATTTATGCAATCAAATGTGTCAAAATATGTTTTAATTTAAAGATTTATAAGAATTTTATATTAAAATTATTTCTTTAATATTATAAAGGATTTTTAAAGGAATATGATTTAAATCAAAGAAATTTTGAGTTTTAAAGAACAGAGAAAAAAAATCAGTTTTGAACGCAATTTGTGGTTAATTGTTTGAAATGAATTCTTAAAAAAGAATTTTAAGATTGTCTCAATTATTTAAATACTAGCTGACCCGGCAAACGTTGTTTTTAGTCTTGGGCTTAATCGTTCATTTAGGTGACCGGTCATTAACGTTCAATTCAAAACAGTGAACGAGTTCGTTCACTTCGTTCAGTCGTTCATTTCGGGTCACTTGTCTTTTGCTTCAGCTTATCTTTTGTGTCAGTCGGTCTTTTGTGGATTTCGTTCATTCATTCACAATTGATTGAATACGGCAATGTGTTAAAAGAAACAAGTATAGCATATTTGTTTGATGTTACACTCAAAATATTATGTAGGTAAATTCAAAATAATATTAAGTTTGAAAAACTGAAATTTCATTTAAAATAAAGGAATTTTGCGGCTATTTTTTAATGTTAATTTTAAAACGGAGAAATTCTTTAAAAATTAATAAATTTTTCTGTTATTTCAATGTACAAACTACAAAAAATACATTCAAAGGTTTTTTCAATTAATTTTAACTCAATTTAAATTACATACTAAAACAGCTAAAACAGTATTTATACCTGTCATTATTACCTACCAAATCAGTGAAAAATTTGTGTTTTTTTAATTTATGTGCACATGTTCCTATAAGTATGTAAATAATAAAATAATTTAAAATATCTTTGCAGTTAAGTATTTCAGTTTTATTTTATGCATAAAAAATAACTGAACATATATTTTTTGGAGAAACATATAGAAATAGTTAAAGAATTAGTTTAATTATAAAATAACAAATTTTATTAAGTTTTAACTCTACGGAAAATGATTTTAGTAAATTACATTCAGTTACTGTACAACTTTTTGAGTGTACCCAAAAATAGAAAACAATAAACGAAAAATTCTGAGTTGTTTTTTCGTTTACCCAACAACTGATTGAAAAGAAACAATACTATTAAAATGTTTATGTTGTACCAGTATACTATATTTGTTTCTTTTAACACATTGCCAGTGGCAATTTGCCACATCGTTTAGAAAATTTCATAGTACAATCTGGGCTGCCATATGTAGTGATTTCTCGCTAAACGTGGCGGTTTTCATACTTGTTTGGTGATCTCATATTCTAAGTGCTTAGGTAACTTTATTTAAAGAGAAATAATTACTTAAAAACTTTAACTGCCTGTTTTTCGAACTTATTATGTCATTAATCAATTTATATGATATAAAATACACAATTTTTTTTTAAATATAAAAGCTTGTCGCGAGATTTAAGTACTCGTATTTACTTCGTTTGAGAATTTTAGTAGTTAATATCAGTCACATCAACCGTCATTTTCAGCAAGTTCAGTTATAATTAACTATCCGCTATAACTGACAAAAACATATTGTTAACTGGAAGTTAAATTGGTCGCAAGTTATTTAATTTACTTGATCTTCTACACAAGTGAATCTCGCGACAATTTATGTAACGACGTTTTAAGTTGATATTAAAAGTTTTTAAGTAACATTATTTATATTTTCTTTTCAGAGCATTTAAATAAAATATGTTTTTTTTAAATATTTGATTACTTTTAACTCGCATTCGTATTCTCCGTAAGTCATTTCAGTTGATACCCATATTGAAGATTAGGAGTCACTCAGCAAGCCCTCCCATTTGATACTCATATTGTTGGAATGCATTTAAAATAATAAGTCCGCCATCTTGGGTGTTTTACATGTTGGATGTATAATAACTTTACACAGTTAACCATGCATTGTCATCCAAACTGAACATATGTTATAAAATGTCAGCTAAATCGGTTTGAGTAATCTGCTTTAAATTTGAGTTGCAAGATTTTACCCACAAACATACATTGCAAGTTAAATAAAAGCTATTAAAATTCATAAGTAGTTTCTTATAAACTAATATTTTTTTTATTTTACCAGTCTATTGCCTGTAATTTCTACAAAAAGAAATCTAGCAGTGCATAGTAATTAATAGTGTAAAAGCTGTAATTTTTTAATGAAAACTGAAGGATAAAACATCTATGCTAAATAATTGTTGAAATAGTTAAAGATAACTGTTAGGTACGAACACGACCAGCTTTCTTTTTTAAAAATTACGGGCATCATTCATATACGAATGCTTAAGTTATATCTACATTAAAATGGGCTTTCCCGAATAATTTCGTGCTCTAAAACTTGACTAAGCTTTAATTAATAAAGTTGTCGAATATTGAATTTGGTTATTTATTTTAAATTCTAATTTAAAAAATAAATGAAATAAATATGTTTACAATTTTCTGCTCAAATAAAAAATTTGCATTTGGCGGGTTTTATATTAAGAACAACTGGCAACGCTCATGTAAAATTGTGAATAGCAGCCAGGGTTGTCGGATTTATTTTGATCTTTTTTGACAAATTGATTGTTCAAAATCGCCAAAACCTTTTTTTTAAAAATATTTTTTATAAATCCTAAAAAATAAATGTCTATTTGCTAAAATTTGCCAAAAATGGGAAAAAGTCGCGTTGATACATATTTTATTAATTAAAATGTTTGGTGAACACAAAAAAGGTACAATAGTTTACAATAGTCTAACTAAAGCAGCAAAACGATTTCTTGTGGTTAGTATTAAATAAATATTGGATATATATCTAAAATGCTATACACTTCACCGTTAAGGCATTCTTACTGTTTTTTTGGAAAACAATGTGTACGATTCAGTTTATTCAACATATCATATAATGTATAGCTCGTAATAATGTGCCAAGAAGTTTATACTGCACTCAATTTTGAAAGCGAGTTTTAGTGGAGTTAATTATTAAAAATAACTCTTTCAACACAGACATTAACAATTGGAATAACATGCACATAAAGAGTTCTTTAAAATGGTACGTACCGGACGTATCCTTATAGCTATATATTTTTTCAAAAACTAATTTATATTACATGGAATACCACATTGAAATAGTAAACAAACGGTAAATTTGTATACGAGTCTCAAAACAAATTCATGGCTTATCCTATGCTCACACTTGGGTTCTTTAACTCTGCTTAACGTTTTTTTTTTTTTTTTTTTTTTTTTTCTTAAATAATTCATAAATTTTTACAATTTTATCATTTATATGTTTAAAATAATCTTCTGATAACTTTATAAAGTATTTTTTATCCATTTTTAATACTTAAAAGAAATATTAATTTGTTTGTTGGGTTTTTTTCTTAATAATCTGTCATCTTAATCATCTCTAATGTAATAACATTTAGCTTAAACGCGTTTTAAAACCCATTAGTCCCAATTTACACTAGGGACATTTCTTGCTGTACAGACGAAGTTTAATGGCGAGGGGTCGAAAAGGTAGAGTGTTTAGTACATGACTATCTGTACTGAACATTTTTTTCATTTCTCTTTCTTACTTTTTGTAGTTTACATACAAGTATTAATTTCCGTCTGACTTCTAATGTTTCATATGTAAACGCTTCAGGTAAAATAAAAAGAAAATTCAAAAAATATCCGGCAAGAAATGTCCCTAGTGTAAATTGGGACTAACTGCCTATTTCACGATGTCACTCGAACGTATACGTTCGCACAAATAACATATAAATCAAAAACAAAATTAAAAAATTTGTTTTTGGTTTACATGTTATTTGTGCGAACGTAAACGTTCGATTGACATCGTGAAATAGGCAGTTAGTATTATCAAATTTACCACAAAATCGCCATATATTTTAAAATCAGCCAAAAATAAATCGCATGTCGCCAAATTGAAAATTAAGTCGCCAAGAAACTTGACAACCCTGATCGTATTATGAAAATGTGTAAAAGAATGTGGCAATGAGTAAATGAAATAAGAATATTATACTGGCATCACATATACATCACAATAGTATTGTTGTTTCTTTTCAACCAGTTGTTTGGTAAACAAGTGACCGACTGACTAAAAAGACCCAAGTGAACCATGCAAGTGACCGATTGAACGGAATTGAACGATGCAACTGAACGGCCGTTCATCGTTCATCTGACTGACCCGTTCAATTGAACTAGTTCGTTCATGACCGACACAACTCTAGTTGTTTTGCCATATAACTTATTTCTTTTAGATGTTACAGTGTCTGCATGCCAAATTTTAAAAAATCCGGTTGATTAGATAAGAAGATAATAAAAATTATAGGCTATAGTTCTTTCCAGATGTTACACTATTTGCCTGCCAAATTTCAAGAAAATCAGTTGATTAGTTAAGAAGATATAGGGAGGGGGAGCTTTTACCCCTCCTGCCCTATTTCATGCCCTGTTCTCTTTCAGATGTAACAGTTTCTGCATGCCAAATTTTAAGAAAACCGGTTGATAAGTTCGAAGATAAAGGGAGAATAAGCTTTTACCCCTCTTGCTTCACGCCTTAAAAATAAAAACTATAGGCTTTAGTACTTTCCAGCTTTAACACTATTTGCCTGCGTAATTTCAAGATAATCGGTCGATTAGTTAAGAAGATATTGGGAGGGGGAGCTTTTACCCTTTTTGCCCTATTTCACATCCTATTCCCTATTTCCTTTCAGCTGTTACAGTGTCTGCATGCCAAAATTTAAAAAAACAGTTTGATTAGCTAAGAAGATATAGGGAGGGGGAGCTTATGCCCTATTTTGCGCCCTCTAGCGATATAAAATGTATAAAATACATACAAATACAAAATTTCATAAAAATCAGTCAAGCCGTTTCGGAGGACTTCAAAATGGAGGGCATTTTGTTGATATTTGTATGGAAATATTTCGAAAAATCTCAAAGCCGATTTTAACTTAAACCATCCACAGACTATCCCCAACGTACCCTAAAATTTTGGTTGAAATCCGTCGAACCGTTTTCGCAGTAAGTGATGACATCAAACTGTACACTTCTTTTTATATATGTGACAGCGAATAGAGAAAGGGACCTAAAGGGTAAAAAAATTAATTTTCACTTTTTTTTTTTTTGATGTGGACAACATCTGAGCATCGAATGAGACTGATCCCTGAATAAAACCGGTTTTTACCCTTAGGACCCTTTCTATTTTGCGCGTCACATGCATAGATTGAAAAAAACTTTTTTTGTAACAAAGACATTTGTTGCACAAAGTATACAGAGATGAAAAAAGTGACGTATGAAAAATGCCTAAATCATTTGCGAGGGCAGCTTTCGAAGAAAGAGAAAGAAAACGTTTTTTATTAGTGAAGTAACAATGCGTAAAAACAGGCCGCTACTATCAACACAAATTGCATAATCAAAACAAAAAACGAAAAAGGGCAGCTTTCGATGAAAAAGACAGAAAAAACACAATATTTTCTGTCTCGTGACGCCTCTGTATACTCTGTGATTTGTTGTCAGCCATACCAATCTATCTATCTATATATATAAAAATGAAAAATGTTTGTATGTGTGTTTGTTTGTTTGTTTGTTGGCTTATAGACTCCGAAACTACTGAACCGATTTTCCTGAAATTTTTACAGTAACATCACGTCAGCCCTAAAAATAAAATAGGCTACTTATTTTTTCGATAGGGGCAGGGGAATTGGTACCCCCCATAGAATGCCAATATTAATTATCGCATATCTTAAGAGCCGCTGGACGCATTTTGCTGAACTTTTGTAGTAGGATCTTCTGAGCCCCGAAATTGAAATAAAATAGCAGCGGGGGTATTGGAATCCCCCATAGGACACCAATGTTTAACATCGCATATCTTAAGAACTGTAATAGTGAGAATGTTCAAACTTTCTAGAAGTCACTCTTATGGTATACTACACTTTTGAAAATAAAAATAAAGCGGGTAGGCGCAGGGGGGAAATACCTCTCATAGGATGCATACATTAAATATCGCTCAACTGAAGAACTATTAAAGGGAGAGCCTTCAAACGTGGTTAAAGCTACTATTATAGTAAACTATAAATTTCAATATAAAAATGGGCGGGAGAGACAGGGGAGGAGCAGTACCCCTCATAGATAGAAATATTAATAAGAGCCATTGTACGCATTTTGTTCAACTTTTGGTAGTATGATCTTCTGAGCCCCGAAATTGAAATAAAGTAGCAGCGGGGGAAGTGGTTTTCCCCATAGGACGCCAATGTTTAATATCGCATATCTTAAGAACTGTTATAGTGAGAATGTTCAAACTTTGTAAAAGTCACTCATATGGTATACTACACTATTGAAAATAAAAATAGATAGGGGAAGGCGCAGGGGGGAAATACCTCTCATAGGATGCATATATTAAATATCGCTCAACTGAAGAACTATTAAAGGGCGAGTCTTCAAACGTAGTTAAAACACTATTATGGCAAACTTTAAATTTCAATATAGTAATGGGCGGGGTAGACAGTGGAGGAGCAGTTCCCCTCATAGATAGAAATATTAATAAGAGTCGCTGCAAGTATTTTGTTGAACTTTTGGTAGTAGGATCCTCTGAGCCCCAAAATTGAAATAAAATAGCAGCGGGGAAGCGTTACGCCCTATAGGACGCCAATGCTTAATATCGGATATCCGAAAAACTGTTAAAGTGAGAATGTTCAGACTTTGTAGAAGTCACTCTTATGGTATACTACACTTTTAAAAATAAAAATTAAGCGGGTAGGCGCAGGGGAGAAATACCTTCCATAGGATGCATATATTAAATATCTCTCAATCGATAAAGTGGTTAAAGCAGTGTTGCGAAGCGCACCGGGTTAAGCTAGTAAGTTTATAAAGGCCGATTCACATATTTCTTTTAAACAAAATCACTCATTATCGTTGTGTCTACTTGTCGGTAGTCAGGTTTTACGTTCCTAATGTAATCCACTTATTCTTTGATAATGACATGGCTCATAAACGACTCTAATCAAATCATTATTTCTACAAATATTTTCTCAAAACGTTGTAGGGAATCCATTTGGTCAGACTTTCCCTTTCATACTGGTTCTATGTTACATATTATTTTTCGCTCAGTTAAAATTTCAGAAGAATCTCATTTCAAATTCATATTAATCAAGTTTTATTACATTGTTGCTTGATGTAAAATTTTGTTACGTTTTTAATCGTGTTTACTCATACCACGCGTTAAGCAGTTAAGAACGATGACACATTTCAACAGGGCATATAAATCATTTTTATTTAGATAAGAATCTTAAAAGGGCGTGATTAACCTTTAAATGTATGTGGAAGTGTACACCAAAAGGTAAAGGGTTAGTTTAACAAAAAACTTTGACTTGTATTAGGGGAGTTCATTGTAAAAAGTAAAAAAAAAATATTGTATTATTTATTTTTTGTTTGTATCACATTTATAGTTTTTTTTTTTAATTAAGCAGAAATCAAGAAAATATCTTCCTTTAAACATCCTGAACACCCCTATTTCCTACAATTCTTCTGTTGTCAAAGGCCAACAACATGAAAGGGCCATGTTTATTTGTAATTAAGCCATTAATATGCGAACAATCTTTTACCGCTTTTTAAGTTTTTCTGTATGTTGTCTTAAACTCTTTCTGCCTTTTTGTTGTCAGTTAAATACTTTTTGTTTCTTGTTAAATATAATCGATTTATAATAATGCCGACAAAAAAGTGTTAAGCAGTAAACGAAACTATAAAATACAGAAAAGAAGAAACGTTAACAAAAATGTCGCCATTTTAATAAATATGAAACATTATTGCAATATGATTAAGTCGAAGAACTTTTTTAATAAATTCAATCATATTAACATTAAGTTGACAATATTGAAAAAATTAATATTAATTTTTTACAAAGAAAGTATTATTTAAACCCAATGTTACTTTTAGTAAAGATCATTTATTTTAAAATATTTCTAAAAGGTTTAACACTTTAAAGTCTTATTTGATATTTTTAATTTGAGGCTAAATGATGAAACAGAACTGAGTCTTCAACTTCAGGCAAAAATTTTTAAGCCCATAATTAAAACGTCGGCAGTAACTTCAAATTCGCTCTCATTTCTTTCGTTTTCTTTTGTTCATATTTTTCTTTGTTTACAAAATGTATGAAATTGAATGAAAGTATGGTAGCATTGTTAAGAGAATAATTTTATTTATGTGAGAGCATTAGAAAAAACGTCCTCAAAATAAAATTGATTTTATTTCTCGACCGCATTCTCTGGCATAATTTTATGTCAAACTGTATGAAAAACATCGTTCAGCCCCAGTTCTGTTTCATCATTAAAACTTAAGAGTTTTTGTTACAGCCATAGAAAACGAGTAGCACAGAAAGGGAGAATAGAAAGCCGAACTCTATGATTGTGTTAGTAAGAAATGTGTTTATGTACTTTGTTGCAGTGTTCGGAAATAAACATTAAGGCTCTAATTATGTTAATCGCAACGCAACAGCAAAGATTAACATTGAAAGCAGAAACAAAGTCATAAATATTTTGTAATTTGTTGTTGCTTTGTCTGGGTTCACACTATGAAAGTTTTCTTTCAGAAAGTCTGAGTTTATAGATGAGAGGGGAAGAGATCATGCTTTTTTCTCTCCTCTCTCACCCATAAACTCAGACTTTTTGAAAGAAAACTTTCATAGTGTGATCCCAGACTTTCTACAGAAAATCATGTACCGTTTTAAAACTTTCAACGCCAAAAGCTATGCAGCGTTTGAAATTTTAAAACGCAATACGAATTTCTGTAGAAAGCAACAACAAAATTACAAAATATTTATGTCTTTGTTTTTGCTTTCAAGTTAATGCTTTGGCGTGTCGTTGCTATTTAATAATTAGGGCCTAAATATTGCTCCTTAGTAATCGGTTCAGTAGATTAGTGGTAAACACAAACGCTAATAGTGTTTGTGTAGTAAATTATAACGTTTCCCTGTTTGCCATCTTCGAGCACAAAAAATAATACTGATCTTATCAAACTCAACAAAAATATGAGCACACTTAATTCCTTTCGGTTTTTTTAAGAAAAACGCAAACTTTGTTGTGTTCGGTTCAGCTCATTAGTGTTCGTTTGTTTCTGTTGTGCGTAGCGCGCTCTTGGCTGGTAAAAAAAACAAAAATTTTTTTACAAAAACAAAATACACATACGAAAAAAAAAAACAAAAAGCCAGCAAAATAATTTTACACAAACAAAACATATACACAATACATACACAAGCTGTTCGTGGTGGGGCCGTTACTAACATTTTTAAAGAAAGAAATATTATAGCACATTAAAATATAATGCTTGTCTACAGTATCACTACAATTGTTCTGTTTTTAAACGAAGAACAAAACACTATATAATGTTCGGCTCTTTCTTGAAAATAGTTACGAACGGTATTAACGGTTGTGTTCGTCTACACAAACACTAAAAAAATAGATATCGCTATTGGGTGTGTGAGCCGAACGCTAAATAATGTTTTTTTTAAGTTAAAAATTTAATCGTGGTTTTGTTTAAAGCTAAAAATAATCTTGGTTTTATTTAAAGCTACAAATTTAATCTTGGCTTTATTTAAATTTTGGAACTCAATCGTGGTTGTGTTGACTGTTTAAAATTGAAGTTTGGTGCTATATAAAGCTTAAATGTTTTTATAAATATCAATTAAGGTGCAAAACCGATTTTGTCAAATTCATATGGTTTGTATTGGTAGTTTAAACGCCAAATTTTATGCATTTAGAGATAAAGTTATTTCCGCTTAATTGAGTTTCTAAAAATGCACGACTTTTGACGCAATTAAACGGGAACTCAACTAAGCAGTACTCGGTTAATTGAATTGCCGATGCAATTAAAACGAAAATCGCTTAATTGAGCAAGATGTGCAATAAAGCGAAACACCCATCTGTAGATAGAAAATAAAACTCATTTCTTTATTTATTAAGTTAAAAAATGGTTAAGGTTTTTTAAAACAAAATAAAAATCAGGTACGATCATCGCACAATCTTTTTTGCCGCAAAATAATTTTTTTACGTTTGTAAAAAAAACATTTGCTCTTGTTTTTCGCAATGCGGTCTTATTTTGCGAAATAATTAAGCGGGTGACGCAATTAAACGGAACTCAATTAAACGGGTATTTTTACATGGACAGTTATACTGAATGATTTCGTTACATGATTTTAAGTGCAATTAAACGGGAAACTCAATTAAGCGGGGCTCAATTATCCAAAAATAACTGTAGTTTATATGTTAACTGAATTATAGAATTGTTCCTTTAAGCACATTTTTACCCACAAAGAAGGTTTAACTAGCTCTGATTTGTTAGCCCTTACTGTTTAATCTTAGTCCTAGTTTAATTGAAAGTTTTTAATACAATCTTTGTAGAACACCTGGTTTAACTAAAAGTTAAACTTTTATTCTTGGTTAACTTTTAATTTTAAAATTTAATTTTGAATAAATTTGATCGTGTATTTATTTAAAGTTTATTTTTAATCTAGGTTTAAAGTTGTTAAGGTTTCATTTGAAGGCTAAAACTTATTCTGAAACAAAAATTTATTTGAGTTTTAAATAAAATTTAAAACTTTCATTCTGCTTTTCGCAAAAACGCATACAAACTTAACATTTACTGCCAATTTGATGTTGTCGGCAGAACGCTTACTTTCGCAAAAATACATTTTAAATAAAAACTGAGTTTTTAAAAGAGTTAATAGGCAGTTAATCTTAGAATTACATAATTATTATGGCAGAGCTTATTTATTATATTTTTTGTTTAAAAATTTCTAAACAAAGTTAAAGAACATGTTGTTAAAAAATGGCTAATGGCTAAATTAGTTTTTTTTTTATGGCTAAACAAGATGAAAAAGTGCTAAATCTTGCCACTTAATGTCTGCATTGGCAACACTGGTTCTATACGAGGTATATAGAAAGGATTTAAAAACCGAATACTTCCTTGTCCTAATAAATTATACCGTTAATCATTTTAAAAGAAGTCAAGTGAACGGCAGTCAAATATGGCTGCTGAAAACAATTTTTAAGAAAATTAACTTAAACAGTAAATCATGCATTTCAAGAAAAATTATTTAAAATTGATCATCGTAAAGCTTTTTTTTGCAAGTAGTTGTAAGTAAGTAAAATGTTTTTGTACATTTTCTAAAGATGTTGTTGGTATTTTAAAGGCTATATTGGTGTTGTTGTTGTTGTTATTTTCCTAGTGGCACATGATAATAATGGCAGCCCAAACAATGGCATTAACAAAAAACATCATAAAAAATTAAAATAAAAATAAAAAAGAATAAAACTATTAAAGTTCCAGCCCCAGTATCAAGAACTACAGCAGCAGCAGTAAAAAAAAACAGCAATATCAGCATCAAACACTACTGTGATGATGTTGGCTCCTTGTGCATGTGCGATGATGATACGAGTACAATTGAACGTGTGGTACAATAACACAGAAAAAAATACTGATTTTCTTCTACAAAAAAAAAAAAAAAAACAGCAACTTTGTGCCAGGGCAATAGAGCCGAGCCGACTGAGCCAGCCAGCAACATGGATCAATATAAAAAAAAAATATATTGGGTGGTACGTGTTCAATGTTGCTTGTCCATGGTTGCAGATTTATTTTGTTTGTTGCATTCAATCTATATGGTTGATCCTCAACCAAAGCCAACAATTCTACAACACGTACTTCAAAAAACTCGTACAATATTTTTATGCAGTCGGCATTGGTTTCACATCAGCAACAAATGGATTGTATTTTCTTTTTGGCCTCCCCATCTGGCCCCTCTCTGTATTATTCGTTTTAAATGCCTGGCTTTTCTACTACGTTTTGAATTGTTTTTTAAGCATTTTTTGTTGTTGTTTTTTTTTTATTATTATTTTTTTTTTTTTGTAAAAAAGTAACAAAACTATGTTAAGTTGTTGTACACAAATACTTGTATGCACACTGAAACACTTGCAAACATATTTACACTCAAACAATGAAATTCATTCAATTCAGTTTACAAATTTAAAAAAAAAGAAAAACACCTTAATTTAAGGAAAAAAAAAGAAAAAATAAGTTTGTATTCGTATCAGTAAAAGGATTTCGAATTGAATGTTGGGGAAAAAATACAAAAATAAATTGAAAGACTTTTCACACAGTAGCGGTAGTTTTAGGGGCAGCCAATAATATTTCTTTAATCTCAAAAAAATCATTCTAAATAACAGAGAAACAAAGTTTCTTGTTTTCACATTTAAGTTTAAATATTAAATCTTGCCTTTAACTTTCGTTTAAACAAAAAATTAAAGATTTTAATTGTTTGCAAATTCCATTTAAATTTTGAAAAATTTGCATTTAAGTTTAATCTCAGTTTAAAATTTAATCTTACTTTATATATTGCTTAAAATAAAAATATGTTTTTAAACCTTACATTTAACCGTAGTTTAAATTGATGCTTTCTCCTTTTCTTTTAAGTTAAAAATAGAATTTTATGATTTTAAATTTTCCTGTGAATAAATAAAATCTAAATATCTAATACTTAGGGCTAATAAATTAGAGCAAGTTTAACTCTCTTTTTGATTTAAAATGTGTTTAAACCAGCAAATCTATAAATAACCAAACATATAAACCACCTCTAAAAGCATAAAATTGGCCGTTTAAACTACCAATACAACTCACATGCATTTGACAAAATTTATCGTGGTGCTACCACATTATTATTTTTTTAACTACATATAATACATGGGACACTGGTTTAAAGCTGTCGAGTTTTAACTTCATATTTCACATTAGGTTCAACTAAACCAGCGTTAAGGCATTCACTGATTTATTAGCTTAAAACCCCATTTAATATTTTAACTAAACAAGAGCGGAACGCTGAACGTTTTCTTTCGCTTAGCTTTAACGCTGATATGCCATACTTAAACAAGAGCGTCAGCGTTGTGTCACGAACAGTAGGGATAACTGCCTTATTTAATAAGACCGACATTAGAGATAAACAAAATGAGGATAAACCGCTAGATTGACAAAAAATAAAAAAAAATTGCGAAATGCCATTATTTATTAACAATAGCGGCCAACTTCACTATTAAACGTGCTGTCAAAATAGGATTTTCTAATTGCAAAGCGTTGACGCCGCGCTTTTAAGGGTTGCTTCACCCTGCAAATAATAGGACCAGTCCAAACACGCGTGTAAAGAGTAGTCCACAAGGGACCAGGACAAGTCCAAAAGTAACCCAAACGTATGGAAAAAACCTGGTCTATTTAACATTACGATGTCCTAGGAGAGGACCATATCACCCACCTTTGGACCACTAAGGGCTAAAAAATCAGAGCAAGTTAAACTCTCTTTTTGTTTTAAAATGTGTTTAAACCAACAAATCTATAAATCACTAAACATATAAACCATCTTAAAACGCATAAAATTGGGCGTTTAAACTACCAATACAGACCATATGACTTTGATAAGATTTATCGTAGTGCTGCCACATGTTATTTTTTTAACCACATATAATACATGGGACACTGATTTACAGTTGTTGAGTTTAAACTATATATAAATTCAAGTTTAGTTCAACTAAACCAGCGTTTAAACCATCAGTTTTTTTTAGCCATAAGGAGTAGTTTTAAAACTACGCAATACGATTAGTTTTGTACATAAGCATGTCGTTAAAAAACGAAGACATGTCGTCTAACTACAAACACTTTTTAACAATGACATGGTCCATGCTTGCATTACATCGGACCAGTCCATGGAGTAGACCATTTTATCAAAATGGATCACGTGGTCCAATTTTATTTGAAGGGCATACAAATTGTATGTGCAAAAGAATTTTTTTTTACATCTAGCAAACGCTTTCCGCTCTTATTTGGTTTCGGTTGTTAATTTAAATTTAAACTTTATTTTATTAGATTTACACTTTAATCTTGGTTTAAACTTTCCAGCGTTTATAAATGAAACATATAACCCGAACATGGCCTACAGGAAATTTAGCTTAATCGTAGATTTTTTAAGCTTAACAAACTATTCTAGATTTTAAATTTAACTAATCTTAGTTCAACTGACAGTTTTTAGATGACGAACGAACAATTCTTTTGTTTAATTTGCATCTAAAACAAAAAAAAAAAAAAAAAAAAATTTGTTTAAATTGATTTTAAATGTAGGTAAAACGAACGAATTTTTTGTTCGTCGTCTAAAACCAGCCTGAAATTGGTTTAAGTTAAAACCAAGTTTTATTTGAAATTGGATTAGTTTTTAACACAAGTTTAAACTTTATCTATATTATAGTTAATATTTAAGCTTTAACTAATTGTTTAAGTTTTGAACTTTAAAGTGCTTTTATTTTTTATGAATAATAGTTGTTTTTAGTTAACCAATAAATTAGGGCCAGCAAAAGTGTATGGCGTTGAAGTGTTGGCTAATTAATGTGAAGTTTAAGTTTGTTTTCGCATAAGGGGATTACGCTTTAAGCATTACCATATAATTTGATTACTTTTTTATGTATTAGTATTGTGGTTTAAAATAAATGTCAAAAATTGTTATCAAATTATTGCACGTGACGTGGAAAATAAGAATATTAGGCAAACATTTTGTATTATGTTATTTATTTCCATTTAATCACTGAGCTTTAAGTCAAAAAATGGCTCTTTACTGTTAACTGATATCGTATTTTAAGATAAAAAACGATTTAAATAAAGTTTAAATCAAGTTTATGTTGAAAACTTAAACTTGATGAAAAGAAAAGCAAATTTGAACATGCCAAACATTATTTATTTTTTATCTTTTGTAATTAACAAAATGAAATTGGTATGTACCTTGTGAAACATGGACAAAGATTCAAATCGAGATTTCTTAACTCGAAAATAAACGTAGTTTATTATCAAAAAGTAGTGGACAAAGGTTTAAATCGAGATTTCTTAACTCGAAAATAAACGTTGTTTATTATCAAAAAGTAGTGGGGAATGTAAGATGAGATAAACCCACTGTTTATTGTTGATGTGTTTTGTTTAAACTTTGATATTATTACAAGTAGAACTGTTGCTATAAGTCTTATACGTTTAACAGTTTTATTTGGTTTAATATCTTTAGTTTTTCTAAAATCTTTATGGATGAAGTTTCCTGATGATCTGGCCTAAGCAACCAGTGAAATGCGCATAGGAATAGCTTATCCCATCAACAATAAATTTCAAGTGTTTTTATCAATAATAAAAACTGGGAATTAAGCACGAATAGCAAAATCTTTTGAAACGTAGTTTATTTATAACTCATTTCGTTAAACCAAAGTTTTGCCAAATGTTCAACTTTTTAAGAAATTTGAAAGTTAAACTCCTCAAAAGTTTGTTAAACCAATAAGTTAGTAACTATCCCTTAAAATCCTTTCACAATAACATTTTTTTATTTCTAACTGAGGTAAATAGATGTATGTTTTGTTTTTTTTTTTGTTTATTTTAATTTCTCTCTGTGCACAAACATTTTTCCATTATTATTGTTTTCTATTGAAGAAAAAACTGCATGTTCTTCATAAGATAAGAGGAAAAAAGGAAAAAAACAAACAGACATTTTTAAGATACGAATACGAATTTTCTTGAGATATAAAAAGAGTATTTTGCTTGCAAAGTACAACAACATTTTTTTTTTTAATGTTTTGTACGAACATACGAATACATACAAGTACATACTTGAACAACATTTTAGATAAAAAAAGAAATGTATATTTAAAATATACAAAGGGGAAATAAAAAATAAAACGAGGAGTAGGGACTGGAGACTAAAGCAAATGCTTGAATGCAAACAGGGACTTTAAAGAGTGTTTAAAATGTGTACTTGCTTGGGTAAATATTTGTGCTTTAAGTTTTTTATGTTTTTATACGATTTTGTATTTATCTTTAAACTTTTAAATTTAAATTCTTTTTACTACTATGCTTTTATACTAAAGTATACTTTTATGGTTTTCTACTTTTGTACTGTACTACTTTTATATATTATTTTTTCATACATATTAGACCTTGTACTTTAAACGCTTTTATACTTTTTTATCTTTATACATTTAGCAATATGCCAAAATCGACTTTTTGCGAAAAATAACTTTTTTATTGTTGAAAATGGTTCTCTAGGGCATCAGAAGCAACTTTTGTTCCACGACTTATATATAATTCCGTTATTTACAAAATTACCATTATTTTTAGGTGCTTGAAGAAAATCAAAATTTTGACCGTTAAATTTCCAGAATTCGACCAAATGTTGTTTGGCAACTTTGTACAAAATTGTATGGCGAGTAGTTTTGTGGAACATATAATTTCAAAATATTTGCAAATACAGGGTGTGTTGATGGATTTTTCCAAAAAATGAATTTTACGCCATCTAGCGGCAATAATTTTTACTAACTATATTCTACCTTTAGAAAGGTAACTTAAATACCTTCCAACAAAAAAAAAACTTGAAAATCGGATGAAAAATAACCGAATGAGAAAGAAAAGATCTATAAGAAAATGAAATAGTATCAAATTTATATTAAAATATGTATGTATGCAACTTTTATTAAATCGATCATTAAAGTTTACATTTTTAGTTTTGCGAAAAAAATTTTAGTTTTTTTTATTATTATTTATACTTTTAAAAACCTCAAGTTATTTTATTTTTTTAATTTTTAGAGATCTACATAATAGTGCAAATTCTTTAGCTTTTCTTTGAGTTGGGACTCAAAATCCAAATTTGTTGTTTGCCAAACTTTTCACCGTGATATTTATAATTTAAACCTCTCAACATGTTTATTTGCTTTTTAAGAATTTTTATCCGATTACTCTGTACATCGACATCAGATAGTTTATTTCATAAATTAAATAATTCCATAGGCTCATTCACATAAAGCAAATTTAGAAATAGGACTTTACTCTCCATCCATCTCTTCCAATCTCTTTATTCATTCCTTAGCATTCCATTTTTTATTTTCCTGAAAAACCTTTTCATTATTTTCACACAATTTTCCATATCTTGCTTCGTTGGATAGAACTGCAAAATATCGAAAGGGAAGTGAATGCATTTGTTTTGCCGGGCCTTTATTTGCTGACACATGGTGTATATTTCTTTATGAGGTTCCATATCCTCGTTCCTCTTCGCCATCGCAAACACTCTCTCCACATTAATATTACTGTGGTATGAGTATACATCATCCACAGGTCTATCGATATATCTTTTGGAAAATGTTAACATCTTTCTCAAATTTGCAGTAAGAAAATTAAGCTTGTCTGTGTTAAAAGCAAATTGAAATTTGTGGGGAATTGAATTCAAGAACGATCTTTTATTTATTTCTTCGAACTCTAAATATTGAAATATTTGATACAGCACGTCCTTGAAAGTAAGATGATCACAAGCAACAATTGATTTACAAGTGCTAATATGTTTTAGTGGTTCAATGCAAGCTGCTACAGAAAATTTGATATAGAAAATTTGTGTCTGTAATATAATCATGAATCATTTTCGCATCCGTGTACGCTTCAGGATATTTTTGCACAAACTGAAATAGCAAATCGGTTTCTTTGTAAATTTGACTTATTGTTAGTTAAAATTTTTTAAAATTGTATTTCTTTATGTAAGACCAAATCTGTCAAAAATTTTAAAAGTTAATGCATTTAAACAAACACTTTTTGACATGGTCAAATTTACAAATTAGGTAAGGTCACTTTGCGGACTTTCCTTGTAAATAACATGAAAACCCAACGATAGAATTCAATTCTTATGGCGGCATTGCATTCAGGAGGTGATAATACATAAGGATTGGTGGGTCCGGTTTCTGGGTCATTTATAAGCACGCAAAGGTGACGGCTAAAATATCTACTGCCGCTTTATTACAATAGTAAATTATATTTACTTATCACATGGAAAGAAATTTTGTTTCCCAAAGTGAAAACAGCGTCTATGTTCTTAATAACTAATGTAAAACTAATTTTAGTAGCATAAATTTACGTTTTTTTTTTTAAATTCACCCTGTTTTTTAATCAATTAATAAAATTGGTCGAAAATAGGCTGTACTGTTTGTACTACGGCACAAATTCGGCTGAATATTATGCCTTGGGAGACAACAGAGTCTGACTAAAATATCTAAAATTCTGCGGTGGTGCTTAAAGATAACACTCCTACTTCAAAAGTTATAAGTGAATGAAGGTCAAAAAAACCCAATTTTTTAATTTTTTCGCCTTTTTTTTACATTTTCCTAATTTTCTTGAAACGAAAAATGCGATCGCCACGCACCACCGCAGAATTTTAGATTTTGATGTCATTAACAATTGTGTTGCATGGCAAGCCATAATATTCAGCCCAATTTGTGCCGTGCTAAATGTTAGAAGTCGTATTTTCTTACTTTCAAGTTTTGTTTTTGCCACTTTGTTTTTTTCAGTGTATTATCCCAACAAAACCCAAAAATGAAATATTGCTACCCAAACTAACTATTCAATACATAAAAACATTGATTTTGTAGCTAACAACATAAATAATGCGTAAAATTCATAAAAAGTCAAAAAATCCAAGTTTTAAGGGCCACCCTAAATATCCGTTTTAGGACAAGTGAGGGGTACAGCAAGTAGGGTACTTGACTTTACCCCCGAAGTATTAAAAATCATTCGGCATTAATAGCTTGAAAACGAAAAAGTTTATTTTTTTTTTGGCATATTGCTATATACATTTATGTGTTCTTACTTTTTTTCTTTTATAATATTTTAGTTTTTAAATTTTTACTTTGATCCTTTTTTTTATGCATTTATATTTTTAGACATTTATTTATTGATATTTTTAGGACTTCTTTTGTACTTTTATGCTTTATACACTTTTATTTTTTTAAACTTATACTTTTACATTCCTATACTTTTCTACTTTTATACTTATATACTTTTATACTTTTATACATTTGTACTGTAATACTTTTATACAGTTATACTTTTATACTTTTATTCTTTTATACTTTCATACTTTTATATTTTTGTACTTTCGTACTTTTATACTTTCATACTTTTATACTCCTATACTTTTCTAGTTTTATACTTTTATTCTTTTATACTTTTATACTTTAATACTTTTATACTTCTATACTTTTATACTTTAATACATTTATACTTTTATACTTTTATTCTTTTATACTTTCGTACTTTTATACTTTTATAGTTTAATACTTTTATACTTTTATAATTTTATACTTGTATACTTTTATACTTTTATACTTTTATACTTTTATACTATTATACTTTTATACTTTTATACTTTTATACTTTTATACGTTTATACTTTTGTACTTTCGTACTTTTATACTTTCATACTTTTATACTCCTATACTTTTCTAGTTTTATACTTTTATTCTTTTATTCTTTTATACTTTTATACTTTAATACTTTTATACTTCTATACTTTTATACATTTATACTGTTATACTTTTATTCTTTTATACTTTCATACTTTTATACTTTTATATTTTTATACTTTTATACTTTTATACTTTAATACTTTAATACTTTTATACTTTTATACTTTTATACTTTTATAATTTTTTACTTTTTTACTTTTATACTTTTATACTTTTATACTTTGATACTTTTATATATTTATACATACTTTTTTATGGCTTTATACTTTTGTTTTACTTTTATACTTCTGTAGTTTTATACTTTTAAAATTCACTGCCTTATTAAAAAAAACTAATTTGGATTTCAAACGTAATTTAAATTTACAAACAAATAAAATAGATTTAAAATCAAATTTAGTTTTTTATGAAAACGACAGTTATATGTACTTTTATGTTTTTTTACAATTACAATTTTGTACTTATATAAATGCTTTTATAGCTACACCAACTTTAACCCTTGACTTTATTCACGACAAAATTAGAGAAAAATGTAAAGATAAAGGTTTTATTCTATAAGAAAATTTACAGAAATTTTATATAGTTTTCCACATCTTTACTTTTTTATGTTAAAACATTTTAAAAGCAACATTTAACGAATTATTATTTTTCGCCAACAAATACAAATAAGTCTTGAGCTCTCAATACTCTTGAAAAACTGACATTCAACTGTCCATGTGAATGCAAGTGGTTCTAAATGTGTATACCAAATTTATCAAAAAGCAAAAAAATCACCAAAAGTACCATTTTTTTTATTGTTTTTATATCATTAAAAGTACCCTATTTTATAATCTGGGGCTTATGCTCTCTCTATACCAAACTTTACGATGAGAGAAAAGGCACCAAAACGCAAAAGATTATCAAGAGTATCAGCTTTTCCTCATTTTAGGCCCCGAATAAATACACTGTCTCTTAATGTAGTCTTTATTCTGTATATATGTTTATCAAATTTATGTAAATGAGAAAAATTACCAATTTTAACCCATTTTTACCCCTTAAAAAGTACCAATTTTATCCCTTGAAAAGTGACCTATATGTTAATCCTGACCATATGCAATATGCATACTTAATTTATCAAAAAGAGAAGAAATACAAAAGTGTCAATTTATTACCCGAGTTCCCTCTTAAAAAGTGCCGTATATTTGAATCTGGGCCATATGCTATCTGTCTGCCAAATTGCATCTAAATTCATTAAGCGGTTTTCGAGTGAGTGATTGAATTAAATTTCCTATGATGTTTGCTTTCCAACGGAAGGCTAAGGTAAAATGTAAATAGAAAATACAATATAATAGTCTGGTAGTGTATAAAGTCATTTCTGAAAAATTGTAGGAATAGAACTATTACAAAAAAGCTTTATAAAATACATAACTGAAATTTAGCTCATAGAATAAATTCGAAAAATGAAAAATGTTGAATAAAAGTTATACATATTAATGTTCATGCACACTTCTCAGAAATTTTAGTTTCCATTTTTACTATGAATCATTTGCGTTTGATAGTGAAAGGAACAAGACAAAACGAATTAATGAAAATTGTTGCAGCAAATGTTTCATAATATGGATGAGGACTTAGGAATGTCAATTTCTCAGTTTTTCTGAACAAACGTTCAAACTTGTCTGGAATGACGATTGCACAAACTCTGTTTGAACATAATTGTCTGCTCTACATCATTATTCAAACGTTTAAGAACTAAAAGAATTGAATCCTTTCCAGATATGTTTATAAAACACAATGCTCCCGTTAAGCATTATCGCAAATATTAAAAGCAATTTTAAGTGTACTTGTGTATGTGTGTATACGAAGCACATATGCTTTTATATGCACATACCAACATAAGTACATAGTAAAAATAATGTTAGGAAGGCGTTTATATAGATTTTTTTCCTTCTTGAAGTTTTTCATACTGCGTTGAACAAACAAATGACAGTTGAAAGCGAAGGAGGCAAGCAGCAGGCACGCAATATTGCAATGGCTGGCACTTTGTAGTTATTGTTGTTGATTTTCTTCCTTTATCTCAGCAAGGCGGTACACAACAACGATTCTTACTTCATTTTTTTAAATTTGAAAACACATACGTGAATAAAAATATGCATGCTGCTATATTTGTAGTCATTTTATAGTCAGTGTATCTACGTGTGTGTAAGTAAAGAAAATTTTGCATTCTGTTTAAGAAATATTGTGGCAGCTTTTAAGAAAGCAAAAGACACAGAAAAACGTACAAAAAAGGTTTCATGTACGCGATAAGCTGGTTGCAAAAATAAACATTTTCAACTGTTTCCCTTTGTTTGTTTGGCGTATTACAGAGACACTGTCTCGTATTATTTTGCCGCATGCCTCAATTTAGCCAGCCTGTTTGCCTGCCCGACTTTTCTGCCATTTGTGGCATTGTAGTGCTTTTTACATTTTAAAAGATATTTTTCTACACACACACACGAAAACTTTTGCTGTAGAGTCTACAGTGTAGACAGACATTTAGTCTTCCAATAATATTAAACACAAAAAAGAAAAAAAACCACAAAAGCTAAAATGTCGACAATTGTTGGTTGTAGTTGCCGAGCATACTTGCGACTACAACAATAAAAAATTGTTTGCTTTTATTTGCAACATTTGTGTATCACTTGAGATCTTTTGTATTCAAATTGATGTAAAAAAATGCTTTGATGGCGTTTGTTTTAATAAAAATGGAAGAACAAATATTCAAAACGAAGACAGCCGCCATGTTTTTTTTCTAAAGAGGTAAAAAAAATATTAAAACTTGCATAAGAGTTTTTATAGTAAAAAAATCAATTAGAAGTTAAAATAAATAAAAAATTATAAAATAAAATTTCCGTAAAATTTAAAAATATTCTTGAAGAATTTAAAATTTTAAGTCGTTTGTATTTAAACTTGCGAAAGAAGTCTAAAATATAAAAGTATAAATATATAGAAGTAAATAAGTATAAAAGTATAATGACCGTTTTCTTAATGTATCGACGAACTGCCTGTTACTAAATCCCGTATTTTTATTAGACTAATAAACTGTTTGTTGACAATTTTGGTTTTTTCAATAAAACGTCAAAACTATTATTTTCAGTTGGCAATACCTCTCAAAATAGTTCTGAAAGGTGGTAGCCAGCTGATTGCATTTATGTATGTATGAATCTGTATGGCAAATTAATAATTGGTAGATGACAGAATAGAAGCAAATAAGATATTCACCCCTATTATGTAAGGCGTTGTCGACGTCGACATTAATTTTTAATTGTTGTCACATCAAGGCGACGCCTACATCACTTCGACGTTAATTTGGTATTTTATAAGAATGTTGTGTCGACGTCGACTAGTTATCGAAAATTTGACAAAAAAAATCCCATCTCCAATTGTTTTTTTTTTATTTTTTGTTCTTCACTCACTTTTTAACGCTATTTATGCTATTTTCCGACATATTTTTTTAACCGATTTAGCTTTTTAAAATAAAGTGTAGAGTTTGTTTCCAATTTTGAATAATGTTCGCGAATTTTTGGCATGTTTTTGATAAAAGATATTTTTACTGTAAGTTTTCTGATTCTTTATAGCTTTAACGCTTATTCATAAATATAAGACTTTTCTTTCATGCCGCTGTTCGCAAATTTTTGCGAATTTCCGTTAATTTAGCAATTTTCACTGAATTTTTGTCATTCCTTTCAGTTTAAGGGACTTTTAATCAATTTGATGGCTTGTTTGATATATTAAAAATTTTCGCGAATTTTCGCTGTTTTTGCATAATTTTTTTGTAACTTCCCGACATTTTGTTTTTATCCGATTTAGCGATTTCAAACCAATTTAAGGGTTTGTTTCAAAGTTTGCAATTTTTGCTTATTTAAGCCATGCTTGCGATAGCAGCGATTTTTTCCTAAAAGTTTTTTTATTCTTTACAGCTTTAAGGATTTTTAATAAATGTTAGACTTTGCTATCATGTAGCTGTTAGCAATTTTTTGCGAATTTCCGCTAATTTTGCAATTTTAGCAAAATTTTTGCCATATCTTATAGTTTTAGGGCTTTCGTTATATATTAAAAATGTTCCCGAATTTTCGCTATTTTTGCAAATGTTTCCGAATTTTATTTAATTTACGTTAAATTTACTAATAAAATTTGTGCCCATAAATTCTTTTAAATTTGCATTTTTATTTCAAACGTATTCAATGAATATGTTAACATTTCATTTAAAATTTCTTTAACTTTCATTTGAGTGGTCGCAAAATTTCCTGTCGACTAAAACGGGGACAATTGACGTCGACTTAAAAGCGCATTAGTAAATATAACTTGACTGTCAAAAGTAATCGATTATTGTCAACAACGACTCAGAAAATACCATTAATGTTCAGGTGCCGTCAGCTTGTGTCGATGTCGATTTTCATAATAGGGGTGATTAAGAAAACCAAATTTCTTTACTCTGCTGTTTTTCGTTGGTAGAAAAGATAATCGCCTAATAAGAAAACTGCTGAAAAGTATAAAAGTAAATTAAAAAGTATAAAAGCTTTAAAGTCTTAAAGTATATAAGTATAAAACTATAAAAGTATAAAGAAAAAATTATAAAATGAAAAAAGTATAAAGGTATAAAAGTATAAAAGAATAAAAGTACTTATATATAAGTATAAAACTATTAAAGCATTTAAGTATAAAGGTATAAAAGTATAAAAGTTAAAAGGTATAAAAGTGCAAAAGTATAAAAATATAAAAGTATAAAAGTACAAAAGTACAAAAGTATAAAAGTTTAAAGGTTTAAAAGTATATAAGTATAAAAGCATAAAAGTATATCAGTATAAAAGCTTAAAATTATCGATTATAAAAGTATAAACGTATAAAAGTATATAAAAATATAAAAGTATCGAGTATAAAAGTATAAAATTATAACAGTATAAATGTATAAAAGTAAACAAGTATAAAAGTATAAATATATACAAATATAAAATTATATAAGTTTAAAAGTATTTAATTATTAAAGTATAAAAGTATGAAAGTATAAAAACATAAAAGTATAAGAGAAAAAAGGAATAAATTTATAAGGAAATAAAAGTATTAATGTATGAAGGTGTTAAGGTTGAAAAGTATACAGTTATAAAAACAAAAAAGTATAAATGTATAATCTAATCTAAAAGATTGAAATATAAAATAAAAAAGAATAAAAAAAGAGTTTTTAATTTAATAAGCTGATTTGCTGGAAATCAAGTGCAAAACAATTAGTATTTAAGGTTACGTTATAATGTGCTCAATTCCCATTTCATACTATAGACAAACTGAATTACTTGCTGATGGGATAAGCTATTCCCATTCCCATTTCACATGTTGCTTAGGCCAGATCATCAGAAAACTTCATGCAAAGATTTTAGAAAAACTAAAGATATTATACGAATTAAACTGTTAAGCGAATAAGAATTATAAGCCCCATTATTCAAGTTTGAATTTCAAGTTTCAAGGGCTGATATATCTTTTGTTACACTCTATTTCAATAGCAAATGTGAATTTCAAATGAAGTGAATTGAAACTTGAATAGCATTTAAAAATACGTTCGAACTTTAGTTTATTTCCAGTTAAATTTTAATCACTTGAAATTTTTTTTTTGTGTGCTTATTGGGAAGGCATAAATGTACAAAAATAGAAAAGCTAGACATACAAAAATGTATGAAAGTATAAAAGTAAAAAGTATAAAATTGCATAAAAACCCCAATTAAAAATGTTTTCCAATACATATTGCATTGGTTTCCACATATTGCAGAAATCTGCCATTTATTCAGTCATTCATTTATTTAATCTGCATTCTATTCTTTAACAATCTTGTTTTTTAAGCAAATAAAAATGAATATGACTTAAATCAAAGTCCACATAGAGAAACAATGAAAATTCAACAAGAATGTCAAACAAAGTATTTTTTCCTTCTTGTTATTTGATGTAAACTCAACTCGACTAGAAGATAATGAGAATTTTTACTATTTCCACAATTACGTCATGATTTCAAGTAGCAAAATACAGCAAAAGCAACAAGAAATAGTGAAAGGAAAAAAATCTGCTCCAAAATCCAAATAAATTTTTTAACGAATCTAAAAACATTTCAGTGCATGAGAAGTAAAGCCAGGGAGAGATTTGATCAAGGAGAAAGAGACTTACCCTGTTTTACTATTGTTGCTACTATTTTTTTGTGCAACGATTCAATGTTCGATTCAAAATTCTGTTCTTGCTGTTCTGTTTAGTTCAGTTTATCGTTCGTTGCTGGGGTTTTATTTGTTGTCTGGTGAAAATTCTGGCATTTACATTTTAGTCACGTTTCACTGAAGTCCAATACAAAATGTAATGAACTTATTTTTTATTATATTTCTTACGTTTTGTAAGCTTCAGCATTGGAGTTGGTAAAACATTTTATATGTTTGTATGTGAATGTATGTATCGAGGAAAACAGCATTAAAACTCAACATCCTCCATTCATGTGTTGGCTTTAAAAAATGCTACAAATAAAGTTAAGAAAAAAGTTTTGAGAAAGAGGAAAAGTAACAATGGTCGATTTGAACAGCAGTGCTATAAAAGAATAGAGTTGACATTTTAGGACCAAATCGGCATACTTATATGTATTGAGAGCTCACAACTGAACATAAAAAAATTTCAAAACTCTTCGCACCAGTTCTCCACAAAGTTTAACTCTATTCAGTTCGGTAACAGACTTAATTAACAAGTCGTTTCGTTCCTTAATATAACGGCAAAAAAGCCAATAAAATGACTCCAGCAATTATTGGCAGTTCACTCAGTCAACCTCAAAATATTACAAACTGTCCTTTTTGACTTGGTTCGCTTGAGCTGTGAGACCCCCATATGTATCCAAATTATGAGGTATGTATAAAAAAGATACATTTGTGTTTTTATTACTTCTAGACTTTTTTCCACCTGTTTAGCTTATATTTTTTAATTTTATGCTTTTATTAATTTTTGTTTTTTAAATTTTATATTTGTATACTTTTATACATTTATAATTTTATATATCAATAATTTTATAATATTTTACTTAAATACTTTTATACATTTATACTTCATTGCTTTTATACTTTTATTCTTTGATACTTATATTCTTTTATACATTTATACTTTTATACATTTATACTTTTATATTTTTATACTTTTTTCTTTTTTTGCTTTTATACTGTAATTGTTTTATGTTTTTATAATTTGATATTTTATATTTTTATACTCTTCTATTTTTATACATTTATACTTTTATACTTTTATAATTTTATAATTTTATACTTTTATACTTCTATACTTTTATACTTTTATACTTTAATACTTTTATACTTTTATACTTTTCTACTTTTATACATTTATACTTTTATACTTTTATACATTCATACTTTTATACTTTTATATTTTTATACTGTAATACTTTTATGTTTTTATACTTTGATATTATTTATTTTTATACTTTTATACATTTATAATTTTATACTTGTATACTTTAATACTTTAATACATTTATACTGTTATACTTTTATACTGTTATACTTTTATACTTATATACTTTTATACTTTTATACTTTTAAACTTTTATACATTTATACTTTTATACTTTTATACATTTATGATTTTACACTTTTATAATTTTATACTTTTATATGTTTAAACATTTATAAGTTTATACTTTTCTACTTTTATACATTTATACTTTTATACATTCATACTTTTATACTTTTATATTTTTATAATTTAATACTTTTATGTTTTTATACTTTGATATTATTTATTTTTATACTTTTATACATTTATAATTTTATACTTTTATACTTTAATACATTTATACTTATATACTTTTATACATTTATACTTTTATACTTATATACTTTTATGCTTTTATACTTTTATTCTTTTATACTTTTATACTTTTATACATTTATGCTTTTATACTTTTATAATTTTATACTTTTATATGTTTAAACATTTATAAGTTTATACTTTTTTACTTTTATACTGTAAAATTTTATGTTTTTATACTTTTGTAGTTTTATACGTTTATATTTTTATTCTTTTATTTATTTATACTTTAATACTTTCAAGCTTTAATACTTTTTTCTTTATAATTGTGTACTTTTACACTATTATGTCCTTTTCGAAAATAACTCTCCATTCCTTTAAAGTCCTGCCCTTAACAGGAGCCCTAAAAGGACCAATGGAAAAAGTGGGAGACTTCAGTTTTATTTTCTGAAACATTAAAAAAACTCTATAAAACAAGATGGCACAGAAGACAAGGAATTCAAAATGTGCTGGTAGTAAACAAAAATTTATATTTAAAAATGGGTGGATAACATTACAATTTTTTTTAACGTAAAGCTTAAAGTGTTTTTATTATTGTTGTTGTTTTTGTTCCTAAGATATGATATGAAAAACGTAAAGAAGCTGCTTCTGAAGCTGGCTGCTGTAGAAATTTCTGAATAAATAAAATATTAAAAGAAAAGAAAAAACATGGCAGAAAAGAAATAAAAAAAGCAAAGTAAAACAAACCAAAATCAAGTGGTAACAACAGACAGGCAGTCAGATGGACAGACAGACATATGGACAGACAAAAACTTTAGCCGCCACAATAGCAATGACCATCATTTTCATTCACATCATTGCCGACAGCAGCTTCACATGAACATGACCAGAAAAATCTTTGGCGAAAAAAATCCATGTAATGAAAATGATGATGGGGTTCATTCCATGACAAAATATGGCCGTATTCAGCAAACAGCAAAAGAAATCATACTTGGTACGTGTTGTGGTCAAGGGGCGAAGACTTAAGCTTCATCATCATCATCTTCTTCTTCTTATTTTTTACGAGTAGTGTAAAACAATGAGAACTATTATTTTGCTGTGTTTTTGGTTTGGACCAGAAATTAAAAAAAAAAAACATACAACTGGAAACTCACCAAACAGAAGCATAGCCGCCTGCCTGCCTGCTTGGTTTATGTGAATAAATGAAAAAAGGAGGAGTGTTTCTTTTCTTTTTCACTTCTAAAGTTGGTATCGATAGAGTTTGAAAGAACAAAAAGCCCAAGAAAAGAAATATTGAAGTCTACATGAACAAGATCATGAACTTGAGATTTTGTTTTATGTATTTTTTTCTTTATTCTTTTAGACTCAACCACAAAATCTCAAAACACCACTGACTGACTTTGTTGTAATTTATGAACGAGTCGGCTATATCTTCTTCAGCCCCTTCGTCGTTAAGAATTGTTTTCCAAAAGTTTGAAAGATGACAATGAGAAGATTTCACACGAACGTTTTTAAACACTCAAATGCCATCCATACAAACGAAACAGCAACAGAAAATTTATTGTTTTTAACCATTTATGAATATGATGATCAGTTTGAGGTATGAGGCATGCAACCTTAACACTTACACCAAGTGAAACCGAACAGAACAACAAAAAAAACATGTTTAAAATGTAACTAATGTCGTTTTACCGCAACACTACAACTGGTAGCTTCTAAACATTAATTACATAATTTTCTTTTTGTTTTCTGGTTTTTGCAACAAAACTTTGCCGCTTGCCTCCCTCAGTATTTGCAACACAAAGAGACAAGCAAGACAACTTAAATGTAGATGGCTTAAGCAAAAAACGTACTGCAAGCTGGGAAGCAAAGAAAAAAATTGTAAGCACTTACAAGGAATTAAGCCAGTAAGACATGTGATGACAGTTTAAAATACCAGAAAAAATTAAGAAAACAAAATTACAACAAAAACTCTGTGTAAAGAAAGTGGCTGAAAAAGTATAAACACAATGAAAGCGACAAAGCGATTAAAGTTTAAACAAATTTTATTTTTTTCAGATACTTTTTTTAAAAAAAAAGTATATTTTCTAGACGACAGTTTTTTCATTTAAAAAAGTGTCGCATTTTTTATTTTGATAGGAATGGTTTGTAGTACATATTAATTTAGAGGTCCAAATACACTGATCAAAATACTCATCAAGCATGTCAAATGCTTGTCCAGCCGACGAATTCATCGTGTACGTGTGCTTGACTTAATATTCGCGGTCATATTTCAATTATTTGATTTTCCATCCAGCATCGTCGGTGTGCCACATACAAACATATTTTCACTAATACTAACACAATGCTTGATGCGTATTTTGATCAATGTATTTGGGCCTTTAACGAAAGTGTGTTTGCATGTGTTTTACACCGACGATGCTGGATGGAAAATCAAAAAATTTAGATATGACGGCGAATATTACGCCAAGCACACGTACACGGGAGAATTCGCCTGCTGGACAAGCATTTGACAGGTGTATTTGGCCCTTTAGACACTTCTCCTATTATGGATCATTTTTTTGAGTAAAGCATCTAGAAGAAACACTTTTTTTGAAACGGGTTTTTCTTTTGAAATTTTCTTTTGAAAAAAGATACCTCCTCTTGAAGACACGTTTTGTTTATCGAAAGTAGTTTTTTAGAAAATTATTTTTTGCTTAAAACGCTTTCTCTTTAGAAAAGTAATTTCTTTAAAAAAAACTTTTTCAATCGAAAAGTACCTTTTCTAGGAGACACTTCTGTTGTAAAACGATTGTCGAGGTCACACAGAAACAAATTTTTCACCAATTAAAGCATTAATCAAAAATAAAATCAGTTTTAATAAAAATTTAATCGAGTGAATTAACCGTTTAATCAAGTAAATCAAGCATTTAATAAAGTAAATAAATCGTTTAAATAATACTATAACTTTGCACCAGTTAACAACTTATTAGTATCAAACAAACGTAATGGCGTTTTCTTTTCTACAAAACAATGTGACATTTTATTTAAAAAAATGAAATTTGGTGTCTGTTTCTTAAAACTTTTGCCGAAAATGGTGAGTTTTTGAGAATAAAACAAGCCACCCTTTTCGGGAGCAAAATTTTTAGGAAACAGACATTAAATTTAATTTTTTTAAATAAAATGTCACATTTTTTTGTAGAAAAGAAAACGCCATAAGATTCAGTTAATTAAACGTTTAATTCACTTAATTAAATTTTTAATTAAGACTTATTTTATTTTTGATTAATTCTTTAATTGGTGACAACTTTTTCCTTGCATTTGTTCTATTTTTGCCGAACCCATGTATTTGTTCGACTCGGGGCTAAATTCGGGAGCAACTCGTAGTCTAATTCATGTTTTTTGCAATGAAATAGTTAACTTGCATACGAAATCGACTTTTTTTCATTTTCTCCTCAAATCTCGAGGTAGTCTGCTATCAATGGGTCTCAAAGACAAACTAAATGACACAGCTTATGGAAATTTTGACAAGAATCAACTGACAGATGCCTGTTAACAAATGCAGTGCTGTCCTTTCGGTTAAAAGGCGGGAAACTCAAAAAGTCACGGGCTGATTGACTCACTCGCCTTTGCATCGTATTCAGAAGACAAATTTTCTTAAGAATAATATTTATTTTAAATATATTTTTCTATAAAATAGAATCTTAATTTGAACACCGCGTTTTCTATAGAAATGTGTTTTCTCTTATACACTGGTAAGAGAACTCTCAATTATAAGGCAGCAGCAGCATGCCCGATATAGTTTTCGTAATTATTCTACTTTGTGCGATGTTTTTTAGCCCAATTTTCAAATCGATATATCTCGATTCCTAGATGTGACCCAGCAAAACGCCGGGACACGTATAACTTCTTTTTTACCGATATAACATTTCCCGTGGGATGAAACCATCCCGATTTTGACTGTCGCATAGTGTAATTTAAACAAATAGAATATGGGAATTTTTGCTTCTTTTTTTACTTTAAAACATGAAGATAATGTTAATAATACACAAACTGTGGCATCGACTTGATGTCACTGTAGTCATAGTAGCATAGATGACGAATATAATATGACAATATTTTATGACGTTCGTCATTGGATGGATGTCACTTTTTGCCTCATCGATGCGATTTCAATAACACTGATGTCTCAGTTCCGATGATAGGGTATTATCAATATGAAGTTGAATTTTTCTATGAATGTAGAGACATTTTTTTTATAGAAAAGTATCGTCTTTGGAGTAGATTTTTCTTAACAAGAATATTTTGTGAAAAAAGTACTTTCTCATGGAGGCACTCTTTGTATAGAAAGAAGACACTTTTTCTTTAGAACAATAGTTTATTTAAAAAAAATAGATTCTATTTAAAAATAAGTTTTATCTAATTTTTACAATGAATCGTTAAGTTATTTAAAATTCTTACTCGAAAAACGAAATGCAAAAAAATAATTCCTTAAAACATTTTTGGCTTTTAAACCAAATAAAACACAAAAGGAAACATTTTTGTGTTGTACAAATAAATGACTCCTTAATTACATACCCGGTAATCATTATCGGAAGAGTAAACAGAAGCTGTTAAATGTTACGCAAATTTAAACTTTGTGCCATTTTAGCCAACAGAAACCAACTCTCACTCTCGCATCTCTTAATGCAAGTAACCAAGCAAAAGCTGCAATTATGTACCTTAAAAACGTTTAATTTATGCCATTTTATAGCTGAAAGCGTTCAAAAAACACACACCAAAAACAAAAAACAAAAAAAAAAAGACGAAACCAAAAACTAAAACTCAAACATAAGAGCAATAGAAAGCTCCTGTCCGTCTCCTAATTTTAACTGCCAGTCTGTCCTTCGTATTTAGAAAATACTTCCAGGTATTTTATGAAAACATTCATTCATTCTTCCAAAAAAAAAAAAAGTTTAGTTGAGTTCAGATGAATTGAGTGAAGTGGAGCAGTGTTGCATGCTTATAAAAATCATTTTAAATGCCAACACCTTGGCAGCACATTTTTTGAACAAACTACTTCAACTCATATGGGAAAACTGCCATGTGTGTGTGAGTCAGTAAGTGCGTGCTCCTTTTTTTGTGGTCCAAAAAAAAGGATGCATTTAAAATAGTCAAACAATGAGCAGAAACACACTCTATCACACCAGCATCCATCCACATCATTATTATTATCATCAACCAGTGAAATAAAACCCCAAGCTATTTATGAGGGTGTTGTGTTGTTAACCACTGTTGTTTAGTTTAGTTTTAGTTGGGCTTATTGGGATAGTGAGGGGTTGCTGGTAGGTGGATCCATACATTTGCTTAAGCACACTCCCAAAAGTGCAACCGTATAATGATACAGTGTCAAATATACTTATTATGTGTTTGTGTGTTTTGAACAAACTTTAAAAACTTTTAAGCCAAAAACAAAAAGATTTTAAGGTATACGAATGAATACGGGAAAAAGGAAGTCTTAAGAACATGCAAAATCTTGCCTGAGGGTTGTTAATAATGATAAAAAAAAAAAGTAATTTAAAACATTATCAAGTCAAACTTCTAAAGAACAGTCATTAAGTGACCGGTCAGACAGAGGAACAGACGTGCAATATATATGTTATGCTCAACTTTGTTTTGCTTTATAATTTTCAAATAAAAATCTACATTTAAGTTTGTTAGAAAAGTCCTTTAAAACAAGAGAGTAAAAAGGAACAAATTGGAAAAGTTTTTTTTTTATGAATTTCTAAATAAATTTTTATCAAAATAGAAGAAAATAAATTCCTAAAATATATAAATATAAATATGTTTTGTCGGCAAAGGCAAAACAGTAAAGAACACTTTCCTGGAGGCTTATACAGAATGCGAAAATCAATGCGATGCGAATGTATTTTGTTCGACTTTCGCAATTCTGTTCGACTTTCGCAATCGCATTCGCAATTTATTTCAAATCGTGGCAACGCTGCTTAAATAAACGTCAGTGTCAACAATCGTCAAATTAAAAATAAATAAATTGTTTGTGTTTGGCTGTAAAAATTGTTAATAAAAGTTATTTAGGACTTTAGAGTAAGAAAAATAATAATAAAAATGGATTCTGTGGCACTGTGGTTCGACGACGAAGAAGGGCATGAGCGCAATGAAAGGATACAGAGAAGATTGCTTACTGAAAATTTCATCAAAATCGGACCAGCCGTTTTGGAGTCCATACGTTACATACACACATACATACATACATCCTATTTTATATATATAGATTTTCTTCATATTTGCATACATAATTGTAGTAGAATTTCGAGCACTAGGCAAACACTAGTTGCTATAAAAGTGTCGTCTAAAGACATTCAGCCTTATTCCGGTTGTCGTTGGCGTCATCGACAGTGTCGTTTTTTGTCGAAGATTAAAGAATACAGGCTGTGTGTCACTTTAATCTATAACAAAAAACGACACTGTCGATGAAGATAATGACAAACGGAATAAGGCTGACTGACTAATCTATAGAAAAAGTTTCTTCTAGACGAAATGCTTTTCTCTTACAACTTAAGTTTATATAGTTTCCTGCCTGCCTGCCTGCATATAGGCATTTTAGGTCTTTAATTTAATGTAAATAAAAGTTTATTTATTTCATTCTCCAACTTCTTTAGGGAATGAGTTTTTATTAAAATCTGGCAGCATTGTAAAAATACAAAGTAAAACGTGGTCAATAGACCGGGTCGACCTCCATACAAAAAAAAAAAGTTGTGCCAGTCACCCCCTAGAATGAAAGATATGTCAATGAAGTTTCTAAAACAGGAAACAAATTTTTTTTGCCACGCCCCAAAATACAGCACTTTTGGTTTTTTATATGTAGCGCTGCCATTTAAAGTCCGATCTCATCATATCGCATATCGTTGTTCATGGCTTGATAGTGGCTTCATTTTTGTCTTTGGTGACTTTTCAATCCGTCCTGAAATTCTGGGCGCCACTTATGCCATCTCGGATCCTTCCCCCAAATGTCCAATTTTTTTGACGGTCCAAGAAAGTCCTTATAAAACTACGTATGTTGAGATTTTAATGTGCTCACTTTTATGACACGCCTCCAAATAAAGCCCCTTTTTCTGTTTCACATACATACTACATTAAAACAAGTAGAAGTCAATACAAACCAAAAAAATTTTCCTCAGTCACGCCCTAGAATAAAAGGTATATTTAAACAGTTTTAAGGACTTTAAAAAAAATTTGCCACGCCCTAAATAACAGCCCTTTTTGTTTTAGATATATAGCAAAATAAAAATTCTGTAAAAGCCTTCATTTTTTTTTTAATGGCTCCCTAAGCCATTATAAATCTCGTACAAAACTCTGTATGTTACGCGCAATTTTTGTTTAATTATTCAATAATCCTGAAAACCACTCTCTATGGCTTGTCATTTGAATTTTTAAAAACTGTTTCTTAGCCTTTGGTTTTTTTTAACTAAGCGGTGTTTTCAAGTGGACTACTCATATTTTAATGAAAGTGAGACGGATGAATTTATTGACAAGCTTTCTCGATCTGAACTACTAGCGTTTTTTTTTTGCCAGTTTTCATATTTTGTGCAATTTTTCGTGCCATTTTTTTTAAAATTAAAAATTTAAATTAAGACATTTGTAAAAGCAAACATAATGTCATATATGAGACCATGATACAGAGTTAAAACAAGAACTAAAAAATATAAAGAAACTGCAGAATTCTAAAAATAAAAAAAAAAATAATTTAAATGCATAAAAATGAATGCCTCAAAACATGTATGCGAAAAATTATAAATTGGGCAGTCGGTGTATATAAATCTTAGCTAGACTCAAGGTGACTCAAAGTTTTAGAGGGACTTTCTTAGCACGTGAAAAAATTAGACATCAGAGGGAAGGATCCGAGATATCATAATTGCCATCTAGAATTTTAAGTTAGTTTAAAAAAGCATTAAATACGAAAATAAAGGCACATTCTAGCCATTAACAATGATATACGATACGATGAGATTGGACTTTAATTGACGATGCTGTATATATAAAACAAAAAGGGCAGTAATTTAGGGCATGGCAAAAACAATTTTTTTAAAGTTCTTAAAACTTAATAAATATAGCTTTTATTCTAGGGCGTGACTGATGAAAATTTTTTTGGTTTGTATTGGCTTCTACTTGGTTTAATGTAGTATGTGTGTGAAAAAGAAAAAAGGGCCTTAATTTGGAGGTGTGTCATAAAAGTGAGCATATTAAAATCGATACATACGTAATTTTATAAGGACTTTCTTGGACCGTCAAAAAAATTGGACATTTGGGGGAAGGATCCGAGGTGGCATAAGGTCGGATTGAAAAGTCACCAAAGACAAAAATTAAGCAACTTTTAAGCCATGAACAACGATATGCGATATGATGAGATCGGACTTTAAATGGCAGCGCAGCATATAAAAAACCAAAAGTGCTGTATTTTGGGGCGTGGCAAAAAAAAATTTTTTCCTGTTTTAGAAACTTCATTGACATATCTTTCATTCTAGGGGGTGACTGGCACAACTTTTTTTTTCGACCCACCCTAGTGGTCAATAATAACAATAATTTTAATCTTAATTTTTTTTTATTCGCAAATTTTTCTATAAAAATGCTTTTTAAGAAATTATGCTTTTTTAGAAGAAAATTTCTCCTGAAAAGGTATTTTATTTGTAGAAAATATGTTTAATAAATGGTATTTACAAGAGATCAGGCGCGGATCCAGCTTGAGCATTAGGGGGGAAAATTCTGTACGATACAAAAAAGTAAAAAATTTGTTTTTAAAAGTTAATTAATTACAATAGGTGTATTAGGGATAGTCCTTTTTGCAATTTTTGCGAATATCAGATCCTTCATCGTATAGCCATGAAGAAATATTAAGACATGATGCATTACTTTTTCGCGATCGTGAAAAAAGTTTTCGCACCAAACGCGATAAAGTTAGTATAAAAAATAAACATTTAATAACAAAATTTAAGTATTTTCAATAATTTCATGAATATAACAAGGTCTTACCATTTGTACGGAAGAAGGGCGCAAAAAAAAATCGCGACTCCATTTCGCGGTTTTTTTAATAAACTAAATTTTAATGGCAAATGATAGATGTTGTGATAGATCAGTTGTTTGGCGGATATATGAAACAGTGATAATTTTCAGCAGCGCGGAACGAGCTATTAAAGTTGCACAAGATATTTTTCCATTATGTAAATCAACTCGCACTTTGAACTTAAAATTTATTTCATTAAACCCCAAAAAATAGCTTTACATTTTTGTTATACAGTTGCTTATTTTATGTATTTATGCCTGTATTCATAAACATATTTTAAATTTAATAAAGGCTTGAAAACCAAATTTTCTATGAAAATTTTCCTTAATAAACGTTTATTAAATTTTATAATCATTTATGAATATGGGGGCTAAAATATATCATATATAAACAAAAATTGCCCATCGCGTGGTGGGATGAAGAAATTTTGTCCAAAAAAAAGTCATAACCCTAATTAAAAAAACTCAACAAAAAGGTTAAATAAAATATAAGATCAGTTCAATATACATTAATCTTTTTAAATAAGCAATCTATGATTTCCTTGTGAGGCAAATTTAGAGAGTACAGTCTATCTTCTGTCATTGTTGATTTATGGGAATAGCAAGGCGTTTGATTCGCATTTGTCGCTTTTCCAGAAATTTTGAACAGCTCCATTTTCTGCTGACATCAGAGGACACCCATTTGTTCCATCTCCTACACAATTTTTTAGGTCAGGACCAAAATTTGTCAAAGCTTTAAGAATTATTGATGGAAGTGCCTTCGCATCATCAATATCTTTTGAAGCCTCTTCAAATGCGTTTACAACAAATCCAATAAATTCTGCCCTAACAACTTTTTGTTCTATGTTGAAATATCTTAAAGATAAGGAAATCTGGCTTTTCCCCGACAAATCACTGCTTTCGTCAATAATTATCGAATAGAATTTTGATTCATATAACACATAAATGTAAACATAAGTATTGCAAATACTAAGGCTTTTTAATAATTCAACCGCACGCATTATCAAGTCAAAAGTTTAGTCTTCGGATATAGATGGCACCTGCTGGGATTGAATGTAGAATAATAAGTAATTGAATACGGTAAACTAGATGTTTCTTTGGAAATATCTAATAAATAACTATAAGGATTAAGATTTGGATACTTATTGAAAATCGTTAGAGATTGAATAAAAAAAAAATAAAAAAATACTTATTGAAAATTTCGTTAGAGATTCAAAAAAAAAAACAAAAAAAAAAATTAGCAAGGTTTCCAAAAATTTTGTACATTAAAAAAAATATAAATAATGGGAAATCTTGTATTATCGAAATTAACAAAACATATTTTTATAATTTAAATAAGGAAATATCCCCCCCCCCCCCCTGAATCCGCGCCTTTTTATAGAAAAAATCTTTTCAAAAAGAGACAATTTTCTATAAAAGTTCCTTCAAAAAGGTACTTTTCTATAAACATTTTCTTAGAATGTTTTTTACCAAAAAAAAAATAAACTTTTCTTTTAGAAATATTTTCTTACAGCGAAGATATTTTTCTGTGGATATTATGTGTAACAAAAGGGTCTCTAAAAGAAGATATTTTTCTATGAAAAGAGTATCTTCAAAAAATGTACTTCTCTATAAAAAAAGTGACTTTCCTATAGCAATTTTCTTAAAAAATACCTAATTTTGGTGGAAAATATGACTAGAAAAAATGGTTATTAAAACAAAAAAAAAAAAAAAATATACTTTTCTATATTCTGTTTCAAAACTTTTGCAATATAATTAGAACACCGTAGGTTAATTTCGGTTAAAAAATAATAGTCCAATGATAATTTCTGAAGTTATTCCATACAATGCTGTGCATCTTTATTGCTGCATTTGGCGTTTAACACTTATTGTTAGATTTTGGGTGTCCCATATTTTAATTCAGGTAAAAATTTATGAGAAAATGGGCCTTCTCGCTCATTATTCGAATTCAACAACTTTGGTTCTTTGTTCTGTGGTGAATCTTTCCATGATCAATTTTCCATGTTTGAAGTTTATTTTGAAAAAAAACGTAAACAAAAAATTTGTTCACTTACTAAATCATAACGTTCATCATGCGCCACCCTGTACAAACATTATAAGATGGCTTATGGGCACAAAGACTCTTTTCAGTTTCGACCGTTTCTCACTATTTTTAATATGATTTGCCATAATTTAATCACTGTGCAATAAAACAAATTAGTTGCAATGCAGAATCAAACTAGACCACTGGCTGAGCAAATCTCCTTATGTCTGGGATCACACTATGAAAGTTTTCTTTCAGAAAGTCTGAGTTTATGGGTGAGAAGGGAAAAAGGAACAGCATGTTCTCCTCTCCTCTCACCAATAAACTCAGACTTTCTGAAAGAAAACTTTCATAGTGTAAACCCAGACTAAGTGTTTTGAAAAGTTAGTTCGGGTTTTCGAAATTTCGGCCCTTGAAGTTTTGAATTTTTTGAAAAGGCGGTTGAATTAAGTCAAAAAAATATACTATACCTTTTGTTGAATTGTATGGCGATTCTTTTTTTTAGAATGTATTAACCCTCTGACTCTCATTTTAAGGGGTAACTTTTGTCCTTTTTTCCACTTTCTATACAGAAGTGTACTTAGACGGCACTTCAGAAGGTTAAAATGTTCTAAAAATATTTTTTGCATTTAATTTCACTAGGGGTTTTCTAAGAACATATCGACCAAATTTCATCAGATTATTTCCAAATTGCTATCTGCAGTTTGCGAACAAAGTGAACATGGACAGCCAGCTGGACATACATCATGATTCAAAAAGTACATATATCTTAGTCGATCGGTATAATAGAAGGTGGGTCTAGGATCAGTATTTTTAGCTGTTGCAAACATCAGCATAAACGAATAATACCTTCTCCACTATTGTGGTGTTGAAATAAAAAGAAATTTTTGCCTATAAGTTGGTTAAAATCAAGTTTCTATTCGGTAGAAAAATATTCAAACATATTTTAAGGAAAAGTTACTTACGCAAAAGAAATACAGAAGAAGAAGAGTTTATTCTTTGGAAAAAATTCTTTTTATTTTTCATAATTTTTAAGCCAATTTAATCACGCATTCATAGAAACACATAAAGCAAAATATGCTAAAATGAAGGCGGTGACCTAATAAAAAAGTTTTGATTTTTTTTTCTTTTTGAAAGAAAACCAGCCACAAAATCACAATGACCGTAAAGTGATGATGCGAGACGAAAAAGTCTAAAGTAATTAGAGACAAACTCAAACTAAGAGAAAAATAAAAAAAAAAAATCAACGGCTACTTTTAGGATGGAACACACATAAAAATTAAATTTAAAAAGAAAAAAAGAACAGCATGAGAAATTTATTTGACCTGGACATCAGCTCAAATCAAACTGACAAGATACAAATCGATACAAAGTCATAAAACGATGAAGAAAAGTAAACAGTGGGAAGCAAAAGTAAGAGAACTACTTAAAGCTTTACTGCCCGTATAACGATTTCGAACGTCAACGTTCGCATAGAAAATTATGTATATGAATTAAAAACAAAATTTTAAAATTTATTTTGGTTTTTAATGTAATTTTCTATGCGACCGTTAACGTTCGACATCGATGAACAGGCAGTTAATTTTTAAATTAAAGTCATTTAAGAGAAAACAAAATTTATTATTAACAAGTAAGAGTTCTATATTCGGCTATGCCGAATCTTATATGCCCTTCACCATGATGAGATAAGAACAAGAAGTTATATATATAAATAACGTTCTTTAGATAGGTATAAATAAATATTAATTGAGCCACGCCAACCTTTCATTCCGTCATGCCGAAGAAAATAAAAAAACAAAAAATTTATATATGTATTTAAGAGCCCGTTTCTGTTTTGCCAAAGTTGATGTTTGAAATTCGTTTTTTAATCTTAAAATCGTTTTTTAGAACATAAAAAAATTAAATAAAAAAAATTAAAAAATATTATTTTTGGGATTCGAACAGGCAATATCATCCGTCTCAGGAGATAACTTAACAACTCGGCTACGAAAGCTTTTACTGAAGAAGCGTTAAATTAAAATAAAGGGTGGTTAAATTGTAAGGGCCGATGTTGAATGTGAACCACACCTAAACGCCAAGTTTTTTTCCGAATTTTATTTGACATTTCTCTATTTCAGACTTACTCAATTTGAACCATGGAGAGATACACAATCCAACAACGTGTTAAAGTTATCCAGACTTATTATGAAAATGGGCGTTCAAATCAAAATGCATATCGTGCACTTCGTGATTTTTTTGGTCAATTTGATCGTCCAAATGTGCGTACAATCGTAAAAATCGTGGAAAAATTAGAGCAAAGCGGGTCTGTAGAAGATGTGAGAACACCAGTGCATGCTCGTACAGCTCGTACTACAGGAAATATTGCTGCTGTTCGCGATAGTGTGGCTGAAGAGCCGTCCACCTCAACTCGTCATCGTGCCCAACAATTGCACCTCTCACGCTCGTCGTTGATGAACATTATGCATAAAGACTTGCATTTACACGCTTACAAGGTGCAATTGGCTCAAGAACTAAAGCCTCTTGACCATTCCAAACGTCGTGAATGGGCAGAATGGTGGCAAGAAATGGCAACAGTGGATGATCAATTTTTGAAGAAAATCATCTTCAGTGATGAGGCACATTTTCACCTCAGTGGATTCGTCAATAAACAGAATTGCCGCATTTGGGCGAATAAGAATCCAAGAGTGATTGTCGAAAAACCAATGCACCCACAAAGAGTGACTGTTTGGTGCGGTTTATCGGCTGGCGGCATCATCGGGCCGTATTTTTTCCAAAATGAGGCCAGTCAGGCAGTTACTGTGAATGGTGTTCGCTATCGTGAGATGATAACGAACTTTTTATGGCCCGAATTGGAAGATATGGATGTGGACGATATGTGGTTTCAGCAGGACGGTGCCACTTGCCACACAGATAACGAAACAATGGCTCTTTTGCGCAACAAATTCAATGGCCGTGTTATCTCACGTAATGGCGATGTCAATTGGCCGCCAAGATCATGTGATTTGACACCGTTGGACTTTTTTCTTTGGGGTTATTGGAAAGAAAAGGTGTACGTCGATAAGCCAGCAACAATTCAAGAGCTAAAGGATGAGATAATCCGGCACATTAACGGCATAGAACCTCCATTATGACTCAGGGTCATCTAAAATTTGGACCATCGGATGGAGGTGTGCCGCCGTGGTCGCGGCGCCCATTTGGCCGATATTTTGTTCCATACATAATTGAGTAATACCAATATATCATAATAAAATAAAATTACAATAATTTCCTAAATAGTTTGTGTTTTATTCAAAATCAACATCGGCCCTTGAGTTTGTTTCTTTATTTTGCAATAATGTGTGTGTGTATGAGTAAAATTAAACACATTACAAATAAAATCCACCACTTGTAGTGAAGGGTGTAAAAAAACAAAAAAAAAACCACATTACCAACACTGTATTACCACAGCCACTGTATGACCGTAGAAACCAAAATTGAAATGGTTTGTATGGTATGTTTATGTCGTTTTGGTAATACAGTGTTGGTATGGTAATTTCGTCTAATTGGACCTTTAAAGGAAAAAATTTGAGGCAGTCGTGGTTTTTTACTCATATCTCAGCCATTTGTGGACCAATCTTGCTGAATTTCAATAGCAAACAATTCCGGACCATATGTGACATAAATGTATAATAACCTGGCCCCCATCATGTATGGGGTCTTCGGAAAATCCATTTCAACGGACAGACGGACTTCGCTCCTCATAAGGACCCAGAATATATATACTTTATAGGGTCTAACATCAATATTATAGAAATTACTAACGGAATGACAAACTTGTATATTTTCACCACCTGTGGTGAAGGGTATAATAAGATTTTTCTGTATGACGTGATTAATCCCCAATTTTAATTTTTTATTTTTTAAAAGTCTCTCTTCTTTGATGTTTAAAATTTCATTTAACTAAAAATTTGTTTAAATATTTGAAAGTTTCAGATTTGTTTGCCACTGTTTTAAAGTTTTCTAAGTGTAGACAAACTTTAAACCATCAGTGTTGTTAATGATTATAATCGAAGCATTTACGTTAGTAAGTGATTAAACACTCACTGACCTTTTTTTCTTTCTCTCTTTTGAAACAATAACGTTGGCTTTATTGTTGTCTTTTTGAAAAAAAAAAAAAAAAAATTTGTTTCTCGTTACCCCAAAATCGAAAAAGTTAAGGAACAAAGAAAAATTCAAGCATTGAACTTGTTATTTTTTTCACTAAAAATGTCAAAATTGACGGATGTCATCAATCAAAATGTTGTTTTTTTTTTGGCAAGAGAAAAAAGAAAAAACTCCAAAGTCTGTTAATCGCCAGACGTTGATATTAAATGAATATTTATGTCTATAAAGAAAGAAAAAAATTAAGAGGAGGAAGAAGAAAAATATATATGTAGAAAAAATATTGACTAAAATCAAGGTTAAATTTAATGTTTCAACATCAACAAATTATAACAGGCATTCAAAAAAAAAACAAGCCTAAATTTACTCTTCAGCGAAAAAACATGTTGTTTTGGAAAGAAAAGCTTATTTTGACAAACCACCATGTCTGATCGAACATGTGCTGGCGAGTGGAACAGTAGAGTAAGTGAGTGAGTGCATGAGTGTTTGTTTCAGAGCAATGCGTTACAGTTTTGCTAAGTGCAGTCATAAAACTTGTCGTTTTACACTTTTGCATCTTTGTGTTTTCGTAATTATTTATTGATACGATTAAAATTTGCATATTTGTGCTGCTACTGTTTGTGTTGCACGTCCATTAAATCATTAAATCGAACTTAATTTGCATTTGAAGTTGTCTGACAGTTTTATTTTTTTTTTGCTGGTTTATTGTCGTCTGTTTTGTTTTCAGTAGCGGTAAAAGTATGAAGTTTTCTTCGTCATGCTAAATTTATATCAAATGCAGGCATTTTTTACGTGGGCTAATTGATAATAAATTATATTGAGAGTTAGTTAACAAGCTACTGGGTAGAGAAGAGTAATGTATATCTCTGTAAAAAACCTTACAGAAAAAAAAAATCTAATTTTAATATGGTCACCTCCAACAAAACTATTTTAAACATTTTTTAAACGTACTATGGTTTATTTTACGATATTATTGTCACAGGTAACCATACTTTGCTTAAAAAAGACCTCCATCAAGAAGCTACAATCGTTATATGACTGCTTCTGCAATTATATGCCAGTGACAATAATATGGTTTAAATAACCATAAAATGTTTAAACAATTTTGTTAAAAATAGGTTTGTTTAATGGCGTTTTCTTTTCTAAAAAAAATGTTAAATGTGACTTGGCAACATTTTTAAATGCTCCCCTAACTTTTAAGAAGCGCTTCATATTTTACGTTTACAAAAGAACACAAATTTCGGCGTTAAACAATAAAGTATAATTAGCGCAAGATAAATTTAATTGCAAGTGGTGGCAAGACTACAACAATCCAAAGACAACAGAAACAACAGATGTTTTTTGTATTGCATTGTTAGTGTTTACGGCTCGAAATTGCCATCACCTTGTACTTCACCTTGATCTAGTGCTGCACTCATGCCCCTTTATTTAAAATGAATGTTGAACATGTAGCATTTTTTTTTAGTTTTAAAGGGAACATCATCAGAAAAGAACACTTTACACTTTTAAAATAACACATGTTTTTCTGGAAAGAACATTAAAAAATGTAAAAGGCAGAATAAATCAGAGTTTTACTCAGAAAAGAAGACGCCATAAGTCTGGGTTACCACAACGAAACTTTTCTTTCAGAAAGGTTGAGTTTGTGGGTGAGAGAGGAGAGAAGAAAATCATGTTCTGTACTTTTGCACACTATGAAAGTTTTTTTTTCAGAAAGTCTGAGTTTATGGTTGAGAGAGGAGAGATAGGAGAGAGAAAAACTTTCAAAGTGTAAACCAAGGCATACTAAAAAAGTTTTTTTCTCTGGGTGTAGTGAATTATTAAGTTCACTTCGCAAACATTTTGACATTTTGCTTGATTTTGATCTTCATAAGTGTTTCATGTCTTTTTGTAACAATTTTGTTTATTCAATATTTATTGTTGACCTGTGTCGTTTAAATATGTTGTTTTTTATTTTACTGTTTAATCTATTTTTTTTATAAAAACTCGGTTTTCTATTTTAAGAAAATTTTTTAATTGAAAAATTTTTCCTTTTTTGTTTCTAGGACGTAGTGAACCGCCGGTCGGTGTTGGCGATCCCTGTGCTGGTTGTAATAAACCAATTTTAGATAAATTTTTATTAAATGTTTTAGAACGTGGTTGGCATGCGTCCTGTGTCCGCTGCTGTGAATGCCTTCAACCTTTAACGGACAAATGCTTTAGTAGAGAATCAAAATTATACTGCAGGAATGATTTTTTCAGGTGAGTGAAAAAACAAATTTTATATAAAAAAAAAAAAATTTAGTAAAAAATTGTCAAAGTCTGCTTAAGGCAATAATCAAGGCGAATTCATGTAAACGGTGGTGTCGATACTACAACAATTAACAACACCAAAAACACAAAAATGTATTTTGTTGCTGCTTTCGTTGGCCGATAAGTCAAAAACACAAGTAACTTTTGACATTCCTCTCTCTAATTTAAAAAAAAAGTAGCACAGCTGTGTTTTCAACGCCACCTGAAAGTCAATTCGCCTTGGCAATAAGAGAATCGATTTTTTTTTTTTGTTTTTTATTAAAAATAATATTTTTCAAATATTCTAAAAAAAAGAAGATACCTTTCTAACGGAAGTGTCTTCCGAAGAAGATAGCAAAAGATAATTTTTCCATAGCAAATATTTCTTTTAGAAAATATGTATTTTTTTTAATAGAAAATGTTCTCTTCAGAATTGATACTTTTCTGTAGGCAATGTATCTTCCAGAGAAGATATCGAAACAGTGACTAAACAAAATCTATCTTCAAAGAAACATACGTTTGAATTGGAAATTTTTTCTATAAGAGAAAATACTTTTCTATAATTAAAGTGTCTTTTAGAAAATATATTATTTTATTTTTAGAAAAAAAGTCCTGTAGAGAAGATACTTTTGTTAAAGAAAAAGTGTCTTCAAATAATTTTCTTTGGAAAAAGTCTGCTTCAGAGAAAATACGTTTCTAAAGAAAAAGTTCCATTGCAAAATTTTCAAACAGAAAAAGATAATTTTTCCATAAGAATATTGACTTGCAAAGAAGATTCGTTTCTATAAAAAAGTATTTTTTAAAGAAGAGAAGATAATTTTCTATAGGAAAAGTGTCTTCCATAGAAGATATGTTGTTACAAAAACTGTTCTCCTAAGAAGATATAAAAACATGACTAAAGAAAATACTTTTCTATTGGAATATTTTCTAAAAGGAAAAATACTTTCCAATTAAAACTTCTTTTAGAAAAGATTTTGTTTTATAGAATAGTAAGTATATCTTCTAAAGAAGATACTTTTGTTAACAAGGAAGCGTCTTCCAGAGATGATACTTTAGTAAGAGAAAAAGTGCTTTCCATGTCAAATAATTTTCTATGGAAAAAGTGTCCTTTCAATACCTTTTTTTATGCAGAAAATTTATGAAATTTTTTAACAGAAACAAAAACCAAGGGAAAAGTTTCTTACAGAGAAGACCATTTTCTATTGGAAAATTGTCTTTTAAGGAAGACAGATATAGAAAAAGTGACTTTGAGAAAAGATTTTTTTCTTTCTTAAGAGAATTTGTTTTTCACGAAAGAAAATTTTTCTAATTGATTGATCTATCTGAGAAAATTCTTTTCTATTAGACAATTTTCTACAAGTGTCTTTAAGAGAAGAAAGTGAGAAGATACTTTTTCCAAAAAAAAAAAAAAAAAAAATTCTTTTAGAAAAAAAATATACTTTTCGAATGCAAAATATTCGAACAGAAAATAAATATTTTGGATGGGAATATTAACTTTCAGTAAAGACTTATTTCTTAAGAAAAAGTGTCTTCTTTAGAATAGAAGAAAATTTGCAATAGAAATTGTGTCTTCCAGAAAAGATACATTGTTACAAAAACGTCTTCCAGAAAAGATTATTTTCTACAAAGAAATGTCTTAGAACAATAACTATGACATTGCAAAATTTTCTAATAAAAAAAAAAAATTCTATGGTTAAACGTTCTTTTAGAGATGATAGTGACTTCCAAAGAAGATAACTTCTTATAGATACAGTTTCTAGCACAGAAGATACTTTTTTTACAGAAAAAATTTCGTTGAGAGAAAATAGTTTCCTATAGAAAAAGCTTATTTCAGAGTTTCTAATAAAAGTGTATTTTAGAAAAGTTACTTTTCTACAAAAAGAAAAATTTTGCTAATCGAAAAGTACGAAAAGTTGCTTTACTACCACAAAAAATACTTTTATATGGATAAAGTGTCTTACAGAACAGTTTCTTTTCTATACGAAAAGTGTCTCCGAGAAAATATTCTTTTTTAAAGAAAATGTCTTTCAAAGAAGATTCTTTTCTTAAAAAAGTGTCTTCCAAAAGAAAATTATATTGTTTTTAAAAAAACCATTTTTGATTAAACTATTTTTACACAAAACTTTTAATCATTTTTTCATTGAACTTAAACAAAAAACCGAACGTTTTATATTCATTGTTTTGTTATCACGATTCTGATGAAGTGACAAGTGTAGTGACAGGCAAATGTGATTTATTTACGTACTTAATTCTATGAAAAATCTAGAAAAAAATCTCAAAAGAATTTACTCAAAAAAAAAAAACACTAGAAAATCAATTAACTTTCCAACAATAAAAATAAAAGTCTGTACATACACTTTTAAAACAACAGCAGTAGAGAGAGAGAGAGAGAGAGAGAGAGAGAACACGTTACCCATTTTAAATTAGAAAGGAAATAGAAAAAAATTCAAACTATTGAGATACCTGTAAAGTAAAAGTCATTTTATGCAAAAAAAGAAATCATTGAAAATAAAAAAAAAGAAATAAATAAAAAACACCTGCCAGTAGTACATGATTTCAATTGATTAAGAGCCACAGCAATTCAAAGTGATTTAAATTTGAAGAAAGAAACTCATGATTAAATAATCTCCAATATAAACACTTCTCTTCGTTTCATTTTTGCTTTCTTTATAGACGCTATGGTACCAAATGCAGTGGCTGCGGCCAAGGTATTGCTCCCTCCGATCTCGTTCGTAAACCTCGTGATAAGGTGTTTCACCTCAATTGTTTTACATGTTGCATCTGCCATAAACAGCTCAGTACGGGCGAACAGCTCTACGTGCTGGACGAGAATAAATATATCTGCAAAGATGATTATTTACTCGGCAAAGCACCATCGATATGTGGCCATAATTCGTTAAGTGGTAAGTACTAATTTGTAAATTTAAAAAAAAGCAATTTTAATTACAAAATAACTTTGGCTAAATGATAAGTGTGAAAATAGTTAAATTGTTAACAATTTTGTAAATTTCAAGATGTTTTGTTGTGGAAAGGAAATAAAAAGAAATAATTACAGCGAGGAAGAGAGGGAAAGGAATAAAGTTTTTAGGAATTTATATGGAATTTAAGAGAATAATTTCCTTCAGGAATAATTTAAAGCAATATAAAGAAAAATTAGTTCCTGAGTTTTAAAATTATTTATTAAATTTAAAGAAATTGCTCTTATGACAAACTGTGTCATCATTCAAATTTTACAAAATTCACGGTTTTTTTTTATAATAAAGTTTAAGCATATTTGAATACTAAATTCTTTAAAAAGGTCAAAGAATAACGTGTGTGAAGATAAATATGAAAAGTTAAATTAATTTTTTTGAATATCGCATGCGTTAAAAAAATATATTAAAAAATATCGCATGCTATAAAAAAAATATTATAAAGAAAATACGACTATTTACACGAAATTTTAAAGTTTTCATGAAAAATCAATAATTTTTATTTAACATTAAAAACTACTTTCATATTTTATTAGTCTTTTTATATTAAAATTTATGATTTTTGAAAAAATAAGATTACCCAATAAACCATAGAACGATATGATAGCGCAAACGATATTATATTTTACGGCGTGTATAATAGTATATACTAATATTTAACAAAAATGTATTTATTGCGAGAGGATAAATCGCTAAAAACTGTATCTCTAAAAATAAATAAGGTGCTAATGATTGTCCTTACCAAGAATTTTAAACACAGATTTTTTAATGTTTATTTAAGGAAATGCCACGAGCAGGACAGAAAATAACTACTGTTGAAATTTTACACAGAATCTTTGAATAAATCCACTGTTGAATCACCAGAACCATGTTGACAAGCATGTGATTCATAGTTATTTAGTTTTTATTATTTTAAAAGATTTTTCACATTGCTTTCACTATTACATAAATTACATTAATGCATAAAATACCTCACGTTTTCTTAATATTGTAAAAATATATAACATTTTTGTTAATCTAGCTTTACTGTTTTTATTGACGTTTTTTAAATAATAAATATATTTCAAATATAAAAATTAAAAATGTTTTTATTTTTAAGATGAAAATTTTACCTTGTTATTAGATACATATAATATCATTATCAGTATAATAAAACGATAGTTTTTCGAAAAATTTAAAAATGCGATTTCACTATCGTTATTATTGGAAATTATGATATCGAACACGATATCATAATTTTATGGAAAAACGATATTATAAGGAAAGGTACAATTTAGTCCGCAAAATCTATCGTTTTCGATTCGTAAACGATTATCACTTGTGATACTTTCTATCACCTATATGATATCATTTCGATATAGTTACAATATCGCTTGGTTTACTGGGTAAGAGTGAAATTCTCATGAAAGTGCTCTGTGAGGGATTTGGCAACTATGTTCAAATCCTTCGATCTCAGGGAATCAAACGTAATGGAAAATGAAGAGTATGGACAAGGCTACAATAATCTAGAAGCTTCATATCCAAATTGTATTTGCGAAATTTTTTACACATTTTGAAAATTTGACTTAAGAGTGAAATTCTCATGAAAGTGTTCTGTGAGGTTTATGGCAACCATGTTCAAATCCTTCGATCTCAGGGAATCAACGTAATGGAAAATGAAGAGTATGGACAAGGCTACAATAATCTAGAAGCTTCATATCCAAATTGTATTTGCGAAATTTTTTACACATTTTGAAAATTTGACTTAAGAGTGAAATTCTCATGAAAGTGCACTCTGAGGGGTATGGCAATTATGTCCAAATCCTTCAATCTCAGGGAATTAAACCGTATAAGTCGTAATATACTACGTTTATACGTAGCCTATTCGCGAATAAAAATTATTTGCGGATAACTAACTAACTGTTTATGTATCAATTTTCTTAATGAAAATTCTTATTTTTAAGTGATGCCTGACGGAAAATTTATTCATTTAGTAGCACTGTATATGTATATATAAACTTTAAAACAAAGTTTATATAATTGCAGATAATTTGTGGCTCAAAGAAGTTTCAGTGGTGGAATACGCCCCACAGTGAAGAAGATATATAAACGTTTTGTTTTTTAAATGAAAAATATCAACAATTATTGTTTATTTTTTTTTAACTATATTTGCACATTTTTTATTTAATTTTACTTTTGTTGTCATATGAATGTGCCACATCGAAATAAAAACTTAAAACGGTTAAAAGTGTGGCAATGCTTAAAATCTTATTTGCAAATAGTGTCGTTAATCAGGAATGGTTTTCATGAGTTAGCTATTCGCAAATAAAAATTTAATTCACTGTTTATGCGGCAATATTCTCAACTTGCAATATCTTTATTTGCGAACAAGTGGTGCGTTTAAACGTAGTAATAGTCGTATTTGTTGTCTAATCGTCGAATTATACAAAGTTTAATTTTTTTGTTGTTGGTAATTTTCATACAAAAGTGTTGTATTATTATACGATTGATTTTTATTGGGATATTAACAACGCAGTCATAAAGTCATATGTCTTAAAATAATAGCAAGAAAAACAAGTAAGAAAGTATAGTCGGTCAAGCCCGACCATATGAGACCCTGCACCACAGTATATATAAACACTCAAAATATTATGTAGTTAAATTCAAACGAAAATTCATTTGAAACAAATTAAAATTCATTTAAAAAACGGATCATTTACATTTCATTTAAAACAAATGATTTTTTCAGTAATTTCTAAGTTTTTTATTTATTGAACATCATATTCGTTAAAATTGAATAGTTTTTACTTTTAAAAAATATATTTTAACCGATAAAAATCAAACAAATTAACAAAAAAAAATACGGAAAACATTATTTTTTGGTAGTTTGTTTTTTTAATAACAAACATAAATGTTGAAAAATAAATTTATTCGTAAAATAACTATATTTTTATTCAATTTTAACAGTACCGAAAACGAATTTAATAACCTACAATCAGTTACTGTAATAATTTTATGAGTGAACACATCATGCTTATGTGCCCATATAAATATGGATTTATCCATGTTTATAAACATCATTAAAATCGGTTAGAAAGTTTGTGAGATGCAAAAATTGCCCACTGCCTCCCCTTGTGGTCCTATTTTTGAAAAACTGTAAAGCTTATGTGTCCATATAGATATGGATCTACCCATGGTTTAAATTTCATAAAAATCGGTTTGAGAGGCAGAAATTGACCCTATCACCCCCCGTGGTCCTATTTTTTTAAAAATGCATACCTTTTGTGTTCATATAGATATGGTTCTACCTATGTTTAAAATTTCATTAAAATCGGTTGGATAGTTTCTGAGAGGAAGAAATTTCCCCCTATCTTCCCTCGTGTTCCTACGATTCTGGCCATTTTCAATGGGCTTGGTCCTTGTGCCAATAAGAACCTATGTCTCAAATTTTATCAAACTATCTCCAAAATTGCGACCTCTCCACTATTGTGGTGTGGGTATAAAAATATAAGTGCTGTGAGCCAGCGTCATAATTTAGATTTCTACAGGGAAGTTATGACAAAACAATAAACACAGCATAAAAAGTCATATTATTTTAGGACTTTTTTTTGTATGAAACACAACAACAATAATTCCTTAATCTATTGTAAAATATTAGGATCCAGCCCTGGATGGATAGAACGGATTGCAGGGTGTCTAGGGCATTATGGCCCAGAAGGGACGTTGGAGCAACCAGGGTTATATTAGGGTTGGATAGATGCGTTCCTGATGGGTCATTGTTCTGTTAGGGCTTTTACGAGTAAATGGGACATACCACACCGGACTTCTGCAGGATACGCGAGGTTTCTAAGGAGCTAGAGACGATTGAGCATGTACTGTGCCACTGTCCTAGGATGCAGTGCCTCATGCAGAAATGGCTAGGAGATAAATTTCACGACGAACTAGGGTGTATCGCTGGATGTAATACAGTCGACCTACTGGGGTTTGTCAGGGAGATAGGACGGTTGTTTCTGTTGAGGGGACTGTAGAGGTTATTTTTGTTTTACTCTGGTTTTTACTAACAATCTTAAATCTACCTTTCATCTCCTTTCTACTTCATATCTCTCTTAAATTTTATCTATATTGAAGGGAGTCACAATCGAATGCATTGATCTACGAGTGAAGTTGTGTCCTTGGGCGCCTAACCTTACCTAACCTAAAATATTAGGAAATCATGACAGTATGACTTCATAGCACACCTTGTGAAGCCTCCATATATGTTTTTAAAAAAAATTTTGTATTTATACCAGACTTGGATAAGTTCAATTTTTTTTTAATTTTGTGTCTTTTTTTCATTAAATTTTAAACAAAAAAAATTATATTTCTGCCTCAGCGCCAAATAAAGCTTTATAGAGGCCAACAGGCAACATAAAATATTAACATTCATTTACAAATTTAATCTTATTTTACTTAATACAATTTTCTATATAAAAAAAAATAAATATAAAAAAAAAGATATTACGTTTTCAAGATGCAAGAAGTACTTATACATTCATTGTTCAATAAAAATTGTTTTAAACTACTCTTAAAAGTTGATAAAACTGATATATTTTTTAAGCGATTAGGTTATTGATTGTACTCATTAGGTCCAGCAAAAGAAATTAGTTGTTTAGTTAACTCAAGTCTACATCTTACTAAATTTAAGTCCATCGTCTGTCTTGAGATTCTCCGTGTGTGTGATATATTATTACCAAATTGTACAGTGTGTGAACCAATACCTCTAGTACATTTAAAAACATAAAGTAATAGTTGTTGTTTATAAATACCTTTCACCGGAAGTATCAGTTTTGCATAATTTTTAAACAATTTGCTTTGGGGAATTTTTAAAAACATATTTAGAATGTGGTACCTAACACCACAAATTTAATTCTTCTTAATGATTAATTTATGTTTATTTAATTTTCAATTGTTTTTTTTTTAAACTATTTTAATAAAAATTTCTTATCAGTTAATATTTATTACCACATCACCCCAAATTAAAACTTCCATACCTGGTTTAATTTGATGGTATCGAATAATGTGAATGGCAAACATTAAAGAAGAAGAAATCAATAAAAACCAAGAGTGTAGTAAAAAATTATTACTAAATTTTATTAATTTACTTTTTTAATTTAAATTTTTATATTTCATATAATTATTATTCATATTATTGGGTAAAAAAATTTGTTGATCTTCTCAAATAGTTTACTCAAAGTGAATTGACAATGTACAATGTTTTTTTGTTCATAAAAATCGTATTTTTTTTTTAACGATAAGCTATACGAAGTAGCTTGTGAATTGGGCAACTATTACTTAAATCAGATATATGAAAATTAAGTCACAAATTTGTGACTATCTGTTTGTCGATTTCGAATGAAAATTTCATTCGCTTAACTTACATACATATAAAACAAAAGGAAAATTTAAAAAACTGCATTTGTTTTCCATGCGAGTTAAGCAAACGAAGTGGCTCCACGAAAAGCCCCCCAATGAAATAACGCCCAGGAAATAACCCCCAATGAAATAAGCCTCACAAAATAGGAAATAACACCCAAAAGCAGTGAATAAAATAACATCGAAAAATAAAACGAAATAAGCCCCAAAACGAAAACGAAACAACCAATAATATTTGGAAGTTATTTCATATGAAATAACACCCAATGATGAAAATGAAATAACCCCCAATGAAATAAACCCCATCAGCAACAAAAATGAAATTATGCCCAAAATTCATAAAAGAGTCAGTTTACCAAGGATTTCATGAAGTCAATATGGAGGCTGTAGGAAATATTGCCCAAAGAAAAATGGCCGAAAAAAAAATGAAAAATCACCCAAATGAAGAATCGCACAAAAGAACATGAAAAATTACCCAAAAAGTTACATATGAAATTTTGCCCAAAAGAAACGAAAAAAGCCCAAAATAAAAATGAAAAATTACCCAAAAAGAAAAAACGAATTTTTTTTATCAAAAAAAAAAAAAAAAAAATAAAAATTACCCAATTTGCAAAACAGTGTTTATTATTCATATAAATTTAGTAACTTACAAATGTAAGAGATAAACATGTTTTATTATGGTCACAACCAACAAAACTATTTTTAAAGAAACTTATTTTACCATAATGTGGTTGTCGGTGGCAATGATTTGGTTAAATTAAAAATAATATGGTCAACATTTTTTTAAAAATGGTTTTGTTGTTTTTTCTCTGGGTGCATATACTAAACATATAACGAAAACACTTTTGGGCGCAAGGATTTTCTCCCCTATGTTGTAACAAATACCGGCAGCGCTTACTAAAGCATCTCGGCATAGCCGGCCTTCGGCCGGGCGGAAGGATTTTCTACTCTATGGTATAACAAAAACCGGCTTCGCTAACTAAAGCTTCTCTGCATAGCTGGCCTTCGGCCGGGCGCAAGGATTTTCTCCTCTATGATATAACAAAGACCGGCTTCGCTAACTTAAGCTGCTCTGCGCAGACGGCCTTTGTTGTTGTTTAAATATAATTGTTTTTCACTTTTCGCTTTAAAAATGAAATAACCCCCGAATAAAAAATAAAATAACACCCAAATTAAACACGCTATGAAACAAGCCCCGAATTTTAAAAATTTGTTGGGTGCTATTTCATTGGAGATTATTTCATAATTTGAAAACCCCAAATGAGGAATGAAATAATTCCCAAAAAAAATGAAAAACGGCCCCAAAAATGTGTGAAAAAAAATTGGGGAATATTTCATTTCTCGTTTGGGCGTTATTTCATTGGGGGGCTTTTCGTGGAGCCAACGAAGTATTTCATCGATTAATGGCTTTAAAAATGTAACTGCCTGTTCATCTATTTCCGAACGAAGGCTTCGTTCGCTTGACTAACATTTAAAACAAAAACAAATTATAAAATAATGTTTTTGCTTTAAATGTTACTTAAGCGAACGAAGTATTCATTCGATAGCGATGAATAGGCCATCAATATTTTTCAGCAAAATTTGTTTAAAGTTTTTCGATAATATAAAATTTATTAAAAAAAATTGACAAATAGTGACTAAATCTAAAAATTTTTATTTTTTTAGATGTGGAACATTTTATATACTTAATAATTATATTGAGCAAAAATACAATATTTGAAATGAGAGTAATGCTTAAATTATTAATATGTCACACAATGACAATGACACATTTGATAATATACACATTTCACTGGGGGGTTTTTTTTAATGATAAACGTGTGACAAAGACAAATTCGTAACTTTTCTTTAACTGTTAGTACAATTTTCTGTTAGAGAGAAGTAGGTTTTATTTACTTTTGTTAGTTTATTAATGTTTTGCAAAAACGTATGTGACATAATAAGGACAGTGACAAAATCCAAAAATGTGCATATTTGAGATTTCTGTACTAAAAACATTGCTAAGCATTAATTTTAGTTTATAATATACAGTACTTTTCGATTTGTAGTATTTCCAAGGAGAATAATGCCTGAATGTTGAAAATGACAATAATGTGACAATGACATGAAAACATAAATTTTTTTAACAAATTTCCAAAACGAATCCTTAATTTTTTGTTTTAATTCATCTAATTTAATTATGCCTGCAAAGAAAGTCCATTGTCAAATTGATACATAATATGACATTTTGCCAATGACAAAATCATAAATTAAAAAAAAAAAATAATTGTAAAACCCAATCTTAAAAATATGCCTGTAAATTAATAAACAGAACTGCGTCGACACCAATTTTTCATACAAATTTTCCTGAAAGCTTTCGTTCAATAGAATCTATTTTATTTAGGCGTTTTTCATGCGCTCACATTTACATGACACTCATTCCCTTAACAATGCTACCATACTTTTATTAAATTATTAAATTTCATACATTTAATAAATTAAGAATAAAAAAAATCAAATATACAAACTATAAAATTAGAGAGCTTTTTAAGTTACTGCCATCGATTTAATTATGGGTTTTGTTAATTTGACACTGATTTTGCCTGACATTGAAGACTTATTACATATTTCATGTTAAATAGTTTTGTCATATTTTCAATGACAACATTGGTTAAATGTTTAACAAGACATTTTAATGACAATGTCGAAATCTTATTTTTTTTTTAAATATTTTTTAAAACAATTTACTTAAGACCTTAAAAAGTATAAATGGAATCAAGGAGTATAATCATGTTTCGAGCAGGTAAAGAAAACAATACACTTTACGTCAAATGGTTTAGTGTTTTAGTTCAGCAAATATATTTGCTATAAAGTGTGTACAAATTTAAACAAAAGTGTTGGCATAACTTAAGTGCAACATGCTACAAAGCCACACGTACACACATATACTATTGCTGCCATTCAGAATTTTGAACCATGTTGTCTTGGCAAATACAACATAATAACCATTGAAATCTTGCCATGCTCTCGCTCTTAACTCATCAGTTGTTATGCATTTGTAAATTTAGATTTATGTTGGTAAATTAACGTTTTTTTCTCTTCTGTCGTTTCGTTTTTGGTTTTAGAGATTTAACTCGTTATACAAATTTAAATCTATCTACAGCTTTTTACCAACCAAATCTATTGTTTTAATTTTGCACAACAAAAAACAATAGAAACACCACAAAACCGATCTGATTGTTTAAATTCTGTTACCCACTGTACTCGACAACAAAGTACATACACTAAGTGTTTTAAGCAAGTAAACGTGTGAGTGTGTGGAAGTATGTGTTTTTGTCACGATAAATATTAAACAATAACACAACCTTAAATAGCAAAGTGTACAAATATATTTATTGTTTAGCAACATTTATACACACACACACACACAAACTCAGATACATTTTCTCACTCATAGATACTAAAGCAAAAGGCTTTTTAGCAAATTTATATTTATATCAATATACCCAACTAACACGAAGGTTTGATTTCAAATTGAAAAGAATTTTAAATCAAACCTTTTCTCGAGCGACAAACGTTTAAAAGTCGCTTGCAAATCATCGAAAATGATTTGCAAATCATCGAAATTTTCAACAAAAAGGGAAAGTTATTCTCAAATTTAGAAAAGCCTTTAATTTCAACTTGCTTTCCAACGTTATTCTCAAATGATTTTCAAATGTGTGTTGTAATACAATGTGCATCAGCAGAACCATTACTGCTGCTGAATAACAAAATAGCGTTCTTGGCAAGGCGAAATACTTGGCTCCTTTTTATACCCTTCACCGAAGGTAAAAGGGTATATATAACTTTGTCATTCCGTTTGTAATTTCTACAATATTGTTCCTACACCCTATAAATTAAATATGTATATCCTGGGTCCTTATGAAAAGCGAAGTTCAAATCCGGTTGTCCGTCTGACCGTCTGTCCGCCTGTCTGTTGAAATGGGTTTTCCGAAGCCCCCAGATATGATGGGGGCTTCGTTGGGGTATCTTTCTGTCAGGTATACTTATTATAATTTTGCTATTGAAATTCAGCCAGAGCGGTCCACAAATGGCTGAGATATGAGCAAAAAACCACGACTACCTCTAATTTTTTCCAAAAATGCCTTGTGGTTGTTGTATTTTTATTACTTTTTGCTGTATATCTGGGGAACGGCAAAAGCCAAAATTTCCAAATTAGGTACACACATTTAGGTTGCCAATACACACCATCCTACAAAATGTGGGCGGGATTGGAGAAGTGGGCGTGGTACCTCCCATACAAAAAAAATTAAAAATTGTATAAAAACCTAAATTTTAAGGCTGCCATATGTCCTATGGCTATGATTTATACACTTAAATATCGGAAATTTTTAGTAGAACATATTTTATAAAAAACTCGGGAAAATCGTCTCAGATACAAAAAAGTTATGACCAAAATTAAATTTTTTTTTTAATACCCACTTTCGGGAATCATAGATCTCCCCGAGTCCAAGCTTTATAACTTAAGTAAATGGTAAATTTCTTCTTTAACACGTCGGTATATAAATTTGTCCAATCGGTTTAAAAATGGCTGAGTTATCAGCAAAAAACCACGACTACCTCTAATTTATTAAAAAAATCCCTTGTTGTTGTATTTTTATTACCTTTTGCTGTATAACTGGTGAACGGAAAAAGCCAAATTTTCCAAATTAGGTACACACAATTAGGTTGGCAATACACACCATCCTACAAAATGTGGGCGGGATTGGAGAAGTGGGCGTGGTACCTCCCGTACAAAAAATATCAAAAACTTCATAAAAACCTGAATTTGTGCACTGTTATATGACCGATGTTTACACCTTATATATCAAAAGACCGAAAATCTTTAGTAGAAAATATTTTCTGAAAATTTCGGAAAAATCGGTTCAGATGCAAAAAAAGTTATGGCCAAAATAAAATTTGTTTTATTAAAATACCCATTTTCTGGAATCATAGATCTTCCCGAGTCCAAACTTTACATTTTAAAAAGAAAATTTTTTGTTAAAATTTTTATTTTTTTTATGTTCTAAAAACGATTTAAAAAAAATATTTACCAGTTTTCGCTTTTTAAATTTAATTTATAATGAAGTTTAAAGTATTGTAAATATGTATGTATACATATGTAAAAATTATTTAGTTTTTGTCTAGTTGCTCTGTATTCTGCTCCCGCAATGGTGAAGGGTATATAAGATTCGGCACAGCCGAATAAAGCACTCTTACTTGTTATTTTTAGGATTGTCATGGCTTTGCATAGCAGCGCGATCATACAACAAACTTATCATTTCTTTCAAGGTACAAGATAGACTCATTTGGAGGAGCATTACAAAAATACCAGACTAGTCAAAATTATCACCGTCCCAGTTAGCCACGTCTGTAAGACATCATCGAAGACGGATGCACGACAATGTTAATTTCTGCACGACATGTGAGGGACAGCGGGAACAAATCGTCAACGACATTTTCGAACAAGTGTCGCGAAAATCGTGGACGACACAAAGCAAGACAATGTCGCCTACTTTATCGTTAACGACTACCTGCATGACAATGTCGTCTATTTCGACGTCCACGACAAAAATTATTATATGGTTATCTAATTCAGACAGTTTTTTAGTATAGTGGAAATTTTAATTTCTGTTATATGTTTTATATTCTACTCCTATAAGCAATCCTTAAGTTGACAGTAAAGTACTAACTGCATGTAATCCATTTTCCCGCCCGCGAATAATTTCATCATCATTTTTGGTTTTATTGTTTAGAACTAATTTGTAAATTTTTTGTAGGTATTTAAATCAACAATTAAAAAAAAAGAATGTGAGAATTTGAAGAAAACCAAGCAAGTGATTGAATAGCATTCAAGAAAACTTTGTCGTCAGTAGTTTTTATACAAGACAACTTATAAGACAGTGTCGCTCATACTGTCCTACATAGAGTTTAATAGGCGACAACTTATAAGACAAAGTCGCTCATACTGTCCCACATAAAGCTAAATAGAAGACAACTTACAAGACAACGTCGCTCTAACTGTCGTGCACGACGATTTCCTGTAAACTGTCTTCTAGAAAACCTAAACAACGGGGGACAAGTCGTGCATACATCATTGACGACGATGTCGTCAACGGCAATCTGGCCAACTGGGGTATAAAACAAAAACAGTTTAACGCACACATTCACATAGTTTGGCTGATGCATACGAATTTGACAATTGTGGTTTATGTCTTGTGTAAATGTACCTTGAATTCTGTTTATATTCAAACCATTATTAATTTGCATTCAAATGTTACAATCAAACAATTGAAAATCGTTTGACAAATTATGCTTGATAGAGTTCTTTTCATACCAAAAGGCTTGACTTCGTGTTTGTTGGGTGTATGTATACGTATGTAGTTAAATTTAAATGTATGTATTTTATAGTTTGTAGTTTTTGTTTGAGTCTGTATTTGTTGTATTTTTGAGTTTATTTGTTTAGCTTTAGTTTATGATAAAATGCATTTAGTTGAGGCTAAATCGCATTTAAGCAATTTCACTAAATAACACTTGGGGAATATTTATCAACAACAATAACATGAACAAATTACACTTTTCTAATTATACAAATACATACACACTCACACGCACACAAACAATTTCTATACTAATTTATACTAACACAAAACTATAACTACATGCACATAGATAAGTAGTTAATTATGATGATTTTTGATGAATGATTTCAAGTTAAAATAAAAAATTTTTTTTACACTTAAAGAAAAAGTGTTGTAAAATAATTGTTATAAGCAATTTAAGCAAAAACACATGAACCTTCGTAAACGTTCGTAAAAATCTTTATATGCAAAATATTTTTAAATAAGCAATGTTTTTTTGCCATTTTTCATTGCAAAAAATAAATTATATACGTTTAATTTGTAAATCTTAAACAAATAACAAATAATTCTTTGAAAAAAACAAATATTATTATGGTAACAATACTAGAGAGCCCTAATAAGAGCCACTGTATATTCTAATCCTTATATTAGTAACTATTGTTTATTGTAGTTATTACTTATATCTTTGCTTTCAATAAACGAGAGAAAAAAAAAAAAAAAAAAAAAAAATTGCGTGTTTGTCATAGAATTTGTTAAACAGGCAGTTTAATCTTAAAATTATCTATTTTAATACTAGAGGGCAGGACAATTCCATTTGAATACACATTCAAATCATTTAAAGATTTTCAAACTCTAAACTGTATTGCTGTTGTCACAAACAAATGCTGAAGAGAAGTGTAGACGATCAATTAACGTAAGTGTGTGAACGTGAACAAGTAAAAAACTAATACTTTTCTATGGTAAAAGTGCGGGTAGAAAACTAGCAAAAATAAACAGGGGAATGAACAATACACGTAGCAATGAGAGTAGGAACAAAAAAAAAACAAAAGTGTTCGAATATAAACAGAACATTATTTAGCGTTCGGCTCACACACCCAGGAAAGATATCTATTTTCTTAGTGTTTGTGTAGACGAACACAACCCTTAATAGCGTTCGTAACTATTTTCAAGACAGAGCCGAACATTATATAGTGTTCTGTTCTTCGTTAAAAAACAGAACAATTGTAGTGATACTGTAGACAAACATTATATTTTAATGTTCTATAATGTTTCTTTTTTTACATTGATAAGAAAATTAACAATCAAACAATTTTAGCAACGACCGCAGCACGAACAGCTTATGTGTGTTTGTGTATATGTTTTGTTTGTAAAAAATTATTTCGCTGGCTTTTTGTTTTTTTTTTCGTATGTGTATTTTGTTTTTGTAAAAAAATGTTTGGTTTTTCTTAGCGATATTTAGTGTTTATTTTCGAACACTGATTTTAACTGTGAGTTTGGGTTATGTATATACGAAATATTTTGTGTGCTAATTTTTTAATAATATTACAACGACAATTTTTTGCATGCATACGCTACAACAAACAACAGAAAAGTATTGCGCCAACCGGACGGACGGACATCGTTAAATTGGTTCAAGATGTTATTCTAAGTCGTTTGGTATACTAAAAGGTGGATCAACGATCAATTTTTTAAGACATTATAAATATCAGAAAAAACGCAAATTACCCTCTACATTAGATAGATAGATAGATATTTTCTTTATTGAAATATACAATATTAAGTACAACAATATTTGTTTTAATATAAAACTTTGATATAAAAATTATAATTATATTTACAATAAAGATATTTACGGCTTGGTTTTTCAACCGTCAGCCGGAAGTTTGCCTTTAAAATATTTTTAACTATTGTTAAAATTGTATTCATCGACTAAAAATTTTCTATAAGTTAATGCATTTTTTACAAAAAGATAAAGTGAACTCCAGTTTTCTTCTCTTCCCCCATTTAGAAGATCATAAATTTCATAATCTGTAAGTCTTGAGTACACTAGGAATTTTCTTCGTATATTTGCAAGTATTGGGCACCTTCCTATAAAGTGCAAAATTGTTTCATCTTCATTCAGGTTACACAAAGAACAAAGTGTGGATTGATTGGTGGTATATTTATTTGAATTTAGCATTAAAAGATCTCCGCGAGTTTTCATTATTAAGGATATTTGGTGTTGGTAATATTTTTCGTTGCAATAGGTAAGACCTTTTGAGTGGTCGAAAAACTTATATATTCGTTGTTGACTTTTTAGTGCAGTTTCGCGGTAGTTTTGACTAGATTTAGATTTCATAGCATCAATTAACGATTTGCACGAGTTATTCCATATGTTTTTATATTGGTTTATATTATATGATTTCAAATCAATAGAGTTCATACGATCAACGTAATTTTTTTACCAGTATATGTTTTTTGATATTATTTTTGATGAAAGTCTTTGAGGTAGCCTATGATTTCCATATTCGAAAGCGTCTTAGAAATATATTGAAGGTGTAGACTGTAAGTATACAGGTGTGCATCTTCTTGACCGGTTTCTAGAGCAAGTACGTAGTTTGGGGTATTTTCTGGTAATTTTAACATGCGTTTAGTAAAAAACCTTTGCAATTTATCAACAATGTCAACAACCCAGGCCCCAAACCTGAGCCCCATATGCTTGTATAGATCTGCAAACAGCTTGAAATAACTTCCACTTTGCCTTTAGCGACACATCCCTTTTTGTAATAAAACTTTTCCATGTGATATTTACACAAACTTTGGCAGCATCAGTTTTTGTAATTATATGTTTCGTGTAAGACATTGCCGGAGTTAGTATAATACCTAAATACTTGTATTGAGCCACAACTTTTACCTCATCTCCTTTAAACTTCCACTTTTCATTTAAGGCAACACGACCACCTTTCCTAAAAACCATTATCTCCGATTTTGTTAAGTTCACTTCCATTCCCCATGTTTCACAATATATTTCCAAATTATTTATCATTCTCTGTAGGACGCTTATATTTTCGGCAAGAATGACAGTATCATCCGCATACATTAAAATTCTTATGTTCAGTTCATCTATGAACAGACGGCCTTCCAGTTGCTCATGAAGGTCATTTAGATACAAGGAAAACAACAAAGGCGACAACAAACATCCTTGTTTTACGCCAGAGTTGGTACTAAAGTAATCTGAGATTTCATCTCCAGTCCATACTGCAGAAAATGTATGTTTATACATTTATATTTAGCTCAATCTGCGCCACCCTGTATATATATCTTCGTGTGTAATTTTTAGCGTAATACTCTTGATTCATAACAAAGAAAAAATTAATTCTCATATTTGAATACGAAAATTTGAATTTTCTGCAATGACGATTTTTGCGGTATTGATAAAAAAGTTTGTAGGTATAGGGTTTGAATTTTTAGTCAACAACCAAGATTTTTGAGTAAAAAAAAAAAAGTTGTTGCCCAAAATAATTTTTTTCAACAAAATGTGATTTGTTAAAATAAATTGTTGAAAATGTTGAATAAATCAAACAAACTGTTTATCAAACCTTTTATTTAATTATGATGTGCTAAATTCCCAATTCTTTGATGAATACACTAAAAGTTCTTGTTAGGGGAAAGAACTAGCTTTTCGCATTTCGCTGGTTGCTTAGGCCAGATAATACGGAAACCTTTTTCCAAAGACTTTGGGAAAACTTAAGTGATTATGCAAACAAAACTGTCAAGCGAATGAGAATTACAAACATTCACCCACTATCAAAGTTATTAAAACATGGACAAGAGTTGTAAAAATACTGTGTTTACTTTGATTCAAAGATTTTTTGTTATTGAATATGATGAAATTTTTAATTATTTCATTATTTAATATGAGGGGCTTAGAGCACAAGGGGTTCAAGTGACTTATGATAAATAATGAGACAAAAGCGGTTGTTTCGCTTGTGCTCCAAGCGAAGCAGGTATTTTAATGTGAAGTACTTGAATTGTTCACCATATCTAGCGTCCGGATGAGAATCCTACATTCACCTCTTGTGCTCTGAACAACTTCTCCGAACTTCACCTATAATTCCATATGTAAACTCAATTTTAGAAAAAGGCACTTAAGCCCCTTGTGCTTAAAGCCCCTCATATGTTTTATTGAGTGATATTTTGCAAAGTGTAATTTTAATACAATTTTACATTGAATCAAATAAAAAGTTTGTTGAATTAAAATTTTATTTTTAACAAACTGTGTTGTTATAAATTTTCTTCAGAAATTTTTTTTTTTTTTAAATACTGTTTCTTCGTACAAACAATATTTTTTTCAAATTATATACGACTATGATTGTAATCAAGCGAATATTTTATTTTTTTTTTTGCATTTAGTACTCTTTTTCAAATAAGTTTAATTAAATTTCTTATTCAACTTTATATATTTTTTTCTCTCCATGTAATTTGTTCAGTTTAAAAATAAATTTTTTTCAAATTCATATAGAATGGCTCTGACATGCTTTGGGTATAATTATGCATATTTTATCATTTAGCCATCAAAATGCGATAATCATCACGACTAAAACAACTTTAATAACAGCAACAATAACTCTAGCAACAATCTCCATGATTAATTATTAATTATGGTCAAAGACCAATGCGAAATTTATTTATAAATAGAAACAAAAACAACAAAAAAAAAAACTTTTAATAATTGTTGCAGATTAAAATATTTGCACAGAGATTTGAAAGAAAATTAAGTAATAAATTACATTTAGAGGGAATTTAGTAGAGATAATTTATAAAAATTAATAAAAAATAAAAATTAAGCTTTTAAACGAGTTGTTATCGCAATGAAACTGTACGTTAATATTATAAAACTTATGCATATTTTGGATATTATTTTAACAGTTTTCTAAAAAAAAAATGGAGATAAAACCGCTTACATTGGATTTTAAAAAGCTAAATTGCCACTACTTTTTAACAACAGCTGGAAACTTTACTAACTAACGCACTGTCAAAATCGGATTTTCCAATTGCAAAGATTTGACTATTTGCGCTATTTGTGTTTACTTCATACATTTTGTATGATCATCAGAATTTTTGGCAGATAGAAAACGTTTGACGCGCTGATTTAGGTTCTGACTGTGAAGGAGAAGACTTCAAAATGCCGTCAAAATTTGTAGTTTATAAAATTAAGGCCCGTTTTCACAACTTACCGATAGCTAAAAGTAGACTCTAAATGGCCTGATAAAAAGTGTTTCATTACTTAAGCTTTACATTAACCTAAAGTAAGCGATAAAGTTTATTAAGGTTTATCCTACCTGGTAGGTTAAAGCAAAGTTGCAATAGTGGAACAGTTTTTATACGGCCGATACAATCCTACCTTTAGCTATCGGTAAGTTGTGAAAACGGGCCTAAGTTTAACAAAAGGATTAATGGAAATATATTAAATTTAAAGACAATTTTAAATATTGAATTGTTTTTTAATTAAAATGTTGCTTTATCAATTAAACCTTTTATTAAAAGTATCGGTTATTGATAAATGCCCGGGGTCTTGTCACCGCATTAAATACTATCGTATCAAATAAACTATCGAATCTTTTTGCATACGATAGACACTGACGTATCGAATGAAAACTCGATAAATGTAATGTCGAGTTACTCGATATCGAATGCTATTATTTCAAATTCAATACATTTCATTTGATATCGAGTTTCATGATACCAAAAAAAAATAATTTCGATCAATTTTGCACGATAGCGTATGTGGTGATTGGACCCCTGTATTTATAAAATTTTGTTTCCATTTAATAAAGGTGTCGTTTATGAATACGGGGGAAAGAGTTGTTTAAAGAATGTTTTTTAACGAAACGAAACGAATATCTGTATTACCGGCATTAAGCTATTTATAATATCAGTATCAGTTTTCGAATTTTAATCAGTATCGGCTTCCAACCCTGTTTTCTAAGTAGAAAATAAAAAAATATAGAAATTGAAAATAAATAGTTTAAGTAAAAAATAATCGTCCAAAAACCTTTGCTCCTTTAACTCACAAAACCACAAAAGTAAAAACCAAGCTAATAACCACCTTTTTTTAATATTTAAAATAAAAATTGCCAACGCAAAACAGCATATAACAAAAAAAAAATCCCATATAAAATATGTGTGTATACCCGGGTATGCTTACTGTTGACGTAAATATAATATTTCAGCTGTTGACATAAAGGTTAACAGCCGTATTCATAAAAAGTTCTTATTTTAAGCTTATAGTATGTAATAACTATCAAACGATTTTTGTTTTATAAACCTCCTATAAAAATTTGTATTCATAAACGCACAATAACATCTCTTTTACTATTAAGTGTTTGTGGCGATTTTGTGCTATAGTATGGCAACTTTCTTTATATTTTGCTGCCATTTTATTGCTAGTGATGCATGAAACTTCCATTCGTTTAACATAATATTTTATAATTAATAAATTTGTTTATAATTTAAGATCTTAAAAATTATTCTTATAATATAAAAATACATATTATTTTAGTTTCTGAACAACAGTTCACGAAAGGTATTATAAAAATGTTTGTTTTAACCTTTTCTTAAATAAACGATAAGAAAGTATTCGAATGAAAAGTTTGTTTACCTTTTATTTGCATCACTATTATTTTGATTGGTTATTTTCCTTATTTTTTTAATTTTTGAACAACAATTCGTTCTTTTAAACATTAAAAAAACTAATTGCAATAATTTTAAAAATAATTCAAGCGAATATCTGCATTTGCCTCTGTACGCATTCATTTAAATCATATAACACATTTTAAAATATTAATAATTTTGAAAGAAGCTTAAATTTATAGAGCTATTTCGCCAAGGAGTAACCTAAACCATTTATTATTTCACCATCCTAAAAGCAGGTATATTCTGAAAATGTTTACTGCAAGAAACTTTTGTAAGCGTCTTTGGTTTTTCAGAGCAAGGCTCCTTTTTTATTTATTTTATTTATTTAAAATAATCAAATTGATTACAAGCTTATAAGGCCTAATAAATCTAGAGATATTCTATGACTATACTTTATTTTTCTAATTACTACACTGATAGAAAAGGCGTCATAACGCTGATGTATTTTGACATCAGTACTATGACAAGTATCTTCGTTTTTGACCCCATGACACTTTTCATCATGGAGATGTCAAACTTAACATTACTTGGCCAAAGTGTCATCAGGGTAAAAATGAAATTATGTCATCAATTGGATGACACATCGGCATCACAGAAATGACGAACATGTCCTCATTGAGATGACGCAGTAACATCGTTGAAAGGATACATTAGCATCAATTTTAAAGTCATTGGAATTGACTTATGATTGTTTCACGTTTGTTGAATTACATCCTTTGTTTATGGTTTTCGTAATCATTCTACTTTAAAAATTTTATGTATTTAACTAAATAATTTAAAAAAATAGAATATAGGAATTTTTGCTTCTTATAATACATTGCAATCATGAAAATAATGTTAATAATATACAAAATGTGGCATCGAATTGATGTCACTATAGTCATAAAATAGATGACATGTAAAAAATTAGAAAAATGTACGAAGACGTAAATCATTGGATTGATGTTACTTTTTGCCTCATCGATGCAATTTGTAGTAGTATTGATGTCACAATTCTGATGTTAGGGCATTATCATTATGAAGATAAATTTTTCTATCAGTGAAGGTACATTAAATTTTAAACATAGGTAGGTTTATAGAAAGGCTCTAAAAATATTGTTGTATTAATGAAAGTCTGTACTAGGGATATAACTTTTTGCAATTTTTGCAAATATCAAAAATACCACCTCATATCCGTGTAGGGCATAAAAAAATATGGTGTCACTTTTCCTCTTTCGTGAAAAAAGTTTCCGCACCGAAAGCGTTGAAGTTTTGTTTTTATTTATTTATTTTCATCATTAAATCAGTTACTCTTGTCTTAAATAAGTTCGTTTTTGTATAAATTCATATATAATCTTCAACATTAAACCATTTTTGATAAGTCTAATGCAAAATCAAATGGGTTTCAATTTCCAAAAATAAAATTCACACATAATATGGAGTTTTAGGAATCGCTTACGGTGCGGAAACTTTTTTCACCGAATCAGCATAAAAACTGTTTTTTTTTATTATCAGAACAAAATTCCCCACATGGTGCTGGAGTGGTATTTTGCACTAAAAAAAAAGTTATAACCCTAGTCTGTACTGTACGGCGGCAGGGCTACCAGATTTGACGATATATCATCATTTTGACGATTTTTTGTTTCGAAATTATCAAAGTGCCGATTTGCTGATTTTTTCTAACAAGTGACGATTTTTTCAGTCTCCAAAGTCTGAATAAAACATTAAATTTTCTGACACTTTCGTTTTTTAATCTTGAAATGTTTAGCAGCCGTACCGTAGCAAGAGCGGAATGCAGAACGTTTTCTTTTGCTTAGCTTTTACGCTGATATGTCATACCATAGCAAGCGCGTTAACGTTGTGTCACGCACAGCAAGCAAACAATAGCGGCAAACTTCACTATTAAACGAGCTGTAAAAGTCGGGTTATGCCATTCCAAAGCGTGGTGGTGGAGGCCGCTCTATATAAAAACTAGAAAACGCGTGCCGCTTTTGTTTAGGTACTGCTGTAATATGCAAGTCTTATGCCCAATTTTCAGGATAGTATTTAAATCAATATTAAATTAATTTTCATAACAAACTTAAACCGTATTTAAAACAGATTGGTTTTTTTAGTTTTATTTGAAAAGTCTTATTTAATTAAGATAAAAGTATGGTAGCACTACTAAATACAAAAAAAAAATATATAAAAAAGTGTATTTATTTCCAAGGTGGTGTGAAAAAACAGCTGACTGTTAATTCTTTGCCTGTTGTTGTTGTATTGTTGTGATATTGAGGCCACCTTGCTTAAATATTACGATGGAAACTTAAGTTGAAATTAAATGTACCACATCGGTGACTTAAGTTTTACTTAAGTTTTTAGTGAAGAAGAGAATTTTGTATCTAAAACGATTTTAAAAATAAATGTGTTTTAATATCAATCCTGAAAATTGGCCATTAATCTTTAAATCTTTAAATGATTATTTTCAGAGTACGAAAACAACAATGTTACACTTTGTTTATCTTTCGTCAGCCCATAATTGAATTTATACGGCAAGCATATCACGAGTTGTAAGAGAATATTTATATGAGTCTCATAAGATTCTTGGCATGAAAGTCTCGTTAGATTATCTTTACCCACGATTTGAACGATTCCCACAACGATTAAAGAAGCGTCTTTCGCTGTGCTATGGAATCATCTCAGTCGTGTTACAGTTTTTCCCTACCATTTAAAAATGCGGTTATCGACGATCAAAGACTCCCAGTATCTCTTACACGATTGAAAACACTAGCTGGGTATGAAGTAATTATGTTTTTTGTTTTATCAAAATCAAACAACAATTGTTAAAAAAAAAACTAAATTTTAAGTTGTCCGATATTTTTGACGATTTTTCGAAACGTGAAAGACGATTTTTTTTATTTCTTCTCACAAATTGATCTGGCAGGCCTGATTGAAACGTTTAAGTTGGTTCTAGTTCTGGTCGTTATTTGCAGGAGCTCATTTTTTTCAAAAATAAAGCTCTAAATTTGTTCTTAAACTAACAACCATGTTCTTTTTGTATTAAATTTTATTTTGGTCAATTTATTTTATTAACCCTTAGGAGATCTTTTTTAAATGTTTTTTTTTTTTTTTTTTTTTTGCTAAATTTCAAAATCCAATTTCCTTATCTATTAATTTTCAAATATTGCAATCTTTCCTGTTATTTATTAAACTCACTTCATATTTGTTCTCTCCATTTTTTCTATGTTTTTGGTAGCCAATCACAATAATAAAATCCTTAATAATTTTGTGGCATTTAGCCTTAAGTTCTATGTTCAAAAAAAAAAAAAAAAAAAACAAAAATAATGTCTATATCCTTAAGGTAGTATTATGTTTTGGAAATTTTGTGAAACAACTCTTACAAATTAACAATATTTTGCAGGCATTTTAAATATTTGTATATTTGCATATCATTTCCGCTTTAATAAGTCCTTTTTGCGGCACAGACAAACGCATTTAGTTTTATTGTTTTAAACATTTTAGTTGTGTAATTGTGTGGGTTTCTTGCAGTGCGTGTTTGTATTTGTGCATTTCCGGTTCTTTAGATTGTAGAAATAGTTATGAAGAGTTTTTTTGTTTTTCTTTTTTGTTGTGCTGTGTTGCCAAACGAAACTTATAAGTTTTATTAGTATAAGAAAGTGTGTGTGTGTGTTTGTTTTTGTATGCTTGTGTTTATATCCTTTTAAGCTTTTGTTTAACAAAATTTCCATAGTTGCCACTGTACATGCAAAAGTGCATGCGTGTGTGTTTAGATGATGTCTTATAGATGAAAGGCATTTACCTTAAATATAAACTAAACAAGCAAATATTTAGTTACTTGGTCCTTTTACACACTTGCTGGCATACCCTGCAAATAATAGGACCAGTCCAAACACGCGTGTAAAGAGTAGTCCACAAGGGACCAGGACTAGTCCAAAACTAACCCAAACGTATGGAAAAAACCTGGTCTATTTAACATTGCGATGTCCTAGGAGAGGACCATATAACCCACCTTTGGACCACTAAGGAGTAGTTTTAAAACTACTCCATGGCATACTCAAGAGGATTAGTATTGAAGTCGTTTAAAAACGAAACCATGTCGTTAAAAAACGAAGACATGTCGTCTCACTACAAATGCTTTTTAACAATGACATGGTCCATGCTTGTATTACATCGGACCAGTCCATGGAGTAGTCCATTTTATCAAAATGGACCAGGTGGTCCAACTTTATTTGCAGGGTACACACACACACACACTCGCACACACTTATACATTTATCCACTTGCTTGTATTGTGTCCATTTTGACTTTATTATTGGCATTTAAAGAGTATGAGAGTTTGTCTTTGTAGTTTTAAAGTTTTTTTTCATAAAAGTTTTTGGTCTATTTTCTTATTCTAGAGTTTATTTTCCATAAAATGTCGGCTTGAAGATTTTTTCTTAAGAACAACAAAAAACAAACATATTAGGAAGTGTAAGGCAAGTCAAGAAACGAATGCACTCACACTTAAGTAAAGCACTACACACATTCATATACATAAATATTTATTTATATTTAAATGTAAAACTTGTACATCCTTTTGAATTTGCAAAATTTGCAAAAAAAAGTTTTTAGTTTATTACCTTAATAGCCGGAATACACTATTAAAATGGTATGTTTGTGTAAGTGAGTGCTTCGACATAGACACACACACACACATGCACACGTATTTAAGCAAATTATTAAGAAAAGATTGTTTAAATAAATTTTTTTTTGTAGTTGGAAATCTTCAAATAAATGCTTATAAATAGAAAATATTTTATAAGATAATTTAAAGCAGGCACAAATTTAAAGCAATTTAATGTTTAAAAGTTAAATTTAATTTCAAATAATATTAGAAAAAATGTTCTTACAAAATTAATTGTTAAGGAAAAGAAAAGAAACTCGAGAGCTGGACTTCGAAAACCGTAACAAAACAAATCAGAAAAACTATTAATGTCCTGCTATAACCACATCATCATTGGCGGGCGGAGTGGTAATTATGCGTTTGCTCTCATGTGTCTAACACCTAAAAAAAGGATCGACTAAGAATTATTTTCCAAATCGATTGAACAATTGTTATCCGTCCAGCTAGTTGGTGTACTGACCTTGAAAACAATTTTTAGATAATTTGGAAAAATTCGGTACATTTGTTTTAATCGTTTAAAGAAAGAGACTTAATAAAAAAAATGAGATTCAGTCTATAATTTTACATATGCTCAATACAGACAGTTTCTCGATTCAAAAGCAATTTAATATCTAAATATTTCAGTCAGTACTGAACGAATCGGAATTATTTTTTCAGTATTGTAAAGCATTCATTTGAGTTTCACAATACTGAAAAATTAATTTCGATTCGTTCAGTATCGACTCAAATAAAATTGCCTTCGAATCGATAAATAACTCGATCACGACTGCCAGAATTAGGCCCCAGTACTACTGCCGAACTGTTGACGAGACAATACTTCGTGGTTTAGACATTTAACATGTGCTTGCCATTGAAAATCCAGTACTGACCTGAGAAATATTGACTAGGTACAGCGTTACTGTTAGAAATTTTTAATAAGTGGCACAAAAAAAAGTCTAGCGAAAAAGTTGTTTAGGATAATTAAAGTCGGAAACCTTTTTAAATCGATTATAAAAAATATGCCAACTTAAATCAAAGCCCACAAAACAAAAACCAGGTAACGTTGTTAACATTTGCCGACTCAATTAAAAGATTACACCCAATTCATACGAGTGCTTTTACGACTTCGTTTTTTCTTAAGTCCTTTTTCAAACAACTACCAAAAATCTTCTGCACTCATACGATAATTTTTAGTTGTATGTCTTTTATTAACAGTAGGGAACAAAACATCATTTGGATCAATTAAATTTATTTTTATTTAACGACGATTTCTATTATCCGGCACTTTCTCTGTTATCCGAAATAATAAACAAATTTTCCTTATTTTGTTTACTTTTGAACAATCAAAAAAAAAAAGTTAATAAAAGAAGAAGGGGAGTTCTTTTGCAACCTACTGGAAGCATGTTCTGCCAAAATCAACTTTTTGCCTCATTTTTTACATACACACGTAAGTCTGAACATAAAATCCTTGAATAATTTTGTTATTTTAAAAATAAAATACGGGAAAAATTGATTATCCAGAAAGCTCCTGGTCCTGTTATTAACGGATAATCACTGTCCCACTGTATTTTTAACCTGACACAAGAAAAAAAGAAATTAGTTTAAAAAGCAATTTAGAAAACGACATGAAAAACCTCAACCGAGTCTTTTTGTTTACATGTCTTTCTTCGCTGCACCGTTCGCTATCAAACAAAAAGAAAATTCATAAAAGCGACTACGTTAAAGTCTTCGTGTAAATTTGCTGTTCGTTGCTGAAATGTTTGATGCTTTTAAATCACTTTTTGGCAAAAAAAAAAAAAAAATATGTAGAAATTCTATAAAAAATGTATAATAATCAAGGCGATTTCACTAAAAGGTGCACAGAAATTTTTTTTATCAATTAAAGCATTAACCAAAAATAAAATCAATTTTAATTAAAAATTTAATAAAGTGAATTAAACGTTTAATCAAGTCAATTGAATGTTTAATCAAGTTAATTAAACGTTTAATTGATACAATTTATTTTCTTACAGGTGAAATTTAATAGCATCAATTAAACGTTTATTTCACTTGATTAAACGCTTAATTCACTTCATTAAATGTTTAATTGAGTTGATTAAATTTTTAATTGAAACTGATTTTATTTTTGATTAATGCTTTAATTGGTGAACATTTTTTTTCTGTGAGAGCAGTGTTTTTGTAGAGTTGACCTCATCTTGTTGTGATTTCGCCTTGATAATAATTAAGGAAAGGTGACTGTAAACCTCATTTAACTATTTTTAAAGGCTCAGTTAGCCGGGAGTAACAGTAACCTTACCGTAAAAAAGTTAGACCAATCTATTTCTTACAGATTGAGACATAACATCTTACTGCTAACTATAATCGTTCTAATTGCTTTACATACAAAAAAATGAAGCAGCTGATTTGCAACGTTACTGTTACTCCCGGCTAACTGAGTCTTAATACTGCGTTTACGTTTTGTTACTATCAGTGATGTTTATTAATTTACATTTTGTACTTCTTTTTGAAAGTGAAAAGCCAATTTAATTTGCTTTTTTCTATGAATTTCCCATCGCTGCCACCTTATATGAATTCGCTTTTGCCCATGTCAATGTGTCAAAAAATATATAAAATAATGTTGCCAAACGAACAATAATTTGTTGATTGCTTGTAATATTAAGACGAAGATGCCAGACTAGATCGCTGTTTGTGATTTTGACGTCTTTTTGTAAAAAAAAAAGTTCGTATCAAAAAAGTTTTCGACTAAATTAAAAAAATTATATGAGTTTAAAAAGTTCAACAAAAAGTTGTAGCTGTCAAATTGCGACTTTTGTCAATTAGTGGTTTTCCTGACTAGGCAGCTATTGTGGGACCATATGGGGGCAATGGAACTAGAAATTCACCAGCACATTTTAATAGTTCTTAATGGAGATATCTGTAGCCGTATTCCGTAGTTCGCTAAAGCTAAATTTCTATCGCTAAAACTCTATAAAGTTGATTTATCGATTTTTGGCTACGAATCCAATTCTGTAGTGTGCATTGCTAATTTGGCAACACCATACAAACTTAGTTCGCCGCAATTTTAGCTTTTAATGTCATCGCTAAAATTTTATTTTGTATTCTCTAAGGCATTTTAGCGATCGAGATTTAGCTTTAGCTAAGCGAATTACAGAATACGGCTGCTGTATAACAATCGGCACAAAGAACTCTTTTATAAATCTTAACCTCATAACAAAATTTGTTCTGCCGGATCAATGATTGCCCATAGCTCCAAAATAGGATAAACTCTCAAAAATTTTTCTGTAAATACTGTGGTGAAGGTAGCAATTGGTCGGGTTTAGCTTTCTTACTCATAAATTATGTATTTAATTTTGGGTAGACACCAAAGTTTTAAACAACAAATAATTAATTTTATTATAATCAGAGACATTAAAATTAAAATAATCCGCTTTTTTTAAAAACACCTCTTCAAACGGAAACTGTTAAATTTAAGTTTCTTTAAAAATAAAAAAGAAAAAACCCCTCAAGATAAATAAATTTTGTCTATGGTCTTAAATTAACATCTTCATTAATGTAGAACTGTAAGCCACTTAGTTAAAAATTATACATATTTTGTTTTAAAACTCATTCCACAAACAAGAGTTTTTATTATGATACAAAAAAAATCCTCATTAATTTAAATTTAAAACCCAAAATAATAATGATTAACACGTGCTTAATAACAGTGGACCTGAGAGAAAAAATTTTGTTGTTTAATTCTTTAAAAATCAATGAATTTATTTACTTGTTTCCACAAATTATTTTTCTTTTTTTCTTTTTTTGTTATACAAGCACTTAACATTTCAACGTTTCAATAAAAATCACAAATTTTATATGAAATACATTTTATGGACTATTTATAGGCAGCAAGGGAGTTAGCAGTTACAAAAAAAAAAAAAAAATACTTTTATAGCTTTAATAAAGTAAAATAATAAAAATTCCTTAACTTTAAGTCTTTTAAAGTTTAAAATATACACACACCAATAATGGATGCTGTTCTCTGAAAAAATTTCATTTATTTTGGTTTTGTCTAAAACGCATGCTTCATTTTCAGTGTAAGAGTATGCGCCTTAAAGCAAGCTATAGGAGACACCATTTTTTCGCTCTTAAAAGTATGCTTTGATTTTTTGTTTTTTTTGTAAAGTGTTTGGCATAGACAAAATGGCTGTCTTTTTTAAATGTTTTTTTCGGTGGAAGACTTTTTATTTTTTTTATTTAAGGGGGGATTTAAAGGGCGTTGAGCGAGTTTTTGGTGGATTTTTCTTAACGTGTTCTCTTTTTGATTCTTGTCTTAAGTTTTCCTTTTTTTATGTAACTTTCTCTTTGCTTTGGGGTTGTGGTAGCAGGGTTGTATAGCTATGGGTTTGATCAAATATTTAAAAAAAGTTTTTAGGTTATAGGGATGGTGGGTTTCTCAAAAAAAAGTACTTTTTGGAAATTACTTAAAATGAAAATTTCCTTTGAAATCGAATGGTGTAATTTGGCCCCAGATTATTTTCGCAGTTTCTTTTACAATTTGTTTACAATATCATCAATAAAATCAAAGTTAATTGGGGAATAGAAGTGGTCACAAACATTAACTACTTTCACTTTTACTCGAAATTAAACTGATATTAAGTAAGTAAGCGAAAGAATAACCTAACAACATGCTATGATAGCCTGCCATGCGCTGGTCTTAGCGCCGTGTAACAATCTTTACGTGAACCAACCGCCTCCCATGTTAGAGAGCAACCAACACACACAGGTAGCAAATTGCCAAATTATACCTGTTCTCTACTGAGGATTTGAAACAAGCAGTTTCTGTTTAATTGAAGACCCGCCAGCAGCCGAACTTCCCCTAAAGATAGCAAAGATCTCTATTCCCTCGACCTTGGGATTATACCACAACCACCACATAATCATGGAAGGGTCTTCAACCCATTTTCAAACTAGAACCAAAGTTCGAGAAGCTACTGTCTCCTGTGGCACCAAAAAGGTTTTCTTGTCAGCCGCAATTTCACGAGATCTGTCCATTTTGAACTCTAAGAATATCGACAGTTCAGAAAAAAATTTGAATTGGACTTTATAACAGATTTAAAATTCAACTTTACAGTAAAATAAGAAACTATTAAGAAAACTAGCTGGCCGCCCTGGCTTCGCTCGGTAGACGATTACTAATGATCGATGGAGCTGTTTTCTGATTTAAAGTAAATCGAAAAAAGTAGGCGTAAAAGTGTCCGGGAAAATCCTAAGTTGGACCATAGCGATCATTAGAAAGAAAAAATCGTCCAAATCGGTCCAGCCGTTCTGAAGTTATGCGCTTAGCAACGGACAGCATTTCATTTTTAAAACCTTTTCTTCAGCTTCACTTCGGAAAATCAAATCTTGTAACGTTAATTTAACCTACTTATTCTCAATGCAAATGGATGAAACTTTGCAGGCATACATATTCCCGATGACAGTACACGAATACATAGGCGTATCCAGAATAAAAACCAAGGGGGGGCAAACAATTTTTTTTTTGGTAAAATGCTTTTTTGACCGCCTTTTACTCAATGCAAATGGATGAAACTTTGCAGACATACATATTCCCGATGACAGTACACGAATACATGGGCGTAGCCAGGATAAAATCTAGGGGGGGGCGCGCAAAATTTTTTAAATGCGTTTCTTAAAAAATTTTTTTTTAAATGTTCTTATTATTTATATGCAAGATAAGTTTCAAAAAGTTTATTCTGCCTTTTTAAGAAAATAGTTCTGTTAAATACCTACTAATCAGCCTAAAAGTTGACTTTATAAACTGTAATTTCAAAATCTTCAAAGCAGGCATCGTTGATTAACTATAAATAAAATATAATTAAAAGTGTCTAAACTGTCCATATCATTATAAGTTTTTAAAACTAATGCGCCTTAAAGTAGGCTTTACAAATTGTATTTTAAAAATCCTTAAAGCAGGCAAAGGTTGATAAAATGCAAATAAAACATTATTTAAAGTTCCTTAAACGTCATTATCAGTTTAAAACCTTTTGTATATTTAAAAAAAAAAGTACCCAAAATTAAAGTACTCGGTATTTTTATGTGAAAGGCAAAGTAGAAGGAAAACAAAACAAATTTATAGTCTTACCAAGTGTTTGGCTTTGCTGGCCATAAAAATGGGAGAGTTTGCAAAAATACTGAGTATACAAAAACATACATACATACATACACATGCTATTACACACATACATCCATATGAACATTCATACAAAAAAACTATTTATATGTATGCCTAACAATTGCAATGCATGTAATATCAAGTACAAAATTTCAAGTAAAATGTATAACGTTTTTTTCCTTTATATGTATAAGTATGACTTTAATGTATGTATGTGTAATTGTACATATATTTACAATTAACATAATTAGTCGAGAAGGTGTTCGTTCAGTTTTATATATAAAATTTTTGCTATTGCTGTTGTTTTTCGTTGTTGTTGTAGCTTTTTTATATTTGATTCTATTATATGTTCTACTCCATAAGGTCATTAATGTTTTGATTTTAATTGCGTTAATTACATTGTACGGACTATTTATAAAAATTTTCTAAAAAGCATTAATTTCTTATTAAAAAAAAGCAAAAACCTAAAAAGTAAAGCAGAATTTCTCTATAAAATATTAAATTTAAAAATGAGTAAGTTTTTTTTTCAAATCAATCAGGAATAACATGAATGATAAAAAAAATCTCTAAAATTGTAAAAAGAGAAAAGTGTGAAAACCAACAACAACAACAACCACATTAAACAAAAAAGCAAAATCGTATAAAAAAAAAATTAAGTGAAAAATCAATAATGTTGAAAAAATGTTTTAAAATTTATTGCTGCCTACTTTTAGTCATGTTTTGCGTAACGGTAAAAACGAAAAAAAAGAGCCGACGGAAAATAGCAGCCCAGCAAACGTTTGCGACTCCGGGTTAGCAAGAATGTCTCTGAGTTTATACACCTTTAAATGATATTTGAAATGAGTGAAATGTGTTTGAGTGTGTGTAGGAGTCAACTTATTTGGTGAGAGCAAATGTATCTTTTTTTTTAAAGGAAATTTTAATTTAAATGCAAACATTTAATTCAAAAAACGAATAACGGATATTTGTAATAATTCATGTTTTTTTTGGCGATAAATTTAAAAAAGGGAACTCGTATAATAAATATTTTTAAAAAGTGCTTGTATTAAAAGGCAATAATTTATTAAAAATGAAAATAAAAACATTTATTAGATTTTTACAAGTTATAAAAATTAAAAAAATATCCGTTCTGTTTAAATAGCAAATCCGTCTTTAATTTTTAAATCTACGATTTATTTAAAATATTTTAACGCATCCGACGGCAAATTTCTAAACTTTAATTATTTAAAAATTGCAAAGTTAATATAGAATCAAAAAATGCGCTACAACACGGAAAGCTTTATTTACTTAATTTTTCTTGATTCTCGTCCAAGCCAAAAATTTAACTTATTTTGTTCTTATTTAGTAAAATTTTCTTAAATAAAGACACATTTTGCTTTAACCAAGCCACACGCACAGAACAAATGTTTGCCAAAAATTGTTCAATTAAATAATTTATTGGTGTACATTAATTTTTCAAATAATTTTTTTAATCAAAACACATAAATTTAAATGTTGTGTATTTTTTCGTTTATGCAATTAATTTTTTTATTGACTTAATTCATGTCGCATGACTCGAAAATACAAATCCGTTAATTGATATGATCCATTTTTTTTTTTGCAAGGGCAAAATTAGTAAAAAATTTAATTGTCTGAACGAGTATTTCAATTAAAGTCGATTTTCTACTTTTTCTGTCCGTATCTTTAGAATAATTCATTTTTAGCTTGTATGAGAATTTTGCAAAATTTTCTTGGTTCAAGCCATATTTAGTAAATTATTCATTTCGTGAACAAAAAATAAAAAAAAAAAAACAACAATTCGCCTAATAAAGCTTTGCCAATCTGTAAAAAAGGTTGGCACAACTTTGCAAAACTTTCAAAAACGCACAATATAATTAATAAAATCCAACATGAAAACATAAACAATTTTTGGCACTTCTGGTTTTAACAGCCAATTTGCCAAGCTGATGATGATGTAGGCTAATGAGGCCACCTAGTATTCAATTCGCCTTGGAATCTTATACAATTTTAAGTGTGTTGAAATTTTCTTTCGACTGAATAAACTGGCATTGAGTACCTTAAATGATAATGTCATTCCCACGACAGTTGAAGCTTCGCTAGCAGAACGACCCGAATCTCACTCTCTTGAAGATTATCATCTTAGCAACAGTTGTATTAAGCGGAAGTTTTTCTTTTTTGTCAAAGAGGAAGTTTTGACCACAGCAAACCTGTTGCAACCCTGCAGGAAATGTCAATAGTGAATCTGTACTGATTGACACAGTCACCAGTACTAGTGACTTATTATACCCCAGGCAATGTTATTTACAATAGACATTTAACATGTGTGTGTCATTGGAAATCTACTATTGACGTTGGTACTACTGACTTGGTACTGACTAGGTAGTTACTTTGGCAACATATGTAGACATTGGAACCAGAGAATCGCTACACTTTTTGTAAGAATACGAAATCATAACAATCTTTTTTTATTATTTCACAACTTTCAGTTGTTATTGATAAAATCTTTTTCGTATTAAAGCCAAATATAGTGGCAAATGTAATGTACAGCAGACACTTCGTTGCCAATGTCACCAATATAGTTGACAAAACTGGTGACTTGGCGTCACTTGCACCCAGGTTTCCTTCAGGGACCGTATCCACTATTGTGGTATGGGTATACAAAATAAAGAAGCAAAATATTTTTTTTTTTGTTAAAGGCAGACAAATGTGTATACAGTGTCACCAAAACAATCGACAAAAGTGGCGATATGGAGACACTTGATCCCAGGCTTCCTACAGGGAATGATGACAACCATTTAATATCAAAAACCATTAAGTTCAAGTCGTAGACTTTGTCGAGACATTCCTAAAAAACTTGTCTTAGAATTCTGTTAGTTTTATAGAATATTTTGAGAAATTTTTTTTAAAATGAAAATCTTTTTGCAGGCATTTATTTGTATTTTTAGGTTTTTTTGATAAAAAGAAGGTGAAGTACAATACAGTGAACTATAATTTTTTTTATACCTTCCACCACTTGTGCTGAATGAGGGTATACTAAGTTTGTTAATCCGCGTGAAACTTTTTAAATATTCAACTTGGATCCCATAAAGTATAATATATATTCTGTGTCCTTGAGTAATTCTAAAGGTATGTTCAGACTTAACAACAAATGTCTGACGAAAAATTTCAAAAAAGCGCGACCAGTAAATTTATCAAACTTTAGCTTTATTTTTTCAATTTTTATTGATACGGGAGAAATTCCGTGATGACGTTGACCGATCCTGGAGGGACAGAATGGATTGCAGGGTGTCTAGGGCACTATGGCCCAGATTGGACGCAGGGGCAACCAGGGTTCTACTGGGATTGGATAGGGGTAGTCTTAGAACACTTATAGGGTTCTTGACGTGTCATTGTCCTGTCAGGGCTTTTGCGGGCAGATGGGACAACGCCATACCAGACTTCTGCAGGCTATGCGAGGATTCGGAGGAGTTAGAGACGATCGACCATGTACTGTGCCATTGTCCTAGGATGCAGGGTCTCAGACGGAAGTGGCTGGGAGATAGGTTTCACGACGAACTGGGGTGCATAGCTGGATGTAATCCGGCCGATCTGCTGGGGTTTGTCAGGGAAATAACGCGGCTGTTTCTGTTGAGGGGACTGTAAGGGGGGTATTGGTCCTACTTTCTAATTTTCTGTCTATCTCATACTTCCTTTTCTCTACTTTCCACTTCCTCTTATCTCTTATCTCGTATTTCATATTTTCATTGAAGGGATTCACAATGGATCGTGTTTGGTCTCCGAGTGGAGGTGTGCCTGTGGGCACACAACCCTTCTTAACCTAACCTAACCTATTGATTCACTAAACTTTATTTCTAAGAGGATAATTGTAAAATATAATTAAGAAACTGTTGAACGACGTTTGATCTAACTAAACGCTTTGCAAAAGCAAATAATTTTTTTTAAACTACTAGTTGCGTGTAGGACGACAAATATTTAGTAGATGTGAACACAGCTTAAGTCGATTCAGCCATGTCCGTCCGTCTGTCTTTCTTTCTTAAACAACTCAAAAGAAAAGCAGTTTGGGATTGAAATCCAACTAGGATAAGTTTTTTTTTTTTAAATTCCCTAATAGCAAATATAGATATTGTGATAAGATTTGGTACAATTTAGCTTTTATATGGCCAAAAATAAAACCATGCAATATTGTGATTTAAAGCACCCTTAAGGTTTTGATCCCTAATTTACAGTGGGTTCAATATGAATTCCCCTCTTGAAAATCATTTTAGAACGGTAATAGTTATTACTAATCATGATATTTTATTCAAATTAATTCAAAGAAATAAAATCATAAAACTTTTCTGCTGGTCGGCCGATAACCCTACGTGACAAAATTTCAACAAAGTCGTGACCAAATTAATCTAACAGCTAATCTTTATGTAAATCTGTTATTTCTTGACAAATCTTCACAAGCAATCCATTGTTATTTTAGAAATTTAATAACCTTTCACTAAAAAGAAAGAAATACATAATCCGTTTAAAATTCTTGAAGATATTTGCATTTCAGTCACATCATCTTTTTTAAAAACACAAATAACGGTTATTTTGGAATATAATTAAAAAAATGTTCTACTTTTGACAATTCTGACTTCATATTCGTATTCAGCGGACAATTTTACATAAAGATTTAGGTGTCAGATTCATTTGGTCAAAAAACTGTCACGTAGTGTAATTTAACATTGGTATCAATCACAAATTAGAATACTGACTTCAGTTTTAATAGAGATTGGTTAATAATTTATAGATCCAGTAAAGGGGCTACTCCTGAAATATTCCAGCTTTTGGTGGAGGGTACCAAAGATTCGGAACGGCCGAATTTTTTTTTAATTTTTCTTTTGGGAAAGTAATCTATACTTATACATTATAATTTTATACTTTTATATTTTTATACTTTAGAACTTTTATTCTTTTATACTTTTATACATTTATACTTTTAATTTTTTATACTTTTATACTCTTATACTTTTATAATTTTATGCTATTATACTTTTATACTATTATACTTTTATACTTTTATACTTTTATACTTTTATACTTTAATACTTTTATACTTTTATACTTTTATACTTTTATACTTTTATACTCTTATACTTTTATACTTTTATACTCTTATACTTTTATAATTTTATGCTTTTAAGCTTTTATACTTTTATGCTTTTATACTTTTATACTCTTATAGTTTTATACATTTATACTTTTATACATTTTGAATTTATACTTCTATGCTTTTATACTTTTATGCTTTTATACTTTTATTCTTTTATAATTTTATACTTTTATAATTTTATATTTTTATATTTTTATACTTTTATACTTTTATACTTTTATACTTTTATACTTTTATGCTTTTATGCTTTTATGCTTTTATCCTTTTATTCTTTTATACTTTTATATTTTTATATTTTTTTACTTTTATACTTTTATGCTTTTATACTTTTACACTTTTTTACTTTTATACTTTTATACTTTTATACTTTTATGCTTTTATACTCTTATTCTTTTATACTTTTATACTTTTATACTTTAATACTTTTATACTTTTATACTTTTATACTTTTATACTTTTATAGTTTTATACTTTTATGCTTTTATACTTATATACTTTAATACTTTTATGCTTTTATAATTTTATGCTTTTATACTTTTATGCTTTTATACTTTTATTCTTTTATATTTTTATATTTTTATATTTTTATAATTTTATATTGTTATACTTTTATATTTTTATACTTTTATACTTTTATACTTTTATGCTTTTATACTTTTAAGCTTTTATTCTTTTATACTTTTATACTTTTATATTTTTATACTTTTATACTTTTATGCTTTTATACTTTTATTCTTTTATACTTTTATACTTTTTTACTTTTTTACTTTTATACTTTTATGCTTTTATACTTTTATTCTTTTATACCTTTATACTTTTATACTTTTATACTCTTATACTTTTATACTTTTAAGCTTTTATACTTTTATGCTTTTATACTTATATACTCTTATACTTTTATACATTTATACTTTTATACATTTATAGTTTTATACTTCTATGCTTTTATACTTTTATGCTTTTATACTTTTATACTTTTATAATTTTATACTTTTATACTTTTATACTTTTATATTTTTATATTTTTATACTTTTATACTTTTATACTTTTATACTTTTATACTTTTATACTTTTATGCTTTTATACTTTTATGCTTTTATACTTTTATTCTTTTATACTTTTATATTTTTTTAATACTTTTATGCTTTTATACTTTTACACTTTTAAACTCTTATACTTTTATACTTTATTACTTTTATATATTTATGTATTTATATTTTTATACCCTTATACTTTTATAATTTTATACTTTTATAGTTTTATACACTTATACTTAAAGTATGGATTAAAGCATAAAGTTATTAAGTATCACAGTATAAAAGTATTGAAGTTTATACTTATATAATTTTAAACTTCAATACTGTGATACTTTTATACCTTTTTACTTTAATCCATACTTTTATAATCTTACAATTTTATGCTGTTTTAATATTTTACCCTTATAAAATTATTATTATTATAATTATTATTTAGTCTTTCAAAAAAGAACATTTGTGTACTAATTACTGGGCTTCTTCATAAAAAAAATTCGACAGTAAAATTCGTTTATTGTTTTTATTAAAACTAGTGTTTGACTAATGGTCGAAATTCGGCCATAAATTTTTATGTAAATAAGGAGCAAACATGGTAAATCTAAGTATATATGAAAAACGACCATTTATTTTTACCATCTTAGTGGATCGATTTGGCGAAGGACTAACCTCAGGTTTATATGTTATCTTCCACGTCAGTTAATTTAATATTGTAATTTTATTAAAAAAAGTATCCGAAAATATCAATTGAAAAAGATAAAAAAGTCTCCTCTTATAGATTATCATCCACTCAGGATTTTGCATATTTAATTTTATGTTGCTTTGTCTAATTGCCCCCAAAATGAATCAAAGTACCAAAAGTAGAACGAAAAAGTACCAAAAAGCTCAAACTTACATATTCTTATTTACACAGGACCAGGATTGTTTAATTTTATCGTTATAAGTCGAATATTAACAAAAATTCAAGAAGTACCAGTTATAGGTTTTAATTCACTCAGGACCCTGCACCTGCATAATACTATGTTTCTAAGTTCAATATGACATAAAATATAGCGACAATAACTTTTACGAAAGTCATTACAAAATATTAAGCTAGAAGGCCCAAAATTAACCATAAGTCGGATAAAGTCCCCTTCCTAAAATCACTAAGGCCCGTTTTCACAACTTACCGATAGCTAAAGGTAGGATTTTATCGGCGGTGTTAAAGGTGTTCCATTGTTACAACTTTATTTTAACCTACCAGGTAGGATGAACCTTAATCTACATTATCGTTCATTTTAGGTTAAAGTTAAGTTTTAATAATGGAACACTTTTTATAAGGTTATTTAAAGTCTACTTTTAGCTATCGGCAAGTTGTTAAAACGTGCCTAAAAGGCAAATCAATCTCTTGTGGATGAAGATATCTAAATAGTGTTCGGCATAAGGAACTTTAACAGCTGCAGAAAAACACTAAAATTAGTAATTGTTACATAAAGATTAATTTTAAATTTGTTAATCGAATTCTATAACCATGTTTTTAAATTTTAATACTCGCTTTACACATAAGAAAACTCCATTAGAAAATTAGGAGCAAATTTCAGGGATTTTTAAATTGATTGTTGAATAAGAAAAACACACACACACACACAAAAAGAAAAAAGAACACATTAAAAAAACTGTGTCAGGGCCATAAAACGCTCTTGTTAAAAATACAAGTCAAAGTTACACTTTAAAAGATCTAATAAAATAAATAAAATTTATTTGAATTATGTACTTAAACAAGCACACGGTTTTTTCTAGTGTATTAAGAAACAAAAAGTTTATGTAAAAAGAAATAAAATTTAAAAAAGAAAACAAGAATAGTAAATTAAAGCTGAAAGTACCTTTTCAAAGACTCATTTGTTACAATTTATCTGTTTTAAAGTATCTTGATTTTTATTTTAACACTTTTTTTTGGTAGTGAAAGAAAACTTTGGTTATTTTTAATTTTTTAGATTTTAAAAGCAAAAAACCTTTTTTAGCCCACCGCCGACAAACTCTGCGCTAAAACAAAGATGCTCATCTAACGACCACACAGATCATATTTTTAACAAAGTAAAGTACTTAAAAGCTCCGTAATAAAGCTTTGAGAAAAAAACAGAACATAAAGTTTTTTTTTTTGTTTTAGTTTAAATAGATATAAATTTTTTTGTTGGTTTGAAAAACTTCATTTGAAAAAAAGTATTAGATTTATTACAAACTAAAGTTTTGTTGGTTAACAAAAATAAGCTGAAAATTTATGACCTGAAGCGTAAAAAAATTCTAATGAAAAAAGTTAGCTAATAAAAAAAAAAAAGCTCAACATAAAAAGAACTGAAGAAAGACCACAAAGTAAATGAGTATAAATTAAAAAGACTTTCTTTACTTTTCTACTAGGAATAAAAAATATGAAAATTTTTTAACAAGCAAATTTAAAAAAAAGAAAAACTTTTTTTTAACCCAAAATTCTTTAAAACCGCAAAAAAAATAAAACAAACTTAAACAAATGTCAAATCAAGTTTATTATGTGGCAGCACACACCAAAATAGTCGGGTGTAAAACAAACGTAATGCCTGCCACATAGACTTTACAACAACAAACCCAATAAAACCCAAAAGGACCAACCATACGACAACCATATGAAATATTTATACACATATTCACTAGCACTTACACTAACTCATTAATACTGAATGTTGCCTTAAGTTTTGACCCCCAAAACCAAAAAAGCCACAACAGTGCGTGTTGTTATTGTTGGGACAAAATATATATAAAGTGTATCCTGTTTAAACAACAACAACAATATAAGCATATGCATACATATGAATGTTGGTAATGATGATGATGAAACCTACAACGATCAAGTAAAACCCAACAAAACAGACGACTATCATTTATGCAAAAACACTATTTGACAGGGGAAGGTACCCTTATGAATTTATAAAAACAAGATAGATGCAAATATATAAATTAAAAATCTTATCTAAATCTTTTTTTGAAATAAAATCTTACACTATATCTTAAAGTTAATACTGCAAAATTAACCACGCCTTTTTAAAGCTTTTAGCTAAATTTAAACTAAGCTTTTGTACATAATCAGCCGTATTCATAAAAATTGAAAATGGATTTGAAATGCATTTTAAAAAAAATTTTTATGAAAATTTTGCCTTAAAAGACATTTCAAACATATTTTATTTTTTATGAATACGGCAGTTTATATTAAAAAAAAACTTTATATAAATTGTAAGTGAAGTTTGAACTTGTAAAAAGCTAAAACTTTTACCCCCAATTTCACCAAGTTCAGTTAAAACTAACTATTTATTCAGGGATTTGCTGGAAATAGGAAACTTAAAACGCAAGAATTTTAAAAGAATAAACAGACGTTGTCCTGTCCAAATTAGGAAAAATGTTTGCGTTCTATTTTTAAAATCCGTTAAAAATATACGAACATTTGATAGAAAAATTAGTCAAATCGATGGATCCGTTTTCTGATTTTAGGTAAATCGAAAAAAAGTGGGCGTTAAAGTAGGCGGGGCGAAATCTAAACCTAAGTTGGATCATGGCGAAGATTTTAAAGAAAAAAATCGTCCAAATCGTTCAAGCTATTCTCAAGTTATGCGCTTAATAGAAAAAGTGGGTGTAAAAGTAGGCGTGGTAAATTGTTCTTTCGATGAAAGCGTAAAATGGATTAACACGAACATTTAAAAGAAAAATTTGTCAAATCGATGGAGCCGTTTTCTGAATTTAAATAATTCGATAAAAGTGGGCGTAAAAGTAGGCGGGGCAAAATTTTCTTTTCGTATAAATCTAAGTTGGACCATGGCGAAGCCATTGGTGGTGCAATATGAAAATTGGATTTTGCCACGCCCCTCCGCCCGCAGACCGAAAATCAAAAGTCAGACTTCACAGTGTCACCCGCCTGAATATTCTGAATATTCCCTGAAAATTTCATCGGCCCAGCCATTTTAGAGTCCATACGTTACATACATACATACATACATACATACATACATACATACATACATACATACACACATCCTATTTTATATATATATATATAGATATTATATAAATATTTCTCTATTAAACAGAATTTTATAACAAGAATTAAAAAAAAATTGTATTAAAAGTGTATTAAAAACGACTTCCAAATTTTTGCGTTTTACGTTTCCATTTTCCAGCGCACCCCTGATTACTTAAACTTCCTGTTTTGATTTTATTTTTTTTATTATATGTTTTGACAGCTATAACTGATAGCTTTTTCCCAGTAAAAAATGGTGCTTACTGGTAAGCAGGTTTGTAAGGGAGAGAAGCACAATTCCCCCTTACAAACCTGCTTACAAGAGGCATGATTTTTATATGGCGAATTCCCACTTGGAAGCACTACTTTTTTGTAAAATCACTGCGTTTTTCATGGCTTACATTATTCCGTGAAGGAAGAGCTTCCAAAAACCGCAGCTTTCATACCTTTGATTAATTGCTTTTATACTGTATACCAGTGATAACCAAGCAACAAACAAAGTTATTCTATACATATGAATTGCCGACCGTGTCTGTGTAAAAAATACGATTATTGACTGCCTCGCTAGACTATGGAGTGGCCCGAACAAACTTGTTGTATACATGTGAATTGCCGACCGTGTCTGTGTGAAAAATACAATTATTGACTGCTCGCGAGTCTATGGAGTGGTTATGACTGCTGTATACCTACAAGAAGCGCAACACAAAATCTTATGCAAAAGAACAAAAAGCAAAACAAACACACAACACAGTTAATATGTAATTTTTAAAATAGAACGAAACTGTACGCAAATTAAAAAGAAAACAACAACAAATCTTGTAATTGACCACACAAAAATTTGCTTGCGTCCAAGGCGAATTCAACAAGGTAAACTCAACTCGTCAGCCGTTCATCAGCTGTCTCCACGGCGAATTAAAAAAAAATAGGGAAACGTCAAAGTATAATTTTGTTTATGTTTTGCTCCAAAATAACCGAAAAAATTTCTCAGAAAAACTGCGAATAATTAAAGTGAATTTAATAATCACTTTTATTACCCAAACAAAATATTTATTTCGTTTTTCAATCAATTTTTGCCTTGTTAGCATTTTTGACAGCCGCCTATTAAATTGCAAAAAAATACATGGGGCTTTTTGTAGTTGTAGAGTTGCACTTACCTTGCTAAATTCGCCTTGCTTGCGTCCTCTCTGCTCAAAAACAATTTGCCGACTGATTGCGTAATAAACAAGAAGTAATTTTAAGCATCTGTTGTTTTCGATTACATGTCGGGAATAATCGTAAACACATTTTGAAATCATTGCAATACAACGTGCTTCCATGTAAGGGATTTACCGAAGCACTTTGAACTTTGGTCGAAAATTTTTTCTTTTAAATAATCATTTCAACTACTCCCTTACAACCTGCTTACTTATAAGGGATTATGCGAAGCTATTAAATAATTTTCATTTACTTATATTAAAAATTTACTTCAATAGTTTTCGCTTACCTGTTGCTTCTAAGTAGTATGTAATAGCCAGCGCATATATCAGCGCTCTTGTACTTTTCTTGCTTCCGAAAACCTTTAAATTTTTAAATGGGTTATAACTGAACTTGATGAAATTGGGGATAAATCCATTAATTTTAAATAGAAGCGATCTAATGGTTAACATGGTTAACTTATTCAAGAAGCGTTTAAAGCTGAAAGCAATAAGACCAAATTAATAATACCATGGAAAAAAAATTTATTTATTATTGAAAATCTGCTAAGCGTTAAACCTATAAAGCTTTGAACCTGTTTTTTTTTTAACATAAGTATCCAGCAAAAGCTTTTAAAGCTTGTAATAAAAATGAACTAGTACTTTAGAAAATATTAAAACTGTTAAACTGTTTCAACAGAAATAATACTTTAACAGGGTGCTTAAAATTGACAAAATTAGTTACCTTAAAAATGATTTAAAAGCTTTTAATTTAAACATTGCACAATAGTAATATGACCATAAAGATGCCTATAATATTATATAAAGCTTTTCCAAGCATTAAAAAAAGCTATAAATCGCTCTGTTTAAATTTAAGCTCAATGACAGGGTCTCAAAGTCGATTATTGCATTTCGGCGAAAGTTTTACGTTTGCAAATTGCAATGATCTTTAAGGCTCAGTTAGCCGGGAGTGATAGTAACAGTAACCTTACCGTAAAAAAGTAAGACCAATCTATTTCTTACAGATTGAGACGTAACATCCTACTGCTAACTGTAAACGTTCTGACGAAAAATAATTATGCAATTCACAAGTTCCGTCGTAAGGCTTATAGTTTAAAACAATACGATTTATTTTATGCACTTGCGAACAGACTAATTTGTTGTATCGTTACTTTATCGTATTGCTAAATAATAAAAATTTACATGTCAATTCAATGTACTTAAATACATGTGGGGGATTCACAAGGTGTCATAAAGTCATATTTCTTAAAATAATAACATAAAAAAATATGACCGTGAACAACCCTTCATAATTTAGTGTGCTATTTTGAAATTAAATCAGCTGCTTTAAAACAAATATTTTTTTTTTTTTATAATCTATTAACCAAGAAAATAATAAGCAAATCTACTAACTACATTAACAATAAAATAACAGCAGCGTTTAATTCCATTGAATTTAACAAGTTAAAATTTTGTAGTTTTAATAATTTTACTATTATACAATAAAGCAAAAAAAAATAATTGTATTTATAAAAAAAAAAAAAACAATGTGCAGCCTTTTTGGCCGTCTAACTTCATCATCGTCATCTAAAAGTGCTATCGCAAGAATGTTTTGGTGTTCACTATGCCTTTTCAGGTAATTTTTGCTGTACTTTTTGATTTCATCCGTTACATATGGAACTTTGAGAGTTTTGGACTGATCTTTTTGAATGATATCAATGTTGGAGTAAGAAGAGGTTCCCCATATTTGAATACCATAGGTCCATATAGGTTTTAGTACTGTTTTATACTTGCCAAAAGATAAAATTTGATACCCATATTGCCCTATTTAAAACGAAGGGTTACCACCCCATTGCATTTTTGTCAAAACGCGAACTAGCACGAATTTCAAAAAAAGCTGAGACACGTATTTAATTAAATCGACTAAAGATTAAAATATGTTAATTTGGCACTTTGATTACAAACAACCCCGAACAAAAAATTCAAAAATCGCTTTTTTTTACAGAAAATCCTTAAAAAAGGACATCGATGATCATCATTGGACAAATTGTATATGGCTATTTCCAAAAAAACGTCAACCACAAAAAATGGATAAAAAATTTTTTTCTTTTTAAGATTTATTTAGAGAATTGCTTATATTTTTTTGATATATGCGTATAAATTAATTGATTCGAAAAAAAAGATAAATGGTAAACGAAGTACTACAACTTTTAGCACATACTTGTGTATATTAGAAAATATGCATTTGGAACAACAATACTCTAATCTAAGGCATATTTATGATCTGAAAAACATTTTTTTATTAAGTTTCTTATATAAAGGATTATAAATAGCAACATAAAAAAATTTTAAATCATGGTGGAAAAATTGTCCCGTTTACAATGTCCCGTTTACAATTTCTTTAACAATTTATTTAAAAAAATGTAATTCATATTTTATTTTGAAATCGAAACCATTTTTAGGGCACATTAGTACGCAACATTTTAAAATTAATCCCAATAAAATATTGTGTCAGGTTTCGCAGAAATCACTGTTTAAACGGTTACCCCTTAAAACCCACTTCCGTTTTTTGTCCCGTTTACAATCACTGGTTTTTTGCAATTATCTCGGAAACCACGACAGTAAGCGAAAAATTTCATTTGCGGAAATTAAAGAGCTAATTGAGAGTTAAAAGAATCATTAATTTAAAAAATTAAAATCAGGTTGGTTTTTACAGTTTTGTCAATATAAACGTGTGCGAATGTCCCGTTTACAATCTTGGAAGTGCCCATATACAGTTGGACGCGCCTTAAAAAAATCTTTCTTACGATACCCAATTTGTATATGTTGGTAAGGAAACATATTCTTAAATTAACAAAACATGCAAAAATATACCCTTTTTCAAACTGGTCCAGCTCACAAGAGGTCAAAGCTGGAGCCGAAATATTTAAAATGTCATCTTAAAAAGTCCAAGGTTCATTTTTAGGAGGGTACATCGAGAACTTTTTTTGGTGAGTCGCGAGTCGCTCTAATATATATATATATATATATATATATATATATATATATGTATGTTCCTTTAACTCCCACTGGGGCATAGGGCGCCAATAGTTTTTATATAAAGTTTGGTTTTTAAATCTAAAAGAATATCCTTTGTAATAAAATTTTAAAATTTTCCTTGAAAAAAAACTACATTGGATTTTAGCCGCTTTGAACTATAATTTAAGTAATTTTAATTGCACTATGGTCCGGCTTAAGTTAAATTTAAAAATTTTACACAAAATTGTGTTACAAGTCAACCATCCTTTTTGCCTTTAAAAAATAAAAAAACAAAAAGCCATTTAGTAGACCAGAATCAAAAAAAGGATGCCGATAATTGTTACGAATACAAAAATAATGTTGCATGTGTTGTAAGGATGCATATAACTACTAAATGGTTGGCATGCGTGTGCTTGTTGTGTGTATGTGAAAGTACAAAGTGGTTGTCTTTTATATAGAAAATAATGTCAGGACAGGCCAGAAATTTCCACACTTTGTTTTAAACAAAAACTCTTAAAAAAAATAAATGTTAAGCCCTAAAAACGGGACGAGAATCACAGAAAATGACCTCAGCTGTTTTTCAGTTTCTTCTTATTGCTGTTGTTGTTGTTGTTTGGCAATATTTCTAGTTGATGGTTAAATGTTGCTGCTGTTTTGTTGCCCATGATGATGGTAATGTGGTCAGTTTTAGTGAGGGTGTAGCATAGAGAGAACATATAACTTTTAGAATGTTGATTTAAGGGCGTAGGAATTTTTAATGCGTGGAAGGGTATAAAAGGATTTTAATTCTAAAAAATTTAAGGTTTTTTTTTCAGTTGAATTTATTAAATTTTTCTTTTTTATAAAGGGACCTTTTAGTTTTTCCCCTTTTTTGTTAGCCGCACCTGTTTTGACAGTTTTTTTTTCTTGTTGTTTATTTTTATGTTTACAGCAGCCACATCATCAACAACAATAAATGCCAAAAACAACATTTTGTTGTTTGTGTTGCCTGGTAGTAAATTGTTAACATTTTCATTACAAGCCAAACAAAAATACCGACAATTCTTTAATACAATTTTTTTTATACAAAATTTATTAGCAAAAAATTTATTGAACATTTTTAAGAAAAAAAAAATTTTTTTTTTACAAAAGAAACTTCCTTTTTAACCAAAAACAGAAAAAAACTTTATCATTTTTTTATGAAACTAAAAAACTTAAACCTTAAAATCCATTTTTTATCACAATTTTTTAACGCTTTTTTGTATGACTGTTTTTAATGTGTTTTGTTTGTGTAGTTTTGCAACTGTGCAACATTTTGACAGTTCGAGTTGAAAAATGGCGCATATGTCAAATTGATACAATGGCCGTAAATATGTCTAACTGACACAACAACACAACAGTTTAATTTTTTTTCTACTCTCCTCTGATGTCTACTCAAACACATACAACTCATAAATTTTGTGTTAAAACAGTAGAATTCGGGCCATGAAGGTGGGGAGTATGGAGTTATTTCATAAGTTTTTTTCCTGGCTTCACAGTCTTCTGGTACGTGTTGTGAATAATAACTGCCATAAAATATATGAACATAAAGTAGCTGAAGTTTGTATGAAATATTTCGTTTAGGGTTTCTGCAGCTTTTTTTACGGCTACCAATTTTTTTTTATTTTAATTTTTTTACTTAATAACTTTTGTCAAAGTTTTATGATCTCAATGATATTTAGTACAAAAAAAATAGTTTCTTTGAAGTTTTTATAAAACTTAAAATATTTTGAAAATCTGAATTTCTTTAAGAAAATAATATAAGATTTTTTTTTTCAAATAAAAATAAAAATAGAACATTTTATTCTGCACTCTCTTTAATTTATTTAGTTTTTTATTTAAAAGCGAAAAATCTTACCGCAATTCCTTGATTTATGTCGCACAGTGGCTCAGAAATTTATTTCATTGGCCAAAAGGCCAATTTTTTTGTTATCACCGATATTTTAAGTTTTGATACGATTCAATATTTAACATATTAAAACTAATGGTGTTTTCTTTTCTAGAAAAAATGTGACATTTAATTTAAAAAAATGCAGTTTGGTGCCTGTTAAAAATTTTGCATCCCGAAAAGGGTGAGTTTTTTAGAATAAAACAAGCCACCCCTTTCGGGAGCATAATTTTTAAGAAACAGGCATCAAATTCCATTTTTTTTAAATAAAATGTCACATTTTTTTGTAGAAAAGAGAACACCATAAGGTACCCAAAAAATTAGCTCAAAATACTGGCAATTGTGGGCGTGACATGCTGTTCAAAACAAATATTTTACATTATTTTAGAGAAAACTTTAATTTTGTAAATAAAGGTACTATTTTTTGTCAAATTTTAATTTTAGAGAAATGGAACTTTTAAGGGCCAAAAAAAAGGCATCAAACAAAAAACTAAACTACCAGCGGAAAGAGCCAGTATCCTCTTTAACCCCAGAAAGAAAAACCTCGTACTAAATTAAAGTTGTTTCCACTTACTTTTAGAAAGAGCCGTTCTTAAAAATTTTAGTACGTAAAAAACTAAAAAGTACTTAAAGCGATCCTTAATGGGATTATATCCGAAAACCTTGAACTTTTCGTTTCGTATATACGCATGCATGTGCTTGTACAAATTTCATGAAGAAACAACCAAAACATTAGAAAATTAGGTAAAAAAACAATTTGTTTGTTTCTTCTACAACAAACAAGAAAAAACCTACATTATTTTCGTGTTTAAAAGTTAAATAAGAAGCGAAAATTTCCGGTTTCTATTTGCTTAAATTTTTTAAAGGGAAAATAAAACAAAAAGTTTTCAGAGAATTATCTTAATATTTTTTATTATGATAGAAAAATCTATCAAAAATTATGTTAGAAGCAAAATATCGGCCACGTCTTCGGTGGCATACCTCTATCCGATGGTCCATATCTCTGAGGCATAATACTCTTCAACTATGAGCCATAATTAAATGATGAAACAGAGTTGAGTCTTCAGGCTCAACCATAATATGCATAGTCTTGCTTAACCTACTGTCAAAAATTAACAAAAAGTCTCTCAAATGTATTTAAGAAAACAAAAACAAAATAAAAAAACATTTGATTCCGTACGGAATGTGCGATTAGATTCGCACCTTGCTTAAGCAAATGACAGTTTCAAAGTATATTTATTACAAGTACATGCAAGTGATCAGCTGTTCAGTTTTATTTATTTTATTTTATTTTCGATATTGTCACTTGGCAAAAAGTTTCCCTAAGTTCAATATGGTTTGCCTCATATAATTACATGTATTCGCTCATTCGCTTAAGCCAACGTAAGCACATTGTGTTAGGGCCCTTCAACTTCAGGCAAAAATTCTAAAGCCCATAATAAAAACGTCGGCATTTGCTTTAAATTCTCTCTCATTTCTTTATTTTTCTTTTGTTCTTATTTTTCTTTGTTTACAAAATGTATGAAACTGAATGAAAGTATGGTAGCATTGTTAAGAGCATAAGTGTCTATATGTGTGAGCATTAGAAAAGACGTCCTCAAAATAAATGATGAAACAGAACTGAGTCTTCAACTTCAGGCAAAAATTTTAAGGCCCATAATTAAAACGTCGGCAGTAACTTCAAATTCTCTCTCATTTCTTTCGTTTTCTTTTGTTCTTATTTTTCTTTGTTTACAAAATGTATGAAATTGAATGAAAGTATGGTAGCATTGTTAAAAGAATAAGTGTCTATATGTGAGAGCATTAGAAAAAACGTCCTCAAAATAAAATTGATTTTATTTCTCGACCGCATTCTCTGGCAAAATTGTATGTCAAATTGTACGGAAAACATCGTTCAGCCCCAGTTCTGTTTTAACATTAAGGTTCAATGTGGTTAATATGCCGAATTATTTCATCCTTTAGCTCTTGAATTGTTCTTGGCTTATTGATGTACATCCTGTACTTTTCCTTTTAAATATCCCCAAAGAAACAAGTCCAACGGTGTCAAATCACATGATCGTGGTGGCCAATTAACATCACCACGACTTGAGATAACACGGCCATTGAATTTCTCGCGCAAAAGAGCCATTGTTTCCGTGTGGCAAGTGACAAGAGGGCACCATCTTGTTGGAACCACATATCGTCCAGGTCCACAACCTCAATTTCTGGCCACAAGATTTTCGTTATCAACTCGCGATATTCACCATTCATGGTAACTGCTTGGCCGACCTAAATTCCGAAGAAGAATGACCCGATGATGCCGTCAGCCCATAAACCGCATATAAACCGTTTTTACATTTACTACACACCCGGTTTGCTGATATTTGCGCAGAATTCTCCTGATTATGGCGACATTTGGTCGATTATGCTGACCAAAAAAATCATGAAGTGCAGGAAATGCACTTTGATTTGAACCCCCATTTTCGTAAAAGGCTTTAACAATCTTAACGCGCTGCTTAATTGTGTACCTCTCCATGGTTGAATTGGTCAAATACTGAAACAAAGATTTGTAAAATTAGGTCGCGCAAAAAACTAGACGTTAAGGTGTGATTCAGAATTAACATCGTTCAAAATGGTTGGACCACCCACCCTTTAGTATACAAAAGAAATTTTGAAATTCAATTTACGTTAATTTGATTTACGTCGCCCTTTTTCGGAATAAATCGCGAGGTTATTCGAGATACTACTCTATTTTCACCATGTAGGGTGATTTTTTAGCTATTATCTTTTTGGCAACACTGGTTTAAACAGCTGACGTACGTTTCGTGTTTTGTTTCACTGTCAAACAGCTTCAGTTTGGTCTATAATTTAACCATGAATCGTCTTACAAACGAACAACGCTTGCAAATTATTGAATTTTATTATCAAAATGCGTGCTCTGTTAGGAAAGTTCATCCACTTTTTTTATCGAAAAATTGTGTTCAGCGGCGAAGATCATTTTTGGCTCAATGGGTACGTAAATAAGCAGAATTGTCGATTTTGGAGTGAAGATCAGCCAGAAGCATTGCAAGTTTGGTGCGGTTTAGGGGCTGGTGGCATCATTGGACCGAACTACTTCAAAGATGATGCGAATCGTAACGTAACTGTGAATGGTGAGCGCTACCGTGAGATGATATACAACTTTTTTTTTGCCCAAAATGCAAGAGCTTGACTTGCATGACATGTGGTTTTAACAAGACGGTGCCATATGCCACACAGCACGCTTAACAATGGACTTATTGAGAGGCGAGTTCGGTGAACATTTTATTTCACGTTCGGGACCGGTCAATTGGCCGCCTAGATCGTGCGATTTAACGCCTTTAGACTATTTTTTGTGGGGCTATGTTAAAGCCCATGTTTATACACACATGCCCGCTTTAATTGACGCATTGGGAGACAACATTGAAGCAGTTATTCATGAGATACCGGCCCAAATGTTGCAAAGCCCCCTTTTACACTCGGCAAGTTACTTGCCGCCAACAACAAAGTCTGTAAGGAAAAAACAAATTTCAAAAAAATTTGTACAGACTTTGTTGTTGTCGGAAAGTTACTTGCCGAGTGTGAAAGGGGGCAAAGAGTATCCCAAAATTGGACTAAGCGGATGGACCATTTGAGGCGCAGTCACGGTCAACATTTGCATGAAATAATCTTCAAACCTTAAATTATATGGACCGTACTATCGATTCAAATAAAGATTTCATGCATTTTTCTGAATTTTATGTGCTTTTTTATTTAAAACTTTTCTATAGCTTTTAAAAAATCACCCATTATTTAAAAAAAAATTCTCAAGTTTTTCCAAGATTTTCTTGGTTTTATTATCAAAAAATAAAAAATATGCTCAAAGTCTTCAGGAAGATTTTGGTGGTTTTATTTTTCACATCAAAAAAAAAAAAAAAAATAGAAAAACGTTTCAAGGAATTACAAAGAAAAAGAAAATATTTCTTAAATATTTCTTTTTTTCTATTTTCTTTTGTTTTAAGAAATCGAGTAAGAAAACATTTTTAAAATATTTTACTTGTTGTATATTTAACTAAGTTTTTATATTTGTTTGAAATAACACAAAAGAAATGAAGAAAAACCATTGACTTTTTCTTGTAACTTGGAAAAAGTTTTTTCTTTATAAAAATATAAGAACACAATGGGCTGAAAATGTAAAAACTCGATATAAAATCTTTTTAAAAACAAAAAAAATTATTTCGTTAAAAGGTAATTTTGAACAGCAATAGCGTTTTAAATTAATTATATTGATATTTCTTTTTAAAACACAAGTGAAATTCAAATTTAGTTAAAAAAAAGTTTAGAATATAAAAAAATTTGATTTTCTTGCGAAACAAAAAAAAGGCAGCATTTTGTTTTTTCTTGACCCCAACCACTTCTAGTAACGAATGCAAAAAAATAAACTCACGGTTTATTGTTAGTGTTTTGTCTAAGCTTTGATATAGCAAATAAGACTTGATTGCTTGTAACTCTCATTCGCTTTACAGTTTTATTTGTATAACATCTTTAGCTTTTTCAAAGTATTTGGAAAAATGTTTCCTGATGATCTGGCCTCAGCAACCATTGAAATCGCGCATAGGAGCTAGCTTTTCCCCCAACAATAAATTTCAGTGTGTTTATCAAAAAATATTCGGAATTTAGCGAATCATAATTATGGAATAAAAAAATTTATTTTTAAAAATTTTTCGCAAAAATTTTAAATATTTTTTTTTTAAATTTATTTTAAATATTGTATTAAATAAAAAAAACTTTAACAAAACTGCTCTTGCTAGAAAAGTAGCTCCCGCATTTTTTTTTAATTTTTTTTTTTTTTTTTTTTTTTTTGTAAGTGCAATAAGGCCGTCCTTCTTAGTCTGGTATTGCGCGTTTTAATGGTTTGGCGTCGTCTACCTGTACCGCGTAAGAGTTTTAAGTCGTTCCGTATGTTTCCATTCGCTTTAACCTAACTTGTTGCATCGTGCTGGTGGAGTACCAACAAAACTCCATTTCTTATATTTAAAATAAGGGTTGGCCTTGGAAAGTTTTGGTTCCTACATGAAGGTATATATCGTTTGATAGCTTGTGGAGAAGGCTCATCAGGCAAACGGCGTAGTTTGTTAAGGCTTTATGAAAATTTGGAGGCCAAATTATTACTCTTTAGAGGCTTTTTGTTAAAGGAGTATCTAAAAATCTAGCCAGAACTATTTAAATAAAAAAAGATTATTAAAAAAAATCTGTTAGAAATTATTTTTTTTTTTGATTTATTAAATTTTCTATTTTATAATATTATTTATAAAACCTAGAAAAGGTCTACAGTGTAATCTTCCTTAAGGGATACCTTCCCTAAGCGGACGCCCTAATTCAAAGGATCCCTTTGCCTGGTTCTTAAAGCGTTTTATTATGAAAGCATTGTGATCTTTTGAAAGGACAGCCTCCATATACACAGACAAATTTTAATTTTAGTTTCCTCAAGACAGAGTCCACAGCATCTGGAATTTTCCTTAAAATTTAATAAAAAAAATTTTTAAGTCTTATAGTATAACATAACCTTCCATAATTATAACAACTTAAGTTTTAGATTTTTTAGATTCTCGAAATTTTTATTCCATTTTTGTCTTTTTACAAAAATGTGACTAAAAGTCGGAATAACTTTTTTTTTTCTATTTTAAGCCTTCAATAAAAGTTTTTCCATATTTTTTATCTAAAACTTTTCTACAATTTTTCATTTCTTTATTTTTACAAAAGCCCCCAAGGTATCAAAGACAGAATAAATTTCCTTTTTCTATATACAAAAACATATTTATGCATAGAAATGTATGTATGTGTGTGTGTGTGTATAAAAAAGTATTTGTGTATGTATTTGTATGGATATCTACTTCTTGATACCTTTAACTTCGACAGTTGGATTTTGTTAAAGTTTTCATTTGTTCTATTTTATTTTTATATATTTTTTGTGGCTGCCTTGAATTGTGGCAGAAATAGCAACAGAAGTTAGCAGCATCCATTTTCACGTTTATTTAGGGATTTATACAAGTTACCCCATGACTTTTTTTCACACTGTACTAACAACTCCCCAACCCCCAATATTTCTTTCAGTACGTACTAAACAAGTGTATGGGTGTGTGTCTATGTCCTTATACACAGTTTTATACAGAAAGTAGTATGTACAATTTTTTTTCGTGGTGGATACAACAACAACAGAAAAAAACTTGTTATATACAGTTAGACTGTTATACACAGATCTATTTACAAACATAACGGTATATACAACAATAATTTTTCTCTGAATGTGTTCGAATGTATGGGTGTAAGTGAGTTTTATAAAATGGTTGCCTTTTTTTATTCAGGTTTGGGAAAAAATTTCAACTTTTTTGCTGTTTTTGAAATATGACACGATTGCAGAATATTTTTATAATTTTTTGTGTGAATTTATGTTTTTTGTTGTTGTTCTTATGGCTTCTTTAGCTAAGTTTGGCAAACAAATAATAAATTCAGAGCATGGAAAATGACAAATAATTTAAGAAAGAAAAACAAACTTTTTGCTTTAAAATTTAAAAAAAAGGAAATTTAAGATTTGTTACAAATAAAGCAAAGACAAGATTTCGAACTTTTGAAAAATAGACTAAAATTAAGATTTTGTTTGTCGTGTTTAATTCCCAATTTTTATTCTTAATAAAAACTCTTAAATTCATTGTTGATGGGATAAGCTGGTTGCTTAGTCCTGAACATCAGGAAACTTCATCCAAAAAGCTTTTAGATATTAAACCAAATAAAACTGTTAAGCGAACAAGAATTATAAGCAACAGTTTTACTTCTAACAATATCAAAGCTTTAACAAAAAGAACTAAAAGACGCAGCAATAAAATAGCATGAGATGTAGCGGTAGAAGATGTATTCAAGCAGCATAAAATATAGCAATCAAAAACGTATTAGAAAAAGCAATTATTTTAAAAACATGTAATACATTTTTGACATATAAAAGCCGCGTTTAACAACAAAAACAACACTATTTTCATGTTGAATTAGCACTGATGCCAATTTAGTTTTTCGACTACTTTATTGCTGCATCAAAAACTACTTTTATTGGTATCTGAACAACTACTTAAGGGTTCTTTACATGATCACACAAATCGTACGTATTTTGAGGAAAATACAACACTGTCTTGATAAGTTGTTATTATTTATAAAAATTTTCAAAATTTTAAAAATAAAATTGTTGAAGTAAAAATAAAATAAAACAAGTAAGAAAGTATGGTCGGTCAAGCCCGACCATATGATACCCTACAGCACAGTATTTAAAAACACATCATGCTTATGTGTCCATAAAAATATGGATTTATCTATGTTTATAAACTTCATGAAAATCGGTTTGAAAGTTCCTGAGAGGAATAAATTTCCCCCTGTCTTCCCTCTTCCCTCGTGGTCCTTGTGCCAATAAGAACCTATGACCGAAATTTTATCAAATTATCTTCAAAATTGCGACCTGTACTTTGCGCACAAGGTTACATGGACAGCCTGCCAACCAGCCTGCCAGCCAGCCGGACGGACATCGTTAGTTCGACTCAGAAAGTGATTCTGAGTAGATCGGTAAACTTTAAGGTGGGTCTTGGCCCACTATTTTAAGACGTTACACACATCAGCACAAAGGGGGAAATTTCTTCCTCTCAGAAACTATCAAACCGATTTCAATGAAATCTAAAACATAGATAGAACCATATCTATATGGACACAAAATGTATGCATTTTTTAAAAAATAGGACCACGAGGGGAGATAGGGTCAATTTCTGCCTCTCAAACCGATTTTAATGAAATTTAAAACATAGATAGATCCATATCTATATGGACACATTAGCTATACAGTTTTCCAAAAATAGGACCACAACGGGAGGTAGAGGGCAATTTGTGCCTCTCACAAACTTTCAAACCGATTTTCATGTAGTTTATAAACTTCATATGGACACATAAGTATGATGTGTTTTTAAATACTGTGGTGTAGGGTATCATATGGTCGGGTTTGACCGACTATACTTTCTTACTTGTTTTTTTAATGCGATTCAAAAGTTTGCGGGCTGTTGTGTAATAAGTAAAAGATATATTTTTTCATTTTATAACTTATTAATAGTTACAAAATCAATAATTCTGAAATAACGCAAAAATTTAAAAGGGCTACTACCTGCTTACAATGTATGGTAAGTAGTGTGGAAGACGCCTAACTCCTTACCCACGAAGTAAGCTACAATGTCTAAAGACTGCCCACTGTCTGCTTACAATGTGTGCGAAATAGTTTGCAAGACGCCTTCCATTTGCCCACGAAGTAAGCAAGATTGTGTATAGACTGGCTACTGCCTGCTTACAATGTATGTGAATCAGTACTGAGTTTATTTTTATTGAATGAACCCTTCACTATCCCGCTTACTTTGTGCAAGTGGTAAGCGTTCACTCCATAAAGTGTACTAGGTTGTAATTGAGATGGTGTTCATTACTATCTTACTCGTGTCTATCACATCATCGCTTCTGTAATCGAAAAATTCGCCCCTGGGTGGTGTATGGGTAGCACGGCGAAGATAGGTGACCGCATTACAAAGAGAACGAGAGAGAGAATTTTGCTAGCCGTCCCTTTTTATGTACGTACCCAGTTGGCCCCGTCTTTAAGACATCCTCTAAGACGGATGCACGACAATGTTAATTTCTGCACGACATGTGAGGGACAGCGGGAACAAATCGTCAACGACATTTTCGAACAAGTGTACCGAAAATCGTGCACGACACAAAGAAAGACAATGTCGCCTACTTTATCATTAACGACTACCTGTATGACAATGTCGTCTATTTTGACGTCCACGACAAAAATTATTATATGGTTATCTAATTCAGACAGTTTTTTAGTATAGTTTAAATTTTAATTTCTGTTATATGTTTTATATTCAACTCCTATACGCAACTACATGTAATCCATTTTCCCGCCCGCGAATAATTTCATCATCATTTTTGGTTTTATTGTTTAGAACTAATTTGTAAATTTTTTGTGGGTATTTAAATCAACAATAAAAAAAAAAGAATGTGAGAATTTAAAGAAAACCAAGCAAGTGATTGAATAGCATTCAAGAAAACTTTGTCGTCAGTAGCTTTTATACAAGACAACTTATAAGACAGTGTCGCTCATACTGTCCGACATAGAGTTTAATAGGCGACAACTTATAAGACAAAGTCGCTCATACTGTCCCACATAAAGCTAAATAGAAGACAACTTACAAGACAACGTCGCTTAAACAGTCGTGCACGACGATTTCCTGTAAATTGTCTTCTAGAAAACCTAAACAACGGGGAACAAGTCGTGCATACATCATTGACGACGATGTCGTCAACGGCAATCTGGCCAACTGGGTATTAGTATTCTAAATGTCAGACTCCATACAAACAAATTAACATCCAGCATAGCTCTCTCTGCGGTCCCCTGTGTGAATTCGCCTTGATTGATAGTATGTATATGTTTAATTATTATTGCTTCATTTCGGCCATATCTTTTTACTACTTAATTGCAATAGTAATAAAATTTAACTAACTACACAACATTTATATGCTATGGCTACAGAATATTTCGATATTTTAAATTTTAAATCGCCAACTTCGAAGAATTTTGATTTGGAAAATATTAGAAAATTTTTTTTAAATTTGTTATGCCGAAAAATTTTGGAGGCGGAGTCGCTAGGTTTTGCGGATACTTCAAATTTGACTACGTTACAAAAACCTCAACTTCGAATCTTCAACTCCCACTGCACAGTTATGGTTATGGGTATAGAATTAAAATTGTTGGTAACTGCAGCAAAAATTGTTCTTATTTTAAGTAAAATTTTTGCTAATAGAAATCTGTATAAAAGTATTTAAAAGTTTAAAAATATTTATATAACAAAAAATAATTTTTAAATTTCTTGTTTGAATTTAAAAAAAGATTCTTGATTGCCCTGCCTGCTAACAAATGAGGAGGTTCTGTAACTTGCCGTAAATATTTTTTATATTTCCTTGAATTTGTTTGATAATATTCCGCTATTCTCCAGCTTGGGAGCAAACGGCCTCAATTGGAGTTTTCCATAAGGTTCGGTCGGGGGCTATTTATACAGCTTCTTTTTATATAAATTGTGATGATGCTGGATGGTTTAATGTTGATGTATGACAGGTTGTCTTTGGGCGTCCTCGTCAACGGGAGCCCTACGAGCCTTGTCTATCTGACTTCTGACGTCGTCATCTGCAACACTTTGTTTTTTATAGCCAAGGTACTAAAGGATTTGACATCTTTTATGAAAGTATCATTAAAAAGTTGCGTGCTGGTGTTTTTTATATTTTCTTTGCGTTGATACGAAGTCCAACCCTAAGTGCATTTTGACAAAGGGCATTTATATGTTCAAAATTATGTGCCAGTAGGCATTTAATTCGTAAATTCGTCATTTAATTCGTAAACGGAGCCTAGTGCACTCCATTAGGAGGTGCTGCGTTTGTTGCCAATATTTTTTTTATCCAGTACGTGTAGAGACAGATGCAGCATTGGCGAGCTTTAAGGTTGATTGAAAAGGCATTTTTGAACTATCTATATTCAAGTGGACAGTAACATCGGTGTCAACAGTGGCCTAACCGATAATAAGCTCTCGAATTTGCCTTCTTAGGATGAGCAAGAGAAAGCAGATGAAGTAAAGTAGCCACCAACTTCTGTTTCCTTATGCAACGCAAGGACGGACGTCTTTTACTTTTTTACACACCTACAGCCTTAGAACAAATGCAAACACACCTATCGGTCTTAGATCGGATGCAAGTGATGATTTCTTTTCAGCTCACATCACAATGCAGTGGACAAAGACTCAGATTGAAGTTGCTCACTTGAAAGCAAATTACGGACTTTTTATATAAAACATACGTATATATTCATATTGTTATCTAAAACGCACGCGGTCCTATCCAACATTTTGAAAATTTTGCAGGCGAAGCAAACAACTATTTATAATAAAAAGTTTAGTTTCAATGATAAATTGCCCGTAACTCTTTGTTATGTAAATATTTTTATTTAATAAATAAATTGTATGACAGTGAAACGTTCCAATTATTTTTATATTTGACTGTGTCGCATATTTAGCAAGAAATAAATGAGCGAGTTGTCACATTTTTCATTTTGGTGTTAAGAAAATGATAGAAAGAAATGATCGAATGTGACCGAGAACTATATTTCGGTCATTTGTTTCTATCATTTTCTTAACACCAAAATGAAAAAAGTGACTACTCGCTCAATCATTTCTTGTAGAGTAGTTAAGCTAAAATAAGACGTAACAAAGCCATACATTGTAGCTGTTTGAATTAAACCTACAACACTATCATTAAGCCATCCCCATAACTTTAGAAACCAATTATTTTTGGGTTTTATGGTCATGATTACGGCAATGGCATTATGTTTATGTTACGGCTAATTGGACCTTTAGGTCTTTAAGCGCCATTAGGGATGTTTGTTTTGTGTTAACAAAATCGCTTAACTTGGTCGGATGATTCCGGATGACTTTGTGAACTTTTGTGTTGATTCTATTCATCAGAATCAATTAAATAGTCGATTTTGATTTTTTGGTAAGTTAGGGCCGTTTGCGTCTTAAGTAACGTTTTGTATGTATATATACATATATATATATATAAAGAGTGGTCCAACGATAATGCACGATGTTAATTGTGACATTTGTGACATTTCTTTGTTTCAGTATTTGACAAATTCCGCCATGAGAAGGTACACAATTTAGCAGCTCGTTAAGATTGTTAAAGCCTTTTACGAAAATGGGCGTTCAAATAAAACAGCATTTTGTGCACTTCGTGATTTTTTTGGTCAGCATAATAGACCAAATGTGTTCACAATCGAAAGAATTGTCCCCAAATTTCAGCATATCGGGTCTGTAGGAAATGTGAAAACACCTGTCCGGGCCGTACTTCTTCGAAAATGAGGTCGGCCAAACAGTTACCACACAGCCAACGAAACATTAGTTCTTTTGAGCGAGAAATTCAATGGCCGTGTTATCTCATGTCGTGGCGGTTAATTGGCCGTCACGATCATGTTATTTGACACCGTTGCACTTCTTTCTTAATGTATATTTAAAAGAGAAAGTGTGCATCAAGAAGTCAAGAATAAAATAATTGCTAAAGAATGAGATAATTCGGCACCATAACGACATTGAAACTCAATTATGTCTCAGAGTCATTGCAAATATGGTCCATCGGAGAGGTATGCCACCGAAGCCGTGGCGACCATTTTGCCGATATGTGGTTTCACACATAAATGTCATAGATCCTTTATCATAAAAAAAGTTTTTTTTTGCAATTAACATCGTGCGTTTCACTTGGACCACTCTTAATAACGTAACTGCAGGAAGGTTTAAAATAAAAAATCTGAAATTTTAAACAACCTCTTGCTGATTTGAATTTGTTTCTATTACTCTCCTTATAATTTGAATACCCGGTAATTCGAAGTTTTTCTCTGATACATACCTTGAATTTAAAATTATCGAGAGGCGATATTAGAATTTAATATTTGTTAAGTTTTTAAGAAGAAAAAAAATGTTTTTTTAAAACTTCCCCTTTGTTAATCTCATAGTTTCAACAATCCACCATTTTGCTTGGCATAGCAAAAACCGTTCCAAAACATGTGAATGAAAATAGAAAATATTTCAAACATTATTTATTTATCAAACCATTGACAACATCCAGACAGACAAACATACAGACAGACTTTGAATTACAAATATTTACAACTCTACTCCTGTAGTTATGCTACATATAATTGTTAAAGTATAGAGTTTGTGTATGTGTGAATCATCGTGTGGATTTTTGTGTGGCTGTGTGCTTGCTTTAGTATGCTACGAGAGATTATTTATGTCAATGTATTATTGACAAGTCTACGCCAAATATTTTAGAATATGCGTAGAAAGACAGAAAAAAAATCATTCAAACAAATATGGCGCTTAACGGAAATATTTCAACAAAATACATTTTTAATGCAAACAAAAAAAATTGGGGAAAAAATCCTCGAAATTTAAAAACTTTTTTTTTTTTTTTAAATTAAGTTAATACTAAAAAACACATTTTAATTTAGCTGTTAGATAAGTTAACTATTTAGAAGAACAATTTTGATTTTTAGTTGGACTGTTAATTTTTAATTTTTGATATTCTTTAATTAGGCTTGAGTTCATCAAATTTAATTTTCATCAAATTATTTTCACTGAGGGAAGGAATTTTACAACTTGGAATTTTTATTAAAATTTATTGATAATTTTTCTTGGCTGAGCTGGGATTTGAACCCGGGTTGATCTTTACATGTTTCAAGAAACACCACTTTCTATCGTCAGAAGATCTTTGTGTTCTACCCACTGCACCACTGCGGTGCCCGTTAGCCAACAGTCAAACATCAATCTTTAACCAGTAGTACTGGTGGTTCGAAATTTGCTGTTATTATCACTTAAATTTCAAATTACATGTTGCCTCCTTTTTCCTCTGTTTTTTTCGTATTCTTTCTGTCAAGACTTTGTCTTGAAAACCTGAATACATTTGTTTATTATGTTTTTTTTTTTTTTTTTTTTTTGTCCACTTTCGTCGACATTTTTATTTGTACAAATTGGACTGTTTAGTTTTAGTTAATTTAAAATATTTTTATGTTCAAGCAGAGTTTGTCCTATTGATACAAAAATCGTTAAATCAGACTTTTAGACTTGCAGGTTTATTATAAAATGATTGACAAATTTTCTGAAAGAAAAGCAGTAACTTATTATTTTTTTTTTTAAATTTTTTAATCAGATTTATGAAAAAGTTGAACAAAAAGTATAAGAAATTTGTATAAAAGGCGGATTATATTTTAAAAAAACTTAAAGAGAATTATTTTATAAGTGAAATTGTGGCATTAAATATCGATCGAAATTCCAGTTGAAAGTATACACACAGAAAAAAATCAAGTTAAAAACGTCGAAAACAAGGTTGATTTAAATTTTTTCGGTGGTGATTTTGCTTCATACGGGTTTCATGTTAATTCAACCTGATTTTACAATAACTGCGAACAACATTTTTTTCTTTTGATACAACTATAATTCATGTTAATTTAACATTGCAGTAAAGTTAGAGCAAAATGTAATTTATATTGAAATAACAATCGGAATCACGTTGAATTAAAGTTATTTCCAGTTGAAACAACGTGAATTTCATGTAGAATCAAATGGGTTTGAGTGTATTTTAACAGTGTGAAGAAGCTTCAGACAACATTTTCATTTATGTAAGAATAATTCAAGACCCTGTAACACATGTTTCACTTATTTTGTATTCTCCTTTGTTAACAGAAGCATCAGCAGAATCGCCCGATATGGTCATCATTCTACTTTGAAAACTTGATGTACTATTTAAATAAACAATTTTAATTAAAAGAATACGGGAATTGTCTTCTTTTTATAACATATTTTAAAAGTGAAAATAAAAAAATCTACATAATTAAGTAGGTATGCATGTTAATTTAACAAGATAAACTTTTGATTTTAATACAAAACAGGTTTTTATGGGTTCAATATTGAATCCAGATTTATTTATATTTTAATATTTTTTTTTTATTTTTTTAACAGTGAATAATATTAAATAAACGTAATTTACTCGATACTAAACGAATCGAAACTATTTTTTCATTGTTGTGAAAACTCAAAAATATGCTTTACAACACTGAAAAAAAAACATTTTAATTCGTTCAGTATCGAATGAAAGAATTCGATTACGGCTGCCAGAATTTGCCCCCGGTTCTCCACAGATAATATTGGACTACTTGGTCCATTGTGGACTACTTACAACACAGTCCAATATACAATGTTATAAGAAATTAACATGCAGTGCTGCCAACAACTGCATGATGTATACTTTTCTATAGTTTACAGTATTACACATTGGTAGCCCTGATGGTGTCCATTATTAATTGTTTATTTAAAAGTGAAAGTTTGTGAAATTTGTGGAAAAAAGATAAAAAAAAATAAAAATACTAAGAAAATATATTTAATAATAGCAATAATAGACTACAGTACACACCATAAAAGGCGATTAGTAAAAAATGAAAAAGAAAAATGCTTAAACTACAACTTAACAACTCCTAGGACATCGTTATGTTAAATGGACCACCTTTTACCAATATATTTGGAGTAGTTTTGAAGTACTCCTACTCCTTCATGGACTACTCTTTACATGCATGTTTGGACTAGAATCGTTATCTGCAGGGTTGTTTAACTGGAAAACCCTTGGAACTTCCAAGGTTACCAGATTAATCAATTTTTCATAATTTTAAAGATTTTTTGGTCCAAAAAGGGCCTATTGACGATTTCTTGCTTTTTGAACAGTTAAATTTTTTTGGCATTCATTTTTATGTTTCAGAAGTTTATAACAGCGTTCGAAAATAAACAGTACATTATCCAAAAATCTACCGAACCGAACATTAAGAAACGATATTTAGTGTTTATTTTCGAACACTGGTTTATAATATAAAACAGCGTTTAAAAAACTGCAGTCAAGGTAGAAAAACTGCCATTTCTTCCACTTCTTCATTTGTAATTGGCCAAAAAAAAACTGTTGCTTTTACGATATCGAACGTCATCGTTCGCATAGAAAATTACATTTAAAAAAAAAAAACAAAAATCGAACATTGTTCGAAGTTTGTTTTTGTTTTTAATGTTATTTTCTATGCGAGCGATGACGTTCAAAATCCATGAACAGGCTGTAAATGTAAACAGTCGTTGTCAAACCAACTTAAAAAGCGCAAAGTTTTACAGAAAAGTCCGTTTGCTGTTCGACAGTTTTTGGTTTCGACTGCAGTTTTTTAAACCCTGATATAAAATACGAAATTTTTTTTGGCGTTTTAATCAGTGTTCGAAAATAAACAGTACATTATTTATCGTACGGCTAACACACCCAAGAACGATATCAATTTTTTTAGTGATTGTGAAGACGAACACAACCCTTAATACCGTTCGCACACACAGAAAAAAATACCCATGTAAAATTAACATGGAAAAATGTTGATTGAGAATCATGTTAAATTTCAGAAAAATTATGCCCTTTACTTAAATTTATCATTATTTCATATTAATTTTTAATAAAAAATATCAAAATAACCTTAAATTACGTTTATTTAATATTATTCACTGTTAAAAAAATAAAAATAAAAAAATATTAAAATATAAATAAATCTGGATTCAATATTGAACCCATAAAAACCTGTTTTGTATTAAAATCAAAAGTTTATCTTGTTAAATTAACATGCATACCTACTTAATTATGTACATTTTTTATTTTCACTTTTAAAATATGTTATAAAAAGAAGACAATTCCCGTATTCTTTTAATTAAAATTGTTTATTTAAATAGTACATCAAGTTTTCAAAGTAGAATGATGACCATATCGGGCGATTCTGATGATGCTTCTGTTAACAAAGGAGAATACAAAATAAGTGAAACATGTGTTACAGTGGTAAGTGTTTTAAATTATTCTTAAATAAATGTCTTCATACTGTTATATCACACTCCAACCAATTTGATTCTACATGAAATTCACGTTGTTTCAACTTTAAATAACTTTCATTCAACGTGATTCGGATTGTTACTTCAATATTAATTACATTTTGCTCTAACTTTACTGCAATGTTAAATTAACATGAATTATAGTTATTTTAAAAGAAAAAAATGTTGTTCGCAGTTATTGTAAAATCAGGTTGAATTAACATGAAACCCGTATGAAGCAAAATCACCACCGAAAAAATTTAAATCAACCTTGTTTTCGACGTTTTTAACTTGATTTTTTTCTGTGTGCACATATTTTCAGGAAAGAGCCGAAGATTACGTTGTGTTCTGTTCTTGGTTAAAAAACAGAATAATTGTAGTGATACTGTAGACAAACATTATAATTTAATGTTCTGTAACGTTTCTTTTTTTACATTGATAAGGAAATGAACAAACAAAAAATTTGTGTATATGTTTTGCTTGTGTAAAATTATTTTGCTGGCTTTTTGTTTTTTTCGTATGTGTTTTTTTTTTTTTAAATGTTTGGTTTTTTTACCAGCCGAACCGAACATATAAAAAGTTTGTGTTTAAAAAAATCAACGGAACAGAATTAAATGTTCTCATCTTTTTGTTCATTTGGATAAGAACATTATTATTTTTGTGTTCGAAAGATGACAAACAGGGAAACGTTATTTTTTTAATGATTTTCTGCACAAACACTATTAGCGTTTGGGTTTTCCACAAATATACCGAACCGAACACTAAGGAGCGATATTTAGTGTTTATTTCGAACACTGGCTGTATTTACTGGTTGGTCGCGTTTTAAAAATGGCAAGACTTCCTTAAACTTCTCTTAGTCCCAATTCACACGTTGCAAGTCTTATTGATCAGCTTGCTACTTTATAACGAGAGTGAGAGAGGAAAATAAACGTTTCTCTCTCACTCTCTCTCGCCTATAAGGTAGCAAGCTGATCAATAAGACTTGCAACGTGTGAATTGGCACTTACATTTGTTTTGCATCAAAGGGCGAAAGCAACAATTCTTTACTATTTTTAGTCTAAACTTTAGAGTCTAAACTTTAAGTAATAACAAAAAAAAAAAACCTTTAGATTCTAAAGGTTTTTGTTGTTATTGCTTAACAGTAAAAAAAAATAACAACAATGTTTTGCAAAGAAGGCACAAACACAAAAAGTAAAACACAATAAAATACTAGAGAAGAAAAACCCAATTACTTTGTAAACTGAGTAAAAAATAAATAAAGGGGGGATAAGGCAACAACAACAATGTACATAGACTTCGCCTTTAAAGACGACGACGACGACGACGACTTGTCTGTTTGTGTGTGTGTGTTGGGTTGGGTTGTGTTTTTGTTTTTCTACTTTTTTTTCTTGTCTTGCTGCTGTTGTCGTTATTGTTATTGTTGTTGTTTTTGTTTTTGTTCTTATTATAGCAATTTCTGCTGTTGTTGCTTTTGAGATAATGTTTATGACGATGATAATAATAATGATGATTATGTTGGGGATGGTGTTTGGTTGATTGTGTATGTTTGTAATGGTGGCGGTTTGAGTGCATGCGATTTCTTTTATCTCAGCTTGAGATCTTTGCTATTGGTTGTTTGTTGTAGTTGTTGCTGTTGTAGCTGTTACCGTTGGGTGTATGAGATATAAGAGTAAATTTTATGTTTGTTTGTGTAGTTTATTGCTGACTTGAATGGCAATTCCTTACAAATGTTGAAGTGTCCCAACAAACCCGAAGGTTTGATTTCAAATTGAAAATGGTTTGATAGGTATCAAACGTTTTCGCAAATGACAAACGTTTGATAATGATTTGAAAATCATTTAAAAATCATAGCATTCTCAACTAAAAGGGGAAATTATTTTCAAATTGAAAAATGCCTTTATTTTCAACTTGCCTTTAAACAGTGTTTAAAAAACTGCAGTCGACACCAAAAACTGTCAAACAAAAAACGAAAATTTGTGTACAACTTTTCGCTTTTTGAGTTGGTTTGACAGCGACTGTTGACATTATATGAATCAGAAGTAGGTATAAGCAACAGTATTTTTTTTTTTTTGCCAATGATAAATAAAGAATTAGAAGAAATTGCAGTTTTTCTTCTTCGGCTGCAGTTTTTTAAACGCTGCTTTCAAACGTAATCCTCAAATGTTTTTCAAATGTGGATTTCTTTACAATGTGGAACATAAATGTAAAATATTTTTCACATTTAAATTCAATATTTATTTAAATTAACTGTGAGATAAACCTTGGACACAATAGCTCAAAGATAAAATAATGTTCCTTCCGTCTTCTAATTCGCGGAAGGCGAAATAATTGGCTCTCTTTTATTTTGTGGATTGTAGCAAAGCGATCATTCACAGAAAAAATTATTTTTCCAATTCAAACAAAAAATTTGTAGAATCAAACAATTTTTTGTCTAAAATCGGTCCTACAAACAAATTCGCATATTCAAACAATTTATTTGCATTTTGTTTATTGAAAAAAAAACGCCGATTTTTTCAAACAAATAATTTTACAGAATCAAACAAAAAGTTTACTGAAATTCATATAAATTTCAAACAAATAATTTTGCTGAATCAAACAAAAAAGTTTTGGCACAAGCAATGACGCACACACAAGCAAGCACTGTTGGCGAAGATGAAGCAGAGCAGAGCGGCCGGCTGGCTTTGAGACATATTTTTTTGTTGGAATAATTTTTGAACGAAGTCATATTTATACTCACAGTGTTTTTCTTCATCACACACTTTCGCTCGATATGTTTTCCGCCATCATTCTATTTTTGTATTTGATGTATTTAAACAAACTGTTTGAAAAAATTGAATACGGGATTTTGTTTTTTTTACCAACTTTGAAACCAACCAAAAATTTATTTTGTTTCTGATAATGTGTTTTTTCTGTTGTCTAAAAAAAATTAAACGTTTTTTTTTTACCTGCTATTGTTTTTGTTGTTTTTTTTTACTACAAACCTCGTCACGCTATTTTATCATTTTGCTTATTGCTGTACTTTTTTAAAGCGTTCAAAAATAGACTGCATGTGTTTTTTGTTGTAGTTCTTATAATTATCATAAAGAAGTGTTGCTTACAATCAATAAAAAAATTCAAAAAGACGACAACATTAAAGAGCGTTAAATATTTCATACAAAATTATGAAAACTTCAAACCAATAGCGCGTTTATTAAATTTTTGAAGAGTTGTCCACATATTTGTTGGTTAAAAAAAATCAAACAAAAATATTGATTGAATCAGTAAAAAAATTTGTAGAAATCAAAAAAATTTTCAAACAAGCGTTTGTTTGAAAATAATTCGGCAATAATTTTTTCTGTGTTCAACAGACTTATAATTTCTACACTTCTCATTTTATTTTTTTAATTCGTTTTCTTAATTACACTACGTGACAATTTTTTGACCAAATAAATTTGACACCTAGTCTTTGTGTAAAATTTTCCGCTGAATCCGAATATGAAGTCAGAAAGTAGAACAGTTTTTGAGATATTCCAAAATAACCGTTATTTGTGTTTTTAAAAAAGATGCTGTGACTGAAATGCAAATATCCAAATTTTTATTAACAAAAATTGCTTGAAATTATTGAATTTCTATGTGTGTTAATTTACTAAATCTTTTGTAGCTTTGTCATTTTTTTACCAATCCATGTCTTGTTGGGCTCAAAATGTTCATATTAAAATAATCTAATTTCGCATGCAATAAAACATTAGGATTTTTAAATCATTGGTTTAAAAAAAAATAACTTGAAAAGAGCAAGATTGAACAAAATCATAAAATTTTCAATGAAGCTTGGAATTTTGTCCCCTGTAACTCTGTCATTTCTTGACTAATCTTCACAAGCAATCCATGGTTATTTTAGAAATTTTATTACCTTTCACTTAAAATAAAGAAATACATAATCCGTTTAAAAATTTTGAATTTTATATAGGAACAACAAAGCGCTCCCTTGAAAAGAGAATAGGAGAACATCAAAATGATATATTAAAGAGAAGAGAAACAAGTGCATTATCGCAACACATGATTTCTACATCTCACTCCTTTAAAACAGAACAAGTGAGAGTGTTGGATTTTGAACGAGGGGAGAGAAAGAGATATACGATAGAAAGCTTAAGAATACAACAACACATAATGAAAACAATGAACCACAATGAAGATGTTGACAATATTAGTGCCTGTTATAGAACCGCAATATAATTATTTCTGTGATAATAACTTTAAGTTGTGCTTTACTGTTTTTGTTAAATATGTTTGTGCAGTTTAATTTTATTATAAACCTGTCGATGTTTTTAATGTAAAATAATATATATTTTTGTAAGTTGTGTTTGCTTGTTGTGAAAAAATATTTTTGTATTAATGTTATCCTTTTATTATTTTTATTTAAATAGACGACCCTTGAAAAAGTCACCAAAAAAGTGACGAAACGTCGGGTGAAATGAAATAAAATTGTTTTTTTATTTACATCAACATCATTAGGTCTTATTAGCTTATAAAAGAAAAATAAACTGAAGATATTTGCATTTCAGTCACATCATCTTTTTTAAAAACACAAATAACGGTTATTTTGGAATATCTCAAAAACTACTTTTGACAATTCTGACTTCATATTCGGATTCAGCGGACAATTTTACATAAAGATTAGCTGTCAGATTCATTTGGTCACGACTTTGTTGAAATTCCAGCAAATAAATTTTATTTTTCACAAGAAATAATTCGAACCACGAAATAAAAATTTAACTTAAATCGCCATTTTTAATGTTTACATTTATTTGTCGCTTTAGTATTGCCAAGTTAACATATCAAAGGTTTGACTTCGTGTTTGTTGGGTGGGTAAGTAAAGTTTTTGTAGGTTTCTGTTTGTTTTTTTTTTTTTTGCTTTTTTGGAGCTTTTGAGTTTCTTGAATGAAAATAAGCCAAACAGTATTGATCAAGAAAAAAATTTAAACATAAAAAAAGTTAAAATACCTTTTGTAAAGAAGTTTAAATATTATTGTTTAAATAAAAGAGAGTTGGCAAATATTTATGCATTTATGTACGTATGAGTGTTTTTTTTAAGCTTAAACAAAATTAAACCTTCTTACATAATTCGCACTTAAGCATAAAGAGGGTAATTACTCAAAATGTAAAAATTTGAAGCATAATTTAATAGGAATTAAAGGAAAATTAAATATAATATTTTCAACGGGTAGACAAAATAGCACGATATTTTTACAGAAAGTAGATATGAAAATTACGTGTCGATTTTTTCCAGAAAGTGAAAAAATATAAAATTTTTAATCCATACTTTCCTTATGATTAGGGATGGGATTTTCATGCACTAAAAAATCGAAAATATGCGCATAAAACATGCACTAAAAATTCCAAAATATGCATTAAAAAAATTAAAAATATGCACTAAAAACTTGACCATTTTCAATAAAAAATTCCATTGTTGTTTTTATTGTATTGTTATTCACAGGTATAATATTTTTTAGAACTTACCCCCTGTTCATCGATTTCGAACGAAGATTTCGTTCGCTTAACTTTAATGTAAAACAAAAACAATGTTTTATAATTTGTTTTTGTTTTAAATCTAAGTTATGCGAACGAAATCGTCGTTCGGAAATAGATGAACAGGCAGTTAATTTAAATAACTACATCATTTAAATTGCGTAGTCAAATAAATACTTTTTTATATTATCAAAAGTAAGCCTTTGTATGTTAAAAAGCTTTTGTACATGGACAATGATCTCTCAACGTCAACCGAAGTTGAGGCATACTTCAAGGATGCCAATACATTTGAAGAATATTAATTTTCTAATTCAGATCCCACATTTGATTCTAGCCTCTTCAGACCATGGGTACACATATGTGCACCTAAAAATATTACAAGTTTTAAAGACTAGCGACATCGTGTGACCAATAGAAACAGTTTAATTACTTGCTTTAAGCTACTGCGCTTCAAAACAATATCAAAAGATGGCAGGGTTTAGAAGTTTTAGCCATTATTTTTACATCTGAATTTAACTGTTTGAAAAAACCATACTGTTGGGATATTTTTCCTCAATAACTAATCGCTAAGACCTGAAGTACACATATGTGCACCTCTTTTTCTACCAGTTTAAATAAAAAAATTAAAAAAATAATAAAAACCGAAATTTAAGTAACACCTCATAAGATAAATAAACTATTTGTTAATAAGCCCTTTACTTAATCGGTTCAGTCCTGATCTTAAGAAATTAAGAATTTACGTTGACATTTTTCATATATTAAGACCTGAGGTACACTTATGTGCCCCCTTAATTTCTAAGAATTCAAATAAAATTGTTTAAAAAAAAATATACAGTTTTCTTATTTCCTCCCCAAAAGGTGTAAGCAATATATAAGAAATGTAAAAATTCAATGGGTTAATGCTCGGGTCTAAAGAGGCTAGATCAAAAATATTTGAAATTTGTTTTATTTTTTGAAATCCTCTATTTTTATTTTTATTTGCAACAGTTTTTGGATTTTTTTTTTTAATTTGTCGGGCTATTTTCCATTCACATGTTAATGTTACTTTCCGCCATATCAATTAATTTGAGTTGACTATTAAGTGAATTAAATCCTGTATGAAACCAATAAATCAATATTATCGAATTGGCTTCTGATTTCTTCTGCAACTCGGTGTAACCCATGTGCCAATCAAGTAGCATGTAACAGTTTTCGATAAATTGTGTTAGAGCAATTGGCAGCCCTAACCATGTAAGGTGCTGCATCGGTTAAAAGTTTAAGGATCTTTTGTTGAAATCTTGTATTTTATGCAGAGCTCAAAAAAATTAATTAATTGATTTAAAAAAAAAAATTTTTTTTGAAGGGTTTTTTATACCATTTGGAAATTTTTCGAAGAACTTTTTTTTATAATATGGAAATTTAAAAAAATATATCACTCAAAAATGCTAAAATATGCAAAAATATGCATTTAAAACCAAAATATGCAAAAATATGCATTTTCACCAAAATATGCAACAATATGCAAAAACAAATCAATGCGATTTTAACGCAAATTTAATGATTCGGAAAGATAATTGGTCGACATCGGTTTTAGACTATCGACAAAAAACATGCATTTGCATGGAAATCGCATCCCTACTTATGATCAAGTGCGAATTATGAAATTAGTAGGGTATTCATTTAATCGACCTTTTGCTTTAATCGGTTAATCGCTCGATTAATTAACCGAGGTTTTGGTTTAACCGGTTAATAATCGGTTAATTTAGTTTTTGATCGGCTAACCGATTAATAAAGTTTTTTTTATAAATTAAGAAATTTCAATATATAAAAATGCATTAATTGCTTATTATTTGGAGTTTATAAGTTAAAAAAAAACAATAAAATACCAAACATAACAATTCTTGAACTAAAACGAGCAAGCAAAAAAAAACAATTCATAAATATGTAATATGCATTTTCCAATTAATGCACAAGGTGTGGTATCAAGTCATATCGTCATAATATCCTAAATAAAATTTTAAATTTTTTAAAGTTAATATTTTAAACAAAATGAAAATTGTAATGCTGTGTTCATTGATTCGTCACAACTGTATATGGGCATTTCCGCAGAATGGTCTACCAGGTTGAAAAAATAAAATGTTGATTATCATCGTCTTTTATTGTTTTTTATTAGAAAAAAGTCTATGTTCTTATAAAAGAATGGTTTCCTAGCATATCTGAGCTGTTTAACTTGAGACAATTGGGCTGGAAACTGGACAATTTTATAATTTCCTGTATTTTCTACTTCTAAAGACAGTTTTATATACTGATTTAACATGCAAAAAATATGGCATGTTTACACTCTATCTGCATAATCTCTCCATAAAAATCAAATGTAAAAGGAGTATTAAGTTTTTTTGTTAAGGAAATTTGAAGACATTTATGGGAAAATGCGTGGTGATAATAATAAAAAAACATATGGAAAATAGTACGTTCGCGACCGGTAAATAAGCTAATTAAACAAAAACCAAGAGAGATATTTTATTTTGTAAATACTGGATGGAGACCTACATTAATACACTTTTAAAATAAATTAATCACTTTTGAAAATTCCGTTCCATTGCGCAGATTTTTACATTTCACTACAGTCAGCCGAAGTTGACTTCTATTTTGCGTACGTTCGTGACCACACGTTTATAACTCTTATTATGAACACTTAAACTCAATGAAATCCATCTTTTGTACTAAACATAGAGCTACCCAAATGCTATCGAATCGCAAAAAAAGATGCTAGGAAAAGTTTTGTTTTCTATATTATTTCTACATCAAAAGCGTACGAACGTACGTTCGTGACCCTTAGGAAATGCCGATATTTTAATTCAAAATATAAGCAGTAGCTTACAGCAGTCATATCGTTGGCTTAATATGCAAACCTGCTAACTCACTTTCAGCACATTTTACAGGAGAGAAAAAAAACTTTTTATTTTTTCTATTTGAAGCTTGATAGAAAATTGAAATTACAGTCAGTTTTACACACTTCAAGACTTAAATAAAAGAAAAACTACTTGCTGGTCGACGAGGCGTATCTTTCTCTACCACACGGCATCAAAATCTCAATTTACATAAAAAGTGGATTTAGAAGGTTTGCATATTAATCCGACGATATATATTTCCTGTAATTATTTATGACTACCTTGTGAATCCCCCAAATATTTACATATTTATACAAAAATAAACTGATATAATTTTATTAGTTATTTCAATATTTAAAGGAGATCTTATAAAATAATCTTTAAAAAAAGTTATTTATTTTAAATGTTTAGGATTAAAGCGACTCTTTTCTTTCGTTTAACAAAATTTGATTTGGAAAATAATATTTCACTTATCGTAGATGAATGTCTAATTTCTCAGTCCTTTTCCAGAATTTCTCTTAACATATAAAATACTCCATTATGCCATTAAAGTTGTTTTGAATTTTTAACACTTCTAATTGTTTCGGTTAATTCTGTTAAAAGACTGATATGAGAAGAAACAAATAACTAAACACATCCACATAAAAAGTACGTAAAACAAAAAAAGGTGTTGGCAATCAAATATTTAACCCATTTTTCGCCACATTCATGTTGATCGATGATGAAGATGAAAAAACATTGAAAAATATTGTAATTTTAGTCATCGGTCGGCGGAAAATGGGTTAAAATGAAGATAACTGAACAACTTCTTTGTTTGTATTAAAAAATATTTTCGAAACAAATACATTTTGTATATGAGACGAAACAAATAATTAAAAACACAAAAAAAATATGTTATAATACTACAAAATATTTTTTTTTTTTTTTTGTCATTATTTTTTATTTAATCTTCATATATTAAATATGAACTAACAATAATTAATCAAATCTTAACCTAATACGTTATTTTATGTCCTGCCAGTGCCAGACAAAATTTTCTTCATCACGGGTTTTGTTCACATATGTAGGTGTTTATCGCTCATCTTAATGGGTAAGTGCTGCAGTGTCTCTTCTTCTTAAGCAAGTGTAGCAGCCATGATTTAAAATATTTCGAGCTAGTGGATTTGGGTGTTGTTCAAGCCTTTTTAAATATTTTATTGCATATTTTGTAATCATAGTTTTAACTAATGGCACATTGAGATCCTTATGAATGTTTGAGTTTTTAACATACCAGGGAGCGGCTGTGATTATTCGAAGAAGTTTATTTTGGCGCCTTTGAATTTTGTCGATATTAGAGGCCGAGGCAGTGCCCCATAGTTGAATACCGTAGCACCAGATAGGCTTTAAGATAGAGTTGTAAAGTAGAAGCTTGCAATCGAGACTAAGGACAGAACAGAAGGCTTTTAGTTTCATTTGAGTTCATTTTGCCTCTATATGGCATTTCCACGTTAATCGCCGATCCAGATGTATACCGAGATATTTTACATCCGAATGTTGAGGAATTATTTGATTATTGATTGTAATAGGGGGGGCAAGATTCCCGGCGCAAAGTGAATGTTATATGTACGCATTTTTGCTCATTGACCATTATCCTCCATTGTCGTAACCATATTTCTAGTTGAAATATATGATGCTGTAAGTAACGCGATGCTTCATAACGATTTTCGTGGACGCTTAGAAAAGCTGTATCGTCAGCAAATGTTGAAGTTTGTGTGTAGTTGCTTGTTGGCATGTCCGAAGTATAAATTAAGTATAATAGGGGGCCCAGGATGCTGCCTTGTGGGACTCCAGCGGCAATGGGCTGAGGTGAACTTAAGAAATTTCCTTCTTTAATAATAACTACAAAATATTGAAAATTTTGTTACTTCGGTTAATCGGTTAATCGACTGAAATTAACTAGTTTAATCGTTAATCGAAAAAAGCCAATTTGAAATTAACCGATCAGTTAATCGGGTAGTAATTAATCGGTTAACCGGTTGACGGTTAACCGAATGAATACCCTAGAAATTACATAAAAAAAATAAATTTTCATTTAGTTCTTAAAAAATTGTGTTTTCAGTTTTACAAATTTATTTTTTACAAAATTATTTGGTTAAAAAATAAAATTTCAATTTAGTTTTTAAGAAATTATCATCGATATTCATCGCTTTCGAACGTTAACGTTCGCATTGAAAATTATATTTAAAACAAAAACAAAATTCGAAAATTTGTTTTTTTTTTGTTTTAAATGTAATTTTCTATGCGAACGGTGACGTTCGAAATAGCTAAACAGGCAGTATGTTTTCAGTTTTACAAATGTTTAAGCTACGTTCACAATCAAAAACACCATTTCGTTTTTTCTTCTATCTTTTTTCTTCCCAAAGTATTTCATATATTTTCCTTTCATTTTTAGAACAAAAATGTAACTAAATATTTTTTAAAAATTTAACTAAAGTTGAGTCAACTAGAACTTCAGCAACAATTTGTATGAAATTGTTTCTGACGTTTAAAATAATTTTATTTAGTTTTGAATGAAAATTTTAACAAAATGTTTACAAAAATAAAAATAAATGCATAACATTGTTGCGGCTAATATTTGCAAACGGTTTTTTGATGCAAAATGTGTGTAGTTACAAAAGAAATTGTTGCTCTATTATGAACACCAAGTGAAAATGTTTTTTTGGTTGTGAACGCAGCTTTAAAGTTTAATTTTAATAATTTCCTTAAATTTTGTTTTAAAATATGATTTTTTTTTTTTTTTGTTATTTCCCCTTTATCTATTTTTCTTTAACTGTTTTCTTTTTTTATATAATAAATCCATATTTATGTTTATGTCCTTTCTGGTAATATCTTTAAGAATATCTCTTTGGCATGTTGAAAATTTATGTGTAGTTTTTTTTTTTTTTTGTTAATGTTGTGGTTTTTACTCCTTGCACTGGCAAATGGTTGTGCGTTAAAAAAAAAACAGTATCAGTAGTGTAAACTTTTTTTTAATTTATTGTTGCTATGATGCTTTAAGTTGTAAGTAATGGGTGATTTTTTTAAGAGCTATAGGAAAGTTAAAAAAAACATATAAAATTCAGCAAAATGCATGAAATCTTTATTTGAATTGATAGTACGGTCCATATAATTTAATGTTTGAAGATTATTTCATGCAAATGTTGACCGTGACTGCGCCTCAAATAGTCCATCCGCTTAGTCCAATTTTGGCATACTCTTTCCAACATTTCGGCCGGTCTCTTATGAATAAATGCTTCAATGTTGTCTTCGAATGCGTCAATTGAAGCGGGCATGTGCGCATAGACATGAGCTTTAACATAGCCCCACAAAAAATAGTCTAAAGGCGTTAAATCGCACGATCTAGGCGGCCAATTGGCCGGTCCCGAACGTGAAATAAAATGTTCACCGAACTAGCCTCTCAACACGTCCATTGTAAAGCGTGCTGTGTGGCATGTGGCACCGTCTTGTTGAAACCACATGTCCTGCCAGTTAAGCTCTTGCATTTTGGGCAAAAAAAAAGTTGGATATCATCTCACGGTAGCGCTCACCATTAACAGTTACGTTCTGATTCGCATCATCTTTGAAGAAGTACAGTCCAATAATTCCACCCGTCCATAAACCGCACCAAACTGTGACTTTTTCTGAGTGCATTGGTAGCTCTTGCAATGCTTCTGGCTGATCTTTACTCCAAAATCGACAATTCTGCTTATTAACGTGGGCTTCAGTGGGTCGATTAAACTGACCATAAAATGGAAGAAGCGCGCGATGAACTTTCTTAACAGAGCACGCATTTTGATAATAAAATTCAATAATTTGCCAGCGTTGTTCGTTTGTAAGACGATTCATGGTTAAATTAGTCTGAGTTCATACGGCTCATGTCTTATTGACAAGATTCTTCCTTTTTCTGCTTTCAACATGAATTGGCGTTCAAATGATTTATGTCATGTTGACGACATGTGCTTTTTTGATATTGAAAACAATAACAAAATTAAACAACGAATGAAAAAGCAAAACGTAAAGACAGTACATGCATCTGTGTACTCGTTTCTTTTCCCCTCGTCCCTCTCGCCTATAAAGTAGCAAGCATGTCAACAAGACAATATCCGTATGAACTCAGAGGGCAAATCGCGACATTCGATATCGATCGAAATTGCAATACAATTTACATGGGAATTTCGATCGATATCGAATGTCGCGTTTTGGCCCCAGACTTATAGACCAAACTGAAGATGTTTGACAGTGAAACAAAACTCGAAACGTGCGTCAGCTGTTTAAACCAGTGTTGCCAAAAAAATAATAGCTAAAAAATCACCCATTATATGACTTATGTACATGTTTATGCCACATAAGTATACATTTTAAAGGATATACATTTGTACTTACATACACATACTTATTGATCGATAAAAAAAGAAAAAACTTGTTTAAGAAATAATTTTTAGATTTTTCTAATAAATCTTGGTAAAATAAAATACGCACGAAAAGAAAATGTAGTAAAATTTAAAAAATAAATCGTATAAAAAACTTAAAGAAAGCAAGCAAAATGTTTTTTTTACATTTCTACAAAAAAGTTTAAAATTATAAAAAGCCCATTATTCCAAGATTTTTACCCTCCGCCATTAAAACTAAAAGAAAAGTAACTAGAAATAAAAAATTTTTTTTTATATACCTACATAATTTTTTTTCATCAAAAAATAAAAATTGTTCTGCCACTGTTGTGTTTGTTGTTTTGTTTATCCTCTTCAGTTTAATATTTGCTTATCATATTTTTACATAAATAAATATAAACTTTTTTTTTTGCTGCAACTTATAAATTTATTTATGCAGATTTTTTTTCGGTGACTCTTTTACTTTAATAAAATTTGCATTTATTGTAGCTAAATATGACAAAATAGCAACAACAACAAATACTTTATAAAAATATGATGATTTTGGTTATGATAACACCTACACATACACATACACATAAACACATTTACTATGATATATGTATGTATACACATACATACCTACATGCAACAAATTTGAAGCATAAATTTTTGGAAATTAATTCTGTTACCCAGCAAACTTTTTGTTGAAATAAAGCAAAGGAAAAAATTACATATAAAAAATTTTTTTTTTATTTAAAGGAAAAAATTATGTTTCACAATCTTAAGCCAAGAAAGAAAAAGCAATAAACCTTCTTCTCTAAATCCAAAATAATTATTTCGTTATATTTTAAAAGATTTTGTATTCCCAAAAATTACTTTGATAATAAACAGGCAAGTGCAAGGCTTAAAAACTTAAACTGGCAACATGCTTTTGCAAGTTGTTTTAGTTTTCATTTTGTTTTTCCTTAACCTATTTACAACTACAATTAATATTGGAAGAATTCCAACCCCAAATTGGCTGGGGAATGTAAGAAGAGATAAACTCACTGTTTATTGTTGATGTTTTTGTTTAAACTTTCATATTGTTACAAGTAGAACTGTAGCTTATAAGTCGTATACGTTTAACAGTTTTATTTGGTTTAATATCTTTAGTTTTTCTAAAATCTTTATGGATGAAGTTTCCTGCCGATCTGGCCTAAGCAACCAGTGAAATGCGCATAGGAATAGCTTGTCCCATCAACAATAAATTTCAGTGTTTTTATCAAGAATAAAAATTGGGAATTAAGCACGAATAACAAAACCTTTTAAATTAAAATTTTGTATTCCCAAAAATTACTTTGATACAATTATTTCGTTATATTAAAAAATTTTTTAAAATAAAATTTCGGCATTTTCGATTTTATACTTTTTGAAATTTGTTTTTTTAAGTTAAAAAAACTTTTAGCAACTTTTTTTAAGCTCCATGTGTGGCCGCGCATCAAACAGCTTCCTCAAATTTACGTACGTATGTGTATGGTCCAATTAGTGGGCTTGCGCAATATATTTGCGTATAATATTTTTTGCAATTTTGTAAAAATCAAAAGTATTTTAATATTCTTCAAACTTTCATCAACCCATAAGTGTTTTTATTACTAACACAATCACAAAAATGTGAGTTTGATGATCCATTTTTTGTGCTTGATGTGAAGTTTTGTTATGGATTCAGCAAATCACTTGACTCAATAGAGATATCTAGGAAAATACTCTGAAAAGTCAAATCAATCCATACGCAATTAAATCAAGCCGAACGATGTCAATAGTACGGTAAGAACGTTTCTTCTAAAATCAAGCACAGAATGCTTGATTCCAGTACGGATTATTCAAGTGCGCCGTACTTAAAATAATCCGAAAACATGATTAACTAAATCAAAAATGAGATACAATTAATCTCAAACTGTGATTTGATTCAAAAATTGTGTACTTGAAATAGTCCGAAAGAGAGATAAGAGCGATTCTGACCTTAAGGCCTGGAACAGAATAAAGTAGTTTTAGTAGTAACTGAAGCTATAAAATGCTCCGATTTTGAGCTTCAACTTCAACTGCAACGACCACTACAACTACGTTTACTTTGAAATTGTCGTTTTTTACTTTTGACAGCTTTTAGCGCTATTCGTAACGCTATACTACAGCGACTATTCTGTTCCCCACTTAACACTTACCCTAGAGAACCAGATAGATTATTATAATTTTACTTACCCGTTAAATATGTTTATTCTGTTGTATTCCGCTCTTTGTTTACTCAATTATAAGACACCAGCAGCATGCCCGATATGGGTTTCTTAAAAACTCGACTTTGAAATTTTCATGTAGTTAACTAAATAATTTTAACAAATAGAATATGGGAATTATCGCTTCTTATTTTACTTTTTAAACGTGAAAATAATCTAGTTGTCAAGCAAATCGTTTTTTACATTCTTTTGTAGTGTTGTTGTTTCTACAATAAACTTTAACAAACACACACGAAGGTACACATATTGCTTTTCAAAAGTTATCCCATTTTGGATTGTTTTAAGTACTGTTTAGTCTTATTCATACTTAAATATTTGAGTACGACTTGTAGCTATGTATTAGGAGAGAAAAAGTGTTAAGCAAACTTATCCGTAAAAACTGAATCTAGTGCCTGAAAATAGCTAAAATGTCGAAAAATTTAAATTTTTTAAAACTTTTTTTTAATAATTTTTGGCCCATAGCTGCCAAACTGTAAAGAGCACAGGGAAGAAATCTTAAGAAAAGACATTCCTTTTAATATAATTCATAGTTCTTCAGAACAATATGCTACTGTAGAATGCTTTTTTCACAACTTCCAGGTGTGTTTAACATTGAAAATTGGAGAAATGTTGCAAAAAGGAAAATAAATAAATTAATCAATATCAAGTTTCGGTGAGCAAGATTTCTCAAAAACGGATAAAAACACATCGAACACAACAGCAAAGTTAATGTGCAATGACATGCTAAGGCAGTATGTTTAAGTTGGCATAACACGCATAACCCTTGTTTGAGTTGACATGTCATTGAAATAGGTACATAAAATTTTTGAGAATGACATTTTTGCGGATAAATTTAAATTCTGCAAGCCTCTAATCTGTATTCTATTAATTTTTTTTAGTATATGGGTAATTCCAAAGTGTTGAACGTGACAGTCGTACGCATCAAAAATGCAGTAACATTTTAAACAATAAATATTTTTCGTTCTCTTAACCCTTAAATTAAAGCACTTAGAAAGCACTGTTTTTTATGCTAAAGTTTATGGAGGGCGCGTTTCTAAGTCAAAGATAATGGCAAAAGAAGTAGCGGCTCGAACGAGAAAAAAATAGAAGTAGTTTTTGTGGCCATGTATTATAAAACGGTGTAATTCAGCAAAACTTTCGAATTTTACGTAGAAATGTAACATTAAAATGTCTTTGGTTTGATTCAAAAATCTTCTGTGTTTTTTATTTTTTTAGCCAATATCTGGGTCGATACGTGACATTTTGAACGTGAAATTTTTTCCATAATAATTTAACTGAATAATGATTAAGACAAAATAAAAATTTACCGTTAATTCGAATAACATATTTCTCTTCGAACTCTTCCTTAGATTACAGATCATGTAAGAAAATTTTTTTGGAAAAATTTTTATCAAATCGTCAGCTCCATTACTGGTTTGACCTACCGACCATTTTTAAAAAAAATGAGTTAGATATGAGGAATATATTTTTTTAATACTCTTTTTCTAAATCAAAAACCTGTTTCGCGAAAATTTTTATGGTTTCTGAGATATAAAGCATTAATTTTGCTGCATATCAACTGTTTCAAAATTTTTTAAGTACTGTTTTGCTCTACAGGCCATTGTTTGGTGATTGCAGCAAATTCTTCATACAAAAACGTACAAAATAAACTTTACTGTTGCTTTGCTGCATTGCCGTAAAAAAAAAAAAAGTAGTTAAAGCAAAAGCAAAGTAAAATGACAACAAGAAAATAAATTTGTGAAAAACTGTTTTATAATGGACCCAACCAAGTGTACGATTTGCTATTATTTGTGTTTTTAGCCTACCTAAGGGAAATGCTTCAAAATTTTACTACAAACGAAAATTAAATATGTTTAATCTTACAGCAACCATTATTATGCCAAATATACCAACTTTTACTTATTGTGCCTTGTGGACGGAGCTCATAGCGGTCTGAGTGGTAACGTTATTGCTAGTGCTTTAATTAAAATTTTAAATGAATTAATAAAAGATTATCCACTAATTAAAACTTTGACATTATGGAGCGATTCTTGCGTACCTCAAAATAAAAATCAAATTAACGCAACCGCAATCAAAATGTTCTTTAAACAAAATAATATTGATGCCGTAATACAAAAGTCTTCAGAACCAGAACATTTTTTAATTCAAGAAGTGGACTGTGCCCATGGTGTTATTGACCGGTACTTAAAGAATATTGAAATTCATAGTCCTCTTCATTTACTAAATTTGCTTAAAACAGCCAAATAATAAAACAAAACTTAAAGTAATAGAAATGCTTCCGGAAAATTTTCGCACATACTCGTTGGAAGAAAATAAAATGGACTTTCGAAAAGTCCCTTTTGCTAAAATTAAAGTACTTCTACACAGTTAAAATAATGATTTATGTATATATTAGAAAACTTCTACCAGAGAGGAAAAATATAAAAATGCAATTTTGGTTAAGTCTGCATCAAAAAATTGTTTGAAAATTTGTTGACGAATGTTTTGAAAATATCCATCATTTATTTCCAGCGATAAAAATAGAGACATAAAAGACCTGGGGCTTGATTCTGGCAGTCGTGATCGAGTAGTTTCTCGATTCGAAAGCAATTTATTATCTTAATATTTCAGTCAATACTGAACGAATCGGAATTATTTTTTCAGTATTGTAAAGCATTCATTTGAGTTTCACAATACTGAAAAAATAATTTCGATTCGTTCGGTATCGACTCAAATAAAATTGCCTTCGAAGCGAGAAATTACTCGATCACGACTGCCAGAATTAGGCCCCTGCTTATATTTCTTCCTCGTGTTGATAAAGCTTATTATAAAAATTTACTCAATATTAAGTTTTAAATTTTCTTTTTACTTTTGCATTATTTAAGCTTTTTATGTAACTTTTCATAACAGTAGAACTGTTTTTTCTGTTCTTGTAAAGTAAAATCAAATATAAAAAACTATAAAAAAAAATTCATCTCAACAACAAGTTACTCAACACACAGCAATAATTATACGTATGCAGCACAAAAAGCCACTTTTTTAATTTTTTTTTTAGGAAAGTGGCGTATGCGGCACAAAACAATATTTTGCATTTTCAAAAAAATACTATTTAATTCTAACTTAATTCATGAAAGTGCGCAAAAATTTGCATTTTTCTTCAAAACATATACCGGAAGCAGTGGCAAAAATATAAAAAAATTCTATCGGGTACAATTTGAGAAATCTTCATGTAAATCTTCTTTGTCGTTTTTCTCCACTCCGACTTTTTGGCATATGCGCCAAACTAATTCTGAGCTGACGAAATATGTATCACCTTTTTTAAGGAAGATAATGTTATGGTGTTTTCTTTTCTACAAAAAATTTAACATTTTATTTAAAAAAAATGCAATTTGGTTCTGTTTCTTAAAAATTTTGCTTGTTTTAATCTAAAAAACTCACCCTTTTCGGGAGCAAAATTTTTAAGAAACAGACACTAAATTGCATTTTTTTAAATAAAATCTCACATTTTTGTGTAGAAAAGAAAACACCATTAAAGAAAACATACTCACAAATAAGAAATTACGTTTGCACAACTTTGCAGTCTGATTGTTCATCTAAGTGAACAAATTTATGGGTAAATTTATAAAATTAGTAAAATCTAAATATTTCTCTATAACAATATCGTACAATAATCAGCTTTTAATAACTTTAAAATTTTCGGTCACGGTAGCCCAGAAAAAAAAATTTGGGTTTTTTGAAGCACTTAAGAGAAAAAGCGCATAATCGAGCGCTTCAATAAAAGAGCTTTTATACAGCAGTAAATGATATAGAATAAAATATACAAAAAAGCGGCTATTTTAGTGCTGAAGAAGGTTGCGAACCGAAAAAAAATAAAATATACGAAAATGATTGAATATAGTTAGCCCCTAAAAAAGCACTTAAGGAGTGCTTTGTTTGCATGTTAAAAGAAGCGCTTATTGTCAGAAGAAAATAGTCCTCCAAACCGCGAATACTCCATACAAAAATCAGGCATCCCATCAGCAGGTTTGAAGCGATTTGAGGTATGAATTCATACACAAAACCTGCTCCTTTTAAAGCAAGTTTTTTACTGGGAGACCTTTTGACGGAAATGCCTATACTGCTTTTAAAAATTGAAAAAATGTTTTATATTATTTTAAATACATATTTGTGCCTTTTTAAGTTCCCAATTGTTAAGCTTTTATTAAAATTTTATTGTAAACTTTTCTTAAAAAAAAAATCTTAATTCAAAACGGCTCTACGGTTTATTGGGTTATCCCCTTTCAAACGTGAGCATAGCAAAATGTCAACATTATAAATTTTTTTGGTTTGTCATTCTGACTCTCTTCCTGTGCATATCTCAGTATTTATCTGTTTATGTACAAAATTATATACACATATCCATCCATACACATAAATATAACTAAATAAGAATGTGTATAGAGCAAGTGAAATACATTTCAACGGATTTTAGCAAAATGAAAAAAAAACTTTTGTTAAACTCTACATATATTTCTATATGAAATCCTAAAAAAAAACGAAATCCCACAAAAATTCATTTTAAATACAACCTGATCCTCAAACAAAATGCAATGATTTTTGCAATGCACACAACACATTTCACTCTACATAGATTTGTTATTAACGATAACACAAAAGTACGTATGTATATAAAGGATATTTGTATTTGTTAGTGTTTGTTTTTATTATAAATTTTGTCCAAAAAAAAAAAAAAAATTTCTATTGCATAAATGCAGGGGCAAAAAATATACATTCATGCATGATGCGGAAACAGATTTGAGACTTTATCTCCTAAATATAAATGAAAACAAATAAGTTTGCTATAGAGAACAAAAATAAACTGACAACAAGAACAACAATAACAATAAAAATGAAAATAATATTATTTCACAATATTAAAACACAATCACTGAGAGAAAATCTAGTTAAATTTGAAGAGCGATAATTAATTGTTGGCATTGTAATAGGAATTTTCTAAAATTGTACAGTTTTAATTTAAATCATACCAAAGGATCGTTCTATTTAATTTTTTTTTGTGGTATTTTAAGGAGTTGTTTAAATTGTTGTTTAATTTAAGTTTCCCACAATTTTCTAGATCCTTCAACTCGTTGAGTTTCTGTATATTTCTTGTAAAATGCAAAATACAGCCACCTTTTGGGGTTAGAGCGTGTGACGTACAATGTCGGACTACAAGATAAAGTGGCGTGTAGACTAATTGGATGATTCAAGCTCCTTACGGCCCTTTACCAGATTCTATCAAAAGCACAGCCTAATGCTCAAAATGATGCAAAGTTAAATACCTGGTCAGAAGTCAGATTAGGAAGGGAATTATGTTATCCAGACTGTTTAGAACATAAATCAGACATCGCAGTAGAATAACTCGTGTGATCATTGGTCATTGGTGTACTATTGTTATTTTGAAGATCGAAAATATCTTAAATGTTATTGAGTGTTTAGCTTCAAAATGCGGGCTTCACAACAGATGGCTGGATCTTTTACACATGGGTGTCTTTAATAACACAAATTTCAAATATGAAATTAAATTTACCGAACAAGAATGTATGAAGATGAATGAAATTTTCCCTTGTTTAATAGTGTGGGCGCTAATTTTTGTGGCTAATTTGTGGTTGACTGTTGACTGACAAACTTTTTGTTTGTCACTCAAGTTCGATAGCGTGTGCCCCGCTTAAAGGGTAAACATCTGCCATTTAATCCTACTTAGTTATTTAACAAAATTGTGAAAAAATTTGCGCTAGCAAAGCATGATTTGCAAAAAATTTTGCTTAAACAAAAGAGCAACTGGAGCATATCGATTGTTCAGCGAAACTTATCCTGATTATATTTTTATCAATTTTAAAGTGCAAGAAATGGTTTTTGTGGTGTTAAAGCAAAAGAGCAAGACCGCCCAGGTCAACCTAAATATTTCGAAGACGATAAATTGACAGACATTACTCCATTAAGATTGTTGCCAAAACCATGAAGAATCGAAAGCAAGTCGGTCCAGCCCGACCCTGTGGTGGCCTAAACCACTGTAATTGAAAACAAATTTTCGAAAGTGTACTCTATTTGACCTATGGGCAATCATGGACCCGCGTTAGCTTCTGTGGTACCCAACTTCCTCACTTTTGGATGAATCCGGCTGCTTGCAATTGTCATACCCACACAACAAAAGTGGAGAGTGTTGTATGCGTTTGTGATGATGATTGTAACATCTTAAAAAAGTGAACCTCAACCCACCTACCGATTGTCTTAGAATCAATTTCAGAATCGTTCTTACGATGTCCTTCCGTCTGGCTGGCAGACAGTTAAACATTTTGCGCAAAGTACAGGTCACAATTTTGAAGATAATTTCATGAAATTTGCTACGAAGGTTAAAAACGCCGCAAGGACCAATCCCACTGAAAATCGTTAGAATACGTTCATAATTCCACATAGCCCCATACAAGTTCTTTCCGAAATTGGGTCCTTGTGACCATAAGTCATTTTATTTTGTTGGTATTTGGACAAATTTGATTTAAAAATTAAATTATGTATTACAATCTAAGTCATCTTACTAAATTTTATTGACCATAGCTCCTATACAAATATGTACTACACCCGAAAATAGTTTTAAATGCCATAACTTCTTAACAATGTTGGTATTGGCATAAAAATTGGCAACATTAACTTTTACGAAAGCATGATTATGCGATGTCAGGATAAGATGTTGTGCTGTTAGGTCCAAAATTCACCATATGTCCCATATAAACAACGTTCCTAGGATCACTTAAGAGGCAAAAAACTCATAGATGAAAATATCTAAATAATATTGTGCACAAAAAAATTTTACATGAATCTTAAGTAGATGTAGTAGTAGCTGAAAATTTCGTATTTTCCGCTTCAACTTCAACTACAACGACTACTACAACTGCGTATTCTGTTAACACTACATTAAAGCTGCTGTTTTTAACTTCTGACAGCTTGCAGCGCTATTCGTAACGTTGTACTACAGTGGCTATTCTGTTCCCCACTTCAACCTTATAACAAAGTTAATTTTGTACTGGCGGGTCCATGATTGCCCATAGGTCTCAAATAGAGTACACTTTCGAAAATTTGTTTTCAATTACAGTGGTGTAGGCCATCATAGGGTCGGGCTTCACTGACTTGCTTTCGACTTGGTGCAAGTTCTACATGGTTTTGGCAACAATCTTAATGGAGTAATGTCTGTCAATTTATCGTCTTCGAAATATTTAGTTTGACCTGGGCGGTCTTGCTCTTTTGCTTTAACACCACAAAAACCATTTCTCGCACTTTAAAATTTATAGAATATATACAGGATAAGTTTCGCTTAACAATCGATATGCTCCAGTTGAACTTTTGTTTAAGCAAAATTTTTTGCAAATCATGCTTTGCTAGCGCAAATTTTGTTACAATTTTGTTAAATAACTAAGTAGGATTAAATGGCAGATGTTTACCCTTTAAGCGGGGCACACGCTATCGAACTTGAGTGACAAACAAAAATTTCTTCAGTCAACAGTCAACCACAAATTAGCCACACAAATTAGCGCCCACACTATTAAACAAGGGAAAATTTCATTCATCTTCATACATTCTTGTTCGGTAAATTTAATTTCATATTTGAAATTTGTGTTATTAAAGACACCCATGTGTAAAAGATCCAGCCATCTGTTGTGAAGGCCGCATTTTGAAGCTAAACACTCAATAACATTTAAGATATTTTCGATCTTCAAAATAACAATGGTACTCCAATGACCAATGATCACACGAGTTGTTCTACTGCGATGTCTGATTTATGTTCTAAACAGTCTGGATAACATAAATCCCTTCCTAATCTGACTTCTGACCAGGTATTTAACTTTGCACATATTGAGCAATAGGGCGTGCTTTTGATAGAATCTTTTTAACTTTTCATGCCTATCTTCACACACGTGCTTTACAAAGTCTTTGACAAAGATTTAAGGTTTTCTAATATTTGAGTTTTTTTGTTTTTAAACAAATGTCTAAGGCCCGTTTTCACAACTTGCCGATAGCTAAAGGCAGGGGTCTAACCACCGCATACGATATCGAGAAAAATTGATCGAAATTATTTATTTTGGCATCTTGCAAATGTAATGTCGAGTTACTCGATATCGAATGCTATTATTTCAAATTCAATACATTTCATTCGATATCGAGTAACTCGACATTACATTTATCGAGTTTTCATTCGATACGTCAGTGTCTATCGTATGCATACAAATTCGATAGTTTATTCGATACGATAGTTTCGAATGCGGTAATTAGACCCGAGGATTTTACCGGCCGTATAAAAAGTGTTCCATTATTACAACTTCACTTTAACCTACCAGGTAAGATAAACCTTAATTTACTTTATCGCTCACTTTATGATAAAGTAAAGTTTTAATAATGGAACACTTTTTATAAGGCCGGTTAAAGTCTACTTTTAGCTATCGGTAAGTTGTGAAATCGGGCCTAAAAAGGAGAAAAATATTATTAATTTTCTTTCGATTTTAGAAGCTGAATTTGAATTATGTAATCGTTGGTGAAGAATTGTTTTAGTTTTCTAGTATCGTTGAATGAATTTTGCAATAGAAATTAGAACTTTTTTTCATAATGATTCTCAGAAATTTAATTTAAAATTCTTTTTTTATTATGTGGTGGAAATTTCTCAAAGGACTTACACACCGGCCCTCGTTTAATTTTCCACTCCTTTTTTTTTGAAATTCTTTAATATTTAATGTTCAATTTTATGTTTTCGCAAAAGTTCCGGCAAGAATTTCTTAAATTTTTAAACACACACACAAGTGTCCTTAAAGTGTTATGATTTATGTACCAACACAGTCAGATAAAAATCTCTCAAACACACACATCAACATTTATGCATGTATGTATATGCACACATAAAATGTATTCTGTTTTATATACAAGATTTATTCATTCATATAAAATATAAATGAAATAAAGTTTTGCCATCTTGTTTTTTACTCTTTGAAATGGTTGGCATCCTGCCATTTCCTTTTGCGTTGGAATTCAAATATTTTGTTTTCCGCTTTTGGAAGGGGGGAGCTGAGGGCAGGCACAATGCTTTAACCTAAAATTTTGTTAAAATGTTTATTAGCTTAGTTTTAATGTTACACAAGTATTCAACTCGACATATAAACATTTCATTTTATATTTATTTTTTACGTCTTTAAAGTCAACGTTGAAATTAGTCGTTGGAGATTTCCAAAAAATTTTATATCTTGACTTGATTGATGTACAAGTAATTTTGAAAAATAAAAATAAATAAATGACTGTTTGTCATAAACTGTTAAAAAAAAAACCCATAAACTGATGAATGCCGCATTGTATGAAATGTTTTACGATTGAGAAAAAAAAAGTGTTAAAACATTTAGAATATTTTTTTAAACCCGTTTTAATGTTACGAGTTTATAAAATAAAAGCGGAATTTCCTAAACAAAATAAGCAAAATAATAAAAATCTTTTTAAAATTAGTTTTTAGCTAATTTAAATGAAATATTAGCAAACTCTGAATTGTTATTATGAAATAAAGAGAGGAACCCAATAAGCAGAATAATTAAAATAACAACTAATTGACTTCAATCACTTTAAAACTGTGAGAGGCATTAGAGTGATTGCTATTAAAAAAATTAATGGCTACGAACTTCTGCTAGTGGCTCCTTGTGAACAGGGACGGCGCACAGAGGGTTGAAATTGATTAAAAATAGGGATTAATTCAAAAGCTGAACTTTATCTTTCACAGTCATGTTTGGTATTTTACATTGTTTTAGTCTAGTCGTGTCCCTATAGTGGGTGATTTTTTAAGAGCTAATGGAAAGTTTAAAAAAAAAACACATCAAATTCAGAAAAATTCATGAAATCTTTATTTGAATCGATAGTACGGTCTATATAATTTAATGTTTGAAGATTATTTCATGCAAATGTTGACCGTGACTGCGCCTCAAATGGTACATCCGCTTAGTCCAATTTTGGCATACTCTTTCCAACATTTCGGCCGGTCTCTCATGAATAAATGCTTCAATCTTGTCTTCCAATGCGTCAATTGAAGCGGGCATGTGTGTATAGACATGAGCTTTAACATAGCCCCACAAAAAATAGTCTAAAGGCGTTAAATCGCACGATCTAGGCGGCCAATTGACCGGTCCCGAACGTGAAATAAAATGTTCACCAAACTCGCCTCTCAATAAGTTCATTGTTAAGCGTGCTGTGTGGCACCGTCATGCAAGTAAAGCTCTTGCATTTTAGGCAAAAAAAGTTGGATATCATCTCACGGTAGCGCTCACCATTCACAGTTACGTTACGATTCGCGTCATCTTTGAAGAAGTACGGTCCAATGATGCCACCAGCCCATAAACGACACCATGCTGTGTTTTTTTTCTGAATGCATTGGTAGCTCTTGCAATGCTTCTGGCTGATCTTCACTCCAAAATCGACAATTCTGCTTATTAACGTGGGCTTCAGTGGGTCGATTAAACTGACCATAAAATGGAAGAAGCACGCGATGAACTTTCTTAACTGAGCACGCATAAAATTCAATAATTTGCAAGCGTTGGTCGTTTGTAAGACGATTCATGGTTAAATTAGTCTGAGTTCATACGGCTCATGTCTTAATGACAAGATTCTTCCTTTTTCTTCTTTGAACATGAAATGGCGTTCAAATGATTCATGTCATGATGACGACATGTGCTTTTTTGATATTGAAAACAATAAGAAAATTAAACAACGAATGAAAAAGCAAAACGTAAAGACAGTACATGCATCTGTGTACTCGTTTCTTTTCCCCTCGTCCCTCTCGCCTAAAAAGTAGCAAGCATGTCAACAAGACAATATCCGTATGAACTCCGACTTATAGACCAAACTGAAGATGTTTGACAGTGAAACAAAACACGAAACGTGCGTCAGCTGTTTAAACCAGTGTTGCCAAAAAGATAATAGCTAAAATATCACCCGATATATAGACCACAGCGCCGACTTATATTGTAAATTTGTATCTGTCCTTTAAAACTTTAAACCCTTTCAAATAGACAAAGCCTGGCCATAAGTCTCTAATTGGAAGTAATTAAAAGGATTCCGTGAAATAAGTCAAATGCATTCTTAAAACTTGGATATTTTAAAACAATTCTGAAAATAAACGTATTCCAATCCAAATTTTTTAAGAATTTTTCAATCAATTTTCATTTAATTATTTTTATGAAGAAAGGAATTTTAGAACTTGAAATGATTTAAAATTTATTAATAAATTTTAATTCTTGACTGACCGGGGAATTGAACCCACGTTCACGGACAGATTGATTTGACATGTTTCGATAGAAACCACACTATCTCCTCAGAACTATTTGCCTTGTAACACTTATTTAAAATTTCACACTTTAGAATCTTAATCACGACATTTTTACAAAATTTAAAACTCAAAAGGTCTTTTTAAAAGACCCCATCAAACTCAAAAAAAAAAAAAAAAAACACTTGTAACTGGTGCATAAAATACCAGTCAAGTGCAGTGCACGAGTCAGAGCTGTAAACAATTTCCAGTAAATAGTATGTGGCTTGAAGTACAAACTCATACATACGACTTGTATGAATAATGAATGTTGGTTTTATTTTCGTGTAGTTTAGATTTTTATGACCAAAGTTTATTACTCGTACTCATGTTGGTTGGATTTTTATATTTATTTTTCACTATTTAAATAAAAAAAAAATAAAACTGAAATAAAAAAAAATAAAATCTAAAAAAAGAGATTTTACAGTTTTGTTTTCGGTTTGCTTCATTTCGATTACTAAAAACCTCAACTTAAACTCAGCTTAAAAAAACACAAAAGCAAAATAATAAAGTTTGAAAATATTGTAGAAATATGTACATAAATAAAAAAACAATAGTCGTAAAAATAAGTTTTTTATAGGCAACAAAATACACTACAAAAAAGAGTTTTACACTAAAAAAAAAGTTTAGTTTATTGTGTTTAAGCAACGAACGGAACATTGTCCTGAACAACCATCAAAACAAAGGAAACAGAATTTCAAGATCTTTTTAAAAGCTTTCTATACTCAAACTTTATTATTCGAATTTAGCTATGTCTTCTTTAACACACAGCAAGTCTCTTTAACCCGCTTTTAAAACACTATTCCGATAAATTTTGTATGAAATTAACGAAGTGCAGCTGCTTAGCTTTCATTATTTTTGAAATATTGTAGAATAATCAAGAGACGTTGTTCGATCGTGTAACGCTCAATTTTTACTAACCCGAAACTGTCAGCTGTCGAATGTTTTTTCAGGGTTGCTAACACTTTACGGCACAAATCGCAACCAATTCAAATCTAGCGTTAATTTTGGGATACCCTTTATGAGGCCATAATGAGAATAAAATAACAAAGAAGAGAAGTTAAGTAACTTTCTAGTTCAGGCAAGTAAACTGAGACTTGCTTCAAGAAATATTTTTGTGGTTACACATTTCAAGACTTTCTTTGTTACAAGATTTATAAGCGATTCATAATGATTCATTTGAAATATTGAGGTGTGTAAAAGCGGAATATTTTCAACAATAGTCTAGGAGCACACTATGAAAGTTTTCTTTCAGAAAGTCTGAGTTTATGGGTGAGAGAGGAAAAAGAAAAAGCATGTTCTCTTCCTCTCTCACCAATAAACACAGACTTTCTGAAAGAAAACTTTCATAGTGTGAACTCAGACTTATTAAAAGCTTTAAGCGTCTTCTTTCCAATGTTTCTAGCCAGCAAGTTTCCCTTAACAAATTTCTAGAAAAAAATTTCTAAATCTCTTAAAGCTTTCTAAACTGGAACTAAATTACACAATAGCGGTTTCACCGTTTGTATTAAGTGTACACCTCTGCTCTATTTAATACGATTTTATACTACAAAGCGTGAGTGACTTTTTCGTTAGTATTGTAAATTAATAAAGTTGCTGGGTGAGGGAGAGAGACAGATATAGTTTCTTCAACTGTTTTATTTTGGGTTATTTAACAAAGGTGTTTACTACAGCTTTTTGTTGGATTTTTCAACTACAGCGTAGTAAATTTTAGTCTAATACATTTTGTTGTTGCAGTGTTGTAAATCTTAGTACATTAACTAAATTAATAAGATTCACAAGGCCTACAAGGAACTTTACTATCAAGGGTGAAAACCGCTAATATTAACTCTTTGAAGCTTTAGTATCTACAAAATCAAAGTGTCTTCTATTAAAAAAAACCGTTAACAAATTGAAAATTCCTCTCAAATTTATAAAGCTTTATATATTTTCTCAAAAATGAAACTGAAAAAGTGCTTTATAAAAGCTTCTTATTAAATTAATTGAATCTTTTTTACCTTAACAAAAAGTTGTGTGTTTTGGGTCTCTTGTAAAATAAAAATCATTTTAAGCTTTAATATGAGATCATGAATGCAACATTTAAGCTTATAAAGAATATACTGACGGCATATATTTTGCAGTGGCTTTGTCAGATGTGAAATCCATTTGAATTGCACATGTTGTCTGTCAAAGTTGACAAATACAGAAGGTTTATAATTTTAGCTTTCACGCATTCGTTTTGGTCTCATTTCACATAAGCTAAAATTTTTCACAACATCTACAAACAAATGACTTGCAAAATAGTCAAAGCAAACTCATTTTTAAGATCTGTAAAAGCTTTCTAATCTCAAACTTAACTGTTTGAATTTAACTCTTTTCATCTGGATTGAAAGCTTAAAGGGACTTTTATTCAAAAAAGAAACCTTTGAAAAAAATGGCAAATTCCTTTTAGGCCCGTTTTCTCAACTTATCGATAGCTAAAGGTAGGATTTTATCGGCCGTGTAAAAAGTGTTCCATTGTTACAACTTTATTTTAACCTACCAGGTAGGATGAACCTTAATCTACATTATCGTTCACTTTAGGTTTAAGTTAAGTTTTAATAATGGAACACTTTTTATAAGGCCGTTTAAAGTCAACTTTTAGCTATCGGTAAGTTGTGAAAACGAGCCTTAAAGTTATAAAGCTTTATATCTTTTACCAAATAAACAAAATGAAAGCTTTTTGTGCAACTAATAAAAACTTTATAGCTTTTGAAAAATTGGGTTTTTTGCAATGGTTTCTTTCGTGAAATAAGTTTCACTTTAAGCTTAAATATGCATGAGATTAAGAATGCATCATTTGAGCTTATGAAGAGAGAATATACTGCTAAAGTCAAAGAAAACTCGTTTTTGAGATCTGTAAAAGCTTTCAAATCTCGAACTTAGCTGTTTGATTTTAGCTCTTTTTCTCTCTATTGATATCTTTAATTGTTATTATTCTATTTAAATAAACTTAAGGACAAAATAATATCTCTTTAGTTATACAGCTTAAAAGCTTTTAATGCTTTTTAAAAGAAAAATTTGGTTAATAAAAGCTTTTCGTAGATTTACTTAAAACTTTAGCATCCAAATTCATAAAAAAATTTTGGATTTATGAAAGGTTTATTGAAGAAATTTTCATAGAAAATTCGTTAAATAAACCTTTTATAAACCTGAAATGTTTTTATGAATACGGGGGTATAACTTTTGAAAGAAATAATATTTTTTTAACGATTTCTATCGTTTAATTAAAGACCATTTGAGCTTAGAAAGCTAAATGCCAACATGGGTATCTCTATCACTTTCGCAAAATGTTTTGAAAATGAAGCAATCCTGGCAACAAAAATGAAAGATGGCGCATATTGACTTTAATGAAATGCTAAAATGTGTGAAAATATTTGAAATGGCGAAATTTAAATAAAATAAATAGTGATGATCCCAATAAAAACTTCGCTTACTTTTTCAAAACGAATATCTTCTTTAACTCATTATTTAGTAGATTTCTTCTATAACTACATGTATTTAAACTTTTATAACTACTTTTTTCTGGATGTATTTAAGTAAAAAAATAATGACTTACTTTTAAATACGTTCATTTTGGGACATGCCTTGTAAAATTCATTGGTTCTTTCAGTAGAATTTTAAGTAGTGCCTTCATGTTGTTCTGATTACTCAACACATTATTTTGTAGGCGTAGTTTTTACTGGGATTTGCGAAAAGATAAAAGTTAAAAAAGCAAATGCGCAAACGCATTAAATAGTACCAATCGCAAGATTTGCTACCATTTTCTTTCGCATCGCAATAGAGAGCAGCCCCCCAGAATTTTAATGCTGCCCGCTTTCTCATTAGGTGATTATCTTTTTCCCCAATAAAAAACTGCAGATTAAAGAGATTTGGTTTTTTCAATGTAATATCCCAGATGAACTTTTGATTAATACCATTAATTGCTGTTTAACAGATCACAATATAATATCTTGTATGCTTAAAAGTAATGATTCAAGTTCTGAGTATGTTGAAAAAGTGTATCGAATATGTAATTATGAACTTGCAAAAGAAAGTTTAACTAACTATTTAGAAGCTTTTCAAGAAACTGGTGACCCGTCTGTTGATACTTCGCAAATTATATCACACATTCTAAATGCAACAATAAATGCTACTGTGGAAAAAACTAAAAAAAAATCGATAAAAAATGAGTTAACACCTTGGCTAAATCGAAATTTGAAAGCTCTTATATTATATAAAAGAAATCTTTTGAAGCAGAGAAAAAAACGTGATGTTGAAATCAGGTTAAAAAGGATTAGTAATGTAATCAGAAAAGCTTCCAAGCATTCTATAAACAACTTTTATTACAGTCATTTAAATCAAATACAGCAAGAGCCGAAGAAATGTTGGAAATTTTTAAATGAAAATCTTGGAAGAAAGTCGAAGAATGAAATAAAAGTAAAAAACGCTGATGGATTGCTTATTTTAGACAACCAACTAAAGAGTGATCTGTTTAACCAGTACTACCTTGAAATTCCAAAAACATTAAAACAGCAAATTGATTATTTACCTGGTGACTCGTTTAATTCCCTTAGAACTTTAGGTCAATGTCAAAGCATCTTTAATTTTTCATATACCACAGAGCTAGAAATAGCTGAAAACATCTCAGAACTTTATGTTACAAAAAGCCCTGGGTCTGACGGGGTTTCAGCAAAAATGCTTAAGGTATGTAAGGAAGTTATTTGTCCATATCTCACAAGAATCTTTAACAGAATGATTGACACTTCAACATATCCATATGATTTAAAAATAGCAAAAATTATACCAATACCAAAAGAGTCAAAAGCTACACTGATGGAAAAGTTTCGACCAATTGCTTTGCTACCAATAATTGATAAGGTTTTTGAAAGGATACTCTACAGACAGCTTTCTTCATATTTTGAAGTAAATAATTTGTTATATAATTGCCAATATGGTTTTAGAAGGGGATGTGGCACGGAAGTAGCGGTTATAAACGTAATTAATAATATATGTAAAGGTTTGGATAATGGTTTCAGTGGGGTTGGTAGTATATTTTATGACTTCTCTAAAGCGTTTGATCTTGTCGATCACGATATAATGATCAATAAACTTAAATGCTATGGTGTTAATGGACGAGACTTTTTATTGCTGCGGAGTTATTTGGAAAATAGAAAACAGTATGTTAAGGTGAACGGCGAAAAAAGTTTTATTGGCTCCGTTGAATATGGAGTTCCTCAAGGTAGCGTATTATGTCCCCTACTATTTAAAATTTATATAAATGATATACAAAATCTCCAGTTATTTGGAAAAATGTTTATGTACGCAGATGACATTAGTCTTTTTTATCCTTATAAACATGAAACTGTTTTAAAAGCTCATATGGAGTATGATTCTGCACTTATTTTAGAATATGTTAGGCTTAATAGATTGAAGTTAAATGCTGAAAAAACGAAAATATTGCGATTTAGACCATATTTAGTTCACAATCAAGTCTTTAGCAATGAAAGTTTTTCAACAAAATATCTTGGTGTGCACTTGCAAAGTAATCTTTCATGGGATACACATATTCAGAAATTAAAATCCAAAGTACTATCCGCGGTTGGTCTACTATATAAGTTTAAGAATAAATTCAACCAGAAAACAAAACTGGTAATATATCAGGCTTTGATACACAGTCATTTAAACTATTTGCCTATTATATATGGATATAAAAAAACCAATGAATTTAAATCTCTACAGAGAGCTCAGAATAGAGCATTAAAAATAGTTTTTGATTTGCCTCTTTTATATTCAACAGTACCTTTGTATAGGGACATAGCTTTAACTATTCTTCCTGTACACGGTTTACACAAAATGCAGCTTTTGCTTTATGTTTTTAAATCTTTGAATAAAATTGGCCATCATACAATAACGTTTTCAAGAAATCAAACAGCTTTCAACACAAGGAATAACATGAACTTAAGAGTAGCAAGATGTCGATTGGAAACCACAAAGCAGCGGGTAGAACACATTGGTAGTTTGGAGTTTAATAACCTTCCTGAGAACATAAGAAATATTGTTCGAATTTCTATTTTTAAAACTAATGTAAAAAAGCATCTTTTACAAAATTTAGAAATGCTTCTTTTTTGATTATTAGTTGATCTCAATTATAGCTTAAAGCTTAGTCTTATTTAAAAAAAAAAAAAAAAAAAAAAAAAAATTTTTTTTATTTTTTTTTTTTTTCATATACTTTAGTTTATATAAATTTTATTTGCCAATTCGCCTCTAAAATGTCTTCAAGGCGCAGAGGCACTACATATTGTAAACAATTTATGAATAAAGAATTAATACCTAAAAAAAAAAAAAAAAAAAAAAAAAAAATTATTATTTAGTTCTATTCTGTCGCAAAGCTTACAGAAACTCATATTCCAACTATTTATTTGCTTACCAAATATATTCTACCAGCTGACTCCGAACTTTACATATATTTTAATTAGAGCTGCCAACTGAATAAATTAGCCTGTTTACGTTTGGCGTTGGCGTGTTACTTAAGGTTGTGCGTTACCTTAATCTAATACAAACAAGTTAGAGTGCTATATTCGGCTGTGCCGAATCTTTATTCGGCTGTGCCGAATCTTTGATACCCTCCACCGACAGTTCGAATGTTAAAGGAGTAATATCTGTATGATTGTTATTATTATCTTAAACTGTGACGATTTGTTATTAATTATGGTTTTAGGCGACTTAACTGTTTTCCGGTAGTAGGGTTTATATGGGGCCTAGGGTAAATTATGGACCGATCATCACGAAATTTTACAGCGTAATTTCCAGTCCTTTAAAACTGTGACGTACCAATTTCTGTTATGATAGCATTATTAATTATGGTTTTAGGTGTACTAAACTGTTTTCCGGGAGTAGGGTTTCTATGGGGCCTAGGGTAAATTATGAACCGATCTTCACGAAATTTCACAGTATCATTTATAGTCCTATAAAACTGTGACAAGCCAAAATTTGTTATGATTGCATTATTTTTTACGGTTTTAGGCGTACTAAACTGTTTTCCGGGAGTAGTGTTTATATGGGGCTTAGGGTAAATAATGGACGGATCTTCACGAAATTTAACAGCGTGATTTCCAGTCAAATAAAACAAATTTTTGCAAAATCTTATCTCAATCCGTGCCTTGTTCCAGCATTTATGTTATTTTTTGTAACAAAATTATCAATTTTTTTAGGTGGTGGTTCCACATTTTGATTCATAGCTCTGGTCCTACTGAACCGATTTTACTGGATTTCAATCCCAAACTGCTTAGGATAACTACAAGAAATTTGGCACCAAGTTTGTTCATTTCTTTTGAGTTGTTCGAAAGTGAGTGTGTTTTCAACAGACGGACAGACAGACGGACATGGCTAAATCGACTTAGAATTACTCAAGGACCCAGAATATATATACTTTATGGTGTCTGAGATGAATAATAAAAAAGTTTCGCACGGAATGACAAACTTAATATACCCTCTTCACAACTAATTGTGGTGGAGGGTATAAAAACGACTCAGGCGTTTACACCTACGCCAACCGTAATCAGGCTGATTATTTTTAATTATTAATAAGATTTCCGTATGACGTGCTAAGTTTTTTTAAGTCGGCTTTAGGAAAACCAAAATCGTTTACGGGCAGTTTAGGTCGACATTAAGTAACAGGCAGTTTGTCGATACATTAAATAATAGCCTTAATGGCCATTTTCTCATTAGGCGATTATATTTTATCCCAACGAAAAACAGCACATTAAAGAAATTTGGTTTTCTCAATGTCTCATTTGCTTCGATTTAATCGCAAAGCTAACCGGCACTCATCTGCCCGTTATTTAGTTTCCTTTTATTTGCCGCACAGATAAATTCAATCAGCTGACTCCCATCTTTTACATGTATTTTGAGTGGCGTTGCCAGCTGAAAACTTTGTTTTTTGTCGGTATATTGAGAAACCCAAAATCGTTAACGGACAGTTTATCGGTCCAATAAATTTATGTTGACATTAAGTAGCAGACAGTTTGTCGATACATTGAGAAAATCGCCATAAGTCGTTCAGATCTGTAATGAATTTTTTAGAAGGAAAATTTTATGAATTTAATTTAAAAAAATATTTCTCTTAAGCACTTTAAAACCCTTTAAATTCTCGCAGTGTACTTTTACCTATTAAATGGTTATCACCTCTAGTTGCATGGTAATAAATGATTTTTTTTTTTCCTTTGAAACTATTACTTAACAATACATAAAAAGAGTTTTTAAAGTTTAAGGTGTGAAATTGGAGCACTTTGAACTAAATTAGTTACGAAAAAAATTACTTTATTTAAATGTTTATTTATAAATATAAAAAAGCAGAAAGAAAAACAAATTTAAAGAATTCGAAACAGATTTCTAAAATAAATCCGGTTTAGTTAAAAAGTTTTTAAAGGACATACTTCCTTCCGTAGGTTTAACCAAATTACTTAGGGTTTCAATTTAAGGGGGGTTTTTTTTTTAAATAAAATCTTGTAAAAACTACAAATGACACTTTCAAAAATAACAAAAGCGATAACAACAAAAAAATTATAATAAAACGTTTAAAGCAATTTGTTAATCTTAAATTAATCCCTTGGCTTATAGAACAGAAAAAAAACTGCTGAAATCGAAACCAGAGACCTCACATGTGGTGGCAAATCTAGTTTACAATATTAGAGATCATGCAGGCCTGACAATGACAGCCAGCTTTTCAAACTCATACCATTTTACAAAAGAATATATGTATGAACAAATACATATATTGTGACAAAAGCCAGAATAAAATTACATGGTTTGTTGACTTTATTATTTGTTTGAGATTTAAACAAAAAGAGAATTATAAAAGATCAATCAATAGATCGTCAACGTAATACCCCCAGAGCGACAGACGGTCGGACACACAGGCACAAACACTCTCAACGAACTATCAGCTTAAGCTGATTTCTGATCTTAATTTTCGTACAATTTTTAAATCAAGGCAGGAAAGCGATTTTTGTTTAAGAAAATAAGAAACAAAAAAAAAAACAAACTGCAACCCACACTTTTTATGGAAATTGGAAAAACTCAAAACGGGTGTAGCATCAAAGATAGACAGACAGACAGACAGACAGACAGACAGACAGACATCACAAGCTGTTTATTTGAGCTGAAAAAATTGCAAACTGAAAATATTACTAAAAGTCAATCAGACAAGGAAAATAGTTTCGTATATACACTCACATGCAATTGTTAACCTTATCAACGTTATATTTATGAAAAGTGTAAATGAAATGACAGACTCAAAGACACGTTAGTTTCAAGCCATATGCCAAGCCAAGCCAAACCAAACCGAGTCAAGGCAGACATACAGACAGACAGTCAAACTGTCTGTTTTGCCTAACAGATAATAAAATGATGATGCGTAAAGATGTAGACTAAACAAAAAATAAAGTGAGAGACCAAAAAAAAAAAAAAAACTAGGCAAATATATGAATATAAAAATATTGTAGCTGCGATTTTGTGTATGTACGTATGTGTATTATTAATGTTCAAATGCGAGAATGTGTATTTGTTTTTGATTGTATCTCACACACATGTTATCGTTCTCATGTGCATTTTACACATTACATTCATGACAGTCATGTGTCAGTGTAAGAGAGTCATTCCATTGCAGTCATCTGCAGAAAGACAGACAGACAGACAAACGTTTTTACTATAAGCCATATCTTAATGTGTAGAATTAAAGAGAAAGACGAACAGGCAGACAGACAGCCAGGCTTTTGATGATTTTTTTTTTTTTTGTTCAATTGCTAGATTAGGCATTAGGGGTGGCCAAGGCAAAATTGTGCTTTAAGGCAATAGAAATTGGTTAAAGAGAAATTTTGTAATATTTTTAAATAAATTTAGTAATTTTTTTTAAACTACTCTTCAAATTTTCCAAGTTACAAAGATTATATCCAGCCCTTACCGCAAAAAAGCTTAAGCAACAAAAGCACAATTTTACAAGAGAAGGTTTTTTTTGATTTATTTTATACAAATTTTGTATGAAAGTTTTCGTTTAAGCTTAAATTGTTTTTGGTGTAAAATCGTAACGGTACTAGGGTATTCATTCGGTTAACCGTTAATCGGTTAACCGATTAATTACTACCCGATTAACTGATCGGTTAATTTAAAATTGGCTTTTTTCGATTAACGATTAAACCGGTTAATTTCAGTCGATTAACCGATTAACCGAAGTAACATATATATACATATATAGCATATATTTTTGTGTTTTACAAAAATGTATTTGTATAGTAAAATATCCCTGTAGTAAATAAAAAAGTCAGTAGCAAAAAACACTAACTATAAATTAACTTTTTTTTAAATGACTACAAATTGGTTTAAATCTCATGCAGATATCAACCAAAAAGGCACACGTAAAACACAAATAAAAGCAAAATAAGTAAAACAAGCATGCCATGAAGTCAAATGAAATAAAATATATACAAACATTTTAAAATAATTAAAAATTAAATCAATACAAATCTGTTTATGTATTAGCAATTATGTGGCGTATTTATTTCAGGACTACTATACATCATCATTTTGGGCAGTTTAATGCAAAATGTTCATAAATAATTATTTCTATATCAAAATACATATATAAAGATAAACATATGTATGTATGCATGTTCATATGAACATATATGTATATTTTTTTGACAAAAATTATTTAAAATTTAAATAATTTATTATAAACTGACAATACTTTTAATTAATTACAAATAGGTGGAAAAATAAGTAGTTAGTAGTCAGTTAAAAATTCATGCAAAGATGGCCAATTGACTACTGCCTATGACATGACTATGTTAAAAAAGTGAGTCTTCGACAAGGAAAAAAGTCACTTAATCAACTAGTTGTGGTTATAAAAAAACCCGTTTGAAGTTAGTTATAAATGTGTTTGACTTCCTACAGGGATGTTTTCCTTCTTGCAATACATTCTTTAAATACAGTACGAAATGAGAATATGAGTAGGTGAGTTGCAAAACTCGTTCGTTACAAAATTAAAAATACGAAATGAAAAACTGTTCTTGTGGCGATTTTTGAGAAGAAGTATACTTATTGGGTCAATCCATGTCCTCATCCATGTTTTTCCAACGACATGCATAAAAAAAAAATCCGCATATTTCTTCTCAGAAAGCACCAAAAGAACTGTGAGAATCATTTTTCATTTCAAACTTTTTATTTTGTAACGAACGAGTTTTGAAACTCACCTACTCATATGTTCGGTGCTGAGCTTTGCCAGGATGAGTTAGATGATGAACTGACAATAAAATAAACTCTCGATTGTAACACAAACAATCTTTTAACAGAATTTGGTTAATTAATTAACCGAAGCAATTAGAAGTGTTTAAAATTTTAAAAATTAAACTTAATTCTAATTATGTCATAATGGAGGATTTTAAATGTTTAGAGAAATACTGGAAAAGAATTGAGAAATAAGATAAGCTGCATTAAGGATTGCTTTCGAGATCTCCCTTTCATTCGTGAACATATGTACTTCTATGCCAAAGTTTATGTTTCTAGATAAAAAAAAAACAACCAGTTGAAAAACAAAAAAGTACCAAAAAGTTATTCTCATCCGTTCATGACATTCCATGTTTAATTATTTTTATAGGTGCAATATTAATGACAATTGAAAAAATTACCAGTTAACGAACAAGAAGTACCAAAAAGACACCTCATACAGACTCTCATTCACTGCGAACCTTGCATGTCTGAGGACCTTAGGTCCAATACTAACCGAAATTCCAAAAAAATACAAGTTAAATAACAAAATAGTACCAAAAAATTCTTTTCCATTCAGGACGCTTATGTTTATAGGTAAAATATTAACTTTAATTAAAGAAAGTACCATTGTAAAACAAAAATCTAAGGAAAGGAATTAAGTTTCCCGTGTTCCCCCTTTTTGGTACTTTTTTCTCCCCATTAAAGTATTAGAAATTGCAATATTGCATTGGGATCCAGACAATTAACGTTCGAATTTCGAAAAAGTACCGAATTCGTCCTTGGATTTTTTAGATTAGTTTCGAATGTGATATTAACTTTATTTATATGTTTATTGATTTAAAAGATAGATGGGGTGACAAAAAATTTTCCAAATTACAGGTTTCAACCGTTTACTCCTACCTTTACACACCTGACGGCTTTTTTTTTTGTATCTCTTTTAGTTATGGATATATAATATAACCGAATTTATCCGTTTTTACCCTTTTTACCCCCTTAACATTCGAACAAACTTTAATGAAAATAACGCATATAATATTCCCTGAATTCTCGGGAGTTGCAATGTTTAGGTTTAACATTTTGACCCAAAGAGCTTGAGACCGGATTTTTTTCTATTTCGCTCTTTCTGTCTTAGTTTTCGAAACAACGCCGTTTTAAACTTCTAATGCTTCTGTTTTTTAAGACACTATGGAGTTACCTAGTTTTGTCAAAAAATGCATGGAGTTATCTACTTTTTACATACAAATTTTGTTCAAGAATTGCTTTTTGGTTATGCCATTGTTTTTTTTACTAATAAATACCATATTATAAATCATTTTTATATATTGATATTAATTAATTTATAACAAAACTTTATTAATCGGTTAACCGATCAATTACAAAATTAACCTATTAGAAACCGATTAAACCAAAACCTCGGTTAATTAATCGAGCGATTAACCGATTAAAGAAAAGCCCGATTAAATGAATACCCTAAACGGTACCTTATGTGACCATGACATTTTAGGAGAGAATGTAAGTGTTGCCAATAAATTCATTTACACATTTTTTAATGCAAAAGATGGATTTCATCGAGGGGTTTAAACTTTCATAATAAGAGTTATAAACGAACGTACGCAAAATAGAAATCAACTTTGGCTGACTGTAGTGAAATGTAAAAATCTACGCAATGGAACGGAATATTCAAAAGTGATTAATTTATTTTAAAAGTGTATTAATGTAGGTCTCCATCCAGTATTTACAAAATAAAATATCTCCCTTGGTTTTTGTTTAATTAGCTTATTTACCGGTCGCGAACGTACTATTTTCCATATGTTTTTTTTATTATTATCACCACGCATTTTCCCATAAATGTCTTCAAATTTCCTTAACAAAAAAAACTTAATACTCCTTTTACAATTAATTGTAATGTAGAGATTATGAAGAGAGATTGTACACATAACATATTTCTTGCATGTAAATTAAGTATATAAAAATGTCTTTAGAAGTAGAAAATACAGAAAAATATAAAATTTTCCAGTTTCCAGCCCAATTTCCTCAAGTAAAACAGCTGAGAGATGCTATGAAACCATTCTTTTATAAGAACAAGGACTTTTGTATAACAATAAACAATAAAAGACGATGATAATCAGAATTTTATTTTTTCATCCTGGTAGACCATTCTGGGGAAATGCCCATATAATAAATATATAAATTACAAAAATTGGTGCTCAATTCTCCTTTAAGTGTGTGTGTTGATTTCATAATGGCCTTCACTGCTTACAGCTCAACAAGGCTTAATGCATTTGAGTGTTGGCGATTAAGATCATATAGATATGCAATGATTCGGAGCCTTCTGGTCCTGATCGCAAACCAACCATCTGAATATATTACTCCACAAAGGTGTAACTAAGTAGAGGAATATAACCACAACAAATCCGGGAATTTTAAGACGGAAAAATTTTGGTTATTCCTTTCTTAAGATTTTGACTTGTACTTTATCAGGTTTTGTGATATTCAGAGTAATTTTTATAATGTAATTAAAGCTTTTCAGAACAATGTTTTGAAAATATTTCCAAATCAATTTTTTTTTATTTTTATCAGGATTTTTTTACAGATCTTGTCCGAAGCGAACATTTACCACGATTGGACGTTGTTCGACGGGTTTCCCCCACGGGTATGTAAAAGGGGTTGCATCCACAATGACATGATCAGGCGTAGTCTTCCCTTAAATCCGAAAAAGATTCAAAATGAATGGGCTGTTGAATTTCTTTTGATTTCTTGAGACCGAAGGCTCACCGGGGATCCTATCTATCTGGTAGCCCCAGTGAGCAAGACACTGGACTGATTGTTGGCTGAGATGCCCGACGGCATAATCTCTAACAGCCATACCTAACCCTGCGCCCACACGATCAAGTTGTTCTTGATACTCTTTAACATATACTGCTTGTCAAAATCTACAAAAATTTAAAGCTGTGACGTAGGTTGCACTCAATTTGTAAGCAATTTACTTTCAAGATGTCGTAAAAAAAACAATTTATAAAGACTAACATGTAATCAGCTGTTAAATTGATAGTAAAATTGCCAAACAAATGGAGAGGTGAAATTGAAAGCAATCTCGTGGTCAATTTAAAAAGTGTGAGTGTGTTAGTAAAAAAGTGAGAGTGTATTGCAAATTGAACGGAATTGAAAGGCAAAACTTGATCGTGTGGCCACCAAGTAAACAAGAGCGAAAAGCTTTCTTCAACTTAGCTTTTACGCTGATATGCCATACCTAAACAAGATCGTCAACGTTGTTTCACGAACAGTAGTGGTAACTTTCTTGTTTAATTAAACCCACATAATAGAAATAAAAAATGGAGATTAAACCGCAAGATTTGCCATTATTTATTAACAATCGCGGCCAACTTTACTATTCATATCGCTGTCAATATCGGATTTACCAATTGCAAAGCGTTGATGACGTGCTAATTAGGGAAACTTCAAACAAAATGTTTGGCCATGAGAATTTTTGACAGCTATAAAACGCTTTCCGCTCTTGTTTAGGAATAGCTGTTAGGGTGCGAACAAAGTGGACGCTTGTTACCGAGCCGAGCCGAGACGACTGACGCTTATTGCGAAAATTAATGCGAGAAAACTGGTACAATACAAGTTAGTACAAAGAAGCGCGAACAGTGGTGCGATTCACTAACTTTTAACAAACCGACAATCGTTATATTTGTCGACTTTTGTAACATCTCTGTTAAAAAAAAAACGAAAAGCACAAAAGAGAATAAAATAAAAACAAATGAAATTGTTCTTAACCCCCTGTGTTACACATGTTTTCGCATTCAAAATGCATTGAAAAAGGCCTGGCCAGACTCATGAGTAAGACGAAGGTTTAATTTATGGTTTTTATTTTTTTTTTTTGTGAATTTTACATTTAGAATTTTCTTTTTGTTCTTAATATGCTTTTTTGTAAATTTTAAATTTAGGATTTTGTTTTTGTTCATACATATACATACATATGAATATATCTTTGTATGTATGTAAACTATTTTAAACATAAAATACATTTTATCGATTAAATAAACACAACCTAAATTATTGTCGCTAAAATAACGACAAAAAAATTGCTTAAAGTAACAGCTGATTTTAAACGACAGCGAATATCGTTAAAAATTTTACTGAATAGCATATTCGATAAATTTTCGTTATATTTATTTGAACGATTCGATTATCGTTATAAAAGTTAGTGAGTCGCACTACAGGTCAGCTGATTGAATGCGAGAAAGCGTATTTCAGCGCCGAAAACATTGTTTATGTTAAGTTGTTATACTTTCAGCTTTTTTGGAAAACATTTAAACAAATTTTAAAACAAAAATTTAGATGTGTGACTGGTAAAATGGTGTCAATTGACCCCCTCCCATGATAACCCCATGTAAAAGTGATTGGTCTCTTTCATATAAAGGGTTAGAACTAGAACCAGTATCTACCACCAAATACCTAGCACGGGACAACTTTGGTGTCAGTTCGATAAAATGGTTCTTGGTATAAAGTCGTCATGGTACCTTATGTGACCATGACATTTTAGGAAGTGTTGCAAGTGTTGCCAATAAATTAATAAAAGAAAAAACGAAAATTGAAAAGGATGTCGCTTAAGCTATTTTCGCGGTTATGACGGCTATGGCATCCAATTTCTTGTCTGCATTCTAAATATATCTCTTCTATTGTTTGTTATTAGTTGCATAGTGCGTTTTTGTTATTAAAAAAAAGGCCAGATTAATTTGTCTTTTCCACATCTGTCTAAATAACGCCATCTGTTTCCGGCTTTTAAGAGAAAGAGCTTGAAGATTCTACTTTTTAGGAAGTGTTGCAAGTGTTGCCAATAAAGTAATAAAACAAAAAACGAAAATTGAAAATGATGTCGCTTAAGCTATTTTTGCGCTTATGGCGGCTATGGCATCATATTTCTTGTCTGCAATCTAAATATATCTCTTCTATTGTTTGTTATTAGTTTCACAGTGCGTTTTTGTTATTAAAAAAGGCCAGATTAATTTGTCTTTTCCACATCTGTCTAAATAACGCCATCTGTTTCCGGCTTTTAAGAGAAAAAGCTTGAAGACTCTATTTTAAATAGAACCCGGCAAAATTGCGATTGACACCGATTGGAGGTATTCAAAATATATTCCACTCTGTTATTTCCCAAAGCATCTCTATGCACATTGATCCAAACTACAGTTATGTCATGCAAACGAACCAGCCTTCTTAGCATATTTTTACACAAATAGATCACTAAAGAAATATCCTAATATTGTCCCTAATATTTGAGTCAGGCTGCCATGGTCGCAACATTTTCTGCCCAAAAACACTACAGTCAGTAGGAAGCTGGTGAGAGATTCCTATTCCAAACTCGTCGCAGAAAACCTTAGACCCAACACCGCCGTTCCCTCTTGAACCATCTTTATTTTTATATCCTGGTTACCCCTACACCACTCGCTTCCAGAGGAAATTAGAATTTTTTCTGCAGGTACTTTATTGTTTTTGCCTGTCAAAAAATTTCCCCTTTTTATAAGTTAATAAAAATCTTCATGGTAATTTATGTATATTAACTTAACAAAAAAAACCGAAAAAACTTTATTATGCGAATAATTTTACAAGTCAATTCATGAAACATTTTCTGCCAGTTTATTATTGTCTTTTTGAAAAGTACCAACAAAAAAAAAAAGCGAAGTGAAAAATAAAATATTGAAATGTGAATAATGCGTTCTTTGTAAAGTGCTTCTCTTATTATTTAATCAAGTGTGAACTAAAACATGCATTTAACTTGTAACTGTAACATGACTAGAAGAATACCAACCGACCAACCCACAAAAAAAAAATCCCCCTTTTTTTGTATTACAAAAAAGGAATGACTGCTTAAAATTCAAAGTCAGTTAAAGGGGACAGACAAAGTACTTACTTACAGTTGTAGTTAATAATGAAAAAAGGATATACGAAAATAAAAGCAAGTTTCTGGGCCCTTTTATCTGGTCTGTAGTAAAAACAACTTTGATGCGTTACGAATTACATTTAAACACAACGCAACGCAATGCACTCACTCACTCATTCATTCAATCGTACTTTAGTGAATACTGCTCGTGTGCTTTAGAGTACATTTTTCATAAATTTTTCGACATTTTAACGTTTTGTTGTTTCTTGAGCGATTTATTTCAGAACATTCATTATTTTTTTTTTTTTTTTTTTTTTTTTGTTTTTCAGTTGATTTTATTTTATGCAGTGTTTTCTCAATACAGTATGACGACGACTGGTTTGTTATTTTTGCATGGGCGTTTTTAATTCGTTTTTCTCCGAGTTCAGAGTACGTACTTTAATGCTTTTGTAGTATTTAACTTACAGTCCGGTTGTTTATTAGTTGCGTGTGGCACTTTGGCTGTTGTGTTGTGTTATTGTGTTTCCTCTTCACTTGTCCATTTTATTAGTTTGGGTATATTGGCCGAAATTTGTAATAAAAAAAAAAAACACAAACACACAACTAACAACTTTATTACCTTAAAAGCGTGTTAAATTGTTTGTAGAAGAAATAAATTTTAAGTTACTTTTGTTGCGTATATCTTCGAAAGGGGAGGAAAGATTTGAGGAAGTTATTTGGAAAAGAGAGTTTTCCAAAGACTTTTATTCTTTCAAATGAATCGCTTTATTTTATAAAATAAGGAAGTCTTAGTTTACAAGTTACTATAGACCTTTTTGAAATTTTTTTGGAAGGAGAAAATGCATCTTCACAGCAATTCAAAAGCAATACTTCTAGATGAAAAAATCGGTAATATCAATGAAATTTTCCTATTATGGATTGCTTTTCGAAGAAAGACGGTTTACACTGGCAATTTATAATTAAAAAGATTGGCCCATAATCATAGTCAAAAATAAAGTATACTTTAAGAAAACTAAAGTCGACTTTACTGAAGAGCCGACTTTAGGTCTTTCATAAACAAGTTAAAGTATACTTTTGACGTTAAAGTTGACTTTATATATAAAACTAGATGAAGCTGTTTTTAACTCATTTAACAACAGCATCAGCTGTTTTTCGCCAAATAAAAAAGTACTTGCAAAAAGTTAAAAATGTTTATGTTACAAGATTTTAGCCGATATTTTGCAATTATAAATGATTTGGAGGAAAGCTTTTATGGAAAGAAACACAAAATACATATGTGTGGGCCCTAATTGTGCAAAACGCTAGGCCAATATTACATTGAAAGCAAAAACAAAGCCAAAATGTTTTGTAATTTTGTTGTTGCTTTCTACATAAATTCATATGTCGCGTTAAAAATTTTTCAACCCCACAAGATATGCAGTGTTTTATTTATATTTTAAGTTTCAATGTCGGCTGCTTAAAGTTGCCACTTGCTTATATTTTGTTGTATGTTGTATGAAAAATTTTCTACATTTGAGTTGGCACCCAGTTAAAGTCGGTTCAATTTAAAACATACTTTAGTTTCGACTATAGTAGCAAAATAATTAAAAGTATGTTTTTATTTTAAAGTTGTTTTTAAATAGAACCGACTTTAGCGTTTGACTATGATTATGGGCCATTATCTTTTGTGTTGCTTAAAAGTACTCCCATAAAAATATTACTGCTTTACAGCAAGGTCAGTATCAGTATTGCAAATTAGTAGCCCGTTTCTATATTTCTCACATCGTAAAACTTTTCGCATGAAACGTGTGAATTGCAACAAAAATAGTGTGAAATGAAACAAAAAATGGTTTTTCTCACACAAGTGTTTCTGTATCTTTTTTTTGCGAGAATTTAAATAAATAAAGAGATTTAAATAATTTTCCAGCAATTATTGGAAGGATGCGAGAAAAAGTGTTTCTATAACAATATTTTGCGAAAAGTTTCTTTCAAGAACTGTCAAAATAAGTCACATTTGAAATTGGTGGCGAGAAAAACAAAATGTTGATACCTATTTTGAAATTAAAATATGTTTATATACTATTTTTTTTTAAATAAATAAAAAAATAGAAGGTATATAAATGATGAATGCATAATTTATATGTTGAAAATAAACAAAAAACAATTTTTATATATTGTTATTTAAAATGTTTTTTAGCCTTTTCTTGTTTTGGTTTTAATCAGTGCTGCCAGATAAATATGTGTCAAAATCATAGCTTGGGAATAACGATTACAAATCCTAATGATTAGCAATTGGATTAGAAATTTTAATTGTGCTGAAAAATTGATTAATTATGATTAGTTAGCCATTTTAGACGATTACTAATTGATTAGATTAGAAATAGTCAAAAATCGAATCACAATTAGTGACGATTAGCATTTCTAATCAAAACTAATCAAAAAAATAATTGATTAGATTTCTTGATTATTTTTGATTAGATTTGATTAGATCAAATATTTTTAACTATTTTTGTAAAAAGAAAATATTTATTTTATTTTTTGGATTAGTTTTGATTAGAAATGCTAATCGTCACTAATTGTGATTAGATTTTTGATTATTTCTAATCAAATCAATTAGTAATCTGAAATTTTTATCAAAATTCAATTCTAATGATAAGATTATTTTATTTCTCTAATCGTAATGATTTCTAATTCTAATCGAAATTCCCCAGCTATGGTCAAAACCATAAATTTCCTGAGAAAAAAATAAAAAAGATCGTCTTTTTTGTTTTAAAAATCGTGCAATTTAAAATCAATTTTAAACAAATTTGTTTCGACTTTTATTAAAAAATAATCAAACAAAAACATAGTTAAAGTTCATGGGTAGTTAATAATTTCATTAAATTTATATTTATTTTATTAAGCTGGAGGATTAGTTTTTAAAAAATTATTTATTTTCTTTAATCCGATAACAATTTAAAATTGTTATTTTTTCCTGGAGAAGTTACACAAAGGCATGAGAAGATATCATTTTAAACAAAAAATAAAATAAATATTTTTACAAAAGCAAAAAGAAACCAAGCTTAATAAAATAAACATACATCCTTTTTTAAAATAGATATATACATATTTACGAAAACCGAGATCAAAATGGAAAATTTTTAAATTAAATAAGCTATGTTAACAGTATTATAAATATTCTGGGTTTTTATGGAATTGATAGTGACAACGTTGTTTTATATTTATATCGTATGTAGTCCGAAATAGTATATTGTTGAAATTTAACTATATCGGTTTACAAATAGCTGAGATATAAATCTTTTTTTACCTATTCCTATAATCTTTTTCTTTTTTACCTGAAATAGACTTAGGCCCGTTTTCACAACTTACCGATAGCTTAAAGTAGACTTTAAACGGCCCGTTAACAAGTATTCCATTATTAAAACTTTACTTTAACCTTAAGTGAGCGATAAAGTAGATTAAGGTTAATCCTACCTGGTAGGTTAAAGTAAAGTTGTTATAATGGAACACTTTTTATACGGCCGATAAAATCTTACCTTTAGCTATCGGTAAGTTGTGAAAACGGGCCTTAGTAGAATACCTGGTAGTTAAAATTAAAAAAATCGGTTCATTAATAAACGGGTTAAAGACCCAGTAAAATCTTCGCCTACAAAATAATATGTTAAGTAATCAGAAACACATAAAAGCACTACATACAATTCTACTGAAAAACTAATGAATTTTACAAGGGTTGTGCCAAAATGAACAAATTCAAAAGTAAGTCATTTTTTTTAATCTAAATCCATCCAGAAAAAAGTAGTTATCGAAGTTCTTATGGAAGAAAGCTACTAAATAACGAGTGAAAGAAGCTATCCATTTTGAAAAAGTTTTTACTGGGAGACAAACAAATTTCTTTCTTGCCGGAATAATGGTTTTGGCACAAAAGTGTACATATTAGATAATAATATCAAATATCAATCATATTTTGTATATGTATATAAGAAGTATTAAATGTTCAAAATACGCCAAGTCGGTCCATTACTTTCCCTCGAAATTTTGCTTTTGCCGATACATTTTTTAGGGAAGAGACAAACAATTTCGAGGACAATTTTCACAATAGGGATAAATATAAAAATTTAACCCCTGTTTCTAAAGATATCTTTTTTTCTAATAAACAAACATATAAAAATATTTACAATTATCTTATTTCGAAGACTAAGGGGCTTATAGTGTAAAACGCAACGCCAACAATTTCATTAAAAGCAAAAACAAAATCAAAAATATTTTATAAAATTTATCAATTTTCAACGTCACAAAATAGAAGTGTTTGAAATTTAAAAATTCAAGATGAATTTCTATAGAAAGTAACAACAAAATTAAAAAATATTTTTGATTTTGTTTTTGCTTTCGTCACTTTTTTAGAAAAAATCTTCAAAACGTCACTTTGTTAATATCGGAACAAAAAATCGTCAAGATGACGATAACTCGTCAAATCTGGCAGCCCTGTTTTTATTATATTTATTTCTTTTGTTGACGTTTCGCTTTTATTTAAAACTTAATTACTGGAAATATTCCAGTATAAACAGAATTTGTTGTGTCTGTTTTCGCATTCAAATACAGAACCACTTTTATCTCATAAATCGAGAAACGATGGAATTTTTTGTTTCACACTTCATGTAAGCAATTTTACGATGCAAGAAATACAGAAACGAGCTACAGTATTATATATCAAACTGAACCGAAGATGACATAAAAATATATCGTAGAAAGCCGTCGTGAAATAAAATCTATTTTTTTGTGAACGTTTTTAACTATTCTCTCACATAAAGAAACTTTCTTTTATTAATGTAACCATACTTTCTTTCAATTTCATATCTTTTGTAAACAGAAAGTAAAAAAAAACAAAAGAAAATAAAATATTAAAAAATAAAATGAAAGAGAATTTAAAGTTACTGCCGACGTTTTAATTATGGGCTTTAGGATTTTTGCATCAAGTTATACTCTTAACAATGCTGCCATACTTTCCTTCAATTTCAACATACACTTTGTAAACAGAAAACGAAAAACAAAAGAAAATAATGGTAACGATTTAATTATGGGTTTGTGAATTTCTGCCTGTAAAATTTACAGTCATACCTAAACAAGAGCGGAAAGCGTTTTCAAGCTGTCAACATTGCTCATGTCCATATAGTTTTTATGCAGCATATCGAAATAGCGCGGCGGCAACGCTTTCCAATTGGAAAATCCGATTATGACAGCGCGTTTAATGACGAAGTTGGCCGCTATCTATAATAAATAATGGCAATTTTGCTATTTTTAGATCAATCTAGCGGGGTTCTCCCCATTTAAATTTCTGTTATGTTGTGCTTTTTAAACAAAAAAGTTAACACTACTTTTCGTGACACAACGTTGACGCCTCTTGTTTAGGTATGTCATATCAGCGTAAAAGCTAAGCGAAAGAAAACGTTTCGCTTTTCGCTTTTGTTTAGATATGGCTGTTAATCGCATTTTGCAAGATTGTTTTTGAGATATGAATACGTGGCGATAAAGCAGCGATATGTTCTCTCGCCCTGAAAGTATCTTCCGCAGTACAAAATTGTATACGCAGAAAAAAACTCGTATTAAATGTATGTTTTTTTCACTAACTTTTAGTACGTATCGTACACAAAAATTGAAGTACCAAATTAAAGAACAAAAAGTACAAAGAATACAAAATGGGATTAAGTTCGAAAACCACTGCATTCTATATGCGTTCATAGGCGTGACTTTGTAATTGTTTGTTGTAGAAACAACAACACTACAAAAGAATTTTAAAAACGATTTGTTTGTTTTGTGTAGAAACAACAACAATACAACACCTTAAGAAAAAACATACATTATTTTCATGTTTAAAAAGTAAAATAGAAAGCAAAAATTCTCGAATTCTATTTGTTGAAAAAATTTTCAAAGTAGAATATTTACAAAAACCATATCAGGCATGCTAATGGTGTTCTATAATTGAAAGTTCTTCTGTAAACAAAGGGCGGAATACAACAAAAGTAAAACAAACATGTGTAACGGGTGAAAGTAAATTATAATATTTTTCAACAATTATGATTGTGATTAAAAAATATAAAAGTTTGGATTAAAAAAATATTTTTCTCTATCTCTGCATCTCTGAGGTAAATGCTTTAGTTAAAATCAATTTCATCTCACTTTCAAATTATGTATTTTAAGTACGAGTTCGGGGTTAAACCAACTGCATAATTCTTGATTCAATCACAGTTTGAGACCTTAAACTTAAATCAATCCCGTTTTAGGATTTGTTTAAGTACGGGGCACTTGAATAATCCGTACCCGAATCGGGCATTCTGTACTTGATTTCAGAAAATCCATTTTTACCGTACTATTGACACGGCTTTGGCTTGATTTTAGTACGAATAGATTGATTTTTCTTTTCAGTGTACGCCCCAAATTTAGCGAATCTTTTTCGTATTTTTGTGTTCACTGGGTAAAATGTCTAGTAAATAACATTAAAAAAATATTCATCTGTATTTGTAAATACACACACACAAATATAAACATGTATGTTTAACTTAAATGACAGCCCCTTTTTATTCAGACCCAGATATAATAATAGCAACACAAATACAAAACGTTTTCTTTTATATGCACGAATAGATAGATAAAATAAAATTTCGGAAACACACTAAAATAGAAAAAAATAAAATGTTAACAAAATACTCTAGATACTTTATTTAATTCCTAAATCATTTATTCTTCGTTTGCTCGCTTGCTGGATTCTCGTCTGTCAGAGAGAAAGAGAGACAGAGTAGACATACCAAACATGCGATGGATGGTTTTTGATTGGCATTTTGCAAAGTAAGTGACGGAAAGTTTTCCTTGTGTTCTTGTTGTTGGATTATGATAACGTTAAGGCTTAGGATAACAACAAAAACAATAATAAAAACAACAACAACAACAGCAACTTGATAATAGCAGTAGTAATAAATAGTAAAAAATATTAGAAAAATATTTTGGCAGATGCTTTAAGGAGTTAAAAGTAATTAGGAGGCGAAAATCAAATGCCTTTAAGGACTTTAAAAATTGTACTTTATACAAAAAGGTACTAAAACAGTAAAGTATTATTTTTAAAGGTTTTGTTTTTGTATTATACATTACAAATTAATGTTCGGTTTTATGTTACATAACTGTTTAAAAAAAAAGGTTTACCCCCATATTCATAAAAAATATTTTTGATATATGAAAGGTTTATTAGACAAATTTTCATAGAAAATTCGTTTCATAACCCTGTTATAAACCTGAAATATTTTTTTATGAATGTGGGGGATAATATTTATGTTTCGAAAAAGGCACTTTTAAAAGAAAGTTTTTTCAAACATAATGCATTTTTCTCTTAGGAAGAACAATAAACTGTCCAAATTCTTGACAACAAGCTCGTGTATGTGTGCTTGACGTAATATCTTAATTGGTTTGAATCGTGTATGTGAGCTTGACGTTATATGCTAATTGGATTGATTTTCTATTGTCAAAGTAAAGTTTTTAAAAATTACAAAAAAAGTTTGAAAACTTTTATACCCTTCACTGAAAGTAAACTGGTATTAAGTAAATATATTCTGGATCCATATGAGACGATAGGTTCAGCCCCGATGTCCATCTGTCCTTCCGTCTGTCCGTGTGTCTAAAGTATATGTTATGGTATTCAAACGATTTACTGTTGTTCGATTACTTTTGGGCGATTAACAGTTCGAATTATTTAAAATTTCTAATTTACAATCAACGAATAATTATCAAAGTAATTTTTTTGTTGGAAATACAAAATTTTGAATTCACAAGATTTTGTTTGTCGTGCTTAATTCCCAAGTTTTTTATTCATGGTAAAAGCACCGAAATTTATTGTTGAAGTACGACAAACTAAATCTTGTAAATTAAAAATTTAGCATTCCCAAATAAAATTACTTTGATAATAAACTGACAAGTGGACGGCTAAAAAAAACTAAACATGGTTTATTTTTTGCGAAAACAATAAAGAAAGTTGTTTTTGCTTTCATTTTGTTTTTTCTTAAACTACTTACAACTACTATTAATATTGGAAGAATTCCAACCCCAAATTGGTTGGGGAATGTAAGAAGAGATAAACTCACTGTTTATTGTTGTTGTTTTTGCTTAAGCTTTGATATTGTTACAAGTAAAACTGTTGCTTATAATTCTTATTCACTTAACAGTTTTATTTGTTTAATATCTTTAGTTTTTCTAAATCTTTGGATAAAGTGAACAAGTGAAATGCGCGCATTTCAACAATAAATTTCAGTGTTTTTATCAAGAATAAAAATTAGGAACTAAGCACGACAATTTTTTTTATTTTTATTGATTTTTAACTCAGGAAAATTTCCTTCAAATAACAATTTTTTTTAACAAACACTGAACCAAAGAGTTTGGGAAAATGTATTCTTAAGAATGTTTAGTACAGACTTTTACCACAATAATTCAGATGAAGAATATTTTTTTTTTTAAGACAAATAAAAAACACCTTCTACCAAACCTTAACAAGATTATAAAAAGTATTAAAATTGTAAAAAAATCGAAAAGAGATTCAATTCGGAATAAGGAAAGACTACCAATTTTAAAAAAGACAAAAAGAATAGCAGAGAAATTGTATAATATTTTTAATGCTTTACTTGAATCTCTCCAACGTCAACAATAATCGAGAGAATCTTTTCTTAAACAAGTTTGATCAAAACAAAAGAAAGAAATCGTTTGAAACATAAATATTTAAACTGGATATGCTTTTCAAAGATTAGCTTAAACTTTAACGCTATTTTTTATTAAAACAGTTTTCCTCTTTTTTTACATGTAGTAACTTTTGTTAAATTTACTTTTTTTAAAAAGGTTTTTTTGTTAAAAAATATAATTTTTGGTCTTCAAAATTAGAGAAAATTAAAATTATTCGATAAACAGAATAATATTAAATTGTTCGATTATTATTCGATTAAGTTTTTACCTCGAATAATTTTTGCACGATTAATCGATTAATGCCAAACATCGATTAATTGAATACCTTAGTATATACATATGGGGGTTTTCATGTCAAGTGACCCAATTTTTAAATCGATATCTTCCGATTGGGATGAAATTTGCACCAAGGCTAGTCCTATTACATGGTAGTTTAGACGCAAATTTTCAAACAGTTTCTGAGTTAGAGGGGGCCAAAGTTTGACATTTTGGCTAAACAGGTGTTCTTTCTCATCCATGTAACGTCTTACCTATTGGTGTTAGCAAAATTTGTCCCAAGTAGCTTCGATAGCTATTTGATCAAATTTTTGAATTTTTTTTTTTAATTTAAAACTTTTTTTTTATTTATTTTTATCCGGATTTTTTTTTTTTTTTTTTTTTTTTTTGATTAAATAAAGCGTATGTCTTTTCCTTTAAGGTAGTTTTGGTCGCTTTTTAGGATGCGAGTGGGATATGTATAAAAAAAATAATAATTTTCAAAAGTTTGATTAATTTGTTCGGCACTTTCCAAAGTTATGGAGAGTATGGTAAATTACCATCTTGTCAAATATTTAGAGTCAAACTACCTACTAAGCGACCGCCAGTATGGCTTTCGTAGAGGTCGCTCTACTGGAGACTTACTAGCTCTGTTATCGGAAAAATGGTGCCGTTCCATTCACCATTTTGGCGAAAGTAAGGTAATTGCTTTGGATATTTCCAAGGCGTTTGACAGAGTCTGGCATGGTGCACTCTTGTCAAAACTTGCTGCGTTTTGGTGTCGGTGATAATTTCTCTCGATTTATATCGAGTTTTCTCAGAGATCGCACTATACGAGTTGTTATAGATGGGGTTTCGTAAAACGAGTTCAAGATTCATTCAGGTGTACCGCAAGGCTCCGTTCTTTCTCCTATTCTATTTTTTATCTTTCTAAATGACATCCTTTGTCAAACTTCCAACCCTATCTACTCTTTTGCAGATGACAGCAACCTTTGCCATTCGTACTCATTCGAGTGCAGACCAAGCGTATCCGATGTCGTTGTTATGAGGCAGAATATGAATGATACGCTTGGCCGAGACCTTGACATAGTCTCGGAATGGGGTCGTGCAAATAGGGTCGATTTTAATGCCCGAAAAACCCAATGTTGCGTGCTGACGCATAAACGCGCGACAAACCAAGGTGCCTCATCTGTATATATGGGTGGTATAATAATTGAGGAATCAGAATCTCTTGATGTTCTGGGCATGAGGATACAATGTGACGTCCGATGGACTGAACATATATTCAAGGTGTCGAAAGAAGCATTCAAGTGCCTTCACTCCATCTGATCTCCTTACTATTTATACCACCTATATCCGACCGCGTATGGAATACAACTCTCATGTGTGGGCCGGTGCTTCAAAGTCTATTTTGGAGCTTCTCGACCGCATGCAGGAGAGGGCGAGGGTTCTCATTGGTGACAGTAGGGTAACCAATTCTATTGACTCCCTTGAGCACCGTCGCAATGTGGGTTGTATTTGCCTGTTTTATCGTTACTGCAATGGGATGTGTTCCGACGAAATCAGGGATCTGGTTCCCGAAACCCGTACGTTTGTTCGTAATACACGTTTTTCCTCAAGAGCCCATTGGCAGGTGAATCGTACAACGCATTACAGAGAGAATTCGTTTTTTCCCCGGACTGTTCGTATGTGGAATAACCTTCCTGCAGAAGTCTTCCCTCTCACTTACAACATGATTAAGTTCAAATCGAATGTTCACAAACACTACTCCCTCTATCCTCCTTCCCATAACCTATTTTCATCCCCTGACTGCTGGTCCTAACAGTAAAAAAAAATAGCTATCGAAGCTACTTGGAGCAAATTTTGCTAACACCAATAGGTAATAAGTTACATGGATGAGAAAGAACACCTGTGTGGCCAAAATGTCAAATTTTGACCCTCTCTACCTCAGAAACTTTTTGACCGATCTTGTTGAAAATTTGCTTCTATTTGGTTTTTATGTTTTTTATGTCTGTACATTTGGACAACGGCAAAATCCAAAGTTTCCAAATTAGATGCAAGCATCTTGGACATCCATACACAACCTCCGAGAAAATGTGGGCGGGATTGGAGAAATGGGCGTAACACAAAATAGATTCAATTATAACTAAACTACGGTATTTATATAATTTTCTGTTCTTATCGCACAATTGTGTTGTTAGAAACGGCATATATGGGACTCTTACTTTTTTTTAATTTTTTTACCGATATTTTTTTTTAAAGTGCTTTTACGAATTAAATTTATTTCAGTGCTCGTTTAAAAGTACATACTCTCTTAAAAAAAAAAAAAAAAAAACACGATTTTACTTTTTAGATTAACTGCCTTTTTATTACACTGTGCAACAAGAAAATATTTCCTGAATGGGTCTAGCGGAAAACGCATACCATTAGTATGCAAAGTTAGTTCTCATTGATTTTTTATAGCCTCTTAAAGTTAACTTATTTTACACCTGAATAGCTTTTGTAATAAATATATTTTCAAAAATTCTATCTGAAATTTGTAAATTAGTTTTGGAACTATCAATGAAAATTCTCCGCGTATGTCCACTTGGCTCATAAGTTTGTCCACGATCTTGCAGTTAAAAGATGTTTGCTCGTAATTTGAAATAAATTATTCTTGCGGTGTTGCTTGGCGATGTCTGTATGCTGTAAATTTGGTTCCAAAACCCAAATATAGCCAGTTCTTCGGACTTGCGTTGTGCAAGTCCAAGATTTGCAATAAGAAAGTCAAGCGGGGCTTGTGCTATCAAAATAGGATCACTTAACCCTGTGATTTCAGGGGTAAACAAAGACAAAGACTTGTTTAAAGATGGTTTCATTGAAATCCCTAATTTCACGTTCGTGCTCAGATGCTTTGGAACTGGAACAGATTTTGAGTGTTGTACAATATGTACATATTTATGGTGTTTTCTTTTCTACAAAAAATGTAACATTTTATTTAAAAAAATGCAATTTTTAAGAAACAGACACCAAATTGCATTTTTTTAAATGAAATGTCACATTTTTTTGTAGAAAAGAAAACGCTATTAGATTTGAGCACTTAAGTACATTTTTTTTTTCAACTTTAATCCTCATTTTGCTTCTGTTCATACCAGTTATAGAATTCACACATGCGTAGCAAGTTTAAGTGTCATGCCCATTAAGATTTATCCAGATCATCGGTACGCCAAGCAGCATTTCTGCTTATCCCACTTCCCATTTTCTACAACTGGATGGTTGAAATATGTCTCGTACGGGGATATAAATTCTTCTGTAAACGATTTATGTTTCGGCATTTGTCGTGTTAAATGTCCACAAACGTATTAAAAATTTGTAATTCTCATTCACTCTACAGTCTTGTTTTGCTTACCCAGCTAGCATTTGGCTGATTATTTTTTGATAAAATCACCCAAATGATTCTTTTTAGATCAGTTTTGATGATTAAAAACTGATTTATCACTTGAGTGATTGAAAAAGGATTCATATTTGATTCATTTATATGTTCAAATAATGATTTTTAAATATTTTGAATTGTTGTTTTTGCCAAATAGAAAAAATAAAAAATAGAAACTTTCATGTCAGTCAAACAAATAAAAGGCTGGGCTAAAAAAGAATCCCAAAAATTATTGACAATTTATAAACATAAATGTTTGCAAATTGTTCTTTTTTCCAATTTTTTTTTTGGTTCAAAAGCCATAATGGTGCTGATTTTATCGGAGAAAAATTAAAAAAATTATATGAAATAATCAAAAACAATATAATTTACGATTAAAAATGGGACAAAAAAGATTCAATAATGATTAGAAAACCTAACGTTAAAATGATCAAAAAGGAATCAGGATATTGTATCATAAATTATTCTTTCAGGTGATTCATCGGTAGAATACCATTTTCTCACAACGAGAGTATCATTTATGATTGAAAAATGAGCTCATATACGGGTATTTTTCCCTTAAAGCTGATTCCTAAATAATTAGATTATGATACCAAATACCAGCTGGGTATTAACAACGAAAAATTTTATTTAACAAAGTTTAAAATTATTTTTGAGTTTATCTTTTAACCTTTAGGGAGTACCTCAAGACCCTTCGTCTTCGAAAATTGTCTTACGTGTCTAAAGAAAATATTGGCCCGGAAATTTCCAAGAATTTAAATTTTTTCTTTCAAGATCTTTTAGATAACTGAATGAAATCTCATTCCTAACACAAAACAAATAAGAATATATTTTTTAATAATTTTTTCATATTTTTTTTTTAAATGTTAGTAAAAAAACAAATTGCAAAATGAATAAATAAACGAAACACTGTCTTAAAATACATATTGTTGAAAGCGAGATAAAAAAAAATATAAAAATGAAAATGTATTTTAATGCCTTAAGGTTGTATAAACAATATTAAAGCAACAAAGAAAAAAAATTGGAATTTACTTTGAAAGCGAGAAGGGAGTAGCGAAAAAAAGATAGAGAAACAAATACAGGGATTCACATACACTAATACACATACACTATTATACAATGTCGATTCGCAGCAGTTAATACCTTCTATTTGAACGCGTTCGTCAGGAAACTAAAAGGATTTTGTAGAGGATTACCTGAAATTGATATACAAAGTTGGTTTGTTTGTTGGCTTTTTTTTGGGCTGTGGATGAATGAATGAATGAATAAATGTTTGGTTGGTTGGTTGGTTGGATAAGGCAACAATACATTTTATATGGCAAGAAAATAAATATACAAAACTGTTTTGTTTATGAGAGGTGCTGCTGCTGTTACTGATGATTATGATGAAAAAGGTCTTGTGTAATGTATCGTCTGTTATTCTAAATACATCTTTTTTACCTTTAGATTTTTGTTTTTTGAAAATGTTGAAATATTTATGTTTTTCTTTCATTTCAACGCGTTTGTATAAAAATATTATTTTTAGCGATTTATTTTTTTTTTTTTTCTTTTCTAAATATTATTTTAAAACAAAAAAAAACGAGTCATGTAAACCCTTAAACATGACAAGAAAATGTATCAGTATCTTAATGTTTTTACAAAATACGAAAAGAAAAACAGATTTGGTTACAAAAAAGAATTTTAAGGAAATCCCTTCCCAAACTGAAAGTAGTATAATGAAAAAATCCCAGGGTATTTTAGAGAAGATTGCCAATAGATATATCCCCTTTAATTCTGAATTAATACTTTAAAATTATTTGAATGGGTGTTTTTCTTAAATATGCGGGTTTTTTTTAGCCAAGTTTGAGCGTTTATTATGAAAAAAAAGTATTTAAAGCCCATGATTTCGCACCAAAATGACTGATTCTTATTTTTAAGGACACAAACAAATTAATCCAATTTCAGATAGTTTGGCTTAAAGGCAGCAGGGGTGCCGCAAGGCTCAGTTCTTGCTCCAACTCTATTTCTTATTTTTCTGAATCACGTTTTATGTCAAACTTCCAATCCTATATACTCTTTTGCGGATGACAACAACATTTGCCATTCGTATTCAAATGATTGTAGACCAAGCGTATCCGATGTTGGTGCTGTGTAGCAGAACATGAATGATACGCTTGGTCGAGACCTTGACATAATCTCGGAAAGGGGTCATGCAAATATGTTCGATTTTAATGAACGAAAAACCCAATGTTGCGAGCTGAAGCAGCAACGCGCGGCGGACCAAGGTGCCTCATCTGTATATATGCGTGGTATAATTATTGAGGAATCAGAATCTCTTGATGTTCTGGGCATGAAGATACAATGTAATGTCCGATGGACAGAACATATATTCAAGGTGTCGAAAGAAGAATTCAAGTGCTTCGGTTTTTTTAAAGCGCGTAAGATGTACTTAACTCCATCTGATTTCCTTACTATTTATACCACCTAAATCCGTACGCGTATGGAATACAACTCTCATGTATGGGCCAGTGCTTCAAAGTATATTTTTGAGCTTCCCCACCGCATGCAGGGGAGGGCGAAGGTTCTCATTGGTGACGTAGAGTATCCAATTCTATTGACTCCCTTGAGCACCATCGCAATGTGGGTTTTTCCTCAAGTACCCAACCTTATGTGGTCGATTGGCCGGTGTATCTTACAACGCGTTACAAGGAAAATTAGTTTTTTGGCCGCACTGTTTGTATGTGGAATAAACTTCCTGCTCAAGTTTTACCTCCCACTTTCAACATGAATAAGTTCAAATCGAATTTTTACAAACACACCTCCCTCTATCCTCCTTCTCATAGCATATTTTCCTAGTTCCAAGAAAATGCAATTCATTAGTAGGGATCATCCCCTGAGTGCTGGCTCTAACGTGAGCAGTGAGAGCGTTCTGCACCGATCGAAACAGGGTCTGGACTGTAAGACGTGTGAGGAAAAACTTCGCAACCACTATGGTCATACTCTTTACTGATCTGGCAACATATGGCCAAGCATTGTCATAGTGGAATATTCGACTTAATATCTGTTCGCCTATTTCATGCTTTATTCTGCCAAATCTTTTATTAAAGGAGTCAATTGTGTTTAGTACAGAACCAATGAGATCGTTCCGCTCGATGTCAGCAGTTCATAATGGATGGGATTCCTCAAGCCCTTCATATACAAATCATTTCCTTGGCGCCATTAATATTTAACTTTGGCATCGATTTGGCTGGCTGGCCGGATTTCAAATAAAATTTGTTGCCCTTCGGATTGTCGTAATGGATTTATGCAAAAATGATTTATATTAATGACATTAAACAGCATTTCGGAATCAAGCTGCAAAATCATCTTTCAACGTCTCTCGGTTTTAAATCGTGTGTTAACAAATTTCCTTGCTTTGGGATGAATCCTGTTGTGTTTAAGCTGGTGCTTAAGTGGCTCCTTGATGCCCTATGCTCCTTGTAAGAACGAAGGGAAGTTACTATATATTAAGTGCCTCCTAGTGCATTTGCAAGTTATTTATGAGGTTGACAGTAATATTAAGAGAGGGTGAAGTCATCACCTTGAAACTTGTTCACAAACCCCGCTGGCCCTAGCCTTCCTTTTCGAAATCACTACATCAAAACCGCAAAACCCATCTCTCGCACCTTGAAATTTATGGAATTAATATTCTTATGGGTGATTCTCATTTGAAATGCTTTTTTTCATATTCGTTGAAAGTACGGTAAAATATTTCATAAGATAAACACATAGATTTGATTAAGAAATATGCTTAAGCGTAATATGAAATATAAATAAATGTACACAAGTTTTTTTAAGTGTAACCCATCCATTATCTGTTAGAAACTCAGAACGAAAATAATTGCTTAACTTTTTTCATCAAAAAACGACGTGTTCGTTTTGCCTAAAATCGCTTTTCCACATTTGGAAACTTTGAATTTCACAAAGTAATTCTGTGTCTTGAGCGTTATTCTTTTTTTTTAGTATACTTCATTACTCAGTTTAATTGTTGTCATTCGGAATGTTTGAAAGTTTTGTTAATTTGTAAAATATTGTTGAATTTAAAAAGGTTTCATCGAACGATCATGATTTGTATCCCAAAAATGTCTTGAGTGTTATTCAAAATTGCTTAAATTAATTCAAAATTTTTATTATATATTTCCGGATTTCATGTTAAAACGCATCATAGGTTATTCACCTCATTATATTTCAAAAGGTTTCATTGAACGATCATGATTTGTATCCCAAAAAATGTCTTGAGTGTTATCCAACATTTTGTAAAATCATTAAAATTTGTTAGATTATTCACTTCATTATATTTCAAAAGGTTTCATTGAACGATCATGATTTGTATCCTAAAAAATGTCTTGAGTGTTATCCAACATATTGTAAAATCATTAAAAAATTTTATTGTGTAATTCAGGAGTTCATGTTAAAACGCATAATAGATTATTCACCTCATTATATTTCATCGAACGGTCATGATTTGTATCCTAACAAAATGTCTTGAGTGTTATCCAATATTTTGTAAAATCATTAAAATTTGTTAGATTATTCACTTCATTATATTTCAAAAGGTTTCATTGAACGATCATGATTTGTATCCTAAAAAATGTCTTGAGTGTTATCCAACATATTGTAAAATCATTAAAAAATTTTATTGTGTAATTCAGGATTTTCTGTTTAAACGCATAATAGATTATTCACCTTATTTGTTATAAATTTTACAAATTTACTTCCACAAAAGTGTCACGTTACGCCACCAATCATTTAATCTTGTAGTTTAGACTTATGTTGTTTAAATTTGCCTCTTTTTCACTAAATTGCGCTTTACACCGAAATGCAAATAAAAAATAATATATAAATTATTTTTTGAGAAACAATTTAAAGTGCTTGATGGCGTAACGTGACAAAAAGTAGACTTTCCTGTGAAAATACCCATATACGGCCTTATGCAAAAAAAAAATATATAAACTTGAAGAGTTCGTTAAAGAAAAAACTTCTATGAAGAACCGCGTTTAATGAACTCTTCAAGTTTTATAAATTTTTTTTTTTGCTTAAGTAAAAAAATATGAAATTCGAAAAAAATGTATTGTGCGCTACATTTTCAGCATAGCTTTATCTGTTCATTTTAGGACGTGAACACTAGCAAAAAGGCAAAAAGGAGATATTTTTAAAATTTACTGCCAGGCCCACGATCTACACAAGAACATTTCTTTCGTATATTTATATTGAAAACAATATTAAAAAACTAAAATGTGTTTTTGTTCACAATACAAATATACGAAAGAAATGTTCTTGTCGACATCGTGGGCCTGGGCCTTAACAATTGAAGTGGATTATTTTTTTTTTTTTTTAGTTTTCATGTTTTTATATATTATTTTTTAATTTTTTTTTAATGACGTAAATCAAAACTTTTCAAACAAAACTGAAAATCTTTGTTGCCAACTTTATCGTCACAAACAATATGTCATCTCGTGTTAATCTCGCAATTTTAAAGTTTTACACCCAAAAATAATGTTTTTCAAAATTTCCTTTAAATTTTTACTTAAACTAAATTCAAAATCAAATTTCTTTTGTTATTTTCTTTTCTTAAGTTTGCGTGTTGTCTAGTCAATATCATTTACTTTCCACAATCATTTTTTAGCCATCTCAAACATTTGACTTAATCGTTTTTACAACTAAAAACATAAAAAAGTGTTTTTCTTAAGAAAAATTTTTAAGTTAACATGAAGACACATGCCATACAACCCAATAAACTGACAGTTAAAGACAAATGTCAATCAGTGTTAGCTATAGGAAAAAAACTTCTCAACCTCTTGCCGTAAATAAACAACTCTAGCAAATACAGATTCGCCAAAAGTTTAACCAGAAAAAGGGGAAATGTTATAATGTTCTCTGTTTAAACATATTTAGTTTTTAACGTAGAGGCATTTTTCTTCAAATGGTTGCTACTTGATGGGGTACCCTTAAACCTTTTTCAGAAGGGGGACTTTAAGTCCCTGAGTTTATTAAATGTATTTTCCTTTAATCTTTTCTACAGCCCTTTAAAAAAAACATACAAAAACCATTCATACATTCCGTTCAAGCGGATGGGGTACCTTAAGCCCCCATATCCTTAAGAAGTGTCCTGCTTATAACATCAAAGTCTTAATTATTTAGCGAGTTTAGAAGTATTGCATTTTTTATTTCTTCTACTATCTTATTATTTAAGGCACAATTGATTTTCAAAAATACATTTGACTATTGAAGCTCCCTTCCTCGCAAAAAAACTCCCTGTTTTCGATTTTTTGTAGAACTTTAAATTATTTGTTGTTGCTGTTGTAGCAGCGAGACCTGATGAAAATGTGTTGCTAAGTTAACAACGCTTGGTCGAGGTTCGATGAACTTCGAGTCGTTCCGGTGCGTATAACCGATTGTCGTAGGAACGTTGTTGATGGTACCCATGCTGCATTTAGTTGGTACCCCTGCGACACTTATCAAATTTGTAACCTTCAAAAGCGAAAATGTTTTCAAATATCATCAAGAAATTATTAAATTAAAGCTAAAGACTGTTTCGTTTATTAAAAAAAAACAAATATCTCAGGTATCAGGGTACTCCACAATTTTACTTTGTTTTCAGTGGATGACTGTCGAAAATTACTTGAAACACTTAACCTTTACCCCAATTTTCACAACTTACCGATAGCATAAGGTAGGATTAAATCGGCCTTATAAAAAGTGTTGCATTATTAAAACTTTTCTTTTATTGTGGTTGGAACGTTGTTGTTGGTACCCATGCTGCATTTAGTTGGCCCTACATTTATTAAATTTTTAATATTCAAAAGCAAAAATGTTTTCAAATATCATCAAGAAATTATAAAACTAAAGCCAAAGACTGTTCCGACTATTAAAAAAAACAAGTATCTCAGGTAACAGGGTACTCCACAACTTTACTCTGTTTTCAGTGGATGGCTGTCGAAAATTACTTTAAACACTTAACACTTACCTCGATTTTTACAACTTACCGATAGCTTAAAGTAGGATTTTTTCGGCCTTATAAAAAGTGTTGCATTATTAAAACTTTTCTTTTACCTACCAGGTTCCTTTAACTCAACGCTCACTTTAGGTTTATGAAAAGTTGTAATAATGAAACACTTTTTATGCGGCCAAAAACAACTTACCTTTAGCTATCGGCAAAATGTGAAAACGGGCTTTACATTTTTAGTTTAGGAAGAATAGATTATGCTCTGGGGATACTCCTCATCCCCAAAAGGTATCCTTGAGCTAATTTTACATATGAAAAGAATAACCTAACCGAATCTCTTGTAATTAGAAGTCTTTAAAATTTATGTTACTTTAGGTAGAGACTTTCTGCTAGTAATTTTCCAATGCTTTGGGAGTACCCCGTTGTCCTTGACCAACCTTAAAATTTTCTAAGAAGAAAATACAAATAAAAAAGCAAAACTTTTGAAGTATTTTAGTTTTATGTACTTATTTTTTTCCTTACGACTGCCGTCTTTGGTTGATTATTGTGGCTTTAATAGTTCAGTTGCTGCATTCAAACTTCCTAGAAATCAGCCAAGTGCAACCAAATGTATTTTTTCATAGTATTTTAGTTTCTTTTTTTTTGCTCTTAAGTACTTTACAAGCAACATAATGGTGAGTGCAAACAAAAAGTTTTTTTTAACTGTTGTAATTTTCTAACTTTGGGTTTTTGTATTTGACAGTTGAGCCATTGATTTGTCGTGCCATTACGAAAAAAGAAAAAGGGGGTAGTTGCCAAAAAGGGAGCAAAAATGAAGAAGTAACGATATTTTTTTAAGTTAAATAATGAAAACAGTGATTTGTACATTTTGTTTAAAGGATTTTTAACAATATGTTTTTAAATTTTAAAAGTAGAGATATCTGAAATCTACTATCACTGTAGCCTGTATAGTCCCTACAATAATCCAAATTTAAACTTACTAAAAATGTTCAAAATGCTAAATATTGTACCACCATTCGCAAATAATTTTACTAGTATGAGGATGTTAGTTTGAAACTTTTTAAAAGTGTATAAAATTTTGTTTTATTTTTCCTATTTTGGAACTTAAGACCAACAACATAATGCTGCCTTAAAGAAAATTATTTGCAGCGGCTTGAAATCGTTTCAGTTTGGCAAACTCCTAAAATTTTTCAAATTGAATATGCTTAAGCAAAATATAACTATTATGTGGCCAGTGCTTTAATGCCGAAAACAATTTGGCGGCTTCAATTTTTAAAACTATAAGCGGAAGAATTCAAAGAAATTTCAGAAATTCGTTTAAGGTTTCTAGTTTTATCCCTTGTTAAGCAATTTTTAAGGACATAAGAAAGATATATTTCAACACGTAATGGCAGCGGCCTAAAACCGTTTAAGTTTAACCAACACTGAAGTTTTATAAAATTGAATTTTTTATTTTTATAACACAAAATTTCTTTGTGAAAGCTCAAGCGAACCGAATTGGTTTTATTTAATATTTGAGCACACGTGGTTGTTGGATTTAAAGAGAGAAAAAGCACGGTGTTGTCGTTTTGTCGATATCTGTTTTAAGGGCCAACCAGAATGTGCATGAGCTGGATAAGGCAAATATGCGAAATTCTCACTGCGAATACATATAAATCATTTGTGTCAAACCATACTGAACTTTTCGTTCAAAGTTTATTGAAACCAAATTTTTAATATTTTTAATAAGGCTTAAGTTCATCAAATTTAATTTCCTTTAAATTATTTTTATGAAGAAAGGAATTTTACAACATAAAAAATTAATTAAAATTGTTATTGATAATCTTTCATTCTTGACCGTGGCCGGGGCTCGAACCCTGGCCGGCAGTTTACCATGACATGTTTCGATCGCAACCACTCGATCTCTTCAGATGAATTTGCCGTCTTACACTCGCAGCCATCGACGACTGCTGACGTCAATAGTCAAACATCAATCCTTAAACCAAATTGTATTTTAACCATTGGTAGATCGAAATTTGCTTTTGTGAATGAATATCCATTTTAATTGATTTTACATGTTTTTTCCTTACTTCTGTTTTCTCGTACTTTTTGTCAAGAACTCTTCTTGAAGTTCAAAGTACATTTTTTGTTTTTCATTTTTGCCTTTATTTTTTCTGTTCTTTTTCAGCACAACGTGAAGGACAAATGTACACATAGAGCTCGTGCCTCAGCTTAAACAATAATTAGTATTGTGGTTATTTTGTTGAACTATTTATTTATTATTTATAAACATTAAAAGGAAAAGATCGAGTGGTTGCGATCGAAACATGTCATGGTAAACTGCCGGCCAGGGTTCGAGCCCCGGCCACGGTCAAGAATGAAAGATTGTCAATAACAATTTTAATTAATTTTCATGTTGTAAAATTCCTTTCTTCATTGAAAATTAAATTTGATGAACTTAAGCCTAATTAAAAATATAAAAAATTTGGATTTAAAACCATAAATAGTTCAATAAAATAACCACAATACTAATTATTGTTTATTGAAACTGTTATTTGCTTTAGTCAAGTGCGAAACTGATCAAACATTCCATACGTAATCAAATGTTTTAACGTATTATGGTTGCGTCTTTACACTGAAAAAATTTTCCAAACTTTTTCACCAATTCAAGCATTAATTAAAAATATAGTCAATTTTAATTAAAGATTAATCAAGTGAATTAAACGATTAATCAAATGAATTTAAAGTTTAATTGGTACTATCAAGTAGTTTATTGGTGCAATTTTAATTAATTTTTTAATTATTATCACAATTTTTTTAATTGAAATCAGTTTTTATTTTTTCTGTGTAGATTTTAGGTTTGATATTTAGTCTAGCGTAAAACTGATTTTGGGTAAAACTGTTTAAGGGCAAACATGCCGGCTTTGCTTGTCTGCTTTTCGTGCGTTTTACATTTAACCTCGCATTGGCTAATGGCTTGGCGTCGTATAACTGTATCGAGTTACAGTTTTTGCGGTTTCCCACATAAGCCATATGAAATTGGTGTTAACCACAACGTGATTGTCTGGTGAAGACGTTTGCTGGTGGGGGCCGAAATACTCTTTAGCGGATTCTGAAAGCTCTCGATTTTCTATGCGAAGATTAAGATCGAGCGATGACTTGTGGACGAGGCTCCAAAATTGGTTGTTAAAATCAAACAAAAAGTACTACCGAGGTTTAAGTTTTCGTTTTTTTATTTGTTTTAAGCTTAAATATTTTCGGTGGCGGCTTTTTTTAAGCTGTTGCTCATTTTTATTTAAAGAAAAAAGTACAGAAATCGCTAAAATTACCATAAAAGTGAAAAGATTGCTTCGAATTTAGAAAAATATTTGATTTACAAATATGCTCATGGAACGTCTGTAAGCTTTTAACTTCACTTCCTTTTCCAAATTCCTGTTTGAACTTTAAAGGTGAGGGGGAAGGACTTACAATATGCTCTTATGCCTATCGGAGTGTTAAAATGAATGTTGTTCCCTTGTGTTTCATTCATGTTCAATGAATAAATGACATTTTTGTTTTTTAAACATTTTTTTTTTTATTTCTTTTGAAAATGTCAAAAACAGCGAATGTTTTTGTAGGTTTTCACTATTAAGAGAGTGAAATAAAAAAAATGAAAAACAAAGTTTTTTTTAAAAGAAATTTAAAAAAGAAATCAAATTTTGTATGGCGGTCGGCGTTTCTTTTTGAAATTTTTTTTTTTGTGTCGAATGGTTTAGGGGGAGGAGAATGAACAAGTGGAGGCTGGTACGAGGGAGTAAAATTGTAAAAGAAAACTTTGTTGTTGGTATTTCAGGGTCTTTCTGTCTATAAAGAGAATATGTTTTGTGACATTTACATTCAGATTTACATGTTTATGAGACACATTTAATGATTGCTTTGAGGTTTTTGTTTAAAAAAAAAACAAAAGTTTTTGTATAATAAAAATTGTTTAAAAAAAATATTTTTTAACAACAATATCTTTATGGTTTAAACTTTAAAAACTATTGTAGAAGCTTTAGATTACTAAACGTTTTACTTCAATAAGATAGTGCTTACTCTCTACCTGATAAAGCCTTAAAAGCGAATTTCTTTAAGGCTTTTATACTAATCCCGTTTTTCTAAATTTTTTTTTTAGATTTTATGGATTTTGTCAACGTTCTAAAAAAAAAACTCTTTATAAAATTTTGTTTCCCTTAATAAATTTCTTAACCATTCCCACCAAGATTAATATAACTTTAACAGGAAAAAAAATATTTAAATCTTTGTTTAACAATGCTTGAAAATAAAGCCAAAATTGTTTCCTAAATAGATTTTCAATTGCTTTTTTTACAAGTATAATTTTTTTTTTTTTTTTTGTTTATCAAACTTTACACAGTAACAGCCCTTTAATTGCAGCTCTCCCCCTTTATTGTCAGCGCAAATAACCCACATTTAACGGTTTCTGGTTCATTGTATGGTTTCCTACCCTTTTTCAAAGAATTTTGTATTTAGACAATTTTTGTAACACATGTTTCAATGTTTTTTCGCCTCTTCTTGGGAATATTTGAGCACTTGCTTAAGCATCACTTAAATTAACTTCAATAACCCACTCAGCAACACTTTGTTTTATTGGTGCTGCGACAACAACAAGTTCAACAAAAGTGAGGTTAACAGAAATGCATAACAGGGATTTTGAGTTTAGAAGTTGTTTTAGTACTGTACTTCTAATACGGAAGTATATTATATAAATTTGACGCCTTACAGGTTTTAGTTTGGAAGTTTTGCAAATTTTAGTTTGGAAAAACATGTTCCTTAAGGCACTTTGGGTGTAATACAGTTTATGATACTAAATCTATTTTTATGGTACATACTAAAATTTGTAGAAAAAAATAAAAAGTTTACAAATTTGTGTAAAATTAAAAATTTTGTGTAAAAATTAAAATTTTGTGTAAAAATTAAAATTTTGTGTGGGGAATGTAAGATGAGATATACTCACTATTTATTGTTGATGTGTTTTGTTTAAACTTTGATATTATTACAAGTAGAACTGTTGCTTAAAGTCTTATACGTTTAACAGTTTTATTTGCTTTGATATTTTTGGTTTATGGATGAAGTTTCCTGATGATCTGGCCTAAGCAACCAGTTAAATGCGCATAGGAATAGCTTATCCCATCAACAATAAATTTCAAGTGTTTTTATCAAGAATAAAAACTGGGAATTAAGCACGAATAATATAAACTTTTGAAATTAAAATTTTGTGTAAAGTTTACAAATTTGTGTAAATTTAAAAATTTTGTTTAAAAATTAAAATTTTGTGTAAAATTTAAAATTTTGTGTAAAATTTAAAAATTTGTGTAAAATTTACAAATTTGTGTAAAATTTACAAATTTGTGCAAAATTTAAAAATTTGTGTAAAATTTAAAAATTTGTGCAAAATTTACAAATTTGTGTAAATTTACAAATTTGTGTAAAATTTACAAATTTGTGTTATATATAAAATTTTGTGTAAAAATTCGAATTGTATGTAAGATTCTAAGTGTAAAATTCACTAATGTGTATAAAATTATAAATCTTGTGTTAAAATTAGAATTTTGTGTAAAATTTACATATTCGTGTAAAATTAAAAGTGTGATGTAAAAATGAGAAATTTGTGCAAAATTTACAAATTTGTATGAAATTCAAAACTTTGTGGAAAAATAAGAAATTTGCGTAAAATTTACAAATATGTGTAATATTTAAAATTTTGTGTAAAAACTTGAATTTTGTGTAAAATTTACATACATATTTATGTAAAATTAAAAATTTTTTGTAAAAATTACTATGTTGAAAATTCTTATTTTATTTAAAATCAAAACTTCCTATTTTTGTTTCACCCTTTACATTTCATTTTAAATTACATTGTATTTAACAGCAGCTTTAAATAAATGTATTTAATTTCTCACAATGTTAATTTAGTATGCTTAAAGATTGTTAATATTTACATATATCGTAATTAATTTTGTACCTCTCATTATCTCACTGAATTATCTTGTTTTATTCTTTAATTTTTCTTTAATCATAATTCATATTGAAATTGCATATTATCAATAACTGTATGTATGTAAACCTACTTAAAAACAGGTTTTATACTTATGCTAAGCTAGGCTTTGATTTAAAAGAAATAATTTTGTTCATGTAAAAATTACTTGGTGATAGAACGTAGAACGTAAAACATCTGAATTTCTGCCTAGCTGCATAAAAAAAAGAATAAGTTTAACAGCCTTGCTGCTTAATAAAGAACTGCTTATTTTAATATTCAACAATTGGAGTTTGAATTAATCTCGTACATTAAAATTGGTGCCGAAACCCGGGATAACTGTATGTATAAATAAGTTTTTGTTATGGAGGACATTTCACCCATAATTGAAAGTCAACGCACCTTACTAACAAATTTAAATAAAACAAAAATTAGATTTGATAGTAAAAGTAGGGAGCAAAAAACACGCGGTTATGCTCAAAGCGTTTTAGAAAGTATAGAGGGTGTGAGCCAGCAGTTTACGGACGTACATTATGAGCTCGTTAATATTATTAGAGAAAAAACTATTAGGTCTGAAGAGGTCCCATATTTCAGTGAAGAAGTTTTTGAAGAATTTCAGGATAGTTTTCAAATGTTTAAAGGAAGGCTGCTGGATATAATAGCTGAATCGCAGCAGCCTAACTCACCGGCTTTCCACTCGAGTACTTTTCATGCGTCATCAACCAGACAGAATACCACTATACCTGCTGAGGCACGTTTGCCAAAAATCGATATACCTAATTTCTCAGGTGATTATTTATCGTGGATCTCGTATCGAGATATGTTTGTGTCCTTAGTGCACAATAACTTATCTTTATCAAAAATTCAAAAATATTATTTTCTTAAGGGTTCATGCTCTGGTTCGCCACTTGATATTGTTAATGAATATCCTGCTTCCGAAGACAACTACGAACTAGCATGGGATGCACTCCATAAACGTTATCATAACCCTAGAAAAATTGTAAGCACACTGTTATCAAAACTTTTCTCAATACCCAATTCAAATGGTAGTGCTGAAAGCATACAAAACATTTTGGATACCACACGTAATTGTTTAGCTTTGCTAAATACACTAGGAGTTACAAGGGAAACTTATGATGCTATTATAATACATTTAACGGTTAATCGTCTTGATATACAAACCAGGAAAGAGTGGGAACAGTCCCTAAAAGCTTCTATTGAGATTCCAACATTAAATGAACTTTTTAGTTTTCTGGAAACTTCGTTCAGAACCCTTGAATGCCTTGCTGAGCCTAGTCATTCAATTGCACATGTAAGGTCTCAGCCAAAAACAAAAAATAATTTTCGAAAAAATATTCATTTATCAACATCCAATAGTGATGATAATTGTCCATGCTGTAATAAACGTCACTTCTTATACAAATGTTTTAAGTTTATATCGATGCCTTCACAAGAGAAATGTGAACTAATAAGAGCAAAAAGAATTTGTCATAATTGCCTGAATATTGGTCATTTTAGTCGTGAATGTAGTTCAAAATCTCGTTGTCAGAGATGTCAACAAAAGCATCACACCACAGTTCATAATGAATTCAACACTTCAGAAACAAGACCTCAAACTTCGTTAAATACAGCAGATACACCAGAACGCTCCAGTAACATTGCAGTACAATGCAGTACACTTGCTAAGCCTCAAGTCTTATTAGCCACCATGCGCGTTTACATCAAAACATATTTAGGTAACTTTTCTCTAAGAGCAATTTTAGACCATTGCGCCCAAGCATCACTTATTACTGAAAATGCTGCACAAACTTTAAAATTACAGTACTTTAAAACATTTGCACAAATTAATGGGGTAGGCAAAAAAAAGGCGATTACGACTCGCAAATATGTAAATTTATTACTTCAATCAAGAATAGAAGCAAATTTTGAATTGAATTGTAGTGCACTTGTTGTACCATCTATAACAAATTATCAACCAGTACGTACTAAAGAATGTAGATTACCAAATCTTGATAACTATAAACTTGCTGACCCGGAGTTTTTAAATTATGGAGATATAGATTTATTACTGGGCGGCGATATTTACGGTGATGTTATTTTACCCCAACAAAAGAAATTTGAGAAAAGCATTTTTTTACAATACACTCATTTTGGGTGGATCGTGTCTGGTCCAACTTCAGAATTTGATTACAGTAACACAATTAATGTGAATATTTGCTCATTAGACGAACAACTAAAGGCCTTCTGGATACAGGAAGAATTATTAGAAAAGAGATTATTGACAAAGGAAGAAGAACTTTGTGAAACCTTTTTTACAGCAACTACAACTCGTGACAAAGATGGTCGTTACACAGTTGCTTTACCTTTCAAGAATATAATTAAAGGGGGATTAATGCCTACCTTTAGTATGACGGATTATAGTGCACTGTCAAGACTAAAACATATAGAATCTAAATGCAAACGAGATAATGTTTTTAGCAAAGCTTACTACAACTTTTTGACTGAGTATGAAAACTTAAAACATATGAAAAGGATTGGTGTATACCCTCAAGACTTAGAAAAAAATTGTTATTTTCTACCTCACCATGGTGTTTGGAGGGAAAGTAGTTCCACAACAAAATTAAGAGTAGTTTTTGACGGTAGTGGAAAAAACCGCAATCAACCTTCATTAAATGATGAACTGGCAGCTGGGCCAGCTTTGCAAAATGACTTACCTACTACCATTACACGTTGGAGGCGTTTTAAGGTGGGTTTTAGATCAGATTTGGAGAAAATGTTTCGCCAAATCAATGTTATAAATGACCATCAAAAATATCAGCAAATATTATGGCGTAATAATACTAATAATGACATAGACATTTACCAATTAAAAACAGTCACGTATGGAACAACATGCGCTCCCTTTCTTTCTATACGAGTATTACACCAGTTAGCAAAAGATGAAAATAAAGAGTTCCCAAGAGCAAGTAAAGTCCTCATCTCAGATACGTACGTTGATGACATAATCTCTGGTGCTGATAATTACATTGAGGCAATTGAATTACAGCAACAACTATGTAAAATGTTAAGCAAAGGTGGTTTTACACTTCGAAAGTGGATATCGAATAACAAAGAATTTCTTAATTCTGTGCCTATTGAGTTTAGAGAAAATAATAATGTTTACGAAATACATAAAAATGAAAGCGTTAAGGCCCTAGGCCTAGAGTGGGACGTAATTTCAGATTCATTTTCTTTTAAAATTAATTTCTTTAATAACAGACAAGTATCTAAAAGAACAATACTTTCTGACGCCTCAAAACTGTACGATCCATTAGGATGGCTGTCACCATCAACAATCAAAGCAAAAATAATGTTTCAGAGGCTTTGGTTGTTAGGAGTAGACTGGAATGATACACCGCCTCAACCTTTAGTAAAGGAATGGTTAGAATATATGGAAAACTTAAGAGATCTTGAAATGATAAAGATACCAAGATGGATCGGATTAAGTAACACTGCTAAACTTGAGTTACATGGGTTTAGCGACTCCTCTATGGCAGCGTTTGCAGCAGTGGTTTACGCTAAAGTAACTGATGATAGTGGGGTTTCTGTGGTTCATCTTCTGCAAGCTAAAACTAAAGTAAGCCCTCTAAAAAGGTTATCAATACCAAGGCTGGAATTATGCGGGGCAACACTTTTAGTAAAATTGGTCAATAAAATACAACCAATTTTCGATCATAAAGTGGAAAATGTCACTTACTGGACTGATAACACCACAGTGCTAAGCTGGATCCGAAGCCAATCTTCAAAATGGACAGTATACGTTGGTAACAGAGTGGCTGAAATTCAGCGATTTTCAAATGCTAATCAGTGGAAATATATATCATCTGGCGAGAATCCCGCGGATTGTGCTTCTAGAGGCATTCCCGCAAATGAACTAGTAAAACACGAAATATGGTGGACCGGTCCTAAATGGCTACAGCAGCATAAAACGTACTGGCCAAAGCAACCCTTGTTAAATTTCGACACAGATGAGGAAATGTCCAAATCTTACCTATCAATAAATACTATGACTGATAAAACTGGTGATAACCAATATTCTTACATATTTCAACTTTTTTCATCGTTGGAAAAATTAATTCGAATAACAGCTTACATCCTTAGATACCGTAATAACGTTTTAATACAGAAACAACGCAAACAATGTAAAGCAGAAAATAAATGTAAGATGACTGGCTTTCTCACAAGCAACGAACTTAGACACTCGCTTCAAAAACTTATAATTATATCCCAAATTGTCGATTTCAATGACGAAATAAACGAATTACAAAAATACGGAAAACTGTCGGTTAACAATCATCTCGCACGATTATGCCCATTTATTGATTCTAGTAACATATTAAGAGTAGGTGGGCGACTACAAAACTCTACTTTGGCCTACTCGTCAAAACATCCTATCTTACTTAAAAAACAGAATCCTTTGTCTACCCTTATATTTTCAGATGCACACATAAAAACTTTACACGGATCTCTTCTACAGATGCAATCTTATGTTGCGAGAAAGTATTGGATAATTTATGGCCGAAACACGGCAAAACAAGTCTTGCGGTGTTGCATAAAATGTTTTAAATACAACGCAAAAGCATCTCAGCAAATGATGGGTAACCTACCAAGTGTACGTTTAACGCCTACGCGTCCCTTCAAACATAGTGGCGTTGACTACGCGGGGCCGATCGCTATAAAACAGTCAACTGCTAGAAATTCAGTTACGACTAAAGGTTACATATGTCTATTCATTTGTATGGTAACTAAAGCTTTACATTTAGAAGCTGTTACAAGCCTCTCAACCGAATCATTTATGGCAGCTTTTAAAAGATTTATTTCACGTCGTGGAATGTGTACAGATTTGTATTCTGATTGCGGTACGAATTTCATAGGGGCAAGTAAAGAGCTACAAATACTTTATAACCGTAACAGGTCATCTTTACCTGAAGAACTTTTGGGAAGATTAGCTAATGACGGAACGCAATGGCATTTTATACCACCAGCTACTCCAAATTTTGGCGGCCTTTGGGAGGCTGGCGTAAAGTCGACCAAATACCATCTTAAGCGTTTATTAGACACCAAGGTAGTAACTTATGAAGAACTAAGTACACTTCTAGCACAAATTGAAGGTTGCCTGAACTCTAGACCATTATGTCCGTTAAGTAACGACCCATCAGATGTAAACGCTTTGACACCATCACATTTTCTCATAGGAGAAGCCACAAACTGTGTGCCAGAAGAAGACTTAATGAACTTAAAGATTGATCGATTAACGAGATGGAAGGCAATTGAAAATTTAAAGCAACAATTTTGGCATCGTTGGAGAAATGAGTGGTTATGTCGGTTACAATCTAGACCTAAATGGTTAAAGCCAACAAAAAATGCAAAACCTGGTGACCTGGTGCTTATCTTTGATGAACGTTGTCCACCTGGAATGTGGCCACTAGCACGAATTAAAGATGTACACCCTGGTACAGATGGTATTGTTCGAGTTGTAACACTACAGTCTCGTGATAAGATTTTTAAACGACCAGTAGCAAAGATTGCATTTCTACCTTGCGATGAAGACTTCAAGAAACTACACCAGCAGTAATAAAGAACAGTTGTTCTTGGTGGCGGAAAATGTTGAAAATTCTTATTTTATTTAAAATCAAAACTTCCTATTTTTGTTTCACCCTTTACATTTCATTTTAAATTACATTGTATTTAACAGCAGCTTTAAATAAATGTATTTAATTTCTCACAATGTTAATTTAGTATGCTTAAAGATTGTTAATATTTACATATATCGTAATTAATTTTGTACCTCTCATTATCTCACTGAATTATCTTGTTTTATTCTTTAATTTTTCTTTAATCATAATTCATATTGAAATTGCATATTATCAATAACTGTATGTATGTAAACCTACTTAAAAACAGGTTTTATACTTATGCTAAGCTAGGCTTTGATTTAAAAGAAATAATTTTGTTCATGTAAAAATTACTTGGTGATAGAACGTAGAACGTAAAACATCTGAATTTCTGCCTAGCTGCATAAAAAAAAGAATAAGTTTAACAGCCTTGCTGCTTAATAAAGAACTGCTTATTTTAATATTCAACAATTGGAGTTTGAATTTGTGTAAAATTCTTAATTTTGTGTAAAAATTAGAATTTTGTGTAAAATTCACTAATGTGTATAAAATACTAAATTTTGTGTTAAATTTAGAATTTTGTGTAAAGTTTACATATTTGTGTAAAATTAAAAGTTTGATGTAAAAATTAGAAATTTGTGTAAAATTTGTGTGAAATTCTAAATTTTGTTTAAAAATTAGAATTTTGTGCAAAATTTTCAAATTTGTGTTATAATTCATAATTTTGTGTAAAATTTACAAATTTGTGTAAATTTCAAAATTTTGTGTTAAAATTTGGATTTTGTGTAAAATTAGAATTTTGTGTATAATTAATATATCTGTGTAAAATTTACAAATTTGTGTAATATTTAAAATTTTGTGTAAAATTTACATACATATTTAAGTAAAATTAAAAATGCTGTGTAAAATTCACTAATGTGTATAAAATTCTTAATTTTGTGTTAAAATTAGAATTTTGTGTAAAATTCACTAATGGGTATAAAATTCCAAATTTTGTTTATAAAATTCTCAATTTTTTCAAAATTTTGTGTAAAAATTAGAAATTTGTGCAAAATTTACAAATTTGTGCAAAATTTACAAATTTGTGTAAAAATAAGAATTTTGTGTGAAATTAAGAAATTTGTGTAAATTTCAAAATTGTGTGTAAAAATTAGAATTTTGTGTAAAATTTACATATTTATGTAAAATTTAAAATGTTGTATAAAATTGTGTGTTATCAAATTGGGCTTATTGAGTATACTTTCTTTACTTGCTTAATTACATTTACAATTTACGTTTTTGTAAAATTCAGGAATTTACATTTTGTTTAACAAATTAGTGTAAAATTTAAATAATTTGTCTAAAATTTCATTTTACACAAAATGTAAAATTTTACACTTTTCATAAAATTTGGACATTTCGTGTAAAGTTTTACTTTCTGTATGAAAATAGCCTGTGTCGTAAAATTCCTCGGTTTTTTTCATAGTCCTGCCACTTTGTGTAAGATTTCATATTTTGTGTAAAATTTTAATTTTTGCATATAGAATGTGGGAATTATTTCTTTTTCATAAATTATATTAACCATTTTTTCGAATGAATTGAATTTCAATTTATAAAGCTTTTTACAAAAGTGTTTGTTATTCCCTCAATATTTCACATAATTTTTGCTTAGAGCAACCTTTGGTTACATTGAAGCTATTGATATGTACTTATTCTTAGGAATGACTCTATACACCTCCAGAATTTCTTGTATTCTCATGTCACATGAAACAAATAAGATACGATAGTAACTTTAGCCTATAGTACACGAAAGGTAAAAGCCACATGCGCACGTGCTTCTGACGCAATTTCGTCGTCATCACACAACACGAACTGGCTGTTGTGGCTTTGTAGTGACGTCAAAATTACGTCAGAACCACGTGGCTTTTTACATTCCATGTACTATAGGCTTTAGAACTTCAGCCCATTGTAGCGCAACAGACCAGTGTGACCAGACAACCCTCGCACTGATAGACTAGATCACTACCCACTAGACTATCGGCGCCACCTTAAACATACCTTCAAGCCTTAAAATTTTATTAAACAATTTTTAATTCGTATTTAGTTTTAAATGTTGTGTAAAATTTTTGGTTTTGTGTAAAATTTTAGTTCAGTGTATTTTTTTTTTCAATTATTTTATGTCAAAACTGATATTTTATGTAAAATTTAAAACTGCCCAACTGGAGCCTTGTTTCCTTCTAAATTTTTAAAGATTCTTTATTTTCAAAATACTTGAAATCTCGGCTCAACTTTAAGAAAAAACAAATTGATTTCGGATAAACTTTCAAAAGTCCTTAACAAAATCTTAAACTAAAATCAGAATAACTTTAATCCCTTTTTTTAAGGATTCATGTGAACCAGGATATAAAACAATATTTGCTCTTGTTTTAGGGGTTTTCTTTTTTATACATCCTCAAAATATAATTACACATGTTAAACTTAAGTGTATTTTTGTGTGTGCGTGTTTGCGTATAAAATAGCAATTAAAAAATAACAATAGAAGCAACAATAGCAACAACAACAACAGATAAACATTTAAGAAATTCATACATTCACCAGTGGGTGGGTAGAAAGCCAACAATGAAATTCAGAGAAAAGAAAACGAAACACAAGCAGCCACCCCGTTTTATGTTTGAGTATGAATTGAACTCGAACAAGAATAACAACAACAACAGTAATTTAATGGGGAAATATATTTTCTAACGTTTTTTTCTATTTGTTTACGTTTTTGTTGTTGCTATTTATTGTTTACTTAGAAAAACAACAACAAAAAAGAAAACACTTGCAGATCAATGCTGGGAGAATGAATGAATATTTTACATACACGCGAAGACGTTGATGTCAATGATGATGATTATGATGAAGATGAAAAGGACATTTATGAGGAAGACAAACAAGTGCAAAATTAAAAAAAAAAAGTAGCCAAACAAATAAACAAACACACGCACTCATGACTCTACACAGTAACACACTTTCTGAAAAGCTTCCAGTTCAAGTTGAGGCTACAGCTTTTTGGCCATTGGACTCGTGTTTATTTGTAATTGTTATTACGAATTTTAGCTGTTCCTGTTCTTGTTTTAAATTGCTGGCTGCTGATATGTTAACGATGTCATACGTTGCTATTTATTATCCTTGTATGTTTGCTTTAACTAGTGAGTTGGATAAATACAGTGTGTACAAAACTCTCGCACATACACACGCACTTCAAAGAAGCCAACAATATTTTCTGAAGTAGTACTTTCAAGTACACTGAATAGGTTTTTTCTTATTGTTGTCTTTAATACACTTGAAAAAATTACAAAACAAGTGCACAAATAATGCTTCTTTGTTGTTTGTTTGATTGTTTGTTTATGATGCAGTGCTCTCGCTCGTTCGTTCTTGCTGTTTAAACAAGTGTGTTTTATTTTGTCACGGTTACTGATTGTCCTGTGAGCGGGTTTCTTGTGTTTGTTTAGCACTTGAATATTTTTTCTTTAAATTTTTTCTTAAGTTCAAATGAAATTTTTAAATTAACCTCAATGAGTTTCCCAAGCGTGGAAGAATCGTTTTTTTTTTATTTTGTAATTTTAAGAAGTTGTGCATAAATTATGCGCTTGGTAAATATTTAAGTTTAACATAAAAGTATCAAAACGTTTGGCCAGACTTCTTTCTATTTCTAAGAAGGTGTAAAATACGGGTAGATTTTACTCTACTATGACATATTGTTGAAATTTATTGTAAATTTTAACTTTTTCTGTAAAACTCTTAAATAAGTGCAAAGTTTTACATATTGTGTATGTAAATTGAAATATTTTGTGAAACATTTATAATTTTTAGTAAATTTCAACATTTTTAATAAAAAAAAATTTTTCTTGGCTGAGCTGGGATTTGAACCCGGGTTGATCTTTACATGTTTCAAGAAACACCACTTTCTATCGTCGGAAGATCTTTGAGTTCTACCCACTGCACCGCTGCGGTGCCCGTTAGCCAACAGTCAAACATCAATCTTTAACCAGTAGTACCGGGTTCAAATCCCAGCTCAGCCAAGAAAAATTATCAAATAATAGATAGACTATCGATAGTCTTAAAATATCGAAAATATCGATAGGAAAAATATAAATATCGATATTTTTTTATTTAAAATACGGCTATATATATAAAAAGAAGTGTACACTTTGATGTTACCACTAACTGCGAAAACGGGTAGACCGATTTCAACAAAAACGTTGGTGTACTTTGGAGATAGTCTGTAGATGGTTTATGTAATTATTGCATGAAATCGGCCCGGAAATGGTTCCGGAGATATAGCATTTAGATTTTCCTATATATTCCCATACAAATATCAACAAAATGCCCTCCATTTTGAACTCCTTCGAAACGGCTTGACTGATTTTAATGAAATTTTGTATGTGTTTTTGTATGAGAATAGTTCGAAGAGTATATTTTTTGTCGCTAGAGGGCGAAAAATATGGCATAAACTCCCCCTCCCTATATCTAATTAGCTAATCAACCTGTTTTCTTAAAATTTGGCATGCAGGCACTGTAACATTTGAAAGAAAATAGGGAATAGGGCAAGAGGAGTAAAAGCTCCCCCTCCCTATATCTGCTTAACAAATCGAACAATTTTCTAAAAATTTTGCAGGAAAATAGTGTTACATCTGGAAAGAACTAAAGACTAAAATTTTTACTATTTATGGCGTGATATAAGGCAATAGTGGTAAAAGCTCCCCCTCCCCAATCTTTTAAACTAATCAACCGTGTTTTTTAAAATTTGGCATGCAGTCACTGTAACATCTGAAAGGAAATAGGGAATAGGATGTGAAATAGGGCAAGAAGGGTTAAAGCTCCCCCCCCCCCCCCAATATCTTCTCGAAATTTCGCAGGCATATAGTGTTACAGCTGGAAAGTACTAAAGCCTATAGTTTTTATTATTTAGGGCGTGAAGCAGAAGGTGGAAAAAGTTCCCTTCCCTGTATCTTTTTAACTAATCAACCGGTTTTCTTAAAATTTGGCATACAGACACTGTAACATCTGAAAGAGCATGAAATAGGGCAAGAGGAGTAAAGCTCCCCCTCCCTATATCTTCTTAACTAATCAACTGTTTTTCTTGAAATTTTGCGGGCAAATAACATCTGGAAAGCCCTAAAGCCTATAATTTGTATTATCTTCTTAACTAATCAGACACTGTAACATCTGAAAGAAATAGGTTATATGGCAAAACAACGTTTGCCGGGCCAGCTAGTTGTATATAAAATTGTAAATTTTAAGTAAAATTTTTAATTATGAGGAAAATTTAAAATTTTGTGCAAAAATTTAAGTTTTGTGTTAAATTTTAAATATAAATTTTTGTGTAAATATTAAAATTTTTTTTATGTAAAATTTTTATTTTTGTGTAAAATTTAGTATTTTTGCAAAATTTTAAATATGTTTATTAAATATTGTATAAAACTTTTACTATCCAGTGTTGGAAAATAAGCACTAAATATCATCGCTCCTTAGTGTTCGGTAGGCTTGTGGAAAACACAAACGCTTATAGTGTTTGTGTCGAAAATCATTTAAAAAAATATAACGTTACCCTTTCGAACACAAAAATAATACCTACTGTTTTTATCAAACTCAACAAAATATGAGAACATTTAATTCCGTTCGGTTTGTTTTAACCGCAAACTTCATTGTGTTTGGTTCGACTCATTAATGTTCGTCGCTTTTGGCTGTTAAAAAAAAACCAAACATATTTACAAAAACAAAATACACATTCAAAAAAAAAAAACAAAAAGCCAACCAAATAATTTTACACAATGAAAATATATACACAATACTCACACAAGCTGTTCGTGATGCGGTCGTTGCTAAAATTTTTTGTTTGTTTATTTCAATATCAATCAAAAAAAAGAAACTATACAGAACATTAAAATATAATGTTTGTCTACAGTATCACTACAATTGTTCTGTGTTTTTTTTTTTAACGAAGAACAGAACATTATATAATGTTCGGCTCTTTCTTGAAAATAGTTACGAACGGTATTAAGGGTTGTGTTCGTCTACATAAACACTAAAAAAATAGATATCGTTCTTGGGTGTCTGAGCCGAACGCTAAAAAACATCTTAATAATATCAGTATTGTGCAAAATGCAACATGTTCAAACAAGCTATCAATATAAAATTTGTATAAGATTCGGATATAATGTCTTTGTTGTTTTCTATATTTAGCACTATGTGGCAAATTCGACATTTAGCTTTCAATTTGACATTTTGTGTACAATTACAAGATCTCTATAAAATTTTGTGTAAAATTGGAAATTTTGGGTAAAACATTTTTTATTTATGTAAAATTTCGCATTTTTTATAGAAATTGACAACTTAAATGTTACTTTTCCCGGTGGGGTGTCACAAAGCCATAGGACATAAAGCCATAATGGCTTTATGTCTCAATCCAAACGGACATAAAGCCATAATTTTGATATGGCCTTAAGTCTCATATCAATTTTAGTGGAATGGGACATAAAGCCATTATGGTGTTATGTTCCATTTGATGTGTTGCGTTACAAATGCTTATATGGTATAACAAAGACCTGCTTCGCTGTATAGCCGGCCTTCGGCCGGGCGCAAGGATTTTCTCCTCCATGGTATAACAAACACCGGCTTCGCTTACTAAAGCTTCTCTGTATAGCCGGCCTTTTGGCGGACGCAAGAATTTTCTCCTTTATGGTATAACAAGTACCGATTTCGCTAAGTAAAGCTTCTAAAATCTGTCTTGTTTCCGAACGAAGGCCGTTTACGCATAGAAGCTTTAGTTAGCAAAGCCGGTGTTTGTTATACCATAGAGGAGAAAATCATTGCGTCCGGCCGAAGGCCGGCTATGCAGAGAAGCACTTGTTAGCGTAGCTTTTTCGGGTTTTTTCCATATATGAACGACGTCCCCAAATTTAGGGGCTTAGTTCATTTTGGGTTTAGGGAGTTAATTCATTGGGGACTTAGTTCATACCGCCATTTTTGACATAAAACAGGGCGACATGAAACAACAAAGCATTTTCTACATGAAATAGGGTGAAATACAATCATTATCAAAAATATGGCTTTATGTCTCATTTTACGGAAAAAAATTTATGGCGTTAAGTCCCATTATATTGAGACTTAATGGCATATGCCCTTATGTCTCAATGGAATGGGACTTGACGCCATATGGCTTTATGTCCTATGGCTTTGTGACACCCCACCCCATTGGGTTTTTCGTGTAAAAATTTACATTTTGTGCAAACACTAGCATTCAACATGTAAAACTTTATAATAAGTTTTTAGTTTTACATGTAAGTAAAAACTTTGTCACGGTATGTAAAAATGTATTAAAAATTTTACATTTATGTAAAATGTTCTGTCAGTCGTGTTTGCAATTCTGCATTTATATAAAAATTTTATAAAAATATTAACGATTACACACATTTTATGTAAAATTTTAAATTTTATGTTAAAATGTGTAAAATTTGATATTTTCATATGATCCAGGCAGGTGTGTGTGCCTCATAAGGCACACCTCAGTTGATTATTGCTCGGATAACCTTTATTTTATAATTTTTTTTTCTTTCTTGTTCAGCTATAAAATTGAAACTGTTTAATCGTCTGGATACTTAAGTTTAAGCGTATTTGTTTTAAACGTTTCTCAACCGAGAGATGCTGGCTGACTGGTGTTTTCGTTTGTGATGTATTCATAATATTGCTGTTGTTGTTCTTATTGTTGGTGTTTGTGGTAAACGTTTGCAGTCAATTCACCCTTATAAACTTTTAAAAAACCAAAAAAAAGAAAGGAAAAAATAACAACAACTTGAACTAGAACTCACCCTGTTGTTATTTTTATTTTTATCTTTATTTCTATTTGAGTACTCACGACACTCACATTAATATCGAATTAGTTTTGCATCATGTGGTCCATGATGCAGAAAAATCATGTCGAAACTACAATCTACAACAAACAACAAACATTCTGCCATTCAGCCAGTCCAGCAGTCGGAATCAGTTAAAGTCTTTGCCAGCAAAAACTTGCGTACCATGGCAAATTTTATCTTTAAACATTTGGAGAAAGAATGAGCTATTAAAGCGCATTTATTTTGTGCTGTGGTTGTTGTTTATGTTGTTGTTGTGGGGTGATTGTGTATACAGCTTAGATATTTGACAGGTTTGGGTTTTCTATGCAACATTATTTCTTGGTATTTGGCTTAGAATTTGGCACTGGGGCCGCTTACACACTCTCTTCACTGCTTGTGAGTAAGTTAGTGTGTGTGTGTGTGTATTAGAGGAAGGTGAATCGATGGTGGGGATAAGTTTATTTGAGCCATTTCGAAGAGATGAAGGAAACTATGGAAATGTAAAGTGCGAAAGGTGAATGCGTATCATACACTATGACTGTCTAAATTTTATGGGAAACTATTAAAAGCACAAATATTTATAGAGCACACATACTTTAAGCAAAATAAGTTATGCTTTAAAGATGCAAAGCTTAACAATTTGCTTTAAACATACAGCAACTTAAGGTTTCCTTTGCTGCCACGTTTTTATTTTTGTGATTGCTGTTGATTTTCCTTCTTCAACTTGATGATGCCACAGATCATCAGATTTTCCACGTGAATAATTTTTTGTATTTTATTAAAACTAAGAAAATCTGGTTTTATAAGAGTGTGTCTTTTTTTTTTTTTTTGCTAAAGGTGTTTTAAAAAATTAGGTTAATTCCTGCTTGTATGCAGGCAAATGTACGAATACATTTTACGATTTCCTTTCAACATTCATTTTCTCATACGTAAATGAAGCCTGTCTAGAGCTTTATTTCGACTCTATACCAAAAAAACAACTGCTTTCGTAAGAATTGTTTATGAAATTCTTACAACAATATTAAATATTCAACAGAAAATTTTTTTAAATGTAAAAAAAAATGTAAAGTCGCTTGTCATTTGACTGACATATGCAAAATTTTGTAACCATGCGTTGCAAGGTGATTTCATTCTCACGTGTATGAGTATTAGGAGTTTTCACGAATGGCTGGTATTTAGGCAAAAGAAGAGGAAAGAAAAGAACAAAGTTGTGGTGTAATTGTTAGTGCCGGTTCACACACGTCAAGTTTGACTCGTCAAGTCTTGAGCTTTTAGGAGAGAAGGGAAAAGAGAATGCCATATCTTTTCCCCTCTCTCCTAAAAGCTCAAGACTTGAAGAGTCAAACTTGACGTGTGTGAACCAGCACTAACATAGCTAAATATTAGGGGCATTCTTTATTTACACTCCGTTAGGTTGAGCTATTGTTTTGATGTGCATCAAGCCTAACGAGGAAAATATGAATAGAATTTTTCTCAAAGATAATAAAACATTGAAACATGCATTGCATGGCGATATCGAACGCTTATTTGTGAATTGTAAAGCGATAAACTAACGACAGGCAATTAAGCAAAGAAGTGAAAATTGTTGCGTCACTACAACAACAAGTACAACAATAAAAAAACAACATTGTATTTTAATTGTTGCTTTAGTTAGTCAATAAGTCAAACACATAAGCCACTTTTGATTTTTCATTCTCTAACTAAGAAAAGCTTAGCTAAGCTGTGTTTTCAAAATAGAGTGAATTCGCCTTGGTCGTGTCTTAAACAAACAGAAAGTTAAAAAAAGAACAGAATAATTTTTTTTTTTTTAAATAACCCAATTTTAATTAGTAGTGTGGTTATTTTTGTTGAATTGTTTTATGGTTTTTAATAAAAATTTTGATATTTTAATTAGGCTAAAGTTCATTAAATAATTTTTTATGAAGAAAGGAATTTTGCAACATGAAATTAATTAAAATTTATTGATAATTTTTCATTCTTGACTGCCGCGGGGCTCGAACCCAGGCTTTAACGGACAGGTTACCCTTACATGTTTCGATTGCAACCACTCAATCTCTTCAGAGGGGCTTGCCGTTTAACACTCACAGCCATAGACTACTGCTGGCAGTTAATGGTCAAACATCAATCTTTAAACCAAATTGTATTTAACCTTTGGTAGATTGAAATTTGCTTAAAACGATTATCTATTTTAATTGATTTACATGTTCTTCCTTACTTCTGTTTTTTACGTACTTTTTGTCAAGAATTCTTCTCGAAGTCCAAAGTACATTTTTTTGTAACAATGTGCATATTTATTTTCTCATTTGCTAATGTTACGAGCAATGCACATTTATCAAGGTAGAGCAATAATTCCAAATTGTTTAAATTACTTTTTATTTCGTACAAGCTAATACCCGGTTTGCTTCACCCACCCCATCGTAATGAAAGAAAAATTTAATGGAGCAAAAATATATTTATATAATTAGTTACTCAAAAATGTTTCCTATTATATGGACGTCTAAGTTGCACTTACATGGGGCCCACTTTTGGCATTGTACCCATTTATTCTTCAATTATTTATATGAAGATCAAAGTTGCCTTGCAAAACTTGATGGCTCTTCTCCAGACATACGAATTTTAGTATTTAATTTATATTTGGAGGTACCACGTATCCAAGATATAGGAATTTTATTATTTACTTCATACAGGAGATGCCACGCCCATAATTAGTGATTTGCCCATTTTTGCCTTAAATATTCAAATTGATATTAAAGTAAGTCGAACAAAATTTGTGGCGCTAGTTCACAGATTTACTTTTTGTAGGAAGAGCCACGCCCACTATTGGTAGTCCGCCCATTTTTGTCCAAAATTTTTACAATAATACTAAAGTTACTTCTACAAAAAATCGGGATTCTAGCTGTTATAGCTATATAGTTTTTTGGTATTTAATTCATAAGGGAAGTGCCACGCCCACTTTTGTTAGTGCACCCATTTCTTCCCTAAATGTTCATATGGATGTTTAAGTCGCCTGTGCACTGCGAACTTTGATGACTGTGGCTGTACTACACGCAGAGAAAAAATATGGTTGGGCATGGTTACGGCAACAACACTATGTTTAATGTAACAATATATTATTGTCGTACACAAATAATTGTTATTTTTATTTAATATCAACAATATTATAGTTTCTGTAAACATATCAATGTTTATCGCAATTATGAATTTGACTATTGTTGACCGAAAAATAATTATTTTTCTAACAACTTAATTATGATAACTTTCTAAACATATTATAATTCTCACAACCATATCATGATATTTAATGGCCATAACATGATAAATTTCTATTCATTTATCATATTATGTTAAAGATGCAATCAAACTATTTTTACTCTAATCATATTATGTTAGCGCCATTTGTAAAATAATTTTGAAGAAGTTGTGTCGTTTTTTTTATTTGTGAGCGGTTAAACAATTAAAAGATAAAATTCCATAAAAAAAATAAGTTTAAAAATATTAAAAAATTAAAATATTAGCGGAGTTCATTCAAGTATTAGTGATGTAATAGTGCAAATGCAAAATATCATTGTTTTTTTGTAAAATCCAACAACAAAACACAAAGAGATTTCGTTATACATATTTTATAAAAGTGCTACGATATTTCATCAACATCTTAAAATCAAAAAAATGGACACATTGCTTCTAAATTTATTATGATTAACATGATGATAATATGATAACTTCTTAGCTTATTATGATTAACATGACAATAATATGATTAATTTCTTAGCTTATTATGATTAACATGACAATAATTTGATTACTTCTTAACTTAGTATGATTAACAGAATAATAATATGATTAAGGGAAACATATTATGATGACATATTACGAGTATATTTAGTCATAATATGATTCAATAATAATCTTAATATGGTGACTACAATCATAATTCTTATCATAATATGTTGCTCTTAGAATATGTTTACCACAACCATGTTTTTTCTTTGCGTGTAGTTTCGCATATATACGAATTTTAGTATTTATTTCATATAGGAGGTGCCACGCCCACTATTGCAAATGCACTTATTTCTTATCCAAAGCTTCATATAGATGTCAAAGTTGCTCCTGCAAAATTTGCAAATTTTTTATATTTTATATGGAGGCAATTTTGACACTTTGGAAGTTTTTATAAACACAAAAAATTAAGAGAGCGACGAGTTGACTTTATTGAATGTGCCTTGGTTACGAGCAGGGCTGTCAGATAAATTTGTGAGGAAATCGTCAGTTTCCTGAGAAAAAATAAAAAAATCGTCATTATCGTTTTGAAAAAACGTCAAAAAAATAGAACCACTTAAAATGTATTTTTTCTGAAACAATTTTTGTTCGGTTTTTATAAAAAAAAATATTCAAACAAAGCATTTTCAATCGTGTAAGAGCTACTGGGAGTCTCATGAAGAGCGTCTTTGATCGTCGTTGACTGCATTTTTTAATCGTAGTAGATTCCTTATACAGGAAAAACTGTAACACGAGTGAGATTCTTTCAATGCACAGCGAAAGACGCTTCTTTTTTTTAATTTAATTAATTTTTTTTTAATTCCCTATGCTAATCCCCGCGTAGCTCTACGCTTGTCTGCAGGAAAGAAACCAAAGTTTCTGGCGGGAATCGAACCCGCAACCCCGGGGCTGATAGACAAGCTCCCTACTAGCTAGCCTACTGGGGCACTCTGTTCAATCGTTGTGGGAATCGTTTAAGACGTGGGTAAAGATTATCTAACGAGTCTTTCATATCAAGCATCGTGTGAGACTCATGTAAACATTATCATATATTTCATGATACGTTCGCCGTGAAATTGTTGAAAATATGATTTATGCAGAGAGTTCGATAATGGTTTGAAAAAAGATAAACAAAGTGTAACATTGTTGTTTTTGTATTCAAAAAAAAAAATCAAAGATTTTCTTAAGACTTGCTAATTACAGCCGTTACTAAAAAAAGCAGCACGCGTTTTCTTGTTTTTGAATAGAGTGGCCTCAACGCTTTACAATTGTAAAAACCGATTTTGACAGCTCGTTGAATAGTGAAGTTAGCCGCTATTGTTAATCTAGCGTTTTAATCTTTATTTTTATTTATTATTATAAAATCACTACTGTTCGTGTCACAACGTTGACGCTCTTGCTTTGGTATGGCATATCAGCGTTAAAGCTTAGTCTGTGTTCATACGGCTCATGTCTTATTGACATGATTGCTACTTTATATGCGAGAGGGACGAGGGGAAAAGAAAAGAGTACACAGATGCATGTACTGTCTTTACGTTTTGCTTTTTCATTCGTTGTTTAATTTTGTTATTGTTTTCAATATCAAAAAAGCACACATGTATACGCACGACTATACAAAATAAAAAACATGTCGTCAACATGACATGAATCATTTGAACGCCAATTCATGTTCCAATAAGAAAAATAAAGATTCTTGTCAATAAGACATGAGCCGTTTGAACTCAGACTAAGCGCCTTCAGCTCTTGTTTAGGTACGGCTGCTAAGCATTCCAAGATTACAAAACGAAGGTGCCAGAAAATATAATGTTTTATTCAGACTTTGGAGACTGAAAAAAATCGTCACTTTTTAGAAAAAAAATCAGCAAATCGACACTTTGCTAATTCCGGAACAAAAAACCGTCAAAATGACGATAAATCGTCAAATCTGTCAGCCCTGGTTACGAGCCAAGAAAAAAACTGCAACGATAAGAGAGAGGAAAACCTCTATCTCAGCTGCCAAAAAAAATCTTAAGGCAGAATTAGTCTTTACTTTCTGTTCTGTTACGAATCAACTGATTTGTTTTTGTTATTAAAAAACCTGTGAAATTGATTAGTTTTTCTGTTCTGTTGCGGTTGTTAAAATCAAAAACTTGTTAAGTAATGCTAAGTTGCTACAGAAAAAGTAACTATTACAATTTCGTAATAGAACGGCACGGAACAGAAACAGAAAGTAAAAACTTACTGAGCCTTTAGTCTTTACTTTCTGTTTCTGTTCCGTGCCGTTCTGTTACGAAATTGCAATAGCCACTTTCTTCTGTAGCAGCCTACCAGCCATTTATGACAAATTTATTAGTTTTGCACCATCCATTGTTTTATTTCAATAACTTTAATGCACATTAATTTAAAGAAATTAATTTTTTGAATTCTTAAAATCCAAAAACAGTTTATTTTAATATTTATTTCTATCAATTTCACAGGTTTTATAATAACAAAAACAAATCAGCTGATTCGTAACACAACACAAAGTAAAGACTAATTCTGCCTTAACTCTATGATTTTGCTAGTAAGAAATGTATTTACTTTGCTGTTGTAACTTCACACGCGCAGAATTCTTGAGAGATCATTTTAAAAGAGTTTCTTCTCTAGTCATTTCCCTATGCACCCAGAGAAAAAAATATTTTTCAATATGGTCACCTTCAATAAAACGATTTTTAGCAAAACATTTTTAACCACATTATTGTTGCTTAAACCATATTATTGTTAAACTAACTTTTCTTAAAAAAATTTTAGTCATAAACATCATTCAGCTTCAAATCAACGGATGATTTGTTTCTTAAAAAAAAAAAAAAAAAAAAAATTGTTCACATTTCCAATGCCGTTGTTACGCAAAACATTCATTTGTCATTTCTAAAAATCAAAATTCTTATGGGGCTAAAGTTTTTCTACTTTTATTTTTCTTCTATATTTGATAGCAACATAAATAATATGTTTGATATTTAAACGTATGCTTTTGCCAAAATCATTAGCAAAAATTTATGTCTCGGGGGGTGTTTCCCATTCCTTCCCCAAATGCTGAATGTCTACAACCCACAAAATTTGTTTGTATTTTTTTCGCAACCAAAATGAATGACTGTATGAATGAGTGAATGAGTCTCATCTGTTGTGGATTAGATTATGTATCATAAACTTTTAATTTATTGGTTTTAAGGAAGTTGCAAACAAGTGTTTTATTCCGTTTCTATTTCTTTCCCTTTGCTTTGTTGAATTTTGCCAACTGTTTACATTCTTCGTCAGCAGAAATAAAAAAATTCTTTTCCAAAACGAATTCGTAGAAACTTTTTAGTTTAGTACTCGATCTCAAAAGTCCCCCTTCTTTAAGGGCTGTTTAAGGTTAAATGTGTTGGTAACATCGTCAAAAATTTTTGGTGTGCACTAGACTCTTGGGAGTTTTGGAAAAAAAATGCTAAAGATTTGTTTTGGGTAGAATTGTCTGGAGATATGTTTTGATAGCTTTGAATTATATTTAAATGAATTATGATTATTGTTGCATAATTGAAGCAGATGGTTGTCAAAGAACATTTTGGTTGAGATTTGAGTTTTAAAGAGGTTCGTTTGCACATTTTGCTGCAGATAATGCAATAACAACTCTTTTTTGAGATTGGGAATGCGGAAGAATACTAAAAACAAAAGCAAATTTCAAGTAAAAATTTTTCTTAAGTAGAACATTTTGAGAGAACTCAAAGGTTCCAAATAGACTGTAGTATTCCAAGAAGAAATCAATATTTTATTTGCTGTTGTAGAAAATCTTCTGATCAGCTGTTGAGCGCAGCTTGAAAATTTTAGACCATAGAAGATGACTTGAATAGAAAAAAAGTATATAAAATCCTGACCAGTGATGCCACCTAAGCCGTATTCGTTCTTAAAGGGAATTTAAAGTAAGAGTCATTAAATTTTAAGGGCCGATGCTGATATTGTATAAAACACAAACTTTTTAGGAAATTATTGTCATTTCTTTTAATTATGATAATATTGGTATGATTCAATTATTTATGGAACAAAATATAGGCCAAATGGCCATCGGATAGAGGCACACCTCCAAATTTTTGATGACGCTGAGGCATAATTGAGGTTCTATGTCGTTACCGTGCCGAATTATCTCATCCTTTAGCTCTTGAAATGTTGCAGGCTTATCGACGTACAGCTTTTTTCCATTAACTCCAAAGAAAGAAGTCCAACAGTGTCAAATCACATGATATTGGCGGCCAATTGACCAATCGCCACCGTGTGAGATAACACGGTCATTGAATTTGTCGCGCAAAAGAGCCACTGTTTCGTTAGCTGTGTGGCAAGTCGCACCGTCCTGTTGAAACCACATATCGTATACATCCATACATTCCAATTCGGGCCATAAAAAGTACGTTATTATCTCACGATAGCGAACACCATTCACAGCAACTGCCTGACCGGCCTCATTTTGTAAAAAATACGGCCCGATGATACCGTCAGCCCATAAGCCGCACCAAACAGTCACTCTTTGTGGGTGCATTGGTTTTTCGACAATCACTTTTGGATTATCATTTGCCCCAATGCGGCAATTCTGCTTATTGACGAATCCACTCAGGTGAAAATGTGACTCATTTTGATTTGAACGCCCATTTTCATAATAAGCCTGAATAACTTTAAAGGTGGAAGTACATAAAACGCGTTAGTTCGTCGTCGAGTATCGTGCGTTTAAAAACTTTAGCGCGTTAAAAATTGCAAGTTACACAACACGCGTTACAAAAGCCATTCATGTCAGCTGTTTTTTATTTGTTTACTTATTTGTGCATTAAAAACGGGTTCGAAAGTATCCCAGTAAAAACTTCGCTTACTTTTTCAAAACGAATATCTTCTTTAACTCATTATTTAGTAGCTTTCTCCTATAACTACAGCTATAACAACTTCTATAACTACTTTTTTCTGGATGCATTTAAGTAAAAAAATAATGACTTACTTTTAAATGAGTTATTTTTTGGACATGCCTTGTAAAATTCATTGGTTCTTTCAGTAGAATTGTAAGTAGTGCCTTCATATTTTTCTGATTACTCAACACATTATTTTGTAGGCGAAGTTTTTACTGGGATATCAAGATTTTGTTATTTTATTGAATTTGTTCTTTTTATATAAACATTGTATGTTTTTTAAGCTCTTCAATAAGTTTTTCTTTCATGATTCACAAATTTGTTAAATTATTCCATTTATTGTCAGCTGATTACTTGTCAAAAATACACAACGCGTTAAAAAGTTCAAAGTTAACCAACTTTCTGGCGCAAGTGCGTCCAAATAGTTTGCATGTAGTTTGTTCTATGAAAATACACTAGTTTAATTTTTTTTTGACAGAAGAAGACAGAGCGCGCACGCACTAACGCGTGTTATGTACTTCAACCTTAAAGCGTTGCTCGATTGCGTATCTTAACATGGTTCAAATTGAGTTAGTCTGAAATTGAGAAATGTCAAATGAAATGCAGAAAAAAACTTGACGTTTAGGTGTGGTTCAGATTCAACATCGGCCTTTAAAATGTAACAACCCTTGTAAAAACGCGAGGATGTTCACTAAAATAACAGAGTTCTTATATTTGATCAAGGCGAATTCACTACAGGTGGCAGCGATATTTGTTTTGATTTTACAATGTGTAGCCTAGAAATAGTTGACATTTCGAGCGTAAATGCAAAAAATCTCTGTTGTTACTGTCGTTTTTGTATTATTGCCTTAAGGCCCAAATACACTTATCAAAATACTCATCAAACATTGTGGTAGGTGTAGTGAAAAGGTGTTTGTATGTGTCACACCGACAATGCTGGATAGAAAACTAAAAAATTTAAATATGACGGCGAATATAACGTCCAGCAGACGTACACGAGTGAATTCGCCTGCTGGACAAGCATTTGACAAGTGTATTTGGCCCTTTATAATTCTTTTTTATGTTATAAAAATAAGCTTATTTTTAACAGAAAAAGAGTTAAAAATTTTATATCGTTAAAAAAAATTAAACTCACCTGAGAATTCACTTAATTACTAAAACACTGAATGAATTCATTATAGTTCGTTTTAAATTTCAATTGCTTAAGATTATTTTTTAATTAACTCTCCCTTTCATTTGAACAGGAGAAAACAAAACGGAAATGTCATTTGAAACTCCTTTTTTCTCTTATCTTAAAAAATTCTGCATTTCCGTTTCCTTTAATTGGCAAACAGGGAAAATTATTTAACATTAACAGCCAGGACATTCAAATAAAGTGTGGAAAACAAGCTAAGCGTGTGTCAATTTTGCATACAGCACATTTCGTTAGAGAATCAGGGATTTAAAAGCAAATAATTAAAGCAAAATTGAAAACGTGTGTCAATTTGAAAATGGTGAGACAAGACATACAAATCAAATTATTTAACGATTACAAACACAAGGCCAACCTAAATGAATGAGGAATGAGGAGAAATGAATTGAGTGAAAGAACGCGTGTTAAATGTCATGCATTAAATGCCAGGCAAATGAAAAGACCGACGACGACGAGTGTCAGAGCTACAAAAATTCTGTATTTGAAGTTTACTTAACGGCAGACACATGACTGCTAGAAAATCATCCTTTCAATGGAGGGGGTTGCTTTAAAATGGAAGAGATTTGAAACTTCAACTACAGACACGTGCAGCTAGAAAAAGATTTCTGCCTGTTCAGTTAACCACTTATTCAGCCAATAACTCAGTTATTTACTTATTATCCATTTGATTAACGTTTGAAAACTTGCAGCTATTGAATTATTTAAGCAGGTTTTGTACCAGCATTTCAAAGAAAAATCCCAAAATCCCATACACAATGCAAAAAGCAAAACTAAAAAAAAAAACGTATTTGGCAGACGTTTCAGATTAGTTTAACATAATTTTTTATGTTGTTTCTGATTGTTTGCTTAGAATTATCATGAGCTTGTTAAACAATTAGGAAAGAGAAATACACAATTCTTTCAAACATTTTCCCAGGCTAAAGAGCAAAACTGTAATAAATTTCTTTTAATAAATTCTTTTTTTTTTAATTTCTTTCAAGGTTCTCTAATGGGTTCGGCGAGTGAAGATGAAGACGACGATGATGATCCACCACATTTAAGGGGACCCCCTCTGGGTCTGGGTATGTTAGGACCAAATGGTCCAGACTCAGCAGGTGGACCATTGGGAGCATCAGATATTTCAGTACAAAGCATGAGCACCGACAGCAAAAACACGCATGACGATTCAGATCAGGTAACATATGAAAAGTTCATACAAACACACACACACATTTATCTATCTACCCATATTTAAGCCAAAAAAAAACAGTCATGATCATCATCATTTTTCTCTCTACTATAAATGATTAATGATTATGAATATGTTTTAGCTGTTATCTCAACAAATTTGTAGTTTTATTTTTCAACACATTTCTTTTTTATTTAAAATGAAAAATCTCTTTATTTTTTTGCTTTTTCGCAATTTTAGGGTTCCTTAGATGGTGATCCTGATGCGAGAGGTGATTCTCAAGCGGAAAATAAAAGTCCTGACGATGCTAACGGTTCGAAAAGAAGGGGCCCGCGAACAACGATCAAAGCGAAACAATTGGAGGTACTGAAAACAGCATTTAACCAAACACCGAAACCCACACGACACATCCGTGAGCAATTAGCCAAAGAAACGGGGTTGCCCATGAGAGTAATACAGGTTAGTTGGAATTAAAAATAAAAAGCTTTTTGTTTTCTTTTACTATAAAAAGTAATGAAACTTGTTAAAAATATCGATGCAAATAAATATCTATTAAGATTTTTATAGAAATTAACGAAATCCTTAAAAGCTCCAAATTTTTCCTTGAAGAGGGGTTTACACTATCAAACTTGAGTGACAGTAAAAAAAACTCATGAAATGCATTTCTGATTAAATCTTGACTGATGAAAGTTAAGGTGGATTCATCCATGCGCCCAACCAATATTTTTGTCCTAGAATAATTTTTTAATAGAGTCTTCTGCAGAACGATGCAATTTCGGAAACTTTGTTCGAAAAAACAAAGTTACCACATGGCTTACAGATGTTAACAATTATACAAAATGGCAGGGAAAAAAGCCAACTATGGACTTATATTAAATTGTCTTCTAAAAATATGTTAGTTTTTTCTATAAAGCGAAAACTTTAAGCTTTTAAACTGTTTGCAATAATTACAAAAATTTTTTGTTAATAAATTTGTAACTCGTTTACAAAAAAAAATCCCTTTTTAAAATAAAAAAATTTTAAAAGCTTTTAAAAACTTTTTTTCATGATAATAATAATTTAAGTAAAATTATATTATCTTATCCAGTGATAGCTTTAAAAACTTTTTTTTCAAATTTAGTTTTAAGAACTTAAGCTTTTCTTAAGCCTAGAGTACACGGAATGTGAAAATCCACATTAACATTTGGTTCTGACGTAATTTCGACGTCATTACAAGGCCATAATGGTCGTTGTGTGTTGTATGATGTTGCCAAACCAGATGCGCATGTGGATAATCACATTTAATTTGTAATTGTATTAATAAATATAAGCTTTTTATATTTTAAAGTTTAATTAACTTCAGCCGTTAGCATTCATATTTTAATATGTATTTAAAACTTAGTCTTCGTTAAACACCAAAGTTTTAAGGGAAAACAGTTTATTAACCTTACCACATTAAAGTGGTTAAGCTTTTCGTAAAAAGCTTTGAATCAAAGCTTTTTTTTTGTTTTTTTAAATAAATATTACTTAATTTTTGGGTGCCCCAGTAGGCTAGTTGCTTGTTAGCTAGTCTATCAGTGCGAGGGTTGCGGGTTCAATTCCCGCCAGAGAATCTGGTCTGTTTCACTATAACGAGCTGGAAGTCTACGTTACTACTTTAGGTTTATAAAGTTGGACCATAATGTGTTATTGTATTTGTAACATAAATAACACTATGGAACATTTTTGGGATTATTGTCTGGGGGGTGAGAAATTCCAAGTCAGGGTGATGGTACTAGGTCAGTATAGTAAAACCCTCAAAGGGTTTGGCGTTCGTATGTGTCAGTTTTTTTTATGACATTTTAAATTTTTTCCTTATCTTGATGTTTTTTTGTTTAACATAACTCGAGAACCACTTGTCCGATTTTGCTAAAACAAACTCAAAAAAATTAAGAATTACAATTTCTTTAATCCGTTCATATAACGTTTTTCTTTATAATCAACAGTTTTGCCGGTAAAAATAAATTTGTGGAGAATTATAATTGATAAGTGCAAAAAAATGTTCAAGCCTGGATGTATGCAGCAGATTTTATCACAAACCTGCACTGCAATTTTTGTGACTTTTTTTAAGCGATCGGTGAAAATCGTCGGACTTTTGTTTGTTATTTGAAAGAATACACCCACATTCAGTGATGCCAACAGTAGAGATTTCCCCTTTTCTAGGGATTTTTTTTCAGACCTCTATTTGAACTTTATGCAATTGCACAAAAACTTTTCAGATCCATTAGAATATTTTTCTATCTAACTGATTTCATTTAAATCTTAAAAATGTCCATATTCATCAATAAATCTCAATTTATCTCAAAAAGCTCTTAATCGGTAGCAATTTAATAATTGCCTATTAATCCCTAAAGGGGCCTTTATAAAGTGCAGACATTTATCAATTCAATAACTTGCAACAGTGCAGGTTACTGCACTTTTATTACTAAAAGCAATGCAGACGCCCAGAGAGTAGAAACCATGAAATTTATTGACGTTCACACTTTAAACGAAAATTGACACCTTCAAAGCGCAACAACAACAACAACAATAATAATAATAACATACACATACACGTTTACATACACTATTCAAGGAATAAACACACACACACACACATAAATTTATAGCCTTTATAATTATGTATGTATGGATAAGTGTATGCCACAATCGGTGGCAATATTATTAAACTGTTGAAAGAGTAAATAAAAGCCGACGGCAAAATTTGACACCAAGAATAACGCGTTTTAAACGCACATTTAGTGTAAAAACAACTTAAAAGTTTAAATGAATAAACGAATCTTGTCTTTAACTTCAAATTATTTGAAAAGAAAAAAAATTCCAAAATAAAAATCGAATTGAAGATAAAATTACTTTTGAAAGTACCCCTATCATGAGATTTGAAAAAAATTATAGTTTAGTTTTGATTTGGAAAATTGTTGTTGTTTTAAAGATTTTTTTCTCATTTTTGGATTTTATGGTCAATTGTCACGTTCCAACGTTCACTTGTTTTTAAAAAACAAAATCATAATGAAAATTGTTTAAGTACCAGGCAGCCAACCAAACAACCAACCAGCCGTTAGCAGCAGTATTTATCCAAAAAAAAAAAAAAAATATTGTTTGGTTTTTGCAAGTAGTCATCACTGCCATCTCATCACCTTCATATTCCTCGTCAAATTGTATTGTGTGGCTTGTTTACCTCAATTCTGAAACACCATGAAACATGAACGAACGGAACGGACTCTTTTTTCCAGCTTATGATCCAATTATATTTTTCCACTTATTTGCAATTTATTTTTCGTTTCTTCTTCTGAAAAATACGAAATTGTTAGATGTTTGCAGTTTGTGGCATGTTAACGTGCTGTGGCTGGTCTTTAGTTTGAGTTTTTTTTTCGCTTATAAAATTCGAAATTTTGTTTTTTTTTTTTGAGTAAAACATGTTTTTTTTACTATAAAAAATTAAATTTTATCAAATTATTTTTAAAAATTTAATCTAAATTCCCGTGCCCATTGAAAGTGTGTTGATCCGAAGACAGGTGATTGGATGTAATTTAATCTAAAGCTTGAAATGCTCAAACCGGAAGAGGTTTACGATTAAATTTAGCTAAAATGTTAAGCAATTAGTGCAATTTTTCTTTAGAGTTTCATAAACTTACAGTTTAAAACATTTGCTAGATAAACTAACAGTTGTGGTAATAAATATAGGTTAACTTGATATCAAAATAAAACAAGGTGTAGTTTAAATACTTAAAGAAATAGTTAAATTGTTTCTGATTTGTTTTAAGCACATAAGAAATACAACAAATACGTGACAGTTCACACTACACAAAAAACAGATCGGTATTTTATAATTCGCTTTGAACTGTCAAATATACTCACGATTAAAAATGGGGTGACAAACAAAATTAACACTCAAATACAATTAAAAATGCAAAATGCAAAGAATAAAAATAATTTGTTTTTTTGCACATTTTTTCATTGTTTAATTATTTTTCTTTTAACTGTTTTAAAAAATAAACGAATGTTTTCAAAGCTCGTTTGTCAAAAACACACATTAAAGTCGCACTTAACATTATTTGCTATAGCCAACGGTTGTATTTTCGACGCCGTCGTTGAAAATTTTTCAATTTTAGTCGCCGTCAACGATATATTTTACTGGCGTGCTCAGCGTCTGCTATGTTACATCGGCTTCGAGTAACTGAACAGCAAAGGGCCAAGAACTGAGCCCTGTGGAACTTCAGAATGAACATCCTTGAAACCTGACTCTCTAAAACCGATAACAACCTTTTGTACACGTTCAGATAAGTAGCTACTTATGAGAGACACTGCGCTTCGACTAAAGCCAAAGAAGAATTCCAATTTCCTACAAAGAAGTGAATGAGCTACTCTATCGAAGGCCTTTGAAAGTCCAATAAGCACATTAGCGACAGATCACCCACATCATATGCTGGCCTGATATCATCAAGTACTTTCAGTACAGCAGTAGTACAACTATGGTTTGAGCGAAACCCAGATTGCAACGGGGACAGCAAGCAATTTGTATTGATGAAGCCAATCATTTGCCGTGACATTATTGTTTCAAATACTTTAACAAGAATAGGAAGTATACTAATTGGCCTAAAGTCACTAGGGAGGCTTGCAGAGTTTGTGTTTGCAACTGGTATAGTCTCAGCAATTATCCATACTTTTGGAAAAGTGGAAGTTGTGATACAATAATTAATGATATGTGCTATAAATCCAACAACATAGGGTTATATTATTTTCAGAAATCAAATGCACATACCAATGGCATTAGAACGAATGCTCATCACAGTACTATAGACTTCATCATCAGATATAGTGGAAAACTAAAATCTATTCGGGCAAACATAAGGGGGCTGAACAGTAGACAAGTCTGGATCATTTGGTTTGTTCAATGCAAAAAAAAAAAAAAATCATTTAGAGTGTTAGGATCTAATAGACAATCTGGATTTGTACGCGGGTGGACACCTAAACTTTTGATATTCGTACAGAGCTGTCTAGAGGTAAGTGACGTGTTTAGCTTCCGCGTGAAAAAAAAATTCTTAGCTTATCTTACAACCAAATTAGCACGATTCCTAGCTCCATTTAACAACTCCCTGATAAAAGCAGAGGGATGATTTTTCCATCCGTTGTAGCATCGATTGCGCTCACGAATTGAATATTTAACAATCGCATTAAACCACGGACAGGATTTCTTAACGTCATGGATACTAATGCCATTGGTTAAAAGATTGATGTCTATAGTCTGCCAGCTGTCGCAGCAAAAACCACAAGGAATTCTGACGATGAGATTGTGTTTATTCCCAAATCGTGTAAATTCGATCCGAATTCATTCAAGAATAAAAATTATAAAATTCATTTCATGTTGGAAAATTCCTTCCTTCATTAAATTAAAATTTAATTTGATGAACTTAAGCCTGATTTTAAAATATCAAAAAATTTAATTATTCTGTACCCATTTTCTGTAACTTTAGTGAGAACTTCTTGCATCGAAAAGATGTGAAACAAAATATTTCATCGTTTCTCGAAAAGTGAGAAAAAAGTGTGTCTGTAACTCATGTCGAAAACTATCAAAAAAGATTACGTCGTTACGTTATAAATGTCATAATATTACACTCGAAGCCGATGTAAAATTGCAGACGTTGAGAGCGCCAGTCACACATAGCGTTGACGGCGATCAAAATTTACTAAAATTTAAACAATTTTAACGACGGCGTCGAAAATTCAACCGTCGGCTATACCAACTTTAATATTTGTTGTTTGCAAATGAGCTTTGAAAAAATTCGTATATTTAATAAAAATGTTAAAAGCAAAATAATTGAACAATGAAAAAATGTGCCAAGAACAAAATATTATTTATTTATTTATTTATTTATTTATTTATTAATTACATTAATATAATTATTGTAACTAACTTAAGCTTAGAGTTCTAGCTGCAGTGGCTTTCGACTCTGATTGTTAAAAAAAAAATTAAATACGATTTTGTAGGTTATTTTCTAAAACATATTTACAAACTAATTTAATGTTTTGTTCGTTGACAACTTTTAAGATATCAGATGGAGAACGGGTGCCAAATATGTTGATTCTGGAAGAATGGTATATGGGGCACTCATCAAGGATGTGGACGATATTTAGTTCTCTATTGCAAGATTCACATATTGGATGTGTGGTTTTTTCAAGTAGATAACTGTGAGTTAGTTTGCAGTGTCCTAACCTTAGTCGTACTATTATATTGGTTTCTCTTCTAGAGCACGTTTTGGGATAAAAAGGTTTATTATTATTCTATGCATTTTGCATTTTTATATAGTTTTTAGAGTTAAAATTGTTTCAAAGCGGGAACTTTTCTCACAAAAATGTTACAGACACACTTTTTCTGTAAATAGGCGTGTAATTTCCTTACGTGACAGCTATTACTCTCCAAAAAAGTTACAGACACAGTTTAGTGAGAAAAACAGCTGTTTGTTTCAATATATGGCATTTTTGTTTTATTTCACACATTTCAATCGAAAAGATTCTCGACGCGAGAGTTACAGAACATGAGCAGGTCTTTAATAAAGTCCCGAGAAAATAATATTTTACAAAATTTAAAAAAAAAATATTTTTCTTTGTAAAGTTTGAAGAGAAAACGCTTTTTAAGGCGATCTGTCAAATAAGATTTATCAGCCGGGTGGTTTCTAATTCGCATTCTAATGGTTTGTTTCGTATAAATTGTATGCAAATGAGAAGTTTTGACATACAAAAAACGCTTCCGCTCTTATTTAGGTAGCTCAGTTATTACAGCTATTTTAAAAATAAATAAAGAGCTTTTATTACATCAAACCAATATTTGTGTGTTTTTTCATACTTATTTCTACAATTCAAAGAAAAGCTTTTTTTATCAACTTTTTTTTAAATTAATAAAAGTAAACCTTTCGTAGAAACTATTAAAATTTAAAAGCTATTTTTGTAGCTTAATTTTTTTGTTTTCCTAAAAAGCTTTCCTTTTCAAGGTTTAAACAAACTAAATTTCTGCAGAAAGTCAAGTATTCCTTTAAAATGCTGTATTAGTGCTTTAACCTTCTGTTTTCAAATAAGAGTTTTTGTTGATTATCCTAAACTTTATTAAAGTTTTGAAAGATATGAAAGAGTTTTAAAAAAGGCTTTTATTTGGATTTTAAATTTAGTTTTCTACAGAAAGCTTTTATCAAGTTGTCATTTAAGGTTTTTATCACATCTTGAAATAAAGTCTTGTAGAAATAAAAATATTTTAAACATTTTTTTTTTCAAAGAGATTTCCTTAATGTAAAATTAAAATTAAATTCTTTATAAGAAGAAAGACAAGTTCCATGAATTCTATTTGTTTTATAAAAATAAATACAGTATTGCTTCTAAGCTTTGTAAATAAAACAATTTAATAAAAGCTTTTAATTTAAAACCTATTTCAAAGCAACATTTTTTGTGTAAACAAATTTAAAATTTTCGGTTTATTTACAAGCTTTTCACTTTAAAAGTTAAACAAAAGTTCAATTGAAAGATTAAAAAATCTCTTTTTAGAGCTTTTATTATGAGTGTTAAGACAGTTTTAACTTATAAATTCATAGTGTAAACTCTGTTATTTATTCTATTCAGATCTGTCTTTTTCTGAAGTGAAGCTTTTTTTCCCTTTAAAAGTTCAATTGAATGATTAAAAAAGCTCTTTTTAGAGCTTTTATTATGAGTGTTAAGACAGTTTGAACTTATAGATTCCTAGTGTTAACTCTGTTATTTATTCCATTCAGATCTGTCTTTTTCTGAAGTGGAGCTTTTTTCACTTTAAAAGTTCAATTGAAAGATTAAAAAAGCTCTTTTTAGAGCTTTTATTATGAGTGTTAAGACAGTTTGTACTTATTAATTCATAGTGTAAACTCTGTTTTTTATTCTATTCAGATCTGTCTTTTTCTGAAGTGGAGCTTTTTTTACTTTAAAAGTTCAATTGAAAGATTAAAAAAGCTCTTTTTAGAGCTTTTATTATGAGTGTTAAGACAGTTTGTACACTGAAAGAAAAATGCTTCATATATTTAATGAATCATTTTCATAAAAAAGTTTTCCTTGGGTAAATGAAAATTTTCATTGTCTAAATGGAATTTCATAGGTTTGATGAAGTATTTTCGTTAAAATCGCTTCATTAGATTTCGTAATTACGTTAAAAATTTTCATTGGATATATGAAAACTTAAGTTTGTCCAAGTTAAACAAAAAATTTTAATTGGGAACATAAAAAAACAATATACAAACATAACTATATTCATAAATTAATACAAAATTATAGTTTCCTTAAAAAAATGTTTAATTGTTATTTAAAAAATGTAAGATTTAATAACTTCATACATCTAATGTTACATGTATGCCATTAAATTTATGAAATCAAAAAATTTTTTTATAAAAGCAACATATTTCAATAATTGCCTTGATAAATTTAAATTTTCATTATGACAATAAAAATGTCATTATAGTAATGAAACAAAAACTTTCAATCCACTTTCAATCAACGTTGTTATTGTTATTATGGACAATTTAATCTCATATTTACGGTCTTAATTGAGAAAAAAAACATAGTTTTTTTATACAAAAACTACACTGCCCCGGTAGACTAGCTGGTAGTGAGCTAGTCTATCAGCACCGAGGTTACATGTTGGAATCCCACCAGAGACAGAAAAAAATAAAAAATAAAATAAAGTAAAATAAAATAAGAAAAAAGAAAAAAAAAATAAAAAAAAAAAAAAAAAATTTTACTTTATTGAAAGTATTCATCCAATGAATAATATTCATGGATCTAATGTAATGTTTCATTAAGTCCTTTTAATGAAACAGGTTTCATTGATCCAACGAAGCGCTGCATAGGTTCCTTTATAATGCAATTTTTCATGGGATTAATGTCAAAATTCGTTAGTATTGCGAAGAAAATTCTTTCAGTGTACTTATTAATTCATAGTGTAAACTCCGTTATTTATTCTATTCAGATCAGTCTTTTTCTTAAGTGGAGTGATCTAGTTAAGTTTTTGCTTATGTTTTTTAATCTCAGCTTTTTCAAACTTTTATGGTTTCACTGTAGTAAAGAGCCATTTAATATCTTAGCAAACAACTTTTAAACCACTCTAAAACCCTACTCACGTTATCAATTCAAAATTTTATTTGCGTCAATGTAAAGCCGTTCATAGTTTTGAATATTCATAAGACTCCCAAAAGACTTTCCGTTACAGATTCATTATTTAAACATTTTAACGCTTGATTGATAATATTTGATTTTATTACTGCTGAAACTTTTTCAAAACTTGTTGTTGCTTAACCAACTAACTAAAAAATATAAACTCTATATTTAATGTATTTCTAACGTCTAGAGTGGGCGTTTCTGCTTTTAATATCTGTTTGGGGAATTTATTTACGTTTTTTTTTTAATATTTTTTCGAAAAAAAAAAATTATTCTTCATCTCCAACAATTATGCAAAAGAAGCTAAAATTCAGCGGAATCCGTATTGTGTATTTTTACGAAACCCAGCCGTTTAGTCGTTAAGACAACTTCCGTTTTAGTGGAAAAAAATCGTAAGAAAAAAAGGTTCGTTGTTTTAGTTTTTTTTTTTTTTAAATCCATTCAAGCATTTCAAAAAGTCATTGAAAGCAGAAGAAGCTCTGCTGTGGCTTTTGTAGTCTTATGAATATTTATTTATTATTGATGAAAGCTTTAAGATGCATTCAAAACAACAACTCAGACTTAAAATTAAAAAAAAAGAAAAATAAAAAATTATTAAATGTTTGCTGTTGCTGTCAAACGATTTATGCGTTTTTTATGCTTAAATATTGTTTGAAGAAATATTACTGCAACTATTTTAAACCCTGGAGTTCTGAAAGCAATAAGACTTAACTTTCCGCCTTGGTAAACTTTCATGTGCACAAACAATTTTGAAATATGAAAAAATATGCTTAAACATAAAAAAACACAACGGATTGTCATTTATTTATGGGTGTCCAACTTAAAAATCCGGGATTCACAACAGATGGCGTATCTTTAACTCATGGTTGGTGTCTTCAATAACTTGTTAGATATTAAAACTTTTCTCTTTTAATCTCACTTAATCATTTCAATTGAATGGCTTAATAATGACTAAAACCCGGGGCCTAATTTTGGCAGTCGTGATCGAGTTCTTTCTCGATTTGAAAGCAATTTGATTTCTAATTCTTTCAGTCGCTACTGAACGAATCGAAATTATTTTTACAGTATTGTGAAACTCAAATTAATGCATTACAACATTGTGAAAAGAATTCCGATTAGTTCAGTATTGACTGAAATCAAATTGCTTTCGAATCGAGAAAGTACTCGATTACGACTGCCAGAATCAGGCCCCTGGCTAAACAAGATTTTATTAGAAAAGCTCACTAAAGTAATTATTAAACAAGACACAATTTTTGGCTCACAATTTCTTAGAACTTAATGCAAATTTTGCTAAATAAAAAGTAAAAGTGCAATATGTATTCGGCTCTACCGAAGCTCTGATACCCTCTACCAAAGTTAAAATATTTTAGAAGTGGGCTTTATATGGAACTCCACAATTATAAACCAATATTTATTACAACTGAAGTCGCAGTATTAAAATTCGTTGCGGTTTTAGGCGTTTTAAAGTCTATTTTAACAAGTCATACAAAACTTGAATTTGACATAATTTAAATAAAACATCATGGTTTCTTTACTAAGAGGCGTATTAAAGTGATAATCAGAAGGGGATTTTGTATTGGACCTATTGTAAATTATCGATCGTTCATTACAAAAGTCGGCAGAGCAATTTTAAGAATTTAAAACTGTGTTCGAAAATAAACAGAACATTATTTTGCGTTCGGCTGACACACCCAGGGACAATATCTATTTTTAGTGTTTGTGTAGAAGAACACAACCCTTAATACCGTTCGTAACTATATTCAAGAAAAAGCCGAACATTATGTAATGTTCTGTTTTTCGTCAAAAAACAGAACAATTTTAGTGTTCTGTTCTTCGTTAAAAAACAGAACAATTTTGGTGATACTGTAGACAAACATTATATTTTAATGTTCCATAGTGTTTCTTTTTTACATTGATAAAGAAATGAAAAAATAAAATTTTTTAGCACCAACCGCAGCACGAACAGCTTGTGTGTGTGTTTTCTGTTTATGTTTTGTTAGTGTATTTTGTTTTTGTAAAAAAGGTTTGTTTTTTTACGGAATTAAGTGTTCTCATATTTTGTTGAGTTGGATAAGAACAGTATTATTTTTGTGTTCGAAAGATGACAAACAGGGAAACGTTATTTTTTTAATGATTTTGTACACAAACACTATTAGCGTTTGTGTTTTCCACAAATCTACCGAACACTAAGGAGCGTTTTTTTCCTTTATTTATTCCTCGAGGGAACATAGGGCTTCAATAAGATATTCCCAACTTAATCTATGGTTCGCAATTATTTTTGCCTCATCCCATGATTTATTGATGTCAGCTGGTTCTCTCCTTACAGACCTACGCCAGGTAAGGAGGTAAGGAGCGATATTTAGTGTTTAGTTTCAAACACTGATTTAAAACAAACCTAGATTAGACCAAATTTCAATACAGTAATAAAATTTTTTTAACATTTTATGTGTCTTAAAGTGCTTTTTGGAAGCCGCTTTGTATGGGGCCTATGGTAAATTGCGGTACGATCCTCACGAAATTTGCCAGAGTGATATTTTATGGGGTCTAAATTGAATATTAAAAGAGTTTTACACGGTACGGCAAACTGCTTTCTTTGTAATCAATAAATAACTTATCCATTTTCTACTTTCTCTACTTTTTAAAATAAAAACATGTTCAAAAAGAATAGTTTTTTTTAGCTTGTAGTAGCCAATTTGTTAAATGGTAACTGGGTAAATCTTTAGTGCGCACACAACCACCAGAACTGCTGGGTATTCATACTCTCAAACACATTATTTTTACCTCGATTGTTTTAATGTTTGTCTGAGTTTTTATATTTTTTAGGAGTAGAAAATTGTGTTTTTCTCTTTTTTTTCACTGCAACTGACAACTTCAGCCACATTTGTCAGTTACGGTTGACCACAACCACTGAGTTGTATGTATTAAATATTTCACATTGTTGTTGTTATTAGTTTTGCCATTTATAGGGGCTTAAGTTTTTTTTTTATTGGCCTTTAAAACATTTTGTTGGGGTTCATCGCTTTTAAGGCAGGTTTTTTTTTGTGTGTGGCTTTAAAATGGATTTCAAACAAAATTTTTTTAAATTTTAAAAAGAGAATTATAATATCACATGAACTGGTCCGGCGAAATAGATCCAAACTCCAATTTAAATCGCATTGTAAATTCGTTCGATAACGAATACCGTAATTTGGTCCCTTGTTTATACAATCATAAAAGCATATTGATTTTTAAACAAACTTGCTAACTTTCTAGCACTGCTTACTGTAGGGTTTAAAAAGAGGGTTTCTTAAGTATCTACTACAGCAAAAAGAAGTAAGCGTAGACATTGCGGATCAGCTGTTTTATTTTCCTTACCAAGCTCTTGTCTAACTAGGTACTCTAACGTAAACGTGACGTTGCGTTACGGATGAACCTGATAAAATTAAAAATTTATGTTTTTTTTATTTTTATTGACAGAGCAGCACATTTAATCGACGCAAAAAACGTTTTCTTTTAATATTTTTTATAAAACAAAAAAATAAGAGAATGTAATGGGTCGACTACGGATGACGCCTGAACTGAAGTTGAGTTGCCAGAAGCGAAATCAGGCAACGCCGCTCATTTCAAAATATAAAATAAAACAAGTATGTATATTTTAGCATGAGAGTTGCCTAATATCGCTGCTGGCAACTCAACTTCAGTAGGGTTGCTAACCTTAATCAACCCTTTAAATTTATGAAATAATTTTTTTTTTTTTTTTTGTAAAAAAGATAAACATTTTATTTAATTTTATGTTTTCTTTTTAAAAAAGTGCAGGGCATGTGGTTCTGATGTAATTTCGACGTCATCACACAATGGCTATCGTGGATTTGTAATTACGGAAAAATGACGTCATATGCTTTTTAAAGTCCGTGTACTCTAGGCTTAACACATTTCAAAACCACATGACACGTTGACGAATTTTTAGTAACTATCACCGATTATAATCGACCTCAACGTTTACGTGTACGCAACATTTACGTATGAATAAAGAGGCTTTAAGTTTTAAAAGACGTACCTGCAAAATGCTTTTGCTGACATTTTGTTATTGATAACAACTGAAGTCACACAAGTACATGTAATTGAAAAATTTCAATTACAATTATATTTTGCAACTTTAAACTGATTATTAGTAATTACATTTACATATTATTGGTTATTTTTTGTTACTTGTCATTTGTAATTGAATATTTTCTGCTCAATTGAATTGAAATCTATTACATCTAAATTTTTGTATTTTGAAACGAAAACGCAATCAAAAGTACTGTTAGCTGCCTAATTGAAACCGCTATAGTTGCTGCCTGATTTCAACCCCTATTAGCTTCAATTAAACACTTTTAATTACTTGTAATTTGTAATTTAATAGGTACTCCTTTCCTTTTAAGAATTAAAACTTACAGTTATTTGCAGTTTAATAGTTAATTATTAATTTAACGCTCTTATTTACTTGTAATTTGTAATTGAAAAAAAGTTTATTATGTGTAATTGAAAATTTTAAATTACAGTTACATGTTGCAACTAAAAGCTTATATGTATTAATTCCTTTTACATGTAATTGTTAATTGAAAAAAATTGAATATTTTCTGCTCAATTGAAAAAAATCTATTACATGTACCTTATTTTATTTGAAGTTGTTAAACACATTTAATTACTTTTAGTTTGTAATTAAATAATTTCATTTAAAGAATTTCAACTAGCAGTTACTTTTCAATTGCAGTTTAATGGCTAATTAGTAATTTAACGTTGTAATTTACTTGTAATTTGTAATTAAGAAAATTTAATTATATGTAATTAAAAATTTCCAAAGACAATTATATTTTGCTAGTTTTAGCTTATTATTTTGAATTACTATTTTATGTTATTGCAAATTTTTTATTACTTGTAATTCAATATTTTCTGCTTCAATGCAAAAAAGTCTATTAAATGTAAAATTTTGTATTTTAAAACGAAAACACAATCCAAAGAATTGTAAGCTAACTAATTTCAATTCCCCTATTAGTTGTAACTAAGAACTTTTAATTCCTTATAATTTGTAATTAAATAATATCCCTTTGAGAATTTAAACTTACAGTTACTGTTATTTGCAGTTTATTAGTAATTTAACGATTTTATTTACTTGTAATTTGTAATTGAAAAAATGTAATTTCTTGTAATTATAAGTTTTTCAATTACTTTTAATTGAATTGGATATTTCTTAACTTTCAGTTTGTTAGAACTTACAAAAGAATATTTGAAAAATGTCTAATTACTTGTAGTTAACAATTGAGTTTTTTTTTTTAATTTCATATAATTTGTAATTGAATATAACAAATACTCGTTATTTAATCTTGTTAAATATAATCCCATTTAAATATTATGTTTGAAAGACCTTGATTCAAATAACATTTAAGTGTAAGTCCTTAATTTAAATAACATTTATTGTAATTTTAATTAGACAAAACGAAATTTTGCATTACATGTAATTGAAAAGTAAATAAGAGCCCTATTACATTAAAAAATTTCCAATTTTTATTCTTGATAAAAACGCTGAAATTATAACTAATAAATTATTTAATTAGATTAATAATTACTAATAAAAAGAACAAAAACAGACAAAACTACTAATTTTCTTGTATGCCTGACTGTAAAGTGTGTAAGGGGTAATTTGCAGCAGTGGTTGGCAGTGTTTCTAAATCCATTTCAATGTCTTGACATTTGGGACAAAGAATGACTTTGAATAATATTGTATTTTACGTTTATCTTAATTGGGAGTTTGCTAGGAAAAATTTTAAATAAAAAAAAAAACTTACCAAAAGAGATCAAGCAAAAGTTATAAAAAAAACAATGCATGGAAACCACCAACAAAATAGTTACGCGGTTGACCACAAAATAACGAAAACAATATGAAAATGTTCATTGAGTCAAATACACAAAAGAAATTACGACGGATAAAACAAAAATAAAAACAATTTTAAGAGCACAAAAGATATTTTTAACCCAAATCTTAAAAAGAAAATAAGATTTTGTGACAAGTGGCCAAAAAAAAAAAAAAACAACTTAATTCGGGATAAACACATTTCGAGGTACTCGAACAACCTCACCCACATCTTCAACGTCATCATTGTCATTAACATCTATTCAGAAATTCAAAACAGAATTCCATGAATCATTTCAAGTGTATTAACCAAAAAAAAAAAAAAAATTGGTCATACATTCGATACGAATGTTCGTCGTATCGAACAAATTGAAACAGGAGCGGCAAAATTTAACGCACTCAAAGTAGAACAAGAATTGATATTTTTATTTCTGCCATTCGATACACTTGTAGTTGGGGTATGAGTTTTGTGAAACAAATTCTTTATGACAGGCAGCGGCAAACAAATATATTTGAAGTTATTAGGAATCATTGAAAAGCAAAGTGAGTTAGTGAGTAAGTGAGAGGGAAAGGGTCTTTAGAACATCTGTAGTTTGTGACACATACTCAACACCTTTTTTCAAAGTTTCAGTTGGTTTTGTTTTTTGAACTAAACCGAAAAGTAGCTGCAACAACAAATAAATAAAGACCTCATCTTTGTCATTATTAACGGGCAGATAATGACAGATTGTTGACACTTTTCTGTTGCGAGTCAGAACTTATTTTCTTAGCAATGTCATTTTAAGAATTTTAATACTTCTTTTCTGTATAATTTTAAACAATTTTTTTGGAGTTTTTGTTTTTTTTTTTTTGGAGGGGATTTGTGATTTGCCTCCAAAATGCCGCCGCTTGACTGACTAAAATGTACACTTTAATATTTTTAAATCACCTCTTTTAGGGGCTAAACGTCAGGATTTATAACTGAAGCAATGCAGTTACTGTGCTCTGGGTTTATTGGGCTGTACTTAAATTTGTTTTAAGAGAATTACAATGTTGGAGACTTAAAAGGTGCAGAAAGAAAGCTGATAAAAAAAACTTATGAGGGAATTTTAGAGAATGGCGAGAAATGTTTACAGTTAAATAAAATAAAAGAAAAAACAAAACTAAAGGGAGTGACCGATAGCCCGATTTAAATTTAAGCTGCCGTATTCATAAAAAGTAAAATAGTTTGAAATGTGTTTTAAGGCAAAATTTTTATAAAATTTTTTCTTAAATTACAATTTAATTCCATTTATACATACATATTTTTTATGCATTACTACTGCAGTAATTTAAAAATATACATCTAGAGAAAAAATATGCTTGAAAATAACTGTGAATTGTTTGTGGCTGCTAAAAATGATTTACAATATGATTGCAATAATCATAGTTTATACCCATTAAAAATATTTTTGTTATTCGTCAACTTAGAGGTGGTCTGCTTCACTGCGACGGGCTAAAGGTCTAAATTGCTATTGTTTGGTTAATTAGGTTAGAATAATAACCAGGGATGGACAACAATTATTTTTTAGACAATTATTTTGATAAACATTAAAGGAACCAATTCAATCAAAATGCGAGGCATCTGCATTGCATCTGCCACTAGATTTCTGTCAAAATTTTAATAAACAGTTTCATTTCGCTTGATAACAGACAGCCGCGCGATTTAAGGCAAAAATTAAAAAGAAGTAAGTTTTTTTTTTTTAAATAAGATTTCTTGTTAAAACGAAGGAAAATCTGAAAATCGAAAAAGGAAATGAAGCTTGAAATACATGTTTAGAGACAGAGGAAACCACGGAGTCTGAGACGGATAACGTTGACATCGCAGCAGCTTCTTTCAAAAAACGTAATATTTTGTTTTATGTATATCATAGTATATTATTCGAGAGACTGGGAACTGAAGAATAAATGGCTTAACCAAGACATGAAGTCAATGCGGCCTTTTTGCAGTGCTTTTAGGGAACTACAACAATCATCTTCAGCGACATGGAAAAACAAAAAGCACTGTATTGTTTTTTTTTTTTTTTTTTTGTTTTGTTATGCTTTTTATTCATAAAAAAAACGGAAAAAATTTACGACTTATATTTTCTTAAACGACTTTTTTGCGACTTTATTTTAATTAGGAATATTATTGTGCGACTTTTCACAAATTTCTAACGGTAACCCTAAACCCAACCTTCTCATCCCTGTCGCCCAATAAACTCAACAATTTCTGCAACAAAAATTGCAAGTCTGGACGATGACTTAGTGGTTTACAATTTGAGTGATCACCTGCGTGATTCGTTTTCTCACAATCGACCAAAAAGACAATCGTCATAACTGTTTTTGTTTTGTTTTTTATTAAAATGTCATAATTTTTCTTGTACTAGGAAGTATTTTTAAGAGCTATTTGGAAAACACCAGAGTTAAATTTTATTTTAAAAAGATTTTGTTATTCGTGCTTAATTCCCACATTTTATTATTTATAAAAACACTTGAAATTTATTGTTGATGGGATAAGCTATTCTTATACGCATTTCACTGGTTGCTTAGGCCAGATCATCAGGAAACTTCATCCATAAAGATTTTAGAAAAACTAAAGATATTAAACCAAATAAAACTGTTAAACGTATAAGACTTATAGCAACAGTTCTACTTGTAATAATATCAAAGTTTAAACAAAACACATCAATAATAAACAGTGGGTTTATCTCATCAAACAAACAAACAAAATCTTTTGAAATTAAAATTTTGTATTCCCAAAAATTGAAATTACTTTTTGATAATAAATTTTTATTTTAAATTTACCCAGTAAAAACTTCGCCTACTTTTTCAAAATGAATAGCTTCTTTAACTCATTATTTTGTAGCTTTCTTCTATAACTACATCTATAACAACTTCTATAACTACTTTTTTCTGGATGTATGCAGGTAAAAAAAAATAATGACTTACTTTTTAATGCGTTCATTTTGGGACATCCCTTGTAAAATTCATTGGTTCTTTCAGTAGAATTGTAAGTAGTGCTCTTATGTTTTTCTGATTACTCAAAACATTATTTTGTAGGCGAAGTTTTTACTGGGTATAAAATAAATATTACATACCTGTTCAAAAAATTCACTTGCTTTTAAAATCTCAAGTGAAATTTTGCCGTGTTTTGACTGTTTTTACTGTTTTTGACTTTTCGACTGTTTTTGTGTTTTTCGGTGTGCTTTCGGCAATTTAAAATCACACTGTAAAACACAAGAAGACCATAATATCACACGCGTGATTTTAAAAGGAACATGTGATTTGAAATCAAGGGTTTTTCAAAACAGGCCTACTAAACTTAATATGGGAAAATTTTTACAAAAAAAACTCCATAACTGCCATAGAGTCACATTTAGAGGTTTGAAATGTAGGACCGCCCACTTAAATTTTTTCTTCCCGATTTTTTCCGAACATACTTGCCCCCTATCTCCATTTCTTAAAATGGCTGCCATACAAAATTTTCAATACAGACTATAAATATATTTAAGAAAAGCCCCTTAAGTGCTAAGGAGTCCCACCTAGGAAGTTAAATGTATGACTGAACTCCATTTATGTTTTTTGTCCTAAACCTTTTCTCAAACATGCTTGCCCCTTATCGCCACCATTAAGGGGGCTCCCATACAAATATGAAGTTTGTATAAATTTCCTAAATTTGGCCCCTGTAGCGCTTAGAATGCTTCTAGAAGGCACACAATTAAGACTGATCCCGCTTTATTTTTGAATCCGCTTTCTCCATTCCTTAAAAGGGTTCCCATACAAAATGTTAATTTCTTTTTTTTATCGATTGTATTAATGAATGGATATTGCAAATAATATCTGACCTTTGGTCAAAAAAATTGTTCTGGTTCACACGGGCGTTACCTGGCGGATATTCAATGAAGTATAGAGTTGTAAAGAAAGGTTCGGACTACATATTGGCGGAAGATCTCTTGGACTTTTTTGAGGGGAGGGAGTTATGCTCTATTAACTAGAAATTTTTCGGGCAATTTGGACCTTTTAATTTTTTTTTTTCTAAGAGACACAAGACCTTTTTTCTAGCACTAGAAGCTTATAGCTACATTATTACACAAAACTTATCTTGCTTTAAAATGTATGGAAACAAAGAAGCTAAGCTCGATTCACCCTTGCGTTCCAAACTATATTTTTGTCCGGACAACATTTTTTTATATTGAGTTTTTGACGTCTTACTTCTGAGAGTGAGAGAGAAATTATTTTATTCAGCAAGTTTTTTCTTGAATTAGTTTAATTTTAGTTTTTGTTCAGATAAACATGAACTGAGTTGTCACTTTTTTTGTACATAAAAGTTGAAATGATTGTTTTCTTTGCTGGATAATTAAATAAAAAAAAATTCTTATGAAGAAATATTAAAAAATTTGGATTAAAAACCATAAATAGTTCAACAAAATAACCACAATACTAATTATTAAAAAAAAATATAATATAATTAAAAATAACAAAATAACTTTCCTTTTTTCGTCCATTTTCTTTAAAACACTTTTAGAAAACAATTCAAAATAAGTGGATTGCTAGCTGTGCTGCCATTAAGTATAATTTTTTACATCTGTAAACCATATGGTAGCTTTGTTTTTCGGTAAAATTTTCCGAAATGGGTGAATCGTTCTGCAGAACACTCTCAGTAGACAAATTTTCCTCCTAACAAAAATATTGTTCGAAACGCATGGATGAATCCACCTTTATAAGCATTTAAAAATTTAAATTTACAAAGAAATGTTTAATCTTAGCAAAACACTGAGAAAGTCCATTTTGCATCACTCTGTGCGCTTTGATACAGTTGGAATAGAGCTGTATTTTTTTTTTTTTTTTTTTGACTTTCTGAGGTTTTCTGATAGTTACTTTCAAAGGAGTGAAATAACCTTAAAATCGCTAACAAGAAAAACATTTTTTTTTGGCCGTCTTTTTAAAATATGGCCCACAGTGCAGCGTAGACTTTTTTGTACTTCCCGTTGAAGTTACCGTTTACAGTGTAACCGCCAATTTCACCAGGTTCAGTTAAAATTAACTTTTACTTTAACTTCCAGTTATCAGTATGTTTTTGACAGCTATAACTGGTAGTTAATTATAACTGAACTTAGTGAAATTGGCAGTAAATATATCATAAATTAAATCTTCTTTTTTGGACTTTCTTCCATCAATCATGTGGTAACTTCTGTAAGAAATTTAAACTAAAACAAACTGTTAAAAAAAAAACAAAAAAAAAACGGATGCTCAAGCTCAACATGTCTGGCGACATTTAAGCTTTTAAACTGATAAAAAAAAATTATTTTTTTTTTTTTTGTTAATTCTTTTATCTCCAAATAAAAATCTTGTTGTTCGATTTAATGTTTATAAACAAACAACTATAATAAAAATTAACCAAATAAAATAAAAAAAACCGACTTTTTAAAAACGCCTGCTTAAAAATTTTATGCTTCAACAGAGAGAAACATGTAAATCGGTGTATGTTATTGTTGCTGTTATTATTGTTGTTGTTGTTGTTGGTGTTTTAAGCCATACTTTACATAGGTTTAGTTGACTATCTTGACTTTGTCTAAGAGATAAGCTGGCTTAAACAATATTTGTAATAACAACAAACTCTGTGTCTGCTTACAAAGATACTTACCGGCATACGGAATGGTGACAACAACAATGAAAAGTTGGCGACATCTTAATGACAACAACCACCAAAACGACAAATATTCGAATTTATATCTTTTTAATTTTTGTTGTTTAAAGTTGACGTTGCTGTTGTATCTTTTTAAAGTTCATACTCAGAAAAAAAGGCGATGTCTTAATTTTTGCTGTATGTTTTTTTTTTTTTTATTTCAATATTAAATGAATTTGATTTTATTTTATTAATTTTATTTTTGTTTTATTTGTTTGCTTTAATATGAAAAGGAAAGGGAAACCGCGGGCTGTTTGGTAATTTACGAGTGCATGCTGGCGCCAAGCTGAGCAATATTTCAACGTACCATTTAAGCTTTTTGAAAAATAAGTGCCATAAATGGAGCAATGAAATCTTAAATATGTTTTTTTTTTTTCTTCTCTTATTTCTTGTAGTTTATGTTAAATCTTATTTTGTTTATTACTTTGTTTTTGGTTTTTGCTCATTAGAAAAAAAAGTAAAGGAAATTAGTCATGGCCGAAATGGAAACAAAAATGCCAGCAAATGATAATTTTGTTTTTTTTTTGTTTTTTGGAATACAACTTCAAGTCTTGGTTTTATGATTAATATCAAAATGATACAAATGATTTGTTATGAATTCAAGCATACAATTAATTATATAATAAGAAACTCATAAAAAGTACTTTAAGTACGTACATAAAACACAGAAATCGCACCGGTTCGTCTAAAGAGGGTTAATTCAAAATTTATAAATTTTCAGTAGAGCAAAAAGAAACATAGTTTTCTAGCAAAAAGTAAAAATTCACAATAAACAGTGATTGTTTTAGGATGCATTTGATGCTCTTGGATCTCATGTGGTTTGGTGTCGTCTCAAATTCGAAAGACGTACTCATTAAATCCGAAACGGGCTTCATCGCTAAAGTTTATTTTTAAAATTTTTTAATTTGATCGCGTTATTGAATGCAATATCCATCCATGATGATTTGGCAAAACAGATTGCACAAATGGCAGCCGGTTGGGCAGATCTAGCTTCAACAATATGACCGCTGGCAACTGCCACAGTCGAAAGTCCCTATTAAAATACCTTTTATTTTCTAAAGAGTGGTCCAAAAATAACGATGTTAACTGTGAGTCACACCTTAACGTTAAGGTTTTTGCCCAACTTAATTTGACATTTCTTTATTTCAGTGTTTGACAAATTCAACTATGGAAAGATATACAATTGAGCAGAGATATACAATAAGATTGTTAAAGCCTTTTAAGAAAATGGGCGTTCAAATCAAAATTTATTTCGTGCACTTCGTGATTTATTTGGTCAGCATCGAATGTGTTCACAATCGGGTGATTTGTGCCCAAATTGTATCAAACAGGATTTGAAGGAAATGTGAAAACATCTGTGCATGCTCACCCAGCTCGTTCTAGTCTGGTGGCTTCATCGGGCCGTAGTTTTTCAAAAATGAGGTCGGCCAAGCAGTTACCGTGAATGGTGTTCGCTATTGCGAGTAATAACGCACGACTTGTGGCCAGAAATTGAGGATATGGCCTGGACGGTATGTGGTTCCAACAAGATGGTGCCCTCTTGCCATACAGCCACCGAAACGATGACTCGTTTGCGCGAGAAATTAAATGGCCGTGTTATCTCATGGCGTGGCGATGTTTATTAGCTGCCACGATCATGTGATTTTACACCGTTGCACTTCTTTCTTAAAGGATATTTAAAAGCCAAGAATAATGCAAGAGCTAAAGGATTAGATAATTCGGCACACTAACAATAACGAACCTTAAATATGTCGCCGAGAAAATATGGGTCATCGGATAGAGGTATACGACCGAAGCCGTGTCGAGCATTTGACCGATATTTTGTTTCCGACATGATTCTCATAGATCCTTCTATCATAATACAAAAAATTAAGATAATTCTCTGAAAACTTTTTGTTTTATTTACAATTAAGATCGGGTGGGGGGGGCGGGGTATTTTTATACCATGGGAGGTAAGACTAAAAAAAATAAAAGGCTTTATCTCTCTTTTGAATGGGAGATAAAGCCTTTTATTTTTTTTTCATTCGAATGGGAGGCAAAGCCATCATGACCTTAGTACACATTAGTAATACTAGGAAATGGCTTTATCTCTCATTTCAGTTTTGAAGAACTTTTCCATTTTACACTGATTAATAGTTTTCTTATTTTTATAATTAAGAGGTAATGATTTACCCTTTTACTAAAGTTAAGTATTGAAATCAGGCTTCGCATACTAAAGTTTTTCTGCTTGGCGGCTTGCGGCCGCGCTTAGAGGTTTTTTCCTCCAGTAGGACGCGGCAGGTGACTTCGCTGTATAAAGTTTTCCTGCGTGCGTCACAAGAATAAAAAATGTTTTTCAATGATAACTAAGGATTTTCCCTTTTACAAAATGTTTACACCACGTAACAATATTCTGGAAAAATATGGCTTTGCCTCTCATTTGGGAAAAAAATATGGCTATATCTCTCAGTTCGCAAAAATTTACATATGACCTTACCTCTCAATAATTGGGCAATAAGACCATTACGGCTTTATCTCCCATTCAATTGAGCAATAAAGCCATCATGTCCTTGTTGGGAATGCTATGATTTTAAAATGATTTTCAAATCATTATCAAACGTTTGTCGTTTGAGAAAAGGTTTGATTTCAAATCACTTTCAATTCGAAATCAAACCTCCGTGCTTATTGGGTTGTGTCTTCAACAACCCTTTTTGCATTTTGTTGCTTAAATATCAATTATTTGGTCTCACTTAAAAAATGCTGGGATATGCGACCAGACATGCCACCATAATATTTCATCATAACAACGCTTGGAAAAAGTGCTTTGAAAGTTTTTTGCCACCCGCCTTACTGTCGAGACCTTGTCCCGTTCGACTATTATTCATTTCGACCGTTGCAAAATGCTTTCATTGTTTCCTTGCTTTTCCTTTCCTTTAGAAGATGGTTTTCGAATGGTTGTAAAGTTTAGTTTCCAAAGAAACTACCAGAAAAATACTTTTTTTTTAAATGCCTTTGAATAATTAATAAAAAATTTTGGCCCACCAATATACGCCATCACAAACCCTGGCAGGTGGCTAACAAAGAGGAAATTGGAAAACAACTTAAAAGAAAAAAGGAGATGGAATGGAGATACTCTGAGAAAAGGTCCCATAAATATCACCAGAATGACAATAAAATGGAGTCCCGAAGGTTCTAAAAGACGAAGTCATCCAATAAACACATGGAGACGTTTGGTTAAAAACAAATGCGAGCAATATGGGTTCGCGCTGGACGAAACGGCAGTTGAAGCTGGATACATGGTTCGTTGAAGAAATCTAGTTGAAGCCTTATGCTTCATGGAGGACTAAAGAACGGCAAAGAGAAATTCAAAGTTACCATGATTATTAATCCAAATTTTCAATATTTTTAATCAGGCTCAAGTTCATCAAATTTAATTTTCATTAAATTATTTTTATGAAGAAAGGAATTTTACAACATGAAAATTAATTAAAATTCTTATTAATAATCATTCATTATTGACTGACCTGAGATTCGAACCCAGGCGGCGAGTTACCCTGACATGTTTCGATTGCTACCACTCTATCTCTTCAGAGGGATTTGCCGTCTTACACTCGCAGCCATCGACGACTGCTAACGTCAATAGTCAAACATCAATCCTTAAACCAAATTGTATTTTAACCTTTGGTAGAATGAAATTTGCTTTTTCTTGTTTAGTAGTTCTTTTGGCGCTAAAACCATATGCTGGCAGAAAGATGTTCAAAGGTCGTATGTGACAATAGGTTATTTCATTTACTAAATTATACTGTACCAAAACAAACCATTAAAATATTGCAATAATCGTGAAAAATTTACTAGTGAATTTTCATTATCAATTAAAAATCTGTGGCATTTTGACAAAACATCTTAAGTCGAGATAAGATAGCAAAAAAGTTCTTCAAAAAAAACTCACTGATAAAATCATTTTTATCAAATAATAAAATAAACCAAAATTAAAGAAAAATTTCGTTTATAATACAAAATTTTAAAAACGTAAACAAAAATGTATTTTCAATGAAAATTCTAAATTTGACTTAAGATGTTTTGTCAAAATGCCACAGAAATATATTGATTACTAAAATTTTTTTGGCATCAGTAAAAGTTTAGGGTAGGTTAGGTGGCCGGTCATAAAGACCCCGCATAGACCTTGTTGGTCCCTAGCGCTACCACATTATGCGATAGCCCCTAATTGAAACGGTTAGTTCGATGTTATGATACCCAGAGTACTCCAAAGTTGACTTGTAATGAAAATTTAATTGAAATATCAGTAAAACTTTCATTTAACGCAATTTAACTGGTACTGCCAAGTGGCTATTATTTTATAAAACAATATTTTCTCAACATTTCAACTTCCTATACCCTAAAGAAACACCTTGAACGTGACACACATTTTAAGGCGAATTAGAATTTGGAATGATTTTCTGGCAAAAACATTTAACATAAAAAAATATACACATAAATATTAAATTATAGGGTTTAATTTCATTTGAATTCTTTTTATCCTCCTTCCTTAAGGCTGCCTAATCAACACATGGCCTTTTGAAAGTCACTGCATACAGAAAACACATCAGAGTGTATCATCGTCATTTAAAATAATTTGCCATAATTTGAAGCCACCAAATTGAACTGATTCAAATGGTGCCTAAAAACACGCACAAAGAAAACAAAAAACAACAACAACATATAAACACTCTAATTATAGGCAAATGTTTGTGGGTTTTTTCTTGTAGTCAAAAAAAAAACCAAACATTAGAGCGCCTCAATTATGTTAAAAGTTTTAACAAGTCCTTCCTTTAGGGCGGTTTACCAAACCTGTAATTTAGCATAAGCGCTTTAAATTTGCAACAAGATGATGGCACTTTAGTGAGATGTTTTTTTTAATTTTTTTTTCAAATTTTATTCGCAACATTTTAAATTGTCTATAATTATTTAAAAATGTTAGTGACATTTGAACACTTTTCCTTGACTTTTATTGGCCAGTAATTTATGTAAAATTAACAAAAAGTCTTGATTTTTTAATGATTTAGTTTGACGTCTAAGTTAGCAGAGATTTACAAGGTAATTTTCAATTATAATTTAAGCCTTTATAAAAAAAATGCAATATTTATTCACTAATTAGAAATTCTCCTCCCATTAGTAAATGTTAAATTTAACATGCAAATTAATATTCATTGATAAATACATTTAAAAATGCTATCCAGCTTGGCTAAAAGCATTCAATTACATTTCAATTACATTGTAATGGTTATCAACGAAATCAAAGAATGGTAATCTCTTGCGCAACTCTTGGCTTGTCGACGTCAGTGGTAAGGTCGGGATAGAAAAAAAAACTTGTACAGACTTTGTTGTTTTCGGCAAGTAACTTGCGCAACTAACTTGCCGAGTCTGAAAGGGGTCATAGATAATTACAAAAGTACTTTTAAACAGTGTTCGAAAATAAACACTAAATATCGCTCCTTGGTGTTCGGCTTGGTAGATTTGTGGTAAACACAAACACTAATAGTGTTTGTGTAGAAAATCATTAAATCATTTCGAACACACACAAATAAATGATAAAACTGAACTGGGGCTGAACGATGTTTTTCATACAGTTTGACATAAAATTATGCCAGAGAATGCGGTCGAGAAATAAAATCAATTTTTTATGTCAAACTGTATGAAAAACATCGTTCAGCCCCAGTTCTGTTTCATCATTAATACTGTTCTTATCCAACTCAAAAAAAAAAGAGAACATATAATTCCGTTCGGTTTTTTTTAAACCACCAGTGTTACCACCATCAAAATTCAAAATTACACTTAGGATGAAGCAAAATTACCCAATTAAAATGAAATTACACCTGATATAAAATTTAAGTTTTATTTAATAAAAATACATTTTCAAAGAAGCAAAAACTCAACAAACTTTTTAGAAGAAAATGTCAAACTGTTAAGATTCTTATTGTAACTTAACAAAAATAACATTAAAGACTAAAAAACAATTAATAAAAATAAAACTCCTGAAATAATGAGTTTATCTTCCACATTTGGTTGCATATCTAGAGAAGGTTCAAAATGCTCACTGTCATTCCTTTATAATGGGTGTTTTTAAGACTGATAGAGGTTACGAAAGGTTAGCTGTCAAACGAACTGCCATACTGCTCTCACTTTTTGCTCAGGCACATCATCATGAATAGATGCATCCTTAAACAACGTCACAAAATTATCTAAATTTACTTTGAAAATCAGCCATCGATTTTCGAAACTTATAGGCGACTTCATGATCAAAATGACGCAACATATGTGTTCACAAATAAAGGCGATGTGTTGATTTAGAGAAATTAAACTTTCAAATAGATTGCAAGGCCGTGCAATGTTATGTATCTTGATTGTTTTCCGTAGGCCTTTGAAGTCACTTGTTTATGCTGATAAACCAGCAACAATTGACGTCTTAGAGATCAGCATTGTTCATTCTATTTGTGACATACAGCCAGCAATGCTCGTAAAGTGGAACAAAATTGGACATCTGAAATGCGTTTCGTCAAGGACAGGCGCGGTGCCTATTTTTTTTAAATCAGTTTTAAATGGTAATGCCGGTTCTAAATCACTATGACAGTCATCTTTATCCAAATCTAAGAGTCCATCTTCCGACATTTATTACCGAACTTTGAATATATACATATTTAATGATTTAAGACTTTTCTTATAAAGAAATAAATCTTGAAATCAAATCTTGATTTTATTGGGGTATCTGAAGTAGGAATTTAAATAACACCTGAATTACACCTAAGAGAAAATACCCAAGCTCTACCCACGACAGTAAAAATTATACCAAATTCGGGTAATTACCCACAAAGTGGCAACACTGTAAACCACACACTTCATTGTGTTCGGTTCAGCCCATTAATGTTCGTTCGTTTCTGTTGTGCGTAGCGTCCTTTTGGCTGGTAAAAAAAACCAAACATTTCTTACAAAAACAAAACACACATACGAAAAATAAAAACAAGAAGCCAGCAAAATAATTTGTACAAACAAAACATATACACAATACACACACAAGCTGTTCGTGCTGCGGTCGTTGCTAAAATTTTTTGTTTGTTAATTTTTTTGTCAATGTAAACAAAAAGAAACATTATAGAACATTAAAATATAATGTTTGTCTACAGTATCACTACAATTGTTCTGTTTTTTGACGAAGAACAGAACACTTTATAATGTTCGGCTCTTTCTTGAAAATAGTTACGAACGGTAATTAGGGTTCTGTTCATCTACACAAACACTAAAAAAAATAGATATCGTTCCTGGGTGTGTGGGTGCCCTGCAGATAATATTGGACTACGTGATCCATTTTGATCCAATGGACTACTCTCTGGTCTGGTCCAATGTTATGCAAGCATGGTTCATGTCATTGTTAAAAAGATTTTGTGGTGAAATGACGTGTCTTCGTTTTAAAACGAAATGTTTTCGTTAAAAGTTAAACTAATCCCCTGGAGTATACCATGAATTAGTTTTAAAACTTATCCACTGGGAGTATGCATGAACATGGAGTAATTTTAGGACTACTCCGTTGTAATGCAAAACTGGGTTATATGGACCACTCCTAGAACATCGTAATGTTAAATCGACCACCTTTTAATCATATATTTGGAGTAGTTTTGGAATACTCCAACTCCTTTATGGACTACTCTATACGTGCATGTATGGACTAGTCTTGTTATCAGCAGGGTGTGAACGCTAAATAATGTTCTGTTTAGTTTCGAACACTGCTATTAAAGTTAATTGAAAAATTTAAATTACAACTTTTTACGTACTTGGAATTAAAAAGTCTTTATTACAAAAAGCTTGTAGATCTAATTAAAATTTAAAACTTATAACTTATCACGCTATATGGTTATTTTGTTATATTAACAACAACAAAATACTTTTATTAAATTTGTTTTAAATTTATTTTGTTGTTTTTATTATAACTACATAGCCATACAAGCAAACAAATGTCGTTTCTAAGCCAAAAATGTGATTTCAATAACACGGTTGATCGCCGCCAGCCTCATTACAAGACATCTGAAATAGTATTTTCTCAGAAGTACATTTAGTATATATTTTTGACTTATAGTGCCGGTTCACACACGTCAAGTTTGACTCGTCAAGTCTTGAGTATTTAGGAGAAAGGGGTAAAGAAATGGCATTCTCTTTTCCCTTCTCTCCTAAAAGTTAAAGACTTGACGAGTCAAACTTGACGTGTGTGAACCGGCACATACTAAACGCCTTTTCAAAAAATTTAAAAACTTTAGAGGCCGATATTTCGGGAACCCGAGTTAACTTTTCAAAACCCTTTGGCAGACTTGTTATACCAATAGTCTAGTTTTATTTCATAGTATTTAAATGTTTAATGAAAACCCCAGACATTTGCACATTAATCCGCCCTCTAATCGTAAGGAAACACCAAATTCTCTTACAAAGTAAATATTTTATTTCTTACAGTCTTTAAAAGATGAGCAAAAAAAAGTTGTTATATTGTATTAACTTATAAAAGAACTAGTTCATTTGCATTATAATTCACAAAAGAACTAGTTCATTTTTAAAAAGCCTTGTTATTTTTAAGCATCAATTTATTACTTCTTTAAAACACCGAACATTTAAGTTATAAAAATTAATGTTCAAAAATATTAGCTTAAACTTTTAGTTTAAAATAATTTTAAACGCTTTCGTAAACTTTAAGAATCTACGGAAAAAATAATTTTTTTATTTAAAATAATTTCTAACTATTTTTTTTTTCTTTTTTTTTACCACCATCATCATCCCATCCACCAATTTAGCCGACCATTTAAACCTGCACTTAACTTTGTTGTACAACTTGCATGAAAAGTACTCTGGCTCTGGCTGGCAAGATCAGCATGATCAATTCGGTGTTCTTTTCTTTAGTTCCGCCTATTACATGTACAGATCAACAGATTTTTTAGTTCTTGTTCACTTTGTGTTGTTTTTTTAAATTGTACCATTCAATGTTCTTTGTGTTTTTTCTTTCTTTTTAGGTGAATTGGCCATTATATTGATGATACTTAATGGTTAAATTGTAGTAAATTTTTATATTTTATACAACAAAGTTTGTGTTTTCTGCAAAAACAATAGAGTAGTTCTTTTCTGTTTTAATGATTATTATTCTTACATGGTAGCAATTTTTAGAAAATATTAAAAAAAAAAATTAAACGTTCGAATCAGAAATTCAGGATGAACAGGAAATTAAAGCAGTTAAGAATATCATCCAGAAAATGTTAAAATTTGATGGTTTGACGATTTAAGTATTTAAATTTTTCAAGAAAAAAAAAATCTCTTATGCCCAATTTTCAGGATAGTATTTAAATCAATATTAAGTTAATTTTCATAACAAACTTAAATCGTATTTAAAACAGATTGGTTTTTTGAGTTTTATTTGAAAAGTCTTAGAGGTAGTTTACACGGTGTCTATTCAGACATGTCTAACAAACACGTTTGTTTTGCTTGTAGGCGATCGGGGTAGAAAAGAAAGAGGGGTTGCCAAACAGACATGAAATGAGTTTTCATGTTTGTTAATATGAATTTCCATGTTTTTAATTTGAATGTATATGTATATTAGACTATTATACATGAAAACAGACATGTTTGGAAAGACATCGTGAAAAGACAATAGGTTTTTGGAAGCATGTTCAAAAGAGAATGTCAAAAGCAGACATGTCTGAAAAGACTCCGTGTAAACTCCCTCTTATTTAATTAAGATAAAAGTATGGTAGCACTACTAAATACAAAAAAAAAAAATATATAAAAAAGTGTATTTATTTACAAGGTGGTCTGAAAAAAACAGCTGACTGTTAATGCTTTGCCTGTTGTTGTTGTATTGTTGTGATATTGAGGTCACCTTGCTAAAATATTACAATGGAAACTTAAGTTGAAATTAAGTGTACCACATCGGTGACTTAAGTTTCACTTAAGTTTTTAGTGAAGAAGAGAATTTTGTATTTAAAACGATTTTAAAAATAATTGTGTTTTAATATCAATCCTGAAAATTGGCCATTAGTCATCGTGCAGAGTTGCAATTTTTTTAAATTGTGCTTTGAAATTTTATTTGTGTCGAGATTATGAAATTCTAGACTTGCAATTTTTACTTTAATCACAGAAAACATGTTCCAAAATTTTTCAGCTATTAAAGCATTATTCAAAAATAAAATCAGTTTTAATTAAAAATTTAATCATGTGAACTAAACGTTTAATCAAGTGAATTAAACGTTTAATTGATACTATTAATTTGTTTACTGGTGCAAATTTAATTATTTTTTTAATTAATATCACAAATTTTTTAATTGAAAACAATCTTTATTTTTTTCTGTGATCTTTTTTTTCATCTACTCCTTTTTATATTTTTCATATAAATGCAAATACAGCCAACTTTAAGTTGAAAAGTTTCTGAATTACAAAACATAACAGAATTGCAGAGTAAAGGAAACTGAGTACTCCTCGCCAATTTTCTTACCTCTCTTGCCCTTCAACTCAAGAATTGCTGCAACAAAAGTTACAAGTCTGGACGATAACTTAATAATATTCCCATAAATCCCATTAATACTAAAGATGCTTAACATTGTCGAAATTGGTTTTATTAGCGAGTTGCCGTTAGATGTGTCAGTGGGTTATCTCTACAAGTTTGGATAGTGTCTAGTAGCAAAGGAATCAGTGTCTCCCGACAGCTTAGGACCGGGCATTCGAATTTAGACTTGTATACAATTCTTGTTCCTAAAGATTCTTACTGTGGCGGGCTTTTACGAATAATATATTGATACGCCCATTTTAGTGGGCGTTCGCCTATCTAGGAGCAGGGGAATTGGTACCCCCCATTGGATGCCAATATTAAATATCGCATATCTTAAGAGTTGCTTCAGGCATTTTGTTGAACTTTTTGTAGTATGATCTTCTGAAATCCAAAATTTAAATAAAATAGCAGCGGGAAAATGTTACCCCCCATAGGACGCCAATGTTTAATATCGCATATCTTAAGAACTGTTATAGTAAGAATGTTTAAACTTAGTAGAAGTCACTCCTATGGTATACTACACTTTTGAAAATAAAAATAAAGCGGGAAGGCGCAGGGGGGAAACCTTCCATAGGATGCATATATTAAAATATCTCTCAACTAAAGAAGTGGTTAAAGCAGTGTAGCGAAGCGCACCGGATTAAGATAGTAATATATATAATTAGAAAAGGACGGATCTATGCGCAAAAATCGCTTAAACTAAAAATTAATAAGATAATTTAAAAAAAAACAAGTAAGAAAATGTAGTCGGTGTAGCCCGAGCATATAATACCCTACACCACAGTATATAAAAACAATTTTTGCTTGCGTACCCTATTTGGCGCCAATGGGCAATCATGGACACACCAAAACTAAATTATGTTATGGGGTTAAGATTGTTATTTTATCGCCCACTTTCGTAATTAGCTTTAACAATCTTAACGCGCTGCTCAATTGTGTACCTCTCCATGGTTGAATTTGTCAAACACAGAAACAAAGAAATGCTAAATTAAGTTGGACAAAGAACATCGTGCATTAATGTGGCACTTTATAAACGCGTTTGATAAATTTTGAGACGTGCCTGTTTATGATTTATGCCCAATTTTCAGGATAATATTTTAATCTGTATTTAGTTAATTTTCATATAAACTTAAATCCTATTTAAATACAGATTGATTTTATGAGTTTTGCTTAAAAAGTCTTATTTAATTAAGATAAAAGTATGGCAGCACTACTAAATACAAAATAATATCATAAAAAAGTGTATTTATTTACAAGGTGGCCTCCAAAAAGTATTGCTTTGTTGTTGTTGTTGTTGCATTGCTTTAATATTGAGACCACCTTGCTAAGTTTTTCCAATGGAAACTTAAAATGAACTTTAATGTACCATAACGGTGAATTAAGTTACATTTAGGGCTATTATTATAACTTGGCGTTAGCTGTTATCCGACAGTTAACATACGCTTTTTGACAGATAACACATTATTATCTGTCAATTTAATCTTAACTTTAGCTAACTTCAAGTTGTAATAACGGCCCTTAAGGGTTTAGTGAAGAAAAGAATTTTGTATTTAAAACGATTTTAAACATAAATCTGTTTTAATATCAATCCAAAAATTGGGCATTAGTGTGCGTTATTTACTTTTTCCGCTTGCGTTGAAGGAGAAAAAGCTTAATTGATAAAGGTTTTTAAAGCTTTCGTTTAGTTTTTTTTTCATCAAACACTGGCAAAGTTTAACCATTATCACTGTTGCCAGAAGTGCAGATTTCTCTGCATTTTGATGATTTTTCGTTGCAAAAATGACGAAGTGAGATTTGCAGATTTTTGCTATCAAATTGCAGATTTTTTGAAATTGATGAAATTGGACTTTTATATTGAACTTTGTGACTAACTTTTTAAAAGATCGGATTTTGGGATCAATTAAAAATAAATCCAAAGATTTAAGTTAAATCAATATATGAAATTTTATAAACAGTTTCCAAATTTAATATGCAAAGAACATAATCGTGCCTTTTGGTTAACAAAAATTTTCTTTGCCACATTCATCAGCTAATGTGGAACCAATATAAAGTTAATATACATAAATAAAACAAAGCAAAATCGTTCAGATAAAATATCGCTTGAAGGAATTTTGTACACAAAAGACTTCCTTAAATTAAATAAATCAAATTATTTTAATACTCTCATTCAAAATAAAATTTTACGACAAATGACTTCTGAAATTTTCAATAGATAAATGTATAAAATTATTTTATATACGATGATATGATACTATGTATGCACAATGTTTTTGAATATACATTTAAGTATATACATTAGGGTGGCCGTTATTTTCTTTTTTTTTGATTTCTTATATTCTCCCCCCCCAAATCGGTTCAGTTTTATGTAAAAAAAAATACAAAAAAATTTCGTAGCGATAAGTTGTGTTTTAGGGGGGGCGTCCGCCCCTCAAAGTTTGCCATCAAGCCATTTATTCAAATGTAATTTGTTTGCATATGACTATCTCTTAAAAACAACATTTTACAAGAACATGGTATATGGCAATATTTTAGCTCTTCTAGTCAACAACATTAGCCTCGAAGAAAGTTTTTTGCTAAAATTAATATTTAAGAAAATAATTAAGAAAATAACAACAAAATTCCAAACATTTTATATACGTTTTATATATATAAAAGAGGGATTTAATGTCAAGTGAACTAATTTTGAAATCGATGTCTTTCGATTTGGATGAAATTTGCACCAACGTTAGTCCTATTGAATAGTAGTTTAGACACAAATTTTCAACAAGATCGGTCAAAAAGTTTCTGAGTTTGGGGGGGTCAAAGTTTGAAATTTTGGCCATAAAGGTGTTCTTTCACATCCATGTAACTTATTACCAATTGGGGTTAGCAAAATTTGTCCCAAGCAGCTTAGATAGCTATTTGATCAATCTTTAAAAAAAAAAAAATTTTGTATGGCCAAAATTTCAAACTTTGACCCTCCCAAACTCAGAAACTTTTTGACCGATCTTGTTGAAAATTTGTGTCTGAACTACTATTCAATAGGACTAACGTTGGTGCAAATTTCATCCAAATCGAAAGACATCGATTTCAAAATTAGTTCACTTGACATTAAATCCCTCTTTTATATATATAAAACGTATATAAAATGTTTGGAATTTTGTTGTTATTTTCTTAATTATTTTCTACGCTAATATACATATATACATACATTCATATTATATATATTTTTTCTGTTTTTTAACTTTCAATTTTAATGTACCAAAAAAATGTTAGATATCGGCTTAAGTTTTAGTTTGTTGTACGAATCCGAAAATAAAAACAAAGTCAACCCCAAATTTTTCCAGATTTTCCAGATTTTTTAGTCCAATTTTTCAGATTTATTAGAAAAAATTTCTGGCAACAGTGACCATTATAATAATTCTGTTGGCTTTTGCCAAACTTTTAAAAATAAAAATGAAAAGGCTTAAAGCTTTAATTAAAGATTTGAGCTTTGAGCTTTTTGTTTTATTATTTATAAAATATTAAAAACAATTTTTAAATAATAACATAATCTTCGCTTAAGTTTTTTTTTATTCAAATTTTTTTCAATAGTTTTTGGTAATAAAACTTTCATAATCAGTTTAGATCGATCATGACTTTTATTAAACTTCTTATAGAAACTACTGTATTGAAAAAATTAAATTGGTATTGGATTTTGCTATTATTTTTAGAAATTCCAAAAGAAAAAACGGAGTCGATTTTTGTTGTTATTTAAAAAAAAACTAATTAACTTTAATCGAAATTTGTTGAGCTATTTTTTCTTATTTTAGAGTCTCTAAAAATATTATTTACGATGAAAATTAGAAATGAATTTGCGGTTTAACTTAAAAACTAAAACAGCAGCAGGAGCAGCAGCAGCAGCCGCAGCAGAAGTAATAAAGTAAGAAAAAAAAATAAATTATTTGCTTACGAGTTTTCAAACGTAAGTCGTCACTTAAAGAGTCAAGTCAGTCAAACAGTGAGTTAGTTACTTTGTGTTGTCAGTCATTCGAACAGTGAGTAAAAGATAAAGTAACAATGGAAATAATTTCAGCATGACTTGTAATTTGTCTAGTTTTTCTTCGCATTTTTTTCTCTCTTGATTTTGTTTTAATGAACGTATAGATTTCCTACCAATACGAATATTTCAAAAGTCACGCCTTTTGCGGGCGGTTGGTCGTTTAAATGTAACTTTTTTTTTTGTGCATACAAACAAACAAATTTTGGCTTCTGATGAGGATGATATTTTAAAATTAAAATAGTAGAAAACACCAAACATTAGGCGCCTTTAGCACAATATTCCCTCTAAACATTTAACCGTTCGTCCGTCCGTCCGTCCGTCCATCCATCCATCCATGTAATTTTTATTTTTTTATTATAATTTTCTGTGTGTTTTTTTTGGTAGCTTGAACTGAAAAAAGTGGTAGTTAAAGTACTCGTCTTATCAGCACTTAATAGTTCATTGATGAGTTGTTGAAATTTCTTGTTGATTTTTTCCCTTTGGGGCTTCAAAACAAAAACAAAAAGACATGCCGCCAAAGAAATCATCTTTATGGCGCTTAGACGTGTTTTTTTATTTCTTTTAAGTTTAGATATAAATGTGTTAAATTAACCTTCTTTTGTTTTATTTCTTTATTTTCAAAACAAATTTGGATTTGCGGTAAAATATTGTAAGATCATTATTAGAAAGATCATGTGCCTGATACCCCGCCATTATTTATTTAAAAGCGAAAAAACCGAAAAAATAATGATTTGTTTTTTTCTTATTACAACATAACAAGTTGGTTAGAAAAAAGTAAAACCAAATTTGCTATTATACAGTCTAAAAAATATAATAAAAATAGCTTTTTAATAAAAAAAATAATGTCTCCCAGTTTAAACCATTTTTTTCCTCCTTTCCCATTTATTATTTAGCGCCAAATAACAGATTCTTCTTCAAAAAAAAAAAAAAAATCAAAAGAATCTTAAGGATATATAAACTGCTTAAGCTTTGTGCTTTTTGCCGTCTCTTGAAAAAAAAATTAAGCTGCTGATTCCAACCAACTGCTGGTGGTGGCCGTCCGTTAGTGACTGTGACGATTAGTTTTTCAGTTTTATTAAAAAAAAATAAAAAATTCTGGCACGGCCAGATTCCTTTTGACTTTTTTTATGAAGTTCCCAAGATTATAAATAATATTTTTATGTCTGGCAGTTAACAGAATCCCACTGTGTGAAGTGGGTTAATAATAACAAATTTTATGGATTTTCAAATGAACTTGACTGGGAAAGATTTAAGCAGCGCAACAAAAAAAAACTTAATGTTAAGGAAAGTTAATATTAAAAAGGATTATAAAAAACGGTTTTCAGCGAATTGTTGTTATATTTTCTTAAGGCCTCTCTTAAAAATATAACCATTCCCCACACCTCCCCCTCCCATAGCACCCATAGAAGTTTATTTGGATTAAAGATTTTTTTGTGTGAGTGTGGTCTCAACATAGACTCATTTTTTAGTGAACTATCGACTCCGATTCGACATCTGTGTCGATCTGGCTGTCTGATTTGCTGTCAGTCCAAAAAAAGTCCAAGGGAACATGTTGTGTTCAACCAAAACACGATAACCAACCAACTAATGTCAAAGCGGAGACCTTTAAAGGCTCAACCATAATATGCATAGTCTCGCTTAACCTACTGTCTCTCTAATCTCTCTAATGTCTCTCAAATGTATTTAAGAAAACAAAAAAAAGATAAACAAGTTAGAGTGCTATATTCGGCTGTGCCGAATCTTTGATACCCTCCACCGACACTTCGAATGTTTTAGGACTAATATCTGTATGATGTCTATTTATTATTATAATCTTTGTAAAAACAGACATCTGCATTAAAATTTGTTGCGGTTTAGACCTATATAAAATTATTGATCGACAATCAGAATCAATTTTAAAAAGTTTGAGTAGAATATCAGTTTAAGATGAACTTAAACGATTTTCAAGAGAACAAATTATATAAAAGCCATGGTAAGCTATGAACCAATCATCCCAAATTCTGCAGAACGATTTCTGGTATTAAAAAACATAAATTTCAATACAGCGATGCAATTAGTTTAAGCGTTTGCAGTAAATTTCAGAAGGCTGCTAAAATGGAATCTAAGGAAAATTATGGACCGTATATCACAAAATTGCATAACATTTTTTCTGGCCATATGAAGCTAAACTGGAAGAAAGTTTACCGCGTATTTAATTATTTTACGAGAGTGGGCTTTATATGAGGCCTATGGTAAGTTATGCACCGATCTTCACCAAATTTCACAGTGTCATTTCTAGTTCTATAAAACTGTGATGTATCAAATTTTGTTATGATAGCGTTATTTTTTACGTTTTTAGGCGTACTAAGCTGTTTTCCGGGAGTAAGGTTTATATGGGGCCTATGGTAAATGATGGACCGTTCTTCACAAAATTTTAAAGTCTTATTTCTCGTTCAATAAAACTGTGATGTACCAAATTTTGTAATGATAGCATTCTTTTTTACGTTTTTAGGCGTACTAATCTGTTTTCCGGGAGTAAGGTTTATATGGGGCCTAGGGTAAATTATGAACTGATCTTCACGAAATTTCACAGTCTTATTTCTAGTCCTGTAAAACTTATATGTTCCAAATTTTGTTATGATAGCATTCTTTTTTACGTTTTTAGGCGTACTAAGCTGTTTTCCGGGAGCAAGGTTTATATGGGGCCTATGGTAAATTATGGACCGATCTTCACGAAATTTCACAGTCTTATTTCTAGTCCTGTAAAACTTATATGTTCCAAATTTTGTTATGATAGCATTCTTTTTTACGTTTTTAGGCGTACTAATCTGTTTTCCGGGAGTAAGGTTTATATGGGGCCTATGGTAAATGATGGACCGTTCTTCACAAAATTTTAAAGTCTTATTTCTCGTTCAATAAAACTGTGATTTACCAAATTTTGTTATGATAGCATTCTTTTTTACGTTTTTAGGCGTACTAAGCTGTTTTCCGGGAGTAAGGTTTATATGGGGCCTAGGGTAAATTATGAACTGATCTTCACGAAATTTCACAGTCTTATTTCTAGTCCTGTAAAACTTATATGTTCCAAATTTTGTTATGATAGCATTCTTTTTTACGTTTTTAGGCGTACTAAGCTGTTTTCCGGGAGCAAGGTTTATATGGGGCCTATGGTAAATTATGGACCGATCTTCACGAAATTTCACAGTCTTATTTCTAGTCCTGTAAAACTTATATGTTCCAAATTTTGTTATGATAGCATTCTTTTTTACGTTTTTAGGCGTACTAATCTGTTTTCCGGGAGTAAGGTTTATATGGGGCGTATGGTAAATGATGGACCGTTCTTCACAAAATTTTAAAGTCTTATTTCTCGTTCAATAAAACTGTGATTTACCAAATTTTGTTATGATAGCATTCTTTTTTACGTTTTTAGGCGTACTAAGCTGTTTTCCGGGAGTAAGGTTTATATGGGGCCTAGGGTAAATTATGAACTGATCTTCACGAAATTTCACAGTCTTATTTCTAGTCCTGTAAAACTTATATGTTCCGAATTTTGTTATGATAGCATTATTTTTTACGTATTTAGGTTTACTAAGCTGTTTTCCGGGAGTAAGGTTTATATGGGGCCTATGGTAAATGATGGACCGTTCTTCACAAAATTTTAAAGTCTTATTTCTCGTTCAATAAAACTGTGATGTATCAAATTTTGTTATGATAGCATTCTTTTTTACGTTTTTAGGCGTACTAAGCTGTTTTCCGGGAGTAAGGTTTATATGGGGCCTATGTTAAATTATAGACCGATCTTCACGAAATTTCACAGTCTTATTTTTAGTTCCAAAAAATTTTGATGTACCAAATTTTGTTATGATAGCATTATTTTTTACGGATTTAGGCGTACTAAACTGTTTTCTGGAAGTAGGTTTTATATGGGGCCTATGGTAAATTATGGACCGATCTTCACGAAACTTAGCAGTTTAATTTCTTGTGTTATTTAACTGTGACGTCCCAAAATTTGTTATGATAGCATTGTTAGTTAGGGTTTTAGGCTTACTATACGGTTTTCCGGGAGTTGGGCTTATATGGGGCCTAGGGTAAATCATGGACGGATCTTCAAGGTATTTTACAGCGTGATTTCCAGTTAAATAAAACGAACTGTTGCGAAATCTTATATCATTCTGTGCATTTTTCCACCATTTATGTTAGTTTTTGTAACAAAATTATCAATTTTTTTTAGGTGGTGGTTCCACATTTTGATAAATAGCTCAGATCCTATTGAGCCGATTTTGCTGGATTTCAATCCCAAGCTGCTTAGGATAACTACAAGCAATTTGACACCAAGTTTGTTTATTTCTTTTGAGTTTTTCGAAAGTGAGCGTGTTTTCAACAGAAGGACAGACGGACAGACTGACGGACATGGCTAAATCGACTTAAAATTACTCAAGGACCCAGAATATATATACTTTATAGGGTCTGAGATGAATAATAAAAAAGTTTCACACGGAATGACAAACTTAATATACCCTCTTCACAACTAATTGTGGTGGAGGGTATAAAAACATTTGATTTCGTACGGAATGTGCGATTAGATTCGCACATTGCTTAAGCAAATGACAGTTTCATTAAACTTAGCAAAACGTTTCCTTAAGTTCGATATGGTTTGTCTCATATAATTTACATGTATTTGCCCATTCGCTTAAGCCAACTTAAGCACATTCTGGTTGGGCCTTAAGACTCAACTTGACTGCTTGCGCAAAGTGAACTACCGCAATAAATTTCCACACAAAGTATTTTTGTTAGTTTTGAAGATAAATAAATGAAATTCGGCACATACGCTCTTCTTGGGGAAAAGGAAGTCTATTAAAACTGGTGAAAATTGGGCCAATATTTTAATTAGCTCCCATATAACTGCACTTAGTTTTGTTATGATTGGTTGGATCATAATTGAATACACCTCCCATATAGAGGGTTAAAATTGTACTTACACACAGAAAACAAATTGGTTGGGAAACGGTTGCAGTAATAAAATATTGATCAAGTAACATGATTTATTATTGCAACTATTAAAAATGTATAGGTCTAACTGATTTTTAATTCTCTTGATTATAAAAATGATGTTCCTACTGAAATATGATTCCTTCAATTCTTTTATTAGTTATGATAACTAATTTAATTAAGTTCTAAAAATTAGTACAAATGGTTAGAATCACAACCGAATTTAATATAGGGCAATACTGAATATTGGTCATTGCAATTAATAATTTGTTTTCGTCAATAAATTTTGTAATATAAATGATTATTCATTTATTGCAGCTAATTGTTGATTGTTGGAATAGATTCAATTCGAGTACAACAAATGAAAATATAATTATTCGGAATTCACAACCAAAAAATAGTTAAAAGCCCCAATTGCTTACTAAATTTTCTGTCAAAACATTTGATAGATTAAATTAATTTTTAATATTATATTTAAAAAATATGTTTGCGGTCAAAAATGGAAAATGTGAGCCCCTAATAAATATGGGTAAGTAATTTACGTATTCTTATAGGTATGAACATATACACGTACATACATATGTATGTATTATTTTTTATACCGTGCAAATTATATTGGACTTCTTGAACCATTTTGATCCTAGACTGGTCCAATGTAGTGCAAGTATGGACCATGTCATTATTAAAAAGAGTTTGCAGTGAAACGACATGTCTTCGTTTTTAAACGACATGTTTTCGTTTTGAAACGATTTCAAAGCTAATCCTCTGGAGTATACCATGGACTTGTTTTAAGACTTCCCCTTTGTAATGCAAGATGGGTTATATGGTCCTGCCCTAGGACATCGTACTGTAAAAAACCCCATTTTTCCATTCATTGAGATTACCTTTGGACCAAGTCCTTGCCCCTTATGGGCTAGATTTGAACGGTTAAAAAAATATATTGATAACGACAATCAAATCTCTTGTTATGAACACCAATTATGTGTTAATTCAGTTGCACCTATCATTTATTCGGGTATAAGCACAATTTTGTTTCTAATGATCATACTAACAAATAACAATATCTGTTGTTATGACTGATAGAGTACTAAAATTCAAATGTTGCTATCAAACCCATTATGCTAAGCAACGAAATTTTCAGTAATTGGAACCGAATTGTGTGATAGTACATGCAACCGACGAAATTCGATTGGCGCCAAATTCGGTTGTGATCACGAATCTGTTTTCTCTGTGTGGCGATTGTTTGTTTATCATATATAAAGCCTCTAACACTCATTTTAAGAGGTTATTTTTGTCCTTTCTTTAACTTTCCCACAAAAGCTTCGAAAACCTAAAACGGCACTTTAGAGGGTTAAAATATTCCACAAATATTTTCTGCATCAAATTTTACTAGGGGTGTTCTAAGACCAAAAATTCGTGAAATGTATGTAAAACGGACTTTCGAAATTCCGGGCCTTGAAATTTTTGAATTTTTCGAAAACCCGTTTTACATACACTGCACAATTTTTGGGTCTTAGAAGCCACCTAGTAAAATTTGATGCAGAAAATATTCGTGGAACATTTTAACCCTCTAAAGTGCCGTTTTAGTATACTTTTGTGGGGAAGTTTAAAAAAAGGCAAAAATTACCCGTTAAAGTTTGACTGTTAATATATTTTAGGAAAAGAATCACCATACAATTAAACTGAAGACATCTGAAATAGTATTTTAGCTCAGAAGTACATTTAGTAAATTTTTTTTTTTTTTTGACTTATACCAAACGCCTTTTTAAAAAATTCAAAAACTTTATGGGCCGATATTTCAGCAAGAATTTTTTAAACATAAAAATTCTAATTGTAGTTATCAATAATACAAGCCAATATAGCGATTTGGCAAATAAGAATTTCCAGCCTTTTGGTGTTGAATTTGAGTTCTAAAGGTTTTTGACATAAGAAAACTGATGCCGCTTTTATTTAGGTATGTCAGCAAGGGTAAGAAAAACATGTCCCTGATATTTTCGAATAAAAAAGAGGTTGTAAAGATTTTTGGCCACTTTTTTATGACAGCATGTCATTAAAATTGTCATTTAAAATGTCTTTTCAAGAAAATTTCTAATTTGTGTTTTTATACGCACACTACAGTAGTGGATAGGGTAGTATGCGTTTGTGCTGATGTTTGTAACACCTTTAAATATTGTTGCTTGGCCCACCTTAAGTTTGTATACCGATCGACTTAGAACCACTTATTGAATCGGTGAAACAATGTCCATCTGTCTGGCTTGCTGGCTGTCCATGTAAACCTGTGCGCAAAGTAAATGTCGAAATTTTGGAGATAATTTAATATAAAGTGGTATATAAGTTCTTACTGTCACGATAAGCAAACATATTGGAAATGGTGAGCATCGCTCCATAATTTCACATAGCCCCTATATAAACTTCTTTCCGGAATAGAGTCTTTGTGCTCATAAACCATCTTATTATGTTAGTATGTATTTAGATCAGTGTTCGAAAATAAACAGAACATTATTTAGCGTTCGGCTCCATTATTTTAGTGTTTGTGTAGACGAACTCTACCCTTAATACCGTTCGTAACTATTTTCAAGAAAGAGCCGAACATTATATAGTGTTCTGTTCTTCATTAAAAAACAGTACAATTGTTATGATACTGTAGACAAACATTTTATTTTAATGTTCGATAATGTTTATTTTTTTACATTGATAAAGCAAAGAACAAACAAAAAGTTTTAGCAACGACCGCAGCACGAACAGCTCGTGTGTGTATTGTGTATATGTTTTGTTTGTGTCAAATTATTTTGCTGAATTTTTGTTTTTTTCGTATGTGTATTTTGTTTTGTAAAAAATGTTTGGTTTTTTTACCAGCCAAAAGAGCGCTTCGCACAACATTCACGAACGAACATTAATGAGCTGAACCGAACACGATGAAGTTTGTGGTTTAAAAAAACCCCGAACGGAATTAAATATTCTCATCTTTTTGTTGAGTTGGATAAGAACAGTATTATTTTTGTGTGTTCGAAAGATGACAAACAGGGAAACGTTATGCTTTAAATGATTTTCTACACAAACACTATTAGCGTTGGACTTTTCCACAAATCTTCCGAACCGAACACTAACAAGCGATATTTAGTGTTTATTTTCGAACACTGATTTAGATTACACTTTGAACCACGGTTTCATTCTAATTTTATTTAAATCTAATTCATCTTACCAAATTTTATTGGAATCGGTTTTCATTTGACAAATACAAATACTACAACCGAAAATAGCTTTTAATGCCATAACTTTCTTATTATAATTGGTAGGAATATACAATTTGGCGACGATAAAACTAGTTTTGTGTCAAACTATGACTTGTTTTCGCCCATTATAATTCGTTCTGTTTTTTTTAATAAAGGGTGGTTAAGGGGCCGATGTTGAATGTGAACCACACCTAAACTTCAAGTTTTTTTCTGTATTTCATTTGGCATTTCTCAATTTCAGACTAACTCAATTTGAACCATAGACAATCAACAACAATCGAGCAACGCGTTAAAGTTATTCAGGCTTATTATGAAAATGGGCGTTCAAATAAAATGCATATAGTGCACTTCGTGATTTTTGCGGTCAAATTAATCGTCCAAATGTGCGTACAATCGGAAAAATCGTGCAAAAATTTGAGCAAACCGGCGTATCCGTACAGCTGGTACTGCAGAAAATATTGCTGCTGTTCGCGATAGTGTGGCTAAAGTGCCGTCCACCTCAACTCGGCGTCGTGCCCAACAATTGCACCTCTCCCGCACGTCGTTGATGAACATTATGCATAAACACTTGCATGTAAAGGTTTTTTTTTTCCTTTATTTTTTCCACTTGGGAACATAGGGCTTCTACAAGTAAATTCCAACTTATTCTATCATTACATACATCTTTTATTTCATTAAACGATTTGTTCTGCATATTGAGTTCTTGTATGACTGTTCTACGCCAGGTGTTCTTTGGGCGGCCAGAGCGTCTGCTACCTTGAGGATTCCATTCCAACGCCGTTCTTGTGATACTGCCAACTGGTCGTCGCAATGTGTGGCCTATCTACTTCCACTTTCGTCTTGCAATTTAGCGAATAATGGGAGCTTCGTTTGTCAATCGCCAGAGATCGATGTTGGTGATTACGTTTGGCCAAAAGATACGGCATATTATGCGCAAACATTTGTTTACAAAAACTTGCAGTCTTCTCGCTATAGTACTCGTCATAAGCCATGTCTCGCTTCCATATAGCAGTGTGGATTTCACACAGGCATTGAATATACGAATTTTTGTATTCTTTGAGATTTGGGGGGATCGCCATGTTTTATATAGCCGACCAAAAGCTGATCTTGCTTTGTTTAACCTGAGTGAAACGTCTTCTTCCACTCCTCCATCTACCGACATCATGCATCCTAGATAACAAAAGGATTTCACATATTTTATACGTTGGTTTTGTACTACAATATGGTACACGCTTACAAGGTGCAATTAACTCAAGAACTTAAGCCTTTTACCATTCCAGACGGCGTCAATGGTCAGAATGCAGGCAAGAAATGGCAACAGTGGATGATCAATTTTCGAAGAAAATCATCTGCAGTGATGATGCACATTTTCACCTCAGTGGATTCGTCAATAGGCAGAATTGACGCATTTGGGCGAATGATAAAAGTGATTGTCGAAAAACCAATGAACCCACAAAGAAAGACAGTTTGGTGCGGTTTATGGGCTGGCGGCATCATCCGGCCGTATTTTTTCCAAAATGAGGCTGGTCAGGCAGTAACTGTGAATGGTGTTCGCCATCGTGAGATAATAACGTACTTTTTATGGCCCGAATTGGAAGATATGGATGTGGACGATATTTGGTTTCAACCGGACGGTGCCACACAGCTCACGAAACATTGGCTCTTTTGCGCGACAAATTCAATGGCCGTGTTATTTCCCGTGGTGGCGATATCAATTGGCCGCCAAGACCATGTGATTTGACATCGTTGGACTTCTTTCTTTGGGGTTATTTGAAAGAAAAATTCTACGTCGATAAGCCAGCAACAATTCAATAGCTAAATTGAGATAATTCGGCACATTAACGGCATAAAACCTCAATTTTTCCTCAGCCTCATCGAATATTTGGACCATCGGATGAAGGTGTGCCGCCGAGGTCGCCGATATTTTATTCCATACATATGTGAACCATACCAATATTATCATAATAAAAAAAAAATTACAATAATTTCCTAAATTATTCCAAATCAACATCGGCCCTTAAAATTTAACTACCCTTTATTTTATGCACTCGCTAGTCACGGCACAACACAAATTCCGCGCATGGATAGTTCGGTCTGTTGGTTCTCTAATTGCCCATGGGTCGCATAAAGGGTACACTCGCGAAAAATGGTTTTAAATATTGTGGTGACGGGTAGTTATCATATGGTCGGGCTTGACCGACTATACTTTCTTATTTGTTTTTTTTTTTTTTTAAATAACAATTTTTCTAGTCAAATTTATTTTTATGTCTTTCGTATTTAATTTTATGACAAAATTTTACTATATAATTTTTAACTGTTCAGTTTTTAAGCAAATTATAAACCCTTGTTAAAGCTAAAATTTGTTGCTATTTGGTGAAATAAAATAAAAAAAAAAAACGAAACCTCCATAGATTTCGTTTTCGAGCTGTTCAGCCAGTGGTTTTTTTTTACAACTTGTATGTTTGGTCCATGATAAATGTATCTAGGTATTGTAATTTACAAGTAATAAAGAAAATACAACATTTTTTGTTGTTGTTGTGTCCCCCAGTCAGGCTCTTTAGAGAGTCATAAATATTGCACTTGTATATTTATGATTTTACATGAAAAAAAAAAAATTATAAAAAATACATTGGAAAAAATAAAAATTATTATGCTACTAACAACAACAAAAAAATATTAAAAAAAATAATACTTTTTATATTCGCATTTGTTTTGCAACAACTTTTTGCTGTTATGGCTGTTGCTGCTGCTGTTGTTTCTGTTTCTGTTTTTTGGTTTAAGCCGCTGGTGTCCGATAAATACAAACCAGTCAGCAACATCCATTCAAAACTTTTTTCCATTTCTCTATTTGTTTGACTGGTTGGTTGGTTGGTTGGTTGGTTTGTTAGTCGTTTGGTATGTTGGAGTCGAGTTTTTTTTTCTTCTGTGTTAAATGTCGAGTTTGCTTCACTGATGACTGACTTTGTTGGATAGATGGACAGATGAATGGATGGATGGTTTAGCTGGCTGAATAGCTGGTTAGTTGGATGCTTTGGCAGTAAAACAAAACCCTGAAAATAAAACAACAAACCACCACCTTCATTACCACCAGTAGTAGAAGTTGTAGGTAGTTGTGTAGTCTGTTGTGGCTGCTGCCTGCCACTGTTATTCCTACAATTGTAGTGGCATTTTATAATAAACATTCAGAAACATTGTTAACAAGATAACAAAAAATAAATAAAATAAAATAGCAAATAAATAAAGAAAAAAGTGTTAAACAATGACGAGAGTTGATGAATTGTTGTGTTGTCCATAAATAAATACTATGATTTAAATTTTTACAGATTTTTTATTTTATGTTTTCACATCCTCTCCCTCCCTCCCTCTCGATAAGAAAGTCTTTTTGTTAAGCGAAAAAACAAAAACTTATACTCCCTATTTACCCCTTTAGCACTGACTCAAAGTTGAGCTTCTGCAAAAAACTTAATAAAACAAAAAAAAAAAAAAAAAATAGCCAATCAACAAACAACAACAAGGGCAAACGAACATTTGCAATTTGTGCGGATGGATGCAGGGGGCATTTGAAATAGTATTTCTTTATTTTTTCCATACTTTAGACCGACCACAAAATCACTTTTTTAACTAAAGTTTTAACTGTTCTCCATGCAGCCGGAAAAATACACTTAACAAAAAAATCAGTAAACAAATAAACAAAATTTAAATCGTAAAAGGGAAAATATATTATTTTAAAAACTCGAACTCTATTTTGGCGATTTTTTTAACACATGAAAAACGAAAAATATACTTTGGACTTCAGGAAGAATTCTTGACAAAAAGTACGGTAAGGCGGAAGTAGGGAGGAACCTGTAAATCAATTAAAATGGATGATCATTCAAGGCGAATTACGATCTACCAAAGGTTAAAATACAATTTGGTTTAAGGATTGATGTTTGACTATTGACGTCAGCAGTCGTCGATGGCTGTGAGTGTTTAACGGCAAAACACTCTGAAGATACTGATTGGTTATAATTGAAGCATGGCAGGGTAACCTGTCCGTAAGGGCTTTCGTTCGAGCCCCGCGGCAATCAAGAATGAAAAATTATTAGTAACATTTTATTAATATCATGTTGCAAAATTATTTTCTTCATTAAAATAATTTAATGAAAATCATCATTAAATCATTTGTCTATTTATTGTGAATCTGTTACCGCCAAAAAGGCATATGTATTTTGAAATTAAAGCAAATGTGTCTCAAAACCGAACCGAACTTGTTTTAATCTAAACACATTAATAAAATACACGTTTTAGAACTACTTAAATTAAAATGGCACCCATTCTTTTCTTCGTAATTAGTTATTCAATATTTTTTGTTGGGACACCGGTTTCCCCGTGGTCGTCAAAGGGTTTTTGAACGTTCCTTTCAAAGTAGCTGGTTTTTATGTATTGCCTACAATGTTTAAAACAAAAATTTTGTAAGCAAAATCAATAAAAATTAATTTAAGCATGGTTTATTAAAAGTGGTTGAAAATTTCAAAGCCATTTTCGAATATGTAAATATTCGATCCTAATTTTGAATATTATAATTTTGCCTAAGATCATTTTTTTTTTTAAATAATTTATTGCAAGAATAAAAAAAATTTCATATTTTGATATTTTCCTGAATTTAAAATACATATTTAAAACTCAATAAATTTCAAAATTTTCCAGTTTTGCAATAAATTTTGGTGAAGTTGTAAATATTTAGGATTTTTTTCATGAATTTTTCTTTTCTTTTCAAAAAAATAGTGTTTTTGTGAATCTTCGAAATTTCGAACATTACTTCGAAAATTTAAATTTTAATTTCATTGAAGCTACTGATTGCAAAATAAACTTATATTAAGGCCCAAATAAATTGATCAAAATACTCATCAAGCATTGTGGTAGTATTAGTGAAAATATGTTTGTATGTGGCACACCGACGATGCTGGATGGAAAATCAAATAATTTAGATATGACGGCGAATATTACGTCAAGCACACGTACACGATGAATTCGCCGGCTGGACAAGCATTTGACAAGTGTATTTGGGCCTTTATATTATTGCAAGTTTAAATTTTTCGAAATTCAATAGTTTTAAGAAAATCTTGAAATTTTCCTGCAAAGCCTTTAATTCTGTTGAAGATAGAAGATGCTTGTGTGAATTTTCGAATATATGTACCTTTGAATTAAAAAATTATATTTTTTTATAAATTTATATTTCAAAAATAAACATATTTTAATATATTGTTACGAAATTAGATTTGTATAAGAATTATTTGTAGTTTAAGTTATAAGGGGTTATATTATTTTAATTTCTGTCGTATTAGTTTAAATTATTATTTGCTACACTGTATTTTAGAACTTAGATTTAATTATATAATCTCGAGTTCGAACAGAATGTTCTGGAATCCACTAGAAGGTTATTGAATCTGCTAGTTGTAGAATTTCGGATTCGATCAGAATGGTCTGGATTCGAATAGAAGATTCTTGAATCTACTAGTCTACAACTACTACCTGCGGTGACTATAAAATTTATACAAAAAACGCAAAAAGGGCAGCTTTCGAAGAAAAAGACAGAAAATATTGTGTTTTTTTCTGTCTTTTTCTTCGAAAGCTGCCTTTTTGCGTTTTTTGTTTTGATTATGCAATTTGTGTAGATAGTAGCGGCCTGTTTTTACGCATCGTCACTTCACTAACAAAAAACGTTTTCTTTCTCTTTCTTCGAAAGCTGCCCTCGCAAATGATTTAGGCATTTTTCATACGTCACTTTTTTCATCTCTGTATACGTTGTGGTTTTGAGACATTAAACGGTTCTGTTTGTAAATAACAATATTGGATAAAATGTTGTGAACAAAACAAGTGTGTGCATTTATTTGGATTTGCAATTTAAAGCTCTCAAACGCGTTTATTAAAGGAAAAACGTAACAATATCCTTAATACATACTTTAAAAACTTTTAAATCTTCGAAGTTCAATAAATTTCAGAAATTATTGAAATTTTCCAGATAAGCTTAAGCGAATTCTTAACAGGTAATCTTAACAGCCCTGCTTATAACTTACTTTTGAGCTTTGTAATTGTTGAATGTCAAAATTTTATTTTTTATCTTTGTTTTTGACATTGTACAATGATTTAACAGAAAAAAAATTACCTGTGGTCTGAAGAAGTTTTACTTGCTGTCGTACCGAGATTACATGTACTGAATTCGCCTTGAGTTTAGCCTTGAGCTCTAAAAAGTATAAAAATTTAGGATTTAGAAATAAAATAAAAATAAAATGGTTTTTCGAAAGTTTTAAAAATTTTTTAATAATATAAAATTTAAGAATTTTCCGTTGTTTTTAATTCTATTTTCTCTTAAAAATTTCTACTACTTAATAATTTTTTCTCTAAGTGTTTTCACATTTATATTTTCCAAAAGAATTGTTCCTCTATATACCCTGCAAATAATAAGACCAGTCCAAACACGCGTGTAAAGAGTAGTCCACAAGGGACCAGGACTAGTCCAAAACTAACCCAAACGTATGGAAAAAACCTGGTCTATTTAACATTACGATGTCCTAGGAGAGGACCATATAACCCACCTTTGGACCACTAAGGAGTAGTTTTAAAACTACTCCATGGCATACTCAAGAGGATTAGTTTTGAAGTCGTTTAAAAACGAAAGCATGTCGTTAAAAAACGAAGACATGTCGTCTCACTACAAAAACTTTTTAACAATGACATGGTCCATGCTTGCATTACATCGGACCAGTCCATGGAGTAGTCCATTTTATCAAAATGGATCAGATGGTCCAATTTTATTTGCAGGGTACATTTATTTGTAATATCGCCTTTGGCTATATTTTATAATTTTTTTGTCTCTTTTTCTATACAAAATGGAACAACAACAACAACAGAAAAGAACTACAACTTTAAGGAAAAAAAAAATGTTATTAAAAAAATAAAAGCAATTTTTATTTAAATCTACATAGTTTTATTTTTCAAACCCCATTTTCTATGTATGAAATAAAAAAAGATATTACTTTTTCCAGTTTTTTTTTATTATTATTCTATCAAATGTTCGAATGGAAAACAAATATTATAAGAGAGTATAAGTAAACCACAAAACCATATGTACATATACATATACAAGCATACATGCAGAGACATGTTTAAAAAATGCAAAGAAATTTAAAAACATGATACAAAAAATGTATAAAAATTTATACTTAAACAGATTTTTCGAAATAATACACAGAAATACTAAAAATCTTTTTTCTCACGGTGTTTTTGACAGTTTTCCATTTTTTAAGCAATTTTTCTGTCATCTAGTCTTAGGAATCGATAACTGAGAAATAGCTTTAGCAGCCATTTCAAACTGTGTATCTAAAACGATAGGAAAAAAAATTGCTTAAAAAAGTCTCTTGACAAAGTGGAATATCCAGGGCTTGATCCGAAAGACCTATTTGTTAATAACAACTGCGCTGAGTAAACAAGATATTCAAGGGGCAAATTAAGCCATTCGAAATCAATTACAATACAATTTAAATGTAAGTTTTGATCGATATCGAATGCTGTAATTTGCACCCAGAATTATTAAGTGGGGAACAGAATAGTCGCTGTAGTACAACGTTTCGAATAGCGCTGCAAGCTGTCAGAAATTAAATTCGGCAGTTTCAAAATAGAGTCACCAAAATATGTAGTTGTAGTAGTCGTTGCAGTTGAAGTTGAAGCGCAAAATTCGAAATTTTTTTTGTCTCTTTCAAAGAAAGCTGCCCTTTTGCATTTCTCTTTTCATCATATTCTATGCCGCAATACAATGAACACAAATTTATTTACTTGAGGGTTACACGATCAAGTTTTGGCTATCAAGTTTTAATACACTCACACTTTTTTACCAATACACTCATACTTTTAAAAATTCCCAGCTAGCATTGGCTGTTTGTTAGACGATTATGTTTAATATACAACTCCTAAAAGAATCTTCTGATGATTATCTGACGATTAACAAAAACAAAAAAATCGATTTTTTTTTATTTATTACTTTCTTATAAATTTTTTGATATGCTCGTCTTTAAGTCTTGGAATGAACTTTTGCGACTCTCTGTAAGAGTCGTATAACAATTACTAAATAAGAGCGTTTTTGAAATATGAAAATTCTGTTGTCAATACAATTTCAATAAAACAAACCGACCTAAGGATCTGTAAATAAAGGATTTTCCGACAGGATAGTGTTGCTTGCGCAATCTTAAAGGTTTGTTTCATGTAAATTGTATGAAAATTAGAAGTTTTAACATGAAAAAGGCGCGTGATGCCACTTTTTAGTTATACGGCTGAGCATTTCACGAGTTGTTAAATAATCCCTACATGAATCTCATACGACTCTTGACATGCTTTTTAAAAGACTCGCTAGATAATTTCTACATAGATCACAAACGATTCCCTTTACGATTAACAGTTGTGTAACAGTTTCTCCCGTGCTAGGAATCGTCTACAATTAAAAAATGAGCTCGTCGACGATCAAAAACACTCTTTGTGAGATTCCCAATAGACTCCTAGACGATTGAAAATGCTAGCTGGGTTGATACGAACTTGCCTCTAAAATTCTCTTGCCAGTGAGTGTATCAATTTTCGTTCAAGAAAACAGCTTATTACAAATCTTTTGAAGTTGTTTTTGTTTTTTTTTTCACAAATATTTTGCCGGCAAAAGCTGAAGTTCTTTTTTTTTACAAATTGTTGCGGGAATTTTAAAATTTTAACTAAAAACCTAAAAAAATAGTGAAATATGTTTATTAATAAAATTAATAAGCAAAATGATAAAGTCCCTTCGAACAGCCTACAGTGCAGAAAATCAAAAGTGGAAAATAGCAAAACATTTTGAGTTGTTTTCTCGGCGATGCCATCTTGAAGAAGTAAATTGCTTTCAACTTGCGTGCAGCCTAGGTCACAGCTGTCACCTTTTGCATATTTTGACAATCAGTATATGTAAAAGACTATCAAAAAAATCTTGATCGTGTGGCTGCACTGTTAGTTAAGATTTGTTTACAAAACTGTTGTAAAAATTAACTTTTAAGCTCACCACAACACGAGTAAATAATATTTAAGTAAGCAAATAACATTATAACACAAAACAATATTACTAAATACATTTTTTTGCACAAAAAACAACGTTTGTTGAACTAATGCATTTGTTTAACGTGGTTTGTGTTTTGTTATTTGTGTTTTGATCACGCCATTTGTGTTGATTGTTGCGGCCTGCTTTTACACCTTGCCACTTCACTACCAAAAAAGCTTTCTGTCTCTTTCTTCGAAAGCTGCCCTCGCAACTGATTTGGGCCTTTTCCACACGTCACTTTTTACAGTTCTGTGTATTCTGTGATATTGGATGTGTTTAACTTTAAGCTTTTACAAAAAACGACACGGTCAGCTAAAGCTAAAAGATTTGATTTCGTGTTTGTTAAGAACAAAACATACCAAAACCGAGAAAAATGTAAATGAGTTGTAGAACAAGTTTATCATAAGAGATCTCCTACAAAATGACAACAAATATGATTGCAAATGACTTATTTTCGCTATAGTTTTGTAAGTGTTATTGAGAGTGCTGTCCCGTTATTTGACGCTTGGCTTAATTTTGTATTATTAGTTAAAGTTTTCAGTCTTTGTGTTTGGTTCGAAGAGTGAAGTGTTTTATGGTTAAAACAGTGCCAATTTAAAAAAAGTAATTAAATATTATGGGCCATGTCACAGAGTACAATTCCGTTCGGAATTGAAGAAAACATACTTGTTGATGGAAAGTGTATTTTGATAGTTTTATGGCCTTTCAGATACAGACAACTCTCATACCGGAATTGTACTCTGTGACATGGCTGTATATAAGTAAAAAAATTTTTGTAAATATGCCATATAAATTTAAACAGAATGCTCGTAAATAATGTATCAATCTTATTAAAGTTTAGAAAAGTATTTTTCTGTAAGATTATTCTAATATTAGACTTCTTAGCTTACATTATATTATATACAAGTAATATTATTGCACGGGATAAGTTTTCATTATTAAATAATTGTTTAAAAGCCTTTAATAATAGTAATCACAACACTTTTCTAAGCCTAAGGCTTATGCTAGGAATCTTGCTACAAGTTCTTTCTAAATCGTTTTGGTTTGTGGGGTGTTAGTTAACATCGTTAATCGTGAAAATATCGAAATAGCTTGAGCGTATGTGCACGTCATAACATTTCTTTCCCTTATGAGCGTGAGTGATCGAAAGTCAACAGCCACGCAGGCGCTCAGCTCAAACTTAAGGTTTTCAGTTACCAATACAATTTTCTCTCAGTGATAAAACGTCAATTCATTGCACTAAATCAGATGTGGGCACAACTAAAACTGTGCTTGTATTGATGCTTATTAGTATTAGTGAGATGGCAGAAGTACCCACCAAACACAAAGCCAAGCATTTGAAATAAACACGCGTGTTTGCTGGGTAAATTCTCTTTAAAGAAAATACAAAACATATAAGAAAATGTGTCTCATCAAAAACTAAATTAAAGAGCCTAAGAATACGTGTGAAATCTCTCAGCACAATTGTGCTATGGAGCGCCCACCATTGCACTAAATATTAACGACTTGAACAGAAAGAAAGAGAAAAAAAATCTTACTCAACTGTCAAAAAAATAACCTAACGTTATTATTATTTTACTAACACAGTCTACTTCGTTGTTGTTACTTCACACGTACGGAATTTTGAGAAAGAATTTTTATTTCGTTCTATTCCAGTCGTTCCTCTATGTTTCAGGTCTTCCTGACCTCTATCTATAACAAAGACAAATCGCAAATTTGCAAAAAAAAATTTAAATCGCATTGAAGAACAAAATAAAGAAAACTAAAATTTGCACATACATAAATCAAAATTTCATTGATTTCAAATGTCAAAATTTCTTTCGAACACAGAGTTAAATGTTTGAAAACATAATAGTAATCACAAGAAAAATCCTTTTTAAATAAAAATAATAATATTTTGAGAGTTTATGTTTAAGCCATTTAACCCTTAAACTGTCACGCTCCTTTTACCTTTAGTATTAGCTTTAAACGAAAGAAACTAATGGCAACACAGCTGAAGTCGAGTCGCCAGCAGCGAATTCAGGCAACGCCCCTCATTTTAAAATATACAAAAAACATTTATTTAAACTCAACTTCAGTTCAGTTGCCATCCGTAATCGACCTATTAGTCTAACTATAGAGTCGAGAAATTAAACAGCCCAGCAAAAAATGCTGCTTACCCTGCGGCCACACGTTCAAGTTGTTCTTGATAGTCTTTTACATATACTGCTTGTCAAAATTTACATAAATTGAAAGCTGTGACATAGGCTGCACTCAATTTGTAAGCAATTTACTTCCAAAATGTCAACAACAACAGAGACAAACTTGTACTCAGCTGTTAAACTGAAAGCAAATTGTCAAACAAATGGAAAGGTGAAATTGAGAGCCATCTCGTGGTCAATTTAAAAAGTGTGAGTGTGTTAGAAAAAAACTGAGAGTGTATTGCAAATTGAAAGGAATTGAAAGGCAACACTTGATCGTGTGGCCGTCAAGTTTCCTAGAAGCAATTTTGTAAGCGAGACGATCTTAACAATGCGCATTTCTAAGTCTTGATTTTTGTTCGAAATGACCCATATAAAAGCTACCTTTAATTCTTAAGCAATTAGCATTTAAGCGTTCCCCGTCTTTATCGCATTTAAAACGCCATTTTGTAATTTCGTATGCAATGTATTATTTGATTATACTGCTTCCAAAAAGCGATCATTTTTTGCTTGGAGAAAACTGCACAATATGGTAACACTCTAAACTAAAACACACCTTTAACCCTACAAAATCACATTAAAGCCATAACTTAAAGCCCCTTTAACTAACAAAGGCACTTATAGGGTTAAAACAAACTTGCATAATTCTAGACATTGTCCAGCCAAACATTCTGTTGGTAACTGTCATTACCTGGTCCTAAAATACTAAACACAATGAGGACGATTTTATGCAAAAACAAAAAAGCGGCATTTAGATCTGGATCATAAAAAATATAAACTTTTTTATAATCTTACGAGCGTTGATGATGTGGATCATCATAAAATTTGTATTATGGCCATTAATGATATTTTTTTATGATTTTAAGAGAAAAAAAAACGGCTCATTCTTTACGCTGTTGTCGTTTTTATGATGCGGCCGTAAACGCAAAAAAAAGTTCATATTTTTTTTTGTTTGCGTTTAAGTAGTAAAAACAAATGAATTGTATCATAAAAATGGAGTGAAATATCCCATGACGATTTTTTGTATTTTTTTTTTTTATAAAGAAAAAATATTTAATTTTGCTTAAAAAAATCATCTTAGCGCTGTCTGACGTTTAAGGGAAATCTGATCTGTTTGATTTAAATGTTGACTTTAGAGCAGTGTTGCCAGAAGTAGGGGAAAGTCCCTACATGTAGGTATTTTTGATACTCAAATAAAGGGTGGTTAAATTGTAAGGGCCGATGTTGAATGTGAACCACACCTAAACGCCAAGTTTTTTTCCGAATTTTATTTGACATTTCTCTATTTCAGACTTACTCAATTTGAACCATGGAGAGATACACAATCCAACAACGTGTTAAAGTTATCCAGACTTATTATGAAAATGGGCGTTCAAATCAAAATGCATATCGTGCACTTCGTGATTCAGTGATGGGGCACATTTTCACCTCAGTGGATTTGTCAATAAGCAGAATAGCCGCATTTGGGCGAATGATAGTCCAAGAGTGATTGTCGAAAAACCAATGCACCCACAAAGAGTGACTGTTTGGTGCGGTTTATGGGCTGGCGGCATTATCGGGCCGTATTTTTTCCAAAATGAGGCCGGTCAGGCAGTTACTGTGAATGGTGTTCGCTATCGTGAGATGATAACGAACTTTTTATGGCCCGAATTGGAAGATATGGATGTGGACGATATGTGGTTTCAGCAGGATGGTGCCACTTGCCACACAGCTAACGAAACAATGGCTCTTTTGCGCAACAAATTCAATGGCCGTGTTATCTCACGTAATGGCGATGTCAATTGGCCGCCAAGATCATGTGATTTGACACCGTTGGACTTTTTTCTTTGGGGTTATTTGAAAGAAAAGGTGTACGTCGATAAGCCAGCAACAATTCAAGAGCTAAAGGATGAGATAATTCGGCACATTAACGGCATAGAACCTCCATTATGCCTCAGGGTCATCGAAAATTTGGACCATCGGATGGAGGTGTGCCGCCGTGGTCGCGGCGCCCATTTGGTTGATATTTTGTTCCATACATAATTGAGTAGTACCAATATATCATAATAAAATAAAATTACAATAATTTCCTAAATAGTTTGTGTTTTATTCAAAATCAACATCGGCCCTTGAAATTTAACCACCCTTTAGAAGCGTGGGGAAAATTTAACAGATTTTTTACAATCTCCAAAATGTAGGGATTTTTAGACATATCGCATTATACGGCTAAGCCAACCGCGATAAAAGAGATTAATATTGTTTTCATTAATGACATAAATACGAAAAATTCTCTCTGTGTTTTAAAATGTCGCTGTCTTAAGATTTAAATGACAGCGACCACAAACTTTTGAAATTAAGCTGAATTTGTATGAATGCATTCAAAAATCTTTTTCTTACAGTGCAAAGATACGAATACATAAACAAAGTTTGTGTGCTTTCTTTTACATAAGTCTTCATTTAGAGATCAATAATACATTGCTAATTTAGAAACTCCAAGAACTCATAATTTATAAGTTTATCTTTCTTCATTTTATCTTCCAGGTGTGGTTTCAAAACAAGCGCTCAAAAGAACGACGCATGAAACAAATAACCAGCATGGGCAGGCCACCGTTCTTTGGTGGTGCCCGTAAAATGAGAGGTTTCCCCATGAATCTTTCGCCGGGTGGCTTAGATGATGGTCCCGGTTTTCCCTATTTTGCTGCCGAAGGCAAATTCGAATTTGGCTACGGACCTCATTTTCATCCACACGATGGACCCTTCTTTCCAGGACATCCTGGTGGACCAATGCCTTTTAATGCGCCTGGTGAGTTAGAATAAAGAACTTTCCACAAGAATTAAAAAAATTAATTTATCCTTTAACATTTATTGATTTCTTCAACAGGTGGACCAATGGATCATACGGGTCCAATTCCTATGGTTAATGAATTTGGCCTAACACCCGAATCGCAATTCCTTAGTCAGACTGTTGGACCTCCCATGAATATACAATCGGCGGGAGGACCTCAACCACCTCCGGACCATCTGCTGGCAGCTCAACAGCAGCAGCAACAACAACAAGCCCAACAACAGCAGCAACAGTCACAACAAAATGGCCCGCGTAGCGCTTCACCTGAATTCATGTCCGCCGCCAATTTCAGTGAACCTCAAAATATGCAAAATGAGACGCTTGTTTGGTAATATTCAAAAGAGCTGGCAACACGTTTGCTACTGTTAAAAACCCTGGCCGAATATCAGCAACAGGAGGATGTGGTTTAAGTGACGCAAAACGAATACGAAAACAGATAAATGGAGGGCTGGTCCTTAAAAAAAAAAATTAAACAAGAATGTCACACAAACAAACTGATAAACACCGTTTTCAACATTTTGCTAAACACTACTTTAACTCTACTAAAGAAAAGATACTACAAAATGAAAATTTATGGGAAAAAAAAATTTACAAAAAAAAAAATATTTAAAAAAAAAGAAAATATGGCTGCTTAATTTGATATTAATTGCTGAAGCAAATAAAAAATAAAACACACACACACAAACACTAAAACAAAAAATTATTAAAACAATTGTAAATTGAATTTATCTATTTATTTATGTATGAATGTAATATATAACTATATTTAAAAGAAAAACAAAATAATTACTATAATATAAAGTTTGGAGACTTTTTGAAATTTATAAAGATCCAAAAGTTTCCAAACGACACACACTAAACGGCAAAAATTTCAATTTCAATTCAAAAATTTTCATCAGAAAAGAAAAAGCATCAATAGCCGGTGTTGAGGAGTGTGGAGGATGGACTATAGGAAGTTTTTAAGCTTCGTCTTAATTCAATTTTTAAATGAAAATCCCTTCAAAAATTTAAAAAACCCTTGTGTTTTTTTTATGTAGTTTGACTGCTTATAAAAAAAACAAATGTATTTCGCGATACAAGTGAGTGATTCCGCCTTAAGTTTCTTGCTAAAAATTTCTTGTGAGACACTTTTTAAGAGTTCTTTTTTAGGGTTTACACCCAGCTTTAGACCTTGACTTAGGCCCTTGATCTTCTGTTAACTTTTAGTAGTTTTTGCTTAAAGCAAGTTTTATTGTTTTTGTTAAGACTATTTATTATTCAAAGTTTAGTTCAAAATATTGATTCGTTGGCGAGTTTTAAAATGTTAATTGACTTAAGGGTCTGAAATATTTTCAGAGTTGTCGTTAGGTTTTACTCTATTACAGCGGAATTTTATATCAATTTCTTGCGACTGTGCCCCTCTTCATCACATGCAGTTTTTTTATGTCATAGTGGAGTCCTCGTTACTATTATCGTGACGTTGCGTTGCGGATGAACCTGATAAAATTAAAAATTTTCGCCGTTTTTACGTATCAGCTGTTAAAGAATTTAATGTCATTTATGTTTATTGATAAAGTAACAAAGGCTTGAATTTATCAATTATTTAAACACGTTTTTCAACCAAGCTTTAACGTGTGGGTAACGTATGGTAAAGAAAATGAGAGGTTCTCATTACAGTTTAAGACGTAAAGGCCCAAATACACAACTCATCAAGCATTGTGGTAGTACCCAACAAACACGGAGGTTTAATTTCAAATTGAAAATGATTTGAAATCAAAGGTTTTTTAAACGACAAACGTTTGATAATGATTTGAAAATCATTTGAAAAATTCCTTTATTTTCAACTTGCTTTCAAACGTAATTCTCAAATATTTTTCAAATGTGGATTATAATACAATGTGGAATATAAATGAAAATATTTTATTTTTTTTAATTTAAATTTATTATTTATTTAAATAAACTGTGAGATAAACATTCGGCATCATAGCTAAAAGATGAAATAATGTTCTTTCCGTCCTCTAATTCTTGGAAAGACAAACTACTTGGCTCCCTTTTATTTTGAGGATTATAGCACCGCGATCGTTCAACAAACTTTCTTCACTTTCCCGTTTTATTTTCCTTTTTTTCGTATGTTTAATCATTGTAATTACTCAAAAATAATTTTTATTTTTCACAAGAAATAAGCTGTTCACTTTATATTAAAATTTATTTTTAATAGTAAAGACATGTAACCACAAAGTAAAAAATACAACTTTAATCGCCATTTTTAATGATTACATTTATTTTTCGCTTTAGTATTGCCAAGTTTATTATAGCCACACCACAATAGTTTATGAATACGGGGGTAAATCTTTTGTAATGAAATTTAAAATACTTTTTTCATGTTATATCATTTGAAAGTCGTTTTTGTCCAATAAATACCGTGATATTTAATATTGTAATTTAAAAGTATACAAATATGTTGTCTTAATTAACTTCAATACCTGAAGATATCGATTCTTTGTTAAATTATTGTCTATATTGTTGTTTCAATCGATTCTTTTTATATTTGTATATATTTTTTTCAAATGTTGATCAAATACCTACTTCTCCTTTTTTTATAAAGCAATAAAAAACTTTTATTAGAATTGTTTTTAAGCTTTTAACTTTTAAACAATTCTTATTGACATTAAGTCTGTGTTCATACGGCTCTTGTCTTATTGACGTGATTGCTACTTTATAGGCGGGAGGGCCGAGGGGAAAAGAAACGAGTACACAGATGCATGTACTGTCTTTACGTTTTGCTTTTTCATTCGTTGTTTTATTTTGTTTTTGTTTTCAATATCAAAAAAGCGCATGTTGTCAACATGACATGAATCATTTGAACGCCAATTCATGTTCAAAGAAGAAAAAGGAAGAATCTTGTCAATAAGACATGAGCCGTATGAACTCAGACTAACCTTTACAATGATTAAGGTCTTGAAAAGTTTTTAGGCAAACATTTTTTAAATTTTAAATTCTTTAAAAATATTTTATTTATTATTCTCTCACTTTTGTAAGTTTTTAATCTTTTAAACAGGGAAAGACATAAACAGATAGTGGTTTAATAGTTTTGAATTTTAGTTGTTTTAAGCTCAAATTAGACCTGACATAACAATAGCCATACAAAACAGCTGTTTTTTTTTCCAACCTAATAGACAACACTGTATTTGATTATAGGTGACTTACAAAAACGACATAATAATAACCATACAAACTAATTCAATTTTGGTTTCTACGGCCATCGTTACGGCTGTGTTATTATTTTTATGTCCCGTCTAATTGGACTTTTTGGAAAATGCCAAGGCGAATTCACTTAAAAGCTGGCGTTGAAAATACAGTTGAGCTAATTATTTTTCTTTCTTAGAGAGAAAAATGGCAAAAGTTGCTGAAGCAACAATAAAAATATAATGTTGTTTTCTTTATTATTGTTTTTGTTGTAGTATTGCCACTACCGTTTGCATGAATTCGCCTTGAATAATGTCATACGATTTAACTTTTTTTTTACATTTTTATATTTATTTATTTTTTTGTTACTAACCACCTTGTGTAAGAGAAAATGCTGCGAGCACTCGGCTTCTGTTTTCTACGATTGCCCTCCATCGCTCTAAAGCAGTCTCAACACGCGTTTAAAAGAAACAACTGTTCTGTTAGCTTTACATCAACAAACGTACTCTATAAAACTATCAGTCTGTTCTCTTTGTTTCTTGAAAATCTTACCAAAATATCTTCTTGTTTTCGTTCAACTGTTTCGTCACACACACACATACAGACACAACCCTGAAGGAAAACTGGGTGCAAGTGTCTCCAAGTCACCAGTTTTGTCGACTATATTGGTGGCATTGTCAACGAACTGTCTACACTACATTACATTTGCCGCAATATTTGGCTTTAATACGAAAAACATTTTATCAATAACAACTGAGAAGTACAATTCCTATAAAAGTTGAAGAAATAATCAAAAGAGATTGTTATGATTTCGTATTCTTACAAAAATTGTAGACTACTTTCACTCAAATGTACTAGTGATTCTCTGGTTCCAATGTCTGCATATATTCCCAAAGGAACTACCTAGTCACTACGTAGTCAGTAGTACCAACGTCAGTAGTAGGTTTCCAATGACACGCACATGTTAAATTTCTATTGTAAATAACATTGCCTGGGGTATAATAAGTCACTAGTACTGGTGACTGTGTTAATAGTGAATCAGTACAGATTCACTAGTGACATTTCCTGCGGGGAAGTTTGTCTTGCCCACCACTGCTCTAAACGGAGATATTGATGCAAATTCAAAACAATTTAATTAAATTTTTAAAATTTTATTATAACAAATTTTTAAACTCTGAAATATGAATTGTATGTATATTTAAATTTATATATTTATAAATAAATTATAATAAAAATATAATAATAAAAAAACAAGTAAAACAACCCACAAGTATAGAAAATTAAATAATTAAAACAAATAAAATTGTAATAAAACTGGCATAACTTTAATAAATCTATGTATCTACTAAAATAATAACTAAAAGGAAGAAAACCCCAAAAAATAAATAAATTTAACAGAATAATTATAAACAAATTCACTTGTACATAAAGCTAAACAAATAAAAATTAAATCTAAATCAACAGAAAAAAAACTAAAATAAAATTTAGTGTTAGATTAGTTTGTAAGTCATTATTATTATGATTATTACGATAATTATAATAAACATTTATCATTATATATAATTATATATATAAAACAAACAAACAAATCAAAGAAAAAAATTAAGAAAATGATAAAAGAAATAAATAAAAAAAAAATTGTTATCTAAAATCATAAATAACAGTTTTTATAACAAAAAATCTATAAATTAAATGAGTGTTTTACTTGGACTTGGTTTTTACGAAACAGGGGGCTTAATAGCAGTGTATTATAACTTGAAGGGAACATTTAATTATTTAAGTGGGAACCCTACAAGAACAATGACAGTCATTAGATGCATCATCTGATGGGCATTGCTGATTGGTTTATATCGGGTGATTTTATAGCTATATTTTGGCAACACTGGTTTAAACAGCTGACGCACGTTTCACTGTCAAACATCTTCAGTTTGGTCTATAATTTAACCACACTCGTAGCGCTTTTTGTCATTATTTCTTAAGGGCAAACAGGTCGTTTTTGTTTGTCTGCTTTTGTTGCGTTTTGCGGTGTCACCCCGCATTGGTTAGTGTTTCGGCGTCGTATAACTGTACCGAGTTACAGTTTTTGCGGTATCTGCATTAACTATATGCAATCGTTTTTAACCTCAATTTGAGGTTTTGTTTGGTGGAGAACCATTTATAACTCATGTGACTGGTGGAGAACCAATATAACTCAGACGTTTTACTGGTGGAGTACCAGGGAGGAAACTCAGAAGATTACTGGTGGAGACCAATATACTCAGGAGCGGATTTTGGAAGCTCTCGCCTTCCCATTCGAAGGTTTAGGTCGAACGAGGACTTTGCGGTTGAGGCTCCTAAAATTTGTGTGATACCCTGGCAATATAACTATGATTAGTTCGCCAAAAAAATTTTAGTTTTAAGAAAGCAAAAAAAAAAAAAATAATTTAACCATGAATCGTCTTGCAAACGAACAACGCTTGCAAATTATTGAATTTTATTATCAAAATGCGTGCTCTGTTAAGAAAGTGCATCGCGCGCTTCTTGTGTGCAGCGACGAAGCTCATTTTTGGCTCAATGGGTACGTTAATAAGCAGAATTGTCGATTTTGGAGTGAAGATCAGCCAGAAGCATTGCAAGAGCTACAATGTCCAATGGACATTGCCGTTTTTGCATCAATTCTTAATTTTTGAACATACTTTTTTATGGGATAAAAGTGTTTCTGGTAATGTAATATTCACTAATTGGAAGCATTCAATAAATACACCTAAGAGGTATTATTAGTTACGTTTGTGAAAAAAGTGGACTTTGCAGTCTTTGCATCTATACCCATCATGTATTTAGCTTGCCGCAGCTTTTTGTAAGTATCAATCTATTTCCAAACTCAGATATAAAGAACATTATATTTTTTTAAATTTAACTTATTTCTTCTTTTTGCTTTTGTCAAAAAAAAATTTTAATTTTTTTCTTTTGTTTTGATCAAGTCTTTTATTCTTTACAATTGAAACATTTTCAAATAAAATGTGTTATTGGGTTAGAGATAGGGTATTCATTCGGTTAACCGTTAACCGGTTAACCAATTAATTACTACCCGATTAACTGATCGGTTAATTTAAAATTGCGTTTTTTCGATTAACGATTAAACCGGTTAATTTCAGTCGATTAACCGATTAACCGATATAACAAAATTTTGAATTTTTTGTAGTATTATTTTAAAAATTTGTTTGTGTTTTTTATTATTTGTTTCGCCTCATATTCCAAAGGTATGTGTTTAGAAAATATATTTTCATACAATATATTTTCTTCTAGCAATACATTCTTAAAATACAGTACAAAAACAGAAACTAAGGGATTCGGAAATAAACTTTTTTGCAGAATGTGCGGTGCTGAGCTATGCCAGATGATGGCCTGACAACAGAAGAAACTCTCGATAGTAACCGAAACAATTAGAAGTGATCAAAATTTTAAAAAATTAAAACAGTACTATAATGGCATAATGGAAGATTTTATATGTTTAGAAAAATCCAGGAAAAAGACTGAGAAATTAAATATTATGTATTATGGATTGCTTTGGATTTCTCTAACATCTTCGATAAATGCAAGAATTTTTCTCCAAGTCAAGATTTAACAAATCTAAAGAAAATAATCGCTTAAATGCTAAACATTTAAACCAAATTATATTTCGAACGTACGGGGTCGCGAACTTACGATTTTTCCATATGTTTTTTTATTATTATCACCATGAATTTTCCCAAAAATATCTTAAAATTTCCTTAACAAAAACCTAATACTCAATTTACAATTGATTGTAATGGAGAGATTGTGAAGAAAAAGTCCAAACATAACATTTTTTTTTGCATGTAAAATAATAATATAAAAATGTCTTTAGATGTAGCTTTAAAAAATATAAAGTTTTCCAGTTTCCAGCCCAATTTCCTCAAGTAAAACAGCTGAGATATGCTATAAAAACCATTCTTTTATAAAAACATAAACTTTTTTTTATAATAATAAACAATGAAAGACGATGCTTACCAACATTCTATTCTTTCATCCTGGTAGAACATTCTGTGCGAATGCCCATATGTATTAATTAGTATTGAATTTTCTTTGTTTGCCCATTTTAGTCCAAGAATTGTTTTGTTTGTTTTTTTCAATAATAAACTGCAAATAATAAATAATTTTTACATTTTTATTTATTGAAATTACTTAATTTATAACAAAACTTTATTAATCGGTTAACCGATTATTAACCGATTAAACCAAAACCTCGGTTAATTAATCGAGCGATTAACCGATTAAAGCAAAAGCCCGATTAAATGAATACCCTAGTTAGAGATACATAACAAACAAATCTCACCCTAGAATCGCTGAATTAATAACAGTTCTCTCTTTTTTATGAAACAAATATTTCAATGTTAGCCAAAATCAGGGCTGTCAGATATGGCGATTTCTCGCCAAACGTGGCGATTTTTGAACGTGTTTGGCGATGGGATTTCCCATTTGGCGACTGGCGTCTTTTGTGGCGATTTCCGATGTAACTGGCGATTAATTTGGCTATTTTTACAATTTATATTATTTCGGCGATTTTGTTTAACAGCTTGTAAGTTTTTGTTATCATAAGTGATATAAAAAAAACTTGCAACTTTTTTTCACATGATTTTTGTTTTGTTATCATTTTAAGTGAATTTTATATTCAGTCACTACTTAATTCTAAAAGTTTGTATGCAGTTCAAAACTCCAGTAATGAAATCGGTGACGCTGAAGGGTACGATCTTATAGACTTGTGTAATTAATTTAAATTTTTTAACTGAATAGGTATATGGTCCCCATTTTATGTTATTAAAAAAAATTACAGAAACAAAACCAAATTTACTTTCGGAGAATTTTTTGTATTTTTTCTCAGTTTTTTGCGATTTTCGACTGAAATATTATACTAGCGTTTTTAGAATACAAAATCTTATTAAAAAAAAATTACAAAAACTGAACCAAATTGACGTTTGGCGGTTTCTGACACCCGGTTTGGCGATGGAGCTCAAAAAAATCTGACAACCCTGGCCAAAACTAATAATTAGTTGTACTAAATTCAGCAAAAAGTTACCGTGTTTTAGATGTTTATCAAAAAATCGTAATTTTTTGAGCAAAAATCGGCATTTTTTAACAAAAATCGGCAAAACTGCACTTTGATAATTTAGAGGCAGAAATTCGGCAAAATCCCGATAAATCGGCAAATATGGCAGGCCTGTTTGAATTTCTAACTTGTTAAAGTCTGAAGAAAAATGTAATTTCGATCTTTAATAATCTCTTTTGTAGCTAAATTGTTACCATAGTTGCCAGATAAAATTTATTTAAAATCGTCAAATTTTAATGAAAAAATCGTCTAATTGACTTACCTTTTTATAATACAATAACTTTTTAATAATTTTTGAAAATAAATTGTTATTTTGAGTTTCTTTTTCAATTAAAGTTAGAATATATGGGCATTTCCAGGATCTAGAATGCGAGAACGATCTACTTTGAAGAGAGGTCAATAAAAGAAAACCAGAAAGAAATTTTTGTTTGTTTTAAATGTTAGTTTAACGAGCACGCGTTCTAAAAAATGGCAGCTAGACTCTGGATAGCTGCTTAAACAGATGTGTACAGTGGAAAACACAAATATCTAATAAATGTGATGTGATGGTGATGATTTAGCATGCCAAAATACATAAGAATTAGTTGAATCGGTAAAAAAACTTTTTTAAATTTCCACCTGTGTTAATAAAAGTGCATACGTTTTTATCTATACTTTTATTATAAAGTTGAAAAGTTTGTATGTTTCTATGTTTGTAAGAGGTAATCTTTGGAACTACCGCTCCGATTTTAAAAATTTCTTCAACAAAATGAAGAATGGAACCTCCTAACGGCCATAGGTTCCACTAAAGTGCTTATGATAGGTTCCCGGGGCGCTAAGCCTCCTATTCTAACCTCACTCCTATCTCCAAAACTAAAAGAAACAAAAAAGAAATTAAATACTTATCGTTGTTCTTTAGAAAAATATTTGGACAGGTGTCTGATACTTTTTGGAATTCGTACCTTTTAGGGAGAAGACGGGTAAAACCTGAATTTTGGTACTTTTTTGTCACCCCATCTATCTTTATATCAAGTTCAAAACTTATCTAAAGAGGCCCTATGTTCCACCTAGGAACTACGGGAAATTAATAATAATAATAAAACTTAGAAATTCGAACGTATATGGGGTAAAATTCGTAACAATTGTTGTTACTTTTTCTACAACTGGTACTTTTTTTAATTACCGTTAATATTAAACGTAGAAACATAAAATTCAACATGCAATATCCTGAGTGATAAGACTCTATGAGGGAACTTTATGGTATTTTTTTGGTCTTTAACTGGTACTTTTTGGTCTTTAACTGCTACTTTTTGAAATTCCATTATTACGAATCTGTAAGAGGACCTTTTTGCTACTTTTTTGTTCTTTAACTGGTAGTTTTTGAACTTCCATTAATATTGGACCTAGAAACAACAAATTAAACATGCAAAGTCCTGAATGAATGAAAATCTGTAAGAGGGATTTCTTTTTTTGGTACTTTGTATTTCTCTTACAACTGGTACTAGCTTACGATAGGGTTTACGGCCGCTAAACCTCCTATATTCGGAAAATATTACTTATCGTTTTAGAATGGTTCTATTAAAGCAATACTTTCCGTAGTCAAAAGAAAAGGAAAGTCATTTAAATATGAGTACGCTGTTCACCATTCATTCCGCCTGCAGTCTATCTATCCGCTCGACCGTCCCCTGACCGAATGCGAAAGCGACCAAGAGGGGACATACGGAGAATTTCTGCCACTTCGAAAATATCTTACCAATTTTGATAAAATTTTATTAGAAAAAAAAGCGTAATGAATACACACAGGGTTTATATGTTTTTCAAATCTATGTTGATCAATCTACACACAATAAAACACTATAGAAAATCTAAATTAATTCTGGGCGAGCAACGCCACGGGAACGGCTAGTATTTTTATGTATCGCACACTAATTAATAAATAGGCACAACCCAAAATTTATCAAAATCGGTTATTTTTTCCAGTTCACAAATTAAATCTATAGCGGAAATGGAAATTAAGTTTTCGTCCCTGTCTTCTTTAAGATTGTTTAAGCTCAATTTGATTAAAAAGTTGCAATCATATTTTTGAAGTCAGTTTTCTGTCTGTCCTTAACATTTTTGAATTTTGAGTTGTGCCTATTTATGATTTAGTGACAAAGACTTAATAAAACAAGTAAGAGTGCTATATTCCGCTGTGCCGAATCTTATATACCCTTCACCATTGTGTGAGTAGAATAGAGAGCAACTAAATAATTTTTACATATACATATACATACATATTTACAATACTTACAACTTCATTATACATAATTGAAATTTAAAAAGCGATAACTGGTAAATATTTTTTTACTATGAAATAATAAAGAAGGGTGATAACGAAAATAATATTGGGCATTATGCTAGTATATGTAAACAAATACGAAGGGTGGTGAGGGGATAGGAAGAAGAGACGACAACCGGATTTGAACTTCGCTTTACATAAGGACCCAGAATATATATACTTTATAGGGTGTAGGACCTTCGGTGAAGGGTATAAAAAACAATCTTAATTATAAAAAAGAGTAATTTTTGGGATTTCAGTATTTTGGTCATAACTCTGCTATTTCTTAACCGATTTGACAGATTTATATACCGACGTGTTAAAGAAGAAGTTTTCCAGTTATTTTAGCTATAAAACGTGGACTTGGGAAGATCTATGGTTCCTGAAAATGGGTATTTTTCAAAAAAAAATTAATATTTTGGTCATAACTTTTTCGTATCTGAACCGATTTTCCCGAGTTTTTCAGAAAATATTTTCTATTAAAAATTTCCGATCTTCTGATATATAAGGCGTAACCATAGGTCATATTACAGTCAAAAAATTCAGGTTTTTATACAATTTTTAATACTTTTTGTATGAGAGGTACCACGCCTACTTCTCCAATCCCGCCCACATTTTGTAGGATGGTGTATATTTATAACCTTAATGTTTGTACCTAATTTTATATACAGATATACAGAAAAAAGTAATACAAATACAACAACCAGAAGGGATTTTTTGGAAAAATTAGAGGCAGTCGTGTTTTTTTGGTCATATCTCAGCCATTGTTGGACCGATCTGGCTGAATTTCAATAGCAAAAAATGGTGGACTATATGTGACATAAATGTAAAACAACGTAGCCGCTATCATGTCTGGAGTCTCCGGAAAACAGATATCAAACGTAAGACGGACAGACGGACGGACGGATATCGTTAAATCAACTTCTCTCCTCATAAGGACCCAGAATATATATACTTTATAGGGTCTAAGATCAATATTGTAGAAATTACAAACGGAATGACAAACTTATATATACCCTTTTCCACCTGTGGTAAAGGGTATAAAAAACCTGAAACCCGTTTTCTTTCAAATGACAATGAATCCAAAATAGAAAAATATTTGAAATATTGGAAGTATGTGTATTTTAATACTTGCTCTTCATTGATAACTTTGAACATACATGAAGGCTACAAATGTTTAAAAATCAAGAACTGGAGACGTTTCTTGCTTAAGATCCAAAATCATTTTAGAAGAAACACAACCAAAACGTTTTAAAAAGTATTGGCATTCAGAAATAGTAAGAAAACATGAACTGAAGCCGAGAGATATCGAACATCTATTTAACACTCGGAAAGCCTGTTGAAACGCTTCTAGAAGATTGGTTGGAAAATTGATTTTATATTGAAATGCTATCAACTATCAAACTGTACGCCAAAAAATATGCTTCGCACTAAAATAAAGCGCATTTTGTATTATTAAGTTTTAAGTCATGGAAACTTCTACATACTACTCGAAAAAAAGAAAGAACGCAAGAACCTTGTGGCCCTTGTTTCTTTTAGGAAACACAGGACATGATATTAAATTTAGCTAACAAATTTCAAATTTAATTTTAAATATTTATTTATAATTAACTACTTGCAGTTATCAATTTCTTAAGCATACAACTTCGTCAAATGGTTAACTTTCATTTACCTTAAATGAAAAAACAAAATGTTTTTCTGCGATTAAAAACCATTACAATCAAATTAATTAATCTAAGTCAATCTCTCTACTCTGCACATGCAGACACTTATCTGTAAAATTAAACATGATAAATGATTTAAAAAAATTCTTTTGTAGCGGCTTGAACTCAAAAGAATCTATAATTATTTCATTTAAACATCATCAATACCTGTAAAAAAAAGGGAAGAATGCAATAATCGGCTGTGCTAAATCTTTAATGCCCTCCACCGAGAGTTCGAATAATTCAGAAGTGAGTTTTGTTTATACACAGAAAGAGAGAAAACTCGTACTTAATTTAAGTTTTGTCTACTTACTTCTAGTACGAGTCGTTCTTAAAAATTAAACTAAGAAGCAATAAAAAGTTAATTAAGAAGCAATAATTTCCAGATTCGATTTGTGAAAATTATTAAGTTTAATGCATCAAATTGTTAAAACCATATCGGCATGCTGCTGGAGTCTTATAATTGAAAATACTTCTGTAAACACAACAAGAGTGAAAAAACATGTGTATCAGGATCAGTTAGTGTTCATACAGAATTGCGTCGGGACCACATTTTTCTTACAATTCGACTTAAAAATTTGTCAAAGAAAGACGTAGTGAAATAAAATTACTTTTTTTATTGAGAACGTTTTTTCTTATGCTCTCACCAGTGTTGCCAGTGAAATTTCGAGAAAGATACATTTTAGTTGCCAAAAAGATACACTTTTTCTCAAAAAGATACATATTGAAAAAAATTTGAAAATTTATTTATAACGTTTAACATTTACTAACATATTCTTTTATTTCATATTTAATAAATATTATAAAAAAAATTATCAGGTATGTTTTAGGGTTCGACTTGAATTGAAAATGAAAAATTTTTTTAGTCCGCATAATTCATAAATTGGTGTTCTCAAATCCACATGTTTTTGTGCATTCGAAGTTTTTGTTCGAAAAAACTTTAGTTGAACTAAAGGTCGCTGATTTGCTAACCGCAGCATGATAGCAAAGTCTTATGTTTATTAAAAAATCGTGGAAGCAGTTAAGAATCACAGGAAAAAACGCATCTATCGCGAATATGGCTAAAATTCGCGAAAAATTGCAAACTTATAAACAAATACTAAAATTAATTTGAAATCGCCAAATGGGTTAAAAAAAAAAAACAAAATATCAGGAAGTAACAAAAAAAAAATCCATAAAAGCGAAATTTCGCGAAAATTTTTAATATTTCGCCATAAAGCAAAGTATACTTTTAATTATTAATCGTTTAAGCTGTAAAGAATTAGAAAACTTACAGGAACAAATCGTGTTTATCGCGAACATGGCTAAAGTTCGCGAAACATTGCAAAATTTAAAACAAACTAAAAAAACTAGTTTAAGATCGCTTAATCGATTAAAACACAACTTGTCGGAAAATAACATAAAAAGTGTTAAAAAAAAAATGAGCTTTAATTACATCAAAATCAATAAAAAAAAAGTCGATTTTAAATTTTGGGTTAGTTAGGGCCTTTTGCGATTTAGGTAACGATTGCGATTTTTATAATTATTTAAGTGATATCATATTAGGTATGTTTTTACTAAGGCGATTATATCAAAAAGTTCATATAAATTTCCTGAAAATAAAAAAGATGTTCATATTTCTTCAGAACAACTTCGCACTACTAGTAATCACCGATTTAGGTGGATCGTATGTTTAAACATCCTTTATGCTTTCTTTCTTCATTATTAAAGCTGCTATTGTAAAATGTCAAGATTATACATGGTACTTGAAGTCATCAAAAGATACGATAAATCTATCTTTCGTATCCTAATGGCAACACTGCCTCTCACATAGAGACACTTTTTCTCTTAACAATGCTACCATACATTCATTTAATTTCATGCAATTTGTAAACAGAAAATTAAAAACTAAAATAAAAAATGAAGACAATAAAATGAGAGAGAATTTGAAGTTACTGTCGACGTTTTAATTATGCGCTTTAAGCTGGAGGTTGAAGACTCAATTCTATTTAAACATCTCTGCTTCTCTTGGGTAAGTGTTTAGGCTAGAATCAGTCTTACTTTCGTATTATTGCAGGTACGAATTCGGGATTTAACCAACTTAGAAATTCTTGAATCAAGCACATTTTGAGATTAACTTTTATATATATCTTACTTAAATCAATCCGGTCTTTGGATTTTTTAAGTATGGCGCACTTGAATAATCCGTACTTGAATCAAGCAGTCTGTACTTGATTTAAGAAAATCCGTATTAATCGTACTATTGCCGCCACTTTGGTTTGATTTAGGTACAGATGGATTGATTTTTCTTTTCAGTATATGAAATCTATAAATTGTAAACTGATCTCAATATATTACAGTAGACGCTTGCAAATTAGAACCGCTTTGTTTTTGAGGCGATTCTAATTTCTGAATTATTCTAATTTCTGGACTTTTTTTCCGAATAAAAAATTGAGTAAATTTACTTCCAAAAACTTAAATAAAAGACTTTTAAAATTTTTTTAATTCAAGTTTGTTTGATATAAACAAGAAAACAAAACGTAACAATTCAGTTCAATACATTAAATGTATTTTTTTAAATTAAATATATGAATATAAAAAAACTAATGGCAACAAAACATAACAATTCAATAAGGAAAAAACATATACATACATATGATTTGGTAATTCCCCTTTTTAGTTTTACTATGTTCAAACAGAATAAAAATAAACTGCGGATTTCTTGTGTTCAAATAACAAACAAAAAAAAAAAAAACGCTCTGAAATTAGAATTTTAAATTCGAATTTTAGAGCGTTTAATGTATTGCAAACACTGATTCTAATTTCTGGACGTTCGAATTACTAAAAGCTCTAATTTGTGAGCGTCTCCTGAACTCGGTTAAGTTTGAGGCGTATTTAAGGTTATTCCAAAAAATCATATAAAACTTAATTGGGCCCAATTTATTTACAACTAGCCATGCCCCCGGCGTTGCCCGCCAGAGTTAATGTTTGACTAACTAAAGAGTCGTACACACAGAAAAAAAAACAAATTTAAATCGTGGAAAACACTTCGTAAACCTTCGTTGTGGTTTTTTTCCACTACGACTATTTGGCATATGCGCAAACCATTAATAAGCTGACGATAAGTTTTTAATTTCAACAAATTTCACTGCTTATTGTTGTTGTTTTTGTTTAAGCTTTGATATTGTTACAAGTAAAACTGTTTCGTATTATTCTTATTCGCTTAACAGTTTTATTTGTTTAATATCTTTAGTTTTTCTGAAATCTATGTATGAAGTTTCATGACGATCTGGCCTTGGGAATGGTAAATCGATTTCGCTTCCAATCGAAAATCGATTTTGTGGTTAAAAAAATCGAATTTTTTGAAATCGAATCTACGTATGCGGTTTTCTACTGAAATCGATTATTGGGCTTTTAAAATCGATTTTTGAATTTTTATCAAAATTTTGGCAATTTTTAATTTAAATCTTAATTAAATCGATAAATTACACAGTACAACAGCCAATCTGGGGGGTGAGAAATTCCAAGTCAGGGTGATGGTACTAGGTCAGTATAGTAAAACCCTCAAAGGGTTTGGCGTTCGTATGTGTCAGTTTTTTTTATGACATTTTAAATTTTTTCCTTATCTTGATGTTTTTTTGTTTAACATAACTCAAGAACCACTTTTCCGATTTTGCTAAAACAAACTCAAAAAAATTTAGAATTACAATTTCTTTAATCCGTTCATATAATGTTTTTCTTTATAATCAACAGTTTTGCCGGTAAAAATAAATTTGTGGAGAATTATAATTGATAAGTGCAAAAAAATGTTCAAGCCTGGATGTATGCAGCAGATTTTATCACAAACCTGCACTGCAATTTTTGTGACTTTTTTTAAGCGATCGGTGAAAATCGTCGGACTTTTGTTTGTTATTTGAAAGAATACACCCACATTCAGTGATGCCAACAGTAGGGGATTTCCCCTTTCCTAGGGATGTTTTTCGGAAAATTTCAACCGTAGGGAAAAGAGGACACAATTTTTTATTTTAGGGCATATTTATTTATTTAATCAATGGATATTATCCTTACTGACTAATAACAATATTGACTTAAAACTAATGAATAACAATATGCATTTTAAAATATACTACAAATTTACAGAATATATGTAGTACATAAAAATTTACGAATAAAGAAAAACAATAAGAAAAATCAACAAATTGTGACATAGAATTAAATTGTCTACATAACCTCGAAAAAGGATCAGCAATAGCGTAATTTTCTCTAAAAAAATTTTACAAAAAGCAGATTATAATGACGCGTATTGCGACAAGGTATATTAAATTTAGCAGACTCTACAGAAAATCACAACAAACATTACCATTAATAAGATTAACCATAAAAGAAACATTTAACATTGTACGACGACTTTTGAGCGATGGTAATTTTATTAATGCCAGTCTTCTAGCATAGGAAGGAAAGTTTGTCGAGTAACTCCAATGAAGATCACGTAAACAGAATAATAAAAATTGTTTTTGGACTGATTCAATACGAGAATTGTGAATGTTGTAAAATGGATCCCAAATGATTGACCCATATTCTAAGATGGGTCTAACGAGTGATACGTAAAGTTGCTTCGTTATGTATGGATCGGTTAATTTTTAACCCAGCGCTTAATAAAGCCAAGAACGCCTCGAGCTTTATTAACAGTTAATGTAATATGAGAAACAAAGTTTAATTTAGGATCCAGTAAGACTTCAATATCAAGAAACCAATCAACCAACTCCAGTTGATGACCACCAAAAGCATAATTAACAGCAATACAGTTATTTCTATAAAAACGCATGCTTTTGCATTTCACAAGATTATGATTACACCATAAAAAGAAGTTATTAAGATCCGATTGAAGATAAAAATGATCCGAAAAAAAATCCCTAGAAAAGGGGAAATCCCCAACTGTTGGCATCACTGAATGTGGGTGTATTCTTTCAAATAACAAACAAAAGTCCGACGATTTTCACCGATCGCTTAAAAAAAGTCACAAAAATTGCAGTGCAGGTTTGTGACAAAATCTGCTGCATACATCCAGGCTTGAACATTTTTTTGCACTTATCAATTATAATTCTCCACAAATTTATTTTTTACCGGCAAAACTGTTGATTATAAAGAAAAACGTTATATGAACGGATTAAAGAAATTGTAATTCTAAATTTTTTTGAGTTTGTTTTAGCAAAATCGGACAAGTGGTTCTCGAGTTATGTTAAACAAAAAACATCAAGATTAGGAAAAAATGTAAAATGTCATAAAAAAAACTGACACATACGAACGCCAAACCCTTTGAGGGTTTTACTATACTGACCTAGTACCATCACCCTGACTTGGAATTTCTCACCCCCCAGACAATAATCCCAAAAATGTTCCATAGTGTTATGGGCATGCACAATAAAACTTGAGATTGTTTTTGTTAGTCCACACGTGTGTAGGCGGTACATATGTATGTTTATGCAGTTTCCTAAGTTTAAAGTTGTAGTTTAACGTATTTACGTATTAGTAACCTTAGTATACTTTCAAATTTAATATAGGGGCTCTTGTTCTTCAGAAATTAAAGTCAATGGACAGTGAACAAAACAGTCCAAACATATCGTACCGAAACAAAGACTGGCAGTCAGCTCTGTGATAATGAACATATTATAGAAACACAAGATGTGAATTAAACCATGGCATTCCTGTGGAAATACGCTAATATTCAAACAGACCAGTGTGTAAGCGATATTTAAATCTAGTTATAAGCAGAGTGGAAAACAAAAAGCATGTAATCAATGCTATGCAAATGTTTGTTTTCTCTTATCTAACTTAATAGTAACTAAGCAAAGAAACAGTCGCCTCTGATCAGGAACTATTGTCATAATCCTTTGAAATACTATCCATACATTCAGGCTTGTCACGATCAAAAGTGATTGAAGTGATGAAGATACGGAATCGATCGGAATTGATTTATGTGACAGTTCTGATTGACTACACAAGAACACAATTTTAATGTGAAATGTACATACGCACTTGGTCCTCTAAAGGCCATCTCAAAATTTACACATTTTCACTTTTTGCAGGAAAATTATAAACAGTAGTCACATCTACCGACTGTAAAAATCTTAGTTCAATTTATCTAGTAGTTTGCCAAAAAAAATGCTGGTGTATGCCCCTTTGTGATATAAGGAATAAGTTGGCAAATTAATCTTAAACGATTTTGAGGTTCGATTAATCGATTTCAAAAATCGAAATAAAAAAGTCGATCGAAAAATCGAAAACCGATTTTGGAACCCATTTACCATTCCCTAATCTGGCCTAAGCAACCAGTGAAATGCCCATAGGAATATATAATGCCATCAACAATAAATTTCAGTTTATCAATAGAACGAAATGGAAATTTAGAACATTTGAACAAAACCTTGTTAATTAATTTTTTGAATCCCAAGAAATACTTTGATAAAATATATTAAAGTTCCGGAAAGGCAGAAATTGCCCATCTTTAAAAAAAACTATAGCCCCTGTGTGTTTTATTTACGCTGATCTATCTATGATTCGCATTACATCAAAATTGGTTCGATATTTTCGGAGATGCAGTAATTTTCCCTATGTCCCCCTCTATATTTCCAATTTCATCGAAATCGGTCTAGCTATTTAGCCGATAAAGTGTAGCAAATGTAAAAGTCACTTTTGCATTCGGTCAGGCGACGCTCGAAAGGACAGATAGACTACGGAAACTATTGCTTAAATAGATCCTTTCTAAAACAATAATTAATATTTTCTGAGTTTAGGAGGTTAAGCGCCCCTGGACCCTATCCTAAGCACTCTTGTGGAACCAAGCTTCATTTTGTTGGAAAAATTTTTAAAATTAGACGGACAGCTTGGGAGTTTACCTCCTAAAAACATACAAACATAGAAACATACAAACTTTTCAGCTTTATAATCCCTAGAGGGAAGCGAACTGACACGAAAGTAGTCCCGTGATAGGTCTTTGGCATTAGAGACCGGTTCTAGTTCTATCACTTTATATGAATAAGACCTATCACTTTTACCTGGGGTTGTCATTGCAGAGGGTCAATTGATACCATTTGACCAGTCACACCTCTATTCTCAATAAACGTGTTTAGTGTCAGATACTTTAATGTAGTTTTATTTCAAAACAATGAAGTATTTTTTCAATAAAACAAGTTCTAGAATTAAATTCAAGAACCAAATTTTAGAAAGTCTCAAAAAATGTGTCACACCACCGGCGAAGACTGTACTGTAATTCATTCCTTTTTCTACCTTTTTGTTCTTCATAAACCAGTTTAATGATTCGTTCTCCTTTCACTGGTTATGAGTTCTTTCTTTTTGTACTTGTTCTATTGTCACAAGTCCCAGGACTAGTCTGAAGGACCAATTGACACAAATTTCCCGCAGGGATATTAGTATAGATATCAAGATTTGCTTCAGAAATGCTGTTAGGCGTATTCAGGAGGAGATTTAATATTGGACATACATATTGTTATTTATGGAACGTTCATCAGAAAATTCGGTGGATTGACTTTTAGTGTTGAAAACACCTAAATTAGACAAAATTTCAATACAGTAACACACTTTTTTTTTAACATTTTAAGCTTTTCAGAAGGCCGCTTTTTATGGTAAATTGTGAACCGATCTTCACGAAATTTGGCACAGTGATTTCCAGCTTATTGTTGGTTCATAACTATTTTCCTACTCAACCGAGTTTGCTGGATATCAACCCTAAATTGCGTACGAGAACTAGAAACAATCTGACACCAAAATTCTTCTTTTCTGTTGAGTCGATCGTATGTAAGAGCGTTTTCAATAGATGGGCACGGTTAAATCGTCTTGGAATTATTCAAGGACTTAAAATCTATATTCTTTATAGGGTCTAAGACGAATATAAAAAGTTCCATATGGAATGACAAACTTAGTATACCTTAGAAGGAATGTAAGAAAAGATACACTCACTGTTTATTGTTGTTATTTTTGTTAAAGTTTTGATATGGTTACAAGTAAGACTTTTGCTTAGGGTAATTCTTATTCGCTTAACAGTTTTACTTGTTTAATATCTTTAGCTTTACTAGAATCTTGGATGAAGTTTTCGGGCGATCTGGCCTAAGCAACCAGTGAAATGCTTATAGGAATAGCTTATCCCTTCAACAATAAATTTCAGTGTTTTAATCAATAATAGAAATTGGGAATTAAGCACGACTTGCGAAATCTTATAAATTTTGTATTCCCGCGGATTACTTTGATATCAAACTTAGTATACCCTCTTCCCAACTACTTGCGGAGGGTATAAAAAAGCACTCCAACATCTGCTTAACATTAAACAAAGTTCTATCTGGATACATACTAACCTTTAAAATAATGCGAACAGATATTTGATCCATTAAATGTTTGCAACAATTTCATTAGAAGAAGCAAAAGCAAATTCTCTAGTGCGTGCTTTGGAAATAAAAACACACATCTACTGAAAAACTAAAACACATGTATATTTCTCACCTTAATTCCTCGTACAACAGGCGAAAACGCTTTAGCGACCGCAAATCATTTACAAACATACAAACACAACATATAATAAAATCCAGAAGAAAAAGGTGTAGAAACCCACAATTGACCATCTCATGGATTTTTATTGTCTGAAAATGACATAAACACCAATCGGTCATCATGCATGTTGTTCTCATGCTGTCTGTTGTCTTCTACTCATAGTTTTCAGCCAGTTTACAGGTTTAAACAGCTTCAAATACCAAAAAAAACAACAACAACAACAATAACAAAAACTATCCATAAAATAAAGACTAAAATACTCGTAAATCACCTTCAACACGTCGCACTACACCCTGTTATTGTTTGTTGTTGTGTTGTTGTTGTTTTTATTGTTAGAGCAGTAGTGTGGAGAGTGAATATTGTACCGTGCACCGTAGTATGATGGTGTTCTGGTTTTGTGAGGCCATCAAGTGACTGGCACTGCACAGCTGTAGTCAGTCAGTGTGGCAGCACATGTGCTGACTGCTTGTCTGTCTATCTGACCGGCGAACAGTGGTCATAATGCACTAGAAAGTGGTTAAAATAAAAAAAAAATATATCATTTGAAATTATTGGTCGATTTTTATCTGCGTAGAATTTGATTGTAATTTAATTCCTAAGATAAAAGTTACTTGATTAAAGCTAATTAATTGCACAGTTCCATTAATTCAAATTAATTTGATAATTTATTAATATAATTTAAGCGCCGCTTTGAAAAAAACCGAAATGAAATAAAAAAAAAGTACAATATTCGGCTTTGGCGTAGCTTGAATTCTCTTCGCTTTAATATACAAAAACTAATTATTCCTTTTTTCTTATATGTATATAAAGTATCGGGTGATTTTTTAGCTATTATCTTTTTTGGCAACACTGGTTTAAACAGCTGACGCACGTTTCGTGTTTTGTTTCACTGTCAAACATCTTCAGTTTGGTCTATAATTTAACCATGAATCGTCTTACAAACGAACAACGCTTGCAAATTATTGAATTTTATTATCAAAATGCGTGCTCTGTTAAGAAAGTTCATCGCGCGCTTCTTGTGTTCAGCGACGAAGCTCATGTTTGGCTCAATGGGTACGTTAATAAGCAGAATTGCCGATTTTGGAGTGAAGGTCAGCCAGAAGCATTGCAATCGCTACCAATGCATCCAGAAAAAGTCACAGTTTGGTGCGGTTTATGGGCTGGTGGCATCATTGGACCGTACTTCTTCAAAGATGATGCGAATCGTAACGTAACTGTGAACGGTGAGCGCTACCGTGAGATGATATCCAACTTTTTTTCCCAAAATGCAAGAGCTTGATTTGCATGACATGTGGTTTCAACAAGACGTTGCCACATGCCACACAGCACGCTTAACAATGGACTTATTGAGAGGCAAGTTCGGTGAACATTTTATTTCACGTTCGGGAGCGGTCAATTGGCCGCCAAGATCGATTTAACGCCTTTAGACTATTTTTTTGTGGGGCTATGTTAAAGCTCATGTCTATACACACATGCCGCCCGCTTCAATTGACGCATTGGAAGACAACATTGAAGCATTTATTCATGAGAGACCGGCCGAAATTTTGGAAAGAGTATGCCAAAATTGGACTAAAGGCGACCGTACACGACATGTATTTGTCATCTGACATGTCAAAATTTCAAGTCACATGTAATTGTTCATGTCTGTCAAAATTGCTGTTTTACATAAGGTTTATAATATTCGGTCACAAACGTACATGTAATTTGCTTCTGACTTTGTCTCTGTTTTTTTCGCATTGTTATTGCAGAAACCAAAGTAGTTCTCGGTTTCAAAATAGCTTGCTGCCGCCACGAAAATATTTATTTGCGCCGTAAAATAATTTAGCCATCTTAACATTTTTTCTTTTATTTTAAAGATACCAATTTAGAATTTTATAATTAAACGGTTTTTATGTATATATTTACATAAATTATATTCAATGGTGAGATGAGCATACATATCTTGGTATTGTAAAATATTAACTTCAGCCGGCTAATGATTCCGGCAATAGTTGACGCTGCTGCCAGTTTCTTCCCGGCATAGACTTCTGATGTCAGATGGTTTGTCAGAAGAAAATAGAGCACGCTCTAATTGAAATTTTGTCAGATGACTTTGCGTCTGACTTTTACAGAAGCAAAGTTAAAAAGGTAACACACGACATGTATGTGTTTTGCAGTGGGAAATTTGACATGTCAGATGACAAAAACATGTCGTCTATAAGCTCCTTAAGCGGATGGACCATTTGAGGCGCAGTCACGGTCAACATTTGCATGAAATAATCTTCAAACATTAAATTATATGGACCGTACTATCGATTCAAATAAAGATTTCATGAATTTTTCTGAATCTTATGTATTTTTTTTTAAACTTTCCTATAGCTCTTAAAAAATCACCCGATATATCTGTGGTTTTCATGGGCAACCGCGTATGTCTATTTTTTCGATTTTGAAATGTTGATGCTATATTGCTTAATTTTAAGCGCTCTTTACATTTTTTAAAAAAATTTTCCGATTCCGATGTTTTAACTCTATTACAAAGTTCAAAAAGTGCAATATCTAACCCATAGTTTAAACTAGAATGTTTTTTTCAGCTCTCTTGAAAAATTTTATTTTAAGACATACGCGGTTGCCAATGAAAACCACAGATATAAGAAACATCTTCTTTTTGGCAGATATCGTGTTTGGATACCAAAACTATTTGTAGGCAATACGGAAATTTTACTTTTAGCGTCCTCCAGATATAAAGGAATCTATTTGGTCTTCGTACGGAAGGTGACGAGCTCACGTACATATCTAATTTCGGACACTTTGCACAAACATTGGACAACTTTTCTTTTATCGTTTTTCAGATAAACAAAATGTATTTTGCCTTTGTATGGGAGATGTTAGACCCACTTTTGTAATTGCACCCACAATTTTAAATATGTGTTTTGATATTTAATTTGTACCAATTTTTCTTTTAGCTCTCTTTTTACTCTCCAGATTTAAGGATATTTATTTTGTGCCACGCCCTTTTCTCCAATTTCGCCGACTTTTTGTCAGATATTTTGCATTAATAACTAAACTACTTGTACCAAATTTGGACAATCACTTTCCACATATAAATAAATCTATTTTCTGCCATGCCCAATTTTCCAATCCAGCCCACTTTTTGTCATATGTTGTGTACAATAACTAAGCAATTTGGTAAAAAAATGCAGACTACAGGGCAAACGAAAAAAATTGGAAATTAAGATTGGAAATTAAGAAACCAAATTTTTTTTTTTTTTTATTCTGAATCGGGTGGCATACTTTTAAACTGCTTAACTGCCGCCATTTGTGCAAAATATGGACAATTTTACCCTTGCAGTTCTCCAGATATAGAGAAATCTGTTTTCTGCCACGCACACTTCTGATATTCGGGGTGAAGCCGAATCTTACAAATCATTAAATTTAGTACAGCCGTTCTCGAGTTATAAGTAACTAACACTTTTTTTGGAAGTATAAATAACTAGGTCCTGTTCGGACCTAGTCTTAACCATTTTTGGGGCAATATAATCTCAGAAAACTCCTGCGAAATCTTCCCAGTCGTTTAGTAGGAGCTCAATTTAACTCCAACTTTTTAAGAAATTATATGCAATAAGAATTTATTTTTCTTATATAATGGTTGATTTTTTAAGAGCTATAGGAAAGTTTTAAAAAAAAACACGTAAAATTCAGAAAAATGCATGAAATCTTTATTTGAATCGATAATACGGTCCATATAAATTAATGTTTGAAGATTATTTCATGGAAATGTTGACGGTGACTGCGCCTAAAATGGTCCGCTTAGTCCAATTTTGGTATACTCTTTCCAACATTTCGGCCGGTCTCTCATGAATAAATGCTTCAATGTTGTCTTCCAATGCGTCAATTCAAGTGGGCGGCATGTGTGTGTATAGACATGAGCTTTAACATAGCCCCACAAAATTGTCTAAAGGCGTTAAATCGCACGATCTAGGCGGCCAATTGACCGGTCCCGAACGTGAAATAAAATGTTCACCGAACTCGCCTCTCAATAAGTCCAATGTTAAGCGTGCTGTGTGGCATGTGGTACCGTCTTGTTGAAACCACATGTCATGCAAGTCAAGCTCATGCATTTTGGGCAAACAAAAGTTGGATATCATCTCACGGTTGCGTTACGTTACGATTCGCATCATCTTTGAAGAAGTACGGTCCAATGATGCCACCAGCCCATAAACCGCACCAAACTGTGACTTTTTCTGGATGCATTGGTAGCTCTTGCAATGCTTCTGGCTGATCTTCACTCCAAAATCGACACTTCTGCTTATTAACGTTCCCATTGAGCCAAAAATGAGCTTCGTCGCTGAACACAAGAAGCGCGCAATGAACTTTCTTAACAGAGCACGCATTTTGATAATAAAATTCAATAATTTGCATGCGTTGTTCGATTGAAGGACGATTCATGGTTAAATTATAGACCAAACTGAAGATGTTTGACAGTGAAACAAAACACTAAACGTGCGTCAGCTGTTTAAACCAGTGTTGCCAAAAAGATAATAGCTAAATAACCACCCGATATATATATTTTTTAATTTTGCAAAATTTTAAAATTTTTAATTTCTACTTTCCTAATCTGAATATAAAGAAATTCAAGAGAAATTAAATAAAATTTCTCCCGTAATTTGTTCCTTTCCTTACAAAAATCTATGGGGAAAGTAAAACTTTGTAAGAAAAAAGTATTGAAATTTAATATAAAGAATTTAAATAATTTATAATACTGCGCAAAAACGTGTACATTTCTGGAAAGAAGATAGTGTTTTTATTAAGCAGTTTACAAAATGTCTACCTTTACTTTCCATGAGTTAAACAAATGAACGAGCTTTCGTTAAAATTTATAAATGAAAAGGTGATATATTGGCAGACTTTGAGCTTTTTCAGGTTGTTAATAACCACGGTTCACAAACAACTGACTCCCAATAAAGGTTTGAGGACCTCTGCGAAAATATTGCAACAAATACACACTATTATTAATTCTCTTCGCAGAAAGTAAGTTTCATAAAAGATTGAAAAATAAAAATGTACCTCCTTTTTCCACAACGAATACCACTGTTCCTACTGAACGTTTGCAACAAAACAACACTTCAACAACATGTTAACGTGAATGTACAATAAACGTTTGACGATTATGATAAGATGACTATGGAAACAGATCGGAGCAGGAATATTGGTATGAAGTTCGATTGCGTAAAACTGTTAAATGTTTGTAACTCGTACTTGTTTTTCAACATTAGCAGCAACAAACGTTTTCAATAGATTTCTAAAAACCAGCGACCAACAAGAGCATTTAGGTATCTGTATGTTAACCCCATGATAAAATCATGTAACAGACACTCGTACATTTAATGCCAAACTAAAAATCATTTTTAGTTTTTGTGTTACTGCCATTCTAACACTCATATGAGATTCGAACTAAAATACAATAGATTTGATCGTTAATGTTCATTTCTCGTTTCAAATGAGGGCTGGAACATGGAGTGCTGCAGATTTCTATCAATCATAATCGACCATTTATTTGCTGTTTGTTGTTGCTGATGCTGCTGTTCGGTTGCTCCCTTTGGTCGTTTAATTCCAATTACAAATCATTTTGCCACATATGCAACATAATGGCCAAAATTTACAATTTCGTTTAAATTTATTTGAGAAATAATTTTTATTGTTGTTGGCTTAAGTATAAAAGCGACTAAATTTAAATTGTTTTTTTGTCTGTTTTTTTATAGCATGATGTTGAACCATGCTGGGATGTTGGCACCGGTTTAAGATTTAAAGGCAAGTAAGCCGATGACATACCCATTAAGCCAGAAATTAGTCGAATCGCTAGAGAGTTGATTCTCCGTTCATAGGCCGAATGCACGATGCAATTGATGGTCCGCTGGCTTTAAGTCTAAGATCATCTGGATCTTATATGGGTGTAGGCCAAGATCTTTTCTTACAATTGTTCAAGTAGTGGCCGAGCAAAGACCGAGTTTCTAAGAACAGATCGATAAATTGGAGTCCTCTGTCATACTCACGGGCTCAATTTGAATGAATATTATTTAAAAGAGTTAATGTGGTAGTGAATCGCACCATAGTATTGCGTATTCGCTGTCCAGATGGATGATTATGCGCACCGTAAACTGGACGAATTAATCCATAAGTTTGATGAAAACGCGAATTTTGAAAATAAATTTTCACGATTTGTAAACATTGTTCTGGTGTAAGTATTTGCATCGTGATTTTACAAAGTATCCCAGCGGGAAAAAGAAGGAGTGCGGATACCTTCTAGAAGGCCTCTGTACCCCAGCTTTTGGATATACAAGGCCTGCTCGCTCTATTCCATACTCATATCTTTTTTACACACGTTGTCATTGCGGAGTAGTCCTTCCGCTTTCGCTTCTTTAGCAGGTACATAAGAATGGTAACGGGATCAAAAACAATAATTATTTTGCTTTTGCAAAATACTCCTTCTCTATTCTCTTCTCAAAGAAGCGAGTGTGGAAGGTGTATTTTATATTTTATACCAAAGAGCCGAGGCCTTCTATGAGGCATTCTTTAGCAGTTAGATAATAATAGTAATTGAATCAAAAAATTTTAAAGCAGGCCTTTAAAAAGGCCTGAAGTAAGAAGGTATTCTGAGTTTTCCTGCTGGGATACTGAAAAAAAGTCCATCACATTTCATTAGTATGAAAGCTAGTTTTGCAGTTATCAGTATCGAAAGTTTTTTAGTTCTAAAAAAAAGATCCTTTAGAAAAAATATATTTTTGTAAAATAAATCGATTAAGGATTTAAGTTGTTTTTTCTATAAATACTTTAGATTTCGGAATTAATGAAATTGTACGTTTCCATTGAAATAGTCGATGTCTTAGGAAAACAAGAATGTTGATTTTTGTTAGGAAATAAAAATAATAGCAAAATTTCTCTGTCTTTCTTACTGAAGGGTGGGCCTCCTCCCTCGGATATTTCTAAAATGTAAATTTTAAATACAGTTTTTTAAACAGCTTTTTATGAAAACTGTATAATGCATTGGGATGGATTTTGTATAGGAGCGCCGTTAAGGATTAGAGTTAGCGGGCAAGTATGTTAGTAACAAATAATGGGGATAAAATATAAAGTGAGTCCGTCATACATTTGACCCTCCAGTAGGGACAAATTATTTTTTAAATTTCATAAATTAAGTATGGGAGTCACCTTCAGGAATAAAGATAGGTTGGTTTGAGAAAAATGTCGAGAAGGAAAAATTAATGGGTGGTGGTTCTACATTTTACCCCTCTAGGAGCGACTCTGTTTGACTTCAGGAGTCTGCGTTGCTGCCATTTTATTTCATTTGGAACGGACTATATATCGATATATATAAATATGTACATTAGAGTGGTTCGAAAAAAAATAGTTTTGAACTAAAATGAAGCTGTGTTATTTTGATACAACTTCTGTATAAGAAAACTATTATTAGACAGAAATGTAGCCCTTACAGAGCCATGTACACCGATATTAGTGCTGGGATACTATCGATATTTTCCACTATCGATATTTATCGATAGTTAAGATTTCACTATCGATATATCGATATTACTATCGACTGAATGTTTGTACTTGTTTTCACCACTTTATTGATTGTATGAGACGTATGTATATGCGCACGTTATTTTATGGTGTTTTCTTTTCTGACAATAATGTTCCATATATGCTACCATTCGTGCGGGTTATTGTTCCATTCTAAAAATATATGCAAAAATATGAGAAGTTGTCGTTTTCCTTTCTAAACATGTTGCAACAATAAATGGCAAATTTGTTCCATTTCCTACCCGCAGTTATAACTGAGTGTGAGATAATACCCTTTTTTGCATCTGCGTAAAATACTTTTTTCTCTCTTGTTTTTGCGGACAATTTGCCTTATATTGTGATTTTTAGTTCTATTGTGATGGATATAAAAACTTTTTGTTTTTCGTTTGTTTTACTTTTATTATATTTATTTATATTTTGTCGCAAAATTTTTAACAACAGCTGACATAAACTATTGAAAATCAGTGCTGTTAACGCTTATTGGAGTTGTAAGAAAATTTAATGTTGAAAATTGCTACAAGCGTGGTGAATATCGCTTTTAGTACAAACTTTGCATTCAATATTTAACACGCTAAATACACATTAGTGTTGAGTGCAAAACGTAGCTATTATTTTGTTCCATTGTAATTTAGAAAAATGTATCACTTTGTAAGGGTTCGTGTAACCTAATAAATATATTATTTTTTAGAAAAGAAAACACCATTAGATGGCAGTTTTTTAAAAATTGATAAGTACCTTTCTGAAGGACCCGAAGTATCAGGGACTATAAGATATTCCATTGCAACTTTAAAAAATTTTCTAAATTCTTAACCCAAAAAGGTAATCAATCTAGCGGACTTATCCTCTAATTGTCGTTCATTGTTTTGTCTTATGCTTGCAATTGCATTTGGATTTGCAGTTTTTTTTTACAACATTACAAAAATATTTGCCAAACATGTAAAAATTTCGACTTAAAGTCCTTTAATTAGCAGTAAAAAGCACTGCTAATCAATCCATACCACTTGCCATTCTTGTTGTTTATATTCATTGCTGTAATTCAGCGCGAATTAATAAAAGCAAGTAAATATTTGCGGCAAAAAACTGTGTGTGTATAGCTGCTGTTAGATGTCTTCATAGCTGTATTTTAAATAATAAAAATATCGATATTTATATTTTTCCTATCGATATTTTCGATATTTTCAGACTATCGATAATATCGATAGTCTATCGATAGATTCCCAGCACTAACTGATATACGAAATGTTATGATCGGACTAAAAATGGCTACACAGTGAACAAAAAACTAAAAGGGCGGTATTTCTAGGCGTGGCAAAAAAATAAAAAAATTATTTTTGGAATTGTTTTTACATTATCTTGAATCCTTTATCTTTTTTTTCGAACCACTCTAATGTACATACATATATGTATATGTTTTCAGCAAAAAAATGGGGTTTTATTAAGAAACCCTAAAAAAATGGTGTTCGTTGTGGTTTTTTGGATATTAAAGTTCATAACATAATAAATAGTTTTTTATACACTGAAAGAAAAATGCCTCATATATTTAATGAATCATTTAAAAAAAAAGGTTCATTGGTTAAATGAAAATTTTCATTGTCTAAATGAAATTTCATAGTTATAATCAGGGCTGTGGAGTCGGAGTCGGAGTTGAAGAGTCGGAGTTGAGGTTTTTGTACCGGAGTCGGAGTCGGAGTCGAAGTACCCACAAACACTAATGACTCCGACTCCGACTTTTTGGCATTAAAATTTTTTCTAATATTTTTCAAAATAAAAAAATTTTAATGACCAATTTCAGCAATTCTTTTTAAATATCAATTCATATTTAAATATAATTTTTCATATAATTTTATTTTTATTCCACATAAAAAAACGATTTTTAAACCTAAATTGATATTTAAATAAATTGGTGGAATTGGCAATAAGAGGGTCTACTTTTTGAATTTGTGAAGTCAGAAGATAATGACCAGTATACTTTCCATATGAGTAGGGGAGTTAGAAAAATTGAGATAACATCTTATTTTGATAGTTCTTTTAGCAATTTATGAGAAATATATAGATTGTATCGAAGCATGTCCTTTCTATGTTTTTATGTGACCTAAAATTTCTTAACAAAACTCGCTGGTTCACTGTTTGAATTTCGCCAAGATATCCCTAATGAAATAGAGCCGAATTAAGGAAGTTAAAAATTTGTTGTTTTTTATTTATCGTATATTAACAAATATTTTTGTAGCCATGTTCCGATATATGACTTGAAATCTGCTGTAGCTCCTGTGGTGAAAGCATTAAGTAAACTAAATTTTAAGTTCTAACCTTCAAGGTGAATTATAATAGAAAAAAAGGAAAAGGAGCTCGGAAAAATACATGACATTGTTCTAAATATAATTCCCATCAATCTGGGGGTAAACCCGAAAAATGATTTGAGAAGTCTTTTATCTACTCAATTTAGGAAAAATTGGAGAGATAATAAAGACTTGCAATTTCAAATTTCGGTCTTTGACAATAATAATATTGAACTTGGAACGGAAAACGATTTCAATTTAGTTGTTTAAAAATTCATATTTTTTTAACTCTGCAAGCCACATTTTGAAACACGTTGATGTTTAATAGTAGTAGATAGTTTAATGATCCCATACGGGTTGAATCAAAACTCATATCTTTCGAAAGTTCGTAACAAAGCTCGGTGGTTGCAAAATTAAATCCATTATTTTTCTATATTACAGTTGGCTTAAAATGTTCAACTGTTGAGTTATTAGTCAAGAATGACATAACACTGTAGAATCAAAAAAGTAGAGCTCAGTTGGTCTATTTGATCGGGCGCTATATGTTTTTCGAGCTTTCCTCCTCATATGTTAAAGCTCAATGCGGCACGTTAGAATTAAAATATCGATTTGAAAGTTTTACAGAATAATTTTCTTGCTATATTTAACCATTTAAAAGGTACTGAATTAAAAAACAAATTAAAAGAGTTTAAAGTCAAATAAGAACTAGTCTCATAAATAATGATAGGTTAGAGTAGGAGTCGGAGTCGGAGTTGGAGTCGGAGTTGGAGTCGTACTTAAAAAATTACAGCAAAAGGAGTCGGAGTCGGAGTTATAACTATTTCTTGACGACTCCACAGCCCTGGTTATAATGAAGTATTTTCTTTAAAATCGCTTTTATTTTTTTTATTTTATTTTATTTTTTTTTATGTCTCAGCTTGCCTATCGGGGCAGTCTAGTTTTTGAATAAAAAAACTATGTTTTTTGCCATTACTCAATTAAGAGCGTAAATATGACATTAAATTGTCTATATGTCCATACAGAAATCGTCCATTACTATAATGAAATTTTTCATTGTCATAATGAAAATTATAAAAGCATGCTTTTTTGAAATATTTTTAAACTTTTAATTATTGAGACTATAGAGTTATTTGAATGTTAAGAATATTTTTTTCAATTGTTGAAATTTGTTGCTTTTATAAAAAAATTGTGATTTCATAAATTTTACATTAGATGTATGAAAAAATTAAATCTTACATTTTTTAATTAACAGTTAAACATTTTTTAAGGAAACTATAATTTTGTATTAATTTATGAACATAGTTATGTTTGTATATTGTGTTTTTATGCTCCCAATTAAAATTTTTTGTTTAACTTGGACAAATTCAATTCAATTCAATGAAGCGATTTTACCGAAAATACTTCATTATAACTATGAAATTCCATTTAGACAATGAAAATTTTCATTTAACCAATGCAAATTTTATGAAATTTTATGAAAATGATTCATTACATGTATGAAGCATTTTTCTTTTAGTGTGGAAGTAATTTTCGTAGCCAGTTCTAATTAATTGTGTAGAAAAATTTAAATTTTTTTTTAAAATTATTCAATAATTTAAAAATAAATTTGCTTAATTTTGACCATTTTTCAAACTCATTTAAAATTTCCTACTTTGATTATTCTTCACGATTGGGCGGATTGAGATATTGCAAAAAGCCTTTTTGCTTGTCATTTCTAAGAAATTTATAAGAAATAAGAAGATATTCTTAGAAAAATAATTGTATCTTCATTATCGAGTATATTTGCGAAAAACAAAACAATACAAGGAAGAAAACGGTAAGAATAAAAATGTTAACTGAAATATTTTTAAAACTATAAGATATATTTTTAATTAGGCTTAAGTTCATGAAATTTAATTTTTATTAAATTATTTTTATGAAGAAAGGAATTTTACAACATGAAAATTAATTAAAATTGTTATTGATAATCTTTCATTCTTGACGTGGCTCGGGCTCGAACCCTGGCCGGCAGGTTACCATGACATGTTTCGATCGCAACCACTCGATCTCCTCAGATGGATTTGCCGTCTTACACTCGCAGCCATCGACGACTGCTGACGTCACTAGTCAAACATCAATCCTTAAACCAAATTGTATTTTAACAATTGGTAGATCGTAATTTGTTTTCCTGAATGATTATCCATTTTAATTGACTTTACATGTTTTTTCCTTTACTTCTGTTTTTTCGTACTTTCGTCAAGAATTTTTCTTGAAGTCCAAGTACATTTTTTTGTTTTTTCACTTTGTCTTTCTCTTTTCTGTTGACTTTTTTTCAGCACAACTTGAAGGACAAATGTACACATAGAGCTCGTGCCTTAGCTTTAACAATAATTAGTATTGTGGTTATTTTGTTGTTTCTTCATAAAAATAATTTAATAAAAATTAAATTTCATGAACTTAAGCCTAATTAAAAATATTAAAAATTTGGATTAAAAACCATAAATAGTTCAACAAAATAACCACAATACTAATTACTATAAGATATAACTTAATGAAATAATCTGGAATTTCTTTATATTCCTACTAGCTATTACAAAGTTCCATTTATTAAAATCCGTCAATATTTGCACAAATTGCAAGCTTTGCAAAGTGATTAACTTTGTCAACCTGTATCTTACCTTGTATTCTAACAGGGGACTCACAAGCACCATATTCCTAAAGCCTACGTCCTCCTCCATGACTCGTGCATACACCATTTTACTATCCGATCAGTAGCAAAGGAGATTCAGATGTATAACCACTGTTAGGGGTAGGTAAAACCCTTATAAGGGGTACCTACGCTTATGATAAAAGTTCTCTAGTTTTCAAAATAAATTAAGTTTTGGGTCGTTACACAAAATATTGATCTTTCGATGCAAAAAATAAATGGGAGTAGTTCAAAAGTGTGGGAGACAATATTTATAGTTTTTTAATTAAAATTAATTAAGAAATATTTTTTTAAAAGCGGAAATAATATTTTTAATTTTTGTTTTTCATGAATTTCAATTAAGTTTTTTCCGCTTTAAAATGTCAACTAAAAGCGAATCATTTCAAATGTGTGTTAGACGCTCTCATCAAAATATTCCACCTCAAATCCATTACATGGACGAATTGCATATGCCATTATGATGATGATGATGATGAACTAATGAAACTATCAAATCATCAAATGAAATGCTCAACACCAAGTATCCATACCGGTTAATGCCATAGAAGACCAGAAAAGTAAAAAAAAAACTGAAAACTGAAATACAAAAATGTTTAATCAGTCAAACAGCCACCTACGCAACGCCAACTAAAAAAAATGCTTTAAATTGTCAGTCATGTAAATTAAATGAAACTGAAACGAATGAGTACTCATTCACTCGTTCCAGAGAGAAAGAGATTCAATAGATTTTCGAATGTGACGGCGATTAATGTGAATATATTTTTGCAGAATAACTTACAATAATGACATGATTTGTTGATAAAATCAAAGAAACAACTTTTTATATATTTTTATTTTTTTTTTTTTTCTTTTAGTTCTAGTAATAAATTGTTAAATTTTTTTGTTTAGATAATTTAAAATAGGAAAGAATTCCCAGCATTTAGTAATCGTTTGAGTCAAAACCTTCTACGTATTAAAGATTTACCTTAAAAGGGGGGTTTTGAAACTAATAGACCGGTAGAGGAGAATTTGTTTCAGTGATTATTTAAAAAAAATTTACTGTTTTTTGCTACTTGTTGTTGTACGAACGAGGTTCGCTTTTAGCTATTCCAACTTTTTAATGGCTGAGAAATTTTGCTGTTGATGTTGGTTGGCTTGATGATGAATTTGATGTTCTTGCGCTTCATTACACAATAATTTACTTATTTTCTTTGGAAGACATGCAATTTTTTTTTTCTTTTTATGCATTTTTTTACAGTTGTTGTGATTTTCAATCCGACATTCATCCATACAAGTCACTTTTACTTCTCATACTTTTACAGACATATAAGTACATGGAAAGTGTGTATGTTGTCTTAAATATATGCATAGATACTCATCCATGTTCGTTTGCAGATACTTCTACAAGTCTTCAATGTCTATGAACAATTTTTTTTTTATTCTGAGAAAATCAAGCAGACAGAGCTGGAATGAGGTAACGATTATTTCTTTTCATATTCGATTGAAATTTGTGAATGAAAACCAACAGCGAGAATTAAGTTCAGATAAGAAGTGTAAGTTGAAGAAGAAAAACATAATTTTTTTTTCTGTTAGGACCACCACTCAGGGGATGGCCCCTACTAATGCATTGCATTGTGTTGTGTTGGAACTAGGAAAATAGGTTGTGGGAAGGAGGATAGAGGGAGTAGTGTTTGTGAACATTCGATTTGAACTTAATCATGTTGTAAGTAAGAGAGAAGACTTCTGCAGGATGGTTATTCCAAATACGAACTGTCCGGGAAAGAAACGAATTCTCTCTATAATGCGTTGTACGATTCCCCTGCCAATCGACCACATAAGGATGGCCTCTTGAGAAAAAACGTGTATTAAAACAAACGTACGGGTTTCGGGAACCAGATCCCTAATTTCGTCAGAACACATCCCATTGTAGTAACGATAAAACAGGCAAATACAACCCACACGGTGCTCAAGGGAGTCAATAGAATTGGATACCCTTCTGTCACCAATGAGAACTTTCGCCCTCTCCTGCACGCGGTCGAGAAGCTCCAAAATAGACTTTGAAGCACCGGCCCACACATGAGAGTTGTATTCCATACGCAGTCGGATATAGGTGGTATAAAAAGTAAGGAGATCAGAAGGAGTGAAGTATATCTTACACCGTCTTAGAAAACCGGGGCACTTGAATGCTTCTTTCGACACCTTCAATATATGTTCTGTCCATCGGACATCACATTGTATTCTCATGCCCAGAACATCAAGAGATTCTGATTCCTCAATAATTATACCACCCATATATACAGATGAGGCACCTTGATTTGTAGCGCGTTTATGCGTCAGCACGACCCCATTCTCTTGAAGCTTCTCAAGTTTTTCATTAGTAGCCTGAAGTTTCTCGTTTGTCACTTTAGAATTTTCTTGAATTTCGGCTAAGATGGTGCTTGCATTTTCTACGATAGCTTTTGAATTATGTCACGGTCTCGGCCAAGCGTATCATTCATATTCTGCCTCATAGCACCGACATCGGATACGCTTGGTCTGCATTCGAATGAGTACGAGTGGCAAAGGTTGCTGTAATCTGCAAAAGAGAAGATAGGGTTGGAAGTTTGACAAAGGAGGTCATTTAGAAAGATAAGAAATAGAGTAGGAGAAAGAAAGGAGCCTTGCGGCACCCCTGTATGAATCTTGAACTCGTTTGACGAAACCCCATCTATAACAACTCGTATAGTGCGATCTCTGAGAAAACTCGATATAAATCGAGACAAATTATCACCGACACCGAATGCAGCAAGTTTTGACAAGAGTGCACCATGCCACCCCCTGTCAAACGCCTTGGAAATATCTAAAGCAATTACCTTACTTTCGCCAAAATGGTGAATGGATCGGCACCATTTTTCCGATAACAGAGCTAGTAAGTCTCCCGTAGAGCGACCTCTACGAAAGCTATACTGGCGGTCGCTTAGTAGGTAGTTTCACTCTAAATATTTGACAAGATGGTAATTTACCATACTCTCCATAACTTTAGAAAGTGCCGAACAAATTGCAATTAGGCGGTAATTTTCAGGGTTATTAGCCATTCCTTTTTTAGGAATTGGCGTTACGTTAGCAACTTTCCAGCAGACTAGAAATTCCGCGGCACGGTATAAAGTGTTGAAAAGATTTGCTAAGGGACGAGCTAGCGTCGTAGAGCACTGCTTCAAGACCAGTGCAGGTATACCATCCGGCCCAGGAGACTTGTTTATGTCGAGATCCACAAGAACCCTTTTAACAGCTCGAGCCCGAAAACATATTCTAGGCATAGTTACGGATACTTTTTCGAGTTCGGGTAGTGGTTGATTGCTAGCTGGTAGGTGAGAATTATTAGTAAATAATTCGGCAAAACAATTAGCCTTATCAACCGGGTCCGTGAATGCTCGGCCATCCTTTAAAATCCTTACTCTTTTAACGAATGACCAGAAGATTTTTCTACCCCGGGGAGCAGCAAGAACATCAGTACGAAGACGTTGCTCGTGTAGAGTTTTTTCCCGTCTAAGTACTTTGGCATTTTGCGTAGCAATTCAGTATGGGATATCATGTTATATTGTTATAATGTTTAACATTTTACAATGTTTTAAAAATATTGTTGTTGCTTTGTAAACAAAAAGTGTCCTAAATAAATCGAGCTTTGCAAGTTTATTGTGCTGTCGTAATTAAAATAAAATTTATTTCTGATTTGCGTCTGAAAAATTGAAAATAGTCAGGTAAGATCTTATTTAATTTATTAATTCATGGATTAGAATTAAAAAATATTTTTATTTTTGGTAAATATTAATTTTTTATATTTGTTTAAAATCAGCTGGTTAAAATTCAAAATAGCACACTTAATTATGAGGGGTTGTTCACAACAGTCGTATTTTATCATGTTATTATTTTAAGACATATGACTTTATGACCTTGTGAATCCCCCAATTGTTTTTTAAAGTAAAATAAGGAGCCAAAATTCCCAAATTCTATTTGCTAAAAATACTTATCTTATAATTGTGAGTGCTACTGTTAACAAAGGGAAATAACAATATTCTACCTATTTTTCTGTAATTCTCTGGTAAGTCTTAAGGTAAAATTCAAAATCTCACTTTCGGACTATTTCAAGTACGAATTTGACTCGATATTGTGTATAGAGTCATTTTCATTAACATCAAGTTTGGATTTTGTTCTTCTGTATTTTTAAGACTTATGTCCTGTATCCAGGCGACAAACAGTTGATTGTGTAGAAAAACTTTTAGTAAATCACTCAGTTTTTTGAGTGAAATGAAAGTGATAGTCTACAAAGATCAAATTAGCTACAGCGATTTTAGCGACATCACCAAAAAAAGAAAATTTGGTTTGGCATTTTAGCGAACGAGTTTTAGCTTTCGCTACGAGACTTACAGAATAAAGAGAAGTCTTAAAGATAAAGGTGAAGTCTGGCCTACAGACGGCTCTGCGTGTATACCGCCGCCATCTAACATAGCAGCATTAGCCATTGAGCTTTTACTCGTCGTCTAAATTAGGTTTCATTATCGGCCGCAAGCAAGCACACCTCACTTGGGCCCATAAATAAGTTCTCCTTGTGTTACCATGTTTCACCGTCTCCCAAGGGTCCTATGTTACCTGACTGCTAATATTCTCACTCAGCCACTAGATTTATTCAATAAAGGAGTGGATCCTGATTAAATCAATATCAGAGAGATAAGTTTTGTCCTTAAGGGTTCTTCGACCAAACAGTTAAGTCTTAAATCTCCGAATGCCGGACAATAGCAGAGAAGAAGTTCCGTTGACTCCTCCTCGTTGCCGCAACTTCTACGAGGTCATTGAAAGGGAGTCCTATTCTTTGGGCGTGCTTCCCAGTGGCCAGTTATAACCGCAATTAGGTTCCTGAAGTGGGCAGCTGTATTGTCCGCTGAGTCCTTTTTTCATCTATGATGGCCCAGATTTTCCTGGTGGGAGTGATTCACCTATACCATATGTTGAACAACTTCGATTAAAAATGGTGGCTGCATACTCCGCGAATCAGCCATTAAGTTTTCATGTATGGCCCTGTGTTCGGCGACCCACTTAAGGGTAACCACTGAATGTCTCGCTATGTTCTCCAGAGACATCCGGCATTGTTGGAAAATTTCGATGTAATGAACTCATTCTCGAGGGATATTACGACCGGCTTACTATCGGTAATAATGTGAATATCCCTGCCTGATATATCACTATACCGGATGTGTCTCGTTGATGTGCAGATGGCCATTATATCGGCCTGAATGACACTGCAGTGTTCCGGCAGCCTTCTAGGAATGCTCTAGTTCAGCTGCTCGGAGTATATGCCGAAAACGACACCATACAGTGATTTAGACCCGTCAGTTAATTTCGCAATCGCAAGATCAAAGATTGCCTCAGGTGTGACAAAATCAACGTCCATGTGAAAATTCTTCTCATACAGAATTTTAGCATGTCGGATGTTGTAATCCCTCCATGCAACGCTTTTTATGCAGCAGCAGCACAAGTAAAAATAAAATTTAATTTGTCAAAATCAGCTGATTTGTTCGAACGCTGCTTGTGACGCTTACAAAAGTAGAAAGTAAACCTACTTTTCGCCTCAAGGCATCTACGCTTTTGTGCATGTAACTTACTACGTATAACTACACAGATTCTACTTTTTTGACAGCTGCGTATGCTGCGAAAAAGCGAGTAACGCGTGGTGTGGACCTCCAGGACCTCGGGTGGTAACTTGATCAACATCGTAAACAATTCCTTAGAGGGGGTTATAATAATGGCACATTTTACCGTTATTGCTACCATTCTCACTGTAAGATAAACAGACTCTAATGGACAGGGGCAGGTAGTTCTTTGTTTTTACGTGTTTGGAATGGGCCGGCCGTGACTCACGTAACTACCACCAGCATTACTCTAAAAGTCCTAATACTTAACCCTTTACATGGCAATAATATGCCTACCCATCGCGAGGGGTCTTATGATCTTAATGAAGGGTGATTTTTTAATACTTTGGATTTTGAAAATTGAGCCAATGTCAAGCAAGTCCAATTCTTTCATTTTGGGAAGAAAATATTCCTTGCGTATCCTTGCGGTTTTAATCGTTCTTTAAGGAGAACGGTCAACTAGCAAAACGTAAAAATCAAGTTTTACCAACAACCTCATGTTTGTTTTTTTTTTTTTTTTGTTACAACTGTTAGTACCTTTTCCTATGTGACCTGCTGTAAATAAAATCGATATTATATTAAAACCTCTCAACAATTTCCAACTCTGTAAGCAAAATCTTATTTTATTCACATTTATTCTTTCTCCGGAATACTGAGTACGAACGGTGGTCTTTCTAGGGAAGAAAAAAAACAAAACATGTGGCATTTAACCGAAAAAATACATGATGAACATAAGCATGAATACGGACAGGGGCATAATAACAGCCAGTCACTCGTCCGTTCCATAGACAGAAGGAAAGAATTACAACGTTCAACATTTATTGTGTTGCTTTTGATATGGTAACTTTCTTGTTGGGTCTACAGTAGTTGTCGTCAATGTTCGATACGAGTGGTACCTTCATTTTGTTTTTTTTTTTTTTTTGAAATTTAAGCAAAAATCGTATAAAAATTTTACATGCATGAAACATTAAATTTTGCTGTTTTGCAAGAGAGAAAGAAACAAAAAGAAATATATCTACATTAAAGTAAAATGCTTCTTGTGATATTCTTTATTGTGGTAATTTGTATTGCATCAGATTACTGAATGCATGCAAGCATCCAAGCGTCCAAAAGCTAACAGACACACGAACAAAGGTATTCACTTAGTTAGTCAGTCAGTCAGCCAACATTTCAGTCTGAGATTCCTACATTCAAGGCATTCATATTCATCGCTTTTATAATGGGGAGTTGTTTTGTTGTCTACGGTTGGAGTAAACTAAACTTTCTTATCGTTTAAATATTCGTTTTGCTGCATGAACTTTTGTCTTATTTAATGCAAATGATCCGTTGATGATTGTGCTACCACTACTGCAACTTGCAACTGAAACTGCTTACAATAGATGACTGACTATGAATGCACCAAGACCAATCAACAACGTCCTCATCATCTCTAGAAATACATACAACTACAAAATATTTAAAATATGAAATGAAACAGTCAGAATAGCTCGATATTTCATGACGATAATGATGTTAATGATGAGGATGATGGAGTTGATGAAAAACTCAAAAAAGAGAAAAAAATTATGCATACTTATTAAAATGACTGACTGAATACACTTTGGTATTCCACGAGGGTCGTGTGGGGAATTTTATCGTAAACTATTAAACATGTCTGCAGAGTTGAAATCCCGTAGTTTCTTCTTTTTATTGTAGAAATCTTTAAAGGAAAATTAGCCTTATACTCTCTGGGACATGGGTGCAGTCATGACCTAAAGCTTGCCTGCGGTTTCAAATAGGAAAATTTCCTCCAGGCTGCGGCTAACCAGAATTCAATTTATTACTACGGGAATCAGATACTTAGATATGAGGTCTCTTCAAAGAGTACATGATAGCCAAGGTTAAAATTGTAGGAAGGAAGAGATCTGAAAAAAAACAGAGATAGGCTCTGATTTTTTTTTTTTAATCAAGGGCCAAGTTGCTACCATTTTGCTGATGTATGCTAGTGCAGGCAAAACCTTAAGCTTGCTTGGAATTTTAAATTAGGAAATTTCCTCCAGGCTGTGATTGCCCAAAGTGCAGCAACGGAAATCAGACACTGGATTGGTTAGTGGTGAGATCACCTTTACAAGATGGCTGAGGTTAAAGTTGTAGCAAGGCAGAGATTTTAAAATATACAGAGTAAATGCTGAATTTTTTAAGGTAGGGCGAAATTGCCATTATTTGGTTAATGGCCAAGTGTACTCTAGCAATTCAACATAAGTTGATTTTGCAGTGGAGGTTAGTCCCGTCCCTAAGAAATGGTCTAGACTATCTGACTGTAATCGAATCAACGCATTTGTGTTTGGTGTTAAAGCAACGCGAGGTCAGGCCCAATAGCAGCTTTTAACTTAAATTTGAACGCATCTGAATTTCTTATAAACCATCTAGGAAGTGCGTTGGCAATGTCAGACATCATCTTTTTATTGGCAAGTGATGAGACTTTAAATTGCCGAAACTATAAAAATCGCGGTTGATTGCCAAATAATTTAGTATTGGGGAGACCAGTATTCATTATTGCCTTAGAGCCGCCTAAGAACCGCCCTAGCGTGGAGGACAAGAATGATACTCGATAAGGTCTATCGCCTGATCTGCGTATCGATCACGAGCGCCATGAGGACCTGCCCACTCTCACTTAAGGAGCTATTCTGTTTATTCCTGCGTTACACATATCTATAAAAGAGGAGGACTGCAATTGTTCTAACTGGATGCCCCGCATTATTGAATACAAGGTAGGCCTTTGTGGATCGCATTCGGATCCTTGAGATTCTTAGGAATGATCCATCTATTGTGGTTGGTGATCATATGCTGCCTAGTCTGGTATTGAATACAAATTTTAATGTTATTATACCTGATAGTGGCCTAGTGGCGCGGTTGTGAGGACCAGGTCTGGTTTACCGACAGTTCTAAAAAGTCGAATGGTGTTACTGGGGCGGGCATCATCGGCCCGGGTTTCGAAAGGGACTTGGCAATGGGCATAGAGCCTTCGATTTTTAAGGCAGAGATCTATTCCATCCTCGTATGCGCTGCGAATTGTTTGAGGAGGAGGGTAGGGGTTATTATGTCAGATAGCCAACCGCTCTTAGAGAACTATCTTTTTTGGAGGTGAAGTCCAGGTTAGTCATGGAGTGTTTTACAATCCTGAATGAGCTAGAGAAACACAATGACTTGAATTTGTGTTGGGTACCCGACCATGAGGGTCATGCGAGCAACGTCCTGAGCCTTTATTCAGCGTCACTATCGGTCACATTAGTAGGCGATGCAAAAATGGTCCGAACGTGAATTTCTTCATACATGGATGTCCTTTCTAAATTATGTCAATCCAAAAGGTTTGTGAAACTGTCCCGTGGCAAGGAAGGTAACCTACTTCTGCTTGAAAAGGCGGAACTTAGACTGCTTGTTGGCCTATATACGAAGCACTGTGGTTTTAGTTACCACCAGCTCATAATTGGCAATGCATCTAACAATATATGCAAGTTTTGTTAGGTGGATGACGAAACGTCAGAACATCTGCTCTGCTGCTGTCCCGCCTTGGGAACTTCCAGACGGAAATTTTTCAGGGGGCAAATGTTGAGCCCAACTAGTTATAATTGTTATATTATCTCACCAGGTAGGTTAATGGGCTTTATACGTAACCTGAACCTGACATGGCGAGATACATGGGCTGCACAAAAGATCCTCTGGGCCGTGGTGATTATGGCCTCTATGCAGACATTGCCTTAGAATTCTAGACTGCTTATTGTATCCGTACTTTCAGGGATCACTTAATGTCTTTGATGTTAACACAAGTTATAGATAGAAAGACTTGTCAGCTAGTGACAACAAAGTTTGGCTTGCCACTGGGTCTTTCTGTTTGTCCTTGGTACTTAATTTACTTTCGGTATGCTAAGTTGTGATGATTTAACCCCGGCGCCTCGTTAAATTACGCCGTTGAGAAAGACAAATAACACTTGAACACATCAATTTAAGAATCTAAGCTTGTTCAACCTTTGGGGAATCATGTTTTGGCAAATAATATCGCTCTAATTCCTTTAATACTGAAATGTTATTCGTTCTAAGTGGGTCACATTAAAGTAACTTTTCCAAATTCTCCTTCGAAGGGGTACCTCATCATGCCTCAACTAAGCTTACACATTTTAATCAGCATTCAATAATTGTTGAAGATCCCTAAAAAGTACAGAAAGTTTTGTATTTCGAACTTTTCTGTTAGGAAGTAAAGTTTAAGTGCATCCGAAAATAAAACAACCCTCGCATATTATTGACATCATCACAACCTTACGAAAGCATAATTCATATTTGCTCCAGCCAACAGATTTTATATTCCAATCATACAAAATTCACGAATATTTATTTGTATTCCATAGTGCGAGTATGTGGTGTATAAGTTCTGGTACTCCAAGTACCAAAGCCCTTTTGTGTATGAATGTGAATTGAGTTTAATTTGCGTTTTATTTTTTTTTTTTCAGTTTTATTCCAAACGAACATGAATGAGAACGACTTACTAGTGCTTTTGAATGCTGTAGTGCCATTGGGGCGCCAGTATTTTTAATTTTTTTTTTTTCTTTTTTTTTTTTGAGGTGTTTGAGTTGAATGCTGTTGACGCGTGTTCTTCCATTAGGCGACATCATCAAGATGTGATTATGCGTTCATATGAGCATGTAAAACTCACAAATTGTTTTAGATTTCAGGCGAATGCAAAACACAAAAACTGTTATATGATATTGTTATAAGGGGATCAATGGATGGATGAATGGACGGATGGTTAGAGAAAATCATGTTTTGTGTTCTTTAATAATTAGTTTGTTGAATTGTACTTATTTGGAATCAGGTGTTGGTAGTGTTAAGAGTTGCTTGATTAAGAATGGGGAACAAATAAAGATTTTTTGTTCTTATCATCTCGGAGCAGCGATCTGATCTTTATGATATTAAAAATTTCTTAATCTGAAAAGTTTTTGATCCCTAAAAAGAATTAGTTTCGTTTTGGCTCATAGGCAAGTAGAGTTATCGAGGAATATTGTTACGAAAGTGGATACGATAGCAAAATTAAAGTTAATTGTTGAAAATCCCGTTCCAACCGTGAATTTTATTTTCACTTAAAACTTTTTCCTTTGAGTTTTAGTCTATATTTTCCCATATTTATTAATGCAAAGTAACGGAACAGGTTATCTATTCTACGGTTTCAAAAGTAAAGTTAAATAAAACGCACGAAATTCAATGTCATTTAAATTAACGCCTCCAGATTTCATGCAGCAGTCGATCTTTTTGAAGTAGTGTTTTACCACTTTTTCGCACATATCGGGTGTAAGGGGATTACCTATTTAGGCACGGCCTTTAATGTAACGCCACATAAAAAGTCTTATGACGTCAAATTGCATGATCCTGGTAGCTAATTAAAGTCACCAAAACTTCAAACATCCCATGCAATGAAGTCAAAATCGATCATGTTGTGTGACTTGGATTATCCGCCACACTTTCACCAACAGAAGCGAATTTTTCGGCAGTGCGATGATGCACAGGCCTGACCATATCTATAACGCTTCCAGTCTCTTCAAATTTTCTCTATAATCCTTGCACAGTAGGTCGATTATGACGGACATAATCATCCCGTAATACTCGAAATGAAGTAACTTTTGTAGTAAGTTTTATCTATCTTTTAGCGGTTTTTCTTCTGTAAAACGAACTTTACGTGAATGACAAACCTTTTACTAAATTCATGACACTTCAGATGACAGGTATTTGACAGTTGACAGACTTGCCAGACCGGTGGTTTTGAAACCACTTAATTATTAACTTTGTATTTGATTCCAAGGCTTAAATGTAGTTTACCGACGCAGCTCCAAATAAAAAAAAGTACCTAGGGTGATAGAAAATAGAATAATAAGAAGAAAAAAATGAAATTAAACAATTGGCGCAAACGCTTAGTTTTCGAGTTATGGACGTTTTTAGTTTTCATAGAAATATGTGATTTGGCTAAAGTGCAGTTTACGGGGCTACGAAAGAAATTAAAAAAAAATATGCCACCCGATTCAGAATAAAAAAAGAAAAAAACCAAAATTTAAGTTTAAGGGGGCTGAGGCCCGTGGGCCCCCTGGAACCAAAAAAACTGTCCCGCCCACTTAGTGATATGTGTGGGTACGCAAATTAAAGGTAATTTGCTCACGATTGCAAATATGTATTTTGTTTTTGTATTTGCATATTATTTTCCTCTTAATTGAATATTTTTTAAGTTGCAGAGGAGCTTTAATTAGCGAAGCCGGTGTTTGTTATACCATAGAGAAGAAATCTTTGCGTCCGGCCGAAGGCCGTCTAAGCAGGAATTTTTGTTTGCGACATTGGTGTTTCTTATTTTATAAAATTTGTATTATACTTTTATTTAAATAAATTATACATAATGTGAGTTAAAGAGCTAAAAATGTTTAAATAAATTCTATATACTTCAGTTCATTAAATTTAATTTTCATTAAATTATTTTTATGAAGAAAGGAATTTTACAAGCTAAGGCACGAGCTCTATGTTTGCATTTGTCCTTCAAGTTGTGCTGAAAAGGTCAACAAGAATAAGAAAGACAATAAATGAAAAAAACAAAAAATATGTACTTTGAACTTCAAGAAGAATTCTTGACAAAAGTACGAAAAAACAGAAGTAAAGGAATAACATGTTAAAATAAATTAAAATAGATAATCATTCAAAGCAAATTTCGATCTACCAAAGGTTGAATACAATTTGGTTTAAGGATTGATGTTTGACTAATGACGTCAGCAGTCGTCGATGGCTGCGAGTGTTAAACGGCAAGCCCTCTGAGGAGATTGAGTGGTTGCAATCGAAACATGTCAGGGTAACCTGTCTGTAAACACCTGGGTTTGAGCCCAGATTGAGTCAAGAATGACAAATTGTCAATAAATTTTAATTAATTTTCCTTTCTTCATAAAAATAATTTAATGAAAATTAAATTTAATGAGCCTAATTAAAAATATTAAAAATTTGGATTAAAAACCATAAATAGTTCAATAAAATAACCACAATACTAATAATTCCATATATCCAGAAAGATCTAGTCAAAACCTTCAAAATGATACCAATATTGGCCATATACCTTTAGAAATGAAGTGGAAAAATTATAAATTTCTTTGACAATTAAAAACGTCCATAACTCGAAAACTAAGCGTTTGCGCCAATTTTTTAATTTAATTTGTTCTTCTTTTTCTTCAATTTTCTATCACAATAGGTACTTTTTTTTATTTGGAGCTGCGCCGGTAAACTAGATTTGTTCCGATTCCAAGAAGACGACGAAATTTACCACATAACTTTAATGCGGTCAATGCAGTTTTTAAAATACATGTAGGTTCAGAACTTAAATCTAAATCTTCAGTTGGAGTCAGGATTATTCTCTAAATACAATTGCAAATAATCGAACACGTCTTCGAAAGTCACAACACTAGACTGGTCCATTTTTGATCTACGAGAATTTACCTATAAATCAATCACCCAAAAGCGTTGTACCTGTTCTAACAGGCCAACCGAGATCTTTCATAAGACTTGTTATCAGTTCAAATGTTTGAGGTTATTTCAAATGACCCTTTGTCTAATTTAGAAATGATTAAAATGTGGAAATCTAAGAATTTTATTTTTAATTTTCATTGAGAACTTTTGCGCTCTCTTTCTGAAATTAAATATAATTTATTAGTGTAAAAATTTCACTGTTCTAGTTGCAAAATTAGACAAGCCGGACACATGGCGTTTTAGCATAATTCGGGTACGCTATATCCAATGGATTAATAAAAAAAATTTAAGTTCTCAAAGTTTCTTTTTGTTTAACATGTGATTTGTGCGAAAGAAAGCATTCGAGTGACATAGTGAAATAGGCAGTAAGAAAGAACAAATAAATCATCTCGTCTGAGAAAAATGCACTAATAAAAGTCCGGAATGCTGAAGGTAAATATTTATGAGATCGGATGGCAGCATGAAGACCATAGAACTGCTCGTTAAAGCCAACTTCTAATAACCTGTTCATCGGCCGGAAAGCATTTTCCCGGCATCACTGCAGCATTCGATAACGGTAAATATATCTTTGCTGATCTTAACTTTTAATAGAAGTTTGGCATCTGGGTTTATTCTTAAAATAGTTAAAAAAAGTTTGAAATAGGAAGAATTATAAATATACGTTCCGAACAATATTTTTGTCCGCAAATAATATTTTTACTGCAGAAAAACAAAGCTACCGTATGGCTTGCATATGTAAATACCCTAGAGGGAAGCGCACTGGCACCAAAGTAGTCCCGTGATAGGCCTTTGATAGTAAGGACCGGTTCTGGTTCTAACACTTTTTATATGAATGGGGTCTATCAGTTTTACATAGAGTTGGCATTGGAGGGGATCAATTGATACTTAAGAGGCACCATTTGACAAGTCACATACATATCTATTCTCAATGAACGTGTTAAGTGTTAGTTACAATGTACACCCAGAGAAAAAACATGTTTAAATATGGTCACCTCCAACAATACTATGTTTAAAGAAAACTTGAACCATATTATGTTCAATTTAACCATATTATTGTCAACGACAACCATATTATGGTTAAAAAAGTGGTTGCCTCCATAATATGGTTGGTTTTCAACCATAGCATGTTGCTCTTGAAAAAGAGGAAAATACTATTGTTAATTTAAAAACAAATTATTGTCAAATTGAACCAAAATATGTTTAGATGCAACCATAATATGGTTGTGACTTCTTGATTGAGGACTATTTTAACCATAATATGGTTGTTGTTGACAATAATATAGTTAACTTAAACATAATATGGTTAAAATTTTCTTTAAACATAGTATTGTTGGAGGTGACCATATTAAAACATGTTTTTTCTCTGCGTGTAGTATTATTTCAATACAACAAGTATTTTTTTAATAGAAGAAGTCCTAGAACGAACTAAATTTAAGAACCAAATTTTAGAAAGTTCTTAAAAAAGTGTGACACACCACCGGTGAAGACTGTACTGTTATTCATTACATTTTCTACCTTTTTGTTTTATATACCAGTTAAATGATTGGTTTTTTTCTATCACTGATCATATGAGTTCTTTCTTTTTGTACTTTTTCTATTTTCACAAGTCTCAGGACCAGTCTGTTGCAACAATGGCAGCACAGCTAGAAAACAACTTATTTAAATCTATCTTCTATATATATAAAAATGAAAAATGTTTGTGTGTTTGTTTGTTTGTTTGTTTGGTTGTATGTTGGCTTATAGACTCCTAAACTACCGTAACATCACGTGAGGCCTAACAATAAAATAGGCTTCTTATTTTTTTGATAGGGGCAGGGGAATTGGTCCCCCCATTGGATGCCAATATTAAATATAGCGTATCTTAAGAGCGGCTGCACGCATTTTGTTGAACTTTTGGTAGTAGGATCTTTTAAGCCCCAAAATTTAAATAAAATAACAGCGGGGGAAGTGGTTGCCCCATAGGACGCCAATGTTTAATATCGCATATCTTAAGAACTGTTATAGTGAGAATCTTCAAACTTTGTAGAAATCACTCTTATCATATACTACACTTTTGAAAATAAAAATAAAGTGGGTAGGCGCAGGGGGGGGAATGCCTCTCATAGGATGCATATATTAAATATCGCTCAACTGAAGAACTATTAAAGGGAGAGTCTTCAAACGTGGTTAAAGCTACTATTATGGTAAACTTAAAATTTCAATATAAAAAAAGAGGAGGAGCAGTACCCCTCATAGATATAAATATAATTAAGAGCCGCTGCACGCATTTTGTTGAACTTTTGGTAATAGGATCTTCTGAGCCCCAAATTTTAAATACAATAGCTGCGGGAGAAGTGGTTCCCCCCATAGGACGCCAATCTTTAATATCGCATATCTTAAGAACTGTTACAGTGAGAATGTTCAAACTTTGCAGAAGTCACTCTTATGGTATACTACACTTTCGAAAACAAAAATAAAGCGGGTAGGTACAGGGGGGAATACCTCCCATAGGATGCATATATTAAATATAGCTCAAATGAAGAACTATTAAAGGGAGAGTCTTCAAACGTGGTTAAAGCTACTATTATGGCAAAATTTTAGTTGGAATAGAAATGGGCGGGGTAGACAAAGGAGGAGCAGTACCCCTCATAGATAGAAATATTAATAAGAGCCGCTGCACGCAGTTTATTGAACTTTTCGTAGTAGGAACTTCTGAGCCCTAAAATTTAAATAAAATAGCAGCGGGGGAAGTGGTACCCCCATAGGACGCCAATGTTTAATATCGCATATCTTAAAAACTTTTATAGTGAGAATATTCAAACTTTGCAGAAGTCACTCTTATGGTATACTACACTGCTAAAAACAAAAATAAAGCGGGTAGGCGCAGGGGAGAATACCTCCCATAGGATGCATATATTAAATATCGCACAACTGAAGAACTATGAAAGGGCGAGTCTTCAAACGTGGTTAAAGCTATTATTATGGTAAACTATAAAATTCAATATAAAAATGGGCGGGGTTGACAGAGGAGGAGCAGTACCCCCAATAGATAGAAATATAATTAAGAGCCGCTGCACGCATTTTGTTGAACTTTTGGTAGTTGGATCTTCAGAGCCCCAAAAATTGAAATAAAAGAGCAGCGGGGAAGTGGTACCCACCATAGGACGCCAATGTTTAATATCGCATATCTTAAGAACTGTTATAGTGAGAATGTTCAAACTTTGTAGAAGTCACTCTTATGGAATACTACACTTTCGAAAACAAAAATAAAGCGGGTAGGTACAGGGGGGAATACCTCCCATAGGATGCATATATTAAATATAGCTCAAATGAAGAACTATTAAAGGGAGAGTCTTCAAACGTGGTTAAAGCTACTATTATGGCAAAATTTTAGTTGGAATAGAAATGGGCGGGGTAGACAAAGGAGGAGCAGTACCCCTCATAGATAGAAATATTAATAAGAGCCGCTGCACGCAGTTTATTGAACTTTTCGTAGTAGGAACTTCTGAGCCCTAAAATTTAAATAAAATAGCAGCGGGGGAAGTGGTACCCCCATAGGACGCCAATGTTTAATATCGCATATCTTAAAAACTTTTATAGTGAGAATATTCAAACTTTGCAGAAGTCACTCTTATGGTATACTACACTGCTAAAAACAAAAATAAAGCGGGTAGGCGCAGGGGAGAATACCTCCCATAGGATGCATATATTAAATATCGCACAACTGAAGAACTATGAAAGGGCGAGTCTTCAAACGTGGTTAAAGCTATTATTAAGGTAAACTATAAATTTCAATATAGAAATGGGCGGGGTTGACAGAGGAGGAGCGGTACCCCTCATAGATAGAAATATTAATTCAAAAAATTAATCAAATTTGCACCAGCCAAAAAATTAATAGAATCAATTAAATATTGTTGATATTTACACATTTTTATGCAGTAATTTTGTTAATATAAATAAACGTTTAATTCACTTGATTTAATATTTAATTAAAACTGATTTTATTTTTGATTAATGGTTTAATTGAAAAAAAATATGGGCGAGAAGTTTTTCGTGAAGTAAGTCGTGGAACTCAATTATTCTCTTGACAAAATTATTGTTGGGAACGAATGGTTTAATCGAGCTTAAGATAAACGGTTTTGCCCTTCTTAAAGATCCACTACACATTCAAAATTTTCTTGAACGATTACTAACTTTTTACTGGTTGCATCCAAAAGACTTTCGCAATAGCTTAGACGAGGATTCCACAAAAAGAAAATTAACTTAAAAAGGGATGGCAAAAGCAAGGTACGCAGAATTGAATTTCTATTGTAATTGAGTTTGACCCTAGTTTGAAAAATGCCAATTTCAATATACATATTTTGGTTCACTTTCCTTCGACTTATCTACACGCAAAGAAAAAACATGGTTGTGGTAAACATATTCTAAGAGCAACATATTATGATAAGAATTATGATTGTAGTCACCATATTAAGATTATTATTGAATCATATTATGACTTAATATACTCTTAATATGCCATCATAATATTTTTCCCTTAATCATATTATTATTCTGTTAATCACACTAAGTTAAGAAGTAATCAAATTATTGTCATGTTAATCATAATAAGCTAAGAAATTAATCATATTATTGTCATGTTAATCATAATAAGCTAAGAAGTAATCATATTATCATCATGTTAATCATAATAAATTAAGAAGCAATCATATTATGATACAGCACCTTTCATAGCTGTCATAAAAATACAAAATAAATTAAAATTAATTTGCATCGATTTTTTATTTTGTGGCTTTTGACAATTTTTCTTAATGTTAATCAAATAGCGGAGTTCAATATAAGGCTTGCAAAAGAGCAAATGAAAAATCTGTGGTTTTCATGGGCAACCGTGTGTGTCCATTTTTTCGATTTTAAGATGTTGATGGAATATCGTAGCACTTTTATAAAATATAACGAAATCTCTGTGTGTTTTGTTGTTGGATTTTACAAAAAAACTATGATATTTTGCATTTGCACTATTACATCACTAATACTTGAATGAACTCCGCTAATATTTTAATTTTTTAATTTCTTTAAACTTATTTTTTTATGGAATTTTATGTTTTAATTGTTTAACCGCTCACAAATAAAAAAACGACACAACTGCTTCAAAATTATTTTACAAATGGCGCTAACATAATATGATTAGAGTAAAAATAGTTTGATTGCATCTTTAACATAATGTGATGAATGTATAGAAAGTTATCATGTTATGGCTATTAAATATCATGATATGGTTGTGAGAAATATAATATGTTTAGAAATTTATCATAATTAAGTTGTTAGAAAAATAATTATTTTTCGGTCAACAATACTCAAATTCATAATTGCGATAAACATTGATATGTTTACAGTAACTATAATATTGTTGATATTAAATAAAAACAACAATTATTTGTGTACGACAACAATATATTGTTACATTAAACATAGTGTTGTTGTCGTAACCATGCCCAACCATATTTTTTCTCTGCGTGTATTTTTAAAAGTTTCTTCAAAAATAAAGTAAATTTTGTTAATACTTCTAATATTTTTTTTTCACTTCTTGGCTTACATTTTTTAATACGCTTTACGTTGAAAATTGTTTTTGACTTTAAAACGTTTTTAAAACAACACCTGTTTCTTTTAGTTTTCGTTCGTGATTTCATCTCATAATAATGACTCAATTCACAACAAATCAAAACAATTAGACTGTCCAATTATTAACCTAATGACTATGAAAGGAAACAATAACTACTAAAAAATTAACCATAAAATGTTAAAAATAATCGTACAAAAAAACGCACTCATTCTCATACTTTTAGAAGCAGCTGAAGGATTTGAAATGTCATCTTAAATTTGTTGACTTGTGAAGAAAATTGAAATAAATGCTGAAACGTTTACCGACACGCAACAACATAAGAGACACAGGGGCGCCTGATTTTCAATAATTTTGTTATGGCAAAGGCTCATTACGATCGACACTAATGAACAAATCATACAAAAAATAAGTTTTGAAGATAAAAAAATTTAGTTAAAAGTTAAAAAATCATTTTTACTTATAAATTTTGTTTATTGAATATTTAAGCTTTAATTTAAAATATTATCTTTAAATAATTTCAAAAATTTTTTTAACTAAGTCTTGTAAAAAACGCAACCTGAAAGTGAAGATGGCTTAAGAAATTAAATTTCATGGTCACAAAGTGTCTCTGTTACATTTCGTTTTCTGATGTTTTTTTTTCTCCTAACTATTTCCAAACCCCCTATTTTTTCGTTATTTTTTTCAAGGTGTCAAAGTGTCAAACCGTTATAGTTTTTGGTTACAATCCACTCACATTCCCACATTTTCTAAAACTTCTAGAGATTTAAGTTCAAGCAAAGTTATTGCAACCATTAAACAAACAACCAACAACAAAAAATATCATTTCACATAAGAAGACGGACGTACGTACGGCAAGACATGGAGTAAATAAACAATAAGAAACAAAACCAAACCAAATAAATAAATAAACAAAAGCATCAATACAAATTTATTTATGAAGGACACTTGAAAAATATTGCATGAAACACGCAAACATTTAAAAAAACTGTGTTCCACATGAATTTTCTAATTTATGTACAGGGAGCATTGAAGACCCTTTACAACTGTCCTCCTGTTTCGTTGGCTGACTGGTTCAATACAAGTCGGCCCAGTTGACTGCCTGACTACCAGGCTGCATGACTAAATGTTTAGTTATTTGTCTGTCTGAAAGTTGACTACTGTCGCAGAAAAAAGTTTAACTACGGGTTGGAAATGCTTTAGGATATTCAGATCCAAATTGAGTCATGCAATTCGAACCGCGCTTAAAAGCTTCCATACATGAGCGGATATGGGCCAGTTAATGCTTTATAACAGTGATAGCCACTCCATAGCCTCGCGAGGCAGTCAAAAATCGTATTTTTCACACAGACACGGTAAGCAATTTACTTGTATACAACAACTCTGTTCGTTTCAAAACATCAGACTATCCCAGTTGGCCAGATTGCCGTTGACGACATCGTCGTCAATGATGTATGCACGACTTGTCCCCCGTTGATTAGGTTTTCAAGAAGACAATTTACAGGAAATCGTCGTGCACGACAGCTTGAGCGACGTTGTCTTGTAAGTTGTCTTCTATTTAGCTTTATGTGGGACAGTATGAGCGACTTTGTCTTATAAGTTGTCGCCTATTAAACTCTATGTGGGACAGTATGAGCGACACTGTCTTATAAGTTGTCTTGTATAAAAGCTACTGACGATAAAGTTTTCTTGAATGCTATTCAATCACTTGCTTGGTTTTCTTCAAATTCTCACATTCTTTTTTTTTTAATTGTTGATTTAAATACCTACAAACAATTTACAAATTAGTTCTAAACAATAAAACCAAAAATGATGATGATATTATTCGCGGGCGGGAAAATGGATTACATGGAGTTGCGTATAGGAGTTGAATATAAAACATATAACAGAAATTAAAATTTAAACTATACTAAAAAACTGTCTGAATTAGATAACCATATAATAATTTTTGTCGTGGACGTCAAAATAGACGACATTGTCATGCAGGTAGTCGTTAATGATAAAGTAGGCGACATTGTCTTTCTTTGTGTCGTGCACGATTTTCGCGACACTTGTTCGAAAATGTCGTTGACGATTTGTTCCCGCTGTCCCTCACATGTCGTGCAGAAATTAACATTGTCGTGCATCCGTCTTCGAGGATGTCCTAAAGACGGGGCCAACTGGGATCATAGTCTCTGCGACCGCACACAAGCACATAATATATTTGTGTGCATGCGTTTGGCGCTTGGATAGTTCGAGGCTTGGTTATCACTGCTTTATAAGCAAAATATAAATAAGATGCGTTTTGAGTGCTTATAAAAGAAGGTTTAAAAGCCAAAAAATTTACAAATATTTAACACACATACAAACGTATGACAACGAAAGTAAGTGATGGTTCACACTCTTTAAGATTTAGACGTCAACTCTTGAGTTTTTAGGAGATAGAGGAAAATAATTGACTGTCTATTTTTCCTTCTCTCGTAAGAGCCCAAGGCTTGACGGCTAAAACTTGAAGAGTGTGAACCAGCACTTAATTACAAAACGAATATCAACGGTAAATAGGGGTTTTTTGCAAGAAAACAAATTCTTAAATTAATTAATAAAAGGGCTGGATAAGCTTGGTTCTGCAATCGTTACTGTTCGTTTCTAACTTAAATATTCTTGCAAGGGTACAATAATTGAAAGAAATACCCCCAGACGTTACTTGTCTTTTTTTAAACCTTTTAGTATATTAAAAAATTAAAGCCTATACTTCTAGTATTTGACAATAATATTTCTTTGTATGTGATGCTTAATTGTGTCCCTGCAGATAACGAGACTAGTCCATACATGCATGTAAAGATAAGTCCATAAAGGAGTAGGAGTACTCCAAAACTACTCCAAATATATGGTTAAAAGGAGTGGACCACATAACCCAGTTTTGCATTACAAGTCTTAAAACTACTCCATGTTCATACATACTCCTAGTGGATTAGTTATGAAACTACTCCATGGTATACTCCAGAGGATTAGTTTTAACTTCGTTTAAAAACGAAAACGTTTCGTTTCACTACAAACTCTTTTTAACAATGACATGGTCCATGCTTGCCAGTGTTGCCAATTTAGGGATTTTCACCCTAAATTTGGGGTTTTCTTTTGCGTTTAGGGTCAGTTTTAGGGACTAAAAAGTAGTTAGTGGGAAATTTAGTGTGTAAAAATAGCATTTGGGGATATTTTAGGGTTGAAATTATTTAGTAGTATATTTTTTGCCTTATTATTGCTACTGTTAGTTTTTTTTAATGTTATTTAAAATTTTCTCAGTAACAGCAAAAATTCTAAGGAAAGTAAAAAAAGCGTAGAAAATGTCTAAGGAAAAGAAATATTTTCAAAAATACAAAAAAGAATGGGAAAAACAAAATTAATTTAAAGGTTATTATTTTATATAAGTTTCATTACAAGTTAATGTTAAAATATTATTATTTTTATAAGGTTGGCTTGCTCCATGCTTAGACGACGAAGAAAAAGCCGTGTGTAAGTATTGTAAATTTATTCTTGTTGCATACAGAAAAGGTTTAAGCGCCCATAAGAATACAAAAAAGCATATATATATTGCACATCTTTAAATAATGATCCTCATGTGTCAGTAAATAATTTCTTCAAACCTACGTATACATATGCAAGAAAAATTGCTGAAATAAAACTAACAGCCTTCGTTGCAGAACACTGTTCCGTTAACTGTGTTGATCATCTTGGAGAATTGATCAAAAAATTAGGGGATGATTCAGACTCTTTGCGGGAAATTCGGCTTCATAGAACTAAAAGCACAGCGATTATAAAAAATGTCATGGCTCCCTTTTTTTTAAACAATCTTTGAACGAAATTGGCGACAGCCCCTATTCCTTAATAAATGACGAGAGTACTTCTATTAATAATAAAAAAATGCTATGCATGATGATTAAATATTTTAGTACGACTACCGGTAAGGTTACAACAACATTATATAAGTTATTGGAGATTCCAAGAGGGTCTTCCGAAGTGATTACCAAATTGATTATTAGCTTATTGAAATCGGATAGCCTAGATATCAAAAATTTGCTGGGAATAGGTGTAGATGGAGCAAATGCAATGATAGGAAAAAATAATTCCGTTAGTAGCAGATTAAAAGAACTTGTCCCACATTTAGTTACAGTAAAATGCATTTGTCATTCATTGCACTTAGCTGCAGAAAAAGCCATGAAAGTTTTGCCATCTGAAATTTAATTCATAATCCGAGAAACTAGTGGTTGGTTTTCGCAAATTGAGTATGCCACCACACACAGAAAAAAATACCCATGTAAAATTAACATGGAAAAATGTTGATTGAGAATCATGTTAAATTTCAGAAAAATTATGCCCTTTACTTAAATTTATCATTATTTCATATTAATTTTTAATAAAAAATATCAAAATAACCAAAATTACGTTTATTTAATATTATTCACTGTTAAAAAAATAAAAAAAAAAATATTAAAATATAAATAAATCTGGATTCAATATTGAATCCATAAAAACCTGTTTTGTATTAAAATCAAAAGTTTATCTTGTTAAATTAACATGCATACCTACTTAATTATGTACATTTTTTATTTTCACTTTTAAAATATGTTATAAAAAGAAGACAATTCCCGTATTCTTTTAATTAAAATTGTTTATTTAAATAGTACATCAAGTTTTCAAAGTAGAATGATGACCATATCGGGCGATTCTGCTGATGCTTCTGTTAACAAAGGAGAATACAAAATAAGTGAAACATGTGTTACAGGGTTTTGAATTATTCTTACATAAATGCAAATGTTGTCTGAAGCTTCTTCACACTGTTAAAATACACTCAAACCCATTTGATTCTACATGAAATTCACGTTGTTTCAACTGGAAATAACTTTCATTCAACGTGATTCCGATTGTTATTTCAATATAAATTACATTTTGCTCTAACTTTACTGCAATGTTAAATTAACATGAATTATAGTTATATCAAAAGAAAAAAAAATATTGTTCGCAGTTATTGTAAAATCAGGTTGACTTAACATGAAACCCGTATGAAGCAAAATCACCACCGAAAAAATTTAAATCAACCTTGTTTTCGACGTTTTTAACTTGATTTTTTTCTGTGTGCATACACAACCTAATAATGGAAACAAGCCCAAATAAAATTGATAAATTGAGCGGAACTCCTTGGCTTGCAAGAGCCATTGGAAAAATTACTGAGCAGTGGGAAGCGCTACATCTCCATTTTGAGTTAGGTGATACAAACGAAAAGTGCCATACAGCAATTCTTTTATTAAAATTGTATAATAAAGAAAACAAATTCTATTTTTTTTTTCTCAAAGATATTTTAAAACCAGTAATTAAATTAAATAAGACGTTCCAAGCTGAAAATATGGATCAATTAAAACTGTATGATGATTTAAAAGATTGCTATTTGTGTCTTTTACAAAAAGTGTACATGCAGACGTCTTGACAAACGATCAAAGTTCTACATTAAGAAGTCTAAATTTTGAAAGTTTCTTAATTCCATTAGAATTTTTTAATTTTGGTTACAGTTTAACTTAAGTTTTTACTGAAATTTCTAATAAGATTGAAATAAAAGATAATTGCAGAAATTTTACTGTAGAACTATGTAAGCAACTGAAGCAGAGACTTCCAGAAAACATAAATATAATGAAAAAAATAACAATCTTTTCTCCAGAAAATGCACAAAATGCTAAAAAAAACCTGATATTACAGACATTGCAGTATATTTTAAAAATATTATTAAAGATATCGATTCAACTTTAGAGGAGTGGAAAATTGTACACAATGTAAGCTGGAGTAATACATGTTCTCCTGAAAAGTTTTGGCACAAAGTGAGTAGGAAAAAGGATGCGTGCGACCTACAAAAATTCCCAAATATTAGTAGGCTAGCATCTGCGTTACTGGCACTTCCATTTTTGAACGCAACTGTCGAGCGAGCAGTCTCAATATTTAGTATTATAAAAAATAAAATAAGAATCCAACTGGCAACTTCAACAGTTGAATCTATTTTAAGAGTTAGATATTCTTTAAGCAATGGATGCCAAAACTTTATTCCGTCTTCTGAAATGCTTAAATTATTTAATTATGAAAACGTGGACGAGAGGGATGAAAATGTACTAGACATTTTTAATGATTTATAATAATATATTCCGTTTTTCTAAAAGCTTTTTTTATGTGTAAATATAGTTACATACGTACATATGTATGTAAAAAATTAAATGAAATAAAATGGTATGTATGTTTAAAAAAATATTTAAACATTGTTCTTTTTGTTTTAAGGTTTTTTTTATTTTTTATCAGTGCAAATTTAGGGGGTATTTTTTTGATTTGGGGTAATTTCTTAAAATTTACTTGGCAACACTGATGCTTGCATAGCATTGGACCAGTCCAGGGAGTAGTCTATTTGATGAAAATGGATCACGTAGTCCAATATTATATGCAGGGGTGTCGTATGAAGCGGACGTATATAAAACATTTATGATGCTTACCCAGCGGGAAAACTCAGAAGAACTTTTTCCCTATGCTAATCCAGCGGCGCCCTACGCTTGTCTGCAGGGGACCAGAGTCACTGGCGGGAATCTTTTTTTTTTTTTTTATCGAATCTTTCTTGTCGAAAATTACAATATGTATTCAAAGCTTAATCCTAATTCTTATTTGTATTTGTTAGCCGTTACTAATGTAACCGCTAATTAATTGCATTCAACTGTCAAAAAAGCCTGCTAGGCTCAAAGTGTCGGATCTTTTCAGCCTCCGGTGACCTTCGAACTTTATTAGATCTCGAGCGAGGTAGTTGGGATGGACCATTAGTTTATCTATGTATTTGGCTGAGAACTTTTTAATGTCTTCCTGAATGGTAGAGATGTTAAGATCTCTGTGGATAATTCTTTGTAGCTTCTGGATGTTTGATGCGCATGCAGTACCCCATAATTGGATGCCATATGTCCATATTGGTTTTATGATAGACTTGTATAAGAGAACTTTTTTTGTCTAAGGATAAGTTTGAGTTTCGACCGATTAGCCAATGTAGTTGAGCTGCTTTAAGTTTCATAGCCGTTATTTTCGCTTCAATATGACGAGACCAGGTCAAGCGTCTATCTATATGAATTCCCAAGTATTTAACATGGCTTTCTACCGGAACAGTGATGTTATTTATTTTTACAGCAGGGCACGTTTGTCTTCTGAGCGTGAAAGTTAAGTGTGCACATTTAGCCGAGTTAACCTTTATTTTCCATTTTTCTAGCCAGGCTTTTTGTTCATTGATGTGAACTGTAAATGCTGCGAGCAAACTTTTGGGTCCTTTTTAACACTAATAAATGTTTTGTCGTCTGCAAACGTAGAAGTATGTGTGCTCGGGCTTGTTGGCATATCAGCTGTATATATTATATACCGTAACGGCCCTAATATGCTGCCTTGAGGGAGACCACCAGATATTTTCTTGGTGGGGGAGCCAGTTAATAGCTCTCAAGGAGTTTGTGAGTGTTTTGTGGAAGCATTCATGTTATTTTAATGATCAGCCCATCATGCTAAACTTTGACGAATGCTTGGGAAATGTCTATAAACAGTGCTGAGTAATATTCCTTTCTCTCAAACGCTGATCTAATTTGGGTTGATTTTACCATGACTTGCTCAGAATCCGAACTGATGATCCGTAATGATTGCGTGTTCATTAAGATAGGGATTTATACTTAAAAGGAATATTTTTTCGAATAGCTTTGATAATATTGATAGTAGGCTGATTGGTCTGTACGACGTTATTTGACCAGCGTCTTTTCCTGGCTTAGGAATCATAACAATTGTAGAGGTCCTCCTCGTAATATCGCATTAAAGATGAGCAGCAAGAATCTTGAAGCAGACGTAGGTAAGTTTCTTATCTGTGATGCGGTCCGGACCGGGAGATTTTTTAATGTTGACATTTTCTATCGCTGATTTTACTTGGGTTAATTTAAATTTTATTGGATCGTTAACTGTATCAGGAATAATTGGACGAAAGGAACAGGTATCAGCATCATGGGGCGTGAAAACTTTCTCCAAGTGGCTTGCAAAGGCATTTATTTTTTCATTTGTGTTTTTGGCCCAGGTACAGTTTTCCAGTCTTAGTGGAGATTCGTGGGTTATAGGGCATTGCATATGTCTTACAGTCTTCCATTAGCTTTAATTGGAGTTTTTTGTGGCATCTAGGCTGTTTAGATAGCCTTCTACTGCAGAGTCGTGTTTCTGTCTCAGTTTGTTGCGTAGAGTTGCCTGGCATAACCGCAGTTGAGCCTTGATGGTTGGGGAACGATTATTTTGCCATTGTCTTATCAACTTCCTTTTTTCCCTGACAAGGGTCTCTATATCCACAGATGTGAACTGCGGACCACGCATTTTGTACGCTTGATTGGGGTTGCATTTCTTGCAGCAGAATCCAAGACATCCATAAGTCGGTCGACAGCTGTTTGGAGTCAGATGAATTTTTTAGGGAAATGCTCTGAGATAGATGAGAGCTCACATACATTTTATACTTCAACCAATTTGTGTTTTTGTTTGGATAGGAAATAAAGTTTTCAGCTGCGTTATCAAAGTTGCCTTTTAGAATAAGGATTGAAGGTGAATGATCAGACGATAAATCGTGTGAGGAACTAATTAGTTATTGATCGCGCTTGATGTTTTTAATTACGGCAAAGTCGGTAAGGTCTGGTAGCTTGTTGAAGTCAGTGGGCCAATAGGTAGGTTCTCCACTCGATACGACATCAAGATTTTTTGCAGTGACGGTGTAATATAGCTGGTTACCTCTAGGACTTATAAGTCTGGAGCCCTGGCTCCAGCACTGGCGGGAATCAAACCCGCAATCCTCGCATTGATAGACTAACTCACTACCAGCTCGCCGACCGGGGCACCCCTGCTTACTTCTGGCCTTATTAAAATAAATTTTGATTCAATTATGATTCTTATTTAACTGCTTAAGAATGTCTCATAGAAATCCCCGGCTCTTTCGTGCAAAAGATAAGAAACACATTCCGCATTTCCTTCTATGAGAAGAAAGAAGAGAAGGAGTAAAATTTTTTTTTTTTTTTTTTTTTTTTTTTTTTTTTTTGTCAAATCACAAGCAAAAGAAAATTTTTTTTTATCCATTTACAATTCTTATGTAACTGCGAAAGAAGCGAGAGCGGAAAGCCTGCCCCAAATGACAACGTGTGTAAAAATGACATGAGTATGGCCTAGTTCACTCAAAAGAGGGAGTACAGAGGCCTTCTAGAAGGTCGTCTGTAGCGTACGCAGACAAAGATTACAATAATATCAAAGAAAAAAACATATAAAATATTTCGGTCACACAAATCGCATTATTTCGTGAAAAAAGAAAATGCATATTATTTGTTCTCACTATAATTTCCGCGTGTATTTTTCATTCCCTTGTTAAGTTTTGAGAGTACTTTTTATACCCGCATGTTTACTATAGTGAATGGTATGTTGTTTGCTTCTAAAAGTTTACACACTTACATAAATTGGTCTACTACACAGGGTTGTGAAATATTTCTTATCTACAATCGGCGAGCATCTAATCAAAAAGCGGCTTATAAACTCCAAATAAGAATTTTAATAAAGATATTCACGTTGAAAGTTGCAAAAAAGCAAAATCATACAACAACCACAAATTTTGAAGCAAAAAGCTTGAAAAGCTGGTTCTGGTCATAACAAAAACAGCTAATTTTCTCGATTAATCGCTTACTTACAACATTGTTAGAGCTTAAAGATTTAAGTAATTACATATGAAATATCTACTTTCAGTTAAATAATAACGTTGGTAACAAATAAAACTTCTTTTCTTGAATAATCTACACTGGGCCTAGTAAGTACCCTTAAGTCAGAAAATCAAGACATAAATTATGTGTGTAAAATATTCCAAATAGCTTTTAATCCTATTTCACTTTTGACTACCATAAGAAAACTTCTACATCTCACTATCTTACAATACAATTCATTGAAATTTCTTAATGTCAAACTCCACTCAGTTGTTTGATATTGGTAACATTACACACACACTCACACAGCACAATAGCAACATTTAATACTACACATATGTATTTATAAGACGCGATACATACAATACATGTAGAACATACACACATTCTGTTGCATGTATGTTTGTTCTACATGTTGTACCCGACTGTATGAAGCAGTAACATGCGACACGTAACATTTAAATTCAGTAAGTAGTCATTGTTGGCGCTTCCGTTTTTAGTTTTTGAAAGCGCAAGTTTGAACGTAAACACGTGTTATATACACAGATGTTTTGTACAACATTTTATTGTTTATCGATGGACTTTTATTCCTTTTCACATGCCTGTCCAATGTCCCAAAAGGAACAACAATTGGCGTCGAAAATCACTAACTGCGTGCGTGCTTAACAATAAATGTGCTTCAAATTGACAGGTTTTTCTGAAACGCATATATCTATGGTCAGAGTTCATATAACCATACTGCACGCTCAAACTTGTTCGCCATAGAAAGATAAATAATAAGTTTTTAGTAAAAAAAATCTGTAGTCGCCAATAGTGTTTTTTATGAGTAATCGCCTATCAGTAATTTTGAAAACGCTCAATGGCAACAAATTAATCATAATATCTCGATTAATCGCTTATTTAGGATATTATAAGCAGCCATGGTTTCTTTTTGTGATTTTCGTAAGAACAGCCTTTTTTCTTTTGTTCTTACTAGGCATATTTTCGCGCTTAATCGATTATTTACATTCATTATAAGGGGTGGGCAAACTTTAGGTTAGGAAGTGAATTGGCTTTAAAATACACCTTTTTGACGTATTCAGTAAATTGATACCAGTGTATTGTAGGAATATGGGAATTTATAATGGAAAACGATGTCGGGCAAATGTCCACCTCTAGTAAGTCGTCAGGCGTTCGCAATATTTTGAACCGCATTTATCAGCATGGCTTCGCTTATCTCGTCAATGTAGCGCTGTGTTTCATTTTTGAGATCGTTAGTTTTTTCACGTAAGCCCGGTCATTCAAATGAGGCTAGAGAAAATAGTTCAATCACAAGAACGAGATGGCAGATTGGCCTTGCCAGACATTTCTCATGCAATAGCGGAATTGTTATGCCGGCTGTTTGGCTCGTGGCACATTCTTAGTAAAACCACTTACCATACAGTCCATTATCTTCTATTGTTGGCCAAAAAGAATACGGGCATAACTGAGAAAACATTGGAATCGAAAAATTCGGATTCTTCGCCACACTTTCACTAACAGAAGCCAGGGCTGTGGAGTCGCCAAAAAAAAGTTCTAACTCCGACTCCAACCGCTAAAATATTTTAAGTCCGACTCCAACTCCGACTCCGACGCTTACATTGATGCAAAATGTATATGAGAGTCCTTATTTGACTTTAAAATCTTTTTTTTAATGCAGTACAATTTAAATGGTTAAAAATAACAAAAAAAATTATTCTGCGAAAATTTAAAACCGATAATTTTAAACCATGTTTTAACCACCACTTTTGTAGTAAGTTTTAACTATTTTTACGCGTTCTTTGGCTACTTAACGATACATATTCGCAAATGGCAAACCCTTCACTAAATAAATGACACTTCAGATGACAGATATTTAACAGCTGACAGCCTTGCCAGGCCAGCGGTTTCAAAACCAAATGGATAACCCAAACCCTGATTTATTTCATCATTTAAAATGTCATTTAAGGCTATCAGCGCAGAAGTGGTGTAACCCCAGACTACTTATTATGAGACAGGCGCGGATCCAGCTTGAGCCTTAGGGGGGTGGGGCAAATTTTGTATGATACGAAGAAGTAAAAAATTTTTTTTAAAAGTTCATTAAAAACAGTCTTAACCACTCCATAGACTCGCGAGCAGTCAATAATTGTATTTTTCACACAGACACGGTCGGTAATTCACATGTATACAACAACTTTGTTCGGGCCACTCCATAGTCTCGCGAGGCAGTCAATAATCGTGTTTTTTGACACAGACACGGTCGGCAATTCATATGTATTCAACAACTTTGTTTGTTGCTTGGTTATCACTGATTAAAAACAATATGTGTATTAGGGTAATTTTTGCGAATATCAAATTCTTCATCGCATAGCCGTATAGACCGTGAAAAAATATTAAGAAATTATGTATTACTTTTTCGCGATCGTGAAGAAAGTTTCCGCACCAAACGCGATAAACTTTTGAATTTCAATTTTTCTCCTTACTATACAAAATTAACATTTAATTACAAAATTTTTAGTATTTTCTAACAATTTCATGAATATAACATTTGTACGGCAGAAGGGCGCAAAAAAAATCGCGACTCTATTTCGCGGTTTTTTTTAGTAAACTAAATTTTAATGGCAAATGATAGATGTTGTGATAGATGAGTTATTTGGCGGATGTATGAAACAGTGATAATTTTCAGCAGCGCGGAACGAGCTATTAAAGTTGCACAAGATATTTTTTCATTATGTAAATCAACTCGCACTTTAAACTTAAATAGCATATAAAGGGTGGTTAAATTTCAAGGGCCGATGTTGATTTTGAATAAAACACAAACTATTTAGGAAATTATTGTAGTTTTATTTTATTATGATATATTGGTATTACTCAATTATGTATGGAACAAAATATCGGCCAAATTCTCGATGACCCTGAGGTCGTTATCATCTCACGATAGCGAACACCATTCACAGTAACTGCCTGACCGGCCTCATTTTGGAAAAAATACGGCCCGATGATGCCGCCAGCCCATAAACCGCACCAAACAGTCACTCTTTGTGGGTGCATTGGTTTTTCGACAATCACTTTTATCATTCGCCCAAATGCGGCAATGCTGCTTATTAAAGAATCAACTGAAGATGATTTTCTTTGAAAATTTATCATCCACTGTTGGCATTTCTTGCCTCCATTCTGACCATTGACGACGTTTGATCAAGAGGCTTTAGTTCTTGAGTCAATTGCACCTTAAAAGCGCGTAAATGCAAGTCTTTATGCATAATGTTCATCAACGACGAGCGTGAGAGGTGCAATTGTTGGGCACGACGACGAGTTGAAGTGGACGGCTCTTCAGCCACACTATCGCGAACAGCAGCAATATTTCCTGCAGTACGAGCTGTACGAGCATGCACTGGTGTTCTCACTTCTTCTACAGACCCGGTTTGCTCGAATTTTTCCACGATTTTTGCGATTGTACGCACATTTGGACGATCAAATTGACCAAAAAAATCACGAAGTGCACGATATGCATTTTGATTTGAACGCCCATTTTCATAATAAGTCTGGATAACTTTAACACGTTGTTGGATTGTGTATCTCTCCATGGTTCAAATTGAGTAAGTCTGAAACAGAGAAATGTCAAATAAAATTCGGAAAAAAACTTGGCGTTTAGGTGTGGTTCACAGTCAACATCGGCCCTTACAATTTAACCACCCTTTATAAACAATAAATGTACCATATATAATGTGTATGGAAATTTAAAAAAAAATTTTTTTGAGGAGCTTTAGAAATTGCATTTGGTGCGGAAACTTTTTTGGCCAAAATGGTCTAAAAAAAATATTTTCATTATCAATATTAAATTGCCCATCGCGTGGTGGGATGAAGAAATTTTTTCCAAAAAAAGTCATTGCCCTAATTAAAATAACTCTACAAAAAGGTTAAATAAAATATAAGATCAGTTTAATATACATTAATCATTTTAAATAAGCAATTTATGATTTGCTTATGAGGAAAATTTAGACAGTACAGTCTATCTTCTGTCATTGTTGATCTGAACCATGTTTTTATTCGACGAAGGGTAGGAAATGACCTCCCGCTCGTAGCTTTACTGACGAGCATTGAAACGAAAATTTGAAATATTTTTTTAGATTTGGGTAGATATCTTCATCACAGTTTATTAAAGCATCTTCAACGTTATCTGATAGATTTTCATGATAGATAATTTTCATGTTCGTTGCCAATGTAACAGTTCAGGCTCAAGTTTAGATGTAAGTAGGTGTTTATCTCTTTTATCAAATATAATCAGCGCATCAGCTAGTTTTGATTTTAAAAGTTTTGTATCTGTATATGACTTGATTACACTTTGAGGTAGAAGTTTAGGTATGTTCAATACATTTGGGATATCTATTGGGAAAGTTGTTATGAGACCTTCTAAAATAAATTTAATAAGAGGAATGTAACCTACAACTCGGTAGTAATCTTCATAATTTTGGATGTGATTATTTCGTTCAAATCTTCACCCCTATCGTGAATAACAAATGGAATTTTTGTTCCCATGAAATTTTCATTCCCCTCGAAGGGGAAAAAGCAATCGTGAATCTCATGTGAAAAATTTTTCACGCAATCAGTTCCAGTGAATGGAAAAAAAGAAGAAAGATTAAAAAAAATAAAAATCAATGAAATTTGTGTTCAAAATTATACAAGTATATATTTTAAAGAAAAGTTAAAATAATAAAGCAAAATATTTAGTATTGGAGGGATAGTTTGATTACAACGTTAGTTTTTTGCACATTTTTAATTTTATGTAGTAAAATATTTTCCAAAATCCTGCCACCAAGTCAATCGAAAGCTTCACAAATCCGCAGGTAATCAACCTGTTGTTTTGCATTTTGTTGAGCAATATATCGGTTTGTGCCTTATTAACTTTATTAACCCTTCATATTCGATTTATAGGAGGAGCTACTTACATACATGAACTGTTCCCTAGCAAAAATAAAGTGAGCAAATCTAAGGGAAATGTGAACAAATTACGAGGGAAAAAATTTTTCACGATAAGGGGAATTTTTTTCCGAGAACATTTTTCCACGTTATTATTCTCCTTTGAATTACAATTTATTATGGGAGTTGTTCATGATCGCAAATATGTGAAAAGCGGAAAAATTACGAGGGAAAAATTATTCACGATAGGGGTGCTTGTCTTTTCGAGGTTCCTCGATTTGAACGCAAATAACTTTAACTTTTTCAAAAATCGCTTTAAATTGTTCTTCGGCTTTATTTCTTTTTTCTTCAAGGCACATGATTAAAATTTTGATAAGGCTTGATCCTTTTTGAAGATCTATATCTTGCTTTTGTAAAATGATACTAAGTGGCTGTGTTACAATAGGTATCACACTTAATATGTATATTCCGGAAATAAATTCAATTCCGATATTTTTTCCAAAGCTTCTACTATATGAAGTACACTTGTTGCAAAGCCGCATAATGAAGCTCTCTTCATTCTCTTGTCTCCCAAAAGCTTTGCTTAAACTGTTTTTCGCTTGGGATGATTATATTTAAAAATTTTTGCCGTTTCTTTTTAAGTTAATGGCACTTTATTGCTTTTGGAAATTAAGTTGTTCGATTTATGGGAATAGCAAGGCGTTTGTTTCGCATTTGTCGCTTTTCCAGAAATTTTGAACAGCTCCATTTTCTGCTGACATCAGAGGACACCCATCTGTTCCATCTCCTACACAATTTTTTAGGTCAGGACCAAAATTTGTCAAAGCTTTAAGAATATCAATATCTTTTGAAGCCTCTTCAAATGCGTTTACAACAAAGCCAATAAATTCTTTCCTAAAAACTTTTTGTTGTATGTTGAAATATCTTAAAGATAAGGAAATCTGGCTTTTCCCTGACAAATCACTGCTTTCGTCAAAAATTATCGAATAAAATTTTGATTCATATAACACACACATACATAAATATTGCAAATACTAAGGCTTTTTAATAATTCAACCGCACGCATTATCAAGTCAAACGTTTAGTCTTTGGATATAGATGGCACCTGCTGGGATTGAATGTGCAAAAATAAGTAATTGAATACGGCAAACTAGAGGTTTCATTGGAAATATCTAATAAATAACTATTACACAGAAAAAATTATTTTTTCAATTCAAACAAAAAATTCGTAGAATCAAACAATTTTTTATCTGAAATCGGTCCTACAAACAAATTCGCATATTCAATCAATTTATTTGCATTTTGTTTATTGAAAAAAAACGCCGATTTTTTTAAACCAATAATTTTACAGAATCAAACAAAAAGTTTACTGAAATTCATATAAATATCAAACAAATAATTTTGCTGAATCAATTTGATGTATTTAAACTAAGACGGCATTTACATCTATGCAATTAACGCCGAGTTTTTTTTCTATTTTCTTTTAAAGTAGTTGCTACGAAACTTTTTTCACATTTACATTTACATTTTATTCAAGCATTTTTTCAACTTTTTCAACCCCGTTTTCTTCCCTAGACCTCTTGCTAACAAACAAAAAGTTGCATGTGAAAGTTGCGGCAAGTTGCGGCGTTAATTGCATAATGTAAATGCCGTCAAACTGTTTGAAAAAATTTAATACGGGATTTTGTTTTTTTTACCAACTTTGAAACCAACCAAAAATTTATTTTGTTTCTTATAATGTGTTGTTTCTGTTGTTTAAAAAAATGAAACTTTTTTTTGCCTGCTATTGTTTTTGTTGTTTTTTTACTACAAACCTCGTCAGCTATTTTATCATTTTTCTTATTGCTGTACTTTTTTAAAGCGTCCAAAAATAGACTGCATGTGTTTTTTGTTGTAGTTCTTATATTTATCATAAAGAAGTGTTGCTTACAATCAATAAAAAAATGCAAAAAGACGACAACATTAAAGAGCGTTAAATATTTCATACAAAATTATGAAAACTTGAAACCAATAGCGCGTTTATTATATTTTTGAAGAGTTGTCCACATTTTTATTGGTTAAATAAAAATCAAACAAAAATATTGATTGAATCAGTAAAAAAATTTGTAGAAATCAAAAAAATTTTCAAACAACCGTTTGTTTGAAAATAATTCGGCAGTAATTTTTTCTGTGTAGGATAAAGATGTGCATACTTATCGAAAATCGTAAGAGACTCAATAAAATAACAAAAAAAAAAATTATTGAAAATTTCGTTAGAGACTTCATAAAAAAATATTATTATTGGGAATTCTTGTATTATCGAAATTAACAAAACATATTTTCATAATTTACGGGGGGGGGGGGGGGGGGGGAAATTTCCTGATTTCCCCACCCCCTGAATCCGCGCCTGTTATGAGATAATGAGGAGTTAACACTACTATTGCACTATAGTACTTGGTTGTAACGGATACAAACAGTTGGCTTACTCGACTATTGCACTGTAAAGAACAGTGAAAAGAACATATCTTACACCAGAACCTTAACCAAATTAAATTGTGGGTTACACTACTTCTGCGCTGATAGCCTCATTTAAAAGTTCAGTTTCTGGCTGAAAATTCAAGTTATTGTGCTTGCCACCCACATTACTGAACTCATGCTTCCGTTCTTCCTTTAACGGATGTTGTATGTCGTCGCAGCTTTTGAAAGTTTCGCACAATGTTTTCTGAGAATATAAAGGCTCTTTACTTCTGTTTAAATAATTCATCAAAGCAAAGCTAACAAAATATATAAAAAATTAATTAACCCGGTGCGCTTCGCTACACTCATTGAAATAAAATCAGTTAAATTTTTTAAAAACAGATGTCGTGTATTGATAACGAAGCAATTTGTACTAACTTTAGGAACTTTACAGTTATTTTGTTCCAGATATTAACAGTCGTATTCATAACAAAAAGTTAGCCACAGTTTGTACACAACGTACAACGAGCTGCTAACTAGAATGCCGATTAAGCTTAGCAGCTTGTTGGCACAGAGTTAATTCATAACAAACTTTTCTCCATCTGCCAACTTTTAATAAATCAACTCTGAATTTTTATTATGGCATATCGTATTACCCAAAAATGCAACACGTTTTGCATTCATCATCGCTGAATTTGTATTTATACCCTTCACCACAGGTGGTGAAAAGGGTATATATAAGTTTGTCATTCCGTTTGTAATTTCTTTAATATTGATGTTATACCCTCTAAAGTATATATATTCTGGGTCCTTATGAGGAGCGAAGTTGAGTTAACGATGTTCGTCTGTCCGTTGAAATGGGTTTTCCGAAGACCCCATATATGATGGGGGCCAGTTTATTATACATTTATGTCACATATGGTCCGGAATTGTTTGCTATTGAAATTCAGCAAGATCGGTTTACAAATGGCTGAGATATGAGTAAAAAACAACGACTGCCTCAAATTTTTTTCTTTCAAGGTCCAATTAGACGTGACATTACCATACCAACACTGTATTACCAAAACGACATAAACATACCATACAAACCAATTCAATTTTGGTTTCTACGGTCGTTCAGTGGCTATGGTAATACAGTGTTGGTAATGTGGTTTTTTGTTGTTTTTTATACCCTTCACTACAAGTGGTGGATTTTATTTGAAATGTGTTTAATTTTACGCCTTACACATACACATTAATGCATGTATATGATATGCCGCTCAAATAAAGAAACAGACTCATAGACTCAATATATTTTAATTTAACGCTTCTTCAGTAAAAGCATTCGTAGCCGAGTTGTTAAGTTCTCTCCTGAGACTGATGATATTGCCAGTTCGAATCCCGAAAATTTTTTTTATACCCTCCACCACAATTAGTTGTGAAGAGGGTATATTAAGTTTGTCATTCCGTGTGAAACTTTTTTATTATTCATTTCAGACCCCATAAAGTATATATATTCCTGGGTCCTTGAGTAATTCTAAGTCGATTTAGCCATGTCCGTCTGTCTGTCCGTCTGTTGAAAACACGCTCACTTTCGAACAACTCAAAAGAAATGAACAAACTTGATGCCAAATTGCGTGTAGTTATCCTAAGCAGTTTGGGATTGAAATCCAGCAAAATCGGTTTATTAGGACCAGAGCTATGAATCAAAATGTGGAACCACCACCTAAAAAAAAAGATAATTTTGTTACAAAAAATAACACAAATGCTGGAACAAGGCACGGAATGAGATAAGATTTTGCAAAAATTTGTTTTATTTGACTGGAAATCTCGCTGTTAAATTTTGTGAAGATCTGTCCATAATTTACCCTAAGCCCCATATAAACACTACTCCCGGAAAAGAGTTTAGTACGCCTAAAACCGTAAAAAATAACGGTAGCGTAACAAAATTTAGTACGTCACAGTTTTTCAGGACTAGAAATAACACTGTGAAATTTGGTGACGATCGGCCCATAATTTACCTTAGGCCCCATATAAACCCTACTACCTGAAAACAGTTTAGTACGCCTAAAACCGTAAAAAATAATGCAATCATAACAAATTTTGGCTCGGTACAGTTTTATAGGACTATAAATGATACTGTGAAATTTCGTGAAGATCGGTTCATAATTTACCTTAGGCCCCATAGAAACCCTACTCCCGGAAAACAGTTTAGTACACCTAAAACCATAATTAATAATGCTACCATAACAGAAATTGGTACGTCACAGTTTTAAAGGACTAGAAATGACGCTGTGAAATTTCGTGATGATATGTCCATAATTTACCCTAGGCCCCAAATAAACCCTACTACCGGAAAACAGTTAAGCGCCTAAAACCATAATTAATAACAAACCGTCACAGTTTAAGAGTATAATAACATCATACAGATATTACTCCTTAAGGCCAGTTTACACGGTAATACATTGTATTACGACATAAAGTAGGATGAGAGAAATCATATCATGTAAAAGCAAAATGCATTGAGTAAGAGAGAATACGAATACAAAATCTGACAAGCGGTCGTTAAATGGTTTTTTTCTTAACCATTTTAGAAACTTATGTATTCTCATCACACCAGAGGTGTATTTTAACAGAGTATATCGAAGGTGGTAGAATTTTTATACAATTACAAAAACAAATAAAATCAACTCAGGAAATTTTCATGTTGTTTTTGTAAAAATTTAAAACTGCAACCATCTGCTTTTTTGTTATTATTTTTGATTTTACTTGTACCATCCGTGTAAACATGAATTATACTTACAAAAGATTTTTATTTTTTTCTTTTAAGCACGGAGAGAATTTCATAATATTTTGATTCTACAAAGTCGTAATACATTGTATTTACCGTGTAAACTGGCCTTTAAACATTCGAACTGTCGGTGGAGGGTATCAAAGATTCGACACAGCCGAATATAGCACTCTAACTTGTTTTATTTAATTTTTGTATGTTCTAAAAAACGATTTTAAGATTATAAAACGAATTTCAAACATCAACTTTGGCAAAAGAGGAAACGGGCTTAGGTACATATTTATATAAATTTTTTGATTTTTAATATTCTTCGGCATGACGAAATGAAAAGTTGGCGTGGCTCAATTAATATTTATTTATACCTATCTGAAGAACGTTGTTTATGTATACAACTTTTTGTTCTTATCTCATCATGGTGAAGGGTATATAAGATTCGGCATAGCCGAATATAGCACTCTTGTTTTTTATTGTATTTTTTGTTTGTTTTTCCCTTCACATATTAAAATTTTAAAAAGTTTTCAAAATTAAAATAATAAATAAGTAAAAGACAGTAAAGTAAAATTAAAAAATTAAAAAAAAAACAAAATTGTTTGACATTAAACGACTGTTTTTCACAAGTTTGCAGACGTTTGGCAGTTCGTTAACAGGAGTTTAGCAAATCGTCAGCCAGAGTTTGGTTAGTGTATTATAAATAAACTTTTTGGTAACTTCATGCCAAATTTTCACATAAAATTTTTTTTTGTATGGAAGTTTCCACGGTCACTTTTCCAGTTCAGCCCACTTTTTGACAGAAGTTGTGTGTCTTGATGACCATGCTATTTTTTAAAAATTTCAGTACTTTTACTAATACCCCCAGCGGTAAATATTGAAAGGACCGCAAGTGGCAGGCCTTTTTGAAGGCCTCTATACTCCTTTCTAAAAGATTAGCTTCGCATGATATCCTGCCTTCAGAAGTATGCCTTCTAGAAGGTATAAACTTCTTTTTAAAAGACCTTCTGAAATATTCAGTACACATTCGCTACTCCCTTCTTTGAGAAGGGAGAAAGGAAGGTGTTCAGTTTTATTTACTTTTTATTTTTAGAGACCTTCCTTACTCCCTTCTTTGGGAAGGGATCGAAGTTGTTTTTAAAGGAAGTGTGGAAGGCCTTGCGCCCAATGACAACCTGTGTAAAAAATAAATAAGTATGGAATGCGGCGAGAAGGCCTTCTATTAGGCCTCTTTACTCATTCTAGTTACCGCTGGGCCATTCCCCTGATATACAAAAATTTAAAAGTATTGGAGGTACCAAACCCACTTCTCAGGCTCAGCACATTTTTTGTAAGATCGGATATTGAGCAATGAAATAAAAATAAAATTACGGCGTTGCGCATAATCACCTCAGGAAATTTGGCCCCAAAGGGAAAGTGAAAAACGGCCCCAAAATTTTACTTGAGACACAACAACACGCAATTTTGGGGCAATTTTTTTGTTTTTGGGGTTATTTTCCGTTAAGGTATATTTGCATTTTAAGTGGAATGAAAAATGACGCCAAATAAAATCACAATTTTTACTTTGGGGTTTTTTCCATGTACTAATAAAAAAAATGCAAATGTTAAGAAATGGAAAATCACCCCAAACATTTTTATACAAATCATATAAAATTGTATGTAAAAGTTTCTACGAATAGTATAAAAACCCTGATTTCTTATACAAAAGTGGAGAAAATCCTTGACGGTTATGAAGAGATGCTTTTTTACTGAGCGAAACCAGTGTTCGTTATACCATAGAGCTGAAAATCCTTGCGTCCAGCCGAAGGCCCAACCATGCAATCACTGTGCGATTTTAAAAGCCAAAGCTGAACAATTATTCAGGATATTCAAATTCGGGATTTTAAATTATTATAACACCCTTAAATTTATTTTTTTTTTAATTTTTACCTTTTTTTGGGGTAAAACTTGATTATAAATTTCGAAGTGATCTTTCATACTGAAGAAATTTAGGGTCATATTTCATTTTATTTTTAGGGCTATTTGTCATATTTTTGGGGTGAGATTTCACCCCTGGGGCCAAATTTCACGGCGGTGCGCAAAATGACCCCAGGAAATATGGCCCCAAAAGGAAAATGAAAAACGGCCCCAAAATTTTACATGAGACACAACAACACGCAATTTTGGCGCAATTTTTTTGTTTTTTTTTGGGGTTATTTTTCATTTTTTCGTTAGGGTGTTTTTGCATTTTAAGTGGAATGAAAAATGACCCCAATATCAAGGAATGAAAAATGGCCCCAAATAAAATCACAATTTTTACTTTGGGGCTATTTTTCATCTACTAATAAAAATGCAAGTTTAAAGAAATGAAAAATTACCCCAAACATTTTTACACAAATTTTATAAAATTCTATGTAAAAGTTTCTAGGGATAACATAAAAAACCAGAATTCTTATAATAAAGTAGAGAAAATCCTTGCCGGTTATGCAGAGATGCTTTAGTTAGCGAAGCCGGTGTTTGTTATACCATAGAGGAAAAAATCCTTGAGCGCGGCCAAAGGCCGGCTATTACGAGAAGAGTTCGTTATACCATAAAAAAGAAAATCCTTGCGTCCGGCCGAAGGCCGGCTATGTAGTGAAGCTTTAGTGAGCGAAGCCAGTGTTCGTTATACCAAAGAGAAGAAAATCATTTCACCCGGCCGAAGGCCGTCTATACAGAGAAGCTTTAGTTAGCGAAGCCAGTGTTCGTTATACCATAGAGAAAAAAATCCTTACGCCCGACCGAAGGCCGGCTATAACGTAGAGCTTTAGTAAGCAAAGCCAGTGTTCGTTATACCATAGAGAAAAAAATCCTTGTACATGACCGAAAGCCCAACCGTGCTATCAATCGTACGGTTTTTAAAACCAAAACTGTATAATTATAAGGATTTTGAAATCGGGATTCTAAATTTGGGATTTATAGTTTTGGGCATATGAACTCCACCGAAAATGTTTAATGTCACTTTCTTTGTGTTCTTTTTTGGGGTTAAAATTCATTATAAATTTTGAGGTGATTTTTCATAATGAAGAATAACCCCAAATTTAGGGTCATATTTCATTTTATTTTTAGGGCTATTTTTAATTTTTTGGGGTAATTTTTCATTAAAAAAATGGGGCCATATTGCATTATGAAAAATAGCCCCAAATTTGGGGTCAATTTTCATTTATTTTTTGGGGCCATATTTCGCAGCGCCAAATTTCACAGTGTCGTGAGATCTTCTGTATTGACAATTTGTTCGAAATTCGGTTATTTGTACTTTAATCGTTTTCTAGATATACAAAAATGTATGTTGTATTTGTACTTCTACAGTCCAGTTGGCTTTTCGAGAGATGTTGTGTATGGTAATTTAGTTTTGTGTACAAAACTTTCCGTAGATTCCGTAGATATATGAGAGGTGCCACGCTCACTTCTTTAATCTAGCTCACTTATTGACAGGAGTTTTGTATTGACAACCAAGCTATTTGTTCCAAATTTAAAAACTATTGCTGTGACCGTTGCCAAGACACACAGAAATTAAAATTGTCTATATATGAGAGGTGCCACGCCTATTTATCCTACTTTTATTATTATTATCGAAATTATTTGTACAAAATGTTTATGCTTTTACTGATACCGTTTTCCAGATATATATAAATTTATAATGTCTTTGTATGGAAGGTACCACGCCCACTTTTTGACACTGAATCGCTTGTACCGACTACTCTCAAATCCACAAATAAATAACAGTGTTACCACCAGCAAAATTCAAAATTACACTTGAGATGAAGCAAAATTACCCGATTTTAATGATATTACACCTGATTAACAACTTAAAAACAATAAATAAAACATAAAAAAAAACTCCTTAATAAATGAGTTTAACTTCCACATTTGGTTGCATATACCTAGGAAAGGTTCAAAATGCTCATTGCAACTCCTTTATAATGGGTGTTTTTTTAAGTCCGAAAGAACTAACGAAAGGTTAGCTGTCAAACGAACTGTCATAGTGCTCTCACTTTTTGCTCAGGCGCATCACCATAGGTAGATAGATTCATGCTTGAACAACGCCACCAAATTATCTAAATTTAGTTTGAAAATCAGTCATCGATTCGCAACGTATAGGCGCCTTCATGATTTAAATGACGCAACTTTTTTTCGCAAAAGAAGGCGATGTGTTGATTTAGAAAAAATAAACCGTTAATTAGACTCCAAGGCCGTGTGATGTGACACCCCTTGATTGTTTTCAGTAGGCCTGTGAAGTCACTGGTTTATGTTGATAAACCAGAAAAAATTGACGTCTTGGAGGTCGACATTGTTCATTTTATTCGTGACATGCAGCCAGCAATGCTCGAAAAGAGAAACGAAATTGGACGTCTGCTGATTTAAAACAATGAAACTGTTGTAAATCAGTTTCAAATGGTAATGCCGTATATTAATCTGCGATTAAAATTCATTTGTTTTGTGTTTTCAACCATTTTAAGTTTAATGGTCTTACGAAATACTTTTGATTTAGTTTACAATTAAGTTAACAAAATGCCTGCAGCTTTTTATACAACTGTCCCTTTCGTAATTTAGTTTGACAACTGTTGAGGGCTTTAAATGTTCTTCAAACTAAGGCATTTGAAAGTTTCCAGAAACAAACAAAATTAATTATATGTTGGAAAATTGAAAACATTTCTACCTCCAGGCTAGATTGTAGTTTTAACTACTTTTGTCAATAAACTTCAGGTTCTAAAGCACTATGATAGCCATCTTTTTCCAAATCTTAGGTCCAGCTTGCGACATTAATTAACAAAGTTTTGAAAATATATATTTAATGATTGAAGTCTTTTTCTTAAAAGAAACCGAGACTTTGGTTCAGAAGACTGTGCATTTTTTGTCAACAATATTTAAAAAGAAATATATGTCATCACTGAAATCGAATCTTGATTTTATTTGGGTATCTGAAGTAAGAATTTCAAATAACACCTGAATTACACCTATGAGAAATTACCCACGCTCTACCCACGACAGTTAAAATTATACCAAATTCGGGTAATTACCCACACAGTGGCAACACAGATTTTTAATGATGTTCTATAACAATAGCGGTGATACTTTAAAAAACCTTCTTCTCTTAAAATCCAATAAATTGTCTTTCTTTGAATATTTTAAGTATAAATTGTATGAGTTTAACCCTTTTAATAGTTTGTTGCATATACATTTCTTCAAAGGTTTTGATAGAAAAAAAAATCATTTCCCTTCACCAAATTGCTAATAGTTAAAAATACTCATCTCAATAAAACATTTCAAAGAAAGGAAAATTAACTTCAATTTAAAGTTTACTTTCGTAACAACACATACATAATTGAAAAAAAGAGTAAAAGTCCTTTGAAAACTAAAATTGACTTTAGCAGAAATCAAACCTCAATTGGACAATAATTTCAGTTTTATTTCAAAATTTCGATCAATACAAAATCTAAAGCATCTTTAAATCCTTAAATGGTTTTCAAATTTCGAACAAATAGCAAAAATTGTTTTGTAATTAGTTTAACAAAATATGTATTTCCCTTTATTTGCTTTATTCCTCCCCTTAGAGGCTAAAGATGTATGTTTGCAATAAATTTCATATTTATTTATGAATTTATTTATTTGTTATTGTATTATTGTTGTTGTTTAATTTATTTTGTAAACAACTTGTATATTTGTAAATATGCTTGTAGGATTGAGTAGTAAATGAACATTTCCTATTTCCGTTTTTATGCTTAAATGATTTTCGTACATGTTTTGAAGTACCAAAAAAAGAAAAACGTTTTTAACGACAAATCAAATCGTCAGATAATCATGTTATAAAAGGCAAGTGTGTGTCTAAAATTAAAGACAAGAGCCATCAAAACAGCAGGAATTCGTACAACAGTAAGAACAAAAACAAAGACCAGTAAACCAATTGACAAGCAACCCCAAAATTTTATTGACAGCAAATCTACATATACGCACATCAAAATACAGACGTATTTGTTTCTACATACATACAAGGACACCCTTGAAAGTATGTAGTGATTTTATATTTAAACAAGTATGTTTTTGTTTTATTTGCTAAAAAAAAAAAATACACTGAATTCCCGCTGGGGTCACCAGGAAAATTGTAAACTAACAATATGTTTAAATATGTATCTTTAAAGTGTACACATTATTGAATTTAACAGACGTTTAAAAGAATAGGTTTAAGGAAACAATAAATTCGAATGCCGAATTATACAGTTATTTGTTTTTTAAAGAAAAATATGCCTACTCTTGCTCAGTTCAACTCTAACTGTATTCCAATTAAACTTTCTTTATTCTCAAACTCCTCATTAGCTCTACTCTAAATATAGTCTTATTCTACTTTTACTCACTCTACTCTAACCCGGATCTTGCCTTACTCTAACCATACTATAATCTAACATTTTCTAGCTCTACTCTACTGTAACAAGACTCTTACTCTATTCTAGCTCTGCTCTAACTCTACTCTAACTCTACTCTAACTCTACTCTAACTCTACTCTAACTCTACTCTAACTCTACTCTAACTCTACTCTAACTCTACTCTAACTCTACTCTAACTCTACTCTAACTCTACTCTAACTCTACTCTAACTCTACTCTAACTCTACTCTAACTCTACTCTAACTCTACTCTAACTCTACTCTAACTCTACTCTAACTCTACTCTAACTCTACTCTAACTCTACTCTAACTCTACTCTAACTCTACTCTAACTCTACTCTAACTCTATTATAGCTCTACTCTAACTCTACTCTAACTCTACTCTAACTCTACTCTAACTCTACTCTAACTCTACTCTAACTCTACTCTTACTCTACTCTAACTCTACTCTAACTCTACTCTAACTCTACTCTTACTCTACTCTAACTCTACTCTAACTCTACTCTACCTCTACTCTAACTCTACTCTAACTCTAACTCTACTCTAACTCTACTCGAACTCTACTCTAACTCTACTCTAACTCTACTCTAACTCTACTCTAACTCTTCTCTAACTCTACTCTAACTCTACTCTAACTCTACTCTAACTCTACTCTAACTCTACTCTAACTCTACTCTAACTCTACTCTAACTCTACTCTAACTCTACTCTAACTCTACTCTAACTCTACTCTAACTCTACTCTAACTCTACTCTAACTCTACTCTAACTCTACTCTAACTCTACTCTAACTCTACTCTAACTCTACTCTAACTCTACTCTAACTCTACTCTACTCTAACTCTACTCTAACTCTACTCTAACTCTACTCTAACTCTACTCTTACTCTACTCTAACTCTACTCTAACTCTACTCTAACTCTACTCTAAATCTACTCTAACTCTACTCTAACTCTACTCTAACTCTACTCTAACTCTACTCTAACTCTACACTAACTCTACTCTAACTCTTCTCTTACTCTACTCTAACTCTAGTCTAACTCTATTCTACTCTAACTCTACTCTTACTCTACTCTAACTCTACTATAACTTTACTCAAACTCTACTCTACCTCTACTCTAACACTACTCTAACTCTTCTCTAACTCTACTCTAACTCTACTCTAACTCTATTCTACTCTAACTCTACTCTTACTCTACTCTAACTCTACTATAACTTTACTCAAACTCTACTCTTTCTCTACTCTAACTCTAAATAAAATAATATGAATTTAAAATTTATCACTGACTTTTTATACCTACGGATGGAAATCATGGTACAATTGTACTTTTTGTGTTACATTTTGGACCTTGTTGATACCGTGGTATTACCGCGGTTTACTTGTTACAATTTAAAAATCTCAACTTTAATTTTGTTTTGTTGTCTTTTTTTTACCATTTTTTTCCTCTTATTAAAGTTATCGTAATAGGTATTTTTGTTAACTACATATGCTGTAATGTTCGCTAACCTGCCAATTTAGCGTTTGTTACGATTTAATGTGGTGTAGAAGACTAAGGTCCGTTTTTTAAACTAACCAAAAGTTTAAGTTAAAATTTAATCGGCCGTATAAAAGTGAGCAATGATTACAATTCTATTTGAACTTACCATTACTCAACTTTAGCAACCGGTTAGTTGTGAAAACGGGCCTTAAATTAATAAATTCTTGAAAACTCAAAGCAGCTTTTAATTAACATACAAGTTATCTATAATGCAGGACTTTTATAAATAATCTTTAGGTATGTAATATTTATTATTTTTATGTTATATTTTTTTGTGCACTTCTTAATTGTTATACCTTTTTTTGTTAAGCTTGTTTTTTTTAATAAATATTTAAAAATCGTACCGTCATGGCCTAATAAGTACATTTTGTTGTTATAGTTAGTACAAAATTCTAAAAGCCATTTTCCATCCCTGCCCACACCACAGTAGTGAAGAAGGTATTATGCGCTTGGGCAGATGTTGTAACACCTTAAAATATTGTAATATTGTTGAGTATACCAATCAACTCAGTATCACTCTCCGAGTCGATCAAACAATGGCCATCCGTCCGGCTGGCTGTCCATATAAACCTTGTGCACACAGTATAGGGAGATAATTTGATGAAATTTGCATCATAGGTTTTACTTGGTCCAAGGACCGAGCCTATTAGAAATGGTCCAATATTTCACATGGCCCCCATAAAAGCTTCTTTGCGGAATAGGGTCTTTTTCATAAATCATTAAATCATATTAACCATTATGTTGGTATTAAGATTAAATTTGGTCCAAGTTAATTTTATTTCAATCCAAATTATGTTACCAAATTTGATTGGAAGAAAATTTAGAAAGTGCAAAATAACTCCTTGTAACTTCTGCTAAAGTCACTGGTGATATTTGTCTACATTTTGTTCAATGACATGGGTGGTGGGTTTAAATGTTTCGTTGAATATTTGGTTGGTTGGTTGTTTGGTTGACTAGCTGACTGGTTGAATCCTTCTTTGCAAACTTGTAGTCATATCTAAAGTTCAAAGGAAAACAACTGCCAGAGAGACATGTGCACAACTTGAGGGTATAAAATGAGATAACTCCAAATCATTTTTTTTTTTAAGAAATATCTTCTGCTTTAATAAAGCCAACATAAATGAAATCTTTTTTTCTATTGACAAAAAAGGGATTCCTTTTTTCCTGTTTCTCTGTAGTTCAATGGGAATTGTAACTGTTTTAAGGACAAAAGAAAAGAACCCTCTTGTTTCAAAGTAATATGTGTGTATGTGTGTCTCGTGTTTGGTATATTTATGGGCTTATTTGTATTTATTATTTCATTACAAAGCAAATTGCGGAAAAATTAGCGGCTGATTTTGGGATCATCTAATTATGCCGATTTTCGAAGTATATTTCATATTTATGAGTAGTTTTATTACAGAAAAGATATAAAAGGGGACAACAATGGATTCTCTGGCCAAATTGTATTGATACACAAGACAATTTTTTGTGATATTTACTTCGGAATTATTTGTTTTGTGAAATTATATTGTATTTATGTGGATACTAAGTAAGTCGCAAACAATTTTTATTGGTTTTTAAACACACTAAACGCCAAGAATTTTTATTATTTTTGCAATAGAGGACTTGCTTCTTAAAGAGTGGAGAAAAACATCAAACTTTGCATTAAAATACGTATAATTAATCTAAGCTAGAAATAGGGACAATAATAAGATTCAACCATTAATTAAGTAAAATATAGAAAAGAAAATATCGTTACCCAAAGCACAAACGGCCCAAACTAACCAAACTTACATTTCTACAGAAGCGGTTACTATATGATAAACGCTAAAAGATCTTACTAAGCGTTTGCATAATATTCAACATTGTCATTTGTTTTTCTTCGTTTCCTTGTTTATATTTAAGTTACCCCTTCAACAGCAAAGCCACTGAAGTGGTTCCCAAAAGAAATTATTTACCCGAAAAATTTTGTATGCAACCATCAAAAGTTACACTTGATAAGCCTCCTCCACAAGCTATCACGACCTACACCTTCATGTAGGAAAGCGAAGCCTCCAGAATCAGCTCCTGATAATTAAAACAATAAGTTTTTAATTGTTTCTCCACCACATTTTCAAAAATAAGGTTAAAAACGAACAGGTTAATGTCGAACTCCGCAAAACTGTATAGCGGTACAGTTTTGCGACGCCAAACTATTAACCAATCCCGACGAGCCGCAAACCGCGCGAAAGCAGACAAACAGTGATGGCCTGAGTGACTTTAAACCAATAATAGCAATGACGCACGAGCTGATTCTCCACCCAGGGCAGATGTACGACTGTAGGTTTTACTTTCAGTAAAAATTTGTCCAAAAATAAAAAAATATATCTTGGTGAAAAACTTGGCTCCACGAAAAGCCCCCAATATAATAACGCCCAAGAAATAACCCCCAATGAAATAAACGCCAAAAAATAGGAAATAGGAATGAAATAACATCGGAAATAACATCGGAATGAAATAACATCGAAAAATAAATGAAATAAACCCCAAAGCGAAAACGAAAAAAACCCCGAATATTTGGGAGTTATTTCATATGAAATAACACCCAATGATGAAAATGAAATAACTCCCAATGAAATAAACCCCATCAGCAACAAAAATGAAATTATGCCCAAAATTCATAAAAGAGTCAGTTTCACCAAGGATTTCATGAAGTCCATATGGACCAACAGCAAACTCACAAAATTATTGAAAATTAAATAACCCCCGAATAAAAAATGAAATAACACCCAAATTATACATGCTATGAAACAAGCCCAGAATTTTAAAAATTTGTTGGGTGTTATTTCATTGGTGATTATTTCATAATTTGAAAACCCCAAATGAGGAATGAAATAATTCCCAAAAAAAATGAAAAAGGGCCAAAAAATTGGGAGTTATTGCCTATGAAATTAGACCCAAAAATGTATGAAAAAATTTGGGGAATATTTCATTTCTCGTTTGGGCGTTATTTCATTGGGGGCTTTTCGTGGAGCCAAAAACTTTGTGTTGAACTTTATTGATACAACTTTTCCTTTGAAATTACAAAAAAACCTGTCCGTGAAAACCTAAGTTCGGTTCCCAGCTCAGTCAAGAATGTAAAATTTTTTATTAATTTCATGTTGTAAAATTCCTTTCTTCATAAAAATAATTTAATAAAAATTAAATTTGATGAACTTTAGCATTAATAAAATATCAAAGTTTGAATTAAAAAAAAAATGTAAAGAAAGTTATTTTGAAAACTTGGGTTGGGAAACTAAAAATCCCAAATTTCAAAATCCCAAGTTCAAAAATCTAGAATTTAAAATTTTAATATCACGGCCGAGCGTAAGGATTTTCTTCTTTATGGAATCATTAACATTGGCCTTGCTTACTAGAGCTTGGGACCATATTTCCAGGAGTAATTTTGCGCACCGCCGTTTTTAAAAGAAATCAAACTACAGTTAGGAAATTATATGGAAATTTTCTTATGTACAAAGTTAGTGATGATACATTATGGTTATAAAAAAAATATTTAAATAAGCAAATAAATGAATTGGCGCTGCGAAATATGTCCCCAAAAACAAATGAAAATTTTCCCCCAAATTTTGGGCTTATATTAGGTGTGATCCCGTACTCAACTTTGGGAGCCCGCGGGATCCCAATCTTACCGAAAACTGTTCCCGTACTCAAAGTTTGGTAAAGTGAGAGAGCTTTTAAAAGAAAAATATTCTTCTTCTCGCACGAAGTAGCCCGTACTTCTTCTTTGGGCTGATTGGGAAAATTGTTAAACAATCAGCTATGACAAAAAATAAACAATAAAAACTACAAACAAGTATTAGCAAAAGAAATAAAATTAAAAATATTAATAAAATCAACAAATGAAAATGTAAAAAAATTTAGGTACATGTTATAATTTTTGTAGATTTGAAATGTAATCGCTAATTCAATATAACCAAAATTGTTTTTTGAGATAACTCAATAAAAAATAGATCTTCAAACGCAGCAGGTGAAACGGTGAAACGTAAAAGATTCGCTTTCCATTTCGCTTACTGAAGACATGAATTTTACATCGCCTTCTTCAGCGCATTTAAAAATTGTTGAATGTAACTTTTAGGTTTTAATTTTACAAGACCTGAAAAATATTAGGATTTTTCTATAGTTTAAAATTTTCTTCATACAAAATTGTATCCAAGGTTGTCATTTCGTTTTATAAAATCTACTACATACTTAGAAACTGAATTTTTTGTTGTAACCGTTATTCTTTAATATGCCCACTTACAAACCTGCTTCGTAGTAAGGGAATGTCGTTGCTCTTAAAATGTTTTTTTTATTCCCTTTACCAAAGCTAAAAGGGTATATTGTTATCTGAAATGCAAAAGGCCCTAAATAATAAAAAAACAACCAAATTGACTTTTCATTGATTCTTATGTACTGCATCAACACAAATGTTCAAAAAAATGGTAGGAATCTTTTGACCGAAATTTGCGATTTTATTAGCAAAAAACAAAAGACCCTATCTACAAAATATTAAATGGTAAACGCTTAAAGGCCAAACTAACAGTTTGCGTAATATGCAACATTGTCAATTGTCCAAACAACGGGTGGTTTTACAAGAAAAATAAATTATTAACTAGTATTGTGGTTATTTTGTTGAACTATTTATGGTTTTTAATCCAAATTTTTGCATTTGTCCTTCAAGTTGTGCTGAAAAGGTCAGCAAGAAAAAGAAAGACAAAAAAATTAAAAAACAAAACAAAATATGTACTTTGAACTTCAAGAAGAATTCTTGACAAAAGTACGAAAAAACAGAAGTAAAGGAAGAACATGTAAAATAAATTAAAATAGATAATCATTCAAAGCAAATTTCGATCTACCAAAGGTTGAATACAATTTGGTTTAAGGATTGATGTTTGACTAATGACGTCAGCAGTCGTCGATGGCTGCGAGTGTTAAACGGCAAGCCCTCTGAGGAGATTGAGTGGTTGCAATCGAAACATGTCAGGGTAACTTGTCCGTAAAAACGCCTGGGTTCGAGCCCAGATTGAGTCAAGAATGAAAAATTATCAGTAAATTTTAATTAATTTTCATGTTGTAAAATTCCTTTCTTCATAAAAATAATTTAATGAAAATTAAATTTGATGAACTTAAGCCTAATTAAAAATATTAAAAAAAAAAAAAAATTTGGATTAATAAATTATTAACAGTTTAAGGCGATGTATTAAGTTATCATTTTAACGGCCATTTTCACCAAGTTCGATTATAATTAACTATCGGTTATAGCTGTCAAAACATATTTGTAACCGGAACTTCAATTGAAAGTTAGTTTTAACCGAACTTGGTGAAAATGGCCGTAAATAGTTTTTGTTGCTTTTGTGAAATATTCAAAATGTGAGATAGGGCCTTTTGCGTTTTAGGTGACGATATATAAGATTGTCGTTCCGATCTTATCTTCTACAATCAGGAAAGTATGTATATATATTCTGGGTCCTTATGAGCAGCAAAGTTGATTTGACGATGTCCGTCTGGCCGCTGAAATGGGTTTTCCGTAGACCCCATTTACGATGGGGACTCGGTTGTTATATAATTATATCACATATAGTCCGGAATTGTTTGCTATTGAAATTCAGTCAAAGCGCCCCAAAAATGGCTGAGATATAAGCAAAAAACTACGACTGCCTATTTTTGCACTTTTGCTTTTTTGCAAGGGTGTAACTTGTGACGTGAATACCCTCAATGTAAAAGCATCTTGGCTATCAATAGACAACGGCTGTAGGAAAAATCGCCCAAAGAAAAATGGCCAAAAAAAAAAATAATGAAAAATCGCCCAAAAAAATTCCATGTAAAATTGGGCCTGACTGAGTTCATATGAAAAGTGACCCAAAATTTGTGGGCTATTTTTCGTTATTATTGGGTGATTTTTCGTTTTTTAAATTTGGTGATTTTTCACAATGTAATATTGTATGAAAAATAGCCCATTTTTTCGGGTCATCTTTAATTTTTAAAATTTCTTCCAAATCTTACATACTTTTAAGTGTCATAATGCCCATCAGAGCAGTGTCATAAAGTCCGTGGCGGTTATGTCACTTTGTAGAGTGTCATAATGTCCACAACATGCTTAGAAACTCGAAAGCATAGACGGCCGTCGGCCGGGCGAAAGGATTTTCTCCTCTTTGATAAAACAAGTACCGGCTTCGCTAACTAAAGCTTCTGTGCACAGCCGACCTTCGGCCGGGAGCAATGATTTTCTCCTCTATGTTATAACAAAGACCGGCTTCGCTAACTAAAGCTACTCTGCGAAGTCGGCCTTCGTTCGGAAACAAAGCAGATTATAAAAGCTTTACTTAGAGAAACCGGTACTTGGTATGGCTGTAGGAAATATCGCCCAAAGAAAAATGGCCCAAAAAAATAATAAAAAATCGCCCAAAAAAATTCCATGTAAAATTGGGCCTGAATTCATATGAAAAGTGACCCAAAATTTTTGGGCTATTTTTCGTTATTATTAGGTGATTTTTCGTTTTTTAAATTTGGTGATTTTTCATTATGAAAAATAGCCCATTTTTCGAGCCATCTTTAATTTTTAAAATTTTGTCTAAATCTTACATACTATTTGTCTAAATCATTAATTATTATTATACATGGAATTCCTAAATGTTATTTGTAAAAATAACGGGACATATTCCAAAAAGGTGGCATGTGATAAAGTCCAGTGTCATAGTGTCCGTCATAAAGTCCGTGGACGTTATGTCACTTTGTAAAGTCTCATAATGTCCACAACATGCTTACAAACTCGAAAGCATAGACGGCCTTCGGCCGTGCGCAAGGAATTTCTCCTCTTTGATAAAACAAGTACCAGCTTCGCTAACTAAAGCTTTTCTGCACAGCCGGCCTTCGGCCGGGAGCAAGGATTTTCTCTTCTATGGTATAACAAATACTGGCTTCGCTAACTAAAGCTTCTCTGTATAGCCGGCCTTCGGCCGGGCGCAAGGATTTTCTCCTCTATGGTATAACAAAGACCGGCTTCGCTAACTAAAGCTTCTCTGTATAGCCGGCCTTCGGCCGGGCGCAAGGATTTTCTCCTTTATGGTCTAACAAAAACCGGTTTCGCTAAGTAAAGCTTCGAAAAACTGCCTTGTTTCCGAACAAGGCCGACTACGCAGAGAAGCTTTAGTTAGCGAAGCCGGTGTTTGTTATACCATAGAGGAGAAAATCCTTGCGCCCGGCCGAAGGCCGGCTATACAGAGAAGCTTTAGTTAGCGAAGCCGGTCTTTGTTATACCATAGAGGAGAAAATCCTTGCGCCCGGCCGAAGGCCGGCGATACAGAGAAGCTTTAGTTAGCGAAGCCAGTATTTGTTATACCATAGAAGAGAAAATCCTTATTTTCGATATATATACAATTTAATATATACACCCAGAGAAATAGCTACAAAGCCATTTTTAAAAAAATTCTACCGATATTATGTTTAATTAACCCAAATCATTGTCGCCGACAACCATATAATGATTAAATTAGTTTCTTGAAAAATAGTTTTGTTGTTTGCAACCATAATAAAACATGGTTTTCTCTGCTATGTAAGATTATGGTAGAATTTTAAAAATAGCCCATTTTTTTGGGCCATTTTTCATACAACATTTTCATACAAAATTTAAAAAACGAAAAATCACCCAACAATAACGATAAATAGCCCAAAAATTTTGGGCCATTTTTCATATGAAATCAGGCCCAATTTTACATGCAATTTCTTTGGGCGATTTTTCATTTATTTTTTTGGGCGATTTTTCTTTGGGCGATATTTCCTACAGCCTTTATTTATATCTAAAGAACGGCAACTTTCTGTTATTATAGCACCATGGTGATGGGTATATAAGATTCGGGATAGGCGCGTGTAGCACTCTTAATTGATTTTTAATACATTTCACGATATTACAGTATTCCGCGGATAATTACCTCGACATAAATGCCAATATTTTTGGGTAATTATGCGGGTTAAGCATTTAAACGAATACGCTTAACTACCTCGTTGAGGTAATAAAAAGAATACGTTTAACTACCTCATTGGGGTAATAAGACGTATTTATTTACAAGATAACTTAACGTTGATGTATGAAAAAATTTAAGAAAGGAATTTTTACATGTATCAGCAAAATCTTAAGAGATAGCAATAAAAAACAAGGGGATTTGTTGTCTTAAATTTTATCTGTAGTGCTTTTTGAGATGTCCTGTCATATCCTACTACTACTCATGGAAGCCGTAAATATGCAATTGCATGGTTTTTCTTGTGCGACCAATGAATGCAGAAACATGCGTTTAGAGCTTTTAATGAATTTTGGTATCGATTTGTTTGTAAATAATTTCCATATTTTAGCCATTGCTGCATTTTTATTGCACACATATTTTAAGTTTTTAATACATGTTAAGCAAATAAAAAAATTGCTTAAAATACTGGTTAACAGATGAATTTATTGTTGCTTTAATTTCACCACTAACATTAAATTTTCACTGTAAAATTTTAAGCCAGAGCAAGTTTTTGTTGAAGATAAATGTTTTTCGCAACTTATAACATAGAAACCTAGACGCATCGTTTAGTAAACGATCGAGTCAGAAACACTTTTTTAAGTAATCTTTTCGTGTCCGTCCGTCCGCTGGTTGTATGTATGTCCATGTAAAACTTGTGCGAAAAGTAAAGGTAGCAGTTTTTAGTTTTTTTTTAGTTTTTTAGTTTTTGTCATAAGAACGAAACCTATGTAAATTGTAAGAATCGGTCTATAATATCACATAGTCCCCATGCAAACTTCAAACTTTAATCTCTTTAGGACAAAATATCTTATAAATTTGGTGTATCTAGATAATATATAAGTAACTCTTATATGAATCTTGACCTTTTAATTTTAAATAACATAACTTTTAATGCAAATATTTATTTGCTGAATATTTTGCTTTAATTCAAGCCATATTTTGTTTTTTAGGCATATTTAAAAAAAAAAAATTTAGTGCATATTTTCAAATTATTAACATGTAAAACTTGGTTGCATTACTTGCTGTGTTTTTGTCAAATAGTACTGAGGCAATTAAACGAATGAAATTTAGGTATAATTTTGTTTTGGGAGTTAAATTTTTAGGCAATTATCCAAATCGGGTTATTAAGCGTATGGCAATTAATCGTGGATTTTTGTTTAAAAAATGGAAGAAAAAAAACGGGGATTTTAAACTCGAGGTAAATAAGCGTGAAAGGTCCCGGTAGCCTAGTTAGTAGTGAGCTAGTCTATCAACCCCGGGGTTGCGGGTTCGATTCCCGCCAGAGACTCTGGTTTCTTTCCTGCAGACAAGCGTATAGCTTCGCGGGGATTAGCATAGGGAATTTAAAAAAAAATAAAAAAAAATAAAATAAGGCAATTGGAATTCTATATGGAGAACTGTAGACCAACTTTGTCTAATATTTTTACAATTGGGAATTCATTTTTATGAAAAAAAGGTAATAAATAATAAGCTTCTGACTGTGATGAAGGGAGCAGTAGATGTACCATAAACCACGGTATTAGTTGGTAAAGGGTTGTAGGCTAAGTGATTTGACTTCTCCATAAGATTAAAGTTTCGATATTTTTCGTCTGAAGATACATTTTGCAAATTTCGGCTTGTTTAGTTGAAACGATAAATTGTTGTAATAATATCCTGCTGTGTTGTTGGGCCCACTCGTAAGGTTACGTTTAAAGAAATATTTAGTAGTTGTTCGGGGCGAAGCACCAAAAAAAACTTTAAGCTTTTTCAACGTACTTTGAGATCGTAGTAGGGAATGTTGTGAAATTACGCAATGAGAAAGAATTGAACCAGGGAGACCGAACGGTTATTATTTAACCGTTTTTAATTGGTTTTTTAGTTTTGCTTAAGTTGGTTATTTTTCAATCTCCATTTTTCAAATATCGAATAAACCGGTTATTTTGGGAAAATAAACCGATTACATTTGTGCCGGATCACACACGTCAAGTTTGACTTGTCCAGTCTTGAGTTTTTAGGAGTAAAGGGAATAGAATTGGCATTCTCCTTTCCCTTCTTTCCTAAAAGCTCAAGTCTTGACGAGTTAAACTTAGCGTGTGTGAAATTAAATAACTCAACCAAAAATCGTTGTCGTTGCTCTCTGTACTAGTTTTAATTTTTTTTTATGCCGCCATACATATACTAAGTGTAAACGTACCTTAACTTTGCTATAGTCCACTCTAACTCTATTCAATACCTATAGAAAGTCATTACAATAGAATTTGTATTACTCTACTTGGTTTTTTATTGGTTATTGATTAGTTGCTTTGCAATTGAAAAAAAAATTAATGGTCACCGAGTTCTGCACCTTTGTGACTTACCGCCTATAAATAAATTTTGTTCTCAGGTGCAGTTTCAAGTTCATGATATACAGAAGAGATTTTATAAAAATACAAATTGCATTTTACAAATTTGGTAATTTATAAACATAAGTCCGCTAAGGCAAACGCATAAAACTTGAAATATTCTTCTTTTGAGACAAATCCTAAGAAACCAAAAAAAAATTTATTTTTTTAGCAGGCCAATAATATATTTTTACGATAAAAATATTTAGCAAATCGCACTTGAGCCGAAAAGAACATAAATGAGCAGCAACAAAATTACTTTATAGTCATAAAATCAAAAAAAAAAAAAAAAAACCTTAAAAACTAAATATACATATATTTTAACATTTACAACTTTATAGCAATTTGAAGCATTTCAACAACATGCTATTTAACCAAATTACAACAATTCCTCACTGGTCTCCAACCCTGATACTCCATTTGTAACTGAAACAAATAAAATTCGTATTCGGATACGAAATCATTGTATTTCACATTGACTTTATGTGAGGGGTCTTTACGGCAAGGCGTTAGAAAGATGTCTATACGAGAGTTGATGGCCCCATGACATTAAATGTTTGTCTACTGTTGTCGTTGTCGAGATGATGATGATGATGATGATGATGGTGTTCATGACGACCGACCATGATGAGGCTGATGCTGATATGACACATAGAGCATTACCAGTAGAGTTTTGTTAAGCCCCATTACAATGAGGCTATTTTCTGCAATGACATTCTGATGATTTTACGTCTAAAATATATTTAACAAAACTATACAAAAAAACCAAAAAAGAAAAACAAGCAACAGAAATAACAAAGTATTTATACTGAGAATGATGGAGATATAAATCGAAATGAAAATGACAGCCCAGAGACACATTTCCCAACAAATACAGAAATAGTAGCAGCAACAACAGCAACAATAATAACTATACAACAATATAGATAAAACAAAATGTCAGACACGGATAACAAATATTCATGCTTTCAAAAAGACCTGAAGTAGTCGCAGTTAAAGTCGTAGTTTGGGTATTTGTAGTTGTAGTTGTACTCGTAGTTAATACACATTCATCTAACACCAACAGCAAAGAGGACAAAAAAAAATGTGTATTTTTTACTTAACGGCTTCCATTGGACAGTGAAACAAAAAGCTGAGAAGATGTTTTAAACTTTTTGAAAGTTTACCAAAATTTAAATTTTACTGACTAGGTTTTAGCTAGGGATGCCAATCGGGATTGATTTTTGAAAATCCCGGGATTTCGGGATTTTTCGGGATTTTTTTAAATAAACAAAATTTTTTTTTATTTATTTATGAATTTTCAAAACGTATTATTTATACAGCATACTTATATTTTTAAAAAGAAAACTAAGAATTATAAAAATAAGAAATACAGTACACGCTTGGAAATTCGAACCACTTTATTTTTAGGGTGATTCGAATTCCCGAATTATTCGAATTTCTGGACGGGTTTTTTTTACAAAAATTTAGGTAAATTTGACCATAAAGATATTAAAAACTATGCTTTTTTTAATTTTAGTTTATTAAACAATAAAAAACTTAACGAAATATAACAAAAAATAAGAATTCAGTTCTTTTGACTTTATTTAGTATGTGTAATACATACACCAAAAACTGACTTTTAAACTCTAACAACATCGACAAGATCTCTAAATCATCTTTTAAAATGGGATTCCCCTTTTTACTTTGTATTTGGTTAAACTAGATTGTCAAAATTTTAGTGTTTACAATAAAAAGAAAAAAACCACTCGGAAATTCGAATTTTGGATTCTAATTTTAGAGCGTCAAATGTAATGAAACTACTGATTCGAATTTCTTGAAATTCCAATTTCTGAGAGTCCGAATGTCTGAGCGTCTACTGTACAACTGAAATATAATTTTTTATAATTTTTTATACCCACACCACAATAGTGGAGAGGGTATTATGCATTTGTGCTGATGTGTGTAACGCCTTAAAATATTGGTCCTAGACCCACCTTAAAGTATACCGATCGACATAGAATTACTTTCTGAGTCGAAATAACGATGTCCGGCTGGCTGGCAGGCTGGCTGGCTGGCTGGCTGGCTGGCTGTCCATGTAACCTTGTGCGCAAAGTACAGGTCGCAATTTTGAAGATAATTTGATAAAATTTGGGTCGTATGTTCTTATTGGCACAAGGACCAAGCCTATTGAAAATGGGCCGAATCGTAGGACCACGAGAGCAGAAAGGGGGAAATTTCTTCCTCTCAGAAACCATCAAACCGATTTTAATAAAATTTAAAACATAGATATATCCATATTTGTAAGGACACACAAGCTATGAATTTTTAAGAAAATAGGACCACGAGGGCAGATAGGGGCAATTTCTGCCTCTCAAACCGATTTTAATGAAATTTAAAACATAGATAGATCGCTTTCTATATGGACACATAAGCTACACAGTTTTTCAAAAATAGGACCACAAGGGGAGGTAGGAGGCAATTTCTGCCTCTCACAAACTTTCAACTTGATTTGAATGAAGTTTATAAACAAAGATAAATCCATATTAATATGGACACATAAGCATATGATGGTGTAGGGTATCATATGGTCGGGCTTGACCGACTACACTTTATTACTTGTTTTTTTTTTTGTATAGAATAAAAAATTCAATAAAAACAAAAATTTTTGTACACAAAACTTGATATATTAAAAATCCTGAAAAATCCCGGGATTAAATATATAAATCCCGGAATTCGGGATTTCCTGTTTGGCATCCCTAGTTTTTACTAATGCTTGTTAAGCGTTAATCTGACTCTACCATAACAAAACGTTTACTTGTCTCTGACTTTACCCTAACTCAATTTTAACTAAACTGTTAATACTTTAACTCCGCGCTATTTCAATTCTAATACATGTAACTCGGCGCTGCTCTAACTAAAGTATTCTACTGTAATTCTACTCATAATATGAATATGAGTCTCATATTCATACTCTACTCTCACCCTAGTCTAAGTCCACTTTAACATTCCTCTACTCTAACCCTTACTCGAATGCATTTTGCAAGAACACTACTAAATGCATAACGTGTAAAAGTATATTAAGTTCGAATCTCAGCGCAGCCCAATTTTTTTTTGGCCCACACCATTATAGTGGAGATTAGAGTTTTTCTTTTCCCGTACTCTTTCATTTGTTAGGAAAGCGGGATTTATATTTCAATTTCCCGGGGTCCCGGAAATTCAAGCTCAATACAAATCGATGCAAAATATTATTTAACTTCAAAGTTATTTTTGGGAATACAAAATTTATCATTAAACGATTTTTGTATGACGTGCGAAATATTCGTTAATTCAGTTTTAAGCACGGGCTTTGATAATATAATTGCAATTATATTGTCAAAGTTATTTTCGGGAATACAAAGTTTATAATTAATACGATTTCCGTATGACGTGCTAAATTCGCAATTTTTTTTATATTTGATAAATACACTGAAATTAATTGCTGAGGGAAAAGCTAGTCTCTATCTGCCGTATTCATACAAATATTTTTGATTTAATAAAGGTTTACTGAACTAATTTTCTATGTACACTTCACTTAATTAACGCTTATTAAGTTTAATAATCGTTTATGAATACGGGAGATCAATTAAAAAAGTTAATCAATGCATTAAATTTTTTTATTTCTGTGGCAAAAAGAAAAAAGTTCTTAATGACACCTGAATATCTTCATGTTCAAAAGTACATATAGGAAAATTTTAAAAATATTTTGTTGAATTATTTAAGAAGTTATAGCTAAGTGACTTTTTTGTTATCATTTTTCAATGTGAAATAACATTTGGAATAATAAAAACTTTCGATCTGTGGCATTAAATTTTTAAATTATAAACACAGAGAACTGATGATTATATTAAATTCGGAGTAAATGTGCAAAAGCCACCTTTAAAGTTTTAAATTGTTCTCCTATAAAACTAAACAAATAGACTAATAGTGCATTTACACCTACGCCATAAACAGGTTATAAGTTGTTTATGATGATAAACTAGTTTGAGAATCTTGTTTATCCATACAAAATTATAAACACGTTTGTAACTAGCTTTTGAGATACAACTAGTTTCAAACAGCCAGTTTTTGTTAATGCAACTCAGTTTTTTTCAAATTTGAACAAATAGAAACGCTAGTGATATTTGACATTGCATCAAGAATAAAAATTTAAGTAAAAAAAATTACTTTTATCTGTGAAAAAAACAATAAGAATAATAAAATAAACAAAGAAAATTCCAAATTTATAAAAAATTAACAGCCAGGCCCACCATGTCACACGTTAACGTTCGCATAGAAAATTATGGCCTGTTCGTCGATAACGAATGAAGACTTCGTTCGCTTAACTTACATGTAAAACAAAAACAATATTTATCAATTTGTTTTTGTTTTTAATGTAATTTAAGCGAACAAAGTCTTCATTCGTTATCGACGAACAGGCCATTACATTTAAAACAAAACAAGTTAGAGTGCTATATTCGGCTGTACCGAATCTTTGATACCCTCCACCGGCAGTTCGAATGTTTAAGGAATAATATCTGTATGATGTCTATTTATTATTATTATTATCTTAAACTGTGACGAGTTGTTATTAATTATGGTTTTAGGCGACTAAACTGTTTCCGGTAGTAGGGTTTATATGGGGCCTAAGGTAAATTATGGACCGATCGTCACGAAATTTCACAGTGTCATTTATAGTCCTAAAAATCTGTGACGTACCATATTTTGTTACGCTAGCATTATTTTTTGCGGTTTTAAGCGTACTAAACTGTTTTCCGGGAGTAGTGTTTATATGGGGCTTAGGGTAAATTATGAACGGATCTTAACGAAATTTAACAGCGTGATTTCCAGCCAAATAAAACAAATTTTTGCAAAATCTTATCTCATTCCGTGCCTTGTTCCAGCATTTATGTTATTTTTTGTATCAAAATTATCAATTTTTTTAGGTGGTGGTTCCACATTTTGATTCATAGCTCTGGTCCTACTAAACCGATTTTGCTGGATTTCAATCCCAAACTGCTTAGGATAACTACAAGCAATTTGGCACCAAGTTTGTTCATTTCTTTTGAGTTGTTCGAAAGTGAGCGTGTTTTCAACAGACGGACAGACAGACGGACATGCCTAATCGACTTAGAATTACTCAAGGACCCAGAATATATATACCTTATGGGGTCTGAGATGAATAATAAAAAAATTTCACACGGAATGACAAACTTAATATACCCTCTTCACAACTAATTGTGGTGGAGGGTATAAAAAGAAAAGAAACTAAAGAATGAAAAAAAAGAAATGATCCAAGACTTGAATTTTTTTTAATTTGCGAAAAAAATATGCCACCAAAAAGTCGTGGATCATTTCTTTTTTTCTTTCTTCAGTACTATTTTCATCCATACATGATCTAGAAACTAAATCCGGTATCATGTTAGAGTTAGTGCCAATTCACACGTTGCAAGTCTTATTGATAAGCTTGCTACCTTATAGGCGAGAGAGAGTGAGAGAGAAACGTTTCTTTTCCTCTCGTCACTCTCGTTATAAAGTAGCAAGCTGATCAATAAGACTTGCAACGTGTGAATTGGGACTTACTACAAAATTGCATTTACAGCCAAAGCCCGGTATAACGAATGATATAATGCCAGCCCCTTTCGTTAAACTGAGAGATTCGTAATACCGAACTTTTTTTTAAATACAAAAAATGAGGTACATGAGGTTTAACATAGCCCCACAAAAAATAGTCTAAAGGCGTTAAATCGCACGATCTAGGCGGCCAATTGACCGGTCCCGAACGTAAAATAAAATGTTCACCGAATTCGCCTCTCAATAAGTCCATTGTTAAGCATGTTGTGTGGCATGTGGCACCGTCTTGTTAAAACCACATGTCATGCAAGTCAAGCTCTTGCATTTTGGGCAAAAAAAAAGTTGGATATCATCTCACGGTAGCGCTCACCATTAACAGTTACGTTCCGATTCGCATCATCTTTGAAGAAGTACGGTCCAATGACAATAATTTGCAAGCGTTGTTCGTTTGTAAGACAATTCATGGTTAAATTAAAGACCAAACTGAAGATGTTTGACAGTGAAACAAAACACGAAAAGTCCGTCAGCCTTTTAAGCCAGTGTTGCCAAAAGGATAATAGGTAAAAAATCACCCCTTCCAAGTGTAAATGCACTATTAAGCACTTATTGGCAAAGAATTAATTCAAAACCAACAGCAATTATAAAGAAAAAAAAACAAAAAAAAGTTAAATTATTTAAACAAATTATTACAAAATATTCCTTTTAAGTTAGGATTTTTGTTCAGAATAAGTATCTACATTTACATTTACCTATTTCTAATTTTTATCAAGAAGATTTCAATGAGAAAACACGTTTCCTTTTATAGTCAAAGGAACTCTATTTAATCTCTAGACTCTTTCAGATTTCCGAGCACTTCCTTCAAAACTTGTAATTCCTTTAAAAAAACAAAAAAAATTTTCTTACAATCGAATAAGCGTTTTCTTTATTAACAATTTTTGCAATCATCTCTGACAGAATCTAATCCCAAATATCTTTTGTGCAGCTGCTCTGCATATAAAATCATTTTCGTTTTTATAAAATAAAAATGGGTATGTAAAAAAATTAAAAAATTCGGTTCATTTTTACTCTTCTTCTTTCGAAATGTCAGAACTTTAAACATTAAAGCTTGCCTTACCCATCGGATATGAATTTACATCATTTTAGCGTTTGACAAAAATGTCTTTGGTCAATAACTGTTGTTTTTTCGTTATGTTGAATTAAAAAATATTTATTTGGTGTATTTCATAGGCTTTTTCTAAAGAGAAGATGATAACGATTAGAAGCCGTTTTGCTAGACTAAAGTGAATTAAACCAAACATCTGCCTAACGGATTTGATCTTTTTTATGACACAACTTATTTACAATAATTATAATTAAAATAAAAAATCCCGGGAATTCCCGCACAAATTTGCCGGGATTTTTGTCCCGGGAAATCCGGTATGAAAAGCACTAGTGGAGATGGTATTATGTGCTTGTGATGATGTTTTTAACGCCAAAAAATATTGATCCTAACTAGAGCCATATCTTACCGATCGAATGGGGGACCTTTTAATTATTTAACTTTTTAAACAGAAGCTTTAAGCTTTTAACCCGCAAAATTAGTAGTGCTATGGTTTTTGCAAGCGTTTACAAAACTGCAGTCAAAGAAGAAAAACTGCAATTTCTTCCACTACTTCATTTGTCATTGCGCAGAAAAAACAGTTGCTTTTACTTCTGATTCATTAAATCCCAGTTGGCCAGATTGCCGTTGACGACATCGTCGTCAATGATGTATGCACGTCTTGTCCCCCGTTGTTTAGGTTTTCTAGAAGACAATTTACAGGAAATCGTCGTGCACGACAGTTTGAGCGACGTTGTCTTGTAAGTTGTCTTCTATTTAGCTTTATGTGGGACAGTATGAGCGACTTTGTCTTATAAGTTGTCGCCTATTAAACTCTATGTGGGACAGTATGAGCGACACTGTATTATAAGTTGTCTTGTATAAAAGCTACTGACGACAAAGTTTTCTTGAATGCTATTCAATCACTTGCTTGGGTTTCTTTAAATTCTCACATTCTTTTTTTTTTAATTGTTGATTTAAATACCTACAAATAGGGATGAAACGATACCTCTAAGGTATCGATACTTTTACTCGATGTGGTATCGCTCGTAAAGTATCGATACCTACTTAAAGTATCGATACTTACTTGTATCGGTACTTGTATCGTTCGTATGATAAAAGAATAGAAAGCAGCATTTAAAAACTTTCTTTTTAGTGTTTTAGTACTACACAATAAAATAAAAACTACTTCTACCATTGAGAGGCACACAATTGAGCAGCGCGTTAAGGTTGTTAAAGCCTTTTACGAAAATGGGCGTTCAATCAAAATGCATTTCGTGCACATCGTGATTTTTTTGGTCAGCATAATCGACCAAATATTTCCACAATCGGGAGAATTGTGCGCAAATTTCAGAAAACCTGGTCTGTAGGAAATGGGAAAACATATGCGCATGCTGTCCAGTTAGTTCTGCGGCTGGCGGCGTAATCAGGCCGTACTTCTTCGAAAATGAGGTCGGCCAAGCAATTACCGTGAGTGGTGTTCGCTATCGCAAGACGATTATGGACTTTCTATAGCCAGAAATTGAGGAAATGTACCTAGACGTTATGTGGTTTATAGGTGTTTACTAGGTATGCCAAACGGGACCAGGTTTTTCGAAACCCGGGATTCGGGGTTTTTTAATCAAAAACGGGATCTCGGGAAGAATCGGGATTTCATATATAAAAGCCAATTTGTAAAATTCATATACATAATTATAATTGATTGTTAATGTATAAGTATTAAAACAAATCAATTCATGAAGAAAATTAAACTCATTACAAAATAAAACTGTTTAATGTATTCTTTTAAAGTAATATGGAAGTATTATGTATTAAAGCTTATATTGTAAAAAGATTCTAAAACAAATTAATGACGTCTGATAACACTATGCTATAGCACTGAAAGAATTTTCTTCGCAATACTAACGAATTTTGACATTAATCCCATGAAAAATTGCATTATAAAGGAACCTATGCAGCGCTTCGTTGGATCAATGAAACCTGTTTCATTAAAAGGACTTAATGAAACATTACATTAGATCCATGAATATTATTCATTGGATGAATACTTTCAATAAAGTAAAATTTTTTTTTTTTTTTTATTTTTATTTTTTTTTTATTTATTTTTTTTTTTCTTTTTTCTTATTTTATTTTACTTTATTTTATTTTTTATTTTTTTTCTGTCTCTGGTGGGATTCGAACATGTAACCTCGGTGCTGATAGACTAGCTCACTACCAGCTAGTCTACCGGGGCAGTGTAGTTTTTGTATAAAAAAACCATGTTTTTTTCTCAATTAAGAACGTAAATATGAGATTAAATTGTCCGTAATAACAATAACAACGTTGATTGAAAGTGGATTGAAAGTTTTTGTTTCATTACTATAATGACATTTTTATTGTCATAATGAAAATTTAAATTTATGAAGGCAATTATTGAAATATGTTGCTTTTATAAAAAAATTTTTTGATTTCATAAATTTAATGACATTCATGTAACATTAGATGTACGAAATTATTAAATCTTACATTTTTTAATTAACAATTAAACATTTTTTTAAGGAAACTATAATTTTGTATTAATTTATGAATATAGTTATGTTTGTATATTGTTTTTTTAAGTTCCCAATTAAAATTTTTTGTTTAACTTGGACAAACTTAAGTTTTCATATATCCAATGAAAATGTTTAACGTAATTACGAAATCTAATGAAGCGATTTTAACGAAAATACTTCATCAAACCTATGAAATTCCATTTAGACAATGAAAATTTTCATTTACCCAAGGAAAACTTTTTTATGAAAATGATTCATTAAATATATGAAGCATTTTTCTTTCAGTGTAGTTAAAAAAACGGATAAGCCGAGCACATGGCGTTTTAACATAATTCGGGTACGCTGAATCCAGTGGTGCCCGCCGTTTTTTTAGGTTGGCTCTGATTTTAGAGATATATCGTTATTTCGAAAATGGAGGAGGTTACACAACATACATTCGCATAACTCAAAAACGCTTTAGATTATTGAAAAAACCAAAAAAATCGAAATTCTGCTATAAAATTATGAAATAACTTCTTTCTAATTGAAATCGGCAATACATCATATCCCAGTAGGGCCGACTCCTGGACATTTATGGGTCTTTTTCTTCAATATATTTCTTGTTTTCATTGAACATTTTATATGGGAGCCCCCTTAAGGAATAGAGATAGCGGGTAGGTATGATAGAAATAAAAAATTGTGATCTAGGGGCATCCTACGCGCTGCAGGGGCCAAGTTTAACAATTTTATTAAACAGCTTGTGTCAAAAAAAAGTGTAAATTTTTGGCACAGTGTAATTGATGACTTATTTTGTTGCAAAAATATGCTGCCAACCGAAACCAATGTTCGCATTCAACACTTCTGGGTATCGTAAATAAATAGCTACATATGTATATGCTATATGACAATACTTTATTCTATTTCAAATATAAATGCAAGTATTAATTTAATAAAATAAACTTTAACAAATATGGGTCCAAAGGCCTATGATAGAACCCCCTAAAGTTTTTAACACCTTTTTGCACAACTCGCATTTTGCGTGCGCAGTTGTTATCATTAACTTAGAAAAAAAACCACGCCTTCTGATTTTGTTTTCGTGGTGCAAAATGCATTGCATTTAACATTTATTCACTTGCGACTTTTTTGTCACCAGTTAAAAATTAGGTTCATGGCCAGTATAAATTAATATTAAATTTTTGAATTTTTACTAAGCCCAAAATCTCGGGATTCGGGACTTAAATTTTTAGAATAATCCCGGTATTCGGGATCGGAATCCCTAGAGTTTGCTGGTCAAACAAAAATTTAAGATTAATTTCAATACCAAAGTAAAACGATTACTTTTGATCGATACCGAGTATTTTTTTACCGATACTACTTGGCACTCGGTTGCTAAGTATCGATTACAAAAATACTTGGTACTTATATAAAAGTATCGAATATGTACTTGTATTTACTCGTATCGTTTCATCCCTACCTACAAAAAATTTACAAATTAGTTCTAAACAATAAAACCAAAAATGATGATGAAATTATTCGCGGGCGGGAAAATGGATTACATGGAGTTGCGTATAGGAGTTGAATATAAAACCTATAACAGAAATTTAAATTTAAACTATACTAAAAAACTGTTTGAATTAGATAACCATATAATAATTTTTGTCGTGGACGTCAAAATAGACGACATTGTCATGCAGGTAGTCGTTAATGATAAAGTAGGCGACATTGTCTTTCTTTGTGTCGTGCACGATTTTCGCGACACTTGTTCGAAAATGTCGTTGACGATTTGTTCCCGCTGTCCCTCACATGTCCTGCAGAAATTAACATTGTTGTGCATCCGTCTTCGAGGATGTTTTAAAGACGGGGCCAACTGGGATGTAAAGCGACTGTTTACCAACAACAAACCAACTTAAAAAGCAAAAATTTGTACATACATTTTCCTTTCCTTTTTGACAGTTTTTGTTTTTATCTGCAGTTTTTTCAACCCTGGTTTTTGCTGCCTTAACAGGTAAGTAAAGTTTTTGCTGAGTTTATGCAAAAAAAAATCTTATCGTCAACGTGTTTAGCTCCACTGTTTACCCCCAAAACAAAACAAAAAACTAACAATATGATAAAGTAGTACTTTGGGGGAAAATCTTGTACTTATATATTTATGTATGTGTTTATACCTTTGTGTACTAAAGCAAATATTATAATTTTTTTCTTATTCTAGAGCAAAGGAGGCTTTATGCTAAGGTTGCTTTTTTCCTTTAAAGTACGTAGCAAAAACAAAAAATAAGCCATGTAAAAAATTACACACAATCTAGAAGGTCGTATAAGGGGGAGGTTTTAAATTGAAGAGTTTTACTTTTATCCATAATAATCGTAAGCTATGGCTGGAACAAATATACAAATATGTATATGTTTATGTATTTAATACATTCTCCTCACATACACCTTCACAAATACTTCTCTACACAGACACAAGTAAACGTAACTACACATTTTATTTTTGGGTCATTTATAATCCCCACTCCACAAGCGAATTGTTGTTATTTGTTGATGCTGTTGGATGTTGGAGGGGATTTTTCCATTGAAGCGCGCAATACACTTATACACACACACACACACATGTAATCTCATACTCCGGTTAGTGTTGTACAAACATATATTTACAGTTAAGCACACCCACACAAACATACAATATTCACTGGCTTAAGTTTTTGATGTGATGATACTGTTTGCAGTACTTCAGTAGTCTGTTCATATGACTGTTTCGTATTTATGTTTGTGTGCTTGTGTATTGTGTCATATCGTAATACACTCGTTCACGTAGCAAAATTGGTAAATGGCTGTAATACTTGCTCAAACAAGGTAGTAACGAGGGTGGAGTTTTAACTCGGTCAAATGCTTCAAATAATTACATAATTAACGGATGGACTTAATCAAAATTTACACACTTCGGAAAACGCAGGAAACTTTCGAACTCTACGTACAGGATCCCGTTAAATATAAAATTGGGGAGAAAATAATATGCTATAAAAAAGGTACTTTACGTATTTTAAGTAAACTACAACCCTGTCATATATAAAAATATATTTAGTGCTTTAAATCCCAGTGGAACATGGGGCCTCCACAAAGTTTTTCCATTCCTCCCTATTTGTCGTCCTTCGTTTTATTTGGCTCCACGAAACGCCATGGTCCCGTAATACGCTTTCGGTTTGGCGCCTCCAGGTATTAGCAGGTCTGCCGGGTCTTTTGGATTCATGAGGATTATATTCGATGGATTGTCTCGTGTGGTGTGACGTAGCGATTTGAATTTCCGGAAACGTATATCCAGATCTTGTGGTGTTTGACGTGTTTTATTCCAAACGATGGAGTTGGAGATGGTATTAGGCCAGAAAATTCCGAGGATACGTCTAAGACATCGGTAGACAAAGGCTTGCAAGCTTTTTAGTTCGCGTTTGGATAAGCTTCATGTCTCGCAGCCGTAGAGGAGAACGGATTTAAAGTTGAAGACATTGATCTTTGTCCGAGCTGTGGTGCTGCTGGACCCTCCAGAATTTATTAAGCATTTCGAATGCCTGCTTAGCTTCGCATAATATATTTTATAAATCCCTGTCATGATAAGTTGTTATTCTTTTTCGAAAAATTTTCAAACAATAATTAGATCAGAGATCCATTTTCGTCAAAATACGTAAGACTTGTAGGATAGCGTACAGTACCCTTAATGAAACGTTTAGTACTTGGATCATAAAAGTTAAAGAATAAAATCGTTCTAAGTACAGATCTGAGAACAGCTCCGCGTTTGATTTTGAAAAAAAATATATAAGCCCAAATTTGATAAGGATCTATTTGAAAGTTAAAAGACTAGAATCAATAGCTTTTTGAAAGGAAGATGGATGTTTTACCACATAAATCTACCAAATATTTTGTTTCAAAAAAAAAAAAAAAAAACATTAAATGATTGAGATTTTATCCAAAGTTTAGGTATGGCTTTGGACTCCAAGACATCTTATAATCTTAGATTACACAATGCAACGCTTTATGTGATAAAAGACCAAAAAAAGACTAGTTTCTCTCAGTTTTTCCCAAAGGCATGCACTTTTTCCACTTTTTCGGCTACCTTAGCGCTACATAAACAGAGTTAAGAATCATTCCTAGGAAGTTCATATGCTTTAGAAAGTTGTTTATTCAGATCTTAGCTACATTTGTGTAGTTGATTGTTTCCTTGAATTTTGATCGGTTTGCTACCTATGGACCTGAACGGGGGGAAAAAGGTAAAAAAAATCGAACTTTTTAAAGTTTTTTGCGATTTTGATCTTTAATATGAAGTTTTTCTGATTTGATTTTGCAAATATGACACCGAGGCCCCAAATCTTTGGGGGCCCATTAAAAAAAAATGCATGTCTTTGGACAAAACTGGGAGACACGAGTCTTTTTTTTTTTTTTTTTTTTTGTTCTTTTATCACATAGAGTTGTCCGTATATGGTTATTTTTCCATGACTTAAAAAATAACACACAGTGTAAATAACCGAGAAATGAAAACAAATATTGGAGTAAACTGCCAAATTAACTGGAAGCTTCAGCTTAAGGATCTGAATTGAGAGCTACAATCATCTTCTTAGCTTCAATTAATGAATGAATTAAACCGAAATCAATGAGGACTAGCCGTATAATGTAAAGAGGACCCCTTAAAACCATTGTTCATAAGTAAACAGTACATTATTAAGCGTTCGGCTCACACACCCAGGAACAATATAAATTTGTTTGTGTTTGTGTAGAAGAACACAATCCTTAATACCGTTCGTAACTATGTTCAAGAAAGTGTCGAACATTATATAGTGTTCTGTTTTTCGTTAAAAAACAAAACATCTGTAGAGATACTGTAGGCAAACATTATATTTTAATGATCTATAATTTTACTTTTTTTACATTGATGAAGAAATGAACAAACAAAAAATGTAAGCAACGACCGCAGCACGAACAGCTTGTGTGTGTATTGTGTATATGTTTCGTTTGTGTAAAATTATTTTGCTGGCTTTTTGTTTTTTTCGTATATGTTTTTGAAAAAGTGTTTGGTTTTTTTACAAGCCAAAAGGGCGCAAAGCACAACAAAAACGAACGAACATTAATGAGCTGAACCGAACACAATGATGTTTATGGTTTTTGAAAAAGAAATCGAATGGAATCAAAGGTTCTCATCTTTTTGTTGAGTTGGATAAGAACAGTATTATTTTTGTGTTCGAAAGATGACAAACAGGGAAACGTTATTAATTTAATGATTTACTGCACAAACATTATTAGCGTTTGTGTTTTCCACAAATTTACCGAACCGAACCGAACACTAACGAGCGATATTTAGTGTTTATATTCGAACACTGCTTAAAACTACTGCCTGTTCTAAAATATAGATCGTTATTGGTCTCTATAAAAAAAAAACAATTTTCGTTCGATATTCTAGGACCTAAAATCGCAAATATATTTACAAAATTGTATTTGCTAAGTCTGAAAACGAACAAAATGGACTTGGATTTTAACTTTGTATATTAGAGCGACTCACCAAAAAAAGTGTTCGATGTAAATATTTCGACTCCAGCTTTGACCTCTCGTGAGCTGGAGTTTGAAAAAGGGTAAATTTTTGAATGTTTTGTTAATTTGAGAATCTGTTTCCTTACCAACATATGCAAATTGGGTATCGTAAGAGAGGTTTTTTTTAAGGCGCGTCTAATTGTATATACAATTTGTCCAAGGACGATCATCCATCACCTTTTTTTTTAAGGATTTTCTGTAAAAAAACGGTTTTTGAATGTTTTGTTCGGGGTTGTTTGTAATAAAAGTGCCAAATTAACAAATTTGAATCTTATGTCGATTTAATTTAATACGTGTCTCAGCTTTTTTTGAAATTCCTGCTAGTTCGCGTTTTGACAAAAATGCTGGGATGGTAACCCTTCGTTTTAAAAAGGGCAATATGGGTATCAAATTTTATCTTTTGGCAAGTATATGATCTTTGTATGTAAATAATTTAGATTTTTGCAAATTAGATGCATTTTACACGGTGCTCTGGATTATATATAAATGCAATTTTGTAATTACTCTAATATGATAGCGGATTTAGTTTCTAAATCATGTATGGATGAAAATAGGACTAAAGAAAGAAAAAAGAAATGATCCACGACTTGAATTTTTTTTAATTTGCGAACAAAAATATGCCGCCAAAAAGTCGTGAATTAATTAAAATGTCATCTTAAAAAAGTCCAAGGTTCATTTTTAGGAGGGTACATCGAGCACGAATTTTGCTTCCATACAACTTGAGTCACTCTAATATATATGCATTAGGGGTATAACTTATTCCCATTTTTTTTGCAAATATCAAAATGGCCCAAGCATAGTCGAATAGTCCATCGAAAATTTTTCGCGGTTTTCAAAAAACCTCACCCACAAAGCGCGTTAAAGTTGGATTATTCTATATATTCGCTATCGCGTAGTGCTAGGGCCAAAATTAGGGTATACCCCGAATATGCATATGCAATGCATATTATGCATACAAGGAGCTTAAAGATTGAAACCTTTGTCTGGATTAAATTTCATCCGGGGGATTTTTTGGGCCTCTTAGCGGGAGTAGTAAAACCATCTTGAGAAGTCAGAATTATACCAACTGGGGTAAATAACAAGTGCGCCAAATATCCAAATGACAGGGTTCTTTGGGGTCCAATGACTTTAAAAGAGTAGGAGTCAGTAGCGTCCGGTAAGTGCAAGCACAGGTCTGACTCTTGGTTAAAGCCCTCGTTAGTATGCTACTTACAAGAAATGCTGTTTGTCTTTCGGGAAGATTGTCTTTGCGGAAGACTTGCTCTTCTTTGAAGGGATACTTTCGCGGATCACGTGGTAGCTGTGGTCAAAACTCACCGTATGGTTGATATACACAACGGCAGGTGCTAATGTAAATCGAAATCTAAACTGTCTGGATTCTATTAGTACAGGTTGAACATTGTATTTTTGATATAATTATACCCACGCCACAATAGTGGAGAGGCTATTATGCATTTGTGCTGATGTGTGTAACACCTTAAAATATTGGTGCTAGACCCACCTTAAAGTATACCGATCGGCTCAGAAAATTAAATTTAAATTTCTGAATCTTAAACCGATTTTAATGAAATTTAAAACATAGATAGATCCATATCTATATGGACACATAAGCTATACAGTTTTTCAAAAATAGGACCACAAGGGGAGGCGAGGGCAATTTATGCCTCTCACAAACTTTCAAATAAATTTTAATGAAGTTTATAAACATAGATAAATCCGTATTAATATGGACACATAAGCATGATGTGTTTTTCATGGGGTAGGGTATCATATACTTTCTTACTTGTTTTTTATTTTGTTTTCTTTTTAAATGTTAAAGTAGAAGAAACAAAATTAGGGAGCTTCATTAGCCATGTATACGATTTAGGAACGTGCAAAAATGGTTGAGTTTAATTTTGCTGGTCAAAATTCAAAAGCTCAGGGCCAAGAAAATTTCAAAAAATTTGTAACACCAGATATGAACTTTCAGAAATCGCCAATCAAGAAAGACCGTTAGAAATATGAACACAAGATAATATCGAACAAGTTCGGGAGAGCGTTAATGAGAATCCTGAAACATCTACTCGTAAGCGTGTCATTCTACCTTAAATGTTCAGAACTCCATTAAGGAGAACAACAAATAAAAACTGTATTGCTGTTTTTATACAAGATACAAATGCTACACTGAAAGAATTTTCTTCGCAATACTAACGAATTTTGACATTAATCCCATGAAAAATTGCATTATAAAGGAACCTATGCAGCGCTTCGTTGGATCAATGAAACCTGTTTCATTAAAAGGACTTAATGAAACATTACATCAGATCCATGAATATTATTCATTGGATTAATACTTTCAATAAAGTAAAATTTTTTTATTTTTTTTATTTTTTTTAATTACTTTTTTTTCTTTTTTCTTATTTTATTTTACTTTATTTTATTTTATTTTTTATTTTTTTTCTGTCTCTGGTGGGATTCGAACATGCAACCTCGGTGCTGATAGACTAGCTCACTACCAGCTAGTCTACAGGGGCAGTGTAGTTTTTGTATGAAAAAACTATGTTTTGTTCTCAATTAAGAGCGTAAATATGAGATTAAATTGTCCATAATAACAATAACAACGTTGATTGAAAGTGGATTGAAAGTATCTGTTTCATTACTATAATGACATTTTTATTGTCATAATGAAAATTTAAATTTATGAAGGAAATTATTGAAATATGTTGCTTTTATAAAAAAAATTTTTGATTTCATAAATTTAATGGCATACATGTTACATTAGATGTATGAAATTATTAAATCTTACATTTTTTAAATAACAATTAAACATTTTTTTAAGGAAACTATAATTTTGTATTAATTTATGAATATAGTTATGTTTGTTTATTGATTTTTTGTGTTCCCAATTAAAATTTTTTGTTTTACTTAGACAAACTTAAGTTTTCATAAATCCAATGAAAATTTTTAACGTAATTACGAAATCTAATGAAGCGATTTTAACGAAAATACTTCATCAAACCTATGAAATTCCATTTAGACAATGAAAATTTTCATTTACCCAAGGAAAACTTTTTTATGAAAATGATTCATTAAATATATGAAGCATTTTTCTTTCAGTGTACATGAACACGCTTTATATTTTGTGAAAAATTTTGTTAGAAATGCAATGATCAGTGACTATGGCCCACACTGTACGTCGCAATTTTAGGTAAAAGCCAAGAATATCCCCTTTTAACAGTTTACACCCAAAAAAGATGACTAACACTACTGAGAAGGAATATAATGGAATTAGGGTGGCGGTCATTCGGTTTGGATTATTTCTGACAAGGGGATTATTAGAGCCCAAAACATTACATGCGTCCGATTCTGCTTTAAAAGATAAATTAGTTCTGTAACTTAGAAGGTGTCACGTCTTGTAGAAACATCGTTCGGTTTGGATTATTGCTGTCTAATTAAGATACGTGCAATGCTACCCCCAAACTTAGAAATGCGCTACTTCTCAAAACAAATATTGCTACAGAAACTTGGAAGAAGTCACATCTTCTATCAACAACGTACACTCGAGACGACTTCCATGGCTAAATAAATCTACATTTAGGTAGTAAAACGCGAATTAGAAAGAATTAAAGAGAAGGGTGAACTTAAATAAAATAATGTCTTATAAATGAGTGGGTCATTCTCACAAAGCAAAAGTTCAAATTAATTTTTTAAAACAAGTTCACTGAAATCCAGATTAACCTTATTGCCAAAACCAAAAACCCAGCGCAATAATGAGGGAAAACGAAGGAGAGAATACTGTAGGCGTGACTATCGCACGATTCAATCTGAAATATCACACAATTTTAAATGCCTCCAAACTGAATAGTCCAACTTTTCAACTACATTTCTGAGTCTGACGACGAGAAATCCAAGTATCGGGAAATCTTTGCAACAAAACACGACTTTATAAAAAGCCATAGGGAAATGCGAAAAGAGAGTACAAAAACCCATATTTTCTGGATGAAAAGAACCGCGATGAACGAAGACCATTCAAAAATAAAAACTCCACAAGGGCCGATTGCGAAAACTGAGGGGATTTATTTAGACTCTCTATGGCCAGTAAATGATTCCAATTGTCCTTAATAAATCTCTAGATACTCAAACATCTACTTGATTTTTATACTAAAGATAAAGTTCCAGGTAACCCTCTACTTAGTATTGAGAGATCTGAGTCGCTGACGAAATTTAAGCCAACTACAAGAAGAAATTCCCCAAAACACAACATTGTAGGTTTTTTTTTGTTGCTTTCGTTGGTCGATATGTCAAAAACATAAGCAACTTTTGATATTTCCCTCTCTAAGTAAGAAAAAAAAGTAGCACAGCTGTGCTTTCAACGTCTCCTGGCAAATTAATTCGCCTTGAAATTCCACTTGAATTTTCTTTCGCAATATGTGGCCAATTTTCTTTTTTTGAACTCCTAAGTGATGAACGTCCTTGCGAAGAAAGAAATAAATGTTTTATTAACTCTGGGATACCCAACTTCTTTAAGCACACCGATTCATTGTTCAAAATCTAAATTCGAGTTAATTCGTACCTTTTGACGTGACATATTCAAATGTGGCAACAATCCTCGTACAAGCAGATTTTTCAAACATTTCAACATTCGAAACATTTGAAATAAATTTTTGAATTTCATCCATAAATACACACACTACTCGCACAGCAAACGTAACAAACGAACACTCCATGTTGAATTATAATCTGGCATTAGGTTACTGATCCATGTCAAATCTGTGGCTTGAGTTTTTTACATTTTTGCCATTTTTTCTTGTCATTATTGTTGCTGTTGCCTTCACATTGAGTACGAGTACAATTGCTGATATAATGTTGTCATTATACCCCCAAAAGATTGGCAGACTTTTAGATAGATGGATGGATGGATGGATGGACATAAATACATTATGCATACACACACACGCACACAAGTACAAACATAAACAAACAAACATATAACTGTCGTCTAATGTGCCACAGCTCTGTTTTTGTATGTATAATTCTTTATTTTAGCATTTCTTCTTGCTCAAATCCTTATTTCTAAGATACTTTTTGTAGCTGTTTTATTTTTCCTTTCGCATTTGATTGATACGATTTGAATGATACAGCGCAAACAGTGCAAGTAAAAAATTAAAATAATAAAACTGAGAGGTAGAGATGAATGAATGAATAACGAATTCGTTCATTTATAATAATTCAACAATATTTAAGACAATAGATTTAAAAAGAATGATTAAAAGGAGAATAAATTTAAGGGATTTCTTTTTTCGTAAATAAATATTTGAGGTTTAAACAGGTGTTTAGATTAAATGAACTCTTTTTGTAAAATCGCTATTATCAACCAAAATTTTTAAAGTCCCTTAAACGGCTGATACATAAAACGATTTTGAATTGCGCTCTGTTTTTGAGGAACAATGTGCTGAACAATTTCTGTACCAAAAACAGGGCGAAGAGACACTGCAGCAATCACCCATTCAGAAGAGCTCTTAACACTTTTGTGAACGGAAACCGTGATCATTAGAATTTTCGTCAGGCATTGGCAGAACGTAAACTTAGGAATTAGAATAAGATTAGATTAATTATTGTTAGTTCATATTAAATATATGAAGATTTAATAAAAAATCTATAAGAAAAAAAATTTATAATATTATAAGGGACCATAGTCTTCAGATTATTTTATAATTTGTAATTTAATGCTTAAACGTCCTCAAAACTCACAGTATAAAATTCTTCTACTTAGTTTGAAGTGAGTTCCTGAACTTACTTCACTCTTAAATCAACTCCCTCATGTGTGAAAAATACACAACTGGGAATTTTAATACATGACTGCAAGGATCATGTAGTTATCCATTGCTTAGGAGCCGGCGCTATCTAAGCTTCGCAGCAATTACAGCTTCTGATTACAGAACGCACCAACTGACCGAACAAAAGTCAACCCCTTTTTTGTGTTTTTTAGATTAAAAGGGTAAAAACAAAACTTAATACTCCAAGATATCCAAAGGACCTATATAACTATTAAGTACAAAATCTTTATGGCCCCATCGACTACTTGTTCGCTAAGCAATACATAGGACTTACAGCCGGGAACCGAAAGGTCTATCAATTGGAAGCCCCCGAAAAGTTTCCAAGTTGCAAGCAACACCAAGAAATAAGTGCTCCTCCAGATGCATAAGCCCATCTACGGAGAGAACTTTAGATACAGCGCGCTAACAAAACCATAACTTATCCTAATAATAACGACTTCGTACACTTCTTCCCCAAACGATTTTGCGAGCAATTTTATAAGCGTTGTAATATAAAGCAAATGAGGTAGGTTTTTAAAAAAAAACAGGTCTTGCTGAAATCCCCATAATGGTAGAATGACCAAGGCCTTACCTATGTTTAGAATGTGAAGAGAACAAAATAGAAAGGCTTTATGACTCAAAATAAGGCCTACTATACAGAAATTATTTTTACTACTTTTACCTGCTTTGTTGGACTTATTTGTCAAACAGTTGTGATTTCGATTTACATAAGCACTCCCATATGGCCTTATCTCAAAGTTGATCTCAACCACTTGGTGAGTTAATATATGCACTAACCAAATAGACCTGTGTGCGTTAGGATTATTTTCACATACAGGTGAAAATTCGAGTGTATAATCCGACAAAAACTATACTTTCATCCGTTGGTTAGGAGCCGGAGCTGTCTAACCTCCACTGCTGTAGTTAATACAGCAACTTCTGTTGAAAAATCTCCATAGGCCAAACTTTCCCAAAATGGTGAAAAATCAGCCTTGCATGTAAAAGAGTCCGAAAGTATTCCTTCAAAGAAGAGGAAGGCTTCCGCAAGACAATCTTCCTGCGACAGGAAGTATATATTGCGAGCATAACAACTAACGGAGACCCCAGCCAATAGTCAGACCATTACCGAAGTACCGGGGCTACTGACTCCCGTAGTATCAGATAACAGATGACTCAAGAAATCCGATAACTTCAAGAGCCTTATCCCTTCGGATTTTGTCGCATCCTTGCTTTGCATGCACCATGAAAGCTTTCCATTGATTTATAATGTCCTAGAAGAGAATATTGATACTTTCATGTTCTTCTGGACCGCTACCATACCTCGGTTCTAAAAGAACTCCATGGCAGAACGCCTATAAAACAAAAAAGGTAAATTTTCCGATACCTTCTGGCGGTTTCCCTATGGCATAGCCTTCTTGACCAGTTTTTGCTCAATTTAAGGCAACAAGAACAAGAACATCAATACATTTAATTTTATTGTACATTTTAATTGTCATAATGATGAAACGTATTGAAATTGGTAAGAAACGGTTTATAATTTTACGCAGTCCTCATACAAGCCTCTTTTTGGAATGGGGATCCAGAAAATACCCATATAAGCCCTGTTCCTAAAAGTACTTTAAGACAAAAAATCTCATACTGATGTCAATATCTAAATATTCAACACAAAAAACTCTTATATGATCTGGTGGGTCCCAAATGGGGAACACTTACAAAATATAATTAGTATTGTGGTTATTTTGTTGAACTATTTATGGTTTTTAATCCAAATTTTTCTTCATATGAACTTAAGCCTAATTAAAAATATTAAAATTTGGCTTACAAAATATCTCTGTAAATACTATTCACTTAAGGACTGTAGATTTCTGATAGGTTTTATGACGGGTCATTGTTGGACTGCGGTATACGCCCGTAGGGCGGGGCGGTTGAATAGTGGCAATTGTAGATTTTGTGGGGTACCAGGGGAAAAGGAGACGGTAGAGCACTTGCTATGCTACTGTCCGGCACTCGTGCGCTCCAGGGCGAACTGTCTTGGAGATCATTATCTCCAAGATCTCGGGGAAATCTCTGAATTTGGGTTAATGAGACTCCTGGCATTCGTCAAGAGAGTGTGGGGTACTCTGGGTACTATCACATCTGACTGACCTTTTTACTGACTTTCTTCTGCGGGTTATCGTACAATGTGGTAACGCTAGGGGCCTATTTGGTCTATGCGGGGTCTTTGTGACCGGCCACTCTAACCTTACCTAACCTAACTATTCACTTAATCTATATTTTGTATTAATCGATTAATCGCGCGAATAATTATTCGAGGTGAAAATTTTATCGAATAATTTAATTTTATTCGGTTAATCGAATAATTTTAATTTTGTCAAATTTAGAAGTTTAAAAATAAGACCAAAAATTATATATTTTAACATAAAAATTTTATTAAAAAAGTAACAACAACTTATCAAATGTACTTCATGTAATAAAAGAGGAAAATTTTTTACATAAAAAATAGCATAAAAATTAAAGCTTATCTTCTAAATTAAGCACGACAAAAAACATCTTGTACATTAAAAATTTTGTATGCCCAAAAATTACTTTGATAATAAATTGGCAAATGCACGGCTTAAAAAAAACGAAACTGGAAACATGCTTTATTTTTTGCGAAAACAACAAAGCAGGTTGTTTTTGTTTTTATTTTGTTTTTTTTTTTTTTCTTAACCTACTAACAACCATGGTGGAATAAGCAGGTGACATCATTACGGCAACAAATACAACATTGCAACAAAAATGTAAATGTGCTCACTTAACTTTCACGCTCAGAAGACAAACGTGCCCAGCAGTAAAAATAAATAACATCACTGTTCCGGTAGAAAACCATGTAAAGTACTTGGGAATTCATATAGATAGACGCTTGACCTGGTCTCGTCATATCGAAGCGAAAATAACGGCTATGAGACTTAAAGCAGCTCAACTACTTGTCTTTAGACAACAAAATTCTTCTATACAAGTCCATCATAAAACCAATATGGACATATGGCATCCAATTATGGGGTACTGCATGCGCATCTAACATCCAAAACATTTTTTACGCATTTTTCCGGCTTCCCTGTTGATAAACAACCATAATTTTATTTTTGGTAAGCATAACAACTTTATTTGTATCCAAAACATAATCGGACGCAATAATAATATACATAAGTATGTAGTTGCAGCAGTACTAATTTTACCGTATGGTTGTCTGTGTCATTTATATGGTTGAAGTAGCCATAATATGTTTAAAAATAGTTTTATTAGACGGGACCACACAAAAAAATGTTTTCTATGCGTGTCTCAAATTGTTTCTTTGAATATAAATTCATTTTTATGAAACAAAACTTCCAATTTTAGATAAAAGCTTTTAGATTCGTTCACACTAGGCAGCATTTTCACTTGTGTTCATAATGGAGTAAAAATTTTGTTTGCGACCACACATATTTTAAATAAATTATTATTATTATTTGAAGGAACATTTTGTTAAAATTTTCATTCAAAACTAAATAAAATTATTATAAACGTCATAACCAAGGCCCATCATCAGGTCTGGGGTCAAATTACCGCATACCATATCGAGCAAAATTGATCGAAATTTTTTTTATTTTGGTATTATGACTCTCGATATCGAATGAAATGTACCGTAATTTGACATGATAACATTCGATATCGAGTAACCAAAGACATTACATCTCTCTAGTTTTCATTCGATACGTCAGTGTCCATCGTATATAGAAAAATACGATAGTTTACTCCATAAGATAGCGTACTCGATATTGAATGCGGTAATTAGGCCCCTGCTTACTTGTACAAAATAAAAAAAAAACGGCATGTATTTTGTTTGTGTAAAATTTCATATACAAGGCAAAAGGAAAAAACGTGTATGTGTGGCATTCCATAAAGGTATGTGAAGAAAAAAAACAATAAACGTAAACAAACATATGCATGCACATGAAAGCAAAATGTAAACAACTTTTGACAGCTCAAAAGAATATAAACAATGATCATCAGGCTTCTTGCGCAGACCTTTTCAATGGGCCTTGGTCATAAATAATTTACAAATTGTTGCTGAAGTAGAAGTTGACTCAATTTAAAAAAAAAAAAAACAAGGCGAATTCTTACAAGGTGGTCTTATTTTGAAAACGTTTACAACACTGTAAAATACTTTAACGTTGTGTCAAAAATAATACAACACTTAAGTAAACAATTCAAACAAATTTTTCATTTTGTTTTTAATTTTAAATTATGTTTAATAATTTAAAAAATTTTAAATTTCATAATTTTAAGCGAAAATTATAGTATTTAGCTTAAATTCCCCAGAACCACCAGGACGGTATACCATTTTGACACATGGTTGGTAATCAGCTGTTGCTTACGTAGCAAGATAATTTCACCTGGTGTAAATTCACCTTGAAAAAATGTTTGTTTGAAAACTGAAAGGAAAATATATGAAATACTTTGGGAAGAAACAAGGCGAATTCATACAAGGTGACCTTGGCTTGCTACGTAAGCAACAGCTGATAACTAACTTTATGTCAAAATGATATGCCGTTACTTTTTTTTGACATTTCTATTTAAATATTTATTTGAATTCAAAATAAATTTCAAGATTTTTTTTTATAAATTATAAATTAAAAATGAATCCCACAACGCACATGCACGCAAAACCTCAAACCTAAAAGAAGGAAGTGGAGTACTTCCAGCTTGACGAACATCGTTATATCGGCTCAGAAAGTGATTCTGAGAGTATACTTAAGGATTGTGTAGGAACAATATTTGAAGGTGCTACAAACATCTGCACAAACGAATCCCAGCATAGGCTGTTAAGTAGGCGATGGTACTTAATATACAACTCCTAAAATAATCTTCTGATGATTATTTGATGAGTAATCTTGGAATGCTAACCATGCAAGTCCTAACTATCATTTAATAATTATTTCAAGAGTACAAAAACTACAATGTTACACTAAGTTCATCCTTTGTTAAAACATCATCGAATTAATCTTTTGCGACTCCACGTATGAGTCATATAACAATTACTGAGCTTCCTAAATAAGAGGGGTTTTTTTAAACATGCAAATTCCATTGTCAAAACAATTTCAATAAAACAAACCTTTCTTGTCGAAAATTACAATACATATGTATGTATTCAAAGCTTAATCCTAATTCTTATTTGTATTTGTTAGCCGTTACCAATGTAACCGCTAATTAATTGCATTCAAGTGTCAAAAAAGCCTGCTACATGCAGAGAAAAAATATGGTTGGGCATGGTTACGGCAACAACACTATGTTTGATGTAACGATATATTGTTGTCGTACACAAATAATTGTTATTTTTATTTAATATCATCAATATTATAGTTACTGTAAACATATCAATGTTTATCGCAATTATGAATTTGAGTATTGTTGACCGAAAAATAATTATTTTTCTAACAACTTAATTATGATAACTTTCTAAACATATTATATTTCTCACAACCATATTATGATATTTAATAGCCATAACATGATAACTTTCTATACATTTATCATATTATGTTAAAGATGCAATCAAACTATTTTTACTCTAATCATATTATGTTAGCGCCATTTGTAAAATAATTTTGAAGAAGTTGTGTCATTTTTTTTATTTGTGAGCGGTTAAACAATTAATAGATAAAATTCCATAAAAAAATAAGTTTAAAGAAATAAAAAAATTAAAATATTAGCGGAGTTCATTCAGTATAAGTGATGTAATGGTGCAAATGCAAAACATCGTAGTTTTTTTGTAAAATCCAACAACAAAACACACTGAGATTTCGTTATAATTTATAAAAGTGCTACGATATTTCATCAACATCTTAAAATCGAAAAAATGGACACACGCGGTTGCCCATGAAAACCACAGATTTTTCATTTGCTCTTTTGCAAGCCTTTTATTGAACTCCGCTATTTGATTAACTTTAAGAAAAATTGTAAAAAGCCACAAAATAAAAAATCGATTCAAAAATATTTTAATTTATTTTGTATTTTTATGACAGCTATGAAAGGTGCTGTATCATAATATGATTGCTTCTAAATTTATTATGATTAACATTGTTTGCGCCGCACACGCGCAATTTCGCACTAACTTACAACGCACCACTTACAACGCAGGGAACATGGAACATTGAACATGTTTCGTGTGTCCATCCGTGGCTGTAACGATATGGTAACCTTCAATTGGAGAGTTTTTTTTTGTTTTGACAATTGTCATTCTTTTTTACTTTTTTTTTGCTAATCACTTCCTTTTTTCAACTCAAGCCTTAAGCAACTAAATTAACGTGATAAGTTTGTGAGACAAATCTGAACATAAAAAAAAAACCTAAGTTGTAAAGAAGATTGTAAGCTCTCGAAAGTGTACAACCGTTGTTTTTTAATTAACCTTGTGCCCGTGGTGTGATACTTAAGCCCGGCCTTAATACCAATAAAGCAAAATTTGTGAAACCTACAAAACCAACCCCCACAGTGTTTTTATTAACAAGTTGACAGCAGGTGTCCACAACACTTTCAGCCACCCGTTGGTGTACCAAATCGTGTCGAGGTTGCCAAGGAACTTGTGTCGCCTACCATCGACGTTTTACTCAACTCCACCCGCTAGAGAAGCAAGCAACCCATTTTCCTGCCATCGTGGTGTTCCTGCCATCGGCTGGCCCACCAGTGTGTGAACAGAACGCTTAGCGTTACAACTGGCCCAGCCGCATCTACATCCCAGTTATTATCGAGGTAAACATTTGGTCCTTCGCCCGTTGAATAGAAGTTAAAAGAGGTACGTACATTGGACTTTAAATAAAAAATATATTGTGTTTCAAAAATTATTCGTGCTCCAGTGAAAGTGAGGTTAGGTGGGCGCCATTTAGTTAGTTAATTTATATTTGTGAGCCATCTTTTTTATTTGTGCGGACAGTTACTCGCCCGTTTGTTGTTGTGTTTTTTTTAACAAACACTTGTTTTCCGCAATTATTAAACTCGCTGAAAAACAGTAGTGGCGCGATTTTTTTAACTTTTTTTCTCGTTTTTCATATTGGTTAATTTTTTTGCGATTTTTCAAAAAGTGTTTCCTTTTGTTGTTCGGCATTTTTCCCCTTGAATAAAAAACAGAATGGCGAATCTTGAGAAATTTATTCGAGCGGGGGATGAACTGACCGGGTTTGAAGTTATGTTTAAAAAAGAGGACTTTTCTAGTTATTCGGCCGATGCCTTTGAATTTGAGAAAAGTGAATTAAATAAAAGTTGGGAAAAATATAAAAAGTTGTACGATGAGTGTTCCGCGGAAAATGCAGACACTAAAAAAGAGGCAGCAGCGATTCAGGCAAAGTATTCACAAATTCGAAAAACTTATGTGAGGTGTATTAATATTCTGGCAAAGGCAAAACAGACATTAGACGGGGAAAATAAAGATAAGGAGGAAACAGTGGTTCCCAACCTTCATGGTTCTATACCTGTACCACCGTGTGATACTGGCGTGTTTTATGGAGATTACGTATCGTGGCCCACATTTAGGGACATGTTTACGGCAATTTACATAAACAATACGCGACTAAGCCCTGTTGAAAAATTATTTTATTTGTTTAGAAAAACGGACGGTGAAGCTAGAGATATTAATAGAAATATTGCTTTAACTGCCGAAAATTTTGAAATTGCATGGAGCAATCTTAGATCCCAGTATGAAAATAAACGCGTGTTAATTAATAGTCAACTTAAAGTATTGTTTAATTTGGCTCCTTGCCAACAAGAGGTAGCATCGGAAATAAAAAGATTGCAAAGGGAAATTAACAATTGCATATCAGTATTAAAATTATATAATGTTGACATTAATTCATGGGACCCAATTTTCGTATTTCAATGCTCATCGCGGCTTTCAGAATGCACTTTAAATCTTTGGGAACAATCAGTGAAGAACAAAACAGAGGTTCCCAAATGGGACGAGTTGAACAATTTTTTGACGGACAGATTTCATGCCCTTGAGAGTGTTTCTGATATTATATTAGCAAATGGTGTAGCTGCCAGTGGTTCCCAAGCAGCTTCGGCCAATAATAATCAGACATCTACAAAAGTTAAGCAATTTAAGGCCCATCATACAAAAGTTGATTCAAGTTCATGCAAATTATGCAAGGAGAATCACAAAATTAGCTCTTGCAGTAAGTTTCTTAGTATGGACTATAGAAGTCGTGTTTCAACTTTGAAAAAATTTCGATTCTGTTTTAACTGTCTAACAATGGGTCATATGTATGGGAATTGTAATAGTCCAAATAGTTGTTCAAAGTGCAAGAAAAAGCATCATACATTGATGCATAAAGAATTCGTAAGGAATAATACTACCACACAGTCCCAGTCGAATAATAATTCTCAGGGTGAAAATCAAAGTAACATCAGTCAGCCACAGTTATCTGAAGCTGCTAGTACATCTAGAGGGGTTCAGTCGCATCACACTACAGTCGCGAAAAAAGTCATGTTAGCCACAGCTTGGGTTAATGTTAGCAGTTTGGGTTCTAGTTACAAGGTACGGGCATTAATAGATCCCTGTTCAGATGAAAGTTTTGTTTCGGAGAGAATACAAAAGTTGTTAAAGTTGCCTACTAATCCAGTTTTTGCGGAAGTCACAGGGTTAGGAGGGGAGATAATCAGTAGATCTTCTAAAATGGCAATGTTTACAATTGTGTCGCTGTTTGATGAGAACGTGTCTCTCAAAGTACAAGCGTTAGTGGTTTCTCGTGTTACGGGCAGTATCCCTACACATTCCTTTGTTCCCCCGAAAAATTTTGTAACACCGAAATTAAGCTATGCCGAGCCAGAATTTTTTGAAAGCAGTGAAGTAGATTTATTGTTAGCGGGTGACCTTTATCCCTCAATTCTTCGTGGTGGAGTGAAACATGGTATTTTTGAATCACTGGTGGCTCAAGAAACCATTTTTGGTTGGATTGTCACGGGTCCAACGCCTATGGGGGCTTCCACACGAATGGTAAGAATGTCTCATATGACGAACGTTTCTATTAGTGACCAGTTAGCAAAGTTTTGGGAGTTAGAGGAAGTGTCTCAAAATGTAGTTTTATCAGATGAGGATAAAAAATGTGAGGAGATCTATAGCTCCACGACTGTTCGAAATTCTGAAGGGAGATACGTTGTGGGTCTTCCCTTTAAAAGTGATATAGAGGCTTTAGGTCCTAATAGACATATTGCGATTTGCCAATTTTTAAGAAATGAGAAATCGTTATTACGCAATCCTGAGCGCAAGGCTCAGTATGATGAGGTCCTTAAAGAATACATAACTTTGGGGCACATGGAAAGGGTTGAAAACACTTTAGGTAGTTCAAGTTATTATTTACCACATCATGGCGTTTTTAAGCCAGAAAGTACAACAACAAAGCTAAGGGTGGTTTTTAACGCATCAAGTGCTTCTTCAAATGGAAAAAGTCTTAATGATTTGTTGTATACTGGCCCAGTTTTGCAAGCTGATTTAGTGAGTTTAGTCCTTAAATGGAGATTGTTTCAGTTTGTTTTCAATGCGGACATATCAAAAATGTACCGGCAGATTTGGGTGAAACGTGAGCATAGGCACTGGCAGAAAATTGTTTTTCGGGTTTCTGAAGATAATGAGGTAGAAGATTATCAGTTGAAAACGGTTACGTTTGGCGTAAATTGTGCTCCTTTTTTGGCTCTAAGAACCCTCATTCAGTTAGCTAGTGATGAAGAGCAGCGTTTCCCAATTGGTGCTCGAATTCTTCGTGAGTCCATGTATGTGGATGATGCTCTAGTAGGAGCTCATTCTATTTCAGAAGCGTTAGAAGCACGTGGCCAATTAATTGGCATATTAGAAACAGCAGGGTTTGAGTTGAGAAAATGGACATCAAACTCGAAAGAAATTTTAACAAATTTGCCTAAAGACCATCTGTTTAATGACTCATTTTTGGATCTTGATGACAAGAGCACCACAAAAACTCTAGGCATTCGGTGGAATGCGGCAGATGATACGTTCTACTTTACCACTGAAAAAATCAAAATAAAGCAGTGTTATACGAAAAGGGAAGTGCTGTCGATTATTGCTAGGCTTTTTGATCCAGCAGGTTGGCTAGCGCCAGTGGTAGTTACAGCGAAAATTTTGATGCAGCAAATGTGGCTCGATAAAGTAGAATGGGATGAGGCAATTAAGCCGTTGGCCTCAAAAAAGTGGCAGGAATTTATTTCTAAATACAATGAAATAGATACAATTAAGCTTGCACGCTGGGTTAAATATTCGCCAGACTGTGATATTGAATTTCATGGGTTTTGTGACTCATCTGAGTTAGCGTATGCGGCCACATTGTACGTAAGAGTTAGCAAGGGAAGCGAAGTGTTTACAAGTTTGCTCGTTAGCAAAACAAAGGTAGCTCCGGTAAAAAAGCCATCTTTGCCGAGATTAGAGTTATGTGGTGCAGTTCTGTTAGCAAATCTAGTAAAAAGTGTGATTCCCACGTTTAACCTTATAACGCATTCACTTTATTTGTGGTCCGATTCAACGATAGTGTTAGCATGGTTGCGAAAACCACCTTGTAATTGGAAGACCTTTGTGGCGAATAGAGTGGCGTCCATATTGGACAAGGTAGGCAACAAAAATTGGTATCACGTAGTTTCTGCTGAAAATCCTGCTGATCTAGCAACCCGGGGGCTGACTCCTTCGGAACTACGAGAAAATAAGCTTTGGTGGCATGGTCCTGAGTGGCTCATATTGGAGAAATCGTTATGGCCCGTAGACAACAAAGAGTTCGACACGGCGCAGGAATCAAAAAAGGTTCAGGTTCTTGTTGCTAGATCGACCGAAAACGAAGATGTGCTTGAACGTTTCTCATGCTTGCCTAGAGCATACCATGTATTAGCCTACGTGTTCCGATTCTGCCATCTTGTTCAGAAAAAGAGAAGTTTAAGTTTCGGATCACGAAGAATCTCTGCTCAAGAGCTAGTTTTTGTTAGAAACCGCTTGTTTTTCCTTTCCCAACAACGTCATTTCGTGAATGAGTATCAGGCTTTGAAATCGGTAAAGAAATTAGAATCTCGTAGCGCTTTACTAGCACTCACGCCATTTCTAGACAAAGACGACATTATTAGAGCGAATGGTCGCCTGGGTTCCACAGCTTGCCTGTCATATAATGAACGACATCCCATTATTCTTGCGTACGGCAGTAAACTAGCTCGCCTTTATGTCGAATTTGTTCATAAATTATCGTGCCACGGTGGCCCGCGTTTAGTATTAAATCTAATTCGTCACGAATGTTGGATATTGAAGGCAAAAAACCTAGTGAAAACCGTGACTCATAATTGCCGAGCTTGTGCTTTACATCGGAAGAAGTTGCAGGAGCAGATAATGGCCCCTTTACCGGAGGAAAGGACGTCCCTTAGCCGACCTTTTTCAAATACAGGTGTTGACTTTGCGGGCCCGTTTGAAATTAAAAGTTTTACGGGACGGTGCTGCAAAATCACTAAGGGTTACGTGTGCCTTTTTATTTGCTTCTCCACTAAGGCAATTCACCTCGAGGCAGTAAGCGACTTAAGCACTCCAGCCTTTTTAGCGGCTCTAGCCCGATTTATTGCTCGTCGAGGTTGTCCAAACAAAATGTTTTCCGATAATGGTCGCAATTTCGTGGGTGCGGCTAAACAGCTCGATGCGAATTTTGAAGCTAGTGTGAAACAGATGAGAGATGACGCTATCACGAAATATGAGCACCAGAAACTGTCGTGGCACTTTATACCAGCCTCGGCCCCCCATATGGGCGGTCTCTGGGAGGCGGGCGTGAAAAGTTGTAAAACGCATCTTAAAAAAATCGCTGGTCAAATGAAACACACGTTTGAAGAGTTCTCCACTATTCTCGCAAATATAGAAGCCTGCCTTAATTCGCGTCCGTTAGGTGCGTTGCCGGATACTGTAGACGAACCTACGACCCTTACGCCAGGTCACTTCCTCATCGGCTCAGCTATAATGACCCCGGCCGAACCCGAAGAACTGTCACCTGTTAAAAGCTATATAAACCGCTGGCGTAAGGTCAAAGCAATGCAGCAGGAGTTATGCCATCGCTGGAAGCACGAGTACCTAAAGGAGCTGCATAAGCGCAACAAATGGAAAACTCCTCAGCAAGATCTTAAGGATGGCGACATTGTGGTTCTGAAGAACGAACCGGCTGGTCTAACTGAATGGCGATTAGGTCGTGTTTTAAAGGTATATCGTGGTTCCGATAATAGGGTCCGAGTAGTAGATTTAAAAACTCAAAAGGGAAATATCACTAGGCCGATTCATAAACTTGTCCTGCTGCCCCACCTTACATAATCACGTATTTCACTTAGCCACCTAAACCTCACTCACGTCCTCGAAACCACTCGTTTTTCTTGCCTCATCTAAATGGTTTAATAATAAAAATAAATTCCACTCCATTTCAGATTTACATCATGTGTGACGGGTTCTTTAACCCCAATTTTCCCTGCTCACTGTGCAACAGGTTCCATGCCATTCGCCAGTGCACCCGGTTTATGTGTATGAACGTGGAGAACAAATTAAGAGCCGTGGCCCATCATGCACTGTGCTCAAATTGTCTCGCCCAAACCCATGACCGCAGCGCGTGCAAGAGCCTAGACCGGTGCCGGCGGTGTAGCCAAGACCACCACACGTGGCTGCACCCGTTAGAGACTGGTAAAATTTGGTTGCCAATGACGGCTGATGTCGGGATCAAGACCGGCCCAGAAGCCTCCTATCAGTGGACTCGGGTCTTGATCAACCCCAATGTGGCTCGGTCCTCAATTATGGCCGAGGAGGCCAGGGCCTTATATTGCGAGGTAAGGCAAGGCCGCACCAAAATAACCGTCTGCCACAATCAGCTGGAGGGTCGTAAAGTCGGTGTGACCTGGGTGGTGGAGGACAAAGAGTACGGGCGCAGCCCGAGAGCGAAAGTAGACCGGACACAACTAGTTGGGGTGCGTGAGACGTGCTTGGCGGACCGTAATTGGAGCAGGAGCTCGGGATATTACCTGGTCCTAGGCGCGGATGTGGCTCATCTGATTTTTAATGGCCAGGCAGCGGGTAGAGGAGGGCTCTACACACAACCCACGATTTTTGGGCTGACCGTCTTTGGGGAGGCTCGAGTGGTCACTCAATAACCAGCCAGCTATAACTAACCTTTAATTTTTTTTTGTACATAACCGTTTCTTTTTTTTGATCTCAAATGTACTAATTATCATGAATCTCCATATAGTTAAGCCTTTAAAATAAGTACCATGAATTTGTAGTATATAATATTTTATTTTTCTTTTGGCTCATTAATGAATTTATCTTATATTTTCTTGTTAATTTTGATACATTAATACACCTGGTTCTTTTTATTTGCACGATAGGTGCAAGGTGGGCGGCATGTTTGCGCCGCACTCGCGCAATTTCGCACTAACTTACAACGCACCACTTACAACGCAGGGAACATGGAACATTGAACATGTTTCGTGTGTCCATCCGTGGCTGTAACGATATGGTAACCTTCAATTGGAGAGTTTTTTTTTGTTTTGACAATTGTCATTCTTTTTTACTTTTTTTTTTTGCTAATCACTTCCTTTTTTCAACTCAAGCCTTAAGCAACTAAATTAACGTGATAAGTTTGTGAGACAAATCTGAACATAAAAAAAAAACCTAAGTTGTAAAGAAGATTGTAAGCTCTCGAAAGTGTACAACCGTTGTTTTTTAATTAACCTTGTGCCCGTGGTGTGATACTTAAGCCCGGCCTTAATACCAATAAAGCAAAATTTGTGAAACCTACAAAACCAACCCCCACAGTGTTTTTATTAACAAGTTGACAGCAGGTGTCCACAGCACTTTCAGCCACCCGTTGGTGTACCAAATCGTGTCGAGGTTGCCAAGGAACTTGTGTCGCCTACCATCGACGTTTTACTCAACTCCACCCGCTAGAGAAGCAAGCAACCCATTTTCCTGCGAACGCGTGTGCCATCGGCTGGCCCACCAGTGTGTGAACAGAACGCTTAGCGTTACAACCGGCCCAGCCGCATCTACATCCCAGTTATTATCGAGGTAAACAAACATGATGATAATATGATTACTTCTTAGCTTATTATGATTAACATGACAATAATATGATTAATTTCTTAGCTTATTATGATTAACATGACAAAAATTTGATCACTTCTTAACTTAGTATGATTAACAGAATAATAATATGATTAAGGGAAAAATATTATGATGTAATGGTACGAGTATATTTAGTCATAATATGATTCAATAATAATCTTAATATGGTGACTACAATCATAATTCTTATCATAATATGTTGCTCTTAGAATATGTTTACCACAACCATGTTTTTTCTTTGCGTGTAGGCTCAAAGTGTCGGATCTTTTCAGCCTCCGGTGACCTTTGAACTTTATTAGATCCCGAGCGAGGTAATTGGGATGGACCATTAGTTTATCTATGTATTTGACTGAATACTTTTTAATTTCTTCCTGGGTGGTAGCGATCTCTGTGGATATTGTCATTAATAATAAAAAAAATAAAACAAACCGACTTTAGGATCTTTCAAATAAGATTTTCTGACATGAAAAAAACGCTTGAAGCTCTTACTTAGGTAGTTTATTTGTACGGCTGAGCATTTCACGAGTTATAAAATAATTCCTTCATGAAACTCATGCGAATATTGACATGATTTCTGAAAGACTCGTGAGATAATCTTTACACACATCTCAAACGCCTAATATAAGCGTCTTTCTCTGTGTTGTAGAAGTATCTCAAAGAGGAATCAGCTAGTGCAACAGTTTCTCCCGTACGAGGAATCTTTTACGATTTAAAAATGAGTTCTTCAACGATGAAACACGCTCTTCATGAGATTCCTAGTAGACTCTTACACAATTAAAAATGCTGGCTGGGGTAATACCAACTCCACTATTGTGATGAGGGTATAAATATAATTTTTTTCCATTGAGTTCTTAAAACTATGTAGGTTTAAAACTTTTACTAGTGAATACAATGAAACCTTATCAGAAAAAGATTCCATGAGCAATCGGTCTGCTTCACCTGCACTTTTTTTTAAATAAAAAAAGCAAAACTTCTTGCAAATAAGGTTTTCTAAGCACACATTTTTAAATTATTGCATTCCACAAAACACGATTTAAAATTAAAATTAAAAACAAAAGGAAATATGACAGCATATATTTTTGACACACAGCTAATTTGTTTACTACAGTGTTGTATAATTTTGACACAACGTTAAAGTAATTTACAGTGTTGTATCCATTTTCAAAATAAGACCACCTTGTATGAATTCGCCTTGGGAAGAAATAAGATAGAAGAAAAAACGAAATTGTTGCTTCGATTGTGAACATGGATTTAAGGTTAAATTTTGAAAATTTCTCGAATTAAAATTACCCGGGAATTATCTATAAAATTTAGCTAAAATGTAAAATATGGGAACTAGAAAATTCATAAGAAAACCCAAAAAAAATCCATATGTTTCTGTTAAGCTGAACCGATCATAAGAAAGACAGAGATTTATTTTTTCTATGTATGTATAGGTATTCTTAATGTCAAACTAAATACAAAAAAAAAATTGACAGCCAGCTTAACGCTCTCGCCTTGGTTTCTGTCAACATAAATTTTGCAATTGAGTTCAAAACTTAAAGTGAAACAGACAACAAAATTTAAAAAAAAATAATAAAATTACAAGCAACATTTGACAGTTTTAAACGGAAAACTTGCTATTTTTTTCAGCAAGAAACTGAAAAACAGCACAAACTGATGTTTAACTAATAGTTTTGTAGTTTTATTAAAAAAAAAAAAACTAAAAACTTTAAATGCTTAAGTTAAAAAAAACCCCCCGAAACGATTGAGTTGTTTAAGAAATCGATGTGCCAAATAAATGTGGGGTATAAAAGCAACTTGCAGTATTAATAAAAAGCTGAACAAAAAAAAAAATATATATTTATTATGAAAATAAGAAGAAAAAATAATAATAATTTTGCCAGCAGCTTTATATTGTACAATCTGACAAATTCCTTTAGCCTCAGCGAGGTGTTAAATCGTAATGACATGATATGCCAGAGTCAGTGAGCGAGCGATACATGCGATATCGAAATACACACAAGTACAACTTCAGTACTCTTAGAGGATTTTCAGCAGTACATACAAACATAATCATCAGCATCATTTGGGCTTTAAATCGTATGTATGTACATGTGTATTTCAGATGTATAATATCCCAGTTGGCTATGTCGTGCAAGAATCATTGATGAATCGTTCACGACAATGTTAATTCCTGCACGACACGTAAGGGACAACTAATGCAAATCGTCGATGACATTTTCAAACAAGTGTCGCGTAAATCGTGCACGACACAAAGAGAGACAATGTCGCTCAGCCTGTCGTTGATGACCACATGCACGACATTTCGTCCATATAGTCGTTAATGACCACATGAAAGGCATTGTCGTTTGTATTGTCTTTGATGACTATATAGACGACAATGGATTCTACTTTGACGTCAAAGTCTGCGTAAAGGACAATATCGATGAAGTTGCAGGAGATATAGCTTACACGACAATGTCGCCTATAAACCTAAATGAATAAATAAAAATAAACAATAGCACATATATGTTTTCAAAATCATACCTTAGTCTTTGAGTTCTCAGACTTCACTGACTGATTTTCTTCACTTTGCTTTGGTTGTTTTTTTACTATCGTTATTTTACAGTTATTTTTATTTTTTATAGGGAACAACTTATTTTTGTTTGTTAAGAAGACAGCTTACAAGACAATCTCGCTCATATTGTCGTGCTTAGAAGTTGATAAAGGACACCTTACAAGACACTGTCGGTCATGTTGTCGTGCATACACTTTAATACAGGACAGCTTACAAGACACTGTCGCTCATACTGTCGTGAATAGTTGTTGATAGAGGATACCTTACAAGAAAATGTCTGTCATGTTGTCGTGGATAAGTTTTAACAAAAGACAACTTGAAAGACAATGTCGGTCATGTCGTCGTTTATTAACTTCTTCAAAAGACAGTGCACTAGACAATGTCGAGTATTTTGTCGTCCACGAAATTTTCCACAAAATTGTCTTCCAGAAATCCAGAAGTGATAGAAGACATGTCTTGCATAAATTGTTGACGACAATGTCGTCGACGGCAGTTTGGCCAACAGGGATGCGCTATATAAGTATGTATGTATGTGTAAATGACCATGTATGTTTGCTAATGTATTGGCAACATGGCTGGCAACATTATACCTCGCAACGTTTTGTCTCGTATTTTTGCTCCAAACAATTTGTGTCTGCCTGTCTAGCGGGTTGGTAGGTTGGTTGGTTAAATAGTCAAGTGCTACAAGTTTCTGCACTCGCATACTAAATACAATCTGTAGGATTGTGTCATTTGCCAGATACAACATTAAGGATAACATATTCCCATTTTAGGGATTAACTAAAGCAGAAATATTTTTGAATGTGCAAAAGGTCGCTGTAATCATTTTTCATGGGCAGAAATTGTATTTGAAAATAAATTTTTTCAAACCCTTACAAGAAGTTTAAAGGCCTTATTCATAAAAAATATTTAAGGTTTATAAAAGGATTGTTAAACGATTTCTCTATGAAAATCTGTTTAAAAACTTTTTATAAAACTGAAATATATTTTATTACTAAGGGGGTATGTGTTTTATAGTACGAGTACAGGGTTCGCGACTTAAAATAATAAATTGAATAGATTTCAATAAGTATTTGTTAATTATAATAATTATTAGACAGGGGCCAATTAATATGCAAAATGCATTTCTTTTCTTCAATATTTAAATGCTAAGTTATACAAAAATATAATTTACCGAAAAATGTCATGAACAGCTCAAGTTTTATGTACAAACAAAAAATTTTAAAATAGGCAAAATAAACTCAAACCAAAACAAAAAAATATAGTCAGAATTATGCAAAAAAAAAAGAGAAAAGACAAAAATATGTACATCAATATTTTTTTTTAAACAATTATATTTTTTTATACCCTCCACCACAATTAGTTGTTAAGAGGGTATATTAAGTTTGTCATTCCGTGTGCAACTTTTTTATTATTCATCTCAGACCCTATAAAGTATATATATTCTGGGTCCTTGAGTAATTTTAAGTCGATTTAGCCATGTCCGTCTGTCTGTCTGTCTGTCCGTCTGTCCGTCTGTTGAAAACACGCTCATTTTCGAAACACTCAAAAGAAATAAACAAACTTGGTGCCAAATTGCTTGTAGTTATCCTAAGCAGTTTGGGATTGAAATCCAGCAAAATCGGTTCAATAGGATCTGAGCTATGAATCAAAATGTGGAACCACCACCTAAAAAAAATTGATAATTTTGTTACAAAAACTAACATAAATGGTGGAAAAATGCACAGAATGATATAAGATTTCGCAACAGTTCGTTTTATTTAACTGGAAATCACGCTGTAAAATTTCTTGAAGATCCGTCCATGATTTACCCTAGGTCCCATATAAGCCCTACTCCCGGAAAACAGTATAGTAAGCCTAAAACCCTAACTAACAATGCTATCATAACAAATTTTGGCACGTCACAGTTAAATAGGACTAGAAATGAAAATATTAAGTTTCGTTAAGATCGGTCCATAATTTACCATAGGCCCCATATAAAACCTACACTCACAATATTCTGTACGTAAAATTAACTGAAATTGTAATATAAAATAAAGGAAAATTCAATTAAAAACCGGTGTACTTATTTTTCATTTATTTTTAACAAAAAGTTCATTTAATTTTTACTGTCAAAAATTCAACACCATATTCCGTAAAATCAAATAAATATTCAGTTATTTTGTAAAATTTTACTGTCAAAAATTTAACACCATATTCCGTAAAAACAAAAAAATATGCAGTTATTTTATAAAATTTTACTGTCAAAAATTCAACACCATTTCAGTAAAAACAATAAAATATTCAAGGCCTGTTCGTCGATAGCGAATGAAGACTTCGTTCGCTTAAATTACATTTAAAACAAAAACAAATTTTAAAATATTGTTTTTGTTTTACATGTAAGTTAAGCGAACGAAGTCTTCATTCGCTATCGACGAACAGGCCATCAGTTATTTTATTAAATTCAGTAGTTTTCGTTTACTCCACAAAAGAGCCGAATTTCTAAAAAATACCAGACAGACACCTGTCCGCTTGTTTTTCTTATAAGCGAGAGAGGGAGAATATTATTTTTTACTTACCCTGATACACACGTTTGTTTTACTTTTGTTGTACTAACCACGTTGTTTACAGAAGAACTCTCAATTATAAGACACCAGCAGCATGACCGAATTGGCTTCGCAATTATTTTACTTTTTAAATTTTATGTATTTAACTAAATTATTTTAGCAAATAGAAAATGGGTATTGCTTGCACAAAACAAGCAATTCATTTTTTATAAATAAGTAAAAATTAATTTTTGGTAGTTAAATTATATAAAATAACTGAATATTTAATTGCTTTTACTGAATATGGTGTTGAATTTTTGACAGTAAAATTTTATAAAATAACTGCATATTTATTTGTTTTTACGGAATATGTAGTTAATTTTTTGACAATTAATTTATATAAGATAACTGAATATTTATTTGTTTTTACGGAATTCGCGGTTGAATTTTTGACAGTAAAAATTAAATGAACTTTTCGTTGCTTTAAATTACATTTTTATTTAATTTAACATAAAGAAGAATTGAACTCAATCAACGGACAATATTAACTGCAACTGAAAATACGTATTAATATGCACCTAGTTTTTTGAATAACTGTTAGAATCAGTTAAAAATAAATTTGCTTGGAAATTTAAATGTTTATTTATTTATAAATGACTGAACGGAATATTTCTTAAATAAACTACAGTCCGTAACTGTAATAATATTGTGAGTGTACTTCCAGAAAACAGTTTAGTACGCCTAAATCCGTAAAAAATAATGATATCATAACAGAATTTAGTATTCACGAAATTTCGTGAAGATCGGTCCATAATTTACCATAGGCCCCATATAAACATTACTCCCGGAAAACTGCTTTGTACACCTAAAAACGTAAAAAAGAATGCCATCATAACAAAATTTGGAACATATAAGTTTTACAGGACTAGAAATAAGACTGTGAAATTTCGTGAAGATCAGTTCATAATTTACCCTAGGCCCCATATAAACCTTACTCCCGGAAAACAGCTTAGTACGCCTAAAAACGTAAAAAATAACGCTATCATAACAAAATTTGATACATCACAGTTTTATAGAACTAGAAATGACACTGTAAAATTTGGTGAACATCGGGGCATAACTTACCATAGGCCTCATATAAAGCCCACTCTGGTAAAATAATTAAATACGCGGTAAACTTTCTTCCAGTTTAGCTTCATATGGCCAGAAAAAATGTTATGCAATTTTGTGATATACGGTCCATAAATTTCCTTAGATTCCATTTTAGCAGCCTTCTGAAATTTACTGCAAACGCTTAAATTGCACCGCTGTATTGAAATTTATGTTTTTTAATACCAGAAATCGTTCTGCAGAATTTGGGATGATTGGTTCATAGCTTACCATGGCTTTTATATAATTTGAAAATCGTTTAAGTTCATCTTAAACTGATATTCTACTCAAACTTTTTAAAATTGATTCTGATTGTCGATCAATAATTTTATAGAGGTCTAAACCGCAACAAATTTTAATGCAGATGTCTGTTTTTACAAAGATTATAATAATAAATAGACATCATACAGATATTAGTCCTAAAACATTCGAAGTGTCGGTGGAGGGTATCAAAGATTCGGCACAGCCGAATATAGCACTCTTACTTGTTTTATTTGGTATTAAAAGTGCGAATTGAAAATAGAAAACGGCAAAGATTTCTGAAGGGATAGTGTGGATACTTTCGAAACTTGTCAAATCATCCTGTCCGAGAACGTTGGTTCGATTCCCGCGTCAGTCAAGAATGAAATATTATCAATTAATTTCAATTTATTTCATGTTGCAAAATTCCTTTCATCATTAAAATAATTTAATAAAAATTAAATTTAAGAAACTTTAGCCTGATTAAAATAGGAAAATTTGGTGTAAAACCCTTTAACAGCTCAATAAAATAACCACAATACTTATAACAGAAAAAAAATTATAATTAAATACTTAACAACCTATAATTGATAATATTCTATTGTCGCACAGATCAATAAAAAGTATAAAAAAAAGTACTGAGGCACCATACCAAATTTTTGGAAAGAAAAATAGTACCAAAGGTAAGAGAGTATCACAAAGTACACTGTATGTCAATGTTGACTATAATCTGTACGTATATCAAATTTATCGAAACGAGAGAGACTACCAATGTTTCCCTTATTTATCCCTTAAAAAGTACCAATTTTATTCCTTAAAAAGTACCCTATATTATCTGCTTGCCAAATTTATCAAAAAGCGAGAAATACCTAAGTATGACCCAATTTTTCCCCGATTTCCCTCGCAGGAGAAGCAAAAAATCTATTAAAAATGATAAGTTGATAAATCTCCTTAAACTGTTTATAATTTATTTGTCTTCCATTTTTCTTGTAAAACCTACCAGCTATTTTGACAATGTTGCATATTATGCAAACTGTTTAGCTTTTAGCATCTTTTGTAGATAGGGCCTTTTGTTTTTTGCTCATATAATCGCAAATTTTGGTCAAAAGATTCCAAATATGTACAATGTACATATTTATCTGTATGTACATTGTACATAACAACAGAATCAATGAAAACTTCGATTTTAAATTTTTGTTTAGTAGGGGCCTTTTGCGTTTCAGGTAACGATATATAGATTTAACATTTACTTGATTTATATTTAATGCCATATTTAAATAACCTGCACATGGCATAATTTAATTTTCTTGTTTAAATAAATTTCTCCGAACGCAAAGGCTAGATCTGCTCTTATGCTATATGGTTATATAGAGCACATGTATCCAATAGCAGTGTAAGATATTTCTATATTTGAGGAAAATCTTAATCGAATACTCGTTATGTTACCAGCTTAAAAATCCGTATTACTAGCTTTTAAATCCGTCTTTAGCTAAATGTAATTTTTCCGAAAAACAAAGGTATCATAGAATTCAAATATAAAATATCGATCAAGAATATTTTCCAGGGCATAAAAGTACATCATAAAAAGTCCATACAGATATCGAGCCCTAACCGCGAAAATAACGTAAGCGCCAAAAATCAAATTTCAGAGGAAAGAGTTTTTTTATTGTATTTCATATAGGAAATTTGTCGCTTACGATCAAATTGTTCTTGCTATTAAGTCGTAATGGTACCTTATGGAATCATGACATTTTAGGAGAAGATGCAAGTGTTGCCAATAAAGTCATTTATTAAAAAAAACCGGTTACGGCTCGATATAATCACGTCTATCGTGAATAAAAAGTGAAAATTTTTTTCGGAACTTTACAATTTTCTATGTACAAGAGAACAACTTTCGATGGAAATTTTAAACAAAATAGGGGCAAATAAAAAGAAACTGAGGCTATTCGAGTTATTTTTATGTAAAACAGGCATAATTTTAATCAAACAAATCAAATGCATAGAGCATTTATCTTCCAAATCCCTAATTCCAGAAGGATGGTCAGTCAAGTGCGACCTTTTCAATATTGAGCAAATTCTATATTTCATAAATTTGTGCATCTGTTTCTATACAGCAAAAGGTGTTATTCTAAAAATATATTTTTAATGGACCGATTTGGACCATGAGACTCAGGAGATTGAAGAAATGAAGCGTTTTGTTCTACAGCCATTGTTTAATGTTAAGAGATATCAGGTGATATTTTAGTATAATTCATTCCATAGTAGTACAATACATTTTTTAAAGTTTTCAAAGTAAATTTTGTGGTAGAATTTATTAAAGTTGTGATATTGTCTACCAACACAAGCACGATGGCACGTACATACATACATACATACATACATACATAAATACAAACACACTCATAATTAATACTATCGTAGTTAATCGTGTTACAAAATTTTATGGTGACAGTAATTTAAGTTTTCGTATGAATGGGCAATTTTCCAAAAAAAAAAAACCTACAATTAGTCATTCACACACAAACAAACTGTTACCTCTAGATACAGATACAAGAATTTACTATTTAGCAACACAGATACGAGATAAATTACAAATCACATACCAAGAAAGTACATCATGTTTGTACGTGCTACATGTTGAGATGGTGTAAAATGTCCTCAAGATACGAAATTATAATATTTAAAGCGAAAATTACATCAATAACACAAGATAATCTATGAAGTTACTTTACAGTCGGTATTAGAGGCGCGAATTTATCTGCAAATAAATGGTTTTTTTTCTCGAACGCTTGAATACCAAGTTTAAGTATCCTAAATGGAATTTTCCTTTGAAATGTCACCGCTTTGTTTAAAATTTTTTATTAATTAACTCTTATTCATCCTTTACAAAATTTGTATTATTATTGAATTGGAAAACCTTTTTTGTATTTAATTGAAAATCGATAGACCGCTTTCAGACTAGGAATGGGCAAAAAATATCGATATATCAAAATATTGATATTGAAATACGACTATTGAATTCAATATTTTTTAAAGTCAGTTTTCATTAAAAACTCATAATTTTAGCCGTTTTTTTCAAACAATATGTATTTAAAAATTGGCATCACTGCAAGCATCATATGTTCTTTTAAACTATTATGAAGATAACACTGCTTTACAAATTTTAAGTTTGGAAAAGTACCAAGAACGCTACATGCCTAGATAAGTTAATTTAACACGAAAAACGCTGTACTTTTTTTTCCTAAGTACCGTTTTTAAGATAACAGTACTTTTGTGTTTTTCGGTGTATGGTCCCACTCAAACCCTTGTGGAGCCCAACCAATCTGATAAGAAAAGGCAAAGTAATGGCACCTCAAAGTTCAAAATTTGCCTATTTTTACGTTTTTTTCAAAATTTTTAATTTTTATTTCGTTTTTTTTCTACGTTATATTAAATATCTGGAATGTTTTATTTTTTAACCAAATATTATATTTAATTACCAAAATTTAAGCGTAATAGTTTTTATTATGGAATTTGTGGAACGACAATATTTTCATCTCATATAAAATTCCGTTTTCTTTAAATCCATCAGTTTTAACGTATTTAAAAAAACGGAATTTTATATGAGAGTGGGACCATACACCGAAAAACACAAAAGTACCGTTATCTAAAAAACGGTGCTTAGGAAAAAAAATTTGCAGCGTTTTTCGTGTTCAGGAGGTCTCAATTAACTTATCTAGGCATGTGGCGTTCTTGGTATTTTTTGGCTGTGAACCAGTGTAAGTTAAGCATGTCATGTCAGTTGTGGCGTACGGTTATATCACCCAACGTCATATCGTCCAAAACCATTTTTGTGGTTACACATTTTAAGACTTTCTTTGTTACAAGATTTATAAGCGATTCATAATGATTCATTTGAAATATTATTGATGTAGTAAACGAATACAAGTACCTTGGTATCAATTTGACTTACAATTTATCTTTTAGAAAACCCCTCGAATCTAAACTTGCTTTATCTAAAACAGCGATAAATTCCACTTGGTTAAGCTATATTCATCACCCCAAGATACATTTTTCTAACAAACTTAAAATTTTCCATTCTGCAGCCAAATCGATTATGTTTTATGGTGCACAGGTTTGGGGATATCTTAGCTTCGATGAAGTTGAAAAATTATTGCGCTATTTTTTGAAAAAAATTTTATACCTCCCCGAAAATACACCTAATTATATGTTACATATTGAAACTGGCTTTAACTCGCTTTTTTTAGAGACACTAAATTTACATTTCAGTTACGTCAGAAAGGTTTTAAACCTGCCAGTCAATAGACTACCTCGACTGCTTGCTGATGAGACCTTACGACAAAACACTTTTTGGCTTCCTCATTGGAATTCATTATGCAGTGAAATCGGTATAAATCATGACATTGAAGTTTGGAGAACAAATATTCAATTCTTTCACAAGCGTATTCTTGAATCTTTAAGAATCACAGAATATGAGAAATTCATTGTAAGGGCCAGAGACTCTAGATTTCATGATATGTACCCTACATTACAGTATGATATTCAGCCTTACTTTTGTGATAGTAATTCAGCACATGCCGTTAGCTTGATACTTAAAGCTAGAGGTGGCCTTCTTATCTTAAACGCTCGTGCATTCAGTGGAAACAATGATAATATGTGTACACTCTGTAACTGTAATGAACAGGAAAACACACATCATTTGATAGGCAGATGTCCTATTTTTGTTAGTTACCGTTTGAACTTTTTTGGTAAAAGATTTCTATGTTCTGAAGAAGTATATGAATTATTAAACGGCAAGGATTACATGCGTCTTTACAAATATTTACGAAATTGTTTAAAATACAGGGATCTAATTATATCTGAATTTAATTAAATGTTATTTAATTGTTATACTATAAATAAGTAGTTTTTATTTTTTTATTTTATTTTTTATATTTTGCCAATTAGACACACAACATTTCATGTTATGTCTTATAATGATTTATTTTTTTAAGAAAAATCATTTAACATTATATTTATAATCTGATATTGTTATTTTTATTTCTTTCAATAAATCATATTCATTCATTCGTCCAAAACCAAAAATGTCATAACACCCAAATTCCGACGTATCGCCCAAAAAGTTGAATAGTAAAATGTCATATCGTCCAAACGCTATGCCATATTACCCAGACATTTTTTTTTGGGCGAAATGACATTTTCTAAAAATAATCAATTCTCAAAAACACAACATAATGAAACAGTTATTTTTGCTGATATTTTTTCTGTGTTTTTATACCCTTCACCGAAGGTAAAAGGTTATATATAACTTTGTCATTCCGTTTGTAATTTCTGCAATATTGATCCTACACCCTATAAAGTATATATATTCTGGGTCCTTATGAAAAGCGAAGTTCAAATCCGGTTGTCTGTCTGTTTGTCTGTCCGTCTGACCGTCTGTCCGTCTGTCTGTTAAAATGGGTTTTCCGAAGCCCCCAGATATGATGGGGGCTTGGTTGGGGTATTTTTCTGTCAGCTATTCCTATTATAATTTTGCTATTGAAATTCAGCCAGATCGGTCCACAAATGGCTGAGATATGAGCAAAAAAAACACGACTACCTCTAATTTTTTCCAAAAATCCCTTGTGGTTGTTGTATTTTTATTACTTTTTGCTGTATATCTGGGGAACGGAAAAGCCAACGTTTCCAAATTAGGTACACACATTAAGGTTGCCAATACACACCATCCTACAAAATGTGGGCGGGATTGGAGAAGTGGGCGTTGTACTTCCCGTACAAAAAAAAATTAAAAATTGTATAAAAACCTAAATTTTAAGGCTGCCATATGTCCTATGGATATGATTTATATACCAAAATATCGGAAATTTTTAGTAGAAAATATTTTATAAAAAACTCGGGAAAGTCGGTTTAGATACAAAAAAGTTTTTTTATTAAAATACCCAAATAAGAAAAGTTTTTAAAAACGAATTCGAAGAGTAAGTGCTATAATAACCCGTCCAAACGGCGTAATGCGACGCAATGCGGTGCGAACACCCGCGTCGCGCCGTGGCGGGTTTACTCCCGAATGCGAAGAACACTAGAAAGACTTTCTTCGCGTATATTTTGAATACCCCCACAAACACCATTAGATATTATTGAGTCCTTTCAGCTTGAGTTCATTTGGAAAAATTATGGATTATCTAGAGATAGTAGTAATCCACGACCTTTTATTAAAAAACACGAAAAATTCTCCAACAACAACTTACATGAAACTTTTTTGGCCGTTATGGCATTTTTGGTTTTGGGCGATATGACGTTGGGTGATATAACCGTACGCCGTCAGTTGTAAACTGTATGTATTAGAAGAAGAATTAAGAAAGAAGCGGGGTTTTTACCTTGCAGATTTCTAATTAAAACAGTAAAGTCAAACGAACTTGAAAAGATTTATTTTATGCGGTTTTGGAACAATATATGTGCCTATATATATTTGGGATAATAATAAGATTTGGGCATATATATTAAGTTCTTTAATTTTGTAATACGTTCGATACATCGATACATCGATATTTTTGAAAAAAAAATACCGATACTCTTAAAAAATATCGATTCGATATGTATCGATATATTTTTTCAATTTGCCCATCCCTATTTCAGACTCGGCAAGTTAGTTGCGCAAGTTACTTGCCGAGTACAACAAAGTCTATATACATTTTTTTCCTTACCCCGACCTTACCGCTGACGTCTACAAAAGTAAATTGCCGAGTGTAAAAGGGTCTTATATGACATATTGTTAAATTTGTTATTTTTACACTAGAAGTGTGCATAACTTATACAATAACAATTTTAACTAATAAAATAACTAACAAATACTTAATAACTAATCAATACAAGATAACTTATAAATTGATCTAATTCTTAACCAATAATTACAACTAATTCTTAATTAAAGTTACTTTCGTAACAATATGTATTTTCAAGTCAAATGTAAATCAAACATATGTATGTATGTATATGAACAACATTTTAATTTAAAATACTTTTTTCCTCTTTTTAACAAATTTTAAAAATCGAACGCAAATATTTTTCTAATTTGGACAGGACAACGTCTGTCGGGTCAGCTAGTATTTTTTATAAAAAAAGAGACCTCAAGCTTATAAAATAATAATCGTATTAAAATTGTTTGTTTAAAACGGGTTTTCTAGCTCTCCTGAAAAACCAGGAAAAAAACATAGCTGATTTTGTCGGAGCAACGACGATATACATTTTAGGGGATCTTATGTGAATATTAAAAAAGCAATGAAAAACTCAGTACATATACAATCTTTACAAGTAGTTGTGGAGGGTATAAAAAGCAAATGTAACTCGGGGCGATTAAGTACATGAAATTTAAAAAAAATTATTTTTGCTTATATTTTTGAAAATGAGGACTGCAAAACTCCAAACAATATTTTTATTTTTTTATTTTAAGAATCATTTTCGATATGCGAAATTTACAATGAATTCTGCGGGTATGAGAGCCAGAAATTAGCTTCTGAGTTGTTGCTTAGTTTGGATGAAGCTAGAAAACAGGAGTGGGCCATATCTGTTAAAATCATGGACTTTAAACATTCTAGTCTTAAGGCATAAAGCTTATTGAGAAAACTGGGCAACGCAATCTCTTCACCACAACCTAGCCAACATAAGATCCATATCGTTTATCTTCACATAATGAATGTTACTAAAGCCTAGATTACACTATCTCACAAGTCTTCCATAATACTTTGTAAGATAGAAATCTAATGAGTTTTGTTGCGACTGTCAAAAAATCTAATGTAACATGACAGTTTGTGTTCACACCATCACACAAAGTATAAACACTTACACATGAAATAAAATGCAACCCTGATCCAATGAAAAAATGATAAACCCACTGTTTTATTGTTGATGTGTTTTGTTTAAACTTTGATATTATTACAAGTAGAACTGTTGCTATAAGTTTTATACGTTTAACAGTTTTATTTGGTTTAATATCTTTAGTTTTTCTAAAATCTTTATGGATGAAGTTTCCTGATGATCTGGCCTAAGCAACCAGTAAAATGCGCATAGGAATAGCTTCACCCATCAACAATAAATTTCAAGTGTTTTTATCAAGAATAAAAACTGGGAATTAAGCACGAATAACAAAATCTTTTGAAAAGTATTATTGTTTATAAATTTTTCAAAAAACAATGAAGTCGTATGGGATGTCAAACTTTTTTCTTAATACTTGTCATTTTCGTGACACATTGCATTCACACTATCACACTTTGTCATATTACTTGAGTTTTTGAAATGTATTAATACAAAGTATAATAGTGTAATCTAGCCTTCAGTCCGACTCTGAAAAGATATTGTCCAAATCCGTACAGAAGGAATATTAGGTTCTAAAATTAATTATATCTTCAAGCGTTCAGTACTCTTTTCCCTTCTCTGTGCCTGAACTAAATAAATCGTGACAAATTGAATTGCAGCAGGAGTATATGGAATATACCCAGAATTTCTTAAAAATGTAAGAACATGGATAGCACTCCATTTAACTAACATCATGGCATCCAAGGCGAATTCATACAAGGTGGTCTTAGTTTGAAAACGTTTTACAACACTGTAAAATATTTTAACGTTGTGTCAAAAATTCAAACATATTTTTGATTTTGTTTTTATATTAAAATGTGTTTTTTTGAAATGTTATAACTTAAAAAAGTTTTAAATTTCACAATTTTAATCGAAAATTATAGAATTTAGTTAAGATTCCCCGGAACCAACATGATGGTATACCATTTTGACACAAGGTTAGTAATCAGCTGTTGCTTACGTAGCAAGATAAGTTCACCTGGTGTAAATTCGCCTTGATGGCATCAAACCAACTAAAAACGTTGTTAAAAAGTCTTAGTATAAAATCCGAATAAAATAAAAATAAATGACCCGGCCGATCTACCTTTTGTCTTAAAGTTTTTAGCTACTAGAAGGACTCATTTTAAATAAAATTGGTCCTGAAGTCGATCGACTGATTCCTCAGGAACAAGCAGATACAACAACAGCAAAGAAGCTACACTGACCGGCGGGATGCAATAACGCCTTAAGAAACAAGGTCTTTAAGGCTTTATTTCACTTTCAATTGAGAAATAAGACCTTTTTTGCGAAAAAGGCTTTACTGCTCAATTCAAAGTGAAATAAAGCCTTTATTGGAATTTAGCCAATGGTGCAATAAAGCCTTTATTTTATATTTTTTGATTCTTTTGTTACACTGTTCAATTTATCGATTTTTGTTGTTGTTGGTAGCAGCATTTCGACCGATTAGTAGTTCCAATATCTTTAAACAACTCCTAATAATACATATTGCTCATAATGAACATGTAAGTATATATTTCCGGTGGCATGTCATAATGTCCATGAACATTGTGACACACGAATAGTGACATAATGTCCATGGACTTTATGCACTACGTAGGAAAAAGCCACCTAAATCTTCACTTAATACAGTTTTCTGCGTGGCGGCCTGCGGCCGCTCTTAGGGGTTTTCTCCTCCATGGGACGCGGCAGGTGGCTTCGCTGAATACAGTTTTCCTGCGCGCGACTCATTATCAACCGTAGTGTGACGCGCGCAGGGAAACTTTATTCAGCGAAGCCACCTGCCGCGTCCCATGGAGGAGAAAACCCATAAGAGCGGCCGCAGGCCGCCACGCAGAAAAACTTTATTAAGCAAAGATTTTCAATATTGTTGCAGTTAAATTAACATTTGTTTTTTTTTAATTATTAATGTTCTATTATTTTTTGTTAATATGAAATTTTTTATAATTGTTCAATAAAATATAATAAGAATAAGAAATTTTATTGCTTCATTTAAAAAGAAATTTAAGTGTAATAACCCCTTTACGACTTTATTTCACTTTCAAAGTGCAATAAAACCTTTTTGGAAATAAAGGCCTTATTTCACTTTCCATTGAGAAATAAAGCCTTAAAGGCCTTATTTCTGAAGACGTTATTGTACCCCGCCACACTGACCAATTACCAGCTTTAACAGACTTTACTGAAGATGGTTACCAATCGAATCTCAAAACTTGTACCGTTTTCGAAGAAGAACCAAGTCTCTCATTATATCTTGGCAGACTTTCTTCATTTTGCAAAACGTCATTCATTGACGTCATTCGCCAATCCCTGGAAAAACCGAGGTTATGTGTTTTCATCTTAACCATCAAGAATCACATCGATTTTTAAACGTCTTGATGAATAATACACGATAGGTACACAACCCTTTCCCAAAATATCTTATAATTACTTTGGGCGGAAAACCTCTAACTTAATGTGTATCTTTCAATATCTTCACAGAAACTCAAAACGATAAACAACATCACAAAAAAATTTCATGGGGTGCAAACTCAAGTTGATTGCGCATATCCGTATTTTTCCTTGTTTTAGTTCCTAAAGACGTGTTTGGTTTGTGTGGTTTTGGTTATGGGTCTATGGTAAGTCACATATTATCAAATACAGTGTTGCCCATAAGGTTGTTTAGACAGCTGTTTTGTATGGTTTTGGTTTTGTCAACTGCTGAATACGGTAGCCCAGTTAAGCTAAATAGACGACACACACAAAAAGTAGACACCCAGCTCAACACTATAATAAGATTCATCTAAGGATACTGTGCCCAACTTAATTATGTAACATTGCGCCTCCACAGATAAAACAAAGCAGGCATTTTTACGAGGAAGCAACAAGATTCAAAACAACGATGACATTCCTTCAAAATTCCAACATAGCAACCCACATAGACGAAGACCTAAATAAAAGCAGGCATCTCTAGATCTCGCCTAAATTCTTTTTAATGGAAATTTTGAATCCAACACAACTTTGGCTAATCTCTGGTCGAATTCTTGCCGTTCAAAACCTGTGAGCTAATTCAGGCCTTCGTGATCGAATACTTTTTCCATTCTAAAGCAATTTTATTTCTAATTTTTCCAGTCGATACCGAATGAATCGAAATTATTTTTGAAGGGTTGTGAAAGCCCAAAAAGATGCTTTACAAAACTGAAAAAATAATCCAAACATTTTATATTTATTTTTTATATCAAACTAATATTGAAAAAAGCGTTAAATGCTTATAACCGGTATGCATGGAAGCGATAAATTCTTGCCTTCTCCTTGTTAAACGTTCATGCTATAAACATTAATGCTACAATCTTAGAATTTCTGCAAGAAGTTTTAGGAACATAAATTACTAAAGCATTTTTTCTGTTAGTTTTCCCATAAGAAATGCACAAAAACACGTCCCCTGTCAGTCTGCATATTAAATATAGGAAAAGATCATGTGTCTGGTTGTGTTCAAGACATTGAAGATTAAACTGCCTGTTGTTCGATGACAAACGAAGTAAAAGAATTTTCATTCTGCTTGTTTGATTTTAGAGGTTGTAAAATAACTGTTGCCTAAACTAAAAGGATTCATCTAAGAACCCATTTTGTTAATGGGATTGGAAAAAATTAAGTAGATTTTTTTAAGTTAAAAAAATTAGCATTAAAATGTTTTTAGAACGCTTAAATAATTAATTCCTTAGATCTAAGCAAAAAATTACACAAAACTAAACTATTTACTTATAAAACAAAGATTTTCGTACGCCCCCACAACCAGTCGAATTTCTTTATTCAAAAAAAAAGGCGTAGAAAATGAAGAAGTACTAAAATTGCCATAAAAATGTTACAAACGCCCTAATTTCGTTCATTCATCCTTTCTCTTGTTTGTTTTTTTCTCTCTTTTTGCCAACTAAATACATCTTTTATTCTTTTGTTAAAAATATATTTCATTATTAACCTTCTCATAATGGCGCTTAAATTAACTTCCTTCGAAACAACACTAAAGGAAAAAAGAAATTATGAAAAAAAAAATACATAAAATAATAATAGTGGAAAACAAACACGTTAACTAAATAAACATCTGTGAAGAAATTTTTTAAACTACATAACTGAAGAAGAAGATACAGGTTGGCCAAACTGCCAACAAAACGCTCGTAAAAAAGGAGGAACACAGCAAAATAATAAATGCAAGAAAAGCAACAAAAATTAAACTGTGGCAAACGAACAACAGTAATTATAATTATAATAATCATCATCATTTCATAATCATTTCATATTTTGCAATGAGCAAACAGCGTCGTCAACACCCCTCTCCCCTAAAATTGAAGTGCCTGCGAGTCAGTCAGCCAAACCTGCCTTTACCTTCGTGTTCCTTTTTAAAATGTTTTGCTTTGTCACACAGAAGGGTAGTGATGCCATAAAGAGTCTCCACAGGCAGTTAACAGTCAAATGAATGAAAGTATTAGACGCGGATGTTGGTGGTGTTGTTGTTGTTGTTTTGTTGTTATTTGCTGTTTTGTGTATTTGTTAACGAGCAATGTTTCTAAAGTTCGGCGTGTTGGCTACAAATGTATCATCTCCTGCTGCACTGTCAGCACATATGCCCACATATAATATAGAACACTTGTATGAAGGCATTAAAGACCAAAAGTAAGAATTTTGTCAAGTTTTTACACTAAGAGAAATTTGTCGGGACGCAATGATAAGAAGTATTTAGCTGGGACGTGAATTGAAATTTTAACTGAAGGGTTAAACGAAAAGAAGTGCATATCGTCAATGGTGTTATACAACTTTTTATTTTTTTACAGGAGACGCAACAAACTTTACAAAGTCAATAACAAGAAGGTGTACTTGGCGTTGGTATTTGTTTAATAAAGTCGCCACTTTTGATCGCAGAGATTTAAAATTTTTTGAAATTAAGTTTAAGAGGAACCTTTATCTGGAAATGCCCCTAATTTATCATCTTCTCCTTCTCTGCTTTCAACGTCCTAATCATTATCTTAGACGACATTTTGTTGGATGTTGTGTATTGATAACCAAGATGCTTCTACTTAATTTTAAAACTTTGGCTCTTGCCCTTCTCCAGATATACAGAAATCTTCAATGACTTTGTATGGGAAGTGCCACGCCCCTTTGACCAATCTCGCCCAAATTTTGTTGGATGTTGTGTATTGATCACCAAGATGCTTGTATCTAATTTGGAAACTTTGGCTTCTGCCGTTCTCCAGATATACATTAAAATAAAATTAAAAAACAAAAACAACAAGAGATTTTTGGATAAAATTCGAGGTTCTTTGCACATATCACAGCCATTTGTGTACCGAAGAGGCTGAATATCAATAGCAAACATATGTGACATCAATATATAACTACCAAGTCCCCATCACATCTTGGGTCTTCGGAAAACTCATTTCAACGGACATACAGACGGACATCGTTAAATCAACTTCGCTTCTTATAAAAACTATACTAAATGGGGTCTAACATCAACGGAATGAAAACTACCCTTTTACTTTCGGTGAAGGGTATAAAAAGGTTATCTCATGTAAACGTGACGTTGCATTGCGGATGAACCTGACAAAATTTAGGAATTTTATGTTTTTGGATAATGCGAACAATTCATCAAAGCACGTGGCACGAAGTTTTCTTATATTTTTACAAATTTTCTGTTTTCTTTTAATTTTAACACATTTACGTCTTTTAAAGTCGACCGTAATGTTTACGTGTCCGTTAGATATGTGTAACGAGTCCTTAAGAGTGGCAAACTGGAAATCCCGCTAATGAAATTTTTAAGGAAAACTTATTGGCTTTCATTTCGTAGGTAATTTTTTCTAAATTTCAATAATATTTGTATGTAAAATAACTAGCATTTAGCCCTTTCTTTAGTGGACTTAGTTATCTGGCAAAGTTTATGTTTTAACAAAAGAGTACCAAAATTTTTTATCTGATAATGAATGAGAACCTACATTCACTCAGCACTCTGTACCTATAATTTTATGTTTCGAAGTTAATTCTACACAGAAAAAATTATTGCCGAATTATTTTCAAACAAACGCTTGTTTGAAAATTTTTTTAATTTCTACAAATTTTTTTACTGATTCAATTAAAATTTTTGTTTGATTTTTATTTAACCAACAATTCAAAAATATAATACACGCGTTATTGGTTTCAAGTTTTCATAATTTTGTATGAAATATTTAACGATTTCTAATGTTGTCGTCTTTTTGCATTTTTTTATTTGATCGTAAGCAACACTTCCTAATGTGAAATATAAGAACTACAACAAAAAACACATGCAGTCTATTTTTGGACACTTTAAAAAAGTTCAACAGTAAGAAAGATGAAGAGGTTTGAAGTAAAAAAAAAAAAAAAATAGCAGGTAAAAAAACGTTTCACTCTTTTTAAACAACAGAAACAACAACAACATTATAAAAAACAAATTAAATTTTTGGTTGGTTTCAAAGTTGGTTAAAAAAAACAAAATCCCGTATTCAATTTTTTCAAACTGTTTGCTTAAATACATCAAATACAAAAATATAATGATGACGAAAAACATATTGAGTCGGTCTGTCGCCGTTTTTGGGTTACATTTCTTCTTCATTAGCAAAGGAAAGGATAAAGCAACAGTGAGTGATGACGAAAAACATTGTGTGTATAAAAAAAGACTTCGTTCAAAAATTATTCCAACAAAAAAATGTGTCTCAAAGCCAGCCGGCCGCTCTGCTCTCTCTGCCATCATCTTCTAATACAGTGCCATGTGTGCGCATCATTGCTTGTGCAAAAACCTTTTTTTTGATTTTGAAATTTAGTATATGAATTTCAGTAAACCTTTTTGTTTGTTTCAGTTAAATTATTTGTTTGAAAAAATCAGTGTTTTTTTTTTCAATAAACAAAATGCAAATAAATTGTTTGAATATGCGAATTTGTTTATAGGACCGATTTCAGAGAAAAAATTGTTTGATTCTACAAATTTTTTGTTTGAATTGGAAAAATAATTTTTTCTGTGTAATAGAAAATTTAAAAAAAAATACCACATTTAGGCCCTTTTTCACAACTTACCGATAGCTAAGGGTAGGATTTTATCGGCCGTATAAAAAGTGTTCCATTATTACAACTTTACTTTAACCCATCAGGTAGGTTGAACCTTTTTTACTTTATCGGTCACTTTAGGTTGAAGTAAAGTTTTAATAATGGAACACTTTGTATAAAGCCGGTAAAAGTATACTTTTAACTAACGGTAAGTTGTGAAAACGGGCCTTAGAATATAAGAGCAAAAGAAAGATATTTGATTTCCCGTACTTCCCTTTTTGATAATTTTTCTTCCCCCATCGAAGCTTTAAAAAGTTAAATATTTTTGTGGGAGCGCCTAATTTAATACGTGTATGCCAATGAAGCAAATGTTGTGTAAAAAAGTACCAAATTTTGTACTTTTACACTTCTTAAACGTTCGCATTTTCAAATAGTAGCAAATATAAGTCACGAATGTGGTACAATTTTTACTTTTACATTTATTGGTTTAAAAAATAGATGGGGTGACAAAAAAGGTCCGAGATAAAGTTTTTAACCATTTACTCCCAAAAAGGGCCGAATTTCCAAAAAGTAACAGACACCAGTCTACATATTTTTTTTTATGAACAACGATCAGTATTGATATTTTTATTTTTGTATCTCTTTTAGTAGATATAAGAATAGCGAGTTTGAACGTTTTTAACTTTTTTTGCTCCCCAATCAATCGAATTTCCAAAAATCCCACCGAGAGACAGGTCTCAATTGTAGCTAAAGGAGTTTATGCTGTGCGATGATCAATCAGCCAGTCAGTTACGTTAAAATTGTTTATTTATAGATTAATCCTGGGATCCTGGGACCAAATTTAATTTGTATTCTAAATTTGTTCGATATCGAATGCCATAATTTGGCCCCTAAAGTTAAAATTCTCGATTACCGGGCTTTTAAAAAACCATTCCTTAAACTAAATCCTTTAAAGGGTTTCAGAGACGGAAAGCTTACTCTTAACTTTTACAAGAACACAATAGTTTGTTTGCAGCACCTCTCTTAAAGAAAAGAGTTGATATCAAATATTCGAATCAAAGTGTGGCTTTATTTTACCTTTTCTATATACCATGTACTTTTCTCAGTGTACTTGCAACGTTTGCGTCATATAAATTACATTACAACAATAATTTTAAACTAAAGGACCAGCGAAAAGAAAGCCAGCATCGTTTTCCTTGCAATTTATCATTCATCTAGTCAGTCATTCATATATTTTTTAACAGTTGCGAAAAAATTTTGTTCAGTTTTGTGTACAAAAGCAAATATTAAACAAAAGTTTGAAAATAAATGTATCTTTTTTTTTTTCTTTTGGTTGAACGGGTATGTTTGTTTATGTGTAGTAGTTGTTTGACACAGACACGACAGATGTGTTTCCCATTCAACTTTTAATATGTGGCCAATCTAACAGTAATTGGTTTGTTATTGCATTGCCGCGGTCTAGTAAACATTTCTACAATTCGAAACTCATCTAGTCAAAGACACCAGCCAAACAGCCATCCATCCATCCATATTCATTCACGACTAGAATGCTTGGGCTTTAAAGAATGTTGAAGGGCACAAGATACATTTTGGTTCACTAGACGACAACTTTGCTAAGTTTGTTTAAAACACTCTCCCAAAGACACACAAACACACACACATAGTTATACAATCTGCCAACCCCTGATAAACAATGAATTCAAAAAAGCCTCAGGAGACGTTTTCTTGTTTACTAGGAATATTAAACAAAAATATAAAAAAAAAGTAAATAAATACAACCAACAAAACAGTTTGGAACAGAAACAGCATCATATAGAGTAAATTGTTGGAAAAAGGAACCAAGATAAGCCCACGACTGAACCAAAGAACCCTTAACTTTGTCAAGTTTATATAAATTTATATTTTTTTTTATTTTATATTTTTAATGTTATTACATTTACTCCTGCCTACAGAAATATCCTGCCAGCCATTCATTTAGCCAAGATGCCTGCCTGCCTGGCTGCCCTCCTGCTGAGGTAACAACATCGATTAGGGTTTTCTTTATGAGTACTTGTGTGTCTGTGTTGGCCTTAAATTGTTGTTGGTAAATTTATGAAAAATGTTGTTCACACTTTCTAAAATAATAAAATAAAAAAGTAGCATCAAAACTGTATTTCTTTTATTCACAATTGGTTTTGGTTGGTATGACACAAACCCAAAAAAAAAAAAAAAGTTTCCCTTCTCGCAAAGGAAGGAAAGATGGATGGATAAGCAGAAGTCGTTCTGTGTGTGTGTATTATAAACTCCCCCTTTTATCTACTAGAAGTGATAAATATATGCGTGTTTGTGTAGATGTTATAAGATGAAATTATAATTGTATTTGTATGCCATGCCAGTGCGAATGTGTGCGTGTGTGCGTTCTTGTATGTTTATCCAACAAGTTATTACAATGAATATGCAAATGAACAAGTGAATTTATTTAAATTCGTTTTACTTAATAACAAATATTGCCAAATACTCGTACCGACAACGACAATGACTTCAAATGCCAGTGCTCGTTCCTTCAAATGATTTAAAGTCAATACATTTAAGATTCTACAAATATAAAAGTTAGTTTTTAAAAGAAATTTAATTTACCCGAGGTAAAAGGATACAAACTGCTTTAAGAATTCAAACGAGAGAACGATTTGATTGCTCTGCTTTATGCCTTGGAAAACAATCTCAACAATAGAGCCTCATGTTGGCAACATAAATCAATAGAAAAAAGCAACGCATGACACTATTCAGACAACGCAGTGTTAATAAACATGATGCGTGCATTGCTTGCCTTATGCAAATGTAAGCTAACACTTCTAAATGCAGCGAATGGTATGAATGGTTTTAATGCTGATAAAGTGTATCAGTGATCAGATGTATCAGTGATGCATCTTATAAGTTGTATTGAACAAAAATTCAACAACATAGTTTTGTTGTTTGCTTGGAAAAAATTTCAAGTGAAATTAAGAAAATCGTTAATTTTCTTATTCTGTGTTTTATTGACATGACTCTTATTTTATCTTCTTTGAACTTTCATTCAGCGTTTAAAAAACTGCAGTCGAAGCAGAAAAAATTGCTATTTTCTCCACATCTTTATTTGATATTTGCCAACAAAAAACTGTTGCTTTTACTTCTGATTCATTAAATGTAAACAGTCGCTGTTGAACCAACTCAAAATCGAAAAGTTGGACACAAATTTTGGTTTTTTTCGACAGTTTTTAATTAATTTTTTTCGACAGTTTTTGGTGTCGACTGCAGTTTTTTAAACCCTGCTTTTATTAGTGTTCAAACAAGTCATGAATTTATGAAAAAGCAGCAAAAGTGAATGTAGTAAATCTCTCTAATTCAAATTCTCATTCAAAAAGTTACACAGAAAAAAATAAAAATTGATTTCAATTAAAAATTTTGCAATTTTAATTTAAAAAATTAATTAAATGTACACCAGTAAGCAAATTAATAGTACCAATTAAATATTTATTTTTATTAGCAACATTTTCTGCAGTAATGTTGTTGTTATAAGTAAACATTTAATTTACTTGATTACATAATTAATTAAAACTGATTTTGTTTTTGATTAATGGTTTAATTGAAAAAAAAATTGGCTAGAATTTTTTTCTGCGGACAAGTAGATCCAACTCTAGCTCCAGCTTTTTCAAGAGCAACAAGATTTAAAAAAAAATTTCATACATCTCAATAGACTTAAAAAAAATTATCTGCGGCGTTGTCCTGTCTAAATTAGGAAAAATGTTTGCGTTCGATTTTTAAAATCCGTTAAAAAGATATGAACATTTGAAAGAAAAATTAGTCAACGCGATGGAGCCGTTTTCTGATTTGAGGTAAATCGAAAAAAGTGGGCGGGGCAAAATTTTCTTTCCGTATAAACCTAAGTTGGACCATGGCGATGATTTTATAGAAAAAATCGTTCAAACCGGTTAAGCCGTTCTCAAGTTATGCGCTTAATAGAAAAAGTGGGCGTAAAAGTAGGCGTGGTAAATTTTTCTTTCAATGAAAACTTAAAATGGATTAATACAAACATTTGAAAGAAAAATTTGTTAAATCGATGGAGTCGTTTTCTGATTTAAGGTAATTCGAAAAAAGTGGGCGTAAAAGTATAAATCTAAGCAGGACCATGGCGATGATTTTATAGAAAAAATCGTCTAAATCTGTCAAGCCGTAAAAGTAGGCGTGGTACTTAAAATTAAAATGGATTAATACGAACATTTAAAAGAAAAATTAGTCAAATCGATGGAGCCGTTTTTTGATTTAAGATAAATTGAAAAAAGTGGACGGGGCAAAATGTTCTTTCCGTAAAAACCTAAGTTGGACCATGGCAACCATTTTTAAGAAAAAATTGTCCAAATCGGTCAAGCCGTTCTCAAGTTATGCGCTTAATAGAAAAAATGGATTAATGCGAATATTTGAAAGAAAAATTTGTCAAATCGATGGAGCCGTTTTCTGATTTTAGGTTATTCAAAAAAAGTGGGCGAGAAAAATTTTCTTTTCGTATAAACCAAAGTTGGACCATGGCGATCATTTTAATGAAAAAATCGTGCAAATTATATAGATGTCATTGGTGGTGCAATATGAAAATATTCTGAAGATTCCCTGAAAATTTCATCAAAATTGGCCCAGCCGTTTTGGAGTCCATACGTTACATACATACACACACACATCCTGTTTTTTATACATATATAGAAGATAGATAGATAGATTTAGTCCATATAATAGTTTGCTGAAATTGACTCTGCTTTCCATGATAAACCGGTATTTTTTTACCAAATTTTTTTCATATTGGTTGGTTTATTGTTTTGATTTTTTTCGTAAATTCTAGTGTTTGAAAGTGGCGGTGAATGCCCGTTCTGCTTTGAGATTAGTGCAGTAAATAGATACCTATTAGACTTAAAAAAAATTATCTGCGGCGTTGTCCTGTCTAAATTAGGAAAAATGTTTGCGTTCGATTTTTAAAATCCGTTAAAAAGATATGAACATTTGAAAGAAAAATTAGTCAACGCGATGGAGCCGTTTTCTGATTTGAGGTAAATCGAAAAAAAGTGGGCGGGGCAAAATTTTCTTTCCGTATAAACCTAAGTTGGACCATGGCGATGATTTTATAGAAAAAATCGTTCAAACCGGTTAAGCCGTTCTCAAGTTATGCGCTTAATAGAAAAAGTGGGCGTAAAAGTAGGCGTGGTAAATTTTTCTTTCAATGAAAACTTAAAATGGATTAATACAAACATTTGAAAGAAAAATTTGTTAAATCGATGGAGTCGTTTTCTGATTTAAGGTAATTCGAAAAAAGTGGGCGTAAAAGTATAAATCTAAGCAGGACCATGGCGATGATTTTATAGAAAAAATCGTCTAAATCTGTCAAGCCGTAAAAGTAGGCGTGGTACTTAAAATTAAAATGGATTAATACGAACATTTAAAAGAAAAATTAGTCAAATCGATGGAGCCGTTTTTTGATTTAAGATAAATTGAAAAAAGTGGACGGGGCAAAATGTTCTTTCCGTAAAAACCTAAGTTGGACCATGGCAACCATTTTTAAGAAAAAATTGTCCAAATCGGTCAAGCCGTTCTCAAGTTATGCGCTTAATAGAAAAAATGGATTAATGCGAATATTTGAAAGAAAAATTTGTCAAATCGATGGAGCCGTTTTCTGATTTTAGGTTATTCAAAAAAAGTGGGCGAGAAAAATTTTCTTTTCGTATAAACCAAAGTTGGACCATGGCGATCATTTTAATGAAAAAATCGTGCAAATTATATAGATGTCATTGGTGGTGCAATATGAAAATATTCTGAAGATTCCCTGAAAATTTCATCAAAATTGGCCCAGCCGTTTTGGAGTCCATACGTTACATACATACACACACACATCCTGTTTTTTATACATATATAGAAGATAGATAGATAGATTTAGTCCATATAATAGTTTGCTGAAATTGACTCTGCTTTCCATGATAAACCGGTATTTTTTTACCAAATTTTTTTCATATTGGTTGGTTTATTGTTTTGATTTTTTTCGTAAATTCTAGTGTTTGAAAGTGGCGGTGAATGCCCGTTCTGCTTTGAGATTAGTGCAGTAAACAGATACCTACAATAAAAAAAACGTCAATAAGAAATGCTGCGCTTGACTCCTAAAGAACACAAGACAATTGATTCGATTTTTGAAGGCTGCACCCAGAGAAAAAACATGTTTAAATAGGGTCACCTCCATCAAAAGTATTTTTAAAGAAAATTTCAAAAATATTATGTTCAATTTAACCATATTATTGCTAGGCGATTCGTTAGCAAATTGTATATCGGAAAAGTTGTTTGGGGCAATAATATGGTTAAAATAAACATGATATGTTAAATAATTTCTTTAAAATAGTTTTGTTGGAAGTGACCATATTTAAACATGTTTTTTCTTTGCGTGTGCATTTTCGGGTGGCTTAATCTCTTGTTTTGCTGATTTACGCTGGACGGCAAGATTTAGCCGTTCTAGACTTTTTGTGAAGCTTCTTGTTAGTTACGAGATTTTTTCACTAAGCCTCAGACTCTTGAAGCCCCCAAGGAGAATATCCTACTGGAAGGCCGGAACCTATCGACGGAAGTTCTGACAAGAGTGATAGAAAATGATATAAATCTAAGGGTGGCTAAATTTTAAGGGCCGATGTTGATTTTGAATAAAACACAAATTATTTAGGAAATTATTGTCATTTCTTTTTATTATGATAATATTGGTATGGTTCAATTATGTACGGAGCAAAATATCGGCCAAATGGCCGCTGCGACATCGGCGGCACACCTCCGTTAGATGGTCCAAATTTTCGATGACGCTGAGGCATAATTGAGGTTCTATGCCGTTAATGTGCCGAATTATCGCATCCTTTAGCTCTTGAATTGTAGCTGGCTTATCGACGTACACCTTTTCTTTTAAATAACCCCAAAGAAAGAAGTCCAACGGTGTCAAATCACATGATCTTGGCGGCCAACTGACATCACTACCACGTGAAATAACTCGATCGCTCAAAAGAGCCATTGTTTCGTTAGCTGTGTGGCAAGTGGCCCTTTCCTGTTGAAACCATATATGGTCCACATCCATATCTTCTAATATGGGACATTAAAAGTTCGTTATCATCTCACAATAGCGAACACCATTCAAAGTAACTGCCTGACCTGATGCCACCAGCCCATAAGCCGCACCAAACAGTCACTCTTTATGGGTGCATTGGTTTTTCGACAATCACTCTTGGATTATCATTCGCCTAAATGCGGCAATTCTGCTTATTGACGAATCCACTGAAGTGAAAATGTGCCTCATCACTGAAGATGATTTTCTTCGAAAACTTATCATCCACTGTTGCCATTTCTTGTCTCCATTCTGACCATTGACGACGTTTGGAGTGGTCAAGAGGCTTTAGTTCTTGAGTCAATTGCTCCTTGTCAGCGTGTAAATCTTTTTGCATAATGCTCATCAACGACGAGCGTGACAGGTGCAATTGTTGGGCACGACGACGAGTTGAGGTGGATGGCTCTTCAGCCACACTATCGCGAACAGCAGCATTATTTTCTGCAGTACGAGCTGTACGAGCATGCACTAATGTTTTCACATCTCCTACAGACCCGGTTTGCTAAAATTTTTGCAGGATTTCGATTCCGATTGTATGCAAATTTAGACGATTAAATTGACTGAAAAAAATCACGAAGTGGACAATATGCATTTTTATTTGAATTTTATTTTATTTTTTTCAAAATAAGCCTGAATAACTTTAACGCGTTGCTCGATTGAGTTAGTCTGTAATTGAGAAATGTCAAATGAAATGCAGAAAAAAAACTTGAAGTTTAGATGTGGTTCACAGTCAACATTGGCCATTAACCACTCCTTATAAAAAATTGTGTCGGCTTTATGTCCGATATAACTTTTTCTACTTAAAGAAGAAACACTCTTCATTAATAAGATTTTGTTTGTTTTGGAAAACTCCTAATTTTCATTCTTGATAATAACACTGAAATTTATTGTTGGACAAAAGCTAGTTCCTATACGCATTTCACGTGTTAGGCCAGATCATCAGGAAACCTTTTTTCGAAGACTTTAGAAAAGCTTAAGATATTACGCAAATAAATTTGTAGAGTTATTGAGAATTACAAACACTCAAGTCTTATTTGCAACGATATCAACGCTTAAACCAAATACCAACAACAAATATTCCCCACTTCAACTGTTTGGAATTCTCCCAACATTAATTATAAGGGGGTTAAAACCCAGTAAAAACTTCGCCTACAAAATAATGTGTTGAGTAATCAGTGTTGAGTGAAAGAACCAATAAATTTTACAAGGGATTTCTTAAAGTGAACGCATTTAAAAGTAAGTCATTATTTCTTAACTTAAATTTATACAGAAAAGAGTAGTTATAGAAGTTCTTGTAGTATCTAGTAGTTATAGAAGAAAGCTACTAAATAATGAGTGCAAGAAGCTTTTCATTTTGAAAAAGTAAGCGAAGTTTTTACTGGTACACTGAAAGAATTTTCTTCGCAATACCAATGAATTTTGACATTAATTCCATGAAAAATTGCATTAAAAAGGAACCTATGCAGCGCTTCGTTGGATCGATGAAACCTGTTTCATTAAAAGGATTTAATGAAACATTACATTAGATCTATGAATATTATTCATTGGATGAATACTTTAAATAAAGTAAAAATTTTTTTTTTTATTTATTTTTAATTATTTTTTTTTTATTTTTTTTTAATATTTTTAATTATTTTTTTTTTTATCTTTTCTATTTTTTATTTTACTTTATTTTATTTTTAATTTTTTTTCTGTCTCTGGCGGGATTCGATCAGTCAACCTCGGTGCTGTTAGACTACCTCGCTACCAGCTAGTCTACCGGGGCAGTGTAGTTTTTGTATTAAAAAACTATGTTTTTACTCAATTAAGAGCGTAAATATGAGATTAAGTTGTCCATAATAACAATAACAACGTTGATTGAAAGTGGATTGAAGGTTTTTGTTTCATTACTATAATGACATTTTTATTGTCACAATGAAAATTTAAATTTATGAAGGCAATTATTGAAATGTGTTGCTTTTATAAAAAAATTTTTTGATTTCATAAATTTAATGACATACATGTAACATTCGATGTATGAAATTATTAAATCTTACATTTTTTAATTAACAATTAAACATTTTTTTAAGGAAACTATAATTTTGTATTAATTTATGAATATACAGGGGTGTCATAGAAACCAATTTTATTGGAATTGGATTTGAAACCGACAAAAAAAATACGTTGGTGTCATGAAATCCAATGTTGTCGGATTTTTGTTCGAACTTAAATTAGTGTCGGTTTTAGGTGTCACAGAAACCAATATTATCGGATTTTTATTGAAAACAAACCAAGCAGCTTACAGCTCTTGTTATGTTATGTTTGTATATTGTTTTTTTATGTTCCCAATTAAAATTTTTTTTTTAACTTGGACAAACTTAAGTTTTCATATATCTAATGAAAATTTTTAACGTAATTACGAAATCCAATGAAGCGATTTTAACGAAAATACTTCATTATAACTATGAAATTCCATTTAGACAATGCACATTTTCATTTACCTAAGGAAAGTTTTTTTATGAAAATGATTCATTAAATATATGAAGCATTTTTCTTTCAGTGTAATTAAAAACAAATTGTCAAAGTTTTTCTTGGGAGTCAAAAAATAAATTTACAAGGTTTCGTTTAAATGTGCTAAATTCCCATTTCATATTATTGATAAACTAAAATTTATTGTTGATGGGATGCGCATTTCCCTGGTTGCAAAAAAATTGTTTTTTTGTTTTTGCAAGAAAATCTAAATTAAGCAATTTGCCAGTTCAGTTTTTTTTACACGAAAACAAAGTACATTTTTCTTTATGGTCATATCCAACAAAGTTTTTTCTAAAGAACTTATTTTGGTTACTCTAACTATATTATTGCCACAGGTAACCAAATTATAGTAAAATAAGTCCTCCATCAAAACGTCATAACCATATTATGGTTGGCCTCCAAATATGATATGATTAATGTCCTTTTTGTTAGAATCTTTAAGAGCACAATTTTGGCTATTGTCTTATTAAAATGTCAATTAATTTAGGACCTGTCTTAAAAAGCTAAAAGAGGCAAATTATAGTTCCGAGACTAAATCAATTTCTAAAGGTCAACGATTAAATCATAAAGTCCAAAATTTTCATCGAGATGTTATACTCTATTTTTTCAGAACCCTGACAAGTGGGAATATTCTTATTTAGTCTTACAAAATTGTGGACAACTTTTATGCCTCATTGCAATTGAAGTATTTGGGAAACATACACGGATATCGCGAGAGCTAGAAAATTCAGCTTTAAAAACATAACTCTTCCTTCTGATTAAATATTTACCCGGCTGATTTGGAAGATTCATGTTTAGTTGTAAAGCTGGGATCACACGATTGCCGCAATGCACCAATTTTCACACTTTTTAATACACCAACCGTGTGACTGCACAACCAATTGGCTCATGTACCAATCGAGGACAATATTGTGCTTACTTTTACCAATCAAATGCAACCCTGGTGCGGCAATCGTGTGACTGTTTGCTATGCAACCGCGCGTCAATAGAAATAACAAAAATGCACCAATATTTATTGCCTTCTTGTGCGGCAATCCAACAACACAATACGCGCTAATATTTGGCTTTTTTTAATAAATTTTACGTTTTTGTGTTTCCTTTAGCAAGTAATGAAGATAAATATGTATTTATTTATTACGCATTTTAATTTTTTTTTTTTTCAATTTTTGTTATTCACAAATGAAGCTGCTAAGTGCTAATATTTTTATCAAATAATTAATAAAACTAACATTCGAAATTGTTGAACTAATTTTTGGAATTTCATAAATTTTTCTTAAAATATCTTAAACAAAACTATTCAACAAAAAATTGTAGAGTACATATCAGAGATCAGCAATGAGTAGTGAAAAAGTGAGTAGAGCTAAATCATGACTCATAAATTCTTGTACTTATACGCACTCATACTTATTCCAATGTTATTCAAACTCGTACTCACTCAAAAGTTTCATTTTATTCATCGTACTCATACTTAGCAACATTTGTAGTGTTTGATTTAGAATCTACTCAACTCAAAGTGTATAGGCGAAGCAAAATGCGAGGCTGCCAGATTTGTCCTCGAAATAGCAAAGTGACGATTTGGAAATTACAGTTTACTATAGTTACATGTATGAAGTGGACGATTTTTCGGCAAATTTATCTGGCAGCGCTGAATTTTAAGTTGTGTGTTTTATCTGTTGTGTTAAAACGGTAAATCGAAGAGCTAAATGATTTGAATCATTGTGAATATTGTAAGTATTTTCTTGAAATTATAAATCAAGCTGAGGTAATTTATGAGTATGCGTATAATGTCGACGTCGCACTCATAAATATTTCTCTTGTGAGTATGAGTGAATCAGAGTACTTTAGTTTAAATGATTTCTACGCACTTATACTTACAATTGCATGAGTCAGTATGAGTAGAGAAAAAACGATTCATTGCTGATCTCTGGTACATATGAACAAATTTTTCGTTTTTAATGAACATACCAACTAGAACTTCCAAACAAATAAAAAAGCTACCACAACAGCTGTTTTCGCAGCTGTCAAGTAATAACAATCGTGTGAATGTGCTGCGGCAATTATTGTACCCATTTCACTTTGTACCAACTAGCGGCAATTAAATTTGTATAAAACAGGGCAATCGTGTGATTTCAGAATATTTGATTGGTGCAATTTCTTTATTGTGCGTCAATAAAGCACAATCAAAATTGTGCCATATTGGTGCATTTGCGGCAATCGTGTGACCCCAGCTTAACAAAACCTATTGGCTGCTTAGTTTGCATAATGACGAATTCTTTCGATAGCGGCTCCGGATAACTTCTGAATTTAATACAGAGTTTGTTACCAAATCGGTTTTAATTGCCACTCAATTTGGTTAACATTCGTTTTTGAATTTTTTTCATTTGTATCAATCATATTTGATCGGTGTATCAACTTAATGCGATTCCACCCAACAAATTTAAATTGAGCATTTAATTTGACCAATCAAACAAAAATATTCCTTTTACTTATCTTTGTACTTTAAAACGAGTACTTAAAAATACACTTTTAGTAACTACAAAGAGCCATTAAGCAGAAGTCTTTAAAATTTCATGAGTTCTCCACCAACAACACTTTTGCAAAATTTACGATTTAATTTTTTTTATTTGACTAATCATTTTTATACGCTCTCAAAAGTTTAACAACAACGACAAGCGATTTTATTTTATAAATGTTGCAACATTTTTTAAGAGTTTGAAAAACTGCTGCAGAAAAAAATAAATAAAAATGACTTTGTATAAAATTGTAAACCGTGTCTAACAAGTTCAAGTTGAAATAAAAATTTTTTCCAAAAATAAAAAAAGAAATGGAAATATTATTCATCCTTTTCATGCATAGATTTCTACCTACAAGGGTTGCGGATGGTTCATTCGTGCTTGATACAAGTGCTTATCTCGAACTGGTGTTTTGGGAATATTTCAATGTCATCGGGCAAAAAAAAAAAAATGAAAAAACCAAGCGAGAAAAAACTTTAAAGAAGATAAAAATAGAAATGCGTTAGTCAAAATGGTAATCAGGATAAAGGTACAAGTACATTGTTGATTAAAAGGACGAAAACGAGAACTACAATATTTCGACGACGACGATGATGATGATGGGTGAATAATGATAAATTGTACATTTGGGCGTATTTTTAGGGCCATTTTAGGGGTTGTTATCATAATTTATTTTGTTTTACTGTTGACGTAACTACATCTATAACTCTAACATTGTTTTGGGAGCCGCATTAAGGAATAAAGTAAACGTTGTTGTACGTTCGTAACTATTCATTCGCATGGTTAAATGACACCTCGCAATGATTGAAGGACAAGGGAACAAAAGTTTCGTTGGAGAACAACTTGACAGCAACAATGAAAAAGGGTTCAATAGTGTCAAAAGTATTATTTTACCAAACACGCATACATACATTCGCAGGCACACACGCAGGCATAAACCCGTAAAGTATGACAGGATTGATGTCTATCGTCACGCATGCCGTACAACAATAAAACTTGCACTATTTGGACTGTGTGTAACTTTTACTAAAACTGTTTTTTATATTTAATCGTATTTTCGTTTAAATTGCTACAATTAAACGTGTTGGGAAACATGTTATTTTTTCACATAATTTTTTATCTAGCCAAATTTATTGTTTACCTACTACGGTTAGAGATGTCGTGCATATTCTTTAGCATCATTAGGACATATTTTTTATTTTCTGGGTTTTCAAAATGTACTACAATATTGTTTCCTAAATTGATTTTGATTAACATTAATTTTAATTTGAAAAAACAGAAAGTGTAAATACTCCTGCATTGGGTTTTTAAGTGCCGTTTGAATTTTAAGGTCCAGACATAAATATTAAAATACTTAAAAATACGAAAACTTTTTGTGTGTTCCCATATTTCTTATTTATTATTTTCTTTCCTTTTCTTTCCTTTTCTTTTTTATGTTCTTTCCTTATCTGTATTTTCGTTCTTTACCTTCGTTTTTCCTTTCCATCTGCTTCTTTCCTTTCCTTTTCTTTCTTCACTTCCTTTCCTTTCCTTCCTTTTCTTCCTTTCCTTTGCGCTCGTCAAATGTTGTTTTAAGCTTCATATTTATTATTTTCTTTCCTATTCTTTCCTTTTCTTTCCTTTTTTTTCTTTCCTTTTCTTTTTTATGTTCTTTCCTTATCTGTATTTTCGTTCTTTACCTTCGTTTTTCCTTTCCATCTGTTTCTTTCCTTTCCTTTTCTTTCTTCGATTCCTTTCCTTCCTTTTCTTCCTTTCCTTCCTTTCCTACTTTTCCTACTTTTCCTACTTTTCCTACTTTTCCTTCCTTTCCTTCCTTTCCTACTTTTCCTACTTTTCCTACTTTTCCTTCCTTTCCTTCCTTTCCTACTTTTCCTACTTTTCCTTCCTTTCCTTCCTTTCCTTCCTTTCCTTCCTTTCCTTCCTTTCCTTCCTTTCCTTCCTTTCCTTCCTTTCCTTTCCTTTCCTTCCTTTCCTTCCTTTCCTTCCTTTCCTTCCTTTCCTTCCTTTCCTTCCTTTCCTTCCTTTCCTTCCTTTCCTTCCTTTCCTTCCTTTCCTTCCTTTCCTTCCTTTCCTTTCCTTTCCTTCCTTTCCTTCCTTTCCTTCCTTTCCTTCCTTTCCTTCCTTTCCTTCCTTTCCTACTTTTCCTACTTTTCCTTCCTTTCCTTCCTTTCCTTCCTTTCCTTCCTTTCCTTGCTTTCCTTCCTTTCCTTCCTTTTCTTCATTTCCTTCCATTTTTTCTTAATTATACCTTCCACCACAATTAGTTGTGAAACTTTTTTATTATTCATCTCAGACCCCATAAAATATATATCTTCTGGGTCCTTGAGTAATTCTAAGTCGATTTAGCCATGTCCGTCTGTCCGTCTGTTGAAAACACGCTCACTTTCGAACAACTCAAAAGAAATGAACAAACTTGGTGCCAAATTGCTTATAGTTATCCTAAGCAGTTTGGGATTGAAATCCAGCAAAATCGTTTCAGTACGACCAGATCTATGAATCAAAATGTGGAACCACCACCAAAAAAAGTTGATAATTTTGTTACAAAAAACAACATAAATGCTGGAACAAGGCACGGAATGAGATTTTGCAAAAATTTGTTTTATTTGACTGGAAATCACGCTGTTAAATTTCGTGAAGATCCGTTCATAATTTACCCTAAGCCCCATATAAAAAATACTCCCGGAAAACTGTTTAGTACGCCTAAAACCGTAAAAAAATACCGCTAGCGTAACAAAATTTGGTACGTCACAGTTTTATATGACTATAAATGATACTGTGAAATTTCGTGACGATAGGTACATAATTTACCCTATGCCCAATAGAAACCCTACTCCCGGAAAACAGTTTTGTACACCTAAAACCATAATTAATAATGCTATCATAATAGAAATTGGTACGTCACAGTTTTAAAGGACTAGAAATGACGCTGTGAAATTTCGTGATGATCGGTCCATAATTTACCCTAGGCCCCATATAAACTCTACCATAATTAATAACAAATCGTCACAGTTTAAGATAATAATAACATCATACAGATATTACTCCTTAAACATTCGAACTGTCGGTGGAGGGTATCAAAGATTCGGCAAAGCCGAATATAGCACTCTAACTTGTTTTTCCTTCCTTTTCTTTCGTTTGTTATTTATATCAACATTTATTTATTTAAAAATTTAAAATTGTCTCTAATCACCTTATTCATAGAATCAAGCAAACAATTTGTTGATTTTGCACCTATTAAAATAATTATTATATAGATTACTAATAAATTGTAAATATTTAAAATTGCGAATATTTTTTTTTCAATAAATGATATTTTTAATTAAAAAAATTATCAAAAAGCCGTTTCAACCAATGTGTAATTACGTTTTTTGTTTTTTAATTAATATTTTAATTAAAAATTTATTTCCGCAGTGGTGCAGTGGGTAGAACTCAAAGATCTTCTGACGATAGAATGTGGTGATTCTTGAAACATGTAAAGATCAACCCGGGTTCAAATCCCAACTCAGCCAAGAAAAATTATCAAATAATTTTAATGAAAAAAAAAAAAATTCCAAGTTGTAAAATTCCTTTCCCCAGTGAAAATAATTTAATAAAAATTAAATTTCATGAACTCAAGCCTAATTAAATAATATCAAAAATTAAAAATTAACAGTTTAACTAAAAATCAAAATTGTTCTTAAAATGGATATGGCACAAGCTCTAATGTTTACATTTGTACTTTAATTTGTACAAATAAAATGTCGACGAAAGTGGACAAAAATATAATAAACAAATGTATTCAGGTTTTCAAGACAAAGTCTTGACGGAAAGAATACGCAAAAAAGAGAGGAAAGGAGGCAACATGTAATTTAGGTGATAATAACAGCAAATTTCGAACCACCAGTAATACTGGTTAAAGATTGATGTTTGACTGCTGGCTAACGGACACCACAGTGGTGCAGTGGGTAGAACTCAAAGATCTTCTGACGATAGAATGTGGTGATTCCAGAAACATGTAAAGATCAACCCGGGTTCAAATCCCAGCTCAGCCAAGAAAAATTATCAATAAATTTTAATGAAAAAAAAAATTCCAAGTTGTAAAATTTCCTCAGTGAAAATAATTTAATGAAAATTAAATTGGATGAACTCAAGCCTAATTAAAAAATATCAAAAACTCAAAATTATATTTTTAATTTTCTTTCAACAAAAAAATAATTGATTCAATTATCCCATTAATTAAATTGAAATACTTTTTAAAGGTGGAGCTTGACAGTTAACTTAAACAAATCAAAAGTTATGGTGTTTCGTTCGGGAACAAGAATTTCAAGTCTTTTAAATTGGAATTTTGGTGATGATAATATTGAAATCGTTAACAATTATAAATATCTTGGTGTAGATATTACATATAATTTGTCTTTTAAGAAATATTTAATAAAAAAATTGGCTGCATCCAAATTGGCAATCAACACAACCTGGTCAAAATATATTAATCACCCACAAATTTCAAAAACTAATAAACTGAAAATATTTCATGCTGCTTCTCTTTCAATTATGTTTTATGCTGCACAAGTTTGGGGCTACGAAAAATTTGATGAAGTAGAAAAGCTGTTTCGTTTTTTTATTAAAAAAATGTTATATTTACCAACTACAACGCCTAATTATATGTTATATTTAGAAACCGGTCTAAATTCGTTATTTCTTTCAACTTTAAAACTGCACTTCTCCTACGTAAATAAAGTTCTAAAAATGGATCAACATAGATTACCACGCATTTTAGCAGAGGCAATTATAGCACAAAACGTTTACTGGGAAATGAGTGGTCCAGTCTTTGCCAACGTCTTCAATATACACCTGATAATACTAATTCACCACTTTGTAACCATTCGGAAACGATACTAAAATTATTAGAAATAAAAGAACGTGAAGAAAATGTATTAAACGCAACAAATTCCCAACACCATGATCTTTATTGCCAACTGAACCACAATGTTACACCTCTGCTTGCTGAAAATTTTTCATCCCGCATTACTTGTCTGTTAATTAAAGCCAGAGGAGGATTACTTCAATTAAATGCCAGATCCTATAGTAACAACCCAATAGACACGTGCACTATCTGCAATTTAGATGAATCTGAGAATACCTACCACTTTATTGGTGTTTGTCCAATTTATAAAGAATTAAGGCTAAAATTATTTGGAAAATATCAACTTAGTATGATTGTGGTGCTAAACCTTTTGAATGGATCTAATTTTTGCTCCTTATACAAATACATAGAATCATCTTCAAAATATCGTAAACTAATACTAAATGAATTTGAAATTTAGTCTTCCTTTTACAAGAATAATTTTGTTTTAAATTTAAAAAAAAAAAAAAAAAAAAATGTTTTAAACTTTTTATATTAAATGAATTAAAAAATATAAAAATTAAAATACCCAGTATTGTGCCAATCTGGCTCACAACATTCATGTTATGCCAAATATAGATAACAAATATTGTAAATTAATGAATATGTACATATATACAATTTAAATATCTATTAATAAATAATAATAAATAATAATAATAAAATTTTTTTTGTGCACTCGTTAATATTATTCCAGCAATCATTTCGCCTTGATTCATAAGGTGTTGCACCGTTTAAATGGGAACAGAAAAATCAGCGGAAAATTTAAATTATTAAAGTCCAATATTTACTAATTTTTGAGAAATAATTTCCCACGATTTTTAAAGCTTTTAAAGGATTAATAATTAAAGCGCATGAAACATAAGACTTCTTCTTCACACAGACAACTCAGTTACAACCGTTAAATGCCACAACAATATCAAAATGCTCTGCCGTTTTTCCTTAACTCATCATCGGTAAATCTTTCCGCAATAAGGGTTGATTTAACACACTATAAAATACCGGCAATAGTTTGTAATTCAAACGCTTTGGAAAATGTCAAACAGCAATCTACTTTCTGCATATTTTATTTTATTGTTGTTGTTCTACGTGTGTTTTTTTACGTCAGTGATAAAAATGGTGTCATATGTTTTTATTGCTTTTGTCAGAATTGCGGTTAATTTCAACTGAATCGGTTTAACAAGATTTACCCTAAATATCAAATCCCGAATGACAAAACAGCAATAATAAAAGCAGCAACAACAACAAAACAGAAGAAGAAGAAGAAGAAGAATAAAACAAAAAGCAGCAAATTGTTACATAAAACATATTACAAATGTAACATGAGACCAGGGCAAAAGTATTTGATTTCAAAGGGAAATCAAAAACAAAAAAAAACATGCTGTTCCACTAATAAAGAAGATGCGTTGAAAGGTGGTGCATTTTTTGTCCTCATCGGCATCATCATCTTGGTACAAGTTTTACATGTAATTACATGTTGTAATATTAGCAAAAGGACAATATGTACGTGTGTTGTGTAAGTTAACAATGTATAATTGAGCCCAATTACAAAATATGACATGAAATTTGCTTTTGGATTTGTTTCTTACACGAAAGTCAAGAGCATAAGAGATTTCAAAAAAAAGGAATGTTGAAATTTTAGTACATATTTAAACAAAAACTTAAGCTCTATTTAGTACAGGTAACCTTCGTATAATACGGTTCTTGCACAACACGGGTTCAGTGTTTAAACAGAACTGCGCCAAAGCCACATTTTCCATAAAATTTGACATTTAAATTTGTCATAAAATAACATCGTGCACTAAAATATATTTTATTTTCAGAACGTTTTTCTTTGGCTCTCAAATATACACACTTATTCTCTTAACAATGCTATCATACTTTCCAAGGCGAATTCACACCAGCTGCAACAGCTGATAACTAACCATGTGTCAACATAGTATAACGTTCTGGGTAGGGTATTCATTTAATCGAGCTTTTGCTTTAATCGGTTAATCGCTCGATTAATTAACCGAGGTTTTGGTTTAATCGGTTAATAATCGGTTAATATTGCTATTGATCGGTTAACCGATTAATAAAGTTTTGTTATAAATTAAGTAATTTCAATAAATAAAAATGCAAAAATTATTTATTATTTGGAGTTTATTAGTGAAAAAAAAAACCATAACATAACAAACAAAACAATTCTTGGACTAAAATGAGCAAACAAAGAAAATTCAGTACTAATTAATACATATGGGCATTCCCACAGAATGTTCTACAAGGATGAAAGAATAGAATGTTGGTAAGCATCGTCTTTCATTGTTTATTATTATAAAAAAAGTATGTTTTATATAAAAGAATGGTTTTTATAGCATATCTCAGCTGTTTTACTTGAAGAAATTGGGCTGGAAACTGGAAAACTTTATATTTTTTAAAGCTACATCTAAAGACATTTTTATATAATTATTTTACATGCAAAAAAAATGTTATGTTTGGACTTTTTCTTCACAATCTCTCCATTACAATCAATTGTAAATTGAGTATTAGGTTTTTGTTAAGGAAATTTTAAGATGTTTTTGGGAAAATTCATGGTGATAATAATAAAAAAACATATGGAAAAATCGTAAGTTCGCGACCCCGTACGTTCGAAATATAATTTGGTTTAAATGTTTAGCATTTAAGCGATTATTTTCTTTAGATTTGTTAAATCTTGATTTGGAGAAAAATTCTTGCATTAATCGAAGATGTTAGAGAAATCCAAAGCAATCCATAATACAGAATATCTAATTTCTCAGTCTTTTTCCTGGATTTCTCTTACCATATAAAAGCTTGCATTATGCCATTATAGTACTGTTTTAATTTTTTAAAATTTTGATCACTTCTAATTGTTTCGGTTACTATCGAGAGTTTCTTATGTTGTCAGGCCATCATCTGGCATAGCTCAGCACCGCACATTCTGCAAAAAAGTTTATTTCCGAATCCCTTAGTTTCTGTTTTTGTACTGTATCTTAAGAATGTATTGCTAGAAGAAAATATGTATATTATATGAAAATATATTTTCTGAACACATACCTTTTGCATATGAGACGAAACAAATAATAAAAAACACAAACAAATTTGTTATAATACTATAAAAAATTCAAAATTTTGTTATATCGGTTAATCGGTTAATCGACTGAAATTAACCGGTTTAATCGTTAATCGAAAAAACGCAATTTTAAATTAACCGATCAGTTAATCGGGTTGTAATTAATCGGTTAACCGGTTAACGGTTAACCGAATGAATACCCTAGTTCTGGGGAATCTATCATAAATTCTATAATTTTCACTTAGAGTTATGAAATTAAAAACTTTTTTAAATTATAACATTTCAAAACCCAGAATTTAAAATTAAAAACAAAATTTAATGTTTTTTTTGAAGTGTTTACTACAGCGTTGTATTATTTTAACACTACAGTGTTGTATTATTTTAAAATGTTGTATAGATAAGACCATCTTGTATGAATTCGCCTTGATACTTTTCTTAAATTTCATACATTTTGTAGACAAAGAAAAATAACACATTTCTTGTGGCATGGCAAATTTTTAAACGCAATATGATTTTATGTACACTCACAATATTCTGTACGTAAAATTCGGTGAAATTGTAATATAAAATAAATGAAAATTCAATTAAAAACCGGTCTACATTTTCCGTGAAAACAAATGAATTATCAGATATTTAATTTAAAATAACTATCGAAAAGTCAACTGAATATTCCTGTCCGCTTGTTTTTCTAATGAGAGAGACCTTTGTTTTACTTTTGTTGTACTGACCACGTTGCTCATAGAAGAACTCTCAATTATAAAGATGGAGGTCCATACCACGCGTTTTCGCTTCCACGCAGCGCATGCTTTTCTAACCTTACTTGCGTTCTTCGATTCAAGTTACATGCAACGCTTTTTATGCAGCAGCAGCACAAGTAAAAATCAAATTTAATTTGTCAAAATCAGCTGATTTGTTCGAACGCTGCTTGTGACGCTTGCAAAAGTAAACCTACTTTGCGCCGCAAGGCATCTACGCTTTTTTGCATGTAACTTACTACGTATAAATACACAGATTCTACTTTTTTGACAGCTGCGTATGCTGCGAAAAAGCGAGCAACGCGTAGTGTGGACCTCCAGCTTAAGACACCAGCAGCATGACCGAATTGGCTTCGCAATTATTTTACTTTTAAAATTTGATGTATTTAACTAAATTATTTTAACAAATAGAAAATGGGAATTGCTTACACAAAACAAGCAGTTCATTTTTTATAGATAAGTAAAAATTTATTTTTGGTATTTAAATTACATAAAATAACTGAATATTCATTTGTTTTTACGGAATTCGCGTTCGGATTTTTGACAGTAAATTACTTTAAATCAGTGTTCGAAAAAAAAGAGTACATTATTTAACGTTCGGCTCACACACCCAGGAACGATATCTATTTTTTTAGTGGTTGTGTAGACATACACAACCCTTAATACCGTTCGTAACTATTTTCAAGAAAGAACCGAACATTATATAATGTTCGGTTCTTCGGTAAAAAACAGAACAATTGTAGTGATACTGTAGAAAAACATTATATTTGAATGTTCTATAATGTTTTTTTCGTGTGTGTATTTTGTTTTTGTAAAAATGTTTTTTTTACCAGCCAAAAGGGACGAACATTAACGAGCCGAACCGAACACATTGAAGTTTGTGGATTTTCAAAAAAAACCGAACGGAATTAAATGTTCACATCTTTTGTTGAGTTTGATTGAAACATTAATATTTTTGTGTTCGAAAGATGACTAACAGGGAAACGTTATTTTTTTTAATGATTTTCTACACAAACACTATTAGCGTTTGTGTTTTCCACAAATCTACCGAACCGAACATTAAAAAACTATATTTAGTGTTTATTTTCGAACACTGCTTTAAATTACATTTTCAGTTTTACATAAAGAAGAATTTAACTTAATCAACTGAAAATCCGTATTAATATGCATTTAGTTTTTGAATAACTGTTAGAATCAGTTAAAAATAATTTTTCTTGGAATTTTAAATGTTTTTTTTTGTTAAATGGCTGAACGGAATACTTCTTAAATAAACTACAGTCCGTTACTGTAATAATATTGTGAGTGTAGAAAGCAACAATAAAGTTTTTAAATATTTATGACTTTGTTGGTGCTTTCAATGTAATTTTTGACGTTACGTTGCGTTTTACACAATTAGGGTGCTAACTTTTTAAAATATGTTGTTAAAAACAAATCTGAAATATTTACTAGAAAATCCATACAGACAACACTGAGTTTTTTTTTTTTTTTTTTTGTTTAAATATTTAAACACTGAACCATTTTTACTTGTGTCATTTTTGATGATATATTACTTTCAACAGTTACCGAATTATTTTGAGTTATGTCACTTTAGCTGAATTCTTTTCAAGTTTTGACACTTTTGCCAAATTTTAAACTGGCACAGGTCTAATTAATAAAAGCCCCAACAAAAATTTATTTTATCAAAAATGTCACAATTAGATTTAAGACTAGTTAGCACTTAAGGAGCATATAGACGACATGTTTTTGTCATCTGACATGTCAAATTTCCCACTGCAAAACACATACATGTCGTGTGTTACCTTTTTAACTTTGCTTCTGTAAAAGTCAGACGCAAAGTCATCTGACAAAATTTCAATTAGAGCGTGCTCTATTTTCTTCTGACAAACCATCAGACATCAGAAATCTATGCCGGGAAGAAACTGGCAGCGGCGTCAACTATTGACGGAATCATTAGCCGGCTGAAGTTAATATTTTACAATACCAAGATATGTATGCTCATCTCACCATTGAATAGAATTTATGTAAATATATACATAAAAACCGTTTAATTATAAAATTCTAAATTGGTATCTTTAAAATAAAAGAAAAAATGTTAAGATGGCTAAATTATTTTACGGCGCAAATAAATATTTTCGTGGCGGCACCGACCGAGAACTACTTTGGTTTCTGCAATAACAATGCGAAAAAAAACAGAGACAATGTCAGAAGCAAATTACATGTACGTTTGTGACCGAATATTATAAACCTTATGTAAAACAGCAATTTTGACAGACATGAACAATTACATGTGACTTGAAAATTTGACATGTCAGATGACAAATACATGTCGTGTACGGGCGCCTTTAGCAGTAGTGATCTACAACCATTGTATTTTCTGACACAACTAAAAATTATAAATAATTATGAATAACATCTTTATACCAATTGAAATTTAAAGAAAGACATACAAAGACATACCAGTTAACAACAACAAAATACACTGATATTTTTTATAGTTAAACATATAAACCTGAAAAATTAAAATTTTGAGTTGAGTCACTGTTGAACTAGGTGTTCGATGCGCACATATGGAATATCGGTCCTCTATTGCAACACCGTCATATCCACACTCGGAAAGCACTTTAATAATCCTAAAACCGTAAAGAGCAAAGCTTAAATTTTGAATTTGGTGAACCAGTTGAATGTTTTGTACATTTCAAAAGACGTTTTTTTTTCTTTAATCAATAATCTTCTTTAATTATTCTCAGCACTTTTCACTGTAAAATTTCTTTATAATTGTTGGACACACTTAAAAGGAATAACAAAGATTAACTTATTTCTCTCGTTTTCGATGACAGTATTAACCAGTGTTCGAAAATAAAAACTAAATATCGCTCCTTGGTGTTTATTTAGGTACATTTGTGGAAAATCATTAATAAAAACTTTTCCCTGTTTTAATCCAACTCAACAAACAGATGAGAACATTTAATTCCGTTCGGTTTTTTTTTTAACTACAAAGTTCATTGTGTTTGGTTCAGCTCATTAATGTTCGTCATTTTTGTCTAGTAAAAAAAACCAAACATTTTTTACAAAAACAAAATACACATACGAAAATAAAAACAAAAACCCAGCAAAATAATTTAACACAAACAAAACATATACCCAATACACACACAAGCTGTTCGTGCTGTGGTCGGTGCTAAAATGTTTTATTTGCTCATTTCTTTATCAATGTAAAAAAGAAACACTATAGAACTTAAATATATAATGTTTGTTTACAGTATCACTACAATTGTTCTGTTTTTAAACGAAGAACAGAACCCTATATAATGTTCGGCTCTTTCTTGAAAATAGTTACGAACGGTATTAAGGGTTCTGTTCGTCCACGCAATCACTAAAAAAAATAGATATCGTTCCTGGGTGTGTGAGCCGAACGCTAAATAATGTTCTGTTTAGTTTTGAACACTGGTATTAACAGAGTTAATCAAATAAATATTAAAGATCAATATTTTGTTCCCTATCCTCTCAAGGATTCCTTTCCCATTTTGATAAATCATGAGTCTTGATGAATTTCTTTCAATTAAAAAAGGTAAAACAAAAAAACAAGTAAGAAAGTATAGTCGGTCAAAGTCCGACCATATGATACCCTACACCACAGTGTTTAAAAACACATCATGCTTATGTGTCCATATTAATATGGATTTATCTATGTTAATAAACTTCATTAAAATTGGTTTTGAAAGTTTGTGAGAGGCAGAAATCGCCCAATACCTCCCCTTGTGGTTCTTTTTTTTTTGAAAAACTGTATAGCTTATGTGTCCATATAGATATGGATCTATCTCTGTTTTAAATTTCATTAAAATCGGTTTGATAGTTTCTGAGAGGAAGAAATTTCAGGGACAGCGATTCTAGTTAGAAAAGGTATAAAATTTAGCTATTTCAATAACAGAAACAATGCCTTATTAAGGCACTTGGAAACAACTGTTATAAAAATACCATTATTTCCAAATAAGATGCTTTTCGTTATCTCAGCCTATTATCCCTCAGGAAATAACTGTGGTTTCTTTAAATTGGAACTCTTAAAACTTTTTCAATCACTAAATCTTGAAAGTATGGAAAATTACTTTATTATGGCTGGAGACCTAAATGGAAAGCACACTAGTTGGAAAAATTCAATTTCAAATACTAAAGGCAATCATTTGAAAGAATGGATTGATGAAAACGAAATAAGATATAGATGCAAACTATATGCGACATGTACACCCTCATATCCACGGTGTAGATCGTTTTTAGATGTATGTATTCAAGACTGGCAATTCATAAGGCCAATGATTCCATAAATTGCCTTGAGGCACTTGACTATGACAGCGACCACAACGCTATTAAAATTAAAATATTAGGGGTTGAAAATGATCACCCAATCACATTCTTCATCGAATCTCATAAAACCAAATTAAATTTTAGGAAAACAAATTGGAATAAATTCCAAAATTGTTTAATAAGGGAGACGAATGAAAATTTCATAATACCGGGTGACAGAAACTTGAGTAATACGGAAATAGACTTTTATTTACGTGAATTGAATGACTATATTATAAAGGTCATGGATATGTCAATCCCGAGGTATAAGTCACATGATTCAACTCAAAAATTCACCAATTCGAGTATTAAGAAACTTCAGTCAGAAAAAAGTAAAAGTGTGACCTTGTTAAAACGAGTTAATAGATTAGAAGCCTTTTTAACACAAACTGAACTTAATGTACTTAAAGCGAAACTAAAACTAATTAAAAAACATTTGAACGATAATTTTGCGATTTCCGTAAACAAGCATTTTCGGGACAAACTTAGGCAAATTAGTCCAAGAGACTAAGCAGTTCAAAATTAAACAGCTTTCTGCGTTAAATGTTCTCATAATTCCTTTTGAAGATGAAAGATTATTAAAGGCTAGATTACACTATTATACTTTGTATTAATACATGTCAAAAACTCAAGTAATATGACAAAGTGTGATAGTGTGAATGCAATGTGTCACAAAAATGACAAGTATTATGAAAAAAGTTTGACATCCCATACGACTTCATCGTTTTTTGAAAAATTTCTAAACAATAATACTTTTCATTGGATCAGGGTTGCATTTTATTTCATGTGTAAGTGTTTATACTTTGTGTGATGGTGTGAACACAAACTGTCATGTTACATTAGATTTTTTGACAGTCGCAACAAAACTCATTAGATTTCTATCTCACAAAGTATTATGGAATACGTAAGACTTGTGAGATAGTGTAATCTAGGCTTAAGGAATGCTGGTATTGACCCTATAGATTTAGAAAAAGAAAATTGCAATAATAATTACTTAATTACCGAAGAAGTACAAAAGTTAATTACAATTGGTGCATTTCTGAAATCGGTTCATTCTTTTAAGGAGATTGATCCAGATAACAATGTACATATAGAAGTAAATCATTGTTTCACTGAACTTTTAGAAGAGAAAAATCGGTACGAATGCAATGGCTCAACCATAACGACATTTTCAGCATCGAAAAGGGCAGACGATTTAAAAGAATCTAAGCTCGATAATTTTTTTATACCTTAAGATAAAGTTTTATCAATTTTTAAAAAGCTAAGGCCAAAACTATCAGCTGGAGTTGATAATATACCCAACATGATTCTGCGTAATATACCAGAAAATTTTATGTCTAAGTATGGAATACTTTTTAATAACATGTTGAATAATGCTTACTTTCCTCGTGCTTCGAAGCAAGCGAAGGTGATAATTTTACCTAAAAAGGATAAAGATACAAGCAATCCGAAAAATCTTCGGGCTATTAGCTTGCTTCCAAACATCAGCAAAGTATTTGAAGTCTGTATCAATATAAACATCGTGAAAGACAATTCGGCTTCAAGTATAAACATTCAACGATACATGCAATTCATTTGCTTGTTTCAAATGTTCAATGGAACCTAAATAAATCGTTATATACTGGTGCCTGTTTAGTGGACTTCGAAAAAGCTTTCGATAGTATTTGGATACCAGGTCTAATATATAAATTGTTGAAATTTAAATTCCCTTTACATTTTATAATCCTTCTACATAATATGATGAATAACAAAACCTTTTCCGTACATGATGGGGAAACCGTTGGAACGAAAAGATTCACAATTGTCAATGGGCTACAACAGGAAACCGTTAATTCCCCAATACTATTTAATTTACACCTTTTTGATATACTAGAGAAAATAGACAATATAATTGCTTTCGCAGACGACATTACTATCTTCCACGCCGATGACACAATTGAGAAAATCAATAGTGGGTTACAAAATAAGTTTTTAGCTATTGAAAAATACTCCAAAGATTGGCTTATGAAAATAAATTTTAACAAATGCGAGTGTATTCTTTTCAGGCCACCAGTTGGGAAATGTAACAGCAATATAAGAAGAAACTGGAAAACTTTTGGTATTAAGTCAAGTAATAATGTTAATATTACTGTAAAACAAACTGTTAAATTATTAGGTATTCATTTAGATAAATTTCTGTACTTTAACAACCATATAAGCCAACAACTTATAAAGGCAAGAAAAGCATTTTTCATGTATAAAAAAATTATTCTTTTCTAATTATATACAGCCAAGGGTTAAAATTATCATGTACCAATCTTTAATAAGACCAATTCTATCATACGGTTGCCAAATTTGGTTTAACATATCCCCTTCTTATATGGAGAAGATACGGATATTCGAAAGGAAATGCCTCAGGTGTTGCACCTCATTATACAGATCCAAGTGTAGTAATTACAAAAAATATATATCAAACCAAAGGCTCTATGAAAAGGCAGAAATATCCAGATTTGATAATTTTATTGTTCATATTATAAGAGACCATATTGTAAACTGTGTAAATACTAACGAAAATAATCTAATCATGGCTCCCTACAAGGTTTTGGAGACTATATTTCTGAAACATTACAAAATGGTTATGTTCCACCTGAGGCTTTCCTTTTCCTCGATAAAAATGATTTCATCCAAAATGGAGATGGTATTCCTATACTTTATCATATTTACAGGCGAGCCAATATCAAAGCTATAAATTGTAATGAACTAACGTCTAAAAATTGTCGTTTTGACACAAGTATTTATTTGAATGATAAAAATATTAAACCTAATCTAAACCTTAAAAAATATTGGTGGCTTACCTAATAGCTATCTTTTGTACTCGTATTTTAACCCTTGACCCTACTTTTTATCCTTATCAATATAAAAGTAAGTTTTTTTGCTAACCTTTTTGCTTACATTTTCTATGATCTTAGTATTTTTCTTGTATTATGTATATAGTTATCTAATAGAAAAATAACTTTATTTAATAAAAATTATACTTATACTTTTTGTTTATTTGAAGTTTGTAATTATATATTCATATTCATTAAATAAACGTTTAAAAAAAAAAAAAGAGGAAGAAATTTCCCCCTATCTTCCCTCGTGGTCCTACGATTCAGCCTATTTTCAAAAGGCTTAGTCCTTGTGCCAATAAGAACCTATGACCCAAATTTTATCAAATTATCTCCAAAATTGCGACCTGTACTTTGCGCACAAGGTTACATGGACAGCCAGCCAGCCGGACGGACATCGTTAGTTTGACTTATGGCCAATTTTCAGGATTGATATTAAAACACATATGTTTTTAAAATCGTTAAAAATACAAAATTCTCTTCTTCACAAAAAACTTAAGTGAAACCTTAGTCTGAGTTCATACGGCTCATCTCTTATTGACAAGATTCTTCTTTGAACATGAGTTGTCGTTCAAATGATTCATGTCATTCTGACGACGTGCGTATGCATGTGTGCTTTTTGATATTGAAAACAAAATTAAACAACGAATAAGAAAGCAAAACGTAAAGACAGTACACACATCTGCCTATAAAGTAGCAATCTTGTCAATAAGACATGAGCCGTATGAACACAGTCTTTAGTCACCGATGTGGTACATTTAATTTCAACTCAAGTTTCCATTGTAATATTTTAGCAAGGTGGTCTCAATATCACAACAATACAACAACAACAGGCAAAGCATTAACAGTTAGCTGTTTTTCAGACCGCCTTGTAAATAAATACACTTTTTTATATTATTTTTTTTTGTATTTAGTAGTGCTACCATACTTTTATCTTAATTAAATAAGACTTTTCAAATAAATCTCAAAAAACCAATCTGTTTTAAATACGATTTAAGTTTGTTATGAAAATTAACTTAATATTGATTAAAATACTATCCTGAAAATTGGGCATTAGAAAGTGATTCTGAGTCGATCGATATACTTTAAGGTGTTACACACATCAGCACAAATGCATAATACCCTCTCCACTATTGTGGTGTGGGTATAATTAAGTTAACAATATCGGGATTGACTAAATTCGTAATTTGCTGAAAAAATTTAAATCCCCAAATTTTCCAGGATCGGGATTGGCATCCCTAGTCAATACCTCCCTTATTTTTTCCGTATCTGCGATTTGAATTTTGTTGTTTTGGGAAAAACTAATTTTTTTTGGCCATTCTTTGGCGAATTAGCCCAATTTCCTTACTTTTATAAATTTTAAGTAAAATTTATTCGGAATATAATATCTCAGATAATTTTAAATATACTCTGGAGGTTTTACTAAAATCGAAAGTGTCAAATTTTGCCATATTTGGCATTTCTAAACAAAATATAGCGATATATTATATATTTTTGTGACGATTTTTATGAAACTGGGGAAAATTTGACCCTAAGGTCATACGAAGACAAACCAGGGCAAATGTGGAGCTTAGCTCTTACATGAACTTGTGGTCAAAATGAACACAAGCTTTTAAAACTCTAGAAAAACTGTAAATCTTAAAGATACTACATATCATTTGATGCATGTCGATAATCTCCCTATAGACCAGAAATGTTTTTAACATTTTTTGGAACACTCTAATGTACATACATATCGATACCTTCCCAAAAGAATGTATTAAGCAACACTTTTTTCGAAAATGACTTTTTGATGTGGAACTTTACTAGAAGTTAAGCGCCACATTTTGGCCTGGGTTTCGCTGCACTATCATGGATGCAAAGGAAACTAGAGAGATAATAAAATTGTATCAACCGTCAAGTTTTCTCACTGGAATAATGTTGTACTCTGTAATTTGTATTATCCGCCAAAGAAATTATGCTAAGCCACATTTTTAAATATGTTTTGTATTCTGAAAATCGCTTTCCAAATATGTTCCTTTCAATAAAATACACAAATAAATAACTAAATGAGAAGGTTTTTTTCGTTTCCTACACAATTTTAGAAATGTCGCTTAATACATTCTTATGGGAAGGTATCGATATTTATATATTGCCAAATGAATTTTCATTTTAATGGTCAATACTTTTAGTATAATAATTTATTATTTAGAAACTGGGAATTATTTCCTTGTGAAGGTTACTTTATATTATATTAAACATTTTTTCAATATAATAGTCTGATAGTGTATAAAGTCATTTCTGAAAAATTAAAAAAAAAAAAAAAAAGAATAGAACTATTACAAAAAAGCTTTATAAAATACAGACCTGAAATTTAGCTCATAGAATAAATTCGAAAAAATGAAAAAATGTTTAATATAATTTATAATTTAATTTAAATAAAATTATCTTTTTGATATAAAAAAAAACTCTTTTATAAATGTTTTAAACAGGCCTGTCACAAAAATCGATTTCGATCGAAAGTGATTTCGTTTTATGTGAAGCAAGATACGAAACCATTTCCACTTTCGATCGGAACTGATTTTGTGACAGGCCTGAAAGAAACCGAGCTTTAATCATGCCCCAGTAGGCTGGCTGGTAGCGAGCTAGTCTATCAGCGTTGGGGTTTTGGGTTCGATTCCCGCCAGAGACTAGGGTTTCTTTCCTGCAAACAAGCATAGAGCTTCGCGGGATTAGCTTAGGAAATTAACAAAAAAAAAAAAAAATCTTGATTCTTTTTGATCTTTCAATATGGGATTGGCTCTTTTTGAGCCTTTAATCAAAAATTTAACAGACAGCAATTTGTTTTAATTACACTGTTACTTTATTAGCCAAAAATTACTTGTTGGAATCAAACGGAAGAATAGAAAGCATTTATTTTCTTAGTTTCAAAAAAAAAAATATATACCCAATAATATGTTTTTTCCACCTCTTAGAATCTTATCATTGACCCACGATAATGTTAACAATTATACACCTTTCTTCAGAATAATACATATAATTTATTGAAAAGGACTTTTAATCTTTACTGTAAATATAGAAAAAGGAATAATGAAAATATTGTATCGACGTTTGTCACATAAAATACAAAAAACAACAACATCGACGTCGACGTCGCCATAAACATAAACATCATAATAATAGAGTCATCTAATATGATTAGACAGAACAACACTTATCAAAATAGATGGACAAAAGAGTTGGGAGGAAATACACGCCCACAATTTCAAAAGGAAGTTGAACTGTTTTCCGTTTATAAATTCATATTGCAAACAGGGAAAAACACAAACCCAAACTTACATTTAGGATGTAAGGAAATGTAAAAATATATCTAAAAAAAAAATCTTATGATTGAGAGACTTTGCTACGTTATCTTGCCAGGGACAAACGCTGTATTTGCAGAGAATATAGACGGCAAATGTTGAACGAAGCACGTGCTACAACGAATGTCACGTGTCAGCACGTGTCATTTGTTTTTTTTTTATTGAGATAAAAATTTCACTGTCATCTAAATAACCTAACAGAGATTCTGTTTTAATTCAAAAGTTCTATTGCAAATGAGAGCATATAGAGCCACAGTTTGTTTTAACGTGATTCAGCAGAGTTCTAGTTCTCAAGCACAAAACATCACTTGTTATCTTGATTTTGCCATTGGGCGATAACTGATGAAACTGCCACTTTTTTCCATGCAGCATTTTAATTCGAATGCTGTCACAGCAACAATGTTCTAAATTTTTTTTTTTTTTTCTTTTTTGCTGTGGCATGAAGAAATTGTACGTACGCAACGTGCGGTCACACTTCTGCGTTTGACAAGTGGGTGTCACCAGCTGTGGGAATTTTGATGTTTTTGGCGTTTGTACATTTGTAAAAGGATTTTTAGCCGTATTGAGTAAGTGTGTGCGTGCGTGTGTGCACAAGCATGAGAGCTAATTTTTTGCTTAAAACATTAATTTACTTTAAATTATTGCTAATTTGGGATTTAAAACATAAGGCTGGCTCTGTAAGGACTCCTGAAGGGGGTTTCAAATTTTTTACAATAAATTATTTTTAATAATTCTTAATGATTTGTTAATTGACAACAAAATAGCTGGTTGTCAGTATGAAAGAAAACTTGTGTGTGTGTTTTAATTGAGTTGTAAAAGCTTAATTATTATTTCAAGATAAATATTTTTTGTTAAAATTTTAGTCATCTAAACTTATTAACAATTAAAAAGACAAAAACTGTATTAAATAATTTTTGAAAAATTATATTCTTCTAGCATTTAAATCGCTACTTCGTAAGCGTCCTGTTTTTTGTGGACATATTTATATGCCAAAATTTTTGTTTCTAAGTTTCACCAAAAAGTACCATCATTTTTATATTAATTAAAAATAATTTATTTTATATATCTTAGTTCAATTTCAAAAGATTTTGTTATTCGTGCTTAATTCCCAGTTTTTATTCTTGACAAAAACACTTGAAATTTATTGTTGATGGGATAAGCTATTCCTTACAGGGCTGTCAGACTTGGGGATTTATCCCCAAAGTTGGGGATTTTATGCGAGCAAAAATGACAAAGAAAGTCATTTGGGGATTGGGGATTTTTTAGGGGATTTAAAAAAAATTCGGGGATTTTTTGGGGATTTTACACTCTTTTAATATATTTTCCCTTTTATTATTTATGCTTATTTTTTAAATTTATGTTTTATTTTTCCTTCAGGGTACAAACAAAACAAAATAATTTTTTTTACAAAAAATTTTTATTTGGGGATTTTTGGGGATTTCTAATTAAAATTTTTCTTACTATTTTTACTTTTTAAAAAAAAAAATTTAAATTTGGTCAGAAAAAAAACAAACAGAAAAATATTTACTTATTAAGGTTTTTTTCTTAATTTGGGGATTTTTGGGGATATTTTTAAAATTTTTTTGGGACAAGGAAAAAAGTACCTGGCAGCCCTGATTCCTATGCGCATTTCACTGGTTGCTTAGGCCAGATCATCAGGAAACTTCATCCATAAAGATTTTAAAAAAAACTTAAGATATTAAACCAAATAAAACTGTTAAACGTATAAGAATTATAGCAACAGTGCTACTTGTAATAATATCAAAGTTTAAACAAAACACATCAACAATAAACAACAGTGGGTTTATCTCATCTTACATTCCCCACTACAATTAGTTGAAACTCGCTCAACATTAATTGTAGTTGTAAGTAGGTTAAGAAAAACAAAATAAAAACAACAACAACTTACAAAAGATGTTGTCAATTAAGTGTTTTTTAGGCCGTGCACTTGCCTGTTTATTATCAAAAAGTAATTTCAATTTTTGGGAATACAAAATTTTAATTTCAAAAGATTTTGTTATTCGTGCTTAATTCCCAGTTTTATTCTTGACAAAAACTCTTGAAATTTTTTGTTGATGGGATAAGCTATTCCTATGCGCATTTCACTGGTTGCTTAGGCCAGATCATCAGGAAACTTCATCCATAAATATCTTAGTTCAATATTATATAAAACTCAAAAATTACCACATGTATAATGGAAAAGTAAAAGATACAAATTTTATATCCCTTTTTGGTACTTTTTTCTTCCTATTGCAGTATCAAAATTTTAATATTGTATATGTCGTATATGTCAATAAAAATATATTAGAACATTTGTTGCGTAACATGTGTTCAAATACATATTTATGCAGTCCACACATTAATATCTAGTCTTGGCAATATAATTTGATAGTTGCTACGGCAATAATTGTCAAACAAATTGCTCGTCTACACTTAGGGTCACAGAAAATGGATTTGTCATATGAAAGTGCTACAATTTTTTCAATCGCTTATAATTTAGAAAATATTTTTCTCTTTTTGCTGAGATTTCTGTGTTTTTTCATATTGGTTATTTTGATCTAAATTTCAAACATTTATCGTTTGAGAAAGGGTTCAAATCACCTTCAATTTTAAAACAAACCTTCTTGTTTGCTGGGATATTTAATTTGAGAAACAACAACAAAAGAACACAAAATTTGTCAAAATAAACTTTACGTGTGCAGAAGTGAAAGAAAGTTTTAAAGTTCATCGTCAAGACTTGGATTTTTATTGCTGCAATTTTTTTAAAGGTTGCAATTTTTGTATTTTTACCTTGTTCTTTTTACATTTTATATACATATAAAACCAAATACAGTAAAAATTCGATAATCCTGATAATTGATTGCAGACCCCAATCCGGAGTAGTGAATTATCCGGATTACCGAATGTAGTATGTATTTATTAAAAATTATAATAACTCATAGCAAAATTAAACATAAAAACATTAATATAAATAATTGGTATTGTGGTTATTTTGTTGAACTATTTATGGTTTTTAATCCAAATTTTTAATATTTTTTAATTAGGCTTAAGTTCATGAAATTTAATTTTTATTAAATTATTTTTATGAAGAAAGGAATTTTTACAACATGAAAATTAATTAAAATTGTTATTGATAATCTTTCATTCTTGACGTGGCTCGGGCTCGAACCCTGGCCGGCAGGTTACCATGACATGTTTCGATCGCAACCACTCGATCTCCTCAGATCTCCTCAGATGGATCGAGTGGTTGCGATCGAAACATGTCATGGTAACCTGCCGGCCAGGGTTCGAGCCCGAGCCACGTCAAGAATGAAAGATTATCAATAACAATTTTAATTAATTTTCATGTTGTAAAAATTCCTTTCTTCATAAAAATAATTTAATCAAAATTAAATTTCATGAACTTAAGCCTAATTAAAAAATATCATTAATATAAATTGTACAGTTCTGTTAAAATAAAAAAATACACATTTACATACATACATACATACATACATACATACATACCTAACAATAAATAATATTAATTTCGTTTGACAAAGTGTTATTCAATCCGCACTATAGAGTTGCAACCAATCCGGATTATAGAATACGCAATGAATGTATTTCTCAAAGCATGCTGTGATTTTAATAAAAAAAATAAAAAACTGGTGTGTTATTCAATCCGGATTATAGTGTTGCAATCAATCCGGATTATAGAATACGCAATGAGCTGCAAAATTCTGTCCGGATTACCGAATATTCCGGATAAGTGGAGTCCGGATTATCGAATTTACACTGTACACCTATAGCCAACTTCAAGTTTAAAAGTGTGAAATTTACAAAACAAAACAGAATTGCTGAGCACATGAAACTGTGTATACCTACCTCCCAAATCTTCACAGCTCTCTCACCAATAAACTCAAGAATTGCTGCAGCAAAAATTTCAAGTCTGGACGATGACAATTTAAGATTAAAATTTTTTACGGCAAAAATGATCGAGAACTGAAGTCAATTTCAGAAAAAAATACAGCCAAACAAAACTACTATTTTACAAAATGGGGTTTTCAAATCCTGAAATTAATTACATAGGTACATATTTACCTTATTTTTAATATTTTCTGCTGTCAATCAATCATTCATTGATGTTTGTAAGCAATTTTTCATCTTTTGCTGGCATTTCTAAGTTATTTTATCTTTAAACGGATTTTTACACCAGCAACACTTATTTTTATTTTACTGCATAACAAATAAGTAACTAAGCAAATTGACAATATGTATTCTAATTTGAATTATTAACACTAAAACACTTTTTAATGAAATAAACAACAAAAACAAGCTAACACGACACAAAAAACAACAAAATAATTTACTTAAAAATACTCTTTCTTTTCGTATTGATTGGCACTCGAAAAATCACAATTTGTTAAAGCTTTCATTAAAAATTTATTATTGGATACTAAGGTATAATGATTTATTTTTGTTTTAAATAAAAATTTTCTTCCAGCACTTGCTAAATCATGATCACACACACGCAATAGATAAAAATAAGAGAATTTAATGACAACTTAACAAAAGGGCGGCAAAACAATAAAAACACACAAACAGCAACAAGTACAATATCAAAAAAAAAATTAAACGGCATCTTAAAATAAATTTGATTAACTTGCAGAAAAATAACATTTTCACTATTATTAAATAAAAATTGCATAAAACACTTGTTTAGCTTTTACTTTTTAACACTTTCATAACAAATTTATTAGTTACAACAATTGTATTAATTCGGAATTAAGTTTTTTCTTTTGCCACTTGTTAATTCGTGCCAACACAATGAAATAAACTTTTTATTTGCAATAAAAATAAAAAAAAGAGGGAAATAAAACACCTTGACACAGAGTTTTTGTCTAAGATTTATTTGAGGCTGGTAACAGCCTCACCAAAGAGAAAAGTGTCTTCGCTAAACTTAAGGAAATGTAAAGTAAGTAAAATAGTGCTGCCAGATGGGGTAAAAATCATTAATGATATTCTTATTTCTTACTTAAAACAATTTACTATAATTGTTGGGTTAAAAGTAAAGGGGTATAAGTGCCAAAACTAAAACAAATTGAGTTAGATTCGGCAATACACACTTTATACTAATAAATAACACTCGACAAAAATTCAGACCTGGGGGCTAATTATGGCAGTCGCGATCGAATACTTTTTCGATTCGAAAGCAATTTTATATCTAATTTTTTCTGTCGATACTAAACGAATCGAAATTAGTTTTTTGGTGTTGCAAAGCATTTATTTTAGTTTTTACAACACTGAAAAAATAATTTCGATTCGTTCAGTATCGACTGAAATAAATTTGCTTTCGAATCGAAAAAGTATTCGATCGCGACTGCCATAATAAGCCCCCAGTAGGATTATCTCAAAAGACAGTATGTACCAGAATCCAAAAATATTATCACCCTTATCATGAATTCCACATGTGAAAATTTCCGAATAAAATTTTTTATTGACATGGATTTTAATTTCGTATCATGAATTCCATGTGAATAAAATAACATACCTAATTTTAAAAGCCTGTGTCATTATATTCGGAGTTATAAACAAGAAACAATTAATGTATTTAAGAAAACTGTTTTTGGAAATTTATGGAACTAAATTTTTTCGGGAAAATTTGAAAATGTAAAGCTTAGTGACAGGAAGAAGATTTTCGCGAACAACATGCTGTTGTATTTTCTGAATCGTTATTGACAATAATCGATTACTATTGATTTGTAATTTAAGACGATTACCTCAAAGAGCAACAAAACTACGCGAAAATTGCTGAAATTCGGAAAAGTTTGCAAAAATAGCGAAAATTTGCGAAAATTTTTAATATTTCAAACAAGCCATAAAATGAATTAAAAGGCCCTGAAACTATAAGGAATGGCAAAATATATTGGTAAAAATTGCTAAATTAACGGAAATTCGCAAAAATTTGCTAAGCGCGGCGTGATAGCAAATATATTTATTAATAATCGGTAAAGTTATAAAGAATCAGAAAATTTACAGTAAAAATAGCTCTTATCGCAAACATGGCAAAAATTTGCGAAAAATTCTAAAATTTATTTGAAATCGCGAAACCGGTTATAAGGAAACTATTAAAAAATATGTTTTGCTCCCTATTTACCGATTTACTCCTACATATGTATGTAAATGAAATAAAGGAAATTTGTGCATTTGAAACGTTGTTATACCCTCCACCACCGTAGTGAAATTATACTGTAAAATTTCGTGAAGATCGGCGCATAATTTACCATATGCCTCATATAAACCCTACTTTCGGAAAGGAGTTTAGCATCGGTGGAGGGTATTAAAGATTCGGTCCAGCCGAATATAGCACTCTGACTTGTTTTTTTTTTTATTTTAAATATAAACTTACATTTTCTTCCTTTTCCGACAGAATGTGAATTATTTTCTTCATCAATTGGTAAAATATTTCACTTGTGAGCTATTCACAATCGTGTGAATTTTTTTGAAAACAAGCAAATTCGAAAGAAATTTTTTCGGAGTTTAAAAATTTAAGCATTCGGAAATTTTTCACAACACATTTTATTCATGATACCAACTCTTCACACATTCGGAAATTTATATGTGAAATTTTATTCATGATAAGGGTGATACACCCTTAATTTAGCAGAATTTTATTTTTTGCACTTGTACCCCTTTGCTTTTAAGCCCCACAATTAGAGCATGTATTTAATTGTTTGCAATTTTGCGCTTTTCCGGGAATAAGTTGCGGGATTCTCGGGAGATTTTGAACAAAAACTTTGTTTAACAATAGTAAATCAATATTGGACTCAATTCTTTAGGGTCAAGGATAATTTATACCTCTATCTTCACGAACTTTTATTTCTAACCTTTGCAAACAGTAATGGGCTAAATTTTACATCAATATTGTAAAGTTTTACGGCTTAAGACGTAGTAAAGTTTTTTCCGAATGTGGCTTTAAAATGGGGCGTATGATAAATTACGCCTCGATTTTAACAAAATTTCGTGGTGTGATTTTAATTCTTATAGAACTAAGTAAAACCAAATTGCCCAACAAAACCATTATTCGTTACGCTTTAAACCATACTAACATGACTTCTGCGAGTGGTCTTTATATGGAGCCTAAGTTAAATAATTGACCTATCTTCACGAAAATTTTTTAAATTTAATAACAATCGGTGCATTCCGCCATCAGTATATGCTGGTTTTTTTATATAAAGGATGTTCCACATTTAGGTGCATACTTCTTCTCCCACTGAACCGATGATGCGGGACTTAAATTCCATACTTCTAGAAACAATTTTGGAAATTAACGTACTTTTAAAAGAAGGAATATGGCTCAATCGACTTAGAATTACTGAAGGACCCGGAATGGATGTAATTAATGGGATCTTGGATGAATATTAAAAAGATTCACTTGCTGTACCTTCATTCACCACGGCTGATTCGGGGAATAAAACTGTAAATAAAAATGTACTGAATATGCTGAATTTTCTAAACGGTGAAATCGTTTCAGAGCTTATACTTTGTAAATTGGGTTTTCAGCTCCTATTCGCCCTTTTCGAATATATATTCCCCTAAGACTCCAATGTTTTTAGTTTTGCTATGCAAATTGCGATCCTATCCGCATTTAACAATTTGTATACCTACTTATATTGATTTCTTTGATCAAAAATAACTCCTTAAGTATCTTAAATTAACTTTAATCATAATTTTTTTTGTTATACAGTTATTTTCGGTTAATTGAGCCCCGCTTAATTGAGTTTCCCGTTTTATTGCACTTAAAATCTGTAACGAAATCATTCAGTTTAACTGTCTATGTAAAAATACCCGTTTAATTGAGTTCCGTTTAATCGCGTCACCCGCTTAATTAATTCGCAAAATAAGACCGCATTGCGAACAACAAGAGCAATTGTTTCGGTTAATTGTTTCCTTGTACTTAATGTTTTTTTGCTCCACAAACGTAAAAAAATTATTTTGCGGCAAGAAAGATTGTACGATAATCGTTCATGATTTTTATTTTGTTTTAAAAAACCTAAACAATTTTTTAACTTATTAAATAAAGAAATGAGTTTTATTTTCTATCTACACATGGGTGTTTCGCTTTATTGCACATCTTGCTCAATTAAGCGATTTTCGTTTTAATTGCGTCGGCGATTCAATTAACCGAGTACTGCTTAATTGAGTACCCGTTTAATTGCGTAAAAAGTCGTGCATATTTTGAAACTCAATTAAGCGGAAATAACTGTATACAAGATACTTTAGATTTAATTATTTTAAGCATAATAGTGCACCAGGATGGTGCAATCGTTTAAACTCATGCTGGTCCACAATCAACAGTACCATCCCTGACTTTGCCCTTCATGTGGAATAGGCCCACACGTCATACTACACCTATTCCAATGCAAACCCAACCGACCTAGAACCCTTATCCTTATGGAACCGCCCGCTTGAGATAGCTCAACTACTGGGCCTTAAGCTAGCTGAGGTTATATTTGAAGGAATTAAAACTTAAAAAAATGTCCAAATATGTCCGACTAGAATCCAAAATCTTAAAATAAAATGAACCTTTGCAAATATGGCTGCAAACTGACTCCAATGAAAGAAATCCCTTAAAAACTTACCCCGGGTCTCCACGTAACAAAAGTTATTGCGGCAAACATCAAATTTTATTGCTCCGTTAAATTTACAACGTGTGGACAGCATATTACCATGAGTGGCAATCCATTGCGCAATGATTGCTCTTCTGATTGCTTGAGCAATTATTGCTTAGAAATCTGTAAAATCAGTTGTCATTTATCTGACATTTCATTTCTCTGTACGTTTGTTTATGGCAAAGCAATTTCAAGTGTTTTCCAGCAATAATTGCGCCATTGCCCTGCCGACGTTTTTGCTTATGCTTAGCAAAAAAAAATTGCTACGTGGAGACAGCGTTCATTCTCAAAATGAAGATGTTTTGCATGAAGTTGGAAAAGTCGCAGGACAGCTCCAGGTGTATTAATTTTTTCAAGTCCGGAAATTTCTTAAATTTCACGGAATTCACAAAATTTGATATAAATGATTAATTTATAAATATTTCACTTATTTAATATAAATAATTTTGTCCAGAAAAATCGAGTTTTTGACCAATGCACCTAAAAATTGGACGTTAGTATTTTGCAATGCTTATGCCTAGGATTGTTAAGCCGACTAATGCCCGTAATTTCAGCAAATAGATATCTAGCTGTGTATAGATAGGTATCTATGATTTTCAAAATTTTAAAACGTATTTCTTACCTACGGGTTAAAGTGTAATGTATTTTACACCACCGATTTTCGATAGTTAATTCACGTAGGTAACATTATACCATGTTCACACGGACAGCAATATTCGTGTTTCGCTCTCTTATTCCTGTTTCGCGCCCCAAACATGACTGAAACGACTTGTTTCCCCATACAAAATTTTGTGAGCGAAACAGGTCGTTTCATTTTGAAACAGGCTGCGAAACAGGAAAAATGTACTATCATCTCTAATTGTGATAACAATTATCGTTAGTTTATCTGAACTAGCTCTCAAAAAAAATCAAAACAAAATAAAATACAAAATAAAAATTGATGTTTAATAAAATAAAGTGATAATTATCAAATAATAATATTAATAAAAGTATTAAATAATATATTTTTAGCTTTTAATTACTTTTTTATCTGTTTTAAATAAAATCACACTAACAACACAAAAAAAATGTCAAAATTAAACAAGAATGAATCGTATGAACAGCATGTTTGACAATCTAGTTTCAGAGAGCGAAACGAGTGGTTTTTGTCGTCGTATGAACATAGCATTACTGTTTAAATTACCAAAATAGTGGTACTGGATTGGAAAAGATAACTGTTAGGTGCGAACTAGGGATGCCAAACGGGAAACCCCGAAATGGGGGATTTTTCGGGATTTATTTTTATTAAAGCCGGGATTTTTAATATATCAACTTTTGTGTACAAAAATGTTCGTTTCCATTGAATTTTTTTACTCTATACAAAAAAAAAACTTATTAAAAATGATATTTCAGTTGCATTTTTTATTTGTATAATTCTTATTTTTCTTTTTTCAAAATATATCTATATATATAAAAGTGAATGTATGTATATTTGTATATATATATATATATATATATATATATATATATATATATATATATATATATATATGTGCCTTATAGGAGGCCAAACCACTTGACCGATGGCCTTGAAATTTTCACAGCCTGTAACTGTGACCCTGAAAGAGACATTAGGCTATATAAAATTGTGACTGGGCAAAGAGGCGATGCCACGCCCATACAACCCAAAATTAAAAATCGTGTTATCTATGACATTTTTTGACCTACGGCGATAATATTTGGTATATATGTTGTTGCCATGAATAGAAATACGTTTAATTAAAACAGTGGTAAAAAGGTGTATTGGACAAAGGGGCGGTGCCATTTTTTTTCGTGGATGCCAATATTAAATATCGCATATTTTAAGAGCCGCTGCAAGCATTTTGTTGAACTTTTGGTAGTAGGATCTTCTGAGCCCCAAAATGCAAATAAAATAGCAGCGGGGGAAGTGGCATAGGACGCCATTGTTTAATATCGCATATCTTAAGAACTGTTATAGTGAGAATGTTCAAACTTTGTACAATTCACTCTAATGGTATACTACACTACTGAAAATAAAAACAAAGCGGGCAAGCGCAGGGGTGGAAATACCTCCCATACGATGCATATATTAAATATCGCTCAACTGAAGAACTATTAAAGGGAGAGTCTTCAAACGTGGTTAAAGCTACTATTATAGCAAAATTTTAATTTTAATATAGTAATGGGCGGGGTGGACAGAGGAGGAGCAGTACCCCTCATAGATAGAAATATTAATAAGAGCCGCTGCAAGCAATTTGTTGAACTTTTGGTAGTAGGATCTTCTGAGCCCCAAAATTGAAACAAAATAGCAGCGGGGGAAGTGTTACCCCCCATAGGACGCCAATGTTTAATATCGGATATCTTAAAAACTGTTATAGTGAGAATGTTCAAACTTTGTAGAAGTCACACTTATGGTATACTACACTTTTGAAAATAAAAATAAGGCGGGTAGGCGCAGAGGGGAATACCTTCCATAGGATGCATATATTAAATATCGCTCAGCTGAAGAACTATTAAAGGGGAAGTCTTCAAACGTGGTTAAAGCTACTATTATGGTAAACTATATAGAAATGGGCGGGGTAGACAGAGGAGGAGCAGTACCCCTCATAGATAGAAATATAATTTAGAGCCGCTGCACTCATTTTGTTTAACTTTTTGTAGTATGATCTTCTGAACCCCAAAATTGAAATAAAATAGCAGCGGGGAAACGTTACCCACATAGGACGCCAATGTTTAATATCGCATATCTTAAGAACTGTTATAGTAAGCATGTTCAAACTTTGTAGAAGTCACTCTTATGGTATACTACACTTTTGAAAATAGAAAAAATCGGGTAGGCGCGGGAGGGAAACACCTCCCATAGGATTCATATATTAAATAGCTCTCAACTGAAAAAGTGGTTAAAGCAGTGTAGCGAAGCGCACCGGGTTAAGCTAGTGTTATATATCGAGTGATTTTTTAGTCATTATCTTGTTGGCAACACTGTCAAACATCTTCAGTTTGGTCTATAATTTAACCATGAATCGTCTTACAAACGAACAACGCTTTCAAATTATTGAATTTTATTATCAAAATGCGTGCTCTGTTAAGAAATTGCATTGCGTTCAGAGAAGAAGCTCATTTTTAGCTCAATGGGTACGTTAATAAGCAGAATTGTCGATTTTGGAGTCAAGGTCAGCCAGAAGAATTGCAAGAGCTACCAATGCATCCAGAAAAAGTCACAGTTTGGTGCGGTTTATGGGCTGGTGACATCATTGGACCGTGCTTCATGAATGATGCGATTCGTAACGTAACTGTGAATGGTGAGCGCTACCGTGAGATGATATTTAACTTTGTTTTGCCCAAAATGCAAGAGCTTGACTTGCATGACATGTGGTTTCAACAAGACGGTGCCACATGCCACACAGCACTCTTGACAATGGACTTATTGAGAGGCGAGTTTGGTGAACATTTTATTTCACATTCGGGACCGGTCAATTGGCCGCCTAGATCGTGCGATTTAACGCCTTTAGACTATTTTTGTGGGGCTATGTTAAAGCACATGTCTATACACACATGCCCGCTTCAATTGCACAGAGTATACAGAGGCGTCACGAGACAGAAAATATTGTGTTTTTGTCTGTCTTTTTCTTCGAAAGCTGCCCTTTTAGCGTTTTTTGTTTTGATTATGCAATTTGTGTAGATAGTAGCGGCCTGTTTTTACGCATTGTCACTTCAATAACAAAAAACGTTTTCTTTCTCTTTTTTCGAAAGCTGCCCTCGCAAATGATTTAGGCATTTTTCATACCATTTATTCATGAGATACCGGCCGAAATGTTGGAAAGAGTATGCCAAAATTGGACTTAGTGGGTGGACCATTTGAGGCGCAGACACGGTCAACTTTAGCATGAAATAATCTTCAAACATTAAATTATATGGACCGTACTATCGATTCAAATAAAGATTTCATGCAGTTTTCTGAATTTTATGTGTTTTTTTTAACTTTCCTATAGCTCTTAAAAAATCATCCGATATACAATACCTTTTGAAAATTCATAAATAAATAAAAAGTGTTGTTTATTTAAAAAAAAATCCCGAAATCCCGGATTTTGCAATCCCGAATCCCGGGATTTTCTAAAATCAATTCCGATTGGCATCCCTAGTACGAACACGACTAGACATCTTTATGTAGAAACTACGGGCATAAGGAATTGGTTGATGTCTTTGCTTATTTACAGGTTATTGCCATTTTCTTTTTTTTTCGCTTTTATAAACGTTTGCAAATTTGACTTTTTACCACAGCACTGCCATATGCATATGCAAAATATGACATTTTTTTTAGAACCAGCTGGCAACTTGTTAGCTAAAGCATTTTTAATTGTAGCAATTCTTTGGTTTACATTTTTTGTAATGTATTAACAAATCACTCAAATCAATTGTTTTAATCTCAAACCGCTAAAGAATATTAAAATTAATACTTAAAACTATATACTATAAAGATGTCCACAAATAATAAGAATTCATATGAGGAAATAGATGAGGCAGAGGTAAGTATTTGCAGAAGTATCCGGTTGGGAAATGTTGGAGGGAGTAGGAGCAATCCATGTTTATCATTTTTGTGTTTATTCAATGTTTGTGTTATTTATTTCCAGGAAGAGGCTCTTCTAAAATCCGACGATGAAGGTGAAGGCGGAAAAAATAATATTTCGGTAGATTTATTAAGACCGCCCTCAGTTTCATTGAACACGGATCTTAATGATGACAATTCTCTGCTAAATGAAAATCTACTAAAAGATCCCATAGAAGAGGATTCTAGAGATGACAAACAATTAGATGATGCTGTTTTACTAGATGATGAAGAGATTTTGGAGTCTGAAAAGGAAAATGAGGAAAGCGACGATGATGAATACGGAGAAGATGAGGAATTAAAAATTATTAAAGAGTTTGAATCAATTTTAAAAGAACTGGAATTAAACCAATATGCTTATGATAAATACCTGCGCTTGTGTGAATTATCACAGTGAGATTTTCTTGAGAATTTTTTAAACTTACATTAATTTATTATAATCTCAGTGCAACCGGTGATTTGGACAATATTCGCAAGGCTTATAATCGTTTTTCATCAGTTTACCCCTTAACCGCCGAACTTTGGCAAAAATATATTGATGTGGAAATAGTAGTGGCCCAATCTCCCAAGGAAATTGAAAATGTTAAAGAATTATTTCATAAAGCTTTACGGGATTATTATTGTAAGTTTAAACAAATAAATATGCTGATGTACGAAATAATTTATGTTTTCCCTTACAGCCTGCGATTTAGCTCTTAAATTTGCCAATTTTGCGGAGCGTTGTCAAGATGCGCAAGCAATATGGCAGGAAATATTGGGCACTTATGGTCTCAATTGTTTGAAAGGCCGTGAATTCTTTAAACTTTATCGCCAACATTTTGCTAAAGATTTAGCAAACTCAGATCAATTAAATAACTATCTAAATAGTTTTTTGCAAGAACTGCGTTTTCCTCTAAATGAAATGGAAGAATCCTATATAGAATTTAAGGTATATTATGAGCGTAATAAAGAAAAGATTGCAGATTTCTCACTTGACTGGCCAGAAATTGACCAGCGTTACTATAAAACCAAAGAACATCTTAAGAAAATTCTAATATATGAGGAAAAGCTAAAGGAATTACAACCACAAGCATACAGGGAAAGAGCTGAAGTATATTTTGATTATATCAAAGAAACGGACAAGTTTCTAGATGAAAATGTCTTACAAACGATATACGAACGCATGGTGGCTGATTGTTGTCTTAATGTGGAATGTTGGTTAAAATATGTAGATTTCATAGATTACAGGGATGCGTTTGGGCGACCAGAAGATTTGCAACATTTTCCCATGTTTGAACAGACACCCGATGATGTGTGCAAAAGAGCTTTGCGTAATTGCACCTGGTCAACGGAATTGTATATTAAACGTATGTTGGTTTTGGAAAAAATGGATAAAAGCATAACAGAGGTGCAAGAGGTCTTAGAGGCAGCCTTAGCTGCAGGTTTTCAAACGCCAGAGCCGGCTGTGTCTATTTGGCTGGAGTATTTGACTTATTTAAGGCGTCACTCGGACTGGATGAATCCAGATGAGTGTGAAGTTTTAAGAAAAAATTTCAATTTGGGTTGGACCATATTGGGACAACAATGGGGTGTGCTGGCTGATTGTAACTGTGAAATTTTGCAATTTTGGGGACGGTTGGAGTATGGTCCTCTGCAGGATCAAAAGAGAGGAAAAGAATTATGGACTACAGTAATGGGTTAGTTTAAATTTAACAAGTAAAAAATTCGAATTAATAGCAAATCTTTTACAGAGAGTTCTGATAATGCCACAAAATCTGGTTTGTGGATAGAATTTGCTTTACTTGAAATGAGACGGGATTTAGAAGCAACACGCAAGTAAGTTTTATTATTTAAAAATAAAATATATATTTTCCTTTTATATGTTATTAATTGCATATTCCTGTTAAAGGCTGTTTAGCAAGGCTTTACATACACCCGGCCTAGATAATCCTGCAGTTATAGCCTCGGCTTGGGAAAGATTTGAACGGTGTAATGGTTCTATTAAAAGTCTTAATAAGTGTGTCAAAGAATGCAGCTACTTTAAGCAGCAGCAACATCTTAATAGCTCTAACAATAAAACTTCCAAAAACGTCGCTCCATCTATTAAACCAACTAAAAGAAAATTAACTACACAAGAACAAGATTCTCCCACTAAAAAGCCAAAATTACAACAATTACAAGAAACAAAAAGTCACAGTAAATTTTTAGGCAACAAGGAATCCAATTTTAAAGAACATGAAAATCAAGAAATTGATCTAACCAAAGATCATTTACGTATTTTTTTATCAAATCTCGATTATAATTTAAGCGAGGAGGAGATTGTACAGAACTTACCCGAAATAAAAATTGTAAAATTGGAACTAATACGTTCGGCAAATGGCAAAAGTCGAGGTTTTGGTTATGCTGAAATGGAAGCAGAGGTAAGTTTATGGTTGAGAATAAAATTTACAATTTTAATTTAATGGTTTTTTGTTTTGTTTTGCAGGCTGAAGTGGAAAAAGCTTTAACCTTAGACCGTAAAAGCATTAATGGCCGTCCCTTGTTTGTATCAAGTGTTTTACGTGATAAAGAACAGCGTCAGAAATTTAAATATAATGCTGACAAAGAATTACATAAACTATTTATTAAAAGTCTGCCTCAGGATTGTACTCAAGCGGAATTGGAGGAAATATTTGGTGCATATGGCAAGTTAAAGGATGTGCGATTGGTGTTTCACAAGTAAGTAAATTGCAGGCTCTTAGTACCTGAAAGATAATAAATGGCGTCAGTAAAAATTAATATTTCGTGAGCTTTAATTTAAGCCTTTATAAAATAATATTTGTCAACTGTTAACTTTGCATTACAGATCCGGTAAATTTAAACAAATTGCCTACGTAGAATACGAACAAGTAGCATCGGCTGGCAAGGCTATTCTCGCCACCGATAACATGAATTTAAGAGGTCATAATGTAAGTCCTAAGTCATAAACTAAACTAAAAATACATTAGGATTTTTTTATTAAATGATTCTCTCTCTATTAAAGATATCTGTAGCAATTTCGGCACCACCTCCTAAACCGTCAACTAGTGCTGCAGCAAACCCTATCAAAACCTTAGGTTTGGCTCCTAAACGTAAAACCAATGAACAAAAACCCAGAATGTCTTTAATACCAAATGTGGTAAGAAAAAATCTTAACAACAAACCAATAACGGCTGCTTTGACAGCAGCACAAACTGCCAACAATGCGGCAGGACCTCCGAAAAGTAATGAAGATTTTCGTAAACTTTTGACAAAATAGTCTTAATGGAAAATAAAAACCAATTTTTGTAAAACAAAAAACAAATTTAACAACTCAACTGTAAAACACACAATTACACACAAAATTCAAGAAATTGCAATAAAGAGAAATGAAATGAAATATTTTATGAACACAAAAATATTTTTGAATAAAAAAAAAATTATAAATGTTATAAAAAAAAAAATAATACAAACTTATATGTATTTTAAAAAAATGTCATCTCTAAATCCTGCAACTTCGAAGTCCAATAAACCAAATAATACAGCGCAAACTGTTGTAAATTCTAAAAAAGACGACAATTCTTTAATAAAAACCGTAAAAAGTCGTGATGAATTTTTCGAAATTTTGAATTCCATTAAAGATAAATATATTATAGTTGAATTTTATGCAGTCTGGTGTGGACCCTGTAAAATTTTGTCCTTAAAATTTCAAGATGTAGCTGAAAAATATCACGACAAAGTTGAAGTCCTTAAAGTCGATGTTGACGATTTAGAAGATTTAGCCGTTGAATATAACGTCAAAAATATGCCCTCGTTTATGATTATGAGAAACGGAGAGAAATTGGAACAGTATTTTGGCAGTAAACCTGAACAATTTCAGGGTATGGTGAATAAGTATTTGGAAAATTCGACTTAAATTTTGTAGTACTTATTGAATTTTTTTTTTGCGATTTTGTTAAAATTTTATTTATTAAAATTTTATTCCCAAAAATTACTTTGATAATTTAATAAAGTGGGATAATTAAGATTCTTAAGGAGACTAAAGAAAGCTTAATAAAATGATTTAGGTCTTTATATTTATGGACTTAGAACCTACCGAAACCAACTGTAAGACCTAACTGACTTCATAACGCAGTGTTGCAAACATCACTCACAAAGTATCACAAAGATAAACAGTCCACAAACCGTTGAGTTCTGCATACGAGTACCATGCAGTTATGAACGTAAGACGTTCACTCTTATCGTGGTTGGAGAATTTAAAATGCGCCTGCGACTGTTTGGTGAAAGAATTAAGGAAATAAGTTCATGTTCTCTTTAATCTATCTATTATTAAACAGTCGCAGGAGTATTTTCAATTCGTCAACCACGATAAGGATGATTGTCTACAGAAAAGTTGTGGAGTTTATGAAGCTATCGGTCATGTTCTGACAATCGCATGATTTGAAATCCAAAACGTCATACTTATTTTATTGTGTTCCTTAACAAGTGCGTTTAGTTTGCAATATGCCATGGCTTTTTACAAATATTCTAGTTCCCTTGAGCATTTTTTTCCAACTTGAAGTCTCTAAACTTCTTGCGTTTGCGATTTATGGATTAGCTTTTATGCGATTTCAAGTTAGAATCGCCAATGTTAAGATTTTTGCGATCGTCAGAATATGCCCGTATGCCTTTACTGGAGCATAGGGCGCCACTTTATTTTTTTGTTAAATCGTTAACCTACTTGCCTGAGACGTCATGATGTACTTCGACTATTCAGGCTACATGACTGTTCGCCTTCTCGCTCTAGACAGCTTTCAGCGGAAGCTGACAAATAGTTTCCCGTAAAGTACTTGGTCTATGACAGGAAGAACTTATCTGCTTGGAAATTCAGGCAGAGTAATCAATTTGGGTTACAGCCAAATGAATGACAGTTAGAAATTGTTCGCACTATGTGCACCTCTGTAGAAAGACCCAGTTAGACCTAGCAGACATTCAAAAATTAAGGTATTTAAAATTAGACACATATTTCCTAAAAAAAAGGTAACTAAATTTTTTTTAAATGTATGTAGAATCTACATAAACTTTCCTAGAATATAATTAAAAAAATTTTTTACAATGGTGGCATCACTATAAATTGAAACGTTCCAAAAACAAAAAAAAAACGTTAACGAAAAATTTTCATTGTTTCTATACAAAACTTTTCACATTTACTGAAATGTCTTCTCCCTCTCAAACCAATTTGGCAAACTTACCAGGTTCAACAGAACCAAAGCAATCTGAAAATCCTGCAACTGATACGACTCCCATTACCAACATAAATCTAAGTAAGAACTTACTAACCATTGCAAATAAGAATGATTTCCCGTATATACTCAAAGAAACTGGTAATCGGTTAGTTGTAGTCGAATTCTTTGCCAACTGGTGTGGTCCCTGCCAAAAACTGGCTACAAAATTGGAAGGATTGGCTAATGCTTATAATGGAAAAATACTGATAGTTAAAGTCAATGTAGATGAGTTTGAGGAATTAACATTGGAATATAATGTATCGGCCATGCCCACATTTATGTTAATGAAAAATCAACAGAAATTGAAACAATTTTCTAGCAGTAACATAGAGACTTTGGAGAAAAACTTAGAAAAGTATGCTGGAAAAGCGGAATTGAAAGAAACAAATGAAAATACTGCAGAAGGATCTAAGGGCAAGGTTAAACAAGAAACTAATAAAAAGGAAAAATGATTTACAATTTAGATATATCTGTGGTTTTCATGGGCAACCTCGTATGTCTAAAAAAAATTTTTCAGGAGAGCCGAAAAACCATTCTAGAGCAAACTATGGGTTAGATATTTTACCTTTTGATTTTGTAATTGAGTTAAAACATCGGAATGGGTCTATCTGTTTTTAATAATTTTTAAAAAAATATAAAGAGCGCTTTAAATTTAGCAATATGGCATAAACAATTCAAAATCGAAAAAATAGACATATGCGGTTGCCTATGAAAACCACAGATATAAAAAACTATTTTTATAAATAAAAATATGCATTTGAATAAATTCATGAAAAATTTGTTTTAAGGGGGTGTTGAAGACCTAGCCGATATATTTTACTCAGGCCAAAACTGAAGCCATCTAAAGCTGGCCATACAATTCGTTCTTTTTACACAGTTTTAAACGCACGGGTAAAACTGATCGGTTAAACACAAACAACAACCATACCCAAGCACTAAGCGTTTTTACCGGAAGTTTTCAATTACGATATGTATCTCGTTCTATGATCCTTAACATGATTTTTCGAAAAAATTTTCATCGAAACTCTTCTAACTCATCTTTATATCGTTGTTTAACAATTTTTAAAAACAAACAAGTTAGAGTGCTATATTCGGCTGTGTCGAATCTTTGATACCCTCCACCGACAGTTCGAATGTTTAAGGAGTAATATCTGTATGATGTTATTATTATCTTAAACTGTGACGATTTGTTATTAATTATGGATTTAGGCTACTAAACTGTTTTCCGGTAGTAGGGTTTATATGGGGCCTAGGGTAAGTTATGGACCGATCTTCACGAAATTTCATAGTCTTTTTCCCAGTTCTATAAAACTTTGATGTACCAAATTTTGTTATGATAGCATTATTTTTTACGGATTTAGGCGTACTAAACTGTTTTCCGGGAGTAAGGTTTATATGGGGCCCAGGGTAAGTTATGGACCGATCCTCACGAAATAACACAATTTTATTTCTTGTCCAATAAAACTTTGATGTACCAAATTTTGTTATGATAGCATTATTTTTTACGTTTTTAGGCGTACTAAGTTTTTTTCCGGGAGTAAAGTTTATATAGGGCCTATGGTAAATTATGAACCGATCTTCACGAAATTTCAAAGATTTATTTTTAGTTCTATAAAACTTTGATGTACCAAATTTTGTTATGATAGCATTATTTTTTACGTTTTTAGGCGTACTAAGTTGTTTTCCGGAAGTAGGTTTTATATGGGGCCTATGGTAAATTATGGACCGATCTTAACGAAACTTAACAGTTTAATTTCTAGTTCTATGTAACTGTGACCTGCCAAAATTTGTAATGATAGCATTGTTAGTTAGGGTTTTAGGCTTAATCTACTGTTTCCCGGGAGTGGGGCTTATATGGGGCCTAGGATAAATTATTGACGGATCTTCACGAAATTTCACAGCGTGATTTCCAGTTGAATAAATCGAATTGTTGCGAAATCTTATATCATTCTGTGCATTTTTCCACCATTTATGTTAGTTTTTGTAACAAAATTATCAATTTTTTTTAGGTGGTGGTTCCACATTTTGATTCATAGCTCAGATCCTATTGAACCGATTTTGCTGAATTTCAATCCCAAACTGCTTAGGATAACTACAAGCAATTTGACACCAAGTTTGTTGATTTCTTTTGAGTTTTTCGAAAGTGAGCGTGTTTTCAACAGACGGACAGACGGACATGGCTAAATCGACTTAAAATTACTCAAGGACCCAGAATATATATACTTTACAGGGTCTGAGATGAATAGTAAAAAAGTTTCACACGGAATGACAAACTGAATATACCCTCTTCACAACTAATTGTGGTGGAGGGTATAAAAATAAGATTGCAATTGTCGAAAGTTTTGATCAATACGCGAGCTTAAGGCAACAAGGTTCAATCTTACATGTAGCTTAAATGCAAATAGAACCGTGTTGTCCTAAGGCCGCGCATAATCTTGGTTATAAAACAAGTCAAATGTAACAACTTGTTATTCAAGGTCCGTATTATCCTATCAATGCCCCCAATACTTAACATAGGGTCTTCACCTGACAGTTTTTTGTCATAATAAACGTCAAACTTTATATAAAAACAAGTTAGAGTGCTATATTCGGCTGTGCCGAATCTTTGATACCCTCCACCGACAGTTCAAATGTTTAAGGAGTAATATCTGTATGACGTATATTTATTTTATGTTTTTGGCGACTAAACTGTTTTCTGGTAGTGGGGTTTATATGGGGCCTAGGGTAAATTGTGGACCAATCATCACGAAATTTCACAGCGTCATTTCTAGTCCTAAAAAACTGTGACGTACCAAATTTTGTTACGATTGCATTATTTTTTACGGTTTTAAGCGTGTTAAACTGTTTTCCGGTAGTAAGGTTTATATGGGGCCTAAAAAAAATTATGGACCGATCGTCACGAAATTTCACAGTGTTATTTCTAGTCCAAAAAAATTGTGACGTGCCAAATTTTGTTACGATAGCGTTATTTTTTACGGTTTTAGGCGTACTAAACTGTTTTCCGGGAGTAGTGTTTATATGGGGCTTAGGGTAAATTATGGACGGATCTTCACGAAATTTGGCAGTGTGATTTTTAGCCGAATAAAATTAATTTTTGCCAAATCTTATCTTATTCCGTGCATTATTCCACCATTTATGTTAGTTTTTGTAACAAAATTATCAATTTTTTTAGGTGGTGGTTCCACATTTTGATTCATAGCTCTGGTCCTAATGAACCGATTTTGCTGGATTTCAATCCCAAACTGCTTAGGATAACTACAAGCAATTTGGCACCAAGTTTGTTCATTTCTTTTGAGTTGTTCGAAAATGAGCGTGTTTTCAACAGACGGACAGACGGACAGACAGACGGACATGGCTAAATCAACTTAGAAACACTCAAGGACCCAGAATATATATACTTTATAGGGTCTGAGATGAATAATAAAAAAGTTTCACACGGAATGACAAACATAATATACCCTCCTCACAACTAATTGTGGTGGAGGGTATAAAAACGCTGAAAAAAATTTTAAAGTTTTTTTATATGGACTTTGACGTTTGGTATGACAAAAAATTTTCAGGTGAAGACCCCATGAAAGTTCTGAGTAGTTATTGACGTTTTTACGAAAATATGCATAAATGTTTTTAAAGACGTAAACAAACAAGCGCTTTATATATAATGGAAATATATTTTAACAATATAAAAAAAGAGATATTTTACTTTTATTTTGGACAGCGTTGAAAATAAGTACAAGTTTCCATGTTTCCTTCGAAAGTTTCCATGAGTTTTGTGAACATTATGACTATTTTTGGAATGTACCTATGAGTTTTTGCTTATTTTTAACATTGATTTATAATTCAAGTATGTATAATAGCTTTTATTTTAGTCTAATGTATTAAATTAATACATACATACCTATAAACTTGACCCTATTTTACTATTAAAGACCCTTTTCTGACCCTTTTTATACCCTCCACCGCAATTAGTTGTGAGGAGGGTATATTATGTTTGTCATTCCGTGTGAAACTTTTTTATTATTCATCTCAGACCCTATAAAGTATATATATTCTGGGTCCTTGAGTAATTTTAAGTCGATTTAGCCATGTCCGTCTGTCTGTCCGTCTGTCCGTCTGCCGTCTGTCCGTCTGTTGAAAACACGCTCACTTTAGAAAAACTCAAAAGAAATAAACAAACTTGGTGTCAAATTGCTTGTAGTTATCCTAAGCAGTTTGGGATTGAAATCCAGCAAAATCGGTTCAATAGGATCTGCGCTGTGAATCAAAATGTGGAACCACCACCTAAAAAAAATTGATAATTTTGTTACAAAAACTAACATAAATGGTGGAAAAATGCACAGAATGATATAAGATTTCGCAACAGTTCGTTATATTTAACTGGAAATTACGCTGTAAAATATCTTTAAGATCCGTCCATGATTTACCCTAGGCCCCATATAAGCCCTACTCCCGGAAAACAGTATAGTAAGCCTAAAACCCTAACTAACAATGCTATCATAACAAATTTTGGCACGTCACAGTTAAATAGGACTAGAAATGAAACTGTTAAGTTTCGTGAAGATCGGTCCATAATTTACCATAGGCCCCATATAAAACCTACTTCCAGAAAACCGTTTAGTACGCCTAAATCCGTAAAAAATAATGCTATCATAACAAAATTTGGTACATCACAGTTTTATTGAACGAGAAATAAGACTTTAACATTTTGTGAAGAACGGTCCATCATTTACCATAGGCCCCATATAAACCTTACTCCCGGAAAACAGCTTAGTAAACCTAAATACGTAAAAAATAATGCTATCATAACAAAATTTGGAACATATAAGTTTTACAGGACTAGAAATAAGACTGTGAAATTTCGTGAAGATCAGTTCATAATTTACCCTAGGCCCCATATAAACCTTACTCCCGGAAAACAGCTTAGTACGCCTAAAAACGTAAAAAATAACGCTATCATAACAAAATTTGATACACCACAGTTTTATAGAACTAGAAATGACACAGTGAAATTTGGTGAAGATCGGTGCATAGCTTACCATAGGCCTCATATAAAGCCCACTCTGGTAAAATAATTAAATACGCGGTAAACTTTCTTCCAGTTTAGCTTCATATGGCCACAAATAATTTTATGCAATTTTGTGATATACGGTCCATAATTTACCTTAGATTCCATTTTAGCAGCCTTTTGAAATTTACTGCAAACGCTTAAACTAATTGCACCGCTGTATTGAAATTTATGTTTTTTAATACCAGAAATCGTTCTGCAGAATTTGGGATGATTGGATCATAGCTTACCATGGCTTTTATATAATTTGTTCTCTTGAAAATCATTTAAGTTCATCTTAAACTGATATTCTACTCAAACTTTTTAAAATTGATTCTGATTGTCGATCAATAATTTTATATAGGTCTAAACCGCAACAAATTTTAATGCAGATGTCTGTTTTTACAAAGATTATAATAATAAATAGACATCATACAGATATTAGTCCTAAAACATTCGAAGTGTCGGTGGAGGGTATCAAAGATTCGGCACAGCCGAATATAGCACTCTAACTTGTTTTTCTTAAATACCCTTTTTATGACACTTTTTCGAAATTTTCAACGGCAACCCTGATATTGGGTCAGTTTACTGTTTTGCAAAAATATGGCCACCTTAATACATATTAAATTCGCCTAAAATACATTTTTGAAAAAAAATATGTAGCATGATATAAATAACTTTTTAAACTGAAAATTCTTTTTTGAATGGCAAGGAAAGTCATTACAAAATTGTATGTTTGAAAAGAAATTTCATAGATTGAAAAACGAAACATTTATTAATTAAAAAAAAATGGCCTATAACGTGCTTAATAAACAAGATTTCGAACAAGAACTCGAAGAAGCTGGTAACAAACTGGTGATCATTGATTTTTATGCCAACTGGTGTGGTCCTTGCAAAATTATCGATCCTCAATTAAATGATTTGTCATTGCAATACACCGGTAAGGCAAAGTTTTTAAAAGTCAATGTCGATGATTGTGAGGAAATTGCTATAGACTATAATATCACCAGTATGCCAACTTTTGTGTTTATAAAACATCAACAGATAATTGACATATTAGTAGGTGGAAATGTAGAAAAATTGGCCAAAAATATTGAAAAGTATGTGGAAGAGGGGATGGAAACGGCAAAAAAGTTAACGATTGCTGTACAAGAAGAAGATGCTGGTCTGGATTATCAAGATTATGCGGGAATGGATTTAGAGGATTTACCAGAAGATCCCACTTCTATATTAGAGGTTATAGTGGATGATCAAATGTAGTTAAAATTAACTATTTTGTTTCCTTTGAAAATTCTTAATAAATAGTAGAGATTTGATATAAAATTAAAATGTGCTTTAATTATAAAATATATCTGAGGTTTGGTGCAAAAAGCTCCAATGTCAAAATATTCATTTTTTTATTGAAATTAAATTTTTTTTATAAGAGTTTTTTCTAAACTAAAAATTAAAGAGAGTAAGAAAAGACTAATGCAACGATTAACTCAAAACAGCAAAATATTGACATTGGCCCTTTAACAGTACGTTTACATTTGACAGTACTGGCAAGACAGTAAGAAAATACATATTAGTTTCCAAAAATACCACTAACTGTCTTCGTGACGTAGGCGTCCAGACAGTAGTTACGACAGTTCACTTTTAAAAAAATGTAAACGCTGTGTTAGCATCAAGCCACAGATATTATAAGCCATGTGCTGGACATCCAACTCAAGTGAAATTGAAATCGAACAAACTTTAAAAACTATTCTATGCTTAATGTTTATAAAAGTGTTACTTTTTATATACATACCTCCTATTTAAAATTAAAATTACTCTATACCAGAACTACTTTTGAAATCAGTAAAAAAATTTAATTGGAAATCTCGACCAACTGCACATCAAAAAAAAAAAAAAATATTTCATGTAAAAAACGCGATCGATAATTTCATACTTTTTCGTGTTAAACATATGACCTTTTAATTTGTTCAAAACTATGAATTAAAACATAGTACATTCGAACATGTCGAGCCCTAATAGCAAAAATGATGTAACCAACAACATTTAAGATTTTCGTTTTTTGATAAAAATCGATAATTTTTGATCATTTGCATCATCTCTAAAAATCTCATATCTATGGGAAGTACCGTTACGAAATAAGAGCAAAAGCAATTCCAAACGAAACCCTAGACTTGAAGCAAAAAAATTTAGAAAAAACCTTCTCCTGTAAAATTTTATTTTTGTGTAACCAACAATTTTTGTTATAAGGGCTCGATCAAGGCGAATTTATTACAGGTGGTCTTAAAAGCCCTGCTGATATTAGCTAAAATCACTGTTGGATGTCAAAATTTTGTTTATTCTCTTTTATTTTCTTTGTTTCTGTTTTGTTTTATTTCTGTTTTTGACATTGTACAATGATTTTACAAAAACAAATTGCTTGTGGTTTTTGTACGAGTTGTACTTGTTGTAGTACCGAGATTACCTGGGATGAATTCGCCTTGGGCTCGATGTATTTTTTTTATTAAATAACGTTTTGAAAATTTTACAGGAGAAGCAAAAACTCTTCAGTATGATAAATTGCCTTAAACTGTTTATAGATAATTTATTTTTCTTGTAAAACTTACCAGTTGTTTTGACAATTGACAGTGTTGCACATTATTCAAACTGCTAGTTAGGCCTTTTGGTGTTTACCATATAATCATTTGTTGATAGGGTCTTTTGTATTTTTCTAAAAAAAACGCAAATTTTGGTCGAAAAATTTCACAACTTTTTGTAGACATTTGTGTAAATGTAATACATCAGAATCGATGGAAAAAAGACGATTTAAAATTTTTGGTTAGTTAGGGTCTTTTGCATTTTTGATAACGATATAAAACTTTTTTGTATTTTATTGATTTTTCTATCAGGCATGTTCTGTAAATCACAAGACTTCAAATCACTTGTGATTTTGAAATCACAATTGTGATTAATGGGTGTTTTGAAAACCACAAAAGTTTTAACTTAGTTAAAAATGGTGGAAACAAATAAGCAAGTAAATTTAAATCGGCGGCCACTTAGCTGACTGGTTTAAAATCACAATTATGAAAAAAGCTCTTTTTTCCAGAACACCTTTTTTGTGATTTCTAGGGATGAGATTTTCATGCACTAAAAAATCGAAAATATGCGCATAAAATATGCACTAAAACATCCAATTTATGAACTAAAAAAAATAAAAAATATGCACTAAAAACTTTAAAAAATTTTATAAAAAATCGTTTTTTAATTTTACTAAAAACAAAAATGCATTTTGGAAAAATTAGATTGCAGATCCCACTTTGTTTCTAGATCAGATCAAAAATATTTTTAATTTTATTTATTTTATTTCTTGAAATCCTTAATTTTTTTGAAAACGTTTGGATTTTTTTTTAATTTGTCGGGCTATTATCCCTCCTTCCACATTGTTATATTTTAATTTTGCAATATCAATTTATTTCACTTGAGTATTAAGTGAACTAAGTCCCTCCTAAAGGCCGTTACACGCTATCCCACAAAATCTTTCGTATATTATGAAAATGCTTCCCTGATCTTATTATTGTTTATAAATTTTCAAAAAACAATAACAACTTATCAAGACAGGGTTGCATTTTCATAAATTACGTAAGACTTTGTGGGATAGTGTGTAACGGCCTTAATTAGTTATTGTTTCACCAATATATCCGTAATTGGAAAATACAAATTGTAATTGACTGCTGATGTTATTTATATTTAATATTTCTTTTCATTTTTTTAATTGCACAATTATCGGCATCAACAAGCTCTTCAAACATTCTTAAATAACTCGAAGTTTTTTAATTTTAAGAACTTTTTTTATAATATGGAAATAAAAAATCCCTCAAAATATGCAAAAATATGCATTTAAAACATAAATATGCAAAAATATGAATTTTTACCAAAATATGCAACAATATGCAAAAACAGATCGATGCCATTTTAACGTAAATTTAATGATTCGGAAAGATAATTTGTCTTCATCGTTCTTAGACTATCGACAAAAACATGCATTTGCATGGAAATCGCATCCCTAGTGATTTCAAATCACTTTCACAAAAAGTGATTTTCAGAACATGCCTGATATACAAAATAAATTCATTTATTTAAAAAGCTAACAGATGTTTTTTTCTAAAATACGAAATTATTCCCTACAAGAAATGCATAACCAAAACTAAAAAAAAAAAATTTTTTTACTAACACATTTGCAAAAATTTTACATTAGTTGTACCACTCTAACGTATATGCGAGAGTAGAACAACTTAAAACCCTTCCTAAAAAATTAAAATTTTTAAGTATATTTTTGTCCTACGCTTCACTAGCTGATTCTTGTAAAAATTTGTCAAATGTTTAAATTAAATAATGCAAAATATTATTTGCTATTGGTGTAAGAAAAAAAAATCCAGAGTATTCTCTTGAAATAGTGAAGGTAATATACGAAGCGGTCGTGTGGAAAGGATCAGTCTTCCAACAGGTGGCGATCATTCGGGTGATGGCTGTGGCCAAGATACTCGTCCAAGATTTGGTGGTGGCAATAAAGGAGTAAATAATACCTGATATTAAAACAACTGATGACTTTTCAAGTAGGTATGTATGTATTAGGTTTTTTGGCCACAAGTTGTTAATAAAATAAAATGGCTTTTTAAGATCTACGAGAAACTAATTGGTCACAAATACGCATACCTCCATTTAAAATGAACTTTTATAAAAAAGATTCTATAACGAGATCCAGACCCATGCAGAGAATTGGCTCAACAGATAAAGAAGTGGCGGATTATCTTGGTTCACATGTGTATGTACGCAATAATTCAGAAAGTGGAGTTGAATTAGTTTTTGGAACACCCGGCCGTTGCTAGAGTTTGCAGCTAACAGATTTACAAACATGAGACATACATATGTATTTTGTATCCAATTAGAATTTATTTAATAAAAATTTTAATTTAAAATGAAAATTAAAAATGTATTATTTTATAAAGGTTAGTACTAACCAATATTTACGTTATGAATAACTAGTTAGTGCTAACCAATCTTTACGTTATTAATAACTAGTTAGTGCTAACCAATATTTACGTTATCATTGACTAATAAAAAGCAGTAGAGTAAGTAGTACAGATATATGTTCAGTAGTCGAGTGGAACAAATTGGTTAGAGAGAGAGGCAAAGTCACATGTACACAAGAGTTTCGGTTAGTTTTTTCATTTTGCTCTTAATAAACTAATAGAAACTTTAACCAATATTTTGGTCAACACTACCGGTCATATAACTAGTAAAATGACCGGTAGTCTTCTTGTAGAATTCTTTTGTAATTGTAAAATCATTTTTTATTCTAATTTGTAGGCGTTAGACAGTAGGTACTTGCTACCTCTACAAATCGTTTGTTTACTTTTAAAAACTCTCCATTTACAAAAAGAAAAAGGTAAAATAATAAATATGAATTTTTTCATAAAACTACTTTTTGGCGAATGTAATTTTCATAGCATGTGACGGTGTAATCTTGAAACCTTGTAAAGCTTCTTTGGCGGCATTACTCTGCAATTCCGTAGCAAACTCCACAAAAGCAATGTCATGACGATTGGGCACCAGCCGTACCTCCTTAAAGCCAGGGAATTGATTGAATAACATGGATAACATCATTTCATTTGTTTCCTCTGGTAAATTGGTAAGGAAAAGAATTTGATTTGGTGGCTGTTCTGTCTGGGTATTTGGATTGGAATTTTCAGCATTGCTAGACTTTTTCTTTTTGTCTCTGAAAAAAAAATAAAAATAAATTATATAAAAATGTTACGAGTGCCTTAAATGGTTAAACAAATTTACTTTTTATCCTCTACTGGAGCCACAGGCTTTGGTGGTTTCAATTTCTTAGGTCTCTCCTTGAAGGTACCTTTTATTTTGGCCACCACATCTGAATCTGTTTTAGAATATGCTATACGCATGGGTTTATCGTAAAATGGAAATCCTTGCATGGTCCTTAAGGCATTTGACGCACTGGCTATTTCTTTAAAAATAACAAAGGCCTGACCACGCATTTTTAAAGTCTTCAAAGCTACTATGTCCAATATTTGCCCAAATTGTGAAAAAATGGCGTAAAGTGATTTTTTCAATTCTTCTTTTTTTATTTTCTCATTAAGATTATTAATGTATATGGTTTGATTCGGTCGTACATCCATTTTTACTTATTAATTAGTTAAATAAAATGTATTTTATTTAAAAAAATTTTAATCGCAAAAAAAGAAAACACCGCACAATTTTAGACGTTTACCAAATGATTGTAGAATGTGTGTATATAAAATGCTTGTTTTAAATGTCAAATTAAAGAGAAACAACTTGGAATAAAACATGAACGAATCGGTTTATAAATAATACACTAAAAAAAAAGTTGACAAATAAATATTTTTTAATAGAATATAGAAAGAGGCTGATTTTGGTGTTGTGTAAAAATTTAAAAAAAATAAAAACTGCCAAAGAAGTATTCATGTGAAACAACTGTAAACTATGTAGTAAGCCAATGGAAAAATATTGAAAAAACAAAGAAAATTATGGCAGTATTTCTCGATTTTAAACGAGCATTCGAAACAATTGACAGAAAAATAATGGTGAAAAAACTTTATATGTATGGTATAAAAGATATAGAATTCAAATGGTTTGAGTCGTATTTAAAAAAATAGAAAACAAATTACAAAAGTAAATGGCGCTGTATCCGATTAAATTGAAAATGATTTTGGAGTACCACAAGGTTATATTTTACGTGCCCTATTATTTATTTTATATATTAATGATATGCCAAATATATTAGAGAGAAGTGAAATGGTTCTGTATGCAGATGACACACTAATATACACGGAAGGAGATGATGATGAAAGTTGTAGAGAAAATATGAAATATTATATAAACTAGTGTTCGCCTTATGGTCAAAATTCGACCATGATTTTTTTTTTTTTTTTGTAAATATGTATGAAGAACACATAATTCATCTAAGTATATATGAATTTATTTGTTTCGAGCATTTATTTTTTTCTTCAAAGTGGATCGATTTGGCGGGGGACCAACCTCTGGTTCATATTTAATCTTCTACGTGAGTAATTTAATTTTGTAAGTTCAGTATAAAAAATACCAATTGAAAAACAAAAAAGTATCAAAAAGTCTCCTTCATATATTGTCATCCACTCAGGACGTTGCACGTTTAATTTTATGTTTCTATGTTTGTCTAATACTAACGAAAATTAATCAAAGTACCAGATGTAGAACGAAAAAGTACCAAAAAGCTCCCCTTATATGTTCTTGTTCACCCAGTTTAATGTACAATTTTATCTTTATAGGTCGAATATTTACGAAAATTCAAAAAGTTCCAGATGAAAAACAAAAAATACCAGCATTTTTTATCTTATAGGTTATTACTCACTCAGGATTTTACAGCTATAATATTATGTTTCTAAGTTCTATATTATAGAAAATTTAAAAATTATCACATGAAGCACAGAAAAGTAAAAAAAAAGAAATTTAGTTTCCCATATATCCCCTCTTTTTCTCCCCACAGAGCTTCGATTGACAAACAAAGGAAGAAAGTGTTCTTAACAGTTTTGCGTGGTCTGATTTATATAGTCGAAATATTCGAAAACCGGTTACTGAAAAATGTCGAATAATCGATCACCCTAACTTTTTATTATTTGATAATTGAAAATAAATTTTTATTTATTTATTTTGCATTTGTGTTAGTAACAATTTTAAACGCTTATAACTCTGAAATTATTGAACAGATTTTAATAAAATATACATTGTGCACTTCTTTGAGTAAATACCTCTTAAATGGTGTATATTTTGTTCAAATCGGTTGACATACAGAGGAGGAAAGTGTTCTTAACTGATTTGCCTTAGCCGATTTATATATAGATAACATAATTACTTGATTAAAGATGAACAAGCTAAAACTTAATGGAAATAAAACAAAAGCAATGGAAATAAATATAAAAATAGAAAAAGTAGAACAAATAAAATATCTTGGTTTTATAATAGATAAACAATTAAAATTTAATGAACATATAGAATATACATGTAAAAAAATTGGCAAAAAAAATAGGGTTTCTTAAGAGAATTAGAAATAAGTTATCAAAAACGACGGCGGTAAATATATATAACACTATAATTAAGCCACATTTTGAGTTCGGATCGACAATAATATACATATAGATATACTTATGTAAATGATATGCTTTGAAATCTTAAATGAATGAATGTACAACAAAGATTGAAACTCAACACATTGAAATTTATTAAGAAGATGAGACAAGGAGATGCGCCAGAATATCTATGCAAAAAATTAAATATGTCAGCGAAGTACAACCATATGGACTAAGAAATGCAGGAGATTTTCGAATTCAAAGGGTTATGACAACACATAGGCAACGATCTTTATTCAACAAAGGACTCAACCTATTCAATGCTTTACCATTTAATATAAAACATGAAGAAAATATTAATATATTTAAGAGAAAATGTTAAAATTTTATAAGATACAATGAAAATTTATAGAATTAATTACAATTTTTGTAGAAATATATTAAAAATAGTTGAAATATTAAAAGTATTTTGAATACTTATTAAAATAATAAAAAAAAATTGCTAAAAATGTATGCAACTTATTGGAAATAATGAATCAAGTAAAAAAAAAACTTTTGAAGTATGCGAAGATGTGTTGCCACTATTTAGGCAATAGTCCTTTATATTAGAGGCGAAAGTATCCTTATTATCTTGTTTACCTACGTATAGTATGTAGCAATTAAAGTTTAGTTCTTGACGACGCTATTTCATGGTGTGTGGATACTTATAAAACGCAATGAGCTTTGTAGAGTAAATACACTGATTTAAACAAATTGGATTTCTTATTCTCTTTTTATTTCTATGTGCTTACAATATAAATCCTATGTTTTCATTTTACTATCTCGTAAACAACATTTTCTATATTGCACTGAGTTGTAGTCTAAATGAAGAGAACTGATGGCTTGCCTACACAAGAACACGATACATATAATTGATCTTGGGAAAAGCATGTATTTTCCAAATCAATTCCACGCAATGCCAATTACAACCCTTACGCTTTATTTATCGTCATAGCAAACGCAAGACATATCGTCTTTGGAATCGCACACATGCGATTTCTGATTTCAACCAAACTTAACATTAACCATATAGGTCCCAATACCAACCTGGTGTATATTTTTGGTTTGAGCGTTTTGCAGCGACATACGTAAGCCCAAAATTGCCTCCTTTTTATATATACTTATATATATCGAGATTAGCTCGTTTCTGTATTTCTCGCATCGTAAAAGTTTTAGCGTCAAATAAGTGAATTAAAGAAAAACGATTTCTGTATCCCCACAATGCGAGTCTGTCATTCTTACTATTTTGCATAAAACTTTGTATTCAGAGTTTCTATAACTTTTATTTAGGTATATGTTAAATAACTTTAATTCTATAGATTTAGAAATATGTATATGTGTCAGTTTCAGTTAAAAGGGACCTACGGATGAAAAAATCGATTTTTACTTTTTTGGTGATTCTTAAAATAGACAATACGCTCTTTCTAATGCAGCAAACCGCAGTTTTCTTACTGCATTACTTTTGTCATATGTAAGCTTCAAAATACTCCTTTGATAAGAAAAAATTTAACTTCAAAATCGTTTTTCTCCAAAACTAATTTTTTGCCATAGGTCCCTTTTAGCTGAAATTACACGTATATTTATTTAGCATCCATCAACTAGAAGCTTTTAATTTTTGCTTTTGCCACTGTCATTGAAATTCGTAAATTTTTTATCAAGAGTCAAATGTTTTGATTTTATCAAAAAAAATTCTGTTATTTTGCATGGAAAAATATCACTTGTTGTCGGTTAAAACCCGCAATGGTTGGTGCTGATATTATCTTCTGTTTTGAGTCTAATAAAGCGGTTCATACACTGGCAATAAAACTGTTCAATTTTACGTATTGTACAATTATATCGCCAATGTGTATGTTATATCTAAGGTTGCAGAATATATTGGCAACAATCAAAAGACTTTTGATTTTTATTACACAACGAAAAGATGTTGAAATGTGTTGGTAACATTTTACAATGCTGTTTATGTTATTCCTATAGGTTATGTTCACATTTTTATGGAATTAATGAAACCATTGTGCAACTTACTGCATAATATAGGACAAAATTTAAATAATGTGGCGAATATCATATACAATAATATTGCAAGCCGCTTGCATTTGTTTTTCCATTTTTCATTCTTTTTGTTTGTTTGATTCTTTTTCCTAAATATTTTTTTCTAAAGTATAAAAATGATTGGTGCTGCTTTTTGAGTTTCCTCAATTAAGAAAAGTATGCTTTTGTTAAAAAAGCAAAAATTGGCAGAAGTGCCTTTCAAAAAGTTAGTTTTCAAAATCAGTGCGTTTATTTTACTATTGCTTTTGAAAGGTGTAGGATTTTTTAGTAGTGGCACTTGTAAGCTTTCTGATATTTATTTTATATAGGAAAAAGGCAAAAAAATAGTTTTGTCGAAAGTGGACTAGATGCTTTTTTTTAAAGCAGCTATTTTTCATGCTATTACGGCCCAATTCCATTAAATTCCTAGAATTACTAAATAACTACAGTCTGGCATCATCATGATAAATAATGAAAGAGAAATGTCGAAAATCAAAACGAAGTTGCGTGAAATTGTGTGTGTGTGTGTGTGTTCATATTTTCTACATTTTTTGTAAATTATTTTTATACAAGTTTTTCTTTTTAATTTTTTTTTTATTTAATTTATACAAAAAATATACAATTTTGGAAAAACTAAAACAAGAAAATATAAATTACCACCTAGTGCCTCAAAAACAAAGAAATCTTAACAAATATTGTTAATGATTTAAAAACATAAAAAAAGAAAAACAAAGGAAAACACGGCCAAAAGTGAAAAATTTATATTGGAAAAAATGTCGAAAAATAAATTTCATACTTTACCAAATGCAGCAGATACAAATATTGTGGAAGTGAAATCAAAGGTAAAACAACATCTTGGCAACGTACATAATTGGCCACAAAGTAATTAAATGGAAAAAGTTTAAAGAAAAATCAGATTAAAATACAACTTGTAAATCATTCCATTTAAAGTTTTTCATAAGATATTGTGAAAAATCCCAACTAAAGTTCGTTTGTTATAGGTATGATTCATGTTTTGTTTGCCCTCCTCGTCGTTTTCTGTTACTTTTATTGGCTGAGCTATTCAGTCATTCATTCCATTTCAAGTTCGCTTGAATTAAACGCGAAATTGTTTATCCATGATGCACATTCATTGTACTGTAATTAATGCGAAAAGAATGCAAATCAATCAACCGCTGCAGCTGTTTGTTACTTGTTTCAGTATCTTGTCTAGTCAGTCTATTACGTATTTATGCAAACGAATGAATTTAAAAAAAGGGTGGATCGTGCTAAATCAATTAGATACAAATTACCGTATTTTCTACTTTAGCTACTTTATTTGTGCTACAATTTTGGTTATAATCGGCTGTTTATTTTAAGCACCATAATGTTATTTCAATGTTTTTGTTGTATGTAGTTGTATTTTTGATATCGTCAATTGAATTTGTTAGCGTTAACCTATCGTATCTATCACTTTTCATAATTAATACCTGTTGATTCGTTGACAAACTGTTGCAAGAGGGTGGTCGGCACGTAACACTATTGTTAAAATAATTACTGGGCTTAGAACTTAAAAAGAAGAAAATCAATTGAAAACTAAAGTTAAAAACTAGTCTTATTGGCAAAATTCTAAATTATTATTTGGTACTACTATATTAAATTTTTTAATTTAGTTGTTTAATAGAAATACATATCAGTTTATCCTTAATAGGTAATAGGTTTTGTTATTCAGTAGATGAATAATCATATGATAAATACCTAAATATTAATAGATAATTATCAAGGTTGACAACCGAAACGAATTTCAGTATCGGTATTAAAATATTTGTTATTTTTGTATAGGTACCTATGTATTTTGGCATTGGTACCGGTTATTTTGGTATCGGTAATGCATAATATATGGAATGGTAAATGGACCCCGAAATCGATTTTCGATTTTTCGATCGACTTTTTTTATTTCGGTTTTTGAAATCGATTAATCGAACTTCACAATCGATTTTCAAATCGATTTCAAAATCGTTTTAAGATTAATTTGCAAACTAATAAATTATATCACAAAGGCAAACTACTACTACTACTAGAGAAATTGAAATTAAATTTTTACAGTGGGTAGACATGACTTCTTTTTATAATTCTTCTGTAAAAAGTGAAAATGTGTAAATTTTGAGATGACCTTTAGAGGAAAAAGTGCATGTACATTTCACATATTAAAATTGTATACTTGTGTAGTCAATCAGTCCTGTCACATAAATTAATTCCGATCGAAAGTGAAAGTAATTTCGAATCTTGCTTCACATAATGTATAATGTGACAAGCCTGAATGTATGGATAGTATTTCAAAGGAGTATGACAATAGTTCCTGATCCGTGGCGACTCTTTCTTTGCTAAGTTACTATTAAGTTAATTTTAGAAAACAAACGTTTGCATGTCATTGTTTTCAGAAAGATGCAGAGATATTTCGTATTTGATAGAATAAATTACATACTTTTTGGTTTTTCACTCTGCTTAAAACTACACTGGTTTGTTTAAATATTACCGTATTTCCAGGAATGTCATGGCTTAATTCATCTGTTGTGTTTCTATAATATGTTGATTTACACGAAGCTGACTTTCAGTGTTTGGTACGGTACGATATGTTTAGGATTGTTTTGTTCAATGTCCATTGATGACTTTAATTTCTGAAGAACACGAGCCAGCCCTTATATTAAAGTTGGAAGTTGGTATACTTCTAATAGTTAAATACGTAAAACTACAACTTTAGACTTGGGAAACTGCATAAGCATACCCATAGACGCACAAAAAAATAAGTTTTATTGTGTATGGCCATAATTTATCGATTTAGTAAAGATTAAAAATAAAAATTGCCAAAATTTTGATAAAAATAAAAAAATCGATTTTAAAAGCCTAATAATCGATTTCAGTATAAAATCGCATACGTAAATTCTATTGCAAAAAATCGATTTTTTTTCCAACAAAATCGATTTTCGATTGGAATCGAAATTGATTTACCATTTCCTAGCATAATACTGTATTAAAGCGGTATCGGTTGCAAACCTTGTAATTAAAAATAGTTTTTTTTTTTTTTTAATGTACCATAACTGGCAAGATTTGACGATTTATCATCATTATGAAGATTTTTGGACAAAAGTATCACTTCGCGAAAAATTATTCACTTTTTTGGAAATGTGTTTAATTTATTAGGTTTGGGGTAATTTAAGCACAATGGATATTTTGTTTAATTTTGTGCATTGATCCCGTTTAATTGATGTAATTTATGCCTCTGTTTCCCATAATTCCCTGTACAAGGTTTCTTAACACAGTATAGGTTTCTTTACACAATATAATTGAACTGAATATAATTGCCAGATCTAAACTTTCAGACTGCATAGTTATCTATTATTCTTAACATTATATAAAAATTGTTTAGAACTGTGGATAATCTTTTTATTAATTGCTCTCTTGAATAAAAAGTTTTTTTTTTTTAATTTGGAGGTTTATACAGGTGACCGCATCATTAGATAGAGTTATCCCTTTTTTTTTGAATAATACTACATCTGTATTTTGCAAGGCGAATTAACTGCAGATGGTGTCGAAACGGCATCTGATTTTGACAGTTCGAGCTTATTTGTTTTGATTTGTTAGTGTTTTGCTAATAATGCTTGACATTTCGAGCTAATGGCACTAACAAATCAATGGAAAACACCCTGTGTTGTTTCTGTTGTTTTTGGATTGTTGTAGTTCCGACACCATCTGTAGTTAATTCGCCTTGGTATTTTGTTTTTGTAAAAAGTTAGAGCAAGGCCTTGAAATATAAATATAAAACGGAAATTTTTTTTGTTTATAAAATATTAGAAGGAAAATCTTTTTCGTGTACATATTGCAAATTTATTCAGGCTCCATTTTAGGTTAGGTTCCATGGGCAGCCATCGCGAGACAGCTCACTTGGGTCCTTCAGTAGTCCTTTTGTGGATCCACGTTTTCCTTACGCATTTTTAATTACTTGTGTTTCTATTTTATATTCACCCATTTTGTTTTATAAAATTAGGTATTATTTCAAGCTTTTAGGTTTTTATTGAATTTTAAATTTTAACTATTTTTTTTTGCAAATTGTAAGCAAAGCTTGAAATTGAGTATACACTTGAGTCATAGTATAATTAGTACCAGGTATGTTCATAAGAGACTATACCTTGTATTTATGCCCATAATTTCTACAAAAAGAAATTTAGCTGTGCATAGAAATCTATGGTGTAAAAGCTGCCATATTTTAAAGGAAAACTGAAAGTAAAAACACGTAGGCAAAATAAATGTAGAAATAGGTAAAGATAACTGTTAAATCCTAGATTACACTATCTCACAAGTCTTCGTATTCCATAATACTTTGTGAGATAGAAATCAAATGAGTTTTGTTGCGACTGTCAAAAAATCTAATGTAACATGACAGTTTGTGTTCACACCATCACACAAAGTATAAACACTTACACATGAAATAAAATGCAACCCTGATCCAATGAAAAGTATTATTGTTTAGAAATTTTTTAAAAAACGATGAAGTCGTATGGGATGTCAAACTTTTTTCATAATACTTGTCATTTTTGTGACACATTGCATTCACACTATCACACTTTGTCATATTACTTGAGTTTTTGACATGTATTTTTAACATGTCAAAAACTCAAGTAATATGACAAAGTGTGATAGTGTGAATGCAATGTGTCACGAAAATGACAAGTATTAAGAAAAAAGTTTGACATCCCATACGACTTCATCGTTTTTTGAAAAATTTCTAAACAATAATACTTTTCATTGGATCAGGGTTGCATTTTATTTCATGTGTGAGTGTTTATACTTTGTGTGATGGTGTGAACACAAACTGTCATGTTACATTAGATTTTTTGACAGTCGCAAAAAAACTCATTAGATTTCTATCTAACAAAATATTATGGAATACGTAAGACTTGTGAGATAGTGTAATCTAGGCTTAAGTACGAACACGACCTGCTTTCTTCATGTAGAAATTACTGGCATTATTCTACCTTGCACTTGAGTATAGTCGTTAGAAATTTTGTTCTCTATTTTAAAACCCATATAACGTCAAACAAAAGAAAATAAGGAAACAGATTTAAAATAAATTAATTTGACATTACTTGGGTAAATAGTGACAAATCTCTCTAATAAACCTACCATGCACTTTTTTATAAATAAAATCACAAAAAAATTAAAAAAAGCGAAAACATGGATCTTAAAAACTTTTGTGCTGTGATGAAGGAATTCTGAGTACAGATTCGAATTCAGCATTAGAAACTTAGAGTACAAGTCCAAATTTTGCAGGCCTGTAAAATTATTTGCAGCTTCAATACAATGTATATTTCCAAAAGAATTCTTATTGCTAGAAATCTATTAAAATCAGGGACCGTAACAGTAATTCCTTTTTTCATAAAAGTCAGATGAAAACAGTTGTTTTTTGATTTTGATTTTTTTGAACAAAAATAACAGTTATTTTCTGATTTTTACTTTTTTGAACAAAAATAACTGTTATTTTTTGATTTTTATTTTTTCGATCAAAAATAACAGTTATTTTTTGATTTTTATTTTTTTGAACAAAAATAACTGTTATTTTTTGATTTTTATTTTTTCGAGCAAAAATAAAAGTTATTCTCTAAAGAAATGAACGTGATTTAATAATTTAGTTGATTTTAAATTTTTATTTTAATGTGTAATTATCATTGGAATTTCTTATACACGTTAAAATAATTATTAAAAGTCATCTAAATTATTAAAACACGTACATTTCTTTAGAGAATAACCTTTATTTTTGCTCGAAAAAATAAAAATCAAAAAAATAACAGTTATTTTTGTTCAAAAAAATAAAAATCAAAAAATAACTGTTAAGTTTGATCGAAAATATAAAAATCAAAATTTTAAAAATCAATATATTTTATCATTGACAAGTGCATAAAGAACAATATGGTATACTTGAATCAGTTTTTCGACATTTACTTCTATATGCTTTTTTTGTTTTAAAATTCCAATATAAGAGGGAGTTTACACGGAGTCTTTTCAGACATGTCTGTTTTTGACATTCTCTTTTGAACATGCTTTCAAAAACCTATTGTCTTTTTACGATGTCTTTCCAAACATGTCTGATTTCATGTATAATATTATTATTATATAGTCTAATATACATATACATACAAATTAAAAACATGGAAATTCATATAAACAAACATGAAACTCATTTCATGTCTGTTTGGCAACCCCTCTTTCTTCTCTGCCCCGATCGCCCACAAACAAAACAAACGTGTTTGTTAGACATGTCTGAATAGACACCGTGTAAACTCCCTCTAACTGTTATTTTCGGTCCCTGATCAAAATCATTGCTATTGTAACGAAATGCGCAAACGTAATTTTTTTGTAAGACTTGTGTGCGGTTCCCGCGTTTCTACACGTTCAATCATTTGTATTGTGGAAACCACCAACAATTCAACAATTTCGAAAGTTAACGACCGTATAGAATTTTGTATGGAAAACATTTTAAAACTGAGAAATCTAATCTACATAATTACAAAAATACATTTCTGAAAAACGAATCTTTATAGGTATGTTCCTAATGATATTAGCAAGGGTACATTAAAAAAACCTTAAAAAATAAACTTTTATTAAGTATGTACTTTTAAAAGACCTCTTTAGAATTAAAAAAAGTTTATTTTATTAAATTTTAATAAAAATAATTTACTTTATTAAGTTCGATGCTGAATTTCGACGATTTGGGCTGAAACGTACCGAAGAATCACCAAGTTTTGAAAAGTTTAATGCTCTTGTTAGACAATTGCATGGCCTGGCCAGTATACAATTTCTCATACGTTACGTCGATCCACGGGATCATGAACTACTGCCTATCAACAACGATGACAATTTTGGACGAGCCCTTAAGACAGCCCAGCCCATTTTGCGTATTATTGTACAGCGTGAAGAAGATATGGAATATGGCCTTTCCAAACCTCAGCGTAGTAATTTCAATATAATCAGTATGTTAGGACAAACACCGGGTAAACCAAGAGCACCACCAATTTCAATGCCACATGATTTTCGTCAAGTCTCGGCTATTATTGATGTGGACATTGTACCGGAAACACACAGACGTGTACGTTTGCTAAAACATGGCAGTGACAAACCGTTGGGCTTTTATATAAGAGATGGAACGTCAGTGCGTGTTACGCCCAATGGTCTGGAAAAACAACCGGGAATTTTTATATCACGTCTAGTGCCAGGAGGTTTGGCAGAGAGTACTGGTTTATTGGCCGTAAATGATGAGGTTATCGAAGTAAATGGCATTGAAGTGGCCGGAAAGACATTAGATCAGGTGAGTTGTTGTTCAAATTATTAAAAGATAAAAATTTTAATTTCAAATTTAATTTCCATGCAGGTTACCGACATGATGGTGGCCAATAGCTCAAATCTTATTATTACATTCAAACCGGCCAATCAACGTACCTTAACCTCTCCGCGTCGGGGTTCCTTTTCACGTACTAGTCAATTGTCTAGTGGTTCCCATCATACTAATCACACCAACACGTCCGACGAATTGGAACAAGATGATCAAGATGAGATTGTAGACTTAACATTAGAGGATAATAACGGTAGCGGTGGAGGTGGAAGTGGCAGTGCTAACGGTGATGGTGTTTTACACCTTTGAGTCACAATAATTGTAAAGTTTTATACTTTTTTCTTTCTATTCTAACTTTTTCTATTTATCTTTTTTGATTTATAAAAATTATGTTGTTTCTAATGTCTGTCCGTGATTTATAGTTTGGGAAAAAGTTTGATAGACAGTATGTTGAGGTTAAGAGCCTTTCAATTTCTCTATAAGTTTGTTGACAATCTCTAGTTTTATTAATAAATTGAGAAACACATATCCTATTTATATTTTATTACAGCGAAAGTAGTTTTTACTTTTGCATTCTAATCGAAGGAAAAAATCATTAAAATGAGAAAAGTTTTTGAATTTTATAGGAGAATTTAAAAAAAAAATCTTCTTTCAATAACTTTTGCAAATCACTTTTTTAGAACACAAAAACCTTTTTAACCTTTTTCATTGTTTTCTTAAATTCTCCTGTGTTTTTTCCATCTTAATGCTGTTTCATGGTTGTTGACCTGTTTAAAGTAAGTTTTAAAAAACTTCACACTTAATCGGTATTTGTTGTATTATTAAATTTGCAAGTATTTTTTTTAATGTATTTTAACAAAAAAACATTATTTTTTTTATTATACTAGCAGTTTTTTAAAGTTAATTTTGGTTACTTAATTTTGTTTTTAAAAAACCTGCCTATATTTTAAACGTCCTTGTTTATTAATACCAGAAAACAATTCCCTCCAACATAAAAAAAAAACTTATACACAACAACTTCACCTCTTTGATGTATTTTATTAAATTTTTGTTTTATTTAGCATTCCATTTATTACTTAACATCAATTTATTATATACATACATTGATAAAAAAAAAACAATGAAAACTCAAAAAGACATTTTTTGTTTTTTTAGTTTTAAGACAAACATTTTCTAAGAAAAAAAAAAATTGTTTTAAAAACAATTTATAACAAAACAATTACATACTTAAAAAGCCTTTTTATAAACTAAAACTAAAGATAGTTCCAAATCAAAAACAATTAAGTATTCAAAAATAAGTAGCATTGAGATTTGATATTTAGAAGAAAAACACTCCTAAAATGAACAACACCACAAGCAAAAAGCCTTATACTTTTTTAATATTTAAGTAATCATGATGCATAAAGAATTCCAAACTAGTTACTTCTTTCAAAACCAAAACATTTTAATAGAAGTATTACACAGTTTTCTTTTTTATTTGGGAAGATTTCAATGTTAATGTTAAATCTATATGCGGTTTCTTATTTAAATCTACAGAACTAAGTTCAACAAAATTAACTGAATTTCAAAACTTTCTAATTGTAAATAAAAAATGTAAAATTATGAAATTTAAGAAACTTAATTTTCAAAACTTAAATTGATACATACATACATATTAAAAAAAAAATAATGTGATGTTTTTACAACACCAGTGATGGAACGTGTAGTAAAATTTATATGAAAGGCACTCAGTTTTTTGAGTGTTTTCCATATAAATTTTACAGCACTTTTATTCACTTGTCTTGTGAAAACAGCACATAAATTTACCTCAAAATTATCTGTATTTTTTATTCAGGTATGTGATGAAAATTGATTTTGAAAACGAAGAAACGATTTAAAACCAATTGAGTTAAAAACAAATTATAAAAACAGAAAAATTCCAAAGTCCTATTAAAACTTTTTTTTTCGATATTTTAAAACCCGTTTTTTTAATTAATGAAAAATTTTGAATTTTATCAAAATAATTTCTGAAAAATACAGCCATGTTCTGGCAATCGCACGATTTGAAATCGCAAAACGCCAGATTTATTTTATGGTGTTCTGAAACTCGTGCGTTTTGCTAGCGATCTGCCATAGTTTCTTAAAGTTTCCTTAAGCATTCTTTTGAGGTTGGAAGTCACCAAATTTCTTGCGATTGCGATTTACAGTAAACGTTTTATGCAATTTCTAGTCAAATCGCCAATGTTTAGCGTTTTGCGATTGTCAGAATATGGCCGACCAATTTGGAAATATCGTTATTTATAAAACACAATTTTTTTTTTTAAAATTCACAATCATAGCAACATTTTTACTAGGTGTGCACAATGAACGCAATCATTATTTTCACAAGCACACACATTTGAAGTCCAAAAAACATTTGCAAAGCCATGTTTTGGAAATTGAATCCGGTTAAAAAAACGATCGTGATTAAAAAGTTCATGGAAATGCAAATGCACATCGTATTTTAAGTAAGTCTACCAATACTACTCTTTAACTGGTCCGTTCTGAAATCACGTGCTTTTAAAATCGTACGTGTGATTTTGTTGTGTCCTGAAAGTCATACCGTTTTGTGATATCGGTTTGATTTCGGCTATTGAAAATCACATTGAAACACACAAAAACGGAACACCAAAATATCACACGCGTGATTTTAAAAGCACGTGATTTAAGTTAAAGTGATTTTCCGAACAGGCCTGTAAAAAAATTTCACCGATTTCCTTTTCTCTCGATTAAAACATCCAGATCATGGCCGATTGTTAAGATTTTCAATTCAAACTTTATAAACAAAACTCCGTACAATTTTTGAAAAAATTTTACATTTTTGCTCAAAAATTAAAAAAAAAAACAAATGTGTGATTTTTTTAAATCAAAATACTAAATCCAAAAATTTAATGTTATTGCCGAGTTATGAACATCCGTTAATAACTCGGTAAATGTTTCACAAAATCTTAAGCCGGTTGCAAAGCCTTGAGGCAAAATTTCATGTACCTTTTGTATCTTGTAAGGAATTAGTAATTTATCAGGACATTTAAAGCTGAGTGGCACGTTTGCGAATCGATGTTTCAGGGTTCTCATTTATGCTCTCCCAAACTCGATCGATATTATCTTTGTGTACTAGATTTCCTTTTTTGAATTATTCAATTTTGACTAGCGAAATAAAACTCAAAAATGTTAGCTCCATCGTATACAGGGAATCGCCCAAACGTTGTTTCAAATACTGAAAAATACAAAATAAAAAAATTATATCAAAACTACAATGTTCAGTGACTTATGGCCTACCCTGTAGATCATGTTGATAAATTTTGCCGTGCTGAGTCAACCACCAGTTTATTTTTTTCAAATTAAAACCAAACTTATTGTGAAAAACTTTCGACAATGTCAATCTAATTTCTTGTTGTTGAAAATTTCTGGGTGCTAATTCTGGCAGTCAATATCGAATACTTTAACGATTCGAAAAAAATTTCATTTTTTATTCTTTCAGTCAATACTGAACGAATCGAAACTATTTTTTCAGTGTTGTGAAAACTCAAATAATTGCTTTACAACACTGAAAAAAATACGAATCGTTCTGTATCGACTGAATGAATTAGAAATAAGATTGCTTTCGAGTCGAAAAACATTCGATCACGACTGCCAGAATTAGCCCCAAATTTAAAAAAAAAAACGGTGTAAACTTGAAGGTAGAAAAGTATTAATGATAGATTTTTCATCAATCTAACAAGAATATTAATGATCTTAGAACGAGATAGGAATTTTTTTTATTTCAAATCCCTCTAAGCTCTACGTTTGTCGGCAAAAGACCAGAGTCACTGGTGGGAATCAATTCCCCAACCCCCGCTCTAATAGACTAGTTCACTACCAACTTGCCAGCAATAAATTTACATAATGTATTATTTCAAGATTATGTTCCAAACATACTTAGAAACTACAAAACTTAATTAATATTTATACCCACACCACAGTAGTGGAGAGGGTATTATGCATTTGTGCTGATGTGTGTAACGCCTTAAAATATTGGTCCTAGACCCACCTTAAAGTATACCGATCGTCTTAGAATCACTTTCTGAGTCGAACTAACGATGTCCGTCCGGCTGGCTGGCTGGCAGGCTGGCTGGCTGGCTGGCTGTCCATGTAACCTTGTGCGCAAAGTACAGGTCGCAATTTTCGAGATAATTTGATGAAATTTGGGCCGTAGGTTCTTATTGGCACAAGGACCAAGCCTATTGAAAATGGGCCGAATCGTAGGACCACGAAGGAAGATAGGGGGAAATTTCTTCCTCTCAGAAACTATCAAACCGATTTAAATGAAATTAAAAACATAGATAGAACCTTATCTATATAGACACAAAATGTATGCATTTTTTTAAAATAGGACCACGAGGGGAGATAGGGGCAATTTCTGTCTCTCAAACCGATTTTAATGAAATTTGAAACATAGATAGATCCATATCCATAGGGACACATTAGCTATATAGTTTTTAAAAAATAGGACCACAAGGGGAGGCAGGGGGCAATTTCTGCCTCTCACAAACTTTCAACCCGATTTTCAAGAAGTTTATAAACATAGATAAATCTATATTTATATGGACACATAAGCATGATGTGTTTTTAAATACTGTGGTGTAGGGTATCATATGGTCGGGCTTGACCGACTATACTTTCTTACTTGTTTTTTTTTTTTCGTAATGAGTCTGTATGAGCCTGAAGTGCTCCTTAGAATACGTTAGGTATAAAGTTAGATTTTTTAAACTTTTTAAAGTTATTATTCGTTTAAATTTTTTCAAAAATTAAAAAAAAAAAATTTTGTAAATCTTTAGTAATGAGAAAAGTCCAATAAATTGGAAATGAATTGATTTAACTTTTTTCATTAAATACAGTCAAACTACCGATCATTTACTTTAATACAGAACAATTAAGGAAATATAATTGGAAAGTTTTTGAATTTAACTGAAAATGGTGACAAACTTGACAAAAGAAAAAGCTTTTAAACTTTATTAAATTTCATTAAATTAGATTCAACCTGTCCGTGCGTTCAGTCAAGTATTAAAAATTATCAATAAATTTTAATTCATTTCATGTTGTAAAATTCCTTTCGTTTTAAAATAATTTAATGAAAACTAAATTTGACGAACTTAAACCTGATTAAAATATAAAAAATCTGGATTGAAAACCATAAAAAGTTCAATATAATAACCACAATACTAATTAAAGCTTTTAAAACATTAATGTTCCTTTCGTTTTTGAGTTTCTTAGATAAATAAAAAAAGTAATCGATTGCATTAATATCCTCTGATCGTTAGATTATCTTAAAGGCTTGATAAAATTGAAATGCAAATTTTCTAAATATGATTTTAATTTTTTAGAACCAGAATTCCTGTTCTGCGTTATTTTTTAATATACAGGCCTGTTCTGCAAATCACTTTTACTCAAATCACGTGATTTCAAATCACATGTGCCTACTAAAATCACACGTGTGATATCTTAGTGTCCCGTTTTTGTGTGATCTTCAATTGCCGAAAGCACACAGAGAAACACAAAAACGGTATGACTTTCAGAACACCAGAAAACCGCACGTGATTTTCAGAACAGGCCCGATAGGAATATTTTTTTTGAAATCACTTTAAAATCTTAACTTAACATTAAATAAAATTGAAAACTGTGTATGCAAAATTCTCTATAACGAAACAATAACTAAAACAATAACAAAAACCTGTTACAATAATTCAGAAAAAATCATATAAAATATTTCTGTTTTAAAAAAAATTAAACTCTACTCTCTAAAAGCATTTCACAAAAAACAACTACTTTATTGAACAGTTCATTAATTGTTTAAACAAAAAATCCATTCCTATAACAGATAAATATTATTTGTTAATCTTTATTATACATATATGTTTAAAATGTGTTGTATTTTCTTGTTTACTTTATGTCCATTTTAAGTAAAAATATATTAATATATTTATTGTTTTATTTTTATATGCATTTTTTCATATTTATGATGCATTCTTTGTATTTTAGTTTATTATTAATAATTAAAAAAAAAAAAAAAAAACACACAAATTCCTTCAACAAGAAAATAAACTTTATTGCAAACATTTTTTCACAATTCATACCCCAATATAATTTTTGATCTTTTACATTAAAATTTCATTAAAAAAAAAGCAAAAAACAAAATATTAAAATAAGCATGTGTCTTATAGATCAATAAGAAAAAAAAATTTAAACAAAATAAAGTAAAGCAAAAATTTATATAAAACTATCGAAGAATTTTATTTAAAACATTACTGATAAAAACATCTGATCTGCTGGGGGTTACCGCGTATTTGAAAGAAATAATTTACGAGTTCGAACAATTTGTACTGTGTATTACGATTTTCCTACTATTTGTTTCGAATGAACGGAAGTTGTTTTTACCTTTTCGAAAACAAAAAGTCCCTTTCGTAACGGATAACTCTCTATTAAGAACAATAAAAATCCCTTTCGAAACTCCAACTCTGTATTACGAAAACAAGAGTCAGTTATTTAAAAAACGTTAGGAAATTGTACGAAATCTATTTTGTTAGTGACAAAGTGCAAATGACAAAGTTCAAGATAAATAAAAGTGTAAAACAAATAATATTAGATTTGATATAGAATAAATGTCTACTAATGTTATTATTGAAAATATTTTAATATTTCGTCAGCTCAGAATTGGTTTGACCTACCGACCATTCTTAAAAAGATTGAGTTAGGTGTTTTGAATACCCCCTTTTTGAATCCAAAATCTGTTTCGCGAAATTTATGTGGTTTCTGAGATATAAAGCATTCATTCAGGACATTGCATGTTGATTTTTATGTTTTGAGGTCAAATATTAACGATAATTAAAAAATACCAGTTGTAGTTGTAGATGATGGTTCACGCAGAAGAGGAAGACCAAAACTCCGATGGAAAGATCAGGTGGAGGAAGACATTTCAAAGCTTGCTGTAATAAATTGGAGAAGGAGTGCGGAAGATCGAGGCGCATGGAAGAATATTCTTTGTTCGGCTACAGGAACAAACGTTCTGTAATAGCCATTTAAGTAAGTAAGTAAGTAGTTGTAGAACCAAAAAGCTGAAGAAAGATATAACATTTCCCGTATTTCCCATTTTGGTACTATTTTTTCCCCCCAAAATAGTATCAAAAATTGCAAAATGCAAAATGTTTTGTAAAAAAGTACAAAAATAGTTACGATTTTCACCACTTAAACGTTCGAATTTCGAAAAAGTACCAAACTTGTATTTGTATTTTTTTGATAAGTTTCGAATGTGGTATAAACTTAATTTCTAGGTTTATTGGATCAAAAGATAGATGGGCCGACAAAAACGTACCTAAATTCAGGATTTACCCGTTTTCACCCTAAAAGAGCCGAATTTCAAAAAAGTACCACACACCTGTCCACTTATTTTTCAAAAGAACAACGATATGCATTACAGTTTTTTTATCTTTTTTAGTTTTGGAGATAAAAGGTTTCCGAATTTACCCTTTTTACCCCCTAAACATTCGAATTTTTAAAAATCCCGACTTAGAGGATCGATTTGGGAAGAGATCCACCTCCGGTCAAAATTTCAAGTCTTTAGCTTCAGGCGTTTAGGCTGTACGATGATGAATAAGTCAGTCACTCACGCTATAAGTTTACGTATGCAGCACAAAAAGCCACTTTTTTAATTTTCAGATTTTTTTGAGCTCCATCGCCAAGCCGGATGTCAGAAATTGCCAAAAATCGCCAAACGTCGATTTTGTTCAGTTTTTGTACATTTTTTTTTTAAATTAAATTTACATACAAAAAACGCTAGTATTATTTTTCAGTCAAAAGTCGCCAAAAACTGAGAAAAAATACAAAAAAGTCGCCGAAGTAAATTTTGTTTTGTTTCTGTAATTTTTTTTTTAAATAACATAAAATGGAGATCATATGTATGTATGTATTCAGTTAAAAACTTTAATTAAGTTTAATTAAGTTAAAAACTTTAATTAAGTACACAAGTCTATAAGATTGTACACGTCAGCCTCACCGATTTCATTACTGGAGTTTTGACCTACATACTATTAGAATTACATATGTACATACATACTATAAGAATTAACTAGTGACTGAATATAAAATTCACTTAATATGTTTTTTTTTATATTAGTACAGTACTTTTCGTTTATAGTCACTACCGCTTATAGTCACATTAGTGATATATTCCATATAATCTGTTTATTTTGCCCCTATAAGTTAATTCAATAAAACGTATTAACGTTATAGTCCATCTAGCGATATAAGCACATTTGCCATATATGCCATCTATCAACAGTTATCAAAGGGATAACTAAAGCAAATTAATGGCGTTATAGTCACATTAGCAATATTTACTAAGTTCTTTTTAGTTTTCGAAACCACAATCCGTTCAAAGGTAGAAAGAATTAAATTGTTTGATTTTGGTCATCAACTCTACTCTTAAAAAATTAGTTCCTGAATTTGGTATCAGTTATGAAATATCTTGTTATAATTTTAACTATTTTTTAGACAGTATGCAACTCTGTTGCAAAACAATAAGCCTGATGTCGGTGTAATTTATATGAATTTTTTATTTTCTTTATTCACATAACTTGATTATATTCGAATTAGGTTATATGCCCCATTGTGGCATATATGTGAATTAGCCTTATGTTCACATTAGCGATATAGTCCACGTTTTGTCTGCAACTAAAGGATGTGACTATAAGCGAAAAGTACTGTAATGATAACAAAAAATGACGAGTTGTTAAACAAAATCGCCGAAATAATATAAATGGTAAAAATAGCCAAGTTAATCGCCAGTTATATCAGAAATCGCCATAAAAGTTGCCCGTCGCCAAATGGGAAATCCCATCGCCAAACACGTTTCAAAATCGCCACGTTTGGCGAGAAATCGCCATATCTGACAGCCCTGTGCGGCACAAAACAATATTTTTCATTTTCTAAAAAATACTATTAAATTCTAACTTTATTCATGAAAGTGCGCAAAAATTTACATTTTTCTTCAAAACATATACCGAAAGCAGTGGTAAAAATATAACAAAATTCTATCGGGTACATTTTGAGAACTCTTCATGTTAATCTTCGTTGTCGTTTTTCTCCACTCCGACTTTTTGGCATATGCGCCAAACTAATTCTGAGCTGACGATTTGTGGGCTTGAAATTTTAAAAAAATATTTTAAAAAAATTATTACAAAAATAAAAAGCAGTATAAAGTAATGGTTGGCTTTTTCTGTTGACTCTTCAAACCACAGGAAAATTAAATAAATTTTTATTAAAAAAATACATTAAAAAAATTGGAATCAAGCTCAAAAATTAGAAGAAATAAAATTAAAAGGTCGAAGAAAATAGACAAAAAAAAAAAAAAAAAAATGCAATTATAATATTTTTCACATATTGAATAGTATTTATTATTTGTTTTGGGATATTTTCGTCCATTTTGGTATTTTTATAGCAGTGCTACGAAATTTTAATCAAATTTCCCATTTGTTTATAAATACAACTCTGTCATCGTTTCGAACGAGTTACGCAGTACGATTTAACTTTCGAATCGGAAATTGCTTTCGAAAAATTTTACTTTTCGAATCGAAATACGCGGTAGCCCCCCCTGATGTACTTTCCTCTCTATTTTCGCTCATTATGTATATCATCTGATAAGTTTAAAATAAGATTATTTACTAATTTTGGTTTGACGGCTATTAAAAACAAAATTTTAGATACTAAAGCAATTGTCATATAAGAGCGGATCTAGGGGTGAAAGGGGAAGGAAATACAGCTTTTCCAAGCATCCACGAAAACAGATATGAAGTATCTCGATACCTACAGGAAATATATTCCAATTGAAAACATGGCTCAACAATGGAAATTAAAGATCAACGAACATAAATGTGTACGTATACCATTTATTTTGAAAAAACAAAAAAAAAATCATTCGCTCCCATTTAGATAAATAGTATGTAATAAAATAATTCCTCAATATTCGTAAGTACAATATACATCCAGTTCGGCGCTTACGTGGAAATACAATAAACTACAACTCTACCTTAAAGCCAATTTGATGCTACGGTATTCAGTTATTGGGCACTGCAGCGGCCTTCAATATAGAAAAAATCTAAAGGCTTCGCAACAAAACTCTTCGAGTTATCACATCCGCCCCTTTGGTATGTAAAAAACTCGAATTTTTATTCAATAAAATTTGCTAATAAATTATATTTCTATTTCGACTACGCAGATTAGAAACTAGTTAAGCTTTACTAAAAAATAATTTTATTGCGGAATTTCAGTTTTTTAGTTTATTTAATAAACTAATTCGTTTTTTACGTTACGGAAATATTCTTAATTTTCGAAATAACGTTTAGCACAACTTGATTTTGCGTACCCGAATAAGGTTAACTCGCCAGTGGCCCCGCCCCGCTTGACAGAGAAAAGTTTAAAATTCTAGCACATATGAAGATTCAATTAATAAATTAAAAAAAAAAAAAATGATGCCACATCTAGTGAAACTACCCAACTCTATTAAAATTACAATTTTTTTTAGAACTTCCTGTTATTTAGAACACATTTCCCTATCCGCTTCGCTTATTTATAATTGATTGTAGTTTTTAACATACGGGTACAATATAATATTAAGCTTCCATTATTTTCTATTGCTACCTTCCACTTAACGAGTGGCGTGGAGCTGCAGGTTTAAACAATTGATCATTCCCTGCAAATAATATTGGACTACCTGATCCATTTTGATAAAATTGACTACTTCATGGACTGGTCCAATTTAATGGAAGCATGGACCATGTCATTGTTAAAAAGTGTTTGTAGTGGGACGACATGTTTTCGTTTTTAAACAACTTCAAAACTTATCCTCTTGAGTATACCATGGAGTAGCTTTAAGACTTATCCTTTGAATCCAACGCTGGGTCATATGGTCCTGCCCTAGGACATCGTAATGTTAAATATACCAGATTTTTTCCATACGTTTGGGTTACTTTTGGACTAGTCCTTGTCTCTTGTGGGCTTCATTTTACACGCGTGTTTGGACTGGTCCTATTGTTTGCCAAGTGGTGGCTAAGTAGCATGTAATGTGTAAATTACATACTACATGGTACTTACTGTCTCGGGAAGCATAGCTGAATGCTATCAGACGCGTCCACGGGTTGCGGATAGTGGAAACCCCAGCAGATATGTTGGGATGCTGCGAATAAAATAAGCAGTCGCGGACAACTCAGCGGTCCCAAGGGGAGAGTCTCGGGGGGTCTCGTTTAGAGCACCTGTAAATACCCGAGTTGCCAATGATCCTTGGAACGGCGTGGCGAGTAATTGGCGCCACTCAATAGCCAATCTCAACAACTCGTTGAAAAAACAGCATTTCTGGATGCTACAATCGGCAATCCCGGTACCAGAATCGGATGCGATCGGCTAATCACCGGTTCATCTTAAACTCTACTGATTACAGAAACCACAACGAATGGAAACCAAAATGATCCCCAATTGTTGACGACTTTTAGCTTTAAATCAAGGACACGATTCGGAACATGGAATATTAGAACGCTTCTGGAACCATCAAGATTGGCCCAAATTTGCAAGGAATTCAAGAACTACAACCTTCTCTTCCTTGGTTTATGTGAAACAAGGTGGCCTGATAATGGCACAATAACAACCGACGGTGACATAACCTTTTTATATTCTGGCAAGCCAAGTGGACTCCCTCGATCGAGCGGCGTAGGATTCCTTCTTTCTAGAGAGGCCAAGAGCGCCCTAATGGCATGGAAACCACATTCTGATAGGATTATATCCATACGTCTGCACACCCGTGCTCGTAACATCACATGCATTCAATGCTACGCCCCCACTGAAATCTCAGACCCCAATGACAAAGAAGACTTCTACAGCCTCCTGGAAAAGGTAATAAAAGACACACCTAGTGGTGATATTTTACTTCTTACCGGTGATTTCAACGCTCAAGTGGGCTCAGTTAACACGAATATTGAGTCCGTTATGGGAACTCATGGACTGGGGCAAATGAACGAGAACGGCGAATTATTTACCGGGATATGTGCAAGCAGTGGTCTTACAATCGGTGGCACTATTTTCCCTCACAGGGACGTGCATAAAGTAACTTGGGTTTCCCCCGACCACAGAACAGAAACCCAAATTAACCACATTGCGATAAGCAAGAAGTGGCGGGGTTCATTACTAGATGTGCGCAATAGGCGTGGGGCAGATGGAGCGTCAGACCCCCATTTACTTGTAGGAGAGATACGATTAAGGATATGTGCAATCCGACGACAAACAACACAGTCTTTGCCAAGACGATACGATGTATCCAAATTAAAATCCTCAAATACTCTCGAAAGTTACGTAGGCTCCCTAACGACTCGCTATGAAGATATCCCGAACAGCAATAGAGGCCAATGGAATGCTATAAAAAACATTTTCACAGACAGTGCGAAGCAACATCTTGGTCATCCTCAACCTAAGCGTAAAGTATGGATCTCAGACGCTACCTGGCAACTTATTGAAGATAGAAGACAACTTAAAGGCTCCATTAACGTTGCCCGAACAAGAGCTTCTAAATTTATCCTTCAGGCACAGTATACCAGTCTAAATCGCCAGGTTAAACGAAGTGCGCGACGAGACAAACGGGTCTAGGTGGAAAATATGGCCATAGAAGCACAGTCAGCTGCCGATACACATCGAAGTAGAGATTTGTACAAAATTGCAAAGCAAATATCAGGGAACTACCGTTCAACCACATATCCCCTTAAAGATCCGTTGGGAGGAACTGCCGCGTCCGTGGAGCGGCAACTGGCAATATGGTCCGACTATTATGCCGGCATACTGTCAATTCCGCAACCCACAACAGTCTGGCAATGTCACTGTACTTCACATCAAATCAGATCCGACATAAATACAGTTTGCCCAGACGAAACTGAGATCGTCACTGCAATACGTGCACTGAAGAATGGCAAGGCACCAGGCGTAGACAACATTAACCCTGAACTGCTTAAGGCTGATCCGACTCTTAGCGCTAAAATAATCTACCCTATTATCAGAGACTTTTGGACATCACACTCTCTTCCTGCTGAACTAAGTGAGGGAATGATAATAAAACTACCCAAGAAAGGAGACTTAACAGAGTGTAAAAATTGGCGGGGTATAACTCTTTTAACCATGATTAACAAGGTGTTAGCGAGTATAATCCATGCTAGACTGGCATCATCAATTTCAGCAGATCTTCGAAATGAGCAAGCTGGTTTCAGACCACACCGATCTTGCACCGATCATATAAATAGTCTAAGGATCATAGTGGAACAGTCGGTGGAATGGAGATCTCCATTATACTTGATATTTATCGACTTCGCCAAAGCATTCGATACGATCCACCATCAGGCAATTTGGCACGCACTTCGATGCAAGGGAGTTCCACCTGTGCTAATCGAATTAATCAAAGCTTTGTATGGCAACTCAACAAGTCGAGTACTGCATGAACGCACGTTAAGCAATCCGATTGGTATAAGCACTGGGGTACGACAGGGATGTATCCTATCTCCGCTGTTATTCAATATTGTATTGGATTCAATTATGCAGCAAACAACCCGAATAAGAAGAGGCATTACATGGGGTATGAATGGTCGATTGGAAGACCTTGACTACGCTGATGATATTTGCCTGCTCGCACGTAACTTTACCGACATGTCAGCCAAATTGGATCAGATACATCAGCTAGCGTCTGGTGTCGGTCTTCACATTAACTTCGACAAAACTAAGGTTCTACGTATCAATTCGACTAATCTCTCCAAGTTCCGAGTAAACAACATAGAACTCGAGGACGTCCAATCGTTTTGCTACTTAGGAAGTATCATATCAACAACAGGCGGCTCACGTGATGATATTGCATATCGCATAAGGAAAGCAAAACAGTCTTTTGGTGCATTACAAAGAGTATGGAAGTCACCACAAATACATATAAAAACTAAGCTTCGCCTTTTTTCCTCTAATGTTCGCTCTATCCTGCTATATGGATGTGAGTCCTTGAACTCTACTGCAAGCGACATTCAATCCCTGCAAGTATTTGTTAATCGTTGCTTGCGAAAAATTTTGCGAATATTTTGGCCGAACGTAGTTTCCAACAGAGACCTTTGGTAAAGAACAGGTGAAATACCAATTCGCATAGAAATTGCAAAGAGGAAATGGAGCTGGGTTGGTCATATTTTGAGAAGACCCCATGATGATATATCAAAGATGGCAATTGATTGGAACCCTCATGGCAGCAGAAGAAGAGGTAGACCAGCTAACACCTGGAGAAGGCAACTAGAATCCGAAATTAGCGAAACAAGAAGAACTTGGTCTGAGATCAGACAAATCGCACAGGACAGATCCCAATGGAAGAATTTCGTTACGGCCCTTTGTTCCAACTTGGAACCATAGGAATCAATATATAATATATTGTTTGCACGGTTGTTGCAATTGCCTGGCAACTTTAAAAGAGCGCTTGATGTTTATTTTTACATAAAAAAACTTAAATAATGACAAGAAAACATAGGTTAATAATATGGCATCGCTGGGCAAACGGCAGACGAAATAGGAGTTTCTCTAGGCAAAAAATAAATCAACGACTCTTAAACAACTGATAATTTAGAGAATCACTTGCGTTCTACATCGGTCCATTCGTGATACCTTGAGCCAATGAACTGTCCACGGTTGGTAAAGTTGGTACAATTTTATTTTTTTTGGTACAATTCAAAGCTAAAAAGTACGCTGGTACCCCCGTGACTCATTTGGTACTATTTCCAAATTTTTCAAACCTATTGCTATTTGATATCAAATGGCAACTCGTATTAACTGTCCAACGAATATAAACGGAGTTTAATAATTGGTGCAAATGGTCTTGCGAAATAGAAAATGCAAAATTTCGTAGCTTTTTTTATGAAATTTAACGGAAGCTCTGTGTATTTTGTTGTTGGATTTAACAAAACAGCTATCATATTTTGAATTTGCTTGTTTACAAGAAAGAGCATTTGCACCAAACACTGAACTCCAAGATTGTGTGTAGATATTTTGGATTGCATATGGTCACATTCTAAATCAAGTATCAGCGGCAGCAAATAAGCTTGCATTTTCTGATGATATTGACAAGTTTTTTAAAGATGTAGGAAACCACTTCTGTAAAAGTTTTAGTAAAAGAGACGACTTCCTCTCATTTCAAGATTATTTTGGAACGGAAACTCATAATATTTTGAAATATTCGTCAACAAGATGGTTGTCACGTCATTATTATTTTATTCTGAATGATTTTGAAGGAGATTTTACAAGCGCTAAATTAAATTTTGTTATATCCGGACTTTCTAATTCAGTTTATAAAATGCATTTCCTGTTCCTGCGGTAGATATTGAAAATTGTAAACATAACAAATTTGGAATTGCCATCCTAAAATGCTCGTTTGCACATATTTTTAGAACGCTTAAATTTTTGTTTCGTCAAATGCGGCGCAATTTGTTGAAAAAGGAGTTTTTAGACAAACTCTTATTGGAAAAGCTAAGTTTTGAAGAGAATCATTTGTCAATTAATGATATTTATTATCGTAAAATTTTCATGCCAAAATATTATAAAAACAAGTAAGAAAGTACAGTCGGTCAAGCCCGACCATATGATACCCTACACCACAGTATTTAAAAACACATCATGCATATGTGTCCATGTAAATATGGATTTATCTATGTTTATAAACTTCATGAATATCGGTTTGAAAGTTTGTGAGAGGCAGAAATTGCCCCCTGCCTCCCCTTGTGGTCCTATTTTTTAAAAACTGTATAGCTAATGTGTCCCTACAGATATGGATCTATCTATGTTTTAAATTTCATTAAAATCGGTTTGAGAGGCAGAAATTGCCCCTATCTCCCCTCGTGGTCCGATTTTTTTAAAAATGTATACATTTTGTGTCCATATAGATATGGTTCTATGTATGTTTTAAATTTCATTAAAATCGGTTTGATAGTTTTTGAGAGAAATTTCCCCCTATCTTCCCTCGTGGTCCTACGAGGCCCATTTTAAATAGGCTTGGTCCTTGTGCCAATAAGAACCTATGACCCAAATTTTATCAAATTATCTCCAAAATTGCGACCTGTACTTTGCGCACAAGGTTACATGGACAGCCAGCCGGACGGACATCGTTAGTTCGACTCAGAAAGTGATTCTGAGTAGATCGGTATACTTTAAGGTGGGTCTAGGACCACTATTTTAAGGCGTTACACACATCAGCACAAATGCATAATACCCTCTCCAATATTGTGGTGTGGGTATAACAAAGGATCGAAATGATATAAATAGTTCCCTTAGTTCTATCCTAAACAAAATATTTAAGCAAGACGGGTGTGGCGTACTTAAGTGTATCTACTTATTATCCCGTATACCCGGACATTTACACCGAAAATGAAAGACAATTTATTCTACCTTTGCATCATGACAACCCCTTCAGTAGTCATTTAGTTTAAGTCCAGAAATCACTAAAACCACTTTTCTAATATATTCCCCATTAAGTTAAGAAGCAGGTAGGTGCCCCGGTAGGTTAGGTGGTAGTAAGCAAGTCTATCAGTGCGGGTGTTGCGGCTTCGATTCCTGCCAGTGACTCTGGTCTCCCGCGTAGAGCTTCGAGGGATTAGCTTAGGGGGATTAGCTTAGGGGGAACAAAAATCTACCGCATCGGTGTCAAGTCTTAAGGACTTGCCAATTAGGCGATCTATACATCTGTCATGCAGAAGACTACCATATTTGGCAAGATCACTTGACAATCTGCGCGCTCCGAAATCCATATTAGCGCTACCTTAAAATAGCTTGCAAACTTAATTTAAAGATATCCGACATTTTGCTTACCTTGTTGTCTTGACACCCGCGTAGGATGAAATGGCAGCTTTCCTATCGTTAAATATATCCCTTCCCGAAAGACGAAAGGGGTCTATCAATACGAGCTCCTCAAAAAAGGAACCTCCTTCAACTCTACCGAGTTTCTTTTAATAATCGGTACACACCCTTAGGGTTGTTTAGATGAAAGCATATCGGCATACAACCCATTTCCGATAGCAGTTTGTGTTGCATATATCACACGGAAAAGATGAAAGCCAGCTGTTAAGCCATGAGATCTACCGAAAGGCCATTTTCAGCAATGTAAATAGCGCCTTCGTAGAAGTTGACAGCATCGATCCTATTATCATCAAAGCAGCCAGTCTATATCTCAAGCATTACACGATATCTAATTTTATTACGACGAATCGGAGATTTTAAGGTTTATCAAGAGCTTTTAAACTAAATGTCGTTACTTTAATTCAGCAAAGGCGAAAGAAATGTAGAACGTTCCCTTTCATTTCTTATAGTTCTATAACTATGCATAAGCTTTTTTTATATTCTTTTGTTACCATGTTTTATATCTCAAACTTTTCCAAATAAAAGTAACGATATGTAGTTTAAAACCTGTTGATAAACCTTAAACTCTCCGATTTGTGGCAATAAAATTAGATATTGTGTAATTGCTTGAGATATAGACTGGCTGCGTTGATGATAACAGGGGCCTAATTACCGCATTCGATATCGTGTAAGCTATCATATCGAGTAAACTATCGTATTTTCCTGCATACGATAGACACTGAAGTATCGAATGAAAACTAGAGAGAAGTAATGACTTTGGTTACTCGATATCGAATGCTATCATCTCAAATTACGATACATTGTATTCGATATCGAGAGTCATAATATCAAAATAAAAAATTTCGATCAATTTTGCTCGATATCGTATCGAATTAACTATCGACGTTTTTTGCATACGATAGACACTGACGTATCGAATGGAAACTCGATAAATGTAATGTCGAGTTACTCGATATCGAGTGTTATTATTTCAAATTGAATACATTTCATTCGATATCGAGTTTCATGATACCAAAATAAATAATTTCGATCAATTTTGCTCGATATTGTATGCAGTGATTAGACCCCAGGTTCGATGCTATCAACTTCTATTATTTAAAGAAAGTCAGTAGAGTTGGAGGTTTCTATATAAAGGAATTAGGATTGATTATCTCCTTTCGTATTTCATAAGGCATTATTATTTTAGTAAACCAGAATTACCGTGCTTGGATGGTCTATCTAATGTAGGACTAAGGTCGATCTCCCTTTTCTGCAGGGAATCGAAATGGTTCTAGGCTGCAGTAATGTCTGACGAATCATCTAATGAACACTGGTTTGACCCTGGTCACTGGCTCAGGGTATCACAAGCGACCGATGTAAGGATCCAATTTAGCCTTCCTAGTGTCGGCTGCTTATTGAACCTAACCTAACCTAACCTTTTCTAAAGTTTTTCTTATGTATATTAAGAGTTTTTTTATTGTATAGAATTGCAGCTTCAAATAATATTCGTACTCATATGGAAAAGTAGTTCATGTCGAATGGTGTGTTTGCTGATATTCTCAGTATTGTTGAAGTTTTATTCGAGGAGGTTTTTGCTCTAAGTCAGTATATTATCGTATTAGGAACAACTTTTATAGAGGCTCAAAGTTAATGCTTAAAAAAAAAAACTTTAATAAATGTTAAAGATTTAACACCTTTTCTAATTCCATATGCCCACATTCCCCTTCCAATGTTATTATTTTATATTTACATGACTTTTGGGTCATACCCAATTTATGTAAATTAAGTGTTTTTCTTTTTTCATTTTTACTTTCCATGTATTCAGTTTTTATCTGTAGCTTATGATCAAAATATCAATATTTTAACATGTTCTTAGTAGGTAAAAACTATTAATTAAAAAAATGTTGTCAAATCTCTTAAGTTATAAATGCGTTAAAATTCATTTTATATGACATTTCAAGGAAGGACTTGTAAGAGAAATGTATTTAAAAAATTTATACGAAGCAGCTAAAGAGACTTTGGAGGAATATTTACAAAAGACGAGTCTAAATGGATGTAGTCTGCTTTTCTACGTTAGAAGACGCAAATATCAAAGGTGGTAATATAAAGGAAAAACACAAGTTGTTTAATATTTCAAAAGTGTTTAAAGCTTCAATATATAAAATGCTACAATTACTACCAATTTTATTTCTATAAAGGTGGATTCATCCATGCGATGCGAAAAATATTTTTGTCCGGAGAATAATTTTTTTACTGAGAGTGTTATGCAGAACGATTCACCCACCCATTTCGGAAAATTTGTCCGGAAAATCAAATCTACCATACAAAATTGCAGTACAATTAGCCAACTAGTTATTTTGAATTGTTTTCTAAAAGTGTGTTAAAGAAAACGTACGAGAAAAGGAACGCGATTTTATTATTTTTAATTATAATATTTTTTTTTATTTAATTATTCAGCAAAAAAAACCATAATTTCAACTTTTATGTACAGCACACGCTTGGAAATTCGAACCACTTTGTTTTTAAGGTGATTCGAATTTTCGAATTATTCGAATTTTCGAATTATTCGAATTTCTGGACGGTTTTTTATACAAAAATTTAGCTAAATTTGACCATAAAGATATTAAAAACTATTCTTTTTTTAATTTTAGTTTATTTAACATAAAAACTATAAAAAACTTAACGAAATATAACAAAAAATAACAATTCAATTCATTTTACTTTATTTAGTATGTGTAATACATACACCAAAAAACTGACTTTTAAACTCTAACAACATCGACAAGATCTGTAAATCATCTTTTAAAATGGGATTCCCCTTTTTACTTTGTATTTGGTTAAACTAAATTGTCAAAATTTAAGTGTTTAGAATAAAAAGAAAAAACCCACTCCGAAATTCGAATTTTGGATTCTAATTTTAGAGCGCCAAATTTAATGAAATTACTGATTCGAATTTCTGGAAATTCGAATTTCTTAAAGTTCGAATGCCTGAGCATCTACTGTACATACAAATTGAAAAAAAGGTGGGAACTCGGTTCATTTTGTTCTGAACATGGTCCAATAAGTAGGTTTGCTTGGAAAGCATGCTGATTTTTTGCAGAGTTGTATTTTTTACGTGCAATTGTTTTTGAAATTTCTACCATTTTTTACACAAACAATTGCTTTTGTTCTTGACATCTTTATCAATTTTTACACAAACAAAATGCGTGTTTTTTTCTATTGTTGCTACTAATTGCGCCATGATTCAAAAATCAAAATTAAATCAACTCAAGAAAAAACTTGACGTACAGAATAATTTCTCTTTCTTTCTCAGAAGTAAGACGTCAAGCTCAATATAAAAAAAATTTTGTCCGGACAAAAATATTGTTCGGAACCAGTACCCATGTACTGTAACTTAAGTGAGAACTTTTTGCATCGAAAAGATGTGAAACAAAATATTCCATCGTTTGTCGAAAAGTGATAGAAATGTGTGTCTGTAACTCATGTCGAAAACTATCAAAAGAGATTACGTCGTTACGTTATAAATGTCATAATATTGCACTCGAAGCCGATGTGACATTGCAGACGTTCAGAACGCCAGTAACACATATCGTTGACGGCGACCAAAATTTACCAAAAATTAAAAATTTTTCAACGACGGTGGAAAAAATACAACCGTCGGCTATACCAAATTGTGTAAAGAGCGACTTTAATGTTTGTTCTTTGCAAACGAGCTCTGAAGACAGTCGTATATTTTATTAAAATGTTAAAAGCAAAATAATAAAACAATGAAAAATGTGCCAAGAACAAAATATTATTATTATTACTCTTTGCATTTTGCATTTTTAATTGTTTTTTAGTGTTAAAATTTTTTCTCGCCCCATTTTTATTCGTGAGTTTATTTGACAGCTCAAAGCGGGAACTTTTCTCACTAAAATGCTACAGACACACTTTTTCTGTAAATTGGCGAGTAATTTTCTTACGTGACAGCTTGTACTCGCCAAAAAAAAGTTACAGACACAGTTAAGTGAGAAAAACAGCTTTTTGTTTCAATTTATGGCATTTTTGTTTCAATTCACATTTCAATCGAAAACTTTCTCGACGCGAGAGTTACAGAACATGGGCACAGAATGTACTAATAAAGTGACCTCACAAGCGCAGCTGTTTGCAGTGATTTTCTTCGTGTGTGACGTTTGTCGTCATTTTTGTTGTTTATTTACTTTTTTTTAGAAGGCATTTTGACACTTGCCGTCTCAATTGTAGCAACAAAATGCCTGTTGTTTTTTTGTTGTTTCATTGTTGTAGTACTGAGGACACTTTGTTAATACATTTTGATTCGGAACGCTTGGGTGAATCGAGCTTAACTCTGTGTTTCAGTTTCAGAAATATTCTATAGCAAAAGCAAAAGTAATAGCACTAAAATTATGTTTTCTAGTTATTAAAATATTATAAATAATAAAACATAAACTACAAATAGAGGAGCAGTAGCTTTCAAATCAAACTGTTTGCTACTTCTTCATTTGGAGTTTATTTTTTATTTATTCTTTAACAATTTAATGCCAGAGTAGCAAAAAAGCTGGAGTTCGATAGCAATTAAAGTAGTTTTTGATGTAGCAATAAAATAGTCGAAAAGCAAAATCGTCATCAGCGCTTATTGAACTTAAAGAAAAATGATTTTTCTTGTTGAATTTGTCTTTAAAGTTTAAAAAAGTGTTTTCCGTATAGACGTTCGTAAAATAATCGCTTTATCTAAGATGATTGTGATGGAAATACCCTTTTTTTTGGTTTTTTTACGACTTGCTCATTTACTTATTTATTGCTACATCATATGCTACTTTGAAGCTACATTATACGCTACTTGAATAATACTTCTATTGCTACAGCATACGCTTCTCTATTGCTGCATCTTTTGCTATCTCAATATAAACACTGCTTCTTAATTGTAAAAATAACAGTAGCAAACGAAATTTAAAAACCCAGCTAGTCTTCAAAACTTTATTTTTCTGCTACGACTACAAACAACAACTGCCAAGAAACTGTGAAGGTAGCCGTAGTGGTAGAAAGTATGGCTCCAAGTTCTTTATATTTTTTAACTATATTATTTAGTAAATTTTATTTGCCTCTGATACTTTTTGTCTTGCTTATTGAAACACTGTTTAAAAAGAGAGAGGTTGAGCTAATGACGATTGTTTGTTTCAGATTATTTTGGCTATTATGTATAGTACTAGGAATTGCATTCGCTATTTATGTTTGTACCACCACTGTGTTAATGTTTCTAAGGGATCCTACTGTTACCACTTTAGATCCTCAAGAGTATTCGGTATACAATGAGCCATTTCCGGCGGTGGCTGTGTGCAGCAATAATAAATTCAGTCATCAAGCTATTCGAAATTATGCTCTTAATATGTAAGTAAAATATATATGTAAAGGAGTACAGTTTTTTTTACAACATTTTTCTGTAGAGCTGTACATAATCCGGCTAATAATTCGTCCGAATATTGGAAGCATAGACTAGAAATGTTATCAGCTCTCTACAATTTCGATTCTGTAGACTTTGATGAGGCCATATTGCTTCACAACGATTTGAAAAGTATATTTGGTGAAAAATTCAATACAAGAAATGTATTAGAAATGTTGGCACCAAAATGCGGAAATTTATTGCTGAAATGTTTTTGGGCTGGACAAATGAAAAACTGTCTAGAAGAGTTCCAGTTGAAGACATTTATAGATGGTCCATGTTGTGTATTTAATTATCATTATAAAAAGTAAATTTTATCAAAATTAAGTAGGCAACAATTTTAATAATGTGTCTTAATTTAATAGGGATCCTAAGACATTATATTACGCCAATTCTACAGGTCCTGAAACGGGCTTAGCGCTTCTCTTAAATGCCTCCACTGATGATTATTTCTATGCTGAAGACAGTTCAAATGGTTTTAATGTTAAACTATTTTCCACCCAACGTATTCCCGATACAACTATGGGAGAAATGGAAGAATTTCATGTTGATCCGGGAGAAGATATTGATGTAAAACTACATTTGATAACCCAACAGACTATGGAAGATGTTCGAAGTTATAGTGTACCAAACCGTGGTTGTTATTTTCTCAATGAACATAAAGAGACGATATTTGATAGATCTGAGTGCCTGTTAAAGTGTAAAATACGTACCACAGCTTCTACATGTCAATGTATACCATTTTATGCCACCAAAAGTGACATAGAGTTTACTCAGGATTACGAGGATATGGAACAATGTTCACTGTTTAATTTAGGATGTTTGGATAAATATAGAAGTGAGTAGTATGTTTTATTTAATAATTTAATTTAAAAATAATATTTGGGAATTTAGCACGTCATAGAGAAATCTTATTTAGATAATAATTAATGCTGTTTTTATTTTTTGCAGTGACTTGGATAACATATTTTCCTACAAATGCTGATACAAATAGCCATTTAAAGTATAAACTATTGGATTCCTTAAAATGTCCCGATTGTTTTCCTTTGTGTTCTTTTAATCGTTACTATTATCGAAAAACGGCGAACAAATTGAAGCATACATTTAAGCGTCATACAAATAGAAAATATTTGTAAGTGTAAAACATAATTTTAGGCGTATTTGCTGAGACGAATCTAGTCGGAAAATTAGTTAAGATCTGAAAATCGGTTTCGATTGAAATTATAATCAAAGGTTTTGGTTTTAGAGTTGATAAAAACAAATGTGTAAAGCCGCCTTAAAGTTGCCAAAAACTTTATTACCTTAAACAAAACACTTTGGACCAACCCTCGTTCCTAAGTCTCTTACTTTTGCGCTAAGAAATTTTCAGAACATGAGTGCTTATTTCGTATTGACATTTTTTTCTGCTGTTATTATTTAATAACCAGCCACATAAATCTATAATGAAATATTTGACTTAACATTTTTCTTTTCCCAGAGGTAACATCTCAGCAGTAGCAGAATATTTGAGTCTGGTTAAAATTTATTATCCTTTCGGGAGTGGCACCAGATATCAGAAAAAGGTTCTTTTTAATTGGTATGGAATTTTATGTAAGTTGAAAAATGTTAAATGTCCAAATAAATTAAATTAAGAAGCATTTTTTTGTTGTTGTCTTTTCAGCAAATATTGGTGGAGTAATTGGCATTTGTGTTGGCTGCTCCATTATAAGTGGCATTGAAATAATATACTTTGGTATCTTTCGCTTAAGAGAAAATTATTTTAAAATACAGAAAAACAAAAATTAATAAAAGAAGTGAGAGTTCTATATTCGGTTAAGTCGAATCGTATATACCCTTTACCATGGTGTGATAGAAATAAAAAGTTTTATAAATACCGTTCTTTAGACATCATATAAATTTTGTGTCACGCCCACTTCTCCAATCCCGCCAACATTTTGTCGGATATTGTATATTGATAAAGAAGATGCTTGTTCCTAATTTTGCTCTTGCCGTGTTCCAGATATAAAAAAACAATAACAAGGGATTTATGGGTAAACTTAGAAGCAGTTGTGGGTTTTTAGGCTCATATCACAGCCATTTATGGAAAAATTCAACGGAGAATATGTGTTGAAAATATATACCAACTAAGGCTACATCATATCTGGTGTCTTTGGAAAATCCATTTCAACAGACACATGGAAAAACGGCCATCGTTGAATCGACTTTGCCCTTCATAAATAACCTTTTACCTTTGGCTATAAAAAAAACAAAATTTTTAAGGATATCTCACCGTCAAAAAACTTATAAGTATTTTGAGTCTATTATTCCACAAAGCTTTATAAATCTCTTTCACAACAAAACTCAATTAAGGTCTAAATAATCTTGTTAGGTCGGTTTGCTGAAGTTACACTTAGAAAAAAAATTATATTTAATAAAAATTTTTCATACAAATTATGGCAACATATATTTTTGCCGCTTTTTCTTTCCTGCAGACAAGCGTAGAGCTGCGAGGGATAAGCTTAGGGAATTAAAAAAAAAAAAAAAAAAAAAAAACAAAGAAGAAATAGAAAGAAATTTCGATTGAAAATTTCTAATAGGCTGAATGTCAGCTGCAAAAAGCAACCCGCTTTTTTAAATGCATTCTACAGTGCGACCGTGTAGAATATTAAAATGTTATCTGATGATTAATTTTTTTTTTACTCTGCCTGCAAAGTATTATGATGTTTTGGAACTCCCAATACTTGTATATGCTTATAGACAAGTATTTACCTGGGGCCAAATTACGGCATTCGATATCGATCGAAATTGCAATACAAATTACATGGGAATTTCGATCGATATCGAACGTTGCGATCTGCCCCATGATGTACGTATGTTTTCGAAAAAGGTATGTGTTTATTGGCGAAGTAAAGCTGATGAAATGCAACAAATAATTTTAATCGTTTTTGAGTTCATATTAGGGTTTCTAATTTCCCGGACTTTTTCTATTTCCGGGAAACGAAAAAAAAAAATCTTATTCCCGGGATTCTTTGAATAAAACAATGATTTCATTAAATGAGTTCAAGACAAAAGTTTCTACTTTTTTAAAAACTAAATTAATTGTTACATTCATATGTATATGCATATTACAAGTATATCGAGCCCTAACCGCGAAAATAACGTAAGCGACATGATTTTCAATTTTCGTTTTTTTTTTAATAAATGACTTTGTTGGCAACACTTGCATCATCTCCTAAAATTTCATGATCACATAAGGTACCGTTCCGAGTTTATAGCAAGAACAATTTTATTGTAAGCTGCAAATTTCATACAAAATGTATAAGAAATAAAATAAAAAATCTCTCTCCTGTAAAATTTGATTTTTGGCGCTTACGTTATTTTCGCCATATCGAAAAATGTTTTTCCTGTTTTTTTCATTATCTCGTACGCCAAATCGATGGGTATTAGGAAAAATTTATCCTAAAAAAATCAGACGAATCAGTTTAGATTAAGGAAACTCGCACGCCCTCCAATGTTTGAATACAATACCGGTCGTATAAATGGAACCTGTGCTATCATGGAAATTTTTTTAGAAAAATCACTTTCATGGTTACCATGTAGACACCATATCTATGACATAATTTTGAAAAGTGTTTTTGAACACAGAAAAAACAATTTTTCCAATTCAAACAAAAAATTTGTAGAATCAAAAAATTTTTTGTCTAAAATCGGTCCTACAAACAAATTCGCATATTCAAACAATTTATTTGCATTTTGTTTATTGAAAAAAACGCCGATTTTTTCAAAAAAATAATTTTACAGAATCAAACAAAAAGTTTACTGAAATTCATATAAATTTCAAACAAATAATTTTGCTGAATCAAACAAAAAAGTTTTGGCACAAGCAATGACGCGCACACAAGCAAGCACTGTTGGCGAAGATGAAGCAGAGCAGAGCGGCCGGCTGGCTTTGAGACATATTTTTTTGTTGGACTAATTTTTGAACGAAGTCATATTTATACTCACAGTGTTTTTCTTCATCACACACTTTTGCTTTATCCTTTCCTTTGCTATTGAGTCGGCAGACCGACTCGATATGTTTTCCGCCATCATTCTATTTTTGTATTTGATGTATTTAAACAAACTGTTTGAAAAAATTGAATACGGGATTTTGTTTTTTTTTACAAACTTTGAAACCAACCAAAAATTTATTTTGTTTCTGATAATGTGTTTTTTCTGTTGTTTAAAAAAAATTAAACGTTTTTTTTTACCTGCTATTGTTTTTGTTGTTTTTTTTACTACAAACCTCGTCACGCTATTTTATCATTTTTCTTATTGCTGTACTTTTTTAAAGCGTTCAAAAATAGACTGCATGTGTTTTTTGTTGTAGTTCTTATATTTATCATAAAGAAGTGTTGCTTACAATCAATAAAAAAATGCAAAAAGACGACAACATTAAAGAGCGTTAAATATTTCATACAAAATTATGAAAACTTCAAACCAATAGCGCGTTTATTAAATTTTTGAAGAGTTGTAAACATTTTTGTTGGTTAAATAAAAATCAAACAAAAATATTGATTGAATCAGTAAAAAAATTTGTAGAAATCAAAAAAATTTTCAAACAAGCGTTTGTTTGAAAATAATTCGGCAATCATTTTTTCTGTGAAGAGAAATTTGTAAAAGAAGTGGTAGTCCGAATGTGGCCATTTTCGAAAATTTAAAGACTGCATGGCCAAAATTTAATTTACAAAACTTTCGTTCTGGGATTTACGACAAAACAGCATTAAATTCTGATGATTGGGACGGAATTGCTTCTTCTGTTACAGAGAAAGAAATGATTGGGCAATTAAGGGTAGTCAACGACATTGCGGAAAGAGGGGCCAAGCTAATGGAAGAATATAATTCACTAATGACAAGAAATGAAGAGCAAAAACAATATGTATTACAAGTTGTCCAAGATTATAGACGCAAATATCACGGATTTATTACAAAATCAATAACAAACTAATATGATAACTCGCTCAAAAATTAAACAAAATTATAATAACTAGTGTCCGCCTAATGGTCAAAATTCGACCATACATTTTCATGTTCATAAGAAGAAAACAGAGTACATCTATGTATATACGAATTTACATGTTTCGTTAATTTTTTTCCTCTAAGGCCGAGGCCAAGCAATGAGCGGCTAAGCGTCAAGCGGCTGAGCGATGAGCGTCAAAGCGTCAAGTTTGAGTGGCAAGTGGCTTATTACTGAGCGTCACTTCTGAGTGGTTAGTTGTTAAAATGCCATTGTAAAGAGTGGCTTGTTCAATGTTATTACGCGAAAATCGTATTCATAAAAATGTTATGCGTTTTTTAAGAAAAAAAAAAATTGCAGACTGTTCGTCGATTTCGATCGAATACTTCGTTTGCTTAACTTACATTTAAAACAAATTATGAACAAGTAAGAAAGTATAGTCGGTCAAGCCCGACCATATGGCACCCTACAACACAGTATTAATATACACATCATGCTAATGTGTCCATATTTATCAAGCAAGGGGAATTAAGCCATTTATATATAAATCTACCCAATACAATATTGCCGTATGTCTGTGAAATGCTTTGATTTGCTGTTGCTTAAAGTTTACACCAAATTGACAAAACAAAAAAATAATTTCTCGGTTATATTTTTATTTTTAAAATTTGATAATCTGTCTTGCCATAATTCGGTCGGCTTTGTACGGATGAAATCATAAGCTCCATATTTACTTTTGCCATGTTTCTTTTTTGACGCTCAGAAAACAACTAAGAATTAGAACAAGTTTTATTCCTGAGCGACGCCGCTTAGCCGCTCAAAAATTTCGCTCGCATGCCGCTCATTTCGTGGCCACTTCATTAGTATTTCATATGTTTTAATTTTTTGACGCTCATCGCTCAGCCGCTTGACGCTTAGCCGCTCATTGCGTGGCCTCGGCCTAAGTGGATCGATTTGGCGAGGGACCAACCTCTTTTTCATATTTTAACTTTCACAAGAGTTAATTTTATTTTATAAGTTCAATATCATCAGAATTGATAAAACAAAAAAGTAGCAAAAAATCTCCTTAATAGATTGTCAATCTGGACATTGCAAGTTTAATTTTATTTTTTAGTGTCTAATAGTAACGAAAATTAATCAATGTACCAGATGTTGAACGGAAAAGTACCAAAAAGCTTCCCTTACATGTTCTTATTCCCCCAGTACCATGCATTTTTAATTTTATCTTTATAGGTCGAATATTAACAAAGATTCAAAACATACCAAAGAAAAAATAAATAGTACCAACATTTTTAATCTCATAGGGTTTCATTCACTCAAGGCCATGCACCTATAACACAACGTTTCAAAGTTCAATATTATAGAAAATTTTAAAATGATCACATTCCATTTTCCGACTTTATATAGTCGAAATATTCGAAAACCGGTTTCTAAAAATAATATCGAATAATCGACAACCCTATTTTTTTATTATTTGATAATTGAAACAAACAAATTTTTTGTATTTGTGTTAGTAGCAAATTTGAACGTCTATAACTCTGAAATTATTGAACAGATTTCAATAAAATATATATTGTGCACTTCTGTAAGTAAATATCTTTCAAATGGTGTATATTTTGTTCAAATCCGTTGACATACAGAGGAGGAAAGTGTTCTTAGCTGTTTTGCCTTAGCCGATTTATATATGGATTTGTAAAATAAAAATAAACAAGTTGAATTTAAATTTATGTAAAATCCGATAAGAACGAGTTTTTTTTTTAGGAATAAGTAAAAAAAAAATCAATATTAATATTTTTGTTAGTTAGGGCGCTTTGCTTTTTGGGTGACGATATGTTTATGCAGGATATGTCAAAAAGCTATTAGCAAACAAAAATCAATTGTAAAGAAGCGACATGCGCTTTTGTAGTTTTTTACTAATAACCACCGAGTTGGGATTTGAGATTTGATAAAATCCAACTCTAAATTTTAAGAACCACCCTACACAGAAAAAATTATTGCCGAATTATTTTCAAACAAACGTTTGTTGGAAAATTTTTTTAATTTCTATAAATTTTTTTACTGATTCAATCAATATGTTTGTTTGATTTTTATTTAACCAACAAAAATGTGGACAACTCTTCAAAAATATAATAAACGCGTTATTGGTGTGAAGTTTTCATAATTTTGTATGAAATATTTAAAGGCCAAAATACACTTGTCAAATGCTTGTCCAGCCGGCGAATTCATCGTGTACGTGTGCTTGACGTAATATTCGCCGTCATATCTAAATTTTTTGATTTTCAATCCAGCATCGTCGGTGTGACACATACAAACACATTTCCACTAATACTACCACAATGCTTGATGAGTATTTTGATCAATGTATTTGGGCCTTAACGCTCTTTAATGTTGTCGTCTTTATGCATTTTTTTATTTGATCGTAAGCAACACTTCTTTATGTGAAATATAAGAATAACAACAAAAAACACACACAGTCTATTTTTGGACGCTTTAAAAAAGTGCAACTATAAAAAAACAATAGCAAGTAAAAAACGTTTCACTCTTTTTAAACAACAGAAACAACATTATAAGAAAAAAATCCCGTATTCATTTTTTTAAAAACTGTTAAGTTAAATACATCAAAAACAAAAATAGAATGATGACGAAAAACATATCGAGTCGGTCTGCTGCCGGTTTTGGTTACATTTCTTCTTTAGCATAGGAAAGGATACAGCAACAGTGAGTGATGAGACAAAAACATTGTGTTTGTGTCAGGGTTGATAAAGTTAGTATAATTGTACTATTTTTGGTACAATTCAAAACTTAAAAGTACGCTGTTACCCCTGAGACTTATTTGGTACTATTTCCAAATTTTTCAAACCTACTTTTTTGTAATTGATATAAAATGGCAACTCGTATTTACTATCCAATGAATATAAGCGGAGTTTAGTGTTTGGGGCAAATAGTCGTAGATTTTTTATGAAATCTAAGGGAAACTCTATTTCTTGTGATTTGGATTTAACAAAACAGCTATGATATTTTGCATTTGCCCTTTTGTAAGACAATTTGCACCAAACACTGAACTCCGCTACTGTGAATAGATTTTTGCACTTTTTCATTGAACGATTGCTTATGCAACATTCTCAATTTAGTATCAGCGGCAGCATATATGCGTGCATTTTCTGATGATATTGACAAGTTTTTAAAAGATATAGGAAACCAATTCTGCAAAAGTTCAACATAGTAGAAAAGACGACTTCCTCTCAATTCAAGATTATTTTGAAACAAATTCATAATATTTTGAAATATTCGTCAACAAGATGGTTGTCACGTCAAGATATAATCAACAGAATTTTGGAACAGTGGGAACCCACTCAATTATTATTTTACTCCGAATTATTTTGAAGGAGATTTTACAAGCGCTAAATAAAATTGTATTATATTCGGACTTTTTACTTCTTTCCTGTTTCTGCAGCACAAATTGTACATTGGAAACACAATAAATTTGGAAATGCAATCCGAAGATGCTCGTATGCAATTATTTTTAGAAAGCTTAAAAATGTTATTTTCGCTTAAAATTCAAGATTTCATTTTGAGAAATATTCGCCAATTTTCCACAAAAAGGACGATAAGTTCTAAAAAGTGTATGAAAACGCTCTCTGGTGGCAATAAAAAATAAAAATAAATGGACTTCTTGATCCTTAAAACCGCATGATACAGGTCTGGCTGGACCAAATAAAATTTGTTTGCCTCCATTCTTGAATATTTTGCAAAACTAACCATTTTGAAAAATCCGTCGCTCGAAATTCATTTTTGACCTATGGTTTCTTTGGCAAAGTATATTGGAATGAATTATAGAACAAGAATCGCGATGTGCTTTTGACGCGAAAAAATTTTACCCTCCCTATTATTATGTATAATTAATGATCATGTATTTTTTCTATCTCTACTTTACATGTACAATTGAATTTTAAGTACCTTATGTTTTTCTTCTATTAATTTATTTTTTTTTTTAAATAAAATAAAAAAAAAAATTGTAAAAAAATGATTTAGTACTATTGAGGCCGAAAAAGTACGATATTTAAAGTTCGTTGGTACGATATTGGTTTTCTCATTTATCATCCCTGGTTTGTGTGTATAAATAAGACTTCGTTCAAAAATTATTCCAACAAAAAAAAATGTGTCTCAAAGCCAGCCGGCGGCTCTGCTCTGCCTTCATCTTCTCATACAGTGCTTACTTGTGTGCGCGTCATTACTTGTGCAAAAAATTTTTTTTTTTTGATTTTGAAATTTCAGCAAACTTTTTGTTTGATTCAGTTAAATTATTTGTTTGAAAAAATCAGTGTTTTTTTTTTCAGTAAACAAAATGCAAATAAATTGTTTGAATATGAAAATTTGTTTATAGGACCGATTTCAGACAAAAAATTGTTTGATTCTACAAATTTTTTGTTTGAATTGGATAAATAATTTTTTCTGTGTAATGTACATTTTTTTCGATTTTTTTAGGTACCCCAGCATTTTTTGAAAGCTTATAGAGTAATGTATTTTTGTGATTTTTTTCAGATTTTTCGGAAGAGGTTTAGAGGTCGCTAAAATCGAATTTAACCCAAAAATCAAGTTTTCTCGACTTTTTTGAATTGTTGTCATTACTCGGCCCATTAGCACGATTTTCTTTGTTACTCAGGTAATTTTTCAAAGAAAACTTCTCAAACTTTAGTTCTCTGTGCAGATATATTATTAATGACATTTTTTGTAAATTTAGCATAAATTTGGAAAATAATGCTTTTTATCTTTAAAAATTTATATTGAAGTTAAAAAAACTAATGATTCAGTTTAAAAGATGGATAACTTCTGATTCATTGAAAATAAAAATACATAAAAAAAAAAAATTAAAAAACTATTTTTTTTATACCCTCCACCACAATTAGTTGTGAAGAGGGTATATTCAGTTTGTCATTCCGTGTGAAACTTTTTTACTATTCATCTCAGACCCCATAAAGTATATTTATTCTGGGTCCTTGAGTAATTTTAAGTCGATTTAGCCATGTCCGTCTGTCTGTCCGTCTGTCCGTCTGTTGAAAACACGCTCACTTTCGAAAAACTCAAAAGAAATCAATAAACTTGGTGTCAAATTGCTTGTAGTTATCCTAAGCAGTTTGGGATTGAAATTCAGCAAAATCGGTTCAATAGGATCTGAGTTTTATTCAACCGGAAATCACGCTGTGAAATTTCGTGAAGATCCGTCAATAATTTACCCTAGGCCCCATATAAGCCCTACTCCCGGGAAACAGTATATTAAGCCTAAAACCCTAACTAACAATGCTATCATTACAAAATTTGGCAGGTCACAGTTACATAGGACTAGAAATTAAACTGTTAAGTTTCGTGAAGATCGGTCCATAATTTACCATAGGCCCCATATAAAACCTACTTCCGGAAAACAACTTAGTACGCCTAAAAACGTAAAAAATAATGCTATCATAACAAAATTTGGTACATCAAAGTTTTATAGAACTAAAAATAAATCTTTGAAATTTCGTGAAGATCGGTTCATAATTTACCATAGGCCCCATATAAACTTTACTCCCGGAAAACAACTTAGTACGCCTAAAAACGTAAAAAATAGTGCTATCATAACAAAATTTGGTACATCAAAGTTTTATTGGACAAGAAATAAAATTGTGTTATTTCGTGAAGATCGGTCCATAACTTACCCTGGGCCCCATATAAACTTTACTCCCGGAAAACAGTTTAGTACGCCTAAATCCGTAAAAAATAATGCTATCATAACAAAATTTGGTACATCAAAGTTTTATAGAACTGGGAAAAAGACTGTGAAATTTCGTGAAGATCGTTCCATAATTTACCCTAGGCCCCATATAAACCCTACAACCGGAAAACAGTTTAGTCGCCTAAATCCATAATTAATAACAAATCGTCACAGTTTAAGATAATAATAACATCATACAGATATTACTCCTTAAACATTCGAACTGTCGGTGGAGGGTATCAAAGATTCGGCACAGCCGAATATAGCACTCTAACTTGTTTAGCTTTCAATTATTTATTAGAGCTTTTACGAGGAAGCTCTATGCCCTGCAATAAATTCTAAAAAACCTGAATTCTGGGGTTAAATTTTTGCCAGTAAAAATTAAATTAACTTTTCGCTAAACATATGCCACTGCTTGATAGGCATAATGGCGCTAAGGATGGGATCCGACTTCTTGGAAATGTGCGGGTTGTGTGAGGACCCGGATGAGTTAGGGACAGTTGAGCACATTTTGTGCCACTGTCCCAGGCTACAGGGCAGCAGGCTGAAGTATCTGGGCAGTAGATTCCTAGACAAATTAGGGGATGTCTCGGTCTGTGATCTCGAGAGTCTGATAGGATTCGTAATGGTAATGGGCTGGCTGCGCGGCAGGCGAATTTGGGTTGAGTAGGATTTCTCTCGTGTTTAGTATGATACTTTAGCTGAAGGTCCACACCATGCGTTCATGCGTAGATGCGTATGATACTTTTTGTGCATTTTATGCGTTTCTAAATTCAAGTTACATGAAATGCGTTTCATGCGCCAAATTTTTTTTTATCAGCTGTTGTGCTAATATGTTTAACAATTAAAAACAATTTTGCAAGAAATTGAGAGTGTAATTGATATTTTAATAGAATTTATTTAATAGAATTCATAGGGGAGCAAGCTTTTATTATAAAAATATTCGTGATTATTCACGGTATCAATATGTTTCCAATTCATGGCATTTGTTAAAAAAAATAATAAGCACAACAAAGATGACACTCAGAAGATAAAAGCAATCGATAAGTAGAATGGCAAATTTTGTTCTTGTTAAATTGTGTTAAAAATTAATTTTAATGTATTTTATTCATTAAAGTTTATACAATATTTATAACGAAAGCTTTTTCTCTTATTAAAAACCTTTTTTAATGCAAAAACATAGTAAAAAGTAATCCACCACACAAACATATTTATCGATAACATTGAAAATAAAATATGATTTGCCATCCATGGCCATCAATAACAGCTGACTTTTTTTCACCAAACCAAAAAGGACAGACGCATAAACGCATGGTGTGGACCTTCAGCTTTTCTTTTCTTATCTATCATTGTATCTTGTCTTATGCTTTAGCTCTTTATTTCACCTACTTACCATCTTTATATATCTATATCTATAAAAAAAAGCATCACAATGGACTATATTGGTCTCAGGGTAAAGATGTGAAGTCTCCTTTATACCTACCTACCTACCTGCCTATGCCATTTGTGTAATGGCAAGACCGGTTTGGTTAAGACGTGGGGGGTTTTTGTTTCGAAGTGGATGAAAACTCGTTAATTGGGGTACGGTATAAAATTAAACTCGGAACCCTACTGTGGTCGTTGCTGAAATTTTTTGTTTGCTCATTTCTTTATCAATGTAAAAAAGAAACACTATAGAACATTAAAATATAATGTATGTATACAGAACTACTACAATTGTTCGGTTTTTAACGAAGAACAGTACACCATATAATGTTCGTTACTTTCTTGAAAATAGTTACGAACGGTATTAAGGGTTGTGTTCGTATACACAAACACTAAAAAATAGATATCGTTTCCGGGTGTGTGATCCAAACGCTAAATAATGTTCTGCTTATTTTCGAACACTGGTTATTAGTAACATGTTAACCACCTTTAATAGTTTAGTTGTATATCAAATATTATTGTTAATTTTAAACTACACAATTATTAAAAGAAAACAAATGATTGTTATTAATAATAAGAACATTTTTGGGGCTAGCCAAATTATGGTTGTTGCTGCTTAAACATACTATGGTTGTCAGTGACAATAATATGGTTGAAGTAACCACAATATGAATAAAATTTTTTTGTTAAAAATAGTTTTAGTTGGTGGTGGCCATGTTAACAATTTCGTTTTCTCTGCGTGTATTGATGTTTTATCGAATTCGATTCCACTATCAAAACTTGTGCCAACCAAAGTCTGATAAGTATATTACGAAAAACTGTCCAGAGCTTTTTGTTATAAACTTTTACGCGCAATGTATGATTGGTGTATTGGTAACGAAGCAATTTATACTTAATTTAGATAAATCTACTGTAATATTTCACTAAATATTACGGCATTTATATTGCTCTTGTAATACAGGTTCCCAACTGTGTATTGACAATCAAAGTTAATTGTTTCAAACTTGTAAACTTTTACTGTAACCGTTATTAAGATATACAGAAATTTATATTGTCCTCATATGGGAGGTGCCATGCCCACTTTCCCAATCCTGCTCACTTCTTGACAAATGTTTGCTATTTGTATCAAATTCCAAAACTTGTGGTGTTACTGTTCTCAAAATATAAAATAAATGTTGTCTTTTTATAGGATGTGCCACGCCCACTTTTTAATTGAGCCTATTTTTTTGGCAGTTATTGTTTATTAATATTAAAGCTTTTCAGCAATCCATTCTACTGGTTGGATTGTTTTGATAACCAAACTTTTTGTTCCAAATTTAGAACCGTTTTCCAGATATACTTAATGCATACTGTGCTTGTATGAAAGCTGCCATGGCAACTTGAAAATTGGTAGAAAATATACTTTACGACCTATTCTCATACCTACGAAATATATGTACTGTCGAAGCCCGGTATAACAAACACGCGCGTTAACAAAAAAATAACGAATCACCTTATATTACGAAGAGCATTAGAAATCCAAAAAAATATGTCTGGTGCAAAACTTTAAGCTCGACATGATTTGGCGAAGGAGTTCAAACGTGGTAAAATTTCAGGTAACATTTATTGTAGGCGATGTGAACAATTAAAATGATGATGCTATTGAATAAGTAGATGCGCCAAAAGAGTTTAAAACCTGTGCCCATATTACGGTATACCATACCGATCGAAATTGCAATAAAATTTTAATTAGAATTTCGATCAATATCGAATGGCGAAATTTGGGCCCTGTATTTTATGGCGTGATTAAAATAAAAGTAGGTATGTGCTAAAAAAAAATTGCCGGAAGAAGCAGTTGAAAAAAAAAATTTATCAACGACAACAAAAGAATTCGGCCATCCAAACCTCTTTTTAGCCAAGACAACAATTATCATATACTACAACCATTTAAGCAAAAAAGAAAAAACCAGTATTGAGTATGAGCGATATTTAATTGAAAAATTTAAACATTTAAGTCCCGTCTCAAGAGAAGAATGGTAAGCAAGAAACAAAACAAATTAAATATGCAGGCAAACGACTTAAAAAACATTTTGTGGTAACAACAACGAACGTCTTGTTAAGTTTAACAAAATATGACTATTCAGTTCATTACGGACTTGGCTAAGAGACGCACGCTGTTAACGCTTAAAATAAAATTTAAAAACAAAAATTATTAATAAAAAAGTTTTAAAATAAAACGGCCCATAAACGTAAAAAATTAAAAAAAAAAACGAATTTCAATAATAACACAAAAAAAGACAGTGGCCAAATAATACAAGTTTGTTTTTGTACTCGTTTGTTTGTTTGGGCCTTTCTAAATTAAGAGAGAAAGAGAGGGGTTTTTAAGAAAGATTCAGACTGGCTTAAAATAAGAGTCCAGATAGTGATTTCTTTTTGTTGTTGATCTTAATGTTGTATAAAGTTGTAAATAGCAGTTGTTGCAGTTGCAGTGACGTTAGTAGTAAAAACACAACAAAAATAAAAAATATATTGTTTTGTTTGTTAATACTTTTTGTTGTATGAATGTGATTGATTGCAGGCAGCAGTGAATGAAATGCTGTTGACATTTTGCTGGCCACTTTGTTATTGTTGTTTAAATCAAACTACGTAAATTGTTTTTTGTTTTAAACGTTAATACGAATTGGATAGTTTTTTTTTTTGCACAAGGCATAAAATAGAGTGAAGTGATTTGAAAGCAGAAAAATAACACTTTAATAAAAAGAAAAGCAAAGTGTAATGTGAGACATAAATTGTGGTGACCATAAACATAATCTTATTTTAAAATAAAAATAAAATTTAATTGTACCTTTGCAAAAAAAAAAAACACTACAAAAAACATTGAACGTCACTGGCCATATGCCAGTCGGCTATAACAAATATAACAAAACAAATCTTTTTTTTTTACTTATACTTAATAAAAAGTCTAGTACAATATTAGTAACAAAAAAAGCAAACTAAGCCAAATCAAAACCATTAATTTACAACAACAAGATCTTTTTCTTTATCATAAAAAACAGAAGCTTAAACAACAACAAAAAACAGTGGTAACTAATAAAAAAAAAGAAACAACAGCCACAATGATTTTTTTTTAGCCGACATACGGAAAAGCAACAACAAAAATTATAGACAAACCAAAAAAATCAACAACAAATTAAGAAAACTAGTGCAATGGTAGTTGTGCAGTTTAGTGCATGCGTGTCCTCTTCTTCTTGAACATTTTTTGTTTTTATTTCTTGTTTTTTGTTTCATTTCTTTTAAGAGCATAAGAAAGTTATGCGTTGTGTTTATGTGTGAGTGTGTGTTTCATTAGTTAACAGAATATTCAAAGAGCTAATTCATGAAATAAACGGAACTCAAAACAAAATTATTTTGCATTTCTAATAAATAAAAAAAAACATAATAACGAAAATCGCAAAATTGGTTAAAACTTAAATATTCTTTTTTATTAATTACATTGCACTTAATGAACAAGAGGGTATTAACTTCCACCGAAACGAAAAAAATTTTAGATCAACAATTAGTATTGTGGTTATTTTGTTGTTTATGGTTTAAATCAGTGAAGGGCACACACATACTATGATATTTATGCTTGTGTTGACGAAATAACAACAAAGCAACAGCCGAACGTACATTGTCACAGCCACACAAAGAAGTTTATAGTGTACATGTGTCGACGTCGCACAAGCAGCATTTTTATTCCTATGCACGCGTACATAGGATTTGCAAATGTGCCCGTCACTGGTTTAAATCCAAATTTTGAAATTTTAATAAGGCTAAAGTTCATCAAATTTAATTTTTATTAAATTATTTTTATGAAGAAATTTATTTTAAAACATGAAATTAATTAAAATTTATTGATAATTTTTCATTCTTGACTACCGCGGGAATCGAACCCAGGCTTTCATGGCAGGTTAAGGCTCAACCATAATATGCATAGTCTTGCTTAACCTACTGTCAAAAATTAACAAAAAGTCTCTCAAATGTATTTAAGAAACAAAAACAAAATAAAAAAACATTTGATTCCGTACGGAATGTGCGATTAGATTCGCACCTTGTTTAAGCAAATGACAGTTTCATTTAATTTAGCAAAAAGTTTCCTTAAGTTCAATATGGTTTGCTTCATATAATTTACATTTATTCGCTCATTCGCTTAAGCCAACTTAAGCACATTGTGGTTGGGCCTTTACCCTTACATGCTTCAATTGCAGCCACTCAATCTCTTCAGAGGATTTTTCCGTTTAACACTTACAGTTCGAAATTTACTAATGCAAAATGGAACAAATGTAACTTTTTCATTTGGATACTTCAATTGCACGTTTTGTTTTAATAAACGCTCTTTAAGAGAAATATTATGCAATAACTTTTCTATCTAAAATCTTTCAGAGGATGCAAAGAGTAAAAAAAAATTTGCATAAGAAACTATGCGATTGCAAATAACTGCAATGTTTTGCTTGGTATTATCTCGAGTTTCAATGTCACGTGCGACATTAAAAAGCCACATTTTCTATCAGTGAGTCAAAAGTAAATGCAGAAACCTCATCAAATATCGGAAACAAACACAGATTTTCTATACAATTAAAGAAACCTTTTTGAAGAAAGATGTATGATCTTGGTACTAATATAAAGTTAGTCACGTGCAACAGCGTAAGTTTGAAAATAAAAAATTTTAAAATTTTATTATATATGTATAATGAAAATACATACAATAACTTGCAAACACACATGTACGCACCTGTATAAACGCACTGGTTCAATCGAAATATATGGTTTTGCTGCAGTGTAGTCCTTGGTTGTAGTCTTTTATCTTATTTTTAAATTAATATTAAATTATCAAACTTGAGGTCTAATATTTTTTATAGAATTATTTGTTTTATTTTGTCCGATACTCCGTCACGCATATGTGCGACTTCTTCAGGGAAAAATAACAACATAAAATAATATGATAAATAACAATTTTTTTTGATTGAATAGCAAAATGAAAGTAATAAATAACAGAATTTGTATATGTAAAGCTATTTGCTATTTTTTTCGTAAATTTTAGTAGCCCTAATTTGAAGAAAGAATCATAAATACATACATACATAGGGTGTGGGTATAAAGATTTATTTTTGCAGTAACTGCCAAGTGGTCAAAATTCGGCCATCGGTCGAACTTAGCACATTGAGTACTTCATATAAAAAATGTTACTAAGCATGTTAATATATGTATAATTTTGTAAAAATAGGAACAGAAACAAAATAAATATAATGATAACAAAACATGTCACGTGCGACATGTCACATACGACAGTAATTAAAACTAACTTAAAAAAAAGTATAAATCATTTATGGGTAAAATCAAAACTTTTTTAGGAGACATCAGTGCATAACATTCTAAAGTCAGTCGCATTAAAATATTGCCTTAGTTTTCGCTGAAATCGGCGTTTGAATTGGTGGCCGCGAAAATCACTTTTATTTTTTTCACGTGCGAATGCCTTGATTTTTTGCAATTGTCTTGAAAACGAAAAAAAAATAATCAAAATGAGCAGTAGTACTTCGGTTTATCTTGACTTTTTTCACTTTAAATGTGTACGACGTCACGTTCGACGTAATGGATATGCCCATATGAAAAATAATTTATAAACCAACGTTTTTTTTTTATTACCAGAGAGTAGACAAAATAGCAAGATACTTTTACAGCGAGTGAAAAATACAAATTTTGAGCAATACCCTTTTGTTGATCAAGTGCGATATATTCCATAGGTTCATGGTTTTTATTTAATATTATTGTTATCGAAAAAATCTGTACACAAAAATACCAAAAACCATTTCAGTCGTCTAAAGAAAGTGGAGAATAAAATAAATCAATTTTTAATAAACAGCTATGTGAAGAAAATTTATCGATTTCAAAACGATGCAAAAAAAGAAAGTAATTCTACTTCATGCGTTTGATACTGCGCACTTGATGTGTAACTTGTCAATGCATTGTTACACCGATTCTATTCTTTTGACAGAGAATGAAGGGATAGACCTTTCGCTTTAGCCCCTTCACCCAGAGAAAAAAACATGTTTAAATATGGCCACCTCCAACCAAACTATTGTTAAAGAAAATTTTGAACATAATATGTTTAATATAACCATATTATTGGCAACGGTAATTATATTATGGTTAAATTAGGTCTCCATCAACAAGGCACAACCATATTATGGTTGCCTCCGAACATGTTATAATCAGTAATAATTAAAATATGTTTAACACTTGTAATAACATGGTTGGTTTTCAACCACAGCATGTTGCTCTTGAAAAAGAGGAAAATACTATTGTAAATTTAAAAACAAATTATTATCATATTTAACCATACCATTTTTAGAGGCAACCATAATATGGTTGTGGGTTCTTTATGGAGGACTAATTTAATCATAATATGGTTGTCGACGACAATTATATGGTTATATTAACCATAATATGTTTAAAATTTTCTTTAAAAATAGTTTGGTTGGAGGTGACCATATTTAAACATGTTTTTTCTCTACGTGTTTGCTTTGTACAATAGTAGTGAAATAATCCTTCATTGCTAAATCTTGTATGTATTTGTACGTTATTTTCATTAATGTTTGTGAGAATATAGATCATTTTGTAGAACATTCTGGGTAAATTCAAAGAGGCTACAAAATCCATAAGCAAATCCTCCGCTACATTGTCTGAAGATATTTCGCTAGTTAGCAGTTTTTTAAAATGGATAATCATTCAGAAAAGCAAATTTCGATCTACCAAATGTTAAAATACAATTTGGTTTAAGGATTGATGTTTGACTAGTGACGTCAGCAGTCGTCGATGGCTGCGAGTGTAAGACGGCAAATCCATCTGAGGAGATCGAGTGGTTGCGATCGAAACATGTCATGGTAACCTGCCGGCCAGGGTTCGAGCCCGAGCCACGTCAATAGTTAAACAAAATAACCACAATACTAATTATTGTTAAAGCTAAGGCACGAGCTCTATGTGTACATTTGTCCTTCAAGTTGTGCTGAAAAAGGTCAACAGAAAAGAGAAAGACAAAGTGAAAAAACAAGAAATGTACTTGGACTTCAAGAAAAATTCTTGACGAAAGTACGAAAAAACAGAAGTAAAGGAAAAAACATGTAAAATCAATTAAAATGGATAATCATTCAGGAAAGCAAATTTCGATCTACCAAATGTTAAAATACAATTTGGTTTAAGGATTGATGTTTGACTAGTGACGTCAGCAGTCGTCGATGGCTGCGAGTGTAAGACGGCAAATCCATCTGAGGAGATCGAGTGGTTGCGATCGAAACATGTCATGGTAACCTGCCGGCCAGGGTTCGAGCCCGAGCCACGTCAAGAATGAAAGATTATCAATAACAATTTTAATTGATTTTCATGTTGTAAAATTCCTTTCTTCATAAAAATAATTTAATAAAAATTAAATTTCATGAACTTAAGCCTAATTAAAAATATTAAAAATTTGGATTTAGTTTTTAAAGATTATAAGAAAATATAATAAATAGATAAATCAACAGAGATGGAGAATCCCAAAAATGTGTGACAAACATAAAAAATAGAAATTCTCTTAGGGTATTCATTTCAATTTTTTTTTTTGGTTGGAAAAAATATTGACGAGAACGGGCGGTTTTTTTTTTTTTTTGTAAAAAGTACAAACTGTCAAAAAAAATCGGTCAAATAATTCGTGGAAGTAGTGGACATTTTTCAAGATGCCGAATAAATGTGTTAAAAGTGAATTAATTGATTATTTAATTTAAAACGTAGTGAATGGTGTTATTTTCATCATAATATTCAACTACAAAATGTTACCTCAAAATGGAAATTGTCTGCCAAAAAGTTTTATTAACTTCAGCTTCTGTCCATTTTTTTGACCCCATTTTTTTTAAATTCTTTTTTAATAACTTTTTTCAATAAACACATTCTTAATATGACTTTTTATTTTTGAAAGATTGAATGAGAAAGAAGTTATCTGAAATGTTCAGTGTTGCCACTTTGTGGGTAATCACCCGAATTTGGTATAATTTTTACGGTCGTGGGTAGAGCGTGGGTTATTTCTCTTAGGTGTAATTTAGGTACAATTTGAAATTTTTACTTCAGATGCCAAATAAAATCAAGATTCGATTTCAGTGATGACATTTATTTCTTTTTAAATATTGTTACTAAGAAATGCACATCCTTCTGAACCATAGTCTCGGTTTCTTTTTAAGAAACGACTTCAATTATTAAACATAGATATATTTTCAAATGTTTGGTAATGAATGTCGCAAGAAGGACCCTTAGATTTGGATAAAGATGCCTATCATAGTGATTTAGAACCTGAAGTTTATTGAAAAAAGTTATTCAAACTAAAAACTTGCCTAGGGGAAGATATGTTTCCAATATTGCAACATATAATTAATTTTGTTAATTTAAAGGGTGTTTTTTAAGACCGTGAAACTTAAAATGGTAGACAACACAAAAAAATTAATTTTAATCGCAGATTGATACACGTCATTACCATTTGAAACTGATTTAAAACAAATAGACACCACACCTGTCCTTGACGAAACGCATTGCAGACGTCCAATTTTGTTTCCAAGACACCGATTGTTGCTGGTTTATCAGCATTAACCACTGACTTCGCAACCCTACGGTAAACAATCAATAAGTGTCACATCGCACGGCCTTGAAGTCTAATTGACAGTTTATTTCTCTAAATCAACACATCGCCTTCATTTGTGAAAAAAAGTTGCGTCATTTAAGTCATGAAGTCACCTTTAAGTTCAAAGTATATTTGGATAATTTGGTGGCGTTGTTCAAGCATGAATCTATTCATGATGATATGCCTGATCAAAAAGTGAAAACAGTATGACAGTTCGTTTGATAGCTAACCTTTCGTAAGCTCTATGGGGCTAAAAAGCATCCATGATAAAGCAATAACAAGGAACATTTTAAGCCTTCCCAAGATATATCAACCAAATGTGGAAGTTAAACTCATTATTTTAGCGGTTTTATTTTATGTTTTATTAATTTTTTTAAGTCTTTAATGTTATTTATTGTTAATTTAAATAAAATTAAAAGTTTGACCAATATTGATCTTGTTTTTATGAGTTTGTTGTGTTTTTGCTTCTTTGTAAATGTATTTTTATTAATTAAACCTAAAATTTTATATCAGGTGTAATTTCATTTAAATCGGGTAATTTTGCTTCATCTCAAGTGTAATTTTGAATCTTGCCGGTGGTAACACTGGAAATGTTGTAACTATAAAAAATAATTTTTAAATTCAGAGTTGTACAATTCAAGAGTTAATAAAAAGTTAGGCCATTTTTCGTACTTTGGGTGTGTGTGAAACGGTAGCAAAGTACTCATGGAAGTAAAATTTTGACACTGTTTGTGCCTGGGGGCTAGTATAAAATTTGTCATTAGCGTAGAAATTTCAATTCACCATAGAACTTTGTTACCGTTTCACACACACCCTTTGTATTAAAAATTAACAATTTTTTATGAATGGCAACATCATTTTGTTTGACGTTTAAAGCGGAAAATTACATCTTTTTATCCTGATTTTTTTAACACTTGGTTATAGTTTGATAAAAATTTAACTTTTGGTGGAATTTTTTTTTCTTGTGGTTGTTGTAACAAAACTTACATTTTTCCACTTTTCAATTTTTCCACCAAATAAAAAAATTGAAATGAATACCCTTTCTTATATAATATCGCCTTAGACTTGAATATTTTTCCAGTAAAATTGAATTATTTAACACTTTTAATTTTCTGCATTGCATTTGGATGAAAAACTCAAATCAAACATGTGTAGACAACAACCTAAAAAGTAAAAAAAAAATATTTTGATGTTTTACTTTTTTTCTTTAGCCAGTTGCGGCTTCAGTGAAGTAGAAAGTCTTGCAAAGTCTTTCTTCCACTTAAATACACATCCACCACAAACTGTTAACCAACCGACCGACGGAATGCAATTTCGAAAAAGAAGTTAAATAAAAAACAAAAATTAAGGCGGAAATTTTCACGCGCGTACATTAAACAAATTGACAAGTATTGTTTTCTGTAATTTTGTTATTTTATAAAAAAAAAATATTTTTTTTTTTTTTTTTAACAACTCAAAAACAATGTGTGGATAAAAAAAAAACCTATAATTAATAAAAGATTAAAAAAAAAACAATATTTTTTTGTATAGCAAACAAATTAAAAACAACCTGAAGCCACTTTAGTTTTTACTAGAAACCCAGCAAACAACCAACAAACGGCAATAACAATAATTAAAGTATTTTTTGCATAATATTATTATTTTTTTCTCCCATTTAAAAAAATCCAGTTTTTTTTATTTTACTAGTTCTTAATGTCGTTGTTTCAATTTTATTGGAATGAAAAAAAAAACCAACAACAACAATAAAATAATCTAATGCAAAAATGTTATAAAATATTATATAAAAACTCTTAAACAAACCGTTAATAAAATTCATAAATGTTTTAGATTTTGTTAATGCTGAATTCATAAAAAAAAACAAACAGCAACAAATAAAATCAAGAAATAAATAAATATTTATTATTATTTTTTTTTTTTTTTGAACACATCAGCAAACATGTCGGATATTTACTATTGCAGCAAGGTAAGTCGAATTCATTTTTACTTTATTCCATTTTATTAAATTTCGTTCATAAGCGAATAACTTTTTTTTCTAGTCTCTTTCTTTTTTAATTTTATTTTTCTCGGTTAAACTTGATAAGAATTGTGTGTTGTAGGCCAGTTAGCCTTGTTAGTATTGCTGGGGGTTTTAGTAACAACAAAAATCATAAAAAAACTCCAGTTAAAAAGTTGTCTAAATGGTCAACAATAACGAAAACTACAGCAATAACAGCAACTTATGTGCACCACAAAGAACAGTGTTGCCACAAGAGAAATAAGAAATTACTCAAGCTATCAATATTCAATAGGAAGCGCAATATACATAATTAAATAAAAATATGGCGAATTTTTTTTTTTTTTTTTGTTAGGACCAGTACTCAGGGAATAACCCCTACGAATGCATTGCATCGCGTTGGAACTAGGAAAATAGGTTAAGGAAAGGAGGATAGAGGGAGTTGTACTTGTGGACATTTGATTTGCTTTTATTCGTGTTGAAAGTGAGAGGGAAGATTTTCACAGCAAGGTCGTTCTAAAGATTCCAAATACCAAACATTTACTTAAATGCTTACAAAATTCAGAATTATTTCCTTTTTTCAAAATCTCCAACTGTGCATCGTTATTAGTTTAACTCTCAAATGGGATTGTTTTGCAATAATTAGTTAGTATGTATATTGTTATTCTTCTTAATAGTTAATTTACTAATCTTAAAAAAGAAGGGGTTTAAAAAACACTTCAAAAATATATGTTATTGATTTTCGCTTTAAAGATATAGCACAAAAGTTACACAAAAATATTAGGGTTTAGACATTTTAATTTTAAAAGATTCTGTTATTCGTGCTTAATTCCCAGTTTCCATTCCCGATAAAAACACTCGAAATTTATTGTTGATGGGATAAGCTATTCCCATGCGCATTTCACTGGTTGCTTAGGCCAGATCATCAGGAAACTTCATCCATAAAGATTTTAGAAAAACTAAAGATATTAAACAAAAAAAAAAAAAAAAAAAACTGTGTAACGTATAAGACTTATAAGCAACAGTTCTACTTGTAACAATTATACAAATATTAGGGTTCGAAAATTATCAAAATATTTGAAAATAGTAAATTTTTTAATAATTCTTCAGAACATGACAACGCTGCCACAGGCCCACTACAGTGATAGAACAGTTCTGTTCTTTTTTTTTTTCTTTGTTATAATAAATTAAAAAAAAACCTTAACATCTAAAAATAACTGTAACAGTTTTTAATTATACAATCAATGGATTGCTAATGGCTTTAAGAGTGTTAGCGGTGGAAAAATAGAGAGATACAAAAGGAGAATTAAAGAGTAAATATAAACAAGAATTAGGAATTTAAAAATGACCATTGTTTTCTTGTTGTTTCTTTTTGTGTGTTTCTGTCTGCATAAATAAGTTTTCCGCGTTTTTTTTTTTGCTATTTTGCATTAACAGGTGCTTTTTTATGGTTGTTTCTTTTGCTCATGGATTGTTTTTACACTATTGTTGATTATTTAACAATTAAAAAGGTGTTTAGAGGTGATTAGTTTAAATTATTACTGACAAAGTTTTATATAACAAAAAATTTTTTAAATAACAAGACAAAATAAAAACTAAAGGTTGCCAGACTTTAAAGGAAATTTATCTTAATATTAAACAAAAGTGCGAACGTTGCAGGTGCGATTTCTGCCAGAGATTGTGATCTGTTTTACAACAATGGCTAAAGTCTATTCTATTACTGCTCAGTAAATTTAGAATACAATTTGTAATTGTATTTGCAACATTTAATAAGCTAATAAATGAGTCGTTTATTTTGAAAGTGGTTTAAGTTAATTTTTAAAAAAAAGTAGTTAATGATAACAATAATCACAATCCTATTTAATCTTTTTTTTTATAAGCAATTTAAGTCTAGTATCATTAAAATCGCTATGATTTTGGGCAATTGAAAATTCGTTAGCTAACGAAATCCAAAAAAAATTATTTTGAAACAGGTTTAAGTCCACTGAAATAAATAATTTAAGTATAAGGATATGATAGAGTTACTGAGGTATATACCAACTATGCACCATTAATATTTTAACAACCTCACACATAATCTAAATGAGGATAAATAATATGGCAACATCTTTAATATCCTTAATAAATGAATGTAAATTTTATTTTTTTTTTATAAATGAATTAATCAGCCTAATTACGGTTGACGTTGGCGAATACGCCTGAGTCGTTTTTTGAAGTAGATTAAAGTAACACACAACCGTTGTTCTTTAATCTACTACAAAAAACGACTCAGGCTTATACGCCAACGCCAACCGTAATCAGTAGCTCGTTTCTGTATTTCCCGCATCGTAAAATTTCTTACATGAAGTGTGAAACAAAAAATTCCATCGTTTCTCGATTTGTGAGAAAAAAGTGTTTCTGTATTTGAATGCGAAAACATACAACACAGATTCTGTTTTAACTGAAATATTTCCAGTAGTTAAGTGTCAATAAGCTAATAAATAAGCAAATGTTTTAAATGCCAGACAACTTGTAGAACACTTGTTGTCAATTTCAAAACCCAAATTGGTTTAGTAGTTTAGAAAAACGGTTTTGGTTTTCAGAAACATAACTTGATAATAACACTCTGCTTGTTTTAAGAACTCTCAAGCGGGGTACCCGGCGGGCTTACCTCATTTAAGTACGCTGAATCCAGTGGTGTTAACCGTTATTTAGGATAGCTCTTGTTTTCGAGATATACCGTTATTTCGAAAATGGAGGAGGTTGCACAACATATATTCGCGCAACTGAAAAATGGTTTAGTTTATTGAATAAACTACAAGAAGCGAAACTCCGCAATAAAATTACCTTTAGGTAAGAGTAACTAACGTTTTAGAAAAATTGAATTTTTTAGCAAAATTTCGAAATTTTTTTCTTTTAAAACGGCATAAAAAATTTGGCAAATCTAAATATGCTCTTAATGTTTTCTAACGATATAGAATTTTTTATAGAAGTTTCAAACAAAACAAGCCGTAAATGATTAAAATCTGTCTACAAACTTTGATTTTATTCACAAAAGATGAAAAGTTTTAATTAAATTTAAGAATTTCATAAAACACCATATTTGTATGGGAGCCCCCTAAGGGGCGGAGATAACGGGCAAGTATGTTTGAGAAAGTGTTTTTTTATCTCACTAGGGGCGACTCCTAGGCAGCTATGAAACTTTTTTTTAAAAATATTTGTAATCTTTACATTTCTGATCAGAATAAATAGCAAATTTTTTCTGTACATAATTTTGCCCTGACTATGGCCTTCATGGTCAATGGGTTGACACTTAAATTAAGTAAAGTAAAAATGTTGTGCTCTTATTTCTGAACAGAAATGCTAAGATTAAAATTTTACGAAAAACGCCGTATTTGAAAGTTATGGTGCCATCAGAGTTTATAGTGAAGATTAGTTATTTTTTAGGTGAAAGAGGAATGTGCATGGCTTGTTTGCACGCTATCGGTGCAATTTTTTCACACTCATGATTTTTTATGGCCAGTCTATCGAAAACTGCCGTTGGAGTTAATTAAAAAAATAGTTTTTGGCAGCCCATACATTTTTGACGTGATCGAATGGACACTTATGAAAAACCCTTTTTTGAAAGGGATTCATTATAATTTCTAAAGTTAATTTCATATGGATCCCCTTTATTACACCCTAATGCTGATTTATGTTCAGGGCCTAAAAAACGCAAGTATTTTCAGCTATTAAAGATTCCTACCCGTAAGTTTGGAACCTATTTTCCAATGACGTATACACTATCGTGAAAATTCATTGATTCCAAAGAGATACCTTTAGTACTCAGGAACAGAGACAATACACCCTAATGCTGATTATTGCTCAGGGCCTAAGAAACGCAAGTATTTTCAGGTATTTAAGATTCCTACCCGGAAGTTTTGAACAAATTTTCTAATGTCGTATACACTATCGTAAAAATTCATTGATTCAGAAGAGACATCTTTAGAACTCAGGAATAAAGCCATTTAATTGTAGGGGTGTGAACTATTTTAAGAAGGGATGTAACGAATACCAATACCGATATATCGGCAATACTTCAGATTTTCCGATATATAGGTATCGGCGATATTTTGCTGTCGATACGACGATACTTTTTATATTTTTTTGGAGTGTTTTTGAACAAATATTTTAATTTTCTATGCATTTTTTTTTTTGCATAGCAACTAAGAGAAATAACACATTAAAAAGCAGGGCATACAATTTAAATATAATAATGAAATTATTTCATATAATAAATGAATCAACAAAGATGGAAAATAGTTCGGAGTCTCAAAATTTAGCGGCTGAATTAGCATTAGCTCTATTTAAAATTTTTGAGGCTTAAGAAAATAATAAATCTTATTATAGATTTTGTTGTTTTTAAGCTAATAAGGCTTAAAATTTCTTTGTAATTTAAACAACATTTTTTAATTACAATTTTCCCAACGTTTCGTCGGTATATGCCGACATCTTCAGGGGTAGTAATAATTTATGTTATTTACATTAAAAGGATTTTTTTTTTAAATTTTTAAATAAAAATTAAACTTTTTTAAATTTAATTTCACTTTTTTCTTAATTTATGGCAACTATGTAACTGGCATTAATATTATTTGTGTCTTCCTTTACGTTCATTGTTTTCGGAATTCCTTATTAAACTTATTGCTTATCTACAATGTTTGACCCAAAACAATGCTCGAATATTTCAGAGACAATTGACTTCTATCGTACCGATGAAATATCTTTATAAATTAGCTACTTAACATATCTCTGCATTCCGAAAGTGTTGAAAACACGGTCAAACCTACAGGTGGTACAAGTTCTAATAAGTTTACAAGAACTGGCCTTTGGGGCGTTTGTGAAAAAAATTATATAAGGATCCGAGGAGGATGAGCCTCTTTCCATCCAATGCTTTGCTAAAGAAGAAGTCCAGAGATATTTTAGAGACGCAGATCCGCTTGTTTGCGGGCGCAATGACATGTTATACACAAGCTTGAAAAAAAAAACAGGGAAGGAGTTCTTAAGTTTTTAAATTAGTTATGTCCCATCTGAGAGACTAGTTTCCACTACAGGCAGGGCTGTCAGTTATGGCGATTTCCCGCCAAACGTGGCGATTTTGAAACGTGTTTGGCGATGGGATTTTCCATTTGGCGACTGGCGACTTTTGTGGTGATTTTTGATATAACTGGCGATTTACTTGGCTATTTTTACCATTCATATTATATATTATTTCAGCGATTTTGAAATAAAACACTTGCACTTTTATTTACATAAGCGGAGTTAGGCCTCTCCAGCTAAATATATATAAATATGTATATACATACATACTTATAGATTTTTGAACAGTTTTTCCTTTTTTGTTATCATTACTAGTTTAAAAAAAATCTGGCTAATTTTTTTCACATGATTTTTGTTTTATTATCATTTTATTTTTATTATCATTTAAAAAACTGCAGTCGAAACCAAAACCTGTCGAACAAAAAACGAAAATTTGTCTAAAATTTTTCGCTTTTTGATTTGGTTTGACAGCGACTATTAACATTTAATGAATTACAAGTTAAAAAAAATTTTTTTTTTGGCCAATGACAAATGAAAAAGTGGAAGAGATGGCAGGCAGCTTTTCAACTTCGACTGCAGTTTTTTAAACACTTCTTAAATCTAATAGTACGTATGCAGATCAAAACAAGAGTAATGAAATCGATGAGCCTGAAGTGATCTTAAAGACTTGTGTGCTTAATTTTAGTTTTTTTTTTAACTGAATAAATGATCTCCATTTTATGTTATTTAAAAAAAAAACAGTTACTAAACAAAATTTACTTTCGGCGTTTTTGTATTTTTTCTCAGTTTTTGGCGATTTTTGACTGCAATATTATATCAGCTTTTTTTGTATGCAAAATTTAATAAAAAAAAAAAGATTTCGAAAACTGAATAAAATTGACGTTTGGCGATTTTTGGCGATTTACGACATCCTGTTTGGCGATGGAGCTCAAAAAAATCTGACAACCCTGACTACAGGTCTGTTTCAAACGAACTTGCGAAATCGTCATCTCTGCGAGAGTTGAGAATACTTAGTTTATAACACAAAAATTTAATTTTATCATAAATTCGAAATTAAATTTCGTTTTCTAAATCTTATTATGTAATATCAATTTACAGAATTAGTTATTAAAATATAAAATCTTACAAAATATTTAATCTTACAGTGTAATTATGTATAATAAACAATTTACTCTACTTGATTTTAACTTGAATTCAAATGCAATATGCATATCAGTATTGATATCGGCGATATTTTTATTTGGTTTGTCCCTAATTCTAAGACGGATCGAATATATAATTTGGAATAAAGGATGAACGCTGTGTTTTTAGTCTTAAATTCAGGAGTTTTATTACCGCATACGATATCGAGCAAAATTGATCGAAATTTTTTATTTTGGTGTCATGATCAGAGAACGGCTTTGCGCGATTGCAAAAAATTCGCATTAAATCAACAACATCAAATACACTCATTTGTGTTCATGCAATCAAACTTTCTCAGCCACACACATCGGTGTTGTTTTAAAATTTATTCAAGTCTTGCACAGCGTATTGGCTTTGCCATTCATACCATGTTTAGCTTCGTTCGCCAATTATTGCTTTGATAAACAAAGAAAAACACAAAAATCATTGCTCTGATGACTATTCAGCAGCTGAAACAATTTGCACAGAAACAGAAGATTTTTTATTTTTTATAATTTCTTAAAAAGTACAGTAGTTCTGTATGTACAATGTATTGTTGTTAATGTTGCTTGTTACGATTTAAAAACATACCCTGGAAATAATAGGACTAGTCCAAACACGCGTGGTAAATGTAGCCCACAAGGGACTAGGACTAGTCCAAAAGTAACCCAAACGTGTGGAAAAACATGGTATATTTAACATAACGATGTCCTAGGGCAGGACCATATAACCCAGCTTTGGATTACAAAGGAGTAGTATTAAAACTACTCCATGGTATACTCAAGAGGATTAGTTTCGAAATTTCGTTAAAAAACGAAGACATGTCGTCTCACTACAAACACTTTTTAACAGGGACCGAAAATAACAGTTATACTGGAATATTAAAACAAAAAAAGCATATAGAATTAAATGTCGAAAAGCTGATTCAAGTATACCATATTGTTCCTCATGCACTTGTCAATGATAAAATATATTGATTTTTATAATTTTGATTTTTATATTTTAGATCAAACTTAACAGTTATTTTTTGATTTTTATTTTTTTGAACAAAAATAACTGTTATTTTTTGATTTTTATTTTTTCGATCAAAAATAACAGTTATTTTTTGATTTTTATTTTTTTGAACAAAAATAACAGTTATTTTTTGATTTTTATTTTTTCAAGCAAAAATAAAAGTTATTCTCTAAATAAATGTACGTGATTTAATAATTTAGTTGGCTTTAAATTTTTATTTTAGTGTGTAATTATCATTGGAATTCCTTATGCACATTAAAATAATTATTAAAGTCATCTAAATTATTAAAACACGTAAATTTATTTCGAGAATAACTTTTATTTTTGTTCAAAAAAATAAAAATCAAAAACTAACTGTTATTTTTGATCGAAAAAATAAAAATCAAAAAATAACAGGTATTTTTGTTCAAAAAAATAAAAATCAAAAAATAACTGTTATTTTTGCTCAAAAAAATAAAAATCAATAAATAACAGTTATCATCTGACTTTTATGAAAAAGGGCATAACTGTTACGGTCCCTGCTTTTTAACAATGACATGGTCCATGCTTGCATTACATCGGACTGGTCCAATGAGTAGTCCATTTGATCAAAATCAGGTGGTCCAATATTATTTGAGGGTAAACACAAAAACAAATTGGACAATACAACTAGTTTATTTGAACTTATGTCTACAACCATCACACCAACAAAGCGACTCGTACTCATACCTATTTTCATTCGTCTTTGTGTCATCGAGTGGACAATGACTACCCAGCGGGAAAACTAAAAAGACCTTCTTACTTCAGGCCTTTTTTAAGGCCTGCTTAAAAAATTTTTTGATTTAATTACTATTCTTACGTAACTGCTAAAGAATGCCTCATAGAAGGACTCGGCTCTTTGGTATAAAAGAAGCGAGAAAAGAAGGAGTAACATTTTTTGTTTTGTTTTTTTTTTTGCACAAGCAAAAGAATTCAGATCCCTTTACAAAAATAAAATAACATATTGAAGTGTACTAAATTATAACAATTTTTAAAAACAATGTAACCTAATAAAATTACTTATGAATACAAAACAACTAATAAATAAATTCATCTAATTCTTAACCAATAATTACAACTAATTCTTAACTAAAGTTACTTTCGTAACAATATGTTGTAAATCATTCAAGTTGAAGTTGAAAAGAGAAAGAGTAAAATTTTTTGTTTTGTTTTTTTCGCCAAAGCGAAAGAATTCAGATCCCGTTATAAAAACAAAGTAACAAAGTAGGTACATACATATGTATTAATATCAGTGATGTTATACACTTTTTTGAAAAGTCCTTACGCAGCCCGAAAATCCCTATTTTTCCCTACGCGTTAAGAAAATTGTCTCTACAAAAATCCCTACAACTAGTACTACAACAGTACTGTACATACATAAATGTTATTTAAAGTTGTTCCCAGCCTTGAGTTTGGGCTGGGTCATAATTTTTTTAAAAATTCACCTTAATGAGTCTTTTCAGATCACTTTTGCTGATTTATCACTTGAGCGATTAAAAAGGATTCATATGATTCATTACCGAACAAATAAAAATACAGTATTCCACGGATAATTACCTCGACAAAAATGCCAATATTTTTGGGTAATTATGCGGAGTAAGCATTTAAACGAATACGCTTAAATACCTCGTTGAGGTAATTAAGCGAATTCGTTTAAATACCTCAGTGAGGTAATTAGACGTATTTATTTACAAGATAATTTAACTTTGATGTATGAAAAAATTTAAGAAAGGCATTTGTTGTCTTAAATTTTATCTGTAGTGCTTTTTGAGATGTCCTGTCATATCAATCTATTTAACAATATTTAGCAAATTTGATTATTTCAATAAAAAAATATCACATGTGTTATTAAACTACAATAAGTTTAATAAAATAATAAACATACGTTTGTAAAATAGGTATATATAAAAAGTTAAGTGTTGTTTCATTTTCCGGCGCTGCGAAATATGGCCCCAGGAAATCTGGCCCCAAAAAATAAATGAAAATTGACCCCAAATTTGGGGCTATTTTTCATAATGCAATATGGCCCCATTTTTTTAATGAAAAATTACCCCAAAAAAATGAAAAATAACCCTAAAAATAAAATGAAATATGACCCTAAATTTGGGGCTATTCTTCATTATGAAAAATCACCTCAAAATTTATAATGAATTTTAACCCCAAAAAAGAACACAAAGAAAGTGACATTTAACATTCTCGGTGGAGTTCATATGCCCAAAACTAAAAATCCCAAATTTAGAATCCCGATTTCAAAATCCGGATAATTATACAGTCTTGGTTTTAAAAATCGTACGATTGATAGCACGGTTGGGCTTACGGCCATGCACAAGGATTTTTTTCTCTATGGTATAACGAACACTGGCTTTGCTTACTAAAGCTCTACGTTATAGCCGGCCTTTGGCCGGGCGCAAGGATTTTTTTCTCTATGGTATAACGAACAGTGGCTTCGCTAACTAAAGCTTCTCTGTATAGCCGGCCTTCGGCCGGGTGAACGGATTTTCTTCTCTTTGGTATAACGAACACTGGCTTCGCTCACTAAAGCTTCACTACATAGCCGGCCTTCGGCCGGGCGCATAGATTTTCTTTTCTATGGTATAACGAACTCTTCTCGTAATAGCCGGCCTTCGGCCGGGCTCAAGGATTTTTTCCTCTATGGTATAACAAACACCGGCTTCGCTAACTAAAGCTTCTCTGTATAGCCGGCCTTCGGCCGGGTGAAAGGATTTTCTTCTCTTTGGTATAACAAACACTGGCTTCGCTCACTAATGCTTTACTACATAGCCGGCCTTCGGCCGGGCGCAAGGATATTCTTTTCTATGGTATAACGAACTCTTCTCATAATAGCCGGCCTTCGGCCGGGCTCAAGGATTTTTTCCTCTATGGTATAACAAACACCGGCTTCGCTAACTAAAGCATCTCTTCATAACCGGCAAGGATTTTTTCTACTATGGTATAAGAATTTGGGTTTTTTATGTTATCCCTAGAAACTTTTACATAGAATTTTATATAAATTTGTGTAAAAATGTTTGGGGTGATTTTTCATTTCTTTAAACTTTCATTTTTTATTAGTAGATGAAAAATAGCCCCAAAGTAAAAATGGTGATTTATTTGGGGCCATTTTTCATTCCTTGATATTGGGGTCATTTTTCATTCCACTTAAAATGCAAAAACACCCTAACGAAAAAATGAAAAATAACCCAAAAAAAAAACAAAAAAATTGCGCCAAAATTGCGTGTTGTTGTGTCTCATGTAAAATTTTGGGGCCGTTTTTCATTTTCATTTTGGGGCCATATTTCCTGGGGTCATTTTGCGCACCGCCTCATTTTCCATATTGGAGATCTAATATGTACATGAAACCTATTCAGTCTTATAATTTCATTTGTAAGGAAATATTCCTTAGGGCCATTATTACAACTTAAAGTTAGCCAAAGTTAAGATTAAATTGACAGATAATAATGTGTTTTCTGTCAAAAAGCGTCTGTTAACTGTCGGATAACAGCTAACGCCAAGTTATAATAATGGCCCTTAATGTTTTAGACTGATAGCCCTTCAATATGACCTTTAATGCATTTGTAGAAGGATGGTCTGAAAGGCCTTTTAAGAGCCATTAATTGAAAGGCCTTTTAACATACCTTTCATAAAAACCCTTCAAGATAACCTTTTTGCTAAGGCCTTTTGACAGTCATTCACTGGAAAGCCTTCTTAGAGCCATTTATTTGAAGGCCTTTAAGAAGCTCTGGGGAACAAAGGAAAGCGGAAGGCCTTTTCCGCAATGACAACGCGTGTAAAAAAGATATGAGTATGGAATGGAGCGAGAAGGCCTTGTTTATCCTTCTTTTTCCCGCTGGGTACTTAAATGCAAAAGCAAAAGAATAAATGCCGGTTGACTTGAGAATAAAAAACTCACACATGCACAAATCAAATGTGTACAAAACGATGTCAAAATTACCAACGTTGAACTTTGTATTGCAGGCATAGAGTTAATGTAAATTAAAGCGTATGAGTAAATCAACGAAAATAGTGGATTTTGCAGTTCTCTGATTCATGATTCATGATACTCGATATCGAATGAAATGTGCCGTAATTTGAGATGAAAGCATTCGATATCGAGTAACCAAACACATTAAATCTCTCGAGTTTTCATTCGATACGCCTGTGTCTATAGTATGCAGAAAAATACGATACTTTGCTTGATACGAAAGTTTACTCGATATCGAATGCGTTGTTTAGATCCCCGTCCAATTTATTACAATAACCGGCTATAAACCTTAAAAAGTTCCAGATATTTAAGGTATGGAAAATATTTTCAAAAAATAAGATGAAGCACATTAAAACTAAATCTTTTAAGATGAAGTATATAAGATGTTTCTAAGAAAATAAGTACAGTAGACGCTCGCTTATATGAACTAATTCAGACAGGGCCTGTTCACTAAATGGAAAAGTTCACATAATCGAGACAATATAAAATGAGTATTTCAAATGATTTTTAATACTTCTACAATGTACATACATAAGAAGAACAGATTTCTAATAAAGGGTGTTTTTTATAGAGTGACACAAGTTTAAAAAATACTAAAACAAGGAAATATATTTTTAATATCAATGAAACGGGCTTTATTGGAAAAAAAAATTTATGAAATTTAAATGACTCTGCCAGCCCATAAAGCTTTGGTGCGCAGTAATTTTTGTGGATGTAATCCAAATGCGAGAATTCTGCTTATTTACGTACCCATTCAACCAGAAATGGGCTTCATCGGAAAATAAAATTTTAAATGGAAATTCAAAATCAATATCAATTTGTGTTTCAGCCCATTCGCCAAATTATTGTGATTAAAAATTTCAACAATTTGCGCGTTGCTCGATTCATAATAAGTCATAAGTCGATTCATAATGAAATTTAAAAGCAAACTGAACAAAAAGCAACAATCAGCTGTTAAATGGGTGCTTAAATAAAGGAGTTATGCCAACTCAAAGTTGTGATACTCTAAAAAAGCACCCTTTACAACAAATAGTTACAAAAAAATTAACGGTTGCTAGTTGTTCTTTAGAACCTCATGTGTAAAATTTTGTTGATCACTATTCTGGATGTTCATATAGCTGGGTACTCATATAACCGAGCGTATACTGTATATACAAAAGTAATTACTATTATATCAATATATTAATAAACTTAGTAATAAGTTTATTTATTAAAAAATTTTGAGTTTTTTTTTTTTTGATTAAAACAAAAATATCTTGGCTAGCATTTATTTAAAACAAGTATACAAAACAAAAAAGTATAAATTAAAATTAAACAAAATAAATTATATTTGTCAAAAACAAAACATCTACATATGTACCTTGAGTTTATTTTGTCTTGAAAGCTATTCGCAAGTGTAGGCCTTGTAAAATTTATTATTTTAATAAATAATTTTATAATAAATAACATCAGCTTATTCATAAAGTTAAACATGCATTTTTTTAAGTTTTGTAAAAAAATATATACATTTTTTAAGATTATGGCTGCGTTAACATTAAGCAAGCTTTCTTTTTAAATTTTAATGTGGAGAGACCTTTACTTGATGAAACAAATGTAATAAGTAAATATTGCCTTCCTAAGAAAGAAAGTTAAACCTTCATTTAAGTAGTTTTGAGCAGGGTAGGAAAAAATTCTACTCGCGAGCACAATTCCAGTCAATTCTCTCGTTTTTAAATTTGTGCTGGCGACTTTAAAAATATATACCTATAATAAATGTAGGCAATTAAATGAAACTGTAATTGAATCGTTTATTTGACGGGTTTCTGAAATAAACGATTCAATTTCTGATTAGTTTTTGTATTCTCTAAAAAATTTTTTAAACGTGATATTTATTGTTTTTTTGCTTGTGGGAACGACGAAATTTGAAATTATTGTAGGGAAATTGCGTAAAAAAGACACGGGTGTAGAAGAGCCTTTCTACACCCTTCGCCTACTAAATTCAAAGTCATGCCTGTGACCTCAGATAAAAAGTGATAATAAAAACCATCCCACGTCAGTCGGTTAAATCTTGTTTCGTTTTTCCCCAAAAGGTAAATATCTAATGTTCACTCTCTGCCATGATTTTTTTAAACTGCATTCACACAGGTCAAAGTCAATGCAAATTGTGTAAAAACTACTTGCAAAGAAAATGTTACAAATTAACAAAACTTAAATTAGCAGACACAGCTTATTTGTTTTGAATTGTCTTCTTGGCTCATAAATTAAACGTGTGTCAAATATTTTAAATTTTTAAACGTTTTTTTTTAATTACAATTTTTCGTATATTCGTTGGCGCAAAAAAGTGCATAAAATAATACAACTACTTAAGAGCCAGCAACACACAAGGCGAAACAAAAACATTCAACGTCAAACATTCAACATGCATTTGGTGTGATGAGTTGTTTGATGGCAAAAATTATAATTTTTTTTATTTATTGCCAATTTCATCGACTTACAGGAGTACCAACCAACTGGATTTTGAAATGATGGTGGTAAAGTGATTTCTTTAGCTGCTACAGGGTTAATGAACACACAAATAACAGAAACATGAATATTTCTGGACAAGTTTTTTTTTCGTCTAACCATCATTAACTATGATTGTGTGACATTAACACTTTTTTGTTGTGGGAAAGGCAATCTGAGAATTACGTTAATTTAAAATATAGTACGAATAATCTCTATGGCCAGTTAAAAATCGCGCAAGCGCCGCTAAAATTATCTTTCTTTTTGCTTTTTTTTCTATTTACGAGGTATTGCGCTTTTTTTTAGCATGGACTTTGTATAAGGCATGTGACAGCGATGAAAAGTTTTGCGATAACTTTTCTATGGATTCTCCATACACTGATAGAAAAGGCGTAATAACGCTGATGTATTTTGACATCAGTACTATGACAAGTGCCTTCGTTTTTGACCCCAAGAAACTTTTCATCACGGTGATATCAACCTTAACATCACTTGGGCAAAGTGTCATCAGGGTCAAGATTAAATTATGTCATAAATAGGATGACATATCGGCATCACAGAAATGACGAACATGTCTTCAGTGCGATGGATGACGCAGTAACCTCGGAGAAAGAACTCATTAGCATCAATTTAATGACAGTTTGTCATTAAGTCAAAGCCATTGGAATTGACTTAAGTCAATGTGAGATAATATTATTATTTACTTAGCCATTACATATGTTTGTTGAAAAACGACCTTTGTTTACAGCATAACTCGTAATCATTCTACTTTAAAAATGTTAAGTATTTAACTAAATAATTTAAAAAAATAGAATATAGGAATTTTTGCTTCTTATAATACATTGCAATCATGAAAATAATGTTAATAATATACAAAATGTGGCATCGAATTGATGTCACTATAGTCATAAAATAGATGACGTTAATCATCGGATTGATGTTACTTTTTGCACCATTGGTGCCATTTGTAGTAACATTGATATTCTGATGTTAGGGCATCATCAATATGAATATGCATTTTTCTATCAGTGTTCTACTTGCTTGATCTTAAAAATTTCAATTACGAGCGGTTGAGTGCGTGCGTTATTTCCATAGCAATTACTTTTTTGGGCAAAAGTTATCTACCGTTCTACCATACTTTCTTCATTTAACCCATAACTTATTTCTTTTCAACAGAAACTTAAAAAGAAAAAATTTGTAATACACAGTCTTGCTCTACAATGCCCGATAATATGAATATGATTGCTTACATATCCAAACAAAACAAACTGCTCACTGTTCTAACATTGTTTCTACATTAAGAAATATGTCGAGTTAATATAAAAATTGTCTACAATTCTATAAAGAAAAATTGTTCACTAATTAAAGCATTAATCAAAAATAAAATCAGTTTTAATTAAAAATTTGAACAAGTGAATTAAACGTTTAATCAAGTGAATTAAACGTCTAATCAAGTGATTAAACAAGCTTCTGGATCGTCGTTATTTAACTTAAAAGAAAGCGAATTCACGTTCTAGATTTATTTTTTTGCTCCGTTAATACTCCAAAAAATTTGCTTAAACTTTAATACAATACACTTTATGGGATAACACAAACACGTTTTAACTGCTCAACAATTCAATCAACTTAATTCTGTATCATACAATTACAAACTAAAGTTAAGTTAAGTTTAATCAAGTAAATTTAACGTTTACTTGATACTATTTATTTGTTTACTGGTGCAAATTTAATTAATTTTTTAATTAATATCACAAATTTTTTTATTGAAAACTATTTTTATTTTTTTCTGTGTTACCAAATTTTCGACAGTTGGTACCTCTATTTGTATTTTCTAACAGCTAATCAAAAAAATAAAATGTCGGAAATAAGGAAATCGCCCCTCTAAAATGGTTGGGTGTTTTCGTGTGTAAGCGCCTTATGGAATATTACAAAAGCAGACTATAAATTGTCTATTCTTCTACCATATTCTTGTCATTTAATAGCAAATAGAAGGATGCTTTTGTAGTCGGCTTAGCGAAGTACTCTACTCAAAGCTTGAAGTTGTCCACTATTCTTTTTTAATATCATTATTAAAACCTCTATTTGCATAACAAGTTCTAAAAAATAGAATTAAATGTTTTATAATCCCATTGTGTTAAAATTGTAAGCCCAATGTTAAAAATAAAACCTTTTTTAAAAAGCATATTATGCATTTTATATTATTAAAAGGTTTTAGAACCACTGGTAAAACTTTGGTTCTAGTTAATTTATTCGTTTATTAATTATTACATTAAAAACTTATTTTAATAAAAATTATTATGAAATAGAATGTGAGAATTATTTCTTTTCATATACGTTTTAAATGACATCGCGATTGTGGATATGAAACGTTTTTCCACTTTAACTTTAAATTTGCATGTTATTTCAAATTTAAATTTCTTGATATTTTGCATACAAGTTTTTATAATCATTTATTTTGATAATCTAAAAAAAATCCAAAAAAAAGTAATAAAATTCGCGGCTGTGCTTCAATTGGTGAAATAGGCACTATGTTATTTTTATTATACAGTAGTTTTGACTTAGCTGCACAATCTCCTTTGCCCGATTTTTTGTGCAGGTAAATCAAAAATGCAGTTATCTTAAATGCATTTACCTGCCTTAATGTGCAGGTACACAACTGTGGTTACCTGGAGGGTTATTATGTAATTCGATTCGAACGAAAATACTTTCGAAAGAAATTTCCGTATCGAAAATGAAATGGTATTTTCTAATCCGTTCGAAAGCACCACCGATTTGTATTTCTTAAAAAAAGGGAAAAACAAAGTGCTGCCAAATTTATACACAATGAATTTGACAGTACCTGTCAATATTGACAGAACTTTTTTTGAACAACAAGCGTTAGAAAAACGTTAAATGTCCGCAAAACGTAAATATAAATGAAAACTTCCAAACAAAATAATATAACAAATAATTATTAATAAAAAATAACGGTTTAAGAACATGGATTCTGTTGCATTGTGGGTGGAAGATAGCGATAAAGAAAGTGATGTAATTGAGAAAGAGTTCAATAGAAAATAATAAGAGATACATCCGAGATTATGACCCTTGCTAATAGTACGTAAGAAAGATTTTTTTAATTATGAAATTTACGGGCCTGTCACAGAAATCAATTCCGATCGAAAGTGATTTCGTTTTATATGCAGCAAGATACGAAATCACTTCCACTTTCGATCGGTATTGATTTCTGTGACAGGCCTGTTAATCATAAAAATACTACTTTTAGTTTCGTGAAAAACTTTCGGCTTAATAAAAATTCATTTGTGTATATCTACAATTAAATAAAAGGCGATTTAAAGCCACCTAAAAGATCGACAGTCATTGCACCTTTGAAAAAATTAGCTGCCACAGTAAAATGTTTGGCAATAGTTGGATACCAACATCAGATTGGCCAAGATCGCCTTGTGGGACTTTCACACCCATTAATTTCCATATGCTTATCTGAGGTATGCGAAATAATCGAACCAAATCTTTGCCTGAAGCATAATATATTTTTTTTTAATTAATGTGGAATACTTGGAGTAATTGGAGCAGTAGACGGCACTCACATTCAAGTAATAAGGCCAAGTAACGATGAGCATTTATACTTCAACCGAAAACAGACATTTAACTTTAACGTGTTGTTTATAGTCTTCCCATACCTAGTAACAAAGCACATTTGTTAAAATAGTTAACACAAAATCGATTAAATGAAAACTCATTTTTTTCCAATTCACTATACTGGACTTACCGCATCTTAATCCTTTGACAGTCTTTGCCACAAATTCTTCGACTTGCTTTAAGCATTTGCAACGTTTAGGTGGCCCTTTGCTAATTCTACTGTCTTGGCATTTAAAAAATTGCAATGTATAAAAATTTTCAGATTAAAAACAAAAAGAGTTGTGACAACAAACACATGGTATAAATTGTGATTTCAAGTCACTCACAGTTCTAAATATAGAGGATATCTTATGTTTTTAATTGTATTTTACAGTTTTTGTAAAAAGTTTTATTTACTTACTTACATTTTAAATTTTTTATCGTTTTCGCAAGCACATCCACTTTCGAATAATTTACGAACAATTTAAATGAACTGACATTTGCATTCGTATTACATAGTTGCAATTGTAAAAGGGTAACATTTAATTTACGAAAAGGGGTAAAAAAAATCCCGCAAAAATAAAATATTTCCGAACGTTCGAAAATAAATTTTCGAAAAACGTACTACATTATACAATTTGTACGAATTCCTATGCTAGCTGGGAAATAACAGATCATTTTATACGTGTATGCATGTTTGTCTGGGATCACACTATGAAAGTTTACTTTCAGAAAGTCTGAGTTTATGGGTGAGAAGGGAAAAAGGAACAGCATGTTATCTTCCCCTCTCACCAATAAACTCGGACTTTCTGAAAGAAAAATTTTATAGTGTAAACCTAGACTTTATTTAATATAAAAAAAACATTAACAAAACCAATGAGAATTCACAAAGAACATAAAAATTTATGGAAAAAAACAAAATAATTGCGATTTATATTTTTATGAAAAATGTGCAGGTATAAAAAATGCACGTAAAAAAGGATTTTGAAGAATAATTCCAGAAAATATGTATTTTGGGCAGTTAAGTCAAAAGTACACGTAAACAAATTTTTATTTTTCGAATGTTTTCAATGAATCAAATTTCAATTTATAAAGCTTTCTTGCACTGAAACAAATTTCTTCACAGATCTAATGAAATTTACATTAAAATTCAACCTATGTAACCTTTCATTGGATTAATGAAATGTTTCATAAAATCAATGAAAATTTTGCATTAGTTTAATGACAAACGTTTATTTTATCCATTTTTTCAATGAGGATTCATAAAATCAATGAAAAGTTTGTCATTGATTTTATAAATCCTTCATTAATCCAATGAAAGGTTACATAGGTTGAATTTTAATGTAAATTTCATTGGATCTGTGAAGAAAATTTTTTCAGTGTGCAATAGTTTTATTTCATTCCTTCAATATTTCACATACTTTTTGCTTAAGCCAATTAAGCAAAAAGTATGTGAACTATTGAATGAATAAAATTATTGCAAGAAAGCTTTGTAAATGGAAATTCGATTCATTGAACACATTCGAAAAATAATAATGGTTAAAAATTATTATTTCTTCAAAAAACTTTTAAACCTGCCCACGATTTACTATTTAAGACAACTTTATAACCATATTTGCATGAAACTACAAACAACATTCATTCATTACTTTCTAATAGTTTCTGCTGTTTTTTTTTTAAATATGTATTGTTGTTGTTGTTGTCATTGCCGCCGTCATATCTACCGCCAAAACAACAACAATAACTAAACCAAAACATCACCAACATCTACATGAAACACCAAACAAACAAAAAAGTAATAAAATCTACTTTGAGAAAATCTAAAAAATAACTGACAGATTCACTTTCACTCTTGTGGAGGAGCCCGAGCACGCGTTTTTAAAGATAGAAAACTGGTAGTTGAAATTGTTGTTGTAGAAACATTTAAACCAACTCTGATGGTGATGGTTAATGATACATAATCGTCATAACGATCAAAAGTTGATGGTGCTTCTAATAATGGCACAAACACAGGGGCTAAATGGATGATGTTTTTTAAAATGTTTGAAGTTTTCGGGAGAAATTTTTACATTGTTATTGCTGTTGTTGTTATTAAAATTGCTATTGATATTTTAATGGTAACTGTATTCTATTGTTGTTTTTTTAATGCAATCAAACTATTTTTTTTAAACACATAAACACTTTTAACAAATTTCGTAACACTATAGATTTTTTTATTTTAAACAAAAATAAAAACAATTTTAAATTTCTTAATTTAAGAGCCCGCAGTGACAAGTGGCCGCTAATTTAAAAAGAAACAAGTTTTTGTCTGTCTGTCTTAATAAATGGCAAGACATTTTGTAAGTTTAATGGCATGACAATTATTTGAATGCACTGCATTATACTTTTATTTAAAGCTCACTTGTAAAAGCTTTAATAAGCTTAAAGGGATAATTTTCAAAATTATATTTAGTTAATTTAGTAAATTTAATTAATTATATAGAGAAATGTTGAAATTCGTTATTTTTTTTAATGATAAATTAGTGAAGAATTTTTTTGGAACAAACTATAGGCCCAACCATAATATGCATAGCCTCGCTTAACCTACTGTCAAAAATTAACTTATTAATTTGATTAATTGAACAATTTTCTTTTCTTAATGGATAACAAAATAAGGGAAAGTTTTTTTTAATAGCTGAATATTTATTAAAAAAAAAAAGCAAACACAAATAATGTAATAAATAAAAAATAAATAAATTTTATAATGCTTTTACTTGATTTTCATTATAAGTATTTTGTCTAAACCCAACAAACACGGAGGTTTGATTTCAAATTGAAAATGATTTGAAATCAAACGTTTTCTCAAACGACAAACGTTTGATAATGTTTTGAAAATCATTTGGAAATCATAGCGTTCTCAACAAAAAGGGGAAATTATTTTCAAATTGAAAATGCCTTTATTTTCAACTTGCTTTCAAACGTAATTCTCAAATGTTTTTCAAATATGGATTATAATACAATGTGGAATATAAATAAAAATATTTTATTTTTTTTAATTTAAATTTATTATTTATTTAAATAAACTGTGAGATAAACATTCGGCACCATAGCTAAAAGATTATTTTTCACAAGAAATAAGCTGTTCACTTTACATTAAAATTTATTTTTAAAAGTAAAACACATGCAACCACAAAGTAAAAAATGTAACTTTAATCGCCATTTTTAATGATCACATTTATTTTTCGCTTTAGAATTGCCAAGTTTATTTTTGATTTGAATTTAACATTTGACATCAAATTGATAAAACATTTGATATCAAATGTTTATTTTCAAATCATTATCAATTTGAGTTTAAATTTTAAATCAAACAATTGAAAAACGTTTGAGAATTGTGTTTGATGTCAAATGATAATGTCATTTCATAACAAAGGTTTGACTTCGTCTTTGTTGGGAAGCAGCCCATAAACGATTCAATTCAATTGTCAACTGAGTCGGTTGTTGTCCAAATCAAAGCGTGTATGGCTTTGTCAATTGATTAGTTTGACTATTGTCGAGTTGGTTGAAGAAAAATCAAAAGATTTTGATTTTTTCAAGTTGACTACTAAGTCTTTCAATTAAATAGTACTGTGTGTGCTCGAGTCTCTTGATTAGCTGTCAAAATTTATGTTTTTAGTCTTCTTTTACAAAAAAAAGTAAAGTATTTAAAAAGTTGTCTTTATCAAGGCCCATCTATCAGGTCTGCTTACTTGTACAAAAACAAAAAACGATTCTTTTTAGTTGTCAAAAATTTACTACCACATATACAAAGCAAAAAATAAACAAGTTAGAGTGCTATATTCGGCTGTGCCGAATCTTTGATACCCTCCACCGACACTTCGAATGTTTTAGGAATATCTGTATGATGTCTATTTATTATTATAATCTTTGTAAAAACAGACATCTGCATTAAAATTTGTTGCGGTTTAGACCTATATAAAATTATTGATCGACAATCAGAATCAATTTTAAAAAGTTTGAGTAGAATATCAGTTCAAGATGAACTTAAATGATTTTCAAGAGAACAAATTATATAAAAGCCATGGTAAGCTATGAACCAATCATCCCAAATTCTGCAGAACGATTTCTGGTATTAAAAAACATAAATTTCAATACAGCGGTGCAATTAGTTTAAGCGTTTGCAGTGAATTTCAGAAGGCTATAAAACTTTGATGTATCAAATTTTGTAATAATATTGTTATTTTTTAAGTTTTTAGGCGTACTAAGCTGTTTTTCGGGAGTAAGGTTTATATGGGGCCTATGGTAAATTATGGACCGATCTTCACGAAATTTCACAGTCTTATTTCTAGTCCTGTAAAACTTATATGTTCCAAATTTTGTTATGATAGCATTATTTTTTACGGATTAGGGTTTACCAAGCTGTTTTCCGGGAGTAAGGTTTATATGGGGCCTATGGTAAATGATGGACCGTTCTTCACAAAATTGTAAACTCTTATTTCTTGTTCAATAAAACTGTGATGTACCAAATTTTGTTATGATAGCATTATTTTTAACGGATTTAGCCGTACTAAACTGTTTTCCGGGAGTAAGGTTTATATGGGGCCTATTGTAAATTATGGACCGATCTTCACGAAATTTCACAGTCTTATTTTTAGTTCCAAGAAATTTTGATGTACCAAATTTTGTTATGATAGCATTATTTTTTACGGATTTAGGCGTACTAAACTGTTTTCTGGAAGTAGGTTTTATATGGGGCCTATGGTAAATTATGGACCGATTTTCACGAAACTTAACAGTTTCATTTCTAGTCCTATTTAACTGTGACGTGCCAAAATTTGTTATGATAGCATTGTTAGTTAGGGTTTTAGGCTTACTATACTGTTTTCCGGGAGTAGGGCTTATATGGGGCATAGGGTAAATCATGGACGGATCTTCAAGATATTTTACAGCGTGATTTCCAGTTAAATAAAACGAACTGTTGCGAAATCTTATATCATTCTGTGCATTTTTCCACCATTTATGTTAGTTTTTGTAACAAAATTATAAATTTTTTTTAGGTGGTGGTTCCACATTTTGATTCATAGCACAGATCCTATTGAACCGATTTTGCTGGATTTCAATCCCAAACTGCTTAGGATAACTACAAGCAGTTTGACACCAAGTTTGCTTATTTCTTTTTAGTTTTTCGAAAGTGAGCGTGTTTTCAACAGACGGACAGACAGACGGACATGGCTAAATCGACTTAAAATTATTCAAGGACCCAGAATATATATACTTTATAGGGTCTGAGATGAATAATAAAAAAGTTTCACACGGAATGACAAACTTAATATACCCTCTTCACAACTAATTGTGGTGGAGGGTATAAAAAAGGGTATGTGTGGCATACCATAAACGTAAACAAACGTATACATGCACATGTAAGCAAAATTTAAGAAACTTTTGACAACTAAAAAGAACATAAACAATGATCAGCAGGCTTCTTGCGCAGACCTTTTCAATGGGTCTTGGTCTTTTTTTCGTTAAATTTTAAAATTAAGTTGAAATCTTTCAAGGGCAGGACCATATAATCCAGCTTTGCATTACAAAGGAGTAGTCTTAAAACTACTCCATGGTATACTTCAGAGGATTAGCTTTGAAATCGTTTAAAAACGAAAACATGCCTGCAAATAATATTGGACCACCTGATCCATTTTGATAAAATGGACTACTCCATGGACTGGTCCGATGTTAGGCAAGCATGGACCATGTCATTGTTAAAAAGTGTTTGTAGTGAGACGACATGTCTTCGTTTTTTAACGAAATTTCGAAACTAATCCTCTTGAGTATACCATGGAGTAGTTTTAATACTACTCATTTGTAATCCAAAGCTGGGTTATATGGTCCTGCCCTAGGACATCGTTATGTTAAATAGACCATGTTTTTCCACACGTTTGGGTTACTTTTGGACTAGTGCTAGTCCCTTGTGGGCTACTTTTTACACGCGTGTTTGGACTGGTCTTATTATTTGCAGGGATGTCGTAAAAAAAACGATGACATGTTGTTGCACTACAAACGCTTTTTAACAATGACATGGTCCATACTTGCATTACATTTGAACAGTCCAGGGATTAGTCCATTTGATCAAAATGGATCAAGTTGTCCAATATTATTTGCAAAGTATGCATTACATTCCTTCACTAATACATCTAACAATTATTACTTGTAAAACTTTGCATAATTAAACAACGCACTGTGCTTCGCATATCTTTCTCACAGGAATTATTGAGGCTAAAATTTCTTTTTTCCATAGTAAGTTATGAAGTTAAAATATATTTCATTTACTAAAAAATGTTAAGACTTAATTTTTTCATTTGATTTACAATTATTTTTACATTACAGTATATTCTAAATACGTTTTGTATGAAACTAAACATGTTGCTAGCAAAAAATACTTTTCTACTATTATAATACTGTTAATAAAAATACTGGAAACAGTTCAAGACTATTAAGCCATTGAGTGATTGATTAACAAATTCAGTTTGATTGCAGTTAAAAATGCCAATGATTTGAATTTAAAGTAAGTGAAAAGTTTACACTTCATTTAAAAAGAACTTTAAATATAATTTTAGTGGCGAAATAACCGCAAGCCAATAAAATCCTGTTGTAATTTGATGTAACTGTGTGATATTTAATAATCGAAGACAATAGTTGTAAAATAATAAAAGCCATAACAGATTATTGCAGAAATTTAAAGTAAGAACCAGGGTACCCTTAACAGGTCACTCTTAAAGTGAACTTACACACAGAAAGAAATCAATGTAAAATCATCAAAAACATGGTTGATTTTACAGTTTTTGGCAGAGATTCTGCCTCATAGTTACTTTATGTTATTTTAACATGATTCTACAATAACTTATAAACAACATTTTTTGCTATAATTCATGTTAATTTAACATTTAAGTTAGAGCAAAATGTTATAAATATTGAAATAACACTACGAATAACCTTCAATGAAAGTTGAAAAGTGGAAATAAAGTGAATTCCATGTAGAATCAACTGGTTTTGAGTGTGAAATTACAGTGAGAAAAAGCTTCAAGGACAACATATAGGTATTTTTATTTTAAAATAATTGTAAACTAGTGATGTCAACTTAGCGAAAAAAGTTTTGAAGCCCTAAACTAAAAACCGCGCAAGCTTGGCCCTTTTGGTTATTTCTATTTGGACTTTTAAGCCTGTTTTTGCTTTTAGTTCCGTATGAATATATACAGCCATGTCACAGAGTACAATTCCGTCTGGAAACGGAATTCATTCCGTTTTTGGTGCTTCAGAATATGAGGAAAAAATTTTTCGGAATGAAACCATTTTTGTTTTCATGAAAAGAATGGGAGTTTTCTGTATCTTAAGTCCAAAAAACTATCAAAATACACTTTCTATTAGTAAAAACCTACGTTTTCTTCGATTTGGAATGAAATCGTTCTGAACGGAATTGTACTCTGTGACATGGTTAGTATTTGGTTTTTTGGCAATATCGAATGGTTGAACTGTCCTAAAATTTAAAAAACGTGCGAATGGAAAAGATTAGAATACGGTTAAGTTTTGGATCGAAGTTTATAGTTGTAAAATTGCTTTGGTAATCATCATCTATTAACTTTCATTCATTTAACTTTCTAGTTTTACTATCAATATATATAGGGATTGCTGTTCGGTTTTAACCCAAACCGAAAACCGACAAAAAAAACCTCGGGTTTAGCTGCATACAAAATTTATTTATGTCTAAAGAAATTGGAAGTTATATTTACATAATACTCGTTCTTCACATAAAAAAAAATTTATACATAACAGCCTTAAGCAATGGCAAGGAGTTTCAAAAATTAGGAAGTTGTTTTTTTTTCAAAAATCATCTTATTGATTCTTTTTCGAGTAGTTTTGGTAATCCAAGGACTGATTAACCAGTTACAGTTACACTTACAAAAACAAAAAGAAAATCGAATCATAAATATATATGCTTATTTTTTATACATATCAACCCCTAACAGCGAAAATAATGTAAGCGCCAAAAATCAAATTTTACAGGAGAGAGCTTTTTTGTTTTATTTCATATTAATTTTGTATGAAATTTGTCGCTTACACTAAAATTGTTTTTGCTATAAAATCGTAACGGTACATTATGTGACCTTGATATTTTAGGAGATGATGCAAGTGTTGCCAATAAAGTCATTTATTAAAAAAACGAAAATTGAAAATCATGTCGCTTACGTTATTTTCGCTGTTAGGGCTCGATATAGTTCTCTGATGTAATACTTAGGTACTACGTGCTGTGTAATATATATTTGGCCTCAGTGGCTTATATTACGAAATAAATAAATAAATAAAATAAATAAATGACTCATCAAGAAGAGTTGCGGGTAGGGTACCTTTTCTCACAAGAAAATAATCAGAAAATGTTTTTAATCGCGCATTTTCCGATAATAAATGATACACTCGTTGTGAGGAAATGGAACCCTACCGATGAATCACTTCAAATAATTATTTGTGGTACAATTTTCTGATTCCTTTTTGGGAATATGCATGAATCATGTGTCAATCCTTTTTCAATGATTTCATATGATTGAATAATATATGAATGCTTTTTCAAACGCTCAAGTGATAAATCAGTTTGTAATCATAAAAAATTATCTGAGAATACTCATTTAGATTATTTTTACAACAAATTATCACCCAAATACTAGCTAGATTAGAATATTTTCAAAACCGGACCGAAGCAAACTCTAAATATATCGATATATCTGTACTAAAACGCTGAAATTTAAAGAACTTTGAGTGACGAAATATATAAATCCCTATCTTTGTGATGATAGTGGTTTACGTAATAAAGACGAGGTTCATCAAGTGTTGCAAATTTTATAAAACTGGTCATTGTTTTATAAGGATGTAACATACTCTTAAAGCTACAGTTGTATCTAATTATTTTCAAGTTTCTGTATTTTATAAAAAGTATTTTTAGCCAAGTGTTGGCGCGTTTTTTGAAAAAAATGTCTTGATAATGTAACTCTTAAGCCGTCGTTTCTTCAATGTATACCTTTTTGGCCTGCTTTCAGATTTATTCACTTGTTTATGGCCATTTTCTCAATGTATCGACAAACTGCCTGTTACTTAATGTCAACATAAATTTATTGGACCGATAAACTGTCCGTTAGCGATTTTGGGTTTCTCAATATACCGACAAAAAACATTGTTTTCAGCTGGCAACGCCACTCAAAATACATGTAAAAGTTGGGACTCAGCTGATTGAATTTATCTGTACGGCAAATAAAAAGAAAATAAATAATTGGCAGATGAGTGCCGGTTAGCTTTGCGATAAAATCGAAGCAAATGAGACATTGAGAAAACCAAATTTCTTTAATGTGCAGTTTTTCGTTGGGAAAAAAGATAATATCCTAATGAGAAAATGGCCATTAGTGTTCCAAGAGTTAGCATCACTGTTTTTAAAACATGCTCCAGGAAGAGAGAGAGAATATTATTTTTCTGTTACACCAGAAGCACTTACAAATTGTAATTTACAATTAAAAGATACCAACAGATATCACGATATGATTTTCATCATCATTCTACTTTGAACATTTCATGTATCTAAATAAATAATTTTAACAAAAAAAAAAAAAAAAAAAAAAATACGCAAAATTTTCTTTTTTTTTTATAAATTATTTTTACCATGAAATAATAAATGTATGTTTTTTTGCTTGTAGTGTTGTTGTCTTTACACAAAATAATGTAGCATTTTTCATTCAAAATTAAAATGAAACAATGAAAGTTTTAAATACAGTCCATAATTTTTCAATGATTTTCAATCAATATTGCGCCATGTAAATTTTGCATTGCTATTTTTTCAGTGTGTATTTACTTTAAATGTCAAAATTCCATAAACAAAATCTTGACAGCCAGAATAAAATTCAAATATACACTGAAAACAATCCCTGCTACATTTAGCGAAATAAATTTATCCTAGTTACTCTCTTCGTTTAATTTATTTGGCAAAGTTGTATTTAAATGACCCTCGTAAAATTATTTATTTATGGATGTCTAATGTAAATGTAGATGGTAACGTTAAACTGTCAATAAAGTTAACAGTGTACTACACCTTATTTTAAAAGTTTATATTTATAGTTGTTGTTTTACTTGCTGCTGTGGTAGAAATGAAGAAAACAAAAACTATTGACTTTTTCATGTTATTTTTGTATGAGTATTTCTGGTAGTTATTGTTGTTTCTTTTTTCAATTACTTGTACAAGAAACACATTGTTTTGGCTTAATGCCAACTTAAAAGAACAGGTTAGTTACTTGTTGAACCAACTAACTATTTTATTTACCACAACTATACAAACAACTAAACTTATATATGATTTTTTTTCTTTATTCTTTAAAATGTTGCTTATTGTGTAAAAATCAAAGAAATAAAAATAAAACACACAAAAATTTTTTAGAAAAAAATTTAAGACAATATTGGGAATATTTTGCTTAACAAAATACTTGTAGTACTTGTAATTTGTCTGGAATGTTTTTTTTTTTGTTTTTGTTTATTATTTTCTAAGCCAAAGTATTGTTGCATAAAATTTTCAGAAATTTTCAGTAAAAAAAAAATTTGATTTTAAATTTACATTTTCAAAGATTTTTAAAAAGGAAATAAACAAATTTGTAAAAAATTCAGGGATGGAAAATGAATTTTTTTGTAACAAGAAAAAACCTTTTTACGATTTTAAAATAGGGGCTTTAACTTTAAGGGGTATGTGACAATGTGTTTGTATGTATGCCACCGACGATGCTGGAAAATAAAAACATTTAGATATGACGGCGAATTTTACGTCCAGCACACGTACACGAGTGAATTCGCCGTGACATCAAGCATTTTGACCGTGTACATACCCCTTTAAACAGGGCACACAAGTATATGCATCCGCCCAGACGATTGTTTATCTTATTGTCAAAACTTAATATGAAAAAATATCGGCTAGAATAAAGCGAATTGCATGGACTGGGTTTAAAATCAGTATGGAAAAGAAATATCGCTAATTTGCTTCAACGTCATCATAACCAGCGTTGCCATTTTGGTTACTTTTAACCAAAATTGGTTACTTTTTTTCAATTGTGTACATTTTTCCATTTTGGTTACTTTTTTCAACACAAAAATAACCAATTTTTTGTTTTGCAACAAGAACTACCCGTTTTTTGACCCTTAAAAATTGTGTGTAGTATTTGTTCATTTAAAACCAATATTTTTTTATCTACTTAAAAATTGTTTTTTTTAGAAGCTTAAACTTTAACAGACTATCAAGTTAACCATATAATGTTTATACTTTGAAGTGTAGATGGCCATTATCTGTTAGTCTTCATGCTTCATAGGGCTAACTGAAACACTTTTCTAGATAAACGATAAGGTCAAAGGCCTTCCGATACCATCCTGTTTAGTATAATTATATTCTAACAAAGGTTGAAATTTATTAATCATAAAGGTTTTAAAATTTACGAAACAAAGTGTAAAGTTTGTATAGGTAGTGCCACTTCCAGAAGACTTTATAAAAATCGGTTCAGCGTTTTATGAGCCTACAAGAAACAAACAAAAACAATTTCTTCTTTAGACATATTTTTAAACTGAAGTGAGAATAAAATAGTACTTTTGATACAAAATAATTTTGGTTATTTTTTCGCTTTTGGTACCTTTAATTTTACATTTTGGTCAAAAAATGTGAATTTCCAGGAGACATACTTTTAGCTGTTAAAGTTTTTTTTCTTTTTTAAATTTTTATATACATATTATGTTATTGTAACACAAAACAAAATATGTCACTTTACCAGAGAATTTAACAATGTTGACCACACAAGACCCGACGCACAATTAAAATAATACGTTGTTGCAAATAATGTGCAACAGGGGTCTAATCACCGCATTCGATACTATCGTATCGAGTAAACTATCGAATTTTTTTTGCATACGATAGACACTGACGTATCGAATGAAAACTCGATAAATGTAATGTCGAGTTACTCGATATCGAATGCTATTATTTCGAATTCAATACATTTCATTCGATATCGAGTTTCATGATACCAAAATAAGTAATTTCGATCAATTTTGCTCGATATCGTACGCGGTGATTAGACCCCAGGTTATGCAATTTATAACGAAATGCTTATTAAAGGCTAGATTACACTATCTCACAAGTCTTACGTATTCCATAATACTTTGAGAGATAGAAATCTAAGGAGTTTTGTTGCGACTGTCAAAAAATCTAATTTAACATGACAGTTTGTGTTCACACCATCACACAAAGTATAAACACTCACACACGAAATAAAATGCAACCCTGATCCAATGAAAAGTATTATTCAAGGTACATATATTTACACAAGGTAGACTCACTTGAGAGTGTAGACATGCTGCTCTATAAAAGGAACCAAGTTGTCAACATTGTCTTCATATAAAACAAAAACAATTTAACGCACACATGTACAAATTTTGGTTCATATACACGATATTGTACGTTTCGGTTCCAACTAGGGGTAATCAGCTGACAAACATATGGGCCAACGAGTTTACCTTGTGTACATATACCTTGGTATTATTGTTTAGAAATTTTTTTAAAAAACGATGAAGTCGTATGGGATTTCAAACTTTTTTTTCATAATACCTGTCATTTTCAGCACACACGCACTCACACTGTCAGACTTTTACATATTACTTGAGTTTTTGACATGTATTTATACAAAGTATAATACAACAACAAAACCACAATTATGTTTCCAACACAGTATCACATATCAAATGCTTAGGAATTTTCGCATATGTTCAAATATACTCCGTTAAAGTTTGATGTTGAATTTCAGCCAGATAAGTCCATAAATGACGAGAATTGAGCAAAGAAAAAAGACACAACTACCTCTAGTTTTACCCCAAAAATGCCTTGTTGTTGTTTTTATTTGTTTTTTCCGTAATATGTATCTGGAAAACGTCAAGAATCAAAGTTTCCAAATTAGATACAAACATATAAGTTTTTATTACACAGAATTCCACAAAATGTGGGTAGGATTAGAAAAGTGTGCGTGGTACCTCCCTAACAGAAAGCATCAACAAATCTTGAATTTTATAAAATATTAAAGATTTTATAAATTTGTTGATGTTTTCTGTTCGGCAGGTACCCCTTAATTTTATTAATTTCCTGATCTACCCCATCAATTTTCCACCGAATACATTTTTGCTCTTAACCCAATGAATTCCTTAACAATTTTACCATTACACTCATCCTTCATCATCCCTAAAACTTTTTTATTAAGAAGTGGGATATTGTAGACATTATCTATAGGATATGGGCATTTCCGTCAAAAGGTCCACCTTGACCGATAATTAAAAAGTTATTTAATGCTGATTGTTTTACGATATTGTTATAGAGAAATATTTAGATTTTACTAATTTTATAAATTTACTCAAAAATTTGTTCACTTAGATGAACAATCATACTGTAAAGTTGTGCAAACGTAATTTCTTATATGTGAGAATGTTTTATTGTATGTTTTCTTTAATATTTATCTTTCTTAAAAAAGGTGATATTTGATAAAAATTATTCCAAAAAAATTTTCTTACATGGTCTGAAATCTAAGGAAGAGTTAAAAGTGAAATATGTAATTCGGATTAACAGTAAATTTTTATTTTATTTTGATCAATATTCAGTTAAATTATTATGGAAAAAATTTCACGTTCGAAATGTCACGTATCGACCCAGATTTTGACTTAAAAAAAAAAAAATACAGAAGATTTTGGAATCAAACCAAAGACATTTTAATGTTACATTGCTACGTAAAATTCTGAAAGTAGTTTGACTAAAAAATTTTGCCAGATTTCGCTGAATTACGCCTTTTTATACATGGCCAAAAAAACTACTTCTGTTTTTTTCACGTTCGAGCCGGTACTTCTTTTGCCATTATCTTTGACCTAGAATCGCGCCCTCCATAAACTTTAGCATAGATAACAGTGCTTTCTTAGTGCTAAAATTTAAGGGTTAAGAAAACGTAAAAATATTTTTTGCTTAAAATGTTATTGCATTTTTGTTGCGTACGACTGTCACGTTCAACACTTTGGAATTAACCATATGCAGATGAATCAAAATGAGTATTTATATCATTTTTAATATCTCTGTATACATCATCTGTTTTACAGCATTTCTAATAACAATTTGTTTCGTTTGTTCGCATATTGCTCTACTGATCTGTTTCATATCTGCTTTTGATTTGCTTTATATCTTTTATCTGCTTTCAATCTACTTTCGATCTGCTTTATACCTGCTTTCGAACAAATTTGTATCAAAAAAGTGCGATTGTCAGAACTTTTCCATCCCTGCTAGAAAAACAGTTACTGCTTCTACTGAACAGTTTTATTTTTGTATTGTTTTGTGGCCAAGAGTTTAAGATTTAAATTATTTTAAATACGATTAGATTCCCATGGTTAACATTATTTTAATAATTAAAAGTGTTATTATTGTCATTAGTACATTGTTTTCATCTAAATTTTTATTTTAATAGTTGAATTTCAGTAAAATATTTAAATTTGCATGTAGTTTTCTAATCTTTTAAATGTGAATATTTAAACAAAAGTCTTTGAAATTGTTTAACATTAAAATTATTATGTTCTTGAGATGAATAGACTTTTTCTAATTATTGCTCTTCATTTAGTAGTTTTTAACGCGTATTTGCTATTTTCGATCATACTCTTTTGCTATAATAAATTATAAGCAAATAATATAATTATGATAAGTTGATTATACAGGGTTATTCAGGTTTCAATATCGCTCGTCTGTCAAGGCTGTCAGCTGTTAAATATCTGTCATCTGAAGTGTCATTTTCTTAAGTGAAAGGTTTAAAATTTACGAATATGGATCGTTTAACAACCCAAGAACGCGTAAAAATGTTAAATTTTAGAAAAATTTTTTTTTTAATAAAAAACTTTAGTTGGTACAATTGTACCATTTTCGATACATACGAGTTTTAAAATGTTCAATGGCACACCAATGGCATATTTGGTACAATTTATAAAATTTTTCAGTTTATCATTTTTGTTTTTATTTTTTAAATTTAAGTTGGCAATTCATATTTCATATCATTATTGTAAGCGTTTAAAAATGAAAGCATTTGTAATTTTTGGAAAAAGGTTTCAACATTTAAAAGTTAATTAAACGAAAAAATGTTTGAAGCTAAATTAGTAGTTGTTCGTGGATATTTTGTATCCACACCACATTCATCTGCTAATGTAGAAAGAGCTTTTTCATATAAAAATATTTAAAAAACTAAAGAAAGTAATAGGCTGTAGGTACATATGTTTGTGTCTACAGTTTCCAAACTAACAAAAACAAAAGATTTGGTACATTTTACAAATTCTGGTTGCCGTAATTTTAATATTTCAAATAATTTGCTATCCACAAATAAATGATTCATCTCAATTATAAAACGTTTTGTAACTTTCAAAAATGTATAAAATAGATCAATTCTGTGCGATATTTTGTAAATTTTATTTAAATAAGTAAAAACATTTGGGTTTTAATAGAAATATAAAAAAATGTACGAGTTAATTATACCCACACCACAATAGTGGAGAGGGTATTATGCATTTGTGCTGATGTGTGTAACGCCTTAAAATATTGGTCCTAGACCCACCTTAAAGTATACCGATCGTCTAAGAATCACTTTCTGAGTCGAACTAACGATGTCCGTCCGTCTATTTAAAACATAGATAGATCCATATCTATATGGACACATTAACTATACAGTTTGTCAAAAATAGGACCACAACGGGAGGTAGGGGGCAATTTCTGCCTCTCACACACTTTCAAACCGATTTTCATGAAGTTTATAAACATAAATAAATCTATATTTATATTGACACATAAGCATGATGTGTTTTTATATACTGTGGTGTAGGGTATCATATGGTCGGGCTTGACCGACTATACTTTCTTACTTGTTTTTATTTACGATGTTGTTTTTAAAATAATTTTTTTTTTTTGTACAATTGGAAACTTGTCGGAGTTCAATTTTATTTACATGTTGGTACAATTTAGAAATTCTTATTTTGTATCGCTGATATGTAGCATTTATAATGAGAAAAGCTGCTTAATCGTCCGTCTATACCAAAGATAAACATTACGGCATTTATTGCAGAAAATGTCAAAATTATATTATCTTTAATGTAGACAGAACGTTTTGGTACATATTTATTGCCGGCAGTATATATTGCAGCAATGGTTAGTCAATTTTCGTTGCCAATTGAGTTTGAGATTTAAGCAAAAGGGCGCAAAAAAGAAAAAAGAAATAGAAGCAAATTGTGTGAAAAAGAAATTAAGTCTGTGAAATGTTAGCAAATTATAATTGAAGTAAAAGAATTAAATAATTAAAACTAAATATCAAAGTTTTTTTTGGGAATACAAAATTTATTATTAATAAGATTTCTGTATGACGTGCTAAGTTCCCAATTTTTCATATTTGATAAATACACTGAGATTTATTGTTGAGGGAAAGCTAGCTTCTATGCGCATTTCACTGGTTGCTTAGGCCAGCTCATCAGGAAACCTTTTCCAAAGAAAAGCCAAAAATATTATACAAATAAAACCCTAAAAGCGAATAAGTCTTACTTGTACCAATATCAAAGCTTAAAAAAAAACACCAACAATAAACAGTGAGTTTATCATTTCTTACATTCCCCTAAATACTAAATACATCATTAAAAGTACACACTAAAATAAATATTTTTAAAAGTAAACACAAATTTTTTGTAAAATAGCATTGCAAAAATTATTTTTGTTAAGGTTCTTTCTTTTCCCCCTCACAAACTTCTTTCTCGAATAGAGTCTTTGTGTCCAAAAACTATTTTATTTTGCTGGTATAAACCTACATTCACAATCAAAAATACGAAATTTTTTTTTTGATTGTGAACGTAGCTTTAAGGTTTAATTTGCTCCAAAGGAGTGCATTTTTGGGCAATCTAAATCATCTTACCAAATTTTATTAAAATCGTTAAATAAAGCTCTTATACAAATACTCTTCCGTACAAAAGCTTATTATAAGCAACTTTAAAAAAGCTTCTATGTCTTGTCATAAACCTACAGGGTACAGTTTTTTCGTGAAAATTTACCCCAAAAGTGGCAGTACTAAACACTTTAGGCTGGTTGTAAAACTATCCACATTGATCCTATACTCCGAAGACTGAAAATAAAACTATTCAGATTGATCCTATACTCGAAAGACTGGTTCTAAAACTGTGGAAAATTTTACAGCCACTTTGTGCTGGTACTTAGCTGTCTTTTTGTGTCGCAGATGGCGGATAGTAAAAAATATATGTCACTGAGCATTTCGTTCAGTTTATGAGAGAGAGAAACAGAACGTTTGACAACACAATCAGAAAAGCAGATTTATGGTTGGTATAAGGAGACAGTTAAGGGTAAGCCAAGAAGAACCGGCTTATGATATGTCTTTTTGTGGGCTCTTAGTGACAATTTAACCCCTCGTAGGACATCCCTTTGTTAAAGTGGACAATCATATGGCTAGCTTTCGGACTGGTTGTGTCATAAAGGGGCTAGTATTATAACCAGCTCGTAGACAGCCACATGAACCACAGGGTAGTTATCATAGTAATATTAGAATATCTTCTTATATATTTGGGACAAAAAACTCTCACAACCCCACAACATATTTTTTTTTGGCGGAAACCTGATTGCCAAAGGGTCCCAAATTCTGTGGTGTAGTGACGGGCTTAATCGTCCATACATTCTTACTATTTTTGTATTAAAAATATTTTTTTTACTATCTGTTTTTTTTTTTAACTGTTAACACCCTGCAAACAAAATTGGACCACCTGATCCATTTTGATCAAATGGACTACTCCATGGATTGGTTCGATGTAATGCAAGCATGGACCATGTCATTGTTAAAAAGTGTTTGTAGTGAGACGACATGTCTTCGTTTTTTAACGACATGCTTTCGTTTTTAAACGACTTCAAAACTAATCCTCTTGAGTATACCATGGAGTAGTTTTAAAACTACTACTTAGTGGTCCAAAGGTGGGTTATATGGTCCTCTCCTAGGACATCGTAATGTTAAATAGACCAGGATTTTTCCATACGTTTGGGTTACTTTTGGACTAGTCCTGGTCCCTTGTGGACTACTGTTTACACGCGTGTTTGGACTGGTCCTATTATTTGCAGGGCAGTACATTTTATATCGTTACAATTTAACAAGAACTTTTTTTGTGTCGTTACCCTGCAAATTATATTGGACAACCTGATCCATTTTGATAAAATGGACTACTCCATGGACTGGTCCGATGTAATGCAAGCATGGACCATGTCATGGTTAAAAAGTGTTTGTAGTGAGACGACATGTCTTCGTTTTTTAACGACAAGCTTTCGTTTTTAAACGACTTCAAAACTAATCCTCTTGACTATTCCATGGAGTAGTTTTAAAACTACTCCTTAGTGGTCCAAAAGTGGGTTAAATGGTCCTCTCCTAGGACATCGTAATGTTAAATAGACCAGGTTTTTTCCATACGTTTGGGTTACTTTTGTACTAGTCCTGCTCCCTTGTGGACTACTCTTTACACGCGGGTTTGGATTGGTCCTATTATTTGCAGGGTAGCTAACGATATTGTTTACTAGGGTATTCAAAACATTTACCGTTGTTTGATTAATCGAATAATTTTGGGCGATTCTGTTCGAATAATTTAAAATTGCTTATTTTCGATTAACGACTAATTCGAATAGTTCGAATTCAATTAATCGATTATTCGATTAATCGAAAATTTGTTTTCTCACAGTATTAGTTTTTTTTTTTTCTTTATGTAAATACCCTTTTATTGTTTCTTAACTCAGGAATACTTCCTTCGAATAAAAATTTTTTAAAATAAAGTACAAAGACTGAAACCAAAGAGTTTGGGAATAATAATATCAAGGGACAATTTTAAAATATATTTGGGCGATTCTATTCTAGACAACTTTTAACATCAATTTTCAAATCACACTATTTGATACTTTTTTGATGCCAATTTAAAGTAAAATATCTATATTTAATAATAATATAATTTTTTTTAGACGTAAGCTTAAATATAAATTTGTTGTGCACTTCGGAGCATTAAGATTCATAGGTTTGGCGCGAACAAAAAATTCATTGCATGTTCCACCCGTCATGGGTTAAAGAGCAAATTTCTTATTACTGGATTATATTTCTCTACGATGTTTGATTTGATAATCATCGTCTGATGTTTCATCTTGCACAATAAAAAAGAAAAATACAATAAAAGTTTAAAAATTAACAGAGTTTTGTGTTTTTGTGGTATGATCTTATGAAAGTGGGCCGATTTGGTTGCACCCGTCGTGCACTTTAAAGCTCTCTCGTGGCTATTTGATCGTTTCACATAAATTCTTGTAAATAGATAACAATAGTATATAAAAAAATTGTACCCCTTCTAGAAATAACTTTATTGCATATGTGTTTCTTTCTATTAGTAAAAGACGTTTAAAGCGTCGAAATGTTGCACCCGTCAAAAGCGTCCTTTTGACAAATTTAAAATATTTGGATAATTTCAAAATACATTTAGGCTGGGTTTTTGAGATGTCAGTTAAACTAGGTTAAGTTAATCTGAAAACATATTTGTGCCGCCATAAGAAAGTTTGTATACATAATTTTGACGGAACAGCTTAGTTTTGCTTAAAATGTTGGTCTTTAATACAACTCAACTCTAGTTCAGTTGAAATTTTGCAGTTTTTGTATTATGATTTACAACTCTGTTATAGTGCGGTTAACAAAAACATTATTTCATAGATATTCCGCACAAGTTTTTTTCACATGCGTTTTGACAGCATTGCACGTGAAATGTTGAACAGAGTACCAGGCTTTATGCAATAAGTCGCACAATGGTTTCATTCATTCAATAAAAAGGTGAACTAACCGGCTCCACGAAAAGCCCCCAATGAAACAACGCCCAGGAAAAAGCCCCCAATGAAATAATCCCCAAAAAATAGGAAATAACACCCAAAAGCAGTGAATGAAATAACACCGAAAAAAAAATGAAATAAACCCCAAAACGAAAACGAAACAACCCCCAATATTTTGATGTTATTTCATATGAAATAACACCCAATGATGAAAATGAAATAACCCCCAATGAAATTGACCCCATCAGCAACAAAAATGAAATTATGCCCAAAATTCATAAAAGAGTCAGTTTCACCAAGGATTTCATGAAGTCAATATAGACCAACAGCAAAGTCGCAAAATTATTGAAATGAATCGTGTAGAGGCCCGCAGGCGTCTTCTTAATAATAAGGATATATTCGGTTCAAAAATATTGCTGTAGTTATTTTACCCGCCCGTAGATCCTTGTAGCCCTGCTCTATTTTTGCAGTTCGGAAGACAATTTGCCTTCTACCTTTGGCCTTTACACGGGGGGGGGGGGGGGGTGGTTTTTAACCATGGGAGGTAATGCCATAATGGCTTTATTGCTCAATTGAATGGGAGATAAAGCCGTTATGGTCTTATCGCCCAATCAGTGAGAGGTAAGGTCATATTTAAAATTTTGCGAAATGAGAGATATAGCCATATTTTTTTTTCACAAATGAGAGACAAAGCCATACTTTTCCAAAATAGTGTTACGCATGGTGTCAACATTCTGTAAAAGGGAAAATCCTTAGTTATCATTGAAAAACATTTTTTAATTCTTGTGACGCACGCAGGAAAACTTCATTCAGCGAAGCCACCTGCCGCGTCCTACTGGAGGAAAAAATCCCTAAGCACGGACGCAGGCCGTCACGCAGAAAAACTTTAGTATGCGAAGCCAGATTTCAATACTTAACTTTAGTGTTAAAAATGAAATAACCTCCGAATTAAAAATTAAATAACACCCAAATTAAACACGCTATGAAACAAGCCCCGAATTTTAAAAATTTGTTGGGTGTTATTTCATTGGAGATTATTTCATAATTTGAAAACCCCAAATGAAGAATGAAATAATTCCCAAAAAAAATGAAAAGCGGCCCAAAAAAATTGGGGGTTTTTTCATATGAAATAACACCCAAAAATGTATGAAAAAAAAATTGGGGAATATTTCATTTCTCGTTTGGGCGTTATTTCATTGGGGGGCTTTTCGTGGAGCCAACTAACCTATAGGAATAACATAAACAGCATTGTTCAATGTTGCCAACACATTTCACTTTTATTGTTGTGCAATAAAAATCAAGAGTCTTTTGATTGTTGCCAATATATTGTGCCATCTTCGAATAGTACATACACATTGGCGATATAATAGTACAATACGTAAAATTTAACAATTTTATTGCTTTACATTGTCTTTATGAATTTTGATCAATTAATAATTTAATTTTTTTTTTTATTATATTTTTACAAATAAATAATATACGTTCATGCAATGTGTATTTTAACTCGAAAATTAAGTTGTTTTTTATACAGTTTAAAATTTTCTTTTTATATTGGATATAAAAAAAATTTTAAAAACCCGAAATATCCCGAAATTTTTTTTAAAATCCCGTGAATCCCGGGATTCAAAATATCCCGAAAATCCCGGGATCCAGAAATTGAAATCCCAAAATATTTTCTTTAATCCCAAATCCCGGGATTCAGAAAAACCAATCCCGATTGGAAGCCCTAATAAACCCTACTCCCGGAAAACAGTAATGTACGCCTAAAACCCTAATTAACAATGCTATCATAACAAGTTTTGGCACGTCACAGTTTAAAAGGAAAAGAAATGACACAGTAAGGTTTCGTGAAGATCGGTCCATAATTTACCCTAGGCCCCATATAAACCCTACTTCCGGAAAACAGTTTAGTGCTCCTAAACACGTAAAAAATAATGCTAGTTTTATAGGACTACAAATAAGACTGTGAAATTTCGTGAAGATTGGTCCATAATTTACCCTAGGCCCCATATAAACCCAAATCGCCTAACATTTGCGATTCTGACTTGAAATCGCAAAATAACTGTTCTGTAAATCGCAATCGCAAAATGTTTTGCGACTTTGAATCGCAAAAGTATGCTCAAGGGAACTAGAATATTTTTAAGAAACTATGGCAGATCGCAAGAAATTCAGAACAACATAAAATAAATCTTTCGTTTTGTGATTTCAAATCGTTGGATTGCCAGAACATGGCAGTTTGTTATTTGATAATGAATAAATGGATAACGTTAAAAACTTAAAACCTTACGACTGACAAGTTGACAGTTAGTTAGTTAAGGCTCAGTTAGTCTTTACTTTATGTTCTGTTACGAATCAGCTGATTTGTTTTTGTTATTAAAAACCTGTGAAATTGATTAGTTTTTCTGTTCTGTTGCGGTTCAGTTTGTTAAAATCAAAAAATTGTTAAGTAGTTAGAAGTGACAGCAAAATAAACAATAAAAAATACATATTTATATTGAAATAAACTATTTTTTGATTTTTAGAATTCATAAAATTTAATTTCTTCAAATTTATGTGCATTAAAGCTATTAAAATAAAACAATGGACGGTGCAAAACTAATAAATTTGTCTCAAATGGCTGACAAGTTGCTACAGAAAAAGTAACTATTACAATTTCGAAACGGAACAGCACGGAACAGAACAGAGACAGAAAGTAAAGACTAATTCGGTCTTTAGGCATTTATTAGAACTGTAATGAGTGACTTGTTGTTGATCGCTTAAGTTATTAATCGACATCGTGGTCCAGGCTGTTAATTTACAAGAAAAAAAAACAATTTTACTTAGAGATTTATTGTTTTATCATTCACTGTATAAGAATCTTTATTTGGTACTGTGTGCATTCAAATAAGTGTTTAATCAAAATATCTATATGAAGCAAAAAAGAAAAAAAGACAATAACAATAACAAATGAAAACAAGTTTGTGTCTTAAATCTTTTGTTTTCCTTAGCAATTTATTGATTTTTTTTCCTCTGCTTGCAATTCTTTTGTTTAAAGTTATTTTTTTAGCACTCTTTTTATAAAAAATGTATATTATTTTTTCATACTATAACTCGATTATTAATAATTAAGTTTTTTTTTTAATATTTTTATAAAAAAATCACTCTTTATGTTTTTATTTCTTGCAGTTCTTATTTGATGTTTCTATACAAATTTCAATGACTTTTTTTCTTTATAAGTTTTTATAAAACATGGAAAAATTTTATGAAATGAATCTTTATTGAGAAAGTAGGCCAATTATGAAGAAGAAAAAATACACTATCAATGAGTGATTTTCTTTTGCTGTTGAAATAATTAAACAATCACCCTTATTGTGTTTGGCGTATTTAAAATACGCCTACGACTGTTTGGTAATAGATTAAAGAGAACGTAAACTTTTTTCCTTTAATCTACTACCAAACTGTCGTAGGCGTATTTTAAATACGCCAAACACAATAAGGGTGAATATGAGATGACTAATTGTTTTGGTTGCAATTAAAATTATTAAGATGACACTAGTTTTTGCATTTTTTTTCTACAGCTAAAGAAACAATCTTTATATAAAGAATTATGTAGGCGCGTTTAAGCTTTATTAATTTTAATCTATAAAATTATTTTTATAAAATAAAACCTGCTCTTGAGTGTATGCCTGTGCTGAGGAGTTTTTTACAAATATTTTTTCAAAATGTTAATCATAAAATTAGTATGTGAGAATTTTAATGTTTTTTTTCCAAGAATTGTTTTTTATTTTTAAATTATTTTTTTGGTTTGGTTTGGTTTTTTGTTTTCTTTCTTTTTATGTGATTTAACTTTCTCTTTTATTAATAAATTTTAGTTAAAAATAAATAAATAAACTTAAGTTAAGACATGTTTTACATTTTAAAATATTATTTACATTCTGTTAAATTTGTTTGGCTGCTTCGTAATAATCTTTAAAGAAGATACACCCTTTTAAATAACTATTATTTGTTGTATGTAGTAAGTGCATTGATGTGGGTGTGTATGTGCCTATTTGTAGGTAAGCAAGTGCGTGTCAGTTTGTTAATTTATTTAACCCACTTTAAAAGTAAGTCATAGAATTCCATTGGCTTTGAAAATGTAAATTTAAGTGACAACAAATAAAAGTGTTGCTCATAATAAGTGATTCATTTGGAGGTCGTTTTTAAAAACAAAACAGAATATAATAACTTTAATTGTATAGGATAATACAGCAGAATAATTTGTCGAAAGTACGCCTGTAATAATGTTAAAGTTTGGTACAACTTAATGTATATATGGGCATTTCCATAGAAAAGACTACTTTTTGCCACGAAATTAATCTTGTTTTTCGGCCCAAGCTGGTCAAATTACAATTTAAAACAACTCTCAAAACAAAACAACTTACACTAGATCACCTTCTTATAACAAAATACACTACATGTGCTTTTCTCTTTCACTCTACGTAAAGCTTATTGCGCTCTACACCAAAATACAAAACGCAAATAATATTGAAAATTTTTTGACCAACAATTTTAATTGGTAGCAACCCATTACGTTACACAATTTTACTTCTCTGTGGTAACACTTACATGTATGTATTAGGGTTTCCAATATCCAAAAAGTTTACCATTCCCAAAATTGCACAGAATTACCAGAAATGTTGCGGACAAATAGTTCTCTTTGAAATAGCTGCCTGAAAGCAAATAACCAGGGATGGACAACAACTATTGTTTAGACATTAACAGAAGGTATATGCCAAGGTATGTTTACGCAAGGTAAACTCGTTGGCCCATATGTTTGTCAGCTGATTATCCCTGGTTGGAACCCAAACGACGAATTACGTGTATATGAGCCAAAATTTGTAAATATGTGCGTTAAATTGTTTTTGTTTTATATGAAGACAATTTTGACAACCGGGTTTCTTTTATAGATCAGCATGTCTACACTTCCAAATGAGTCTACCTTGTGTAAATATACCTTGGTATATGCCATTGTTGATAAGTGCGGTCACGTTATTCAGTAAATTTACATTTTCTTAGGATTTATTTTAGGTACTGGAGTCTAACAAAATTCTCTTTTTGTTTCAAAAATGTAGCCATCATTGTCAAATCTTCTCGCTCCATAACCCAAGTTTTTCAAAATAAATAAATAATTTTTTTTCAGCAGCACTCCAGCAGGAAACTTATCAAATTCGCATACATTATTTCTAGGATCTTAACGCTATGACGTTATTTTGTAAACCATTTTAAAAATCAACAAGTCTAAAAGTCATTTGTAAAGTTTTTTTGTTATTAGCTCCATATTGTTGTTGAATGCTTAATTTAGAAATTTTTAAAAAATTTAATACAAATTTCTGCCACTCAAATTGATTTAAAATATTTCTTTTCTTTCAAATAAATAAACACGCACTTATGGCCATTTTCTCATTAGGCGATTATCTTTTTTCCCAACGAAAAACTGCACATTAAAGAAATTTGGTTTTCTCAATGTCTGATGTGCTTCGATTTTATCGCAAAGCTAACCGGCACTCATCTGTCAATTATTTATTTTCCTTTTGTTTGCCGTACAGATAAATTCAAAAATCAGCTGACTCCCAACTTTTGCATGTATTTTGAGTGGTGTTGCCAACTGAAAACAATGTTTTTTGCCGGTATATTGAGAAACCCAAAATCGTTTACGGACAGTTTATCGGTCCAATAAATTTATGTTGACATTAAGTAACAGACAGTTTGTCGATACATTGAGAAAATGGCCATTAATGACTTAAACAACCTTTAAGCTGGAGGTCCACACCACGCATTACTCGCTTTTTCGCAGCATACGCAGCTGTCAAAAAAGTAGAATCTGTGTAGTTATACGTAGTAAGTTACATGCACAAAAGCGTAGATGCCTTGAGGCGAAAAGTAGGTTTACATTCCACTTTTGTAAGCGTCACAAGCAGCGTTCGAACAAATCAGCTGATTTTGACAAATTAAATTTTATTTTTACTTGTGCTGCTGCTGCATAAAAAGCGTTGCATGTAACTTGAAACGTAGAACGCAAGTAAGGTTATAAAAGCATGCGCTGCGTGGAGGCGAAAACGCGTGTTATGGACCTCCAGCTTTAGTGTAAAAACAAACACGACTCACAATTTTATCCAGTTCTGTAACTTTGGTGAGAAAATCTCCCATCGAAAAGATGTGAAACAAATTAGTCGGTCTTTTCTCGAAAAGTGAGAAAAAGTGTGTCTGTAACTTATGTCGAAAACTTTCAAAAGAGATAACGTCGTTACGTTATAAATGCCATAATATTAAACTCGAAGCCGATGTGAAATTGCAGACGTTGAGAAAACCATTCACACATATTGTTGGCGGCAATCAAATTTAAACAATTTCAACGACGGCGGCGAAAATACAAACCGTTGGCTACACCAACAAATCTAAAGTGCAACTTTAACGTTTGTTGCTTACAAAATTGGTTTGAAAACATTCGAATATTTCCAAAAATGTTAAAAGCAAAATAAATAAATAATGAAAAAATCAACCAAGAACAAAATACTTATCTCTTCCGTGTTACTATTCATTTCGTTTGGCATTTTTAAATTTTTTTTTTGTGTCAAAAATTTTTTTTCTCACCCCATTTTTATTCGTGAGTTTTTTTGACAGTTCAAAGCGGGAACTTTGTCACAAACATTTTACAGACACACTTTTTCTGTAAACAGGCGAGTAATTTCCTTACGTGACAGCTTGTACTCACCAAAAATGTTACAGACACAGTTAAGTGAGAAAAACAGGAGTTTGTTTTAATTTATGCCATTTTTGTTTCATTTCTCACGTTTCAGTCGAAAAGTTTCTCGACGCGGGAGTTACAGAACATGGGCACTGGCAACGAACTTAATCAGAAGGAGACTTAATTAAAACCAGTGTTCGGAAATAAACGAATAAACATCCAGAAACTACTTCTATTCTTTAGAGTTCCTAAAATCACTTAAAGGCAAGCAAATCTCATACAGATGAAGATATTTAAAAAAAAGTTCTTGAATTTGTTTTCAAAAAAGTACAACAGTTTTACCATCCCTGTTTTTCTGCATCCAAAACATTTTTTATTTAATTAATTTTATTTATTTATTTTATAAACATATTCGAAGAATTAAATTGACCGAACGATTTTGTATTTGACTTTTTAATAAAATTTATAAATAAGATTGTTTTTTTTTTAATGGCAAAGAATGTGGTTATTAATTTATGCGACATTGAAGTTTATTTAAAAAAAAACTCAGTCAAAAAAAAAAAAGAGTAGATGCTTCTGCAATTATTTAAACTACAATGATAGACTCATACCGAATGAGAATAATAACTGAACTATCAATATGTTATTATTGATAAGTATATTTTTAAGGCCCCGTCCAAATTTTAAAATATTTACTGCGAAACATTTTGAAATTCTCTTTGGAAACTGTATTTTGTTTGGCAGCATTTAAGTAGTTTTAATCAGTGTTCGAAAATATACGCTCAATACCGCTCCTTAGTGTTCGGTTCGGTAGGTTTGTGGAATACACAAACGCTAATAGTGTTTGCGTAGAAAATCATTAAAAAATATAACGTTTCCCTGTGTGTCATCTTTTAAACACAAAGCTAATACTGTTTTTATCCAGCTCAACAAAAGATGAGAACATTTAATTCCGTTCGGTTTTTTTTTTAACCACAAGCTTTATTGTATTCTGTTCGGCTCATTTTTGTTCGTCGCTTTTGCTAGTAAAAAAAGCCAAACATTTTTTAAAAAAACAAATCGCACATATGAGAAAAAAAACAAAAAGCCAGCCAAATAATTTTACACAAACAAAACACGTAAACGAAGAAACATCATAAAACATTTAATTATAATGTTTGTCTACGGTATCTCTACAATTGTTCTGTTTTTTTTTTTTTAACAAAGAACAAAACACTATATAATGTTCGGCTCTTTCTTGAAAATTGTTACGAACGGTGTTTAGGGTTGTGTTCGTCTACACAATCACTAAAATCTATATCGGCTCTTGGGTGTGTGAACCGAACGCTAAATAATGGGTGGTATTATTGATTCCGCACGGAAAGGAAAAGTTTGCGGAAAAAAATATCGATCGATATGAAAATTGCAATTATTAATTCCTGCGGTATACACTTTCTGCGTAGCAAATTTAACATCCCTGTTTTAATTAATTACGAGTTGATTTTGTGTCAGCTGATGGAAAAAAGACATTTCAAGACAAGATTAGAAATTGAAAAGTAAAATAAAAAGTGTTTTTAGTAAATTATATGTGAAATTTTAAAAGGCAGTTAATATAAAATTAAAATATGGATACAATTGCCTTTTTCGACAATGATTACTTGGACATGCGGTTAGAAAGAAGAGTTTTTTTTTTTTTTTAATTTTGTATCTTTATTTCAATTAATTTTTAGCAAACAATAATTATATTTTGCCTCAGCGCCAAATAAGGCTTTATAGAGGCCAATAAGCAACATTAAATACAGTACTTTTCGTTTATAGTCACAACGCTTATAGTCACATTAGCGATATAGTCCATTTTATCTGTTTATTTTGCCTCTATAAGTTAATTGAATATAAAGTATTAACGTTATAGTCGATTAAGCGATATAAGCACATTTGCTATATATGCCATTTATCAACAGTAGTCAAAGGGAAAAGTAAAGCAAATTAATGGCGTTATAGTCACATTAGCAAAATTTACTAAGTTCTTTTTAGTTTTCGAATCCAAAATCCATCGAAAGAAAGAATGAATTAAATCATTTAATTTTTGTCATCAACTCTCTACTCGTAAAAAATTAGTTTTTGCCGTTGGTATCACCTATGAAATATCTTGTTATAATTTTAACTAGTTTTTATAAAGTATGCAACTCTGTTGTGAAACCATAAGCCTGATTTCGGTGTAATTTATATGAATTTTTTATTTCCTTTATTCACATAACTTGATTATATTCGAATTTGGTTATATGCGTCAAAGTGGCATATATGTGAATTGGCCTTATAGTCACATTAGCGATATAGTCCACGTTATGGTTGCAACTAAAGGATGTGACTATAAGCGAAAAGTACTGTATTTACATATTTAAACTTATTTTACTTTACGCTATAAATCTGAAGACCTGTTACAAATGAAGGATAGAGAGTAAGTTCAAAAATAAAAAAAATGTCAGGATAAATCTATTATTAATATTTTTTAAACCACAATTAATGTCTTGCTTTTTTTTCATTAAATCAACCATTGCTTTTATATGGAATTTACTTGAGTATTTTTCTTTTTTACTCCTATAAAAATATAAAAAAATCTAAATATTTTAATTAAAACAATTCCTTACATTTTTGTTCTTTCCGTTAGCTTTTCGTTAAAAAATATTAATAAAATAAATCTACATTGCGGAATCAATAATATGGCAATACCGTCAAGGTAGACATGATACCCCAACAACGGAAGGACACCTTACAAACGGAATGAATAACTACAAATTTGGCTTCCGCACAAGAATTGCTTTCCGCACTTGCGGAACGGAATCAATAATACTACCCAATGTTCTGTTTATTTTCGAACACTGGTTTTAATTAATATTTTAAAGCAAAAACTCACCAAATCTGCATATATCGGGTGATTTTTTAACAGCTATAGGAAAGTAAAAAAAAAAAACACATAAAATTCAGAAAAATGCATGAAATCTTTATTTGAATCGATAGTACGGTCCATATAATTTAAAGTTTGAAGAATTTTTCATGCAAATGTTGACCGTGACTGCGCCTCAAATGGTCCATCCGCTTAGTCCGATTTTGGCATACTCTTTCCAATATTTCGGCCGGTATCTCATGAATAAATGCTTCAATGTTGTCTTCCAATGCGCCAATTGAAGCGGACATGAGCTTTAACTTAGACCCACAAAAAATATTCTAAAGGCGTTAAATCGCACGATCTAGGCGGCCAATTGACCGGTCCCTAACGTGAAATAAAATGTTCACCGAACTCGCCTCTCAATTAGTCAATTGTTAAGCGTGCTGTGTGGCATGTGGCACTGTCTTGTTGAAACCACATGTCGTGCAAGTCAAGCTCTTGCTTTAAAAAAAAAAAAGTTGGATATCATTTCACGGTAGCGCTCACCATTCACAGTTACGTTACGATTCGCATCATCTTTGAAGAAGAACGGTCGAATGATGCCACCAGCCGATAAACCGTACCAAACTTTTTCTGGATGCATTGGTAGCTCTTGCAATGCTTCTGGCTGATCTTCACTCCAAAATCGACAATTCTGCTTATTAACGTACCCATTGAGCCCGATTAAACTGACCATAAAATGAAAGAAGCGCGCGATGAACTTTCTTAACAGAGCACGCATTTTGATAATAAAATTCAATAATTTGCAAGCGTTGTTCGTTTGTAAGACGATTCATGGTGATGACAGTGAAACAAAATACGAAACGTGCGTCAGCGGTTTAAACCATTGTTGCCAAAAAGATAATAGCTAAAAAATCACCCATTACCATTCATATTTTCCCTTTCACCTAAAAATTCAAATGTAATGCAGCATATGTTGCAAAAAAGTGTGGATGTGCTAAGTTCCCATAAACTAAAAATTTATTGTTGATGGGACAGATCGTCTAATTTTTTATTTTCTAAAAACCCAGCTTTCAAATTATATTTATGATGGTTCTCATTAATCTATTCTTAAGCTTGGGGCCGATAGCTCCAGCTCCAAAGCAAGCAAACAACCTAAAATTGCCAACCAGTTGTGTAGGGTATTGTTTGACTCACACGTGGTGTAGGTGAACGCTATATGTCCATCCAGTGTTTAGAACAACATGGGGTAAGGCCGACCAGCCAGGTACCCACATAAATGTTTAACATTGTTGTCTTCAAAAATATTTCAAGGTCAAAATTAAAGAAATAAGAAGTAGATTTTCAAAATAAACAAAAACAAAATCGACATATGCATGAATTGTGTGTTATTGAGTCACTTGGTAAGCGATTTTTTAATAGTTCTTGCATCAAAAACTTACAACCAAATGTTGAACATTAAACAAAATGTTTAAAAGAATACATCATCTCTTCAAGAATGGTTTTCAACACCTCCACTTTGTTTTTTAAATGTTGAGTGATGTGTTGTCTTTCATTAAATTAATTGCGTGTCTTTTTAGTTGTTGTGTATTGTAGTTGTTTGTAATTTTTTTTTAGGTTTTTGTTAAATCTCGTTTGTTGTAACACATTTTTTTTTTATTTTTGTATAAAAAGTTGTTTGATTTTTTTAAGTTCTTTTTGTGTAACAAAAATTAAAAGAAAAGTAAAATAAGAAATTTAAAGAGAAAGCAAGACATCTGTTACAATTTTTTAAAACTTTTAGTCGTTTTTTATAACTTGTGTAATTTTCTTGGGGTTTTATTCGTATTATTTTTATTAATAATTTTTTTTTTTAAACAAGCTGATTGTTTTGCATTATTCAGCGTTTTTGTATGCTTGGTTTTTTTCCATTAAACAGAAGGTTTAATAAATGTTTTCTAAATAGAAGGAAATGGTTTATTTTACTTATAAAAGCAGCGATTATTAACAATTAATAACACCGTGCTAGAATTTGACACTTTTTTTTGAGACAAGCCGGGCGGGGACATGTTTTAACGTAATTCGGGTACGCTGAATCCAATGGTGCTAACCGTTTTGGTAGTTTAGCTCTTGTTTCCGAGATATACAGTTATTTAGAAATTGGACGAGGTTGCACAACATATTTTTGCGTTACTCAAAAACGGTTCAGTTCGAAAAACCGCAATAAAATTACCTTTAAATAAAGGTTAATCTTTTTCTAATATGCGCAGTCATTTTAGAAACATAATTTTTTTTGGCAATTTTTGTTTTTTAAAAATTGGAAAATGCTTCTAACTTTTTGCAGACATATAAAAAACGAAGTTGCAAACAAAACAAGCTATAAATGATTAATAGGGATGAGATTTTCATGCACTAAAAAATTGAAAATATGCGCTTAAAATATGCACTCAAAACTCCAAAATATGCATTAAAAAAATGAAAAATATGCACTAAAAACTTGAACATTTTCAATTAAAAAGCGTTTGCTTTTTAAATTTGGCGCTGCGAAATACGGCCCCAAAAAAATAAATGAAAATTGACCCCAAATTTGGGGCTATTTTCCATAATGCAATATGGCTCCATTTTTTTAATGAAAAATTACCCCAAAAAAATGAAAAATAACCCTAAAAATTAAATGAAATATGACCCTAAATTTGGGGTTATTCTTCATTATGAAAAATCACCTCAAAATTTATAATGAATTTGAACCCCAAAAAAGAACACAAAGAAAGTTACATTAAACATTTTCGGTGGCGTTCATATGCCCGAAGCTAAAAATCACAAATTTTGAATCCCGATTTCAAAATCCGGATAATTATACTGTTTTGGTTTTAAAAATCATACGATTGATAGCATGGTTGGGCTTTCGTCCATGCGCAAGGTATTTTTTCTCTATGGTATAACGAAAACTGGCTTTGCTTACTAAAGCTTCACGTAATAGACGGCCTGCGGCCTGGCGCAAGGATTTTCTCTTCAATGGTATAACGAATACTGGCTTCGCTAGCTAAAGCTTCTCTATATAGCCGGCCTTCGGCCGGGTGAAAGGATTTTCTTCTCTTTGGTATAACGAACACTGGCTTCGCTCAATAAAGCTTCGCTACATAGCCGGCCGGGCGCAAGGATTTTCTTTTCTATGGTATAACGGATTCTGGCTTCGCTCAGTAAAGCTTCTCTTAATAGCCAGCCTTCGGCCGGGCTCAATGATTTTTTCTTCTATGGCATAACAAACACCTGCTTCGCTAACTAAAGCATCTCTGAATAACCGGCAAGGACTTTCTCTACTTTGGAATTCGGGTTTTTTAAACTATCCCTAGAAACTTTTACATAGAATTTTATAAAATTTGTGTAAAAATGTTTGGGGTGATTTTTCATTTCTTAAGATTTGCATTTTTTATTAGTAGACGAAAAATAGCCCCAAAGTAAAAATTGTGATTTTATTTGGGGCCTTTTATCATTCCACCTTAAATGCAATAACACCCTAACGAAAAAATGAAAAATAACCCCAAAAAAAAAAAAAAAATGCGCCAAAATTGCACGTTGTTGTGTCTCATGTAAAATTTTGGGGCCGTCTTTGCGCACCGCCTGCAAAAACACCCTAACGAAAAAATTAAAAATAACCCAAAAAAAAAAAACAAAAAATTGCGCCAAAATTGCGTGTTGTTGTGTCTCATGTAAAATTTTGGGGCCGTTTTTCATTTTACTTTTGGGGCCATATTTCCTGGGGTCATTTTGCGCACCGCCTTTAAATTTTATTTAAAACAACAAAAATAATATAAAAAAATTTTAAAAGATTTTGTTATTCGTGCTTAATTCCCAATTTTTATTATTGATAAAAACTCTGAAATTTGTTGTTGATGGGATATTCCTATGCGCATTTCACTGGTTGCTTAGGCCAGATCGTCAGGAAACTTCATCCATAAAGATTTTAGAAACACTAAAGATATTAAACCAAATAAAACTGTTAAAAGTATAAGACATATAAGCAACAATTCTACTTGTAACAATATCAAAGTTTAAACAAAAAAATCAACAATAAACAGTGAGTTTATCTCATCTTACATTCCCCACTACAATTGATTGGAATTATCCCAATATTAATTGTAGTTGTAAGTAGGCTAAGAAAAACAAAATGAAAACAAAAACAAATTTCAAAAGCATGTTGCCAGTTAAGTTTTTCAGGCGATTTCATTATCAAAATAATTTTTGGGAATAAAAAATTTTCATTTTAAAAGTTTTGTTATTCGTGCTTATCCCCCATCAACAATAAATTTCAGTGTTTTTATCAATAATAAAAATTGGGAATTATGCACGAATATAAACGAAATCTTTTAAAATTCAAATTTTGTATTCCCAAAAATTATTTTGATACAAATAAAAAATTTTATTGTTGTTTTTATTCTATTGTTTTTCATAGGTATAATATTTTTAAAACTTAATTTATGCATAATCAAATAAAAAAATTTTTGATATCTTCAAAAGTAAGCCTTTGTCTTTTAAAAAGCTTTTCTACATGGACAAATTGAAGGATGCTAATTCATTTAGAGAATATTAATTTTCTAATTCAGATCCCACGTTGGATTCCAGATCAATAGTTGAATTTTTTTTTTTTTTTTTTGAATTACCATTTATTACTAAACGTTTTGGATTTTTTTTTTTAAGTCGGGCTATTCTTCCTTCCACATTGTTAATTATACTTTCTGTTATATCAATTAATTTAAGTTGACTATTAAGTGAACTAAAACCCCCGAATTTAGTTATTGTTTCACCAATATATCCGAAGTTGAAAAATATAAATGCTTATGACTTTAGATGTTATTTAAATTTAAATTGGTAGCAACAAATTTTTCAATAACATTCTTAAATTGCTCAAAGTTTTTCGAACAGTATTCTAAAGTATATAGCCAGGTTCCCCTTCTTGTTAATACTGGCTACGGTGCCAAGGGTACCAAGGTATTCTTTTTATTACAAATTTGCAACTCGTGAAGGAGCCTTTAAAAATATTGGGTGGTATTATTGATTCCGTTCCGCAAGTGCGGAAAGCAATTTTTTGCGGAAGCCAAATTTGTTATTATTCATTCCGTTTGTGTGGTATCCTTCCGTTGTTGCGGTATCATGTCTACCTTGACGGTATTGCCATATTATTGATTACGCAATGTAGATATATTTCTTCATTTTGCTTACGCTCAAATATTATAACGAAAAGCTAACGGAAAGAACACAAATGTAAAATTGTAAAATTTGCAAGAAAAATTGTTTTAATTTAAATATTTTGATTGTTTTCAGTATCTTTTAAAATGGATTTTAAATGCATATTCCTTTTATTTTCAGTCCTTATTCTTTCAAATTTTATATTATGTACGTTAACTGAAGTGTATTCTGAACGAAAATTTAAGACTATAATTCAGAAATAGATTTTAAAATCCTTCGAAATTCATCACTCCTTTTAAAAACGTTCGTTTTTAAATCGATCGATTTTCATCACATACCTGATTAATAATAGATTTATCCTGAAATTTTTTTCTATTTTTGAACTTATAGGGCCCATACACAATACCATCATGATTGTACAATCAAGTGATTGTGCAATTAAGCTTGAAGCACACAACACACCAGCATGCTGGTACAAAATTCATTTTTTACCAAAATTTGTGTGGAAAATTTATTTATTTATTTATTAATTAATTTATTTATCAATGCAATACAACAAGAACAAGTCTTATATTACAGTATTGGGTAGTAATTTGGTAGATAAGTAAGATTTATATATAATAGTATGAAAATACAATTAATTTTAAAAAGAAGAAGAAAAAAATAATAAAGAATGAAAAATAAAATGACTATAAATTTTGTGTACAAATAATTATATATATTAACAAATAAGTAAATGTTAAGTAAGGCTATTTTAACTGAAGTACTCAAATAGGGCAGATTTAAAATGGCTTGCATTGCTTATGATTTGGATTCGAGGGGGTAGTTGGCTCCAGAGACGAATCGAGTTAATAAAGAAGTGTTGATTAGAAATTGATTTGTTATACCTGATCCTATTAATCTTGTGACCTCTGTTCGATCTAGAAAAAGTGATTCGATCATAAAGGTAGGACGGCTGTTGACTATATATAATCTTATGCAAAAATAATAGAGTTCGGCAAGTCAATAAGTTATCAAATGTTATGTTACATATCTGTTTCGCATATTGTGAGATGCTATGGTTCCTTTTTATTCCAAATACATATCTAGCAATATTATTGTATGTTACGTTGAGCCTTCGCCTACTAACCGAATCGCAACTTGAAAAAAGCTCGCACCCATACATGAGTGTTGGCAACAAATACGTTTTAGCTAATAGCATTCGGATGTGAATCGGTGTATAATATTGTGACATCCATAAGTTCCTTAGCATAGAAAATGTTTTTCCACAGCTTATTTTCACATGGTCTGACCAATTAAGTTGATTGTTAAAAACAACACCAAGATTTTTTGCAGTATCAACATAATTAATTGTCATTTCATTAACCTTTATTGGTGGTAGACACGTGTTTATATATTTTAATGGTCCAATAACAATAGCAACTGATTTTTTTGGGTTTAAGCTTAGACCATTTGCAGATGCCCAATGATAAATATGATTGAGATCTTCGTTTATAAGTTGAATGCAATTTGCGGCGTCTGATATTTTACAGCTTATATAGAGTTGCACGTCGTCAGCATACATTTGACATTTGATTTGGCATACATTAGCGTATATAGAATACAATAGAGGTCCAAGAATTGAACCCTGTGGCACACCTCTGAGCATTAAGCAACGTTCAGAGACATTTGTTTCGTGGGATACGCTTTGACATCTGGCACTTAGATATGACGTTAATAGTTTTAATGCTGTTGAGGAAAAATTGCACATGTGCTTTAATTTAAGACAGAGAATGGAATGATGAACTGTGTCAAAGGCTTTGGAGTGATCAAGCAGTATTAGGAATGACATCATTTGTCGTTTATCAATTTGGCATCTTATTTCCTCCGTGACATCAATCAGAGCAGTAGTACAGCTGTGCTTGGGTCTAAATCCAGATTGCCTTTCATTTAACATGGAGTTTGTATAAAGGTAGTGGCTTATTTGCGAGTGTATTATTTTCTCACAGACTTTTGACAAATAAGGCAAAATTGAAATCGGTCGGTAGCTCTTATCAGATTTCAAGATCGGTATAATTTTAGCATGCTTCCATTCAGACGGGAACGTAGACGTTGTGATTATCGTGTTAAAAATATAAGTTAAGTGGGTTAGTATGTAGGGAAGAGTAAGCTTGATAAACTTTGGATGCAATCCATCATAACCAACGGCATTAGATTTGATATGTAGAAGTGTTTCAAGTACAGTTTCCTTGGTTACGTGTGTAAATTGAAAGGAAGTTATTTGGTTGTGACTACTGCCCAAGTTATTATAAAAATTTGTGTTTATTAGGGGCATAGGTGTGCCAGCAAATTGAAAGTTTAATTCGTTCACGTCAAGGACCTCTGCAGAGACATTCCTACGATTTACTAAGCCCATTTTACGAATTTCCCTCCATTTTCTACCAGAGTCAATATATGTTTGAAACTTATTGTGATAAAACGTCGATTTAGCCATTCTGATTTTTAAGTTTACGGCAGCCCTAGCATTTTTAAAGATACTATATAATTCTGGCATTCTGAAACGTTTCCACCTATTGTAAGCATGATTTCTGCGCTCAATTAGACTTTTTATCTCGTTTGTAAACCAAAATGTTGTAATGAATAACAATAAAATTTGTGCTGCTGTAATTATTGCTATTATCCTAAAACGAAAACGAATAAGGAGTAAAAGAAACGTGTTTTAATTTAAATTTTGTTTTAAATTTTGTATTTTTTGATGTTTATGCCTTAACGATTTAACATTTATGAGCTAACTTTACAGCACACGATACAAGCATGCTGGTACAATCAAAAAAATATCAAACTATTTTTGATAAAGCACCATCAGCTGGTACAATCACACCACAAGCTCATCACTTGATTGTACAATCATGATGGTGTTGTGTATGGGCCCTATTACTCTCTATCCTTCATTTGTAATACGTCTTCAGATTTATAGCGTAAAACTCTTCTTTCTAACCGCATGTCCAAGTAATCATCGTCGAAAAAGGCAATTGTATCCATACTTTAATTTTATATTAACTGCCTTTTAAAATTTCACATATAATTTACTAAAAACACTTTTTATTTTACTTTTCAATTTCTAATCTTGTCTTGAAATGTCTTTTTTCCCATCAGCTGACACAAAATCAACTCGTAATTAATTAAAACAGGGATGTTAAATTTGCTACGCAGAAAGTGTATACCGCAGGAATAAATAATTGCAATTTTCGTATCGATCGATATTTTTTTTCGCAAAATTTTCGTTTCCGTGCGGAATCAATAATACCACCCATTATTTCCCGTATTAATTCAATATTATCGAATTTTCCCATGTGCCAAGAAAGAAACATGTAACATTTTTGGATAAATTGTAATAATTAACCATGTAAGCTGCAGCATCGGCTAAAAATTCAAGTATTTTTTGTCGAAATTTTGTATTTTAAGCAGAGCTCTAAAATAAATTATATGTATATTGATTTAAAATAATTTTTTGGAAGTTATTTTTTTGTATACAATTATGAAATTTTTTGAAGAACTTTTTTTTTATAATATGAAAATTAAAAAAAAAAATATATCACTTAAAAATGTTAAAATATGCAAAAATATGCATTTAAAATCAATATATGCAAAAATATGCATTTTCACCAAAATATGCAAAAACAAATCGATGCCATTTTTACGCAAATTTTATGATTCGGAAAGATAATTGGTCGACAACGATCTTAGACTATCGACAAAAAACATGAACTTGCATGGAAATCGCATCCCTACTTATTAACATTAACGAATTTTGATTTTATTCACAAAAGACGAAAAATTTTAATTAAATTAAGAATTTCACAAAACGCAATATTTGTATGGGATAAAGGGCAAGTATGTCTCGAGAAAATGTTAAGCACAAAAAATTAATTGAGGTCAGTCATACATTTTATCCCACTAGGGGTGACTCCTCCTGGGCATTTATGGCACTTTTAAGGAATGGAGATATCGGGTAGGCATATTAGAAATAAATGATTGAGATGAAGAATAAAGTGGGGTTGGTCATACATTTGACCCATATAGGGGCATCCTAGGAGCTGCAGGGGCCATATTTAAGAATTTCATTAAACGGCCATATTTGTATGGCCACTCCCCAAGGGTTTGGTTTTAAGAAAATGTTAAGAACAAATATCTAATGGAGGTCGGTCATACATTTCATCCCCCTAGGGGCGATTCCTTGGCAGTTAAGCTTAAGCGTTTTTGAGTTACGCGCACATATGTTGTGCAACCTCTTCCATTTTCGAAATAAAAGTATATCTCGAAAACCAGAGAGTACCCGAATTAGGTTAAAACGCCATGTGCCCAGCTTGTCTGTTGTTTCAACTAGCACAGGGTAATCAATGAATAAGAAATGTCGTAATAAATAGAGAAACCATATAAATAAACCAAAAGGCTTGAGTTAAATAGAACACACAATTAAAATTTTAAAACATTTATCTACAAATATAACTGTAACATTAAAGACTGCGTGACAGATTGATCATCGCACAGCCTAAACGCCAGAAGTTATAAACTAGAAATTTAGACAGGAGGCTGGTCTCTCCAAATCGATCCAATAAGATGGGATTTTTGGAAAATCGAATGTTAAGGTGATAAAAATTGGTAAATTTTTTAACTTCTTAGCTCCAACTAAAATCGATACAAAAAAAGTGTAATAGTTATCGATGTTCTTTAGAACAATAAGCGGACAGGCGTCTGGTACTTTTTTGATATTCGGACCTTTTAAGGTGTAATCGAGAAAAACCTGTATTTTGGTACTTTTTGTCTTCACCTCTATGTTTTAACCAATACCAAATACGTAACTTATATACAAAAATAAATATCAAATTTGGTACTTTTTCGAAAGCCAAACGTTGAAGGGGTGAAAATCGTACCTATTTTCGGTACTTTTTTTACAAAACATTTTTCTCCATTCATTGAAATATATGTATTTATCGTGTGGTGTTTTTTACGATTTCTCCCATCAAACGCCTTCACCAGGTGGTGGATAGCGGGACGCCCACCAGATATGGCGGGTAAAGCAGAAATAAAATATTCAAGGCGAACTCAAAAATCAGCTCTGGTTACACGAGAAAATTCTAATATACCGAAAATTGCATACATTAAAAATTATGTAAACTCTATTATTAAAAATGTAAATAACTGGAAAATTCCAAAGAAAATTTAGTGAGAAAACTAAGTAAGCGTTTTTTATTTCCTTTTTGTATGGAAATCGATATTCAGTTTTCTCAGCAAATTGTGAATAAAATCAAAAGTTGTGCACCGAATACAATGAAATAAACTTCATTTGATTCGAAATATGCTAAGCTAAATGTTTTAAAACCAAAACTGTCGCATTTTTATTTTTGTATGAATTTTTTAAGGACAAAAAAATTGTTTTTTTTTCAAAATTTTCCGTTTTTTTAAAAATTCAACGCTATCTCTGAAACTACTGGGTTAATTTAAAAACTATGTAAGCACTGCTTAAAGTCATTACTGTTGCCGAATTTCGAATATGGTCAACCGTTTTTAAGTTATGTAGTGAAAGTGCCTAACTTTGGATATCTCGAAAAGTAGAGCTAATAGAGAAAAATGGAGATTAGATTTGAAATCAACGACCTCAAATTAGTAGTAGTTTGCAATCAAATTCAAGACTGCAAAATGACTGTTCCGCAGTGTAACTTATGTTATGCGATTAGCCAGAAACCACAGCGGCTCATAAAGTCAACAAAAATGATGCCTTTGATCAATTTCAGCCTGGTTTATTTGGCAAAGTCATGGAAAATTGGATATTGCGGATATTTTAAATGCGCATTGCCCAGCAATGGCGTTGCGGTTATATTCCATTCATAAAAGTCTGTTATTTTCTCACAGACTTTGTGAGAAGAAAGAAGTCTTAATAAAGGTAGATTCACCCAAAGTTTTTGTCCAGACAAAATTTTTATCTAATGAGATTCTTCTGTAGCACGATTTACTTATTTTGGAAAATATGTTGGGAAAATTAAAGCTGCCATATGTAAACAAAAGCTATTAGCTTTACATATTGGCAGTATTTTAGGGACAGATACTTTTGCACAAGGTATATGCCCTGAGAAGCCTATGCTGGTTGTCCCTTTCTTTTTTTTATGTAGTTTTACATGTTAAATCCATATAAGGAAATACAAAACAAATGATAGCTTGCATATAGTGTCCGGGAATTCCCGCACAAGTTTCCAGGGATTTTTTTCCCGAAAAATGTGCGGGAATTCCCGGGATTTTTTTTATTTATTTCTATTATTGCTGATTTAATTGTAAATAAAGTTGTCATTAAATAGATCTTAGCCGTTATGCATAAAGGGGTTAAGTCAAAAAAACGCATTTGATTTTTTGATTGGCGTTTATTAAATTTTTTTTCTCTCCTTCGCTTGGCTTAAATCACTTTAGTCTAGCACAACTGCTTCTAATCTTTATCATTTAACAAAAAACTACAGACATTTTTGCCAAACGCTAAAAAGATGTCAATTCATATCCGATAAGAAAGGCAATGTTTAATGTTAAATGCTCTGAAATTTCGAAAGAATTTAACTCTTCTTCTTTCGAAATTTCACAATTTTTAATTTGCTTAAAGACCCAGATTTATTTTATAAAAACGAAAAAAAAGTTGTTTCCATTTTTTAAAAAAATGTAATGTAATGTAATAATATGCTTCATAAAAGATTTTGCGGGTTAGTTTCTGTAATAGATGATAACAAAAGTTATAAATAATGGGTGATTTTTTAAGAGCTATTTTCTAGAGCTATATTCAGAAAAATGTATGAAATCTTTATTTGAATCGATTGTACGGTCCATATAATTTAATGTTTGAAGATGATTTCATGCAAATATTGACCGTGACTGCGCCTCAAATGGTAAATCCGCTTAGTCCAATTTTGGCATACTCTTTCCAACATTTCGGCCGGTATCTCATGAATAAATGCTTCAAGGTTGTCTTCCAATGCGTCAATTGAAGCGGGCATGTGTGCAGACATGAGCTTTAACATAGCCCCACAAAAAATAGTCTAAAGGCGTTAAATTCTCTAGACGGCCAATTGACCGGTCCCGAACGTGAAATAAAATGTTTACCGAACTCGCCTCTCAATAAGTCCATTGTTAAGCGTGCTGTGTGGCATGTGGCACCGTCATGTGGAAACCACATGTCATGCAAGTCAAGCGTTTTGGGCAGAAAAAGTTGGATATCATCTCACGGTAGCGCTCACCATTCACAGTTTCGTTACGATTCGCATCATCTTTGGAGAAGTACGGCCAAATGATGCCACCAGCCCATAAACCGCACCAAACTGTGACTTTTTCTGGATGCATTGGTAGCTCTTGCAATGCTTCTGGCTGATCTTCACTCTAAAATCGACAATTCTGCTAATTAACGTACCCCTTGAGCCAAAAATGAGCTTCGTCGCTGAACACAAGAAGCGCGCGATGAACTTTCTTAACAGAGCACGCATTTTGATAATAAAATTCAATAATTTGCAAGCGTTGTTCGTTTGTAAGACGATTCATGGTTAAATTATAGACCAAACTAAAAATGTTTGACAGTGAAACAAAACACGAAACGTGCGTCAGCTGTTTAAGCCAGTGTTGCCAAAAAGATATATATATATATGTATGTCCTTTATTTACCTAAACATAAATAGAATTACATTTCTAAACACCATAAATACTTAAATTAAGTTCAGTGTGAACATAGGCCGTCGTAAAAAAGATAATAGCTAAAAAATCACCCGATAAAAAAAAAACACTTATTCGATCCGAAAAAAAATAATTTTTTTTTAGAAGGAATTACAAATTTTGAAGGAAGAGCTAAGAAAACTGAAAGTGTCTAGAGATTATATAATGTTCCTTTCGACCATAAAGGCAAACATCCGTAGAAACGAAACGTTTTTTCTCTTGATAAAAATTAGAATTAGGCCTTCAAACGATTCGGTAAATGCTTAATCTGAACTAAAATCCTATTTTAAAAGAAATATTTTGTAATAACTTGTTTAAATAATGTAACTTTTTTGTTTTTATATTAATACTGTTGTCTTTGAATTAATTCTGTGGCAATAAGTGCTTAAGTCTATTTGTTTAGTTGTATAGGATAACAATTTAAAACTTTAAAAGAGGCCTTTGGAAATTTACTCCGATTTAAATACAATCGTCAGTTCTCTGCGGTTATAGTTTTTGTTCCTAAACACTCCAAATATTATTGGGCACTGAAAAAAGATACCCAAAAAGTAATTTTGCTATAACTTCCTCAAAAATCCTACAAAATAATTGAAATTTTGCCCATGTGTATTTTTGAACATGAATATCTTAAGGTAGAAGTACATAACACGCGTTAGTTCGTCAACGTGTGTCGTGCGTTTAAAAACTTTAGCGCATGCAAAATTGCAAGTTACACAACGCGCGTAAGGCCGAGGCCACACAATGAGCGGCTAAGCGTCAAGCGGCTAAGCGATGAGCGTCAAAGCGTCAAAGCGTCAAGTTTGAGCGGCAAGTGGCTTATTACTGAGCGCCACTTCTGAGCGGTTAGTTGTTAAAATGCCATTGTAAAGAGTGGCTTGTTCAATGTTATTACGTGAAAATCGTATTCATATTTTTTTAAGAAAAAAAAATTGCAGCCTGTTCGTCGATTTCGACCGAAGACTTCGTTCGCTTAACTTACATGTAAAACAAAAAGAAATTTTAAACAAGTAAGAAATCATAGTCGGTCAAGCCCGACCATATGGCACCCTACAACACAGTATTAATAAACACATCATGCTAATGTGTCCATATTTATCAAGCAAGGGGAATTAAACCATTTATGTACAAATCTATCCAATACAATACTGCCGTATGTCTGTGAAATGCTTTGATTTGCTGTTGCTAAAAGTTAACACCAAATTGACAAAACAAAAAATAATTTCTCGGTCATAAAATTTGATAATCTGTCTTGCCATAATGCGGTCGGCTTTGTACGAATGAAATCATAAGCTCCATATTAACTTTTGCCATGTTTATTTTTTGACGCTCAGAAAACAACTAAAAATTAGAACAAGTTTTATTCCTGAGCGACGCCGCTTAGCCGCTCAAAAATTTCGCTCGCATGCCGCTCAATTCGTGGCCACTTCAATAGTATTTCATATGTTTTAATTTTTTGACGCTCATCGCTCAGCCGCTTGACGCTTAGCCGCTCATTGCGTGGCCTCGGCCTTACAAAAGCCATGCCTGTCAGCTGTTTTTTATTTGTTTACTTATTTGTACATGGAAAACGGATCCGAAGAATATCAAGATTTTTTTATTTTATTGAATTTATTCTTTTTATATAAATATTGTATGTTTTTTGAGCTCTTCAATAAGTTTTTCTTTCATGATTCATAAATTTCTGGCGCAAACGCGTCAGTCATAATATTTTGCATGTAGCTTGTTCTATGAAAATACACTAGTTTAACTAACGCGTGTTATGTACTTTTACCTTTAAGGTGCCATTAAGCACTTTTTCCTTTTTGCCACAAAAATAAAAAATGCATTTATAAATTTATTTAATTGATATCAGGAAATCTTGTTTGTTCAAAAAAATTTAATTAAATAACATTTTTCATCGATTTGTATTGAGCACGAATTCCCGGGATCCCGGGAAATTCAAAAATAAATCCTGCTTTCCCGGGAAATGAAAAAGTCCGGAAAAAGAAAAACTCTACTAGCATCCAAATGTTGCCACCTTTTGTAAATGTACCTTGGGAGGGACAAAATACAAAAATAAACAAAATACACATAAAAAAAAATGTTGGCCGAAAAAACTTTTGTCCGGACAACATGGTTGAATCGATCTTAAGGTTGTCAAAAAGCAAAAACTTTCTAAACAGGAATTTTAATAATTTTGGATCTTTATTTCTTGATAACAAAAACAAAAGAATAAAAAATATTATCAACCAAACTCTTTTCTTATAAATATTCTTAAAAAATTGCAAAAATCTTAAACAAGCAAGTAAAATTATTTTTTGACATGATCTAGTTTTTTTTTTCATATTTACTATGAATACGTTTGAGTTATGTACTTATTTCTTCCTCTCTTACCTTTCCTAAGTAACAGCTTTTTCTGTTTTATATTTCCCTTAAACAAAATTCTTGATGAAACCAGAGACATACTGAAAACCTGATACGGATTCTTTATCATTTATTTTAATTAGTTACAAAGTGTTAATGGAATAATAAAGAACAAAACCAACTAAAACATAATGCAAAAAATGTCATACCAAAAAAATAAACACAAAAAAAATCTAGGCTAAAACCTTTAACACGTCTTTCTAAAAACTTGCTGCAGCAGAAGCAGAACCAGCAACGGAAACGACAACAGCGACAGTTGTGAAGACAAATAATGATCTTCTTTGTTTAAAATTTTGAAATACCACAATGATGAGTTTAATGATGAGGAAGATAATCATCATGATAGTCAAACTTAAAACAGACATTAACAGTGTGACATTTAATTGTTGTTGTTATTTTAGTTGCTCTCAGCTGCTGTATCTGTCTTAAGTTTTTTGTTTTCTTTTTTAAGTTTTTCTCAGGGTTGCCGAACATGGTCTTTTCCGACCAAATTTGGTCGAATATTTTTGGTTTGGTCGGATGGTAGGCCAAACCTTATTTTGGTCGGTTTTAGAAAATTGGACGGATAGCAGACAATTACAAATCTCATAGGTTTTTTACCAAACACAAACATTTTTTTTTAATTGTTGATGAAACTATGGATATGGCATTGATATTACGTTAGGAGCAAGTTACTTTGACGGTGTTAGTTTTATAAAGGTTGTTTTTGTCATCTTATTCGAGCTTACCAAGTCAGATGCCGTTTAAATTATTCTTCTTATAAAAAGCGCTGACGCCCTGGCTGGAACTGTTGGTAAGATTACAGCCTATTCATCGATGTCGAACGTAGACTTCGTTCGCTTAAATTACATGTAAAACTAAGACAATATTGTATAATTTGTTTTCGTTTTAAATGTAAGTTAACCGAACGAAGTCTGCAAGGTAGTAGGATGTATTGGAGCTCAGCCTTTGTCTAATAAAGTTTAATACTGTTTTTTTAAATTGTACAAACTTAAGTTCATAATTTTTGATTCATATTTTATTAGTGGTCTGTATATGTTATTGCATACGATCAATGAATTATTCTAGTTTATAAGCGTTATTAAATGAATTTGTGTATGGGCATTTCCTCAGAATGGTCTACCAGGATGAAAAAATAAAATGTTGATTATCATCGTCTTTTATTGTTTATTATTATAAAAAAGTTTTGTTCTTATAAAAGAATGGTTTCATAGCATATCTCAGCTGTTTTACTTGAGGAAATTGGGCTGGAAACTGGAAAATTTTATATTTTTCTGTATTTTCTACTTCTAAAGACATTTTTATATACTTATTTTACATGCAATAAATATGTTATGTTTACACTCTTTCTTCATAATCTCTCCATTACAACCAATTGTAAAAGGAGTATTAAGTTTTTTTGTTAAGGAAATTTGAAGACATTTATGGGCAAATGCGTGGTGATAATAATAAAAAAAACATATGGAAAAATCGTATCGATCCGTATGTTCGCGACCGGTAAATAAGCCAATTAAACAAAAACCAAGAGAGATATTTTATTTTGTAAATACTGGATGGAGACCTACATTAATAAACTTTAAAAAAAAATTAATCACTTTTGAATATCCCGATCCATTTCGCAGACTTTTACATTTCACTACTGTCAGCCAAAGTTGACTTCTATTTTGCGTACGTTCGTGACCACACGTTTATAACTCTTATTATGAAAACTTAAACCCAAATGCTATCGAATCGAAAAAAAAAATGTTAGGAAAAGTTTTGTTTTCTATATTATTTATACATTGGTGCGTTCGTGACCCCAGGAAATGCCCATATACATTTTGTTAAAGTTAAACGTTACCAGCAAATAAACTTTTAATAAAACTAGGGGTTAAGAGTAGGACGTTAAATATTTAATAGGTGTGAACATAGGCTTACTTTTTTGTTTTTACTATAATTACATATTTATGACAATATTATTGTTTTTAAATATTTCAAAAATTTGGTAGGTTTTGCAGACAATTTTGGTCGGATAAAAATTTTTCAAACGGCAACCCTGGTTTTTCTAGTGATTTTGAAATTTATTCTATTACGTTTTAGTGTTTTTATTAAACAGATTTTAAACTTTTGATTTCAGTTTTTGTTTTATTTTTTTTGAATTTTTTTTTTGTTAAATAAATTTTGTTTTTTAGTTTTCCGAAACAAAAAAAGTTTATTTTTTTTTGGTTTGTGTTTTTTTTTTTTTGTTTGCTCCCATTTCTTTTGAAATGTTTAAATTTATTTTATTTCTTCTTTCCTGCTGTCTTTTCGTGTTTGTTTGTTAAAGCTTTTGTTTAAATTGATGTTTTGTTTTGTTGTAAAATTGTTTTCTTTCTTTATATTTTTCTTGGATTTATTGTGGTAGATTGTGTAGTTTGTGATGTTGATGATGTTTCTGATAATAGCGATCATTTGGGTTATGGGGCGTTAAAACTTTTACTTTTTTCCAAAATTTATTTTTATTATTAAAAGTTGTTTTTTTTTAAGTTATCAAGTTATTTCTGTATTTAAGCAATTAATTATTCATGTTTGCTTTTGTTCTTTAATTTGTAATTCCAATTCATTTTGTTTGTGTAATCGGTATGTTTGGGGGGACAGGGAGAATATAATCTAATACATAATATTAGTGTTTAGCTGTTATTTAATGGTAGCTGGAGAAAATATGTAATTTGTTGGTTTACATTAAGAAATAATTTATTGAATAGTGTTGTGCTTCTCAAAAAGACACTTAACCCATTAATGACTGAACCTAGATTTCGTGGTACGATTTTGATGAAATTTCACACATTTGATATTATGGGCATTTATATTGACATTGCGTTTTTTTTTTATTTTTACCTGTCAAGCCTTGGCCCCTAGACCATGGGTATTTTTCTACCCACTTCGCTCTTAAAGAGTTCTAAAACACAAGATTTTTTGAAAACCAAAAATTAAAAAAATCATTTATTGCATGCATTGATGTGAGTGTTGTGTGCTTATTTCACTACCCTGCAAATAAAATTGGACCACCTGACCCATTTTGATAAAATGGACTACTCCATGGACTAGTCCGATGTAATGCAAGCATGGACCATGTCATTGTTAAAAACAGTTTGTAGTGAGACGACAAGTCTCCGTTTTTTAACGACATGCTTTCGTTTTTAAACGACTTCAAAACTAATCCTCTTGAGTATACCATGGAGTAGTTTTAAAACTACTCCTTAGTGGTCCAAAGGTGGGTTATATGGTCCTCTCCTAGGACATCGTAATGTTAAATAGACCAGGTTTTTTCCATACGTTTGGGTTAGTTTTGGACTAGTCCTGGTCCCTTGTGGACTACTCTTTACACGCGTGTTTGGACTGGTCCTATTATTTGCAGGGTATATACGTTGAATCTGTTCCAGCGGGAAAAGGAAGAAGTACGGATGCCTTCTAGAGGGCCTTTGTATTCCTTCTTTTGGATGAAAAGGATGGTTAAATTTTAAGGGCCGATGTCGATTTTGAATAAAACACCAATTATTTAGGAAGTTATTGTCATTTATTCTATGCCGTTAATGGGCCGAATTATCTCATCCTATAGCTCCTGAATTGTTGCTTGCTTATCGACGTACACCTTTTCTGTCAAATAACCCCAAAGAAAGAAGACCAACGGTGTCAAATCAAATGATCTTGGCGGCCAATTGACATCTCCTCCACGTGATATAACACGGCCATTGAAGTCGTTGCGCAAAAGAGCCATTGTTTCGTTAGCTGTGTGTAACGGGATCAAAAAAAAAAATTCTTTTGCTTTTGCTTGTGGGAAAAAAACATAACAAAAAATGTTACTCCTTCGCTTCTCTGTTGTCATAGAAGGGAATGTGGAATGTTTTATATTTTATACGAAAGAGCCGAGGCCTTCTTTACTAATGTTTTGGATGCTGCTATGGTGTATGCCTGGAATTTACACTGCATGCTAAGAAAAGCTGAAGGATCTCCAATCATGAGTCAATTTTATTTTATGTGAGCGTTGTTGAAGCATTGGTGTAAGAGAAAAAGTTGTCACAAATGGACAAGAAATGGCAAAGCGCATGGAGAGCTTTGACCATATGATAAGCCATATTATTCAGCTTAGCCGATTTGGACAATGTGAAGCAGAGTTTGGTTGTACAAAACGAAAATTTTAGTTACACCCAAAGGCTAGTTTTGCACATTTTCATGCTGGTGTCAAAAAAATATTAAAAATATAAAATAATCTCAAAATTCGACCACAGTTGTGATATTTATTTCTTTATTTTTTACTAATAAATAGTTCATTTTACATAAAATATCGCATTTTTACTTGCCAAAAAAAACTATGTGTTTTGAACCCTCTGACAGCGAAGTGGGTATTTAAATACCCATGTCATTGAATCAAACCTGTGGTCAACGTTATTGGCCCAATTTAGCTAATATTTTTTTCTAAAGCGGAGCATACCTAAGGCTATATGTCACCAAGAGGGTTTTTCGATTTTCCACTCTCCCAATTTTCCAGAGCCGTTGTCGTTCACTTTTTCCAAATATTAAAAATTGCTAACTTGTAAGCCGCTAACTTACCCAATTAAAGGGGGCAAAATTTAATTTCAAAAATTTGTTTAAGTAGTCTTATCCTTTCTTTATCTATCTGTAAAAACCAATTTCCGATACCTCTTACCTGAAGTTAGCCAGAATTTTTCTACGAAGGCTCTGTTTTTGGGTATTTAAATACCCATCCGTCCTTAATGGGTTAAACATGCTAATTATATAATTTTTGTTTTTTTTTTCCTTAAAAAAAGACTTTTTATTTTATCTCAACATTTATTAGTTAATTAAATTAGTTTATTGTGTTTGAAGTTGGCTTAAAATTAGGTTATATAATTCCCCAGTTAAACTTAAGATGCCTTTAAGAAGAAGTAACGAAAAAAGAGCTCTAGGTAAATCTTCTGCATAAAAAAATATTTAAGGTTTGTAAAAGGTGTGTAAATAAAATTTTCTCTGTAATTTTTTTTATCTAAGAAAGCTTTAAAATTTAATTTTCATTCCTAAAATTTCTGGGAAGTTTTTGTAAATAATATTCACAGAAAAATAAGAGTAGAATAATTTATTTGAAGTTTTTGATATTAAAATTAGGCTTAAGTATCGGGTGATTTTTCAGCTATTATCTTTTTGGCAACACTGGTTTAAACAGCTGACGCAAGTTTCGTGTTTTGTTTCACTGCCAAACATCTTCAGTTTGGTCTATAATTTAACCATAAATCGTCTTACAAACGAACAACGCTTGCAAATTATTGAATTTTATTATCAAAATGCGTGCTCTGTTCAGAAAGTTCATCGCGCGCTTCTTGTGTTCAGCGACGAAGCTAATTTTTGGCTCAATGGATACGTTAATAAGCAGAATTTTCAATTTTGGAGTGAAGATCAGCCAGAAGCATTGCAAGAGCTACCAATGCATCCAGAAAAAGTCACAGTTTGGTGCGGTATATCGGCTGGTGGCATCATTGGACCGTACTTCTTCGAAGATAATGCGAATCGTAACGTAACTGTGAATGGTGAGCGCTACCGTCAGATGATATCCAACTTGTTTCTGCCCAAAACGCTTGACTTGCATGACATGTGGTTTCAACAAGACGGTGCCACATGCCACACAGCTTGCTTAACAATGGACTTATTGAGAGGCGAGTTCGGTGAACATTTTATTTCACGTTCGGGACCGGCCAATTGGCCGCCTAGATCGGTCAACATTTGCATGAAATAATCTTCAAACATTAAATTATATGGACCGTACTATCGATTCAAATAAAGATTGCATGCATTTTTCGGAATTTAATGTGTTTTTTTTTTAACTTTCCTATAGCTCTTAAAAAATCACCCATTATTTCAAAGGATTGATGGCAGGTGCCGTAGTGGCGCAAGTGGTAGAACAGCAAAGAATTCTGATGATGGGAATGTGGTTATTTTCGCAACATTTGAATTCGACCCGAGTTCAATACCGTGTTCTGTCAAGAATAAAATTATCAAAAAATTTTTAATATAATCAAAAACTTCAATTTAAAACCAACAGTTTAATAAAAAAATCACACTTGCTAATAACTTTTTGTATTAAAATTAATTTTCTTTTTTAGCAATGAAGTGCTTAGTCAAAAGAAATATAATAATTTCAAAAAGAGTTTGTATTATTCTGTTAAGAGTTTGATAGAAATACTCGCCTCTTCTTTATTGTTAATTTGAGTCCTCGTCACGTCCTATTAAATGCATACTTGTTGCACGCAACATCCTGAGATTTAAGGACATAATAGGAAAAGAAATAAATTAAATTATTAATTAGCTTTTTTAAGTCAAATTTAAATTTTTAAACCTTTTTTGCAATCGTTCTCATCCCTCAATATTTCACATACTTTTTATTGTATTTTATAAGAATTTGTAAAAAAAGAAACAGAAATTCCCACATTCGATTTGAAAAAAAATTACTCCTCTTATAAAAGTCGTTGCCGATGTCAATGTCAATTTTAAGTTGTACTACATCAAATTGACTAATACATCACTTCGACGTTAATTTGGCATTTTCTTAGAACAAATATGAATATATTTATTATCAAGGTTTCGTTATAATGTGCTAAATTCACATTTCATACTATTGACAAACTGAAGTTTATTGTTGATGGGATAAGCTATTCCTATGCGCATTTCACTGGTTGCTTAGGCCAGATCGGCAGGAAACTTCATCCAAAGATTTTAGAAAAACTAAAGATATTATACATATTAAACTGTTAAGCGAATAAGAATTATAAGCCCCAGTTTTACTTGTAACAATATCAAAGCCTAAACAAAAAAAAAAAAAACAACACTTAACAGTGAGTTTATCTTTGCTTACAATCCCGACCACAATTGGTTGATTTTTTGTCAACTCTAAATGTATGTAGTTGTACGTGGTTAAAGAAAAAACAAAAATAAAACAAATTTCTTATTTTGCCAGTTCATTTATTAACTTTCTAACTAAAATTCCTTTTACTTCACTTGAGTCTTTTTTCTAATTTTTGTGTTATAGAATCTTTATCTATAGTAAATATGAACACGCAAAGAAAAAACATGGTTTTGGTAAACATATTCTAAGAGCAACATATTATGATAAGATTCATGATTGTTGTCAACGTATTACGATTATTATTGAACCATATTATGACCAAATATAATCGTAAAATTACATCAAAATATGTTTCCCTTAATTATATTCTTATCATGTTAATCATAATAAGTTAAGAAGTAATCATATTATGATACAAAGTAATTATATTATGGTTAAAAGTATTCATAACATATCTGAAAGAATCATATTATTATTACTGTTATCATATTATAATCGTAGGCTATCATAATATCGGGGTTACGGTTTGTCGTAGGTTGCAATTGTTTATAAATTATTTCATACAATTTTTATACTTTTTCTATTAAAATTACATTAAACTTACATGCAATGGTCCCTGTCAGGGCTTTTGCGGGCAGATGGGACAACGCCATACCGGACTTCTGCAGATTGTGCGATGATTCAGAGGAGCTGGAGACGATCGAGCATGTACTGTGCCATTGTCCCAGGATGCTGGGTCTCAGGCAGAAGTGGCTAGGAGATAGGTTTCACGACGAACTGCGGTGCATCGCTGGATGTAGTCCGGCTGATCTACTGGGGTTTGTCGGAAAAATAGTGCGGCTGTTTCTGTTGAGGGGACTGTAGAGAGGGCAATAGTTCTACGCGAAATCTACTAACTTTCTATCTTTCTTGTTTCTATCCATCTCATACTTCTTTTCTTTGCTGTCTTTTCTTTTTTCTTTTAATTGAAGGGATTCACAATGGACCGTATTGGTCTCCGAGTGGAAGTGTGCCTTTGGGCGCATAACCCTTCTTAACCTAACCTACATGCAATGGTCCATATTTTTTGCACTTTCACAAAGAAAAAAAAAACTTAAAATTTGTTTAGCAATGCTATTTTATTTAACAATTTTTTTTAATGAACAATTTGTTAACTTTTCTTTCATTTCTTTCAAATATTACGAAATATTATTAGAGTAAAGATATTTTGTTTGCATCTTAAGCATACTATGAGTACACCTATAGAAAGTTATTATGTACTGACTGAAATATCATTAAATGGTTGTAAGCAATTTAATATGTTTTCAAAGTTATCATTATTTAGTTGTTAGAAAAATAATTATTTTTCAATCAACAATAATCAAATTTATAATTGCGATAAACATTTAAATGTTTACAGTAACTATAATATTGCTTATCTATATATGGGCAAATCCTGCGTGACGAACGCTACATTCGCACGCGTTTTCTGATTGAAATATAGACTTTTTTTGGTGTTTTAAAAAAGATAGCTTCAACTTTTATATAGTATTTAGTGACATTAATATGTACTTACGAATGGTAAATATCATAATTTCTTAGCAAGTATTTGTTGCGAAATAATTGATCACAAAGTTTTGTGACGTACGCTACAAAAAGTGGAAGTAACTTCAAAGGTTGAAGTGCGTTTTCCTAATTTTTAGCGAATTTGGCATGATAAGGTATACAAAATCTAATTCCTAAAAGAAAGATGACTATAAGAGAATTCTAAACGCACTTATTCGCAGCCAAAAAATTTTGTGATTTTTTGACAAAAGCCGTGGACCCTTTGTGACGCACGCTATGTAACGCACGCTACAGTTTTTCCAGTAGTATTTTATTACTTTATTTTATTTATTATAACAAAACAAATTATATTTTTATGAATTGCATTTCTTAAACTAATTTCTTAACTAATAAATATCAACTTTTTTTTTTAACGAAATTTATATTTTGATAAGGTTGCTGTAAGTGATACTTTAAGCACAAAAATCACCTAAAATAATGCTAAATTCACGTATAACATTAAGAAATCAGCAGTGGGGTAGGATTTGGTAAAAATTATTGCATTAATGATCATTGAAATACATATTTTTAAATATAAAAATAAAATTATACATATAGTCTTATATTTCATTAGAAAAAAAATCATTTGAACAATTTTTGGTTGGTGGACTGTTTCTGGGATTTGCCCATATGTATATATAAAAACGTTTGTGTCGTGTATGTGCTCCTAAAAATTTAGAACCGCTAAACCGATTGACACCTAACTTGGACAATTAATTATTTTAGTCGGGGGTCAGGTTTCTCTTAAGTTTAATCCCGATAGGTGGCGCTTTTGTGGTGATATTTAAATTTGTTATATTTAAGGTACGATTTGGCTGAACATCCCAAAATATGTTTTTATTTTTTTTTTTTAAATTCCCAAGCAGGGACCAAACAACTAGTATTTAATAAAAATAAAAATTTTTTGTTTGCGACAACAATATATTGTTACATTAAACATAGTGTAGTTGCCGTAACAATGCCGAAACATATTTTTTCTCTGCGTGAACTAACGATAACTTGTCAACTCTTATTCAAATACTGCCAGTGCCGGACGACTTTTCCCATCACAGTAGATGCTGAACGCTCTTCTAATCGGAGTCCGGCAGTATCTTCTCTCCTTATGGGAGTGTGGCCGGCATGATTTAATATATTTCGAGCTAATGGATTCGGGTGCAACTCAACTCTTTTTAAATATTTTACCGCATATTTCGTCTTTATATTTAGTAACTAAAGCACATTGGGATCCTTGTGGATATTTAAGTTTTCATAGAAGAAGTTTACATTGGCGCCTTTGAGTTGTTGCGATATTAGAGACAAAGGCAGTGCCCCATAACTGAATACCGTAACGCCAGATTGGCTTTAAGATAGAGTTGTAAAGTAGAGAAGTTTTCAATCGAGACTAACTGCCTGTTTTTGAAATTAAAATGAAAATTTTCCGTAAGTCCCAGTCCATATTATGAATCATTTGCTGCGAAACATTTGAGTTTGTTGATGAAAGGGGAAAGACGAATGGAAAAGTCTACTTTGTTTCGGGCACAAGCTGTTCTTTTGATTTTGCTATTGAAAGAAAGAGAAAAGGCATAGAAAATGCTTAAATGCTGCAAAACAAAAGTTTTATTGTATGGACGCGAAAGCAGTTTCAAAAGAGAATTGAAGGTAGTTTCTGCAGCATGTTTCATAATACAGACGAGGACTTAAGAAATTTATATTGAAAACAACAACAAAATTGAGCTTTTTATTGTTGTTTTAATGTAAATTCCCAAACGAATATTTTTAGAGAATTTCTTCCAATAAGCAATTAATTTTAATTGCTTTTTGTTTCATTTGGGTTAAACAGGCAGTAAGAAAAGAATTTCTTCCAATACTTAATTTTAATTGATTTTAGTTTCATTTGAGTTTATTTTTCACCTGTTTATATGCCGAGATATTTTACATGCAAGTGTTGGGAGTGAAGGGAGCCAGATTCCCGATGCAAGGTGAATGTTATACGTGAGCATTTTTGCTCATTGATCTTTATCCTCAATTGTTTTAACCGCTTTTTCAATTCAAATATATGATCCTGTAATTAACGAGATGCTTCATGACGGTTTTCTTGTACACTTAGAAAAGCTGTATCATCGGCAAATGTTGAAGTTTTGGTGTAGTTTAATTGTTGGTATTTCCGAAGTATATATCTATCAGGTATAATAGAGGGCCCAAGATGCATCATTAAGGGCCACCAGCATCAATCGGATGAGGAGAGCTTAAAATATTGCCTCTTTTTATAATAAATTTTCGACCGACTAAGTAACGTTCAAACAGCTTCAATTTATACAATTAGCCTTCATGCCAGATTTTTATGGAAAGATTGAGAAACATCGATGAAGACTGCGAAGCAATATTTTCTTGCTTCAACGACTTTTCTAATGAAGTGTACTATTCGATGGGTTTGTTCAATTGTGCTGTGTTTTCATCTAAATCAGTATGAATGGTTTGGAATACATCTATTTTCATTTAAAATCTGGGTTAATTTTAACACTAATAGTTTCTTCAATAGATTTCTTAGATAATAAATTAAAAGGCCTATATGACTTGGCTTTTGTGTGATCTTTAAGTCATCTCAAGATTTCCTGTCGAAGTAAGGAATAAGAAAATACAATTATTGTTCCTCAGGCGTCGACGTTGACTTTCATATTGTTTAAAACTTTTTGAGGACTCTTAACTCAAAAAGATTTTGAATGATGAACACTAGAGTTGGTCGTTCCCAAAAAAACAAAAAAATTTGATGATGAAATAAAGTTACAGCTATCTTCTTAATCACTATTATTGCAGTCAAAACATTTAAACTATTTTATATGTATAATTTTAGTTAATGTTTTTTACAACAATAATTTCCATTTCAATATTTACGTTTATGTTTAATTACTTTCACTATCTCCTCCACTCTATTCCAGCTAAAAAACACCCTGACTTTCTGTTAAGGTCGCATAACTTACTAAAGAAATGTTGGCTCTGAAGGTCTTTTTAACTTTTTATTCCGTATAATTATTTACTTTCTCCAAAAAATTAATTTTTTTTGTTACGTTACGATTGATTTAATCATATTATTTTTTCAATTTCATAGTACCACCCTTTAAATATGCAACTGGTAACGGTTCATACACCATGATACTACAAAATAAGTAGTACAGTGTCGAACAAAAGTGTTTGAAAAACCGTTTTTATTAATTTTAATAAAATTTACTTTAAGTAATTTTAGTTTTATTTCTTAAGGTTTTGTTAAAATATTAAATAGATCAAAAGAGAGATACGCAAAAATAATTAATTTAGATATTTTACTTACAACCCAAGTTCACTGATACTTAATAACAACCGATCCAGAAAAAATTGTAAAAAAGTTTTTATAAATTTTGCAAAGAATTTTGGACAAAAATTAATTAATTGAAAAAATTATTTAATAAATTCCATTAAAAAATGTTAACAGAGTTTTTGCAAAAAAAAAAAAAAACTTATCATAAGTATTGAAAAAATCTTTTTTTGAAAAGCTTTTTATTCAAAACTATTTAATATATTTTCTTAATAAAAAGTCAAAGTTTTTGATAAACAGTAAAGCATGAAATAGTAAAAGCTTTAATAAAGCTTTCTATAAGTCCTTTTTGAATGTTTCTATAAGTTTTCATAAAAAGTTTACCACGAGTTCTTTTAATAAACGGCTATATATGATATTTATTAAAAATAAATTAAAACAACTTTTTTAAAAAATTATTTTCCAAGAAATCTTAAACTGTTGATTTATTTCCAGTAAGTTTTTATTTTGAAAAGTTTTTCAAAATAGCTTTCTGTATATTTTCACATAAAAATTTTTGTTGTTGTAAAACAAAAAAAGCAAAGCTTTCTAGAAACTTTATATAAAAGATTTTTATGAGATTCTTTTTAAGATGCCTTCTAGAAGGTAAAAATGTTGTATAAAAAGCTTTACATAAGCTTTTTCGTAAGCAGCTTTTATTTGTTGCTTTTTAAAAGTTTCATATAAGCATTTGTAGCACCTACCCAGCGGGAAAAAGAAGGAGTACGGAGGCCTTCCAGAAGGCCTCTGTACCCCTTCTTTTGGATAAACAAGCCCTTCTCGCTCCATTCCATACTCATATCTTTTTTACACGCGTTGTCATTGCGGAGAAGGCCTTCCGCTTTCCTTTCTTCCACAAAGCTTCTTAAAGGCCTTCAAATAAATGGCTTTTAGAAGGCTTTCCAGAGAATGACTGTCAAAAGGCCTTAGCAAAAAGGTTATCTTGAAGGGTTTTTAAGAAAGGTATGGTAAAAGGTCAATTAATGGCTCTTAAAAGGCCTTTCAGACCATCCTTATACAAATGCATTAAAGGTCATATTGAAGGGCTATCAGTCTAAAACATCAAGGAATATTTCCTTACAAATGAAATTAGAAGACTGAAAAGGTTTCATGTACATATTAGATGTGATATCTATTTTTTTATTGAAATAATTAAATTTGCTAAATATTGTAAAATAGATTGCAAATAAAAGTTTATAATAAAATAAAACTTTTAAGCACAAGTACCTATCTTCCTTAATGAACAAAACTAAACTAAACTAAAAAACACACATACTTTGATATTTGCATTTGTGGTAAACAGCTTTAAGCTTAAGCTCTTACAATTTCGTTGATTCTTTGTGAAGTAAACAGCAAGCAGTGTTACCACCAACAAAATTCCAAATAACACTTGAGATGAAGCAAATTTAAACAAAATTACACATGATATACAACTGAAGTTTTATTTAATAAAAAGACATTTACAAAGAAGCAAAAACACAACAAACTCATTGAAAGAAGGTCAATGTTATCAAACTGTATTTTAAATTAATTTACAAAATTGACATTAAAGACTTAAAACAATTAATAAAACATAAAATAAAACTCCTAAAATAATGTATGTATATGCTCATTGCAAGTCCTAATGGGTGTTTTTTTAGCCCCATAGACCTTATGAAAGGTTAGCTGTCAAACGAACTGTCATACTGCTTTCACTTTTTGCTCAGGCACATCATCATGAATAGATTCATGCTTGAACAACGCCACCAAATTATCCAAATTTGTTTTGAAATTCAGCCATCGAATTTCGCAACTTACTGCCTGTTTAACGATGTCGAACGTCAACGTTCGCATAGAAAACTACATTTAAAACAAAAACAAATTTTCGAATATTGTTTTTGTTTTACATCCAACTTTCTATGCGAACGTTAACGTTCGAAATCGATGAACTGGATGTTATAGGCGACTTCATGATTAAACTGACGCAACTTATTTTTTCACAAATGATGGCAAGGTGTTGACTTAGAGAAAATTAACTGTCAATTAGACTTAAGGGCATTCATCATTTTAGTCGTGACATGCAGCCAGCAATGCTCGAAGAAGAGAAACAAAATTGGACATCTACATTGCGTTTCGTCAAGGACAAGCGCGGTGCCTATTTGTTTGAAAACAGTTTCAAATGGTTATGCCGTGTATCAATCTGCGATCAAAATTAGTTTTTTTTTTGTGTTGTCTACCATTTTAAGTTTAATGGTCTTACAAAATACCTTATACCTTATTTAGTAAACAAAATGCCTGCAGGGTTTTATACAACGGTCCCTTGCGTAATTCAGTTTTACAACCTTAAAAGGCGTTAAATATTCTTCAAACTAAAGCATTAAAAAGTAGCAAGATATAAATAAAATTAATTATGTGTTGCAATATTGGAAACATATCTTCCCCCCAGGGCTGTTTTTAGTTTGAATAACTTTTTTCTATAAACTTCAGGTTCTAAATCACTATGTTTGGCATGATATCCAAATCTAAGGGTTCATCTTGCGCCATTCATTACCAAACTTTAGAAAATATATTTTTAATGATTGAAGTCTTTTGTTAAAAAGAAACCGAGACTTTGGTTTAGAAGACTGAGCATTTTTAAGCAACAGTATTTATAAAGAAATAAATGTCATTACTGAAATCGAAACTGGATTTTATTTGGGTATCTGAAGTAAAAATTTCAAATTACACCCGAATTACACCTAAGAGAAATTACCCACACTCTACCCACGACCGTAAAAATTATACCAAATTCGGGTAATTACCCATAAAGTGGCAACACTGACAGCAAGCATTGTTGTCATTGAAATCTGATTGTCTGTTGTGCTCCTGTTGGTGTAAGAGCACAAAGCTCTTTTTTAAAAACTCGCAAATTGTGCTGATCTTTTCCTAAGCTTTTCCTTTAACAGCTTAAAATAAGTTTTTTGATTAAACAAAGTTTCTTTAAAAATTTTTCAAGATTTTTTTAGAAAAGTTTTTTGTAGTAAGACTTTTTTGAACCAGCTTTTTCAAAAACTTTTTTCTTAAAAAGAGTTTTTAACAAACATTTTTTTTAAGCAAACCTTTCACAAATGCTTTTATTCATAAAGTTTTTAAAAGGATATTTTTTCATAAAATGCTTTGAAGAAAAACCAATTTTTTTAAAGAATTTTTTTGTTAAAATAAATTTTTCTTTAAAAAGCTTTCTCAATAAAAAGTTTTTTTAAGCAAAAAATATTGTTTTAACTAAAAAAACTGTACAAAGAAATATTGAAAAACTATTTACGAATGAATTTTAAAAATTCACGAAAAACCTAAGCTTTTTTGTACTTTTGGTTATCACTGTTTTTAACTTAGTTCACAAGCTGTCAATGAAAAGTAATTATTATTCATTTTGCTGTACACTATTTTCTGCAATGAATTATAGGCAAAACTCATTATAACTACCAAAAAAAGTAAATTTTTTTCACACTCATGACTAAATTTTTAGCAGTCAACGAAAGTGAAAAATCGTTTAAAAGACATTTAATAAATCACCTATTAAAATTAACAAAATCTCATCAGACAGCACTTGCTCTAAGTGTAAAGCTGTGGCATTTGAAAAAATGCTGGGGTTAAAAAACTATTTCAAAATATTTGGCGTTAGAAAATTTTACTTCTCTTATGAAAAAAAAACTTTTTAAAAGAAAAACATCTTTTTATTTAAATTAAATAAAAATCAACTCTTTAATCGAAACATTTTTATATAAAAAAAAGTTAATACGAGGTGAAAGTGTTGCATACAAATGTGACATGAGTATAATATTGTTGTCTGGAAGTTGTTGGGTATCATCATATTGGTTGGTTCAAATCATCGTCATCTTGGGACTGAATGTTTAATTGAAACTTAAATTCACCAACAGCAACAGCCAAACATCTGCAGCAATAACAAGAAATGTTTGTAATAATGATCATCATCGTCAACATGCACTTTCTTTTTCATTGCAACATTTTTTGTAGTCTGCCTACTTTTTTTTATTTAAATTAAACGCGTTTTGTAAATTTTTTTCAGATGTCGTTGCAGCTGATTTTGTTTAGTTTTTCTTTTTTTTTGTAACTAAAACTTAAAAGTTGTAAACTCATTCATTGTATGTACATATGTGCAACATAATGTTGCAAATGTCAAGGTCCCATAGCATTAATTCATGCCGCCATTTACAACAAGTTGTTCAGAGTTTGAGTGTCTGTAACCGATTTTGTTTCTTTGTCTTCAGTTCATTTTGAAGTTTAACATGAAAGTGACTTTTTCTTTGTCATTGTATGAGTCAAAGAAAAAAAATTAAGTTTTATTTTTATTTCAACTGTTAAATTTTTTTTTTTATAAAAAAAACGAAACTTTTTTTTGTACAAGTCATTACCTGAGCGTAATTTATTTCACTATTAAAACTTTGAATATAATTCTTTTATTAAAATTAATTTTTTTTGTATAAAAATAAGCAGTTAATTGCCCTAAATTCAAAAATTGAACTTGTCTTAAACGTTATGGTCCGATGGAACCACTAAATTTTGTATATTAAGTATCCCCTTTATTACAAAAAAACATTATTATAACAATTAATAAACCTTTTAGTTACAAAAGTACTAATTTTTTTACAATTATGTACAAAAAGACATTAATAAAAAAAACCTTTTTGTAAACAATTGCCCTAGGGGAAAGAGAACTAACACCAAACTGGTCACGTAACCGTTCTAAAGTTGACGAGACCGTTTCTAATTCTAACACTTTATATGAAGGGGACTTGTCACTCTAATGGCCATTTTCTCAATGTATCGACAAACTGCCTGTTACTTAATGTCAACAAAAATTTATTGGACCGATAAACTGTCCGTTAACGATTTTGGGTTTCTCAATATACCGACAAAAAACATTGTTTTAAGCTGGCAACGCCACTCAAAATACATGTAAAAGTTGGGAGTCAGCTGATTGAATTTATCTGTACGGCAAATAAAAGGAAAATAAATAATTGGCAGATGAGTGCCGGTTAGCTTTGCAATAAAATCGAAGCAAATGAGACATTGAGAAAACCAAATTTCTTTAATGTGCAGTTTTTCGTTGGGAAAAAAGATAATTGCCTAATGAAAAAATGGCCATAACATGGTGATGCCCAAGGAGGGTGTTAATTGGTACCTTTTTGATACTTTGTAACAGGTAACTGAAATAACATTAATAGGCACATTTAATATCGGTTAAAATAAGGCCTGTCGCAGATATTGTCCCGAGTGAACCATGTTAAATTCTCGATCCACTTTATATAAAGTATGTAAAATGAAAAAGCCACACGACTAGTTTTGTGTCAATTAAGTTTTCTCTGGAGCAACTACACTTTAAACACATTATCACCAGAGAAGACAAAAAAAAGCAATATTCAATACTTTTACAGCAAAAAAAATTATAAAAAAAGCAGCAAAAAATTGATAAAACAGCAAAAAAAAAAAGCACTAAAAAATGTTTTATTCTAATTCTTCCACATCATCAAATTTATTACAATATACTATCATGAGAGCTTTTATGTTTTCAAATTTGTATTTTATACGTCGATCTGTTAAAAGCTTTATGTATAAAGAGAAGCTTCTTTCTACATCGACGGAGGTTGACGGTTTAAATTTAAATTTAAGAATTTCATTAGAGGACAAACTTTTTACATATTCATCTTTTGGAACAGTACCAGACTCTAAAATATATTTTATATCCAAAAACTGCTAATATCCGGGATTTCTTTTTAATATTTTCTCAAATTTCTTTTTATATTGTTGATCCTCGATCTTGCATAGTCCGTTAAAAACTAAAGCATTAGTGCTCTTTGAAATTAATAATCCCGCAGTTTGTAATCTTCTCTGATTATCACACATTATCACTAGTAATATTTCTTGTTTTAATCTATCACAATTCGTTCCTTTTTATTATAATTTTGTATTATTCACTGGTCGAGGGATAAGTGATTTAAGAACAATTGACAAAAATTTCCTGCAGGGTGGTATTCTTTGGTACAAGATAAAAAGTAACCTTTTTAAAAAAAAAAAAAAGCAAAAATAGGCTAAAATGGCTAAACTAAAATAGTAACAATGGCCGAAAATCGCGTTTCTAGTTTATTGCTAACATTTTTTATCGCCTTTTGGATGCTTAGAAAAGGCTATAGTACACAGAAAAATATAAAAATAGATTTCAATTAAAAAATTTGTGATATTAATTAAAAAATTATTTAAATTTGCACCAGTTAATAAATTGATGGTATCAATTAAACTTTTAATTTATTTGATTAAACGTTTAATTCACTTGATTAAACGTTTAATTCACTTGATTAAATTTTTAATTAAAACTGATTTTATTTTTGATTAATGCTTTATCACTGATTTCAAGCTGAGAAATATTATACTGTATGTATGTATGTACAAACTAAGGAAAACCCAACTATATGCGCTTGTGCGGATGTGTAGTACATAAGTAGAAATCTAAACCCATATTTTAGTATACCGATGACTCGAGCTTTCTCAAGTACCGCTCTATACGTGTTGTTATAGATGGGTTCTCATCGGAGGAGCTTCATTTAAATTCAGGTGTACCGCAAGGCTCTGTTCTTTCTCCTACACTTTTTCTTATTTTTCTTAACGACCTCATTTGTCTAACTTCAAATCCTATATATTCTTTCGCAGTTGACAGCAGCATTTGTCATTCATTTTCCTTTGATCATAGACCAAGCCTTACTGAGGCTGAAGCTATGAGACGGAATATGAATGACACCCTCAATCTTGACCTTACGACAATCTCCGAGGGGGGTCTTGCGAATAGGGTCGACTTTAATGCTCGTAAGACCTAATGTTGCATGTTGACCCACAGACGTCTTGTGGAGTCAGCGTCATCTGTATCCATGATGAATCAGACACTCTTGATGTTCTGGGCATGAAAATTCAATGTGATGTTCATTGGAACCAACATATCTTTTAAGTGTCGAAAGAAGCATTCAAGTGTCTTGGTTTCTTAAAACGGTGCAAAAACTATTTCACTCCGTCTGATCTCTTCACTATTTATACCGCCTATATCCGACCGAAAATGGAATACAACTCCCATATCTGAAGCTTCTGGATCGGGTGCAAAGGAGTGCTTTGAAGCTCATCAATGAAAGTAGGGTATCCAGCCCTATTGACTCTTGGAGCATCATCGGAATGTGGGTTGTGCGGCATTGTTATATCGATATTACCGCGGAAGTTGTTCAGCTGAGATGGGCGAACTCATCCCTGAGACGCGGGTGCATGCCCGTTGTACTCGCTTTTCCAGCAGATAACATCCGTTTGTTGTCGACTGTCCAATGTATCGCACAACGCATAACAGAGAAAATTCGTTTCTTCGTCGAACTAGCCGTATGTGGAATAGACAGAAGTCTTCCCAGTCGGCTACAATTTGGAAAAATTCAAATTAAATGTCCACAAACACTACCCCCTCTTTCCTTCTTCCCATAACCTATTTTTCTAATTCCAACACAATGCATTGCATTAGTAGGGGTATCCCCTGAGTGTTGTCTCAAAGTTATATACAAAAAAAGAACTGAAGTAAGGAAGAACATGTAAATCAATTAAAATAGATAATCATTCAAAGCAAATCGAAATCTTCCAAAGGTTAAATACAATTTGGTTAAAAGATTGATGTTTGACTATTGACTGAAAGCAGTCGTCGATGGCTGTAAGTGTTAAACGGCAAAAAAAAAGATAGAGTGGTTAAAATTGAAATATTTAAGGGTAACCTGTCCGTGAAAGCCTGGGTTCGAGCCCCGCGGCAGTCAAGAATGAAAAATTATCAATAAATTTTAATTAATTTCATGTTGTTGAATTCCTTTCTTCATAAAAATAATTGAATGATAAATGATGTTGTAAAAAAGAACCTTTTAAAAAAAAGACCTATTTGTAAAAAGTACCTTTTTGTAAAAAGTACCTTTTTGTAAAAAGTACCTTTTTGTAAAAAGTACCTTTTAGTAAACAAAGTACCTTGTTGTAAAAAGAACCTTGTTGAAAAAGTACCTCTTTGTAAAAAAAGTTTCGGTTTGAAAAAAATTACTTTTTTGTAAAAAAAAGTACCTTATTGTAAAATAGAGCCTTTTTGGGAAAAACAAACTTTATTAGCTTTAGAAATTTTTGTTTAGCTTTCTTTTTCAATTACATAATTACATAAATGAACTTTATTTTAAACATTCTCTTGTTTTTCTTTTGATTACAGAATAAAAAGTCCAGCAGTAGTGATGGGAAAAGTTCTGCCTCTGATAAATCGCCAAAAAGTCTTGTAAATAACAACAACAATAATAATAACAACAACAGCACAAATATGAGAGACAGTAATGTGTGTGGCAAACACGCATCATCGAACGGCAAAACAAATTGGAAGGTAAGACATTTTAAGAAAAAAATCTTTAACACAAACTGATACCACAAGAAGAAGAAACAAAAATGTATTGAATTTTTTCTTTCAAATACATTTCACAAAAACGCAAGTTATTTAGCAACTTTTTTTTATAAAAAACAAAAAATTGTTATGAAAAAGTTCAACGAACTTTAGCGGACCTGTAGACATTTTTTCAACTACAAAACACGATAATATTTCGTCGTCATTCGGGCATTTGTCTTGCAAAACTTGGATTTTTCATTTGCGATGATTAGTAAAGAAAATTTTCGTTGTGGTTATGTGCCTTTTTTTTGGGATTACAAAAACTTTAAAGCGCAAATGTTTTGAAATTGTTGAAGATGTGTTGCTTTTTAATTTCTTCTTTTTGCGTATTTTCTATCTTTTATTTTTCAATTTGCAATTAGTAATAAAAAAAAAAAATAAAAATATCATTTTGTTCCAGTAACATTTGACCCCGGTATTGGCAGAAAAAGTAGTAAAAGAAACTGTTACATGCGCTGTTTAAATACAGTCAGGGAAAAAAGTTGTTGTTAATAAGGAAAAATTATTTTGAGACAAAATCAAAACTTATACAGAGTGACTGCCGCAGAATGACTTACATATATAAATAGATGGCGAAAAATTATTCATATCGAAAGATGTTTTGCAAATTGCATCATACGTCAATCATATTTGACAAAAAAAATATGAGACAATTACTCTTTTAGATAATACCACAAACCAAAAAGTAGCATAGCTGCTCTTGGATTATCCGAAGCCTAAATCCTGCAGTTTTGTTTGTTGATATTTATTTTTTCTGCGTGTATTTCGAAAAACGCTTCAGTATGCAAAATATTTTGTATTCAATTGTTGCAGATGAAATTGTGCAAAAATTATTAAAAAATTACAATTTGTTAAAATCTTAAGCATATCAATTTCCTTAAATAAAATTGCTTTGAAACTTTAGGGTTGCCAGCTGTTAACGACGAAACAAATCCCATTAAACAAGTTTTATTACAAACAACTGTTTTTATATTAGTGTAAAAAAATTAATTTATAAAAAAATTTGCAATTAGAAATTAACGAATGGATAAATCAAGCCAATATATGAACAAATTGGCAACACTGCAGAACAGAAATAGCTTAAAATTATGTATATAAAAGGTTAAACTGAGTTTGAGTAAAATAAAAGATAGTTAATTAAAGGAGATCCAATCTAAGTTAAAAATGTACATGTTGTTACCTAAAACACAGAAGGCCCTAACTAACCAAAAATCAAAATTTGACTTTTTCATTGATGCTGAGGTATTGCATTAACTCAAAAGTCTTAAAAAAATTTTTGAATTTTAAGACCAATATTTGCGATTTTGTTAATAAACGGCTCTATCTACAAAAGATTATTTGCTCATTTGCTGCAAGACCGGCATAACTCAAAAAAATCAATTTCGAGATAAACGCATTTAAAGTTTTTGATTTGCTCTAACAACTTAGAAAAAAAGAAGACTCATTCTCTTCAAACTGGAAAAGTTTAAAAGATATAAAGATGAATTTAACACACAATTGGGGTATTCACAAGGTGTGCTATCATGTTAAATTGTCATAATGTTCTAACATTTTACAATGGTTTAAAAATATTGTTGTTGCTTTGTAAACAAAAAGTGTCTTAAATTAATAGTACATTGCTTGCTATGTTTATTGTGCTGTCGTAATTGATCAGAAGAGACCTGCGCTGAGCGGGTGAGCCGATAAAACTATACCGTCGCCGTTGATGGTATAGTTTTATCCGGCTAATATCCGAATATAACCTGCGGCTAGCAATTTTTGCAACAAAACACTTGCGGCGTCAAATTATATCGGCATAGGACTCTGATGTTTGGTAAACAAACGAAATAAAATTTATTTGTGATTTGCGTTTAAAAAATGGAAAATAGTCAGGTTAGATCTAATTTAATTTATTAATTCATGGATTAGAACTAAAAAATATTTTGATGGTAGGTAAACATTTATTTTTTATATTTGTTTTAAATCAGCTGATTTAAATTAAAAATAGCACACTAAATTATGAGGGGTTGTTCACAACAGTCATATTTCTTCATGTTATTATTTTAAGACTTATGACTTTATGACACCTTGTGAATCCCCCAAATATAAAGAAAAACAAAGCGAACAATTCTGCATCTCTAACTCCAAAATTTCATTTTTTGAGTTATGCTGGTCATGCAGCAAATCAGCGATATGACAAGAACCAAAGGACCTAACTAACAGTCGCATAATATGTATTGTCAAATTGTCAAATCAACTGACAGGTCTTAACAAAAAAAAAATGCAATTTATCTATTCGAGCCCTAACCGCGAAAATAACTTAAACGACATCTTTTAAATTTTCGTTTTTTTTTTTTAATAAATGACTTTATTGGCAAGTGTTGCCAATCTCCTAAAATGTCATGGTCGCATAAGGTACCGTTGCGATTTTATAGCAAGAACAATTTAATCGTAAGCGAAAAATTTCATACAAAATTTATATGAAATAAAATAAAAAAACTCTCTCCTGTAAAATTTGATTTTTGGCTAGGGCTCGTATTAATTATGTTAAATGGTTTTTTGCTTCTCCTGTAAAATTTGCAAAATGTTAGATAGTACCTTGTGCGTTTTAATTAAAGACATATAAATGTAGAGGTAAATAAATAGGTTTAGATGTATATGCAAATGCATATTTTTTTAAAAGCATTTTAATACTAATGCTAAGTTCACACTTAGGTTTTTAAACGCGTTTAAGCAAAATGTTGATTTAGCTAATCAAAGCTGTTCACATTACATTTGAGATGATTAAGATGACAGATGATTAAGAAGAAAAAAAACACTAAACAAACACACAAAAAAACAACAAACAAATTTATATTTCTTTAAAGTATTAAAAATGAATAAAAACACTTTTCTAAAGTTATCAGAAGATTATTTTATTCATTTTAATGATGAAATTGTGAAAATTTATGAATTATTTAAGGAAAAAAATAAAAACATTAAGCAGAAATCTTGGCCGGTTGTACACGATCATGTTGGCGATTCTACATTTGAGGTATGTTCAGTGGATTCTATTTGGTTTATGAAGTGATTTAGTTGTAATCATGTCAATTTGAAGTGATTAACAAATCACTTCAATGTACGGGTAATCATCTCGATTTTGAAGTGATTAGAGCTTAATCACGTTCGAGCTGCTTAAACGCGTTTAAGAAGCCAAATGTGAACATAGCATAAGTTAAATTGGTTTTATATTAATTACACTTTTGAGAAATGAAAAATCAAATAAATTTTTTTGTGATCGCTATCAAAAAAAGCAGAACAGATAATGGAACACAACTGCAATGAAACTTTTTTGAAATGATGGACTTTAAAACAGTTTTAATTGTTTTTCACACACTTTGCAGCTTTTATTATGCCATAATGTACAGTAGGAGATTTCGGACAAAACCCTATAAGTGTGGTATTTCTTTTCGTAAAGCAATAAAACGTAGTAACAGGCTAATACCCCTGACAGACAAATAATTTACGTACCATGGTATGTATACTACGGTTTTATATTCTATATTATATTGGCAGACTTGTAGTACGTATACTTTAAATAAGATACCACATTTATACTACGTACATTTTCGTAGTATATAAACCAGAAATATACCACTTTGTTGCATGGTTTAATTGTAGTTTAGGTTGACACACATGTAGTATACCATGCTAGTATAGTATAGAAATCCTATGTCTGTCAGGGGTATTAAGTGGCTTAAGGCCGTTGTGCTATGGTTTTTAAATGATTGTCAATCCCACGAATAACGCTCCTTATGCTGCAGTGCCCATTACGACACCATTTCGCTCCTTTATTGCAACATAGTCGTATCTCAAAAAATCAAAAATTTGAAGTTACTTTAGCAAACCTGCTCCTTCATACCTTCTCTATATGTAAAGCAAAAATTAGTGTTTTATCTCAAACTGAACTTCAGTTATAGCAAAATATATATTTTATTGAATCTGCACGTAGAAAAAAATATGGTTGGAGGCAACCATAATCTAAGAGCAACATACTATGGTTGGGTATTAACAATGCTTATGTTTATAAGTAACCATATTACAGTTAAGTTTAACCATAATATGGTCATAACATGCCATTATTTCGTCTATACTAACCATATTTTGGTTAAATTTGAACATAATTTGGTCAAAACCAACCATAGTTTGGTTTAAATTAGCTAAGGTTTTGTTTTAAGTAACCATATTATGGTTATATGCGAACATATTTTGGTCGAAATAAACCATAATGTGGTCAAAAGTACTCATTATTTTGTCAAAATCGCCTAATATTTGGTCTAAACTGATCATATTATGGTTAAGTATGAACATAACTTGATAACAATTAACCATATTATGGTTAAATATAAATATAACTCGGTTAAAACTAACCATAATTTGGTTAAAAGTTATCATAATTTGGCCAACATTACCCATGATTTTGTTCAAATTAACCATCTTATGGTTAAATATGAACATAACTTGGTTGAAATTAACCATAATTTCGTTAAAAGTAATCATAATTTGGCTAAAGTTACCCCAGATTTGTTCTTAAGTATCCATATTATGTTTAAATATGGACATAAATTTGTTAAAATAAACTGTGTTATTGTTTAATATAAACATAAATTGCTTAAAATTGAGCATAATTTGGTCAAAATGAATTATAATATGGTAAAAACTAATCATAATTTTGTCAAAAGTAAATATAATTTGGTCGAATTTAATTATGATATGGTTAAAATTAACCATTATTTGGTCGAGAGTAATTATAATATGGTTAAAATTAACTATATTATTAGTAATTTTATTCATTACTTACCATAATATAGTCTATATTCACTACAATAACATAAGTTAATATTTTATGGATATTTATTTTTTCAGTCTTTTGCTTTTAATAACGTTTTATCTTGTTATAAATAAAATTTATAATATTTATAATAATAAAAATTTAACATCAATATACATATTTATATATACATTTGTAATTAAAATTTTTTAAATACAACGAAAACGTTATTATTTATATTTTTCCGCTTAAAGTTACTAAATGTAAAAAAATAATAAATAGTACATATAAAATTATACCTAAAGCACTAAGTCGGACTCTGGAGTTGTTATATACATCGTATAGTTTACCTTTTGCTAAATATCCATTTGCAAATGGTATATAATAGATTGCCTTACCTCTGAGGGAAAAATGTCAACGATTGAATTTGACAATTCTAAAAAATCATCTTTAAGTAATCTGATTGAAATAGTAAAATGAGTATTACTCAAAACTGTATATATATTTTCAAATATACATATTAACCTATAATTTGGTTTGTGCTTCAAAATATAAGATATGATTGTTTTTGCTATTTTCGTGAGTTCTCTATTTTCAAGTGTATTTCCAGCTGTTAGCATTTTTTGAATATCATGCATTCCTTTAATATCCTAAAAAGAGAAAAATTCTCTATGTATGCAAATATGTATACATAACAATTTTTATTAAAAATTTGTGACACAAATGAAAAAATGTCTTTCGATTTAATAATTCACATTTATAATAATTAATTAAATTTTTCATTACCTATAGACATACATATGTATGTACATCCGTACCAAAATTAAAAGTCACCTTTATGTTCAAATATTAAGTTTATAATAATTAATTGTTATTAATTTTTTAAAACACTTTTTTATTGTGCGCACAAGACTTTGGCGGCTGATTGAAAAAATAGACTAAACTGATTCAAAAGCGTTCAACAATTTTTTTGTTGCTTTTTAATCATAACATTTTTAACGAAAACAATTTAAACATTAAATGTTAATTTTTATTACATTATTGTTAAAAACAAAAATGTTATTGTTATAAATTACACTACCTATGATTGTAGCTTAAATTTATTTAAACATTATATTTTTGAATCCAACCATATTGGAAGTTTCAAGGGAGGTAAACATTTAATTGTTAAATTTAAGCAAAATTTTATTAATTGTGAAAAAAATAATGTTAAAAACAACAACAGTTTGTTTGAGGCTGTTGCGGAGAACATAATATAACCATACTTCAACCATGTTTTTTTCTCTGCGTGTGTATAAAAAGGTAAATTTTTAAAACTTTTATCGCATTATGCCAAGTTTGATTTTTTTTGAGATATGACTATGTTGCAATAAAGGAGCGATTTGTTGTCCAATATTCAAAATTTCTATTAATTGTAAATGGCCTCATGACAGCCATATTTCTCAGATTAGTGATTCTAAAACCTGTCGCAATATCGAAATTTTTTTTTATAGGTAACAAAATTGTTGCTTTGTTTATTTAAATTTGTATTAATTAATACATACAGGGTGGGCCAAAAATCACGCCCGCGCCAAAAGTCACGCCTGCGTGTATAAATTTAAAAATTAATTTTTTGTTTATTATTTTTGCTTGGTCGTTAAATTTTGCATTTTTACACGTAGGCGTGACTTTTGGACCATCCTGTACAAATTTGTGAAACTCCTGCAGCCGAAGTAGGCTAAAACTACTAGTAGCTATTCTTCGTCTGTTCTGGGCCTTAGTGCATTCCATCGCCGATTTGTATGGGATATTCGAGGGTGGCACAATATATTGGCAAGAATCAAAATCCTTTTGACTTTTTTTTTTTGTATAACGAAAGAAGTGCGAAATGTGTTGGCAACAATGTATGGCGAATAACATATACAATAACATTGCAAATGGATGGGGCGCTTAATAAAATTTTATTGCAACAGGGTGATTATGAACACAATTTTCTTTTAACATAAATTTTTGAAGATACTGCATTTTTTTACAATCTTTTGTGGATTTGGAGAATCTTTGTAATGGCTTAGGAATCAATGAATTTTTAAACGATGGTTTAGTTGAACTAAACTTAAATTTATCGGGCATGTTCTACAAATCGAAATTAACTGAAATTGAAATCGAACGAGATTTTAAATTCAATTATTTACAAAATTACTGAAGTTTTTCCTGTTTATAAGAGCTGTTCTTGTAAATATAATTGGTACTCAGAGTATGAAGCATATAAAAATTAATATTTTTATGAACTTTCTTTGTTCGGTTTTAAATCCAATTCATTTCGATTTACAGAACATACCCGTATATGGGTAATTCCAAAGTGTTGAACGTGACAGTCGTACGCATCAAAAATGCAATAACATTTTAAGCAAAAAATATGTTTACGTTTCCTTAACCCTTAAATTATAGCACTAAGAAAGCACTGTTATATATGCTAAAGTTTATGGAGGGCGCGATTCTAGGTCAAATATAATGGCAAAAGAAGAAGCGGTTCGAACGTGAAAAAAACCGAAGAAGTTTTTGTAGCCATGTTTAAAAAGGCGTAATTCACCGAGACCTGGCACAATTTTTTTGTCAAACTACTTTCAGAATTTTACGTAGCAATGTAAAGCCTAGTACTCTGTTCAAATTTGTGAAAAATGTTGAGCAACATTTATTATTTCACACGAAATTTTTGACATGTATCGATATTACCTATCACGCGAGTTTGTAGAATTTGCCGATTTTATTCCTGCAAAGTATGCGACATGGTTTTGCGTATGTAAACAAACCCCACATGTATTTTACAAAAAAATAATTTTTTTTAATAAAAAATTAAAAAAAAAGAAAGTAAATATGGATATAAAAGTGTTACCGGTTGTGTTATATTAATTTTTTATTTCTTATTAAATAATCAGTTCATCCTTTTTTGCCTTTGCTTAAAATTCCACGTGAAATAAGTGCAGCTTACTTTATTTCGCAGTTGTAATAAAATGTTGCCAGAAACATTTCGAAATCTTTTTCACAAAATGAACAGAGTACAACTCTATCAACATTATTTCATAGATATTCCACACAAGTTTTTTTCATATGCGTTTTGACAGCATTTCACGTGAAATGTTGAACAGAGTACCAGGCTTAACATTAAAATGTCTTGGTTTGATTCCAAAATCTTCTGTATTTTCTTTTTTTAAGCCAAAATCTGGGTCGATACGTGACATTTCGAACGTGAAATTTTTTTCGTAATAATTTAACTGAATAATGGTTAGAATAAAATAAAAATTTACCGTTTATCCGAATAACATAGTTCTCTTTGAACTCTTCCTTAGATTACAGACCATGTAAGAAAAATTTTTTGTAATAATTTTTATCAAACATCACCTCTTTTAAGAAAGATAAATATTAAAGAAAACATACAATAAAACATTGTTCATCTAAGTGAACATATTTATGAGTAAATTTATAAAATTAGTAAAATCTAAATACTTCTCTATAACAATATCGTAAAATAATCAGCTTTTAATAACTTTTAAATTTTCGGTCACGGTGGACATTTTGACGGAAATGCCCATATCTAGTTTAAACTTAACAGCTGTAATTCAGTGCCCCAAATGTTATATGTAGTGCAAAAAAATAATAGTGTGGCAGCACTACGATAAATGTTGTCAAATTCATATGGTTTGTATTGGTAGTTTAAACGCCCAATTTTATGCATTTAGAGCTGGTTTAAATGTTTACTGAATTATAGATTTGCTGGTTTAAACACATTTTAAGCCAAAAGAGAGTTTAACTTGCACTGATTTATTAGCCCTAAGTGTTTTAACTTTTTCTTATTATTTTATAAGTAACATTATTATTTATTCATCAAACTTGATATGCAGCATTTACACATAAATATGCACTGTGTACATATGTACAAACACATGTAGATACTTTTAAAACATTCATATTTTTACAATGTTACAAATATGTATATTGTAGTTGGCGTAAGTCTACATTTGTAAATATCTAAATACATACATTAACCCAGCAAACATTTTAGTTTTTTTTTTAAATTTTAAGAGAACATAGATTTAAAATATGCACGATATTTATAAAAAGCGTGTTAAAAAAGCATTTTTGCTTCTTTAAGTTAAAAATTTATTGCATATTGTTAACCATTTTACTAGCAGGTTAAAGACGATTTAATGATGATTTTTTTTTAAATAAAATGTTGATTATTAAACAAACTTACAAAATTGCAATAAAATAAAGAATATTTATTCCCAGCAATGATCAATAGCGTGTATTTTCTGCCACGAAAATATAATTTTAAATAATAAATTTATCTGATAACCTAATGTGAGGAACACAACTGGCACGAACGACGGATTTCGCCCAGCACGAAGAATTTTTCAGTAAGTTCCCATTTATATCATACGATTTTTGTCGTTGCGATTATTGTCGTTTCTTTTTTGAAAACGGTCTTATATTCACTTTGTTCGATTTTTGTCGTTATAACTTTTTCTGTGCCACCGAACTTAAAAACATTTTTCGTAAAATAAGAAAACAATGAGATATCGATTGAGCGAACAAAACGAATCGAAGACAACACTCGCTTGCATACCCTTTTTAAATCCTCTCTCCCCTCTCGCCTATAAGGTAAGAATCTCAACGATAAAAATCGTATAATGTAAATGTGGACTGAATGTAGGCTCGTTGAAAACTATTAAAAAACAAGTAAGAGTGCTATATTCGGCTACTTATGCCGAATCTTATATACCCTTCACCATGATGGGATAAGAACAAAAAGTTATATACATAAATAACGTTCTTTAGATAAGTATAAATAAATATTAATTGAGCCACGCCAACTTTTCATTTCGTCATGCCGAAGAATATAAAAAAAAAATGTATATATGTACCTAAGCCCGTTTCCTTTTTTTGCCAAAGTTGATGTTTGAAATTCGTTTTATAATCTTAAAATCGTTTTTTAGAACATAAAAAAATTAAATAAAAAAAATTCGTTTTGGAATTCGAACTGGCAATATCATCAGTCTCAGGAGAGAACTTAACAACTCGGCTACGAATGCTTTAACTAAAGAAGCGTTAAATTAAAATATATTGAGTCTATGAGTTTGTTTCTTTATTTGAGCGGCATATGATATACATGCATTAATGTTATGTGTATGCGTAAAATTAAACACATTACAAATAAAATCCACCACTTGTAGTTAAGGGTATAAAACAACAACAGCAAAAACCACATTACCAACACTGTATTACCATAGCCACTGTATGACCGTAGAAACAAAAATTAAATTGGTGTGTATTGTATGTTTATGTCGTTTTGGTAATACAGTGTTGGTATGGTAATGTCACGTCTAATTGGACCTTTAAAGGAAAAAATATGAGGCAGTCGTGGTTTTTTACTCAAATCTTAGCCATTTGTGGACCGATCTTTCTGAATTTCAATAGCAAACAATTCCGAACCATATGCGACATAAATGTATAATAACCTGGCCCCCATCATATATGGGGTCTTCGGAAAATCCATTTCAAAAGACAGACGGACATCGTTAAATCAACTTCGCTCTTCACAAGGACCCAGAATATATATACTTTATAGGGTCTAACATCAATATTATAGGAATTACAAACGGAATGACAAACTTATATATACCCTATTCACCACCTGTGGTGAAGGGTAAAAAAATTATATTAATTTTTCGCGACTTTCAAAAAAGGTCACCCACAAAACGCGGTAAAGTTGGAAAATAATTTTTTTTTAATTTTTATTTTTACTTATACATTAAGCCATAAACTTTAGCAAAACAACACGCACATTAAATTTGAAATTCATCTTCTTTAATAATTTAGAAACTTTTTAACTTTTTTTCATTAATTGAAGCACAGCCGCGAATAACGTTTTAAGTTACAAAATAAAAATTTTTCAGGAGAGCAAAAAAACGTTTTTTGACAAGCAGCATTATTTGTTTTAAAAATTTTTTTTTTTCTATTATTTAAAATAGTGATAATAAAAACTTTAATGCAAAAGGCTTTTAAAACATTATTCCGCACTGCAAAACCATTTCTGTTTCATCATTATGTTAGTAACTTGCAATGTTCTTCCACTGGCTGACACTTTGTACGCCATTTTGAAGGCGTTAAGGTGCATAGTTTTGGTTGATTTGATGTTTAAACTGTGTAAGAGAGTAAAGTCAACGTTTATCTGCAAAAAAACAGTTTTTGCAAAATGTGGCGTTTACAACGTTTTTCGCGGCTGTGCTTCAATTAATAAAATTTTTAACAATTTTTTCTTTAGGGATTTTAGAAAATCGCTTTTGTGGTTGAGGTTTTTATTTTCAAAAGACCCAAACAAATTGTTTTCGTAAAAAACACAATATTCGCTATCGCGTAGTGCTAGGGCCAAAATTTGGTTATACCCCTAATGATCATATTTATTAATAAAACGTTTTTTTTTCATTAATTCTAAACATATTTCACAACAATAATATCATAAAATGCAAACATTTATCAAAATGTCATTTTATTTTTGGTTTCAACCAAGGCGAATTTATTACAGGTGGTCTTAAAAGCCCTGCTGATATAAGCTAAAATCACTGTTGGATGTCAAAATTTTGTTTATTATCTTTGTTTCTGTTTTGTTTTATTTCTGATTTTGACATTGTACAATGATTTTACAAAAGTAAATTGCTTGTGGTTTTTGTACGAGTTGTACTTGTTGTAGTACCGAGATTACCTGGGATGAATTCGCCTTGGTTTCAACAAGGGAAAATCCAACAATAAATTTTCTTACGTTTTGAATGTTTTATAAAAGGTTTAATAGACTATTTTTCGTTTATGAATACAACTTTAGCAATTTTTCCTTAAATATGGTTAATTAATCATAAATAAGTTTTTATGAATACGGCTGTAAAACCTTCATTCCTGCCATTCCTCCTGCTTATATACTTGTGTTAATAAGCGATTCCACTGTGCGAACTTATTGAATCTGCGAATGCAAGATTTGCTGGGTTTTTATAACCTATGAATATGTATGTATTTAAGTAGGTATCTACACATAGCAGTATGTAGGTAACTATTTATTTCTCTTGGTATCTTTGATTAGATGTGAATGTCTTTTTAGTTGCATGATCGAGCGGCATTGTGAACCAGTTGTATTAAAAAAAAAACTAGATTTTTGTTGTTTTCTTGTAAATTAATATTACGCAAATATATAAGATTTAAAATTAAAAATGAACAAACACATTTTTAATACTATTATTATTATTATTTTTATTGCAAAAACATTTAGAACAGCACAACGAGTTAGAGTTAAAGAAAAATGAGTAAATTGTTTTAAACAGAAACAGCTTCATTGTAACCAGGGATTTCAGTTGAGGCGATTTTTTTTTTATTCCTTTTGGCGATTTGCTTTTGGAGATATTGCTTTTTTTGACAATATGCACTTGAAATGGTTGAGGACTATTTTGGCGATATTTGAAATGCATTTTTATAGATGTTTCTATTTTATTTATTTATTTGTAGCATTAGAAAATAATTATGTACAAATTATAGACTAACTTAGATACATGGTTATGGCTTCAAGGTTTTAGGCTCAGATATTTCTATTTATATGGCTGTTTCTTATTTAAAAATCACTTTGGCGATTTTTTTCTTAACAAGAATCTTACTGCCAGTTCAACATAAAAAATTTTTATGAAAAACACTCAGTTTTAAAATATTTTTCTGATAAAATTCGATGCGAATGTCTACATTCGAAATCGTTAAGCAATTAAGTTAAGAAAATTAAATTTGGTGAATTTTGGCGATTTTCTAAGTATAATTTTGCGACGAAGATGAAAGAAAATCTGACAACCTTGATTGTTACATGAGACACAAAATATGAGTGTACCTATAACATGTATTTTATCAAAATACATGTGTTGGTTTGAATGTTTTAAGACAAATTTTTATGCAATCTTCACTTAAGTTACTTTTAATCCAACCAAACAGAATTTACGTCTTTTTTAGCTGTCTTGTTTAAAGCATCTTTGTGGTTTAACCACACATGCCAAATTATCTTGTTATCGGTTGTTATCTTTAAATGGGTTTATTATCTTACGGGTTTTTATCATTTCATGTTTTAAATTTCATAATACTTAAAGCCATTTAAAGTGACCTAGAATTTAATTGTGAGAGATAAGAAAAATTTTGTTTTTCTTTTTTAATAACAGTTGTAAGTGATAAATAATTGGTTTATTTTTAAATTGCTGACAATGTATTGCTGATATTCATATCCTCCTAATATTATAAATGTGAAAGTTTGTATGTTTGGATATGTGGATGTATGTATGTTAGTTTGTGATTTGAATGAAATTTGAAAGACAGACAGCATATAGCCGAGATTCGAATATGGGGTACTTTTTAAGAGGAAGATCGGGGAAAATGTTAGTACTTTTCCTCTTTTTGATAAATTAAGTATGCAGATTTCATATGGCTAGGACTAAAATATAGGGTAATTTTTAAGGGACAAAATTGGTACTTTTTGAGGGAAAAAACGAGATGATATACATAGCTACAGATTATAGCTTACATTAGCATATCGTGAACTTTTTAAGGGCCTAAAATGAGGAATGGTTTTACTTTTGGCCCTCTTTTACCTTTGGTACTTTTTCTCTTTTCAAAAAATTTGATGTATAGAAAGCATATAGCCCAATTTAAAATATACATTTGGTATACAGATTGCATATGCTCCAGTGGCCGGATTATACATACATATTGCTTTTCGTATGGACAGTTGAATATGGGCATTTCCGTCAAAAGGTCCACCGTGACTAGGGTTCCCAACTCTTTTTGTTACAATTAAAGTACATTGATTATTAAAGGTTAAGAAAAATAAGTACACAGTATAAATATAAAGTACAATTACATAATTTCTTTTTATTGTTATATTTAAAAACGTTTTTTTATTGCTTTTCGCAAGTTTTAACAAACAACTACGCTGTGCTAGAATTTTACACTTTTTTGAGACAAGCCGGGCAACTGGCGCTTTAATCTAATTCGTGTACGCTGAATCCAATACCGGTTTTGTTTATTGAAATTAGTAAAAAAAAACGAAAATTCGCCATTTCCTTTAAACGTACAATTTTTTTCTAACATGCGATATTTCGCAATTTTTTTTTGTTAAAAATTTATAAAAAACTAGCATTTAACCCGCTACTTCGTTAGCGTCTCCTTTTTCTTCGTGGACATATTTTTATGCCAAAGTTTATTTTCAAAAAAGTACCAGGCACCTGTCCCCTTATTTTTTTTAACGAACAACAATAAGTGTTAAATTTTTTGGATCTCTTTAATTTTGGATTTTTTTGGTTAGCGGAATCGATTTGACGAGAGGACACCTCTCCGTTTATTTTTTTTAATGAACAATAATTAGTATTAAATTTTTTGTATCTCTTTTTGTTTAGGAAATATACGGTTAGCGAATTGCTGATGTTTTTTATCTCTTTTAGTTTAGGAGGTATGAGGTTCGAGGGATCGATATACATAGGTACAATTTTCACCCCTGAAACGTTCGAATTTCGAAAAAGTACCAAATTCGCATTTGTATTTTTTAGATAAGTAACAAATGTTATTTAATTTTTATTTCTATACGTATTGGCTTAAAAGCTAGATTTACTACCTAAAACGACCGAATTTCGTTAAAGTACCAGACACCAATTTGCTTTTTTATTTAATGCTCAAAAATAAATATTAAATTAAAAAAATTACCAGTTTATTTAAAAAAAAATCCCTCTTACAGATTCTCATTCACTCAGGAGCTTGCATGTTTAATTTTATGTTTCTAGATCCAATAAATACGGATATATAAAAGGTACCAGTTAAAGAACAAAATAGTACAAAAAGCCCTCTTACAGATTTTCATTCACTCAGGACCTTGCATGTTTAATTTTATGTTTCTAGGTCCAATACTAACGGAAATTCAAAAAGTACCAGTTAAAGAACAAAGAAGTACCAAAAACTTCCCTCTTATATATTCTTATCCACTTAGGGCATTGCATCTTGAATTTTATGTTTCTAAGTCCAATAATAACGGATATTCAAAAAGTACCAGTTTAATAACTAACAAGTAAGAGTGCTATATTCGGCTGTGCCGAATCTTATATACCCTTCACCATTTTGCGAGCAACATACAGAGAAACTAGACAAAAACTAAATAAAACTGGTAAATATTTTTTATATTTTTTAAATAAGAGACAACCGGTTTTGAACTTCGCTTTTCATAAGGGCCCAGAATATATATACTTTATACGGTGTAGGATCAATATTTCGGGAATTCAGGGGTCTAATCACAGCATTCGATACTTTCGTATCGAATAAACTATTGAATTTTTTTGCAAACGATAGACACTGGCGTATCGAATGAAAACTCGATAAATGTAATGTCGAGTTACTCGATGTCGAATGCTATTATTTCAAATTCAATACATTTCATTCGATATCGAGTTTCAAAATACCAAAATAAATAATTTCGATGAATTTTGCTCGATATCGTATGCGGTGATAAGGCCCCAGTATTTCGGTTATAACTCATACAAATTTCCGACATTTTGGTATATAAGTCATATACAAAGGACATATGGCAGCCCTAAAATTTAGGTTTTTATAAAAATTTTGATGTTTTTTAGCCCCTTTTTGGAGTATTTTGCTCATAAATTACCCATTATCTAACCGATTTGATATTTTTATATACCGACGTACTAAGGAAGAATTTAACCATTTACTTAAGCTATATTTATATATAAACATTTATATTTACTTGTATACATATATTTTAACAAAGTTAATTATAAAAAGAATAAATTTTGGGGATAACTCAGCCATTTTTTAACCGATTTGGCAGATTTATATACCGACGTGTTAAAGAAGAAATTTACCATTTACTTTAGTTATAAAGCTTGTACTAGGGGAGATCTATGGTTCCCGAAAGTGGGTATTTAAAAAAAATAATTTAATTTTGGTCATAACTTTTTTGTATCTGAACCGATTTTCCCGAGTTTTTTATAAAATATGTTCTACTAAAAATTTCCGATATTTTGATATATAAGTCATATCCATAGGACATATGGCAGCCCTAAAATTTAGGTTTTTATAAAATTTTTAATTTTTTTGTACGGGAGTTACCACGCCCACTTCTCCAATCCCGCCCACATTTTTTAGGATGGTGTGTATTGGCAACCTAAATGTGTGTACCTTATTTGGAAACTTTGGCTCTTGCCGTTCTCAAGATATACAGAAATAAAAAAAATACAACAACAACAAGGGATTCTTGGAAAAATTTAGAGGTAGTCGTGGTTTTTTGCTCATATCTCCGTCATTTTTGGACCGATCTGGCTGAATTTCAATAGCAAACTTAAACGGAGTATATTTGACATAAATATACATCAACCTAGTCCACATCATTTCTGGGGTTTTCGGGAAACCCATTTCAACATACACACGGACAGACGGACAGACGGTCAGACGGACAGACGGACAACCGGATTTGAACTTCGGTTTTCATAAGGACCCAGAATATATATACTTTATAGGGTGTAGGATCAATATTGTGGAACATACAAACGGAATGACAAAGTTATATATACCCTCTTACCTTCGGTGAAGGCTATAAAAAAAGACATATTTTTTTGGATTTCAGTACTTTGGACATAACTCAGTCTTTTATTAACCGATTTGAAAGATTTATATACCGATGTCTTTAGGAATAAATTTACCATTTACTTTGTGATAAAACGTGGACTCAGAAAGACCTATGGCTCCCGTAAATGGGTATTTTTAAAAAAAAAATTATATTTTGGTCATAACTTTTTTGTATCTGAACCGATTTTTCCAAAATTTTCAGAAAATATTTTCTACTAAAGATTTTCGATCTTTTGATATATAAGGCGTAGCCATAGGTCATATGACAGTCCAAAAATTCAGGTTTATATACAATTTTTGATTTTTTTTGTATGGGAGGTACCACGCCCACTTTTCCAATCCCGCCCATATTTTGTTGGATACTGTATATTGATAATCTAAATGTTTGTACCCAATCTGGAAACTTTGGCTCTTGCCGTTCTCAAGATATACAGAAATAAATAAAATACAACAACAAGGGATTTTTGGGCAAAATCAGAGGCAGTCGTGGTTTTTTGCTCATATCTCCGTCATTTTTGGACCGATCTGGCTGAAATTCAATAGCAAACTTAAACGGAGTATATGTGATATAAACATACATCAACCTAGTCCACATCATTTCTGGGGTTTTTGGAAAACCCATTTCAACATACACACGGACAGACGGACAGACGGACAACCGGATTTGAACTTCGCTTTTCATAAGGACCCAGAATATATATACATTATAGGGTGTAGGATCAATATTGTGGAACATACAAACGGAATGACAAAGTTATATATACCCTCTTACCTTCGGTGAAGGGTATAAAAAGTACCTATAAGCGCTTTTAGAGATTCTCATTCACTCAGGACCATGCACGTTTAATTTTATTTTCATTAGACCAACATTAGCGAAAATTTAAAAAAAGGACCAGTTAAAAAACGAAAAAGCACCAAAAAGATCTCTCTAACAGATTGTCATTCACTCAAGACCTTCCATGTTTAATTGCATGTTTCTGGGTCCAATACTAACGGAAATTCAAAAAGTACCAGCTAACGAATAAAAAAGTACCAATAAGATCCCACTTAAAGATTCTCATTTACACAGTATCGTGCATGTTTAATTTTATGTTTCTAGGTCCAATACTGACGGAAATTCAAAAAGTACCAGTAAATGAACAAAAAAGTACCAAAAACTTTCCTCTTAGATTCTTATCCACCCAGGACCTTGCGTGTTTAATTTTATCTGTCTATGTCCAATACCAACGGAAATTCAAAAAGTACCAGTCCAAGATTAAAAAAGTACCAAAAAGTTCACTCTTATAGATTCTCATCCATCCAGGGCATTGCATATTGAATTGTATGTTTCTAGGTCCAATACTAACAGAAATTCAAAAAGTACCAGTTAATGAACAAAAAAGTACCAAAAAGTTCCCTCTTATAGATTTTCATCCATTCAGGACATTGCATGTTTAATTTTATTTTTATAGGTCCAATACTAACGGAAATTCAAAAAGTACCATTTTATGAACAGAAAAGTACCAAAAACTTCCCCTTATGGATTCTTAACCACTCAGGACATTTCATTTTGAATTTTATGTTTCTAAGTCCAATATTAACGTAAATTCAAAAAGTACCAGTTAATGAACAAAAAAGTACCAAAAAGTTCCCTCTTATAGATTCTCATCCATTCGGGACATTGCATGTTTAATTTTATATTTATAGGTCCAAATTCAAAAAGTACCAGTTAATTAACAGAAAAGTACCAAAAACTGCCCCTTATGGATTCTTATCCATTCCGGACATTGCATGATGAATCTTATGTTATTAGGTCCAACATAAACGATAATTTAAAAAATACCAGTTGTAGAACCAAAAAGTTAAGTAAAATATCAAATTTCTCGTATTTCCCCTTTTTGGTACTATTTTCCCCCCATTAAAGTATAAAAAATTTCAGTATAATAGTGGCAGCCCATAATTTAGTACGAATATTTCAATAAATGGAGAAAAATGTTTTTTAAAAAAAGTACCAAAAATAGTTACGATGTTTACCCCTTAAATGTTCGAATTTCGAAAAAGTACCAAATTTAAATTCGTATATTTTTGTTAGGTTTCGAATGTGGTATTAACTTTGTTTCTATGTTTATTGGTTCAAAAGATAGATGGGGTGTCAAAAAAGTACTAAAATTCAGATATTACCCGTTTACTCCCAAATAGGGCCAAATTTCAAAAAAGTACCAGAAACCTGTCCGCTTATTTTTCTAAAGAACAACGATAGGTATTAAATTTTTTTTGTATCTCTTTTAGTTTTGGAGATATAAGGTTACCGAATTTTCCCGTTTTTACCCTTTTTTACCCCCTAAACATTCGAATTTCCAAAAATCCCGTCTTAGTGGATCGGTTTGGGGAGTGACCAATCTCTGGTCCAAATTTCAAGTGTCTAGCTTCAGGCGTTTAGGCTGTGCGATGATGAATCAGTGAGTCAGTCAGTCAGTGAGTCAGTAACGTTACAATTTTATATATATAGATTACAGCTATGCTTCTAATTTTTCCCAGACATATAAAAAACAAAGGTTCAAACAAAACAAGCTATAAATGATTAAAATCTGTTAACAACTTTTGATTTTATTCACAAAAGTCGAAAAATTTTTATTAAATTTAAGAATTTCATAAAACGCAATATTTGTGTGGGAGCCCCCTTAGGGCAAGTATGTCTCGAGAAATTGTTAAGGCGACTCCTTGGCTATTGTGGTGTACGTTTTTTTCAATATATTTCTAGTCTGTATTAAACATTTTGTATGGGAGCCCCCTTAAGGAGTGGAAATTTTGAAATTTTGTTTTAAATGTTAGTAAAACGAGTCAATTTTGTGCTCCCGATCTAAAAGCAGGCAGTAATTTGAAAGAGTTTTGAACTCGTGTTTTAAAAACAGGCAGTTGTTGTACTCAAACAAAACAAACAAATGAAATAGTGCTGTCAGATTATTTTTTTTCGAAAAATCTTCCTGCCAATACATATAAAAAAACATCAAAAAATGGCTTTGACTAATATTAATTAGTTGTTCTTTGTACAATAAGTATTATAATTTTATAACTAATAAAACCCTAACTAATATAACCTGAATCTATTTTCTAGATAAATCCAATAATGCGAAAAAGTTGTGTAAACGTAATTTCTTATATGTGAGAATGTTTAATTGTATGTTTTCTTTAATATTATCTTCCTGAAAAGAGGTGATATTTGATGAAAATTATTCCAAAAAAATTATCTACATGGTCTATAATCTTAGGAAGAGTTCGAAGAGAAATATGTTATTCGGATTAACGGTCAAGTTTTATTTTGTTTTAATCATTATTCAGTTAAATTATTATGAAAAAAATTTCACGTTCGAAATGTCTTGTGTCGAGCCAGATTTTGGCTTAAAAAAAAATACAGAAGATTTTGGAATCAAACAAGACATTTTAATGTTCCATTGCTACGTAAAATTCTGAAAGTAGTTTGACTAAAAACTTATACCAGGTTTCGCTGAATAACGCTTTTTTATGCATGGCCACAAAAACTACATATATTTTTTCACGGTCGAACGGCTACTTCTTTTGCCATTATCTTAGACCTAGAATATCGCCCTCCATAAACTTTATCATAGATAACAGTGCTTGCTTAGTGCTATAATTTAAGGGTTAAGAGAACGTAAAAATATTTTTTGTTTAAAATGTTAATGCATTTTTGATGCGTACGACTGTCACGTTCAACACTTTGGAATTACCCATATCGCTTACTCAAGAGTATCGAGAGTATCGGTTAGCGAAAAATAATAATTGCTGTAATTTCGTAGAAATATTTTAACATAAAACAAGTAAAGATGTAGAGATCTACATAAAATTTCTATAAATTTGTTATAGGATAAACCCTTTTCTTAAAATTGTGCTCTTTCACGTCTACGGAGTCATGGATAAAAGCTAGTTTGTTAATAAAAGTTAACAAGCTTTTTAAATGGGGTGTTTAACAAATCCTTAATAAACACATTCGCCTCATGTCATGGTAACCTGCCGGCCAGGGTTCGAGCCCGAGCCACGTCAAGAATGAAAGATTATCAATAACAATTTTAATTAATTTTCATGTTGTAAAATTCCTTTCTTCATAAAAATAATTTAATAAAAATTAAATTTCATGAACTTAAGCCTAATTAAAAATATTAAAAAATTTGGATTAAAAACCATAAATAGTTCAACAAAATAACCACAATACTAATTATTTTTTTTATTTATTTATACGGTGTATAGGATCCATTTTTGTTAACTGTGTAAAAGGTACTCATTAAACTTATGCTATGTTCATACGACGATATAAGCCACTCGTTTCCCTCTCTGAAACTAGATTGCCAAACATGCTGTTCATATGATTCATTCTTGTTTCATTATGCATTTTTTTGGGTTTTTAGTGTGAAACCGGTTGATTAGTTAAGAAGATAGAGGTCGTGCTCTATTTCACGCCCTAAATAATAAAAACTATAGGCTTTATTTAGTTCTTTCCAACTGTAACACTATTTGCCTGCGAAATTTCAAAAAAATCGGTTTATTAGTTACGAAGATATAGGGAGGGGGAGCTTTTAGCCCTCTTACCCTATTTCACACCCTATTTCTTATTCTGTTTCAGATGTTATATTGTCTGCATGCCAAATTTTAAGAAAACCGGTTGATTGGTTTAGAAGATTGGGGAGTGGGAGCTTTTACCCCTTTTGCAATATTTTGCGCCCTCTAGCGATATAAAATATACTCTACGACCTATTCTCATACCTAACAAATACATACACATAAAAAATTTCATAAAAATCGGTCAAGCCGTTTCGGAGGAGTTAAAAATGGAGGGCATTTTGTTGATATTTGTATGGGAATATAAATACATGTTTCGGAATGAATGCAGTGTTCACTAAAATGGCTATAACTCATGAACCAATACACAATTAAAGACCGTTGATACATAAAAACATTGGTATTGACGTCACCTTCCACGTGAACTTTACAGAAACATTTCAGAGAACATCAATTACTAACACAATTGATGTTCTGAACTTTGTTATCAAAATTGGAGATGATAATACAGTTTTCCAGTTTCGCAGCATGCTTCAAAATGAAACGACATTTTTCGCTCTCAAAATTTTGTATGGCAAATACAATTTACATGTAAATATGTCTTCCCCCCCAAAAAAAAAAAACATAATAAAAAAGACAATATAATAAAGTTTGGGTGAAAAAATGCTGGGCTATTGGTAAATTCTTATGGTGCATCGAAGTATTGTTGATTTTAAGGATGGCTAAAACAAATTGAACAAGCTCCAAATTCTTATAAATTGCCTCATTCGTCTTAAAAAAAAAAAACATATTGTTCTGCTTGTAATTCCTAACTGGAATCGCATAAAAAGGATTTAAAAATACATGCCAAGACCAGTCGCTACATACAAAATAAAATACTTTTTTTTTACCAAAAATTTAAATTTGGAGATTCCTTATTAACATTTTTTCTACTATTTAAAAAAATTATTGTTATTAAAAATATTTTGGTCAGAAAAAAACAAAAAAATTATTTGGGATTTTTGGAGATTTTTTTCAATTTTTGGGGACAATGAAAAAAAAATACCTGGCAGCCCTTCTTTAACAATATTTTTTATTTGTTGTTTATTTAAGTTAGAATCAACAAATACACAAAAATACTTTTTTATTAATACGTGGTTATTAAATTAAATTAAGTTTATTTAAAGCAAAATATAAAAAGAAAATTCATTTCTATTTACAAGAACGAGTAATTAGAGAAATTATGACGTAAAGTGGGGGTCATTAAATGACCATCCATATTCATTCGTCCATTCACAACATTTAAAAAGCTTTTGACAAACTTTTGATAAGCGCTCCAGTGGCGCAATTGGTTAGCGCACGGTACTTATAATCAGTAACTTGTGAGCAATGCCGGGGTTGTGAGTTCGAGCCTCACCTGGAGCAGGCTGAGTTTTTTTGTGTAGAAAAAAGTTTTTAATATACAACAATTTAAATAATGTTGTCTTGTCAATGACCCCCAGAGACGGACAGATACTTTGAAATTATTGGAAACGAAAAACACAACAAACAACCCCTATTTAGCAAATAAAATTCCCAAATCTGCTTTGTTGTCGTCATATGTTGAAATAATGAAAACAAATTACGATTGCATTAGATAAGATTAGACTAGAAAGTATTGAAATTAATATACATAAAAAACAAAATATATGTGCGCTCTTAAAAGTTGTGGTAATGCAAATACCCAGCTGGGTTTTGGATGATTTCCAACTGCCGCGTTTATATGCTGCTTTAGTTGTTTAGAATTTTAATTCTGGAAATAATTTTTTTTTATTGAAAGAAAAGAAAAAAATAATATATAAAATTAAAAATTCATGTGGCATAAAGTTGAAAGAAACCATTTATAGAATAAGTGTAACTTATAGAATACAAATTTTCGAATTGGCTTAATTGTTAATTTCGATTAAGTGTATGGGACAGTGGGTTAGGAACAATTGTTATAATGAAATTTTAAAAATATCTATTAATTAATGTGGCTATAATTAATTCAGTAAAAGGAGATTATATTTTTAAATTGACTTTTTAAAAAAAGAAAATCATAAAATTTCTTTTTAGGGTGCGTGTACTCATGGAAGCAACATTTTGACACTGTTGAGGTAAATAAAATTTCACTAGCCCTGGGGGCTAGTCTAAATTTTGACATTAGCGTAGAAATTCCTGACAATTTTAATTCATCAAAGAACTCTGCTACCGTTTAACACACACCCTTATTATCTCAAAACATAAAGGAACGCCTACTAAATTGGGGTGTGGCTGTAATTTTTAAAAGAAAATGTTGTTCTCTTATACGTTTAACAGTTTTATTTGTATAATATCTTTAGTTTTTCTAAAATCTTTATGGATGAAGTTTCCTGACGATCTAGCCTAAGCAACCATTGAAATGCGCATAGGAATAGCTTATCCCATCAACAATAAATTTCAGTGTTTTTATCAATAATAAAAATTGGGAATTAAGCACGAATAACAAAATATTTTAAAATTAAAATTTTGTATTCCCAAAAATTATTTACAAAACAACGATTTTTTTATTTAAATTGCTATTTATTATTGAAATTTGAAGTTATAACAACTCTAATTGAAACTTTACAAAGTTGGGTTTCTAAGAGGTGATTTTTTTCTACTTGGCTTTTCAGAGTGAAAAAAAGATTCGTGACATGTGACGCTCAAAATGCTCAATAAGATTTGCTATTTCACCATGAATAAATTAACAAACGAACAACGTTTGCCAATCATTGAATTTTATTTGTGTTCTGTAAGAAAAGCATTTCGTAAACTGCGTTTTTTTTATGGTGTTGTCAAAACTTGGTGACCAAAAATGGCTAAATTTACGGAAAAAAATGGCTAAAAAATGGCTAAAAATTGGCTAAAAAATGGCTAAATGCTTTTTTAAATAAAAACACATGAAAATTCAATAACAAAACAAAAATAATTAATTTAAAGTAGTTTACGATGAAATTGTGAGTTAAGATCAATTTGTTAAATAAGAATAAACGTAAAAAAAATTTAAAATAAATTAATATTAAAAAATTAAATCATCGAAAAATTCGATGTCGTTATTATTCATCTCATAGAAATCACTCACTCATTAGCTTCAAATAATCATAAGTTTTAAATAATTTGAAGGTAAATCTTAATCACGACAACATTTACCCAGCCTTTTGAGTCCAGATCTGCAATAAAAAACAAGTAAGAAAGAGTAGTCGGTTAAACCCGACTTTATGATACCCTACGCCACATTAGAACCTTTGTACCAAATTTTATCAAATAATCTCTAAATTGCGACCTGTACTTTGCGCACAAGGTTTACATGGACAGCCAGCCAGCCGGACAAACATCGTTAATTCGACTCAGAAAGTGATTCTGAGTCAATCGGTATACGTAAAGGTGGGCTAAGGACCAATATTTTAAGGTGTTACAGACATCAGCACAAACGCACAGTACCCTCTCCATTGTGGTGGTGGTATAAATATTGTATTGTATGGTACAAATATTTAACTAATTGATCAAATCGACTTAACGGTTGCTTAATGTAACCTATTTCTCAAATTACTTATTTACGATGTTTACTTGGCTAAACACCCTCTCTACTTCAGCATTAGACCATGCAAGTGAGAGCAACTTTATAGTCAAATCAGAAATTTCTAAAACAATTTTGTTACCGCCTGCACCCTTTTATTGAAATACTTGCAACCAGAAAGAAACAGCGATGTTTGTGTTGATCCATTTTATAAATTTAATAGTGGAATACTGTTCCTTTATTTTGAAAGATGTTTCAGCGTCATAGTTTATAGCGATTTTCAAGATTTGTAAAAGTTGTGATTTAAATTACAGGCGTTTTAATTGTTCAAAATGTTTATTTTACTTTTATAAATTTTTAAAATAAAATAAAAATTATTCTTTTAAAAGAAAAACGGCAAAAAAATTTTATGGCTAAACAAGTTGAAAAATGGCTAAAAATATGGCTAATGGCTAAACTCATTTTTTAATGGCTGAACAGGGTGAAAAATGGCTAAATCTAGCCACTAAATGGCTAAATTGGCAACACTGTTCAATAGGTACGTCAACAAACAGAATTGCCGAATTTGGTGTGAAATCCAGCCTGAGGCAATTTAAAAACTGCCAAAGTCCCCTTAAGAAATAATATGCACTGTTTAGTGCGGTTGTGGATTGATGAAAATCGCAACGTTACAGTCAATATATAGCAAGGTACAGTACATTGATTAAAGACTTTTTTGGCCCAATATTTTAGAAGAATTGGACTTGTTTGACGTGTGGTTTCAACAAGAAGGTGCCACATGTTACTCAGCTCGCTTTAACATGAACCTATTAAGAGACGAGTTTAGTAAGTAATTAATCTTACGTTTTAATGCAGTTCATTGGCCACAAATATCATGCGATTTGAACCAGCTAGACAATTTTTTTTTTGCGGATACGTGAAGTATCTCGTGTACAGAATCAAGCTAGCCGCAATAACAGCCTCATTAACTTTTCGAAATTTGAATTTTTTTTCAATTTTCAAAACCAAACGGAAAACATTTTTTTTTTTTAAATTCCCGAAAATGTTAAGACTAAAAATGTCGGCAATTTTGTGCCAGTTTTCGTTTTATTTTAAGGTTTTCATACTTTAAATTTTACTATTGGCCAGTTTATCAATGTCAAACAAATTTACAGCACATTTTTCTACCAGAGAAAATGAGACATATCTTACCGCTATTTAAGGAGCTGAACTATAGAATGATTTCTGACTTAAATTAGTGTTAACATACATACTACATTAGCCTACGTTTACCTAGTAAAAAAATTCTCACGTTATGGTGGTATTTTTTAGTTGTGTTTTAAGCTTAAAGTCCGAAAATGTTATCAACTGAATAGACTTTCCGGTCGCAATTTTTTGTTTATGCTAAGTTCTTGTTCAAGTTTTAACAAAACTGGGCAAACGCTCCAGTGGCGCAATTGGTTAGCGCACGGTACTTATAATAAGTAACTTGTGAGCAATGCCGGGGTTGTGAGTTCGAGCCTCACCTGGAGCAGGCGAAAACTTTTTGAATACATTTTTTTTTTTTTTTGCAAAAAAAAATTCTATTTGAAATTATCAAGGGAAAATAATTTTTTTTATAGATTTGAAAAAACCTTGAGAGGTGTCACTTGGAGTAGGGGTTAGTGCTGGCAAATTCTAGTACTTCTCAATACTCATAACCAGGGCAAGGAAGTTCATGCACTTAAAATCGCAAAATATGCGCATAAAACATGCACTAAAAATCGCAAAATATGCAAAAATAAAATTAAAAAATATGCATTAAAAATATATTTATTTAACCATATTTATAAAGATAAAGTTTTGTTTATATAAATAAATAATTTTGTTTTTAAGTTATCAAATGTAAAACTCATTCTATTTGGTCTTAAACAGTTTTAAGCATTAAAAATGTTCGTTCGACATCAACGGATACAATAGGTGCATATTAAAAGTGGTCAACTCCTTTGTAGAATATGTATTCATTTTCTGCAATATTTTCTTTACTGGAAGCTAAATTAAAAATATTACCAATTTCTTTAACTTTTTTTAAAACTGCATAAAGTTTGGCTTGTATTTTTCGCCGATTTCAACCGTGTTCAACCGAGGTGTTCAATGATTTAAACCCCTGGAGTTCGGTTATTGTCTCGCCTAGAAACCCATTGTTTACTTTTTATAGCGACTGCATTATTTTCGTTAAAATTATTTACCACATCCTTAAATTCTTCAAAATTTTTGGCATAATACTCCATCTTGTTATACATGCTTGAAACGCGAAGATGACTTTAAAAACTTGCATGTATGGCATGAGCTTAGCATGTGACATGTTACATTGTTGGGTAAGATACCTTTAAAAAATGTCAAGTAGAGCAACATTTTATTTTTATTAAAGTCTTCTAAAAGAGAAATTGAGTCTTTGAAAGTTCGAGCTAATGAAGCATGATTTATTCACCTTTTCCAACTTTACAATATTAAACAAAAATTTGTGTTTACTCTGTTCTTCTTCGGCATTCAAGATCCCAACAATTACGTATACCACGAAACGTCCTTCAGTGTCCATTGTTTCGTCAATAGACAGCCACAAATTATGTGGCTTAATCCTTTCAACAACGTCACATAGTTCTATATTGTACAACTTGACGAGATAAGTTTTTCTAAGGGTTGTTTCCGTAGGATTGGTTGGTATATTTGTTTAAAGAAATTCTAAAATTTTGGTTGATTAGCTTATATAAAGGTATATCTGCAGACACCAGAGCATCACACAATTCCAAAAAAATTTTACTAGTTTTATTCTCAGAAGTTGATTTTCTTGAAATTGAAGTTTGCGAAACGTTTTCATAAATCATAAATCTGTGTGTTTCTGGCTTTGAAGGTGCTGATTTACAACACATTTTTAAATGAAACACCTTTTTGTAAACTTTGCAAAAAAGTACTTTTCCATCTATTTTGAAGACTCAAAAACACACGTTTTTAAAATATTATTTTTTGATATTTTTTTTCCTTAAAAACAATTTGTTTTATCAATACTTTTTGGATTTTAGGTCATACTTACAGCGTAAATCCAAAATATTCTGTTTAATTCTTTTTTTTCTTCGCCGAACGTTATTTTTATTTGAGGTTTTTTCAAGTAAAAAAAAAACCGTAAACAAAATGAAATGTCAAAAAATTTTTATTGTTACTTCTACAATTATGTACACAATTATACAAATTGTATAATTTTTAAAATTTGTTAAACATGGCTACAAAAGGTGCTACGTTTTAAAAGTAAAAGAAACAAGGTGAAATTATAATAAAATGTAGGTAATTCAGTACCAAACACCAACATGTTGTTGCTTTTGCTCCTTGAAAATGTCAGAGTTAGCAGATTTTCCCATACTTTTTTGACTGTTTGACAGCTTCAGGGCTGAAACAACTATAACTAGCTGATCCACTGACTACACCTTATAAAGAATTCGCCTTGAACAGAAAGATATTTTCTAAACAAAAAACTAAGAAGAGAGCAATTTTTTTTTATAAATATTACAAAATATGAAGAAAAATTTGAATTTATAACAAAATATCGCAAAATATGACGAAAAATATGCATTTATAACAAAATATGCAAAAACATGCAATTAATGCAAAATATGCAAAAATATGCACTAACAAATTGATGCCATTTTACTGGAAACATTGTGATTCGCAAATATATTAACTTTAGGTGGGTCTCAGAGTAACGACAACAAACATGCATTTGCATGAAGTCCCTTGCCCTGCTCATAACTATTAAAGGATAGATTACACTATTATATGTACTTTGTATTAATACATGTCAAAAACTCAAGTAATATGACAAAGTGTGATAGTGTGAATGCAATGTGTCACGAAAATGACAAGTATTAAGAAAAAAGTTTTACATCCCATACGACTTCATCGTTTTTTGAAAAATTTCTAGACAATAAGACTTTTCATTGGATCATACATGTCAAAAACTCAAGTAATATGACAAAGTGTGATAGTGTGAATGCAATGAGTCACGAAAATGACAAGTATTAAGAAAAAAGTTTGACATCCCATACGACTTCATCGTTTTTTGAAAAATTTCTAGACAATAATACTTTTCATTGGATCATACATGTCAAAAACTCTAGTAATATGACAAAGTGTGATAGTGTGAATGCAATGTGTCACGAAAATGACAAGTATTGAGAAAAAAGTTTGACATCCCATACGACTTCATCGTTTTTTGAAAAATTTCTTAACAATAATACTTTTCATTGGATCAGGGTTGCATTTTATTTCATGTGTGAGTGTTTATACTTTGTGTGATGGTCTGAACACAAACTGTCATGTTACATTAGATTTTTTGACAGTCGCAACAAAACTCATTAGATTTCTATCTCACAAAGTATTATGGGATACGTAAGACTTGTGAGATAGTGTAATCTATTATTGCAATAATACTTAAAACATTTTATTTGGGTACTCAATACTTTCAATGGTTTTGTTTTTTTTTTTGTTTAGTTTTCAAGCAACGTTTTAAAGCCGAGCCAACGATTCAAAGCCAAGCTCTGCTTTTTTATTTTTTTGTAAGATGGTTTTTGGTTAAATTTTGAAGATGTATTGTTAGCTTGTATTTCATTTTATAATAGAGTTATAGTTTGAACGAGAACCCTTAAATTTTCCATTGAACTTTGTTCAAATAAAAACAACTCTGAAAGCATTGCGCAACAACTTTTGAGTTCTCAAGAAAAAGTACAATTAATTTATACGCAATACCCACTACTTAATTAATACTTTGCCAGCACTATCACTTTACAAAAAAAAATTTTGACAAGCAAAATGTATAAAAAAAATTTGACGAAATTTTTCCATATTCCAATTAACAAATTTTCCTCTTAAAGTAATTTTAGGGAAGAAGTTTACATAGGTATATGCGGTCAATGCTAGACCTACCAGTACAAAATGACAGAAGCAGGGACCGTAACAGTTATTCATTTTTTCTTAAAAGTCAGAATGAAAACAGTTATTTTTTTTGATTTTTATTTTTTCTTGAACAAAAATAACAGTTATTTTTTGATTTTTATTTTTTTAATGAAATTTTTCTTATTAAAATTTTAGAACGGAACTTCAAAACTTTTTATTATAATAGTAGTTTTGACTTAACTGCCTTTAGTTTAAGTGCACTTTTGACTTAACTGCACAAAATGAATAATTTTTGTCATTATTCTTTAAAATCCCATACAAATTTCGTTTTTAAGTGCACTTTCCATACATGCAGATTTGAGATAAATGCCCATAATTTTTGGCATTTTTAAATTAATTTCATACAAAAAAATCAAAGTTAGTTGCACTTTGACTTAACTGCCCAAAATGCATATTTTCTGTAATTATTCTTCAAAATCCTTGTGCCTTTTGTATACCTGCATATTTAACATATTTTTGGGCAGCTTTAAAATATGTTCATATACAAAGTCAAAGTTAGCTGCACACTTGAAAAATATATGGCCACTTTTTCATATACATAAATATACAATTTTATAAAATTTTAATAAAATATCCATTTATTTATACAAAACGTTTTTTATTCTTTTTGTAAACACTTTACTTAAGCTGTACTTTTATGCAGGTAACCACAATTGCACATTAAGGCAGATAAATACATTTAAGATAACAGCACTTTTGATTTATCTGCACCAAAAATCGTGCAAAGGGGATTCTGCAGCTAAGTCAAAACTACTGTAGAAAACTTTTTAAAAAATTATAAAAAAAAAATTTTTAAACGAAATACAATCCAATATGACGTAAAAAAAAAATAAAATATTTCTAATGTAAAAATTTGTAAATTTTAAAAAAATTGCATTAAAAAAAACATAATTTTATTAATAGTAAAAAAAAACCATGCTCCAGGTGAGGCTCGAACTCACAACCCCGGCATTGCTCACAAGTTACTGATTATAAGTACCGTGCGCTAACCAATTGCGCCACTGGAGCGCTTGGCGGGGGGTTGTTTAATGCCTTACTTGAACATAGACACACATGTATTCGCAAACACACACGCACAGCTTATTCGTCAAGAACATTTGCCGCAGCCACAAAAACAACACCAACCAAGAACACGTATGCATGTATGTATGTAAAATTTATACATATTATAAAAAGTAGGGATGAGCAATAAATATCGATATAGCAAAATATCGATTTTTCAAAAAAGAAATAATAATCGATATATATAAATTCCTTTTGTTCCTATAAGGAGCATAGGGCCTTAACGATTGTGTTCCATTCTTGTTTGTCTGTTGCTACGATCTTTAGCTCGATATATCACCGATATTTAAAATACCCATATATCGATACATTGACATTTATTTACGACTAGCAAATTCGATATTTTTAAGAACTTTTTATAAGAAAATTCAACATTAACTGCCTGTTTAACGATATCTAACTTTGTTTTTGTTTTAAATGTAATTTTCTATGCGAACGATGACGTTCGATATCGTTAATCAGGCAGTTAAACTGCTTGCAGAACTGTTGTACAATACAATCAAAAACATTGCTTGTTAAAGTTGGTACTATTTGTGGTGCAATTCAAATTTTAAGGTAAGTTGGTACTTAAGTGCCTTATGAGGATCATACACATCACTAATTCAGTGCTGAAGTCTGGCACTGTACAGTGCATTTGTGTAGTTTATGAAGGAGTTTTTGCCCTTTACGCAGTCAACTGAGTATAAATAAAAACGATGTCCATTGTATGTATGTTAAACACGTTCAGTTTTGTCTCGATTTTTTTAAAAAGATGACAAAAAAGTAATAAGCACGGAAAAAATTCCATCCAAGGTTCCGATAATTATGCAAAGAATCGCCTAAATTATGGCGCATTTAAATGAGCAATAGAGCATGAAAGTTGGATACTAAAAAAAATTTATAAAAATGTTAAGAAAAAAGGAAAAAAATGTTTTGTTTGTTTTTTATTTGAACAAGTTGCCTCCTTCGCTTATAAATTAAAAATAAAATATTACAGTTTACTTGTATAGTAGGAATTTTTTCTAAAAAAATTGACTGCAGGTAAAAAGGACAGCTTTTTCAAAAATGGAATGGAAGTGCTTTGAATTAAATTTTTTAGCCAATCTTTTTATTTGTTCGGTAATAAATCATGTATGAATCCTTTTTCAATCGATTTAGCTATAAATACTCAAAAGTGATCTGAGTAGACTCTTAGGCGATTTTTAGGCCCCTATTACGGTTTACAACTCAACTCAATTGAGTTGCAAGTTCTTAATTTTTGATTATGGTTAACAACTTTGCTAAATTACGGTGAAAAAAAACATTACAAAAATTACAACTGATCACAACCAGTTGTCTTAATTGCAACTCAACTGAGTTGATAAATTCAATATGAATTCTTATAGAAACAAAATTATAAAATATTTTTGAAGCAAAAGCAAAATTATTCAGGTATGTTCTAGGTTTCGACTCGAATTGAAAACGAAAAATTTTTTAAATCCGCATAATTCATAAATTGGTGTTCTCAAATCCGCATGTTTTTGTGTATTCGAAGTTTTTGTTCGAAAAAACTTTTTTTTGGACTAAAGATCGCTAATTTGCTAACCGCAGCATGATAGCATGTTTAATATTTTTTAAAATCGTGAAGGCTGTAAAGAATCCCAGGAAAAAATAGCTTCTATCGCGAACATGGCTAAAATTCGCGAAAAATTACATACTTTTAAACAAACACTAAAATTTATTTGAAATCGCTAAATCGGTAAAAAAAAAATGTCTGAAAATAACAAAAAAAAAAAAATTGCAAAAATAGCGAAAAATCGCGTAAATTTTTAATATTTCAAACCAGCCATATATATAATTGATTAAAAGTATCTAAAACTATAAGGATTGGCAAAAATTAGGTAAAAATTGCTAAAGTCGCGGAAATTCGCAAAAATTTGCTAACATCGGTATGATAGCAAAGTCTACTATTTATTATAAATCGTTTAAGCTGTAAAGAATCAGAAAACTTACTGAAACAAATCGCTTCTATCGCGAATATGGCTGAAATTCGCGAAAAATCGCAAAATTTTAAGCAAACAAAAAAAATAAATTGAGATCGCTAAATTGATTAAAAAAATAAATTGTCTGAAAATAACATAAAAATCGTTAAAAATAACCTGTAATTACATCAAAATAATGAAAAAGTCGATTTTAAATTTAGGTTAAGTTAGGGACTTTTTCATTTTAGATAACGATATATTTTTGATTAAATTGGATAAAGAAGATTTTAAGCTAAAAAAAAAATTTATTTTTTTGTTAAAAATGTTATCAAATATTAGAATAAAAATCGATTCGTTTTACTTTCAGCAACCCATTACTACTCTAATTGAAAACGAATAAAAACTTGTGTATGTGAAATGCAGAACACCAAAAATGCTAAAGTAGTCCACTTTCGAGTGGATTCGGATTCCAGAACACACCCGATTAAATAGTTTTGAGTTTGTTTTTGCTTTCAATAAAATTTTTGGCGTTGCGTTTTACACAATAAGACCCTAAATAAAATTAGTATGCATTAGTACAAATCAATTGATTTGTATGGATATATTATCATTAAAAAGTTGTAGGGATTTTTGTAGATAATTTTTTTAATGCGTAGCGATTTTTTCAGGCTGCTAAAGACTTTTCAAAAAAGTGTATAGCATCACTGAGTGTACGGCCAACATTATATCTGTGGCTTGGTGTTAAAAGGGCCAATGTCAAAATATTTACTTTTGAGAAAATTTAAATTAAATTGTTTTTAGAGAAGAGTTCTTAGAGAAATAAGCTAGCAAAACCCTTATGAAGCTGTTCTGGGCTCAAAACATTGGCTGTTTTATCAAAAAAAAAAAAAAAAAAAATAAAAAGATGTTAGAGAAAACACCTAATGCAACGATTAACACAAAACAGAAAAATATTGACATTGGCCCTTTTAACACCAAGCCACAGATATAATCCAATTTAAATTATTCGTAATTTACTTTTTTTTAGATTTTATATTGCGAATAAATAAAATGTGCTCTTGGAAATTAACGAGCTGGTCTTTTTTTTTTTTTTTTTTATTGCCTGTCCCTCGATTTTGAAAATAAACTTATGTACATTAAAAACAAAATTTTAAAATGTGTTTTTCTTTTAAATGTTAGTTAAGCGAACGAAAGTTGCGTTCAAAATCAAGGGAAGGCAGTAAATTTAAAATAAAAAGTAACTGCCTGTTTGAAGAACACAAGCGCCAGACTCGACAAATTTTGAAATTTTATTTTGGTTCTATATGTTATTAAACGAAATAACATATAATATGTTTGTACATAAATATGAATGTACATAGGTATATTAAGTTTTTAAATTTGGTAATAATTTCAGCCTAATACGTTCGAAATATCGATATTTTCAATTAATAAATATCGATACGCTTAAAAACTATCTATACGATTTATATCGATATATTTTTCTTAATTTTCCCATCCCTAATAAAAAGTCATGAGTCAGCGTTTAGAACAACAAACTTAATTTTGCAAAACAAAAACACAACAACAACTACAACAAAGATTCGTGCTAATTGTGTCTGGGCTAAGCAATGTCACAAACAATGTTTTTGTTTGTATGAATTTGTTGTTTTATGATGGTCGTTTTTACATTTTGTACCCAGTCAATTTCTTCTTCATGAGCCATTTCTGCGATGTTTTTATTTGCTTGTTTCCAATTGTTTGCGAGTGGAGTGAGTGGCTGTCATTAGAAAGTTTATTTGCTAAAGATAAATAATCAGTGGATAATACTATAATTTAGAAATTATTTACGAATAAATTGTACAATCTTTTTGTGGTTAGTTATCTTATTTATTTGGTTTTCTATTTCAAGTACATCATTTATTTTAAATAAAAGAATTAACGATTTTGAAAAATTTTTTTTTTAAGGAAAATGAAAGTTATGGAAATGTTTTATTTGATTTCGCTTTAATTTTTTAAGACGTAAAAAGCTTTAGTTAAATTTGTTTTCTTACTTTCGCTTAACCGGCAAATACACTTGGAATATTATTGTATAAATATACTTAAGCCATATTACATATTTCCATTTTGTCCCATATTATACAATAAGTCGCACAATAGTTTCATTCATTCAATAAAAACATAACCTATAGGAATAACATAAACAGCATTGTACAATGTTGCCAACACATTTTACTTTCATTTCGTTGTGCAATAAAAATCAAAAGGATTTTGATTGTTGCCAATATATAATATAAAATACACATAGGCAATAAAATTGTACAATACGTAAAGTTGAAAAGTTTTATTGCAAGTGTATGAGCCGTTTTAAAGCTTCGTACAAAGTTGTTCTAGTATTTTTCCCGGGATTCGAAAATGTGCGGGAAAACAACGATTTTCGTACTATGTATTTGTTTCGAGAAAACGAAAGATCGAAAACTTTACTAGCAGAAACTTGCAGCGAGAAAGTAAAATCAAAATTTTGTTTCCAATTACATACTCAAAAAAATTAAAAAGTGTATGAACGCTTTAACTTTAAATTAAGGGCATAATAATCCACACAAATATTTTGTGTTGTTTGCTGTTTGGATAAACATTTGTAGAAATATAAAAATTTTTTATATTTGGCAGACATTTTGGGTATTTCTTAAACTTTTTGTTATTTATTTTAGCGAAAACTTTGCAGAGCGAAAACGTTAAAAAAGAAGCATTCAAATAATTTTTAATAGTAAATTAAATGTTTTTAGCAATATTGCTTGAAACAAAACAGCTCGTTGTTTAAAAAAACACTTGTTACTATAAATTCTTTGTCTTTATGTTATATTTCTTTTCCTATTAAGCAAAAAGCAACCAAATTGCCGCAGCACTATCGGCATCTGCATTCGTTGAAAAGAAAACAAAAATTAAACAATGTGTGTGTTTGCCAAGCATTTTGTGTGGTTTATTTTGTTATTTAGACCTAAATCTTGTACAGCGGTCGGTATATTTATTTTGACAAAGTATAGTGAAGAATTGTTTTCTTGTTTTTTAATATTGAAATTCCTATAACATTGTTATCATGACATTTTCTTTGCAATAATCCTTAAGTATACGTATGCCAAATATTTTGTTAAAATCTTTACCCATTCTCATTCATCATTCTTTCATCATCATTTCATCTCAGTTTGTTTTTTGTGTTAAGCTTGTCGTTGATTAATTAGTAATCATCAATTGATTAATAAAAAAATTCTATTACTTTTGTGTAAATATGGGAAAAATATCGGAATTAACCAACACCGTCAGGAGTGAAATTATAACCAAGAACGCCACGTGCCTAGATAATTTTTTTTCAATAGTTTAGTTTTTTAGATAACGGTACTTTTGTGTTTTTCGGTGTATGGTCCCACTCAAACCCTTGTGGAGCCCAACCGAAAAGATAAATGGCATATCGTTGGAAAGGTAATTGAATGCCTTTTCCGTCGATATGCTAAGAATTTTTATCTAATAAGAATTGGCTGAGTTATGGCACCTCAAAGTTCGAAATTTGCCTATTTTTTACGTTTTTTTTTAAAATTTTTCATTTTTATTTCGTTTTTTTTCTACGTTATAGTAAATATCTGGAATGTTTTATTTTTTAACCAAATAGTGTATTTTGTTACCAACATTTTAAGCGTAATTTGAAAAAAATCGGATGAAAAATAAAGTTTTTATTAAGGATTTTGTGGAACGACAATATTTTTCATCTCATATAAAATTCCGTTTTTTTAAATACGTTAAAACTGATGGTTAAAAAAAAGGCGGAATTTTATATGGGATGAAAATATTGTCGTTCCACAAGGGTTTGAGTGGGACCATACACCGAAAAACACAAAAGTACCGTTATCTAAAAAACTAAACTATTGAAAAAAAAATTACAGCGTTTTTCGTGTTCAGGAGGTCAAAATTAACTTATCTAGGCACGTGGCGTTCTTGGTAATTTTCCAAATTAAAAATTTGTAAAACAGTGTTATCAAATAAATAAATGTAAAGAAACAGAATCTGTCATTTATTTGCGTTGAACAGGAAGAAAACGTAAAGCAACGGCAGTGGAAGATCGACATATTCACCCCTATCGTGAATAACAAGTGGAATTTTTGTTCCCAAGAAATTTTCATTTCCCTCGAAGGAAAAAAAGCAATCGTGAATCTCATGTGAAAAATTTTTCACGCTATCAGTTCCAGTGAATGTAAAAAAAAGAAGAAAGATTAAAAAAATTAAAAATCAATGAAATTTTTGTTCAAAAATATTCAAGTATATATTTTAAAGAAAAGTTTAAATAATAAAGGAAAATACTTAGTATTGGAGGGAAAGTTTGATTACAACGTTAGTTTTTTGCACTTTTTAAATTTAATGTAGTCAATCGAAAGTTTCACAAATCCGCAGGTAATCTACCTGTTGCTTTGCATTTTGTTGAGCAATATATCGGTTTGTGCCTTTTTAACTTTATTAACCCTTAATATTCGATATATAGGAGGAGATTCTTACATACATGTTCTGTTCCCGAGCAAAACTAAAGTGAGAAAATCTAAGGGAAATGTGAACAAATTACGAGAAAAAAAGTTTTTCTCGATAAGGGGAATTTTTTCCCGTGAACATTTTTTCACGTTATTATTCTCCTTTGAATTACATTTTCATGGGAGTTGTTCATTATTGCAAATATGTGAAAAGGGGAAAAATTACGAGGGAAAAGTTTTTCACGATAGGGGTGATTATCAGACAATTTAAATCTAATACAGGTTTGACACCCAAAGCCGCTGCGTTTGAATGGAATTCGCACTCTGATAGTCATTTAAGCGAAAGAACAGTCCGACGACGTCTAAAAGAATCCAACATATATGTAGCAAGATCAATTCCAGGTATAGCCCCAAGAAACCATTTTAAAATGTTAGAACTCGCAAACAGATACGTGGACAAGCCCCTATCATTCTGGCAAAGCGTCTTATGGACCGATGAAAGTACTTTCGAGTATCACTCGTCACTCGCGATAGGTTGATTAGACCGTGATTAATTTTCCAACAGGACAATGCGCCTTGCCACAAGAGTAAAATGATTAAAACATTTTTGATGAAAAATTGCATTGAAACTTTGGATTGGCCACCCCAAAGTCCGGATTTGAATGTGATTGAGAATGTTTGGTCATATGAGGGATATAGATGCAAAGACTGTAAAGTCCACTTTTTTCACAAACGTAACTAATAATACTTCTTAGTTGTATTTAATGAATGCTTCCAATTAGTGAATATTACATTACCCGATACACGTTTATCCCATAAAAAAGTATGTTAAAAAATTAAGAATTGATGCAAAAACGGCAATGTCCATTGGAGATTGTCGTTTTTGCAATGATCACAGTTTGTTAAGCTCTCTTTCTCTCAACTATTTTCGAAAATGCATGCTATTTTTTTATTTTGTTTCTTTTTTGCAAAACAAAACTAAAAAGAAATTTAAAAATATAACAAATTAGTTATGGCGATTTCTTTTCTGAGAAATATGTTGCATAAATGTTACATGCTCTATCTCTTTTGTGTAGAGCATGTAACATGTATGCAACATATTTCTCAGAAAAGAAATCGCCATTAGTTTTATTGTTCATTTTATAACTTGTCATTAGTTCCTCCAAATCAATCAAGAAAAAACTTAGACTTTGTTAAGTTGATTAGAGCAAACACACCAATCTCCAATTTTATTATTATAATTGCCAGCAAACCGCTATATCGATTTGGTTAAAACTTGCGTCATATCTTCATCATATTCTTATTTACTGAATAGCAGATATACAATACAAGTACATATATATGAATATACTTTGAGCTGGAGGTTTTTACTATTTATTACGAAAACTATAAATGTGGACATTGCAGTCTTTGCATCTATACCCCTCATATATAAAGCGCCAAAGAACCGCAGATCTGACAAGAACCAGGGAAGGAACAATTTCAGAGGTGACATTTTTTTGGGAGGACATACTAACAAAATACATTCAAAACTTGAACGATTCAGTTCCTAAAAGACTCCGGAAAGTCATTGCCGTTAAAGAAGGGTATACGTTTTATTAATATTAAAAATATCTAAAAGTATTATAAAAGTTGGAATAACATATTTTCGTTTAAAGAGTAAAAATACTATATGTCAAAATACTTATGCCACCCCCTTAATTTTTAAATTAGTTGCATAGAATGCAAATTTAATTTAAGAAGTTATGATTTTATGTTTTTTAGTTATTAAATAAATCCAACTTTCATTTAAAAACAAATTTGGAATTTTTAATTTTTTGGAAATATGAAAAAATTTAAAATGGTAAAATTTCTCAGGTGTCAAAATAAATATGCCGACCACTGTATGTAGATTTCATTTAAAATCTTCTTCAAAATCTAGTGCGTTTACATTGCAATTTTACATCGGCTAGATTTTGTTTTTATAACCAAAACAGCTGACTGAAAGTTTTTCGTAAGTTTTGAAGTTTGCATCACCTTTTATTTATAATTAACTTCATTTATTTATGTCATTAATTTTGTTTATCCTTTTTTACTTGTTTGTTTTTTTTTTTTTTTTAATTTAATTTTTTTTCTCTTGTACAGGGAAATATTAATCACCCCACGCTTAAATGCCTTTCACGCTTATTTACCTCGAGTTTTAAATCCCCGTTTTTTTTCTTCCATTTTTTAAACAAAAATCCACGTTTAATTGCCATACGCTTAATTACCCGATTCGGATAATTGCCTTAAAAATATAACCCCAAAAACAAAATTATACCTAAATTTCATTCGTTTAATTGCCTCAGTACTATTTGACCGCATTTACATCTATGCAATTTACGCCGAGTTTTTTTTCTATTTTCTTTTAAAGTAGTTTCTACGAAACTCTTTCCACATTTACATTTAAATTTTTTCCAAGCATTTTTTCAACTTTATCAACCCCGTTTTCTTCCCTACACCTCTTGCTAACAAATAAAAAGTTGCATGCGAAAGTTGCGGCAAGTTGCGGCGTTAATTGCATAATGTAAATATGGTCTTTGACAAAAACACATTTTAATAATTTGAAAATATGCATTAAAATTTTTTTTTTGATTAAAAGTAAAATATTCAAAAATTAATATTTGCATTAAAAGTTATGTTATGAGGTCAAGAGTCATATAAGAGTTATATATTATCTAGATACACCAAATTTATGAGATATTCTGTTTTAAAGAGATTCAAGTTTGAAGTTTGCATGGGGACTATGTGATATTATAGACCGATTCTACCAATTAACATAGGTTTCGTTCTTATAACAATAAAACGTATTTACCCAATTTTATCAAATTATCTAAAAACTGCTAACTTTACTTTTCGCACAAGGTTTACATGGACATACAACCAGCAAGATGGACGGACGGACACGAAAAGATTACTTACACAATCGTTTACTAAACGATGCGTCAAGGTTTCTATGTTATAAGTTGCGAAAAACATTTATCTTCAACAAAAACTTGCTTTGGCTTAAAATTGTACAGTGAAAATTTAATGTAGGTGGCGAAATTAAAGCAACAGAAAATTCATCACCAGAATTTTAAGCAATTTTTTTTTTTTTGCTTAACATGTATTTAAATATGTTTTAAAAACTTAAAATAGGTGTGCAATAAAAATGCAGCAATGGCTAAAATATGGAAATTATTTACAAATAATTTGATACCAAAATTCATTAAAAGCTCTAAACGCATAAATATATTGTTTCTGCATTCATTGGTCGCACAAGAAAAACCATGCAAATGCATATTTACGGCTTCCATGAGTAGTAGTAGGATATGATAGGACATCTCAAAAAGCACTACAGATAAAATTTAAGACAACAAATCCCATTGTTTTTTATTGCTACCTCTTAAGATTTAGCTGGTACATGTAAAAAATTTTTTATTAAATGTTTTCATACATCAAAGTTAAGTTATCTTATAAATAAATACGTCTAATTACCTCACTGAGGTATTTAAAGGAATTCGCTTAATTACCTCAATGAGGTAGTTAAACGTATTCTTATAACTACCTCAACGAGGTAGTTAAGCGTATTCGTTTAAATGCTTACCCCACATAATTACCTAAAAATATTGGCATTTTTGTCGAGGTAATTATCCGTGGAATACTGTATCTACATGGAGAAAACCATAGTTGCATCACTAAGTACAACTAGATTTTAAGTAGATTTCGTCAAATTCCAGTCACGAACAACTAGATTTGGCTCGAAATTTCATAAGTACTAACTAGATTTCGAAAGGTAGTATTTAGCTGTAAGCTAAAAAGTTCTGTCTACCTCAATTGAAGTTAAAGAACATGACCCAAAAGACAATGTTTACTCGTATGATGCACACTACATAGTGATACATTTACGAATACACAGACTCTTATTTTTTCACATTTTCAAAAGTTTGTTTTGTAAACAAAAACATGAAACAGCTGTTTAAATAATTCTTGATAGTTAAAATTTTACTAGCAGGGCCCTGTTTTTTAAAACTGCAAGTTACAAATTCACAAGTAAAATTAATTAAAAAAAAATTTTTTTTTTTTAAAATATATTTTACTTGTAGATTTGTAACTTGTTGTTTTGAGAAACAGGTTCCATGAATATAAAAAAAAAATTCTCTCAAATTGTTTGCTTTTTATACCCTCCACCACAATTAGTTGTGAAGAGGGTATATTAAGTTTGTCATTCCGTGTGAAACTTTTTTATTATTCATCTCAGACCCTATAAAGGTCCTCGAGTAATTTTAAGTCGATTTAGCCATGTGCGTCTGTCTGTCCGTCTATCCGTCTGTTGAAAACACGCTCACTTTCGAAAAACTCAAAAGAAATAAACAAACTTGGTGTCAAATTGCTGGTAGTTATCCTAAGCAGTTTGGGATTGAAATCCAGCAAAATCGGTTCAATAGGATCTGAGCTATGAATCAAAATGTGGAACCACCACCTAAAAAAATTGATAATTTTGTTACAAAAACTAACATAAATGGTGGAAAAATGCACAGAATGATATAAGATTTCGCAATTGTTCGTTTTATTTAACTGGAAATCACGCTGTAAAATTTCTTGAAGATCCGTCCATGATTTACCCTAGACCCATATAAGCCCTACTCCCGGAAAACAGTATAGTAAGCCTAAAACCCTAACTAACAATGTTATTATAACAAATTTTGGCACGTCACAGTTAAATAGGACTAGAAATGAAAATATTAAGTTTCGTGAAGATCGGTTCATAATTTACCATAGGCCCCATATAAAACCTACTTCCAGAAAACAGTTTAGTACGCCTAAATCCTTAAAAAATAATGCTATCATAACAAAATTTGGTGCATCAAAATTTTTTAGAACTAAAAATAAGACTGTGAAATTTCGTGAAGATCGGTCCATAATTTACCATAGGCCCCATATAAACCTTACTCCCGGAAAACAGCTTAGTACGCCTAAAAACGTAAAAAAGAATGATATCATAACAAAATTTGGTACATCACAGTTTTATTGAACGAGAAATAAGAGTTTAAAATTTTGTGAAGAACGGTCCATCATTTACCATAGGCCCCATATAAACCTTACTCCCGGAAAACAGCTTAGTAAACCTAAATACGTAAAAAATAGTGCTATCATAACAAAATTTGGAACATAGAAGTTTTACAGGACTAGAAATAAGACTGTGAAATTTCGTGAAGATCAGTTTATAATTTACCCTAGGCCCCATATAAACCTTACTCCCGGAAAACAGCTTAGTACGCCTAAAAACGTAAAAAATAACGCTATCATAACAAAATTTGATACATCACAGTTTTATAGAACTAGAAATGACACTGTGAAATTTGGTGAAGATCGGTGCATAACTTACCATAGGCCCCATATAAAGCCCACTCTGGTAAAATAATTAAATACGCGGTAAACTTTCTTCCAGTTTAGCTTCATATGGCCAGAAAAAATGTTATGCAATTTTGTGATATACGGTCCATAATTTTCCTTAGATTCCATTTTAGCAGCCTTCTGAAATTTACTGCAAACGCTTAAACTTATTGCACCGCTGTATTGAAATTTATGTTTTTTAATATCAGAAATCGTTCTGCAGAATTTGGGATGATTGGTTCATAGCTTACCATGGCTTTTATATAATTTGTTCTCTTGAAAATCATTTAAGTTCATCTTGAACTGATATTCTACTCAAACTTTTTAAAATTGATTCTGATTGTCGATCAATAATTTTATATAGGTCTAAACCGCAACAAATTTTAATGCAGATGTCTGTTTTTACAAAGATTATAATAATAAATAGACATCATACAGATATTCCCCCTAAAACATTCGAAGTGTCGGTGGAGGGTATCAAAGATTCGGCACAGCCGAATATAGCACTCTAACTTGTTTTTTAATAAAAGGTTTTGAAAGTTTTTTCACTTACTTTACTTCATTTCTGTATGTCTTATTGCGTAGTGCATAATTGTGCGCTTATCTTTTAAATGTACCATTAGTGCTAGATTTTGTTTTTATGACCAAAACAGCTGACTGAAAGTTTTTTGTAATGTTTGAAATTTGCATCACCTTTTATTTATAATTAACTTCATTTATTTATGTCATTAATTTTGTTTATCCTTTCCATTTTATTACTATTTCGCCGCCAAATTTGTTTTTGTTTAAATTTAATTTTTTCTCTTGCACAGGGAAGTATTTTGTAGTACTATCTATATCGACCCTTTTGCGCAAAATTAACGTATATCCCAATTTTTTGAAATTGAGTTTTTGATGCAAACTTGTTCTACATTCAAAGAGACGTCACCTGACAAAATATTGTAGGCGAATTCCACTTCGTTGCTCCAAAAATTTAATGTATCTTTTCATTTTGATATTGCAAGTGATAGCAGAGAAAATTAGAAAAATGGCTCTCCTGAAAAATTTGGTTTTTGTAACATACGTTAATTTCGCGCAAAATATGTTGCATCACTAAGTACAACTAGATTTTTAGAAGATTTCATCAAATTCTGGTCACGAAGATTTTGTTTTGTATGGAAAATCTGGTCAAAAACAGCTAGATTTGTCTCGAAATTTCATAAGTACTAAATTTCGAAGTAGTGTTAACGTGCTTTTAAGCAAATTGATAGTCTTCAGCTGTAAGATAAAAAGTTCTGTCTACCTCAATTGAAGTTTTGATTGTTCCTAAACATGGCCCAAAAGAAAAGCGACGACATTGATACTGAATATGATATTTGAGTCGTACCACCTGATGCCGTTTTCATCAGGCATCAGGTTTTCAATCCTATCGTGAATAAAAAGTGAACAGTTATTCCCTGGAATTTTTGATTTTCCCCATACATTTTATGCGGAACGATGTGCCGATGGTAATGACAGTGACGGTGAGCCACTTTCTAGTTTTTAAAGAAAAGTTACAAAGCAGAAAATATCAGGATATCTTTGCAAACGTAAGAAAAAGTTGAAAGACTCGAAAAGAAAATGCTGACTTTACTGTACCAAGATACATTTTAAATTACAACCAAGGATTGGGAGGACGAAATGGATTAATCTAAATATTAGTCTTTAGTTGGTGGTGTATTTTTACGTATATGTATTGTAGAGTTAGCAATAAATAACGCTTTACTGTTATACAGTAGTATTCCTGTTTAACGAACCTTCAATTCTGCGAACATCGCATTTAACGAACACACAAGTTTGCGCCAACAAAAAATAATTTTTTGTGCTCAACTTAGCGAACAAATAGAACTCATAATTTTTATTTAAAAAAGCATAGAGTGAAGTAATTTCTAACTAAAAACATAGTGAGTAGCAAAAAGTACGATATTTTAGGTTTTGTTTATGAAGCATTTTTGTTTGATTATGCTGCAATGATCAGTAAAATGAGTACAAGAAAGAGACTTTTTTGTAAAAAAATAACCAAAAATTGTGAATGATTACCAAAATGGATTACGAGTTGTGGATTTGTGCAAAAAGTAACAAGAAGTACAAACTTTGGATTTAAAAATAGGAAAGCCCTGAAACAAGGTGAATTTTCAAGAATGAAGAAACAAATTTTTTCTTGGTTTTTTACGATAACGACATTCATACATGCATTGTTCTAAAAAAAAACAATCATTACTCGACAACATCTTTATGTAAAATGTTCAAGGAAATTGAAAATGAATTTGAACTTATTTTTCATTAAAATTATTTTAGGTTTTACGCTACCAAAGTAATGAATTGTACCTTTTTTAATTTTTTTTTAATATATTATACAGATCTCAAAGCATATATCAAAATAAATCACAAATAAAACAGTTCTAGTTATTTATTTATCCATAACATGGGTACTAGACATAAGTATGGCATATAACGAACTTTTCAGTTTAACGAAGAGGCCTGACAAAGTATGGTTCGTTAAACCGCAAAACTACTGTATTGCCAAATAGAGCTGATAATACAGCTTCTATGGATCAATTGTTGTTTAAACGAAATAAACCTAGGGCCTATTTGCAGCCCTCAGTTTCTAGAAAGCGTCAACTTCTACTGAAGTAGCTGATGCTGATCGTAAAAACAATATTCATAATCCTGAAAGGATAGCAAATCAGCTGCGATGTGCTGTTTGCCACTGCAAGTACCAATGGAGATGCAAACTATGCATGAAAATACTTTGTGTAGAACAAAATATGTTTGGACAATTTCATAGCTAAGGCGCCCATTGTCCCCATGTGAGGACACTATACATATATTTTATGCTATAGGAAAAATTTCAATTTATAAATTGTAAAAATTTGAGCATGTTCATAAATGCATCAGTGCGCTTCAAATGAAAATTTAAGTATCCTTAAATTGCTTAAGCAGATGCCGTACAAACAAGCATCAAATATGTACATAGTAGAAAAATGGAATCTACCATAAAAGTTCATCAGCAAACTTTCATTGGCAGCGTAAAGCAATGTTTACTCGTATGATGCACACTACATAGTTATACATTTACGTATACACAGACTCTTATTTTTTCACATTTTCAACAGTTTGTTTTGTAAACAAAAACATAAAACAGCTGTTTAAATAATTCTTGATAGTTAAAATTTTACTAGCAGGGCCCTGTTTTTTAAAACTGCAAGTTACAAATTCACAAGTAAAATTAATTAAAAAAAATTTTTTTTTTTTTAATATATTTTATTTGTAGTTTTGAGAAACAGGTTCCATGAATTTAAAAAAAAAATTCTCTCAAATTGTTTGCTTTTTATACCCTCCACCACAATTAGTTGTGAAGAGGGTATATTAAGTTTGTCATTCCGTGTGAAACTTTTTTATTATTCATCTCAGACCCTATAAAGTATATATATTCTGGGTCCTCGAGTCATTTTAAGTCGTTTTAGCCATGTCCGTCTGTCTGTCCGTCTATCCGTCTGTTGAAAACACGCTAACTTTCGAAAAACTTGGTGTCAAATTGCTGGTAGTTATCCTAAGCAGTTTGGGATTGAAATCCAGCAAAATCGGTTCAATAGGATCTGAGCTATGAATCAAAATGTGGAACCATCACCTAAAAAAATTGATAATTTTGTTACAAAAACTAACATAAATGGTGGAAAAATGCACAGAATGATATAAGATTTCGCAACAGTTCGTTTTATTTAACTGGAAATCACGCTGTAAAATTTGTTGAAGATCCGTCCATGATTTACCCTAGCCCCATATAAGCCCTACTCCCGGAAAACAGTATAGTAAGCCTAAAACCCTAACTAACAATGCTATCATAACAAATTTTGGCACGTCACAGTTAAATAGGACTAGAAATGAAAATATTAAGTTTCGTGAAGATCGGTCCATAATTTACCATAGGCCCCATATAAAACCTACTTCCAGAAAACAGTTTAGTACGCCTAAATCCGTAAAAAATAATGATATCATAACAAAATTTGGTACATCAAAATTTTTTAGAACTAAAAATAAGACTGTGAAATTTCGTGAAGATCGGTCCATCATTTACCATAGGCCCCATATAAACCTTACTCCCGGAAAACAGCTTAGTACGCCTAAAAACGTAAAAAAGAATGCTATCATAACAAAATTTGGTACATCACAGTTTTATTGAACGAGAAATAAGACTTTAAAATTTTGTGAAGAACGGTCCATCATTTACCATAGGCCCCATATAAACCTTACTCCCGGAAAACAGCTTAGTAAACCTAAATACGTTAAAAATAACGCTATCATAACAAAATTTCATACATCACAGTTTTATAGAACTAGAAATTACACTGTGAAATTTGGTGAAGATCGGTGCATAACTTACCATAGGCCTCATGTAAAGCCCACTCTGGTAAAATAATTAAATACGCGGTAAACTTTCTTCCAGTTTAGCTTCATATGGCCAGAAAAAATGTTATGCAATTTTGTGATATACGGTCCATAATTTTCCTTAGATTCCATTTTAGCAGCCTTCTGAAATTTACTGCAAACGCTTAAACTAATTGCACCGCTGTATTGAAATTTATGTTTTTTATACCAGAAATCGTTCTGCGGAATTTGGGATGATTGGTTCATAGCTTACCATGGCTTTTATATATTTTGTTCTCTTGAAAATCATTTAAGTTCATCTTGAACTGATATTCTACTCAAACTTTTTAAAATTGATTCTGATTGTCGATCAATAATTTTATATAGGTCTAAACCGCAACAAATTTTAATGCAGATGTCTGTTTTTACAAAGATTATAATAATAAATAGACATCATACAGATATTCCCCCTAAAACATTCGAAGTGTCGGTGGAGGGTATCAAAGATTCGGCACGGCCGAATATAGCACTCTAACTTGTTTTTACTCAATTGTTGCCAGTTTTTCGAGTGCGTGAACACATTCTAGTAATTATTATTGAAAATAAGCAAATATTTTCTGTTATTGAACAAAATCTAGTAACTTTTCATCAAATTTCCCAATTGTTTATAAATACAATTCTGCCATTGCTTAAAATGAATACGAAAATCGAGTATACAGTACAAAATGTTTGAACTCGTATATTGTTTCTTTTGAACCGAAATCCGAGGTAACTTCCCGTATTTCTTCAAAAACGAAGCCGAAGCTCGCTTTTTGGTACCGCACCATAATTAATGATTTTTTTGTTTGAAAATTTGGAAGACAGATACCCATATGCCGGAAATAATTTTCAAGTTTAATACCATTAAAAATGTATCTTTCGAATTTTTTGAATAAAACAATTTTTTTTTTTAAATAAAGGTGTTATTTTTTAAGTTCTATCTTAAAAAACACCATTTACAATGAAAAGCTGTAATTCCAATACCCTTATTTTGCAATTTTTTCACAAAAGCATAAAAAGACGGGGACAAAAAAAGCAAAACAGCCATTAACTTCTATTACCCTGGTACCATCATCACCAAATCAAAATTTTGTAGCAACAAACATTTTCGTCACTCCATAACACACAAATGGGAGTTCATTCATGTTTTTTTTTTTTTTATTTATTTTCAAGTTTTCATTGTGCGCTCCAACTACATATTTTGGAATTTTAAATTTTCTTTTCCAAAAAAAAAAATTTTTAAATACAACCGTTTGTAATCCCTCTTCAGGTGTGCATTTATTTTTTTTTTTTTCTAAAAAAAATTCGTCTAGTGCTGATCAAAAAATTAATAATAAATTATATCATGTCTTCATGCCATCAATCTTTTTATTTTCATATTCAATTTGATCCATACGAAATTTAAAAAAACAAATAGTTTTGGATACAGATGCTTCGATAGAAGAAAGATAGATATGCACATAGATGATGAATGAGAGGGTGGATGGTTAAAGATGGAATACATACAATTAAGATAATAAATGAATATTTCATATTTGCATGCCATCACTGCAGCTCATCAACGTTTAATAAACGTTAATATTTTTCTTGTTTTTTTAAAAGTGGACTGTTGTTATGATGTAAATGTTTGCAAAATTATAGGAATTAATGAGATGTATTTTAACAAAATTTCCAAAGAGGGAAACAGTTAAAAGTTTTGTTTTTCATTTGAGTCTAGTTAAATTATAATTTGTTAAAGAGGTTATAAAAATAAATTTTTAAATAGAGATTTTCGTGGCTCGTTAATGGTTTTATTACATTGTTTGCCACAATCCAAAGTGATGATACAATTTTGTTATGCTAGCCATACCATACAAGGGGCACCTTTGAATTTTTTCAATGTTAGAGACCGTACCCCATAACTGAATACCGCACAATCCGGAGTAAGGACATAACTTCTTTCAATAAGCCAATTTATTGGAATTTATTTTAAATTTTGCCTCTATATGGGATTTCCACGTTAAACGTCGATCGAGGTGTATATCGAGATATTTTCTATAAAAATGTAGTGATATTATTTGAATACGTTGTGCAACAAAAAGAACAAAAAAACAGCCTCCACAATTGCGATGCAAAATTAAACTAGACTGCTGGCTGAGAAAATCTGCCAAAGAGTTTTTAAAAGTTATGCCCATAATTTCAACAAGTAGATATATATATATATATAAATATATTGGTTCCTTTAGTTCCTATAAGGAGCATAGGGCCTCTCATAGGGCTGTGTATAGGTATCTATGATTTTTAAAATTTTAAAACGTATTTCTTACCTACGGGTTGAAGTGTACTGTATTTTACACCACCGATTTTCATTAGTTAATTCACGTAGGTAACATTACCGTTTAAGTTACCAAAATAGTGGTACCGGATAGGTAAAGATAACTGTTAGGTACGAACACGACTAGATATCTTTTCGTAGAAATTACGGGCAATAGTTCGAGTTTAGAAATTACGGCACGTTAAGTTTTTGATTTTTTTGAAAAGGCGTTTGGAATAGGTAAAAAAAAAATTACTAAATGTACTTCTAAGATAAAAACAACTATTTCCGAGGTCTTAAGTGGAAAAAATGGCTGTAGGAAAAATCGCCCAAAGAAAAATAGCCCAAAAAAGAATGAAAAATCGCCCAAATGAAGATACGCCCAAAAGAACATGAAAAATTACCCAAAAAGTTATATATGAAATTTTGCCCAAAAGAAACGAAAAAGGGCCCAAAATAAAAATGAAAAATTACCCAAAAAGAAAAAAAGAATTTTTTCCCAAAAACAAAAAAAATTTAAAAATTACCCAATTTGCAAAACAGTGTTTATTATTCATTTAAATTTAGTAACATACAAATGTAAGTGTTATGTAAAAAATTGCATTGTATCTTCAACAGCTGCGCGGCAGTATGGACAGTAATACCTATTTGAGCCCTCCGCAAACTTTGTGCGCTATTCAATAGTTAAATATTAATTAATCACTGCATAGTTATAATCAATTACTCAAAACAGAATATAGCTTTTTGCAAGGTGGCATGTCATAAAGTCCAGTGTCGTAATGTCCATAGACACTGCGACACTTTTCAAAATGTCATAACGTTCGTGGGCATTAAGACACTTTGCAAATGGACATTATGTCATTTTTAAAAATGTCATAAGGTCCATAATTACTAAAGATGTTTAATACAAAAAAAGACTCACATACACGCAGAGAAAAACCTGTTTTATTATGGTCACAACCAACAAAACTATTTTTAAAGAAACTAATTTAACCATAATATAAGTGTCGGTCACAATGATTTGGTTAAATTAAACATTTAAAAATGGTTTTGTTGTTTTTTCTCTGCGTGCATATATTAAACATATAACTAAAACACTTTTGGGCGCAAGGATTTTCTCCCCTACGGTGTAACAAATACCGGCAGCGCTTACTAAAGCGTCTCGACATAGCCGGCCTTCGGCCAGGCGCAAGTATTTTCTACTCTATGGTATAAAAAAAACCGGCTTCGCTAACTAAAGCTTCTCTGCGCAGACGGCCTTTGGGCGGCCGCAAGGATTTTTTGCTTAAGGTATAACAAGTACCGGTTTCGCTAAGTAAAGCTTCTAAAATCTGCCTTGTTTCCGAACGAAGGCCGACGTCGCAGATAAGCTTTAGTTAGCGAAGCTAGTATTTGTTATACCATAGAGTAGAAAATACTTGCGCCTGGCCGAAGGCCGCCTGTGCAGAGAAGCTTTAGTTAGCGAAGCCGGTACTTGTTTTATCAAAGAGGAGAAAATCCTTGCGCCCGGGCAAAGGCCGGCTATGCTTTCGAGCTTGTAAGCTATGCTTTCGAGTTTGTCCACGGACACTATGACACTGGACGTTATGACATGCCACCTTTTTTCAATATGATCCGTTATTTTATAAATAACATTTAGGAATTCGACGTATAGTAATAATGAATAATTTAGACAAATAGTATGTAAGATTTTGACGAAATTTTAAAAATAAAGAATGGCCTGAAAAAATGGGCTATTTTTCATATAATATTTTTGGGCCATTTTTCTTTGGGCGATATTTCCTACAGCCGGAAAAAATTTATGCCAATTTTGTTCTTGGAATATGGGTGATTCCAAAGTGTTGAACGTGACAGTCGTACGCATCAAAAATGCAATAACATTTTAAAGAAAAAATATTTTCACGCTCTCTTATCCCTAAAATTATAGCACTAAGAAAGCACTGTTATCTATGCTAAAGTTTATGGAGGGCGCGATTCTAGGTCAAAGATAATGGCAAAAGAAGTAGCTATTCGAACGTGAAAAAAACAGAAGTAGTTTTTGTGGCCATGTATAAAAAGGTGTAATTCAGCGAAACCTAGCACAATTTTTAAGTCAAACTACTTTCAGAATTTTACGTAGCAATGTAACATTAAAATGTCTTGGTTTGATTCCAAAATCTTCTGTATTTTCTTTTTTTTTTTAAGCCAAAATCTGGGTCGATACGTGACATTTCGAACGTGAAATTTTTTTCGTAATAATTTAACTGAATAATGGTTAGAATAAAATAAAAATTTACCGTTTATCCGAATAACATAGTTCTCTTTGAACTCTTCCTTAGATTACAGACCATGTAAGAAAAATTTTTTGTAATTATTTTTATCAAATATCACCTCTTTTAAGAAAGATAAATATTAAAGAAAACATACAATAAAACATTGCACAACTTTGCAGTCTGATTGTTCATCTAAGTGAACATATTTATGAGTAAATTTATAAAATTAGTAAAATCTAAATATTTTTCTATAAAAATATCGCAAAATAATCTGCTTTTAATAATTTTAAAATTTTCGGTCTCGGTGGACCTTTTAACGGAAATGCCCATATATTAACCTTCCAACTCTCTTTTTAAGGTGTCATTTTTGTTCTTTGTACTTAAAATAAACCAAAATTAAAGAAAAAGTTCCTTTTAAATAAAAAAATTTTAAAAATGTAAACAAAAATGTTTTTTGAATAAAAATTCGATGTTTAACAAAATTTTTTCAACTTTTTAAATTTGACAGATGTTTTGTCAAAATGACACAGATATGATCTCCATTGTATGTTATTAAAAAAATAACAGAAACTAAACAAAACTTACTTTCGGCGATTTTTTTTTATTTTTTCTCAGTTTATGGCAATTTTTGACTGAAATGTGTATTATACATACTAAACATTCGTCTAAGCATCCATGTGCGCCATAATGTTTGCCATACAATGTATTTTCTGTATACGCACAACAAAAATTGTGGTCAATCAGAACCAGCGATGCCAACTTAGTGCTTTTGGCACTATTTATGGTGCTTTTTGATGCCTCAAAACGCCAAAATTTTATCCTAAGTGCCAAACTAAGAAAAAGCACTAACTTGGTGCTTTTTCAATTTTTTGTTAGTGCCTTTAGTGCTTTTTACAATTTTTATTGTTTTTCTACAATTTATTTAAACTTCGATTATATAGAGGATGATTTAAATGAGCTTTGCTATTTGGGGTACAATTTTGAGTAGGCCTGTAAAGATTTATAGGATTTCAAATGATAAAAGAAAGTTGTATTCGTTACCAATAATCTTATTTACGAGCTAGGAAATTTAACAAACTATTATGAGTTGACAAAATATTAAGTAATCGTAGTAAAAACGATGTATTTGTTGTAGGTTAACTTTCTTTTACACTGTTTCAAAAACAGAAAATAGCTTGGAAAATATTAGGAATTGTGAATGGAAAAATAAACAACGAACATATCTTTTATAGATAGAAGTCAACGATTTAACTGTCCAATTTTGTGTAAAGAATTTTAAGTTTTCCATTCTCTAACGTTGGGCGTTGAAAGAACATTTAGTTCGATGAACTACAGTACATCCAAAATCGGAAACCGATTATCCTTAAACTCTGTTAATTCAATTCTTCACGTTATATGTGGACTTCGTCGGCATAATTCATGCTGTAATGAATACAATCAACCATCTAATGCCTGTAGAGATCTTTCTTCCAATGAAAAATAGAAAAAATTAAAATAAATATTACTTTTAAAACTGTTTTGGCCGAAATAAAACTCAGCTGATGATGATTTGTATGATATTATTTTTTTGAAGATAATAATACATTATTATTAGTATCTTCAATGTATACATTTAAAAATGTTTATATACAAATGTTAATATATTTATTATTTAATTTTAAATGAAAATGGTCCCACATCAATACCATCGCCTTTTTTCAATATTGCAGGTATATAATATTCCGCACAGCCGAATGCAACTTATTTTGTGTTTAATTTAATTGTAAAAACCGCTAAGTGCCTTTTCACGATTTTTTTTTTGCTCGAAATAGTGCTTTTTAGTGCTTTTTTTAAATTTTAAAGTGCTTTTTGCTCTCAAAAAGTTGGCATCACTGATCAGAACATGAACATCAACGTTGATTCAACACGTATTCGCCACATACAAGAACCAGCGTTACCGTTGGTGCCACTAAAGTGGCAATTTGCCACTTTTTCGGCTGCTTGGATACTATTTGGCCACTTTTACAAAATGCACCCAAATGTGGTACTTTTTGTGATTCTTGCCACTTTTGTGATACTTTTTACGTTAGGAAAATATGTATACTTTTTTTCTTTCTGTTTTATTATAACTCCCAGCTTTAATTTATGCTAAGAAATAAGATTCCTTGGTGGGTTCAAGTCTTTTTCAACCGCCACAAAATGCTTTAGAAAAGACACTTTTATAAGAATTTTTTTCTTGTCATGCGTGGTTAGCTGAAAATCGGTTGAATAAACTTTCTATTAACCTGTTTTATTAATTATGAATAGGGGGTAAAGATATCTCGCATATATTGGTCGTGAAGTAGAAACCGAACTGTTGTGTACCGAAAACTTTTCTAAAATTTGTATAATTGACATTAAAAATCAAAAATTGTGTATAGAATTGATAACAAGAATTGATATAAAAACAAACAGCTCAATATATTGAAGTATTTAGACCCATTATTTATAGTGTCTAAAGAAGATATAAACTATTTCGAATTAGTTTCAGAGCTTAAAGATATTATAACTAATCCAGATGCATTTATACATGAATTTAAACTTCAATAGAGTAAAGTAAATAACACGAATTATGAACACATATTTAAAATTTCGAATGCTGAAGATTTTTGGCGTGAAATTAGAACATGGATTCAGAAGGAAAAGTACAAGAAATATATTAATAAATGTATTTATAAAACACATTACATAAATATCTTCTATTTGCTGCAACAATGTCATGATCCAAAAAACATGTTTTGGCAGAAAACAAGTTTAACATTTTTGAATTTCCAAAACATTTAAGTAAATATTTTATAAAAATTACTTCTCCAGACAAATATTTACAAAATATTTATTTTAGTTTTTACATGTCTATTGTAATACGATCAATTATTTTTTAGTGCATATAATTACTATACAATGTTTTTTGTTATATTTTTATACCATTTAAAATTAGAATAAATAGAAAAATACATAATGTGGTGTACTTATATTAATTTTAAAAGATGTGCTCATTTTTTTTTTAAATCCTCTTTTTGGTGCCACTTTTTTTGTAGATATCCCCTTTTTTTGGTACTTTTTTAAAATATCCGACGGTAACACTGACAAGAACATGAACAAATTAATACAGATGCTCTGCCGGCGTTATGGTCAAGTCATGTTCTAATCGAAAGCGCATGGAGACGTGGGGTTACACAAGGTTGACACATTTGGGAGTGTAGACATGCTGCTCATAAAAAGAACCGAATTGTCCAAGGTGAATTGACTAGAAGGTGGGGTCAAGTCAACATATGGTGTTTTTTTTCGGTGGTCGACTTGTCAAAGTTTGTATACAAACTAGTTTTTTATGTAAACAAACCAATATTTTTACTAGCAATTTTTTTGACAACCCGACCACAGAAGCAGTGTTGTTGTAGAGTTGACCTCACCTTCTAGTCAATTCGCCTTGGAATTGTCAAAATTGTCTTCATATAAAACAAAAACCATTTAACGCGCACATGTACAAAGTACGAGTTTACCTTGTGTAAATATAACTTGCTTGGTTTTTGTTTTCATGTATAAACGGATTAGGACAGGGTTACCGTCAGACATTTAAAAAAATAAAGTCGCGCAAAAACGTCGTTTAAGAAAATAAAAGTCGGAAACCTATTTTAATGACTTTTAACGAAGATCTTTGTTTCTATTTTTTACTAAAAATTTAAATTTTTGGAATAAAAGTTTTTGAAAAGCGTTTTAATTTATCTTGCAGACACACGTACAAAGATGGGTGCAAAAGGCATTTTGCCGTTCTCTTAAAATGTGTACGTTTTTATTGTATAACGCACAGGTTCTCTCGAAAGTAAATGTCAAGTGGTCGAATTTCGGCCACCGGGCGATCCTAGTGTATATAAAACGCTTAATAGAGGAAAGTTGTAAAGTAGCATATATTTTTGTTTTTCACAAAAGTAGTGGTAATTAAGTCAAAACAGTGTAAAGTATTTTTGAGCTAAATGGTATATTAGGATTTATACAAAAAAAAAAAATCTTATGGCATTTTTTTTTAGAAAAATTAACAATATACATATTTTCTTTTTATTCTTATTTCGCTAAAATTCGAAATGACGTTAGAGAATAAGACTTGCATGACAAAATGTTTTCCATAAAAAAGTGAAGAGTGAATTTCTAGAATATTGAAATAGGAAATTAAACAGCTTATTATTAGTATTATTCAGTTTAAAAAAATTCGGAAAAATTCTGCCTCAAAATATAGATTGTAATTTAATTACAACTTTTTTGCCTAAAAAAAGGCATGACTTAAATTTTGTTAAGGCGAAGAATGTATAAAAGCATGTTGAGTAGAAAATATTTTCTATGCCTTTTTGTTAAAACAAAATTAAAGTCCTGGCTGTTTCCCCAAGTAAAAAGGTCACAATGAAAATTTTTTTTTACTAGTACAATTCCGAGTCAATACATTTTCGATAGTTTTTTTATTTCTTTTAAATGAATTACAAACTATGTACATACTCGTATTTAGAACAAAACTACGACATGATAAAGGAAGTTTAAAGTAAATAATGAACTAAAAAGATAAATTAAAGAGTCATTTAAAGCAAATTTCGATCTAACAAAGGTTAAATACAATTTGGTTAAAGGATTGATGGCTGTGAGTGTTAAACGGCAAACCCCTCTGGAGAGATCGAGTGGTTGCAATCGAAACATGTAAGGGTAACCTGTCCGTAAACGCCTGGGTTCGAGCCCAGATTTAGTCAAGAATGAAAAATTATCAATAAATTTCATGTTGTAAAATTCCTTTTTTCATAAAAATAATTGAATGAAAATTAAATTTGATGAACTTTAGCCTTATTTAAATATTAAAATTTGGATTAAAGAGTTATGCCTGTATTCATAAAAATATTTTAAATTTAATAAAGGCTTAAAAACCAAATTTTCTATGAAAATTTTCATTAATAAACGTTTATTAAATTTTATAATCATTTATGAATATGGGGGTTAAAGTTCAACATTTTTGCATTGGAATGGTAAAACCCAAAGATTTTTTTCCAAATGATATAGTTTATCTTGCATGTCTTAAATCTCAACCACTAATAACTATTATATCCTTCTTTTCTAGGGTGGCTCTAGTATTTCAAGTTATCCCCGCGAATCCGCTTCCAACGGTAATTCAACACAAAGCACAGCTTCAATTCCAAAAGTTTTTCACAATACACGTTGTACTCGACATCACAAAGCCCACAGTCATTCACCAAATCGGACCAGCAATGGTAATGGAGTCGTAGTGGCCGATATACCCAGCCATCATCACATAAATGGTGGACACAATCACAGTCACATTCATCATTTGCCCAGTGCAGGGCATAGGAAAAAAACAGAATCGGTACTATCCACAGATTCGGATATACGATTTACACGACGAAAATTGGGAGATAGTCAGAAGTGTGGTTGTGCGGTTATTGCTGGATTTTTAGTCGCTCTTTTAGTAGCTGGAGTTTTTGTTTATGTGGGCTGTAAGTACAAATTTATTTTGGAAGTTCTTAGTGAAATTCAACAACTTATTTCCAAAATAATTTTAGATACTTATTTTAAACCTGAACCTTTATCGGATCGTGTGTTTCGTGGTAAGTTTCAAATATTAAATGACAAATGGTCTATGGATTTGGCGAATCAGAACTCGTTGAGATTTCAACAAAAGGCGCGAGATTATCGTGAGCGTATCAATTTAGTGGTAAGACGTTCAGATCTTAAGGAAGCTTATGACGGTAGTGAAATATTGGCGTTAGATGGGTAAGCCAAATCAAAATTTTTATTTATTTATAAGAAACTTAAATAGTTTTAACCATGCCTTGTCTGCAGATTTGAAGACACTAGTGACATATTGGTACACTTTAATATGATCTTTGATCCTTATGCGGGCTTAGTTTCCACGGCAGATCTTTTAGCTTTATTTGGTGAAGAATTTACTAGCACTCAACCTAGATATTTTGGTAATATCACAGTGGATCCTAGAAGTCTTACCATTAGAGAGGTAACTGGCTTAATAGACGAACCCATTATGTCCTCCTCGCCTTTGGGTGGTGATGATGAGACTACAGAGTATATAACCACTACTCCTAGACAACCCAGACGCTGTGAGCCTTTAAAGTTGAATTATTGTCGTTCTATTGGCTACAACATCACTACATACCCGAATTTATTGGGCCATAGCTCTTTCGAAGAAGTTCAAGCTGATGTCATTTCGTTTAGAGAGTTAGTTGATGGCGAATGCTTTCGTGAAGCTTTTGATTTTGTTTGCCGTTTAATGCAGCCACCCTGTGAAACTCATGCTAATTTGGAACCTACCGCAGGTCTAATGTGTCGTGAATATTGTGAACAATTTATGAAGGGTTGCGGTAATCGTTTGTCGGTCAGATTTCAAAAATATTTTGATTGTGAAAGATTTCCCGAGGCAACTGGTATCCAGTCGTGTAGACAAAAACCTCGCTGTGCTAATGATCTTCAGAATAATGCTCATAGTCCACGTTTATGTGATGGTTTTGCAGATTGTCCGGATTTGTCTGATGAAAGAACATGCACATTTTGTACCAGCACCTCTCTTTACTGTGGTAGAGGCAGAGCCTGTATACCACGCAAGGCCCGTTGCGATGGCAAAGCTGATTGTCCAGATGGTTCCGATGAAAAGGACTGCCGTTAGTTTCGCAATCAACAGTTCTTTTTAAATACACTTAATAATTTAATCTCTTTACAGTTTCTATAGCTCCCTTGGCCGCCGACTTAACCCAACCAGAACCTTTGGTTCCATATCTACCCAGATTTCACTCTGAAGGCTTCGCAGTATTTTCAGAAAAAGGCTCAGTAGGAAAATTGTGTGCTGAGGGTTTGGAGGGTGATAGTAAAATAGTAGTTAGACAAACTGTAGCAGAATCTTTATGTAAATCTCTGGGTTATGAGTAAGTTTTTGTTTTCTTAGTATTTTTCGACCAAGCAATAAAAACTCAAAAAATTTATTACAGATCAGTTGAAATATTCGAAGTGCAAACCGACAACGAAAATGTGAATGATTATGTTCGCGTTTTGGATCCTCATGCTCCAGAAATATCATTTGTGCGCACTCATTGTCCCAAACAAGAGGTGCTTTATGTTGGTTGTGGGGAGTTACAATGTGGCGTACAGTCTGTGTTAACCGGAAAACAACATTTGACTTTACCAAAAATGTCCGCCTCCGGAGACTGGCCCTGGTTGGCAGCGTTATACAGAGAAGACGTGCATGTTTGTGATGGCACTTTGGTAACACAAATAACTTTTCAGTCGTTTTTTAGAAATATAACAATATTTTTAATTTATTAAGGTTTCTCAAGATTGGGTTTTAACCACAGAATCCTGTTTCCAAGGTCAGCCACGTGCCACTTGGATGGCTGTTTTCGGTTCGGTGCGTTTGGCTTCAAATGCTCCTTGGACTCAACGAAGACGAATTATAGGTATGATTAAAAGTCCCGTCGAAGGTTCTACAGCAGCTCTAATTCGACTTGAAACTTCCGTTGTTTACTCCGACCATGTACGTCCTATATGTTTGCCCGATGAGTCACAAAGAAAACAAGATCCACAAATACAGAGACGTTCATATGTTCCCAAAGCAGAACGTCTGGAAGGAAGAGAGTCTATCAAACGTTTGGAACATGAAACACAGCAATATTTCGAATCTCCAAATTTCTTTCAGCTTAATGAGGATGCCAGTCAGTCCTATAGTTCCGAGTATGAATCTGCTGCCTATAATTTACCTCATGCTGAGGCTTTAGTCGATGAAATGGAAGAATTTAATTTAGACACATATCCCCTGCCTGAAAGTGCACCACAAGTAAATTATTATGGCTTGAATGCAGCAACAGGAACATTAAATCAGACAACAGCTCCTAGTTCAGACGCTTCGGTTGGCAGAACTGTTGCGCCAGCGACGACGCCACAACCTGAAGAAATATGGACAAATTGTAACACGTTGGGTTGGTCACGTCAACGTGATCATTTGCAACGGGTTCAATTGAAAATCGGAGATATGGCTGCGTGTGAAAATATTTCCATTGCGACTGTAAATAGTATGTGTACGGAAGCAACGTACCAGAAACATGATTGTACGGTGAGTTAAAATTGAATAGCCTAGTGCAGAAAGGGAACTACTTCAAAACATTAATTTTGAGTTAATTAATAAAAACAGTAAAGTAATAAATAGATTATAACAAATACAAGTTTAATGTTCTGAACTCGTAGAGGATCAACAGACATTAATTTGAAGTTATCTAAGAAGACACTTTTTACACTGGTTCCTTAGGAATACTCAAATAAGATACATGAAGTAAACTCCTCTCTGCACTTAATAGCAATAACTCCAAAGAATTTAAAAAATATTCGAAACGGATCCACTGCTGAAGATGTTTCCTTTTTGCACTTAATAGCAATTTATAAGCATTTAAAACTATTAATACGTATTTAAACACATAAAGGTAATTCACGTCACAAGTTGCACCCTTGCGAAAAAGCAAAAGTGCAAAAACATAACAACAACCACATAGACAATTAGTTGTACACAAATAACAAATAATTGTCTATGTGGTTGTTGTTTTGTTTTTGCACTTTTGCTTTATCGCAAGGGTGCAACTTGTGATGTGAATTACTTTATAATTTTCGCATAATTTCCTTAGTGCACTCATTAAATAGAGCGTATTCGAATCTGTGGGAATACATTATTAACTTTTTTCATCCAAAATACTCAGTAGTTCCCTTTCTTTGACTATGAGTATGGGAGTAATATATTGTGCTTACATTCGAAACATATCAGGGCAACCTGTCCCTGAAAACCTGGGTTCGATTCCTAGGTCAGTCACGAATGAAAAATTATCAATAAATTTTAATTAATTTCATGTTGTAAAATTCCTTTCTTCATACGAATAATTGAATGAAAATTAAATTTGCTAAACTTAAGCCTGAATAAAAGTATTAAAATTTGGGTTAAAACCCACGAACAATAAAATACATAATTCAATAAAATAACCACATACTAATTTACAGGGAAACCATAAATATGCAATTGCATGTTTTTCCTGGTGCGACCAATGAAGGCAGAAACAATATATTAGAGCTTTTTGTGAATTTTGGCATCGATTTATTAGTGCATATTTTACCGTTTTTTACATTTTTTTCATAGTATAGTTAAAAGAGCTTTGTTGCAGTATTTTTTTAAGTTTATAGCGCATTCTTGCCTTTTTAAGGCATATTTTGGGGCATATTTTTAACAGTTTGTAGGGCATATTTTTAAGTTTTTACTGTATGTTTAATGCGCATAAAACTCTTTTTTTAGAGCATATTTCTGGTTTCCCTGCTAATTAATATTAAACATTTTTATTAATTTCTTAGAGGATTTCGTGACGTTAGGCTCATAAAGAACAATTGCTCCGATATATATATTTATGTATGTAAGAGCCGGTTCTCACACGTCAAGTTTGACTCGTCAAGTCAAGGAGTGAGGTGAAAATAAATGGCAATCTCTTTTACCTTCTCTCCTAAAATGGCAAGACTTGACGTGTGAGAACCGGCACTAAGCTCCATTCTTAAATGTCAATATCACAACCAAAATTGGATTGATTTTTCTGTAATCTTATGCCATTTTTATCTTGTTGAAGTTAAAATTCGTATAGAATAGGCATCAACTTTAGACGGCAAATATTTCGTAATCAAGGCTCGCCAGTATGCGCCATTTACAGTTAAATTAGACTGATAAATGGTGCAATTTATTGGCAGCCCTTGGACCTCATCTGGTATTCATCTCAATATGAGGCGGTTCAATAAGTCCATGACTTTTTAAATGAAAGGTTTTAAGATAAAAAAATCATTTTATTTTCATACCCTCCACCACCGCTAGTGGTGAATAAGGGTATACTAAGTTTGTCATTCCATGTGAAACTTTTAATTATTCATCTTAGACCCCATAAAGTGTTTATATTCTGGCTCCTTAAGTAATTGTAAGTCGATTAAGCCTTGTCCATCTATCTGCCCGTCTATTGAAAACACGCTCACATTCAAAAGCTCAAAAGAAAAGAACAATGTTAGTGTCAAATTGCTTCTAGTTATCCTAACTAGTTTGAGATTAAAATCCAGTCAAATCGGTTCAGTAGGACTCTTAAAAATTGATAATTTTTTTATAAAAACTAACATAAATGGTGGTTAAATGCACGGATTGATATAAGATTTTGCACAAATTCGTTTTATAGAACTAGAAATCATATTCTTAAATTTCGTAAAGATCGGTCCTTAATTCACATTATAATGGCAACTCTGAAAAATTTAGGGATGGGCAAATTGAAAAAACATATCGATACATATCGAATCGATATTTTTTAAGAATAGCGATATATCGAACGTATTTTGCTGAAACTATTACCAAATTAAAACATTTAATATATGTATATTAGGGCGGGTCGATTTGTATGGATGAAAAAAAAAAATTAAAAATCGTATAGCAAAAACGTAATCTACATAAAATTCTAAGAAAATTCTCCGAAGAAACCATGGGTGTGAATCCTAATCCGCGCCTCTCGACTTGAAAATTTTTTTACTTAGGTGAAATTTTTTTTTAATGAAAAAAAATTTTGAGTGTAAAAAATATAAAGTGCAAAAGAACTACCTAACTTAACAATTTAATTAAAAAAATTCGATTTCTTTTTGGAAAAAGCTATTTTTTAAAAAAAAATTTTTTTTTTGCAAAGGTGGGCATATAAATTTTCAAGTCGAAAGGCGCAGACTAGGATTTTATTTTAGACCCGTGGTTTCTTCGGAGAATTTTCTTAGAATTTTATGTAGATAACGTTTTTGCTATACGATTTAAAAAAAAAATAGAGTGCTATATTCGGCTGTGCCGAATCTTTGATACCCTCCACCGACAGTTCGAATGTTTAAGGAGTAATATCTGTATGATGTCTATTTATTATTATTATCTTAAACTGTGACGAGTTGTTATTAATTATGGTTTTAGGCGACTAAACTGTTTCCGGTAGTAGGGTTTATATGGGGCATAGGGTAATTATGGGCCGATCATCACGAAATTTCACAGCGTCATTTCTAGTCCTTTAAAACTGTGACGTGCCAATTTCTGTTATGATAGCATTATTAATTATGGTTTTAGGCGTACTAAACTGTTTTCCGGGAGAAGGGTTTCTATGGGGCCTAGTGTAAATTATGTACCGATCTTCACGAAATTTCACAGTATCATTTATAGTCCTATAAAACTGTGACGAGCCAAAATTTGTTATGATTGCATAATTTTTTACGGTTTTAGGCGTACTAAACTGTTTTCCGGTAGTAGGGTTTATATGGGGCCTAAGGAAAATTATAGACCGATCGTCACGAAATTTCACAGTGTTATTTCTAGTCCTAAAAAACTGTGACGTACCAAATTTTGTTACGCTAGCGTTATTTTTTACGGTTTAAGGCGTACTAAGCTGTTTCCGGGAGTAGTGTTTATATGGGGCTTAGGGTAAATTATGGACGGATCTTCACGAAATTTAATTGCGTGATTTCCAGTCAAATAAAACAAATTTTTGCAAAATCTTCTCTTATTCCGTGCCTTGTTCCAGCACTTATGTTATTTTTTGTAACAAAATTATCAATTTTTTTAGGTGGTGGTTCCACATTTTTATTCATAGCTCTGGTCCTACTGAACCGATTTTGCTGGATTTCAATCCCAAACTGCTTAGAATAACTACAAGCAATTTGGCACCAAGTTTGTTCATTTCTTTTGAGTTGTTCGAAAGTGAGCGTGTTTTCAACAGACGGACATGGCTAAATCGACTTAGAATTACTCAAGGACCCAGAATATATATACTTTATGGGGTCTGAGATGAATAATAAAAAAGTTTCCCACGGAATGACAAACTTAATAAACCCTCTTCACAACTAATTGTGGTGGAGGGTATAAAAAATCGCCCCGCCCTAATGTATATACATATATGCACAAATCTTATTATCTTATGTAAATAATCGCAGCAAACTATTTTTGGGCCGAATTTTGTCTAATACTCGAAAATAAATTTGTATACAAATTTGTGTAAAAATGTAGACCGACTCGTTCTTATGACAATTTTAATGTACATATCGCACACCTAGTTCAAAAGTGACTCAAATAAAAAACTTAATTTTTCAGAAATCGGAAAAAACTGTTTTTGACCTAAAAAAAATAGCTAAAAACAAATCTGATACAACAAAATGATACAAAAAGCTTTTTTTTTATATTTATACGCTAGATAATGAACAATTTTTAGTAGTGTAATTTTTGTTGATATATTATTTGCACAAGTTACCGATTTATTTTGAGTTATGTCACTTGAGCTGAATTCTTTTCAAGTTTTGACACTTTTGGCAAATTCTAAACAAAACAAGTCTTATTAATATAAACTCCAATACAAATTTATTTTATGAAAAGTGTCACAATCAGGGTTGCCGTTTGAAAAAACTTTATCCGACCAAAATTGCCTGCAAAACCTACCGAATTTTTGATATATTTAAAAACAATTATTAAATAGTAGTTTAGACACAAATTTTCAACAAGATCGGTCAAAAAGTTTCTGAGATAAAGGGGTTTTTTTTTAAAAAAGATTGATCAAATAGCTACCCAATAAAAAATGGAGCTTCCAACGAAGCAGGTTTGTAAGGGAGAAACAGAAAAGTTTCGCTTACCATTGCGCTTACGGAAGACATGAATTTTATATGGCGAGTTCCCACTTTGAAGCAATACATTTTTGACACATAAAGCGCATTATTCAGCGCACATAAAAATTGTTGGATGTAACGATCAGGTTTACACACTGAATGTTTTGATACAGGAATTTTTAAGTATTCTCCCTTACAAACCTGCTTCGTGGTAAGGGAATGCCGTAACACTTGAAATGTTTTTTTTTTTTAATAAAAGTTGTTGAGAGTTCTTTCACTTACTTTACTGCATTTCTGTATGTCTTATTGCGTAGCGCATATTTCTGCGCTTATTTTTTTAAATGTACCTTTAGTGCTTCGCAAAATGATAAAATTTTTTATTGGGTATCGAAGCTACTTGGGACAGATTTTGCTAACACCAATAGGTAATAAGTTACATGGCTGAGAAAGAACACTGCATATGCTAAAAATTGAAAATTATTTTTTTTATACATAACCCACTCGTATCCCAAAAAGAGACCAAAACTACCTTAAAGGAAAAGACATACACCCCTATTATGAAAGTCGACATCGACACAAGTCGACGGCACCTGAACATTAATGGTATTTTCTGAGTCGTTGTTGACAATAATCGATTACTTTCGACAGTCAAGTGATATTTTCTAAGGCGCTTTTAAGTCGACGTCGAGTAGTATTGTCCCCGTTTTAGTCGACAGGAAATTTTGCGACGACTCAAATGAAAGTTAAAGAAATTTTAAATTAAATGTTCACATATTTATTAAAAACGTTTGAAATAAAAAATGCAAATTTAAAAGAAGTTATGAGCACAAATTTTATTAGTAAATTTAACGCGAAAATTCGGAAACATTTGCAAAAATAGCGAAAATTCGCGAACATTTTTAATATATAACGAAAGCCCTAAAACTATAAGAAATGTCAAAAATTTTGCTAAAATTGCAAAATTAGCGGAAATTCGCAAAAAATTGCTAACAGCTACATGATAGCAAAGTCTAATATTTATTAAAAATCGTTAAAGCTGCAAAGAATCAGAAAACTTTTAGGAAAAAGTCGCTGCTATCGCGAGCATGGCTAAAATAAGCAAAAATTGCAAACTTTGAAACAAACCCTTAAATTGGTTTGAAATCGCTAAATCGGCGAAAAAACAAAATGTCGGGAAGTTATAAAAAAATTATGTAAAAACAGCGAAAATTCGCGAAAATTTTTAAAATATCAAACAAGCCATAAGACTGAAAGGAATGCAAAAATTCGGTGAAAATTGTTAAATTAACGAAAATTCGCAAAAATTTGCTAACAGCTTCATGAAAGAAAAGTCTTATATGTATTTATTAATAAACGTTAAAGCTATAAAGAATCAGAAAACTTACAGTAAAAATATCTTTTATCAAAAACATGCCAAAAATTCGCGAAAAAAATTCAACATTTTTGTCAAATTTTCGATAACTAGTCGACGTCGACACAACATTCTTATAAAATATCAAATTAACGTCGAAGTAATGTAGTCGTCGCCTTGATGTGACAACAATTAATGTAAAATATGTATATAAAAATGTCTTAAGAAGTAGAAAATACAGAAAAATATAAAAGTTTGCAGTTTCCAGCTTAATTTCCTCAAGTAAAACAGCTATGAAACCATTCTTTTATAAGAACAAAGACTTTTTTATAATAATAAATAAACAATAAAAGACGATGATAATCAGCCTATATACAAATTTATTTAATAACGCTTATAAACTAGAATAATTCATTGATCGTATGCCTTGACCACTAATAAAATATGAATCAAAAATTATTAACTTAAGTTTGTACAATAAAAAAAAAATGTATTAAACTTTATAAGACATAGGCTGAGCTCCAACACATCCTAATACCTTGCAGACAACGTAAAAAATGTATAAAAGAGTTTTACAATGCATAGTTGGGTTATTGTATACGCGTTGATAACTTGCTCTGTTTTGGAACTCTTCCATACTTTCTGCAAGTTCTGCGGCTCTTATACCATTGCCTTTATAAAACTATGTTTCCAAATACAATATCAACAAAGCATCCCACTGTTCTACGATTCTTACAACAACTTCCTTTAAGAAGTCCATCTTGTATAAGAAACACCTAATACAGAACAGAATTCCTGAAATTCTTTTATTTCTGTTATTCTTTTAGGACTTTGTGAAAAATACCACAAAGAACCTTAATATTTTTTGCATTGCTAAGTAAGATAACCTACCTGTTCATCTATTTCTGAACGAAAACTTCGTTCGCTTAACTTACATTTAAAACGAAAACAAATTATACAATATTGTCTTTGTTTTGCATGTAATTTAAGCGAACGAACTTACGTTCGATATAGATGAATAGGCTATGCTCTTTCCAACAGTTCCAGTCATGGCCTGAGCGCCGTTTGTTACCAATCCGATCAAATTTTGTATACGAATATTGTTTGTTGATAAAAAGTTTTTTATAAGAAAAATTCAAACGGCATTTGACTTGGTAAGCTCGAATAAGATGACAAAACTATCCTTTATAAAACTAACACCGTCAAAGTAACTTACTTCTAACGTAATATCAATGCCATATCCATAGTTTCATCAACAATCAAAAAAAAAATTGTTTGTGTTTGGTAAAAAAGCTATGAGATTTGTAATTGTCTGCTATCCGTCCAATTTTCTAAAACCGACCAAAATTAGGTTTGGCCTACCATCCGACCAAACCAAAAATATCCGACCAAATTTGGTCGGAAAAGACCATGTTCGGCAACCCTAGTCACAATTCGAATTAAGACTATTTAGCACTTAGCAGTAGGGATCTACTACCATTATGTTTTCGACACAACTAAAACTAAGTCACTTTTATGAATTGTAACTTTATACCAATTGAAACATAAAGAAAGACATAACCATTTTTTAATAACAGTTAACAACAACAAAATACACTGATATTTTTTATAGATAAACAACTATGCACAATAAGTTTAAGCATAAAAGTCCGAAAAGTGAAAATTTAGAGTTGAGTCACTTTTAAACTACATAGGCGATATGTACACCCATATGTATAACATTTTATTAAACTATCTACAAAATGTGCTCCAAAAAGGTAAAATATATAACCTTAGAAAAATGCTGCAAAAATGCTCTTTTAATTAAAATATGCTATAATATGCACTAACAAATCAATGCCAAAGTTCATAAAAAGCTCTAAAATGCATAAATACCTATATTGTTTCTGCTTTCTCTGGTCACACAAGGAAAAACACGTAATTGCATATTTACGGTTTTCCTGATCACCACTTATTAATTATGGCAAAAAATCGACAATGAAAAAAGTTTTGTTTTTAAAATTTTAAAATGATAAATTTTAATACAGTTTCAAATCTTTGCCCTAAATTTTTTTTTAATATTAGAAAATTGGAGAGAGAATTGGGGATTAATGTTTTAAAATGTTAATAAATTTGGGACATGAGCTAAAAGTTTTCTGGCAACACTGCTTTAACGACACTGTCTAGATGTCTAGACATCCAACTTTTACAATCTTTTGGAAATAATAATGAAAAATACACAGTTTTAGGGAGAGTTATAATTAAAATTAAAAAATATATTTTTTCTATAAAATTATCAAAAAAAGATTTGTTTATACATTTGTTTTATATGTACTTATATCTAATATTTATCACTGAAATTAATAATTTCTTTTATAAATATTTCTTAAACACAATATAGAATTCCATATGATTTAAAACAATTTTTAATTTATTGTTTTTCACTGCTGCTAATAGTAATTAATTTTAGGGTTTTTACTTAAACTTGAATGAAGCTTCGTTTAAATTCTTAAAGAACGTTTAAAAACACTTGGATTATTTAAATGCTTCTTTTTTGGTGAATTTTGTTTTAAAAGTCGCATTCTTTTGATAATTTCTAAAGACAAATCCTTTGAAAGACTTCGTTTATTTAAAGCTGCAGTTGAGGTTTGTGATTGTGTTATTTGAGAGGCTGGAATTTCACCAAGAAAACAATTTTGTCTTATTACCGGAACTGCTTCACAATATACATCCGGTTCATTATTAGTTTGTTGTCCATTATTTAGCTTAGATTTTCCAAACGGCACACGTTCATCCTCGAGTATCATTAGGCTTATGTCTTCGGTTTTAGGGGGATTTATAGTTTTCGAAGAATCCAATCTTATGAAGAATATTTTTTGAGGATTTGGAAATAGTAGTAGAAAGTATTCGAATGTTTCCTTGTTGTATTTGTGGCCCTGTTCATCATAAAATTCAATGGCCCATTTATCAGTTGTGGCAATATTAAATGTATCCATAACAATTTTTAAAAGTTCATCATATTGAAATTTTAGATCACATAGTATAATGTGGCGCGTGAGCCCCTTATACGAAATTTTAACACAATTTGAAGCCATTTTTGTAAACAATTTCACACTAGTTTTATGTTTGTTCCACAAATTTTTTTTTTTTTTTTTTTTGTCTTTCTTGTAAAACGTTTAATTTGAAACTGTATCTTGCAACTGAATTGTGTTTGTTATTTATACAACAAATTTTAAATTGTATCTGTACTTGAAATTCTCTTAAGATACTCGTTTCAAATAACAGAAAGAGAACAAGAGATGAGAAAATATAAAACAGGTAGAGCTCTCTACAATCTTCCTGACTAGTTTTAGAATAAAGAAGAACATTAGAAAAAGACAAACAACCCTTGTAAGGTTTAAGTTGCAGCAGGCCTAAAATGTTTGTAATTAAATGAATTTAGGTAGAAAGCCACCCTTTAAAATTAGTAAAATAACAGCACGTGTTTAGAATAAGACACACACAACGCGTGATAATTTTAATAAATTTTACTCTACTCAAGTTTCGTACGGTGTTCCTTGTTTATTTTTATCTTATAATGAGCATGTTTTGGTTGTTTATTCTCTATTTAATTTAATGAATTTGGTTGTTGTTGTTTTTTATTACTGCATTGTTGAGCTTAGTTATTATGAGCAAAAGATAAACATAAACATTCATGCATCAACATGTTTTCGCTCATTCAGTGTTTATTCAGTTTGTAATTCTGTGGCCGTTATGTTTAAAATGACGCATGATTTTTACTGGTTGAACCGGGCGCATTTTTGTTATCGAGTCATTTAAATTTCTTATTATTGAGAAAACTCAAACACATGTCGTCATTGTAATTGTTATTAAATCAGCTACATATGTATGTATGTAAATAAATGGCAAGTGTTAGTGTAGGGCTTATGAAATTCAATGTTCGCTTGAATAATATTGTATTCATATGTAAGTATGTACATATGTAAATAAACTCGTATCAATGGCTCCATCGCCTTATCGGACAAGAAATGTGCTCTTTACAAATAATTAAATTCCAATATTAACTGTTAAGGCTCAGTTAGCCGGGAGTAACAGTAACAGTAACCTTACCGTAAAAAAGTAAGACCAATCTATTTCTTACAGATTGAGAAGTAACATCTTACTGCTAACTGTAATCGTTCTAATTGCTTTACATACAACAAAATGAATCAGCTGATTTTAAACGTTACTGTTACTCCCGGCTAACTGAGCCTTTAAGTTTGAAAGAAGAGCAAAACTAAATCCACGAGGAACACATGTTTTTTCGATAAACATTTTCGAAATTAAAGTTGTTATTTAGTTACATATTTGGAACGCTGAACGCCAATATGCACTCCGTTTTTTTTCATAAGCTCTTGTATAAAAATACAACAACGAATTCATTTTTAGTTTAGTAGCTTGTAGCGTAACGTATTCCAAAGGAATTGACCCCTTTTTTGATATTATTTATAATTTACTAAGAGAACTGAAAAACATGTCCATTTAAAAACAAAACTAAATTAACTATAGAGTTTTTTTAAAAAACGCAAATCAAGAAACGATGTGAAAGTTAAAGAGCATGGCCACTTTATGTATGTAACATATCGTCGGTTGATTATTTAATTGTCGTATGTGGATACAAATTACATACGACATACGACAATTAAATAATTAACCGACGATATCGCACACTAGTCTTGCCAGATCGAAATCGGCAAAAAGCTTGACATTCAGAAGAAAAAGCTTGATTTTTCTTGACAATTAAAAATTTGGTTAAATGAACAAACAAATTTATATTATTGCTGATGTTGTACGAAGCGAAGCAGATTTAAAAGTGTCCGTCTATCCCACCGCTGGTTCGTATGTGTATGCTGAAATGGGGTTTCTACATTTTTTTTTTTTTTAAAGCTTTCTCATTTTGTTTATTGGATCTTTTCTTTGAGAAAAATGACAATAAGTATTGGAAACGAGTAATCTGGTCAGATTAATCTGGTCATATTACTCGTTTCCAATCATCGGTAGTCCAATTTTTGTGTTCCATGGCGAACTTTAACCGTGCTGCAACATTTTTCTTTGATAATGCAGGTTAAGGTTTCTTCACAGCTGATATGTATCCAATGTTGTGGAGCGCTCTTCTTGCTGTCCATCGGCTAAAATTTTTATTTATTGCTAGGGAAGCTTCCTTTGGCGTTAAAGATTGATCTGCCTTCATCTTTCTCATCATTAACTGTGCGTCGCCATCTGTTAAAAGTCTTCGGCGACCCATAACTTGAGCTTGGGAAGTAATATTTCGCCTTTTCCGGACTCTTATCACCACTGACTGACTCACTGGCATTTCTTTGGCTATTACTCTTGATGAGAAGCCATTCTCTGTCATGGTTAAAATACTATTTTTAACGGTTCGCGATAGCTTTCTCATAATTTTTAATAATTTGGAATTTATATTTTATATTTGAAATGCACCTTTTATTTACCATACGCACTTTATCAAACACGACGTTAAACTAAAATTTATGTTAATAGAAACATTAATAACACCAATTAAATCATAAACCAAATCTAAATTAACGGTAAATTTTGAATTTTTCTAAGAATATGGTTGAAAACACGCGGGTGCAAACTTGTTATTTAAGTTTTGTTTATGTTGACCTATGAACTTGTTGTTTTTTTATTTTGTTTTAAATTGAATTTTGCTAAGAATTAAAAAAGAAATAAAATACAAAAAAAAATTTGAAATCGCATTATTATTGTGTTTCTTATTCCCTTAGAAGTGCAAGATATACAAACATGTACTCACCTCTGCTCACTGTACATGTTTAAATATGAACTAAGTTAGTCTATACAAAAAAAGCTGACAGCCATCATAAGTTTCTCTAATAAATGTGTCTTGGATGGAACTAGCTCAGATCGTCTAAGAAAAAGACGGAAAATATATTGGTAATCTTGTGTAAAATATAAAATATTAGGCTTCTAAGTTCCAAGGATCCAAGTCTATTTTTAATTAGAACTTTGTAGCATTGTAACAAAAAATAGCTCAACGAAGTTTGGTTCATTTTTGGGTTAAGTAAAGATATTTGGTTCATGCATTTACATGTATGCTAATCTAATATACATATTTTGGAAGCTAAAAACATCATCCTTAATAATATATTATAAACATTGTTCAAATGCACGTGCAAATATCAATAAATGTAATTTAATTATTGTTATTATAATCAAATATAAAATACCAAACCCGATATCCTGCTGTCTGCCGTTAATTGCATTAGGCGACACCTGGTGACACGTACTAAATAGAACATATATTTTTTCTGTGCCAAATCAAATGGCACGTTCGTATTTCTGTAACAATAAGTTTTTGGAAAACTGAAATGATTTTCATTCAAGTGATATTGTTTTTCCTCTCTTTTATCTTTTAACAAAGAGTAAAAGATAAAAACTTCCCAAAACAATAATGCAGTATGTCAGGGATGAAAATCATGTTACTTTTTAGAGTGTGTTGGTACCGTGGTACCAGCGTTACCGTTCAAAATTTTCCAAAAGGGACACAAAAAGGAGATTTTCCAAAAAAAAAGTGTCACAAAAAAGGGGAATTCTGAGAAAAAAAAGGGGCAACTTTAAAAACAGGAAAATTTTCAAAAAAAAACAAACATGTATTTATTAAATTATTTTCATCGAAGACTAATGATAACAAAAAATAAACTTCATATTTAAAAAAAAAAAATACATTATATATTACACAAATTGTTTAGGAAAAAAACACACATATGTACCCTGAACAAGATTAAGAGTTAATTGACTAAATACCACTACATAGTACAATTACTAGAACAAGAAGTACAAGTGCTAACGGGGTTAGAGTTTTTATATAAAAATACTAAAGGAGCGTATAGACGAAATGTTTTTGTCATCTGACATGTCAAATTTCCCACTGCAAAACACATACATGTCGTGTGTTACCTTTTTAACTTTGCTTCTGTAAAAGTCAGACGCAAAGTCATCTGACAAAATTTCAATTAGAACAGCTCTATTTTCTTCTGACAAACCATCTGACATTAGAAATCTATGCCGGGAAGAAACTGGCAGCGGCGTCAACTATTGACGGAATCATTAGCCGGCTAAAGTTAATATTTTACAATACCAAGATATGTATGCTCATCTCACCATTGAATAGAATTTATGTAAATATATACATAAAAACCGTTTCATTATATAATTCTAAATTGGTATCTTTAAAATAAAAGAAAAAAATGTTAAGATGGCTAAATTATTTTACGGCGCAAATAAATATTTTCGTGGCGGCAGCAAGCTACTTTGAAACCGAGAACTACTTTGGTTTCTGCAATAACAATGCGAAAAAAACAGAGACAATGTCAGAGAAAAATTACATGTACGTTTGTGACCGAATATTATAAACCTTATGTAAAACAGCAATTTTGACAGACATGAACAATTACATGTGACTTGAAAATTAGACATGTCAGATGATAAATACATGTCGTGTACGGGCGGCTTAATGCATATGAGTACCAGTACTTGATGTAGTACAAGGGCACTACTTGTAGACTGATGGAATTTTTTGTAACAAAACTAAAATTCCAGTACATATTTCTATTTTGATACAGCTTCTTAAATTTGATTTCAAATCATTTATTTATGGCATTTTTATTATAAAAAAATGTTCAAAAGCAAATTGCTAATGCAAAAAGCACCCAATGTGACCCAAGTGTACTAGTAAACGTCTAGTACCTATAGTACTAGTGATGTTCCAAGCACACTCAATGTTAATTTGAGCATTAAGATGGTATAAAAAAGTTTACAGTTGGGAACTAGTACTGGTTATTTTTGGACTAGTTTGGTACTAATAAGGCACTTGTTCCATCTCCTGCAGGGTATATATATAAACATATATCGTGAAAATCCATGTATTGTTTGCAAGTAAACGTTTATGAACTGTTTTAAACAATTTTTATTTCAAATATTTATACAAAAACAGTTACTAATTGCTAAAAGATTAGGAAGGAAAATCTACATTTAGCGAATAAAAATCTTATTTTAAAGAGAGAAATCTTAAAATTTTTTATAACAAGGGCAAAAAAATAAAAATTTATTAATTTTTTATAAGAACATATGTTGAAATACATAATATTTAAAAACCATTAAACAACAAGCTGATACAAAACCTTATTGTTTTAAAAATTGGCTGTTTAAGAAACTGTGAAAAAATTATTTATTTTGTACAAACAAACTTAACGTTAAAAATTTTAATTTGTAAAAAAAAACCTTAAAATCATATTTTGGTCAAAAAATCTTTAAAAATAAGATAAAGTCTTCATTCTGGCAACGCTGAGAACGAGCTTAAAATAGTGTAATAACACACTTACAAAAACAAAAAATAATTCATAATATGATTTGATACAAAAAAAAACTTAACATTTAAATAGATAGACATATGTACATATGTAAGTATATGTACATAAATATTTGGCACTTGGATTATTTTACATTTTTACCAAAAAAATTTAAGGCCTGTTCGTCGATAGCGAATGAAGGCTTCGTTCGCTTAAATTACATTTAAAACAAAAACAAATTTTAAAATATTGTTTTTGTTTTACATGTAAGTCAAGCGAACGAAGTCTTCATTCGCTATCGACGAACAGGCCATTAGTTTCGAAAAAACCTCGAGGAAGAAGCATATAAAAGTATTGATAGGAGGATAGTTAATATCAGGGTTTTTTTTTAAACGTAAATCTATATTTATTAATCAATTCATCACTTGGAATCCAATCTTCCAAGTTATTTTGATACAAATTTAAAGCATGGACTATATATGGGTGTACAAATTACATTGTACACATTTACATTTTTTCATTTTCTTATTTTGTTTCATGTATTTTCCCTGAATCATAGGTATATATTTTTTGGAATTGTTAATATTATTATATTGAATTGTTTACTTTATAAAACCTTTAAATTTTTAATAATTACGTTAATTATTTCGTTTATGAATTTGAATTTTAAATTGTTAACTTGATTGGATTAAAGTGGTGAGTTCAAAGCCTACTTGAAGTTGACTATAGTCAAGTGAACAATTTCTTTAAGTGTACAATTTAGTACACTTCAAAAAAGTAAACGAAAGGAAAAAAACTTATCCAACCTTCAGTGTGGATAAAAGGCCGAGGTTCAACAAGTTTAAAATATAGCTTTACTTTTTACTTCATTCTTAACACTTCAAGTGAACAGACAAACGCTCATACCTCAACCCCACTGTTAAATAAATTTAATTTAAATTGCAAAAAGAAAACCCCCAACATCTTCTCATTTAATTTGAGAAACATCAGCATTAAAAAGGTAAGCGCCCACCACTTAAATACCCTATAGACAAGAAAACGAATCCCTTGTTTTCTTTCTTTTATTTTAACCCCCAATAACACTGGTTTACAGCCAAAAAATACCAAGAACACCACATGCCTAGATAAGTTAATTGGGACCTCCTGAACACGAAAATCGCTGTATTTTTTTTCCTAAGTACCGTTTTTTAGATAACGATACTTTTGTGTTTTTCGGTGTATGGTCCCACTCAAACCCTTGTGGAGCCCGATCGAAATAAATGGCATATCGTTGGAAAGGTAATCGAATGCCTTTTCCATCGATATGCTACAAATTTCTATCTGATAAGAAATTGCTGAGTAATGGCACCTTAAAGATCAAAAAATTTCAATTTTTTAAGTTTTTTTCAAAATTTTTCATTTTCATTTCGTTTTTTTACTACGTTATATTAAATATCTGGAATGTTGTAAAGCAGTGTAATTATAATCCTCTGACGAGCGGTTATAATTATCATTGGGCAGACTTCTCAATTCCTGTTCCCCAAGGAAAAGAGAATCGAGACCAATTTATAATAATTTAGGCCATCCAGAGGTCTATTTTATTCAATGCGTATATATAACTTTGTCATTCCGTTTGTAATTTCTACAATATTGATCCTACACACTATAAAGTATATATATTCTGGGTCCTTATGAAAAGCAAAGTTAAAATACGGTTGTCCTTCTGTCCGTCTGTCTGTTGAAATGGGTTTTCCGTGGTACCTCCCGTACAAAAATTTTATATATACCTAAATTTTTGGACTGTTATATGACCTATGGTTACGCCTTATATATCATAAGACCGGAAATCTTTAGTAGAAAATAGTTTCTGAAAATTTCGGAAAAATCGGTTCCGATACGAAAAAGTTATGGCCAAAATAAATCCATAGATCTTCCCGAGTCCAAGCTTTATAACTTAAGTAAATGGTAAATTTCTTCCTAAGCACGTCGGTATTTAAATCTGTCAAATCGGTTTAAAAATGGCTAAGTTATAAGCAAAATACTGAAGAAATCCCAAAAATTATTTTTTTTATACCCTTCAATTGTTTACATATCATTATCGTTATCACCCTTCTTTATTATTTCATTTATTTAAAGAAATAATTTTAACAAATAGAAAATAGGAATTTTTGTGTTTTTTTGCTACTTAAAAACTCGCCAAAAAAGATAAAAGAAAACAAACAAACAAACAAACAAACACACATACATACATGGCACAAACTTCCCAGCTGGCCCCGTCTTTAAGACATCCTCGAAGACGGATGCACGACAATGTTAATTTCATCACGACATGTGACATGAACAAGTGTCGCGAAAATCGTGCACGACACAAAGAAAGACAATGTCGCCTACTTTATCATTAACGACTACCTGCATGACAATGTCGTCTATTTTGACGTCCACGACAAAAATTATTATACGGTTATCTAATTCAGACAGTTTTTTAGTATAGTTTAAATTTTAATTTCTGTTATATGTTTTATATTCAACTCCCATACGCAACTCCATGTAATCCATTTTCCCGCCCGCGAATAATTTCATCATCATTTTTGGTTTTATTGTTTAGAACTAATTTGTAAATTTTTTGTAGGTATTTAAATCAACAATTAAAAAAAAATAATGTGAGAATTTGAAGAAAGCCAAGCAAGTGATTGAATAGCATTCAAGAAAACTGTGTCGTCAGTAGCTTTTATACAAGACAACTTATAAGACAGTGTCGCTCATACTGTCCCACATAAAGCTAAATAGAAGACAACTTACAAGACAACGTCGCTCAAACTGTCGTGCACGACGATTTCCTGTAAATTGTCTTCTAGAAAACCTAAACAACGGGGGACAAGTTGTGCATACATCATTGACGACGATGTCGTCAACGGCAATCTGGCCAACTGGGTTTTTTGGTGAATATATTTCCCTATTTCGGTTCACAACTCAAATAAGTTGATTTGTAATTTTTGTATTATGGTTTCCAACTTTGCTATTGCGGTGAACAAAAACATCAAAAGTTATTACAACTCAACTCAGTTGAGTTGTGAACAGTAAACGGGGCATATTTCATTTTAATGATATTAAAATAACGTTCCTTCATGGTTCAGTTGTCTAAGGGGAGTGTTAAGTTAGAAACTGTAAGTTCTCTGGTTCGAATCTTGTTTTTTTTAAGGAATTTTTTTTTTAACATTTTTTTTTTTTATGTTCTAAAAACGATTTAAAATAAAATATTTACCAGATTTTGCTTTTTAAATTTAATTTATAATGAAGTTTTAAGTATGGTAAATATGTACATATATATACATATATGTATATGTAAAAATTATTTAGTTTTTGTCTAGTTGCTCTGTATTCTGCTCGCACAATGGTGAAGGGTATATAAGATTCGGCACAGCCGAATATAGCACTCTTACTTGTTTTTTTAATAATGCTAACTTAGAAAAAATCCGCTCAGCGGATGAACTACTATGAGGTAAAGTAAAAACATACGAAGCAAATTTATACAAGTTTGGATATAAATTGTCACCCAGTTTTTTAAATTGCCAATTTTGTACCAAAATGTTTCAGGATAAGATACATATTTTAAAAATTGCTTCATAGCTTTTATCGTTTGATCTGTTTTCCTAAAGTTTAAACTCTTTTACAAAATCCTCTGGGTTAGTAATTATATCAATAAAAACGGAAACAATTTCAAAGTAATTTATGTCTTCAGCTGACTTAATAAATACTGGACCTGAAACCTTTAATGAACTCAGTCTCTTATCGCTAATATTAAAAGGAGCAAAAGGGGTACAAAAAACTACAAAATGATACAAAAGGGGATTTAAAACAAAGGGGCCAAAAAAGTGGCACGGCAGTCAAAAAGGGGCAAAAATGCGACTTTAGTCGCATAACGGTAACGCTGCGTGGTACTACCGCGATTTATTTAGCGAAATATAGTATCTGTGGCATTTTGACAAAACATCTTAAGTCGATATAAGATGGCAAAAAAGGGAAAAAATCATTTTTATTAAATAATTAAATAAATAAGCCAAAATTAAAGAAAAATTTCGTTTATAATACAAAATTTTAAAAACGTAAACAAAAATGTTTTTTAAATGAAAATTCGTATGATTAACAACATTTTTTCAACTTTTCAAATTTGACTTAAGATGTTTTGTCAAAATGCCACAGATATAATCATGGTACAACTACCATGGATACAATTTTACTTTTTTATTAAATGAATATTTTTACATCAAACGTGGACTTTAAAAATAAATTACTTTAATAGTTATTACACTGCGGAAATTGATTTTGCGGTCTGAAATTTTACTAATTTGAGGTCGCTGATTTCAAATCTAATCTCCATTTTTCTCTATCAGCTCTACTTTTCGAGATATACCGTTATGCCTAAAATTAAGGCACTTTCACTACATATATGGAAATAACTTGAAAACGGTTGACGATATTAAGTTAAAAAAAATACTACAATATGTTAAATCCCAGCAAACAAATTCATGTTGTTTATAAATTAAAAAAATTGCTCGTGGTCTTAAAAGTATATTTTGCTGTGAAATTTGGTACAAAATCAGAGAAAGGAGCTTCTCTCATTAAAAATATAACTTTAAACAACCCTCACAGACACACTAAGATATAAAAAGAAACATGAACCGTTTATTGTTAAATAATCTTTATCATGATGATTTATTTGTCTTATAATTTATTAGAACTTTCTTTGCTAACTGCAAAGTCTTAGGTAGAGAGACAATGGTTACAAGACTTGAGATTAAATCTTTTGAAAAAGAAATTCATTATCAATAAATAGAAAGAAGGCAAACATCTGACAAAACAATGAATTCGAGATTAAAATAAAGGTTAAAAACAGAATGTAAAATAAAAAGCAGTGAGAAAGATAAGGAATAAAAAGAAAAATTAGTAGCACGTACCACCATTATCACTGATAGAGCACTGTTACACCTTTAATATATATTCAGCTCATTATTGGTTTGACCTACCGACCATTTCAACTATTCAACTATTTTAAAGTTTATTAAGTATTGTTTTTCTCTACGCGTAACGGTTTGGCGAATGCAGAAAATTCCTTATACAAAAACGTACAAAATAAATTTAACTTTTGCTTTGCTTCATTGCCGTAACATAAAGAGTAGTTAAAACAAAATCAAAACAAAACAAGTTAGAGTGCTATATTCGGCTTGGCCGAATCTTTGATACCCTCCACCAAAAGTTCGAATGTTTAAGGAGTAATATCTAATGTTGTCTATTTATTATTATTATCTATATAAAAACAGACAACAGCATTAAAATTGGTTTTAGGCGTACCAAACTGTTTTCCGGGAGTAGGGTTTATATGGGGCCTAGGGTAAATTATGGCCCGATCTTCACGAAATTTTACAGTGTAATATCTAGTCCTATAAAACTGTGACTAACCGAATTTTGTTATGATATCATTATTTTTTACGGTTTTAGGCGTACTAAACGTTTTTCCGGTAGTAGGGTTTATATGGGGCCTAAGGTCAATTATGGACCGATCATCACGAAATTTCACAGCGTCATTTCAAGTCCTTTAAAACTGTGACGCACCAATTTCTGTTATGATAGCATTATTAATTATGGTTTTAGGTGTACTTAACTGTTTTCCGGTAGTAGGGTTTATATGGGGCCTAAGATAAATTATGCACCGATCGTGACGAAAATTCACATTGTTATTTCTAGTCCTTAAAAACTGTGACATACCAAATTTTGTTACGATAGCGTTATTTTTTACGGTTTTAGGCGTACTAAACTGTTTTCCGGGAGTAGTGTTTATATGGGGCTTAGGGTTAATTATTTTACGAAATTTAACAGCGTGATTTCCAGTCGAATAAAACAAATTTTTGCAAAATCTTATCTCATTCCATGCCTTGTTCCACCATTTATGTTATTTTTTGTAACAAAATTATCAATTTTTTTAGGTGGTGGTTCCACATTTTGATTCATAGCTCTGGTCCTACTGAACTGATTTTGCTGAATTTCAATCCCAAACTGCTTAGGATAACTACAAACAATTTGGCACCAAGTGTGTTCATTTCTTTTGAGTTGTTCGAAAGTGAGCGTGTTTTCAACAGACGGACAGACAGACGGACATGGCTAAATCGACTTCGAATCACTCAAGGACCTAGAATATATATACTTTATGGGGTCTGAGATGAATAATAAAAAAGTTTCACACGGAATGACAAACTTAATATACCCTCTTCACAACTAATTGTGGTGGAGGGTATAATGACAACAAGAAAAAATTTCACTCATGCTTCGCTTAATTTCCGTAAGGAAAAGGTAGCAAGTTATAGCAAAAGCAAAATAAAATGTCAACAAATCAATACACAGCAGTAAGTTTACGTATGCAGCACAAAAAGCCACTTTTTTAAAATAAATTTAGAAAAGTGGCGTATGCGGCACAAAACAATAATTTTTCCTTTCAATAAAATTTTTTTTTTAATTTTTCTTCCAAACATATGACAGAAACAGTAGTGAAAATACAAAAAATTCTATTGGGTACACAGAAAGAAAAACACTCAGGATAAATCAAGTTTTTTATGATTACTTTAAGTACGAGTCGTACTCAAAAATTCCAGTACGTACGGCTTACGCATGTTTTGATTTTTTATACACATTGAAAAAAGGGTCTGGCCGGACTCATGTGTACTACGAAAGGTTAAAAAGAAAATTTGAACTCTTGCTTCTCATTTAGTTTATATTTTTGGTTAAATATATTCATAAGATTTCGAAAGTAAAAATCATATCGGGCATGATGTTGGTGTTTTATCATTCTGTAAGGTGTAATACGAGTAAGTTAATCAATCTTAGTATTTTTTGGTGGCATGGCATAGTGTCCACAGACAAAATGTCCATGGACATTATGTCGCACCAAAGAACGACATTAAGTCCATGGACGCTATGTCGCTCAGCGATGCAATGTCCGTCAATATAGTGTAATAATTTCCATGGACATTACGTCCTTTTTTGGTGCGACATAATGCTTCTCAGACGGCCTTCGGCCGGACGCAAGGATTTTCCCCTCTATGGTATAACAAAACCCGGCTTCGCTAACTAAAGCTTCTCTGCATAGCCGGACTTCGGCCGGGCGCATGGATTTTCTCCTCTATGGTATAACAAAAACCGGCTTCGCTAACTAAAGGCCGCTTTAGCCGACCGTAAATGTAATTAAATGCAATGTAAAGTACCGTAACGTACTGTAAGCTCGTTTGTGCACTTTTAGAACATGTAAGAACGCGTCAGCTGTTTTTCACAACCAAAAACAAAAAAGCATTAGTATACATAAAACAACACACACAGTGATGAGAATTAAAAATGTTGAAATAGTGACCGCTTTGCAGAAAAAGTACTAAGTGATTTAAATAGTATTAAAACTGTATTTCTTGCATGTATAAATAAATAAATAATTTAATATTTGATATTAATATTACAGATTTACAAAAAACAAATATGTATTATATCATATTCGTACACATGTTCTTACATTAATTTCAAAATGTGCATACACCTAAACAAGGTTTTGATACCATTAAAAACCAGACTTTGTTTGTTTGTGGATATGTATACATTTGTTAATTTTATGCATCTAAACATATATTTGTATAAATGAAAATATGTATGGATTGTTACTTATTTTGTCAAAAGTCCACAGATATTATAACTGAAAAAGTATCAAACAAAAAGAGTGATTTTACCCGCATTGCATTTAAAATATAAGCAGCCCATCACTATCTACAACTGACACGTAACCTCGTAATGAAATTCTATTTTCTACAGGTTGACACGTTACGGTTAAGTGACATTACAGTCAGTTAAGCATTTGCATTGCTTTCCATATAACAGAAACGATCAGCTGTTTACATTACATTTACATTTCTACACTTACGGTCGGCTAATGGGACCTTAAAGCTTCTCTGCATAGCCGGCCTACGGCCGGGCGCATGGATTTTCTCCTCTATGGTATAACAAAGACCGACTTCGCTAAGTAAAGCTTCTAAAATCTGCCTTGTTTCCGTAGGCCGCCTATGCAGAGAAGCTTTAGTTTGCGAAGCTGGTTTTTGTTATACCATAGAGGAGAAAATCCATGCGCCCGGCCGTAGGCCGGCTACGCAGAGAAGCTTTAGTTAGCGAAGCCGGTTTTTGCTATACCATAGAGGAGAAAATACTTGCGCCCAAAAATATTTTCGTTATATATTTAATATATACACCCAGAGAAGCAAAACCATTTTTAACAAGTTAGAGTGCTATATTCGGCTGTGCCGAATCTTTGATACCCTCCACCGACAGTTCGAATGTTTAAGGAGTAATATCTGTATGATGTTATTATTATCTTAAACTGTGACGATTTGTTATTAAATATGGTTTTAGGCGACTAAACTGTTTTCCGGTAGTAGGGTTTATATGGGGCCTAGGGTAAATTATGGACCGATCATAACGAAATTTCACAGCGTCATTTCTAGTCCTTTAAAACTATGACGTACCAATTTCTGTTATGATAGCATTATTAATTATGGTTTTAGGTGTACTAAACTGTTTTCCGGGAGTAGGGTTTATATGGGGCCTGGGGTAAATTATGTTCCGATCTTCACGAAATTTCACGGTATCATTTATAGTCCTATAAAACTGTGACGAGCCAAAATTTGTTATAATTGCATTATTTTTTACGGTTTTAGGCGTACTAAACTGTTTTCCGGTAGTAGGGTTTATATGGGGCCTAAGGTAAATTATGGACCGATCGTCACGAAATTTCACAATGTTAATTTTAGTCCAAAAACACTGTGACGTACCAAATTTTGTTACGCTAGCGTTATTTTTTACGGTTTTAGGAGTACTAAACTGTTTGCCGGGAGTAGTGTTTATATGGGGCTTAGGGTAAATTATGGACGGATCTTCACGAAATTTAACAGCGTGATTTCCAGTCAAATAAAACAAATTTTTGCAAAATCTTATCTCATTCCGTGCCTTGTTCCAGCATTTATGTTATTTTTTGTAACAAAATTATCAATTTTTTTAGGTGGTGGTTCCACATTTTGATTCATAGCTCTGGTCCAACTGAACCAATTTTGCTGGATTTCAATCCCAAACTGCTTAGGATAACTACAAGCAATTTGGCACCATTTCATTTCTTTTGAGTTGTTCGAAAGTGAGCGTGTTTTCAACAGACGGACAGACGGACATGGATAAATCGGCTTAGAATTACTCAAGGACCCAGAATATATATACTTTATGGGGTCTGAGATGAATAATAAAAAAGTTTCACACGGAATGACAAACTTAATATACCCTCTTCACAACTAATTGTGGTGGAGGGTATAAAAAGACATAATGTCCATATTAAAAACGACTTAATGTCCGCGGGCATTATGACGTTTTCCAAAACGATATAATGACCATGGGCTTTATGTCGCATCGAAGGGCGTCATAATGTCCATGGACATTATGTCCGTGGACACTATGACATGCCACCGTATTTTCTTTCTAATTCGGGATAAAATCAACTTTATAATACTTGAATCATTTACATTGATTCAATCTTAGTTTTTCTTAAATCAGTCTCATTTTCAGATTATTTCAAGAATGAAATCGGATTAAAACAATTTTATAATTCTTGAATCAAGAGCATTTTGAGATTTTACTTAAATCAATCTCATTTTCGAATTATTTAAAATACGAAATTGGGATGCAATAAGGATAATTTAAGTATTTTGCAATTAAAAATCCGTACTTGAATCAATCTATCTGTACTTGATTCCAGAAAATCCGTACCCACCGTACTATTAATACCGCTTCGGATTGATTTGAGGACGGACGGATTGATTTTTCTTTTGTGTGCTTATCTTCAGAAAACTTCATGTAAACCTTTATTTTTGTATTTACTATAACTCTTTGGCATATGGGCATTTCCATGAGAATGTCAACCAGGACTCAAAAAATTAAAACGCTTGAAACTTTTTTTCAAATATGGTAGAAAGGAAAAAAACACCCAAGCTTTACTATGCCGGGGTACTTACAGCTTATTACAGTTTTTAAAAAGCAAAAAATAATAGTTTTAACTCACTTTCTCATTGATTCATTTTTTTTAGTTACTGCAATTGACAATTTTTAATATTCTGCCGATTAAATACAGATACCGGTAATATTTCAATTATACTTTAAAATTAATGTTACAACAACAATGAACAAGATCCATGACGAAAGAACAAATTTATAGTTCGATTAGCGGTATTTTTTTGTGTTTATTTTGGATGATATTCTAATGTCGCGTACAAGGTACGAAACCATCATTTATCTTTTTCATATGAAATTGGTAAGTCTTAGATATTTCAAAATAAAAGTTCAAAGCCAGATATTTGCAGCAAAAAAATATTGATCGGAATTTTTTTTTAAATTGGTATAATGAAAATTTTATAAGCTTTTAAAACTCGTCACGTACGATATTTTAAGTACTAAAATGCAACTAAATGCATCATCTTATTATGTTGGTATTTAGTTTACACTTGTTCAAACCTTATTTTATTACAATCAAAACATCTTACAAAATTTTTTTGGAATCGGTCCATATTTGACCCTTAATTGTGAAACTTTCAAATGAATCAATATGAATTGCTTATAAATCGTGTAACAAAGAAAGTCTTTATATCATTCTTAACCTCATAGCATAATTCTGCTCTGGCGATCTTGATTGGCCACGGGCCCCAAGTAGGGTACACTCTCAAAAACAAATTTTTTTTAAATATTATAGTGTAGGGTATCATATGGAAGGGCTTGACCGACTATACTTTCTTACTTGTTTGTTTTAAGTTAATACTATAAGAGAAAAATCTGTCATGTTAATACTATAAGAGAAAAATCTGTCACGTACGGTATGTCACGAACGATATTACATTTTGTTCATTATAAAACCATCCAAAAAAATTATTTTTTTCCAATTACGGATTATAAAGAAAAAATATGTGGTTTAATGTATGAAATTAAAAAACGGAGAAAACCCTCCCACAATTCGCAGATTTTTGTATTTTTTTTCATTCACCCAAATATCACTTCCGTTTTATGTCACGTACGATATGCCCTTATTTCGCCCGATATTTTGGACAACAAGGTTCCGAATTTGAAAATGTTTTTTTCATATATAGTTCTCTCTGAATGAAACATAATGATACAAAAAATTTTCCAGTTAATACTATTTTTGCAAAATTTCTATCTCTCTGAAGGCGTACAAATGTCACGTACGATGACATGGAAATGCCCATATGCGCCAAACCAATAATGAGCTGACGATATTTTTTGATATTTGGATCGCGATCCATATTGATGGATCACATAAAATTAGGCTGTTCTGCGATATGAATCCATCAATACAGCATGCGATCAATATGTATTTATTGTACGTGTAGCAGTGCCCTTAGTTATAACAATGTTAAATACTATCATTCAGTTTAAAGCGAATTGAAATACGTGTCATTCGATTCCATGTCATGCTATTTAAACTAATAGTTTTGAATTTATTTTTATTTTCTTGTTTATATCTTGTTATAACGATTTTAAATTAATAATTTTTTTTCTTTTTATTTCATTTTACAGCAAGAAGAATTTGCTGGAGCTCCAGTACAATGTCTAATACCCGGTACTAACCAATGGGCCCTTGTCGGCGTCTCTTCATGGAGAATAGCTTGTGCAGCTTCAGGCTTAGAAAGGCCAAGAATGTATGATAAGATAACATCGAATGTAGCTTGGATACGTGAAATGGTTAATTCGTCATAGAATCATTAAATGGTCTCTAATGTAATATACGTAATTATATTTGTATTTATATACTCGTAGGTATTTGTATATAAACTAATGCTTAAATGTTAAATCCATAAAAATATTTAAATTTATTTTAAGTTCAAGCTCAATTCATATTTATGCAAATTTTACTTTAGATATACAATTTGGCACATATTGAGAGGAATATGGTAAAGAAATTGAAATTTATTTTAGAGGGGAAAAATTAATGGCAGAAGCGATGGTGATAAAAGAAAATTAAAATAAATGCATTCGAGAATTATTTTGACTTTCAGCTTTTTATATAGAGTCCATATATGTATAATAACGAACAGCTGAGCAGTATAAAATCACATTGTAGGGTAAAGAAAGAACCCCGACTGATTATTTTCCTATTTTACGTGAAACATTCATTTGTACAAAAGTGGTGTTACGAATATTCCTTTTCGTATCACCAAATGTTCGCCTATTTTACGAAATTCGTAATTGCTAAATTCAAAAAATTATATCACGAATATTTTCCTAATACTTTAAAAAAAAACATGTATATAAAATGAAGCAAAAAATATTAATTTTTATTACATGCAAATGTTATAAATAAAAAACAAATAAATGTCTGATAGTCCTTGTACTACATACATACTCTTCTTTTAACAACTCAGCATCTTGAGATATAAATTCTCATAGCTCTTTCCGACAATTTTCCCCCATTTTTTTTTTAAATAAATTTTAACTGCAGGCCCAATATAAATTACCCAATCAATTACACTGTGCGACAAATGGTAGGGGTCAGTGATCGGGAAGGGTTCAAACTACCGGGGAAAGTTATATCGGTAACGGACACGTGTCCTGGCGTTTCGCTGGGTCACGTCTAGGAATCGAGATATATCGATTTGAAAAATGGGCTAAAAAACATAAAAAATCGGTTCAGATACAAAAAAGTTATGACCAAAATTATTTTTTTTTTTTTTAAATGCCCACTTTCGGGAACCATAGATCTCCCCGAGTCCAAGCTTTATAGCTCAAGTAAATGGTAAATTTCTTCTTAAACACGTCGGTTAATAAATCTGTCAAATCGGTTAATATGGCTGAGTTATAACCGAAATACTGAATCCCCAAAAATTACTTATATATACCCTTATTACCTTCGGTGAAGGGTATAAAAAGAGATCTATGGTTCCCGAAAGTGGGTATTTAAAAAAAAAAAATTTAATTTTGGTGATAACTTTTTTGTTTCTGAACCGATTTTTCCGAGTTTTTTATAAAATATGTTCTACTTAAAATTTCCGATATTTTGGTATATAAGTCATATCCATAGGACCTATGGCAGCCCTAAATTTAGGTTTTTATAAAAACGCCGGGAAACGTATAACTTCTTTTTTACCGATATAACATCTCCCGTTGGTTTCATCCCATCCCGATTTTGACTGTCGCATAGTGTTATGGTTATTATTTCCTGATTTTTTATGACAATTTGATTAAAAACTTTTTAAATTCCTGTTTAGCTTGACAATTGACTTTTTTCATGATTCAAGACAAGCAATGAAAAACCTTGCACACAAGCCAAATCATTTGTTCATATCATGTTAAATTACTAATCAAATCGCAGTAGAGCCATATTGAACTTCAAAAATAAAAGTTTTGACGCATTTTCTCCATCAAGCCTATTGAGATGTGGTGTGTAAAACGGTCGCGCACCTCTTTACATTCGGTCCCACGGATCACTCGTCGATGGTGTCACTAAATATTACCTGGCTATTGGTCAAAGAAGCTCGTATTTTTCCTTTTTTTAGTTAATAGAATGTCATAATTATGTTATTAGTGTGACAGTCTTTATTTTTGAATTTATTGTAATCGACGCAAAACGGCAATTTTGTTTTAATGTAAATTCCACCTGAATTCGAGCCCGCGTTCAGTCAAGAATGAAAAATGATCAAAAAATTTTAATCTATTTCATTTTGTAAAATGTCATCCTTAATTCATGCCCCTAATACGGTTTACAACTCAACTAAGTTGAGTTGGAGTTAAAACAACTGCTACTGATGAGTTGTAATTTGTTAATGTTTTTGTTAACCACAATTTAGCAGAGTTGTAAAGTATAATACAAAACTGCCAAATTTTAACTGTACTAGAGTTGAGTTGTAAACCGCAATAGGGGCATAACATAATTAAGTGAAAATTTAATTTGATAGACTTAAGCCTGGTTTAAAACAAGTAAGAAAGTATAGTCAGCCAAGACCGATCATATGATACCCTACACCACAGTACACATTTAAAAACAAATTTTCGAGATCTATTTATTTTTCAATTTCATTAAAATGTGTTAGATAGTTTTGGAGAGGCAGAAATTGCCCAATATCTCCCCTCGTGGTCCTATTTTTTTTTTAATGCACAGCTTATATGTCCATATAAATATAGATCGATCTATGTTTTAAATTTCTTTAAAATTGGTTTGATAGTAGTTTGTATGGCGGCTGCATGAAGTAATGGACCGATTCGCCCCATTTTCAATAGGCCTGGTCCTTGCGCCGATTAGAGCCTATGAACCAAATTTCATTAAATTATCTTCCATATTGCTACCTGTACTTTAAGCACAACGTTACCTGGACAGCCAGCCAGCCGGACGGACATCGTTAGATCGACTCAGAAAGTGATTTTGAGTCGATAGGTATGCTTTCAGGTGTGTTACACACATCAGCACAAATGCATAATACCCTCTCCACAATTGTGGTGTGGGTATAAATATCGAACATTTAAATTAAGATTAAATATTTTGGTTTTTTAAAAGGTTTATTGAACGAATATCCTATGAAAATTTGTTCAATAAACCTTTTATTAAACAAAAGTATTTTTTATGAGTATGGGAATAAATTTTTGTAATACTTCTACAAATTCAGCATCATTTCCTTTAATCAGAATTAATTGAATAAAGATCCCCTCTTTAACAAAAAGAAACAAATTTTTCACTAAAACTTATTTCGTTTTAATTTCAATTATTCATAATTAATGTACTATAAATCTTAAATAAGAATGATGAATTAAAAATGAATGCGATTTTTTTTTTTATCAAAAAATTCATTGTATAAATGAGAGAATGAATGCGTTAAATATGTTGTATGAATGAAGAAAATAAAATTTGTTTTTAATTTTTAAGTAATTTTTAAACTGTGTTTAATGGACATGTTCTGAAAGCAAAATTTGTGTGAAATTGAAATCGAAATAATTATATTTTTAAAGTTATAGCAAAGAAAAAAAAAATATTTTTTCCATGTACATCTTTCCTTAAACAATTCAAAATATTTTGTTGGATAAAAAAATGTTTTGGCTTCAATTCTACTCATATTCAATTTTCAGAACATGATCTTAATTAAGTTTTATTTTGGTTTTAATATTATTGTATTTATTAATTAAATTAAAAAAAAAACTGTTATTCTTAACTAACAAAAAATTTATTTTTATTGTTTTAATGTTTTTATTATATACATATTTGGTTAATACTTTTAAATAAAAATACAAAAACTGTATTTAAAACAAAAAATATTTGGTAATTCATTAAAAAACTAAAAAAAACAAGTTGGAGTGCTATATTCGGCTGTGCCGAATCCACCGACAGTTCGAATGTTTAAGGAGGAATATCTATATGATGTCTATTTATGACACTGGTTTACAGCCAAAAAAATACCAAGAACAGCACATGCCTAGATAAGTTAATTGGGACCTCCTGAACACGAAAATCGCTGTAATTTTTTTTTTTTTCCTAAGTACCGCTTTTTAGATAACGGCACTTTTGCGTTTTTCGGTGTATGGTCCCACTCAAACCCTTGTGGAGCCCAACCAAAAGAAAGAAATGATAAGAAATGGCTGAGTTATGGCACCTCAAAGTTCAAAAAATGTCTATTTTTACGTTTTTTTCAAAATTTCATTTCATTTTTATTTCGTTTTTTTACTACGTTATATTAAATATCTGGAATGTTTTATTTCTTAACCAAAAAATATATTTATGTAGTTACCAACATTTTAAGCGTAATTTGAAAAAAATCGGATGAAAAATAAAGTTTTTATTAAGGATTTTGTGGAACGACAATATTTTCATCTCATATAAAATTCCGTGTTTTTTAAATCCATCAGTTTTAACGTATTTAAAAAACAAGGAAAAAAAGGTGCCATAACTCAGCCATTTCTTATCAGATAGAAATTTAGCATATCGATGGAAAAGGCATTCGATTACCTTTCTAACGATATGTCATTTATTTCGACCGGACTTTTTGGTTGGGCTCCACAAGGGTTTGAGTGGGACCATACACCGAAAAACGCAAAAGTACCGTTATCTAAAAAACGGTACTTAGGAAAAAAAATTACAGCGATTTTCGTGTTCAGGAGGTCCCAATTAACTTATCTAGGCATGTGGTGTTCTTGGTATTTTTCCAAATTAAAAATTTGTAAAGCAGTGTTATTAATTTATCTTTATAAAAACAGACATCTCCATTCAAATTGGTTGCGGTTTAGACATATGTATATTAAATTATTGACCGACAATCAGAAAGTTGTATGCTTTTTTAGTAATTTAGCTTATGTAAAATATCATGATTCGTAACAGTTTAAGCCGAACTTAAATGTTTTTCAGGAGGGGAATTTATATTGGAGCCATGGTAAGCTATGAACCCATCATTCCAAAATTCTGCAGAGTGATTTCTGATATTAAAAAACATAAATTTGCAGTGAATTTCAGAAGGCTGCTTAAAATGGATCTAAGGTTTATTATGGACCGTATATCACAAAATTGCATAACATTTTTTCTGGCCATATGAAGCTAAGTTGGAAGAAAGTTTACCGTAAATTCTATATCTGCTTCGGTTTTAGGCGTATTTAATTATTTCACCAGAGTGGGCTTTTTATGAGGCCTATAGTAAATTATGGACCGATCATCACGAAATTTATTAGTGTGATTTTTAGTAATATAAAGCTGTGAAGTATTAAATTTTATTCTGATAGCATTATTTTGTACGGTTTTAGGCGTACTAAACTGTTTTCTGGGAGTAGGGTTTATATGGGGCCTATGGTAAATAATGGACCGATCTTCACAAAATTTAACAGTCTTATTTTTAGTTCTATAAAATTGTGATGTCCCAAATTTTGTTATGATAGCATTATAAATTATGATTTTAGGCGTACTATACTGTTTGACGGTGGTAGGATTTATATGGGGCCTAGGGTAAATTATGGACCGATCTTCACAAAATTTTACAGACTTGATTCAAGTCCTTTAAAACTGTGATGTACCAAATTTTGTTATGATAGCATTATCATAAGGCGTACTAAACTGTTTTCCGGTAGAAGGGTTTATATGAGGCCTATGGTAAATAATGAAGCGATCTTCACAAAATTTTGTAGTCTTATTTCTAGTTGTATAACTGTGATGTGCCAAATTTTGTTATGATAGCATTATTAATTATGATTTTAGGCGTATTACAATGTTTTTCGGTAGTAGGGTTTATATAGGGCCTAGGGTAAATTATGGACCGAACTTCACGAAATCTTGCAGTCTTGTTTCTAGTCCTATAAAACTGTGACGTGCCAAAATTTGTAATAATAGCATTATTAATTGGGGTTTTAGGCGTACTATACTGTTTTCCGGGAGTATGGCTTATATGGGGCCTAGGGTAAATTATGGACGGATCTTCGCGAAATTTTACAGCGTGATTTCCGGTCGATTGAAACGAATTTTCGTAAAATCTTATATCATTCCGTGCATTTTTCCACCATTTATGTTACGTTTTGTAACAAAATTATAAATTTTTTTTTAGGTGGTGGTTCCACATTTTGATTCACAGCTTTGATCCTACCGAACCATTTTTCTGGATTTCAATCGCAAACTGCTTAGGATAACTATAAGAAATTTGACACCAAGTTTTTTTTTTATTTCTTTTGAGTTTTTCGAAAGTGAGCGTCTTTCGGACTTAGAATTACTCAAGGACCCAGAATATATATAATTTATGGGGTCTGAGATGAATAATAAAAAAGTTTCACACGGAATGACAAACTTAGTATACCCTCTTCAAACCAATTGTGGTGGAGGGTTAAAAACTGCTAAATCGTCTTGGCATCATCATGATAAATTTTCCATTTATAATTTTTACCTTCAATTTGTTTATATTCCACACGATCAGCGATTTTATTGGGTTCAATTTAGTAAAAGTCCAAATTTTGGATGTTATTTTGCAAGCCGTGCACAGTGGTTTCTCCCATAGGCCAAAATCAAAAAAGTTATTGTTTTTTTTAAAGCTTTATTGCACAACATTTATGGATAACACTCTAATAAGAGGCACTTTTTGGGTTTGAGATTAAAGTTAATTTTATTCTATAATTAGCTAATCTGAGAATTAAGTTAATCTAGTATTAATTGAATTTGATATTTTTGGGTGGTGGCTTAAACCATGTAGCGCTACCATACTGAGTACAAATAAATGGCAACATTTTTTGCAAATATCAAATTTTTATCAAGCAATATGGATGTTTTCAAAGAAGAAGAAGACAATGCGAGAATTCAATATTGTTTACAAGGTAGAATTTTTTTTGTGTTTAAAGAAAAAATATATTACAGAAAAAATATAGAATGGAAAAATTATATAAAAGTGCTAAGCAATGTTTTACAATGTATTTTTTGTTTATATTTTTGCAAGTTCTTTATGTTAAACATGTGTATGTTGACTGTTTAAGTTTAGGTTTAAACCACCACCGTTGGCCGCTTAAACTAGCAAAAAAAAGTTAAAAAACACAACTCAAAAAGTAAATACGAAGATTAAAGTTAATTTAATCGCTAATCTCTAACCCAAAAAGTGGCTCTAAAAAAGATAATCGCCTAATGAGAAAATGGCCATAAATTGTATGAATCTAACAAATTTTGTTGTTTTTTTGACGAGATTTATTGTGGTTGCATAGTCATAAAAGAAAACTTAAGTTTTTCCAAAAAGTTATTCGCGATATTGTGGCAGAAAAAAAACCCTACAAAAATTAAATTTTAACTTATTTTCTACCAAATTAAATAACGAAAGCTGCAAAAATATGAGCCCATAAAAAAATCGCTGAAGAATACTTTTTTGACCTTTTTAAAACACACGTTTTTCAAAAACTTCTTTTTCACGTAGACTTTTAGTGATATGGCCCTCATCTCCCACAACGCCTTATGCATCAAATTGTAGGTTTTTTTATCCCTCTTTAAATTAAAAAATATTGTGGCCGCGGGTTTTTGCATATTTTCGCATATGGGTGTGATTTACATAGTCATCCGATGAAAAATAGTGAATCGCATTTTGTTTTGTACTATTTCTTTTTAAGAATATGAGTTAAGAGAAATTAATTTTTTTTTAATTGTTGTTATTTTAAACTTTATATTGCAATTTAATGGTATTTGATTTACAGTTATGAATAGAGAGAAACTTTTTTTTTAAGAAATTGTTGTTTTAAACTTTATATTGCAATTTTAAGGTATTTGACTTTCAGTTTAAGTGAAGCTTACTCATTGCATTTGAAAAGTGTCAAAACAAAGGTCAAATTTTAATTTTTATAATTAATTGTTTTCGCGATAGTGATAAAAGTTTAAAAAATATCAATATGGAAATTAAAATAGAAGGTTTATTTTGTCAGTGCCAATTTTCTAGAATGTATGTGCAATTTAACAAAAGTTTTTAAAAGCCTTTGTAAGCGGATTGGTAAGCTTTGGACGAAAAATCATCGAAGCAAATTAGTTATGTATTTTGATGGAACATAAAAAATGGTTTGAAAGTTTTGAAACTATTCAGCTAGAAGCAAAATCCCTTGAAAAAGAACAACCTGCACCTAACTAAAAGCGTGGTCGTCCTGCTAAGAAACTTTTAAAGTGTTCAGATAGAACAAAGAGGCGTAAAATGTCTAAAATTAGTCAAGTTGATAATTCTTTAACCGAAGTTTGACAAAATCGCAACTTTCCCCCGACACACAATGTGGAGGATTACGATGTTTTGGCTCTTTTCGTTGAAGCAAGACTTACTAAGCGACAGTACTTAACTATAAAAGATTTTGTGAATAAAAAAATATCTAAAATTTTTTACCCAGGCTATAAAAGTATCTTGGCAACTAAAAAAACTTGTTATCCAAGCACAGAAAACAATACTGTTACAGAGTCGAGTGCAGATTGCAACATACACGAAAAATATCGCGCATAGCTACAAATACAGATCTTATAAATCGCCTCTTTTTAAGTTCAGGTCCACATATTTCTGGAGCCCGAAACTTACCAACAAAGAAAAGAAGTAGTTTAAGTCAAGGAGTTTTAAGTTTGCTTAATATTTGATATATATTACTACTATTTTACTTTATTACCTTATATTACTTAATAATACCATATATTGCATTATCTAACTTTGTTTAACTTTTTAATTTAGTTTTTTTCAGTGTATATTTTGAATGAATTAAAATGAAATAAAAATTTACAAAACTTGTTTAAAATAACCAAATTTTCATATTAAAATACTTTATTTCAAATATTTTTAAAACAGATCTATAAGCCAATTAACCCTTGAAAGATCAAATGGTTACTGTGGCTACAGTTGTTGTTAATATTTTTTCCTAAAAATTTGCCAAATTTAAGTTCTTCGGGCATGAAATGAGCTGAAAATTTTTGAAGACCCTAGCTTTTTTAGTTTTGGAGATATTGATTTTTGACCGCTTTTCCATTTAAGGGAAACCACTGTGCAGTGCTGCAGAAAATAATTTTTTATAATAGTTCGATTATATTTTTAGTTAAATAAGAAAATAAATCTCACTTACTAAGATTCCGTTTGTTCTGGTTTCTTAGATTCTCTTTCATATTTTTTTAAAATTTCCTGACATTTTTTATCAAGTTTCTGTCTACTATTTGGTTCGCCGCATTTACAAATATGACTTCTGGTTTTGGCAAATAAAGGTCTTTGTTGCCATAACTTCCCTAACCAGTCACCGTCAACATATACATGAAATAATCTTCAAACATTAAATTATATGGACCGTACTATCGATTCAAATAATGATTTCATGCATTTTTCTGAATTTTATGTGTTTTTTTTAACATTCCTATAGCTCTTAACAAATCACCCATTATAACGGAGTGATTGAGTACACCAAATTCCCTGAGCAATGAACAAATTTTATACATAAATATTCAATTTTAGATAGACTTGTTGATGTAGCATTCACCATGATAAATATGAATATGAATTGCTCTTAAAACCAGTAAGAGTGCTATACTCGGCTCGACTAAATCTTTATACCCTTCACCATGGTGCGATAAGAACAGAAATTTTATAAACTAGTGTTAGTCAAAATTCGACCATAAATTTTCATGTTCATATGAAGAAAACATTTTACCGTCGTAGTGGATCGATTTGGCGAGGGACCAACCTCCGGTTCATATTTTAACATCCACGTGAGTTAATTTAATTTTATAAGTTATATATAATCAGAATTGATAAAACAAAAAAGTTTAAAAAAATCTCCTTATTTGTATTTTTTTATATCTAATATTAACGAAAATTAATCAAAGTACCAGATGTTGAACGAAAAAGTGCCAAAAAGCTGCTCTTACATGTTCTTATTCCCCCAAGTGCATGCATTTTTAATTTTATTTTTATAGGTCGAATATTAACAAAAATTCAAAACGTACCAAAGGAAAAACAAAAAGTACCAACATTTTTCATCTTATAGGTTTTCATTCACCCGGGACCCTGCACCTAAATATAATACTACGTTTCTTAGTTCAATATTATAGAAAATTTAAAAATGATCACATTCAATTGCCCGTATTTACATAGTCAAAATATTCGAAAACCGGTTTCTAAACAATGTCGAATAATTGATAACCCTATTTTTTTATTAAGGGTAATCACGATGGTCATTGTGCAAATTTGCAATGTGTAAATTTGCAGTGCATATTATGATTGCTCGTGAGCATACCACTTTTATTTTTGTGCAAATATGCTATTTTTCTAAAAATGTATTCTGGCAATACTAAAAACTTCTGGCAGCACTGTAAAAAATCTGCATTTGTTTACAATTATACACAAGCAAATTAAAATAAATATTTTCTTTTCAATTAATTTAAATTTAATTCTCTATTTTACTTTACAATCAATTCTTAAAATCAACATGGCATTTAATATGTCAAATGTTATTGCTTACATTTGTTTGCAACTGAGCAAATATGCACTACTAACTTTGCTCATGGTTTTTTTTAGTGCAGACGGAGTAAAAAGAGCAAATTGCAAATATGTACATTTTGTTGTTGTGTTGTGCAAATGTATGTATTTTTGCACGCATTTGCATCGTTTGCACACTTTGCACTACCCATCGTGATTTCCCTTATTATTTAATAACTGAAAAAAATATTTTTTTTGTATTTGTGTTAGTAGCAAATTTGAACGCTTATAACTCTGAAATTTTTTAATAGATTTTAATAAAATATATATTGTGCACTTCTGAAAGTAAATATCTTTCAAATGGTGTATATTTTGTTCAAATCGGTTGGCATACAGAGGAGGAAAGTGTACTTAACTGTTTTACCTTTGCCGATTTATATATAGAGATACCGATACCACGCCCAATTCACCAAGCACGCCCTTATTTTGGCAGATGTTGTATATTAGAAACCAAGATGCTTGTAACTTATTTGAAAACTTTAGCTCCTGCTGTTCTCCAAATATACAAAATACGATTATCAGGTATGTGATGAAAAACGATCGTTTTCAAAATGATAGTTTTTAGCAGGTGTGATGAATTTCGAACGATTTTAAAATCCATTTCTGAAGTAAAGACTGTATTATTTATAAAGAATTTAACAGAATATATAAATGAAAACGGAGGAAAATGTATTAGAAATAAATTTTTAAAGTTACCGAAAACGATATTATCGTTTTCAAATCGTTTTGTTCTCAAAATCGTTTTCCATCACATACCTGTATGTCTTTGCAAGAGAAGAGCCACGCTCCCTTCTTTAATCCGGTCCACATTTTGTCGTATGTTGTGTATTGAGTACCAAAATGCTTGCACCGAATTTGTAAACTTTGGCTCTTGCCGTTTTCCAGATATACAGAAATCTATAATGAATTGGTACTTTGCATACTTCTCCCAGCCAGACCATAGTTTTGGTGAGGTTGCGTATAAATAACCTACTATGTGTACCAAATATGGTAAATATTTGTCTTACCGTTCAATTAAAAATTGAAAAGAAACGAAAATTTTATCATATTTGAAAAAAAATCTTACCTATCCACTGTTGGCAAATTCATAATCAAAGAATTTGGCCTTTTTTGTCTGTAATGCTTTGGAACATTTGTACTGGCGTTGGGGCAATGAAGCAAATTTTAGATAAATAATTTGATTGCTGTTATAAATAAAAAGAAATTTAACAAATCTATTTATAATATGTATGCAAATTAAAATTTTCAAACCTTTATTTCGCTCATGTTCCCGCAATTCCTTTTAATTAAACTCTTGCCAACTAAAACATAAAAACGGTCAACTGTTTATCGATTGGCAACGCCATATTGTAGTTGTGAAATTCATTGTTACCAGGTCTTTGTGAACACTTCTGTCAAATCGAAGTTTAAAACCCGCTAGAAACTGCTAAATTTTTTATTAAGTGGAAAATGCTTTGAAAGTACATATCGCTAAAATCTAAATACCTTGCAAAATTTTTAAAAAAATTAATAATTGAAATTGAAATCGAACGAGATTTTAATTTCAATTATTTACAAAGCTACTGTAGTTTTTCCTTGTTTTTCAGAGCTGTTTTTGCAAATATAATTGGTACTCCAAGTATGAAGTATATAAAAAGTAAAATTTTATGAAGTGCGAAGGAGTTGATAAGATTCACGCTAATTTTGCCAATTAATTGCCGTTGGAAATGAAAACAATTTTTTAGTGTAAAAAATGGCAAACATCAGAATATAATTGAATATGCTGGTAATTCATGTAAAAATATGTACTTTAAGAAAATCGGAAAAAATGTATTCTAATATTTGCAAAATACTAGACCAATGCAAGTCAAAAATAGCAAATATTAATTTTCAAAGTTGCATAATTCATAAACTATAAGCGATAAACTATGCCCGTCGCGAACTTTTTCGTAGAATTCGGCTGGAACATTCCACTGATTTAAAATCGTTCCAAATTAATTCTGGGGGCTAATTTCGAACCGTATTCGATCACAACTGCCCGAATAAGCTCACTGGATTGTCTTGCATTTTTGAAATACCCGAAGTGCTCTACTTGGGAAAAATTATGAATTATATTGTTGGATAAAAAGAAATCGTTTGTCTTCAATTCTACTCGAATTTAATTTCTTTTATTTTTTTAATATTATTTTAATTATGTATTTGAATGTTTTTATTATACATTTATTGGTTATTATTTTTTAATAAAGGAACAAAAAATATGTTTTGTTAAAATATTTGGTATTTTATTTAAAAAAAGCTAAAAACATTCTGCTACATGGTCTAAGCATCAACATGATAAATTTCCCATTTATCATTTTCGCCATCAATTTGTTTATATTGCACACGATCGGCGATTTTATTGGGTTCACTTTTGTAAAAGTCCCAAATTTTAGGTATGATTTTAAAAGCAGTGCTGCTATGAAAAATTTTTTATAAAGAATTAAAAAACATATATAAAGAAAAGTGAAATCAAACAAATTTATAATAAATTATACATATATTTGAAACCACATATTCGTTACTAAGAAAAAAAATATTACTTACAAAGATTCTGTTTGTTCTGGTTCCTTAGATTCTTTTTCATATTTTTCTAAAATTTCCTGATATTTTTTATCAAGTTCCTGTCCGCTATTTGGTTTGCCGCATTCACAAATATGACTTCTGATTTTGGCAAATAAAGGTTCTTGTTGCCATAACTTCTCTAACTCTTCCTCTTTAATTTCAACAGCTTCCGCATGAAATAAACGTACTTGCCATATTTCCTCTGGTGTGGAACACACCATAGTTAGTGACAATTTAGGACTTTCTTTTAGATTTTTGTATTTGCGAGAATTTTTCTCGGTAACAAAGCAAATATGAGGAATATTGTCTTGGGAGAGACCACGATATATTACAGAGCGATTGAGTACACCAAATTCTCTGAGAAATAAACAAATTTAGCTATAAAGAAATAATTTCGGATAGACTTTTGTACGTAACATTCCCAATAAGTGGAGAATACTATAATTTTGAACTGATATTAAAAATTACAAATTAGAAGTGGTAACACATAATAGTGTAATTAAATTTTTTAAGAAATGAAACCGAAGAATGACCGTTATTATATATGGGTAATTCTAAGTTAATGTGGCCATGCCCGTCTGTCTGTACAGTACAAAGTTTTGAGAGAATCTGTCCATAATTTACCATAAGATCCATATAAAACCCACTATCGGAAAACAATCAATATGCCTAAAACCGTAAGTTATTGGCACAGGAATAACAAGGTGCAATTTTGTGTTAATCGGTCCACAATTTACCATAGGTCGCATATAAAACAGGCTACTGAAAAGCCCTTTAAAATGTATATACAGCTTAAATTCTATAAATTCTTCATTTCTATATTAAAAGTTGTTTAAATTTGGATCTATTAATACTATAAATCATACTACAGAATTTTGTGATGATTGCTCCATAATTTACCGTGGGTAAATTTGAATTTGCATAAAATGATGTTTTATTCCAATTATGTAGTTAAAGTGTTATATAACTAGAAATAAAAGCACAAAATTTTCTGCTAGTCGGTCATTTAATAACCTTAGGTCTTAACGGCAACCAGTTAAAATGCTGAAGTCAGCTTTTATTAATATTGGTTAATTAGATCCCAAATAGAGCCATCTCCTGAAATATTCTAGCTGTCGGTCAAACTCAAAAGGCAAACAAATGAATAATTTTTAAAGCATTACAAACGCCTCAAGATTAAACTGATATTGTACCATTTAAAAATTTTTCGTTTTTCGGAATACTTTTATATACAAAAAAAAAATTATTTTTACTTATCCACTGTTGCTAAATTCATAATCAAAGGATTTGGCTTTATTTTGTCTATTACGCTTTGAAACATTTGTACTGGCGTTGGCGCAATTAAGCAAATTTTAGATATATAATTTGATTGCTGTAATAAATAAAAAGAAATTAAACAAATCTATTTATAATATGTATCCAAATTTAAAAGTTCAAACCTTTATTTGGCTCATGTTCCCGCAATTCCTTATAAAACTCTTGCTCACCAAACAGAAGAATGGTAACCTGTACAATTGTGTATCGATTGGCAACATCATATTGGATGTGTCAAATTTATAACAACGAAATAAACAGCAAAACAAACAAGACAAAAATAGATCAAACGCTAGTTTTTTTCTGTAGAAAAACATTTTAGTTGCAACAAGGATTGCAAGTGCAACAAAATTAATTTTATCAAAATAAAATGAGTTAAATATTAACAACAAAGCGATTTAAGCTAATTTTCACTTTGTACAAGAAAAAGTGTTAAATATCGAATAAAAAAATGAGTTCCATATTGGACATGAGAACCGCTAAGCCCACCATTTGGGAGGAGCTTAGCAACTTATTCTTGCCACTAAAGTACATCATTACCAGCGAAAGGTTTGATGCTCTAGTGGAAAACATTAACTTCAATTACCTGGTGAACGCAATGTTTTGGATATTTCTATTCTTCAGTTTCGGCTTTGTAGGTTTCCAGAAATTATTTCAGGTAAAAAAATTATACTAGATGCACTGGCACAGAACAAGGTGTGACAGAAATAGATTTAGGGTAAATGCAACACACGTTTATATAAGTTTGTATGTGAAAAATTACTGATAAAAATACTATGTATAGTTAATGTTTATTTTTATCAACAAAATATGTAGTTATATATTTTGGTATGTAGGTATGTACTATGTAATCCTGTGACAAACCACAGAGTACCGAGCTGGTAACTAAATTTTAACGCCGCTTTTTGGATAGGAAAGTCTTTAACAGCATGGTGGAATATATAAGATGTGTGTACATCAAGTGTTCTTGAAGCAAGTTTCAGTTCTCTTTTAAAACTGCCAGTTTGTTTACACTAAGACAGTCTGCGTTTAGTTTTTTAATATAAAATAAAAGGGAAATGAAGTATTTCTTCATTACAAGCAAGTATGAACCCTTCTATTTTCTTTCCTCCCTCAGAAATAAACTCGGACTCAAGAAAACTTTATGTGTGTAAAAGCAGTCTATGCAATGTTCTAATTAAAGAAATATTTTTTCTATTAATATTGCCTTACCTATTTGCTTTATCACAAAAAAATGCTGCATGAATAAAATCATTCATAACTTAATAACATAACATAACAAAAAATAATAATAAATTGTTTTTAATCAAAAAGCTTTAAAACCAGCGATGCAAAATGTGGCACAATTGGGCAATTTGTGGCTCTTTTGAATGTTTGATGGTCTTGTGGCTCCTAAATAACTATAACTTGTTACTATACACATACTTTTATTCGCAAATCGGCCTTGTTTATAATAAAAGTTCTTCTAAAGAGCCAAATAAATGATACAGGCTCCAATAAACGACACAGCAAAATAATAAAAATTTTTAAAAATGCACATTATCATGTTCTATACTTTTTTCAAATGTTTGGCAACCGTTTGTGTGGTTTATTTTGCCAATTTATTCAAAATAAAAAAACATCCTTCACATTTTGTAAATGCAGGGTACACCAAACAGATATATACTTCCGCCCAGCTGATCGCTTTTAACTATAAACTTATAAGTTACCCTAAATATCAAAAAAATTGCAGACATTTTATGAATTTGCCTTGGATTTTTTTTAATTATTCTTCAAGTCTAGAGAACAAAGTTCGTAGCAAACCAGAATTAACCGGCCTAGTTTAAATATGCACAAAAATGTTTTAAATATGTAGCTTAAGTTCGTTATTTATAATACGTACCTATAACAAAAATATTGTTTTACTAAAAAACGTAATAACTTTAACGGTCAGCTGTTTAACGGCGTTAGTTAATTTAATGACTTTGACTAGTATCCACAAAAGAAATCATATGTGAAAAAACATCACAGAAGTTTTTACCAAAAAGTTACTGATAATAAAAAATTCTTTATCAAAAGTATTTTACTTAATAAATAATTTTGAAATTAAAACTTTTTAATGCAAATGCGTAAACGAATTTTATTTTGTTTTTTTTAATTACTTATCTATACATATTTAACAGCGGTACATAGCAAATGAGGCATTCACGATAAGCCGGCTAAATAAACATTCACAATAACAACATGTATTTCTACAGAATTGCCAACCTACTTCTATTAATTTTAAATTTTAACAGTTTTATTTATCTACTTAATATTTAATTCCAAATTTTTACAGATTTTCCTCAAAACTTCGAATATTAAATATTATAAACACAAACAATTTGCTCGTTCTCTTTGGAATATTGCCTTCTATACGGCTTGTACTTTGTTCTTGTATTTTTATAACGAATTGGTCATTTTGCCGCAACTTTTAAAGAATCAAGGACGTTATTCATTATTTTATTCTTCGGAGAATCTCATATTTTATAAATCTCAGCAATGTGAAAAATTTCAGTTTTATTCGATTTTTATAATTACTTTTTATTTACATGGAGCCATGTTGGACTTTAAGGAATCCGATTATTTGGAAGCAGCTTCGAAGAGTTTGTATTTAATGTCATTAGTGGCCATTGATGTTTATAGGTAAGTGGAATAGTTAAACAAATAAAAATATGTAACTAAATTAGGATAGCTATCAAAAATAAACAAAAAGCATCTAAAAAGCATATTAAAAAACAAAAATAAAATCAAAAAATATTTTATTGCGTACGCGAAATTATTATTATAATAATATATTTTTTGGTTAATACTAGTATATTTTAGTTCACAAATCGAATTTAAAATTTTTATACAATAATCTTTTATATTTCAGATATGAAAACTATTTTGTTGGCGTTAATTTAATACTTGGAGTCTATAACATCATAACAGAAATATTGGCGCTTTTTGCCCTACAAAATTCTAAAAGAAATTTGTTGGTCTATCAAATATTTTTGGGTCTACGAATTGCCTCATGGTGAGTTAACAAAAACTAAAAACATAAAGGTATAATCTATAATAATTTTTATAAAATCGTTCTTCTTAGGTCCCATGTTTTCATTAGTCTTTTGCCTTTTAAATATTTGGTGCCCACTTTGTTCGCCAAAAATTTCAAATTTATATTAAACATTGTCGTCTGGCTTTGGTATGGTTTAAGTATTTGGAATTCTCCTGTTTTACAATACTTCTATCATCAAATCTATCACAATTCTCCAGTGGATTGTTCCGGAGAAGGTTCAGCTGCTAAATGTATACTGCTTAAAGACTCCAGTGAACATCGCCATTTTAAGGCTTTGAAAAAAGCTTATTTGGAAATTAAATTGGCCCAAGAGAAACTGAGTGCCAGCAATTATAGTGCCACTGGTACAGAAAGTTCATCGGCAAAAGCTTTTCAAGCTATTAAGTGTAAGTTTAGGAATATTTTTTTAATAATAGTAATTCTGTAAATAATTTTGCTTTTTATTTTCAATTTAGGCATAATGACCTTAAAACGCAAATTGAAACGTATACGTGAAGGTCGTGGCAGTGAAGCGGAAGATGACACCGATGATAGTCTCTCAACTGAGCGTTGAAATGTTATACATCTTAATAGTTGAACTCCTTAAATCATAAACTACTTACTTTAATATCACAAACTTATAATGACAATATTTTATAGCAAATTATGTTTAGTTAAACTTTTTAATAATTTTTATTTTTAAAGTAACATTGTGGTTTTTAGCTAGTTAGCCAATGTGTTTATGACAATTGTTAAAAATCCTTGCTTCCTATTTATAATCTAAGCTTTATCTTACGAATACTTATGTGATTTTTCTATATTGCCTGCTTGTAAATGTTTTAGCGTAAACTGGAACATTTAAAATATATACCCCCTAATAAATTCGAACTTTATACTTAAGGTTTTGTGTATTTTTATAACAGCTATTAAATTCCAGCTGTGATAGCATATTTACATATTTTATGTCTACAGCCAAAAAATGTACCTATGAATACATCCAGAATACCCGGGCATGCTGCTAAGGTTTAACATTTATACGTTGTGAAAACTACAAACATGCGAATTTGAGAACGAAAATTTATTTATGCGGATTCAAAAAAATTTGCGTTTGCAATACGAGTCGATACCTAGAACTCACCTGATCAAATCATATTTTCGTCAAAAAATCAACAAAAGTATGATCAAATTATCGTTCTGGCATCGCTGTATACATATAACAAAATAAATAATTTAAAAAATATGGAAGCACCCTACCAAATTCGTTTGTAGCCAAGACATCAACCCTTACCAAATTCAAATTTTAATGTCAGCATGCAAACTTTACATTATTATAGCAACATTATAGTTTTATAGCACCTTTATTGTTATATCTAGCGTTGCCATGACAAAAAACAAATGTCAAACAAGTAAACAAAGCGAAAAAAAAAGCCAAAATTATTTTGTATGTCTCTTATGGTCTAGGCGTTTTAAATGTTTTCCAATAGTCGGCCGGCATTCAGAGACCTGGGCCGAAGCGGCTTAGCCGGCTGTTAGCCAGCCGCCGATGAAAATATTCGTAGCCATCGCCGCCGAAATTTCTTCGGCTAAAAATCGGCTGCAGCTAAGCCACCGATTACTTTGTAAATAATTTTTATTCTCTTTTTTAGCACCTTGCCACATTTTTTTTTGTTAGTGTATCCTTAAAAAGTGCAACTCTTATGGCCATTTTCTCAATGTATCGATAAACTGGCTGTTACTTAATGTCAAAAAAATTTATTAGAGCGATAAACTGTCCGTTAACGATTTTGGGTTTCTCAATATACCGACAAAAAACATTGTTTTCAGCTGGCAACACCTCTCAAAATACATGTTAAAGCTGGTAGTCAGCTGATTGAATTTATCTGTACGGCAAATAAAAGGAAAATAACTAATTGGCACATGAGTGCTGGTTAAGCCTAGATTACACTATCTCACAAGTCTTACGTATTCCATAATACTTTGTGAGATAGAAATCTAATGAGTTTTGTTGCGACTGTCAAAAACTCTAATGTAGCATGACAGTTTGTGTTCACACCATCACACAAAGTATAAACACTCACACATGAAAAAAAATTCAACCCTGATCCAATGAAAAGTATTATTGTTTAGAAATTTTTCAAAAAACGATGAAGTCCTATGAGATGTCAAACTTTTTTCATAATACTTGTCATTTTCGTGACACATTGCATTCACACTATCACACTTTGTCATATAACTTGAGATTTTGACATGTATTAATACAAAGTATAATAGTGTAATCTAGCCTTTAGCTTTGCGACAGAATAAAAGCAAATTAGACATTGAGAAAACCAAATTTCTTTAATGTGTAGGTTTTCTTTGGGATAAGAGATAATAGTGTAATGAGAAAACGGCCATATGTTTCTTGTTTATAAAGCACCCACATTTCATCAAAATTTTTAAAATAACGACAAATAGGAAAATGAGTGAACACTGGTGCGATCGTTTTATAATTTTTTATGATAACTATTCTGCGTATTTTCCCGCCGAAAAGTTTTAACTCTGTAAAAATTTGACCAAATCACTTTTGTTAAACAGCCTTAAGTGTTGATTGTTTTAAAAACTATATATTTGGCTGCAATTCAAAATTAAATAAATATGTGTGAGAATAGCAAAATTACAGATTTTTTAAAACTTCAAAAGTAATAGATGATGAAACTGATTCCAGCGATACGGAGATCAGCGAGCTCAGTTCAGATTTCGTTCATTACGAAAATATGCTTAACAAGAAAAGTGAATTTAAGAGTAAAACGCAAATTTGTTTGTTTGCGTCACTATTGAGGTATTCAACACACCAAGACTAGCCTTCAACGTGGTCAACGTGTACCACATTTTGTCCTTTTTTAAGAGACCGTTTTCAAGCCAAACAAATATAAATAGAAGTTCTAAAAAAAGATGGTGTTTTTTATTATAATTGTTTTATATGTAAAAATTTAAATTTTGTACCTCTGGAATAGCTAATTATTCAATTAATGTTTGATTTCCTGTGTCATTAAAAACATGTGATTCCTGTTTAAACAAAAACATATTTTTATGCCATGAGTAGTGAATTATAGTTTGAAAAATTGTTTGTTTAATATAAACACATACAAATATGTTTACACAAATATACATCATATAATTTTAATATACATATCCCATCTGCTGACAGCCACATCGGCTAACAGCCGGAGCGAGCCGCCGCCGAGCAATTTTTTGCGTCAGCCGCCGCCGCCGATGAAAACCCACGGCGCAGGTCTCTGTCGGCTTTATATGAAGCCTATGGTAAATTATGGACCGCTCTTCTAGAAAATTAGAAGTGTAATTTTTAGTCTTAAAAAACGGTGAGAGACCAAACTATTACGATAGCCGTTATTAGTTACGCGTACTAAATAGGGATGCCAAACGGGAAATCCCGAAATCCCGGGAAGCTGCGAAGGATAACTAGAAGACATTTGTCATAATTTCAACAGACGGACATGGCTAAATCGACCACAAAAAAAAACTGGCCAATCCAGGCCATTCAAGGCAGCCTGGCAACTCTACTGATATTTGAGCAAAAAAACCACCAATGCTTTTCATTTTAACCCATAAATATCCAATTTTTACCCATAAACCTTTACTTTTTCTTATTATCTCCGAACTTTATTTATAAACTTTTTTACAACTTTCGGAATGATTTTTGCATAAATTTAATTCATGCTGTTAATTTGTTTGAATATTTTATGTTGACAAATAGTGTTGGACAATTTTGACCCATGTTTACAAAATGCGCAACTTCTTTGGTACGAAAAAGCCTTGAAACCAAATTTTTATATACAGTGCACGCTCGGTTATTGTGATAGCTTAATTTTTTATGTTGCAGGTTCTTTGACAATTCCTCTCAGCAGGTACCTAGTAGTACATAACTCAAATATGTGTTAGTGAAAAAAGATGTACATGTATTGATACATTTTTATTTTTCACCAGACATACAGGGTTTCATTAAATATGTTAAAATGTTATTTATTTTATTAAGTACTTTTTTACAAAAATATTTTCAAATTTACATATATTTTCGCATTGATTAAGTTTGAAATATGTACGTACATATATGCATATGATATATATAAAACGTAGAAATTTAACATTAAACCGTATTTTAATGTATCATGTATACAAAAATCGTTTTAAAGTTAATAGTTGCGTTCGAGAACACAAAAGTTTTTACTATTTTTTACTAAATTGTACTGCATTTTACGAAATTGCGTTCGAGTACACAAAATGCAGTAAATGAGTACATAAATTGAGAGCGAAAAGTGACAGTTCTTGTCTGAGTATTTACAAATTTTTACTGCAGAAATTTTTGCAGTAAAATTTAGTAAATCAAAAAAACATATGTTTCAAAAGGTAAACAAACAAAAGTAACAAATAAAAAGCATACAAATTGTGAAAAAATTGTTAAATAAGAGAAAAGCTGAAATAAAAATTAAACCGAAACGAAAAGTGTATAAATATTAATTAATTAAACTTGTTTGTGAAGCATTTATTTGGCTAAATACAAACTTTTGAAATTTTTTTTGTTATGTTAATTTTTTAGAGTTGTAAAAGTGTGAAGTATTTGGGTACTTAAGTAATCCATAGCAAAAAAATTATTCATGTTCTTTTAAATAATTTAACCCGCTACAAATTAATAAAATCAAATAAAATAAACAACAAACAAATATGAAAGATTACATAAAATAGTTTGTTTGTATTTTACAAAAATGTTGGTGTTATAAAAAGTATTTAATCGAGTACTAATAAGAAAACGAGTTAAGTAGTCAAAAGTGTCAATATTTTTCAACACTTCAATCATTTGCCATCAGCTGTTGCCTTTATTTTGCGAATTTTTACAAATTTTGCGTTCGCATACTTTTTTGGACAACAGCTTTTTGTGAGAGAAAATTTTTTAGTTTACTCATTTACTGCATTTTACTGTAAAAGTACTCAAACGCACCTAATATTATTTAAAAAAAAATGCACTGTTAAAAAAAAGTTGCTACCTTTAATACCAACTTTAAGAATACATTTTTTCACCTTTTCTTACCTCGATGTCAAAACCAAAATAAATCATTAAAAGAAAATAGTACTTGAAAATTTTAAGATTAAAATATATAAATATTTGCAAATATTCAATAGGGTAATATCATGAATATTTCTCGGCAGATGTTATTCATTAACACAAGACAATTTAGAACACTTTTTCGGGCACACACGACGTGGAGCAGGAAATGTCGACTGTATTACACAGACTACAGATTTCCAGGAATACGTCAAGCAATTAAATGAATTCCTAAGTATATTTAATACTGTGTGTCATTAAAATAATTTATCAAAAATTTTATATGAAAAACTTTTACAATGTGATCCAAAATTTAAATGCTGATAACATAAATCACAAATATTTTATACATATATTTTTTTATTAGAGTGCAGATTTATTTCGTTGTAAAATTTTTCAACAGAGATTCTGCCACTCCAAATTTTAAAAGTAAAGTTTTAAAACTATCCAATATATAATTAAGATTTGCATTAAAAAACAGTTTTTAAAATTATTTTTAATTATATTTCATTTAATTACTGGTGGTGTTCTGTAAAAAAGCCAATTCATATACCTTTTTTTGATGAGTTATTAAATGCAATTTAAGTTTTTTGATAATTTTACGTTACATTATTTATAACATTTTTAATTTTTATTCATTTAATCATGTATGTTAAAATAAGTGCCACTTTTGTATGGTAATTTGTACAAATCTTATTGAACCATGGTGAAGGGTATTTAGCACTCTTACATGTTATTCTTTATATTTGTTTCGTGATAAGTTTTATAAAAATAAAATATTTTGTTAATTTATATACCCTGTTACAAAATTTCATCAAATTATTTAAAAGTACTGTATACACGGATGTAACATTAACTGCCTATTTGTAGAACGCGAGCGCAAAAGTGACTCGTTCTACTAACATTTGAAAAAAAACAACATTTCAAAATTTGTTACTTTTGTGCTCGCGTTCTACAAACAGGCAGTAACACTCAGGCAGTCAACTAGTTGAACGGACATGATTAGATATAGTTATAGAAATGTTACTCTGCAATAAAAGAAAATACTTTGTAATTCATGGCGATAAAGAGCCCAGTAAAAACTTCGCCTACAAAATAATCTGTTGAGTAATTAGAAAAAAGTAAAAAGGCTACTTTTTCCTGCGACATTTCCTGCTCCACGTCGTATGTGCCCGAAAAAGTGTTCTAAATTGTCTTGTGTTAATGAATAACATCTGCCGAGAAATATTCATGCATTACCCTATTGAATATTTGCAAATACATATTTATATATTTTAATTTTAAAATGTTCAAGTACTATTTTCTTTTAATGATTTATTTTGGTTTTGACATCGAGGTAAGAAAAGGTGAAAAAATCTATTCTTAAAGTTGGTATTAAAGGTAGCAACTTTTTTTTAACAGTGCATTTTTTTTAAATAATATTAACTTTAAAACGATTTTTTATACATGATACATTTAAATACGGTTTAATGTTAAATTTCTACGTTTTATATAAATCATATGCATATACGTACATATTTCTAACTTAATCAATGCGAAAATATAAATTTTAAAATATTTTTGTAAAAAAGTACCTAATAAAATAAATACAATTTAAACATATTTAATGAAACCCTGTATGTCTGGTGAAAAACAAAAATGTATCAATACCCTGCAAATAATAGGACCAGTCCAAACACGCTTGTAAAGAATAACCTACAAGGACCAGGACTAGTCCAAAACTAACCCAAACGTATGGAAAAAACATGGTCTATTTAACATTACGATGTCCTACGAGAGGACCATATAACCCACCTTTGGACCACTTAGGAGTAGTTTTAAAACTACTCCATGGTATACTCAAGAGGATTAGTTTTGAAGTCGTTTAAAAACGAAAGCATGTCGTTAAAAAACGATGACATGTCGTCACACTACAAACACATTTTCACAATGACATGGTCCATGCTCGCATTACATCGGACCAGTCCATGGAGTAGTCCATTTTATCAAAATGGATCAGGTGGTCCAATTTTATTTGCAGGGTACATGTACATCTTTTTTAACTAACACATATTTGAGTTATGTACTACTAGGTACCTGCTGAGAGGAATTGTCAAAGAGTCGTGTTACTTCCCTGCAAATAAAATTGGACCACCTGACCCATTTTGATAAAATGGACTACTCCATGGACTAGTCCGATGTAATGCAAGCATGGACCATGTCATTGTTAAAAAGTGTTTGTAGTGAGACGACATGTCTTCGTTTTTTAACGACATGCTTTCATTTTTAAACGACTTCAAAACTAATCCTCTTGAGTATACCATGGAGTAGTTTTAAAACTACTCCTTAGTGGTCCAAAGGTGGGTTATATACCATGGAGTAGTTTTAAAACTACTCCTTAGTGGTCCAAAGGTGGGTTATATGGTCCTCTCCTAGGACATCGTAATGTTAAATAGACCAGGTTTTTTCCATACGTTTGGGTTACTTTTGGACTAGTCCTGGTCCCTTGTGGACTACTCTTTACACGCGTGTTTGGACTGGTCCTATTATTTGCAGGGTTAGTATACTTTGCTTTGTTCCATACATAAATAAAAAATAAAATAAATTTGTGTGAACTATAAATGGAATAAGTCTTCGATTTACCGCACTTTAAAGCAAGAAAATGCAATGCTAGTGATCGATGGGCGAAGAGGACATATCGACCCTTTTGCGCGAAATTATCGCATATGCCAATTTTTTGAAATTAAGTTTTTGATGCAATCTTGTTCTACATTCAAAGAGACGTCACCTGACAAATATTGTAGGCGAATGCTGAAATAAACAAATGGATTCACGAAGAAAAGTAATGAGGACCAAAGGATATTGTTAGTTACGGAATCGGGGGATATATACGAAATTGCTCATGAAGAAAAGTAAGGTGAACAATGCTATAACATCGATAAATATATGTATGCAATGGTCTTTGGAAAATTACAAGTCGACAACATTATTATACACTTAAAAGAAAAATTCGAAAAAATATTCCTTTTAATTATAACTCCCTATCTTACTGAACACGCAATCATTCCGGATCATCAGTTCGAATTCCGAGCAAGAGGCATGGTACAATCGAACATGTGCATAGAATTGTTACCCAAATTAGATCAGCGTTTGAGAGAAAGGAATATTGCTCAGCACTGTTTATAGACATTTCCCAAGCATTCGACAAAGTTTGGCATGATGGGCTGATCATTAAAATAACACGAATGCTTCCACAAAACACTCACAAACTTCTTGAGAGCTATTTAGCTGGCAGAACATGCATGGTTAGATCAAAAAACCAATACTCCCCCATCAAGAAAATATCTGCTGGTGTCCCTCAAGGCAGGATATTAGGGCCGTTACTGTATATAATATACATATACAGCTGATATGCCAACAAGCCCGAGCACACATACTTCTACGTTTGCAGACGACACAGCATTTATTAGTGTTGATTAGGACCCAAAAGTTGCATCGCAGCATTTACAGTCCCACATCAATGATCTAGAAGCCTGACTAGAAAAATGGAAAATAAAGGTTAACCCGGCTAAATGTGCACACTTAACATTTACGCTCAGAAGACAAACATGCCCTACTGTAAAAATAAATAACATCACTGTTCCGGTAGAAAGCCACGCTAAATACCTGGGAATTCATATAGATAGACGCCTGACCTGGTCTCGTCATATTGAAGCTATGAAACTTAGAGCAGCTCAACTACATTGGCTAATCGGTCGAAACTCAAACTTATCCTTAGAACAAGTTCTCTTATACAAGTCTATCATAAAAACAATATGGACATATGGCATCCAATTATGGGGTACTGCATGCGCATCAAACATCCAGAAGCTACAAAGAAAACAGTCTAGGATATTACGGCAAAATGTCTGCGCCCCATGGTATATACGCAATGCCATTATCCACAGAGATCTTAACATCGCTACCATCCAGGAAGAAATTAAAAAGTATTCAGTCAATACATAGATAAACTAATGGTCCATCCGAACTACCTCGCTCAGGATCTAATAAAGTTCGAAGGTCACTGGAGGCTGAAAAGATGCGACACTTTGAGCCTAGCAGGCTTTTTTGACCCTTGAATGAATTAATTAGCGATTACATTGGTAACGGCTAACAAATACAAATAAGAATTATGATTAAGCTTTGAATACATATTGTAATTTTCGACAAGAAAGATTCAATAAAAAAAAAATTAATTAATCCAACCGTACTCAAATCAAGCCGAAGCGGTATTAATAGAACGGTGAGTACGGATTCTCTTGAATCAATACAGTACAGAAAGATTGATTCAAGTACGGATTTTCAATCGCGAAATATCAAATCAATCTCAAAATGCGCTTGATTCAAGTATTATATGGTTTTTGTTATTTCTACACATAGCAAGCAAATCGTTTTTTTCTAACTTGTGTATTGTTGTTGTAATTCTGCAAAAAACTTTGAATAAAACACGCGTATGCAATGAGATATGACTTATAAGTAGGGATGCGATTTCCATGCAAATGCATGTTTTTTGACGATAGTCTAAAATCGATGTCGACCAATTATCTTTCCGAATCATTAAATTTGCGTTAAAATGGCATCGATTTGTTTTTGCATATTTCGTTGAAAATCATATTTTTGCATATTTTGGTTTTAAATGCATATTTTTGCATATTTCAATATTTTTGAGTGATATATTTTTACAAATTTTCATATTATAAAAAAACATTTCCAAATCTACAAAAACAAATTTTTTTTAAAATTTTGTAACAAAATACAAGATTTCGACAAAAGATCCTTCGATTTTTAACCGATGCAGCACCTTACATGGTTAAGGATGCCAATTGTTCTAAAACAATTTATCCAAAACTGCTACATGTTACTTGCTTGGCACATGGGTGACACCGAGTTGCAGAGGAATTGGAAGCCAATTCGATAATATTGATTTATTGGGTTCATACGGGAAATAATATGTTTAAAGGCTCCTTCACGAGTTGCAAATTTTAATGAAATGTATTTCTTGGTACCGTCACCCCCGCAGCCAGTATTAAATTTAAATAAATTCAAAAGTCAATTAGCATTTGTATTTTTCAACTTCGGATATATTGGTGAAATAATAACTAAATTGGAAGGATTTAGTTCACTTAATAGTCAACTAAAATTATTAAATCAACATGTGGAAGGAAGAAAGCCCGACAAATTAAAAAAAAAAAAATCCAAAACGTGTTGCAAAAAAAAAAAATATAGGATTTAAAAAAATAAAACAAATTTCAAATATATTTGAAATATTTTTGAAATTAATATTCTCCAAATGAGTTGGCATCCTTCAAGTATGCCTCAACTTCGGTTGACGTTAATTTTCCATGTACAAAAGCTTTTATGTAGTTATTTAAATTAAGTTTTAAAAAATATTATACCTTTGAATACCAATAGAATTTTTTATTTTGTTTTGTTTTAAATATAATAAAAAAAAAAAACGATTTTTATTGAAAATGGTCAAGTTTTTAGTGCATATTTTTTAATTTTTTTAATGCATATTTAGGAGATTTAAGTGCATTTTTTATGCGCATATTTTCGATTTTTTAGTGCATGAAAATCTCATCCCTACTTATAAGTTATTTGAGATTAAAGCCCTCACTTTGTAATTTTACTCTCAGACTGGCAATAAATGGCTGTAGGAAAAATCGCTCAAAGAAAAATGGCACAAAAAAATAAATGAAAAATCGCCCAAAAGAATTCCATGTAAAATTGGGCCTGAATTCGTATGAAAAGTGACCCAAAATGTTTGGGCTATTTTTCGTTATTATTGGGATTTTTCGTTTTTTAAATTTCTTCAAAATCTTACATACTATTTGTCTAAATCATTCATTATTACTTTACGTCGAATTCCTAAATGTTATTTATAAAAATAACGGGATATATTGCAAAAAGGTGGCATGTCATAACGTCCTGTGTCATAGTGTCCGTGGACAAACTCGAAAGCATACCTTACAAACTCGAAAGCATAGCCGGCCTTTGGCCGGGCGCAAGGATTTTCTCCGCTTTGATAAAACAAGTACCGGCTTCGCTAACTAAAGCTTCTCTGCACAGCCGGCCTTGGGCCGGGGGCAAGAATTTCCTCCTCTATGGTATAACAAAAACCGGCTTCGATAACTAAAGCTTCTCTGCATAGCGGGCCTTCGGCCTGCGCAGAGAAGCTTTAGTTAGCGAAGCCGATTTTTGTTATACCATAGAGTAGAAAATCCTCGCGCCCGGCTGAAGGCCAATTATGCCGAGACGCTTTTGTAAACGCTGCCGGTATTTGTTAAACCATAGAAAATCCTTGCGCCCAAAAGAGTTTTCGTTTAATGTTTAATATATCGAGCCCTAACAGCGAAAATAACGTAAGCGACATATTTTCAATTTTCGTTTTTTTTTAATAAATGCCTTTATTGGCAACACTTGCATTATCTCCTAAAATATCATGGTCACATAATGTACCGTTACGATTTTATAGCAAAAACATTTTTAGTGTAAGCGACAAATTTCATACAAAATCAATATGAAATAAAACAAAAAAGCTCTCTCCTGTAAAATTTCATTTTTGGCGCTTACATTATTTTCGCTGTTAGGGGTCGATATGCACCCAGAGAAAAAACAACAAAACCATTTTTAAAAAAATGTTGACCATATTATGTTTAATTTAACCAAATCATTGTCACCGACAACTATATTATGGTAAAATAAGTTTCTTTAAAAATAGTTTTGTTGGTTGTGACCATAATAAAACATGTTTTTCTCTGCGTGTAGATCTTTTTTTGTATTTAACATCTTTAGTAATTATGGACCTTGTGACATTTTTAAAAATGACATAATGTCAATTGCAAAGCCCACGGACGTTATGACATTTTCAAAAGTGTCACAGTGTCCATGGACATTACGACACTGGACTTTATGACATGCCACCTTGCAAAAAACTATATATTGTTTTGAGTAACTGATTATAACTATGCAGTGATTAATTAATATTTAACTATTGAATTGCTCAAGTAAGTATTACTGTCCATACTGCCGCACAGCTGTTGAAGATACAATGCAATTTTTTACATAAAACTTACATTTGTATGTAACTAAATTTATATGAATAATAAACTCTAAGGGTATTCATTTCAATTTTTTTTTGGTTGGAAAAGTGGAAAAAAGAAAAATTACACTCTTATTGACGTGAACGGGTTTTTTTATTTTTTTTTTACAAACTCAAAAAAAATCTGTCAAATAATTCGTGGAAGTAATTGATATTTTTCAAGATGCCGAACAAAAGTGTTAAAAGTGAATAAATTGATTATTAAATTTAAAACGAAGTGATTGGTGTTATTTTCATCATAATATTCGACTACAAAAAGTAACTCAAAATGGCGATTGTCTGCCAAAAAGTCGAGTATTTTATTAACTTCAGCTTCTGTCAATTTTTTTTGACCCCATTTCTTTTTTTTTAATTCTTTTTTAATAACTTTTTTCATTGAACACATATTTAATATGAATTTTTTCTTTTTGAAAGATTAAATGAAAAAGAAATGTTGTAACTATAAAAAATAATTTTTAAAATCAGAGTTGTACATTTCAAGAGCTTATAAAAAGAGATGCAATTTTTCGTACTTTGTATAAAAAATTAGCAATTTTTTATGAATGGCAACATCATTTCGTTTGACGTTTAAAGCGGAAAATTACATCTTTTTATCCTGACTTTTTTACACTTGGTTATAGTCTGATAAAAATGTAACTTTTGGTGGAATTTTTTTTCTTGTGGTTGTTGTAACAAAAATTACATTTTTCCACTTTTCCATTTTTCCAACAAATAAAAAAACTGAAATGAATACCCTTTCTGTTTTGCAAATTGGGTAATTTTTAATTTTTTTTTGGGAAAAAAATTCGTTTTTTTTTTGGGTCATTTTTCATTTTTATTTTGGGCCCTTTTTCGTTTCTTTTGGGCAAAATTTCATATTTAACTTTTTGGGGCATTTTTCATGTTCTTTTGGGCGATTTTTTATTTTTGTTTTGGCCATTTTTCTTTGGGCGATTTTTCCTACAGCCGCAATAAATACCAAGTTATATGATTTAAGAATTTTATACTTATTTTTAGAAATTCCAATTTCAAATAAATTTAAAAAAAATACGGTATCAACGATTCGGCACCGCCGAATATACCACTTTTATTTGTTTTATAATAAAAACGCATTTTAATTATTATATTATTTTTGTTTTTATTTCAAATCGTTTATTTACAATTTAAAGAATTTTTATTTCATTTTTTATGTTTTCATTCAGTTTGTAATCATCATAAATTACTGGTTTTTATGTTTTTTGGTTTTTACTTTTAATTAAATTTATTATTTTTTTTTTTTTTTTTTTGTTAAATTTACTATTAACTAGAATGTAAGTTAACTGTTTTAATGTTTTTATTTTGTTTTTTGCTTTTTTTATTAAATTATTTAAATTGTTTTCATTTGGTTTTAATATCGTTGTTATTTAGTCCCCAACCATGTTTAAATTTTTTATAATTTTGTCTCTTCTTAATTAATTATTTTATCATTTGTTTTAATATTTCACTAAATAATTTAATGTAGTTTTGTTTGTTGTTGTTGCATTTTATACTTATTTTATAAAATATTTAATTATCCATTTTTTTTTGTCGAATTTTATATTTTTGTTAATGTTTGTGATGACATTAAACTATTTAATAAATTTAACAGCAAATGAAAATGTTCTTCCTTTCTTTTGATAATTCAACAGATCTTGTAAAACAATTTGGTTTGATTTAGTGGTCTTTTACAATTTAAAATTAAAAAAAAAAAAAAAGCATAAAAGTCGTTAGCATACTTTGAGGTTAATTAAAACCCTGAAATAAACTTTTGTATTTTGGTCTAACAGTAATTTCTTTAGTTAATACAAGACCACAATTAATTAAGTTGTAAAATCTTCTTAATGTCTTTTTAATTTTCCTTTTTGTATTTTCTTTGAGTTTTCCCTAAAAAAACAAAAGACTTTTTTATACATATATAACAATTATTTAACAATATTAAAAACATGATTAAAGGGATTCTTCACAGCTTGTCATCAATTTAATTTATTTTGGAAAGTGTAACCTTAAAGTATGCTTAATATTTTAAAAACATTTTGTTTTTTATGAGAGCTTAGTAGGGCTTCCAATCGGGATTGGTTCTTCTGAATCCCGGGATTCGGGATTGAAGAAAATATTTCGGGATTTCAATTTCGGGATCCCGGGATTTTTGGGATATTTTCAATCCCGGGATTCACGGGATTTGAAAAAAATTTTCGGGATATTTCGGGTTTTTAAAAAGAAAATTTTAAACTCTATAAAAAACAACTTAATTTTCGAGTTAAAATACACATTTCATGAACGTATATTATTTATTTTTAAAAATATAATAAAAAAAAAAAAATTTAAATATTAATAGATCAAAATTCATAAAGACAATGTAAAGCGGCTCATACACTTGCAATAAAATTGTTCAATTTTACGTATTGCACAATTATATCGCCAATGTGTATGTGCTATTCGAACGTGGCACAATATATTGGCAACAATCAAAAGACTCTTGATTTTTATGGCACAACAATAAAAGTGAAATGTGTTGGCAACATTGTACAATGCTGTTTATGTTATTCCTATAGGTTAGTTCACCTTTTTATTGAATGAGTGAAACCATTGTGCGACTTATTGCATAAAGCCTGGTACTCTGTTCAACATTTCACGTGAAATGCTGTCAAAACGCATGTGAAAAAAACTTGTACGGAATATCTATGAAATAATGTTTTTGTTAGCCGCACTAACACAGAGTTGTAAATCATAATACAAAAACTGCAAAATTTCAACAGAACTAGAGTTGAGATGTATTAAAGACCAACATTTTAAGCAAGACTATATAAAACAAAAATAATTTAACGCACACATGTACAACTTTTGGCTCATATACACGAAATTTGACGTTTGGGTTCCAACTAGGGATAATAAGCTTACAAGCATATGGGCCAACGAGTTTACCTTGTCTAAATATACCTTGGCATATACTTTGAAATTGTGCTGTCTTTTTGACTATAAAAAGATGGCTAAAGGCTAGTTAACCCTATTACACAAGCCTTTGGCATTCCAAATTACAGCATAACAATAAAATTTGAATGGAAATTTTGATCGATATCGAATGCTGTAATTTGCCGCCTGTACTTTTTTTTGCAAATGGCGGTAAATGTCATATCTGCTTTGACATTTGTGAGGTTAATTGTGGTAATTATGAAAGGCGAGCGCTACAAACCATGCTCAACAACTTTCTCCCACCTTAACTCTACGAATTGGGACTGAAGAATATGTGCATGATCTGCAACCGAAATTCAGAGTGCTGCATTTCCAGGTCGCCTAATCTTTAGTTTTGGTAATTTCCTCTGGCCGTAAAGATCGCTCGATTTAACTGTTCTATACTTCTTTTTAAGTCTTTGTCAACAAATCTCAGATTTGAACAGTCCGCTGAGTGCCGCTCTGCTCTTTACTCCGTATTTGTAGATTTTCGACATTATAAGGCGCAGCACAATTTGGACAATACTGAAAAATAAAGATGTTCCAATAAAAGTATTCTCAAAGTGATGTACGATAACTCCACAAAGTGAACGGCGAACTATTTACCACTTACGAAACAGGTTCCTAATTACCGCATTCGATATCGAGTAGGCTATCGTATCGAGTTAACTAGCGTATTTTTCTGCATACGATAGACACTGACGTATCGAATGAAAACTCGAGAGACTTAATGTCTTTGGTTACTCGATATCGAATGCTATCATTCAAATTACGATACATTTCATTCGATATCGAGATCCATGATACCAAAATAAAAAATTTCGATCAATTTTGCTCGATATCGTATGCAGTAATAAGACCCCAGGACTGTGTCTTATCGATTTTTCGGATGACATACCACTAAATTAGGCAAAGCCTCGTCTGCATTTGGAAGATAATACCACATATGGCGTACCCCATAAATATGTCTGCAAACCAAGATACGCGTTTTCAAAGTCTGTGTAAATTCTCGCTGTAATATGGAAGTAAAGCAACGGTCACAGTCACGAAGATGATTTAGTAACAAGTGAATAAATTACTGCTTACTATATGTCCAATTTTTTTGGCGAAATACAATTTCAACCACTGAACTGTGGAACAAAACTAACGAGATTCCAATGAAAGGTCAAATATGAAGAAAATGGGAGTGGATTGGATCTACGTTTCGCAAACCGCACGAAGGAGCATTTATGTAGAACGGCGCTATACCGGGTAGACAGCAGACGATATTGATGACCAAAGAGCACATGGCGCAGAACAATCCTAATGGATATAAGGAAACTACATAACAGGGGTGTTCTTACATACAGTCTACAACTGACATGAAATGCTTAACATTAACACTAAAATGATGTTAGTGTTAAGTGTAGACTCATCATGTTTTAGGTTTTCTCATGTTATAGCACGGTTGTTAATGCAAATGTTTTAACAACGCTTTTCTAACATCATGTTATAACAGCAAATCATGTCAGTTGTATACGGGGAGTTATTAGAAATAAAAATGAATTTCCACGCTGTTCACATAAAAGGCAATGTTGCCATACAAACGAAAAACTAAATATAGTTTCATATACAATAGTTTTACATTTGGGAATTCATTAAGTCTAAGTTCATACGGCTCAAGTCTTCCCAGCAAACACAGAAGTACACCTTATGTATTGCCAAACGTATTGCCTGGATGAAAAATATTATTGCGGCAATAACCGATTTCGTATTGCGGAAGATACTTCCTTCGGGAAGAAACGTGTCTCGATGGCAATACTTCTTAGCAATACGAAAGCGATACTTCTAGACGATTAACTAGCAATATCGCCAGATAACCACTTTTAAGAAAATAGGAAGATATCGCCAAAATATCATATCATTTGTTTGCAGGGCTTATTGTCATGATTCTTCCTTTTCTTCTTTGAACATGAATTGGCGTTCAAATGATTCATGTCATGTTGAATACATGTTTTTTATTTTGTTTTATTTGATATTGAAAACAAAAACAAAATTAAGCAACGAATGAAAAAGCAAAACGTAAAGACAGTACATGCATCTGTGTACTCGTTTCTTTTCCCCTCGTCCCTCTCGCCTATAAAGAAGCAATCTTGTCAATAAGACATGAGCCGTATGAACACAGACTAATGGCGATTTCTTTTCTGAGAAATATGTTGCATTAATGTTACATGTTCTACAATTTTGTGTTTGTTTGTACAAAAAATACAACTGTGGTAAAAATTTTCAAGTTCTTTTGTGAGTATGTTGATGAAAAACATGCAAGACATGTTGCATATTTTACCATTACTTTAACTTAAGGCGCTCAAACTGCCCTGTTTTACAACTTTGGTACTTAGTTTTTTATTTGTATAACCAATGTTTTATTTTGTTTGTCATAATTCATACCGCTCATAATTTTGCAAAAAAATTGCTTTAAAACAAAATATAAATATATTTACACATTAAAATCAAAAAATTCTATTTATTTTATAATCGTTTTTATTTTGCTAAACCATTAGTGATGTCAATATTTGTTTCCAAGCCATAATAGCGTGCAGAAACCGCTCAAATAGCTTTAAAAATCGCTCATGAAGTACAGTAGACGCTCGCAAATTAGAACCGCTTTGTTTTTGAGGCGATTCTAATTTCTGAATTATTCTAATTTCTGGACTTTTTTTCGAATAAAAAATTGAGTAAATTTACTTCTAAAAACTTAAATAAAAGACTTTTAAAATTGTTTTATGTGATGTTTATAGAATACGAGCGCCTTACTCGTCCGTTCAACATACATTTAAAACAAAAACAATATTTCGAAATTTGTTTTTGTTTTAAACGTAAGTTGAACGAACGAGTAAGGCGCTCGTGTTCTATAAACTTCACATTAATTCAATTTTATTTGATAAAAACAAGAAAACAAAACGTAACAATTCAGTCCAATACATTAAATTTATTTTTTTAAATTAAAAATATGAATATAAAAAAACTAATGGCAACTAAACATAACAATTCAATAAGAAAAAAAAACATATAAGATTTGGTTATTCCCTTTTTTAGTTTTACTATGTTCAAACAGTATAAAAATAAACTGCGGATTTCTTGTGTTCAAATAACAAAAAAAAAAAAAAAAAAAACGCTCTAAAATTAGAATTTTAAATTCGAATTTTAGAGCGTTTAATGTATTGCAAACACTGATTCTAATTTCTGGACGTTCGAATTACTGAAAGCTCTAATTTGTGAGCGTCTACTGTACATTAATGATGAAAGTGTAATAGTTGTTAATAAAAGCAGTTAATTGTGTTCTATTGAAATTGCGCATCATGTAATACTTCCAGTGATTATAGGTAACATTAGAAAATGTTACATGTATATACTGTAACATATTTTTCTCAGAGAAGAAATCGCCATAAGTTAAAATAAAATAATATAAAATAGTTACTAATTTGAAATTGTCAAATCATACAAATATATTTCCAACAGTTCTGGAAATCGAAAAGGCAAACCGCTAGAATTTTAAACGTAACTTTTTAATAAGATTTCTGTAAAAAAAAACTTTATGACAAATATTATACAAATAATTCTCTATTAAACAGAATTTTTTAACAAAAATTAGAAAAATTAAAATAAAAGTGTATTAAAGACAACTTCCAAATTTTTGCGTTTTCCAGAACACGCCTGTAAGCCATGGGAAGAAATCAAAACTTATTGCTGTGATAAAAATACAGGGAATAACCTTGTAGAAACAAAATATAAAAAAGTACTTAAAATGTATCTGAATATGTACGCTGAAAATTTTATTTCATTGGCCAAAAGTCTAATTTTTTTTGTCACCGATTTCAAAAATTTTAATTTGATTTAATAGTAAACATATTAAAACTAAGGTAGCCAACAAATTAGGTCAAAATATTGGTAATTGTGGTTGTGCCATGTTGTTAGACACAACTTTTTTTTTAATTCAGAAAAAAGTGTTTTTTTTTTAATATTTAATCCGAAAGAAATTATCATTGCACATAAACTATCAGCGATAATGACCTGCTTGCTTTTTTTGCTAGGTTGGTAGTCTTGTTAGCTTTAAAGAGGTAATATTTGCGACTGTTGTGTTATTTATATTTGAGATATTAAGACATATTTTCTAAACTACTATATTTTTGTCGTATTTCAACTTTAGTAGAATAGAACTTTTGCGGATCAAAAGGGATTAAGAAGGTAAAACCACTGATAGAAAGGTGAAAGTGTCTTCTTTAACCCTGTATATACTCTTGTACCCGTTTGGACCCGTCTGGTTAACACTTTTATAATTTTAATGAAATTACCCAAAAAAAATTTTTAAATTCTATATTTTTGTCAAATTTCAACTTTAGTAGAATAGAACTTTTGCGTATCAAAAGGGATTAAGAAGGTAAAACCACTGATAGAAAGGTGAAAGTGTTTTCTTTAACCCTGTGTATACTCTTGTACCCGTTTGGACCCGTCTGTTTAACACGTTTTTAATGAAATTACTCACAAAAAAATTTCTATACTACTATATTTTTGTCAAATTTCAACTTTAGTAGAATAGAACTTTTGCGGATCAAAAGGTATTAGGAAGGTTAAACCACTGATAGAAAGGTAATTTTAATGAAATCACTCAGAAAATTTTTTTTTTTTGAAATTGTTTTTTTATAATTTTTTTTATTCCGCAAAAATGTTTGCAGAAGTAACTGAAATCATGTGCTATTGTCTTCAAAAACAAATTTTATGATATAGAGAAAATTGATCGTGATTGAACATAATACAGGTAGTACATATAATAGTTATTAATGTTACAAAATCAGAAAAACGTATAGCTACCCTGATTCATCATTATCCTTTACATTACGTTCACACTAGCGTATTTTATAGTAGAATAAAGAGCTTAGACACGCGTTTACGCTGCATCCAGCTGCATCATATGCCATGCAACATCAAGCCAATTAAACCAAGTCCCGACAAAATCATTAGATAATACTGATGCATATGAATTTGGATTATCACCACTACATGCAAGAATACGACTTATGGCACACATACTTAAGATCAGTTATGATTTGGATTTCGGATCTTCAGGATCAATAAGAAACAACGAAACCAATAAGGTTCAAGATGAATATCGCAAATTTGGGTTGATTATAGATCAGCCGAAACAAGCGTCAGGTAATACAAATGATGGCAATACCGCAAGAAGATCCAAAAACAGCATCTGAAATAAAAGGTGTTGATTTTAACCGCATTTTTAGGTTTAAAATAATCCTAGAAGTACTTGCGTGCAATGAAGAAATTGACTCTAGAAAATTTGGAGATTTTGCTAAGGAAACTGCAAAAATATATACAACCAAGTACCCATGGAGAAATATGTCTGCGACAGTTCACAAAATCCTTTATCATGGAGAAGATGCCATTAAATATCAGTTGGTGCCACTTGGAGATTTATCAGAGGAAGCTCAGGAAAAAAGGAATAAGGATTACAGATTTTATAGAGAGCACAATACTAGAAAAATTTCACGAAATTCCACTAATGAAGATCTATTTAATATATTATTGGCAACGTCAGATCCGTTCATCTCCAGTATTCGAAATCAATGAAAAGTGGAATTTAGATGAAGAAGTCAAAAAACTACTAAAGAACAGAAATAACACAGAACAGAATATGAAATATTTGCAATCAATCTTTCAATTAAATGAACAATAATTATAATTCATTAGATCTAAGACAGACATTGTGTTAGTAAAAATAATCACCCTTATTCTATTTGGCGTCGTCAACAGTAAACAACGCCGTTTTTTATGTTTTGTTTCAATTTCGTATTCCCGTTGGCAATATTGCCATATTTCGATGACTGTTAACATATGTTTGGTATCTAAGAAAAATTGGCGTTGCTGTTGCCTTAAATTGCCCTTGATTTTGTCGTCGGCATTTTTAGTGTTGTCTTGTGCTGCTTTGTGTCGTGTTTTAAAAATTTTACGTTATGGTTGGTTGCAATTTTGATTTCTACGGCGGTTTTGATATTTTTCTTCATTTGTGTTGTCTTTTGATATATTTTTTGTAGATATACTTAATTGAAAAAATTAAAATAACAACTAAGTTCCAGTTCGAGAAGCTTGTGGAAGAGCTTGTAAAAAATCCATCACTAGCCAGAGGATTATGCAGCATCTCTTTTCCTAATAAATTAAATATCCCTTGCGATTAAAGAAGAGATGGTGTTTTTTTGAGCTAAAATTTTGATGTGGGTTCCGTCCACACAGCCAATTACACCTGGAAATGCTGCTTTTCAAAGAAATGCAACTTTAATTTATCCATTGTGGACAAAGTTCTCTCTTCATGACTTCCAGAGTCTCAGACAAAATTTTTAAACTAGTGGCTGGGACAGTCAAAAGTTGAAATAATTTCCAACGCTGAGCTGGTACGATCCCTGGGCCAAAAAACGCAATGTTGCTGCAAATATATTGTGTTTGGAACAAACGTTCCCTTTTTTAAATGAGGCTCTATTATTTCCAACACATGTTTAAAAGAAAATTTATTCAGCCGAAAAAAACTTTCAAATCTTAATTAGGCACTTGGGAAAATTTAATATAACAAAAAAATTTTTTATTTAAACATTATTTTTTTACAAAAAAATTTTTATTTAACTTAAAATTTGCACAAACAGCACATAATTTTTTTTTCTTATAAAAAAAAAAACAGTAAACAAAATGAATCAGGTGATTTTAATATTAGAGATGTGTGCTGTATTTTATTAAAATTATCGATAAATAGTCATAGGCGTCATAATACTCTTACAAAATACCAATTTAACATAGAATTGATGTTGTCTTTGAAAAGAATTGCTGTTGCCTTAAAATTGCCGTTGTTATTGCCGACGCCAAATAGAATAAGGGTGAATAATAAACAGAAACTCACATTGTTAAAAAATCTATTAAAATCTATTGCTGCTATTATTTTCAAAATGTTTTTTTTATCCACATATGTATGAAATATTTTAATAAATAAATAAGTGTTAACAAATTTGAAAGCAAAAATTTTTTTATTTTTCAGCAATAATAGCAAAATTTCCAGTGGATTTTACTATTTTTTTTTTATGTTCAAATTTTTTTTATAGTGTATAACTTTTAATTTTTTGAGTGTCCCATTATTACAAAAAATGTTAACGATTATTATTTAAATCTAAAAATTACATTTTTAAATAATTAAAAGAAATAAAAAAACCATATTGCACGCTAAAGTAAAAAAAATCTAAAGTTCCACTTTGCCCTTAAACTTAAACTCCGCAATAACTACTCAACCGATTTTAATGAAATTTAAAGTGGAGAAATCTATCTGTCGATTAAAAAAAAATTCACTAAAATATCTCCTTCGGTTCAAAAGTTACAGATTTTTGGCCAATGAAAAACATTTTTCAGCCACTGTGCGCTTGTCGAAATGGTCGTTGATATAATTAAGCTGGAGATCCACACCACGCGTTTTCACGTTTTCGCCCCTACGCATTGTATAATTTTTATACCTTCCATGCGTTCTATGTTTCAAGTTACATGCAACGTTTTTATGCGGTATCACCACAAGTTAAACTTATATTTAATTTGTCAAAACCAGATGATTTGTTCGAACGCTGCTTGTGACGCTTACAATGCATCTTACGCTTTTGTGCATGTAACTTGTTACATATAACTACACACATTATACTTTTTTTGAAAGCTGCGTAGTCAGCGAAAGTGCGTGTAACGCGTGGTGTGGACCTCCAGCTTTAAGAAGATTTGAAAACAGCAGTAGTTTAAACAGGTAATTCTTTTCTATGGAAAATTATCTAAAGTTTAAAATTTATTCAACAACTCCTTATGTATAATTTTTTAATTTTGCCAATGTTTCTTGTTTATCTGTTTTAATACCCTCCACCACAATTCGTTTTGAAACTTGTGAAACTTTTTTATTATTCATCTCAGACCCCATAAAGTATTCTAAGTCGATTTAGCCATGTCCGTCTGTCTGTCCGTCTATCCGTCTGTTGAAAACACGCTCACTTTCGAACAACTCCAAAGAAATGAACAAGCTTGCTGCCAAATTGCTTGTAGTTATCCTAAGCAGTTAGGGATTGAAATCCAGCAAAATCGGTTCAGTAGGACCAGAGCTATGAAACAAAATGTGGAACCACCACCTATTGATAATTTTGTTACAAAAAATAATATAAATGCTGAAACAAGGCATGGAATGAGATAAGATTTTGCAAAAATTTGTTTTGTTTGACTGGAAATCACGCTGTTAAATTTCGTGTATATCCGTTCATAATTTACCCTAAGCCCCATATAAACACTACTCCCTGAAAACAGTTTAGTACGCCTAAAACCGTAAAAAATAATGCAATCATAACAAATTTTAGCTCGTCACAGTTTTATAGGTCTATAAATGATACCGTGAAATTTCGTGAAGATCGGAACATAATTTACCCCACGCCCCATAGAAACCCTACTCCCGGAAAACAGTTTAGTACACCTAAAACCATAATTAATAATGCAATCATAACAGAAATTGGTACGTCACAGTTTTAAAGGACTAGAAATGACGCTGTGAAATTTCGTGATGATCGGTCCATAATTTACCCTACGCCCCATATAAACCCTACTACCGGAAAACAGTTAAGCGCCTAAAACCATAATTAATAATGCTATCATAATAGAAATTGGTACGTCACAGTTTTAAAGGACTAGAAATGAAATTTCGTGAAGATCGGTACATAATTTACCCTAGGCCCCATATAAACCCAACTACCGGAAAACAGTTTAGTACGCCTAAAACCGTAAAAAATAATGCAATCATAACAATCATTTTGGCTCGTCACAGTTTTATAGGACTATAAATGATACTGTGAAATTTCGTGAAGATCGGTACATAATTTACCCCAGGCCCCATATAAACCCTACTCCCGGAAAACAGTTTAGTACACCTAAAACCATAATTAATAATGCTACCGGAAAATAGTTTAGTCGCCTAAATCCATAAATGATAACAAATCGTCACAGTTTAAGATAATAATAACATCATACAGATATTACTCCTTAAACATTCGAACTGTCGGTGGAGGGTATCAAAGATTTGGCATAGCCGATTATAGCACTCTAATTTGTTTTTTTTTGCAATTCATTAGCTATTTTACAATTTAATATTGTAGTTGTTGTTGATGTTTTTAATCCATGATTTGTTGTTTCTAGTTTAAATTTAAAGTATAATGGTATTTTTTTTTGTGTTAAATTTGAATATATTTTTTATTTTTTTTTATATTTTTTTAATTTCTGGGGGGAAGGCAGTGGACACAGTAATGTTCTTCTTTTGTTGTGTGTTTTTTTGTTTTTATTTATTCATTCATTTTATTTTTATTATTTTAACTTTTTTTGAATACTTTTTTGTTTTGTTTTTTTAATTTTTTTTGTGTTAACTTTTTCATTTATTAACAAAATAAAATAAACATTATTTTAAAGATTCTTCTTAAATGTAAATAACATTTCAATTAGTACAATATTGTATAATAATATTTTTTTTTGTTAAATTTTTTAGATTCATTTTTTTTAAATTTAATTTTTTTTTAGTTTATATTTAAATTTTTTTTCTTTATTAAATTTATTCCTTGTTATTTAAAATCTAATTGTTTGATCCGTATGTATGAGTTTTTTGGTTTTCTTTAAATTTTTTTAGTTTTCATATCGTTTCCTTCTTAAATCTATAGCTTTAGAACCAATTGCTTTAGTATGAGTTTCAATTTTTTTTTGTTGTTTTAGTGTTTTTTTTCTCAAAAACATCTTTGTGTTTTTGAATTTAATTGAAATATGTACAGAAGTAGTTTTTTTCTATAAAATGATTTTTTATTAAAAAAAGAGGGGACGTGTGTGGAGTGAAAGAAACGAACTTAAATTAAGAATATTAATAAATTACATTAAATTTATTAACAAAATTAAAAACATATTTAAGTAATATTTCTAGGTTTGAAAACGGCGGTGAAATTTTGAGAATAAAAAAACTATTTACAGAATAAACAAAGATCGCGGTGATACTTTTAACCCTTATGTGCGCTCCAAGGAAGCTCATTACCTTTAACCTTTTCAACTAAAATTTTTTCATTGAAAATCTGCATATCTCATACTCTGGAGAACTTTAAAAAAAACTTAATATTTTTGCAGCCGTATAGATAAAAGTATTCTTGTAATTTGCGTTAGAGACCAATTTATTCCAAACGCCTGTTAGTGCGCACCAAGTTACCCGGGTACCTGTACGTGTTTTACATGGAAATGGGGCCACTGTAAGCTTATTTTTTAAAGTTGTTAGTAGGTCTATATAAATAAATAAAAGTCTATAACTAAATAATCAAAAGTGCAATTGCATCATCCGATTTACAATCCTTTTGACGTTTTAGGTTATTGTGGGAATGGAACTCTAAAAAATCACACGCACAAATGAGGCTATCAGTGCAGAAGTGGTGTAAGTCTCAATTTGCACTAGGGACATATCTTGCCGGACATTTTTTAAATTCTCTTTTAATCTTACCTGAAGCGTTTACATATGAAACATTAGAAGTCAGACAGAAATTAATACTTGTATGTAAACTACGAAAAGTAAGAAAGGGAAATGAAAAAATGTCCAGTACAGATAGTCATGTACTACACACTACACACCTTTTCGACCCCTCGCCATCAAACTTCGTCTGTCCGACAAGAAATGTACCTAGTGTAAATTGCGACTAACCCCAGACTACTTATTATAAGATAATGAGGAGTTTACACGACTCTTGCACTATAGTACTTGGTTGTAACGGCCCGTGAAAAACTATGTTTCTAGCGCCATCTGTTTTGGATACAAACAGTTGGCTTACTCGACTATTGCACTGTAGAGAACAGTGCAAAGAACATATCTTACGCCAGAATCGTTACCAAATTAAATTGTGGGTTATACCACTTCTGCGCTGATAGCCTCAAATAGGGATGCAACATCGTTCTGAAAACATCGATAATTCCACGATAAGTATCGATGTTAAAAACATCGTAAAAAAAAGGATACTTCGATGTTACAAACTACTTTGCATTAATACTTACGGACTCCTCAAATTATTCTTTGCTAGTGCCAATTCACACGTTGCAAGTCTTATTGATCAGCTTGCTACCTTATAGGCGAGAGAGAGTGAGAGAGAAACGTTTATTTTCCTCTCTTCACTCTCGTTATAAAGTAGCAAGCTGATCAATAAGACTTGCAACGTGTGAATTGGGACCTATTGAAAATCTTAAGGCCCAACCATGGTGAAATAAACAGGTGGCAGCACTACGCCAGATGACGATTTTTTGCTCTTGCATTGTTTGTCTAGATTTATGTCAAAGTTTTGTTTATGTTTACAAAAAGTCCACTTTTTGTGCTGTGATTATTGTACATAGTTTATTACAGTTTTTGATAATTTTAAATTAAAATAAATAAGATATTTATTTCATCACGTGCAGCGGCACGCTTTGATTTTTGTTTAAAGTATTTTTTGACGTAAACGGTGATATAATTTCCATTTTTGTTGTAATGTTGTATTTGTTGCCGTAACGATGCCACCTGCTTATTCCACCATGGGCCCAACTATAATATGATTAAGCTTCTGTCAAAAAATTACAAAAAAAAAACTGTCAAATGCTTTTAAAAACACCAAGACAAAATAAAAAACATTTGAGTCCGTACGGAAAGTGCGATCAGTTTAGCACTTTGCTTACGCAAATCATTAAACGATTAATCAATGTTTAGAAAACATTGTATTGTTTGCATCCCTATGCACAAATCACTAGTGTGTGGTCAGCCGTTTTTCTTTTGTTTATGTTTTACAGCTAATTGACAATTTACACAATTTGCAAAAAGAAAAAGTCTGAGTACGGTATTTCCGCAAAACGTTTGCGGCCAAGGTATATTTATAGCAGGTAGTCTCGGAAAGCCAGCTGTTTATTTTTTATTTGCTTGTTTTGTGATACAAACTGTCAAATGTGGTATAGTAAACAAGCAAACAAGTTTTTTGTCTTTATCTTTTGTCTTTTTTGTCTCTTATCAACCCCTTTGCTGTTTGACAGTTCGTATCACAAAACAACAATAAAAAGCCCTGTTGTTTGTTTTATTGTACAATTGTTGTAACCTCGCGGCTACCTGCTATAAATATACCTTGTTTGCGGCTTTGCACAATGGCGCTTAGTGACACAATCCTCAAAAAGAATTGGAACCATTTATTTCTACAGAAGGTCTCAGACAAGGGCATAACTTAGCACGCCCTTTTTCAACCTACAATGGAAAAAATTTAGCAATAAAACTGCCACGCTGTAGACAAAGGTAATATGGAGGGCCTAGAGCTGAAGCGAACCAAGTCAAAAAAGAAAGTTCGAAAATATATTGAGTTTTTGAGTAAGTAAACTGCCATTAATTACTGGAGCCACTGACTTGGGTTTATTACCGTTACCTTAGGAACGAAACTGTTTTTGATTTAATCCATTACAGAACTGGATTGAGTTAAATTTTGCGGAGATTTACGCACCAGATTTGAAATACATATACGTGATATATTTTAAGACTTGGTTCGGTTCAGCTCTGAGCCCTCCATATGTTCCTTGCTTGTGCAAATGATATTTATAATATTGAAATAAAAATGCGAGATGTATCTGCTGTCTATGAGAATATTAAAATGGAATTAGCTAAAATCTGTCTAATTGTGTAAACGAGGACAAATTAAAGATACTGGTGTCAACTGCAAAAAACAACGCAAATTAAATATGGCGTCAAAGTGCAAGCAGCCAATTGCCGTTTTGAAGTAGTAGAATAATTGGACCCGCTGTAAATAAGGAAAGTAACATCAGCCGTAAAAAAAACGAAGGATAGTGCTTTCAAAGAGGTGTTATTACATGGGGTCTATACCTGACAATTTTTTGTCATAATAAACGTCAAATTTCATATAAAAAAACGCTGACAAAAAGATAAGTTTTTTATATAGACTTTGACATTTGGTATGACAAAAAATTTTCAGGTGAAGACTCCTTGTTATGAACTAAGCAAACATTTCAGAGGTAAAGCTATCTCCAGGAAAACGAACAACCACGCTCTATAACACACTTCTGATACTCGTGCTGTTTTTGAAACATGGGTACTTGCAAAAACCAATGAAGAAGTGTTGCAAATAATACTTTTTGAGTGTTTGCAATTCTCATTCTTTCTAATTTTATTTTCTAATATCTCTGGCTTTTCTTAAAGTTTTTTTGGGAGAATGTTTCCTGACCAATGAAATGCGCATATAAACTAGTTTGGCCCCCAACAATAAATTCCAGTGTTTTTATCAAGAATAAAAATTAGGAATTATGCACGACAAACCAAATCTTATTAAATAAAAATTTTGTATTCCCAAAAATTACTTTGATAAGAAAAAAACTTCGTAAAATTTTTGGCCTCCATGAATGAGCCATAACCTGTATAAGATTTAATACGATGTGAGCATAGTCAGACGCATCAAGATAGAAAGTTTGCGCTAGCTGGAACACTTCAAAAGAATGAACGCGGATACTTCAGCACGAACGACTCTCAAAGATCAACATGAAGGAAATCGTTAACGGGTGGAAAAGGTTTCAGAAGATCTAAAATTCCATGGCAAACCGAATTAAAGACAACGCACAAAATATCTTAGCACATGGTGAACCTTTTCTAAGCAGGCCGAGACTAAAACCATGTTTTAATGCCATCTAAGTAATTATCTGTTGTCAATCTCATATATATTTTACAACGTTTTAACTAGATATTTTGTGCAACAATTCTTGTTTTCCACGTAACTTCCATATATGTAGGTACCTTACCGCGCACTACAAGGTGTTTTTTTTTGCCGCACAAATGAGGGTTAAAAATGAAAAAATTGCGGTAATATTACTACAATAGAAAAAAAATGTCACAAAAATATTTCGGGTTTGTTCGGTGCGACATTTTCGTTTATTGAACACGGGTGATTGCTGTCAAAATTTTAAAAGTTGCAGTAACAGAGAACATTTTTTAAATAGTCTAGTTAAAAAACGTAAAGAACTTGGAAGCATATTTTTACTTCCACTTCTTTCACAGTTTCTTAGAAACGGCTATAGCTGTAGTACAAAAACAAATTTCAAAGAATAGTAAAGTTTTAAATTTCGTTTGCGACTGTTATATATACAATTTAAAAGCAGTAGTTAAAGTGATAGTCTAAAAATAAAAGCATGAAACTAGCAGTAAAGATAGGAAAAGATGGAGCAATAAAGTTTGCTACTTTATGTAGCAATAGAGGTTGCATTAAAGTTAAATATAATACAGCAATAAAGAAGCATATGATGCAGCAATAAAGTAGCAATCAAAAACTAAAGAAAAATATATTCATCCTAATATTAAACTACCTTTTTTGCTACTTGAACTACAACTTTAAACTAAAATTGTTGAAGTAGAATTAAATAAATAAACTAATAATTATTTGATTTTTACACTACTGCTCAATTGCATAGCTGGGGAATTTCGATTAGAATTAGAAATCATTACGATTAGAGAAATAAAATAATCAAATCATTAGAATTGAATTTTGATAAAAATTTCAGATTACTAATTGATTTGATTAGAAATAATCAAAAATCTAATCACAATTAGTGACGATTAGCATTTCTAATCAAAACTAATCCAAAAAATAATTGATTAAATTTCTTGATTATTTTTGATTCGATTTGATTAGATCAACTATTTTGGTGAAAAGAAAATATTTATTTATCACATTTGTTGCTATATTTACATCATGTAACGGTTTTTGAATAAATTTTAAATCAATATATTAATTGTTTCTTCTTGTTGTGACGACAGACAGATGGCACTTTTTGAAATGTAAGTTGCATTTCAAATAACTTATGTATAAATTTTACCATTGTGTGTTGAATATAAAGTGCTGGCTGCTCTCGAAAAATCCTCTGGAAATCAGTGGTGGCCAGTAAATTCAGTGTGTGACTGGCACACCTTTCGTGCTTCGGCAAATATTTGGCATTTTCGAAAATCGGCATTTCGTCTTCGCTGTCTTCCTCTGCCTCTTCGCCATCATAATCACTTTGCCTCAAGCCATGGTCACGAAATTCCTTGACAAAGTTCGACCCGTTGTCCGTGATGGTCATTATAATGTTGGTCGTGTTGAGGCCAAAGGAAGTCTTCATATCCCCGATCATTTGCGCGATTTTCTCCGCCGAGTGGACACCAAATATTCGCTTACACGCCAACGAAGCTGAATTCCTTTGGAAATTTTGATCAAGGCAATGACCCAAGAAACTCCTGTGATTACCCGACCAAATGTCCGCTGTGGTGCAGAAGTATTTCGATGACGACATGGCTGTCTCTACCGTAGTCACCATGCTGTTGTATGTTTCATCGAGTCTTTTCATGGCTGGTTCTGACACATAACTTTTAATCCAGTGCCACTAAACAGGTCTCGAATTGACTCCTTTTCTACAACAGAAACCGGTAACGCGCAGTCTACCAGAAAGCGAATAATTTTTTTTCGAAAGCTTCCTGCGACGTGCTTTCAACGGTAGGACCTGCTTTCATCCTCATATACTTTTTGTGTAACTCGCTGTGCCGAACTTTTAAATGAGAGATGAAGTTGGCGGTAACTTCATCTGTGCCTTTTATTAATTTGTGACAGGTTGTACTCCCATTTGTCTGTCATAACAACAAGAAACAATTAATATATTGATTTAATATTTATTCAAAAACTGTTTCATTATGTAAATATAGCATCAAATGTGATAAATAAATATTTTCTTTTCACAAAAATAGTTAAAAATAGTTGATCTAATCAAATCTAATCAAAAATAATCAAGAAATCTAATCAATTATTTTTTGGATTAGTTTTGATTAGATTTGATTAGAAATGCTAATCGTCACTAATTGTGATTAGATTTTTGATTATTTCTAATCTAATCAATTAGTAATCGTCTAAAATGGCTAACTAATCATAATTAATAAATTTTTCAGCACAATTAAAATTTCTAATCCAATTGTTAATCACTAGGATTTCTAATCATTATTCCCAAACTATGCTCTATTGGTTGTTTACATTTTATTGTTATTGCTCTATATCGAATTTCACTTTTCAACATTTACCGATATGTAGTAATAATATTTCAATATCAGCAAAATATGTTAAGGCTTTTGCTTCAGAATATTTCTGAAATCCGAATTTATAGGAATAGCAATTAAATTAGAAGTAATTTTTGCCGTTTTATCACTATTTATTTTCTGTAAGAAGACAATTACAAATAATATTTTAACTTAATTTACAGAAGAAAAAGTAAAGTTGACCTTTAGCCTTGAGTAGGAAAGTGGATTAGAATCTGTGGAAAATTAGAGTCTGAAACCACCAATCAAATAGACAGGAGAACCCAAATATTTTAATAATTAACTAAAGATTTATAGTAAAAATTTAATTGTAAGTTTAAATTAAAATGCAAACTATTCAAAGTGCAATTAACGTATAATCGTTAATTTGTTGTAATCAAAATCGCGATTTTAAAAATTTGCGGTTAAATTCAAACCCCATGGCAAATAAAATTGTGACAATTTTTGTAGAGAAAAGATATTTTCCGTTAAAAAAATTAAATAAATATATATGTAATTGAAAGTTAATTTTTAGCCTCCTTGTGTCCCTTATGGTTTAAAATCTATCAGCACCCAAAAGTATACTATACATTATAAAAATAAACACAAATTAAATCGTTTAATTTATCTTTTAAAAAGTTTCAGTAGGTGTGAAAAATGTTAAGATTTTTTGTTTAATAAAAAAAATATATATTTTTGTTTGTTTTTTTAAGTTTATAATAAATTTATGCTTAAATGTTTAGTTAGTTTAATGTATGCTAACATGAAAGTGCATGAGATTAATATGTTTGTTTGTTTGTATTTTGTATGGTATAAATGTAACAAATTTTTTTTTTTTTTTTTTTTTTAATATTCCAAATATTTTTTCTTCACTTATCTAAAACATTACTACACAATATTTTATTTATTTTTTTTATTTTTCTTGAAATGTTATAAAGTTTTATGTATTAAATACTTAAATTTAGAATTTATAACCTAAAATAATATATTATTTTGTTGGTTTCCTTTTTTTTTTTTCTTTATCAAATTTATTCATACATTTAAAGTATCCTAATAAATGTTTTCATTTTTGTCTTTTATTTTTAAACTCAGTGTTAGTAATTTTTCAAATTTTTATATTTTTCTAATGTAAGTTTGTTGTTGTTGTATATAATTTGTCAAAACATTCTCTAAATATACAAGACATTCATTCATTCATACATTACACATTATTACAGTATATAAAAAAATCATTCTTACCGTTTTTGGTTTTTGGTTTATGTTTTTTTTGTTTTTCTTTAAATTGTAATAATAATAAAAAATATAAATATATTTTATTGTTAATTTTGGTTAAAGTTATTAATACCAGGGCACAGTGTTTTAATTAGGGTTACTAAAGTGGTAAAAAAAGTTTTTAATTTATAACTTTAATGGCGTTTTCTTTTCTAAAAAAAAGTGTTGCATAAGGGTTACATGTGATTTGGCAACATTTTTAAATGCTCCCCTAATTTTTAAGAAGTGCTTCATATTTTTCGTTTACGCTGGGTCTCCACGTAGCAATTTTTATTGCTAAGTACAAGCAATAACGTCGGCAGAACAATGACAGAACAATGGAGCAATGATTGCTGATTATATTGCTGGAGAACACTTTTTATTGTATAAAGTTTTGTGGCTGTATTTATAACAAATGTTTTAGTTGTGTTTTGAAGTGATTGTTAAATTTGCTTTTTTAAATTAATTAATTAAATTAATAAAATAATTAATTGTAATTGTCGTAGCTGTGTTTTGTATTGCTTTTTTGTTTATTTGCGTATGAAAAAAACCTAAAACTTGTATTGTTCTATTGAGCAAATAAAAATATAAAAAAAAAACAAATTCGTCGTTTGCTTTTGTTGATATTGACGTTTATTTAAAAATATAATATATAAAATCTTTTTCTGTATTTTTTTGAAGTATTTTTTCACTTGCTTTTTTAATAAATAAACACACTAATAAATAACCAACCGTACAGAGAAATGAAATGTCAGATAAATTACAACTGATTTGACAGCAGATTGCTAAGCAATAATTGCTCAAGCAATAAGAAGAGCAATCATTGCGCAATGGATTGCCACTCATGGCAATATGCGGTCTATACGTCGCAAATTTTATGGAGCAATCAAATTTGACGTTTGCCGCAATTAATATTGCTACGTGGAGACCCGGGGTTACAAAAGAACACAAATTGCGGCATTAAACAATAAAGTACAATTAGCGCAAGATAAATTCAATTACAGGTGGTGGCAAGACTACAACAGAAACAACAGATGTTTTTTGTATTATATTGTTAGTGTTTACGGTTCGAAACTGGCCACCACCTTGTACTGAATTCGCCTTGATCTAGTGCTGCACTCATGCCCCTTTATTTAAAATGAGTGTTGAACATGTAGCATTTGTTTTTAATTTTAAAGGGAACATCATCAGAAAAGAACGCTTTACACTTTTAAAATAACACATGTTTTTCAGAAAAGAACATAAAAAAATGTAAAAGGCAGAATAAATGCAAAATTTTACTCAGAAAAGAAAACGCCATAATAGTAATAACAGTCGAAAAATGTACATCACTATAAGGCAGTGGTGAGCAACATTCTTCTCTCTTTTTTACAGCTGAGTTGTTGTTCTTCTGTAAATTTGACACATAAGTAGTCTAGAATTATTTTGCGTAGGCCTCTTTCATATGTTCTCTCGAAATAAGAGACTTCCCACACAGGTTTTATTTGGAAAGACCCCAGCTTTAGGCCAGAGGTCAACACCACGCGTTCTACGTCTGTTTTTATTCTACGCATTTGTCTAAAAAGTAAAATTAATGCAGATATACGAAGCACGTTACATGCACAAAAGCAAAGGATACTTAGTACCCCTGTTCTGTAACTTTAGTGAAACTTCTTGCAACGAAAAGATGTTAAACAAAATATTCCATCGTTTCGCGAAAAATGAGAAAAAACTGTGTCTGTAACTAATGTCGAAAACTATCAAAAGAGATTACGTCGTTACGTTATAAATAACATAACATTGCGAAGCCGATTTGACATTGCAGACGTTAAAAACGTCAGTAACACTTATCGTTGAAGGCGACCAAAATTTACTAAAATTGAAAATTTTTCAACGTAGGCGGCGAAAATACTACTGTCGGCTATATCAAATAATGTAAAGTGCGACTTTCATGTTTGTTGCTTGCAAACGAGCTTGGAAATAATTCGTATATTTTATAAAAATGTTAAAAGCAAAATAATTAAACAATAAAAAAATGTGCCAAGAACAAAATATTATTATAATTATTATTCTTTGTATTTTGCATTTTTAATTGTTTTTTAGTGTTGCAATTTTTCTCGCTCCGTTTTTATTCGTGAGTTTATTTGACAGTTCAAAGCGGAAACTTTTCTCACAAAAATGTTATAGACACATTTTTTCTGTAAATTGGCGATAAATTTCCTTACGTGACAGCTTGTACTCGCCAAAAAAGTTACAGACACAGTTTAGTGAGAAAAACAGCTGTTTGTTTCAATATATGGCATTTTTGTTTCATTTCACACATTTCAATCGAAAAATTTCTCGAAGCGAGAGTTACAGAACATGGGCACAGATTCGTAGAATGCGCCAAACAGGTATACTTTTTACTTTTGCAACACACCGTCTTGACTAGTCATGGTTTTGTGTGCAGAAGAAGAAACCATTGGCAAAATTAAATACAGACAATTGCAAGAAATAGGTTTGGATCGATTATCAAAAGCAAAAATAAAAATCAAGATGGCGTTTATTTATTGGCAATACTGCCGTGATCGTTGTGTAAACAAAAGATTTAACAACGTTTTGGAAAAAGAACAATATCAACACGAGAAATTCGTCAAGACGGTATGTAACTGAGAAACCTTAACAAGAGCGGCAAGCGTTTTTTTACCATGAAAGTTCTAATGCCAATACATTTTCAATAAAACAACCGACACAACGAGCAGTCAAACAAGATTTTTCTAGCCGGGTGTTGTTGAATTCGCGTTCTAAAGGTTTGTTTCTTATAAACTGTGTGAAACGAAAAGTTTTGACACAAAAAAAAAACGCTTGCCGCTCTTATTTAGGCACACTGATAGAAAAATGCATCTTCATATTGATGATGGCCTAACATCAGAATTGTGACATCAATGTTACTACAAATGACATCATTGATGCAAAAAGTAACATCAATCCAATGACTAACGTCTTCGTACAATTTAGTCATTTTTTAAGTGTCATCAATTTTATGATTACAGTGACGTCAATTCGATGCCACATTTTGTATATTATTAACATTAATTTCATGATTGCAATGTATTATAAGAAGAAAAAAATGCCTATATTCTATTTTTTAAAATTATTAAGTTAAATACATCAAATTTTTAAAGTAGAATGATAACGAAAAGCATATGGGGCATGGTGCTGGTGTCTTATTATTGAGAGTTCTGCTGTAAACAAAGGTCGTAATTCAACAAACGTGAAACAAACATATGTATCGGGTAAGTAAATAACAATATTCTCTCACTTTGAGTTAAGTCAATTCCAATGACTTTGACTTAATGACAAACTGTCGTTAAATTGATGCTAATGTGTCCTTTCTCCGATGTTGCTGCGTCATCGCACTGAGGACATGTTCGTCATTTCTGTGATGCCGATGTGTCATCCCATTGATGACATAATTTCATTTTGACCCTGATGACACTTTGGCCAAGTGATGTTAAGGTTGACATCACCATGATGAAAAGTATCATGGGGTCAAAAACAAAGACACTTGCCATAGTACTGATGTCAAAATACATAAGCCTTATGACGCCTTTTCTATCAGTGTAGCTTAGTAAGCGTCACAAACAAATTTTTATTTGCTATTTGTCCGTTCCCGTTTCACGCAATTCATTCCATCGAAACCGTCAAAGTATGGTATCAAAGTGTGGTGGTAATGTGTTGCCAAAAACTCTTACCCACTGCATGGGAACATATATACCGGCCATGCTGTTACGGGAAAGTAATCTAGTTGAACACATTGTTTAGGATTTGGTAAGCCACTTTCGTGGCAACGGTCGTAATATCACAATGGACAATTTTTTACAATCCCCAATTTGTTATAAAACTTATGGTCGCTGTATTTGACAGCGGTTGGAACTGTGCGAAAAATTAAGTCGTTTACACCCAAATAAATGTTGGCACATAAAGATCACCCCGTGGAGTCGGCAGTCTTCATCAGCACATGAGGATGATACCATCAGCTCAAGCGGCAAACTAGAAATTATTAAATTTTATAATACAACAAAAGGAGGAGTGGACGATATGGACTTCGAGCATATACTTGCCAAAGACAGACGAAGCCTTGGCATTATCTCTATTTTTTTTTAAATGATTGATTTGACGGCATTAGCAGCGTACAACTATATTTTGAAAATAACACTAACATAACATTCATTAAGTTGAGGCGTTAACGCTTTCTTCGCCAGTTCGCCAAGAAACTTTGTATGCCGGCCATTGTAGAGCGGTCAGTTAATGTTTAGGTAATGCGCAACATTAACACAAAACTTGGAATATCGAGCTTTATAAGTATGACTTTACAAGAAAGAGCTGACGCTTTACCATCAACGTCTGTAGCCCGGTTGGTAACTGCTACACCCCCGTAACATTTGCGCTTAATGTAAACGGCCAATATGTTTGCAGCACTCAAGCAATTAGTTTGTGTGCGAAATTTGCAATAATTACAAAATTTAAAAATTTTAGTTATAATCAAGTATGGGCACCACTACATTGAAAGCTTTGCATGTGTGGCATTGTATTGGTTTGTTTACGTTTGCATTTGTTGGTTTTATGCTCTTTTGCTCTTTGTTTTTTGTGTATGTATACACATCGTCCGCTCTTTTTGCATTTTGATTTTGCATTTGCCCATAGCTGGTTATAATGAATAATTACGATAATTATAATTTTGCATTAAAATTACATCAAGTACACACGAGGTGAAATCGTCGTAGTTTTGGTGCATCTTTCTAGATCTGGGTTTTCAGCAAAAATTCTTAAGCGGTTCGAACGTACATTGTTGAGAGATACATACTGGCCACATCTGTATCCGGGTATAAGCAGTAGGGTTAATTTGTTTACTGGTGCAAATTTAATTAATTTCTCAATTAATATCACAAATTTGTATATAAGACTTAACTTTTTTTTAAATGTTTAAGGCTCTATTAGACACGCCATGCCATAATGCCATAGTCGCAACATCTTTTTATGATTATGGCAAAAAGCCAAAATTCAATTGGTTTCTATGGTTATGGCAAGTCACCTATAATCAAGTACAGTAATGCCCATTAGGGTTTTTCGAACAGCTGTTTTGTAAGGTTATGTAACGTCTAATTAAACGAAAACAGTGATCTCAGTGATAAAGGCTAGATTACACTATCTCACAAGTCTTACGTATTCCATAATACTTTGTGAGATAGAAATCTAATGAGTTTTGTTGCGACTGTCAAAAAATCTCATGTAACATGACAGTTTGTATTCACACCATCACACAAAGTATAAACACTAACACATGAAAAAAAAATGCAACCCTGATCCAATGAAAAGTATTATTGTTTAGAAATTTTTCAAAAAACGATGAAGTCATATGGGATGTCAAACTTTTTTCATAATACTTGTAATTTTCGTGACACATTGCATTCACACTATCACACTTTGTCATATTACTTGAGTTTTTGACATGTATTAATTCAAAGTATAATAGTGTAATCTAGCCTTAAGTAGCCACTGGATTGTAGAGACTCATGCGAGGAGAATGCGGCTGGAATTAAATGAATACTGCAGAAGGTGTCGGGACAAGGAAAAACCCGTGTTTGGTTTTCTATTACAGTGTCTTGGAATTCGGGACAATAGGAGGTGATAGTTGAGAAAACCAGTGTTTGTCTGTTTGCATGATCTATCTAAGCTTCTTCTCTTCATTAGGAAGGTTAAAATCTGCAGTGACGCCTATTGAATAACTGCTCTGGAGGATGCGAATTGGCAGTGGGTATCACAATGGAACCACTAAAGGATCCTAGTATGGGATTGTAAATACAACAAAACGAATATTTCAAAAAACTTACCACATTTTCTCTTTTCTAACCACTGTGCCAGGTATTCTCTGTTTTTTATTATTAATTTTTGTGCTTCATCTAATAAAACATTTTCCTTAATATCTATTTATATATTAATAGAATTTTTGTTATTTTACATTTCCTTCCTTTTGGTTTTGTTTTGTCATACTTAAAGTAAAAAGTTCTTGAGTTTTTTTGTGTTTTGTTTCATTTGTTTTTGTAATTTTTTTTTTAATTTTCCCAATTGGTTAAATTTAGTTTTATCCTTTTTTTATTTTAACACCATTTTATTTTTCTTAGTTTACTTTAACAGATTTTCATTTTCTTTTTTATTATTCTTTTGTTTTATTATTAAGTTTTATGTTTGTTGTTGGTTTGAGTTCTTCTATTTTATTTTTATTTTATCCCTTGTTAAAAGTAGTAACGAAAGGTTTCACTTTTGTTTTAATAAATTATTTATATTTTTCTTTTACTCTTATATTTATTATTAAATTTATTTGTTATTTTTGCTATTTTTTATTTTATATTTACAACACAGGTTTGGCAATGTTCGGTTTTGCTGTTGTTGATGCAATTTCAGATAATTTAATATCGATTGGTACGCGAGTATCGTACAATGTTGGTGCTTGTAAGATGATACCGGCCGTTCCAAAAACTACAGCAATTGTGAAAATCCATAAGAAAAGACGATCCAATACCATGGCCACAAATTTCCAATCTTCTTTAACCTAAATTGTTTAAATAGACAAAAAGGGAAAAAGAAAGATTAAAAAATATTAATAAAATAATCTTTTTATGAAAAAATGATTTGTTTACATATAAAACAGGAATAGTGGTTAACAAAAGTAGAATTCTTATTACAAAATTTTTCTAAAGAATTTTTTTAAACACCCTACACGTCAATACGTTGATGCGTTTAATACTTTTTGTGCATTTTATACGTTTCTCCTGTTTTAGTACCCACACAATACCACTACAAGGTGGATAATCTTTTTCTGAATCGATCTAACGATATCCGTCCTACCGTCCATCAGGCTGGCTATCCCTCTCATTGTGCGCAAAGTACAGGGCGCAATTTTGGAAATAACTTGATAAAATTTGTTACAAATTGTCTGATCGCAAGGACGTGGCCTATTGAAAATGTTGAAGTTCGGTTCATAATTTCATATACCACCTATAAAAACGTCTTTCCGGAATAGAGCCCATTAACAATCTTATTATGTTGTAATTAAAATTAAATTTGGCCAATATTTATTGCAACCTTAATCATCTTACTAAGTTTTTTTTGGATTGGTTTATATTTGACCATAGCTTTCATAGAAATACTTTTTCCGAAAAGAGCTTTTAATGCCAAAACTATTTTATAATCACGTTAAGACGAAATCATTACATCTGGATGAAGACTTTTAGATAAAAGTCGGCAAAAAGAACTGTTTTAAGAATCTACACCTCATGACATCATAATTATGTTGTCGCGGGTCCATGATTGCCTTTTAGTTTGAAGTAAAATTTCGAAAAATTGGCTGTAAATACTGTGGTCTAGGGTATCATATGGTCGGGCTTGACCGACTAGGCTTTCTTTACTTGTAAAAAGTTAAGATAATTGAGTTAAAAAATTTGGAAAAATTGATTTAATAGTTACATTTTCGGATAGCAATAAAATTTTAATGATTTTTTTTCAGATCTAATTCTTCTTCTTCTTTAATTCGTAATTTCTGATTCTATTTTTGGGACATGGAAAAAGGGAAAAACAGGTAAGAACACGTTTTTTCTCTGTATGTCAGCCGATTTGAACAAAAAATATTTTTAAAGGTATTTACTTACGGAAGTGCACAATATTAATTTTATTAATTAATTTAATCTGAGGGGATAAAACAGGATAACAACGTTCAAATTCGGTAACATCATATCTCCAAAACTAAAAGAGATACAAAAATATTTTATGCTTATCGTTGTAGCAACAACCAACCATATTTTTAAGAAGGGAGATAACCAGCTATGCCAAAATCACCGCGGCATATCACTTTTAACTGTAGCGGGAAAAATATACTCGAGAATACTCACTAAAAGATTGAGAAGCAAGATTGACATCAACCTGAAGAGGAACAATGTGGATTTAGACAAAATCGTGAAATCCAAGATTTAATATTCACGATGAGACATATTACGGAAAAAACCATTGTTACCCATGTTCTGTAACTTTAGTGAGAACTTCTCGCATCGAAAATATGTGAACCAAAATATTCCATCGTTTCTCGAAAAGTGAGAAAAGGGTGTGTCTGTAACTCATGTCGAAAACTATCAAAAGAGATTAATAACGTCGTTACGTCGTTACTCGAAGCTTATATGAAATTGCAGGCGATGAGAATGCCAGTCACACATATCGCTGACGGCGACCAAAATTTACTAATATTGAAAAATTTTTAACGACGGCTGCGAAAATACAATTGTCGGCAACACAAAATAATGGAAAGAAGACCGTACACGACATGTTTTTGTCATCTGACATGTCAAATTTCCCACTGCAAAATACATACATGTCGTGTGTTACCTTTTTAGCTTTGCTTCTGTAAAAGTCAGATGCAACCCTGCAAATAATAGGACCAGTCCAAACACGCGTGTAAAGAGTAGCCCACAAGGGACCAGGACTAGTCCAAAAGAAACCCAAACGTATGGAAAAACATGGTCTATTTAACATTACGATGTCCTAGGACAGGACCATATAAACCACCTTTGGATTACTTAGGTGTAGTTTTAAAACTACTCCATGGTATACACAGGAGGATTAGTTTTGAAGTCGTTTAAAAACGAAAGCATGTCGTTAAGAAACGAAGACATGTCGTCTCACTACAAACACTTTTTAACAATGACATGGTCCATGCTTGCATTACATCGGACCAGTCCATGGAGTAGTCCATTTTATCAAAATGGATCAGGTGATCCATTTTTATTTGCAGGGAAAGTCATCTGACAAAATTTCAATTAGAGCGTGCTCTATTTTCTTCTGACAAGCCATTTGACATCAGAAATCTATGCCGAGAAGAAACCGGCAGCGGCGTCCACTATTGACGGAATCATTAGCCGGCTGAAGTTAATATTTTACCATACTGAGCATACATATCTCATCCCACCATTGAATAGAATTTATGTAAATATTTATATAAAAACCGTTTCATTATAATATCCTAAATTGGTCTTTGAATTAAAAGAAAAATATTTTAAGATGGCTAAACTATTTTACGGCGTAAATAAAAATTTTCGAGGCGGCATTTTTATTTTGGTTTTTGCAACAACTATGCGAAAAAAAACAGAGACAATGTCAGAAGCAAATTACATGTACGAACCTATAAGATGAAAACTGTTCGTACTTCAACTGGTACTTTTCGAATTTTCATTAATATTGGGACTAGAAACATAAAATTAAACATGCAAAAGGATAAAGTACCAAATTTTTTGTTCTTCTAAAGGTACTTTTTGAATTTCGGTTAGTCTTAGACCTAAAAACATAAAATTATATATTCAAGGTCGTGAGGAAAAATGATTCTGTAAGAGGGAACTTTTTTGCACCTTTCTTTCTTTCGGAATTTTAATTAATACTGAAAATTCAACATGCAGAGTCTAGAGAGATTGAGGAACTATAAGAGGAGAATTTTTAGTACTTTCAGATTTTTTTTATATTATTGAACTTTATAACACTAAACTAAACTTTAAGGAGCTTGGGCGGAAGATAATATATGGACCGGAGATTGGTACCAAGACAAATCGATCCAAATCTGGCCTTCTTCCACCAAAATTCGGTATTATGATCTTTTCACTTTAAGGTTTTGCTTTTGTAAGAGTTTTGAGCACTTAAGTCCCAATACATATTTTTAGTAAGCCCTAAGATCAAGTATTCCTCCATTTTACCGTTGCGAAAAAAAATCCAGTGACAATTCTAACAACTATTTTGTTGTACGTAATTTTTTTTCATATAATTTTGGCGTTTTTTTTCCTTATTTGGCAATTCCGAAACAAGTAACCAACGAGTTGTATTTTGACACAAAACTTGCATTACATTTTGATTAAAAAGTTTACAAAATTAGTATTAAAAATTATAATTTACACTTTGTAAAATCATTAATTTCGGGTGTTGCAAAGCTTTCACAGAAACGCGTATAGTTTTTTAGAAATTATATTTTCCTTTTAAATCCCTAACAACTCTAGTACTCCATTAAAATGTTGCACATTGGCGAATATTAAAAAAATTCTTTGTTTCTAGACGGATGACCTGATTTAAATAAAATTTCAAACAGGGCCGTTTCTCTTCCTCCTTGTGCTTGTAAAATGACCGTCACCAACATCGAAGCACCGAATGACATACAATAGACCATTAGGTGATAAAAAAACAACTCAAACAAATTTTTAGGACGATCGGCGAAGGCTAAGCCGTCCCTCAAGCCCGCCAAAGTTTGAGAAAAATCGTAAAGTCCGACTTGTATGACTTATATTTAGGAAAATATTAGTTTTACATAAAAATCGTTTTCTAAGAAGTTGTTGTTAGTTTCCAACAACTTTTGCCTTAACAAGTTTTCTCTAAAACTCATATTGAACAAAACCTAATTAAAATAAAAAGTAATCTGCAGCATTATTGCGAATTTTTTCTTTAGAATTGTTTTTTCTTACACGCATCAATGCTGCTGTTTACTTTTGTTTGGGCGGTGAGAGCATGGAAAAATAGAAAAAAAATTTGATCCATACAGTTAACGACCACCCTAATAGACCATTCACCAAACTTAATGATCTGGACTACGCTGACGACCTGTGCCTTCTTGGCCATAAATTTAAGCACTTGGAGCAACAACTGAATTCTCTTCATTATAATGTTGGCCAGAAGATACACCTCAAGAAGCCTAAAGTCATGGGAATCAAGAGCAATTGTCAAAAATTTTATATTTCTGTGGTCACAAGTCATAACAGCTTAAGCCTGTTTTTCAATATTTTCAGTACAGCAGTTTTAAGTTTGGAATCTTCACTGAAAATCAGGAGACGGGTTTTTTAGAAAACTTTGCTACAGATTCCAAAGAAACGAATTTTTTTTTTTTTAATTTCCTAAGCTATTCCCGCGAAGCTCTATGCTTGTCTGCAGGAAAGAAACCTCTGGCGGGAATCGAACCTCGGCGCTGATAGACTAGACACCTAGGCTCTTATGAATTGTTAAACGAAAGAAAGTTAATAAGTTAAAGTTAAGTTAGGCTATTATTCTAGATAAAATAAAAAACTTTCAGTGCACCTAAATTAAAATTATCTTATGCCAAAATTTTTCAGGTTCGATCTCTGATGTTGAGATAGGTTATTATTCCTATATAATAATTTATAAAGTTTAAAGAAAAACGACTTAAATTTATTTAGACAATAATGAAAAAATAATGTTTATATATGCTGTAATCCTGAATTGACTTCGGTGGTTATGCCAAAACAGTTATTTAGAAAACAACTTAAGCTTTTAGGTTTTCTAGGGTTAATTGCCTTTCTATAACAGACACAAAAATTTAAAATTTATAGCAAATAGATTTAGACACGCTGAATACGATGGTACTAATAACTCAATTGTTGTGACCACAGATTTATCTATGAATATTTAATGTTGGGGACGATGGATACTGTTGAGATATTTAGCTTCCGACTCCAACCACTGACAATTTTTAAGTCCTACTCTGATATCAACTCCGACTCAGACTCCAACTTCGACTACTCTTAAGGCCCAACTATAATATGCTTAAGTTGGCTTAAGCAATTGTGCGAATACATTTGATTCATATGTGTCGAACCATATTAAACATAAGAGAACTTTTTGTTAAATTTTAATGCTTAAGCAAAGTGCGAAACAGATTGCACTTTCCGTTCGGAAACAAATATTATTTGTTTATTGTTTTTTTTTTTTTTAAATACATTTGAGAGACTTTTTATTAATTTTTGACAGTAGCTTAAGCAAGCTTATGACTATTATAGTTGGGCCTTTACATTTAGGGAATTCACATGGTGGCTCAGAGTCATAAGTCGTAAAGTCATATTTGAAAAAATTGTACATATGTGAGTAGCATATTGTATTTTCTAAATCATAAGTCATAAAAACTTCAAATCAAATATATAAACATGAAAGATACCAACAACATATTTACAACTGTGGTAAAGTTTTAACACATACGATAAATACAACACAATAGTACACCATGTGAATTCCCTAATTGATGCTTAATGTAAAGGGAATTTTAAGGGCCGATGTTGAATGTGAACCACTCCTAAACGTCAACTTTTTTCTGCATTTCATTTGACATTTCTCAATTTCAGACTAACTCAATTTGAACCATGGAAAGATACACAATCGAGCAACGTGTTATAGTTATTCAGGGTTATTATAAAATGGGTGTTCAAATAAAAATGCATATCGTGCACTTCGTCATTCAGAGATAAGGCACATTTTCACCTCCGTGGATTCGTCAATAAGCAGAATTGCCGCATTTGGCGAATGATAATCCAAGAGTTATTGTCGAAAAACCAATGCACCCAAAAAGAGTGACTGCTTGGCGCGGTTTATGGGCTGGCCGGTTAGGCAGTTACTGTGAATGGTGTTCGCTATCGTGAGATGAAAACGAACTTTTTATGACCCTCATTGGCAGATATGGATGTTGACGATATGTTGTTGCAACAGGACAGGCGACAAATTCAAAGGCCGTGTTATCGCACGTGGTTGCAATGTCAATTGGCCGCCAAGATCTGTGATTTGACACCGTTGGACTTCTTTCTTTGGGGTTATTTGAAAGAAAAGGTGTACGTCGATAAGCCAGCCACAATTCAAAAGCTAAAGGATGGGATAATTCGGCACATTAACGGCATGAGGTCATCGAAATTTTGTACCATCGGATGGAGGTGTGCCGCCGAGGTCGCGGCACCCATTTGGCCGATATTTGGTTCCATACATAATTGAACCATACCAATATTATCATAATAAAAAAAATTACAATAATTTCCTAAATAATTTGTTTTATTCAAAATCAACACAGGCCCTTAAAATTTACTGACTGGCTGTTTTTTGACTTAAAACTCTTTTTTTAATGCAGTACATTTTTAATGGTTAAATTTAGCAAAAAAAATTATTCTGTAAAAATTTTAAATCGATATTTTTAATATTGCATCACCATTTTGGAAGAATTTTTGTTTTGGAAAAAAAAAAGTTTTAAATTTTTTATGCCGAAAAACTTTGGAGTCGAAGTCGCAAATTTTTGTGGGCACTACGACTCCGACTCCGGTGCAAAAACCTCAACTCCGACTCCTCAGCTCTGATATTTAGTAATAAAAAAAAGTTTATTTTTTTATTTTTTTCGTGTTCGATCGATATCGAATGCCGTAATTTGTCCCCTGAATTTAATCGAGGATAAAACTGGAACTTAACTTTTTCATTTTCTGAACCTATTTGTATTTCCGAGAACACTATAATTTTTTCTTATAAGTTCAATTTCAAAGAAGTTTTCCCTTTGTTTTTTTTTTATATCCCCCACTGTGTGTTGGTAATGTTGTTCTGGTAGCGTTGGCGTTGGATGCTGGTTGCATATTGAGCAAAAAACTCATTTGCAGTAAATAAATTTCAACCACTGAATTTTGTTTGCACAACAAAGTGTGTTTATGAAAGTATAAATAAAATTCGGTTTAACCGCACAAAGGAAACAACAACAACTACAACCAAAACACATGGAATTTCAAATTCGTTTTTTTCTAACAAAAATTGTGGCATCAAGCCACTCAATTGATACCAACATCGTTTCTACCCAAAACAGTTAAAAAGATACGTTCAGATAGAGAGCTAGATAGATAGTACTCCTACTCACACTCCTACTCATACTAAAACTCGTAGTTGTGTGTTTAAATGCAAATACATTTGACTATTATACAAGTAATTTAAATATTTAGGTGTAATTTTTTGGATAGTTTTCTATTTGGAATAGTTGTTGTTTGGCTGGTTGACAGGTTGGTTGGTTGGTTGGTTGGTTTGGAAAAAATGACATATCATTTCGTTTCAAAGCTGTTACACACACACACACACACACACACACACAATCACACCCGTACAGACACTAAAAAAACCAGCAACATATGAACATTTTTATTAAATTGCCAACTAAATTTGCCATCAACATCACCACAAATAATCCGAAATGCCAAAAATTCACAAACAGCCCAGCATCTCCATATGGGAGAACTACATGCAACAACATCCTGCTAGATGGAACCTTAACAACAATTGAAAATCTATAACGTGGCATTATCAAGTTGTTGTAACTGACATTTAACATAAGGGATTTTTCGTTATTGCTGCTTATGCCGTTGAAGAGCATATGACAGACAAGAAGAGAAGGAATAAAATTGTGATATTTTTGCTAAAGTTGATGATGATTGCAATAGTTATGATGATGACGATTGCTGTCACCCCTTTTTCTTTGAAATTGGATAAAAAAAATGTATACAATTCACAGGAAAGTAAACACACTTGCAAAAACACACACATAGACATTTACTTACGGTGTTTTATACAAATACAACTTGACATTAAAACTGAGATAACCCAGCAAACCCGGAGGTTTGATTTTAAATTGAAAGTTCTTTGAATCCAACAAATTGAAAATGATTTGACATCAAACCTTTTCTCAAACGCGAACGTTCGATAGTTATTTAAAAATCACAGCATTTCCAACAAAAAGAGGAAATTATTTTGAAATTGAAAATTTAATTTATTTTCAACTTGCTTTCAAACGTTACTCTCAAATATTTTTCAAATGTGGATTGTATTACAATGTAGAACATAAATGAAAAATATTTATTTTTAATTTCAATTTTGCGGGAAATTTGTGTCAATTGTTTTTAAAGAACTTATCCTGTGACCAGTGATTAGAATGTTATAATAAAACGGACCGAATTGGGATTGGTGAAAACAAGCCATTTCGCTGTACTTGAGGATAAAGTGTAGCTACTCCAGAGGAAAAGTAATTGACACAAAACAAGTCATGGAACTGGATTTTGTGTGGGCTGGTGCTTTATGTTTAAAATTACTTTTTATGAAGGAGATCTATTATATTAATATCGCTCACTCGGGACAATATCTGCGACAGGCAATTTTTTAACCATAATCAAATGGACACAAACTTCAGTAACCTGTTATCCTGTTACAAAATGTCAAAAAGGTGTCAATTAACCCCTCCTAGGACATTGCCTTGTTAAAGTGACAAGTTCCCTTCATAGAAAGTGAACCGGTGAAACAAGAACTGGTTCCTATAACTTTGGAACTGTCACTTGACAAGTTTGGGGCTAGGTTTCTTTCCCCTAGAGAAGTTAAATAAACTGTCAGCTAAACATTTGGCACCATAGCTGCTGCTGAAAGATGAAAAAGCATTCTTTCCGTCCTCAAATTCTTCTTCTTTTTATTTTGAATATTGTCAAAGTTATAATTATTTAATTTTCCCGTTTTGTTTTTATTCGCGTTCTTACTTATTGTAATTACTTTTTTACTCACAAATAATTTTTTTCAAATGGCGAATTAACTTCACTTAATACATACTCATGTAATTTTTCTTTAATTGTTAAACACATTTACCTTTAATCGCAAGTTTTAATGATTACAATTTTTTTCCGTTGCCAAGTTTATTCTTTTTTTGATTTGGGATTAACAACATTTGAATTAAATTGTTAAAATTAAACAATTTAAAATGGTTTGATATTTGTGCTTGTCATCAAATAGTCGCTTTAGAGTGTAAACCAGCTAACTAACTTCTAGCAAAATTTTAGAGGGAAGACAAACAAATTTTAATGTTTTCTATTTCTAACTTATAACTTGGGCTCGTATAAGAGGCAAACCTATACACTGATAGAGAAAATGCATCTTCATATTGATGATGCCCTAACATCAGAATTGTGACATCAATGTTACTACAAATGTCATCAATGATGCAAAAAATAACATCAATATAACAACTTCGTTCAATTTTGTCATTTTTTACGTGTCATCTATTTTATGACTATAGTGACATCAATTCGATGCCACATTTTGTATATTATTAACATTATTTTCATTATTGCGATGTATTATAAGAAGCAAAAATTCCTATATTCTATTTTTTTAAATTATTTAGTTTAATACATCAAATTTTTAAAGTAGAATGATTACGAAAACCATATGGGGCATGGTGCTGGTGTCTTATTATTGAGAGTTCTGCTGTAAACAAAGGTCGTAATTCAACAAACGTGAAACAAACATATGTATCGGGTAAGTAAATAATAATATTCTCTCACTGTGACTTAAGTCAATTCCACTAACTTTGACTTAATGACAAACTGTCATTAAACTGATGCTAATGTGTTATTTCTCCGATGTTACTGCGTCATCGCACTGAGGACATGTTCGTCATTTCTGTGATGGCGATGTGTCATCCCATTGATGACATAATTTCATTTTGACCCTAATGGCACTTTGGTCAAGTTATGTTAAGGTTGACATCACCATGATGAAAAGCCTCATGGGGTCAAAAACGAGGACACTTGTCATAGTACTGATGTCAAAATACATCAGCGTTATGACGCCTTTTCTGTCAGTGTATATATATTTTGTTTATTGTCCAATATTCTGAAGAGTACCAAATTGAAGTCAATATTTTTGTTAGTCTCTTTATTTTTCAAACGGTATCAAAATGTCATAAACTTTAAAAATTGGATTAAGCATGTTTACACTTTATGCCGACGAAATGATAAAGTCATTTCATATGAAAGGTTTGACTTTGTGTTTGTTGGGAAGTGATTGTTATTTTTCTCAATTATAAGTTTGTGTTACAATTTTATAATAGAGAGTGAGACTCTGATTGATTTCTCTTGATAAAAACAAAAATTATGAGATTTAAATAACCATTAATTGTAGGTTTAAGTGATAAAATCAGTGATGCAAAAAGTTTTTAATTAGTAATTGGAAAAAAACAAGCACGAGGGTTTACAAAAGGTGGAAAAGTATTGAGGTGGTTTATTGAAATTAAAGGCATATGGTCCATAACAAGGCCGAGTCCACATACAAAATATCTTTCCAATAGGCTTTGATCTGCATTAACCGCTTTAAAATATTGAAATCGTGACAAAACTTGAAACGGCTTACTTTTAGGCAAACGACGATATCAACCCATTTCGCTCCGGTGTTAAATTTTCCATTTTTTTTATATACTTTTTTAGGTTTGCATGCTGTTTTATTTTTTTTTGAAATGTTATAACTTAAAAAAGATTTAAATTTCACAATTTTAATCGAAAATTATAGAATTAAGTTAAGATTCCCCAGAACCAACAGGACGGTATACCATTTTGACACAAGGTTAGCAATCAGCTGTTGGATGTCAAAATTTGTTTATTATTTTTGTTAACATTTAAGTTGAAAGTTTTCAGCAGGCATGAAAAAAAAATTTCAACATAAAATAAATAACTTAAGAAAGTTTCAATAGAAAATAAATAAAAAAAAAAAAACTGAGAAGACACAGTTCCAAAGCTTTTTGGGCAAATGGTTGTATTGTAACCCACATCCATATATCGGCGTTAAAGGGATAAGGAGCTATTAAAACTGCCAATTCCCATACCTTATGCTCGGAGCCATGTTTAACACACAGATGACCCATTAGAGTCGCAACTTTTTTAAATAAACATTCTGGGAATTGACCTTTAGCATCCGGTTTACCCACGGCTATGGCTTTAATGGTAAAGCATAATACTTTTAAGTCCAAATAGTTTTTAATTCAGACAAACGGTTGTAGGCATTCATGGCATATTCAACATGTTTTGTATCTGCAAAAACCACCATTAAGTATTGCCAAATTTTCCAGTAAGTGTAATTGCATTACAGTGACTCTGCTTGACCTTAATGGGCTCTTTGCTTACACCAAATTTACTGAGGTTAAGTGATTCCAAGACTCAAATCCTTGTTGCGAACATTTTTACAAAATTTTGGCACATTTGCATCATGTATTATTTTTACTAATTAATGAATTCGACTTGATTTAACTTAATCACCCCTATCGTTTTCCTTCGTAATTTTTCCCCTTTGCAGATATTGGCGATCATGAAAAACTTCCAGGAAAAAAAGTAATTCAAAGGAGAATAATAACGTGAAAAAATGTTCACGGGAAAAAAATTCCCCTTATCGTGAGAAGATTTTTCCCTCGTAATTTGTTCACGTTTCCATTAGATTTTCTCACTTTACTTTTGCTAGGGAACAGAACATGTATGGAAGTAGTTCCTCATATAAATCGAATATTAAGTGCTAGATCCGTTAAAAAGGCACAAACCAATGCAAAACAACAGGTCGATTGTCTGCGGATAGACTTGGTGGCAGAATTTGGAAAATATTTTACTACATAAAATTTAAAAAGTGCAAAAAACTAACGTTGTAATCAAACTATACCTCCAAACCTAAATATTTTGCTTTATTATTTTAACTTTTCTTTAAAATATATATGTACGTGTATATTTTTTAACAAAAATTTCATTGATTTTTAATTTTCTTTAATCTTTCTTCTTTTTTTACAATCACTGGATCTGATAGCGTGAAAAATCTTCACTTGAGATTCACGATTGCTTTTTTCCCTTCGAGGGGAATCAAAATTTCTTGGGAACAAAAATTTCACTTGTTATTCATGATAGGGGTGCATATTATATATTTTCGCCTTACGTCATTTGTTTATGACATTGTACAATGAATGATTTTACAAAAACAAATTGCTTTTGGTTTTTGTTGAGTTGTACTTGTTGTAGTACCGAGATTACCTGTAATGAACTTGCCTTGATTTTATTAAGGAAAATGGTACAAGTTTAATAAATTTTGTTAAAAATTATGTTTAACCAAATTTATACATATTTTGGTTTTATTTTAGATAAATCTTATAACAAAAAGAAATAGCCGAAAGAGAAGTTGCAAAAAAACTGGGAGGCTTGTGTTTCAATCGAGGCATTTTCGATGTTTAAGGTGGCACTGCTTCTTAAAATTCAGGATAGCTACCAGGCGCGGATTCAGGGGGGGTGAAATAAGGAAATTTCCCCCCCGTAAATTATAAAAATATGTTTTGCTTATTTCGATAATACAAGAATTCCCATTAATATTACCTTTTTTTAATGTACACAATTTTTTGGAAATCCCAATTTCTAACGAAATTTTCAATAAGTATCCAAATCTTCATCCTAATAGTTATTTATTAGATATTTTCAATGAAACATCTAGTTTACTGTATTCAAATACTTATTATTCTACATTCAATCCCAGCAGGCGCCATCTATGTTTAACCAAAGAGTAAACGTTTGACTTGAAAATGCGTGCGGTTGAATTATTAAAAAGCCTTGGTATTTGCAATATTTATGTTTATATTAATGTGTTATATGAATCAAAATTCTATTCGATAATTTTTGACGAAAGCACGGATTTGTCGGGGAAAGCCAGATTTCCTTATATTTAAGATATTTCACCATACAACAAAAAGTTGCTAGGCAAGAATTGTTTTGGCTTTGTTGTAAAAGCAGTTGAAGAGCCTTCACAGGATATTGATAATGACGCTGATGTGTCAATTGATGCTATGGCACTGTCATCAGCAGTTCTTAAAACTTTGATAAATTTTAGTCTTGACCTAAAAAAATGTATAGGAGTTGGAACTGATGGGTGTCGTTTGATGTCAGCAGAAAATGAAGCTGTTAAAAAATGCTGGAAACCGCGACAAATGCAAAACAAACGCCTTGCTATTTCCCGTAAATCAGGCAAAACACGTTCTTAGTAAAGTATTTGGGAGCCAAACTCTCTACATTATGCGAGACAAGATGGGTGGACCGTCACGACTCAGCTTTACACTTTGCAACAAGTGTACATCATATAGTAGAAGATTTGGAAAAAATATCTGAGTGGAAAGGTAATACTTCATCAAGAGCCTTATATTAAGGAACTCACTTAGAACTTTTGAATTTATTTTCGGAATAAACATATTAAGTGTGATACTTATTGTAACACAGCCGGTTAGTATCATTTTACAAAAGCACGATATATTTCTTCAAAAAGGATCAAGCCTTATCAAAACTTTGATCATGTGCCTTGAAGAAAAAAGAAATAAAGCCGAAGAACAATTTAAAGTGATTTTTAAAAAAGTTAAAGTTATTTGCGTTCAAATCGAGGTTCCAACCTAAAAAACAAGATTTGAACGAAATAATCACATCCAAAATGTTGAAGATTTCTACCGAGTTGTAGGTTTCATTCTCTTATTGAATTTATTTTAGAAGATCGCAAAACACCTTTCCAAAAGATATAATGTATTGAACATACCAAAACTTCTACTCAAAGTGTAATCAAGTCATATACAGATATAAAACTTTTAAAACCACAACTCGAGATAAACACCTACTAACATCTAAACTTGAGCCTGAACTGTAGCATTGGCAACAAACATGGAAATTTTCTGAAAATCTATCAGATAACGTTGTAGATGCTTTAATAAACTGTGATGAAGATATCTACGCAAATCTAAGAAAAATATTTCAAATTTTCGTTTCAATGCTCGTAAGTAATGCTACGAGCGAGAGGTCATTTCCTACCCTTCGTCGAATAAAAACATGGCTCAGATCAACAATGACAAACTGAACATAGACTGTACTATCTAAATTTGCCTCACAAGGAAATCATAAATTGCTTATTTAAAAAGATTAGTTTATTTTAATTTATATTGAATATTTTATTTAACCTTATTGTTGAGTTTTTTTAATATAATATACACAAATTGCTTTTAATAAACTTTTAAAAACAAATTTTTTTTTGTATCATAAAAAATTTCCCCCCCCTACTGTCTTTAATTATATTTCTTGAAATTTCAACAAAACCAACTACAGTCAAAGCCCGGTATAACGAATACGCAGTTTAACGAATATCCGATATAACGAATGGCCAAATTTTTACATTCACTACCTTATATAGCGAATGGCAAAAAAAAAATAGTCCCGATTTAACGAACGACAAAGCAAAATAAAAAATTTTTTGTGTGTGTTTTTGGCTTCTTTGCTTTGTATTGAAAGAACACGTGTGATGCGTTGCTTTTTTAATTAAAGTTTCAGTAGTTTTGTTTGGTTCATTGTAAAAACGAGATGTCAAATTGAAAAAGAATCTCTTTTGATACAAAATTAAAGATTTTAAAATAGTGTAAGAAAGGTGTTAATCTTTCAGTAATATCCCAAAAGTATGGAAATCTAAAATCTTATTAAAGTTTTATTTCTACACTTAATTATAAATACAGTTAAATTTCGATGTTTTTCAAATTGTGGACCACCGTTTTTTTTTATAAAATTTTAAGGTAAAAAATTACTGATCGATATAACGAATATCTCGGTATAACGAAAGGTCTGAACATTATATCATTCGTTAAACCGGGCTTTGACTGTACTTTGTTTAACGGATTTGGATTTACGTTTAAGGCTATGGCGTATTCATGGATTGTCTTTTCATTTGAACATTCATCGTCTCGATCAGGAGGAAGAATATTTATACAACTGATATCCCCGATTGATATCATCAGTCTAATTCTCTATTATTTCATCCAACTCCCTCATAAACAAAACTTTTAACAAAAAACTAAATTAAACCCATCAAACTCGAAATTCACCGTTAACTACATTCAAAAATATATATATTTTTTTTATTATCATACCAAAATTAACTTGAAATTCCACCTGCTTCAAACATATAAATTTGTTTAAAAAAAGGTGATATTTACTGTTCGACAATAGAACAACGGAGCGAAATGGGGTAAATATTTCCCAAACTTTCTTTTGGATAAGTCCAAAATTTATATAGAACCTTTTTCCGTAATCCCGACATTCCCACTCGCACCCATGGATTTTATGTTTGCAAAAATAAATTTACCGAATTTCGAGATAATAAGTCTATAATTAATCATAGTTTATCTACAGGTTCCTTTTCCAAGGACATGATAAAATAACATACATAGATATTATTAACATTATCATTTTCCACTCACCCTAGTACTCTCCTCCTCTTTGCGCGTCTGATCGGCTATGTAGGTCACGCCATCCATCGCCTTATGCAGCTCTGGGCACTTGTGCCAGCGATGTCTCACACGACTTTTACTCGACGAACAACAGTGAGTGCCACCCTCACGCTGGCACTCTGGCAAGACATCGCCGCCGCCGGTACCCACACTTCTGGCAGTTGAAGCTGTTGTGGTAGTAGTTTGCACACCCGTCTGTTGAGTACGATTCGCGGCCGAATCACAAGCCGCTCCAGCACCCAGACCCAGATGTATTTGCACCGCACCGTTAACACTGCAGCACGACCCCGCCAGTGTAGAGGCCGTGGCCACCGAGTTGACGGTCGTAGTCGATTTTATCACATTCGAATTGGTATTGCCTATCAGGTCACAGGTCGTTGTCGACTGGTGCTGTTGATGCGGATGTAGGGGTGCAGGCACAGGCGAAAAGTTCGCCGAAGATGTAGACTGCTGGCGATACAAATGATAGGGATGTGAGTGTTGCTGATGGAGGGTGGTGGTGGAGGATGATTTGGCAGAGTCAGCGCCGTGACTCATATGATGAACATGTGGCTGCTGGTGATGCTGATGATGTATTGTGCCATAGCCACTGTATTGTGAGGTTGAGGATTCCATACCAATGCCATTCGTTTGTACCGCTGTCGAGGCTTTCTGGCGAAATTTCGTTGGTGTCAGAGGATGATCCAGTAAAGAGCCACCCGTTTGCTGATACTGACTGTGATGTAGTGTATCCACCAGTGAACTGGTTGTTGAAGTCTCTTGATTCATAGTGGATGGGTACAATATTGAACAGTTACCCGTTATTGTGGAGGCAGCGCCCACCACACAACTACCGCCATACGCCCCGCTCACTTCGTCCAGCATATTGAGGCTTTGTACTCGATGTTGTAGGTGTGGCGAGGTGCTACGTGAAGTTTTGTGTGGACTGTGGTGTAGTCTGCGAATACTTTTAACAATTAGTGAAATGTGTGGGATTAATTGGACTTTTTTTGGATTTTATTTATAGTTTGAATTTTTTTTTTTTTATTTCAAAAAGGGGATTGTGAGTTCTAACTTACCGTGATAAGGCTACGGGTGGTGGCAGCGGTGGTATTTGATCCCTAAGTTCAAGTCCATTGCAGGTTCGCAACATAAGTTGTCGTGATGTTTTACTAAAAATATATGAATAGATTTGGAAGTGAAGAAAATACATTTTTTTTGGCAATAGAATCATGAAATAAATTTTTAAAGTTTTTTTCCGCGCTTTGTGGGAAATTTTTGAAAAAGGGAAGTAAATCAGCAGTTTCCGAAAAAAATTTTGTATTCCAATATAAATAAGTTTCTTCATTTTTAATCGTAATCATTATCTTGGCCTGCCTACGACGGTTTAATTGTACAATTAAATGCTATAAAAATTGAAAAATTTCAATATGTAGTGGTAAAATTATGTTCCAATAATCTCCATCTAGGGAGCAAACGATCTCAGTTAAAGATTTCTAAGGAGCTTTATGTAGGGCAATTCTTGTCGCCGCAATCCAGCTGTATCCAGCTACTTCTAGTTCATTTACAACCGTGGAACATCAAAAAAACTTCGGTCGACCTCTGCTTTGACCTGATTGACCTGCGGGTTGTATGTCAGAGTTGCCTTTAGTTATGATATTTGTTTAAGTTTGGCCTATCCAATCATATTTCCTTCTTCTAACGTCTTCATGATGTTGATGTATGACAAAGGTCTGCGTTTGAAACATCGCACGACTCGTCTTGGGCATCTGTTCATAAAAACTTGAGGTTGTTGATATATTTTTGAGATCTTAAGGCCTCACATCCGTAAGACAGGATTGGTTTAGTACAGGTTTATAAAACTTTGATTTCCAGGTACTCCGATTGATTGTTGGATCTCCATTTTTTTTGACTCTGTACATTGCATTTCTGGATTTATTTACGCGATTTAAACATTATGGGCAATACTGTATTTGATTTAAGGTGACTAACCATAACGACATAACCATAACCATACAAACGAATTGAATATTTTTTCTAGGTAAAAGTTAATGCAATGGCATTATTTTTATGTTACCTCTTATTGTAACTTTATGTCGCAAGTACTATTGCTGCTGATTCTTATTAGCTCCGTATTAATGAGATTTATGTTTAGGCCAGCATTGAGTGCATTTTTATGTAGAGAATTTAGCTTTTGCTCTATGTGCTCAAATTTATGGGCAGGAAGGCTCAGATCAAGGCGAATTCAGTACAAGGGTGTGGCAGATTTTGACAGTTCAAATTAATTTGGTTTACTTTGTTATTGTTTTGTTTGGAATGGTTGACATTTCCAACCGAAAAATCTAAAACTGTAATGCAAAAGCCCCATGTTGTTTCTGTTGTGTGTCTAGTTGAATTCGCATTAGCACAGATCATCAGCTTGTTCAGATCATTAAATTTGATAAATGGTGTCCATTGCATGCCTTTCGGTGCTTCGATGTTGGTGACGGTCATAACCTTATCGAGGACAAGGAGAAAGAGTAACGATAAGAGTACACAACCTTGTCTTACTACGACGTTAGTGCGGTGCAGAATGGTTCAGATACACAGCCTTTAAATTAAATCCAGTTTTCCGCATATTTCCTTAATAATATTCTGAATGGACATGCAGGGGACCCCATTGCGGTCTAGTGCATTCCAGAAGCTGTCCTAGTGGTTATTGTTCGAAAGCACATTCAAAATCGATGAATATTATGTAAGTCGGGGAGTTAACTTCTCTAGCCTTATCGACGATGATGCGTAGAGTATAGATGTGATCAACACAGGACCTACCTTCTCTTAATTCTGCGTGTTCTTCCCTTAGGGTGTAGCTTAGGTGCGATAGTGTCGATCTAAGATTATGGTAGCGATTATCTTATGGACTGTGTTCAGTAAAGAAATGCTTCGCCAGTTATTTCCCTCCCAAAGGTCTTTTTTTTTGGCACAGCAATGGTTAGACTTTCTTTTCATCGCTGGGGTACACGGAAAGAATTATTTTGCATGATTCTCGTATAAGCCAACAATTTCCTGATTTTATTATTATTTTGTTCATTTTTAGTAGATTTTTTTAAATAAAGAAACGTTTTGCTTAAACCAAGAATAAGTAATTTTTGGCTGGGACGAGAATCATGCAAAATTTATTTGGTTCAAGCCATATTTGGTAAATAATTCTTTGGTTTCTGTTGAGGTTTGACCAAGTCTCCGTTGGTAAAGGTATGAGAAGATTTACTGACGATATGTTATAGAATTTTAGTTGTCTGTGCCGGCGGATTTTCCTGGTCTTAACTTTCCAACTGCGGCAACTATTTTCCCATTATAGTTGTTGTAAGTTATTTTTAATTGAAAAACTTTTAGTTAAAAAAAAATATAATTATAGTATAAGAAATATAGCCCTTGATTTTTGTTTTGATTTTGCTTTTCATTGTTTTTGTTGTAATGTAACGCATAATATTTTTGCGGAACATTTAAACCCCTTAAATCCCTGTTTTAATGGTGTTTGTGCTCTTTTTTAAAAGAAGGAAAAATAAGACCCACACTTTGCGGAGTTAGAGGGTTAAAATATTCTACAAAAATCTTCTCCGTAACATTTTACATAGATTTGCTAAACACATTTTATACCTTAAATGTAAGGGTCGCATGGTTTTTTATTAACACCAAGAATGCGCCAGAGCTGGGAAACTTTAATCCCCCTTAAATGAAATTCAGATGTAAACTTTCAAAACGCCGGTAGATGTGTCTTTTTTTTTGTCTTTTAATTGCAGAATTTAAGTAAGAACATGTTGTTAAGTACCCAACTTTGTTATAATTAATTAAGGTTTTTTTTTTTAAAATAATAATTTGAATTTTGTAATTACTCTCTACTGTAATTATTAGTAATTTATAACTCAGTTTTTTTAACTACATTTACATCCTTATGTAATTGGTTTAAATTTTTATTTTCAATTAAATTAATTTTAACAAGGAATTGAAATGTAATTGATACTCCCAGCACTGGTCGATTATCAATATAATAAAATAGAATTTTGGAAATACCAAACTGAAATCGGATTTATTTTGAACTGTTTATAAACCTTTAATCTATTTCCCTTTTCTTCCAAAATCCCCCACTGTGCAGCGCATTAAAATCAAAACAAAATTACACTTACACTTAATTAAAAATAATAATTAAAAACAAGAAATAAATTGTATTAATACACATATTCCAACTTTAATACATACAAATATAAATCTATTAATTATTAAATTGTATATTTATTTCCATGTTGTACTTACATCATTTCACCAATGGGATAAAGCGGTCGTCGCATTACCAGAAACCGTGGCAGTTGATTGATAAACACTGTACGCACCCACGGTGCCATAGTGTGTGTTTGCGGCGAGCGAAAATGTATATTAAGTACTACCACCGTAACACATATACTGCCGAGATCAACAGAGCGAATACACGTATGTATGTATGTATGTATTAATAAAAAACCATGTCCAGTTTTAACAATTTGAAGGATAAGGCAAGTCGGACACACCAAGAAACACAAAAACAGCAAACATTTTAAAATCCACCAAGGAATAAGGAATTAAAAAGGATTTTCAACACGGCACAAGGAAACATGAAAAAAGTAGAAAAAGAAGATACAAAATTGATTAAAACACAAAACAAAAAAAAAAAAAAAACCGAGAAAATGTACGCTTAAAAATAAAATGATTTACGTTTTTTTTAATAGCACCTGGGCGGGTAGAATTGTTGAAAGGCTGAGATTTAAAAAAAAGCATTTTTTGCTTAACTTTCATTTACACACATACATTGATGTATGTATGTCACTGTGTGTTTACATAACAAGCATGCATGAAATCAAATATAAAATTTACAACAATAAAACTGTACCAACTTCGTTACTTGCACCCGAATTCACTTCTTCCCTTCTTTTACTCTTTACCCAGATTTAATTTTTTTCCAGTTAACTTTTAGTACTTGTTCTATATATATTTCAATATGAGCATACAAAATGTAATTGCTCTTTTGCATTTGTGCATTTGTGTTTCTACAGTTAAATATTACAGTTATTGTGTACAAGTGCATGTACAAACATGCATGTGTAGGTGACATATGTGACCACGTACAATTGAACATGTACACTCTTGTATGTATATACTCGTTTAAATATGCCCTGTAGGGAATATACTTTTCCTCTCTGTTCTCTAGTGCTTTTCAAGCATGTGTTGTTCTATAGTTAAAAATTCATATTTTCATACACTAAATAAACCATTGAGTATGCAAAGGTGTGTGTTTGTATGTATGTAGTAAGTGTGTGTATGAAATCATATTTTCTGGTATTTGTATGTGTGTCAGAGGGTACTGTAGTTATGGGCGAGGAAGTCTAACAATTATATTATTTGTACTTAAATCAATTTGAATTAAAATCTGCAGAAAATATAAACGGAAAAGAAACACATGTAAATTTAAATTGTTTACAAAAAATATGTTTAAATTAAAAGAAAAAAGAAAAGAAATTCTTTTCGAAGGTTACAAAAAAACTCGGCAGGAGAGTAAAAAGAATATAAACATTTTAATTTGTAATAAACAGATCATAATTATTTTGCAATCATTTTACTAAGAGCTAAAAAAAAGGAAAAACGCATATTTAGCTGGTTTGAATTTTTTTTCACAGTATTAGTTTTTTTTAATATTAAAAAAACTAGCCGGTACGTTTTAAATACCCTTTTATTATTTCTTAACTCAGGAACATTTCCTTCCAGTAACAAATTTTTAAAATATAGTACAAACAATGAAACCAAAGAGTTTGGGAATAATTTATTTTTAAGAATGTTTAGTACAGAGTTTTACTACAACGTTACAGATAAAGAAGATGATTGTTTTGAGACGAATGAAGACAACCGCCTTCCAGACCTTAACAAGACTATTAAAATTGTTCAAAAAATCAAAAAGAGATTCATGGCGTATAATGGAAGACTACCAATTTTAAGAAAAGACGAGAAAAGAAGCAGAGAAATTAGATGTGCTTTATAACGCTTAACTTTCAATCTCTTCAACGTCAACAATAAGTGAAAGAATCTTTTCTAAATCAAGTTACATCAAAGCAAAAGAAAGAAATCATTTAAAACATAAACATTGACAGTCTAATTCATAAACACTTCATTGCAGCTTTATAAGTCTTTAATAAGCAAAAGTCGAAAAAAGAGTATTTATAAATGTTTAATAGCCTATTAAACGTTTAATAAACGTTTCATAAATTTGAAATATTTATTGTAGCCTTTACCCTACTTTAAGCGTTTAATAACCTGATATTTCAATGTTTGTTAAAACAAAATTTTAATAATTGCATGAAAAATTAAACATTTTTGTCTTCTTATTTATTTTAATAAAAAAGTTGAATACGCATAAAATTTTATTTTTCTAGAAAAACGATAACTAATGTTTGAATTAATTTGAAATATAAGTTTTTGCATAATATATAAAAAGCTATTAAGATTTATTTCAAATAATGTAAACCTCTTTTTTACCATTCATTACACTTATATTTTAAAATGTCTTTCAAATAGGTATAGATAGTATTTGTTAAAGTAACACAAAGTAGAAACTACATAGTATATCGTCTGTTGGTTACTGGTTTAACTTTTGCATCGAAAATTTGATTCATAGCACAAAAAGTGACAAAAGAAGCAAAACAATGAGAACTATAAAATTAAGGATATCAAGAAATGCTTGAGCTAGATATCTCTAAATATATTCGAGACATCAAAAAAAGTATTAAATGTTAAAAAAGGGTGTTACTATTATTATATAGAATTGATTTAAAACTAAATTTTTGCAAAAATGTGCCTGCCAGAAATTTAAAAACTAATTTTAGCAATTACCAAAAAAGCGATAATAACAAATAAAATTGAAGTTAAAAAAACAATTCGTAGATTTAAGATGATGCAGCCGATCTTCATGGGTTCTCTCAAGCAACAGTGTGTAGTATTTCAGCCAGAGTGGCTCGTGCCTTAGGGCAATAGAAAAATTAAAATGCCTTCATCTCTTATAGAGGAAGCAATCCTACTGACAGAATTTAAGACATTTAAAAATTTCCCAAACATTATTAGTACGCACATACATATCAAAAAAAAAAAAAAAACCGGCACAAATTTTGCCCAATATTATATAAACAGAATGTTCAGGTAAATGAAAACATTTGAACCTTAAATATTTTGGCAGTTATATGTGGCTAAAAATGTTTTGTTAAAACCTAGGAGGTTTTATTTTCTAAACATCTGGTTAAAATTGGTTAAATTATTCATTAAACATAAAACTGTATAATCTCTTTTCGAACATACAGAGTTAAAGAAGTAAAAATTTGATATTGAAATATGATTTACATATTTCGCTTCTATTTCAATAGTATGTATTTCATTAACAAAAAAACAGATATTAATTTTTAATTGAAAACAGAACAGAAATTCACTTAAAATTCGTTCGTTTTATTATATTTTTATTTACTCGTATCGTTTCATCCCTAGTTGTATGCATCACTATTACAAAAATTACAATTAAAATAACATGATGTTGCCAACATAATAATACAAAAGTAATATAAACGTTTAATTGTTAATCCACTCCAATTAAACGTTTATAAATTATATTTTTTATTAATGGTTTATAAAACAAAAAGTGTTTGATAACTATTGTATTCATTTAATCTGAAACAAGAAATTTTTATGAATTAGACCGTGAAACTGTATTTTCTTTTTTAAACCATTTTTTAAATTAAATTTTAAATTTTGGTGCTGTTTTTATTTAAAAAGTTTTCCTCTTTTATTACATGACTTTGAAGAAAAAATCGCAGCCTTCTCTTATTTCAGTGTACAAAAATTAACTTTAAAACCCTTAAAATTACAAGAAAAGAGTTATCCAGTTCGCTCCAGTATAACCAGTAACAAGGCTGTCCGAGGGCCAAACTATAAAATGAGTTGTATGTCTTGAAGTGTTAGCTATAACCTTCCCCTTACCAAAGGTTTTCATTTACATCGCTTACTAATACCGAAATGGTCAATATGCCATCAAAATTTTATTAAAATTCACAAAAAAAAAAAAATACTTTTTTGAGTAGAATTGACCAGTGTGCCATGGTACGATTTTTTTATTTTTACATTAGTCCATTATGCCATGGTACGATTTTTTTATTTTTACATTAGTTTCGAAGTTGTACCGCGACTAATTTGTTAAAATTTTCCATTTGTATGGAAAACAACTCGTTAATCACAGAAAAAAATTGGAATTTTATAAAGCATTTCATTTAACACCACACATTTTTCTTCATATCGCGTATGCCGTGAAAAACGATATGTTAATACTTTTTAAACCATACAAACTAAATTCTCTGTTGTTTAATTTTAAATTAAATTAACTAAGCCAAATTTTCAAAATTTTTAAATAATTAATATTTTAATATAAAGCAGTTACAAAAATTTGTTATTCATAATCATGTATTTAACCGCAAAAACGCATTAATTTTGCCTACATACAGGCGCAAAAGTATTTACATATTTTAATTTTAAATTCCACTATTCCGCATTCATTCATTCAATCTCTCTCACTCTCTCACTCTCTCCTTTATATAAATAAATTCTGTTTAATTAGTCTAATAAACAATTAATTAAAATGTCAACTAAATAGTTGAACAAAATACCAACATTTTACTAAATATTTTAATTGATTTATCCCGAATAAAAAATAAACTAAAAGCGATTATTTAGCCAAATAAATTATTTACAAAAAAAAAAAAAAAAAACTGGGAGCAATTATGGTTACAGGTTGTGTTGGCGAACAACAACAGAGGAACAAAAAATAAAAGTTGTAATGAGAAAAAAACAGTTGTTTGATTAAATATGCACATCTTCATTAACCTATGCAGCTTAAATGGCCATTAAACGTTTGCCTAAAATTCCGCACAAGAGCAACGAGGAAATGAAGACTGTATGGTACTGAAGGTGTAGGTGTAGGTGTAGGTGTTTGTATTGTATTATGTATTAAGCATTACAGACACATGTAAAGTTTAGCGATATAGACTTGGGGAGATTGTCCTGTGAACATTTGGAAATAAATGTTGATAGTAAAGAGATGAGAAGATTTTGCATGCACTATGGGAAGAGTATGGTATTTAAGTTAAATATTTTTCTTTAATTTTGTCTCAAATCAGTAGATACAACTTTAACGGATAGACTTTAGAGGCCAGATAATAGAAACTGGATTATAGATTAGAATTTTGGGAAAATATATGGACGGCTCAGAGCTGAACCAAACCAAGTCATAAAATATTATACAGATACTTATGTATTTCGAAACTAGTCCAAAATTTTTCGCAAAGTTTAATTTTAATCAAACATTTTTTCCTTCCTAAGGTAACGGTAATAAAACCAATTCAATGGCTGCAGAAATTAATGACAGTTCACTTACTTAAATTTAAAATATTAACGAATTTTCTTTTTTGACCTGTACTGAAATTCTGTAACTTTTAAACGACAAAAAATTGTCGTTAAGTAGTCAAAATTCGTTAGCTAACGAAAGTTGTCGTTAAGAGCTATTCTGTAATGAAATTTTAACAATTTTTATCGGCAAAAAATGTCGGTAGCTAACGACACAAAAAAAGTTCCTGCTAAATAATAACGACAATAAATGTACTGTTAACATATTAAAAATATAGAGTAAAGTAGCCAATTTTTAACACAAAAAAAGTAAGAACGTATAGACGATCAAGTCCGACTCTACATTGCAGTATTTGGGCGATCATGTTTCCGCCAAAAAGAGTATGTTGTGAGGTTAATATTCACATAAGACATTTTTGTGCCAATATTATCTAAGTATCTACTACCATTATTAGTGTATTCGTATGGGAGCTGGGTCAAATATGGACCGATTCTAAAAAAATTTGTTCTGGTGATTTATGTAGGTTGCGACAAAATATTTTTGGATCTTATTCAACTCAAATGTCTATAAAACAAAATAGCTATTAATAGGCACAAAACCCTATTCCGGAAAGAAGTTTTCATGTGGGATATTAAAATTAAATAACTGCTTCTCACCATTATAAAATGGCTTCGACCTTGTGACAATAAACGCATATGTGCTAAATTTTATAAAATTATTTTTAAAATTGCGACCTGTAATTTGCGCACAAGGTTATCTTTGACAGACAACCAGCCATCCTGATAGAAGAACGGGCTTCGTTAAATGGATTCTGACATTGATTCTGAATCAATCGGTATACTAAAAGGCAGGCCCAGAACCTTTATTTTAATGTGTTACACACATTCGACAACCACATAATATCCTCTTCACATACAGTAGTTTAGGTATAAAAAGTAAGAGCAGAATGTTGTGCTAGAGTGGCTCAGACACCTGAAAATTTTTCCCTATGTATAGAATGATTTAAAACCAACATATTTGTTAAGAAATATAATCAATAGTGGTATTCACACCGAACTTGTTAATTTGTTACTCGGTAGTTTGTTAATTTGTTAAAGTTACCAACTGTGAACGACCCCCTTTTTAAAACTTTGTTAGTCTGGTAACTTTCGTAGTAGACACAATTTATTATTCTGGAAAAAATAAAACATGCCATGAGAAAGTGTAAAAAACAATTGTCAACCATTTAATTACTCATGCTTTGACACAAATAACGTTTACTGACGGTAAGTAGTTACCAACTAACAACTATTTTATCATGGGTGCCGTGTCGTTAATTTGTTAAATGTTTATACGGTAGCGCGTTAAATATACAAAAACAAAATGCGTGTAAAAAAGTAACGATTAACGACTAACAAACTAACAAGCTCGGTGTGAATTCAGCTAATATTTACGCGTTTTCATTCATGTTTTGTTAAAATAAATGCAATAAAGCAAATTTATTTTGTATTTTTTTTTATTAATTTTAAAAAATTTTCACTTTGACGTTTTTATATTTTTACCGATATTTGTCGTCAATATTTCTAAACAAAAATATTTGTTTATTTAAAATACAGAATAACAAATTCGTTAAAGTAACCGAGATTTCTCGTTAATTAACGAAATCGGTAGTTAATTTCAAAAAGTTACAGAATTGAGGTACTGGTTCGCTTCAGGTCTGAGCCCTCCATATACTACACAATAAGCCCCATGAAAACATATTCCGGTTTTGAAACCGAAATATAGAGAATATGCGGTTAATAATATAGAGGACAGAATATAGACACCAGAACTAATAGACAAAATTATAGATTTTAGAATATGGATAATAAAATATGGTGATTTGAAAATGGAGACCAGAATATCGAGGTCAAAATACAAAAACCAGAATTAAGAGATTAATATGCGGAAAACAGAATATGGAGAAAAGTGTGTTAAGGACAGAATGTGGCGACTATGCTTTTTTCGAGACTACATATCGCACCCTAAATATTTTTTTTTTCAGAAGCCAGTTCATAGATCAAATCAATAGCGAACATGAACATTTTGTTAACGCCACCCTCTTCTTTTACTTTTCTTCTTAAACATTTGTGGCACTCAATATGATTTAAAAATTGCAATCATATTTTTGAGGCCAGTTTTCTGCCTTTCCTAGACATTTTTGTATTTAAAGTTGTGCCTGTATCTGATTAAGTGTGCGATATATAGTTGAGACTACTAACGAGACTCTAGACAATTACAAGACTCTATACGAGAATATAGTTAAGACTAAAGACTATACTAAAGACAAACTAAAAGCGAGACTATAGACGAGATAACAGAGGATATTATAGACGAGAGTAAAGATGAGACTAAAGACGTTACTATAGATACAACAATAGGCGAGAACATAAACAAGACCATTAGCGAAACCCTAAGCGAGATTGTATGCGACACTACAGGCCAGACTATAGACGAAACTATTCAGAGAGAAGACAAAATTATAGGCAGAAAAAAAGGCACAATCATAAGGTGAACTCGTCGGCCTCCTAACTCTTTTTGATTAGAGAAAATTCCAAGTTGTCAAAATTGTCTTCTTATAAAATAAAGAAAATTTAATGCAAACATGCACATTTTTCTCTAATGCATACAAAATAAAAAAAACTTTTGTTAATTTGGGATCATGTATGAGCCTTGCTCTCTCCGATAAATACACTTTATGAAGGAGGCTTGGGCCGGACAAAAGGCATTACTACAGGCGATATTAAAGACGAGATAAAAGACAAGATTGCATACTGAATTACAATTTTAACTAGACCATGGACCATGGTAGAATAATAAAAGGTAGCCGCGAGATTACAACAAATGTAGAATAAAAGAAACAACAGGACTTTTTACCTTGTTACTATTGTTACTATTGGCTTTTATAAAAAAATTAAAGGCAGTCGTGGTGTTTTGCTTATATCTCCTCTTCCATTTATGGACAGATCTAGCTAAATTTCAATAGCAAAATTAAAAGGAGCATATGTTACAAAAATATTTAACAACCAAGTCCTCGTTATATCTGGGGTCTTAGGAAAACCCATTTCAGCAGACATACGGATATTGTTCAAACAACTTCACTACTTATGAGGACCTAGAATAATTCCACTTTATAGGGTCTAAGATCAATATTGTAGAAATCACAAACGGAATGGCAAACTTATATAGACCCTTTTACTTTCGGTGAAGACTATAAAACACCAGTTATTTAATAGCGTTGGTAAAACGTTAATACCGTTTGACAGCTCATATCACGAAACAAGCAAAAAAATATTCGGCTGGCTCTTCGGAACTATCTTCTTTTATTGTGCAATAACCTAGCGTTAGAAATTTGCATTATAAAACGCCATAGTACAATTTACAAAATTTATAATATGCCCATCTGCTATCCAAATTGTGTTTAAGGGCCTGTGCTACTACATGTGTATTTGTGTCTTCATAAGTAAAAATCTGTATGTGTTGTGTATGCATGCATGTGTTTGTATCGTTAAGATATGTCAAACATTAGTTTAATGGTCTGTGCATGTACCAAACAATTACGCTAAACCACGAAATTGTAACGTGATTAAAGTGTCATTGTTTAAACAATTCAAAAAATGCAGGAAGGAGAGTGTGTAATGACATTATTATGACGGTTAGTCAAAAGACCAACCAGCATGTGCTATAAACAAACACAAACACACAGTACACAGATTTATAATTGAACAACAAGTAAAAAATACCATGTAGATATGCTGCTGAATTGACTGACAGACGAACGATAAATAGAAATAGTAAATTTTTAATTTTTGTTGTTATTGCTGATGTTGTGATTAGTCAGTCAAAACAGTTATAAAAATAAATTTTATTTATTTTCCAGCAGTTATCATGAATTTGTGTTTATGTATTCAACATAAATATTTTAGAATGTTGTGATGTAATGCAACGGGTGGTTAAAAAAAGCTGGGTCATTTGTAAATTGAGTTTAACTAACGGTTGGCTTATTTTATAAAGAGTAGAGGTCTGCAACGAATAAGTTTTCCCTGTACATGTGGGGGTTTTTTCTACTTTCAAGAAAATATAGCCAGAGATTGGCTAACTTGGCAGCACCTATTTTTGGTTCAATTTGTACTTGCTTAAGTATACTGCTGACATAAGAAAGTATCTTGGTCTTTAGAGAATTTTCTGGGCTGGCTTTCTGTAAAGTTTCTATTTCATTTCATTGAAAAGATGGCCGAAATAAATCGTCGGTTGATTAGTTAATTGTCGTATGTAGTTTGTATCCACATACGAAAGTTAAATAATCAACCGACGAAATAAAGATATATAAAGAACCATAAAAATCTTTAACTAATACTAGATTTGCAAAAAATTACGAAATTTATTAATTAATTCAATGAATTAATGCCATTGAACAAATTAAAAATTTCATTGAAATACAAAAACCTTTTTATCAAAATAATGAAAAAAAAAAAAAAAAAAAATTGTTAAACGTTTGACTCTATCAAAATGTTAACGAAGTTAATCTATATCAGTGAAGGGCACACACATACTATTACATTTATGCTTGTGTTGACGAAATAACAACAAAGCAACAGCCGAACGTACATTGTCACAGACACACAAAGAAGTTTATAGTGTACATGTGTCGACGTCGCACAAGCAGCATTTTTATTCCTATGCATGCGTACATAGGATTTGCAAATGTGCCCGTCAGTGATCTATACATATAAAAATAAGTTGCATTGTGTAAGTAATTGATGTTCTCTGAAATGCGTGAACCGATCTTGTTTCTGTTAAGTTCACGTGGAAGGTGACGTCAATACCAAGGTTTTCATGTTTCAACGGTCTTCAAATGTGTATTGGTTCTTGAGTAAACATGTATTTATATTCCTATACAAATATCAACAAAATGCCCTCCGAAACCGCTTGACCGATTTGTATGAAATTTTGTATGTGTATTTGCGAGGTATGAGAATAGGTCGTAGAGTATATTTTATATCGCTAGAGGGCGCAAAATATTGCAATAGGGGTAAAAGCTCCAACTCTCCAATCTTCTCGACTAATCAACCAGTTTTCTTAAAGTTTGGCATGCAGACAATGTAACATTAGAAAGAGAATAGGGAATAGGGCGTGAAATAGAGCAAGAGGGGTAAAAGCTACCCCCCCTATATCTTTGTAACTAATCAACCGATTTTTTTTTGAAATATCGCAGGCAAATAGTGTTACAAGAAAAGAAAGAACTATAGCCTATAGTTTTTATTATTTTAGGGCGTGAAATAGGGCAAGAGGGGTAATAGCTCCCCCTCCTTCTATCTTCTTAACTAATCAACCGGTTTTCTTAAAATTTGGCATGCATACACTGTTACATCGGAAAGAGGACAGGGCACTGAATAGGGCAAGAGGGGTAAAAGCTCCGCCTCCCTATATCTTCTTAACTAATCAATTAATTTTCTTAAAATTGGGCAGGCAAATAGTGTAACATCTGGAAAGATCTATAGCCTATAATTTTTTCTTAAAATTTGGCTAGCAGAAACTGTTACATCTGAAAGAAATAAGTTATGTGGCAAAACAACGTTTGCCGGGCCAGCAAGTCTAGAATTAAAATTGGAAATTAAGGACGACAAACAAAATCTTGTTAATTTGAAAATTTTGTATTCCAAAAAAATTACTTTGATAATGAAGTGTTTCATAAAATTTCAAAATTTTCATCGATTTTATGGAATATTTACCACATTCTTGATTAAACCATTAAATCGTTATAACGGTTGAATTTTAATGTTATTTTTCATTGGATTAATGCCAAATTCCTATAGATCTGTGAAGAAAATTCTTTCAGTGTACTTTTAAAGTATCTCCGTTTCTGAGGTTTATCATAAGGATTCCTCTTACTGAAACTTTAATTATTTTTCATAATAAAAGCAACAAACTACTTTTTAGCAAAAATCTTAAAAATTCCTTCAATATTGATTGCACTATAGAACTTGTTTCATGCTGTATTTAAACTTTTGTGCCTCCAATAATAAACTTTACTGCTTATAATTCCTTGCGCTGTACCACTAAATAGCTAATTAATTTTTGTTGTAATTAATATTTCTCAACAAACTCCTTAAAAAATATGTTCAAATTTTACTATTTGAGCATATACTGATTTAAAATCTCAAAACGTGCGATTTATTTTATGGTGTTCTAAAACTGGTACGTTTTTCTTGCGATCTGCCAAAGTTTCTTATGGCATTTTCTTTTCTGAGTAAAATTCTGCATTTATTCTGCCTTTTACATTTTTTTAATGTTCTTTTCTGAAAAATATGTGCTATTTTAAAAGGGTAAAGCGTTCTTTTCTGATGATGTTCCCTTTAAAATTAAAAGAAATGCTACATGTTCAACACTCATTTTAATTAAAGGGGCATGAGTGCAGCACTAGATCAAGGCGAATTCAGTACAAGGTGGTGGCAAGTTTTGAGCTGTAAACACTAACACTGCAATACAAAAAACATCTGTTGTTTCTGTTGGTTTTGAATTGTTGTAGTCTTGCCACTACCTGTAATTGAATTTACCTTCCGCTAATTGTACTTTATTGTTTAATGCCGAAATTTGTGTTCTTTTGTAAACTTAAAATATGAAACACTTCTTAAAAAATAGGGGAGCATTTAAACATGTTACCAAGTCACATGTAACACCTATGGTTAGGTTAGGTTAGGTTCCATGGGCAGCTATCAACAGACAGTTCACTTGGATCCTTTATTGGTCCCTTTGTGATACCCAGCGCCAATGCCCATCCCGATCTTAGTTCTATCCTGGATAGATCCTCTAGGCAGGCAAATGCCGGTTTCCCCAGGCATTCCTCCCTAATACCCCGCAACTCAGGGCATTGACAGAGAAAGTGAAGCACAGTCTCCTCCTCCTCCTCATCCTGACAACTTCTAGTAGTCATTAAATTCCAGACCCATTCTTTCAGCATGAATCCCCACCGGCCAGTGCCCAGTAACAACCGATACAACTGTCCTAATCTGGTCCCTTTTGAACCTAAGTAAAGAGCTTATCCTCCGTTCATCATAACCAGGCCATAATAGCCTGGATATCAAGCAGGTGGACTCACTAGTCCACCTTATCTGCGCGGCTCTATAAGACTCGCGCCTGATAAGTAATTTTCAGTGAGCCATTGGAAGACCAACAAACTGATCGATGAATATGTCATGCATGCGACCATCTTGTTTGGCCAGCCCATCTGCCACTAGATTACCCGGGCACTCTGAGTGACCCGGAATCCATATTAGCGTTGTAATGTAACACCTATGCAACACTTTTTTTTAGAAAAGAAAACGCCGTTAAAAATATTTAAGTTTCCTTAAACATACTTTAGCGATTTTAAGTCGCCAAACTTCTTACGATTGCGATTTGTAGAACACCTTTTATCCGATTTCAAGTCAGACTTGCAAGTCAGACTTGCTGTCACTACACGTGTACGTCATGCAAACAAATATATGTGAATGTACAGGCTGTTAATTCTGGCAGTCGTGATCGAATACTTTGCAATTTTATTTTTAATTCGTTCAGTTAATACTTAACGAGTCGCAATAATTTTTCATTGTTGTAAAGCATTTTTTGGAGTTTTCACAATACTGAGAAAATTATTTCGGATCGTTCAGTATCGACTGGAAGAATTAAAAATAAAATTGCTTTTGAATCGAAAAAGTATTCGATCACGACTGCCAGAATAAGCCTCTATTGCTCATGTTCTGTAACTCCCGTTCTGAGAAACTTTTCGATTGAAACGTGAGATCAACTGTTTTTCTCACTTAGTTGCGTCTTATACATTTTTGACGAGTACTACACTGAAAGAATTTTCTTCGCAATACCAATGAATTTTGACATTAATCCCATGAAAAATTACATTAAAAAGGAACCTATGCAGCGCTTCGTTGGATCAATGAAACCTATTCATTTTATTCATCGTACCCATACTTAGCAACATTTGTAGTGTTTGATTTTGAATATACTCAACTCAATGTGTATATGCGAAGCAAAATGCGAGGCTGCCAGATTTGTCCCCGAAATAGCAAAGTGACGATTTAGCAATTACAGTTTACTAAAGTATGAAGTGGACGATTTTTCGGCAAATTTATCTGGCAGCGCTAATTATTAATTTGTGTGTTTTATCTGTTGTGTTAAAACGGTAAATGGATGAGCTAAATGATTTGAATCATTGTGAGTATTGTAAGTATTTTCTTGAAATTATAAATCAAGCGTATGCGTATAATGTCGACGTCGCACTCATAAATATTTCTCTTGTGAGTATGAGTGAATCAGAGTAGTTTAGTTTAAATGATTTCTACGCACTTATACTTACAATTGCATGAGTCAGTATGAGTAGCGAAAAAACGATTCATTGCTGATCTCTGCTCACTACCAACTAGTCTACCGGGGCAGTGTAAATTTTGGATAAAAGAACAATGTTTTTACTCAATTAAGAGCGTAAATATGAGATTAAATTGTCGACAACAACAATAACAACGTTGATTGAAAGTTTTTGGTTCATTACTGTAATGACATTTTTCATTGTCATAATGAAAATTTTAATTTATGAAAGCATTATTGAAATATGTTGCTTTATAAAAAAATTTTTGATTTCATAAATTTAATGGCTTATTACATTAGATTTATGAAATAATTAAATCTTACATTTTTTGATTAGCAATTAAACATTTTTTTAAGGAAACTATAATTTTGTATACACTGAAAAAAATTTCTTCACAGATCCAATGAAATTTACATTAAAATTCAACCTATGTAACCTTTCATTGAATTAATGAAATGTTTCATAAAATCAATGAAAATTTTGCATTAGTTTAATGACAAACGTTTATTTTATCCATTTTTTCAATGAGGATTCATAAAATCAATGAAAATTTTGTCATTGATTTTATTAATCCTTCATTAATCCAATGAAAGGTTACATAGGTTGAATTTTAATGTAAATTTCATTGGATCTGTGAAGAAAATTTTTTCAGTGTATATTTATACACTAATGAGCTAAACCGAACACAATGAAGTTTGTGGTGAAAAAAAAACCGAATGGAATTAAATGTTCTCATCTTTTGTTGAGTTGGATAAGAACAGTATTATCATTGTGTTCAAATCTACTGAACCGAACACTAAAGAGCGATATTAAGTTTTAATTTTCAAACACTGCTCACGAATAAAAATGTGGTGAGAAAAAATTTTGACCCAAAAAAATATTTAAAAAATGCAAAATGCAAAGAATAATAACACGGAAGAGGTTATTATTTTGTTCTTGGTAAATTTTTTCATTGTTTTGCTTTTAACATTTATGAAAAATATACGAATGTTTTCAAAGCCATTTTGTAAACAACAAAAAGTAAAGTCGTACTTTACATTATTTGGTATAGCCGACTATTGTACTTTCACCGCCGTTGTTAAAATTTTTTGATTTTAGTAAATTTTCGCCGCCGTCAACTATATGTGTGAATGGCGCTCTCATCGTGTGCAATTTCACATCGACTTCAGGTATAATATTATGACATTTGTAACGTAATGACGTAATTAATCTCTTTTGATAGTTTTCGACATGAGTTACTACACAGTTTTTTCTCACTTTTCCAGAAACGAGAAATATTTTGTTTCACATCTTTTCGATGCGATAAGTTCTCACCCAAGTTACAGAGCATGGGCACAGGTCTCTAATAAAGAGTTTAGATTTTATTAACACAATTTAAAGAAACTCCTGTTAGACGGTATTTTTTTTATATTCAAACCAGCCAGTGTTATTTATTCAACAATGCAGCTACCACAGACATAGAAAATAAATCAATAATTTATTATGGCTTAAAAATACAATATTTAAAATAGATCATCAGCCAAATAAATAAACAAACATTTTAGCAAAACATAAACAAATTCTCACTCGTATTAAAAGAGTATAAAAGTTTTTACCAATACCAGGCAAATATTTATTTAGATTTTTATTCAGTTCATTTCGTCTGGATGATGATGATAATGATGATGTCGTTATGATATGGGAAAAATATTTAGGTGAAATAAAAGTATGTATGTAGACAGAAGATAATAAGAACTCACCTGAATGTGTCGAGTATCATTGTAAAAAGTACAAATTTCCCTAAAAGCGGCACAACTAACGATGTTGGCGGAATAATTTCCGCAAGCAGCAAGAAGAACACAGTCAACGACAGTAAAATGGATATGCTTAATGAGACCTAGAAATGGAGTAGAAAAAAAAAATCCGTATCTGAATCAGCAACAATAAAACTAATATTTAATAATAAAAAATCACATGGATAAGGGGGAACAAAAAAAAAAAAAATAAAACATGGGTAACAAGTAAAACAATCCAAGTATTTATGCAAAAGTTCATCAAAAGTTCATTTAGGTACGAAGCAGCCCATTTAAAATGCAAATAATTGTGTGTGCAACATGTTTAATTGTTTTTCTGTGTAGGAAATGGGAGCGTTGTTTTTGTTAATATGGCAAATACACACACAAGTTAAATTTACTTAAAATGAACTTATTTCATAAACATTCATCGCTAAGAAAGTTAACAGCTTAATTTTATAGGGAACAGTGTTTGACATAATCATTAGTGAACAGTTTTTTCCCTCAAAATTTTGTATGTCCCTATACATTTTAAGGGAAAGAGAAACAAGTTTCGAAGGAAATTTTATTCACGTATGCGGAGATTAAATGCGTTGCAAATAAGACTTTTTGAACGTTTGCAATTCTCATCCACTCTGCAGTTTTATTTGCTAACATCTTTGGCTTTTCTCAATATTTTTTCGGGAGAATTTTCTGAGCTTATCCCCCAGCAATAAATTTTACTGTTTGCCATGGAGACAATAAAATATTTCATCAAGCCCTTTATGTGCATTTGTGAGTTAGTGTGTTCACGCTTTGTCGGCTTTGATTATGAAAATCCAAAATAGTTGATAATGTTATTTGAAGAGTGGTTTAGTTGATCGCCTCGCGTTATGCCTGACAAATAAAACGCCATTTGCTTTGTGCTTGATGTCATTGACAAGTGTGCGGACGGAAAAAAATTTATATGCTTTGTTTGTAAAGCTTTTCCGCTATCGGTACCAACTCTTCATCCAGAGTATACTTTTTGTATTTTTTTCCTTTTTATTAAAACTGCAATTGTCGCTTAATATAATAAAAGGGAGACATGTGTATGGATTAGGGATGCCAATCGGGACTGGTTTTCGCAAATCCCGGGATTCGGGATTTCAAAAAATCAAATCCCGGGATCCCGGGATTTTTCGGGATCCCGGGATTTTACGGGATCCCGGGATTTTACGGGATCCCGGGATTTTCCGGGATATCGGGATTTTTCGGGATTCGGGATTTTTGAAAATTAGAAGATAAATGCTTTTATAGATATTTATTTAAAAAAAAAACGGCTTTAAATGCGGTTTACAAGCAAAAGTTTTATAATAATTTGTTATTTTAAAGTTAAAAGTTATATTTATTACTAACATTTAAAATTGAGATGTTTTTCTTAATTTATGATTGATTTAATAAAAAATATGATAAAAAAAAACAACGTACGATTTCTAACAATCTGTTAATTGATTCAACTAAAAAATAATTACTATAAACTTTATATTTTATTCAATTACCTCAGTTGATCCAAATTTATTAAAAAAAATTAAATATTGTAATTGAAAAGAGCAAACTTGTAGGTAATTGATTTATTTTAAGATTCTTTTAAAATTTTTATTAAGTAAATTAGAATCAATAATACAAATTTGAATTCGAAATTAATTATCAAAATAAATTTATTTAGTTAACCACAAAAATCTTCTTTTAACAAAAAAACATTTTTATACCCACCAAAAAGTGCTAGGCATTGTGTAGTGTTTAAAATACACTACTTAATTTTGTAAAATCGCTCCATAAATTGCCCTAGTTCCTATGCCTACTCTAGTACAACACTTATATAATTCTAACCCTGTGAAGAGTAAAGTTTTAATGTAGAATTTGGTTCCCTTTGGAATGTTTTGTGCATTTCAAAAGACATTTTTCCTTTATTTATTTTCTTTTTTAATTATTTTCTTAACTTCTCATTCAAATTTCTTTATAATTGTTGAACTAGCTTAAAACAAACAAAGTTTAACTTTTTTGTTTCGTTTTCAATGACAGTATTAACAGAAATAATCAAGTAAATATTAAAGATCAGCATTTTGTTCCCTATGCTCTTAAGGGGGAATGTAATGATGCATTTCTTTTTATAAAAAAACGTAAAGCAAGAAAGTTTTGTTAACAATTTCGGGATATACTTAGTCCCGAAAATCCCGGGATTACAAAATTTAAATCCCGGGATTCGGGATTTGTTGAATCCCGAAAATCCCGGGATTTTCGGGATCGGGATTTCGGGATTGGCATCCCTAGTATGGATGTACTTCCAACCAAACAAAACTTAATCAAAATTAAACTATTGATTAAGGAGTTTATTTGCACTTAAAATAAAATAAGACTAACACATATACAGAGTGGCGCATAATGAACTTTATTTATAAAATCACGTAATTTCAAAGCAAATTTTGTACAAAATCACTTTTTTGTAAAAAGTCACTTTTTATGTTAAAAGTCACTTTTTATGTTAAAATACACTTTTAATGTTAAAAGTCGCTTTTTATGTTAAAAGTCACTTTTTATGTAAAAAGTCACTTTTTATGTTAAAAGTCACTTTTTATGTAAAAAGTCACTTTTTATGTTAAAAGTCACTTTTTATGTAAAAAGTCACTTTTTATGTAAAAAGTCACTTTGTATGTAAAAAGTCACTTTTTATGTTAAAACTCACTTGTCATGTAAATACTGACTTTTTATGTTGAAAGTCACTTTTTATGTTAAAAGTTAATTTTTATGTTAAAAGTCACTTTTTATGTTAAAATATAATTTTGATGTTAAAAGTCACTTTTTATGTTAAAAGTTACTTTTAATGTTAAAATTCACTATTCCCACTTTTTATGTAAAAATTCACTTTTATGTAAAAAGTCACTTTTAATGTTAAAAACACACTTTTGTTGTAAATACTGACTTTTGATAGTCACTTTTTATGTTAAAAGATAATTTTTATGTTAAAAGTCACTTTTTATGTTAAAAGTTACTTTTTATGTTAGAAGTCACTTTTTATGTTAAAAGTCACTTTTTATTTTAAAAACTCACTTTCTATGTAAATACTGACTTTTGATGTTAAAAGTCACTTTTTATGTTAAAAGATAATTTTGATGTTAAAAGTCACTTTTAATGTTAAAATTCACTATTTATGTTAAAAGTCACTTTTTATGTTAAAAGTCACTTTTTATGTTAAAAGTCACTTTTTATGTTAAAAGTCACTTTTTATGTTAAAAGTCACTTTTTATTTTAAAAACTCACTTTCTATGTAAATACTGACTTTTGATGTTAAAAGTCACTTTTTATGTTAAAAGATAATTTTGATGTTAAAAGTCACTTTTAATGTTAAAATTCACTATTTATGTTAAAAGTCACTTTTTATGTTAAAAGTCACTTTTTATGTTTAAAGTTACTTTTTATGTTAAAAGTCAATTTTTATGTTAAAAGTCACTTTTTATTTTAAAAACTCACTTTCTATGTAAATACTGACTTTTGATATTAAAAGTCACTTTTTATGTTAAAAGATAATTTTTATGTTAAAAGTCACTTTTTATGTTAAAAGTTACTTTTTATGTTAAAATTCACTATTTATGTTAAAAGTCACTTTTTATGTTAAAAGTCACTTTTTATGTAAATACTGACTTTTGATGTTAAAAGTGCCTTTTTATGTTAAAAGTACCTTTTTATCGAAAAGTAATTTCAATTTTTGGGAATACAAAATTTTAATTTCAAAAGATTTTGTTATTCGTGCTTAATTCCCAGTTTTTATTCTTGACAAAACACTTGAAATTTATTGTTGATGGGATAAGCTATGCCTATGCATTTCACTGGTTGCTTAGGCCAGATCATCAGGAAACTTCATCCATAAAGTTTATTATTAATACGATCTTCGTATGACGTGCTAAATTCCCAGTTTTTCATATTTGATAAATACACTGAAATTTATTGTTGAGGGACAGCAAGCCTCTATGCGCATTTCGCCGGTTGCTTACACCAGCTCATCAGGAAACCTTTTCCAAAGATTTTAGAAAAGCCAAAAATATTAAACAAATAAAACCTTAAGCGAATAAGAATTATAAACACTCTAAGTCTTACCTATAACAATATCAAAGCTTAAACAAAACACCAACAATAAACAGTGAGTTTATCTTTTCTTACATCCCCCTACAATTGGTTGGGTTCTTTCCGACTCGAATTGTAGTTGTAAGTGGATTAAAAGAAAAAACAAAATTAAAAGACAAACCGCTTCATTCTATTGTCTTCGTAAGAAAACAACGAACTAAACCAATTTGCCAATACAGTTTTATGCACGGGCACATGCAATTATATTATCAAAGTTATTTTCGGGAATACAAAGTTTATTATTACTACGATCTTCGTATGACGTGCTAAATTCCCAGTTTTTCATATTTGATAAATACACTGAAATTTATTGTTGAGGGAAAGCAAGCCTCTATGCGCATTTTGCCGGTTGCTTACACCAGCTCATCAGGAAACCTTTTCCAACGATTTTAGAAAAGCCAAAAATATTAAACAAATAAAACCTTCATTTATATTCACAAATTCATTTAATTTATACAAGGAAATATTCATATAAACTTTTTCATTGTTGAGCTTGAGATTTTAGAAAAACTAAAGATATTAAACCAAATAAAACTGTTAAACGTATAAGAATTATAGCAACAGTTCTACTTGTAATAATATCAAAGCTTAAACAAAACACATCAACAACAATAAACAACAGTGGGTTTATCTCATCTTACATTCCCCACTACAATTAGTTGAAATTCTCTCAACATTAATTGTAGTTGTAAGTAGGTTAAGAAAAACAAAATAAAAACAACACAACAACTTACAAAAGATGTTGTCAATTAAGTGTTTTTTAGGCCGTGCACTTGCCTGTTTATCAAAAAGTAATTTCAATTTTTGGGAATACAATTGACAATTGACAGCTCTGAAGACATCTAACACACACAGTTTTTTGCCACAAATTTTTACTTGCTATTATTAATTTGCGCAGAATTACAGCAATGAATACAAACAACAAGAATGCCAAGTGGTATGGATTGCTTAGCAGTGCTTTTTACTGCTAATTAAAGGCCTTTAAGTCGAAATTTGTACATGTTTATATAGGGACTGAAATGTCAAATATTTTTGTAATGTTGTAAAAAAAATGCAAAATGCTAGATTGATAACCTTTTTGGGTTTATAATTTAGAAAATTTTTTAAAGTTGCAATGGAATATCTTATAGTCCCTGTTACATCGGTTCCTTTTGAAAAGTACTTATCAATTTTTAAAAAGCTGCCATCTAAAATAAAGTGCGTATATACGAATGTCTCATACATTCAATAAAGTGACAAAAACAACGGACTGTACAAACAAGTACAAACATTCAGTCGATAGTAATATCAATATATATGTATATAGTAAGATCGATATATCGATAGTGAAATCTGAACTATCGATAAATATCGATAGTTTCCCAGCACTAGTTAAAAGTCACTTTTTATGTAAATACTGACTTTTGATGGTAAATGTCACTTTTATGTTAAAAGTCATTTTTTATGTAAATACTAACTTATGATGTTAAATGTCACTTTTTATGTAAAAGTCACTTTTTATGTTAAAAGTTGATTTTTATGTTAAAAGTCACTTTTTATGTTAAAAGTCACTTTTTATGGTAAGTCACTTTTATGCCACCCTGTATAATGCTTGATGTATAATTTGATCGTCTCCAGGGTACTTGATACATAAAACTGTTGTAATTAACAAATGTATAACTGTAACTTATTTTTTGCCGTTGGAAAAATTTTCATTTCAATAACTGTAATTATGATTAAAAGGTTAAAAATTGAACTGGAGTGCTTTAATCTGATGTGCATAATCTTGAATACCCTTCATCTACCACCCACCAAAACACATTATCAAAAAGAATTAAAAAAACAACAACAACAAGGTTAAAGATTAAAATTAGAGGCAGTGGTGGTTTTTTGCTCATAACTTAACCATTTGTGGACCGATCTGGATGAAATTGAATAGCAAAATAGCTTCCATCATACCTTGGTGAAAACCCATTTGAACGGACAGACGGCCATCGTTAAATCAACTTCGCTACTCATGAGAAGCCGGAATATATATACTTTAAAGGGGCTAACATCTATGTTATAGAAATTAATAAAGAAGTCATAAGAATTATGATTTTCGAATAAATATTAGGTATATTTTAATGTAATCTTACTGCCTGTCCTCCGATTTCGAACGAAGATTTTGTTCGTTTTACTAACAGTTAAAACAAAAACAAGTTTTAAAATATTCAGCCTTATTGCAGTTGTCATTGTCGGATACGACTGTGTCGTTTTTTTTTTTAATAGATTAAAGTAACATACAACCGGTATTCTTTAATCTATTACAAAAAATACATAGTCGTTAACGACAACGGAACCACAATAAGGCTGATTTATTTGTTTTAAACGTAAGTTAAGTAAGTTAGTTATATCAACAGCAACAAAATACATTTATTAAGATTTTTCTCATATACATTTTGTTTCTGTTAATATAACTATATAACCTGATAATCCTGCTTCCGTTAACAACCCAAAAAATTGGCAACAAGTAAAACAATACAAATTAATTTAAATTACATTCAGATGCCTAATTCTGGCAGTCGTGACCCATTCGAAAGCAATTTTATTTCTAATTCTTTCAGTCAATACTGAGCAAATCGAAATTATTTTTTCAGTATGTATTGTGAAACTCAAATTAATGCTTAACAACACTGAAAAAATAATTCCGATTCGTTCAGTATTGACTGAAATAATTAGATATTGAATTTCTTTCGAATCGAGAAAGACCACGACTTCCAGAATCAGGCCCCAGACAAAATGATTTAACTTAAAATAATTAAATTTCAAAAACAAAGATATACTCACTTTTTCACCACTATCAGATGGCAAATAAAATACCAAAATCGTTAAAAAACTAATGCCCATGCAGGGTATAATGAGGTTGACCGTATAGAAAAGGGTTTTTCGGCGCATTGTTATATTAAATGTTATATCCAAATAGGGTTCATCGCAGCAGGTATAAAATTTTTCGTTTCTGAAAAAAAAGAAAATATAAATGAAATTACCATTTTTTTTCTTAATTTTCCTAAACATTAGTAATTCATATAAGTTTGTATGATTTTAAATCATGGAAATTTGTTTTAAATATGTTTATTTATTGTAAAAAACAAATACGTGCACTTTGCTAAGAATCAAATAAAAAAGAATATATAAATAAATGTTGACCATTACATTGACATGTTTTTGAAATAATCATAAAAATCATGAAGAAAAAATATTTATTATTTCTTCTTTTACGGCCACCTTAACGTATGAGTAATTTTTATTCGTTATAAAAACGAGAGCAAGAGAAAGAGAACATATTGTAAGAGATTGGTGGCGTATGAGTGCTAAATATTCAGTAAACCAAATTTATTATTATTCATACGCACCGTAAATTGTCACCTAAAATGCAAAAGGCTTTAAATGATAAAAAAAATTCAAAATCAATATTTTGATTGATTATGATGCTTTTTGGTTGATTACAAAACAATCAATCTAAAAGTCAATTTTAAATTTTTTGTCGCTTACCGCCTCACACACGCCGAAAGTAACGGTTTAGGTGAACACAAATTGATAATACCCAATAAAAAATGGAGCTTCCAACGAAGCAGGTTTGTAAGAGAGAAACATAAACGTTTCGCTTACCATTGCGCTAACGGAAGACATGAATTTTATATGGCGAGTTCCTACTTTGAAGCAATACATTTTTGACACATAAAGCGCATTGTTCAGCGCTTATTAAAACTGTTGGATGATACGATTAGCCTTACACACTGAATGTTTTGATACAGTTACTTTTTAGTGTTCTCCCTTACAAACCTGCTTCGTAGTAAGGGAATGCCGTAGCACTTGAAATTTCATTTTTTTTTAAAGTTCTTTCACTTACTTTACTGCATTTCTGTATGTCTTATTATGTAGCGCATAATTGTGCGCTTATTTTTTTAAATGTACCATCAGTGCTTCGCAAAATGATAAAAGTTTTTACTGGATACTTATGTTTCTGAATACTTATGATAACATGTGTCACGGTACAAATTCTGAAATACCTGCAGATATAGTACCTTGATTAGATAAATATGTTGAATCCGATGAATAGGACAAATAAATTAATGAATGGGGACTTAGAGAGAATACCTCGTCCAATCATGACGAAAATTATGCAAAACACCTTCAGAATCTTATTCACGAGCGTAAGTTTACTAAATGAACTGCAGAAACTTATTATTGGAGCTAATAAAGCGTTTTAAGAAAATCATGTTTGCAAAGAATTGAAGTTAAGAAGCTGAATTGCCAATTTGTACCTGAATGCCCACTGGCATCTTAAGTTGCCGGGTGAAAACACAAATTACCAAATTGTACCCGCGATGTCGCTGAAAAAAGTTTGTATTTAAGAGTATTTCATTCCACAATTCCAAAAAAAAGTTCTGGCTATTAATGGGTTAATGCTTATTAATTTTGGGAAAAGAACCACAAGGAATGTATTTAGTATTTCAAAAACAGAAACTTTAAAAAGTTTTTTTTACAATAGTTTTATTCCCTCAATATTTCACATATTTTTTGCTTAAGCCAACCTTTGGTTAACATTGATAATAATATGAGGCTATCAGCGCAGAAGTGGTGTAATCCCAGACTGCTTATTATGAGATAATGAGGAATTAATACTACTCTTGCACTATAGTACTTGGTTGTAACGGCGCGTGCAAAAACTATGTTTCAAGCGCCATCTGTTTTGGATACAAACAGTTGGCTTACTCGACTATTACACTAAAAGAACAGTCCAAAGAACATATTTTACACCAGAACCGTAACCAAATTTAAGTGTGGGTTACACTACTTCTGCGCTGAGAGCCTCATAGAATGTTCTAAATTGCGGCAAAAAAACTGTGATTATAGCTGCTGTTACATGTTTTTATAGCTGTATTCTAAATAATAATAATTTCGATATCGTTATTTTACCCATCGATATTTTCGATATTATAAGACTATCGAAAGATTTCCAGCACCTGTTTGAGATATTCGATTATGATCTTAATATTTCCTACAAAATGCCCATAAAACAAGAAGCAAAGACTCTGTCAGCCGTATTCATAATGAAAATTCGGCATGAAGTTAGCACAGAGTTTATTCACTTACCAAGCGCTGGCTAACAATTTGCTAAACTCTTGTTAACGAGCTGCCAAACGCTTGCCAACTTTTGAAAAACAGCTGTTTAATGTTAAACAATTTGGTTGGTTTTATTTAAATTATTGTTTTATTTTATTATACCCACACCACAATAGTGGAGAGGGTATTATGCATTTGTGCTGATGTGTGTAACGCCTTAAAATAGTGGTCCTAGACCCACCTTAAAGTATACCGATCTACTCAGAATCACTTTCTGAGTCGAACTAACGATGTCCGTCCGGCTGGCTGGCTGGCTGTCCATGTAACCTTGTGCGCAAAGTACAGGTCGCAATTTTAGAGATAATTTGATAAAATTTGGGTCGTAGGTTCTTATTGGCAAAGGGACCAAGCCTATTGAAAATGGGTTGAATCGTAGGACCACGAGGGAAGATAGGGGGAAATTTTTTCCTCTCAGAAACTATCAAACCGATTTTACTGAAATCTAAAACATAGATAGAACCATATATATATGGACACAAAATGTATAAATTTTTAAAAAAATCGGACCACGAGGGGAGATAGGGGAAATTTCTGCCTCTCAAACAGATTTTAATGAAATTTAAAACATAGATAGATCCATATCTATAGGGACACATAAGCTATACAGTTTTGAAAAAATAGGACCACAAGGGGAGGCAGGGGGCAATTTCTGCCTCTCACAAGATAAATCCATATTTACATGGACACATAAGCATGATGTGTTTTTAAATACTGTGGTGTAGGGTATCATATGGTCGGGCTTGACCGACTATACTTTCTTACTTGTTTTTTTTATCTATTTTTATTTTATTTTATTTTAATTTTAAAAACTTTAAAATTGTTTTATGTGAAGGAAAAAAAACAACAAAATTCACAAAAAATTACAAAACCACCGATGATTAATGCAAAACGTGTTGAATTTTTCAGTAAGATAATGTGGCATCATTAAAATTCAGAGTTGATTTATTAAAAAGTTAGCAGATGGAGAAAAGTTCGTAATGAACTCTGTGGTGCTCACAAGCTGCTAAGCTTAATCGGCATTCTAGTTAGCAGCTCGCTGTACGTAGTGTACGAACTGTGGCTAACTTTTTGTTATGAACACGGCTGTGAATGTTTAAGAAAAGCCGATTTAACAAACAAATTAACGATCAAATGGGTCTTCTGGTGGATCAACCAAAACCAGGAGAAGGTAATAGTAGCGAAGATAACACAGCCCGAAAAATGTTCGCCAATACCGACATTGTTTTAGAAATCTCAGGACTTGACCAAATAGTACGCCTGTAGTCTAGACTTAAATCTAGTCTGTGCAGCCAGAGAAAAAACATATTTAAATATGGTTACCTCCAACCAAACTGTTTTTAAAGACAATTTTAAACATATTGTTGGGGTGTAAATGGGGCTGGTTACCTGTTGCTTGGGTACGTTGTCCGGAATTACAAAGTGGCACTGGACCTAACTCGAGTAGCTTGTTGAGACAGGTCAGTTAGCGGCTGGCGCGCACACACACTCACTTCACACACTAAAAAAAGCACCCTTATTTTTTGTGGCTCAGTGGCACTTTTACCTTGTGGCTCTTTTATATTTAATAAAAATCACTTTTTTTCTTTTATTTAATTTTATGCTCTTTAGGGCTAGGATTTATTTATTTCACAATTTCTTTTATTTTTTGTTTTATTTAATTATTTGCCGGCGTCTGGCTGGTTCGGTTTTATAAAAAGCAGTGATCAAGCGAATTCATTTTGCAGGTGGCGTTAATAGCACAGCTGAGCGACAGACTTAATGATGGGTTGCCAGATGGCACCAATAAATCCCGTTCCACACGAAGGAGCGGCAGTCACTGCCCACACGGGCAAACAAAATAAGTGTTTACACCAGCCAGACGTCAACACATATTATGTTTAATATAACCATATTATTGTCAGCGATAACCATATTATAGTTAAATTAGGCCTCCATCAAGAAGCCCCAACCATATTATTGTTGCCTCCAAACATGCTATGATCAATAATAACTAAAATTTGTTATGCACTTACAATAGCACAGTTGGTTTTCAACCATAGCATGTAGCCCTTGGAAAAGGGGAAAATACTATTGTAAATTTAAAAACAAATTATTAACTTATTTAACCATAACATTTTTAGAGGCAACCATAATATGGTTGTGGGTTCCTGATGGATTACTAATTTAACCATAATATGGTTATCGCTGACAATTTTATGGTTATATTAACCATAATATGTTTAAAATTGTCTTTGAAAATAGTTTGGTTGGAGGTGACCATATTTAAACATGTTTTTCCTCTACGTGTGTAGTGCAGTCTAGACTAGGCATTAGTTTAGTCTGTAGTATTCGCTTAAGTCCTGGAGGATAGACTAAGGACTTGTCTGAAGCTAAGACTTAGAAAAAGTATGTATCAGTCTAATCAGTATTATAGAATAAAATTTTGTTTAGATTAAAACTTCGTACAGTCTGTTTTTCTAGATAAATTAAGGATTAGTATATAATCCTTTAAAAGCCTTTTATAAAATCTAGATTGAAGTCTAGGTTAAGGTTATTTTCGTTGTTACTAAAGTTTAATTTAAGTCTACACTTAAGTGTAGTCCTAAAAAGGTGTAGAGGTGAGCTCTAGTTTTTAGCGAAATATAAATTTTTACATTTCAGTAACATCTAAACTAATTTTTCATTTAGTTTTAAATTAACCCCAATTTTAAATGACAATGGGTGTATACCTAATCATCAATTCGGCTTCAGAAGGGAGCATAGCACAATTGAACCAGCTCATCGGATAGTAAACACCATGCGAAAAGCCTTTGAAGAAAGAAAATATTGCTCCGCTCTCTTCATAGATGTTTCTCAAGCTTTTGACAAAGTCTGGCATGTAGGCTTGTTACATAAATTGAAGCTAAACCTACCGGTTAATACACACAAGCTGTTAGAAAGCTACTTGGTCGGTCGACATTTATTATTAAAGAAGATTTTTTAAGTTCTCCTTAGCCAATTGAAGCTGGAGTCTGTCAGGGAAGCATCCTGGGCCCACTTTTTTACCTTATATATACCTCGGACATGCCAACAAACAATTACACCCTAACCTCAACTTTTGCTGATGATATAGCTTTTCTAAGCGTACACGAGAACAGTCGTGAAGCATCTCGATACCTGCAGGATCATATATTTCAACTAGAACTGTGGTTAAAACAATGGAGAATAAAGGTCAATGAGCAAAAATTCGTACATATAACATTCACCTTGCGTCGGGAAACATGCCCCCCTATTAAAATCAATAATCAACTAGTGCCTCAACAATCGTATGTCAAATATCTCGGCATTCGTCTAGATCGGCGTTTAACATGGAAATGCCATATAGAAGCAAAATTAACCCAATTGAAACTAAAAGCAATTCAAATTAACTGGCTTGTTGGAAGAAATTCTGTTCTTAGTCTCGATTGCAAACTACTACTTTACAACGCTATTTTAAAGCCAATATGGTGCTACGCTATTCAACTATGGGGCACTGCCTCGGCCTCAAATATCGAAAAAATTCAAAGGCGCCAAAATAAACTTCTTCGAATAATTACAGCTGCCCCTTGGTATGTTAAAAACTCAAATATCCACAAGGATCTCAATGTGCCACTGGTAAGGACTATTATTAAGAAGTATGCGGTTAAATATTTGAAAAGGCTAGAGTTGCACTCAAATCCACTAGCTCGAAATATTTCAAATGATAGCGGCCACTCTCGCTTAAGGAGAAGAGACACTGCAGCACTTACCCATTAAGATGAGCGATAAACATCTACATATGTGAACAGAACCCGTGATGAAGAAAATTTTTGTCTGGCACTGGCAGGACATAAAATAACGTTTAAGGTTAAGATTTGAATTATTATTGTTAGTTCATATTTAATATATGAAGATTCAATAAAAAAATAATGAGACAAAAAAAAAAAAAGTTTGTAGTCTTGATAAAACTTAAGCGTTGTCTTTTTCTTTGTATAGTCAATTTAATTGCTTCAGTTAATTATCAGTAATAACATAAACCTCTTATGCCTTGATAAATTATTTTAATTTAATAAAAATAAAAAAAAATTATATATACCAAGACTTAAAGTAATTACTCTTGATTTTCTCAACTGACTATAAAACATTAACCCAGTTTCCAAAGCCAATATAATGAATACTAAGGCCAGATTAATGTGGTGGCGAAACAGATTAGACAATTCTCATCACACAAAACGAGGTCAAAGTAATACATCAAAAACCGGAGAGGGAAAATATGAAAATAATGTAATTTAAAAACACTCACTTTAGTTTTACTTTTAATTTTATTTTTAATAGAATGAGTAAAATATACGAAAAGAAGTTTCTCTCTTTTTTTAAGTTGCTTAGCAGTACTCTCATGATGCCAAATATTAATCACAATGAACTCTTCTCAAAATACAATTTATGATTTATGATTTAATTTTAAAATTTTATTTACAACATAAACCTTGAAACGTAGTTTTCTTCCCCACCTTTTGGTTTAAATACAAGTGAATGAATTTAAACAAATACTTCAACACACATTCGAATTTTCACTTGAATTCACTTTCACCTCATGGATCAATAAATACATTCTCATGAAAATACAATAATAAAAATGAAAAACATACGCAATAATAAATTGTAGATATAAAAAAGATTTTTTTTCCTTCTTTATAAGACAAAATGTGGAAATTCTTTTTTTTTTTTTTTTTATTTATTGTGCTCATATTTATCCTTCTCTATTTTAGTGTTTTAGTTAGCAGCAAGAACAAAACTTAATCTAAATCTAAAGAAATATGTAAGTAAAAACAAAGTCAAAGTATCTATAAGGGACCCCAGAGATTCTTACACCGACCAAGAATATATACAACAACAACCACAACCACATTGTGAGCAAAAATATATACAACAACATATTGCCAATAAAACGTTTTAAAACAAAAAAACAAAAAAAAAAAAAAAACCAATACATATGAAAATATACACACAATGACATATTGGCATATAAATAAACTTTTAAATACATTTTATAGAAGGAAATGAATGTGTTTGTGTGTTGAAGCACACATACATACAAACATATAAATGTCTATACATTAAAGCACATGGACACTCATTTACAGCTACATATAAATACACTGGCACTTAGACAAAGTGAAAATGGGGAAACCTTTAAATTGTTCAAGTAGCACAGTGGTAGAGTTCAGTAATAAACAGAAAAATTTCGAATTTATAAATTTTTTTTTTAGTTCAAGTTCAACGATTTTGCACTCAAATTTGGTTAATGTTACAAATATATTTTTAAAATTCAATTTGTATGGACTGAACTTATAGCTCTTTCAGACTATTTTATTTTCTGAGTAAAGTTTTGCATTTATTTTGCCTTTTATATGTGTTTATATATTTTCTGAGAAATATGTGTTGATTTAAAAAGAGAAAAAAAAAAAAAAAAAACCGAGTTGCTATATTCGGCTGTTGCGAAGTTTTGATGGCCTCCACTTTTTTTTTCCTTTATTCATTCCACTTGGGAACATAGGGCTTCTACAAGATTATTCCAACTTAATCTATCGTAACATATATTTGTAATTTCATCCAAAGTTTTATTTAATATTTTAAGTTCTTGGTTAAGTGTTCTGCGCCAAGAGTTCTTTGGACGACCGGGGCGTCGGCTGCCTTGAGGATTCTATTCTAAAGCAGTCCTCGCGATGCTACCGTTTGGCTTTCTTAATGTGTGCCCTATCCATTTCCACTTTATTTTTGTTATTTGGCAATTTATAGGTACCTCGTTCGTCAATATCCAAAGATCGGCATTGGTTATTGTGTTCGGCCAAAAGTTGCGACAAATTATTCGCAGGCATTTATTTATAAAGACATGTAGTCTCTGTGCTATGGCGCTTGTCATCAGCCACCGTACAGAAGAGTAGATTTCACACATGCGTTAAATATTCAAATCTTTGTCTTCTTCGAGATTTTGGGTGACCGCCAAGTTCTATTCAAGCGGCCAAATGCTGATCTTGCCTTTTTCAGCCTGTTTGTCACATCTTCTTCCACACCGCCGTCTATCGACATTATACGTCCTAAGTAGCAGAATGAGTTAACATATTGTATGCGTTCACTCAAAATATTATGTAGTTAAATTCAAACGAAAATTCATTTGAAACAAATTAAAATTCATTTAAAAAACGGATCATTTACATTTCATTTAAAACAAATGATTTTTTCAGTAATTTCTAAGTTTTTTATTTATTAAACATCATATTCGTTAAAATTGAATAGTTTTTACTTTTAAAAAATATATTTTAACCGATAAAAATCAAACAAATTAACAAAAAAAAAAAATACGGAAAACATTATTTTTTGGTAGTTTGTTGTTTTAATAACAAACATAAATGTTGAAAAATAAGTTTATTCGTAAAATAACTATATTTTTATTCAATTTTAATAGTACCGAAAACGAATTTAATAACCTACAATCAGTTACTGTAATAATTTTATGAGTGTTGGTTTTGTATTAGAATGTGGTTGTTGATTCGCATTGCATGTGTTTTCGAAATGTTTATCTCTAATCCAACTTCTTTTGCCAGTGTTCCCAGATCATTCACTTTGCTCTGCATGGCGGTAAAATTGTGTGACATGAGGCAAATATCGTCAGCGAAATCCAAATCTTCAAGATGTCATTGGAGGTCCCATACGATACCCCTTTTTCTCCTGCAGAGTTTTAACATGACTTCATCTAATACAACAGCAAAAATTAGTGGAGATAGTGGGCATCCTTGTTTCACTCCAGCGTTTGTCTGAAAGGATTCACTGGTCATGCCATTATGCCGAACTTGTAGAGTTGTGTTGTTGTACATGGCTTTAATTTTGTTTATCAACTTCACTGGTACCCCTGTTGCTGTTAATGCAGCCTATATTGCACTTCGTCTTATGGAATCAAAAGCTTTTTTGAAGTCAATAAAAACTAAATACAATGGTGTGCGCCATTCAACCGATTGCTCTATTATAACACGAAGAGTGTTGGTTTGGTCTACACAGTTACGATGAGGACGAAAACCAGCTTGTTCGTCTCGTAATTCGTTTTCAACATGCTGCAGTCGGTTATTTAGTATTATCGCAATGATCGCCTCCACTTACAGTTAGAATATTTCCGGAGTGTTCTTTATTTGGGATCTATGGTAAATTACACCGCGTTACAAAAACGGGCTTTTGTTATGTCGTATGAACCAAATATACTTTTTCGGAAAGGGGAGAAAAAATAAGAATACACGTGTATCGGCGATTTTCATGTACACGTCAGATTTTTTTTTTTGATGTATAAAGTATAAAGCTCGTAGTGTCCGTCTGTCTGCCTGTATGAAAGACTTTGGATCGATTTTTAACCCTTTTTCCGTGATCCAATCGAGCTTGTCAAAAAAAAAAAAAAAAATAAAAAATTAGGGAAAATCTGAGAATTGATAAAAAATCTATTTTTAAAAAAATATTACGTGATACAAACATTTCAACGAGTCTGCATGCAAAAATTCAGCTCTCTTGGAGCACGGAAAAAGGGTAAAAAATCGATCCAAAGTCTTTCACACAGGCGGACAGATTTGTCCGGTTTTACGTGATCGTCGTCCGAAGACCCTTCCTCACGGTGCTCTTAACACAGGGTCAAAACATGCGTGACCATCGCCCCCTTCCTCCTTCGCCACAAACTGTGGCACCAGAGAAGGGTACCGACTTCGAATCCGTGCATTTGGACACTTCATCCCCCTCGGTGAAGGGCGGAGCCTATCTAACACTCCTACCATTTTATGGTCAAATGGCAACCGGTTGCAATGCAACTCCACACCGAGCAATAAATTACTCTACCCGCGATATGGGTACTAAACCACAACCACCACGTTACTCCCCCGAAGGGGCCGCACCATAACCAGGTTGGGACCGAGGTCCCAAGGGCACCCTGGTTCCCGTGGTACCAGATAAAGACTCCGGTCAGCTTCGTAGCCTAAACTACTACCAGTTGGACCCCAAACGGTACCGGGACTGGTGACCCACAGCAGACTGCAGCATACCACGAACAGCAACCAGCAACCAGCAACCAGCAACACTGCAAACAGCAACTGGGACTGCACCTCCACAAATCGCGGAGCACCACAAACATCTACATAAAGGGACAATACATCACCAATAGACGAAACAACAAAACAGTAAACAGCCGCTCTCACGAGCGACACTTTGGCCACCTTGCGTGACACCGGGAAGGGACGTCACGCACAACAATGACAACAAAAAACACAACAATAAACGCAGCTGCCCTCACGGACAGGCTCATGGCCAAACTCGACCAACAGCACCAACGACGCACATGAAGAACACGAACCTAGCAGGGGGCCGTTCCGGAAATCAGCCGACAGCATGCCGCTACTCCACCAAGACACTCCCATCTCCAGCCCCAAGGGACCAGAGACACAAGTGTCCCAGCACAAGCAACAGCAGCATGGGCAAATCACCAGACATCAACACGACGAGTTTCCACCAAAAACAGCAACCGACCTCCGAGCACGAAGCAATGCGCAGAGCGGACAGTTCGGCGATATACGCGAGCGTCGGATCGCAAATGCCTGCGAACGAGCTCACCTTCACAAATTCCGTCTTCTCCTATTAAATACTTCCTGGGCAAATTGCCCCAACCTCCCCATCGTCCGATCGTCCTCTAAGGCCCTACTACAATCCCAACCCGCCCCAGTATGAGTGATGCCCATACTATCTAAGTCCCTAATGTCATCATAGTAATGACACCCAGCAATAACGTGCCATACGTCCTCGGTCCCCCTCCCACACCCACAGTCCGAAGTGTCCGACAAGGCCCTCTTATGCAAAAATGCATTGAGCGAGCCATGTCCCGTCAGTAAGAACCCCAGACTAAGGCCGAAACCAAAATCTGGGCGCCCGCGTACGAAGGGCGCATCCCGTATAAAAGCATACGTGACACGACCCTTGTCAGAGTCCGTCCAGCGCGTCCTCCACCTAGAATCAAGGTGATCGGCTAACATCACCTTGATTTCCCTACTCTCCCTATTCACCACGTCAACAGCAGAAAGCCAATCATGCGCAAGAAGTGGCAGCCCATTCTTGATCTTATAGGCGATAGCACGGCGTATCACCTCTAAGTCAAGGGGAGCTGCACCCAGCAAGACCTGAAGAGCATCCGTAGAAACAGTCCGACAGACCGGCATGCAAGCAAGCATAGCAACCCTCTGACAAGTAAGCACCTTTTTGCGACCAACAACAGTCATAACTGTCTCGTACCATACAGGCGCACCATACGCTGCGCATGCAACGAACAGCCCGCCATAAATGGTTCGAACAGCACGCCTGCTGAGGCCCCAGTCACTCCTCAGTATACGTTTGACCTTACCAACGACAGCAGTCAGCTTCTCCCTTACATGAGCGAGATGAACCAAAAAGTTCATCCGCTCACCCATCATTATTCCCAGATACTTGACCTGAGTCACATATCTGAGACTAACGATACCAGACTTAATGACTGGAGGACGTGCACTAGACAATCTGCCCTTGAGCAGCATTATCACAGTCTTGTCAAGATTAATCTCAACACCGACTTGTGCACCCCATTCATTAACTATGCGCATGACCTGCTCACCCTTCGCCTCCAGAACAGCACGAGACTGTCCTTCGAGCAAAACGAGCAAATCATCTGCATATGCGCACAGATTGCAGAGACGGCTCAGACGTACCAACAACGGATCCATCATGAGGTTCCATATAACAGGACCACAGACAGAACCCTGCGGGCACCCCCGAGTTACGTCCCTCCAAGCTGTGCCGCTGGCACCAACCACACAAGCTTTTCTGCAGCTAAAGTAACTTCTCCACAAGTCAAGCTCACGACAACCTACACTACGTAGTCTGTCATGAACCGCATTCCAGTGGAGATGGTCAAACGCACCCTTGAAGTCGACAAACACTCCCAGCACATACTTGTCAGAAGCATTACCAACGCACTGCTTAACATGCAGCCACGCAGTCTCTACGGATCTCCCCTCCCTAAATCCAAACTGGTACTCAGAAGTCGGCTCAGTGCTATCCTCCTTCAGTCGCGTCACCATTATCCTCTCGAGCACTTTTCCAAGTACTGGGAGGAGACTGATGCCCCGATAAGAGCGAGGATCACTCCTCACTCTATCAGGAGACTTCAGGAGAACAACAACACGAGCAGCCTTCCAAGCCCTAGGGAAATAGCCCTCACTCAGACACTTCCCAAAGATTGACTCCAAGTATTCCGGTATGGCCTTCCATATGGCCTTAGCCATCTCTCCAGTCATACCATCAATACCCGGCGATTTCCTACTCTTGACACGGCAAATACTGTCCGAAACTTCCGACCTTTCCAAGTCGGGAGGGCCGACCGAATCCCGTATAACAGGGGAACGATCAACTACCTCCGTCCCCGGAAAGAAAACCCCCAACAGTGTGTCAGCGCATTCCCTCCAAGAGGACAATTCAACATTGTCAACCCGGAGGCAAGCAAGGTCAGCTACCCTTCCTCTACCCCTGCAAATACGGTAAACCGTACCCCAAGGGTCATCCCTGTTGTCCTGTACAAATCTCCTCCAATCGTCCTCCTTTACCCTAAGAATCATGTCCTTGTACGTCTTTAGGGCAGACAAATAAGTGGACTTGCGCAAAGCCAGATCGTCGGAACGGGCACGTCTGGCCCTCTGGAACAATCTCCTGAGGTGCCTGACGGACCCTTTCGTCCGCTCCAACTCGCCCGTCCACCATTTGACCTTGCTAGGTGTCGTTCGAACACAACGACCCAGCACGGCATCATTAACGGTTAATAACCACCGATTAATCATGCTGACCTGGTCATCTATCGTCAGTGCCCTATAGTCACTCAGCGGGCGCGTTAGCGCCGCCGTCCTAAATTCCCTAGCATAATTGTCCCAGTCCACACCGTTACTCCGCCATCTAAGAGGCAGAGGCGTCTCCCTCGTCCGTTCTCGTAAGGTGACCATAATCTCGATCGGATTATGGTCACTTACTCCCCAATCGTCACAAACCCTCCACCTAAGGTCAAAAGTCGTCCAGGCCGCGCTATTCGCGAGCGTTACGTCAATGTCACTAACTCCATTTGGACCATCAAAAGTATACAGCTCACTCGGCTCATTGACAACAATGAGGCACTTTGTGACCAGCCATTCGCTAAGCACTACTCCTCGCATATAGTTCGGATGGCCAGAAACATTTCTGGGCATCTTGGAGAACCACATACGAGAGCATGCGTTTGCGTCAAGTCCGAGGATAACAGGAATACTACTTCCAGAGAGTAGTACCGTATCCATATAACCTAAGTATGCATCCAAAGGTTCCCTACCTACACAGTAGATGCTAGCCAACAACATCTTCCCAAAATCGCACTCCACAGAAATGCAGACACCCCATTGGCTACTGCTAACTAACATAATGTCCGCGTCCGATTTATCCACCACTATAGCCGAGTTTCCCCCACTGTCCGTATAAACTCGCATCCCCCCCGGCAAACCCCTCACACAGCCATTCGCGATGTACGGTTCCTGCAAAAGCGCAAAAGGAACTCCACGACGCCGCATCGCCTGTCCCAACTCGCACATAACAGCGTAAGCACCTTGGCAATTAAACTGGATTATTGGGAATCCCTCCATATTAATGTCTTGCGTTCGCCCTTGCAACCGCGGCCGCATAGACCGGACACACCATCGACATCATCAGGTGGTTCGAGGGCAAGCCCTTGAACGTACAATTCCGGCAACGCAGCTCGTTCGGACACCTGGCAGCTCCATGGCCAGGAATTCCGCACCTACGGCACACCTCATCTGTCATGCGACAATCCCGTACGCGGTGATCGAAGCCCAGGCACCTGAAACAGGAGAACACTGGGTCCTGTATCCGCACCAAGAAACGGAACCACTTGATGTACACACCAGTGGCTCTCAGGTGCTCAGCAACCCTCGGGGTACACTCCAGCGCTACATTTACCGGCCCTCCATCCGCCTTCCATGGCTTACTCGCCAACCTCACACCTCTCCGGTAGGCTTCCGGTGACAATATCTCCTTTAGGTTCATCTCAAAAAGTTCCGTCATGAATTCGTCAGGGGTGATTTCTCCGTGCACCCTCTGCACTGTCACCTTGGGGCCCAATTTATCGGCCGCCGTCACCTCAAGCCCTACCTCCTGGAACTTCTTGTTCTCAACTATTAGCTTGCGCTCCGCCACCGAGGGGGTACGGATCACCGCTCCTCCATCCCGCGTAGGCCGCACCTCATGCACACGGACACCCAACGTTGGGCCCACCTGCTTTACCACCTTCTCCATGACCTCCTTAGATGTCGTGGGGACACCTTTCCCCTTCACCACCGCCGACCAAGTCTCAACCGGCTTGGTTGCATACGGCAACTTAGGGGCCGCTATCACCGCCTCAGGCGCCTTAGGCACCGCAAAAACTGCACCTGCATTCGTAGGGGCCACTTTAGAGGGCCCAGCCGCCACACTACCCTCGAGCCGGCCCTTCAGCCGCTCGTTCTCTGCCATCAATCTAATGAGCACCTCTTCATACCTCGCCGCACACTCCAGCACCTCCTTCGCCAGCTTCGCCGCAACACTTTCATTTACCACCACCTCGGTCAACGCCTTGGTGATCTCCTTCATAGCAGCCACCTCACCACCACACGAACCAGCAGCAGCCTTACGCCTCGCCTTCACTCGCCGAGGAGCAGCAAACGAAGTGGCGTCAGTCGACATAATGACTTCCACCTCATCGTCAACTACAGCAGCAGCACCAGAACCAGCAGAAACAGCGACACCAACACCAACAGCACCACCAGAAGCACCCGACACAGCAACACCAGCACCAGCACCAGCACCAACAGCAGCAGCAGCAGCAGCACGTTTAGCCTGTGGCGAGCCAGGCTTAAACCTCTTCTGCTGCACGTCATCATCGGCACTCGACAACTCGCTGTCAGTGTGTCGAATTTTCGGCACACTGGCAGGCGGGACGCTGTACACGCCGTCGGTCGTAACGTCCGACGCGTCACCCTTCGGTTTCCTCTTGCTCTTAGCAGGAGGCATCACCACACCAAAAACACCAAGTTCAGAATCGAAATCAAATTCACTAACCTTAAGTACTGCCAAGTCCGTCACCAATCAAATTCACCAACCTTGAGTAGAAGTGTATAATACACTACCAACCGCTAGATGGCTTTCAGCCAAAATCGAAACCGGAAATCAAAAGAAATAGTCCAACAAACACGCGCGATCCGTCAACACTATTTTCACTATTACCACTCTGGTAATACCACAAAGAGTCTCTGTCTCTACCTAACCTCACTTTCGGCCGGAGGTTTGTTTACAAATAAACACAACGGAGCACCCGCCAGCGGAGTCTCACAATTTATTTATAAACAACCAACAACACTTTCAAAACACTCAGAGTCTAACAACAATGCACTTCACAACCGAATCTTAAAGATTTTCACTAGAATTCCGCACACGTCTTTACACCACGAGAGTTCAACTGAGAGTGACACAGACGGACACTACGAGCTTTATACTTTATACATAAAAAAAAAAAATATTACGGTGCGTACAGAGTGACCGCTTGTTGCCGATCCGAGCCGACTGACGCTTATTGCGAGAACTTGTTCATGCGAGAAACAAGTTTGAGTGTGCATAGTGGATGAGAGAATCAGCGCTGATATTTTATCTATTACTAGCTGACCCGACAGACGTTGTCCTGTCCAAATTAGGAAAAATGTTTGCGTTTGATTTTTAAAATCCGTTAAAAAGATACGAACATTTGAAAGAAAAATTAGTCAAATTGATGGAGCCGTTTTCTGATTTTAGGTAGATCGAAAAAAGTGGGCGTTAAAGTAGGAGGGGCAAAATTTTCCTTCCGTAAAAACCTAAGTTGGACCATGGCGATGATTTTATAGAAAAAATCGTCCAAACCGGTCAAGCCGTTCTCAAGTTATGCGCTTAATAGAAAAAGTGGGCGTAAAAGTAGGCGTGGTAAATTTAAATGGATTAATACGAACATTTGAAAGAAAAATTTGTCAAATCAATGAATCCGTTTTCTGATTTTAGGTAAATCGAAAAAAGTGGGCGTTTAAGTGGGCGGGGCAAAATTTTCCTTCCAAAAAAACCTAAGTTGGACCATGGCGATGATTTTATAGAAAAAAATCGTCCAAACCGGTCAAGCCGTTCTCAAGTTATGCGCTTAATAGAAAAAGTGGGCGTAAAAGTAGGCGTGGTAAATTTTTCTTTTGATGAAAACTTGAAATGGATTAATACGAACATTTAAAAGAAAAATTAGTCAAATCGATGGAGCCGTTTTTTGATTTTAGGTAAATCGAAAAAAGTGGGCGGGGCAAAATTTTCTTTCCGTAAAAACCTAAGTTGGACCATGGCAATCATTTTAAAGAAAAAATCGTTCAAGCCGTTCTCAAGTCTTGCGCCTAATAGAAAAAGTGGGCGTAAAAGTAGGCGTGGTAAATTTTTCTTTTGATGAAAACTTAAAATGGATTAATACGAACATTTGAAAGAAAAATTTGTCAAATCGATGAATCCGTTTTCTGATTTTAGGTAATTCGAAAAAAGTGGGCGTAAAAATGGGCGGGGCAAAATTTTCCTTTCGTATAAATCTAAGTTGAACCATGGCGATCATTTTAAAGAAAAAACCGTCCAAATTATATAGATGTCATTGGTGGTGTAATATAGAAATTGGATTTTGCCACGCCCCTCCGCCCGCAGACCGAAAATCAAAAATCAGACTTCACAGTGTCACCCGCCTAAATATTTTGAAAATTCCCTGAAAATTACATCAAAATCAGCCCAGCCGTTTTGGAGTCCATACGTTACATACATACGCACATCATATTTTATGTATTAAGAAGATTTGTGTTTTACGTATGTTTGTATGCATTTGGGTCCTGATATTCATTCCAAATTTTTATTACATTCTTTTGAAATTTTGTTAATAAGTTTTTTTTGAATTTTTTATAATTTTATTTAATTTTTATTATTTATTTGAATTTTTCTGTTCATTTTATTTTTAAATTTTTATTTTGTTTTTTATTTTTATTATTATTTTTTTAATACGCTTTCGAACTGTTTTCTCGCATTCAATCAGCTTTGCGCTCTGACCAGCTCGGCGCCCACAATGACCTGTTGTTTGTACTAACTTGCAAAGTACCAGTTTTCTTGCATTGGTTCTCGCAATGAGCGTCAGTCGGCTCGGCTCGGCATCAAGCGGCCACTGTGTACGCACCCTTAGATCAATATGTGCCTTCCGCCACTATTTATGAGAGTTTTTGTTACAAAATTATCAATTTTTTTGTGCGGTTGCTCCACATTTTGAGTTATAACTCTTTTCCCTCTGAACCGACTTTGCTGGATTAATATTCCAAACTGCTACTGAGAACTAGAAATAATTTAACGCCAATATTGTTATATTCTTTTGAGTCGTTCGAGAGTGAGCGTGACTTCAACATACGGCCATGGCTAACTAGACTTCGAATGTCTTAGATGAATATTAAACAAGTTGTAGTGGAGAGTAGCACTAGATTAACAGTTGGTTTTCTTATTATTTCTAAAAAAAAATAAATTTTTTTAAGTTCGTCTCTCGTGGTAATTATAAAGTTTTTATATTTTCCTACCCACACCATAATAGTGCAGTGGGTATTATGCATTTGTGCTGATGTGTGTAACACCTTAAAATATGGCCCACCTTAAATTATACAGATACCGATAGTCGGTGTGACCGACTATACTTTCTTATGACAAGAAATTAGAAAATAGCGGCATAAAAGAAAATAGCGGCACTTCTTAAAAATCAGGTTAACATTTGAAAATGTTGCCAAAGCACTTGTAAAACTTATGGTACACTTTTTATGTTAGAAAAGAAAACGCCATAAACAACATGTCCCTGCAGCAGTGTTCTCATTTTCGTTTGATGCTCTTAAGAAAACTCGTATTCAGACGTTTTTTCATTCAACCTGCATTTTTTCGATCAAAATTTAGCTATCGAATTTAAAAAATTTTTGTTGAATCATATTAAAGAGGACAACATTGTCTACGCCCAAGCGTCTCTGCACCTTTTATCGCCAATCTTCTGTTTCATGGAATATTTCTGCGCGTCAAGTCGCATAGTTTGGATCAGTTATAAATCTTTTAAGGAATTATAATTGAAAAAGTACTACTGATAATGAAATCAATCTTTTGAAAAATTTATGGGTCCTCCTTAAAGGTAGTTGGTTCAAATTTCATCCAAATCGGAAGACATCGATTAAAAAATTTTGTCACTTGACACGAAACCCCCCTGAATGTATATTAATTTCATTAATAAATTTGGAATTCAAATTAAAATTATTAACCTGAACTCATTCAATTAAAATATTAATTAAATCTAACAAACAATTTGATTTAAAATTGATTAACCATATAAATTATTTTCAGTGAACTGAGGTAATTGAATAAAATTAAGATTTTTCGTAAATTATTTTTTAATTGAATCAATCAACACATTGTTGGAAATCGCACAGTTTTTTGATCATGTCTTTAATCAAAATTGAAAATATCAGTTATTAAAAAAAAAGAAAATTAAAATTTTAAATTTTTGTAATCAACATATCGTCGGCTTAATATGCAAACCTGCTAAATCCACTTCTTAAGTAAATTGAAATTTTGATGCCGTGTAGTAGAGAAAGATACGATTTGTCGACCAGCATGTAGTTTTTCTTAAATTTAGTCTTAAAGTGTTTCCTCTCAAGCTGCAAATATGAAATATAAGAAGTTTTTGGTCTCTCCTTTAAAATGTGATAAAAAGGGAGTTAAGCCGACGACATATAAATAATTATTTTAGTGACAGGTGCAATATTAATGAATTGTATGCTTGATTCTATGAATTTGCCGATCAAAATAATTTTTTTTTTCTTTTTTTTCCTTCTTCAACTCAGGGTCACCTAAACACCGAGTGAAAACATTAAAGGTTGCACCCTTGCGAAAAAGCAAATGTGCAATAAAGCAAATGTGCAACAAACACATATACAATTACTTCGCACAAACGATGCAAAATTGCCAGGGTCTAAGTAAGTACAAGATTATCAGAGTAAAAGCATATAATTTTTGCAACTTTTTATGGCATTGCCAAATTGAAATAAATGCTAAAAAAGTACTCATGAAATCAACTCTACAGTAAACAACAACGCAGAAATACCATTTTGACGTAAATTTTTTTTTTTCGAATTGAAAAATACAATAAATTGTATTGCTTGTTAAAAATAAAAACAATGGAAGAAGCAGAAATGATAAAAATACTGGAATACTTTTCTGAAATTTTTTTTTAGGTGCATATTATTAAAGAATGTTTTAAAATAATCGCAAGTGCATGCATCTTTAAATATTGTCAAATGAAAGGTGCGTTGTTTAAAACATGGTTTCGTTAATGCTGAAAATTGAAGGTGCAAGCAAAATGGGTTGCTCACGTCGAATAAGTGCAACTATGCTTTTTGGCACAGTTGCAATCCATTTTGATAATATGGAGGGGTCCGATGTAATGCAAGCATGGACCATGTCACTGTTAAAAAGTGTTTGTAGTGAGACGACATGTCTTCGTTTTTTAACGACGTGCTTTCGTTTTTAAACGACTTCAAAACTAATCCTCTTGAGTATACCATGGAGTAGTTTAAAACTACTCCTTTGTAGTCCAAAGCTGGGTTATATGGTCCTCCCCTAAGACATCGTAATGTTAAATAGATCATCTTTTTTCCATACAATTGGGTAACTTTTGGACTAGTTCTAGTCCCTTGTGGGCTACTCTTTACACGCGTGTTTGGACTGGTCCTTTTATTTGCAGGGATATGTAATTTTTTCATGGTGGTGGAAGTTCCATTAAGCTCACATAAACATTTTTCAGACATATGCGATTATTCAAGTAAACCAAAGAACAATTTTTAATATTTTTAACTTTTTTCCCCTGTGGCGCCCCAGTTCAAATACCACAAGTAGTGGTATTAGATAAAGAAAGAAAGAAAAACAAATCTATTGGTTTTTAAGTATTTATGTGTGCTTGTAAAAAACTATATAAAAATCAAACCCATACACAATGTCACTCACTCACTCACACTAATACTAAAGCACTCATATATATTACAATAAATAAATCAAGAGACGTATTCATGTGTACGAAGGAATGTATTCGCAATGTGTTGAAAAAAGAAATCATAGAAATAGACAAAATAAAAAAAAAAACTAAACTAAAAATTATACAGAGAAACCTTTTTGTCAAACTAAAAAAAGAAAAAAGGTAAAACAAAGACACAAAAAATTGTCTAAAATACAAGTCAAGTCAATGCCAACAAAACCAACAATTGGGGTCTGACTATCTTTGAACTAAATTTTTTGTTCCCAAAAAGGCACACAAATGGCATAAATAAAAAAAAAAAAAACGTTTGGAAAAAAGTATTTTTAAAGCGATTTTTCAAAGCCAGAGCAGGGACAAACAAAATGTTGCCAAAAGCCAACTAAATTCTTTGGCTTAAAATGTAAAAGCTGTAGAGAAACTTACACAAATGTCGTGTATAAAAATTAAAAAGAAATACAATACAATTTATAGAACACTTGACGATTAAAGAAACTCTTTCATGGTATGATTGCTTTGGTTTTTTTATAAATTTTTTAAATCCTGAAAAGCCTAGAAATAGTTTAAAGGAAATACCACGTAAAAGATAAAATTTTATTCTTTTCTATTTAGTTGAAGGTAAAATATTTTCTTTTTATAGTTTTTTTTTCTTTTTCATAATTCTATTAATTAAGATAAAATAAACTGTTTGTTTTATTATAATTTTCATCTAAAAGAAAGACTTCTTCTTTGAGTTGCTTTAATTTTTCTTTTTTATTTTATTTTAATTTTCGCTTTAGGCCAAAAGAATTTTGTTAAATCGATAAATAAAGAAAGGAAAATTTATGCAAATCGTTTTATAATTGGAAGAATTTATTTAATTTTCTGTATAATTTCATTTCAAATAATTTTGTTTGCTGAAACATAAATTAAATTTAATGCGAATTTAAATTAAAGGCAAATTACAGTGGGATAAAGAAGCAATTTAAATATATCGGGTGATTTTTTAGAGCTATAGGAAAGTTTAAAAAAACACATAAAATTCAGAAAAATGCATGAAATCTTTATTTGAATCGATAGTACGGTCCATATAATTTATTGTTTGAAGATTATTTCATGCAAATGTTGACCGTGACTGCGCCTCAAATGGTCCATCCGCTTAGCCCAATTTTGGCATACTCTTTCCAACATTTCGGCCGGAATCTCATGAATAAATGCTTCTATGTTGTCTTCCAATGCGTCAATTGAAGCGGGCATGTGTGTATAGACATGAGCTTTAACATAGCCCCACAAAAAATAGTCTAAAGGCGTTAAATCGCACGATCTAGGCGGCCAATTGACCGGTCCCGAACGTGAAATAAAATGTTCACCGAACTCGCCTCTTGTGTGGCATGTGGCACCGTCTTGTTGAAACCACATGTCATGCAAGTCAAGCTCTTGCATTTTGGGCAAAAAAAAGTTGGATATCATCTCACGGTAGCGCTCAACATTCATAGTAACGTTACGATTCGCATCATCTTTGAAGAAGTACGGTCCAATGATGCCACCAGCCCATAAACCGCACACACTGCGACTTTTTATGGATGCATTGGTAGCTCTTGCAATGCTTTTGGCTGATCTTCACTCCAAATCGACCATTCTGCTTATTAACATACCCATTGAGCCAAAAATTAGCTTCGTCGCTGAACACAAGAAGCGCGCGATGAACTTTCTTAACAGAGCACGCATTTTGATAATAAAACTCAATAATTTGCAAGTGTGGTTTGTTTGCAAAACGATTCATGGTTAAATTATAGACCAAACTGAAGATGTTTGGCAGTGAAACAAAACACGAAACTTGCGTCAGCTGTTTAAACCAGTGTTGCCAAAAAGATAATAGCTAAAACCTCACCCGATAGAATAAAGGAAGAGATAAAATAGATAAAAAATTTAAAAAAAATGTTGCTTTAACTCTACTGATTTTTAAAACAAAACATGTTAAGATATACTGTGCAACACACAAAAAACAACAATGTTCTGCCAACTGGTTCTTGTAGAAGGAGGACTAAAAAAGACATACATTTGTCGGCGTTTTAAAAGTTTACATCTGAAACTAATTTTACGGCCTATTTAAAGTTGCATCCTGTGGTGCGATTCACTAACTTTTAACGAACCGACTATCGTAATATCTGTCAACATATATATTCGCTTGCAGTAACGATAGTGTGATTCTGTAATGTTTTTACGATTTTTGTCTACAAAATGTTAAAAAATAAACGAAAAGCACAAAAGAGAATAAAATAAAAACAAATGAAATTTTTCTTAACCCTCAGTGGTACGCATATTTTTTTATTTAAAATGCATGGAAAAAGCTCTGGCCAGACTCATGAGTAAGACGAAGGGTTAATTTGCCGGTTTTAACTGAACAAATTTTCATAGAAAATTCGTTTTATAAATCTTTTATAAGCCTGTGTTTTAAATTTGGGTTCATAAATCTTTTCCTACCAAAGTTCTTAGAACTAAAACTAGAAGCAATTTGTCAGGAAAATGTTTATTTTCTGTTGAGCACTTCGGAAGTGAGCGTGATTTCAACAGACAGACGGACATGGCTTAATCGATAAAGATGTACCCAAGGACTCAGAATATACATATTAGCCTTTCACGGACCACCACTAGTGGTGGAGTGTATACAAATTTGTTTTCAAAAAAATATTATTTATTTAAAAAAAATTTTTTTCTTCTTCTGCTGGAAAAGATGTTTAAAAAAAAAAAAAAAAATAAGTGGAGTGCATAAAAATATTTTCTCAAAAAAGTACTATTTATTTATTTAAAAAAAAATTGTTTCTTCTGCTGAGAATATTTTACTTAAAAGAAAAAAAAAAGATTTTTTTCTTTCCCATTTTAAAACAGGTTTTTAATACAAGAATGTAGTTTTTAAAGAACTTTAACAAAGTTCTAAAACACTGTTATTTCTAAAAATAACTTTTTTAAAAACGAACACTTTCTCCTTTCTTAAAGATCCTTTTTTACAATCACTTATATATGAACATATTTTAATATTATTACGAGCACCCTTAAAAAAATTCTTAAAATAACGTTTTTTAAAAAGTATCTTTTCAGAAAGCTCTACATTAAAAAAAATATTTCAAGTACTGGAGAAAAATGATGACACTCGATAACGATTGAAATTTCCGTTTAAACTGTATTGTAATTTCAATCGATATCTAATGCCGTAATTTGGCCAATCTTAAAAAAGTACCTAAAAAATAAAGAGGTTTTGGTACGAAATATCCTTTGTTAAGTATTTTTTTAAAAAAGTTTTACTATATTATAATGATTTATTTTTTGCAATAAGGACTTAAAACATCTTTAATGAGAAAACTGTTTATTTTAATATTTTTGAAAAGTACTTTTTTCAAAAAAAGTTAATTTGTAAAAATTCTCATGAAAAATTTATTCTTTTTTTAAAGAATCTTTCTTAAAATGCCACTTTTTTTTCTCTAAATAGCTTCTTTTTCAACAACAAAAAAAGTAATTCTTTTTAAAAAAGGAACAACTCAAAAAAAGTATTCTTTCAAAAAGAATAACTCCAAGAAGAGTACGTTTCAAAAAGGATATGTTCTAAAAATTAAATGTTTTAAAAAAGTAAGAAATATAAATTCAAAAAGATACCGTTTTAAAAAAATATTTTTTTAAAATGATTTTAAGAAAAAGTTTTCAAAATGGTACTTTTTCACTAACGTACTTTTTCAAAAAAGTACCTATTCAAAATTGTTTAAAAATGTAAGAAATATAAATTCAAAAAGATACCTTTTCAAAAAAAAATTTTTTAAATATTTTACGAAAACTTTTTCAAAAAAGTACTTTTCTATTAAACTTTTTGAAAAAAGTACTTTTTCCCTAATCCATTTCAAAAAAGTACAATTCCAAAAATATAACATTTTGCAAAATGCCTTAATATTTTCTTTTTAACTTCGAATAAACTTAAGGTATGTTCACACTAAACAAATATTTGACGAAAAAGCGTGACCGTAGTGATCTAATTTTTACTTTCTTTTTAACAACTTTTGCTGGGTTGTTTGTTGAACTATATTTTTTAAACAAACTGTAAAAGAATGTTAATGAATTAAAAATCAAATCAAACAAATGTTTAATAAAAACAGCGGTTACGTTTGAGGTGTCAAATGTTTGTTTAGGGTGAACATAGCTTTAGACAGGGCTCCAGGTACTTTTTTCCTTGCCCCCAAAAAATAAAAATAAAATCCCCAAAAATTCCCAAATTAAATACAAAAACTTAAAAAGTTAATACTTTTTGTTGTGTTTTTTTCTGACCAAAGTGAATTTTTTTTTTTAAATAATAACAAAAATTATAATAAGAAATCCCAAAAAAAAAAAAAAAATTATTTTATTTAGTTTGCAGCGACAGGTTTCGGCATGTTATTTTAATTTTTATACCCATCACCACAGTTTGTCATTCCGTTTGTAATTTCTATTTTTTATCCCCAAAAAAATCCTCAATCCCCAAATGACTTTTTTTGTCCATTTTGATTGCATGAAATCCCCAACTTTGAGGATAAATCCCCAAGTCTGGCAGCACTGGCTTTAGATTAGAATTTTAACGAAATGTCACCCCAAAATAATAAAAAATATGAAAATTAAAAAAAAAAAAATTTTCTTTTGAAAAAACCATGATTCGAAACAGGGAACTCTCAGTTTCTAACTTAACACACCCCCTAGACAAATGTACCATGAAGGAACGTTAATCGAATATCATTAAAATGAAATATGGCACGTTTACGGCTTACGGTAGACGGACACCGTTAAATGAAGTTCTCTCCTCATAAGGACCCAGAATATATATACTTTATAGGGTCTTAGATCAATACTGTAGAAATGACAAACTTATATATACCCTTTTCCACCTGAGGTGAAGGGTATAAAAAGTAATTTTTGGGATTTCAGTATTTTGATTATAACTCAGCCATTTTTTATACTGACGTGCTTAAGAAGAAATTTGCTAGTTAGTTGGGTTATAAAACTTGGACTAGGCAAGATCAATGGTTCCCGAAAATGGGTATTTTTAAAAAAAAAATTAATAATTTGGTCATAACTTTTTCGTATCTGAACCGATTTTCTCGAGTTTTTCAGACAATATTTTCTACTAAAAATTTTGATATATAAGGCGTAACCAAAGGTCATACTACAGTCACAAAATTCAGGTTATTATAAAATTTTTGAAATTTTTTGTATGGGGGGGTACCATGCCCACTTCTCCAACCCGGCCCACATTTTGTGTGTTGGTGTGTATTTATAACTTGAATGTTTGCACCTAATTTGGAAAGTTTGGCACTGGCCGTTCTCCAGATATACAGAAAAAAGCAATAAAAATACAACAACAAGGGATTTTTGGAAAAAATTAGAGGCAGTCGTGGTTTTTTTAGTCATATCTCAGCCATTTGTGGACCGATCTTGCTGAATTTCAATAGCACGAAATGGTGGACTATATGTGACATAAATGTAAAACAACCTAGCCGCTATCATGTCTGGAGTCTCCGGAAAACACATATCAAACGTAAGACGGACAGACGGACGGACATCATTAAATCAAGTTCTCTCCTCATAAGGACCCAGAATATATATACCTTATAGGGTCTTAGATCAATATTTTAGAAATTACAAACGGAATGACAAACTTATGGTTAACAACTTTGCTAAATTGCTAAATTGCGGTGAACAAAAACATAACAAAACTTACAACTGATCACAACCAGTTGTCTTAATTAAAATTCAACTGAATTGAGTTGTGAATTGTAATAGGGACCTTAAATTGCAAAAGCACCGCAACGAAAGAATGCAAATGAACAAAAATTGCCATAAAAATTTCATGTTGTCCTCCTTTAGTACTTTGGGATAATTTTTCCTGGGGTCACATTTCGCAGCGCGAAACCTGTTCATACTAGTGCTGGGAAACTAACGATATTATCGATAGTCTTAAAATATCGAAAATATCGATAGGAAAAATATAAATATCGATATTTTTATTATTTAAAACACAGCTATGAAGACATGTTACAGCAGCTATACACACACAGTTTTTTTGCCGCAAATTTTGAATTGCTATTATTAATTCGCGCTGAATTACAGCAATGAATACAAACAACAAGAATGGCAAGTGGTATGGAATTAAAGGCCTTTAAGTCGAAATTTGTACATGTTTATATAGGGACTGAAATGTCAAATATTTTTGTAATGTTGTAAAAAAATGCAAATCCAAATACAATAGCAAGTATGTGACAAAACAATGAACGACCATTAGAGGATAAGTCCGCTAGATTGATTACCTTTTTGGGTTTAGAATTTAGAAATTTTTTTAAAGTTGCAATGGAAAATCTTATAGTCCCTGTTACTTCGGTTCCTTCAGAAAGGTACTTATAAATTTTTAAAAAACTCCCATCTAAAATAACGTGCGTATATACAAACGTCTCATACATTCAATAAAGTGATAAAAACAACGGACTGTAGCCTTATAAAAAAATAATTAAAGTTTTCCTGCACAAGTACAAACATAGTTCAGTGAAATCTGAACTATCTATAAATATCGATAGTAGAAAATATCGATATTATCCCAGCACTAGTTCATACAAAACAACGTTATACCCCTAATCCTTCTTTTAAAGAATGTTTTTAAGAAAAAATTCCCTTAAAAAAGAAAATACATATCTTTTTAAAATAACACATTTTCTAAAATGTAGTGTTATGAAAAATACCTTTTTTAAAAGAGAACTTTCTTTTAGAAAGTACGTTTTTAATTTTAGTGGCTTTTAATAAAGAAAATAATTTTTAAAAGAATATTTTTAAAAGAAATTCTATTCTAAACCCTACGCTAGGAAGATAAATTGTTACCCACTGTAAAGTTTGCTTACTTTAAATTATTCATGGTGCTTAAGATTGTTGTTAAAGCAAACTTTTTATTGATTTAAAAACACAATCACTTTATTTGCTTAATACCATGTTCACACGGACAGCAATATTCGTGTTTCGCTCTCTTATTCCTGTTTCGCGCCCCAAACATGATTGAAACGACTTGTTTCCCCATACAAAATTTTGTGAGCGAAAAAGGTCGTTTCATTTTGAAACAGGCTGCGAAACAGGAAAAATGTACTATCATCTCCAATTTTGATAACATTTATCGTTAGTTTATCTGAACTAGCTCTCAAAAAAAAGCAAAACAAAGAAAAAAACAAAATAAAAATTGATGTCTAATAAAATAAAGTGATAATTATAACATAATAATATCAATAAAAGTGTTAAATAATATATGTTTAAGTTTTATTTACTTTTTTATTTATTTAAAAAAAATCACACTAACAACACAAAAAAAAATGTCAAAATGAAACAGGAATGAATCGTATGAACAGCATGTTTGGCAAACTAGTTTCAACGAGCGAAACGAGTGGGTTATAACGTCGTATGAACATAGCATAAAATTGAATATGAGATTTTCCCCAAAATGGCAATAAAAACGCCCCATTTTTGTCCCCTAGTTCAATGGCATTTCTGTTACATAATATTTTTTAAGCTTATTTTTAGTAGACCTAATGGTAAACACTGGACTAAAACAAAAGTAGGAAATATCTATAACAAAAATTAAGAAGTAAAAAAACATACTAAAACAACAGGATAAACGGAAGTAAAAATACGAGCACAACGGATGCTAGATTATCTTTAGCGTCAAGCATAAATGATGGCAACTACGTGACACATCAACTAATTGTCGTGAAAAGAACAACGCCAACGACAAAAAAAAAAAAAACAACAATAGCAACAACAACGGAAAACAATAAAAAAAAAAACGCCAGCCAAACAACAACCAACCCGTCAGTAGCAACAGACCATATTTCTATTATAAACAACACTACGAACACAAGTTGTCCTACTGCCACCAGTACAACTTGTACTGCTGCCACTCGTTGTGGCATCAACATGAAGCGAACTGACTGTAACTTCAACTGACTTAACAGCAATTGAAATATACGTGGTGGCAGTTACAGATTTTTGCTGCCAATTCTTAAATAAAAAAAATACTAAAAATAATTTTTTAAGGTTCCTACAGATTTAATTTTTTTTTTGTATAAAAAAATTAAACAAATTGTTGTTTCGTTTCTTGGCAATTTTGTTGAAATTTTCTGGAAAAGAATCGACCAAATGAATTGATTCAATAAAATGTTTTTTTATTTAAGTTTTTTCGCTGCTGTCTTTAAGACAAAAAGCTTTAAAGCTTTAACTTTTTGAAGTGGCCTTAAAAATTTAAGTGAAACTTAAAAGTAGCTAAGAAAAGGAATTTCAATAAGACTTTCAAACAAATCTATAAATATATTTGTATAGGGTGGTTAAGGTTTAAGGGGCGATGTTGATTTTGAAAAAAAAAACACAAATTATTTAGGAAATTATTGTCATTTCTTTTTATTATGATAATATTGGTATGGTTCAATCATGTATGGAACAAAATATCGGCCAAATGGCCGTCGCGACTTCGGCGGCACACCTGCATCCGATGGCCCAAATTTTCAATGACGCTGAGGCATAATTGAAGTTCTATGCCTTTAATGTGCCGAATTATCTCATCCTTTAGCTCTTGAATTGTTGCTGGCTTATCGACGTACACCTTTTCTTTCAAATGAAAGAAATTGACATCGCGTCCACTTGAGATAACACGGCCCTTGAATTTGTCGCGCAAAAAGCCATTGTTTCGTTAGCTGTGTGGCAAGTGGCACCGTCCTGTTGAAACCACATATCGACCACTTCCATATCTTCCGATTTGAGCCATTAGAAGTTCGTTATCATTTCACGATAGCGAACACCATTCACAGTAACTGCCTGACCGGCTTCATTTTGGAAAAAACGGCCCGATGATGCCGCCACCCAATAAATTGCACCAAACAGTGACTCTTTGTGGGTGCATTGGTTTTTCGACAATCACTCTTGGATTATTATTCGCCCAAATGCGGCAATTCTGCTTATTTACGAGTCCACTGAGATGAAAATATACATCATCACTGAAGATGATTTTTTTCAAAAATTGATTAACCACTGTTGCCATTTCTTGCTACCATTCAGACCATTGCCAACGTTTGGAATGGTCAAGAGGCTTTAGTCCTTGAGTCAATTGCACCTTGTTTGTGTGTAAATGCAAGTCTTTATGCATTATGTTTATCAACGACGAGCGTGAGAGGTGCAATTGGTGGGCACGACGACGAGTTGAGGTGGACGGCTCTTCAGCCACACTATCGCGAACAAAAGCATAGTTGCCAGTTTTACTAAGAAAAAAACGCTTGTCCAGACTACAAAGGAAAAATTTCTAAGCTGTCTAAAATATTGATTTGTCCGGATTACTGGATAGTTCGTACTATCGAGTGTCCGCATTATAGGGGTTGTACTGTAGTTTTAAGTTTTCTTTGTAAGTGTCGGTTCACACAAGTCAAGTGTGACTCGTCAAGTCTTGACTACAGACTGCAGAATTTTGAAAAATTTTTAAGCTGTCTATTATATTGATTTGTCCGGATTAGTGCTGGGATACTATCGATAGATTTCACTATCGATATATTGCTACAACCTGTTGTTTTATCACTTTCTTGAGGGGGGGGGGGGGGGGGGGATTTTATACCATGTGAGATAAGGCCATGATGGCTTTCTTTGTTACAAGATTTATAAGCGATTCATAATGATTTTGGTTTTTTTTTTTCATTTGAATAAGAGATAAAGCCATCAAGACCTTAGCTCACATTAGCAATATTAGAAAATGGCTTTATCTCTCATTTCAGTTCCGGAGACACTAAAGTTAAGTATTGAAATCTGGCTTCGCATACTAAAGTTTTTCTGCTTGCGTTACAAGATTAAAAAAATGTTTTTCAGTGATAACTAAGGATTTTCCCTTTTACATTATGTTAACACCATGCATAACAATATTCTGAAAAAATATGGCTTTATCTCTCATTTGCGAAAAAAAAATATGGCTATATCTCTCATTTCGCAAAATTTTAAATATGACCTTACCTCTCAATGATTGGGCAATAAGGCCATTATAGCTTTATCTCCTTATTGAATGAGAGATAAAGCCATCATGGCCTTATCTCAGATGGTTTTAAAGCAACCCCCCATTGAATGTATGAGACGTTGGTATATACGCACGTTATTTTAGATGGCAGTTTTTTACAAATGGATAAGAACGTTTCTGAAGGAACCCAAGTAACAGGGACTATATGATATTCCATTGCAACTTTAAAACATTTTCTAAATTCTTAACCCAAAAGGGTATTCAATCTAGCGGACTTATCCTCTAATGGTCGTTCATTGTTTTGTCCTATGCTTGCAATTGCATTTGGATTTGCATTTGTTTTTTACAACATTACAAAAATGTTTGACATTTCAGTCCCTATATAAACATGTACAAATTTCGACTTAAAGGCCTTTAATTAGCAGTAAAAAGCACTGCTAAGCAATCCATACCACTTGCCATTCTTGTTGTTTGTATTCATTGCTGTAATTCAGCGCGAAATAATAACGGCAAGTAAAAATTTGCGGCAAAAAACTGTGTGTGTATAGCTGCTGTAACATCGCTCATTTGTTGCAAGACCGGCATAACTCAAAAAAATCCATTTCGAGATAAACGCATTTAAAGTTTTGTATTTGCACTAACTACTTAGAAAAAAAGAAGACACATTCTCTTCAAACTGGGAAAATATAAAAGATATAAAGATGAATTTAATACACAATATAAAGAAAAACAAAGCAAAAAATTCTGCATCTCTAACTCCAAAACTTCATTTTTTGAGTTATGCCGGTCTTGCAGCAAATGTGCGAAATGTCTTTATAGCTGTATTTTAAATAATAAAAATATCAATATTTATATTTTTCGTATCGATATTATCGATTGTCTTAAAATATCGAAAATATCGATAGGAAAAATATAAATATTGATATTTTTTAATATTTTTAATTAGGGTTATGTTCATGAAATTTAATTTTTCATTAAATTATTTTTATGAAGAAAGGAATTTTACAACATGAAAATTAATCAAAATTGTTATTGATAATCTTACATTCTTGACGTGGCTCGGGCTCGAACCCTGGCCGGCAGGTTACCATGACATGTTTCGATCGCAACCACTCGATCTCCTCAGATGGATTTGCCGTCTTACACTCGCAGCCATCGACGACTGCTGACGTCAATAGTCAAACATCAATCCTTAAACCAAATTGTATTTAAACATTTGGTAGATCGAAATTTGCTTTCCTGAATGGTTATCCATTTTAATTGATTTTACATGTTTTTTCCTTACTTCTGTTTTTTCGTACTTTTGTCAAGCATTTTTCTTGAAGTCCAAGTACATTTTTTGTTTTTTCATTTTGTCTTTCTCTTTTCTGTTGACCTTTTTCAGCACAACTTGAAGGACAAATGTACACATAGAGCTCGTGCCTTAGCTTTAACAATAATTAGTATTGTGGTTATTTTGTTGAACTATTTATGGTTTTTAATCCAAATTTTTAATATTTTTAATTAGGCTTAAGTTCATGAAATTTAATTTTCATTAAATTATTTTTATGAAGAAAGGAATTTTACAACATGAAAATTAATCAAAATTGTTATTGATAATCTTTCATTCTTGACGTGGCTCGGGCTCGAACCCTGGCCGGCAGGTTACCATGACATGTTTCGATCGCAACCACTCGATCTCCTCAGATGGATTTGCCGTCTTACACTCGCAGCCATCGACGACTGCTGACGTCAATAGTCAAACATCAATCCTTAAACCAAATTGTATTCTAACATATGGTAGATCGAAATTTGCTTTCCTGAATGATTATCCATTTTAATTGATTTAACATGTTTTTTCCTTACTTCTGTTTTTTCGTACTTTTGTCAAGAATTTTTCTTGAAGTCCAAGTACATTTTTTATTTTTTCATTTTGTCTTTCTCTTTTCTGTTGACCTTTTTTCATAAAAATAATTTAATGAAAATTAAATTTCATGAGCTTAAGCCTAATTAAAAATATTAAAAATTTGGATTAAAAACCATAAATAGTTCAACAAAATAACCACAATACTAATTATTGATATTTTTATTATTATTTTAAATACAGCTATAAAGACATGTTCCTATCGATGTTTTCGATATTTTAAGACTATAGATAATATCGATAGTCTATCAATAGTTTCCCAACACTAGTCCGGATTACTCGATAATTCGGACCAACGAGTGCCCGGATTATAGAGGTTGTACTGTAGTTTTAAGTGTTCTTTGTAAGTGACGTTTTAAGTGAAAAAAGAAATGGCATTCTCTTTTCCCTTCTCTCCTAAAAGCTCAAGACTTGACGAGTAAAACTTGACGTGTCTGAACCGGCACTTACTTGACAATTACTTTTTTCTTATGTTTATCTTTTTAAAAGTCTCAAGTAAACTTAACTTTACTTGAAATATATCATATATTTTTCCTTTTGGTAAAATAAGAAAATAAACTGCTTATAGAAAAGCACTTTTCTAAAAATCCTTTCAGTGTAAAGAGCCTTATTAAACATTATATCACCAAAAATCCTTTAAGTACACATTTTTTAAGCACATCTATAATTAAAAAAAATATCATTTCTTAGTCTTTGTAGTGATATTTTACGGTAATCGTGATAAAAGGTAATCGTGTTATTTAAAGCTTATTAGTCATTTATCTAATGCAAACTTTAGATCTGGCACACCCTGATGATTGTAAAAACTTCAACTAGGTACTTTAGATGGTTGCCATCTAAAAAAATACATCATTCTGGCATTGCTACTAATCCATTCTCATAAATTAGATTATCGATAACCGAAATAAGTTTATTCTTACAGTTGCCCATCTTTATTGCCATCTGTAGTAAACAGAGTCTATTAAGTGTTGTCAAGTTATTTTTTTTAACCAAAAAGTATCCCCCTATCGTTGAAACATTGTTCTTAAGCAAACATTTAACTAACAAATATTTTATTACAATATTTCCTTCTGCAATATTTGCTTACAATGTGACTGTATCTAAAATTTTTATGCATTTGAAATAGTTTTGAAAAAAGTTTTCAAATATTTACATATTAAAATTTATATTTATTCAATTTATAAATTTTTTTTGTAATAAAAATAGTTTTTTACTTTCTGAAATAAAAGAAAAACTTACCTTACTGCAGGTACTTCTAAAATATCCCATTCTACGGATGTATAAAACTCTGATAAATCTACACCAACTTCAACAATATTTGTACCATTTAATTCATCAATATGGCGTAAATCAACCTGAAATAAAAAAGAAACACATGAAAAGACATAAAGGAGAAAAACAAACGAAGCAATAAAAAGTCGTAAAAAAGAAAAGAAAAAAAAAAACAAACAAAAAAAAAAAAAAGAATTACCTTGGAATAAAGCCCACATATAGACAAATTTTTTCCTGTACATATGAAAAGTCATTGACTTAACAGGGTTGGATAATTTAAGAAAATTAAAGATTTTTTGACACATTAAAATATGTGACAAGAGAATAAAAATATAAACGCTGGTGTTTCACAGTGTTTTTGGAACAACTCTCTATTTAATAATCGGCTCCGTTTTCTCTTAATGCGACGAACTCACTATGTCTATTTAATGATGATACAGCTTTTCAAAGTTCGAATGTGAACTCGAAAATAACTTCTGACCAACTCAATGATTATCTTAGTCTAGAGAAAACTTGACTGAAAATTGAGGAATTCAGTAAGCGAGTTTAAAAGTAGACACGTTACGTTTACACTCAGCAGAGGAATAGGTCCACCTGTGGCACTTAATAATATTACAATACCCCCCCATCGATTTTCTAAGATTCCTTGATAAACATTGGATAAGATGGCTGACTTTGCGCCGATATATAGAAACCAAAAGACATCACTTCAAGATAACAGCCTCTAGACTTTACTGGTTAATTAGTGATAATTCTAAGCTTAGCATGGACTATGGAATCATTCTGTATAAAATAGTTTTAAAACTGATTTGATGATATGGTATCCAATTGTGGAAAACAGTTAATAATTCCAGTTTCGAACTTATAAAGAGGGCACAATCGAAAATTCTTAGAACCATGACTGGAGCGTCGTTGAATTAATATAAGAAATGAGAACATCCATTGGGTTTTAGATATTTCACTAGTAAAAGATGAGTTCCTCAAAGTCCAAGTAAAATGTATTATATAATTGATAAAATCGTCCAAATCCGCTTTCCAGGTATCTTTCTCAACTCCAAACACGAAAAAGGCTTGAAACATAAAAGTTCTCCTAGAGTGGATTGTTAGGCCTACAACACCGGGGGATTGCCGTAGCGATATTTTATCTTTTGGGGTTGCATTCTTTAGGGCATAGCTAGGTGCAGGCCATACCTGGGACCTGATTCTGGCAGTCGTGATTGAGTTCTTTCCCGATTCGAAAGCAATTTAATATCTAATTATTACCGTCAATAATGAACGAATCGGAATTATTATTTCAGTGTTGTTAAGCATTAATTTGACTTTCACAATACTGAAAAAATAATTTCGATTCGTTCAGTATTGACTGAAAGGATTAGAAATAAAATTGCTTTCGAATCGAGATCACGACTGCCAAAATTAGGCCCCTGAAATTTGGCAGTGGTGACATCGTGGCTGACCAAAGATTATATCTAGCACCACGGGAGTTTGTAGCTCCTAGTGATTCAGTACCAGACTGACTAATATTTGAGGCCTCTCTTGAGTGGAATTGTCTTTGTGCCTCAGATAAATTCTGTAAGATATACATTTTATCTGATAGTAAAATGGGTGATGAGGTTGAGAATTTTTGGTTGATGCTCCTCCTTAGACGGTGAGAATATTGCTTGAGTGAAGAGCGTTAGTTGTGGGGTAAAGACCAGCATTTAAATAACGGCTGTCACAGTAGAAACACAGCCATTTCTTCTACTTCTTCATTTGTCATTGGCTAAAAAATAAAAACTATTGCTTTTAATTCTGATTCATTAAATCGAAACAGTCGCAATTAAACCAACTCAAAAAGCGTAAAGTTGTAAACAAATTTTTGTTTTATGCTCGAAAGATTTTGGTTTCGACTGCAGTTTTTAAAAACCATGGTAAAGATTTAGTAGTTGTGGAACGAATGAGGTGAGAATATACTGTTTTGTAATATGATCACTGAATTCGTGGATTTTTCGACGTAGCAACAAGTTGATGCACCGATTATGAAGAGTGGAGTGGGTTGCTGGAAGTGGTGAAAAGTCAGCAGCTACTGAGAGCGAAAAGTTGAGGTACCGCTATTCAATTAGAGAAGAGTGCTGGGTGCTGAGACTCCGATTTTGGATTAATGTAGAGTCGAGAGAAGATTATTTTTTAAAAAAAGTTAACTACTTTATGAAATGTGCGTTGGCAGAAAAATGCTCTTTCACAGGGAGTGCTGTTCTCCTGGGAGAATGCTGTCAAGGATCCCGTGGTTATTCTGGGTTAAACCCAAAATATCAGGAAGGGAGTTCCTGAACTACACGGAAGCCTTCGCTTGTGAAAATTCGAATTGTGAGGACGGATCACCATTAGGTACTGTTGCTATTCAACAGATACTGCTGGCAATTTCTAAAGCAGTGAAGGTTACATAGCTCGAGCTCATAAACAATGGGCAAGTGTATAATTCTGCCGTGTTATACACTTTAATTGCTGCCTGTGTGTGCTTTTGGCTGTCACACTCGGGGGTGTTTGGTAAACGCTTAGTTTTTCGCCCAAGCGAATGAGATCCACCATGGATCTTATTTACTTCGGTTCTCTTAGAATTTCGTACGTGTTATATAATAAACATAATAAACACATTTGTTACTAGCACAACCATGTTAGTAACTAACGCGACCAGTGTTGCCACTTTGTGGGTAATTACCCGAATTTGGTATCATTTTTACGGTCGTGGGTAGAGCGTGGGTAATTTCTCTTAGGTGTAATTTAGGTACAATTTAAAATTTTTACTTCAGATGCCAAATAAAATCAAGATTCGATTTCAGTGATGACATTTATTTCTTTTTAAATATTGTTACTAAGAAATGCACATCCTTCTGAACCATAGTCTCGGTTTCTTTTTAAGAAACGACTTCAATTATTAAACATAGATATATTTTCAAATGTTTGGTAATAAATGTCGCAAGAAGGACCCTTAGATTTGGAGAAAGATGCCTATCATAGTGATTTAAAACCTGAAGTTTATTGAAAAAAGTTATTCAAACTAAAAACTTGCCTGGGGGAAGATATGTTTCCAATATTGCAACATGTAATTAATTTTATTAATTTAAAGGGTGTTTTTTAAGACCGTGAAACTTAAAATGGTAGACAACACATAAAAATTAATTTTAATCGAAGATTGATACACGTCATTACCATTTGAAACTGATTTAAAACAAATAGACACCGCACCTGTCCTTGACGAAACGCATTGCAGACGTCCACTTTTGTTTCTATTTTTCGAATAAAATGAACAATGTTGACCTCCAAGACACCGATTGTTGCTGGTTTATCAGCATTAACCACTGACTTCGCAACCCTACGGAAAACAATCAATAAGTGTCACATCGCACGGCCTTGAAGTCTAATTGACAGTTTATTTCTCTAAATCAACACATCGCCGTCATTTGTGCAAAAAAAGTTGCGTCATTTAAGTCATGAAGTCACCTTTAAGTTCAAAGTATATTTGGATAATTTGGTGGCGTTGTTCAAGCATGAATCTATTCATGATGATATGCCTGATCAAAAAGTAAAAACAGTATGACAGTTCGTTTGATAGCTAACCTTTCGTAAGCTCTATGGGGCTAAAAAGCATCCATGATAAAGCAATAACAAGGAACATTTTAAGCCTTCCCAAGATATATCAACCAAATGTGGAAGTTAAACTCATTATTTTAGCGGTTTTATTTTATGTTTTATTAATTTTTTTAAGTCTTTAAAGTTATTTATTGTTAATTTAAATAAAATTAACAGTTTGACTAATATTGATCTTGTTTTTATGAGTTTGTTGTGTTTTTGCTTCTTTGTAAATGTATTTTTATTAAATAAAACTTAAATTTTATATCAGGTGTAATTTCATTTAAATCGGGTAATTTTGCTTCATCTCAAGTGTAATTTTGAATCTTGCCGGTGGTAACACTGAAGGCGACTGATGAGATAAGGGATTTTATCTCTCTCTCTCTCTCGCTTTCGATTCCAGTCGTTTTCTTTGTCAATAACCTTTTTAATAACAAAATTTGTTTTCTTCATATTAAGGAAATTTCTTGCATTTAATAAATGCTCAATTTTCAAATGAAAATTTTAGCTCGACTGATTAAATATTTTGTTAGCTAATTGTTATTAAAGCTTTTGCTAATTTTGCATAATTTATCTACAGTTTTTATTTAAGTAAAGTGTCTTTAGAACCTCAGGATAACTTAGGGATAACTTTTAGAAATCCTAAGTTTCCATTACTGTAAAACATTAAAAAAATCTGTTTCTAAAAAAAAAATCATCAACATATTGCGCCTTTTAAAAAGAAAAGCATACGAAACAAAACTAAAAATTTGCAAAAAGAAAATCACCATAAAAAAACTTTACAATACATTATCGCCATCCAAATGCTTCCACAACATCATCAACATCTGGTTTGAAAATGTATAAAGTGTATGAAATTCAAACAAGAGAGACCGACAGAGGGAAGATAAAAAAAGTGATGAAATGAGATGAATTGACTTGATATTTTAACAAACGGAAATTGTAACTGGGAAGCATTGAAGGAAATTAGTTTAATAAACTATTTCCTGTGATATTTCTTGCTGGTAACTGCAAAAATTCCAAGACAGGTGAAGAAATATTTTGAGATTTTTTTGTTGAAATCTTTCCAAATCGTTTTGGATTATTAGAAAAGAAGGAGATTGAAAAGTATTTGCTGGGAGTTTTGAAATAAAAATAATGATACAAAAAAAAAAAGGAAAGAAAATGTTTATTTAATTGGCTTTTTTAGGCTTAAAACTTGTTTCATATGGAAAGTGAAAGGAACGCAAAAATGTCAAATAAATAAAATTTGCTTGATACCAAACCAGCGGTGGCCAACACGCAACAAATGTACCGCTGTTAACATGTGTAATGCAGAAAAAAACTTTGCTTTATCCGTTTTGTAAAAATAACAATAAAACAACAGCAAAACAAAAAAAAAAGTTAAAAGTTAATGTTTTTATATAAAAAAAAACAACAAGAAAAGATTTTTACTTTCTCAATGGAAATTATCTTAAAACTTTGTACGTGAGAAGTTACAACAAAATAAACACATTTCTGACTAACGCAATCATAGAATTAGGTTTTTTTTTTGGCAGCTGAGTTAGGTTTTTTTTTAATCTCTATTTCTATTCTTGTCGTTTTCTTTGCTACATTTGGCGACGCACAGAGGGATGGCTTCATCAATTTTTGTGCAAAAATATAAGGTGTAGTCCCAGATCAGTGAAAGTTGGCCTCGACCTTTGTAATGAATATATTAAGAGAAGAAATGGTATTTTATCAAAATCAGCCACGTCTACCCTCAATACACGCCTAATCGTTTTTTTTTTATAAAATTTTTCCTATTCAAATCAAAGTCTTCACATTTGGTGCATACACTTTATAGAATAAACAAATGATGTATGCCAAGTTTCTTCAATATCAGCCACTTCATCCGCCTACCTCCCATACAATCGAAATCAAATTTTGCTCATATAATTTTTTTCCTTCCACGCGCAAGTTTTCAAATTTCAAACACTCGGGATGTTTAAATTTTTTTGTACTTACTTTAAGTACGAGTGGTACTCAAAAATGCAAAAATGAATAAAACTAAAACTAAATGGGATTACTTTCGAAAATCAATCCACGAATTTCATAAAATAAGTAAAAAATTCTTAAAACTAAGAAAAATATTTGATTTTTAGTTGAACTGTTAATTTTTAATTTTTGATATTCTTTAATTAAGCAAAGACAAAGTCTTGACAGAAAGAATACGAAAAAACAGAGGAAAAAGGAGACAACATGTAATTTGATATTTAAGTGATAATAACAGCAAATTTCGAACCACCAGTACTACTGGTTAAAGATTGATGTTTGACTGTTGGCTAACGGGCACCGCAGTGGTGCTGTGGGTAGAACACAAAAATCTTCTGACGATAGAAAGTGGTGTTTCTTGAAACATGTAAAGATCAACCCGGGTTCAAATCCCAGCTCAGCCAAGAAAAATTATCAATAAATTTTAATAAAAAATTCCAAGTTGTAAAATTCCTTCCCTCAGTGAAAATAATAATGAAAATTAAATTTGATGAACTCAAGCCTAATTAAAGAATATCAAAAATTAATTCTTAAAACTTTTCGTTGGTGTGCCACTCTGAGAGTAAACTGACAAACTGAGCGCCTTAATCTCATTTAACTTATCAACGTTTGTTGCAGACACTACAACAACACCAAACAAGTAGCTAAAAAAACGATTAGCTTGTTGTGTGTAGAGACAATAAAAACAACTGAACAAGACGAAAACACATTATTTTCATGTTTAAAAAGTTAAATTGGGAACTCTTGCTTTATATTTTCAGTTAAATATGTAGATCTCGAGAATATGTTAAGGACAAAAAATTAATTGAGGTCGGTCATATATTTTATTCCACTAGGGTAGACTCCTGGGCATTTATGGAACTTTTTCTTCAATATATTTCTAGACTGCATTTAACATTTTGTATGGGAGCCCCCTTAAAGAATGAAGACAGCGGGTAGGTATGTTAAAAATAAATGATTGAGATAAAAAATCAAGTGTGCTTGGTCATACATACATTTGACCCATCCAACAGGGCATCCTAGGCACTGCAGGGGCCAAATTTAAGAATTTCAACCATACAATGAATCAAATTTTTACTTTTCTTAAAGGAAATTTTATTGTGGAACTTCGGTTTTTTAGGTTTTTCAATAAGCTAAAGCATTTTTGAGTTACGCTAACATATGTTGTGCAACCTCCTCCATTTTCGAAATAACGGTTTATCTCGAAAACCAGAGCTAACCTAAAAAACGGCTAGCTCTACTGGATTCAGCGTACCCGAATTAGGTTAAAACGCCAGGTGCCCGCCCAGCTTGTCTCAAAAAAAGTGTAAATTTCTTACACAATGTTATACAAAATGTTGTTATTATTAATAACTGGGCGCCGCGAAATAACTTTCAGGTTCAAAAGGTCCCAAGAAAAAATATTAAGTTAGGCCAAAAAAGTTTTCATACAAATGTAGGAGTAATTTTATTATGAAATAGCTGCCAGCCCTCTCGTTTGAATTTAATTTTTTTGGAAGTTAATTAATTTCTTTTCCGGGGAGTTATATCATTTTATTTTTATACCCACACCACAATAGTGGAGAGGGTATTATGCATTTGTGCTAATGTGTGTAACGCCTTAAAATATTGGTCCTAGATCCACCTTAAAGTATACCGATCGACTCAGAATCACTTTCTGAGTCGAACTAACGATGTCCGTCCGGCTGGCTGGCTGGCTGTCCATGTAACCTTGTGCGCAAAGTACAGGTCGCAAATTTGGAGATAATTTGATAAAGTTTGGGGCACAAGTTCTTACTGGCACAAGGACCAAGCTTATTGAAAATGGGCCAAATCGTAGGAGCACGAGGGAATATAGGGGGAAATTTCTTCCTCTCAGAAACTATCAAACCGATTTTAATGAAATTTAAAACATAGATAGAACCGTATCTTTATGGACACAAATGCATTTTTTAAAAAAGAGGACCACGAGGGGAGATAGGGGCAATTTCTGCCTCTCACAAACTTTCAATCCGATTTTAATAAAGTTTATAAACATAGGTAAATCCATAATTATATAGACATATAAGCATGATGTGTTTTTAATACTGTGGTGTAGGGTATCATATGGTCGGGCTTGACCGACTATACTTTCTTACTTGTTTTTTTGTGTGGAAGTTATTTAATTTTTTGTGGGAGTGTTTTAATTTTTAATTCTTTGCAATTTCTTAAAATTTTTTAACATTTTCCATTTGTATGGCTGACTTCCAAAACGTCAAATGCTTTGCATAAGTACAAAGTATAATGTGTCATTACGCCGCAGTACAATATATATGCAATGCAAACCCTACCAAAACATCAATGGTGCGTATTAGTAACGCAGCAAAAAACCATCAGATCATCGGTTTCAAAGTTGATGCTTTGTGATATTTGACATTTAATTTGCAAGCAATGCAGATTTATTTTAATGTATTATTCATTGCATCACTTATATTTCAAAACGTTTAAATAAACGGAACACATAGTTGCATTGTTTCGGCACTTTGTACATGTGCATCGTTAAAATACAGTAGTAAAACTGTATACAAACTTTGTGTTAGTACGTTTTGGAAGTCAGCCTATTTGTTAGCTTTTTTTGGTAAACTACCTAAAATGTAAAAATTCAAGCACAAAGTAGTTGAAAATATACATACTTATTTGGGTTGGGGTCATTAACCCGAAACTTAAATCCTGAATTCGAAAATCCAGAACTTTAAAATCCCAAATTTTAAAATACCTGCATTTTCTTTTCTTTTTTATGGAATAACAAACACCGTGTTTGATAAATGCTTGCCAAGCAGACGAATTCACTCGTGCACGTGTGCTGGACGTAATATTCGCCGTAATATCTAAAGTTTTTGATTTTCTATCCAGCATCGTCGGTGTGACACATACAAACACATTTTGACTTATACTACCACAATGCTTGATGAGTACCCTGCAAATAAAATTGGACCACCTGATCTATTTTGATAAAATGGACTACTCCATGGACTGGTCCGATGTAATGCAAGCATGGACCATGTCATTGTTAAAAAGTGTTTGTAGTGAGACGACATGTCTTCGTTTTTTAACGAGATGCTTTCGTTTTTAAACGACTTCAAAACTAATCCTCTTGAGTATAACATGGAGTAGTTTTAAAACTACTCCATAGTAGTCCAAAGGTGGGTTATATGGTCCTGCCCTAGGACATCGTTATGTTAAATAGACCATGTTTTTTCCATACATTTGGGTTACTTTTGGACTAGTCATGGTCCCTTGTGGGCTACTCTTTACACGCGTGTTTGGACTGGTCCTATTATTTGCAGGGTGTAACAATATCATTAAAAATGTTTAAGCCTGAATGTATGCAATAGGGATGCCAAACGGGAAATCCCGCAATTTTATTAATTTTTTTTAATCCCGGGATTTTTCGGGATTTTTAATACATCAAGTTTTGTGTACACAAATTTTATTTATTTTTTATTTTATTGAATTTTTACACTCTGGCTGTGTGTGAAACGGTAGCAAAGTACTCATGGAAGTAAAATGTTGACACTGTTGAGGTGAATAAAATTTCACCAGCTCTGGGAGCTAGTACAAATTTTGACATAAGCGTAGAAATTTCAATTCACCATAGAACTTTGCTACCGTTTTACACACACCCTCTATACAAAAAAAAAAAAAAAAAAAAATATTAAAAATTATATTTCAGTTGTATTTTTTATTTTTATAATTCTTATTTTTGAGTTACATTTTTTTTTGACACACAACGATTATTTAAAATTTATATTTTTTGCTTGATATATGACGAATATTTCATGAATTTGATATTTTGCTTAAGGATCACCATTATTTTAAGTTGAAACGAAATTTGCAGATTCACATTTCAAGACTTTTTTATACCCTTCACCACAGGTGGTGAAAAAGGGTATATAAAAGTTTGTCATTCCGTTTGTAATTTCTATAATATTGATGTTAGACCCTATAAAGTATATATATTCTGGGTCCTTATGAGGAGCGAAGTTGATTTAACGATGTCCGTCTGTCCGTTGAAATGGATTTTCCGAAGACCCCATATATGATGGGGGCCAGCTTATTATACATTTATGTCACATATGGTCCGGAATTGTTTGCTATTGAAATTCAGCAAGATCGGTCCACAAATGGCTGATATGAGTAAAAAACCACGACTGCCTTAATTTTTTCCTTTAAAGGTCCAATTAGACGTGACATTACCATACAAACACTGTATTACCAAAACGATATAAACATACCATACAAACCAATTAAATTTTGGTTTCTACGGTAATACAGTGGCTATGGTAATACAGTGTTGGTAATATGGTTTTTTTTGTTGTTTTTTTATACCCTTCACTACAAGTGGTGAATTTTATTTGTAATGTTTTTAATTTTACGCATACACATACACATTAATGCATGCATATGATATGCCGCTCAAACAAAGATACAAACTCATAGACTCAATATATATAGCCGAGTTGTTAAGTTCTCTCCGGAGACTGATGATATTGCCAGTTCGAATCCCAAAAAGAATTTTTTTAAATTTTTTTTATTTAATTTTTTTATGTTCTAAAAAACAATTTTAAGATTATAAAACATCAACTATGGCAAAAGGGGAAACGGGCTTAGGAACATATATAAATTTTTTGTTTTTTTATATTCTTCGGCTTGGCGAAATGAAAAGTTATTTATACCTATCTAAAGAACGTTATTTATGTTTATGACTTTTTGTTCTTATCTCACCATGGTGAAGGGTATATAAGATTCGGCATAGCCGAATATAGCACTCTAACTTGTTACAATTATTCTACCAAAAAAATAATGATTAGTTCTATGCAAAATATAGAAATCAAGAAATAATTGTTACATATCAAGGCGAATTTATTACAGGTGGTCTTAAAAGCCCTGCTGATATTAGCAAAAATTACTGATGGATGTCAACATTTTTTTTATTATCTTTTATTATCTTTGTTTCTGTTTTATTTCTGCTTTTGACATTGTACAATGATTTTACAAAAACAAATTGCTTGTGGTTTTTGTACGAGTTGTACTTGTTGTAGTACCGAGGTTACCTGGGATGAATTCGCCTTGTTACATATCAAGCAAAAAATAAAAATTATTAAAAATCGTTATTTGTCAAATAGAAAATAAAAATTATTTACAATCCAATTTAAGTAAAATATTGAGAAACTAAAATATATATGCTATACATATATATAATATCTTTTAAAAATTCATAAGTAAATAAAAAAAAGTGTTGTTTATTTAAAAACATCCCGAAATCCCGGGAAATCCCGGGGTCCAGAAATCTCGGAATTTAGGAATCGGGATTTCAAAATCTCGAATCCCGGGATTTTCTAAAATTAATCCCGATTGGCATCCCTAGTCAAATTTTATCACAAACCTGCAGTCCAATATTCTTGACTTTTTTCAGAAAATTTAACAGTTTATTCAACAATCAGTGAAAGCTTTTCGTTGTAAAATACTTGAGTAATTTCATTAGATTTTTTCTAGAACAAAATGTACATTTTTAACGAAAATCAATAATAAATTTTGCTTTGTGAAACAATTCTGGAGCTGGTAGTGAGCTATTCCATCAGTATGGGCGTTGCAGGTTCGATTCCCGCTAGACAATCCAGTCTGTTTCACTTCAATAAGCTAAAGGTATGAGTTGCTTTTGCTCGCTTAATTAAGTTAGAATAATTTGTAACTCTAAGGCCGGTGTTTTTAGATGTGGATTAAGTTTAAATTTAGTTTAACTTAGTCTGAAACTCGGAGTATTCCGGCAAAATGCGGAATGATGATTTCACTAGCTGACCCAACAGACGTTGTCCTGTCCAAATTAGGAAAAATGTTTACGTTCGATTTTTAAAATCGGTTAAAAAGATACGAACATTTGAAAGAAAAATTATAAATCGAAAAAAGTGGGCGTTAAAGCGGGCGGGGCAAAATTTTCTTTCCGTAAAATCCTAAGTTGGACCATGGCGATGATTTTATAGAAAAAATCGTCCAAATCGGTCAAGCCGTTCTCAAGTTATGCGCTTAATAGAAAAAGTGGGCGTAAAAGTAGGCGTGATACATTTTTCTTTCGATGAAAATGTAAAATGTATTAATACGAACATTTAAAAGAAAAATTAGTCAAATCGGTATAGCCATTTTTTGATTTTAGGTAAATCGAAAAAAGTGGGCGGGGCAAAATTTTCTTTCCATAAAAACCTAAGTTGGACCATGGCAATCATTTTTAAGAAAAAATTGTCCAAATCGATCAAGCCGTTCTCAAGTTATGCGCTTAATAGGAAAAGTGGGCGTAAAAGTAGGCGTGGTAAATACGAACATTTGAAAGAAAAATTTGTCAAATCGATTGAGCCGTTTTCTGATTTTAGGTAATTCAAAAAAAGTGGGCGGGGAAAAATTTTCTTTTCGTATAAATCTAAGTTGGACCATGGCGATCATTTTAATGAAAAAATCGCCCAAATTATTTAGAAGTCATTGGTGGTGCAATATGAACATTGGATTTTGCCACGCCCCCCGCCCGTTAATCAAAAATCGGACTTCGCAGTATCACCCGCCTGAATATTCTGAAGATTCCCTGAAAATTTCATCAAAATCGGATCAGCCGTTTTGGAGTCCATACGTTACATACAAACATACACACATCCTATTTTATATATATAGAAGAAGATAGATAGATAGATAGATAGATAGATTAAAAGCCAAAATTTTAGGCAAAGCCAAACTGTTCCGTAAAAATTTTATATGCAAGCTTGGTAATGGCGGCACAAATCTGTGTTCAGAATAACTAAACATAGTTTAAATGAGATCTCAAAAAGGGCAAGCCTTAGTAAAATAGTGAAACAGTTCTCTATAGAACTGCACAATTAGATTTTTTTAAAGTTATAATCAAAAATTCCTCTTCTGCCTCCACAATCCCTCTGTGCGACTGCCAAGAAAATACAAAACATTGAAACCACGCAAACTTAAGTAGAGAAAACAAAATGATGATAAATTATAATTGTCTTTAAGCTTGTTAATATGCTAAACAAAGTTTCATGACATTTTTAAGGTAAATGGTTAAGAGGGTGGAGCTTTGATGAATATTTATTGCTGTAGAATTTGTTGAGAGAACCTTAATTTTAACATTTTAATGGCAAAATAATTGAACTTGCTGTTAACTTTCAAAGAAGTTTTAATGCTGCTAAAAATCCAATTAAAATATTAAAATGAAATATTTTGATAAATGTGTCAAAAACTGTGTTATTTAATCACTTTGACAGATTAAAATTTAAAACAACATTTGTGTTCATTTACTTTACTAGAGGAAACCTGCGAGGAGAGAGTAAATTTAAGTAAATTTAAATGAATGCTTTACCAGCAAAAACTATCAAATTAGGCAAAACCGACAATATTCAACCGTAAGATACTATTTGCGCATAAATATTTTACTTTAATTTAAGACAAATAAATATTTTCTAATTAATAAGATTTTGTTTGTTGTGCTTAATTCCCAATTTTTAATCTTGATAAAAACACTGAAATTTATTCTTGGGGATTAAGGTAGTTTCTTAAGGCCAGTTTACACGGTAATATAATGTATTACGACATGTCGAAAGATTATGTAGAATGAGAAAAATCTTATCATGTAAAAGCAAAATGTATTGAGTAAGAGAGAATACGGATACAAAATCTGACAAGCGGTCGGTAAATGGTTTTTTTCTAAACCATTTTTGAAACTTATGTATTCTCATCACACCAGAGGTGTATTTTAACGGAGTACATTAAAGGTGATAGCATTTTTTTACAATTACAAAAACAACTAAAATCAACTCAGGAAATTTGCATGTTGTTTTTGTAAATATTTAAAACTGCAACCATCTGCTTTTTTGTTATTATTTTTGATTTTACTTATACCATCCGTGTAAACATGAACTATACTTACAAAAGATTTTTATTTTTTTCTTTTAAACACGGAGAGAATTTCATAATAGTTTGATAGCAGAGCTGTAAATGAATCATTCATTTTTGATTTTAATTCATTAATGAATTAGAAAATTTTGAATTAATTCTTTTTACACAAATTAATGAATTGAATGAAAATTGAGTCAATTCAAATGAATTAGAAAGAAATGAATTTCAATTCGTTTTCCAATTCAAATGAATTTGACACATGAATTGCAATTCGTTTCTAATTCAAACGAATTTCTTAAAGTGAATTGCAATTCATTTTACAGATTCATTTGAATTGAATTGATTTTGAATTTAATTAAATGAATTAGAAAAATGAATTGCAATTCAAATGAATGAAATCAAAAATGAGTTGCAATCAATCAAATTCAAGAGCAGATCTAGGGAGAATTACTAAAATGAACTATTTTTTATTGCAGTTTGAAGTTTTTAAAACATAAAGTAAACAAATTTTCCAATTGTAGGAAAAGTAGTAAGAATTTCGAGTAAACGAACATAGCTTTGACAGCAAAAAAATGTTGTTGAGATTCAAAATTGCTAAATTCTTTAAAATTCGATTGAATTAAAAAAAAATTAATTCTCCACAATACACAAATATGAGATTATTTAAACAAAAAAATTATTGTTAAGCACACTTTTAATAATATTTTACACTATTTAATAAAAATAAAAATTTAAGTTTCTTTTAGCAAATCAACAAAATTTTTCCATTTTGATAGGATTTTCGCCTATACCTAATAATTAAATTCCTATTTTGCCGCTACCTGACAATTCCATTCCAATGCAAAATAAATTCAAAATTCAATCAATTCAGTTCAAATGAGTTGGAAATGAATTGCTAATTCTTTTTTCTAATTCAGTTTGAATTAATTCAAAATCAATTCAATTCAAATGAATCTGTAAAATGAATTGCAATTCACTTTAAGAAATTCGTTTGCATTGGAAACGAATTGCGATTCATTTTTCAAATTCATTTGAATTGGAAAACGAATTGTAATTCATTTCAGTCTAATTCATTTGAATTGACTCAAAATTCATTCATTTCATTTAATTGTGTGAAAAGAATTAATTCAAAATTTGTTAATTCATTGCATGAATGATTCACGAATTAATTCAAAAATGAATGATTCATTTACAGCTCTGTTTGATAGTACAAAGTCGTAATACATTGTATTACCGTGTAAACTGGCCTTTAGCGCATTTCACTGGTTGCTTAGGCCAGATCATCAGGAAACATTCTCCCAAAAAAATTTCGAAAAGCGAAAGATATTAGCAAACAAAACTTCAAAGTGAATGAGAAATGCAAACAGTCAAAAAGTCTTATTTGCAACGATATCAAAGCTTAAACAAAAAACCGACAACAAATAGTGAGTTAACCTTTTCTTACATTCCCCATATTGGCAAGTGTATTTGGCCCTTTAAAAGTGCAGCTTTAATAAAAGATTTTGTTTAGATAAAAAAATACGTTATTTTCGGAAATATTTTGAAACTGTTATTAAATTAATTAAAATATTCATTAAGACATCTTGTACAAAGTAGGCAAATTAGAAGTGTGAAGTGAAAAATAAATATTTTCTTTTTAAATTTAAAGAGAAAAATAAGAGCATAGTCTAAATTTTTCTAATGTAGCAGCAAAACACCGCCATGCAACGTTCCAGTTGTAATTCCAGTTTTTTCACCGGATTTTTTTACCCTGCGAGAAAGTGAAATAGAATGTTGAGTTTTTCGGTGTCCCGGAAACTCAAACTTAAAAAAAAGCTTAGTGCCCATAACGTTTCGTGAAGCGAAACGAAGCGATTGCAGACTGAAAGAAATTAATGGAAAGCTTTTGTTGAGGTCCTTAGTTCCAGCGGAAATTAAGGGGTTAATGTTAAAAAAGGGGTTAATGTTATAAAAGACACAACCGAAAGTTTTGTCGAAAGCTTTGGATGGAATTCCTGAAATTTCTCCTCTTGGCAAACTAAAAACCATTTTTTCCGAAAAAAATGTTTCCCACATATAATTTCTGATCAATCTTTCTTGGGTAAAGTTTAACAAGTCTAAAGGCCTAAATACACTTGTCAAATGCTTGACATCAAGCTCGTGTACGTGTGCTTGACATAAGAACATACTTTTGCTGGATCAGCTGTCAAGCATTCATTTTGCATATTATTTTAAAGTGACAACAGCAGGAGCAAAAAATATTTTAATATAGATAAAAAGTGTTTAATTGTGTTTACATACTTTTAACGGTGGCATGTCATAACGTCCAGTGTCCATGGACATTGTGACACTTTTGAAAATGTCATAATGTCCGTGGGCATTAAGACACTTTGGACTTTATGACATTTTTAAAAATGTCATAAGGTCCATAATTACTAAAGACGTTAAATACAAAAAAAGATCTACAAACCACAACCAGCAAATTTATTTAAAAAAAAACTTATTTAACCATAATATGGTTGTCAGTGACAATGATTTGGTTAAATTACACATAATATGGTTAAAAAATTTTTAAAAATGGTTTTGTTGTTGTTTTTTCTCTGGGTGCATATATGAAATATATAACACAAACACTTTTGGGCGCAAGGATTTCCTCCCCTATGGTGTAACAAATATCGGCATAGTCGGACTTCGGCCGGGCGCATGGATTTTCTACTCTATGAAATAACAAAGACCGGCTTCGAAAACTAAAGCTTCTCTGCACAGCAGGCCTTCGGCCGGGCACAAGGATTTTCTCCTTTCTGGTATAACAACACCGGCTTCGCTAACTAAATCTTTCCTGCATAGCCGGCCTTCGGCCGGGTGCAAGAATTTTTTACTCTATGGTATAACAAAGACCGGCTTCGCTAACTAAAGATTTTCTGCACAGACGGCCTTTGGGCGGGCGCAAGTATATTTTCCTTTATGGTATAACAAGTACCGGTTTCGCTAAGTAAAGCTTCTAAAATCTGCCTTGTTTCCGAACGAAGGCCGATTTCGCAGAGAAGCTTTAGTTAGCGAACCGGTACTTGTTATACCATAAAAGACAAAATCCTTGCGCGCGGCCAAAGGCCGGCTGTACAAAGAAGCTCTAGTTAGCGAAGCCGGTGTTTGTTATACCATAGAGGATAAAATCCTTGCGCCCGGCCGAAGTCCGGCTGTGCAGAGAAGCTTTAGTTAGCGAAGCCGGCACTTGTTTTATCAAAGAGGAGAAAGTCCTTGCGCCCGGCCGAAGGCCGGCTATGGTTTCGAGTTTGTAATCATGATGTGGACATTATGACACTCTACAAAGTGTCATAACGTCCACGGACACTATGACACTGGACGTTATGACATGCCACCCTTTTAACTGTGTTGCTTTTTAATTAATAAAAAAAAATTAAAGAAAAGAATAGAAAATAACATTTTTTTTCTTCCAAAGCATTTTTTTCATCTGACATTTTTAGCGTCTGTTCGGTTTGAAATCACGTTTTAAGTGTGTCAAAATCAAAATCACTCGTCAATCATGCTAAATATCAAAATTTTTTCATTTTCCATCAAGCACCGCCGGTGTCACACATACAAACTCATTTTCACTAATACAACCTTAATGCTGGATGGGAATTTGACCAGTGTATTTGGGCCTTAAAAGTTATGGTTTTGATATTGAAAAAAAAAACTATTGACGAAAGTTTTCCCCAATAAGAATACAATAATGAGTTTAGGATCACTCATGTTTAAACCAAATTAAATGGAATTAACATAAATAACATAATAAGTTTCTTTTTCAAGGAAAAAATTAAATATATGGGGATTTCATGTCAAGTGACCCAATTTTTAAATCGATGTCTTCCGATTTGGATGAAATTTGCACCAAAAAAAGTTTTAAATTAAAAAAAAAAATTTTTAAAAATTAAAAGAAAACAAAAAAATTTTTTCAAAAGATTGATCAAATAGCTATCGTAGCTATCGGGAAAAATGCTAACACCAATAGGTAATAAGTTACATGGATACGAAAGAACACCTGTATGATCAAAATGTCAAACTTAGACCCCCTCTAACTCCGAAACTTTTTGACCGATCTTGATGAAAATTTGTGTCTAAGCTACTATCCAATAGGACCTTGGTGCAAATTTCATCCAATTCACTTGACATGTAATTATGAAATAAATAAAGGTCTATTTACTTACACATGACCCTTCTGTCGGGATCATTAATTTTTATTGAATTGAATAACAAATTTAAACACACAAAAAATTTAACAAGTAAATTAACTTAACAACAACTGCCTTCCTACACAAATACAAAGCAAACATAAATTTCATTACTTGCTATTATATTCTTAAAAAGAGAGAGAGAAAGGGAAAGGAAAAAAAGAAGAAATTAAACTGAGAAAACTTACCTGAAAGCCATCATATGTCCAACTGCCAAATTTCATAACACACGTCTGTTCATCGAACGGAAAATACTCGACATCAATTTCACACGAACTTTTATAAATAGCAGGTGGTCGCCATTCAACACGTCCTGTATAGTTGAGTGTGGCCTTTGTAGCTAAAGTTACTTCGAAATTACCATCAGCACTGGAAATAGAAAGTGAAGCAGAAAGTGAAAAGGGGGAGAAAAAACAACAAAATAAAAACAAATCCAGGATATGACACAGTTGTTGGACTCCAAAGTATATTAACGAAAAAGAAAACCATATGTGTTTGAATAAGGGGAGAGGGGTAAAAATATTTTAGCAATTGTCTAGTTTTCTATGACAAAACTAGGAAATTAAAAATGGCAGTAGCTACAAAAATATGGCGGCTGGAAATAGGATCTTTATTTGACAGCAATAAGAAGAAAAACGAAGTGCATTTGGTACATTAAAGGAAGTCATATGGTGTTAAGTAAAATGAGGAAAGAGCCTGTACAAAAAGTTATTTATTAACAGTAAAACAAGGTGGCTCAAAAGTTATCACCCGCAAATTTTTGACTGAAATTTTTCTAACAAACGAAAAACTAAAGTTTTGCTTTTGGATTGTATTTATGTTATGTGCCCGGCGTCAGAATAGATGATCTTATGAGCCCAACTTATGGCATTTTCCATCTCACTCTGACAGAACTTCCGGAATCTGTGAGGAATTCAAGAGTCTGAGGCTTGGTGACATAGGGTCTGAACACAATGTAACGATAATTTATTGCGGTGAGGTTTTTCATACGATTTTGAAATAAAAAACCGCAGTGCGGAACGGCATGAAATTAAAATCTATTTTATTTTCATTGCGTACCAGGGCTTTCAGACTTGGGGATTTATCCCCAAAGTTGGGGATCTTATGCGAGCAAAAAGGACAAAGAAAGTCATTTGGGGATTGGGGATTTTTTTGGGGGTATAAAAAAAAATTCGGGGATTTTTTGGGGATTTTACACTCTTTTAATATATTTTCCCTTTTATTATTTATGCTTATTTTTCTTTGTCTCGTATTAAAAATAGGAAAAAAAGTAGCAAAACTTTTATCTTACTCTTATCAACAACTTATACGGTGTAAAAGGTCCTTATTAAGATTATCATTTTAGTTAAAAGGTAGTGTTAAAGGTACTTTATAAATTTATGTTATTTTTCCTTCAGGGTACAAACAAAAAATTACAAAAAATTTTTATTTGGGGATTTTTGGGGATTTCTAATTAAAATTTTTCTTACTATTTTTACTTTAAAAAAAAAAAATTTTTAAATTTGGTCAGAAAAAAAACAAACAAAAATATTTACTTATTAAGGTTTTTTTTTCTTAATTTGGGGATTTTTGGGGATATTTTTTTAATTTTTTGGGGACAAGGAAAAAAAGTACCTGGCAGCCCTGTTGCGTACTTTCTTTCTCTCTCAACAAAGCGAATTTAATACGCCTTGTCTCTCAATTTTTGATACTCGTTCTCTTTTTGATGTTGCCATAGTTTTCGAATAATTGGCTATGTTCACAACATTACCCAGCGGCGAACTTTGCATACCACATCACATCTCTTCAATGAAGTGTGTATCACTTCGTGTTCAATGAATTCTAGCTTACAAAGTGTATGACGGAAGTGTATGGAATTTACAAAAATAAATTTCGTTCATCTTTTACTTCTACTTGCCCACGAAGTAATCGAGATTGCCTACTGCCTGCTTACAACGTGTGCGAAGTTGTGTGCAAGACACTTGCCCACGAAGTAAGCGAGATTGTGTATAAACTGTCTACTGCCTGCTTACAATGTGTGCGAAGCAGTACTGAGTTTATATTTATTGAATGAACACTTCACTATCCCGCTTACTTTGTGTGCAAGTGGTAGGCGTTCACTCCACAAACGCGGCAATGCATTCGACAAAGTGTACTAGGTTGTAATTCAGATGGTGTGCATTACTGTCTTACTCATGTCCATCACATCATCGCTTCTGTAATCGACAAATTCGCCCCTGGGTAATAATGAAACAGAACTGAGTCTTCAACTTCAGGCAAAAATTTTAAAGCCCATAATTAAATGATGAAACAGAACTGGGGCTGAACGAAGTTTTTCATACAGTTTGACATAAAATTATGCCAGCGAATGCGGTCGAGAAATAAAATCAATTTTATTTTGAGGACGTTTTTTCCAATGCTCTCACATATATACACTTATTCTCTTAACAATGCTACCATACTTTCATTCAATTTCATACATTTTGTAAACAAAGAAAAATAAGAACAAAAGCAAGGTATATTTACACAAGGTAGACTCATTTGGGAGTGTAGACATGCTGCTCTATAAAAGGAACCAAGTTGTCAAAATTGTCTTCATATAAAACAAAAACAATTTAACGCACACATGTACAAATTTTTGCTCATATACACGAAATTTGACGTTTGGGTTCCAACTAGGGGTAATCAGCTGACAAACATATGGGCCAACGAGTTTACCTTGTGTACATATACCTTGAACAAAAGAAAACGAAAGAAATGAGAGAGAATTTGAAGTTACTGCCGACCACTGTTGCCAACTTAGAGATTGTCCCGCTAAATCTAGAGTTTTTGAAATGTCAAACGCGGGAAAAAATACGTTTTAGCGGTAAGCGGGAAATCTAGCGATTTCCAAACAACTCTCAGCAGCTCATTTTCGCTACAAAAACCTTTCTCAAATTTAAAATTTAAAAATTTTTTACTTTTTCTTTTTGTTTTTCTGGCCAAAAACTTGTAGTTTTATGAACTGATGATTGTATATGACATTTTTACGATTTACAGTAAGTATTTTGTTAGGCCTGTATGTGACAATTCACAACTTTAGGATTGCTAAAAATTTTGAAACAAAAGATAAGGATAGATCATAATTCACTAACTTTCATCTTACTAGTTTTATCTAAAAAATAGCGCAAATGTTATAAACTTTTTTGCATTTACTTCCTTACGTACTAAGTTTGTCATTCCGGGTGAAACTGTTTTAATATTCATCTCAGACCATATAAAGTACATTTATTCTGGTTCATTGAGTAACTCTAAGTCGTCTGTCCGTCTGCCTATCCGTCTGTTGAAATCACGCTCACTTTCAAACGACTCAAAAGAAAAGATAAATATTGGCATTAAATTTTTTAGAATTCACTTAAGCAGTTTGGGATTGAAGTCCAGTGCAATCGGTTCAGTAGGAAAAAGAGTTATTAATTAAAATGTGGAACAACCACCCTAAAAAATGTATTATTATGTTACAAAAACTAGCATACCTATAGCGGAATGCACATATTGATATAAGATTTTGCAAAAATTCGTTAATTATGACTAGAAATTACACCGTCAACTATCGATCAGATCGGTCCATAACTTACTATTGGCTTCATATAAACCCTACTATAGGAAAAAACTTTAGTACGCGTTGAACCGTAAAGCTCTCAATGTTTGTGCTATTATAATAACATTTGGCCAGTCATAGTTTTATAAGACTATAAAATACTTGTTCAAATTTGAAGATCGGCCCATAATTTACCATATGTCCCATATACAGACCACTCCGGAAATATTCTAACTGTATGTGGAGGGTATCAAAGATTCGCCACAGCTGAATACATAACTCTAACTTATTTTATTTTTGGGAATAAAATAACTAGGCAAGTTGGAAACCTTACTATGTAACGTAATTTCAGAGTCATATACCTTTGAAAAATCAGCTTATATCTTGTTTTATTTAAAACTTTAAAAAATGTTTAGGTTTTAGCTGTATTTTTAAAAAAATTCCCGCTAAGTTAAATATTAAGCGGTTTCTAGCGGTTTTGAAGTCTGATTTGGCGGGAAATGTTCAAAAAAAGTTGGCAACAGTGCTGCCGACGTTTTAATTATGGGTTTTAAAATAATTATTGTTAAAAGCTAAGGCACGAGATCTATGTGTACATTTGTCCTTCAAGTTGTGCTGAAAAAGGTCAACGGAAAAGAGAAAGACAAAGTGAAAAAACAAAAAATGTAGTTGGACTTCAAGAAAAAATCTTGACGAAAGTACGAAAAAACAGAAGTAAAGGAAAAGACATGTAAAATCAATTAAAATGGATAATCATTCAGGAAAGCAAATTTCGATCTACCAAATGTTAAAATACAATTTGGTTTAAGGATTGATGTTTGACTAGTGACGTCAGCAGTCGTCGATGGCTGCGAGTGTAAGACGGCAAATCCATCTGAGGAGATCGAGTGGTTGCGATCGAAACATGTCATGGTAACCTGCCGGCCAGGGTTCGAGCCCGAGACACGTCAAGAATGAAGGATTATCAATAACAATTTTAATTAATTTTCATGTTGTAAAATTCCTTTCTTCATAAAAATAATTTAATAAAAATTAAATTTCATGAACTTAAGCCTAATTAAAAATATTAAAAAAAAAAATAAAAAATTTGGATTAAAAACCATAAATAGTTCAACAAAATAACCACAATACTAATTATTTTTGCCTGAAGTTGAAGACTCAGTTCTGTTTCATCATTAAAACGTCGGTAGTAACTTCAAATTCTCTCTCATTTCTTTCGTTTTCTTTTGTTTTTATTTTTCTTTGTTTACAAAATGTATGAAATTGAATGAAAGTATGGTAGCATTGTTAAGAGAATGAGTGTCTATATGTGAGAGCATTGGAAAAAACGTCCTCAAAATAAAATTTATTTTATTTCTCGACCGCATTCTCTGGCATAATTTCATGTCAAACTGTATGAAAAACATCGTTCAGCCCCAGTTCTGTTTCATCATTTATTGAAAACAAACAACATGATAAAAATGTGTGCACAAAAAAAATTAATAAAAATTTAAACAAAAATTGACAACTATTTCCGTCGCCGTCTTCCGTTGTATTATGTTTATTTTTCTCTCCCGCAATGAGAAATCGCACCGCACCGCAAACATTGTGTTTAGACTCATAGACTCGTGACTTCAAGAAATAATACAAAAAGAAGTCTAGAACGGTTAAAAAGCGCGATCTGGCCGGCCAGTGTAAATAACTAAAACCAGAGATTAGGCGTCCCGGAAATGCAGCCCTCAGAATTTTAGTTTTAGATCGTGCCGTAGTTCTAACCGGTTGGAACCACATGTTCTCTAGTTATAACTTGTCCAGTTAAGGTAGGAGAAAGTCGTTGATCATGGCTATGTAGCGCTCGCCGTTCATAGTAGTCGTTTGGTCAGTGACGTTTTTGAAAAAAAAGGCCGGGACGCCTCCAGCGAAAACACCTTACAGTAACTTTGAGGGGGTATTAATTCCATGCACTGAACCAAAAATCCAATGAAAATGTACGTTAAGCAAACGAATTACGTGTATTAAAATATTTTAGTTGTCTCAAGGAATACATTTTCATTGGAATTTTGGTTCAATGTGCGGATTTTTAATGCCCTAGAAGCAACAATTCTGCTTCGCTCATAAAAATTTTCGATGAACACATTGAAACAATTATTTCGGTGTGGAGTGCCCCGGTGCCCCAACAGAAAAATTAGTTTTTATTAAAAATTTAATCAAGAGAATTAAACGTTTTCTTATATCAACAACATTACTTCTGAAAATGTAGCTCATTTCAAAAAATATTTAATTGGTACTATTAATGTGCTTACTTGTGTAAATTTAATTAATATTTTAATTCATATCACAATTTTTTTTAATTGAAATCAATTTTAATTATTTTTTTTTTACTTTATTGAGAAAAATGCTGTATGGCGAACATTTTCGATTCGCTAAGAAAATGTTTTTAATGTTGAGGGCGAGTATTTTTTTAAGTGACGTGTGCGGGTTTAAATAATTTTTGTGACGGGACTACTATTTTTTTTTTAGAACAAATATAAAATACGACTTTTGGAGTTGTGTAAAGTTATAAATTGGAATGTAAGGAAGCCATAAGAAGGAAATAGAATCAACGAATAATTCAATGCATGTGATCTAGATTAAGGACTTACGACCAAATGTATATAAACCAATAAAAGCATTTTAAAAATTCTACTCACTTATTATACAGGACAATATCCGGCCGCCATATATGATCACTGGGTACATGCAACATTTCGACACCACCATATTCTTTGGGTTCCCACTGCAGTTTGTAATCATACCAGGATTGTTCCACCCACAAGTTGGTTGTCATGATTTGATTTTTCAAATTAACATCAATCAATTGCGATAATTTCAGTTTGATTCGAACAGTTAGAGCATCGGTTACATTGACAACGGGTCGTACTAATTTGTTGTAATTACTGAGAAGATCGTCGTAAAGACGTTTAGCATCGGGATTCGATGTGCTGCCTGAAAAGGGAAAAAACACAAAATTTTTTCATACAATAAAAAGTGTGGAAAAGAAGTTTGGCCAAACTATTTTTTTTTTAGTTTCAGTTGAATATAATTTGTAATAAAAGTTAATTGTTTGCAAATAATTAATTTCACTTTTCTCTGTTGATTGTTTTTCCGAAAAGAACCTTTTATTATTACTGTGTGCTGAAACAAAAAAATTTACATGTACATATGTCACTAACATTATTATTGAAAGCCTTAAATACGATGACGATCTGGCATAAGCAACCAGTGAAATGTGCAGAGGAATAGCTTAACCCATCAACAATACGCTTCAGTTTGTAACGAAACCTTGATAATTAATTATTGAATCCCAAGAAAAACTTTGATAACTAATATACATGTGGCAGTGTAAATAAAACTGAACTGGCAAAATAAAATAAAGAAATTTGTTTTATTTTTGTTTTTTCTTTACCCACTTCCAACTACATTTAGAGTTGACAAAAAATCAACCAATTGTGGTCGGGATTGAAAGAAAAGATAAACTCACTGTTTATTGTTGTTGTTTTTGTTTAAGCTTTGGTATTGTTGCAAGTAAAACTGGGGCTTATAATTCTTATTCGCTTAACAGTTTTATTTGTATAATATCTTTAGTTTTTCTTTTATCTTTGGATGAAGTTTCCTGACGATCTGGCCTAAGCAAGCAGTGAAATGCGTATAGGAAAAGCTTATCCCATCAACAATAAACTTCAGTTTGTCAATAGTATGAAATGGGAATTTAGCACATTATAACGAAACCTTGATAGTTAATTTTTGAATCCCAAGAAAAACTTTGAGTACCAACTTTTGTTTTAAGTCTTTTGTTAAGGGGTGTTTTTTATAGAGTGACACAAGTTTAAATCACAATAAAATAAGGAAATATAGTTTTAGTATCAATGAAACGGGCTTTATTGGAGAGAAAATTTTATGAAATTAATATTTAAATATGATTTCTGCCATGTGGAACACCAATTTTCAACAACTTTACGCATTCTGACCATCATCGTTTTTGAAGACATATGGGACAATTACTCCGCCAGCCCATTAAGCACACCAAATGGTGTTTCGACAAAAGCTTGTGCATTCTCCTCACTCCAAAAGTGACAATTCTGCTTATTTACTTACCCATTCAACCAGAAATGGGCTTTATCGGAAAATAAAATTTTGAATTCAAAATCAATATCAATATCAATTTGTGCTTCAACCCATTCGCCGAACTATTTTGACGCGATATATAAATACGTATAAATTATAAGATCTTTAACAATAAAATTTGCTCTAAGAAAATATTTTTCCTTAAACTTTTTCACCCCTGCTTTGAGAGTGAGAAGACTTTATTTGGCTCTGTATATACGTGCGTGTGTGTGTGTATGACTTATTTATTCTGTTATATGCGTGTTTCTGTTTCATTTTATTACGTATAATCGTATCATAATTTTGTCATTATCAAGACATATAAATGTGGTGTTTTTGTGTAATAAAAAATATTGTAATTCAGTGGCCGATTTATCTTTCTCAATGATTAAATTTAATTGCCGTAAAACACATGGTCACACAAGCAGAAGACATTTGACAGACCTTAATAGTGTATTTATATGTAGGAGAGTCTGTGCCACACAATTACACACAACCACACGCAGAGTCAAATGTTGTCTGTCAATTTGTGTATCTGTCAAGGGAAGAGAGTTTCCTCCACAATGAAATCGTCATTTGTCGAATAATTATGATTATTAGTAATAAAACATGTGCTGATGCATAGTTTTATTTAATGATTTGGTATAATAAAACAACATTTGTGGGTGGTATGTTAACAATAGATTTAGTTCCTTGCTAAAACTAAAAAGGGATTTAAAAGCAGAAGCTTTTTTTGATAAGGAAAAGTTTATTAAATTTTATGACAAAATAAGTGGCTTAAACTTGTTTTATACCAATTTAAAAACATATAAAAGTTTCCAAAAGATTAAAGTTGAAAATGTGGTTACCCAGTAGAAAAAAATCGTGTTTTGTGAAGCGATTTAGAGAAAAAGCTTATAATCGTGTGCACCAGTAAAAGAGATTTTATGGTGTAGAATATGCTTGTTAAATAAATAATACAAAAAAGCTGCTTCTCACCACGCATTTGATGCGTTGTTGTGTGGACCTTCAGTTTCACAAAGAAGGTTTGAAAGCGAAAAAGTTAACAACTATTCTACACACATACAAGCATTCGTATGACAACAAAAGTCAATTTCAAGAGCCTTTCTCGATAGCAATGGCTTTTTCGCAAGAAAATTTTATGTTCCATAAGGTTAAAAACAGCGTTATTTTTAGCAGAAACTAGACCTCCATAGGAATGAACAAAAAATATCGATATATCGAAAAATCGATATTTAAAAAAAATTATCGATATATATCGCCGTTATTGATATATCGATATCGAAAAACGACTATCGAATTCGATATTTTTTAAATCAGTCTTCATTAAAAACTCAAATTTTTAGCCGTTTTTCTAACAATATGTTTTTTTAAGAACTGGCATCACTGCATGCATCATATGTTTTTTTAAACTAATATGAAGATCTAAAATGATTGGCATTTTTAAGAATAAGAATTAAGAAAAAAGTGGGGTTTTCACATTGCAGATTTCTTATTAAAACAGAAAAGTCAAACGAACTTGGAAATATTTGTTTTATGTGGTTTTGGAACAATATACATATGTGCCTATACAGGTATATATTTGGAATAATAATACATAATAAGATTTGTGCATATACAACGATAATTATTAAATTTTTTCTTTGGTAATAGTTTCAGCAAAATACGTTCGATATATCGATATTTTTGAATTATTAATATCGATACTCCTAAAAAATATCGATTCGATATACATATATCGATATACTTTTTCTATTTGCCCATCCTCAGACCTCCAAATTGGAAAGTCCCCATATAAAAATCTTGCATCTCATCAGCAGGTTTATCATTTGTCTCCCCTTTCTCCACTGTGCCGTATGCATAGTGAAAACGATTAAACACATTTATTTATTAAAGAATAACAAACATAATCAGTCCAATTATGAATACAAGTTCCCCGGAAGTTTTTTCCCTTTTCCCATTTTTTAATTGAATTTACATAGAAGAAATGGGAGAAGGGAGAAAACTCCCGGGGAATTTTTATTAATAATTGGTCTGAATTTAAAATTATATTCGTACTTAATTAACCGAGAGGCTCTGGCGGAATCGAACCCGCAACCGTTGCACTGATAGGCTAGATTACTGCCAACTAGCCTTAATATGGCCATTATAAACTTAAAAACATATGGCTACTATATAAGAGAAAGTTTAAACGCTGGTTTAGTTGAACTTAACTTAAATTTATATGTAATTTTTACCAGTGTTCGAAAATAAACAGTACATTTTTTAATGTTCGGCTCACACACCCAGGAACGGTATCTATTTTTTTAGTGATTGTGTAGATATACACAACCCTTAATACCGTTCGTAACTATATAATGTTATATAATGTTCGGTTCTTCGTTAAAAAACAGAACAATTGTAGTGATACTGTAGGCAAACATTATATTTTAATGTTCTATAATGTATTTTTCGTGTGTGTATTTTGTTTTTGTTAAAAAGGTTTTTTTTACCAGCCAAAAGGGACGAACATTAACGAGCCGAACCGAACACATTAAAGTTTGTGGATTAAAAAAAAAAAAAAAAACCGAACGGAATTAAATGTTCACATCTTTTGTTGAGTTTGATAAAAACAGTTATATTTTTGTGTTCGAAAGATGACTAACAGGGAAACGTTATTTTTTTTAATGATTTTCTACACAAACACTATTAGCGTTTGTGTTTTCCACAAATCTACCGAATCGAACATCAAAAAACGATATTTAGTGTTTATTGTTGAACACTGATTTAAACTCAAGAGCTTTCCCATGTATTATATGTATCCTAAAAAATAACATGTGGCAGCACTATTATAAATGTTGTCAAATTGATATGGTCTATATTGGTAGTACTTTAAACGCCCAATTTTATTTATTGTTTAAGGCAGTCACTTATAAAAAAATAATGGTTTTTGCATTTGATTTTCACTCGGAATTAGTATCAACCCCAAACATTAATGTTTATTTCTTAAAGATTATGCTTGCATTGGATGAGATTATAAGGGCATTTTGAATTATAAGCTGCTAAAATTTGCAGCTTTGCATAAGCCATTTGAATCCATTCATTGATTTTAGAGAGAGAAATAAAAGAAACATCTTGAAAAAAATACTATGAAAACGGCGGATTTTAAGTAAAACTTCCACCCCTTTATCGTCCAGACCTTGGTCAGACTTTCAGTTGTCGTATGCGCATGAAATGTGCCTGTTTTCCCAATAAAATTCATACCGAAAATTCAATCTAAGGCCCCTATTACGGTTTACAACTCAACTCAGTTGGTTGTAACTTCTTAATTTTTGTATTATGGTTTACAACTTTGCTAAATTGCGGTGAACAAAAAAATAGCAAAAATTACAACTGATCACAACCAGTTTTCTTTATTAAAACTCAACTGAGTTACGTTGTAAACCGTAATAGGGGCCTAAGTAACTGTTACCCCGATATCGTTTATGATAAAACGTCTAAATTAATTTAAAAAAAAAAAATAAACAAATAAATGTTCGCTTTACAGTAAATTACAGTAAGTCAGTAAATTTTTTTGATTTCTTTAATAAGATATACATATTTTTGCGATCGGTTGCACTGTTGGAAAACTTTTAATAAATTTGAGTTTTATGTTAAATAGAATTTCACAGAGGGGTTCTTTAACAGAAATATTCGATAAACTCATTAAGTAAAAATTTATTTTTTTCACTCTAAGTTGAATCTAAAGTTTGCCACTGTGCAAAACATTTTAAACATTATTCCAATGTAAAATGAGTAAGTTCTTGTACGTTCGTATTTCTAGTTATAAATTTTTATTATAATTGTTATTTGGCCTTTTTTAGTAGTTTTAGTTGTTCTTTTAAACTTCTTTTTGCCCGTTGTTTTTGTGATTGTTATTGCCGTTATGTTCTTGCTTGTTGGTATGAGTTAAAAAACGTGCGAGTATTTGCTGCAAAATGGTGTTACCAGGTGAAGGTTGTTTCGAAGTCATTTTCACTTCAACGTTGAAATACAAATAATTGAAGAAAACAGCAGCAACAACAACATCAAAAAATAATAAAACACAAAAAAAAACTTTCTCAATTTAATTTTATCACTTCTGTTAAAAATAAATTTTTACACAGTTTTGTTGTTTTTGTAATTCTATAAAGTTAATTGCTTTTTTTTGGTAAAAAACAAACGTCATGTTGTTGTTGTTAAGCTTTTCAAAACATTAACATGGCCGAAATCAATGTAGATTGCGTTTTTTTTTTCGTAAATTTTCCCCAGTATTCATTTGTTTTTCTTTACTTTTTCATATTTTCTGTGTATCAATTTTCTACGAATGTGCATGTTTGTGTTGAAGTTTTGTTTAGTTTTCAGTTGTTTGAAACTTTTTTTACACTGTCTGCTGAATGTCCACTGCGGAATCTGTTTGCGTGGGTGTTGCACAACAAATAAATATCTATGAATATCTACCGGAAATGATGATGACAACGATAATTTTGGTGACAGTGTGTTGTTGGTAGATGTTGTTGATATTATGACTGTTGTTATTGTTTTAGTTATTGTTGCTGATACAAAAAAATATTTGCATTTATTTATACTTTAAATAATTTTATTTCAAGTTTATGTGTTGTTTTCATTTTTTTTTTAATTATTTCCTATTTGTTTGTGTGTGGAATCTGCGAACTTAGTCAACTGGTCATACAGCAAAGACGAAAAAGGATAAAACAAAAATAACAATAATTAAACGTATAAATAAAAACAAAATAAAATTGTGTTTTTATTTAAAATTCAGGCGTTAAAGCAAGAACCAAAATAAAAACAATAAAAACCGCAAAAATAAAAATCGTGAAATTTTAATGTTGTTTTTTTTTCTGTTTGTTTTTTTAATTGGTGTTTCTTTTTTTTAATTGTTAAATTAACAGTGGTGATTAAAATTATAGTAGGAAAAGAAAATTTTGACTTTTATAAAATTCTGGTTTGTAATGTCCTTTAAGGACAGTTAATCTGCTTAAGTAAATAAAAATATACAATGCATGCGCGGGTCATGGAACGCAGCTATTATTCAGAAATTCATCAATCGCTCTCTATGAAGCATTCTGAGCATATTCTGGCCAGTGGCAATCTCAAACCAATCGATGTGGCAGAGAACAAAGCAAACCCCAGTCAAATTGGATATTCTCCGAAGGACGTGAATATGAATTGTGCAAACCCTACGGAAAACATAGGGCGACATCATAAAAGCAACCATTGAACGAAACCCACATGGATGCTGAAGAAGACAAATAGAGAAGGAAGCTACAGCAAAGTGGATGAGTTGGAATCAACTGAAGATTTGAGCAACTGATAGATGTCAATGGAATGAATTTGTTATGGTTCTTTTATCCTCGATGGATCGAAAAGGCACTAATAATAAGAAAACTGCTTAAGCTAATTTCTTTTTCGACAGACGGATCTACAATACTTCATTTATAAGAAAATATATTTAAAAAATTTTCGGTAACTGAGATGCTTAGGAGGTCAAAACGGAAAACGTTTAAGTAGATCAAAATTTATATTCTCTAATTTTATAAATGTACAAACATATTTGGGCACAAACAAAAAAAAAAAAAATTTATTTTTCCCGAACTGAACCTTTAGTAGATATGAATGTGTCTGCCAAATATTTTTTTGCATGATGTTTATTTGTCGAAAAATTGTTTCTTTTTTTTAATTTTACTACTAAAACAGAAATAAAAGAATGAAAAAAAGATAAGTGATTCTTATAGGAAATCGTTTGATCCTTAAAAAAAAGAATTGAAAGAAGGTACCAATTTAAAAACAAAGAAAGTACCAAAAAGTCTCCTCTTAAAGTTCCTCAATTATTCTGGAATCTACATGTTGAATTTTATGTTTTTATGTTAAGAACGAAAAGGTACCAAAAAGATCACTCTTACAGATTCTCTATCACTTTGAATTTTTAATTTGACGTTTCTAGGTCCAATATTAACGAAAATTAAAAAAAGTACCAGTAGAACGAAATAGTACCAAAAAACTCAACTTTACAGATAGTGATTTAATATGGACCAATTAACACATTCAGCACGAAAAAGTAAAAGAAAAAATTTTAATTTCCGGTATTTTTACTTTTTGATACTTTTTTTTCCCATTGAAGTATTCAAAATTTCAATATTGCAATGGGATCCCGTAATTTAAAGCGGCTCATACACTTGCAATAAAATTGTTCAATTTTACGTATTGTACAATTATATCGCCAATGTGTATGTGATATTCGAAGGTGGCACATTATATTGGCAACAATCAAAGAACTTTTGATTTTTATTGCACACCGAAAACACCTAAAGTGAAATGTATTGGCAGCATTGTACAATGCTGTTTATGTTATTCCTATAGGTTATGTTGACCTTTTTATTGAATGAATGAAACTATTGTGCGACTTATTGCATAATATAGAACAAAATGGAAATAATATGGCGAATATCATATACAATAATATGGCAAGTGTATGGGCCGCTTAATAAGTATTTGTATGCCAATAAATAGAAAAAAATTTGTTGCAAAAAAATACCAAAAATAGGTACGATCTCAAAATCAAAAAATTACCAAAAAGTCTCCTCTTATAGTATCTCAATCATTCCGGACTCTATATGTTGAATTTCAAGTTAATAGGTTTAGTTTAATAAAACTTCAAAAAGTACCAGTACTAGAACGAAAAGCACCAGTACTAGAACGAAAAGGTACCAAAAAGATCACTCTTACAGATTCTCAATTACTCAGGACCTTTCATTTTGTGTTTCTAGGTCCAATATTAACGAAAATTAAAAAAAGTACAAGTAGAACGAAATAATAGCAAAAAACTCCACTTTCAGCACGAAAAAGTAAAAAAAAAAAATTAAATTTCCCGTATTTTCACTTTTTGGTACTTTTTTCTCCCCATTAAACCATCAAAAATTTCAATATTGTAGTGGAATCCCGTAATTTAATACGTATATGTATGTCAATAAATAGAAAAAAATTTTATGCAAAAAAGTACCAAAAATAGGTACGATTTCAAAAACAAAAAATTATCAAAAAGTCTCCTCTTATAGTATCTCAATTATTCTGGACTCTATATGTTGAATTTCAAGTTAATAGATTTAGTATTAATTAAACCTAAAAAAGTACCAACTAAACAAAAAGTTCCAAAAAGACTCCTCTTAAAGATTCTTAATCACTCAGGACCTTGTATGTTTAATTTTATGTTTCTAGGTCCAATATTAACAAAAATTAAAAAAAAGTACCAGTTATAGAAAGAAAAAGGACCTAAAAGCTCTATCTTACAGATTCTTTTTAACTCAGAACTAATTGCCACATGCAGCTTGGAAAAATAAAAGCAACAAATTTTTATTTTTACTTTTTGGTACTTTTTTTCTCCCCATTGAAGTATCAAAAATGTCAGTACTGTAGCGTAAGCCGAAACCATAATTTAAAAAATATATGTTAATTGTTGTGTATTTTATTGTATAAACAAGAGTTTTTATTTAATTCAATTAAGGAAAATTGACATTACATTTTATATAAAAAGAAAACGTGCTTATAATAATATTCAAGTGCAGCGTTGTACAAAATGTTAATTGTCATTTATAAAATACTACTATTTCAGGGGTGATACGTAACAATTCTTCCTCCGCATCATGATTATGGTGTGTAACGGATTAAGGGCTTCTTTGTTCTGTGAGACCGCCTTGGGTCCGGTTGTTGTATGGGCTCTACATTGGGTCGCATCATTTGTGATTGGGATGATTCGTTGGTGGCACTTGAGTCTGCAGTACCCTGCGAATTCTGTGCTGATGGTGATATATTCAAGGCACTGGATTCCGCACGTGGTGTACCGTAATTAAATTCATCTTCAGATTGTTGTTCTTGATTCTCGGGACTGTTCGGCATTTACGTAAGGTAGTCCCCATTCGGATCTTGCTGACTTCTGGAGTCTAAGGTGTAATCGCTAACGTCATTGTTTTCAACATTCTGCGGCTCCATTTGCATACCTCCTCGTTGAGCCGGTTCACGCTTGTTACCACCCTGCGAAGCTAAAGTACTCCGAATTTGGTCAACATGTCTCTTAAACTGTTTTTGATTGTACGATCGCATAGTGAAGATCGCCCAATCTGCACGAAATTACTCCTGGCAGCCACTTTGTCATCCTAGGAATTCCCGACAGAAAATTCACCGTTTGGCCTATTCGAAATGTTCGATAGTTCGGATTGTAAAGAAGGAATTGTTTTCCAGTAACCTTGGCTGACGTTTCTTCTGGCCGAACTAAATCGAGACGTGTTCTAAGGGAACGACCCATAAAGAGAGTGGCCGGCGACTCACCAGTAGTCGAATGTGGTGCATTCCGGTATTGTCGTAAAAAGGCATTTAGATTCTTTTGGGCTGTAGACTTTGTTGATCCCATCGCCTTTAATGCCCTTTTGACAGTCTGTCCACTTCTTTCCGCCTGTCCGTTAGTTGCCGGATGATAGGGGGCGGTTTGCTTATGGTATTTGACACCGCTCATTTTCAAAAATTCATGAAACTCCGACGATGAAAAGTTTGTCGCTTTATCAGATACGACAGTAACTGGCACACCATGAGCTGAAAATATTTCATCTAAAATGGCTGTTGTTGCCTCCGTCGTAGTAGATGATGTAATTTTAACTTCGATCCACTTGCTATATGCGTCAGTCACTATCAGAAACATGTTTCCTAAAAAAGGACCTGCGTAGTCAATGTGCACCCTCTCCCATGGTCCTTTAGGATAGACCCAATGATGTTCACCATATTTACACGTTTTGCCACAGTTTTCAATATAATTTATCTATTCCACGCCAGTAAACAAAGGAGCGAGCTAGACCCTTCATTTTTACTATTCCCAAATGCGCATTGTGAAGGTCATCTAGTACTTTTTTCTGATGAGATGTAGGTATAACAATTTTGTGGTCATAAGTAAGACAACCTGAAGTAAGTTTATAATTTTGCTCGGGTGCAGTGTAGCCGGCTTTTTTAAGATCTTTTCCCATTTGTAGAAGTTTAAGAATATTACCTAAGTATTCATCTTTGGCTGTTGCCAGGGCTATTGTAGATGCTCTAAGGGGTAACTGATCGATTTGATTGATTATGAATTGATCAAATTCGTCGAATTCGTCAATAAGAATACTGTTGATTGAGTTCGATTTGTCGTACATAATACGGGAACCAAAATCCGCGTTTGCATGTTGTTTTGTAGGTTTGCATATGACATCGTAATCAAAGTTACTTAAAAAATCGGCATAATTCGCCATGCGACTTATGCATAGGTTAGGTAATGACTTTGCAGGGTGCAGTATTTGGGCAAGCGGCTTGTGATCCGTAATAAGGGTAAAATGCCGTGCATACAAATATTTAAAAAATTTCTTAACTGCCCACACAATTGCTAGTGCCTCCTTGTCCATCTGGGGGTAGCTTATTTCTGTTTTACTTAAGGCTCTACTAGCGTATGCTATCGGTCGTTCGGACCCATTACTCATTCTGTGTGATAACACTGCACCTAAGCCACACTTACTAGCATCCGTTGCCAAAATTAGGGGTAATTCAGGAATGTATGTAGTCAAAATTTGTGGAGAAACAAGAGCTGATTTAATGTCTTCATATGCCTCTTCCCCATCTTTGGTCAACTTAAATTCTTTTTCTAATAACATATTTCTCAGTGGTCGTGATCTTGTGGCCAAATCCGGTATAAAAGCATTATAACATGTAGCTTTTCCTAGTATAACTTGCATTTCTTCTGGGGTTGACGGCTTAGGAGCATTCTTCACAGCTTCAATATGTTTATCAGATTTGTGAATGCCATGTTTATCCACCCGATGCCCTAAGAATTCTACAGAAGGTGTGGCAAAAACGCACTTTGAACGATTTAATCGCACACCCTGACTCATAAGTATATTTAAAACTATTTCAAGTGAGAAAATCATGCATTCAAATGACTCTGCATAGACGAGGATATCATCAAAGAAGCTCATTACGTTTGGTATATCCTTTAACATACCCTCCATACATCTTTGCCCTAATGCAGGGATATTTGCAGCCCCGTAAACAGCTCTAGTGGGCCGAATTAAGCCATGTGTTGGTGTTATTACCTGTTATTCTGATAGCACCGCTCTACTTCGTTACTATATGTGTAGTTGAAGCCCATTCTGAATAATCCACTTTGTGGTATAGACCCGAAGATATTTTTGAATCGATTTCCCGTATGTAAGCATCTCTGAGTGCTATAGGAATATCCCTGGCTTTAGCAAAAATAGGTGTCGCGTTAGGTTTTAAATGTACTTTAGCAGGAGGACCGACTAACTTGCCAGGTTTACTACTAACAATGGAATCAAATTGTTTAAGCACTTGCTGCAGCTTTTGCTGCTGTGTATGGTTCATCTCTGGTGGCGCTGTTGCAATATTATTTACCTGATTATTTGTAGAAAAAAGGTTTGCGAAATCAATTTCGTTAACAAATTTTGTAATCCATTCGCGTCCCATTAGAGTGTCAAGGTCTCCATCCACCACATATAAATTGAGCCTAGCTGCTGTTTTTCCCACTTTAGCATTCACAACAACACTGCCCAAACATTTAATTGTATGCCCCGAATAACTAGAACATTTCTTGTTTGTTGGGTTCAGTTTAATGTACCTTTTAAATGCCCGTAAAGATTTCATACTAATTACAGAGCACGGAGCACCAGTGTCTAGTTCCATGTTAAGCAAATGACCATCGACATTAACGTATACCATCTTTTTTGAATTTATTGAAATTACCTGATTCAGCATCTGCACTTGATCAGCAGGTGCTTCTTCTTCTTCTGATATTTGTGATGTTTTGGTTTTACACACTTTACCAATGTTACCTACTTTTCCACATACGAAACATTTAGCCTGTTTGAACTTACATTGAGTACGCACATGCTGACCTCCACATCCAAAGCAAGAAGAAGAAGAGCTGTAGGTACTACGTTCCTTTTGCAATTTGTTTTTGTTATGTTTTGTTTGAATTGGTGAATAACCTAGTCTGTGTAGCTCTTTCATTGTCCCTGTTGTATGACGAGTTAACTCCATTGTATGTGTATTGCCATATGCAGTCGAAAATTTATCTGGTTTTTTAGAAATTATTTCATCACATATGATTCGTGAATGTAAACCATAAAGTAGTTGCTCAATTAGCATACGATCTAAAAAATCTCCATACTCGCAAAAAGCTGCTGCTTGTTTAAGACGTAAAACGAAATTCGGAATGCTTTCATCGTTCTCCTGTTGAATTTTACGAAATTTAATACTCTCTGCATATTTGTTCTTTTTTACATCAAAATGGTCTACCAACGTTTTCTTTATTTTGATCGTATGACAATGTTTCAGGACTGTTTGGTGAAACAAGTACTTTTAATGAATTATTCAATTCAGACCCCATATGCACACGCGCGTATGTGGCATACTCTTGAGGTGAAACTTTGCTTAGTTGTAGTGCCCAGTCAAAACGAGTGAAGTAATCCTGTACGGTGGTTCCATTAGTAGATTTGTACTCAACCACGCAGAATTGTGGAGCTTTAGATAAATTTGTAGATGACGTGGAATTACTAGAATTTGCCGCCAATGAGGCGTTCGTTGCCTCCACGACTGCTTGTCGTATTGCGCTGGACAGAGAATCAGCCAATTGCTTCATCATGTTCGCATCCATTGTGTTAATTTAAAAATCCCACTTCTGACACCAATGTTGTGTATTTTATTGTATAAACAAGAGTTTTTATTTAATTCAATTAAGGAAAATTGACATTACATTTTATATAAAAAGAAAACGTGCTAATAATAATATTCAAGTGCAGCGTTGTACAAAATGTTAATTGTCATTTATAAAATACTACTATTTCAGGGGTGATACGTAACATTAATGAATGGAGAAAAATCTTTTGTAAAAAAGTACCAAAAATAGGTACGATTTTCACCCCTTAAAAGTTCGAATTTCGAAAATGTACAAAATTCATATTTGTATTTTTTTTTGATAAATTATGAATGCGATATAATTTTTATTTTTATGTTTACTGGTTTAAAGCAGTGATAACGAAGCAACAAACAAAGTTGTAGTATACATATGAATTGCCGACCGTGTCTGTGTAAAAAATACGATTACCCACCAAACAATTTTCGGAGCGCTCCTAAATATGACTCTTAAAAGATTCCTTTTCTTGAGGGTTTTATGATTACCCTCCTAATTTATGAGCAATTCTGATTGTTTTCGGAGCCTGTAGAATTCAGGACTCCGAAAAGATTCATTTTTATGAGCAATTTAGGAGCACACTCCTAGAAAACTCTTATTTATGAGGGTTTTCTGAGGGGCAACGGTAGCTTGTTTTCTTTCTCTTGATAATTTCAATATTTTGCGTTTGTCTGTCATTATTGTGATAATTTTGCGCTGCTCGGTTGTGGTTTTGATAAAATCTTTGAGAAATTGTGCAAAAAGAAGTTTTATTTCTGTTGTTTTTAAATAAAAAACTATCCATTTGAAGCCTTTGTTAAAAGAAAATTAGGTGGTTTTGTCCGCTAAAATTTGTTTAAAATGATTATGATTTCCATGCACAAAACATATATTAATAAAACTTTTCCATTAAAAGCTAAAAAGCACAAATTTACATATAAAATTAATACCCTAATTTCAAGAAAAAGAAACACTCTTATATCACTCTTTTTTGGCTCCGAAATCCCTCTTTTATGACTCTTTTAAGACGTTGTTATGATTGATTTGTGAGCAAAAAGGCTCACAATTTACCATACAAATCGATAAATTTAGGAGTCATAAAACGCTCATATTCAGTACAAAATTTTTTGACGGTTTCATAGGAAAACACGCTCATATCTGAGGGTTTTAGGAGGTTTTTTATGAGCGTTTTGCTCATAAAAAGGAGTCCTAAAAGACTCTTTTAGGACTCATATTGTTTGCTGGGTATTGACTGCCTCGCGAGGCTATGGAGTGGCCCGAACAAAGTTGTTGTATGCATGGGAATTGCCGACCGTGTCTGTGTGAAAAAAAACAATTATTGATTGCTCGCGAGTCTATGGAGGGGTTATAACTGGCTTAAAGGATAGATGAGATAACAATGAACCAGCGTTTAAAAAACTGCAGTCAAAGTAGAAAAACTGCCATGTCTTCACTTCTTAATTTATCATTAGCAAAAAAAAAAAAAACCGTTGCTTTTACTTCTGATTCATTACACAGCGTTTACATTTGCCAGTACTGGCAAGACAGTAAGCATATACATATTAGTTGGCAAAACAATGCAAAAACAAAATAGCTGTAAAAGTGTTTATGTATTAGTGAAAAAGTTTGAATGAATTGCTACTGTCTTGCCAGTACTAGCAAATGTAAACGCTATGTTAAATGTAAACCGTCGCTGTTAAACCAACTCAAAAAACCAAAAGTTGTACACATATTTTCGTTTTTTGTTCGACAGTTTTTAGAACTACCAAAATACTCCCTAAAAGGTCCGAATTTCAAAAAAGTACCACACACCTGTCCGCGTATTTTTCTAAGAAGATCGATAGGTATTAATTTTTTTTCCTCTTTTAGTTTTGGAGATATGAGGTTACCGAATTTACCCTTTTTTACCCCCCACCACCAGGTTTTAATAAAATATATATTGTGCACTTTAGTAAGTAAATACCTTTGAAATGGTGTTTTTGTAGGAGGAAAGTGTTTTTACCCGCTTTGTCTTTGTGGATTAATAAGGAGGATTTATTAATCTAAAATCGTTTTTTCAATTTATTTATTCGTTCTTTTAAACTGATCTTACTTTTAAAAACGTATTCGAAAAAAGTTGTGAAAATTTCCCTAAATATCCTAAAAAAAAATTCGTCATTTGGAAAAATACATGTAAAATTCTCGTTCAGTTAACGTAAAAATGAATCGACCTAAAGGTGTGCTAATATTTTACTTATGCACTGCCCGCTACTTATGAAACATAAATACAATAAATACAAACCATTACTTCCGCCACTTCTACCACTACCAATAACAACAGCAACTTCAGCCACGGCCGCGGCCTTCTACACCACCATAACTATCGGTCAACCGTTAATATTGGAGCACATCAACATTAATAAATATTTTTTTTTTGTAAATTCTTTTAACAGAAATTCATTTGCCCTACAAAAATATGCCTCCTACACTGAACTAAATGAGTGACGACTGCATCAATGGCTGCAATAAATACTGGAAATTTTATCCATTTTATTTTTCTTTCTGCTGCTGCTGCTGCTGTTGTATTCAATCCTTGCAAAAATTTGTAATGAAATAAAATGCAATTTACTCACACACATATATATATACATATATATAGAGCCATATAAAGCTTAATATGTACATACATACAAACTACTGACAAATACATTCATAATATAAAAATTGCACATTTTCAACAATTTACTTTATGGTCATTTTAATCCTTTGTAACATTTAAATTTAAATGCTGTGGTATTTTCCGTTTTCAGCATTCAAATTGAAATGAATAGCTGAATGGAAGATGACCTGAGCGGCGGCAGAGTACAGTCGGGGTCACAGCAAAAAATGTAAAAAGAAGGATAATAATAAAACTCATTTTTATTTAAACCCTGTCAAAACCACACACTCTACTGAGTTCCAAACATAATTGTACAGGCAGAGAAAAAAAGAATTTAATAATTGCAAAGGTTTTCTTTTCCGAAAGATCAAAGTGACCTTTAAAAAAAGTTCAATATTAGGAATGAATGCCTAAAATGTATGCCAGAGTTATCCATTTCTTTTATACAAATTTTGCTTTTTTTAATCGTTTTTTTTCTCTCAGTGTTGTTATAAAAATATAGTAAGACTCATAAAATATTTATGTAGGAAATAATATAGTGGTGCTCCTATAAACTTTTCAATTTACTTTTACTATAATATTTTCCTTTACTATTTTTTTTATAATATAATATTAAATACCATTTCATAATTATTTTTCTGACACTTGAGGAAGAAGAACGAACGAAAAAAAAAACAATTTAATGGCACATAATTTTAATAGTTCTCTAAAACCACTTAATAAAAAGGCTAAGTCGAATTTAGAAATGTTTATATTTATGTATATGGCCTTAAATTTGTAATATATTTTTTTTTGTAAAAAACGAATTTCCTACGGAAATTTATAAACACTTAAAAACATGATTTATTTTCTTTACAAATTGAGGGTTAAATCAGAGATGGTAAAAATGTATTAAAATTGTACAAACGTGCTACTAAAGTTGTCATCTTTTAAGGATGAATTGCACAAAATTTCACGAATTTCATACGGAAATTTATAAACAGTTGAGGGTTAAATCAGAGATGGTAATAATGATTGAAAATTGTACAGACTTGCGTCAAAAGTTGTACTTTTTTAGGATGAATTCCACCAAATTTCTCACCATATTTCATATAATTTCGTGTTATAATCATATGGGGTGATTTTTTAAGAGCTATAGAAAAGTTAAAAAAAAACACATAAAATTCAGAAAAATGCATGAAATCTTTATTTGAATCGATAGTATGGTCCATATAATTTATTGTTTAAAGATAATTTCATGCAAATGTTGACCATGACTGCGCCTCAAAGGGTCCAGCCACTTGTCCAATTTTCCAACATTTTGGCCGGTATCTCATGAATAAATGCTTCAATGTTGTCTTCCAATGCGTCAATTGAAGCGGGCATGTGTGTATAGACATGAGTTTTAACATAGCGCCACAAAAAATAGTCTAAAGGCGTTAAATCGCACGATATAGGCGGCCAATTGACCGGTCCTGAACGTGAAATAAAATCTTCACCGAACTCGCCTCTCAATAAGTCTATTGTTAAGCGTGCTGTGTGGCATGTGGCACCGTCTTGTTGAAACCACATGCCATGTTAGTCAAGCTCTTGCATTTTGGGCAAAAAAAAGTTGGATATCAACTCACGGTAGCGCTCAACATTCACAGTTACGTTACGATTCGCATCATCTTTGAAGAAGTACGGTCCAATGATGCCACCAGCACATAAACCGCACCAAACTGTGACTTTTTCTCGATGCATTGGTAGCTCTTGCAATGCTTCTGGCTGATCTTCACTCCAAAATCGACAATTCTGCTTACTAACGTACCCATTGAGCCAAAAATTAGCTTCGTCGCTGAACACAAGAAGCGCGCGATGAACTTTCTTAACAGAGCACGCATTTTGATAATAAAATTCAATAATTCGTTTGTAAGACGATTCATGGTTAAATTATAGACCAAACTGAAGATGTTTGACAATAAAACAAACACGAAACGTGCGTCAGCTGTTTAAACCAGCGAAAAAGTAATAGCTAAAAAATCACCCGATATAATCGGAGTTTGTGCAAACGATTCCTTGTTTCAGCTTTCTGCAACTTTCTTGAGCGCCTTAATTGTTGACTGGAAAGCGCTTTTTTCTAACTTTGACGTCAATAACATGTCCTACAAAAATAAAGCTTAACGCCTGCCATCATACGCTATACAAGTTTTCTGTCTGTCAGTCTGTTGAAATCATGCTCACCTTCGAACAACTCAAAAGAAAAGAACAATATTGATGTTAAATTGTTTTAAGTTATCATAAGTTCTTTCGGATTGAAATCCAGCAAAATTGCTGTAGTGGGATAAGAGTTATGAATCCAAATGTTGAACAACCACCCTAAAAATCGATAATTATGTTGCAAAAATAAGCATTAATAATGGCGGCATGCACATATTGATATTATATTTTGGACAAATTTGTTCTAAAGGGTAGTCCAATCATAATGCACGATGTTTATTGTGAATCAAACTTTTTTTGCCCAATCTAATTTGACATTTATTTGAGCACAATTGAGCAGCTCGTTAAGATTGTTGTGGCCTTTTATGAAAATGGACGTTCCAATCAAAATGCATTTCGTGCACTTTTTTCGTCAGCATAACCGACCAAGTGTGTCCACAATCGGGAGAATTGTGGGCAAATTTCAGCAAACCGGGTGTTTAGGCCGTACTTCTTCGAAAATGAGGCCGGCCAAGCCAAAATCGTGAATGGTGTTCGCTATCGCGAGATGATATCTTGTGTACAGAAATCGAGGATATGGACCTGGACGATATGTGGTTTCAACAGGATCATTCCACTTGCTACAAAGCCAACGAAACAATGGCTCTTTTGAGTGAGAAAATCAATGCCCGTGTTATCTCACGTCGTGGCGATGTTAATTGGCCGCCACTATCATTGGATTTGACACCGATTGACTTCTTTCTTTGCGGACATTTAAAAGGAAAAGTGTACGTCAATAAGCCAAGAAAAATTCAAAAGCTAAAGGATGAGATAATTCGGCACATTAACGACATTAAACCTCAATTATGTCTCAGAGTCATTGCAAATATAGACTATCGGATAGAGAGAGGTATACCAACAAAGCCGCGGCGAGCATTTAGCCGATATTTTGTTTCACACATCATTGTCATAAAAACTTCTATAGTAATAAAAAATATGAAGATAATTCTCTTAAAACTTTTTGTTTTATTTACAACTAGCATCGTGCGTTTTGGTTGAACTACCTTTTATATACTCTGGGTCCTTGAATAATTCTAAGTCTGTCCATCCATCTGTCCGTCTTGTACATATTAATACAAGATTTTGCACAAACTAGTTCTATATGACTAGAAATCCGCTCACGGAAAATATAATAGTACGTATTAAGCCGTAACTGATAACGCTATTGTGATTATATTGGTTCCGTCATAGTTTCGTATGACTAGAAATCACACTGTCGAGTTTCGTGAAGATCACTCTATAATTTACCATAAGTCCCATATAAAGATAACTTCTGTTATATTCTAACTGTCGCGGGAGGGTATCATGGATTTGACATAGACGAAGAAAGTACTTTAACACAGAACGAAAAACCCTCGGAATAAATTAAGTTTTTTATACTTATTTAAAGAACAAGTTGTGCTCAAAAATTCAAGTACAAATAACACTAAAACGTTCTTAAAACAATCCTAAATGGGATAACTTTCGAAAATCAATTCCGGAATTTCGTAAAATAAGTATAAAATAGAAATTGGGAATTAGGAATAGGACTTTTACAAAAAAGCGTTATCTATATATATAAAAATAAAAAATGTTTGTTTGTTTGTATGTTGGCTATAGACTCCTAAACTACTGAACCGATTTTCCTGAAATTTTTACAGTAACATCACGTGAGCCCTAAAAATAAAATAGGCTACTTATTATTTCGATAGGAGCAGGGGAATTGGTCCAATGGGGGGCCAATATTAAATATCGCATATCTTAAGAGTTGCTTCACGCATTTTGTTGAACTTTTGGTAGTAGGATCCTCTGAGCCCCAAAATTGAAATAAAGTAGCAGCGGGGGAAGTGGTTTCCCCCATATGACGCCAATGTTTAATATCACATATCTTAAGAACTGTTATAGTGAGAATGTTCAAACTTTGTAAAAGTCACTCTTATGGTATACTACTCTATTGAAATTAAAAATAAAGCGGGTAGGCGCTGGGGGGGAAATACCTCTCATAGGATGCATATATTAAATATCGCTCAACTGAATAACTATTAAAAAGATAGTCTTCAAACGTGGTTAAAGCTACTTTTATGGTAAACTATAAATTTCAATATAGAAATGGGCGGGGTAGCCAGAGGAGGAGCAGTACCCCTCATAGATAGAAATATTAATAAGAGTCGCTGCAAGCAATTTGTTGAACTTTTGGTAGTAGGATCTTCTGAGCCCCAAAATTGAAATAAAATAGCAGCACCAATTTTTAATATCAGATATCTTAAAAACTGTTATAGTGAGAAAGTTCAAACTTTGTATAAGTCACTCTTATGGTATACTTCACTTTTGAAAATAAAAATAAAGCGGGTAGGGGCAGGGGGGAAATACCTTCCATAGGATGCATATATTAAATATCTCTCAACCGATAAAGTGGTTAAAGCAGTGTAGCGAAGCGCACCGGGTTAAGCTTGTAAAATATATAACTGATATTTAGCTCATAGAATAAATTCGAAAAAATAAAAAATGTTGAAAAAGCATAATATTATAAAACCAAGTAAAAAAAATTTAAACTTTTCGTTGATAGTGCCACTCTGAGAGTAAAATTACAAAGTTAGCGTAGCAATCTCATTTAACTTATCAAAGTTTGTTGCAGACACTACAACAACACCAAACAAATAGTTAAAAAAACGATTTGCTCGTTGTGTGTAGAAACAACAGAACAAGACGAAAACACATTATTTTCATGTTTAAGACGTAAAATTGAGAACTCTTACTTCTCATTTAGTTTATTTTTTTTTCAGTTATATTAGCAAGTACATTAAGTTTTTAAAGTAAAAACCAGATCGGGAATGATGCTGGTGTTTTATAATTGAAATTCTGTAAGGTGTTAAGTAAATAAATCATAATAAAACTTTCCTTCTAATTTCACTTTTGGTTTAATTCGGGTTTGAATTAACTTTATAATACTTAGTTTTACTTAAATCAATCTCATTTTCGGATTATTTCAAGCACAAATTCGGGATTGAATATGGATACGTTCAGTCTTTTGCGATTGAAAATCCGTACTTGAATCAATATTTCTGTACTTGATTCAAGAAAATTCGTACTCACCGTACTATTAATACCGCTTCGCATTGATTTTAGTAGGGATGGATTGATTTTTCTTTTGAGTGTACTTTTTTTTTAATAAGAGATGTTGTTCCCCTTAGAATTTTGTTCAACTGTATTAGAAATGTAATTGAAAATTTCTTGACGATTTACCTTAAAATGTTTGCCTTTTTTTCTTTAATACATTACATTACTTTTGCTAAGCCTCCTCCAAGTACTGACGAATTCTATTTAAATAGAAAAAAATAAAAACTTTGGTAGAATAAATGGAAACGTTTAAAATACCAAATAACACTTAAACGAAGGCCAAACACCATTTTCAATGAAAAAATAAAAAATTAGTGTTTAGTATTAATTTCGTTTTTTTTTTGAAAGGCCTAAAAGTAGGCAAATATTTTCGCTTTCAACAAGAGCCTGACAAGTATACTCAATATAATCACTTTTCTTATTTGCTTAATAAAATAAAATGGTTGGGTTTTTTTAATTTCAGCAAAAAACAACGTTCAGTTTGCTAAGAGTTAGTTAGTATCTACTAAAAGTTAGTGGTGGCATGAAATGAAAACTTATTGTTTAGTTTGGTTTAGGCTTTTCTTTTATTTTGGGTTTTTTACTTTTAAAAGTTTTTTTTTTTCTAAAATTTCTTTATTGTTTGTTATGTGTTGAATAGAAAAATGAAGCCATTTGTTCAATGGAAAATAAAACTTTTTGTTTGGATGCCAAAAAGAAAAAAGAAAGAGGAACCCAATTCTTTTGGTCAAAAAACAACACTTAACTTTCTGCTTGCCTGGCTGCCATCACTTTCACCTTGAACATTTCTTCTAAGAGAGATTTTTTTTAGAATTTTCGTTGAAAAAAAAAAAAAAAAATTTTATTTGTTCGAAAAAAATTCTCATGAAACTTAACAAAACTTAAGTGCTGGGGCAGGGTGAGTGAGAAACATTGAGGAAACGTGCTGGAAACTGTAAATTGTACAAGGTGGCAACGTGCCGTTGTACAGACTGTGCGTGCAGGGGAATTAGAATTTTTGCTGAGGGACTGTGTTTATGGAAACACATACTCGCATACGAGTAACTCTATTAGAGCCAAAGTTTTGTAAATTGGCAATAAGAAAAGTTCTAAAAAGATGTTGGAAATGAGCACGACGTGACATTTTAGTTTTCTTCTTTTTGCAATAGACGAAGCACATCTTCAGATTTTTCCAATGTTGAGTTAGTTGATGGTTCAAGTCATATATTTTGTATATTTACTTTAGGCCTGTTAAAATTTGTTTGAAAACAAACAGAATTTTTTATAAAAAAGATATACATTTTCTTTTCCAAAAAATGCAAATTTAATTAAGTTAAGTACCAGCTTAAAAGAATTTGATTAAAACAAAGCATTAAATGTGGCAAAATCTAGCAGTTTTTAGTATTTCTCAAACAAAGAATTCCTTTCCATTCTCACAAATTGATTTAACATCTGATATCTACCGCAATTTTATTGCAGTTACCACTACAACTAACTTTGCATGGTGGGAAAAAATTACAAAAAAATTATCTAAAATGTTGGTTGTTAAGTAGATAAAACGGTATTTAGTTTGGTTACAAAAACAAATAAGAGTGCTTTATTCGGCCTTTAACATGGTGCTATACGAGCAGAAAAAATATAGATATAAATATATCTATTTTGTGCCACGCCAAATTCTCTAATGCCGCCTATATTTTGTCTGTTGTTATGTATTGATACCAAGATGCTTGTACATAGTTTGGAAACTTTAGCACTTTCTCCAGATATACAAAAATCAATTAATCTTTGTACGGGGTGTATCACGCCCACTTCTCTTATCCCGCCCATATTAAAAATTTTCTCTAACCGTTCTTCTTCGCCAGTTCTGCCCACATTTTGTCGGATGTTGTATATGGGTAAATCCAAAGTGTCGAACGTGACATCAAAAATGCAATAACATTTTAAACAACAAATATTTTTACGTTCTCTTAATCCTTAAATAATAGCACTAAGAAAGCACTGTTATCTATGCTAAAGTTTATGGAGGGCGCGATTCTAGGCCAAAGATTATGCCAAAAGAAGTAGCGGTTCGAACGTGAAAAAATAGAAGTAGTTTTTGTAGCCATGTTTAAAAAGGCGTAATTAAGCGAAACCTGGCTCAATTTTTCAGTCAAACTACTTTGAGAATTTTACGTAGCAATGTAACGTTAAAATGTCGTTGATTTGATTCCAACATCTTCTGTATTTTCGTTTTTTAAGCCAAAATCTGGGTCGATACGTGACATTCGAACGTGAAATTTTTTCAATAATAATTGAACTGAATAATTATAATGATTAAAATAAAATAAAAATTTACCGTTAATCCGAATAACATAATGCTCTTTGAACTCTTCCTTAGATTAATTATTTTCATCAAATATCACCTCTTTTCAGGAAGATAATATTAAAGAAAACAAACAATAAAAAATTCTCACAAATAAGAAATTACGTTTGCACCAGAGATCAGCAATGAGTAGTGAAAAAGTGAGAAGAGCTAAATCATGACTCATAAATTCTTGTACTTATACGCACTCATACTTATTCCAATGTAATTCAAACTCATATTCACTCAAAAGTTTCATTTTATTCATCGTACTCATACTTAGCAAAATTTGTTGTGTTTGATTTAGAATCTACTCAAGTCAATGTGTATATGCGAAGCAAAATGCGAGGCTGCCAGATTTGTCCCCGAAATAGCAAAGTGACGATTTGGCAATTACAGTTTACTAAAGTTACATGTATGAAGTGGACGATTTTTCGGCAAATTTATCTGACAGCGCTGTTTATTAACTTGTGTGTTTTATCTGTTGTGTTAAAACGGTAAATGGATGAGCTAAATGATTTGAATCATTGTGAGTATTGTAAGTATTTTCTTGAAATTATAAGTCATGCTGACGTCATTTATGAGTATGCGTATAATGTCGACGTCGCACTCATAAAAATTTCTCTTGTGAGTATGAGTGAATCAGAGTAGTTAAGTTAAATTGTTTTGTACGCACTTATACTTACAATTGCATGAGTCAGTATGAGTAGCGAAAAAACGATTCATTGCTGATCTCTGGTTTGCACAACTTTGCAGTCTGATTGTTCATCTAAGTAGACAAATTTATAGGTAAATTTATAAAATAAGTAAAATCTAAATATTTCTCTATTACAATATCGTAAAATAATCAGCTTTTAATAACTTTTAAATTTTCGGTCACGGTGGACCTTGTCGAATATGCCCATATTTATAACCAAGAAGTTTGTACTGAATTTGGAAAATTTTACTCTTTCCGCTCTCCATGTTTAACACAGACGGCCAGGCGGTCATCGTTAAATCAATTTCGCTGTACATGTATGTTTTCGTTATATATAAAAAAACGCAAAAAGGCATTAAAGTCAGTGTTCGAAAGTAAACACTAAATGCCGCTCCTTAGTGTTCGGTTCGCTAAAGTTGCGGAAAACTCAACCGGTAAAAGTGTTTGTGTAGTAAATCATTAAAAAAATAACGTTTCCCTGTTTGCCATCTGTCTAACACAAAAATAATACTGTTCTTATCCAACTAAACTAAAGATGAGTAGATTTAATTCCTTTCGATTTTTTTAAACCACAAACTTCATTGTGTTCGGTTCAGCTCATTATTAATCGTTCGGTTCTGTCAGTCTTAGTGCCCTTTTGGTTGGTAAAAAACCAAACATTTTTTACAAAACAAAAAGCCAGCAAAATAATTTTACTCAAACAAAACACATACACAATACACACACAAGCTGTTCGTGTCGCAGCTAAAATTTTTTGTTTGTTCTTTTCTTTATAAAGTAACAATATACAACCTTAAAATATCGCTCATTTGCTGCAAGACCGGCATAACTCAAAAAATTAAATTTTGGAGTTAGAGATGCAGAATTGTTCGCTTTGTTTTTCTCTTTATTGTGTATTAAATTCATCTTAATATCTTTTATACTTTCCCAGTTTGAAGAGAATGTGTCTTCTTTTTTTCTAAGTAGTTAGAGCAAATCAAAAACTTTAAATGCGTTTATCTCGAAATGGCTTTTTTTGAGTTATGCCGGTCTTGCAGCAAATGAGCGATATAATGATTATCTACAGTATCACTACAATTGTTCTGTTTTTTAACGAAGAACACTATATATTCACCCTTATTGTGTTTGGCTTATTTAAAATACGCTGTTCGGTAATAGATTAATGGCAAAAAGTTCACGTTCTCTTTAATCTATTACCAAACAGTCGTAGGCGTATTTTAAATACGACAAACACAATACGGGTGAATGTTCAGCTCTTTCTTGAAAATAGTTAAGAACGGTATTAGGGTTTGTGTTCGTCTACACCCACATTAAAAAAAAGATATCGTTCCTAGGTGTGCGAGCCGAACGCTAAATAATGTTCTCTATATTTTAGAACACTGATGAAATAAAAAAGTGCTACTTAGAGCTACTGCGTTCATATTTCAACTCAAACAATTTATTGCATGTTATTTTAAAACTATTTGGATATTCAATTTAGATCCCCTCTTTCGATAACTCCTGGCCATTTATTTCAAATAACACGAACAATGTTGGCATTCAACACGTCAGTTGTTCCTGATTTATGAGCATTTGAGAGCTCCATGTAGGATGGACGAAAAAAAAGTTTGATGCTTTTGTTTCGTTTTTGTAAAAAATGTTCCATTAAATGTTTTTTTTTGCAACTTAATGCAAAAGAATCGAAATGTGTACGAAATTATCGTTCTAATGAGATATAAAAGAAACAACTTGATCAAAAAATTATTAAAATTTCTCCAGGCCGTTAACGTCCCTCAAGCCACTTCCCTAAAACTGTAGGAAACAAAATAAAATTTGTTGAAAAATATTTGAATAAAAGCTAATTTTTACATAAAATTTACCCATGTCGACGTAGGATACCGTTAATATATCGTGCCATAACCGCCAAAATAACGTAACCAACAAAAACCAAATTTTACAGGAGAAGGTTTTTTTTGTTTCTATCTTATTCACTTGGAAGTTTTTCTATGAAATTTTTATTATAGTCTACAAATGATCTTGTATTAGTTTAAGATGAGTATAACCGTAAATTTTCCATTAACAAAAGTGTTTTTGATCATCTTTTTGTCACTTACGTTAGTTTGGCGGTCATTATTGTAACCAGCTAATAACAAAATGTGCTACTTACGTTTTATTATTCCAACTTAAACTTTTATTTTGAACTTAAAAATTTTCTTTCTTGAATTTTCGTAATACATATGTACATATATATATATATATATAATGTATATTTACATTCACATATCGTCACCTAAAATCCAAAAGGCCGTTACTGACAACAAATGTAATATCGGCTTATCAATCAAAATTAAAGTTTGGAATTTTTTGTTTAGGTACGACCTTTCGTATTTTAGGTGACGATATATACTTTTACATGTTAAATGCTTATATATTTATATTAAAATAAATAAATCATATATTATTCAACTTCCTCATTTGTTTCATTCAGAACATCTTTTATCGTATTGGAGTGTTTGAGCCCAAGATATTCATCATGAAAAGTTGGTGGAATACTGTTTTTTTTCACACATAGTTTTTATATCTTTAAATTTAAGTGACGAAATTTTTAATTCCTGAGAATATGCAAGAGAAGGTCGCTGAGTACAAGCATTCAGATCAATATTAATTATTTGAGCTTCGCTATTATCCAAGTACCCATATTTAAGAGAAATTGTTTTTTTTTCAAAAAAAGCAGAGCGCAGGGAAACAAATTTTAGTTTTAATTTCTTGGAAAAATACATTGCGGAAAATGTTTTCCAATTTAAAAAATCTGAACGTTGCAATGAGATACATTCGTATCCACAAGGGTTTGTTCTTGCACTTCGAATAACTGTTGGCCACTCACTAGGAGCCCATACTGTTCGATTACGAACGAATGATTCTATAGTACTGTGAACAGAATCCACTGGCATCATAGTATGCCCAGGTAATAAGTAAGTAATTTTTATGTTTTTAACGTGGGAGCACGAATTAATAAAAAATGAAATCATGGCCAGCATGGCTTTGTTGAGATTTTGCCCCATGCAACTATCACAATATAAGCGTAAATCCCGAACTGTCTTTCTCTGATCTAAAATAAGAAGATACCTATATAACGCCGTGCAGATTTCAATACAACCACGTTTGCCATCTTTTTCACCCCATAAAAAGCAAAATCCATTTCTTGTAATGTTTTCATAAATACTTAAATTGTAAAAAGCATATTTTCTCATATAAAAAAGAGTCATACTTTTACTATGAGGTGTATTTAAAACTTTTTGTAAGTCGAAGCTTGCACACAAAAAAGAATTGTTTTCTATTCCTTTCTTTTGGTCTTTCAAAAATATATCTTTGCTTAGGTCTTTATTTTTTAAATGGAGTTTAAATTCATCTGTTTGCTCGTGACTACTGCCTAAATTTTTCCATTCTTCACATATCGCACACTTGTCTTTTTTAGGTAAATGAAAACCTATGTTAAATTCATTGTTGAAAATGTTGCGAAAAACTCGAAGGGACAATAAACAATTTGTTCGATTCCTTTCCTCCAAATATGCTACGTAAAGTTTGTATAGAAATGAAACATTGCGAAACTCCGCTGGAAGATATAACTTAGTACTTTTGTTTCGGCAATAATGCGATGGTACAGCTGGTAATTGCTCTATGTATTTCTTCAGTATTTCAACTTTCTCTTCTTCAGATTTATTATGCGGCGTATTGTTGTGATATACACAAAGTCTTCAAAATAAATTGTTGGCAAACTTTGAACTGCTCTCCGCCATATCGAAGGTAATAGGCATAACTGATCTTACGTCTACTATTCTTTGCTTTCTGTATTTTGACTGGTTTTGGCTTAATACAATAATATAGAAAATCTTTCTGTCTTAATTTACTTAATCCCCAAAAATGTTCGTGGATTCCTTGGCGATCTTCTTCAGATATTTTAGCTGCGCAGTCATTTCCACATTTTTTATTTACACAAGGATTACACTGAACATTCTTTTGAGTATGAGTTGATGGTAAGAGTTGTTTTCTTTTTTTCTTATACCCCCTCGCGCCAACGCATATTTCATCTTCCACTGCATTATTTTCTATATCTGAAGCACTATCGGTATCGCTGTAAGGAACAAGAGAAATTTTGCAAACCTATAACCAAGTAAAAACATCACTTACAAATTAAATTCATAAATCAAAACACACGGCAAAAGAAAGTTTACGACATCTTACTACACACTTTTCAAGAAAGCACGAATAATTAAGGAAGAAAACAAAAAATTAATCACCTCTTCCAATATTCTGCTTAACTCTAGATAAAATATCAGAACAGAAAATTTTAATTTAAATAAAAGTTTTTTTATACCCTTGCTTCAAACCAATAAACGAAACTACGAGTGAATACACATTTTACAAAAAAAAAAGAAAAAACATAACGGTAAATAAAAGTAATTTTTGTTTCTAAGTTGATTGCAATGTTATTTTTAATTTTTTATTTTAAGCTAAATTTTTTTCTAAATATATGGCAGCTCTCTCGTTGTTTTTATGTTACTTACGTTAATTTGCGGTAACTAATTTAGGCGTATGTGGGTTACGTTAAAATTGAAGGGCTCGTATTTCTCTCAATATTTGGATTATCGATACTATATTTTACAGGACAACGTATTGTGACTTACAAAACAATTTTGCATTAAAAACTCAATTTTGGAAAATATGTTGGTTACGTTATTTTGGCGGTTAAGGCTTGATATGCGCAGCGCAGCTATGCCCAAAAAACGGCAGTCTTAATATGCCATTTTCAAATTTTTTAAAATTTTTCTTAACAGTTATTAAATTAAACAAGGCCAAATAAAAGATAAATATACATACATTTCAATATGTTTTGATCATCACATTGGGATTTCTTGAGCATATAATAGGGAATACAAATATGAAAAAATTATGTTAATGCCTCACATGGTTTTTCCGCACCTGCGATTTAAATTTTGCGATTTTCGGGAAAAGCAAATTTTTCGGCCATATTTCGGCGAATGAGCTAAATTTCCATACTGTAACGAATAATAAGTTAAACTTTTTCCAAATATTACTGTCCAGATAATTTTAAATATACTCTGACGGTTTTACTGAAGTCGGAAAACCTTAACCCTTTAGGTCAAAGGTCAAATTTTGACATATTTGGAATTTCTAAAGGAAAGATAGAAAAATATTGTATATCTTTGTACCGATTTTGTATGAAACTTGAAGAAAAATATAATCTAAAAGTCACATGAAGACAAAGCCGTGCAAAAATGCGTGCGATTAACCATTAAATGTACTTGGGGTCAAAATGAACCCAAACTTTATAAACTTTAAAAAATCTGTCAACCATTCATGGTACAACCACTTATTTGGTGTATGTATGTTGATGTCGTTCATTTCAAAGTTTCATAATAGACCACAAATATTTGGAAAAGTCAAAGCAGTAACGCGAGCTGCAGCTTTGTTAAAAAAAAAATATGCCGCCAGCGTGGAAACTGCACCAAATGGATCGTGCATTATTCTTACTCCATATACAAAAATTTTGTTTGTTTGCTATCAAACGAAACATTGCGTCAAGTTTATCATCACTGCAATATCTGTTTCGAATTACATTCTCACATTTTTTCCACATTTGTCCAAAACAACCCCCACTGTGCCACAACTAACTACATGTTTTTAGGTAGTCAAGAAATAAATCAATATTTTTTTTCATAGCAACATATAAAAATAATCTGAAAACTTTTATTTATTGTTTTAGTTGATTTTTTTTTGTTCATAGTTTTCTCAACATGAACCAACATTTTTCGCTTAATCTTAGCGTTTTTTTTTCTTTCTCAAGAATTTTTTTAAGCTTTCTAATGTCTAAACTGGTAGCAGCTGTTGGCATGATAAAAAGTCAACATTATCATGTTATTTTAAAAAGAAAGCGTATGTTGGTGAAATATATTCTTCTTTTCTTCGAACAAAAAATGAAAAAATGGAGAATAATATATTTTGCATTAAGTCTTTAAACAAATTATAATGACTTAAAGCAATTACGTGAAAAACATTTTTGTAAAAAATATTTTAGAGAAAAAAGTTTTTGCTAAAAAGTAAAACAATTTTCATAACTTTTTTTTTAGTTTTACAGGAGTTCGGTAGATACAAAAAGGAAAAAAAGGATAACATGTTGTGTTGGCAGCTTAAAGTTGCATTTTATAAGACGCAAGTTTTACAAGTACAACTTTTTTATTTAAATTCAACTCAAACACCCTCGTCAAAAATTATTTAAACTTTTCTTTGCTAATTTTACATTATTAACTGAATTTTTTTAAACTTGAGGCAGACAAGAAAAGTCCTTGGACATTTGTATGTGGCTCCACTAGGACTATTATTTAATTCTTTTTCCATGAGATTGATGATTTGAGAATAGCAGTAAATTGAATTTAAATTGAAGTTAAAAATTTAATGGTAATAAAGATTTTTGCAAATGGCGGTCAATTCAGCTTTGACATTCGCGAAATAAACAGATACAAAATATGCGTGAAAAACTAATAGATACTCAAGCCATCCTGAGGCTCGTTGACGAGAAAACAACTTTTCATTGAAAGTTATCATGAGCACGAAAGTCCATTTCTATTTCTGTGAATACGTAAATAAGCAGAATAATGGCTTCTGGGGCACCGAAAATTCACGTACAGCACCCGCTCAAAGTTACTCTACAGTGTTTTCGTTGGAGGCGTGATCGGGACGCTATACAGCAGTGCTCAACGACTTTCTCCTACCACAACTGCACGCACTGGCGCTGGAGAGCATATCGCACTGGTTCCTCCAAACAGAGTCAACTCAAAATTGTTGAATTTTCACTTTTTGGAAGAAATCGATTGGCAGTGGTCATAAGCTGTAAAAATCTTACATGAATTTCTCTACTCTTTCGGCAAAAAAAAAAATACAGTTGTATCGCTCTTCTTGATTTAAAGAAGCTTCTCCAGAGTCAACTAAAGAGAAATATTTTGAGTTGTGCCCAAATGTGAGCTAAATTCAAATCAGTTTTGTTTCTACTAAAGAGAAATATTTTCAGATGTGTTCGTCACAACGGTTTACTTTGATGATGTTCTATTTTGTGTTGTCTCTTTTTAGTTGTTATAGGTTAGTTTATTGTGGTGTTATATTTCCTTTTGTTTCTATATTTATTATTGAAATTATGAAAAGATTTCACATAAAGGGAAACAACTCAAAACAAACTTGTTTTTTTCCGATAATCCCTGAAAAAATTACAAAAACAACTACCATAATGCCATAATTATTTTCAAGTTTCATTGTAAATATTAAAAAAAAACACAGTTTTTTGCCTCTACTGAAAATTTGTAAATTTTGAGTTAAAGCTCTTTAGAGGAGTTAGTGCGAAATGGTTTCAATAGGATGGAACAACACAAGCTACAACCGAAATTCTGAGGGTTGCATTTCCGGGTCCCCTAATCACGCGTTCTGGTAATTTCCAAAGGCATGCAAGATCACTCAATTAAATCCTTCTAGACTTCTTTTCGTGGGGTTCTTTGAAGTCACGAGTCTATGTCAATAAGCCTTAGACTCCTTAAATCCTCCAAGAGAAAACCAGTCAGGAATGCGGGAATCTATCACTGGAAGTTCTAGCAAGGGTTATAGAAAATTCCATAAATCAAGCCCGTATGTTAATCTATTCTGTCGCCGGGCACTTGTCTACTTAATGAAACAAATTTAGACATCAAATAAACACAATCCAAAAGCTTAACTAAAGGGTTTCCTTTATTAGAAAATTACAGTCGAAAAACATCGGAGGAAAACTATTGTGCCACCTTTTAAGAAGTGTTTTTAAAGGCAAATTTTGTCTTTATTAGACATTAATAGCCGATTTCACCAATTTCTTTAAATATTAATTTATGTTTAAAATTCGTTTTTCATGTCAAATTAATATAAAATTATGTATATGAAAAACTATATTTAAATATGAATTGATATTAACATAGAGATGGTGAAATTGGCCACGGAGCCTTATGAACGCCTTTCTGTCGGTACAATTTTGCACCACGTTTTCGAGCATACTCGGTATTATTTTTTATGTGAATAGTGCGTCTAATGTTATTTTCTAAATGATCAATCGTTGCTAGTTTATCAGCATAGACAAGAGACTTGACGTACCCCCACAAAAAGTAGTTCGTAGTAGTTCGAAAAGTGCAATGCCTCATGCCATTAGTATACAAGTATACAAATCTATTAAATTTTTTTTAACAAATTTCGATTCGAAGACTTTCGAATGCCGCAATCCCGTTTTTGATACGTCCCAAAGTTTTATTCGATACGAAAGTTCATTGGAACACGTGTGCGACGATTTGGGCCCTGGTCATTTGCATTTTATAAAAGTTGCTTGGTTTGCTTAAAATTCTCATTCGTTTTAAATATTTTAATTATTTATTAAAATACATAAATTTATGTAAAATAAAAAAGTAGAATAGAAAAAAATTGGTAATGAAGGTCGTCACAGGCTGGAATATGACATGGTGAAATTACTACAAGCTGGCATCACTACGGCATCTGGTAATTTTTTGCTTAACTGTGGTGAAAACCCAAAGATGTAATTTTTTTGTTTATGTTTACATTCTTGAAAAAAAATTTAAAAAAAATAATTTTTGTGCGGTTTTTGAATGAAAATTGTGTATAACAATTAAAATATTTGCAAAAATAAATCGTATTTCGTTTTTTTTATGTGTGTCTTTAGGTGTGCTAATAGTTTTGTTTTTTTAAATAATAAATAAAAACAAAAATAATTGTGTATGTGACTACGTTGTGTGTACGTTTGAAAAATGGGTTTATTTTTGATATGCACTTGGGCGCCACTTTTTTTAAATCTCCAAAGGACTTGTAGTGGAAAAAAAGTGGAAAAACAATTGTTTTTAATTCAAAACACATTAAAATTTTAAGTATGAGCCTTTTAGAAGTTTTTCATAATATTTTTCTTTTTATTTCTTGCAGATCAGCGTTGCCACTGAAAATTTTCTATTTGACCAAACTTGTTAACCAAAATCCTTTGGAATCGACCAGTTTTCTATTTATGTTCTAGTTATGATAAATTTAACGGCTAATTTCAGCAAGTTCAGTTATAATTAACTACCAGTTATAGCTGTTAGTTCTTTGATATACCTTTGATATAAAATTAAAAATTATTTTGCTTCTACATAAAATTTTTAAATTTTGAGTTAACATGGGGCCGTAGGTAAATTATGAACCGACCTTCACCATATTTGGTGTCATAAAAAGGTTTTTGTTAAAATTCCGCAACAAATTTATGTTAGTTTTTAGGGAGGTAGTTTCACATTTGGGAGCTAAACTCTTTTTCTAATAAAAACATCTTTGAAGAACTAGAAACAATTTGAAATCCAAACGACTAAATCAACTTAGAAGACGCAGAATATACATTTGTATATACTTTATAGGATCTTCGATGAATATTAAAAAAAAAAAGATTCACATACATAGAATGATAAACGTAGTATCCCCTCATACACCACGGCTGATAAAGGGTATAAAACAGTAAAAAAAATGTTATTTAATATGATAAATTAAATTTCTCCTTAATGCACAATTTCTTTAATAACGAAACTGTTTCAGAATTTCTACTTCGTAATGCTTAGCTTTCTGTTTCTATTCGCCCTTCCAGAAATAACATTCCCCTTTAGGGTTGCCATACGTACTGTTTTAAGCAGTACATGTACTGATTTTTTGCAATTGTACTGTTTTATGCACAACTCCTAAAAGAGTACGCAAATGTACTGTTTTTTACACTTTGTACTGTTTTTTGTACTGTTTTTTTTGCTCAGTCTAAAAAAAGTTCTAAAATAATAAGAGTTTTTACGCTGTGGTCATTGTTTTCTCATAAATACACAGCAGATATCAAAATTATAATGGGTGGCTCGTAGCAGTGGTATATTTTCATGTTGTTATGATTTTATGGCTACCTCTTCCAGTAGGCTTTCCCTTTCCACACCTGAGAAAGACAAAAATAAAATCTAAATTTTTTTTAAGTACTTAAAATATACTTATTCCAGCACAATTATCGTTAATTTTTAGAACTTTTTTAATTTTCGGGCATGTTCTGAAAATCGAAATCACGTGAAATTGAAAACAAACAAATTTGAAAATAATTTAAAAGTTGTTTAAAATTGGAAAATTAATTAAGGAAACAAACATTTTCCCAAATTCTATATGATTTGTGCAACTATGTGTGTAGTAAAAATTGCTTTAAATACGAATATGTTTAAAGAAAATCGTACTTACACTATCAATGAGTTAATTGTTTTGTAAGGCTTTTTTCCTTTCTTATATGGCTTACAGCAATGTTATGGTTTTCCTGGCCAAATGCTTCGTTTGTGGTGTTAGCTTTTTGAACGCAAATTTCATATATTTATGAAATGCCATAAAATGGAAATAATTCCGTTGACGTTACACATTTTAAGTTTTTTTCTTTATGTAATTGTTGCATATTCAATCAAAAGTTAAAATTATTTACCCCAATTTCACCAAGTACAGTTAAAACTAACTATTACTTTAACTTCCAGCCTACAATATGTTTTGACAGCTTGAACTGATAGTTAATTATAGCTGTACTTAGTGAAATTGGTGGTTACTAATTAAAACAATTGGTTATGTTTTCGTCAAAAAAAATGTACTGTTTTTTTCTTGATTGTACTGTTTTTTTGTATTTAATGTACTGTTTTTCCGAATTTAAAATCTGGCTACCCTATTCCCCTTAGACTTCAATATTTTCATTCTCATTATGCAATGTTTATACCAGAGAACTGCAAAATCACTATTTTTCTCGATTTATTCATACGCTCAAATTTACATTTACTCTTTGCTTGCAAAACAAAGTTCAACGTTGGTAATTTTTACATCGTTTCGTACACATTTGATTTTTGCATGTATTCGTTTTTTATTGAAAGTGCTTTGTTTGCATTTTTGTTGCGCACGCAATATAACACAACTGTGTAAATTCAAAAGGAACACATTCTTATACTTTTACATTCAAGTAGTCATTGTCCACTCGATGAGACGCTTTGTTAAAATTAACAACAATAACAATACATTGTACATACAGAACTACTGTACTCTTTAAGATGATAAAAAAAGTCTACCGTTTCTATGGAAATTTTTTGTACCTAAATACATATGTGCGTTTAGTTTCATTTCAATTTTTTTTTTCTTGTACTTGTTGCTGTTCGTTTAATGCGATTTTTTTTTGCAATCGCACAAAGCCGTTTATACGTGTATTGATTTCTATGATCCTTTTAGCATCAAAAATTACCACTTTAATATCTTAAAATAGCTTTTAGATTTTGTTATATATGAATTAAATTAACGTGTAACATTGCCCTAACTGTCCGTCTACAACTGACATGATATGCTGTTATAACATGATGTTATAAAAGCGTTGTTAAAACATTTGCATTAACAACCGTGTTATAACATGAGAAAACCTCTAACATGATGAGTCTATACTTAACACTAACATCATTTTAGTGTTAATGTTAAGCATTTCATGTCAGTTGTAGACTGTATGTAAGGCTTAGCCTACCATCCTACCAAGCGAAAATTATCCGACCAAATTTTGTCGGAAAAGACAAACAATGGCAACGTTGTTGTACATAATTTTTGACAGCACGGAGTTTATTACACAAACAAATTTGCCTGTTTTTGTTGTGCTGTTGTACAACAACACCTAGCGCTGCCACCTTGTAGTAATTTCACCATGGAATATGAAACAAAGGCGATTTTTTATAATAGTAAAACATAACACCTACCAGGAATAAAAAATTAAACATCCCAATAAAAAATTTTATAATTTTGCGAAGCACTAAAGGTACATTTAAAAAAATAAGCCCACAATTATGCGCTACGCAATCAGACATGCACAAGTTGCAGTAAAGTAAGTGAAAGAACTCTCAACAACTTTTATTAAAAAAAAAAATAACATTTCAAGTGCTACGGCATTCCCTTACTACGAAGCAGGTTTGGAAGGGAGAATACTAAAAAATAACTGTATCAAAACATTCAGTGTGTAAAGCTGATCGTTACATCCAACAATTTTTATGTGCGCTGAATAATGCGCTTCATGTGTCAAAAATGTATTGCTTCAAAGTGGGAACTCGCCATATAAAATTCATGTCTTCCGTAAGCGCAATGGTAAGCGAAACTTTTATGTTTCTCCCTTACAAACCTGCTTCGTTGGAAGCTCCATTTTTTATTGGGATAATTATAATTTGATATTTAGCACACAAATTGAAAAAATGGATGGAATACGTAGCCATAATATGGTTAACATTGACCATATTTTTGTTAATTTCGACCATATATCATATAGTTACTTTTTTTAAAATTCTGAAAAATTTTGACCATATTATGGTTTATTTTTAACATAATATGGTTAGTTTTTACCTATATTATGGTTAATATTTACCAAAATATCAGGATTGTTTTTTGACCATATTATGTTTGATTTCGGCAAAGTTTTTGCTGATTTTAACCATACTATGGTCATATTTAAAGATAATATGGTAACCTGCAAACATTAACATGTTTAAATCCAACCATATTATGTTGCTCTTAGAATATGGTTACCTCCAACCATATTTTTTTCTTCGTGTAGAAGGTTGTTCTTGAGTAAATTGTTATGGGGTTTGTGCCTTTTTCAAGGCATGAAATCACAAAAGGGTTCCACGAAGAACAGCCTTGGTGACGAGGAGATCCTATCAGGGAGCACGTGGTGGCTGTGGCTTAAACACAAGTTAGCTGGGGCTCCTAATACTCATATAGGGGCATTTGGTAAGTGCTTAATATTAACACACCATGTGGTTGAGATCCACCGTGAAGTTAAGTCGCAAGCCAGGAATTTACGTAAATCGATACCACAGTAATGCGTATAAACTGCTTAGATGGACGATTACGTGCACCGTAAACTTGACAAAGTACTCTATAAGTTTGGCGAACTGAGCGCATATTTTGAAAACAAATTTCGGTGTAAGAATTTGCATGTTTATTTGCCGTTGTATATTGAAACAAAAAGACAAACACACTTCGTTAGTATGCCACCTTGTTTTAAAGTTCACTCTCTAACTGAAGTTCTATACGTCTGAATTTAGTTAATTCCTGTAATTTAAGGCCGGGTTTTTAAGATGTGGATTAAGTTTAAACTAAGTTTAACTTAGTCTAAAACGTGGATTATTACGGCGAAATGTGATTTTTTTAGTATTTCATTAAATACCAACATTTTAAGCAAAACTAAGCTGTTCCGTCAAAATTTTGTATACAAACTTGGTAAAGGCGGCACAAATCTGTTTTCAGATTAACTCAACCTAGTTTAACTAAGATCTCAAAAACCCAGCCTAAATTGTACTTTCCGATTTAAGAATTTTAGATACTGTTTTTTGTGCGTGAATGTCGATTAAATGTTTGCTTTTTTTATTTATTTGTTTAATTCAATTCAATTGCAAAGGTGTGCAAAATTAAATAGTGCCTCAGCGCCAGTTGGCATAGTTGAGGCTTTATCAATAAACATAAACAAACATAAAAAGCTTAAAGAGCTGATACGTTAAAACATAGAAAAATTCAAATTTAGTTAGGTTGATCCACAACTATACGTCACGTTTCCGTAAAAGTACGTATTTATAAATAAGTTTGCTAAGAAAATATTACAGCTTGTGCGCTACGTATACGTTAATGTAAGAGTAACGAGGCCATCAGTTTACACTTTCTCTCAAATGGCGTGAATTGTTAAAAAGTTTTAATTAAATTAATTAATATTATTACACGTGTTATTAACATAAAAATTAATAGATTTCTGTTAATAATCCAACTTATTTAATATAAACACTACAAATACAATTAAAGTGATACGCAGAAAAACAAAATAAAAGTTATAATTATTATGAGTTATAGAAAAAAGTAACGCAAATGTATCGCGATACAACAAAAACAGACGATTACTTTCAAGCGAATTCCATTAAAACAGGAGGTCGGGCCAAAAAACAATATTTATTGTTTGTCCAAAAAAAAACACAGTAAAGTCAAATCGAAAAAGAAACTGGCAGCAGAAAAACTTTTACAATTATTGTAATTAACCTTTCATTATTTGGCAATTTTTATTATTATTAATAAAAGTAATAAGAAAAATCTAAGAAGTCATGAAATTGAAATCGAAAATAACAAGTCTTGTAAAACTTTGCTTTTCTTTTAATTTTTCTGTTTGCCATTGTCCACTATTGTTACTACGCCATACAAAAAGTATTTGTAAAAATTTATGCCAGAAGCAGCAAAGCAAAATAATAAAAATAGGAAAAAACTTAAGCTCTTAAGGATGGAGTTTCCAAAGAATATTTATATTTAAGAAAAGTACAATATATTTTTTTTTTGTTAAGTACAATATGCATTGCCGTCTTTCTGCCTGGTTAACTCACATCTATTCGATCCTTAAGCGAACGGGGGGTAAAGAGTCTGGTGTAGTACCATGTAGTATGGTCAAATACCTTCGACATTATGGTACTTATTCTCAACCATAAAAAGAAAATCTTTTTAACTCTAAATACGAAAAGTGTAGAAAAGAAAAAGCGAAAATGTTATAAAAAATTTATAAAAGATATAAACCGAACAATAAAGTTGTGCTGATTTTTTCCTGTAGACCTTTTTTTTCTAAAAAAGAGATTCTGCTTTAGTGCATTGTGTTTTACTTGTGTGGCATAAAATAATGGACAGTGGGGCTAATGCCGGCTATAAACTAGACAAGTTTGGTGCTCAAGTCTGGCACTGAGCAAACGAAACTTGTGGCATATACTATAAAAGTAAACTGTGCAATACTTTATTTTTATTTATAAGTGCAGAAAGCAACATGTTCAAATTAAGCAAAAACAAATCATTTTTTCCTTTTTTATTATCTTTTTTTTATGGATTCCACTTACATGCTTTAAATTCGCCATAATTTAGACGATTCTTTGCATAACGCTAGGCACCCTGTCCGGAATGTTTTATCTGCGCTAATTTTTGTCATCTTTAAAAAAAGCCACAACTAAATATAGTTTTGTTTAACATACAGTTCACAAGCCCACTGTACAGTAAACTGCGTAAACGGCAAAAACATAGTCACACACTACACAAAATTTGTGTCACAAATGTATTGTACCAGACTTGAGTACACAAAGAAAAAAATCAGTGTAAAATTTTCGAAAACAAGGTTGATTTTAACGTTTTCGGTGGTGATTCAAGTTTTATTTTTATTTAAAAAAGACACAGTTGTTGTACCCAAAAAAAAATAAGCAAATAAGGATCAAATGTACAGTCATTATTTAATTATAAGTAAACTAAAATGATAACTTTTGCTTTACTAAATTATAATATTTACAATAATTGGTTAAGTAAAAATTTTATCAGACCAAAAAATGGTAACTCTATTAAAATAATAAATAATAAAAAAAAATAAAATAAATGTAGTTAACCAATAACATTTGAGGGTTTAAATAATGCTAAGTTCACACTTAGGTTTTTAAGCGCGTTTAAGCAAAATGTTGATTTAGCTAATCAAAGCCTTTGAGATGATTAAGATGACAGGTGATTAAGAAAAAAAACACACAAAAAAACAACAAACAAATTTATATTTCTTAAAAGTATTAAAAATGGATAAAAACACATTTATAAAGTTATCAGAAGATTATTGTAATCATTTTAATGATGAAATTGTGAAAATTTATGAATTATTTAAGGAAAAAAATAAAAAAACATTAAGCAGAAATCTTGGCCGGTTGTACACGATCATGTTGGCGATTCTACATTTGAGGTATGTTCAGTGGATTCTATGTGGTTTATGAAGTGATTTAGTTGTAATCATGTCAATTTGAAGCGATTAACAAATCACTTCAATGTATGGATAATCATCTCGATTTTGAAGTGATTAGAGCTTAATCACGTTCGAGCTGCTTAAACGCGTTTAAGAACCTAAGTGTGAACATAGTATAATGGTTAAGAAAAAGCTGAAAATAATATTTTATTTGTTAAACTGTTGTTATTAGCTAACTACACAGAAAAAAATAATTTTCATATTTGATTTAAACAATTTTGAATTTTCTGCGATGACGATTTTTGCGATATTGATTTAAAAGTTTGTAGGTATAGTTATTGAATTATTAGTCAAAAACTAAGTTTATTGAGTCAATTAAAAAAAGTTGTTGCCCAAAATTATTTTTTTCAACAAAATGTTTAAGTGATTTGTGAAAATAAATTGTTAGAAATGTTGAATAAATCAAACAAAATGTTTATCGAATCTTTATTTATTTATTAATCAACTTTGGTGTGCTAAATTCCCAATTTTTATTCTTTGATAAATACATTAAAATATATTGTGGGGGGTAAGCTAGTTCCCATGCGCATTTCGCTGGTTGCTAAGGCAAGATTATCAGGAAACCTTTTTCCAAAAACTTTGGCAAAACTTAATATATTATACAAATAAAACTGTTAAGCAAATGAGAATTATGAGCTATTAAAAAATGGACAAGAATTGTAAAAATACTGTATTTACTTTGATTCAAATATTTTTTTTTATTGAATATGAAAAAATATTTAATTATTTCATTATTAAATATGTTTTATTGACTGCTATTTTGCTAAGTGTAATTTTGATAAAATTATTCATTGAATCAAACAAAAAGTTTGTTGACCTGTGTTGTTAAAAATTTTCTTGAGATATGTGTAATGACTGTAAATTTGTGCCTATTTAACTTTTATAAAATAACAAATGATCTTAATTTTACGCCTGAAGTAACATTTCCGATGTCCAAAGTCAGCTTTTGGTGTCTATCTGTTTCTGTTCATGTTTATTTAAAGCTTTAAAGGAAACTTGTGATCAAGTCACCACTTTGGCCGATTATTTTGCTGATACTGTCAACAAAGCGTCTACACTTTTGCCTGCCTTTAAAAAAAAGATTCATTATTGACAGCTGTAAAGCTAAAGTGAATCAAAAGGATTCAATAGTTTGTAGAGAAAATCGAATTTTTCTTATATGTACATATTATAGCCCAGTCACATTAGGGGTTTCACCTCGGAATGAAAGATAACAAGCTGTAATTTGGTATACACCTTTGTTTTGTTGTTCTAAAGTTTTTCTCAAAATTCACAAATGCTATCGTGTCCGCGTCTTATGATATTCAAGGTCAGAGAGGTGTAAAGATCATTTAAGCAGTAAGAAGCGAGATATGCGCGAAAACCCGATTTTCATGAACTTGAATATCACGATATTATTTGTGACTTTTGAGACAACATTTAGAACGACAAAACAAAGGTTTATACCAATTTACAGCTTATTATAGCATGGCCTAAGAGCCTTGATTTTCTTTGTTTTTATCTTCCTTCAAATTGGCTCCTCATTTGCTTGCATTTTGAGAGCCTGTGGAAGATGAAACAGATGTCATCTACGTAGTCCAGATCCTCGAGGTGTCTAAGCAACCCCCATGCTATACATTTTCTTTTCGTGTTCACCTTTTTCATTACATTGTCTAAAGCACGGTACTCTGCTCAACATTTCACGTAAAATGCTGTCAAAACGTATATGAAAAAAACTTGTGCGGAATATCTATTAAAATAATGTTGATAGAGTTGTACTCTGTTATTTTTTGAAAAAGTTCCGAAATGTTTCTGGCAATATTTTTTTACAACTGTAAAATAATGAAGGCTGCACTTATTTCACGTGGAATTTTAAGCAAAATCAAAAAAATACGATTATTGATTATTTAATAAGAAATAAAAAATTAATATAACTTTCTTTTTTATTAAATTTTAGTAAAATACATGTGGGGTTTGTTTACATACGGAAAACAATGTCGCATACTTTGTAGGAATAAAATCGTCAAATTATACAAACTCGCAGGATAGGTAACATTGATACATGTCAAAATTTTCGTGTGAAATAATTAATGTTGCTCAACATTTTTCACAAATTTGACCAGAGTACTAGGCTTAAAAGTGTAAGTTTGTGAAATTTGTGGAAAAAAGGTAAAAAAATTAAAAATACCAAGTAAACATATTTAATAATAGCAATAATAGACTACAGTACACACCATAAAAGGCGATTAGTAAAAAAAGAAAAAGAAAAATGCTTAAACTACCCCTTTAGTGTATGTACTCTAGACCGGGTCGACCTCCATACAAAAAAAAAGTTGTGCCAGTCACCCCCTAGAATGAAAGATATGTCAATGAAGTTTCTAAAACAGGAAACAAATTTTTTTTGCCACGCCCCAAAATACAGCACTTTTGGTTTTTTATATGTAGCGCTGCCATTTAAAGTCCGATCTCATCATATCTCATATCGTTGCTCATGGCTTGATAGTGGCTTCATTTTTGTCTTTGGTGACTTTTCAATCCGTTCTGAAATTCTGGGCGCCACTTATGCCATCTCGGATCCTTCCCCCAAATGTCCAATTTTTTTGACGGTCCAAGAAAGTCCTTATAAAACTACGTATGTTGAGATTTTAATATGCTCACTTTTATGACACGCCTCCAAATAAAGCCCCTTTTTCTGTTTCACATACATACTACATTAAAACAAGTAGAAGTCAATACAAACCAAAAAAATTTTCCTCAGTCACGCCCTAGAATAAAAGGTATATTTATACAGTTTTAAGGACTTTAAAAAAAATTTGCCACGCCCGAAATAACAGCCCTTTTTGTTTTAGATATATAGCAAAATAAAAATTCTGTAAAAGCCTCCACTTTTTTTTTAATGGCTTCCTAAGCCATTATCAATCTCGTACAAAACTCTGTAAGTTAGGCGCAATTTTTGTTTAATTATTGTCATTTGAATTTTTAAAAACTGTTTCTTAGCCTTTGGTTTTTTTTTTTAACTAAGCGGTGTTTTCAAGTGGACTACTCATATTTTAATGAAAGTGAGACGGATGAATTTATTGACAAGCTTTCTCGATCTGAACTACTAGCGTTTTTTTTTGCCAGTTTTCATATTTTGTGCAATTTAGGGCATGACAAAAACAATTTTTTTAAAGTTCTTAAAACTTAATAAATATACCTTTTATTCTAGGGCGTGACTGATGAACATTTTTTTGGTTTGTATTGGCTTCTACTTGGTTTAATGTAGTATGTGTGTGAAAAAGAAAAAAGGGCCTTAATTTGGAGGTGTGTCATAAAAGTGAGCATATTAAAATCGATACATACGTAATTTTATAAGGACTTTCTTGTACCGTAAAAAAAAATTGGACATTTGGGGGAAGGATCCGAGGTGGCATAAGTGGTGTCCAGAATTTCAGGTCGGATTAAAAAGTCACCAAAGACAAAAATGAAGCAACTTTCAAGCCATGAACAACGATATGCGATATGATGAGATCGGACTTTAAATGGCAGCGCTACATATAAAAAACCAAAAGTGCTGTATTTTGGGGCGTGGCAAAAAAAAAAAATTTTTCCTGTTTTAGAAACTTTATTGACATATCTTTCATTCTAGGGGGTGACTGGCACAACTTTTTTTTTCGACCCACCCTAGTGTACTCCATACTGTAGTAACATGGAGTAATTTCAAAACTAACCCATTTTAGTACTCCATGGAGTAGCATAGGGACTACTTCGGTGGGTTATATGGTCCCATCTTAGGACATCGTAATATATTTGGAGTAGTGTTGGAGTACTCCTACTCCTTAATGGACTTCTCTTTACATGCATGTATGGACTAGTCTCGTGTTTAACTGTTTAATATGACGGCATAATGAGAATGAAAAAGCAAACAGAATTGAAGCAATTTTCGGGCATTTAATTTGTGGAATAGCCGATGTGGCAATATAGTCAACGACCCAGTTAAAACTTCGCTTACTTTTTCAAAATGAATAGTTTTATTTAAATTTTTGCCAAAATCAACAAAATTTTTTTCCGGACCACTGTTCTTACCTTAATACAAACAGTTGCTAAAAATGTTGTCGATTTCGTTGCACAAACCCTCTTTAATTTTATGGTTTGTTTGTTATTTTAACAGTTAGTAACAAGCAGCAGCGGCAGAGCGGTTAGTCGTAATAAAATCAGCAACTGCTGCTTAAAATGTTAGTGGGTATTTGCCAGGCAGTTAGTAGGTATCTAAAGTTAACAGCAAAGATTTAAAGTTAAAACACAAAGAAGTTTTTTTTTTTACTACAAAAATTATGTAGTGAAAAAAATATATTAAGGACTTTGAAAGGCCGAGGGGATGGTACCCTCTCTAAACAAAGTTCCGCACTCAAGTGATAGTCTGACTAAGTTAGGTTAGGTTCAATGGGCAGCCAAAACGAGAACGGCTTACTTGGGTCCTTGTAGAGGTCCCTAAGCAAGTGAGTAGAGTCAGCCAGATTATTCCCTAGACATCACTACAGCCTCGAACCACATCGACTCCCTGCACAACAGAGAGAGCGATTTCAGTCCTCAACTAGACATAGTTTCAAAACATGGCAATTCTGCTCTCCCAAATAATATTTATATCTCTCGATATACGACAGTAACTTAGCTAGTTAGCCCCTCTGCCTTGTGGTGGAGATTTCCGCCAGCAATACACTGCTGTCATCTGGCAGCCTAAAAAGGACCTGGCTGACTAGGTTTTTGCAGCTTACAATACGAAATTCCTCTTTAAAATCATTGTCTTTTGTATAATAAGTTCTAGTGATGAATTAGCAGTTTGCATCCACGTTTATCAAATGAAGACATCCCAGAAAAAAACCGATGCAAAAATAACCTTCAAAGCTTTCGAATTGAATGAAATGTATTTTCGGTATGTATAAACAGAAGTTAAAAAAATGGCCTAAATTCGTCAGCATTAGGAATAAAAACAATTTTACTTGCATACATTCCAAATTGAACAACGAATTTGAAAATTTAGTTTTGATGGAACCATATTTGTGGAATCATATTTTTAGTTTTAAATAACACAAGTTTCAAGGGAGTCTTTAGTGGGGAAAAGAATATTCGCTGTAGTAAAACATAAGGAGTTGCGCTGCATGCTGTCAAAAGGTAAAAACTGCAGTTCTAAAGTAGTGACAACAGTATACCTAGCTGAAGTAGACGCTGCAGTAGAAGTTGAAGCTTAAAATTCGTAGTCTAGAACTTTGTTGCGCGACAGCTGATTGCTGCAGGCCTTATATGCGGCACATACATCTTTTTTGATCAGGGACGAATTTCGCATTGTACGAACTTCTAAATACTTGAAATCTCTGAACATGCCAACACTTTATGATATAAATTGAACTTTATTTGCGTTTATAATCACATCTTATATCACTATGATCTTAACAGGAGGACACAGTGCGACTACCAACGCTCCATGTGCGCAAGATTAAGGCGATTTATGGCAGAAGATTCTGCTGATTAGCAACAGCAGCTAGAAACAACCGCCAACAGCTCCATCTTCCGTAAATTGCGTGAAAAATCAGCCCTTAAAGTTAGAGACCTCTCCCTGCGTTTTCAGGTAAAAACCGCAGTAATATAAGCATCTTTAGTCAGCCGTGATCATCTTCAACGAAAAGAAGGCCTGACGACTTTTCTATTGCCGAATAACAGGTAGTTGCTGTACCTGCATCCCCGAAGGATATTACATCAAGTGGTAGACTAACCCCTTCATACCACAGGGGGTAAATTGCTAAAGGCTAGTTAACACTTTTATACTTTGTATTAATACATGTCAAAAACTCAAGTAATATGTAAAAGTCTGATAGTGAGAATGCATGTGTGATGAAAATGATAAATATTTTGAAAAAAAGTTTGACATCTCATACGACTTCATCGTTTTTTGAAAAATTTCTAAACAATAATACTTTTCATTTGATCAGGGTTGCATTTTATTTGATGTGTGAGTGTTTATACTTTGTGTGATGGTGTGAACACAAACTGTCATGTTATATTAGATTTTTTGACAGTCGCAACAAAACTCATTCGATTTCTATCTCACAAAGTATTATGGAATACGTAAGACTTGTGAGATAGTGTAATCTAGCCTTAAACCGCAAGATAAACTTTTTCTTAAAATAATTTAACGATATTGATAATTTTTTCCTTGAAGAAATTTAGAAAAAAATCTTCTCCGTTGCCATTCTTTTTTTTCTTAATATTTTTTATTTATTTTTTTATTTTTTTTGTTTGCCCTTAAAATGTAATTCCATTTGCTATGAATGGTTAATTTATTTTCTGCTTCTACAGTTTTGTATTTTATCCCATATTTACTTTTTTCAGAATTAATATTAAGTGTTAATAATAATGGAACCCTCAATACACATTGTAAATACAACATAAATAATTCCAAACACGAGCTAAAAATACAACAAAAAAAGGATAAGGACAAAAAAAAAACAGAAATAAAATTAGCTCTTGGAATTGTATCTCTTAAAATATTCATTCGAATCAAGAGTAACAACTGAACGAGTGAATGAACAAAATAATTCGAAATTAATACTTTTGAATGTGTAAGCGTGTATGTAATTCAAATGAATGAATCAAAACAAAAACCCTCTCACGCACATATGTGAAAATCATGAATGTAAGTTCTTACCCAGCGGTATAACGAATGGGTAAAGAGGCCAAACAGAAGGCCTTATTTAATAGACACAAGCTCTCCTCGCCGCGTTGCATACTTATTTGTTTCTAAACCTGGGTTCACACTATGATGGTTTTCTTTCAGAAAGTCTGATTTGATTGGTGAGAGGGGAAGAGAACTTGCTATTCTTCTCCTCTCAAGTGTAATTAATAAATTTTGTAAGTTTTTTTTTTTAAATTTTGATGGGAATTAAATCTTATTTGAAATTTTTAAGCCAATTTTAGTTGTAGGTTTGGCAACACTTTTTGACAATGACAATTTTCCACAAAATTTTATGATTTTCTATAAATTTTATCTGGACACCGCAATTAATGAGTTTCGCATGCAACTAGACCAACCAACCCTTTATAACGCAGAATACGTAGTTGATCTGCTATGAGTGACAAAACTATGAACCACCCAGCGGGAAAACTTAGAAGACCTTCTTACTTCTGGCTTTTTCACAGGCCTGCTTAAACATTTTTTTTGATTCAATTTCTATTCTTATCTAATGCTAGGAACACAACTGGGAGGAACGACGAATTTTTGGCCGCGAATATTAGTCGCCATAAATAAAACATTTTTGTGTATATGAAAATACACACAAGCATGGCGTCGGCCGAAATTCGTCATATGCGGCGACTTTGCAATCGATTTATTTCTATTTCATACGCCGGCGAACAACAAACAAATCAGTACCAGGTGACCATGTTTGATTTTAATTTTTAAGTATTTAAGTATATAAAGTTACTGTTTTACTTTAATAATTGAAGCACAGCCGCGAATAACGTTGTAAACGCCACATTTTGCAAAAACTGTTTTTTTGCATATAACCGTTGACCTTACTCTCTTACACAGTTTAAACATCAAATCAACCAAAACTATGCACCTTAACGCCTTCAAAATGGCGTACAAAGTGTCAGCCAGTGGAAGAACATTGCAAGTTACTAACAAAATGATGAATCCGAAATGGTTTTGCAGTGCGGAATAATGTTTTAAAAGCCTTTTGCATTAAAGTTTTTATTATCATTATTTTTAACAAAATAAAAATAAAGTTTTTAAAACAAATAATGCTGCCTGTCAGAAAACGTTTTTTTGCTCTCCTGAAAAATTATTATTTTGTAACTTAAAACGTTATTCGCGGCTGTGCTTCAATTGTTATTTATTATTTTATCACATTTAAAATAAGAATAGTTTTTAATTGTGCTTTGAGGTAAATTTTTTTTTATATGGTCACACTATTTCTTTGCACAAATAGCTAACAACTTTCGTTATTAGGTCTGTCTGCGTACCAGGGTTGCCGTTTAAAAATTTTTTATCCGACCAAAATTGACTTCAAAACCTACCAAAATCCTTTGAAACCGACCAATTTTTTTATATATTTAAAAACCAATATGTGCACTTCCACAGAAGCGTCTCGTTGCGCCAATTATTATAATTAAGTTTGTATTTTAGACCATGTGGTCAAATTTGTTCTCTCTTTCATTAAATTGCAATTAATTAAAAAGCTTGGTGGCGTAAAGTGTCAAAAAGTAGAATTTTCGATGAAAATATCCATAAACGGTACCCGGTACAAAAAACTCAACTCCATAGCCCTGTGAAATTCTTTTAGTTCATAAAAAGAACTGTAAATATTACGACAAAGAACCTCAATATCATTTTGGCATCATTTTACATGTGTAACTTAAACTTGTTATGTTTTGCTATAGTTAAATCTTGGCAGCACTCAACCAATAAGGCTGAAAAGTAGTCCATTAGCAAAAATTGGAAATTTTGATTGTTTTTCGTTTGTTGAAAAGTAAATAGCGTTGCCAAAAAATAAATAGCATTACCTTCTCAAACCGACCAAAATTAGGTTTAGCCTACCATCCGACCAAACGAAAAATATCCGACCAAATTTGGTCGGAAAAGACCAAGTTCGGCAACCCTGCTGCGTACACATATTTTGCGCAAAATGTTGCAAAATCTTGCAAAATGTTGTCTACGTAATCCAAATCTCTTGCAGCGAGAGAGCCAAAAAGAGAATTTTTTGACAGTTGGAAGTTAGAGAACTTGCAAAATGTTACTGGAGACATTTTCGCTTGCAAGATTTTGCAAATAGTTTGAACAGTTGTTTGAATGAAATAGTTTTTGTGAAATGAAAATAAAAATTTAAATTTAACAATGGCAGAGGTAAGTAGTTAGAATTGTGTTGATTTTTAACGTTTATAATAAATTATAATAAACAAAACATTTTACTTCAGGTTAGAAACGTCCAAATATACAGTGCGACCGTGGCGTAAGTGGAGTGGAGATGGCAGAACCGATAGAGCCAGCAGAACTTTGTGGGGCAAACTTTGCAATTGAAGAGGCGAGTATTTAGAATTGTGTTCCTGGCGAGAACTTCACATCCAAATTATTTTTTTCCGTTGTCAAGCTGTTAGAGGGCACTGTATTGGGCATTTCATTATTTTTTTCCATTGTAAGCCGGTACTATGTTGGGCAATGTAAGCAAAAGAAGTTTTGTAGAAAACCCGACAAATAAAACTAAAAACTAAGAAGAAATTGAACTTACCAAATTAATAACAGTGTAATAACAAGTTTTTGAATTTACAACACTTTTTAAGCTTTACTTTAATTAATAATTTTTTAATTTACCTCGAGAATTCAATTTTGCGTACACATATGCTTAAATTCTTTGCTTTGTTATTTCTATTGTTTACACACCGATCCGCTGTTTTCTTGCAAGATTTCACTGGATACTGTCTGCGTACTTTTTGAGATTTTTTCAGCCGATAGAGTAATATTGGTGTTACTCTCCCAAAAAAAATTTACTGAGTATTTGCTACTGGAAAAGTACCCAGACAGACCTATTGTGTTTCATACCACGAATTTACTCAGCGAATTTTCGTCGTTCGTCCCAGTTGTGTTCCTAGCATAACTGCTAAAGAATGTCTCACAGAAGGCCTCGGCTCTTTGGTATAAAAGATAAGATACACCTTCCACACTCTCTTCTATAAGAAGGAAGTAGAGAAGGAGTAACATTTTTTGTATTTTTTTTTTTGCAAAAGCAAAAGCAAAATAATTATTGTTTTTGATCCCGTTACCATTCTTATGTACCTGCTAAAGAAAAGAGAGCGGATGGCCTTCTAGAAGGCATAAGTACTCCTTTAATTTCCCGCTCGGCAATAGCTTCTAAGCGAAAGGGACAATTTAGGCAAAAATAAAATAGGAAGGGATTTTACTGCAAAATAAGGCCAACTGAAAGGCCCTTTTACCTCTCTGTTTGACCCCTCCAAATCAAAAACATCAGCTATCGTACATGTGGATACATTAAGTACTTTTCAACGGCAATGAATTAAATAGAAAAAAATATAAAAATAAAAAAAATAGGACTGAGTGGGTATTTGGCGTTAGATTTATTTTGTTTGAGGACCCTTTTTCATTTTTAATGTAATTTTTCGCAACATTTTAATCCAATTGGTTAACAAGATCTTCTGAAGAATCCTCTTGGCATTGTTGATGACAAAATTTATCTCACAAATTTTACACTCATAATAATGAAAAAGAATTTTTTTGAATAGATTTTCGTTACAGCCAAATACTTGGGCTTTCTAATAAGTTTTTGCTTAAAAGCTAATGAATTAAAATTAAATTTTTTTCAACTTTGTTAAAGCGTAGTTAAGATTAAACTTCTTACAGAGACAGAGCTTTGTATAAAATGCTAAAACTTTAAATGCCACTAAAACTGACTGTGTGATTACAAATTATTTTTTATAATTATGTTTTAAGCGTCTCAAAAAAATAGTTGAACTGCAAGAAGAGGTATTTAAAAAAATTTTAATGTGTTTAAATTTCGTTTGAACATAAAAATTTTTATAATTATTTCTTTCTCCTTAAAATTTAATGTTTCTTCGAGTGTAACTAGAGAGCAATGTGTTAAAAGGAAAAGCAAACAAATTCTTTACCAACAATTATTTTTTGTATTTTAAGCAGGCCCCATAATCCTCTGGCTTTCAAACATAAAACGTTTATCCTCAATAGACAATTGTTCGATTTAAAACAAAACCAAAAAAATCAAACTCACCCCCATTCTAAGAAACTTCTTTCTTATTTTCAAAAAAAAAAAAAAAAAAAGCCAACACTGTATTTGTTTTTAATTTACCCAGTTTTTCCCTATGAATACAACCAGACACGGAGCAAAAAAATTGAAACAAGTAAGCAGAAATGAAAAATAAATTTGTTCTCATTTATATGTTCACCTCTCTTCTCATATTAACATGTTATTAAATATTAAACCCTAAAATATTTTTCTTTTAAACCAGAAAAACGAATAAAATTTAATAAAACAATCGGTAGCAAAGTGGCGAATAAAGATGGGGAATAAACAATTTATTTAAAGAGGCAATAATACGGCTTTTCATGCCAGTCGAACCAAAACAACAAAATTAAAATATTATTTTTGTTGTGGTTACAGAGATTTAAGTGTGCGGTTGATAATAATTTGGCTAAGGCCAGGAATGGAAACGTCAATACGATTATACTTTGAAACGGCAGAAATGTAAAAGTTTCGCTTACCGTCTCGCTTTCTGAAGGCATGAATTTTACACGGCGAGTTTACACTCTTAAGCAATACATTTTTTGAGACCGGCAATCGAAAGAGCGTAGTCGCTTCAAGGCGATGAGGTATTTATATTTAAAAACAAACTGGAAGTTAAGGTTCTAACTTTTGCCCTAAGGTCGCGATGTATGGAAAAAATATACGTAAAGGTTAACCAGAATGGAGCGATATGTTAAACGTTTTCAATTTTCGTCGTCTTAACCCTCTAATGCTTAAGAGTGCCTCAAGGCATGCTTTACAAAATTTCTACTGACGTCTACTATATAAATAATTTTTATTAATTTCCAGTTTATAAAAATTGCTTAAAGATCTAGAAAAATATTTGTAGAAGCTTCGAAAGCTCTTAAAGCATTGTAAACAATCTCGAACACAATGCTTTTGTTCAAAGTGCAAACTTCATTTATGATGCTCAAATAGTAAAATTTTTTTTGATTTTCATAAACAAAACCTAATATTTTTTAAAATTTTTCATTACTTTTTACTTTCAATACAAACTAACAAACAGAATTCTCAAAAAATAAATGTGTTTTTATTACTAGATACCCAAGGGTGCCTCAATGTACTCCTAGATGTTTTCTTACCTGGAACGTAAACGACTCATCGTACGGGCTTAAACATTTTTTTTTAATTCAGGGGCCCAAAAATACCTTAAAAAAAGGGTTAAAATCTCTACGTATAAAGTTGGCTTTCCTTAGGTTAAATCGTTTTTACAAAGGACGAGCGGACAAAGCTTAATTCCTTTAGAACAACCAAATGAAATAAGTTAATGGTAATGGAAATGCATGTATTTCATGGATGGTCTAAAAACGATGTCAACCAAATATCTTTCCGGATCATCAAATTTGCGCTAGAATGGCATCGATTTGTTTTTGCATATTGTTGCATATTTTGGTGAAAATTCATATTTTTGCATAATTACGTTTAAAATGCATATTCTTGCATATTTTGTAATTTTTGAGTGATTTTTTTTTAACTACCATATTATAAAAAAAAGTTCTTAAAAAATGTTTAAAAACTCAAAAGAAAAATTCCAAAAAAACATTTTAAAATTAATAAACAAATTCTGTGGCATTTTGACAAAACATCTTAAGTCAAATTAAAAGAGTTGAAAAAAAATAGTTTTGTAAATCATACGAATTTTCATTCAAAATCATTTTTGTTTGCGTTTTTAAATTTTGTATTATAAACGAAATTTTTCTTTAATTTTGGTTTATTTTATTAAATGATTATTTCACAGAGATTTTTTTTAAAACTTTTTTGATATCTACTTAAGATGTTTTGTCAAAATGCCACAGAATGCTTTCGGTGCTTTGCTTTAAATTCAAGATTCTTCTATTTTAAAACGATGCAGCACCTTACATGGTTAAGGCTTCCTTCCAATTGTTTAAAAATATTTTATCCAAAACGGTTACAAGTAACTTGCTTGGCACATGGGTTATACCGCGTTGTAGAGGAAATTAGAAGCCAATTCGATAATAAAGTATGCGGAATAAAATATGGACTGACACATTAGCCGTAATAAAAATTATATCAGGTATTACAAAATTAAAGTAAATATGCAATTGTTAAAATACACAACTTAAACTTATTTTACAAAAAAATATCTAGCCACCTCGATGTGCTTTTTTCATATTTGAGGCCTCTTGAAACACCTTTGGTGCATTTTCTATATTTTTATAGAAATTTCTTTTCAAATTCGACTTAAAAGTTTGAATTGGAGTCCATTCATGAGCGTAAATTGAAAAGAAGCTCCCATCATCCATGATCCGATTCATGGCCAGCATGCAGCAAAAAACAGTTTGTAACAATGCCCGTATTAGATGTTTGATGATAACTGACTCTTATCTGAGACTGCTGGAACGGGTTTCTTTGCATATTTGACTACTCTGATATGTGCTACATACTTCTAATTTTTAACTCTTCATTTATTTGCCAACGCATGTTAAGATTTTGAAGTATATCTGGCATTTTTACCTTCAACATAGTTCGAGTTTGGTTGCATTGTATCAAAAATGTTTACCGGATCGTCGTTTTCTATTGAACGGTTTTTTAACTTTTGAAAGCTTTTACTGTCTTATAGGCAAAGGGTTTTTCAATTTGGATATCAGAAAAGTGACGAAAAATTTCAAATTTTCTTTAATAGTACTATTTTTACAAAATTTACAAATCAACTTACGGCCTTCTAAGTTTTATGATATTTTTGAATCTGGCACCTAATATTTATGAAAAATCGTCCGCTGAATCCGAATGTTAAGTCAAAATGCTCAAAAGTAGAAAAGTTTTCGAGATATTCCAAAATAACTGTTATTGGCGGTTTTTAAAAAAAGACGATGTAACTTAAATGCGAATATCTTCAAAAATATTAAACAGATTATGTATTTTTTTGGATGAAAGATAATAAAATTACTAAAAAAAAATAATGGATTGCTAGTGAAGAATGGTCAAGAAATGACAGAGTTACAGGAGGAAAAAGTTCAAACTTCATTGAAAATGTTATGATTTTTTACAATTTTGCACTTTTCAAGTTAATTTTTTAATGCCAAACATTTAAAAACAAATTTTACATGGGGCATTAGTTTATTTAAATACGAATATTTTGCGCCCAACAAGACCTAGACCGGTGCAAAAATTGTAAAGCTACAGAATATTAAAGGCAGAATTAGTCTTTACTTTCTGTTCTGTTACGACTCAGCTGATTTGTTTTTGTTATTAAAAAACCTGTAAAATTGATTAGTTTTTCTGTTCTGTTGCGTTTCAGTTTTTTAAAATCAAAAACTTGTTAAGTAATTCTAAGTGACAGCAAAATAAATAACAAAAAATACATATTTATATTGAAATAAACTGTTTTTTGATTTTAACCCAGCGTTTCCACATGCAATTAATTACTTGCAAGTAGTGTATACGTATTATCGACGAAAAATCGAGGAAACAGCCGATTGGCTGAATGAACAAAAATGGTGTGAATGTTAGTGAAAAAGTGTGAGTGTATTGAGTTTTTCGAACTTGTACTTGCATGTGGAAACGCCAGGTAAGAATTCATAAAATTTAATTTCTTCAAATTTATTTGCATTAAAGTTATTGAAATAAAACAATGGACGGTGCAAAACTAATAAATTTGTCGTAAATGGCTGATAAGTTACAGAAAAAGCAACTATTACAATTTCGTAAAAGAACGGCACGGAACAGAAACAGAAAGTAAATACTAACTGAGCCTTAATTAAATTCTGACTTCATACTCGGATTCAGCGGGGAATTTTACACAGAAGAAAAACACTCCGGATAAATTAATCTTTTTATGCTTATTTCAATCAGGAATCGTACTTAAAAATTCAAGTACGATTAACACTAAAACGTACTTAAATCAGTCCTAAATGGGATTACTTTAAAAAATCAATCCCGATATTTATTGAAATAAGTATAAAATGCTTAACCCTTTACGGCGTCATGTTGTATTTCTGCAACATACACTTAAAGTAAGTGTAAGAATATTATATATGGTAGCATAGCAATTTAAGGCGATGTTGCAGTTTGGCAACAAAGCATTCTTGCAGTTTAAAAACTATAAGTTTACTAAGTCTGAGTTCACACTATGAAAGTTTTCTTTCAGAAAGTCTGAGTTTATTGGTGAGAGGGGAAGAGAAAATGCTGTCCTTTTTCCCCTCTCACCCATAAACTCAGACTTTCTGAAAGAAAACTTTCATAGTGTGATCCAAGACTGTGGTATGGTGGTATGGTTTAAACCATATCACCCTAGTGTTCCATTTTTGGAACAGTTACTTTTAGTATTCATATTTTTTTTTGTGTGAATGCAGTTCCAATTATTTGTATGCTGTGGTAACCCTGAGGTGGTCACCTAACCAACTAAAGGTCCCTTATTTTTTTCAGTGCTAAAATTTTTGTTTTGTTGCGTATCGTTTGTTTAAGTTTTTTGAAAAAAATGTCTCGACGCAAAATGTAAGTTATTTTGTGTTTGCTCACAATGTAAACGAATATTTTTTTAGTGTTCATAAATTTATTGTTGATATATAAAATAAATATAAATCAAAACAAAATTTTTAGTTTTTTGTGTTTCGTTTTTTTTTTTCATATAAATGCACCGTTCCATTATTGGAACAGTGGGACAATATACCTTTGTTAATTAAAGTAGAACTTAAAAAGTTAAATAGTCTGTTTGTACTTGTTTTGTTCAACTGTTTTAGTATTATTAAAAATATTTATTATCATTATTGTTTAGGAGGGTATCAAAATACCCTCTTAAAATTTTTATTGAAATCCGATAACTGGAAGACCGCTTTGGATAATAAGGGTTAATTTCATTCAAGTGACACGTGTGTAGAAATCTGTTGTGCACTGTTTGAATTCAGTTTCAAAAAATTATTCTTTTAAGTAATAGCAATATTTAGCTATTGAAATTTGTTTGAGTGAAAGGTATGAGGATATATTTTAATAATCAATTACTAATTTTTTTCGCTAAACAAATTTCGTTTACGTTTTATACTGATGTTGGTTTGTTGTATATATGCAACATTGCCTATTGAGGTGCATTATTTTACTATTTTTTCATAGCTCCCAAGGACCTATAAATAATGAATCACAATGGGAAGATAGTGAAGATGGCCTTGATTTTTCTGATAACGATGTAGAAAGGGCTGGCTCAACACGTTCCACCGAAAGATGTCAGGTTGGACCAATACGGGCACTGACCAGTTTGGGTCAATATACGCATGAGATGCAAATTTTCAGAATGCAAACTGCTTTAAAAATTTTCATATTGTTAATTTCAACTTATATTTTGAGAGCGACCGCTGCAATGTTGCATTTCTGCAACAAATAAAAATAAATAAATTTCAATAAACAAGTTCTTAAATATGAATACAAATTTTTTTATTAATTTTTCTATTAATAGTAGCCAATTTACCACCTATTAACCAAAAACTAATGAATTGACGGTTCTTACGCCGTAAAGGGTTAAATCAAGTACAAAAAAGATTAAACTTTTCGTTGAAAGTGCCACTCTGAGAGTAAAATTACAAAATGAGGGTTTTATGTCATAAAACTTACAAGTCTCATCTCTCAGCATTGCATTTTTTATGCGTGCTTACCAGTGTTACCACCAGCAAAATTCAAAATTAAACTTGAGATGAAGCAAAATTACCCGATTTTAATGAAATTACACCTGATTAACAACTTAAAAACAATAAATAAAACATAAAATAAAACTCCTTAAATAATGAGTTTAACTTCCCATTTGGCTTCATATATCTAGGAAAGGTTCAAAATGCTCCTTGTAACTCCTTTTTAATGGTTGTTTTTTTTAAAGTCCGAAAGAACTAACGAAAGGTTAGCTGTCAAACGAACTGTCATAGTGCTCTCACTTTTTGCTCGAAAAGAGAAACGAAATTGGACGTCTGCTGATTAAAAAAAAAAAACAATGAAACGGTTTTAAATCAGTTTCTAATGGTAATGCCGTGTATTAATCTGCGATTAAAATTCATTCTTTTTGTGTTTTCAACCATTTTAAGTTTAATGGTCTTACAAAATACTCTTTATTTAGTTTACAATTTAGTTAACAAAATGCCTGCAGCGTTTTATAAAACTGTCCCTTTCGTAATTTAGTTTTACTACTGTTGAGGGAGTTAAATATTCTTCAAACTAATAGTGGAAGGCCAATGTAAGCGGCATGCGGCTGCTGGCGGCGATCAGCTGTTTAGTTTTTCGCTTGAAATTTATTTTTTTGTAAGGCAAATGAAAGCGGCACATTTTAAAGCGGCAAATGTTGAATAAGCTGCAAAAAATTGTTCAATCTATAAAAAAACGATTTATTTGAACATAATAATAATTTACTTATCAAATTGGATTTTTTTTCCACTTCAATTGTAATGTTTTTTTAATTTCTTTTGTTAAATGATTATGTGTGTGTATGGCAACGTCTACTTCACGCGGCTTAAAACAAAAGTTGAAAAAATTCAACTTTGCCGCGCGGCATCTTATCCAAGTAATACCAAGTCCTAATTTTTGTGATGTGTCTTTTTTTTGTATGAACATTTTTGTCAAAAATGCTAACATTTTACAATGGCAATGCTATTATCGCCCGCAGCCGCATGCCGCGTACATTGGCCCTCCACTATAAGGCATTTGAAAGTTTCCAGAAACAAACAAAATTAATTATATGTTGAAAAATTGGAAACATTTCCACCTCCAGGCTAGATTGTAGTTTTAATTACTTTTGTCAATAAACTTCAGGTTCTAAATCACTATGATAGCCATCTTTTTCCAAATCTTAGAATCATTTATTACCAAAGTTTTGAAAATATAAATTTAATGATTGAAGTATTTTTCTTAAAAGAAACCGAAACTTTGGTTCAGAAGACTGTGCATTTTTTGTCAACAATATTTAAAAAGAAATATATGTCATCACTGAAATCGAAGCTTGATTTTATTTGGGTATCTGAAGTAAGAATTTCAAATAACACCTAAGAGAAATTACCCGCGCTCTACCCACGACAGTAAAAATTATACCAAATTCGTGTAATTACCCACAAAGTGGCAACACTGGTGCTTACGTGTGTGTTTTTAAAAATTTGATGTACAATTATTTTGTTTGTAGTAACAACAAAAACTACAGAACAAGAAGAAAAAGATATACATATATATGAATGTATTATTTTTATGTTTAACCCTCTGGCTTTGATTGATTATCTATACAAATTAAACAAAGGTCCGGCCAGACTCATGTGTACCACGAACGGTTAAAAAGAAAATTTGAAATTTGCGACTCATTTAGTTTATATTTTTAGTTAAATATGTACATAAGATTTTTAAAGTAAAAACCATATCGGGCATGATGTTGGTGTTTTATCATTCTTTAATGTGTAATACTATGTTCACACTTGGGTTCTTAAACGCGTTTAAGCAGCTCGAACGTGATTAAGCTCTAAACACTTCAAAATCGAGATGATTACCCATACATTGAAGTGATTTGTTAATCACTTCAAATCGACATGATTACAACTAATACAGCGTTTACATTTGCCAGTACTGGCAAGACAGTAAGCATATACATATTAGTTGGCAAAACACTGCAAAAACAAAATAGCTGTAAAAGTGTTTATGTATTAGTGAAAAAGTTTGAGTGAATTGCTACTGTCTTGCCAGTACTGGCAAATGTAAACGCTATGTAAATCACTTCATAATAGTATGTTCACATTTGGGTTTTTAAACGCGTTTAAGCAAAATGTTGATTTAGCTAATCAAAGCCGTTCACATTACATTTGAGATGATTAAGATGACAGATGATTAAGAAAAAACACACACACAAGCACACAAAAAAACAACAAACAAATTTAAATTTCTTTAAAGTATTAAAAATGGATAAAAACACTTTTATAAAATTATCAGAAGATTATTTTAATCAATTTAATGATGAAATTGTGAAAATTTATGAATTATTTAAGGAAAAAAAAAATAAAAATATTAAGCAGACATCTTGGCCGGTTGTACACAATCGAGCGATTCTACATTATTAGGGTATGTTCAGTGGATTCTATGTGGTTTATGAAGTGATTTAGTTGTAATCATGTCGATTTGAAGTGATTAACAAATCACTTCAATGTATGGGTAATCATCTCGATTTTGAAGTGATTAGAGCTTAATCACGTTCGAACTGCTTAAACGCGTTTAAGAAGCCAAATGTGAACATACTATAAACCACATAGAATCCACTGAACATACCTCAAATGTAGAATCGCCAACAACCGTGTACAACCGGCCAAGATTTCTGCTTAATGTTTTTATTTTTTTTTTCTTTAATAATTCATAAATTTTCACAATTACATCATTAAAATTATTAAAATAATCTTCTGATAACTTTATAAAAGTATTTTTATCCATTTTTAATACTTTAAAGAAATTTAAATTTGTTTGTTGTTTTTTGTGTGTTTGTGTGTGTGTATTTTTTCTTAATCATCTGTCATCTTAATCATCTCAAATGTAATGTGAACGGCTTTGATTAGCTAAATCAACATTTTGCTTAAACGCGTTTAAAAACCCAAATGTGAACATAGCATAAAACGGGTAAGTAAATCAATCATAATAATTTTTTCTTTCTAATTTCTTTTTTGGGAATTTCCAGAAAAAACAAGAGATAAAATCAACTTTATAATACACTCATAAAATTATTACAGTAACTGATTGTAGGTTATTAAATTCGTTTTCGGTACTGTTAAAATTGAATAAAAATATAGTTATTTTACGAATAAATTTATTTTTCAACATTTATGTTTGTTATTAAAAAAACAAACTACCAAAAAATAATGTTTTCCGTATTTTTTTTTGTTAATTTGTTTGATTTTTATCGGTTAAAATATATTTTTTAAAAGAAAAAACTATTCAATTTTAACGAATATGATGTTCAATAAATAAAAAACTTAGAAATTACTGAAAAAATCATTTGTTTTAAATGAAATGTAAATGATCCGTTTTTTAAATGAATTTTAATTTGTTTCAAATGAATTTTCGTTTGAATTTAACTACATAATATTTTGAGTGTACTTGAATCAAGCGCATTTTGAGATTAATTCAATCTTACTTTTACTTAAATCAATCTCATTTTCGGATTACTTTAAGTACGAAATCGGGATTGAATTTAAGTATTTTGGAATTGAAAATCCGTACTTGAATCAAACTTTCTGTACTTGATTCAATAAAATCCGTACTCACCGTACTATCAATACTGCTTCGGATTGATTTGAGTACGTTTGGATTGATTTTTCTTTTGAGTGTACATAAAGATTAAGTGTCAAATACATTTGGTCAAAAAACTGTCATAAAGTGTTATGGATATATTGGGGAAACAATAACTTATTAGGAGGGGATTAAGCACTCTTACAAAATTTTAAATAGTGAAGCTATCTTCACAACTATTTAATATTTGACGTCCTACACGTAACCACAAGTTTTATTAAAAAAATATTTACTTTGGCAAACATTTGGCTAGATCAAACATCATTTAACAGTTTCTCAATTACATTATAAATCAATAGAAATAGTTAAAAATTAAGTTTTAGTTTGATAAATTTACAGGTCACGCTTTTTTTTTTGAATTTTTTTCGTCAAACATTTTCTAGGTCTCAACATTTAGCACGCCATACGGAAATCGTATTAATAACTTTATTTAAGTTTTTTAAAGCTATTTGAAGAAAAATAGACTGTATTTTTTATATTTTTGTTTTTAGTAAAATTAAAAAACAATTTTTTATGGAAATTTCTGCAGTTTTTTGATTTTTGGTGCATACAAATCTCATCCCTCTTAATTAATTATAAAATAAATATGGAAACAAGAGTTGTGTACAAAAATTAATTTAAGTACCTTGGGAGCCAAAAAAGACTTTTCAATAATTAAAAAAAAAAAATATTAACCATCCCTGAATATTGCATGAAAATAGGGAAAACTAAAATAACACTCAGACAGATGCTTAAAACAAATTAAAAAGGCTAAAAGTCATTTATTTTTCACACCTTTTAGAAAAACCTAATATGTAATATAAAAAAAGGTTATACCTACAACAAGTTTTTTCGATATTTAATAAAAAAAAAAAAATAAAAATTCGTAATAACTGTTATGTAAATGTATCCCCAACATCACAATTTAAGGTTTTTATTAGAATGACATAATTGTAATTTTTATAACTTTCAATGTTTTTGACTCTTCAGATACAAATTTACATGTATAATTTGTTTATGTAAATCTTCTTCTTTCATGTGATTTGTCTAATACCCTTTGAACACTTGCATACATTTCGGAGGAATGCATGAAAGATGTTGAAAATGTGAAATACGCGTTCACACTTGAAACATCTACTATCAATAAAAAATGTCACCATTTCTTAAAAAAACTTTTATTTTTTTTTAAATACTTTTTTTCTACAAAAGTGCCAACATTTTAAAAGATGACACCAAAATGTATTTCTAATTCATTTTGTTTAATAATTTTAGCAAAATAAGACTTGCAAAAAAAGGTAAAACTTGAGAAATGGTAACGCTGCTTTCAAAGCAACTTCCATTTTGCCAGTGATGCCACAATAATAACAGAATTTATTGCCACTTTTCTAGTGATGACACTAAAAGAATCGAAAAATGAAACAGGGAACAAAATGAGATAGTAACATTCTGTAAAGATGTTGTAATATTTTGACTTTTAGCCCTATGTATTTCTTATGGGAAACTTCCAACATCTTCGCAAATTGATGTTAAATGTTGACAAGAGTGCAAAGGCTATAAGGATAGGTACCACAGTGGTTACACGTAGCCCTATGAAGGGTGTACATTTTTCATTCGTTGCATATTTACACATGCCGTTGGCCAAAAATAGTTTGGCTCATCTGTCGTTGACCACAGAAGTTGGCTCATCTGTCTTCTAAGTACAAAAAGGTCGCCTAATAATTGTAACAATTGTTATAAATTTTTAACAATTTTTAGTAAATGAACACAGCTATTATCACACAAATCTTACGTAATTAAAGAAAAATACAACCCTGTTATGATAAGTTGTTACTGTTTTTTGAAAATATTCAAGAAAGAAGTTTCCTAAAATACTTAAGATTTTGTGGGATAGTGTATAACGGCCTTTAGCGACACTTTAACCCTAGGACTACCCTCTTGGTCTAGCCAGACCAAATTTGTTTTTTGCTTGCAATATTGTTTTAAATAGAACAAAAAATCCAAAAATTAGAATGAATCTATTTTAAAGTCGAATAAAAAAACGACCGCCCATTATGTGCGTGCAATATGGTTATGAAATTAAAAACAATGTTTGCGATGACTGTCATAGAGAATAAAATAATAAAATTATATTACAAAATCGTATACTTATTTTAATGTAATGAGCCAACGTTCAATAAAAAATATATTTATTTATCTTTTATTTAATTATTTTTCTTAGCTATTCTAAGTGTGGTCAGGCCAGACCAAGAGTAGAACTTATTGGTAAAAAGTTATCGACAATCCTAGGGTTAAGCTGAGAAAATGCGACACAATACCTCTTTTTTTGTAAGAATTATTGTCTAAAGGTTAGGGGGATAGAATACATTTTGTTCAGGTTGCAGACAATTAGAGGTCTGTCCGTCCCAGAATTTTCTGGCAAATTGAAATGTTTGCGAAAATTTAATATACCTGTTTAAACGGGCAAAGGCATTTACTTACAGAAGTGCATGTTTACAAAATTACCCCTTAACTAAGCTTTTATGAGTTAGCCTGTATTTATAGTTCACAACCAAAAGTAGTAGTAGAGTAATTGATTCCAAAACATTCTGTTCAAATTATTTTAAGTTCTACAATTAAATCTAAAGTCTACACTAACATTGAAGCAAGTATCAATTTAAGCTAATACGACATAAACTATAATTTACAAGATAACTTATAACTAAAAGTATTAATACTTCTAAGAAAAATCAAATTTCGTAACAATATTTTATTAAAAACGGGTAACCTCATATTTCCATATTGTTCATGCAATAGGCAAATAAGTGGACAGGCATTTTTTATATTCGGCACTTTTAGGGAGAAAACCCTGTATTTGCCACCCATCTATCTTTTAAATCAATAAACATAGTAATTGGACCTAGAAAAAGAAGAGTGAATAAGAATCTGTAAGGGGAAGCTATTTGGTACTTTTCCGTTTTACAACTGGTAGTTTTTTATTTCCGATAATAAAATTAACCATGCAACTTCCTGAGTATCCACTCTGGATCTTTTAGAGGGAATTGTTTGGTACGTTTTGTTCTTAAACTGCTACTTTTTGAATTTCCGTAAGTATTGGGCCCAGAAACATAAAATTAAACATGTAAGGTCCGGTGTGGATGAGAATCTGAGATTTTTATGGTACTTTTCATTTTTAAGCTGGTACTTTTCGAACTTTTATTAATACTGAACTTAGAAACATAAATAAATAAGAGTAAACTTTTTGGTCCTTTTTGTTTTTCAATTGGTACTTTCTATTTTTTTAAATTATTAAACTTATAAAATAAAATTAAACATTCACGAACTTGGTCCCTCGCAAAATCGATCCACTAAGATGCTCGAAACATGTATATTCATATATAGTTTTATATGTATGTTTTCTTCATATTTGAATAAATAATTATGGTAGAATTTCGACCACTGGGCAAACACGAGTAGTTTTTAAAAAATCATTTACAAAATAAAGCACAAGCCATTTTTCTATTTTGTTACGAAAACTAATAAATAAAAGAAACACATTCGCTAATAACATTCCAAAGAGAGTTTCATTCGGCCTGACAAAAACACAGTTTAGTGTTTCTTCTCAACTTTAGAGTGGAAGTAAGAATTTCTTTAAAGTAAAAATTAATTAAAATTACTTAAAATATTTAACATACAATTTTTAAAGTTGTATATGTATTTGCTGGGTATAAGCAGGACGACTTCATTACATGTTGTCTTAAAAGCACTGCTGATAGATTTTTTTTAGCTTTATAATTGTTGGATGTCACAATTTTGTTTATTATCTTTGTTTCTGTTTTTGACATTGTACAATGACTTTATAACACAAATTGCTTATGGGTTTTGTACAAGTTGTACTTGTTTTAGTTCCGAGATAACCTGTAATGAATTTGCCTTAGGTTAAAATAATAATATGAAGACATCTTCTCTCGGGTGATTTTTTAGCTATTATCATTTTGGCAACACTGGTTTAAACGACGAAGCTCAGTTTTGGCTCAATGGGTACGTTAATAAGCAGAATTGTCGATTTTGGAGTGAAGATCAGCCAGAAGCATTGCAAGAGCTACCAATGCATCGAGAAAAAGTCACAGTTTGGTGCGGTTTATGGGCTGGTGGCATCATTGGACCGTACTTCTTCAAAGATGATGCGAATCGTAACGTAACTGTGAATATTGAGCGCTACCGTGAGATGATATCCAACTTTTTTTGACCAAAATGCAACAGCTTGACTTACATGACATGTGGTTTCAACAAGACGGTGCCACATGCCACACAGCACGCTTAACAATGGACTTATTGAGAGGCGAGTTCGGTGAACATTTTATTTCACGTTCGGGACCGGTCAATTGGCCGCCTAGATTAAACGCCTTTAGACTATTTTTTGTGGGGCTATGTTAAAGCTCATGTCTATACATACATGCCCGCTTCAATTGACGCATTAGAAGACAACATTGAAGCATTTGTTCATGAGATAGCGGCCGAAATGTTGGAAAGAGTATGCCAAAATTGGACTAAGCGGATGGACCATTTGAGGGGCAGTCACAGTCAACATTTGCTTGAAATAATCTTCAAACATTAAATTATATGGACCGTACTATCGATTCAAATAAAGATTTCATGCATTTTTCTGAATTTTATGTGTTTTTTTTTAACTTTCCTATAGCTCGTAAAAAATCACCCGATATATTAAAACAAAAAAAAAAAAAAAAAACAACAATTTTGACAAAATTTTCATTGTATATGAGGGGAGTTAAGAAAAAATTTTAAATTTGTTTCAAACTACCCGAAATTTCTTGCTTTGAACAAACTTGCTTGTAACTTTCTTGGTAATTAAGATTTCTTGTAAATATCATTGACATTCCACTAACATGTAATTTGATTATTTTCGAGTGTCCACTTCATAACTTCATAACGTCCTTCTTTAAATGTCACCTTTCTTTAAGTTCTCTGCCTACGCACGTGCACTCACTCTTACATACTAAATTTCACTTACACTCCAAATGTTGCCAAAATTAACTAACACACACAATAGCAACAAGAACATCAAAAAGTAGCCTTAACGCAGCATCTGTCTTTTAAGTTTGTAAACACGCGAGAGAGTCATTAATATAAATGGACCCAAATGAATAATTTTACAATAATAGACAGAAAAACATTAGCACAGAATGTACCTTCATAAATATCCACAAATATAAACTTTAAATACCCAGCAAACAAAAATTAAACGTTAGAAAAAAATGAAGAATTTGATACGAAACCTTTTTTTAATACTCTTGAGAAATACGGAAAATGTTTTGCCTTTTCTATATAATCCTCCGAATTTTCAATGATTATTCGATTTTATTCTTACCACCCACTTTGTGGGTAACTACCTGAACTAAATGTAATATTTACTGTGGTAGGTAGAGCGTGAATAATTTCCTTAAGTTGTAGATAAGGTGAAAAATGAAATTTTTTCTTTTCTTTGGTAACTGAAATTAATCCAAGATTTGATTTCGCTGATGAAATTTATACGATTTTAAATGTTGTTAATCCAAAAAATGCACATTTCCTCAACCAAAGTTACTGTTTCTATGATGTGCAAAAGCTTAATAAAGAATGGTGCCAGCACGGACTTTTATATTATCAATAAATAGAAGCTTAAAAGTGATTTAGAAGCCAAAATTTATTTAAAAAAAGTACACGGAAAGAAAAACTCGTACATACTTAATTTACGCATTTTCTACTTACTTTTAGTACGAATCGTACTTAAAAAATGAAGTGCGAAAAACACATAAAAGTACTTAATGCAATCCTATATGGCATAATCGTAAGCTAATAAGTCGAGGCATTACTGCAAAAAGGGCTTAAGCGACATCATTTTCAATTTTCGTTTTTTTTAATAAATGACTTTATTGGCAACACTTGCATCATCTCCTAAAATGTCATGGTCAAATAAGGCACCTTTACGATTTTATAGCTAAAGCAATTTTGTCGTAAGCGACAACCTTCATACAAAATTAAAAAAAAATTAAATTTTTAAGAAATGAAAAAACATTTCCCTGTAAAATTCTGTTTTTGTCGCTTAAGCTTTTTTTTGTTTGTAAAAATTTGTTGAAGTAACAACAACAACACTACAAAAGAAGGTAAAAGAAATTTGCTTTTATTGTGCAGAAACCACAACAAAACCTTAAAGAAGAATTAAATACGAGGGGCTTAAAGCACAAGGGGTTTAAGTGCCTTTTTCAAAAATTGAGTTTACATATGTAATTATAGGTATAGTTCGGAGAAGTTGTTCAGAGCACAAGAGGTGAATGTAGGATTCTCATCCGGACGCTAGATATGGTGAACAATTCAAGCACTTGACATTAAAATACCTGCTTCGCTTGAAGCACAAGCGAAAAAACTGCTTTTGTCTCATTATTTAACAAAAGTTACATGAACCCCTTGTGCTTTAAGCCCCTCATACATAACTTTCTTTTTTTAAGAGCAAAATAAGAAGCAAAAATTCCCAAATTCTATTTGCTAACATTATTTATTTAAAACATCAAATTTTCAAAGTGGAAGGATTACGAAAACCCCATCGGGCGTGCAGCTGGTATCTCATGAAGTAGTGTTATCCTTTAAACATAGAGCAGAATACAACAAAACTGAAACAAACATGACCAACGGGCAAGTAAATTCTCTCTATCTCTGGTTATCGGGCGTTTAAGTGTTTATGTAAGAATCAATCTAATCGAACTTTCGGATCATTACATTTAAACAAAAAGAAAAACACTCGGGATAAATCAAGCTTTTTATGATTACTTTAAGTACGAGTCGTACTCAAAAATTCAAGTACGAATAACACTAAAACGTACTTAAAACAATCCTAAATGGGATTACTTTCGAAAATCAATCCCGGAATTTCTTGAAATAAGTATAAAATTATTAAATCAAGAAAAGAAAAGATTAAACTTTTCGTTGTGTTTAACCCTCCGGCTTACGCATGTTTTGATTTTCTATACACATTGAAAAAAGGTCTGGCCAGACTTATGTGTACCACGAAGGGTTAACAAGTAAATTTGAACTCTTGCTTCTCATTAAGTTTATATTTTTTGTTAAATATGTGCATAAGATTTCTAAAGTAAAAACCACATCGGCCATGACGTTGGTGTTTTATCATTCTTTAAGATGTAATACGGGTAAGTAAATCAATCATTATAATTTTTTTTTCTAATTCGGGATAAAATAAACTTTATAATAGTTGAATCAAGCGCATTTTGAGATTGATTCAATCTTAGTTTTACTCAAATCAATCTCGTTTTCGGATTATTTCAAGTACGAAATCGGGACTGAATATGGATACTTTAAGTATTTTGCGATTGAAAATCCGTACTTGAATTAATCTTTCTGTACTTGATTCAAGAAAATCCTTACGGTGACTATTAATACGTCTTCGGATTGAGTTGAGTACGGATGTGTTGATTTTTCTTTTGAGTGTACGAATTAGAAATTAAAACAAAATTTCCATCCAGTTTTTGGATTATTTTAAGTACGGGGCACTTGAATTACATGCACCTTAATCAGAGAAAGAATTATTAACTAATTTTGCATGATTCTCGTCCAAGCCAAAAATTACTTATTCTAAATATGTATATGTGTGTGTTTTTTTTTGTATTTAATAATATTTTACTAAATACTAATAAAATAAGTTAAAAGCAAGAAATTATTCTTAGATTACGGATTTTCTTGTTCAAAGAAACGAAATTGATTACTTTAGAAAATAAACTTCTTTCCGTGTGTACTTGAGTTCTATCCGTACCTACCGTACTATTGACACCGTAAAGTAAGTTGGATGTTGTGTATTGATAACTGATATGCTTGTACATAATTTGGAAACTTCGGCTCCCGCTGTTCGACAGATATAGATACAAATAAAATAAGAAACAACAACAAGGGATTTTTGGGTAAAATAAGAGGCAGTCGTTTTTTTTTACTCATATCTCAGCCATTTGTGGACTGATCAGGCTACATTTTAATAGCAAACAATTCCGGACTATATGTGAAATAAATATATGACCTTCAAGTTCCCATCATATCTGGGGTCTTTGGAAAACACATTTCAACGGACAGACGGACGTCGTTAAATCCTCATTAGAGCCTAGAATATACCTCATAAAAGCCTAGAATATACTTTTTAGGGTCTAAGATTAATATTGTAAAAATGACGGAGTGAAAAACATATATCCACTCATAAATTTATTACAGTAACTGATTGGGGGTTATTAAATTCGTTTTTCGTACTGTTAAAATTGAATTAAAATTAGTTATTTTACGAATATTATTATTATTATTACGACATGTTCTTATTTACAATTCATAAAATTCGAACTAAGTCTAATCACAAATAAATATTTTTTTACAAAATTTCTCCATTCCGTTCTATTCCTGGCTATGTATCGCAACTGGTTAAATGATTTTCTTGTTTCAGCTGCAACTGTTCTCCTCCAGGTCGTTTTAGGTCTACCAACATCGCGGCATCCTTGTGGGTTCCATTCCAAGGCAGAATGTGTTATTTCATCAGTTTCATTTCTGAGAGTGTGCCCCAGCCAACCATATTTACGTTTCTGTATTTCGTTTTTAACTGGTAGTTGTCTGGTTCTATTAAATCCTCGTTTAACACAGTTTGCGACCATTAAATTCTTAGGATATTGCGTAAACATCTATTGATGAACGTTTACAACTTCCTGCTGAGTGCTTCGGATAGGAACCAGGTTTCACAACCGAACAGCAGTGTAGATTTAACACATGAGTCAAATATACGAATTTACGTTGAATTGGTGATTGTGTTGGATCTCCATACCATGCTTAACATTGCAAAACTGTCCTTGGCTTTTTTAATCTGTTTTGTACATCTAGCAACGTCTCGCCATCTGTGCTCATTATGCTGCCAAGATATTCAAAACTGGTAACATCATCGATTTCTTGAGCGTTAACTGATAATTTATCGGAATTTGTTGTGTTAACTCTCATTGCCTTCGGCTTTGATATGTTTGCCTTCAGACCTACTGTCATTGATTCAGTTGTAAGAGATTTTATAAGGGTTTGCATATCGGTCTGTTCGTTGCTTAACAGAACCACATCATCTGCGTATTCAAGATGACCTTATCTTTGGTACATTCTCCAATACGATATCCATTACGGTGATAAATAGAAGTGGTGACAACGCACATCCTTGTCTTACGCCACTGATTGTTGAAAAAGTATCACTAAGGGCACCATCATACAACACCCTGCACGTTGAATTTTCATAGCTGCTTTTTAAGATGTTGATTATTTTTTGGGGGATTCCTCTTGCGTCCAATGCCATCCATATGTACTCTCTTTTTAGGGCAGCAAAGGCTTTCTCGTAGTCTAAAAAAGCAAGGTGCATGGTCGAATAAAATTCTGCTGCTTGCTCAATCAAGATACGCACAGTAATGTTTTGGTCTGTGCACGAACTTCCAGGGCGGAAACCGGCCTTTGTGTTACGTATGCTATAATTAAGTGTTTCTGGAATTTTTCCAAAAAGGATTACCTTTTTTTAACATTGATGTTTGTTATTCAAAAAAAAAAAACAAACTACAAATAAATAATGTTTTTTCGTAATTATATTGTTATGTAGTTTAACTTTTTTATTGGTTAAAATATATTTTTTTAAAGTAACAAATAAAAAATTTAATACTTTTTGTAAAAAGCATTTATTTGAAATGAAATGTAAATTATCCGTTTTTTAAATAAATTTTTAGTTGTTTAAAATGAATTATCTTTTTAATTGAGCTACATAAAATTTGAGAGAAGTCTCTTTTACCTTCGTTGAAGGGTATAAAAACACATGTGTTTGCTGGGTATTAAGGTAAACATAAGTACCCATTAAAAATATAAGGAAATGTATCATATTTATAGGCGTATCATTTACAATGTATGCAATGCAAATTGTAAAATACATACTTGCAAAAAATATGAGCCAACTTCAGAAGAGAATCTCTGCCTTGGTAACCATTTATGGACAGACTAATTTTCTATTGCTGCTCATTTTACAGGTTTAATGTTGAGAACAAAAAATTTTAAATTTTGTTTCAAATTTTATTTTGCTGCTTTTATATTGAATTAATGGCGGGTGGAATTAGTTGAAAAAGAAATCAACAAAATTAGTTTGTTTCTATTAAAAATAATTTAAAATTTCCAGTGGTGTGCTATTTATTTCATTAAAACGAAAGAAAAAACAAAATTAAAACAGAGAAAACAAGTTTGAAATATTTTCGGCCAACCATCAGTTTAATTTAAATTAAAAAGTTCACATCTTACACTTCAGTGTGCATCATTAATTAAAATTTCGTAAATATTTTTCATTTTGATTTTTGGCTATTTGTTTTGAAACACCTTGTCCACACTTTAAGTCATCATTCTTTCACACCCTCGATGACTATCAGCTGCCAATTTTTTCCTCCTTGTTTATTTTTTTTATTTTTTGCATACGAACGCCAGGAAGGGAAATTGTTTAAAAAACAAGCAACAATGTACAAGAATTTTCAGTAAAATTGAATTGCTTTTCATACAAACATTTTGTAAACGTTGGTTTTGAAACTGCATATTGAAAGTTTCGCAGTAAAAAAAAGTAGAATATAGAAGTACTTTTGCAAAACCGTAGTGGTATTTGAAATAAATACTAGACCGAATAAAATTTAAGGAGATTGTAGTTTTATATGCATAGAAAAGCTAATACCCGCTGCTTTTATTTTTTTATTTTTTGTCAAGTTAGGGATTAAAAAATAACCCAGTAAACAAAGCAATACGAACATTTTTGTCCCATCTGTAGGTTTTTTTCTAATATAGCCAAAACGATTAGAAATTAAATTGTACCATTTTGTTTTAAGGGGGCCTTCGTACTGTTAGCAACACAACTGGGACAAACGAAGAATTTTGCCCAACTCGATCAGTTTGTTGGTTAAAACTCGCTCTGTAGGTTCGTTATAGGAAGCACAATAGCGACGAAACAATTACAGTTGGAAAAATTTAGGCAGTTGTTTACTGTTTGTGCAAAGCGAGCAAAAATAGTGTGACCTTATAAAAAAAGGATTCGACTCTATATGGCGAAGCGCAATTTGATCGGCATTATGACCAAAGGGAGTGTGGCTGAAGATAATAAATCTTATTCAAGCAATGTACAACAACAAGAAATTTCATGTACGCCAGAGGGACGTCTCCGCTTTAACTAGTTACAGCTTTGGAAGAAATAATGTTAAAACTCTTGAACAAGAAAGAAGAATTCTACATCGTCACCTAGAAGATCTCGATTTTGGAGATAAGGTATTAGGTAAGCTTATGGTTCCATTATAATATTTTTACTTTTAGACTTAATACAAAATATTGTTACGTTACTGCCTTTTCAATAAAGTTTTCGGTTTATTTCCTTTATAATAAACCCCTTGAGTTCTTTTCTTGCAACTTTAATAAAATAAAATAAACACAACACTTTAATTTATAACACTCATTTATTAAAGTTTAATTAATTACACCTTGTTCAATTTCACAAACTTTATTCAAGTGCCACTTTGTATTTAAAGCTTACTGTTTTCTCCGCGAGATGCGATCTTATCTTCACAAAGTCTGAACTAATACTCTTTTTCGATACCAACCTCCGCAAGTATTTATACTGTAATTCGACCGTTTAGAAAATTCGGAATTTTTTCGAAGGTTGGAGGCTTTATTATTAACGATTAATACATCAGCTATTTTATTAAGGGACTTTTTTAAATTACATTAAATTACTTTTATACTAGAGCATTCTGCACATTGGGGCTGAAGTACAATTATGCACAACAATTTTAACATTACATCTGTACATAGATTTTTACACTAGAAGTGTGCACAACTAATACAATAACAATTTAAAGTAATAAAATAACTAACAAATACTTAATAACTAATCAATACAAGATACTAATAAATTAATCTAATTCTGAACTAAAGTTACTTTCGTAACACTGCCCCGCCCCCTCCCCCATAAGCCTGTCTGTCCCGAATAGGCTCAGAATCCCCTCTTTCATAAGGAGCTAATCGTTCTTAATGAACAACTTTCATTTTGGCTCTTGGACTTTTGTATTTCTGTATACGATATACAACGTCATTTGGTTTCTTTATCACCTTATGTGGTACATTCCATTGTATTTGTGGTTTGGCAACTCATCCTTCCTTTGGTTGTTGATTCATTGGCAAAGTCAACTGGCCGTCCTTAGATCCTTCTGGATTGCTTACTACGGCCACGCACGGACTTTCTAAGGTCATAAGGATTTCTCTACTCCAACGAAGATACCTGCTTAATTGCTTTAATGCCCTGCGAAAGCGGCGCACAACCTCTGTTTACTGTGCTCCTGGCTGCTAACGCTTTGGGCAGATTCTTTTAAACATTTGTCTTCCATCATAACCTTGGCCAATACGGGTTCTCTTCTTTGCACCATTATTCAATATTTACTGGGCTCTACCTTGAACGAACGACCTTCACTGATTCATTCCCTTTTATCTGCCTTCGTACAGTGCCTGGCTTCCAATCTACTAAGCTGTCTCACATGAGCAACCGTTTTTTTTACGTTTACCAACTTTTCTGTTAGATGACGATTCTGACGAGTACAAGCGAGTGGTTGTCCCACACGAGCCTCACTTTCATACCCAACATCCTGGGGTATTTCATTATCACACAAATACATGATTTGTTTTCCCATATCCAGATTTATGTTTTGACTAATCATAAAATATACCCCAATCAGTACTTCGTCTACAAGGTCGGCCACCATTAACTCATGAAAAGTGACCATATTGGTAATTCTTTACACCACACGTGTCTTGTCATATATAGTTGCAGGCTCACATGTAGCTCTTCGCAAGCTCACCCCGCTTAGTGCTTCGACAGCTTCCTTAACCAAGTCAGGCCTTATTATCAAAAATCCTGCTCCAGTGCCGATAATCAAAATGCGCTTTTTACCATCGATGTAGACAAATGTCGTAATACTTTTATTACTCTTTGGCACTACTTAATTTATTGTCGAGTCATCAGATGTGAAAGGTAGCACTCCCTCCATACTTAAGGTCTTGAACTTTTTCCCCGTGCTTTGCAGTTACGCTGTATGTATATGCCCAATCTTACCGCAGTTATAGCTTTTCAATTTGTTTCTGCCCAGCTTATCACTTAAACCAGCAAAACTGTTTCTAAAAGGCTTTTTAAATCCTTCATGATATCCCTATCCTCATCAGCATTTACATTGAGCCTTTACACCTTTTACGACCTCTGCTTTGCTTTGTTACTTTCGTAAAAATAGTAACACTCGAAATTTAAATTTTAACCACATCACGCAAAATTTGTACAAATTATTTGACTTTGAGCGATCACTCAAGTTCAGCTTTTGAATTAATCCCCAATTGTCGCCAATTATAACCCCTGTGTCGTCCGAAAAATACCTACAATAACAGGATGAAAGTTTGGACGACATTAAGATCATATATCTTGTTTCCTTGGGTGATGTGCTGCTCCCCTTAGGAGACATGGTTAAAGCACCTTGAGGAGTCCGATATCAACTGGGGAAAATGGCTTGGTTAAATATTTATCAAGCACGAATGTACTTGCATTTTTCAAAATTTCACACATTTAAAAACCAGGTCAATGGAATGCACCAAACATTCAAATGACCCAGCTCCTTGAGGTCCAATGGACTTCATTGTTCTCGAAGTTGTACCACAGTAGACCCCAGTGAGTGCAATCGCCGGTGTAAAATGCTTCCTGCCTTTCAGGACGATTGTCTTTAGGGAACCCTTGCTTTACTATCGGGCAGCATGTTGATTTGTTTGTTGCAAGCGTAAGAAGTAGAAATAAATCTATTGCAGAGTGCCCCACGGATGAAAAATTTCGTCTGATGCAATGATTGCGTGTATTTTCGTATTTACAAATATGTTTAGTTTTTGGCGACGAATTTCGGCTCAAAACTTTTATTTTTTGTACAGGTGCCATGTTAAGATATCGAGGATAGGCTTTGGCATACAGGAAAATAGCATTTTATTAAAATAGTGGGGGCTCGAGGCACATTTGTGCTGCATAGGACCTATAGTTTTTGAGTCACTAGACGAAAAGGGTCGTTTTTACCCAAGTTACTGACTTTTTTTTAATAACAAAAAAATTAGTGGCTGTAACTTCAACATTTCTAACTTTAAACATATTTTATATGCCATTCTTTTTTACATGCAAAATCATTTTTGTATGGAGCTTACGAGGTTTTCGAAATAGCTTTAATTTCATGTAAATTTGTCGAGATGAAAACTCAATCGGGTGACAAATGTAATTGTCATAACAACATAAACCCAAAAAATCTATTTCGAAAAGGCAGCGAAAAAATATCGTTTTTTTTAAATGTATTAAAACTCTTTTAAAGCCGACAGATTTCGAAAGCCACTGTGGCATATGGGCACTTCCACAGACGTGACCCCTTGTTCAAATTGTTCCTGACTTTTACTAGATTGCGCTTTACACCGAAATACAAAAAATTTAAATAATATATAAATTATTCTTGACAAAAAGTAGGCTTTCCTGTGAAAATACCCATATAAAACGTGCTGCTTTAACGGTACAAACAGGGCTTTTACTTTCTCTTTGCATTCTCTTTGTTATTGAAGAAGTAGAAATTAAAAAATTCTCCAAAATTTTTCACCAATTAAGCCATTAATTAAAAATTTAGTCAGTTTTAATGAAAAATTTATTCAAGTGAATTAAACGGTTAATCCAGTGAATTCAAAGTTAAATCAAACGAATCAAACGTGTAATTAATACTTTTAATTTGTTTACTGGTGCAAATTTAATTAATATTACAGATTTTTTAATTGAAATCAATTTTGATTTTTGTCTGTGTAAATATACGATGACAGAATTTCTCGATATACGCAGTTATTATCTTTTTTTTTCCTAGGAAACAAGTCGTATTTATCTCATTTTTTACCATAAATCTTAACATCCATGTAAACGATGCTTAAAGTTAAAGAATTTATTGAGTTTTCTCCAAAAACTTTAACTCCCTTAAACACAATGAGATAAAATGTAGAACTAATAATTTTCATGTTATTTATTAAACGTCTTACGGTTTCCTATGACACCCAGTACGTCATGGGGTACCACGTCAAACTTTTTTGTATGTCTGTGATTGTTTTACTTAAAAGCCTGTCGTTCTAACTTGGCGGCCACACAATCAAGTTTTGCCTTTCAATTCCTTTCAATTTGCAATACACTCTTACTTTTTTACTAACACACTGACACTTTTTAAATTGACTACGAGATGGCTTTCAATTTCACCTTTCCATTTCCATTAAATGCAAACGGACGCAACTACACAAAATTTCGAAATTGAGTTTTTTTTCGAGTATGGTTCATTTTATCAGAATACATGTTCATGCAAAATTTTAGATTCCTACGATCAAAAATGGCGATTTTATATTAACGAAATTCAAACGCCAATTACACCTTGCTGTTATTGATTTTGTAAAGTTTTTTGCTTCTCCTGTAAAAAAATAAAAAGTGTAGTTACGTCCGTTTCCATTTAATATGACGATATGTAAAAGACTATCAATAACAACTTGATCGTGTGGCCGCAGGGTAATCTGTAAGATATTAGATGAAATTTGTTGTGGTTTTTCAATTCAGAATACATAAAAAAGCGTCGTACTTTTTTTGTCACGTCGAGCAAAAATGAAAAAACCGTTGTATAGAATGGTTAAGGGTCATAACAGAAATCGTTTTTATCACAAATACACTCATGTCTTAAAGAAGTGATTCGAAGCCAAATCGATATTGCCTAATAAGAGTATAAAGATAAAATGGATATTTAACGAGTTGCCAGCATACGCCGTTATTACGTGATTTAAAAAAAATATTGAGTTTCTCTTATTTTATATTGCAAATCATAATACCCATAATGCAAACTTTAAAATGATGCAATTTGAAAGAGCAAACCCATTATTTATATGTAGTGAACAAAAAAGGACATACGTTGTTATTCCCGAAAGCCACTGTTATATCAAATACCTTAATTTTTGTCCTTGTCCCATACCCACTGCGAAATCTCTTCTTGACTAACGTGTGTTCGAAATGATTTTCGTTCCCCAGCGGCCGAGAGTTTTTTCCCTGAGCAAACCGATTAGTAATGTATAGTTAACAAAAAACGAACATACGATGCTATTCCCAATAGACACTGTTATATCAAATACTATACTTATTGTCCTTGTCCCGTCCCCACTGCGTAATTTCATCATGTCTAATGCATGTTTGAAACGATTTTCGCTCCCGAGCGGCCGAACGTTTTCACCCTGAGTCCAAAGAACAATGATTTTGGAACATAAATGAACTTGAGACCAAATTACTTCTTTCGATATCGATCGAAATGACAAAACAATTCAAATGAAAATTTCGATCGATATCGTATGCAGTAATTCGTTACCTGGTTTTTCAGTAAAAAACCAAGTTTTAAAACCATTAAAAGTTTTATAATTTTTACCAGTTTTAAAATTTGTTTCTAACTCCTCTATTATTCGCTCCTCAGCTGTAATCCGTTTTGTACTTAGTTAAGTTTGTTAGATAAATAAACAAAAACACAAAAAAAATCCTTAAAGTAAGAGAGGAAAAATACGCTAAAAACAATAAATGTTCATAGATGGAACGATATCGATTTTCCATTATAGTGGCAACAACAATTGTATCTAATCTTTGTTTATTTATATTTTTTTTTCTGCTGTCGCTGTTGTTGTTATTCATTCGGACATCTAGCCATTGTTTTTGTTGTTAGGAATGTTGGAATTTTATTACAATAATTTTTTTTTATTCCCCTCAAAATATTCTATTGTGTAAAAATTTTCCAAAAAAAAAAGAACGAAAAATAGAAAAAACAAAATTTAGAAAGCTGTTTTTTTTTGTCCAACGCTAATGCGCTGTATTTTGCGAAAACATTTTAGCATATTTTATTAAAAAAAAAAAAAAATCATTTAAAGTTTAATAAGCAGCAGAAATGTTTTAATGTGCATTTTATCAGGGTTGTAAATTGTAAAATACAAAATAATAGAGCGTAAAAAAGCTTCGTAAGGAAAGGCGGATTGAGAAAAACCCTACAAGAATCTAAGCCATTTTAAGAACTGACATACATATTAAAAAAATAGTGTCCTTTAAAAAGAACTAAGATTTTTGTTATTACATGCCATGCTGGTATAATAAAAATAACTACTTTTAGTAAAAATAAAATTTTTGTTATGAAATAAATTTTTTAAAAAATAAAATTTGTGTTTAACAATAATGAAAAGCGTTCTTTTAATTAAAAAGTAGCTTTTAATAGGAAAGTTCCTTAATCAAAAGTGTTTTTTAATTATAAGTGCCTTTTACTAAAAGACTATATTTCGCTACGATCTCTCTAACCCTTTCAATGTTAAAACAACATTTTTGATTGGAACCGATTATTTTGTAATATATATAACTTATCGGTGAAAGAAAATCGGAAAAACAATGATTTGTGGCTGTGATGGTTGTGGGGGTTGTAGTACATTTGTGGTACATCGTTGTACCATTCGGGATGTTATGTGGTACAAATAAGTACCAACCGTCCGGGTTGTGGTACATCATTGTACCATTCGGGATGTTATGTGGTACAAATAAGTACCAGCCGTCCGGTAAAATTAACTTTCGCGCAAAATTAAATATCATGCAAAAACCATGCAATGCACTTCACTTTAGTAGCGTTGTAACTTACAAAAAACGGTCAGGAGACTTTAAAGACTATAAGGTTCATTTTGCAGCCCAGCAACATTAAATTTGAAGCTGTTAGGGATGTTTAAATTTACAGTGGTACACATATGTACCATCCGGGTCGAAAGGGCTAAAGGGGGTTAGCTCAAAATTTATAAATTTTCATTAAAGGCAAACAGCGGTTTTTCACGGTTAAACGAATATCGATGTTTGATGTTTTGACATTTAATAAGAAAGTACCTCTTGATAAAAAAGTACCTTTTAATAAGAAAGTACCTCTTGATAAAAAAGTACCTTTTAATAAGAAAGTACCTCTTGATAAAAAAGTACCTTTTAATAAGAAAGTACCTCTTGATAAAAAAGTACCTTTTAATAAAAAACTTCCTTTTAATAAAAAGTACATTTTAATAAAAAAGTACCTTTTAATAAAAAAGTACCTTTTAATAAAAAAGTACCTTTTAATAAAAAAGTACCTTTTAATAAAAAAGTACCTTTTAATAAAAAAGTACCTTTTAATAAAAAAGTACCTTTTAATAAAAAAGTACCTTTTAATAAAAAAGTACCTTTTAATAAAAAAGTACCTTTTAATAAAAAAGTACCTTTTAATAAAAAAGTACCTTTTAATAAAAAAGTACCTTTTAATAAAAAAGTAACTTTTGATAAAAAAGTAACTATTGATAAAAAAGTACCTTCTGATAAAAAAGTACCTTTTGATGAAAAAGTACCTCTTGATAAAAAAGTACCTCTTGATAAAAAAAAGTAACTATTGATAAAATAGTATATTTTCTTAAAAAGTACCTTTTGATAAAAAAGTATCTCTTGATAAAAAAGTATCTTTTGATAAAAAAGTACCTTTTGATAAAAAAGTACCTTTTGATAAAAAAGTACCTTTTGATAAAAAAGTACCTTTTGATAAAAAAGTACATTTTGATAAAAAAGTATCTTTCCTTAAAAAGTACCTTTTGATAAAAAAAAGTACCCTTTGATAAAAAAGTACCTTTTGATAAAAAAGTACCTTTTGATAAAAAAGTACCTTTTGATAAAAAAGTACCTTTTGATAAAAAAGTACCTTTTGATAAAAAAGTACATTTTGATAAAAAAGTATCTTTCCTTAAAAAGTACCTTTTGATAAAAAAAAGTACCCTTTGATAAAAAAGTACCTTTTGATAAAAAAGTACCTTTTGATAAAAAAGTACCTTTTGATAAAAAAGTACCTTTTGATAAAAAAAAGTACCTTTTGATAAAAAAAAAAGTACCTTTTGATATAAAAATTACCTTTTGATAAAAAAGTACCTTTTGATAAAAAAGTACCTTTTGATAAAAAAAGTACCTTTTGATAAAAAAGTACTTTTTGAGCAAAAGAACAGTAGCTTTTTTTAAATTTATATTGAGGTCTATTATTTTTAATAAATTTAATTATATTTAATTATTTTTTATAAATTTTTATATTAATTCGAATTTGTATTTTATGTCAAATTACAATTCACAAAGCTTTCATACTGTAATAGTCTTATTCCTTCAATATTTTTTAGGAATATTTTCTATGAACTATCAGAATTTTTGTTTGTATTTTTCTCCTACGAGGATAACTTTAGCTATCCTTTGGCTAGCAATGAAGTAAATGGAACAGAAAATGTATGCAACTACATTAGTCGGCATAAGTATTTTGACGAAACATTTTTCTGACTGCTGAACCTAGCTTAGCTTAGTTTCGTCAAATAACGGTGCGAAAATGATGCGCAAAACAAAGATTTTAGGTTGAGCTCTTTTCATGCGAAATTTTATTATTGTTTCCATTTGCATTCTCTTTCTGCTGATAATAACGCATGGAGACAACAAATTTTTGCTTGGCATAAGTATTTTGACGGTGTCTTTGTGGCTATTTGTTTGCATTTTTGAGCACGTTAAAGCAGAACAACTTTTGTATTTAAGTTTTAAAAATAAAATAAAAATTTATTAAAAGGCGTTAAAAACCATGGGTAAAACGGCAGAGTTGAGTTTGGTTACCAGATCTTCGATGGTAGCAAAGTTTAACGCTGGAACGGCAGTAAAAGACATTGCCAAAGAGTTTAATGTGTCGCGTCAAACTGTGCACTATCAAATTAATAAGTTTATAAAGTTTACCGACGTAGAAAACTTAACGAGATCAGGTGCAAAACGTAAAACAACGCACACTGAAGACCGAGTCCTTCAACGAAAATTAAAAAAAAAATTGTTTTCTGAAGCCTCAATCTGCTGCAGATCAATGGAATTTGACGGCCAAGAACCCAAACAGTGAGCGCACTGTTAGACGACGTTTAAAGGAAGCAGATATTAAGACAATTAAAGCTAAGGATGTGCCGTACATAACAAAGTCAAACAAGTTTAAAAGACTGGCCTTCGCAAAGGAACATCTGCACAAGCCAAAGAAGTTCTGGAGAAGCGCTCTATGGACAGATGAAAGCTCCTTTGAGTATAACTCATCAAAAAACACATTTTTTGTAAGATTGCCAAAGGAACTTCGTCAAAAGAAACGACCAGCTTGTCAAAAAGTTAACCATGGTGGAGGCTCCGTCATGTTTTGGGGATGTGTTGCGTATAATGGGCTGGGTGGCTTGGTACCTGTCACCGGCTCGATGAATCATTTATCCTGCAACAGGATAATGCCTCGTTGCCACAAAGCCCGGATGGTTACTAAGTTTTTGAAGGATGTTGGTGTTAATACTTTAGACTGGCCATTTCAAAGTCCATATTTAACAATTATAGAAAACGTCTGGTCTCTTTTGAAACGCAAAAGAACAGTTTCGTTAAATAAAACCAGAGAGGAGACAAATCATGAGGGCACTTCCCTATGGGAAGAGATATCTCCAGAGATTCTTAAAAATTTAGTGGATTCAGTACCAAGACGCCTTCAAAAAGTTATTGAAGCCAAAGGAGGATATATATTTTACTAACTTCTTCTTATTTTCTTTTCTTTGGTTAAGTTTAAACACTGTTACCTTGGTATTACATTCTTGTCAAAATACTTAAGCCAACATACAAAATTACAAATTAATTAACATCTTTTTAAGTTTTTATGAAAAAATATTTATTTCCTTATTTTTAAGTTTGTATAACCCTGCAAATAAAATTGGACCACCTGATCCATTTTGATAAAATGGACTAATCCATGGACTGGTCCGATGTAATGCAAGCATGGACCATGTCATTGTTAAAAAGTGTTTGTAGTGAGACGACATGTCTTCGATTTTTACGACATGCTTTTGTTTTTAAACGACTTCAAAACTAATACTCTTGAGTATTCCATGTAGTAGTTTTAAAACTACTCCTTAGTGGTCCAAAGGTGGGTTATATGGTCCTCTCCTAGGACATCGTAATGTTAAATAGACCAGGTTTTTTCCATACGTTTGGGTTACTTTGGACCAGTCCTGCTCCCTTGTGGACTACTCTTTACACGCGTGTTTAAACTGGTCCTATTATTTGCAGGGAAGTTATAAATAAAAAGGGAAAAATAAATAAGAATTTTTAACAAAGCCGCTTAAAAATTAAACGTAATAATGCACGATTTTTATTTCGTCAAAATACTTATGCCGACTAGTGTATTAAATACCAGCAGTATGTAGTGCATTTTCTGGCCCGCTGTACAATTTACTTCATTGGAAACAACATGTTTTTCAACTGTTGAAAGAGGCATTAAAGTGTCATGGTTTCTTAAAATGGTAAAATAATTTCTTCACTCCGATCGAAAATGACATACAGCTCCGTGGCAGGTGGACAGGCGCTTTAAGGGGTATCTTGAAGCTTCTGGATCGGTTGCAAAGGTGTGCGTTAAATTTCATTATTGACAGTGTGGTATCCAGCTCTATTGACTCATTGGAGCATTGTGAGAATGTGAGTTGTGCGTCATTGTTCTCTCGATATCACCACGTTAAGTGTTCAGCTGAGATGGCTGAACTCATCCCTACTCCTTTTCAGCAGATCACATCAGTTCATTGCCGACTGCCCACGCACAACGCATTACAGAAGTCTTCCCAGTCGACAACAATTTAGAAAAATTCAAATTAAATGTCCACAAAGAACCTTCTCCCTCTTTCTTTCTCCCCATAGCCCTGATAGTTTCTTTAAAGAAACAATGGACCCCATCGGTCTCCGAGTAAAGGTGTGCTCTTAGGCACATAATCCTTCCTAACCTTACCATCTTTAAAGAAAAAAAAACTAACTTTTTTTAGGAAACAGTTCTTTGTAGTACTATAGAAAAGTGCCCGACTTTAAGAAAATAGTTTTTCTATTTTAAGAGACCATTTTGTTAAAATGTCTTTTAGAAATAAGTTCTTTTTTGGGTACACTGTTTTTTTTAAACAATTTTCTTTTTTTTATGTTTTTTCTTACAAATTGCACTTTTTGGTATTAATACCTTTTTGTAATAAAAAGTACTTTTTTTAAATACAACATATTACCCTTCAGAAAATAGTTTCTTTTTGTACATTTATTTTACTTTCACGAATTCTACTTAAAATATGTTCATAATTGTAAAAAAAAGTGTAAAATATTTTTTTGGCAATAATTTAAATCGGCTTTACAAGCGTAATAACAAATTTAATATACAATCGCTTAAAGTAGGAGAGTCACTGAACTGAATGTACAAGAATCTTTTTTGAAATGATGTTGGCTTAAGCTACGTTCACACCTATTAAATATTTGACGTCCTACACGTAACCCCTAGCTTTATTAAAGAATTATTTGCTTTTGCTAAACGTTTGGCTTGATTAAAATCCATTAAAGAGTTTCTAAATTACACTAAACAATTCTCTTCTTACAAATAAAGATTAGTAAGTGAATAGAACTTGTCAAAAACAAAGCAAAAGTTTGTTCAATTTATTAGTCACGCTTTTTTTGGATTTTTTCGTCAAATATTTGTTAGGTCTGAACATACCTTTAGCCATGAAATACTTTTAAACACAAAACATGGGAAAAAGAATGTTAATGCTGCATCCCTTCATACAGATAGACCCATACTAATGCCAATAGTCAGATCCCCATGTGCACAAAAACGGATGCGGATCCGTTACGGACCCGTTCCGGATCCGTAAAAAAGTTAGAAACGGAATCAGTGTAATCGCGATTTGACTGATCCGTTTCTGACCCGTTTCGGATCCGCAAAAAAGTTAAAAACGGAAAATAATTTAAAAATTTACCCAATTCAATGCATAATCATTCATGCTCATTAATCTAAAAATTAATGATTCCTTTGCAGTTCTGGTAGGTCATAAGTTTTTAAATAGTTTAAAATATTAAAAATATTTTTGTTTGATTCAGGTGCATTCCAAAGGAAGTTTGTGAACGAACCAATTTCGGTAGTGGAGGAAGTTGGAAAAAAATTCTTCCACTACGCACATGACCGAGTTCAAAAACAACAAAAATAAATGATCAGCCTTACCCACGATGTCGAGTGAAGGACATAAGCGAATGAAACCCAGTCACTCACTTTGTAATTGATTTTGTAAATTGAAAAATTACAAAGTGAGTGACAGGCTTTCGTGCGCTTATGTTTTCTTTCAAAATCGTGGGTTAGGCCATTAATTTATTTTTTTGTAAACAAACTTTTTTTAATATTCTATGAATTGTTTTTTATGTTTTTAATGTATTTTACTTTTATATGTTAATTTTAAATGAACTGACTGAATTGTTTTTACTTTACTATCAAATGACTGTGAATTTAATAATAATAATAAAAAAAAATTAAATCAAAAAATTCATCACAATATTAAATCTTTTTTATTAAAAACACGCAGTGGATTCCGTTTTATTAAAATACACGGGTCCGCAACGGATCCTAATATGATGTCCGTAACGAGTCCGTAACGGATCCAAAAAACGGACATAAAATCCGTTTTTGGGTCCGTTTTTTTTAAAGAATTTCTCCCGCTTGCGGATCCAAAACTGATCCGTAACGGATTCCGCTACGGATCCGTTTAATGAAAACAAACGGGTCCGTAACGGATCCCAATATGATGTCCGTAACGAGTCCGTAACGTATCCAAAAAACGGACATAAAATCCGTTTTTGAATCCGTTTTTTCGAGAGGAATTTCTCCCGCTTGCGGATCCGTAACGGATCAGTGACGGATTCCGTTACGGATAGAAAATACGAAGATGCGGATCCGTTACGGATCCGAAACGGATCCGTTTGGCACACTGGGATACAAAAGATCTATCGACATTAATACTTTATGGTTATATAGAAATCGTTAAGCAAGACTTACGAACTTAACAGCATGTGAACATTTTCTTGAACATTGTAAATATATTTCTTATTAAAATGCTTATAAAACGCACACACACATGTGTTTGATTGTAGCAATAAATAAATACATTTGTTTGTATGTATGTGAATAAAATAAGTGAATGAAGTCGAAAGTGAATAAATGAATGAATGAGTGACTGACTGACTGACGGAATGTTTGAATGAAATTTTGCTCTTAAGGAATTTAAAGCGTTAACATGTATATTCAATTAAATAATTTCATCCTCATGAACACACATGCAGTCGCAAGATATGTATGTAGATATATGTACAAACGTGCCACAAAGTATGACTTTAATGTTGAAATCGAATTGTGAATGAATGACACACAAACATTCAAGCAGGCTCGTTGACTGGCTGGCAGCAATACTTAAGTGCGTATCAGCATTTGAGCCTTTTAATATTAAATGACGGATTTATTAAATTGATATGGATTGGCAGCATTCATCTTTGTATTTTATAACAGTTTGGATATACATGTGAATTTGCTTGAATATATCGTCGGTTGATTATTTAATTGTCGTATGTCTTATGTAATTTGTATCCACATACGACAATTAAATAATCAACCGACGATATGTACATGTGAATATAGTAGATCTGCGTGCCCGTCTCATTTTGCATGTTGTACAGAGCTCTTTGAATATTTTTGTACATTAGCGGTAATCAAAAACATGTGCGTTTTAACTTGCAACTTTTCGCATTTGCTATGTTTTTCTCACTAACTGTGAGCGCTCTTTTAAACTAATTAAACAAAATTATTAATAACAAGTAAGAGTGCTTTATAGGGCTCTGAAGAATCTAATATAACCTTCACTATGGTGCGATAAAAAAGTAAATACCACTCTTTAGATAGAAATAAATCTCTTTTGTGCCATCCCCACTTCTCCAATCCCAACAAATATTTTCGGATGTTGTGTATTGATGCCTGTAACTAAGTAGAAAACTTCGGCTCTCGCCGTTCTACAGATATACAAAATTCTCTAATGTCTTTGTATGAGAAATTCCACGCCCTCTTGGTAAATCCCGCCCACATTTTGTCGGACGTTGTCTATTAATAACCTATATTCTTGTACCTGATTTGGAAACTTTGGCTCTTGCAGTTCTCCCGTGTTACGCCCACTTCTCCAATCCCACCCACATTTTCAATTGTTTTTACCTAATTTAGAAACTTTGGCTTTTTCCGTTCTCCAGATATAAAGAAATTTATAATGTGTTTGTATGCACTGATAGAAAAATGCATCTTCATATTGATGTTGCCCTAACATCAGAATTGTGACATCAATGTTACTAAAAATGGCATCAATGATGCAAAAAGTAACATCAATGTAATGACGTCTTCGTACAATTTTGTATTTTTTTACGTGTCATCTTTTTATGACTATAGTGACATCATTTCGATGCCACATTAACATTATTTTCATGATTACAGTGTATTATAAGAAGCAAAAATTACCATGTTCTATTTTTTTAAATTATTAAATTAAATGCATTAAATTTTTAAAGTAGAATGATTACGAAAGCCACATGGGGCATGGTGCTGGTGTCTTATTATTAAGAGTTCTGCTGTAAACAAAGGTCGTTATTCAACAAACGTGAAACAAACATATGTAACGGGTAAGTAAATAATAATATTCTCTCACTTTGACTTAAGTCGATTCCAATGACTTCGTCTTAATGAGAAACTGGCATTAAATTGATGCTAATGTGTCCTTTCTCCGATGTTACTGCGTCATCGCACTGAGGACATGTTCGTCATTTCTGTGATGCCGATGTGTCATCCCATTGATGACATAATTTCATTTTGACCCTGATGACACTTTGGCCAAGTGATGTTAATAGCCTTTTTACACTGATCAACATCTAACATCTACCATCAATTTGCCACCATTTGCGAAGATGTTAACATCTTTCCATAAGACATACATAGGGCTTAAAACCAACATCTTTCAACATCTTTAAAAGATGTTCCTATCTCATTTTATTCCATTCTACATCTTTCGATTATTTTAGTGTCATCACTAGAAAAGTGGCAATAAGTTCTATTATTATTGTGGCATCACTGGCAAAAAGAAGTTTGTTTTGAAAGCAGCGTTACCATTTGTCAAGTTTTATCTTTTATTGCAATGTTTTTTTTGTTAAGTATTTTTTATATTTTTAAACAAATTGAATTTCAAATACATTTTTAAGTTTTCTTTTTAAATTTTGGCACTTTTGTGAGAAAAAAACATTTTTAATTTAAAAACATTTTTTTTCAAAAATGGTGACATTTTTGATTGATGGTAGATGTTAGATGTGAGCAATGTAAACGAGTGTTTCACATTTTCTACATCTTTGATGGTAGATGATAGATGTTGATCAGTGTAAAAAGCCTATAAGGTTGACATCACCATGATGAAAAGTGTCATGGGGTCAAAAACGAAGACACTTTTCATAGTACTGATGTCAAAATACATTAGCGTTATGACGTATTTTTTTATCAGTGTGGGAAGTACCTCGACCACTTCTCTAATTCCGCTTTTTGTGTACTGATAACCAAGATGCTAATACTTAATATGGAAACTTTGGCTCGTGTCGTTCTCCAAATATAAAGAAAAAATAAATAAAAAACAATAACAACAAGGGATTGATGGGTAGAATAAGAGGCAGTTTTGGTTTTTTGCTCATATCTCAGACATTTATGCACCGATCTGGCTGAATTTTAATAGCAAACTTTAACGGAGTATATGTGACAAATAAATATAATAACCTAGTCCGCGTCATTTCTGGGGTCTTCGGAAAACCCATTTCAACATACACACGGACAGACGGACATCGTTAAATCTACTTCGCTAATCAAGAGGACCCAGAATAACTTTATAGGGTCTAAGATCAATAATACGGAATGACAAACTCATTTATACCCTTTTACCTTGGGTGAAGAGTATAAAAATTACCCGGGAAAAGGGAAAAATCCAGGGAATTTATATTCATAATTGGACTGTTTATCTCTGCTGTCCATTTCTTTTTTATTTTTTCTTCCTCTTGCGCTTAAATATATATTTTAACAATTTCATTTAAATTTTTTTAAGACAGTTGTAGGACGTTAATTTTGGCAGTTTTGATATTTTTGATTAATAAATTAAAATTGACATCACTGTTTAAGAGATTGCAACACAAAATGTGAAAAAATGCAAAACACAATGGTGTGTGAAGCATGTGCAAGAGCAAGTGGTGTGAAATAAAAACCCAACTACATGTTGCACTTGCTATGTTTCAGACCCATATGCAACTATTTTTGAGCCCCCTTATTGTATGTTTTATATTTATGTCTGCATTTATATTTATGAATTTTGCGTTGTGTGTGTATGTTGATTAGGGAACACTACGAGGACTGTGGTTTTTGCTGGGGTTGTAGGTGAATTTATGCTAATGGATGCCAAAGAAAATGCTTAGTTTCAATTGAAAATTTGACAACCTTTCATGTTATTAATAAAGCAAATACTCATAAATACATGGAAAAATGCGTATGTTCGTTCGTTCATATACATACGTGTGTGAAATCGAATGATTTTTGTCGCCCTTGTTAAAGATGAGGCAAAAATTCATTAACACGTTTATTATTTTGCTTCGTTTTATTGTTGCAAAATTGAGTTTTATTTTTCAAATAAAGTGGAAAAATATGTAAATTTCTAACAAGATTTTAGGGGTTTTTTTCTCTCTTTTGTATGAAAATTGGCAGTAGTGGAAATGCTGTGCAGACAAAATTCATTTACAAATATCAACTTAATGTCAAAAAATAAATTTGTGTGCGGAAACAATAATATCATTTTATGTTGGAAACACAAATTTGAGGAAATAACAAAAATGTGAAAATATAATTGACTTGGCAGAAAAGCAACAGGTATTGAAGTAGAATTTTTCGTCTCAATTAGGTAATTTCTAATAAAAATAGGTACTTTTTTGTAAAAAATACTAAATAGAATGTGGGAATTGTTTCTTTTTTATACATTTTTTTTAACACATTTAAAGAGATTATCAAAAAGTAATTTCAATTTTTGGGAATACAAAATTTAATTTTAAACAAAACACATCAACAATATAAAAGCACGAATAACAAAATCTTTTGAAATTAAAGTTTTGTATTCCCAAAAATTTAAATTACTTTTTGATAATAAACAGGCAAGTGCACGGCCTAAAAAAACACTTAATTGACAACATCTGTTGTAAGTTGTTGTTGTTTTTATTTTGTTTTTTTTTAACCTACTTGCAACTACAATTCATGTTGAGAGAATTTCAACTAATTGTAGTGGGGAATGTAAGATGAGATAAGCCCACTGTTTATTGTTGATGTGTTTTGCTTAAACTTTGATATTATTACAAGTAGAACTGTTGCTATAAGTTATGCGTTTAACAGTTTTATTTGGTTTAATATCTTTAGTTTTTCTAAAATCTTTATGTATGAAGTTTCCTGATGATCTGGCCTAAGCAACCAGTGAAATGCGCATAGGAATGGCTTATCCCATCAACAATAAATTTCAAGTGTTTTTATCAATAATAAAAACTGGGAATTAAGCACGAATAACAAAATCTTTTGACATTTAAAGAGATATTTAAAAAATAAATCAAAAATAAATTTTTACCGAAAATTATTTTTCGAAAAGGTATTTGTGTCCCAAACGCTTTCTTGAAAGGGGGTACTTATTCTTAAACAGTACTTTTAAGCTTAAAAATATAATTTGTTCATGCACCTTTTCAATGTTAAAAGCTTTTTAAAAAGAACTTGATTGCACAAATCACGTGTTATCTTAAACCGAGGTACCTTTTTAAAGCAGGTCCTTTTGAGGCTGTACTTTTTTCTAAAAGAAATATATTTTAAAAAGATATTTTTTATAAAAAGGAATTTCTTTAGAGTATTTGTTATAAAACGGTTATTTTTTTTAGAAGCAACTTTTTAAAAAAAGGTACTTTTTTAATAAGGGACTTTATAAAAAAAGTCCTTTCTTTAAAAATGGTAGTTTTATAAAAGTTTTTTTTATAAAACTTTATTATTACTTAAAAAAGTACTTAATTGCAGAAAGGTTTAACTAAAAAGTATTTTTTTTTTGAAAAGGTACTTTTAACAAGTTTTTCATAAAAAGGAATTTTTTAATTAGTACTTTTTTCGAAAATTCCGCTCTTTTCCAAAATCATTTTTTTTATCATATTTTTAAAAATAACACACTTTCTGCCAAACGTCCTTTTTGTTAAAGAATGTACAGTAGATACCGGATGTAAGCACATTACGTATAAGAAATACCCGCTTATAAGAAAGTGGACAAAGAACGCCATATCTTTACTTTCCATAGAAACAATTTTTTATAAAAGAAAATCGTATGTAAGAAAAAACCTGATATAAGAAACTTTTTGAAACACCGGAGATGATAATAATATGAATCTTTTTTCGACGACAACACTGAATATACACAAAATATATAACAAAACTATTTAGAGATGTGCGTATGTTTTTTAAAAACACATAATGAAGGAAACCTGGCGGCAAGTTGCTTAAAGTCAACAATTGCGTCGACTATTTTGGTATCATTTGTTAACAAAGTGTCTACAATTTTATATTTGCCTTTAGTACGAAAAAATGTTTATCAACAACAACTGAGAAGTAAAAAAAGGCTGGTATGAATTCGTATTGGTATCGAAAGTGTAGACTAGATTTATTAAAATATATTAGTGATTCCTCGGTTGCAGTGTCCCAAAAGAATTACCTAGTCTATAGTACCATCATCAGTAGTAGATTTCCAATGACACGCACATGTTGAATGCTTATAGTAAATCACATTGTATTGGATATAATAAGTCACTAGTACTGGTGACTGCGTCAACAGGGAATCAGTACAGATTCACAAGTGACATTTCCTGCAGGGCACTTATGGGAAAAAGATTATTTTATAATAAATATATAATATTTGCTTATAAGAAAAAACCGCATATAAGAAACCATTTTGTGTAATTGTTAAATTTTCTTATATCCGATATCTACTGTATTTATGAGAATGCATTTATTTTTTTTTGGTTCCAGTGCAATACTATCTCTGATGAATTCCACCTATCACAACTTTTACTCATTACTCAAAACAAAAAAAAATAAATTTCCGTCACAAACTCTCACTACAAGCTAAACTTTAACCTCAGCTCATTTGAAACATTCACTTTTCTCGCACAAGAAGAAAATCTTATCAAGAAACTTTGTTTTTAAATGACTCTGCTACAAATTTTTATAACACTCGGAACAAAAATATCATAAAAAAGTTTTCTTAAAATGAATTTTCTTAGACAAATTTAAATTTGTAATTTGAGTACGTACGTACGTGCAACGTATGTGTGTGTGTCTAGTATAAAAAATAATCTCCATTAAAATGTTCTCCAATGGAATTCATTATAAATTTATGAAAATGTTTCGTGCGTTTTTGTTTTTTTTTTCTTTTGCAGAACAAAAATTATTTTTCTCAGCTACGAACTTCTCGTCAGCTCTTTACAGCAACATGAACTATGCCCTATTGTTACTGCTGTGGCACCAGCCACAATAACTTTTGTCGAGAGTCCTTGGGCAGAGGCAAAAATAAAAAAAAATAAAAAGTTTCTAACACACGAAATTTGCATTTTAAGCCATGAAAAAAAATAGAGAGGGTGACATTTGTACTTATTACTAGAAACACTAACACTAATGCCAATTTTTGCTTTTATGCATACTACTCACACGTACCCAAACGCTGTTTGTTTTGTGTAAGTTTTGGTAAAAGTGATTGTAAAAGCCGCAGCAGCGATAACAGCATCATGAAAAACGGCTTAAAATAGCAACGAGTTGTGGAACGGACAATTAGACTATTTTCTGAAAAATTTATTGAAAAATGTTTTTTTTTTTTTGGAGAAAGGTACTTTTTGTTAAGGGCCCTTTTCCACAAGCATAACTTTTTAAAACACTGACTTTTAATCAAAAAGGTACTTTTGCTTAAGATATACTTTTAATAAAAAAAATGATTCTGTTCAGAAGGGTAGGTTTTGAAGGAGGTCCTTTCTACAAACAGGTACTTTTGTTCAAAACTGTAATTTTGTTCAAAAAATTATTTTCGTTCAAAAAAGTACTTTTGTTAAAAAAGGTACTTTTGTTCAAAAAGATACTTATGTTCAAAAAGGTACTTTCATTTTGATCAAAAAGGTTCTTTTATTCAAAATGGTACTTTTGTTCAAAAAGGTACCTTTGTTCAAAAAGGTACTTTTGTTCAAAAAGGTACTTTTGTTTAAAAAGGTACTTTTGTTCAAAAAGATACTTATGTTAAAAAAGGTACTTTCATTTTGATCAAAAAGGTACTTTTATTCAAAAAGGTACTTTTGTTCTAAAAGGTACTTTTGTTCAAAAAGGTACTTTTATTCAAAAAGGTACTTTTGTTTAAAAAGGTACTTTTGTTCAAAAAGGTACTTTTGTTCAAAAAGGCACTTTTGTTCAAAAATGTACTTTTTATCAAAAAGGTAGTTTTGTTCAAAAAGATACTCTTGTTCAAAAAGTTACTTTTGTTCAACAAGGTACTTTTGTTCAAAAAGTAACTTTTGTTCAAAAAGATACTTTTGTTCAAAAAGGTACTTTTGTTCAAAAAAAGGGACTTTTGTTCAAAAAGGTACTTTTGTTCAAAAAGATACTTTTGTTCAAATAGGTACTTTTGTTCAAAAATGTGCTTTTGTTCAAAAAGGTACTTCTGTTCAAAAAGAAACTTTTATTAAAAAGGTTCTTTTGTTCAAAAGGTACTTTAGTTCAATATTTACTTTTGTTCAAAAAGATACTTTTGTTAAAAAATATACTTTTTGTTCGAAAAAATACCTTTATTCAAGAAGGTAATTTTGTTCAATTGGTACTTTTGTTCAAAAACGTACTTTTGTTCAAAAAGGTACTTTTGTTAAGCAAGGTTCTTTTGTTAAAAAAGGTACTTTTTTCAAAAAGGTTTTTTTTTCAAAAAGGTTTTTTTTTCAAAAAAGCACTTTTTTCACAAAGGTACTTTTGCTTAAAAGTTACTTTTGTTCAAAAGGTAATTTTGCTCAAAAAGGTATATTTATTCAAAAATGTATTTTTATTCAGAAATGTATTTTTATTCAAAAATGTACTTTTGTTGAAAAATGTACTTTCTTTCAAAAGGGTACTTTGTTCAGAAAGGAACTTTTATTTTTTTTTTTGCTTAAAAAGGTACTTTTGTGTAAAAAGAAACTTTTGTCCCAAAATAATATTTGATCATTATTCTACTTTTATTTGAAGATATAATTATTTTTAAAGGCATTTTTAAAGCAAAGGCTAGAAAAATACTTCTATGCAAATATGTAGGTACTTTTATTATAAATGTACTTTTATTCGAAAATGTACTTTTATTAAAAAATGGTCGTTTGGTTTTAAAATGAATTTTCTTCCTTAAAAGTACTCTTATTTATTATAAAAGGGATATTTTATCTTCAAAAAAGTAATTTTGCTCAAAAAAATATTTATATATTTCGAAAAGTCCTTATTATAAAAATAAGTATGTTTCTAAACGTTTGATTTAAATTTTTCTTTAAAAAATGTACATCTTTTCAAAGACGTCCTTGTTTGTCTGGAAAAAGTTATTTCTTCAAAATCTTATACCAAAATTGACATTATCCCTTCTTTACAGTTTGGTACTCTTGTTCCAGAAGGTACTTTTGCTCATAAAGGTACTTTTGTTCAAAAAAATACCTTTATTCAAGAAGATAATTTTGTTCAATTGGTACTTTTGTTCAAAAACGTACTTTTGTTCAAAAAGGTACTTTTGTTAAACAAGATTCTTTTGTTAAAAAGGTACTTTTTTCAAAAAGGTTTTTTTTCAAAAAGGTTTTTTTTTCAAAAAGGCACTTTTTTCACAAAGGTACTTTTGCTTAAAAGTTACTTTTGTTCAAAAGGTAATTTTGCTCAAAAAGGTATATTTATTCAAAAATGTTTTTTTATTCAAAAATGTACTTTTGTTGAAAAATGTACTTTCTTTCAAAAGGGTACTTTGTTCAGAAAGGAACTTTTATTCACAAATGTACTTTTATTCAAAAAGTTACCTTTGTTATTTTTTTTTGCTTAAAAAGGTACTTTTGTGTAAAAAGATACTTTTGTTCCAAAATAATATTTGATCATTATTCTACTTTTATTTGAAGATATAATTTTTTTAAAGGCATTTTTAAAGCAAAGGCTAGAAAAATACTTCTATGCATTATGTAGGTACTTTTATTATAAATGTACTTTTATTCGAAAATGTACTTTTATTAAAAAATGGTCGTTTGGTTTTAAAATGAATTTTCTTCCTTAAAAGTACTCTTATTTATTTTAAAAGGGCTATTTTATGTTCAAAAAAGTAATTTTGCTCAAAAAAATATTTTATATATTTCGAAAAGTCCTTATTAAAAAAAGATGCTACCCTCTCAAATTAGTATGTTTCTAAACGTTTGATTTAATTTTTTCTTTAAAAAATGTACATCTTTTCAAAGACGTCCTTGTTTGTCTGGAAAAAGTTATTTTTTCAAAATCTTATACCAAAATTGACATTTATCCCTTCTTTACAGTTTGATAGTCACAAAAAAAGAAAATGCTTAATATGCTAAAAATTTTATTATACATTTGCTGGGAAAATTTAGGTCGCTGCAAATTTAGTACTATTTTATTTTTGTTTTGCTATTTGCAATTTTATTTTGCTTTTAATTCTGTTTTCTATTCAGGGCTAAAACATGTTTGCGGTTTGTAATTGCCCTCAAAATAATTCGTGTAATAAATACTCGACCAAAATACTGAAAACTAAAAGGGAAGGATGATGACAATTTAAATTTTCAACAATTGCAAAAAAAAAACGAACCAGCAAGAATAAAAACACACACACACCCTCAGTCATACATATATGTACACAAAGTTTAGCTTTCGTTAAGTTGGTTTAACTTTGGAGAATGGAAAAAAAACATGTGCCCAACAAACACGAAGGTTTGATTTCAAATTGAAAATGATTTGAAATCAAACGTTTTCTCAAACGACAAACGTTTGATAATGATTTGAAAATCATTTGAAAATCATAGCGTTCTCAACAAAAAGGGGAAATTATTTTCAAATTGAAAAATGCCTTTATTTTCAACTTGCTTTCAAACGTAATTCTCAAATGTTTTTCAAATGTGGATTATAATACAATGTGGAATATAAATAAAAATATTTAATTTTTTTAATATAAATTTATTATTTATTTAAATAAACTGTGAGAAAAACATTCGGCACCATAGCTTAAAGATTAAATAATGTCCTCTAATTCTTGGAAAGACAAACTACTTGGCTCCCTTTTATTTTGAGGATTTTAGCACCGCGATCGTTCAACAAACTTTCTTCACTTTCCCGTTTTATTATCCTTTTTTTCGCATTTTTAATCATTGAAATTACTCACAAATAATTTTTATTTTTCACAAGAAATAAGCTGTTCACTTTATATTAAAATTTATTTTTAATAGTAAAACACATGTAACCGCAAAGTAAAAAATTTAACTTTAATCGCCATTTTTAATGATTACATTTATTTTTCGCTTTAGTATTGCCAAGTTTATTTTTGATTTGATTTAACATTTGACAAACATTTGACATCAAATTGATAAAACATTTGATATCAAATGTTTATTTTCAAATCATTATCAATTTGAATTTAAATGTTAAATCAAACAATTGAAAAACGTTTGAGAATTGTGTTTGATGTCAAATGACAAAGTCATTTCATATCAAAGGTTTGACTTCGTGTTTGTTGGGTGTGTTTTTGTATGGAATGCGAGTGTATGTTCGACAAACGCTGACAAACTAAATTTTTTTTGTATGTGTGGATTTTTTAAAGGTACTGAATTCTACTAACAACCTGCCAGCCAGCCATGCAACCAACCAACGAACCAAATAAACTGTAAAAAAATTTATAAAATGAATGTAAGTGAATTTGTTTTTAAATGTCTGAAAGAAATGTTTGCGAGTTACAACAATACAAAAATGCATATGAGAATTTTTATTACAGTGGGAGTTAAAATTGGGAATTTGGTAAGAAATACAAATGTTTTTGTTAATTATCTTAGCAAAGTTTGGCACATATATTTGTAAGAGTTTCGGTGCACATTGGGGTGAAGTTAAAAAAAAATCATACACCTTTATCTTGAAATAATTTTCCCTTAAAATTTGTTTAGACTTTCTTTAAAATGTATAGGGAACCAAAATTTTTAAGAGGATAGACTGTTCACTTTTTTTTTAACGAAAGGCGTGGAAATTTCAAAATACTATGAAGCAAAAAGGTAGTTTCTAGAAAAAGACCCAAACAAACGTTTATCAAGAAAAATTTCAATAGAAAATTTGTTTTGTAAATCTTTATGGAATTAAAAATATTTTTATGAACCCGTCAATCAATCTTTTTTAATTATTTATTTTGAAACAACCTCCCAAGGACACATTTAGTTATTTTTTTTCCAAATAAGTTTGAAGTCCCGAAGCAAAATAATGTAGGATTTACAAAGGCGCCAAGTTTTCGTCCTAAAATAAATTAAGTTTTCTATTTTATAAGATACTAGCTTAACCCGCTTTGCTTCCCCCATCGAAATTAACTTAGTAATTTTTTTTGAAACAGATCTCGTGTATTGATAACAAAGCATCTTGTACTAACATTTTAAGATTTTACAGTAACCGTTCTACAGATATACAGAAACTTCAAGTGTATTCGTATGGGAGGTGCCATGCCTACATTTTGTATTATTATCTTAGTTATTTGTACAATATTTGAATACTTCCGCTTCATTGTTTGAGAGGTGCCACGCCCACTTAATAATTATAAAATATTAATTGCCTATTTACATATCCACCCCTATCGCGAATGTTATGGGAAGATGATATATGGGATCAAACCTAAATTCCCATCCCCAACAAATCGGTAACTCAAATATTTTGGGAGTAAACATTTATATTGTGAATTATTTGTCAGTGCTTTGTAAACAAAAGCCTCTATTGTGAGTAACTTGTCAGAGCTTGTATTGTTAAAGAAAAATATACTACAAAGTAAAATACTAATAAAAATATAATAATAATAAATAATGAATAGTGTTTATCTTCCTTTTTTTTATAAACACTCCAGTCCAGCCTTAGAATACAATTAAAAATTTACATGTTCCCTTCTCGTTCACGTTAACACTTGCTGGGAATATATTTAGTATATAAAAAATTCGTGGGAGTAAACATTGGCGATGCCAAATTTTTTAAGTTTGGGAATTCATTCCCAAAAAATTTGTTATGGGAATCATTTACAATACGAAATAAAAAAATATGTGAATATTTTCATGGGAGTAGTTGTTTGCAATAGGGGTGATTGTCATCTCATTATTGGTTTGGCGCATATCATAGTAACTTCAAGTAGCCCCTTAATGTATATTCTGAAAGGTGCAGTTTACCATAACAGTGGGTGCTATAAAGCTTGAAGACTTTTGTAACAGAAAATTCGGAATTTAATATTTTCGTTTTATGGGGGGTACTGCTCTTCCTCTGGCTACCCCACCCATTTTTATTTAGAAATTTTAAGTTTACCTTAATAGCGGATTTATCTACGTTTGAAGGCTCTAATAACAGATCTTTCCATCATGTCGAACGTGACCATCGTACACATTTAAAGTTAATAAAAAGTCAAAATAAAACGTATATTTATTGTGGCAATAGATTCAAGTTATAGCTTTTAATTTGCCCTATAATTGGTGCTATTGTTCATTTTGATAAATTGTTTCGTTTTCAAGAAAATTGCAAAAAAACAAGGCATTTGCACGTGACGAAAACAGAAGTGGTTTTTGTGGGCATTTTTTCGAATGCCGATTTCAGCGAAACCAGAGGCAATATTTGAATTCCAAAAATTGTAGAATGTTATGCACTTATCTCTCTTAAATATGGCTGTCATTTTAAATAAAAATAATGTATACTGTTTTTTTTTTTATTTAGCTTTTGTCGCTGTCGCACGTGATCTGTCGCACATGACATTTTTTTCCATCATGATATATATGTATGTTGATTAGACCGGGTCGACCTCCATACAAAAAAAAGTTGTGCCAGTCAACCCCTAGAATGAAAGATATGTCAATGAAGTTTCTAAAACAGGAAACATTTTTTTTGCCACGCCCCAAAATACAACCCTTTTGGTTTTTTATATTTAGCGCTGCCATATTGCATATCGTTTTTCATGGCTTGATAGTGTCTTCATTTTTGTCTTTAGTGACTTTTTAATCCGACCTCAAATTCTGGGCGCCACTTATGCCATCTCGGATCCTTCCCCCAAATGTCCAATTTTTTTTACGTGCCAAGAAAGTCCTTCTAAAACTACGTATGTATAGATTTTAATATGCCCACTTTTATGACACGCCTACAAATTAAGCCCTTTTTTCTTTTACACACACATACTACATTAAATCAGGTAAAAGCCAATACAAGCAATCATATTTTCATCAGTCACGCCCTAAAATAAAAGGTATATTTATTAAGTTTGAAAAACTTTAAAAAAATTGTTTTTGCCACGCCCTAAATTACAGCCCTTTTTGTTTTATATACATATATAGCATCGTCATTTAAAGTCTAATCTTATCGCATCGTATATCATTGTTAAAGGCCAGTTTACACGGTAATACAATGTATTACGACTTTGAAGAATCAAATTAATATGAAATTCTCTCCGTGTTTAAAAGAAAAAAATTAAAGTCTGTTGAGAGTATGTTTTACGTTTACACGGATAGTATAAGTAAAATCAAAAATAATAACAAAAAAGCAAATGGTTGCAGTTTTACAATTTTTACAAAAACAACATGAAAATTTCCTGAGTTGATTTTAGTTGTTTTTGTAATTGTATAAAAATGCTACCACCTTCAATATACTCCGTTAAAATGCACCTCTGGCGTGATGAAAATACATAAGTTTCTAAAATGGTTTAGAAAAAAACCATTTACCGACCGCTTGTCAGATTTTGTATTCGTATTCTCTCTTATTCAATGCATTTTGCTTTTACATGATATGATTTCTCTCAATCTACATTATGTCGTAATACAATGTATTACCGTGTAAACTGGCCTTAATGGCTAGAATATGCCTTTATTTTTAAATTTAGTGCTTTTTTTTGCTCATCTATATTTAAATGATTGAAATGTATATATTAACATAAATAAATAATTTACATATATAAAAAATTATTTTCAAATTATTAATTTTCACACTTACGATGTCGCACGTGAACACCTTTATATAAGTACCAAGATCACAAATCTTGCTATTTTACAGAATTTTTTTTTATTTTAATATTATAATCAATCTCTGTTTGGCTTGGTAATTTGATGAGATTTCTACCTTTACCAGGGCTGTCAGATATGGCGATTTCTCGCCAAACGTGGCGATTTTGAATATTGTTTGGCGATGGGATTTCCCATTTGGCGACTGGCGACTTTTATGGCGATTTCTGATATAACTGGCGATTAACTTGGCTATTTTTACCATTTATATTATTTTGGAGATTCTGTTTAACAACTCGTAATTTTTTGTTATCATAACTAATAGATAAAACCATATTAAGTGAATTTTATATTCAGTCACTATTTAATTCTAATAGTATGTATGTAATTCTAATAGTATGTAGGTCAAAACTCCAGTAATGAAATCGGCGAGGCTAAAGTGTACGATCTTATAGACTTGTGTACTTAATTTAAGTTTTTAACTGAATACATATATGATCTCCATTTTATGTTATTTAAAAAAAAATTACAGAAACAACACAAAATTTACTTTGGCGACTTTTTTTCAGCTTTTGGCGATTTTTGACTGAAAAATTATACTAGCGTTTTTTGTATGCAAAATTTAATTTAAAAAAAAAGAAAATTTTACAAAAACTGAACAAAATCGACGTTTGGCGATTTCTGACATCCGGTTTGGCGAAGGAGCTCAAAAAAATCTGACAACCCTGACCTTTACTTTCGACGCATTGATAGAAAATGATGTTTTTCAATGTCGCACATGACATCGAAATATGAGATAATACAAAGAAAAAAATTACAGTTATTTGCAATCGCATAGTTTCTTGTGCATTCTATTTTGACCCTTTGTACCTTCCGAAAGGTTTTAGAGAGAAAAAGTCAATGCATAATGTCTATCTTAAAAAACTGTTATCATAACAAAACGTACAATAGAAATATCCAAATAAGAAAAGTTGCACTTGTTCCACTTTGCATTCATAAATCTTGAAATGGGTTATAAATAAATATAAAATATTTTTACATTTATTAAATTTGATTGTTTTCCTGTTAAGATATGATAAAACAATGTCTCTTCAAGAACTTATAATTTTTTTTGTTGCTGTGGTACTTTCGGTGGAAATGCCCATATGCGTTATTTAGGACTGTCATCCTATAAGGGGGAAAACATTTCCCAAGCTGATATCTTATTTCAATTTCGGGGCTTAGAAGATTCTACAGCAAAAAGTTAAAGAAAATGGATGCAGCGGCTCTTAAGATGTGCGATCTTAATATTGGCATCCTATGGAGGGTAGCTAATTTTATTTTCGGGGCTCAGGTCATGTAACTGCAAAAATTTTTGAAAATCAGTTCGGTAGTTAAGGAGACAAACCTTTTTTAATTTTTATATATATAGATTGACACCCTGTGTTAGCGCAGATATGTTTGCATATCTTTTCGGATCTGGAAAGTTTTATAATTATATGTTTGTTTTGTACTTAATATTTTTTATACACAAAGGTTCTCAAAATGATGTGCGATATATACATAGTTAACCCTGCGTTACTATCGTCTGGGTGGATTCCACCCAAAAGGCTTAACTTTAAAGAAAACTATATCATTTTTCATGAAAATCGTTTTTTTAGTAAAATGTAATCTATCTTTGAATAGTTTTTTATGTTAAGAAGTACATTATACTACATTAATTTGAGATTTAATTTATATAAAATTTGTTTTAAAAAGAGCTTGGGTGGTTTCCACCCGCGATAGTAATAGCGTTTAATTTTTTTATATTGGGGATGGGTGTTTTATACCCATCGATAGTAACCATGTACATCATTTTAGGGATTACATTTTGTGCAAATACGAATTTTTTTTTTTTCAAAAGTCACAGCCACCTACTGTGTACTAGTTTCTATCAATCTTCAATCTCAGCATTGTCAAAAAAATACGAAAACCATAATCAAAATTACGAAAAACATTAATGAGTAACTAAATTTAGTTGGTAATTCGCTCAATTTTTACGCAAAAATTTACGTTGTTAAAAAAAAAATTTTACTTTGTTTAGAAAAATGTTATTAAATTTGTTTTCCATATCCTTTCAACTTTCCAAATCAGTAACCCGCATAGGATTGGCTTACAAATTTTCTTAACAATAACTAGTTTTACATAATCCATTTATATAATTTTTTATTTTTTTTTTAATGAAATATAAATAAACAACATACATATAATTTTAAATAAAATAATAGATATACGAATAAAACTAAATTTATTCGGTATTTTAGTGCTCATTATTTTAAAAAATTACGTTATTTGAATTTTTGAATTTGACAGTTAATAAACGAATACACTTAAAATGCATGGGTGGATTACACCCAACGATAGTACTGATGTAAGTAAAATATACGATAGTAACGGAGGGTTAGCAAGAGAGTTGCAAAAGATTACTTCAATATTAATTTGTTGTTGTGGTGTTACAGTTTTTAATATTTTTGTGTAATATGTATGTAATAATCATTAAATGCTTTAAACTTGTTTTTATTTAAATGATTTTCTCTATACTATTTTGACTCAAAACTGGTTTTTTATATTGTATGTAAAACTTTTGGCAAATTCTTGTAACAAACAATTGCATGACGCATTCTTGATTTGTCACTTTAATTTAAAAGAACCTTTTTGGTGCTAACTAAGCTTATATAAAACTATACTAAAAAATCTTTAATAAATTTAAATAAAACTAAGAACTTTGATTTTGTTTATAACGTCTGCGAAAACACCCTGAATACAATACCAAACGCCCCTGAGTGTTAGCGCGCAAACATCACACACAGATTGGCTATATCAGTGTTACATCCGGAATAATTATACTCTTGCCCTTTGTTTATGAGCTGTAGCTATCTAACCTGCATTGCTTTAGAATAGCCAGCAGAACTGTTGAATGGCAACAGCACCTAAGTATGATCGGTCCCCAAAATTCGTCCTTTCTGAAATTAAGGCTCTATGTAGTTTATGAAATCCCTTCGAACTTAAAAAGGTGAAAGCGCCATAAAGTTCACGAACTCCCTTCCTGTGTTTTTTGGGTTTTAAGCACAGCTATTTTTTTCCATTATTACAACTTTACTTCAACCTACCAGGTTTAAGCCTATCGCTCGATTAATGTAAATATGTAATAACGAAACACTTTTTATACGGCCGATCAAATCCTACCTTTAGCTATCCGTAAGCTGTGATGTCATTAATTTCATAACATCGATATAAATGCTGGTATTTATATCAAATTTGGCGACGATAACTTCTAAATTAGCAATTATGTGTTGCTAAAATTTTATTAGTGCCTGTAGATCCAGACCAGTGAACTGCAAAATCACAATTTTTCTTGATTTATTCATACGCTCAAATTTACATTCACTCTTTGCCTGCAAAACAAAGTTCAACGTTGGTAATTTTTACATCGTGTACACATTTGACTTTTGCATGGATTCGATTTTTATTGAAAGTGCTTTGTTTGCATTTTTGTTGCGCACGCAATATAACACAATTGTGTAAATTAAAAAGGCACAAATTCTTATACATACTTTTGCATTCAAGTAGTCATTGCCCACTCGATGAGATGCTTTGTTAACATTAACAACAATAACAACAATAAACCACTCGATGAGACGCTTTGTTAAAATTAACAACAATAAAAACAACAATAACAAGAATACATTGTACATACAGAACTACTGTACTTTTTCAGATGATAAAAAAAAGTCTTCTGTTTCTATGGAAATTGTTTGTACCTACATACAAATGTGCGTTTAGTTTCATTTAAATTTTTTTTCTTGTACTACATAGTAACTGCTGAACGTCTACATGAGTAATAATTGCTTGATTTCTGGCTTTTTTGTTAGTATTTTTTTTTCTTTGCCAAAAAATCATTGTCGGACCAAACACACAAACATCTTTATTAAAAAACGAAGCTAACGATGCACATAGGGGTTTTTTGCCAATCTAGCCGGACATTAAGCAAAAAATTTAATTTAAGAAATGGAAAAATTTAAGTACGCAGCTCGACAGACAACAAAGTTCTGCATCGTATAGTGAATTTTCAAGACTTTTGCTTGAGATTTGTGGTTTTGGGACACTGTTAAAACCAGGAAAGTTGATTAAATTGCATGCGTGTTCATTGACTTTTTACGGTTTTGGGAGGTTTACCATATATTTTTTTGTAGAAAGACTATATAAACAGCTAATTATGAAAATTTTTAAAAAAATTTTATTTGAATTTTTTATGATAAAAAAATTAGTACGAAATTAAAAAAAACGATTTTTTTGTTCACTTTTTTGTAAAAAAATAAAATTTAAAAGGTTTTTGAAGGTGAGTTCCGCTGAGTTCTTAAAAATGTTATACATCACGATAAAATTTAAAATCTCTACTTTTAAATTAAAAAAAAAAACGTTGCGCGTTGTTGCGCCATTTTTTTTTAATGATTTTTTGAAAATTTCACCTTTTTTCTGTTTTTGCTCATCTTGCATAGGTACATATCGAGCCCTTACAGCGAAAATAATGTAAGCGACATGATTTTCAATTTTCGTTTTTTTTAATAAATGACTTTATTGGCAACACTTGCATCATCTCCTAAAATATCATGGTCACATAATGTACCGTTACGATTTTATAGCAAAAACAATTTTAATGTAAGCGACAAATTTCATACAAAATTAATATGAAGTAAAACAAAAAAGCTCTCTTCTGTAAAATTTGATTTTTGGCGCTTACATTATTTTCGCGGTTAGGGGTCGATATGATAGATACCCTTTCGTCAGTCATAAAATGTGTTGGTTGTACGTAGATGTTTTTTATTTAAATTATTACATCTAAGACTAATATTCCCTGTATATAAAAGGGATGTGCGAAACAGTAAGTAACGGGTTTTAACCACCTGTGCGGCCGCTAAATGACGTTATTTTATGGAGCAAAATAAATGTACCTGTTTTGCATAACTTTTAAAATCATTAACAACAAAAATAATATATAATAAAAAATAAAATCTGGGCTCTAGGTACCTAGTTTTTTTAAATATATATTGTGGTTATTGCATAAAATTGTTATCAGAACCATTTTGAAGCTTCGAGAGTAAAATGGAAAAAGTGTATACGAAATTAGAGTTATTCCAAATTATACAAGAATGTAGTTCTAAACTCGTTGAAGAGAAATTACAATTTTTAGTTAGAAAATTGTGCGAAATTTCAAAATGTCAGGGAGATAGTGACATATCAGTAGTAAATCAATGCTTAAAGAAATTCAAATATTTTATTAAAATATTTTTAAAAGATTTTAGTACATAGCGCAACTGTAATGAGTGAGGCATTGTTGCCTATCGGGCTATTATCAGACGAAGCATCTGAGGCACGAAATAAACATTTTCGGCTTTACAGGCAGAATTTTGCTAGAAAGTTTTCGAGGGTTCAGTGTAACAAAGATGTTATAAATAGAATTTTGCTCAGTTCTGACCCACTGATTACTAGCATAAGACCAACTCCAAAAAAAAGTCATTACCCTTTACGAAAGAAGCAATTTCTTTTATGCTTCCACCTGTACTTGGCTCTGAAGAGAATTCAGATTCAGAAGAGGATTTTGAAGAAGCAGACGAAGAAGAACCATGGCACTCATCATCATCTTAGTGCAAAAGAGAAGTTATTTTAAATAAATTAGTTGTTATTATTTTAAATAAAATTTGCTGTTACTATTATAAATAAGTTATTATTACGAATATATTAATTATTTTCAGATAAATTAAATACTATAAAATACATAAAAGTCACATAAAATCTTAAAAATTAATATGTTTTGGAAATTAACAAAAAAAAAAAAAAAAATTTTTACAGGGTCGTTCCGGGGGGGTGTTTGGAGGGATACCTCCCCCTACCCATTAAAGTTCAAAAATTTAATTTTTATAGTATTAAGGCGTTAGTAATCTATTTCTTTTAATATTTACATTTTTTTTAAATATTATTTTATGTAACCGCCCTCAAAAGGGGGCGGGGGCGAAAAGTGTAATTTTACGATCTCATGGGTCTTATTTTAGGTTTTTTAACTTTCGCCGACGTTAAAAGTTGCATTTGCCAAACAAAAGTATGGAAAAAGTTAAAAAAAAATTGCATTTTTCAGAGGTTGGATTAGTTCTTCTAGGGGGAACCTTTTCCTCCTTGGTCCGATTTTATTTATTTTTGACGTTTACCTGCCTATGACAATATCACATATTTCTGCCAAGTTTCATCGATCTAGGGGCACTCAATAACTTTTAAGAAGCAATATAAGCTAAAACAAAAAGTAATGTCCGGCTAGATTGGCAAAAAACCCCTATGTGCGATGGTATAAATAACAAAGCACGATGTGCATTATTTGAATGAATGCAAACCAGCAACGAATGTTTGCGGTTGCGCAAATTTGATTGTATAACCGCAAGCGAGTGTATTTGTTGGTGTTCATTTAATGCGATTTTTTTGCAATTGCACAAAGCCGTTCTCTGATCCAGACCTGAGCATTAGGCTCATATAAACCCTGCCCCTATATTTTACTTGAAGACGCACAATTTTCTTAACCTTATAACATAATAATGTTTTTAAGGATCCAAAATTGCCAATGGGTGCTTAATATGGTACACTCTCACAAATATTTGTCTCTAAGAACAGTGGTGTAGGTATCTTATTATTGGGCTAGATCGACTATACTTTCTAACATGCTTTTAAATGATGAAATTTAACAGACATTTTAAGGAAATGTTCTTGTATTTATCATTTACTGTATCGACATTTATTTGATTTATATACTTGAGCACCTTCAACTAAAAAATATCTATGGAGTATATTGTCAAACAAATTCGGAGAAAAAAAATGATTGCCAAAATTTCTCCAAGTTAAGAATTTTAGCGTGTATTTGTGCCATCCTTTGATATACAAAAACATTCACTTTACAAATACATTTCAAATGTGTGAGTGAGTTCATGTCATATTTGTAGTCTTTTACAAAATTGCTGACACACAAATAAATCCTGTTCTATTTTCTCTAACATCTTCCTGCATGATAAAATAAAATATTGACGAGAAGAAAAATTAATTTCCGCTTTACATTCAATCCAAAAAAAAAAAATCTCATGTGTCAACATAAAAAGAGATCAGATGGTTCTTATTGTTTAGTTATGTATGTAAATATTACTAAAAGTTTTATTGATTCAAATTTATTGCAATTTAAAAGTTATTTTCAAATTAAGAGTTTATTTTTTATTCAATTACTTTAAAACTAGTTCTAAAAAATATCGTTATAAGAAGTGGAAATTTTATAATGGTTTTTACTCAAACATTTTTTAACACCCACCATTAAATGCACTTAATATTTAATAAATTTTCCTTAGGTTTATTAACGCAGAGCAGTGTTTGAAAATAAACAGAACATTATTTAGCGTTCGGCTCACACACCCAAGAACGATATCTATTTTTTTAGTGATTGTGTAGATGAACACAACCCTTAATACCGTTCGTAACTATTTTCAAGAAAGAGCCGAACAATATATAGTGTTCTGTTCTTCGTTAAAAACAGAACAATTGAAGTGATACTGTAGACAAACATTATATTTTAATGTTCTATAGTGTTTTTTTTTAAGCAAAGACCGCAGCACGAACAGCTGGTGTGTGTATTGCGTTTATTTGGCTGGCTTTTGTTTTTTTTTTCGTATGTGTATTTTGTTTTTGTAAACAATGTTTGGTTTTTATTACCAGCCAAAAGGGACGGACATTAATGAACTCAACCGAACACAATGAAGTTTGTGGTTTTGAAAAAAAAATTTTACGGAATTAAATGTTTTCATCTTTTGTTTAGTTAAATAAGAACAGTATTACTTTTGTGTTCGAAAGATGACTAACAGGGACACGATATTTTTCTTTTTAAATTTTCTTCACAAACACTGTTGAGCCCATTATTTTACGGCCTAGAAATAACTCAGGTTAATTTAATTTAATATGTGCACTTTATTTTGAAAATATGACTCGCACCTGCTGCTGGTACAAGAATGACCTCTTCGTTTTATCAAACAACAAAAAAAGTGCTTCTTTTTGTATCTATACTACTTACAGCAATCAGGCTGCCACACTTGTTAACAGGAAAGTGTAGCCAATTGATGCAACACTGTTTAATATTTAACTAATTAATCAATAAAACAGTTATTAGTGTTTGTGTTTTCCACAAATCTAGCGAAAGGAACACTAAGGAGCGATATTTAGTTTTATTTTCGAACACTGACGAAGAGTAAATGTTTTTTTTTCAAATTGGACAGTTTACTGTATTATTTCGTTGATTAGAGATTTATTCTAAGATCATAATTCAGCCGTTAATGGCGTAAAATTATATTTTATTTTTTTAAATAAAGACCTGTATATGTCAGCTAATTCTGTATTTGATTTTTTTATTGGATCAAGCTTCTTGTATCAAAGGTGAAAAAAATTGTATGCTAACGTAGTGTATTTTTTGAAATTATTTCGGTTCGTGAGTTTGTACACAAACAAAGAAAGGATACACAAGATTGTGAGCTGGCGAACATAAATGCCAAGATAAACTACCTTTCTTGTTTTAGCGTACGTGTAGTGTTCTTTTAGGGTTTGTTTAGTGCTTCCATTATAAACAAACTTAAGGGTACATAAAAAAAATTCGTACCGATAAAGCAAAGCTCTTAAAAATTAAAAAATATACTTGAATAAACAAGTAAAAAAGAAATGCCGGTCGAGACCGACCTTATCATACCCTGCACCACACTATTTAAAAGAAATTTTCAAGAGTGTACCCTATTTGGGACCCATGGGCGATCATGGAACGGCCAGAATAAAATTATGTTACCAAGTTAAGTTTCATGTAGAAGTTTTTTGTGTATTACTTGGATATCTTCATCTACATGAGATTTTTTTTTTGGCTTTAAGTGTTTTTAGGATGGGAGCCCAACATTTTGCCACATCATAAAAGCTATCACACAATACTAATCCTAGACCCTATATCTATATTCTGGATCCTTATGAGAAGATAAGTTCAAGTCCGGTTAACCGTCAGTCCGTCCGTCTGTTGAGATGGGTTTTCCAATGAGCCCAGATATGATGGGGACTTGGTTGGTATATATTTATGTCAGATATGCTCATTGAAATTTTGCTTTTAAAATTCAGCCAGAGCGGTCAATAAATGAGTGAGATATATTAACTAAGAAGCATGATTGCCTCCAATTTCATCCGTAAAAAAATAATTGCGACCTGTACTTAGCGCACTAAGTATCATGTACAGTAGGGGCATAACCTAAGCACTACGCGAATGCGAAAATTGTGTTATTTACGAAAACAATTTGTTTGGGTCGTTTGAAAATAAAACCTCACCCACAAAAGTTATTTTCTGAAATCCATAAAGAAAAAACATTAAGGCCCGTTTTCACAACTTACCGATAGCTTAAAGTAGACTTTAAATGGCCTTATAAAAAGTGTTCTATTATTAAAACTTTACTTTAACCTTAAGTGAGCGATAAAGTAGATTAAGGTTTATCCTACCTGGTAGGTTAAAGTAAAGTTGTAATAATGTAACACTTTTTATATGGCTGATAAAATCTTACCTTTAGCTATCGGGAAGTTGTGAAAACGGGCCTAAATATTTTATTAATAAATGAAAAAAAAGTCAAAAAGTTTCTTAATTATTAAAGGACATGCATTTCAAAGTACAAATAAAAATAAAAAAAAATCATGTTCAAACTTGACCGCGTTTTGTGGATGACCTTTTTTGAAAACCGCGAAAATTTTTAACATTTTTTCAATGGACTATTCGACTATGCTAGGGCCATTTTAATATTTGCAAAAAATGGGAATAAGTTATACCCCTTATGTACAATCAGCCAGCCAGCAGGTCAGCCAGTCCGACGGGCGGACATGGTTAGATCGACTCAGAGAGCGATTCTGAGTCGATCGGTATTCTTAAAGATGGATCTAGGGACCCATTTTTTAAGTTGTTTCCCTCCCCTCCCCAGTATTTCAAAAAAGTTTTTTTTAAAAAAAGGAATTTTTAGTAAATGATCTCTTATATTAAAAACAAATAAAAAAAAGAAAGCTTGCCGGCCATACACATTACAAGTTTAGCGCTCAAGTCTGGTACAGTGCGTTTGTATAGTGTATGGCGATGTTTTTGCTGTTTGCACAGTGAACTTAGTCAAAATCAACACGAATTTGATGTTTGTCTGGGTCGTTTGAAAATGAAACCTGACCCACAAAAGCGATTTTCTAAAATCCCTAAAGAAAACAAATTTTATAAAAAAATTTTAAATATTTTTGATATTCTTTTATTCGGCTTGAGTTCATCAAATTAAATTTTCATTAAATTATTTTCACCGGGGGAAAGAATTTTACAACTTGAAATTTTTATTAAAATTTATTGATAATTTTTCTTGGCTGAGCGGGGATTTGAACCCGGGTCTTTACATGTTTCAAGAATCACCACATTCTTTCGTCGGAAGATCTATGAGTTCTACCCACTGCACCACTGCGGTTCCCGTTAGTCAACAGTCATACATCAATCTTTAACCAGTAGTACTGGTGGTTCGAGATTTGCAGTGGTGCAGTGGGTAGAACTCAAAGATCTTCTGAGGATAGAATGTGGTGCTTCTTGAAACATGTAAAGATCAACCCGGATTCAAATCCCCGCTCAGCCAAGAAAACGTATAGCTCAGTAAGTTTACGTCAAAGCCTGACGAAAATTCTCTAGATCACGGTTCCCGTTCACACAGATGTTTAGCGCTCTTCTGATTGGATGAGTGCTGCAGTGTCTCCACAGAAATTCTCCAAAATGTTTTACCACTTAAAGCATTAGTTAAAAATAACATCAGTTTTAATTAAAAATTTAATCAAGTGATTTTGTTTATGCAGTTCCAGACTTGGCAGACATTAGTTGAAGTTTGTGCAATATGACTATAACCAAGTTTTGGCCCCAGTACCACACGATAGCGAATGTTGTGCTTTTTAGGAAAAAAATTTTTCGGGTCATGCACAAAAATGATTTTGTTATATCTCCCAAAATAATATACATTAATTTTAAATAAAAACTTTAAAACTAAAACAGTAAAGTTAATTTTAACATACTGATTAAAAACAAATAAGATTGCTATATTTGGCTATGCCGAATGTTATATTCCCTTCACCATGATGAGATAAGAACTAAAAGTTATATACATAAATAACGTTCTTTAGATAGGTATAAATAAATATTAATTGAGCCACGCCAACTTTTCATTTCGTCATGCCGAAGAATATAAAAAAACAAAAAATTTATATATGTACCTAAGCTCGTTTCCTCTTTTGCCAAAGTTGATGTTTGAAATTCGTTTTATAATCTTAAAATCGTTTTTTTAAGAACATAAAAAAATTAAATTAAAAAAATTAAAAAACACTATTTTTGGGATTCGAACTGGCAATATCATCAGTCTCAGGAGAGAACTTAACAACTCGGCTACGAATGCTTTTACTAAAAAAGCGTTAAATTAAAATATATTGAGTCTATGAGTTTGTTTCTTTATTTGAGCGGCATATCATATACATGCATTAATGTGTATGTGTAAAATTAAACACATTACAAATAAAATCTACCACTTGTAGTTAAGGGTATAAAACAACAACAACAAAAACCACCATGTATTACCATAGCCACTGTATGACCGTAGAAACCAAAATTGAATTGGTTTGTATGGTATTATTATCTCGTTTTGGTAATACAGTGTTGGTATGGTAATGTCACGTCTAATTGGACCTTTAAAGGAAAAAATTTGAGGCAGTCGTGGTTTTTTTCTCATATCTCAGCCATTTGTGGACCGATCTCGCTGAATTTCAATAGCAAACAATTCCGGACCATATGTGACATAAATGTATAATAACCTGGCCCCCATCGTATATGGGGTCTTCGGAAAATCCATTTCAACGGACAGACAGACATCGTTAAATCAACTTCGCCCCTCATAAGGACCCAGAATATATATACTTTATAGTATCTAATTTCAATATTATAGAAATTACAAACGGAATGACAAACTTATATATACCCTTTTCACCACCTGTGGTAAAGGGTATACAAATATTTGCGTTTTTTGGATTAACAAATAAAAAGTCTGATTTCCAAACTTTAGCGCGTTTTGTGGGAAAACTTTTTTGACGACCGCGAAAAAGTTAATTTTTTTGTAAAAAAGTAACTTTTGGTACTATTTTATAAATTTTTTTTATATTTTCTAATAATCATGATATTAAAACATTGGTGTTCAGCCCATACCACAATTGTGGAAATAATTCACACACATTCTTCACACGCATTCTTACGCTCTTTCATTTAGTCCACGAGAGTACACAATTCAGTCGTCGATTACCCAGCGACGAGTGCACATGCGGCGGATGCTTACATACTATTTGCATTTTTATTAAGAATATTTGTCTCTTTATTCACTAATACTAATAAAAAGCAATACAACCATAATTTAAATTTTGGACGTCTCTGTATTAAAACCAGCGTTACAGTTGGGGCCACTAAAGTGGCATTTTGCCACTTTTTCGACTGCTTGGATACTATTTGGCCACTTTTACAAAATGCACCCAAATGTGGTACTTTTTGTGATTCTTGCCACTTTTTTGATACTTTTTCCGTTAGGAAAATATCCTTTTTTCTTTCTGGCTTATTATAACTCCCAGCTTTAATATAAGTAAAACTGTTTTAATATATTAATATCAAGCGTGGTAAGCTGAAAATCGGTTGAATAAACTTTCTATAAAAGATATCTCGCATATATATATATTGTTCGTAAAGCAGAAACCGAACTGTTGTGTACCGAAAACTTTTCTAAAATTTGTGTAATTGACATTAAAAGTAAAATCTAAGTTTTTACCAAAAATTGAGTAAAGAATTGATAACAATAATTGATATAAAAAAACAAAAAGTTCAATATATTGAAGTATTTAGACCCATTATTTATAGTGTCTAATGAAAATATAAACTATTTCGAATTAGTTTCAGAGTTTAATGATATTATAACTGACCCTGATGCATTTATACTTGAATTTAAACTTCTAGAGAGTAAAGTAAATGACGCGAATTATGAACACGTATTTAAATTTGGCGTGAAATTGGAACATTGAAAATAGATTTGATGAGTATATCTGCATATATATTCAAACTTGTACAAATTAATCTCTCATATTTTTACATTGTCACACAATAGTTCTTCTGCTGAGCGTTTTTTAACTAAGTTAGCTTTAATCAAAATAAAGTAACAAATAGGTTAAAAGAAAATACTTGCGAATCCATGCTTTTATCTTTAAATTTTTAGTGAAGGCACTTTACGAAAGTATAAAAGTCGTTTTAAGAACAATTAAAAAACCTAAACCATTTTTTTAACTTATTGAATAAAGAAATGAGTTTTATTTTCTATGTACACATGGGTGTTTCGCTTTATTGCACATCTTGCTCAATTAAGCGATTTTCGTTTTAATACATACGTCTATTGTAAAACGATCAATTGTTTTAAGTGTATATAATTAATATACAATGTTTTTTGTTATGTTTTTATACCACTTAAAATTATAATAAATAGAAAAAACGTCAAAAATACACAATGTGGTGTACTTATTTTAATTTTAAAAGATGTGCCCATTTTTTTTTAAATCCTCAATTTGGTGACACTTTTTTTGTAGATATCCCCTTTTTTTGGCACTTTTTTAAAATATCCGACGGTAACACTGATTAAAACAAATAAAGCAACATTTAATTGAATTCCATGTTGTTGCGATTGAATCTTTCCATTATAAAAACAAAACAATACACTGAAAATAAATCCCTGCATCAGATATCATCTCTTTTTTTCGCTGTATTAAATTTTTTTAAAGTTTGTTTCATTTTTTCTACTTATTTACTCCATTTGTTGCCACCATTTACGAGATTATAAATAAATAAAATCAACGTAACTTGCAACTTTGTATCGTTGTCGTAAATCTACTTAAAGTGTTTTAGACTTAACTTTATTTGAAATTCAAATCAAATACAAGTGCAAGTACAAGTACAGAAGGCACTAAGTTGCCGACTCTCGCTCTCCTTCTCCGGCTTACTGCTGCAGTACTCAGCGTCTTAACAGATTTAAGATAAGAATTTATTCTTCTTCTTTCCTTCCACTACTTTTAGAATATTTTCTCGCTACTTTTAGGTTTTTCTGGTTAAAGCAAAGCTCTGTGCAGCGCTGGCTGGAAAATGTTGAAGGCTGAATTTGTCTATGCCTCAGCCAGGTGGCAAAGGAGAATGGCGTTTGAAGGTGAACAAATGTGTTGCATGGAGGGTGAAATTGTATGTGTAGGATTATAGTTTATGTATTTTTCTTTGGAATAAATAATAAACTGCATTATTATTATTATTATTGTGATTAGCATTAATAAGCATATTTCTTGTACAATATTCTTTTTCTGAGTTTTGTTATTTTTTTGTTTTGTTTTTGTTGCTCTTGTATTTGTTAATGTTGCTATTTGCTCTATGTACCTCAGGAGATTTTCACTTACAGAATATTAGTAATGTTGCAACATGCTACATGCAGTCAAAACAACAACAACACAAATAAATATATCAACAACTACTAAAGAAAAAAAAAAACTAGTTAAATAAACATCTACAAGGTTTAAGCAATATTTTGTTGCTGTTCTTGGGATGCTTTCTTGCATTTTTCTTGTCGTTCTTACTTTTGTATGAAACTTTTTTTCTTTTTTTTGTTTATACATTTTTAATAAACTTTTTTTCTATTCTTTCAAGTTTTCTTGCTACTTTTTGGTTTTTGTTTTGTTGCCATAAAGTGCACACGTAAGTGTGTGTGTGAATATGTGGACGAATGTGTGTGTAAAATGAACCCCTTAGAAAGATAAACGAAACAACTGTTAAAGTTGAGAAATGACGGCAATGTCCTTGATACACATCAAATTTCTCTCAAGGGATTGTTTTTGATGGAATTGGCATATTTTATGTCTATCTACGACTATTTGATTTAATGAGGGGTATTTCTACTACTAAGGAAAAGGAAGAAGCGGACTCGAGGAAATCCTTGTTGGATTTTCCGGAGAGAAAATACATCTCAAATAAAAGACAAGGCGAAGATGAGAACGGATAAATTCTATTAAAAATTTAAAAAAAATAACAAAGTTCCATTTTGAAAAAAGTTTTTTACTCAGTCGTTGTTACATCAGTTCTAATCAGTTCAAGAATAGTTCTACTTTAGTATTAGTTGAGATCTAGTTCAGTTTTAGTTTAAGCTTTGATCTTTTAAAATTTAAGTTCTGTTTTAGTTAAGTTCTATTTCAGTTCTAGTTCAGTTTAAGTTCAGTTTTAGTTCAGTTCTAGTTGAGTTCTAGTTCAGTTTTAGTTCAGTTCTAGTTTATTTCTCGTTCCGTTCTAGCTCAGTTCTAGTTCAGTTCTAGTTCAGTTCAGTTCTAGTTCAGTTCTAGTTCAGTTCTAGTTCAGTTCTAGTTCAGTTCTAGTTCAGTTCTAGTTCAGTTCTAGTTCAGTTCTAGTTCAGTTCTAGTTCAGTTCTAGTTCAGTTCTAGTTCAGTTCTAGTTCAGTTCTAGTTCAGTTCTAGTTCAGTTCTAGTTCAGTTCTAGTTCAGTTCTGGTTCAGTTCTAGTTCAGTTCTAGTTCAGTTCTAGTTCAGTTCTAGTTCAGTTCTAGTTCAGTTCTAGTTCAGTTCTAGTTCAGTTCTAGTTCAGTTCTAGTTCAGTTCTAGTTCAGTTCTAGTTCAGTTGTAGTTCAGTTCTAGTTCAGTTCTAGTTCAGTTCTAGTTCAGTTCTAGTTCAGTTTTAGTTCAGTTCTAGTTCAGTTCTAGTTCAGTTCTAGTTCAGTTCTAGTTCAGTTCTAGCTCAGTTCTAGTTCAGTTCTAGTTCAGTTCTAGTTCAGTTCTAGTTCAGTTCTAGTTCAGTTCTAGTTCAGTTCTAGTTCAGTTCTAGTTCAGTTCTAGTTCAGTTCTAGTTCAGTTCTAGTTCAGTTCTAGTTCAGTTTTAGTTTAGTTTAGTTTAGTACAGTTCTAGTTGTATTTCAGTTCTAGTTCAGTTTGAGTTCAGTTCTAGTTCAGTTTGAGTTCAGTTCTAGTTTAGTTCTAGTTCTGTTCTAGTTCAGTTCTAGTTCTGTTCTAATTCAGTTCTAGTAGTTCAGGTTCAAGGTCAGTTTTATTACTTCAGGTTCAAGTTCCGTTTTATTAGTTCAGTTCTAGTTATAGTTCAGTCCTAGTTCAGTGCTAGTTTAGTTCTAGTTCTGTTCTTGTTCAGTTCTAACTAGTTCAAATTTTTAACAGACATAAACCAAAACATTTCTTTAAATAACTAGAAACGCGTTTAAGTCAAATTCCTCAGCAACAAATCACCAACATTTTTTATTTATTTTTTAATAATTCCATATCCCATCAATCCCATAGTTACATAATGTCCTCAAATTCCTTAGTTCCAAACTTTAATTGAGTCCAAACAAAAAGGCAATAAAACTTTCTCAATTTTGTCTTTGTTGTAGTTTTTTTTTACATACTTCAAATGTTTGTCTTTGAGAAAAGTTTCTCATAATTTGAGGTTTCTATAGCACTTGTCCAGGCTTTATTAAATTTTAGACACACAAAAGTTTTTTTTCGGTTTAGTTTGTGCTTTACTAAAACCGGCTCCAAATGTTTACACTTGGAGCCGTTACTCTGGTGCTTTTAAAGAAGAAAAATTTCGCAAAAAATTAAACTTAAATTTTTTGTATTCCAACAATGTTTTAAACTTTTCTTGAACCAGGAATACAAAGGCAAAGAAAAACTTATGTAAATAACACTATAAATACACACACACATTTAGATATTTACACATACTTATAAGAAAACTATGTTTGTATTTTTAAACTCCCAATACATTGCAGAAGAAGGCCAAATACACAAATGCTCACGTACATTTGTTTAAGAACAATTTAGAAGGTGAAGTAAAGTAAAATAATTTTATTCTCAAAGTAAAAGATGAAGTGGAAACTACAAGAAGAAGCAGCATTAGGAGAAAAAAGTTTAAAACATTTTTTTTTGGAAACAACATCAACAACACTAACAAAAACATTATCACATTGTTGTTTAGAATTTGTCAGGCGGAAAAATATGCAAGCAAAAATGTCTTGTAAAATGTTAAAATATGTAGAAAAGAAGTACCTTCAATGTGTACAAGTGTCATGATAATGCAAATGTATACACTTAAAGACACACACACACACACACACCAAAGCAGACACCAATACCTCTAAAAAATATACTAACACATTTATAAATAAGTAAAATTCATAAAGATTTAGATGGTGTAAAACACTGGCGACACAGGGAGCAAATTTCCTGTTTACGATCGCTGAAGGTCGTTAACAAATTTAGTTAATATTTATTAAAGTGATGTCCTGTCATCGTTTACTTTAAATGTCATAATGTTGATGGACACAGTGGCAGTTTTGATAGTTTTATAAATTTCAAGACATTGTGATAAAATTAAAATATTAAATAAGAATTTTTTTGAACGTAACGACTTAAATTGGTTTAGGTGATTTTGCGTTCAGGAATAAAATTGATTTTGTGTTATAAAAGTTGAAGTTCCTTCCTAGAGGAACTGGCATAAAGGCGTGCGGAATCGGCTAAGGTATTTGAGAGATATGTATACGCGCATCTAGAAATATATGCATATTAACAAGCAGCAAAGCTGACATTGAGGCACTGACTAGTGTCTTCACGACATCAAAATTAACTTTTAAATGCTGGATATTTCTAAAGTTAATTGCGAAACATTTTAAGCTTAAGCTGACATGGGTAGCATGGCACAGTGGGTGCCTACGAAACCAAATTTCAGACGATCTGACCAAACGAGCTTGTCTCTTGGACGACATGTTTGTTGGCGGCCTAATTGGAACTACAATCGTTCAATGTACAATCTTCACTAACCTTGAGTCATACAGGCATGCTCAGGAGAGATGTCTTGCTGAGAACACCTCGTTGGGCCGTACGCTGTGGCTTGGCAATGAGACGACGAAAACCAGCGTAATGCTTGTGTTTAGTAGGAACCATGTAAAAACAGTACTTCGGTCATTACGGGTCTCTGGTAGAAAGGGCCAAAGGATGGGCCAAAGTTATAATGCCTACTGCAGAAGTTGTCCTGATGAGGAGGAGTAAAATATCGAGCCCTTATAGCAAAAATGATGTAACCAACAAAAATAAAATTTTACGGGAGAAGGTTTTTTTTAAAATATTTTTGCTTCAAGTCTAGGGTTTCGTTCGTAACGGTACTTCCCAGAGATATGAGATTTTTAGAGATGATGCAAATGATCAAAAATTATCGATTTTCATCAAAAATCTAAAATGTTGTTGGTAACCATCACTTTTGCTATAAGGCTCGATATGTTTTACCTTTTTTGCTAACGCCCCGGTCTCGGGGATATTAGGTTGAGGCATTTTAGGAGACCAGTATTGCCATGCTTGAATGTTCTATCTAATGTTGGACTAAGGTCGAACTTTTTTAACTGCAGGCAAACGAATTGTTTGGTGGCTACAATGATGTCTGGAGCGTAATCTGGTGCACACTGGCTTGACTCTAGTCACTGACTTAGGGTATCACAAAAGGAACCGCTATAAGGAACCCAGTGGGTCGTCCACATTTCGGCCAGCCATTAAACATAACCTAACCAAATTTATGGGTTATAAAACCACATATAACGATAATCTCCCTAAAACACAGGTCGAATTTCCCAAAAGAAGCATTCTACAGTAGTCCAGTGCAGTGTCATCGTCGGCTACCGCCATGGTACCCGGATTTCGCAAAAAATAAATTGTTAAGCGCGCTGTATGGCCAGTGGTGCCGTCTTGTTTAAACCAAATGTCGTTTATGTTTAGCTGATTAATTGATTGGAAACAAAAATTTAGTTAGTATGGCTCGAGAGCGCTCGCCATTTACCGCAACGGCAGCTCCTTGCTCATTTTGAAAAAGCGTGTAAGCCGCACCAAACAGTAACTTTTAATGGATTATATGGTGACTCGTTAACGGCTTGAGGATTGTCTTCGCTCCAGATACTTTTATTTTGATTATTGACGAAACCATTTAACCAGAAACTAGCTTCGTAAAAGGGACGAAGTGCTCTATGAAATTCGCCAACAGATTAATTTTTGTCGGAGTAAATTTTCATAGTTTGCAGGCGCTGTTCTACCGTTTAACGATTTATGATGACTTTCCAAACCTTACTGAACAGAAATGTTAACACATTGACATTCTCAGCTGTCAAACCATAGTTCTCGATATCAAAACTTCTAGTGCAGCTATAAAAACCACCCGAAATATTCCGATATAAATTATGAGTATATTTCTCCTAAATCATTTTCATTTCATGCAGTTCTTTATAAAAATTATTCCAGGAAATTGTGTAAAAAAACTATTTCGCATTCAGTTACGATGTTAACGATGTGGAAAAGCATGAATTTTTGTATTAAAGAATGAAAATAAAAAAACACACGTTCACAACACACATTTAACTTGTCTTATACTCATTCGAATATAAGAGAAATACTAGCAAAAACATGAGTTCTTGGAGCAAAGTTTGTGTGTGTGAAGGTGGGAGAGTTTTCGCATATTTTTATAAATACAAGGCAAACAAATTTAAAAAAATACAAAACGATGTATAAAAAAAGGATATTAAATTTGTATGTGTGTGTGTTGTAAGTACCAGTATAAGAAAGAAAGTTGAGTTGAGCGCATAAAAACAAACAATAAATTCAATAAAATAAATCTACAAGAATGTTGCAGAACAGGGATTGAAAAGAATTAAAAAACAGAAGTAGTTTCTGTGGCCATGTATAAAAAGGCGTAATTCAGAGAAACCTGGCACAATTTTTTAGTCAAACTACTTTCAGAACTTTACGTAGCAATGTACCATTAAAATAAATGACTTGTTTTGATTTCCAAATCTTCTGTATTTTCTTTTTTAAGCCAAAATCTGGGTGGATACATGACATTTCGAACGTGACATTTTTTCCATAATAATTTAACTGAATAAGGATTAAAATAAAATAAAAATTTACCGTTAATCCGAAATCTTCCTTAGATAACAGACCATGTAAGAAATTTTTTTTGGAATAGTTTTTATCAAATATCACCTCTTTTAAGAAAGATAAATATTAAAGAAAACACAGAATAAAACATTATCACAAATAAGAAATTACGTTTGCACAACTTTGCAGTCTGATTGTTTATCTAAATGAACAAATTTATGAGTAAATTTATAAAATTAGTAAAATCTAAATATTTCTCTATAACAATATCGTAAAATAATCAGATTTTCATAACTTTTAAATTTTCTGTCACGGTGAACCTTTTGACGGAAATGGCCATATTATCTTTCAGTAGCCGTTTGACGAATACATTCCTTTAATCCGCAATTGTTCCCACACACACACACATGCTCAAGCGTTTTTTCACAATTTCTTTTTTCCTATTTAGTTTTTTATAAGTAATACGAAGCGGATATAATGCCTCATGCCTCATGTTTCTCAAAGCTAAAACAGAAAAATACCAGACGTTTTTGATATACTCCTACTTTTAGTCACAAACACACACACACACACACACTTACATATACCCATACACGCAATATTGTGGTTCAGTGAATTAAAGCGAAAAAAATGGAAGTGGATTTTGTTGCATGTTGTTGGAAGATTTAATAAATTTTGTAAAAAAAAGTTTAACAGATAAATACTAATCGTATTTCTTTCTGTTATAGTTTTAGTGGGTGTGGAAAGGTGATAAAAGGGAAATCCGAGTAAGCAAAAGCAATCAAAGTGGAGACATTTCAAAAATATTGCTAAAAATATTGAAATAAGGGCAAATTAGGGCTGAATATGTAAGACTACACTGAAAAAATTTTCTTCACAGATCCAATGAAATTTACATTAAAATTCAACCTATGTAACCCTTCATTGGATTAATGAAATGTTTCATAAAATCAATGAAAATTTTGCATTAGTTAAATGACATACGTTTATTTTATCCATTTTTTCAATGAGGATTCATAAAATCAATGAAAATTTTGTCATTGATTTTATTAATCCTTCATTAATCCAATGAAGGGTTACATAGGTTGAATTTTAATGTAAATTTCATTGGATCTGTGAAGAAAATTTTTTCAGTGTAGGGCAAAGTTTTGCAGTAAAATAAAATTTAAAATTAAGCACACTCAAAAGAACAAGCAATCCATCCGTACTCAAATCAATCCGAAGCAGTATTAATAGTACGGTGAGTACGGATTTTCCTTAATCAAGTACAGAAAGATTGATTCAAGTACGGATTTTCAATCGCGAAATACTTAACTTATCCATAATCAATCCCGAATTTGTACTTGAAATTATCTGAAAATGGTATTGATTTAAGTGAAACTAAAATTGAATCAATCTCAAAATGCGCTTGATTCAAGTATTATAAAGTTTATTCAATCCCGAATTCGTACGTGAAATAAGCCAAAAGTGAAAGTAGAAGAAGAATTTTATTATGATAGACTTACTAACCCGTTTTACACCTTACAGAAGAATAAGATACCTTTAAAACAAGCTGATCGTTTTTCTTTTCTACATTTTCGGCTCTGAATTTTATTCTATTGTGAATTATGCATATCGTAAATTATTACTCTCTTTTTCAATCGGTTTGATATCGCCGCGGTTTTGTTTTAGCGGTACACGCCAACTCGAAATCGGGGTTTTTAAAATTAGTTGGGTTTTAGCTGCCTTAATCACCTGGTCATCCTCCGGCTCCTCATCAACGCTTTAATGTCCTGTTTTATATTTTCAAAACCCTTACACCATACGCATACACTCAAATAATTGTTACAATAAATATGTTAGTAATGTGAATTGCAACCAGTGTGGCCGTCTCTTTTATTAAAACCCTAAAGTCTCCAGGAATCTCCTCCTGCCCCTGTCTCTAGAAAACCCAATTTACACGCAAACGAGCACTTTCCTCTTAATGCTTTTCTCTCTATCTTCATGAGGTTAAGGTAGCTAGGACACCAATTACCCTCCCTTATTCGTTGGATTTTAAGTTAATTTTGTTTCCTTTCTTTAATTTTGGATAATAATCACCCCAGAATTAAACATGGTCCTTCGAACCGAATATGAACCAGTGACCCATGGATGCCCGATATGGGGTTTTCTGAAAAACTTAATGTACTTACTTATATAACTAAAAGTATAAACTAAATGATAAGCAAGAGTTTTCAATTTTACTTTTAAAACATGAAAATAATGTGCTTTCGTCTTGTTCTGTTGTATTTGTTATTTCAGCACACAACAAGCAAATCATTTTTAACTACTTGTGTGGTGTTGTTGTGGTAGTTTACAACAAACTTTGATAAGTTAAATGAGGTTAAAACGCTCAGTTTGTAGTTTTATTCTCAGAGTGGCACAACCAATTAAAAGTTTAATCTTTTTTTAACTTGGTTTAAGAATTTTGTACTTATTTTAAGAAATTCCGGAATTTTGTATTCGAAAGTAATCCCATTTCGGATGATTTTAGTGTTATTCGTACTTGAATTTTTGAGTACGACTCGTACTTTAAATAAGTTTTAAAAACTTAATTTTTTCCCAGTGTTTCTCTTCCTGTGCAAGTAAGAAAGTATTGGGTTTTTTTTATATATATGAGAACTGAGTTGTGTTGACATTTCTGTTCAGTAAGGTTTGGGAAGTCATCACGAATCGTTTAAGGCTAGACGCTCCTAAAATGCGGAAACTTACTTTGAAAGTTCATAGAGAACTTCGTCCATTTTACAAAGCTCATTTCTGGCAACATCAGTAAAAAAAATTGCAGTATTTAGAGCGTAGACTATCCTCAACCATAACATCCACTAAAATTTACTATTAGCAAGAAGCTGCAAGAAGCGAACGCTATCGAGCCAAGCTGACTGATTTTTTGTTTCCCAAAATCAGTCAGCTAAACATCAACGACATTTGGTTCTAATAAGACGGCGCAAATTGACATACAGCGCTCTTTAACGCGATTTTAACAAATTCAATTTGGTGACAGCTTTATTTCCAGAAGAGGGACTGTTCAATGGCCCCCTCGTTCGTGCGATTAAATGCCTCTAAAATACTTTTAATGGGATTATGTTAAATGATTGGTTTATGCTGACAAACCAGCGACTCTTGAAGCATTGGAAGACACTTTACAAGCCACTCTTGATGCCATACGGCCAGATTTGTTGGAAAATGTAGTAAATAATTGAACTGATAGAATGTACCATGTGACTCGTAGCTGCGACGGACATATGCCGGCAATCGTTTTTGAAAAATAAATGCCATGAAACTATCTAATCTACCAGGTTATAATAAACAAATTTCATTCATTTGTTGGGGTTCGAACACTTTTAAAATATTTTTGGGATATTTCTAATTGTTCGGCTTACATGGCAACTATGCCCTATTATAAATCTATCAGACCAAAAGTATGTTAAAAAGGTCTACAAGTGTAATTTACTACCAATAGTGAAAACCACTATTACATTTTCCAATATTCTTAACAATTCTTAAATTCTTAACATTGCTCAAGACAGAAAATGAAATTTAGTTCCAGCCAACCGGTAGTCACAACTTCTTGGCAATTTCATACATATTTTTGCTCAGCCTACCCATTGTGTTAAAGATTTCACCCTTATTACTGTAGTTTTTTTCTGTAAGAGTAAATTGTCTCTTTAAACTTTATTTTATGTCGGATATTAAACAAGTAATCAGACTGTAAAGTCTATTAAAACGATAAAATATTTTCTTATAAATCCTGCACGCTGTTAAAAGAACCCAGCACATTTTTAAAATGTAATTACACATCTTAATGCGGTCGGTAAAAAAGGCAAGTAAACAGATGGTTGGCATATGAACAAAAAAACTTTCAGACAAACTTAATTCTTTAATAATGAAATAAGCTTTATAATAGATTTTATTTTTTACTTTGTATAAAATCTGTAAAAAGAAGGTTTATTACTTTGAAAATTGCTTTAAAAGGTATAAAAGCTAGTGATGCAGTTTAAGAGATAGAATTTTAAAAACATGGAATGTGGTCTTACCCATGGACCAATGAATAGGTCCATGCAAATCACCATAAATAAAAGTTTCCATCGCACTTTAGCAAAGGTGGGAGTCGATTTTACATGTCCAATTTTGACGACTGTATAAACCACACAATTGTTGAACAAATTAAAACCGAACTTTTGTTTTGTGACAAACGGGGCACCTGGCCTTTTAACATAACTCGGGTACGCTGAATATACCGCTATTTCGAAAATGGAAGAGGTTGCACAGTATATAATCGTGTAACGATTAAAAAACGTCTGTCTCCCCGCTTGTCAGTTTTTTTTTAACTAGCACAGTGTTGTTAGTGTAACAGTTGCACGCGCCACGTTAAAAACTTTTCTAGATCAACACACATGCCTTAAAACCTTTTTCAAAAAATCTCAAAAATTCCTTGCCATAAGCTTTCAAATTGTGCTGGAGCAACCATGATAATAAATTTTTTTTTGCAGTGCACTCGCGATAAAATGAACAGTGAACACCCTAATATATGAACACCCCAAAATATGAACACTTATTTTCCTCCATTGACTACTCTAAAATATGAACTTGTGCAAAAGCTTTAAAATATGAACAACTTAAAGTTGTATTTTTAACGGTTTTTATCTTCCTTCACAGTCTTAAATTCAAAATCAATTTTGATTCAACTGCATCATAACTTGGGGATTTCCCTAACTATCGCTTTCAAATTGTATTAAGTTGTTATTCAAAATGTTAAGTTAGTTCTCACATTAACATGGAATTCTATATCGGGTGATTTTTTAGCTATTATCTTTATGGCAACACTGGTTTAAACAGCTGACGCACGTTTCGTGTTTTGTTTCACTGTCAAACATCTTCAGTTTTGTCTATAATTTAACCATGAATCGTCTTACAAACGAACAACGCTTGCAAATTATTGAATTTTATTATCAAAATGCGTGCTCTGTTAAGAAAGTTCATCGCGCGCTTCTAGTGTTCAGCAACGAAGCTCATTTTTGGCTCAATGGGTACGTTAATAAACAGAATTGTCGATTTTGGAGTGAAGATCAGCCAGAAGCATTGCAAGAGCTACCAATGCATCCAGAAAAAGTCACAGTTTGGTGCGGTTTATGGGCTGGTGGCATAATTGGACCGTACTTCTTCAAAGATGATGCGAATCGTAACGTAACTGTAAATGGCGAGCGCTACCGTGAGTCAAGCAAGAGCTTGACTTGCATGACATGTGGTTTCAACAAAACGGTGCCACATACCACACAGCACGCTTAACAATGGACTTATAGAGAGGCGAGTTCGGTGAACATTTTATTTCACGTTCGGGACCGGTCAATTGGCTGCCTAGATCGTGCGATTTAACGCCTTTAGATTATTTTTCGTGGGGCTATGTTAAAGCTTATGTCTATACACACATGCCCGCTTCAATAGACGCATTGGAAGACAACATTGAAGCATTTATTCATGAGATAACGGCCGAAATGTTGGAGAGAGTATGCCAAAATTGAACTAAGCGGATGGACCATTTGAGGCGCAGTCACGGTCAACATTGGCATGAAATAATCTTCAAACATTTAATTATATGGACAGTACTATCGATTCAAATAAAGATTTAATGCATTTTTCAGAATTTTATGTGTTTTTTTTTAAACTTTCCTATAGCTCTTAAAAAATCACCCAATATATGAATTAAAAAAAGCATAAGTTCTGAACTTTAAAAAGAAAAATCTGGTATTTTAGAAAACTTAGAACATTTAGGAAACGGTATTAGGTACTAACTTAGGGAATAACTTTGTTTTTTTTAATGTTTCAACAATACGTTTATTTTACTTGGAAAAAGCACAATGTACTGTCTTCCGAATACACAAAGGAAAATGCATGCACTGATGGTTTTTGAAAATGAGAAACAAAAGATAACAGTTAGCGGACACGGCAAATATCTGAAGAGTTTTTAAGAGGCGGAACGTTTTTACCTTAACATCATGTTATTTTATTTTTATGGCAAAAAGTTTTTGAAGGGAAATTGAATGCCATTCGCAAATATGAACAATCTTGCAAAAGTGAACTGGCTTTGTTTTGATTCATATTATCGCGAAATTTATTTTGAAATTTGAAAAATTCTCTAAAACTGTAATTTATTAATTTTCGGGCAAGAATTTCTTATTGTTTAAAAATATCAATGGTCTACGAATTATTATAGAAAAATCTACAGAACTTCGCTCCCCGCTTTTTCATTTCACGCCAAACATGGCGATTTTAAAACGTGTCTGGCGGTGGGATTTTCCATTTGGCGACTTTTTTTCTTTGGCGAATTTAGATATAACTGGCGATTAACTTTGCTATTTTAACCATTTATATTAATCCAGCGATTTTTTAACAGTTTGTCATTTTTTGTTATCATTATTAATTAAAAAAAAACTGGGAACTTTTTTCACCTGATTTTTGTTTTGTTATCATTTTAAGTGAATTCTTTATTCAGTCACTATATAATTATAATATGTAGTATTAGGGTGGTCGTTAACTGTATGGATCAAATTTTTTTTTTATTTTTCCATGCTCTAACCCCCAATTCGGTGGTATTGATAAAAAAACAACTCAAAAAAATTTTAAGGACGATCGGCGAAGGCTAAGCCGTCCCTCAAGCCCGCCAAAGTTTGAGAAAAATCGTAAAGTCCGACTTGTATGACTTATATTTAGGAAAATATTAATTTTACATAAAAATCGTTTTCTAAGAAGTTGTTGTTAGTAAAGTTTCCAACAACTTTTGCATTAACAAGTTTTCTCTAAAACTCGTATTAAACAAAACCTATTTAAAATAAAAAGTAAACAGCAGCATTGATGCGAATTTTTTCTTTAGAACTGTTTTTTCTTAAACACGTCAATTCAGTTTTAATATTTGTGTTTGTGTGCGTATGCTTAAAAAAAAAATAGTCAACCGCATATCATTTGTTTCTAACGTACCACGGTTGACAATTCAAAGCCAAAAAGTACGGTGGTACCCTAGGGTGACCGTTAAAATCAAAAGTTGGATTTATTTAGGTCTCACTCGCCAATTTGGTGGGTATTGATAAAAAAAAAACAACTTAAAAAAAATTTTAGGACGATCGGCGAAGGCTAAGCCGTCCCTCAAGCCCACCAAAGTTTGAGAAAAATTATAATTTAACATGAAATCTGACTTTTATGTTTAATACATTAGAAAATATTAATTTTGTAGAAAATTTTTCTTTATCTCTTATTAAACAAAATAAACTGAAAATATCGAATAAACCACTAAAAAATCTAATTTTTAATTCATTAAAGAAACGCATTTTCTATGAATTAGTTTAGTTGAAAAACATTTTTATTATTTATTTAAAAAAAAACCGACCAGCCGGGCACCTGGCGTTTTATCCTAATTTGGGTACGCTGAATTCAGTGGTGCTAACCGTTTTTTAGGTTAGCTCTTTTTTTCAAAATTTCGAAAACGGAGGAGGTTGCACAGCGTAACTCAAAAACGGTTTATTTTATAAAATAAACTAAAAAAAAAAAACGAAATTCCACAATAATATTACCTTTAACAATTGTTATAGGTTTTTCTAATATGCGTAGTCGTTTTAGAAACCAAATTTGTTTTGGCAATGGGGATAAAACAAATTATGTGAGCTTGGTCATACATTTGACCCAACTAAGGGCAATCTTAGCGCTGCAGTGGCCAAATTTAAGAATTATATTAAACCAGCATATTTGTATGGGAGCACCCCTAATGGGTGGAGATATAAGGCAAGTATGTTTTAAGAAAATGTTAAGCACAAACAACTAATGAAGGTCCGTCATATATTTAATCCCCCATGGGGCGATTCCTTGGCAGTTCTGGGGTTTTTTCTTCAATATATTTCTAGTCAGTGTTGACAATTTTGTATGAAAGCCGCCTTAAAGAATAAAGAAAGCGTGTAGGTATGTTACAGCGTTGAAAATGAGAAAACCAATATCGTACTTACGAACTTCTAAAATCGTACTTTTTCGACCCCAATAGTATAAAAGAAAACGACTTTTGTTTCGGTTACACTTGAAACCATTGGTACATACGGTTTATTTTGTTCTTTGTTTTTATAATATTTTGGCATGAAGGCTTATATGCTGCCGCTGATACTTGATTTAGAATGTGGCATATGCAATCGTCCAATGATCAAGTGCCAAAATCTATTCACAATAGCAAAGTTTAGTGTTTTTTGCAAATTGTCTTGCAAAGAGCAAATGCAAAATATCATAGCTGTTTTGTTTAATCCAACAACAAAATACACGGAGTTTCCTTAAGATTTCATAAAAACGCTACGAAATTTTGCATTTGCACTTTGGCAAAACCATTTGCACCAAACACTGAAATCCGTTTATATTCATTGGACAGTAAATACGAGTTGCCATTTTATATCAATTATAAATATTTAGGTTTGAAAAATTTGGAAATAGTACCAAATGAGTCACGGGGGTGCCACCGTACTTTTTGGCTTTGAATTGTATCAAAAAAGTACAATTGCACCAACTTTATCAACCGTGGTACGTTAGAAACAAATGATATGCGGTTGACTATTTTTTTTTTAAGCAAACGCGCACAAACACAAATATTAAAGCTGAATTGACGTGTGTAAGAAAAAAACAGTTCTAAAGAAACAATTCGCTTCAATGCTGCTGTTTACTTTTTATTTTAATTAGGTTTTGTTCAATATGAGTTTTTGAGAAAACTTGTTAAGGCAAAAGTTGTTGGGAACTTTATTAACAACAACTTCTTAGAAAACGATTTTTATGTAAAATTAATATTTTCCTAAATATAAGTCATACAAGTCGGACTTTACGATTTTTCTCAAACTTTGGCGGGCTTGAGGGACGGCTTAGCCTTCACTGATCGTCCTAAAAAAATTTTTGAGTTGTTTTTTTTATCAATACCCACCAAATTAGCGAGTGAGACCTAAATAAATCCAACTTTTGATTTTAACGGTCACCCTAATGTAGTATGTATGCAGGTCAAGACACCAGTAATGAAATCGATAAGGCTGAAGTGTCTGATCTAATAGACTTAATTTTGGTTTTTTTTAACTGAATATGAGGGGCTTAAAGCAAAAGGGGTTCAAGTGACTTTTGTTAAATAATGAGAAAAAAGCGCTTAAAGTTAAATTGCAATAAAAAATGTAAGATGCTATCTGAAATATTACTTTTTGATTTATAGCGATTTTGAGATATATTTTAATCTTAAAAGATTTTTAAATACCGTATTTTGCATCTTCAAATACCCAAAAATTAACTTTGAAGTAAGGAAAGTCGCTCTTATACCCCTTGTGCTTTAACTTTTTGTAAATTTTCTCAACAAATGGACTCAAAAATGTTAGTTATACCTAATAAGAAAACTGCATAGACGAAAATTTTTAATTGACATTTTATTAAGAAAAGCTTTTATGGTTCTTTGAACATTTTTTAGTCGTCATAATCAGTTTCTATTTTTATAATATACTAGCTTAACCCGGTGCGCTTCGCTACACTGCTTTAACCACTTCTTCAGTTGAGAGATATTTAATATTAGCATCCTATGGAAGGGTTTCCCCCTGCGCCTTCCCGCTTTATTTTTATTTTCGAAAGTGTAGTATACCATAAGTGTGACTTCTACAAAGTTTGAACATTCTCACTATAACAGTTTTTAAGATATCCGATATTAAACATTGGCGTCCTATGGGGGGTAACACTTCCCCCGCTGCCATTTTGCTTCAATTTTGGGGCTCAGAAGATCGTACTACCAAAAGTTCAACAAATTGCTTGCAGCGGCTCTTATTAATATTTATATCTATGAGGGGTACTGCTCCACCTCTGGCTACCCCGCCCATTTCTATATTGAAATTTATAGTTTACCATAATAGTAGCTTTAACCACGTTTGAAGACTATCCTTTTAATAGTTCTTCAGTTGAGCGATATTTAATATATGCATCCTATGAGAGGAATTTCCCCCCTGCGCCTACCCGCTTTATTTTTTTTTTTCAATAGTGTAGTATACCATAAGAGTGACTTCTATAAAGTTTGAAAATTCTCACTATAACAGTTCTTAAGATATGCAATATTAAACATTGGCATCCTATGGGGGAAACCACTTCCCCCGCTGCTACTTTATTTCAATTTTGGGGCTCAGAAGATTTTACTACCAAAAGTTCAACAAAATGCGTGCAGAGGCTCTTAATTATATTTCTGTTGAGCGATATTTAATATATGCATCCTATGGGAGGTATTTCGCCGCTGCGCCTACCCGCTTTATTTTTATTTTCAAAAGTGAAGTATACCATAAGAGTGACTTCTACAAAGTTTGAACATTCGTACTATAACAGTTCTTAAGATATGTGATATTAAACATTGGCGTCCTATGGGGGGCAAAACATTCCCCGCTGCTATTTTATTTCAATTTTGGGGCTCAGAAGATCCTACTACCAAAAGTTCAACAATATGCGTGCAGCGGCTCTTAATTATATTTCTGTTGAGCGATATTTAATATATGCATCCTATGGGAGGTATTTCCCCCCGTGCGCCTACCCGCTTTATTTTTATTTTCAATAGTGTAGTATACCATAAAAGTGACTTCTACAAAGTTTGCACATTCTCACTATAACAGTTCTTAAGATATGCGATATTAAACCTTGGCGTCCTATAGGGGGAACTACTTCCCCAGCTGCTATTTTGTTTCAATTTTGGGACTCAGAAGATCCTACTGCCAAAAGTTCAATAAAATGCGTGAAGCGGCTCTTAAGATATGCGATATTTAATAGTGGCATCCAATGGGTGGTACCAATTCCCCTGCCCCTATCGAAAAAATAAGTTGCCTATTTTATTTTTAGGGCTCACGTGATGTTACTGTAAAATTCAGGAAAATCGGTTCAGTAGTTTCGGACATACAAACATACAAACATTTTTCATTTTTATATATATAGATATAGATTTTTCTATAATTCATAAATTTTGGTCACACTCCATGAATGAGTCCCCAGAAAATAAAAATTTGTGAGTTACTTCTTGATTGTAAGTATTTGGAATAACATAAAACCAAAACTTAACAATGTAGTGACTCTTATTCTTGCCACCACAGTAATCGCCATACGATGTAATGTGAGTGACATTCAGAGGTAGAGTAAATAAATTACCACAGGCAAAAACTAATTTCATGGCAGCCACGTGAAGCTTGACTTTCATTCCATATATACATATTGGAGTCTCCCGTTGATAAAAAGTGGACCCTAAAGTTGCACTTCCAAAGTTGATGGGCATTGTTTACTTGAGTGCATGGTTAGACCTGATAATCTCTTTTTTGAACAACATTATAGGTACATCCTCTTTGGTAACACATGTAATGTTTCCATTAAAACGTTAAACAGACTCTTAATTCTACCATTTCATAAGCCCCCCACTTAAAGCTTTATACTTTGAACTTTGCGCTTTCACTTTAATTGGATCAGAAAGAGTGATTGCTGAGCTCAGAAAAGAAGATTGAATTTTGTGATCTTGAAGGCCCCAATAGTCCATAAAAATTGTATTCCGTATTTCCTCAGATATGTTTTTATTGCTTTTGAATCTACATGTATGGTTGTATGATTAAAGGCGTTTCTTCTGGTGAAGCTTCCTTTTTCTATCTAACTATTCCTTACCAGAGTTCCGTTTTACTTGACGTTCCCTAGTCAAACTTCAGCTTGTTCACGTTGACCATTTACATGAGTTGTCTCATGAATTTCCCATGTTGGATCTACATCACAGTCATCTACAATTGTATTTACAAGTGATAAGTCCAGTTTCAAAAATAAGTAATAAAAGGTAAAATATTTTAAAATTACCAGATTCACTAATTTTTGATGATTTTACGTACCCAAAATAACAGGCAATCAACAATTATTAATATATGTATGTACTCGATTGCATTATTTTATTTTACTTTTTCTTTTTTGGCAAATAAGCCGCAAAGCAAGGCGAATTCATACAAGGTGGTCTTATTTTGAAAACGTTTTACAACACTGTAAAGTATTTTAACGTTGTGTCAAAAATTCAAACAAATATTTGATTTTGTTTTTATATTAAATTGTGTTTTTTTGAAATATTATAACTTAAAAAAGTTTTAAATTTCACAATTTTAATTGAAAATTATAAAATTTAGCTAAAATTACCCAGAACTAACAGGATTTTGACACAAGGTTAGTAATCAGCTGTTGCCTACGTAGCAAGATAAGTTCACCTGGTGTAAATTCGCCTTGCCACAAAGTGTACTAAGGAATTTTGAAACAGATGTTTTGATAACAAGTGATACGATTACTCTGAATCTGAATTCACTCACTCAGTCCATTTAAAAAAAATTAATTTTAATATTTGCATAGAGCACAAGGGGTTTAAGTGCTCATATACCCCTTGTTCTCCAAGCGAAACAGGTATTTTAATAATAAGTGCTATAATTGGTCGCCGTATCTCGCTAACGGATAAGAATCCCACATTCACCTCTTTCGCTCTGAAATTCTCTGAACTTCACCTACTAATTCCGTATGTAAACTGAATTTTAGAAAAAAGGCACTTAAACCCCTTGTGCTCTAAGCCCCTCAATATATGATCTCCATTTTATGTTATTTAAAAAAAATATCAGAAACTACACAAAATTTACTTTCGGCACCTTTTTGTGTATTTTTCTCAGTTTTTGGCGATTTTTGACTCAGCTTTTTTTTGTATGCAAAATGAATAAAAAAAAAAATTTTACAAAAACTGAACAAAATTGACGTTTGTCGACTTCTGACATCCGGTTTGGCAATGTAGCTCAAAAAAATCTGACAATCCTAATAAACTTTCAAAAATCATTTGATACGCTGAACCATTTAGTTTAGTTTGCTTTAAAAAAAAATAATTTTTTTTTTTTTTAAATTAAAAACATTGTATATGCATCTTTACCCCTCAAAGCCCTACAATTTAATAATACCTTTAAATATTTGTTCTGTCCAATGAATTGATAAGTAAAGTTCGAAAGAAAAACTTCATATAATCTTCATGCAATTTATAAAAGCATTGAGCCACTTTGTTTAATTGTACCACTCGACAGCATTTCACACCCACTTCATTCAGAGAACGAGTTCGAGAGAGAATGGGAGCCCAACAAAAGAAATAAAATAAATATTGTAATAAAATGTTCTTCGAAAGCGTCATGCAATTGAATAGGATCCGTCCAATATGTACAATATTTTAACAAAATAAATCCATTTTGAGTACAACAAGTACTCGAATACGAGTATGAATGGAACTAAGACCTCTTATAAATATTAATTTATTTTTCTGATGTTATTCTTGTTGTTGTTGTTTGTGTGTTTACTGATTCAATTCAATATTTTTTCAATACAACTTATTAGTAAATTACTGGTACCTGTTAGTGTCCAATGGGATGTACAATTTAAATGGAATTACAAGTTTCCAGCTTCATTCATTTGTGGTGCTTGTATTTTATGTCCTTTTTTTTATAGGAAGTATGTATGAGTTCGAATAATTTTATTTTGTATATGGGTGTAAGGATTATGTTTCAGTGTGAGTTTTTTTATGTTTCGTTTTGCAAACCAATAAACAATGTAATAAAATTTATTGAATATGAAAAGCAATTTCTGATGATAATAGTATTTACTTATTTATTCGTCCATATCATTTGATGTATCAATTCAATAATAATAATAAAAAAAAAACCAAGAGAGAAACCATTTTTTTTCATTTTCGAAAAAGTTTTCTTTGCCATGGAGAAAAATGCATCTACATACATTTTTATAGAAAAAACTTTAAGAAACAATAAAAATTTTTGCTTCGTACAGTCGTTTGTGGTGCTGTGTATGAAAAAAGGAACTATAAAATGAAAAGGAAAAAGGATATAATATATTTTCGGGGTATCAAACATGCATGTAAGAACTCATACACACACACTCATGCTGTTAACAATACAACATGTGTTCAACTCTGGTTTAAATATTTCGGTTTGTATGTGTAACATTAATACACTTCTATTTTTTTTTTGCTGCATGTATGAAAAATTACATTTTTCTTTACAATTTGAAATATTATACACCTCATTCCCAGTTAAAAAAAAATCTACCCTTCCCTCCTCTACTCCTCTCCGTCATCCTTGTCATCGTCACTATCTTCCTGCAGCTACTAGATCCTTGTAGTACATCATACATTTGAAATCTGTACTAGGGCAAAGTGTAAAGAATCTCTGTATCATCCAAATCCAAAACAGCTGTAAAAATGCATAAGGAAAATCTCCTGTTTTTTTCCCTTGCATTCTATATTGATGTCATGAATAAATTGTAAAACATTCACACTTAGTTTTTGTCTGGTTTAAGCAAAAAATTAACAAAAAAAAAAAAAAAAAAAACAATGTTGTAATAATGGCAACTGTATGCAAAAATAAAATAAAAATTTACATTGTTACTTCATTGGATTTGTGAAATTTCTGACACATAGATATCCAGATAAATTTACCCCTTACATCTGGGAATTTGATATCCAGGACACATGTAAAATTCATATTTTTTAGTACGTCGAGTTATTTATTTAGTTACTCCTAAAGTAATAGATTACTGGGAGCAGATTTTAAGGTTAGTCTTTCTTAATAATAACAAAATAATCCTTGGTGGCAAAACATATTTAGACTACCATTTGCTATTTGCTAATCCAGTTGTCAAATATGGGTGAATAAGATCAAGAGTTAAAAAGAAAATAAAAAAGGGGACAAATTACAAAAAAAAAAAAAACAAAAAAAAAAAAAACGTTCAGGTTATAATAAATTTCGAACAAAACGAGATTTACTCGATTCAGCACACTTTTTTCTTGGAATACATGTACGGATGATTATTCAACCTATAAAACATTAAAGAGTTGTTAGAGTTTCGAAAAGCTTCACAGGGACCTTCTTACAAACAGAAGACTTCAGCACTTGAAATAACCATTAGGTAACACTTTTCGAATGTCTTCCGATTAATTAAAGTCATGTTCGAAAATTCGAAATTTTTTTCGAACTCGCTGCATTAACACTTTTGATAATATAAACTTAAAATAATTAGAGTTAAACACCATTTTTAGCATTTTCGAAACATTTCATAACATAAATTAATTTCGAAATAAAGTTCGAAATTTAAAAAATCTTTTAAAAAGTCAATATTTACAAATTGTAAATAGTGACTTTTAAAAAATTTTGATATGTTCGAAAATTAAGAAGGAATTTCGCACAACATTATAATTTTTTGGAAATAATTGTATTGTTTATTTAATACAATATAAACAAAATTTAAGCAATTTATAATTAATTATTAATATGTATTTAAAAAGTTCGAAATTTCGAAAATCCTTATAAAACGAATATCGATTAAATAATGTTTAAATTATTTAAAATAAAACTGTTTTTTTTTAAATTTTCTATAAGTTCTAGATATTTTCGAAAGCTCATAATTAAAATTTATTACCGAATTAATGTTCGTTTTCGAAATAAACATTCAGATAACGTTAAGTGTTTAAACATAACTTCGTCGACATCACTTTTTCCATAGTACAATTTTAATGTACTCCGATTACTTTGCGTTATGTTCGAAAATTTGAAATTGATCTCGAACTCGCTGCTTTAACAATTTTGGAATTAGAACATTTAATAAGAAGAGTTAAACACATTTTGAAGCATTTCTAAACATTAATAAGTTTCGAAATAAATTTCAAAATTTAAAAATCTTAGAAAATGACACCAAATACAAATTTTAAGCCAAACAATATTCTTAAAAGAGTTTCATAAATAACTGCTCAGTATGTACGAAAATTCGGAATAAGTTTCGAATTACATTTTATTCTTTTTGAAATAATAGAAGGAATAGGACTATTACAAAAAAGCTTTATAAAATACATAACTGAAATTTAGCTCATATAATAAATTCGAAAAATGAAAAATTTTGAATATAGTATAAAGTAACCTTCGAAAGGAAATAATTCGCAGTTTCTTTTTGTTAAAATTGTTGAGTTTAATAAATTCAATTTATAAAGTATCACTATCCAGGGTGACACAAAGAATGCTGACGAAAGTCGTAGCGGGACGGAAAATTCGTTACATTCTGCTGGTGTCTAATAATTACCAAATTTTCTGTAATGTTAATGTAATAGTCTGGTAGTGTATAAAGCTATTTCTGAAAAATTGAAGGAATAGGACTATTACAAAAAAGCTTTATAAAATACATAACTGAAATTTAGCTCATGAAAATCATCTTTCTAAAAGTCGATAGAAACGAATCAATTTAAAAATTTATCACCGAAATAATGTGCCTTTGCAAAATAAACATTCAAATAACATAAAGTTTTTAACAGAGCTTCGTCGACAACCCTTTTTCCATAATGCAATTTTAATGTACTTCGATTGCTTTGAGTCATGTGCGAAAAATCGAAATTTATTAAAATTTTTGAATAAAATCGTAAAATAATAAGAGTTAAACGTTTTAAGTATTTTTAAAACATTTCTAAACATTAATAAATTTCGAAATAAAGTTCGAAATTTAAAAAATCTTTTAAATAGTAACTTTTTATAAAGTTACTATTTACAAATTGTCAGCTAAATATTCTTAAACGAGTTACATAAATTTGCTATAACTGCTCGATATGTTCGAAAATTCGTAGTAAGTTGCGAATTACACTACATATTAATACAATATGTATAAAAAAAAATTTGTAATTTTTTGAATATCTATTTATCAATATTTAAAAAGTATGAAATTTCGAAAAACTTTATAAAATTCCATACAAACAAATTTCAATTAAAAAATTTTAAAATTAATTAAATAAAACTTTTTTTTATTTTCTATAGGTTTTGGATATTTTCGAGAGGTTAAGCAAAGTATTTCATATATTTTTCAAACATAAATGTAACTAAAGTTTTTTTAAAAAGTTGAGTCAACTAGAACTTCAGCAACAATTTTTATGAAATTGTCTCTGACGTTTAAAATAATTTTATTTAGTCTTGAACAATGCGAATTTATAAAGGTGACATTTTCCAGTCATCTGTTTATTGTTTATTTTTTTGTGTGTATACTGAATGTCAAGCTTTGTTAACATTTTGTGAAAAAATTAATTTAAATTTAAAATTCAATAAAAATTTAAATAGTTGAAAAAAAAACTTATTTAAATTGTATAAAACAAAAAAAAAAAAAAAAAAGTGAAAAACTATAAACACAAGAAATTAAAAAAACAATTTATTTGCACTTAAGGAGTTTCTTAAGCAATCGTGTATATTTTATTAACAAAAAAATTTCCTTTTTTATATTTTCAACAAATATATTTGACATTCAGTCTAACTTTTTACAAAAACATTATACATAGTTTTCAATAAAAAGTGATAGCTGGCATAACTCTATCTCATTATGCGGTCACCTTTATGAATTCGCCGTGGTTTTGAATGAAAATATTAACAAAATGTTCCAACAAATAATAATGAAATACGTACTATTGTTCTTTGCGAAATTTGCAAACGGTTTTTTAAATTAAAATGTTATATAAAATATTCACCCCTATCGTGAATAACAAGTGGAAAAAAGCAATCGTGAAACTCATGTGAAACATTTTTCACGCTATCAGTTCCAGTGAATGTTACAAAGAAGAAAGATTAAAAAAAATCAATGAAATTTTTGTTCAAAAATATACACGTTTATATTCTAAAGAAAAGTTAAAATAATAAAGCAAAATATTAAGTATTAGAGGGATGGTTTGATTACAACGTTAGTTTTTTTCTCACATTTTAAATTTTATATAGTAAAATATTTTCCAAAATTCTTGCACCACGTCTTTCGAAAGCTTCATAAATCCGCAGGCAATCGACCTGTTGTTTTGCATTTTGTTGACCAATATATCGGTTTGAGCCATATTACCGGATCTAGCCCTTAATATTTGATTTATAGGAAGAACTACCTGCATACATGTTCTGTTCCCTAGCAAAAGAAAAGTGAGAAAACCTAAGGGTAATGTGAACAAATTACAAGGGAATAAACTTTTCACGATAAGGGGAATTTTTTCCCATGAACATTCTTCACGTTATTATTCTCATTTGAATTACCTTTTTTTAATGGGAGTTTTTCATGATCGCAAATATGTGAAAAGGGGAATAATTACGTGGGAAAAATTATTCACGATAGGTGTGATTATGAACACCAGTGGAAATGTTGCTGACTATTGTGAACAAAGCTTTTAAATTAAAAATTTTTACCATTAAGTGTCTAAATAGATCTTCGTCTACACAACTTTTTCAATACAATTTGACGTAGAAAGCAGTCGTGAAACAGAATCTATTTTATTTTAGAAACGTTTTTCTCATGCTCTCACAAATGGACAATTAAGCTTCATTTAAAATGACAGAAACATTTTCGTTTTCTCTAAATAGTCTGGGCAGTTCTTTATAAATAATTTAAAAATTTATATTAAAATATACCACGGCAAATAAATAAGTATGTTTCCATGATTCAGCATTTACAACCATACATAATAGGGGTTCTATTCCCGATTTTTTTTTTTGGAAATTCTCGGGAAAAGTTAGTTTTGGCGGAAATAAAAATAAAAATAAAATTATTAATATTTTTAATTGGACTTAAGTTCATCAAATTAAATTTTCATTAAATTATTTTTATGAAGAAGGGAATTTTACAACATGAAAATTAATTAAAATTTACTGATAATCTTTCATTCTTGACTCAATCTGGGCTCGAACCCAGGCGTTTTTACGGACAGGTTACCCTGACATGTTTCGATTGCTACCACTCAATCTCCTCAGAGGGCTTGCCGTTTAACACTCGCAGCCATCGACGACTGCTGACGTCATCAGTCAAACATCAATCCTTAAACCAAATTGTATTTAACCTTTGGTAGATCGAAATTTGCTTTGAATGATTATCTATTTTAATTTATTTTACATGTTCTTCCTTTACTTCTGTTTTTTCCGTACTTTTGTCAAGAATTCTTCTTGAAGTTCAAAGTACATATTTTGTTTTGTTTTTTCATTTTTTTGTCTTTCTTTTTCTTGCTGACCTTTTCAGCACAACTTGAAGGACAAATGTAAACATAGAGCTCGTGCCTTAGCTTTAACAATAATTAGTATTGTGGTTATTTTGTTAAACTATTTATGGTATTTAAAAATAAAATTCTTAAAATTTCTTTTCAAAATATTGAGGATTCTCAGTGGGAGCAATGCATTTTGTTTTTAACCTTCTCGAATAGGGCCCTACTTGTGGTGTAAGGAAATATTATAATAATACAACTTCTTCTGGTGTTACATTCTCTGAGGAAATCAGGTGCAGTCAATACCTGGAGTTCGGCAAAATTCAAACACGGGTGTCAATAGCCACTGATGGCATGGTACCAGACTGACTTTTGGTTGAGGCTCCTTCGGTGTTACGATGTAGGGAGGTAGGTAGTTTTGACCCAAAAACGCGATAGTGGATATCTTAAAAAGCCTACTTCGAGGGCTCAGTTTTCACCTTGTGTGGCAAAGTTCGGTCTGTGGGCAGATCTGCCTAGATGTTGTTGCTTTTTGAAAGCTTTAGCTCATAAACATATGGCGAGTGTATAATGCTAGCGGATTGTACACACAAAATGGCTACCTTTGCGTGTATTGATAGTTGCCATACAAAAGGTATGTCATTAAATCAAGAAGGGATTAACGCTTCAAACACATTTAAAATTTTAAATTTTTTTCAATCAAAGTTGCTTTCGTTTTTACAGGAAACATTTTGTTTTTGAATGAATCTCCATTCTGAAGTGATGCATAGGGCATAATCTTTTCTTATCCGAAGAGATTCTACGTTTGGTTTTCGCAGAGTCTTGAGCCAATTTTTCTTTTTTTGATGAAAATAGCGAGCAAACAAGCGTCAATGGCAATTGCTACACAGAAAAAAAATCACCAAAATTTTTTACCAATTAAAGCATTCATAAAATCTGATTTGATTAAAAATTTAATCAAGTGAATTAAGCGTTTAATCAAGTGAATTAAATGTTTAATTGATTCTATTAATTTGTTTACTGGTGCAAAATTAATTAATATTAAAAATTTTTTAATTGAAATCAATTTTGTTTTTTTTTTTCTGTGATAGCGATCCACGATATCGTATTTTTTTCGAAACCACCTTGACGCTTTGAACTTGAGCAATACTCGGTTTTAATATTAAGGTGAAACGTGTCATAAAGGGTACCCCGCAATCAAATTTTTGAATACCAAGTTTGGCGAGCAAGTCATCTTTGCTGCTCGCGTACGGCATCCTCATTAGTGCGATTTTATTCCTATAGACTTTTTGCTTTGGGGTTACTCTTGGCTGGTCTATGCCAAGAACGTTTAAAAGCTGCAGGCTATTATCGAATGCAAAATATCTGGTATGTTGGCCGATATGTTTAAAGCAGTTTTCGAAAATAAACATTTAATATCGCTCCTTAGTGTTCGATTCGGTAGATTTGTGGAAAACACAAACGCTAATAGTATTTGTGTAGAGAATCATTAAAAAATAACGTTTTCCTGTTTTTCATCTTTCGAACACAAAAATTATACGGTTTTTATCAAACTCAAAAGATGAGAACATTTAATTCCGTTTGGTTTTTTTTAAATCCACAAACTTCATTGTGTTTGGTTCGGCGCATTAATGTTCGTCCCTTTTGGCTGCTAAAAAAAAACCAAAATTTTTTTACAAAAACAAAATATACATACGAAAATAAAAACAAAAAGCCAGCAAAATAATTGTACACAAACAAAACACATACACACAAGCTGTTGGTGCTAACATTTTTTGTTTGTTCATTTCTTTATTAATGCAAAAAAGTTACATTATAGAACATAAAGATATGTTTGTCTACAGTATCACAACAACTGTTCTGTTTTTTATCGAAGACCAGAACACTATATGATGTTCGGCTCTTTCTTGAAAGTAGCTACAAACAGTATTAAGTATTGTGTTATTCTACACAAACACTAAAAAAATAGATATCGTTCTTGAGTGTGTGAGCCGAACTCTTAATAATGTACTGTTTATTTTCGAACACTCAGGGAAAATTGAGCCAGCCTTACACGCTCCCCAAAAACGAAAAAGTACGCAAAACAATAAACTCTAGTACATAACTATAATTTAAGTTTTGCTTCTCATTCTGCACTGATTTTTTAAATGTTAAATGTGAAATGAAAATGTGAAAAATTAAAAAAAAAATATCATAAAACACACAAGACATTTATCACCTACAAATGTTCGAACATTCGTAAAACAAAACTTTTGATTGTGTGTGAGTGAGTAAAAATTTCCTCTTTCCGTTTTGCATGTGTATTTATTATTTTGCTAGAGTTTTCATGTATGTTTTCACTTTAGTATATTTTCTCGTTTAGTGGACTTTGGTAACTAACAGTCGTCGCAGCTTATGATTAATGTTGACTCGAATTGCAACTGCACCAACAGCAGCACTTCTGATTTCTGCTCATTCACTTAGCCCAAAACACACCACCACAACCACATGCATACATTTGCATGCATTTTTTATTCAAGTATGAGAAAATGAATAAATTTATAAATGTTTTAGTGTTTGTGCAAAGTTTAAATAAATTTTCAGCGGATGTAGAAAATATAATAAAGTACGAATGTTAAAGTACATGTTAAATAAATCTTTGGCCTTTAAACATTTTTAATTTAATTTAATATTTTTATTTTAGAATATGTGGGAAACAATTTTAGAAAAATTTAAATAAGCAAAATTCATACAACCTCCAAAAATAAAACGGTTTTGTAATCACAGTTTGAAACTTACAGAGAAGGACTCAGTTTTAGTTCTGTATTCAAGTACCAGTGCAATTGTAATGTGGAACAAACAGCCGCACTTAAACAAAAGAGGGCACGCGGTTTCTAGTTGTCAAAATATGTCATGCTCATACAATTTGTATGCAGCATCCTTAAATTGCGCGGCGTCAAAGTTGGTCTCTATTGTTAATAAATAATGGATATTAAGTTATCGTTTGGTCAATCTAGCGATTTTATCCCAATTTTTATTTATTTTATGTGGGTTCTACTAAACAAGAAAATTATGCTGTTCGTGACACAACGTTGACGCTCTTGTTTAAGTATGGAATATCAGCGTAAAAGTTAAGCAGAAGAAAACGTTCCGCCTTCCGATCTTTTTTTGCTACGGCTGTAAGTCATGAGAAGGAATTAAAAGCAAATTTAACCTAAGCAATGTACTATTATAAATAAGTTGTTGCAGTTCGACACCCCAAAACTCCACTAGTAAGCTCTAGACAAGAGGTCTACAAAACACCGCACATGTGCGAATGCTTTCACACTAATGAAGTGAGCATAAGAAAATAATTTGCATTTTACCTAGATAACACTGAACAAACAAAAATAATTACGCTCAAAAATAAACAACCAAGAGAAACAAAAGATGTTAATGAATGTGTTTGGAGGACTTGGCTCTAGACCAATATGTCCATATTTCCCGGAATTGTTCCTTTCTCAAGAACAAAAAAAAAACTTTTTTCATTCCCAGGATTATTTGGTACACTTTAAGTAAACAAAATTTTGTGATATGCGTGTATCACCCCTGATTGTGATTATCAGGCAAACCGAAAATATGCTCTAAAAAGTGTTTAATGCACATTAAATATGCAGTAAAAACTTAAAAATATGCTCTAAAATTGTAAAAAATTGGCTCCAAAAAACGAAAATATGCTTATAAGAAAACACAATATTCAATTATTTATTTAAATTCGCATAAACTAATCAAGAAAAAAAAGTATAGTGAGTCAAGTTCGACCATCTTATACCTTACTACACAATATTAACAGAGGAAATCGTAGTGTTCCCTAGTTAAGATCAAGGAGCAGTAATCAACCCAACATAAAAAAATATACAGGAGTTAATTGTGCCGATTATAAAAAAAACAAGTTCACATGAACATACAACTACCTAGACGGATAGACATCGTTAGATTGATTCAAAAATTGTTACTGAGCCGATCGGTGTACTAAACGATGGCTCTATGACCAATATTTCAATGTCTAACACCCATATTTTTTTTGTTTCGCACTTGTCACAATAAAAATATCATCAGGTATTGAAGTATGCTTGCAGAAAGGTGAAATATGCAATATAAACTAAAAATATGTTTCAACATGTTTTTTGACCAAAATGTGCAAAATTGATATAATTTTTTGAAGCCCAACAGAAAATGTGCCATTAGAGGGTTAAAAATGGTACTAATTTTCTTAAATGCAGCATGTATGGCTTTAATTTTTCGGCCGATTTGATTTTTTTCTTCTCTTAATTTAATGACGCATCCATCATCAGTGAGTTGAACCTGGGTTATCAATAATATGGTTCACTCGGCACAATATCTATAACAGGCTTTATTTTTAACCGAAATTGAATGCGTCTATTTAGGTTACTTCGGTGACCTGTTGCAAAGTGTCAAAAAGATGCCAATTAACCCCCTCCTAGGACATTGCCATGTTAAAGTGACAAGTACCCTTCATATAAAGTTTTAGAACTAGAACCGTACCCTTCCACTTTAAAACTGTTTCGTCACAAGTTTATTGTTAGTTCCCCAAATGCATGAAGTCCCTTGCCCTGATAAAAAAAAACCAAAAGTTAATTTCTTGTTTATTATTTAGTTGCAATACTTAGATTAAGTGTAAAAAAAAAACAATTGAAATAAGTGAAAAGGCAAAGATGAAATACGGAAATAAAAAAAAAAAATTGCTCATTTGTATTTTAAAATCACTACTGTGACCCTAGAGTATCCTTTTGTTAAAATTTTTTTGTTTGCTCAAAGATGAATAAAACATATTTAAACTTAAGAAAGAGTTAGAGTCTGGGTGTGTGTGTTTGGTGTTGAATTATGATATTTGACCTCAATATAATCAGTTGTTTCATTTTGCTTATTTGTTTTTTATTTTTTTAGAGTGTACAAAAAAAACACAATTGAATACTTTTTAGATGACTGTTATGGTCAGGGTGAATAATTTCGGTTTGCTTTTTTATTTATTATTAAACAACTAAAAGAACTATGAGAAATATGTTCAAATGTATATAAAAAAGAAAGAGTGACTACAGTGGTTGTTATAAGAGAAAATGTGACTTAAAAAAACTGTTAGTTTTTAAAAATGTCACGTGCATAGTCGTCCTATAAAATAGGAAATTTTTTTCAAGTTTGATACAGCAGTCTATGCCGTTTAAACATGGAGCGATAAACCAAATTAAAAATTTTTTTTTTTCATATATATCTTTCTACTGTGACTATAATGCGCAAGGTTCTACAAGAAAATCACCTCAGCTGGTTGTATGTCTATTTAACATTATACGCAAAATACAGCACAGAAAAAATTCTCTAACATTGTTCACCAATTAAAGCATTATTCAAAAATAAAATCAGTTTTCATCAAAAATTTAATCAAGTGAATTAAACGTTTAATCAAGTGAATAAAATGATTAATCAAGTGAATTTAACGTTTAACTGATACTATTAATTTGTTAATTAGTGCAAATTTAATTAATTTTTTAATTAATATTACAAACTTTTTAATTGAAATAAATTTTTAATTTTTCTGTGAGGTTGTAATTTTGAATTTGCTTGTTCATTAAAAATGGTGAGAATTGGTGAATAAGTTTACATAGCGTCCCTACAAACCTTTTTTCGCAATATAATCTTTGTACCCACAAACTATCTTTTTATGGTGGTATTTAGATTAAATTTGGTCCAAAAATATCTTATTGCAACAAAAATTGTCTTTGATCATAGTTCCTACACAAATACGACTCTCGAAGAAAGCTTTTAATGCCAAGGAAGTTCCTTATAAATGTCGTATATCGGGTGAAACTAAAATCGAAACAGATTTTTAGTTTAATTTCGACTTGGTTCTGCTAAAGAAATTGGTAATTAAAGTCAAAAGTATTTAAAATTATACAATTTTAAAACTGGTTCGTTATTAATATCACTTAAATTCTATTTCATGACCGATGATACTGTAGGTGTGTCCGCTTTGTGTGAAACTTTAAAAATTACACATCGAAGATCTCATACATTTTAAAGTCTTAATAACACGCGCTCTATTCATTTGATACTTTCTTGACCCATTTTTAAGGACGCATGCGACGCAGAGTGCTTTGTCCCCATATAACGAAGGGACATAAATAGAAGGAGTTGTCAGAAATTTTTGAAATTTGGTACACAAGCATAGAATAGCTTAGTTAAGAAAAATGTGAATTTTTGGACAAATCGGTCCAAGGACACGCCTACCTCCCATGTGTCCTGAAATGGAAAAATGTAATTTTAGCTTCAATAATGCCCACAAAACTACAAAAAATGGTCATACTAATACACACACAACTAGCAACGTATGTGCAAATTTTCACTTAAATCTGAACAAGGACTCAAGGTCCTGCCATATATCCTTTTTCTTAAAAATGTTATAACACTTTCAAAAATTATCCGATCGTAATAAAATTTGGTATGAAAATTGATATTTGTTAGATATATATGTGTGCCAAATTTTGGTAGAATCGGATTATAAATGTGAAAAATACAAAAACATCATTTAATGAAAAATGAGTGAAAAACGCTTAAAATGCTCGTGCAAAAATAACAAGTAAGAAAGTATAATCGGTCAAGCCCGACCATGTGATATCCTATAGCATAGTATTTAAAAACAAAGTTCCTAGATTGTAATCTATTTGGGACCCATGGGCAATCATGGACCCACCAGAACAAAATTATGTTATGAGGTTAAGATTCGTTTCAAAGTTCTTTCTGCCGAATATTATTTAGATATCTTCATCTTCATATATGGGTTTTTTGGATGAGGGTTTATATGTAACCTATGGTTTATATTGGTATGTTACTACATATATTTTTAAGGAAGTTGGCATTAAAAGCTATTTTCGGGAGAATGATTTGTATGGGAGCTATGTTCAAAAATAGAAAGATTCCAATAAAATTTGATAAGCTGATTTTGATTGCAATAAAATTGATTAGAGATGTGCACGTTCATTTTTTGAACCACGCGCCCTCACTTTTACTCGTTTGTAAAAGTAAGTATTTATTAAATATATAAATTGATTTAACATTTTAATAGAAAATTTTTATTTTCTTTTAAATTGAAAACCCTGTATGCAATATTTTCGAACACTCCACAATAGAATTGCTCTTACTACAAACAAAGGCTGTTACCAAAAAAAAACTTCTGTCACGTAACCATCTTCAATTTAAATAAAAAATAACGGCACTAAGTCACATTTTGAAAATATTCTTTATACGATGAAAAACCAACGTCATCTGGGAATTTAGCGCCATCTTGTGTCGACAAAAAGAAACAGACACAACTGTTATACTAATTTTTTTTAATTTATCTTGTCAATTTTTCTAATTCAATAGTAGATATATTTGGATTTTTTTCTTATTATGTTCCTAGTTTATTTTTTTTTTTAACTAATTCAATCTATGAAAGTTTGAGCAAAAATCACGAAAATGGCATTTTTTTTAAATAAATTTTTTTTTAAGTTGTGGTAAAATTTTTTAATTTTTTTTTTGTAGTTATTAGAAAACAGTCTAAATATTCGAAATCAGAAAAAACCCCATAGACCATATTTTTCTTTTTTTTTTAATATTCCATCAAAGTTAAGAAATTTTTAGAGCTTAACTAAATAATAAGCATTTTTCAATCCATTAAAAAATATGTATAGGAGCATAATTCCAGTAAATTTTTTTTATAGATGGTTTAGAATATAGTTAGCTGTTACAGAAAAAAATTTGAATCTCGTAATCCAAAAAATTAATTTTTTACAATTATTTTCTTGAAACAATAAAAAACCAAGGGCATTTGTGATTTCAGCGCCCTCTTATGCCGTAGAATGCAGACAAACACAAACAATTTTTTATACATATTTTGATTTTTGTTGTTTTTTATTGAATGGTATAAGTTTGAATTAATATTTCACAGTATTTGTAGTTAATTGTCTTTTAAACTCCTGAAAACTATCAAAATTTGATCAAAAATCATGAAAATAGCCATTTAAAAAAAGTTTTTTTTTTTCAAGTTGTGGTAAAATTTTTTCAATTTTTTTTTTTGTAGTTATTAGAAAACAGTCTAAATATTCGAAATCAGAAAAAAACCCATAGACCATATTTTTCTTTTTTTTTTAATATTCCATCAAAGTTAGAAAATTTTTAGAGCTTAAGTAAATAATAAGCATTTTTCAAACCAATAAAAAAACACTTATGAGAAAATAAATCAATAAAAATTTTTTACAGTAAGTTCTAAATATAGTAAACTACTACAGAAAAAAATTTCAATCTCGTGCTTTAAAAAACAACAGTTTTACAACAGTTTTCCTAAAGCATGTAAAACTCAAGTAGTTGTTTGGCCATTTTTACTATAAATTCTCAAACTTTGGCGCCCTCTAGCGCCGCCAAAAAGAGTTAAATCTAAAAAATTCTTCAAAATTCATTTTAATTATTTTGTTATCTATCGATCTGTACATTTTTAAGCACAATATAAGACTTGTTTTTTTTTTGATTTATGTCTATGGGCCAAAGCACTGTGCGACGTATGCAAAAGTAGAAAGTGATCCTACTTTATGCGTTCGATGCGTAATCCGCATTGTGTATATCGTTACTTTAATGCAGAAAAGCCCTAACTAATATTTTCCTTACTTTACAGGAGAAGGAAAAAACTTAATAAAACTCGTAGTTTTGTAGCCGCGATTTTTTTTGAACGCAGTTTCTTATTAAATTCTCTAAACAATTTAATAAAAAACTGCGTTTAAAAAAAAAATTGCAACTACAATATTAAAGTAACGATATGCATTCTACGTGTTTGCTAAGAAATTTGCCAATACAATTTTAAACTGATTCTATTAACTCATCAATGCATTGTACACGTAGTGTGGAACTTCAGTTTAAGGAGAAATAATTCTAACAAGATTTTAATATCAACCCATCCGTTCGTCTGGCTGCCTGTTTATTTTCAACCTGATTACTTTGGAAAGACGTAACAGAAAAAATTATTTAATTTGGGATTTGTTAATTACAACCCAGTACAAACTTCGCTTACTTTTTCAAAATGAATAGCTTCTTTCACTCATTTTATACTAGCTTTCTTTTTTATTTACATCTACATCAGTAGGCGAATTAAACCTTTAATTGATACTATTAATTTGTTAACTGGTGCAAATTTATTTAATTTTTTAATTAATATCACAAATTTTTTTATTTGAAATCAATTTAAATTTTTTCATGTGTGGGGTTATGTAAACTTATATCGGGTGATTTTTTAGCTATTATCTCTTTGGTAACACTGGTTTAAACAGCTGACGCACATTTCGTGTTTTGTTTCACTGTCAAACATCTTCAGTTCGGTCTATAATTTAACCATGAATCGTCTTACAAATTATTGAATTTTATTATCAAAGTGCGTGCTCTGTTAAGAAAGTTCATCGCGCGCTTCTTGTGTTTAGCGACGAAGCTCATTTTTGGCTCAATGGGTACGTTAATAAGCAGAATTGTCGATTTTGGAATGAAGATCAGCCAGAAATATTGCAAGAGCTACCAATGCATCCAGAAAAAGTCACCGTTTGGTGCGGTTTATGGGCTGGTGGCATCATTAGACCGTACTTCTTCAAAGATGATGCGAATCGTAACGTAACTGTGAATGGTGAGCGCTACCGTGAGATGATATCCAACTTTTTTTTGCCCAAAATGCAAGAGCTTGGCTTACATGACATATGGTTTCAACAAGACGGTGCCACATGCCACACAGCACGCTTAACAATGGACTTATTGAGAGGCGAGTTCGGTGAACATTTTATTTCACGTTACGGACCGGTCAATTGGCCGCCTTTATCGTGCGATTTAACGCCTTTAGACTATTTTTTGTGGGGCTATGTTAAAGCTCATGTCTATACACACATGCCCGCTTCAATTGACGCATTGGAAGACAACATTGAAGCATTTATTAGAGTTGAGCAAAATCGTTCCTTTTGTGGAATCGTTCCGACCGATCCGAAAGATCAAAGGAACTTTCGTTCATCGTTCCGCTTTTTACTTTGAACAATGAATGAACGAGGAACGAAAAAACTTCTCTGTCGTTCGTTAAAACGTCAAAAATTAAATATTTGTTATTGTTTGTTTTTATGTTGTGGCGTAACAACTACCTACATAAGAATTGTGTATTTTTAAAATGTTTGTAAAAAATAATAACAAATAATAATCAGTGGCATATTGCTAAAATATATTGCTTTGGATCACATTAGTAATTGATTTAATCAAAAATACATGTGAGCATCCAACGGATTGCAATTGCGGAACGAGGAACGACAAAAAATTAACTATTGAAAAAGTCCGCACCGTTCCTTTTAGGGAATCGTTCAATAGAACTAGATCGTTCCGGAACGACACAACTCTAGCATTTATTCATGAGATACCGGCCGAAATGTTGGAAAGAGTATGCCAAAATTGGACTAAGCGGGTGGACCATTTGAGGCGCAGTCACGGTCAACATTTGCATGAAATAATCTTCAAACATTAAATTATATGGACCGTACTATCGATTCAAATAAAGATTTCATGACAATTTCAGAGACAATTGAACACCTAGAAATCAAAATTATTAAATTAATAAAAATTAATTTTAATTAAAAAATTGCGAAATTTGTTAAAAAAATAAATTAAACTTGCACCAGTAAACAAATGAATAGTATCAATCAAATGTTTAATTCAGTTGATTAATAGTTTATTTCACTTGATTAAACGTTTAATTTAATTGATTAAATTTTTAATTGAAACTGATTTTCTTTTTGATTAATGCTTTAATTGATAAAAATTATCGAAAATTTTTTCTGTTAAGCGAAAAGTTTGTGAAAATTGGTGTTCCACACTGAAAGAAAAATGCTCCATATATTTAATGAATCATTTTCATAAAAAAATTTTCCTTGGGTGAATGAAAATTTTCATTTTCTAAATGGAATTTCAGAGTTATAATGAAGTATTTTCGTTAAAATCGCTTCATTGGATTTCGTAATTACCTTAAAAAATTTCATTGGATATATGAAAACTTAAGTTTGTCCAAGTTAAACAAAAAAATTTTAATTGGTAACATAAAAAAACAATATAGAAACATAACTATATTCATAAATATATAATAATACAAAATCATAGTTTCCTTAAAAAAATGTTTAATTGTTAATTAATTTATGAAATCAAAATTTTTTTTTATAAAAGCAGCATATTTTAATAATTGCCTTCATAAATTTTAATTTTCATTACGACAATAAAAATGTCATTATATGTAGTAATGAAACAAAAACTTTCAATCCACTTTCAATCAACGTTGTTATTGTTGTTATGAACAATTTAATCTCATATTTACGCTCTTAATTGAGTAAAAAACTGGACTGCCCCGGTAGGCTAGCTGGTAGTGAGTAGTCTATCAGCACCGAGGTTGCGCGATCGATTCCCGCCAGAGAGTGAAAAAAAATAAAAATTAAAATAAAATGTATTTTATAAATAATTTTTTTGTAGAATACTTTATTAAATAAATAAATAATAAAAAAAAAGTTACAAAAAAAAAAAAAATTTTTTTTCTTTTATAAGTATTCATTCAATGAATAATATTCATAGATCTAACGTAATGTTTCATTAAATCCTTTTAATGAAACAGGTTTCATTGATCCAAGGAAGCGCTGCATAGGTTCCTTTTTAATGCAATTTTTCATGGGATTAATGTCAAAATTCATTGGTATTGCGAAGAAAATTCTTTCAGTGCAGACCTGGCGCGTACAAGGCCAAAATCATATTTAAACATAAATGCCAAAAAAATTTCTATCCAAAAAAGCCAGTTTCATTGATATTTAAAATATATTTATTTTTTTGTTTTATTATGATTTTAACTTGTGTAACTCTAAAAAAAACACCTGATATATATTGTCGCCAGAGACCTGCGCCGTCAAGTTTTGTCGGCGGCGGCGGCTTGCAAAAATATTGCCGGCGGCGGCTCAAAGCCGGCTTAAGCCGACTTAAACTGAGGCCAATTTAAAAATAATTTTTTTTACCAACTTTCATATTTTAGTTTGAATAATAAAATTAATTTGCATATATACTTATTTTAATGCTTGTGGACCATTATCTATTCCTAAATGAGATTTTAAATTTTTACCGCAAAACCTTTGAAAATATACAAGGACTATGAGTTAAAACACGTCAAACCATCACGAAAAAATGGCATTTTCGGCATCAGCACCTCCGATTTGAATGAAATTCAACACAAATGTTATATGTAATTGGACTTAAACAAAACATAAATTTCAGACCCCCACATTCTTTCGGCATCCGAAATATGACGTCATAAAAGATGTGAAAAATGTTTAAAAAAACACAAAAGTCTCCTTACAAAAGGGGATAGAACTCTTGAACTACGCAAGATAATTTAGTTTTTTTGGTATCGTTTTAAAGGTGAAAGTGCACCCTTTAAAATGATATGCATTTGTGTTTTTCTAAGAAAAGGTCAAAGGTAAATTTTTGGGGTCTTGATTTCAAAGGTCCATATCTAGAAAAGTATATTTTTTAAAATTCTTAAAAAAATATATGTTAAGTATTATACCCTCTTCAACATTTGCAGAAAATTTAAAGGTGGAGACTCGATTGGTGTCAGAGTTATATACCAGAACGTGATTCTAAGTATGTTTTGTGTTCAAAAATCCCTTGTTGTTGTTGTATTTTAATTATTTTTTTCAGTATATCTGGAGAACGGCAAGAGCCAAAGTTTCCAAATTTAGTACACAAATTTTAGTTATCAATTCACACCATCCCACAAAATGTGGGCGGGACTGGAGAAGTGGGCGTGGTACCTCCCGTACAAAAAATATCAAAATGAATTTTCTTTATAATTTGTTTTTTTTTTGGAATATTTTAGACATTTTTTTGCTAACAGATCAAAGCATGATCAATTGCATAGCTTACGATTTGATTCATTTTCAATGGCACTTCTTGTCGAAAATTGTTCATACCAACATATAAACCTTTGCCGGCTCATGCGCAACAACTTTACTAAAGACCATAGCAATATCAAGTGATATAATTTATTTTGAGTAATTTTCAATGGTGCCGCCTACCGGAAGTTGGTCATACAAACCTAGAAACCTTTGTATGGTAATGCTCAACAGCTGTGCTAAAGATCATAGCATGATCAAATGCACAGTTTATGATTTAACTCATTTCGAGTCATTTTTAGTGGCGCCAGCTGTCTTAAATTGGTCATATCAACTTATAAACCTTCGCCGGCTCATGCTCAACAACTTTGCTAAAGATCATAGCATCGTTTAATTCATACTGAGAATTCTTCTTACTTGGTCAGAGACCATTCCGAATTGATACGAATCATCGAAATCGGTCCACCCGTTCTTTAGTTATAAACGTAGTAACTAACGCCAGAAGAAGATAAAAAGAATAGAAAAAATTTTTTTCTAGTTTTGGTTATGCATTTCTTGTAGGGAATATTAGATTAAATGACTGTGACCGGCGGCTGATTTTAAGCCGACTTTAGTCGATAAATTTTCGGCGGCGGCGGCTGTTAAAAATAATCGGCGGCGCGGCTCAGCCGGCTTAAGCCGTCAAGGCGCAGGTCTCTGATTGTCGCCCAGGGGTTTATGTGCTCCATACGCCATTTTGACAATTTTGAGTTAAGAACGCCACCTTAGGTTTTCGACCCCAAATTCTTTTTAATCTGCAATCCGTTTTTGTCTATCTCGGCTTATTGCGTAGATAAATCGTGTCCATTTTGCTTTATATCTTTTTATACAGAACCTTTTGGAGACACTTTGCTCTATACATCATTCACCGGACGAAAATATTAGTTACAATAAAAAAAAAAAAGAAAAAATTTAAGACCAATAAACGTTTTTTTAATTTTACCTATTTGCTATACACTGTACTAAAATTACAAAATGTTCCTTAAGTCCATAAACTTTATCCACATACTGTACTTGGTTTTAACAATACTTATACGCCCCTGTTTAAATAACCTTAACTATAAATGGATTTAAACGTATGTATTTAGACTGTTGTATATGACTTAAGCATACCTAAAGTATATATGTATATGTCTTGTTCATAAACAAATACATACAAATGTATATAATAGAAATATATGTAAATAAAAGCAATAACAATAACATACCGTATGTACTTACTTGATATGAATGAAAGCACAAGAATCATATCTAATGCCACTTGAAACCACTTCATCTCATTTCCCCTTTTGTAGTGTTTTTTTTTGTTGCTTTTTTGTTTATGTTTTGTCCTTTTTATCCTTTATGCTGTTGTTGTTTTCTATTTTTTTTTCTTTATTCAAAATCGTTTTTTTTGTGTTGTGCAAGGAAAGTACGTTCGTTGGTGTCCTCTTTGTATTTAGAGAAAAACAACAACAACAACGAAAAAAAATGAAACCGAAATCAGAAAAGTAGAAACAAAAATCTAAAACAAAAGATCAAATTGAAAAATCTTCTTTCTCGCCGAGTATTCAAATTTTAGTCGTTGCCGTTGTTGTGGTAGTCTTTTTTTTTTTTTTTTGTTTTGCTGCAAGACGTGGGTTGCTGGTGCTCCTGTTGTTGATGGTGATGATGTATGTGGCTTGAAGAGAAGCTTGTGTTCTTGTGTGTAGTCAAAGCAAACGATTTCGAGTCGGTGGCATGCGGAAATGTGAGAGGATAAATGACAATGAAGTATCTTGAGGAAAATTTTATAAGCAATAATTGCAATGTTGGCTGGTCCTTTTGTTGTTGTTACAAAAAGAAAAGAAAAGTTTTTAAGATTTTAGTAATTTTTTTTTCAAAGCGAAGAGAGCTTAGTGCTGCTGCTGCTACTGATGTCAATTGTCCAGTGTAAAAATGTAAGTAATTTTTAAAATCTTTGAAACAATGGCAGTCATTATGGTTTTAATTTTTATTGTTGTTACACTTTTTCTTCTTCTTATTTGTTATTATTATGTATTATTATTATTATTAATAATTTTTATTTTCTCAATAATTAAGGAAAATTACTAGATTTGTTGCCAAGACTCTTTTTAGTTTTTGAGTTTTAGTAGTTTGAGTTTGAGTTATAGTTTTCGTTGTAGTTTAGATTAGTTTAAAAATTGTTTCTAGTTTAAATTTTCTTTAGCGGTGGTTGTTGTGCTGCAAAGCCACAATTAACAAGATAGATACACAAACAGTTATAAAGAGGGAATCTAAACTTAACTGTTTTATAGATAGACACACACCCACACACTCAGTTAAAGAATGATAAAGAGAGAGTGAGATAGAATGTGTTTAAAACGAAAGTGTAAAAATTCAGTTTCAAGCAAAATGCTTTTTGCTATCTAAAGCTTTGTTTCAGCGTGTTGCTAAAGCCACAACAGCATTTAAGCCACCGACTTAAATACAATAGTTTTGTAGTTTCGCTGTAGGCTTTGTAGTTTTGCAGCCACGTTGCTACTACTTCTGGTCGTAGTCTTTGGAAAGAGGTTGGTGGTGGTATTGGTATTGATGGTGGTGGTAGTAGCGATGTTAATATTAATGTAACAGCTTGTCGCTTTTGTATTGTAAATGTTGTTGCTGTGTTTGTAGCTAATGATGTGGCTGCTAATGATGCTTTGGCCGCTGTGGGTGTTCCCGTTAAAAGTGTCTGCTTCAATACACCAACCACGTAATGTGTTTTTGTATGATGTCTTGCTGTTGCTGTTGCTACTGCTGCTGTAGTCGTCGTTGTTGTTGTTGATGTTTTTGTTGTTTCAATTACAAACGCGGATTCATTCATTGGTAGCGTCGTTAGTGTAAATAATGCCCAATTTACAGTGTCTTTAAGAATTATTTATTTCCCTTTCAAACTGAATCTTTTTTTCATCTGTTCGCTAGTTCAAATCTTAAGCAGCCTGTTTGCCCATTAAACACGACATTTCCATATTCGCTTCACTTTTTCTTCTTCGTTTAAAGCCAAATTTCAATTAAATATTTGTACTTTTGCGGCAACGACAGGGCAGGCCATTAATAATTTTTTTTTTTTACTTTGTAGTTTTGTGGCTGTCGTCTGTTTTCTGTTGTCTCCTCTTTGTGACTCCTACATTGATTGATAGTTTCGGTTGGTAATTTTTCTTTTTCGTTTGCATAAAGCCTGTCAAGTCGTTGATTTTCTATACATTTTTGTTGTTGTTGTTCTTATTTTATTAGTTAGAAATTTGGCTGAGGTGTTGTTGTAGTTCTTTTTGTGGCAGCTTTTTTGTTTTTTGCTTCTATTAACTTTTTTTTTTTTTGCAGGTTTATTGTTGTTTGGTTTTTATTTTCTTATCAATTTGAAAATTACATTTCATATAATTCATGTAGTATTTGTTATTTTCGTTACAATGGCAGTTGTGGTTTGTTTTTTATTTTTATTTTCCTTAATTTTAAATAATTTCCCTTAATTTGTTGTAGTTTAGTTTTAGTCTACTTATGTATGTACTTATATCTAGAGCTGAAATGGAAAGAAAAGTAAAACTAATTAATTAAGCAATTGACAACTTAATGTAATTAATTTGTTAATCAAAATAGTTAAATTTTTTGTTGGCGTTGATTTGTAATTTCATAAAATTTTGTTAACTTTTGATAAAAAGAAGAAGATTTACAACAAAATTGGTTAAAGTTTTAATACCTAATAGAAGAAAATTGTCCATACATTTTTTATTTAAACAAATAAAATTTATAAAATTAAAAACATTATTTTAATTAAATAATATTTACCAAATTTATTTACATAAATCAAGTAAAGTCAAATAATTTTCTATAAAAAACAAAATAATTGTTTTTATTAAAATTCAAGAAATTTAATTATTTAAACCCGTGTTCGAAAATAAACACTAAAAATATTGCTCCTTAATGTTCAGTTCGGTGGATTTGTGGAAAACACAAACGCTTATAGTGTTTGTGTAGAAAATCATTAAAAAAAATTACGTTTCCCTGTTTTTCATCTTTCGAACACAAAAATAATACTGTTCTTATACAACTCAACAAAAAGATGAGAACATTTAATTCCGTTCGGTTCATTTTGTTCGGTTCAGCTCATTAATGTTCGTTCGTTTTTGTTGTGCTTTTGGCTTGTAAAAAAACTAAAATACACATACGGGGAAATAACAAAAAGCCAGCAAAATAATTTTACACAAACAAAACAGATACACAATACGCACACAAGCTGTTCGTGCTGCGGTCGTTGCAAAAATTTTTGTTTGTTCATTTCTTTATCAATGTAAATAAGAACATTTAAAAAATTTTTTTTAAGAAACGCTTTTCTTAATTTTATCTTGGCTACGCCCATGTATGAAAAAGAATTTTCCAAAAAATAATTTTAGCCTGACTACGCCCATGTATATATGTATTGTCATCGGGAATATGTATGCCTGCAAAGTTTCATACATTTGCATTAAGTAAAAGGCGGTCAAAAAAGCATTTTACAAAAAAAAAAAAAAAAAATCCCCCCCCCCCCCCCCAGATTTTATCCTGGCTACGCACATGTATTCGTGTATTGTCATCGGGAATATGTATGCCTGCAAAGTTTCATCCATTTGCATTGAGTATTTTTTTTTTTTTTTTTTTTTTTTCATTATTTATTTATTGAATCTTCATATATTAAATATGAACTAACAATAATTAATCAAATCTTAACCTAATATTATTTTTTGTCCTGCCAGTGCCAGACAAAAATTTTGTTCATCGCGGGTTCTGTTCACTTTTATAGGTGTTTATCGCTCATCTAATTGGACAAGTGCCGCAGTGTCTCTTCTTCTTAAGCGAGTGTGGCCGCTATCATTTAAAATATTTCGTGCTAGTGGGTTCGGGTGCAATTCGAGCCTTTTTAAGTATTTTACTGCATATTTCGTAATCATAGTTTTAACTAATGGAACATTGAGATCCTTGTGAATATTTGAGTTTTTAACATACCAAGGGGCAGCTGTGATTGTTCGAAGTAGTTTATTTTGGCGCCTTTGAATTTTTTCGATATTAGAGGCCGAGGCAGTGCCCCATAACTGAATACCATAGCACCAGATTGGCTTTAAGATGGAGTTGTAAAGAAGAAGTTTGCAGTCGAGACTAAGGACAGAGTTTCTTCCAATAAGCCAATGAATTTGGATGGCTTTTAGTTTCATTTGAGTTAATTTTGCCTCTATATGGCTTTTCCACGTTAAACGGCGATCTAGGTGAATACCGAGGTATTTTACATGCGAATTTTGAGGTATTATTTGATTATTGATTTTAATAGGGGGGCATGATTCCCGACGCAAGGTGAATGTTATATGTACGCATTTTTGCTCATTGACCTCTATCCTCCATTGCTTTAACCATAGTTCGAGTTGAAATATATGATCCTGTAGGTATCGAGATGCTTCTTGACGGTTTTCGTGCACGCTCAAAAAAGCTGTATCATCAGCAAATGTTGAAGTTTGTGTGTAGTTGTTTGTTGGCATATCCGAGGTATATATTAAGTATAAAAGTGGGCCCAGGATGCTTCCCTGAGGGACTCCAGCGTCAATTTGCTGAGGAGAGCTTAAATAATCACCTTCTTTAATAATAAACTTTCGACCGACTAAGTAGCTTTCTAACAGCTTGTGTATGTTTACTGGTAAGTTTAGCTTCAATTTATGTAATAAGCCTTCATGCCAGACTTTAACGAAAGCTTGAGAAACATCGATGAAGAGAGCGGAACAATATTTTTTTTCTTCAAAGGCTTTTCTTATTGCGTTTACTATACGATGGGTTTGCTCAATTGTGCTGTGTTCTCTTCTAAAGCCGAATTGGTGGTTAGGAATACATCTATTATCATTTAAAATTGGGGTTAATTTTGACGCTAACAGCTTCTCAAACAGCTTTGATATATTAGAAAGTAAGCTTATAGGCCTATATGACTCAACTTTTGTGTGATCCTTTCCAGGTTTAGGTATCATGGTGACTAAGGAGACCTTCCACTTTTGAGGATAGTATTCAAGGCGTAAAATAGCATTAAAAATTAAAAGAATAATTTTCTTTGCTATGGTGGGTAGCTCCAAAAGCATTTTGTTGCTGATCTTGTCAAAACCAGGAGCCTTTTTGAGGTTTAAATCACAAATAGCCTTTTCGATTTCTCTTATCTCAAATCTTAGCGGCAACAGGTGGTAACTCGACCGCAATATCGTGAGATATATTTGGGGTAAATACGTTTTTTAAATGATTGACAAACAGATTTCCTTTTTCAACATCATTTCTTGCCCAACTTCCATTCAAGTTTCTTAATGGTGGTTTAGAGACAACTGGCCTTCTGAGATTTCTAGCTGCACGCCATAATGAGTAGTCTGATTGTGGGGTTGCATCAAGTTCCTTAAGATATTTTTCCAGAGAAGCCGTTTTCTTAGTCTGCAGTAACTTTCTTAGTCTTTTTGTACACTCTTTAAGTAAGTTCTTAAGTTGAGGGGATCTGTGCAATTGCCACTCTCTTCGAGCCCTCCTTTTTTCAGACAAAAGATGCTCGACATCTGTGGAATATATTTTAATAGTTTTTGTTTTTTTGGGGGCAATATTGGAATGTTGAACAGCTAGTTTCAGAAAACTGTCAAAATTGTCAATAGAGCGATCTACATAATCCGGTATACTGAGCGGAATATTTTCTGTGCAATGGGTACTGAGATATTTTTTATATTTCAACCAATTAATTTGCGTAGCTGTCGTCGGTGGTACAATTCTATTGGGGTTCATTATAGTAACAATTGTAGGTGTGTGGTCGGAAGATAAATCTAGGGAGGCTTCAACTTGAATCGTTTCTATGGGAATGTTTTTAACCACGCCGAAATCTATGACATCTGGAATTTTTTGAAGATCAGTGGGCCAATATGTTGGTTGTCCGCTCGCTACCACATTTAAATCCATTTTAGAAATTATGTTAAATAAAACACGACTCTTTGGTGTTATAAGTCGCGACCCCCAGAGGGTATGTTTAGCGTTATAATCGCCAGCGGCTAGGAAACACGGTCCTAATGATTTAAAATATTTACAATATTGGTCCTCCGATATTGAAAATCTAGGCGGGGAGTATAACGATGAAATTATTAGGTTTCTATTTAATTCCTCAACGCAAATGTTCGTTGCCTGGAGATAATCTTCACGATGATCACACATTAGGTAGTGTTTGACTCGGGCCTTTATTAAAATGGCAGCACCTCCCCAAGCTCTATCTCGAGGGTCCTTGGTATCATATAGTATATAACCATTTATTTTAAACGTACTTCTTGAGGTCAAATGAGTTTCAGAAATCATCATGACATCAATTTGTTTATTTTTAAGAAAGTATTCTAATTCATTTTTATGTTGGCGGATGCCGTTTGCGTTCCAAAAACAAATTTTTAAACAGTTCATGGTTTGTTAAGTACAGCTTGCAATAACATCGATTGCATTCTAAGCATTTCCTGCATCATATTACCCATTGTGTTCGTAAAATTATTTACTGTTTGCACTAATGTTTCCATGGTTTTTTCTAAACGACTTAAATTAGAAAATTGAGTTTCATCATTACTTGGCGAGGCACCTTGCATTGGCTCATGGTTTGATTTTAGGACGTTAGCGTAAGAGGTTCTGTTATTACTAGGCTGGGGGGCTTGAATTGCATTTGTGTTAACCTGATTTGTTACCTGCATTTGAGGGGGATTAGTTTTCGGTCCGACCGACTGCTTGACGATAGTATATACAGGGCATCCTCTATAATTGGCAGTGTGATTACCGCCACAGTTGCTACATTTTTTTAAGTTGGGGTCGGTTTTAGACTTGTCGCAAAGAACTGTTCCATGTAATTCACCACATACTACGCAAACAGGGGGTAAGTAGCAGTATGCCTTAGTATGGCCAAATTCCTGGCAGTTTAGACATTGAACAGGACCATTTCTTTTGTGCGGCTCCTCAATAGTTACCCTTCTGTACAGAATATATTTCAAATTATAAATTGGATGCGTTTCATTTTTTTTGAGCTTAACGTCGCCGGGTTCAAGCTCCACTCGAAATAGTGGTTGGGGATTTTTTTCCCTATTTTTGATATTTGTTACGTTTTTGATTTTAAAGCCCTTCTCTTCCAAAAAAGCTTTAATTTCCCCTGGGTCTACGCATGAGTCTATGCCCTTGATTACTACCTGAAGACCTTTACTGCTCTTCAGTTGATACGTATAAAAGTTTTTATTTAGAGTCTCAAATCTTGTAATTACCTTTCGAAAATCATCCTCGTGATTAACCTGTATTTTAGTCTCGTTAATGATACCGCGCTTTATTGCAGCTACATAAAAGGAATTTTCACCAATCACCGAAATTAAACTTTTTATTAACTCATTAGAGTTTTGCTCTCTAAGGTATATCGGGGGTGGCTTAGACGATTTAATGACGTTTGGTGCTTCAGAGGATTCATCCTCCAGAATCGCGAAACGATTTTGTGTATTTATTTTATCAAAAGATGGTACTTTTGAGGCCGAAGCAACTGCTGCAGAGGTAGGGCTGCGTCCCCGTTTAAGCACTGTTATGTACCTGTCCATACCAACTTGTAGTGTAGGCTTTTGACAACTTTTTACAGGGGGGTTTTCCATTGCATTTGTGTTTAAGTTCATGGTATCATTGCCCACTAAATTTGTTTTTGACGTCACGGCAATACTTGCTGGCCTGGCAACACTTGTCACCAAATCTTGTTGTAGTTTTTTTAATGAGTCACTATCCACCGTTTGTGTAAATACCGAGGGTGAGAGGGAACGTGTTCGAGTAATTGGCTTAGCCGTTAAGTAGTTAATATTGTTTTGTTTTGTTTTATTTATTTCTGCATTATTTTCATTTGCATTAACTAAAACGTAAACGTTTCTTTCATTTTGTCTTAGTGTTGTTTCACTGTTTGTACTCATGCAAAAAATTGTTTTTGTTTTTCACCGTTTTGCTTTGCTTTAATATTTTTATTATTTATTGTATTTTACAACAACAAAAGAAAAACCAGAATTTAAATGTTTTTTTCAGAATATGTATACACATGTATGAACATTCATACGTACATATATATTTTTACTGATTTATTTTATTTAATTTGATCGTTTTAAATTGTTCACTATTATGTTAAATAATTTAATTAACAAAATATATTATTTTGTTTTTTTTTAAGCGTCCATTCGCTGCTTAGATTACAAAATCAAATGTGATTAATTAATAGTTCAAATTGTATGCGGGGCTTAAATACACGTCTGTATCACAACAAAGCACAAACAAATTGAGTATAAGGCGGTTAAATTAACGTTACAAGATTGATTTCTGAAGTGAAGCTAAAGAAAAGGTTTTAAAAAGAAACATTATAGAACTTTAAAATACAATGTTTGTCTACAGTATCACTGCAATTGTTCTGTTTTTTAACGAAGAACAAAACACTATATAATGTTCGGCTCTTTCTTAAAAATAGTTACGAACGGTATTAAGGGTTGTGTTCGTCTACACAAACACTAAAAATATAGTTATCGTTCCTGGGTGTGTGAGCCGAACGCTAAATAATGCTCTGTTTATTTTCGAACACTGATTTAAACTTATTTTTCGAATGTGCTTAAAAGAAATAATTCCCACATTCTGTTAAAGAAAATTGTTTTAAAACTGAGCAAAGAAATGTTAAAAGCACGAAAATCCTTCAATACAACAAAAAAAAAAAAAAACCAATAACTTTTAATATCTTGCAAACTCCTGGATTTACTTTAAAATGAAGAAAGAATCGAATAAATTGCTTCAACTATGAAAGACACATATAGGCGAATTCATACAGGTGACCATACAAGAGTGTTTTGTTGCTAGCTGACCTCTTTTTTTGAATGAAGATACATGGATTCTAAACGTCAAATGCCATCGATAAAAAAACCCTTTTTGCATAGCTCTCTTTGCGGCCACGTGTATGAATTCGCCTTAATATGATCACAGCCACTTTATTTAATATGGTTTCAGAAATTCAAAAATAATATTTTCGCTTTATTGCAGCCAAATTATTGTTATGGTTGTATAATTGTGAACGAATACGCTAAAAGAACACAACACGTACGCTAAAACCAGGGGGCTACTCTCTATTTCGATGCGAAAGCTAAATGCCAACTTGGTACTCTCTATCATTTTCGTAAAATTTTTTGAAAATGACGCAATACTGGCAATAAAAATTAAAGATGGCGCTTGATTGACAGATATGAAATGCTTAAATATGTAAAAATATTTGAAATTGGAATATGTAAATAAAATAATTAGTGATGAATTGCGAAAAGAAAAAGATGGATAGATGTGAAAGACAAATGCGCAAACACATTAAAGAGTACCAATCGCTAGATTTGCTACCATTTTCTTTCGTATCGCAATAAAGAGTAGCACTGATCGGTACATCATCTTGGTATATGTTTTCCTCAGCTAATAATCGTTGCATACAGTTTTTTTTTCGCATACAAATTCACAAACACAAAAGCAAGTTTTAGAATTTTTGTTTTGAAAAATACACTACGTTAGTGTACAGTTTTTTCGAACTCTATTTGAATTTTGAAGAAAAGAAATACAAAATCGAAAAATTATAAATTTTGATTGTTATTTTGGGCAGTTTAATATAATTTTCATAATTTTCTAATAAAACTTCTTTATCTATTTTTCAAAAGAAAAGCAAAACCTTAAAAATTTGCTAAAGTTTAATTGGTTCTTTTGATGTTATATCAATGCAATGAGAGCAAATTAGGCCATTATAAACTTAACCTTACCCTTTGTTTTTAACTTAAAAGCCTGTAGCAGAGAAACTAGAAATTTGTTTGGATTTTATCAGAATGATCCACTTTTGCCACGCACATTTCATTCTAGAATCTAAAGTACATTAAAAAAATAAGCCAACAAATGAAATAAAAAATACAAAGTAAAATCAACAACAATTTTAAAATTACAAACATTTCTTTTTCTTTTAAGCAAATTTCTTCAGGATGTCATCCATCAGAAAGCACAAGAAATCTTGATAAAAATTGCCTTGCCAGTTCTTGGACACCTCTAGCGACATTGGATGTCTTTTATGTTAAAATAAAAGAAATACTTTGAAAATATATTTTACAAAAAAAAAAAAAAAAAATAAAACTAATTTTAAAAGTATGAAACAAAATAAATTATTTTCATGAAAACTTAATGAAGCCAATATAAATTTTCCTTTCTTTTTAATGGCATTTTAAAACGGCCATAAACGAACGGAAAGAGCAAAAACGAAAGAAAAACAAAAAAGCGAACCAGGCAAAACTGTCATTTCGAATAAGAGTGTCAACCCTTTGGTGAATACAAATTTTCACAAACTAATACTGCCACTATTAATAATAATAAATGTCTTCAATCACATTCATGCTCATATATAAACACTCACAGATCCATATATACAGAAGTGAGTGTCCCAGCAAGCACAGTGATGTGAATTATACATTTAATCGTATATTTGCACTGATTTTTTTTTTTTTCAATTTTTATAATTATTTAAAAATATTTGTAAATAATTAGTATTGTGGTTATTTTGTTGAACTATTTATGGTTTTTAATCCAAATTTTAAATATTTTTAATTAGGCTTAAGTTCATGAAATTTAATTTTTATTAAATTATTTTTATGAAGAAAGGAATTTTACAACATGAAAATTAATTAAAATTGTTTTTGATAATCTTTCATTCTTGACGTGGCTCGGGCTCGAACCCTGGCCGGCAGGTTACCATGACATGTTTCGATCGCAACCACTCGATCTCCTCAGATGGATTTGCCGTCTTACACTCTCAGCCATCGACGACTGCTGACGTCACTAGTCAAACATCAATCCTTAAACCAAATTGTATTTTAACATTTGGTAGATCGAAATTTGCTTTCCTGAATGATTATCCATTTTAATTGATTTTACATGTTTTTTCCTTTACTTCTGTTTTTTCGTACTTTCGTCAAGAATTTTTCTTGAAGTCCAAGTACATTTTTTTTTTTTTTTTGTTTTTTCACTTTGTCTTTCTCTTTTCCGTTGACCTTTTTCAGCACAACTTGAAGGACAAATGTACACATAGAGCTCGTGCCTTAGCTTTAACAATAATTAGTATTGTGGTTATTTTGTTGAACTATTTATGGTTTTTAATCCAAATTTTAAATATTTTTAATTAGGCTTAAGTTCATGAAATTTAATTTTTATTAAATTATTTTTATGAAGAAAGGAATTTTACAACATGAAAATATTTTTTTAAGGCAATCGCTATCGCCCTTCTGAATTACAAATTTAATCGTATATTTGCACTGAAATTTTTATAATTAAATTAAATTTTCTTCCTTCGACCTTTTTTTATTAATAAAAAATAAATAGTTTTTTCGAGCTCGAGGACAATATTTGTAAATAATTTTTTTAAGACAAGCGATATCGCCCTTCTCGCGTGGAAATAATTAACCAACTAAAAGGCTTGACAAGCACCTACTTTCCGTTAGCTGACAAACGACACAAACAAAATTATTAAATTTTCTAGAAATTCTTTTAAGAAAATATAATGTTTGTCTATTTTTCGTGCTTCTTTTAATACTTTTTCGCTCTGCAAAATTTTCACTCAAATATTTAAATAAAATTGAAAAATATTCCACCTGTTTTAGAGGAAATACAATTTTTTGGTTTAATTGAACAAACATGCATCAAACGTTTGTCCAAACAAGCAAAAAGCCAAAATAAATTGATAGCAGTTCCTGTAACACTCTTCTGTAACTCACTCGACGAGAACTTTTCGATTGAAACGTGAGAAATGAAACAAAAATGCTATAAATTGAAAAAACAACTGGTTTACTCACTTAACTGCGTCTGTGACACTGCGAGTAATTGCTGGCACGTAAGGAAATTACTCGCCAATTTACAGAAAATAGTGTCTGTAAATATTTTTTGAGAAAGTTTTCGCTTTGAACTGTCAAATAAAAATGGGGTGAGAAAAAATTGTTAACACAAAAAAATAAATATTAAGGCAAATTACGATGGGTAGTGCAAAGTGTGCAAACGATGGAAATGCGTGCAAAAATACACACATTTGCACAACACAACAACAAAATGAGCGTATTTGCAATTTTCTTTATTTTACCTCTTTTGCACTTAAAAAAAAACCATGAGCAAAATTAGTAGTCCATATTTGCCCAGTTACAAACAAATGTAAACAATAACATTTGACATATTAAGCGCCATATTGTTTTTTAAGGAAGCTTATAAATTGAACATTTTCGAGGGTTTTAATATAAAATAGAGAATTAATTTGAAATAATGTAAATAGAACAAATTTATTTAAATTTGCTTGTGTATAATTGTAAACAAATGCAGATTTTTAACAGTGCTGTCAGAAGTTTTTGGTGTTGCCAGATTAAATTTTTAGAAAAATAGCACAATTGCACAAAAAAAAATGGTATGCTCACAATCAATCATCATATGCACTGTCAATTATAAAAAGCAAATTTGCGCAATGATCATCTAGATAACCCTTTTTGCTTTAAACTTTGTTGAAGGATATACAATTGTTTTCAAAGCCTATGACATTTATAACGTAACGACGTAATCTCTTTTTATTACATACACACTTTTTTCTCACCTTTCGAAAAACAATAAAATGGGATTCACGTAATGGTTGTGGTTAAAACCCAAAGTCGAGAGAAGGGATATATCCTGATTTTGAAAACTTGTTGGATAGTTCGAACCGACGGAGGAGTATCTCCTGTCGCTGTTGCTACTCAACAGATGGTGTATGCATTTTTTTTTCAAAAGCAATGGAGCTTAGCTAGCTCCAGCTTCAAAGCATGGGGCGATTGTATAACCGTATTGTACACTCAAATTTCCACCTGGTTGAGTTGATTGCACCTACACCCAACGCGTTTGCTAAATGCATTGTTTTTCATCCAGTGGTTTAGATCTACCATGAAGTAGGTCCGGAGGCAAGTACCTATCCATGGAAGTATTTCCCACATTTGCCAAACAAGCAAACACCCCCAAAAGGTTTGTATAAACGCAAAATTCTGGCTGTTTATCAATCAATTTGTTTAGTTCTTTTTGGTCGTTAACCAGATACTTTTTTTGCTATAAAAATTTACTTTGTTTCTCTTAACCTACTTACAACTACAATTAATGTTGAGAGAATTTCAACTTATTGTAGTGGGGAATGTAAGATGAGATAAGCCCACTGTTTATTGTTGATGTGTTTTGTTTAAACTTTGATATTGTTACAAGTAGAACTGTTGCTTATAAGTCTTATACGTTTAACTGTTTTATTTGGTTTAATATCTTTAGTTTTTCTAAAATCTTTATGGATGAAGTTTTCTGATGATCTGGCCTAAGCAACCAGTGAAATGCGCATAGGAATAGCTTATCCCATCAACAATAAATTTCAAGTGTTTTTATCAAGAATAAAAACTGGGAATTAAGCACGAATAACAAAACCTTTTGAAAATTAAAATTTTCAATCGTAAAAATTTTAAAATTAACCAGGAATGCCCTTTTGAAGTGAATTAAAAAACTATTACAGAATTAGAGAAATAGAGAAATAATTTTTTTTTTCAACCATCCAATTTCGCATGGAATGTCCCATAAAATTTTTGGGGTCTTAGATGAATATAAAAAAAGTTTCTCACGGAATGACAAACTAAGTATTCCCTCATTCATCACTAGAGTTGGAGGGTTTACCAAACATTAAACGTCAAAAATAATTAGAAGTTATAAGTTTTCTGTCAGATTTTCAATAACTGGTAGATATCGAAATAAGATTTTAGGGAAATAACAAATTAACGTCGAAGTGATGTAGTCGCCGACTTGATGGGATAGCAACTTAAAAATGTCGTCATCTCTGGCAATGAATTAAAAGCCGTTCACGTTACATTTGAGATGATTTAGACGACAGTTGATTAAGGCGAATTTAAAAAGGTAAGTGCAACTCGTCAGCCGTTCATCAGCTGTCTCCACGGTGAATTCAAAATATAATCCACAAACTACAAAAATACGTTTGTTTATGTTTTGCGCCATAATAAAAGAAAAAAGTCTGAGAAAAATTTAATTCAAAAGTGTGAAAAATATTTTTATAATAAAACTATTAATTCCTTTTATAAAAAAGTGAACATTTTAATTTTATATAAAAATGCGTTGGCGTTCCGTTTGCTGATTTTGACAACAATCTATTAAATTCCAAAAAAAACATATGGCTTTTTGTAGTTGTAGAGTTGCACTTACCTTTTTAAATTCACCTTGACAGTTGGTTAATACTATGTTCACACTTGGGTTCTTAAACGCGTTTAAGCAGCTCGAACGTGATTAAGCTCTAATCACTTCAAAATCGAGATGATTATCCATACATTGAAGTGATTTGTTAATCGCTTCAAATTGACATGATTAAAACTAAATCACTTCATAAACCACATAGAATCCACTGAACATACCTCAAATGTAGAATCGCCAACATAATCGTGTACAACCGGCCAAGATTTCTACTTAATGTTTTTATTTTTTTCCTTAAATAATTCATAAATTTTCACAATTTCATCATTAAAATGAGGAAATTAATCTTCTGATAACTTTATAAAAGTGTTTTTATCCTGTGATTATTTACTTCTCTCAAATCGACATCAAATTAATATCTATCAAGGTTTCTGAAATTCTTTACAATTTTCGGCCAAATGTTACTCGAGGAAGCAGGAATTGTTAAATTTTTCTCCAAAACTGTCATGATAAAATAAAATTTTTCCAATGTTGTCTATTTATTTTCAAATGCATAAATTTGGTTTGAGAAATCATTCGAGAACTAAAAAAAAATCAAATATTATTGACAAATTTTTTGGTCTTTGAGAAAGGTTTATGAAAATTATCGGCATTTAAATGGAAAGTAAATTTTCTATGAAAAGTTTCCCTAACAAACGTTTGTTAAATTTAATAATCGTTTATGAATACGGAGGTTAAACTATAGCCAAAAAAAAGATTTGGAAATTTAATTTGATTTTGAATTTGAGTTTCCTGGGTTAGAAATATGTATACTAGATAAAACTACAAGAACAACATTTGTATGAATATGAATAACTCGTATTCACAGTCATGAATACAACATTTAAATTCCACTTCTTGTTTCTCCTTTATAAATATTTTTTTATTTGCTTCTGCTGTTTCTTTTTGTTTAACAAGTTTTCTTTATTTTCCGTTGAATCGTTTTATATTTATTTAAAAAAAAAAAAAAATATAGTTAAAAATGTAAAATAAAATAAAAAGACTGAAATGAATAAATAAAAAACACAACCATTTTACATTTTATTCCCTCGAGCGCATTGAAAGAACACACTCTTACTTTTATTGTACCATTTGAGTAGAAGAATATTCATTTCTTTTCATTGCAGGTTCAGTGGTTATGGCTCTTTCACTTATTCTAACACTCTCTTTCTCTAACGCTGACAGCTGCAGGGAAGTTAAACCCATGTAAATAATAGATTCATATGGGACACGTAAAATAGAGCGGTAGGGTCATTTATTTTAAGGTTTTTTTTATTTTGTCAAACAATTTTCTGGGGAAAAATTGCCATTGAAAATAATTAAGATTTTTAAAGATTTTTTTTAAGATTTCAAAAGAGTTCTTAAAAAAGAATTTGAAAAGAAGATTTCATGTGGAAAATGTTAACTGATACATTTGCAAGAACTCTGGAAATTATTTTAGAAAATACAGGGTGCTAAAATATAATTTGTCATCTTTGGCTATCAAATACAGTTTGACTCAATATTAAGACGTATGCGAAGCATGCAAAAGTAGAAAGTAAACATGCGTACGATACGGATGTGCATTCTACGCGTTTTGTTGTGTAACTTGTCACATAACATTACAATGATTCTTATTTTTTAACAGATGCACAAAACGCAATAACGCATAGAACGTGTGGTGTGGACAGCTAATAAAACGACTAGAGAAGAAACTCCCAGGCAAAAACATTTTTCTCTCTCAAAATTTCCTACGTCTGAAGTTACAACAATAAAAAATAAAACACATTTCGAACTAAGAAAATCATGGAGGTTTTTGATAGCGGAGTAGGGGGTTTCTTCCACTTTCTCTCTCATTATTTGTCCAAGTCCAAGGCGATTCATTACAAGGTAAACATAGACTTTGACAATTCGAAACAATGTTTTGTTAGAAATTGTTGACATTTCGAGTTGTAAACGCAAACAATACAATGCAAAAACACTGAAAAAATTTTCTTCACAGATCCAATGAAATTTACATTAAAATTCAACCTATGTAACCTTTCATTGGATTAATGAAGGATTAATAAAATCAATGACAAAATTTTCATTGATTTTATGAATCCTCATTGAAAAAATGGATAAAATAAACGTTTGTCATTAAACTAATGCAAAATTTTCATTGATTTTATGAAACATTTCATTAATCCAATGAAAGGTTACATAGGTTAAATTTTAATGTAAATTTCATTATCTGTGAAGAAAATTTTTTCAGTGTAGAATGCATTACTTTTAGTATCGTTTCACTAGGAAACTTCGGCAATTATTTGCACAGTCGGTGCGAAAAATTCGATTTAAAGAAAAATTCGCAAGTCTTTAGCAGAAATGTAATCGAGCTTAGGTTTAAGGCAACGAAGCCAGAAGTCGCCAAAGTTGGGTGGGTAACTGGACTATATCCCTTTTTATATGTTGGGTTGGACTAAAGAGATTTATTTAATATAAAAACATTCAACTATGCTTGTACCAAGTATTTTTTTTTTTTTCAAATGCATTGAAATAAGTTTATTCAATACAAGGTAGTGCAAAAGTCATCCTCCCATCGGCAGATTTAATTTTTTCTAATGGCGGTAAATTACAGTTCTTCTTTGACATTTGTGAAGTCAACAGATACAAAATACTAGACACCAACACAATTCCATTTGAACACAAATTCAAATCATTGAAAATTTATCAACTCAATACTGAAGAGTCGCTGTATTCAGAGGTTTTAAAAGAACAAAATACTGTCCGAATTGTATTTTTTGCAACACTATTCAAATTGTGCGACGAACAGTAAAGCAGAGTATTTGTCATTACAGTTGAACAGACACTTGATTGTTGTTGTGTGTTTAATTTTCAAATACATTTAGGCACGTCTTTACAAAATACAAGTCTATAAGAAATAGATCGTTGTACTTCTCAAGCACACACAGAGAAGTTAATAGTTAAAGTGCGTCGAAAGACGGCAAATTTTGCAAAGAAAAAATCGTCAAAACCGTAAATTTGACTTACTTTAATCGTCATAAAAATTATCATTATCATATCAAGTAACACTAACTTTTATTAGTTGTTGAACATGTTCAGCTTTTTCCGTTTGTTTTAATAGAAATAAAAAAATCATACAGATGTATATTTCTTGTGTCCAAAGATCTCTTAATATATAACCTCTATTCTTCTACATACCTATTGAATATTTATGCAAGTTTTAACTTCATTTGCAGTCCAACTTAAACCAGAGCGGAAAGCGTTTTTTAAAAATAAAAAATTAATTTTTTTTTAAAAATTGAAAATAGGAAAATTTCGAAGCTTGTCAACAGATAACTTTGCTTGGCTTGTATTGTTCAAGAAGTCTTATATCCTAGTATGCTACAAAAGTTTAATAATTCAGAATCAGAATATGTAAATATCCTTTCTGTCACTCACTGTATTTGTTGTATCCAAGACCAGGGTTGTTAGATGTGACGATTTTTCGTCATTTTGACGCTTTTTTTTTGAGAAAATACAGTAAATTGACGATTGACGATTTTTAAACTAAAAGTAATAGAGTTATGACGATTATGACAATAAAACACTCACAAGAAAAATTAACAATTATATTGGGAACAGTTCAAAACGTAAAAATTAATTTTTCGAAATACAAAAATTATTGGATATTAAACACTCTGTACGGCTAGGACATCGAATCAGTCACAGACTTCACCTACCTAGGCAGCCAAATTACACCAGACGGAGGTACTCGTGTTGATATACCACACATAATTAAGAAGGCGAAAGCTGCTTTTGCTGGCCTATATAAGATCTGGCGAAGTAATCAAATCAGCACCAAAACAAAAATTCGCCTCTTCAAAAGCAATGTACACTCTGTGCTGCTTTATGGATGCGAAACTTGGCTCACGTCTGTTGAAATTAACAACAAGTTGCAAAACCTTTGTCAACAGATCTCTGCGTCATATTCTCCACATATGGTGGCCACACAACTGGGTGTCAAATGAGGAGCTATACCGCAGAACTAAAATAAAACCAATTGCTGTTGAAATTCGGTTAAGGAAATGGAGATGGATAGGACACGTGCTACGTAAACCAGCCAACGACATATGTAGAGAGGCCTTTGATTGGAATCCTCAAGGAACGCGAAGAAGAGGCAGACCACGAGGTAGCTGGAGACGAAGTCTTGAAGAAGAGATAAATCTTCATCCGGGAAATTTATCATGGAATAGAATAAAAAACTTAAGTTCAAATAGAAATTATTGGAATAATTTTGTATTGGCACTATGCGCCTACGATTTGGCGTAAAAGCAACAAATTATTATTATTATTAAACAAAAAAAAGTTCTTCCCCCATCACAAACCAGGTGGTTTTCATTAGAAGCACTAGTAATTCGAATTCTACAATTATACGAATGCCATCGATACGGCAAAAAATATACACTAGAGCTTCGATTTGCGTCGGTCCTATTTGGTCCGCTTTTTAAAAATTGGTTAAATCCGCTTCGCGTTTTAATGATTTCGATTTGCGTCGCTACATACGATTTCATTTTTTCGCTGAAGTCATAATCATATTTGAAGAATTTTTCTATTTGCGTGTAAAAAGCCGAATTCACATTTAATTCTGTTAGGTAAGTTATTCTAAATATAGTTGAGTGTTAGGAAGTAAGAAGTAAGTTAGTTCTTAATAAGAAGTTGTGTAGAAAAATGAGTGTAAAGTGAAGAAAATGCACTAGTTTGGAACTAAAATTGGACGTAATAAAACGTTTCAAGTCGGGTAAAAGGACTGTTGATATAGGTAGAACCCTTGGTTTATCACCTTCAACAGTAAAAACAATTTGCATTGGTGAAAGCGCTAAAAATTAATCATTTAAAGATAGCTAGAGTTAATAGCAAATGAGATTTTATTTTTTATTTAATGTTTTTGTGAATAGAGATAACTGAAATAAATATGTAAATGTTTGTTATGTTTTTATGAAAATATATTTTTTCTTATGTATTTCTTTTCAAATGATAAATATATTTCAGCCCACTTGCTGAAATAAATAGAATAAAACTTAACCATATCACTTTCTTTATCATAAATATAATTTCTTGCTAAAAATTTATATTTTTGAACAACTCAATGCAATAAATTGTCTCCAATTTGTAAAATTTAAATATTTGACGATTTGTTGACGATTTTGTTAACTGTTCATGACGATTTTGACGAATTTTGTTAAAACTTTTGACGATTTTTGAAGAAAAAAGCCTAACAACCCTGTCCAAGACTACTAAATGAGAGCGGGGGTTGTGTAAATGTATGGGTTCTTTTATGTGAAAATATCTTTCTGTCAAATGTTTTGTATGAGATTCTCAATTACCTTTGCACTCAGGCACTTTTTCTTGTTGAAATCCCACACAAAACAAATTAATAAAACTGAAAACCGAACCGAACCGTACCAAAACCAAAGCATAACAAGTTCAAGAAGTCTTATGTCCTAGTATGCTATAAAAGTTAAATAATTCAGAATCAGAGACGTGACTCGAATGAGATCATAAATAACACTATGCTAGTTGAAAAAAAATAGACAAGCCGGGCACATGGCGTTTTCGCATAATTGGGGAACGCTGAATCCAATAGTTCTAACCGTATTTATAGGTTAGCTCTTGTTTTCAAGATATACCGTTATTTCGAAATGAGGTTGCACAGCAAAACTTTTTTCTAATATGCGCAGTCGTTTTAGAAACATAATTTTTTTTTCGAAAAAAAATAATTTTTTATCAAAATTTCGAAATTTTTGTTTTTTAAAAATGCATAAAAAATTAAAAATGCAGCTATGCTTCTAATTTTTGCAGACATATGAAAAACGAAGCTGCAAACAAAACAAGCCATAATTAAAATCTGTTACCAACTTTTGATTTTATTCACAAAAGTCGAATAATTTTAATTAATTTAAGAATTTAATAAAACGCAATATTTGTATGGGAGCCCCCTAAGAAGTAGTGATACGGGGCAAGTATGTCTCGAGGAAATGTTAAGGACAAAAACCTATTGGATCGGCCATACATTTTATCCGACCAGGGGCGACTCCTGTGTGGGAGCCCCCTTAAGGAATGGAGATAGCGGGTAGGTTAGTTTTAAATAAATGATTGAGATGAAAAATTAAGTGGGATTGGCTACACATTTCATCCATCTAGGGGCATCCTAGGCGCTGCAGGGGCAAAATTTAAAAATTTAATTAAACGGCCATATTTGTATGGTAGCACCCCCTAAGGGGTGGAAATATATGGCAAGTATGTTTTAAGAACATGTTAAGAACAAAAAAATAATGGAGGTCGGTCATACATTTTATCAACCTAGGGGCGATTCCTTGGCAGTTATGGGGCTTTTTCTTCAACATATTTCTAGTCTGCATTGAACATTTGGTATTGTAGCAACCGTAAGGAATGGAGATAGCGTATGAAATAAATGATTAAGATGAAAAATAAAGTGGGATTGGATATACATTTGACCCATCTAGGGGCATCCTAGGCGCTGCAGGGGCCAAATTTAAGAATTTAATTAAACGGCCATATTTGTATGGTAGCACCCCCTAAGGGGTGGAGATATATGGCAAGTATGTTTTAAGAACATGTTAAGAACAAAAAAATAATGGAGGTCGGTCATACATTTTATCAACCTAGGGGCGATTCCTTGGCAGTTATGGGGCTTTTTCTTCAATATATTTTTAATCGGGGAGGTATGTTAGAAATAAATGATTGAAATGAAAAATAAAGTGGGATTGGTCATACATTTGACCCATCTAGGAGCATCCTACGCGCTGTACCGGCTTTTTACACTCAAAAGAAAAATCTACCTATTCGTACTCAAATCAATCCGAAATCAGATTGATTTAAGTAAAGCTAAATTAAATCAATCTCAAAATGCGCTTGATTCAAGTATTTTAAAGTTGATTCAATCCCAAATTCGTACTTGAAATAAACCAAAAGTGATATTAGAAAGAGAATTTTATTATGATTGATTCACTTACCCGTTTTACACCTTACAGACTTTCAATAATAAAACACCAGCATCATTCCCGATATGGTTTTTACTTTAAAAACTTAATGTACATTTATATCTTAAAATATAAACTAAATGAGAACAAGAGTTCTCAATTTTACTTTTTAAACATGAAAATTAAGTGTTTTCGTCTTAGTCTGTTATTTTCGTTATTTCTACTCACAACAAGCAAATCGTTTTTAGCTACTTGTGTGGTGTTGTTATAGTGTCTGCAACATACTTTGATAACTTAAATGAGATTTTTACGCTCACTTTGTAATTTTACTCTCAGAGTAGCACTACCAACGAAAAGTTTAATTCTTTTTTTTACTTGGTTTTAGAATTTTTTACTTATTTTAACAATTTCCAGAATTGATTTTCGAAAATAATCCCATTTGGAATTGTTTTAAGAACGTTTTAGTGTTATTCGTACTTGAATTTTTGAGCACGACTCGTACTTAAAGTGAGTATAAAAAACTTAATTAATAATGTGTACATCGTTTACCAATAAACATCCTGGCGGTACTACACATATGATGAACAACTGAAGCACAGCCGCGAATAACGTTTTAAGTTACAAAATAATAATTTTTCAGGAGAGCAAAAAAACGTTTTTTGACAAGCAGCATTATTTGTTTTAAAAATTTTTTTTTTCTATTATTTAAAATAGTGATAATAAATACTTTAATGCAAAAGGCTTTTAAACATTATTCCGCACTGCAAAACCATTTCTGTTTCATCATTATGTTAGTAACTTGCAATGTTCTTCCACTGGCTGACACTTTGTACGCCATTTTGAAGGCGTTAAGGTGCATAGTTTTGGTTGATTTGATGTTTAAACTGTGTAAGAGAGTAAAGTCAACGTTTATCTGCAAAAAAACAGTTTTTGCAAAATGTGGCGTTTACAACGTTTTTCGCGGCTGTGCTTCAACTGTTGGTCAAACTAAACAATGTGTTCAGTGAAAAAAACAGTATTTTTAACTGAAACTAATTTAAAGAAGTTATGTTTCAAATAAACCCGAAATATTCACCCGGGTGGGTATTGGTAAGGCGAAGGTTAAAACGGATTCTAAATATAGAAGTGAAATCGTTTAGAATTTCGCTTGCACAACTTTGTGGCAACTCAGGTCCGCACCTTTTTTTAAAAAAGGTACCAAATAATTTATGCTCAATTACAGTTCCGCTGCAGACTTATAAAATTTAATCGAAAACGGACTATGGATTTACTAACGTCAGATTTACTTTCTCAATTTTTCTAAATTCCTGCATTGTGCAATGTGGAGAACATCCATGGCAGCATGGCGGCATTTTTTAATAAAATTCAAACCCTAAACAGCGCTATTACTAAAAGAAAAATTTCTATCATAAAAAAAATATGGGTGTTAATAAAATTTTTCACCAATCCTCTATTTCCCCCCTAAATACACATATTCAAACATACGAGTGTTAAGACGTTGCCATTAAATTAAACATAAACAATTTCATTTTATATTCGCCCACCTTTCAGTGATTCTTTAATTTTTTATTTTAACACTTAAGACCACGTGTAAAACATTATTCTCATTAAAATTTTAAAGTGTCCACCTGGGTATTCATCCCAAGTTATATTTATCGCAGCATTTATTTATGTGAATGAGTGTGTGTAAATGAATGTGTGTGTGCGTCTGAATATGATATAAATGTGTTCGTTTGTGTCGGTATGTTAAGTTAAATAGCATGTATTTAGGCGTAAGCTTTTATGTAAATTTCAAAGATGCTTTCTTAGATTTTAATTTTCTTGTTTTTTGCTATTCTTGAAAACATGTTCATAAACAGTGTGTAAAAGTTATTAGAAATTAGATATATTAGAAGAACATATTAGGAAAATATTTTGCTTAAGATGGTTTGGCTTGGAGGGCTTTTTAATTACCGGACTCCACAGCTCTGGATTAAAGTAACACACAACCTGCGTTCTTTAATCTACTACAAAACACGATTAAGTCCTTTGCGGCAACGACAACCGTAATAAGGCTGATTATTGATTTATTATCTTATAGTTCGATATCCTGAATTTCGTTAGTTAAAACCGAAAAAGGTCAGAGTATGGTTCACTCCATGTCAGGTAGTTCTGGGCTTAGGACCGACTTTATGTTAAAAGTCCAATATACAAATATTTTTTTATGTAAATGTCCTTCCTGTCACTCACTGTATTTGTTGTATCCAAGACTACTAAATGAGAGCGGGGGTTGTGTAAATGTATGGGTTCCTTTATGTGAAAATATCTTTCTGTCAAATGTTTTATATGAGATTCTCACTTACCTTTGCACTCAGGCACTTTTTCTTGTTGAAATCCCACACAAAACAAATGAATAAAACTGAAAACAAGACTAAATCAAACCGAACCGAACCAAAACCAAAGCCTTAAACCCATAACAATTTCAAAGACGATGGAGAACAAGAAGAAGCATCCGCAACAACAACTTCTAGGCATTGAGTTTTCTAAAGGTACAATAAAAATGGCATTGTATGAAAAACGCCTGAAGGGATGTTGAAGTGAATGGCAGCTACAATGTAAGTGGTAATACACGTAATAGATACGATTTAGCTTTCATTTATGTTGGCTCTTTCTATTCTATTGCCACACAAAGCCACACAAATACTTAGTTAGGCCCACAATTACACTAACATAAACACATCTACATTTTCTTTTTTTTTTTCATTTAAACTTAAACTCTTAAACCTGCAAGCATTTAGAAGAGTTTTGGACAAAGCAAGTGACCACGCGTTACTTCTTCTCTTCTTCTGAATGATTTAAGAAAGTCTATTAATTTTTTACCAAAAGAAAATAAAAATTTTACTTTTATCACCACTTCTGGATGATAATAAGAGGATAACGCACAGTTTACACAAGCAAAATACCTTTGTCGAAGAAAAATAATACACAATTCTTTTACTCTTTCAACTTCCGGACAAAGAAAAAATACCCCAAAATTGTGCACCAATTAAAGCATTTATCAAAAATAATACCAGTTTTAATTAAAAACTTAATCAAGTGAATTAAACGTTTAATTGAATTAATTAATGTGGTTACTGGTGCAATTTTAATTAATTTTTTTTTATATAATCAGCCATGTCGCAGAGTACAATGCCATTCGGAAACGGAATTCATTCCGTACTTTGGTGCTTCAGAAAATGACGCAAACATTTTTCGGTATGAAACAATTTTTGTTTTCATTAACGGAATGGAAGTTTTCTGTATCTGAACGGCCACAAAACTATCAAAATACACTTTCTATCAATAAACAAATATGTTTTCTTTGATTCCAAATGGAATCATTTAGTACTCTGCGATATCAATTTTTATTTTTTTCTGTGAACATGAATTGTAAAGTTTTTATTGGGTGCAAAACATCACAACAAATGGCGCAGCGTTTGCACGTGGCTTGTGGCTTTAATAACTTATAGCATTTTGTGCCACCATTTGCGAAAAGTTTTGATGATAGCTTTTGAAAAAAGCAGCTGAAGCACACCGATTGTTTAACAAAGCTTATTCTGAATATAATCCTTGGTGGAACCTGTAACCCCTAAATGATGCGTTCCCAGCTGGCCCCTCAGATATGAGCGGAAGGAGTGAAATTTAATTGCTCCCGCGGACTCATAGGCCCATCGATCTCCGGGTTAGGAGCGGTTCGAGCAGCGTCTGATTTCTGAGGAGCAGCTGTTGGTTGTCTGGAAGCATAGCTGGCAGCCCCTCTGAATCGGGTGCATGAGATTAAACTCCTGGTCAGTTAAAAACACATTATCAACGAAACCACAAGAAATGGTTATAACAATTACAATCCCCCCTCGTTGACAACTTTCGGAATAAAAACCAAGACACGATTCGGAACACGGGGTATTAGAACAATGCTGTAACAACCATCTAAACTCACCCTTCGCCCAATTTTTCACCTAGGAACTTGAATAATAATAAAAAAATCTATCGATTTCAACGCGTGAGAGATGATTTTTGCCCTTTAGAAGGTGTCATTTTAACACAAAGAGTTTACTATAAATTTGATGAATGATAAATTTGCTGTCAAACTCAAGAGGAACAAGAGGAAATTATTTGAAGCAAATAAAGCAAAAATTTCAAAAATATTCGCAAACTGTGGAATTCATTCAACAGAAAGGGAATTATGGAAAACAGTAGTAGAAGTCAACAGACGTTCAAAGGCAATTAAATATCGAGTCCTAACCGCGAAAATAACTTAAGCGCCAAAAATCAAATTTTCTAGGAGAGAGTTTTTTATTTTATTTCATATAAATTTTGTGTGAAATTTGCCGCTTACGATGAAATTGTTTTGCTAAAAAATACCGTTTTGCTTAAATGGAATAGTAAGAGTTCTTTCGCACTTTTAGGATAAAAAATACTTGATACCCTACATTTTTGTCTTTAACTTATTTTTATACACTTCATCGAAGGTGATGTTTTTATGCCATTTTTTTCTGTATATCAGAAAAACGGCAAGAGCCAAAGTTTTTTCAAATTAGATACAAGCATTTCGGTTTTCAAAACACAACTCCTCTAAATAAATGGGCGGGATTGGAGGGGTGGCGTGGCACTTACCATACAAAGACATTTTAAATTTCTGTATATTTTGAGAACGGAAAGAGCCAAAGCTTTTGTCGCATCTTGTAGGGATTTTTTTTTTAATTTAATTGTTTGCGCTGCTTAAAATATGAGGTTTGGTGTAAGAAATCTTGATCTAATTTTTCAGGTCAATCCGACGGTGCCTAGCTGTGCCGGGTGGGGCCCAAAGTTCCCCATATTATAAAAAAACATATTTTCTATCAGATCTGAAAAGCCGAAAATCAAAAATATGGCTTCGTTACGATCTTCCACAGAGAAAGTACTTCAAGTGTGCCAAATTTCAGCTTCCTATGTCATCAGATGGCTTCAGAAAGTTGCGGATAGAATAGGACATACATGCAAACATCCTGACATACTAAGAAATTATATATTGTATAGATAGATTAAAGTATTTGCTGTTTAATATTTTAGTATGATACGAACGAAAGATTTTTAACTAATTTTAACTAATTCGGGGTCGCTGAATCCAGTGGTGCTAGCCGTTTTTTTAGGTTAGCTTTGGTTTTCGAGATATACCGTTATTTCGAAAATTAAGGATGTTGCACAACATATGTTCGCGCAACTCAAAAACGCTTTAGTTTATTGAAAAACTAAAAAAAAACCGAAATTCCGAAATAAAATTTACTTTAAGAAAGTTAAAACTTTTTTCTTTATGTTGGCTTTGGTTTTCGAGATATACCTTTATTTCGAAAATTAAGGATGTTGCACAACATATGTTCGCGCAACTCAAAAACGCTTTAGCTTATTGAAAAACTAAAAAAAACGAAATTCCGCAATAAAATTTGCTTTAAGAAAATTAAAACTTTTTTCTTTATGTTGGCTTTGGTTTTCGAGATATACCGTTATTTCGAAAATTAAGGAGGTTGCACAACATATGTTCGCGTAACTCAAAAACGCTTTAGTTTATTGAAAAACTAAAAAAAACCGAAATTCCGCAATAAAATTTACTTTAAGAAAGTTTAAACTTTTTTCTTTATGTTGGCTTTGGTTTTCGAGATATACCGTTATTTCGAAAATTAAGGAGGTTGCACAACATATGTTCGCGTAACTCAAAAACGCTTTAGCTTATTGAAAAACTAAAAAAACCGAAATTACGCAATAAAATTTGCGGTTTTGGAGAAGTGGGCGCGACACAAAATAGATTTGTTTAGATCTAAAGAACAGTTTTTTATAAATTTCTGTTATCAGCGCACCATGGTGATAGAATATACAATTGGGCATAACGCCTTTTTATTTTTAATATTATACGTCTTCTTTTTGTTAAAAGTGTTTGCCTTCTTTTAGATATCTTCAAATGTTTGCTATCAAATTGAAAATGTATCTGAGAGAATCTTAAAAAAATAATTTTTTTCTCGCTGCAATCATTTTCGATCGAAAAATACTCTAAATAGTTACTCCCCATTTAGCAAAAATCTATCGCTTTTGCTATCAAACTCTTATCGATGTAGTGACATCGTTAACAATAAATAAAAGAATCTTTTTTTAAATCCATTTCCATCAAAACAATAGAGAGAAATCGTTTCAAACAGAAACATTTAAACTGTATACTCTTTTTGAAAGATTATTTTAGAAGATTAACTTTAATTTTCATGCCATTTTTTATTATAACATGAAGTACCTTTTGATAAATTGTTACTTTTCTAATAAAATTTTCATGTTGAAAAATACAACTTTTGGTTTAAAACTTTTTAACAAGACAAAATTAAAATTTTCGATTAGCCAAATATTAAGTTGTTCGATTATTATTCGATTAAATTTTTACCTAGAATAATTATTCTCGCGAATAATCGATAAATACAAAACATAGATTTATTGAATACCCTAATTAGCAGAAATGCCAATTTAATAATTTTTTGATTTTTTTTTTCACAGTTTTAATAGTCTTATTAAGGTCTGGTAGAAGGTTGTTTTTATTCCTCTCAAAAAAAAAAAACATCTTCTTCATCAGAATCATTGTGGTAAAAGACTGTTCTAAACCATCTTAAAGGTAAATTATTCCCAAACTCTTTGGTTTCAATCTTTGTACTATATTTAAAACTCGAAGGAAATGTTAAGTTGAGTTAAGAAATAGTTAAAGCGTATTTAAAACGTACCGGCTGAATTTTTTACATTAAAGAAAAAAACTAACACTGTGAGATAAAAAAAAAATTCGATTAATCGTCATAAATTATTCGAATTATTTGTTAATCGAATATAAGCAATTTTAAATTATTCGAACAGTTGATCGCTCAAAATTAATCAATTAATCGAACAACGGTTATTCTTTTGAATACCATACTGCTTATACTTAAACGTAACAGCATAAAGAGTATTAGTCTTCATCTCAACTGTTAAAATTTTTTTTATTTTGTATGATTTTTTTTTTAAATTTTTTTCTGTTTCTTTAACGGACCTTTTAATGCCTGGCGACCACAAAAGTTAATGGAAATCTGCTTCCTCGTTTTTCCGCGCAAGCACACAAAGATTTTGAACAACGATTAATCATAGAAACGCGAATTCAAATAACAAAAGATACCGAAAAGACCAGTATCGTATCATTTGTATTATTTTTTTTATTTAAAATGTGGTAAAAAGATGTGTTTTTGACAGAGCAAAATACAATGAAAATACTTTTAAGATAATTGTTATAGCTAAAGCACAGTGGGTTCATTTCTTCATTTTGCTCTGAACAAAAATAAAAATTAAACCAATTCAAGATAAGTGCAGGGGTTTTTTGACCTAATATAAGACTCTCGATGGCAATGGGCGAATCACCGAGTGTTTTTCAGGCCGAGATCAGGAATGCAGACTGTGTCTAGACGGGGACGAGACGACGGAGCATGTACTGTGTGACTGGCATGGTATAGTGTGTGCGTCCCGAATGGGTGATATACCGGCAAAGGCCCTGGTTGGGTTCCTATGGGAAGCAGAGGGTCTTTTGGCCAACTAAGGGGAGTGGGTACAATAGACCTAACCTGGTCGCGGTACCTGTCACTGTGGGGAAACCTCCCCGCTTTATCATTGGAAAAAAAAATTCAAGATAAAAAAAACCAAATAATTTCTTTCTCTCTCAGAAGTAAGACGTCAAACACAATATAAAAAAATTTTGTCCGGACAAAAATTATGTTAGGAAAGCATGGGTGAATCGAGCTTAACTTTAAAGTTTTGAATAAATTGAACAAATCATATCGTGCCTTTGTGCAATAGAGTCATAACTCAAGTTTGAATTATCTAACACCTTAAAATTTCGTTCTTCTCTCTAGAGTTGAGTCTATATGATATATGTATGAAATTTTTCACAATATAAAGCAACGTTATGGCAATTAACTCCACATTCTTAACTAGTAGGCGGCCCTATGTTTCACTTGGAATTAAAGAATTAAAAACATTAACTTAAAAATCAGGGTTTTACAGTTCATTTATGTTTGTAAAAGTCTCAAAAAGCAAAAATACAGTGTAATTAAATAAGTGAATACATTTTTTGTTTCTGTTTTCTTTTTGGGGTTTTTATACCCACACCACAATAGTGGAGAGGGTATTATGCATTTGTGCTGATGTGTGTAACGCCTTAAAATATTGGTCTTAGACCCACCTTAAAGTATACCGATTGACTCAGAATCACTTTCTGAGTCGACCTAGCGATGTCCGTCCGGCTGGCTGGCCAGTCGCTTTCCATGTAACCTTGTGCGCAAAGTACAGGTCGCAATTTTGGGAGATAATTTGATAAAATTTGGAACATAGGTTCTTATTGGCACAAGGAGATAGCCTATTGAAAATGGGCCAAATCGTAGGACCGCGAGGGAAGATAAGGAGAAACTTCTTCCTCTCAGAAACTATCAAACCGATTTTAATGAAATTAAAGACATAGATACAACCATATCTTTATGGACACAAAGGCGATGCATTTTTTAAAAAATGGGACCACGAGGGGTGATAGGGGCAATTTCTGCCTCTCAAGCCGATTTTAATGAAATTTAAAACATTGATAGATGCATATCTATATGGACACATAAGCTATACAGTTATTCAAAAATAGGACCACAAGGGGAGGTTCAAACCATTTTTAATGAAGTTTATAAAAATAGATAAATCCATATTAATATGGGCACATAAGCATGTGCTGTAGGGTATCATTTGGTCGGGCTTGACCGACTATACTTTCTTACTTGTTTAATTTTATTTTGAAAGTCAGTCACGAAGAACATATCGAATAATAAGCGATAAGGCCCATTTCCAACTCGATCGTGAAGTAAATAAACAAAATTGCATAATATGGGGCACCCAGAACCTAAAAATAATTGTTAAACATCAAATTTACCCACCCACATAGATGCCCATATTAATATTGACCCATATTTTTTTGAAAACGACGAATAAGTTGCGGTTAATGTAAATGGCATTCAATACCAGGCAATGATTGAAACCAGTATTTAGCGTTCGGCTCACACCCCGGAACGATATCTACTTTTTTAAGTGTTTTTGTAGACGAACACAACACTTCATACCGTTCTTAACTATTTTCCAGAAAGAGTCGAACGTTATATAGTGTTCTGTTCTCCGTTAAAAAAAAACAGAACAACTGTAGACAAACATTATATCTTAATGTTCTATAATGTTTCTTTATTTTACATTGATAAAGAAATGAAAAAACAAAAAATTTTAGAAACGACCGCTGCACGAACAGCTTGTGTCTGTATTATGTAAAATTATTTTTCTGGGTTTTTGCTTTCTTCCGTATGTGTATTTTGTTTTTGTAAACAATTTTTGTTTTTTTTTACCACCAAAAAAGGCGCTAAGCACAACAGAAACGAACGAACGCTATTGAGCTGAACCTAACACAATGAATTTTGTGGTTTAAAAAAACCGAACGGAATTAAATGTTCTCATCTTTTTGCTGAGTTGGATAAGAATAGTATTATTTTTGTGTTCGAAAGATGACAAACAGGAAAACGTTATTTTTTTAATGATTTACTACACAAACACTAATATTATTATTAAATATGCACCAGCAAACAAATTAATAGTATCAATTAAATATTTATTTAATATAATTTCTATATTTTCTGAAGTTGTTGATATAAGTTAAAGTTAAATTCAGTTGATTTAATTTTTTTTTATTAAAACTGATTTTATTTTTGATTGGTGGTTTAATTGAAAAAGAAAAAAATTTCGCGAAATTTTATTGCGTACAGCACTTTCAAACAATTTGAAACATTTCAGTTTTTTTTATTTCAATTAAATTTTCACCCAAAATTTAATTTAAGTTTATAACTTTTAAATTTAAAGAACGTACCCCTAAACCAAATCTGCTTCTTTTGTAAGCGTCTTAACGAATTTAAGCTTCTTTTACAAAATGACATTTTATCTTGGGATTGCAGAGCATGATAAATAAAGTTGTAGTTTAAAACATCTGTGCTAAACAAACAAAAAAATCCAAGTATTTGTTTGTTTTCTTTTTTGCTATTCTATTATGGGAGAAGCAGGGAAAATTAGAAGATTTACACAAATATCAAGTACTTAATGTCAATTAGTCAGTAATTAACTTAACACTTGAACACAAAACGCCATTGAATAAAAAATGTGGCCATTAACTTTTGCTGCTTTGAAAAAAGCAAAGTAATTAAATTCGTTTATTAAGGAAAATTTAGGTTTTCATTTAATGACTTCAAATTAACGTTGGAAGAATTCCAACCAATTGTAGTGGGGAATGTAAGAAAAGATAAACTCATTGTTTATTGTTGGTGTTTTTGTTTAAGCTTTGATATTGTTTCAATTAAAACTGTTGCTTATAATTCTTATTCGCTTAACAGTTTTATGTGTTTAATATCTTTAGTTTTTCTAAAATCTTTGGATGAAGTTTCCTGACGATCTGGCCTAAGCAACTAGGCTTAAAGAAAGGGGATGCGTTGTCATCTCAAGTCTTCAAGCTAGTTCTACACTAAATAGAGGAAAAAATAGATCAAAAAGCAAAAATGTTGAACAATTCTTCTTAAATTTGTGCATATCCTGATGAAATGATTACACAGTGCTTATTGAAAAAACAGAAGAGCCGGGCACCTGTCGTTTAAACATAATTCGAGTAGGTGGGGTGTCACAAAGCTATAGGACATAAAGCCATAATTTTGATATGGCCATAAGTCTCATATCAATTTTAGTGGAATGGGACATAAAGCCATTATGGTGTTATGTCCAATTTGATGTGTTGCGTTACAAATGCTTATATGGTACAACAAAGACCTGCTTCGCTAACTAAAGCTTCGCTGTATAGCCGGCCGTGGGCCGGGCGCAAGGATTTTCTCCTCCATGGTATAACAAACACCGGCTTCGCTTACTAAAGCTTCTCTGTATAGCCGGCCTTTTGGCGGACGCAAGAATTTTCTCCTTTATGGTATAACAAGTACCGATTTCGCTAAGTAAAGCTTCTAAAATCTGTCTTGTTTCCCAACGAAGGCCGTTTACGCAGAGAAGCTTTAGTTAGCGAAGCCGGTGTTTGTTATACCATACAGGAGAAAATCCTTGCGCCCGGCCAAAGGCCGGCTATGCAGAGAAGCTTTAGTTAGCGTCTTTGTTATACCATAGAGGAGAAAATCATTGGGTCCGGCCGAAGGCTGGCTATGCAGAGAAGCTCTGGTTAGCGTAGCTTTTTCGGGTTTTTTCCATAAATGAACGACGTCCCCAAATTTAGGGGCTTAGTTTATTTTGGGTTTGGGGAGTTAATTTATTGGCGACTTAGTTCATACCGCCATTTTTGACATAAAACAGGGCGACATGAAACAACAAAGCATTTTCTACATGAAATAGGGGGAAATACAATCATTATCAAAAATATGGCTTTATGTATCATTTTACGGAAAAAATTTATGGCGTTAAGTCCCATTATATTGAGACTTAATGGCATATGCCCTTATGTCTCAATGGAATGGGACTTGGCGCCATATGGCTTTATGTCCTATGGCTTTGTGACACCCCACCATTCGAGTACACTGACAAGTGTGACCGTAGCTTTAGAATGCTTTTACTAAAGAAGCGTTAAAATATATTGAGTCTATGAGTTTGTTTCTTTATTTGAGCGGCATATCATATACATGCATTAATGTGTATGTGGGCTCAGCGAATAAAGGCCTAACGAACTAACGCCTAAAAAAAAATGAAATAATGCCTAAAAATTACAACAAAAAATTATATAGGAATTAGGCGGTTGTTCATTATGAAAGAATGTCTAATATTTTAGGCATTCCTTCATTAAAATTGTTAGGTGATTTTTCATAATGAAAGAAAGCCTAACAATCAAAAATGAAAAAACGCCTAATTAGATATTTATTCATTTTTGATTGTTAGGCTTTCTTTCATTAATGTTAGGCGATTTTTCATTTTGCTAAAAGTGTGATTTTTATTACTATTATGCGTGAATTCATTGAAAACTAACAGTTGTATTTACGGTTAGACAAATGTTTTTGCAATTATATTTTCAGCATTTTAATTCCAGTTGTTAGGTTTTCTTTCATTAGGTGTTAATTCATAATGAAAGAAACCCTAACAATTTAGACTTTCTTTCATTTTTATAATTAGACTTTCCTTCATTTTTAAAGTTAGACGTTCTTTCACTTTCTTCTTAGGCGTTCTTGTTTAGGCATTCTTTCATTTTGAAAAATTAGGCGTTAGTTCGTTAGGCCTTTATTCGCTGAGCCGTGTATGTGTATGCGTAAAATTAAACACATTACAAATAAAATCCATCACTTGTACACCCAGAGAAAAAATATGTTTAAATATGGTCACCTCCAACAATATTATTTTTAAAGAAAATTTTAAGCATATTATGTTTGAGTTAACCATATATTGACACCAACAACCATATTATGGTTAAATTAGTCCTCAATCAAGAAGCCACAACCATATTATGGTTGCCTCCAAGCATGTTATGGTTAATAATAACTGAAATATGTTTAACACTTACAATAACATGGTTGGTTTTAAGCCATAGCATGTTGCTCTTGAAAAAGAGGAAAATAATCTTGTTAGTTTTGAAACAAAGTATTATCATATTTAACCACGACATGTTTAGAGGCATCCATAATATGATTGTGGCTTCTTGATGGAGGACGAATTCAATCATAATATGGTTGTCAATTAAAATAATATGGTTAAATGAAACATAATATGCTGAAAATTTTCTTTAAAAATAGTATTGTTGGAGGTGACGATATTTAAACATGTTTTTTCTCTACGTGTAGTGAAGGGTATAAAAAAACAACAAAAAACCACTTTACCAACACTGTATTACCATAGCCACTGTATGACCGGAGAAACCAAAATTGAATTGGTTTGTATGGTATGTTTATGTCGTTTTGGTAATACAGTGTTGGTATGGTATTGCCACGTCTAATTGGACCTTCAAAGAAAAAAATTTGAGGCAGTCGTGGTTTTTTACTCATATCTCAGCCATTTGTGGACCGATCTTGCTGAATTTCAATAACAAACAATTCCGGACCACATGTGACATAAATGTATAATAACCTGGCCACCATCGTATATGGGGTCTTCGGAAAATCCATTTCAACGGACAGACGGACATCGTTTAATCAACTTCGCTCCTCATAAGGACCCAGAATATATATACACTTTATAGGGTCTAACATCAATATTATAGAAATTACAAACGGAAGGACAAACTTGTATATACCCTATTCACCACCTGTGGTGGAAAATTGCTGAAGAAGATATTAGAAAAGAGAACGATAAAATTAATGTGGAAAGACATTATTGGAGAAGACTTAAACATTTTGAATGTTGAAAACTATAGGCAGTTTAAGCCTTAGACAAAAGAACATGTCGAGGGATAGTTGCAGAAGCTTTGGTCCATAAAGGATTGGTCCAACAGACTGGCTCTGGAAGTTGTGAAAATGGAACAGGTACAAAAAGAAAGAACTCATGACCAGTGAAAGGAGAACCAATCATGTTACTAGTTTATGCAGAACAAAAAGGTAGAAAAAGTAATGAATTACAGAACAGTCTTCACCGGGTGTGACAAATTTTTTTGGACTTTCTAAAATTTGTTTCTTGAATTCAATTCTACATCTTGTTTTATTGAAATAATACAACATTGTATTGAAATAATAATTGTAGTAACTGTCACTAAACACGTCCATTAAGAATAGATGTGTGACTAGTCAAATGGTGGCAATTGACCCCCTCCAATGACAACCCCATGTAAAAGTAATAGGTCTAATTCATAGAAAGTGTTAGAACTAGAACCGGTCTCTACCACCAAAGACCTATCACGGTACTACTTTGAACAATTTATTTCAGTCGTGTTAATAATATTTGTTTATGTATTCAACAGTTTCGGAAAAATTAAGACCCAAATGAATGAAAATATTTTTTTTTGCGAAATTGCAAAATTTTTATTTTTAAAAACTTATAAAAATATTAAAAGGGGAAAAAACTTATTTCTGTTATAACATTGCCTGGGCTCAGGTTTTTTTTTATCGGCTGGACTTATATTTTGCCCAAAAAAAAATTAATTTTTGCTAAAATCAGGATTTTTCACTTAATTGTGAATACAATACTTTTCGCTTATAGTCACATCCTTTAGTTGCAACCATAACGTGGACTATATCGCTAATGTGACTATAAGGCTAATTCACACATATGCCACTATGACGCATATAACCGAATTCGAATGTACGGGCCTGTTCTGAAAATCATGTGATTACAAATCACGTGTTTTTGAAAACACACGTGCGGTTTTTTGGTGTTCTGAAAGTCATACCGTTTTTGTGTTTCTCTGTGTGCTTTCGGCAATTGAAGATCACACCAAAGCACACAAAAACAGGACACTAAAATATCACGAGTGTGATTTTAGTAGGCACATGTGATTTGAAATCACGTGATTTGAGTAAAAGTGATTTGCAGAACAGGCCTGATAATCAAGTTATGTGAATAAAGGAAATAAAAAATTCATATAAATTACACCGAAATCAGGCTTATGGTTTTACAACAGAGTTGCATACTGTATAAAAACTAGTTAAAATAATAAAAAGATTTTTCATAGGTGATACCAACGGCAAAAACTAATTTTTTACGAGCAGAGTTGATGACAAAAATTAAATTATTTAATTCATTCTTTCTTTGGATGGATTTTTGATTCGAAAACTAAAAAGAACTTACTAAATTTTGCTTATGTGACTATAACGCCATTAATTTGCTTTACTTTTCCCTTTGACTACTGTTGATAAATGGCATATATGGCAAATGTGCTTATATAGCTAAATGGACTATAACGTTAATGCTTTATATATAATTAACTTATAGCGGCAAAATAAACAGATAAAATGGACTATATCGCCAATGTGACTATAAGCGTTGTGACTAAAAACGAAAAGTACTGTAAAATCAAAATTTATCAATAAATTTTTACGAAATAAAGCTTGTTTTATTTAAAATAAACGTAATTTTATGAAAAGTTTATAACAGTAGTAGTTTTTTCAATCTAAAAGTTTTTTTAAGTTGCAAAAAAAAAAAATTTTCAATTTTGAAGAAAAAAAAAACAAAAATATTTTTCATTATTGCTGTCTGAATTATTCCGAAACCCTTGAATATATAAAAAAATATTATTAGCACGACTTAAAGTTAAAAGGTAATTTAATTTTCATTTATTTAGAGATTCTTGAATAAAATTGGATGACGCTTTCCTAAATTATATTAAAATCGACTGTTTTTAAAAAACTCAAATTTTTGAAAAATTAAAAAAAATAATCTATTCATAGAATTTAGAATTTCGAATGATTTTGTAGTTAGGGGACCAAAATACATCAATAAAATATAGTGGCCATCAAAGGTCATGACAAAAGTTCAAATTTGTGGCATGTTGGTTTTAAATTTACAGTGGTATTTTCCTCTTTTCCAAAGTATGGTTGAAAAACAGCCATGTTATTATTAATGGTAAAGATATTATTATTATAACCAGAGAATACAAAAAAGCAATATTCAATACTTTTACAGCAAAAATAAATTATAAAAATAGCAACAAAAAAATTGATAAAACAGCAAAAAAAAAAGCACTAAAATATGTTTTATTCTAATTCTTCCACATCATCAAAATTATCACAATATACTATCATGTGGGCTTTTATGTTTTCAAATTATAATTTTCTACGTCGATCTGTTAAAAGCGTTTGGTATAAAGAGAAGTTTCTTTCTACATCAACGGAGGTTGACGGTGCATATTTAAATTTGAGAATTTCTTTTGAGGACAACCTTTTTACATATTCATCTTTTGGAACAGTACCAGACTCTAAAATATCTTTTATTTCCAAAAACTCCTGATATCCGGGATTTCTTTTTAATACTTTCTCAAATTTCTTTTTATATTGTTGGTTCGCGATCTTGCATAGTCCGTCAAAAACTGTCGATAAAGCATTAGTGCGCACGGAAATTAATAATCCCGCAGTTTGCAAAATTATATTTTAGAAATGCAAGTTGAGAACTTAGTTCGGAGTTTTCAAATATTTTTTTTGGATTGCACAATTGAGTCGGTATCTTGATTGTCAAGTTTAAAACAACGTCTTTAACTTCTTCAAGATGCTCAGCGTAGTACATTGCCGCTTCTAACCAAGCACCCCAACGAGTTTGGCATGGAGACGGTGGAAGTAAAACATTAGGATTCATTTTTAGAAAGAGTTGTGTTCTCCGCGGTGCCTGAAAAAATGTTGTTTTGTAACATACATATATTTTTAACATATATGGGTAAATCCATGTCAAAACGACCAAGAGTGGGACACGACCCCTTCCGATTTTAATGAAATTTGGTGAGAAGGTTCCTTTTATCTTATTTGTAACATATGTATGTATATGAACGAAAAAAAATTTTAATGTAAGTTTTTCGAAAGTTATGTCATATTCAAAATTTCACAATTTCGCTCAATTAGCCGAATGTGTTGAACTTATTTCTTCAATATCTCGAAAACTACTTGACATACGAAGATGATTTTGATGTCATTTTAAAGAGAATACTTGGGGCTACAAGCAATATATTGAAAAAAATTGGTCATACATTTGACCCATCTAGGGGCATCCTACGCGCTGTACCATACAAATATTTCGGCTTAATATAATTCTTTAATTTGGCCCCTGCAGCGCGTAGGATGCTCCTAGATGGGTCCAATGTACGACCAACCCCACTTTATTATTTATTGCCGAATTTTGGTTTCTTTAATTATTTCAATAAACTAAACCGTTTCAATAAACTAAACCGTTACGCCAATATATGCTGTGCAGCCTCTTACATTTTCGAAATAACGGTCTATCTTGAAAACAAGAGCTAAAAAAAACGGTTAGCACCACTGGATTCAGCGTCCTCAATTAGAGTAAAATGCCAAGTGCGAGGCTGGTCTGTTTTTTTGCAACTTGCACAGTGTACTTATTGCTCAAAATTACAATAATAAAATTCTATTTTAATATTATTTTTTTAAAGGTTGCGAAAGGAAAAAAATCATATCTTAAAAAAGAAAAAAAAAAACACCTCCTTCAAAGTTTCAGAATTTAAAAAGAACAGTTTGAGGTATTATCCAAAAAAAAAATCAGCCAAATAAAAAAATAAGTTTTTGACTTAGTCAATTTTTAAAATTTAACATTTTGCAGAGATTACATTTTTCAAAAAATTGTTTTTTTTTCCAATATATTGCTTGTAGCCCCAAGTATTCTCTTTAAAATGACATTAAAATCATCTTCGTATGTCAAGTAGTTTTCGAGATATTGAAGAAATAAACTCAACACATTCGGCTAATTCGGCGAAATTATGACATTTTCAATATGACGTAACTTTTGAAAAAAAAAATTTTTTAATTTTGTTCGTTCATATATTTTCAATATAAGATAAAAGAAGCCCTCTCACCAAATTTCATTAAAATCGGAGAGGGTCGTGTCCCACTCTTGGTCGTTTTGACATGGAATTACCCATATATATGTTTATATTAAAAAACGCAAGAACTTTTAAGTTCTTTTTAATACACTCTTAATCCATCTTATATAATTTTCTTATAGAATTCTGTTTAATAGAGAAATATTTGTCATAAAATTCTTTTACTACAAAAATCATATTAAAAAAACGACTATTAAATTCTTGCGTTTTCGATTTACAGAACACCTCTGATTAATAGTTATATTTACCTTTAAGAAAATATTTTTAACATTGGAAATCAATTTATTGACATTTTCAAGGTTTGTTCGAATGAATTCAGCTAATCGATGGATACCATGTGCAAAACATGTTAAATAAAGCATTATCGGATACATTGCCTTTTGACGTAGCATATTTGCAGCTGCATCCGTTACTACACTCACAATATTATTACAGTTACGGACTGTAGTTTATTTAAGAAATATTCCGTTCAGTCATTTTTAAATAAATAAACATTTAAAATTCCAAGCAAATTTATTTTTAACTGATTCTAACAGTTATTCAAAAAACTAAGTGCATATTAATACTGATTTTCAGTTGCAGTTAATATTGTCCGTTGATTGAGTTAAATTCTTCTTTATGTTAAATTAAATAAAAATGTAATTTAAAGCAACGAAAAGTTCATTTAATTTTTACTGTCAAAAATTCAACCACGAATTCCGTAAAACCAAATGAATTTTCAGTTATCTTATATAAATTAATTGTCAAAAAATTAACTACATACATATTCCGTAAAAACAAATAAATATGCAGTTATTTTATGAAATTTTACAAAAATTCAACACCATATTCAGTAAAAACAATTAAATATTCATTTATTTTATATAATTTAACTACCAAAAATAAATTTTTACTTATCTATAAAAAATGAATTGCTTGTTTTGTGTAAGCAATTCCCATTTTCTATTTGTTAATATAATTTAAATAAATAAGTACAGCAAATTTTAGAAGTAAAATAATTGCGAAGCCATATCGGTCATGCTGCTGGTGTCTTATAATTGAGAGTTCTTCTGTAAACAACGTGGTCAGTACAACAAAAGTTAAACAAACAGGGTAAGTAAATAAAAATATTCTCCCTCTCTCGCTTATAAGAAAAACAAGCGGACAGGTGTCTGTCTGGTATTTATTAGAAATTCGGCTCTTTTGTGGAGTAAACGAAAAATTAATAAAATAACTGAATATTTAATTGTTTTTACTGACTATGCGGTCAATTTTTTGACAGTAAAATTTAAAAAAATAACTGAATATTTAATTGTTTTTACTGAATATGGTGTTGAATTTTTGACAATAAAATTTTACAAAATAACTGAATATTTTTTTTTGATTTTACGGAATATGGTGTTGAATTTTTGACAGTAAAAATTAAATGAACTTTTTGTTAAAAATAAATGAAAAATAAGTATACCGGTTTTTAATTGAAATTTCATTTGTTTTATATTACAATTTCAGTTAATTTTACGTACAGAATATTGTGAGTGTACAAGTAACACTTTGTTATATTTTATGCCTAAATACAGAAAATTGATATCAAAACTAAGCTCGATTTCTTTTCTACTTTACCATCTGGCCACAATATTTGTAACGAATCATTACAAAATGCTGCAATAGATGCGCCATTCGCCGTTTCAAGTACTTGCATGTTCAATAAATAAGATTTATTGTTTTTCAATACTTCTAAGACTCCAAAAATAAAATTTGCAACATATCTATGTTCGCTGTCCGTAGTTTCATCTACAGAAATCCATATATATGTATTTGTCTTTGGCTGCTTGACGCATTTTTTCTATAGATTCCCTAAACAATTCTGGTATGTATTTCTGGCGAATGCAAGTTTCAGACGGAACCGACATTTGAGAATATTTCTCAATGAAATTTTTGAAACTGGGAGAACTAACTTTTTTTATTGGTATATTTGATTCTAACAATGCTTTATGATGCAAGATCCTTTTGAAATGTTGTGGCAGTTGGAGTCACTGGATATTCCGTAATTAGTTTCTGTGGATGGTTCTCTTGCTTAGAAGTTGATTATATGTTGATCCACTTTAGACTTTTTCGAACAATTTATTTTGCAGCAGCATATATTGCAAAATATATGTTTTTACCATTTTTAATAATGAATTTCTACAGCCTACTATGATTTCAGTTCATTGTTTTTAAAATGAAAACAGAGTTGCAAAAAGGTAGTAACGAAGACGAATTCACTTTTATAGAGGAATTCGCCTTGGTAGTAACATACGAACAGTGATGTTAACCGTACGGTAATTACGCTTTTTTATGGTAATTTTGGGCTGCAAAAGGTAGCAAGGTAATTTTATTTAAAATACGGTAATTTAAAGAAATTTGGGTTTTTCGTATACATATACTTACTTACATATGTTTGTCGGGTTTAAAATTTTAACTTTTTATAGGTGATTTTCATTTAAAAAATACATACTAGATACATGTAATAACAAAAACATTAAGAACATTCTGTTCTCTGCAGGAGATTGCACTAGTACCTAATTAGTACCAAACTAGTACAAAAAAGCCAGTACTAGTTCTCAACTGTAAACTTTTCTATACCATCTTAATGCTCAAACTAGCATGAGTGTGCTTGGAACATCACTTGTACGATTGATTCTAGACGTGTACTATTACACTTAGACCGCATTGGGTGCTTTTTGCATTAGCATTTTTTTATAATAAAAATGCCATTAATAAACGATTTAAAATCAAATTTAAAGAGCAGTATCAAAATAGAAATATATATTGGAATTTTAGTTTTGTTACAAAAAATTCTATCAGAGCTACAAGTAGTGCCCTGGTACAACTTCAAGTACTAGTACTCATATGCACTAGTATTTTTATACAAAGACTCTAACCTCGTTAGCACTAGTACTTCTTGTTCTAGTAATTGTACTAGTGGCATTTAGACAATTAACTCTATAAAAGTTTTCGTTACACCGATAAGTGCAAAATAAGAAAAATGAAATTACTCTTGTATATCATTAATTTTATATGTAACTGAATGCGGGAACGTAATCGAAACGCAGAACAAGGGTGTTTGTTTGTTTAAAAATGAACAATTCTTAAACATATGTTTTTCAGGCGGAGGTTCTGGGGGTCTGGAGGGCCGTAGAACTGATGAGGGACAACATTGATAGGGGCTCGGAGGTCACTGTATATGTGGACAGCCAGGCGGCTCTTATGGCCGTAAGGGGCTGTTATGTAAACTCCAGGCTGGTTGATGATTGTAGGAGGGCTCTGAGGGGAGCCTTAGGGGAGTATTTGCTAAGGTTGTGCTGGGTGCCGGATCATTGCGACATAGGCGGCAATGAGATTGCTGATGAGTTGGCAAGACAGGGCTCAGAGATGGAGGATCCTGACTGTGTGGAGGCGGTTAGGCCTCCATTGGGCTTCTATTTTGGTAGAATTAGGGAATGGATACTGAGCGTGACCAATCGGGCCTGGGGGAGCCGAACGGACTGTCGGGTATCGCGGACACTGTGGCCGGTGCTTAGGAAGTCCGATTCGGTGTCGCAGGGTCTGCGTTAGGACCATGATAGGAATTATCACGGGCCACTGTATGATAGGCAGGATGGCGGTGAGGATGGGATCCGACTTATCGGATATATGCAGGTTGTGCGAGGACCCTGAGGAGTTGGAGTCAGTTGAGCACTTTCTGTGCCACTGTCCCAGATTGCAGGGTAGCAGGTTGAGGTGGCTGGGCAGTAGATTCCTGGGCGAATTAGGGGATGTCTCGGGTTGCGGACTCGAGAATCTGATAGGATTCGTAATGGGGATGGCCTGGCTGCGCGAGGGGAGACTGGGTGCTAACCGCATGTAGGGCGGATTTGGGATTTCTCTCGGGGTTGGTCCTTTACCTTCTTTTCTTTCCTTTCTTTTCTACCTATCTTTCGGATCTGTCTTGTGCTTTCGCTGCTTATTTCACCTACTTTATGCCTTCTTGGCTATCTCTAATTAAGGCGTCACAATGGACCATATTGGTCTCTGGGTGAAGGTGTGAAGGAGACTTCACACCGGTCTTTCTACCTACCTACCTACCTACCTAAACATATGAAATAGCGGCATGTCATGGATTATGTAGATCGCTCTATTGACAATTTTGACAGTTTTCTGAAACTAGCTGTTCAACATTCCAATATTGCCCCCAAAAAAACAAAAACTATTCAAATATATTCCACAGATGTCGAGCATCTTTTGTCTGAAAAAAGGAGGGCTCGAAGAGATTGGCAATTGCACAGATCCCCTCAACTTAAGAACTTACTTAAAGAGTGTACAAAAAGACTTAGAAAGTTACTGCAGACTAAGAAAACGGCTTCTCTGGAAAAATATCTTGAGGAACTTGATGCAACCCCACAATCAAACTACTCATTATGGCGCGCAGCTAGAAATCTCAAAAGGCCAGTTGTCTCTAAACCACCATTAAGAAACTTGAATGGAAGTTGGGCAAGAAATGATGTTGAAAAAGGAAATCTGAATGTCAATCATTTAAAAAACGTATTTACCCCAAATATATCTCACGATATTGCGGTCGAGTTACCACCTGTTGCTGCTAGAGCAGCTGTTCCGCTATGATTTGAGATAAGAGAAATCGAAAAGGCTATTTGTGATTTAAACCCCAAGAAGGCTCCTGGTTTTGATAAGATCAGCAACAAAATGCTTTTGGAGCTACCCAGCATAGCAAAGAAAATTATTCTTTTAATTTTTAATGCTATTTTACGCCTTGAATACTATCCTCAAAAATGGAAGGTCTCCTTAGTCACCATGATACCTAAACCTGGAAAGGATCACACAAAAGTTGAGTCATATAGGCCTATAAGCTTACTTTCTAATATATCAAAGCTGTTTGAGAAGCTGTTAGCGTCAAAATTAACCCCAATTTTAAATGAATATAGATGTATTCCTAACCACCAATTCGGCTTTAGAAGAGAACACAGCACAATTGAGCAAACCCATCGTATAGTAAACGCAATAAGAAAAGCCTTTGAAGAAAAAAAATATTGCTCCGCTCTCTTCATCGATGTTTCTCAAGCTTTTGATAAAGTCTGGCATGAAGGCTTATTACATAAATCGAAGCTCAACTTACCAGTAAACACACACAAGCTGTTAGAAAGCTACTTAGTCGGTCGAAAATTTATTATTAAAGAAGGTGATTATTTAAGCTCTCCTCAGCAAATTGACGCTGGAGTCCCTCAGGGAAGCATCCTGGGCCCACTTTTATACTTAATATATACCTCGGACATGCCAACAAACAACTACACACAAACTTCAACATTTGCTGATGATACAGCTTTTTTGAGCGTGCACGAAAACCGTCAAGAAGCATCTCGATACCTACAGGATCATATATTTCAACTCGAACTATGGTTAAAGCAATGGAGGATAGAGGTCAATGAGCAAAAATGCGTACATATAACATTCACCTTGCGTCGGGAATCATGCCCCCCTATTAAAATCAATAATCAAATAATACCTCAAAATTCGCATGTAAAATACCTCGGTATTCATCTAGATCGCCGTTTAACGTGGAAAAGCCATATAGAGGCAAAATTAACTCAAATGAAACTAAAAGCCATCCAAATTCATTGGCTTATTGGAAGAAACTCTGTCCTTAGTCTCGACTGCAAACTTCTTCTTTACAACTCCATCTTAAAGCCAATCTGGTGCTATGGTATTCAGTTATGGGGCACTGCCTCGGCCTCTAATATCGAAAAAATTCAAAGGCGCCAAAATAAACTACTTCGAATAATCACAGCTGCCCCTTGGTATGTTAAAAACTCAAATATTCACAAGGATCTTAATGTTCCATTAGTTAAAACTATGATTACGAAATATGCAGTAAAATACTTAAAAAGGCTCGAATCGCATCTGAACCCACTAGCACGAAATATTTTAAATGATAGCGGCCACACTCGCTTAAGAAGAAGAGACACTGCAGCACTTATCCAATTAGATGAGCGATAAACACTATAAAAGTGAACAGAACCCGCGATGAAGAAAATTTTTGTCTGGCACTGGCAGGACAAAAAATAACGTATTAGGTTAAGATTTGATTAATTATTGTTAGTTCATATTTAATATATGAAGATTCAATAAATAAATAATGAGAAAAAAAAAAAAAAAATGTTATAAATTTAACTATAGTTTTCGGATTATTACAGCTTTATTCATAAAAAATACAATAATTTTGGTTAAAAATGTATTTTAAGACAAAAAGTTACATTCAGATTTTTCTTAAAACACATTTAAAATTTAAATAAATGGTTTATAAATAATGCTCTTATGTGCTGTTAACAAATGACAGGCGATGGACTGAGTGCTTTTTTTAAATTTTACTACACAAACAATCGCCTGTGATTTGGAACATCACATTAATGTTTTAATTTAAAATATTTGCGTACGGTAATTTCTTCTCAAAAAAGGTAATTTTTAGAGGGCCGTACGGTAATGAAAAAATAAAAGTTAACATCACTGCATACGTAGTTTTTAATACAAAAATGGGAAGTTTAAACAAAAGATCCAAAAAAGCAACACCATTTTAAAGAAGCAAAAAACAGCAGGTTTTATAAAAAAACAGCTAAAAAAAGCAACAAAGCATAAAAAGTATTTAAGTGTTCTCTGATTATAACCCATAACATGTTCGGAGGCAACCATAATATGGTTGTGGCTTCTTTATGGCTGATTAATTTAACAATAATATGGTTGCCGGTGACAATTAAATCGTTAATTAACCGTTAAAGGCTTAAAAATTATCTTTAAAAATAGTTTTGTTGGAGGTGACCATATTGAAAAATGTTTTTTCTCTGGGTGCATGCAATTGTACTTTATAAGAAATGTTGTTATTGTCAGACTAGTGATTGTAAAATTTTTTTACAAAAAGACTATGACTTCCTGTGATTCAAGCCTTCACTTCTAGTTTTTTTCTATAGTTGGTAGTTGAAAGCAATTTTCTCTTTAAATTAAAAACAAAAGTGACACCTTAATACCCTAATATGTAACCATTTAATCTTATCTCTCAACCTTTGTTGTTGCTGTTTTATTTTTTTTTTAACAAAAAACTAATTGTGTCACATGTCCGTTCAATCTAGCGATAAAAATTTATCATCTTCTTAACGGCGTAATCGATCTCAATGGCTTTTTTTTTATAAATAAAAATATTAAATTGTCTCCTGTTTTTTGTTATCAAACTTCCTTTAACTTTTTTTTTTTGATAAAAAATTTAAAATTACAAAAATGTCCATACAAATAAAACTGTATAAAAAAAAAATATGTTTCATAGTGGTTTAAAATTGGATGGCTTAAATAAATGACAGACCAAAACGGCAGATTTAAACAATCAAGCGCAAATTATTCATTTTCATAAAAACTCATTTCATAGGATTTTTAAGGCAAATGAAATATAGAGAAAAAAAAAATTATATATTTTTGTTGCAACATTAAGTGAAAATTCTTAATTAAAGTGAAACAGACAGTTACACTTTGCATTTGATTTCTTTTTTTTTAACAAGAAATGTTCCCACAAATTAAAACAACTCTTTTGTTTGAACGCTTTAAGCGGATGAGAGAAAAAAGTGAGCAAAAACAAAAAAACTTTAACATACAAGGACATAAAATGTTAAAAATTATTAAAACATAATTTTCATTAAAAGGGATCAAGTAAAAAAGGCAAAAAAATAAGCACACATACACATAAATGCTGATGAGTGAAATAATGCTGCCGCTGCTGTTTCTAATGCCACCCAAGAAGTAACTAACATTTAGAAGCTGAAGGAGCAGAAACAAGAGCAAACACTCACCAACTTTTTATTCATTTACTGCCAGCCAACCTCATTATTATCAGCAACCATTTTATGTTAAAAATGCGACACAACAACAGCAACAACAAAAATTGCATATTAACCCAGCAAACGCAAAAACTTCATTACAACTAGAAAAAGATTTGAATTTAAACTTTTTTTTTTTTTTAACAAATATCAACATTTTAAAAACTTTTTACGAATAAGAGTTTTCTTAACACAAAGTTGAACATATTTAATCAAATAAGAAACGTAGAGATTCGCAATATATTCGCAAAGGTTATTATATCATATCGTAAGCTCATATTTGGTTTGGCGCATATGCCAAAAAGTCGTAGTGAAGAAAAACGACATTGAAGCTTTAAGGTGTATTCATCCATGCGTTCCGAATAATAATTTTGAAGTTAAAAGTATTTTGTTGAAGTGAAAAAAGTGAAAATTATTGTTTTGTGCCACATACGCCACCTTTTTAAATTTATTTCTAAAAAGAAGCTATTGTGCTACATGCTGAAGGCCCAACGATAATATGCATAAGCTTGTTAAAGCTTCTGTCAAAAATTAACAAAAATTCTCTCAAATACATTAAAAAAAAAAAACAGAGAAACAAAACCAAAAAACAATTGATTCCGTACGGAAAGAACAATCTGTTTTGCACCTTGCTTAAGCACATGACAGATTCAGAAAACTTAACAAAAAGTTTCCGTAAGTTCAATATGATTTGACACATATGATTAACATGTATTCGCCCATTTGCTTAAGCCAACTGAAGCATATTATAGTTGGGCCTTTATTCTCACTGCTGTTGATATTTTATTTTGCTTTCGCTTTAACTGCTTTTTTCGGCAATAAAACAGAGCAAGAGCAAAATTACTTTTGTACCGTTTTGAAGAAGGAATTTGCATGTAGAGCAAAGCATTACTTAATAAACTTTTATATAGTTGATATAAAGCAAAATTAAATTAATAAAAAAATTTCGTGAAATAGATTTTGGATTCAGAAAGGGGATATTCAAAATGTTTGTACTCCATACCTGACTAATTTTTTGTTAATGGTCTCTAGGAAAAAGCAAAAATTAGCTGACAATTTAATAAAATTTATTGAGTTTTTTAGTTTTATATTATTTTTTTTTTATAATTCAAGCTGTTTTTATTCGACCTTTTCATATACGTATAAATAACAATGCTTTTATTTCAAGCTCGAGGCCAGTACTGTTGAACAACAGACGATGCAAAGAAATAAACACTTATTTTCCGTGGTCAATATAAATTACAATTTTTTTTACAAGCCCAGATGATGATACTCAAAGAGTATCGAAATATCGGCAATTATTAAAATAAAATTTATTTTCAATACTGGCCTCGAGCTTGAAATAAAAGCATTTATCAGACTCGCTTTATAAGCCACTTCTGTTTCGACTGACTACCTTAAATTTTTTTATATTTACTGGTTTTTGGCCTTTTGTAAGATAAATATTTATCTTGAATTGAATTGTTTCAGGTTTGAGAAAGGTTAGAGAATTACATTTAATATTAAATTGATATATATACAAAATTCAAAATATTTTCTCTTAAATTGACACTTAATTACCCTCTCCCTGAGAACAGCCCTTCACTGCCTCTACCTCTCTAATCAAGATAACTGATCAGTTTGATATAAGGGATCATATGGGTCCCAGGGCACAGGGTTATGCTGGGGAATATTAGGACGCATGAGCATGCTTGACTTGGAAACACTTTACGAGTTCCACTGGATTTTGAGGGCGTTGTGATGCCTCTGCTCTCCAGCAAACTCGAACATCGGCTATCAACTGTCGCTATTGCTAATGGCTAAATGCAGGATTTCCAGGCAATTGTGTTCCCGCATGGATGACGCGCGAACCAAGTCTCTACTATCGATGACCAAATAGGATGTATCACTTTTCGTATCTGTTGTCACGGGTCATTATTTTAAAGTTAGACATGCAGGCATGTAGTAGCCGGACTCAAAGATTTCTACCGCAGCTGCGATGATATGCCTGTCCTGCATAGGCGAGAAGGCGACTGTCGGAAATAAGATCAGCCATCTTTGAGGGATCGTATGATATCTCTGACGTTGAACTTAAGCGCATTTACAGCTTCGTTAGAAGTTTCAGTTGGTTTTACGGTAGGGGTTCCGTTTAGTGGAACTCCATGTTATCACCAGAGATCATTATAATCGCCTCATGAGAAAGCAGCCGTAAGTGTGTCAGATAATTACTGACGGTTATTTTAACTTAAAAATAATAAGAAAAATGGCTGCCTTATAATTCAAACATTTCTGTAGACTTGAGAAAGGCTTGAAAAATACTTTTGACAACAAACAAATATATTTTATTATTAATAAGATTTCTGCATGACGTGCTAAATTCCCAATTTTTCGTATTGGATAAATACACTGAAATTTATTGTTGAGGGAAAGTTAGCTTGTATGCGCATATCACTGGTTGCTTAAGCTGTTATGATACTTGCTATTTTTTGTATTTTTTCTATATTGGAGAACAGTGCAAATATATTTGCATAGGAAAACTGACTAAGTGTAAAGAGTATGATTATATCATAAAAAATCTTGAAATGTCAAACAAATATACATGTGTTATCGATAAATAATCTAAGACTGTCAAAAAATATAAAATTTTTTAACTTAAAATTGACATTTCCAGATTAATTGTTAGCACTGTTGCCAATTATTTTAGTTTTTGACCGAAAGAAACGGTTTTTAACTTTTTTTTTTGGCGATTTTTAGCTTTTATGTGGGGAAAAAACGTGGGCAGTATTGTTTGTTTTGTTTACATTTTATCAAATTGTATTTCTTGTTCTTTCTCGCATTTGTTGTTTCATTCAGTCAATCCTAAAAAAATCCAATACAAAAAATAGCAAGTATCAGGAAACCTTTTCCAAAGATTTTAGAAAAGCTAAAAATATTATACAAATAAAATCTTAAAGCGAATAAGAATTATAAACAATCAAAGCCTTAATTGTAACAATATTAAAGCTTAAACAAAACACCAACAATAAACAGTGAGTTTATCTTTTTTTACATTCCCCTACAATTGGTTGGCTTTTTTCTGACTCGAATTGTAGTTGTAAGTGGGTAAAAAATATTTTTCTACAATTCTTTAACTTTTTTTTGGGAATAACTTGAAAATTTTCATTTATAACAACTAAAATTACATTTTTTTTACATTTGGCTTTAAGGCTTGAGAAAAAACTGTCATGTGATGTCATTATATTTGAATCTGCAGGAGATAAGAACATGATTTGAAAATGGCCCTAGATATTAAAGACAGAAATATTTTTATTTTTTTTTCGATTGGTCAGTTTCATTGTTAAATCAATTAAAGTTAAACTTTGCGTGTAAGTTGTTTGAAAACGAGCCGAAAACCACTCGACCTTCCTGCAATTTTTCTTATTTTAGGGTTTGAAAAATATTTAAGTCATTTTTTTGATATAAAATGAAAACCTATACAAGTATAAAATCAAACTGTAAACTCATTATTAATCAAATTCTTGCTTAATTGTTTGTTGGGTAGACGTCATTATAAATGTACTCAAGTGTTCGTCGTATGCTAGTGAACGATTTCAAAACGAGAACTTATGCGGGTGTACGTAGCAAAGTATCTGTGTATATGTTAGCGGTAATCTTCAATTTAACGCGTTTGACATCAAATCCTTAAAAATAATATTTGTGAAAAATATCTGTCTCTCTTGTTTATGAAAAAGGAAAAAAAAAAAATAATATTAAATTGAAATAGAAATAGCAGCAGCAGCCGCCACAGCAACTACAAGAACGGTTATGAGAAATAAAAGCACAACACAAGGTTGTTGGTTGATGGCAACTAATAAACAATAAAACACTTTCGTTGTGGCAGAAACACACGCACATATACCCACTCATATTTGAAGAAGTCCTTATGGCTAACACACACATACAGACATACATTCATATTGCATATTCTCTCTTTGTTTCCCGTACAGTGGCTTTCATGACTGGTTGTGTTTTCTTAAGAAACTTAAGAATTATGTCGAAGCTGTTTGGAGTTCTTTTTATTAATGTCAAAGACCTTTAAATTTTGTTAGAAGAGTGGAGGCGGCTTAAATATCATATTAAATTTAAAAGCAAAAGTTTTCATTAAAAGCTTTGTTGTTTTAATTTTAATTTAATTAAGTAAAAGAATTTCGTGTGGCCCCTTGTTTCGCATAGCTACCTTTGGCATTTATGTACATATATAAAAATTAGAATGAGTTTGTTTATATGTTTGTTGGTTCCCTATAGACTCCTCAACTACTAAATCGATTTTCCTGCAACCTCACAGTAATTTTCTGATTATCCGCTGTTTAAGATGGGCTAAAAATATTTGTAAATTTTTAAGTGGGCGTGGCAGTTTCAATCCTAAGACAATAAGAATTACTGGTAACAATGTAATTAAATGAAAAAATTAAATAAATCCCAGGTGGAAAAGATGAAAAAAGCGCCGGATTTTTGTGAATTAACCCTCAATTAAATAAATAAATTTTTGGTTTTAATTAAAAAAAGTTATTTTAAAATAATTAGTATTGTGGTTATTTTGTTGAACTATTTATGGTTTTTAATCCAAATTTTTAATATTTTTAATTAGGCTTAAGTTCATTAAATTTAATTTTTATTAAATTATTTTTTATGAAGAAAGGAATTTTACAACATGAAAATTAATTAAAATTGTTACTGATAATCTTTCATTCTTGACGTGGCTCGGGCTCGAACCCTGGCCGGCAGGTTACCATGACATGTTTCGATCGCAACCACTCGATCTCCTCAGATGGATTTGCCGTCTTACACTCGTAGCCATCGACGACTGCTGACGTCACTAGTCAAACATCAATCCTTAAACCAAATTGTATTTTAACATTTGGTAGATCGAAATTTGCTTTCCTGAATGATTATCCATTTTAATTGATTTTATTTTTTTATTTTATTTTAAAATAAAAAATGGAAATAAGGCCCAATGAAATTATTCCAAAAAAATTTGAATTATTTCCAATTATTCACTCTTATTCTGCATTTCGATTACGTTCCCGCATTAAGCTACTCATCAATCGAAAAAAGGTATCCTAACAAAAAAATAAATCGAAAGAAAAAGAAGAAGACAATATTTACAGTTTTGCTATGAAACGTATGAAATCGGAACAGATAAAATAAGCAATTTTGTAAACAGTCTCAGGAACTATAAGAAAGGTTTTGGGTATCAAGAAGAACCATTTATTATGTGCTTAACCGTGCTGAAAAAGAGGGTAGGCTAGAACCAAAGCCTGGAGGTGGCCCTCATACTAAAATAAATGGCTCCACGGAAAGCCCTCCAATGAAATAACGCCCAAACGAGAAATTAAATATTCCCCAAATATTTTCATAAATTTTTGGGTATTATTTCATATGAAGTAACTCCCAATTTTTTTGGGGCGTTCTTCATTTTTTTTTTGGAATTATTTCATTCCTCATTTGGGGTTTAAAATTATGAAATAATCTCCAATGTTATAACACCCAAAAAATTTTTAAAATTCGGGGCTTGTTTTATAGCGTGTATAATTTGGGTGTTATTTAATTTTTTATTCGGGGGTTATTTCATTTTTAAAGCGAACTTTTTTGCGACTTTGCTGTTGGTCTATATTGACTACATGAAATCCTTGGCGAAACTGACTCTTTTATGAATTTTGGGCATAATTTCATTTTTGTTGCTGATGGGGTTTATTTCATTGAGGGTTGTTTGATTTTCATCATTGGGTGTTATTTCATATGAAATAACTCCCAAATATTGGGGGTTGTTTCGTTTTCGCTTTGGGGTTTATTTCATTTATTTTTCAATGTTATTTCATTCACTGTTTTTGGGTGTTATTTTCTATTTTTTTGAGGTTTATTTCATTGGGGGTTTCAGGCTTTTTACACTGATCAACATCTACCATCAAAGATGTAGAAAATGTGAAACACTCGTTTACATTGCTCACATCTAACATCTACCCTCAAACAAGTTAAAAAGTTTTTTTTCTCACAAAAGTGCCAAAATTTAAAAAGATAACTCAAAAATGTATTTGAAGTTCAATTTGTTTAAAAATATAAAAAATACTTAACAAAAAACATTGCAATAAAAGATAAAACTTGACAAATGGTAACGCTGCTTTCAAAACAAACTTCTTTTTGTTAGTGATGCCACAATAATAATATAACTTATTGCCACTTTTCTAGTGATGACACTAAAATAATCGAAAGATGTAGAGTGGTATAAAATGAGATAGGAACATCTTTTAAAGATGTTGGTTGTTAGCCCTATGTATTTCTTATAGATGTTAACATCTTCGCAAATGGTGGCAAATTGATGGTAGATGTTAGATGTTGATCAGTGTAAAAAGGCTATTATTTCCTGGGCGTTTTTTCATTGGGGGGCTTTTCGTGGAGCCAAATAAATAAGCGCATAGAACGCTTAATTCGAACAAAAGTGACCCAGAACCCAAAGATTTCCACAAGCAGACTTGCGAAAGAGCTTGAAGAAGAGTGTAATGTTGTTGTTTCTCATGTGACTGTTCGACAGGTCTTATTAAAAAACGAATACTTTCAAGAGCAGCCCGTAAAAAACAGTACTTTCTGCAGGAAAAATAGAGAATGTGGACTACTGGGATGATGTGATATTCTGCGACGAGACCAAAATAAAGTTGTACTACAACGATGGACCAACTAGAGTGTGGAGAAACAATAAAATTTGGAATAATGTCGACGATGGCTTGGAGCAGCATTTCGAGCAAAGGGGTAGGATATTTAGCTTTTATAGAGACAACAATCGATGCGCAGCAATATTTAAGCATTCTGCAGAATAATTTGGTAAGTAGTGCAAAAAAATTTGGTTTCATACGATATAATAAGCCACACTTCCCCACCAAACACAAGTCTCATGTATTAAAAATATGGCTGCTATATAATTGCGGCACAGTAATTGAAACACCTGACCAAAGTCCGGACTTGAATCCGATTGAAAATTTGTGGGTTTATTGCAAAAAAGTAACTAACCGACAACCAACTAACAAGACAGCTCAAAATTGGAAGAGTGGCAAAATATAGTAGCCAACTATGACTTAAGGAGATTCCAATGCATGGCAGATGCTGAGGCTGGTTACACCAAGTATAAAAAATAAAAAATTCCTTTTTCATTGAAAATAATGGTAATGCTTAACCCATTAAGGCCCGAACCATGATCCCATTGAGCTATAATGACGAAACTTTTACAATTTAATTGTTTATACCTAAATATGAAAGAAAACAAATTTTGGGCAAATCGGATACGTGGGAGCCCAGATAACTCCCGTTGCGAAAACGCAACGTTGGGCCTTAACGATATACAAATTAAGCGCATTTGTAAAAATTTTAAATTAAAATATTTTATTCACGTCTTTAGGAAAAAAAATTAAAAAGATATTCATTTACATTTAATTTTTAATTCAATTATGATATGCTCCAAGGCACTTTGGGTGCACTGCTACGTCACTTTTTTCACATTTGTAAATTGATCGGTCCTAATTTACCATAGGACCCATATAAAACCCACTCTCGAAAAACACTTTGGTACGCCTAAAACCATAAAAAATAATTTTATTGTTTTTAATTTTGTTCTGTCACAGTTTTAAATGACTAGAAATCACACTGTCAACTTTCGTAAAGATCGGTTCATAATTTACCACAGGTTCAATATAATGCCCACTCCTGAAATATCCTAGCTGTCAGTGGATGGTATCAAATATTGAAGTAACCCTGCTGGAAATTTGTGTCAATTGTTCCTGGATTTGTGAAAATAGAACAAGTTCAAAAAGATAGAACTCATGACCAGTGAAAGGAGAACTAATCATCTAACTGGTGCATAAAGAACAAGAAGGTAAAAAAAGTAATGAATTACGGTACATACTACATTGTGTCGAAATAATCTTACATTGTTCTAACTAACACTTAACACGTTCATTGAGAATAGATGTGTGACTGGCCAAATGGTGTCAATTAGCCAATGACAAACCCATGTAAAAGTGATAGATCTTATTTATATAAACTGTTAGAACTGGAACCGGTCTCTTCCCCCAAAGACCTATCACGGGACTACTTTGGTGGAAGTTCGCTTCCCTTTAGGAAAATAGCACACTTGACAGAGAATTTACCTACTGCGTAATAAAAGCAACTTATAATTTTCATGTATACATGTTTAATTTAAATAGCAAGTGATTGTATAATATATTTTATTTGATAATTTTATGTAATTTGTATATGGTTTAGGCCCAGTGTTGCGTTTTCGCATCACTGATGTACCCAATCATAAAAAAAGTCTCAAATGTCTACGATGATTGGATTTTTGAGTAGAAATTATAATGTTCGTATGTTAGCTATCTCCTTCAGAAGTTTCAGATAGGTATATTATATATTACTTTATTTTTTTAAACTTTTTCCAAAAGTACCCAAAAAACAGGAAAAATTAAAAATTTAAATTAAAAATTTTTATAAAAAAACTTATGTACCCAGCAAAAACTTTGCTTACAAAATGAGCAGAAAAATAATGAGAATTTGACGAGCCAACTACTTACTTTTCTACTAGAAAAAGTACTTATTTTTGTTTGAGATGCCCCAAAAGTAATCCTTAATTATTTAGCCTATTATAATCTAAAAAATAATCAGTTTTTTTTATACTTAAAATTTTTATAAAAATATATAGTTACACAGTCAATAAAGTAAAAAAAATTTTTTTTTTTTTTTTTTTTTGTTTTTTTTTAATTATTTTCTTTTTTTTATTTTTTCTTATTTTATTTTATTTTATTTTTTATTTTTTTTTTGTCTTTGGCGGGGATTCGAACACGCAACCTCGGTGCTGATAGACTAGCTCGCTACCAGCTAGTCTACCGGGGCAGTGTAGTTTTTGTATTAAAAAACTCTGTTTTTTGACTATAATGACATTTTTATTGTCATAATGAAAATTTAAATTTTTCTGTATATTTAAGATATACAAACTAATAAAGTTATTATTTAATATATAACTAATAATCCGAAAAGTGGCGAATAAAGCTACAAAGTAATGAATTCTTGAAGTCATTAAAAGTAGGATTGTAAGTAAAGTTTTTGCTGGGTAAGTTAAATTTTATTTCTCTGTGCTATTATAATATTGTTATAAATTTTATAACAATATCACGTAACAACAAAATGCCTGAGGGGAGGTTTAAGTGAACATTGCGAAAACGCAACGCAGGGCCTTAATGGGTTAATATAGATCAAAATGTTTGCGAAAAGAGTTTCTTGACACCAAAAAAAAAGAAAAAAAAAAAACTTTTAAGTTAAATATTTTGCATTTTTTAACCAAATTGGATTTATTTTTGTTTTATATCATTGTAAATTATGTAAATACATAATAACAATAAATAAAAAAAAATTTTGTTTTTTAAATAAAAAGTACTTTTCTTTTTATAAAATGACAGACCGTACAATCGAAAGGAAGAACTTTAAACGGAACGTAGAATACCAAAGTTGCCACACGGAGAAATTTCCACCCGAATCGAAATGCAGAATAAGGGCGATTATCTCAATGAAATTGTATATGAAAATGTTAAAAATATGGCCCAGAAAACATATCCATAGACCTGATGTGCAGAGAAGTTAGCGAAACCGATGTTTGTTATGCCAAAGAGCAGGAAATAATTGCACCTGGCCGAAGGCCGGCTATGCAGAGAAGATTTAGTTAGCAATTTGCGAATTTAAAATTAGGTATTTAAAGTTTCGGGCATATGACCCCAACCCTTAAAAATTTACATTTGTATATCATTATTAAAAATGTTAAATGCAATGATATAAGATATAAATCACGTAAGTATTTATTGGGTTTTAATTCGTTACTTATTTCATATGAAACAAACACAAAATTCAAATTTATTTAAAAAAAAATAACAAATTCTCTAAAAGTCGTTTTATCACAATTTTCTTGTGCTTTTATAAAATATATGTATATGTGATTTCTGGAGAAGTATCATGTATGAACTTAGGAGAAACAGAACAAATCATAGTTACTTCGTGTTAATTTAACATGAGGGAGTCAAAAAATTACATAACAAGGTTTCGTTTAAATGTTCTAAATTCCCATTTCATACTTTTAATAAACTTTTAAATTTATTTTAATTCGAATATGCAGATGACATCTGCTTGCTGTCACATAGCCACAGAGATATGGTGGCGAAACTTAGTCTATAGAGATTGAAGCCGCAAAGGCCGGTCTTAAGATAATCCCCACCAAGAGCAAAAGCATGTTATGTAATACTATTAACTTTAACAAGTTTAAAATACGCAACGTAGAACTAGACGTAGAGGTACAAACACTGGCGGCTCTAGCAATGATGTGGTATACCGAATATCTAAAGCCAATCTAGCATTCGACATGTTTAGTAATATATGGAAATCAAAAGTTATCTCTTCAAACACCAAGATTCAGTTGTTCAAAACCTGTGTGAAATCCGTGCTCCTATATGCCAGCGAGACGTGGAATGCATTGCCACGTGATATAAATGCTGTGCAGGTGTTTGACAATCGCTGCTTACAAAGGATCTGCGAATATTCTGGAATGCAACAATATCAAACCTACAGCTATGGAGTAGAACTAATCAACAGCCAATCCAGATTGAAATCCCTAATCGCAAATGGCGTTGGATTGGCCATACGTTGCGCAGGCAAACGGAGACATAGCAAAAGCCGCCATCAACTGAACACCCCAGGGTAGTACAAGAAGAAGAGGCCGTCCATTGCACACATGGAGGCGCCAACTGGAATGCGAGATTACTCAAAGTGGTCTTAGTTGGAGAGAAATTAAGCATAAAGCATCGCAAAAAACTGAATGGAATCAGTTTGTGGTCGCATAATAATAATTAAAGCAAAATGACATTGATATTTAAATAACTCTGCGAATCACGTTGAATGAAAGTTATTTCACGTGAGTTTCATGTAGAATCAATTCGATTTGAGTGTAAAATAATACCGAGAAAAAACTTCTTAGCAATTACCCCCGAGCCAGAGATTATTTTATATTTATTTTCCTGTTACAACATCATTCACTTTTGTTGTATCCACATTTTACTCACCACAGAATCCACAGAATTACTAACAATTAAAAGAAACCAGCACAACCGCCCGATATGGCTTTCGTTATAATTCCACTTTTTTATTTATTTAAATACCATAAACAAAAACACAATTCGAGTTGGAAAAAAACAATTGTAGGGGAATCCAAGAAAAGAAAACTCGAAGTTTATTGTTGGTGTTTTGTCTAAGCTTTAATATTGCAAATAAGACTTAATGGTTTGTAATTCTCATTCGCTTGACAGTTTTATTTGTGTAATATCTTTAGCATTGCCAAAGTATTTGGAAAAAGGTTTCCTGATGATCTGGCCTAAGCAACCGGTAAAATGCGCAAAGGAACTAACTTTTCCCCCAACAAGAAATTTTAGTGTATTTATCAATAAATATTGGCAATTTAGCACAACATAATTAATGAACAAAAAGAATACGGGAATTTTTCTTTTTTTGTGTAAATAATAGAGTTGTTCGAATAATTTAAATAATTGTTTTTGTTCGTTCGATCAAAAGAATTAATCTGAAAAATTATTCGATTAATCGAATAAAAAAATTAAAAAAATTAAATTTTTTAAATAAGATACATCCGTCCGTTTACAACTATGGAAAATCTTCCATTTTCTTCTTTGTTTTTTCTTAAATCCACTATGACTTCTTATATTTTTGATGCGTACAACTTTTCATCTTAACTCCATAAAGGGGTTACAGACCTTCCATCTTCAGCCAAACTTCTGCGTACAATTTCTTCTATATAACAACCGCTGTCTGTCTTAATGTATTTTTCCATTGGAACAAGTTCGGCATTTCTTGATGCCGTTGGATTATCTTATACTACATCGTTTTCAATTGTAATATTGTATCACTTATACTATGTTCACACTTGGGTTCTTAAACGCGTTTAAGCCACTCGAATGTGATTAAGTTCTTATCACATCAAAATCGAGGTGATTAACCATATATTGAAGTGCTTTGTTAATTACTTCAAATTGAGATGATTACAACTAAATCACTTCATTAATTACATCGAATCAATCGGTCACCATGAACGTACCCCTCACATGTACAACTGACCACGATCTGTTTTTAATGTTTTTCTTTTTCCTTAAATAATTCATAAATTTTCACAATTGTAATATGTTTAAAATAATCTTCTGATAACTTTGTAAAAGTATTTGTATACATTTTTAAAGAAATATAAATTTGTTTGTTGTGTTTTTTTTAATCAACTGTCATCTTTATCACCTCAAATGTAATGTGAGCGGCTCTGATTAACTTGTTGAAAAAACGTTACAATCTTAGTACAACTCAAATGCTAACAACTCTGTTCTAGTAATGTTCTAATTCTATTTTTTTGTTATTACAATTACATCGTTAAAATATTGCAGATATTGCTAATTCTTTTTTGTGCTTTCGTTAAATAATAAACCTTTTGTTCTTTTAGAACCTTTTTTCCTTAGTATACATATTTTTTATCATTGTTAATAAAACTTATTGAATTGAACGACACGGTGTTTCACTTGAGCGGAGGTTTAGTTTTTGATTTTGGAATCCAAGAAAATTCCATTGCACTACAAATTTGCTAACATAACTTAATCAACATTTCTAAGTTTTTCACCCGAGAGTGAAAGATCCCATTTCTTGAAAATCTTTTGATTTAAAAAGAAAACAGCTGTTACAATTGCTGGTCAAAGATTTGTTTAATAAGAACATAAAATACATTTTTGAAATACTATGAATACTTAACACGGTTTTTGCTTACTAAACATTGAGATTAATTACAATCAGTAGTGCGATTCACTAACTTTTATAACGATAATCGAATCGTTAAAATATATATAACGAAAATTTATCGAATATGCTATTCAGTAAAATTTTTAACGATATTTGCTGTCGTTTAAAATCAGCTGTTACTTTAAGCAATTTATTTTGTCGTTATTTTAGCGACAATAATTTAGGTTGTGTTTGTTTTATCGATAAAATGATTTTATGCTTAAAATTGCTTACATACATACAAAGATATATTCAAAAGTATATGTATGAACAAAAATAAAATCCTAAATTGAAAATTTACAGAAAAGCATATTAAGAACAAAAACAAAATTGTAAATGTAAAATTCACAAAAAAAAAAAAAAAAAACACCAATTAACCCTTCGTCTTACTCATGAGTCTGGCCAGACCTTTTTCAATGCATTTTGAACGCAAAAACATGTGTAACACAGGGGGTTTCATTGGTTTTTATTTTATTCTCTTTTGTGCTTTTCGTTTTTATTTAACATTTTTAAGACAGAGATGTTACAAAAATACAGCTGTTTACTATCGTTAAAAAAAGTTACAGAATCACACTATCGTTACTACAAGCGAATATTTATGTCGACAAACATTACGATTGTCGGATCGTTAGAAGTTAGTGAATCGCACCACAGGACTATATCTACAATATTTTTTACCTTTCCTACATTTTGTATAAAATCGCTAAAAACGTATGAGCATAAATCAAATTTAAAGCTTTTATTTCTTATGCCTTTTATTATAAATTTATGTTTTAATAAAAAAAAATTGTTCGATTAATCAAGATAATTTAATCGATTTATTCGTTATTCGAAAATCGGCATTTTAAAATTATTCGAACAAGAGCTTGTTTTTGTTTGATCGATTAATCGAATTATTCTTAATCGGTTGACAACTCTAGTAAATAATCTTAAACATAAAAATAAAAAAATTCTTGTTTTTTTTCTTGTAGTGTTGTGGTTGTTTCTACACATAACAAAATAATCCGGATTTTATGGATTCAATATCGAACAATGTTGTTTAAAATAAACATGAAACTATGATAATGCCCAAGATTGTAAATAGGGCTTTTATTTGCACTATTTTAGTGTGCACATTTGTAAATGGGAGCCAGTTTTTTTCAATGTTATTAGCTGGCTAAAGGTTTCGCTTAATTATACGGCATTTTGATCATTCAACGAACCTGTGTAAACAACAAAGCTTTACCTTTTTTGCTTCGGAAATGTTGAATGTTGTGCCAACAAAGCAAAATTTGCTTATCTGTTCTTAATTTTAAGATCACACTATATATTTAATCTGCTAATCGATATCAATTATAAACAATTTCTTATATAGTTTAGGGAATATTCGACTTTACAAATGCACAATTTGAAATTTTGATCCAACTTTCCATGATTTTACTTCCAATAGCAGACACAAATCTTTTCGATATTTAAAGCGAGTTCGACGTCCTATTACTTGTTAATGGGGCTGTGCGCGCACAAATCACAAGTAATTGAAAATGTTCTTTATAAAGTTTAAGGTAATTGTGATTTGTTCGACGTGTGTGTAGAAATGGTACGCTAACAAAGCACAAGCACAAAGCACAAGCACAAAGCACAAGCACAAGCACAAATCACAAGCACAAATCACTAGTGTGTGGCCAGCTTAAGCCAAAAAGTTTTACACAAAAATTTCTTAATATTAATTTGCCAAGAAATCATTAAATTCAAACTCAGAATCGGCTAAGGAAGTAAATAACTTTTAATTAATCTGTCCGTTATGTCCCATTGTGCACCGTTACAAAGCACTTATTTTGTTATACGTGGCCTTATTTAATACTTCTTAGGGCGGAGATATTTTTGTTTTCCCAATATTATTACTTATCGTTAAAAAATAATTGATGCAAAAACAAATATTTTCCTCAAAAAGGCTTTAAGCTATAAAAATATGTATTTCTTTTGGAAACACCCTGTTACAAAATCACACATTTAGATTTGTGAATTTAAGCAAAATACGAATAGATTTTTCCAAAAAATGGCTACTTCTTGTTTTCAAACCTTAAATATCTTTATAAGAAACTAAATAGACAGAATTGGGCTGGCGGGAGGCAGAATTTAGATAAATTCGTAGCCAAAAAAAAAAAAAAAAACAGCCAGCAAACAGCAGGATGTTCTATTAGAGAAAAACCAAAACATAAACTTTTGACAAGGACAACAGGAATGGAAAAAAATATATCTATATCTTAACAAATTTGAACACATGTAACATACAAACATACACTTAACAGCAACATTTTTTTGTCAAACATTAACATTCAAATACGCAGTCACTCGAACAAACATCCCATCGGGAAAACTCAGATGACCTTATTACTTCAGGCCTTTTTAAAGGCCTGCTTAAACATTTTTTTTGATTCAATTGCCATTCTTATCTAGCTGTTTTAAAATGCCTCGACTCTTTCTCATAAAAGGACAAGATACACATTCCACATTCGCTTCTATGAGAAGGGTGTAGAGAAGGAGTTAAATTGTTTGTATTGTTTTTTTTTTTGCACAAGTAAAAGCAAAATAATTTCTTATGTACCTGCTAAAGAAGCGAGAGCGGAAGGCCTATTCCACAATGACAACCTGTGTTAAAAATTATATGAGTATGGAATGGAGCGAGCAGGCCTTGTATATCCTAAAGAAGGAGTACAGAGGCCTTCTAGAAGGCATCCGTTCTCCTTCATTTCCCGCTGGGATACTTTAAGTGGTTTGTTTTTTTTTACACAAACACCGTAAAAAGTAAAAAACTAGAAGAGGCGTAAAAAATGTGACCCATGAATACGCATTTGTCTCCTAAAAGCATTAGTCTAATACAAAATCTACAATATTTGTTGTTTGTCTATTTATCTTTGTGTAAATGAAGTTTGTATATGAATTTGTAGACAATTTATGAGGGAGTGTGAGTGTGGGAAAATTTCCGGGTAAACGAGTACACTGAAACAAATCTTAAAGATAATGTTAATAAATAATTCTAGAAGAAAGGAGTACTAAAAAAATAACAACAGTGTTTATATGTGTAACAGACACATTTAAAAAAAAGCCAAGGGAAGTAAAGTTAATTTAAAAATCGACCGGTGGCACCTTTATTAGCGTATATCTTTAAAGTGTACTATAATTTTTTTGATCTTATTTCACAAAAATAAAATCTGAAATGATTTTTAATATTTAGTAATAAATTGATTTTTTTAAGACTATAAAATATTTTGGTAAAAGGGTTAAAAAAGCTCCTTTTTGACACATTTTTCCATATAAAAAATTTATCAAAAAATATAAAATTACAGTTTTTGTTTTTCATTATTTTTAAAGCATCTATTATATATATAACAAGTAAGAGTGCTATATTCCGCTGTGCCGAATCTTATATACCCTTCACCATTGTGCGAGTAGAATAGAGAGCCACTAAATAATTTTTACATATACATATACATACATATTTACAATACTTACAACTTCATTATAAATGAAATTTAAAAAGCGATAACTGGTAAATATTTTTTTTAAATCGTTTTTAGTTTCTTTTGTTAAAATTATTTCGTTAAATATATGAAATAATAAAGAAGGGTGATAACGAAAATCATATTGGGCATTATGCTAGTATATGTAAACAAATACGAAGGGGTGGTGAGGGGATAGGAAGAAGAGACGACAACCGGATTTGAACTTCGCTTTGCATAAGGACCCAGAATATATATACTTTATAGGGTTTAGGACCTTCGGGAAGGGTATAAAAAACAAACTTAATTATAAAAAGAGTAATTTTTGGGATTTCAGTATTTTGGTCATAACTCTGCTATTTCTTAACCGATTTGACAGATTTATATACCGACGTGTTAAAGAAGAAATTTGCCAGTTATTTTGGCTATAAAACGTGGACTCGGGAAGATCTATGGTTCCTGAAAATGGGTATTTAAAAAAAAAAAGATTAATATTTTGTTCATAACTTTTTCGTATCTGAACCAATTTTCCCGATTTTTTCAGAAAATATTTTCTTTTCGATCTTCTGATATAAAAGGTGTAACCATAGGTCATATTACAGTCAAAAAATTCAGGTTTTTATACAATTTTTAATACTTTTTGTATGAGAGGTACCACGCCTACTTCTCCAATCCCGCCCACATTTCGTAGGATGGTGTATATTTATAACCTAAATGTTTGTACCTAATTTTAAAGCTTTGGCTCTTGCCGTTCTCCAGATATACAGAAAAAAGTAATAAAAATACAACAACCACAAGGGATTTTTTGGAAAAATTAGAGGCAGTCGTGGTTTTTTGGTCATATCTAAGCCATTTGTGGACCGATCTTGCTGAATTTCAATAGCAAGAAATGGTGGACTGTATGTAACATAAATGTAAAACAACCTAGCCGCTATCATGTCTGAATTATCCGGAAAACACATATCAAACGTAAGACGGACAGACGGACATCGTTAAATCAACTTCTCTGCTCATATGGACCCAGAATATATATACTTTATGGGGTCTTAAACCAATATTGTGGAAATTACAAACATTATGACAAACTTATATATACCTTTTTACACCTGTGGTGAAGGGTATACAAATGAAAAATGTTTGTATGTTTGTTTGTTGGCTTATAGACTCCTAAACTACTGAACCGATTTTCCTGAAATTTTTACAGTAACATCACGTGAGCCCTAAAAATAAAATAGGCTACTTAGGCAGGGGAATTAGTACCCCCATTGGATGCCAATATCAAATATCGCATATCTTAAGAGCCGCTGCACGCATTTTGTTGAACTTTTGGTAGTAGGATCTTCTGAGCCCCAAAATTGAAATAAAATAGCAGCGGGGGAAGTGGTTCCCCCCATAGGGCGCCAATGTTAAATATCGCACATCTTAAGAAATGTTATAGTGAGAATGTTCAAACTTTGTAGAAGTCACTCTTATGGTATACTACACTATCGAAAATAAAAATAAAGCGGGTAGGCGCATTAGGGAAATACCTCCCATAGGATGCATATATTCAATATAGCTCAACTGAAAAACTATTAAAGGGAGAGTCTTCAAACGTGGTTAAAGCTACTTTTATGGTAAACTATAAATTGCAATATAAAAATGGGCGGGGTTGACAGGGGAGGAGCAGTACCCCTCATAGATAGAAATAAAATTAAGAGCCGCTGCACGAATTTTGTTGAACTTTTGGTAGTAGGATCTTCTGAGCCCCAAAATTGAAATAAAATAGCAGCGGGGGAAGTGGTACCCACCATAGGACGCCAATGTGTAATATCGCATGTCTTAAGAACTGTTATAGTGAGAATGTGTAAACTTTGTAGAAGTCACTCTAATGGTATACTACACTATTGAAAACAAAAATAAAGCGGGTAGGCGCAGGGAGTAAATACCTCCCGTAGGATGCATATATTGAATATAGCTCAAACGAAGAACTATTAAAGGGAGAGTCTTCCAACGTGGTTAAAGCTACTAGTAGGCAAACTTTAAATGTTAATTTAAAATGGGCGGGGTAGACAGAGGAGGAGCAGTACCCCTCATAGATAGAAATATTAATAAGAGCCGCTGCACGCATTTTGTTGAACTTTTCGTAGTAGGATCTTCTGAGTCCCAAAATTTAAATAAAATAGCAGCGGGGGAAGTGGTACCCCTCATGGGACGCCAATGTTTAATATCGCATAGCTTAAGAACTGTTAAAGTGAGAATGTTCAAACTTTGCAGAAGTCACTCTTATGGTATACTACACTTTTGAAAATAAAAATAAAGTGGGTAGGTGCAGGGGGAAATACCTCCCATAGGATGCATATATTAAATATCTCTCGACTGAAGAAGTGGTTAAAGCAGTTTATCGATGCGCACCGGGTTAAGCTAGTAAATAATATATTATAAGAATCGACGAAAATCAATTTGAAGTTGATAAGTTGTCTAACTTATAAATGCCCATAATCTTTGGTGGTCGAAAAATCGACCACTGGCCGGAAGCACTGTAATAGCTTATCAAAAATTGGCAATCGGTTCAGATCATCTAAAAGGTATTATCATCTATCAGATAATAGTCGCTTAGGTACAACATATTGTTTTGTCATAGTTCGGCAACTTGTTGATGTTCCCAATAACAATTGAATGCAGTTTATGCAAATTCGTTAAGAGAAAACCAATCCGTACTGGATTTAAAACATTTTGCATATGCTGCGAAAGTGAAGAATTATTCTTCTGTATTTTATATGGTGGCTCAAACTGTTCTGTTGTTACTGGACAATTAACTTACCTGATCCCGATTGTCATATACATGGTCTTTTTTTTTGACAATTTTTTCTTATCATATCATATATTTATTGAATAAGCGCGGGATTAACAGCGCAGTAGCCAATGTAATAATCAATAAATCCTCAGTCGAACCAATGGCTAATGTTAAGCGGTATTTTACAGCCGAAAGCAATTCAGGAGTATAATCATGATATGGATGGTGTCAGATTTTATGACAATGTCGCTCTTTCATAAATTGATTTTCGACCTGAAGTAGCAATATAGTTAAACATTTAGAATTTTTTTATGTTCCTAAATCCCCAAAGGGTATGTAAAAACATTTGAAGGATTTGCCATCTTGTTGTGTTACTTCCTCTGGGCAAACCGGGTAGTCGGCATAGTTAAAAGTTGACATATTTCTTCAGAACGTGGCTGACCAGAGACCTATCTGGTACCAGGGTAGTCATAAGCACCTGGAATCAAGACTCCGGTCTGACCATTGGTTTATACTAGTGCTGGGAAACTATCGATAGACTATCGATATTATCGATAGTCTTAAAATATCGATAGAGAAAATAGAAATGTCGATATTTTTATTAGTTAAAATACAGCTTTGAACACATCTAACAGCAGCTATACACACACATTTTTTTGCCGCAAATTTTTACTTGCTATTATTTATTCGCGCTGAATTACAGCAATGAATACAAACAACAAGAATGGCAAGTGGTATGGATTGCTTAGCAGTGCTTTTTACTGCTAATTAAAGGCCTCTAAGTCGAAATTTTTTACATATTTATATAATGTCAAATATTTTTGTAATGTTGTAAAAAAAATGCAAATGCAAATGCAAGCATAGGACAAAGCAATGAACGATCATTAGCGGATAAGTCCGCTAGATTGATTACGTTTTTGGGTTTAGAACTTAGAAAATTTTTAAAAGTTGCAATGGAATATCTTATAGTCCCTGTTACTTCGGTTCCTTCAGAAAAGTATTTATCCGTTTTTAAAAAACTGCAATCTAAAATAACGTGCGTATATACATACTTACGTCTCATATATTCAATAAAGTAATAAAAACAACGGACTGTAGCCTTATAAACAAGTTAGAGTGCTATATTCGGCTGTGCCGAATCTTTGATACCCTCCACCGAGGAGTAATATCTGTATGATGTCTATTTATTATTATTATCTTAAGCTGGGACGATTTGTTATTAATTATGGTTTTAGGCGACTAAACTGTTTTCCGGTAGTAGGGTATATATGGGGCCTAGGCTAAATTATGGACCGATTATCACGAAATTTCACAGTGTCATTTCTAGTCCTTTAAAACTGTGACGTACGAATTTCTGTTATGATATCATTATTAATTATGGTTTTAGGTGTACTAAACTGTTTTCCAGTAGTAGGGTTTATATGGGGCCTAGGGTAAATTATGGACGGATCATCACGAAGTTTCACAGCGTGATTTCCAGTCAAATAAAACAAATTTTTGCAAAATCTTATCTCATTCCGTGCCTTGTTCCACCATTTATGTTATTTTTTGTAACAAAATTATCAATTTTTTTAGGTGGTGGTTCCACATTTTGATTCATAGCTCTGGTTCTACTGAACCGATTTTGCTGGATTTCAATCCCAAACTGCTTAGGATAACTACAAACAATTTAGCACCAAGTTTGTTCATTTCTTTTGAGTTGTTCTAAAGTGAGCGTGTTTTCAACAGACGGACAGACAGACGGACATGGCTAAATCGACTTAGAATCACTCAAGGACCCAGGATATATACACTTTATGGGGTCTGAGATGAATAATAAAAAAGTTTCACACGGAATGACAAGCTTAGTATTCCCTCTTCACAACTAATTGTGGTGGAGGGTATAAAAAATAATTAAAGTTTTCCTGCACAAGTACCAACATTCAGTCGATAGTAATATCGATATATCGATAGTGAAATTTGAACTATCGATATATCGATAGTGAAATTTGAACTATCGATAAATATCGATAGTATCCCAGCACTTGTTTATACTCAAAGTCACGGGAAGGAAGACATTAAAAAGTTGGCTTCAGAGGCTGGTAAACTCACTATTTGTCGCATAGTGGTGCTTATTTAAGTCTTTTTTACTCATACTCCTTAATCCGCCATAATCAACTCAATTATTAGACACATACTTTGTATATTTACATACATGCAAAAATACATATATTTGAGGCTATCAGCGCAGAAGTAGTGTAACCCACAATGTAATTTGGTTGCGGTTCTGGTGTTAGATATGTTCTTTGCAGTGCAATAGTCGAGTAAGCCAACTGTTTGCATCCAAAACCGATGGCGCTAGAAACATAGTTTTTGCACGGGCCGTTACAACCAAGTACTATAGTGCAAGAGTAGTGTTAACTCCTCATTATCTCATAAAAAGTAGTCTAGGGTGACACCACTTCTGCGCTGATAGCCTCATTTACAAAGGCTTCCATTAAGATTTATAAAAAAAACATTTTTTAATAAATTCTTATAAATTAGGCCTAAAGAAATATGTTTTTACAAAATAATTTTTTTTTTAATGTCTTCGGCCATTGGTCGATTTTTCGACCAGTCCATATAAAGAGAACTACAAATCGGGAGATAAAATTTTGGGAAAAATATTCTTAATTGAAGTCTCAAAAGCATTTAAAAAATTCCTGCGTTTTATGGTAGCGGCCAATAATGGGTTAAGGTCGTAAAATCAAGTGGCATAATACGTTTTGAAAGCCAATGGACGATACAGTCCCTTTTATTAATTCATAGCAAGCGATACCGCATTTGAGATGTTTAAAGATAATTATTTCGCCTGTTAATTTCCAGACTTATTTATATTTGACTGTGAACAGAGTGATACCAGCTTTACAGTTTATAGTACACTGCTCTACTAGAATGGAGCTGGTGGAATTTAATTTGAGTGAATTTAGTTGAAAATTCCAAAGAGGAGTGCGTTTTCATCATGTAGTATAGTGCTAGTATTTCAGCTTTAAGTGTTTAAACCAGTGTTCGAAAATAAACACTAAATATCGTTCCCTAGTGTTCGGTTCGGTAGATTTGTTGAAAACACAAACGCTATTAGTGTTTGTGTAGAAAATCATTAAAAACAAAAATAAAGTTTCCCTAATTGTCATCTTTCGAACGCAAAAATAATACTGTTTTTATCAAACTAAACTAAAGATGAGAACGTTTAATATCGTTCGGTTTTTTAAACCATAAACTTGGTTGTGTTCGGTTCGGCTAATTTGGCTGGTAAAAAAAACCAAACATTATTTACAAAAACAAAATACACTTACGAAAAAAAACAAAAAGCCAGCAAAATAATTGTACACAAACAAAACATATACACACACAAGCTGTTCGTGGTGCGGTCGTTGCTAAAAATTTTTGTTTGTTCATTTCTTTATTCATGTAAAAAAAGGAACATTATAGAACATTAAAATATAATGTTTGTCTTCAGTATCACTACAATTGTTTTGTTTTTTAACAAAGAACAGAACACTATATAATGTTCCGCTCTTTCTTGAAAACATTTACGAATGGTATTAAGGGTTGTGTTCGTCTACACAATCACTAAAAAAATAGATATCGTTCTTAGGTGTGTGAGCCAAACTCTAAATAATGTACCGTTTGTTTTCGAACACTGGTTCAAACAGAACTGTGTCGAGAACACTTTTTTCATACAATTTGACAAAAATTTCGTCCTGAAAACGACAAAATGAGAGAGAGAATTTGAAGTTACTGCTGACGGTTTAATTATAGGCTTGTGAATGTTTGGCTGAAGTTGAATACTAATCTTATCATGAGCGTAATGAAGTTAGCATTTTTTGTGTTCAAACAGAATGAAGTATTTAACTTCAGACAAGAATCCTCAAGCCCATAATTAAATTGTCGGCAGTAACTTCAACTTCTGTTTTCATTTCTTTCCTATCTCTTGTTCCTATATTTTTTTGCTTAGACCCCTTTAAAACTTGGCAAGTAAGTTGCGCAAGTTACTTCCGAGAATAACAAAGTCTGTACAAATTTTTTTTTTTAACCCGACCTTACGGCTAACGTCTACAAACCAAGAGTTATGCGAGAGACTTGCGCAAGTAATTTGCCGTATGTGAAAGGGGTCAAAAAAAATGTATGAAATTTAGAAAGCTTTTTACGACAAATTTTAATGTCAAATTGTATTGAAAATGTGTTATCGTCGCAGTACTGTTTGAACACTAGCTCTTACCGTGAGCGTAATAAAGTCTGTCCTCTGAGAATGCGTCAGAGCTAAATGTGCACCTTATTTTAAACCTATGCGTATTAACCTTCATGCCATATCAACATGTAGTCCATAGCATGTTGTTCCAAGTAGGCGAGGTGCCACTCCCAATTAAATAATTATTGTAAAAAATTGTAAATCTCGGAACTAATACTGATAGAGTCTTTGAAGTACGGTCAACTTTGACATCCACACGAAAATTTTGGTAAAAAAAATGGGCGGGCTTGCAATAGTAGCCGTGTGGCATTTCGTTTCCACATGAATGAAATACTAAAATTAGATAAGTGAAAAACTTTAACAGATAAATTTTGCCAGAGCATATTAAACATCTATATGGTTATTTGACTAAGAAACGGGTGCATTAGAAATAGTGGGCGTGGCAACTCCCATAAGAATTAAATACTAAAATTTGTATATAAGCGAAACTATAAACCCTAAGGTCAGCAAATTTTGCACAGGCAACTTTGACATCCATATCAACATTAAGTAAAGAAATTGGTGCGCCGGCAAAAGTGGGCATGGCACTTCTCTTATGAATTAAATACCACAATGTGTATATTTGGAAAACTATGACAGTTAGAATCCCGAATTTTTCTGGGAGTAACTGTACAGGTTATATCAATATAAATATTTTGGACAAAAATGGGCGGACAACCAACAGTGGGCATGGCCTTCCTATTTGAAGTAAATCTGTGAACTAGAGTTACTAGAATTATGAACGCCTTAGTTAAATATTAATATGAGTATTTACGAAAAAAACAGGCGGATCCCTAATTGTGGGCGTGGCACCGCCTGTGTGAAGTAAATAATAAAATTCTTAAACTTAGGAAACTGTAACAGCTAAAGTCCGCAAAATTTGGCAATAGAGGACGTGGTACCCCCCATAAATACTAAAATTCGTATATCTGCACACAGAGGCGTCACGAGACAGAAAATATTGTATTTTTTCTGTATTTTCCTTCGAAAGCTGCCCTTTTTGCACTTTTTGTTTTGATTACGCAATTTGTGTTAATAGAAGCGGCCTCTTTTTGCACATTGCCCCTTCACTACCAAAAAACGTTTTCTTTCTCTTTCTTCGAAAGCGTCACTCGCAAATGATTTAGGCATTTTCCATACGTCACTTTTTTCATCCTGTATGCTTTGTGTATCTGGTCAAGAGCCATCAAAGTTTGCAAGGCAATTTTGATATTCATACAAAATAATTGTACAATAAATGGGTACAATGCCAATAGTGGGACCCATGTAAAAGCAACTTTGACTTCCATACAATAAGAAAATTAAAAAAAAAAAAAAAAATTAAGGGTAACTATTTCTATAAATATATTTTTTAACTAACGACGGGGGTGGCGAAGCACACCGGGTATTGGCTAGTCTGTTTTAAAAACTAATACAAATTGTTGGCGGAATTCAGCGATTGTCATTCATTTATGAGTAAATTCCGTTTATGTGACTAGAACTTAGATTGCAAAATTAGGTGAAGATCGCTTCTTATCTAACCATAGACCCTATATAAAGCCCACTCTTGAAAATCAATTTGTTTTATTGAATTGAGGAAAAAAATTGCTAATTTTCTAATATTCTATCTACATTAAACTAATTGATTTTTACCAATAATTTTTGTTCAGTGTACGTTGAACGATTTGTTTGCATAAATAAGTATGTATTTAGGGAAATACAAAAAATACTTTGATTATTTTCTTTTTAAGGATCGTGTTTTGTTTCATTTTTTTTTTTTTTGATTTAGAAAATGTTATTTTCTTTACTTTAATTTTGGTTGTTTTGTCAGTGCTGTCAAAATTCATATAAATCAGTTTTGAAAAATTGCCTCAAAATAACAAAAGAAAAAAATAAATCACTACTTGACAAATATAAAGTAGTTTTACAGAAACAATTTTGTTGTTTTCTGCCAAGCACCTTTAGAAACATAAATTAACTTAAAGAACTTAATCTTATAAATAAATATTTATAAAACCACAACAATTGTTTCTTCAAATTTAAATTCTTCAAACTCAAACTGTAGACCTAATTAAAGCCTTTTTGCTAACTAATAAAATCTTTTATGAAATAGAAGAGAAAACTGTGTTGGAAAAAGTATTTCAAAGTCTTCGTCTTAAACTCATTAACACTTAAAGAAAAAGTGTTGTTTTAAACAAGTTTCTGTTTGTTTTTTTTCCTTTGTTTGTGCCTTCGCAGCCTAAGAATTCTTATTTAAGGACTAGGTGGTTGGTGATGAGATTGATGACGTTGCTGAGTACTTTCGCTTTCTTTGTGTCTTTGTAGCCAGACAAAGTGAGTTCTTGAAATGACACAACTTTTCAAAGGTACCAGCGAAAGGACAGACGACCTCAATGGTGAAACCAACTGTTAAGACTTTATTTCTACTACTATCAGCTAAAGTAGCTAAGTCAACTAGCCGTAGTGTGGCACTGAGAAGGTTTCAAAGGATTATGTTCAAAGTGTCATAGTTCAATTGAGGTTTTTGCAGTTGTCAGCAAAAGTTTAATGAAAAATAATTTTTATACTCATATATTTTTTTAGCAAAACCATTTAATGAAATTTAAAATAAAAAATTTTGTATGGGAATTTTGTATAATTTACAGTACAAAAGGTGAAAGGCTGTGTATTCTAGTTAATCATGAGTATAATGAACAGTTCGCTATTGGTACATAAACTCTTTAAATTGACGCTTCCTATTATGTCATTAAATTTATCAAGTTAAGCCCAAAAATATTTTACTGTAAACGAAATCATGTAAAAAATTCTTTAAGAATCGATAAATATTAGATTATGACCTCGCTTCAAATATCACTTCCGAAAATTGCTTGCCATAAGTTGCCTATAAGGATTTATGTTTCTTACAACACTTTGCTGCTCATTCAGCCTATTTATGTAGTTCGCTGTTGAATCGTGTTCGATAAATGTCTTTACTAATTCTGATCGGACCAAAAAATTTATGAAGTATTCTACGTTCGAAACATAGCAGCTGGTTCACACCAAATGCTTTGAGTGCCAAAAGTTCGCATCCGTACGTTAAAATTGGCCTTATAAGAGATCTATAAAGTCGCACCTTACTATGGCGTGATAGGAGCTTTGATTTAAATAATTTTAAATGTAAAAACCACGCTTTGTTTGCTGCTTGTATTCGTTTTTAAATGGCAACTGTTGTGTCATTGTGAGAGCACACCAAGATATTTAAATTGTTTTACGGCTTCAAATGTATACGGTTCAAAGGTAAGATCTGCTACATTCCCGTAGTTAGGAGATCTGAACATATATTTTGTGTTGTTAATGTTAATTTCCATATCAGTTGAGCGAATGTAACTTTAAGACAGGATTTGTTTCTAGATATTATTAAAATGTCATCCGAATAAGCGCATATTTGACTGGATTTGTTAAATATTGTGCTGCCCGTGTCAACATCATCTACTCTGGCATTCAGTAGCAGGTTAAATACTAGGGAGGATAGACACCGGATATAACCTTAAGAGGTTCAGAGAGTTCACCTTGTATCACAACCTTAGCAATGGTGTTGGTTAGAGTCATGCTAATTAAATTAATCGTATGCCAATTTGCTGTCTATCAGAAGCCTATATCTATGCTATATTCATTAAATTTTTCAAAGATCTGTGTGATGATGAAGCCTTGGCCAATTTTTTAACGGTTTCTCCGAAATCCGCATTGGTATTCACCGATTATATCCTCTGCATATGCCTTTAAGCGTTCATATAAAATATTTGTGAATATTTTGTAGCCACAGTTAAGAAGAGAAATGCCTCTGAAATTATTGCAATCGGTCTTGTCGCCCTTTTTGTGAATTGGTGTTATAAGGCTCGTGTGACATTCATCTGGTAATGATTCGTTTCGCCATATATTAATGGTGATTCGGTAGAGATATTCTTGACGTTTAGTTCCACCATATTTCAAGAGTTAGGATACGATATCAGCTTCTCCGCTAATTTTGTGGTTCTTAAGTTGTTTCAATGATGCTACCACGTCTTCAAAAGTAGGTTCCCTTAGGTAGTTTTAGGCTGTGAAATATTCCTCCTCAGTCGTATTACTATCGTCCGTCCTCTCTATTTAGAACTAAGTAAAAATACTCCCTGCATCTGTTTAATATTGCAGCTTTGTCGCTGATCAAATTACCATTTCTATCTTTACAGATATTTGTTTTTGTTTGAAATGTTCTGGTCTGTTTTCTGATATTTGCATGCATATCCATAACTTGGTTCTGCATAAAATTATCTTCTATTTCACTTAACTTTCCTTTCATGTATGATTTCTTTTTAGTTTTAATACTCTTTTTCGCTTCTCCTGCTAATTTTCTAGAGTTTGTGTTGTGCTGTTCAAAAGATATTTATTTCTTGCTATGTGTTTTATTTCATTAGTTGTTCTGCATTCTTCATCGTACCACTCATTTAAAGAGTGTCCCCTTTCGCCTATTGTTGCCAATGCCGCTGCTCTGACGCAATCCTTCAGGTTTTTCCACATGTTTGATATGTTGGAGTCATCACATTGCATATTAAAAATCTTTTGCTCGAGATTATCTCCATATGCTTTGCTTGTATCGTTGTCAGTTGTGATAGCATTAGTGTTCCAAAGAGTTTTCCTTTGGCAATCTTAAGTGTTTATCGTAGCTATACGTTGTCGTAATTTAGCAATAACTAAAAAATGGTCAGAGTCACAAGATGCACCTTTGAACGTTCTCGAATCAATTATGGAAGTCGCGTGTTTATATCTATAACAATGTGATCTATCTGTGTGAAACCTCGATTACCGGGTATCTTCCAAGTATGTTTATGTATGTTTTTATGTTTGAAGGAGGTGCTACTTATCCAGAGGCCGTTTGACGCTGCAAAATTACATAATCGCAGACCGTTGTCATTACTTACATCATGGAGAAAGTATCTTCCTGTAACTTTACCAGTTAAAAAATCTTCTTTCGCAACTTGCGCGTTATAATCGCCCATTATGAGTAGAAGGTCGTGTTTGCTTATTCTACTTACTATAGATGTTAATTTGTCGTAAAATTTATGTTTTACGTCATCACTACTATCTTTAGTGGGTGCGTAAGATAGATATCATAGATATATTTTGAAATTTTCCCTTTAGTTTTATGTAACATATTCTTTCATTTACAGGTTCAAAAGCAAATTTACTCCTCCTTATGTGCTTATCGATGTAGAAACCCGCCCCTTTCGACCAGACTTTGTGCTTCCGCTGTAGTATATGCTGTATTCTTTTTTCCTTAGCTCACCATAACCACTCCCTCTAATTTCCTGTATAGCACATATTTTTACCCTGTACTTCAAGAGTTCGTCAGCCATTTCGTATAATCTACCAACCTGAACCATTGTTGGAACGTTTCATGTTGCTACCATAACACTGGTTTACAGCCAAAAAATACCAAGAAAGCCACACGCCTAGATAAGTTAATTGGGACCTCCTGAACACGAAAAACGCTGTAATTTTTTTTTTGAAAGTACCGTTTTTTAGATAACGGTACTTTTGTGTTTTTCGGTGTATGGTCCCAACCGAAGAGCCCGATCGAGATGAATGGCATATCGTTGGAAACCTAATTGAATGCTTTTTCCACCGATATACCGATATATCAAAATTTGCCTATTTTTTACGTTTTTTTTCAAAATTTTTCTTTTTTATTTCGTTTTTTTTCTACGTTACAGTAAATATCTGGAATGTTTTATTTTTTAACCAAATAGTTTATTTAATTACCAACATTTTAAGCGTAATTTGAAAAAAAATCGGATGAAAAATAAAGTTTTTATTAAGGATTTTGTGGAACGACAATATTTTCATCTCATATAAAATTCCTTGTTTTTTATATACGTTAAAACTGATGGATTTATATGTTTATACATTTTTGAAAATTTTACGTAAATGAAATTCTCTTGCCTTGTCCATTGTCTTCATTTACTAATAGGTTTGGTTCCCTGAGATGGAAGGATTTGGGCACAGTGGCCATCTCCTTCACAGAACTCATTTATGACAATATCAGTCTGTCATATTTTTTCAAAAAATAATTAATTTTAATATTAACAAACTAATTGCATATCAAATAAGTTTGTGGAAATAGTCGTTTTTCGTTATAATGTTTTTTTATAGCATGCAATATTTTTTAATAATCTTTTTTTATCGCAAGCGATATTTAAAAACAAGTTATAGTGCTATATTCGGCTGTGCCGAATCTTTGATACCATCCACCGACAGTTCGAATGTTTAAAGAATAATATCTGTATGATGTCTATTTATTATTATTATCTTAAACTGTGATGATTTGTTATTAATTATGGTTTTAGCCGACTAAACTGTTTTCCGGTAGTAGGGTTTCTATGGGGCCTAGGGTAAATTATGTACCGATCTTCACGAAATTGCCAGTATCATTTATAGTCCTATAAAACTGTGCCGTACCAAATTTTGTTATGATAGCGTTATTTTTTACGGTTAGGCGTACTAAACTGTTTTCCGGGAGTAGTGTTTATATGGGGCTTAGGGTAAATTATGGACGGATCTTCACGAAATTTAACGGCGTGATTTCCAGTCAAATAAAACAAATCTTATCGCATTTCGTGCCTTGTTCCAGCATTTATGTTATTTTTTGTAACAAAATTATCAATTTTTTTAGGTGGTGGTTCCACATTTTGATTCATAGCTCTGGTCCTACTGAACCGATTTTGCTGGATTTCAATCCCAAACTGCTTAGGACAACTACAAGCAATTTCTTTTGAGTTGTTCGAAAGTGAGCGCGTTTTCAACAGACGGACAGACAGACGGACATGGCTAAATCGACTTAGGATTACTCAAGGACCCAGAATATATATACTTTATGGGGTCTGAGATGAATAATAAAAAAGTTTCACACGGAATGACAAACTTAATATACCCTCTTCACAACTAATTATAGTGGAGGGTATACAAAATTAATTTAACATTTCGTTTTTATATTAACACACATGAGTACACAAATAAGTTTGTGTAAATAATAGTTTTTTCTTTATAATGTTTTTTTTATAGCATGCGATATTTTTTAATAATTTTTTTTTTATCGCCTGAGATATTAAAAAAAAAAATTAATTTAACATTTCGTATTTATCGATGAGTTTTGTAAATTTTGTCAGAAAAAAATTATTATTCATCGCAACCATTATAATGGGCTGCAATTTTTTTCTAGTTATATTGGTAGGAGAGTAGTTTTTAAGAAATAGTTGTAGTAGTTCCGTTTAGACCTGGTGTGATACATAATATTTTTTGTGGTACTTTATTTAAGTACAATTTGAAATTAAAGGAATATAACTTTTGAGGGTAAGAAGGGGTAAAACAAACTATAATACCAACAGAGGCGTGATAGTGTCCTGCAGGTAGGCCAAACGGCTTCGGGGGCCTAGACTTAAGGTAAAACTTTCATTATTTTAAAATGTAAATAATATAAAAAATTCCCATATGTTCTTTTATATTAAACTAGTAAAACGCTTTTTTCATAACAATCTCCCCTATTGTATTATGCGTTTGTGCTGATGTGTGTAACCTATAAAAATATTGTTTCTAGACAAACCTTGAGTATACCGATCGGCCCAGCATCACTTTTGAGTCCGTCCGTTCTGGCTGGCGTAACCTATCAAAATATTGTTTCTTGTCCCACCTTTGAGTATATCGATCGACTCAGCATCACTTTTTGAGTCGATCCAACGGTGTCCGTCTTGGCTGGCGAGTTGGCTGGTTGCCTGTCCATGCAACCTTGTGCGCAAAGTTTAGATCGCAATTTTGAAGATAATATAATGAAATTGCACATGGCCCCCATAGAAACTACTTTCCTGTGTCTTATTATATTGGAAATAAGACACCTTTCCTATTTAGGAACCATGGGCTATCATGGTTATAACGCGAGGTTAACATTCATTCTTTGTGCCGAATATTATCTAGTTATCAGCATCTATATGAAACTTTTTCGTCAATTCAAATGAGCGGCCAAATTGTATATCAATTTCAACATTTATAAGGAAGTTATGGCACTTTAAGCTATTTCCGGAAGTGATGTTTGTATGAAAGTTCCGATTAAAAATGGACCGATTCCGATAAAATTCGATAGGATGATGAGAATTTACATCAACAGCCAGTCGGACGGACGGACGGACATCGGTATACTAAATACTTTTAGGTTCACTATGGTACTACTAATAAAAAGAATCAAAAGATCAACTTTGACCTTTATTTTCCCAACAACTACTAAACCGATTTCAATGAAATTCTAACTGGAGAAAAATCATCTCTTTTTAAAAAAAAGTTAAAGTCAGTTGAAGGATGAAAAATGATTCTGAGCCACTGTGTTTCGTAAGTTTAAAGATATTTTAATTTAATTTGGTACAAACGTTTTAGTGGTCAAAAGGACTCAACCTAAGCCTGCACAAAAAATGCTTTCCACAATAGAGTCCTTCGACTCAGAATCACTTTCTGAATCAATTTAACGACTCATCTAGAAAATTTGTTTTTAAATACAGCAGCGTACACGCAAAGAAAAAACATGGTTGTGGTAAACATATTCTAAGAGCAACATATTATGATAAGAATTGTGATTGTAGTCACCATATTAAGATTATTATTGAATCATATTATGACTAAATATACTCGTAATATGTCATTATAATATTTTTTCCTTAATCATATTATTATTCTGTTAATCGTACTAAGTTAAGAAGCAATCAAATTATTGTCATGTTAATCATAATAAGCTAAGAAATGAATCATAGTATCATCATGTTAATCATAATAAATTAAGAAGCAATCATATTATGATACAGCACCTTTCATAGCTGTCATAAAAATACAAAATAAATTAAAATATTTTTGCATTGATTTTTTATTTTGTGGCTTTTTACAAATTTTCTTAATGTTAATCAAATAGCGGAGTTCAATATAAGGCTTGCAAAAGAGCAAATGAAAAATCTGTGGTTTTCATGGGCAACCGCGTGTGTCAATTTTTTCGATTTTAAGATGTTGATGAAATATCGTAGCACTTTTATAAAATATAACGAAATCTCTGTGTGTTTTGTTGTTGGGTTTTACAAAAAAACTATGATATTTTGCAATTGCACTATTACATCACTAATACTTGAATGAACTCCGCTAATATTTTAATTTTTTAATTTCTTTAAACTTATTTTTTTTATGGAATTTTATGTTTTAATTGTTAAACCGCTCACAAATAAAAAAAACGACACAACTGCTTCAAAATTATTTTACAAATGGCGCTAACATAATATGATTAGAGTAAAAATAGTTTATAATATGATAAATGTATAGAAATTTATCATGTTATGGCTATTAAATATCATGATATGGTTGTGAGAAATATACTATGTTTAGAAAGTTATCATAATTAAGTTGTTAGAAAAATAATTATTTTTCGATCAACAATACTCAAATTCATAATTGCGATAAACATTGATATGTTTACAGTAACTATAATATTGTTGATATTAAATAAAAATAACAATTATTTGTGTACCACAACAATATATTGTTACATTAAACATAGTGTTGTTGCCGTAACCATGCCCAACCATATTTTTTTTCTGCGTGTAGGGTATCATATGGTTGGACTTGACCGATTATTCTTTCTTACTGGTTATTGCTGTCTTTGCATTAGACGTGCCACATCCACTTAAGAATTTACAAATATTTATAGCCTCTTAAAGTAAGCGCCGGGTAATCAGGAAATTATTTTAAACATTGAACTTATTTTTTTTTAAATTATTCGAATTGTTTTCCATTTTATAAAACATTTTTAAGTTAAAAATGTGTTTTCGTCCTTTACTGCCTGCCTGTTTTTGCATTTTTAACAAAAAGAAAAAACGCTTTTTATAAATATTTTTTTTGGATACTTTACGACTTAATTGAAAAACAAAAAATTACGAGCACAAAGTTAGTCCTTAAAATGTAGAGATTAAGAATTTGCCAAAGACAAACAGGAATTTCTAATAACCAAAAAAAAAAAAACAAAAAGAATTTTAAATAAATAAAACAGTAGCGTGAAAAAAACTAATTAAATCTTTTTATAGACCAAGCAAATTTTATGACTTTCACAAAAAGTAAGAATTCGAAAAACAAAACAGCTGCTGCCCCCACTTTTGCCTTCTTCATGAACTCAGTGAACTTTTTAGATGTTGTGAAAAGGAAATTTAATACGAAAATGTTGTTTTTTTTTGTTGTTGTTTATAATGATGTTTTTGATTCAAACAACTTTTATTACAAAAATGATGTTGACATGGTCTTTAAGAAGAACATTAAAGTCGGGTTTGTCTGCGAGTGGATGGGAAACTATAAAAACGTTCTTAATGTGACATTTCAGCTAATATCTCTCACAATTGTCATTTCTGAGCCACAACAATAACAACAGCAATAACCGAAAACCATTTATTAACAAATTGTGTTAAAGTAAATAAAAATTATACCAACTCATTTGCAAAAAGAAAAAAAAAAATGCCGAAATGGGAAAAATGTCATATTAATTTATTATACTTAAAAGCAAACGCGTTAAAAGCTAAATGGATTTTTTTTGGACAAAAAGCATAAATGTAAATGAAAATAATACTTGAGTGCCCCTTCCCAGAAATCATTTTGAAGATAGTTTTTTTAAATCGCTAAAATAAGATTTTTTCGAGAACTTTTTATGGTAAAAAATGTATTAATGAATCTGGGCGTGTGAGAAAACGATCGATAACAAATGAAGCGTTAATCTCACTATTCAAAATTTAAATAATTCATACTTCTGATCAGCCAATTATTTAGGACTTTAATTCAACAGCAAAACTTTTTCGGAGCATTGGGACAGAAATATATAACAACCTAGACCCCATCATTCCTGGAATCTTCGGAAACCTTATTTCAACATACACACGGACATAATTAAATTAATCGTTTTTCATAAAAACCCAGAATATATATGGACATTTCCATCATGTTGGACGTGACCTTCGTATAGATTTAAAGTGAAAAAAGTAAAAAAAAACGGCTTTTTATTTTGACAATAGATTTAACTTTTATATCTTCTAATAAACTCTATATTTTGATGAATTTTTTTCGTTTCCAACACAATTGCAAAAACAATGAATTCACTCGTAATGAAAACAGGAGAGATTTTCGCGGCCCACAAGTCAAATGCCGATTTCAGCGAAACCTGAGGCCATCATTTAATGCGACTAATTTGAGTATTAAAAATGGTTTTGATTTTACCCAAAATTTATTCATACATTTAGTTCAAGAAAGTTTTAATCATTGTTGCATGTCACCTGTCGCACGTGACATTTTCTGCCATCATTATATTTATGTTGTTTCTGTTCCCCTTTTTACGAAATTTTTTATAAAAGAGCTTAGTAAAAATGTTTTTAAATAAACAGAAGTATTCAATGTTCTACCTATAGATTCGCCCGGTGGCCGTTTTTCGACCACTATACAGTTACTGCAAAAATAAATCTTTATATAGAAATAAAAATGCTTTTATTTCAAGATCGAGGCCAGTATTGAAAATAAATTTTATTTTAATTTTTGCCGATATTTGGATACTCTTTGAGTATCTTCTTCTGGGCTTGTAAATAAATAATAATTTATATTAAACACGGACTTTAAAAAGTTTTACTGTTTCTTTCTTTTCTTTTCTACATCTTTATATCTGCATACTATTTACGTAATATGAACATATGGAATGGGTGATTTTTTAAGACCTTTAGGACTTGATTAAAAAAAAAAAAAAAAAACAAAAAATTTAGAGAAATGTAAGAAATCTTTATTTGAGTCTATATACATATGTATGTTTGTAATTCTTTCTTCAAATTAGGGCTTCTAAAATTTAAGAAAAAAAAAAAAAAAAAAAAATAGCAAATGGGTTTCCATATACATATCATTTTATTCCTTACTTTTATATCGCTATAAAATCATAAAAAAATTGTGGTTTATCAAAAATTATTAAAAATATTAAATTGTAAATTTTCCCTGAAGAAGTCACACAAATAGACCTCAGGCTTAAGAAAAAAATATAAATTGAAAAAAATTACTACAACTAAGCACAAAATACATTTCGAGAGAACCAGTGCGCTTATACAGGTGTGTATATGTATTTCCATAAATAAATCATTTATAAAAAATATGCATATATTCCAATTTTTAATTTTCACACTTACGGTGTCGCACGTGACCAACTTTATTTGAGTACAAAAATCACAAATATTCATATTTTTCAGTAATGTTTGCTTTATTTAAATAAAAAGTATAAAATAAATAAATTCCAATTTTTAATTTTCACACTTACGGTGTCGCACGTGACCAACATTATATGAGTACATATTGTTATTTTTCAGTAAGGTTTCCTTTATTTATATAAAAAAAAATAAATTCCAGTTTTTAATTTTTACACTTACGGTGTCGCACGTGACCAACATTATATGAGTACATATTGTTATTTTTCAGTAAGGTTTCCTTTATTTATATAAAAAAAAAAAAAAAAAATAAATCCCAGTTTTTAATTTTTACACTTACGGTGTCGCACGTGAACAATATTATATAGGTACCAAAATTGCAAATATTCTTATTTTTAAGTTAGGTTCATTTTTCTAATTTTATAAAAAAATCTCTATTTGTTCTCAATATTTCTGCATTAAATTTCGACGCATTTGCTATCATTGTTGTTTTTCAATGTCGCACATGACACAAAAATTTTTATAATGAAAAATGATAAATGCGAAATTAACCCTAAGCACTCTTTTGTTGTGTCTTATTTTTGACTTTCTGGTTGGTATTTCCGTTTTGGCGTATATAGGGACTTATGGTAAGATTTCACGGATAATATTTTTTCAATGTTTCAATGACATTTTTGCTCTTTTTTTAAAAACAGGACAACAAAATCAAATTTTTTCCAAAATTACAAAATTTTGATAGAGGAGACAAAAAAAGACTCGTGTATCGGTGTTTTGAAAGTTAACATGTGAATTTCATTTGACGGGGTTAAAGCTTTCCAGCTCTGGCACATTCTTATTGTTAATCGGCCTAAAAAACCATGCGACCCCTACATTTTAGGTATAAAATGTCTTCACCAAATTTATGTAAAATGATATGGAGAACATTTTTGTAGAATATGTTCTCCATATCATTTTACCTAAAATGTAGGGGTCGCATGGTTTTTTAGGCCGATTAACAATAAGAATGTGCCAGAGCTGGAAAGCTTTAACCCCCTCAAATGAAATTCACATGTTAACTTTCAAAACACCGATACACGAGTCTTTTTTTGTCTCCTCTATCAAAATTTTGTAATTTTGGAAAAAATTTGACTTTGTTGTACAGTGTAGTTATTTAAATTACGCAAAGGAGTTAAAAAAATTTTTCATATATTTGTTATCATTAATTTAATAAAATGCTCACTGGGGAAATCACATATTCAGTTGCAAATCATGTTTTAATATTTCTTATAAGATTTTTGCTTAAAATTCCGAAATGTTGCAATTAACGAAATAATAAATAAAAAGAAATATTAATTTTATTAAGTGCAACCAATAACTCCTTTTAAGAAATCAACATTTGCCATTAAGTAAAACAGTTTGCCAGCATAAGCCCACCTTAGCCCACAGTGCAAGAACAATTTCAGTTCTATTAAACAAAATAGAATTAATCTCAATCATAAGGAAATGACTAATTTCTTAAAATCTGTTATCTCATATCTTTAATGTTTTTCTATTTAAATTATGCTCTTCCCTGTGAACACAAAATTCTTCGATACAAATTATTCATTTCTTTCTAAGGATATCCGCAAGATCTTTAATACAAATTAAACTAAAGTCAACTTCTATAATAAAAGAAATAAAATGAAGTGAAAACAACATTAAATCACAAAAGAATGATTGACAGCCCTGAAGTTTGTCAGAAAAGCTTGAAAACTGCGCAAAAAGCCAAAGTATTCCTTGGCATTCATACAAACATACCTACATATTGGAAAAAGAATTAGAAAAAATAACATTTTACCAGCAAATTTGTTATGCCAAAAAATTTGTTTTTTTTTTTGTGACTTAAAAGTCATGAAGAGTGACTTTCTGATGCCACAAAGTGCGTAAAATAAAAATAAATCCCGCAGTTTAAATACAAAAAAGTAAAAATCAATAGACATTACGCTGGAAGTAAAAAAAATATATAAATCTTAAGTACCATATTACAGGAAAAGATAGAATTTTATTTGCGTGAATTGATGAGGTATAAATTTAATTTTAAATTAAAAAATTTGAATCTTTTTGGAAGAAGAATATTTAAATTTTAATTTTAAAATTCAAATTGTAATACTAATACAGTCAAACCGCGATAATTTGAACCCTTTTAATTCGAAAACCTCAGCCATTCGAAATAAACGGTTGGTCCTTTGAAGAAAAAAATTATTTTATATGATAAAATCCCATAAATGTTGGTCCCCTCGTCAAATAATCGATGTTTAATAATAATCGAACAATTTTATATTATTCGGTTAATCGAATAATTTTAAATTTTCTCTAGCTTAGAAGTTTCAAAATAAGAACAAAAATTCTATTTTGTAACTTAAAAATTAAAAAAGTAACAATTTAATAAAACAAAAGGTACTTCATGTAAACAAAGAGGAACACTTTTTAAATAAAAAATAGTTGTTTTAATGAAACTTGATTTAGAAAAGATTATTTCACTAATTGTTGACGTTAAAGAGATTGCAAATAAAGCGTTGTAAAGCATATCCAATTTCTCTGTTCTTTTTCTTGTCTTTTCTTAAAAGCAGTGGTGTTCCATTATAACACTTCATTTTTTAACAATTTTCTTATACCTTTTTCTTGTTAAGGTCTGATAGAAGAATATTTTCATTCGTCTCAAAAAAATTATCTTCTTCATTGTGGTTAAAGACAAAACTAATACTGTGAAAAAACAAATTTTCGATTAATTGATTAATCGACATAAATTATTCGAATTATTTGTTAATAGAAAATAAGCAATTTTAAATTATTCGAACTGTCAATCGTCCAAAATTAATCGATTAATCGAAGAACGGTTAATCGTTTGAATACCCTAGTTCTGACTCGTAAACAGCCTCTTATGTTTCGTAATAACAACTGATATGTTCTGAAAAATATACAAAGGGGTGCATAAATATTCATTTGAAAGCGAGTTGAAAATTTTTAACATAACTAGAAATCACGGGGAAAATAGTTCTGGGCCGTTACGGAACGACTGAGTTCCAAGTAACGATATCTTTATAGGAACGGTGCGGACTTTTTTAATTGTTAATTTTTTTTTTATTCCTCGTTCCGCAATCATTAAATGTGTTTGGATCATTAAATGTGTTTCGTTGACTTTTTATGTACACTTACAAAAAAATTGACTTTTTGTTTAAAAAGAAATAACAAAAATTGATTTTAATAAAAGCAATTTTATTATTAACTAGCTGGCCGCCCCGGCTTCGCTCGGTAGCTGATTACTTATGATCGATGGAGCCGTTTTCTGATTTTAGGTAAATCGAAAAAAGTGGGCGGGGCAATATTTTCTTTCCGTAAAAACCTAAGTTGGACCATGGCGATTTTTTGAAAGAAAAAACCGTCCAAATCGTCATATAAATAGAAAAAGTGGGCTTAAAAGTAGGCGTTGTACATTTTTTCTTTCGATTACAACTTAAAAAGGATGAATACGAACATTTGAAAGAAAAATTAGTCAAATCTATGGAGCCGTTTTCTGATTTTAGGTAAATCGAAAAAAGTGGGCGGGGCAATATTTTCTTTCCGTAAAAACCTAAGTTGGACCATGGCGATTTTTTGAAAGAAAAAATCGTCCAAATCGGTCACATAAATAGAAAAAGTGGGCGTAAAAGTAGGCGTGGTAAATTTTTTCTTTCGATGAAAACTTAAAATGGACGAATACGTATATTTGAAAGAAAAATTAGTCAAATCGATGGAGCCGTTTTCTGATTTAAGGTAAATCGAAGAAAGTGGGCGGGGCAAAATTTGGACCATGGCGATCATTTTAAAGAAAAAATCGTCTCAAGTTATGCGATCAACAACACACTACATTTCATTTTTATTATATAGAATTAAATTTGTACCAGTAAACAAATTAATAGTATCAATTAAATATTTTTTGAAATTAACATTTTCTGCAGTAATGTTGTTGATATAAATAAACGTTTAATTAACTTTAATTAAAACTGATTTAAATTTTGATTAATGGTTTAATTGAATAAAAAAAAGTAATTGGCAAGAATTTTTTCTGCGTAAGTTTAAGTTAATTTAACCGATTTTATTTTTGATTTATAATTTAATTGCAAAAAAAAACGAAAAATTCTGATAGTGCATGGAAAATATTCCTGGGAAATATTGAAGGAATACGACTATTAAAATATGAGAGCTTTATAAATTGTAACTTGACTTAGAATACACATTTGAATTTATATGAAAATTTATATAAAAACAATATAATAAATTTTTTCACTGTATTGATCAGTGTTGCCGCAATTCTTTAAACTTGTTTGTAATTTTTGGAAAAAGTTATTATATCATACAAACTTTTTAAACAACACAGAGGGATTCACAAGGTAGTCGTCATAAAGTCATATGTCTTAAAAAAATAACAAAAAAAAAAAAAAAAAATGAATGCTGTGAGCCACACTCATAATTTAGATTTCTACTGGTTATGACAAAACAATAAACACAGCATAAAAAGTCTTATTATTTTAGGACTTATTTTTTTATAAAATACAACAATAAGTTTTTTAAACTATTGTAAAATATTAGGATATTATGATAATTTGACAACTTGTGAATACCCCAATTATAATTCTTGTTTAGTTGTTATGACACAAAATTAAAACATACAGTAACAACCCTACAGATAATATTGGACTACGTGGTCCATTGTGGCTTAAATTGACTATTACAACATGGTCTAATGTACTGTAGTATGGACCATGTTATAAGAAATTAACATTCAGTGCTGCCAACAACTGCATGATGTATACTTTTCTACAGTTTACAGTATTACACATTGGTAGCCCTGATGGTGTCCATTTTTAATTCTATATTAAGAAGTGAAAGCTTGTGAAATTTGTGGAAAAAAGGTAAACAAAATTAAAAATACCAAGTAAATATATTTAATAAAAATAACAAATGAATCTTCAAGCTCGAGGTCCTTCAAGACTTATTTGTTATTTATATTAATAAAAAGGTCGAAAAACAACTTCATATATATTTAATAATAGCAATAATAGACTACAGAACACACCATAAAAGGCGATTAGTAAAAAATGAAAAAGAAAAATGCTTAAACTACCCCTTAAGTGTACTTCATACCATAGTAACATGGAGTACTTTTAAAACTAACCCACTTTAGTACTCCATGGAGTAGTATAGGGACTACTTCGGTGGGTTCTATGGTCCCCTCCTAGGACATCGTAATGTTAAATGGACCACCTTTTACCCATATATTTGGAGTAGTTTTGGAGTACTCCTACTCCTTTATGGACTACTCTTTACATGCATGTATGGACTAGTCTCGTTATCTGCAGGGAAAGGTTTGTTTGTTGACGTTTTTACGAACGACATAATAGTTTTCTCTTTCCTCTTTCATTTATTGTTCGGAGTAAAAAACAGGAACGACGAACGAAACCAACGACCTAGTTCCTTTAATCTTTTGGATCGTTCCGAACGATTCCCCAATCTACCAAATCTACCAGAAAATCGAATCTACTTCAAAATAGTCGTTAACGACAACCGTAAAAAGGATGATTATATGTATAAGCCAAAGCTGATAAGTGAAAGTTGGAATTATTCTCAGCTGTATTTAAAATAATTTTGTAAAAACTTGAATTGTAATTTTCTCATGTCACTTCCAACAAAACTATTCTAACGTGTTTTTTTTATTATTTACCCACAACAAATTCAAGGGATACCATATTCTGGTTGTGGCTGCTTTATAGAAGACTAATTTCACCATTATATTATGATTTAAAAAAAATTCATTAAAAATTATTTTGTTGGAGGTAACGATATAGAAAATAGTACTGTCTCTGCGTGTAGAAAAATCCTTAACCACAAAAAAGAAACACACAATTTTCTTCTTTCTAACCATAAAACTTCAATCCCAATTAAAGAGAAATCCTGATGGGATAAATTCCATAATATTTCCTAAAAAAAAAATCATTCTTCTTTTAGCCAGTAGCCAAGCCGGAAACAAAATCATATCTAAAAGGAAGAAATATTTAAATAATAAAAGTGCCTACCTTCATCATCAATTTAATACCTCATTTACATACGTCTTTAGCATGTTGAACGTTTTTAATGATTGAATCAATAGACAATCCTTCTTTGTCATCATGCAAAAACAAGGACCTTCATAGTGAATTATTTTAAATGGATATAAAGACTAACTGAATGTCGGCCCGAATGTATTAAATAAATGTATATAAATGACTAAATGAGACTGCCGTTGTGGAAACTAAAACCATCTCAATCCACTGACTTTCCCTCCCGCAGTTGCTGCTTTCATCTTTTATTATTCTTTAATTTAAAATTCGTATTAAAGGATTGTAACTAGAATTATTTAATTCGTTTTATTTATTTATTTATCTATTCTGGTTTCTTGTCTCTTTTGTTTCAAATCATTATTTTTATTTCTTTAATTTTCATTTTTCATGTACATTTTTTTAAAAAAAATACACATATAAAATCCTTTATTTATATTTAACTTAAACCATGCAGTTTTTTCTACTACAATGGATTAAGGACGAATTCAGGGATTTTCCTTTGTTTCGAATGCAAAAAAAAAAAATAGACGTAGAGTAGAGGAAATGAATACAAAGAAATTTGTTTAATCGAAAATTTGAGAATTGTTTTTAATTTTAAATTAGACCATTTCAAATGGAAATAAGGACTCTTTTCTAATCTTAATAACTCTAGTTTTAATAACTAATTCTTCGTTAAGACAAAAAGTTAATTGTTAGGTAAGTTTTGGTACTAAATACTTCTTTTAGTAATAAGTCTGAGTTCATACGGCTCATGTCTTATTGACAAGATTCTTCCTTGTTCTTCTTTGAACATGAATTGGTGCTCAAATGATTCATGTCATGTTGACGACACGTGCTTTTTTGATATTGAAAACAATAACAAAGTTAAGCAACGACTGAAAAAGCAAAACTTTAAGACATTACATGCATCTGTGTACTCGTTTCTTTTCCCCTCGTCCCTCTCGCCTATAAAGTAGCAATCATGACAATAAGACAAGAGCCGTATGAACACAGACTAAGTTTAATTTTCTTGTTTAATGCTGTTTTTTTTTTTTTTTTTACCTAAAAACTATTTAAGCTTTACCGCTAGTCCTAAATGCTTATTTTAGTACAAAAACTCGGTCAGTTTTAGACCAAAGCATATTTTTATTACATGATACTACATTTACACCTACGCAAAATCTAGTACTTACGAGATTTCGAGCCAAATCTAGTTGTTTTTGACTAGATTTCTCATACAAAACAAAATCTACTTCGTGACTAGATTTCGACGAAATCTACTCAAAGTCCAGTAGTACTTAATGATGCAACTATGGTTTTCTCAATATAGCACTAAAAAATGTTTCCCTGCACAAGAAAAAATGACATTGAAAAAAAAAAAAAAAAAATATTTGTTAACAAATATTTTTTTTTTTTTTGATTTTGCTTAAAACTAAAAGTTTTTGGCGAACTATTTAAGTTATAATGCCAGGGTATCACAAAATTGTTGGAGCTTTAACCGCAAAACCTCGTTCGACCTTAACCTTCGTAAAGGAAGGCGAGAGCTTCCAGAATCCGCTACAGAGTATTTTGGTCTCCAGCAGTAAACGTCTGAGTTATTTCCTTGGTACTCCACCAGTAAAACGTCTGAGTTATATATGGCTCTCCACCAGACAACACATTAAAACATTGAGGTTAAAAACGATTGCATATAGTTAATGCAGAAACCGCAAAAACTGTAACTCGGTACAGTTATACGACGCCAAAACACTAAAGGAAGAAGTACATAACACGCGTTAGTGCGCGCGCGCTCTGTCGTCTTCTGTCAAAAAAAGTTAAACTAGTGTATTTTCATAGAACAAGCTACATGCAAAATATTTTGACGCGTTTGCGCCAGAAAGTTGGTTAACTTTGAACTTTTTAACGCGTTGTGTATTGTTGACAAGTAATCAGCTGACAATAAAAAGAATAATTTAACAAATTTGTGAATCATGAAAGAAAAACTTATTGAAGAGCATAAAAAACATACAATATTTATATAAAAAGGATAAATTCAATAAAATAACAAAATCTTGATATACTTTCGAACCCATTTTTAATGCACAAATAAGTAAACAAATAAAAAACAGCTGACAGGAATGGCTTTTGTAACGCGTGTTGTGTAACTTGCAATTTTTACGCGCTAAAGTTTTTAAACGCACGATACTCGTCGACGAACTAACGCGTGTTATGTTCTTCCACCTTAACCAATGCGGGGTGACAACGCAAAACGCACAAAAGCAGACAAACAAAAACGACCTGTTTTGCGAGCTGCTTCTCCACTCAGAGCAGTTTTACGCGTGTTAACAAATATTAAAAAGTTTTATGAAAATTGTAAAAAAATAAAAAAGACGAATAATATTGATTAAATAAATATCGCTGATTATTAATGAAGGTAATGCAAATTTTTTAATGTATATGCCTTTTTGTGTTTGTATGTGTAACGAAATACTTTAAGTCAGCTGTTTTGTTATAAAAACAAAATCTCGCTAATGTCAAAAAAGTATTATGTAAACGCACTAGATTTCGAAGAAGATTTTTAATAAAATCTACAAGATTTCGGGCTAATTTAAATGTAGTATAACATTGGTTTTAGAATAATGTCTTTGCTTGTTGGAAAGTTGCAGTGATACTTGTACGCGCTGCGTATCAGATGCAGCACAGTGACGGATTTCCGAACAGGCTCATATTTATAGTATACAACTATTTTTGTAAATGCAAAATCGTAGTTTTAGTACTTCACTGGAGTTTAAGTAAAAACTCAGTTTTAGTACCTAAGCGTAGTTTTAGAACTTAACCGTAGTTTTGAAACTTAAACGCAGATTTGTTTCTTAACCGTAGTTTAAGTACTAAACCGTTTTTTTTATTTTTATTTAACCGTAGTTGTAGTACCAAATCGTTTTTTTTTTAATTTTAATTCAACCGTAATTGTAGTACAAAACCGTAGTTGAAGTACTAAAGGGTTTTTTTTTAATACCTAAGTTAATTTTTAGTATTAACAGAAATTAAATAATTAGTATTGTGGTAATTTTGTTGAACTATTTATGGTTTTTAATCCAAATTTTCAATATTTTTAATCAGGCTTAAGTTCATCAAATTTAATATTCATTAAATTATTTTTATGAAGAAAGGAATTTTACAACATGAAAATTAATTTAAATTGTTATTGATAATCATTCATTCTTGACCGACCTGAGATTCGAACCCAGGCGGCTGGCCTGAGATTCGAACCCAGGCGGCTGGTTACCCTGACATGTTTCGATCGCTACCACTCGATCTCCTCAGAGGGTTTTGCCATCTTACACTCGCAGCCATCGACGACTGCTGACGTCAAAAGTCAAACATCAATCCTTAAACCAAATTGTATTTTAACCTTTGGTAGATCGAAATTTGCATTTTTTACTGATTATCCATTTTTAATTGATTTTACATGTTTTTCCTTTACCTCTGTTTTTTCGTACTTTTTGTCAAGAATTCTTCTTGAAGTCCAAAGTACATCTTTGTTTTTTCATGTTTGTAATTTTTGAGCTAAATTTTTTGCTTAGAAAATAATAGTGAAAAGTGTGAGTATTACAAAACAAAACAGAATTGCAGAGTACATGAAACTGAGAACTGATCCCCAATATTATCACCTCTCTCAGTAATAACACAGAACAAATTCTCGCGATTTGTTTTTTTTTCAATTAAAACATTAATCAAAAATAAAATTAGATTTAATTAAAAATGTAATCAAAATTTGCTTATATAAACAACAGTAATGTGCAAAATGTTGTAAATATCAAAAAATGTAAAATTGATTCGATTAAGTTGTGTACTGGTGCAAATTAAATTATAGTTTTAATTAAGCTTAAGTTCATGAAATTTAATTTTTCATTAAATTATTTTTATGAAGAAAGGAATTTTACAACATGAAAATTAATTAAAATTGTTATTGATAACCTTTCATTCTTGACGTGGCTGGGGCTCGAACCCCGGCCGGCAGGTTACCATGACATGTTTCGATTGCAATCACTCAATCTCCTCAGATGGATTTGCCGTCTTACACTCGCAGCCATCGCCGACTGCTGACGTCAATAGTCAAACATCAATCCTTAAACCAAATTGTATTTTAACATTTGGTAGATCGAAATTTGCTTTCCTTAATGATTATCCATTTTAATTGATTTTACAAATTTTTTTTTCCTTACTTCTGTTTTTTCGTATGCCAGTCTGGACGACGAATTTCTTAATGACAAAAAAAAAAAAAAACTAAACTTAACTTAAAAGCAATTTTAAGTTCTTCTTCAAATACAAAATTGAATTTAACTGCCAGGCCCACAATGTCGACGAGAACATTTCTTTCGCATATTTATATTGAAAACAATAATATAAATATGAAATTTGTTTTTGTTTTTAATGTAAATATACGAAAGAAGTGTTCTTGTCGACATCATGGACCAGGCAGTAAATTCTTAAAATAAAAGGAAATAATTTTTAATTTTTTTTTTTTTTTTTAAATTAAGTTTATGAAAAATTCTTGCACTTCCAACTAGCAGTGGACTTTTTAATGGCACTCGTATGTTGAGCCAAGTGGACAAGCAACTTTTTCCATTTATCTATCCATCTTAATGAGTATAATGTGGGCAAATATCTTTTAGTTCTTTTTTTCTCTTTACACTGTTTTTTTTTTTTTTTAAATAGTGAATAACAAATAAAATGGGTAAAAAAAATCATTAAAGTGGGGAAAAGGTCAAAAAGAAAAGAAGACAAGTAGGGGAATAAGTGACAGCAGTGGTTTGCTAGATGAGCAGTTAAGCGTATAAATCTAAATGTGTTAGTGTGTAATTGTGTGGGTTTATAATTGTGTATGTGTGTTTGTGTGTATCATAACGTCGACTATAAAACATTAGCACTATTGATCTTATACGTGAATAATATAAAAAGTTATAAAAAAAACATGTCATTATAGAGAACCTGCTCAAGGAGTATCATCATCAGCAGCAGTTACAGATACTTTTGTATTCTGAAAGCCAAGATGTTTCACTGAAGCAGCTATCTCGGTGATGACTACTACAAAGTGTTGTACAAAAACATTTTTCAGAATATATTGGAGAACGTTTTAAAACAAAACGCACAAAAAAAAATTATCCATCTTAACGCAAGTGATAAACGCTGTAGAAGCAGCATCAATAACAAATTTTTTTACAAGCTCCCCTTTTTACAATGTGTCATTGTATTAGTTTTTGTAATGTATGAGAATGTCCACATGGACAAGTTTGAGTATGTATGTGTGTGTGTGTAAAGGATTGTTTGGGTGTGTAAAAGATTGTTACAAATTGCTTCTTAAAAAAATTACAACATCTGTTAAAGAAAAAAGATGAGCTTAAGAAAAAAAAAAAAAACAACATCATCAACTCTTATAATGGGAAATTGACAATACTGTTCGTCTTGGAATCAGTATCAAAAGGAAGAAGAAATAAACAACAACAGAATAAGATTGTCAAACAGGGGGTCAAAGTTCTTTGGTTGTTTAGAAGAGAATATGCTGATTATTTTTGGGTATTTTTTTTTTTATACCGAAGTTACAGATTAAACGCACAGATTGTTGTTACACTGAAACAAATTTAGTTTCATTATGGGTGTCTTCATTTATAAAATTGTTTAAATTTTAAGAAGAAACATTTCGTTAACATCATTTAGTTTTATTAGTTGCCTTGCATTTAACAACTTGATTTTCTCTCGCTGTATCCGGTTTTTTCAAGACAGGAAATGCTTCAAGTGTAATGTGCTGCTAGTTATACCACTGTTACTTCCGTCAACTTATTTTTGTTGTTATTGGCTGTTTGTTACTTAAAATATCAGTTGTCAAAGCATTACAAGTCAGACACATACATAAACAATGTTATTCACAACAAAGTTAACCCAACAAACAAAAGAGTTTGAAAAAGTTTATCTTAAACTTTCTTGGAATTCGTTTGCATTTTAGACTTGAGAATAACATGACGAAAAACGATTGATATTAAAAAATAAATAACATTTCCTAATGCCGGCCACACACTACCAGTGTTGCCACTTTGTGGGTAATTACCAGAATTTGGTATAATTTTTACTGTCGTGGGTAGAGCGTGGGTAATTTCTCTTAGGTATTATTCAGGTGTTTTTTTAAATTCTTACTTAAAATACCCAAATAAAATCAAGATTCGATTTCAGTGATGACATTTATTTCTTTTTAAAAATTGTTGATACAAAATACTCAGTCTTTTGAACCAAAGTCTCGTTTTCTTTTAAGGAAAAGACTTCAATCATTAAGTATAACTGTTTTTAAAAGTTTGGTAATAAATGTCGCAAGGTGGACTCTTTTTAGATTTAGATAAATCGAATGATTTAGAACCTGAAGTTTATTCAAAAAAGTTATTAAAACTACAAACTAGCCTGGAGGTAGAAATGTTTCCAATACTCCAACATATAATTAATTTTTATCAAAGTTATTTTCGGGAATACAAAGTTTATTATTAATACTATCTTCGTATGACGTGCTAAATTCCCAGTTTTTCATATTTGATAAATACACTGAAATTTTAGCTCATCAGGAAACCTTTCCAAAGATTTTAGAAAAGCCAAAAATATTAAGCAAATAAAACCTTAAGCGAATAAGAGTTATAAACACTCTAAGTCTTACCTGTAACAATATCAAAGCTTAAACAAAACACCAACAATAAACAGTGAGCTTATCTTTTCTTACTTCCCCCTACAATTGGTTGGGTTCTTTCCGACTCGAATTGTAGTTGTAAGTGGGTTAAAAGAAAAAACAAAATTAAAAAACAAACCGCTTCATTCTATTGTCTTCGTAAGAAAACAGCGAACTTAACCAATTTGCCAATTCAGTTTTATGCACGGGCACATGCAATTATATTATTAAAATTATTTTCGGGAATACAAAGTTTATTATTAATTTTGTTTGTGCCTGGAGACTTTTAAATGCTTAAGTTTGAAAAATATTTAACTCCCCTAAAAGTTGTAAAACTGAATTGCGAAGGGGACAGTTGTATAAAACCCTGCAGGAACTTTGTTTACTACATAAGGTATAAAGGGTATCTTGTAAGACCATGAAACTTAATATGGTAGAAAACACAAAACAAATGAATTTTAATCGCAGATTAATACACGGCACTACCATTTGAACGCATTGCAGACGACCAATTCTTTCGAGCATTGCTGGCTGCATATCACGAATAAAATGAACAATGTTGACCCTCCAAAACGTCAATTGTTTGTGCCCATTTAGGCAAGGAAACATTTGGAAGGGAAACATTTTATTTGGAGCAAATTACGGGTGGGGAAGAGAGAATGGTTTTTGTGTTCGGAACTCGGCGACACGCTTTGTTCTCATTTTCTTTGTTGACATTTACTTTGCTTTTTGAGAAAAAAAAAACAACAATATTAACAGAATGTTTCCGGCAACATGTTCGTATGTGTGACCGCGAATGAAAAAACAAAAGAGAATTCTAGATGTTTTCCTTAAAAATATTCGCTCGTCTAAACTCAGACTTGCTTGAAGTCTAATTGACAGTTTATTTTCTCTAAATCAACACATTGCCTTCAATTGTGAAAAAATAAGTTGCGTCATTTAAATCATGAAGTCGCCTATACGTTGCGAAAATCGATGGCTGATTTTCATAGTAAATTTGGATTATTCGGTGGCGTTCAAGCATGATGATGTGCCTGAGCAAAAACTGAGAGCAGTATGACAGTTAATTTGACAGCTAACCTTTCGTTAGCTATTTCGGTCTTAAAAAATACCCATTATAAAGGAATGACAATGAACATTTTAAACCTTCCCTCGATATATGCAACCAAATTTGGAATCTAAACTCATTATATTAGGAGTTTTAATTGTTTTTAAGTCTTTAATGTTAATTTATTTTAAATTACAAAAGGACTGTTAAATGTATAACTAATATTTATCTTCTTTCAATGAGTTTGTTGTGTTTTTGATTCTTTGTAAATGTCTTTTATTAAATAAAACTTCAATTTTATATTAGGTGTAATTTTATTTAAATCGGGTAATTTTGCTTGATCTCAAGTGTAATTTTGAATTTTTCTGGTGGTAACACTGCACACTACACAAGTTCAGTGCACAAGTTTCGCACTGTGTAAATGAAACTTGCAACACACACTATACAAGTAATCTGGACAATTTTTTATGCTGAGACAACATGTGCAAATAAAAAAATTGTTGACTTTCTTAATTAATCTTAACATTTTTATTTATTTTTCGTAGTGTTCGATTTTCAAGAGCCTAATGCTGCTTTTACTTCGTCATAATTCAGGCAATTCTTTGCATAATTTTAGAAACACTGTCCGAAATATTTTATCCACGCTCATTTATTGTTGTTATCTTAAAAAAAAGACGATACAAAAATGAATGTTTTTAAAATACATTACACAAGTTCACTGTAAAGTTTTACAAACTTGATTTTCACTCAGTTCAATGCGTAAATAGCAAAAACACCACCATACACTAAACAAACGCACTGTACAGTGCCAGACTTGAGCACTGAACTTGAGTAGTAATTGGCCGGCATAAGCAATTTTTTTCTAAACCCTGCGGCCACACGTTCAAGTAGTTCTTGATAGTCTTTTATATATACTGCTTGTCAAAATTTACATAAATTGAAAGCTGTGACGTAGGCTGCACTCAATTTGTAAGCAATTTACTTCCAAGATGTCAACAACAATACAATTTATGAAGACAAACTTGTACTCAGCTGTTAAATTGAATGCAAAATTGCCAAACAAATGGAAAGGTGAAATTAAAAGCCATCTCGAGGTTAATTTAAAAAGTGTGAGTGTGTTAGTAAAAAAAGTAAGAGTGTTTTGCAAATTGAAAGGAATTGAAAGGCAAAACTTGATCGTGTGGCCGCCAAGTTAATCAACATAAATCGCTTACACAATAAAATAACGTAAGTCAATAAACAAATTTTTTGGTCAATTTATCTACAAGTAGCTGAGACAGGGAACTTCGTGCCAACTAACAATCAATTCATGCCGTGCTACTTTTAACTAAACTTTATTTTGGATCAGTGTTCAAAAATAAACACTAAATCAGTGTTCGAAAATAAACAGTACATTATTTAGCGTTCGGCTCACACACCGAAGAACGATATCTATTTTTTTAGTATTTGTGTAAACATACACAAACCTTAATACCGTTCGTAACTATTTTCAAGAAAGAACCGAACATTATATAATGTTCGGTTCTTCGTTAAAAAACAGAACAATTGTAGTGATACTGTAGAAAAACATTATATTGTTACGTTTTTCCTTTAATAAACGCGTTTGAGTTCTTTTAATTGCAAATCCGAATAAAAACACACACTTATTCAACTTAACAAACTTTATTGAAATTAATTATTTTTGTTCACAATTGTTAGTTACGAACAGAACCGTTTTTCAAAACAGACTAAACTAATTTTACATGAGTCACCCCTTTTTATATTTCATAATTATTTCTAGATTTTTCCTGAACCTTCCCGTAAAAACTATTTATTATGTTCTATAACCATTTCTAGAAATTACTGGGAAATTTATATAGGAATTATTTTTAAAATAACAGTTGTGTTGAAAATTATACATGACAATTTTAAGTAACATAAAACTATAACTTACAAGATAACTTATAACTATAACTATAAATAATTCTAAGATAATTTAACTTTCGTAACAATATTTTAATGTTCTATAATGTTTTTTTCGTGTGTGTATTTTGTTTTTGTAAAAAATGTTTGGTTTTTTTTTATCAGCAAAAAGCGACGAACATTAACGAGCCGAACCGAACACATTGAAGTTCGTGGATTTTCAAAAAAACCGAACTGAATTTAATGTTCTCATCATTTGTTGAGTATGATGAAAACAGCATTATTTTTGTGTTCGAAAAATGACAAACAGGGAAACGTTATTTTTTTAATGAATTTCTACACAAACACTATTAGCGTTTGTGTTTTCCACAAATCTACCGAACCGAACATTAAAGAACGATATTTAGTGCTTATTTTCGAACACTGCACTAAATATTGCTCCTTAGTGTTCGGTTCGGTGGATTTGTGGTAAACACAAAACCCTAAAAGTGTTTGTGTATTCAATCATTAAAAAAATAAATAAAGTGTTCTTTTCCAACTCAACAAAAAGATGAGAACATTTAATTCCGTTAAATTTTTTTTTTAAACCACAAACTTCATTGTGTTCGTTATTAATACGATTTCCGTATGAGACGTGCTTAATTTCCAATTTTTCATATTTGATAAATATGTACACTGAGATTTATTGTTGAGGGAAAGCTAGCTTATATGCGTATTTCACTGGTTGCTTAGGCCAGCTCATCAGGAAACCTTTTCCAAAGATTTTAGAAAAGCCAAAAATATTAACCAAATAAAACCCTAAAGTCTTACTTGTAGTAATATCAAAGCTTAAACAAAACACCACCAATAAACAGTGAGTTTTTCTTTTGTGGCATCCCCCTACAATTGGTTGGGTTCTTTCCGACTCGAATTGTAGTTGTAAGTGGGTTAAAAGAAAAAAACAAAATTTAAAAACAAACTGCTTCATTCTATTGTCTTCGTAAGAAAACAACAAAAAAAAAAAAAACAATTTGCCAATTCAGTTTTTTGCACGGGCACATGTTCGGTTCAGCTCATTAAGGTTCGTTCGTTTCAGTTGTGCTTAGCGGCGTCCTTTTGACTGGTAAAAAACACATTTTTTACAAAAACAAAACAGACTTCCGGACATTTTTTATTTGTTCATTTCTTTATCAATGTAAAATAAAGAAAGATTATAGAACATTAAAATAAAATGTTTGTCTACAGTATCACTCCAATTGTTCTGTTTTTTAACGAAGAACAGAACACTATATAACTTTCGACTTTTTTTTTTGAAAGTAGCTACGAACAGTATTAAGGTTTGTGTTATTCTACACAAACACTAACAAAATAGATATCGTCCCTGGGTGCGTGAGCCGAATAAATAATGTTCTGTTTATTTTCGAACACTGGTTTCGATTATGAATAAAACTTTTTTTTTAATCCATAGTGTCTTCGTATAGGGTGCCTCGCTCACTCACCCAATCCAGTCTATATTTTGGCAGAAGTCGTGTAATGACACCGAACCTTTTTTTATCCAATTTAAAAACTTTGCCTGTTAGCGTTCTCCAAATATACAGAAATCTATTTGGTCTTCCAATGGGAGGAGGTGCCATGCCCACTTATCTTACTCCACCCACTTTTCGTGAGCTGTTGTGTATAGTTAAATACAGGTGCTTTTTGCCTAAAATTTGGACAACTGTTCTCTAACCGTTTTTTTTTTTAGATAAACCAAATTTATTTCATCTTTACATGGGCGGCGTCACGCCCACTTGTTCAATCGCAACCACTTTTTTGAAGATGTTGTGTTTTGATATCCAAAGAAGTTGTACCAAATGAGGACGATTTTGCTCTTACCACTTTCTAGAAAAAAAAATTATTTTGTGCCATGCCCTCTTCTCCAATCATGCCCAATTTTTTTCAAATCTTGTGCACTACTTAATTAGCTATTTGTACCAAAGATAGAAAATGTTACTCTTACCTTGGTCCAGATATCGTCGGTTGATTATTTAATTGTCGTATGTGGATACAAATTACATACGACATACGACAATTAAATAATGAGCCGACGTATAGAAATCTATTTTGTGTCACGCCTACTTCTACAATCCCGCCCGCTTTTCGATATTTGAATAGTTATTCTGCTATTTTAGGAGGAGACGAATCCAACAAATCAGAGCTTATTAAAATCGGTACAGCCGTTTTCGAATTATAAGTTATAATAAGAATATCATTGATTTTTATCGACTTGTTTAAATAGTTTTTGTTTAAATTATGAATTTTTTATAAAGTTTGACTTAGAGTACAATTCTCATGAACGAGTTTTGCGAGGAAAATGCCCACTGTGACGAAATTCCTTATTTTCAGGAAATCAAACCTATTAGAAAATATAGACAATAAACAAAGCTACAAATAAAAACACAGGCAACAAATATTTAACCCATGGACCAGATAATACTTTTCTAAAGGTCTGAGTTGTGTTGAATCCGAATCTGTTCTCAGAATTTCTCCATTACATAAGGCTTTCGCGATAATTTCGCTTTATAATACTCGGACTTCATGACTAAGTGAATTCAGATTCGAATTCAGCGCAACTAAAACCTTTAGGAAAGTATACTCCGGTCCATGGGGTAAAGTAAGTAATAATAAAAGAAGTATCCGGTTTCGACTTTTTCCAAATTTTGCAGGCCTGTGCAATCTATAAGCGTTTTATCTAAAATTTTATTGTTGAACATTTAGAAACATTTTTACAATTTCGAGGAAAAAATTAGTGATGTAGCAAATGTATCCATCTCAGGCAAATCTCTTCATTTTTCACTTTTTTTTTCTTTCGCTGGCATGGAAGGATTTGCACTCTGTGGCCACATCCCTCATGGAACTCATTCATGAGAATTAAACTCTCAGGCGAATTTCTCAAAGTTCATTAATTTTAAAATTAAGCGATGGATCAAGTATTTTATAGGATTTTACTATTAATATTTTAATAGTTAGACCTTTCCAATTTTAAATAAATAAGAAATCGTCGAGCTCGAGGCCAGTGTTTTTTGTAAATAAATATTCCTTAATTTCACTCCAATATTTCGATCAAACTCTTTATCATTTTTTTGGAATGGCCTCGAGCTCGATAAATGTTTATTTTTTTATTTATTTATTTCATATATTTTCTTTATAATATATTTTTTATTGCATGCGATATTTTCAAAATTTAACTAGAATTTAACTGGCCTTATTTATTTTCACACACATGTTTTAAACAGGTTTCTCAGTTTACCTTTGAACACAATTCAAAATTTTGTATTTATGTTTGCTGGGTTACTGATTAAATGCGAGTATAATGTGAGTATCGGCAAATGTTGGTTAAACAACAAAGAACAAACAACAACCAGTAACCAATAAATTAAATTTTGAAAATAATGTCAACGCATCTCATTGAAATATGCTGCATGTTACTTTAGAAAAAGAAAAGAAAAAAAAGAAGGGAAAAAACTCAATTTAAAGAAAAATATCAGGATAAAAGAAGACCTGCTGCTGTATGTGAAGTTCAAAACTCTTTTTTTTAGTGTAAACGGGGAAAAAAGAAAGCTCCTTAAAAAATTAAATTTCTTTTAAAATTTCGCAACAAAAAGTTTCGTTACAATTTTCATTTATTTACACAGGTAACCCTCCTACAAGACGGCTTCCTACAAAACGATTTCGATCTTACACGAAAAATAATTTGCGGAATCTCCTCATCTACAACACGGTTTCATTCTAACACGATAAAATGGAATTGAAACTTTGATTGAGTTGTTAAAATTGTACCAAAATAGTACAAAAGTACTAGTTTTTGCATCCCTGTTACGATTTAGTTAGATTTCAGTGATTCAGCAATATGTATGTACATATTTCTAATAAAAACAATGAATTTAAAGAAAATATTTAATTAAAAAAAACTTATATTTTACACTGTCTCCTAGCCTCATATAACACGTTTTCCTACAACACGGCGTTTTCCAGGAACCTATCCACCGTGTTGTAGGAGGGTTACCTGAATACTATTTTTCTTCTTTTGTGTTTAAAAAACAATTTGATATATTGGTTTTCTGTTCGTTACTTTATTTAATTTTTTTAAAATGAAAAACTCTTTTGATATATTTGGAAAAAATATCAAGCTGTATAATTGGGGATTTGTTCAACGGGTTTTAAGCAAATAACGGGCGTGTTATGGTAAACTTTTGTGCTTTTAAATGAAGTTGGAAAATCTCAATATGGTACAGAGTCTTGAAACTTATAAAGAAATTACATATCAATTGTATCAAATCCAACTTACAGCACTCCAATCAATTCAGAACAATTACAGTTCGTCCTTCTGTGTCTTCACGAAATGATTGTTTATGGAATGCAGTAGTAATGAAATCAATGTAATTGTTATCGAAATCCAAGCAATCTGTCTTTAAATTTCATACTAATAAACTAATTTTTATCACTCAGTCTTTTTATTTCGTTTAAGTAAGATTTTTTTACAAAATCTTATCGCAAAAATAAATTTTAATGGTGTTCAAGCAACATTTCGCACATGGAAAATCGTATTTTACAGCCTGGCCCACTATGTCGAACGCTATTGCTCGATTGCATTTTCAACGTCAAACAGCCGATTTGCGCCCCACTTACAATTTCCAGCACGACAATGCAAGCGGTCGATAACGTAACAGTTTTCATACATATTTGTGTCAAAATCAGTTACATTTTTTCACTGTTGTAAAGCATTTATTGATGTTTTCACAACACTGAAAAATAAGTTCGACCCGAAAGAATCTATGTATCTATCTATCTGTCTATCTATCCATCTTCTATATCTTCTATCTTCTTCTTTTATATGCAATAAAAATGAAAAATGTTTGTTTGTTTGTTTGTTGGCTTATAGACTCCTAAACTACTGAACCGATTTTCGCGAAAATTTTACAGTAACATCAAGTGAGCCATAAAAATAAAAAAGGCTATTTTTTCGATAGGGGCAGGGGAATTGGTACCCCCCATTGGGTGCCAATATTAAATATCGCATATCTTAAGAGCCGCTGAACGCATTTTGTTGAACTTTTGGTAGTAGGATCTTCTGAGCCCCAAAATTGAAATAAAATAGCAGCAGGGAAAGCGGTTTCCCCCATAGCACGCAAATGTTTAATATCGCATATCTTAAGAACTTTTATAGTGAGAATGTTCAAACTGTGTGGAAGTCACTATTATGGTATACTACACTATTGAAAATAAAAATAAAGCGAATAGGCGCAGGGGGGAAATACCTTCCATAGGATGCATATATTAAATATCGCTCAACTGAAGAACTATTGTAGTAAAGTGCACCGGGTTAAGCTAGTAAAAAATAAAAATGCTAACAAATCGAAAAATTATTCGATCGAGACTGCCAGAATTAGAGTCTAAACACAATGTTTGCGGTGCAGTGCGATTTCTCGTTGAGGGAGAGAAAAATAAACATAATACAACGGAGGACGGCGACGGAAATAGTTGTCATTTTTTGTTTAAATTTTTATTAATTTATTTGTGCACATATTTTTATCATGTTGTTTGTTTTCAATAATGTTGTGAACATAGCCAGGGTTGTCAGATGTGGCGATTTCTCGCCAAACGTGGCGATTTTCAAACTTATTTGAACCTAATTTTTGATTTGGCGACATGGCGATTTTTTGGCGATTTAACAAAAAAGTTGGCGATTTTGTTGGCTATTTTTGATGAGCTATGCACTTGTTTTAAAATTCGTTAAATTCAATACTAAGAAATAATATTATTTTTATTATACTTATACCTAGTATTTTTATGTATGAAATTTGAGGCATTCATAAGAAGAATGGTCAGTATTTGAAAGTATGTTCGAATGGCTGATGGAGATAATGAATATCTCCGAGAAAATAAAGTGCTTTTGAAAGAATCAATCAATAGAATTAAACATAAATGTATTTAAGGTCTATGAACATTTTTTCATTACTTTAAAGCTGAAACGGTACGGAAGGTACGTACAATTTTAAGGAACTTACTTTGACTGTTCTTTATATGCTGGTAATTATTACTAGAAATGCCTGTGTTTAAGCTATGAACTTTACTAAAACTCGCCTTCGAAGTAGAATACATTACGAACTTCTAAACGCGTTATTAGGTGTAACAAGTTGCACTTTTTTTATACCATCGTTGAATAAATGCAATACCCTTACAATGTATTCCAAAAAAAGCACACAAATAGGGAGCTTTGTCGGTGAAGCGTTTAAGATACATAATAAAGCTGCAACTACATATATAAAAATGTAAAGGTTGGTTAAATTTTAAGGGCCGATGTTGTATGTGAACCACACTTAAACGTCAAGTTTTTTTCTGCACTTCATTTGATATTTCTCAATTTCAGACTAACTCAATTTGAACTATGGAAAGATATACAATCGAGCAACGCGTTAAAGTTATTTAGGCTTATTATGAAAATGGGCGTTCATATCAAAATGCATTTCGTGCACTTAGTGATTCAGTGATGAGGCACATTTTCCCCTCAGTGGATTCGTCAATAAGCAGAATTGCCTCATTTGGGCGAATGACAATCCAAGAGTGATTGTCGAAAAACCAATACACCCACAATGAGTGACTGTTTGGTGCGGTTAATGTGCTGGCGGCATCATCCGGCCGTATTTTTTCCAAAATAAGGCCGGTCAGGCAGTTAATGTGGATGGTGTTCGCTATCTTGAGATGATAACGAACTTTTTATGGCCCGAATTGAAAGATATGGATGTGGCCGATTTGGGGTGTCAACAGGACGGTGCCACTTGCCACACCGCTAACTTAACAAGGGCTCTTTTGCGCCGACAAAGTCAATAGCCGTGTTATCTCACGTGGAGGCGATGTCAGTTGGCCACCAAGAATTTGACACGGTTGGACTTCTTTCTTTGGGGTTATTTGAAAAAAAAGGTATACGTCGGTAAGCCAACAACAATTCAAGAGCTAAAGGATGAGATAGAACCTCAATTATATTTTTTAATACTAGCTGCAAAAAATCGTTTTTTGTTGCTGCTTTAAACTATTTTACAGTAAACATCGTACCATTTTTGTGTTCACTAGCTATTTTTACTTTTTTCTAAATAAAAATTAAGCAAAATATATATCATGGCGACTTTTTTTGAATTTTTGGCGTATTTTAGCGATGCGGAACAAATTAATTTTTTAAGGATTTATAAAAAATATTTTTAATAAATAAAAAAATATGTATTTTACTGCCAAAAACTTGAAATTAAAGGCTTTGGCGATTTTGGCGATTTTTGACATTGAATTTGGCGAAAAAGGTCAAAATCAATCTGACAACCCTGAACATAGCCAATTATTCAAAAACTATGCCAATATCAGAATGAGAACAAGTATTAAAAATTGAGAGACAAGGCGAATTAAATTCGCTTTGTTGAGAGAGAAAGAAAGTCCGCAATGAAAATAAAATAGATTTTAATTTTATGCCGTTCCGCACTGCGGTTTTTAACTTCAAAATTGTATGAAAAACCGCACCACAATAAATTAACGTTATATTGTGTTCAGACTCTTAACCAGCGTTGCCACAACCAAAAAAAAAAAAATTGTAACCAAAATGTAAAAATAAAGTAACCAAAAGCGAAAAAAAGTAACCAAAACAATTTTGTATCAAAAGTTATATTTTAGTCGCACTTCAGTTCAAAAATATGTTAAAAGAAGAAATTGTGTTCGTTCCTATTTTGTAGGCTCATAAACCGCTTGACCGATTTGTATAAAGTTTTGACAGTATATTACCGGTTCGGAATGAACAATCAAAAAATTTTGAAAATTTTTAGTGGACGTGGCATCCCTACAAAAAGTTAAAACTTATTTCGGTCTATTTTAAGAACATTATGAGCAAGAGCTTTCAACCTTTTTATATAAAGAGCTCTTACAAGTAAAACTTTTTAAGTCTTGCTATGTTATTATCAGGGAAACCAGAAACATGCTCTAAAAAACGCGTTTGATGCGCATTAAATATGCAGTAAAAAATGGAATATAAGCCCAGAAAATGTTAAGAATATGCCCTAAAAAATCAAAAATTGCTCATTTAAAGGCAAAATATTTAACAATTTAATATCAAAAGGTAAAAAAAAACCTAAAAATATTATCGGATAAGCCAATATTAGGTTAAAATTCATACAAGAGATGTTTGCGCCGAATATTATCTAGATATTAACATTCATATGGGTTTTTGTCTTTAAGGTTAACATTTAAAAGAAAGTTAAAAACTTTAAGGGAGGGAAGCTTTGGGAAAATGTGAACTGACTCGAAAATAATTTAATTTGAATTAACATATTTTTGGATTGAATTTAATTTAAAAACCAACATAATTAGATGTTTTACAGACACAGAGATGTTATTCGGAAAGAAGCTTTTATGAGGAATAGTAAAATTATAGACCGATTCTCCATATAAAAACCAGGCTGACGGACGGATGGACATCGTGACTCACTTTTAAAAGTGAGTCTGCGTCGATCGTTATACTAACATATTGATCTAGCTTTCTATGTTCATCGCATAACATTTATCTTTAATGGCAACCTGCTTTGCCTTACAATTTTAGAGTAAAATTTAAATGTAGATGGCAAATTGATTTGGGTATACAGATATATATATATATAAAACAGGAAAGCCATCTGCCTACCAGAATTTCGGAAAAAACATTTTTTGCTGCAAACGCTCAAAAAATGCACAAAAATGTTGCAAACGCTAAAATATGCAAAAACATGCACTAACAAATCGATGCCAATATTCATAGCAAGCTCTAAAACGGCTAAATATATTGTTTTTGCCTTCATTGGTCGCACAAGGAAAAACATGCAATTGCATATTTATAGTTTCCCTTGTTATTATGCTATCAAAGTGTAAAATTGAGCTAAACTATGCGGTAGATTTTTTAATATAGATGCTTTTTACCCGGTGGAAATAGAATCATATTAAACCGGATGGGAAGGTAGCAGATAATGGCCGTCTACAATTCAAAGTATATACCTTATATGGTTAATTTGATAGTCTGTTAAAGTTTAAGCTTCTAAACAAATAATTTTTAAGTAGACGAAAAATGTTTTGGTTTTGGATGCGCAAATACCACCCACCACTTTAAGGGTCAAATAAGCACAGCGGGTATTTCTTGTTCCCAAAAAACTAAAAATTGGTTATTTTTGTTTTGCAAAAAAGTAACCAAAATGAAAAAAAGATCACAAGTACACATTGGAAAAAAAAGTTACCAATTTTGGTTAAAAGTAACCAAAACGGCAACGCTGCTCTTAACCCCCTGACGATCGACAAGTCGATAGTAAGTCGGGCACTTATGAGAACGATAATGAGCGACTTGTAGTCGCTGGCTTAATGGCCTGTTAGTCGATAACGAATGAAGACTTCGTTCGCTTAAATTATTTTTAAAACAAAAACAAATAATAAAATATTGTTTTTGTCGTACATTTAAGTTAAGCAAACGAAGTCTTGATTCGTTATCGACGAACAGACCATAAGTTTTCGATCCACATCGTGTCCCAGGCTATTAATGTCTCTTTGCTTTAGCTTGGCTGTTCTTACTCAATTTCTTTGCTTTTGCTTCAATGCTGCTGCTTTAAAACGTGTTTAATTTTTGAAATAATAGTTATTACTTTAAGGTTAAAAAACGATTAAGGTTGACAAAGGAAGCATTTAACTTGTCTCAGCTCCACTTAATAAGCGTTAAGTCAATAGCAGTGCCACCAAAACTACGGGTAGCAGCTACACTAAAAGTTTAAGCAGGTGGAAGTTTCAAGCATATCATTGGAAATTATTATTTGGTGGGCAAGTGCTGTTGTTATATTTATGTTATCTAATTAAGAGAAATGGAGGCAAAACTGGCCCGGAATTTATAAAGGTGGAACTGAAAATATAATATATGAAATTCCTTTTAATAACAATAATGCCATTTTTGTTTTGTCTATAAAAAACAACAGAGGTATTTCCCAATGAATATCTAGCGTTTACGGTTCGAAATGGCAACCGTTTCTAACAAAACCAAAACAAATTGGTATTCATTAATTATATGTGCTAAATTCTTAAGATTCATTGATAAATGCACTGGTTCGAACTGTCAATATCAGATGGCCCTTCGCCACCACCTGCAGTTGAATTCGCCTTGTTCGATATCGAGTACGGCGATCTCAAAAATAAAGATTTCGATAAAACTTATTCGATCATGAATGCGACGATTTGGCCCCTGATTTTTTTTCAAATTTCCTTCTTGAAAAGAATCATAAAATAAAATTTATTATTAAAAGAATCATGGCCTTATTATTTAACAAAATATTTCGTATTTTCGTATTTACACTGGGTCTCCACGTAGCAATTTTTATTGCTTAGCACAAGCAAACACGTCGGCAGATCAATGGCGCAATAATTGCTGATTATATTGCTGGAGAACACGTGAAATTGCTTTTCCATAAACAAACGTACAGAGAAATGAAATGTCAGATTAATGACAACTGATTTTATAGCAGATTGATTGCAAAGCAATAATTGCTTAATCAATAATTGCTAAAGCAATAATTGCTCAAGCAATCAGAAGAGTAATCATTGCGCAATGGATTGCCACTCATGGCAATATGCGGTCTATACGTCGCAAATTTAATTGAGCAATCAAATTTGACGTTTGCCGCAATAAATATTGCTACGTGGAGACCCGGGGTTAGCGGCCATAATAAATAAATAGTTACATATTTTAAAAATTTTTTCTTCAAAACTTACATTTTGTCCCTTATAAATTTAATGTATTTACCTGAAAATATATAAAAAAAACAAAAATTACTTGAATTTTTTTATTTATACACAGAAAAACATAACAGCAATTATTTAGTCATTTAACAAATATACGAATTTTATATTTGGGGTATTCACAAGGTGTTATGTTGACATAATGTTCTAACATTTTTCAAAGGTGTAAAAATATTGTTGTTGCTTTGTGAACAAAAAGTTTCTTAAATTAATAGAACTTTGCTTGCTATGTTTATAGTGCTGTCGTAACATAACTAATCAGAAGAGACATGCGCTGAGCCACATTAGTTTTTGTAAGCCGTCGCCGTTGATGGTAAAATTTTATCCGGCTAACATCCGAATTTAACCTGCGGCTAGCAATTTTTGCAATAAATCACTTGCGGCGTCAAATTAGATCGCCTTAGGACTCTGCTGTTTGGTAAACAAACAAAAATTTATTTCTGATTTGCGTCTGAAAAATGGAAAATAGTCATGTGAGATCTAATTTAATTTATTAATTCATGGAATTAAAATATTTTTATTTTTAGTAAATATTTTTTTTAAATCAGCTGATTTAAATTCAAAAAAGCACACTGAATTATGAGGGGATGTTCACAACAGTCGTATTTTTTTAAGACACATGACTTTATGACACCTTGTGAATCCCCCAATTGTTTTTGTGTTTAAGAATTGTGCTTAAAAGAAAAAGAAGTTTATTTACAAAGGACCATTTTTAACTTGATAAACAAATGTAATTTAGAAACATTGCAGAATATGCATCAACTCAGTTTCACTTAATATTATTATAATGTGAAATAACTTTAAAAAGGCTCGTTAAATCCCAATTTTTCGTAAACGACGATTAACTTGCTATTTATGTTTATGGCATACAGTACTGGAAAATGATTATAAATATTATTTTGGGCCAGAGTTAGAAAACATTCCAGAATTGTGGTTCCGTCAAGATAAAGCTACAACTCGTTCAACTACAACTCTTCTTCGCAAAATTTTTGGCAAACGAATAATATTGAGCTTTTCTGGTTTCAACTAGCCACCGCTGGATTCAATGGTTCCGATTTTATATAAGAACTTGCGAACAGCTTACGGCCAGGGGCATAACAGTTATAACCAATATTTGAAAAAAATCCTGAAATAATAATTTATCACGAATTTTTAAAACTTGCTCTCTGAATAATTATTACAAAAAACCAATATTTTTTGGGCTTCCATAACCATTACAAAAGATTTTAATTTTTTTTGGTCTTCCGTAACCATTACAAAAGATTTTTATTTTTTTCGGTCGTCCATATCGAATTTCACACAAGTTTTATGAAAAAATTATTTGGAGTTCAGCCAATGACACTCCAAATAAAATCTATGAAACAGGTTTCGTTACAGTCAATGTTTATGAAAAGCTTCATAGAATTAATGAAACTCTTTACAGAAATAATCGGTCAAGACCGACCACATAATATCCTACACCTATTTGGGTCCGACATTTTTATGGTTCCGAAGTCGACTTGGGCTCGAAATAGTCGAACAAGCCTACTTAATGGTATTTTCGGCTAGGTAGAGGTGGCAGCCGACTTTATTCGCCAGCTCACATAGACACTGAATGTCCGTTGCGATACAACTGCGCTTCCACTCATGCGAAATTAGTTGTGTTGCATATTCTGAGAATGCATGACGAGACCTACAGTTCAATGCTGAGTCCGAACGGCAAGGTTTGAAGTGCTTTAGAACAGAAATTACTTTCATTGGTTCACTCAAGCCAACCAAAAGTTGAGGATGTTAAGAAATAATTATTTCTTTTTGAAAAATGTTTTCTTTTGGTCGCTCGAGCCAGGAATCGAATCCGGGTCCTATCGGTTTCGGAGTCCATATCTTATCTACTACACCAACAGCACTGACTACTAATGGTATATAAATACAATTTGAGTGCGAAATTTCTTGTATTTAAAAAAAAAATCGGGAAAATATGCCTAAAACTGGAGCGATTTTATTTAAACTCAGCACCATGATTGTGTGGCATAATTGGTTTCTATTTACCAAATATGAGAAAGATATCAAACAATTTTCGGATCCTTACCAAAATCATTAAAAAAAAGTTCGTCCTTGTGCAAATATAAGTCAGTGTGCGAAATTTTATAAAAATATCTTAAGATTTGCGAACTGTAGCGTGGTTATAGAAGACAGAAAAAATAAAAATCTTTTATAATGGTTGCCAAAGACCACAAAAATTAATAATCTTTCATAACGGTTATCAAAGACCAAAAAAAAAAGTAATAATTATTCATAATGTTTATGGCAGAACTATAATTTTCTGGGTAATTTATAATTATTATTACAGGACCAATTTTTTTTCAGTTATTTTTTCCATAACCTATTGGCTATTTAAAAAAAAAATAACAGTTATTTCGGGTCCCTGCTTACGGCCAATCTTTAAAAAGAAGTGAGGGCACTGTGGCCACCAAAAATTTTAAAAAGAATTATGGAAATGATTGCAATGCAGCAAACAATAGGCAGCCTTTGAAGAATCTTCAAAATAAAATTTAAACTTTTGTCCAAACTCTTATTAACATATTAATAAATGCCAAACCTAAGTAAAATCAGAAATGTATTAACCACACTGAAAGAAAAGGCGTCATAACGCTGATGTATTTTGCCATCAGTACTATGACAAGTGTCTTCGTTTTTGACCCCATGACACTTATCATCATGGTGATGTCAACCTTAACATAACTTGGCCAAAGAGTCATCAGGTTCAAATTGATTTTATGTCATCAATGGGATGACACATCGGCATCACAGAAATGACGATTATGTCCTCAGTGCGATGACGCAGTAACATCGGAGAAAGGACACATTAGCATCAATTTAATGAAAGTTTGTCATTAAGTCAAAGTCATTGGAATTGACTTAAGTCAAAGTGAGAGAATATTATTAATTACTTAACCGTTACATATGTTTGTTTCACGTTTGTTGAATTACGACCTTTGTTAACAGCAGAACTCTCAATAATAAGACTCCAGCACCATGCCCCATATGGTATTCGCAACAATTTTACTTTAAAAATTTGATGTATTTAGCAAAATAATTTAAAAAAAATAGAATATAGGAATTTTTGCTTCTTATAATACATTGTTATTATGAAAATAATGTTAATTATATACAAAATGTGGCATAAAATAGATGACACGTAAAAAATTACAAAATTTTACGAAGACGCTTGTCATTGGATTGATGTTACTTTTTGCATCATTGATGCCATTTGTAGTAAAATTGATGTCACAATTCTGATGTTAGGGCCTCATCAATATGAAGATGCATTTTTCTATCAGTGCAGAGACACCTTAAATACGCAATTGCATGTTTTTCCTTGTGTGACGAATAAAGGCAGAAACAATATATTTATCCGATTTAGAGCTTTTAATGAATTTTGGAATTGATTTTTTAGTGCATATTTTACCCTTTGAAGCTTTTTTTTTGCATATTTTAGTTTAAAAAGCATTTTTGTAGATTTATTTAAGTTTATAGCTCATATTTCACCTTTTTGAAGCATATTTTGATTTCTTTTCCAAAAATAAATCCTCAGATTGATGATGCCCCAACATCACATTGATGTCACACTTACATCAATGTGATTACAAATCGCATCAGTGAGGCAAAAAGTTACATCAATCCAAACGTCATCATAACATTTTGTCATATTTTATGCGTCATCTATGCTATGACTACAGTGACATCAATTCGATGCCACATTTTGTGTATCATTAACATTATTTTCATGTTTAAAAAAAAAAAATAAGAAGCAAAAATTCCCATATTCTATTTGTTTACATTTTTATGTTAAAGACATAAAATTTTCAAAGTAGAATGATTACGATATCGGGCATGTAGCTGGTGTCTTATAATTGAGAGTTCTACTGCATACACCCAGAGAAAAAACATGTTTAAATATGGTCACCTCCATCAAAACTATTTTTAAAGAAAATTTTAAATATATTTTGATTCATTTAACAATATATATTTGTCACTGACAACCATATTATTGTTGAATTAGTCCTCCATCGAGAAGCCACAACCACATTATGGTTGCCTCCGAACATGTTATCGTCAAAAATAACTAAAACATGTTTAACACTTATAATAACATGGTTGGTTTTTTAACCGTAGCATGTTGCTCTTGGAAAAAAGGAAAATACATTTGTTAATTTTAAAACAAATTATTGTCATATTTTAACATAACATGTTTGGAGTCAACCATAATATGGTTGTGGCTTCTTGATGGAGGACTAATTCAACCATAATATGGTTATAGGTGACAATAATATGGTTATATTAACCATAATATGTTTAAAATTTTCTTTAAAAATAGTTTTGTTGGAGGTGACCATATATAAACATGTTTTTTCTGTGCGTGTACAAGGGGCGTAACACAACAAAAGTAGACCAAAAATTTGCAACGGGTAAGTAAATAATAATATTCCTCCCACTTGGATTTAAGTCAATCCCAATGACTCATTTTAATGACAGTTTATCAATAAAATTAGCCTAGAGTCCTTTCTCCGATGTTACTTAGTCATCACACTGATGACATTTGTTATCTAACTGACTCCGATTCGTCATTTCTGTGATGCCGGTGAGTCATCCCATTGATGACACCATTTTACCTGATGACAATTTAACCAAGTGATGTTAAGGCTGATATCACAATGATAAAATTTTCGTACGGTCCAGAACAAAACACTTGTCATAGTACTGACCCTTTACTTAAAATCTTGCTCTAATTTTCACTGGAATGAAGTCACGGGTAAAAGTTTATTTTCTGTAAATTTTCTATTGTAAAGTCTTTGTGTTTTGATATTTTTGTACTTTTTCTATTGTCCTAATAATCCAAGAAATTGATGACGAATATACCGATTTTTTAATAATGAAATTACATAAAGATTTTATTTGCCTAGACAACAAAAAAAAAGAAAAATTTTTATTAAAATTTAACAATTTGCCAGAACTGCTGGTGTTAAAAATGAAATAACCAATTACTCTAGACGTCTATAAATGAAGACATAAAAAGTTTATGACATCCAGCAGCTGGAAATAAATGCAAAGAATGCAAAAAATTATTTTCTTTACTTTTCTATTATATTTTATTAAAATTAAAGTCAAAATTTGACAACTTTATGTTGTATGAATAAAAAAACAAAATATTAAAAAAACTTGAAAGTTTTCTAAATCGTTTCTTGTTGTTTTACTGTGTGTACTCGTATATACCACTAAGCAAAAAGGATCTCTGTTTTGTTGTCCTCTGTACATATAAACATATATTCATACACATACATATGTATGTATAGATGTATATAAGTGTTTATTTTAAAAAGTGCCTGATGTTTTATGCAACCAAAATTCATACACAAACACTTGTTATGCATTTCTAATAAAATATGGCCAGAGGAATTGTTGTTTTTTTCTAGCTTTTGTGAAATATTTATGTAGTTAAGAAGAAATAAAATACACAGTGTTGTTGCTATTGCTGTTGTTGTTCTTATAATTTCGCTTCTAACTCTTTTGCTCATCTCAGTCGTCAAGTAAACAACACAAACACTTAAAGTGAATGCGTTGTTTGCAAAAAAAAATGAGATAAAACAACTCTTTTGCACTCATGCACTACAAACAGAAGAGAGCAAAAAATAACAAAAGAAAAAAAAAAAAATAATAACAACAACGATGCAAACAAATCTTAATTATGTTATAAACAAGTTGCTGAATGTACAAACAAAAACGGGAAGGAAATAAAAACATGTACGTCGTTGTACATACACAGATAATACACACTCATACACACACACACACACACACTTAAAAACCCTCCTAGTGTTATTTTACAAATCACACAAAAATACAGTTTTTAAGCTTGTGCAACGTTGCAGTTTTCACAATTCCTTATGCGAAACACTCACTGTCTTCTAAAATAAACATTTTTGTAACAGATGTTGGCTAAAACTGTTAAAAGAAGACAAGAGTTTTTTTAAGTCCACTTTTTTCGTTAAACGAATTAAAAATGTCTAAAAAAAAGAAAGAATGAAAAGAAAAAATAATCATACTGAGATTGAGCAAATTTGGTCAGCTTGCAATAAATACTCATCACAAGATAATGGCAAGAAAGGAAAAAATAACAATAAAAAGAATTTGTAAAAAATAAGATAAAGTAAAACACTAAAATTGCAGTAAACGCACAATGGGGAAGAAAGCAATAGTAATTGAGAGTATGACAGCGTCGAGTCAGTTCTATAGAGTGGAGTCTAATTCAATTCTCTCATTTACTTCAATGGTGACATAACTCAAAAAATCCGATTCAAGATAAACGCGTTTGAAGTTTTTGATTTGCAGAACAATTGTGATTTTTAGTTAAACTGTTAATTTTCAATTTTTTGATATTCTTAGTTGGCTTGAGTTCATCAAATTTAATTTTCATTTAATTATTTCTACTAAAGGAAGACCTTTAGCCGAAACAAATAAATAATCACACATAACAACACAGGTCAACAAAAAAGAAACACCCTAAAAGAAGGAATTTTACGACATGAAATTTATTAAAATTTATTGATAATTTTTATTCTTGGCTGAGCTGGGGATCGAACACGGGTTGAAGTTACATGTTTCAAGAATCACCACATTCTTTCATCAGAATTCTTTGACGTTCTAGCCTTTGCACCACTGCGGTGCCTGTCAGCCAACAGTCAAACATCAATCTTTAAGGCGCCCGTACACGACATGTCAAATTTTCAAGTCACATGTAATTGTTCATGTCTGTCAAAATTGCTGTTTTACATAAGGTTTATAATATTCGGTCACAAACGTACATGTAATTTGCTTCTGACATTGTCTCTGTTTTTTTCGCATTGTAATTGCAGAAACCAAAGTAGTTCTCGGTTTCAAAATAACTTGCTGCCGCCACGTAAATATTTATTTGCGCCGTAAAATAATTTAGCCATCTTAAAATTTTTTCTTTTATTTTAAAGATAATAATTTAGAATTTTATAATTAAACGGTTTTTATGTATATATTTACATAAATTCTATTCAATGGTGAGATGAGCATACATATCTTGGTATTGTAAAATATTAACTTCAGCCGGCTAATGATTCCTTCAATAGTTGACGCCGCTGCCAGTTTCTTCCGGCATAGATTTCTGATGTCAGATGGTTTGTCAGAAGAAAATAGAGCACGCTCTAATTGAAATTTTGTCAGATGACTTTGCGTCTGACTTTTACAGAAGCAAAGTTAAAAAGGTAACACACGACATGTATGTGTTTTGCAGTGGGAAATTTGACATGTCAGAAGACAAAAACATGTCGTCTATATGCTGGTGGTACTGGTGGTTCGAAATTTGTTGCAATTATCATTTTCAGTTTTATTTACATGTTGCCTTCTCCCTTCTGTTTTTTTTTTTTTGTATTCTTTCAAGCAGGCACCGCAGTGGTGCAGAGATTAAAAGGTTTAAAATCGAATGTGCTCTGTTGAGTCTACAGAAATTTTTTAAAGGGTCTTTCGGATCTAATAAATTATGCTGAGTTTTTTTGTATAGAATGTATCGAGCATATTCTTTGGAGCCTATCAAGCCTTATCTAGACAGTCGAGTCAACTTTTTAATAGCGTCGAGCCTACTCTATCGGGAATCTTTTATAAATCGAAATGAATTGGATTGAAAATCGCACAAATTTTGAAATCGATCCTGTAAAGAAAGTTCATAAAAATATTCCTTTTTAGGTTTTACATACTTTTAGTACCAATTATATTTACAAGAACACCTGTTAAAAATATTCAATTCCACTTCATTTCGATTTTTAGAACATGTCCGTATAATAAAGTCGAGTCAATTCTACAATAGAGTTGGGCAAACAACACTTCAACATATTCAACACAAATGAAGAATCGTGATATTTCAATGGTGCAGACGAATGAATTTTAAAATAAAGTTATGTCAGCTCTATAATAAAGTACTGAGTCAAATTGAGCCGAGTTAATTCTATAATTGAGTCGAGTCAGCTTTATAATAGAGACGAGCCTACTCTATAATAGAATAAATACAAGTCTTTAATAGAGCCAAGACAAGTCTAGAATACAAACTCTTAAGGATTTAGCTCCTAATAATGTAGATAGATAAGTAGATGGCCATAAGCATCACGACTCAGAGGGTCTTTTGTGCAGCCTGTGTAAAAAATTTCTGTAAACTTCATAAAAGAGCCGACTTAGCTTCAATATAAAATCCAGTCAATTCTATGAAAGTCGTTCAATAGGCTACAATAGACTTAAATGAACTTTACGATAGCGTGAAGTCAGCTTCTTACAGAGTGTATAATAAAGTCGATTCATTTTCATTAAAACGCCAAGTCAATTCGGCAATAGAGACGACTCAATTCTACACTGTTAGAAAAATGCATCTTCATATTGCTGATGCCCTACCATTAGAATTGCGACATCAATAAGGCAAAAAGTGACATAAATCCAATGACAAACTTCATCATAAAATTTTGTCATATTTTGTGCGTCATCTATGGTATGACTACAGTAACATCAATTCGATACCATATTTTATGTATTATTAACATTATTTTCAGGTTTAAAAAGTAAAATTAGAGGCAAAAATTCCCATATTCTAATTGTCCACTTAATTTTGTTTAATACATCAAATTTTTAAAGTAGAAAGATTACGAATACCATATCGGGCATGCTGCTGGTATTTTATAATTAAGAGTTCATCTGTAAACAAAGGGCGGCATACAACAAAAGTGAAAAGTACATGTGCAACGGGTAAGTAAATAAAAATATTCCCTCACTTTGACCTCCCTCCTTTTCCCGACGTAACTGAGACATCGTACTGATAACATTTTTTATTTAACTGACTCCGATTCGTTTTTTCTGTGATGCCGATGTGTCATCACATTGATGACATCAAAGTGATGTTAAGACTGCCATCACAATGATGAAAAGTATCATGGGGTCAAAAACGAAGGCAAAAACGCAGTACTGATGTCAAAATAATGGATGATTTTTTAAGAGCTATATGAAAGTTTTAAAAAAAAATAAAAAAAATTCAGAAAAATGCATGAAATCTTTATTTAAATCGATAGTACGGTCCATATAATTTAATGTTTGAAGATTATTTCATGCAAATGTTGACCGTGACTGCGCCTCAAATGGTCCATCCGCTAAGTCCAATTTTGGCATACTCTTTCCAACATTTCGGCCGGTATCTCATGAATAACTGCTTCAATGTTGTTTTCCAATGCGTAAATTGAGGCGGGCATGTGTGTATAGACTTGAGCTTTAACATAGCCCTACAAAACATAGTCTTAAGGCGTTAAATCGCACGATCTAGGCGGCCAATTGACCGGTCCCGAGCGTGAAATAAAATGTTCACCGAACTCGCCTCTTAATAAGTTAAGCGTGCTGTGTGGCATGTGGCACATTCTTGTTGAATCCACATGCCATGCAAGTCAAGCTCTTGCATTTTGGGCAACAAAAAAAAGTTGGATATCATCTCACGGTAGCGCTCACCATTCACAGTTACGTTACGATTGGCATCATCTTTGAAGAAGTATGGTCCAATGATGCCACCAGCCGATAAACCGCACCAAACTGTGACTTTTTCTGGATGGAAAATCGATAATTCTGCTTATTAAAGTACCGAATAGCCGTTTCAGTGGGTCGATTAAACTGACCATAAAATGTAAGAAGAGCGCGATGAACTTTCCTAATAGAGCACGCATTTTGATAATAAAATTCAATAATTTGCAAGCGTTGTTCGTTTGTAAGACGATTCATTGTTAAATTATAGACCAAACTGAAGATGTTTGACAGTGAAACAAAACACGAATCGTACGTCAGCTGTTTAAACCAGTGTTGCAAAAGATAATATATAAAAAATCCCCCCTAACAACAGCGCTTTGACGCCTTTTCTATCAGTGTATAACAGAGAGAAGTGAACTTCCAAATAGTGTCAAGTCATCCTTAAAACAGTTTCGAGTCCACCTTATAAAGGAGATAAGTTAACTCTATAATTAAGTTGCTCTTTAGAATAAAGTCTCGCTTTAAGAATTAGCGCGAACATAAAATCAATTTGGCTTTAATTCATTTAATTTAATACATTTTTTTTTTACCGATTTCACACCCATAGTGCACTATATAGCAATAAAATATAAAGCAAAAAATAATAATAAAAAAAAAAAATAGCTAAAAAAAAACTAACGAACAAAAAAGAACATTTTGTTTCTTTTACTCTACAGGGAATTGTGTGAAATGAATGGTTGAATAAAGACATGAAAATTGCAGCAGAAAGGAGGATTACTAAAATAATAAAAAAAAAATAAATAAAAAGTGGCCCAAACATCATAATCATCACAACGGGCGTTTGCCATGTTTGGCTAAGTGGTCTCATTTATTTAGTTTTCCATTTATTTCCTTTTTTTTTAGCTGCGTAGTACAAATCCAACAAATTCCTAGACATAGAAAACTGAAAAATATTTCAAAATAAAAATTCGCTTCGGGTAAAAATTTAACAAACAACTACAAAATGCTTTAGATCAGGCTTTAAGGGCGATAATCATTATTAAGAAGATAATGATAATAATGATACTTGTATTAAAAATTATTATAATGTGTTTGAAAGAACAAACTCACGTACATTTTTTTAAAGTTTTTGGGTTTGTCCCTGGTGCTTTAATATGGCAAGAGTACTATAAAAATACTCAAAAGTATCATTATCATCAGCATCATCATCTCCAGCGTCAACATCAGAGCGAGCAGTCAGTCTTCGCAGTTGTCGCGTTGTATTAGGAAACCACCGCCAACTAACCAACCATTCAAACACAACCACTAAACGAATGTTTATGGAGCGGAAATGAGTTGTTTTTGCCATAAAGAAATGCATTAAAAGCAGATTTTTTCCCTTTTATTTTGTTCATTTTTTTTTGTTTTCAACGTTCCTCTGACAAGCTTTGAGTTCCCACAACTTAAAAAAAAAATTCTATGTAGCAGAGCAAGAACAAATTTTTTTATTTTTTTTTTTATAATTTGAAAATTATCATAGAAATACACTTTAGCCGCAATTAACGATTATAATTGGTTTCATATAGAAATTGCTTTAAAAGCAAGACAAGGACAACGAAATGAAATGGTATAAGTGTATGAGAAAAAAAAAACAGAATTGTGGCAAGTGTGATAGTTTGTAATGTTGAAAAAAAGGCAAAAGAAATTATTATTATAATTAGAAGAGTTTTAATTGAGTTTAAGTTTAAAGTAAGAAGGCTAATAACTGTCATATGGAAATCACAATTGGCTTTTAACTTTAAATATAATTTTTTATTTTCATTTTCAAAAACCCAGACTGTGGACTATACAAATTATTCTATATATAATCTATATATGTCATAGGCTTCAGTCCTAAACGATAAATTAGATAATGCGTTGAAGCAAAAAGGTATGTGGAGAAAAATAGCGTGTTGCCTCCGAACATATAATGGTCAATAATAACAAACATATGGGGGATTTCATGTCAAGTGACCCAAAGCTTTCTTTTGAGCAAAAAGAAAAAAAAAACATTTTCGCTAAAAAAAATAAATAAAAAAGTTTTAAATTTAAAAAAAGTAATTTTAAAAATAATAATTAGTATTGTGGTTATTTTGTTGAACTATTTATGGTTTTTAATCCAAATTTTTTATATTTTTAATTAGGCTTAAGTTCATGAAATTTAATTTTTATTAAATTATTTTTATGAAGAAAGGAATTTTACAACATGAAAATTAATTAAAATTGTTATTGATAATCTTTCATTCTTAAGGATTGATGTTTGACTAGTGACGTCAGCAGTCGTCGATGGCTGCGAGTGTAAGACGGCAAATCCATCTGAGGAGATCGAGTGGTTGCGATCGAAACATGTCATGGTAACCTGCCGGCCAGGGTTCGAGCCCGAGCCACGTCAAGAATGAAAGATTATCAATCGGAAGACATCGATTTCAAAATCGGGTCACTTGACATGAAATCCCCCTTATGTTCAACAATTTTAATAGCATGGTTGTTTTTCAACCAAAGCATGTTGCTCTTAGAAAAGAGGAAAATACTATTGTTAATTTAAAAAAAAACTATTGTCATATTTAGCCATAACATGTTTAGGGGCAACCATAATATGGTTAGGGCTTCGTAATGGAGGACTAATTTAACCATAGAATGGTTGTCGGTGACAATAATGTGTTTAAATTAAATATTATAAGTTTAAAATTTTAATTGAACATAGTTCTGTTGGAGGCGACCATGTTAAAACTTTTTTTTTTCTGCGTATGCTTTAACTAATAAAGCTTCTAAAGAAGTTCCTTAAAGAAAAAAAATCATAATTAATCGCTTTCTAATTTTTTTCCAGTTTTATTGCATATAATAGGCCATACAAATGATATGAATGTACTATTAACGTATATACCCTAGGGTGGGTCGAAAAAAAAAGTTGTGCCAGTCACCCCCTAGGATGAAAGATATGTCAATGAAGTTTCTAAAACAGGAAAAAATTTTTTTTTGCCACGCCCCAAAATACAGCACTTTTGGTTTTTTATATGTAGCGCTGCCATTTAAAGTCCGATCTCATCATATCGCATATCGTTGTTCATGGCTTGAAAGTTGCTTCATTTTTGTCTTTTGTGACTTTTCAATCCGACCTGAAATTCTGGACACCACTTATGCCACCTCGGATCCTTCCCCCAAATGTCCAATTTTTTTGACGGTCCAAGAAAGTCCTTATAAAACTACGTATGTTGACATTTTAATATGCTCACTTTTATGACACGCCTCCAAATAAAGCCCCTTTTTCTGTTTCACATACATACTACATTAAAACAAGTAGAAGTCAATACAAACCAAAAAAATTTTCCTCAGTCACGCCCTGAAATAAAAGGTATATATATTATGTTTGAAAAACTTTAAAAAAATTGTTTTTGCCACGCCTTAAATAACTGCCCTTATTGTTTTATATATACAGCATCGTCATTTAAAGTCCAATCTCATCGTATCATATATCACTGTTAATGTCTCGAATGTCCTTTATTTTCGTGTTTTATGCTCTTTTAAACTAACTTAAAATTCTAGATGGCAATTATGATATCTCGGATCCTTCCCCTCTGATGTCTAATTTTTTAGGTGCTAAGAAAGTCCCTCTAAAACTTAGTATATCTAGCTTTTAATATACTCGCCATGCTCCATTTTAAGTCACCTTGAGTCTAGCTTAGATTTATATACACCGACTGCCCAATTTATAATTTTTCGCATACATGTTTTGAGGCATTCATTTTTATGCATTTAAATTATTTTTTTTTTTCATTTTTAGAATTCTGCAGTTTCTTTATATTTTTTAGTTCTTGTTTTAACTCTGTATCATGGTCTCATATATGACATTATGTTTGCTTTTACAAATGTCTTAATTTAAATTTTTAATTTGAGTTTCACAGTCCAGCAAAAAAAAAAAATGGCACGAAAAATTGCACAAAATATGAAAACTGGCAAAAAAAAAACGCTAGTAGTTCAGATCGAGAAAGCTTGTCAATAAATTCATCCGTCTCACTTTCATTAAAATATGAGTAGTCCACTTGAAAACACCGCTTAGTTAAAAAAAAACCAAAGGCTAAGAAACAGTTTTTAAAAATTCAAATGACAAGCCATAGAGAGTGGTTTTCAGGATTATTGAATAATTAAACAAAAATTGCGCGTAACTTACAGAGTTTTGTACGAGATTGATAATGGCTTAGGGAGCCATTAAAAAAAATGGAGGCTTTTACAGAATTTTTATTTTGCTATATATCTAAAACAAAAAGGGCTGTCATTTAGGGCGTGGCAAATTTTTTTTTAAAGTCCTTAAAACTGTATAAATATACCTTTTATTCTAGGGCGTGACTGAGGAAAATTTTTTTGGTTTGTATTGACTTCTACTTGTTTTAATGTAGTATGTATGTGATTCAGAAAAAGGGGCTTTATTTGGAGGCGTGTCATAAAAGTGAGCATATTAAAATGTCAACATACGTAGTTTTATAAGGACTTTCTTGGACCGTCAAAAAAATTTGACATTTGGGGGAAGGATCCCAGATGGCATAAGTGGCGCCCACAATTTCAGGACGGATTGAAAAGTCACCAAAGACAAAAATGAAGCCACTATCAAGCCATGAACAACGATATGCGATATGATGAGATCGGACTTTAAATGGCAGCGCTACATATAAAAAACCAAAAGTGCTGTATTTTGGGGCGTGGAAAAAAAAATTTTTTTCCTGTTTTAGAAACTTCATTGACATATCTTTCATTCTAGGGGGTGACTGGCACAACTTTTTTTTTTTGTATGGAGGTCGACCCGGTCTAATATACCCTTCACCATGATGAGATAAGAAAAAAAGTTATATACATAAATAACGTTCTTTAGATCAGAGTTGCCAATTTAGCGCCTTTGGCGCTAGTTTTAGCGCTTTTTAAATGTCGAAAAGGCGCATTATTTTTCCTTAGCGCTTTTTTTAAAAAGAGCGCTAAATTAGCGCTTTTATTGGTACCCAACATTTGATAAATGATAAATCAACTAAATTATAATTTATACAATTGTTGCGTTCTCGAACATCACACAATATGAGTGAGGCGAATATTTGGTTTCGCATTCGCATTTGCAAACTATTCGCTGATTTTTGTCGTATGCACAGAGTTGCCAATTTAGCGCCTTTGGCCTTATTTGCATGGAAAAATTAATTAAGAAATAATTTTGAAAATAAATATTTGTAAAAGATCAATATCGTTCGCAAGTTATGATAAAATGTATGTAGCATAAATGCCTTATTTCGGTTAAAATATAAGTCTAGCCCATAAAACATGATAGAAAAAACTGAAAACGGATTTGAATTTAGCGCAGTAGTATCTTTGTTTTTCATATATTTTTATTTAAAACGATTTTTTTGACGGCCAGTGTAATTAATAAAACTTGGTTTCTTTTATTAAGTTTTTTATTTAAATTTTATTTAGCGCTTTTTAGCGCTTTTTGATTATGAACACGGCGCTTTTTGATTAGAAATTGTTCACAACCCTGCTTTAGATAGGTATAAATAAATATTAATTGAGCCACGTCAACTTTTCATTTCGTCATGCCGAAGAATATAAAAAAACAAAAAAATTATATATGTAGTACATGTTATGTACCTAAGCCCGTTTCCTCTTTTGCCAAAGTTGATGTTTGAAATTCGTTTTATAATCTTAAAATCGTTTTTTAGAACATACAAAAATTAAAAAAAAAAAATAAAAAAAATTAAAAAAAATCTTTTTGGGATTCGAACTGGCAATATCATCAGTCTCAGGAGAGAACTTAAGTACTCGGCTACGAATGCTTTTACTGAAGAAGCGTTAAATTAAAATATATTGAGTCTATGAGTTTGTTTCTTTATTTGAGCGGCATATCATATACATGCATTAATGTGTATGCGTAAAATTAAACCACTTACAAATAAAATCCACTACTTGTACAACCAGAGAAAAAATATGTTTAAATATGGTCACCTCCAACAATATTATTTTTAAAGAACATTTTAAGCATATTATGTTTGAGTTAACCATATTATTGTCACCAACAACCATATTATGGTTGAATTAGTCCTCAATCAAGAAGCCCCAACCACATTATGGTTGCCTCCAAACATGTAAGGGTTAATAATAACTGAAATATGTTTAACACTTACAATAACATGGCTGGTTTTAAGCCATAGCATGTTGCTCTTGAAAAATTTTAAACAAATTATTATCATATTTAACCACGACATGTTTCGAGGCAACCATAATATGATTGTTGCTTCTTGATGGAGGACGAATTCAACCATAAAATGGTTGTCAATGACATAATATGGTTAAATGAAACATAATATGCTTAAAATTTTCTTTGAAAATAGTATTGTTGGAGGTGACCATATTTAAACATGTTTTTTCTCTACGTGTAGTGAACGGTATACAAAAACAACAACAAAAAAACACATTACCATAGCTACTGTATGACCGTAGAAACCAAAATTGAATTGGTTTGTATGGTATGTTTATGTCGTTTTGGTAATACACTGTTGGTATGGTAATGTCACGTCTAATTGGAACTTTAAAGGAAAAAATTGAAGGCAGTCGTGGTTTTTTACTCATATCTCAGCCATTTGTGGACCGATCTTGCTGAATTTCAATAGCAAACAATTCCGGACCATATGTGACATAAATGTATAATAACCTGGCCCCCATCATATATGGGGTCTTCGGAAAATCCATTTCAACGGACAGACGGACACCGTTAAATCAACTTCACTCCTCATAGGGACCCAGAATATATATATTTTATAGGGTCTAACATCAATAATATAGAAATTACAAACGGAATGACAATTTTATATATATTCTTTTTACCACTTGTGGTGAAGGGTATGAAAACATATACCGCATATGTTGATATGTTCATTTTCTATATGTGTGCAAAATAACTGTTAAACCATAAATTGATTTAATTTCAATTTATTCGACAGTGTGTACATATGTCGTTGTCAAAAATGTATGATCAGCATGGCATGAATTGGCAGTTGCATGCACGCAAAGAAAAAACATGGTTGTGGTAAACATATTCGAAGAGCAACATATTATGATAAGATTCATGATTGCAGTCACCATATTACGATTATTATTGAATCATATTATGATAAAATATATTCGTAATATTACATCATAATCCTTAATCATAATAAGTTAAGAAGTAATCGTATTATGGTCATGTTAATCATAATAAGATAAGATGTTATTGCACACGTACGTTATGAAAGAGTATAAAAATGAAAAGAGAAAACGCGGCGCCCTGATTTTGCCGATCGCAGCTTTAGACTATGGTAAAGGCAAGACTATACTAATAACTGCCATTAATGTCTGAGGATAATGTTTGAGACTATAAACTAGATATCGGCAAAAGCTATTCACCCCCATCGTGAATAAAATATCCCTTGAATTAGTCTAAAAAAAATTTTTGTTTAAAATTTAAAGATTTCAACTAAACATGACTAAAACTCTCATCGGACGTTTAGAAGGGCCCAGGAGAGATGGCAGGGGGAGCACAGCTGCTTGATAGCCTGGCTACGACGCGGCGAGCACACGCGTGCTATTTGGTCTCGGTAGGAACCAGACAAGGACAGTGATATCGGTAAGTACGGGTCACTGGGTTATAGGGGATCATACGAGGAGAATGGGTCATACTTAAATGACAACTGTAGAAGTTGTCATGATACGGAGGAGGAAGAGGCGGTGTTTTACTTTCTCTGCCAGTGCCCCGGTAGGTTCAGGCATTTTAGGAGACCGGAATTTCCATGACTGGACAATATATCTCGTATAGAACTGAAATTGATCACTGTGTTCTGCAGGGAGTCGAGGTGGTTCGAGGCCGCAGTGACCTCTGGGGCATAAGCTGGTGAATACCGGCTGACTCTTGTTACTGGCTAAGGGTATCACAAAGGGACTGCTATAAGGACCCAAGTCCGCCGTCCTTGTGACAGCTGCCCATTGAACATAACCTAAGACGGGTTTATGGGTCGATAATTCGTTTGATAAGGATAAACACTTACTAGACCTGGTCAGTAACAGAAAAAGGTGGTGGTATACTCTCTAACATATTGAAAAATCCCAACTATATTAAAATTGACAATAGTTTTGTGCTTAGGGCAGGGTTCTCAAAACAGATAGACCATATACACATCAGTTACTATTGATATAAATGCGAGAATGAGTGTAATTGATATTGTATGGTTTTTCTTTTACCCACGCACCAAATCTTTACAGCAAAAACAGTTGTTTGTGGTTTTGCATTGAGTACGTCATAACATTTTTTTTCGCTCACAAATATCTGTTGGCACCATAAGTATTTTAAAAATATCTGTTGTTATCTGTTGCATTTTAGAAAAATATCATAAACGAATGCAAAGACTCTCGCTAAAATTGTTGTTGTTGCTCAGCAATTCGTGTAAACATAGCACGGATGGGGGGGGGGGGGGGGGTGCTTTAATACCATGAGAGATAAGGCCATGATGGCTTTATCTGCCATTCAATTGAGCAATAAAGCCATCATGGCCTTATCTTAGAGCACCCCCCCGCACGAATAGCCTGTGTGTGTATTGCATACATATTTTGTTTTTGTCAAAATTTGTTTTAGGCATTTTTTCATATAAATATGGATCTATCAATGTTTGAAATGTAATTAAAAATTAGTTTGGTAGTTTGCACAAAGACCCTAATCGGGCAAGCATCTTGCATAGGGGAAACATGAAATTATGGACCGATTCGCCCAATTTTCAATAGGCTTGGACCTTGTGGCAATTATAACCTACATATGTAAATTGTTTTCAAAACTGCGACCTGTACTTTGCGCACAAGGTTACATTAACAGCCAGGCGGACGGACATCATTAGATCGATTCAGAAAGTGATTCTGAATGCAACTCATAAAAGCAGCAAACTTCTACGATTTTGCACCTACCTTATATGTTTTTTGTTTGCCCTTCGCGTAATATTCTCCTTCTAAATTCTTTCTGTTTTTTTAAACTAATACGCGCAAAACTTTTCATTTTGATATGTTGACAACAAACTTTTAAGTTAAAAGCTTAAAAAACTCTGTCATTATTCATTTCGGTTGTGACAGCGAACATCCCGATTGCTTAACAATTCTTATGCTGATAATAAAAGCAAAAGTACGAAAACAACTAAAGGCACAGCCGAGCGAACTAAACACAGGCACACAAATCTGTTTATATATTTTTATTTATTTCTTCTTATTAAACGTTTTTTTTTTGCACATCAGTTAAGTTGTTGTTGTTGTGGCTGGCACTCGTAATAAACAAGTAAAAAGTTTGATAAATAAACCATTAAGGTGTTAAAGTTAGTTCTTTTTGTTGTTGGTTGATATGCTGTCGTGGCTGCTGTTGTTGTGTTGCTACTTTTCACCGTTGACACATTGTTAACGCGAATTAGTTGCCACCGTGTTAGAAGTCGAAATCGTGTTTATTGGTTGGCTGGTTGGTTGGTTTTATTGGATGATTTCTTGTTTTCTGGTTTTACTGCTTTCAAAGGTTGATTGTCCTGCTGCTTCTCCTGTCTTGTTTTCTTTTTTGTACCTTCACTCAGAACACAACAAATCCAATTTTGGTATTTTCGTTTTATGGACGTCTACTTTTTTTATTCATCTTAACTTTTGATATGATTTTTATGTATTTTGGCTGATTGTTTATTCATTATAAATGACATTGATTGGTATTTAGATGCTAATCCTTCTCAACACCATCATAATCGTCATACTTGGAAGCATTATTATCTTTATATAAAATATTATTACGATTATCGTACTCTTCAATGCTTATGTAGGTATCTCTCTACATCTGTCTGTCCGTCTATGTGTAGTTATAATACTTGAAAAGCAACGCTAAGCATGACTCTGACGACCGTATCAGTCATTTGCATCATCATCGTCGTCATCCTCGCCATCACCGTCACCATCATCATTGTCCTTTTAACAAATTTAACATTTTTCTTCCATCATCAATGTAATTGTACTCATCCGTTATGCCATCATCATTGTCATCATCATCACACACTCTAAAAAAAAATTTTAGCCACATTCCTGAACATCTAGTACGAGCTCCAACTTCAATGTAGTTGGTGTGTGGATGTGTAGAGCACAATAATGTTGTTTGTGTGCAGTAGTTGTGTGCCGGTGAGTGAATGTGTGCTTTTATATGTATTTGTGCTTAAATGGTTTTACTTTAAAGTTAACAGATCAATTGCGACAATTTAAAGCACCTTGCTTGTTGTTCGAAACACTGGGACACAGCACCAACCTGGAGTCAGTCAGCCAACAAAGCAGCTTACAAGTGAGCTAAGCAGCCCGTTAGAAATGCTACTTTACAGCCAGCATTATTAGGGCATATGAAAGTTATGTAACTAGACGCACAACCCCAAGCGGAAAATGCAATGTGCAATTAAGCATTTGTAAAAAGAAAAAATGGATTTTTTATTTTTATAAAAATCTCAACACTTTTTCATTAAACTAATAAAAAACAAATAAGAAAGTATGGACAAGCAATATGATACCCTACAACACCGAGATCAATTTAAGAGAGTAATGTAAAAGTTATTTGTGCCAATAACAATTTGCAGAACTTTGACACCTGAATCTAGTTTTTTAGGTTAGCTCGTGTTTTCGAGGTATACCGTTATTTAAAAAGTGGAGGATATATTCGCGTATCTCAAAAAGGATTTAGTTTATTTAAATTTCTAAGAAAACCAAAATTCCGCAATAAAACTACCTTTAACTGAAATTAAACATTTTTCTAATATGCTCAGTGATTTTGGAAATATATTTTTTAATAATTCCTCAAAAATTGTTGCTTTGCCTCCAACTTTTTCTAGATACAATAAAAAACGAATTTGCAAACAAAACAAGCCTTAAATGATTAAAATCTGTTAACAACTTTTGATTTTATTCACAAAATGCAAACAATTTTAATTAATTTAAGAATTTCATAAAACGCAATATTTGTATAGGAGCCCCCTTAAGAAGTGGAGATAAAGGACAAGTATGTCTCGAGAAAATGTTAAGGACAACAAACTAATTGCGGTCGGTGATACATTATATCGCACTAGGGGCTAATCCTGGACATTTTAGGGACTTTTTCTTCAATATATTTCTAGTTTGTATTGAACGTTTTGTATGGGAGCCCCCTTAAGGAAAGGAGATAACGAGTAGCTTTGTTAAAAATAAATGATTGATATGAAAAATAATGTGGGATTGGTCATACATATGACCCATATAGGAGCATCCTATGCACTGCAGGGGCCAAATTAAAGAATTTCATTAAACCGCAATATTTGCATGGGAGCCCCCCTAAAGGAAGGGTATAAAGGGCAAGTGTGTTTTGAGAAACAGTTAGGGACAAAAAACTAATGGAGGTCGGTCATACATTTTATCCCTCTAGCGGCGACTTCACGGAAATTATGGGACTTTTTGTACAATATCCCAATAAAAAATTTAGCTTAAAACGAAGCAGGTTTGCAATGTAAGAGTTTCGCTTACCATCTTGCTTACGGAAGGCATACATTTTATATGTTGAGTTCCCATTTTAAACCAATTCATTTTTGGCACCAAAAGCGCTTTATTCAACGCATATAAAAACTGGTGAATGTAGCGATCAGCTTTACACACTGATTTTTTTTACACTTGTTTTTTAGTATTCTCCCTTACAAACCTGCTTCGTAGTAAGGGAATAGCGTAGCACTTGAAATGTTATTTTTTCTTTTATACAAATTGTTAAGAGTTCTTTCACTTATTTCATTGCATCTCTGTATGTCTTATTGCGTAGAGCATATTTGTGCACTTATTTTTATAAATGTACCATAAGTGCTTCGCAAAATGATAAAAGTTTTACTGGGATATTTCTAGTCTGTATTGAAAACTTTGTATGGCTTATGATCACAAAGATAATATGCCGGAAAGAAGAAATTATGGACCGATTGCTATCATTTTCAATGGGCTTGGTTCCTCTGACAATAAAAACCTGTGCAGCAATTTTCGTCAAATTATTTCTAAAATTGCGGACGGCCGGTCAAAAAAAAGTCCGGCAAGCCTTCCCATACAGTAGAACAATTACATGTTTATGAGAGCATATAAAATATATTTTGGATCTAATTTGTAAAACGCAACGCAAAGCCAAATAAGAAAAATTTAAAGAAAAAAGAAAGTAAAATAAATTGTATCTATTCGGATTTTTTTTAAACCTTTGGATGAAGTTTCCTGATGATCTGGCCAAAGCAACCAGTGAAATGCGCATAGGAATAGCTTATCCCATCAACAATAAGTTTCAGTGTTTTTATCAAGAATAAAAATTGGAAATTAAGCACGGCAAACAAAATCCTGTTAATTAAAAATATTGTATTCCCAAAAATTACTTTGATAATAAACTGGCAAGTGCACGGCTTAAAGAAGCCAGCAAAATAATTTTATGTAAACAAAACATAAAAACAATACACACACAAGCTATTCGTGCTGCGGTCTTTGCTAAAATTTTTGGTTTGTTAATTTCTTTCAGTGTTGCCACTTTGTGGGTAATTACCCGAATTTGGTATAATTTTTACTGTCGTGGCTAGAGCTTGGGTAATTTCTATTAGGCGTAAGTCAGGTGTAATTTGAAATTCTTACTTCAGGTATCCAAATAAAATCAAAATTCGATTTCAGTGATGACATTTATTCACTTTTAAATATTGTTGATAAAAATGCACAGTCTTCTGAACTGAAGTCTCGATTTCTTTATAAGAAAAGTCTTCAATCATTTAATATATATTTTCAAAACTTCGGAAATGAATGTCGCAAGATGGACAAACTAGCCTGGAAGAAGATATGTTTCCAATATTCCAACATATAATTAATATAATTTTTATCTTGCAACTTTTTAATGCTTTAGTTTGAAGAACATTAAACGCCCTTTTACTGTTGCTTAACTGAATTACGAAAGGGACAGTTGTATAAAACCCTGCAGGCTTTTTGTTTTTTAAATAAGTTATGAAGGGTATTTTTAAGACCATGAAACTGAAAAGGGGGGGTGCTTTAATACCATGTGAGATAAGGCCATGATGGCTTTATTGCTCAATTGAATGGGAGATAAAGGCATATGGGCCTTATTGCCCAATCATTGAGAGGTAAGGTCATATTTAAAATTTTGCGAAATGAGAGATATAGGCATATTTTTTTTCGCAAATGAGAGATAAAGGCATATTTTTCAGAATATTGGTATGCATGGTGTAAACATTCTGTAAAAGGGAAAATTCTTAGTTTTCATTGAAAAACATTTTGTTATTCTTGTGACGCACGCAGGAAAACTTTATTCAGCGAAGCCACCTGCCGCGTCCAACTGGAGGAAAAAACACCTAAGCACGGCCGCAGGCCGCCACGCAGGAAAGCTTTAGTATGCGAAGCCAGATTTAAATACTTAACTTTATTGTCTCCGGAACTGAAATGGGAGATAAAGCCATTTTCTAATATTGCTAATGTGAGCTTAGGCCATGATGGCTTTAAATCTCATTCAAATGAAAATAAAAAATAGTGTTCTGCCTATTGAATGAGAGATAAAGCCATCATGGCCTTATCTCACATGGTATTAAAGCACCCTCCCACTGAAAATGGTAGACAACACAAAAAAAAATTCATTTTAATTGCGATTGATACACGGCATTTACCATTTGAAACTAATTTCCAACAAATTGGCACAAACATGAATAATGTTGATTCAAAAAGCCAATTGTTGCTGGTTTATCAGCATCCACCAGTGACTTCACAGCGCTACGGAAAGCAATCAAGATGTGTCACATCGCACGGCCTTAAAGTCTTATTGAAAGTTTATTTTCTCTAATCCAATTTGGTGGCTTTATTCAAGCATGAATCTATTCATGATTATGTGCCTGAGCAAAACGTGAAAGCAGTATGACAGTGCGTTTGGCAGCTAACCTTTCGTAAGCTCTATGGGGCTTAAAAAACAACCATTATAAAGGAATGGCAATGAGCATTTTGAACCTTCCCTAGATATATACAACCAAATGTGGGAGTTAAACTCATTTTTTAGGAGTTTGATTTAATGTGTTATTAATTGTTTTTAAGTCTTAAATGTCATTTTTGTTAATTTATTTAAAATTACAATAAGAATCTTCATAGTTTGCCTAATATTGGTCTTCTTTCAATGAGTATTTTTGTTTTTGCTTCATACGAATGGTATTAAGGGTTGTGTTCGTCTACACAAACACTTAAGAAATAGATATCCTTCCTGGGTGTGTGAGCCGAACGCTAAATAATGTTCTGTTTATTTCCGAACACTGGATTGAAAGCATTTAATTTTAATTTTACGATACACAGAAAGAAAAAAACTTGGGATAAATTAAGTTTTTTATACTTACATAAAGTACGACTCGTACTCAAAAGTTCAACTACGAAAAGCACTAAAACGTAGTTAAAGCAATCCTTAATTGGATTATTTTCGAAAATTATCCCGGAATTTCTTAAAATAAGTAAAAAATTCTCAAACCAAGTAAAAAAACATTAAATTTTTCGTTGGTGGTGCCACTCTGAGAGTAAAATTAGAAAGTGAGCGTTTTAATCTCATTTAACATATCAAAGTTTGTTGCAGACACTACAACATCATCACGGAAGTAGTTCAAAAACGATTTGCACATTATATTCATGTTTAAGAAGTAAAATTGAGAACTCTTGCTTCTCATTTAGTTAATATTTTCAGTTATTAATGTACATTATGTTTTTAAAGTAAAAATTTTATCGGGAATGATCCTGTAGCCCGTTTCTGTATTTCTCACATCGTAAAACTTTTCGCATGAAACGTGTGAATTGCAACAAAAACAGTGTGAAATGAAACAAAACATGGTTTTTCTCACACAAGTGTTTCTGTATCTTTTCTTTGCGAGAATTATCTGTCATTTTAATAATTTTCCAGCAATTATTGGTAGGATGTGAGAAAAAGTGTTTCTGTAACAATATTTTGCGAAAAGTTTCTTACAAGAACGTCAAAATAAGTCACATTTGAAATTGGTGCGAGAAAAACAAAATATAGATATTTTAAATTTAAAATATGTTTATATACTATTTATACCCACACCACAATAGTGGAGAGGGTATTATGCATTTGTGCTGATGTATGTTACGCCTTAAAATATTGGTCCTAGACCCATCTTAAAGTATACCGATCGTCTTAGAATCACTTTCTGAGTCGAACTAACGATGTCCGTCCGGCTGGCTGGCTGGCAGGCTGGCTGTCCATGTAACCTTGTGCTCAATGCAATTTTGGAGATAATTTGATGAAATTTGGGTCATAGGTTCTTATTGGCACAAGGACCAAACCTATTGAAAATCGTAGGACCACGAGGGAAGATAGGGGGAAATTTCTTCCTTTCAGAAACTATCAAACCGATTTTAATGAAATTTAAAACATAGATAGAACCATATCTATAGGGACACATTACCTATACAGTTTTTAAAAAATAGGACCACAAGGGGATGTAGGGGGCAATTTCTGCCTCCCACAAACTTTCAAACCGATTTTCATGAAGTTTATAAGCATAGATAAATCTATATTTATATGGACACATAAGCATGATGTGTTTTTTAATACTGTGGTGTAGGGTATCATATGGTCGGGCTTGACCGACTATACTTTCTTACTTGTTTTTTAATATCAATAAATAAAAAAAAAGAATATAAATGATTAGTGCATAATTTAAATGATGAAAATAAATAAACTCAATTGTTATACAGTCAAATCCCGATAATTCGTACCCCGATAAATCGTAATTCCCGATAATTCGTAATAAACTGTCGGTCCCTTGAAAAAATCTCGTTAATTCGTAAAATTTCCATACATTTTGGTCCCCTACGAATTATAGGGGTTTTCGATTTAGCGAGGTTTCGATTTAACGGGGTTAAAACAAAATAAATACGAATAATCGGGGTTTTTCAATTTATTTACTAAAACGATAAAAAAAACATAAAAAACAATTGTTAAAAATAAAATATACAAAAATTATTCATGTTACAAACTGATCAAAGTGATCTTAAGAAAATAAACCCCATACAAAAGCAAAAACCCGCGCAAAAATAAAATAATGGTAAACAAAAAATCATTCTTTCCATGTTTCTGTTGTTTTTATTACAAATTATAAGTGGTAGTTAGCAAACCATTACGATTTATAAGAGGTAAAGATTTTATTTGAAAAAAATTACGAATTAGCGAGGGGACCAAAATGTATGGAAATTTTACGAATTAACGAGACTTTTTCAAGGGACCGGCAGTTTATTACGAATTATCGGGAATTACGATTTAACGGGGTACGAATTATCGGGATTTGACTGTATATCGGTTTACAAATGGCTGAGATATAAATATTTTATTTACCTATTCCTGTAATCTTTTTTTTCTTTATTACCTGAAATAGACTTAGGGCTAAAAAATCAGAGCAAGTTAAACCCTCTTTTTGGTTTAAAATGTGTTTAAACCAACAAATCTTCAAATCACTAAACATATAAACCATCTTTAAACGCATAAAATTGGGCGTTTAAACTACCAATACAGACCATATGAATTTGATAAGATTTATCGTAGTGCTGCCACATGTTATTTTTTTACACACATATAATACATGGGACACTGATTTACAGTTGTTGAGTTTAAACTATATATAAATTCAAGTTTAGTTCAACTAAACCAGCTTTTAAGCCATGAGTGATTTACTAGCCATTAGTAGAATAGCTGGTAGTTAAAATTAAAAAAATCAGTTCATAAATGAATGGGCTATAGACAAACCACTTTTTTTCTTGAAGAAATAATGGTTTTGGCAAAAAAGTTTCCATATAAGTTAAGAACATCAAATATCAATCATATTTTGTTTATGTGTATAAGAAGTATTAAATGTTTAAAATAAGCCAAGTCGGTCCATTACTTTCCCTCGAAATTTTGCTTTTGCCGATACATTTTTCAGGGAAGAGGCAAAAAATTTTGAGGACAATTTTCACAATATGGATAAATATAAAAATTTAAGAAAACCTAGAGGGAAGCGAACTGACACCAAAGTAGTCTTTGGTAGAAGAGACCGGTTCTAGTTTTAACACTTTCTATGAATAAGACCTATCACTTTTACATGGGGTTGTCATTGGAGGGGGTCAATTGACACCATTTGGCCAGTCACAAATCTATTCTCAATGGACGTGTTTAGTGACAGTTACTAAAATGTAGTATTATTTCAATACGATGTAGTATTATTTCAATAAAATAAGTACAAGAATTAAATTCAAGAGCCAAATTTTAGAAAGTCCCAAAAAAATGTATCACACCACCGGTGAATACTGTACTGTAATTCATTACTTTTTTTAACTTTTTGTTCTCCATAAACCAGTTACATGATTTGTTCTCCTTTCACTGGTCATGTTTTCTTTCTTTTTGTACCTGTTCTATTTTTACAACACAAATTTCCCGCAGGGATTTAACAACAAAATTATAAAATATTTTTGATTTTGTTTTGGCTTTCGTCACTTTTTTTTAGAAAAAATCATCAAATCGTCACTTTGCTAATTTCGAAACAAAAAATCGTCAAAATGACGATAACTCGTCAAATCTGGCAGCACTGTTTTTATGATATTTATTTCTTTTGTTGACGTTTCGCTTTTATTTGACACTTAATTACTGGAAATATTCCAGTCAAAACAGAATCTGTGTTGTCTGCTTTCGCACTCAAATACAGAAACACTTTTTTCTCACAAATCGAGAAACGATGGAATTTTTTGTTTCACACTTCATGTTAGAAATTTTACGATGCGGGAAATTCAGAAACGAGCTACTGGTGTTTTATAATTGAAATTCTGTAATGTAAAACGGGAAAGAAAATCAATCATAATAAAATTCACTATTGGTTTATTTCAAGTACGAATTCGGGATTGAATCAACCTTATAATTCTTAAATCAAGCGCATTTTGTTGTTTTTTATTTGGCCAATTTTTAAACTCATTTGTATTTCATTATCAAGCTAATACGGCCTAAAATCTTTAATGTAATTAAAACACAATTTTAATACATTTTTCCGGACGTTTCGTCGATTTTTTGTCGACTTCTTCTGGGGATACGTATTTTTTATATTATTACATCAAAATTTAAGTTAAATGATTTAACATATATAACGTAACAACATAAAATATTAAGTTATTTTTAAAAAACATATGACCACAACACAACTTATTTTATTTTGGGTTTGATTCAATCTTAGTTTTACTTTAATCAATCTCATTTTCGGATTATTTCAAGTACGAAATAATGATTGAATATGGATAAGTTAAGTATTTCGCGATTGAAAATCCGTACTTGAATCAATCTTTCTGTACTTGATTCAAGAAAATCCGTACCCACCGTACTATTAATTTTTCTTTTAAATGTATGAGCCGAAGCCGAAAGACTTCAGACACGCTTCGTAAAAACCATTATCTGCAGCAAAATTAAAACCTCAACAACAGAGCTCACTCTACAGGCTTTGTCTTGTGCAGAAAACCCTTTTTATTTAATGGCGAAGCCATCTCTCTTTTAAATCTCTGTTAAGACCCATACTTGCCTTTAAATACTCTTTACATCCACTATCAATTAAAATTTTAAAACATAAATCAAGAGAAAACATTCCTTTAAGCCGTGTGCAAAAAAAATGCAAAAAAGACTAAGAGCGAGAATCGGAATTAGTGTTTGAGGTTGTGTCGGTGTTGGGGCTGGGCATGGGCAGGACTGCTGTGTTGTGCTGTTCTGTAAATGTCATTCATTCATTCGTTCATTGATAGATGTTTAAAGTGATGATAAATGATTGATGATGAAATTGTGTATGTGCAATTCAAAATAACTGTAAAGTGTAGGTGTGCCTGCGAAAAGTGTTGCCTGATGTGTGGAGTGTGGGTGTGTGTGTGTGTGTGCAGCATGAACATTTTTTTTCTATACCCTCATGATTGCGTTTGGGCAAGTGTGAGAAGAAAAAAACTAAATGTTTGATATTTTTTGAAGGCAATTAAATGCAATTTTATGCAAAAGGAAATTGGAGTAGAGAAGTTTACATTTTATTATGAGTTCAAAATTTAATAATATTTTTTTCCCACTTTTATTCCAATCAAACTCTACTCTAAAAATTCGATTTCAAAAATAACTGTCAGGTGAGGTTGCAAAAAAAGAAAATAAATATCCGTCAAATAATGTTTTACAAACAGTTTTAATAAATAAATTAAATTAGATTTCAAATGCTGCCAAAAGCCTGTAAACGCCCCTTGAAATGTGCGTTTAAGTAGGAAATTTCAAAGGATTGATAGGCATTTGCTGAAGGGCTTATGAAATTGTTTTATTTTTTCTCTTTTGTTCATTTACAAAATAAATGGGGCTTAAAAGTAATTAAAACAATAATTCTTTATGGTTTTTGCTTTAATGGGAATTAAAAGAATTTATCGGAATTATAAGTATAATGCATTTGATACTTTGCGTTTTATTGGCAAATTTATTGCAGATGGGGGAAGTAAAGAAATATTAATCAACAATTTTAAATGGCTATGGCACAAGCTCTAATGTTTACATTTGTACTTCAAGTTGTACAAATAAAATGTCGACGAAAGTGGACAAAAAACATTATAAACAAATGTATTTCGGGTTTCAAGACAAAGTCTTGACATAAATAATACAGAAAACAGAAGAAAGGTAGCAGCATGTAAATACAATTTAAAATGATAATAACAGCAGATTTCAAACCACCAGTACCACTGGTTAAAGATTGAAGTTTGACTGTTGGCTTGCAGGGACTGCAGTGGTGCAGAGGTTAGAACGTCAAGGAATTCTGATGAAAGAATGCGGTGATTCTTGAAACATGTAACTTCAACCCGAGTTCGATCCCCAGCTCAGCCAAGAATAAAAATTATCAATACATTTTAATAAATTTCATGTTGTAAAATTTCTTCCTTAAGTAAAAATAATTTAATGAAAATTAAATTTGAACTCAACACAGAAAAAATTATTGCCGAATTATTTTCAAACAAATGCTTGTTTGAAAATTTTTTTAATTTCTATAAATTTTTTTACTGATTCAAACAATATTTTTGTTTGATTTTTATTTAGCCAACAAAAATGTGGACAACTCTTCAAAAATATAATAAACGCGTTATTGGTTTCAAGTTTTCATAATTTTGTATGAAATATTTTACGCTTTTTAATTTAACACACACAGTCTATTTTTGGACGCTTTAAAAAAGTGCAACTATAAGAAAAACAATAGCAGAAACAACATTCCAAGAAACAAAATCCCGTATTCAATTTTTTCAAACTGTTTACTTAAATACAACAAATACAAAAATAGAATGATGGCGAAAAACATATCGAGTCGGTCTGCTACCGTTTTTGGTTACATTTCTTCTTTAGCAAAGGAAAGGATACAGAAACAGAGAGATAAAGAAAAACATTGTGTTGTGTGTAAAAATAAGACTTCGTTCAAAAATTATTCCAACAAAAAAAATGTGTCTCAAAGCCAGCCGGCGGCTCTGCTCTGCCGTCATCTTCTCATACAGTGCTAACTTGTGTGCGCGTCATTGCTTGTGCGAAAACTTTTTTTTTTTTTTTTTTTTTTGAAATTTAGTATATGAATTTCAGTAAACTTTTTGTTTGATTCAGTTAAATTATTTGTTTGAAAAAATCAGTGTTTTTTTTCAATAAACAAAATGCAAATAAATTGTTTAAATATGCGAATTTGTTTATAGGACCGATTTCAGACAAAAAAATTTTTGATTCTACAAATTTTTTGTTTGAATTGGAAAAATAATTTTTTCTGTGAAGTCTAACTAAAAATATCAAGAACTAAAAATTTACAGTTCAACATAAAATCACAATTGAAGCACAGCCGCGAAAAACGTTGTAAACGCCACATTTTGCAAAAACTGTTTTTTTGCAGATAAACGTTGACGTTACTCTCTTACACAGTTTAAACATCAAATCAACCAAAACTATGCACCTTAACGCCTTCAAAATGGCGTACAAAGTGTCAGCCAGTGGAAGAACATTGCAAGTTACTAACATAATGATGAAACCGAAATGGTTTTGCAGTGCGGAATAATGTTTTAAAAGCCTTTTGCATTAAAGTTTTTATTATCACTATTTTAAATAATAGAAAAAAAAAATTTTTAAAACAAATAATGCTGCTTGTCAAAAAACGCTCTCCTGAAAAATTATTATTTTGTAACTTAAAACGTTATTCGCGGCTGTGCTTCAATTGTTCTTAAAAATAATTTTCTAAGAAGAACATACATAATGACTTTCAAATAAAAAAATTAACTATTTTTAAAAAAAACCTTGGTGCCTTGCTAGTTTGTTTGATTGTGAGCTAATCTGTCGGTGTGGGAGTTGCGGGTTCAATTCTCGTCAGAGTCTTTGCTAAATGTTGTTACGTTTTTACTTTATAAAACGCGTTTCGATTTATTCCCTTTATAATAAACCATTGAGTTATTTTAATTGCAAATCAAAATAAATTCACGCACTTATTCAACTACACAAACTTTTGTAAAATTATTATAACGTTCACAAAATGTTAAGTAACGAACAGAACCGTCTCAAATAAAACTAAACTACATATTTTTGAGTTAGCCTGGAGGCTTATTCTAAATTGCGATGCGAAAATCAATGCGATGAAAATACATAAATGCGAAGCATTGCTGTTCTGTATTGCGATATTCGCAAACTCGCATTTCAAATGCGAAAACAAAATAGCATTCGCAAAGTACGAACATGTTAGTTACTTAATTCAGGGAAGCAAGCAATAAGACCACCAAAGCCGCGTCAATTTGAAATAATGATAGAATTTATGCCTAAGCGCAGCCAATTGGCAAGAGGCCATTTGAAAACACCAAATGCACGTCAGTCGGCAAATACCTTGTGGCAAACGTTAACTGAAGAGCTAAATATCAATGGATCACCTATTAGAGAAGCTGCAGATGGAAAAAAGTATGAAAGATATAAACCAGTTCCAAAATATTTAACTTCAACTTTAATTTTAATAGGTTAGGGCCGATGTTAAAGTACACACCCAATAGAAACTTAGACGAAATAATACCGACAATGGCGGCACTGGCGGTGGCCCATCAATATATAATCCACTGTCTCCCTTAGAGAAGCAAGTTGTGAAATTGTAAAACATGACGGATTCCGTAAATGGATGGGGCAACAAATGCTTCCAATCTTGAAAAGAATGGTGAAGACATGGCTGTGATGGAACAGTTGGACGAAGTGTCGTTACAAGAATTAGCTACGGAAGTAATAGTTGATTCGGAGATGGCAACAAATGTTCGTTCCCAAAGCTGTAAACGTAAGAAAACGTTCAGGCTCAGTAAGCTTCAGTGATAGAGATAGTCTGCTTAAAAAGCAAGTTGAAAATCAAATTGCATACCAAAAAGAATGTATGGCTTCATTGAAGCAAATAAATGAAAATTTGAAAAGTTAAGCTGATATCAGAGAAAGGATTTCGAAATAAGAAAAAAAGAATTACCTTTTTCCATTCAAGCTTAGAATATCGGATTTGCTTCTAAGCAATCTTCTCTGTATCCTTTAATTTTGCTCATGCCCTTCTTCGTCGTCGAACCACAGTTCCACAGAATCCATTTATATTATTTTTTTTCTTACAGAATGTCCTAAATAAATTTCATAGACAATTTTCAGAGCCAAACACAAAGAACTTATTTATTTTTAATTTGACGTTTGTTGACACTGACGTTTATTTGAAATAAATTGCGAATGCGATTGCGAAAGTCTAACAGAATACCAATTTTCTTTCGCATCGCATTTTATTTGCGCATCGCATTCATTTTCGCATCGCAATTCAGAATAAGCCTCCTGTATTTATAGTTCACAACCAGGAGTAGTGGTAGTAGTAGTAGTAGATTCAAGAACCTTTTAGTCGATTCCAGAACATTCTGTTCGAATTATTTTAATATAACTGCTATACATCTATATCTTAAGTCTACAATAACAGTGGAGCAAATAAAAATTTTAAACTAATACGACAAAAACTATAAATTACAAGTCAACTTATAACTAAAACTCAAAATAATTCTAAGATAAATTTAATTTTGTAACACTATGCTGATGTCTACGCTGTTTTTGTTCGGTAAATCAAGTGATTCTAGTTGTAACATTTAATAAGTGAAAGTACAATATTCCCTGCTGAAGTTTGAAAAGAAAAGTTAAACGAAAATTTTTTTCCTAAAAGTCAAACTTGTCACCTAAAATGAAAACAATTATTTCACGAAAAGGTCACTTTATATGCGTAAGAACGTTTTTACGCCAAAGTTTATATTGAACACCATGTCATATTTGAAATCAGAAATTAACATCGACATCTAAAAATATTTTTGAAACCCGAAGTTATTTGCGACTTAATGAAATCCCTTTCCTCACTACTGACGGTTACATTTGACACTTAAAGTAATTTTTGACATCAAGTCATTGATCCGTTCAAATATAATTTTTGACACAAAAAGTAATTTTTGACATCAAGTACTTTTTCCTCAAAAAGGCTTTTTTGACACAAAAAGTAGTTTTTGACATTGAAAGCAAATTTTGACATCAAGTAATTTTCCCTCAAAAAGGCTTTTTTTGAAACAAATAGTAATTTTTGACATTGAAAGCTAATTTTGACATCAAGTAATTTTTCCTCAAAAAGCTTTTTTTGACACCGAAAGTGATTTTTGACACCTACTTATGACACCAGAAGTGGTTTTTGATATCAAAAACTATGTTTGTCACCAGAAATCCTTTCCCACCGAAAGTAATTTTCGACATCAAGTGTTATTTTTAACATCAAAATCACTTTTCACAATAAAAGTACTTTTTGACAGCGAAAATAACTTTCAAAAAGGGCTGTGGACTCGTCAAAAAATAGTTCTAACTCCGACTCCAACCTCAACCCAGACTCTACAACTCCGACAGCCCTTCTTTAAAAGTTGAAAATAAACAAAGTATACTGTACTTTAGTGTTTTGTATGGTAGAAATACCTTAAAACCCGATGCTTTATTTGTTATTTTCGTACACAATAAGTATACAGAAGATACTAATCCAACTCAACATACAAATTATAATATTTTGTACCGTTCTGTTTTTCGTAGAAAACCCCAAACTTCGTTGCGGTCGGTTCATCACATTATTGTTCGTTCATTTCAGTTGAGCTTAGCGTCCGTTTTGCTAGTAAAGACAACAAAAATTTTTACACAAACCAAATACAGATGTGCTTTTAACAAAAAAAGACAAAAACAAATATTTTACAAAAACAAATCATGTACACAATACACAAGATTTTCATGCTGTGGTCGTGTACCTTGCCAAGTAACAACAACAATACTAATAAGAAGCGTAGTTTAAATTTTTTGTTTGCTTATTCCTTTATCAATGTGAACAAGTTAGAGTGCTATATTCGGCTGTGCCGAATCTTTGATACCCTCCACCGACAGTTCGAATGTTTAAGGAGTAATATCTGTAGGATGTTATTATTATCTTAAACTGTGACGATTTGTTATTAATTATGGTTTTAGGCGACTAAACTGTTTTCCGGTAGTAGGGCTTATATGGGGCCTAAGGTAAATTATGGACCGATCGTAACGAAATTTCACAGTGTTATTTCTAGTCCTAAAAAACTGTCACGTACCAAAGTTTGTTACGCTAGCTTTATTTTTTACGGTTTTAGGCGTACTAAACTGTTTTCCGGGAGTAGTGTTTACATGGGGCTTAGGGTAAATCATGGACGGATCTTCACGAAATTAAACAGCGTGATTTCCAGTAAATTAAACAAATTTTTGCAAAATCTTATCTCATTCCGTGACTTGTTCCAGCATTTATGTTATTTTTTGTAACAAAATTATCAATTTTTTTAGGTGGTGGTTCCACATTTTGATTCATAGCTCTGGTCCTATCGATCCGATTTTGCTGGATTTCAATCCCAAACTGCTTAGGATAACTACAAGCAATTTGGCGCTAAGTTTGTTCATATCTTTTGAGCTGTTCGAAAGTGAGCGTGTTTTCAACAGACGGACAGACAGACGGACATGGCTAAATCGACTTAGAATTACTCAAGGACCCAGAATATATACACTTTATGGGGTCTGAGATGAATAATAAAAAAGTTTCACACGGAATGACAAACTTAATATACCTTCTTCACACCTAATTGTGGTGGAGGGTATAAAAAACAGTACACAACATTAATATATAATGTATAACTACACAACCTCTACAAATGCACCGTTTTTTGAAAGGAAAAACAGAACACTACAAAACGTTTGTTACTTTCGATGAAAATAGTTATGAACGGTATTAAAGGTTGTGAACTAACACAAAAATATATTGTTTCTGGGTGTATGTAAAATAATGCTCAGTTTATTTTCGAACACTGGTAATTTTCGGCATCCAAAATAATTTTTCATAAAAAAATTAAATTTTTGAGAGCAAAAATCACTTTTCACACCAAAAGTCATCAATATTACTTTTGACACTAAAATCATTTTTTGACTTTAGACGAACACAACCCTTAATACCGTTCGTAAATATTTTCAAGAAAGAGCCGAACATTATATAGTGTTCTGTTCTTCGTTAAGAAACAGAACAATTCTAGTGATACTGTAGACAAACATTATATTTTAATGTTCTATAGTGTTTCTTTTTTTTAATTGATAAAGAAATGAACAAACCAAAAATTTGTGTATATTGTTTTGCTTGTGTAAAATTATTTTGCTGGCTTTTGGTTTTTTTTTTTGTATGTTTATTTTGTTTTTTTTTACCAGCCAAAAGATCGCTAAGCTTAACAGAAACGAACAACAGTATTATTTTTGTATTTGAATGATGACAAATAGCGAAACGTTATTTTTTTTAATGATTTACTACACAAACACTTTTAGCGTTTGAGTTTTCCACAAAACTACCGAACCGAACACTTAAGAGCGATATTTAGTATTTATTTTCGAAGACTAACCATTTTTTGTTCAGCATTCATACCAACAAAAACTGAACTTTTTGAGTTTCATTTTTAGTGTTTTTTTTTTTTTTTTTGTTTAAATGCCTCCCTCAACAATAAAACTTTAATGTTGAAGAAAATTTTACCACATCTTTTTTCTTAAATTATGCAACTTTGTTAGTAAATTAAAACAGAAAAAAAAAACCTACAGAAAACAGCAAAAAACTGCCAGATGACTTTTATAATGAACATATTTTGACAGTTTGTTTCTCATTCTCGTTTCTCTCAATACTCATTCATTATGCGTACCGCACACCAACCATCATCAGCCACTAAATAGTTTGTCAGATATTCCTTTATTGTTAATTTCCTCTTTTGAATGCATGACTTAATGAAATGACAGAAAAGTGGCTGGAGTTTGGAGAAGAAGCAGAAATCCTGAAAATTTTTGTTTGATAATTTCATCATTCTCCCTTCCCTGTAACTGCATTTATAAACTTTTTTTATTAAATAAAAGGTATTACGAGTTGACCTCTACGACTTCTTTTTTATTTTTTTCTTCTTCTAACAAATATTTATTTTCTGGTTCCGTTTCTTCCGTTTCTTTTTCTTTACTTCTGTAGTATTTTATGATGATTAAGCTGATGATGATGATGATGCTGCTGATGGTGGTAAGAAGTTGTAAATATTTCGAAATGTTTAGTTGTTATTGTAAATTTTCTTTATTAATGTTGTCGTTGTCTTCGTTATTGTTGTTATTTTCATGTTCATTTGTTTGGTTGGATTTTCTTTTGTTATACAAAATATTTTGTCTGTTTCGTTTTTATTTTATTTTTGATACTTTTTCGCTACAAGGTTTCTTTTTATTATAGCCTACACCACTATACGTGGTGGAATATTTCCTGAGTTGATTTTGGTTGTTTTTGTAATTGTTTAAAAATGGTGGCACCTTTAATATCCTTCAATTTGAGTGCCCCGGTAGGCTAGCTGGTAGCGAGCTAGTCTATCAGTGCCGTGGTTGCGGGTTCGATTTTCGCCAGAGACTCTGGTTTCTTTCCTGCAGACAAGCGTAGAGCTTCGCGGTATTATCTTAGGGAATTAAAATTAAAAAAATAAATATATTCTGTTAGTGCTGCCAATGTGTTATGAGAATTCGGTATGGTATGATATCTGTCAGCGATATTCACATTATTACCGCGAGTAAAGCGGCCATAAGATCCCTGGAGAATGTGTTTGTCACACCGAAAATTGTCCGATAATTCCTTATGTATCTTAAGGAGATAGCGACTTATTCAGTGGTTACCCTTAATTGGGTCCCTGGGCAAAGGAGAATACATGGAAACTGCATGGCTGACTCGTTTGCGCATGCAGGAACCACCTTGAATCGTAGCGGTTCGACATATAAGATAAAGGTGTTCCGCTCCCAAGGAGTAAACAACTTCCCTGCGGGAAATTAGTGTCAAGTGGTCCCACAGATTATTCCTGGGAGTTATGAAAATAGAACAGGTACAAAAAGAAAGAACTCATGACCAGTTAAAGGAGAACCAATCATTTAACTGGTTTATGAAGAGCAAAATGGTAGAAAAAGTAATGAATTACAGTACAGTGTGATACATTTTTTTGTGAGTTTCTAAAATTTGGCTCTTGAATTTAATTCTAGGACTTGTTTTATTGAAATAATACTACATCGTATTGAAATAATACTACGTTTTAGTAACTGTCACTAAACATGTCCATTGAGAATAGATTTGTGACTCGTCAAATGGTGTCAACTGACCCCCTCCAATGCCAACCCCATGTAAAAGTGATAGGTCTTATTCATAGAAAGTGTTAAAACTAGAATCGGTCTCTACCACCAAATACCTATCACGGGACTACTTTGGTGTCAGTTTGCTTCCCTCTAGGGTTATTACACACAAATTTCATGGCATTACCAGTCAGAGGTGGTTTAATGAAACTACATGTGAGGAAACCAGGAAAATCTGACCCATCATAGATGAAAATAGGAGACGGCGGTCATAAAGGCTGTCCATCCTTTACCTCAGAATCCTAATTGTGGTTATAATTGGTCACTGGCTCAATGTTAAACATGTCCAAAGGGGCTCCCTAACAATGACCTACGTACAATTTGCTGCGACGAGGAGGAGGAGAAGGAGTTAACGGATCATGTTCTCTGCCATAGCCCGGAATTCGGAGACTCATGACTGAAACTGTTTGGACAAGGAAACCTGTCTCTTTGACATTAATTTGAATAGGATCCAACAAGAAAACATTAGTTTCTAATGGTTAAGAAAATAAACATTAATTGACCGCTTGTCGAATTTCGTATTCGCCCCTACTCATTACATTTTGCTTTAAGATTTTTTTCATTCTACATAATTTTTTTAAATTCCATTAAACATGTATTACCACATTAGGATGCCTTTAATGGTCATAAAGAAATGGCGGGAAAGCTTTTTTCCCCCTTGTTTTAACCCATTGTCGAGGTAGTTTCAGAATTCTCCTAAGTTCCGTTTAAGCTCCATCCCTAATATCATATCTAGTTGAAATTCGACATAAATAGCTGAACAGAAGAGGGAGATCGTGCGAAAATCATGTAAACACACTGCGAATGATAAAAGAACAATCGAAGGAAAACAACAGCCATCTATCTGTATTTAATGTTTGTTGACTTTGAACGAGCCTTTGATAATCTTAGATAATATCATTACAGTCATTCGCGAACTCTACAAGGACTCTTCTAGTCGCAAACGATTCAATAATGAAGAAAGCCCTCCATTTACAACCACTAGCGGCGTTAAACAAGGCTGCATTCTAGAGACTATCTAATTTCTGCTCTTACTGGAAATCTTACCGAAAGTCTGGGGCCTAATTACCGCATTCGATAGCGAGTAAGCTATCGTATCGAGTAAACTATCGTATTTTTCTGCATTCGATAGAGACTGACGTATCGAATGAAAACAAGAGAGCTGTAATGGCTTTGGTTACTCGATATCGAATGCTATCATCTCAAATTACGATAATTTCATTCGATATCGAGAGTCCTAAACCAAAATAAAAAATTTCGGTCAATTTTGCTCGATATTAATATTGATCATATCTGCTATGTGGCCTACCACTTTATAGATATTCAGGAAAAGCTACGAAAACTCAGTATCAGAATTATTACGAACACAAATACCTCGCTTCATGATAAATGCCCTTCAAAGAACTGGACCCCTATAGCTATCTTGGGTATATAATCAATAAGAATGGGGGCACCGAGGTTGATAAAAAAAACTCGAATAAACACAGCACGAAGTGCTTTCCAGTCGCTGCATTAAATATTGAGATGTAAAAGGATTAGCAGAAAAACAAAACTACGTCTTATCAACTGTAGTGACAAATCAGTCCTACTCTATGCCTCCACAACTCGGGACTTAACACGGACAAACAAACTTTAAACGTCTTTAACTGGTGTTTGTGTTGAGTTCTTTGCGTCTTCTGATCAAACACCAAAGTTTAATGTGAAGTTAAAAAACGCAAGTGGACGTGGAATGGACATATCCTTTGAAGAACAGAGAGGAACAAATAAGGATAATTTTATTCACATAATTCATATAAAATCAAGTATATTAAATTAAACTAATGGTGGTCTACAAAAAATTTTTTTTTTTTATTGAATCGTTCTTGTCGAAAATTACAATATGTATTAAAAGCTTTATCCTAATTCTTATTTGTATTTGTTAGCCGTTACCAATGTAACCGCTAATTAATTGCATTCAAGTGTCAAAAGAGCCTGCTAGGCTTAAAGTGTCGGATCTTTTCAGCCTCCGGTGACCATAAAACTTTATTAGATCCCGAGCGAAGTAGTTGGGATGGACCATTAGTTTATCTATGTATTTGACTGAATACTTTTTAGTTTCTTCCTGGATGGTAGCGATGTTAAGATCTCTGTGGATAATGTCATTGCGTATATACCATGGGGCGCAGACAATTTGCCGTAATATCCTAGACTGTCTTCTTTGTAGCTTCTGGATGTTTGATGCGCATGCAGTACCCCATAATTGGATGCCATATGTCCATATTGGTTTTATGATAGACTTGTATAAGAGAACTTTGTTGTCTAAGTTGATAAGTTTAAATTTTGACCGATTAGCCAATGTAGTTGAACTGCTTTAAGTTTCATAGCCGTTATTTTCGCTTCAATATGACGAGACCACGTCAGGAGTCTATCTACATACACATATGAATATGAATAAGTATTTAACATGACGGAACAGTGATGTTATTTATTTTAACAGCAGGGCACGTTTGTCTTCTGAGCGTGAAAGTTAAGTGAGCACATTTAGCCGGGTTGACCTTTCTTTTCCATATTTCTAGCCAGGCTTCTAGTTCATTGATGTGGGACTGTAAATGCTGCGATGCAACTTTTGGGTCCTGATAAATACTAATAAATGCTATGTCGTCTGCAAACGTAGAAGTATGTGTGCTCGGGCTTGTTGGCATATCAGCTGTATATATTATATACAGTAACGGGCCTAATATGCTGCCTTGAGGGACACCAGCAGATATTTTCTTGGTGGGGGAGTATTGGTTTTTTGATCTAACCATGAATGTTATGCCAGTTAAATAGCTCTCAAGGAGTTTGTGAGTGTTTTGTGGAAGCATTCGTGTTATTTTAATGATCAGCCCATCATGCCAAACTTTGTCGAATGCTTGGGAAATGTCTATAAACAGTGCTGAGCAATATTCCTTTCTCTCAAACGCTGATCTAATTTGGATAACAATTCTATGCACTTGCTCGATTGTACCATGCCTTGCTCGGAATCCGAACTGATGATCCGGAATGATTGCGTGTTCAGTAAGATAGGGAGTTATACTTTAAAGGAATATTTTTTCGAATATCTTTGATAATATTGATAGAAGGCTGATTGGTCTGTACGACGTAATTTGACTAGCGTCTTTTCCTGGCTTAGGGATCATAACAATTGTAGACGTCTTCCAAGAGGATGGGAAGTAGCCAACTCGTAATATCGCATTAAAAATTAGCAGCAAGATTCTTGAAGCAGACATAGGTAAGTTTCTTATCATGAGCCTGTGATGCGGTCAGGACCGGGAGATTTTTCAATGTTGACATTTTCTATTGCTGATTTTACATGGGTTAATTTAAATTTTATTGGATCGTTAACTGTATCAGGAATAATTGGACGACAGGAACAGATATCAGCAAAAAATGTGACATTTTTGTTAGAAAATGTAATTTGGTGTTCGTTTCTTAAAAAAATCAATTTGAGGCGTTGCACTTTTCGCCCCGTATAATCGACAGTGTTGGTTGTGTCCTGCAAAATACGTGACTTCGGTTCATTTATGGGGCTATTTTTATAACGGCGATCATTGCCTCCAAGAGCAAGAAGGCTACGCGAAAGTTGCAAAAACTCGGAAAAGTTTACAACAAAAGCCATAAAAATTTGCTAACAGCGGTATGATCGATAGCAAAGTCTAATATGTAGTTATTAAAAATCGTTAAAGCTGTAAATTATTAGAAAACTTACAGGAAAAAATCGCTTCTATCGTTCACATGGCTAAAATTGCCAAATTGGAAACAAATCCTTAAATTTGTTTGAAACAATCTTTTTGTCAGTGTTTAAAACAGGGAAAGTCATTTTATACATGCACCTTTTCAGAACGCATTTTTTGTGTTGAAAAGAAAACTCCAAAAGGCTTTAATAATTTCAATTCCACTTGTTCTAGGTCTCCGCAAATGGAGACTAAATAAAAAAGTTTTTTTGTTTCTCAGGTTATGGTAGTAAACCCACGTCATTGGCTCGAGAAATGAATGGAACTTCACTTACTCGAAATATTTTAAAATTTTCTCTTTTTTGACTGGTTCGCTTCAGCTCTAAGCCCTCCATATATAAGAAGATATATAAAATTGAACGGATTATTGACACCCGATGGCAATTTTATAAAATAAATCGTGCCTAAAAGCTGAATCGTTTGAACTAATTGGAATATATTTCAGACCCTATAGTTAAGAATAAGCGACTCTTCTTGCCGTTTGTTTCAAAATGTTTGTTTTCGTCTTCAAATCTCCTAATCGCATTACAAAAGGTTTCAGAAAACACATCGTGTCAAACAAACCCCGAATTTATTTTATTTTCTCGGCATTTATTAAAGATCAGAAGATACGATGACATTCATGTTTTATAATTTTAATTTTATATATATACTTGAAGTATGCTGTTTTAATACATTCTTTGTTAACAGGATTAAGGACAATCGATTCATTTAAAAAAGTTTCATAATCAAGGGTTGTGACGAGCCTCTTCACCGAGGATGCTAAAACCGCCATAAAGATTCTGTGGTCGGTCCTCACTCCAAAGTCGTTACAATTGTGTTTTTGGAGTTTTTTGCAAAACTACCGGGTTTTTCAATAGGTACTTGACAACTTTGATTTAATTTGTGAACGCACTGCACTGATCATCTAACTGTAACTTTCATTTTTTTTTTAGTAAACTCAACATTTTCATCATGATACACACACGAACAAACAACGTATGCGGAGTCTCTGGCTGCAACTTTAGACAAGCTATAACAAGTTAAGTGCAAAACTTCGAGTCCCCATATTCATTGTGTAATGCTGCCGTGCCAGTGAGACAACGGGTTAGTCGAAGTGACGAAAATATCGCTGCCTTTCATTCGTCCGTAGCAAACGATCCAATTCAGTCGATTCGGCGGCGTTCTTAAGAACTGTGAACCACCAATACCACTTTATGCTGAATTTTCGTAAAGATCTTGGTTGACACCCACACAAGATCAAGCTGACTCAAGAATTGAAACCAATGGACCATTTAATGGGACGTATGTTCTCCGATTGGGCTCTGGCGAAGATGCGGAGCTCAGTTTTGGCTTAATGGGTTCGTCAATAAGCAAATAAGCGTTATGGGTTTGTTGAAAAAACCACATGTGCTTCATGAATCACCACTTCATCCACAAACAACTGTTTGGTGCGGTTTGCATGCCGGAGGCGTCATTGGGCCATATTTTTTCGTCGACAATAATGATCGTCACGTTACAATGAAAAGCGATCTTTATCGCGCCATGTTTACCGATTGTTTTTTGCCCGAATTGGAAAACATGGACTTGGATGACATGTGGTTTCAACAGGACGGTGGCACAAGCCACACAGCACACGTTACAATCGATTTATTGAAGAGTTAGTTTGGTGAGCGTGTTATCTCAAGAAATGGACCAGTCAATTGGGGCTACGTCAAATCATTGGTCTATGTCAAGAAGCCGAAGACGTTGGAAGAACTCAAAGCCAACATTGAACACAAAATTGCAGCCGTTACGCCCGAAATGTGTGACCGAGTCATCGAAAATTGGGTCCAACGAATCGACCGCTGCCGACGTGCCCGCGGTGGCCACATGAACGAAGTCGAGTTCCATTCCTAAATGTTTTCATTGTATTTCAACTCGACTATAAAGTTTTTGAAATATCTCAAAAGGTTTGCGTTTCATTTAAAAAAAGAAGTTGTCAAGTCCTTATTGGAAACCCCTTTATATGTCTTCCTTTTTTTCGTCTTATCTTTCTGCTAAGCTGATTTACTTGAAGTTATTTTAAAGTGTTATTAAAAACTAGACCCTTTCTTAGCAAACAAATGCAAATTTAGCTCCTTTAATTTTTTCGAAGTTAATTAAAGGGCCGAACAAACTACACAAGCAGTTTGACAACAACAACAGGAAGTTTGTTTTAATATTAAACATTTTTAATATACATACAAACATGCTCTAAAGTTTTTTCATGTTTTGTGTAAACGTTTGTGTGGTTTATTTGACCTTTAACCAGCAGTCACATTTGATGCCACAAAAACATAAATTTAAGTAGAAAAACTTTGAAATGATTTATTTCAAATTTCCAATAAATTTCAAAAATATCTTTGAATCTTTTTGCCCGAAAACAAACCCAGCTTTAATAAAATCTTGTTCTAGTGGTTCCATCCATGATCACCCAAAGCTTTAAAAAAGGTTCACTCTCAAACATTTGTCTGTTAATACTGTGATGTAGAGTATCAAATGGTCGGACGTGACCGACTATACTCTTTAACTTGTTCTATGTTAAAACGTTTTATTTTTTGTGCTGGTTTTTATTGTTGTTTTAGTTGTTGTCATTGTACTCGTTAAAACGTAAGCCACCATAAATTATGAATTGTTGTTATTGTTCATGTTTATGCTGCTGCCGTTTCTGGTCTTTGTAACTTTCATTGTTGTTGTAGTCTTAGTCACTTATACTGTTGTTGTTTTTTGTTTATTTTTTGTTGTCCATTTATTTTATAACAAGATTTAGTTACAGGCAGAATTTTACTTCAATCACATATTGAGAGGAGTGAGTCAAACGTCAGCAGTGTTTCATAAACTTTCTTTTACGAACTCTGAAACAGAAGCATAATTAATTGAGGTTCCTTTAAATTCCCTTAATTTGCTTTAAATTCTTTGTTAAAATTTTTCCTCGGGTACAATTTTAAAGAACGCTGTGGAGAGCATTAAGTGTGTTTGGGACTTTTGTTTTTTGGAAAAAAATTTTTAATTTTTTTTTTGTTTTTAACTGTTTAAACTTTTTTTGGATAAATTTCGCTAAATTAAAGGAAATCACTGTATTATTTTTGCAATCACACCCTTTCTAGCATATTTAAACCCCAGCGCCAAACTTAACATCAATTCATACTCTTTCTTAGGCAACCCAGTATGCAAAATAACTTAAATTAGTATCGAATATGAATTATTTCTTCGTTTTTATTCATCGATATCGAGTTCTATATAATGTATTCTCCTTTGTGGCGGGCGAAGGTGAAAATATCGTGAAATACAAGCATTGAAACTTGACGTTTAAATTAACGAAAAGGACGAAAACGAAATAAAAACTTGAATAAATAGTCTAACCAGGGAGAGTGAAACTGAGACAGAGAGAGAAAGAGAGAGAGAGAGAGAGAGAAAGAGAGAGAGAGAGGGTTGATAAAGTTGGTACAATTGTACTTTTTTTGGTACAATTCAAAGCTAAAAAGTACGCTGGTACCCCCGTGACTCATTTGGTACTATTTCCAAATTTTTTAAACCTGCATATTTATAATTGATATAAAATGGTAACTCGTATTTACTGTCCAATGCATTTTAGCGGAGTTTAGTGTTTGGTGCAAATAGTCTTGCGAAAATGCAATATGTAAAATATGAAAATATTATATTATGAAAATAAATATAAAAATATTTTTTATGAAATCTAAGGGAAACTCTATTTTTTGTTGTTGGATTTAGCAAATCAGCTATGATATTTTGCATTTTCTCTTTTGCAAGACCATTTGCACCAAACACTGAACTCCTCTATTGCGAATAGATTTTTGCACTTGTTCATTGAAAGATTGCTTATGCCACATTCTAAATTTAGTATCAGCGGCAGCATAAAAGCGTGCATTTTCTGATGATATTGACAAGTTTTTAAAAGATATAGGAAACCACTTCTGCAAACGTTCTACATAGTAGAAAAGACGACTTCCTCTCAATTCAAGATTATTTTGGAACGAATTCATAATATTTTCAAATATTCGTCAACATGATGGTTGCCATGTCAAAAAGTAATCAACAGAATTTTGGAACAGTGGAAACCCACTCCATTATTATTTTACTCCGAATTAGTTTGAAGGAGATTTTACAAGTGCAAAATAAATTTTTTTTATTATATTCGTACTTTCTACTCCTTTCCTGTTTCTACGGTACATATTGAAAATTGTAAACACAATAAATTTGGAAATTCTAAAAAGTGTATGAAAATGGATTTCTAGACCCTAAAAACCGCATGATACAGGTCTGGCTAGACCAAATTCAATTTGTTTGCCTCCATTCTTGAAACTGAGAACTAACTATTTTGAAAAATCTGGGGCCCGAAATTCATTTTTGACTTATGGTTTTTTTGGAAAAGTTTCTTGGAATGACTTATAGAACAAGAATCGCGATGTGCTTTAGACGCCGAAAAATTTTACCCGCCCTATTATTATGTATAATTGAAGCACAGCCGCGAATAACGTTTTAAGTTACAAAATAATAATTTTTCAGGAGAGCAAAAAACCGTTTTTTGACAGGCAGCATTATTTGTTTTAAATTTTTTTTTTTTCTATTATTAAAAATAATGATAATAAAAACTTTTATGCAAAAGGATTTTAAAACATTATTCCGCACTGCAAAACCATTTCGGTTTCATCATTTTGTTGGTAACTTGCAATGTTCTGCCACTGGCTGACACTTTGTACGCCATTTTGAAGGCGTTAAAGTGCATAGTTTTGGTTGATTTGATGTTTAAACTCTGTAAGAGAGTAAGGTCAACGGTTATCTGCAAAAAAAAAACAGTTTTTGCAAAATGTGGCGTTTACAACGTTATTCGCGGCTGTGCGAATAACGTTTTCTATACTTTACATGAGCAAATGAATTTTAAGTACCTTTTGTTTTTGTTGGTTTAAATATTTGTTTAAAAAATAAAGAAAAAAATGATTTAGTACTATTGGGGCCGAAAAAGTACGATTTTAAGAGATTGTTGGCACGATATTGGTTTTCTCATTTATCATCCCTGGAGAGAGAGTAACTTGATCTTGGCGTTATAGAGATTTTAGTAAGTTTTGAAAAAATTGCTCGCCCATGTTAATAGCTGATATCAACATTGGTTCAACAATACAAAACAATTTGCAGCTAGAATGCAAAATTAATTTTCTTATTTAACATTCTCTCTGAAAACTGCAATACTTGTTTCTGCAGTTCGGAGGTGTTGGACAGTGGCAGAATTTGTGCAAAGACTTCTTCTACAGAGAAGTAGTAGTTGTGTATCACTGAATCAATAAATGTAGACCGATCAAAAGCGCATCACTTGGCAGCACTGATTAACGACAAAAGCTTTTTTGCAAAAGTTTCTGCAAATACGGCCACATTCTTGTTTCTGATGCAAAAGTGCGCGTTTAAGAAAATATTAAAAAAAAATATTAGACCAGCCTACACCAGCTCGTCAAGCGTAACAATTACGATAACGCTTAAATACCATATTTTAATAACGCGTCAACGATAATTTTAAGGATATTTCATCTTTTGGTGTCATATCCTCCGGGGAAAACAGGTGCAACCAACATCTAGAATTGGGCAAATTTCTTGGGATCTTGATCTTTTAGATCGTGGCTAAACAGATATTATTTCTTTTACTCCAAGATTTAGTAGCCACATGCACTTCGTTACCAGACTGACTTCTTGTTGAGGCCCCCAGGGGCATTTTATCTTGAGAAGTGGTGTCTATGAGCAAGATATAACTTTAGTGATTAATGCATTTTATGTGACAGTCAAACAAAATGTATGATAAATCTAGTTGTAACTTTTGGGTGACGCTCCTGTTCGAAATCTGAAGTTGTGAGGTGCAAGGCTCCTGAATGGAGAACTGTAGTTGTGGGATGAAGACGTAGCAATAAACGAGTGGACGAAGGTTAGAAGAACTGGGTTTAGTCTGGTTAATATCTGAAATCTGTGATTGTGTGGAAAGTGGAAGGACCGATGATAAGCTGGGTGTGTACGAAGCATGATGTTGCATTTGTTGAAAGAGATGTAAATACGTTGTAGTGAGTGAGTAAGCGAGAGACTAGGTTTAGCCCCGTGATAATCTAGTCTCTAAATGTGCGAAAAGTTGAGCGATTGTAAATGTGTTAATGTGGACTGAAGAGAGTTGTGGTGCTGGTGAGACTTGGATTTACAGTGGATGAAAAGTCAAAAGCCAATGATGTGAAAGAAGTTGACTGTCTCATGAAATATGTGCTTCACATAACGATAATTTTTCACAGAGTGCTGTTCTCACGGTAGGATGTTTTTGGGAATCACGTGGTGGCTGTGTTGTTAACCCAAAGAACGCGAAAATGGAGTTCCTGACCTAAATTACAGCTTTTGCTTCTGAAAGTTCAAATTGTGAGGACGGATCATCCCCAGGTGCTGTGGCTATTCAACAGATGCTGCTAGCTATTTCGAAAGCAGCTCGGGCTAGAAAGGTAATGCTCCTAAACAAGGGGCGAGAGTATAATTCTGACATATTGTACACTCAAATGTATAACCTATGTTTGCTGGTTGCTCTTACACTCAGAGATGTTGTTAAACGCATTGTTTGTCACCCAAGTGAATAAGATACACCGTGGAGTAGGCCGTAATGGAAGGAACTCCCGTCATTCTTTTCCTCATTTTATCTTGGTTTACATAGAAACATAAAATAGAGATAAAATCGCTAGATTGGCCTTAAAATTGCTAAAGATTTAAGGACGCCGCGGATATTGGTTCTGCTTCACACATTTTCTATGAATATAGAATTTTTCAAAAATAAAATAAAATAAAATAAAATAAAAGTATACAAAAACAAATCAAATTTTTTTTATACTCGATTAAATTTGTAATTAAAACTGATTTTATTTTTGATTCATGGTTTAATTGAAAAAAAAACTTGCGAGAATTTTCTTTGTGTTCTGATTAAGATCTTATGTTACATATTTAAAAATTATTACGAGAAACATGTTATGCGCCCCATACACGATTCAATTCAATTGTCAACTGAGTCGTCTTTCAACTGAATTGATGCTTGGTCACATGCTTAATCAACTGAATTGAAAGATTCTAAATTAATTTTAAAATTTAATGAAATAAGGCAATTTTTAAAATACTTAACTTTTTTGGCAAAAGAAAACTACCTTCCTTAAATTGACAATATTTGTTTTTTCTTTTATGCTGAACATTTGAATATTCTTGAAAAAGAATAAGAAGAGCATCTCCAACAGCTGATCAAGCATTTGCCGCCAAACAAGGAATATCTGCACAAATTTACTGCAATTACGAACATGCCCATAATGCATGTTAATCACAGCTCTGATGTCCAAATTGCTCCATCTCCAAATACTTTAGCTGACCGCGTAGAATTCCAGTTGAGGGAGCAAAAGGTTTGAACTTTATTTACTATTAAGTCGCAAATAGAACACAAAGAACTTCAGTTAAAAATTCTCTTGGCAGTTGTCCCTTTAGGAATCACTGCAACCATAATAAAGTGACATCAAATGTTTAACAAAATAACAATAAAGTAACCAAACATAAGATACAACTGAGCCCGGACCAGTGTTGCCAGAATATATATTTTGTAAAATTACTTACTGACATTACGGAAAGGCCTTCAAATTAATATAAAATGAAGAAAAATAATTGCACATAAATTAAAAAAAAATCCTTGAGTAGCTTTTGAAATAATAAGCAATTAAAACTGCTTTGGCAATTTCGACCCATGAATACAGGGCCTAATTCTGGCAGTCGTGATCGAGTACTTTCGAGTACGATTCGAAAGCAATTTTATTACTAATTTTATTTCAGTCGATACTGAACGAATCGAAATTATTTTTTCAGTATTGTGAAACTCAAATTAATGCTTTACAACACTGACAAAATAATTCCGATTCGTTCAGTATTGACTGAAATAAGTAGATATTAAATTGCTTTCGAATCGAGAAAGTACTCGATCACGACTGCCAGAATCAAGCCCCAGGTTAATAAAGGGCTAATTAAGAAATTTATTTTGAAATCGCTAGAAATTCATCACACCTTTTAACAACGAACGCTTTAAAATCGATCGATTCTTATCACACACCTGGCAACCAAACCTAAATCAGCGTGTCAAGCGATTTTTATCTGTCATACCCAAAGCGCGCGAGGCAATGCTTTGCTATAGCAAATATGATTTTGTCAGCGCGTTTGGTAGTGAAGTTGAGGGTTGTCGTTGAAAAGTAAAGGCAATTTAGGTATTTTAAAGTCAATCTAGCGGGTTAACCTCAATTTTTAATTTTGTGGATTTTATCTAACAAAACCAGTTAACATTACTGTTAAGAAGCAACGTTAACGCTCTTACTTAAGTAGTTTGTCAATGCCGAGTTAAAGCTATGTGCTAGAAAACGTTACGCCTGGCGCGCAGATTCAGGTTGGTGTATGAATAACATCTATTTTAAAAATTTTTCTTTGTTTAAAAAAATAATTTAAAAAAATAGTTACCTAAAGAATGTTGTTCTCAAAAAGTTGAAGTAATTTTTTTTTTTTAATTTCTTTAACTTGAAGTTATATACAGTAGTCCCTCGAATTACGTTTCGATTACTGTGGTCGGCGTAATCGCCATTGTGTTGGCAATAAAAGAAATTTTCACCATATTCATAACGGCTTCTAATTTATATTTAAGTTTTTATGAAATTCGTTTTCCTTTTATTAAAGAATTGGGAAACTTCAAACTAAAACTTTCTGTTTAGTTTGGTGGATTTTCCTCTTGCTATACATAACTAGTGAAGAAAAAATTCTCAACATGTATGTAATAATGTTCCTACTGCTGGCAACACTGACTCCTACACGCATTCATTTAGTTAGAGAAGAAAAAAATGATGACAGAAAAAAATTGTTTAAGTAAAATATATACATGTCACGTTTAACAAAAACTAAGTCACAGTGACAAGATAGTTAATTATAAAGATGAAGAGACACAAACAAACACAAAAAAATATTACGATTTGCACACACCCAAAAACATACAGTTAAGATTAATAATAAAGTCATAGATTTTTAAAAACATACTCTCTTACACACAGCAAAACCCAGCAAACAAAAACAGCGCCCTTGTTTCCTTGACAACTAACAATGAATGTTCTTTTAAACATTGTTTCGTTTATTTTTAGAATTATTTTGGAATGATTATCACAACATGTTTGAAAACTCGAATAATCTTTTTGATTTGATATTACGCTCTTGTGTTTTCTGGGTAAACACATACCCATATAAACATACATACACACTAATACTAAAGTACATACATACCTAAAAAACATTTCCTTAAACAATGTTGCAGATGAAAATTATAAACGAAAGAATAAATGAATAGAAGAAAATGGATGTTTGTTGGTTGGATGTTTAACTGGCTGACTGTTTACCTACAAAATAGTCACAGTGGTGCTGAGAGAGGTGGTGGAGAAAATAAAAAGTATTAAACAAACGTTGTTGGAGTATCTGCAAATAAGACAAAAAGGAAATACATAAACAACAAAAATTATTATTATTGTATAAAGAATACAAATGTTGATTATTTTTTATTTGATTTATTTGTAGGGAAATATTAAAAATACAAAAAAATACCAAAAACATAACAAGATGACATAACTCTGTGTAGCAGAGTTAAGGTTAAGATAAATAGGATACAAAAACATGGAAATATGAACGCCAACTCAAACCCCAACCCCAACCAATCAGTTATCCAACCAGTATCCTTTAGTTTCTTTAGTCATGTCAGGGATGTAAATTTATTGTTATAAATAACAAGTCACAAATTCCAGCAACAATAACAAAAAAAAAAAAATATATAAAAAAAAAACTGATAAAATATGAGCAGATAAGGCTGGTATAATTCTCCATAATCTCTGGGTTACAAACTTATTTTCCTGTCAGTTTCTAAATAAATTCTTTTGATGGTGGTTTTATATTCGCTCAATATTTTATTGATAGGTTTAGTATAAAGAGATTAAACCGAGCTGAGCATTAATTTAAGTTTATTGCAAAATAAGTGGATTAAGTGTGTAATTAAAGGTGAAACTTTTAGCGGTAAAAAAAACTATTACAAAATTTAAGATTTATCTACTTCCTTTTGCTACGAATCGTACAAAGAAATTTAAGTAAGAACAGCACTAAAAATAACTTAAATCAATCCATAATGGGGTACATTTCAAAAATCAATTTGTGTTTATACGCTTGTAGAAAGAAACAACAACAACACTACAAGAAAAAAAGTAAATTTTTGGTTAATTGAGTTGGCAAATTATTGTCATGTTTAAAAAACAAATTAAAAGAAGGAAAATTCCCGAATTATTTGTGTTTAAATTATTTAGTTAAATTTATCAAATTTGTAATGAAGAATCATGACGAAAGCCATATTGGGGCATTCTGCTGGTTCTTTATAATTAACAGTTCCTTCGTTAACGCAGAGGAATTAAAAAAAAGTGAAACAGGCTCTAACAGGCAAATCTATATATATAAAAATAAGTCCGTATATTTACGTCGCCGAACTACTCATAAACGCGTCGTGCGATTTCAACCAAACTTATACACTACGTAGGCAGTGGCCCATATATGGTTTATATGAAGTTTGGTTGAAATCCGATAACGCATGTGTGTGCGGTGCGTATGTGAAGTGAGTGTGTTTTTGCCGCAGGAAAACCAACTTTATTAAAAACAAGTGTGTTTCTTTTCTTATTTTGTTTTGCCGTGCGTTAATAATAATATTCTCTCTCTATTTTTAAACTATGTATTCCAAAAATGCATCAAAATGAAAAATGGGCTCCTATGACAACCCAACCTTAAATACGATAGTTTTAAATATGAAAAAATCATAAGTGCAACAAGAATCACTTTCTGAGTCGAACTAACGATGTCCGTCCGGCTGGTTGGCAGGCTGGCTGGCTGTCCATGTAACCTTGTGCGCAAAGTACAAGTCGCAATTTTGGAGATAATTTGATCAAATCTGGGACATAGGTTCTTGCTGGTACAAGGACCAAGCCGATTGAAAATTGGCCAAATAGTAGGACCACGAGGGAAGATAGGGGGAAATTTCTTCCTCTCATAAACTATCAAACTGATTTTAATGAAATGAAACTGAAATAATGAAACATAGATAGAATCATATCTTTATGGTCACAAAAGGAATGCATTTAAAAAAAGGACCACGAGGGGAGGTAGGGGTCAATTTCTGCCTTTCACAAACTTTCAAACCGATTTTAATCCATATTTATATGGACATATAAGCATGATGTGTTTTTTAATACTGTGGTGTAGGGTATCATATGGTCAGGCCTGACCGACTATACTTTCTTACTTGTTTTTTAATTGTTTTGTTTAACAAATCAAATTTTCAAAGAAGAAAGATAACGAAAACCATATTGGGCATGCTGCTGGTGTCTTAATATTGAGAGTTCTTTTGTAAACAAAGGGCGGAACACAACAAAAGTGAAACAAACATGTGTAACGGGTAAATAATTAATAATATTCTCTCTATCCCTTGTCATCTGGGGCAAGTGGTTTAGGTTGGAATCAATCTAATCGCAATTTCGGGTTATTTCAAGGACGAATTTAAGGATAAAACCAATTCTTGAATCAAACACAGTTTGCGATTAACTTTTGTCTCACTTTTACTTAAGTCAATCCCGTTTTGGGATTATTTTAAGTACGAAGAACTTAAGTAATCCGTACTTGAGTCAAGCGTTCTGAACTTGCCGTACAATTGACACCGCTTCGGCGTAATTAAAGTACGGATGGATTTGGTTTCCAGTGTATTTCATCTTAACAACTATTGAAATGAATAATATTTCATAATAATAATAATAATAGTTCGTGACTTTTGGTTTGTGTCTGTGATAACTAACCATTTAAGAAAAGAGTCAGCTAAAAAGCAGCCTGGAAGTCAATTGTTGTCCAGGATCGTTAGAAATAGATACAACAAACACTTTAATACAAGACTAAGAATTCGTATTTCAGGATTCAATTTTAGGTGTAATAATTTCCAAACATGGGTTCTGCACCTCCAAATCAGATGTGCATGCTACCTTTGATAAATCAACCGCTGGAATACGGCGACCACTAAGAGAATCAATATTTTGCTGTTTTAAACTCATGATATTTTAAAAAGTAGCAACGAATGGGGCTGCGTTCCGGCGATGTGTTGCAAGCATAAAGCCATCCAGGAATCAGACGCCTTTTGTAGCCGCTCGATGCGAGTACAGAAGCTACGTTTGCGCATTTTCTAGGTTCGCCCGGCATATTTTATTTCTGCGGTATCCGACATATTTGTCGAACGTTCCCCTATCCACCACCCGGGGAGGCGTCTATGGGAGAGAAATAGTAAAACTCCGCAGGGCCTTATGCCTCACTGGGAGCTAAAGGAGATAACAAGAAAAAGAATTCGTAATTATTTTAATTATTCTTAAAAATGTACGTTAAATTTTTAAAAGGCGTTACTGAAAATGACTTTTAACCCATGACCGCCCAATGTCCTTTTTTTGACGCTTTAAAAAAAGCGTCGGTTTTAATATTGACAGTAGTTAAAACAGACTTTTTTTTAAATGCGTACCAAAAAAAAAAGAAATAGGCGGTTAGAGGGTTAAATTTTATTTGTAATCTAGCATTTAAATTCTTATTGAAATTCCTTATCAGTCCCTATAAATTTCAATATGTACCTGACACTCCTCGCCAATAAATGCAAAATTACAGATGACACAAAAAAGTATCTGTGATCACTTCTTAAATGGAAATATACAACTTCCGTTGCTTTTCCTGTTTTTTACAAACATCCGAACTCACACGCACCCATGCACAACAATAGAAAAAATATTTTCTAAGGTGTGTGTGTGTGTACGTGTAGCTGTATTGAGTTAACAAATAAAAACATAAAATTTAATACAATCAGGCTTTAAAAGCGGCACGCCTGTTTAAACAACAAATTGCTTCTTGCGCTACGACGACACACGTACACTATACAACCCACTTTTTGCTCTCTCACTCTCGCTGTAACTACTTTAAATTACAAAAACATCAACGTGTTTTCGCTCTGCCGTTGCTTTGATGTTATTTTTCAATGTATATAAATCTACTCCTGCTTTACACATACAGTCGTAAATATCTTGCGATGTGTGTGTGTTGCCTACCACGGTTCTAAAGCGTTAAAGTTTCTGTGTATGTGGGTCTCTAAGGACTGATAAAAAAAAGTGATGGGTAGACAGGGCAGGCAGGAGTTGTTTCATAAACAAGTTTTTTTATTTTTATTTAAATGTTTTATTATACCCTGCAAATAATATTGGACCATGATAAAATGGACTACTCCATGGACTGGTCCGATGTAATGCACGCATGGACCATGTCGTTGTTAACAAGTGTTTGTAGTGAGACGAAATGTCTTCGTTTTTAACGACATGCTTTCGTTTTTAAACGACTTCAAAACTAATCCTCTTGAGTATCCATGGAGTAGTTTTAAAACTACTCCTTATTGGTCCAAAGGTTGGTTATATGGTCCTCACCTAGGACATCGTAATGTTAAATAGACCAGGTTTTTTCCATACGTTTGGGCTACTTTTGGACTAGTCCTGGTCCCTTGTGGACTTCTCTTTACACGCGTGTTTGGACTGGTCCTATTATTTGCAGGGTACTAACAAAATATTAATTTTTTCATTTTTGTTGTTATGACAAAAATTTTTCTGTGTATTGTTCTGGTTGACGGTTGGTTAAACTTTATTTAAATATTGCCTTTATTTTAGTTTTATAAATATTTTTTTCCAACATTAGCAATAACAACAACATCGATAAAAAACAACAACAACTTAATAAATAATACAATAAGACCGTTAGTTATGATACCGGGTTGAAAAGTATTTTGGAAGTCAAAATTTTATTTACATATTATTTTGTTCACTTAAATCTGCATGAAAAAAGATGGGACAGATCAGGACCTGGATGTTGTAGACAGGAAAAAACATTTTAATTATAACTCCTTCCATTTAGGCCGGGTTTTTGAGATGTGGATTAAGTTTAAATTTAGTTTAACGTATACTGAAACGAGAATTTTTGCGCGAAATGTGATTGTTTTTATTATTTATTATTAAATATTAACATTTTAAGCAAAATTAAGCTGTTCCGCCGAAATTTTGTATATAAACTTGGTAATGGCTGCACAAATCTGTTTTCAGATTAACTTAACCTAGTTAAACTGAGATCTCAAAATCCCAGCCTTAGAGGACTATGGTTTAGTCTATAGGCTTATTTAATCGTTTTAATGCCTACTCGTTTTCATGTTATCTTAAAATTAAGAAGGTCTTATGAAACAATTTCTTTAAGATATACAAATTTTCAAAAAAAAGAATGAGGTTGAATGAACAAAAGTTATTATATTTGATAATCGCAAATCCCTAAAATTATTTTTTGATTAAAAAAAGTTTTCAGACTACTTTCGTATGCGATGTTTAAAATGAAGAATAAGAGGGAGTTTACACGGAGTCTTTTCAGACATGTCTGTTTTTGACATTTTCTTTTGAACATGCTTCCAAAAACCTATTGTCTTTTCACAATGTCTTTCCAAACATGTTTGTTTTCATGTCTAATAGTCTAATATACAAATACATGCAAATTGAAAACATGAAAATTCTTATAAACAAAAATTAAAACTCGTTTCGTGTCTGTTTGGCAACCCCTCTTTCTTCTCTACCCCGATCACCAACAAATAAAAACAAACATGTTTGTTAGACATGTCTGAAAAGACACCGTGTGAACTACCTCTAACTCAAAAACAAACTTTTTCTGTTTCCCTTTTTTAAATGTTGTCTTTCTAGTTCTATTTTCTCTTTAGCAGGCTTAGAACGTTAACATTTTTCCACGGTTTCCCAACAAACATTAAAGAAAACATTTAATTTGATATAAAATATAATTCTCAAATGTTTTGCAAACCTTAAAAACTGTGTTCGAAAGTAAACCGAAAATTATTTAGCGTTTGGATCGCACGCCCAGAACGATATCTATTTTTTAGTGTTTGTGTAGACGAACCCAGCCCTTAATACCGTTCGTAACTATTTTCAAGAAAATAACGAACATTATAAAGTGTTCTGTTCTTCGTTGAAAAACAGAACAATTGTAGTGATATTGTAGACAAACATTATATTTTAATGTTCTATAGTGTTTCTTTTTTTTACATTGATAAAGAAATGAACAAACAAAAAATTTAAACAACGACTGCAGCACGAAGAGCTTGTTTGTGTTTTGTCCACATGTTTTGTTTGTGTAAAATTATTTTGCGTGCTTTTTGTTTTTTTCGTATGTGCATTTTGTTTTTGTAACAAAATGTTTGTTTTTTACCAGACAAAAGGGCGCTACGCACAACAGAAACGAACGAACATTAATGAGCTGAATCGAACACAATGAAGTTTGTGGTTTTTTAAAAAACCGAACGGAGTTAAATGTTCTCATCGTTTTGTTGAGTTGGATAAGAACAGTATTATTTTTGTGTTCAAAGATCACAAACCGGAAAACGATATTTTTTTAATGATTTTCTACACAAACACTGTTAGCGTTTGTGTTTTCCCCAAATCTACCGAACCGAACACTAAGGAGCGATACTTAATGTTTATTTTCGAACACTGCTTTAAAATTTTTCTTTAATTTTAAATTTCAGTAGATTTGAGAAAAAGTTTGTTTAATATAATTTTGTACAAGTATACTCGTTATTTAAAAAAATCTTCAACATTTGACAAAATAAGAAAATTTCTCAAACGTTGGAAATTTAAAAACAACTCTAAAAAATGCATTTAGTGTAGTCAATCAGTTTAAAATTGTTAGCTCTATAATTAGTAGTTGCGAAATATTTCACCTAAATGTGAATTACATTTGAGAATTATATGAGAATAATGTAAATTAGAAATTCCACATGTTGCATTTTAATTTTTTTAACGGCTAAAACTTTTGACATCTAAAGAAATTATAAGAAATTTTATTTATTTTTTAATAATTTTTTCTCAAATTGTACTCAAACCTTAAAATCTGTGGTCACATGGAAGAGTAGCTTAAGAAGACATAAGATAAAATAAAGTCATTACAATAAGCAGAGGTATAAAATCTTCAATATTTACTAAACATTTTTTGTAACATTTACTTTAAGACTCTATTAAAGTCTTTTTTAGTACGATAATAAACATACTTAAAGCAAAAAATCGTCGAATAAAACTTCAACGAAACTGAGGATATCTGAAAACTACAATATTCGACATAAGCTCGTTTTTTATATTGGCACAGAAATAATTGAGAAATCAATTTAAAATATGTAAAATGAGCTAATTTATCTCTTTTTTAGAATATAGAAAAACTTATTAATTATTTAGATTTACTTTAACACATCTGTTGAAACTCATTTGAAATGCATTAGAGAATATGTTGAGCATAATGTTAAGTGAAGGAATTTTAACATTTTGGTTAATCGCAAATAATTTAAAGGACGTTCGTAAATATTTGACATTGAAAAGCACTTTTAATTAACAAATGATAATAGTATTCTCAAATTGTACTCAAATCTTTAAATAATGATAAAGCCATAAGGAAGCGTATGAAAGAAAAATAATAGTTTCCTATTAACTGTCGAAAAAACGTTTTGAAAACTAGAGTGCTTGAAAATCAGACTTTTTTTAATTCATGTTTTACTTTATCACCTTAGAAGTAAATTGGAGATTTAGTTGAGAATTATGTTAACTCAAACTATTTTCACATTTTTGTGAAATAAAATGAATTCTTTATTACTTTAAAAAATATTGTCAAAACGATTGAAAAGCGTTCGAATTAGAAATAACATTTTGATTTGGAATAATTTTTTCAAATTATATTCAAACATTGAGCTCGCTTTTTGATAGAAAAATTGTGTTTGTAAAATGAAATTTTGAGTGATGATTATTTTCATCCATTAAATTATGTAGTTATAAAAAAAGACTCCGACGCTAAAGTACTTACACCTTGTAAAACTTTTATTTCGGTACAAATTTTCCGTAATAAGTGCATCCAGATACAGAAAACAACATGGGTGAATTAACCTTTCAAATAATAATAAAATCCCTACAAAATGTATGAAAAAATGTATTTTATCTATTTTATGGCAAAAAAAAAAAAAAAAAAAAAAATGGAAAAAGAAAATAAAAAAAGAAGTTGGATTTCACTTTTATGCATCAGTGGAAACACATTTGAAATGGATTAGAGAATATGTTGAGAATTATGTAAATTAAAAGAACTATTTATATTTTAGTTTTAAGGATATATAACTTGTTAAAACTGTTTAATATCACTTTAAAAAATGTCAAAAATTAAAAGCCTTTCAAACCCGTACTTTTCTTTCTATACATAGCTCGTCAAACAACATTTAAAATACATAAGAGAATACGTTGAGATACATTCATTTGTAGAGTTTAAAAAATCAGTTGATTTTGCATAATTTTTAAAAGCATTTTAGATTTTGTTAATAGTTTAAAAAACAGTTTGACTTGGAATCACTTTTAAATTTAGCTTAAGTACATTTGAAAAACATTAGATAAAACATTTATTTGTACAGTTTGAAAACCAGTTGTTCTTGCAATATATTAACGGAAAAAATCAATTATGAAATGGGAATTTAGCACATTATAACGAAACCTTAAAAATTAATATTCGGAAAACTGTTTGATTTCTAAGCATTTTGTAATTTTGTTTCAGCATATTTGAAATACATTAGAGAATATGTCGAGATACATTCATTTTTATAGTTTAAAAATCAGTTGAATTTGCATAATTTTTAAAACTTGATCCTTTGTTTGAAAAACAGTTTGACTTGGGTTAGTTTTTAAATTTTGTTCAAGCCCATTTGAGATACATTAACGAAAACATTGAGAAAAATTTGTTTGTACAATTTTAAAATTTGTTATTTGCCCTTTTGAAATACATAAGGAAATACGTTGAGCAAACATTGAGAAAAATTTGTTTGTACAATTTTAAAATTTGTTATTTGCCCTTTTGAAATACATAAGGAAATACGTTGAGCAACATTTTCGTATAGTTTTTATAAATCAGTTGATTTTGCATAGTTTTCAAAACTTTGTCAATAGTTTGAGCTGTTGACTTGGAATTATTTTTGAATTAAGTTCAAGCGCATTTGGAATACATTAGAGAATACGTTCAGAAACATTTTTATTTAGTATTTAAAAATCCATTGTTTTTGCAAAATGTTCAAAACTTTTTCAATTATTCGACAAATAGTTTAATTTCAAAGCATTTTCTAATTTGTTTCAAGCACATTCGAGTTCATTGGGTAATACGTCGAGAACTATTAACATTTAGAGTTTAAAATTCAGTTGATTTTGCATAATTTTTAAAACTTTGTCAATAGTTTGAAAAACAGTTTGACTTGGAATCGTTTTGAAATTTAGTTTAAGCCCATTTGAAATACATAAGACAAAACATTGAGAAACACTTATTTGTACAGTTTGAAAGCGAGTTGTTTTTGCAACCTATTAAAAAAAAATTTTATGATTCGGAAAACTATTTGATTTCAAAGCATTTTCTAATATTGAAATTCATTGGAGAATATGTCGAGAAACATTAATTTGTAGAGTTTTAAAATCAGTTGACAATTTAAATTTTTAAAACTTAGTTTGAGAAACAGTTTGACTTTGAAACAATTTTAAATTCAGTTCACACCTATTTGAAATACATTAGAGAAAACATTGAGAAACATTTTATTTGTATAGTTTGAATACAAGTTGTTTTTGCAAAACGTTATCAATTATTTGAGAAGGAGTTTAGTTTTAAAGTCCCTTTGTTATTTGGGTTATTGGTATTTTATTTGGCGTGATGTTAAGCTGATGTTTGTTTAAAAAAATATGAAGTGTAAGTATATGCTTTAGTAAATTGTATAACACTATTATCTATCTATGTATATACATATGTAAATATATCTGTCAATGTTTGTGGAGAGTATGTGTTTTACAAGTTTACCTTTCATAAATGGTTTACTTTTTCCCTTTTTTGTTTTTCTTTTTGCAAATATTTACACAGTTTTTTATTAGAACAATTTATATATAAAATAAAAATACAAACAAAAGCAATAATACAAAAACTTTTATTTTTAATAAAAATAAATATGTACTCAAAGAGATTAACACTGAAATCCCTAAATAAAATGGATGTTTAACATAAATAACAAAAAAAAAAAAAGGATATATTAAACAAAATTGGGTTACACGATTTCAAATTTTTTATGTCTTTTATTTCTCTTGGGATCATTTTTAAGGTAATCCGGAACAGGATATACATTGAATTACACACTGGCTTAAGAAAAGGTAGACGTAGTTTTTGTTAGTCTGCGTGACAAAAATAATGCTGTGATAGAAAAAACATTTTTATTTCTATAAATCTTTATGGGAACTGGAATTCAGTTATACATTTTTATCCTGAGATATTTCAAAATATTTTGCATGTAAAATGAAATAAAATCTAAATGAATTTTACATGTTTTGCAGAAGAACAAACAAATCAACAGGATTCTTATTAAATTCAACGCACGATTTTTTTTTTTTTTTTTGTTGACAAATTTTTATTCCAACCAATGTAAGATATTTAACTTGGAAATGTGTTTTAATGCCTGTATTCATTAATTATTTTTAACTTAATAAAGGATTACAAAACAAATTTTCTATGACAATTTCCCTTAAAAAACAATTGTTAAATTTATTAATCGTTTATGAATACGATTTATATATGTGGCGGATTTAACAGCCCTGGAGAAAAGAATCGGGTAACCCTAAACACACGATACCACGCCGTCAATTTCTTTTGAGGGATTTTCTCAGCCTATTTATTGCGACACATCTCAGGGTCGTATGCACCCCTATATAACAAAAGATTTACGAAAAGCGTTTGTTCACATTACACTAGTTTATCACATCCAGGTCGACGTGCGTCCATTCGCCTGATGGTGGAAAGTTTTGTGTGGCCAGGAATTCTCCAGGAATTCGAAATATCTACCACCTGACCAAAGGTTTGCACACATAAATGTTGATATAGTAGGACCTTTTCCTCCGTCAAAAGGTTGTAAGTATTTACTAACGATCATTGATCGTTACAGCAGATGGACCGAGGCAATTCCAATGGCAGAAATGACAGCTACAACATGTGCAACCGCATTAATTAATGGTTGGGTGTCCCGATTTGGTGTGCCACTCCATATTACATCAGATCAGGGCCGCCAGTTTACATCGTCCTTATTTTCGGAGCTCTGCAAAATTTTGGGAGTTAAACACACAATGACAACGCCATATCACCCCGAAGCGAATGGGATAATCGAAAGATTTCACCGCACCTTAAACGCTGCAATTAATTGCACAGATCCTACTAATTGGGCGGATAAACTTCCAATCATACTTCTCGGTTTACGCTCCACGGTTAAGGAAGATATTGGTTGATCACCGGCAGAACTCGTATACGGATCAGTATTCCATTTACCCGCAGATCTGTTAGTTACAACAACGGACATATACTGAATTTGTACAACATCAGCGCCAAATAATGCACGATTTTGCTCCTACTCAGACAACTTGGCATGTTAAAGAAAAGTTCAAGTCATGTATTCATTCGAAATGATTCGGTAAAAGCTACAAATGTACCACCTTATGAAGGACCCTTCAAGGTAGTTCAAAGAAGTGAAAAGTACTTTATGGCTGATGTCCGTGGCAGGAACGTAAAAAGATCAGTGGACAGGTTAAAGCCGGCATACATGGAATTTTCCGACATAGAACCGCAATCGAATTGATCGCAAGCAGCACGTAGCTCCGGAAATGTTGCACGCAGTATTGATGAAGAAATCACTGAAGATGGAGTACCGCCACAAACTATTTATCCGTCTCAACGCACCAGAACAGGTCGTGTCGGTCAAATTCCCTCCAGATACCGAGACTAGATGCTAGAGCCGTATGGGAGGCCAATGTGGCGGATTAAAAAGCCCTAGATAAAATAATCGGGTAACCCTAAACGATACCACGCAGTTATTTTCTTTTGAACAAAACGTACAAGATATTTTTTAAGTTAAAGTTTTTTAATAATTTAGTTTTATTTTTAAGGAGATAATAAATACATTTTCAAAATAAAATCGTAAAAAACTCTAAATATACAAGATTACAACCCAATCTTTTATATAAATCGGCAAAGGCTAAACAGTAAGTAACACTTTCCTCCTCTGTTTGTCAACCGATTTGAACAAAAAAATACACCATTTGAAAGTTATTTACTTCATTAAAATCTGAGGGGGTAGAAAGGGCAAAAACGGGTAAATTCGGTTACCATATATTTCCAAAACCAAATGATACCAAAAAAAAATTTAATACTTATCGTTACTCATTAGAAAAATAAGTGGACCAGTGTCTGCTACTTTCTTTAAATTCGTCCTTTTTGGGGAGTAAAAGGGTATAACCAGTATTCTATGTCACCCATCTATCTTTTAACCAAGAAACAAAGAGATAAAGATTTTACCAAATTGGTAACTTAACTAAAAAATACGAATATAAATTTGATACTTTTTCGAAATTCGAATGTTTAAGGAGTTTTTGGTACTTTTTTTTCCAAATTATTTTTTTTTTTAGTCATTGACATAAACATTTTTAATTTTTGGCTCCCACTACATAAGAATCTGTAAAAGAAGCTTTTTGGTACTTTTTCGTTCTACAACTGGTACTTTTGAAAATTTTCGTTAATATTGGACCCAGACACATCAAATTAGATATGCAATGGCCTGAGTGGATAAGTATCTATAAAAGGGAACATTTTGGTACTTTTTTGTTCTTTAGCTAATTCTTTTTGAATTTCTGTTAATATTGGACCTAGATATATAAATTTAAACATGCAAGGTCCTGAGTGAATAAGAATCTGTACGAGAGATCTTTTAGGTATTTTTAAATTAAATTAAATTGGTACTTTTTGAAATTTTCAGCATGCAGAGTCCAGAGTGATTGAGAAAGTATAAGAGGAGATTTTTTGGTACTTTCTGGTAAGAGGAGCCTTTTTGGTACTGTCTGGTTTTTTAATATTATTAAAATTACAAAATAAATTAAATATTCACGGACAAGAGGGAAATATAACATATTGTCCGGAGATAGGTCCATCACCAAATCGATCCACTAAGACGGGAAAAAACAAATGCTCGAAACATGTAAATTCATTTATACTTATATGTATGTTTTCTTCATATTTGTATAAATAATTATGGTCGAATTTCCACCAAGAGGCAAACACTAGTTTAAAAACAAAATTTTACAGGAGAAGGTTTTTTTTATTTTATCTTTTTTAAATCCAGTTAATTCAACTAAATTTAGAATGAAGGGGTTGTGTTGTCCAATAGATGAAATCGTTACATAACGACAACCTGGAGCGCAATAGAACTTATTCGATTAACGCCGAACCATTTGAATTTATAGCTCTAAAGTAATAGAGTCGTTTTTGGTGGGACTTAAAAAATTCCATCTCTTAGGAACTGTTAAAATCAGTCTGGACGGTCCGAGGTGGCCTGTATAGAACACAATTAATTTATTGAAATCAAGCGTTGGCCAGAAAATAGCCGGAGTACCCAAAAATACATGGAGCCGTTAAGTTCAATCATGACAATACTCGGCCACAAGCTGCAAGACCAGTCAAAAATTCTTTTAATAAATAAGTTTCACTTAAGAATAGAATCTGTGAAGTTAGAATAATTGGTGTTGGCCTTAAAAAAATGGGAGCCTTCCTTACCCCACCAAATACGGGACATTACCTTGGCGGCATATTAATATTCGGTTTTGGATTTGACGCCAACTAGCGACTATTTCTTAAGCTTCGAGATGTCAAAGTGCATCATACATTTTTTATTGGCTGTAGTATTTCGATTCGCAAATGATTTTTTGATGGTTTTGAAGCAGCATATCGGATATGCAAGATAGTCTTTTGAAGACACTTGGTTTTAACTCTTGATGAACCCAGTTTTATTTCTTTTAAATGAATCATGTTTTTTGCTCATATTATAAAATTGCTGTCTGATTGGCTCATAATGATCTCTTCTTGAACATATTTAGGACTATCTCCTGTGAGCAACCGATCTGCTTCAGCTACTTAATTTAAAGATCTGCCGAAATGTCTTTTCAGTTTTTCAAAACACAAAGCATCTGCAAAATATACGCTAGATGTTGGGAATTTGCCAATTTAAGTATTCTCAGAGAAGTCATTGTTAGTCCTCGTTCATATTAAGAAACATTTGCTGCGAAACATTTGAGTTTGGAATAAAAGGGAAAAGACGAATGGAAAAGTGAAGTTTGTTTCGTGTGCAAGCAGTTTCAGTGAGTTTGTTATTGAAAGCAGGGCTGTGGAGTCGTCAATAAATAGTTATAACTCCGACTCCGACTCCTTTTGCTGTAATTTTTTAAGTACGACTCCAACTCCGACTCCGACTCCAACTCCGACTCCGACTCCTACTCTAACCTATCATTATTTATGAGACTAGTTCTTATATGACTTTAAACTCTTTTAATTTGTTTTTTAATTCAGTACCTTTTAAATGGTTAAATATAGCAAGAAAATTATTCTGTAAAACTTTAAAATCGATATTTTAATTCTAACGTGCCGCATTGAGCTTTAACATATGAGGAGGAAAGCTCGAAAAACATATAGCGCCCGATTAAATAGACCAACTGAGCTCTACTTTTTTGATTCTACAGTGTTATGTCATTCTTGACTAATAACTTAACAGTTGAACATTTTAAGCCAACTGTAATATAGAAAAATAATGGATTTAATTTTGGAACCACCGAGTTTTGTTACGAACTTTCGAAAGATATGAGTTTTGATTCAAACCGTATGGGATCATTAAACTTTAGTATATTTTAAAAGTTATATTTATTTATTAAATATATGCAAACAGTGCTAAAAAATGTAACAATAGTTGTGTAGGGAAGAGATAAACTACACCAATTCACATCTGTTGGAATTTATAGATGTGTGAATTTCCATAAGTTCTATCTAATGCAACTTTCGAGATAGAAAAGTTGAAAACAATGCCAAGTCCAATTTGCTAAGACGTTAAGGGTACCAAGTGTACTAAGTATTGTTTACCACAGAATTTGTAGAGACAAAGAACATCATAAGTTCTTTTTTGTAAATTGTGAAGTGAGGTCTTTTGTTTATAATATACATAAATTCAAACACTGCCGTTTTGGTCTTGTTTTATTTATTAAGTCAAATATTTAGACCAACTTTTTTAATCATTCTCAGGAAAATTAAATATATTTTTATTAAATATATTTTTATTAAAACATGCAGATGCGCCTTCAGTTGTTACTTCTACAATTTTTATAACACATTTTGAAGAGAAGCGTACCGTAAAAAGTTCTATTATTTCTGGGATCATTAAAATATTCGGATCATTAAAATATTCGGACAAAGGCAAATTTTTAATACAGAAATAGCATCATTTGCGATTTTCAACGTGTTTCAAAATGTGGCTTGCAGAGTTAAAAAAATATGAATTTTTAAACAACTAAATTGAAATCGTTTTCTTCAGTACACCATTGCTTTTTTCCGTTCCAAGTTCAATATTATTATTGTCAAAGACCGAAATTTTAAATTGCAAGTCTTAATTATCTCTCCAATTTTTCCTAAATTGAGTAGATAAAAGAATTCTCAAATCATTTTTCGGGTTTACCCCCAGATTGATGGGAATTATATTTAGAACAATGTCATGTATTTTTCCGAGCTCCTTTTTCTTTTTTTCTATTATAATTCACCTTGAAGGTTAGAACTTAAAATTTAGTTTACTTAATGCTTTCATCACAGATAAATAAAAAACAACAAATTTTTAACTTCCTTAATTCGGCTCTATTTCATTAGGGATATCTTGGCGAAATTCAAACAGTGAACCAGCGAGTTTTGTTACAGAAATTTTAGGTCACATAAAAACATAGAAAAGGACATGCTTCGATACAATCTATATATTTCTCATAAATTGCTAAAAGAACTGTCAAAATAAGATGTTATCTCAATTTTTCTAACTCCCCTACTCATATGAAAAGTATACTGGTCATTATCTTCCTACTTCACAAATTCAAAAAGTAGACCCTCTTATTGCCAATTCCACCAATTTATTTAAATATCAATTTATGTTTAAAAATCGTTTTTTTTTATGTGGAATAAAAATAATATTAAATGAAAAATTATATTTAAATATGAATTGATATTTTAAAAGAATTGCTGAAATTGGTCATTAAAATTTTTTTATTTTGAAAAATATTAGAAAAAATTTTAATGCCAAAAAGTCGGAGTCATTAGTGTTTGTGGGTACTTCGACTCCGACTCCGGTACAAAAACCTCAACTCCGACTCTTCAACTCCGACTCCGACTCCACAGCCCTGATTGAAAGAAAGAGAGAAGGGATACAAAATGCTTGAATGTTAAAACATGTGTTTTAACAACTCTTTTATAATAGGAAATCAAGCTTTAGATTCAAAGCACTAACTTTTTGCTTTTTTCTATGTCAGCAAGAATTTCCTTAGACAATAACATGAATAGGGTACTCCAACATTAAGAATTAAAAATTTTACTTTTATTCTTAACATTATGTTTTAACAGCAACTCAAGTCTGTTGTGAACAGGGTGATAAGAAGATACTTTAAACTGAATGTTATTAAGTGTTAAAAGTGTTGACAAACCAATTTAAATTTTTTCATTTTGTATTAAATAGTTATAAAACAAACATGATAGAGCGCGAAAGGATAAATAATATTTTCTTTACCCTCTCCAAATCGCAGATGCAAATTAATTTACAAAAACTGTTTGGTTGCGTAGTCGAACAAAGAAGAGCGCACAGTTCTATGCAACAACTGGAAGAGCTACGGAAAAGTGCCAAGAGTACAGCAAAGGACTTTAATATTCATGGAATAAAATATAGAAAAGCGAAAACAAAAACTTACAATAACAAATAGGAGATAAATTGCTAACACAACAACAAAAGCAATAGAAATTTCGTAGAAAAAACAAAATAAATTGAACTTAAAAACAAGTAAAATAAATAAAGGAAAGGAAAGGAATGGAAGGGAAGGGAACACCAACAACAGGAGCAAAATTTAAAAAACTTAACTAGAAGAAGATGGATGGTGTAAAAAATCTGTTTGCATCATTTTGTTTCAATCAATTTGAAAAGAATTTGAAATATTTTCTATTGTTGTTTTCAATCCAACTAAAGAAGTTGAAACAAATCAATGCCAGAGTAAATTTAACACAAAAGTTTAGTTTAGTCTTTTATAATGTAATTCTATATCCTTTCTGATCCTGTACACAAAAAGAAAAGACTGCAACAACAAAAAGCATTTTAACGTTAAAAGGAGAGGAAGGAAATAGAAAAATTATAAACGATTAAGCTTGATTGTGTTATGGCCTAGTTTTATTTAGTTTTGCTTTTTTCCGTTCTTAAAAAAAAAATAGAGATGGTAATACGAGTGTTAAAGGGATGTTGGATAAATAGGAGATGATTAAGTTGTTTTGCTTAATTGTGGGGCGTGATTTGCACTCTCGTTTGTATTTTTTTCAAAGGCAATTTATAATAAAAATCTATTTTTATGCGAAAACAAAAAGGCAGAGAATAGAATTGATTTCAAAAGATAGAACAAAGATAGTTGACTTAAAAAAACCAACTTTTTTTAAAAAAGTGCCTTTTGACTTAACTGGCATATCATGTATGTGTTTCGTAAAAATACGTTCATTCAGGATGGAAGGCCTCTCTAGTTATCATGATACCAAAGCCAAGGAAAGATCTCACAAAAGTTGAATCATATAGGCCTTTTAGTTTCTTGTCGTACTTTTTTTTGGTAAGGACCAGAACTCGGGGTTTGACCCATACTGCATTGCATTGCATTTTGTTGGAACTAGTAAGGAAAAAAGATTTTGGGAAGAAGAATGGCAGGAGAAGTGTTTGTGGACATTCGACTTGAACTTATTGATATTGAAAGTGAGAGGGTACATTTTCGCAGGAAAGTCATTCAACATACACAGAAGAAATTCTCCAAAATTTTTCACCAATTAAAGCATAAATCAAAAATAAAATCAGTTTTAATTAAAAAATTTAATCAAGTCAATTAAACGTTTAATTAATACTATAACTGGTTTAATTGATACTATTAATATGTTTACTGGTGCAAATTTAATTAATTTTTTAGTTAATATCACAAATTTTTTAATTGAAATCAATTTTTATTTTTTTCTGTGTACGAATAGTCCCCCTAACAGTAAGGAACGAATTTTCCACGTAATGCTTCTAACGATACACCGGCCAATCGATGCCCTATTGCCACCAATGAGAATCTTCGCTCTCTCCTGCATGCGTTCGAGAAGCTCTAAAATAGACTCTGAAGCACCGGCCCACACATGAGAGATATATTCTATTAGCGGTCGGATGTAGGTGGTACAAATAGTTAGGATATCAAATGGAGTGCAGAATCTAATACATCGTTTCAAAAAAAAAAGGTACTTGACCGCTTCTTTCCACACCTTGAATATATTTTTTGTCCATCGGACATCACATTGTATTTTCACGCCCAGAGCATCAAGAGATCCTCATTCTTTAGTAATGATACCACCTATATATGTTTACAAATGAGGCACCTTGATCTGTCGCACCTCAGCATGCAACATTGGGCCTTTCGTGCATTAAATTCGATCATTGCGACCCTTTCGATCCATTCCGAGATTAATTTAAGGTATCGACTAAGCGAATCATTCATATTTTGCCTCATTACACTAACTTCTGATACGCTTGATCTTAAGTCAAATAAAAACGCATGGCAAAGGTTTACTGTTATCTGCAAAAGAGTATATAGGTTGAGGTTTGACATAGTAGATCATTGAAAAACTAAGAAATAGAGTATGAGGAAAAAACGCAACCATGTGGCATCCCTGAATGAATCTTGCATTTGTTTGACGAAACCCATTCTATAACAACTCATATAGTGCGATCTCTAAGAAAGCTTGTTATATATCGATAGAAATAATCGCCGACACCAAATACAACAAGTTTAACAAGAGTGCACCAACAGTCTAACTTCCCCAATTCCTAACAACAACTACACACAAACATTAGCCTTTGTTGGTGATACAGCTTTTCTAAGTCCGAATTCTCACGCTGCAAGTCTTATTGATCAGCTTGCTACTTTATTTGCGAGAGAGGCGAGGGCAAGAGAAACAGGTACACAGCTTGATGTGCTCTTCATATACGTTATATTCAGGGCTGTCAGATTTTTTTGAGCTCCATCGCCAAACCGGATGCCAGAAATCGCCAAAAATCGCTAAACGTCGATTTTGTTCAGTTTTTGTGAAATTTTTTTTTTTAATTAAATTTTGCATACAAAAAACGCTAGTATAATTTTTCAGTAAAAAATCGCCAAAAACTTAGAAAAAATACAAAAAAATTGCCAAAGTAAATTTTGTTTTGTTTCTGTAATTTTTTTTAAATAACATAAAATGGAGATCATATATGTATTCAGTTAAAAACTTAAATTAATTACACAAGTCTATAAGATCGTACACTTCAGCCTCACCGATTTCATTACCGGAGTTTTGACCTTCATACTATTCGAATTACATACATACTATTAGAATTAAATAGTGACTGAATATAAAATTCACTTAATATGTTTTTTAAAATAGTAATGATAACAAAAAAATGACAAGTTGTTAAACAAAATTGCCGAAATAATATAAATGGTAAAAATAGCCAAGTTAATCGCCAGTTATATCAGAAATCGCCATAAAAGTCGCCAGTCGCCAGTCGCCAAATGGGAAATCCCACCGCCAAACACGTTTCAAAACCGCCACGTTTGGCGAGAAATCGCCATATCAGCCCTGGTTATATTTTATCATTCGTAAAGTACATACACATACATGTGTGTGTTCTTCATACATAAAAAAGTTGTATCTCAGCAAAATAAGACTAGTATTGAGTGAACGCCGAAGATAGATAAAAGAAGAAAATGTGATAGTTTATCAATTAAACTTTCAGCATGAGAATTGGGACTAAGCGTCCACAAAAATCGCTATGAAGCGTAAAGAATCGTGAATCCCCAAAAAACAACAAGGTATTTTGTGGGTTAAGTCGTGGATTTTGCTCATATGTCAGCCATTCGTTGACCTGACCAATTATGCTAAATTTTAATAGCAAATGATTCCGGACTATATGTGTTATAAGTTTAAAATAGGTAAGTCCCCATCATTTTTGAGGTCTTCGGAAAATCAATTTCAACATTCGCATTTTCTTTTTCCTTATTAAGTTTTTCCTGCGAAAATAATATATTTTAATTATTTCAATTACTTTTCAATCTTTATTGGTTGGTTGGTTAACGTGTTAGCACGCCTAAAAAACTAGGCGCGCTGCAAGAAGAGTCGACAGTGACTCCGTTTTGACACCACACAACTCGTCAAGAGTAGAACTCCTGGATCAAGCTTGACACCGAGGCGATGAAAAACTTTCACCTCAGTTTTAGGCTCTCTGCACAAGCAGCAGCATTTATTAAAAGGGAGGCTGAGTTTCACAGCGTGTTTACCGATCGTCCAGTGACCATTAAATATGTAGACCAGTCTCGAAACGTCCCTGCGACTGAATTTTAGAATTCGCTTAGAACGACTTATATCCACGTTACTTTGGTAGTCCTTCGGCCATTCAGTTTCCTACATCTATCATCAGCCTATCCAGATAGTGTCTGAAGATTTCGCTTCTAATAGTTACCAGGGGTGTTTCGACCGGCACATCCTGCGAAATTTCAAAAGCAGCTCCAGTCTTGGCCAGCCCGTCTGCTTGTTTTTTGGTCCCTATGCGCCGGCAACCACATTAAGGTACTGTCATATAGACTGCCTAGTCTGGATAGTTCTTCCTTACACTGCTTAAAGAGAACGGACGTTGTTTTATGCGAATTTAGTGACATTAGAGCCGCCTGGTAATCGACAAAATTGTCAAGTTTGTCGGTAAAGTTCCTGGCCACTCTTATCGCCAGTATTTCAGCTTAAAGTACACTTGCTTTATCCGGAAGACGAAAAGAGCGATTTTTTTTGCAGCTCTTCCGAGAAAACGCCAGAGCCTGCACCGCAGGTCATCTTTGACCCATCAGTGTAGCCTCTAGTGCAGTATTCATTAGCCCTACTCCATTCGCGCCTTGACTGAAGTATATCCTTGTATTTCTCCCAAAGTCTGTTCGGGGTATCATGTAGTCCGTTAATCGTTTTAAGAAATGTGGTTTGCGTTTGTAAGATCTTTGGATAAACTAACGTCCTCCCTCGCCTTCCAACATCCCGATGCCGAGATCCTGACCGCACTTTTGGCGGATAGGGCCCTTACACTAAAAAAATTTTCTTCACAGATCCAATGAAATTTACATTAAAATTCAACCTATGTAACCCTTCATTGGATTAATGAAGGATTAATAAAATCAATGACAAAATTTTCATTGATTTTATGAATCCTCATTGAAAAATGGATAAAATAAACGTTTGTCATTAAACTAATGAACAATTTTCATTGATTTTATGAAACGTTTCATTAATCCAATGAAGGGTTACATAGGTTGAATTTTAATGTAAATTTCATTGGATCTGTGAAGAAAATTTTTTCAGTGTAGGTGCAATTCTTTACGCTATTTGTACTTTAAGGTTTATTTTAATTTTTTGTTTTTCTTTAATTTATCACAAATTTTAATAATCCTTCTTCTTTTGTCGTTTTAATAACAACCATTAAGATTTTAATTTAACCTCTCTCAACTACTCGCAACTTGCAAGGCTTTCAATTTCATTTCAAATCCAGCATAAAAAAATATATTTTGAAGAGAATCTACACAAACATACATACATTCATACATGTATTTTACTTTAAAGTATAGTATTTAGTAGATAGATTGTATCACATTCGCATACAAAACACTTATTCATTTCTACTATCAAAAGCATTCACATTCAAACATTCCCATGCATTCATTCAATCATTCGTTTATCCAACCATCCATTTGTAGATATTTTATTCAAAAAGTAATAACTGTCATGCCAATTTTTCTGTCCATATCCATATAAAAGGAGAACATACAAAATATTTTATATATTTTGTTTACTGTATAAATGAAACAAAAATAATAATACTAAAACTAAATTGACAACTTGATATTGAAACCGGTTAAAGTTTGGCTGAAGTCGAATTTTAGATACTTTTTAAAATCAGTTTTTTTTCTAAGAATTTCCAAAAAAGTTAAGATTTTTGCCAAATATTTAGCGTCAATTGTTAAATATTCACAGAAAAAATTCTCACCAACTTTTTTTCAATTAGACCATGAATCAAAAATAAAATCAGTTTTTAATAAGAATTTAATCAAAAATTTAACCAAATTTTGGGTACACAGAAAAATTTTTTTTATCAGTAAAAGCATAATTAAAAATAAAATCAGTTTTGATTAAAAATTTAATCAAGTGAATTAAACGTTTAATCAAGTAAATTAAAGTTTTAATCGAGTGTATTAAAAGTTTAATTGACAATAGTAATTTGCACCACTAAACAAATTAATAATTCACGTGATTAAACGTTTAATTCACTTGATTAAACTTTTAATTCACTTGATTATATTTTTAATTAAAACTGATTTTATTTTTGATTAATTCTTTTCTGAACCGAAGCGTATTCCAATTAAAGCGAATTGCATTGATTTAAATAAATGATTTCGAGGTCTGGTTAAAAAGGCGGGTGAGGCAAAACCTTCCAACCACTTTTTTCTAAATGGTAAATAACTGGTATGGCAGCAAGTAGCCGAGCGTTGTCATGACGGAACTTAACGACTGCATGCCTGCCCAAACGAATCAATTGTGTTCGGTGCAGGTGTCTTTAATCTTTCACCTCAATTACAGATACACATAAAAGAAAAGGCCCTTGTGGTCTCACCAAAAACAGGGGATTACCTTGACAACAATCCCTTGGCGCCATGTATATTCAGCTTTGGCGTTTATTCGGCTTTACACACGATTAATTTCGCTTGAAAGGATTAGCTGCAAAAAATTATTTATTTCCCTGACATTGAAGTAAGTATCGTTTCGGACAAGCTAAATCACATATTTTTATTCAAAGTATTCGCCATCGTTAGCTCGCCCCCTTTGCCCATCTTTCTGGCAACATACGGACGGATGCCACGATGAAACAAAACAAACTCAGCCAATTTTGGGTACACTTTTCTGAAATGAAGCGTATTTTAGAGAAATCGTTTTACATTGATCGAACCAACTGGTTTCGAGATCTGGTCTAAAAGGCGGGTAAGGCAAAACTTTCCAACCACAACCAACCAACCAGCAAATAACTGGTATTGCAACAATTAGCCGAGATGTGGTCGTATATTTCGGACATTATTCCGCCAATGAGCGCTTCAAACGAATCAGTCGTGTTCGATGCAGGCCCTTTTTTAATCTTCAGGTCCAATTAGAGGAATTCATAATGATCTTACCAAATACAGAGGCGGCAAAATAATGGCCTTGGCGCCATGTATTTTCAGCTTTGGCGTTTATTTGGCTTGTTACGCTTAATTTCGCTGGAAATGACTCGCTGCGAAAAATTAATAATTTTCATGGCATTCAAGCCTCGTTTCAGACAAGCTTAATCGTCTTTAAAAGTCTTTTGGCTTCAAATCGTGTTACTCAATCATCTGGGGCCGGATTCTGGCAGTCGTGATCGAGTACTTTCTCGATTCGAATGCAATTTTGTATCAAATTATTTAAGTCAATACTGCACGAATCGGAATTATTTTTTCAGTGTTGTAAAGCATTAATTTGAGTTTCAAAATACTTAAAAAATAATTTCGATTCGTGCAGTATCGACTGAAAGAATTAAAAATAAAATTGCTTTCGAATCGAGAAAGTACTCGATCTAGACTGCCAGAATCCGGCCCCAGATGATTGAGAAACACGATTTGAAGCCAAAAGACTTTTAAAGACGATTAAGCTTGTCTGAAACAAGGCTTGAATTAAGTTGAATCATGATTGGTGAAATCAATTAACGCTTGAGTTTCTCCAAATGACATTTTAAGTTCTTTTTGAGCTTAGCTCATATCTTCATGGAGTAATGCTTCTAATTAATCATCTTTGGAATCTTTCGAATGCCTTTTGCCATGCTTGTCGCTTATGTCTTTTTCTCTCTCAAATTAAAATCCCTTTCGTTCTAATACCGCTCTTCAGAAATATATTAAACGGTTAAACGAAATAAAAAGAAAAAAAAAATCCAACTAAAAAATGTTACTTGAAACAATATTATTAATAATACCATATACTTCAAAACTGACTGCCAATTCTGCAGCACTTTAAACCAGTAAAAAAACGAGCAATAGCTGCAAAAACTGTCAGTCAGTATGACCATTTACTATTGTAGTGCTGCACACACGAGTATCAATTGAGTGAAGGAGAGTAGTAGTTCAAGCACACACTATTAGTTTTTCTTATTATTGCCACAGTTGCTGTTGTTGTCGTTATTGATGTTGTAGATTTTTATTTTTTACGGCATTGTACTCAATTCATATACATTTTTGATGGTTTATTGTAGCGTTTTATATTGAAATTTCCTATACAGCTGCAGATGGAAGCCATCAGAAATAAAACGCAAAAATAACAACAAACGAACTGGAAAAAAATATTTGGCAAAAAAATAAAAAAAAATGTCAACAAAAATGTAACAAACATTCGTCGTTGATTGAAAAGTCATATTGGAAAAAGGTCACAAACGCAAACACACACACACACACACACACCGATTTTCCTAAACTAACGAGGGTAGAATGAAAATGTATATAATATAAATATGAACTGAAAATCAGCAGCGTATGTCAGGAGATTCAAAGTTCGTAACCAATAAATCTAGTTTTTTTTTAAATTAAAAAATTTTTTTTTTATCAAAGTCAGATTTTTTTTAGATCTAAATTTCATTATTTTTATAAAACCAATGCGAATTCATGTAAACGGTGGTGGCGATACAACAACAAGTACAACACATAAAACACAACATTGTATTTTATTTGCTGCTTTCGTTAGTCGATATTTCAAAAACACAAGCAACTTTTGACATTCCCCTCTCCTCAAGCACGAAAAAGTAGCTCAGCTGTGCTTTCAATGCCACCTGAAAATTGTAATCGCCTTGTTACAAGCAATTAAGTTTGTATGACTTAAGAAAATCCCGTTGCAATCTTTGGGTCTGGCCGGACTTAACCATACTAAATTTAGAACAATGAATATCTACTTTGATCTTAAGACCGATGCGAGAACAAAAAGGAAATTATATCTGCTATTACTACTGATCAGCGGTGTTACCCTTTTATAACCAAAACGCGCTTTTTTCATTCTCAAAACGCGATAAAACGCGATATAACCAAAACACGCTATTTTAACGCCCTCAATTAAATTTGAAAAAAGTCGATACATATCGAAACAGATCCTCTTAAATATTTTACTTTTTGCAAGAAAATAAGTGGTCACTTTACCAATGTAAAAAATCTAACATGGTTTTTTTCTACTCCTTCACTAAAAATAAAAAATAAAACAGTTGATGCTTTGTAATATAAAAGTACTTTGGGATACTTTGTGATATAACAGTACATATTAAAAAATTTTTACATTTTCAATTAACCCACTTTAGAGAAACCGATGCAATATTGATAGAAAATATAAACATCATAAATAACTAAATACATCATTAATCAATTGAATACAATGTGGACATTTCGCTACAGCAATAAAAATACAACACGCAATTCGCCTGGTATAACTTTACCAATCTGTCAAGAATTTTGGTTCAACTTTTAAACACTTTCAAAGACGTACAATATAATTAATAAAGCGGCTGATACACTTGCAATAAAATTATTAAATTTTTGGTATTGTACAATTTTATCGTCAATGTGTATGTGATATTTAAAGGTGGCACAATGTTGCCAACAATCAAAAAACTTTTTATTTTTATTGCATAACAAAAAGAGAGAAAGATGTGTTGGCAATATTGTACAATGCTGTTAATGTTATTCCTACAGGTTATGTTAACCTTTTCACTGCATGAAAGTTGAGCAAAATTTATATTGAACCAATAAGCGACTTATTGCATTATATAGGACAAAATGGAAATAACATGGCAATTATCATATACAATAATATTGCAAGTGTACAGGCCGCTTAAAAGCCAAGTTGAGATCATAAGCCATTATTGGCACTTTAAATAGCCAATTTTCCTTTGCACTGCTGGAGAATGGGGCCACCTTGTACGAGTCTACCTAGTATTAATTTCGCCTTAATCATGTATTGAACAACACAAAATGCTTTAAAAAGTTGTAAAAGTCAAAAAATGCTAAAATGAAGCGTGTTTATATTCTTATTTTATCGCGTTATGATTCTACATCTACAACTTCTTCGCCATAATTTCTCTATATTTTAATACAATATTGAAAGTGTTAAACAATTGGATTTAAAAATTCCCAAACCCGTTTTTATCTAAACTATAATTTTGACCACTTAATATTAACAGTTAAAATAATTCTTTGTCAGTACATACATATCGCACACTGAATTATAAACAGGCACAACTCAAAATTAATACAAATCCTTTTTTTCATAAGCCAGTGTCCATGTCGAAAAACTATTCGATTGAAATGTGAGATATAAAACAAAAATTTCATAAATTGAAACAAACAACTGTTTTTCTCTCTTAACTGCATCTGTAACATTTTTGGCGAGTATAAGCTGTCACGTAAGGAAACAACTCGACAATCTACAGAAAAAGAGTGTCTATTAAATTTCTGTGACAAAGTTCCCGCTTTAAACTGTCAAATAAACTCTCGAATGAAAACTGGGTAAAAAGGAATTTTAAAACTAAAAATAAACATATTCAAAATGCAATGAATAAAAACACGGAAGAGATAAGTATTTGGTGGATTTTTTTGTTGTTTAATTAATTTGCTTCTAACATTTTTGAAGAAATAAAAGAATGTTTTTAAAGCCATTTTGTAACCAACAAACATTAAAGTAGCACTTTACATTATTTTGTATAGCCGCCGGTAGGATTTTCGCCGCCGTCGTTAAAAAATGTTTCAATTTTAGTAAATTTTACTCGCCGTCAACGATGTATGTGACTGGCTCACTCAACGTCTGCAATTTCACATCGGCTTTGAGTAGAATATTATGACATTTATAACGTAACGACGTAATCTCTTTTGATAGTTTTCGCCATGAAGTACAAACACAAATTTTCCTCACTTTTCGAGAAACGATGGACTATTTTGTTTAACAACTTTTCGATGGGGGAAAGTAACAGAACATGGGTACAGTTCACAAATTAAATCTATAGCGAATATAAAAATTTCGTTTGCATCACTGCCTTCTTTAACTTTTTTTATTTAAAATTTCGTCTGCTCGGAATTCGTTTGGCGCATATCATGGTTAAATTTCCATAATATGCGCCAAACCAATTCTGGGCTGACGATTTATGAAACTCAATTTGATTTAAACAATTGCAAGCATGTTTCTGAAGCCGGTTTTTTGCCCCTCCTAAACATTTTTGAATTTTGAGTCTTGCCTGTTTATGATTTAGTGTGCGATATGTTTCTTTAAATTAAATTTCTTTAAATTAGGGCAACTGAAACTTAAGAAAAATTACAAATTACTTTTCATATTTCCTCTTATTCGTCACATTTCTTTCGCTATAAAATCATGGTAATTGTAGCTCAGAGAAAATGAGCAACATAACGCATTTAAGGAGAAAAACTAAAAGGACGCCCAACGATTACAGGGAGCCACACAACGTTTTTTAGGACAAAAACAAAAAAAGACAACCTGGCAAGTCCAAAATAAAAACGACCCAACGGAAAAAGAAACTAACACCAAACTTGTTACGTGACATTTCTTAAGTGGTAGCGACTGGTTCTAGTTCTAACACTTAATTTGAAGGGGTATTGTCACTATAACATGGCGATGTCCTAGAAGGGGGTTAATTGGCACTTTTTGACACTTTGTAACAGGTCAGTGGAAAAACCTAAAGGGATACATGCAATTTCGGTTAATATAATGAATGTCGTAGATGTTGTCTCGATTGAACCACGCTTTTATGACAGATCCCCTTCATATAAAGTAATAGAACCATATAGAATCGGCCAATAGCCGAACAAAATCCAGTCACATGATGAGTTTTGTGTCCATTACCATTCCTCTGGAGTAATTACACTTTGAACACATTATCACCAGTTGAGTCATATGTCTGTTTTTACCCATCACAATTCTTTTCTTTTTATTATAATATATCAAGCCATTTTCGCAAAAATAGCTTAAGCAACATCATTTTCAATTTCCGTTTTTTTTTTTTTATTAATTTATTGGCAACATCTACATCATCTCCTTAAATGTCATGGTCACCTAAGGTGCCATTACAATTTTACAGCAAAAACAATTTTAGCTTAAGCGTCAACCTTCATACAAAATTTTTAGGTGCCGTTACATTTCTTTAAGTAAAAACAATTTTAGCTTAAGCGCCAACCTTTATACAAAATTTTTATGAAATCAATTAAAAAAAATGTTCCTTTAAAATTGTGTTTTTGTCGCTTAAACTTTTTTTGCGGTAGGACTCGATATGCAGTTCATTTTTTAAATTTAAAATTAAAAAACTTTCAAGTTAATTTAGCAAAAATTTCGTTAATTTTACACCATCTTAAATAATAAAATGTAGTCATTTAAACTTAAAAAAAAATCGTCAATATAACCGATTTAGCAAAAAGTAAATTTAAAATAAAGTAAATTTTACTATTAATCCTCGTATAAATTTTAAATATGTGCATTGGAAATGAAATAGTTAAAAAATAAACATATAAATACATTTATGTTTATTACACATACACTGCCAAAAAACCCACTCATAGATACAATAACGGCAAGTAAAAAAAAACTGAAAAGCGTTCCTCTCAATCAAACACGAACACGTGTATGGGTTGTGGGAAATATACAATAAAATATAAATGCAACTGCACAAAGAATCGATTAGTGGCTTACAATCAGTCTTGTTACACACACACACAAACACATGCACTCTAACCTAAACTTGTTTTTACCAACGAATATTCCTTTTGTATATAAATATTTAAAGGTACATGTGGGTGGGTGAGTGCATATTTTTGTACAAGAAATAATAACAAGTTTATAAAAAAGTAATATAAAACATCTATCAAATAGCAAACGAATTTTAAATTTTAGTGAAATGTAACCAATAGAATAAATTCCACTTCAGAGTAGGGAACAGCCACAAATTTTTTTTTTTTTTTTTATCATGTTTTTAAAATTAAAAAAAAAAAAATTTTACTGCACTTTAATTAATTTTGGAATCGAGGAAAAACCTTCCCAAATACTATATTCTAATTTTAGTATTTATCGTTTAATTGCACACCGGTTATAAGCTTTTTACGCTTTTATGAATACAAACTTGTGCAAATACAATTTGCTATTTAAAAAAAAACAAAATTGATACGTGTTTAAGCATTTCTTTACATGCATATCCCGCATTTATGCATTAAAATACTATACAATTTAAATAAATTGCATTCAAAAAACTCCGCATGTAAGCATCGTTTCAAACTTGAGCCAGATAAAAAAAACTCGCAAAAATTATTTCATCAAAACGAAATATGCAAAATTTGAATCGAACTTTCAATGTATTCATGAACTTTTGATGCCAGTTAAAAAGCATTTTTACATGATGTTGATGGAATTAAGTGAGTATGTGCATATAAGCGAGTTATTATAAATGGATTTCTCGTTTAAAAGCACCAAAAACAAGCAAATGGTCTTGCCCTGATAGGCTAGGTGGTAAAGAGCTGTTCTATCAGTGCGGGGGTTGCGGGTTTGATTCCCGACTGAGACTCTGGTTTGCTGCAGATAAGCGTAGAGCTTCGCGGGATTAGCATAAGGGGAAAAACTAACTAGCCGATGCTTTAAATTTATCAAGTGCCCTCGGTACATGTCGCAAGGCCGGTTCTTAACAAATACAGAGTTAATGATTTTAGGGGCTATGCATGTTCAGCTTTGGCGTTCTTTCTGCTGGCTAGCCAGGCTTTTCTTAGTCTGGGTTCACACTATGAAAGTTTTCTTTCAGAAAGTCTGAGTTTATTGATGAGAGTGGAAGAGAAAATGCTTATCTTCTCTGTCCTCTCTCATCCATAAACTCTGACTTTCTGAAAGAAAACTTTTATAGTGTGAATCCAGACTTTGGATTTATAACGCTTCGGGTGGTCTTATTGGATCAACTTTCTTCCCCAGTAATGGTTCGAAGTAAAAATTTGCTATTTTCATAATATTGGACATGCAAAATTATCCTTGAATCTCGTTCAGCTTGAACTCGTGTGCTACCAAATTGCTTTTGAATGAATCCTGATGTTTGCAAATGTTTTACAATAGCATTTTGGAGTACATCTTCATAACTTTGCAGGTTCATAGTGCAGCAATGCCTCCAATTCGACTTTTTTTAAACATTTGTGGCAGACTTGTGCGTTCTATGTTGTTCGAGTCAAAATCACCACTTTTGAAACTCAAGAGCCTTCTTGCGCCCATAAAGATTAAAAACACATATTCAGGAAAGGCTGCGTTCGATTAGTAATCATTGTGATTTAGCTGTACATTTTTGCTTTTCAAAAGCCTTTGTATTAAATAGGTGCGCAGAGAAAATGTTTTACCACAATCAACTTGAAATCCATTTAGATAATTATTTGGTTGCAGTATGCTTTTTGAATTACAACTTTAAATATTATTGCAAGTAACAGCTACAAGATGGCGCTAAATCCCTTAAAATATGCTATAATCTTTGCAAATGGCGGTAGATGTCAGTTCGCGTTGTCATTTGTGAAGTAAACAGATACAGAATACACGTCAATAGGAAATGGAGCGTTATACTCCTCAAGAACGCAGAAAATGGTTATGAGGGCTGCATTTCCGGGTTGCCTTAAGTGTCGTTTCGGTGATTTGCACTTGCCGGCAACATCGGCAGTTTAACCGTCCTAGATTTCTTTTTACCTAGATTTTCTTTTACAACCAGCCTCAGACTCTTGAAGTTCTCAAATCGGAACTGCATGGTTGTTGTTGTTGTAGTAGCGAGACCCGAAGAACAAGTGCTGCTGAGTTGACAATTCTAGGTCATTGTTCCTTGAACTCAGGGTCGTTCCGGTGCATAGAACCTATTTCCAGGAGAACGGCCATGTATCAACATTGAATTCGTCGTCGTCCACTTGACCATTTTTTTATTTTTTTTTTTTTTTTTTATTTATTATTTTATTTCAAAATTCATAACAATTACGTGCCTCAGCGCCCAATAGGCATTTTAGAGGCGAGTTGGCATAATGGAAAAATTTAACAATAATAAAAAAAAATAAATTAATAAATTTATATTTAACTATGTATATAAATAAAAAATGAAAATAAAAAATATTATGCGTACGTATATATGTAGCAAAATAACATATTTCTAATAAAACTCAATTTAAAGTATATTTTGTAAATGGAGATCATTAGATGCAGTATCTTTGTAACATACATATGTATGTAGCATTAAGTCAGAATCTCTTCCAAATTTTCTAGTAAAAATTTTTTTAAACTAATTTTAAACAATGAAATTCTATTTATTGATTTTAGCGATTCCGGCAAGTTATTATATTCTCGACTACCATTGTATTCTACGCTTTGTTTTGTAGACTCCAGCCTGCAACGAGTTACTGCCAAATTGGTGTTATTCCTCACGTTATAAGCATGCTGATTAATCGAGAACTTAATTGTGTGATAACCCATATTGTGCAACGATTTGAAAGCATAGATCAAAAGTTGAAGCTTGTACATGCCATATATTGGCAGCACTGTTTTAGAAACATGGTTGTAAAGGGAAATAGTTGAGTACATCATAGGAAGATTAAAAACTACTTTTAGAGCTTTGTTTTGAGTACGCTGAAGGGATTTTAATTCATTAGTTCTCTTGTAGCCATACAAAATTGCCAAGTAGCTAAGGTGACTTTGAATCAATGCATTGTAGATTAAAAGCTTTGTGTTTTCATTAAATTTATTCTTAAACTTAAACAGTATACCAATAGCTGAACATATTTTTGACTTAAAGTATTGTACGTGCAAGTTCCAAGCAAGGTTACTTTGCAAATAAATTCCTAGATATTTTAAAGAAGTTACTTCCTTAATTTCAGTACCATCCACAAATACACTGAAGCTATTATCTGATTGATTATATGGCTTGAATCTCATTAACTTAGTTTTGTTAGCATTAAGAGCGAGTTTGTTTATTCTCGCAAATTCCACAATTAATGCAGCATCTTTTTCGATATAGCCTTTAGCTTCTGTTTTATATTTGAAAGAATAAAAAATGCAAATATCATCAGCATAGACAAAAGTTTACTATTAAGACCAAGATGGATAATATCATTTAGATACAAGGTGAACAGTAAGGGACCCAAAACACTGCCCTGGGGGACACCACACTCCACTTTTTACTTTGTTTATTTGAACAAATTGCTTACGATTTGTTAGGTAACTTCTTAAAAGTTTTAATTCTCTACCGCAAATTCCATAAAAACTTAGCTTCTTCAGCAAAATGTCATGATCTACAATATCAAAGGCTTTCGTAAAATCAAAAAATAATCCAAGAACGCCATTGCTACCTTGATCCAACCCTTTACATATGTAGTTGATAACATTTACGACAGCTTCCTCCGTCCCACACCCCTTCCTAAAGCCATACTGATAATCATGTAGAAAATTATTATTTCCTAAGTAATTCGTAATTTGATTGTGCAAAATTCGCTCAAACATATTATCAAATATAGATAATACAGCAATTGGACGATACAATTCTGTTGTAGTAGCGTTGCTGATCTTTGGGATCGGAATGACTTTACGAATTTTTAAGATGTCCGGGTAAATTCCTAAATTTATCATGCTATTAAATATGCGCATGATATAAGAAGCTAGTTCGGTTTTTCAATACTTTACAACTTTAGGAGCAACTTCGTCATGACCACAACTTTTTAAATTTGACATAATATTTTCCACTTCCTCACAAGTTGTGCTGTTAAATCTTAAAATACTATTATGATAGTGCAAAGTCCTAAGAGAATTAAATGAACCATTTGAAGTCAACTGAATTCGGCTCCTCAACTCCTTAACTGATTGAAGGAAGTAGTTATTTAAGGCCTCTGAGAATCGCAAGTAATGAGCTCTCCATTTATATCTTTTAAACTTACGTTTCGGATTTGATCTCTTCCAAGTGCTTTATTAATAAAATTCCAACTCTTTCTTGAATCCTACTTAAATGCATCTTCTTATGAAGGCCGCTTTACAATATCATACAAGTCTTAAGTATTTTGACGAAAATTCTTTCCTCATCTAATAATGGTTTGACAATTTTCAAAAAACCAAAAACAACTTAACATGACAGGGTTGTATTTTTCTTAAAAAACACGTAAGACTTGTGTGATAGTGTGAAGTTCTCTTAAAGAACAATGCGTGTGAGGATAAATACGAAAAGTTAGATTCCATTTTTTAAAATATCGCATGCGATAAAAAAATATGTTAAAAAATATCGCATGCGATAAAAAAAAACTCTTATTATGAAAATAGCCGTCGGAAACGTCACCCGATGTTCTTTAACGGATGGGAAGATAAAAACGAAATGTTAAATTAATATTTGGAAAATATCCCATGCGATAAAAAATATTTTTTAGAAATATCGCATGCGATAAAAAATATTATTATGAAAATACGACTATTTACACAATATTTCAAAGTTTTTATAAAAAATAAATCATTTTTATTTAATTTTAACAACTTATTTGATATTTTATTAGTCTTTTAATATAAAAATTTATGATTTTTGAAAAAATATGACAGAGTGAAACTCTCATGAAAGGGATATGGCCACTGTATCCAAATCCTTCTTTGTCAGAGAATTAAACCTAATAGAAAATCAAGACTATGGACAAGGCTTCCACAATCTATAAGCACTATATCCAAATTGCATTTGTGAAAATTTCTACACATTTTTAAAAATTTGATTTGGAGTGAAATTCTCATGAAAGTGCTCTGTGAGGGATATGGCCACTGTGTTAAAATCCTTCCAACTTCACAATACAATTTAGATGTAGTGCTTACAGATTATGGTAGCCTTGTCTTCATTTTCTTTTAGGTTTGATTCCCGTCTTAAGCTGGGATCACACGATTGCCGCAATGCACCAATTTTCACACTTTTTAATACACCAATCGTGTGACTGAACAACTAATTGGCTCTTGTACCAATCGAGGACAATATTGTGCTTACTTTTACCAATCAAATGCAACCCTAGTGCGGCTATCGTGTGACGTCAATAAGAATAACAAAAATGCACCAATATTTATTGTCTTCTCGTGCGGCAATCAATCAACACAATACGCGCCAATATTTGCCTTATGTATATATTAAACATTTTAGTTTTTGCTATATGTACTATGTACATAGCTGTTAAGTGCGAATATTTTATTAAAGCTATTTAATAAAACTTAGTATTATTTAATTTGTCAATTTTTGGATTTTCATAAATTTTTCTTAAAATATTTCAAATAAAACTATTCAACAAAAAATTGTATAGTAGGTACCTTTCTGAACAAATTTTTAGTTTTTAATGAACATACCAACTAGAACTTCCAAACAAATGAAAAAGCTACCACAACAGCTGTTTTCGCAGTTGTCAAGTAAGAACAATCGTGTGACCGTGCTGCGGCAATATTTGTACCCAGTTCACTTTGTACCAACTAGCGGCAATTAAATTAGTATAAAACAGGGCAATCGTGTGATTTCAGAATATTTGATTGATGCAATTTCTTTATTGTGCGTCAATAAAGCACAATCAAAATTGTGTCATATTGGTGCATTTGCGGCAATCGTGGGATCCCAGCTTTAGTCGCATTTTTTCAACAATCAAAAATTTTAATATAAAAAGACTAAAAAAATATTAAATAAGTTTTTTATCGCATGCGATATTTTTTTAAATAGAGAATATATCAAATTAGTTTTTATTATTAAATAAAAATTAATGATTTTTCTTAAAAACTTTAAAATTTCGTGTAAGTAGTCTTATTTTCAAAATAATAGTTTTTTATCGCATGCGATATTTTTTTAATATATATTTTATCGCATGCGATATTTTCAAAAAATTAATTTAACTTTTCGTATTTATCTTCATATACGTTAAAGAACATCGGGTGACGTTTCCGCCACCTTGTGAAAAGCACCGATATGTTTGAGTTGTTCGTTTGATGTTTAATTTTTAAAATTCTGATTCAAGTATATTTTTTGTCGTTCCTCTTCTTTAACAATTTCTTACTTTGCTTTCATCTGCAATTTAACTCACCATTAATTTTTATTTTCCTCTACTTAAAAACGTTTGTTCTTGTCACTGTTTAATTTTTATTTTCTATTATTTTTGTTTTTGTTCTTGGTTTATGTGTGAGGAGAAAAAAAATAGGAAGAGAGAAAAAGAATTCAACCGACCATCACCAGTCATTCTAAATTCATGTACATTCGAAATACAAATAAAAGTATCAGGTTTTGATAGATTGTTTGAGATGAGATAAAAGCTGAATGTAAGATGAAAGTTGTGCGAAGAGCTGCAGATGTTGTTTGCTGGATGTTCAATGGAATTTAGCACAACTACTTTTGATACGTTCATTACTGTTGCTGCTGCTGCTGATGCTACAAATTTCTGCATCACTGCAGTCCAACTGCATGGGCGCAAGGACGTTTTTCAAAGTAATAGTTTTTGATTCTTCCTCAGCTCTCACTCTTTTGTATTCATACTAATATTGTAGCATTTTATATATTTTGGCATAAACTGGTGTTATTGCTTGAGTTGTTGTGTGATTGAAAGAAATTTTCCAACCGTCCATGTATATGAATCCCTGAATCTTTAAGTGAATGAATGAATAGAAGACTGAATAATACACAAACTGTATGATGAGCATGATTTTAAATGTTGCTTTTTTTCTTTCGTTTTATTTTTTACTTACAAAAATATTTAAGTGTTACACTTCAAAAGAGGCAGGACAAAAAAAAAAGAAAAATCTTTAAAATGTTAAAATCCATGTAATTGACCAAAAGAGACACAGCAGAATTTGAAAATGTTGTAAGAAACCAACATCTAACAATTTTTTTTAAATCTTTTTTCTATTCTAATGATACTTGTAATTGAGATTTTTCAAATGGTTTTCAAAAAAAAAGGCCAGAAAAAATCTTTGTAATAAATTCTTTAGATTTATAATGAAATTGATAATCAAAGATGAGTTGGCCAAAATGATGTTAACGATGAGAAGGTTGGTAAACCAAAATGTTTGTAAAAGTTTTATAGCTTTTTGTTTTTGCCTTTCTTCATGTTCTTAAAAGAAAATTTTATATTTTTCAATGATATTCCAATCGAAATTTCCAAAATTTCAAGTAGTTAAAGGTAAAACATTTAAAGTGAGGGATAAGAGATTTCTTTTAGGAGATTTATTTTGTTTAAAGTGTTTTGTATTAAAACAATTTTCTAAAAAGGGACTTCAAATTAATTCATGGGTAGATAAAAATTAAGCCAATTGACTTTAACTAGAGAGAAGAGAGTACCCTTAATGAAATTATAAACACTCAAGATTATTTCCAGTTCTAAAAGAAGCCACACAACAGACAGGACATCATGTTTTCTTATTTTGATATACTAAAATAAAGTTTGGCATTATAAAATAACTCCCCCACTCTCATAATTTTTGTAAAGGGTGTCTAAATTTGAGGTATCATCGGTCAATGGAAATCGCTACAGGGAGATAATCCGAAGTTTTTTGTTGTGGAAAATGTATGATGTAAACGAATATAAGAATATATGCCACTTGGTGCCGCACAGTGATTCGGCTAGAGCATGCTAGCGGGACAATATTCATGACGTAGTTTCTATTAAACACTGATAGCGTCTTGTAAAGGTAGCGAATTCCAAAAATTTATTTGTTTATCACCTCATAAAGGCAACTTATCAGGGAGTCAAAGTGACCCTTTATAAGAGAGGTAATTTTCATTTGCAAATCAGTTGCATTTATGCACACTTGTGGTAATATATTTTAAAATTTGTAGCAAAGTGAAACGATTTTTTTGTGATGGAATATTCTGTTGAAGGTATGTACTATATTATGGCTTATATTTTTTATAAAAAAGATGTATAGTTTTGGTGTAATATCAATTTGTAAATGTATAGATAAATCCAGCAAATTTCACATTAATTGTAAACTTTAAAGATTAGCAACTTTTTTTATCCACATATATCCACCTAGATTTTCTCTATGTTATACCTACAACATTCAGAAACAGATTGATATATATTATAGACCCCGAAAAGGTCCGCAAGTAAAATTATTTAATTTTTTTCAGAGCGAGTCGTGGCTATGACGAAAATGGAGTTTTTGAAGAAGGACTAAAATATGAAAAAACTGAACGGAACAATGGCATTTTTTATTATATTAGTGAAAAATTCAATATGTCTGATGTTTCTGGTGAATCTTTAAAACAACTCAAAATGAAAATATCAAGCCTTTCAGCAAAATTCAGTCAAAAGAGGACTTCTTTAAAGTATAACAAAGAAATGTTTATAATCAAACATAAAGAATGGTTAGAGGGATCCGAAATCGAAATAAAGATGTGTTCTAACCATCCGTGCACTTCAACATCATCAGCGGCTCTCTCTGTAGGACGACCCAGAAAATCATTTGAAGACTCATCAACGAAAACGAAGAGACGGAGAGTAGAAGATCTTTTGGAACCGTGAACTGCAAGTGAGCTTCTTACCGCACTGAGTTAGCTACTCGAAAAGAAGGTCATCGAAGTGTTGCTAAACAGATCCATAACGTTGCGGTGAGTGAAACTAGAGAAAAGAAAAAGTGTTCTGAACAAAGTCGGCAGTTAACACCAGACGAAGCTTTAGCTTATTATGTGGACTCGAAATCAACTTCTCACTCATATAAACAAGCAAGAAAGTGGTCAATAAAAGCAGGACATCAAGTGTATCCATCGTTTTATAAAAAAATAAAACGGCTGAACGATTAGTTAAAGTTCAGACGGAAGTCATTAGAAGTGTGTTACCTCGTTCATATTATACATTGGTAAGCAAATGAAGCTGTGATGGGAGTTCAGGGCATATCACGTATAAGCAGAAATTTGAGAACACTAACGCTACAGATGAATTTTTGTTCGTAAACTCATTTGTCCCTCTGAGACTGCTTGATAGCGAAACTGTGATCTGGCAAAATCCAAGACCTTCCTCTTCTTTATATTGCCGTCCTATTAAGTTTATTTTTGCCAAGTAGACAAAAGAGTTTACGAAAGTAGAAACTTCTAAAATTTTAGATGAAGTGAGTCAACTTCTTCCAACATTACGTAACGTTTCTGGATCTCAAATCTCTGTTAAACACGATTTGTTGTTAACAATGACTGATGGCAAAGTATGCAATGCCTGAACAGACACCAGTTCAACACAAAAGGGTTATATTTACGGTGCCACCCTGTCTACTATGAACGAGGAGTTAAAGTAATATTCCATATTGCATTTGGATTATCTACTTTACATGTATGGATCCGCACGTTTGAATGTTTGCTTCACATCAGCTATCGCTTAGAAATAAAAAATTGGCAAGTCAGGGGAGATAACGACAAAGCTAGAAAATTATACTTGATCTGTATTCATGGTATTCCATGTCCGTTACTGTGCATAAAATTCTTGTACACAGCGCGGAAGTTATGAAGTCTTTTCTTCTTCCCATTGGACAACTCTCCAAAGGAGCCCAGGAGGCAAGAAATAAAGACTGTCGTTGATTCCGTGAACGGCACACCAGAAAGCGGTCACGTATTGCCACAAATACAGATCTTTTGAGAATGCTTTTAATTACGTCTGATCCTGTTATCAACTCGTATAGAGTTACCGCGCAGAAAATTTACTTATTTGCCATTGGAGGCTCTGCAGTTGATTATCCCACCTTCATTTGCATCCGAAAGAACATCAGTAAGTCATCATTACGAATTAAAGGAGAAGGAATATTTACTCTCTGAATATTCTACTGAATGGAAGAGTGATGACGACTCATCTGATGGTGATTAGTAGGTTAAGGTATTTTTTTATTATAACTATTATTCTTATTTTATTGTGTTAATATATAAGTTATTTAATATTATATTTCTTTGACTTAAACACCTTGTAATTGTTAATAACACTGGTTTACAGCCAAAAAATACCAAGAACACCACATGCCTAGATAAGTTAATTGGGACCTCCTGAACACGAAAATCGCTGTAATTTTTTTTTCCTAAGTACCGTTTTTTAGATAACGGTACTTTTGTGTTTTTCGGTGTATGGTCCCACTCAAACCCTTGTGGAGCCCAACCAAAAAGTCCGATTGAAATAAACGGCATATCGTTGGAAAGGTAATCGAATGCCTTTTCCATCGATATGCTACAAATTGCTATCTGATAAGAAATGGCTGAGTAATGGCACCTCAAAGTTCACAAAATGTAAATTTTTTAGGTTTTTTTCAAAATTTTTCATTTTCATTTCGTTTTTTTACTACGTTATATTAAATATCTGGAATGTTTTATTTCTTAGCCAAATAGTATATTTAATTACCAACATTTTGAGCGTAATTTGAAAAAAATCTGATGAAAAATAAAGTATTAATTAAGGATTTTGTGGAACGACAATATTTTCATCTCATATAAAATTCCGTGTTTTTTATATACGTTTAAACTGATGGAGGTCCCAATTAACTTATCTAGCCATGTGGTGTTCTTGGTATTTTTCCAAATTCAAAATTTGTAAAGCAGTGTAATTGATAAACAAAAACTGTTATTGTACTAATTTATTTAAAAATAAATAATATTTTGTAAGTTAATAAATGTGGGTACACTATCATTATGATTTTTATTTTTTTCTATAAATTTCTTTGTAAACAAACATAGGTAGACGTAGCTAATTAAAGAACAATAAGCGAGAATAGTGAACAAATGAGACACAGGAGTAAACCACTTCCGTCTTGCAGCTACATTAGGGTGGGTCGATTTAGCAATCGACACTACCTAATTTTATTAAAAAAAATTAAATCAGCTGATTTTTTTTATTGCATACTAAAAAATCTTAACAAATTAGAGTGCTATATTCGGCTGTGCCGAATCTTTGATACCCTCCACCGACAGTTTGAATGTTTAAGGAGTGATATCTGCATTATGTTATTATTACCTTAAACTATGACGATTTGTTAGTAATTATGGTTTTAGGCGACTAAACTGTTTTCCGGTAGTAGGGTTTATATGGGGCCTAAGGTAAATTATGGGCCGATCGCCACGAAATTTCACAGCGTCATTTCTTGTCCTTTAAAACTGTGACGTACCATTTTCTGTTATGATAGCATTATTAATTATGGTTTTGGGTGTACTAAACTTTTTTCCGGGAGTAGGGTTACTATGGGGCCTAGGGTAAATTATGTACCGATCTTCACGAAATTGCACAGTATCATTTATAGTCCTATAAAACAGTGACGAGCCAAAATTTGTTATGATTGAAGCATTTTCTACGGTTTTAGGCGTACTAAATTGTTTTGCGGTAGTAGGGTTTATATGGGGCCTAAGGTAAATTATGGGCCGATCGCCACGCAATTTCATAGTGTTATTTCTAGTCCTAAAAATCGTACCCAATTTTGTTACGATAGCGTTATTTTTTACAGTTTTAGGCGTACTAAGCTGTTTTCCTGTTTTATATGGGGCTTAGGGTAAATTATGGGCCGATCGCCACGAAATTTCACAGCGTGATTTCCAGGCAAATAAAACAAATTTTTGCAAAATCTTATCTCATTCCGTGCCTTGTTCCAGCATTTATGTTAGTTTTTGTAACAAAATTATCAATTTTTGTAGGTGGTGGTTCCACATTTTGATACATTGCTCTGGTCCTACTGAACCAATTTTGCTGGATTACAATCCCAAACTGCTTAGGATAACTACAAGCAATTTAGCACCAAGCTTGTTCATTTCTTTTGAGTTGTTCGAAAGTGAGCGTGTTTTCAACAGACGGACAGACAGACGGACATGGCTAAATCGACTTAGAATTACTCAAGGACCCAGAAAATATATACTTTATGGGGTCTGAGATGAATAATAAAAAAGTTTCACACGGAATGACAAACTTATTATACCCTCTTCACAACTAATTGTGGTGGAGCGTATAAAAATAAAAGTTGAGAAAAAGTAAAAACATTTAAATTTCGGCGCATTTATTTTTAAGGATTTTTTACTAGGTAATAAGAAACAGTACATATTTTCATCTTTTTTTTCTTAAAATAGCTTGAGATACCTGGAATACATAAATATACATAATAAACAATTGAAATAAGTGAAGAAATAATATTGTCCCGCTAGCATGTACTAGCCGACACACTGTGTGCCGGTTCACACACGCCAAGTTTGATTCGTCAAGTCTTGAGCTTTTAGGAGAGAAGATAAAAGAGAATGCCATTTCTTTTCCCCTCTTTCCTAAAAACTCAAGACTTGACCAGTCAAACTTGATGTGTGTGAACCGGCACTTGGCACACAGCAAGAGAAACAATGGATATTTGCAACGAAAAGGTTGAAAATCATATTATTTCTTGTAGAGCTGGAGCGAAGTGGCCATCAAGTTCGTGCAACTGGATACTTTTATGAGGTTTTAGAACTCGAAAGGGGAACAGCAACAATCTTATAACAGTGCAAGAGCTTAAAAACAACATTATCGAGCAGATATCAACCATTGACAATAGTTTATTAAAAAACGTGACTGAGAATTTTGGTAAAACATTGTGAACCTGCCAGAGGGAGAGGTCACTTGGCCCACATAATTTTACATTTTTAACCGGAACCTATTTGTAATAAGCTGAATTAAAAATATTTTTAATATCTCAAAAAAAACTCTCTTTTTAAATGATACCTTAATTTGAGGACACTCTTTATTTGTACGAAGTGTTTTTTTTAAGGCATAGAACATCCGAATTTTTGGTATTTTTTAAATCAGGTTTCAGTTTATCTAATTTAATTTTCATTTAACTTTTTTTAATGAAGGAAGAAACTTCACAACATAAAATTAATTAAAATTTATTGACAATTTTCCTTTTTGGCTGAAGCAGGGCTCGAACTCGGGTCGAATTTTTATGTTTCAAAAAAACCACGTTCTTATCATCAGAATACTTTGCAGTTTAGCCCTTTCCGCCACTGCAACGCATGGCAGTCTCTGGTCAAATAATCCAAAAAAATTTGTTCAACAAAAAAAAAACTTATTGTTGTCATAGAAGACTTTTTAAAAATAACACAAAAAAATCAATGGGATGGCGAACATTTTGCCTTTATAAGCTCATCAATTTTATGGCGTTTATGTTTGAAAATAATTTCTGTCATATGGATGGCCTCCGTCAAAAATTAGCAAAAAGTCTCTAAAATGCATTTAAAAAAAAAACAAAGCTTGAATTAAGTACGGAAAGAGTGATTAGTTTCGCACTTTGCTTAAGCAAATGGCAGATTCCTAAAATTTTACAAAAAGTTTCCTAAAGTTCAATCTGGTTTGTACATAAGATTTACATATATTGGCACAGTTGCTTAAGCCAACTTAAGCATATTATAGTTGGGCCTTATGAATGCTATCTTGTCGGTTCAATTTTGCCCCACTTTTTCGAGGAAACCCGGTCATATTTCATCAATAATGAGTCGAGTGTTGTTTTCTAGATGACCAAACGCTGATGGTTTATCATTATAAAGGGCGGTTAAATTTTAAGGGCTGATGTCGATTTTGCATAACACACAAATTATTTAGGAAATTGAAATTGTCATTTATTTTTATTTAAATAATATTGGTATGGTGCAATTATATATGGAACAAAATATGGTCCACATTTTCGAATTTCGATGACGCTGAGGCATTATTGAGATTCTATGCCGTTAATGTGCCGAATTATCTCATCCTTTAGCTCTTGAATGTTGCTGGCTAATCGACGCACAAATTTTCTTTCAAATATCCCCAAATAAAGAAGTCCAACGGTGTCAACTCACATGATCTTGGCGGCCAATTGTCTTCGCCACCACGTGAGATAACACGGCCATTAAATTTGTCGCGCAAAAAAGCCATTGTTTCGTTAGCTGTGTACCAAGTGGCACCGTCCTGTTGAAACCACATATCGTCCACATCTATATCTTCCGATTTGGGCCATAAAAAGTTCGTTATCGTCTCACGATAGCGAACACCATTCACAGTAACTGCCTGATCGGCCTCATTTTGAAAAAGAAAATACGGCTCGATGATGCCGGCACCCCATAAACCACCCAAAACAGTCACTCTTTGTGGGTGCATTGGTTTTTCGACAATCACTCTTGGATTATCATTCGCCCAAATACGGCAATTCTGCGTTTTGACAAATCCACTAAGGTGAAAGTGTGCCTCATCACAGAATTACGAAGTGCACGATATGCATTTTGATTTGATCGCCCATTTTCAAAATAAGCTTGAATCACTTTAACGCGTTGCTCGATTGTGTTTCTTTCCATGGTTCAATTTGAGTTAGTCTGAAATGTCAAATGAAATGCAGAAAAAACTTAGACCCATAAACCACCCGTTAGATCAGAGATTAGACGTACTGCCCGAAAAAGTAGTCCAAAGTTTTTAAATCGAACGAGGTGGCCAATTAACAGATCCATTTCTAGATTAAATTCGGCCACCAAATGTGTGGCTCAACAAAGCGATGATTTTACAGGCCGCTGCGTCGCCCTTTTGGAACTATTTCTCCACCAAATGATATACAATAACCTTAGGAATTGCAAAATCACGAATCATTTGCCCGTAGCATTCGCCATTCACGAAAATGTTGGCACCGGTTTCGGATTTAAAAACAATTGGGCCGATGACGTCTTCAGTATGTAAACCGCACCAAGCAGTAACTTTTTTTACCATTGAATCGAAGCTAAATTTCCGATTATATCGTTAGCGACAATTCATAGAAATTTTGATTTTTTTCTTTCAACTTGTTTATAAGTACTCGTTCCAATGACGAACAAATTTATAGACTTTGAATTTGTACCGTTGCGGAGATAAAGCCCATATAAATCCAAATAACATTGACTTAGGAAAAAATTAAACAATTCCTTCTCCAGTAAAATATCCGTTTTGTCGCTGGCGATATAATCGCAAATAGGGCTCGTAATGTAGTCCTTTAAGGATTATGTTTTCTCCAAAAACGAAAATTCAAACCCCCATATTCATAAACAAGTAAGAAAGTATAGTCGGTCAAGCCCGACCATATGATACCCTACACCACAGTATTTAAAAACACATCATGCTTATTGTCCATATAAATATAGATTTGTCTATGTTTAAAACTTCATGAAAATCGGTTTGAAAGTTTGTGGGAGGCAGAAATTGCGCCCTACCTCCCCTTGTGGTCCTATTTTTGAAAAACTGTATTGCTAAAGTGTCCATATAGATATGGATCTATCTATGTTTTAAATTTCATTAAAATCGGTTTGAGAGGCAGAAATGGCCCCTATCTCCCCTCGTGGTCCTTTTTTTTTAAAAAATACATCCCTTTTGTGTCCATGAAGATATGGTTCTATGTAAGTTTTAAATTTCATTAAAATCGGTTTGAGAGGCAGAAATTGCCCCTATCTCCCCTCGTGGTCCTATTTTTTAAAAAATGCATACATTTTGTGTCCATATAGATATGGTTCTATCTATGTTTTAAATTTCACTGAAATCGGTTTGATAGTTTCTGAGAGGAAGAAATTTCCCCCTATCTTCCCTCGTGGTCCTACGATTCGGCCCATTTTGAAGAGGCTTGGTCCTTGTGTCAATAAGAACCTATGACCCAAATTTCATCAAATTACCTCCAAAATGGCGACCTGTACTTTGCGCACAAGGTTACATGGACAGCCAGCCAGCCAGCCAGCCGGACGGACATCGTAAGTTCGACTCAGAAAGTCATTCTAAGACGAACGGTATACATTAAAGTGGGTCTAGGACCAATATTTTAAGGCGTTACACACATCAGCACAAATGCATAATACCCTCTCCACTATTGTGGTGTGGGTATAAAAATATTTTATATGTATATATAAAAGGTTTATTGAACAAATTTCCTATGAAAACATATTCAATAAACCTTTTATAAATTAAAATATCTTTTATGAATATGGGGGCAATTGTTTAGATACTCGTTAAGCTAGAAATTAGTCTCATTGCTGAAGATGATCTGACGGAAAAAGGGCTGATTCAACTTCCAGTTGATTGTTAGCCCATTCACCGAACACACGACATATTTAATGGTCCGCTGGCTTTAATTCTTGCATCTATTGGATCTAATATGTATGGAGGCTTAAGATCTATAGTTCAAAATTTTCCAAGTTGCTGAGAATGGCGACGGATCGATAATTCGAGTCTACTTGATGGCTTCCTCTGATCACACGGTACTGGCTCGATTTGGATGAATATTTTCCAACAAAAGTTAATGTGGTCATGAATCGATCCATAGTATTGCGTATTAGCTGCTCAGATGGACCGTAAACTTGACGAAGTGCTCCATAAGTTTGGCGTGCAGAGCGCGAATTTTGGAAATAAATTTTCTCGATTCGCTAACGTTGTTTTGATGTAAGTTTTGCTTGGTGATTTGCAAAAGCAAATTAAAAGAAAAAAAAAACGTCAAACACACTTCCCGTAGGAGCAAAATATCACCGTATGAACGTAGTGTCGTACGACGTAGATACGTCATCAAATAAAAACGTGTTATATCTAAAACAAAGAGACACAATAGTTGGCGAAAACGTTAAAGCGTACCTACGTCGAACGTCGACATAGATTTAATTCTTTTTAATTCATAAGCCGTTCAACGCCGTATTGTCATACTTTTTGCTTAAACCAACTTTTGGTTAACAAGCAAAAAAGCATGTTAAAAATATGATACATATTAAGGGAATATGAGGACTTTTGTAAAAGGCTTTATTAATTTAAAATTTGACTCATAGAAGCACATTCGAAAAAATTTTAATATAAAAAAAATAATTTTTGAAAAGTAAATAATTCCCAAATTGAATTTTGTTAACACAAAAAGCTGCCATAATATACAAGTCAAAAATCGCCAAAAACAGAAAAAAAAACAAAAATCGACAAAACATTTTTAACAACAATTAGATTTGTTTGTGTTTATAAATTGCCACATTTTATACTGGAAAAACCTCGTAAACTTTAAACTCATGTTTAAGAAAATCCTAAATTTTTATACATAAAAATTATTTAATCCAAATTTTTAATATTTTTAATTAGGCTTAAGTTCATGAAATTTAATTTTCATTAAATTATTTTTATGAAGAAAGGAATTTTACAACATGAAAATTTATTAAAATTGTTATTGCTAATCTTTCATTCTTGACGTGGCTCGGGCTCGAACCCTGGCCGGCAGGTTACCATGACATGTTTCGATCGCAACCACTCGATCTCCTCAGATGGATTTGCCGTCTTACACTCGCAGCCATCGACGACTGCTGACGTCAATAGTCAAACATCAATCCTTAAACCAAATTGTATTTAAACATTTGGTAGATCGAAATTTGCTTTCCTGAATGATTATCCATTTTAATTGATTTTACATGTTTTTTCCTTACTTCTGTTTTTTCGTACTTTCGTCAAGAATTTTTCTTGAAGTCCAAGTACATTTTTTTGTTTTTTCATTTTGTCTTTCTCTTTTCTGTTGACCTTTTTCAGCACAACTTGAAGGACAAATGTACACATAGAGCTCGTGCCTTAGCTTTAACAATAATTAGTATTGTGGTTATTTTGTTGAACTATTTATGGTTTTAATCCAAATTTTTAATATTTTTAATTAAAAATATAAATAAAAATTTAATTAAAAATATAAATAAAAATTTGGATTAAAACCATAAATAGTTCAACAAAATAACCACAATACTAATTATTGTTAAAGCTAAGGCAAGAGCTCTATGTGTACATTTGTCCTTCAAGTTGTGCTGAAAAAGGTCAACAGAAAAGAGAAAGACAAAGTGAAAAAACAAAAAATGTACTTGGACTTCAAGAAAAATTCTTGACGAAAGTACGAAAAAACAGAAGTAAAGGAAAAAACATGTAAAATCAATTAAAGTGGATAAACATTCAGGAAAGCAAATATCGATCTACCAAACGTTTAAATACAATTTGGTTTAAGGATTGATGTTTGACTAGTGACGTCAGCAGTCGTAGATGGCTGCGAGTGTAAGACGGCAAATCCATCTGAGGAGATCGAGTGGTTGCGATCGAAACATGTCATGGTAACCTGCCGGCCAGGGTTCGAGCCCGAGCCACGTCAAGAATGAAAGATTATCAATAACAATTTTAATTAATTTTCATGTTGTAAAATTCCTTTCTTCACAAAAATAATTTAATAAAAATTAAATTTCATGAACTTAAGCCTAATTAAAAGTATTAAAAATTTGGATTAAAAACCATAAATAGTTCAACAAAATAACCACAATACTAATTATTGTTAAAGCTAAGGCACGAGCTCTATGTGTACATTTGTCCTTCAAGTTGTGCTGAAAAAGGTCAACAGAAAAGAGAAAGACAAAGTGAAAAAACAAAAAATGTACTTGGACTTCAAGAAAAATTCTTGACGAAAGTACGAAAAAACAGAAGTAAGGAAAAAACATGTAAAATCAATTAAAATGGATAATCATTCAGGAAAGCAAATTTCGATCTACCAAATGTTTAAATACAATTTGGTTTAAGGATTGATGTTTGACTAGTGACGTCAGCAGTCGTCGATGGCTGCGAGTGTAAGACGGCAAATCCATCTGAGGAGATCGAGTGGTTGCGATCGAAACATGTCATGGTAACCTGCCGGCCAGGGTTCGAGCCCGAGCCACGTCAAGAATGAAAGATTATCAATAACAATTTTAATAAATTTTCATGTTGTAAAATTCCTTTCTTCATAAAAATAATTTAATGAAAATTAAATTTCATGAACTTAAGCCTAATTAAAAATATTAAAAATTTGGATTAAAACCATAAATAGTTCAACAAAATAACCACAATACTAATTAAAAATTATTTATTTTAATTAGTATTGTGGTTATAATTAGTATTATGGTTATTTTGTTGAACTATTTATTATTTATTTTCGTATTAACTTAAACGATACTCAAAAGAAATCACCAAAAAAAGAACGTCATATCGCCAAATGAAAATCTCGCTGCCAAATATGTTTAAAAAACCGCCACGCTTGGCAAGAAATCGCCAAATTGACAGTCCTGAAAAAGGAAGAGAAATTTATACACTCCACCACTAGTGGTTAATAAGGATATACTATGTTTGTCATTCGGTGTAATTTTTTTTTTGTTATTTCCCTGCAAATAAAATTTTGATAAAATGGACTACTCCATGGACTGGTCCGATGTAATGCAAGCATGGACCATGTCATTGTTAAAAAGTGTTTGTAGTGAGACGACATGTCTTCGTTTTTTAACGACATGTTTTCGTTTTTAAACGACTTCAAAAGTAATCCTCTTGAGTATACCATGGAGTAGTTTTAAAACTACTCCTTAGTGGTCCAAAGGTGGATTATATGGTCCTCTCCTAGGACATCGTTATGTTAAATAGACCAGGTTTTTCCATACGTTTGGGTTACTTTTGGACTAGTCCTGGTCCCTTGTGGACTACTTTTTACACGCGTTTTTGGACTGGTCCTATTATTTGCAGGGTTATATCAGGCCCCATAAAGTATACAAATTCCGAACCCTGAAGTAATTCTAAGTCGATTTAGACATGTCAGTCTGTCTGCCCGTTTGTTAAAGATACGCTCACCTTTGAAAAACCTAAAAGAAGAGAACAATATTGCTGTCAAATTGCTTCTATTTATCCTAAGCAGTTTGGAATTGAAATCCAGAAAATTCGGCTCAGTGTAAAAAGAGTTATGAGTCTAAATATGGAACCACCTCCCTAAAAAAATTGATAATTTTGTAACAACACTAACATAAATGTTTGTTAAATGCACGGAGTGATATAAGATTTTGTACAAATTCATTCTATATGACTAGAAATTAAAGATTCTCCACAGCTGAATATGGTTTTTTACTTGTTGTTATTTATATTAAAAAACTTAATGTGTGTGAAGATAAATTCGAATTTAACTAGCAAAGACGCAAACCATATTTTTTAACATTGCTCATTTTGCAGTTAACAGAGCAATGTTAACAACTTAACTGTCATTGTAATATACTACAGAGACAGAAAATCATGATTTGAATGACCATTTTGGACAAATATGGAGTTGCACATATATACCACCGTTTTGGGTCCTAAATACGATTCTAAAAGTCACATTTATGAAACTTGTTGTTCTTACTTTTTTACCGATATTTGTCGTTAATTTTTTTTAACGAAAATAATTGTTTACCTAAAATAGAGAACTACAAACTCGTTAAAGCAACCGAGATTTCTCGTTATCGATAGTTAAATTCAGTCCAGTTGGGTACACAAGCTAAGCATATTTATGCCATTATGCTTAATTCACCGTACAACGCTTTAAATTGCTTTTCTCAGGATTTTGTTGTAATTTATCTTGGAACGGATTCTTTTTTCTGTATAATTTCTGATAACACATTTAATATTTACTGTTAATTATAAATCCTTAAAAAATTTCGGTTTGTTCTGTACATTTGACCCTCTTCATTCTGGGTTAGATTTTCTCATCTGCCTGAATAAATATTTTATAATTTCTTTTAAATGTTGTTTTCTTTTTTTGACATTTTGTGCTGCTGCTGTTGAAGAAGATCTTCAAGTTTTTCGGTTGTTGCTGTTGTATGGTTTGGTGGTTTGTTTTATTGTTGACTTAATTTTCAACTTTTCTTTCTTAAGTTTTTGTTGTTTTAAATTTGAAATGTAGAAAAATTTAAAAGAAAAGTTTTTTTTTCACTCCCTCTCGCCTTTTTTAGAAAAATTTATTAACTCGTATTTTTGGGGTTTTTTTTTTGTTAATTTCAGTGTGCTGTGGCGTAATATTCGTTTCCTTTATTTACTTTTCTTTAAAACTAAATGAATTCTCATTTTGTGTTTTTTTTCTATGGCAAAAAAAAGAGATAAAATTATAAATAGAAATAATGTGAAAGTGATGTGAACTTTGAAACTAAAAAAAAGGAAGGAAGGATTTTAACACACACACACGCATACTTGTACACCCAACAAACACGATGTCAAACCTTTGATACGAAATGTTTTTACCAACTTGACTTCAAAGACAATCCTCAAACCTTTTTCTTTTTCAGCTATGGTGCCGAATGTTTAGCTGAAGGTTAAATAATTGAAGATAAAAAAATCCACATTTGAGAATGACGTTTGAAAGCAAGTTTAAAACAAATGCATTTCTCAATTTGAAAAAAATTTCTTCTTTTTGTTGAGAATGTTATGCTTTTGAAGTAATTTTCAAATCATTATCAAACGCTTGTCGTTTAAAAAAGGTTTGATTTTGTATCGGTCTCAATTTGAAATCAAACCTCAGTGTTTTTAGGCAGATACGTGCGGTAATCCACATTTGAGAAAGAAGTTTGAAAGCAAGTTGAAAATAAATGCATAAATGCGTTTGTCGTTTGAAAAAAATGCTTGATTTTAAATCATTCTCAATTTGATATCAAACCTCAGTGTTTTTCTCAATTTGAAAATAATTTCTTCTTTTTGTTGCGAATGTTATGCTTTTGAAGTGATTTTCAAATCATTATCAAACGTTTGTCGTTTGAGAAAATGTTTGATTTTTAGTTGTTATCAATTTGAAATCAAACCTCAGTGTTTTTAGGCAGATACATGCGGTATTCCACATTTGAGAAAGAAGTTTGAAAGCAAGTTGAAAATAAATGCATAAATGCGTTTGTCGTTTGAAAAAAGCTTTGATTTTAAATCATTCTCAATTTGAAATCAAACCTCAGGGTTTGTTGGGCAGATACGTGCGGTAGTCTACATTTGAAAAACATTCAAGAATGATGTTTGAAAGCAAGTTGAAAATAAATGCATTTCTCAATTTGAAAATACTTTCTTCTTTTGGTTGAGAATGCTATGATTCTCAATTTGATATTAAACCTAAGTGTTTTTCTCAATTTTAAAATAATTTCTTTTTTTTGTTGCGAATGTTATGCTTTTGAAGTGATTTTCAAATCATTATCAAACGCTTGTCGTTTGAGAACATGTTTGATTTTGAATCGGTCTCAATTTAAAATCAAACCTCAGTGTTTTTAGGCAGATACGTGCGGTATTCCACATTTGAGAAAGAAGTTTGAAAGCAAGTTGAAAATAAGTGCATAAATGCGTTTGTCGTTTGAAAAAAATGCTTGATTTTAAATCATTCTCAATTTGATATCAAACCTCAGTGTTTTTCTCAATTTGAATATAATTTCTTCTTTTTGTTGCGAATGTTATGCTTTTGAAGTGATTTTCAAATCATTATCAAACGCTTGTCGTTTGAGAAAATGTTTGATTTTGAATCGGTCTCAATTTGAAATCAAAACTCAGTGTTTTTAGGCAGATACGTGCAGTATTCCACATTTGAGAAAGAAGTTTGAAAGCAAGTTGAAAATAAATGCATAAATGCGTTTGTCGTTTGAAAAAATGCTTGATTTTAAATCATTCTCAATTTGATATCAAACCTTAGTGTTTTTCTCTATTTGAAAATAATTTCTTCTTTTTGTTGCGAATGTTATGCTTTTGAAGTGATTTTCAAATCATTATCAAACGTTTGTCGTTTGAGAAAATGTTTGATTTTGAATCGTTATCAATTTGAAATCAAACCTCAGTGTTTTTAGGCAGATACATGCGGTATTCCATATTTGAGAAAGAAGTTTGAAAGCAAGTTGAAAATAAATGCATAAATGCGTTTGTCGTTTGAAAAAAGCTTTGATTTTAAATAATTTTCAATTTAAAATCAGACCTCAGTGTTTCTTGGCCAGATACGTGCGGTAGTCTACATTTGAAAAACATTTGACGTTTGAAAGCAAGTTGAAAATAAAAGCATTTCTCAATTTGAAATTTCCCCTTTTTGTTGAGAATGCTATGATTTTTAAATCATAAGCAAACGTTTGTCGTTCGATTTGCTTTGATTTCAAATCATTCTCAATTTGATATCAAACCTCAGTGTTTGTTGTGCAGATACATGCGGTATTTGGTAAGTTCGTCTTTATTTGTTTTAATATTGCTTGAGTTGCTATTAAATTCTATCTGCAGATATTTTGAGTGATTTCATTATATTTATTAATGTTTTTCTAAAGAAACAACTTAAAAAGTTTTTCTGTTTTTTTTTAACACCCCACCAGCGCCACCGGTTAAAAGCTGGTACAAAATCTGCACTTATCACTCCCATTTTTGGATAAACTTTCTCTCAAATTCACTTACCGCAATATCCTGTGGGTGTTGTGGCTGCCACATAGTGTTTGCCGGGTTGATATACAAAATTGTTAATTTTTTTTTTTAATATTATCTTTTTTTTTTCATTTTACCCTCTCTCGCTCTCTCTCTCTCCTCCACTCAGTGAGTCACTTTTATTTTGTGTGAAAAATATCTTGCTTCCTTTAAAGTTTTTAAGTATATTTTTCTTTTGTGGCAGCTCTTGATTAAGTGGAAATACTTTAGTTTTGTTATGTATACAGGACATGAATTTTTATTAAATTGCAAAAAGGAATAAAAAAATCTTAAGCAATTTTTAATGCTCATATCCAAAGTAATGCTGAAATTGCATTATCTGTTTGAAGGAAAATTATAATTTGTTAAAGTAGAATTCCATTTAAGTTTAAACAAAAAAGAATGGTTTATAGCGGGCTGCGACGAAACGTTGATGTCATTCATTAATACCTCGAAGATTACAGTAGTATTATAATTCGTTGGCTTATAAAATACAATATCATGATCAACCATTTTACTTTGTATAAACCACGTTTAAACATGCTTAGCTTTGGTAAGCAATTGATTTACTTCATCTGCATCTTTTTCATATTAAAGAAGTAAATTCTATATTCGCACCATAAAATTTTTCATTAAGAAACTTTCATAGTGTGAACCCAGACAAAGCAAAATTATTCTTAAAAGATTTCTTGTTAAAATAAAATTCTAGAAAAAAATTACTTTGCTATGTAAGTTATTAAAGACACAAACCATGTTCAAGCGCCATCTATTGCGAATCCCGCATTTTTAAGTTGTACTACACTTCAAATCCAAAACTTTAGTTTTTAATGTAAAACATTTTGTTCATTGAAGTTTTTGTTGTTCTCAAAACAATTGCTGAAATATTCTTTGTCTATTCTAATAAAATATTAAAGAATTCATTTAAATTGAAAAATTTTAACCAAAAAAAGGATTTAATGTCTCTTGTAAAACAAAAAAAAAAGCCCCCATAAAATTTTCAAATAGAGACAAAACCTAAAAACATGAATAGTTACAATAAAGAACTGCAAAACTTGATGACTGACGTACTCTCTTGTGTAAGATAACAAAGTGTATGTTTAAGTTTTTTTTTATAAAGAAAAACTGTTACAAACCCATTCCTTAAATTTTCATTAAAAATTTTATTTTTGTTTTACTTAAAACTTTTTTCTCTCCCTTTTGCAAACAACTTAAAACATGTTTTCTTTTTGTTTTCCCTTAACAAAAAAAAAAAAAAAATGCTAAAATTATGACATTTGTTGTCTGAAAGTTGTGTGTGTATGTCTGACATTGTGTTTGTCTTCAAATACAAATTTAGTAGAAAGTGTAAGAAAGACACACGAAACTCAACAAAAAGGAGGCGTTTATTTCCATAAAAATAAGAAGAACATTTAAGTCTTACAATTGTTCTCTGTATTCCCTTTGAAGTCTCTGTGTTGAACTTAAATTGTTTGACACTTAATGGCGGGTGTTTGCAACTCAGTCAAACAAATTGTCAAACAAAGTTTTTTTCCTTTTTTCATTGTTTATACCCTTCACCAACATGAGTTTTGAAAGAAGGAATTTTCATTTAGTCAACCGTGTGAAACGCAAGGAAATATGTGTCTAAGACCCCACAAAGTTTACAGATTCTGGTTCAGCCTATTAAAAACGCGCTCATTTTGGAACGTCTTAGCCGAAATTCTTATTTAAGCAGTTAATACTAAGCAGTTTGGAACGGAAATCCAGCATAATAGGTTCAGAAGTGAAATCATTATTGAGGCAAATGTGTACCAATTGATCTAAAAGATTTATATTTCCTTTCGGTTAACACAGTATTTAGAATTTTAAGCCAATTTTAATTACTTTTTTTAATGTGGCCTAATGATATCCCTGCAGATAACGATACATGCATTTAAAGAGTAGTCCATAAAGGAGTAGGATTACTCCAATACTACTCCAAATATATGGGTAAAAGGTGGTCCATTAAACATTACGATGTCCTAGGAGGGAACCATATAACACACCGAAGAAGTCCCGAAACTACTCCATGGAGCACTAAAGTGGGTTAGTTTGAAAAATGCTCCATATAACTACGATATGGAGTACACTTAAGGGGTAGTTTAAGCATTTTTCTTTTTCATTTTTTACTAATCGCCTTTTATGGTGTGTTCTGTAGTCTATTATTGCTATTATTAAATATATTTACTTGGTATTTTTAATTTTTTTTAAATTTTTTCCACAAAATTCACAAACTTTCACTTTTAAATAAACAATTAATAATGGACACCATCAGGGCTACCAATGTGTAATACTGTAAACTATAGAAAAGTATATATCATGCAGTTGTTGGCAGCACTGCATGTTACTTTCTTATAACATGGTCCATACTACAGTACATTGAAGCATGTTGTAAGCAGTCCTATATTATCTGTAGGGATAGAACAGATTTCAGAAAAATTCATATATGATCGTTCATATTAACGCATTTATGAATTTCCTCATGAATGAGCAATCAAAAATTTTTTAATTTTTTTCATAGTCATGAATAAATTGGTAATTTTTCGCGCATTCACTCATCAACATGAGGAATAAAAAAAATGTTGCATTTTCTCACTCATGAATAATGAGCACACAAAAGATTTCAGCAGCACTCCTCACTAGCATTGTTGTTTTTGCTCGACAGCACGAATAGTCGGTGTGTGTATTGTATACATGTTTAATTTGCTTTTCTTCTTGTAAAGAATTTTAATATGAATAATAAAAACATTTTTCATGTCTGAAAAATTCACGTATGAATTTGGATTTTTGCTCACTTTTCATGAGTGAGGAAATTCTAAATTTTTTATTTCATACAATATTTTCATCTCATTTAAAATTCCGTGTTTTTTAAATCCATCAGTTTTAACGTATTTAAAAAACACGGAATTTTATATGAGATGAAAATATTGTCGTTCCACAAAATCCTTAATAAAAACTTTATTTTTCATCCGATTTTTTTTTCAAATTACGCTTAAAATGTTGGTAGTTAAATATACTATTTGGTTCAGAAATAAAACATTCCAGATATTTAATATAACGTAGTAAAAAAACGAAATAAAAATGAAAAATTTTGAAAAAAAACGTAAAAATAGAAATTTTTTGAACTTTGAGGTGCCATTACTCAGCCATTTCTTATCAGATAGAAATTTGTAGCATATCGATGGAAAAGGCATTCCTTTCCAACGATATGCCATTTATTTCGATCGAATTTTTTTGGTTGGGCTCCACAAGGGTTTGAGTGGGACCATACACCGAAAAACACAAAAGTACCGTTATCTAAAAAACGGTACTTAGGCAAAAAAATTACAGCGATTTTCGTGTTCAGGAGGTCCCAATTAACTTATCTAGGCATGTGGTGTTCTTGGTAATTTTTGGCTGTAAACCAGTGTAAAACAAACAAGCCCACTTTTGTGGGCGCTACAACACTCAAATCTTGATTTAATGTATAAGCGTCACAAAATAATACAAATTAGCATAAAATTAGAGTCAAAATGCACCAATTGATATTAATTTTGGCACGAAATCATTTCATAAGACTAGAAATTTTATAATTTCAACTTTCATGATGATCGATCCTTATTTTACCATAAGTCCCAAATAATGACCCCTCCCAAAAATCACTTTGATACACTTTAAAAACTTATCAATAATAATTTTGAAATGAAATGTGGTCTAACTTTTTGTTTTAATCTTAAAATTCCTCTACCGAATTTCGTGAGGAACGGATCACAATTAACAGGTGCCCAAATAAATCAAACTATCGAAAAAAACTCTAAATATATCAGAAGGTGGGGTACAATATTGATCTTAGACTCTTTTGAAGTATACATATTCTGGGTCCTTATGAGTAGGGCATATTGTCCGTCTGTCCGTCTGTCCGCGTGTCCGTCTGTCCGCGTGTCCGTCTGTCCGCGTGTCCGTCTGTCCGCGTGTCCGTCTGTCCGTTAAAAAGGGTTTTCCGGGAACCCCAAATGTGATGGGGACTTGGTTGTTATCTATTTCTGTCACATATTGAACAGAATGGTTTACTATTCAAACTCAGCCTGATCGGTTCACAAATGGCGGAGATATGAGCAAAAATCTACGACCGCCACTAATTTTACCCACAAAGCCCTTGTTGTTGCTTTTAAATGTATATCTGGAGAACGGCAAGAGCCAAAGTTTCTAAATTAAGTAAAATCATCTTGTTTATCAACACAACATCCAAAAAATTTGGTCCAGACTGAAGAAGTGGGCGTAACACAAGTCAAAAACGGTGTTTATATAACTTTCTGCTCTTATCGCACCATTGTGAAGGGTATATACGATTCGGTATAAACGAATTTTACACTCTTACTGTTTTATTTTTTGTCGATTCCCCCCAAACAATTTCATTTCTTACAAAAAACTCACCACATGCCTGTGAGGAAGTATGATGATGGCACATACAATTAACACAAAAAAAAAAAATTAAATAAATTAAAATGTTATCTTCCGAGTAAATGAGTAGGTAAAAGGAATGCATGTATGTAAATCTATATTTTGTCTTCAATCCTAGACAGGAAGTTAAGTATCATTTTAATGTTGTTTATTAAATCCCGGCAACTGAACAGGAAACAAATAATAAAGATGTAATGAGAATCTCTGAAATAAAACAATTTGTTTGCATTTCAAAATTAATGAAAATGGAAACTTGTAAGGAAAATATGGGAATGATAGAAAAGTTACAGTATTTCGTTTGATTAAAAACAAATTTCCAATTAAACCAGCTTAAAATTTGAGCCCTTCTATATTTTCAAATAAAATTTGCTTAGATTTTAAACTCAGATTAAATTTAAAGTAAATTCCTAGTAATTGTTTAGTTATAATTAAAAGAAATATTGAATTTATAAGTTAAACCTTTGCTCTAAAGCGGGGTACACACTATCCAAATTAAGTGACAAGCAAAAATTTCATCAGTCAACAGACAACAACAAATTATTTAATACAAATTAATTTGTATGAAACAATTTGTGGTTGACTGACAAAAATAAGCGGCCATACACTATCAAACAAACGAAAATGTAAGCAAAACTGTCATTCATATTGGATAGTGTGTACCCCGCTCAAGTCAAAGAGAGCGTAAATTTTTACTGTCAACTAAACATTGTTCATTTTTAGATGCTTAAATATTACTGTAAGATAAACGAAATTTAAGCTGTAATTAAATTAGAAAAATAAGTTTTAACTATAAGTTAACCTTTTATTCTAACTCAAACCGACTTTTGTTTTAAATTAAAGCACCTAATGAAAACTTAATTCTTATTGTAAGCTAAAGGATACAATTTTTTTCCAGTTAAATAAGTTTAAACCACAAGTTTTAACTTTTTTCTAAGGCAAACGATATTAATTTCTTGTTTAAGTAAAATCAGTAAAGTTTATTTAAACTACAAATTAAACTTTTATTCTAGAGGCCAAAACTGTTTAATTTTTTATTCTAGACTAAAGAAATTTCAGCTTTGAAGATTAAGAAGATTTTAAGCTGAACTTTGTTTAAAGTTTACTAAGGTTTAAGACTTAGTTAGGCGAGAGTAACAGTAACGTTGAAAATCAGCTGCTTCAATTTGTTGTATGTAAAGCAATTTGAACGATTAAAGTTAGCAGTAAGATGTTATTAGGTCTCAATCTGTAAGAAATTAATTGGACTTTATTTTTTTTAGGAAAATTGAAAATACTTCCAAGGGCTAAAAAATCAGTGCAAGTTAAACTCTCTTTTTGGTTTAAAATGCGTTTAAACCAGCAAATCTTGAATTTAGTAAGCATTTAAACCATCTCTAAACGAATAAAATTGGGCGTTTAAACTAACAATACAGATTATGTGAATTTGACAAGAATTATCGTAATGCTGCCACATGGTATTTTCTTAACTACATATTATACCTGGGACACTGATCTATAGCTGTTAAGTTTAAACCAGGGACCGTAACAGTTATGCCTTTTTTCATAAAAGTCAGACGAAAACAGTTATTTTTTGATTTTTATTTTTTTGAGCAAAATTAACAGTTATTTTTTAATTTTTATTTTTTTGAACAAAAATAACAGTTATTTTTAGATTTTTATTTTTTCGAGCAAAAATAAAAGTTATTCTTTTAATAAATTTACGTGTTTTAATAATTTAGATGACTTTAATAATTATTTTAATGTGCATAAGGAATTCCAATGATATTTAAACACTAAAATAAAAATTTCAAGTCAACTAAATTATTAAATCACGTACATTTATTTAGAGAATAACTTTTATTTTTGCTCGAAAAAATAAAAATCCAAAAATAACTGTGATTTTTGCTCAAAAAAATAAAATCAAAAAATAACAGTTATTTTATATAAAAATCAATATATTTTATCATTGACAAGTGCATAAGGAACAATATGGTATACTTGAATAAGTTTTTCGACATTTACTTCTATGTGCTTTTTTTGTTTCAAAATTCCAATATAACTGTTATTTGCGGTCCCTGGTTTAAACTACATTATACATTTAAGTTTAGTTCAACTAAACCAGCGTTTAAACATTCACTAATTTATTAGCCATATGTAAGTCTAGAATTGTGAAAACCAACATTTTAATTTTTTGAGATCTCAGTTAAACTAGGTTTAGTTAATCCGAAAACAAATTTGTGCCGCCATTACTAAAGTTTTATTCAAAATCTTGACGGAACATCTAAGCTTTGCTTAAAATGTTGGTCTTTATTAAAATAATTATTCATTTCGCCGGAAAAATCCGATTTCTAGAGTGCGTTGAGCTAAGTTTAAACTTAGTCCATATCTCAAAAACGCGTCCTTATACTATAATTAAAATATTAATCCATTTACTTCCTGCACCCAGAGAAAAATCATGTTTAAATATGGTCACCTCCAACAAAACTATTTTTAAAGAAAATCTTAAACATATTATGTTTAATTCAACCATATTATTGTTACCGACAACCATATTATGGTTATAAAAGGCATCCATCAAAAAGCTACAACCGCATTATGGTTGCCTCGGAACATGTTATGGTTAATTATAACTAAAATATGATTAGCACTTATAATAACATGGTTGCTTTTCAACCATAGTATGGTGCTCTTGGAAAAGAGGAAAATACTATTGATAATTTAAAAACAAATTATTATCATATTTAACCATAACATGTTTAGAGGCAACCATAATATGGTTGTGTTTTTTTGATGAATGACTAATTTAACCATATAATGGTTGTCGGTGACAATAATATGGTTATATTAAACATAATATTTTTAAAATTTTCTTTAAAAAAAGTTTTGTTGGAGGTGACCATATTTAAACATGTTTTTCTCTGGGTGTGTTTTAAGCCAGTTAGAGCCAGTAAGTGAGTGGGAAATTATATTGAAAACTAATTTTCGTTTTTTATTGTTGTTTTCAATATAATTTCTCACTCACTCATTTGCTCTCATTTGCTCAGATCAGGCAGTTAAGCCAAAGTTAATTTCAAATTAAATTTAAACTTTAAATGAAATAAACCAACCTTTTAACTCATGGGTAAAGTTAATCCACGCTTTGATCGAAGTTAAAAAAATTTTTCATTTAATGTTTTAATTTTATATAAAATTAAATCTTCTTTTAAGTTTAACTATTGCTTGAATTAAGTGAAGCCATATTTTAATTTAAGTTTGTATACTTTGTTTGTTGATTTTGTCCGCCATTAGGTCATGAGTTTAAACAAATATTTAAATAAAAAATATAAACATATTTTGTTTTAAAAATGTTATTTTATTTCTCAATATTTCTGTCAACATTGTTGACCATCTTCAGGTATTTTTTCGAGCTGTTGTTCAGTAGAACCACATTTTAAACAGGGATTAAGTTAAGCCAGATGTTGAACAAGGATTACATAAAACCAAATTTAAGTCAAAGATTAACTCAAACCATGTTTTAAACTAGGTAACAGTAAAACTACATGATAAAAAAGTTTAAATTAATGCCTTCCTTGAAACAAGGTTTAAGTTAAAAACAACGTTTAAGATAAATAAAATTAAAACAACTTTTGAAACAGGGTTTAAGTAGAACACCGCTTTAAACAAGGCCTAAATAAAAGAACGCTTTAAACAAGGTTAACCATTTGTTAAGTATGGGTTAAGTAAAATGTCATTTAAAACAGGATTAAAGTAAAATCTTAACAAGGTTTAGGTTAAACCACGTTTTAAGTAAGTTTAAAGTTAAAGCACGTATTAAACAGGGTTTAGGTAAAACCAAGTTTTAAACAAAGATTAAGTAAAACCTAATTGTAAGCAAAGTAAAAATTAAACCGAATTTTACACCAGGTAATAGTTAAACCATATGAGAAAAATGATTAAACTAAAACCACCTTTAAAACAAGGTTTAAGTAGAAACCACGTTTAAATCAAATTTAAATTTAAACAACATTTAAAACAAAGTTTCAGTAGAACATCGCTTTAAACCAGGCCTAATTAAATGCAGGTTTCCAGCAAGTTAAGCAATTTCTAAAGTAAGGGTTAAGTACAATAACATTTAAAACATGAATTAAGTAAACCCTTAACAAGGATTAGGAAAAACCTTAACAAGCTTTACGTAAAGCCTTAACAAGCTTTAGGTAAAAGCTCGATTTAAACAAGGTTTAGGTAAAATAACGTTTTAAACAATGTCTTAGAAAATCCACGTGTTAAACAAGGTTAAGGTAAAATAAGGTTAAATAAGGTTTAAGTGAAACTATTTTTAAACAAGGTTCGGGTAAACCAACGTTTTTAATAAGGGTCACCCTGCGGCCATACGGTCAAGTTGTTCTTGATTGTCTTTTACATATACTGCTTGCCAAAACTTACATAAATTGAAAGCTGTGACGTAGGCTGCATTCAATTTGTAAGCAATTTACTTTCCTGATGTCATCAAAAAAAAACAATTTATAAAGAAAAACATGTTATCAGCTGTTAAATTGAAAGTAAAATTGCCAAACAAATGGATAGGTGAAATTGAAAGCCATTTCGTGGTCAATTTAAAAAGTGTGTGTGTGCTAGTAAAAAAGTGAAATTGTATTGCAAATTGAAAGGAATTGAAAGACAAAACTTGATCGTGTGGACACCAAGTTAGTAAAACCATGTTTTAAATAAAGTTTAAGTAGAACCTCGTTTGAAGCAATATTTAGATAAGACCATGTTTTATACAAGTTTTAAGCAAAATCGCGTTTTAAGCAAGGCCTGAGTATATTGACGTTTAAAACTAGCTTTAAGTTTAACCACGTTTAAAACTCAATGCAAGCTAAACCAATTCTAAAGAAAAGTTACAAGTAAAACGAAGTTTAAAACATGGTTTAAGTAAAACGACGTTTAAAAATGGTTTACGTAAAACGACGATTAAAAAAATTTAAAAAATTTATTGACAACTGATTAATTTAAAGCGAGCATTGGCTGAAAACGCCTCAAACGTGTGACAAGACATGATGCATCATGTCGATGGACGGCTTTGTTTTGCAAGGCTTGTTGAAAACTATTTAGAAAATATTGGTTAAAAAGTTTTGCCGTCCCGTCCGACTAACATTTGTGTGACACGAAGCAGAAGTCTTTATCTTGAATATGGTTAACCTTAATATATAATTCAAAGAGAGTTTTCACTTAAAATTGCAAGGCATAAAGTGATCAAATCTTTAAATTCAAGTTTGGCTTTTTATTTACTTGTACTTAGTATGTACCCTTTCTATTCACTTGGTAAATTTATTTTTCTTTATTTATTAGTTCTCAGTTTCTATTTAAAATTATTTTTTTTTAAGTTTTGCAAAATTTTTAATTTGTCATACTCCATTGCGCATTTAACAAATCAATATTGTGACAATTTAAAACATTTTATTTGAAAATATTTAAGAAAAATGTCCAAAAATCAAATGTCTATAATAAACGCATTAAGTTTCGGCCATAACAAGAATTATTGATTTGGAAAATGTTTTTTCTTCTTCTTTCAATTATTTCAATTTTAAATTTACTCAGGCCATCATGGCAACAAAAAAAAAAAAAAATTGTAAAGCAAAAAAAAAAAACGAGTAATAAAAAGTGAAACTCAAGTGAATTTCACTTAAATTTTAATCCAACTATTAAGTATTGAAAAAATTTCTAACACACTAACATGAATATTCTTATACACACAGGAAGAGAGACACAGACACCCAAGCAGACTCGAAACACCCACTTTAGCTCACACATACAATTACACTCTAAACCCATAAATAGAGAGTCAGAGACTGGAGCAGAGAACGAAAAAAAATATAAATAATTTTTAATGCCAACATCATGCATGCATTTCTATAGCTGAGTGTCGAAGTGCATGACTGGCTGCTGCCAAAATGCTTGACTGATGCAGTGTTGCCACTTTGTGGGTAATTACCCGAATTTGGTATAAATTTTACGGTCGTGGGTAGAACGTGGATAATTTCTCTTAGGTGTAATTCAGGTGTAATTTGAAATTTTCACTTCAGATGCCCAAATAAAATCAAGATTTGATTTCAGTGATGACATTTATTTCTTTTTAAATATTGTTGCTAAGAAATGCACAGCTTTCTGAACCAAAGTCTCGGTTTCTTTTTAAGAAACGACTTCAATCATTAAACATACATATATTTCCAAATGTTTGGTAATGAATGTCGCAAGATGGACCCTTAGATTTCGATAAAGATGCCTATCATAGTGATTTAAAACCTTAAGTTTATTGAAAAAAGTTATTCAAACTAAAAACTAGCCCGGGGGAAGATATGTTTCCAATATTGCAACAAATAATTAATTTTATTATTAATTTTATTTCTATCTTGCTACTTTTTAATGATTTAGTTTAAAGAATTTTTAACGCCCTTTACAGTTTTAAAACTGAATTACGAAAGGGACAGTTGTATAAAACTCTGCAGGCATTTTGTTTGCTAAATAAGGTATAAAGGGTATTTTTAAAACCATGAAACTTAAAATGGTAGACAACACAAAAAAAATTAATTTTAATCGCAAATTGATACATGGCATTACCAATGGAAACGCATTGCAGACGTCCAATTTTGTTTCTCTTTTTCGATAAAATGAACAATGTTGACCTCCAAGGCACCGATTGTTGATGGTTTATCAGCATTAACCACTGACTTCACAGGAAAACAATCAATAAGTGTCACATCGCACGGCCTTGAAGTCTAATTGACAGTTTATTTTCTCTAAATCAACACATCGCCTTCATTTGTGAAAAAATGTTGCGTCATTTAAATCATAAAGTCACCTTTAAGTTGCGAAAATCGATGGCTGATTTTCAAATATTTGGATAATTTGGTGACGTTGTTCAAGCATGAATCTATTCATGATGATGTGCCTGAACAAAAAGTGGAAACAGTCTGACAGTTCGTTTGGCAGCTTATCTTTCGTAAGCTCTATGGGGCTAATTGGATAATTTGGTGACGTTGTTCAAGCATGAATCTATTCATGATGATGTGCCTGAACAAAAAGTGGAAACAGTCTGACAGTTCGTTTGGCAGCTTATCTTTCGTAAGCTCTATGGGGCTAAAAAGCATCCATTAAAAAGCAATGCCAATGAAAATTTTAAACCTTCCCAAGACATATCAACCAAATGTGGAAGTTAAACTCATTATTTTAGCAGTTTAATTTTATGTTTTTATTTTTTTTTATTATTAATTTTTTTTAGCCTTTAATGTTATTTTTGTTATTATTTTGATTTAAATAAAATTAACAGTTTGACTAATATTGATCTTCTTTTAATGAGTTTGTTGTGTTTTTGCTTTTTTGTAAATATCTTTTTATTAAATAAAACTTAAATTTTATATCAGGTGTAATTTCATTTTAATCGGGTAATTTTGCTTCATCTCAAGTGTAATTCTGAATCTTGCTGGTGGTAACACTGGACTGATGCCATTTTAAGCATTTGCAAGAGAATCCTGTGGAAGTGTAGGTGTGTGCGCGTGGGTGTGTGAGTGGATGAATGTAAATGTAAACGCCTGCCAAATGAGACTAAACGTGAACGAGTAAAAGTCGAATATTGAAGTAATTCATCACAACGATTACGATTAAATTGACTTAAGTGCCTCTGGCCTGAAGTGCATTTAACACAAAATAAAAAAGGAAGAATAAAAGACTAGATTAATAAAACAAAATGAAATAAAACATTTGCAAAAAAAAAGCAGATAGACTTACACCCATACAGTTTGAAATATCTACAGCACAACTATTTGTAATAGACAATGCAATGACTAATTCAAAAGGTTGGAACAGGAGATTAAAAGAATAAATTCTTTTGAAAAAAAAATACATTTTTAAAGCTAAATTATAAAAAGCAAAAAAGAGCTTAAAATAAAAGAACTCTAGTTTTAAACTAAAGCCAATGGAAAACATGTGTTTTTAATTTAACATAAACCAAGTTTTACTTAAACCTAGTTTAACTTGAACCAAATTTATTTTAAGATAACTTAAAACTAATTTTATTTTGAGAGAAAGCTCAAACTTGTTAAAATTAAAAATTCTCAATCGCAAATATTTAAGCTTCGATTTGTGAGAACAAACATTTTCTTTTCTAATTTTTACTTAAACTACGTTTAAACTTTAATTGTAAAATAAACATTAAAAAAGGCTTAATAAATATAACACAAACTTAAGGTTTAACCACGATTAAACATTTGTTTTAAGTAGACGCAGGTTTTCGAATGACTTTAATTTCAGTTTTTATTGACGTTTAAACTTTAATTGTCCGTTTAACAATAGTTAAACTTCCGTTTTTAGTAAGACCACTTTTCACAATAGTTAACCTTTTGTCTGTTGGAAAACCAAGCTTCACAAAAGTTTAACTTTTGTTCTTAGTAATACCATGTTTCACAAGAGTTAAACTTTTGTTTTTAGCAAAACCACAATACACAAAAGATAAACTTTAGTTTTTAGCAAAACCACTTTTATCATTAAAAAAAACTTTTAACTGTAGTAAAACCTCGTTTAACAATTTTCAAACTTTTAATTGTAGTAAAACCTCCTTTAACAATTTTTAAAGTTTCTTGTTTTATTAAAACCACGTTTTACCATATTTATACTTTCGTTTAAGGTAAAACGACGTTTAACCTTACTAAGCTTTAGTGTTTAGAAAACCACGTTGAAGAATACTTAAACTTTTGCTTTACGGTAAAACCACGTTTAATCTTATATAAATCTTATTTTTAAATAAACCACGTCAGACCATATTTAAAACTTAGTTTGATGTAAGACCACGTTTAACCATATTTAAACTTTTGCTTCAAATAAAACCACGTTTAATCATATTTAAACTTTTGCTTCAAGTAAATCACGTTTAACCATATTCAAACTTTTGCTTCAAGTAAAACCACGATTAACCATATTTAAACTTTTGCTTCAAGTAAAACCACGTTTAAGTATATCAACTTTGGTTTTATATTAAACCAGGTTAAACCATATTTAAACCTTAGTTAAACTTTGGTTTAAAGTAACAAAAAATTCAAACCATATTTAAACTTGCGCTTAAAGTAAAACGACTTTCGTTTTGAGTAAAACGTTTACCCTTAGTTTAACCATAGTTTTAAGTAAAACCACTTCTGAACACACTTAAATCTTAGTTTCAAGTAAAACCATGTTTAACCATATTTAGACTTTCGTTTAAGGTAAAACTACGATGGACCATATTCAAACTTTTGCTTCAAGTAAAACCCCGTTAAACTTTAGCTTTAGTTTTAAGTAAAACCACGTTAAGCCATATTTAAACTTTTGCATAAAGTTTAAAAATGTTTATCATAGCAGTGCACGCCTACATACAAGGCAGTGTCCCGTGACAAGAGATACCAAAAGTGATACGGACCTTAGGCCATCGATAGTAGATAAATGTTTCGCCCGTCATTCATGTGGGGCCATAATTGCCTGACAGTATTGCATCCAGGTTTCGCGACCCATTAAAAAAATCACGATTCACCACGGAGTTTTAATTAATCTTTCTGAGGAAAACCACGTTAAACCTTGACCTTATTTGAACAAGGTTGGCATCTTATTAAAAAAAAAAAATATTATATAAAAAAATTTTTGTTTAAACATTTAAACGGCCGACTGCTTGTTTATGAAAACATGGATACCCTGCAAATAATAGGACCATTCCAAACACGCGTGTAAAATGTAGCCCACAAGGGATTAGGACTAGTCCAAAAGTAACCCAAACTTATGGAAAAAACATGGTCTATTTAACATTACGATGTCCTAGGGAAGGACCATATAACCCAGCTTTGGATTACAAAGGAGTAATTTTAAAACTACTCCACTGTGTTCTTAAGAGGATTAGTTTTCAAGTCGTTTAAAAATGAAAGCATGTCATTAAAAACGAAGACATGTCGTCTCACTACAAACACTTTTTAACAATGACATGGTCCACGCTTGCATAACATCGGACCAGTAGTCCATTTTATCAAAATGGATCAGGTAGTCCAATATTCTTTGCAGGGTAATCATGTCCCCAAAAGAACAAAAAGTGTTGCCACTGAATGTTTTCACCTTTTCAAAAAAAAACCAAATTTTTCACCCTGCATAACATCGGACCAGTAGTCCATTTTATCAAAATGGATCAGGTAGTCCAATATTCTTTGCAGGGTAATCATGTCCCCAAAAGAACAAAAAGTGTTGCCACTGAATGTTTTCACCTTTTCAAAAAAAAGCCAAATTTTTCAACAAAAAAATTATATTGAAACATGAGAATTGCCAAATTGTTTCATAAGTTTCTGCCGATAATGATTACACTCTTTACTTAAGGAAAAGAAAATTTTCTACTTTCATGTTTTCTCATTTAATGCTGTTAAATTGTTTCAGATGAAGCTGAAGAACCAAAAGAGTTTATTAAGAAACATTAAACTGGCAGTAAGACATTCTAATACGAACAAAAAAACATACAACTTGAAATTCTATATCATCAGGCAAAAATGTTACATTCACGCCTTCACAATGCAACATCCTTTCCCCCGAAACAACGTCATCAAAATTCTTAAACACTCGCATTTAAGACAAACACAAAAAAAAGAGCAAGTGCGAAAATTCACACAATTCTCTAGATTCATACACAGAAAAAAAACAAAGCCCCTTCTTTTCTTAAGTCTATAATATATTGTATGAAGTCTTTAGCATCATCCTTCTAAAAATGTGTTTAGAGAGTAAAAGTGTTTGACTAAACGAAAGCAATTTAAACGTAAAAATAAAAAATAAGTTTGGAAGAAGAAAAAAAAATGATGTAGATGTTTTTTTTTTGTATATAAATTTTATAAAAAGAAATTAAAACCCGGGTGCAAAGGAGAAGAATAGAAGACTAAATGTTGGTAAAAATCTAAGTATTCAACTAAAAAAAAACACATTCGCACACTTAGTTACTCACAATAGGCACCACACACACAAACACACAATAGCCTTTAAGCGATTTGGTTAAAATTCAACTACAAACAAATCTTGCACTTAAACTTAAACACCCGCGCTACTAGAGAGACAAAGAGGAAAAGAGAGAGAGAGAGAGAGAGACAAGAAAGGAGAAAGTGAGAAACACTAAACTACAAACACAGATATCTAAATGTAGTTGCACAAAGAACTTTAAATGTGCAGCAGCAAAGCGAGGATACGAACTTTGGCCAAAAGAACTTAAAAGACCCCTAAGCACTATGGGCTTAAGTGCATACAAAATATGAATAAATGAATGAACGAGTGAGTGAATGCTAAAGCCACTTAAAAACTTCTAGCATAATTAGAATTATATACAAAACTTTTGCCTTGTATATTTTAAATAACAAGTTAAATTGGTTAAGCCACCCTTCCTCTTTCACTTCCCCTACCCCCTCCAAAACAGCATAACAAATTCTACTTTTCTGCGAATTATTTATTAAAAGTTATTTCAAATAATTGTGAACAAAAGGCACGTTAAAGAAGTTGAAAAGAAGTGCTCACTATGGGTCATTGTAGTAGAAAAAAATGCAAAAGCCCCATAAATACTTTCAACTGTATACAGCAATTAAAATAATAAAATAAATATAAGAAATAAAAAAAATTTGGTGAGACTCTAGTTTATAACTAGAATTATACTGTATCTTAAGCAAGATAAACGGCCAATTTCACCCAATTTCAGTTATAATTAACTTTGAGTATAACAGCTATACTTACCAAACTGTCAACAGACAGTGTTAGTAATAAGTATTTAAGTATAACTGAACTTGGCTTAATTGGCATTAAGTTAAAAAAACATTAACTGATAATCAATTTGAAAAAAAAAATTGTTTTAGATAGATTTAACAATGGTTTAATTTAAATTTTTAATTGAGCAAAAAGTTATGCATTGAAATTTAAGCCAAGTTTAAATTTTAATTATAAGACATCTAAAACTTTACTTAGATTTAAACTAGAAACACAAATAAACATTAATCTTTAGTTAAACCACGTTTAAACTTTTTTCATTTAAAATTTAATTTTAAGTTAGAGGCTAGATATAAATTAAAGTTCTGCCTTAAACCTCGTTTAAACAAAAAAAAAAAAAAACCCTTAAACCACGGTTGAACTTAAATTTTAAATAAAACAAGTTAGAGTGCTATATTCGGCTGTGCCGAATCTTTGATACCCTCCACCGACAGTTCGAATGTTTAAGGAGTAATATCTGTATGATGTCTGTTTATTATTATTATCTTAAACTGTGACTATTTGTTATTAATTATGGTTTTAGGCGACTAAACTGTTTTCCCATAGTAGGGTTTATATGGGGCCTAGGGTAAATTATAGACCGATCATCACGAAATTTCACGGCGTCATTTCTAGTCCTTTAAAACTGTAACGTACCAATTTCTGTTACGCTAGCGTTATTTTTTACGGTTTTGGCCGTACTTAACTGTTTTCCGGGAGTAGTGTTTATATGGGGCTTAGGGTAAATTATGGACGGATCTTCACGAAATTTAACAGCGTGATTTCCAGTCAAATAGAACAAATTTTTGCAAAATCTTACCTCATTCCGTGCCTTGTTCCAGCATTTATGTTATTTTTTGTAACAAAATTATCAATTTTGTTACACTGAAAGAATTTTCTTCGCAATACCAATTAATTTCGACATTAATCCCATGAAAAATTGCATTAAAAAGGAACCTATGCAGCTCTTCGTTGGATCAATGAAACCTGTTTCATTAAAAGGATTTAATGAAACATTACATTTGATCTATGAATATTATTCATTGGATGAATACTTTCAATAAAGTAAAAAACTTTTTTTTTTTTTTTTTTTTCTTATTTTATGTTACTTTATTTTATTTTTTATTTTTTTTCTGTCTCTGGCGGGATTCGATCGCGCAACCTCGGTGCTGATAGACTAGCTCACTACCAGCTAGTCTACCGGGGCAATGTAGTTTTTGGATAAAAAAACTATGTTTTTTACTCAATTAAGAGCGTAAATATGAGATTAAATTGTCCATAAAAACAATAACAACGTTGATTGAAAGTGGATTGAAAGTTTTTTCATTACTATAATGACATTTTTATTGTCATAATGAAAATTTAAATTTATGAAGGCAATTATTGAAATGTTGCTTTTATAAAAAAATTTTTTGATTTCATAAATTATTGGCATACATGTAACATTAGATGTATGAAATTATTAAATCTTACATTTTTTGATTAAAAATTAAACATTTTTTTAAGGAAACTATAATTTTGTATTAATTTATGAATATAGTTATGTTTGTATATTGTTTTTTTATGTTCCCAATTAAAAGTTTTTGTTTAACTTGGACAAACTTAAGTTTTCATATATCCAATGAAAATTTTTAACGTAATTACGAAATCCAATGAAGCGATTTTAACGAAAATACTTCATTATAACTATGAAATTATATTTAGACAATGAAAGTTTTCATTTACGCAAGGAAAATTTTTTTATGAAAATTATTCATTAAATATATGAAGCATTTTTCTTTTAGTGTAGGTGGGGGTTCCACATTTTGATTCATAGCTCTGGTCCTAAAAAACCGATTTTGCTGGATTTCAATCCCAAACTGCTTGGGATAACTACAAGCAATTTGGCACCAAGTTTGTTCATTTTTTCGAAAGTTGTTCGAAAGTGAGCGTGTTTTCAACAGACGGACAGACAGACGGACAAGGCTAAATCGACTTAGAATTACTCAAGTACCCAGAATATATATACTTTATGGGGTCTGAGATGACTAATAAAAAAGTTTCACACGGAATGACAAACTTAATATACCCTCTTCACAACTAATTGTGGTGGAGGGTATAAAAAGGCAAATAACTTTGTTTTGAATAAAACGGTGAAAATTAATTAAATTTTTAGCTTAAACCTCGTTTAAATTTTAAACAAAACCTTAAACCTAGGTCAAAAATATTTAATTTCAAACTAAAGCCTCGTTTAAAGTTTTAAAAAACCTTAAACCAAGGTTAAACTTAAATTTTAAACAAAAAAAGCAAATAACTTGGTTTTAAATAAAACGCTGAAAATATATTTAATTTCTAACTTAAACCTCGTTTAAAGTTTTAAAAAACCTTAAACCAAGGTTAAACTTAAATTTTAAATAAAAAAAAAAAACAAATAACAAATAAAACGCTGAAAATAAATTTAATTTCTAACTTAAACCTAGTTTAAACTTTTAAAACACCTTAAACCAAGGTTTAACTTAAATTTTAAATAAAAAAAAAAAACAAATAACTTGGTTTTAAATAAAACGCTGAAAATAAATTTAATTTCTAACATAAACCTCGTTTAAACTTTTAAAAAACCTTAAACCAAGGTTAAACTTGAATTTTAAATAAAAAAGGCAAATAACTTGGTTTTAAATAAAACGCTGAAAATATATTAAATTTCAAACTTAAACCTCGTTTAAACTTAAAAATAACTTAAACCACAGTTAAGCTTTAATTTTAGTAAAAAAAACCTATTAATTTAAAAATAAACTTACAATATAAAAGATTATAACAGGATTTAGTCTAATTCAATCCATTTATTTTGAAAAGCTTAATAATGAAATGTTATAATTCCACAAAAAGTTCTCTGTACAGTTTTTTGGTTTCTTACTGCACTTTTTATTGCTGGATTAAATATTTCGTAGGGGACTTTTTTATACCGCCTTAATTAGCTTTAGATTGATCAGCTTTCAAATAAATATAGAATAATCTTAAAAAAAACCTCGATTAATAGAAGAAAATCTTAAAGAAAATTTTTAAAATTAAAATAAATACTGATAAAATCTAAGAAAAACTAAAAATATTTTAAAATTATTTAAAATTAAATAAAATAAAATTAAAATCTTGACTAACCATCGTTAAGTTTTAGCCCTTTATTAATCTCGAGATTAAATTAAATTTCCAAACTGAAATTGTAAATAAACCACGTCCATCCAACTCAAAGTTTAAATATTATTGAAAGAAATCTCGAATTGCACTAAAATTATAATCTTAAGTTTAACGAGTCTAAGCTAATTTTAAATTTGGTATTGACATATCGATACCTTTCCATAAGAATGTATTAAGCGACACTTTTTTCGAAAATTACTTTTTGATGTGGAGCTATACTAGAAGTTAAGCGCAACATTTTGGCCTGGGTTTCGCTGCCCTGTCATGGATGCAAAGGAAACTAGAGTGAAAATAAAATTGTATCAACCGTCAAGTTTTCTCACTGGAATAATGTTGCACCCTGTAATTTCTATTATCCGCCAAAGAAATTATGCTAAGCCACATTTTTAAATATGTTTTGTATTCTGAAAATCGCTTTCCAAATATGTTCCTTTCAATAAAATCCGAAAAATCAAAATCGGTGGGTATTGATAAAAAACCAACTCAAAAAAATTTTAAGGACGATCGGCGAAGGCTAAGCCGTCCCTCAAGCCCGCCAAAGTTTGAGAAAAATCGTAAAGTCCGACTTGTATGACTTATATTTAGGAAAATATTAATTTTACATAAAAATCGTTTTCTAAGAAGTTGTTGTTAATAAAGTTTCCAACAACTTTTGCCTTAATAAGTTTTCTCTAAAACTCATATTGAAAAAACCTATTTAAAATAAAAAGTAAACAGCAGCATTGATGCGAATTTTTCTTTAGAACTGTTTTTTCTTACACACGTCAATTCAGCTTTAATATTTGTGTTTGTGTGCGTTTGCTTAAAAAAAAAAAATAGTCAAACGCATGTCATTTGTTTCTAACGTACCACGGTTGATAAAGTTGGTGCAAATGTACTTTTTTGATACAATTCAAAGCCTTAAAGTACGGTGGTATTCTAGGGTGACCGTTAAAATCAAAAGTTGGGTTTATTTAGGTCTCAATCGCCAATTTGGTGGGTATTGATAAAAAAAAAAAACAACTTAAAAAAATTTTTTAGGACGATCGGCGAAGGCTAAGCCGTCCCTAAAGCCCACCAATGTTTGAGAAAAATTATAATTTTACATGAAATCTGACTTTTATGTTTAATAATTTAGAAAATATTAATTTTGTAGAAAATTTGTTAACAAGTTTTTCTTTATCTCTTATTAAACAAAATAAACTGAAAATATCGAATAAGCCACTAAAAAATCTAATTTTTAATTCATTAAAGAAACGCATTTTCTATGAATTAGTTTTGTTGAAAAACATTTTTATTATTTATTTAAAAAAAAAAACCGACCAGCCGGGCACCTGGCGTTTCACCCTAATTTGGGTACGCTGAATTCAGTGCTGCTAACCGTTTTTTAGGTTAGCTCTTGTTTTCAAAATTTCGAAAACGGAGGAGGTTGCAAAGCGTAACTCAAAAACGAAATTCCACAATAATATTACCTTTAACAATTGTTATAGGTTTTTCTAATATGAGTAGTCGTTTTAGAAACCAAATTTTTTTGGCAATGGGGATAAAACAAATTATGTGAGGTTGGTCATACATTTGACCCAACTAAGGGCAATCTTGGCGCTGCAGTGGCCAAATTTAAGAATTATATTAAACCAGCATATTTGTATGGGAACCCCCCTAAAGGGTGGAGATATAAGGCAAGTATGTTTTAAGAAACTGTTAAGCACAAAAAACTAATGAAGGTCCGTCATATATTTAATCCCCCTTGGGGCGATTCCTTGGCAGTTCTGGGGCTTTTTCTTCAATATATTTCTAGTCTGTGTTGACAATTTTATATGAGAGCCCCCTTAAAGAATAAAGAAAGCGTACAGGTATGTTACAGGGATGATAAACGAGAAAACCAATATCGTACTTACGAACTTCTAAAATCGTACTTATTCGACCCCAATAATAATAAATGATTTTTTTTTATAAAAGAAAATACTTTTGTTTCGGTTACACTTGAAACCATTGGTACATACGGTCTATTTCGTTCCTTAGTTTTTATAATATTTTGGCATGAAGGCTTATATGCTGCCGCTGATACTTGATTTAGAATGTGGCATATGCAATCGTCCAATGATCAAGTGCAAAAATCTATTCACAATAGCGAAGTTTAGTGTTTGGTGCAAATGGTCTTGCAAAGAGCAAATACAAAATATCATAGCTGTTTAGTTAAATCCAACAACAAAATACACAGAGTTTCTTTAAGATTTCATAAAAACGCTACGTAATTTTGCATTTGCACTTTGGCAAAACCATTTGCACCAAACACTGAAATCCGTTGATATTCATTGGACAGTAAATAAGAGTTGCCATTTTATATCAATTATAAATATTTAGGTTTGAACAATTTGGAAATAGTACCAAATGAGTCACGGGGGTACCACCGTACTTTTTGGGTATGAATTGTATAAAAAAAGTACTATTGCACCAACTTTATCAACCGTGTTACGTTAGAAACAAATGATATCCGTTTGACTATTTTTTTTTTTTTTTAAGCAAACGCACTTAAACACAAATATTAAAGCTGAATTGACGTGTGTAAGAAAAAACGGTTCTAAAGAAAAAATTCGCATCAATGCTGCTGTTTACTTTTTATTTTAATTTTTTAGAGAAAACTTGTTAAGGCAAAAGTTGTTGGAAACTTTACGATTTTTATGTAAAAATAATATTTTCCTAAATATAAGTCATACAAGTCGGACTTTACGATTTTTCTCAAACTTTGGCGGGCTTGAGGGACGGCTTAGCCTTCGCCGATCGTCCTAAAAAAATTTTGGAGTTGTTTTTTATCAATACCCACCAAATTGGCGAGTGAGACCTAAATGAATCCAACTTTTGATTTTAACGGTCACCCTAATATATACACAGTGAAAACACACGTCTTGTTTGCATGTTAACGTGTATGAACTGTTGCATATAATATTACCCTTCACCACAGCTGGAAATATATAAGTTCGTTATTATATAAGTTTGTCATTCCATTTTTAATTTAACAATATCTGTTACTAATTGACTTAGTAATAGACTTATAACCACGTTATTATTACCAAAATAAGGGCTTTGGCACAATAGCGCCTTTATTATGAGTGATAGGTGGACCAAATTTAGTTGATATTTCTTTTAAGGAGAAGTTAGTAGTGTTAAGATTTGTATTAATACTATGGTTAAGGGTATATAAGATTCAATACAGCCGAATAAAGCGATATTTCATGTTTTTATTTAATCAATAATACAAAAACACTTTCTGAATTCTTGTTAATAGGACAAGCTTAAAAGTAATAATTTAACATTACTAATTAAAAGAAAAAATAATTAATTAATATGGTTTGACTTCTTTACCAAAAAAAAAATCCTATTACAAAAAAAAAAATTGAAAGAAAAAGCATATAAAAGTTTTGATTGAACTTGACGTTTAATTTTTAGGAGTATAATATTAGGAACAGATCAAATTGTTTATGCATTGCAGTGCTATGCTGTTTCTATGTTATATAAGTATCTAATTTTCGAAAATATGCATCTATGTATATTTAATAATAAGTTCAACATGGACTGCCAGGTATCTACTTTCAGTCTATTGGACCATTTATTGTTTTATAATGCTAATTTAAAAAAAAATCCGTTCAGCGGATGCACTTCTATGCGGTAAAGTAAAAACATACATTCATATAAAAGCTGGAAGCGGTAACGCTGCTTGGAAGTAACATCACACCCGAGAGCGGCGTAATTGACGACGTAGATATGCGATTACATAAGGCAAGGGCAGCGTTCTACAATCTTAAACCAAGATATTCATATACAACTGGCTCCTTAACAGGTTTGGTAAACCAAATCATTAAACGTAAACTGCAAAGTTTCACAAAAAGATGCCTGCGCAATTTTTTAAAAATATGGTGGCCAAGAATAATATCAAATAAACAACTACTACAAATCTCTGAGCAGGAAGACATCAATAGTCTGGGTTCAAACTATAAAATTTTTACAACATGAAAATTAATTAAAATTTTCTGATGATTTTTCATTCTTGACTCAATCTGGGCTCGAACCCAGGCGTTTTTACGGACAGGTTACCCTGACATGTTTCGATTGCAACCACTCAATCTCCTCAGAGGGCTTGCCGTTTAACACTCGCAGCCATCGACGACTGCTGACGTCATTAGTCAAACATCAATCCTTAAACCAAATTGTATTTAACCTTTGGTAGATCGAAATTTGCTTTGAATGATTATCTATTTTAATTTATTTTACATGTTCTTCCTTTACTTCTGTTTTTTCGTACTTTTGTCAAGAATTCTTCTTGAAGTTCAAAGTACATATTTTGTTTTGTTTTTTTCCTTTTTTTGTCTTTCTTTTTCTTGCTGACCTTTTCAGCACAACTTGAAGGACAAATGCAAACAGATCTCGTGCCTTAGCTTTAACAATAATTAGTATTGTGGTTATTTTTGTTGAACTATTTATGGTTTTTAATCCAAATATAAAATTTTTCTTTCAGAAAGTCTGGGGGCAAATCGCGACATTCGATATCGATCGAAATTGCAATACAATTTACATGGGAATTTCGATCGATATCGAATGTCGCGATTTGCCCCCTTAGTTCAATGGTGAGCGGGAAAGAGAACATGCATTTAATCTCTCCTCTCTCAACCATAAACTCAGAAAACTTTTATAGTGTGAACCCAGTCTTTCACAAATCAAAAGAAGAAAATTCAACTGGCTAGGCCACACTCTGCGTAAGCCATATGACGAAATATGCCACGCAACACTACAATGAAACCCATAAGGCGCATGCTTGCGGAGAAGACCGAATAGCACTTGGAGACGCACTATTTTCCTTGAAACAGGGAAATCTTTCAACGAATTTAGACACAATGCAACAGACATAAACGAAAGGAGTTCATACGAAACAGCTTATATCCCTGATGAAATACGATAGTAAATTTAAATGTATAAGTTGTTAATTAAACCACGTTTATATTCAATATGCAGTTTAAATTAAATCTCGTTAAACTTCCATTTAAAGTAGATTATATGAAATATTTACTTCAATAAGAATTTAAAAAAATGCTTTAAGCAACATTATTTTTATGAACTTAAATATTAACGTTATTTAAAAAACTTCTCGCCCTGTTCTCTCCCATTGTGCACTTGTACATCACACATTGGCAGCAGTCAAAAAGACAAGTTTTGGTTTCGAACAAGTACATTTTGTGTGTTTTTCGGTTGAGAACTTAAATTTGAAAAATACCGCAGAAATTTCTATTTCTTTTTTTTTTTTTTCTTTAAAAACCAGATTGAGTTGCACAAATAGATAAAGAACCCAAATGAAATATACTTTAGCAATTTTGCGAATGGTTTTAAAAGTATTTTATACTCAAAATTTGTATTTAATAAAAAATAAAAAAATTGGAATTTTGGCTTTAAAACCCCAGCATTAAAATAGTTTAACCTAAAAGCTGATACGACATTGTAACGAATTTTCATAGTTTATGGGTAGAGGTGTATGTGTTTATATGCGGTGAAAGAGGTGTAATTGGGCGTTAATAAAACCTGCATTTTGGGTGTATATGTATGTGTGTGTGTATGAATAGGATTATTGGATTAATTGAATACAGTCTTAGGCAAAAATATTCTTCCAACTTCTCTAAAATTTGAATGTTTATAAAAACATTTTTCAATTATTTTCCCTTATGAAATTAAATAATTAAAAACTTTACTTTATTATCATTTTTGGAAGACAGGGCGGGCGTACCATGTCGCAATTATCGATGTCTCAAAGCTGTGTGGAGAAGAAAAACAGTAGTGCCTGCTATGATGGTCTTATCTCATGGCAGATCTTAAACACTGGATAACGAACAATGCGTTTACCAATCGGTCCCATGTGTGAAAGAGCAACTTACACACGCAAGAAGTAATTTGAGGGTATGATCCGTTAAGATTATACACTTGCCCTGAGCTATCTAACGTCTGCTGTTTTTGGAACATTAATCAAATAGAAAATCGGCTTAAATTAAAAATTTAATCCAGTGAATTAAACGTTTAATTAATATTAATCAAAATCAACATCGATTTTTATTAAAAACTGAATCAAGTAAATTAAACGTATCAAGTGAGTTAAACGTTTAATCAAGTGAATTAAGCGATTAATCAAGTGATTTAAACGTTTAGTTGATAATATTAATTTGTTTACTGGTGCAAATTTCATTAATATCACAAATTTTTTAATTGAAATAAATTTTTATTTTTTTTTTTTTTTTGTGAAATACGCCAGCAGCTTAGGGATAATCCGTCCCTCAGGCCGAACTCTCCGCTTGGGTGGGATTACAGGATACTTCTTTCCACAACTTTGTGTCTAAGCCACAACCACCACGTGTCGTTTCAACGGAAAAAATAATCTTTTTAACGGAGAAGCGAAACTCCCGCAAACACAATCGTCATGAAAGACAAAAAGCATTTCCCGCAAGAAGTATACTTACGGAGGCATCAACCAGTTTGATGCCTTGCCACCAAGGGCTACAGCCCTGATCACAAGAGATCTTTTCGGATCTGCCCAGATTTCTCAGAATTCGTCTATTTTGGATTTTTGCCGAGTCCTAGGTATTGACTGCCACCTGAATACCTGGGAGGATGTACCACCATAAGGTGAAATATTACTAAGATTATCCCAACGAACACTCACCTAAAAGGGATGTTTCACTTGTGGCATCTCTGATCACGGGATAACGGCATTTATGTAGTCATGCACAGCATCTCGGAGCCAGACACTATGATTAATGCCGCTGCAGCGATTATTAAAATGAGAAAGATAAAAAAGAACACTTACCCTATCATTTCCCATCATTGGCGAGAAGGTGACTGGCCAAAATAGAATCCGACACATTCGATGGACTGTACGATCTCTCTGCCTTTGGACTAAAGTGCATTTTTAAACTTTGTTAGAAGTTCGAGTTGGTTGTACGGTTAGAGTTATGTTAAGTGGAATTGCTAGTATTACAATAGATCACTGGATCTAAGTGTACCAGTTGAGTACTGCCTGCCATTCCTACCTGACCTGACCTGATTTAACTTTATCAAATTGTTTGTTTACTTATGTTAAGCACTGCTATTGCAAATATTATGTTTTCATTACTGTACATTATAAAATGAGATTTTTTGTGTAAATTTTTTAAATTTGGTTAACCACAAAATTTACACAGTTACTCGTATAATTAAATTCCCTTCCATTGCCACAGTCTGTCGGCAATCCCTCCTCTTAGTTTGGAGAGCCGGGCACTCTTTTCAACAGAAAAACTATTATATAAAAGTCACAACCAAACAAACTAACAAAAATTGCAATTGTTTAAGTTATTACAAAAAAAAAAAACATTAAAAATGTTTATTACAAAACTTTTTATAACAAAACATTTTGTGCGAAAATGCGTGAAATATTTTCTCTTGCTTAAAAAATTTTATATTTTTAATATTTTCATTTAAACTTATTTATTTTGGCTAAAAATTTATACAATTTAATTGGATTATAAATTACATTGAAAATTTACAATGCCCAAAAGGTTGAAATATGCCAAAATACATGCAAAAAAATTCTGTACACAATTTAAAGTACTTAAGGGATTTTTTTGTTTTTGTTGTTGTTTTTATTTTTATAAGAGATATAATGAACCCAAATATTTTAAATGCAATCATATAATCCGAATAAATATTCCATGTAAAAAATTTTATACGGTTGATTATGGTGGCTTAGAATTGTGTTGAAAAATTGATGGTTTAACAAGATTTTTTAAGGCTGACTAAAATAAGTTTATAAGAAATTATTTAAGAAATCGGCTTTCAATCTCAACAGGGTTGACAGAGTTGAGTTTGTGTAGAAATCAGGATAAAATATTGAAGTTTAGGAAAATATCAAAATACGATTAACTTTAATGGAAAGTTTAAATAAAACTACGCTTTGCTTTAATGGAAAGTTTAAATAAAACTACGCTTTTCTTTAATGGAAAGTTTAAATAAAACTACGCTTTGCTTTAATGGAAAGTTTAAATAAAACTACGCTTTTCTTTAATGGAAAGTTTAAATAAAACTACGATTAACTTTAATGGAAAGTTTAAATAAAACTACGATTCACTTTAATGGAAAGTTTAACTTTAATGGAAAGCTTAAATAAAACTATGACTAACTTTAATGGAAAGTTTAAACAAAACTACGATTAACTTTAATGGAAAGTTTAAATAAAACTACGATTCACTTTAATGGAAAGTTAAAATAAAACAACGACTAACTTTAGTGGAAAGTTTAAACAAAACTATGATTAACTTTAATGGAAAGGTTAAATAAAACTACGATTAACTTTAATGGAAAGATTAAATAAAACTACGATTAACTTTTATTGAAAATTTAAATTAAACTACGATTAACTTTAATGGAAACTTAAAAAAAAACAACGATTAACTTTAATAGAAATTTTAAATAAAACTACGATTAACTTTAATAGAAATTTTAAATAAAACTACGATTAACTTTAATGGAAAGTTTAAATAAAACTACGCTTAGCTTTAATGGAAAGTTTAAATAAAACTACGCTTTTCTTTAATGGAAAGTTTAAATAAAACTACGTTTACTTAAATGGAAAGTTTAAACAAAACTACGATTAACTTTAATAGAAAGTTTAAATAAAACTACTATTAACTTTTATTGAAAATTTAAATTAAACTACGATTAACTTTAATAGAAAGTTTAAATACAACTACGATTAACTTTAATGGACAGTTTAAATAAATCTACGATTACTTTAATGGAAAGTTTAAACAAAACTACAATTAACTTTAATAGAAAGTTTAAATAAAACTACGATTACTTTAATGGAAAGTTTAAACAAAACTACGATTAACTTTAATTTAAAGTTGAAATAAAACTACGATTCACTTTAATAGAAAGTTTAAATAAAACTACTATTAACTTTAGTAGAAAATTTAAATAAAACTGCGATTAACTTAAATAGAAAGTTTAAATACAACTACGATTAACTTTAATGGAAAGTTTTACTAAAACTACGATTAACTTAAATGGAAAGTTTAAATAAAACTACGATTACTTTAATGGAAAGTTTAAACAAATCTACGATTAACTTTAATGGAAAGTTTAAATAAAACTACGCTTAGCATTAATAGAAAGTTTAAATAACACTACGATGAATTTTAGTGGAAAGTTTGAATAAACCTACGATTAACTTTAATGGAAATTTTAAATAAAACTACTTTGATAGAAAGTTTAATAAAAACAAAAAAATATTCAAAGTCTTGTAAAAAAAAGTAATAACTTCAATATAAAGTTTATATAAATCTACCGTTAACTTAAATTTAGAGTTTAAGTATTAAGAATCAGAATCAAAACTGGAGTCGGAGTCGAACTTCTTTAATATAAACTTAATAAAATACCACTATTAAAATTTGGAGTTTAACTAAAGCCACGATTAATTTCTTTACGAAGTTAAAATATTATCACGACTGACTTCATTACAAAGTTTAACTTAATCCAAGATTAACTTCAATCGAAAGTTTAAATAAACTACGATTAATTCAATATGATGTTTTAATGAAAACAAAGCTAACTTAAATATAAATCTCGAATAAAATTACGATTAATTTTAATGTGTAGCTTAAATTAACAGACGATAACTTTTAATATAATCTTAATAAGACCCCGATTAAGTTAACTATAAAATTTTAAGAAAATTAAATTTGCATTACAAAATACGAGAGAAACATTTCCATTATTTAAATGTATTACCGATGGCGAACAATGTATACAGACGATTGAAGGCAAAGAACAACAAGAGATATCAAGAACAAAATTTGTAACACTAATAGAAGATCACATGAGAAAATCGAAGACTAATGCAAGAGACAAACTCATATTAAATACAGTGGCTCAAACAGAAAAATATTTGGCTGACAACAAGGACATAATTATACTCAATTCAGACAAGGGTAATAAAACAGTTGCAATGACGAATGAAAAGTATAATATGAAGATGAAAGACATTCTCAAAGATATGTGTACATATAGACGCCTGAAGAAAGATCCCACTCTAAGTCTACAGAATAAGAATAATATTCTTGTCGATAAATTATATCATTTAGGTTTATTAAACTTATATGACAGGAGAAAATTGACAACCAGGATTGCGGTATCCCCGATAATATACGGTATACAAGGACAACATGCCATTACGACCTATCTGTTCATCGATTAACTCACCATCTTACGGTTTAAGTAAATATATAATTGACGTTTTAAAAAACTTGACTAATAATTCCATTCACAATGTAAGAGACGCAAAACAGTTTAAGTGCAAGATAGATAATACAAGAATAGAAGATGACGAAGTTCTAATATCATTTGACGTAATTTCATTATTTCCTAGCATTGAAAGAAAATGGCATTTGTTGGAGGAACATACAAAAATACCAAAAGAGTTATTTATGGATATATATTGAAGTTTTGTATAATGGATTGCAGACATTTTAAATTTAGAGATAATTATTACCAACAAAATAAGGGAATGCCAATGGGTTCTCCAATTTCTCCAATAATTGCAGACATAATTATGGAAGAATTATTAAACACGACCCTTGATAAAATTAAAAATAAACCAAGAATGATGACAAAATATGTAGACGACCTGTTTGGAATTTTAAAAATAGATCGAGTTGAGGAAACTTAAAAGACTCTTAACTCATGTAACAAACAAATACAATTAACACTGGAGAAAGAAAAGGACAATCAATTACCATATCTAGACCAGCGGTCATCACAAAGAGACATAGTTAAAAATGTGTATGTAGTGGTGAGTGCAAAGAGAGAAAAATAAATTTACTCGTTTGAGACATTAACTTACAACGACAACCGGAATAAGGCTGAATATTTTAAAATTTGTTTTTGTTTTAAATGTAAGTTAAACGAACGAATTTTGGGCTCAAAATCTAAAAAACATTTAGTATGTTAAATTCAATTTAAGTTTAAATTAAAGCCATCAGCGTAAGTGTGAGCTTTTATAAAAGAGCTTTGTGCTTTCACACTTACGAGAGCACAACAGCCCTTCAGATTTTGGAGACAACAAGTTGCTTATTGTAAGAAAATTGTAAGAGCTTTCAAAGCACACCGAAGACTTGCTGTCTTCCTTGGCAAAGAGTTTCGCGATGAACAGGCTGGATTTCGAGCCTCTAAATTCTGCTTATACCACATAAATATCCTCCGTGTTATAATTGAGCAATCTGTGAAATGGGATCCCCCTCTACCTGGCTTTCATAGATTTTGAAAAGCTTTCGGCCACTTGCCCACACTGCCATTTGGAAGGAACTAATCTGTAAAGGTGTACCCAAAAAATAATTGAGATTATACAGGAGTTATACAAAAACGCAAATTGCTTCCCAAAATTCGGTAAACTACTGGGTTTCCGTTACCGCTGGTGTACGACAAGGCTGCATGCTACACTGATAGAAAATTGCATCTTCATATTGATGATGCCCTAACATCAGAATTGTGACATCAATGATACTACAAATGGCATCAGTGATGCAAAAAGTACGTGTCATCAATTTTATGAATATAGTGACATCAATTCGATGCCACATTTTGTATATTATTGACATTATTTTCATGATTTCAACGTATTATAAGAAGCAAAAATTCCTATATTCTATTTTTTTAAATTATTTAGTTATATACATCAAATTTTTTAAGCAGAATGATTACGAAAACCATATGGGGCATGGTATCTTACTATTGAAAGTTATTCTGTAAACAAGGGTCGTAACTCAACAAACACTTTGACATAAGTCAATTCCAATGAGTTTAACTTAATGACAAACTGTCATAAAAATCATGCTAATGTGTCCTTTCTCCGATGTTACTGCGTCATCGCACTGATGACATGTTCGTCATTTCTGTGATTCCGATGTGTCATCCCATTGATGACATAATTTCATTTTGACCCTGATGACACTTTGGCCAAGTGATGTTAAGGTTGACATTACCATGATGAAAAGTGTTATGGGGTCAACGAAGACACTTGTCATAGTACTGATGTCAAAATACATCAGCGTTATGACGCCTTTTCTATCAGTATATCGGCGTTACTATTAAACATAATGCTGGACAAAGTTATGGGAAACGCAACAAATAACAACAGAGATGGAAGAATTTGCAAACAGTGGCCATATCCCTCAGGGAACTCATTCATTAGAATTTCAGTTTAAGTCATGTTTTTTCAGTTTGTCATATTTTTTCAGAAATCAGAAATCTTAATATAAGAGACAAATAATGTATCAAATTAGTTTTTAATATTAAAATGATTGATTTTTCATAAAAACTTATAAATTTCGTATAATTAGTCGTATTTAATTTACAATATTTTTTTATCGCATGCGATATTTTTTTAATATTTTTATCGCATGCGATATTTAAAAAAAATTAATTTAACTTTTTGTATTCGTCTTCACACACGTAGAAATGATTTTTTTTTAAATTTTTTATTTCAAATAATTTTACATCACAAAAATATTTTAAAGCCTCAGCACCAATATTGACATTGAAGAGGCAGGCTAAAAGGCAACGAGTTTTAATTCATTATTTACATAAAAATATTATCGATTTAAATTTTAATATTAATTTTTTTCAGTTTTTTCTATTTTTTATTTTATCCAGAAATTTAAATATAAATTACCAAATAATACTCAAAAAGTGTTTCGAGATTGGTTAATTAAAAATATTTTTTAATTCCCTTTTAAATGTTCAATGCTTCAAAAAAACAAATGGTAAATTACACTACGTGACAAAATTTCAACAAAGTCGTGACCAAATGAATCTGGTAGCTAATCTTTATGTAAAATGAATCCGAATATGAAGTCAGAATTGTCAAAAGTAGAACAGTTTTTGAGATATTCCAAAATAACCGTTATTTGTGTTTTTAAAAAAGATGATGTGACTGAAATGCAAATATCTTCAAAAGTTGTAAACGGATTATATAATTCTTTCTTTTTAGTGAAAGGTTATAAAATTTATAAAATAACCATGGATTGCTTGTGAAGATTGGTAAAGAATTGACAGAGTTACAGGGGAGAAAAATTCAAACTTCATTGAAAATTTTATGATTTTGTTCAATTTTGATCTTTTCAAGTTATTTTTTTTAAACCAATGATTTAAAAATCCTAATGTTTTATTGCATGCGACATTAGATTATTTTAATATGAACATTTTGAGCCCAACAAGACATATATAGGTACAAAAATGACAAAAGTTAACCCACATAGAAATTCAATAGTTTCAAGCAATTTTAAATATTTATTCCCTGCAAATAATAGGACCAGTCCAAACACGCGTGTAAAGAGTAGTCCACAAGGGACCAGGACTAGTCCACAAGTAACCCAAACGTATGGAAAAAACCTGGTCTATTTAACATTACGATGTCCTAGGAGAGGACCATATAACCCACCTTTGGACCACTAAGGAGTAGTTTTAAAACTACTCCATGGTATATAACCCACCTTTGGACCAGTAAGGAGTAGTTTTAAAACTACTCCATGGTATACTCAAGAGGATTAGTTTTGAAGTCGTTTAAACACGAAAGCATGTCGTTAAAAAACGAAGACATGTCGTCTCACTACAAACACTTTTTAACAATGGCATGGTCCATGCTTGCATTACATCGGACTAGTCCATGGAGTAGTCCATTTTATCAAAATGGGTCAGGTGGTCCAATTTTATTTGCAGGGTTGTTACTAAAAATTTAGCTTTGTATATTTATTTGTTGTGGGTTAATGCAATTAATCTTCTGTAACTTTTTCATTTTCGCACCGATCTGGTTTCTATTGGGCACAAAATGTTCGTATTGAAATAGGCTAAAATTTTATATTTTGGATATTTGCATTTCAGTCACAGCATCTTTTTTAAAAACACAAATAACGGTTATTTTGGAAAACTGGAGTAGTCTCGAAAACTGTTCTACTTTTGACAATTCTGACTTCATATTCGGATTCAGAGGACAATTTTACATAAAGATTAGGTGTCAAATTCATTTGGTCAAAAAATTGTCACGTAGTGTTATTGTTCTCATTTGGACCAGCAAAACAAATACGCTGCTTTGACAATTCAAGGCGACATATAGATACAGACAAATTTTGGCTTTGTCTTGTTAACCTACGTGTAATTTGTACATTCTGTTGGAATTGAACTGACGAACTTCCAGTATTAATTAATCGATTTAAATACCAAAAGACTATTAAGTTAAAGCAAAGTTTAAACTCCACATCGTATTGAGTGCAGGGGCTAAATTACGTCATTCGATATCGATCAAAATTCCCATTTAAATTGTAATTTCGATCGTTATCGATTGCCGTAATTTTGCCCAAGGATTTGAATGTTCAGCAGTGTAATTACGGAGCATTTTTCTTTCATTGAAAAAAAAAAAAAATTATAAAAAGAACCTTCTGCCCAAAAAGAAAGTCAATAATTCAACAGACCTTAACGATCTTTTCCCATTTATTTTTGATTATTGGAATTAAACTTTCATGATTGCTTTCTCTATACAAATGTGTTTTCAGCCTGCTGTTGTTTTCAAAACTGTGTGTGTGTGTGTGTAGTTACCCTGCAAATAATAGGACCAGTCCAAACACGCGTGTAAAGAGTAGCCCATAAGGGACCAGGACTAGTCCAAAAGTAACCCAAACGTATGGAAAAAACATGGTTCATTTTAAATTACGATGTCCTAGGGGAGGACCATATAACCCATCTTTAAAACTACTCCATGGTATACTCAAGAGGATTAATTTTGAAGTCGTTTAAAAACGAAAGCATGCCGTTAAAAACGAAGACATGTCGTCTCACTACAAACACTTTTTAACAATGACATAGTCCATGCTTGCATTACATCGGACCAGTCCATGGAGTAGTCTATTTTATCAAAATGGATCAGATGGTCCAATTTTATTTGCAGGGTAGGACCAGTCCAAAAACGCGTGTAAAGAGTAGCCCACAAGGGACTAGGACTAGTCCAAAAGTAACCCAAACGTATGGAAAAAACATGGTCTATTTAACATTACGATGTCCTAGGGGAGGACCATATAGCCCATCTTTGGACCACTAAGGAGTAGTTTTAAAACTACTCCATGGTATATACAAGAGGATCAGTTTTGAAGTCGTTTAAAACGAAAGCACGTCGTTAAAAAACCAAGACATGTCGTCTCACTACAAACACTTTTTAACAATGACATGGTCCATGCTTGCATTACATCGGACCAGTCCATGGAGTAGTCCATTTCATCAAAATAGATCAGGTGGTCCAATATTATTTGCAGGGTAATAAAGCATCCGCATTCCACATAAAAAACACACAGAACGATTTTCTTTATTTATTATTATTATATTATTTCTTTTTTAAGTTTTTGTGTTCATTATCGTTGTTTTTTTTATCACATCATCAATTTTATACACGTTTCATTCGATAATTCGATTTTTTGCCCATAAAAAATTACGCAATTTTCTTATCTTTGCTGTTCACCTTTTTTCACTGTTTTGTGTTTTTGTTCGAAAAACTTTGGAAAAAGGACAGAGAGAGAGAGAAAGGCCAAATGCTTTATTAACAATATTTTTCTAAATAAAGGCAGAACATTTTCTATTAGTGTTCTTTTTTGTCTCGGAGGTTCTGGTTCAAATATTAACTGCTGGTAATTTATTTTTTTCTTTATTTGTCCTCTTGTTTTTTTTTTTTAATTTTGAAGAGAAAGTTTTTGCTTTTTACAATTTAATTAAATCTAAACATTTACAAAAAGAAACGAAGAATAAAGTCTCGAGTAAAATAAAACCTTAACACAACGTATGGACAATGGGAAAAGGTAAACGGACAAAAAAAAAAAAAACAAATTTAATCTTCTGTTCATTACAACAATAAAACAGCAATTTTAAAGGTCGTCTGTCAATCGCCCAACCCTTAGTGATGGTCATTATAAGCTGTCTCTGATATCACAGCATCCCTGAAATACTGGTCCTGAATACCTTTTCACACTTTGGGTATCATCATCGGTCGAGCAGTTAAAAAAGTTTTTGATGAAATAATAAGATAAGTGGACAATGACAATGTTAATCCTGTTCATTATGACTTGATAGACAAAGAAGTAAAATTGCTGTAGTCGGCTGTGGCAATTTCTATACACCCTTTATAATAGTATTGAAAAGCCAGTTGTTTCCTGACTTATATGGTATGGGTGATATCGTCCTGGTTCCGGAAGCATACTTCTATAGGCTCTAAGTTAAATAAAGATCAAAATTTTAAAGTAAATAATTGGAGAATATTTGAGCTCAATTTGATCAATTTAGCTTGCTTTGTATGGCCCCATTGTAGTAAAACCATAAATTCGGGAGGGCACTTGGAATGATGATTGTATTGGGACTATGGGAAGTAATGGGTCGATTTAGCAAATTTTCTATGTGAAACAAAGCGAATCATAATCACTTAGTTAGATCTAGGAGGGATGATCACACAAGAAGTTTGTACGAAGTTAGTCTGCTTGATAAGGGCAGGTTTCTCGAGGGAATCTCTGATCATAGGATTATTACTTTGGAATTTTGGTGTAACACCACAAGTAGAGTTCCCGAATAGGGACGGTTGACGTGGTTTCAATGGGCTCAATGGGAAGGGTCCAAGATGGACACTTGCAATGGTGCCGTATTTATGACGTTTATTGACGTGAAAAGGTCTTTTAGGCTCCCGGATGAGTGCAGTGTCTTCTAGGCTGAGAGTCTAGCGATCTGGAGGGCCACGGAGGTTATACTGGAGCACATCGTAGGAGGATCTGTAGTGCCAATTTACGTCGATAGTCAGGCCGCGCGCAGGGCATTGACAAATTATACGGTGCGATCGTGCCCGGTAGCAATTCTCTAAGAGATCTCATTGGGGCCTTCGCGGTAAGGCTGTGTTGGGTACCCGGACCCTGCAGGGTGAATGGTACTGATGTGGCGAACGAACTCACGAGAGAGGGTTCCAATCTTGACATAGGGGTAAGGAACGGGGGTTAAACCCCCTTATGTCACTACTATATGGTAAATATTAGTTAAAGATCAATCCTGGGATCCGCAAGGATTCAAATTTGACCAGTCATTAAATTACTGGCAACAGTTGACGCGATCGTAGAGAAGCCGTCGAGGGGTATCGGAAGATGTGTTTTTTCTGCTTGTAATGCTTCCATGGAGTTCTTCGAAACAGAGCATAACAGTTTACTGTTGTGGCGATTTTCTTTCTTCGGACATTAAAAATCTATTGGATGCGTTAAGCATCCGTAATGCCTGGGCTCTCTTAGGTGTTTTGATATCAAGAAGTACTTTGGGGGTCAGTAGCCGCCGGCCTAGCAAACCGGTCTGACTATTGGTGAGATCTCCGTTGGTATGCTTTAAAAGAAATGCTTCCAGAGTCTCGAAGACTCGGAAGATGGTCTCATCCTTCTTCGAAGAGCACGTGGTAGCCAACAGGGTATCATTTTTCGTAGGTGGGTCAATGTGGAATGTACATCTACTGCGATGTTTAAATCATCCTAAGATTCTGTTGCCATCAGTACGGAAACTGCAGTGGAGGTTAGATAGCTCCAGCTCCTAAACAAGGGGCAGAGTGTGATTTGGCGGTTGTACTCCCAAATTGCAACCGGTGTATGAAACATGATTCTCGCATACTTTTGAGGGGATCACCATGTGGTTAAGATCCACCATGAGATTAAGCCCATAGTGAAGGTGCTCATGTGAATCTATATCGCAGTTGTGCGTGCATAAAGCGAGTGTTCTCAAATGGATTTATCGTGCTAAAGCACCAAAAAACGTCCAAGTAATTAAATGCAGTTAATTTAAATTGTATTTAGTAGATTTTGTCTTATTAAAATTTCCTGCAAATGATGAAAAGTTATGTTGAAATTAATTAAAAAAACTAGAGCTCCTTTTCCAAAAATCCGCTTCTTTTACTGAATAATAAAAACAAAAATTGCCAGCATATAAACACTAATTAATTAATTAAACAACGACAAAATTATGACAAGTCTTTTGTAAAAGGTATACAAAAAAACCCAACACCAAATTCACTGTAAAATAACTAAAAAAGGGGTTTTCCCATGATTTGTTATAAGAAAAAACAATAACTGTGTTAGCGTGTGTGCAACAATAACAACTAAAAGAACAGAGTTCAAAGTTCAGTTCACTTGGATTGAGAGAGTTCAGTTAACTGCGGTTCAGTTCAGTTGCCTGTCACAAACAGTCAGTCATTTTTACAATAAAAAATAAGCGACATTTATAAAAACAAACCCACACAAACACACACACACGCACACCTAAAATTCAATAAGTTCTTGAAGGTTTGTCTGTTTGGGTGTTAAAAAAAATTAATTAACAAAATATTTATAAAGTCATTTTTAGTTATAAAAGTAAAAAAGGGAGAAATCAAAAATTTTCCCAAAATCACATTGTTTTTACAATTTTATTGTCTACAACTACTAAAAGACTCAAACAAAACAATTAAATACTCTATTAAAAATTTCTTAGTAAATTTATCAAACCCAACTTTTCTCTTTCGCCCCTACCCCGTCATCCTCCTTTCGCAATCTAAAATTTGATAAACTTTTATTACTCAGACACATTAAAACTAAAACTGAAGGGTCTGGTATTAGTGTCTATGTGTGTTTTTGTTTATAGGGAAATGGTGGGTGGGGTAATAGTGGGCGTTTAGGTTTATTTGTTTAGAAAATTGGATGTTTAAAGTTTTCATTTCTGTAAAATGATCCGAGGAAAATGGGAAGAGAAAAGTGTGTCAAAATGTTGAAGTAAGTGACTGACAGAGTGAAAGTGTATGAGTGTTGAAATGTTGGTACTATAAGACTGCCTTTGGCTGTTTGTGTGTGAGTGGCTGAGTTTGTGTTTGTGTTTGTGTGTGTGTGTGCGAATAAACAATATTATTTGTCAATCTAAAAAGTCAATATTTGTGTAAATTGTGAACTCATTTAAAAATGAAAACATCAAACAAAATACTGATGGATTTTACTTTTCTTTGATTTCCTTTCTTAATTTAGTTTTTACAATTCAGCTTCTGTTTTCGTTTTATTATTTAAACAGACATTTAAATAACGCACAATTGCTTCTGGGCTAAAATACAGTAACATTTATTTTACTTCCATAATATTTAAGAATGATGTAAAGTAGTTTCTTCTAATGCGATATATCCAGCTACCCAGCGAACAAAAATGTAAACCTTTGCTATCTAGATATGCGATTAATTCTTAAGTTTAATAAGAATTGCAATTAAATTTAGGAGTCCTGATAAACGATCAATAGGATGCACTGAAAGAAACAAAATGTTCTATGCGACTGGCCAGAAAAGCCTTCTTCAATTAAAATTAAGTCTTAACTAGCTCCACGATATCGGCCTAGTGACAAAGTTTCGACTTTATAAATGTTATGTTTGGTTCATGCAAGAGGCGGGCGAAAAGAGAAATATCGTTCATTTGCTGCAAGACCGGCATAACTCAAAAAATTAAATTTTGGAGTTAGAGATGCATAATTTTTCGCTTTGTTTTCTTTATATTATGTATTAAATTCATCTTTATATCTTTTATATTTTCCCAGTTTGAAGAGAATGCGTCTTCTTTTTTTCTTAGTAGTTAAAATGGAAATGGATTTTTTTGAGTTATGCCGGTCTTGCAGCAAATGAGCGATATGTTTATACGGACAGATACTATGCACTGATCAAGTTACAAATGATGAAGTACTAAGGAGAATAAATACTGACAGTCAGTTAATAAAAATAACAAGAACAACAAGGTTAGGTTTCATTGCCAGCCATCGAGAGACGGCTCACTTGGGTCCTTCAGTACTCCCTTTGAAATACCCAGCGCCAAAGCCTATTCTGAAGAACAGTTACTCAGATGGCGTCACTGCAAAGTTTAACCAATTCGTCTTCCCAATGAAGATAAGAAGCGACCTTAGTTATAACAAAGACTGATCCTCCCATCAGGCAAGCCAGGTATTTTTCCCTAATGCCCCGGATCTCAGGATATTGACAAAGAAAGTGCAACACAATTTTCTCTTCCTGCTCATTATGAGAACTTCTACAGTAGTCATTGAATTCCAGACCCATTCTCCTAGCAAGAGTCCCCTCAGGTCTGTGCCCAGTTACAAATGAGACCATTGTTCTAATCTGTGCTCTTTTGAACCTTAGTAGAGAGCTAGTTTTAGGCCACGGTGCCCTGGATTGGGAGCAGATGGACTCGCAAATCCATCCCATCAGTGCAGTTCTAAAAGCCTCGCACTTGATAAGTAACTTGCAGTGAATGTGAATCAATGAATGTGTCATCCATGTTACCACTTCGTTTGGCCAGCTCATCTGCTATCTGGCTGCCTGGGCAGATATCCTAATGACAAATATAAGATTACCTTACTAACTGCTATATGAAATATAAAAGGAAAACATCAAAGAGGAAAAAAGGGTCTGAAGAAAAATTCAACAACGGTTAGACTACCCGGATGATCGAAGTCTGCTAGAAGCAGCCGAGAATAGACAATTAATTATGACTGAAAAAATATTAAATGTATTTTGTTAAATATTATACAGGGCGGGCTGAAAGTCACCATGGGGTTAATAGCTTTTCGGTTTTAAAATTTTTTTTATTAAACTTATGCAACTTTATTAAAAATATGTAAATAAAACCTGGAGAATACATAATGGAAAGATCCACTACCGAAAAAAGAAACAGCAAAATATAATTTCATTTTAACGCAAAAAACATTTCGCCGACATTTTAACGTCAGAATTTCGCTCTCTAAAGCAATGATACGTTGCTTAGTTCATCGTCACGACCAACAAGGCACCGATTTGCCCCCAACGAACAGAAAATATTAAACGCGTAGAGCAAAGTGTTAACGAAACACCAGAAACATCAAACTGAAGGCGTTTTGCCCCACAACGGAACATTAAAAAAAATTATATCGCTGCAAATAAGACTTGGGTGTTTGTAATTCTCATTCGTTTTACAGTTTTATTTGTATAATATCTTTAGCTTTTTCAAAGTCTTTCTGGCCTAAGCAACCAGTGATATGTGGCTAGGAACAAGCTTAACACCAGCAATAAATTTTAGTGTATTTCTCAATAAATATTGTGCATTTAGCACATCATAATTAATGAACAAAAAGTTGTTTAAAGTCGTTTTCTGTAAAACTAATATTTTGAGTTATTAGGATGTTGCAGCAAATGAGTAAATCTCCACAATTGCGAGCTGTACTTGGCGCACAAGGTTTAAATAGACATCCAGCCGAACGAATGGAAATCGTGACATCGACTTAAAAAGTAAGTCGAACGGTTTACTAAAATGCTCCACACATTAACACAATAATCCTTCCACTATTATGATGGCGTATGTATAATGAAGAAAATAAACTTTTCATAAGCTCCTGTAATTATATTCTACAGTCTTAAAAAAAATATAATAAAAGGAGTCACTATTTCAAATTAATTTCCATCAAACTGCCGTTAAGTGGATTAATGGCTGGCAGGAAGTATTTCTTTGAAAAAAAAATATACTTTCGTTCTCAGTAACATGTTTCCCATAACCTTAACTGTTTTCCCTGAATTTCTTCCTAAGAAGAAAATATCGCCGTCAACCTTGAGCTAAATGCATGAGTAATAATAAAAAATGACAGTTGACGTTTAAACTGACAGCAGACAACACAACCTACAAAACATGGCAGGAATATGTTTGTACATATTTCGAAAAGAAAAACTCAAACCAAAAAAAAGAAGGAAAAGAAAAGATAGAAAAACACCAAAAGTGTTAAAGCTAAAGGCAATCTCTGCCTCGTCTGCATGACACTTTCACTAACGATGAAATTCTCGGTGGTGGTGGCAGAATTTTATTCTTCCAACAAATAAAACTAATAAAATAAAAAAAAAAAAAAAATAAATAGAAATTAAGTGAAGGTAATTTTTAGCCAAAAAAAAAAAGGCAGAGCAGATTGTTACCGGGAGAAGCAATGACAACGAAAAGGCTGGGCAATTAATCAAGTGATTTAATTGACAGTGTAAAGTGTGTAAAAAATGTTACGAATTTCGAAAACTGCTGTTGTTTTCGTAAATATATATGTACAGTGGCGCACACGTTGTTCAGAAGTTTGATTTCTAACAAGAACATTTTTGGTTTATAATCTATGGATTAACCAAAAGCCCCCAAGGTGGAAAAGGCACCATCACACACAGGTAGCAATTTAAGTGTAAAGTCCGACATAATTTTACTCTTGCCCCTTGTTAAGGAGCTAGAGCTTTCAAAGCTACACTGCTTTTGAAAAACTGCCAGCAGCTTCTGTTTAATAGCAACGGTAAATAGGGATAATCGTCCCTCGGGCCCAACTCTCTCACAAGTGGTGAAATATCAGCACTTCAGGAATATCCTTTCGACGACTTTGGGTTCCCTAAGTGATGCCCGAAAGTACTTTTTCAACGGAAAAGCGAAACTTCCGCAAAGACAATCATCCTGAAAGACATGAAGCATTTCCCGCAAGTAGCATACAAACGGAGACCTTAACTTAGTCAGTTCGTTGCGGCATCACCAAGAGGACTCCCGTACATATTTTTGCTTGGTTTTTATTTTAGCGACAAAAATGTTAATAAAATGGATTCACCAGGTGTGCAATTAAGCAGGGTTCAAAAAACTGCAGTCGAAACCAAAAACTGTCGAACAAAAAACGGAAATTTGTGTACAGCTTTTAGATTTTTGATTTGTTTTGACAGCGACTGTTTACATTTAATAAATCAGAAGAAAAAGCAACAGTTTTTTTTTGTCCAATGATAAATGAAGAAGTGGAAGAAATAGCAGGCAGATTTTCTACATTGACTGCAGCTTTTTAAGAGCTGCAATTAAGTCATGTCGCCATAATGTCCTACATTATATTTTACAATTGTTTAAAATAAATGTTGTTGTGTTTCAAATAAATCATTAACTCGTCATAAGTGTACGGAAGACATTTAAATTATAAGCGGTAGCCCACAGCAGTCACATATACAGAGTGGGCCAACTTGGACTGACTGGTGGTGCATCGCTTGTCAGTAATTCTTGGGCCAATTGAATTTTATATGGAAACATCTTCAGATCAACTTTTAGAAAACGTCGTAGCGATGTTTTGGAGATGTTCAATTGAGTAGCTCGTCGACGAGTAGACACAGTTGGATCCGTGCGAACACTTTATCGTACAGCTTCTATAGCTTGTTCTGTGCGAACAGGCCGAACATCATTTCTTCGTAGTTCATTACCCACTGAACCCAAATTCTCAAAACGGGTCATTAAGCTTCTTATCATGTTTGCACTTGTAGCCTCTGCAGAATTAAAATGCTGACGGTATTTTCTTTGCTTTTTAACAATTGATCGTCCGCAAACATAGCAAAACTCAACATTTTTTACACGCTCTTCCACTGAGTATGATAACATTATCAAATTTTATAAAATTCTGTATTATCTGCAAAAAAAAAAAATTTCAAATCAGTCAGTCCAAGCTGGAACACCCTTTATTTCTTGTAATTATTTTTAGACATACGACTTTACAACTTTATGACTACCTTGTGAATCCCCCAAGTATTTATCGCTTGTATGCACATCTGTTCTAAGCATTCAACGCTTATTTTCTATTATGTTTGTAGTTACAATGAAAAATGTATAAATTGAAAATTTAAAAAACTTTTAAAAGAAGCAAAACATTTTTTAATTTAATAATAAAGACATATAAAAACTAATATTTTAAGCCAGCGTTTCATAACCAAAAAGTAGACAAAATAGCAGAATATTTTTACAGCAGGTAGATATGAATATTACGTATTGATTTTTCCAAAAAGTAAATAAATAATAATTTTGAGTTAATACCCTTTTTATGATCAAGTGCGATATGTACATATATGAACTTTTGATCCCATTTTAAAATGTTAAAAAAAGAAAACAAAAGTTTCGCTGTTATTTTGCAAGTAACAGAATTTTTATATATGCATCACCGATGCAAATAAGCGGGTTTTTATGTAAGCATTGTCGAAGCATAACACCGAGTTTTTATAATTGCACCACCGATGCAAATAAGCGAGTTTTATAAGCAATTTCTATGCACAACATCGAGTTTTTATATATGCACCAACGATGTAAAAAACCGAGTTTTCCTATAAGCATTGTCCAGTCATAACACCGACTTTTTATATATGCACCACCGATGCAAATAACGGAGTTTTTAAAAAGCATTGTAAATGCATAGCATCGAGTTTTTATATATGTATGAACCACCGATGCATATAAGCGAGTTTTTATAATCATCGTTTATGCATAACACCGAGTTTTTATGTACGCACCACCGATGCAAATAAGCGAGTACTGTCTATGAACCCTTTCAGACTCGGCAAGTTAGTTGCGCAAGTCACTTGCCGAGAAAAACAAAGTCTGTACAAATTTTTAACCTTACCCCGACTTTGCCACTAACGCCACCAAACCAAGAGCTGTGCAAGAGACTTGCACTTGCCGTTTATAAGCACTAAAAGTCATGCAAATTTTCGACATGCATATACGCGATAATTACTGCACGCGTTATTGGTTTAAAGTTTTAATAACATTTGTATAAAATTTTTGATAAAAAAAAATATGAACATAAAAAAAACACAGTCTATTTTTGTATGCATTAAAAAAGTACAACAATAAAGCAGGAGTTCCAGACCACTTGTGACACGCCTTTTCGCTGCCTACGTACATGTCAAAAAGGTAGAATCTGTGCTTACTTTTATATAACAAGTTACATGCATAAAATCATAGTTTTAATTAAAAATTTTTTCAAGTGAATTAAAAAATTAATATTATCAACAACGGAACTGCAGAAAATATTAATACAAAAAATATTTAATTGATACTATAACCTTGCTTAATGCAAATTTAATTATGTTATTAATTAATATTACTAGTTTTTTAATTGAATTCAATTTTTTTTTTCTGTGTACTGTGAAATGTTTGAGCTACATTGCACAATGTTGTTTTGCTTATGGTGCATCTTTTTATTTGAATGAAAATTACGCCTTATTTTAACTAAAACAATTGTGCCTTTTATTGCATAATATCGCAATAATAATAAATAAAAATTACTTTCAATTAAAAAATTTTTGATATTAATTAAATTTTCACCAGTAAACAAATTAAAAGTATCAATTAAACTTTTAATTTATTTGATTAAATGCTTAATCAACTTGATTAAACGTTTAATTAACTAGATTAAACGTTTAAATAACTAGATTAAACGTTTAATTAACTAGATTAAACGTTTAATTTACTTGATAAAATTTTTAATTGAAACTGATTTTATTTTTGATCAATGCTTTAATTGGTGAAACATTTTGGGGAATTTTTTCCATAAATTTATTACAGCAGAGCTCTGAAGGATTGTTAAACTAAACTTTATTAAAATTTTCTGTATTTAATTATTGCAAGGACATTAAGAAACTAGTACTTTAAATGAACAATAAAAAGGAAAGTCCTGCTCACCCTTCTGAATGAAAGTCTGCAATATTCGATATCAAAAATGTTTATTTTAAGAAATTCCTACAATCAAAAAAATTTCATAAACGAAGCAGTTATCGTAAATTCCTCCTGCTGATGATAATACTTGAACAAATAACATTAAAAATCATTTAGAAATTAAATTTATTGTAAAATTAGCAACAAAGAAAATGGTGGAAAAACAAAACAAAAACAAAAAGAAAATTTCATAAAGTTCTAACAAAACAAAATCTCCACTTGAAATTTTATAATAAAAACGAACTAACACACAGATCATAAGACACAATGAGAGCAGCAGACAAATGACATACAAACATACATTCAACACACACACACATACATACACATAAACTTTTTACCAGCCAACTCAGTCTTATAAATAAAACATAAAACTGTAATACAATAAAGAAATAGAATAAGATATATAAAAATAAGTACAATAATTGTAAATAAAAATGTTATTTTGTTAAAGTCATCTTCAATAACAGTCACTCAGTCAGTCAGTCAGGCGAACAGCCAGTCAGTTTATTTTCAAGTCTACTTTTTTCATCTTTTGCAAAATGCATTTGATATGAAATATTTTCTGAAGTGTATGAATGTTGGTATGTGTTTCTGTGTGTGTGTGTGTAAGAGTGTGTAAGTATTTTAGGAAAAATTTTCATAAAGCAATGTTTTGTGCTCTCAAGTACAATAAAAACAAAAAGAAAAAAAGTGCAAATTCAAAAGAATTATATTAAGAAAAGAAATGAATAACAAAACAAACAAAAAATAAACCGAAAAGAAAATGTAAAAGAAAAGCCAGCAATTTAATGAATTTTCTAAGTATTTACAAGTACATTTTAGCACACATACACACACGCAGTCACATACACACACACTCACTGTTTCTTATTTAAAATCTTACACAGACATAAAGTCATTCTTCTTCCTTCTCATTCCTTTATTTTTTTCCATATATTTTTTTTTACATGTAGATGCCAATGCCAAAAGGCATATGTCAACGCTCAAGGCATTTATTTATGTCGAGTTACATATTTTGTAAGAGAAAATTATAAGAAGGGCACAATTTATATCCAAAAACAAAACTTGCCATTAAAATTTTGTAAGTATTTTTTAAAAAAACAAGTAAGAAAGTATAGTCGGTCAAGCCCGACCATATGATACCCTACACCACAGTATTTAAAAACACATCATGCTTATGTGTCCATGTAAATATGGATTTATCTATGTTTATAAACTTCATGAAAATCGGTTTGAAAGCTTGTGATAGGCAGAAATTGATCCCTGCCTCCCCTTGTGGTACTATTTTTTTAAAAACTGTATAGCTAATGTGTCCCTATAGATATGGATCTATCTATGTTTTAAATTTCATTAAAATCGGTTTGAGAGGCAGAAATCGCCCCTATCTCCCCTCGTGGTCCGATTTTTTTAAAAATTTATACATTGTGTGTCCATATAGATATGGTTCTATCTATATGTTTTATTTTATTTTATTTCATTAAAATCGGTTTGATAGTTTCTGAGAGGAAGAAATTTCCCCTTATCTTCCCTCGTGGTCCTACGATTCGGTCCATTTTCAATAGGCTTGGTCCTTCTGCTAATAGGAACCTATGACCCGAATTTTATCAAATTATCTCCAAAATTGCGACCTGTACTTTGCGCACAAAGTTACATGGACAGCCAGCCAGCCAGCCGGACGGACATCGTTAGTTCGACTCAGAAAGTGATTCTGAGTAGATCGGTATACTTTAAGGTGGGTCTAGGACCACTTTTTTAAGGCGTTACACACATCAGTACAAATGCATACTACCCTCTCCACTATTGTGGTGTGGGTATAATAATATTAGGTGCATAACTTAAGAACGCAGAATTAACAACAGATGACGTATTCTTTACACATGGTTTGAGTCTTAATAACTTATGAAGTTTTTGTAGGGATACTTTATTTTTTCTTATTCTTTTTTCACAAAATTCAGTAATAATTAACTATCATTAAAACTCTCAAAAACATTTCGTTAAAGGCCATTTTACACTATCCCACATGTCTTAAGTATTTTAACGAAAATGATTCCGTGATCTTATTTTTGTTTGAAAATTGTATAGTACAATAACAACTTATCGTTGTATTTTCCTCAAAATACGCAATTCTTGTTTGATAGTGTTAAGTGCCATGCGTACAAGGTTTACATTGACAGCCAACAAGCCAGCCGGACGGACGGACATCATTAGATCGATCCAGAAAGTGATTCTAAGTCGATCGGTATACTTTAAGGTGGTCTATCAACAATATGTTTTAGCAAGGTTGTATACCGAAACGAATTTCGGTGTCGGTATTTTAATTATACCTATTAGAAAACACATTTCGTTTCATATGGCAAGCACAAAGAGGCAGACCCCTGCGCCGAAGCTGCTAACAGCCGGCTTAGCCAGCCGCCGATAAAATCCCACGGCGCAGGACTCTGCCAAGAGGTTGTTCAATGAAACGACTATTGCAGTGTTACCACTAGAAAAATTAAAAATTACACTCGCGATGTAGCAAAATTACCCGATTAAAATTAAATTACACCTAATATAAAATTGAAGTTTTTTTAATAAAAGGACATTTACAAAGAATCAAAAACACAACAAACTCATTGAAAGAAGATCAATATTAGTTAAACTGTTAAGATTCTTATTGTAATTTTTAATAAACTAACAAAAATAACATTAAATACTTAAGGAGCATATAGACGACATGTTTTTGTCATCTGACATGTCAAATTTCCCACTGCAAAACACATACATGTCGTGTGTTATCTTTTTAACTTTGCTTCTGTAAAAGTCAGACGCAAAGTCATCTGACAAAATTTCAATTAGAGCGTGCTCTATTTTCTTCTGACAAACCATCTGACATCAGAAACTTTTGACGGAATCATTAGCCGGCTGAAGTTAATATTTTACAATACCAAGATATGTATGCTCATCTCACCATTGATTAGAATTTATGTAAATATATACATAAAAACCGTTTAATTATAAAATTCTAAATTATTATCTTTAAAATAAAAGAAAAAAATTTAAGATGGCTAAATTATTTTACGGCGCAAATAAATATTTTCGTGGCGGCAGCAAGCTATTTTGAAACCGAGAACTACTTTGGTTTCTGCAATAACAATGCGAAAAAAACAGAGACAATGTCAGAAGCAAATTACATGTACGTTTGTGACCGAATATTATAAACCTTATGTAAAACAGCAATTTTGACAGACATGAACAATTACATGTGACTTGAAAATTTGACATGTCAGATGACAAATACATGTCGTGTACGGGCGCCTTTAAAAACAATTAATAAAACATAAAATAAAACTCCTAAAATAATGAGTTTAACTTCCACATTTGGTTGCATATATCTAGGGAAGGTTCAAATGCTCATTGCCATTCCTTTTTAATTGGTGTTTTCTAGCCCAATAGAGCTTCAAACGAACTGCCATACTGATTTAAATTTTTGCTCAGGCACATCATTATGAATAGATTCATGCTTGAACAATGCCACCAAATCATCCAAATTTACTTTGAAAATCAGCCATCGATTTTCGCAACTTAAAGGCGACTTCATGATTAAACCGACGCAACTTATTTCTTAACAAATGAAGGTGATGTGTGCATTTAGAGAAAATAAACTGACAATTAGACTTCAAGGCCGTGCGGTGTGACTCCACTTGATTGTTTTCCGTAGGGCTGTAAAGTTACTGGTTTATGCTGATAAACCAGCAACAATTGAAGTCTTGGAGGTCAACATTGTTCATTTTATTCGTGACATGCAGCCAGCAATGCTCGAAAAAGTGGAACAAAATTGGGCGTCTGCAATGCGTTTCGAAAGGACATTTGTTTGAAATCAGTTTCAAATGGTAATGCCGTATATAAGTCCGCGATTAAAATGAATTTTGTTTGTGTTGTCTTCCATTTTAATTTCCATGGTCTTAAAAAAACCCTTTATACCTTATTTAGTAAACAAAATGCCTCTACGGTTTTACACAACTGTCCCTTTCGTAACTTAGTTTTACAACTGTAAGGGCGTTAATTATTTTTTAAACTAAAGCAATAAGGAGTGAAGATCAGCCAGAAGCATTGCAAGAGCTACCAATGCATCCAGAAAAAGTCACAGTTTGGTGCGGTTTATGTGCTGGTGACATCATTGGACTGTACTTCTTCAAAGATGATGCGAATCGTAACGAAACTGTGAATGGCGAGCGCTACCGTGAGATGATATCCAACTTTTTTTGCCCAAAATGCTTGACTTGCATGACATGTGGTTTCAACAAGACGGTGCCACAAGCCACACAGCACGCTTAGCAATGGACTTATTGAGAGGCGAGTTCGGTAAACATTTTATTTCACGTTCGGGACCGATCAATTGGCCGCCTAGATCGTGCGATTTAACGCATTTAAACTAGTTTTTGTGGGGCTATGTTAAAGCTCATGTCTAAACACACATGCCCGCTTCAATTGACGCATTGGCAGACAACACTAAAGCATTTATTCATGAGATACCTGCCGAAATGTTAGAAAGAATATGCCAAAGTTGGACTAAGCGGATGGACCATTTGAGGCGCAGTCACGGTCAACATTTGCATGAAATAATCTTCAAACATTAAATTATATGGACCGTGCTATCGATTCAAATAAAGATTTCATGCATTTTTCTGAATTTTATGTGTTTTTTTTTTAACTTTCCTATAGCTCTTAAAAAATCACCCATTATAAGTTAACAAACTAACTTCAACATACTCGTCTCTAAAATTTCGAGTGTTTGTTGTTTTCATGTCATAGTTTTTCATCTTACTGAATACAAACGCAGCGAATACAAAATTATAATGAAGGTTTCATGAACATCATCATTAAATTTCATGCAAAAGTTTAATAACCATCATATCGAAATTTTTTGATTTTCCATCCAGCATCATCGGTGTCACACATAGAAACACATTTTCACTAGTACTACCACAATGATTGATGAGTAATTTGATAAGTGTATTTGGCCGTTCAGAAAGCTGACGAAATGTTTTTATACTTGAACTTTTGCATTTCAAAATGTGTTTCAATAAAGTCATACTGGGGCGATGCCAAAAACAATTTCGATGCGAAAGCTAAATGCCAACTTGGTACTCTCTATCACTTTCGCAAAATTTTTTGAATGAATGAATAAACTTTAATATTAAAAATTAGATATTTGAAATTGGAAAATTTAAAAAAAATACGTAAATAGTGATGATTTGCGAAAAGAAAAATATAAAAAGATGCAAAAGTCAAATGCGCAAACGCATTAAAATGTATCAATCGCTAGATTTGCTTCAATTTTCTTTCGCATCCGAATAGAGAATAGCCCCACTGGTAATGAAAAATGCCTCCATTACGACAAATCGAAGGCGCCAGAAATCGTATGTAAGGCATGGCCAATGCCAAAACCGAATTATCCATAACACCAAGGTAAGGCTCTGTATTTGAATTCTTGTCAAATGATTACAGGATTCCTGTATCTGTAGACAATTGTTCTCATAAAGCGACCGTTGGCCAAGAAGCAAGCGAAATATGCGACTAGACACGAAACCGTATGATTTCATTATAACAACTATCGGCCACATGTTGCAAGAGTTGAAAACTATTAAGAAAATAGTGGATTTTGAAGCTTTGCCGCATCCGCCCTATATACTTTAGCTTGGCCCCGTCGGACTTCCATAAATTTCGATCGATGTAGTGCGCTTTGAAATAGGCTTGGTTCGTTTTTAACTTCATTTGTTTTACAAACCTGTTCAGCTTTTAAACGCATTTCTCTATTTCTTTTGCTAATGAATGTCTTGAAATCCGCCCCTTAATTTTAGTTTGTTTTGTCTTAGCATATCTTCATGTATGTGCCCAGATACAACAATACATTCACTAAGTCATTCTTTCTCTTTTTTTCTACCAGCCATTTAGTCAGCTTTAAGTGGGTGAATAAATAAGTCTGCGTTTTATTTTGAACTATTGTGGTTGTCATCTGACAGTGGGCCAAACAATAAAACCAAGAACTATATTTGTTTGTACGCTTGATGAAATAATAAATGATAATGATAATGATTAAAACAAAGGAAAACATAAAAAATCTTGGAAATTGTTAAAACAAACAAGCAAGTGTGCTATATTCGGCTTTATATATGTGTTCTTGTTTGTTCATCCATGGAGCAAAGGGCCATAATAAGATTTTTCCAAATAATTCGATCATATTCGCGGTGTTTAATCTCATTCCTACATTTACTACAAATTCTCTCATTATTTAGCGTTTCCAGGTATGATCGTGTCTCTCTACATGTCTGCTTCCTTGCGGGTTCGACTGAATAGTCTTCCTGGCGGTGTGCCCTTCTGGTTTCCTTAGAGTGTTTCCAATTCAAGTCCATTTGCGTTGTTTTATTTCAATGTACTGACTGTTGATTTGCCCTTTTCGGCTTTATTGCTTCTTTTATACCCTTCACCATTGAAGCTATAGAAGATTGACTAGAATCAAAATTCTCTCAAAACAAAAAAAAATCTCTCTAAAAATCGTAAATGCTAGAACACCCCAGCGGCAAAAAGAATGAGTAAAGAGGCCTAATAGAATACCTTATTTAGCAGACACAAGACTTCCTCGCCGCATTCCATACATATTTATTTTTTGCACAGGTTGACATTGGGAGCAAGCCCTTTCACTCTCCATTAACAACAACTTGGTTTATTTCCCAAAGAGGGGGAAAAACCAAACAACTTCCTTTCTACCTTCTTAGAGAAGGGAGTAGCGAATGTGTACTGAATATTTTGGAAGGCCTTTCAGAAGGCATACTTCTGAAGGCTGGATATCATACAAAGCGAATCTTTTAGAAAAGAGTATAGAGGCATTCAAAAAGGCCTGCCAATTGCGGTCCTTTCAATATTTACCGAGCATTTTCTTACACAATCATAGAATCAGGTTTTTTTCTCTTCTTAGATTCTAGTTAATATTCAATATATTTGCAGCAGCTCTTCTAGAATCGAAATTTAAAATTTTAGGCGAAGATATTCCATAAGTCATATTTTTAGCTTCAAAATTAAATTTTGAAACAACTTTCAGGATTTCTTGCTCTAAATCGTATAGGCAAAAGCTTTAAATTGCACGAATAAGGGGGCCTGTGATTTGGATCACTGCTGGAAATAAAGTTGTCACCAAATTGATTTTGCAATAAATCAATTGTTGAACGTGCTGTATGGAAAGTTGCGCGGTCTTGTTGGAACCAAAGGTCGTTAATGTTTATCTGATTAGTTTTTGGAAACAAAAATTCAGTCAGCATCGCTCGATAGTGCTCGCCATTTACTGTAACGACAGCTCCTTGTTAATTTCGCATGCAAAAAAGACCGATGAGTCCGCCAGCGTGTAAACTGCACAAGACAGTCGATTTTATCAGATGTAATGGTGATTCACTAACGGCTTGAGCAGTTAACCCAAATGGACGAAATGCTTTCTGAACTTCGAGAAGAATTTTTGTTTCAAGGGAAATTTCTACAATTTGCTATAGCCTTAAAGGACTCATGATAAATAGTAAAACCTTAACTGAATAGAAATGTCAACACAGTCAAACCATAGGTTAGTTTAGGTTCCATTGGCAGCCGTGATCGAGCACAGCTCACGTGGGTCCATTAATTAGTTTTCGTTACCATGTTACACAGTCTCCCATAGGTCCTATGTTATCTGGCTGCTAGTGTTCCCATGCAGCCACCCGGTCGATTCAATAAAGGAGTGGATCCTGTTCAAATCAATATCAGAGAGACAAGTTTTGTCCCCAAGGGCTCTTCGACCAAACATTTAAAGTCTTAAATCTCCGAATACCGGCCAATTACAGAGAAGATGTTCCGTTGACTCTTCCTATTCCTCGTCACCGCAGCTTCTACATAAGTCATTGTAAGGGAGCCCTAGGCTCTTGGCGTGCCTGAGCGTAACGTTTTATTTGGAACAAATATACAACAAAATAAAAAACTAAATAGTTTTTCTAACCATAATATGATTGTCAAAATAAAGGCCCTTTAAGTTGAGTCTTTGACTGAAATACCTATTTCTATTACTGTGTCTATGTATGAGTTCGTTTAGCCAGTAGTCAAGTAATGATTTACATTTACAGCACGACGATGTCTTAACAAAAATCTACTATTTCCTTAATCATTTACATAACAACTGAATTCGAAATACACAATAAAAACTACAACACGACAATAACAACGAAATGGCCAAAAAAAAGGGGGAGCTTTTTTTACCTAACAAAAAAAAAAGACTTGAAATAAACAAAAAGTATTAAATAAAGTGGCAGTTTATGTGAATGAGTGCTCAAAACACTCAAATACGAGGGTTTAGTAAAAAAAAAAAAAGTTTTCTAAGTTTTAAGATTTAAATGTAAAATTCCTTATTGTATTCTTAACGTAATGATTTATATGTTTTCTGTTCTCATGTTAATCTGAAACACAGTCTTATTTGACTTTGAAAAGTCTTGAAATATTGTAAGTGATTGCGAATTTATCTTATTATTTCAAAGTTTCAAAAGTTTTAGACTATAACAAATACATATGTAGATAGGCAAGGGCAAGTTTTGATGTGCACAACAAAATTTTAGAATATGCAGGCAAATAAAAAACTACGAAATATGCAAAACAAGCATGCATGTACTTACAAAAAAATTTGTATTTACTTATTTTGAAAAAATAGTTGACTAGAATCACACATATACAATAGAGCACGTATCAAAGACACATGGCTTCCCAGTAAAAAACGTGCTCCAAAAGGAGCAGGTTTTTTGTATGAATTCATACCTCAAATCGCTTCAAACCTGCTGATGGGATGCCTGATTTTTGTATGGGGTGTTCCCGGTTTGGAGGACTATTTTCTGCTGACAATAAGCGCTTTTTTTACCATGCAAACAAAGCGCTCCTAAAGTGCTTTTTTATGGGCTTACTATATTAACATATTCATTAATGTTTTGGTTTTACTTGTCTATATGTCTTTTTTTCAATCATTTTCGTAAACCATAATATATTTTTATTTTTTTCGCTTTAAAACCTTCTTCGTTGTCAGCACTAAAATAGCAGTTTTTTTGTATATTTTATTCTTTATCATTTACTGCTTTATAAGAGCTCTCTAATTGAAGCGCTTCATTATGCGCTTTTTCTCTGTAGTGCTTCAAAAAAACCAAATTTTTTTTACTGGGTTGTGTCTTCAATAGCTTATATAGCATTTTGGAGAGTAAAAATCTCTGATTTATACTCACTTTGGAAGATGTAACTTCATAGCAATGGCAAACAGTACAATTTATTTAAAAGCAAATAAATTGGGTGCCGATCGAATTAAATCCGGAAAACGTTAAAAGACCATTTGGCATATATTGCGGCCTGCTTAAACGCCATAAAGATGGAAATTTTTGCATCAAATCAAAATGCATTCACAACGACAACCTAAAACGGAAGTAATCGTTCGGAAAGCCAGAGATATTCTTAGTCGAATATCCGGGGCGCGAATGTGGTTGCACTAGAAGCTGCTTAAATTGGGGCAAGTGATCAAAGCCCTAAAGTAAAAATCATATTCTACATGCGTTGTGACGAATGATCGTCGATTTGGCGATGTATTTTTTAAAAGGCGAACAGAGTTGTCGCTGTAGTACAACGTTATGTATAGCGCTGCCAGCTGTCAAAAGTGAAAAATGGCTGTAGTGTCAAAAGAATACGTAGTTGTAGTAGTCGTTGCAGTTTAAGTTGAAGCGCAAAATTCGAAATTTTGAACTTTGTTGCGCTACAGAGCATACGTCAGCTTCAGCTTCAGTTACTACTACAACTTCTTTATTCTGTTACAGGCTTTAAATGGTTATAACTACGGCTTAAAACCAAATATACTTTTTCAGTGAACACTCATTTAAAAGAGTGTGGTGCTCGTCGAATATTCGATCATTGGTACAAAAGGGTTATGGAAAAATATACCCACACAACACAATCGATTGGTTTGAGTCGAGCCCTGACCCGCATTAGGAAACAGGTTGCAAAGAATGGAATACCCCAGCTGCGAATCTAACAAGCAGTCGCAGACAACCTTGCAGCCTTAAGAGGAGGCTCTCAGAGAAGAGGCAAATTACGCTGTATCTTCTATCAGTTAGAATAAACGAAACCATTACAACAAATAAACAATACGACTCACAGTTGCCGACATTTGGAATGAAATTTAGGATACGAGTTTTACAAATGGGTCTATGTTTTTCGGCAAAATGTTGCCAGACCAGTTTAAAACTTTTTTGAATAGTGTGGCTGTACTATTTGTATATTTGTATTAATTGCTGTAGAACACTTTCACTAGAATACGCTTTACTTTAGAAAAAGTTATCCAAAAGTTGCTTGCCTTCTTCTTGGCTTCAAAACAATTAGCAGTTCCTTTCGTGTGGAATCAATATGTTGCCAGCATGAAAAAAAAATATTATTTACATTGGAAAATCGTTCTGCAAATAAATAGATTTTCAGTCTCAACGGTGCTGCCATCTAAAAGCCATCAGGCTGGCCTGTTTTAGCTAATTTTCAGAATTTCTTTCTACTGACTTGAGATTCAGATTAATTAGCCGCGTTCTCACTGTTACTAGCTTTTAACTGGAATTTTTAGATGCCATTGCCCGGGGAAAGTCTGGTATAAGTATACCGGAGGTAGAGAGCGGCATTGACGAAACAATAATGGATACATTCTACGCCCATTCCAAGTAAATGGTAAACAAGAACTTTGAACCTTTTCTTGCTACAGCTTATTTGCCTTTGCTGGAGAATACCCTGAATAAACTATTTTTGAACCAACGTTTCACAAAACACGATTAAAATTTGCCAAAAAAAAAAATACCGCATTTATTGATTCATACAGCCATTAGAAAACTAAATTTTCCTGACGATCTGGCCTAAGCAACCAGTGAAATTTCAGTTTATCAATAGTTTGAAATGAGAATTTAGCACATTTAAACGAAACCTTGTTAAATAATTCTCTGAATCGCAAGTGTTGGGGTGTAAATGGGGCTGGTTACCTGTTGCTTGGGTACGTTGTCTGGAATTACAAAGTAGCACTGGACCTCACTGAAGTGGTTTGTTGAAACAGGTCAGTTAGCAGCTAGCGCGCACACACACACTCACTCCACTTTAGAGTATATTAAAACCCACCTTTAATTTTAATGCTTCAATGGCACTTTTATGGCTCTTTTTTGATTTAAATAACAAAGCACTCTCTTTTAATTTTCCAATTATTTAATTTTAATTGCTTTATTTTATTTCACTTTGGAACAGTTCACAATTTATTTAATAATTTTTATTTATTACTAGCTTAACCCGTTACGCTTCGCTACACTGCTTTAAACACCTTTGAAGACTCTCCCTTTAATAGTTCTTCAGTAGAGAGATATTTATTTTTATTTTCAAAAGTGTAGTATACCATAAGAGTGACTTCTACAAAGTTTGAACATTCTTACTATAACAGTTCTTGAGACAAGAGATATTAAACATCGTCGTTCTATGGGGGGTACCACTTCTCCCGCTGCTATATTATTTGCGCTCGGAAGATCATACTACCAAAAGTTCAACAGCGTGCAGCGGCTCTTATTAATATTTCTATATATGAGGGGTACTGCTCCTACTCTGTCTACCCCGCCCATTTTTGTATTGAAATTTATAGTTTACCATAATAGTAGCTTTAACCACGTTTGAAGACTCTCCCTTTAATATTTCTTCCGTTGAGCAATATTTAATACATGCATCTACGGGAGGTGTTTCCCCCAGCGCCTTCCCGCTTTATTTTTATTTTCAAAAGTGTAGTATACCATAAGATTGACTTCCACAAAGTTTGAACATTCTCACAACAACAGTTCTCAAGATATGCAATGTTAAACATTGGCGTCCTATGGGGGATTCCACTTCCCCCGTTGCTATTTTATTTCAATTTTGGGGCTCAGAAGATCCTACTACCAAAAGTTCAGCAAAATGCGTGCAGTGGCTCTTAAGATATGCCATAATAAATATTGGCATCCTATGGGGGATACCAATTCGCCTGCCCCTATCGAAAAAATAAGTAGCCTATTTTATTTTTAGGGCTCACCTGATGTTACTGTGAGAATTTCAGGAAAATCGGTTCAGTAGTTTAGGAGTCTATAAGCCAACAAACAAACAAACAAACAAACAAACAAACATACAAACATTTTTCATTTTTATATATATAGATCGGCCGGCGTCTGGCTGGTTAAAGTTTTAATAGGCAGTGATCAAGCGAATTCATTTTGCAGGTGGCATTAATAGCACAGACTTAATGATGGGTTGCCAGATGGCACCATTAAATCCCGTTCCACACGAAGGAACGGCACTCACTGCCTACACGGGCAAACAAAATAAGTGTTTACACCAGCTAGACGTCAACAGCAAGAAAAACTTTGATAGCAAATATGCATGTGACAGTGTATATAAAACTGATCTGGCAAAAAAGTAATTTATTTTTATTTTTTCTTTACCCACTTACAACTACTTTTAGAGTTGACAAAAAATCAACCAAGTGTGGTCGGGACTGTAAGTAAAGATAAACTTACTGTTTGTTATTGTTTTCGTATAAGCTTTGATATTGTTATAAGTAGAACTGTTGCTTATAATTCTTATACGCTTATCAGTTTTATTTGTATAATATCTTTAGTTTTTCTAAAATCTTTGGATGAAGTTTCCTGACCATCTGGCCTAAGCAACCGGTAAAATGCGCGTAGGAATAGCTTATCCCATCAACAATAAATTTCAGTTTATCAATAGTATGAAAGGGGAATTTAACACATTTTAACGAAACCTTTTTATTATATTTTTTTATGTTTTTATACCCTTCACCACAGGTGGAAAAGGGTATATATAAGTTTGTCATTCAGTTTGTGATTTCTACAATACTAATCTTAGACCCTATAAAGTATATATATTCTGGGTCCTTATGAGGAGAGAAGTTGATTTAACGATATCCGTCCGTCCGTCTGTCCGTCTTACGTTTGATATGTGTTTTCCGGAGACTCCGGACATGAAAGCGACTACGTTGTTTTACATTTATGTCACATATAGTCCACCATTTTTTGCTATTGAAATTCAGCCAGATCGGTCCAACAATGGCTGAGATATGACCAAAAAACCACGACTACCTCTAATTTTTCTAAAAAATCCCTTGTAGTTGTTGTATTTTTATTACTTTTTTCTGTATATCTGGAGAACGGCAAGAGCCAAAGCTTTAAAATTAGGTACAAACATTTAGGTTATAAATATACACCATCCTACAAAATGTGGGCGGGATTGGAGAAGTAGGCGTGGTACCTCTCATACAAAAAGTAGTATTGTATAAAAACCTCAATTTTTTGACTGTAATATGACCTATGGTTGCGCCTTATTTATCAGAAGATCGGAAATTTTTAATAGAAAATATATTCTGAAAAACTCGGGAAAATCGGTTTAGATACGAAAAAGTTATGACCAAAATATTAATTTTTTTTTGAAAAATACCCATTTTCAGGAACCATAGATCTTTCCGAGTCCAAGTTTTATAGCCAAAATAACTGGCAAATTTCTTTTTTAACACGTCGGTATATAAATCTGTCAAATCGGTTAAGAAATAGCAGAGTTATGACCAAAATACTGAAATCCCAAAAATTACTCTTTTTATAATTAAGTTTGTTTTTTATACCCTTCACCGAAGGTCCTAAACCCTATAAAGTATATATATTCTGGGTCCTTGTGCAAAGCGAAGTTCAAATCCGGTTGTCGTCTCTTCTTCCAATCCCCTCACCCCCCCTTCGTATTTGTTTACATATACTAGCATAATGCCCAATATGATTTTCGTTATCACCCTTCTTTATTATTTCATATATTTAACGAAATAATTTTAATAAATAGAAACTAAAAGCGATTTAAAAAAATTATTTACAAGTTTTCGCTTTTTAAATTTCATTTAGAATGAAGTTTTAAGTATTGTAAATATGTATGTATATGTAAAAATTATTTAGTTGCTCTCTATTCTACTCGCACAATGGTGAATGGTATATAAGATTCGGCACAGCGGAATATAGCACTCTTACTTGTTTTTTAATAAAATTATCAAAAATCTCCCAGATTAAACGAACATACCAAAAAAATTACAAACTGCCTGTGTTTGAAAGTAAAACAAAAATGTTCGTTTGGGAACTTATATTGAAAACAAAAACATTGAAAATTACCAAACGAGAAGTTTTATTTTTTTTCTTTTTTTTTAACAGGCAGTAAATTACTATTAGATTAAAGAAAAATTTGGTAATAGTATTTCGAATATCAGATATTTCCTTTATTTCGAATTATTATAATTATTTCGAATATCAGAGATTTCCTTCAAAATCCCAATACAGTCGTTTATAACAAATAATCATGTTTTTGTTAAGAAATATATGCATTGCTTTACTGCAATCTGTGTCCTTTTTTATGCAAAACAAAACCATTTTTTCTAAAAATCTTATTTTTATAGCGAAAAAAATTTGCCCTGGACATTATTTATTTTAAAAGTTGCCAGGCCAATTTCAAGGTTTTAGTGAGAAAAATCTATGCGGCTTAAAGAACACACTCTTATAGATTAATATTTATCAGGTTATAAATTCAAAGGTAATTTTTGAAAAGACATTTATAAAAAAAAACAAAAGCGAAAACTGAAAGATGTTTAAAAAAATACGAAAAATATACGAAAGAAATCTTGAGTTCAGAACTGCAAGCCCAAAGGTAGGGCGAGGTCCCCAAAAAGATTTTGGAGCAGTATTGGTGAGAGAATTTTAAAGAACACCCTGTAGTTTTTTCGTGAAAATTTACCCCAAAAGTGGCAGTACTATACACAGTAGACTGGTTATAAAAGTATCCACATTGATCCTACACTCGGAAGACTGGTTCTAAAACTGTGGACAATTTTACTGTCATTTTGTGCTGGCACTTAGCTGTCTTTGTTAGTCGCAAATGGTGGATAGTAAAAAATTAATGTCATTGAGCATTTCGTTCGTTTTATGAGAGAGATAGAGAGTAACAGAACGTAGATTTATGGTTGGTATAAGTTAAGGGTAAGCCAAGAAGAACCGGCTTATGAACTGTCTTTTGGTGGCCTCTTAGTGACAATATACCCCCTCGTAGGACGTCACCTTGTTAAAGTGGCCAGTCATATGGCTAGCATTCGGATTGGTTGTGTCATACTGGGGCTAGTATTATAACCAGCTCGGAGACAGCCACATGAAATACAGGACACTGATACGGAAATATAAGCGCAATGATTTTAATCAAAATTTGCTAACAAGAAATTGTTTTGGTTGTAAAAAATGTACAATAATGCAGTTCACACTGAATTTTCTATCAGGGGTATGCTGAAAATCGTAAACGTAAAACGCCGGAATTTGAAAGTTTTTTTTAATACACTTTTAATCCGATTTCCAGCACACCCCTATACTCAATATAGTTTGACACACTAAGCCAGGTTATTGGTTGGGACTTTCACGATAACTGACACTTATAAAACACTATTAAATAAAGAAGAAAAACAACCTCCGTATGTATCAACCATTTTATATTAATAAAAAACTTTCAGCAACATTTAAATAACTCTGACAAGAACAAAATTATGGAAATAAATTTAATCTAACTATATTGAAAATAAAAAAAACACACTCATACACATTTATTTACATATTTATAAACATTTCAGATAATAATAATAATAAAATATACAAAAAGAAATCAATGATAAAAAAAATCAACTCTGTCAATATTGTGTAAATGTATAAGTTTATAAATTTACATAAAGAAACCCAGCAAACACAAAGATAAACGTTTAACTTATAGAATTTTTGAGCTAAAATCTCCACACTCACGCCTTAAGCGGTTGTAAGGCACTTTTACACGATATTTTGCAGTGACCTTGTCGGATCTAATATTTATATGTTATTGCACAATGTCTGTTAAAATTAATACGATTTTAGTTTCATCTGATATAACCGACAAAACATTTACATTAGCAAATCATATAATGGTTTATATTTCTATTCACTTTTAATTAAATTAATTAAAGATTATGACGTGTGTGAAGATATATGCAAAAAGTTAAATAAATTTTTTAAATATCGCATGCGATAAAAAAAAATTTTAAAATATCGCTTGCTATATATTTACACGCAATTTTAAAGTTTATGTGAAAAACCAAACCTAATACAAACTGAAGACTATGGACAACGCTACAAGCACTATATCAATATCGTATTTGCTTTATTTTTGATAACATCTTTAAAATTTCGTGTAGTCTTTTTTTTTCTTAATAATATTTTTTTGTCGCATGCGATATTTTTTAATATATTTTTTATCGCATGAGATATTTTTAAAAAATGAATTTAAGTTTTCGTATTTATCTTCACACACGTCAGAAAATGTGGAAATAAATAGATTTTACTGTATATTTGCCGCCACAAGCAAATGACTTGCAAAACAGCTGATGTCAGTTGGTTTGTCAGTTCAAAATAGAACACGCTCTAATTGAAAAATTTAACACTGCTTGTTCGAGCTGACATTTGCAGAAGAAAATATTTTTGGCTTTTACACGACGTCTATATATTTTGCAGTGCGAAATTTCACAAAAACTAAATACATGTCGTGTAAAATAACATTTAACATGTTTCTGTTTGAAAATTTAAATAAAATTAAAAGTACTGATTTGCGAAAAGAAGAGAAGATACGAAGCACAAATGTTCAAACACATTTGAGAGCCCTAATAACTCAATTTTCTACCCTTTTATCTTTCACATCGCAATAGAGAGTAACCCCAAAGTAAAAATGCGGTTACAGCTCGCAAAACTAATGAATGCATGTTTGGGTAGTCTTGAAGCACTTTCTTGGCCAGTAATTGTGCAACTGTTGAAAAAATTAGGGCCGTTGGGACAAATTAGTGATGTAAAAAACCGAACTTGTGCACGTCGTACATGACCAACTAACTTTTAGCCTAAAAACTGAAAGAATTTTTTTCACAGATCATATGGATTTTGAGATCAATGCAATGGAAAATTACATTAAAAATAAACCTATATAACGCTGCATTTGATTAATGAAGAATATTTTATTAGCCCCTAGTTAATGAAACGTTTCACAAAATCGGCGAAAGTTTTGCTTTAACGTAATGCAAGAAATTTTATCAAGACTGTGGCTATTTGTCATTTTATTAATGAAACATTTCACTAACATAATGATAAAGAATTACCCCCGTATTCATAAACGATTTTTGAATTTAAGAAACATTTATTAAGGATATTTTCATACAAAATTTGTTTTATAAACCTTTTTTAATTTAAAAATTTTTTATGACATTTAACGTTATTAGACATTTAACGATATTTTTTTTATTATTTTAATAAAAAGGTGTTTGTATTTCAATGAAATTTTTTATATGTTTAATAACGTAAATTCACGCGTGTGAAGGTAAATATGAAAAGTTAAATTAATTTTTAAAAAATATCTGATGCGATAAAAATATATTAAAAAATATCGCATGCGATAAAAAACATTATAAAGAAAATACGACTATTTATTCGAAATTTTAAAGTTTTAATGAAAAATCAATTATGATAATTTCATTCTAAGTCAATTTGGATATAGAATTATAGAATATCGTAGCCTGGTCCATAGTCCTCATTTTTTATTAGGTTTGATTCGCAGGGATGGAAGGATTTGGACACAGTGGCTATATCCCTCACGGAACTCATTCATAAGAATTTTAGTCTGTAATAATTTTTCAAAAATCATAAATTTCAATATAAAAAGACTAATAAAATATCATATAATTAGAGCCCAAGGTTCTGTTACCATGGCCTCCTTTTATTCCATTAGTTCATAATTTGAAATTATATGCTAATGCTATTATAAATAAATATATATAAATAAATAAAATATCAAATTAGTTTTTAGCGTTAAATAAAAATTATCGATTTTCATAAAAACTTTAAAATTTCGTGTAAATAATCGTATTTCCTTTACAATATTTTTTTATCGCATGTGATATTTTTTTAATATATTTTTTATCGCATGCGATATTTTTCAAAAATTAATTTAACTTTTCATACTTATCTTCACACACTTTATAGATTCATTAAATTAATAAAAATTATCGATTTTTCATAAAAACTTTAAATTTCGTGTAAATAATCGTATTTTCTTTATAATATTTTTTTTATTGCATGTGATATTTTTTTAATATATTTTTATCGCATGCGATATTTTTCAAAAATTAATTTTACTTTTCATATTTATCTTCACACACTATATAAATTCATTAAAATAATATAAATGATCGATTTTTCATAAAAACTTTGAAATTTCGTGTAAATAATCGTATTGTCTTTATAATATTTTTTTATCGCATGTGATATTTTTTTAATATATTTTTTATCGCATACGATATTTTTCAAAAATTAATTTAACTTTTCATACTTTTCTTCACACACTTTATAGATTCATTAAATTAATAAAAATTATCGATTTTTCATAAAAACTTTAAATTTCGTGTAAATAATCGAATTTTCTTTATACAATTTTTTTTATTGCATGTGATATTTTTTTAATATATTTTTATCGCATGCGATATTTTTCAAAAATTAATTTTACTTTTCATATTTATCTTCACACACTATATAAATTCATTAAATTAATAAAAATGATCGATTTTTCATAAAAACTTTGAAATTTCGTGTAAATAATCGTATTTTCTTTATAATATTTTTTTATCGCATGTGATATTTTTTTAATATATTTGTATCGCTTGCGATATTTTTCAAAAATTAATTTTACTTTTTATATATTTATCTTCACACACTTTATAACTTCATTAAATTTATGAAAATGATCGATTTTTTATAAAAACTTTGAAATTTCGTGTAAATAATCGTACTTTCTTTATAATATTTTTTTATCGCATGTGATATTTTTTTAATATATTATTTATCGCATGCGATATTTTTCAAAAATTAATTTAACTTTTCATATTTATCTTCACACACTTTATAAATTCATTAAATTAATTACCTAATATTGTAATTTTTATTCATTTGATATATAAAGAATGTTACATTAGTGTTAAGTTAATGAAATAATACACAAAATCAATAAAAAAAAAATTGAATTTACTTAATGCAAGAAATTTTATTAAGTCGGTGACTATTTTTCTCTATATGATAAAGGATCTACCGTTTAAGGAATTTTTTTTCATTATTTGAATGAAAAGGCTTTTGTATATCAAGGAAATTTTTAATTTGTTCAATTGCAAAAATACATTTATTAACTACTAAATTTCGTAGTTTTGTGACATTCTTTTACCAGTTTTATGATAATTACGGTTTTTTAATTATGGTTTTTTATTTCAGCCGTTTTTAAAGTGCGTTTTGATTTGCTGTATATATTATTTCGCTAAGTTTTATTCCTGTTACAAATCAGCAAGTTATATTAATTTTATATCGCTTTTATATTCCTGTTACATCGAGTTATGTTCTACTTTCATAAGATTACCTTTAAGTAAATTAAATTAAATTAAATTAAATTTAGTTTCAGCAACCCCTACGACGACCTTCATTAGCATTCTTTTCATTTTACGGATGTGTACTTTTACGTGAATTTAGTCTATTTAAATTAAGAATTAAAGAAAAAAGAATGTGAGAATTATTGCTCTTTTTTCATAAGAATTACTATCAATATAAAATTAAATATTCATGTTTGCTGGGTCGGCTATTTGTTTAGATGTGTGCGTATATTATTAGTATGTATGGGTGAGTGTTGCAAGTCCTTGTTTTATTTACATTGGCATTCACTCTCTTTCTTATCCTTTTCTATTTTCTTATATGAATTAAATTTTTATTATTAAGTTTTATTTTCTACTTGTATCCTTTTTTTGTTGTTGTTGTTTTGCTTTATTAAAATTCTCTAATACTCATATCCTAACAGAGAGTTTAATATGCAAAAATTCCAAAGCAAAAAAGGAAGGAAATACAGAAGTTGATGTTCTTAGAAAAATGAATATAAATGTTGTTGTTGTTTCCTTTTATCACAGTTTTATCAAAATATTGTCTTAGTAATCATATATTTAGATATTCACATGCAGATAGTACTTGAAGGAATATGGTTATTTTTTTGCAAAAAGTTATGAAAAAACTCTTTAGGTGTATTCAAAAATGTTTCTTTATTTTAATATGCAGGATTAAAGTTTGTACTTGTTCGTGCTTCTCGTTTTTAATCTGCAGTTAATTGGCAGATTATTTTGGGATTTCGTTTTGGCAAAATAAAAAAAAATCCTACATATTTTTATTTTGACATGTGTAATCGTTTTGTTATCTCTGCCAAATCGTTTAAAAATAATTCAAAGGAAACTTGAATATAAAAAGCAGGAAAAATTTAGAACTAAATGAAAAGCAAAAAGTTAAAAAAAAAACATTCTAAGAAAAACACTAAAACCAATTAAATTTAATCGCTCTGGCATCTTCAAAATTTAAACCTGAAACTTTTGAAACAATTTTCTTAACATGACCACACTCGTCAAAAAAAGGTTCAATTCAGTAAAACACTAATAATTGTGTTCGAACATGCATTAAAATAATTATTAACTTAAAATGTTATTTTGGTCGCCATAGAAATTTATGATGCCCCAGCACATGTTGTACGAAATTTCAATCTCTTTATTGTCTCTAAAACCAATTACGGCAATTACACATTTGATTTGTTTAACATGTTTCAAGTTCTACTTGCAATTGTGACTTTTGGAAAATTCTCGTAATTATAATGAACACAAAACGAAACCATTATTGGGAAACTATTGACAATTACTCTAGATAAAAACAATTGAATTTAACAAATAATTTTAATAACAACCATGACAACCACAAGTATCAATAAAATTCTCCACTTTCTCCCTTCTAGACAATGAAGCTTAATACACTAGGGGGCGAGTTGTGAACATACGTACGAATGTATATATGTGTGTGTGTGTGTGAGGAAAAACAGTTATTGTAACAGCACTTTTACAGAGATACTCATATTTGTCAGTGTTGTTGAGCGTGTAGGTTTAAATGCGCACGAGGGCTGAACGAAAAGGTCCAAGATTACTGTACACTCTATAAGGACTTACTATTCAAATAGAACTGCGGCGTGACCACAATTTCTATAAAATTTGACATACAAATTTGTCGTGACCTATTTTCTTATGCTCTCACATATAGACACTTATTCTCCCAACAGTGCTACCATACTTTCATTAAATTTCATACATTTTGTAAACAGAAAATTTAAAACAAAAGAAAATAAAAAAAATCAAAACAATACAATGAGAGAGAATTTGAAGTTATTGCCGACGCACACTGGGGCCAAAAGCCCTTTTTTCGCGGACCAATTCATATCTCCTCAGCAGCAATAATGAGGTGCTCTTAATTGGATGAGAATAAATCTTGGGACAAACTGCATATTCCAACAATATATTGGTGGTGTGACGTGTACCCCCACACAAAAAATTTCTTAATTTGCTTATAACTAACATAGTGAGGCACACACAACTTTATATGCGTAACTCTTAAAACAAACTGGATGTTCCAAAAAAATCTTGGAGGTATAGGAGCTGGAGTCGGGTACCCCCATACGAAGCGTTTATTATTTTTTTTATATCAGCAGAACAACAATAGCGAGGCACACTAAATTTTATATGCGTATAGGAGGGGGAGTCGGGTATCCCCATTCAAAGTATTTATTATTTTTTATATTTGCAGAACTACAATAGTCAGGCACACTAAATTTGACGTGCGTTACTCTTAGAATAAACACTGCATGTTCCAAAAAAACCTTGGAGGTATTAGACGGGGGAGACGGATACCCCCATACGAACCGTTTTTTACTTTTTTTATATCGGCAGAACAACAATAGTGAGGCACACTTAATTTTATATGCGTAGCTCTCAGACAAAACCGCAGGTTCCAAAAAAATCTTGGAGGTATAGGAGGGGGAGTCGGGTACCCCCATTCAAAGTAGTAGTTATTTTTTATATCTGCAGAACAACAATAGTCAGGCACACTAAAATTGACGTGCGTAGCTCTTAGAATTTTTCAAAAAAAATCTTAGAGGTATAGGAAGCAGCAGACGCACCCTCCCCCCTTTCCCCCTTCCCACATTAAATTTTTTTATTAATTTTCTTATGTGTATCTGATTAACTGTAATAGTGAGGCACACTAAACTTGATGTACGTAGCTCTTAGAAAAAACGCATGTTCCAACAAAGCCTTGGTAGTATGGGTGGGGGAGACGCGTACCCCTATACAACAAATTTCTTCATTTGCTTTTATCTAAATAACTAAAATAGTGAGGCACACAAAATTTGATGTGCATGACTCTTAAACCAAACTGGATGTTCCAAAAAAATCTTGGAGGTACTGGACAGGGGAGACGGATACCCCACACGAAGTATTTTCTATTTTTTTTTTTATATCAGCAGAACAACAATAGTGAGGCACACTAAAACTGGTGTGCGTAATTCTTAGAGTTTTCCATAAAAATCTGAGAGGCATAGGAAGGGGCAGAAGCCCCCCCCCCCAACCTTAATTTTTTTTTATTAATTGCAATAGTGAGAGAAAAAACCGCCAGTTCCAAAAAAATTTTGAAGGTATAGGAGGGGAGGGGGAACCCCTTATACCAAAAATTATTATTAAATTATTAGAATTGATTTTTAAATCACGTGCGCTTCCGCTGAATTGCCTTCCATTGAATGAGTTCCGATTCGAACCACTTCTGTGTTTTTCACGTGCGAATGCATTGTTTTTTTCAATTAAAAACGAAGAAATTAATCAAAATGAACAATAATTATAGGGCTTATTAAGAGCTTTAAGTTTAATTTATCGTCAAAATAAAAATCCGTTTTTTTATTTTTTTCACTTTAAATGCGTCCGACATTAAAATGTGTCTCAAAAAAGAAAAAATTTTTGTTTTTTAGTTTTCCAAAATTGAAAAGATTGTAGTTTTATATGGCCCACTACCGGACTAGGCTTAAAATTTGTTGGGTGGATAGAGGTTTAAAATTACACATTTCGATAAAAATCGATCAAAAGCACGATTTTAAATTTCAAATCCAATAATCTTAATGAAAGAACTTGGAATATTTTTTCTACTTCTTCTGTAAAAAACATCTAAAAACGAATATTTCCCGAAAAAAAAAATTCAATTTGGAAAAATTCCAATCTGGAAAGTTATGAGCAAAAAACTAAAAAAAGAGTTCTTTCAAGGAGTCATCAAAAAAATTTCAAATTTATAAGGAAGGCCCTTTTGAAGTGTACTAAAAAATATCATAAAGTTGGGGAAATAAAAAAATATTTTTTCTTTAACCATCTTATTTGCCGTGGAATACCCCATATACTTTTATCAATGTATAACTTAACTTGTCTGATTCTTATACTGTAATTTGTAAGATTTTTTGTCTTGTTGTATTAAAAAATCAATACAAATACAAAAGAGACTATAATCTAGGCTGCAGACTACGACTAATACAAAACCATGGACTATGCCATAAACTAAACTAAAGATAATGCAATCAACAATACAATGATATTTTAAAGTACTTTTACGTTAGGACTTCGCATCAGACACATGTAAACTATAGTTTACACAAAATATGTCATTGTAACGTCATTGTATCCATTGTCTTTTAGTATAGATATTTGTAACTTTCTTGTCTGTTGTATGCCAAAAATGTATTTATTTCTTGTTTTCTTAATTTTGAAACAATGAACTAATATTGCAATATTTTAAATCTTTTATTTCTATTGTTATTTATTTTTATTTCATTCTTTAGGGGTCTCTGTCTTTTCATAAAAGTTTTGTAATAAGAGCAAAAAATTATATTCGTATATATTTCCTTTAGTCGTTATATCAAGCCGTTCGTTAACTGAATGAAAAGAGGGACAGACAGACAGAAAAAACAAATGGTCACAGTAACTTAAAATATTTAAAAGATATCATCATTTGTATGTGTAAGTGCATTTGTTTATACCCAATAAGCACAAATTTTTTGTGAATTCCAATGTTGGAATTCCAGTGTGAATCCAAGCTTCAATTACATTTGAAATCCATCCTCTTTCCAGTCTGTTTGATGTTTGTTAAAAAACAACAACAAATTTGTTTGAAGCATATGTTATATATGGTACAGAGTTGTTCCAAAATTATTGTTCAAATAATGTTATAACACTATTTAAATACTGTTGTAATAGTGCTTGAATAGCACTGAAATTCTATGCTTGAATTCAACGGTAAAAACAGGTTCGGTTCGACTTGAATTCCACTGCAATTCCATGCTTGAATTCAAGTGTAAAAACAGGTTCGGTTCAACTTGAATCACACTGTCATTCAAGGCTGGAATTACACTGTAAAGGTACTGTTTTGTTCGACTGTAATTCAATGGTTAATTTTGCTGGATTCGCTATTGAATTCAACTGTGTTTCAACTGTAATTCAACACTGGAAATTGGATATTGTGACTGGATTTCAAATGTAATTCCACTTGAATTCCAGCCTAAATGCTTATTGGGTAATGTCAAAGAACATATTTGCCAGTGTATTTGAAATTGTATGTTAATATTTATTTATTATAATTGTTTTTTTCTCTTATATTTTTATTTAAATTTTTAGCAATCCGTTTCTTTTGTTGCTGCTTTCCTTTAATGAAATAAATATTTTTGTTTTTTCATTTTTTTGGTAGGGGTGGAGACAAAAACCACCAACTGTGGAGCAGAAATGGATGTGATAAACAAAACGATTCAAATTAGGCGTATTATTTACACAAGGGTTGTGTCTTTACTAACTTTTATTTATTTACACTAAAAGCCGTTTCACACTTTTCCACAAGGCTTAAAGGCCCAACCATAATGTGCTTAAGTTGGCTTAAGCAAATGGGCGAATACTTGTAAATTATACGAGGCAAGCCATATTGAACTTAAGGAAACTTTTTGCTAAGTTTAATGAAACTGTCAATTGCTTAAGCAAGTTGCGAATCTTATCGCACATTCCGTACGGAATCAAAAGTTTTTATACCCTCCACCACAATTAGTTGTTAAGAGGGTATACTAAGTTTGCCATTCCGTATGAAACTTTTTTATTATTCATCTCAGACCCCATAAAGTATATATATTCAGGGTCCTTGAGTAATTCTAAGTCGATTTAGCCATGTCCGTCTGTCTGTCTGTCCGTCTGTCTGTCTGTCTGTTGAAAACATGCTCACTTTCGAAAAACTCAAAAGAAATTAGCAAACTTGCTGTCAAATTGCTTGTAGTTATCCTAAGCAGTTTGGGATTGAAATCTAGCAAAATCGGTTCAGTAGGATCAGAGCTATGAATCAAAATGTGGAACCACCACCTAAAAAAATTTATAATTTTGTTACAAAAACTAACATACCTCGTGGAACAATGCACGGAATGAAATGAGATTTTGCAAAATTTAGTTTTATTCGACTGGAAAGCACGCTGTAAAATTTCGGGACGATCAGTCTATAATTAACCTTAGGCCCCATATAAGCCCTACTCCCAAAAAAACAGTTTAGTACGCCTATGACCGTAAAAAATTATGCTATCATAACAAAAATTTTTACATCACAGTTTTTCAGAACTTGAAATGACGCTGTGAAATTTCGTGAAGATCGATTCATAATTTAGCCTAGGCCCCATATAAAACCTACTTCCGGAAAACAGCTAAGTACGCCTAAAACCGTAAAAAATTATGATATCATAACAAAATTTGGTACATCACAGTTTTATAGACCTTGAAATAAGACTGTAAAATTTCGGGAAGATCGGTACATAATTTACCATAGGCCCCATATAAACCCCACTCCAGGAAAACAGTCTAGTACGCCTAGAACAGTAAAAAATAATACTACAATTACAAAATTTGGTACATCACAATTTTATAGGACTAGAAAAAAGACTTTAAAATTTCGGAAAGATCGGTTCATTTTTTGCCATAGGCCCCATATAAACCCTACTCCCGGTAAACAGTTTAGTACGCCTAAAACCGTAAAAAATAACATCACAGTTTTATAGAAAAAGAAATAAGACTATAAAATTTCGTGAAGATCGGTCCATATTAGCCTAAGGCCTATATAAGACCTACTACCGGAAAACAGTTTAGTACGCCTTAAACCATAATAAATAATGCTATCATAACAAAATTTGGTACATCACAGTTTTATAGACCTTAAAATAAGACTGTAAAATTTCGGGAAGATCGGTTCATTTTTTGCCATAGGCCCCATATAAACCCTCCTCCCGGTAAACAGTTTAGTACGCCTAAAACCGTAAAAAATAACATCACAGTTTTATAGAAAAAGAAATAAGACTATAAAATTTCGTGAAGATCGGTCCATATTAGCCTAAGGCCTATATAAGACCTACTACCGGAAAACAGTTTAGTACGCCTTAAACCATAATAAATAATGCTATCATAACAAAATTTGGTACATCACAGTTTTATAGGACTTAAAATAAGACTGTCAAATTTCGTAAGGATCGGTTCATTTTTTGCCATAGGCCCCATATAAACCCTACTACCGGTAAATTTTAAGCAGCCTTCTGAAATTCACTGCAAACACGAAAACTTATTTCTCCGCTGTATTGAAAGCTAGTAAAATTTAAAAAAAAGTCATAAAACTTTCTGATTGTCGGTCAAAAATTGAATAAACATATGTTTCTAAACTGCAACCAATTTTAATGCAGATGTCTGTTTTTATAAAGATAAACTAATAATAAATAAACATCATAAAGATATTACTCCTTAAACATTCGAACTTTCGCTGGAGGGTATCAAAGATTCGGCACAGCCGAATATAGCACACTTACTTGTTTATTTTGTTTTTGTTTTCTTTAGTAGATTTGAGGACGTTTTGTTAATTTTTGACAGTAGCTTAAGCCAGGCTATGCATTTTATGGGTGAGCCTTAAGTATTTTGACAAAAATGCTTCCCTTAACTTATTACCAGGGAAACCAGAAATATGCAATTGCATGTTTTTCCTTGTGCGACTTATGAAGGCGGTAACAATATTTTTATCCGTTTAAGAGCTTTTTATGAATTTTGGCATTGATTTGTTAGTGCATATTTTAGCATATTTAACGTTTGCAGCATTTTTTTGGCATATTTTGGTTAAAAGAGCCTTTTTGCAGCATTTTTTAGGTTTATAGCGCATATTTTGCCTTTTTAATGCATATTTTGATACTATTAAATTTTTTTAGATGCCTTCAATAGCTTTCGCAGCAAAAAAAAAAATATTTTTTTCGAAAATTTGTTACTTCAATTGCGACCTCTACATTTAATTTTTTTTAATCTAAAATTGTAAGACAAAGCAGGTTGTCATTAAGGATTAATGTTATGCGATTTGTATCAAGACCAATCTTTTAGTATTCCGATCGAATCAGCATCACTTTTGAAAGTGATCTTACGATGTCTGATTGGCTGTCCCTGTTGGCCTTGTACGCAGAGTACAAGTTCCAATTTTGTAGTGATTTCATGAAATCACATCCAAACTATACTCTTTGTGTCCGCAAGCTATCTAATTACGATGGTATTTAAATTAAATCCGTGCCAAAAATATTTTACTTCAAATTAAAATTTGCTCAAAGCTCCCATCCTTAACTTGCTTTAAATTCCTTTTAAATGTTAACATTTGTTTACAATTTAGCGACCGTACCTAAAATTCCTTTAACCTTTATGTCAACAGATGAAAAAATACACATATGTTTTATATGGGATTTTTTTGTTATATGCTGTTTCGCTTTGGCGATTTTTAGTTTAAATATTGGTTTGATTTTAAGTTTGGTTTTTACTTTTGTGGTTTTGTGAATTAAAATATTTGGAAAATGGGGTTTTATCAAAAACACAAGTTTTGTCGTTGTTTTCAAACTTAATTTTTGGTAAAAATGTTATAACACCAGGTAATTCAGAGCAAGATAAAAATGGCAGGTGATGAAAGACTCACTCCAAGGCAAATAAGTGCACTTGATTATGAGAAACAACAAGAACATATTTGTCAAAGATTTATTAGTGTCCGAAGGAGTTATGGACAGAACCGACGCTGGTGTATCTCGAAATTACTCCGATGTGGAAAAAATCCAGTTACCAAAATACAATATAGATGATGAAACTGAAGACAGTGACGAATTTTCTGATATACGGTGTCAAAGTGGACACAGCTTTACGCAAAGATGGAATAATTTTGTTTGCTGCACCACCACAAACTGTCAAGTTCCGTTCCCACAACATACTAAAGTCTGCAAACTATGAATCAGTAAAATGTACACAAGGAGTTTCTATTATGGAAACATTCAGGTTGATAATGTACGATGAAATTTGCGACCTAATTATTCTTAAGACAGGAAAATAATGCTATGAGCGTGAGGATATTTTGGTTTTCTCTTACTGAGTGGCCGAGTTTGGCAACGTTCACACTTAAGACTTGTAGAAAACAACCGCACATCCGCTATATCGCGGTGCGATAAGTGTACGGCGCTTCTAGGCAATAGGACGCTTTATACGTTTCGATAACGGGAATACACGCGAGTAACGTAAGCAAACCGAAAAAGCGGCAGCCATAACGGTTATATTTTTGATGCTGAATAAAAACCTCGTCCAACAATGAAGGTCTGCACATTATGCCAAAGACCCGTATTTGCAGTTCATTCTACTTATATGTCGCAATGCAATAGTTTTAGTTAAAAATGTTTAATTATTTATAACTGGTTAATTTTCATCTTAAATTATAATATTAGTTTTTTGCATTTTTAACTTGAAAATTAATTTTACTTACTAACATTATGCAATAAGCATGTAAAATAAATTTTATTTGTATACGTTTGACTATACATACCCAGGTATGCAGCTATTGACGTAAGGGGTACAAATTGAAAATTGTCCTGCCCTTTGCCCCAACATGACCAATTTCACCCAGGTGTAGGAATATGGTATAGAACACTTTTATTAAGGATATCATAAAATTTCACGTCGATCCGATGATTACTTTTCATGATATAGCGGTTTTAATACGCAAAACATACCCGGGTATGTAGCTGTTGACATAAAGGTTAAGACAAAAACCCATATGGATGTTAATGTCTAGATAATATTCGGCACAAACATCTCTTATATGAATTTTAACCTTTTTTAGGTTTTCTTTTAGATTTTGTTGTTAAATTGTTGAATTTTGTGTCTTCAAATGAGCAATTTTTAGTTTTAAGGGCATATTTTTACCAATTTTCATGGTTTATTTTGCAGTTTCTACTGCATATTTAATGCGCATAAAACGTGTTTTTTAGAGCATATTTTTGGTTTCCCTGCTTATTACATATTATTTGAAAATTTTCAAGGGTATAAACATATTATTTCCTAGTTGGCCCCACAGTATTTCTAAGATTGCCTGGATAATATTTGTAGCTTTTCAAAATATGTATGTCTCGTTCTCATACTCTTTTGGTCTTAACAAATTTATTTTGTCTTTCAATTACAGTAAGTCGGCTTTTGTTTTAATTTTGATTGTTTGTCATTTTACTTACTTAACTTACACACATACACTTATACACACTTAACCACACAAAGGCACTGACACACATACAAACAAACATATTTAAATGATAACAATAATACAAGCAACTACATACAATAATAAAATGACAATAGAAATCAGTAACTGAGTAAATGAATATCAGTATCTGTGTGACAGAATATTTGGACGATTTGGTCGGATGGTTTGTTGGTTGGCAAAATGAATGGTTGGTTGGATTTTAAGGTTTTTATTGTTTCTGATTTGTTGTTGTTGCATATTTTTTTTTTTTTTTTACTTTTAGATGTCACTAATGAACATTGACATAACATGACATGCTTTGTCACAGTGTCACCATGGAAGGTACTTATTTTATATATAATTTAAGAGAAAAAAAGTACGTGTTCTGTGCAATTTTTGCAGCAGATACTTGTGAAATTTAAGGAGATGTTGGCAAATGTTGCAGTTTGCTTTTGCCTTTTGTGTCCTTTGGGTTCTTGCCTCTGTTGCCGAAAGCTGGTTTATAAAGCAATATTTATGTTTTGGAGAGTGTCATTGTCGTTATTGTATTTTGTTTTTTTTTTTTAGGTTTAACCAGCTCTGAATTAGTGATGGTCATGTTGTTGAATCAACCTGAAATTATGTTGACAAAAATGATACTCTTGCTGCAGTTTTTTAACACCTTTTGGGGTCATAATGGCATCTTTTGAAATTCTTTTCAGTCATCAGAATTAAAGTTAAATTATACACAGATGTATCGTGTTTATTTAATAGACAAAAAGAATTATTTTTTTTTTGGCAACTTTGTCATCGACACTTGATAATTTGTTTTAAGAATTCATTTTAAATTGACATTAGGCAGCAGTTTGAATTTCATTGAAGTAATAAAAAGGAAATTAAGAAAAAATTGCTATAGAAAAATCTGCTTTAACATTATGAAAATATTTAATATCAAAATTATAAAAATTTTAAATCTTAATACACATATAAAAATAAGTAATTGTAATACTTACATTTTAATGTTTTAACTATCAACAAGACATTTTAGTTTTTGACATAATTACACTGTTTCCTAAAAAAGAAAGAAAAAGGAAATAAATGAAGAAACAGCTTATTTAGGTAATTCGTAATGAGGTACATTTTCATTGGTTTTTAACTAAAAATATGAATAAAAATAATAAAAACAAATCACTTGGTCCACAAATTTTGTATTAATCAAAAGATTTGCCTGAAAAAAAAAAATAAAGATTTACAAAGAATATAGACTGTTTTTATTATTCTATACGAGTATTTATGAAAAAAAAACTTCTTTATAAGAGTTTACATATGAAATACCCCAGTTCGTAGTTCAGTTAGTGATCATTTATTCTATTTGACATTTGTTTTTCTTCTCTTCAATTTTTTTTTTAACAATTTTTAACAATAAGAGTAGTATTCCCGTTAGAGAATTATTTTTGTAAGAGAATATTCTATTGAAAATCTTCTGAATTAAAAAATTAACTACAGAAAATATTCACTATAATAGTTTTAGTTCCGAAAATCTTATTAATAACCCAGCTAGCAAAGGCTGTTTGTTAGACGATTATGTTTAATATACAACTCCTAAAAGAATCTTCTGATGATAATCTGACGATTAACAAAAACAAAAAAGTCTAATTTTTTTTTATTTGTTACTTTTTTATAAATTTTTTGACACGCTCGTCTTTCAATCTTCGAATGAACCTTTTGCGTCTCTCTGTAAGAGTCATTTAACAATTACTAAATAAGAGCGTTTTTATACCCTCCACCACAATTAGTTGTGAAGAGGGTATATTAAGTTTGTCATTTCGTGTGAAACTTTTTTATTATTCATGTCAGACCCCATAAAGTATATATATTCTGGGTCCTTGAGTAATTCTAAGTCGATTTAGACATGTCCGTCTGTCTGTCCGTCTGTCCGTCTGTTGAAAACACGCTCACTTTCGAACAACGCAAAAGAAATTAACAAACTTGGTGCCAAATTGCTTGTAGTTATCCTAAGCAGTTTGGGATTGAAATCCAGCAAAATCGGTTCAGTAGGACCAGAGCTATGAGTCAAAATGTGGAACCACCACCTAAAAATATGGATAATTTTGTTACAAAAAATAACATAAATGCTGGAACAAGGCAAGGAATGAGATAAGATTTTACAAAAATTTGTTTTATTGGACTGGAAATCACGCTGTTAAATTTCGTGCAGATCCGTCCATAATTTACCCTAAGCCCCATATAAACAATACTCCCGGAAAACAGTTTAGTACGCCTAAAACCGTAAAAAATAACGCTATCGTAACAAAATTTGGAACGTCACAGTTTTTTAGGACAAGAAATAACACTGTGAAATTTCGTGACGATCGGTCCATAATTTACTTTAGGCCCCATAGAAACCCTACTCCCGGAAAACAGTTAAGTACACCTAAAACCATAATTAATAATGCTAGCATAACAGAAATTGGTACGTCATAGTTTTAAAGGACAAGAAATGACGCTGTGAAATTTCGTGATGATCGGTCCATAATTTACCCTAGGCCCCATATAAACCCTACTACCGGAAAACAGTTTAGTCGCCTAAAACCATAATTAATAACAAATCGTCACAGTTTAAGATAATAAAAACATCATACAGATATTACTCCTTAAATATTCGAACTGTCGGTGTAGGGTATCAAAGATTCGGCACAGCCGAATATAGCACTCTAACTTGTTTTAATATGAAATTCTATTGTCAATACAATTTCAATAAAACAAACCGACCTAAGGATTTGTAAAAAAGGATTTTCCGACAGGATAGTGTTGCTTTCGCAACCTTAAAGGTTTGTTTCATGTAAATTGTATGATAATTAGAAGTTTTAACATGAAAAAGATGCGTAATGCCCCTTTTAAGGTGGCTCAGTTATACCGCTGAGCATTTCACGAGTTGTAAAATAATCCCTACATGAGTCTCATACGACTCTTGACATGCTTTTTAAAAGACTCGTTAGATAATCTCTACATACATCACAAACGATTCCCTTTACGATTAATATAAGCTTCTTTCGCTGCGTTATAGAAGAATCTCTTATAGGAATCAGCACGTGTAACAGTTTCTCCCGTCTACGATTAAAAAATGAGCTCGTCGACGATCAAAAACACTGTGAGATTATCAATAGATTGCTAGACGATTGAAAATGCTAGTTGGGTAAGAATTTTTTATTTTGTTGATTTTTTAAGTTTGTGTGTAAGAAGCTTTTCTATAGAAAATCGTACTAACCAAAGAATTTAATATACCAAGTATTATCTACTGTATACAAAACTTTTCTCTAGAAAATCTTTACAAATGTATAAAAATAGAATGTGGGAATTATTATTTTTCTTAATACGTAAATTTTCGGCAGAAAATCTGCTATTTAAAACGTCTTTTTGAAAGATTTTTCCTTTAGGAGTTTTTTCTTTTGGCAATCTTTCGTATAAGTAGTAGAATTTTCTAAAAATAATCCTCTGTATAGAAGAATGTTTTTATAGAAAATCTTCTGAATAAAAAAATTTTTTCTAAAAGAATTTTCCATAGAAAATCTTCAGTAGTGCACAAACTTGTATAGAAAATCTTATGCATAAAAGAATTTTCTATAGAAAACGTAACGTGTAAGAAAATTTTGTTTAGGAAATATATTGTAAAAGATAATTTTGTACAAATAACATTCTGTTAAAGAAAATTTCAGAAAATATTTCTTTTATAAAATATCTTAAATATAAGAGAATTTTGAGTAGAAAATCCTACATATAATATAAATTTCTATTTAAAATATTCTGTGGGAAATATTTTTTATAGAAAATCTTCTAAATAAAAAGTATTTTTTATAAAAAATATTTGTATTGAAAATCTTTTGTATAAGCGAATTTTCTATAGAAAATGTAACGTGTAAGAACATTTTGTATAAGAAATATATTGCAAAAGATAATTTTGCGCAAATAATATTCTGTATAATAGATTTTTTTATGGGAAATCTGTTTTAAAATACTTCTTTTATAAAATATCTTTAATATAAGAGAATTTTGTGTAAAAAATCCTCCGTATAAAAGAAATTTGTATGTTAAATATTCTGTTTGAAAATATTTTTCATAAAAACTCTTCTGAATAAAGAATATTTTTAATAAAAAAATTTTCGTATTGGGAATCTTTTGTATAAGAGAATTTTCTACAGCCATTTATATAATAGAATTTTTTTAAAAAAATTTTCACTAAAAATTTTAGTATACGAAATCTTTTGTATAAGAGAGTTATCCACAGAAAACAGTCTTTATAAAATAATTTGTTCAAAAAATCTTTCTTTTAAATGACTTATTCTTAAAGAGAATTTTGTGTAGAAAATCCTCCGTATAAAAGAAATTTGTGTGTTAAATATTCTGTTTGAAAATATTTTTCATAAAAACTCTTTTGAATAAAGAAAATATTTAACAAAAAAATTTTCGTATAGGAAATCTTTTGTATAAGAGAATTTTTTACAGACAATATTCTTTATAATAGAATTTTTTAAAAAAATTTTAGTATAGGAAATCTTTTGTATAAGACAATTATCAACAGAAAACATTCTTTATAAAATAATTTTATTTTTTTTTTTTTTAAATCTTTCTTTTAAAACACTTCTTCTAAAAGAGAATTTTGTGTACAGAAAATCTTAAAATAAAAAAAAATAATGCATATATTTTTCATAGCAATTCTGGTGAGTTAAGAATATTTTTCATAAATAATCTTTGCATACACTGAAAAAATTTTCTTCACAGATCCAATGAAATTTACATTAAAATTCAACCTGTGTAACCCTTCATTGGATTAATGAAGGATTAATAAAATCAATGACAAAATTTACATTGATTTTATGAATCCTCATTGAAAAAATGGATAAAATAAATGTTTGTCATTAAACTAATGCAAAATTTTCATTGATTTTATGAAACATTTCATTAATCCAATGAAGGGTTACATAGGTTGAATTTTAATGTAAATTTCATTGGATCTGTGAAGAAAATTGTTTCAGTGTAGGAAATATTTTGTATAAGAGAATTGTTTTAAGGTAACATTCTATATAAGATAAGTGTTGTTAAGTATTTTCTATAAAATATCTTTAGTTTAAGAGAATATTGTTTAAAATAATCTTTCGTAAAAAAGAAATTTCCATTTAAAATATTCTGCATAGAAATAATTTTTTTATAAAAACGTCTGAAAAAAGAGTATTTTTCATAAAAAATCTCCCATATGAGAATAAAAGTGTTTTAAGGACAGAATCTTCAGTACTACAAAAACTTGTGCAGAAAATATTCTGTATAACAGAATTTTCTATAGAAAATAAAACGTATTAAAAAGTTTTTTATAGGAAATATTTTATATAAGACGGATAACATTCTGTAGAAGAGAATTGTTATTTAAAATCTGTCTTTTAAAAGACTTCTTCTATAAAATATATTCATTATAAGGATTTTGTGTAATAAATCTTTCGTAAAAAAGAAATTTCTATGTAAAATATTCTGTATAAAAATAATTTTCATAGAAAATCTTCTGAAGAAAGAATATTTTTCATATAAGATCTTCTACATGAAAAAAAAAAAATTTTCGTATTAAATCTTCAGTGTGTCAAGAACTTGTTAGAAAATATTCTGTAGAAGAGGATTTTTTATTGAACTGTACCGTATAAGAAAATTTTGTTTAGGAAATATAAGAAAATTTTACACGAATAACATTTTGTATAAGAGAATTTTTTTATTTTAAATCTGTCTTATAAAGGACTTCTTCTACGAAAAAATATACAATTTAAGAAAATTTTGTGTAGAAAATTCTTCGTATAAAAATATTTTTAAGAAAAATATTTCATTTAGAAATATTTTGTATAGAAAATCCTCGGAATAAAGAATATTTTCAATAAAAATCGTCTTTATAAGATGATTTTTTTTGTGCAAATGTTCTGTTTAAGAATGTATTTCAAAGAAAATCTGCTGCATAAGAATATTTTTCATGGCAAATGTTTTATATTAAAGATATTTCTATAGAAAATAATCAGTATAAGACTATTTTTTTGTTTGCAAGAATATTTTCGAAAGAAAATTTTCTGTATAAGAGTATAGATAATACTTTATTTAAGTTAAAAGAATTAAAATATATTTAGTAAATTTTAAGAATTTTCTTCATTTTCTTCAGAAAATCTTCGTAATAAAATTTTTAGAAAATCATTTCATAAAAGATTTTTTTTTTTTATAATTTTAATAGTTAGTGAATACGATCTATATTTGCTTTTAAAATCTTTTGTATAAAACTTATTACATAGAAATTATATTGTATAAGACAACTTTTTATTGAACGTCTCCCTTTAAGAGTATTTTCTATAGCTGTCCTTTTAGTATAGACTTTTTGAAACACAATATTCTTACTAAGTTTGTAATAAGTTAAAAAAACTTGAGTTAATTAATTTTCCAATACATAGATTTTTGTTATTTCTAATAAATGAAAATACAAAATAAGGATTCGCTTTTTTTTAATTTAAAAACAAATCATTAACCAAGTAATAAAATGTAATTTGTAAAAAATATCCTGTATACAAAAATAAAAATACCCGCAAAACAAAAACATAAAAAAAGTTACTACTCTGGTGCGGGCTGTAATTCATTGAAGGACCAAACCAACCAACCTCTCTATCAACTTTAGGCCACATCACTGACATACAGGTCACGTAAACAAAAACAGCAGCAGTGGCAGCAGCAACAAAAGAGCGAAATGTAACAAAATAAAAACAAGAAGAAGAGAATAACAAAAAAAAAAATACCCTAAAACAAACCTCATTGACACAGGACTGCCTAACAAAAGGAACCGAACAGGACTGCTATTAACTCTTGTTGTAAAACAGGAAACGAACAACAATTACAACATCGTGAGCAGAAAACCGGGGAATAGAGGCAATGAATGGTCGAGTACTTCATGTTGAACAAACGGTACAACATGAGTTTCTGTTGTTCTTCTTAGAGGGAGTCAACACAGAGCAAGAGGTTGGGTGTGCTCCTGCAGCACAACAAAAGAACTTTTCCATTTAAAGTTGCTCAAATGAAATGGGAAAAACTGGCTAAAACTAAACTGAGCTTACGGCAACGTAAAAAAAGAAACAATTCACAAAGCACGTGATATGATCAATTTTAATGGACAAAAAAAAAAGGTGGAGGACTACTAACGGCTTCATTTTGTTAGGAGTTGTGTTACCTACAAAGAATTTCCGGAAGGGAACAACAATAAATAGAGTAACAAGAGTATGAAGCAACAAAATACAAGCAGTCCCAATAATTAATGGACATTAAAAGGATGCTTATTAGCAAATTTTGTGGTTAATAAAGGCAACGACAACAACAGCAACAACAACCAGTAACTAAAAATATGAGACACAATACAGATAGAAGAATAGACACACACAAACCCATACAGCTGTAATAGAAATTACTATTGAACCATTTAAAATTAATTACAAATTGTTGTTGGTAATTAACTGATTTTCTTGTTTCTATCTGCCTGCCTGTCTGCCGGTCTGTTCATTTGTCTGCCTTTATTAAATGTTTCTTATTGATGTTCGATTACTTTGTGCCCTTATGTTAAATGTTTATCGAGTCCTTATTCCATTTAACTGTGAAGTTAAAAGTCAATAGAGTATCGCAACTGGACTGTAATGAGATTAAGGCCAAATTGATGCACCGCTTATCATTAATGCGGAGTATTAATTTATTTTTATATCCCCAACACAATAGTGGGGAGGGTCTATTGTGTTTGTGAGGATGTTTGTAAAACACAGACCCCTTTTTAGTAAACCGATAGACTTAGAATAAGTTTTTTAATCGATGTAACGCTGTCCATCCGTCCAGCTGGCAAACTAGCTGGCGCAAAGCATAGGTAACAGTTTTGGAGATATTTCGATGAAATTTGGCACGCAAGTTCTAATAGTCACAAGGACCCAGGTTTTTTTAAAAAAATTATAAGTGGTGCATAGTTTCACATAGCCCGCATACAAGCTTCTTTCTGGAACAGGGTCTATGTGCCCATAAGCCATCTTATTATGTTGGTGAAACTTGGTCCAAACTTTTATTACTGCAATCTTAATAATCTAACCAAATTTTATTGGAATCGGTTCATAGTTGACCATAGCTCTCTTACAAGTACTACTTACTATATCACGACAAAATATTGTTTTGGTACGTCCAGAATAAGTAAGGGGTTCCACATAAACCCCCTTCCTTAATTCACTAAAAGGCAAACGAATTTCATATAGAAAAAGATATCTAAAGAATATTCGTGAAAAAGAATTTTTACACGAATCTTAACCTAAAAAAATAATTTTGTTCTGGCGGGTCCATGATTGGCAATGGTTCCGCAATAGGATACACTCCCTTTTTAAATATTGTGGTGTAGGGTATCATATGGTCGGGCTTGACCGACTTTACTTTCCTACTTGTTTATAAATATCATTGGGGGAAGGTCTGTTTGAAAAACGGTAAATAAATCTTTAGCCTTAAAACGGCTTAACCCATTGTATTGTTTTTAAGGTTATAAAATGGGCTACAAAGGGTAAAGGTCGTAATAAAAGAAATATCATCATCATTTTATGGATATTCGGAAATTCAAAGACTGGTATATGTAAGAACTCCTTTAACTATATTAACATGTATAAGAGTATTTTCTGTAGAAATACTTCCGTATAAGAGCATTTTTTTGTATGAATTATTTGTACAATGCTATTTACTTTAGACAGTATTTTGTATAAAGTTTTTTATATGGAAATTATGTATTTTGTATAAGTGTATTTTCTATGGAATACATTTTGTATAAGAAAATTTTCTTTAAAATGTATTTTGTATTGAAAATATTTTCTATAAAAGAATTTTTTTTAGAAAGTCTTCTTAAAAAAAGTATTTTTAATCAAATATATTCTATACAAGAGACTTTTTGTAGTAAGTCTTTGTGTAAAACACAAAGCAACAATTTTAATGATTTTCATAAATAAGAACAACTTTTTAAAAGCTATAAACATGTATGTATAAGAATATTTTCTGTATAAGAGCATTTTTTGTATGAATTATTTGTATAATGCTATTTTCTTTAGACAGTATTTGTATAAAAGTATTTTTTGTAAAATACTTTTTATAAGGAAAGTATGTATTTTGTATAAGAGTATTTTCTGTGGAAAACATTTTGTATAAGAAAATTTTTCCTTGAAATATTTTTGTCTAAGAGAACTTTGGATAGAAAATCATCTGTGTTAATGTTTTCTATAAATTTTATTCTTTATAAGAGTTTTTTTAATTTTATTCCGTCTAAAAATATTTACAGTAAAAAATTTATAATTACATTTTATAAAGAATTTATATGCATAAATAGTTTCTTTAGAAAAGTTTCTGTATAACACATATTATTTTCCTTAAAAAAATTTCTGTATAAGAGTATTTTCTATAAAAATCCTTTGTTTAACAGATCTTTTTTTTATAAAACCAAGACTTTTGTATAAAAACATTTTTTAAAGAATTTTTCTGTATAAGAGTATTTTCTTTAAAATGTTTTGTATAAGAGTGTTTTCTCTCAAAAAAAGGTTTGTTTACGACAGTTTTTTATTAAAAAAATCTTCAATATAAAAAAAAAAACTTTTCTATAAACGTATTTTCAACAGCAAAACTTCTGTATAAGAGTATTTTCTATTGCAAATCTTTTGTATTAAAATATTTTCTATCGAAAATCTTTACAGAGTATTTTTTTTTAGAACATCTTTAATACAAGATTAATTTCCGTAGAAAATCTTCTGCATAAGAGTACTTTTAATAAAAAAAAAATTTTCTTAACAAGAGTATTTTTTTTTTTTTTTTAAGAAATTTTTCGGAACAAACGTTTTTTTATGAAAAAGCAAAAAATATTTCTATATAAAAAATATTCTGCAATCAAAAACTTTTAAAGAAAATATTTTCTATAAGATTTTTTTTTTTTGCAAATATTATATTTTCCAAAAAAAGAAGGAATATCTTGTGTATAAGAGAATTTTTTACACAAAATCTTCGGAAAAACATTAAAAACATTTTCTGTAACATGAATTTTGTATTGAACATCTTCTATAAAATAGAATTTTTAATAGAAAGTCTTCTGTAAAATAGTACTTTTAATCAAATATTTTTTATACAAAAGGCTTTTTGTAGCAAGTCTTTATGTTCGAGTACGTTAATCGGTTAACCGAATAATTACTTCCCGATTAACTGATCGGTTAATTTAAAATTGGCTTTTTTCGATTAACGATTAAACCGGTTAATTTCAGTCGATTAACCGATTAACCGTTGTAACAAAAATTATAATTTTTTGTGGTTTTTAACCATATTTTTTGTGTTTTAAATTACGGGTGAGTTCCAAAACGTCGGCTGCAAAGCAACTCGCTTTTAAAATGCATTCTACAGTGCATCCATGTACAATTTTACAACGTTATCCGTACCAAAATTCACCAAAAAAGTTACCAAAGTGCATCAAAAAAGTTGTGCTTAGAACTATTTTTGTATACAATATATCCCCTTCTATAAATACATTTTTAAAATACAGTACAAAAACAGAAATTAAGGCATTCGGAAATGAACTTTTTTGCAGAAAGTTCGGTGCTGAGCTTTGCCAGGATGAGTTAGATGATAACCTGACAACAGAAGAAACTTACGATAGTAACGAAACAACAGAATTAACCCAAACAATTAGAAGTGTTAAAAAATTTTAAATAATAAAACAGGATTTAAATGGCATAATGGAAGATTTAATATGTTTAGAGAAATCCAGATAAAAGGCTAAGAATTTAGATATTCTGTATTATGGGGTGCTTTCGATTTCTCCAACATCTACGATAAGTGAAAGACTTTTTTCCAAGTCAAAATTAATCAAAACTAAAGAAAGGAATCGCTTAAATCCAAAACATTTGAAACAAATTATTTATCTTAAAGATTATTTAGTTCTCCTTACACTATTGAAATTACTAATAAAATGATCTCACAAATAATTTTTTAATAAATACATAATATGTTTTAATTAAAAAATATGTTTTAAATAGTTATGAATTATAATTTTTTTGTTCGTGTTAGTTCAAGAATTCTTATGTTATTGTTTTTTTACTATTAGACTCCAAATAATAAATAATTTTTAATTTTTATTCATTCAAATTACCTTTTTTATAAAAAAAACTTTATTAATCGGTTAACCGATCAATAACAAAATTAACCGATTATTAACCGATTAAACCAAAACCTCGATTAATTAATCGAGCGATTAACCGATTAAAGTAAAAGCCCGATTAAATGAATACCCTATCGAGTACAAAGTAAAAAAACTGATGACTTCTTTCGGCTGTCCCTTCTAATACTTATTTTTTAAATTTTCATTTAACCCTAGATACACTTTCTTATTTTTTATACACTACACACTTTCTTCGTTTAATCGACGAAGTCCGTTTATGAACTGGCCCCAAACCCACCCAATATAAGGAAACACGAAAGTTTTTGTTTAGTTTATAAAATACTTAAGTTGTTATTCATTCTAAATAGTATATTATAGTTTACTTGAAAACTTAATACTAAAAACACAACAAAAGCAAGCCAAGGGTTTTTTCGTCAATACGACGAAGAAAGTGTATCTAGGGTAAAAAAAGGTTAAAAAATATACTAAAAGGCAATATTTCTCACACTTCCATCGTCAGTGCGACGAACACAATCAACGAAAAATCAGACTTACACACCACCTATAAGCACGTACTTCCACACTCTTCGGCAGATCAGCAATATCTACAGCTACATGAAATTTGGAAGAGTTTCAGTGAAAAACTGCGGAGTTAAATAAGTACTATTTAACGGTATTCGTCAATACGACGAAGAAAGTGTATCTAGGGTTAAACATTGAATAGGAAAAGCTGCCATATAAAAAGTATCATAATGCTACGGAAATTAGTTAAAGGAAACATTGTAAATTGTTGCAGTTCCGTTTGAATCGCAACTGTAATCTCAATAACTGTACAAATTGCTAAAAGTTTATTTTATATTCTAAAATGTTCACGTTCAGTAAATGGTTTTTAGTAAATTAAATTAACTTTTTTTCAATAGCAAAAAAAGTTTTATAAAAAAACAATTAAAACTTTAATAAATAAAGTTGTTTGGTTGAGCAAAAAAAAAGCTTTTTACTAACTTTTAAAGCGCATTAAATAATAAGAAGGTTTTTTTTGTAATTTATAAGCTTTAAACTTTTTAAACTAACTACAGCATAAATAAATAAACAAAAAAAACGTGAACTTCGCATGTAGACCAGTGCAATTTGTGGCCTGTTTAATGTTCTTTTCATTTTTTATTTCTTTGCTACTGCTATAGCGGCTAAAGCTTTAGCTACAAAAAGCTTAATAAACTAAAAAGAGTTAATGTAAATGAGTTTGCAGGCACTTTTCCAACCCTGCAGTTATAAGAGTAATGCGAAACTTTCGAGCAAATTTAAATGACAAAAAATGGGTACAACTTTGGTCTTGTACAACTACCGAACTGAATTTTGTAAGTAAAATATTAATAACAGTCTGCTTTATAGAAATATTTAAAATAGAAAATCTTTCGTATAAGAGTTTTTTCTATTAATCTATTCTTAAAAAAAATTTTAAAAACTTCCGTTTTGGAATAACTCTAATATAAAACATTTTCTCTAAAAAATTTTGTGTTTTTTACAGAAAATGTTGTGTATAAGAGTATTTTCTGAAGAAAATGTTTTGCGTTAACTTATTTTCTAACAAAAAAAAAAAAAACATTTTAGAAAAATGTTCATTAGAAAATTTTCTGCTTAAGAATTTTTGAAAAGGCAAATCCCTGCAACAAAAAAAAAAAATTTTAAAAAAATCTTTTGTATAAGAGTATTTAATATTTTTTTATTTTCATAATTTTAACAATAATTAGAATCAGTATTCGAAAATAAGCACTAAATATCGCTCCTTAGTGTTCGGTGCGGCAGATTTGTGAAAAACACAAACGCTGATAGTGTTTGTGTAGAAAATCATAAAAAAATAACGTTCCACTGTTTCGAACACAAAACTAATACGGTTTTTATCCAACTCAACAAAAGATGAGAACATTTAATTCCGTTCGCTTTTTTTAAAAAACCACAAACTTCATTGTGTTCGGTTCGGCTCATTAATGTTCGTCGCTTTTGGCTGAAAAAAAAACCAAAAATTTTTTACAAAAACAAAATACACATTCGAAAAAAAAACAAAAAGCCAGCAAAATAATTTTACACAAACAAACATATACACATTACACACACAAGCTGTTCGTGCTGCGGTCGTAGCTAAAATTTTTTATTTCTTAATTTTTTTATCAATGTAAAAAAGAGACATTATTGATTGTCACAGTTATTCTGTTTTGTAACGAAGAACAGAACACTATATAATGTTCTGCTTTTTCTTGAAAATAGTTATGAACGGTATTAAAGGTTCGTCTACACAAACACTAAATAAATAAATGTCCTTGCTGGGTGTGTGAGCCGAACGCTAAATAATGTATTGTTTATTTTTGAACACAAATTAGAATAAAATTTTGTCAATTTAAAGTGCTTTATTTTCTATAGGAATTTAGAGTATTTTTAGAAGAAAAATTTTCAGTATAAGAATATTTTTTTTTTAGAATATCTTCTTTATAAAAGTAATTTTTATTTAAAAGATTTTGTTATTCGAGCTTAATTCCCAATTTTTATTCTTGATAAAAACACTGAACGTTAATGTTGATGGGATAAGCTATTCCTATGCGCATTTCACTGGTTGCTTAGGCCAGGTCATCAGGAAACTTCATCCATAAAGATTTTAGAAAAACTAAAGATATTAAACCAAATAAAACTGTTAAAACGAATAACAAAATCTTTTAAATTGAAATTTTGTATTCCTAAAAAGTAGTTTTTGATAAAAGTAATTTTTTTTAGAAAATATTCTTAATTTCGTTTTTCCTACAGAATGTGTTGTGTATAAAAGCAATTTATTCAAAGAAAATTCTCTGCGAAAATTCTTCTCTTTAATCCAGAATCACTTTCTGAATCGATATAACGATTTCCCTCCCTCCATTAGTTTATTTGGTTTGTTGTCGCAGTAAATCTTATGCGTAAAGAAAACACTGTGCAACCTTTTTGAGGGCATCGAGTTTAAATTCTTTCTCATATGGAATTTCTTGCAGTACTTAACGAAAACAAGAAAACCCTATTTAGGGTTTGTTTGTTTAGCTGCCTTTCAGAATTTATTGCCTCATAAATATTTTGGCCCAAACTTGATTTCTTCGAAGAACATTTCTATTTCTCGTATAAAAATTTACTTCAATATTATCTGGGCTCTTTAAAGAGAAATATATTTCTCGTTATAAATATAGTTATTTATTGGCTTGATAAATTGAACTTATACTTTTTCAATAACAACTGTTCACCGACCCTAAGAAACTAGAAATTCTGATACAAACGCCAAGACTGCAGGGTACATACTTGCATATTTAAGTGAAAATCAGTCGATTTATATATTTATGTGGTTGTATGTAATTAAGTGATATCCCAGCGGCAAATTGAATGAGTCAAGAGGCCTAATAGAAGGCCTTATTTAGCAGACACAAACACTTCTCGCTGCATACCATACTTATTTATTTTACCCTTCACCGAAGGTTAAAAGGTTTTTATATATAAGTTTGTCATTCCGTTTGTAATTTCTACAATATAGATCTTAGACCCTATAAATTATATACTTATATTATGGGTCCCCATGAGTAGCGAAGTTAATTTAACAATACCCGTCTGTACATCTGTCCATGTGTATGTTGAAATAGGTTTTCCAAAGACCCCAAAAATAATGGGAGCTGGCTTGTTATGTGTTTATGTCACCTATACTCCATTTAAGTTTGCTATTAAATTCATCCAGATCGGTCTAAAGATGTCTGAGAAATGACCAAAACACCCACCCTTTCTCCAATTTTACCAATAAATCCCTAATTGTTGTTCCCACTATTTCTGGGGTCTTTGGAAAACCCATTTCAACATACACACGGCCAGACGTACAGACGGGCATAATTAAATTAACTTCGTTACTCATGGTGACCCAGAATATATATAATTTATAGGGTCTACGATCTATATTGTAGAAATTACAAACGGAATGACAAACTTATATATGCCCTTTTACCTTCGGTGAAGGGTACACAGAAAAAAATTTGCACCAGTAAACGCATTAATCAAAATTAAAATCAGTTTTAATTAAAAATTAAATCAAGTTAATTAAACGTTTAATCAAGTGAATTAAAAGTTTAATTGATATTATTAATTTGTATACTGGTGCAAATTAATGTTGTCAATTAAACGTTTAATACACTTGATTACACGTTTAGTTCTCTTGATTAAACGTTTAATTTACTTGATTAAATTTTTAATTAAAACTGATTATAATTTTGATTAATGCGTTTACTGGTGCAAATTTTTTTCTGTGTATAATAACCACCCTTTAAGAGGTAAAGTTTTGCTACCTGGAGGAGATTTCCACCAATGTCTGTCTGTGATACCGCAAATCCTCGGGGCGGTTATTGTTACATCATCCTTAAAATATTCAATTCTATAATCTAACTTTAGAATTTTACCGCTTAAAGTCGTGCTTCATGCCGTGGATAATTATTATAATGATTGGCTTTTAAAGATGGGCGATGGGGAACTTAGTTCAGAGTTTGGAGAAGACATTATTGGATTTCCAAATAAAATGTTGGCTCAAGAGTCGATCGTTAAAGACGTTTTTTGTGAGCGATTGAAACAATCTAACGTTGGAAAGTATTGCAAATTTGACATTCTATGGCCTTAAAATTATGAAATATGCCGTTCTACATTTGTGAGCAATGACACGGTGCAGTGCAACAGCATAGCGGAACGAGAAATCAATCCGGTAGAATTTTAAAACAGCCTGTTTTCAAGTGATAAAACTTATGACAAAACCTTAAATTCGCACCTGCGTTAACAGGCACTACTAAAGCTAGTGCTGCGTTCATTCCTAGAAATGATTTAGCTACCATTAATCCATTTTCCATTCCTATAAATAAATCACAAGGTCAAACGTTGGAAAAGGTGTAGATATATTTGGTAAAACTCCCTTCTTAAAGAAGGGACTAGCTAATGTTTATTCAATATTTTGGAAGATATTTTTTAAAGAAATTTATACCTTATGAAAGGCACATTTCTGAAGGCAGGATATCATACGAATGGAATGTTTTAGAAAGAGGAATAGTTGCCTTCAAAAGGCCCTGCGATTTGTGGGCATTTCAATATTTAACCCTGGGATATTTCTTATGTTTTTTTTTCATTGTATTTTTATTATAAATCTAACAACACACAACAACAGATTATTATTATTGTATTTACATGTTACAGCGTCCCTCTGGTATGTACATATGTACGTGCTATATACATGTATTTATGTATTTTTTATATAGTCAGTGTAAGAAGTACGTGATTTTAGCTGGACTAGTGTTACAAAAACTAAAGCAAAAAACATTTTTTTATATAAATAAGTGTTAAAATATATGAATACATATTCATATAGAAAAAATAAGCGTTGAACAACAATAGCAACAACGATAATCCTTGACTTTAACACAAAAACATAATTTATGTTTTTGATTTCCCTTGGAAACATTTTAAGGTTAATGTTTTATCTCTTTCGCTTACTCATTCTCTTAGAACAAAAACGTTATACTGAATAAAACTTATAAAGGCAAAACAATGTATGTATAAGTTTAAGTTTGTGTGTGTGTATGGAAAATGATAATGGTTAAGTGTTAGTATTTCACAGAATGTGTGTGTGCCATTTGTTTAAAAGTGCGTGTGTTTGTGTGTATTGGTATTAATGCATTGTTAACGCGTCCTTTTTTGCACCAAGTAAAACATAAACGACAACAACTGCGAGGCAAAATTTACAAAGAAAATAATGAGTCAGTCCATCGTCATAGTCTAAATTTTTTTCTCTCGTTTATTTAAACGTGTGATAATTTTCTCTAGAACACACTACTGCTGGATTCCAACATACACAGAAGAAAGATTTCCTGTGCATCATACAAACATACCTACATTTGCAATCGCCGTTTAAAAGTATGTCTCTGTAAATTTTCAAGAGCAACCAGTCAGTCAGTCAACTAATTTTACAACAATGTCTTTTTGCATTAAATTTTGCTTCCACTTTTTTCTTTCTTTCCTTCTCACACTTATATTCTCTCTACGACTCAATTCTTGTTTCAGCTTTTCTGCTTTTGTTGCAATTGTTGCTTGACAATGCCAGCCGTTTAATTGACTTTTAGCGGGTGCATATTTGTGCTTGCGTGGGTATGATTAAGAGAGTGCGTTTTGTTTGTTTTAAAAATAGTTTTGCATACGAATTAAAAAAATTCACATTTAGCTGCTAGATCTATATTTAGTGGGGCCACTTTAAGGAGATACACTTAAAAAAATTTATATTGGTTTTTTCTAAATGTATGAAAAATCTCGGAAATTTTGGTTTTTCAATTAAGGTCCCATAAGCCGTAACAAATTATGTAGTTGCATCTATGTCTATTTAAATTTTTTTAACTTTCTCAAGGTAGAATCATGAAATCATCTGTATTTTACCGTCTTTAATAGAAAAAAAACTATTTTTATAACAAAAACTACTACCAGAGTTTTATTTACAAAAAAACTTTTAAGAAAAACTTTCAATACAAAACAAGTTGTCAACGAATGCCTTTTGTATAACAGGATTTTTAAATAAAAATTATCCGTATAAATAATTTTTTTTGAAAATGCATTAAAGTTACTTCTTTTTTAATAAGAAACTTAGAGTATAAAATTATTTTCTTAAGAAAATATTTCGTATAAGAGTTTTATCTATTCCAAAAAAGACTTACCAGAAAGGAATTTCATATAAAAAATCTTCGTATAAGAATTAAAAAAAAAAAACACTTAAAGTAGTTTTAAAAGAATTTCTTCGGTAGAATAATATGTACAAAAATTTTTGGTATAAGAGTATTTTTTTGGGAAAATATACGCTATAAGAGTATATGTATATATAGACAATCTTTTGAATAACAATACTTGTTATAAAAAATCATCTTTGTCACTATATTTTTCATAGAAAATATTTTGTATAAGAGTTTTTTTTTTTTTGAAAATAAAATACTATACAATAGTATTTATTGTACATAATTCTTTACAGAATAGTACCTTAACGTTGTTTTATGCATAAAAGTATTTATTTTAAAAATTCCTCTGTCTTATACAAAGAGCAAATCTGTTATATAAAATTGTTTTCTAAAAACTATTTTCTTTATAAAGCCTTAAGATTAAGAGTATTTAAATTTAAAAAATCTTCTGTACCATTAAAAAATCTTCTATATAAAAGTATTTGCTATAAAAACTCGCCAGAATAAAAGTATTTTCTATAAAAAATCTCTCTATTAGAGACAGTGTTGCCAGTGAAATTTCGAGAAAGATACATTTTAGTTTCCAAAAAGATACACTTTTTCCCAAAAAGATACATATTGAAAAAAAAATTGAAAATCCATTTTTAACTTTTTACATTTATAAACATAACATTTTTATTTCATATTTAATGAAGTTGGTAAGAAAATGATGTCATATAAATTCATTTTTATATTTTTTTAAGTCATAAATATTTGGTATAAAACTTTTAAAAATACGGTAAGCAAACTTTAAAATTAATTTTTGTAAAAAGTAACTCATATACAAGAAAAAGCAGACGATAGAAGAACTTAGAAAACCTAACCACATACATGTTATTTTTTGTATTTAGTTGTCACTGTTATTCCTAGCATTCATATCGAAATGATAACTTTAAAAACTTTAACAGAGACGAAAAGTTTAATATTTCATTTCTGTACATTTTGCGTACGGATTCAAAAGATACGAAAAATGTCAGGATCATACATGGTATTTGAAGTCATCAAAAGATACGAAAAATGTATCTTTCGTATCCTTATGGCAACACTGATTAGAGTATCATATATATTATTTCTAAAGCACTTTTTTTGTCGGTTGCAAATATCTCCCATACCACCGCATCAAATTTAATGAATGATATCTCATTTTAAAGCTTATTTCTAACACTAATGACGAAAAATAATTAGAAATTGAAAAATTAATATTTTCATTGATAAAAATTATATTTTAAAATGTATTGAAGTTACTAAAATTTCTATTAATTATTTTCATTTTATGTTACAAAAATTAAAACTAACGGTGCGAAATATTCGCACGGGTCATCTAGTTTTTTATTTAAAATGGTTTGTATGAGAGGTTTTTCTATAAAAAATCGTTTGTTTAAAAGTATTTTTAAGGTTGTTTTTTTATAAAATTGTTGTCCATAGAAAATCTTTTGTATAAGAGTATTTAGAAGTATTTCCAGTAAAAATAATTCTTCTGTATAACAATTTCTTCTTAAAGTCTACTACAGAAGAGTGCAACGTATAGAAAATGTGTATAAGAGTTTTTTTTTCGGTATAAGAGTATTTTATGTATAAGAGTATTTTCTGTAACAGATTTTCGAAATAGGAGTATTTACTAAATCATCTTTTGGTGCTAAAAGGCCAATGTCAAAATATTCACCTTTGTGCGAATTGTTATTAAAGTTATTTTTATTGAAGAGTTCTTAGTGAAATTGGCTGGCAAAAACCACTTTGAATCTGTTCTTTATTCACTTAGATTTAATTACACATTGGCAAAATAAAAAAAAAGTAATGCAGTGATTAACTCAAAACAACAAAATATTGGCATTGGCCCTTTAAGCACCAAGCGACAGATATAATCTTGTGTACAAAGGAATTTTTTTTATTAAATCAAATTTTTAAAGAAATTTTTTGTCGATAATCTTTTTTGAATTAGTAAATTTTCTGTATAAAAACATATTCGGTAAAACAATATTATCGATAGCAAATCTCTGGTATAAGAGTATATTTTAAGAAAGTCTTATATAAGTCTTATTTTCTGTAAAAAAACCTACGGATAAGATTAATTTCAATAAAAAAAATTTTGTAATACAATTTTATTTAGCAAATCTGTTTTATCAAAATGTTTTCTATCAGCCCAATTATGAATAAAAATTCGCCCGGAGTTTTCTCCCTTTATCAATTTTTCCTATGTTAATTCAATTGTAAAAATGGGAAACGGGAAAAAACTCGCGAGGAATTGTTATTCATAATATAGCTGTATAAGAAATCTTGCATATAAGAGTTATCTCTACATTTAAGTATGTATCTAAAGGATTTTAATGCATTTTACAAATCAAATTGAATTAAAAAAATTTACTTGAAATTAAATTTTAAATCAAATGATAAATTATTTATCTTTTGTTTATTCCCATATTTCCTTGTCTTAATATTTAAATAATGATTTGTTTAGAATTGAATTAAAATATTATTTGAATTTATATACACTTCCTTAATTAAATCTTCGTCATTGAATCTTACGAAATCTTATTGTATAAAAAATGTTTTTTTTTCATTAAATGCTCTTTAAGTCTCATTATCTGCAACTGGATGTGAATAATAGAAGAAAAGATTCTGTTAAATGAATTTTTAATAGATGTTTTGTTTAATGTCGCAACAGTTTGAGAAAATTAAATTAAATTTTCTAAAATGAGTTTGAAAATCTATTTAATATGACAGCCTTAAGGCAAAAAGTTATTGAAATTGATGTCTTTTGTTAAACTGTTAAGGACAAAGTAATGTAAAAGGAAAGGCTTATTATTTTGCCAGATTCGAAATAATGTGGAGGGAGTGGAAAAATATGGAAAAGATAATCAAATGATTAACATGACAAAAAAACGAATATTAAAAATATTATAATAATATTTCTGTTGCTTGGTGCTAAAAGGCACCAATGCCAATATTTTGTTGTTTTGAGGTAAGCGATGTATTAGGTGTATTTTTTACTCTATTTTATTTTACTAAGGCTGACAATGTTTTAGTTAACCCATAAAAGCTCCATAAGATTTTTGCCAATCAATATCACTAACAAACTCTTCTATAAAAAGAAATTTTAATTTCAGTTCTCTCAAAATTGCATAGTTTGAGATTTACCCTTTTAGCACCAAGCCACAGATTTATTGTATATTTCAAAACTTTAGAAATTCTAGAGTTAAATAATCCACTGCTTGTCAATAATACAAAAAAGTATCACAAAAAATGGCCTGCAATAATTAATTCTGTCCCAAACGCTAATCCAAATACCTTAGTATTTATATTGTATAATATATCAAGAGTATAAGAGAATTTTCCTTACTAAACTTTTGTATCAGACTATATAAATAAGAAGATATTTGATTAATATGTATTTTTTTAAGGAAGAAACTATATCTCTTTAAGATTATTTCCAAGAAAATCATCCGTATTGATGTATTTTCTAAAGGAAATCTTTAGTATAAGAGTATATTTTTTAGACAAACTTTGATATAAGAGTAATTTCTTAAGAAAATTATACGTTTAAAAGTATTTTTTTTAAAGAAAATCTTAATTGTCAATCCTATGTTTTACAGAAAAATTTTATTATAAGAGAAGTTTTGATGGAACATCGTTTGTATAAGAGTAAGTTTTTAAGAGTTATGTATCATATTTTTTGAAAAATCTTTATGTATATTAGTAGTTATATAGAAAATTTAAATTATAAGAGAATATTTGGTGGAACATCGTTTGTATAAGAGTCTTTTCTAAAAAATATTCTATTTTTTTGTATGTATTTTCTAAAAAAATTTCTATATTAGTAATTTTTTGAATAATTATTTATGTATGTTTAAAGAAGTTTCTATTAAAAAATTTGAATTATAAGAAAATTTTGTATGGAACATCGTTTGTATAAGAGTATTTTCTACAAAAAAAATTATATATAAGAGTTTTTTTAAATCTTTATATATAAAGTTTCTTTAAAAATTTTAATTAATTTAATTAATTCAAGAGAATATTAAGTAGAACTTCGTCTGTATAAGAGTATTTTCTACAAAATTCTTTATTTTTTGTATTTTCTAAAAAAATTTCTATATATTAGTATTTTTTGGATAATCTTTATGTATGTATATAAGAAGTTTCTATTAAAAAATTTTAATTATAAGAAAATGTTTTATGGAACATCGTTTGTATAAGAATATTTTCGAAAAAAAATTTATATATGAGTTTTTTTTGTAAATATTTCTATATAAAAGTAGTTTCTTTAAAAAATGTCTTAAGGAAATCGTTAGTATAAAAGTATATTTTTTAGACAAACTTCGATATAAGAGTATCTTCTTAAGAAAATTATCCGCATAAAAGTATTTTTTTAAAGAAAATCTAAATTAACAATACTATTTTTTACAGAAAAATTTTTTTATAAGAGAAGTTTTGATGAAACACGTTTGTATAAGAGTATTTTTTGAAAAAAATCTATGTATATATGGTAATTTTGTTGGTAAATTTTTATGTACATATATTAGTAGTTTATATAGAAAATTTTAATTAGAAGAAAATATTTTGTAAATCATCGTTTGTATGAGAGTATTTTCTAAAAAAAATTCAAAATTTTTTCTTTTTTCTAAAAAAAAATTATTTATGAGTATTTTTTGAATAATCTTAATGAATGTAAACCAAAATTTTGAATTATAAGAGAAGTTTTGATGTAACGGTGTTTGTATAAGAGTATTTTTTAAAAAAATTTTATATATCATAATTTTTTTGGAAAAATCTTATGTATATTAGTAGTCTATATAGAAAATTTTAATTTTAAGAGAATATTTGATTGAACTTCGTTTGTATAAGAGTATGTTCTGAAAAAAATTCTATATGTTTGGTATTTTAAAAAAAAAAATTCAATATAGGAGTAGTTTTTGGATAATCTTTATGTATGTGTAAAAGAAGTTTCAGTTAAAAATTTTAATTATAAGAAAATTTTGTATGGAACATCGTTTGAACAAGAGTATTTTCTAAAAACAAAATCTATATATGAGTTTTTTTAATCTTTACATATAAAAGTAGTTTCTTCAAAAAATTATATTCATAAGAGAATTTTTTTGGAACATTGTATGTATAAGAGTATTTACAAAAAAAAAAAAAAAAAAAAAAAAATGTTTATATGAGCACTATAGCAAGTAGTTTTAAAACTTTAATAGAAATTTTTGCGTATTAAAGTATTATCTAATGAAAGTTATCAGATTTAAGAATCTTCTCTGTAGAAAATCGCTTTATAAGAGTAATTTTTACAGAACGTATATTTTATTGAAAATCTCCTGTATTAAAAGTATTTGCCTTGGATCACTTTCTGTATAAGAGTATTTTCTATGGAACGCTTTCTGTATAAGAGTATTTTCTTTAGATAATCTTTTGTAAATAAGTATTTTCAAAAGAAACTTGGCTATAAAAGAGTATTTTCTATCGAAAATATTTTGTTTAAGAATATTTCTGTAAAAAAAATTATGAGGATTTATTCTTTTCTACAAAAAATCATCCGTGTTCTACCGTATTTCACAAAAAATTTTCCAAAAACAAAACTTTTTCTCAGAAAAAAATTCGTCAGAAGTCGTCGATGGCTGCGAGTGTAAAACGGCAAATCCATCTGAAGAGATCGAGTGGTTGCGATCGAAACATGTCATGGTAACCTGCCGGCCAGGGTTCGAGCCCCGGCCACGGTCAAGAATGAAAGATTATCAATAACAATTTTAATTAATTTTCATGTTGTAAAATTCCTTTCTTTATAAAAATAATTTAATGAAAATTAAATTTGATGAACTTAAGCCTAATTAAAAATATTAAAAATTTGGATTAAAAAAATTTAATTTTTAATTTTCTAAAGAAAATACTCTTATACAGAAAGCGTTCCATAGAAAATACTCTTATACAGAAAGTGATCCAAGGCAAATACTTTTAATACAGGAGATTTTCAATAAAATATACGTTCTGTAAAAATTACTCTTATAAAGCGATTTTCTACAGAGAAGATTCTTAAATCTGATAACTTTCATTAGATAATACTTTAATACGCAAAAATTTCTATTAAAGTTTTAAAACTACTTGCTATAGTGCTCATATAAACATTTTTTTTTTTTTTTTTTTTTTTTGTAAATACTCTTATACATACAATGTTCCAAAAAAATTCTCTTATGAATATAATTTTTTGAAGAAACTACTTTTATATGTAAAGATTAAAAAAACTCATATATAGATTTTGTTTTTAGAAAATACTCTTGTTCAAACGATGTTCCATACAAAATTTTCTTATAATTAAAATTTTTAACTGAAACTTCTTTTACACATACATAAAGATTATCCAAAAACTACTCCTATATTGAATTTTTTTTTTTAAAATACCAAACATATAGAATTTTTTTCAGAACATACTCTTATACAAACGAAGTTCAATCAAATATTCTCTTAAAATTAAAATTTTCTATATAGACTACTAATATACATAAGATTTTTCCAAAAAAATTATGATATATAAAATTTTTTTAAAAAATACTCTTATACAAACACCGTTACATCAAAACTTCTCTTATAATTCAAAATTTTGGTTTACATTCATTAAGATTATTCAAAAAATACTCATAAATAATTTTTTTTTAGAAAAAAGAAAAAATTTTGAATTTTTTTTAGAAAATACTCTCATACAAACGATGATTTACAAAATATTTTCTTCTAATTAAAATTTTCTATATAAACTACTAATATATGTACATAAAAATTTACCAACAAAATTACCATATATACATAGATTTTTTTCAAAAAATACTCTTATACAAACGTGTTTCATCAAAACTTCTCTTATAAAAAAATTTTTCTGTAAAAAATAGTATTGTTAATTTAGATTTTCTTTAAAAAAATACTTTTATGCGGATAATTTTCTTAAGAAGATACTCTTATATCGAAGTTTGTCTAAAAAATATACTTTTATACTAACGATTTCCTTAAGACATTTTTTAAAGAAACTACTTTTATATAGAAATATTTACAAAAAAAACTCATATATAAATTTTTTTTCGAAAATATTCTTATACAAACGATGTTCCATAAAACATTTTCTTATAATTAAAATTTTTTAATAGAAACTTCTTATATACATACATAAAGATTATCCAAAAAATACTAATATATAGAAATTTTTTTAGAAAATACAAAAAATAAAGAATTTTTTAGAAAATACTCTTATACAGACGAAGTTCTACTTAATATTCTCTTGAATTAATTAAATTAATTAAAATTTTTAAAGAAACTTTATATATAAAGATTTAAAAAAACTCTTATATATAATTTTTTTTGTAGAAAATACTCTTATACAAACGATGTTCCATACAAAATTTTCTTATAATTCAAATTTTTTAATAGAAACTTCTTTAAACATACATAAATAATTATTCAAAAAATTACTAATATAGAAATTTTTTTAGAAAATACATACAAAAAAATAGAATATTTTTTAGAAAAGACTCTTATACAAACGATGTTCCACCAAATATTCTCTTATAATTTAAATTTTCTATATAACTACTAATATACATAAAGATTTTTCAAAAAATATGATACATAACTCTTAAAAACTTACTCTTATACAAACGATGTTCCATCAAAACTTCTCTTATAATAAAATTTTTCTGTAAAACATAGGATTGACAATTAAGATTTTCTTTAAAAAAAATACTTTTAAACGTATAATTTTCTTAAGAAATTACTCTTATATCAAAGTTTGTCTAAAAAATATACTCTTATACTAAAGATTTCCTTTAGAAAATACATCAATACGGATGATTTTCTTGGAAATAATCTTAAAGAGATATAGTTTCTTCCTTAAAAAAATACATATTAATCAAATATCTTCTTATTTATATAGTCTGATACAAAAGTTTAGTAAGGAAAATTCTCTTATACTCTTGATATATTATACAATATAAATACTAAGGTATTTGGATTAGCGTTTGGGACAGAATTAATTATTGCAGGCCATTTTTTGTGATACTTTTTTGTATTATTGACAAGCAGTGGATTATTTAACTCTAGAATTTCTAAAGTTTTGAAATATACAATAAATCTGTGGCTTGGTGCTAAAAGGGTAAATCTCAAACTATGCAATTTTGAGAGAACTGAAATTAAAATTTCTTTTTATAGAAGAGTTTGTTAGTGATATTGATTGGCAAAAATCTTATGGAGCTTTTATGGGTTAACTAAAACATTGTCAGCCTTAGTAAAATAAAATAGAGTAAAAAATACACCTAATACATCGCTTACCTCAAAACAACAAAATATTGGCATTGGCCAGGGTTCGAGCCCCGGCCACGGTCAAGAATGAAAGATTATCAATAACAATTTTAATTAATTTTCATGTTGTAAAATTCCTTTCTTTATAAAAATAATTTAATGAAAATTAAATTTGATGAACTTAAGCCTAATTAAAAATATTAAAAATTTGGATTAAAAAAATTTAATTTTTATTTTTTTAATCCAAATTTTCATATTTTAATCAGGCTAAAGTTCATTAAATTTGATTTTTATTAAATAGTTTTTGTAAAGAAAGGAATTTTATAACATGAAATGATTTAAAATTTATTAAAAATTTTTCATTCTTGACTGACCTGGGTGGGAATCGAACCCACGTTCACGGACAGATCGATTTGACATGTTTCTTCAGAAATCTTTACCGTTTAACACTCACCGTTATAACTATCGAAACATGTCAAATTAACCTGTCCGTTAACGTGGGTTCGATTCCCCGGTCAGTCAAGAATGAAAAATTATCAAAAAATTTTAATTCATTTCGTGTTTCATTGCGTGTTGTAAAATTCCTTTCTTCATACAAATAATTTAATAAAAATCAAATTTAATGAAATGTAGCCTGATTAGAATATAAAAATTTTAATTAAACACCATAAACAGTTCAATAAAATAACCACAATACTGGCTATTATTTTTTTATGCTATTTTTTTCTGTAGGAAGTATTAAACCTAAGAGTATTTTAAATTAAAGCATAGTGGTTTTTGTGTTACATTGGTTGTCACATTCGTAAAATTATACCAAATACAACCAATATGACACAAGAGAATACTTTGTGAATTGCCTAATTGAAAAGTCCTCTACATACAAATGTCTTCTTGGAAAAAAGCTTTGTATAAGACTATTTCAGACAAAAAAATTGTTTGCGGAATAATATTTTCTAAAATAAACTTCTTTCTTCAAGAAGTATTTCCTATAGAAAAACTTTCGTCTAAGATTAGTTTCTAAAAAAAACAAGTCCTGTTACAAAAAATATCATCCTCCCTTAAAAAATGATTAAAAATTTAATTCAGTTTATTCAACAATTTTTAAATTTTTTCAATTTAAACACTTTCTTAATCGAACAATAATTAAGTTGTTGATTATTAAAAAAAACTCCGTTAGTTTAAAAAAAATTTTTTTTTTTTTTTTTTTTTGGCTTGAATGGCCACTTTTGTAATGTCTGCAGCGTTACGTGTGTTTATTGGTTTCTTTTTTAACTGTTTCTTTAAGGAAATCTTCGTTTAATCGTTTTGCCATTAAAATAAATTTATGCACTTTTTCCCTTTTGATTTTCATACGCAAACTTTTACTTTTCCTTAAAAAAAAAAGAAGAAAGATTGGTATTTACTTGCTGTCTGATGTGAAATTTATCCTTAAAAAATCACACACACACACACACATAACCTAAAAATGGGAAGAATAATGGAATGGGAAGTGAAAACAACGGCAACACAACTGAAATCACCCGCAGACATTCAACATTCACTGTTCACGAATGATGATCTGGTTGTTAGTGGTTAAGGCGGTAGTGGCGGAGGTGTCGGTAAAGTGCTGGTATTGGGCCCTGAAGGTGGCAGAAATTGTGGCAGTTGTGTAGTTTTATTAATATTTGTGGTTACTGCTGCAGTTTCTGCTTTTCAAAGGGCAGGCGCTATTAAGGATTTAATGATTTTCTGTATGGTTGTTGGTTGTTGGTTGTTGGTTGCTGTTGCTTTGCATGTTTTTTGTAAATAAATATTGAAAAAAAAATATATTTTTTTTTAAATTTTTTATTTGTTCGCTTTCTTATGCATAAAATTTGCATGAAAACAACGATTGACAATACAAAAATATGATCCAGCTGCTGGTTACAACACATGGCTCTGCCAAAAATTGCATTCAAAATTAAAAAAATATATAAAAAAAACAATCATCTGAGAAATGAAACTGAAAATATCAAGACAAGACCTGCAATAAAAAAATATTATTAAATTGAGAACAGCATTGATTGAAGAGCACATCTTTCGAAAAGCGTGGAGAAAAAGGGATTTAAACAAGTGAAAATTAAGTTACAAAGATGCAACGAAATAAATTTTCTTAATTTGATTGCCTGGTGGGGTTAAATAATTTCTTGTATTGTGTTTTTTTCTGTATTTTAAAAGATACAGCTGTGTAAGTATCAGTAGAGAACAAATTTTAATAAAATTTAATTTAACTTAAAGTCCTTTCTATTAGAGTTTTTCTCTGGGAAAATTTTTTGAAAAAAATTGAAATTTTTTCTTAATTTTTTTTTTCTTGGCTTCCGGGAAACTAAAACTCGTTGCCGAAGGAGTTGAAAAGTTCGGGAAGGAGCCCCTACTTTGTACAGACGTCATAAAATTTATATGTAAATAAAGTTTTGCTTATAAACAAATTTGGTTATTTATGTGTGCCTAAGATGCAAAAATGTTTATATTTGATAAAAAAAAACTACTGCAACTGGCTTTTGACAAGATGGGCCGCACTGAATTGGAGTCTTATCTTGCACAGAATGACTTTAGCCTAAGGACTTTAATGTCATACTTTGCCATAAGGGCCGCAGTCTCTTGTATAAGGTGTCCAAATTTGAGGAGGAGTGAATTGGCCACCAAGATCGTGCGATATGCTACCTTTATGGCCGTTTTCTCATTACCCGATTATCTTTTTTCCCAACAAAAACTGCACATTAAAGAAATTTGGTTTTCTCAATGTCTCTGTCGCAAAGCCAACCCGCACTCTTCTGTCAATTGTTTATTTGCCGCTTATTTGTCGTACAGATAAATTCAATTAGCTGACTCCCAACTTTTATGTGTATTTTGAGAGGTGTTGCCAACTATAAACAATGTTTTTTGTCGGTATATTGAGAAACCCAAACTCGTTAACGGACAGTTTATCGGTCTTATAATTTTATGTTGACATTTAGTAGCAGACGGATTGTCGATACATTGAGAAAATGGCCATTAATTAGACTATCCCTTGTGGGGTTTTTAAAATCGAAAGTGTGCTGCAATCATCTTACAACAGTTCAAGAGCTTAAAAACAACATTAGCGAGCAGCAGATATCAACCATTGACAATAGTTAATTGAAAAATGTAATTAAGAATTTTGTTAAAAGATTGGGCGTCCACAGAAACAGTAGGGGGTGCCACTTGACAGACTTAATTTTAAAACAAAACCAATTTGGTATAAACTGAAATAAAAACATTTTTAATAACAACACTGATTGACAAAAATGAACTTTTAATTTGTCACATGAACTTTTTTGGTCTTTTTTACTTTATTTTGACTTCATTAGGTGGAAAGCAGAGGTAGAAAAAATTTGACACCCACAGTTTTTTTACAGGAATTTTATATTTCATAAAAATACGGATACTTTACATACAATTATACTTGATAATATGTTTTATAAAACCAAAAGCTATGATGTTGTGGAGTATTTGACCTGAGGCTGGTCAAATACTCCAACATTCGAGGACTCCATTTGCCCTGGTATCGTTTTTCCATGCTGAAAATATCCTGATGGAATCTTTTGCCGTGTTCGAAAGGTTATCGGGAAAGAAATCTTGGTGGGAGTGTAGAAAGTGTATTTTGAGTGACATATTACAACCCAATGCTTGATACGTCGAAAGTATTGCTCCTATCAGATCTTTGTAATTACTTGCTTTGTGGTTGCCCAAAAAATTTTGTGCGACATTTTCAAATCTTTTCCAAGCAGATTTCTCTAACAAACTCAGCTTTTCTTCGAATATGGTATCCTTTAACAATTCCTTGATCTGAGGTCCGACGAAAATTCCTTTCTTTATTTTTGCGTCACTAACTTAAGAAAACTCTTCTCTCTAGAACGTTTAAACTGAGCCGTTGCGATCCATGGCTTTGGCAAACATTTTTATCAAACCTAGATTAATATGTAGTGGTAAAAGTACTCTAATGGGCTTGACAAGAGGAGGTGTAAAACTTTAAAAAACTTTTTTAAATAAAAACTTGATGCAATTAAAACATACGTACAGTAGTCTTACCGGAAAATAAGATAAAATCATAAGTGGGTGTCACCACAAATCTGTGCGTGACAGAAACAAATTAGTTTGTGTTTTGCAATGACGGTATATAGTCAAGTAAAAATAAGCATATAGAATCTGTGTGGCAAAAACCTTGTTGATCAGTGTAATTAGTATTGTGGCTATTTTGTTGAACTGTTTATGGTTTTTAATCCAAATTTTGATATCTTAAGCCTGGTACTCTGTTCAACATTTCACGTGAAAAGCTGTCAAAATGCATATGAAAAGAACTTGTGCGGAATATCTATGAAATAATGTTGATGGAGTTGTACTCTGTTTATTTTGTGAAAAAGTTCCGAAATGTTTCTGGCAACATTTTTTTTTACAACTGCGAAATAATGTAAGCTGCCTTTATTTCACGTGGAATTTTAAGCAAAAGCAAAAAAGTATGAACTTAATATTAAAAAAGAAATAAAAAATTAAAATAACACAACCGGTAACAGTTTTTTATCCATATTTACTTTTTTTTATTAAAAAAAAAATTATTTTAGTAAAATACATGTGGCGTTCGTTTACATACACGAAACAATGTAGCATACTTTGAAGTAATAAAAACGTCAAATTGTACAAACTCGCAAGATTGGTAACATTGATAAATGCCAAAATTTTCGTGTGGAATAATCAATGTTGCTTAACATTTTTCACAAATTTGAACAGAGTACTAGGCTTAAATCAGGCTTAAGTTCATTAAATTTTAGTTTTTATTAAAATTATTTTTATGAAGAAAGGAATTTTACAACATAAAATTAATTAAAATTCATTAATAATTTTTCATTCCTGACTGAGCTGGGAACGGAACCTAGGTTTTCACGGACAGGTTGCCCCTACATGATCCGATTTTAAACACCCAAAATCTTCAGAGGGGTTTGCCGTTTAACACTCACCGCTATTAACGCCGGCTGGCAGTCAATAGTCAAACCTCAATCTTTAAACCAAATGGTATTTCGCCCTTGCTTCGAATGATCATCTACCTTAATTGATTTACATGTTCTTCCTGACTTTTTTCTCAGAATGATATCTCAGTTTTTGGACACCCTTTACTAACACAAGGACTTCATTTGCATGTTTTGAACAGAGATTTCGGTTTATTGCTTTGACACAAGAAATTCGGTATTTTGTTCTGACACTGGATTTCAATTAATTGTTTTATTAGAGAGACTTTGGTTTTGGCACATCTGCTTTAGTCTCCAGATTTAAAACAGGAACTTTTGCGTAAATTTTTGCCACAAGGTCGTTGATATCTTGTTCTGACACAGTTCTTCGGTCTCCCGTTTGGGACAAGGAATTTTCTTGATTGTTATAACAAAAGGACTTCGGTCACTTGTATTGAAACAAGGCTTTCCGTTTCATGTTTAAAATATGGTCTTCGGTCTTTTCTATTGACAAGAGGACTCTCCTATCGTTTTCATACAGGAAGTTTGGTCTTTTATGTAGAGACAAAATATTGGTTTCTTGTATTGGCACAGAGACTTCTGTATTCCATTTTGGCACCGCGACTTTTGTCTCCAATTTTAGCAAATGAACTACAGCATCTTTATTTGGCATAGGGCTTCATTTGGTTTGGCTTTGAACTTTCTGTATTGACACAAAAACTTTGGTATCTTCACAATAAAAAATTGAGCTTCAAACGAAGCAAGTTTGTTAGGGAGAAATGTAAGAGTTTCGCTTACCATCTCGCTTACGGAAGGCATAAATTTTTTATGGTGAGTTCCGACTTTTAAGCAATAAATTTTTGACACAAAAAACGCTTTATTCAACACATATAAAAACTGGGGAACGTAGCGTTTAGCTTTACACACTGAATGTTTTTTACAGTTATTTTTTAGTATTCTCCCTTCCAAACCTGCTTCGATTCGGTCTCTTGTACTGGCACAAGGCCTTCGCTTTCTTATTTTAGCATATGGACTTTAGTCTCCTGTTTTGGCACAGCGACTTTTTAGCAAAATATAGCTCCAGTATCTTGTTTCGATACAGGGGCTTCGGTCTCTAGTTTGGAACAGGGAATTTGTTTTATTGTTATGACAGAGTGACTTTGGTTACTTTTATCATATCAAGGCTTTCGGTCCCTTGTTTTGTAACATGTAACAAGATGCCAAAAAACTTGTGTCACTTTCGTATCTTGTTTTTGGCACCCGGACTTCGGTTTTCTGATTCGGTTTCTTTTACTGAAACAAGGCCTTTGGTTTGTTGTTTTGGCATAGGGACTTCTGTCTTCTGTTTTGGAAGCGACTTTGGTCTCCTTTGTTAGCAAAATGTAGCTCTAGTATCTTGTTTCAATATAGGCCTTCGGTTGCTTGGCTTGGACTTTGGTTTCCTCATTTGGCACAAGAATCCGGTTTCTTGTTTGAGAACAAGGACTTTGTTATACGGTTTCAATACAAGGGTTTGGTTTTTCGGATGGATACAAGAACTTGAGTTTCTTATTTTACCACAAGTGCTACGGTTTTTGGTTTCGTTAAAAGGACTTCGGTCTCTTGTATAAGTACTGTTCTTTTATTTCTTACGAAAATAGTATTAAGTTTAGCATTACGTATTCCTTTAAGCATGGCATCCTGAGAAGGACTAATTATCTGAAGGAGACATATCGAGCCTTTATCGCGAAAAAAGCTCGAGCGACATCATTTTCCATTTTCGTTTCTTTTTTAATAAATTAATTAATTGGCAAACTGGCATCATCTCTTTAAATGTCATGGTCGCATAAGGTGCCGTTACAATTTAATAGCAAAAACAATTTTAGCTTAAGCGCCAGCCTTCATACAAAATTTTTATGAAACAAAATAAAAAAAACTTTCTCCTGTAAAATTGTGTTTTTAATAAATTAATTAATTGGCAAACTGGCATCATCTCTTTAAATGTCATGGTCGCATAAGGTGCCGTTACAATTTAATAGCAAAAACAATTTTAGCTTAAGCGCCAACCTTCATACAAAATTTTTATGAAACAAAATAAAAAAAGCTTTCTCCTGTAAAATTGTGTTTTTTTCGCTCAAGATTTTAATGAATAGTTGCCGCATTATTAAATAAGCTTAACGTATTATTGGCCGAGTTTCGCTCTGGGACATCGCAGCTATTGTTACTGCGATGATTTGATTTTTTTTAAAGTAAACTAAAATTTAATAAATAAAGAAAATCGTTAATTTTAACACCCAGAACGGGTTAAATAACTGACATCTTGTATATTGTTTGTGCGTCCGTAAGTCAAGCCTGTACAACAAATCTATCCGACATGCAAACTTTGTCTTTTAAAATTTCCTAAAATTATATTTTTACTGGTGTTTCTGTTAGAAAAAGAAAGGTGTTATACATTTTGTTCACTATTCCTAATGTGCAGTAAAAAGCTTAAGCAAACTGCAGTTCTGATAGAAAGAGACAGAAATAGTTTATGTTTTGTGACTAGAGGTAACTGAACAACTTAAGCGAACAACTAAACAACGTTACATCGTTGCTAATACTTGCGTCATTGTCTTGTTTCCCTTTCTAAATTTATGATCGAGAGAAAAATTAAAGATTTGAAATAATTACGTTGTTCACGAAAGGCTGGTTATCAGGTTATATGGATATTTAGTTATATTAATAACAACAAAATTCATTTATTCGATTTTTTTTTTTTTTTTTGTTGCTGTTAATATAACAACATAACCAAATAACCTGATAATCCGCCTTTCGTGAACAACGTAATTATTTCATATCTTTCACAAGACAATGACGCAAGTATTAGCAACGATGGAACGTTGTTTAGTTGTTCGCTAAAGTTGTTCAGTTACCTTTACAATTCTTAGCACCTTCGAATTTTAAATGTTCCCGCACTTTTACTGTGTTATTATTTTATCGCTTTCGTTACCATTTGTAATTAAAACTTTAACGAACATTTTCAACAAGCAAATAATCACTTTCGCTGACTGACACTTAAATATCTCACAGCGTTTTAACTGTGTATTGAAGTGAAACTAATGAAAATAAAAAATCCACAAAATATTTCAATTATATCAACCGATTGATTGACTAAAAAAAAAAAAAATTAAAAAACAAAATGAATTTAAAACGACACTAAAAGGCGAACTACTGCAACAACATGAACTCGTCAATAAGTGAAAGTAAAATAAAATTTTTCAATTAAAATAAAATTACCAACAAACTTTCAAATTGCAAATGTTAAAGTTATTGTTGAAAACAAAAAACAACAACGGCTACAACAATAAAACTAAAAGTTTCTCTAAACACTTTTAATTGTTTCAAAAATAATAACAAAACAAATTCAGAGTTAACAATTAAATAAATTTTATTAAAAATAAATTATATACAAACTTAAATAAAAGAACATATATAAACAAATAACATTTGTATGATTAAAGTTTTCGTGTGTGTGTGTGTATGTGTGTTTTTTTTGTGTAGTGCAGTTAATCAAGTGCACTCTCGCGTATGAGTGCTACAATCAAAATTTAATATTAATTATACGTACACTCTGCCTTTCAAAGGAAAACAACACTATTTCACTCACTCACTCACTCACTCACTCACTCTTTCGCTTGTTTGTTTATTTATTTCAACATGGCTTTACAAGTGAGTGCGTGAGTACGTTTAAGAGTGAGAGTGCTTTGTTTTACACAATAACAATAAAAAAAAAACAACAACGACAACGGCAATGGCAATGGCAACAATAAACACAAGCAAACAAAACAAAACAAAACAACTACAGATTTATATAGAATTTAATTTTCAAAAAGCAACATGAAAGGGAATTGTTTGCAAATAGAAAAGGAGAAACATAAAAGTATGACGACAATGACTACGACGACGACGACAATGATGATGATGAGGATGATTTTAAATGAATTGAATGCTGGTAGAAATGTTTTATTTGAAATTTTATTAGAAAATAAAATGAGGCAGGAAGTTTTGTTAAAAGTTCTTTGATGATTGTTGTTGGAAAATAAACAAGAAAATAAAACGAAAATATTTCTAAAGCCATTAACAGGTAAACGCACAAAGTAATAGAAAGCATTAATGATTTACTTGTCTTATTTTACGATTAAAAAATTGGCTTAAGCATTTTTTTCTTAATTCCTGTATAAAAACAAAAGACTCCCTTGTTGCGGTACCGATACCACCTTCAAAAAGCGTAAACGCTTATGCCATCGTACCAACAAATTTTCTTTAGAAAGGAATTTATTAAAGCATAACTTTAACTACATTGTTTCCAAGGTTTCCAATCTTCATGACCAAAATTAACCATAAAAGGACAGATTCCTTAAAAAAATAGGTAATGAAATTTTACAAATTTAAAACAAAAATACTGAATTTTTTACGATTATTTCTTAGGATTTTGAATTTTTGAAAAGATAAGGAAAGGGGTATTTAAGCCGATTTCCAACCTTTCCCAACAAAAATTGTCATGCCTGTATGCCCAAGCAAAACAAGTCATAATCAAATCCAGCAGGGGCCAAATTACGACATTCGATATCGATCGAATTACTTTACAATTTAAATGGGAATTTCGATTGATATCGAATGCCGTAATTTGGCATGTGTGTGAAGATAAATACGAGAGTTAATTTTTTTTTTTTTTAAATATCGTATGCGATAAAAATAATTTAAAAAAATATCGCAAGCGATAAAAAAATATTATACGATTACTAACACGAAATTTTAAAGTTTTTATGAAAAAATCAATTTATCGCATGCGATATAAAAATATATTTTTTAAAAATATCGCAAGCGTTAAAAATATAGTATTAAGAAAATAAGATTATTTACAAGAAATTTTGAAGTTTTTATGAAAAATCAATTTATCGCATGCGATAAAAAATATATTTAAAAAAAATCGCAAGCGATAAAAAAATATTATAAAAAAAATACGATTATTTACAAGAAATTTTTAAGTTTTGATAAAATATCAATAATTTTTTTTTTTTTTTTTTTTTTTTTTTTTGATATTAAAAACTTATTTGATATATTATTAGATTTTAAATATTATATATATATTTTACTTGGACTGATATTCTCATGAAATTTGGATATCGTGTTAATTGATTATGTCCATTGCCTTCAATTTAAAATATGTTTGATTACCTGAGATGGAAGAATTTGGATACAGTGGCCATATCCCTCACAGAGCACTTTCATGAGAATTTCAGTTTAAGTTACATTTTTTTTAAAAATCATAAATCTTAATACTGAAAATCTTTTAAAATATCTAAATAAAAATTATGGATATTTAAAAAAAAAAATTTTAAATTTTGTATTCTCTTTATAATATTTTTTTTCGCGCTTGCGATATTTTTTTAATATATTTTTTATCGCATGCGATAAATTGATTTTTCATAAAAACTTTAAAATTTCGTGTAAATAATCGTATTTTCTTTATATTTTTTTTTTTATTACTTGCGATATTTTTTTAATATATTTTTTATCGCATACGATTTTTTTTAAACTTTTTTGAACTTTTCGTATTAATCTTCACACACACACATTAATTTGGCCCCAGTTTTTAAAAAGTGTTTTTAAAAATTCGTTTATAAGTTTCACCAAAGCAAAACCACACGATTTTCAATAAAAATTTAAACTAAATTTTCCCATTATTTGTGCCTACAAGCTTAACATTCCTTTGAAAGCCTTTAACACGAAAACTAATTGATATTGTTTAAAAACAAATCAACCACAAATCACCATTAAAATAATTTTCTATTTTTTTCTTCTTTTATATAGAGCAATTAACTATTTTACTATTAACAATTTAAATAGAAAAAGAGACTTGTTTTGAATAACAAATTTAATAGAAATTCCAAAAAACGATCAAATTGTATTGAACAAATAACAAAATTCCAAATCAATTGTAATTTTTAAACAAAGCGAAAAAAAATGTCTATAGAATTTTAATAATTAGAAAAGAAGTGCGAGAATTCAATAGTCACACATACACAAAAACGCGGGCGCTTTTTCGCACGTGCTGTGCATATTTTGCCATTCATGATTAAAGCCAGCAAACATTTGGAAGATAACTTTTTTTAAGAAATCACTAAAATTAGTCTTTTGTAATGACTGAAAATGCTTAAAATAAGAATTGAAAATTTGTTGTACTTTCGAGTAAAAATTTTAATTTAAAGAACAAAATTAATTAAGCAGACTCTTAGGCCCGTTTTCACGACTTAACGATAGCTAAATGTAGGAATTTATCGAACAGATAATGAGTTTTTAATTATCACAAGTTCCCTTTAATCTAAAAGTGAAGGATAAGGTAAAGAGAGGAACGTTCTACCTTTAACTTTTGTCGTAAGGTTTAGAATTGAGATTGCCATATTATATTCACATATTTTTATATATGGCAACTCCAAGTACGCGTATATTTTGTAAATTAATAACAAACGCGTATTTTGACAAATAAAATTTACAAAATGTAAAATTCGCGTGAACGCGGTATTTCATTAATATTTGCCACTATTAAAAAAATATTTGTGCACACACAAATTTAAAATTAGAAAACTAAACGAAAGTACGTAGTTACCAGTTCGTATTGTTATTTTGGCAAAAATAATCGGTATTTACTTTAGTATTGCCACATTTTTAAAAATGTTAAGTTTATTTTATACGGAAGTTGTGAAAACGAAAAATAGTTGAAGGCAACTTTACTCCTCACTAGTGCTAAAGGTACCATTATCTAATTCGATCTTTAAAGGTAAGTCGTGAAATCGGGCCTTAGAGTGTGATTGTTCGGCAGAGTTGCCGATTTCTATGTAATTGTCCAAAAATAAGACAAAAAATATTGTCTTTGACTATTTTTCGATCAAAAAATATTTCGTGGGCTCATTATTGGTTTGACATACCGACCATTTGTTAATAAAATTGAGTGAGGGATGGGGTGTATATATTTTGAATACTCCCCTTTCTGAATCCAAAACTTGTTTTACAAAATTTTTATTGGTTTCTAAAATATTTAGCATTAATTTTGCTTCATATCAACTATTTTAAGGTTTATTAAGTATTGTTTTGCTCTACATGCCACTGTTTGGCGAATGATGCAAATTCCTGATACAAAAGTGTATAAAGTCTACACTTCACTTCATTGCTTCATTGTCGTAAGAAACGCAAATAGTTAAAGCGAAAATAATATAAAATGATAACGCTCGTGCTTCGTAAGAAAAAAAGTAGTTAAAGCGAATCCTTAATAAAATGACAGCAACTCAATACACACATGTAAGTATACGTAAGCAGCACAAAAAACAATTTCTTGGAAATTAATTTAGAAAAGAAAATAAAAAAAATAAAAAAAAAAAAAAAAAATAAAAAAAAAAAATATGGGGAACTTTGGGCCCCACCCGGCACGGCTAGGCACCGTCGGATTGACCTGAAAAATTAGATCATGATTTCTTACACCAAACCTCATATTTTAAGAAGCGAAAACAATTAAATTTAAAAAAAAAATCCCATACAAGATGCGACCAGTCTAATGTTTAATTTGTATTATCCTTTTTCAACACCGAAAAAAATTCTGCAATTTTTTGTAAAATATAGCAAAAGGAAGACGTGTGAATATAACATGATTTTTCAAAGCTAATAAAATAAAATTCACTAATAAGAAACAATTATAATTATCGCATAAATAAAAGAGTTTTGAACAATATTCGTAAGTAAAAATGCGTTACTTCTGCTGCAATGGTCTTTATTTTACTGCACGATCTGTTGGTTTTGTTCGCTTTAATGTCATGCTGTCTGCATCACGTTTAACTCGGTCGACCTCTTCTGCGGCTTACTTGGGGGGCTGCTAATCTTAGCCCCTTCTAGTCAAGTCATCTTAAGGTCTGCGTTTGTCATTTTTGCATCTGATTTCAGCGTCGATAAGTAACTGACCAGACTCTGCCCGAATCCGAGAGAATAGGACTATTGCAAGAAAGCTTTAAGCATTGAAAATAAATTCAATGAAATCATTCGATTAATGTTTTTTTTTTAAGAAAATTTTCTCTTAAATGTCTATTTGAATACTTCAAAGGAGCGTTTTTTACTCCTCTGCAGAAAAAAAAACTCATTTACGTTAATTTTTTTCATTAAATGTTGACTGGGATTTGGGTTTTAAAATTTTTTTTTTTTTTTTTTTTATTTTATTTTCATTTTCTATTGACTTCTTTTTTAAACAATTTGCATTAATTAAATATGAAAAATAAAATCATTAATGTTTTTAAATTATGATGTAAAATGTAAGAGTTTCATAGTCTGTCCAATCTGTATGTGTGTGGATATGCACTGCTTATTTCCGTGCCAGAAATATGCAGGGCATTTCAATTTTGTTGGAGTCCACAGATTTTGGAAAAAGCAATTATTTCTTTTTTTTTTTGTTATTCATATATATTTTGTATAAATATATTATAGATCCTTATAAACAGCGGGCTTCATTGTATGATCTAAGTCTGTCCGTCCGTCCGTCCGTCCGTCCGTCCGTGAGTGGGTTGAAATTTGTTTTCTTAAAATCCCAGATATAGTGGGGGCGATGTTGCTATACATGTATTGATATCGCATATAGTCCGTTAAAGTTTGCTAGTAAAGTTAAGACAGATCAGTCTACAAGTGTCTTAGATAAGAGCAAAAAATCAGGAGTGCTTCTAATTTTTATTCATAAAACTTCACTGTGTTGAAAATTAAAACTGTAGGAAAATTATTTTTTTCTTTTTTACATTAAAGGCAGAATTAGTTTTTACTTTCTGTTTCTGTTCTGTTCTGTTCCGTGCCGTTCTGTTACGAAATTGTAATAGTTACTTTTTCTGTAGCACGGTCCATTGTTTTATTTCAAACACTTTAGTGCAAGTAAATTTGAAGAAATTAAATTTTATGAATTCTTAAAATCAAAAAAATAGTTTATTTCAACATAAATATGTATTTTTTATTATTTATTTTGCTGTCACTTACAATTACTTAACAATTTTTTGACCTTAAAAAACTGAACCGCAATAGAACAGAAAAAACTTATCAATTTCACAGGTTTTTTAATAACAAAAACAAATCAGCTGATTCGTAACAGAACAGAAAGTAAAGACTAACTGAGCCTCAAGTAATTCTATTTAAATATCAAATCATACTTAAATATAGTTTTATTTTTTTTGACATAAAATACGAATTTTAAACATAAATTGATATTTGAATAAATTGGTGAAATCGGCCATAAGTATTTAAGAAAATCATAGTAGATCAACAAAATCGATTCATTAATGACCGAAATATAGACAAATAACTCACTTTTTCCTTTAAGAATAATGGTTTGTCACAAAAGCGTCAAATGACCACATTCGCTAGAAAGACTAAATTTGGCTTTAATATTTCTAACGTATGAAGAGTAAAAAATATTACAACTGAGCCAAATCGGTTCATTATTAACCCTGGTCTGTAATTTTTAGATAAATGTTGTTCTATAAGTTAGGAAAGGTTTAAGTTGTCTAAAAGTTGAACAAAGCAAAATAGCCAGATAACGAACCCTACAAAATTTTTCTAATACACTGTTGCATCCCCCTGTTATTGCAAAAACAAAATTCATTTAAAATAAAGAGAAACATCACATTAGTACATACAAAATAAACATGTAAATAAATTATAAAATAATTTGTTAAAACGTGATTTGTTATTATTGTGTCGTAAATAGAGGATAATGAGTTTTTGAAAAAATTAAATTAAAAATTTATTGAGAAATTTTATTTGGGATGGGCAGCCGGACGAGAAATTTCGGTAAAAAAAAAACAAGTTACAATTATAAAAGATTTCAAGAAGATAACCAAAAATAATTTTTGAGACGCTATAATTTTTGTAAGAATATCACCAAAGTCGTTTACTAAAATAACCCGTTGTTATACTTTCATAAGTCTTATACTAAGACAATTCGTAATGGAGAGTCTTATACTAAGACGACAACGTGTTATATCAATACTTTAAAGTCTTTTAATCAGACAAAACATTTTTATATTTACAAGGACATGAAAGTCTTGACATAAAAACAAAGTCTTTTACAATTAAACCGAATAATCTGATACTAAGTCAAGAAGAATTTATGCTAAAATCAAAACGTGTTGGAAAACAATACAAATATTGTACAATAAAGGCTGTTTATTAAACTTTATTGTATTTTCCTAGCTCACATAATAATATACTGTTATATTGAAAATATAAGATAACCTGACCACAAGATATTATTCTACGACCACACGATCTTAAACTATAGGGATTGCTGTTTGGTTTTAACCGAAACCGAAACCGCGGTTTTAAATGCCTAAAAACCGAAACCCAAAACCGACAAAAAAAACCTCGGTTTTAGCTTTCACTTTAACAATGTATTTATGCTTGAAGAAATTGCAAATTAGGCATCATACTCGTACTTCACATACAAAAACTTTATACATAACAGCCTTCAACAATGACAAGGTATTTCAAAATTCTTAAAATTCAAAATAAATACTAAGAAGAACAAATGTTATCTATATAACTCTTAAGTACACACCTTATTTGTGAGGCATAAACTGCAACCTGTGCCACTTGGATTTTGTATGGAGTTTCTTGTGGCTATAGAAAAAACGGTGGCATGTCATAACGTCCAGTGTCATAGTGTCCATGGACGTTATGACACTCCAAAAAGTGTCATAGTGCCCATGGACATTATGACACTTTCAAAAATGTCATAACGTCCATGGAAAGTATGACACTTTGCAAATGGACATTATGACACTTTCAAAAGTGTCATTAGGTCCATAATTACTAAAGAAGTTAAATACAAAAAAATGATCTGCATACACGCAGAGAAAAACATGTTTCATTATGGTCCCAACCAACAAAACTATTTTTACAGAAACTAATTTAACCATAATATGGTTGTCGGTGACAATGATTTGGTTAAATGAAACATAATATGGTAAAAAAAATTTTTAAATGGTTTTGCTGCTTTTTCTCTGGGTGTATATATTAAATATATAACGAAAACACTTTTGGGCGCAAGGATTTTCTCCTCCATGGTATAACAAATACCGGCTTCGCTAACTAAAGCTTCTCTGCACAGCCAGCCTTTCGGCGGGCGCAAGGATTTTCTCCTCTATGGTATAACAAACACCGGCTTCGCTAACTAAAGCTTCTCTGCACAGCCGCCCTTCGGCCGGCCGCAAGGATTTTCTCCTCTATGGTATAACAAACACCGGCTTCGCTCACTAAAGCTTCACTGCATAGTCGGCTTTCGTTCGGAAACAAGGCAGCTTTTAGAAGCTTTACTTAGCGAAGCCGGTGTTTGTTATATAATAGAGGAGAAAATCCTGGCGCCCGGCCGAAGGCCGACTGTGCAGAGAAGCTTTAGTTAGCGAAGCCCGTATTTGTTTTACCATAGAGAAGGAAATCCTTGCACCCGGCCGAATTCCGGCTATGATCCCAAATTTGTTTACATTCTTACTTGTAAGAATTTTTGGCATTGTACTTATTTATTTTGATATTTCAAAAAAAAATTTTCACATATTAATATTTTTCATTATAAGTTAAGTTGTGGACATTATGACACTTTGCAAAGTGTCATAACGTCCGCGGACGCTATGACATTTCTTTGATGGACGTTATGACACTTTTAAAAAAAAATTTTTTTAAAAAACAGAAAAGGAAGAATTCTTAAGTGTTGTGTATGCTTTTTGAAATGTTTTATTTTGATTTTATTAACTGCAGTGCGTATATTATAGGTAAGGGCCTGACCAGGCCCAGGTGGATAAAAAATGCACAAAATTTTCATTTGGCCAATTGCGGAATTGAGGAATACATAAAGTTTCGTTCTAATATACTTAAAAATTTTACAAAAAAAAAAAAACTAGATAAAAGTAAAAAAAGACTTAAGGGCGAATAAAAGTACCTGAATTGAAACAAATAAAAAAATTGTATTGCATGAAAAATAATATATATGTAATGAATTTAACTTTGAATTTTCAAAACCGAAAACCTAACCGAAACCGACCGGTTTTAATCATTTTAAAACCGAAACCGCGGATTCACGTTTTACGGTTTTTAGCAAACTCTATTATACTATGATCACTAGGTCTTATATTTAAACAGTAGTAAACCTCAAGGTTTTATACTTAGACTAGAAGGTCTAATACTTAGAGCACAAGGTGGTTTACTTAGATCACAAGGTGCTAAGCTTAGACAACAATGTATTATACTTATATCTCAGCGCTTTATATGTACATATCTACTAATACCACAAGGTCTGATACCAATAGCGCACGGTCTTTTACTAAGACCACCAGGGGGTAATACAAAGATTATAGTGTCTAAGATAAGAAGAACACAAGGTCTTATACTTATATATTAAGATCTTATACTAAGAATATTATACTTATCTTATACTTATATATTTATATTGTTTTATCTAAGACTATACGCTCTTTTACTTAGATGAAAAGGTCTTATACTAAGACCACAAGGGTTACATTTATACTACAAAGTCTTATACTAAGACCAAAAAGTCTTATATTTATACCACAATGCCTTATACTAAGACCACAAAGTCTTATATTTATACCAAAAGGTTTTATACTAACACCACAAGGTGTTATACTAATATCTCAAGGTCTTATACGAATATCTCAAGACTTAGACCACAATTTCTGATTCTAAGATCGCAAGAGTAATGCTAAGGCCATAAAAAGACTGCTATTCTTAAATCTTATACTCAGACCGCTTTATACTTATGCCACAATGTCTTATACTAAGACTACAAAGGCTTATATTAATACCACTTAGGCTACCAAGGTGTTTTACTAAGACCACAAAGTCTGATACTAAGACCGCAAGGTCTTACACTTAGACCTCCTTGTATTGTCCTTATATTAAGACAAATAACAAATAACTTGCACTACATGGTCACACCCCTTTCCTTGCGTTTGTACTAACACCATGTTATTTTAAACTAACATACTCTTATACAATATCTTATATATTTTATTAAATTTCTTTACCAAGACAATCATTAAATTGATGGGATAATCCCATATCCTTTTTTGTAAACGTCAAGTTTGTCAAAAACTTTCAAGGCTATTCAATCAATTCAATTTCCCAAAGAAAACTTTTCCAAATTACATTCCTCTTAGAACACAAGAGAAATCTAATAAAAAAAAAGCAACCAATAAACAAAGAGTTAATTTTCTTTTAAAACTTCAAAACTAAACACTGCCTGTATCATGTCACTCACATCGTTGTAACATGACAAACAAAAAAGGGTTAAAACAGCTGCCTTTCATCTTCGGCTTCAAAAAAAAAGGTACCGACCGGGTGGTACCAAAGAAAAAGTAAATATTTCCAAACGTGAGGGAACAACGTACGTGAAAATATAAAAGTTGGATTCGAAATGTGTTTATTTTATTTTTATTGTCCTTAAGTAGAAGGTAATAAAAAAAAACAAACAACGCAATAAACTTAAATATTTATAAACATCAATTCCCGTATTCAAAAACGATTAGTAACTTTAACAAATGTTTTTATTTTAAGGAAATTTGCTTTGCAAGCCTTATTAAAATTTAAATATTTTATGTATCTAAACTAAAAGAAAGAAAATTAAAGTGTATCCAAATAAATTATGTAGATGATTAGGAAAGCAGCAATCCCAAAGCAATTATTGCTTAAATATTTCCAGCTAACGAAATAATATAGTAATTTTTTTCTGTATTTTTACTTCAAAATTTAATTCAATTTAAATTAAAACATTCACGAGTCATTAATTTCTTTAAGTGTATTTTTAAGACTTAAAAACACCTTGACGTATGATTAATATTTGCCAGCTGTTTGCCATAATAATCATACGCCTTGGTGCCTGAAAGTGTGTAACAAAAGAGTGTGTGTTAAAAAGCGTGAGAGCGATTAAGAAAATGGTTGAGAATGAGGGTGAGAGCTTTGAAAACCACCAAAAGCTCGTGAGTTTCTTTCTTTTGTAAGCCTAAAATATTAAGAGTTTTTCTTTTATTCTCGGTAAATTTACCACAAATTAAACACATAAAGGATTTTCACGCTGATTAATTTAATTTCATAATTTATGGCTGAGAAGAAAATTGCGTTTGGTTGTGACAAATGCTGATATTAATTTTAATTTATTTATTTTTTTTTTTTTTTTGTTTTGAGAAAATATTTATTTTACGCCAAATTTCGGTTTAGGAGAAAAAACCTTTTCTATTTGAGAGAAAGCAAAAAAAACAAAATTATGGGACAATTATAAATCAGGATTTATGATTGGTTTAGATCCATCAACAAATAGTGAAAGAAATTGTTGCAACTATTTGACGGCTGCGAAAACTTATTTGAACTATGGAAAAACGTCTACTTAATAATAAAAAATATTAAGATCAGTGTCACTTGAAACATTTTAGAGCAAAAAAAAAAACATTTTGGAACCCCAAATTCAAACTGTTTTCTAAATTAGTCCTCCTATGGGGCTAGTAGTGATTGTCTTAAGGATATTTCACCTTCTAGTGCTACATTCTCTGAGAAAATCGCGAAGTGTCAATACATTAGATTCGGGTTAAGTCCCTGATTGAAAGATCTCAAAATATCTGTACGATATCTTCAGATCACGGCTGACATAAGATTATATCTGGTGCCATAGCAGTCATTTGCCACTGGTGGCATGGCTTGAGGTTGAGGTCTTCGAAAGAACACTTCTTGCGGTAAATGCTTCCTTTCTTTCTTTCATTAAGATTGTCTCCCTAAGAGTTTTACTTTTTCGTTGAGAGTATACTTTCTGGGATGACTCAGTGGTTGTAGCTTAAAAAGTCGCAGGAAGGGAGATCCTGAAAATCCCAGTGCCTAATTTCTTCCACTTGTGGGAGTCTTTGGTCTGAGGGACGGATAATCCCAAGGTCTTGTTCTTGGTTGCTTACTTCCAAAAGCAGCGGAGGTTAGCTGTCTCCAGCTTCTAAGCATGGGGCGAGAATAAAATCTTGCCGGCTTATTCATTCAAATGGAGACTCTACGCTCCTTATAGGAGCCAAAAGAACCAATATATAGTCCACTCAAATTTTCACATTTGTGTATGGGCTAGTCTCGCACTTACGGGCGGTTGTTAAACGCTTTTTTTCGCTTCCAGTGGTTAAGATTCACCCTGAGAGAAGGCCATAGGAGGCAAGTGCTCATGAAAATCTTTTCCATATCTCTTTCCTTTATGAGTCTGGAGATAACAAAAAAAAAAAAAAAAACACACAAAATCATTTTCTAATTCGAACTTAAAATGTCCGCATAAAGGGCCAAAAAGAATACAAAAGCAGTTTGGCAACAACAACAAGATGTTTGTAAAACTTTTTTGAGTGTATTTTAAAAATGTTTTCTATTCGCACAAACATGCATCATACTTTCTTTATATGTTTGTTTAACCGTTCCCTGCTAATAATAGGACCAGTCCAAACACGCATGTAAAGAGAAGCCCACAAGGGACCAGGACTAGTCCAAAAGTAACCCAAACGTATCGAAATAACATGGTCTATTTAACATTACGATGTACTAGGGCAGGACCATATAGCCCAGCTTTGGACTACAAAGGAGTAGTTTTAAAACTAATCCATGGTATACTCAAAAGGATTAGTTTTGAAATCTTTTAAAAGGCTGTAGGAAATATCGCCCAAAGAAAAATGGCCCAAAAAAAAAAATGAAAAATCGCCCAAATGAAGAATCGCCCAAGCGAACATGAAAAATTACCCAAAAAGGTAAATATGAAATTTTGCCCAAAAAAAACGAAAAAGGGCCCAAAAAGAAAATGAAAAATGACCCAAAAAGCATAAACGAATTTTTTCCCAAAAAATAAAAAAAAAAATTACTAAATTTGCAAAAAGTGTTTATTATTCATATAAATTTAGGTGACATGTCATAACGTCCAGTGTCGTAGTGGCCTTGGACACTTTTAAAGTGTCATAATGTCCATCGAAGACGAGGGCGAGGACGTTATGACACTTTGCAACGTCCGCAACTTAACTTATAATCAAAAATGTGTAAATTTTTTTTTAAAATACCGTTAAAATTTCAAGTGATTTTTTTAAAGATACTTATTTAACCATAATATGGTTGTCGGTGACAATGATTTGGTTAAATTAAACATAATATGGATAAAATATTTTTATAGCTCTTACTCCGGGTGTATATATTAAATATATATATCCAAAATAAGGATTTCATCTTGTATGGTATAACAAATACTGGCTTCGCTAACTAAAGCTTCTCTGTATAGCCGGCCTTCGGCCGGGCGCAAGGATTTTCTCCTTTATGGTCTAACAAAAACCGGTTTCGCTAAGTAAAGCTTCGAAAAACTGCCTTGTTTCCGAACAAGGCCGACTACGCTGAGAAGCTTTAGTTAGCGAAGCCGGTGTTTGTTATACCATAGAGGAGAAAATCCTTGCGCCCGGCCGAAGGCCGGCTATACAGAGAAGCTTTAGTTAGCGAAGCCGGTCTTTGTTATACCATAGAGGAGAAAATCCTTGCGCCCGGCCGAAGACCGGCGATACAGAGAAGCTTTAGTTAGCGAAGCCAGTATTTGTTATACCATAGAAGAGAAAATCCTTATTTTCGATATATATGTATATATTTAATATATACACCCAGAGAAAAAAGCTACAAAACCATTTTTAAAAAAATTCTACCGATATTATGTTTAATTTAACCAAATCATTGTCGCCGACAACCATATAATGGTTAAATTAGTTTCTTGAAAAATAGTTTTGTTGTTTGCAACCATAATAAAACATGGTTTTCTCTGCTATGTAAGATTATGGTAGAATTTTAAAAATAGCCCATTTTTTTTGGGCCATTTTTCATACAACATTTTTGAAAATGAAAAATCACCCAAATTTAAAAAACGAAAAATCACCCAACAATAACGATAAATAGCCCAAAAATTTTGGGCCATTTTTCATATGAAATCAGGCCCAATTTTACATGCAATTTTTTTGGGCGATTTTTCATTTTTTTTTTTGGGCGATTTTTCTTTGGGCGATATTTCCTACAGCCCTTTTAAAAACGAAAGAATGTCGTTAAAAAACGAACACATGACGTCTCACTACAAACACTTTTTAGCAATGGCATGGTGCATGCTTGCATTACATTGGACTAGTCCATTAAGTAATCCATATTAGCAAAATGGATCAGTTGGTCCAATATTATTTGCAGGGTTTGAGTGGTTAGTTGGGCCCTTAACTGTTTATCGTCGTTGTTATTTTGACCCAAGAAATTATCTCTGGGTTTTGTTCTTATTTGAATCGTTGCTTATCTGGGAAAGAGTTGAAAATAAAAGGGTTTTCCAATGGCTGTAGGCAATATCGCCCAAAGAAAAATGGCCCAAAAAAATAAATGAAAAATCGCCCCAAAAAATTCCATGTAAAATTGGGCCTGAATTCATATGAAAAGTGACCCAAAATTGTTGGGCTATTTTTCGTTACAATTGGCTGATTTTTCGTTTTTTAAATTTGGTGATTTTTCATTATGAAAAATCACCCAAAAATATTATATGAAAAATAGCCCATTTTTTCGGGCATACTATTTGTCTAAATCATTCATTATTACTATACGACGAATTCCTAAATGTTATTTATAAAAATAACGGGAAATATTGCAAAAAGGTGGCATGTCATAACGTCCAGTGATATAGTGTCCGTGGACAAACTCGAAAGCATAGCTTACAAACTCGAAAGCATAGCCGGCCTCTTTGATAAAAAAAGTACTGGCTTCGCTAACTAAAGCTTCTCTGCAAAGCCGGCCTTCGGCCGGGTGCAAGGATTTTCTCCTCTATGGTATAACAAAAACCGGCTTCGCTAACTAAAGCTTCTCTGCCCAGCCGGCTTTCGGCCAGGCGCAAGGATTTTCTCCTCTATGGTATAACAAATACTGGCTTCGATAACTAAAGCTTATCTGCGAAGTCGGCCTTCGTTCGGAAACAAGGCAGATTTTAGAAGCTTTACTTAGCGAAACCGGTACTTGTTATACCATAAAGTAGAAAATCCTTGCGCCCGGCCGAAGGCCGGCTATGCAGAGAAGCTTTAGTTAGCGAAGCCGGTTTTTGTTATACCATAGAGTAGAAAATCCTTGCGCCCGGCCGAAGGCCGGCTATGCCGAAAAGCTTTAGTAAGCGCTGCCGGTATTTGTTACAACATAGGGGATATAATCCTTGCGCCCAAAAGTGTTTTCGTAATAAGTTTAATATATGCACCCAGTGAAAAAACAACAAAACCATTTTTAAAAAAATGTTGACCTTATTATGTTTAATTTAACCAAATCTTTGTCACCGACAACCACATTATGGTAAAATAAGTTTCTTTAAAAATAGTTTTGTTGGTTGTGACCATAATAAAACATGTTTTTCTCTTACATTTGTAAGTTACTAAATTTATATGAATAATAAACAGTGTTTTGCAAAATTGGTAATTTTTAATTTCTTTTTTGGGAAAAAATTCGTTTTTTCTTTTTGGGTCATTTTTCATTTTCAATTTGGGCTCTTTTTCGTTTCTTTTGGGCAAAATTTCATATTTAACTTTTTGGGTTATTTTTCATGTTCTTTTGGGCGATTCTTCATTTGGGCGATTTTTCATTATTTTTTTTGGGCCATTTTTCTTTGGGCGATATTTCCTACAGCCTTTTCCAATATGGACTTCCGAACTTAGACAGTTGATAGCAGTAAAATTTCTTAAGACACATCTGGCAGTTATTTGTTCTGTTTGTTTTGCTTTATCTTCACAGCCTACAACAAGACATGCAAAGAATAAAAATGTTTTTTTTAATGACCCTAAATTTTATTAAAAAATTATCCTGAGCAATGAGGCCTACTTCTGGATGATGGAAGTACGTCCACAAATAAAGTTATCGAATATACCAATTTATAAGAAGAGATCCAAAAGCCTACCAACACATCCCGAAAAATTTACTGTTTGGTGAGGATTTTGGGTTAGCGGCGCCATCGGTCCACATTTCTTTAAAAAAAAGACGTTGGACAGGCCATCACCGTCAACGCCGAGCTGTATATCGTTACTTTAATATAGAAAAGCCCCAACTAACATTTTCCTTACTTTACAGGAGAAGGAAAAGACTTAATAAAAATTGTAGTATCGTAGTTGCAATTTTTTTATAAACGCAGTTTTTTATTAAATTGTTTAGAGAGTTTAATAAAAAACTGCGTTTAAAAAAAATCGCGACTCCCAGACTATAATTTTTATTAAGTTTTTTCCTTCTCCTGTAAAGTAAGGAAAATGTTAGTTAGGGCTTTTCTATATTAAAGTAACGATATGTAGGTCGATGAGTGCCAACTTGTTTTAGCTTAAATTACTAAATATGGACACCAACGGTATGTGCGTTCAACAGGACGTATTATGCAACATTGGACATTCTGCATAAGCAATTTGCGAGCAGGGTCATCTGATGTGGATGTTAAGTGAACTGGTGCCGAGATCGAGCGATTTGATGTTTTTAACCAATGCACAGAGGGGTGATCAGTACCAAAAACGAGGATTAATTCAAAAATGAAGTTTGTTTTTTCGTTTAAGTTTTTGGTACCATACCATAAAAGAAGATACAATTTAACACTAAAAAGTGTAAATATTATGGATCTGTGTTGTTTAATTTTCTTGTTATACGCTGTCAAAGTTGAATAATATTTTATTATTTGGAAATATTTGTTAAAAAGTTTGCGATTAAAGAGAATTATTTCTAAAACAACACTATTTTTTTAAATGGCTCCATCAGGCGCGGATTCAGGGGGGGGGGGAATAAGGAAATTTCCCCCCTCCCCCCGTAAATTTTAAAAATATGTTTTGTTAATTGCGATAATACAAGAATTCCCAATAATAATATTTTTTTTTAATGTATAAAATTTTGATAAATCCCAGCAAGGTTTTTTTTTTGTTTTTTTTTTTTATGGAATCTCTAACGAAATTTTCAATAAGTATTTTTTTTTTTTTTTTTTTATTGAATCTCTAACGATTTTCAATAAGTATCCATATCTTAATCCAAATAGTTATTTATTAGATATTTCCAAAGAAACATCTTGTTTACCGTATTCAAATACTTATTATTCTACATTCAATTCCAGCAGGTGCCATCTATATCCAAAGAATAAACGTTTGACTTGATAATGCGTGCGGTTGAATTATTAAAAAGCCTTAGTATTTGCAATATTTATGTATGTATGTGTTATATGAATCAAAATTCTACTCGATAATTTTTGATGAAAGCAGTGATTTGTCGGGGAAAATCCAGATTTCCTTATCTTTAAGATTTTTCAACATACAACAAAAAGTTTTTAGCGAAGAATTTACTGGCTTTGTTGTAAACGCATTTGAAGAGGCTTCAAAAGATATTGATGACTTTGATGTGTCAATTGATGCGACGGCACTATCATCAAAAGTTCTTAAAGCTTGGACCAATTTTGGTCCCGACCTAAAAAATTGTGTAGGAATTGAAACAGATGGGTGTCCTCTGATATCGGCAGAAAATGGAGTTGTTAAAAAATCCTGGAAATCAAACAACTCAATTTCTAAATACAGAAAAAGGGTCATTAATACAAAAAGTTGCTTCATTTGTTAAAGAAACTACAAAATTTTTTATATATAATCATCCCAAGCGAAAAACAGTTTTAGCAAAGTATTTGGGAGCCAAACTCTCTCCATTATGCGTCTTTGCAACAAGTGTACATCATATAAAAAAATATTGTAACGACGTGTTTTCCACCTTATGCTGGGGTAGAGCTCGCGGCTCCCAGGGTTCGTTACAAAAATTTATTTAATGACCAGAGAAATGAAACACCGGACTCGCTCTTTTCACAAAACGTTATAAACCGTACGCTTAGTTTATTTATTTCTCTTAGTTTCGTAAGTTAGTACAATAGTCGATAAATTAAATATAACTAATGACGGAACCGACAACGCACACGAGGTTAGCGATGTGACAGACACGCCGTCTGTGACAGAGAGGAACACGTAGCCAAGGGAGAAGCAGACGGCAAGCCAAGAGAATTTAGTCTACACCGCTGTTCTCTTGTCTTGCAGTTGTTTGCGGGCGGTCTACTACACGTCGAGAGAATTTAGTCTACACCGCTGTTCTCTCGAGATGCAGTATCACCCTGCTCTCTACCGCTACCTCACTATAGCCAAACGAATGGATAACAAACCAAGAGAATTTAGTCTACACCGCTGTTCTCTTGCCTTGCGATCTTTTCCGACAACAAGTTGTATTTCACGAAAGAGGTATAACCTCTCTTCGATAATAACTAGATATTATTTAGCTATAGAGGTATAACCTCTCACAGCTAAACAAGATCCTACCTGTTTGCCGGCTGCCGACTGACTGCCCCGGTTTAATGGTACGTACTCCGCTTTTATACTGTTTGCCGGTGTACATTTACACACTCATACTAAAGTAATTATAAATCATGGTTGCTCATAAGTGTATGTTGTCGTGTTCTACTCTTTCCTACTTGCCAACAGATGGCGGAAGCCATCGGTCCGTTAATTTCAAAATTAGTACATAAATTAATTCTTATTTAATACAAAATAATTAAAGCACGAAGATAATATAAATTATAGAATTCACTGTAGCAAGAAAATTAAGTTAAACATAATATGAATTCATTCACTCAAGGATAATATAAGCTATGCAATACGGTGTAACACAAAATATAACAATAAATTCAAATAATTATGATTCATCTTTGGCCGGATTGGTCTGGTGTGGTGGTGTAGTCTAGGGCATGTGACTCAAAAACGAGGGCTCCGACTTTTGGTCGTCACATTGCCTCCGGTTTTCCCCAAAACAAAGATGTAAGCCCTGTCTGGCCTGGATGCGGCTGGAGTTAAGGATGTGGATGAGATCTGTGAAGATGAGATTGGTGATTTTGCAGGTGTGGGTGACACTAATGATTTCGGCGGTGAAAATGATGATGTTGGTGATTTCACCGGTAGAGATGATGAGGATGAATGGTCAATGATGAGTACTGCTACTGCAATACGGATCTTCCTCGTCACTAGGGTTTTCGTCTTTTTTCAAATCACTGCTGGATATGCAGGTTGCAGCCTTAGCGGGTTGCGGCGCCGTCGGATGGAAACGGCGATCATTGGCAACAACGGAAGACGGCTACGGACGGCAGCTGAGGCCTGGGATGTCGGCCGGCAGGTGTGGCGTCAGGCGGCGGTGGCCTGCGGCATCAACGGTCGGCAACGGGTGGCAGCGAAAGCCTGGGGATGTACGCGATGGATGCGGCGTCAGGCGGCGGCGGCAACTTTTGGCGGCGGCGGCCTGTGGCGGCAATGGGTGGCTTCGAAAGCCTGGGGATGTACGCGATGGATGCGGCGTCAGGCGGCGGCGGCAACTTTTGGCGGCGGCGGCCTGTGGCGGCAACGGGTGGCAGCGAAAGCCTGGGATGTCGGCGATGGGTGCGGCGGCCTCAGATGACGAAGTGGATGACGATGATGTCGGTAATGACGTGGAGGGTATGACGATGAAAATGATTTTTCTGCGTGTCGTTATGGAGACGTAGTTCTACTTGAACATCCGGCTGAAGATTTTACTGTTTCTAGCCATACCGTTGGCGTTAGGGCCATGATTGGGCTGGACTATTGCCAGTTTTTATCTTCTCATATCCAGTGTTGGTTGTATGCAAGTCTCGTCGCCGCAGCTTGTAGTAGCGTTGTTGCTGTAATGGGGTCCTCGTCTATTTTCTTCTTCTTATGGTGGAAATCACTTTCAGCGCTTGGGCCCACTCATGCGGTTGGGGATTATAAGGCTATCATATTAAAGCAGTGACTTCATCGAGTTTCTCGTCCTCACTGCATTGGTTGTGTTTAAGGTGATACTGGTGACACTGCTCACAAATTTGGCCCATCGCTTTCTTAACTCCTACACATTGCCGGTCCAATTGGAACTCCTTCAGGCAGGATAGCAATTCTTCCGTCTTAAGGGAGTACACCCAAGATGTCCACAACATTTTACTGTGACGAATCAGGCTGTAGAGGAACCTGGAACTCACTATTACAGTCTTCTTTTTTTTTAAATTATCGTTTAATTCTTTCCCGATTTTAAGAAAATTGTTTTTTACTACCGTTACTTTCGATCTTCTTCGCGCTACGAGATTTAGAAGTTGTTTTTTTTTTTATATTACGCGTCGATTAATTGTACACGCAGAAGGTTTGTTCGCTCCGTTATTTTTTGTCTTCTTCTTGTTACGAAATTCGAAATTGTTTTTGTCCCACGTGTGTCATAACAGTTCTCGCGGTATTTTTTCAAGTTCTTCCCGTTATTTTTTTTCTTCATCTTACTAACTAGTTGATTTTTTTCCACGTATTTTTGTTACATGTTTTAAAAATTATATTTTTTTTTTTTTTAATTTACCGGACAGAATTAATTTTCATTTTTTTCTTCGAGTTCAGTCTATCAATTTAAATTATTTTTTTCCATTCTTTTTTTCAACTTCTTTTTCTCTTTCCCGTACAAGAGTCGAGAGTGTGGTTTCTCTGGTCTGAGACGATTAGTACAGCTTTTGCTGCTAAGGTCCCTGCTCGGGCGCCATTGTAACGACGTGTTTTCCACCTTATGCTGGGGTAGAGCTCGCGGCTCCCAGGGTTCGTTACAAAAATTTATTTAATGACCAGAGAAATGAAACACCGGACTCGCTCTTTTCACAAAACGTTATAAACCGTACGCTTAGTTTATTTATTTCTCTTAGTTTCGTAAGTTAGTACAATAGTCGATAAATTAAATATAACTAATGACGGAACCGACAACGCACACGAGGTTAGCGATGTGACAGACACGCCGTCTGTGACAGAGAGGAACACGTAGCCAAGGGAGAAGCAGACGGCAAGCCAAGAGAATTTAGTCTACACCGCTGTTCTCTTGTCTTGCAGTTGTTTGCGGGCGGTCTACTACACGTCGAGAGAATTTAGTCTACACCGCTGTTCTCTCGAGATGCAGTATCACCCTGCTCTCTACCGCTACCTCACTATAGCCAAACGAATGGATAACAAACCAAGAGAATTTAGTCTACACCGCTGTTCTCTTGCCTTGCGATCTTTTCCGACAACAAGTTGTATTTCACGAAAGAGGTATAACCTCTCTTCGATAATAACTAGATATTATTTAGCTATAGAGGTATAACCAAGGTATATTTACACAAGGTAAACTCGTTGCTACAACAAGTACAACAAGACAAAAACAACACGCCAAATTGTTTTTGTATTTGGAACCATGGTGTCAAAAAAAAACGCAACAATGTGCCTTTAAAATAAAAACACAAATTGAAAAAAAAACAACACGTGCAGTTCAGAATAATAAGCTGAAACAATTTTTAATATATTGTGCATTCTCAAGCATAAAAATAAAGTATTATTGCAAAAAATAATGCATTTAAATGTATTTTGTTTGCTTAGTAATCACAAGAATTAAAATTTCACAAAAATAAAATGTTTTTCACAATTTTACACTTTTTTAATTCAAAATGGCGCGCACTAACCATAAGTATGTAAACAAACACAAGGAACCAACGGAACCAACATAAATAACTTTTGACACTAGGGTTCCAAATGGGGTAAACAGCTGACAAACATATGGGCCAACGAGTTTACCTTGTGTAAATATACCTTGGGTATAACCTCTCACAGCTAAACAAGATCCTACCTGTTTGCCGGCTGCCGACTGACTGCCCCGGTTTAATGGTACGTACTCCGCTTTTATACTGTTTGCCGGTGTACATTTACACACTCATACTAAAGTAATTATAAATCATGGTTGCTCATAAGTGTATGTTGTCGTGTTCTACTCTTTCCTACTTGCCAACAGATGGCGGAAGCCATCGGTCCGTTAATTTCAAAATTAGTACATAAATTAATTCTTATTTAATACAAAATAATTAAAGCACGAAGATAATATAAATTATAGAATTCACTGTAGCAAGAAAATTAAGTTAAACATAATATGAATTCATTCACTCAAGGATAATATAAGCTATGCAATACGGTGTAACACAAAATATAACAATAAATTCAAATAATTATGATTCATCTTTGGCCGGATTGGTCTGGTGTGGTGGTGTAGTCTAGGGCATGTGACTCAAAAACGAGGGCTCCGACTTTTGGTCGTCACAATATCTAAGTGGAAAGGTAGTATCTCTACCTTTATATTAAGGAACTCACTTAGTACTTTTAAATATATTTGCGGAATATACATATTAAGTGTGATACCTATTGTAACACAGCCACTTAGTATCATTTTACAAAAGCAAGATATATTTCTTCAAAAAGGATCAAAAGGATGAAGAAAAAAGAAATAAAGCCGAAGAACATTTAAAGACAAGATTTGAACGAAATAATCACATCCAAAATGTTGAAGATTACTACCGAGTTGTAGGTTACATTCCGCTTATTGAATTTATTTTAGAAGATCTAATAACAACTTTCCCAATAGATGTCCCAAATGTATTGAACATACCTAAACTTCTACCTCAAAGTCATATACAGATACAAAACGGTTAAAACCACAATTAGCTGATGAGCTGATTACATTTGATAAAAGAGATAACACCTACTTAGATCTAAACTTGAGCCTGATCTATCAGATAACGTTGTAGATGCTTTAATAAACTGTGATGAAGATATCTACCCAACTCTAAGAAAAATATTTAAAATTTTCGCTTCAATGCTCGTCAGTAAAGCTACGAGCGGGAGATCATTTCCTTACCTTCGTCGAATAAAAACATGGCTCGGATCAACAATGACAGAAGATAGACTCTACTGTCTAAATTTGCCTCACGAGGAAATCATAGAAAATTTGGTTTTCAAGCCTTTATTAAATTTAAAATATTTTTATGAATACAGTCATAAATACATAAAATAAGCAACTGTATAACAAAAATGTAAAGCTATTTTTTTGGGTTTAATGAAATAAATTTTAAGTTTAAAGTGCGAGTTGATTTACCTAATGGAAAATTGTCTTTAGTAGCTTGTTCCGCGCATATTTTACTACGCTGCTGAAAATTATGACTGTTTCATATATCCGCCAAACAACTCATCTATCCCAACATCTGTCATTTGCCATTAAAATTTAGTTTATTAAAAAACCGTGAAATAGAGTCGCAATTTTTTTGCGCCTTTCTTCCCTACAAATGGTAAGATCTTCACTCACAATATTATTACAGTAACGGACTGTAGTTTATTTAAGAAATATTCCGTTCAGTCATTTTTAAATAAATAAACATTTAAAATTCCAAGCAAATTTATTTTTAACTGATTCTAACAGTTATTCAAAAAACTAAGTGCATATTAATACTGATTTTCAGTTGCAGTTAATATTGTCCGTTGATTGAGTTAAATTCTTCTTTATGTTAAATTAAATAAAAATGTAATTTAAAGCAACGAAAAGTTCATTTAATTTTTACTGTCAAAAATTCAACCGCGAATTCCGTAAAACCAAATGAATTTGCAGTTATCTTATATAAATTAATTGTCAAAAAATTAATTAAATTCCGTAAAAACAAATAAATTTGCAGTTATTTTATAAAATTTTACTGTCAAAAATTCAACACCACATTCAGTAAAAACAATTAAATATTCAGTTATTTTATATAATTGTACTACCAAAAATTAATTTTTATTTATTTATTAAAAATTAATTGCTTGTTTTGTGTAAGCAATACCCATTTTCTATTTGTTAATATAATTTAGTTAAATACATCAAATTTTAAAAGTAAAATAATTGCGAAGCCATATCGGTCATGCTGCTGGTGTCTTATAATTCAGAGTTCTTCTGTAAACAACGTGGTCAGTACAACAAAAGTAAAACAAACTTGTGTATCAGGGTAAGTAAATAATAATATTCTCCCTCTCTCGCTTATAAGAAAAACAAGCGGACAGGTGTCTGTCTGGTATTTTTTAGAAATTCGGCTCTTTTGTGGAGTTAACGAAAACTGAATATTTTATTGTTTTTACTGAATATGGGGTCAATTTTTTGACAGTAAAATTTTAAAAAATAACTGAATATTTAATTGTTTTTACTGAATATGGTGTTGAATTTTTGACAGTAAAATTTTACAAAATAACGTAATATTTATTTGATATTACGGAACAAAGTATACTAAGTAACACGACTCTTTGACAATCCCTCTCAGCAGGTACCTTGTATGTAGTACATAACGCAAATATGTGCTAATAAAAAAAATGTACATGTATTGATACATTTTTATTTTTCACCAGACATACAGGGTTTCATTAAATATGATAAAATTTTATTTATTTTATTAAGTACTTTTTTTACAAAAATATTTTCAAATCGCATTGATTAAGTTTGAAATATGTACGTATATGCATATAATTTATATAAAACGTAGAAATTTCACAGTAAACCGTATTTTAATGTATCATGTATACAAAAATCATTTTAAAGTTAATATTATTTTAAAAAATGTATTGTAAAAAAATATTTTGCTACCTTTAATATCATCTTTAAGAATACATTTTATCACTTTTTTTTACCTCGATGTCGAAACCAAAATAAATCATTAACAGAAAATAATACTTGAAAATTTTAAAATTAAAACATATAAATGTTTGCAAATATTCAATAGGGTAATATAGTGAATATTTCTCGGCAGATGTTATTCATTAACACAAGACAATTTAGAGCACTTTTTCGGGCACATACGACGTGGAGCAGAAAATGTCGCACAATGTTCTGTAGTCTTTTCCAAAAACGGTGGGGTTAAATTTTGTAAACGTTGTCGTAAAAGGCAATTGCGAAATATATAATAAAAATGAAATTTCTAATTATGCTACACCTAACTCAACTCCCGAGTTATTAGTAGAAGAAGCTGTACTGAATTTTAACATTGAACAACACTTAGATTTAATCCAAAATTTACATACAGAAGGTTTTCCACATTATTTGAATGATGTAGAAAATTCAGAAGAAAAGATATTTTTCGAAAACAATGCGGAAACATACGTGTGTAGTTATCTTTATTAAAAATTATACAAAATGTATAATTGTTTAAATGATTTGCCAAAATTTAACGATATAACCTTGTATGACAAGTATTGTTTTTGTTATGAAAAGGAATTAAAAAGAAACACATTATCCCAGTAAACCAAGCGGTATTGTAACGATATCGAAATGATATCATATAGGTGATAGAAAGTATCACAAGTGATAATCGTTTACGAATCGAAAACGATAGTTTTTACGGACTAAATTGTACCTTTCCTTATAATATCGTTTTTCCATAAAATTATGATATCGTTTTCGATATCATAATTTCCAATAATAACGATAGTGAAAACGCATTTTTAAACTTTTCGAAAAACTATCGTTTTATTATACTGATAATGATATTATATGTATCTAATAACAAGGTAAAATTAATTTTTTTTAAATGAAAGAAAAATTCTTGAAATATAATAGCTAATACTTACAGTTTTGTGTAATATTTATAGGATAATTCGATCACAATGTGCATACATATTTTAATAAAAACGTTGTTTTTAATTTTTATATTTATCTTTGTTAAAATAATTTATTATGTTTAAAAATATTTGAGGTTTTTTTCAAATGTTTGTTTTTAAATTGGAAAAAAATATTTTGGTAAAATGATGTCGTAACGATATCGTTTTAAATATTAGTAAATACTATTATACACGCCGTAAAATATAATATCGTTTTCGCTATCATATCGTTCTATGGTTTATTGGGTAGTTAAAACTCCTGAAGATTTCCAGGAATACGTCAAGTAATTAAGTGAAGCATTCCTAAGTTTATTTAATACTGTGTGTCATAAAAAATTTTTTAACAAAAATTGTATATGAAAAACTTTCACAAAATTTAAATGCTGTAATAACATAAATCACAAAAATATTATATATTTTTTTATTAGAGTGCGGATTTATTTAGTTTTAAAATTTTCAACAGAGATTCTGCCACTCCAAATTTAAAAAGTAAAGTTTTAAAACTATCCAATATATAATGAAGATTTGCATTAAAAAACTGTTTTTAATTCTATTTCATTTAATTACTGGTGGTGTTCTGTAAAAAAGAAAATTCATATATTTTGTTAATTTATATACCCAGTTCCAAAACTTCATCAAATTACTTTAAAGTACTTTATACACTGATGTAACATTAACACTCAGGCAGTCAACTAGTTGAACGGACAAGATAAGATAGAGTTATAGAAATAAAAGAAATTCCTTTGCAATTCATGGCGATACAGAACCCAGTAAAAACTTCGCCTACAAAATAATCTGTTGAGTAATCAGAAAAAAGTAAAAAGGCTACTTACAATTCTACTGAAAGACATTTTACAAGGGAAGTCCCAAAATGAATGCATTTAAAAGTAAGCCATTATTATACCCTTCACCATAGGTGGTGAAAAAGGATATGTATGCATATGTATGCATTTAAGTTTGTCATTCCGCTTGTAATTTCTACAATATTGATCTTAGACACTGTAAAGTATATATGTGCTGGGTCCTTATGATGAGCGAAGTGGGTTTAACAATGTCCGTCTGTATGTTTTTGTGAAATAAGAGTTATCTTAAAGTTACACATTTCAATAACCATAACTTTGTTTTTGAAATTATGTGTGAACATTTTAACAATTTAAGCATTTAAAAGGTTTATGTAAACTTTGTCAATTTTTATTTTTTATCCCTTTTTTCAACACATTAATACTATAATTAGCAACTCTGATAAACTAATTTAAAATCTACCATAAACAAATTTTACGTCAAAAATTATATATTTAATTTTTTTTTATTTGTGCAATAAGAACTAATTTTATTTGTTAAGATGAGAGAAATATTTATAAAAAATTAAAATAATTAGCTGTGTTGTGATAAAAATGTGGAACAATCCCAATTTTCCGAAATATTTGACGAACAAATTAGTGACATTTCTTTTGTTTTTGTTTCTCCCAAGTGTGTTGAATTCACACAGGACATGTACATGTGAGAGAATATAATTTAAAAAAAAGAGTCGTGTTACTTATTATACTTTGTTACGGAATATGGTGTTGAATTTTTGACAGTAAAAATTAAATGAACTTTTTGTTAAAAATAAATGAAAAATAAGTAGACCGGTTTTTAATTGAAGTTTCAATTATTTTATATAACAATTTCAGTTAATTTAACGTACATAATATTGTGAGTGTTGTTATATTCATGAAATTATTAGAAAATACTTGAAATTTTGTAATTAAATGTTAATTTTGTATGGTAAGGAGAAAAATTGAAATTCAAAACTTTATCGCGTTTGGTGCGGAAACTTTCTTCACGATCGCGAAAAAGTAATACATCATTTCTTAATATTTTTCACAGTCTATACGGCTATGCGATGAAGAATTTGATATTCGCAAAAATTGCAAAAAGTACTTACCCTAATACACATATTGCTTTTAATAAACTTTTAAAAACAAATTTTATACTTTTTTGCATCATACAAAATCCCCCCCCCCCCCCCACCTAAGGCACCAGCTGGATTCGCGCCTGGGCTCCATCAACTTCAGGTATTTGACTAATTTATTAATAAATTTTTATAAAGAAAAATACTGAGGAAATATTTTCAAATATTTTTTTTTTAAATTGGTCAAAAGAATGAGTTTTTTTAAAGAAATGTTTGTGAGAATACTTGGGCAAAACTTTTTATATATTTTTAAAATATGGTGTTTCAGCTTGCATTATCAAATAAAAAAACCTTGTTCGTTTTTGCCCCATTTGAAAATATTTAAGATTTTGTGAAACACATTAACTTGTTTTTTCTGGTTTGTTTCGTTTAAATTAGAGTTTGCTTAAAATCGAACAAATTTAAAACCGCGATTTCGGTTTTAAAATGATTTTCGGCTCGATTTTCAGTTTTGAAAATATCCAAGTGAAACTACATACATACATATATCTGTGGCATTTTGACAAAACAGCTTAAGTCGAGATAAGATAGAAAAAAAGTAAAAAAACGTTTTAAAAAAAGTTTTTATTAAATAATGAAATAAACCAAAATTAAAGAAAAATTTCGTTTATAATACAAAACTTTAAAACGGTAAAAAAAAATTTTTTTTTAATAAAAGTTTGTATGATTAACAACATTTTTTTCCAACTTTTTAAATTTGACTTAAGATGTTTTGTCAAAATGCCACAGATATATTTTTATACCCACACCACAATAGTGGAGAGGTTGTAATGCATTTGTGCTGATGTGTGTAACACCTTAAAGTATTGGTCCTAGACCCACCTTAAAGTATACCGATCGACTCGGAATCACTTTCTGAGTCGAACTAACGATGTCCGTCCGGCTGGCTGGCAGGCTGGTTGGCTGGCTGGCTGGCTGTCCATGTAACCCTGTGAGCAAAGTACAGGTCGCAATTTTGGAGATACATAATTTGATAAAATTTAGGACATAAGTTCTTATTGGCACAAAGACCAAGCTGAATCGTAGGACCACGAGGGATGATAGGAAGAAATTTCTTCCTCTCAAAAACTATCAAACCGATTTTAATGAAATTTAAAACATTGATAGGGCCATATATATATGGACACAAAAGCTATGCATTTTTTAAAAAAATAGAACCACGAGGGGTCAATTTCTGCCTCTCAAACCGATTTTAATGAAATTTAACCCATAGAAAGATCGATATCTATATGGACACATAAGTTATACAGTTTTTCAAAAATAGGACCACAAAGGAAGGTAGGGGGCAATTTCTGCCTCTCACAAACTTTCAAATCAATTTAATGAAGTTTATAAACATACAAAGTAGATCTATATTTATATGGACACATAAGCCTGATGTGTTTTTAAATACTGTGATGTAGGGTATCATATGGTCGGGCTTGACCGACTATACTTTCTTACTTGTTTTGTATGTAAAACAAATCTTTTATTTGTTTCAATTCAGGTACTTTTATTAAAAAAGAAACATTTGTTCTTCATAGTACTTATTTTAAAGTTAAAAAATTTAGAAATAACTCTCCATTGTTTCAGGCTGTTATCTAAAACGTTTTTTTTTTTTTTATATAAAGTGTGAGTATAATGTATAATTTGCAATTTCTTTTAGCATATATATATATTGTTACGTTACTGCCTTTCAATAACTTTTTGGTTTATTTCCTTTATAGTAAACCGTTTCGAGTTCTTTATTGCACTTTCAATAAAACAAAATAATAACAACACTTTAAACACTGTTTATAATTAACACAACTTTATTTAGTACTTAGTGAATTTAACAACCGTAATTTATAGCTTTTATTCACAACCAACTATAATTTTCTCAGCGTGATACGTTATTGACAAAGTCTGAACTTAGAATGATCTTATGCCATCTCTTGCGATCCTATTTAAACTCTAGCCCAGACGTGTAGATGATACTAGTAACGTCTAGTTGGCTCTAGAAAGTTCGCCGCATAACGGCTACTTACTCATCTATAGTTACTATCTATATGGCTGAATTAATTTAGTTATTAGGTATCATAAACTAAGGCATACTTTTAGGTGTTACCATAATTTGAGATAACTTAATAACGAACATTCGAGTATTAACAGTAGGGTTAAAGTACAATTATGCACAACAATTTTAGCATTATCTGTACATTGATTTTTAAAACATTTTCTTTAGCTTCACTTCGGAAAATCAAATCTTGTAACGTTAATTTAACCGCCTTTTACTCAATGCAAATGGATGAAACTTTGCAGGCATACATATTCCCGATGACAGTACACGAACACATGGGCGTAGCCTGGATAAAATCTAGGGGGGCGGGCAAAATTTTTTTTAAATGTTCTTTTTTAAGAAAAACGTTTCTTATGGTGTTTTCTTTTCTACAAAAAATGTGACATTTTATTAAAAAAAAATGCAATTTGGTGTATGTTTCTTAAAAATTTTGCTCCCGTAAAAGGTGGCTTGCTTTATTCAAAAAAACTCATCCTTTTCGGGAGTAAAATTTTTAAGAAACAGCCACCGAATAGCATTTTTTTAAATAACATATAACATTTTTTTGTAGAAAAGAACACACCATTAAAAAAATTTTTTTTAAATGTTCTTATTACACTAGAAGTGTGCATAACTTATACAATAACAATTTTAACTAATAAAATAACTAACAAATACTGAATAACTAATCAATACAAGATAACTAATAAATTAATCTAATTCTTAACTAAAGTTACTTTCGTAACAATATTTTATGTAAAAGCTAGGCCTGTGGTTTTTTGCTCGGTTTTCGGTTTCGGTTAAAACCGAACAGCAATCCCTAGTTTAAATGATTACACTGCGCAACAGTCAGTTTGCGGTCTGGAATTCGATCGCAAATGTTTACTATCTTGAGGTTGCTGATTTCAAATCTATTCTCAATGTTTCTCTATCAGCTCTAGTTTACGAGATATACCCTTATGTCCAAAATTAAGGCATTTTCACTTCATATATTAGAATAACTTGAAATTGGTTGCCCATATTCAGTTAAAAAAAAAAAAATCCGAAACTCGACAACAATATTATCTTTCAGCCGTGGTTACATTGCTTTTAAATATGGCCTGTAGTTTCCGAGATCTCGTTGAATTTTTGAGGGAAAAAAAAGAAAATTTTGAAAAAAAAAACAAATTCTTTTGTTCGCACAAAAAACAGTTCAAATTTGTTTCCTTGTGTTATTTTAGTTTTCGTTATTTTTCTGAAATGCATAAGTTTCTGCTAAAATTTTACAAAAATTTATAAAATTATATAGAAAGATTGTGTATAATACTTATTGTTGTTTCCTGTGGTCACGAGATTCGCAAATCTTTTCGGAAAACTTTACCCATGGTTTTATATGCCTCCCACTTTACACAAATTCTTAATTCATGTAAAGGAGCGTATAGACGACATGTTTTTGTCATCTGACATGTCAAATTTCCCACTGCAAAACACATACATGTCGTGTGTTACCTTTTTAACTTTGCTTCTGTAAAAGTCAGACGCAAAGTCATCTGACAAAATTTGAATTAGAGCGTGCTCTATTTTCTTCTGACAAATCATCTGACATCAGAAATCTATGCCGGGAAGAAACTGGCAGCGGCGTCAATTATTGACGGAATCATTAGCCGGCTGAAGTTAATCACCCCTATCTCAAACAACTACTCCCATGAAAATATTCCCATATTTTTTTATTTCGTATTGTGAATGATTCCCATAACAAATTTTTTGGGAATGAATTCTTAAAAACTTGAAAAATTTGGCATCGCCAATGTTTACTCCCGCGAATTTTTTAACTAAATAAATTCCCAACAAGTGTTGATGTGAACGAAAAGGGAACATGTAAATTTTAATTTTTATTCTTAAGTAGGACTAAATTAAATCATTTTTCCTTTTATTGAAGGAGTGTACATAAAGAAAATTAAGATAGACACTATTCATTATTTATTTTATTATATTTTTATTAGTATTTTATTTTGTATATTTTTCTTTCACAATACAAGCACTGACAAGTTACTCACAATAGAGACTTTTGTTTACAAACCACTGACAAATAATTCACAATAGAAATTTTTACTCCCAAAATATTTGCGATACCGATTTGTTGGGGATGGGAATTTAGGTTTGATCCCATGTATCATATTCCCATAACATTCGCGATAGGGGTGATCATCTCACGGTAGCGCTCACCATTCACAGTTACATTACGATTCGCATCCTCTTTGAAGAAGTACGGTCCAATGATGACACCAGCCCATAAACCACACCAAACTGTGACTTTTTGTGGATGCTTTGGTAGCTCTTGCAATGCTTTCTGGCTGATCTTCACTCCAAAATCGACAATTCTGCTTATTAACGTACCGAATAGCCGCTTCGATTAAACTGACCATAAAATGGAAGAAGCGCGCGATGAACTTTATTAACAGAGCACGCATTTTGATAATAAAATTCAATAATTTGCAAGCGTTGTTCGTTAAAAAGACGATTCATGGTTAAATTATAGACCAAACTGAAGATGTTTGACAGTGAAACAAAACACGAAACGTGCGTCAGCTGTTTAAACCAGTGTTGCCAAAAAGATAATAGCTAAAAAATCACCCAATATTTTTTAATTTATATGCATGTTTCTTCATACCTCCTTTAATTTTTAGGACTCAACTCTTCTTTATGCCAAAAGAGGGCGCTGATAACGTTAAGTATAATATTAAAAATTTTTCTATCGTAAAACAGTAAAACTTTAAAATATTTTTTGGACAAAACTTATATCATCATTTTTTTTATTGAAAAAAAGGTTTTTCCCTTGGTTAGAGACTGGCAATGGCAATTGGAAGAGCAATTCGAGATATTAAAATCGACTGAAATGAACTCCAAGGCGAACTTTCAAATGCTTTTGGACAATATTCTGTCAACGGTGGGATTAGAAGTGTTTTATAAAGCGTGTTTTTTTAGAGTGTCACAACTTTGAGTTGGCATCAAAGCTTTATTTGAGCACCCATTTAACGCGTGCAAATTGTTGAAAATTTTAATCAAAATATTTGTTCTATTCGTCAAACTCATCGTTGCACGTCTTCCATTTTATGGCGTTCATAATCGTCCTTCAGAGTTGCTAATTCGAAGAAAAAAAGATAGATTTCGTACCACATTTATTGTTACTGACAATGTGCATCCCGTAAGACACCGAACAGTGCGCCCTCAAGAAGCTGTAGCAGCTGTTTAGGAAAGAATTGAAGATGATCTTAATCAATCAATTCGTTGGCGTTCTCAGCAACTGGGCCTGTGTCCTTCCACTTTATGGAAGATTTTCCCAAAGGAGCTTGGCTTAAAAGCTTTTAAGATTCAACTTGTGCAGGAATTAAAGCCAGACGACTATCTAATGTGACGTCAATTTGGCGAATAGGCTGAAGCACAAATTGATTAACTTTGAAGTTCCATTAAAAATTTTATTTTCCGATGAAGCCCTTTTCTGGTTGAATGGGCACGTTAATAAGCAGAATTGTCGCATTTGGAGTGAGGTGAATCCACAAGCTTTTCTCGAAACACCAATACATACACAGAAACTTACTGTGTGGTGCGCTTAACGGGCTGGGCGGAGTCATTGGCCCATATGATGGGCAGAATCTAACTGTCTATGGTGGATGGTATAAAAACAGGATTCGAAATTTTTTCGTACCTCAATAACGTGGCATTAATCTTGCTGAAATGTGGTTCCAACAGGACGGAGCCACATGCCACACAGCGGGCGCTACAATTGATTTACTCAAAGAAAATTTTGATGAAAAAATAGTTTCACGTATTATATTTTAAAGGCCACATTACACAGAAAAAAAATTTGCACCAGTAAGCAAATAAAAAATATCAATTAAACGTTTAATTGACTTAATTAAACTTTCAATTCACTTGATTAAATTTTTAATTAAAACTTATTTTATTTTTGATTAATACATTTATTAGTGCAAAATTTTTTTTTTTTCTGTGCAATTGGCCACCAAGATCGTGTGATTTAACCCCATTGGATTATTTTCTTTGGGATTATGTTAAGTCACTTGTCTACGTCGATAAACCACAAACAATCGAACACCTGGAAGTCAACATTCGTAGAGTTATCGGCGAAATACGGCCGAAAATGCTGCGAAAAGTTGTGGAATATTGGTGTTCTACGCATTAGCCGTGGTGGCGGCCACATGGCAGAAATCATATTTAAACAATAATTTCATAAAATTTTCTTTACAATAAAGTACGTTTCATTGATATTAAAAATATATTTCCTTGTTTTATTATGAGTTAAACTTGTGTCACTCTTTTAAAAAAAACACCCGTTATTATGAGATGCTTAAACCTGGTCAGACTGTTGTAACTACGAGGGCTGAACAGTCTACAATTAATTCAGTCGAAGGAAGAAGTCGTTAAAAAAAACTTCTAAGCAGGATTATAAATTTTTCCATCTTAACAATGTTTGTCTTTTATATTGTCTTGATGAATATTAAGGAATTCGAGGATGAACAGTTTGCTTTATAGCTCAAACCTTTTTCTTTTGCTTTAAGTGATTTAAAACATCCTGATCTTATTGGGACTTATTACAGTCGCACTTAAGAAAACTTGACTTGATTTAGCTCTAGAACAAATAAAAGAAAATCTTTTCCAAAACGCTGAAAACAACTCAAACATTTCCTTAAATTTTTAATAACACTTTTTTTTTTTATTAAAAAGTTAATATCTGTGGCATTTTGACAAGACATCTGAAGTCAATTTTAAAAATTTGAAAACAAATTTTGTCAATCGTAAGATTTAAGGCGAATTAACACAAGGTGAACTTATCTTGCTTCGTAAGCAACAGCTGATTACTAACCTTGTGTCAAAATGGTATACCGTCCTGTTGGTTCTGGGGAATCTTAACCAAATTCTTTAATATTCGATTAAAATTGTAAAATTTAAAACTTTTTTAAGTTATAAAATTTCAAACAAACACAATTTAATATAAAAACAAAATTAAATATTTCTTTGAATTTTTGACACAACGTTAAAAAACGTTGTAAAACGTTTTCAAAATAAGACCACGTTGTATGAATTCGCCTTGGTACGATTTTTCATTCATAAAACATTTTTCTTTACGTTTTTAAATTTTTTTATTATAAACGAAATTTTTCTTTAATTTTGGTTTATTTTTTTATTTGTTAAAATTTTATTTTTTTTTTTTTGCCAAGTTTTTTTTAAAACTTTTTTGCTATCTTATCTCGACTTAAGATGTTTTGTCAAATTGCCACAGATATATATTTTTTTGTGTATATGTATATGAGGGGCTTAAAGCACAAGGGGTTCAAGTGACTTATGTTAATTAATGAGACAAAAGCGGTTGTTTCGCTTGTGCTCCAAGCGAAGCAGGTACTTTAATGTCAAATGCTTGAACTGTTGACCATATCTAGCGTCTGGATGAGAATCCTACATTCACCTCTTGTGCTCTGAACAACTTCTCCGAACTATACCTGTAATTCCATATGTAAACTCAATTTTAGAAAAGTGCACTTAAACCCCTTGTGCTTTAAGCCCCTCAAATGTATTTGCTTAAAAAATAGTTTCTCTTTATTTCTATTATTTTTAATTATTTCTTCAAAAACATTTCAATGAAGTTCAGAAATTTCTTTTATATTCCAAAAAAAAAGAGAATTTAGAAAGAAACGTTAAATTCCTTTTAAGGGTTAAACAAGCAAAACACTTAAGCATTATTACAATCAAACACACACTCATACACTCTTTTAAGCACACACACAAACACAAATGTACACAGTAAGGTCGTGCCACAAACTTTATGGACAAATTGCAATCAAAAAGTTTTGCAACACTTTCGTTTTTCATTATGTTGCTCAATGTTGTTGTACAAAGTTGGGTTTGGCTTTTTTTCTACTTTGTTTTTGTTGGGTTTTAATTGCCAACACACATACACACTAGATTGGCTTTTGAATCAAATAAGAATTTTGTTTAATTTTTTTTTTTCGTATATTTTGTTTAAGCTTAAAGTTAAACCGAACTGCTTTTAACATGAAAACAGAAATAAAATGGTAGAACCTGAAATGCTGGAAAAAGTTGTTAAGAAAACAATTTAGTTTCATTCCAAAAATTGTCAGTTTCCTTGAGAAGAGTTTACAACAGGGGCGTAGGTAAACAGACAAGCCAAATTAGCTTTGAACAATTTTGATAACAACCCAAAGAAGTTGTTGTTGTTATTGTTGTTTGCCTTTATCACTCTTTTAAAGAAAATTAAACTTTTTTTTAGAAAAATTTACTTTTTCTTTTTAATACAAATTGAAAAAAAAAACTTTGTTGCTCTTTTGCAAAAAATAAGTTTTTTTGTTGCTGTTTTTTTAAGGATTTTTTGCAAGTTTGGCTAAAAATAAAACTTATACAAATAAAAATCTCTCTATGCAATGATTATAAACGATGTTAATGTTGTTGTTATTGTATTTTTATTATTATTGTTGTTACTACAACAGCTACCGTTAGTTTTCGTAATATTTCAGCTTTATTCATGTTTTTGCTGTAGTTTTTGTCATTCTAAAGCCAGCAGTAGCAACTAATAGAACAAGAATGCTTTGACATACAAATAAAGGCCAACAAAAAATACAAAAAAAAAAACAAAAAACAATGTTGTAACAAACAACAGCAACAACAAAACTGTTAAGAATCTTAAATAGACAACAACAAAAAAAAACGAAAATAACGCAATTTTCCATTTTAAGTCTTACATAAGAAAATATTTCGTTGTCGTCGTTTTCGCATAGACAAATAATTTCCACTCCAAACAAGATAAAAAAAAAAAAATGGTAAAATAAAATCAAAACACACACTCACATCAAAACTTTCGAGCACACACGCACACACACTTACTCGAAGCAAAGCGAATCGAATCGAATCAAATCGAGAAACAGCAATAGAAAAGTAAAATTAGGTTGATTTTTAGACGTTGATAATAAAAGTCGAGGCTCCTTTTCTAAACAGCTGAGAAGGTTAAATCTTAGAAAACTTTACACACACACTCTCCAACAAAAACCCACAAAAATTTTTTTTTTAAATTTTTACTAACAAAAACAGAATTAAAAAACTTTTTTACCTTTTTTTGTAACAATTCTTATTTTTTTTAAATATTTATTTTCTAAATAAGTATTTCTTTCAGCTTAAAAGGTTTTAAGAATTTTTCACTTTTTCCAAAAATTTTCATAACATGCTTTCGTAATATTTTAGGATTTAAAAAAAAACAATTTTTTTCATTCACTTTTTTCGTTAAACATAAATTTTTTTTAAAAAAATTTCATGGTATTTCTTTAATTTCTGGCGAATTAATCAAAACCTTTTTAAATTCTTATTTTTATAATAAATTTTCTTTTTTTTTAAATTTAAATTATTTAAATTCTTTTATTTCCTTTAAACCATTTTTTTTTTTCTTTCATTTTATTTCAATTTTTTTTCTTTTCAATGTAATAGAAGAGGATGCGCACGTGTTTGTGTAGTTTAGTTAACACCTTTTCGTACCGTCTTTAAATGAGTCCTATTTCATACTAAAATCATGCAATGCAGCATCTTGTACGTTACACCAGCAATGAGCCATTATTATTAGCAGCAGCAGCAGCACAGTTTAACACACAAGTAAAAACAAAAACAAACAACAGGAAAAAACAAAAAAAAAACGGTAAAAATGAATTGAAACCAAGTGAACCAAACTGTTAATTATTATGCTCCCACTCTTTAACGGTAAATAAGCGTTGACTCTCTCTCTCTCTCTCTTCCTTTCTATTCTAGCATCCAAAAGCTCTCATACTCTTTTAACACTCTGTAAAACAAACTCTCTCGTTAACACTCTTCTCTTCTTATAACACTCTGTTATGAACTAATAACATTTTTGAATCGTTCTTAAAGTGTGAGTGTGTTGTATTGTGTAAATTTGTTATTCGTGCATTATGCACGAATCTTTAAAAAAAAAAACACTCGTGCACACAGCCAAACACGCACACACACACGAACACATAATTAAAGCCTCCCTACACAATCACATGACTTTCAAGGATAAATAATCATTAGTAGAGTGAAAAGAGCTAAATAAAAAAATGTTTAACCGACTTGGTTGCACAGACTTGCAGAAAAGACACAGACACGCCAGCTAAACACAAAATATATTCTGTCTAAATTGAAAATACATCGCATCAAAGACAGTGGGCAAGAACAGAAGAAAAACTTGAAATATATGTTTTTTTTTTTTTTGTTTAAAAACAAAACAGGAATTAAACCTAAAAAAATCCTTAACTAAAATTGGCAGATCTTTAATACAAAATACCAGGTATCACGGCAATTAGAATACCTAGAAGAAATTATTGAGCCAGGATAAATTATTTAAAAGAATCTTTTGGGACTCAAGTGTTAGCCTTTTAATCATACCTAAATTGCGTCCCTCCAGCACTATCGGCGATTGCTTGCAGGCCTCATAAGTCGAAGCAGAAAAAAACATTATCAACGAAACGATACAATCAACCAGAAACAAACTGGATAATACGGCACTATAAATTGGTTATCAACAGGAACAATAATAAGAGCATGAAACTTGGGGAGCAAGAATTACTCGTATAAGAGTGGAGTACCCCAATTTCCAAGATTCAAGCAACCGATATAAAAATTTAGGAAAGCAGGTGAAAAAATGGCACAGGCTGAAAAACGATTGTGCCAGACCAAAATAGCTAGCGCAGCCGAAAATGCAGCTAAGCGGGGCTACACGCTAAAATTATCCAAAATAGCAAGTACTTCTTATCTAAGGGAAATGACAACATTCTTACCAACATAGCTTGAAGATGGAGGAAGGTTTTTTCAAGTCTAAGCCTCCAGAAATTAACAAGCATAACTCTCCGCCTCAGTAACAAAGCAGAATAAGCCCAAGGAGAGAAATCCTCACCTCAGCTCACCTCCGAACATAGAAGATGTAGGACAAGCAGTTGCTAAACTAAAAAGTAACAAAGCTGCTAAGCCCGGTTCGATTCCCCCCTTATGCAATGACCACCATACATATTTTTTGGCTGAATATTAAGGACGCCTCGCTGTCATGCAAGTTTCCTATCAAGGGAACGGAAGACATCAAAACAACTCTGCCAAAAAAAAGGCGATTTGGCAGAATGTAAGAACTGTAGGGGTGTAACTCTGTTGAACATCATAAAAAAAGATATTGTGACTATCCTAGACCTCATCTACCCAACCATTAGGAAATCTTTCGTAATGGGCAAAGTGGATTCAGGCCGAATCGGTCAGGCGTAGACTCTTTCAAATTCTTGTAAACTTTAAATGAGGCCAATTTTGCCGGCACTGGATAATAACGGCTTTCCTGATCACATCATATCACACATAAGGAAGCAATATTCTGACTCTGCACGCAAAGTATGTTTTAAAAGCCAAAGAAGTATGACTTTTGAATTAAAAATACAGGCTTAGAACAAGGCTGTAGTTTATCAACAGTATTCTTATGGCTGGATGGCGTTTAACAAATGCTGCAAAGACTGCATCAACATGGCACGCAAGTCGGTTTAAGATCAACATATCCCAAACCTAGTCGATGAGAATCGGCAGCCAAAAAAACTGACCCGATCCTTTTAAATAATACAGAAATAGAAGAGATGGATAAATAAATTTTTAACTAGACAATATAATTGACAAGGTCCGCTGTGCAGATAAAGGTGTCGCGAATAGAATATCAGCCACGCGCGAAGCGCTTTTGCAACCAAGGCCTGGAACAGAATTAAGTTGTTGTAGTAGTAGCTGAAGCTAAAAAATGTAGCGCAACAAAGTTAAAAATTTCGAATTTCGCGCTTCAACTTCAACTGCAACGACTACTACAACTACATATTCTGTTGACACCATCTTGAAACTGCCGTTTTTAACTTTTGACAGCTTGCAGCGCTATTCGTAAGGTTGTACTACAGCGACTATTCTGCTCCCCACTTAAAGGCAAAGTATGGAACTCTTCAAAAACTAAAAATCAAAGAGGTATAAACAAAATTTATTAATCTCCAACGCCCTTCTTTATGACTTCGAAACATTACAAGTTACTTAATCTATATCGCAGAGTGTCTGGTGGCAAATTTATATTTTTAAATACGATTATTTCAAAAAGTAATAAAAGGTGCGGAGGGAGGTTGGCGCCGTTGGAATTTTCGATTGTGCGGATTTATCAGTCACGATATAGCAGTGGTCGAGCGAGCATCGCGCGTTCGCTGTGGAAACATTTTTAAAGAGTTATGATTCTTACGTTATTTCTCGTCGACAATTTTGTTCAAAGTTCGGTATTCAGGGAAAACGTAATGGAACAAGTGTTAATTTAATTCGTTCGTGGCTGCAGAGATTCCGCGCAATTGCATCGGCTATGAATGTCCCACGGACAGGGCCCAGTCGATCTTCAAGGACTCCCGAAAACATTGAATTGATTGAACGCAGTTTACGTGAAAATCCTCGACTTTTAACACGGAAAAGAGCTGCCCCACTGGGACTTCCAAGAGCGTTTTCGCACTGTGTCTGGGCTATAGAAAAAACTTTCAAGCCACTTTTATCTAAATAATTTTTTATTGGTCTTGCAACATGTGTTTGAGCGTTTTCAAGGTGGAATGTTACGTCTCATGCTTAGACGTACTCGCATCTCCCAACATTATTTAGGCACATGTCCCCTGTTATCCACTGGTTGATTTCAGCCGCTCATAAAAGATGGGAACTGCTGTATTTGCTTTCCCAAATGCAGAGCATTTCATTACCACCATGAATATTTGGCTTTGTCGTTAACTAAGCGGATTGGCTGGGCTTCACATCCAGATCCTTGGGCCTTCGGCTGCCGTAAGAGATCCATTTGTAATCACTAATAAAGTTTGGAAGCAAAATTTCCTTATTTTTATGGTATTAAAGCAGGATCTTGGTTATGCCAAACCGTCTCTCTCAACGTCTATTGGCTTTAACTTTTGGGGTAACCAATTTCCTTAATTTTCGATTAAACTTTTTCTCGCAAGCGCTTTAAAATTGACGCTGGAGTAGATTTCAGTGATCCTGCAAGTGCTTTTTGAGCTTGACAACAATTTTTACAGATAAACATGTTCCCATCGTTCCTATAAGAAGCATAGAGCCTCAACAAATTTTCTCCCATCGTTCCTATAAGAAGCATAGAGCCTCAACAAATTTTCCCATTCGGCTTTATTCATGGCCTTGATCATTGCATTTTCCTGGTTTCGGTTTGGATTTGCCTTTACCAAGTGAAAGCTTGTCTGCGACTTCCTTGCGGATTCCATTCGATCGCGTTTCTAGCAATATTTGATGATTCTTTAAGGATGGTGTGCTTCATCCAATTTCACTTAAGCTTATGAATATGGAAATTGGTGTTTGTAGGTTTCCCTCCACAGGTTTTTATTTAAAATAATATGTGGCCAAAAAAACCTTTAGTATCAACGAACACTTAAAGTGCTTCGATGTCCCTATGACTTGCATTCCATGACTCGCAACCGTACAGCAGTGTTGATTTCACATTGGAATTAAATATATTTATCTTAACACGGCGGGAAATTGTTGATAAACTTTACTGAGCTGTCCAAAAAATCAGGTGTCTCTTTTTTTCGACTAGCGGTGTCTGCACTGGAGCCATCAGTATAAGGTTTATAGGCGCCAAGGTAACGGAATAAGTCAACTTCCTCCAGGATTTCATTATTTATCAGAAAGGAACTTGTGTTTTCAGAACAACTTCTCTCTCATAACCTTTGTTTTGTGTTGATTTTAAGTCCAGCTTTTACTGATATTTTCGATAGCTTTTGTAGCTTAGTGGACGTGACGGAGTAATTGTAAGGAAGAAGGCTGGTATCGTTTGCATATCGTTTTCATGAACCCCCATACAATTCCTCGTTTTCCACCATTTTCTGGCTTAAAACAATATTCCGCATGATATTAAACAGTAATAGTGACATAACAACCCCTTGGCGGACATCAGTGTTGAACTTAATCTTTCGGGAAAGCGTGTCGTCGTGTACAATGCGGCAGCTTGCCACCTAAATTTAGACTTCTTGTTGGTTTAAGAATTTTCCGAAGAATACCTTTAAACCCAAGTGCCTCCCTACTAACGTTATGGGCAAGAGTGTCGAAAGACTTCTCACAGACGATGAATATAAGGAATAGAGAATTTAACATTTTCAAACTTTTAAGTTGATTTTGGCGGTGTTTGTCGTTCGTGTCAAAAACACCACTCTTAAATCGCCAAACCCATCTCTCGTACATTGAAATCGGTAACACATATCTTTAGGATAACCTATGAAAGCAATCGTCGATCTTTTTTACATGTACTGTTCTTCAAATCTAAAAAGTAAATCACATCTTCCTTAAAATTAAGCTTTGTTGGCTTAAAGTTCGTCATTTCAGAGTTTTTGAAAATTAGTTTTTCTATGTCTTTTTTTAATGCCCTTTGCTAATCTCCGCGAAGCTATACGCTTGTGTGCAGGAAAGAAACCAGACTCTATGACGGGAATCGAACCCGCAACCCCAGCGCTGATAGACTAGCTTACTACCAGCTAGCCTACCGGAGTCTTTGGAGTCTAACAAAGCGAAATTGTTAGATAAGAATCGCAGCATATTTTTTTCTTTCCGTTTTATTATGACCGTGTTATTACTTTTAAATGTTAAAGTTCTATACTCCTTAAAATAAATTAATTATTTTTCTTTTTGAATCATTGACCCCACTGTGTCTGATTTGTCGCTAAGTTTGTGAAAGCATTTGTGTCTGTGTGTGTGTGTTTTTTTTTGCAATGTTGTATTTATTCTTATTGCTTTTCTTTATTACATTTGTAACATTGCGAAAGGATGCTCTGTTAAATATTTAAAAATGTTTGGCTAGAGAAAGAGTAGGTGTGTCTTGCAATGTTAACCCACGCACAATGCAAAAGGAAAATCATCGCACACACAAAACGAAACAAAAACTACAACAACAAAACCGAAACATAACAAAAAGAAACATTATAAGCTTAATACATTAATAATCATCACATGTTCTTAAAAAAAACATACATCCTTAAAAACATTGATGAAGAAGAAGAAAAAAGGAAGCTAAATACGAGAGATTACAACAACGAACTGCGCACATAACATGAAAAGAGAATGAGAAGAAGATAAAGTAATAACATGTGTGAAGAGGCTTTTAGACAAAACTTGAGTTTGATGAGAGAAAATGTGCCAGAAGAGAGTAAAAAAAAGCTTTTTTCTAATTCAAAAGCTTTTCTGCTCCTTGTTACAAAAACATACCTATGAACATTTGTATATGAAATTATAATTTTTTTAAATCTTTTTTTAAAGGATAAAAACAGCTGTTTTCTTGTATTCAGTTTCCTCTGATTGTTTACATTGTGTTAGCTGTGGTATTGTTGTTGTTGTTGCTGCTGTTTCTACTAATTTTGTTGTTCTGGTAGGTTATGTTTGTTGTTGTTGCTGTTGTTCCCATACAAAAATTAACATGAAAATTTTGTTAATTGCAATAGCAAAAATCTAACCTTAATTTATTTATTGTTACAAACGCCATTTAAGTATGAAAACAACAACAATATGTAATTGTTTTGAAAAAAAAAACAGTTATTTTAAGCTGATCGAATTGAGAGTTTTGTTTTGTACTCCATATTGTTTTGTTTGAGTATGTGTGTGCATGTGTTTGTGTAAGAGTAAGTTTGTTTTTATTTTGTTTTATTTTACTGCAATTGCAACAATAAAAAACAAAAACAAGTTAAAGAGAAAGAGAGTAAGTCAGTTAGTTTTGTTGTGGTTTGTTTTGTTTTCTTGACTTTTTTTTACAATTTTTTTATTTTTTATTATTAATTGTTACGCCCTATTGACATAGTGAACTAAATATGTTTGTATGTGATTTTATGCGTATGGGTGTGTATGTGTGTGTGTTTGTTTGTAAGTATGCAATAATGTGTGTGTGTTAGTTTTTTGTTGTAAATTTATGTGTTTTTTTTTTTTTTTTGTTGCTGCATGTTTTAGTTTTCATTGTGTTTTTTTTATAATTTCAAGGAATTTTTTGTTGGTTTTTTGCACAACAAAAAATCTATGATTTTGTTCGAGCATATTTCTGTAGTTGTTGCTTTTGTTTATAAATTTCACACTAAAACAAAGAAAAGTTTGTTGTTTTTTTATGTTTATTTACTAGTGTATGACCGCAAGCAATATGCAGTTTTTTCAACGATTTCCTTTAACGTTTTCAGCCTGAAAAGATGCCATGTTTTAGCTGCTTTAAGTCATAAATTCCAACAAGAAAAAAAGTAGAGGACTAAAATAAATGCAGTGTTTTGTTTTAATTTTTACAAATAAATTTTGCCGAAGGCATAAAAGGAAATAAATAAAAAATATTTAGAACAAAATGCCGGCTAATGAAAATACTTAGTGGCTGTTAATAAAAGAAATTATTGAATATGACGTTTTAAATAATTTTTAACAAATAGTATTTAAGGCGAATTTATTTTGCAGGTGGCGTTGAAAGCACAGCTGTGCTACTTTTTTCTTTTTTCCCTACAGACAATATTGGACTACATGGTCCATTGTGGCTTAAATGGACTACTGACAACAAGGTCCAATGTACTGTATGTAGTATGGACCATGCTATAAGAAATTAACATGATGTGCTGCCAACAACTGCATGATGTATACTTTTCTATAGTTCACAGTATTACACATTGGTAGCCCTAATGGTGCCCATTATTAATTGTTTATTTAAAAGTGAAAGTTTGTGAAATTTGTAGAAAAAAGGTAAACAAATTTAAAATACCAAGTAAATATATTAAATAATAGCAATAATAAACTTCAATACACACCATAAAAGGCGATAAGTAATAAATTAGAAATGCTTTAACTACCCCTTTAGTGTACTCCATACTGTAGTACTTTAGTACTCCATGGAGTAGTTTAGGGACTACTTTGGTGGGTTATATGGACCCCTCCTAGGACATCGTAATGTTAAATGGACCACCTTTCACCCATATATTTGGTGTACTCCTACTCCTTTATGGACTACTCTTTACATGTATGTATTGACTAGTCTCGTTATCTGCAGGGTTAGAGAAAGTAATATCAAAAGTCGCACAAATAAAATACAATGTTGTGTTTTTGGCGTTGTACGAAAATCGTACCTAAAATCGCCACAACCGTTTACAATTCGCCTTGATATTATATTTTATATTATTTAGACAATATTTTGTTTTGATACAGTCAAAATATTTGGTTTTTTTAGTTTCTGAAAAATTAAAATCATAAGAAATACTAAACAAAGTGATCTACATATATTTATTACTAGCAATTCCGTAATCTGCGGATTAGAAAATTTGGAGAAATCTCACTTGAAATAAGAAATTTGGCTAAAGAGGAAGTTTGACGGTATTTCACTTTGAAAATACATTTTTGTAGAATTTCATTTTAAATAAAAAATGTTGCATTACTTCACTTTTAAAAAAAATTTCAGTTAAAATAAAAAAAATTTGCGATATTCCACATTGAACATTTCGCTAAATTTCACTTAAGATATAAAATTTTTCGACATTCTCTTTATAAGAAGTCTTCCTAAATTTTACTTTAAATCAGATTTCGAAAAAAAAACTGTACACTAACGTAGTGTATTTTTTGAAAGCACAAACCTTAAAACTTATTTTTGTGTTGGTGATTCTATACACAAACAACATACGGTGTAACAACGGTGAGCTGGAGAACACAATTATTAAGAATTCGTGCCGATCCTGTTTAAGCGTACATGTAGTGTTCTTTTAGCTTAGCGCTTTCATATTTTTTTTTTTAATTGATAATATTGCATGTAAAAAAATTGCATTAAAATACAGAACGCGTACGCTAAAAGTGCACTACATGTACGCTAAAACAAAAAGGCTCACAATTGTTGTGTACCGTATTTTGTTTCTGTACAAAATCACAAACAGAAAAAGAAGTTTTAAGCTTTGTGTTTTCGTCAGCACGTGTCAAAATACGGTACGGACACTAACGTGTCGTAGCTTCTAGTTTTTTTATTCTTTGTTTGCGTAATTTCACTTCAAATAGGCAATTTCGCTAAATTTAACTTGAAATATTAAGTTTTTCGGAATGAGAAATTTTTCTAAAATTTCACTTTAAATAAAAATTTTTGCGAAATTTCAATTCCAATATGAAGTGTTGCACAATTTCACTTTAATATAAAATTATACTTAAAGTAGGAACTTAAGCGAAATTTCACTCCACATAGGAAATTTCACTTAAAATAGGATATTTTGCAATATTTCACTATTTAAAGGAAATTTTGCGAGTTTTAAAGTTTATATAAAATTTTGGCGAGATTTTACGAAGCATACAAAATTTTGTGCAATTCTCAGTATTCAAAGGAAGTTTTTAAAAAATTTACAATTTATAAAAAGATAATTAGGCAATTCATAAAGGGTTCTATTGTGTCGTATTGGTTGCTTATGCTATAATTTTGAGAATTGTGACATTAAATAAAAATCCATTTTTTACAGAATAACTTATGTACATATGTATGTAGATATGGACTCAATCAAAAAAGGAACGCATGTATTTAAGGCAAATTGGAAATTATTTTTTTTATTACTTCATCTTAAGGCCAGCCGATAGACAATTTTTTTTTTTGGTTTTTTATTTGGTGTAAAAACGTATAAAATTTTTGGCGTGCCAACTCGGGAGCAAGCCACATGCAACTGGCCGTTTAAGCCAGCAATAATCAATGATAGGCCTTGTACTTTGCTGATGGTTATAGCAAAGGCAAGATGCCAAGGGAATTGGAGCAGCTTGAATTGGAATGGTAAATTGTTGGAAATCATCGGAATTCGTGGATTTCGAAAGTTTTAAAATTTTAAAATACATAAAATACTACATAACCGATTTAAGAGTTTGATATCTCGTTTTGAAAAACATGACAAAGGCTTTTAAAAAAATTAAATTAAAATAAAGCAAAAAAAAAATAAATATATGTATATGGCATTGATGATGCAATATGAAAATTGGATTTTGCCACGCCCCTACGCCAGCAGACCGAAAATCAGACTTCACAGTGTCACCCGCCTGAATATTTTGAATATTCCCTGAATATTTCATCAAAATCGGGCCAGCCGTTTTGGAGTCCATACGTTACATACACACATCCTGATTTATATACAGTGGTAACCCGGTTTAACGAATTATATATTGTCAGGCCCTTTCGTTATATCGGAAAATTCGTTAAATCCCGAAGTTGTTTTTGATACATTTTTATTAATAAAACAACAATATTTTATTAAAACAAAGTAAATTCGTTTATTTCCATTCATAACACAAACAAAAAATAAATACTTTATATCATAGTATAATAAGTACCAGGTATGTTCATTACGGAGAGTTTTCATAATTTACCCATTTAATGTCAAAATAATTTATTTGATTTTTTAATTAATTTTTTCCATATTTTCTTTTGTTTGACGTTATATGGGTTTTGAAATTGAGAACAAAATTTCTAATGACTATACCTTGTACTTATTCTACCATGCTTTATATCATTTTCAATTAAATGAGTACATATCGCTCATTTGCTGCAAGACCGGCAAAACTCAAAAAAATCCATTGCGAGATAAACGCATTTAAAGTTTTTGATTTGCACTAACTACTTAGAAAAAAAGAAGACACATTCTCTTTAAACTGGGAAAGTATAAAAGATGAATTTAATACACAATATAAAGAAAAACAAAGAGAACAATTCTGCATCTCTAATTCAAAAATTTCATTTTTTGAGTTATGCCGCTCTTACAGCAAATGAGCGATATGGAAATATAAACGGCTGCACTAACTCTTTGTTAGAAGAGTGTTTCTCCCCACTTTGCTTCATTAAACGAATTCCATTTTTTTAATCTAAAATTTTTCAACATATGAGCCGTTTATTTTGAAAGTGGCATAAGTCATTTCGGTTTTTAAGTCGAGATATTTAAGGGTTTGCGTTTTAACACGTTTAAAAATATGGATGCTAACTTTCGAGAAGATTCACTTGTATTTGATACATCATGATAATGATGTTTTTCTCAGTATTTATTATTATTATTATTTATTATTAATTAGTATTGTGGTTATTTTGTTGAACTATTTATGGTTTTTAATCCAAATTTTTAATATTTTTAATTAGGCTTAAGTTCATGAAATTTAATTTTTATTAAATTATTTTTGTGAAGAAAGGAATTTTACAACATGAAAATTAATTAAAATTGTTATTGATAATCTTTCATTCTTGACGTGGCTCGGGCTCGAACCCTGGCCGGCAGGTTACCATGACATGTTTCGATCGCAACCACTCGATCTCCTCAGATGGATTTGCCGTCTTACACTCGCAGCCATCGACGACTGCTGACGTCACTAGGCAAACATCAATCCTTAAACCAAATTGTATTTCAACATTTGGTAGATCGAAATTTGCTTTCCTGAATGATTATCCATTTTTAATTGATTTTACATGTTTTTTCCTTTACTTCTGTTTTTTCGTACTTTCGTCAAGAATTTTTCTTGAAGTCCAAGTACATTTTTTTGTTTTTTTTTCACTTTGTCTTTCTCTTTTCTGTTGACCTTTTTCAGCACAACTTGAAGGACAAATGTACACATAGAGCTCGTGCCTTAGCTTTAACAATAATTAGTATTGTGGTTATTTTGTTGAACTATTTATGGTTTTTAATCCAAATTTTTAATATTTTTAATTAGGCTTAAGTTCATGAAATTTAATTTTTATTAAATTATTTTTGTGAAGAAAGGAATTTTACAACATTGAAATTAATTAAAATTGTTATTGATAATCTTTCATTCTTGACGTGGCTCGGGCTCGAACCCTGGCTGGCAGGTTACCATGACATGTTTCGATCGCAACCACTCGATCTCCTCAGATGGATTTGCCGTCTTACACTCGCAGCCATCGACGACTGCTGACGTCACTAGTCAAACATCAATCCTTAAACCAAATTGTATTTCAACATTTGGTAGATCGAAATTTGCTTTCCTGAATGATTATCCATTTTTAATTGATTTTACATGTTTTTTCCTTTACTTCTGTTTTTTCGTACTTTCGTCAAGAATTTTTTTTGAAGTCCAAGTACATTTTTTGTTTTTTTTTCACTTTGTCTTTCTCTTTTCTGTTGACATTTTTCAGCACAACTTGAAGGACAAATGTACACATAGAGCTCGTGCCTTAGCTTTAACAATAATTAGTATTGTGGTTATTTTGTTGAACTATTTATGGTTTTTAATCCAAATTTTTAATATTTTTAATTAGGCTTAAGTTCATGAAATTTAATTTTTATTAAATTATTTTTGTGAAGAAAGGAATTTTACAACATGAAAATTAATTAAAATTGTTATTGATAATCTTTCATTCTTGACGTGGCTCGGGCTCGAACCCTGGCCGGCAGGTTACCATGACATGTTTCGATCGCAACCACTCGATCTCCTCAGATGGATTTGCCGTCTTACACTCGCAGCCATCGACGACTGCTGACGTCACTAGTCAAACATCAATCCTTAAACCAAATTGTATTTTAACATTTGGTAGATCGAAATTTGCTTTCCTGAATGATTATCCATTTTTAATTGATTTTACATGTTTTTTCCTTTACTTCTGTTTTTTCGTACTTTCGTCAAGAATTTTTCTTGAAGTCCAAGTACATTTTTTGTTTTTTTTCACTTTGTCTTTCTCTTTTCTGTTGACCTTTTTCAGCACAACTTGAAGGACAAATGTACACATAGAGCTCGTGCCTTAGCTTTAACAATAATTAGTATTGTGGTTATTTTGTTGAACTATTTATGGTTTTTAATCCAAATTTTTAATATTTTTAATTAGGCTTAAGTTCATGAAATTTAATTTTTATTAAATTATTTTTGTGAAGAAAGGAATTTTACAACATGAAAATTAATTAAAATTGTTATTGATAATCTTTCATTCTTGACGTGGCTCGGGCTCGAACCCTGGCCGGCAGGTTACCATGACATGTTTCGATCGCAACCACTCGATCTCCTCAGATGGATTTGCCGTCTTACACTCGCAGCCATCGACGACTGCTGACGTCACTAGTCAAACATCAATCCTTAAACCAAATTGTATTTCAACATTTGGTAGATCGAAATTTGCTTTCCTGAATGATTATCCATTTTTAATTGATTTTACATGTTTTTTCCTTTACTTCTGTTTTTTCGTACTTTCGTCAAGAATTTTTCTTGAAGTCCAAGTACATTTTTTGTTTTTTTTCACTTTGTCTTTCTCTTTTCTGTTGACCTTTTTCAGCACAACTTGAAGGACAAATGTACACATAGAGCTCGTGCCTTAGCTTTAACAATAATTAGTATTGTGGTTATTTTGTTGAACTATTTATGGTTTTTAATCCAAATTTTTAATATTTTTAATTAGGCTTAAGTTCATGAAATTTAATTTTTATTAAATTATTTTTGTGAAGAAAGGAATTTTACAACATGAAAATTAATTAAAATTGTTATTGATAATCTTTCATTCTTGACGTGGCTCGGGCTCGAACCCTGGCCGGCAGGTTACCATGACATGTTTCGATCGCAACCACTCGATCTCCTCAGATGGATTTGCCGTCTTACACTCGCAGCCATCGACGACTGCTGACGTCACTAGTCAAACATCAATCCTTAAACCAAATTGTATTTCAACATTTGGTAGATCGAAATTTGCTTTCCTGAATGATTATCCATTTTTAATTGATTTTACATGTTTTTTCCTTTACTTCTGTTTTTTCGTACTTTCGTCAAGAATTTTTCTTGAAGTCCAAGTACATTTTTTGTTTTTTTTCACTTTGTCTTTCTCTTTTCTGTTGACCTTTTTCAGCACAACTTGAAGGACAAATGTACACATAGAGCTCGTGCCTTAGCTTTAACAATAATTAGTATTGTGGTTATTTTGTTGAACTATTTATGGTTTTTAATCCAAATTTTTAATATTTTTAATTAGGCTTAAGTTCATGAAATTTAATTTTTATTAAATTATTTTTGTGAAGAAAGGAATTTTACAACATGAAAATTAATTAAAATTGTTATTGATAATCTTTCATTCTTGACGTGGCTCGGGCTCGAACCCTGGCCGGCAGGTTACCATGACATGTTTCGATCGCAACCACTCGATCTCCTCAGATGGATTTGCCGTCTTACACTCGCAGCCATCGACGACTGCTGACGTCACTAGTCAAACATCAATCCTTAAACCAAATTGTATTTCAACATTTGGTAGATCGAAATTTGCTTTCCTGAATGATTATCCATTTTTAATTGATTTTACATGTTTTTTCCTTTACTTCTGTTTTTTCGTACTTTCGTCAAGAATTTTTCTTGAAGTCCAAGTACATTTTTTGTTTTTTTTCACTTTGTCTTTCTCTTTTCTGTTGACCTTTTTCAGCACAACTTGAAGGACAAATGTACACATAGAGCTCGTGCCTTAGCATTAACAATAATTAGTATTGTGGTTATTTTGTTGAACTATTTATGGTTTTTAATCCAAATTTTTAATATTTTTAATTAGGCTTAAGTTCATGAAATTTAATTTTTATTAAATTATTTTTGTGAAGAAAGGAATTTTACAACATGAAAATTAATTAAAATTGTTATTGATAATCTTTCATTCTTGACGTGGCTCGGGCTCGAACCCTGGCCGGCAGGTTACCATGACATGTTTCGATCGCAACCACTCGATCTCCTCAGATGGATTTGCCGTCTTACACTCGCAGCCATCGACGACTGCTGACGTCACTAGTCAAACATCAATCCTTAAACCAAATTGTATTTCAACATTTGGTAGATCGAAATTTGCTTTCCTGAATGATTATCCATTTTTAATTGATTTTACATGTTTTTTCCTTTACTTCTGTTTTTTCGTACTTTCGTCAAGAATTTTTCTTGAAGTCCAAGTACATTTTTTGTTTTTTTTCACTTTGTCTTTCTCTTTTCTGTTGACCTTTTTCAGCACAACTTGAAGGACAAATGTACACATAGAGCTCGTGCCTTAGCTTTAACAATAATTAGTATTGTGGTTATTTTGTTGAACTATTTATGGTTTTTAATCCAAATTTTTAATATTTTTAATTAGGCTTAAGTTCATGAAATTTAATTTTTATTAAATTATTTTTGTGAAGAAAGGAATTTTACAACATGAAAATTAATTAAAATTGTTATTGATAATCTTTCATTCTTGACGTGGCTCGGGCTCGAACCCTGGCCGGCAGGTTACCATGACATGTTTCGATCGCAACCACTCGATCTCCTCAGATGGATTTGCCGTCTTACACTCGCAGCCATCGACGACTGCTGACGTCACTAGTCAAACATCAATCCTTAAACCAAATTGTATTTCAACATTTGGTAGATCGAAATTTGCTTTCCTGAATGATTATCCATTTTTAATTGATTTTACATGTTTTTTCCTTTACTTCTGTTTTTTCGTACTTTCGTCAAGAATTTTTCTTGAAGTCCAAGTACATTTTTTGTTTTTTTTCACTTTGTCTTTCTCTTTTCTGTTGACCTTTTTCAGCACAACTTGAAGGACAAATGTACACATAGAGCTCGTGCCTTAGCTTTAACAATAATTAGTATTGTGGTTATTTTGTTGAACTATTTATGGTTTTTAATCCAAATTTTTAATATTTTTAATTAGGCTTAAGTTCATGAAATTTAATTTTTATTAAATTATTTTTGTGAAGAAAGGAATTTTACAACATGAAAATTAATTAAAATTGTTATTGATAATCTTTCATTCTTGACGTGGCTCGGGCTCGAACCCTGGCCGGCAGGTTACCATGACATGTTTCGATCGCAACCACTCGATCTCCTCAGATGGATTTGCCGTCTTACACTCGCAGCCATCGACGACTGCTGACGTCACTAGTCAAACATCAATCCTTAAACCAAATTGTATTTCAACATTTGGTAGATCGAAATTTGCTTTCCTGAATGATTATCCATTTTTAATTGATTTTACATGTTTTTTCCTTTACTTCTGTTTTTTCGTACTTTCGTCAAGAATTTTTCTTGAAGTCCAAGTACATTTTTTGTTTTTTTTCACTTTGTCTTTCTCTTTTCTGTTGACCTTTTTCAGCACAACTTGAAGGACAAATGTACACATAGAGCTCGTGCCTTAGCTTTAACAATAATTAGTATTGTGGTTATTTTGTTGAACTATTTATGGTTTTTAATCCAAATTTTTAATATTTTTAATTAGGCTTAAGTTCATGAAATTTAATTTTTATTAAATTATTTTTGTGAAGAAAGGAATTTTACAACATGAAAATTAATTAAAATTGTTATTGATAATCTTTCATTCTTGACGTGGCTCGGGCTCGAATTTATTTATTATTAATTATTTATTATTATTATTTATTATTATATTTATTATTAACTCGATTTTTTTGAAAAAGTGACTAATGCCACTTTCAAAATAAACGGCTCATATATTTTGTTGTGTAAATCTAGGGCTTTTGCTTTTAATATAGGGCCACTAATAGGAATATTCCCCTTCCTCTTGTTTTGAAACCAATTAAACAATTCTGTTTCCATTCTTGGAAACTGCCCTGTTTTTAACGCCCTTTTATTCTTTCCGAATTTAGTCTTTTTGCTCAAAAGTTTCCATTTTGATTTTATAATTTTGCATATTGAAGACTTTGGCAGCTGATATTTAGTAGATAAAGGACTAACGTCGCAGGCCCTTTTCATAGTCGTCAAAAATGTTTAATTTTTCTTTAGGAATTTTACGTTTTCTTTTGGGCATTTTGATGTCAACTTTACAAAAACTTCACAAAACTGATGTAAAATTTGAAGCAGAAAACAAACATTTGTTTTGTAAGCAAAAGTAAAAAATTACTTTGTAACGTACAAATTTTTATTTTGGAGAGCAAGTATTTTCTTTGCTTTCTGTGTAAGAAAAGAAAATACTTCTCTTAAACCGATGTTTTCAGTTAAATCGCTTTAAAAATATGGTAAAAATGTATACAAATTCATTCTATTTTGCTTTTGCAAATTTTTTTTTTTTTAAATTCGTTAAATAGAGTACAAATATTTGCTGTTTGGTCGTAATATAAGGTACTCAATGGAAAAAATATTACCGTTCGTTAAAACGCGAATTCGTTAAACTGAGTATACGTTAAACCGGGATACCATTATATATATAGTATATACACGCAAAGAAAAAACATGGTTGTGGTAAACATATTCTAAGAGCAACATATTATGATAAGAATTATGATTGTAGTCACCATATTAAGATTATTATTGAATCATATTATGACTAAATATACTCGTAATATGTCATCACAATATTTTTTCCTTAATCATATTATTATTCTGTTAATCATGCTAAGTTAAGAAGTAATCAAATTATTGTCATGTTAATCATAATAAGCTAAGAAGTAATCATATTATCATCATGTTAATCATAATAAATTTAGAAGCAATCATATTATGATACAGCACCTTTCATAGCTGTCATAAAAATACAAAATAAATTAAAATATTTTTGCATCGATTTTTTATTTTGTGGCTTTTTACAATTTTTCTTAATGTTAATCAAATAGCGGAGTTCAATATAAGGCTTGCAAAAGAGCAAATGAAAAATCTGTGGTTTTCATGGGCAACCGCGTGTGTCCACTTTTTCGATTTTAAGATGTTGATGAAATATCGTAGCACTTTTATAAAATAGAAAGAAATTCTCTGTGTGTTTTGTTGTTGGATTTTACAAAAAAGCTATGATAATTTGCATTTGCACTATTACATCACTAATACTTGAATGAACTCCGCTACTATTTTAATTTTTTAATTTCTTTAAACTTATTTTTTTTTATGGAATTTTATCTTTTAATTGTTTAACCGCTCACAAATAAAAAAAAACGACACAACTGCTTCAAAATTATTTTACGAATGGCGCTAACATAATATGATTAGAGTAAAAATAGTTTGATTGCATGTTTAACATAATATGATAAATGTATAGAAAATTATCATGTTATGGCTATTAAATATCATGATATGGTTGTAAAAAATATAATATGTTTAGAAAGTTATCATAATTAAATTGTTAGAAAATAATTATTTTTCGGTCAACAATACTCAAATTCATAATTGCGATAAACATTGATATGTTTACAGTAACTATAATATTGTTGATATTAAATAAAAATAACAATTATTTGTGTACGACAACAATATATTGTTACATTAAACATAGTGTTGTCGCCGTAACCATGCCCAACCAACAGACGTTGTCCTGTCCAAATTAGAAAAAAAGCTTGCGTTCGATTTTTAAAATCCGATAAAAAGAGGAAAAAAGTATTTTAAATTAAAATGTTGTTCATATACATATGTTTGATTTACATTTGGTTTGAAAATACATATGTATGTATGTATATGTATATATGCTGTGAATCTTACAGTGTTCTATATACCTTTTAGTTGGTAAGATCAATATTCAAGTAACCAGTAAAAAAAGTAAAACTTATTCGATTGCTTTGCTAGGATATCATAATTCTGTTCATTGCAACGCTTTGTGATAAACGACGTTTTTTGTTAAACAAATAATGCTAATGGACTTCCGACGCGGAAACAGGCGACATATAATTGACATGAATTCTCAAGGTTAATGCCGCAAACACGCAATGACTGCCCTTGAGATTTGTTGATTGTCATTGCATATGCGAGCCTTACTGGAAACTGCAAGCGTTTAAATCGAATGCCATGTCAGTTGGAATCATTAGAATCCGAGGTATCAAAACATTTTTTCCTTTGAACTTTCCTTTGAGCATTGTTGCTTCTATGACGTTACTCATCATTTTTTTTTACCGTAAGTCGGGTGCCATTACAAAGACGTGGTGGTTGGTTTATATTTCGTCACATTATGATTACCGATCCAACTTTTAGTTGGAGATTATGAGGCGGTTATCCAGGAAATTCCAGGGAGTTTAAAAATTCGATTGGATAATTCTGAGAAGTAACGGAATCTACCGATTTGTACGTCTTTAATTCGCCAGCGATTTCACTTTGAATCTTAAAATTCAGTTCGTCGACATCAACGTTTTCGCAGCTTATAGTACGTTTGCTCAACCAATCATGATTTCAGTAATTTTGTAATTTTTGAAAACACCTTTCGGATGAGTTCGGACTTTGATTTGGTTAACTGGCAGAAATTGAAATATCCACCGGGATTTTGCCGTTTGCTACGTCCAGCAATTGTTTGGAAAATACGTTTCGAGGTTGATTGTTCTGCAGCTCGACCCGCATGTTCAGAGTCAATTTGAGCTTCCTAACGTGTTTCCACACAGCAGATGACTTCAAACATGCACTAAATTCATCGGCGGCCGTTGATCATGGTATCACTGGCAGTGTTTGCCGAAAATCACCTGACAACAGTGTTTCGTAAATCTTGCAACGTTTTGTCTAATGCCTTCAAAGGTTTTTTATGCGCCATTGTACATTCATCCCAAACGAACAGTTTGGCCCTCGCATTGTTCTTCGATATGTTGGATTTTCATTGGTTAGCACATTTAATGGCAACTTAAGTGCTGAATGAGCAGTTCGACCGCCTTCCCACAATGTAGATGCAATTCCTGACGATGCGAGTGCAAGTACGAATTATTCTGCGAGCGTATTGATGCCAAAATGAACGCGATTAAAAAAGTTTTCACAGTTCCACCGGGAGCGTTTAGACAAAAAATCCCTCCAGCTTCATCTTTCACAGCTTTCATGAGGGTGTCGTATGCATATTTTTGCTGTCGATTTAACAGTGGAAATTTTGTTCGAACTGATTCCCTTAAGGCTTCGTAAAATCGGTGCAACTGTTTTCCGATTTTAGATAAATAGAAAAAGTGGGCGTAAAAGTAGAAAAAACCGTCCAAATCGGTCAAGCCGTTATGCGCTTAATAGAAAAAGTTGGCGTAAAAGTAGGCGTGGTAAATTTTTCTTTCGATGAAAACTTAAAATGAATTAACACGAACATTTGAACGAAAGATTTGTCAAATCGATTGAGCCGTTTTCTGATTTTAGGTAATTCGAAAAAAGTGGGCGTAAAAGTAGGTGGTGCAAAATTTTCTTTTCGTTTAAATCTAAGTTGGACCATGGCGATCATTTTAAAGAAAAAATCGTCCAAATTATATAGATATCATTGGTGGTGCAATATGAAAAATGGATTTTGCCACGCCCCTCCGCCCTCAGACCCGCGAAAATGAACAATCAGACTTCACAGTGTCACCCACCTGAATATTCTGAAGATTCCCTGAAAATTTCATCAAAAGCGGGCCAGCCGTTTTGGAGTCCATACGTTACATACATACATACACACATCCTGTTTTATTTGTAAAGATTTGCAAATATTATTTAAACATTTTCATTATCCATACCAATTTCTTTACTTTTCTTATCCACAGACAACTGTAGGAATTTCTTTAAATTATAATAATGAAAAACGTTGCACTTCGCAAAAATTATCTCGCATTCGCAATCAAGAATCTTAATAATATTTCAAAATGCTTTTTTTTTTTATTCTGTCCCTATACATTTAAAACAAGCTGTAGGCAATATTTCACCTAAAAATTCCAAACAAAAACATTAAAAAAATCCCACATAATAAAAGTTCCATCGTATGAAACAGAAACATTTTTACTCGTTTTTCGAGACCAACTGACAATAATTCTCTTCACTATTTTTCCACAAAAACATATAAAATATTTATGTATTTATGCACAACAAAAACAACAAAACAGCGACTAAAACAATAGAAAATATAATTTAAGAAATCATAAAAATAAATAACAATAATTTTGATTGTAATTAACTTATTTATCTGCAAGATGATTTATTAGGACCATGAACATGGCAGAAGTCAAAAAGAAATTAATAAAAGGCAACTGGAATAGAATGGAAATTTAACTTCTCATAATGATAATTAATATTTGGAAATATCTATTATTTTCGCTGAAACTCAAATCAGCACTTTGCTGTGAAATGTGCCTGGACAGATGCAGTCAAATGAAAAGACTAGAGATAAATTATGTTTTACTTATTGCCAAAAACAAAAATAAAGACTGAGAATATTTTAACGAACATGTTCGTTTAATTAGTGCTATTAAGAGAATTTTTTTTACTTTCATATGTTAATTTTTTAAACCCACTGAACTTTTTTTGAATATGAACTGAAATGTTTCATTTTAAATTGAGATTATCCGGTTAAAATTTGATTAAACTTGCACTCAATCCTTAATTGTTGTTTTTCATGTATCCTTTTATAAGTTTTGGTTGTCGATCCTTGTTTACTCGCCGAGTTAGTCCTGTGTTGTATCGATTTGTTGGTTTTCTAATTGTTTTTTCTTGTTTTGTTGGTGTTGCTGGCGTTGCTGCTGCTGCTGTTTAGCTGTCGGCTTTGTAATTGTGTCAATGTGAGTGACCATGTGTATGTGTGCCTGTGTGTTGACTCTATGCATTATTTTGTTGCAACATCGTGTGTATTGAAATCTGACCTTCTTGTGGAGCTACTTAAACATTTGGTTCAGATTACACATGCATACAGTGCAAAAACGCTTCATAGCAATGAAAATCAACTGTGTAGCAACTGGTTCTTGATGCAAGTTAAAAAAAAAAGAAACCACATTAGGAACAAGAGGAATACACTTAAAAAAATTTTGAAGTTATAGTTGCTGCGATAGCCATTAGAAAAGTGACTTATATATTATGTTAATATTAATCCTGGTCTGATTTTATTAAATTTCATACTTTGTTATCGGTTTACATGAGCACCTGCACTATGGCCTTATCTCATGGTGTTAATATTAAGCATTTACCAAATGCATCTATGTAATTGTAGGATCATTTGCACACACAGGTAGCATTTTCAAGTGTATAATCCAACAAAAATTATACACCCATCCCTTGTTTATTAGCCGGAACTATCTAACCTCCACTACTATTCATAAATCCAAGCAGCTTTCGTTGAATAGAAACAGTAACTAGGGCCATCCACGAGTCTGAACTTTCCACAAGGGTGAAAACCCTGTCTTCCACGTAATATCACCCGACCAGCGATTTTGGGTTTAAACCTAACCACTACCTGCTCTCCGATAGTATCTCTTGGTCAAAAAAGCTGATATTCGTGGAAACCTTTTGAGACCTCATTACTTAAAAAAGGCACTCCCCATCGAGCGGAGAACAACTTAATGAAAACCAACCCTCTAACAAAAAAGCAAGGCTTTCGCAAATCAATCATCCTAAAAGACAGGAAGCATTTATCGCAAGAAGCCTACTTACGGAGACCTCACCAATTATCAGACCGGTGCTGGCAAACCGGGGGCAACTGACTTCCGTAGTACCTCAGTTAAGTATTGAGTTACAACCTCATACTCAATGAAGTCAACAGAACCCCAAGGAGTTCGCTGGTTTGGTGCAACTCAAGTAGCATTCACCTGATTTTAAAATGTATGATATGCCGAGAAATGCCAGTACATTCAAGCGCCGAGGTTAAGTATATAACCAAAGCATAATGCTCAATTTCAACTTGCTAATCCAGGAATAACCTTAATTTGAATTACCCCGGAGCATGTAATAAGAAAAGGGTAAATATCCTTTAGATGATTCGTTCAACCTTCGGAGGGGGGGGGGGGGCAAGAATCATAACAACGGAGACCCTAATCAATAGTCAGTCTGGTGCTGTGCTACTGACTCTCATGCTTCCAGGTAGGATCTCTCGTCAGCAGCTACCACAAGGGAAAATATCCTGAGATCTGTCAATTTAAGAATTTTACCGAATTCCCCAGTTATTAAATCAATGATACCCCGACTGATGTCACACCAAATGGTGAAATATCTTTACGATGATCCCTAAATCCCCAGGGGGATGAAATTCCTCAGTCACATATTGCAAGACCAGTTTAAAACTATTAGAAAAACTGTGGTTGTGAAATTTTATCCCGCTTGCCTTGCCCCCTTTGACTTGCTATTGTTTTCAGGTCTTGGTATCTAACTGAAAAATAGTTAGTTAGGAAGAATGAATAAAACTTTTGAACGTTGATTAGGAGCCGGAGGATCTCCAGGTAATAATAGTAATCAAGCAGCTAAGAACGAACTGAACTTAGAAGTAAAGTTTCTTCTACCGGTAAAACAAAGAAAACGCGGCATGTATCAAACCGATAGAAATAAGAATAATAATTCACGATAAGCTAAAAAGTCAGAGCCGCAAATGTAGAAAAAAACTATAATTTTAGTTTTAAAGGGGTACTTTTAACAATTTGGATTGTAGATTTGTCCAATAGAATGTTTTGCATTTAACCTTTATTCTCTTTGTCCTATCCAAATAACAAATTCGAAATTATTCCATGTGTACAAATTTAAATTCAACTGGCAGAAGGAACCACTATGACATGTAATACCGAATACGAGAAATAGAAATTGTAATGTAAAACTCATTTGCATTTATTTAACTTCAAAATGCATTAAAATTTCTGTACACATTTTATTTGATGTATGAGTGTTTTTTGTACTGTAGTATAATACATAAACATGTGTTTATGTGTGTGTGGCTGTGGTGTGTGTGTGTATGTGATTATATACATTATTTGTTCTGTAAACTGTTTTCAAGTAAATTTACATTTCAAAAGCAAATGTTACATTTATTCGTACATTGGTTTATTCCTACTTTGGTTCATTCATTTTTCGTCTAAAGTTAAAAACCCACACACGAACACACTCATATCCTTAGACATTTCTAACACCCTGCAATTAATAGGACCAGTCCAAACAAGCGTGTAAGGAGTAGCCCACAAAGGACAGGACTAGTCCAAAAGTAACCCAAAGGAAAAAACATGGTCTATTTAACATTACGATGTCCTAGGAGAGGACTATATAACCCACCTTTGGACCACTTAAGAGTAGTTTTAAAACTACTCCATGGTCTACTCAAGAGGATCAGTTTTGAAGTCGTTTAAAAACGAAAGTATGTCGTTAAAAAACGAAGACATGTCGTCTCGCCACAAACACTTTTTAACAATGGCATGGTCCATGCTTGCATTACATCGGACCAGTCCATGGAGTAGACCATTTTATCAAAATGGATCAGGTGGTCCAATTTTATTTGCGGGGCAGTCATACACAGCTACACACCGTCACTCATGTATGGACACAATGTATTTTATTCGGTAATAATTTGCTTGTGAATATTCATTCATTTCTTCGTTTGTTCACATTATAATTGAAACTAAAGGCATCCTAATGACTCTTTCTAGTAAATTAGTTCGTTATAGTTAAATTAACATTGTACTACTAGTTTTATATTAAATATTATTATTCTATAACTTAATTTAGGAAGGTCACCCGATGGAAAACTGAGACATTGAAAATTGGCATAAAAACCACGTTAATTTTTAACTGAAAAGATTTAAAAGGAGTAGCAAAGTCATATTCAGATTTTGCAAATTGTTTTAATTTGGGTTATGTAACAGATAAGATTTTAAAATACTAGATAACTATAACCTGTAAGATTAAAAAACACGTCGCACGGGACAAGGTCTGGACTTGAAGGCGTGTGGGGTAAAACTTAGCAACCACTATTTTTTAAAAGGTCATGCAACATTTGGCCAACCGTTGTCCTGATGGAATAATATGGCTTCATCTCTAGTCGAATATTCCGCTCGCATATTTTCGGCCAAAGCTTTTGTTGGAAAACAGTACTAAAAATCTACTTGACATTTCATAAAATTATTTATACAGTATCTTTGAATTGGAAATTATATATTGTAAAATTATTTTTCTGTTACATGCTTTAATAAATTCATTATATGACCAACAGCTTTAAACGAATTAATTGTGTTCAAATACAGATCCCCTGTGATCACCCGGCCCAATTTCAGCACCCCATAAGATATATAAAATCCTTCTGTCCCTCTATAAAAAATAAGAACATTTTTTATTATTTAAAGTTTTGCCGCCAAAAATGTGCAAATAAAGTCATCTAGCGATCACAGTACATTTACAATGAAAAGTTTGTTTTTCCAACTGGGCATGTTGCTGGTGATAAGTGGCATAAATCTGCATATTTAAAAGCAACAGCTTATGGTGTTGTTTTAGTATCTTGTAAATTGCATTTAAAACAGTTAAATTGTAATAAAATTAAATAAATTTGACTTAAAATTAGCTCATTATTGGTTTGACCTACCGACCATTTTTAGATATTGAGTTAGGTATGGGGTTTATACATTTATTTTAAATATCCCCTTTCTGAATCCAAAACTTGTTTCACGAAATTTTTATGGTTTCTGATATATTAAGCATTATTTGGATCAACTATTTTAAAAACAATTAGTGTATTGCTTTGCTCTACAAGCCACTGTTTGGCGAATGCATCAAACTCCTTATACAAAAACGTACATAATAAATTTCACTCTTGATTTGCTTTATTGCCGTAAGAAAAAAAATTAGTTTAAGCAAAAGCTAAATAAATTGACAACAACTCAGGACACATCAGTAAATCCTCGTCCATATTATGAAACATTTGCTGCATAAAGTGTCTTCATTTCTCTTTTGAAAGTGCATTCGGGTCCATGTAATAAAACTTTTGTTTTGCTGTATTTAATCATTTTGTATTCCTTCTCTCTCTCTTTAAATAAAAAACTCACAAAAACTTCTTGTTTATGAACCAAAGTACACTTTTCCATTCGCCTTTCCCCTTTCACCATCAAACTCAAATGTTTCTTAGGAAATAATTCATAATATAGACGAGAATTTAGTACACGTAAGCAGTACAAAAATCTACTTTTTGAAAATTAATTTAGAAAAGTGGCGTATGCGGCACAAAACAATAATGGTGTTTTGTTTTCTACAAAAAAATGTGACATTTTATTGAAAAAAAAAATCCAATTTGGTGTCTGTTTCTTAAAAATTTTGCTCCCAAATAGGGTGGCTTGTTTTATTCTAAAAAACTCACCCTTTTCGGGAGCAAAATTTTAAAGAAACTGACACCAAATTGCATTTTTCTAAATAAAATGTCACATCTTTTGCAGAAAAGAAAACACCATAAGATTCCCTTTGAATAAAATATTACTTCCTTCTTACTTCATTCATAAAACTTCACAAAAATTTAAATTTTTCTTCAAAAAATTTGCCGCAAGCAGTGGTCAAAATACAAAAAAAAATCTATCGGGTATTTTTAATAAACTTCATGTGAACCTTTTTTGTCGCTTTTCTGCACCACGACTTTTTGACATATGCGCCAAACTAATAATAGGCTGAGAATACGTTTAGATTACAAACAGCAGGTAAAGGAATTGCAAAAAATTTTAGGAAAAATTTGTTAACAAAGACGTAAGAAAATGGTTTGAAAAACGGCGGACAGTGTTTTTAAGAAACCAGGGATGACTTAAAGAGGTCAATCAATGTCAATTTTAACATGCAAGAGATTACCAAAAGGAATGACTTAACCGATTGTAAGATATTTTACAATATATTCTTTAAAATGAAAACGAGTACTTTCTCATCTTTGAATATTAAAAAAACCGGCCCTATTCTAAATTTCATATAGAAAAAGGACTTCGTTTCTTGAGTGTTAAAATCATTGAAATTAAATTTAGAGTCAGAGACAGGGAGACAGTGGGAACGTGCCGCGGTAGGCTAGCTGGTGTAGGGAAATGATTGCATGTTCAATTCCGCAGCGGTTAAATTACTTAGATTAATTAACTTCGAATATATTTTGTCACTCTTCGTTCCTAATTCACCAATTAAATTTAAGTAACAACTTTTGTTTTTCAAGTCAAAACAAAAGTATATGCAAATCTATATTTAAATATGATATGATATTTAAATACCGTTGGTGAAATTGACCCTTAATAAATAATATTTAAATTTCAGTGTATTTATCAAAAATAAAATTTGGGAATTAAGCAAGACAAACAAAATCTTATTAATTAAAAAATTTTATATTCCCAAAAATTACTTTGATAATAAATTTGCAAGTGCACGGCATAAAAAACTGAACTGAAAAATTGCTTTATTTTGATTTTTTTTTGAAAAAGAAATTTGTACTTGTTTTTTTCTTAGCCCACTTACAACTACATTTAATGTTGGGAGAATTCCAGTCAATTGTAGTGGGGAATGTAGGTAAGGTTAGGTTAAGAAGGGTTATGCAGTCCCTTGTGAATTTCTTCAATATAGCGGAAGAAGGAAGAGAAATGTGAAGAAGAAAAAATATGACAGATGGATTGTAGATAGTAGATACGAAATAGAACAAAAACTCTTTCTACAGTAACCTCATCAGAAACAACCGACCTATTACATCCAGCGATAGACCTCACCTCGTCTTGAAATCTAGCTCCTAGTCATTTCTGCCTGAGACCTTGCATCTTAGGACAGTGGCACAGTACATGCTCAATCGTCTCTAGCTCCTCAGAATCCTCGTATAACCAGTATGGTATTTTCCCATTTACTAGTAAAAGCCCTAACAGGGCAATGACCCGTCAAGAACCCTATAAGAGTCCTAAGCCCCTCCTTTCTATTCCTTATATAACCCTGGTTGTCCTTGTGTCCAACCCGGGTCATAATGCCCTTGACACCCTTCCATATGTTCTATCCCTCCATAGCCTCCCTCCATGCCTCATAGTATTGTCATAAGGGGGGGCTTAACCCTCCCATCCCTTACCCCTAAGTCAAGACTCGAACCCGGTCTCGCGAGTTTGTCCGCCACCTACTTACCATCCACCTTGCTGTGTCCGGGTACCCAACACAGACTAACCGGGAATGCCTCCATGAGCTCTCGCAGAGCAGAGTCAGGCTGCGCTAAGAGCATTGACAATAAATATCAGCGGTTGGCGCTGGTTTGCCTGGATTACGAAGTTTTTCGGGTTTTTACATTTAATCATCGTGTTTTTTTTTTACCAGAGCTGCTAAAAATGCAAACATTGCCCTACTAAGGTATTCCTTAAAATCCCCAAAACATTCCATACACTTGATTTATTATACTACTTTTTAACTTAAAAAAAGTAGGTTTAAAATAGAGAAAATAAATAAAAAACTATTTTTTAGCAGTCAAAACAAGAAGAAACAACAATATTTACATTGAAATCAGAATGTGAAAAAATTTACCGTATAACACATACACGTGTTTGTGTGATGTTGTTTTCGCTCATTTACTACTGCCCACAAACTGAAAATCTTGAATTCATTGTTTCATGCATAAACAGTAACAAAGGCAACCCGAAAAACAAATACAACAGAAGAAAAAAAAGTAAAATTGTATTCAGTTGCTTAATAAATTTCAACAAAGCAGGACTGTTGCGCATGTTGTCATTTTGGCAAATTTTGCAATTTCGTAGTGGTACACTGACAATATATTTATTATGTTGTGATCAAGCTGTGCTTATGTATGGTTTTTTCAGCTTGTTTTAAAAACTTTTCCGCAATCATGTGGGATGAAAAATTATATAATTATCAAGTTGTTTTTATTGAATTCCTTTTTTTTGCATATTTACATATAAATAGTACATATTTTGAAGTTCTGTGCTCACGGGCTTTTCGATTTCAGGTGACAATATACATATATATATTTTACCGTTAAGGAAAACTTGATGAATTATATAATAATAATATTTCTACTAAACTTTTTTTGTTTTTTTTTTTTTTGATTTGCAATTTTACATACAGTTTCAAAAATTTCTCTAAGTGTAAATCAACTAATTTACTCTCTTTTATTCAATGTTCTCTATCTGCCCTTCGCTGATATATATGGTACGATCAGGGCTCCCAGATTTGACGATTTATCGTCATTTTGACGATTTTTTGTTCCGAAATTAGCAAAGCGACGATTTGCTGATTTTTTCTAAAAAGTGACGATTTTTATTAGTCTCCAAAGTCTGAATACAGCATTAAATTTTCTGACACGTTGGTTTTTTAATATTGGAATGTTTAACAGCTGATATGCCATACCTAAGCAAGAACGTCAACGTTGTGTCACGAACATAAAAGATAGCTTTATGGTTTAATAAAACCAACAAATTGTAAATAAAATAGAGATAAAAACCTTAGATTAACCAAAAAATAGCTTAATTGCCATTATAAATTTACGATAGCGGCAAAATTCACTACTTAACTATTAAATAGGCCGCTCTATTCAAAAACTAGAAAACGCGTTTGTTTAGGTACGGCTGTAATATGCAAGTTTTAAGAAAATCTTGAAATGATTATTTTCAGAGTACAAAAACAAAAATGTAACACTTTGTTTATCTTTCGTCAAACCATCATCGAATGAATCTTTCACGACTCTCTGTAAAAATCATTTTTCAACAATTATACGGCGAACAGCTACATGAGTCTCATCCGAACCTTGACATGAAAGACTCGATAGATAATCTTTACCCACGGCATAAGGCCCAACCATAATACGCATAGCCGTGCTTAACCTACTGTCAAAAATTACCAAAAAGTCTCTCAAACGTATTTAAAAAAAACTAAATCAAAATTAAAAAAACATTTGATTCCGTATGGAATGTGCGATTAGTTTCGCACTGTGCTTAAGCAAATGACTGCTTCATAAAACAAAAAGTATCCGTAAGTTCAATATGGTTTGCTTCATATGATTTAAATGTATTCGCACATTTGCTTAATCCAACTTAAGCACACGCTGGTTAGGCCTTTAAACGATTCCCACAACTATTGATCCACAGTGCTATGGAAGAATCTCAGTCGTGTTATAAAACATTGTTAAAAAGCACTACATTTTAAGTTTTCCTATTTTTTGACGATCTTTCGAAACGTGAAAGACGATTTTTTTATTTTTTCTCAGGAAATTGACGATTTACTCAAAAATTTATCTGGCAGCCCTGGGTACGATCGTGCGTGCTAGCACGGTGTAGTCCGAATATATTGTCAATGCTCTGAGCGCAGCCTGACAAATGACGTAAATCGAGTGGAGAATGTAAGAAAAGATAAACTCACTGGTTATTATTGGTATTTTATTTAAGCTTTGGTATCGTTTCAAATAAGACTTTTTTAATTTTTGCAATTCTCATTCACTCTGCAGTTTTATTTGCTTATATCTTTGGCTTTTCTTAAAAATTTTTTGGGAGAAGGGTTCCTAATGATCTGACCTAAGCAACAAATGAAATGCGCATAGTAACTAGTTTATCCTCCAAAAATAAATTTCAGTGTATTTAACAAGAATAAAAATTAGGAATTAAGCACGACAAACAAAATCTCATTAATTAATATATAAATCTTAAAGTGTTTGAATGTCTTGCAAAAGTACTTTAAGAAATAACTTTATAATTCGTTCATTATTTAGCTGCGTTTCTAACTTCATCCTTTGATTTCATTGTCTGAATTTCTTTATAGCTATTGTTTGTGTTAAGGGATGCCAAACGGAAAAACCCGTTCCAGAAAATCGCGAAATTTTGCAAAATCCTTAAAGTTTTATTGATGGTATTGTTGCACCAGTTGGATCTTTAATGGCTGTAGGCTAAAGATCTTAAATATTGAAGTAGTGGACGGGCAGAGATCCAGTTGCTGAGAACATTGTCGGTTCAATCAACTTGAGTCCTCTGTCATATTCCCGTCTACCGCAGCTGTACTTCTGTACGCTCAATATGGGCCTTATTTGGTTTGCAAATTATCTAGAAGAGTAAAAGTGGTCTTGACTCAATCCATAGTATTAAATATACACTGCTCAGATGGATAATTATGCGCCCCGTAAACTAGACGAAGTACTCTATAAATTTGGCTATGAAAGCTCGGAAGTTTTATAAATAAAACAACTTTTTTTAGTAAATTTAAATTGTTTGTGTTATTTTCAACAGTTTTAAGTTCCATCGATCTTAAAAAAACACACATTATTTTTATAAAAAAAGAGTCACGACGATGTATCAGTTGGTCATCTTCCTCCTAAAGGTCTGAATTAACCATAAAAATTGTTTTTTTTGGCAATAATATGGTTAAGGTAACCATTATAAGCTTAAATCTTTTCCCTTACAATTAGTTTTGTAAGCCGCGACCTCGTGAAAAATATATATTTTCTCTTCGTAAAATATCATTATTTTCTTCTTTTCATTTTTGTAATATTTTTCAGGAATAGACAATTCTAAAAGATTTTTTTTAAATCCCGAAGAACAGTCCTCCTGAATGGCATCCCCTTATTGCACTTGCCAATTATTTCTAATCTTGGTCAAGTCTAAGCCCAAATGACCAACTTTAACTTCATTATTATACTCTCATGCATGCACGAGAAATATATCAAGTATTAAAACAGACACACACGCACACACACACGTACACAAGCTCATGCATCCTTATTTATAGACTAAGACAACATTGAGTTAGAATTTGGATTTTCCTTAAAGAAAATTAATGGCAATTTCTTAAGAAAACGCATCCCATGAATTAAGTCTCGTGTGTAATGATGAAAATGACGCTGCTGCATGCAGCACATTTTAAAATCTTTCAAAGTCTTTATTTATTTCCCAGAAAATTCCATAAAAATAAAAGATTTAAAGTGAAAACTAAATAAAATATTTAAACTTGTAAACACAACTATAAAATAAAACACATACGAGGAAAAGCAAAGAAAGAGAGTGTACTCACTTCTTCTCTCTCTCTCTCTCTCCCTCTTTTGTCTTTGTCTAATTTATTTATTTCATAAATAGTAAAATTTATACTGTAAATGTTTCGAATTCTAGACTGAATGTGTTTCTCTGTGTTTGTTAGTATGTTCCCAGCGGGAAAAAGAGGGAGTAAGGATGCCTTCTAGAAGGCCTCTGTACTCCGTGTTTTAGATAAACAAGGCCTGCTCGCTCCTTTCCAAACTCATATCTTTTTTACACACGTTGTCATTGCGAAGTAGGCCTTCCGCTCTCGCTTCTTTAGCAGGTACATAAGAATGGTAACGGGATTCAAAAAAAATTATTATTTTGCTTTTGCTTGTGCAAAAAAACAATACAAAAAATGTTACTCCTTCTCTACTCCCTTCTCGTAGAAGCGAGTGTGGAAGGTGTATCTTATCTTTTATACCAAAGAGCCGAGGCCTTCTAATGGGTGATTTTTTAAGAGCTATAGGAAAGTTTTGAAAAAAAAAAACACATAAAATTCAGAAAAATTCATGGAATCTTTATTTGAATCGATAGTACGGTCCATATAATTTAATGTTTGAAGATTATTTCATGCAAATGTTGACCGTGACTGCGCCTCAAATGGTCCGTCCGCTTAGTTCAATTTTGGCATACTCTTTTCAACATTTCGTAGCTCATAAATAAATGCTTCAATGTTGTCTTCCAATGCGTCAATTGAAGCGGGCATGTGTGTATAGACATAAGCTTCAACATAGCCCCACAAAAAATAGTTTAAAGGCGTTAAATCGCACGATCTAGGCGGCCAATTGACCGGTCCCGAACGTGAAATAAAATGTTCGCCGAACTCGTCTCTCAATAAATCCATTTTTAAGCGTGCTGTGTGGCATGTGCCACCGTCTTGTTTAAAGCACATGTCATGCAAGTCAAGCTCTTGCATTTTGGGCAAAAAAAAGTTGGATATCATCTCCCGGTTACGTTACGATTCGCATTATCTTTGAAGAAGTACGGTCCAATGATGCCACCAGCCCATAAACCGCACCAAACTGTGACTTTTTCTGGATACATTGGTAGCTCTTGCAATACTTCTGGCTGATCTTCACTGCCAAATCGACAATTCTGCTTATGAACGTACCCATTGAGCCAAAAATGAGCTTCGTCGCTGAACACAAGAAGCGCGCGATGAGCTTTCTTAACAGAGCACGCATTTTGATAATAAAATTCAATAATTTGCAAGCGTTGTTCGTTTGTAAGACGATTGATTCATGGCTAAATTATAGACTGAAGATGTTAGACAGTAAAACAAAACGCGAAACGTTCTTCAGCTGTTTAAACCAGTGTTGCCAAAAAGACAATAACTAAAAAATCACCCATTATAAGGCATTCTTTAGCTGTTAGATAAGAATAGCAATTGAACCAAAAAAATGTTTAAGCAGGCCTTTAAAAAGGCCTGAAGTGAGAAGGTCTTCTGAGTTTTCCCGCCGAGTTTGTGTGTATGTTGCTGCGTGTTTGTGTGAGTGTTTAAAGGAAATAGTAATACAGTCATTGTGTCATACAAGTCTATGGGACTCATTCATCAAGTATTAAGACATTTAAATGCAAGCGTGTGTTTGAGAGTTGTTTCTGTTTAAAAGTTAAGTTTGTGTAATGTTTCTTTCATTTATAGACATTATTATTATAAATATAATAAAATACTGTAGCAAAGAAACTTTTTCTTAGAAATATTTACACAACTTTTATTGAAGTTTTAATATGTAAAATGCAAAAAACTATTTTCTTCTTCACTAACAAAAACACAACAAAATAATTCTGCATCTGAAAAGATCTTTTAGAAAATACTTGTTGTGTGTGTTTAAAGTTTTCAATTCAGTATAGAGGAGATAAAAACTTTTAACACAAAATTTATTATTTATATAAAAAAAAAAAACAAAATCTCTAAATGACATACAAACACGATACAGCCGATAATGAGTTTAAATTTGTGCGATACAATCGTTATATAGTTTTCTTAATATAATCGAAAAAATATTGTTTTCACAATACAAGTTCCAAAACACTGAGTTGCTCGCTAAAACGTGCTAATGATAAAATTGTATTTTCAAAATGGAGTTTCTGTTCGGACATCGAGCCAACTGATTCAATAGACAACACTATGCAACAAAAAAAAACCAGCCGCAATACTTGCAACGCGAAAAGAAACTAGAATATTGGTAGAGCAAATCTGCCAAAGGGGTTTGAAAAGTTAGCACCGGTGCCCGAAATATGGGCCCCTAAAGTTTTTGAATTTTTTGAAAAGGCGTTCGGTTTAAGTAAAAAAAAAATGTACTAAATGTACTTCTGAGCTAAAAAATTTTTTCAGATGTCTTTTTTTAACTTGCCCACTAGAGTATACTAAAACGTCACTTTAGAGGGTTAAAATGTTCTACGAATATTTTCTGCATCAAAATTCACTAGGGCTCTTCTCAGACCAAAAGTTCGTGCAATGTAGGTAAAACGGATTTTCGAAATTCCGGTTCTTGAAATTTGAATTTCTTGAAAACCCGTTTCACATACATAAGACCCCTAGTGAAATTTGATGCAGAAAATATTCGTAGAATATTTTAACCCTCTAAGGTGCCGTCTTATTGTGGAGGTTAAAAAAAGGACAAAAATTACCCCTTAAAATTAGTGTTAGAGGGTTAATATATTCTAAGAAAAGAATCGCCATATAATTCCACTGAAGACATCTGAAATAGTATTTTAGCTCAGAAGTACATTTATTATATTTTTTTGGACTTATACCGAACGCCTTTTCAAAAAATTCAAAATCATTAGGGGCCCATATTTCGGGAACCCGAGCTAACTTTTCAAAACCCTTTGGCAAATTTGCTCTACTAGTAGTCTTCTTTCATTTCGCTTTGCAAGTGTTGAGGCTGTCGGCGATGACCCGAATTTTGTTGCGCAGTGCAATCGGCGAAACGCAAGTTCTGCCGAAAACAACAACGCTGTCCGTGAAAGTGTGCAGAAGTCGACTTCGCGTCGCTCACAAGAAATCAGCCTTTTGCCCGATCACAACTTAGCTTGAATTTGATGATATAGACACCAACAACATGTGGCTTCGAACCACAACTCAGTTTACGCTACATCAGCATTCTCCACGAGCGTTTTAAAGGTCATAATCATCTTAGCGAATAAGCCATAAAACATAGCGGCTCCCACAGCCAACATAACCCATAACATATGCCAAAATTTAGCCTGATTAATGCGTCATAGAAAATTGAACATTTCTAATTCTTGCCACCCAGTGTAGCCGCGGCACACAATAGTTTTTCGTATTTAAAAATAAAAACGTGTTAGAGTTTTATGCTCGGCTGTACACAGAAAAAATTATTTTTCCAATTCAAACAAAAAATTTGTAGAATCAAACAATTTTTTGTCTAAAATCGGTCCTACAAACAAATTCGCATATTCAAACAATTTATTTGCATTTTGTTTATTGAAAAAAACGCCGATTTTTTCCAACAAATAATTTTACAGAATCATACAAAAAGTTTACTGAAATTCATATAAATTTCAAACAAATAATTTTGCTGAATCAAACAAAAAAGTTTTGGCACAAGCAATGACGCGCACACAAGCAAGCACTGTTGGCGAAGATGAAGCAGAGCAGAGCGGCCGGCTGGCTTTGAGACACATTTTTTTGTTGGAATAATTTTTGAACGAAGTTCTTTTTTTATACACACAATGTTTTTCGTCATCACTAACCGTTGCTGTATCCTTTCCTTTGCTAATGAAGAAGAAATGTAACCCAAAAACGGCGACAGACCGACTCGATATGTTTTTCGTCATCATTATATTTTTGTATTTGATGTATTTAAGCAAACAGTTTGAAAAAATTGAATACGGGATTTTGGTTTTTTTTTAACCAACTTTGAAACCAACCAAAAATTTATTTTGTTTCTTATAATGTTGTTGTTGTTTCTGTTGTTTAAAAAGGGTGAAACGTTTTTTTACCTGTTATTTTTTTTTTTACTTCAAACCTCTTCATCTTTCTTAGTGCTGGTTCACACAGGTCAAGTTTGACTCTTCAAGTCTCGAGCTTTTAGGATAGAGGGGTAAAGAGAATGGAAAGGGGTACATACTTGACCGTACCAGTCAGTTTTGTATTTTGCTTTTCTTTTTTCATCCGTAATATAATAAAAAGCTACAAAGTTGAAGGAAAAGAAAACAAAAATTAATTTTGTGCATGAACGTGAACGCAAGTTCAAAAGAAAATTTAAATAAAACTGTTCAAGTAAACTTGACCTGTGTGAACCAGCACTTACTGTTGTACTTTTTTAAAGTGTCCAAAAATAGACTGTATGTGTTTTTTGTTGTAGTTCTTATATTTCACATAAAGAAGTGTTGCTTACAATCAATAAAAAAATGCAAAAAGACGACAACATTAAAGAGCGTTAAATATTTCATACAAGATTATGAAAACTTCAAACCAATAGCTTATTAAATTTTTGAAGAGTTGTCCACATTTTTGTTGGTTAAATAAAAATCAAACAAAAATATTGATTGAATCAGTAAAAAAATTTGTAGAAATCAAAAAAATTTTAAAACAAGCGTTTGATTGAAAATAATTCGGCAATAATTTTTTCTGTGTACCGAATCTTTGAAACCCTTCACCGACAGTTAGAATATTTCAAGAGTGCGCTTCAAATTGGGCAGACCTATGAGAAATTATAGACCGATCTTCACGAAAGTTGACAGTATAACAGATATCAAATTGGTTCTTTTATGAAATTAGAACGTTTAAGGTACTTTTTGGTACTTTTATTAATAAAATGTTTCTCTATTTAATTATGGGTTCCCACTACAATATTGAACTTTTTGTAACTTCAATAAGGAGAACAAAGTATCAAAAAGGTGAAATACGGAACATTAAATTTTTTTCTTTTACTTTTACGTGCTTAAAGGTGCAGGGTCCTCAGTGAATGAGAACATTAAGATTAAACAATTTGGTACTTTTCTGCTCTTCAGCTGGTACTTTTTAAATTTTCGTTAATATTTGACCTAGAAATATTAAATTAAAGAATCTGTTAGAGGGGCTTTTTGGTACTTTTTTGTTTTTAAAGTGGCACTTTTTGAAATTTTACAAATAGTGAACCTAGAAACATAAAATTTAATATTCAGAGCCCAGAGAGAATGAGAAGCTATAAGAGGAGCATTTTTGGTATATTTTTGTTTTTCAATTGGTACTTTCTGGTTTTTTTATATTATTGAATTAACAAATTTAAGTTAAACATTCACGGACTTGAGGGAAGAAACCATATGGGCCGGATCTTAAGTCAAATTTAAACAGTTGAAAAAATGTGGTTAATCATATTCAGAAAAAATTATCAGTAGTTTTTAATCAATTAAAAAAATTGTTTAAAAAGTATTTAAATTTAATTAACGTGATATTTGAATTAATTATTTTTTTGTTGAAAGAATAACATTTTAGTTGTTTGGAAATAAATTAAAATATTAATTAAATAACAAAAAATCTTGATTGAATTTTAACTTGAAGAATTGTTTTTGGATATTGTCAAAACCTGAGCTATATTTAATTAAATCAATCAATCAACACATTGTTTGAAACGCCTAAGTTTTTTGATAATTTTTTTAATTAAAATTAAAAATTTCGTTTATTGAAAAAAATAGACTCACAATTTTAAATTTTTACAATTTTAAGTAATTTATATAATCATTTTGGTAATAGTTGCAAAGTCAACAAATGGGTTGCTTGATTCTATGGAATTGATGATTAGAGACAATTTTTAATTGTTTTATAACGGGTTGCCCATATTCGACGGTACCATCTGGCAACGCCATAACTTTTGACAGAGATGTCAGATCGCTTAATGACATACCGCGTTTGAAGCGTCAGTCCAAGCAGATTTTTACCATGCAACAATACACGCGACGCGAGCGCTCTGAAATAGTTGAAATTTACATTCAACAGAACAAGTCAATTGTGAAAACTCAACCGATGTCCGATGAAGCCCATTTCACATTGAATGGGACCGTAAATAAGCAAAATTGCCGTATTTACGCCACTGAAAATCCTCAGGAGATTCAAGAAGTGCCTCTTCATGAGGAAAAAGTCACAGTTTGGTGCGGCGTTAGTGCGAAAACGGTCATTGGGCCGTTTTTCTTCCAAAATGAAAATGGCCATGCTGTTACCATCAACCAGGAGCGTTATCGCGACATGATGACCAATTTTGTGATGCCAATTATTCGTCGAAAGTGTATGAGGCAGTTCTGGTTTCAACAAGACGGCGCTCCACCGCACACAAGTCGCATAACAATCGATTTTCTGAAGAATTTGTTTCCGGGCCGTTTGATGTCGAAAAGTGGTGATTTGGACTGGCCACCGCGTTCGCCCGATTTGACGCCGCCTGACTTCTTCTTGTGGGGATATTTGAAGTCAAAGGTTTACGTTAACAAGCCAAGGACCGTAGAAGAGCTCAAGGATAACATTCGTGAAGAAATAGCCGCTATTCCGGCCGAAATGTTGACGAAAACGATGGAAAATGCTGCAAAAAGGGCACAATACGCCATCAACGCCAGAGGCGGCCATTTGAGAGATATCATATTCACAAATTGATGTAAACAAATCTACTTGGAACAAATTAAATGATTAAGATTGCCAACCGCCAAATTTTTATTTTTTTCTTTGATTTTTTAAAAAAAACATGGGTCCGTCGAACATGGGCAACCCTGTATACGAATTTTCATTAAAAAAAACATTCTTGTTTACCTTTTTTTGTATTTTGTATTATAAATGAAATTGTTCTTTAATTTTGGTTTATTTTGGTATTTGATAAAAATTATTTGTTCACCGAGTTTTTTTTACAAAACTTTTTTGATATCTCATCTCAACTTGAGATGTTTTGTCAAAATGATGGCTGTCGAAATTCGGCAACCACCAGTTTTAATAACACGGCAACAGTGGTGATGCACAGAAAAAATTATTTTTCCAATTCAAACAAAAAATTTGTAGAATCAAACAATTTTTTGTTTGAATTCGGTCCTATAAACAAATTTGCATATTCAAACAATTTATTTGCATTTTGTTTATTGAAAAAAACACTGATTTTTTCAAACAAATAATTTAACTGAATCAAACAAAAAGTTTACTGAAATATACTAAATTTCAAAATAAAAAAAAAAAGTTTTTGCACAAGCGATGACGCGCACACAAGTAAGCACTGTATGAGAAGATGACGGCAGAGCAGAGCCGCCGGCTGGCTTTGAGATACATTTTTTTTTGTTGGAATAATTTTTGAACGAAGTCTTTTTTATACACACAAGACAGTGTTTTTCTTTATCACTCTCTGTTGCTGTATCCTTTCCTTTTCTAAAGTAGAAATGTAACCAAAAACGGTAGCAGACCGACTCGATATGTTTTTCGTCATCATTCTATTTTTGTATTTGATGTATTTAACCAAACAGTTTTAAAAAATTGAATACGGGATTTTGTTTCTTGTAATGTTGTTTCTGCTATTGTTTTTCTTTTAGTTGCACTTTTTTAAGGCGTCCAAAAATAGACTGTGTGTTTTTTGTTGTTGTTCTTATATCTATATATATAAAAATGAAAAATTGTTTGAATGTTTGTTTGTTTGTATGTTGGCTTATAGACTCCTAAACTACAGAACCGATTTTCCTGAAATTTTTACAGTAGCAGTAAAAATAAAATAGGCTACTTATTTTTTCGATAGAAGCAGGGGAATCGGTACCCCCATTGGATGCCAATATTAAATATCGCATATCTTAAGAGTTGCTTCACGTATTTTGTTGAACTTTTAGTAGGAGGATCCTCTGAGCCCCAAAATTGAAATAAAATAGCAGCCGCGGAAGTGTTACCCCCCATAGGACGCCAATGTTAAATATCGCATATCTTAAGAACTGTTATAGTGAGAATGTTCAAAATGTGCAGAAGTCACTCTTATGGTATACTACACTTTTGAAAATAGAAATAAAGCGGGTAGACGTAGGAGGAGAAATACCTCCCATAGGATCCATATATTAAATAGCGCTCAACTGAAGAACAATTAAAGGGATAGTCTTCAAACGTGGTTAAAGCTACTATTATAGTAAACTATAAATTTAAATATAGAAATAGGTGGGGTAGGCAGAGGAGGACCAGTACCCCTCATATATAGAAATATTAATAAGAGCCGCTGCAAGCAATTTGTTGAACTTTTGGTAGTAGGATCTTCTGAGCCCCAAAATTGAAATAAAATAGCAGCGGCGGAAGTGTTACTCCCCATAGGACGCCAATGTTTAATATCGGATATCTTAAAAACTGTTATAGTGAGAAAGTTCAAACTTTGTAGAAGTCACTTTTGAAAATAAAAATTAAGCGGGTAGGGGCAGGAGGAAAATACCTTCCATAGGATGCATATATTAAATATCTCTCAACCGATAAAGTGGTTAAAGCAGTGTAGCGAAGCGCACCGGGTTAAGCTAGTTTCACATAAAGAAGTGTTGCTTACGATCAAATAAAAAAATGCAAAAAGACGACAACATTAAGGAGCGTTAAATATTTCATACAAAATTATGAAAACTTGAAACCAATAACGCGTTTATTATATTTTTGAAGAGTTGTCCACATTTTTGTTGGTTAATTAAAAATCAAACAAAAATATTGTTTGAATCAGTAAAAAAAATTATAGAAATTAAAAAAATTTACAAACAAGCGTTTGTTTGAAAATAATTCGGCAATAATTTTTTCTGTGTGGTGTTATGCGTTTGCGCTGATGTTTGTAACACGTAAAAATATTGGTTTTAGACCCAACTTTTAGTATACCTACCCCCAGCATTTTTATACTCAGAATCATTTTTTGAATCGATCCAACAATGTCGGTCCGTCCGTCCGACTGACTGACTGGCAGTTTTTCCATGTAAACCTTGTGCGCAAAGTAGAGGATGCGATTTAAGGATATGTTGATTAGGACACAAGGACAAAATCTATTGAAAGTGGAGAGAATCCGGAATAGTCTTTGTAACCATAAACCATCTTGTTATGTTGGCATTTATACTAAATTTGGTTCAAACTTATGTTATTGCAATCTAAATCATCTTGCCAAATTATACAAACTTCCTAAAATATCTTTTAATCCTATTACTTCTTTGTAAATATTGGTACTGACATACATACAATTTGGGGACAGTAACTTTGACGACAGCTACAATTGTGTGCTGGTAGGTACAGAATTGAACATAGTTTCTATACAAACTCCCTTCTTTTAATCTTTAATAGACCAAAAAAAATCTTATATAGATTTGTTCTGGCCATGATTGCCCATGTGTCCCAAATAGGGTACACTCTCGATAATTTTTCAGTAAAAATAGTGGTGCAGGGTATAAAATGGCTGGGCTTGCCTTTATTTACTTTTTTATTTCACAGAAAAAAATAAAAAATTATTTCAATTCAAAAATTTGTGATATTAATTAAAACAGCAGCAGTTAACAAATTAATAGTTTCAACTAAACATTTAATTCACTTGATTAAACGTTTAATTCGCTTGATGAAATGTTTAATTCGCTTGATGAAACGTTTAATATACTGGATTAAACGTTTCATTTTTAAAAAAAACTGATTTTTTTTTTGTTAATGAAATGGTCAAAAATATTAGAGAAATGTTTTTGTGTTGTTTTGAATTAAAAAATGGGACATTACAAAAAATAAATATCACAAGAACTGATTGCTAAACAAGAAAACCACGGAAATCTTTTAAATTCGGAGAAGAAATCTGCTAAATCGGTTAATTTAATAGTATTTTATATTACGTTTTCACTGGCTGTCATTTCAAAATAATGTAACTAAAGGCTACGACCGATCATAGTTTTTTGTACATGGTTGTTATTAAAAATTGTCCCATCTTTAAAAGGAAAAAGTTTCAAGCTCAGTAAAATTTGTTAATTCGCAAAATAAAATCTCTTGAATTTTCTTCGCCCTAATTTATATTTGTCAAACACATTAAAGCTGAAATTTTCTACAGATGTAAATGACTAACAAACTACCAACTTCATATTCGTCATGACAAAATGTATCTGGTAAATATTTGACAACAGCAATAAAAAAAAATAACAGAAAAAGTTGAGAGAAAAAAATAAATCTGGAAACTGAAATCAAATAAAGGCAACAAACAATAGTTTACATACAAACATGGATTTAACTTTAAGCATAATTGCAAATGTATGAGTGTGTGTCTGTCCCAGCCTGTGACAGAGACGGAGAGAACGAGAGTTTGTGTTCAAGCAAGTGTTTGTATGAATGCATAAATTTTTTTGTCACTTAAAATAAATAAATTTTAGAAAATAAATTTTTTTTATTTAAACTTAAAACAAAAATAACAATTTGCTATTGCAGCACATTTTTCGGAACGCAGTAGTGATTAGATATTTCAATGATTTTTATCTAAAATACCAAAATAATAACAGAAATTAAAAAAGTTGTAAACAAAAAATAAATAAAATGGAGTAGAAAGAAGAACAGATTTTATTTGCCAAACAAATGCATGAATAATCATGCAACTTTAATTAACAACATAATATGTTCATATGTATGTTTGTAAATATTTTCAGTAAAAAATTAAATGTTTCGTTTTTTATGAAAAATAAAATTATTAAATTGAAATTTGTAAACAAAAAATAATGGGTTTCTATGACTGACATGACATTGTTTTTTTTTTTTATAACACCCAATTTTCACGATGATTTAAAAGACATGTCTTTTTGTAGTTCTTTTTTAAAAGAAACTTCCCAACACTTTTTAAATTTTCACAAAGTTTCTTATTTTGTTTGATTTTTTTTTCCTTATATATGTATGTCCATATGTATTTATGCATTGAATTTTTTATACCCTCCACCACAATTAGTTGTGAAGAGGGTATATTCAGTTTGTCATTCCGTGTGAAACTTTTTTACTATTCATCTCAGACCCTATAAAGTATATATATTCTGGGTCCTTGAGTAATTTTAAGTCGATTTAGCCATGTCCGTCTGTCTGTCCGTCTGTCCGTCTGTCCGTCTGTTGAAAACACGCTCACTTTCGAAAAACTCAAAAGAAATCAACAAACTTGGTGTCAAATTGCTTGTAGTTATCCTAAGCAGTTTGGGATTGAAATTCAGCAAAATCGGTTCAATAGGATCTGAGCTATGAATCAAAATGTGGAACCACCACCTAAAAAAAATTGATAATTTTGTTACAAAAACTAACATAAATGGTGGAAAAATGCACAGAATGATATAAGATTTCGCAACAATTCGTTTTATTCAACTGGAAATCACGCTGTGAAATTTCGTGAAGATAATAATTTACCCTAGGCCCCATATAAGCCCTACTCCCGGAAAACAGTATATTAAGCCTAAAATCCTAACTAACAATGCTATCATCACAAATTTTGGCAAGTCACAGTTACATAGGACTAGAAATTAAACTGTTAAGTTTCGTGAAGATCGGTCCATAATTTATCATAGGCCCCATATAAAACATACTTCCGGAAAACAACTTAGTACGCCTAAAAACGTAAAAAATAATGCTATCATAACAAAATTTGGTACATCAAAGTTTTATAGGACAAGAAATAAAACTGTGTAATTTCGTGAAGATCGGTCCATAATTTACCCTGGGCCCCATATAAACCCTACTCCCGGAAAACAGTTTAGTACGCCTAAAACCGTAAAAAATAACGCTAGCGTAACAAAATTTGGTACGTCACAGTTCTTTAGGACAAGAAATAACACTGTGAAATTTCGTGACGATCGGTCCATAATTTACCTTGGGCTCCATATAAACCCTACTACCGGAAAACAGTTTAGTACGCCTAAAACCGTAAAAAATAATGCAATCATAACAAATTTTGGCCCGTCACAGTTTTATAGGACTATAAATGATACTGTGAAATTTCGTGAAGATCGGTACATAATTTACCCTAGGCACCATAGAAACCCTACTCCCGGAAAACAGTTCAGTACACCTAAAACCATAATTAATAATGCTATCATAACAGAAATTGGTACGTCACAGTTTTAAAGGACTAGAAATGACGCTGTGAAATTTCGTGATGATCGGTCCATAATTTACCCTAGGCCCCATATAAGCCCTTCTACCGGAAAACAGTTTGGTTGCCTTAAACCATAATTAATAACAAATCGTCACAGTTTAAGATAATAATAACATCATACAGCTATTACTCCTTAAACATTCGAACTGTCGGTGGAGGGTATCAAAGCTTCGGCACAGCCGAATATAGCACTCTAACTTGTTTAAATTAAATTTGTTTATTTTTCATATTTTAATAAGCAATTGTAATTTTGAAATAAAAATACAACATAAAATAAATAACAAAATTAAGTTCAAAGAGGAATGTATTTTCTGAATCGTATTTTCCAAGGCGAATTCAACAAGGTAAACTCTTTAGAACATCTGTTCGTCAGCTGTATTATCCGAGTTGTCAATAAATTGTATTTTTTAATTATTTTTGTTTTTCATTTAAAAAAAATTATGATTGTGTTAATTTGTGAAATTTTATGACAAAAAAATTAATTGTGGCTTAATTCTAGTTAACCAACGCAGTTCCAAGTAAAAAAAAAACAAAGGGGAATAGAAAATGAAAAAATAGCAAGAAAAAATAAAATGGCACAATTCTCGGAAACGCTTAGTTTCCGAGCCATAGATCTCTTAAGTCTTCATATAAATTTGCGGTTTCCCACTACATATCTGAACGTATATAGCGAATATTGGTATAATTTAAGAGCTTTTATTTAAAAATTCTTAATCCATAAAGGAGCGGCGATGAGTTTGCGAAAATATTATAGTAAGCATATCAATTGCTATGCGAAGAACCTTTATTTTGCAAAGTCGGTGTTTGTTATACCATAGATGAGAAAATCCTTGCGCCCAATCGAAGGCCGGCTATGTGGAGAAGGTTTATTAAGCGAAGCTGGGGTTTATTTGATAAAATTTTTGATTCCTAGTGCACTTCCGTGACGTTTTGATATAAATTTTTGTAAAAACTGCATTAGGAGGTAAAGAGTTAAAAAGTTTACATTTTCAAAAAGATCTGTTAAAAAGCTTTCAAAAGACACTAATAATGGCCACATACGTTTACAAATGAAGTGGAAAATCGCAAATTCATATGAAAACTTCAGAAGTCCATTACTCTGAAACTATGCGTTTTGTAGAATTTTACCATGAAATTTGTTCTTCTTATTTTTCAATTTTCTATTCCTCTATGTACTTTTTTGTTGGAGCTGCCTTGGTAAGCTACATTTGTTTCTAATTTTTATGCATATGCTGGGTCCTTGAGCAATTTTTAGTCTATTTAGCCATGTCCGACTGTTCAAAACACTTTCACTTTCGATAAAACTCAAAATAAAAGAACAATATTGGTGAAAAATTCTTTCCACTTCTCCTAAGCATTTCCGAATTGAACTCCAACACAATTGGTTTAGTTGGAAACGAGTCAAAAAACCCAATGTGAAACATCGTGCCTTAAAAATTTATACACACTTTGATTAAAAAAAAACTAATATAAATGCATGGCAGAATGCACCCTTAACATTAACTGCCTATTTCACGATGTCACTCGAACGTTTACGTTCGCACAAATGACATATAAAACAAAAACAAAATTAAAAAATTTGTTTTTGGTTTACATGTTATTTGTGCGAACGTAAACGTTCGAGTGACATCGTGAAATAGGCAGTAAATCTTCAAAAACATAGAATACATTAAATTTTGTTTAGATCGGTTCATACACACAAATTTAAATATAAAAAAATCAATAAAAAATTTTATTGTTTACTTTTTATTCACACTTTTTGTAAACAACTATTTTGACAACTCGGATATGTTACACTAACAAAATGCCTGTTATTTTTGTAAGAGTTGTAATTGTTGTAGCGACGAGTTTACCTTGTTGAATTCGCCTTGGTATTTTCCATGATACAAATACACAAGGTAGTTCCACTTCTCTCTCACAATTATTTTTTTGAAGTTTATCGGAATTATTTGAAGTTTGTTTTTTGTAAATATTAAAAAAATCGTTGCCACATATTAAAAAAGGCAACAAATTCCGTTTGTAAATGAATTTATAGGCACTTTAATTTGCTTAAGAGCTCAAAATTAAGAACAGCGTTATTCACTAATTATATGCATAAATAGGGGTTTTCCCGAAAATTAAAACAAAAACATTATTTGTATGGTCTATGTTAATTAAAAAGAAATTAAAATTTATAAAACAAGATTCAAGCTACAATTACTTCACCTTTGAACAAATAATTTTAGATTGTTTTATGTATTAAAAAAAGATTCTTCCCAAAAATAACCTTTTTATAATATTTGCATTTAATACAACATTTTAATTACATATAAAATTTTTTGATAAAACTGGGCTTTTTATATTAGAATCACTATTAATTTGGGCAAATGTTGAATTAAGATGTTCAACTTTAGGCAAAAAATCGTTGCTTAAGTTTGTTAAAGGAGCGTATAGACGACATGTTTTTGTCATCTGACATGTCAAATTTCCCACTGCAAAACACATACATGTCGTGTGTTACCTTTTTAACTTTGCTTCTGTAAAAGTCAGACGCAAAGTCATCTGACAAAATTTCAATTAGAGCGTGCTCTATTTTCTTCTGACAAACCATCTGACATCAGAAATCTATGCCGGGAAGAAACTGGCAGCGGCGTCAACTATTGACGGAATCATTAGCCGGCTGAAGTTAATATTTTACAATACGAAGATATGTATGCTCATCTCACCATTGAATATAAGTTATGTAAATATATACATAAAAACCGTTTCATTTTAAAATTCTAAATTGGTATCTTTAACATAAAAGAAAAAAATGTTAAGATGGCTAAATTATTTTACGGCGCAAATAAATATTTTCGTGGCGGCAGCAAGCTATTTTGAAACCGAGAACTACTTTGGTTTCTGCAATAACAATGCGAAAAAAACAGAGACAATGTCAGAAGCAAATTACATGTACGTTTGTGACCGAATATTATAAACCTTATGTATAACAGCAATTTTGACAGACATGAGCAATTACATGTGACTTGAAAATTTGACATGTCAGATGACAAATACATGTCGTGTACGGGTGCCTTAAGCCCGTATTCAGATAAATAGTTTATACATTTTTCAAGGCTATCGTATACCACATCATTTAATAGCTTTATTTCTTTCCAGAGATTTTCAATTGCATGCTGTTCTGCGAGCTACTAAGAAATTAAAAATTAAGCTTAAGCAATCAAAAAAGTATAGTCGGTTAAGCCCGACCCTCCACCACAGAATAAAAGGACAACTTTTTGCAAGTTAAGTCTATATGGGACCCATGGGCAATCATGGACCCGGCAGAACAAAATTCTGTTATTCAGTGCCGAATATTATTTAGATTTCTTTATCTATATAGAATTTTTTTTTTCCTTTATTTATTCCACTTGGGAACATAGGGCTTCTACAAGTAAATTCCAACTTATTCTATCATAACATACATCTTTTATTTCATTAAACGATTTGTTCTGCATATTGAGTTCTTGTATGACTGTTCTACGCCAGGTGTTCTTTGGGCGGCCAGAGCGTCTGCTACCTTGAGGATTCCATTCCAATGCCGTTCTTGTGATACTGCCAACTGGTCGTCGCAATGTGTGGCCTATCCACTTCCACTTTCGTCTTGCAATTTGGCGAATAATAATTGGCCAAAAGATACGGCATATTATGCGCAAACATTTGTTTACAAAAACTTGCAGTTTTCTCGCTATAGTACTCGTCATAAGCCATGTCTCGCTTCCATATAGAAGTGTGGATTTCACACAGGCATTGAATATACGAATTTTTGTATTCTTTGAGATTTGGGGGAATCGCCATGTTTTATTTAGCCGACCAAAAGCTGATCTTGCTTTGTTTAACCTGAGTGAAACGTCTTCTTCCACTCCTCCATCTACCGACATCATGCATCCTAGATAACAAAAGGATTTCACATATTTTATACGTTTGTTTTGTACTACAATATGGTTGTCAGTTGCGTTATTTATACGCATTGCATGTGTTTTGGCAATATTAACTTCCAGCCAACTCTATTTGCTAGCGCGACCAAATCATTTACTTTGCTCTGCATATCATTAAACTTATGCGATATAAGACAAATATCGTCGGCAAAGTCCAAGTCTTCTAGGTGGTTTTGGAAATCCCAGACAATGCCTCTTTTTTTCCTGCATAATTGTGACATAACCTCATCCAAAACAACGGCGAACAGTAATGGTGAAAGGGGGCAACCTTGTTTAACTCCAGCGTTTGTCATAAAGGGTTCGCTGATCATACCATTGTGACGAACTTGCAGTGTGGTATTGTTGTACATAGCTTTAATCAAATTTATTAATTTTGTTGGTACACCTTTTGCTTTAAGTGCATCCCATATAGCACTACGTTTCATCGAGTCAAATGCTTTCCTAAAGTCTATAAATACCAAATAAAGCGGTGTGCGCCACTCGACCGATTGTTCTATTATTACACGGAGGGTATTGGTTTGATCTACACAGTTGCGATGTGGTCGGAAGCCTGCTTGTTCATCGCGTAATGATTTTTCGATTATTTGTAATCGGATATTTATTATAGTAGCAATTACCTTGTATACAGTGTTGAGCAGAGTAATACCTCGCCAATTATCACACTCAGTCAAGTCATTTTTCTTTGGAAGTTTTACTATTTGACCTTTTGTCCACGTGTTAGGCAACTGTTCGATTACCCAAGCATCACGTATATAGGGATGAATTATTTCCGCGGCTACTGCTGGGTTAGCTTGGAGTAGCTCTGAGGGTATCCCATCTTCGCCTGGCGCTTTGTTTCTTTTAAGTTTTTCTAAAGCGCATGTTATCTCTTCAATACTAGGCTGGTCTATAGATATTGTGTTGTTGGTTGCTGTAAACGGTTCTGTGGAGCTTTCTACGTTATCGTCGACAATGTTGCTGATTTCTTCAAAATGTTGTATCCATCTTTGTGTTTGTTCTTCGACGTTCGTTAGCAGCTGACCGTTTGTATCTTTTATCGCATAGCTTCGATTTATATTTTGGTTTGAAAGACGACCTATTATTTGATGTAGCTCCCTCATATTGTTCGCGACTGCTGCTGCTTCCGCTTCACTGGCTATTGTTTCAAAATATTTTCTTTTATCATTTCGGGCTGATTTTTTTACGGCTTTCGCTACGGTCGAATATTGTGGTTTGAAGTTTGGGTTATCGATCTTCCGTTGTTTCAGTGTTGTCTGATAGCCATTTTGTTCTTTCTGTTTCTTGCTTATATCCTATTTTTTTCTTCTGCAATGGCCCTAAGTGAGTTGCACGTCTCATCCCATGTTGTGTTAATTAGCTTTCCTTAAAGTAATTTTAGGAAGATGGTTTATACGGCACCTATGGTTAATTTTTGACCCACCTGCACAATGTTTTGACAAAGTAGCTATTGTAAAAGTCATTGACGACAATTTTAATGTAAATACTTACATTTATAAGTAAGTAATGGCATAAAAACTATTTTCGGGATTAGTATTTGTATGGTAGCAATGGTCAAATATCGACCGATTTCAATGCAAATAGGTGAGAAGATTTTGATTGCAATAAAATTTGTTTTAACCAAATTTAATCTTAATATTTAGCAGCATATACATACTTTTTGGGCTCAAAGCCACTAATCCAGAAAGAAGCTTGTATGGGAGATACATAAAATTATGGACCGATCAACAGGCTTGGTCCTTGTGCCAATTAGAACCTATGTGCCAAAATTTGTCATATTATCACAAAAATTGGGACCTGTACTTTGCGCATAAGTTTTACATATGCAGTCGGCCAGCTAGACGGACGGACATCGTTAGATCGACTCAGAAAGTGATACGTAAGGATGGGAGCAACATTTTAAGGAGTTACAAACATGAGCACAAATGCATAATACCCTTATCAATATTGTGTTGTGGGTATAAAAAGGTTATTCCTTGTGACAATTAGAACTTCCTATAAAAAAATTCATTAAATTATCTTCAAAATTGCGTTCTTTTAACATTTTAAATTTTCGCACACAGTGTGCATGGAGAGCCAGCCAAATGGACGGACGTACATCGTTAGATCGATTCTGGGTCTAGAACCAATATTTTTTATGTGTTTGACACAGCTGCACAAACTCTTCCGCATCGAATCAGAAGTACAAAATAACAATAGAATGAAGCGGTTTGTTTTTTAATTTTGTTTTTTCTTTTAACCCACTTACAACTACAATTCGAGTCGGAAAGAACCCAACCAATTGTAGGGGGATGTAAGAAAAGATAAACTCACTGTTTATTGTTGGTGTTTTGTTTAAGCTTTGATATTGTTACAGGTAAGACTTAGAGTGTTTATAACTCTTATTCGCTTAAGGTTTTATTTGTTTAATATTTTTGGCTTTTCTAAAATCTTTGGAAAAGGTTTCCTGATGAGCTGGTGTAAGCAACCGGCGAAATGCGCATAGAGGCTTGCTTTCCCTCAACAATAAATTTCAGTGTATTTATCAAATATGAAAAACTGGGAATTTGGCACGTCATACGAAGATCGTATTAATAACGTTTGATAAATGTTTTTTACTTTTTTTAAATATATTTTATTTATGTAACTTCTTATTTTCAACATTAGCAAATTTTAAAGCTTTTTAATATAAATTGTTTAATATAAATTTATATATGTAGTATATTATTTTTTCAAACTTCAAATAATAAACAAAACAAAAACAGAAAAATGGGATTATTTAATACACTATGGTAGCACACATTTTCATAATTCCGATAAACGTCAGAACGTTGATATGGCGACAAAAAGAGAGAGTGGAACTACCTTCTGTATTTGTATCATGGTATTTTCTGTGTTTTTTTTTTTTTGACATTCCTCTTTGCATTTAATTTTGTTTTTTAATTTATGTTGCATTTTTATTTCAAAATTACAATTGCTTATTAATATATAAAAAATTAAACAAATTAAATTTAAAAAAATTCAATACATACATACATTTATAAGGAAAATAAAAAAAATCTAACAAAATAAGAAACATTGTGAAAATTGAACATGTCTTTGGAAGTTTCTTTAAAAAAGAACTACAAAAAAGACATGTCTTTTAAATCATCGTGAAAATTAGGTGTTAAGGCCCAACCAGAATGTGCATAAACATACTTAAGCTACTGTCAAAAATAAACGAAAAAGCCTCTTAAATACATTTAAAAAAACAAAAACAAAATAAAAAACATTTGATTCCGTACGGAATGTGCGATTAGTTTCGCACTTTGCTTAAGCAAATTACAGGTTCATAAAATTTAACAAAAATTTTTCTTAAGTTCAACATGGTTTTACACATATAATTTACATGTATTCGCTCAGTTGCTTAAGCCACGTTATTCACATTCTGGTTAGGCCTTTAGTTGTGTGTTTATTGACTTTACTAGCAGAAACTTGCAACGAGAGAGTAAATTTTAAATTTACAAAACAAAGTATAATAAGTAACACGGCCAAGGCAAATTCATGTAAACGGTGGTGTCGATACTACAACAATTAACAACACCAGAAACACAACAATGTATTTTGTTGCTGCTTTCGTTGACCGATAAGTCAAAAACACAAGTAACTTTTGACATTCCTCTCTCTAATTTAAAAAAAAAAAGTAGCACAGCTGTGTTTTCAACGCCACCTGAAAGTCAATTCGCCTTGAACACGACTCTTTTTAAATTTTATTCTCTCACATGCAGCGTTACCGTTGGTGCCACTAAAGTGGCATTTTGCCACTTTTTCGAGTGCTTGGATACTATTTGGCCACTTTTACAAAATGCACCCAAATGTGGTACTTTTTGTTATTCTTGTCACTTTTTTGATACTTTTCCCGTTAGGGATAAGCTATGATAAGTAAAACTGTTTTAATATATGTATATGTAAGCAAGTTAATATGAAATTTTTTTTCTTGCCCGATTTTCAGCTAACCACGAATTAGCTGAAAATCGGTTGAATAAACTTTCTATTAACCTGCTTTTTTTATTATGAATAAGGGGGTAAAGATATCTCGCATATATATATTGTTCGTAAAGCAGAATCCGAACTGTTGTGTACCGAAAACTTTTCTAAAATTTGTGTAATTGACATTAAAAATCAAAAATTGTGTAAATAATTGATAACAAGAATTGATATAAAAAACAAAAAGCTCAATATATTGAAGTATTTAGACCCATTATTAATAGTGTCTAATGAAGATACAAACTATTTCGAATAAGTTTCAGAGTTTAAAGATATTATAACTGACCCAGATGCATTTATACTTGAATTTAAACTTCTAGAGAGTAAAGTAAATGACGCGAATTATGAACACTTACTTAAAATTTCGAATGCTGAAGATTTTTGGCGTGAAATTGGAATATTGAAAAATAGATTTGATGAGTATACCTGTATATATATTTAAACTTGTACAAATTGATCTCTGCTTCTGCTGAGCGTGTTTTATCTAAGTTAGCTTTAATCAAAAATAAAGTAACAAATATGTAGGTTAAAAAAAAATACTTGCGAATCCATGCTTTTATCTTTAAATTTGTTAGATACTAGCCTTGATGATTGGGGTTCAAGTGAAGACACTTTACGAAAGTATAGAAGTCGTTTTAAGAACAATTAATTGTAAAAAAATCTGTATGAAACTGACCATTAATAAATAACACAAGACGACATTGAAAACGTTTGTTTATCCATTCCAACTGATTATTATATTTTTTGGAATGCTAAAGCCGTATGAGAGCAGTTTTCTCCCACCACGTCACATTTATCAGATACAGTTATTTTCGGTTAATTGAGCCCCGCTTAATTGAGTTTCCCGTTTTATTGCACTTAAAATCATGTAACGAAATCATTCAGTTTAACTGTCTATGTAAAAATACCCGTTTAATTGAGTTCCGTTTAATTGCGTCACCCGCTTAATTATTTCGCAAAATAAGACCGCAATGCGAAAAACAAGAGCAATTGTTTCGGTTAATTGTTTCCGTCTACTTAATGTGTTTTTGCTCCACAAACGTAAAAAAATTATTTTGCGGCAAGAAAGATTGTACGATAATCGTTCCTGATTTTTATTTTGTTTTAAAAAACCTAAACCATTTTTTAACTTTTTAAATAAAGAAATTAGTTTTATTTTCTATCCACACATGGGTGTTTCGCTTTATTGCACATCTTGCTCAATTAAGCAATTTTCGTTTTAATACATACGTCTATTGTAAAACGATCAATTGTTTTTAGTGTATATAATTAATATACAATGTTTTTTGTTATGTTTTTATACCACTTAAAATTATAATAAATAGAAAGAACGTCAAAAATACATAATGTGGTGTGCTTATTTAATTTTAAAAGATGTGCCGGGCGATTCTATTCTAGACAACTTTTAACATCAATTTTAAAATCACACTATTTGACACTTTTTGATGCCAATTTAAAGTAAAATATCTATATTTTATAATAATATAATTTTTTTAGACGTAAGCTTAAATATAAATTTGTTGTGCACTTCAAATCATTAAGATTCATAGATTTGGCGCGAACAGAAAATTCATTGAATGTTGCACCCGTCATGGCTTAAAGAGAAAATTTCTTATTATTGGATTATATTTCTCTACGATGTTTGATTTGATAAACATCGTCTGATATCTCATCTTTCACAATGAAAAAGAATAATACAATAAAAGTTTAAAAATTAACAGAGTTTTGTATTTTTGTGGGATGATCTTATGAAAGTGGGCCGATTTGGTTTGGGATTGTTCCACATTTTTATCACAACACATCGAATTATTTTAATTTTTTTCACATTTTAACAAATAAAATTAGTTCTTATTGCACAAATAAAAAAAATAAAAAATATAATTTTTGACGTAAAATTTTTTTATGGTAGATATTGAAAAAAGGGATAAAAAATAAATATTGACAAAGTTTACATAAACCTTTTAAATGCTTAAATTACATTGTTTAAGACATAATTTGAAAAACAAAGTTATGCTTACTGAAATGTGTAACTTTAGGATAACTCTTATTTCACAAAAACACACAGACGGACATTGTTAAATCCACTTCGCTCATCATAAGGCCCCAGAACATATATAAAGGGTGGTTAAATTTCAAGGGCCGATGTTGATTTTGAATAAAACACAAACTATTTAGGAAATTATTGTAATTTTATTTTATTATGATATATTGGTATTACTCAATTATGTATGGAACAAAATATCGGCCAAATGGGCGCCGCGACCACGGCGGCACACCTCCATCCGATGGTCCACATTTTCGATGACCCTGAGGCATAATGGAGGTTCTATGCCGTTAATGTGCGGAATTATCTCATCCTTTAGCTCTTGAATTGTTGCTGGCTTATCGACGTACACCTTTTCTTTCAAATAACCCCAAAGAAAAAAGTCCAACGGTGTCAAATCACATGATCTTGGCGGCCAATTGACATCGCCATTACGTGAGATAACACGGCCATTGAATTTGTTGCGCAAAAGAGCCATTGTTTCGTTAGCTGTGTGGCAAGTGGCACCGTCCTGCTGAAACCACATATCGTCCACATCCATATCTTCCAATTCGGGCCATAAAAAGTTCGTTATCATCTCACGATAGCGAACACCATTCACAGTAACTGCCTGACCGGCCACATTTTGGAAAAAATACGGCCCGATGATGCCGCCAGCCCATAAACCGCACCAAACAGTCACTCTTTGTGGGTGCATTGGTTTTTCGACAATCACTCTTGGATTCTCATTCGCCCAAATGCGGCAATTCTGTTTATTGACGAATCCACTGAGGTGAAAATGTGCCTCATCACTGAAGATGATTTTCTTCGAAAATTGATCATCCACTGTTGCCATTTCTTGCCACCATTCTGCCCATTCACGACGTTTGGAATGGTCAAGAGGCTTTAGTTCTTGAGCCAATTGCACCTTGTAAGCGTGTAAATGCAAGTCTTTATGCATAATGTTCATCAACGACGAGCGTGAGAGGTGCAATTGTTGGGCACGACGACGAGTTGAGGTGGACGGCTCTTCAGCCACACTATCGCGAACAGCAGCAATATTTTCTGCAGTACGAGCTGTACGAGCATGCACTGGTGTTCTCAAATCTTCTACAGACCCGGTTTGCTCGAATTTTTCCACGATTTTTGCGATTGTACGCACATTTGGACGATCAAATTGACCAAAAAAATCACAAAGTGCACGATACGCATTTTGATTTGAACGCCCATTTTCATAATAAGTCTGGATAACTTTAACACGTTGTTGGATTGTGTATCTCTCCATGGTTCAAATTGAGTAAGTCTGAAATAGAGAAATGTCAAATAAAATTCGGAAAAAAACTTGGCGTTTAGGTGTGGTTCACATTCAACATCGGCCCTTACAATTTAACCACCCTTTACTTTACAGTGTCTAAGATATTGTGGAAATTACAAACGGAATGATAAACTTAAATGCATACATATGCATACATATCCATACATGAATTGGCTTTTTTACAGAACACCACCAGTAATTAAATGAAATATAATTAAAAATAGTTTTAAAAACAGTTTTTTAATGCAAATCTTAATTACACTGGTTTACAGCCAAAAAAAAATACCAAGAACGCCACATGCCTAGATAAGTTAATTGGTGCCTCCTGAACACGAAAAACGATGTAATTTTTTTTCCTAAGTACCGTTTTTTAGATAACGGTACTTTTGTGTTTTTCGGTGTATGGTCCCAAGCAAACCCTTATGGAGCCTAACCGAAAAGTCCGATCGAAACAAGTGGCACATCGTTGGAAAGATAATTGATTGCCTTTTCCGTCGATATGCTGAAAATAAAATTCCGTGTTTTTTAAATCCATCAGTTTTAACGTATTTAAAAAAAACGAAATTTTATATAAGATGAAAATATTGTCGTTCCACAAAATACTTAATAAAAACTATATTTTTCATCCGACATCCAAACTACGGTTAAAATGTTGGTAATTAAAAATACTATTTGGTTAAAAAATTAAACATTCCAGATATTTAATATAACGTAGAAAAAAAACGAAATAAATAGGCACTCTAATAAAAAAATATAAAAAATCATTAGTATTGTGGTTATTTTGTTGAACTATTTATGGTTTTTAATCCAAATTTTTAATATTTTTAATTAGGCTTAAGTTCATGAAATTTAATTTTCATTAAATTATTCTTATGAAGAAAGGAATTTTACAACATGAAAATTAATTAAAATTGTTATTGATAATCTTTCATTCTGGACGTGGCTCGGGCTCGAACCCTGGCCGGCAGGTTACCATGACATGTTTCGATCGCAACCACTCGATCTCCTCAGATGGATTTGCCGTCTTACACTCGCAGCCATCGACGACTGCTGACGTCAATAGTCAAACATCAATCCTTAAACCAAATTGTATTTTAACATTTGGTAGATCGAAATTTGCTTTCCTGAATGATTATCCATTTTAATTGATTTTAAATGTTTTTCCTTACTTCTGTTTTTTCGTACTTTTGTCAAGAATTTTTCTTATGAAATTTTATTAATCAAAATAAGTTTTGCTAAGTTGGCTAAATTCAACAAAAAAGAATAGCTTTAACAAGGTTTTTTTAATTTGTCGTTATCTTTTAACTTAATAATACATTTTTAATTTGACAAAATTTTGTTAATAAAACTAAAATTAGTTTATTTAAAGAAATATTGCAACATTTCGCTTGTTTTACAAAATTTTGATTATTTGGTCAAATTTTAAATGTTAGAATATATTTTGCTAATTTGACCAAATTTAATTGCTTTAACAATTTTTTGTTAATTTTTGAAGACTTATTAACTTTATTTGACAAAAATATAAAAAAAATTATTAATTTTGCAATCACTTAAACTTAATTTTTGTAATTCCTTAATTGAATTTGTTAGTTTAATAAAAAAGAAAAAAAATTTTCCCCTAAAACTAAATTTTGGTAAATTTGATTAAATTTTGCTAATTTCGACAAAATTGCGGTTTTTTATATTAATTTAATATTAAATATAAATTTAATTAAAAAAAAAAATTAAATATTTAATTAAAGTCATGGGTTTAATTATTATTATCGGAAATCGCTTCTTCAGGGGTGCGGGGATAATTTTAAGGATTTTTGACCTCTTGATGTAAAATCCTCCGGGGCATTATCGGCTGCAGTCAAAACCTGGGATTTGGCAAAAGTCCAAAATTGACTGATCTCAAGAGATATTCACGATTTCTAGCGATCGCGGCTGACCAGAGACCATATCAGGTGCTAAGGAAGTCCGTAGGATCCGGTGGCCATCACCGGAATGAATATAAGTTGAGGCCTCCGTTAGTATGCTTCTTGCGGGAAATGCTTCCTGTCTTTCAGGAAGATTGTCTTTGTGGAAGTTTCGCCTGTCCTCCGACAGGATACTTTCGGGGATCGCGTGGCGGTTGTGGTTTTACCCCAAATTCACGGGAAGGGATATAATGAAAATCCCACTAAAGGGAGAAGCTCGGCCTGAAGGGTGGGTCCACCTGTCTTTCAGGGAGATTATCTGGGTGGAAGTTTCACCTGTCCGCTGACAGGATACTTTCGGGTATCACTTGATGTTGTGAGTTAAACCCAAAGTCATGGAAAGGGATATCCTGAAAATCCAACTCAAAGTCCCCAGCGACTAATTCTGTCAGTCGTGATAAAATATTTTTTCAATTCGAAAGCAATTTTGTGTTGTAAATGATTAAGTTGAGTTTTTACAACACTGAAAAAATAATTTCGGTTCGTTTAGTATCGACTGGAAGAATTAGAAACAAAATTGCTTTCGAATCGAAAAAATATTCGATCGCGACTGCCAAAATTAGCCCCCCGATTTTTCACCACTTGTGGGAGAGTTCGGCCTGAGGGAATAGCTGTTGCTATTCAACAGATGAAGCCAACTGGTCTAATACAGCAGCTGTTAGGCAGCATCAGCTTTTTAGCAAGAGGCGAATGTATTATCTTGCCGAATAGTTCAGAGAGCGTTTGGTAAGTCCATTGTTTGTCACCCAATTGTTAAGATCCGTCATCGAACTAGGAACTAGGCCAGGTATCCATGTAAATGTTTTCTACACCTGTCGAAAATCTATTTAAATTACAAATTCGTAACAGAGGCGTGTCCTTAAACAATTTTCTAACTTTTTATCGGTTTTTTAATGGTTAGATTATCAAATTTTTTTTTCAAATTTTTTATTAAAGGGGTAATTTTTGTCCTTTTTTAACTTATACACTAAAACGGCACGTTAGAGGGTTAAAATGTTCTACGAATATTTTCTGCATCAAATTTCACTTTAGTGTATAAGTTAAAAAAAGGACAAAAATGACCCCTTAAAATGAGTGTTAGAGGGTTATTATATTCTATGAAAAGAATCGACATACAATTCTACTGAAGACATCTGAGATAGCCTTTTGGGTCAGAAGTACATTAAGTATATTTTTTTGGACTTGTACCAAACTCCTTTCAAAAAATTCAAAAATTTCAATGCCCGAAATTTCGAAAATCCGTTTTAAATGCATCACACGAACTTTTGGGTTTTCAAGACCCCTAGTGAAATTGGATGCAAAAAATATTCGTAGAACATTTCAAGAGTTGGGAAAAAGGACAAAAATTACCCCGTGAAATAAGAGTTAGAGGGTTAATAAATTCTAAGAAAAGAAACGCCATACGCTTCTACTGAAGACATCTGAAATTAGTTTTTAGTTCAGAAGTGCATTTAGTATATGTTTTTTGACTTATACCAAACGCCTTTTCTAAAAATTTAAAAACTTGAGGGACCCATATTTCGGGAGCCCGAGCTAACTTTTCAAAACCCTTTGCCAGATTTGCTCTACTAGTAGTATACTTTCATTTCGTGTTGCAAGTGTTGAGGCTGGTTTTTTTTTTTTTTTTTGCACAGTGTTATAGACACTAACAAAACTAAGGAGTTTTTACTTATAGTCAGTGGTAATCAGACATTATTAAAAAGCAGAACATTAAGATCTATCACAAACACTTTTTATACATTTAGAGTTTTTTTTATATTCTAGTCGATAAGGAGTTTCTAGTGAGTTGATGGGTCTGTAAAAACTCTCCATATTTGCTCTGGTCTTAAATAAAAAGTATAACAAGGGTGTGCTGGAAATCGAAAAAGTGAAACGCAAGAATTTTTAAATTCGTTTGTTTATAAGAATTCTGTAATAAAAAAAATTTTATGACAAATATATCACAAATATTTCTCTATTAAAAAGCACTTTATAACCAAAATGATAAAAATTTGATTAAAAGTATGTATATTGAAACTCACTTCCAAATTCTTACAGAAGTAAAGGAAAAAACATGTAAAATCAATTAAAGTGGATAAACATTCAGGAAAGCAAATATCGATCTACCAAATGTTAAAATACAATTTGGTTTAAGGATTGATGTTTGACTAGTGACGTCAGCAGTCGTCGATGGCTGCGAGTGTAAGACGGCAAATCCATCTGTGGAGATCGAGTGGTTGCGATCGAAACATGTCATGGTAACCTGCCGGCCAGGGTTCGAGCCCGAGCCACGTCAAGAATGAAAGATTATCAATAACAATTTTAATTAATTTTCATGTTGTAAAATTCCTTTCTTCACAAAAATAATTTAATAAAAATAAAATTTCATGAACTTAAGCCTAATTAAAAATATTAAAAATTTGGATTAAAAACCATAAATAGTTCAACAAAATAACCACAATACTAATTATTGTTAAAGCTAAGGCACGAGCTCTATGTGTACATTTGTCCTTCAAGTTGTGCTGAAAAAGGTCAACAGAAAAGAGAAAGACAAAGTGAAAAAACAAAAAATGTACTTGGACTTCAAGAAAAATTCTTGACGAAAGTACGAAAAAACAGAAGTAAAGGAAAAAACATGTAGAATCAATTAAAATGGATAATCATTCAGGGAAGCAAATTTCGATCTACCAAATGTTAAAATACAATTTGGTTTAAGGATTGATGTTTGACTAGTGACGTCAGCAGTCATCGATGGTTGCGAGTGTAAGACGGCAAATCCATCTGAGGAGATCGAGTGGTTGCGATCGAAACATGTCATGGTAACCTGCCGGCCAGGGTTCGAGCCCGAGCCACGTCCAGAATGAAAGATTATCAATAACAATTTTAATTAATTTTCATGTTGTAAAATTCCTTTCTTCATAAAAATAATTTAATAAAAATTAAATTTCATGAACTTAAGCCTAATTAAAAATATTAAAAATTTGGATTAAAAACCATAAATAGTTCAACAAAATAACCACAATACTAATTATTATTTTCCTTTTTTGATTTCCACAACACCCCTGAAAGTTTTAATATTGAAATAATATGTTTCCTCGATTATGAATTTAAGGTTTTTTCAATTAAAGATTAAAGAACATTATTGTTTACCTTAATTAATAAAAAAAGGCACTCAGAACTAAGGAAAAGTGCGCCCTTGCAATGGCCATACAAAAACATTTTTTTTTATTAAAAATGGCGCGAAAAGAGATCATAAATTAAAAGCTAATCCCTTAAAATAATGTTTTATCCTTTAAACAATGTGGTTGAACCTTTAATTTTTATGTCATTAAAAATATACATTTTGTGTTCTGATTCAGTTTATGTGTTCACTACTTTTTCCCTTAAGTAGTTAAAATTTTCACTTATTAACTTTAGATTTTTGTTAAGCACATTAACTTTTTACATTCAGTAAATAAACATAAACACACAAAGTCCCCCTGAAGTCAAAAATAAAACCAAAATTACTAGTCGAGGTCTATTAAGAGACCGGTTAGTTAAAGCAGGAATGTATGAATAAATTTTAATTTTCTACTAAAAACACAAGAAAAAAAAACAAAACAAAAAATCATAAAAAAAAGCTGTTAAAATGAAATAAATAACCATGGTTTATTAGTAATTATGTTGCCATTATAAACAAATTTTTTCTTCTTTATTTTGCATTAATATTAGTGATTTCATAGTGAACACCAAACAGAAACACAAGCACACTCACACACTCTCAAAAGAATTCTTACACACAGTTACATTCAAAAACTTGTAACAAAAAACTACATCCCTTAAGCAAATTGTCCTTAAACAAAATACTGAGTATAAATAAAAATTAAACAAAAAGAAGGCAAAAATGTTATGAGAGTATAAATATTTTTTGCCAAGAGCGATTAACTGCACTCCAACACCAACACATGCACACATGCATAAAATTATGCATGGACAGACGGACGTACGGACATGTGAAAGAGTGTTAGTGCAAAAGTGTTATGCATACTAAATACAAGCTCAAGGAAAGATGTTGGTTGAATAATTTTGCATTTAAATGAACTGTATATTTTATGGAGAAAATAAAGTACTTTTTTGTAGAAAGGTACTTTCTTTAAAAATAAAGAAGTACTTTTATGTAGAAAGGTACGTTTTTTAAAAATTATGTACTTTTTCCTAGAAAGATACTTTTTTGAAAAACAAAACAAATAATTTTATGTAGAGAGGTACCTTTTTTTTAAATAAAGTACATTTTTGTAGAAAGTGCTTTTTTGAAAAAAAGCAGGTATTTACAGAAAAACCAGTACTTTTATGTAAAAAGTATGTACTTTATCATAGAAAGTTACTGTTAAAAAAAAAAAAACAAGTACTTTAATGTAGAAAGGTACATTTTTACAATGTATTATGCAAAATAAATGTAAACTCAAGAACATATGTTTGTTGAATATATTTGCATTTAAATCAATTGTATATTTTATTGAGCAAATAGTTATTTTTTGAAGAAAGGTACTATTTAAAAAAAAAGTACTTTTATGTAGAAAGGTAAAATTTTTTCAAATAATGTACTTTTTCGTAGAAAGGTACTTTTTTGAAAAAAAAAACAAGTAATTTTATGTAGAGAGGTACTTTTTTCAAAAATTATGTACATTATTGTAGAAAGGAATTTTTTTGGAAAAAACAAGTACTTTAATGTAGAAAGGTAAATTTTTACAATTTATTATGCAAAATAAATTTAAGCTCAAGGATAGATGTTTGTTGAATTGTATATTTTTTTTATTTAAAAAAAAGTACTTTTATTTATTAACGTCAATTTTTTTAAAAATGATGTACTTTTTCGTAGAAAGGTACTATTTCGAAAAAAACAGGTAATTTTATGTAGAAAGGTACTTTTTCCAAAAATAATGTAAATTTTTGTAGAAAGGTACTTTTTTGAAAAAAAACAGGTATTTAAAAAACAATTACTTTTATATAAAAATTATGTACTTTTTCGTAGAAAGGTACTTTTTTGAAAATAAAAATAAGTCATTTTATCCATTCTACGTAAAATGACTTGTTTTTCTTTACTTTTTCAAAAATGATGTACATCTTTTTAGAAAGGTACTTTTATAAAAAACAACAGGTATTTAAAAAAACTAAGTACTTTTATTTAAAAATTATGTACTTTTTCGTAGATAGGAACTTTTTTGAAAAACAAAAAACAAGTAATTTTAAGTAGAAAGGTACTTTTTTCAAAAATGATGTACATTTTTGTAAAAAGGTACTTTTTTAAAAATTATGTACAATTTTGTAAAAAATTACTTTTTAATTTAATGTAGGTACATTTTTCAAATATTATGTACTTTTTCCTAGAAATGTACATTAATAAAAAGTTACGTACTTTTTCGTAGAAAGGTCCTTTTTAAAAACTATGTCCCATTTCGCAGCAAGGCATTTGTTCAAAAATGATGTACATTTTCGTAGCAAGGTACTTTTTTGAAAATAGTACCGTTTTATAGAAAGGTATGTACTTCTTGAAAAGAATAATTAATAAAGAAATGTATTTTTCGTGAGACAGCTTTTTCTTGCAACATTATATTTTTTTGTCTATGGAAAAATAATTTCCATTTAAATTGTATTGGAGGGTCGATCGAAATTGAATGGCTGATTTGCCCCCAATTAATTGTATGGTAGTATCATTGTATATTCAAAAGTCCTTTTTAGTCCAACGGTACTTTTTGAAAAAGTAATCTTTAAATATAAAATACAAACAATTTTTGTATGTATGTTCTCTATGGACTCTGAAACTATCCAAGCAATGTGCTGAAGCCGGTTTCATTAGAAAGGCAATTTTGTGAAGATGGTTTTAGGCCTTATATTTTTTCAATCTAGGACCACGAGGGGAGTTATTAGCCCATTTCTGCCTGTCCGAAACTATCCAAAAGATTTTAATGAAATTTTAAAGACAAATAGATTTCTACTTATGTGGACACATTAGCTTTGCTATTTTTCCAAATATAGGACCACAAGGGGAGGTAGGGGCGATTTCTGCCTCTCCGAAACTATCTAACAGATTTTAAGGAAATTCTTAACATTTAAAAAAATAGGATCACGAAGGAAGTAGGGGGAAATATCTGCCTCTCGAAAACAATCCAATAGATTCGAATGAAACTTAAAACATAGAGATGTCCCTAGGATCACGAAGGCAGTAGGGACTACAAGAAGTGGGGAACGTAGAAGCACACGCCGGGTATCCGCTAGTTTTATGAAAAAAAGAAAGCTATTTTTTGCAAAATTTACTGCTTTGAGAAAAATATACTGTGTAAGTAAAATATGCGCTTGAGGAAAGATTTTGATGCGATGTATTTTCTTTTAAATTAATTTTATATGGATTCTTTGCGAAAGGTGGATTATCAGGTTATATGGTTTTGTAGTAATATGAGCACAAACAAAATTTATTAATATATAAAAAAAAAATTAAATAAATTTATTTTGTGGTTGTTATATAATTAAATAACCATAAAGCCCGATAACCAACCGAGAACAACCCAATAGTTGATTGAGAAAATAAGTACTTTTTTGTAGAATTTTTTACATAGGAACTTTTAGTCAAAATGTACTCAAAAGGTACAAAAATAATATTATTTTAAAATGGTACGTTTTTAATAAGAGAGTTTATTCTTGCAATGTTACGGGTTTTTTTATAAAACAAAATATGTAGTTCTCTTTACAGAAGTACTTTTTTGTAAAAAAAAAGGTACTTTCTGCAGAAATGTAACTTTATTTTTAACCTTTTTAAAGGTATTTTTTCATTTTTATAAACCATATTTTAAGTACATTATTTTGCCATTGTAATAAAAAAAGCTTTTTTAGGTTTCTACTTGAAAAGGTATTGTGAAGTCAATCTGCACATCCTCACCCAGAGACCAGTACGGTCCATTATAGCGCCTTAGCACACCAAAGAAAATAAATATAAAAGAATTTTTGAAAAAAGAAAAGATATCGGGAAAGGATAAGAAATAGTGGAAGTTAAAATCGGAGGATAAAGAAGAACAACCCTACTAAACACAATAGTCCTGTAATGCAGCCAGGTTATGCCCATTACGAAAACCGTTATACTCTCGAGCCCAGAGACCGAGACACCCTCAATCTGCATATGAACCAACTACCCAGCCATTTAAGCCTGCTCTTCTGTAGCCTAGGACAAACACACACAATGTCCTCATCTGTCTCTATCTCCTCTGTGTCCTCGCAAAACCTACATAAATCCCACGAGTCAGATCCTAGTACCACCATGGTTCTTACGTAAACCCTGCTCCTGCCTGGTACTATTTTGTAAAAAACTCTTTTTTTTTTGCCAATTTCACATTTTTTTTAATTTTTTATTTCCAAAAATTACTTTAACAAAATTTATTTTTTTGTAACCAAAGAAAATTTTTCTAAACTACTTCAAATTTAACTTTACAATTCAAACGAATATTATAACAATTAAACAACAACAAAAACAAATTCCATACATTAAACAACTTAAACTCTCGCTAACTTTTCATTTCCGGTGTATGAAATATTTAACAATTTTTAAATGCATATTTCTCTTTGTTTTTATATATTTTCTATTTCATGCCAAAAACAAAAAAAAAAAATTAATTCTTTAGGGAAAATATTATAAAAAATTTGTAGTTAAAACTCTAGATACATATTAAAATAAAATAGGAAGTCATAAATGTTTTAATATACAAACGCGAAAATACATTCCCATTTACACACACGGCTAAACAAATACACACGCATATACACAACAGCATTTCTACACTTGTAAACTAATTTTTTTAGTGTGTGTTTTAGTTTTTCATTCATAATAAAACAAAAAAAAAATAAATTACAAAACTACAGTTAAATGTAGGAAAAAATGTTAACTAGTCAACCGGAAACAGCTGAAATTTAAAATAATTGAGGGAAGAAATTGAAGCATTTCCAACACACATGTTAAAATATTCATATGACAGGATAAAAAAAAACAGTTGAGCAGTGTTAACACTAGAGTATAAACTGGACAACAAACTATAAACTAGATTGTCTGCACTATAGTTAGACTAAAATGGCAGCATACTTAATAGATTAGACTTTAGCATACACTGTATGTTAAAATCCTACTCTATACTAGTATTTTTGGGCGTAGTGATGGAAAGCTTTTATCTAAAGACTCTACGATATCACCAACTCATATTGTGTTATAATTTTATCCCCTTGTAATAGGAGTTTCGAAACTACCGACCATCTTTCCTGCTCTCCTGGTCATGATAAATTTCTCAAAGAAATTTCAGGCTCCCTTAGATAACAGCATCGTTAAAATTATGTTAAGTGCCCTCTGTTCTTTAACTCCGCCTCTTATAATGGGTGATTTTTTAGCTATTATCTTGGTCTATAATTTAACCATGAATCGTCTTACAAACGAACAACGCTTGCAAATTATTGAATTTTATTATCAAAATGCGTGCTCTGTTAAGAAAGTTCATCGCGCGCTTCTTCCATTTTATGGTCAGCTAATTTTTGGCTCAATGGGTACGTTAATAAGCAGAATTGTCGATTTTGGAGTGAAGATCAGCCAGAAGCATTGCAAGAGCTACCAATGCATCCAGAAAAAGTCACAGTTTGGTGCGGTTTATGGGCTGGTGGCATCATTGGACCGTACTTCTTCAAAGATGATGCGAATCGTAACGCAACTGTGAATGGTGAGCGCTACCGTGAGATGATATCCAACTTTTTTTGCCCAAAATGCAAGAGCTTGACTTGCATGACATGTGGTTTCAACAAGACGGTGCCACATGCTACACAGCATGCTTAACAATTGACTTATTGAGAGGAGAGTTCGGTGAACATTTTATTTCACGTTTGGGACCGGTCAATTGGCTGTCTAGATCGTGCAATTTAGCGCCTTTAGACTATTTTTTGTGGGGCTATGTTAAAGCTCATGTCTAAACACACATACCCGCTTCAATTGACGCATTGGAAGACAACATTGAAGCATTTATTCATGAGATACCGGCCGAAATGTTGGAAAGAGTATGCCAAAATTGGACTAAGCGGATGGACCTTTTAAGGTGCAGTCACGGTCAACATTTGCATGAAATAATCTTCAAACATTAAATTATATGAAACAGACTATGGATTCAAATAAAGATTTCATGCATTTTTCTGAATTGTGTGTGTTATTTTTTTAAACTTTCCTATGGCTCTTAAAAAATCACCCATTACTAAAAAAAAAACTTATTTAGTGAGCTATTTCTTCTCTTCCTCACCGCATGCCACAAAGACTGCGCTTGTTTTCAGTTTAAACCGTCGAGGTACTGGTTAAGGCTGCCCATGTGTCTAAGTGCCGCTTCACACACGTCAAGTTTGACTCGTCAAGTTTTGAGCTTCTAGGAGAGAAGGCAAAAGTAAATGCCATTTCTCCTAAAAAAGGGGAGGGGAAAAGTGAATGCCATTTATTTTCCCATCTCTCCTAAAAAAGAGGTAGGAAACGCCATTTTTCCCCATCTCTCCTTAAAACTCAAGACTAGACGAGTCAAACTTGACGTGTATGAACCGTCACTAAAGATAAGTTCGAATTTAAGAAGGAGAGATACACACCATATTTTGTAACATTGCTTATTTTGCCATAAAAAAAGGACTGTGAACGAACTACTTTACAGTCATAGAGATGGAAAAAAGACAGATGGCAAAACAGATGGACTCATGCAATCATAGAAAAATGCATCTTCATATTGATGAGGCACTCACTTTAGAATTGTGACATAAATATTTAATACAAATGGCATCAAATGAGGCAAAAAGTAACATTAATCTAATGACGAACGTCACCAGGGTTGTCAGATTTTTTTGAGCTCCATCGCCATACCGGATGTCAGAAATAGCCAAAAATCGCCAAACGTCGATTTTGTTCAGTTTTTGTAAAATTTTCTTTTTTTTTTTAATTAAATTTTGCATACAAAAAACGCTAGTATAATTTTCAGTCAAAAATCGTCAAAAACTGAGAAAAAATACAAAAAAGTCGCCGAAGTAAATTTTGTTTTTAATAAGATTTCCGTATGATGAGATAAGCTCCCAATTTTTCATATTTGGTAAATACACTGAGATTTATTGTTGAGGGAAAGCTAGCTTCTATGCGCATTTCACTGGTTGCTTCGGCCAGCTCATCAGGAAACCTTTTCCAAAGATTATTTGTTTTGATTCTGTAATTTTTCTTAAGAGATCATATACGTATTCAGTTAAAAACTTAAACTAAGTACACAAGTCTATAAGATCGTACACTTCAGTCTCACCGATTTCATTACTGGAGTTTTGACCTTCATACTATTAGAATTACATACATACTATTAGAATAAAATTGTAACTGCATATAAAATTCACTTAATATGTTTTTTTATATTAGTAATGATAACAAAAATGACAAGTTGTTAAACAAAATTGCCGAAATAATACAAATGGTAAAATAGCCAAGTTAATCGCCAGTTATATCAGAAATCGCCATAAAAGTCGCCAGTAGCCAAATGGGAAATCCCATCGCCAAACACTTTTCAAAATCGCCACGTTTGGCGAGAAATCGCCATATCTGACAGCCCTGAACGTCACAACAAAATGTAGTCATATTATATGTGTCAACTTTGACAACAGTGACATCAATAGGATGCCACATTTTGTATATTATTAACATTTTTTTATGTTTGAAAAGTAAAATAAGAAGCAAAAATTCCCATATTCTATTTGTTAAATATGTATATTAATTAATTAAGGAGCTCCATAACAAAACTGAACAATTCCAATTTTACAGTTTTTGGATAAATGAACAAAAAAAGATGAATTTAAGCCAGTACGATGTATGTTTGTATGTGAAATAGTTGCGTTTTAATCCGCTTCAAAGTAAAACGATTTGTTAAAACAACGACTGTAAAGATTTTAGTATGTACAATATTATTCAGAAACAAAGAAAACTTTAAACTTAAAAAGTGGAATTGTTGCGGGCGATTCTATTCTGACGGGTGCAACATTTAGACGCTTTAAACGTCTTTTACTAATAGAAAGAAACACATTTGCAATTAAGTTATTTCTAGAAGGGGTTACATTTTTTTATATACTATTGTTATCTATTTACAAGAATTTATGTGAAACGATCAAATAGCCACGAGAGAGCTTTAAAGTGCATGACGGATGCAACCAAATCGGCCCACTTTCATAAGATCATACCACAAAAACACAAAACTCTGTTAATTTTTAAACTTTTATTGTTTTTATTTATATTTTATTTATTTAATCACGGTCTATGGACTTAAATCCTTACAGACCAATAAAATAATATACATTTTATAGGGATACTCAACTAATGGTTTACATTCAAGAACAAAATGATGTTACGTTTTAAAATATTAACGTTAACAGGGTAACCAATAAAATTATAGAAATCATTAAAAGTGTTGCATAATCTCCTTAAAGGGTCAGCGTATGTATAGTTAGTTTAAAAACACTGTAGATGAAGTGGTGCGAAGTTCCGAGTGGATCTAAGAGGTATATGTATTGAAGTTTATTGTCTTCAGCAAGAACTCTGAGAAAATTGAACCCTTTAATAAATTTACTAAAAAAAAACAACGTTAAGCATGATGCGTCTGCTTTCTAAAGTCGGCAAATTAATTATAGAGAGTCTTGCAGAATATGGAAGAAGATTCACATTTGCATTCCATGTTGTATTTCCCAGACAAAATAAGAGACATTGTTTTTGAACAGATTCAATGCGCTTCTTGTGATAATCAGTGTAGGGATCCCAAATAATAGAACCGTCTTCCAGGATAACCTTACTAACGATGTATACAATCGTTTGGTTATTAAAGGATCAGTAAATTCTTTAGCTCATCGTTTGATAAAAGCAAGCACCACCATCATGACAATATGCTTGTTAAAATATAGTTACCTAAGGAAAAACGACCATTATCATTCCAATTTGGTGAAAATTGCATATGTTTGCACTTTTTTAAATTTAGACTTATCAGGTTGATATTGCACCAATCATAAAATTTGTTTAAATCACGTTGTAAATGTTTGCCCTCTGAGATATTATTATGACTTAGGAAAATCTTCACATCATCAGCATTGCAAACATTGCAAAATGTTATTACACTCGGTAAATCGTTTATAAAAATAGAAAACAAAATCGGTCCCAGGTGACTCCCTTGAGGAACTCCAGACTTCACGATAATAATTTTAGAGGTGGCATTATCAATTAGTGTGATTTGAAAATTTATGTTTAAAGTTGTCTAGAATAGAATCGCCCTTGCGTCTTGTTATGGACCTTTTTAATTAGTTAAATACAATAAAACAAAAATGTGCAACGGGTAAGTAAATAAAAATATTCTCTCACTTTGACTTAAGTCCATCTCAATGAGTCAATTTGACATGACAGTTTGCCATAGTACTGATGTCAAAAGACATCAGCGTTATGGCGCCTTTTCTATCAGTGTGGTGAATTTGGAAGCTGGAAGTATTTCCAATTCCCAAAAATTTGAGAGTGGGCCGAAAGAGCGCAAGAAAATGTTTGACAAAAAGGTGGTGCATTGTTTCGACCCACTCTCGAATGTTTGGAATTAGAAAATACGTTCAACTTCCTAATTCACCATGAGTCCATCCATCCGTCTTGCCCTATCTTGTTCACGTCTTTGCTTCCTGTCGTTAACGATCCATTGGATTGCCAAACCTGTAGCGCCTTTTTTTATAATTCTTAGCAGAAGCTAAATAAATCTCGATAACTAAAATACTAAACAAATTTTAGAGCAAATATTTTGGCAATGTCGCTAAATCGGTATTTTGTAAGTCCAAACGCTTAGCAAAAATTTAAAATTTTCGTCGTAGCTAATTAACTCTTGATAGACTTTTCCATTCTTTCGCATAATCGACATATAGAACCATCATCGGTAATATTAACAAAACAAAATTTAACTAAGCCGTCAACTAAAAACAACAAATTGTATTCAAATCAGCACAATGGTCTCCAGCAAGTTCAGAGAAGAACAGAGCACAAGAGGTTAATGTGGAATTATCATTCCGTAGAGAGATATGTCTTGTCTGTTTTTTCAACCAGCACAGTGTCGGTAACTCTAGCTGTCTCAAATTTTGACTATTTTCGACAAATTTCTCGTTAAGCTCCACTGTAAATTGTTTAGTTTTTAGTTTTAGTTTAACCGGAAACCTTGATGACTGTGTATGTACTTTATATGAATATGAGTATAGAGCGCTTATATTCATACGGATATAATAATTATTATACACATACGTGCATGTGTTAGTGTGTATGTCTATTTCCAGCTATTCGCAGTGTTGGTGGTGTGTAGATAAGTGGGCTTAGTTGCTTATTTTAGGTCTCTTTTGTTGGGGATTAAATTTAATATGTGTTTTTAATTAAATTATAACTCTGTTACACAGAGGTCTATTAAAACGCTGACCATGAGTACATTTTTCCACTTGGATGTTGATGTAGTTGTAGCGATTAATGTGTGGGTGTGTGTGTCTGGGTGTATGTTGTGTGTTTATGTAACAATCACATTTTTATTTAATTTTTAAACATCATGTTTTTCCAACCTCAACAACGATCAATCATTGAAATGACAAATATGTTGCCATGTGGCGGTAATTGAATCGTAAATATTTTTAAAAAAAATTTAATGATGGTGAAAGTTATTTTAACAAATAAATTGATTTTTTGGTTAATTGAGGTGGGAGTGAATTAAAAATTTGGAAAATTTGGGACTTTATTTTTTAATATTTATTTAAAGTGTGGCTGTCAAGTATGTAATAGACTCTTAAATATAATCGCAATATGTTTTCCTTTCTTATTTTGCTGGTGTATTTTCAGATAAAATTTTATTTGTAACCCCAAAATTACACACAGGAACAACAACATTTGAGATATAAAAATATTTTGTTGGAAATTAAAATTTAATACATTTTCAGACAAGACTAGAAAACATCATGTTTATTCTCCACATTTTGAACTTTTGACATTATTACTTACATCTAATCAAATATTATCGTTAACGTATATTGTCAGGATGAAAGCAAGCATGTGTGTGTGTGTGAGCATTTTTGTTAAACTTCCGTTTCCTGTACCAAAAATGCTAAACAAGAAAAAACAAACAAATACGGTATTTAATACAAACATTAAGAAATCTACATTAATAGTGCACAAGTGTGTAAAATAAATTTGTATGTATGTGTGTATGTGTTTAAGTGTTTAAGATAATGTTGTTGATGTGTTGTAATGTAACATCAACACAAGTATAAGAAAAACAACTTAAACTTTAGGAACCATTAGACATTGTTGTTACAACAACAGAAGTACTGTGGAAAAAAATATTTGAAGAAGAAGCCACAAATCTCTCAACAACATTTTCCATACTACAGCGGGCGAAAAAACTGTACGAAAATCTAATTAGGAATGTTTTATTGGCTGTGCCGAATCTTTGATGCCCTTCACCAAGAATTATTTTGTGTTTTTTTTCGGGAACAGACTTTATAATGGCTTGATAAAAAAAGTTATGAATAAATCTCAATAAAACCTTCTTAGTACGGGAATAACAATAGATACATTAAAAAAAAGTAAACAGAATGTAAATAGAATAGAGAGAGTGAAAAATTCAGTATAAAAATGACAAAATTGACACCATTAGTTGGCAAAAGTGAGCTAACAACGTTTGTTTGTGTTTAATTTAACAACGGATGCCGTCAACATTTTTAAACCAATTCGTTGTAATTTTTTCACCATTTAATCGCATTCCGACAACAAACTATTCACATTATTTCGGCAACATGTTATTTACATTTTGACAACACACCGTTGTTATATTGACAATATTTTGTTGTCACTTCGATAAAACATTGTTCTCAGTCCGGTAAAGAATAGCCCACTGTGAACCCAACTAATAAGAAACACATGATATTAATACTGTCATCTTCTTGATTTTAAAACTGCAAGCTTCTTAATTAATTATTTTATATATTTTTACTAACCACCTAAATATTTGTAAGCCCCTTCCACGATTATGAATATAAGAAAGTAACTTACCGTAGTCGTCACCATTATCAGTTTTAGCTGCACTTCTTTTCACATCGAAATCAAAGTTTTCTTCAAAAAAAGAAAAAAATCTTTGTCGAATTCCAACACCTTTACCAAAATGTTTGCATGTCTTTTTACACTTGTCATGTTAAAGTTCTCATTTACTCTTTTATATTTTTTTCAGTTATTAGGAGCTCGCAACCTTTTTTTATTTGTTAAACTGCTGGCAATGAGTTGAATGCAGAAATTGTTAGTTTGGCAACTTAAGTATGTACGATCTTAATAATGACAACAGGCCGTTATCTATTTGACAACAAAAAGTAGTCAATTTGACAATAATGTTTTCTGTGCATCTCTAGTTTCATTTTGACAACAGATGTTGTCGAAACATTGATAGCATTTCGTTGTCATTTTAGTACACAGAAAAATTTTACAGCAAAATCATTATATTTCATTAAATCGTTCGGACAGACAAACGGATAAATTGAGCTAGAATCACTCAAGGTCCCGGAAGTGGAGTGAACCGAACCAAGTCATGATATACATATATATATATGTAGGTATACAAGCGTGGAATTCTCCGCAAAGTTCTAAAAATTAAAGGACTAAATTAAAATATGTTTCGTTCCTAAAATAACGGTAATACTCCCAAGTAAATGGCATTTAAATAACTTTTGTGTTTGTTGAGGTACACTAAAGAAACTTCTTGATTTTGTAAGCAATATGAATTAAGTACTGAAAACACATTTTTGGATTAAAAAACATTTTTTAGTAACGAAATATTTCAGAACTTACGTAAGTTACCCACGTGTGTGCTTTTCCTCACATATGTAATTTCAATGTAATTTGCACTAGCGACTAAATTTTCTGCCGGCAAGTGTGAATATTTTTGATATTGTTGTGACTGCTTAAATAAAATACCCACAAGCTTTGTATGGTTTGTTGTTGATCACCAACGGCATAAATACATCATTAATGTTACGTTAATCATGACTCTGATAACAATTAAACTATGGCGCCAAAGCAATAGACAGACATTCGATATGTGTGAAAAACCACACACGAGGGTAACTTACGTAAGTTTTTTTTTAGAAGGTGATTTGAGGGTAAAAAGTAATAGGATATTTTCGAATTGTCTTTTTACCCTTCACCGAATGCAAAAGGGTATATATAAGTTTGTTTTTCCGTTTGAATTCATGCAATATTGATCTTAGACCATTTAAAGAACACATTAAGTCGGTGTTCATATAAGTAGCGAAGTTGATTTAAAGATGGCCGTCTGTCCATGTTAATGTTGAAATGAGTTTTCCAAAGACCGCATATGCAAACATGAATGTCACATATATTCCGGTAAAGTTTGGTATTGAAATGCAGCCAGATCGGTCCATAAATGACTGTTGTTGTTTGTTGTATCTTTTTTCTCTATAACTGGAAAACGCCAACAGCCAAAGCTTCCAAATTTGGTACAAGTATCTTGGTTATCAATAACCAAAAATAGAAGAGGGGCTTGGAGAAGTGTGCGTGGCTCAAAATAGCTTTTTTTCTATTTCTCAAGATCGGTTAGAGAAAAATTTTCTAAATTTAGTACACATAGCCTCTCTAAAAATATGCGTGGGATTGGAGAAGTGGGCGTGGCTCAAATAGTCTTTTTTTTATATCTCAAGAACGATAAGAAAAACATTGTCTAAATTTAATACACATAGCCTCTCTAAAAATATGGGCGGGATTGGAGAAGTGGGCGTGGCTCAAAATGGTTTTTTTTCTATTTCTCAAAAGCGGTAAGAGAAAAATTATCTAAATTTAGCACACATAGCTGGGTTATCATTACACAGTCTCTCTTAAAATATGTGAGGGATTGCAGAGGTGGGCGTGGTACCTCCCGCCCTTACAAGGAGAACGGCAGGAGCGAAAGTTTCCGAATTAGGTACAAACATCTTGGTTATTAATATACAACATCCATTGAACATTGAAGAAGTGGGCGTGGCACAAAACAGATTTATTTTAAACTAAATAACCGATTTTATGTGACTTTATTTTGTTATCGCACCATGTTGAAGGGCATATATGATTCGGCATTTATAAACCCCGTTAAATTGAATATTTTTAAAATTTAAATTCTCATCATTTATCGGCTTCATTTGTTTAAAGTTTACGTAACTTTTATTTTAGTGCCGTTTTTGCTTTGGACACTCCTGTACTTACATAATTAGTCATTGATGTAACATAGAACATTTGAAGATTAAAAGGTTATTTAAAAGTTCCTACATATTGTTACGTTATTAATTTTAGTTAAGAGATATTTGTAGTTAACATTATGTATAAGCCAATTATAGAGTATTGTTACGTTAACAGCACTGTTAAGATTATTCTGGTAAGAACGTAAAGACAAAATTTTCTTTAGTTTCAAAACGCAGGGATTTGACTGTGAGCTAAGTTAATAATAATTTTAAGTCTTTAAATTTTTTTTTGATATTTAGGATTTTTATTAGAAAAACAATAAAAACAAAATCTTTGTTGTAACTTGAGCAGGTAGAATGTGACCAAAAGGGTGGACCAACACAATATTAATTATGAGTCAGACCTTAAAGTCACGTTTTTGGTCGAACTTAATTTGACATTTCTTTGTTTCAGTGTTTCACAAATTCAACCATGGAGAGGAACAATTGAGCAGCGCGTTAAGATTGTTGAAGCCTTTCACGAAAATTGGCGTTCAAACCAAAATGCATTTCGTGCACTTTGTGATTTTTTGGTCAGCATAATTGACCAAATGTGTCCACAATCGGGAGAATTGTGTGGAAATTTCAGCAAACCGGAGCTGTAGGAAATGTTAAATAATGTTTGGTGCTGTTTACGGCCGGTGGCCAAGCAGTTACCGTGAATGGTGTTCTCTATCGCGAGAAAATAACGGACTTCTTGTGGCCAAAAATTGAGGATATGGACCTGGACGATATGTGGTTCCAACAGAATGGTGCCGCTTGCCACACAGCTAACGAAACAATGGCTCTTTTGAGCGAGAAATTTAATGGCCGTGTTATCCAACGTAGTGGCGATGTTAACTGACCGCCACGATCATTGAAAAATATCGCATGCGATAAAAAATCTTTTAAAAAAATATCGCATGCGTTTTATAAAGAAAATACGAATATGTACACGAAATTTTACAGTTTTTATGAAAAATCAATAATTTTTATTTAATATTAAAAACTAAATAGATATTTTATTAGTCTTTTTATAATAAAATTTATAATTGTTGAAAAAATATGACTGAAATGCTCATGAAAGTGCTGTGTTAGGGATATGGCCACTGTGCCCAAACCCTTCAATCTCAGGGAATCAAACCTAATGGAAAATGAAGACTATCGACAGGGCTACAATAATCTATAAGTACTTTATCCAAATTGTATTCGTGAAAGTTTTTATTCATTTTTGAAAATTTGACATAGAGTGAAATTCTCATGAAAGTGCTCTGTGAGGGATCAGGCCACTTTGTCCAAATGCTTCCATCTTCACAATACAATTTGTATAAAGTGCTTATAGATTATGGTAGCCTTGTCCATAGTCTTAATTTTCCATTAGGTTTGATTCCCTGAGATCGAAGGGTTTGGACTCAGTGGCCATTTCCCTCACAAAGCACTTTCATGAATATTTCACTATGAGTAATATTTTTTCAAAACTCATCAATTTTCATATTGAAAGACTAATAAAATATCTAATAAGTTTTAAATATTAAATAAAAATTATTGATTTTTCATAAAAACTGTAAAATTTCGTGAAAATAGTAGTATTTTTTTATAAAACGCATGCGATATTTTTTTAAAATATTTTTTATCGCAAGCGATATTTTTTAAAAATAAATTTAACTTTTCATATTTATCTTCACACACGTAGATAATTCTCTGAAAACTTTTTGTTTTATTTACAATTAACAGCTTGCGTTTTGGTTAAGCCACCCTTTACTAAATAACTTTAAAACTTCATAAGATAATTTTCAAAACATAATGTTTATAAAAAACCAAGCAAAATAATAAAAAACAGCTTGCACAAAGTCACGGCTTTCGTTTTTAATAAATTAATAACTCTTTTCTATAGTTTTAGGAATGAAATTCATCAACAAACACAACTTAAAAAATCTTTTCCGCTACCCTCGTTTACATTTTATTTTATTTTTTTTTTTTTGTTAATTTCTTATCAAAACAATGTCAACTGTAAGAAATAAAATAAAAACAAAAAAAAATCTTTCAAACTTAAAGTTGTGCTCAGAAAAACTATGGGAAATAACTTTTTCTTCATTTTTTTATTTTCTTGCTTTGGCTCTGGATATGAATGAGTGTTTTGGTGTTCAGAAAAACGAAAGAAAATATTAAATATAAACCACACATACATACATACATACATGTGACCATGAAAATCAAAATTACACACACAATCTCAGAAAAACGCACTTAAACATACACACACAATCGCATATGTGTAAAAGTAAGTAGGTGACTTTAAACGTCTTCCTTATTTTAGCACATCCCTGCAAGTTGTTAGAAGATTTTTAAAAAATTTAAGTAAGCAGACGTTACTTCTTTTCCACTTCTGGACGATTGAAAGATAATTTTACACCTAAAAGCAAAAAACTTTTAAATCGTTTTTGATATCATTTGATTGTAGTCTTCTTCGTCTCTTCGGAATGATAATCAGAAGAGAACACAAATACAATATTTTGATAAGCTTTTCTTAGCTCTTCGTTAAATCAACTTCGCTACTCATAAGAATCCAAATAAACATACACACTTTATAGGGTGGCGGCATGAAATAACCCCCCAAAAAAATAATGAAATAACCCCCCAAAAGTTTGTACAGAGAACAACAAAAACGATTTTTGGGGGATTATTTCATTTTGTTTGGGGTGTTATTTCATTTTTTTAATTGGGGTATTATTTCATATGAAATTATCCCCCAAAAAATCATTAAGAAATAAAGCCCCAATATATTTTTTGGGGGATTATTTCATTTTCAAATTTATAATGAAAACGTTTTTTGGCGCAAGAATTTATCCACTTTGGTATACAGAACACCGGCTTCGATAAACAAAGCTGCTCTGCATAGCCGGCCTTCGGCCGGTCGCAATGGTTTTCTTCTATATGGTAAACCAAACACCAGCTTCGCTTCTCTGCGTAGCCGGGTCGATTCGGTATTTTTGTACTATAGAGGAGAAAATCGTGGCGCTATGCAGAGAAGCTTTAGTTAGCGAAGCTGGTGTTTGGTATACCATATAGGAAAAAGTTATTGCGCCCGGCCGAAGGCCGTCTATGCAGAAAAGCCTTAGTTGGCGAAGCTTGTGTTTGGTATATCATACCATGATATCTATTGCGTGATTCTTTAAAGCAAAAGTGTATAATTGATTGTATTAAATATACTGGGCTCTTATTTCATTTCGGAAATTGGGGTTTTATTTCATATGAAATAAGCCCCCAAAAATTAGGGAATTATTTCATTTATGTTTGGGGCGTTTTTTCATTTCGTGGGGGGTAAATTTCATTTTCAAAATTGGGGCTTTATTGCATATGAAATAAGATCCCACGTTTTGGGGGTTTATTTCATTATTTTTTTGGGGGGTTATATTTTGGGGGGTTATTTCATGCCGCCTTATAGGGTCTAAGATCAATATTGTCAAAACTTCAAACGTAAGGACGAACTCCTATATGCACTAGCACTTAAAACGCTACTTTATTAGCGTCTGTCTTTCTTTTGTGGACATATTTATATGCCAAATTTTGAGTTTTAAGGTTTTAACAAAAAAGTACCAACATTTTTCATCCCTGCGCCTATAATTTTATGTTTCTAAGTTCAATATTGTAGAAAATTCAGAAAGTACCACATTTAGAACGGAAGAGTTAAAAAAGAAAATTTGATTTCCCCTTTTGATACTTTTTTTCTTCCCATTGAAGTATCATATATTTCAATATTGTAGTGGAGTGGATTGACAATGAATAGAAAAAAGGTTTTGTAAAAAAAGTACCAAAAATAGGTATGATTTTTCACCCCCATTAACGTTTGAATTTCGAAAAAGTACCATATTTATATTTTTATACCCTCCACCTCAATCAGTTGTGAGGAGGGTATATTAAGTTTGTCATTCCGTGTGAAACTTTTTTATTATTCATCTCAGACCCCATAAAGTATATATATTCTGGGTCCTTGAGTAATTCTAAGTCGATTTAGCCATGTCCGTCTGTCTGTCCGTCTGTTGAAAACACGCTCACTTTCGAACAACTCAAAAGAAATGAACAAACTTGGTGCCAAATTGCTTGTTATCCTAAGTAGTTTGGGTTTAGTAGGACCAGAGCTATGAATCAAAATGTGGAACCACCACCTAAAAAAATTGATAATTTTGTTACAAAAAATAACATAAATGCTGGAACAAGGCACGGAATGAGATAAGATTTTGCAAAAATTTGTTTTATTTGATTTTACCGTCCATAATTTACCCTAAGCCCCATATAAACACTTCTCCCGGAAAACAGTTTAGTACGCCTAAAACCGTAAAAAATAACGCTAGCGTAACAAAATTTGGTACGTCACAGTTTTTTAGGACTATAAATAACACTGTGAAATTTCGTGACGATCGGTCCATAATTTACCTTAGGCCCCATATAAACCATACTACCGGAAAACAGTTTAGTCGCCTAAAACCATAATTAATAACAAATCGTCACAGTTTAAGATAATAATAACATCATACAGATATTACTCCTTAAACATTCGAACTGTCGGTGGAGGGTATCAAAGATTCGGCACAGCCGAATATAGCACTCTAACTTGTTTTTTTTAAGATAAGTTACGAATGTGATATAATTTGTATTTAATGGCTTAAAAGATAGATGAGGTGACAAAAAGTTCCAAAATACAGGCTTTTCCCGATTACTACCCAAAAGGGTCGATTTTTATAAAAAGAACCAGACACCTGTCCAATTATTTTTGCAAATAAACAACGATAAGTATTAAAATGAGGACTGCCAAGCAATTGGTGGCCCGCAAGGTTGACGGGCAAACCATGTCTCTACACACAGAAAAACATTTCAATGTTAAATTGACAAGGCGCAATGTTGAATCCATAAAATCCTGTTATAATTGTTTCTATAGAAACAATAACAACACCAAAAAAAGAAAAACATGAATTTTTTTATTTTCATGTTTAAAATTATTTATAAAAAAAAAAATTTCCCGTATTCTTTTTGTTCAAATTATCTAGGTAAATAGTACGGCGGTGCGCAAAATGACCCCAGGAAATATGGCCCCAAAAGGAAAATGAAAAACGGCCCCAAAATGTTACATGAGACACAACGACACGCAATTTTGGCGCAATTTTTTGGTTTTTTTTGGGGTTATTTTTCATTTTTTCGTTAGGGTGTTTTTGCATTTTAAGTGGAATGAAAAATGACCCCAATATCAAGGAATAAAAAATGGCCCCAAATTAAATCACAATTTTTACTTTGGGGCTATTTTTCATCTACTAATAAAAAATGCAAGTTTAAAGAAATGAAAAATCACCCCAAACATTTTTACACAAATTTATATAAAATTCTATGTAAAAGTTTCTAGGGAAAACATAAAAAACCCGAATTCTTATACCAAAGTAGAGAAAATCCTTGCCGGTTATGCAGAGATGCTTTAGTTAGCGAAGCCGGTGTTTGTTATACCATAGAGGAAAAAATCCTTGAGCCCGGCCAAAGGCCGGCTATTACGAGAAGAGTTCGTTATACCATAGAAAAGAAAATCCTTGCGCCCGGCCGAAGGCCGGCTATGTAGTGAAGCTTTAGTGAGCGAAGCCAGTGTTCGTTATACCAAAGGGAAGAAAATCCTTTCACCCGGCCGAAGGCCGCCTTTACAGAGAAGCTTTAGTTAGCGAAGCCAGTGTTCGTTATACCATAGAGAAAAAAATCCTTGCGCCCGGCCGAAGGCCGGCTATAACGTAGAGCTTTAGTAAGCAAAACCAGTGTTCGATATACCATAGAGAAAAAAATCCTTGTGCATGTCCGAAAGCCCAACCGTGCTATCAATCGTACGATTTTTAAAACCAAAACTGTATAATTATCCGGATTTTGAAATCGGGATTCTAAATTTGGGATTTTTAGTTTTGGGCATATGAACTCCACCGAAAATGTTTAATGTCACTTTCTTTGTGTTCTTTTTTGGGGTTAAAATTCATTATAAATTTTGAGGTGATTTTTCATAATGAAGAATAACCCCAAATTTAGGGTCATATTTCATTTTATTTTTAGGGTTATTTTTCATTTTTTTTGGGGTAATTTTTCATTAAAAAAATGGGGCCATATTGCATTATAAAAAATAGCCCCAAATTTGGGGTCAATTTTCATTTATTTTTTGGGGCCATATTTCCTGGGGCCATATTTCGCAGCGCCAAATAGTACATCAAATTTTGAAAGTAAAATGATGACGTAAACCGTATCGGGTCACTCTGCTGGTGTCTTAATTGTGAGTGCTTCTGTGAACAAAGGGGAAAAGAAAAAAGTAAAACACGTGTTACAGGAAAATATTTATTTTATATTTTATCCCCTCTCTCTTTCTCTCTCTCTGGTTCTACGGGTAAGTGTTTAGAATGTTTCTTAAATTAATGCATATGTTGTCTCTGAAGCTTCTTCTCACTGTTTTTTCAAACTCAAATCAATTTGATTCTACATCAAACTCACGTTGTTTGAACTTTAAATAACTTTCATTCAACGTGAGTCGGTGTCTTATTTCAATATGAATGTAATTTTGATCTAACTTTCGGGAATGTAAAATTTACATGAATTATAGTGATTTTAAAAGAAAATAATGTCGTTCGCAAGTTATTGTAAAATAATGTTAAATAAACATGAAGTAACTATTAAGTAAAATCACTACTGAAAACGGTAAAATCAACCTTGTTTTCGAGGATTTTACTTTGATTTTTTTTTGTGTTTACTATTGATGACCAAGAGGGACGCATCAATTGTTGTAGCTGTTGTAACGGGACACTGTTTTATAGGTAGGCATGCACAGCATCTGCAAGGCGAACACTTTGATTACTCCCGCAGTCGTGAGGACGAAAGTAAGGAGGAGAGCGTAGAAGATTTTTTCTGTCACTGGCGGTAGGTCGACTGGCCGAAATGGGAACCGCGACCTTTAACGGATTGTACGATATCTCTGGCATTGAACTGGAGCATATTTAAAACTAAGTTTGATGTTTGGGTTGGTTTTACAATGGGAGTTCTGTTTAGTGGTACTCCATGGTATCACAATGATTCATTGGGGGTAAGTGTGTCAGATGGATATTGACTGCAATTTCTACCTAACCTAACCTAACGATAAGTATTAAATGGTTTTTGTATCTCTTTTAGTTTAGGAGATTTAAAGTTAGCGAATTTAGTGGATAGATTTGGCGAGACACCTACCTCCGGTCAAAATTTTAACTTTTTAACTTCAGGCGTTTAGACTGCGCGATGATAAATCAGTCAGTCAGTCAGTAACGTGACAATTTATGTCTAAGTACAAATGTAAGCATTTGCGTGATAATTTTTTGTAAAAATATCCTAAATGAGTATTTTCAGAACATTTTTAACACTTGAGCGATTGAAAAAGAATTCATACATGATTCATTAATATGCTCAAAGAACTGATCCTTTGAGGTGATTCATCGGCAGGGTATTATTTTCTCACAACAAGAGTATCATTTATGATCGAAAAATGAGCTAGTATGCGGTTATTTTGTTGCTATTGAAGGTGATTCCGTAAAAATTCGACTATGATGCAAAATGCTAGCTGGGAAATGAATTCAATTGTTTATTTAAAAAAAAAAGAAGAAAAGGAAGAAACGTGTAAATAAAATTGAAAAATTAAATTAATTACAGCAAATTCCGAACCACCAATACCATTGGTTAAAGATTGATGTTTGACTGTTGGCTGGCAGGCATCGCAGTGGTGCAGAGGGTAGAACTGCAAAGAATTGTGGTTATTCTCGAAACGTAAATTAAACCCGAGTTCGAGCCCCAGCACAGCCAAGAATAAAAATTATAAATAAATTTTAATTAATTTCATGTTGTAAGATTCCTTCCTTCAGTAAAAATAATTTTATGAAAATTAGATTTGATGAACTCAAGCCTAACTAAAATATCAAAATTTCAAATTAAAAATGAAAACTTTTACCCACTTAGTTAATTTCTGAACACTTGACCTGAGTTGAGAAATAATATCATATAAATTTCGGGAAAATTTAACAAATTTTATATGAAAAATTTCTCAACGCAAAGTACAGTACAAAACAAAATAGCCTGCTAAGTAACTTCTTAGATACACTTCCTGAAGTGTCTTCTAAGTATCGCCTTGAAGAGATATTTCTTATACCAAAGGCGACACTTCCACGATGAATGAGCAAAATTGATCGAAATTTATTTTTTGGTATCATAAAACTCGATATCGAATGAAATGTATTGAATTTCAAATAATAGCATTCGACATCGAGTAACTCGACATTTCATTTATCGAGTTTTCATTCGATGCGTCAGTGTTTATCGTATGCAAAAAAATTCAAAAGTATATTCGATAGAATAGTATCGAATGCGGTGATCAGACCCCAGCCTTTTTTGCAATAAAATAGAATTATGATACTTTGGTTATAAGGGGACTCTTTTTCCATCTTTCTGCGTTAAAAAATGTTTGCAGGGATATTCCAAGTACAAGTTAGAATCTTCCATTTCTTAAGTTTGTGTGGGTGTAAAAATTTTTGTATGCAAGAATGTTGTCTATTCTCCCTTAACTAGGTTTTACTTAGACAGCAACAACAATTGCTACAAGAGCCAGAAACAACCTTAAGAAAAGAATCATACTTCCAAGGTTATTAGAGTACCTTAAGTATGTGACTGAAAAGATGATAAAGAATGAATGAATGAATGAATGAATGAATGAACGATTCTCCGTGTTTGAGTGTATGGGTGCAAGATGAAAAAGTTTATCATCTAAAACTTACACAAACATCCATTCTTTCCCTCACATAAAGTAGAAAATTTGTTCCCGTTTTTTTCTAGCTGTGATTACGAGGAGCAGCAGCATTAAATACACATCCTGCTGCTGCACTTAGGAGCCATAGAAGAGTGCATTGAAAGAATGAATGAAGAAACCAAAGAAAAAAACAGCAACAGCAACAACAACAACAAAATGCCAAAATGCGAAACATTAGAAAATGCACAACTAAAGGGAACCGGAAAACGGAAGCACAACGCATCACACCAAACTATGAAGAATGATTTAATGCTACAAAAGAAAAATACATTTTTTTCCCATTTTGTACAGAAATTTGTTTCTTAAAGTATTTATAAACAATATTCCTCTTTTGAGTCGAACGCTTTTTATTTGTAGTGGCTTTTACTTAAACGATAAAAAAAAAGGTTTCTTTAATAAAATACGATTAAAGAGATTTGTGTTGCAAAAATTATAGTTATTTGTTCAAAATCGTATTACAATTATTTGGGTGAATATTAGACGTCTTTTGAAAATTTTACCAAAATTCTGATTTTTTAAGATCCGATTAACATTAAGGGTTATGTCGCTGTGACAATGCTTACGTTTTCTTTTGAAGTCCCTTCTTAAATACACGGACATTTACCTAAAGACTTTTTTGTCGCAATAGTCAGCGTACTTTTTGACACTAAATTGATTAATGCTTATTTTCGTTCTTTCGTAGCAGTGTTGCCATTAAGTAACTAATTTTTTTTTTTTTTTTTTTTTTTTTTTTGGGAAATTCAGCAGAATTCATATATTAAGCAGGCAATGTGGACAGTAATTTAGAAAGCAAAAGTACAATTTTGTTTAAAGCAAAATGTCTAATTAAACCAAGCAAGAAATTATTAAAGAAATTGTGGACTTGAACTGACTGTAAAAACAATACTGCATAACAAAAACTCTTAAGAACAAAATATGTAAAATGACTTGCGGCTACTACTACCCCGCAAGCTTCTTTACACTTGCCGCCAACAAACACAAGTCACTGCAACTTCGCCCTCAATTTAAGTAGCCTCTTTTCAAAGTACCCTTTTTTAATGTAATTTTTACGAAAGACTCTGAAAAAGCACCTTTTTAAAAAAACGAAAGAACTAATTTAAAAAATTGATTTGAAACAAATTTTATCTAATGTTATTTGCGGTGTGTGTGAAACGGTAGCAAAGTACTCATGGAAGTAAAATTTTGACACTGTTGAGGTGACATTAGCGTAGAAGTTTTAATTCACCATAGAACTTTGCTACCGTTTCACACACACCCTTGATAATTAAAAAAACAAAAAAAAAACAAAAACTTTTTACAGCAGCAGAATGCCTGTTCACCAAATTGTACCCATTTACAAAATAAAGAATCACTTAAAAGAAAAGTACGAAAAGTACCTTTTAAGAAAACTTAATCTTTTTTAATAAAATATGCAGATATTTCGGGAACCCGAGTTAACTTTTCAAAACCCTTTGGCAGATTTGCTTTACCAATAGTCTAGTTTCATTTCGCGTTGCAAGTATTGAGGCTGGCGGCGATGAACCGAATTTTGTTGCACTGTGTAATATGTTATATTCCTGTCTCGTGCCAACCTCTCACTTCTCGCCAGGTTTTATACATCACTTCTTCATCGATTTGCCTTTTCCACGTATGAGCTAGGCATCCTCTTCGACTTCCTTGCGGCTTCCAGTCTATGGCATTCCTTGTGATGTCGTTCATTGATCTTCTTAACGTGTAGCCAATCCACCGGCATTTTCGTCATTTTATTTCCGTGGCCATGAGTTGTTGGTTGGTTGGTTGTATTGGTCCCAAAGCTTGTTGTTGGAAACCACTCTATGCCAGAATATTTGCAACATCCTGCAAAGGCATTGTATCAAAAACACCTGGATCTTCTGCATGTCTCGAGGGGCAGCATTCCATGTCACGCAAACGTAGAGGAGAGTGGACTTGACATTTGTGTTGAAAATTGTTAACTTTGTGCGGTGAGAGAGTGAAGACGAGTTCCAAATCCCGAATTCGTTCTTGAAATAATCCGAAAGCGAAATCGATTCTAACCTTAAGCCAGAGATAGACAAAATATTATTATTTACTAATTTTAACAATTAGAATATGGGAATTTCTGCTTCTTGTTATATTTTTTTAAACTTAAAAATAAAGTATGTTTTTCTGCTTGTCGTGTTGTTGTTGTTATTTCTACACAAAACAAGCAAATCGTTCTTTACCTTCTTTTGTAGCGTTGTTGTTGTTTCTTCAACGAACACGTGCGTGTTAATCGGACTTAAATTTTAGGGTAGTACGACTCGTACTAAAAGTAAATAGAAAAAAACTTAAACTTAGTTCGAGTTTTTTCTTTCTGTTTAGTTTCAAAAAAATAAAACATTTAACTACAATACGATGATATTTAACTTTCCAAATTTTGTCTGATATTTTATTTGTATACCACTCGAAGAAAACATCTGTTTGTAGTCCACATAATTTTTAATTATCTTTTTTTGCCTGTATGATGTCTGTCATTTTAATTTATTTGCGTAAATTTCATAAGTACGCCTGGGTTCACACTGTAAAAGTTTTCTTTTATAAAGTCTAATTTATTAATAAGAGAAGATGAGATCATGCTATTGTTCTCTCCCCTCTTACCAATAAACTCTGGCATTCTGAAAGAAAACTTTCATTGTCAGCCCAATTATGAATAAAAATTCCCCGGGAGTTTTCTCCCATTTTTCCTATGTTAATTTAATTGTAAAAATGGGAAAGGGGTAAAAACTCCTGGGGAATTTTTATTCATAATTGGGCTGACTATGAACCCAGACTTCACATATTCACATTCACTTTCATTTAAAGCAATTAAAAATATTAAATTTCTCTGGAAAATTTTTTCAAATGTATTCATAAATATTTCGCTAAACACTACTTTCATCTTCTTCTGTTTGTTAACAACCCAAAAATCAAGTTCAAAATAATTAAAACCACAATAAATTCCAATAATTCTTTAATATGCAGCGCCTAAAAACACGCACATCCATCCCCATAAACTATCAACACACAGGGAAGAGAAAAGAGAACGAACAATTGCAAGAGCCTGTGAGTACTTGAAAACTATTTCCTTTTTGTCCTTCTAAACTTTTGTTGCAGTTGCATTTGTTGTTATTGTTGTGTTCTTGGGGAAAAAATAAAAAATTTCATCTAATGCAATTATTATGTATGTATGTATATGGAATGTTTATAACTTTGTTTATTTGTTAGGAGAGCGCTGTATAAATGTTTGTTAAGGTACATGTGTATGTTTTTACACACATACTCGCGTTTACAAACGTACTTGTATAATGAAATAACAATGCGGTAAGCTAAAGTGCATAATTAACACTAAAATCGCACGTTATCACAAATAATGGCTGCATGAAACACATGCATACACACACACACACACACACTGACACATATACAAATGTTTATAATTATATGCACAGGGTCCTTCAAGTTTGAGTTTCTGTTTTGAATGGTGTATAATTTCCTTTGACAGATTTTTTTGTCAATATTTTTGGTCGTAAAAATCGTTCAATTTAAGACGAATCAAATGCTTCGGTGAAAACGAAAAAAGCACCAGTGCATATTGGTTCCGGTCAATATTAGGAAAAGCATTGGAAAATTAAAAATATATGTGAATTTGGCACATCAATTGGCCCATCGGTTACTACACAACACTTCGACTTTTTTGTTAGTCTTACAAGGTTTTTGGTACAAAACTAATAATGAATCAAATGAATAATGGGAATGTTTCGTTTCAAAAAAAGGCTGTAGTTTAATCCAAAAAAGCTTACAGAACCAGGGTTTAAAAAACCGCAGTCGATACCAAAAACTGTCGAACAAAAAACGAAAATTTGTGTACAACTTTTCACTTTTTGAGTTGGTTTGGCAGCGACTGTTTTCATTTAATTAATTAGAAGTAAAAGCAACATTTTTTTTTGCCAATGACAAATGTAGAAGTGGAGGAAATGGCAGTTTTTCTACTTTGACTGCAGCTTTTTAAACGCATTACAAAACAATAGAATACACAGTGGTACATAATCAAAGGTTTTGGAAAATCTATCTGTCATTACTTTACGATCGACTAGAAATTTGAAATATAAATATGTGCCCGTCGTTCCTATAAGGAGCATAGGGCCTCAAGAAATATGAAATGGTCATACCTTAAGTTTAAAGAATGGACCACCACAGAACTCGAAGATTTCGTGCTTTGGGGCCCTAAACAAAGGACATGCAAAATTTTGGAATGTTTGCTTTTCTTGTGCGCTTAAAGGTATCATTTAGGTCTTAAAAGAAGAAACAATCGGACAAAATTTTCAATCGATATCAAGCATATCGTCGGCTTAATGCCTTTCAGCACATTTAACAGGAGAGACACAAACAAAATTTTTTATTTTTCATATTTGCAGCTAGAACAGGAAAACTTAAAATAAAGTTGGTTTTACACACTTCAAGACTTAAATTGAAGAAAAACTACATGATGGTCGATGAGGCATATCTTTTTCTCTATCATACAGAATCAAAATCTCAATTTACTTTAAAAGTGGATTTAGCAGGTTTGCATATTAAGCCAACGATATTTTTTAATTAGTACTGAGGTTATTTTGTTGTACTATTTTTGGTGTTTAATCCAAATTTTTAATATTTTTAATGAGGCTTAAGTTCATCAAATTTTATTTTCATTGAATTATTTTTATGAAGAAAGGAATTTTACAACATGAAAATGAATTAAAATTGTTATTGATAATCTATCATTCTTGACCGTGGCCGGGGCTCGAACCCTGGCCGGCAGGTTACCATGACATGTTTCGATCGCAACCACTCGATCTCCTCAGATGGATTTGCCGTCTAAGGCCGAGGCCACGCAATGAGCGGCTAAGCGTCAAGCGGCTGAGCGATGAGCGTCAAAAAATTTAAACATATGAAATACTACTGAAGTGGCCACGAAATGAGCGGCATGTGAGCGAAATTTTTGAGCGGCTAAGCGGCGTCGCTCAGGAATAAAGCTTGTTCTAATTTTTAGTTGTTTTCTGTGCGTCAAAAAATAAACATGGCAAAAGTGAATATGGAGCTTATAATTTCATCCGTACAAAGCCGACCGAATTATGGCAAGACAGATTACCAAATTTTAAATATAAAAATATGACCGAGAAATTATTTAATTGTTTTGTCAATTTGGTGTTAACTTTTTGCAACTCAAATCAAAGGATTTCACAGACATGCGGCAGTATTGTATTGGGTAGATTTGTATATAGATGGTTTAATTGATTGATTTATAGGCCTGTTCGTCGATTTCGATATATTTATACCCACGCAAGAATAGTGGAGAGGGTATTATGCATTTGTTCTGATGTGTGTAATGGCTTAAAATGTTGGTCCTTGACCCACCTTTAAGTATACCGATCGACTTAGAATCACTTTCTGAATCGAACTAACGATGTCCGTCCGGCTGGTAGGACGCAATTTTGAAGATAATTTGATAAAATTTGGGACATAGGTTCTTATTGGCCTATTGAAAATGGGCCGAATCGTAGGACCACGAGGGCAGATAGGAGGAAATTTCTGCCTCCCAGAAATTATCAAACCGCTTTTAATGAAATTTAAAACATAGATAGAACCATATCTTTATGGACACATAAGCTATACAGTTTTAAAAAAATAGGACCACAACGGTAGGTAGGGGCAATTTCTGCCTCTCATAAACTTTCAAGCCGATTTGAATAAAGTTTATAAACATAGGTAAATCCATATTTATATGAACATATAATCATGATGTGTTTTTTAATACTGTGGTGTAGGGTATCATATGGTCGGTATTGACCGACTATACTTTCTTACTTGTTTTTTCTTAAAAACGCATTAAATTTTTATGAATACGATTTTCGCGTAATAACAAGCCACTGTTTACAATGACATTTTAACAACTAACCGCTCAGATATGACGCTCAGTAATAAGCCACTTGCCGCTCAAACTTGACGCTTTGACGCTCATCGCTCAGCCGCTCATTAAGTGGCCTCTTCCTTACACTCGCAGCCATCGACGACTGCTGACGTCAATAGTCAAACATCAATCCTTAAACCAAATTGTATTTACACCTTTGGTAGATCGAAATTTGCTTTTCGGAATGATTATCCATTTTAATTGATTTTACAAGCTTTTCTTTACTTCTTTTTTCTCGTACTTTTGTCAAGAATTCTTCTTGAAGTCCAAAGTACATTTTTTGTTTTTTCATTTTTTGTCTTTCTTTTTTCTGTTGACCTTTTTTTAATTTTAATTTAATAAATTCACTAAAAAAAACTTCAAATCACAATAAACGTGAATTTATTTTGAACAAAATTGCAGTAAAATATAGTTAGCTAATACTAGGGTATTCATTCGGTTAACCGTCAACCGGTTAACCGATTAATTACTACCCGATTAACTGATCGGTCAATTTCAAATTGGCTTTTTTCGATTAACGATTAAACCGGTTAATTTCAGTCGATTAACCGATTAACCGAAGTAACAAAATTTTCAATATTTTGTAGTATTATAACATATTTTTTTTGTGTTTTTAATTATTTGTTTCGTCTCATAAACAGAATGTATTTGTTTAAAAAATATTTTTTCATACAAACAAAGAAGGTGTTCAGTTATCTTCATTTTAACCCATTTTCCGCCGACCGATGACTAAAATCAACAGGAATGTGGCGAAAAATGGGTTAAATATTTGATTGCCAACACCTTTTTTTGTTTCACGTACTTTTTATATGTATGTGTTTAGATATTTGTTTCTTCTCATATCAGTCTTTTAACAGAAATAACCGAAACAATTAGAAGTGTTAAAAATTTAAAACAACTTTAATGGCATAATGGAGTATTTTATATGTTAAGAGAAATCCTGGAAAAGGACTGAGAAATTAGACATTCATCTACGATAAGCGAAATAATATTTTCCAAGTCAAATTTTGTTAAACTAAAGAAAGGAGTCGCTTTAATCCTAAACATTTAAAATAAATAACTTTTCTTAAAGATTATTTTATAAGATCTCCTTTAACTATTGAAATAACTAATAAAAATATCTCAGTTTATTTTTGTATAAATATGTAAATATTTGGGGGATTCACAAGGTAGTCATAAAGTCTTATGTCTTAAAATAATTACAGGAAATATATATCGTCGGATTATTATGCAAGCCGGCTAGATCCACTTTTTATGTAAATTGAGATTTTGATGGCGTGTGGTAGAGAAAGATACGCCTCGTCGACCAGCATCTAGTTTTTCTTCTATTTGAGTCTTGAAGTTTGTACAACTAACTCTATTTTTAATTTTCTATCAAGCTTCAAATAGGAAAAATAAACAGTTTTTTGTCTCTCCTGTAAAATGTGCTGAAAGTGAGTTAGCAGGTTTGCATATTAAGCCAACGATATGACTGTTGTAAGCTACAGCTTATAATTTAGATTTCTACTATACAGTTATGACGAATCAATAAACACAGCATTACAATTTTTATTTTGTTTGAAACACTACAATATTTACTTTAAACAATTTTAAATTTTATTTAGGATATTATGACGATATGACTTGATACAACACCTTGTGCATTAATTGGAAAATGCATATTACATATTTATGAATTGTTTTTTTTTTTTTGCTTGCTCGTTTTAGTTCAAGAATTGTTATGTTTGGTATGTTGTTTTTTTTTTTTACTTATAAACTCCAAATAATAAGCAATTAATGCATTTTTATATATTGAAATTACTCAATTTATAAAAAAAACTTTATTAATCGATTAACCGATCAAAAACTAAATTAACCGATTATTAACCGGTTAAACCAAAACCTCGGTTAATTAATCGAGCGATTAACCGATTAAAGGAAAAGGTCGATTAAATGAATACCCTAGCTAATACCATCAGCAATAAATTTCAGTGTTTTTATCAAAAATAAAAATTGGGAATTAAGCATGACAAACAAAATCTTGTTAATTAAAAATTTTGTATTCCCAAAAATTACTTTGATAATACACTGGCAAGTGCACGGCCTAAAAAAAATGAATTGGCAACTTGCTTTATTTTTTGATTTTCTTTCGAAAACAATAAAGCAAGTTGTTTTTGTTTTTATTTTGTTGTTTCTTTACCCTCTTACAACTACAATTAATGTTGGGAGAATTCCAACCAATTGTAGTGTGTTTATTGTTGTTGTTTGTGTTTAGTTCTAGGGCCATATTATGGCAGTCGTGATCGAATACTTTTTCGATTCGAAAGCAATTCCGTTTCTAATTCTTTCTGTCCATACTGAACGGATTGAAATTATTTTTTTGGTTATGTAAAGCATTTATTTGAGTTTTCAAACACTGAAAAAATAATACCGATTCGTTCAGTATTGGCTGAAATAAAATTGCTTTCGAATCGAAAAAGTATTCGATCACGACTGCCATGATGTGCCCTCTGATATTGTCGCAAGTAAAACTGTTGCTTATAATTCTTATTCGCTTAACAGTTAGTATCTTTAGTTTTTCTTAAATCTTTGGATGAAGTTTCCTGATGATCTGGCCTAAGCAGCCAGTAAAATGCGCATAGGAGTAGCTTATCCCCTCAACAATAATTTCAGTGTTTTTATCACGAATAACAAAATGGAAATTAAGCATGACAAACAAAATCTTGTTAAGTGAAATATAAATTAATAAAATTCTAAAGCAATTTCGCCGGCCAAGATTGCCAGATTAACTGCCTGTTTAACGATTTCGAACGTTACCGTTCGAATAGAAAATTACATTTAAATCAAAAACAAATTTTAGAATTTTGTTTTTGTTTTAAATGTTTTTTTCTATGCGAACGTTGACGTTCGAAATCGATGAACAGACTCTTAATGTCTTTGAAATAATTTATGTAGGATTTTACAAAGAAAGAGTTTATTTATATAAAGGGTTGTCCACCGATAATGCACGATGTTAATTGTGAGTCCAACTTAATTTGACACTTCTTTGCTTCAGTGTTTGACACTCAACCATGAAGAGGTACACAATTGAGCAGCGCGTTAAGACTGTTGAAGCCTTTTACGAAAATGGCCGTTCAAATCAAAATGAATTTCGTGATTTTTCTTTTGGTCAGTATAATCGACCAAATGTGTCCACTATTGGTAGAATTGTGCGCAAATTTCAGCAAACCGGGTTTGAAGGAAATGGGAAGACATCTGAGCATGCTCGATCAGTTCGTTTATGGGCTGGCGGCTTCATCAGGACGTTTTGAGGTCGGCCAAACAGTTATCGTGAATGGTATTCGCTATAGCGAGATGATAACCGACTTCTTGTGGCCAGAAATACAGTATATGGACCTGGCTGATATGTGGTTCCAACAGGCTTGTGCCACTTGTCACACTGTCAACGAAACAACACTGAAAAAATTTTCTTCACAGATCCAAAGAAATTTACATTAAAATTCAACCTATGTAACCTTTCATTGGTTAATGAAGGATTAATAAAATCAATGACAAAATGTTAATTGATTTTATGAATCCTCATTGAAAAAATGGATAAAATAAACGTTTGTCATTAAACTAATGCAAAATTTTCATTAATCCAATGTAGAGTTACATAGGTTGAATTTTAATGTAAATTTCATTGGATCTGTGAAGAAATTTTTTTCAGTGAATGGCTCTTTTGGGCGAGAAATTCAAAGGGCGTGTTATCTTACGTCGTGGTGATGTTAATTGGCCGCCTCGATCATGTGATTTGACAGCGTTGGACTTCTTTATTTGGGAAAAGAAAAAAAGAAAAAGTGTACGTTAAGAAGCCAAGAACAATTCAAGAGCTAAAGTATGATGTAATTCGGCAGATTAACGTTATTGAACCTCAATTATGTCTCAGAGTCATTGAAAATATGGACCTTTGGATAGATGTATGGCACTGAAGCTGGGGCGAACATTTAGCTGATATTTTGTTTCACACTTAATTGTCATAGATCCTTCTATAATAATAAAAAAAAATAATGATAATTCTCCGAAAAATTTTGGTTGTGCGTTTTGGTTGGACCAACCAAGTTAGATAAATTATATTTGTTGATATCTAAAAAAGCGTTGCCCTATATAGAGTATTCCGAGAAATTACTACCCGATTGTCTAATTACAAAAGAGTGAACATTTTTAAATCTACATAAATTTACTTGCAAAATTTTTAGTATATTTTCACCATTTTTTTTTTTTTTTTTTAACTAATTGTTACTATTTTTATGTTGGTGTATAATTAAAAAAAAAAAGTTATTAAAATTCTGAGGCCTGATTCTGGCAGTCGTGATCGAGTACTTTCTCGATTCGAAAGCAATTTAATATCTAATTATTTCAGTCAGTTCTGAACGAATCGGAATTATTTTTTCAGTGTTAATTTGAGTTTCACAATACTAAAAAAATAATTTCGATTCGTTCAGCATCGACTGAAAAAATTAGAAATAAACTTGCTTTCGAATCGAGAAAGTACTCGATCACGACTGCCAAAATTATTCCCCTGATGATTTGATATCATCACTTTTCCAACTAAAATTTAAAACTGTAAAATGACCATAAATTGCCCTAAATTGGCCGAAAGTTTATGTATATTAAGTTAACAAAATATAACATAAAGAAAAACCTTGGTAGCTCAATTACTCGGAGCTTTCATTTTTGCATTTATAACTCTTTGACTTTAAGCCTTTTAACTACAAATTTTTTTATAAAAAATGAAATAATTCTTGTTAACATGATAACTTAATTTTACAATTAAACATGAAATATTCTTAGTTGTCAAATGAAAAAGATACTTAAAAAATGAATTGAAATCACCATAGAAGATGACTAGAAATGAAAGAGAGAGAAAAAACCTAACCCCACCTATAAGAACAAATAACCTTTATTGAGTAGGTACAGGTAGTATGTGTTAGTTATGTTGTTGAAACTGCACGTGTTTAGAACCTTTTCTTCTCTCACTCTCTCACCCTCTCTTTCTTACTCTCTCTTTCTATTATTGTCGTTGTCTATGGTTACCATCTTATTTTTTATACCATGCCCTCTACTGCATGTTGTATATTAATAAACAAATAATAAAAAGTGTCTTACATTTTTTATTTGAAAAAGAAACTCTATTTGAAAGGACCCTTTTATAAGCATATATGCTTAAAAGAATATACATATGCATACAGTAACATTTCATTCAAACTTACATACATATAACGTACACAAGTATGTGTAAATATTTACGAGGGTTGTATGACTTAATTTATAAAACCAAAGAAATCAAGCTAAACTATCCTCCTTAGCTAATAACTTTCCAATTTATTATCTTAAAATTTTTGTTTGGAACTGTAATCCAATGTACTAAAGGAATTTCAGTCTGTGTAGGCGAGACTTAAGGAGAGGGTTAGTCAAATTAGTACAACATGACTTCCGATGTATGCATGCGACGTAAAATATTGGAATCAATTTAAAACACTCACACCCTCTTTATGCCATGACAACATCTTGTACAGATGTTTGTTAGATTAACATGGGTATCCGGTCGTCCGAAGCCCACGGCTCTCTCAACATGCGTCTACCAACAGCCCCATATATAGGTGCACTCCTCGCCTAACACATGGGCTGCAACTTTTAAGCGTATGGATTTTGGCAAAGCAGTTTATTTAGGAAGTAAAAACGCCGATACGTCTTGTAACGGTCCGGACGAAACGTATTGGCGTATTGGCGAGTGTGGACTGTATATGGGTGGATTTGGGATACAGCTCCAAAATACCAGCCAAGGATCCAAACACCTTGGTATATTCCCCGAGAGAACGCCGATTGCGTGGTCCGGGCGAAACGCCGATACGTTTCGTGGAGTGTATAGGGTGGCTTTGGGATTCAGCGCTAAAATATCCACCAAGTATCCAAGCAACTTGGTGATATTAAAAAGGCTGGAAAGAGAGCTAGAAAAAGGCACAGATATTTAAAACGAAAGAAAAGCACTTCTAACAATATAAAAACACTTTCCTTGTTTTCCGAAACGTTATAAAGGTTCCATTTATTTAATGCAAAAATACAAAATTTATTATAATATATAAATCTTCTAAACAATTTAAATAATTTAAGTTAAAAACGCGAGTATAAAAAAAAACAGCCGTCCAGTATGGCTTTAAAACAACGATTAGACTTTAGTTACAAGAATAAAAAAAACTAACAATAAATACATACAAATTAAAAGAAAAATTTAAAATATAATAAATGATGACAGTGCCGCCTCAAGTTGTCAATTCGACTTAGGGCACATCATCATTCAAAATAGAAACCAGGGATGGGAAATCCGCTACCTTCGGTTCAGACGTGAACAGGAAGTATTCCGTGCAGTCATTTTTATATAAATAAACATTTAAAACTCCAAGCAAAAATTCCCATTCGATTTGTTAAATTATTTTAAGTTAAATACGTCAAATTTTCAGAGTTTGAGATTTCTTCTGTAAGAAAAGGGGTCAGTACAACAAAAGTAAAACAAACATGTGTACAGAGGTAAGTAAATAATAACATCCACTCCCTCTCTCATTTAGAAATTTGGCGGGTAGTAAACCTGTATTGTATAAAATAATTCGTTTGTTTTAATGGAATTCGCGGTTGAATTTTTGACAGTAAAAATTAAATGAACTTTTCGTTAAAAGAAATAAAAAATAAATAGACCGGTTTTTACTGAATTTTAATTTCTTTCAAATGTTACTGTGTCTGCCTGCCAAACTTTAAGAAACCCGTTTAATTAGTTAAGAAAATATAGGGTGGGGAACTTTTACCCATCTTGTCATATTAAACGCCCTAAATAATAAAAATTATAGGCTACAGTTCCTTCCAAATTTCAGGAAAATCGGTTTATTAGTTAAGAAGATATAGGGAGGGAGAGCCTTTTCCCCTATTACCCTATTTCACGCCCTTCTTTCTATTTCCTTTCAGATGTTACAGTGTCGGCATGCCAAATTTTAAGAAAACCAGTTGCTGAGCTAAGAAGCTGAGGCTATCTTACCTTCGCTTCTCTGTTGATTACCAACAGCCCGTAGGGAAGGAAACCTGTTCCGGCAGAACTTCCACACAGAAGGTAGAAAATTAGTTCTTAACACTAACCTTTTAAGATCTCTGTTCCCACAAGTATGGATTTCAGCCACAGCCATCGCTCGGCTTCCAAAGAAGCCTCAACCAATAGAAAGTCTATCATAGTCGTAGGGACTTACTGGTTCCCATGGTTCCAAATAGGATCTCTAGTCAGTCGCGATTATCCCAAAGAATGGAGACCAGCCAATTACACACTAGCGTGCTAGGTATTGGCTGCACCTATTACCCCGGCGACGTAACACCGCGAGGTGAACTATACCCAACACTAATCCTTAAATAGCTCGTTCTGAATGTCATAAAGACCTGCCAACGTTGGTTTCATTCTCGCGTTAGTAAGATTTATTTTAAATCACCCTCGTATTTTCAACAAAAACATAAACACATGAATAATGTGCTATTTTTTTCATCTCTTCTAAGTGTGTTTGTAAAATTGCAAACAAACTTATGCATGTTTTCATGTGTGTCTATGTAAACAAGCGTTTCTGCCCAACTGTGTACGGAACGTGTAGATATTCACCTTTATAGAATTCTCTACTCCATATGTAAACAACACACATTGTCGAGCTTTCAACAGTGAATTAATGGCAACAGTGAAAACACTATTCTAAATTATTTACTGAACATTCTTCTCTTGTAAGACAGCACAGCACCAAAGTGAATGAGTGAAGGCTGACTGGCCATTTACTTGCTTGACTTGCAAATACTTGCAACGAAAAAGAAAAGAAAAAACATAGAATTTTTGCTTAATTGTAAATTGAATTTTTAAATTGATAATGGCAATATGGAAAGTTTATTTTGAAGTAACAGCTTTGTTAAGACAATGCAATCATGGCAGTTATAAAGTCAAGTAAATTAAAAAGGGACTTGTGGTTAGTACTGCCATCATTAAGATCTACAATCTGGTGTGGGTTTTGGCTGTTTCCATAACTATTCTTGTTACATGCTCTGGAAAATCGGCAGAATTCACGATCCTCCCTCCTATTGCAAACTATCTGCCTTCAGGTCATTAACAAATGTTTTTTTTTTTACACATTTTCAGCTCATGTGTGATTTCTAATAGCTTAATGCAGGCATAGGCTTAGCATAGCTGCTTCAAATATATCTCCTTGTTAATATCGAATTTATCTCTATGCTTTTGCTGTAATGCAACTTTCCTAAACATATAAAATCTTCCATTATGACATTAGACACCTGTCTTAATATTTTAAAAGTTTTAACACTTCTAATTGTTTCGGTTAATTCTGTTAGAAGATTGTTTGGGTTACTATAGAGATTTTCTTCTGTTTTCAGGTCATCATCTGACTCAGCACCGAACATTCTGCAAGAAATTTATTTCCGAATCTTTAGTTTCGGTATTTGTACTGTATTTTAAGAATGTATCGCTAGAAGGAAATATATTGTAAGAACAAATATTTTCTAATGGGCCTCTTCATAAAAAATATTTCAGGTTAATAACGAATTTCCTATTCAAAACTGTTAAATAAACCTCTTATAAATCAATAATATTTTTATGAATGTGGGGGTAAGCTTTTTGTATAAAAAACGTAACAAATAATTAAAAACACAAAAAATTTATTTTAATACCACAAAAACTAAAAAATTTTGTTACATCGCTTAATCGCGTAATCGACTAAAATTAATCGGTTTAATCGTTAATCGAAAATAGCCAATTTTAAATTAACCGATCAGTAAATCGGTTAACCGATTAGCGGTTATTTTTTACAGATACGTTTGCTACCCTTACTTTGAATTGGGACGGTGATGATGGTTCACAGAAAAAATTATTGGCAGTTTTTTTTTCAATTAATAGTGATTTTTGAATTTTAAAATAAATTTGATTACGTTCTTAATTGATTGAATTAAAAAAATATTTTTTTTCAATTAAAATTTTACTTGATTTTAAGCTTAATTTTAATTATAAGTTTAATTGAATCAATCAACTCGGTTGTTTGAATTGAACACTTTGTTGCTTTCCTCCCTCATCAACAGTTTGCGAAAAATGTTACAAGTGCAACCAACATCTTTATAAATTTATTGTCTTTGCCACATGTACACACACACATGTTTTTGTCATCAAAAAGAACAGTAAGCGTCGCGTGCAAAAAAAAACTATCAACAAGTAAAAAATGAACTGAAATTTGTTATAGACGAATTACAATTATGACCACCAACAATGTCAATAATGAGCCTACATACCTACATATGTATATTATGCGTAAAATAAAAAATCGCCTTGTGGCTGACCACAGTGTTGACGGTGGTTATGGTCGCAACCGAAATTTGGTGTTTATTTTCTTTGTTTGTTAATTCTTGAATTATTTCTGGCGTCATTTCATGTTCTGCGTTTAAAGTGAATAGGTGAAAAAAAGTACAGCCAAATTACACAACAAAAACAGTTTTTTGTTTTCAATCTTGAATACCCTGAAGAATCAGAGTTATTCTACAATTTTATACAAAGTTGTATGCATGAAATTCTTCTGTCAAAAAAATCTTCCAAAACAAGTTATTTTTAAACCATATTTAAATAAAACATATATTTTAAATATTATTATTCTGCTTCATTTAACCATCAACTGAATTGATTTAACAAACTTATTCAATTAACAATTTGTTTGATTGAATAATTTGCGTAATTGAATTTAGAGTGTATTTCAAATACACTGTTTAATTTGTTCAATTAAAAATTTAATCGGTTTAATGCAAAAATTCAATCACTGTTTTAATCAATACAATTATTAAAATAATTAATTTTCTGTATTGTAATCAATTACGTTAGTAATTCATTCAATTAAAATATTGATTTTTTTTTTTAAATTAATTTGTTAATTCATTCAATTAAAATATTGTTTAATATTAATAATTTTTTCAATTATTTTTGTAATTAAAATGTAAAAACTTTTTAATTGGAAAAAAAATCCTTGTTTTGCAATTTTTGCAAGTTTGATGATACCAATTCATTTTGGTGATGGGTGCAAAATTAAACAATTTTTTGCTTGTTTCAATTATTTTGGTGATCAAACATATATTTAAATATTCGCTTCTACCCTTCTTTGCTAAGCACTTTTAATATTTTCGTCCCCTTATGCTTTTTATTAGTTTTTCATTTTCTCAAGTATTTCAATCATTTCGCCAATCGAAGGGTCAGGTTCTTTTTTACTTCCGTCACTTTTTTTCTCTTAAACTATCGTTTTCAGCTTATTCCTCCGTTACCGACGCACTCAACTCTTCTTCAAAGTGCTTTTTCCATCTATCCAGGATCTTTGGTTTTTTCATAATTTTAAACTTTTTATCCTTTTAGGCTCCTTGAAAGCCTTTCAGTTTACTTTCGGGTTTCTTGTTAAATTATATGTTCTCCAAGTTTGTATTGAAGGCTTCAATCTTCCTTTGAATAGCTTCTCTATTAGTTTTTCTTGCACAGTTATGTTGCCTTCCTTTACTTTATTGTAAAGGTTTCATTATTACCTCTAGGATTACATTGCAGCATTATCTCTCTGGCTCTATTTGTAAACTTAAACGCTTAAATGCATTCATTATTAAACATTTCTGCATTACGTCTAAATCATTCTCTTCATGTACTTTTTTGGCACTCTCGTTTACCACTTTTTCATTATTTCTCCAGTGATCGCCACACAGAAAGAAAAACACTCGGGATAAATTAATCTTTTTATACTTACTTCAATCACGAATCGTATTTAAAAATTCAAGTACGAATAACACTAAAACGTACTTAAATCAATCCTAAATGGGATTACTTTAAAAAGTCAATCCCGATATTTCTTGAAATTTATATAAAATGCTTAAATCAAGTACAAAAAAGATTAAACTTTTCGTTGAAAGTGCCACTCTGAGAGTAAAATTACAAAATGAGGGTTTTATCTCATAAAACTTATTAGTCTCATCTCTCAACATTGCATTTTTTATGCGTGCGTACGTGTGTGTCTTTCAAAATGTTTTGTACAATTACAACAAAACAACACAAGTTAGAACAAAACGATATGATTTTTGTTTGTAGTAACAATAAAAACAACAGAGCAAGAAGAAAAACATATACATTAATATATATGATTGTATTTATGTTATGTTTAACCCTCCGGCTTACGCATGTTTTGATCAGTGTTCGAAAATAAACACTAAATATCGTTCTTTAATGTTCGGTTCGGTAGATTTTTGGAAAACACAAACGCTAATAGTGTTTGTGTAGAAATTCATTAAAAAAAAATAACGTTTCCCTGTTTGTCATCTTTCGAACACAAAAATAATACTGTTTTCATCATACTCAACAAAAGATGAGAACATTCAATTCCGTTCAGGTTTTTTTGAAAATCCACAAACTTCAATGTTTTCGGTTCGGCTCGTTAATGTTCGTCCCTTTTCGCTAGTAAAAAACGAACCAAACATTTTTTACAAAAACAAAATACACACACGAAAAAAACATTATAGAACATTAAAATATAATGTTTTTCTACAGTATCACTACAATTGTTCTGTTTTTTAACGAAGAACCGAACATTATATAATGTTCGGTTCTTTCTTGAAAATAGTTACGAACGGTATTAAGGGTTGTGTATGTTTACACAAACACTAAAAAAATAGATATCGTTCTTCGGTGTATGAGCCGAACGCTAAATAATGTACTGTTTATAACACTGGTTTTGATTATCTATACACATTAAACAAAGGTCCGGCCAGGCTCAAGTGTACCACGAAGGGTTAAAAAGTAAATTTGAAAATTGCGTCTCATTTAGTTTATATTTTTAGTTAAATATGTACATAAGATTTTTAAAGTAAAAACCATATCGGGCATGATGTTGGTGTTTTATCATTCTTTAAGGTGTAAAATTGGTAGGTAATCAATAATTTTCTCTTTTTATTGTTTTTTGTTTTTTTTTTTTTTCAAGAACAAATTGGAGAAAAAATCAACTTATAATACTAGAATCAAGCGCATTTTGAGATTAATTCAATCTTAGTTGTACTTAAATCAATCTCATATTCGGATTATTTTAAGTACGAGTTCGAATTAAAACAATTTTATAATTCTTGAATCAAGCGCATTTTGAGATTGATTCAATCTTAGTTTTACTTAAATCAATCTCTTTTTCTTTAAGTACGTAATCGGGATTGAATATGGATAATTTAAGTATTTTGGGATTGAAAATCCGTACTTGAATCAATCTTTCTGTACTTGATTCAAGAAAATCCGTACTCACCGTACTATCAATCCCGCTTCGGATTGATTTGAGTACGTTTGGATTGATTTTTCTTTTGAGTGCAATATTGATCAAATTTTGTTCTTTTGTCATCTTCTCAACCGATTGTCAAGAAATTTTCGTGGTACCAGATACGATCTCTGGTCAATCGCGGTCTCAGGAGACTTGTCAATTTTGAACTCTGCCGAATTCCGTGTCTTCCACGACTGCATCTCCCAGAGGATGTAACACCAAAAGGTGGAATTTCCCTTAGATATTGCCCTACATGCCCAGTGGTAACAATAATATGATTATAGAAACCATATAAAATATAGAAATTGTAAAGATTTTCGTTACCAAATAAGCGTAACCACTACTATTGTTAAGAATTATTAGCTATTTTCATTATTGGTAGTAAAGTAACCTTGCAGACCTTGTTATTCCTATTAATGAAGTTAGCGTACTAATATTTACAACAGCGCAACCAAAAAATTAATTTAACTTATATGTATTTACTACGATGTGGTCAAAGGCTGTAGTAAACACGAGTGTTGAATCTACCAGGTGACGAAACTCTCATCTCTCTCTCTCTCTTTCTCTCTCATTCATTGATGGAAAGTTCAGTATTTGCAGTGTTGCCACTTTGTGGGTAATTACCCGAATTTGGTACAATTTTTTCCATCGTGGGTAGAGCGTGGGTAATTTCTCTTAGGTGTAATTTAGGTGTAATTTAAAATTCTTACTTCAGATAACCAAATAAAATCAAGATTCGATTTCAGTGCATGTCCCGAATAAAATGAATAATGTTGATTCAAGACGTCAGTTGTTGCTGGTTTATCAGCATACACCAGTGACTTCACAGCCCTACGGAAAACAATCAAGAGGTGTCACATCGCACGGCCTTAAAGTCTAATTGACCGTTTATTTTCTCTAATCCAATTTGGTGGCGTTGTTCAAGCATGAATCTAATCATTATTATGTGCCTGAGCTAAAAGTGAAAGTTGTATGACGGTTCATTTGACAGCTAACCTTTCGTAAACTAAAAAAAAACACCCATTATAAAGCAATGGCAATGAGTATTTTGAACCTTCCCTAGATATATGCAACCAAATGTGTAAGTTAAACTTATTATTTTAGAAGCTTGATGTATGTTTTATTAATTGTTTTTAAGTCTTTAATGTTATTTTTGTAAATTTATTTAAAATTACAATAAGAATCTTAACAGTTTGACTAATATTGATCTTCTCTCAATGAGTTTTTGTGTTTTTGTGTTTTTGCTTTTTAAATGCCTTTTTATGAAATAAAACTTCAATTTTATATCAGGTGTAATTTCATTTAAATCGGGTAATTTTGCTTCATCTCAAGTGTAATTTTGAATTTTGCTGGTGGTAACACTGAGTATTTGTATTCGTTTCTTGTTATGCTTCTTTGTTTAGAAATTTAGTGTTTTATTTTTTTAGCATTGACAACAGGGTGTGGAGTCGTCAACAAAAAGTACTAACTCCGACTCCAACCGCTGAAATTACAACTCCTACTCCTCTTCTTCTATATATCTATATATAAAATAGGATGTGTGTATGTATGTATGTAACGCATGGACTTCAAAACGGCTGGGCCGATTTTGATGAAATTTTCAGGGAATCTTTAGAATATTCAGGCGGGTGGGTGACACTGTGAAGTCTGATTTTTTATTTTCGGTCTGCGGGCGGAGGGGCGTGGCAAAATCCAATTTTCATATTTCACCACCAATGACATCTATATAATTTGGACGATTTTTTCTTTTAAATTTATACGAAAATAAAATTTTTACGCCCACTTTTTTCGATTGACCTAAAATCAAAAAACGGCTCCATCGATTTGACTAATTTTTTTTTTTTAATGTTCGTATTAATCCATTTTACATTTGCATCGAAAGAAAAATGTACCACGCCTACTTTTACGCCCATTTTTTCTATTAAGCGCATAACTTGCGAACGGCTTGACTTATTTGGACGATTTTTTCTATAAAATCATCGCCATGGTCCAACTTAGGCTTTTGTGGAAAGAAAATCTTGCCCCGCCCACTTTAACGCCCACTTTTTTTCGATTTACCTTAAATCAGAAAACGGCTCCATCGATTTGACTAATTTTTCTTTTAAATGTTCGTATCTTTTTAACGGATTGTAAAAATCGAACGCAAACATTTTTCCTAATTTGGACAGGACAACGTCTGTCGTTAAATGTTAAATGTATATATGAGACAAGCCTTTATTTGAATCAAAACTCTTTTTTTAATGCGGTATCTTTTAAATGGTTAAATATGACAAGAAAAGGATTCAGTAAAAATTTCGAATCAGTATTTTATATTGCACCGCTAATTTCGAAATATTTTTCTCTTGGGATTGCAGACCCATGTGTCTCAGTTAATGAATGAAAGGAAAAATGGAGTTATTGAAATTATAAAAAGAGTATGTGTGTGTGCGTTTTATAAATTTTTTATGCCGAAAAATTTTGGAGTCGGAGTAGCGAATTTTTTTTGTGGGTACTTCGACTCCGATTCCGGTCCAAAAACCTCAATTCCGACTCCACAGCCCTGTTGACAACATTGCCTACACAAAATTTATTCTTCTCAGAAATCCTCATCAGAATTTTGCTGTTGAAATTTTGCCAGCTCGGTTCATAAAATGCTGAGAAAGGAGCAAAAAAAAAATTATGTGTTTTAGTTTTTTATGTTTAAGTTCATTTTTGAAAAAGTACCAAAATTTGTAAAAAACTACTTCTTTGCTTGGTGGTCATTACCATTTAATTTTTAAATTTTCCATCACTGCTCTCATTCATTAATTTACAACATATACGAAACAGATACTCACACTTTGAAGTGTAAAATCGTATTAAGTAAAACCGGGTTGTACACTTACACAGAAAAAATTATTTTTCCAATTCAAACAAAAAATTTGTAGAATCAAACAATTTTTTGTCTGAAATCGGTCCTATAAACAAATTCGCATATTCAAACAATTTATTTGCATTTTGTTTATTGAAAAAAAAACACTGATTTTTTCAAACAAATAATTTAACTGAATCAAACAAAAAGTTTACTGAAATTCATATATTAAATTTCAAAATAAAAAAAAAAAAAGGTTTTTGCACAAGCAATGATGCGCACACAAGCTGGCACTGTATTAGAAGATGATGGCAGAGAGAGCAGAGCGGCCGGCTGGCTTTGAGACACATTTTTTTGTTGAAATAATTTTTGAACGAAGTCTTTTTTTATACACACCATGTTTTTCGTCATCACTCACTGTTGCTGTATCCTTTCCTTTGCTAATGAAGAAGAAATGTAACCCAAAAACGGCGACAGACCGACTCGATATGTTTTTCCTCATCATTATATTTTTGTATTTGATGTATTTAAGCAAACAGTTTGAAAAAATTGAATACGGGATTTTGGTTTTTTTTTAACCAACTTTGAAACCAACCAAAAATTTCTTTTGTTTCTTATAATGTTGTTGTTTCTGTTGTTTAAAAAGAGTGAAACGTTTTTTTACCTGTTATTTTTTTGTTTTTTTTTTTTACTTCAAACCTCTTCATCTTTCTTACTGTTGTACTCTTTTTAAAGTGTCCAAAAATAGACTGTATGTGTTTTTTGTTGTAGTTCTTATATTTCACATTAGGAGTGTTGCTTACGATCAAATAAAAAAAATGCAAAAAGACGACAACATTAAAAAGCGTTAAATATTTCATACAAAATTATGAAAACTTGAAACCAATAACGCGTGTATTATATTTTTGAATGGTTGTCAACATTTTTGTTGGTTAAATAAAAATCAAACAAAAATTTTAATTGAATCAGTAAAAAAATTTGTAGAAATTAAAAAAATTTTCAAACAAGCGTTTGTTTGAAAATAATTCGGCAATAATTTTTTCTGTGTAACACAAACGTTGAAAACCGCTATTGTTATATAACTATAACAAAATAAAACAAATTTTGCTTTTTAATTTTTTTTTGTAACATGTGGTATCATTATTAATCGAATTGAAGGAAATTATTATATTTTAAGCTGTTTTTTTTTTTTTTTTTTTTTTTTTTTTTGTCAAATATTTGCTAAGTGTGACCATAGCTAAAAGCTTAAGAAACATGAATTAATGTTTCTTTTATTATAATTCCCTGGAAAAATAATATTAATATATGTTTTGTTTTTTTTTCATGGCAACAGAAGTTCCACTGTATTCGTATTATCGCATTTTTTTAATGGTACATAAAAGCGTGCTAATATTTTCTTCCAGAGAATGTAATTAATTTATTATATTCTGTTCTGCCATGCTTTGTTTTTTCGTTGTTTTCATTTTCTATCTCTCTCTCGCTCTTTCTCTCTCTTTCTAACAAATTTTATGTACATATCTTGTATTGTTGAAATGGGATTTTATAACAAATGAACAAATCAACAGTTTGTTACACCTGAATGTAGAAGGAAAACAAATTCATATTACTTCGCGCCAAACAGGGCCATAAAAACTCTAGAACATAAATAATTTAAGTTAATGGCCAGTTTATAGCTCTAATAGTGATTCCACAAACCCAAACCTTTTAGACCAAACGACCGTCCGACTATGCTAGACACATTATTGTCAGCATATTGATGTTTTCTTTGGAAAATTTACGACTTTTATTTCCCTTCTAACAGCCAGAAGTTTTAGCCTTTTCTTCACATTTCATTAACAAATTGTTAAGCAGGAAAAAAAAACATTTACAACTAACCAGATGATACTTGTACTCTCAGCACAATCATCATCTACATCAACCATTAAATCTTTAGACAGCCACTAAGAGTTTTATATTTTATTGTCAAAATTTGATTTTTAAAGGGAAAAGGGAAGAACAATCATTGAATACTACGTGTTTTGATATTAAAACACAAAAAAAAAACTAATAAGAAAGTATAGTCGGTTAACCTCGACCATATTAAACCATACACCACAGTATTTAAAGACAAGTTTTCGAGGGTGTACCGTATTTGGCGCCAATTCGAAATCATGGACCCGCCAAAACAAAATTATGTTATAAGGTTAATGTTCATTAACATAATTTTGTTTGTCGTGCTTAATTACCAATTTTTATTCTTGATAAAAACACTGAAATTTATTGTTGATGGGAAAAGCTATTCCTATGAGCATTTCACTGGTTGCTAAGGCCAGATCATCAGGAAACTTTATCCCAAGATTTTAGAAAAAGATACTAAACAAATAAAATTGTTAAGCGAATAAGAATTATAAGCAACAGTTTTACTCTTATCAATATCAAAGTTTAAACAAAAACAACAACAATAAACAGTGAGTTTATCTCTTCTTACATTCCCCACTACAATTGGTTGGAATTCTTCCAACATTAATTGTAGTTGTAAGTAGGTTAAGAAAAAACAAAATGAAAACAAAAACAACTTGCTTTATTGTTTTCGCAAAAAATAAAGCATGTTGCCAGTTTAGTTTTTTTAAGCCTTGCACTTTCTTGTCGTGCTTAATTCCCAATTTTTATTCTTGGTATAAACCTTGAAATTTATTAATTTTCATTGTTAAGTTCTTTGTGCCGAATATTATTTTGATATATTTGATTCGTTTGATCTTTAAGTGGTTTAAGAGAGGGGGTTCAATTCTGGAGCTACCAACACAACATTTTGCCATGACATAAATAGAAGATATCCTAAAATTTATTGTCGCCAATTTGTGACGGTACATTTACAATTAATGTATGGCTTATTAGATAATTCCGGGACTAGTAATTGTGTGGGAGCTTTAGTCAAATATGGACCGATTTCAGAATAATTTGATAAGATGATTTAGAATAAAATAAGTTTGGACCAATTTAAAAATTAATACCAACATAAAAAGATGATTTATGGGCACAAAGACTTTATTTAGGAAAGAAGCTGTTATGGATGGAGGCTATGTGAAATTATGGACATTATAATGGGGAGAAACCTTTTGTAATAGGCTAAGTCCTCGTGAAAATTAGAATATACATACATCTATATACCAAATTTCATCGAATTATCTTAAAAATTACGAACTGTACTTTGTGCACAAGATTTACATGGTCATCTATCCAGCCAGACGGACAGACAGTGATTCTGGGAAGATCAGCAAACTTAAAGATGGGTCTAGGGCCAATATTTTAAATTTTTACACACATCAATTGTTTACACATACGCATAATACCCTCTCGACAATTATAGAGTCACTATAACAACGAAATGTGTATGTGCGACAAAAAATTGTTTATTTTCGTTTATTTATTTCGTTTTGTAGCTCTGAAGGTGCTTTAAAGCAAGAAATAATTTTTATTAAAGTGTACAAATAAACATTCACGACAATTGGCTTTATTTATTTAATATTTTATTATTTTTGCAATTTTCATAAATAAATATAAAAAAAATTACAAACAAACAGTGGAACTTCTAAAACAACACCATTTTAAAGAGAATTAAGAAAAAAAAAACAAACTGATTTCTTAAGGAACACCGTAGCCGACGATAAAATAAATAAAAAATAAATAATAGGCCAAATTTTAAATGTTATTTGATGAAATCAAATTGAAAAATCTCATTTTCAAAGTTTTTATTTCGAATTCGAATTAGGTTAGGTTAGGTTCCATTGGCAGCCGTGATCAAGCACAGCTCAAGTAGGTCCTTAATTAGTTCCCGTTGTGCTACCATGTCACACCGTCTCCCATGGGTCCTTTGTTATCTGGCTGCTAGTGTTGCCACGCAGCCACTCGGTCGATTCAACAAAGGAGTGGATCCTGTTTAAATCAATATCAGAGAGGCAAGTGTCCCCAAGGGCTCTTCGACCAAATATTTCAAGTCTTAAATCTTCGAATGCCGGACAATTACAGAGAAGATGTTCCGTTGACTCTTCCTCCTCCTCGTCGCCACAACCTCTACAAAAGTCATTATAAGGGAGCCCCAGCCTCTGGGCGTGCCTCCCAATGGGCCAGTGGCCAGTTTTAACCACAATTAGGCTCCTTAGGTGATGTCTGGACAGCTGTAATGCGCGCCGGATACTTACTAGGATACTTTATGAAAATATCGTTATTCGTTATGATTTTAAAAGTGTTTTTCAAAACTGGGCCTTATATCGAGCCGATAAGATAGGTAGAAATTAGATACCTGCATGAAAAAAGAAAAATATGCATTTATTCCATTATGAATTTGAATAAATGAATGAATTGATTGAATTAATGAATGAATTGTTTAAATGAATGAATTGTGCTTGTTAACTCTCTTGTGTTTGTCAATGGATTGGTTTTGTGTGTACGCTAAAGAGGCAGATACACAAAATATTATTGTTTTCTTAGAGGATGGTTTTTTATTGCTTTTCTATGAATGAAACATTCATGCAGGTCTCTAGTAGAAATGGCTGTAAGTTTTCAACTAACACACTTAGATCAAAAGATCCATATACAAACCCCCGCCGTAGAACTTACCCGAACTTCTAACGAATACAATCCGTAAAAGGTGGCATATGCCATTTTGGCTAGCCGCCTTCTCGCCATTGCAGGGCTGTGACAAAGGAGATGTTCTACTTTCTCCTCCTTTCGCCATCGCAGCTGCGGCAGTAGCACTGTGCAACAAGAAAAACAGCCTCAGTACTTGCAACGTGAAATAAAACAAGACTATTAGTAGAGCAAATCTGCCAAGGGGTTTTGAAAAGTTAGCTCGGTTTCCTGAAATATCGGCCCCCAAATTTTTGGAATTTTTTGGAAAAGTCAAAAAAAATATACTAAGAGTACTTCTGAGCTAAAAGACTATTTCAGATGTCTTCAGTAGAATTGTATGCCGATTCTTTTGTAAGAATATATTGACCCTCTAACCCAATGCCTTTTACGTCCAGTGGAACCCGTAAGGTTGTGCCAAGTCCAGCAAGCGCATACTCCCTAATGTTCTCCATTATATCTCTGTACCCTTGTACCCATATGATATGATATGATATGATATGATATGTCAAACTGCTAACTCTACTCTTGTAGATAGGGGCCTATTACAGATAGACCTACACTGGGAAACAAGGCTAATTTAGCGACGCAAAAATCATATCTTCTAAACTAATAATCTCATCCACAATAAATGTATGGATGAATTATAGGCCAGGATACAGTTGTTAAAAATTAGGCAGCTTTTTTTAATACAGTGGGCGCTGTATGTTGTTATATAAGAACAATTTTGCCAATATAATTCTATATGTGGCAAAAAACTCTTCCAAATTAATAGTATGACCTTCAAAAACTGTATGGATGAATTAAAGGGATTAATGTACGCTATAAGATCGTTAAAAATTAGCGAGATGTTTTTATCAGAGTAGGTGACGATAAAATTCTTAACTTAGGAACTGTATCAGTTTTATTGCTTTAATTATCTTTTTATCAGTGTTCGAAAAAAAGCCAAACATTATCTAGTATACGGTACACACACCTAGAAACGATATAAATGTATTTAGTGTTTGTGTATTACCGTACATAATTATTATCAAAAGAGTAACAAACATTATATGGTTTTCTGTTTGTTATGAAACAGAACAATTGTAGTGACTCTGTCGACATACATTATATTTTAATGTTCTTTAGTTGTTGTTGCTTGGCAATTTGCACGATTAGATTTTGTATGGTTTGTTTTTGTAAAAAATTTTTTTTGTGTTTACCAGCCAAAAGGGCGCTTAGCGCAATTGAAACGAACGAAAATTAATGTGCTGAAACGAACACAACGATGTTTGTGTTTTTGTTGTGTTTTTTGTTCTCATGTTTATTCTGAGTTTGATTAGAAGAGTAATTTTGTTTTTGACGAAGATTATAGAAACTTTTTTATGGTATTTGTTACACAAACACTATATCCCGTTTAGACACTTTCTGATTCTAACTGCTTATTTTACGATTTCGAAAGAATTCTTAAAAATTTTAAAAATTATAACACAATTTGTAGTTTTTTAAAATTATTTTACTGCTATTTAATAGCTCATCATTGTAAATTGTTTATTAAAATAAATTATATTTAAACTCAATATTATATATCTTTTTTCTTAAAATAAATAAACAAAGTCCCCCTCCAGTTGAAACTTAAAACAAAAAAACCCAAAAACAAAAACAAATCCAAATTGTGCAATCAAAGCTTAGAAAAAAATATAAATCAAATGATCACAGTTTATTTTATTTTGCCAGACAATAAAGTCACATTTGCAATAAATCGATAATAATTAAAAATTTAATAAAATTAACAAAAAAAAAAAAAATAATGGAACTCTTACAAAGTGATGATGAATTTTTACTTAAGGAACTGGAACGTAAAGATGGAATTTATTCTTTTATATTCAAAGAACTGGAAGCCAGTAAATTTCAAACGGAGTTTAAAGAAAAATCGCAGCAAATAAAAGAAGATTTACCAGAAAATAAGGAGTGTCAGTGGATTATAGAAGATCTGAATACTAGACAAATTCTTAATAAAGAGACGAATTTTCGAATAAAAAAATCTCCTTTAATTTCTTCAGCAACTGCCTGTATGGGAACCCCATGCTCCTCGAAGCCCTCCTTAATTTACGGGGATGCATTTATAAAATATTCTGTAGCAAATTTTCAGGAGTCATGGCAATCGAATTTCAATAAACAATTTCAAACTAAATTTAATCAACCGATCTTTCAACAATTTGATTCTATGCACTATTTAAATGTACGCAAAGCTAAATCCCCTTTTCCCCATATTCATGCACCCCTGGTACGCAATAGACGCCATGAATTAAAAGAAACTAAAGAGTATAAGAACTATATGAATGGCATTAAAAAAGTGGCGGATTTAAGAGAGCTCTTTCCTTTGGATCCAGATGTCCATGCACCCTTTAAGGAGTTACAAGAAAGTTTTATAGAGAGAAAGTTTGGAGGACTATTAGCAAAAGACCAAAAGTGTTTAAAGTAATTATATTTAAAGTTTTAATATTTTGTGGTAAAAATAAAAATTAAAAAAATTAGACTTACCTTTTTATTTTTTACCTGAAATACATAAAAAAGTGTTAGTAAAACTTATTAAAACATACAAATTATAAGGAAGACCAAATTAAACCTAGCGTAATAGTCTTTTTTTCTCATACACTCCACCAAAACTAAAAAAAACCCCAATTGAGATTATCCTTATACTTGAAAAGTTACGAAATTTTAAAACGTCCGACTTAAAGCTTAGAAATTTCTTCACAGACTTTAAAGAATTTAAGAAAAACGTACAATTATGTTAAGCGAAAATGGGCAAAAAAAAAACTATGAAAAGGCCACTTAGGCAGAACCAGAGAACTGCGCCGTCAAGTTTTGTCGGCGGCGGCGGCTTGCAAAAGTATTGCCGGCGGCGGCTCAAAGCCGACTTAAACTTAGGCCCATCCAATAGGCCTGCTTACTACTACAACAATACAAAAAACAACAGGCATTTTGTTTGTGTAAAATTCCTCGCCGTTGTCTAAATCTTACTACCCCATAGGCAAAATAAAAGGAAAAATGTGTTTTGTGTGCATGTATGTGTGGCAAAAAACCAGAAAAGTAAACAAAAATATACACGTATAAGGAAAATGTAAACAACTTTTGATATCGTTGAGGAATAAACCAAATAAACATCTGGCTTCTTATGCAGACCTATTGGATAGACCTTGGGCCAATTTAAAAATAATTTTTTTTACCAACTTTCATATTTTAGTTTGAATAATAAAATTAATTTGCATATATACTTATTTAAATGCTTGTGGACTATAATCTATTCCTAAATGAGATTTTAAATTTTACCGCAAAACCTTTGAAAATATACAAGTACTATATCTTACTCATTAACATTTGTATTTATTAAAAAAAAACTGTTTTTATTAAAAATAAAAAGAATGGAAAATTTTTTTTTCTAGTTTTGGTTATGCGTTTCTTGTAGGGAATACTCGATTAAATGACAGTGACCGGCGGCTGATTTTAAGCCGACTTTAGTCGATAAATTTTCGGCGGCGGCTGTTAAAAATAATCGGCGGCGCGGCTCAGCCGGCTTAAGCCGTCAAGGCGCAGGTCTCTGGGCAGAACCCACACCAACAACAGACAAAACAGGTTTTTTTTTACTAACATATGTGGTTTGATCCCTGCAAATAATATTGGACCACCTGATCCATTTTGATAAAATTGACTACTCCATGAAGTGGCCCGATGTAATGCAAGCATGGACCATGTCATTGTTAAAAAGTGTTTGTACTGACACAACATGTCTTCGTTTTTTAACGACGTGCTTTCGTTTTTAAACGACTTCAAAACTGATCCTCTTGAGTAGACCATGGAGTTGTTTTAAAACTACTCCTTTTTAGGCCAAAGCTGGGTTATATGGTCCTCCCCTAGGACATCGTAATGTTAAATAGACCATGTTTTTCCATACGTTTGGTTTACTTTTGGACTAGTCCTGGTCCCTTGTGGGCTACTCTTTACACGCGTGTTTGGACTGGTCCTATTGTTTGCAGGGATACAACGTATCCACACAGAGTAAGACAAAAAAGACTGAAACGAACCTCGTTGCACATAATTGCTTGGTTTGTTGCTGCATCTTTAGCGGTTCATTAAAATTACTTTTGCATATACATGGTGCGATTTTTATCGCAACAGCTTTTCTGTGCAACCGAACTTAAATACATTTTTCGTCAAATGAGAAAACAAACAAACGAACAAGACGAATCGAAGAGTACACTCGCTTGTATATCCCTTATAATTCCTCTTTTCCCTCTCGACCATAAAATAAGAATCCCAGCTGCAAAAATCCCACAATGTAAACGGACACTTACCGATTGTCTTTAAAGACAAAGACTTGATTAGACGTTTTTTTAGTGTGAGTTAACATCAAACAAGTGCTGCTTGAGTGCCGTTTCATGATTTGCGAGTTTTTCTTAAGTTTGACAAAAATCTTAATAGAGTAATGCCTCTTCTTCATCATAATAGGTGGTCTTAGTGAAATCGATAAACTGTTTTTACTGATAAGCAATCGCTGCCCTTAAGATTCACCCATATCAGGCTTTGTTCGCATAAATATTCAAAAATGTTATAAAATTTATTAATATTTTGAATTATACAGCCCACCCCCTACAAATAATTTAACGACGTATTTTTTTAAATTTCAAAATTGTTTTAATAGAAATATGTTTGCGCAAATTACATGTTTCAAGAAAAATTTCCTATTTATAGAAAATTTTGCGCAAGATTGCTTTTTAAAAGTAAATTTGCTATGAATAGGAATGATTGCACAAATTTATAGGAAATTTAGCACAAATTTGATACTTATAGATATTTTTGATCAAATTTGTTATTTATAGATTTTTATACCCACACCACAATAGTGGAGAGGGTATTATGCATTTGTGCTGATGTGTGTAACGCCTTAAAATATTGGTCCTAGAACCACCTTAAAGTATACCGATCGTCTAAGAATCACTTTCTGAGTCGAACTAACGATGTCCGTCCAGCTGGCTGGCTGGCTGTCCATGTAACCTTGTGCGCAAAGTACAGGTCGCAATTTCGGGCCGAATCGTAGGACCACGAGGGAAGATAGGGAGAAATTTCTTCCTCTCAGAAACTATCAAACCGATTTCAATGAAATTTAAAACATAGATAACACCATATCTATATGGACACAAAATGTATGCATTTTTTTAAAAATAGGACCACGAGGGGAGATAGGGGAAATTTCTGCCTCTCAAACCGATTTTAATGAAATTTAAAACATAGATAGATCCATATCTATATGGACACATTAGCAATACAGTTTTTCAAAAATAGGACCACAAGGGGAGGTAGGGGGAAATTTCTGCCTCTCACAAACTTTCAAACCGATTTTCATGAAGTTTATAAGCATAGATAAATCTATATTTATATGGACACATAAGCATGATGTGTTTTAAAATACTGTGGTGTAGGGTATCATATGGTCGGGCTTGACCGACTATACTTTCTTACTTGTTTTTTTTTTTAAATTTTCTTAAAAAATTGCTATTGAATTTCTTAAAATTTGGCATGCAGAAACTGTAACATCTGAAAGGAATAGGGAATAGGGCGTGGGATAGGGCAATAGCCGTAAAAGCTCCCCTAACCTATATCTTTTAAAGTAATGAACGGGTTTTCTTAAAATTTCGCATGCCGAAACTGGAACATCTGAAAGGAAATAGGGAATAAGATGTGATAGGGCAAGAAGGGTAAATGCTCCCCCTCCCAATATCTTCGTAGCTAATCGAACGATTTTCTTGAAATTTTGCAGGCAAATCGTGTTACAGCTGGAAAGTACTATAGCCTATAGTTTTTATTATTAAGGGCGTGAAGCAAGAGGGGTAAAAGCTCCCCCTCCCTATGTCTTCTTAACTAATCAACAGGTTTTCTTAAAATTTGGCATGTAGACACTGTAACATCTGAAAGAAAACAGGGCATGAAATAGGGCAAGAGGAGTAAAAGCTCCCCCTCCCTATATCTTCTTAACTAATCAACTGATTTTTTTGAAATTTGGCGGGCAAAGAGTGTAACATCTGGAAAGAACTATAGCCTTTTATTTTAACTGATCAACCGGTTTTTTTTTACACTATACTGTAACATCTAAAAGAAATAAGTTATATAGCAAATCAACGTTTGCGAGGTCAGCATTTGTTACAAATAGAAAATGTTGCACAAGTTTAGCTTAAATAATAAATTTGCTATTTTACGCAAATTAGCTATTTAAAGTAAATTCGCAATTTATAGACAATTTTACATATTTGCTATTTATAAAAAATGTTGTGCAATTTATACGAAATTTCGTGCAATTCGTTGCCTAAAATTGCTAGTTTAAGAAAATTTGACCAAATTTGCAAATAATAAAACATTTTGCAATTTATTGGGAAATTCGGTATTTGTAGGAAATTTAAGCCATATTTGCTTATTTTAGAAATTTTCGCACAAGTTTGCTTTTTATTAGAAATGTTGCCCAAAGTTGCTATTTATGGGAAATTTTAAGTAAATTTGCTTCTGTTAGAAATTGTAGCCCAAATTTTATATTTTTAGACATTTTCTCAAGAATTTGCTATGTATATATAGCAATATGCCAATATCAACTTTTTGCGAAAAAAAAAATAACATTTTTATTGTTGAAAATGGTTCTTTAGGGTATCAGAAGCAACTTTTGTTCCGCGACTTTTTTAAAATTCCGTTATTTTAAGGTTCTTGAAGAAAATCAAAATTTTGACCGTTAAATTTCCAGAATTCGACCAAATGTTGTTTGGCAACTTTGTACAAAATCGTATGGCGAGTACTTTTGTAGAACATATGATTTCAAAATATTTGCAAATACAGGGTGTTTTGATGCATTTTTCCAAATTTTTTTTTACGCCATCTAGCGGCAATAATTTGTACTAACAATATTCAAGAATTAGAAAGGTAATTTGAATACCTTTCCAAAAACTTGAAAATCGGATGAAAAATAACCGAATGAGAAAGAAAAGATCTATAAGAAAATTAAATAGTATCAAATTTATATTAAAATATGTATGTATGCAACTTTTATTAAATCGATCATTAAAGTTTACATTTTTAGTTTTGCGGAAAAATTTTAGTTATTTTACTAGAAATGTATTTATTAGAAATCTTTATTATTTATACTTTTAAAAACATCAAGTTATTTTATTTTTTAAATTTTTAGAGATCTACATAAGAGTGCAAATTCTTTAGCTTTTCTTTGAGTTGGGACTCTAAATCAAAATTTTTTGTTTGCCAAACCTTTTCACCGTGATATTTATAATTTAAACCTCTCAACATATTTATTTGCTTTTTTTAAGAATTTTTATCCGATTACTCTGTACATCGACATAAGATAGTTCATTTTATAAATTAAATAATTCCATAGGCTCATTCACATAAAGCAAATTTAGAAATAGGACTTTACTCTCCGTAAGTCGTTTTTTTACTTGTTGTTTGCTCCATCTCTTCCAATCTCTTTATTCGTTCCTTAGCATTCCATTTTTTATTTTCCTGAAAAACCTTTTTCATTATTTTCACACCATTTTCCATATCTTGCTTCGTTGGATAGAACTGCAAAATATCGAAAAGGAAGTGAATGCATTTGTTTTGCCGGGCCTTTATTTGCTGACATCTGGTGTATATTTCTTTATGAGGTGCCATATCCTCGTTCCTCTTCGCCATCGCAAACACTCTCTCCACATTGATATTACTGTGGAATGAGTATACATCATCAACAGGTCTATCGATATATCTTTTTAACATTGAATCCTTCGTTTGGAAAATGTTAACATCTTTTTCAAATTCGCAGTAAGCAAATTAAGCTTGTCTGTGTTAAAAGCAAATTGACATTTGTGGGGAATTAAATTCAAGAACGATCTTCGAACTCTAAATATTTGATACAGCACGTCCCTGAAAGTAAGATGATCACAAGCAACAATTGATTTACAAGTGCTTATATGTTTTAGTGGTCCAATGCAAGCTGCGTGGATAAGTACACAGAATTCAAGTTGATACAGAAAATTTGTGTCTGTAATATAATCATGAATCATTTTCGCATCCGTGTACGCTTCATCAATCGGTTTCTTTGTAAATTTGACTTATTGTTAGTTAAAATTTTTTAAAATTGTATTTCTTTATGTAAGATCAAGTCTGGTTTATTACGAAGAAAATAAGAGGTGTTTTAATAAGATCTGTCAAAAATTTTAAAAGCAACATGCATTTAACAAACACTTTTTAACATGGTCAAATTTACAAATTAGGTAAGGTCACTTTGCGGACTTTCCTTGTAAATTACATGAAAACCCAACGATAGAATTCAATTCTTATGGCGGCATCGCATTCAGGAGGTCATAATACATAAGGATTGGTGGGTCTGGTTTCTGGGTCAGAACCTTTTTATATTTTTGTGAGGCTGTGTAATTAATAAGCACGCAAAGGTGACGGCTAAAATATCTACTGCCGGTTTATCACAATAGTAAATGAAATATAAGTATATTTACTTATCACATGGAAAGAAATTTTGTTTCCCAAAGTGAAAACAGTGTCTATATTCTTAATAACTAATGTTAAACTAGTTTAAGTAGCATAAATTTACGTTTTTTTCAAAATTCACCCTGTTTTTTTAATCAATTAATAAAATTTGTCGAAAATAGGCTGTACTGTTTATACTACACAGAAAAAAGTAAAAAACGGGTTTGATCACCAAAATAATTGAAACAAGCAAAAAATTGTTTAATTTTGCACCTATCACCGAAATGATTATACCAATTACTCAAATTTGCAAAAATTTCAAAACAAGGATTTTTTTTCCAATTAAAAAGTTTTTACATTTTAATTACAAAAATAATTGAAAAAATTATTAATATTAAACAATATTTTAATTGAATGAATTAACAAATTAATTAAAAAAAATCAATATTTTAATTGAATGAATTACTAACGTAATTGATTACAATACAGAAAATTAATTATTTTAATAATTGTATTGATTAAAACAGTGATTGAATTTTTGCATTAAATCGATTAAATTTTTAATTGAATAAATTAAAAAGTGTATTTGAAATACACTCTAAATTCAATTACGCAAATTATTCAATCAAACAAATTGTTAATTGAATAAGTTTGTTAAATCAGTTGATGGTTAAATGAAGCAAAATAATAATATTTAAAATATATGTTTTATTTAAATATGGTTTAAAAATAACTTGTTTTATTTGTTTAATTGTAATACCTCATGCTTAATTGTAAAAATTTTGAAATATTTTTTTGACAAAGGAATTTCATATATACAACTTTGCATAAAATTGTAGAATAACTCTGATTCTTCAGGGTATTCAAGATTGAAAACAACAAACTGTTTTTGTTGTGTAATTTGGCTGTACTTTTTGCACCTATTCACTTTAAACGCACAACATGAAATGACTCCAAAAATAATTCAATAATTAACAAACAAAGAAAATAAACACCAAATTTCGATTGCGACCGTAACCACCGTCAACACTGTGGTCAGCCACAAGGCGATTTTTTATTTTACGCATAATATACATATGTAGGCTCATTATTTTGGTGGTCATAATTGTAAATCGTCTATAACAAATTTCAGTTCATTTTTTACTTGTTGATAGTTTTTTTTTTGCACGCGACACTTACTGTTCTTTTTGATGACAAAAACATGTGTGTATGTAGGTACATGTAAGAGCAAAGACAATAAATTTATAAAGATGTTGGTTGCACTTGTAACATTTTTCGCAAACTGTTGATGAGGGAGGAAAGCAACAAGGAGAAAGCAACAAAGTGTTCAATTTAAACAACCGAGTTGATTGATTCAATTAAACTTATAATTAAAATTAAGCTTAAAATCCAGTACAATTTTAATTGAAAAAAAAATATTCTTTTTTAATTCAATCAATTAAGAACGTAATCAAATTTATTTTAAAATTCAAAAATCACTATTAATTGAAAAAAAACTGCCAATAATTTTTTCTGTGTACGGCACAAATTCGGCTGAATATTATGCCTTGGGAGACAACAGAGTTATTGATGACTAAAATATCTAAAATTGTGCGGTGGTGCTTGAAGATAAAACTCCTACTTCAAAAGTTATAAGTGAATGAAGGTCAAAAAACCCAATTTTTTTAATTTCTTTCGCCTTTTTTTTACTTTTTCCTAATTTTCTTTTAAACGAAAAATGCGATCGCCACGCACCACCGCAGAATTTTAGATTTTTATGTCATTAACAACTGTGTTGTATGGCAAGCCATAATATTCAGCCCAATTTGTGCCGCGCTAAATGTAAGAAGTAGTATTTTCTTATTTTCAAGTTTTGTTTTTGCCACTTTGTTTTTTTCAGTGTATTATTCCAACAAAAACCAAAAATGAAAGATTGCTACCCAAACTAACTATTCAATACATAAAAACATTGATTTTGTAGCTAACGACATAAATAATGCGTTAAATTCATAAAAAGTCAAAAAAACCAAGTTTTAAGGGCCACTCTAAATATCCGTTTTAGGACAAGTTGCCCCTCTAATAAGCAAGTATTATTAAGTATTATTATTAATTATTATTATTATACCCTCCACCACAATTAGTTGTGAAGAGGGTATATTAAGTTTGTCATTCCGTGTGAAACTTTTTTATTATTCATCTCAGACCCCATAAAGTATATATATTCTGGGTCATTGAGTAATTCTAAGTCGATTTAGCCATGTCCGTCTGTCTGTCCGTCTGTTGAAAACCCGCTCACTTTCGAACAACTCAAAAGAAATGAACAAACTTGGTGGCAAATTGCTTGTAGTTATCCTAAGCAGTTTGGGATTGAAATCCAGCAAAATCGGTTCAGTAGGACCAGAGCTATGAATCAAAATGTGAAACCACCACCTAAAAAAATTTATAATTTTGTTACAAAAAATAACATAAATGCTGGAACAAGGCACGGAATGAGATAAGATTTTGCAAAAATTTGTGTATTTGACTGGAAATCACGCTGTTAAATTTCGTGAAGATCCGTCCATAATTTACCCTAAGCCCCATATAAACACTACTCCCGGAAAACAGTTTAGTATGTCTAAAATCGTAAAAAATAACGCTAGCGTAATAAAATTTGGTTCGTCACAGTTTTTAAGGACTAGAAATGATACTGTGAAATTTCGTGACGAGCGGTCCATAATTTACCTTAGGCCCCATAGAAACCCTACTCCCGGAAAACAGTTGATTACGCCTAAAACCGTAAAAAATAACGCTAGCGTAACAAAATTTGGTACGTCACAGTTTTTTAAGACTATAAATAACACTGTGAAATTTCGTGACGATCGGTCCATAATTTACCTTAGGCCCCATATAAACCCTACTACCGGAAAACAGTTTAGTCGCCTAAAACCATAATTAATAACAAATCGTCACAGTTTAAGATAATAATAACATCATACAGATATTACTCCTTAAACATTCAAACTGTCGGTGGTGGGTATCAAAGATTCGGCACAGCCGAATATAGCACTCTAACTTGTTATTATTAATAAGTATTAAAAATCATTCGGCATTAATAGCTTGAAAACGAAAAAGTTAATTTTTTTGGCATATTGCTATGTATATATGTGAACAGTTGCACAAAGTCGCCTTTTAGAGTTAATTTTGCTATTTAAAAGAAATTTAACGCAAATTTGCTATGTTTAGAATATTTTCCAAAATTTACTTTTTATAGGAAATTTTGCTAATTTTTTCAATTTATTCGAAATTTCGTGGAATTTTGCAATTTATATGAAATTTCCCGAAAATTTCCTTTTTATAAAAAAATTTGCTATTTATTGGGAAATTTGCACAAATATGTGTGTAATATATAGAAAATTGTGAGCAAGAATGCCTTTCATAGTATATTTTTGCTATTAATAGGAAGTTTTGCACAAATTTTCTATTTTTAGAAAATTTTCGCAAATTTTTTATTTATAGGATATTTTGCGCAATTTGTTATTTATAGCAAATTTGGCGCAATTTTGTATTTTATTGGAAATTTACCGAAAATTTGCTGTTTATAGAAAAATTTTCTATTTATTGGGAAATTATTCCAAATTTTTTTTTTTATAAAAAATTTTGCACAAATTTGCTCTCTATAAGAAAATTAACGCAAATTTGCTATTTATACGAATTTTTTCACAAGTTTTCTTCAAATTGGAAATTTTGCACAAATTCGCTTTTTAAGAAAATTTTGCCCAAATTTTTGAGCAAACTTGATATTTTACAAGTTTTCTTCAAATTGGAAATTTTCCACAGATTCGCTTTTTAAGAAAATTTTGCGCAAATTTTTAATTGTTAGAAATTTTTGAGCAAACTTGATATTTATGAAATACTCCGCAGCAATCTTTATTTTAATTAAACCTAATATCTGCACTGCGTTTTAATTATGCACAAATAAACAAAACAAAACTAGGCTACACCCCTATTTACTTTCTTAAATAACCTTTTTCTATAGTTTCGGTAAACATTAAGTAACACCTTCCTCTCTATTTGCAACAAGCAATCTATATTTTATAATTGCATTATTAATCTGTCCAATCCTTCGTTCATATTATCCTAGATAAATCCTTTCACAATTTCAGCCGTCAGTATAACTTGATTACAATGCACACACAATGCAGGCTGTGTAAGAGCAATCTTTGTGATATTGTCCTTGATTTCACAATATTTAATTTTCCATTTTTTAATTATCTACACTGTTTGTTTTATATAAATAATATTAAGAAAAAATTTTGTCTTTTATTTCTTTTTTAAGCTTTTAACGTTCATTAAATTTGCATTAATTTTTTTTTTTTTCATTCACACGGTTTGAAGAATTTTTTTTTTCAATCCTTAATGTTGTTTATACTCCTGCATGATTTTATATTTTTTTTTTCTTCCTTTCTGATACTCTTTATCTCAGTTTATCTTGGTTGCAAGGAATGTTGTTGTTGTTGTCTTTCCTCACTGTCCATAATCTTAACAAATCAAGTGTCTGATTAAATGTTAACACCTTAAACTCAGGTGTCTTTGGCAAATGATAAATTAATGATGACTCTGATGAGGGTTGAGCTTGAGTAAAAATAAGTGTATAAAGGTTGGATGGATGGTTGCATGGAAGTGAATGACACAAAAAATATTTTGTTCCTAAGATAACAAGCGATTCATTCAAAGGAAAAATGGCGGAAAAAACTCAAATGTAATTTAGTTCAGAAAGTCTAGGCAGTATGTTTAAGAAGGCATACTTTCGTATGAGATTGTAGGCTGTATTTTGCAGAGTTTTTAAAGAACAAAATATTTAGAAAAAGGGAAAACTTTAAGAATTACTTTGTAAAGTTTGTAAAAAATACTAAGTTTTACCCAAACTTTGCACAAATTTTACATTTAATGGAAATTAAGTTTGCTTTGAAATGGAAATTTTGTCCAAACTCAGTATTTGTAGGAACTTTTCTTAATAAATTTTTATTGTTTTGCGCAAACTTGTGATTTTAACGAAATTTTAGGAAAATTATTATTATTCAACGCACAGTGGCTGAAAATCGTTTTTCATCGGCCAAAAATCTGTAACTTTTGAACCGATTTTTTTTGCAGGAGAGAAGACTTCTTGAACTTTTTTACAGTTTTAATTTTGTTAAAATCCGTTTAGTAGTTGTTGAGAAATTTAAGGTCAAAGTTGAACTGTTGATGTTTTTTAGCATTTAGTATGAAAATGCTAATGATTGAGATTGAGAACTATGGTATTTTTTTATTAAAAAAGTGGGATTTTTTCAGCCCATTGTTTTAAGAACTTTTTAATCTACATAACTGCCGAATTTCGTTAGCATATCTTTGTTCATGTCAGATTTATAGAATGTCTATTTTTCATTGCTAGAGATAAGTGGATCTGACGTTACCAACAATATATTAAACAGATCTTCGTTTGTAAAATTTCGTGACATTTTTCTGTTATTGTGCTCCCTATAAAATCTCTAATCTTTATTCCTTTTTTCCTGGACTTCCTCTCACAGATCTCCTAGTGGTACTAAATGATGCCTAATGACATCCTCTCCATGATGAAGGATTTTATGAACTGTTGCAGACATATTTCTCCATGGATATTTTCTATAATCAATTCGTTCATTGCATGCAAGTAAATCAATGATTGTTTTAAATCTTGATGTAAGACTTATATCAACTTCGTTATTTCAGATGCTTTTTTGGGATCAGAAAGTAACTTGCTGTATTCCCATCATTCGTATTGCCTGATCCTTGTTTCGGTTGGTCTATAATCAACTCATATTTGCGAAATTCATCCTGAACATGCTTCTTTTTTATACTCCATTAATCCTTGTTGGTGTCATTGTTTCTTATTGATCCTGTAGGTCCAAAACCCAAATCATAGCTGATTTTTAGTATGTGCTCTATAATTTGTATTCTTGTATGTAGCGGCGATAATCCAAATTCATATGCATTAGTATTATCTTATGATTTTCCCGGGACTTGGTTTAATTAGCTTGATGTGGTTTGGCATATAATGCAGCTGGATGAAACCTTTGTGTCAGTCAAAGCCTGGCCTACTTTTCCATCTATCATCTTTAGCACTATTTGATAGTTAACTTCAATTATATGGCCATCTATTTCTAATTCTAATGGTAGAATAAAAAACTAAAATGGGCTAAAGTAGGATACGCTTAAAATCCCACAGGTATTGGTAATTATATAATATAAAATACCAAGCACAACTTGGCTTGGTACACTTATATTTCAGTCATATGAATAGGTAAAATAAAAAGAGCAAAAGAAATGTTGCGAATAATTTTACACAAACTAAAAAAGTGTTCTATAGGCTTGTACAAACAGGTTCAAAAGTGCATATGGGTTTAAAGTGGATACTTTCACCTTCCTACAGCTAGTAAAATCTCTCTTACCCCTTTTGACCCTCATAAATTCTATTCTTCTTAACTTCAATTTGACTAAAATATTGAACCTGAAAAAATATTTAATAACACAGCAGGTATAATCGGTACAGTAATACAACATAAGATTGTTTGAAGACTGCTTTACTACCAATATAAAAAATGTTTAACCCACTATTGATAAGAGTTTGACATAAAACATAATCCATCCGATTAAAAAACTAGAAAAACCGTTATAAAATCAAGCCAAAAAATCCGTTTTATCCGAATATCTCCAAAGGCAAAGGAGATAACCTAAAAATTTAAGCATATTTTTTGTAGCACACCTTAAATTTAATTTTTTTTGAAATCCATAAAATATTTTTGGTGAATTTTTTAAAAGTTTGAATTTCCGATATACCAATTTTAGAGGTCCACAACTCCCGACCCTCCATTATTTCAATTCAACTCAAAAGCTATCCGGCTATGACAGTTTAAAATTTCATTCAAATATGTTCAGCCGTTCATAAGAAGCAAAATAATTTTTCAAAACAAAACGTTCGTAAACCCTTGTGTTATATTTCAGTCATATGAGCAGCTTAAATAAAAATAGCAAAAAAAAATGTTGCGAGTAATTTCACTAAAATGAAAAAAGTGTTAAACAGACGGGTCCAAACGGGTACAAGAGTATATACAGGGTAAAAGAAAACACTTTCACCTTTCTATCAGTGGTTTCACCTTCTTGGTCCCTTTTGGGCCGCAAAAGTTCTATTGTACTAAAGTTGAAATTTGACAAAAATATAGTAGTTTAGAAATTTTATTTTTGAGTAATTTCATTAAAATGAAAAAAGTGTTAAACAGACGGGTCCAAACGGGTACAAGAGTATATACAGGGTAAAAGAAAACACTTTCACCTTTCTATCAGTGGTTTCACCTTCTTTGTCCCTTTTGGGCCGCAAAAGTTCTATTCTACTAAAGTTGAAATTTGACAAAAATATAGTAGTTTAGAAATTTTTTTTTGAGTAATTTCATTAAAATGAAAAAAGTGTTAAACAGACGGGTCCAAACGGGTACAACAATATATACAGGGTAAAAGAAAACACTTTCACCTTTCTATCAGTGGTTTCACCTTCTTGGTCCCTTTTGGGCCGCAAAAGTTCTATTGTACTAAAGTTGAAATTTGACAAAAATATAGTAGTTTAGAAATTTTTTTTTTGTGTAATTTCATTAAAATGAAAAAAGTGTTAAACAGACGGGTCCAAACGGGTACAAGAGTATATACAGGGTAAAAGAAAACACTTTCACCTTTCCATCAGTGGTATCACCTTCTTGGTCTCTTTTGGGCCGCAAAAGTTCTATTGTACTAAAGTTGAAATTTGACAAAAATATAGTAGTTTAGAAATTTTTTTTTTGTGTAATTTCATTAAAATGAAAAAAGTGTTAAACAGACGGGTCCAAACGGGTACAAGAGTATATACAGGGTAAAAGAAAACACTTTCACCTTTCTATCAGTGGTTTCACCTTCTTTGTCCCTTTTAGGCCGCAAAAGTTCTATTCTACTAAAGTTGAAATTTGACAAAAATATAGTAGTTTAGAAATTTTTTTTTGAGTAATTTCATTAAAATGAAAAAAGTGTTAAACAGACGGGTCCAAACGGGTACAACAATATATACAGGGTAAAAGAAAACACTTTCACCTTTCTATCAGTGGTTTCACCTTCTTGGTCCCTTTTGGGCCGCAAAAGTTCTATTGTAATAAAGTTGAAATTTGACAAAAATATAGTAGTTTAGAAATTTTTTTTTGAGTAATTTCATTAAAATTAAAAAAGTGTTAAACAGACGGGTCCAAACGGGTACAAGAGTATATACATGGTAAAAGAAAACACTTTCACTTTCACTTTTTTTGCCGCAAAAGCTCTATTGTACTAAAGTTGAAATTTGACAAAAATATAGTAGTTTAGAAATTTTTTTTTGAGTAATTTCATTAAAATGAAAAAAGTGTTAAACAGACGGGTCCAAACGGGTACAACAGTATATGCAGGGTAAAAGAAAACACTTTCACCTTTCTATCAGTGGTTTCACCTTCTTGGTCCCTTTTGGGCCGCAAAAGTTCTATTGTACTAAAGTTGAAATTTGACAAAAATATAGTAGTTTAGAAATTTTTTTTTGAGTAATTTCATTAAAATTAAAAAAGTGTTAAACAGACGGGTCCAAACGGGTACAAGAGTATATACAGGGTAAAAGAAAACATTTTCACCTTTCTATCAGTGGTTTCACCTTCTTGGTCCCTTTTGGGCCGCAAAAGTTCTATTCTACTAAAGTTGAAATTTGACAAAAATATAGTAGTTTAGAAAATATGTCCTAGCATCTCAAATATAAATAACACAACAGTCGCAAATCTTACCTTTTTAATGATAACAAGACTACCAACCTAGCAGAAAAGCAAGCAGGTCATTATCGCTTATAGTTTTTGTGCAATGATAATTTCTTTCGGATTAAATATTTATTAAAAAAAAATACTTTTTTCTGAATTAAAAAAAAAAGTTGTGTTTAACAACACGTCACACCCACAATTACCAATATTTTGACCAAATTTTTTGGCTACCTTAGTTTTAATATGTTCACTATTAAATCAAATTAAAATTTTTGAAATCGGTGACAAACAAAAATTGGACTTTTGGCCAATGAAATAAAATTTTCAGCCACTGTGCAACGGCATTTTGCACAAATTTTTATATGAAAATGTTGCATTTATTTGCTATTTAAAGGAAATATTGCACAAATTTTCATGTTTATTTTTATATGGAAATTAAAGCAAATTTTATATACACACGAAATTTTGTGCAAATTTGTTATTTATAAAAAATGTTTCGCCACAAGAAATTTGCGCAAATATGATGTATTTATATTTTGCATAAATTGTCTTTGTATATAAAAATGTTGCATTAATTTTCTATTTAAAGGAAATATGGCACAAATTTGAATGTTTATTATATAAATGGAAAATTACACAAATTTTGTTATAACACGAAATTTAGTGCAAAATCATTATTTACAGAAATGTTTTCCCAAGTTTGTTTCTTAAAAGAAATTTAAGCAGACACGCTTTATTTAGAACATGTGTGGCAAATGTATTAACTAAACTCACTATTAATTTTAAAATTTCAAACAAACTTATATGTTGTTGAAAATTTTTCACAAATTTGCTTGGTATATGAAAATGTTCAATTAATTTGCTCATTAGAGAAAATTTTGCACAAATATGTATATTTATTATTACATGAAAATTTACACAAATTATTATAAAATAAACTTGATTTTGGTACAAATTTTTTTTGTATATGAAAATGTTGCACTTATGTGCTATTAAAAGGAAATATTGCACAAATTTGCATGTTTATTTTTATATGGTTTTTTTTGTGCAAATTTGTTATTTATAGAAAATTTTTCGTCAAGATGGTGTCTTTAAAGAAATTGACGCAAATATGCTATGTTTAGAAAGTATTTAACAAATATATATTTTAAACAGCATTTTGCACAAATTTGTTATAAACTTAAATATTTTAAACAAACTTAATTTTTGTACAAAATTTTCCATAAATTTGCTTTGTATATAAAAACTTAGCAATAATTTTCTTTTTATAGGCAATTTTGCACAAATTAGCATGTTTATTATTATATGGAAATTTATACCAATTTTTTGTGCAAATTTGCTATTTACAAAAAATGTTTTCCCAAGTTTATTTTATAAAAGAAACTGAAGAAGATTTGCTATATTTAGAAATTTTTGACAAATGTATTTATTATAGTGCATTTTGCACAAATTTTTTTCAACCTTTTGCGCAAATTTTTTATTTCAAAGAAGTTTTGCTCAAATTTGTATATATATGTATATTTAAATATATTTATGTCCTTTTTTTATCTAAAAATAATATAAATTTCTTACTTCAAGTAAATGTTGCGCAAATTTGTTATTTGGAGGGTGCAAAGCTGAACTGAACCAAGTCATAAAATATAAAACGTATATGTATTTCAAAACTGGTGCGAAATTCTCCTAAAAGTTTAACTCTATCCAGTTGTGCAACGGACTCAATCAAAAAGTGTTTAGGTTCAAAGGTAACGGTTATAAACCAAAGTCAATGACTCCGAAAATTAATGGCATTTCACTTGTTCAAACTGAAAATATTTTCAAATTTTCTTTTTGGACTTGGTTCGCTTCAACTCTAAACAGCCCATTTAAAGATTGTTTTGTGTTATAAATACACAACTTTTGTTTAGCTAAAATTTTTTCAATATTTTTTATTCAGAAAATTTTACTCAAATTTTTTTTTTTTATGGTAAATTTTGCGCATGTTGGTTATTTAAAGATTTCTTTGTGCAAATTTGTTATTTACATTAGGTTTTATTTTAAAACAAATTCTGCATAAATTTGCTTGAATTTTGCAATAATTTACTACATTGTGGAAATTTTGCACAAATTTGTTTTGTATTTTGCTTTAATTTGTTATTTAGAGGAAATTTTCCACAAACTTATTATTTCAAGAAAATTTACCAAAATTTGTTTTTAATACCACGAAATTGTGCGCAAATTTATTATTTAAAGAAAATTTAGCACAAATTTGTTTCTAAAAATAAATTAGGGCAAAAATGCTTTTAAGAGAAAATGTTTGACAGATTTATATATGGCATTTAGCGCAAATTTGTATATTAATAAAAGTAAACTCTAGTCAAAAGGTATCAAATCGCACGATCTTGGTGGCCAATTCACTCCTTTTCTACGAGAAATAATGCGATTTTCTTACTATTCTTTCAAAAGATCCATTGTTTCACTTGCCGTGTAGCAAGTGGCACCATCCTATTGAAAGCACATATGCTTTACGTCTAAATCGCTACCGCCAAAAAAAGCTTCGGCTCATCTCCCTGTAGCGATTTCCTTTGACCGATGATACCTCATGTAAAAACACGCTTTAAAATAACACATATACAGTGGCCAATGGGGTTAGCTTAGTGATCCTACTTTTGTTTTATAATCACTTCTTGGTATTCAACAATAAATTTCCTTTAAAACTCTGTATTATTTAGTTTTCCTGCATCATTCTCCATACCACAGCTCTTGAAAAGATTGTCATTTATTTTGTCATTTTTATTTGTAAGTATTATATACATTGTACCCTACTAGCATTTGGAAGATTGTTTTATTAAAAATCACCTAACTAAGTCTTCCTCGAGTACTTTTGATGATTAACAACTGATTAATCCATTGCGCCTTTGAAAAAAGATTCAAAAATGATTATTTCTTATGCTTAAAAAGTAATTTATTGAAAATGCAATAATAAAACATACAGTAATCGAAAATGGATCATACAGGTGTTTGAAATATGACACTTTATGACGATCAGAAATATGACTACAAAATGAGTCAAAAAAGAGTCTTAGACGATCAAAAATACGACTAAAAAATGAGTCGAAAAAGACTCTTAAGGCCATTTTCTCATTAGGCGATTATCTTTTTTCCCAACGAAAAACTGCACATTAAAGAAATTTGGTTTTCTCAATGTCTCATTTGCTTCGATTTTATCGCAAAGCTAACCGGCACTCATCTGCCAATTATTCATTTTCCTTTTATTTGACGATCAGATAAATTCAGTCCGCTGACTCCCAACTTTTACATGTATTTTGAGTGGCGTTGCCAGCTGAAAACTTTGTTTTTTGTCGGTATATTGAGAAACCCAAAATCGTAAACGGACAGTTTATCGGTCCAATAAATTTATGTTGACATTAAGTAACAGACAGTTTGTCGATACATTGAGAAAATGGCCATTAGACGATCAAAAATATGACTAAAAAAATGTCTCGAAAAAGACTCGCAAATCATTACAAATATGAGTCGTTTATGAGACGAAACTGCACAGAAAAGCGGGTAATAAAAGACACCTCAAGAAGAGTCCCGGGTAAGGTACCATTTCCTCCCGAGAAAACAATCTTTTATGATTAGAAAATGAGCTCATATATGCTTATTTTAATCGTGCAGATGAGTCATAAATGACTCGAATATGATTAATTTTTTCATAAAAAGCTTGCAGGGTGTATACATATGTTATTCCCCAGCTAGCATTTTGTATCATAATCTAATCATTTAGGAATCAGCTTCAAGGGCGAAATACCCGTATATGAGCTCATTTTTCAATCATAAATGATACTCTCGTTGTGAGAAAATGGTACCCTACCGATGAATCACCTGAAAGAATCATTTGTGATACAATATTCCTTTTTGATCATTTCAATGTTGGGTTTTCTAATCATTATTAAATCGTTTTTGTCTCATTTTTTAATCGTAAATTGTATAGTTTTTGATTATATGTATGTATTTCATATCATTTTTTTAATTGTCATGTTTTTTTAATTTTTCTCCGATAAAATCAGCACCATTATGGCTTTTGAACCAAACAAAAGTAATTGGAAAAAGAAGAGAAGAAACAATTTGCAAACATTTATGTTCATAAATTGTCAATAATTGTTGGGCTTCTTTTTTAGCCCAGCTTTTTATCTGTTTGGCTGACATGAAAGTTTCTATTTGGCAAAAACAACAATTCAAAATACATATTTAAAAATCATTATTTGGACATATAAATGAATCATATATGAATCCTTTTTCAATGACTCAAGTGATAAATCAGTTTCAATCAGAATCATTTGGGTGATTTTATCAAAAAATAATCAGCCAAATGCTAGCTGGGTCATACATACTCATTTATATGGATGTATTATAAATTGTTTCGTCTTTTTATTCTTCCTTTCAACCTATAAATATTTTAATAGCTTTTATCGCCATATTAATGTTCCATTTAAGGAACCACAAAAAAAATCTTTAATATTCTACAAGATGAATATTTAAACAAATAGTCCTTAATTTAGAAAAGAAAGTAAAAACTACACACATACAAATATATATACAAGCACATGCATATATGTGTTTATGTTCACAACATTTGGAATACCAGTATCATTATCGCAGCACATTAAATTGGCTGACTTTGTTTATTGAATAAATATTTAAGGCCCATGAAGCCGATGATTGATCCTAAAATCTTTATTGTTTAAATTAATGATTAAATAATTTTCATGACTTGATGTTGATATTAACATTTTTGTTTTATAGACAAAATTAGTTAAACATGGCTGTTATATAGAAAATGTTAATACGTTGTTTTATCTATTTTAAGAGAATGATAGACAATTTGATTTATATGTATGTTAAATGCTTATAAGGTGGGAGTTCAAATTATCAGAAAATCTGTTAATGTTTTAAACGTTCTTCTTATTCTTATTTGCCTTAAGTTAACTTTTTATAGGACAATTTACGAAACATATTTTTTAGAAAATATTTCGAAAAATAATGGAAAATGTTTCAACAATTTGCTATTTATATACAAATTATGCACAAATTTACTACTTATTTATGAAAATTTGCCACAGATTTCCTTTTTATAGCAAATCTTGCATTAGTTTGCTATTTTAAAAAAATGTTGCACAACTGTTGCATTAATAAATAACTTCATTGTTGTAGAAAATTTTGCACAAATTTGCTTTGTTTATGAAATTTTGCTCAAATTTTCTTTTTATATTTAATCTTGAAATATTTTGCTATATGAACATTTTTAACAAATTTGATTTTTATATCTTACATTAGTTTGATGTTTATAAAAAAGTTCGGTTAACTTGCTTTTTATAAGAAATTTTGCACAATTTACCATTTACAGTCAACTCGCGATAACGTGAACTAATTTTTACCATGGCGTTTCACGTTTTCGGGTTTGTTCACGTTATCGAATGCCAAAATTTAAAAAAAATAACACCCCTATTTTTAAATAAATAGATAAACAAGCATTTTAAAAAACAATATTTTATTCATTTTTAATAACAAAAAATATATGTATAATTATGAGTAGACGAACAATAAACCTCTGCTTAATTTTTTAAAATAGCACGAAAACCTCACTAACGCTCTCTAATTTGTTGGTGAATTTCTAATTCACTTGATTTTAGCATCAGTCCGCTTACCGGTTATTTGTAAAGAATTTTTTCCATTTTCGGAAGCTGAGAAGAACGTAATGTTTTACGCTTTCCGTTACCATAAACAGTTTTCTTTACACGATTTGTTATTTCCTATTTTTTCTTCTTAATGGAACAAACTGTTGATTTAGCAACACCATATTTTCTAGCGCCACTGCCACTATAACGTTTTTGCAATAGTAATTCAAGAATATTTATTTTATCTTTCAAAGATAACACAAGCCGAAAGTGTTTTAATGACATTTTTCACTTTCACAAATAACACGGATAACGTAGCGATGTTAAAAACAGCTAACATGTCAGCGACATAAACCAATAAGTGAACTCAATTCGGGGATTTCCCAATTAAAAAAAAAAACATTTTAAAAAGTAAACAAAAAAAGAAAAAAATGTGTTCACGTTTAGAGCTTCCAGATTTTGTTCGCGTTTTAGAATAGTCTGTGTAAAAATAAATTTGTTCACGTTTCTGAGACGTTCACCCTTTTAAGTGTTCACGTTTTCGCGAGTTCACTGCACACTTAATTTTTATAGAAAATTTTGCACAAATTTGCTTTGTATAGAAAATGTCGAGCATACATATTTGCTTTATATGTGACAGCGCATAGAGAATGGGACCTAAGGGTTAAAAAAAATCAATTTTCACTTTTTTTGATGTGGACAATATCTGAGCATCGGATGAGACCGATCCCATGCCCCAAAAGTGTTCCCTCCCAGAGATATGCGTGTTTTATGAAAGTGATGGTATACCAAAGATACACGTATTTAAATCTTTAAAATGGCTCTCCTAAACAAAACCGGTTTTTACCCTTAGGTCCCTTTCTATTTTGCGCGTCACATGTAGTTAACCTTGCATTTGTTTGCTATTTAAACAAAAAAACTATCACAAAATAAATTTTTACAGAAAACTTTGCACAAACTGTATTTATAAGAAAGTTTTGCAAAGACTTTCTTTTCTGGCATTAATTTGCTGTTTTTAAAAAAATGTTGCACAACTTTGTTCTTAATAAAAAATTTTGCATTAATTTGCAATTTATTAAAAATTTTGCACAAATTGGCTATTTCTGGAAAATGTTGTAGAAATTTGCTTTTTTTAGGAAATTTTTTACAAATTTGCTTTTTATAAGAAATTTTGTACAAATTTGCTTTTTATAGGAAATTTTGTACAAATTTGCTTTTTATAGGAAATTTTGTGCAAATTACCTTTGTGTAGGAAATTGAAAAATTCTAAAAAAAAAGTTGATTTTTTTAGAAAATTTTGCACAATTTTTTTTAGAGTAAATTTTGTATTAGTTTTTTCTATTTAAAAAAAAAGATTGCACAAGTTTACTATTAATAAGAAATTTTGCACAAATTTGCTATTTAGGGGAGATTTTGCAAAAATTTTCTATTCAAGGCAAATTTAAAACATATTTACTATATAAAAAAAATTTGCACAAATTTGCATTCCATAAGAAATTTTATTTGCTGTGTACATGAAAATTAAGGCGGTGCGCAAAATGGCCCCAAAAGTAAAATGAAAAACGGCCCCAAAATTTTACATGAGACACAACAACATGCAATTTTGGCACAATTTTTTTGTTTTTTTTTTTTTTTGGGCTATTTTTAATTTTTTCGTTAGGGTGTTTTTGCATTTTAAGTAGAATGAAAAATGACCCCAATATCAAGGAATGAAAAATGGACCCAAATAAAATCACAATTTTTACTTTGGGGCTATTTTTCGTCTAGTAATAAAAAAATGCAAATTTTAAGAAATGAAAAATCACCCCAAACATTTTTACACAAATTTTATAAAATTCTATGTAAAAGTTTCTAGGGATAGTATAAAATACCCGAATTCTTATATCAAAGTAGAGAAAATCCTTGCCGGTTATGCAGAGATGCTTTAGTTACCGAAGCCGGTGTTTGTTATACCATGGAGGAAAAAATCATTGAGCCCGGCCCAAGGCCGGCTATTAAGAGAAGCTTTACTGAGCGAAGCCAGAGTTCGTTATACCATAGAAAAGAAAATCCTTGCGCCCGGCCCAAGGCCGGATATGTAGTGAAGCTTTAGTGAGCGAAGGCAGTGTACGTTATACCAAAGAGAAGAAAATCCTTTCACCCGGCCGAAGGCCGGCTATATAGAGAAGCTTAAGTTAGCGAAGCCAGTATTCGTTATACCATAGAAGAGAAAATCCTTGAGCCAGCCCGCAGGCCGTCTATAACGTGAAGCTTTAGTAAGCAAAACCAGTTTTCGTTATACCATATAGAAAAAAATCCTTGCGCATGGCCGAAAGCCCAACCATGCTATCAATCGTACGATTTTTAAAACCAAAACTGTATAATTATCCGGATTTTGAAATCGGGTTTCTAAGAACTGCACCGAAAATGTTTAATGTAACTTTCTTTGTGTCATTTTAAATTTTGGGGTGATTTTTCATAATGAAGAATAACCCCAAATTTAGGGTCATATTTCATTTTATTTTTAGGGTTATTTTTCATTTTTTTGGGGTAATTTTTCATTAAAAACATGGGGCCATATTGCATTATGAAAAAAGCCCCAAATTTGGGGTCAATTTTCATTTCTTTTTTTGGGGCCATTCGCCTTGGCTGCAATGATCAGTACAATGAGAACAAGAAAGAGACTTTTTTTAAAGAAAAACTTAAAATTGTGGATGATTACCAAAATGTATTGCGAATTGTAGACTTGTGCAAAAAGTAACAAGAAGTACAAACTTTGGATTTAAAAATAGGAAAGCGAAGCAAGGTGAATTTCTAATAATGAAGAAACAACTTTTTTACGACAGCGACATTCATAATGCATTGTTCTAAAGAAAACAAACATTACTGACAAATTTTGTATGTAAAATTTCAAGGAAATTGAAAATGAATTTGAACTTATTTTTCTTTAAAATTGTTTTAGGTTTTACGCTACCAGAGTAATGAATTGTACCTTTTTTAATTCTTTTGAATATATTATACAGATCTCAAAACATATTTCAAAATAAACCACAAATAAAACAGTTCTAGTTATTTATTTATTAATTTTTTCATAGCATGGGTACCAGACATAAGTATGGCATATAACGAACTTTTCAGTTTTACGAACAGGCCTGACAAAGTACTGGTTCGTTAAACCGGAAAACTACTGTACTTTGCTTTTGCCGTTGTCCAGACATACGGGCATGTTCTGACAATGAGTTAAACGTTTAATTGATACTATTGCTTTGTTTACTAGTGTAAAACAATGACACGTTTAATTCACTTGATTAAACGTTTAATTCAATTGATTAAACGTTTTGTTCACTTGATTAATAGTTTAATTCACTTGATTAAATTTTAATACAAGCTGATTTAATTTTTGATTAATGCTTTGATTGGTGAAGAATTTTTTTTTGTGTGCGTATAGATTTGTTTAAAATTTGATAATTTTTACTGTAACCTTTCTCCAGATAAAGGGTTATTTATATTGTCTTTGTATGGTAGGTGCCACACCTATCTTAAGCGGCCGGTTATCAGGAAATTATTCTGAAAATTTCAGAAAAATCGGTTCAGTAGTTCAAGAGTCTATAGGCAACAAACAATCGCATTTTTGCACAAATTTGCTGTTAATAAAAAATTTTGGCTGTTTTTCATAGGAAAATTTGTACAAATTTGTTTTTTATAGGATATAAAAAAAAAATTTGCGCAAACGTCTCACTTAGAACATCTACAAATTTTCCATTTATAGAAAATTTTAAGCAAATTTTTCAGATATTGGAAATTTGGGCAAATTTGCTATTTTTAGGAAGCGTTGCAATAGTTTTGTGTCAACAGCTATTTTTCTAAGCCACATTATTTATAAGAAATTTTGCGGAAAATTGCTTTTTATAAAAAAAAGTTTGCACAAATTTGCCATTTTTCTCAAAATTTCTAATGTGTTAAAAAAATAGCGCAAATTAAATACTTATAGAATATTTTTGGGAAATTTTGCCAAATTCATTATTTAAGAAAAACTTACAACAACTCTCTTATTGGGGGTATTCACGTCACAAGTTGCACCCTTGCAAAAAAGGAAAAGTGCAAAAATATAACAACAACCACAAAGACAATTATTTACGCCCAACTAATTGTCTGTGAGGTTGTTGTTTTTTTCGCACTTAAGCTTTTTTGCAAGGGTGCAACTGTTATATTTTTCCCATGAAGCTTTTGACTTTGTACACATTTAAAACTTATACAACTATTTTTATTAGATCTTAGAGATCACTCAGTTTTTTTTTACAAATTGCTATCAACTAAGACAAATCCTGGCTAACAGCAACGAGACATTCCCTTTGACAAATTTACAGTTTTTAAATTAAAAATAATAATAATCTACGATTAAAAATCGAAACATTCTTTTATTTTCCACCACCATTTCATTTAAAATAGTAACCGGAGTTTTATAATTAAAAAGAAACCCCAACTTATGCACATTTAACCACATTTCTATGATTTGGTGGAATACAAAATATTTCTGGCCACCCAACAAAAAAAAAAAAAAACACCTCACTTCCCGTTTTACAGACCGACCGACCAACCAACCGACCATTTTCAGCATTTATAATTCATGTATCGTATTGCAACAGTAAAAACTCTTAATTGCTACATAGAAAATTTATGAATAAAATGCGAATATTTTCATGTTTTTTGTTTTCTTTTTTTTTTTCAGAGAGTCCGTAATTATGGCAACATAAAATTGTGTGTTGATTGTACCGGCGGAATCGCAAAGCAAAAAATAAATAAAACAAATAGCAAAAAGAAAAAACAAACACAGTGGAAACGGTTTTTGAGACGACAAACCGTATGAGTTCTGAAGATTAATTACAAAATAAAACAAAAACCATTCAACCAAAAATGCCAAAAATACAACAACAGCAAGCGAAATAGGAAAAAGTATCACTCATACGTCAATGGACACGACTACAATAACAAAAACAATAAGAGTAGCAACAAAAAGAGCACGAGTTGTGGTTACAGTGCGAAAGGAAAACTAATGGACGCAAATTAGACGAAGAAATATTATTTGATTTAGATTGAAGGTTATTAAAAATGATGATGACGACGCTCATCAATAAATAAATAGACGATGGTGCAGAAGTGACGAAATGGTTTTCCCAAATAATGATTCCAACGGAAACAACAACGTTTTTGTAATTTTAGTTTTAACAGAAAAAAAAAAACGGCAAAGACTGAAGCAGATAGAAGACAGAGGCAGATATTAAAGTTTAATAGACAGATGATTTAAATAAGTTCTATATAAATTTTAAACGATTTGGACTGAAGTTTCGTTTCTCACCAAATCTATCCACTAAGACGGGAATTCTGGAAATTCTAACGTTTAGGGGGTAAAACGTATAAACTTGCTGTCCTAATATTACCTAAACTAAAAGAGATACAAATTTTAATACAAATCCCTGTTCGTTGAAAAATAAGCGGACTGGTGTCTGGTACTTTTTTGCAATTCGGTCCTTTTGGGAACCTTTATTCACTTGTATTTGGAAAAACCTGTATTTTGGAAGCTTTGTGTCACACCGTCTGTCTTTTCAACTAATACACATAAAAACAAGTAAGAAAGTATAGTCGGTCAAGCCCGACGATATGATACCCTACACCACAGTATTAAAAAACACATCATGCTTATATGTCCATACGAATATCGATTTATCTATGTTTATAAAAGTCATTAAAATCGGTTTAAAATTTTGTGAGATGCAGAAATTGCCCCCTACCTCCCCTTGTGGTCCTATTTTTAAAAAACTGTATAGCTTTTGTGTCCATATAGATATGGATCTATCTATGTTTTGAATTTCATTAAAATCGGTTTGAGAGGCAGAAATTGGCCCCATCTCCCCTCGTGGTCCTATTTTTTAAAAACTGCATCCCTTTTGTGTCCACAAAGATATGGTTCTATGTATGTTTTAAATTTCATTAAAATCGGTTTGATAGTTTCTGAGAGGAAGAAATTTCTTCCCTCGTGGTCCTACGATTTGGCCCATTTTCAATAGGCTTGGTCCTTGTGCCAATAAGAACCTTTGTCCCAAATTTTATCTAATTATCTCCAAAATTGCGACTTGTACTTTGCGCACAAGGTTACATGGACAGCCAGCCGGACGGACATCGTTAGTTCGACTCAGAAAGTGATTCTAAGTCGATCGGTATACTTAAAGGTGGGTCTAGGACCATTATTTTAAGGCGTTACACACATCAGCACAAATGCATAATACCCTCTCCACTATTGTGGTGCGAGTATAATAAAAATTTTATCACTTTCGTAACTTATCTAAAGATACAAATAAAAATTGGTACTTTACCGAAATTCAAACGTTTTGGTACTTTTTTTACAAAACATTTAAATCCATTCATTAAGCTTGTCTAAAAAAAATACATATATAAATTTGGTACATTTTTCAAAATTCAAACATTTAAGGGGGGAAATCGTACATATTTCATTGAGATAAACGCTTTTAATTAAAGGCTCCCACTACAATATTGAAATCTTTGATACTTCAATGGGGAGAAAAAAAGTTAAAAAAATGGGAAATATGGGTAACTAAATTTCTATCTTTTACTTTTTCGTTCTTCATGTGGTACTTTTTGAATTTTTATATTATAAAACTTAGAAAGAGGGAGTTTACACGGTGTCTATTCAGACGTGTCTACCGAACACGTTTGTTTTGTTTGTAGGCGATCGGGGTAGAGAAGAAAGAGGGGTTGCCAAACAGACATAAAATGAGTTTTCATGTTTGTTTATATGAATTTCCATGTTTTTAATTTGTATGTATATTAGACTATTATACATGAAAACAGACATGTTTGGAAAGACATCGTGAAAAGACAATAGGTTTTTGGAAGCATGTTCAAAAGAAAATGTCAAAAACAGACATGTCTGAAAAGACTCCGTGTAAACTCCCTCAAACATAAAATTATAGGTGCAGGGTCCTGAATGATTGAGAAACTATAAAATGAAAATGTTGGTACTTTTTTGCTTAATCCTAGAAACATAAACTTTGGCATATACATAATTATGTCCACAAAAAAAAAAAAATAAGACGCTAATGAAAGAGCGGATTTAATGCTTAAGTAAATTTTATTGTTAATATGATGTTTATTAAATGAAAATCAATTCACACTTCAATTTGTAGTCTACATAGTAAAAATTCCAATTTGTAGTTTAGTCTAAAGTACAGTTAACAGTTATATAATAGTCTAAAGTGGAGATCAGCAAACTATTGAAATATTTTAATTGTTAAAGTGAGAATAGAGATCGATGTAAGCAGTGTTGACAAACAACTTCTGTTGTAATACTTAATTCTTCAAAAATCGGTTGAAAAGAAAATAAAATCGTTTAAATCACGGTTTCCAAATGGGGTCCGTCGACTTCTTGAGGTCCGCCACATTCGTCTTTTATAAAAAACATACGCAAAGCATCGGAAAATGGCAACATAGAATTTAAACAACAACTGATTACACAAACTTTCTATGTGATCGAGTACTTTCTCGATTCGAAAGCAATTAAATATCTAATTATTTCAGTCAATATTTCACAATACTGAAAAAATAATTTCGATTCGTTCAGTATCGACTGAAAGAATAAGAAATAAAATTGTTTTCGAATCGAGAAAGTACTCGATCACGACTGCCAGAATTAGGCCCCTGTAATTGTTGGCAAACTTAACCAACACAACCACCGAAAAAAACCATATGTTTACTACATCCCATCCTCTAGTGAATTCGCCTTTATCTGTCTTTTAGTCTTCTCTATAGTATAATCTTTAGCCTACATAGCGTAGTATAGTCTATCTTTTTTTTTATCTCTAAGTGCCTTTTTAGCTCCTCTTAGTACTTGGTTTACACCTGGTATAACGACCTATTTTTCCTAGAATTTAAACTTTACGTTAATTATATTTTCTGGCTTTAGTGTTTCAGCACTTAATGGATTTAATCTCTGTAGAATCGCAGATATTAAATTTACGTCGGTGCCTGCCATTTTGTCATAACCTAACGATGGTCTAAGCACCGTGCAAACACCAATCGGATCCATCTTTAAACGCAAGCAACACACGCTTAAGAGCTGAAGTTATTGTACCTCTGCTTACTTTTTAAAAGCCAGGCTACATTTTCTAAGCAGCAAGACAATCTAGAGATATCTGCCAGCAGGACGAATTTCCTCAATGTGGGTGTAAAATCAGCCCTTGAAGACGACTTTTTAAGATCTCCCTTCAAGCAACTTTGGGTTTAAGCCACAACCACAGCGAGAACTCCGTAGGATCCTCAATCAAAAGTTAGACTGGAACCAAGGTTCCGGGGGATAAAGACTCCCGTGGTACCAGATGAGGAAGACACTCTGGTCAGCCAAGATCTCAAAAGATCTACAAATTTTAAACCCTGCCGAATTGTAGGTATTGGCTACATCCAGTTATACAACCGGGAATTTAACGGCAAAAGCTATGCCTGTCCTAAGTCGATGAGTTCATTTCCGAGGACAATAACTTTCTTTCCTTATATAGTTTTTGTGTGTCTTAGACTTGGCCTCATCACATACATTACAAAAAGCTATAACGACTCTGGGTGCCATAATTCCAGCTTTTACTTCCTCTATTTCTTGTGTATAGAGTATTTCTGCAAATGAGTTTGCGTCATTTTTTTCCTGTGCCCAGCAATGACATTTTGATTTCCCTCTTAGTTATCTGCGGACTATATTCATTATCGTGAATGTGATAGCCTGGTAAATCGTTATGGGAATAGTATTTGCTAGTGTTCCCATCCATCACCATCAATGCATTAATCTATCTGTCTATGTGTCAGCCTACTTTTACCTCTTACTGTCAGTTTATAATAAATTAAAATCGCCGAATTCATTTATCTAGTTTTGCAGTTTTTTTCTAAATCACAAATGTTTTAATGAAATCATTAAAAACTACTTTGTGCTGAAAATATTCATTTGGGTAAAAGAATAAATTAATTTACCCGTTGGTTTTTTTGTTATTTTTTGATTGAACAAAAATCAAAATTTCATTTTAACAAATTATTCGATTTAAATTAAAAATAAATTTGTTTAAAAATTTAATATTTTTGTGTTAGAAAAAAGCTAAATTTAAAGCAATTTAAGGAAGCAAAGGAAAAACGAAAACAAACATTAGAATGACCAGTAGTAATATAAATAAAATTATGCAATCCAACATCAATTTGAAGGTGAGTTTGGAGTTGGAAAGAAGCAGCTAAAATTCTAATAAATTTTGTATTTAAAGCCTTGGATGTTGTCCAAGAATACCAGGCAAATAGTTGATACTTACATACAAAAGATGTACAGAGAAATGCCGACAAGTTTTAGAAAAGGTAAATTTTCTGCCGAACTTTTGAACTTTAAGGATAATAAAGATCTTTTGTTTTTTTGCTTAGAAATAAGAACTTGCAAAGTGGCTGCTCCTAAGCCGGAGAATAAGGGACCTTTGCGTGCTTTTAAAAGCCAGGAGCGACAAGTACCTGTAGCCACAATAACACCGAGAGCAATGCCTAAGAAGAAGTCTAACTTAAGATTGAAACAGCAGAACAACAATTTAATGAACTCATTGAAAATAAGTAATAAGAATAATCAACAACTGAGCAACAAATTTTCGGGAGCAAATACGACGCTTAACAAAACTCTCCAAAAATCTCCCAATTATAAAATCTACAAGTCCCGACGTTTTGGTTCCAGTGCCAGCAGTTCTCGTTCAAGTCTTTTCAAGCGCTACGACGAACGTAGACGTTTAAAACAGGTTTATCCAACTCAAATCAATTATCTGATAAGATCTTTCCACACCAGTCAATTTGAACCCACCTATGCCCGATACTTAATGCCAGCACGTAATCAGCATTTAGGTGGCAATTTAGGTTCCATACCAGATGCCATAAAATTCAGCTTTAACATACAAAATGATCTAATGAAGATAGATAACTCCACAAGAAACCAAATCCCCAATATAGTCCGCAAGAAAAGCACTGCGAAGCTAGCAGAACGTAATCGTTTAGATACATGGAATCATCCTCCCTCTCTCAGTAAATTCAAAATGAAAAGTCCCAGAGATTCTGCCATTAAGCAAGTTAGTTCGCCCGCCGAACGCAATATGAGAAGAATTAAGCTTTCGCCCGAACATCGAGATTATGCACGAATTAATCTGGTTCGTGCCAATGAATTGAAACACCCTAAGCCGGCAAATGAACTGTTTACGGCTAAACATGATCGTAATAATACGGAATTGCATGAAAAACATAGACGAAATCGTATGAAGAAGTTGGGCTTAATTAAGTCCCCTACTACTGCCTCAACGGCTACAGAAGATGGTGGGGCAGCGGCAAAAGCAACTATTAAGGACAGTGGAAAACAAATGGAAAGTGTAGAAAATCAGTCCAGGAAAGAAGTGAAGCGTTCCCTTAAAAGCTTACCAACTCTTAGTAATCAAACGGACAACAAATCTTTTGAAAAGTTGCTAACAAACAAAAACTTAACAAAGAAAATTGATGCAACTAAAGAGAATATTCCAAATATTCCAGTTCCAGTTAAAAAAGAGACTACTAAGCCTGTTCTTGCTAAGCAGAATATTCCAAGTAAGCCAGTTCCAGTCAAAAAGGAGGCTACTAAACCTGTTCTTGCTAATTGTGTTCCTATTAAAACAAATGGCTCTCCTACTAGTTCAACGGACAGCAAGGATTTGGCTTCTTTTAGCTCTGCTGCTTTACCCAAGTGTTACACTACAATATCTCCCATTGTAGCGGCCAGAGCTCAAATGGTTAATAGAAATACTTTGAGATCGTTTCGTTATAATCGAGCCGATTTCTTTAGCACGAAAAAGTATTGAAAAGTATTCATTCGTCTTTTAAGTCTGTGTATTTTTTTGTTTCTAATCTGTTTTGTATCCAAGTTTATTTTTCATATGTATCTTTAGAATGATTTTAAATGTTTAGGCTTTAATCTTTATAAATGTTAAATTGAATTAGTAGTGCAATATATACATTTATGTGAAACACTTTATCAATCATGTTTATTTCTTTTTCTTTCCATCAATCGATAGTTATCGGATGAGGGCAAAAATACGATGAGAATGCGAGTACTTTTATGTAGATGGTTTTCGTCACAAACGGTGAAATGTCATAACGTCCAGTGTCATAGTATCCGTGGACACTATGACACTCCATAAAGTGTCACAGTGTCCATGGACTTTATGACACTTTTAAAAGTGTCATAATGTACACAACAAGGCGCAAGGATTTTCTCCTCTATGATAAAACAAGTACCGGCTTCGCTAACTAAAGCATCTCTGAACAGCCGGCCTTTGGCCGGGCGCAAGAATTTTCTCCTCTATGGTATAACAAACACCGACTTCGGTAACTACAGCTCTGCGAAGTCGGCCTTCGTTCGGAACCATAAAGGAAATAATCATTGCGTGCGCCCAAAGGCCGTCTGTGCAGAGAAGTTTTGGTTAGCGAAGCCGGTCTTTGCTATACCATAGAGGAGAAAATCCTTGCGCCCAGCCGAAGTCCGGCTATGCAGAGAAGCTTTTGTTAGCGAAGCTGGTTTTTTTTATACCACAGAGGAGAATATCCTTGCACCCGGCCAAAGTCCGGCTATGTATAGAAGCTTTAGTTAGCGAAGCCAGTAATTGTAATACCATAGAGTAGAAAATCCTTGCGCCCGGCCGAAGGCCGGCTATGCTGAAAAGCTTTAGTAAGCGCAGCCGGTATTTGTTACACCATAGGGGAGAAAATCCTTGCGCCCAAAAGTGTTTTCTTGTATATTTCTTGTCATAGTGACCATGGACACTATGACACTGGACGTTATGACATGCCACCTCACAAACGAAGTAGATAAATCTGGTTAATTTCAATAAATTCGGTAAAGATGTTGTTGTAGCAACAATACCTGAAGAACACGTGTTGGTGAATGGACAATCCTTCGTCGGGTGTTCTTTAAACACTGAGTCGTTTCGGTTCATAGAACCGATTGTCGTTGGAACGAAACAGTAGAGATTCACATTAATGCTTTCGTCCATTTGAACAAGTTAAGGCCCAACTATAAGCTGACTTAAAAAACGCAGTGTTGCAATGCAACACTAAAAGAAATAGGTTCTTTAGCTCCACAACTTTTCTGTAGACAATTCCTTGAGGGCATTGTTGCATGGTAACCGAATTCACAGCACAACGGTTGCGAAATGTGTGCTTTGTTTTTATTTGTGATGCATTTTCAACCCATTCGTTTTTAGTGATGCTTTGCAATACTGCGTATTTGAAGTCAGCCATAATATGCGTGAGCTTGCTACTGTCAAAAATTAACAAAAAGCCTCTCAAAAGGATTTAAGAAACAAAATTGAAAAAACATTTGATTCCGTATGGAATGTGCGATCAGTTTCGCAAAAGTTCAATATGATTTGACACATATGATTTACATGTATTCGAACATTAACTTATGCATATGTAGTTGGGCCTTTAAAGCAAACAGAGCAAAGTCTTTCCCGTTATCAAAACTAGAAAGTGAATTTTTTAAGGAATATCTGGCAATGATATTCTTTTTCGTTGGTAAGCAGTATTGGCTCCGTATGCTATGTAACAAAACTTTGCGCTGCCTTCTTTCATATGTGTAAAATTGGAATTTCTTGAATATGATTTGAGCTTCTGGGCCTGGCCAGGTATTTTTGACTTTTCTTCATTTTTTCACATAATAACTAACACCCAATTTTCATGATGATTTTTTCCCCTATTTTTGAAACATGTCTTTTTTAGTTTGGGAGCGAGCGGTGGAGAGAAGAAAGCAGGGTAGAAAAAAAGACATGAAACGTATTTTCTGTGTTTTTTCTGACATTCCTCTTTGCGTTTAATTTTGTTTTTTAATTTATGTTGTATTTTTATTTCGAAATTACAATTGCTTATTAAAATATAAAAAAAATAAACAAATTTAAGTCAAAAAAATTCAATACATACATACATTTATCAGGAAAATGAAAAAAATCAAACAAAATAAGAAACATTGTGAAAATTGAACATGTCTTTGGAAGTTTCTTTAAAAAAGAACTACAAAAAAGACATGTCTTTTAAATCATCGTGAAAATTAGGTGTAAGTATATTACAACGAAACTTTATGTATTTCTCAATCAAAGTGTTTTTTTTTACAAGAAAATGAAAAAAAGTATAAATTTCAATACCGTGGGCGTGGCAATTGTTATATATTGACTGGTGTGAATAAAATCAAAACGAAACTTATCAAAAAGCAAACGCAATACTTAAGAATTCTTTCTTTATATTTTTCTTCGAAGAATTATTTCATTTTACAACAAAATGTTCCTGCAATAGCCATAAAACTACAAACATACACATAAAAGTTGTCCCAGCCAGGCCCAGGTGGCAGTTTTTGTCCCACAAATTAGGTGTTTACTTAATAGTTAAAAAGGTACAATTTTTTTTCTTCTTAGTACTTGAAGATTTTATTTTAAGAATTTTGAAATACCTTGCCATTGTTGCAGGCTGCTATGTATAAAGTTTTTGTATATGAAGTACGAGTATTATGTATAATTTGCAATTTCTTTAAGCATAAATAAATTGTTAAACTAAAATCTAAAACCGGGGTTTTTAAAACCGAACAGCAATCCCCACATTTAACACTTTAAATTGCTACCTGTGTATGAAGTATCCATACTAGGGTATTCATTTAATCGGCCTTTTGCTTTAATCGGTTAATCGCCCGATTAATTTACCGAGGTTTTGGTTTAATCGGTTACTAGTCGGTTAGTTTTGTTTTTGATCGGTTAACCGATTAATAATGTTTTTTTTTTTGTAAATTAAGTAATTTCAATATATAAAAACGCATTAATTGTTTATTATTTGGAGTTTATTAGTAAAAAAACAATAACATACCAAATTCTTGAACTTAAACGAGCAAAAAAAAAAACAATTCATAAATATTTAATATGCATTTTTCTTAATTGCACACAAGGTGTGCTATCAAGTCATATCGCTCGCCATAATATCCCAAATAATATTTTACAATTGTTTAAAATAAATATTGTTGTATTTCAAACAAAATAATACTGTGTTCATTGATTCTTCATAACTGCCCACAACAGTTATATCGTCGGCTTAATATCCTTTCAGCACATTTAACAGGAGAGACGAAAAACTTCTTAATTTTCCTATTTGCAGCTTGATAGAAAATTAAAAATACAGTTAGTTTAACACCCTTCAGGACTTAAATAGAATAAAAACCACATGCTGGTCGACGAGGTGTACCTTTCTCTGCCACACGGCATCAAAATCTCAATTTACATAAAAAGTGGATTTAGCCGGTTTGCATATTAAGCCGACGATATATCGTCAGCTCATTACTGGTTTGACCTACCGACCATTTTTAAAACAAATGAGTTAGGTATGAGGAATATATTTTTTTAATACCCTCTTTCTAAATCAAAAACCTGTTTCGCGAAAATTTTTATGGTTTCTGAGATATAAAGCATTAATTTTGCTGCATATCAACTGTTTCAAAATTTTTTAAGTACTGTTTTGCTCTACAAGCCATTGTTTGGCGATTGCAGCAAATTCTTCATACAAAAACGTACAAAATAAATTTTACTGTTGCTTTGCTGCATTGCCGTAAGAAAAAATATAGTTAAAGCAAAAGCAAAATAAAATGACAAGAAAATTAATTTGTGAAAAATAGTTTTATAAAATAATGGACCCAACCAAGTGTACGGTTTGCTATGATATGCAAAGTGTTTTTAGCCTACCTAAGGGAAATGCTTCAACATTTTACTACAAACGAAAATTGAATATGTACAATCTTACAGCAACCATTATTATGCCAAATATACCAACTTTTACTTATTGTGCCTTGTGGACGGAAGCTCATAGCGGTCGGAGTGGTAACGACATTGCTAGTGCTTTAATTAAAATTTTAAATGAATTAATAAAAGATTAATAAAAGATTATGGAGCGATTCTTGCGTACCTCAAAATAAAAATCTATTTAACGCAAACGCCATCAAAATGTTCTTTAAACAAAATAATATTGATGCCGTAATACAAAAGTCTTCAGAACCAGAACATTCTTTAATTCAAGATGTGGACTTTGTCCATGGTGTTATTGACCGGTACTTAAAGAATATTGAAATTCATAGTCCTCTTCATTTACTAAATTTGCTTAAAACAATGCCAAATAATAAAACGAAACTTAAAGTTATGGAAATGCTTCCGAAAAATTTTCGCACATACTCGTTGGAAGCAAATAAAATGGACTTTCGAAAAGTTCATTTTGCTAAAATTTAAGTATTTCTATACAGTTAAAATAATGATTTATGTATAAATTATAAAACTTCTACCAGAGAGGAAAAATATAAAAATGCAATTTTGGTTAAGTCTGCATAAAAAAATTGTTTGAAAACTGCTGAGAATTTGTTGACGAATGTTTTGAAAATATCGAAACAATCATTTATTTCCAGCGATTAAAATAGAGACATAAAAGACTTGCTTATATTTCTTCCACGTGTTGATAAAGCTTATTATAAAAATTTACTCAATATTAAGTTTAAAATTTTCTTTTTACTGTTGCATTATTTAAGTTGTTTAATTTGTGGCTTTTTATGTACCTTTTCATAACAGTAGAACTGTTTTTCTGTTTTTTTTGTAAAGTAAAATCAAATAAAAAAACTATAAAAAAAAATTCATCTCAACAAGTTACTCAATAGACAGCAATAAGTATACGTATGCAGCACAAAAAGCCACTTTTTTAATTTTTTTTTTTAGAAAAGTGGCGTATGCGGCACAAAACAATATTTTTCATTTTCAAAAAAATACTATTAAATTCTAACTTTATTCATGAAAGTGCGCAAAAATTGAATTTTTCTTCAAAACATATACCGGAAGCAGTGGTAAAAATATAAAATAATTCTATCGGGTACAATTTGAGTAATCTTCATGTAAATCTTCTTCGTCGTTTTTCTCCACTCCGACTTTTTGGCATATGCGCCAAACCAATTCTGAGCTGACGATATATTTCTTGTAATTTTTTAAAAACATAAGACTTTATGACTATCTTGTATATCCCCCAAATATGTATTTATAAAAAAATAAACTGAGATAATTTCAGTAGTTATAGGATTTCTTTTAAAATAATTTTGTAAAAAAAATTTTTTTTTGCCAAATTTGACTTGGAAAAAATTCTTTCACTTATCGTAGATGAATATCTAATTTCTCAGTCCTTTTCCAGGATTTCTCTAAACATATAAAATACTCCATTATGCCTTTAGAGTTTTTTTTTTAATTTTTAACACTTCGTATTGTTTCGGTTAATTCTGTTAAAAGACTGATATGAGAAGATATAAGAAGAAACAAATACATAACAAAACACATACATAAAACAGAAAAAACGTGTTGGTAATCAAAAATGTAACCCATTTTTCGCCACATTCCTGTTGATCGATGATAAAGATAAAAAAAGATTGTAATTTTAGTCACCAGTCGGCGGAAAATGTGTTAAAATGAAGATCACTGAACACCTTATTTGTTTTTATGAAAAAATATTTTCTAAAATCCCAAAAAAATGTATTATAATACTACAAAATATTGAAAATTTTATCACATCGGTTAATCGGTTAATCGACTAAAATTAATCGGTTTAATCGTTAATCGAAAAAAGCCAATTTGAAATTAACCGATCAGTTAATCGGGTAGTAATTAATCGGCTAACCGATTGACGATTAACCGAATGAATACCCTAATCCATACACAAACAAGGGCAATTGGTAAATGCTGGTATAAGCATTAAGACCCGCCATGAGATTAGACCATATAGCAGGCACTCATGTAATTATGTTTCCTTATCTGTTTTCACATTTGCTTCCCCTGTAAGCTGTTGTTAACCAACAGGTACACACACAACAGTGTTTTTAAGAAATACCTTCTTCTTGGTGCAACCAAAACATTATCGGGCATATCAGAAACAAATTCCGATCAAATGTGGAATTGAATCCGTATTTGGCTTCTTCAGAAAACGTAAACCGAAAAATTGTATGACGAAATAAACAATACGGAATGAAATCGATTTCAATTTTATTCCGTGGCAACTGTTTGTCATACTGGATCTTAAAATGTTCATTTCGTTGTTATGGCTTCTGTTGTAAAAATTTTATCTGATACCAGAAAACTATAAACTAGCAGGACTAATTCCAAATAGCAAGTATATTTCAAAGATATTGCCTTTTGTGATCTGCCTCACTTTTTTAATTCGAAGCATGTGTAAGCATATTAAGGTAGCATCTTCTTTTAAAACACAGGTGCAGCTAAAACAACAAGCATTTATGGGTCTTAAACTAAAATTTATATATTACGGTCACGGGCACATAGCGGGCAGATCTTTTAGCTGTTAGTTCAGGACCCCAACCTGTCGACGGGGGTATCCATTAGTAATGAGCTGTATCTGCTAAGTGGTTAAGCTTTAATAATTAAAGAGATTCGATCTCGATCGAAATTTTTATTAAAACTGTATAGAAATTTCGAACAGAGAATAATTGTTGAACATACAGCATACAGGAGCCACAGCTCGTCTGATTATGGCTCTCCTGTTCATAATTTTAAGCGAAAAAATTTAAACTAGCCATATCCTTCGTCCGATTAAACAGCTCCAGATTTTGTTTCTTGTGGACTACCTCCGATAAGCCAAGAACCACTCAACAGCCTGAGGTTAACATCCGGGAAGAAGTGAGGACACTTAGGCCTAAAATTTTAAGAAAAGTTTTGGGAAATTCTTTGGAATGTGCTCTTTCTTAGCTCGAAGAAAAAGGGCACCATATATATATTAAAAAATTTTTATAAAACTAAATACCAACACATCTACAAACTATAATCTTTATTTTAATCAATGCTAACCTAAAAAAAAAAACAATAAGAAAAAGTTATTCATTAAATAAAAGGAAAGGCTGTCTTATACGCCATCCTGTACTTTCAAATCTCATTAAAATACTGTTTATCATATTTTTCACTCCACCTTCTCAATCAACATAAAAATGCTTTAAACTTTAACTTATCAAAACTTGTTCATTCTATGATTTGTTTGCAAAATTGTTAAACATACATTATAGTTCAGTTTCCTTACAGTCCTTACAAATTACTGATTAGAATGTTTTGAATTTTTCTTTCAAAGTTGTCTGCTAACTTGGTTTTTTCTGAATTTTAAATTATGCAAAAGAAAGAATAAAGGAAAATTGTAAAGTCAAGAATATTTAATAGAGCAGTTTGACGACTGATGGTGGTAATGGCCAATAAACTTTTGCCTAAAATACACGCACTTCTGGTTGCACACGCACAAATTTCTGGCAAATGTAATCTGTGACACATAGATTACTCAAACTCAGCAACAACAAAGACTACGACGACGACGGTATCAATAGTTACCAGGAAAAAGTGAGTATAGGAATCTTAATATACGTATCAGGGCAGGTAGTTTTTTGTTCTGTTTTATGTAAATAAATAGGTGGATAGGCAAGGAAGTTGTTTGAATATTATTAGAATAGATTACTAAGGTCAGTCCTAATATCAACTAATTGCTCTATTTGGATTTCTTAGAAATTAAATCGCCGAAACAAAAAAACAACTAAAAATCTGGCAAATAATGGGTGATTTTTTAAGAGCTATAGGAAAGTTTAAAAAAAACACATAAAATTCAGAAAAATGCATGAAATCTTTATTTGAATCGATAGTACGGTCCATATTATTTAATGTTTGAAGATTATTTCATGCAAATGTTGACCGTGACTGCGCCTCAAATGGTCCATCCGCTTAATCCAATTTTGGCATACTCTTTCCAACATTTCGGCCGGTATCTCATGATATGTAATCTTCCAATGCGTCAATTGAAGCGGGCTGGTGTATATAGACATTAGCTTTAACATAGCCCCACAAAAAATAGTCTAAAGGCGTTAAATCGCACGATCTAGACAGCCAATTGACCGGTCCCAAACGTGAAATCAAATGTTCACCGAACTCGCCTCTCAATAAGTCCATTGTTAAGCGTGCTGTATGGCATGTGGCACCGTCTTGTTGAAACCACATGTCATGCAAGCCAAGCTCTTGCGTTTTGGGCAAAAAGAAGTTGGATATCATCTCACGGTAGCGCTCACCATTCACATTTACGTCACGATTCGCATCATCTTTGAAGAAGCACGGTCCAATGATGGCACCAGCCCATTAACCGCACCAAACTGTGACTTTTTCTGAATGCATTGGTAGCTCTTGCAATGCTTCTGGCTGATCTGCACTCTAAAATCGATAATTCTGCTTATTAACGTACCCATTAAGCCAAAAATGAGCTTCGTCGCTGAACACAATTTTTCGATAAAAAGTGGATCTTCGGCAAACTTTCCAAGAGCCCATTCACCAAAAATTCTACATTGCGGTAGGTCGTTCGGCTTCAAATCTTGCACCAAATTACATCATCGTGACGGCCAACTAACATCGACGCGACGTGAGATAACACGCCATTAAATTTCTCGCGCAAAGGAGCCATTGTTTTGTTGGCTGTGTGGCAAGTGGCATCATCCTCTTGGAACCACATATCGTCCAGGTCCAAATCCTCGACTTCTGGACACAGCAAATCCGTTATCATCTCGAGATAGCGGACACTATTCACGGTAACTGCTTGGCCGACCTCAGAAGGGCCCGATTAAGCAGCCAGCCCATAAACGAATTGGTCGAGCATGAAGAGGTGTCTTAACATTTCCTACAGACCCGGTTTGTTAAAATTTGCGTACAATTCTCCCGATTGTGGACACATTTGGTAGATTGTGGTGACCAAAAAAATCACAAAGTGCACGAAATGCATTTTGACTTAAACGCCCATTTTAATCTTAACGCGCTGTTGAATTGTGTACCTCACCATGATTTAGTTTGTAAAGCACAAGAAACAAAGAAATATCAAATTAAGTTGGGCAAATAATTTGACGTTAAGGTGTGCCTCACAATTAATGGTTATGGTTGGACTACCCTTATTGTTTTTGACTGGTCTGTTAGCATGCTATCGAGCGTTTTCTAAGTTGGATTTTAGGCAATGCTCGCTTCAAACAAATATTTGCATTCGGTACAGGATCCCTGTGATTGTTTGGCTTAATTTCTGCAGCTAAAGACAGAATCCTTCTGAATGCATCGACAAAAGAGGGCGTTTCCTTGGCTCCAAGGTTATTCAGCTATGGTGTTCATTCGACTGTTTGGCCAAACTTCACAAATGATGTCTGGCACTTTGTCTTATCATAATGGATCCATTTTTACTCGTTAAAAAAGGTAAAATTGTACTTGTCATCATTATCTGGTGGTTATACTGCACCTCTAAGGGGCCTTTGTTAAGCAGCTTGAGGAAATTTAACCTTTTGACGTTACATCTCCTGGGGTATATAAAGGTTCGGTTAATGCCTGTTAAATGACCAAGAGCCTGGCAACAGGACGCGCATCTAAGAAATTCTGTCGAGAGGTATCAGAAGTTTTATCTTTTACATTTTATAGTCTCACTTCCATGTCGTTCTTTGAGAACAAAAATATGTTAGCGGGCTAGAGGTAAATGACAGCTTCTGTTGTGTCGATGTTCTCTCATTTAAATCTATGCATGCATACCTGTGATTCGGCAAACATCCAAAATGATAGGGCTTTGGAAGTTTTTGGATTTTTTGAGACCGGGTACTCACCAGAGTACCCTATTGTAGCCCCGTAGCCCCGTTTCTTCGGTACTTGTCGAATTTTTGGACCAGGCTTCGTGCCTTAGTACGCTAGCTGGTAGAGAGCTAGTCTATCAGCGCCGGGATTGCGGGTTCGATTTCCGCCAGAGACTCCGATTTCTTTCCTGCATACAAGCGTAGAGCTTCGCGGGATTAGCTTAGGGAATCTCAAAAAATTCTTGCGAGAAATGCTTCCTGTGCTTTGGAAGATTGTCTTTGCGAAAGCCTTGCTCTTATTTGAAGGGATACTTTCGGGGATCACGTAGTGGCTGTTGTTTATACCCAAAATGGCGAGTAGGGACTTTTCCGTACAGAAGGCTGATTTTTCACCCTTGTGGGAAAGTTCGGTCTTTGGAGGGTTCCCTAAGTGATGTCAGAAGGAGCTGATGGATAATTGTTGCAGTGGAGTTTGATAGCTCCGCCACCTTAAAAAGGGGAAAGTGTTTATACACGGGTTATACACTCAAATCGCACCTGTGTATGAACGTTATCGTAGCACGCACAGGAGCACTTGTGAAATACTTTAAATTAATTGCATGATCCACTATGAGATTCGGCCATATGACAGGTGCTCAAGCAAATCATAATGAAAACTTAAATCACCATCGTTGGAGAATCGAAGACCATCTTCAAAAGTGATTTCAGAAATAAAACATGATCACTGTAACCTTTATCAAGAGAAAGGGTTGGATTTCTGCAGAACTCTTTTAATTTAACTTCACCACCACCACGAGTGGGAATAATAAATAGATACTGTAGTAAAAGTTGGTATATTTTAAGGCGGCATGAAATAACCCCCCAAAAAAATAATGAAATAACCCCCTAAAACTTTGTACAGAGAACAACAAAAACGATTTTTGTGGGGTTATTTCATTTTTTTTAGGGTGTCATTTAATTTTTTTAATTGGGGTATTATATCATATGAAATTATCCCCCAAAAAATCCTTATGAAATAAAGATCCAATATACTTTTTGGGGGATTATTTCATTTTAAAATTTATAATCAAAACGTTTTTGGGCGCAAGGATTTATCCACTTTTGTATACAGAACCGGCTGCGATAAATAAAGCTGCCCTGCATAACCGGCCTTCGGCCCTGCGCAATGGTTTCCTTCTATATGGTTTACCAAACACCGGCTTCGCTAACTAAAGCTTCTCTGCGTAGCCGGATAGAGTTGGTATTTTTATACTATAGAGTAGAAAATCCTGGCACTATGCAGAGAAGCATTAGATAGCGAAGCCGGTGTTTGGTATACCATAGAGGAAAATGTCATTGCGCCCGGCCGAATGCCGGCTATGCAGAAAAGCCTTAGTTGGCGAAGCTTGTGTTTGGTATATCATCCTATGATATCTATCACGTGATTCTTTAAAGCAAACTGTATAATTAATTGCATTACATATATTGGGCTCTTATTTCATTTCAGATATTGGGGTTTTATTTCATATGAAATAAGCCCCCAAAAATTAGGGAATTATTTCATTTATGTTTGGGGCGTTATTTCATTTCATTGGGGGCTAATTTCATTTTAAAAATTGGGGCTTTATTGCATATGAAATAAGGCCCACGCTTTGGGGGGTTGTTTCATTATTTTTTTGGGGGGTTATTTCATACCGCCATATTTTAAGTACATATGATTGGAAATCATACTTTCAAATTTTGTAATGATCACTTTTTAATTTTTAATATGTCCCCTTCCAAGCCCCACTCCTAAAAAAAAGTACATCTTATTACGCCTAAAACGGTCATTAAATTTGGCACAAACTAGTTTTAGATGATTTTAATGTCAGATTTTTATTAGGATTTGCTCATAATTGTTGTCAGATCTTATAAAAAACTCTGTCGGGAGTGAGTTTTTTATAAGATAATTCGCATTTCTACTAGTTTAATGAACCTTTTTGCCGTCGACTTTCAATTAAACCATTAATCAAAAATAAAATCAGTTTTAATTAAAAATTTAATCAAGTGAAGTAAACGTTTACTTTATTAGGTTAGGTTAGGTTAAGAAGGGTAATGCGCCCAAGGGCACACTTCCACTCGGAGACCAATACGGTCCATTGTGAATCCCTTCAATTAAAAAAAAAAAAGAAAAAAGACAGTAAAGAAAAGAAGTATGAGATGGATAGAAACAAGAAAGCTAGTAGACGTCGCGTAGAACTATTGCCCTCTCTACAGTCCCCTCAGCAGAAACGGCCGCACTATTTCCCTGACAAACCGAGTAGATCAGCCAGACTTTATCCAGCGATGCACCCCAGTTCGTCGTGAAACCTATCTCCTAGCCACTTCTGCCTGAGACCCTGCATCCTGGGACAATGGTACAATACATGCTCGATCGTCACCAGCTCCTCTGAATTATCGCACAATCTGCAGAAGTCCGGTATGGCGTTGTCCCATCTGCCCGCAAAAGCCCTGACAGGACAATGACCCGTCAAGTCAAGAACCCTATAAGTGTTCCAAGACTACCCCTATCCAATCCCAGTAGAACCTTGGTTGCCCCCGCGTACAATCTGGGCCATAGTGCCCTGGACACCCTGCAATCCGTTCTGTCCCTCCAGGATCGGTTAACGTCATCACGGAATTTCTTCCGTATCACCCCATAGTAGTAACATAGGGGGGGCTTAACCCCCCTGTCTCTTACCGCTAAGTCCAGATTCAAACCCCCTCTCGCGAGTTCGTCAGTCACCTCATTTCCATCATTGAATGGAATACATTGAATGCCTCCATGAGTCCGCCAAGAGCATTCCTACACCGAGCGACCAGGCACGATCGCACCGCATAATTTGTCAATGCCCTAAGCGCCGCCTGACTATCGACGTAAATTGTCACCACAGATCCACCCACGATGTGTTCCAGTATCACCTCCGTTGCCCTCCAGATCGCTAGGATCTCAGCCTGGAAGACACTGCACTCATTGGGGAGTCTGAATGACCTTTCCTTTACTTTATTAACAACATTACTGCAGAAAATGTTGCTAATATCAACAAATATTTAATTGATTCTATTAATTTGTTAACCGGTGCAAATTTAATTAATTTTTTAATTAATGTCACAAATTTTTTAATTGAAGTCAATTTTAATTTTTTCGGTTTTCTGTACAGAAACAATTACTGCCGTATTCATAAAAAGTAAAATAGGTTTGAAATGTGTTTTAAGGCAAGATTTTCATAAAAAGTTTTTTTAAAAACGCATTTTAAATCCATTTTAATTTTTTATAAATACGGCAGTAATTGTTTTAATTTAAAACTAATTTGAAATCACAAATTCAAAAAATAACCCTTGAATTATAAATGCCGTATTCATAAAAAATAAAATAAGTTTAAAATGTGTCTTAAGGCTAAATGTTCATACAAATTTGTCTTGAAATGCATTTCAAATTCTTTTTAATTTTTTATGACTACGGCAGTTAATATTTAGTGAAGATTTGCACTAAAAAGCAAGCAAATTTAAGAAAAACAAGTTAGAGTGCTATATTCGGCTGTGCCGAATCTTTGATACCCTCCACCGACACTTCGAATGTTTTAGGAGTAATATCGATATGATGTCTATTTATTATTATAATCTTTGTAAAAACAGACATCTGCATTAAAATTTGTTGCGGTTTAGACCTATATACAATTATTGATCGACAATCAGAACCAATTTAAAAAGTTTGAGTAGAATATCAGTTTAAGCTGAACTAAAATGATTTTCAAGGGAACAAATTATATAAAAGCCATGGTAAGCCAATCATCCAAATTCTGCAGAACGATTTCTGGTATTAAAAAACATAAATTTCAATACAGCGGTGCAATTAGCTTAAGCGTTTGCAGTGAATTTTAGAAGGCTGGAAAATTATGGACCCTATATCACAAAATTGCATAACATTTTTTCTGGCCATATGAAGCTAAACTGGAAGAAAGTTTACCGCGTATTTAATTATTTTACCAGAGTGAGCTTTATATGAGGCCTATGGTAAGTTATGCACCGATCTTCACCAAATTTCACAGTGTCATTTCTAGTTCTATAAAACTGTGATGCATCAAATTTTGTTATGATAGCGTTATTTTTTACGTTTTTAGGCGTACTAAGCTGTTTTTCGGGAGTAAGTTTTATATGGGGCCTAGGGTAAATTATGAACTGATCTTCACGAAATTTCACAGTCTTATTTCTAGTCCTGTAAAACTTATATGTTCCAAATTTTGTTATGATAGCATTATTTTTTACGGATTTAGGCGTACTAAACTGTTTTCCGGAAGTAGGTTTTATATGGGGCCTATGGTAAATTATGGACCGATCTTCACGAAACTTAATAGTTTCATTTCTAGTCCTATTTAACTGTGACGTGCCAAAATTTGTTATGATTGCATTGTTAGTTAGGGTTTTAGGCTTACTATACTGTTTTCCGGGAGTAGGGCTTATATGGGGCCTAGGGTAAATCATGGACGGATCTTCAAGAAATTTTACAGCGTGATTTCCAGTTGCATAAAACGAACGGTTGCGAAATCTTATATCATTCTGTGCATTTTTCCACCATTTATATTAGTATTTGTAACAAAATTATCCTTTTTTTTTAGGTGGTGGTTCCACATTTTGATTCATAGCTCAGATCCTATTGAACCGATTTTGCTGGATTTCAATCCCAAACTGCTTAGGATAACAACAAGCAATTTGACACCAAGTTTGTTGATTTCTTTTGAGTTTTTCGAAAGTGAGCGTGTTTTCAACAGACGGACAGACAGACAGACAGACAGACAGACGGACATGGCTAAATCGACTTAAAATTACTCAAGGACCCAGAATATATATACTTTATAGGGTCTGAGATGAATAATTAAAAAGTTTCACACGGAATGACAAACTTAATATACCCTCTTCACAACTAATTGTGGTGGAGGGTATAAAAAAATAATTAAGAACTTACCAAAACCTACACATTATCGCCTTTCCGCTGGCAGTTTACCAAATCCTCAAACATAAATTAGCCTTTACGAAAGCCGGACACTTTTATTTCACTTAAACAACAGCCTACGCATTTTATGGCCACATGAAAGTGTCGAGTATAAGATTATCATCACCAAAAAAGAAAAAAAAAGGAATTGTAAATTGTGAAAGATGAATACGAAGAAGGCTACAACCACAAAAATTATACAAAAAAAAAAAAAAAAAAGCAAAAGCAGAAGCTACTAACCTAATTCGGTGATGTGCATAATTTATCATGTGGTATTATTGGTTACACTGGTAACAAAACAAATGAACGTTTTTAAGACAAAGGAAACTACGACAAGGTAAAAGAAAAAAAAGTATCAAAAGAAGCCTAGAAAACCTTTAAAGCGGTGATGGCCATTTTCTTCATTCTTCGACACGCGTGCTTAGGCAACAAAATTCAGCTTAGGCGACAACGACCCACGAACACTATAAAATTTACTCTTTGCGCTCTCACCATTTCTAAGTTTAATTACCAAAACAACACATCAACTTTTCTTCAATCTGGTGGCATTTCAATGGGTCGCTGTAGAAGTCTCAAAAATGTAAGTTGTACAGGAAGGAGAGATGACGGGCTGAGAATACCTGCTCGTTTGCCAGAATTCTTTACTACTTGGGTTTGGTCGGGACCAGATAAAGATTAAGATATTGGGCAAAACTGGTTGATAGAGACACATAAAAAAGGTATTATTTTGTTTTGAGCCTTTATTTAATTTCAAATTATCAAATTGTTATACCCACACCACAATAGTGGATAGGGTATTATGCATTTGTGCTGATGTGTGTAACGCCTTAAAATAGTGGTCCTAGACCCACCTTAAAGTATACCGATCTACTCAGAATCACTTCCTGAGTCGATCTAACGATGTCCGTCCGGCTGGCTGGCTGGCTGTCCATGTAACCTTGTGCGCAAAGTACAGGTCGCAATTTTAGAGATAATTTGATAAAATTTGGGTCATAGGTTCTTATTGGTACAAGGACCAAGCCTATTGATAATGGGCCGAATCGTAGGACCATAAGGGAAGATTAGGGGAAATTTCTTCCTCTCAGAAACTATTTTAATGAAATTTAAAACATAGATAGATCCATATGTATAAGGACAAATTAGCTATACAGTTTTTAAGAAATAGGACCACAAGGGGAGGCAGGGGGCAATTGCTGCCTCTCACAAACTTTCAAACCGATTTTCATGAAGTTTATAAACATAGATAAATCCATATGTACATGGAAACATAAGCATGATGTGTTTTTAAATACTGTGGTGTAGGGTATCATATGGTCGGGCTTGACCGTTTTTATTAAAATTTGGTTGTATTTTGAGTTGATACTGTTTTGTTGATAAAAAAACATTTGAAAACTTTATTAAAATTTCAACTAAAGCGCCACAACTCAAAATATTATAATTGCAAAAATTTAAAAGAAAAACGATATAAAAATATTTTCGAGTGGAATTAGCTTACTTAAAGATATTCGGATTTCAAATTCTTTTGAAATCTAACCACAAACAGTTTTTCACCTCCTCTGAAACTTTTAAAATTTTGAGTTAATACCCTCTTGTAGATCAAGTGAGATACATATGTTCCTTAGTGTTACACAAGGAAAGACAAACTTAATATACTCTAAATAACACTCGCGGTGGTGTAGGGCATAAAAATATATTTGTAAATTAATGATTAACATATAAATATATTTTTATGCATAAATTGAAATATTTCCGTATTTGTAAAGAAAGATAATACAACATGTTCGTAAAATACGATACAAAGTAGAAGACAAAAAAGATGTGATATATTTTTATTTTTTATATGACGATGATAAATGATGATAAAACCAGATTTGTCATGTTAAAAAGCCACATACGTACGTCTATATAACTTAAAGATACATAAATGTATACAATGCCAATAAGGGAGGCCTCTCTAGTTTTGGCGGCAAATTTTTGGAGTATAAACGTAGAGAATTTTTGTAGTTTTGGCCGAATAAATGACAAATATGTTCGCATTTTATAAACACTAAAACAATGAATATTAAATACAAACATACATCATAATATAATAAATCGAGCTAATAAATATACAAAATGGTATTTTCGAAATTTATTAATATTCGAAACAAATAAGTTGTTAAAGATATTGGCTGCTTTTTGTGCTAAGCCTGCATGGAATCGCTTACCAAAAGTGCTGAATTTGTACAGGGGATGAGATTTCTTTGGATAACACAGTGCAACAAATCACAAAGATTTAATCAAAAAGATTAAAATGTTCCAAGAAAATGTTCTGCATCCAATTTTACTAGGGGTCTTCTTAGACCAAAAGTTCGTGCAATACTTAAACTTTTTTGAATTTTTCGCAAATCCGTTTTACATACATTGCACAAACTTAAAGTCTTAGATGACCCCTAGTAAAATGAATTGATGCAGAAAATATTCGTGGAACATTTTAACACTCTAAAGGGCCGTTTAAGTATACTTTTGTGGGGAAGTTAAAAAAAATTACAAAAATTACGCCTTAAAATGATTGTTAGAGGGTTAACATATTTTAAGAAAAGAATCGCCATACAATTCTACTGAAGACATCTGAAATAATATTTAAAGTCAGAAGTACATTAAGCATATTTTTTTTTTGACTTCTGTTTGGTATAAGTCAACAATTAATTCAAAAACTTTACGGGCCGATATTTTGGGAACCCCAGCTAACTTTTCAAAACCCTTTGGAGATTTGCTCTAACAATAGTCTAGTTTCATTTCGCATTGCAAGTACTGAGGCTGTTTTTTTATACCCTCCACCACAATTAGTTGTGAAGAGGGTATATTAAGTTTGTCATTCCGTGTGAAACTTTTTTATTATTCATCTTAGACCCCATAAGGTATATATATTCTGGGTCCTTGAGTAATTCTAAGTCGATTTAGCCATGTCCGTCTGTCTGTCCATCTGTTGAAATGAACAAACTTGGTGCCAAATTGCTTGTAGTTACCCTAAGCAGTTTGAAATCCAGCAAAATCGATTCAGTATGACCAGAGCCATGAATCAAAATGTGGAACCACCACCTAAAAAAATTGATAATTTTGTTACAAAAAATAACATAAATGCTGGAACAAGGCACGGAATGAGATAACATTTTGCAAATATTTGTTTTATTTGACTGGAAATCACGCTGTTAAATTTCGTGAAGATCCGTCCATAATTTACCCTAAGCCCCATAAAAACACTACTCCCAGAAAACAGTTTAGTACGCCTAAAACCATAATTAATAATGCTATCATAACAGAAATTGGTACGTCACAGTAATTTAGGACTAGAAATGACACTGTGAAATGTAGTGACGATCGGTCCATAATTTACCTTAGGCCCCATATAAACCCTACTACCGGAAAACAGTCTAGTACGCCTAAAACTGTAAAAAATAATGCAATCATAACAAATTTTGGCTCGTCACAGTTTTATAGGACTATAAATAATACTGTGAAATTTCGTGAAGATCGGTACACAATTGAACCTAGGCCCCATAGAACCGCTACTCCCGGAAAACAGTTTAGTACACCTAAAACCATAATTAATAATGCTATCATAACAGAAATTGGTACGTCGCAGTTTTAAAGGACCAGAAATGACGCTGTGAAATTTCGTGATGATCGGTCCATAACTTACCCTAGGCCCCATATAAACCCTACTACCGGAAAACAGTTAAATCGCCTAAAACCATAATTAATAACAAATCGTCACAGTTTAAGATAATAATAATATCATACAGATTGACTCCTTAAACATTCGAACTGTCGGTGGAGGGTATAAAAGATTCGGCACAGCCGAATATAGTACTCTAACTTGTTTTTTTTTTTTTTTTTTGTTGCACAGTATAATACACTGTATGTTATTTTTTAAGTCATGGAAAAATAACCATATACGGACACCACTTTGTGAAAAAAGACACGTGTCTCCCAGTTTTGGCCAAAGTCATGCACTTTTTTTTATGGGCGCCCAAAGATTTGGGGTCTCGGTGTAATTTTTGCAAAAAAGTGATCATTTTCTCAGGCTCATATCTTGCAAACCGTTCGGAATTTTGATTTACCCTCTGAGACAAAGTTGTAGCTCTTGCCAGAAGAAATGTAAAATCCGAAAAACTTCATCTTCAAAATCAAAATCGCAAAAAACTTTAAAAAATTCGATTTTGTTTACCATTTTTCCCCTGTTCAGGTCCATAGTCCTACCTACCGTTCAAAATTCAAGAAAACAATCAACTACAGAAATGTACCTCAGATCTCAATAAACAACTTTCTAGAACATGTGAACTTTCTAGGAATGATTAAAATGATCTTAGCACCGTTTAGGTAGCCGCAAAAGTGAAAAATTTTCCGAAAATTCGATTCGAGAATAAAACCAATGAAATTAAACAATTTTCGGGAAATTGTTCACTTTTGCGGCTACCTAAGCGCAACCCAAACGGAGTTAAGAATCATTCCTAGGAAGTTTATATGTTCTAGAAAGTTGTTAACACCAAGAACTTAAAACAAAATTGAAGGAATCAAACAATGTCATGGAAGGATTTAAATTGTAATCCATGAATTGGCAGATATTTCATACAAAAAGCATGTTCATATTACTATTCGTTTCTATAATGCTGAAACAAAATTATTTGAAATATATAATCCTAGATAAGAGGTTTTGTTTGCAATTTTTCAAAAATATGTTAAATAAATTTGCGGAAATATCTCAAATAATAAATTTATAAAATTCCTATAATTTTTAAAACCAAAGTTTTTCAAAAGTTCTAAAGATATCTTCACACCTATTAAATATTTGACTTCCTACACAACCACTAGTTTTCTTAAAGAATGGTTTGAATTTGGCTAGATAAAATATCATTTAACCGTTTATAATTTACATTATATAATTATGATCTTAGGAATATTTTATAGTAAACTAGCATTTAACCCGCTACTTCGTTAGCGTCTTCTTTTCTTCGTGGACATATTTGTATGCCAAAGCTTATTTTTCTAGGTTTAAATTTTTTTAAATTCTAGCATTTTACATATTTATATTCCAAAGTATATGTAAATAGGTTTAAGCAAAATAGTTCCAACATTTTTCATCTCATAGGTTGATATTGATACAGGACTTTGCACCTATAATTTTGTGCTTTTAAGTTCAATATAGAAAATTCAAAAAGTACGACTCGTAGAACACAAAAGCAAATGAAAGAAAGTTAATTTCCCGTATTATCCTTTTCGATACTTTTTTCTCACCAATAAAATCCCTCTTACAGATTCTCATTCACTGAGGAACTTGCAAGTTAAATTTTATGTTTCTAGATCCAATTAATGCGGCAATTGAAAAGGTACCAGTTAAAATACAAAATAGTAATAAAAAAAAATACCAGTTGTAGAACAAAAAAGCTAAACAAAAATATAAAATTTCCCATATTTCCTTTTTTGGTACTTTTTCCCCCCATAAAAGTATCAAAAATTTCAGTATTGAAGTGGGAGCCCATAATTTAGTACGAATATGTCAAAGAATGGGGGAAAATGTTTTGTAAAAAAGTACCAAAAATAGTTTCGATTTTCACCCCATAAATGTTCGAGTTTCGAAAAAGTACCAAATTCGTATTCGTATATTTTTGATAAGTTTCGAATGTGGTATAAACTTTGGTTCTATGTTTATTGGTTCAAAAGATAGATGGGGTGTCAAAAAAGTACCAAAATTCAGGTTTTACCCGTTTACTCGCTAAAAGGACCGAATTTAAAAAAAATACCAGACACCTGTCCGCTTATTTTTCTAAAGAACAATGATAAGTATTACATTTTTTTTTGTATCTCTTTTAGTTTTGGAGATATAAGGTTGCGGTATTTTCCCGTTTTTACCCTTTTTTACACCCTAAACATTTGAATTTCCAAAAATCCCGTCTTAGTGGATCGACTTAGAGAGTGACCAATATCTGGTCCAAATTTCAAGTTTTTAGCTTCAGGCGTTTAGGCTGTGCGATGATGAATCAGTGAGTCAGTCAGTTCGAGCCAGCTCTTGACGAGTACGGACGTGTATCAGTGAGTAAGAAAAATAAAAAAAAAAAAAATTAAAAAATTCGAAGTGAAAAAAAATATTTGTAATAGGTGAAAAAAAAATATTTGTAATAGCTAAAAAAAAGAACAGTAACAAAGGTGCCCGAAGAGATTTGTGAATGAGCCTCACAAATACTCCCAATAAGGAGAGTAGGCCCAGCACAAATAGCAGAAATGCGTATATTGTGGTAAGCTCCCCGAGCGTGAGCAATGAAAACATTCGATACCCAGAATTAAATAAAAATTATTTAAGTGCAAAAATTGCCAGCGCAACTGGTTTTCCATACAGCAATTTAAGTGCAAGTGTGCCCAACCTGAGCAAGTGTGTTGATCCGACCGTAAATGTGGTTCAAAGTGTGAAGTCGTCTGACCAGAGGAATAATAACGAAAAACCTGGAACATCACGATTAGCATTAATAAATACAGGAGCTGTGCCAAAAAGTACTAAAGTGCAAACAGGCATGGACAGATATATTACAATAACTAAGAGAAAGGCTAGCCCTAGGTCCACCCAACAGGAACGCATGGCCAAACAATACAAAGGCTCTAACGTAGTCTCTTTGCCAACAAATGGTAACAGATACTCTGTACTATCCATACCTGACAATGAAGAAGCAGAATCAGCACATGGAACAGCCACTAAAGAAGTTAAACCGCCCCCTATCTATCTGCGGGAGCAAACATCAAATAGCATAGTCAACATGTTGATTCAACTGGTAGGTAAGAATAATTTCTACGTCGTTTCTATACGACGCGGGCAAATTCAAGAAACCAAAATTCAAGCCAGTACAGAAACGAACTTTCGTATTATATCAAGACACCTGGATGCAGAAAATAAAAGTTACTATACATATCAATTAAAAAGTGCTAAGGGATTGATTATTGTCATAAAAGGCATAGATAGTTCTGTTCCTACAGAGGAAATAAAATCTGCCATAGAGCTAGAGGGGTATGAGGTAAAATCTGTTCATAACATTTTGAACAGGAATAAAGTTCCTCAACCAATGCACCGCGTTGAAATATCGTTTGATTCATCGGTTCTCAAAACCAAAAATTCAGTTCATCCCATATACAACTTGCGCTATCAACAGAAGAATAACTGTTGAGGAGCCCTTAAAACGAAAGGGTCCCTCCCAATGCACAAACTGTCAGGAATATGGGCATACAAAATCATATTGTAAATTGCCTCACGTATGTGTGGTTTGTGGCGACGCTCATAAAACCGCCGAATGTAATCGTTCTAAAGCTGACCCGAATGTTAAAAAATGCAGCAACTGTGGCGAAAATCACACGGCAAACTATAGGGGTTGTAGAGTATTCTTGCATTTAAAAAAAACCTGCTTTTGTTCAAAAATATACTCACTCCCAATATGGTCCGTCACATGCGCTTAGCCAAGCCGCTGGCTCTATTGCTAGTACTTCACAAACAAACAATCATATGCCCAAGTCTTAAAAGGAAACCCTAATGCGAAAAATCCCCCGAGTACTTCTAACGCAAAGCAACCTCCAAATGCTAATGTTCCTAGGGAAGGTCTACAAATGCCTTCTGGAAATATGCCTACCTCAATTGAAAATTTAATTCAAACTATGAATAACTTCATGGTCACTATGCAGAACATGTTTCAAGAAATGATGCGAAACCAGAACATGCTCCTGCAAGTTCTACTCAACAAAAAATGAACCAGTTAAAAATATGTTTCTGGAATGCAAACGGGTTATCCCAACATAAACACGAAGTTGCAAACTTTCTTCATAGGCATGAAATCGACGTACTTCTTGTCTCTGAAACACACTTTACTCATAAAAACTGCTTTAGGGTAAATGGTTACCTTACGTATGACACAAAACATCCCAGCGGACGAGATTGTGGTGGCACAGCCATAATTGTGCACAAACACATCAGACACTTACCATTGCCAGAGTTCGAAGAAGATTGTATCCAGGCCACATCTATAAATCTTACTGATTTCAAACTAACGTTAACATCCGTTTATTATCCCCCGAGGCACAAAATTCTACACGATAAATTTCTCAACTTCTTCTCCACATTGGGCCAGAAATTCATTGCTGCTGGCGACTACAACGCTAAACATACATATTGGGGCCACATCTATAAATCTTACTGATTTCAAACTAACGTTAACATCCGTTTATTATCCCCCGAGGCACAAAATTCTACACGATAAATTTCTCAACTTCTTCTCCACATTGGGCCAGAAATTCATTGCTGCTGGCGACTACAACGCTAAACATACATATTGGGGCTCCAGACTTATTAGTCCTAGAGGTAATCAGCTATATAATACCGTAACTGCAAATAACTTTGATGTGGTATCGAGTGGTGAGCCTACCTATTGGCCAACAGACTTCAACAAGCTACCAGACTTTATTGACTTTGCTGTAATTAAAAACATCAAGCGCGATCAGGTACTAGTTAGTTCCTCCTATGATCTTTCGTCTGATCATTCACCTTCAATCCTCATTTTAAAAGGTAACTCTGACGCCGCAGCTGCAAACTGTATTTCCTATCCAAACAGAAACACAAATTGGTTAAAGTATAAAATGTATGTGAGCTCTTACCTATCACAGTGCATTCCCCTAAAAAATTCATCTGACATCCAAATAGCTGTCGACCGATTTACAGAAGTCTTGGATGCTGCAGCAAGAAATGCAACCCCAATCAAGCGGACAATTAAACGTGCTCCTTACAATACATCGACGGATATAGAGACCCTTATCAGAGAAAAAAGGAAGTTAAGAAGACAATGGCAAAACAGTCGTTCCCCAACCACTAAGGCCCAACTACAATTATGCCTGACCACTCTTTGCAACAAATTGAGACAGAACCACGACTCTGCAATAGAAGGCTATCTAAACAGCCTAGACGCCACAAAAAACTCCAATTATAGCTTATGGAAGGCTGTACGGCATATGAAATGCCCTATAGCCCAAGAATCTCCATTAAGACTGGAAAACCGCACTTGGGCCAAAAACACACATGAAAAATTAAACGCTTTCGCGGGCCACCTTGAGAAAGTTTTTACGCCACATGATGCACATACTTGTTCCTGTCGTCCAATCATTCCTGATAAGGTACACCATCCATTAAAATTTTACATAATTCAAGTAAAATCTGCAATAGAAAAAGTGAATATATAAAAGTGAAATCTCCCGGTCCTGACCGCATCACAGGGTCAATGATAAGGAACCTACCATCGTCTGCTTTCAGAATCTTGCTGCTCATTTTTAACGCTATATTAAGAGTCGGATACTTCCTATCCTCATGGAAGAGGTCTATAATTGTTATGATTCCCAAGCCAGGAAAAGATGCTAGCCAGGTTGCGTCGTACAGACCGATAAGCTTATTGTCAATCCTATCGAAGCTTTTCGAAAAAATATTCGTTTTAAGTATAACTCCTCATCTAAATGAACACGACATCATCCCGGACCACCAGTCCGGATTCAGAGCGAAACATGGTACAATAGAACAAGTGCATAGAATTGTCACCCTTATTAGATCGGCGTTTGAGAAAAAGCAATACTGCTCAGCCCTGTTTATAGACATTTCCCAAGCTTTTGACAAAGTTTGGCATGATGGGCTACTCATCAAAATAACACGAATGCTTCCTCAAAACACTCACAAGCTTCTGGAGAGCTATCTAACAGGCAGAACATTCATAGTAAGGTCGCAAGATAAATACTCCCCTCTCAAGAAAATTACTGCTGGTGTTCCCCAAGGCAGCATATTAGGACCGCTTCTATATATAATATACACAGCGGATATGCCAACAAACCTGAGCACGCATACCTCTACATTTGCAGACGACACAGCATTTATTAGCGTTAACCATGACCCAAAAGTCGCATCGCAAAATCTGCAGTCCCACATCAATGAACTAGAGGCCTGGCTAGAAAAATGGAGAATAAAGGTTAACCCGGCTAAATGTGCTCACTTAACTTTCACGCTCAGAAGACAAACGTGCCCAGCAGTAAAAATAAATAACATCACTGTTCCGGTAGAAAACCATGTAAAGTACTTGGGAATTCATATAGATAGACGCTTGACCTGGTCTCGTCATATCGAAGCGAAAATACACAGAAAAAATTATTGCCGAATTATTTTCAAACAAACGCTTGTTTGAAAATTTTTTTAATTTCTACAAATTTTTTTACTGATTCAATTAAAATTTTTGTTTGATTTTTATTTAACCAACAAAAATGTTGACAACCATTCAAAAATATAATACACGCGTTATTGGTTTCAAGTTTTCTTAATTTTGTATGAAAAATTTAACGCATTTTAATGTTGTCGTCTTTTTGCATTTTGTATTTGATCGTAAGCAACACTTCCTAATGTGAAATATAAGAACTACAACAAAAAACACATGCAGTCTATTTTTGGACGCTTTATACAAGTACAACAGTAAGAAAGATGAAAAGGTTTGAAGTAAAAAAAAACACAAAAAATAGCAGGTATACAACAGAAACCACAACAACATTATAAGAAACAAAATAAATTTTTGGTTGGTTTCAAAGTTGGTTAAAAAAAACAAAATCCCGTATTCCATTTTTTCAAACTGTTTGCTTAAATACATCAAATACAAAAATATAATGATGACGAACAACATATCGAGTCGGTCTGTCGCCGTTTTTGGGTTACATATCTTCTTCATTAGCAAAGGAAAGGATACAGCAACAGTGAGTGATGACGAAAAACATTGTGTGTATAAAAAGAGACTTCGTTCAAAAATTATTCCAACAAAAAAATGTGTCTCAAAGCCAGCCGGCCGCTCTGCTCTCTCTGCCATCATCTTCTAATACAGTGCCTGCTTGTGTGCGCATCATTGCTTGTGCAAAAACCTTTTTTTTTTATTTTGAAATTTAGTATATGAATTTCAGTAAACTTTTTGTTTGATTCAGTTAAATTATTTGTTTGAAAAAATCAGTGTTTTTTTTCAATAAACAAAATGCAAATAAATTGTTTGAATATGCGAATTTGTTTATAGGACCGATTTCAGACAAAAAATTTTTTGATTCTACAAATTTTTTGTTTGAATTGGAAAAATAATTTTTTCTGTGTAACGGCTATGAAACTTAAAGCAGCTCAACTACATTGGCTTCTCGGTGGAAACTCAAACTTGTCTTTAGACAACAAAATTCTGCTATACAAGTCCATCATAAAACCAATATGGACATATGGCATCCAATTATGGGGTACTGCATGCGCATCTAACATCCAAAAGCTTCAAAGAAGACAGTCTAGAATATTACGACAAATTGTCTGCGCCCCATGGTATATACGTAATGATATTATCCACAGAGATCTCAACGTCCCCACTTTCCAGGAGGAAATTAAAAAATATTCAATAAGCTACATCGATAAACTAATGGTCCACCCTAACTACCTCGCTCGGGGTTTGCTTCAGTTCGAAGGTCACCAGAGGCTAAAAAGAACCGATACTTTGAGCCTAACTAGAAGACATTTTTAAAATTTGAATACAGCAGTTAGTGGTTACACTGGTAACAACTAATAAACAACAAGTAGAATTAAGATTTGAATACATATTGTAAATTTCGATAAAAAAGATTCAATAATAAAAATAAATTAAAAAAAAAAAAAAAAAAAAAAAAGTCAGTGAGTCAGTCAGTAACGTTAAAATTTTATATATATAGATAAATAGCAACTATAAAAAATAAAGCTTAAGTTTGATCAATTTACTGGTCACGCTTTTTTGAATTCAATCGTCAAATATTTGTTAGGTCTGAACATACGTTAAGTCATATCTATTTACCTTCGTGAATTGTTTTGTTTTTATTTTAATTAACTTTTTATTACAAAAACTAATTTGATTTTTGTATTTTTATGTATTCGAATAAAAACCGGTTATTTTTAAAATGCTTAACCGAAAACAGGTTTTTTAAAAATAGCAACTATTCGGAATATTCGAAAGCCGGTTATTGAAAAAAGTCGAATAATCGATCTCCCTAGTGTTTAGGCAACAGAGAGATAAGGACGTAATTATAAGAATTCTTAATTTATCTAACAATGTTGGCTAAAAGGTTAATTTTGCATAGACCAAAACATTGAAAAAAATCGGAACTACCTCTGATGCAAACTTTAAATCTCATAAGAATGCTAATGATAATGTAAACTCCTTCACCAATCTCGGGAGTGTCATTTTCTTAGATGGCGGAGCTGCAAGTGATATCCAATCGTGCGCAGCGACCAACGTGCCAAATCGCGCAGGATTGCGAATCCAGCCAGATCGTGAACATCGAAGATCGAAAAGAACTCTTTAAGAAACAAACTAACGCACGTGAGGAGGAGGCACTCCGCTTGGAAAAAGAAGTTCATAAAGCCAAATTGGTCGACCAAAAACACCTTAAGCAGGAAAATAAGGAGCGCGAACGTAAGCGTCACCAAATCGAAATTCAAGCTACCAAGGAGAAGAGTTAACAGGAGAAGTTGCAACAAATTTCACAAGCCGCTCATGGTGAAATAAATGTTGGAAAAACTTTGTGCTGGAAGCAACGTAAAGAACAAACTTAAATCTCAGGAGAAAAAGATTGATGATTACTTTGACCGTTGCAAGCGCATGAAAGAAATTCCTCTTTTAGAAAAGTATTTGAGCGAAAAGTTGTTTAAAGACAAAGAGTTTTGGGAATCACAAGGATATTCTATCTATAGCGCAAAATGCTTCTGCACCAGCAACAAATTACGCATCTTCAATTCAAACGTAAATTCGATCCTTTTATACGGATGTTATACCTGGCTAATGACGAAAGCACTTACAAGGAAACTTCAACTTTTTGTAAACAAATGCCTAAGGAAAATTTTGAAAATCTGGAGCCAAATAGCTTAACCAGCAAATTACTTCTTGAGAAATGCAATCGAATTGCAATACAAAATTAAATTAAAACAAGTTAGAGTGATATATTTAGCTGTAGCGAATCTTTGACACCCTCCACCGACAGTAAGAATATTTTAGTAGTGGGCTGTATATCGGACGTACGGTAAATTATAAACCGATCTTCACGAAATTTGACAGAATCAATTCTGGTCACATAAAACTGTGATAGACCGAAATTCAATAGCATTATTCGTTTGAGTTTTACATGTAATTAAGTTTTTTTCCAGAGTTGGCTTTATTTGGAGCTTTAAGTAAATTATGGACCGGTCTTTACCATTTTACGTATGATTTCTAGTTATATAGAACGAATTTGTTTAAAATCTTATAAGAATACGGGCATTCCGCCACTATTTATGTTAGTTTTTGTAACAAAATTATCAATTTTTTAGGGAAGTGGTTCCACATTCTACCGCTTCTATTGGATGTATATCCCAAACAGCTTAGGATAACAAGAAATATTTTGACACCAATATTGTTCTTTGCTTGAACTCGTTTTCAACAGACGGACAGACAGACGGACATTGCTAAGTGCACTTAAATTGCTCAAGGACACAGAATATATATATACACATTATGGGGTCTTAGATGAATATTAAAAAACTAGTTATGGAAGGTATAAAAAGACGATGGAATTGGATTGGTCACACCCTACGAAAATCACCAACAGAGATCAGAACCAAAGTGAAACGTCCTCGTGCCGGCTGTGCATTGAACCTTACCCTTAACTTCACTAAAGTTAAAGGTACAACAGCAACCAGTAAAAGTTTTCAAAGTCAACATATTTCAAGTCATAACAAAATCTAAAAAACTACTTGAACAGGAACAATGAAAATCGAACCATTGGGATAAACACCACCGTGTGAGGTCGCCTGGGATATATCCCTGTTGGCCAAACTGCCGTCGACGACATTGTCGTCAACAATTTATGCGACATGTCTTCTATCGCTTAGGATTTCTGGAAGACAATTTTGAGTAAAATGTCGTGGACGACAAAATACTCGACATTGTCTAGTGCAGTGTCTTTTGAAGAAGTTAATAAACGATGACATGACCGACATTGTCTTTCAAGTTGTCTTTTGTTAAAACTTATCCACGACAACATGACAGACATTTTCTTGTAAGGTATCCTCTATCAACAACTATACACGACAGTATGAGCGACAGTGTCTTGTTAGCTGTCCTGTATTAAAGTGTATGCACGACAACATGACCGACAGTGTCTTGTAAGGTGTCCTTTATCAACTTCTAAGCACGACAATATGAGCGACATTGTCTTGTAAGCTGTCTTCTTAACAAACAAAAATAAGTTGTTCCCAATAAAAAATAAAAATAACTGTAAAATAACGATAATAATAAAAAAACAACCAAAGCAAAGTGAAGAAAATCAGTCAGTCAAGTCTGAGAACTCAAAGACTAGATATGCTTTTAAAAACATATATGTGCTATTGTATATTTTTATTTATTCATTTAGGTTTATAGGCGACATTGTTGTGTAAGCTGAAACTCCTGCAACTTCATCGACATTGTCCTTTACGCAGTCGTTGACGTCAAAGTAGAATCCATTGTTGTCTATATAGTCATCAAAGACAATACAAAGGACAATGCCTTTCATGTGGTCATTAACGACTATATGGACGACAATGTCGTTCATGTGGTCATCAACGACAGGCTGACACGATTTACGCGACACTTGTTTGAAAATGTCATCGACGAGTTGCATTGGTTGTCTCTTACGTGTCGTGCAGGAATTAACATTGTCGTGCACGATTCATTAATGATTCTTGCACGACACAGCCAACTGGGATTCCTTACCAGAGAACGAAAATAAATGAAACGTTTGCAATCGTTTTCCTTTGTACTGTCAAACAAAAAAAACAATGCAAATAATTTTGCCATAAAGTTTTGCATCTTTTTTGCTTTTCAGCCCAATACGTACGTTATCTTAAACGTACGCAGCTAGAAGAGAAAACAAAGGGAGCAAAGTTTAAGTTTTGAGCAAAAACTTTTTGCTCGCGTTTGCTAATTTATTTAAGTAGAAGACAGCATTTAAAGTAACATTTTTTGTTTTTATTAACGGTTATTTAATTTAAATTTAAGGTAGAATTAAATCTGCCAGCCGGGCTTTCGTGCTGTCCAATGACCGATGTCTCCGAAGAATCGTGAAAATTATCTACTCAACCAAAAAAGTTAGTCATTATATGGCAAGTCGTTCTCATGGTAATGTGTAATTTTTTGCTAGGAAGCTTATTAAATAAGAGCCAATTCCAACCACTTAGGCGCAAAGTATAAAACTGTGTATTAAAAAACTTAATCATTTACAAAGTATGTATTTGTTTTGTTCTCAAATGTTCTATTGCAACGGTAAACTACAGCATGAAGATAAGTGAAGAGCGCATTGTTTTGTTTGTACTCTTTGCCACTTAAAAAGTATTTGTTGTGGTTTTGATGATGTGCAAAACGATTTACAAAATCTTTTTTTAAAATTATGTTCATTTTGCAAACGTTTCCAAATACACCTTCTTATAAACGGGCTTTTGAAGTATAACTTTTTATAAATCGAAACCCCAACTTTGGTTTGAATCATTCCCGGATACACTGTAATCACAACATATTCATGTGTTCTGTTTAAATGCTGCACTGCGTGTGAAATGCTTAAAGCTAAAAATATAAAAGTAAAACTTGTTGTGTACAACAAGACATTATTAAGTATTTTGTGTTGAAAAGAGAAACACATAAACAAACACGCCATTATAGATATACAACATGCATCCACACGTAAGTCATAGTTGAACATGCTAATGACATCACATTCTCAATTCCAGACGACAGGATATACCTTCAAGGAGAATACAAAATGCACAGCAATCGCCACATACTGCAACGTTTTACTAAGAAAGCAAAAAAAAATTAAATTGAAGGAAAACGTTGCAAAGGTTAATTTAGCAATTTTCTCACAATAGACTATTTTTATTATTATTATTATTAAATATTTTGCGAAACATAGTTATACAGACAAGACACATGCAATTCGCACAATTACAAATTGCAGGTTTGGAAGCATTTAAGGTCACAAGTATCAGTAACCCAAATAAAATCGTTTATTGTCGTTACAATCAAGAGCAATAATAAATATTAGTGAGAGTGTGTGAGTGGGTGGGTGTGTGATTCACTTACTTGTAAAATTTTTCAACGAATTTACTAGACCAGCGTTATTAGATTTTATACTAAAAAATATTAGAAAGTTAGGAGACCTACAGAGCGATAGAGTAGAAAGAAAAATGTCACTTTACTTCCAGGTAGTTTCATTGAATTCTATCCCCCACTAAAATGAAGTATCGGTGTATGAAGGTGAAAGGCGAAGTATTTGTTTGCAACTGTATAACCGTGTCTTTATGGAAGTTGAGTTGAAAGATGAAAGTAAAATTTTTAACCAGTTCGAAAAAGGAAAAAACAAACCATTTATCAGTTTACAAGAAAAATCCTTGTAAATCAATGCAATGGCAAATGCATCTACAGCAACAACAAATAAAAAAAACAACCCATAACGACGAAGACTATGAAAAAGAAAAAAAATGGTAGAGACAAATTTTTAAAAAATGAATAAAAATATTTTTGTTGGCAAGGACAAATACTCTGTATTGTAAATGTATAGTTTAGGTATTTAAGCTCCTCTAGAGCATGAATCTTTTATATATTTTTTACCTTCATTGAATACTGGATGACGATGATGATGATGATGTTTGTAGATGTTTGAAAATTCGTTCAAAAGGATTAATTGGAATTGGATTTTTTTTATGTTGTGTGAGGGAAACGTTGGGACTTAAGGGGGTGCGGTAGAAATTAAGATGCAATTTTTTACAATTTAAATCATATTAAAACACTTATTACTTTTGCAAAAGCTAAGATCTGTTATAAGCAAAACATATGCACGGTGCAGGGATGGGAAATAAAGATTTTCAAATTAACCGAGTCTTAAATAAAAATAGTCCTCTTTGGAATATTAAAGAATGAAACTTCTACATGCCTGTATACTTGAAAACATTTTAAATTATATTAAATATATTAAATTAATTTTTAAATTGATAAAAATTTTAGTTTATGGGTAATTCGATGTCAAAACGACCAAGAGTGGGACACGACCCACAGTGCTTTGTCCCCATATAACGAAGGGACATAAATAGAAGGAGTTGTCAGAAATTTTTGAAATTTCGTACACTAGCATAAAAAAGCTTAATTAAGAAAAATGTGAATTTTTGGAGAAATCGGTTCAAGGACACGACTACCTCCCATGTGTCCTGAAATGGAAAAATTTAATTTTAGCTTCAATAATGCCCACAAAACTACAAAAAATGGTCAGGCTAATACACACACAACTAGAAACGTGTGTGCAAATTTTCATTTAAATCTGAACAAGGACTCAAGGTCCTGCCATATATCCTTTTTCTTAAAAATGCTATAACACTTTCAAAAATTATCCAATTGTAATAAAATTTGTTATGGAAATTGATATTTGTTAGATATATATGTGTGCCGAATTTTGGCAGAATCGGATTATTAATGTGAAAAATACAAAAAACTTCATTTAATGAAAAATTAGTTAAAAACGCTTAAAATGCTCTTGCAAAAATAACAAGTAAGAAAGTATAATCGGTCAAGCCCGAACATGTGGTACCCTATAGTATAGTATTTAAAAACAAATTTCCTAGAGTGTTATCTATTTGGGACCCATGGGCAATCATGGACCCGCCACAACAAAATTATGTTATGAGGTTAAGATTCGTTTAAAAGTTCTTTCTCCCGAATATTGTTTAGATATCTTAAGCTCCGTATATGAGTTTTTTGGATAAGGGTTTATATGGAACCTATAGTTTATTTTGGACCTATCTGGACAACATTTTGTCATGACTTAGTAGCTATCGTAAAAGTAATTGTCGCCAATTTGTATGTAAATACTAATATTTTTAAGGAAGCTGGCATTAAAAGCTTTTTCGGGAGAATGATTTGTATGGGAGCTATGTTCAAAAAAAAAAAAGATTCCAATACAATTTGATAAGCTGATTTTGATTGCAATAAAATTAGTTTGGTTTGGACCAAATTTAATCTTGCCGATGTAATAAGATGGCTTTTGTAAAATTATGGACCGATTCGTTCCATATTTAATAGGCTTGGTCCTTGTACCAGTCAGAGCCTCTGGGACAAATTTCATCAAATTGTCTCCGAATTTGCGATCTGTATGCACAAGGTTGCATGTACCGCCAGCCGGCCGGACGGACATCGTTAGATCGACTCAGAAAGTGATTCTGAGCCGATCTAATGAATTATTTGGAATTATTTCTTATTATATTCCTAATTTATTTTCTTTAAACTAATTTATTTATTATTTACATATGTATGTTCATATTTTTTAATTACAATAAATCATCTTCAGTACTGAATTCTTCCAAAAAAATATTGCGGCTCAACGAAACATTTGTTTCGTCATCTTTAAGTGGTACATTTTCTCTCAGTATATATTCCTCAACTTCTTCAAAAAATATATTTTTTTTAGTCTTTTGATTCCTGTTTGAAGATAACAACGGATCTGAGGAATGTATTAAATGAGTCATTAAATCTTTATGAGTGTCGTCGTGACGTTTTTCTCGTATGGGAAAGTCTGGTTTTTCTCACGATTTTGTGGTTGGCTTCCAATGCTTCTTCGGACAAGCACCCTGAAATTTATTTTAGTTATTAGTTACGTTTCATTATAATTACATAAAGCCACTTTAATACCTTAATATTTATTATTATGTTCCTAGTTTATTTTTTTTAAACTAATTCAATCTATGAAAATTTGAGCGAAAATCACGAAAATTACATTTTTTTCAAGTTGTGGTAAAATTTTTTCAATTTTTTTTCTTGTAGTTATTAGAAAACAGTCTAAATATTCGAAATCAGAAAAAAACCCATAGACGGTATTTTTCTTTTTTTTTTTTTAATATTCCATCAAAGTTAGGAAATTTTTAGAGCTTAAGTAAATAATAAGCATTTTTCAAACCAATAAAAAATATGTATAGGAGCATAATTCCCCTAAAATTTTTTTATAGTTGGTTTAGAATATAGTTAGGTGTTACAGAATCTCGTAATCCAGAAAATGAATTTTTTACAATTATTTTCTTGAAACAATAAAAAACCAAGGGCATTTGTGATTTCAGCGCCCTCTTATGCCGTAAAATGCAGACAAACACAAACAATTTTTTATACATATTTTGATTTTTGTTGTTTTTTATTGAATGGTATAAGTTTGAATTAATATTTCACAGTATTTGTAGTTAATTGTCTTTTAAACTCCTGAAAACTATCAAAATTTGAGCAAAAATCATGAAAATAGCCATTTAAAAAAAAATTTTTTTTTCAAGTTGTGGTAAAATTTTTTCAATTGTTTTTCTTGGAGTTATTAGAAAACAGTTTAAATATTCGAAATCAGAAAAAAACCCATAGACGGTATTTTTCTTTTTTTTTAATGTTCCATCAAAGTTAGAAAATTTTTAGAGCTTAAGTAAATAATAAGCATTTTTCAAATTAAAAAAAAAACACTTATGAGAAAATAATTCAATAAAATTTTTTTACAGTTAGTTCTAAATATAGTAAACTACTATAGAAAAAAATTTCAATCTCGTGCTTTAAAAAACAACAGTTTTACAACAGTTTTCCTAAAGCATGTAAAACTCAAGTAGTTGTTTGGCCATTTTTACTATAAATTCTCAAACTTTGGCGCCCTCTAGCGCCGCCAGAAAGAGTTAAATCTTAAAAATTCTTCAAAATTCATTTTAATTATTTTGTTATCTATCGATCTGTACATTTTTAAGTACAATAAAAGATTTTTTTTTTTTTTTGATTTATGTCTTTGGGCCAAAGCACTGTGGGTCGTGTCCCACTCTTGGTCGTTTTCGACTTAACGTTTGTAAGAGATAATCTCCGGAACTGCAGGTCCGATTTTAAAAATTTATTTAATATAATGAAGAATGGAAACTCATAACGGAGATAGATTATTTAAAGTTCCACTAAAGTGCTTAGGATAGAGTCTATGGGCTCTAAACCTCCTATTCGAACCACACTTATATCTCCAAAACTAAAAGACAGGCAAAAATATAATACTAATCGGTGTTCTTTAGAACAATAAACGAACAGGTGACTGGCACTTTTTTTTAATTCGGCCCTTTTAGGGAGTAAACAGGAAAAAGCTGAATTTTTGTTACTTTTTTGTCACCCCGTCTATCTTTTAAACCAATTAACGTAAAAATAAACATTATATACGTTTGAAACTTATCTAAAAAATTTAAATACAAATTCGGTACTTTTTAGAAATTCGAACGTTGGCGGGTTGAAATTCGTAACCATTGTTGGTACTTTTTTTTAGAAAGTATTTTTCTCCATTCTTTCGCTTATACGTATTAAATAGACTCCCAATACAATATTGAAATTTTTGATACTTCAATGTGGAGAAAAAAGTACCAAAAAGGAGAAATACGGAAAATTTCTGTCTTTAGCTTTTTGGTACTACAACTGGTACTTTTTATACCCTTCACCTAAGGTGGAAAGGGGTATATATAAGTTTGTCATTCCGTTTGTAATTCCTACAATATTGATCTAAGACCCTATAAAGTATATATATTCTGGGTCCTTATGAGGAGAGAACTTGATTTAACCATGTCCGTCCGTCTGTCCGTCTTACGTTTGATATGTGTTTTCCGGAGACTCCAGACATGATAGCGGCTAGGTTGTTTCACATTTATGTCACATATAGTCCACCATTTCGTGCTATTGAAATTTAGTAAGATCGGTCCAGAAATGGCTGAGATATGACCAAAAAACCACGACTGACTCTAATTTTTTCCAAAAATCCCTTGTTGTTGTATTTTTATTGCTTTTTTCTGTATATCTGGAGAACGGCAAGTGTCAAAGTTTCCAAATTAGGTGCAAACATTCAAGTTATAAATACACACCAACACACAAAATCTGGGCGGGGTTGGAGAAGTGGGCGTGGTACCCCCCATACAAAAAATTTCAAAAATTGTATAATACCCTGCATTTTTTTACTGTAATATAACCGTTGGTTACGCCTTATATATCAAAAGATCGGAAATTTTTAGTAGAAAAGTTTTTCTGAAAAAAATCGAGAAAATCGGTTCAGATACGAAATAGTTATGACCAAAATATTAATTTTTTTTTTGAAAAATACCCATTTTCGGGAACCATAGATCTTGCCGAGTCCAAGTTTTATAACCCAACTAACTGGCAAATTTCTTCTCAAACACTTCGGTATATAAATCTGTTAAATCGGTTAAAAAATGGCTGAGTTATAATCCTTATGAGGAGAGAACTTGATTTAACCATTTTTAACAATATTTACCAGTTTTCGCTTTTTAAATTTTATTTATAATGAAGTTTTAAGTATTGTAAATATGTATGTATGTATATGTAACAATTATTTAGTTTTTGTCTAGTTGCTCTGTAGTCTGCTCGCACAATGGTGAAGGATATATAAGATTCGGCACAGCCGAATACAGCACTCTTACTTGTTTTAATTACCGTTGATATTGGACCTAGAAACATTAAATTCAACGTGCAATATCCTGAGTGATAAGACTCTATGGGGGAACTTTTTGGTACATTTTTGGTCTTTAAACTGGAAACATTAAACATGCAAGATCCTGAGTGAATGAAAATCTTTAAAGGCACCTATTTAGTAGTTTTTCGTTCTTTAACTGGTACTTTTTTTATTATCGTTAATATTGGACCAATGAACATAAAATTAAGCATGCATTGTCGTGAGTCAATGTGAATCTTAAAGAGGGGGTTTTTGGTACTTGTTTTGTCCTTTAACTGTTACTTTTTGAATTTTCGTTAATATTGGGCCTAGAAACATTAAATTAAACGTGCAACGTCCTAAGTGAATGAGAATCTGTAAGAGGGCATGATTTGGATTGGATGATTGGATTTCTCTTACCGGTATTAACTTATGAACCCCATCAGGGCCGCGTAACCTGTTATATTCAGAATATATTAATTATCGTTTTATAAGAGATATTTAAAAGCAATAGTTTCCGTACTAAAAAGAAAAAGAAAGCCATTTTAACATGAGTGCGCTGTTCACCCTTCATTCTGCCTCTAGTCTATCTCTTCGCTCGACCGTCCACTGACCGAATGCGAAAGCGACGGAGAGTTACTGACACACCGAATAAATCTAATCAATTTTGATGAAATTTGAAAGGATAGTTCTGCGTAATTAACACACACACATTTTGATGAAATTCAAAACTTACAAAAACACACAGGCTTTATATTTCTTTATACAAAGTGAATCAAAAATTCATTCTGGGCGGGCAATGCCGCGGGAACGGCTAATTTTTTTAATAAAATGCTAAAGTAAAAACATTTTGGTTAATTTTTTATTTTTAAAAATCGTTCCGGTAGAATTCGTTGATTCGGAGTGACCTTAATGTACTAATATGAGGAGTAACCTTCCACGGTAAGTATATAAAGTTTTTCCCTTACCACCAGTTTAAGCACAACTAATAATCTTCCTGCTGGAGAGGTATCATACCGTCTATTTTTAAGAAGGTTTATTTATTTTCAGATTAAATTTTAAGTTTTTACCTCCTTTGAATGAAGGCGATGGTCCTTGCATTGGTTCGTCTGTAGAACAAGTAAAATGTTTTAAAAGCCAGGTGAACCATCTAATATACACAGAAGGTAATGGGTTTTCCTTTTGATTCTGATTGTAAGCATAAATCACTATTTTCGTTCTCCTTACCAGAGTCCAGTCTCTCTGTAGTATCTGTGTTGACAAGGAAATCCCTCGCCAACTGTGTATCCTGTATATATAACTCCTTATCGTCTAAACTAAGAGCGCCAAGGTCCTTTCATTCCTGGGCTATTTATAGACTCAGATTAGCGAAATCAAGTTTTTTTCTGTGTTTTTTTCACTTACAGATTTCGTCGATAAAAAGGTATTTATAAAATTCGGTAGTACAATTAATATTATAGACTTCTTTATAAAAAATTTGCTTTTGAAAAGGGTGGTCCAACCAAAACGTACGATGTTAATTGTAAATAAAATAAAATGTTTCAGAAAATCATCTTAATATTTTTTATTTTAATAGATGGATCTATGACAACAATGTGTGAAACAAAATATTGGCCAAATTTTCGCTACGGCTTCGTTGGCATACCTCTATGCGATGATCCATATTTTCAATGACTCCGAGACATAATTGTCTTGAATTTTTCTTAGCTTATTGACGTAAAATGTTTCATTTCAATATTTCCAAAGAGCTAAGTCCAACGGTGTCAAATCACATGATGATGACGGCCAATTAACATCGCCACGACGCGTCATAGCACGGCCATTGTTTCGTAGGCTGTGTGGCAAGTGGCATCATCCTTTTGACGCCACATATCGCCCAGGTACATATCCTCAATTTCTGGCTACAGGAAGTCCGTTATCATCTCGGCACGAGTCGAGGTTGATGGCTCTTCTGCCACACTATCACGAACAACAGCAATGTTTTCCGCAGAACGAACTGGGCAAGCATTCAAAGGCATTTTCACATTTCCTACAGACCCGGTTTGCTGAAATTTGCACACAATTCTCCCGATTGTGGGCACATTTGATCGATTATGCTGATTAAGAAAATCACGAAGTTCACGAAATGCATTTTGATTTGAACGCTCATTTTCGTAAAAGGCTTCAACAATCTTAACGCGCAAACACTGAAACAAAGAAATGTCAAATTAAGTTGGGCAAAAAACTTAACGTTAAGGTGTAACTCACATTTAACATCGTGCATTATGGTTTGACCAACCTTTATAAAGTATCTACCTAGCAGTTTTTAAAGCGAACTCATCTGTGTATATGTTCAGAGCAAATTGGTTAATTCGCCTTAAACGCCTACTCACTTTCCCAGCTTGGAAATCCAAGGGTTTGTTCTCACTCTCTAACCTGCCTAATAATAAAAAAAATTAATTTTTTTTTTCAAAATTGTAGCAAAAAGTCCTTTGCTGTCATTTTGCCAAATTCCTACATTCAAAACATCATTTATTGTATGGAAAGCAACAACAACAACAACACAAATTATAAATACTAATATTTATTTACAAATTTCTACATCGTGTAGAAATTAAACGAGTAGTCATGTCCTTTTTCTATATAAATGCAAGAAATGCATATAAAAAACAAAGATTCTTTCGTTTTATGCTTCATTGATGTTGTTGTTTGTCCTGTAATGCAATAAATTTCAGACCATTAAGGTAAACACTCTTAACTCCAAACGACTGACTGCTACAATTTTTAAATGGAGAATAGAAGCCCGACGATTTGGCAGCCAAATTGGAAAATTTACAAAAACAAAATGGCTGGTTATTTTTAGGAGACTTCATCATTACTTTATTTTCATCTTTTTTTTGAAAGTTTGGTAAATATATTTATTTTTTTAGTTATTTTGTGAGACGTTGGAGTTTCGATTTCAGTCTGTGTCATAGCAGTTAGTTTTGTTTATTTCTAATGTAGTTATCGAGCTAAAGTTGGCATTAGGTAAAGAAAGTTTTATGATTTTTACTTATTTTGTTGTTGTTGGGTTTATTCTTGTATATTTTAAGAAAATTAAAAAAATAAATACACATGAACAAAAGAAGGAGAAAATATTTCAAAAATAATCACACACAGGAGATGCTAAGCAATTCTTATATATAAGTATGTTAAGCTAAAGTCACACTAAGCAAATATTTGACAGGCCACATATAAACATTATTTTTATTAAATATTTGTTTGATTTTACACAACGTTTGCTAGATCAAACAGTATTAATCAGTTTAATGATTCTTATATGATTTTTTGTAGAAAAATTATTTAGTACAAAAAAAAAAAGAATCATAAAAAAGTAAGAAAGTATAGTCGGTCCAGCTCGACCATTTGATACCCTACAGTACAGTATATAAAGACACATTTTTGAGATTGTATCTATTTATGACCCATAGCCAATCATGGACCCGGTAAAAGAACATAACGTTATGAGTTCAAGATTCATATAAGATTTCTTTGTGCCGAATATTATTTAAATGTCAACATCTCTATGAGACTTTGTAAAGTGATTTTCGAGAGGTGGCTTATACGACCCCTTTAGTTCATTTTGGACCCACCAATACAACATTTAGTCATGACATAGTAGCTATCGTAAAACTAGTTGACGCCATATGTACCAACTTTTTTAAGAAAGTTATAGCATTAAAGGCTATTTTCCGGAGAAGTATTTGTATGGGAATTATGATCGAATAAGGAACGATTCTAATCAAATTTAATAAGATGATTTAGATTGCAATGAATTAAATCTGGCCCAATTAAATCAAAATACCACCATATTACAATGGTTTATGGGCACAAAGACTATTCCTGAAAGAAGTTTATATCAGGGTTTAAAAAACTGCAGTCGTACAACTTGTGTACAACTTTTAGCTTTAGATTTTTTAGTTGATTTGATAGCGACTGTTTACATTAATTGAATTAGAATTTAAAGCAATAGTTTTTTTTTTTTTTTTTGCCCAATGACAAATGAAGAAGTGGAAGGAAATGCAGTTTTTCTTCTTTGTTTTTTAAACCCTGGTTTATATGGGGGCCATGTGAAATAAAAGATCGCCGTTTCGTCCTTATGGAAATTAAAGGCTTTATACCAAATTATATCAAATTATCTTCATAATTGCGACCTTTACTTTGCGCATAAGGTTACATGGGCAGACAACCAGCCAGCCGGACGGATGGAAGGACATCGTTAGATCGACTCAGAAAGAGAATCTGGTATACAAGAAAGTGATACTGGTAGGTCTAAGAATAGGCGTAAAAAGACGAAGCTCATGCGTGTTGATGTATCAAAATATGCACGCCGTTTATCTTAACAGAGACGTTACAGAAGAATTAGACTCTCTCTGCTACCTTGGAAGCTCAGTGACTGCAGATAGTGGATCAGAAAAGGACATAAATGACCGGATCAACAAAGCACGATCAGTTTTTTTAATAGCTTTACAAAATATGGCCATCAAACGATTTCAGCAAAGCAACAAAGATCTTCAACAGCAGTGTTTCTGGCGTACTTTTCTATGGCCGTAACACCTGGAGATTAACCCAAGAAAGCCTAAGAAAACTACAAACTTTTACTTATCGATGTCTGCGCCAAATACTTCGAATCTTCTGGCCTTATTGGGTCACTAATGAATAGCTGCTTGAAATAGCAAACCTCAACAAAATTGAAATCGAAATAAAAATTCGAAAATGGAAATGGATTGGTCACATGCCCAGAAAACCCACTAATGAGAAATTTCACGCACAGCAATGGAGAGGCATCACCAAGGCCAACGAGGACCTGGTCGACCACGTCTTACCTGGATCAGAAATGTAAAAAGATAATATAAAGGAATATGATGGAACCAATTTAAAGCATTAACTAATAATCGTCAAAGATGGAAAGAGTTCGTAGGCGCCCTAAGTTCAAATTGAACGTTTTAAATAATTTTGTTTATGTAATGTAATGAAAATTAAAAAAAAGTAGGTCTAGGAAATATATTTATTGTGGGGGGAGAGGTATTAATATAAAGTTCATCAATTGATCAATAAAATAGCAACGGTTTTTTTTGTTTCCCGTCAAATATTTGTTAAGTGTGAACACATCTTAAGTATAAGGGATTTATAGCCCAGCAAACCATAGAATCGAAACTTAAAAATGCTAATAAAAGGGTATAATGCACTGCTTAAAAAAACGTTTATATAACTACTGATGACTTCCAAGCCCCTTCAAAATTTTACTCTTCCTTTCTCCTAATGGCAGCTCAAAAATAAGAAAAAGAAGGAAACTATTTTCAACCATCAATCTAAATTCCCCACCCTATTTGTCAAGGGCACCAGATTGCTGGCCAGTTGCATACACAGAAAGAAAAACACTCGAGTACGAGTCGTACTCAAAAATTCAAGTACGAATAACACTAAAACGTACTCAAAACAATCCTAAATGGGATTACTTTCGAAAATCAATCCCGGAATTTCTTGAAATAAGTATAAAATTCTTAAATCAAGCAAAAAAAAAATTAAGCTTTTCGTTGTGTTTAACCCTCCGGCTTACGCATGTTTTAATTTTCTATGCACATTGAAAAAAGTGTCTGGCCAGACTCATGTGTACCACGAAGGGTTAAAAAGTAAATTTGAACTCTTGCTCCTCATTTAGTTTATATTTTTGGTTAAATATGGAGGGCTCACAGCTCAACCGACCCAAGTCATTTAATATAGTATATATAAATATTCCAAAGCTGGTGCTAAATTCTCCGTAAAGCTTAACTCTATTCAGTTTTGAAATAGACTAAATCAAAATGTGTTTCGCTCCTAAGGTTACAGTAATAAACTCATGTCAACGGATCTCGAAATCAGTGGCAATCCACTTACGCAACCTCAAAGTATTTTCAAATAATCTTTTTTGACTTGGTTCGCTATAGCTCTGAGCCCTCCATATGTACATAAGATTTCTAAAGTAATTCTGTTAGGTGTAAAACGGGTAAGTAAATCAATTTTTTGGCTTTTTTCAAGCGCGAATTCAGGATAAAATCAACTTTATAATACTTGAATCAAGCGCATTTTGAGATTGATTCAATCCTAGTATTACTTAAATCAATCTCATTTTCGGATTATTCAAGTACGAAATCGGGATTGAATATGGATAATTTAAGTATTTTGCGAATAAAAATCAGTACTTGAATCAATCTTTCTGTATTTGATTCAAGAAAATCCATACTCACCGTAATATTTATACCGCTTCGGATTGATTTGAGTACGGATGAATTGATTTTTCTTTTGAGTGTACCTTCCAACGCTAGTGAGATATCTAATCCCAAACTTAGTTCACAACTTAACTCTCTCAGAAAGTATCTTGGGAAGAGTGCCCACCAGTGATGTTAACCGTACGGTAATTACTAAAGCCCTGCACGAATGCATTTGTTTCTTTTTCACATTTCTCCACACCAACTCATTGTTGTGTGAAATACTGAGTTCTTTTTTTTTTTAATCAATTCGAATGATACACAATGAAAAACCAAATCAATTTTAAACAGTAGCTCGTTTCAAACAACTCGTTGTTAAGCAGTAGTTAGATTTAAAAATACAAATCAACTCAATGTATAACTCGATGTGAAAGAAAACATAACACACAACAATTGTGAGTCTATAACAGGCAGGGTTGTGAACTATTTCTAATCAAAAAGCGCCGTGCTCCAATCAAAAAGCGCTGAAAAGCTCTAAATAAAAAACTTAATGAAATGTTTAAGAACCAAGTTTTAATAAGGTAAAAAAAATCGTTTTAAATAAAAATATATGAAATACAAAGATATTATAGCGCTAAATTCAATTTCGTTTTCAGTTTTTTCTATCATGTCTAGTTTTTATACCCACACCACAATAGTGGAGAGGGTATTATGCATTTGTGCTGATGTATGTAACGCCTTAAAATATTGGTCCTAGACTTAAAGTATACCGATCTAATCAGAATCACTTTCTGAGTCGAACTAACGATGTCCGTCCGGCTGGCTGGATGTCCATGTAACCTTGTGCGCAAAGTACAGGTCGCAATTTTGGAGATAATTTGATAAAATTTGGGACATAGGTTCTTATTGACTCAAGGACCAAGCCTATTGAAAATGGGCCAAATCGTAGGACCACAAGGGAAGATAGGGGGAAATTTCTTCCTCTCAGAAACTATCAAACCGATTTTAATGAAATTTAAAACATACATAGAACCATATCTTCATGGACACAAAAGGGATGTATTTTTTAAAAAATAGGAGCACGAGGAGAGATAGGGCCAATTTCTGCCTCTCAAACCGATTTTAATGAAATTCAAAACATAGATAGATCCATATCTATATGGACACATAAGCTGTACAGTTTTTCAAAAATAGGACCACAAGGTGAGGTAGGGGGCAATTTCTGCCCCTCACAAACTTTTAACCCGATTTTAATAAGTTTTATAAACATAGATAAATCCATATTTATATGGACATATAAGCATGATGTGTTTTTTAATACTGTGCTGTAGGGTATCATATGGTCGGGCTTGACCGACTATACTTTCTTACTTGTTTTAATATGGGTTAGGCTAATATTTCGACAGAAATAAGGCATTTATGTTACATACATTGTATCATAACTTGAGAGCGATTTTGATCATTTACAAATGATTATTTTCAAAATAATTTCTTTTTTAGTGGCGACCATTTTTTCAAGCAAATTAGTATGTTCACATTTTTATCATTTATCATATCCAGGTAGGTATATTATGAATAAAATAAGACATGAAATCATTAAGATCAGTAAACAAAATGTTAACTAGACGTGATTGAATAAACTTTATCCCATCTTCGTTAACTACAGGATTTTTTAAAAGTTTCATGGCCATTTTCTCAATGTTTCGACAAACTGTCTGTTACTTAATGTCAACATAAATTTATTGGAACGATAAACTTTCCGTTAACGATTTTGGGTTTCTCAATATACCGACAAAAACATTGTTTTCAGCTGGCAACGCCACTCAAAATACATGTAAAAGTTGGGAGTCAGCTGATTGAATTTATATGTACGGCAAATAAAAAGAAAATAAATAATTGGCAGATGAGTGCCGGTTAGCTTTGCGATAAAATCGAAGCAAATGAGACATTGAGAAAACCAAATTTCTATAGTAATTGCCTAATGAGAAAATGGCCATAAGTCTATCAAACCAAACTCTTCCGAACATGTCGACTGTTTTCATTTAATGAAGCAGAAGTAAAGGCAACGGTTTATTTTTGTCCAATGACAAATGAAGATGTCGAAGTTACAGCATAATCTTATGACTTTTACTATCTCAACTGCAGCTTTTTAAACACTGTGGGTATTCACGTCACAAGTTGCACCCTTGCAAAAAAGGAAAAGTGCAAAAATATAACAACAACCACAAAGACAATTATTTACGCACAACTAATTGTCTGTGTGGTTGTTGTTTTATTTTTGCACTTTTGCTTTTTTGCAAGGGTGCAACTTGTGACGTGAATACCCTTACTGTTAAATACCATAGTATAAGAAGTACCAGGTATGTTCATTAGGGAGAGTTTTCATTATTTATCCATGTAATGTCAAATTAATTTATTTGATTTTAAAAGCTTGTTTTAATTTTTTTCCATATTTTCTTTTGGTTGACGTTATATGGGTTTTGAAATTGATAACAAAATTTCCTTGTACTTATTATACCATGCTTAATACGAACCGAACAAGTTAAAATCAGAAAATTATTTTTGGATTTTCTTGTTTTAAGAAACTAAATGGATTAATTACTATAGAAAATAAACTTCTTTCCTTGTATAGTACGAATTTCAGAGTTAAGATTTAAAAAACGGAAACAAATTTTGGTTTAATGTGTCTTGATTTTAATGTATGCAAACAAAAGTATAAAAATGTTGGGTATCAATAAAAGCGCTAATTAAGCGCTCTTTTTAAAAAAAGCGCTAAGGAAAAAATATGCGCCTTTTCGACAGTTAAAAAGCGCTAAATCTAGCGCCAAAGGCGCTAAATTGGCAACTCTGATAACAGGCATTTCCAAAAATTTTTTTGTTGTGTATTAGTGAGTACCAGAGAGTAAAAAAAATTGAGAGAACGCATTCATTTACAGTCGAAATAAAATGTTAGTAATATATTTTATAAGTTGTATAACACAAAGGTACAAAATTAAACATTTTTTGTGTTGATAAAAAATTTGTAGCAATTCTTTACCAATTCAATGTCGCTGATTTTAAAACTGTACTTTTTTTTATTTGACTCTAAATCAGTGTCAAATATCTTATCAAACAATTGTAAAAAAATTAAAGATTTTTATGTTTTAAAAATTCATATAAAATAAATATTGCACGCAAATCACAGCTGATAGAAAAAAAGTGCAGTTTTAAAATCAGCGACATTGAATTGGTAAAGAACTGCTACACATTTTCTAGCAACACAAATAATGTTTAATTTTGTTCCCTTTTTTTTTTTTTTGTTTTTCACAATACAGAGTTTGATTCGTAAGCAAAATGCAATCGACAATCACGAGTTGAAAAACAAACGAATGATTTGAAACGGCATTTAAATGCATTCGTGCAGGGCTTTAGTAATTACCCGTTTTTACGGTTATTTTGAGCTCCAAAAGGTGGCAAGGTAATTTCATTTAAATTTATTTATGTATATGAAGTATTTATGATTTTAACTTTTGAGTGTTTATTTCAACGGCATGAAACAAAGAGGAATGTGTCGTTTAGGCTGTGCGATGATGAATCAGTCTGTCAGTAACGTTAGAATTTTATTTATATGATGTTTTTACTTACGTATTGATAAAAATACAATAATTTTGGTTTAAAATGTATTTTAAAACAAAGATTTTCATTAAAATTTTTCATAAAACACATTTAAAATTTAAGTAAATTATTTTTGAATACTGCTGTGAATGTTTTAATTAAAAAACTTTTGCGTACGGTAATTTCTTCTCAAAAACGGTAATTTTTAGAGGACCGTACGGTAATGAAAAAATAAAAGTTAACATCACTGGTGCCCACAACTAAAATTGTCCTTTTAATAATGAGCTAAAGAGAATTGCACTGAACATTTTATTAATGGCGTTTTCTTTTCTGAATAATATTCTGCATTTATTCTTCCTTTTACATTTCTTTATATTCTTTTCTTTTTTAAATATAACATTTAGTTTCTTTCCGACAACTTGAATATAAATTTAACACATCAGGAAGAAAATTTTAAGTCGCTGTTTCAACGACAATTAATTATTGACAAAGCATAATTGTAATTTTATCCTGCACAATTGTACTTTGAAACAGGCTTAATCTTAAACCCTAAAATAACTATACCTAATAAGTGCTTGACAAGTTTGCTCAAACATGATCTTATCAATTCAACTTGACTCTTTCTGTTTAGTGAACTACAACAAAATTCAATAAACGTCACGTCGATGAGCGGATGTTTGATTGTTCACTGGTTTATTTATCGTCATCAACCATACATGGACTTTAAACGCATGCACACCAATAAACAATCAATTGTGCAAAAGAAAATGTAAAAAAGATTAAGAAATTCTCAACAAAAACAAAGAAACTGAAAATAATGTTTATGTTCGAGTACGATGCGTATTTATGAAGGTCAATTTAGATGACCTCTTCTTGATTGTTACACCAAAAACAAAAAGGAACAACTCAAAAAAAACTTAGAATTACGAATACTGACTGTTGTATAAAAGAACAAAATGCAATCGTAAGAAATAAATAGCAAAAAAGTTAATCATGTGCTTGGACATGACAAACAAATTTTGGCCAAAGGAAATATAAGAGAAGTTTTATATAAAGAAAACTTTATTGAAAACAATATAAGAAAGAAATAAAACAAATAACTATAGAAGTGTCATAATAAATGAAATAAATAATAATAATAATAATAAAAATTGTTAAATAATTTTTCTTTACTTGGGGGTCACTCGATTAAGTTTTACTTCAAATTTTGCTTTAACCCTGCAAAAAAATGGAAGATATCCCCTAAGGCAATAGTTTAGCAATATCCCCAAATTGTTTTTATTTTCTTCCATTATAGAGTAAATTATGAACCGATCTTCACGAAATTTCACAGCGTAATTTTTAGTTCTAAAAAACTGTGATGCACTAAATTTTGTTATGATAGCATTGTTTTTTACGGTTACAGGCGTACTTAACTGTTTTCCGGGAGTAGGGTTTATATGGGGTCTAGAGTTAATTATGGACCGATCTTCACGAAATTTTACAGTGCCATTTCAAGTCCTATAAAACTGTGACGTACCAAATTTTGTTATGATATCGCTATTTTTTACAGTTTTAGGCGTACTAAACTGTTTTCTGGAAGTAGGCATTATATGGGGCCTAGGGTAAATTATAGACCGATCTTCACGAAACTTTACAGTGTCATTTCTTGTCTAATTGAACGAATTTTTGCAAAATCTTATATCATTCTGTGCATTTTTCCACCATTCATGTTAGTTTTTGTAAAAAAAATATCAATTTTTTTTAGGTGGTGGTTCCACATTTTGATTCATAGCTCTGATCCTACTGAACCGATTTTGCTGGATTTCAATCCCAAACTGCTTAGGATAACTACAAGCAATTTGACTCCTAGTTTGTTTAGTTCTTTTAAGGTTTTCGAAAGTGAGCGTGTTTTCAACAGACGGACAGACAGACGGACACGGCTAAATCGAATTACTTAGAATTACTCAAGGACCAAGAATATATATACTTAATGGGGTCTGAGATGAATAATAAAAAAGTTTCACACGGAATGACAAACTTATTATACCCTCTTCACAACTAATTGTGGTGGAGGGTATAAAAATAAAAATTAATCAAATTAAAAAATCCAAGATATAAGTTCTCAAATATTCTGCAAAAAGTACATAAATATTTAAATAAAATAAATCTGTTAAATATTTATCTTTTTCCTTTTCAATTTAATCGAGATATTTCTCAACCCTGGATGCAATTTTATAGAAGTGGTAGGTTTTTTCTTCAAAAATATGGGGGAAACTAAATATTTATGTATATTATTTTATTTACATTTTTGGGTTTTTTTCGTTATTATTGGGTGATTTTTCGTTTTTTAAATTTGGTGAGTTTTCATTATGAAAAATCACCCAAAAATATTGTATGAAAAATAGCCCATTTTTCGGGCCATCTTTAATTTTTAAAATTTCTTCCAAATCTTACATACTATTTGTCTAAATCATTCATTATCATACGTCGAATTCCTACATGTTATTTGTAAAAATAACTATGACACTCCAAAAAGTGTCACAGTGTCCATGGACTTCATGACACTTTTAAGTGTCATAATGCCCATCAGAGCAGTGTCATAAAGTCCGTGGACGTTATGTCACTTTGTAGAGTGTCATAATGTCCACAACATGCTTACAAACTCGAAAGCCGGGCGCAAGGATTTTCTCCTCTTTGATAAAACAAGTACCGGCTTCGCTAACTGAAGCTTCTGTGCACAGCCGGCCTTTGGCCGGGAGCAAGGATTTTCTCCTCTATGGTATAACAAAGACCGGCTTCGCTAACTAAAGCTACTCTGCGAAGTTGGCCTTCGTTCGGAAACAAAGCAGATTTTAGAAGCTTTACTTAGAGAAACCGGTACATGGTATACCATAAAGGAAAAAATTCTTGCGCCCGCCCAAGGCCGTCTGCGCTGAGAAGCTTTAGTTAGCGAAGCCGGTCTTTGTTACACCATAGAGGAGAAAATCCTTTGGCCCGGCCGAAGGCCGGCTATGCAGCGAAGCTTAAGTTAGCGAAGCCGGTTTTTGTTTTGGTAAAATAAGTTTCTTTAAATATAGTTTTGTTGGTTTTTTGGCAAATTGGGTAATTTTTTTTTTTTTTTGCAAAAAATTCGTTTTTGCTTTTTGGGTAATTTTTCATTTTTTTTGGGCCCTTTTTCGTTTTGTTTGGGCAAAATTTCTTATTTAACTGTTTGGGACATTTTTCATGTTCTTTTGGGCGATTCTTCATTTGGGCGATTTTTCATTGTTTTTTTTTTTTTTGGGCCATTTTTCTTTGGGCGATATTTCCTACAACCTCTTTGTGACAATTTTTTAAAATGCAAAATCTTCTTTGTATCACCCCAATGATATTTTGGCGATATCTTTCTATTTTCTAATAAGTGGTTATCTGACGATATTGCGATCCAAAAGTATCGCTTGTATTGCCATCGAGTTATGTTTCTTCTCGAAGGAAGTATCTTCCGCAATACGAAATCGATTATTGCCGCAATAACGTTTTTCATTCAGGCAATACGTTTGGCAATACATAAGGTGTATTTCTGTGTTTGCTGGAAAGTTTCAAAACACTCATACTTTTTCACTAATTCATTTAGGCCCGTTTTCACAACTTGCCGATAGCTAATGGTAGGATTTTATAAAAAGTGTTCTATTATTACAACTCTACTTTAACCTACCAGGTAGGATGAACCTTAATTTTCTTTATCGCTCACTTTAGGTTAAAGTAAAGGTTTAGTATTGAAAAACTTTTTATGAGGCCGGTTAAAGTCTACTTTTAGCTATCGGTAAGTTGTGAAAACGGGGCTTGGACTTTTTAAAATTTTAAACGAATTTTCTTTCAAATCAGCCGAGTTCAGTGTTTGGTTCCAATAGTCTTGCGAAAGAGCAAATACAGAATATCGCAGATCTTTCATCAGGGCAGGAAATTTTCTCCTCTTCAAACATCGTCCTCGCTAAATAAAGCTTCTAAATTCGGTATTGCATTCGGGCTCAGAATTTTAAGTTTCTGGCATATGACCCTAAACCAAATAATAATGTAAGAAAAGATTAACTCACTGTTTATTGTTTGTGTTTTGTTTAAGCTTTGATATTGTTACAAGTAAGACTTTGAGTGTTTAAAATTCCTATTCGCTTTAGGGTTTTATTTGTATAATATTTTTAGCTTTTCTAAAGTCTTTGGAAAAGGTTTCCTGATGATCTGGCCTAAGCAACCAGTGAAATGCGCATAGAGGCTAGCTTTCCCTCCACAATAAATTTCGGTGTATTTATCAAATATGGAAAATTGGGAATTTAGCACGTCATACAAAAATCTTTATAGTAAATTTTGTATTCCCGTAAATAACTTTGACAAATAAGTATATTTAGGCTTAAACTACTACTTCGTAAGAATTATTGAATAAAAATTTAATAATAAAAATTGGGTGATTTTTAATTGTTTTATGGTTATTTTTCGCCATTTTTGGATATAATTTCCATTTTTATTTTTTGAGCCATTTTTCGTTAGGGAAATTTTTCATATTGGGCGTTTTTTCTTTTGGCGATTTTGCTGGCAGTCATCCAGGACCTACTCTTTATGCAAAGCAACGAATTAGTATCAACCCAACAAACATGAAGTCAAACCTTTGACATGAAGTAAGTTTGTCATTTGACATAAAACACAATTCTTAACCGTTTTTCAAATGTTTGATTTTAACATTTAAATTCAAATTGATAATAATTTGAAAATAAAGATTTGACTTCAAATGTTATATCAATTTGATGTCAAATTGGTATTTAAATCAAAACTAAACTGGGCAATACATACTAAAGCGAAAAATAAATGTAAACATTAAAAATGGCGACTAAAGTTCAATTTTTACTTCGTAGTTAAATATGTATGTTTTTCACGTGAAAGATTTATTTGTAGTGAAACTAAAAAGGTGTTATGATACTTGCTATTTTTTGTATTGGATTTTTTTAGGATTGACTGAATAAAACAACAAATGCGAGAAAGAACAAGAAATACTTTTTGTTAAACAACCCATTTTTTCTAATTGACATTTCTTATGTTTATTTTTTTCTTTGACTAAATCAAAAAAAATGGTAAAAGCTTGGGCAGATGAAACTATTTTGTTTTTGATAATTGAAATGAAGCAGGTGCCCTTCATGTGGGATTTCAAATCATAAATTTTCAATTAAAGAATGTACCCCGATGTAATTCGTAATATTTTACATTATTGGCATTAAATTTTATTGTATAAAAAAAAAATTTGTTTGTACAGTACTTTTCGCTTATAGTCACATCGTTTAGTTGCAACCATTAAGTGGACTATATCGCTAATGTGACTATAAGACTAATTCACATATATGCCACTATGACGCATATAACCGAATTCGAATATAATCAAGATATGTGAATAAAGGAAATACAAAATTCATATAAATAACACCGACATCAGGCTTATGGTTTTACAACAGAGTTGCATACTGTATAAAAACTAGTTAAAAATATAACAAGATATTTCATAGCTGATACCAACGGCAAAAACTAATTTTTTACGAGTAGAGAGTTGGTGATAAAAATTAAATGATTTAAATTATTCTTTCTTTGGATTGATTTTTGATTCGAAAACTAAAAAGAACTTAGTAAATTTTGCTAATGTGACTATAACGCCATTAATTTGCTTTACTTTTCCCTTTGACTACTGTTGATAAATGGCATATATGGCAAATGTGCTTATATCGCTAAATGGACTATAACGTTAATACTTTATATTTTATTAACTTTTAGCGGCAAAATAAACAGATAAAATGGACTATATCGCTAATGTGACTGTAAGCGTTGTGACTATAAACGAAAAGTACTGTAATTCCAAAATAAAATGTAAACAAAACAAACAATATTGCCCAGGTTTTTTCCCCACAAAAACCCGCAAAAAATTGTTAAAAACCGCTAAGTTCAATCAAAAACTAAAAAAATTGGCAACAGTGCTAACAATTAATCTTGAAATGTCAATTTTATGTTAAAAATTTTTATATTTTTTTTGACAGTCTTAGATTATTTATCGATAACTCATGTATATTTGTTTGACATTTCAAGATTTTTTATGATATAATCATACTCTTTACACTTAGTCAGTTTTCCTATGCAAATATATTTGAACTGTTCTCCAATATAGAACAAATACAACAAAAAAAAGTATCATAACAGCTTAACGAATACGAATTAAAAAAAAATTAAACGGGAACGTGAAGAAGTTATAAGTTTGTTGTCTGATCACGGTACTACAATTCTCAAAATAAAAGGAAGCAAATTATTTCGTCCTTGCAAGAATTAGAGGACGGAAAGATCATTATTTAATTTTTAAGCTATGGTGCCGAATGTTTATCTTACAGTTTATTAAAATAAATAATGAATTATAATTAAATAATAAAGTATAATTAGTATTGTGGTTAATTTGTTGAACTATTTATGGTTTTTAATCCAAATTTTTAATATTTTTAATTAGGCTTAAGTTCATGAAATTTAATTTTCATTAAATTATTCTTATGAAGAAAGGAATTTTACAACATGAAAATTAATTAAAATTGTTATTGATAATCTTTCATTCTTGACGTGGCTCGGGCTCGAACCCTGGCCGGCAGGTTACCATGACATGTTTCGATCGCAACCACTCGATCTCCTCAGATGGATTTGCCGTCTTACACTCGCAGCCATCGACGACTGCTGACGTCACTAGTCAAACATCAATCCTTAAACCAAATTGTATTTTAACATTTGGTAGATCGAAATTTGCTTTCCTGAATGATTATCCATTTTAATTGATTTTACATGTTTTTTCCTTTACTTCTGTTTTTTCGTACTTTCGTCAAGAATTTTTCTTGAAGTCCAAGTACATTTTTTGTTTTTTCACTTTGTCTTTCTCTTTTCTGTTGACCTTTTTCAGCACAACTTGAAGGACAAATGTACACATAGAGCTCGTGCCTTAGCTTTAACAATAATTAGTATTGTGGTTAATTTGTTGAACTATTTATGGTTTTTAATCCAAATTTTTAATATTTTTAATTAGGCTTAAGTTCATGAAATTTTATTTTTATGAAATTATTTTTGTGAAGAAAGGAATTTTACAACATGAAAATTAATTAAAATTGTTATTGATAATCTTTCATTCATTCTTGACGTGGCTCGGGCTCGAACCCTGGCCGGCAGGTTACCATGACATGTTTCGATCGCAACCACTCGATCTCCTCAGATGGATTTGCCGTCTTACACTCGCAGCCATCGACGACTGCTGACGTCACTAGTCAAACATCAATCCTTAAACCAAATTGTATTTTAACATTTGGTAGATCGAAATTTGCTTTCCTGAATGATTATCCATTTTAATTGATTTTACATGTTTTTTCCTTTACTTCTGTTTTTTCGTACTTTCGTCAAGAATTTTTCTTGAAGTCCAAGTACATTTTTTTGTTTTTTCACTTTGTCTTTCTCTTTTCTGTTGACCTTTTTCAGCACAACTTGAAGGACAAATGTACACATAGAGCTCGTGCCTTAGCTTTAACAATAATTAGTATTGTGGTTAATTTGTTGAACTATTTATGGTTTTTAATCCAAATTTTTAATATTTTTAATTAGGCTTAAGTTCATGAAATTTAATTTTTATTAAATTATTTTTTATGAAGAAAGGAATTTTACAACATGAAAATTAATTAAAATTGTTATTGATAATCTTTCATTCTTGACGTGGCTCGGGCTCGAACCCTGGCCGGCAGGTTACCATGACATGTTTCGATCGCAACCACTCGATCTCCTCAGATAGATTTGCCGTCTTACACTCGCAGCCATCGACGACTGCTGACGTCACTAGTCAAACATCAATCCTTAAACCAAATTGTATTTTAACATTTGGTAGATAGAAATTTGCTTTCCTGAATGATTATCCATTTTAATTGAATTTACATGTTTTTTCCTTTACTTCTGTTTTTTCGTCCCCGAGCCACGTCAAGAATGAAAGATTATCAATAACAATTTTAATTAATTTTCATGTTGTAAAATTCCTTTCTTCATAAGAATAATTTAATGAAAATTAAATTTCATGAACTTAAGCCTAATTAAAAATATTAAAAATTTGGATTAAAATAATAAAGTATTTTTATTTGTGTTCAACATTGTATTATAATCCACATTTGAAAAACATTTGAGAATCACCTTTGAAAGCAAGTTGAAAGAAAAGGAATTTTTTCAATTTGAAAATAATTTCCCCTTTTTGTTGAGAATGCTATGATTTTCAAATGATTTTCATATCATTATCAAACGTTTGTCGTTTGAGAACACGTTTGATTTTAAATCATACCTGCGTGTTTTCGAAAGCTGAGGCCTATGAATAACTTGACAATACAAACGGGATTATATCTTTGCAAAGATGTAGAAAAATGCATCTCAAGAAGGAGCAAAACCAACCAAAAATCATATCTAATGGATTTAAGCAAATACTATAATAACTAAGTTTTGAAATGGCGTGCAGAAAGGTCTACTTGGCTTCGAACAGATAAGTTGTCATTGATTTCGCATATCTGAACTGCTAATTTTGCTACAGGCCAGGTTATACCATCACTATAGACGAACAACTTTTTCTCACAAAAGCAAATGGCAAATTTTCCCATACTTCTGACAAACGTCGTATAAATTTTTGGTTGTTAAATCACGATCACTACCCTACGGTTTTCCATATTTTCAAAAGATTATCATGGTACACAAAATTTATTACTGGGAGATGACAGTGTATTGCCTTTAATGAAACATTATCTAAATAACGGAAGAAATGTGACTGAGTAAAAGACTGGATACTTCTTTAACTCAGTATCGTTGGTAAAGAATTGGTTCTCTAAACGCATAACTCAAAACGGCACTGTAAAAACAGAGCAACATGCCAAATTCCCCTGATAAAGAAACATTTAAATTAAATTTTTATGCAGGTGGAGATTTTTAGACCGCCGGCACTAGGGGGAGTAGAGCTCAGGCTATCTAATAGTGCTAAGTATCTTGAAGTTTTTCTGAAGAGTAAGCTGTCCTGGAGGAGAAATACTCAGGAGAGACTTAGGGGTCTCATAGCCTACTAAGCTTGCAGATCATCTAAAGGTAGGGTAGGAGCTGGGGACTTCGGCCGTAAGTAGTGGGATGGCCGTGCACTTTGTTGGTAAGACTCGTTCTTACGTATGGATGCTGTGTTTGGTGGGAGGCATTGAGACTGGCTAGTCGAAGAAACCTTATATTTAAGGCTCAGAGATGCGATTCGATTGGAACGACAAGGGCAATGAGAAGTACTCCTCAGGCGGCCTTGACTGTTATTTAACGCCTATTTTCGCAATGGCAGCCAGGAGCATTCTGAGACTGAAAGAGTTAGAACCGTTGGGATATTTCACGCATGATCACTCAAGGATCTTGAGTGACATTGGGGCGGAAGGTTACTGCCTATGCTCGCCCAGCTTCACGGATTATGTGGCCACTAGGGTAGATTTTCGGCTTTTGCTCGGAGATCACTATATATGTGGACAGCCAGGCGGCTTTTAGGGCCTTGATGGACTGTTATGTGAATTTCAAGCTAGTGGACGATTGTAGAAGGGCTCTGGGAGAAAAATTAGAGGAGTATGTGTTCATCCTCACAGCGAGACTTGGCTGGGAAAGGTAGGATCCTGACGGCTGGAGGCATAGGCCTCCAAAAGGCTTCCTTTTAAGAAATATCAGGGAATGGGTTTTGAGCGGAATTAGTTGGTACTGGTGAAACCAAACGGACTGCCGAATATCGTGCACGCTTTATCACGGGCTACTGTATGTCGGGTATTTGCGTGTTGTGTGAGGACCCAGAGGAGCTGGAAACAGTTACACATTTTGTGTGACTATCCCAGACTGCACAACAGCAGGCTTAGGTAGCTAGGTAGTTCTTAGGTAATTCTTAGGTTAGGTAGTTCTTAGGCGAATTGGAGGATGCACGGCTTGCGGGCTCGAGATTCGTAATGGGAATGCCGTGGCTACGCAAATGTAGGCAGGCTACGGCATACACATTATTATTAGTCGGCAAGCTTTCTATTTTAGGTTCCACTGGCAGCCGTAATTCGTCGTGCTACCATGTGTCGCTTTCTCATAGTCTCCCTATATTACCTTGCTTCTATCATTGTTTCTCAAATAACCGGTTGATTTAATCATGGAGTGGATCCCAACCAAATAAGTGTCAGACACGCAGAGAAAAAACATGATTAATAAATGGTGACTACGAACATTTTTATTCATATTTGCCTAATATGTTTACCCTAATAAGTTTATTTTAGTCCTAATATGACTAGAATATATATTTTTTGTCCTTAACATTGATCTAGCTAAACATATTAAATAATGTGAAATGTATTCTACTATAGCATATATATTTTCAACTATACAATTAAAATCATAATATAAGTTGCACACAAAAGGTACGTTTAGTACCATAATTTTTGTTTGCTTTAAAACAAATTCTCTAATTCACCAAACATTTATTGTCAAAACAAAAAATGTGTATATGTATATAAAGAAAAAAAATTTCTTCACGTCATTTACGTCTGCGAGCATCAGATAATCGGACAATTTGAATTATTACAACATAATACCTAAAACTTTTTTCAGAGAGAAAAAGGAAATGCTGCCTTGCAAACAGGGTTACCGTTGGAAATTTTCGAAAAGGGTCACAAAAAGGGGATTTTCCAGAAAAAGGGATAAAAAAAGGGTATTTCAATAAAAAAGGGTCAAGGGTTTTTTATAAGCAGTATTTCCCATTTTAATGAAAAACTTAATTTTTTATGGAATGATCTGTCCTGTTTTAAAAACCTGACAAAAAGTTTATTCTTTATCAATATAGCTAATTTTTTCATACTTTTTTTTTCATATTTTTTTTAGTGTTTGTTTTAAATTTGGCTATCGTTCACGAATTGTAAACATTTTCTCGATTAAAGCGATTTTTTCCTGTAAGTGTCATATTTTTTAAAGCTTTTACGATTTTTAATATATATAAGACTTTGCTATCATACCGCTTTTACCAAATATTTGGGAATTTCCGCTAATTGAGCAATTTTTACCTTTTGTTTTCATTCCTGTTAGGGCACTCTCAACACTGTCGATTCATAAGGGGGCGAAAAGTTTAATACCTTTTGACATTATTGAGGCGTAATTTTTTTTGAATAAAACATGCTACTGTTTAAGAGAGCAAAACACCAAATTGCATTTTTTTAATAAAATGTCAAATTTTTGTTTTAAAAAGAAACCACCGTAAAAAATAACGAAGATTTATATGAGTTATGTTTGTTTTTAGGGAAATTGTACTTTACTATCAAAAATCAAGGAGAAGAAAGCATGAAACTGTAAGTTTATACTTTGAGTCTGTTCCATATCAAGCAATGCTTATTTTCAAAAAAAATTGTTTAGCACTTCTGTTCCGCAGTGTTGACAAAAAACAAAATGTGAGAGCTTTTTCCAAAAAAGGGTCAAATTGATACTTTAGTATCACAACGGTAACGCTGCTTGCAAAACTTATAAGTTTGTAATAACAGGTAAGTAATTTATATATATAATTATAAAAATACATACATGTATAAACGTTGCCTTTCTTGCAACCAAAAACACCTTCAACATTGTTAAAAGTTGGGAGTCAGCTGATTGAATTTATCTGAACGGCAAATAAAAGGAAAATAAATAATTGGCAGATGAGTGCTGTTTAGCTTTGCGACAGAATATAAGCAAATGAGACATTTAGAAAACCAAATTATTTAAATGTGCAGTATTAAATGTATGTATGTATTTAATTTTATTTTTCAATATAGGTATGCTTTACTGTTTATATAAAACACAGTATATGTACATTAGGGCTATAACTTTTTTACACTTTTTGCGAAAATTAAAAACGGGAGAGTATAGTCGTGTAGAACATTAAAAGTTATTAATAAAAAATATGATAATTTTTTCGGATTGTTAAAAAAGTTTACGCAGGAATCAGGTTGAAGTTTGAAAAGAAATATTTTATCTCACGGAAATTTTAAAATAATATATCACTTAAATGCTTTTTTAGGAATTTATCCACTGCTTTAGATTTAAAAATTTTTCTTCGGTTTACAATTTATCGCGGTTCAAAATTTTAGAAGGTTTTAGAAATTTGCTTCCCTGCGTGAGATTTTTTTCGCAAAACGACGGGAGGCAGGTGTTTTGTTTACTTAAACATTCTTGGCCACTCCGTCGTACTATGCCAATAATTTGGTTATAGCCCTAATGTACATTAAACTGGTCGCAATTTTTTTATTTTTTAATTTAATTGTTTGCGCTGCTTAAAATATGAGGTTTGGTGTAAGAAATCAGGATCTAATTTTTCGGGTCAATCCGAAGGTGCCTAGCCGTGCCGGGTGGAGCCCAAAGTTCCCCTTATTATAAAAAAAAAACATGTTTTCTATCAGATCTTTATAGTTATACTAGTTGAAAAGCCGAAAATCAAAAATATGGCTTCGTTACGATCTTCCGCAGAGAAAGTACTTCAAGTGTGCCAAATTTTAGCTTCTTATGTCATCAGATGGATTCAGAAAGTTGCGGAAAGAATAGGACATACATGCAAACATCCTGACATACTAGAAATTATATATTGTATAGATAGATTAACATATGTTCGCGCAATTCAAAAACGCTTTAGCTTATTGAAAAACTAAAAAAATCGAAATTACGCAATAAAATTTACTTTAAGAGAGTTAAAACTTTTTTCTTTATGTTGGCTTTGGTTTTCGAGATATACCGTTATTTCGAAAATTAAGGACGTTGCACAACTTATATTCGCGTAACTCAAAAACGCTTTAGTTTATTGAAAAACTAAAAAAAACCGAAATTCCGCAATAAAATTTACTTTAAGAAAGGTAAAACGTTTTTCTTATATGCGCAGTCGTTTTAGAAACATAATTTTTTTTCTGGAAAAAAAAATTATTTTTTTATTAAAATTTCGGAATTTTTGTTTTTAAAAATTCATAAAAAATTGAAAAATGCAGATATACTTCTAGTTTTATGCAGACATATAAAAAACAACATTTCAAACAAAACAAGCTATAAATGATTAGAATCTGTAAACAACTTTTGATTTTATGTATTCACAAAAGACGAAAAATTTTAATTAATTTAAGAATTTTATTAAACCGCCATATAAATTGTTCGTCTTTTGTGAATACATAAAATCAAAAGTTGTTAACAGCTAAAGCTAAAGTGTTTTTGAGTTACGCGAACATATGTTGTGCAACCTCCTTAATTTTCGAAATAACGGTATATCTCGAAAACCAAAGCCAACATAAAGAAAAAAGTTTTAACTTTCTTAAAGTAAATTTTATTGCGGAATTTCGGTTTTTTCAGTTTTTCAATAAGCTAAAGCGTTTTTGAGTTGCGCGTACATATGTTAATCTATCTATACAATATATAATTTCTTAGTATGTCAGGATGTTTGCATGTATGTCCTATTCTTTCCGCAACTTTCTGAAGCCATCTGATGACATACACTGAAAGAAAAATGCTTCATATATTTAATGAATCATTTTCATAAAAAAACTTTCCTTAGGTAAATGAAAATGTTCATTGTCTAAATGGAATTTCATAGTTATAATGAAGTATTTTCGTAAAAATCGCTTCATTGGATTTCGTAATTACGTTAAAAATTTTCATTAGATATATGAAAACTTAAGTTTGTCCAAGTTAAAAAAAAAATTTTAATTGGGAACATAAAAAAACAATATACAAACATAACTATATTCATAAATTAATACAAAATTATAGTTTCCTTAAAAAAATGTTTAATTGTTAATTAAAAAAATGTAAGATTTAATAATTTCATACATCGAATGTTACATGTATGCCAATAATTTATGAAATCAAAAAATTTTTTTATAAAAGCAACATATTTCAATAATTGCCTTCATAAATTTAAATTTTCATTATGACAATAAAAATGTCATTATAGTAATGAAACAAAAACTTTCAATCCACTTTCAATCAACGTTGTTATTGTTGTTATGGACAATTTAATCTCATATTTACGCTCTTTATTGAGTAAAAAACAAGTTTTTTTTTATCCAAATACTAAACTGCCCCGGTAGGCTAGCTGGTAGCGAGGTAGTCTAACAGCACCGAGGTTGACTGATCGAATCCCGCCAGAGACAGAAAAAAAAATTAAAAATAAAATAAAGTAAAATAAAAAATAGAAAAGATAAAAAAAAAATAATTAAACAAATTAAAAAAAAATAAAAAAATAAATAATTAAAAAACATAAAAAAAAAATTTTTACTTTATTTAAAGTATTCATCCAATGAATAATATTCATAGATCTAATGCAATGTTTCATTAAAAATAAAAAAAAAAATAATTAAAAAACATAAAAAAAAAATTTTTACTTTATTTAAAGTATTCATCCAATGAATAATATTCATAGATCTAATGTAATGTTTCATTAAATCCTTTTAATGAAACAGGTTTCATCGATCCAACGAAGCGCTGCATAGGTTCCTTTTTAATGCAATTTTTCATGGGATTAATGTCAAAATTCATTGGTATTGCGAAGAAAATTCTTTCAGTGTAGAGAGCTAAAATTTGGCACACTTAATGTACTTTCTCTGCGGAAGATCGTAACGATTTTCGGCCTTTCAACTAGTATAACTTTAAAGATCTGATAGAAAAGATGTTTTTTTTTATAATATGGGGAACTTTGGGCCCCACCCGGAACTGCTAGGCACCGTCGGATTGACCTGAAAAATTAGATCATGATTTCTTACAACAAACCTCATATTTTAAGCAGCGCAAACAATTAAATTTAAAAAAAAAAATCCCATACAAGATGCGACTAGTCTAATGTACATACATTTGTATTTTTAATATAAAAATTTTAGAGAATAAATTTGTTATTGTTTTTATTGTGAAAACCATATAACATGTTGAAATAGACATTTTGCATGGTGTTGGGGATTATAGAAATATGTTTGAGACAATATTAAGTAAAAACATTATGTCTAAACATATATTGTTACTAAAGACGTGTTTGACACAATTATAACCACAAACATTAATGATAGTTTGCGATTGTGATTGCATCAACCATGTTTTTTCTTTGCGTGGAGAGACTGGTTTTGTCACCAAAAGTTATCTGACCAAACAGTTTTAGCCTTCCGTCTCCGAGTTCCGGGCAATGACAGAGAAGATGTTCCGTTGACTCCTTAAACTTTCACAAAATGCATTGGGAAACATGCCGAGAGGTCCTGGGTATTAGTTTCCTGAGGTGAAGTCTGGACAGCTTTTTTTCAAAAATCAAAATACTCTCCTGCACGTACATATTATAAAGTATAAAACTAACACAATTTTCTTGTATTTGCATATTTTTCACTTAAACTTCTTTAAACATTTATACTTAATATGCATTAAAAAAAACCTAATGTCACTTAATTTAGCTAAATAGTTTTGTGTACTTTATTTTAGTTTTGCATACGAGTGTAATAAAAAAAAAGAGAAAAAACTCGTGTATGTTCTCGTATTTACAATTTGACAATTGCTTGCAACAACAAAAAAAACACACACACAAAAAAGTGTATGACATAAAAAAAACTACATCCATACGAGTATTAAAAAATAAATAAAACAAAATTAAAAAAAAAATAATAATAATAAAACAAGTAAGAATGCGGCACAGCCGAATGTTTGATACCCTCCACCTGGAACAATCCGAAAATGGGAATTGACTCAAGTAAAAGTGTGATAAAATTAATCTCCAACTGTGGTTGATTCAAAAATTTTTTTATTAGGGGCACTTTACACTATCAAACAAATATTTGACGTCAAACTTTAGCTTTATTTTTAACAATTTCTATGGATTTACTAAACTTTATTTGCAAAAGAAAATTGTATAATTAAAATTAAAACTTTTAAATTATGTTTGATCTACACAGAAAAAAATAATTTTTATATTTGAAAATCGCATATTTGATTAAAAAAATTTTTGATTTTTCTGCGATGACGAATTTTGCAATATTAATAAAAAACAAGTTAGAGTGCTATATTCGGCTGTGCCGAATCTTTGATACCCTCCACCGACAGTTCGAATGTTTAAGGAGTAATATCTGTATGATGTTATTATAATCTTAAACTGTGACGATTGTTATTAATTATGGTTTAAGGCAACCAAACTGTTTTCCGGTAGAAGGGTTTATATGGGGCCTAGGGTAAATTATGGACCGATCATCACGAAATTTCACAGCGTCATTTCTAGTCCTTTAAAACTGTGACGTACCAATTTCTGTTATGATAGCATTATTAATTATGGTTTTAGGTGTACTGAACTGTTTTCCGGGAGTAGGGTTTCTATGGGGCCTAGGGTAAATTATGTACCGATCTTCACGAAATTTCACAGTATCATTTATAGTCCTATAAAACTGTGACGGGCCAAAATTTGTTATGATTGCATTATTTTTTACGGTTTTAGGCGTACTAAACTGTTTTCCGGTAGTAGGGTTTATATGGAGCCCAAGGTAAATTATGGACCGATCGTCACGAAATTTCACAGTGTTATTTCTTGTCCTAAAAAACTGTGACGTACCAAATTTTGTTACGTTAGCGTTATTTTTTACGGTTTTAGGCGTACTAAACTGTTTTCCGGGAGTAGGGTTTATATGGGGCCCAGGGTAAATTATAGACCGATCTTCACGAAATTACACAGTTTTATTTATTGTCCTATAAAACTTTGATGTACCAAATTTTGTTATGATAGCATTATTTTTTACGTTTTTAGGCGTACTAAGTTGTTTTCCCGGAGTAAAGTTTATATGGGGCCTATGGTAAATTATGAACCGATCTTCACGAAATTTCAAAGATTTATTTTTAGTTCTATAAAACTTTGATGTGCCAAATTTTGTTATGATAGCATTATTTTTTACGTTTTTAGGCGTACTAAGTTGTTTTCCGGAAGTAGGTTTTATATGGGGCCTATGGTAAATTATGGACCGATCTTCACGAAACTTAACAGTTTAATTTCTAGTCCTATGTAACTGTGACTTGCCAAAATTTGTAATGATAGCATTGTTAGTTAGGGTTGTAGGCTTAATATACTGTTTTCCGGGAGTAGGGCTTATATGGGGCCTAGGGTAAATTATTGACGGATCTTCACGAAATTTCACAGCGTGATTTCCAGTTGAATAAAACGAATTGTTGCGAAATCTTATATCATTCTGTGCATTTTTCCACCATTTATGTTAGTTTTTGTAACAAAATTATCAATTTTTTTTAGGTGGTGGTTCCACATTTTGATTCATAGCCAGATTCAATCCCAAACTGCTTAGGATAACTACAAGCAATTTGACACCAAGTTTGTTGATTTCTTTTTAGTTTTTCGAAAATGAGCGTGTTTTCAACAGACGGACAGACAGACGGACATGGCTAAATCGACTTAAAATTACTCAAGGACCGAGAATATATATACTTTATAGGGTCTGAGATGAATAGTAAAAAAGTTTCACACGGAATGACAAACTGAATATACCCTCTTCACAACTAATTGTGGTGGAGGGTATAAAAATGTTTGTATGTGTAGCTATTGAATTTTTAGTCAACAACCATGGTAGAATAATACAAGGTATAGTCATTAGAAATTTTGTTCTCAATTAGAAAACCCATAGAATGTCAAATTTATTTCAAACAAAAGAAAATGCCAAAAAGTAAAATAAATTAAAAAAAAAATTTAAAATTAAAATAAAAAAGTTACAAAAATAATTTTTTGAATCCGACAAAAAAATTGACTAAAAAATTTTGCATATGCAATTGTTCTTTTAAACAAAAAAAAGTACAATTTAATACATGTCCCGAAAATAAATCGAAATTGTGGAGTGATTCATGCGGTGTTGATAAAGAAAACATTAAAAAATCTGTACGTTTCATTTTAAAAACACAGATTTTTTTATCTGAATCAAAAATCAAAACGTGCCCGTTTGATGCCCTGTGCTAAACCATCTGTTATTCCTGTAAAAGGAATAACGTCTATGTCCTTTATAATATTACTTTTTTTTAAATAAACAAATTTTTTCTGTATGTCATTCGGTAATTTGTTTTATTTTTTATTCTATTTCTCTTGTTTGACATTACATGGGTAAACAATTTGACAACTCTCTCTAATGAACCTACCTGGTACTTATTATACTATGGTCAACAACAATGGTTTGTTGAGTCAATAAAAAAATTGTTGCGCAAAATAATTTTTTTCAACAAAATGTTTACGTGATTTGTTAAAATAAATTGTTGGAAATGTTAAACAAATCAAATAAAATGTTAATCGAATCTTTATGTATTTATAACACTGCTTTACAAATTTTTAATTTGGAAAAATACCAAGAACACCACATGCCTAGATAAGTTAATTGGGACCTCCTGAACACGAAAATCGCTGTGATTTTTTTTCCCCTAAGTACCGTTTTTTAGATAATAAAATTCATATAAAATTCCGTGTTTTTTATATACGTTTAAACTTATGGATTTAAAAAACACGAAATTTTATATGAGATGAAAATATTGTCGTTCCACAAAATCCTTAATAAAAACTTTATTTTTCATCCGATTTATTTCAAATTACGCTCAAAATGTTGGTTTATAAATATACTATTTGGTTAAGAACTAAAACATTCCAGATATTTAATATAACGTAGTAAAAAAACGAAATAAAAATGAAAAATTTTGAAAAAAACGTAAAAAATTGACCTTTTTTGAACTTTGAGGTGCCATTACTCAGCCATTTCTTATCAGATAGAAATTTGTAGCATATCGATGGAAAAGGCATTCGATTACCTTTCCAACGATATGCCATTTATTTCGATCGGACTTTTTGGTTGGGCTTCACAAGGGTTTGAGTGGGACCATACACCGAAAAACACAAAAGTACCGTTATCTAAAAAACGGTACTTAGGAAAAAAATGTTTCTTGGTATTTTTTGGCTGTAAACCAGTGTAATGATGATGTGCTAAATTCCCAATTTTTATTTTTTGATAAATGCACTAAAATTTATTATGGGGAAATAATATATTATACAAATAAAACTTTAAAGCGAATGAGAATTATAATTCATAATTATGATCTATTTAAAATTGGACAAGAGTTTTAAAAATACTGTCTTTACTTTGATTCAAATATTTTTTGGATCGAATATGAAGAAATATTTAATTATTTCATTATTAAATATGTTTTATTGAGTGCTATTTTGCAAAGTGTAAATTTATAAAATTTTTTTATTAAATCAAACAAAAAGTTTGTTGGCCTAAAATTTTATTTTTAAAAAACTGTGTTGTTAAAAATTTCTTGAGATATTTATTTCTGTTTAGTCAAACGTTTTGCAAAAGAAAATAATTTTTAATAAAACGTGGGGTAACGTGTAGGACGTCAAATATTTTATAGGTGTGAACATGCATATCTAATTTAATTATTGTTTAAAAATTTAAAAAAAAAAACAATAACAAGTTATCATGATGGGTTCTATTTTCCTCAAAATACGTAACAGTTGTCCTTTAGTACTCTTTAAATAGCTTTTCGGGAGATGGCTTTCAGACCTACGTATGTAAAATTATCACGAAGAATTAAACCAAATATATTATAGTTTTATACGTGTTTAAGTGTTTTTCGAGAGTGGATTTTAAAGTGGATCCAAGTGAAACGATGGACTGAGCATCAAAAAATTGCATGATGTTATTTGTATTTATTTGAAACCAAATTATTTAACACCATAACAGTATTAAACTGTTTTCCAACAGTTGGCATTGTATAAGAACCTACGGTACGATCTTCCGAAATTTGTTTGTTTGATTAATAGTCTGATTTGTGTCATTTATAGCCTTATTATGTAATTTATAGTCTTACCATAATATTGTAATTATTATGCTTTTAAGCGCACTAGTGTTTTTTGATAGTGGTTTTTATATGGGGCCTTTGGTAAATTACGGACTGAACTTTACGAATAGTAGTGTAATTCCTGCTCATTTAAAATGATTTTGTTTAAAATTTAATGACAATCAGTGCATTCTGCCACCAGCATTATGTAATTTTTTGGTATTTTGTTGCGTTAATGCACTTACTGCCTGTTTTTAGAAAACTTAAACAAGTGAGCGAGTGAGAAATTATATTGAAAACAAAAACAAATTTTCGTTTTTTATTGTTGTTTTCAATAAAATTTCTCACTCACTCACTGGTTTACGTTTTCTAAAAACAGGCAGATGTGTGTTTTCCATTGTAAATTTGTTATATAATATGAAGACCAAAACTATGGGTAATTTTTGTCAGACAAATAACATGTTCTACTGGGGGGACAATGATTCCCCCGGGGGAAGTGCTGCGCCTCTTAGGAGGCGTAGTAAAAGCACCTTAAGGAGTACATACCTCTTGGTGTAGCATCGCCTGGGGTATATTATTTTGACTAGGGTCTGGCAACAGGTCGCGAATCATAGCGACGCCGCGGCGCGCCGTCGAGTGGTATCGGAAAATGTTTCATTTCCGTTTTATCGTCGTACTGCCATGGAGTTCTTTTAGAACAAAGAAATGGAAGCGAGCTAGAGGTGCATGGCAGTTTCAGCTGTTTCGATATTCTCTCCTCGGACTTTGAGCGTAAAACAGTTGAGTGCTGCATGGGACGCACCAAACATCAAAATGACAGAGCTTCTTGGGGTCCAATGTACTACACGGGGTTTGAAGATGTATCTGAGTACATAACTGATGGTACCACGGGAGTCAGTAACTTCCGGTGGGTGCAAGCACCGCTTTGACTATTGGTGAGTATACTTTGTGTCTTTATAGATGTTTGTCTTTGCCAAAGCCTTGCTTTTCTGATTGAAGGTTGTTCTTCAGTAAGTTGTTCACCGTCCGGGAGTGCCTTTTTTAAGGCATGAACTAACAAAAGGGTTTAACGAAGAGCAGTCTTGCACGTGGTGGCTGTGGTTTAATCCCAAAGTCGCGAGCAGGGATACATTCATATGGAAGGTTGATTTTTCCGCCTTGTGCGAAAGTTCAAATAGAAACAGCCTGTGCTGTTTCTATTCAACAGAAACTGCTGCGACTGATGAATAGTAGTGGATGTTAGAAAGCTCCGGCTCCTATACAAGGGATGGGTGTATAAATATTGGTAAATTCTTCATTTGAATTGCTACCTGTATATGCAAATGATTCTTCACTCACACAGGTGTATATGGTAAGTGCTTAATACTAACACACCCAGTGGTTAAGATCCAACGCCAAGACATGTATGTACATAAATCGATATTACGGTTGTGAGAACAATGGATTACATCCATTCACGTGGAGACGGATTAACATCCACCAACTTTGTTTATTTTCATTACAGTTCAACCGGGGGTCGATGGGGACCAGGAGGTTGAATGAAGTCAGGGGCATGTTGAGGGTCTTACTGACTAGCGGGGTTAACAGAGTAGTCAACAAAGACGCATCAGCAGAGGAGGAGTAACAGAGAAGTGTCAGCAGCGAAGAGCGGTCGAAAAGCGTAAAATAAAAAAAAAACAGAAGCAAACAACCGTCGAAGTACAGCGGCACGAATGGGGTAGTGAGAGTTAACCGCTATCGGTTCAAACTTAGTCATCATGTAGTACATAGCTACAAAACAACGTTTATTTAGTTTGATTTTAATTAATAAGGAAGTGTAATAAACAGGAAAGCTTTTTGTTTTTGGACTGCAAAGTGAGGCGTTGTAACAGAACCGGTAAGAAGAAAATTTAACAAAGAACCAATACATAGTGCTATTAAATAAATAGTGGATTGGTAAAACCAATTATTTTATAGGGGACTGGTTTTACAGCCGGTATAGCAAGAAGGATTTACATCAGATGTATCTTGACTGAGATTTACATCCTTTCTGGAAGGAGTGTAGAGCACTCAGTAAGTGCTAAGCTGTAGGCACGGCTGAGGTTTACACCCAGGAATCAGAAAGCCAAAGTGTAGAGCCCTGGATTACATCCAAGATAAACGAAGAGTTCGAGTTAGAGGACAGGAGTGGTAGGACACTAGCTCGTGATACAAGCTTTACGAAGCAGCAGAAGCTTCAAAGAAAAAGCTGTGTAAGTAGAACTGTCAAAAGTGTAATAAAGAAATAAGTAAGCAAAGGAAAAATAAACCCCAAGAAAAATCAAGACAAGCGTATTTTTTTAATTTATATTAAGGACACTGGACGCGACTGAGTTGCACTGCAGCTTCAAACACGGAGTAACCGGAGGTTCCTTGCAGTATAGCTATCGTTAGACAACATTAAAAAAGTAAAAGGTGTTCGTTTAAATAGTGCTGGAAACTGGAAAGTTCTAGACGCCAAAAATAGTTTGTTTTCCTTTTAAGTCGTTCGGAAGTGAGTGTGTTTTTAACAGGCGGACCGACAGACAGAAAAGGCTAATTCAAAATTATTCAAGGATCACACATAATTATTGGGTCTGAGGTATTTATTTCAAAAGTTTCACACAGCAAGACAAACTAAGTATACCCTCATTCACAGCTCGTAGTAAAGGGTATAAAATGGCATATTGTTTTTGAAACGAGGTCTCGGAATATAATAAAACTAAAACTAAACATGCAACAACAACAACACACTCGAGCAGATTTAAAAAAGTAAATTTTTTGAAATAGGTCAGTTGTTATATGCAGCATAAAGCTGCAGCTGCAGCAGCAGCAGACATGACAAACATTAAATAGTCATTAAGTACTCACTCTTGCACTTGTATTTGCTTCTTCAGCTGGCTGCTACCACTGCCATCAACCAACCAACGAATGAACAACCATCAAACATAAAAATTCAATGCTGAACTCAACTTAAAAAAATTGAAATAAAAAAAAAGATAATAAATGTATTTACAAGTGAGTATGTTGCAATTTTATGTACCCATTTCTATGGATGGATGTTGGTATGTGCAACAGCAACAACAAATAACAACAAGAATTACATAAAAAAAATCAGTTGAAATGCCACATTTTTTTAAATTTTTTTTATCTAACATTCATACACTTATTTATGACAAAAAAGGAATACATGTTCGTAAGCAAAGAAAAAGATTTTGTAGAAAGAAAAGTTGTTGAATAGTTACAAGCTGACAATAAACATTGTTTAGAATTTTATTTGACAGAAGCAGATTTAAGTGACTTAGAAACAGAGTCACAGTGACATCTTAAAAAAAGTCTAATTTTTATAGTAAAAAAGTATTTACTTCCAAGACTAGTCTAAAAAAAAGGGTGATACTATTAAAAAAAAAAAGGCTAAAACTAAACAACTTAAAATTAAAAAAAATTGCTCCATAGAAAATAATTAAAATGCGTTAGATATGGCAATCTTTGCTGACACATAATAATTTTTTAAAATGTTACCGCTCGGGAATGCCATCTTTAACAGCCGTATTATAATAAAGTGACTTCTACGTGTTAGTTCGTCTTAAGGAATACCCACGTTTTGTAGTTGCACTCTCGGGGGTAAATAGGTGCAGCTAATACCTGAAGCTAGACAGGAGCTTAAAATTGGCAAACCTCTTAAGATCATGACTTACCAGAGTCCAATCTAGTGCAACGGGGACCAGTAACCCTTGGTTAGAACTTGGTTTAGGATCCTGCGGGGATTACATGTAGATTGTGGTTTGCTCAAATCGCGGGAAGAAATACCATAAAATGATTAGGGGTTGATTTGTGCTCTTGCTAGAGCAAAGTTCGTTAGATAGATTAGACAGTGATGTTAGATGTTTTTTTCGAATTATCGTCAAAATTTTAAAAAAAAAAATTGTCATAATCGTCATTAGTTCTGAAAAAAATCGTCATATAAAAAATTGGTTTTTTATCAACACGGATTAATTACTTTATTAAAACATAAAAAAATAATTAAGTATAAAATTATACAAAACCAAAAAATATAAAATTTTTAATACTTAAGACGATTTGGCGGAGCTTTAATATTGCTCTCCGGAGATTTTCGTCAAACACTTCCTGTCATCCTCAAATCTTCTGCTGTGGATGAACTTAGCGCTTGCCTGTAATCGTCGTCTTTGTGGATGCATGTCCAGAAGTTGCAATTGACCACAAACATGAGAGTCGTGTTGCAGAACGACCCATCGGCCGCTAAATTCTCGGGACAACTGCTGGAGCTTGGCAACGTCCTGTTGATGTTTCGAATGTCAAAGTTCCCTGAAAATTTTTGTGAATTCACATCGTCCAAGAAGGAACTCATCAGCAAAGTGTTCCCTGGCATTGCACAAAATTACAAAAATCTCGATTGGATTCGTGAACGGGCAAACTAGAAGCGAATAAAAAGGACGTCGATAGCTTAAACTTAATTATTCAAAGTCAAAACGCAGGACAACTGCATACGTACAAATCTGTTGACTGCGTGACCGACGTAAATGAACCGACCGTCGGAATTTTTAAACTCACTTGATGTACCAGGAACTCCGCCGCATAATTTACAGCTGAAGGTGGTATCGATCATAATCATGTTTCGGAATCTCAATCCTCCAAAAATGTGCAACGGTACGCAGTTGCCCGTCAAAAAGCTAATGAACAATGTGATTCAGGCGACAATCATCAAGGGCAAATTCAAAGGAGAGGAAGTCCTTATCCCACAAATTCCCATTATTCCAACTTGCCTTCCATTCCAATTCAAGCGGATTCAGTTCCCCGTTCGATTGGCGTTGCATGTTCGCGTGTTGGGAAACCGTCTTCGTTATTTGTTTTTGCGCCGAAAAACATTGTTCAAATCGCTCTCTACTGATTCCATTCAAATAAATCACATTAAAAATTTAAATATGTGTGTTGTATTATTACTCTAATGTTTGTCTGAAGGCTTAAAATTGGGACGAGGCGAAGTTCGTCGGGTCCGCTAGTATAAATATATATTCGCCTCTACACACGTACATATACAAACTAAGAAAAAAACTTTACTTGCCAGATTGAAGTGTTATAAAATTTATGCCAGATTTAAGTTTAAAATAAATGTATTGAGGGATTAAATCGTCAAAACCTAAGTGACTCTACATTAAAAATCGTCAATCGTCATTTTGGTAAATTCATCGAAAAACATCTTCAAAATGACGTAAAATCGTCACATCTAACATCGCTGATATAAGATAGCTTTTAAGCAAAAGCTTTATATATGCTCCAGACAGTCATGTGTTGGAAATGGAGCGTGAGTGTTAAACTCTGTAGAAGAATTGCCACCTGTGTGAGTTTTTTACGCATTAGGCGTTAGTAGACATATTCGGCCTTATCTTTGTCGTTAACGCCTAAGTCGTTTTTTGTGATAGATTAAAGAAGACAGTTTGTGTGCTACTTAACTCTATTATAAAAAATCACTCAGGCGTTAACGACAGCACCTTACACAATAGGGCCGATTATATTAACTCTGTGACAAAAGGACCGTGAGGTTAGGTCAGCACGACAGATACTCACGATCAATGCAATTACAGGTCTGTTAGATAACAACAGTACTCAGAGAACTCCGCTGGCATGCAGAAATTTGTCAAGAAACAATTTACCTTTAGGAATTCCCTTCTGCGATTTTGGTTTGAATCACAGCCACTTTGTGATCCCTTTAGGATAATCCCCATTTATCATTCAAGAACGAAAACCAATCAAGTGCCAATATAAATATCCGTCAGAGCTGTGTTCTCTTTCGTTTACATTTCAACCTAACGCTTGACGCAATAAAGACCCGGGTGACAAAAAACAACACCGATATGACGTGGGGTCTCCAAGGTACACTTGGACACCTAGATTATGCAGATGATATATGTATTCTGCTACACAAACACTCATATATCGCCGCGAAAAAACTTTAGGACCTGAGCGAGTGTGCAGCAAAATCCGACCTTAGGATTAATATTGCGATAACCAAGCTAATAAGCATTAATACTGGCTACGCCTCTTGTCACCTCTTTCTGCTACCTGGGAATTATAATTTCCAGTAAAGGTGGCTCAAGTGATGATATAAGCTTCCGCATCACAAACGTTAGAACATCATTTGGAATGCTGAATAAAGTCTGACGATCAAAATTCATTTCTAAGCGCATCTAACTCAAAATTTTTGAATCTTGTGTAAAATTCGTTGTTTTGTACGGCTGCGAAACATGGACCGCTGCCACTTGTGAAATAAATGCTCTCCAATTATTTATAAACTGGGTGTTTAAGGCAAATCTTACGCGTTTTTTGGCCGAACAGACCAACTACCAATACAAACAAAAATTCGACGACGTAAATGAAATTGGATCTGGCATAAATTGAGGAAGCCGTCAAACAACATCACTCGAACTGCGCTAGACTGAAATCCAAAGGGTAGCCGAAGAAAGGGAAGACCTGCTAAAACATGGAGGAGACTGGTTGAATCTGAGGGACTAGCTGCAGGGCGTACATGGTGTGAAATAAAGGCTTAGGCATTGGACAAACGAAATTTTAACTTTTTGCTAACGCCCTATGTTCTACCTAGGAACTACAGGAATTATATAATAATAATAATAAAAAAAAATCAGTTAAGAACTCTGTGGCTCCAAAGCTACAGGTTTCTGTGGTATCAAATTGGACTCTAGTACTTATATGATCTATTTATTTTAAGCTTCAGACTAGCTTAAGTTATTAAATGCAAATATATATCCAGAGAGTTCTAAGCAGAGTTTTCGGTCAATACATATATGTGGTGCCTGTAAAACACCTTACAGAAAAACACTTTGCAAAAACTAAATTGAATTTTTTAATATTAATCAGTGTTTCATTGAATTTGTTTTTTGAGATGAAAAAATAATTTCAAAAGATTTTTTTTTACTTTTTGATAACATAAAAAAATATTTTTTGTTTCAAGTTAGTTAGTTTTAGAATTTTGATTTGCATTTTTATTAAATAAATTTTTTGATATTTTTTTGTAAAAAAGAAAATTGTTGGTTTTATTGTTATTTTACCAATAAATTGGTGACCCCGATATATTAAATTGGAGGCATGTCTACATCGGAAGAAGATTTTGCATCTCTATCGTCAAACGCTCCTCACATGAAAATTTCAAGAGTCTCTGTTAAAGCTCCGCCATTTTGGCGCTCAGATTCATTACTTTGGTTCAAGCAAATGGAGTCGCAATTCGTTACTCAATGTGTGACCAAATTTCACACTATTGTTGCTTCAATAGAGAGCAATATATTAGAGAAGGTTCAAGATGTCATCATCAACCCTCCTGCCACGAATATGTATGAAACTTTAAAGGCCAAACTTATATGCTCGTTCTCAGACTCTGAGGAAAAACGCCTGACTGAGGTTGAGCTTTGTGATAAAAAAAAACCATCAGATTTGTTTAGTCAAATGTGTTCTTTGGCCCAAGGTAAAGTCTCTGATGACATTTTAAAACCACTTTGGCTACCATCTCAAATGAAAGCTATTCTGTCTGTCAGTGAAGACCGTTTAGAGAAGCTTGCTACAATGGCAGATAAAATTTGTGATTGCAGCGATACAGAGGTACACGCTGTATATTCAGCATCAGAAAACCGTATGAGCAGACTTGAAAATATTGAACGTCGGTTAGAAAGTATTTGCAACCAAATGGAAGCTTTTGGTCGATCAAGAAACAAAAGCCAAGCAACAGGTAAACGAAATCGTTCAAAATCGTCTTCGAGAAGAGACAAACCTCTATGCTGGTATCATTTTAAATTTGGAGAAAAAGCTAAAAAATGTGTTAGTCCATGCAATTTTAAAAAGTCAAATCAGGAAAACTATACAACATAAACATTCACTGCCAAAGTAAATTAATGAAAATCCCCTTTAATAATTACTCAAAGTTGTGATCAGATGTGGACTAGTTGTTTACTAGTTAACATCTAATTAAAAATTAATTTATAAAACGTACCGTTTGCTATTTACTACATTGTCACTCAAACGAACAAAGAAAGTGTAAACACAAAAAGCCCATTCTATTACTACACTATATCAAAGAGAATTCATTAACTTAAAGCAGTAATGGTCCTTCTGAAAGATAAAAGTGTTTAAAAATGTGTCAATAGAATACGAACACGCACACATGACTGCTATTGAACACTTGTAACCGAAAAACTTAAATTAAACAGACAGATTAAAGCACAAAAACATGGTCAGTTTAATGAAATTGTCGTTATTTACTTAACACAATACCAAAGCCAGCACAAATATAATCAAATACATACACTTGAGGGTAGTGCGATCTCAATGAATTGAGAAATAAAGCCATATGACTTTATTACCACCATCCAAGTGCAATAACGCCATAATCGTTTAGTAACCAAAGTGTAAAAAACGCCATAACAGTGTAATTGTTATGGTTACAAATTGGCAAAAGAAAGAGTTGCCATTGGCAAGTGCTGAAAATATATAGTACAGTAGGTGGAAGAGGGGGGGAGAGGGGGCGACGTGTCCGGCGGCCGTTCGTGGGCGGTCCCGTCACAACATGTTTACAAGCTCCAAAGCATAGCCGACCTTCGGCAGGGCGCAATGATTTTCTCCTATATGGTATAACAAAGACCGGCTTAGCTAACTAAAGCTTCTCTGTACAGCCGGCCTTCGGCCGTGCGCAATGATTTTCTCCTCTATGGTATGACAAAGACCGGCTTCGCTAACTAAAGCTTCTATGTATAGCCGGCCTTCGGCCGGGCACAAGGATTTTCTCCTCCATGGTATAACAAACACCGGCTTCGCTTACTAAAGCTTCTAAAATCTGCCTTGTTTCCGAGAAAATCCTTACGTCCGGCCGAAGGCCGTCTATTCAGAGAAGCTTTAGTTTGCGAAGCACGACCCCATTCCGAAATTATGTCAAAGTCTCGGCCAAGCGTATCATTCATGTTTTGCTTAAAAGCACCAATATCTGATAAGCTTGGTCTATAATCAAATGAAAACGAGTTGCAAAGGGTGCTGTTATCTGCAAAATAGTAGATAGCAGAGTAAACAACGTAGATAGGGTTTGAGGTTTGACATAGGACGTCATTTAGAAAAATAAGAAACAGAGTAGGAGAAAAACCGGAGCCTTGCACCCCTGAATATATAACAACTCGTATTGTTCAATCTCTCAGAAACTCGATATAAATCGAGAGAACGGACATCAAATGCAACAAGTTTTGACAAGAGTGCAACATTCTAGACTCTGTCAAACGCATTTATATTCAAGATCGTGAGATGTGAATCCTAAAAAGTCTTCACTAAGAGCGGATTTTTAGACATTGCGGAAAGGTTGCCCTGCCAGACGATCTCCCTAGACACTGTTTTTATCAGCAGATGCTCCAGTTTTTTAGCGTGCTGAGTGTACTAGTCACACCGGAACCCTCACCTATTTTGCCACCTGTGCGTGTGTCCAGTGAAAGAATTGTGTACATCCGGCCTTTAAAAACACCAAAGATTAAGGCTAACATAACAAAAAAAAATCCCCTTTCCTCCTGTGGTGAACTTAATATTAAATAAAGTTTTTAGAAATTCATCTTAAAGTTGAATACAATTTTTTAATATTCCCTTACCTAAAGACTTTGTAGCGTTACTAAGGCAAAAAATACATACTCTTTATCTTTTCCTATGATTTCATATCAGGACAAAGAAAATCGTTTATAGGATTTACGATAAATTAGAGTAACGAGTAATTCTTCATATTCATATGTACATGTGTATTTTGTTGTCTCTGTATGTATGTTTACATGTATGTATGTTTTGAGTTATTTGTTAAACATGGCAAACTATTTCACTTACCAAGAATGTGTAGAGAGGTAAAAATTAATTCAACAGTTGTTTGTTTTTATTTTTAACTTGATTGTCAGGATAAATTAATTACAAAATGTTTAAATTCATTTAACTAAGAAGCTTAGATAAAGAAAATTGTAAAAGATTTTTAATTAAGTAAATTTGATAAATTAAAACGTTCCTTAAGAAAAAGCAGAGGATTCGTTAAACATGATTATCATACTGGGTGTACAGATACTTTCTCTCGTATCGAAAGTTTGTTATTGTAAAAAAACTAATTTAACTATTTCCTTCTGGAAAAAAGTTAAATAAAAGAAGTATGAGTTTGTCTAAAGTAAACCCAAAGTTAACGTTCTAAATGTTTTATTATGAGCTCGTAGGACTTTTTCGATAGTCCTACGAGCTCATAAAACAAATAGTCTTTTGTATCTCAACAGATTTAAAACTTTGTATATTTTGACTTGGTGTTGATTAAGCTTTTAAAACCACTTTAGATTTGTTCAATTTGAGCTTCAGACTAAACATCCCAGTCACAATCTGATGTAAAACAAAACTGGATTTGCAATAAGCAAAATCGGTGTGAACGACTTCTTGCTTCTGTTAATTTGGCACATTCAATTTCCTCGATCTGAATGCTTTCTAACAAGACAAAACATTACTTAAGAAAGTGCTGTCTTCGGAGTACTTAACAACTGCCTTGACGATGGGTCAAAAAATCTCCAAAAGGTTCAAATAAATCTCCAAAAAACCTCTTTTGATAGAGTTGGATTTTTTACAACATGCAACAGCATGCCTTAATAACAGTTCATTTTTATGTCCAACTTACTTAACGGATTTCTGTTTAGTTATGTATCCATTTGATCGATTGTTTTCACAATGTAAACCGTATATTCTGTCACAAGTCTTTATAATTTCAACCGTTCTTATCATACGAGAGTGTTTTACAAATTTTATTTATACCCTAACAACCAAGTCTACTATGAAGCGACGATCTCTTTGCATGGTCATCAAAAACAAATTGTAGTTCGATAATAAAAAAAAAACCCTAAAAACGTAGCACTGCGGGAAATTTTTGTCAATTGTTTTGAAAGCATTTATCTCGTGAACAGTGAAAAGTATGAAATTTGTCGGTTACCTCAAAATTGTTCTTGCTATTAAATCCATGTTTTCACCATGGAAACCGTATATTCTGTCACAAGTCTTTATAATTTCCACCGTTCTTATCATACGAGAGTGTTTTACAAATTTTATTTATACCCTAACAACCAAGTCTACTATGAAGCAACGATCTCGTTGCATGGTCATCAAGAACAAATTGTAGTTCGATAATAAAAAAAAAAACCTAAAAACGTAGCCCTGCGGGAAATTTTTGTCAATTGTTTTGAAAGCACTTACCTCGTGAACAGTGAAAAGTATGAAATTTGTCGGTTACCTCAAAATTGTTCTTGCTATAAAATCGTAACGGTGCCTTATGTGACCACGACATTTTAGGAGATGATGCAAGTGTTGCCAATAAAGTCATTTATTAAAAAAACTAAAATTCAAAATGATGTCGGTTACATCATTTTTGCTATTAGGGCTCGATATGAAGGACATCTATCGTATTTAAATGGTTCACTTGGGACAGGCATTACTTTAGCCGAAATTGAATGCATCCATTTAGGTGATTTCAGTGACAGTTAACACCCGCCTAGGACATCGCCATGTTAAAGTGGCAAATCCCCTTCATATAAAGTGTTAGAACTAGAACCGGTCCCTACAACTTTAGAACTGTCATGTGACAAGTTTGGTGTTAGTTCCCTTTCCCCTAGGAAGTAAAGTAATTCTTCTTGAGACTAGTTTTATGCTAAGTGTGAGCTGTCTCCTACCAGATTCTTAGGTCCGTTTTCTCAACTTACCGATTGCTAAAAGTAGGATTTTATTGGCCTTATAAAAAGTGTTCCATTGTTACAACTTTACTTTAACCTAACAAACCGATTTCCTTTTTCAACATCATTTCTTGCCCAACTTCCATTCAGGTTTCTTAATGGTGGTTTAGAGACAACTGGAATTTTGAGATTTCTAGCTGCACGCCATAATGAGTAGTCTGATTGTGGGGTTGCATCAAGTTCCTTAAGAAATTTTTCCAGAGAAGCCGTTTTCTGAGTCTGCAGTAACTTTAAGCTTTTTTGTACACTCTTTTAGTAAGTTCTTAAGAAGCGTGGATCTGTGCAATTGCCACTCTCTTCGAGCCCTCTTTTTCAGACAAGAGACGCTCGACATCTGTGGAATATATTTTAATATTTTTTGTTTTTTGGGGGCAATACTGGAATGTTGAACAGCCAGTTTCAGAAAACTGTAAAAATTGGCAATAGAGCTACCTACATACTCCGGTGTACTAAGCGGAAAATTTTCTGTGCAATGGGTACCTACTGAGGTATTTTCTATATTTTAGCCAATTAATTTGCGTAGCTGTCGTCTCTAAGTGACCAGTCGGAGATACAATTCTATTGGGATTCATTATAGTAACAATTGTGGGTGTGTGGTCGGAAGATAATTCTAAGGAAGCTTCAACATGAATCGTTTCTATGGAGATGTTTTTAACCACGCCGAAGTCTATGACATCTGAATTTTTTTGATGATCAGTAGGCCAATATGTTGGTTGAACGTTCGCTACCACATTTAAATCCATTTTAGAAATTGTGTTAAATAAGCCACGACCCTTTGGTGTTATAAGTCGTGACCCCCAGAAGGTATGTTTAGCGTTTAGCGCCAGCAGCCAGGAAACAGGGTCCTAGTGATTTATAATATTTACAGTATTGGCTTTCTGATATTGAAAATCTAGGCAGGGAGTATAACGATGAAATTACTAGGTTTCTATTTAATTTCTCAACGCAAATGTTCGTTGCTTGGAGATAATCTGCACGATGATCACACATTAGGTAGTGTTTGACTCGGGTTTTAATCAAAATGGCTGAACCTCCACAAGCTCTATCTCGAGGGTCCTTGTGGCGTAATTCTGTAACTTTTTAACGACAAAAATTTGTCGTTAAGTAGTAAATTTTAAGTATTTTAAAGTAAATATTTTCTACTTAACGACAAATTTTTGTCGTTAAAAAGTTACAAAATTACCGTTTTCACAACTAACCGATAGCTAAAGTTAGGATTTTATTGGCCTTATAAAAAGTGTTTCATTGTTATAACTTTACTTTAGGTTAGAGTAAAGTTTTAATATGGGAACACTTTTTATAAGGCCGGTTAAAGTCTACTTTTAGCTATCGGTAAGTTGTGAAAACAGACCTTAGTCATTTAAACATATTTTTTATTCTATATGGCAGTGTAATGGTAACAATGCTGTAGCCAATTAAGAATATCCGTTAAACACCCTGATCCTAAAATATCGGTTATTATACCAAAATCAAAACAAAAAACCATTAACTTTTCATTTTTTCCATAGTACACCATATAATTATTAGGAGTATAACTATATAAAAATATAGGATCCACAACAGATGATGTTTCTTTTACACATGGTTTGTGTCTTAAATAAATTTTATTAAATTAATAAATTTTGTTAGCTTAATATCAGTTAATGTATTTTCAGTTGGCAATACTTCTCAAAATAGATGTGAGAGTTAGAAACCAGCTAATTGAATTTATCTGTACTGCAAATAAATAATTGGCTGCTGAGGGCGGGTTAGCTTTGCGACAGAATAGAGGCCAATAAGGCATTGAGAAACCCGAATTTCATTAATCTGCCGTTTTTTCCTGTTTTTTTTTTTTTGTGGGAAGTTTTGCTTTACAACTTGAATTTTAATGAAAAAACTGCAGCTTAAGCACATTAATTATTTATCAAATATTATCCCAAATATCTTCCATCGACTTTCCCGTCAATCCTTGTGAGCAACTCAAGTAGCAATTAAAATATGTTTGTAGAATTCATTTAAAACCAAGGAAATTGGCTACTAGAAGAGTTGAAGCCGAGACACGTAGAAAGATGATTTCGCTTGTCCCAAATGCCACTCGAACACCATAAAATTAAGTAATTTCTTCACTGAACCAATTCTTGCGTTAAAAATGGATCCATTACGCCAACTTCAACAACTAGCGACAAACTTAGTAAAGAACCGCTACGGTGGTAGTAAAAAATAATTGGTTAATTGGAAAAAGTTAGCTTTAATTATTTCTGCCCTAAGGCGGTGGCAAACTGGCTCAGGTAATATCGTATATCGAACGATTATGCATTTTTACGGCTGGTGTCTTTACGACACCTAGGTTTATTTTGGAATGCCGAATGTCTCTAAATGAGATTGCGAAACATTCCAGTGTAACGCTGGCGTGGGCACCAGGCCACAATGGGTACCCGGGGAACCAAACTGCAGACGGCCAAGCCAAACACGGCTGTCTCTTCGACGACATGTTCGTCGACGGCCTGATTGGCATTTCAATGGCTCGCTGTAAAACCCCTCATTTAGCGTGAGTCGTTGAGAAGGGCTCAGGAGAAATGGCAATGTAAGAATACCTGCATGGTGGCCAGGACACTGTAGCCTGGCTACGAAGCGGAAAGAACGTGGGTATTTCAGTAGGTATCAAATGAGGACAGATCATTGGGTGATAGGGACTCATGAGGGGAGAATGAGTATGAATTTTATTGACAACTGTTAAAGTTGCCGTAATGGGAGGAGGAGGAAACGGTGTTTCACTTTCTCTGCCAATGTCCCGATCTCGGTGCTATTAGGATTAGGCATTTTGGGAGACCAGAATTACCATGTTTGGTAATTATGTCTAATGTGGGACTGAAATCAATCTCTCCGTTTTGCAGGGATACGGGGTGGTCGAGGCTGCAGTGATGTCTTAGGAGCGATCTGTTGGATTCTGGCTGACTCTCGTCACTGGCTAAGGGTATCACAAAGGGACCGCTATAAGCTTCCAAGTGAGCCGTCCTCGCGTCGGTTGCCCGTAGAACCTAGCCTAGCCTAACCTAACCTAGCTTTTATACTTAGAATAGTTAAAAGATAATTTTAAGAAAATTCCACACCAACAAGTAACTCCTTTACATCCTGCAACTTCTTCTTTCAACAACCACTTAAGTAGTTACATTTTAATTAAAGTTCTTGATCTTTTTCCACTATCTTATAAATGAAAACGAAATGTTTTATACTTAAATAATGCAAAAAAAAAAGAATTTACACAACTCATGTTTCGAGTTTTATTCATTGCCACTTAAATAAAACCTTTTTATCTATCATTCAGCATTGTACTTACTTCCAATGAACGATACATACATATACACACATCATCAAAGCAAATAACTTGTCTCGATTTGTAGTGTAAAAATCCATCATTTGTAACTTTGAAACAAAAAAGAGAATATTTTAATGCACTCACACTCCTGCTGTAAACTACACACATAAATAATCGTATGTATACTTTTTCTTACGCAGATGTATGTCAGATGTACCAATCGGTGTTGCAAGTAAAAAGAGGTAAATGTAGTCGTTGTATCCACCACATTCGTATTTGAACATACAAAGTCTTATTCCAAGTTAATGGCTAAGAAATCCTTTAATCCTTTTGTATGTGAATCGTGACTGGAATGTGCCATCGCACCATCTTTAATCTTGTATCTTCTTCATCTTTATAATTTGGTTTTTTTTCGATGTTTGTATTTTACTTAATTTTATTTCTTCTGTGACTTGGAACATCTTGTTGTTGCTGTTGATGATGTACGAGTAAAAGTGTGTAGTTTCTTATGTACATTATCTTACTTTTTACTGCATCAGTTAAGTGACTGACAATGTTGTTTGTGTTACGTTTTGCGTTAAAAACAGAGTTTCTTGCAATTGTGGAAAACTGAAAAAGTGATTTTTGCATAAATTTTTTTTTTAGTTTGAAGACTTCTTGGAATTATAAATTCTTCCCACAAGGAAAGTTTCCTTTATGGTTAGAATTCAGTTGAGTTATACCATCTTAAAAATTTCCTACATAGTAGCACTAAATCCAGTTCTGGAAACTTTACAAATTAAGAAGTCCAATTTGCTTCTTTTAAAGTATTTTAGTCTTAAGATAAGCTGCTTTTAAAGTATTTTTTAATTTTAGTAATTCATAATGCAAGAACGTATCGATGTTTGCGGAATATATCTTGGAGACGGAAAACCGCCTCCATCTATATCTATATCTATTTAAATAAAAACGAATTGATGTTTGTTGGTCATCCCATTACATAAGAACGGCTGGACGAATTTGCTAATTTTTTTCTAATGCTCGTAAAAGTCCGAATAAGGTTTGAAGAGAAAGAAAAGTTGTTCACGCCCACTTTTACCGATATATCTAATATTTGTTTTTTCCCTAATTCGTTTTGTATAAAAAAAAAATAACAATAAAAACCCACTGTTTATTGTTGTTGTTTTTGTTTAAGCTTTGATAAGTAAAACTGTTGCTATTAATTCTTAACAGTTTTATTTGTTTAATATCTTTAGTTTTTCTAAAATCTTTGGTTGAAGTTTCCTGATGAACTGGCCTAAGCAACCAGGGAAATGACAATAGGAATAGCTTATCATATTAACAATAAATTTCAGCGTTTTTATCAAGAATAAAAATTGGAAATTAAGCACGACAAACAAAATTGTGTTAATTCGAAAAATATTAAAGTGTTAACGAAAAAGTAAATTTTTGTAATAGTGCATTTACACTTGTAATTTTCAAACTAGTTTACGATCGTAAACTACTTTCATAAACTATACCGTTTACATCAGCATTTTTGACCAGGGTTACCGTTAGGAATTTTTGAAAAGTCGCACAAATGGTTGTTTTATAAAAATAAAGTCGCACAAAAAAGTCGTTTCAGAAAATAAAAGTCGCGCATCTTTTTTTTAACGTTTTTTATTAATAAAAAGCATAACAAAACAATTGAAACAAAAAGCTTATTGCGGAATTCATTTTTATCATATTTCATAACAATGTACATGTTTGTCCATGTTTTCATGTATAGTGAAAACATTTACTTAAGTTTAATAAATTTGTCGTATGCTGCCAAGGTCAAAGGAGTAGAATTTCTGTTTAAAAACAAGCCAAAAAAGTTAAGGTTAATATATTTTTGACAAAATTTAAACTTGTCCAATTAAAGCCCGTTGAAAATTTTACTTTAATTCCGTTCGTTCGATCTTGGCGCAATATTTCTTTTTCTTAACATACCTATATAAATACTACTTTTTTTAAATTTTATTTCTATATTTAGAAATAAGTTCATCACAGAGAATCCAGTCTTCTATATCTTTGTCTATTAAATTTAAAGATGACAGCATTGAATTGCATGTTTTTACATTGCTTTGCTAGTGTTTACGATTCGAAAACTACCAACAGAAACAACAGAGGTTTTTTGCATTGCATTGCTGGTGTTTACGATTCGAAATGTCAACCATTTCTAACAAAACACTGACAAATTAAAACACATTGGTCCGAACTGTCAAAACTTGCCACCACCTTGAACTGAATTCGCCTCAAATACGTTGTATACATGACAAGGTTGCAAAAATGTAATAAAAGTGTTGCCAAATGAACAATAATTTATGAATTGTTTTTAAATTTTGACGAGGCTATTTTGACGAATTTTTTTTTTTGATACAAATAATAAGAAAATTGAATGTTTTGTAAGAATCTTAACAAAAAGGGTAAAAAGTAGCAGAAAAATTAAAATAGTCGCAAAAGTCGGTGATAAAAAAAAGTCTCACAAAAAGTCGCAGACCGCTGAAAAAGGGTCAAATTGCGACTTTAGTCGGGCGAACGGTAACACTGTTTTTGACAGTTAAGTTGTTTATCTTTGACAAGTTCTTAGCCCCAATAATAAAAAAAAAACGTTGATGCACATACATACGAACATATAAACAAACCTTTTATTTCCGTTGTCCATCTAAAAGAAAATATGTAAAAAAACTAACATTTCTTATAAATGTGGAATTTTAGTTTCAAAAGATTTTGTTAATCGTGCTTAATTCCCAGTTTTTATTATTGATAAAAACACTTGAAATTTATTGTTGATGGGATAAGCTATTCCTATGCGCATTTCACTGGTTGCTTAGGCCAGATCATCAGGAAACTTCATCCATAAAGATTTTAGAAAAACTAAAGATATTAAACCAAATAAAACTGTTAAACGTATAAGACTTATAGCAACAGTTTAACTTGTAATTAGGGATTGCTGTTCGGTTTTAACCGAAACCGAAACCGCGGTTTTAAATGCCTAAAAACCAAAACCGAAAACCGACAAAAAAACCTCGGTTTTAGCTTTAACTTTAACAATGTATTTATGCTTAAAGAAATTGCAAATTAAACATCATACTCGTACTTAATATACAAAAACTTTATACATAACAGCCTTCAACAATGACAAGGTATTTCAAAACTCTTAAAATTCAAAATAAATACTAAGAAGAACAAATGTTATCTTTTTAACTCTTAAGTACACACCTTATTTGTGAGGCATAAACTGCCACCTGGGCCACTTGAATTTTGTATGGAGTTTCTTGTGGCTATAGAAAAAACTCACACTAACGAACCCTTGGGCAAGACTGGGACTACTTTTATATGTATGGAGTTTTATAGCTATAGCAGGAACATTTTGTTGGGAAATAAAATAAGTTTTCGAAAAAAAAAGAAAAGGAAGAATTCTTATGTGTTGTGTATGCCTTTTGAAACGTTTCATTTTGATTTTATTTACTGCAGTACATATATTATAGGGAAGGGCCTGACCAGGCCCAGGTGGATACAATATGCACAAAATTTTCATTTGGCCAGTTGCGAAATTGAGGAATACATAAAGTTTCGTTCTAATATACTTAATAATTATATAAAAAAAAACTAGAAAAAGTCAAAATATGCCTGGCCAGGCCCAGGTATACACTTAAGGGCGAATAAAAGTACCTGAACTGAAACAATTAAAAAACTTGCAAAAAAAATATATATATGTTTATGAAAGAATTTAACTTTGATATTTTTAAAACCGAAAACCGAACCGAAACCGGCCGGTTTTAATCATTTTAAAACCGAAACCGCGGTTTCACATTTTTACGGTTTTTAGCAAACTCTACTTGTAATAATATCAAGGTTTAAACAAAACACATCAACAATAAACAGTGGGTTTATCTCATCTTACATTCCCCACGAATAACAAAATCTTTTGAAATTAAAATTTTGTATTCGCAAAAATTTAAATTACTTTTGGATAATTTGGAATTTTTTTAAACATTTTCTTTGTTTATTTTATTTTTCTTACTATTGTTTTGGCTTTTTTTTACAGATAAAAGTAAATCAAAAAGTTATTTCAATTTTTGGGAATACAAAATTTTAATTTCAAAAGATTTTGCTATTCGTGCTTAATTCCCAGTTTTTATTCTTGACAAAAACACTTGAAATTTATTGTTGATGGGATAAGCTATTCCTATGCATTTCACTGGTTGCTTAGGCCAGATCATCAGGAAACTTCATCCATAAAGATTTTAGACAAACTAAAGATATTAAACCAAATAAAACTGTTAAACGTATAAGAATTATAGCAACAGTTCTACTGTAACAATATCAAAGCTTGAACAAAACACATCAACAAAAAACAACAGTGGGTTTATCTCATCTTACATTCCCCACTACAATTAGTTGAAATTCTCTCAACATTAATTGTAGTTGTAAGTAGGTTAAGAAAAACAAAATAAAAAACAAACAACAACTTACAAAAGATGTTGTCAATTAAGTGTTTTTTAGGCCGTACACTTGCCTGTTTATTATCAAAAAGTAATTTCGATTCAACTACAATTCAACTACAATTAATGTTGAGAGAATTTCAACTAATTGTAGTGGGGAATGTAAAATGAGATAAACCCACTGTTGTTTATTGTTGATGTGTTTTGTTCAAGCTTTGATATTATTACAAGTAGAACTGTTGCTATAATTCTTATACGTTTAACAGTTTTATTTGGTTTAATATCTTAGTTTGTCTAAAATCTTTATGGATGAAGTTTCCTGATGATCTGGCCTAAGCAACCAGTGAAATGCATAGGAATAGCTTATCCCATCAACAATAAATTTCAAGTGTTTTTGTCAAGAATAAAAACTGGGAATTAAGCACGAATAGCAAAATCTTTTGAAAATAAAAGTAAATTCTTTTTTACTTGATTTTTTTTATTTTTGAGGAAATGTCAAATATCATTAGCATTGCCAGAACAAAATTTGAAAAACAGAGTTGCATTAACAAAAACTGGTTGTTTGTAACTAGTTTATCTCAAAAGCTAGTTACAAACGTGTTTATAATTTGTATGGATAAACAAGTTTCTCAAACTAGTTTATCATCATAAACAACTTATAACCTGTTTATGGCGTAGGTGTAAATTAGTGAAGGGCACACACATACTATCACATTTATGCTTGTGTTCACGAAATAACAACAAAGCAACAGCAAAACGTACATTCCCTGCAAATAATAGGACCAGTCCAAACACGCGTGTAAAGAGTAGTCCACAAGGGACCAGGACTAGTCCAAAACTAACCCAAACGTATGAAAAAAACCTGGTTTATTTAATATTACGATGTCCTAGGAGAGGACCATATAACCCACCTTTGGACCACTAAGGAGACGTTTTAAAACTACTCCATGGTATACTCAAGAGGATTAGTTTTGAAGTCGTTTAAAAACGAAAGCATGTCGTTAAAAAACGAAGACATGTCGTCTCACTACAAACACTTTTTAACAATGACATGGTCCATGCTTGCATGACATCGGACTAGTCCATGGAGTAGTCCATTTTATCAAAATGGATAAGGTGGTCCAATTTTATTTGCAGGGATTGTCACAGACCACACAAATAAGTTTATAGTGTACATGTGTCGACGTCACACAAGCAGCATTTTTATTCCTATGCACGCGTACATAGGATTTGCAAATGTGCCCTTCACTGGTGTAAATGCACTATAACGGTGTTTTTTAATGTGATTCCGTTGTAAGCAAGCTTGCCAGAAGAATTCAAATTAAAAGTGCTAAATTCTATAGTGAAAAACAAAAGTGCTAGTTTTGTAACATTGATTTTTATGAATATAATAAAAAATTTACATTTGATATTTTTTTTACATATTCATTTTGTTTAAAATAAACACTTATTATAATGTTACATTATAATATATTTTATGACGATTTCTTTTCTGAGAAATATGTTGCATTAATGTAACATGTTCTACATTTTTGTGTTCGTTTGTACAAAAAATTCAACTGTGGGAAACATTTTCAAGTTCTTTTGTGAATAAATTGATAAAAAACATGCAAAACATGTTGCATATTTTACCCTTACTTTTATTTAAAGGGTTCATACTGCCCTGTTATACAACTTGGGTACTACTTACAGCTTTGTTTGTAGAACCAATGTTTTATTTTCTTTGTCATAAATCATACCGCTTATAATTTCGTAAAAAGATTATTTTAAAACAAAATATTTACATATTAAAATGAAAAAAGTCTATGTATATAATATACAGTATATTATAATCGTTTTAATTTTTCTAAGTCATTAGTGATGCCAATATTTGTTGCCAAGCCGTAATAGCGTGCAGAAACCGCTCAAATAGCCTTAAAAATTGCTCGTGAAGTACATCTATCTTCTATATATATAAAATAGGATGTGTGTATCTATGTATGTATGTATGTATGTATGTATGTATGTAACGTATGGACATCTTCAGAATATTCAGGCGGGTGACACTGTGAAGTCTGATTTTTGATTTTCGGTCTGCGGGCGAAGGGGCGGTGCAAAATCCAATTTTCATATTGCACCACCAATGACATCTATATAATTTGGAAGCCCACTTTTACGCCCACATTTTTCGAATTACCTAAAATCAAAAAACGGCTCCATCGATTTGAGAAATTTGTCTTTCAAATGTTCGTATTAATCCATTTTAAGTTTTCACCGAAATAAAAATTTACCACGCCTATTTTTACGCCCACTTTTTCTATTAAGCGCATAACTTGAGAACGGCTTGACCGATTTGGACGATTTTTTTCTATAAAATCATCGCCATGGTCTAACTGAGGTTTTTACGGAAAGAAAATTTTGCCCCGCCCACTTTAACGCCCACTTTATTTCGATTTACCGAAAATCAGAAAACGGCTCCATCGATTTGACTAATTTTTCTTTCAAATGTTCGTATCTTTTTAACGGATTTTAAAAATCGAACGCAAACATTTTTCCTAAATTGGACAGGACAACGTCTGTCGGGTCAGCTAGTTAATGATAAAAGTGTAATAGTTGCAGGCTTGCCAGAAGAATTCAAATTAAAAGTGCTAAATCGACAAAAAAAAAGTGATAAATTGTTCTACAGTTAAAAATAAAAGTGCTAGTTTTTTAACATTGATTTTTATGAATATTTAAATAATTTAATGAAAATTAAATTTGATGAACTCAAGCCTAACTAAAAATATCAAACATTTTATGAGTATATTAGAAACTTTACAATTGAAATTTTTATACCCACACCACAATAGTGGAGAGGGTATTATGCATTTGTGCTGATGTGTGTAACGCCTTAAAATATTGATCCTAGACCCACCTTAAAGTATACCGATCGTCTTAGAATCGCTTTCTGAGTCGAACTAACGATGTCCGTCCCGCTGGCTGGCAGGCTGGCTGTCCATGTAAGCTTGTGCGTAAAGTACAGGTCGTAGTTTTGGAGATAATTTGATAAAATTTGGGTCATAGGTTCTTATTGACACAAGGACCAAGCCTATTGAAAATGGGCCGAATCGTAGGACCATGAGGGAAGATAGGGGGAAATTTCTGCCTCTCAGAAACTATCAAGCCGATTTTAAAGAAATTTAAAACATAGATAGAACCATATCTATATGGACGCATTAGCTATACAGTTTTTCAAAAATAGGACCACAAGGGGAGGTAGGGGGCAATTTTTGCCTCTCACAAACTTTCAAACCGATTTTCATGAAGTTTATAAACTTAGATAAATCTATTATGGACACATAAACATGATGTGCTTTTAAATACTGGATACATAAACATGATGTGCTTTTAAATACTGTGGTGTAGGTGGTGCTTTTAAATACTGTGGTCGGGCTTGACCGACTATACTTTCTTACTTGTTTATATATTAATTTTGTTTGATAAAAAAACTTTCTTTAATGTTAAAACTTAAATAAGGTTGTTAAAACATTGGTAGAATAAGTACAAGGTAGGTTTATTAAGGAGAGTTGTCATTATTTACCCATGTAATTTCAAATAATTTTATTTAATTTTTGACGCTTATTATAACTTTTACCCTTATTTTCTTTTGTTTGACGTTATATGGGTTTTCAAATTGAGAACAAAATTTCTAATGACTATACCTTGTACTTTTTCTACCATGGTTTAAACTAAATTTCAAATATTTCATTTTTATCTTTCTCATATGGGCATTGCCATGAGAATGTCAACCAGGACTCAAAAAATTAAAACGCCTGAAACTTTTTTTCAAATATGGTAGAATGGAAAAAAACACCAAAACTTTACTATGACGGGGTACTTATAGACTATTGCAATTTTTAAAAAGCAAAAAATAATAGTTTTAACTCACTTTCTCATTGATTCATTTTTAGTTACTGCAACTGACAATTTTTAATATTCTGCCGATTAAATACAGATACCGGTAATATTGCAATTATACTTTAAAATAATTGTTACAACAACAATAAACAAGATCCATGACGAAAAAACAAATTTATAGTTCGATTAGCGGTATATTTTTGTGTTGGTTTTGGATGCTATTCTAATGTCGCGTACGTGGTACGAAACCATCATTTATCTTTTTCATATGAAATTGGTAAGTCTTAGATATTTCAAAATAAAAGTTCAAAGCCAGATATTTGCTGCAAAAAAATATTGATCGGAATTTTTTTTTAAATTGGTATAATGAAAATTTTATAAGCTTTTAAAACACGTCACGTACGATATTTTAAGTACTAAAATGCAACTAAATGCATCATCTTATTTTGTTGGTATTTAGTTTACATTTGGTCAAACCTTATTTTGATTGTAGATCATCTTACAAAATTTTTTTGGAATCGGTTCATATGTGACCATAGCTCCCATACAAGTGCTACTCCCGAAAATAGCTTTAAGTGCCATAACTTCCTAATAAATTTTGGTATTGACATAAACATTTCCGACAATGACTTTTACGATAGTTGTGCTTGTAGGTCTAAAATTAACCATAGGTCCCATATAAACCCCCTTCCTTAAATCGGCTAGGGGCAAACAAATCTCATATTGATGGAGATAACTAAACAATATTCGGCACAAATAACTTTTATATAATTCTTAACCTCATAGCATAACTCTGTTCTGGCGATCTTGATTGTCCACGGGCCCCAAGTAGGGTACCCTCTCAAAAAAATATTATTTTTTAATATTATAGTGTAGGGTATCATATGGACGGGCTTGACCGACTAAAACACTTTCTTACTTGTTTGTTTTAAGTTTTTATATACATACATATATTTACAAAAAATATATTTCATGCCATGAAAATACTATAGGAGAAAAATCTGTCACGTACGGTATGTCACGTACGGTATGTCACGAACGATATTACATTTTGTTCATTATAAAACCATCCAAAAACATTATTTTTTTTCCAATTACGGATTATAAAGAAAAATATGTGGTTTAATGCATGAAATTACCAAAAGGAGAAAAACCTCCCACAATTCGCAGATTTTCGTATTTTTTTACATTCACCCAAATATCACTTCCGTTCTATGTCACGTACGATATGTACTTATTTTGCCCGATATTTTGGACAACAAGGTTTCGAATTTGAAAAATTTTTTTTCATATATAGTTCCCTCTAAATGAAACATAATGATACAAAAAATTTTCCAGTTAATACTATTTTTACAAAATTTCTATCTCTCTGAAGGCGTACAAATGTCACGTACGATGACCTGGAAATGCCCATATACCAACTCATTTTGGTCCTTTTCAGATGAACCGATTTTTTTACAATATTATCCGATATATTTAAAGTGTGGCAACAAACGTTGTCTAATTTTGAACCTTCTCTTATGAGTATAATTTAACATAACAGTTCTGGGGGAAAATCATGGCAGTCGTGATCGATTTGAAAGCAGTTTTATTTATCATTCTCTCTGTCCATACTGAACGGATCGAAATTATTTTTTTAGTGTTGTAAAGCATTTACTTTAGTTTCCACAACACTGAAAAAATAATTACGATTCGTTCAGGATCGACTGAAATAACATTGCTTTCGAATTTAAAAAGTATACGATCAAGACTGTCATTATTTGCCCCCTGTTTTTATTCTAGGTCTCAGTTTACTCAAAGCGAATTGACTAGAAGGTGGACTCAAGTCAACATATGGTTTTTTTTTCGGTGTTCGGCTTGTCAAAGTTTGTATAAAAACTAGTTTTTTATGTAAACCAACCTTCTACTCAATTCGCCATGAGTTTACTTTTTATTTAGCCCAATAAACAGTTTTAATTTATTTGTTCATAAGAATAAAAGTAACTGTTTTTGTTTCTTCTTTGTACACTAGAAAGGTGCAAAAACAGTATGCGCCAAAGTTGCAAAAAGTGTAGCATATGTATTATATACTGGTCGCAATTATTTTTTTTTTTAAATTTAATTGTTTGCGCTGCTTAAAATATGAGGTTTGGTATAAGAAATCATGTCCTAATTTTTCAACTCAATCCGACGGTGCCCAGACGTGCCTAGTGGGGCCCAAAGTTCCCCATATCCCATACAAGATGCGACCAGTCTTATGTGTTTATGTTTGAATTTTTCTTGATACACTTAAAGAATTGATACTTTACTTGAATTGATTATGTGAGTTTTTAAGCGGTTTTGGGATCTAAAAAAGTGCTAAAAATGCCTAATAATTATAACAAGTAAGAGTGCTATATTCGGCTATGTCGAATCTTATATACCCTGCACCATGATGAGATAAGAACAAAAAGTTAAATACATAAATAACGTTCTTTAGAAAGATATAAATAAATATTAATTGAGCCACGCCAACTTTTCATTTCGTCATGCCGAAGAATTTAAAAAAAAAAATATTATATATGTACCTAAGCCCGTTTCCTCCTTGCCAAAGTTGATGTTAGAAATTCGTTTTATAATCTTAAAATCGTTTTTTAGAACATAAAAACATAAATAAAAAAAAAATTAAAAAAAATTATTTTTGCGATTCGAACTGGCAATATCATCAGTCTCAGGAGAGAACTTAACAACTCGGCTACGAATGCTTTTACTGAAGAAGCGTTAAATTAAAATATATTGAGTCTATGAGTTTGTTTCTTTATTTGAGCGGCATATCATATACATGCATTAATGTGTATGTGTATGCGTAAAATTAAACACATTACAAATAAAAATCCACCACTTGTAGTGAAGGGTATAAAAAAAAACATCAACAAAAACCACATTACCAACACGGTATTACCACAGCCACTGTATGACGGTAGAAACCAAAATTGAATTGGTTTGTATGGTATGTTTATGTCGTTTTGGTATGGTAATGTCACTTCTAGTTGGACCTTTAAAGGAAAAAATTTGAGGCAGTCGTGGTTTTTTACTCATATCTCAGCCATTTATGGACCGATCTTGCTGAATTTCAATAGCAAACAATTCCGGACCATATGTGACATAAATGTATAATAATCTGGCCCCCATCATATATGGGGTCTTCGGAAAACCCATTTCAATGGAAAGACGGACAGACGGACATCGTTAAATCAACTTCGCTCCTCATAAGGACCCAGAATATATATACTTTTAAAAACGGAATGACAAACTTATATAACCCTATTCACCACCTGTGGTGAAGGGAATAAAAATGTGCTAAAATAGCACTTAGCACTTTTTTCGAAAATCTTAGTGCTAATTCAGAAAACAATGTGCTAAATCTTGCAATAAAAGTCCTAAACTGGCAAGCCTGGTTGTAAGTTCATCGCAATTGTTTCATAAATTAAAATAAATGAATGACAATAAATAATAAAAGTTATTAAAGACACAAACTTTTTTTTAAAATATACTTCCTCGGCACAGTGGGAGATTTTGGCCAAAACCCTTTAACATTGTTATTTCTTTTGTTAAAACAATACAACTTAATGAATAAATTAATAAAATTAGTCTTTCTCGATTTCGTTATTGGAAAAGCCAAATAATTGTATTAAAAACTAATAACGATCGTTTTTAAAACAAGAAATAAATTGTAGTTTTTAAGATCTTTCCAAGAAAATAACACCTCCTTTCAAAATCCCCTAATTAAATTGTTACCTTTTGTATGTTCTCTATGTAGAGTATGGAAAATGTTGTTGTTTGCTTTTGCTGCTTGATATTTCTTTTGTGTACCAATCTGTCTGTTTCTGCCACCGGTGTAAGTGTTAAAGATTTCTATAATAAGAAATAGAGGATGCAATATACCGAATGTGTGGCAGTAATACCAACGAATATCAGAACATGAAGAAGAAGTTGTATGTACCCTGCAAATAAAATTGGACCACCTGATCTGATGTAATGCAAGCATTGACCATGGCATTGTTAAAAAGTGTTTGTAGTAAGACGACATGTCTTCGTTTTTTAACGACATGCTTTCGTTTTTAAACGACTTCAAAACTAATCCTCTTGAGTATACCATGGAGTAGTTTTAAAGCTACTCCTTAGTGGTCCAAAGGTGGGTTATATGGTCCTCTCCTAGGACATCGTGATGTTAAACAGACCAGGTTTTTTCCATACGTTTGGGTAACTTTTGGACTAGTCCTGGTCCCTTGTGGACTACTGTTTACACGCGTGTTTTGACTGGTCCTATTATTTACAGGGTAAAAGGCACTAGAATATGTGTGTGTACTTTTCTCATGTTTTATCACATTATGAAGTACATTTTACATAAAAAAGGTGTGTTTTTTCTAACATTTTTCTTCACGTATAAAATGATGTCATTGCAATTTGTTTACTTACTTGTTTTGCCTTTAAGTAGGGAAACTTTCTTCAATGTAATTTAAATAAAAAAGTATTTACATTAACCAAAAAAAAAAAAAAAAAATTTATAAAAACAACAACAAAAATGGAATGTCTGCGTAAACAAAGAGAATTTATTATAGAAAAAATTAAAGGCAACAATTTTACTTTGGCAAATGGGAAACTACAAGAGGTAGATTTTGTTTGGTGAACGTAGGGTTAGTAATATCCTGGGCTTTTTCCATTGGTTGGAGCGCATAAATTTTTTGCTTTACATAATAAGATGATAAAATAATATATGTATGTATGTATGTATGTAGAGGTATGTATGTACTGATATAATCAATTATTGACAGAATAACCTGTTTAATCAGAATAAAATATTTGAACTAGGTACGTATTTAAAAAAAGGTTGAGACAGAAGAGTTCAGAGAACAAATCAAAGCATTTGCCTTAAATTTGAATATGTATTTTAAATTCTCGTTTTATTATTTAAAACATTTCATAACAATAATGGCAAACAATAAGCAGATCATCAAGTTTTCGCCGAGGATTCCATATATCGTCGGCTCATTATTGGTTTGCCCTACCGACCATTTAAAATAAATTTGTTAGGTATAGGGTATATATATTTTGAATATCCCCTTTCTGAATCCAAAACCTGTTTCGCGAAATTTTTTATGCTTTCTGAGATACAAGCATTTTTAATTATGCTTCATATCAATTATTTTAAAGTTTATTAAGTATTGTTTTGCTCTACACGCCACTGTTTAGCGAATGCTGCAAATTTCTCATACAAAAACGTACACAATAAGTTTCACACTTGCTTTGCTTCATTTTCGTAAGAAAAAAAGTAGTTTAAGCGAAAGCAAAATAAAATGACAACAAGAAGATACATTTTACTCCTGCTTCGCTTGATTGCTGTAAGAAAAAAAATAGTAGTAAAAGCAAAACAAAATGTAAGTATTCGTATGCAGCACAAAAAGCTTCTTTTTATAAAAGTTGTGTATGCGGCACCTTTATTGCTTTGCTTCATTGTTGTAAGAAAAAAGTAGCAAAGGCAAAATAAAATGTACTAACTATACCTACGTATTAGAGTTGTCAATTATTCGTCTTTTAGCTTTGTTCGAATAATTCAAATAATTGTTTTTGTTCGTTCGATCTAACGATTAAATCTGAAAAATTATTCGATTAATCGATAAGAATAACGAATGAAAAAAAAATTACATATTTTAAATAAGATACATCCGTCCGTTAATTTACAACTATGGAAAATCTTCCATTTTCTTCTTTATTTTTTTTCAAATCCACTATGACTTCTTTTTTGATGCGTACAACTTTTCATCTAAGCTCCATATCGTTGTATTACTTAAAGGAATCGTAAAATCATTAATTCTTAAATAACCGCTGTCTCTCTGTATGTTGGAAGAAGTTCTTCTTAATGTTTTTATTTGACTTTAAATAATTCGTTAATTTTCACAATTCCATTAATATGTTAATATGTTTAAAACGATGTTCTGATCACTTTATTAAAGTATTTTTATCCATTTTTAATAACACTACGTGACAATTTTTTGACCAAATGAATTTGACAGTTAATCTTTATGTAAATTGTTCTGCTGAATCTGAATATGAAGTCAGAATTGTCAAAAGTAGAACAGTTTTTGAAATATTCCAAAATAACCGTTATTTGTGTTTTTAAAAAAGATGCTGTGACTGAAATGCAAATATCCAAGAAATAAAATTTTAGCCTGTTTCAATACGAACATTTTGTGCCCAATAGGATCCGCATCGGTGCAAAAATGACAAAGTTACAGAAGATTAATTGAACTAACCCACAACAAATTAATATACAAAGCTAAATTTTTAGTAACAATAAATATTAAAAATTGCTTTAAACCAGTGATAGCCACTCCATAGACTCGCGAGGCAGTCAATAATCGTATTTTTCACACAGACACGGTCGACAATTCACATGTATACAACAACTTTGTTCGTTTCAAAACATCAGGCTATCATCAGTCTCTGCGACCGCACACAAGCACATAATATCTTTGTGTGCGTGCGTTCGGGGCATGGTTAGTTAGTGTGGGTTAATTTACTAAATATTCTGTAGCTTTGTCATTTTTGTACCAATCTATGTCTTGTTGGACGCAAAATGTTCATATAAAAATAGTCTAATGTCGCATGCAATAAAATATTAGGATTTTAAAATCATTGGTTTAAAAAAAATAACTTGAATAGAGCAAAATTGAATAAAATCATAAAATTTTCAATGAAGCTTGAACTTTTGTCCCCCGTAACTCTGTCATTTCTTGACCAATCTTCACAAGCAATCCATGGTTATTTTAAAAATTTTATAACCTTTCACTAGAAAGAAAGAATTACATAATCCCTTTAAAATTTTTGAAGATATTTGCATTTCAGTCACATCATCTTTTTTAAATAACGGTTATTTTGGAATATCTCAAAAACTGTTCTACTTTTGACAATTCTGATTCATTTGGTCACGACTTTGTTGAAATTTTGTCACGTAGTGTAATTTAAAGAAATTTAAATTTGTTTGTTGCATTTTTTTTCTTTATCATCTGTACAGCTCTGATTAACTTAATCAACATTTCATGAAAATTGTTTAACGTTTGATTTAAAAAGAAAACAGCTGTTACAACTGTTTATCAAAGATTTGTTTAATACGAGCATAAGATACATTTTTGAAATACAATGAATATTTAACACGGTTTTTGCCTACTAAACATTGAAATTTATTACAATGACGGCTATTGCAACAATATTTTTTACTTTTTCTACATTTTGTAAATAAATCAAATTCTAAGCTTTTATTTCTTATTAGTCTTTTATTAATTTATTTTTTAATAAAAAAAAATTGTTCGATTAATCGACATAATTTAATCCATCTATTCGTTATTCGAAAATCGCCATTTTTAAATTATTCGAACAAGAGTTTGTTTTTGTTTGATCGATTAATCGAATTATTCTTAATCGGTTGACAACTCTACTACGTATGCAGCACAAAAAGCTGGTGTATGCGGCTCAAAACTAACTTCGTTCATGAACGTTCACAAATCTTTACATTTTTCTTCTTCCAAATATATGCCAAAAGCAGTGGTGAAGATTCAAAAAAAACCCCCCTATGAGATTATTTTCAGAAAGCTTTATGAAAACCTTCATTATCGTTTTCCCTACTACGACTTTTAGGCATATGCGCCAAATCAATAATGAGCTGACGATATGTACATAAGAGTACTCCATGATTGTATGGATGAAAAAAACGTCAAGGCACAGGCCATCCCTACCCCCTAAAATTTTTATATTTATTGTATATATATGTACACTGAAAGAATTTTCTTCGCAATACCAATGAATTTTGACATTAATCCCATGAAAAATTGCATTAAAAAGGAACCTATGCAGCGCTTCGTTGGATCAATGAAACCTGTTTCATTAAAAGGATTTAATGATACATTACATTAGATCTATAAATATTATTCATTGGATGAATGCTTTCAATAAAGTAAAAAAAATTTTTTTTTTTTATTTTTTTTTTTAATTATTTTTTTTTTTTCTTATTTTATTTTATTTTTTATTTTTTTTCTGTCTCTGGCGGGAATCGATCACGCAACCTCGGTGCTGATAGACTAGCTCACTTCCAGCTAGCCTACCGGGGCAGTTTAGTATTTGGATAAAAAAAACTTGTTTTTTACTCAATAAAGAGCGTAAATATGAGATTAAGGCCCTAAATTTGTAAAACGCAAAAGCAACGCCAAAAATTATATTGAAAGCAAAAACAAAATCGAAAATATTTCATAATTTTGTTGTTGTTTTCTATAGAAATGAATATTGAATTTTTAAATTTTAAACGCTGCATATCTTGTGGCGTTGATAATTTTTAAACGCAATATGTATTTCTGTAGAAAGCATCAACAAAACTTTGAAAAATTTTTGACATTGTTTTTGCTTTCAATGTTATTTTTGGGATTGCGTTGCGTTTTACAAATTCAGGGCCTAAATTGTCCATAACAACTGTTAATGTCAAAATGCACTTCCCTGCATTCTTTTTCATTAACCACTGAGATGAGCAGAGTTTTCCCCATTTTCTTACTAATTTACATAAAAGCTGAAAGCTATGAAAATAATCCTATCTCTTTTCCGCATAAAGCCCAATTCCTAATGTCAAATGGCTTAAATGCCCAAAGATGTCGTTTCCGTTTTAGTTAAGTTAAGTTTTGCTTCTTGTTCTTTTAGCAGCTCATCGATAAGGTAACAAACCATTAATTGAATTCAATAAATCCATTTGTTTTCCAAAGTCTAAAACTTCTTGTTTTTTATTCTAATTATCTTCCCTACATTTCCGTCTCTGACCCTTTGGTGTTATTTGAGAGAAACACAACAAAACCCAAAGGAATTTTATTTTGTCCAGCAACCGCTCGGAGATTAATTTTTTATATTTCTGCTTTCCCAAGAGTCACCATCAGAGCTTCAGCTGAACATTTGGTCAATTCGAACCGGATTGGAAAAAAAATTATTCTCTGAGGTTTTAATAGGAGAACATATCATCTCGCCAAGAAGACTGACTACATATATATCCATACATACCTACACTTTCCAGTAAAAAAATATATATAAAAAAAAAAAACAGGTACGTTTTGTTTTTTGCTTTCGTCGTAGATTTAGTCTGTAAAGTGCATTCATATAAGTTCACAGAATCTTGTTTTGGTATGTTATTTTTTAATTTGCTACCTCTTGTACCAACATACATACATTTAAATTAGTAGCCAACATAAATTTAAATTAGTTTAATATTAAGAAGGAAGAAAGAAAGAAAGGAATTGAAGAATTTAAACAAATATCTGGAAAAGATCAAAGGCAAAAGAAAAGAAGTCGGATTAAAGAATTCAAAAAATCTGTAAAAGGAGAAGGTTTTCATCAGTCATTGCTTAGTAAGTCCTGCATATTCTCTTTATATGAAAATTCCACGTTTTTATTTATATCAAGTGCGATTTAGAAATACCGGGTAAAGTGTGCTTCATTTGGTGTAGAGTGTATTCTTTTTTTTGTAAAAAATTATTGCGCGTTTTTTCTTTCAGGTTGTCCGAAATATATGTATGTTTTCTTAGGCATGTACATATGTTTTAAGATTCCCCTTTTCTAGAAGTAAATAGAACGATAATATTTCCCCTCGAGTGCAGACACTCTCTTCATGATTTCGGCTTACATTACTTTATGCTTTACTCCGCTTACTATATTTTCCATTTAATTATACGCTCTTCTTTCCACTTGCTCATTGATCTGATTTTCATCCCTACTTTACTTTGCTTGATAAAGGCATACGTTTATGCACACATTTTTTCTCATTGCTTTCAGTTTCAGCATCTGCTAAACTTCCAAGTTAGTTACTACTCTTATGATCAAAATTTCTCCTGCTGTAATTCTTACGTGCGTCTCTTAAAAAAGATAAATTAATTGACTCTTGAGAAGTTCTCAATTATTGTGAGTGCGCTCTTTTAAACACGTACATTCCATTTCTTTTTAACAGTGTTACCATTAATGTAATCTGTTTTTAATCCAGGTTATTTATACTCATAAGTACTTTGGGTTTTCTTTTCGGTTACAGTAAATATTAATATATGTAGGGGGAGAAACCCAATATCAAGTACAACTTAAATTAATATTTCCTTTTATTTTTTTTCTTGAAGTTGAGTAGGATATTTCCAAGTTGTTATATTTCTTTAATCTTATTAGTTTCTTAATTTGCCCGCAGCAGGGAACTAATCAAAATTCCAAAATTCTTCGTTGGCAACACTGTCACTTTGTTTTGTCCTGAGGGACACTCAATTTGCTCACGTATTTTTCTTTTACTTCCAAATCTTTGGAATATTTGGAAAATTTATTTAAAAATTGGAAAATTCCAAGTTTAACATAGGTCTTTTCCCTGCATTCTATTCTAAAATTTTTAAAAGAAAAATAAAAACAAGCGGAACCCTTTTCTTAATATATTTATTTTTTAGCATCACAACAATAATTTCAATAATTCAATAATTTTACTTTATTTTCTACTCTTATTTATGCTTAGTCATATAACATTTGTGTGTTATTTATTTATTTAATTTTCTGTTCCTTTTTTCTATATTCGACTACTTCTGGGAGGGCAGGGAATATTCCTCTAGGAGTCTCGAGTTGTTTTTTTTTTTTACTTTTATTTATATACCTACTTCCGGTGGAAAAATTTAAATTTTAGATTTTAGTTTGCGTAAAGGAGGCGCGTGAACGAACCTATTATTCATATAACTCATTGGAATATAATTTTTTTTTCCCATAAGTAAAAGGTTAATGACCTTTTAATAATTTGTTCCACGGATCAGCTGATTGGCATTCCATGTACTTGAATCTGCGTATCCACTCGTAGATCAGTTATTTAAATGTATAAAATGTTCTAAAAAAAAAAAAAAAAAAAAAAATTTTTTTTTTGTAGGTTTTCTAATGTAATAATTCTTTGAGCTATAGCATCACATAACTGGTCACTTCGAAGTTGTGTCTCTAGGAATTAAGTATTTTGGCGATTGTTATTAGAACCAATGCGAAGTTAATATCTTACGAATATTTTTTTTTGGTGATTTTTACATAATTTTTTTTCCTTTCCTTTCGTTATTTTAACAAATTCTCTCCATTGTTCCTTTTCATTTGTTTACCTGGTGACCCGTTAATAAAATTTGGAAAAAAAAAAAAAAGAAAGAATTTTTTATTTGCTTTATTTAGTATCTGTAGTGCAGTTTTGTGCTTAAACTTGAAAAATGTCACTAGATCAATTTATACGTTTGGCTGATAGCATCGTTGAGTTCGAGGCTGACCTTAACGATAACCAATATCCTTTAACCTCTTTACATTCGCTCGAAGTTCACCGTTCGGAACTTCAGGCCGACTGGATTCGAGTTAAGGCAGCTTATGATAAATTTTTACTAGAGGCTGAGAAGGAAGCTGGCGAAAACGAGGATATAGTGGATATAGAGTCATTCAAACTTAAATACAAAAGCACATACACTACTTATTGTAATTGTATGACGAAATTGTCCGAGCTTGCTGATGCTCTGCGGAAAAAATCAATGTCGCAACCTGCAGTTGTAGTACCTACGGATGAAAATATCCCTCATCCCATCCCTTTTCGGGACGTAACCCTCCCGAATCCGGGGTCGCATAGCCTTCACTTGCCTCCTATTGAGATTCAAACCTTTCATGGGGATTACGCTTCCTGGCCAACCTTTCGGGATTTGTTTTCTGCCATTGTTGCGAACTCTAGGGCTAGCAACGTGGAGAAGTTGTTTTACCTATCGCAGAAAACAAAAGGTGAGGCTAAGGAAATTGTTCAAAAATGCCCACTTACAAACCAAGGATTTGATTTGGCGTGGAAAAATCTTTGCTTGCGGTTTGAAAACCGACGGGTTTTAGTAAATGGGCAGTTGAAGATCCTTTTCAACCTCTCGACCATCAATTCCGAATCAGGCAAGGCTTTACAGCAGTTACAACGGGATATTAATTCGTGTATATCGATTCTTAAACTCCATCATATTGACGTGGCCAGCTGGGACCCAATATTTGTATTTATATGTACGAACAAACTGCCGGAAAATACCTTGACACTATGGGAACAACAACTAGGGGATAAAACAGCTATTCCTAAATGGTCCGAATTAGACGAGTTCATTACTAACCGCTATAGGACACTAGAGTCAGTATCCGAAATTCGCGGACTTAACTCTACTAGGAATAGTGATAACAAGTCCAAACCTAGTGCTAGTTCTACCTCGACCAAAAGGGTATCCAGCTTTCAGGTGAACATTTCGGGTCCACTGTGTCAATTGTGTCCTAAGGACTATCATACTATTCGAAAATGTCCTAAATTTATAAAAATGGATTACCACCATAGATTGGAGGAAATTAAAAAAGAGGGCTTGTGTCTGAATTGTTTTTCGAAAACACACTCAGTCAGAAATTGTTCGAGCAAACACAGTTGCTTCAGGTGTCATAAAAGACACAACACTCTGTTGCATAAAGAAGTTGTTAGTCAGAGCCCTGCTCCTCCAACTCCTAGTTCAAGTAGTGTCTCAAGTCTTAATCCAAATTCAACTCCCTTTTCTCAATCTAATTCTAACAATATACAGTCCGCTAGTAGTTCAAATAGAGTACAGTCATGTTTCGCAACTCATTCTAAAAGTGTCTTATTAGGTACGGCCTGGGTCAACATCCATCATTTCGGTAACCAATACAAAGTGCGTGCGTTAATAGATTCCGGGTCGGAAGGAACTTTTATTTCTGAACGTATTTTTAAACTACTTGAGCTACCCTCTCAGTCCATTAATGCACAAATTTCTGGTTTAAATCAGAGTGTTTCCGCTAAGGTTCAATATCAGTGTTCTTTTATATTAGGTTCTCGTGGAACCTATGATATTGAAATTCCAGTTACAGCCCTTGTAGTTCCTCAACTATCAAGTAACCTTCCATCTAAGACCATATCAAATTCTAATTTTGTAAACCTTCCCGATATCCCATTAGCAGATCCAAAATTCTACTCCAGTTCAAGAATTGATATGTTGATTGGTGGGGACATTTTTCCTTCAATTGTGTGTCCAGGGATATTGCATAATGTTTGCGAATCTCTAATTGCTCAAGAAACCATCTTCGGATGGATTCTTACTGGTCCAGTTTCCAATAGTTCAAGTTCTAGTCTCACCATAGTATCAAATTTTTGTGAAATTTCTTTAGATAAAGAGATTTCACGCTTTTGGGAGGTGGAGAATCTTCCAAGGAAGAACTTTTTGTCGCCGTCTGATCAAGCTTGTGAGGATCTGTTTATTCGCACTACCAAAAGGAATCGTGAAGGTAGATATATAGTATCGCTTCCTTTTAAGGAAGGATTTCCGAACGCTATAAGTTTAGGTCATTCTAGGTCTATGGCTATGGCCCAGTTTTTTCGGAATGAAGCCAGGTTGATTCGAACTCCAAATTTAAAAAGCGATTACGATAAAGTTGTTATGGAATATGAAGAACTGGAGCACATGGTTAAAGTTTCTCCACCTGATATTTCCAAAGCATTAAATTCCTATTATTTGCCACATCATGCGGTTGTAAAACCGGATAGCGTTTCTACTAAAGTTCGTGTGGTTTTTAATGCTTCTGCTCCTTCATCCAATAGGCAAAGCTTGAATTCTTTGCTTCACGTCGGGCCCGTTTTACAGAATGACCTTACTTTGTTGATTCTGAACTGGCGTTTTTTCCGATTTGTGTTTAATGCTGACATTCAAAAAATGTATAGGCAGATCTTAGTTAACCCTGAACACACTCCATATCAACGGATTCTCTTTCGAAGTAATCCAAATAGTCCTGTTTGCGATTACGAACTTAAAACAGTTACTTTTGGGGTCAGTTGTGCGCCGTATCTTGCTATTCGAACACTATTACAATTAGCAGATGATGTTCAAACAATTTTTCCAATTGCTAGTGAAATTCTCAGAAAATCAATGTATGTTGATGATGTCCTTGCAGGATTTCACACAAAACAAGATTCCATGAAAGCAAAAAATGAGCTGATCCGAGCTTTGGGATCCGCTGGGTTTTCACTGAGGAAGTGGACGTCAAACTCCGCAGACATTCTTTCTGATATCCCACCAGATCATCGACTTCATGAAGACTTCTTGAAATTTGAAGATAGAAGTTTGGCAAAAACATTAGGCATTCGATGGAACGCTTGTTCAGACGACTTTTACTTTGTGGCGGATTCATTTTCAAAGAACTCTGAATACACGAAAAGAGAAGTGTTGTCCAAAATTGCAAAACTCTTTGATCCGGCTGGTTGGCTATCTCCTTGCGTAATCGTGGCTAAAATTCTGATGCAGAAAATATGGAAAGATGGTACTGGTTGGGATGAAATCCTTTCTCCAGACGCACTTAATCAGTGGAAAGCGTTCCAATCTAATTATTCTTTTATCAATACCATTCGAATTCCGCGATGGATTGGTTATGTTCCAAGTGCCAAAATCCAATTCCATGGATTCTGTGATGCTTCAGAAAAAGCATACGCAGCGGCTTTATATGTTCGAATAGTAGGTACTAATTCCATTTCAACGCACCTTATATCGTCCAAGACCAAAGTAGCCCCGATTAAGACAGTGTCAATTCCTAGACTGGAACTTTGTGGGGCTGTTCTATTAGCAGAGATGGTAGACAATCTCCTACCACAGTTAGATATAAAAAGCTATTCTGTTGTCTGTTGGACTGATTCCACTATTGTGCTATCGTGGCTAGCAAAGCCTCCATGTTGTTGGCTCACATTTGTCGCTAACCGAGTCTCAAGAATTACTGAAGTGGTAAACTATTCGCAGTGGAAACATGTAAACTCAGCGGATAATCCCGCAGATCTTGCTAGTCGGGGCATTTGTCCACAAGACTTGGTAGACAACGACTTATGGTGGGTAGGTCCCCAATGGCTTACGGAACCAGAAGTACATTGGCCAAATTCGGATGCATCCAAAATTCCTAATACGAATCTTGAAATTAAAGCGATAAAAGTTAATTTTTCTTACTTTACGAACTTTGAAGATATATTAGAACGCTTTTCCTCGTACAATAGGGCAATGCGGGTCATGGCATATGTCTATCGGTTTTTCTATAGAACTCATCCTCGTTTTCGTTCTAATTTCTTCAAAGACTCACTTACTTTGTCCAACTTCGAAATAAGCTCTGCTAGAAACGTAATGATTTCCGTTTGTCAAAAGGCGTTCTATCCAAATGAGTACAAAAATCTCTGTGCTAGACAACCTATATCCAAATCCAGTAGCATTTTAAATTTAAATCCCTTTATGGACGCAGAGGGAATAATTCGTTCCTGTGGTCGCCTTGAATCTTCTCCTGGCTTAAGTTATAATGAGAAACACCCAATTATCCTTCCATATCAGTCGCATTTTTCTAGGATCTTGATAAAGTTTATCCATGACATTAGCCTTCATGGAGGAAACCAACTAGTGCTTCGACTGCTCAGAACACAATATTGGATACCTAAAGCGAAAAATCTAATTAAAACAACAATAAACAAATGCAAAGTTTGCGTCATTTACAAAAAGAGGTGTCAAAAGCAAATAATGGCGGCTTTACCACCTGAACGATCGGAAATAAGTCGCCCATTCTCACACACTGGTCTTGATTTCGCTGGTCCACTAGATGTTAAAAGTTATTCTGGTCGGGCCTGTCGTATTTCCAAAGGATACGTTTGCATATTCGTGTGGGCTGTAGGAAATATCGCCCAAAGAAAAATGGCCCAAAAAAAATAATGAAAAATCGCCCAAATGAAGAATCGTCCAAAAGAACATGAAAAACAACCCAAAAAGTTAAATATGAAATTTTGCCCAAAAGAAACGAAAAAGAGCCCAAATTGAAAATGAAAAATGACCCAAAAAGAAAAAACGAATTTTTTCCCAAAAAAGAAATTAAAATTTACCAATTTTGCAAAACAGTGTTTATTATTCATATAAATTTAGTAACTTACAAATGTAAGAGAAAAACATGTTTTATTATGGTCACAACCAACAAAACTATTTTTAAAGAAACTTATTTTACCATAATGTGGTTGTCGGTGACAATGATTTGGTTAAATCAAACATAATATGGTCAACATTTTTTTAAAAATGGTTTTGTTGTTTTTTCTCTGGGTGCATATATTAAACTTATAACGAAAACACTTTTGGGCGCAAGGATTATATCCCCTATGTTGTAACAAATACCGGCAGCGCTTACTAAAGCTTTTCGGCATAGCCGGCCTTCGGCCGGGCGCAAGGATTTTCTACTCTATGGTATAACAAAAACCGGCTTCACTAACTAAAGCTTCTCTGCATAGCCGGCCTTCGGGCGGGCGCAAGGATTTTCTCCTTTATGGTATAACAAGTACCGGTTTCGCTAAGTAAAGCTTCTAAAATCTGCCTTGTTTCCGAACGAAGGCCGACTTCGCAGATAAGCTTTAGTTATCGAAGCCAGTATTTGTTATAACATAGAGGAGAAAATCCTTGCGCCTGGCCGAAAGCCGGCTGGGCAGAGAAGCTTTAGTTAGCGAAGCCGGTTTTTGTTATACCATAGAGGAGAAAATCCTTGCACCCGGCCGAAGGCCGGCTTTGCAGAGAAGCTTTAGTTAGCGAAGCTGGTACTTTTTTTTATCAAAGAGGCCGGCTATGCTTTCGAGTTTGTAAGCTATGCTTTCGAGTTTGTCCACGGACACTATGACACTGGACGTTATGACATGCCACCTTTTTGCAATATGTCCCGTTATTTTTATAAATAACATTTAGGAATTCGTCGTATAGTAATAATGAATGATTTAGACAAATAGTATACCCGAAAAAATGGGCTATTTTTCATATAATATTTTTGGGTGATTTTTCATTATGAAAAATCACCAAATTTAAAAAACGAAAAATCAGCCAATTGTAACGAAAAATAGCCCAACAATTTTGGGTCACTTTTCATATGAATTCAGGCCCAATTTTACATGGAATTTTTTTGGGCGATTTTTCATTTATTTTTTTGGGCCATTTTTCTTTGGGCGATATTTCCTACAGCCATTCGTGTGTTTCTCAACCAAAGCTATTCATTTGGAAGCAACATCCGATTTATCAACCGATACATTTCTAGCGGCTTTTAACCGATTCGTTTCGCGTCGGGGATGTCCTTTACACCTTCATTCCGACAATGGAACTACCTTCGTAGGTGCTTCTAGGGTCATAGCACGGGAATTTATCCAAACCACACAACAACGCATCCTGGCAAATTACGCGCATCAAAACCTTTCGTGGCACTTCATTCCGGCAGGCGCTCCGCATATGGGCGGACTGTGGGAAGCGGGTGTGAAAAGTTTTAAGTCACATTTCCGAAAAGTAGCAGGATGTTACAAATATACGTTCGAGGAGCTTTCGACGCTATTGTCCAAAATTGAAGCGTGCCTCAACTCCAGGCCGATTTCACCTATTTCAACTGATCCTAGTGATTTTTGCGCACTTACCCCAGGGCATTTTCTTATAGGTGCTCCAATCCTTGCACCGGTCGATCCGCAGGTGAATGACTCTGCAGCCTCTGTAATAAACCGATGGCAAAAACTAAAGTTAGTACACCAAAGGTTTTGCTTCCGCTGGAAAAATGAGTACTTAAAAGAAATGCACAAAAGAGTTAAATGGCAAAGAACTGAAGTTGATATAAAAGTAGGTACGATGGTAGTGATCAAAGATGAAAACCTTCCCCCGAATTCTTGGCGTCTAGGTCGAATTGTAAAGACTTTCTCAGGTCAAGATAAACGAGTAAGGGTTGCGGAAATTAATACTCAGCGGGGCCTTATCACTCGTCCAATTGTCAAATTAGTTGTATTGCCCTTTGAGTCCTAGGACCCTTGATTCCAATATTGTTTATACTATTCCTATAAATTTTTTTTTCCAGATTAACATGCCCAAAATCTCCTCAACCTCAACCTCCTCGTCCACGAGCCACTTAACAAATTCTAAAGTATATCCATGCCGGGTCTGCAAGCGTCCGCATCCACTCCGAACCTGTCGAAAGTTTTTGGCAATGAATGTTTCCGAACGCATTCGTACTGTCCGGCACAATAAATATTGTCCAAACTGCCTAGCCCACGATCATTCCCAGGGCACCTGCTTTTCTAAGCATGGATGCAAGCATTGCCACAAATTTCACCACACCCTGCTTCATGTCAACCCTCGACGTGCCAAAAGCCGGTCGCCTTCGCGTTCCCGATCCCCTTCATTGTCACCAAATCCGCGATCCTCAACTTCTGCGACAAACCACGATTCCACAACTGTGCAGCCGCCACGGCGTTCATCTCCTCCAACAACGTCCAAGTCATTATCTTTGTCAGCGATACTAAGGCAGAACACATTAATTTTGCTTCCAACCGTGCTAGTCAAAATCGGATCCACCACCGCGCACGCCCGCTGTCTTTTGGATTCGGGATCGCCGATTAGTCGTGTTGCAAAACGTTTGGTTGACAAGCTGGATCTGACAGCTTATACTCTTCGTGAGGAAACTTTTTGTCCTTTAGTTTTAAAATCCCGGTTTGACTCCTCTTCCAAGGTTGAAGGCACTTTTCGGGTTGACAATCGGGTTTCCTTGCAGACTCCGACCCATTCGCTCCCTGAGTCATACAAGAAAAATTTTAAAGATTTGTTTCTCGCAGATTCCAAATTTTTTGAAGCGGCCCCAATTGACATTATAATTGGAGTTGACTTGTATCCTAAGGTCATGTGTCAAGGAGTGTTTACCAGGACCGGCTTTCCGACAGCCCAAAGCACTCTGTTCGGTTGGACTATCTATGGTCCGTGTAGCATCTAAAAAGCCATAAATGCACTTTATTATTTAAAAAGCAAAAAACAAGACGTTCTTATAATAATTGAATTTTCTTTTATTAATATCATTTTGTATTCCATTGAATTGTAAAATTTATAAATATGAAAAAAAAGAAGTTCAGAATTTACTTATTCATATTTGCATCCTTTATTTAATTTCTTCTTTCAGAAACTACATCCTTGGGATGGCCATTTGACATCATATATTTGTTCTTTGCATACATCCTGCAAGGCGGGCGGCAATGTTAATGTCAAAATGCACTTCCCTGCATTCTTTTTCATTAACCACTGAGATGAGCAGAGTTTTCCCCATTTTCTTACTAATTTACATAAAAGCTGAAAGCTATGAAAATAATCCTATCTCTTTTCCGCATAAAGCCCAATTCCTAATGTCAAATGGCTTAAATGCCCAAAGATGTCGTTTCCGTTTTAGTTAAGTTAAGTTTTGCTTCTTGTTCTTTTAGCAGCTCATCGATAAGGTAACAAACCATTAATTGAATTCAATAAATCCATTTGTTTTCCAAAGTCTAAAACTTCTTGTTTTTTATTCTAATTATCTTCCCTACATTTCCGTCTCTGACCCTTTGGTGTTATTTGAGAGAAACACAACAAAACCCAAAGGAATTTTATTTTGTCCAGCAACCGCTCGGAGATTAATTTTTTATATTTCTGCTTTCCCAAGAGTCACCATCAGAGCTTCAGCTGAACAACAACAATAACAACGTTGATTGAAAGTGGATTGAAAGTTTTTGTTTCATTACTATAATGGCATTTTTATTGTCATAATGAAAATTTAAATTTATGAAGGCAATTATTGAAATATGTTGCTTTTATAAAAATATTTTTTGATTTCATAAATTATTGGCATACATGTAACATTAGATGTATGAAATTATTAAATCTTACATTTTTTAATTAACAATTAAACATTTTTTTAAGGAAACTATAATTTTGAATTAATTAATGAATATGGATAGTTATGTTTGTATATTGTTTTTTTATGTTCCCAATTAAAATTTTTTGTTTAACTTGGACAAACTTAAGTTTTCATATATCCAATGAAAATTTTTAACGTAATTACGAAATCCAATGAAGCGATTTTAACGAAAATTCTTCATTATAACTATGAAATTCTATTTAGACAATGTAAATTTTCATTTACCCAAGGAAAATTTTTTTATGAAAATGATTCATTAAATATATGAAGCATTTTTCTTTCAGTGTACATATGTAAGTTGTGTAAAATAACTATTAGAATAATAGGCAACAACGCTGAAGTTTTAAGGTACATTTAAAAAAGGGAAAATAGATTTTTTTTTAGTTTTTGTAAAAATTTTACTATTAGCTAATTACTTTTGCATTTAAATATAAATGAATCGAAATGTGTACGTAATTATCGTTCTGAAAAGATACAAAGAAGAAATTTCGGTAAAAAATTTTATAGTTTTTAAAGTTTCCCCAGGCAATAACGTATCTCAGACAACTTGAACAAGAAATGTACGAACAAAATTAACACATTTTGAGAAATATATAAAAACAGAGCTAATTTCTTTTTAATATGAATTTTTATCTTCGTATAATGTCTGTAATGTTTGTGAAGGCCACCGGACGGGTCACAGGTTGCGGATAGTGAACGGCCTTTAGATATAAAGGTTAGCTGCGAATAAGTGCTTTATCCACTGAGTCGCGAATGCTTTAATGAAAGCAACAAAGAAGCAGAAGAAAATCTGGAAATACAAACCATATTGGCTATATCCAACAAAGAATTAGAAACGTTGAAAACAGAGACACAAAATGACCAAACCAGTAATATGCGCATCAGCCTAATTCGTAACGGATGGCCAAAAACAAAAGAAGAGTTGCCTACGGAGTTGAAGCAATTCTGGAATTTTAGCTTCAAAAGTATTTCTACCTCCAAAAATGAGAGCAAGTATATAAAAATACATTCACAACGGACATTTCAGCTATACCAAGTGTGTTAGAATGGCCCGAGAATCTGTATTTTGGCCACAGATGAGCAAAGATATCCTAAATTGTGTCAATAAGTGTGCTGCATGTCAAGTTTACCAGCGAAACAACAAAAAACTAAAAATTGGTGAAAAGGAGATTCCCAGTCACGGCTTTGATGTAGGTGCTACAGACTTGTTTCATTTTAACAACGAAGAGTACGTTGTTTTTATCGACAGCTACACGGGCTACCTCTAATTACAAAAACTTTCCGAAACAACAACAAAACAAGTAATTTCGTTTCTGAAAGATATACTTTCCACATTTGGGCCACCACTTACTTTAGAAACAGACAATGGACCACAATTTTCAAGTAATGAGTTTAGGTTGTTTTCATCAGCCTGGAAATTCAATCACCGGACCAGCTCCCCTGCAGATTGCCAAAAATATACTTAGAAAATCAGCATACGATAACAGTGACTACTACTTAGGATTTTTAAATTACATGAACACTCCCCGGGGCAATCTTGGGTCACCTTCACAGCGTCTGTTTGGCCATGGAATCCGAGGCATTCTGCCAACTACAAAGGCAGCACTGGAATCATCGGAAAACAAAAAAATTACTGAGTACCTAAGAGCAGAAAGAGAAAAGCACAAATCCACCCTCGATCATACATAGTCGACGATGCGAGGGGCAATCTGTACCGTAGAAATTCGACCGATATTAGACCAACTCAAGCCGTCATAAAAACAACGCCAGAAGTCTTCGCAGAGAAAGAAGAAGTCAACATTCCATTCAACACCACGAGTACTCACCCATAAGGTGACAGGATAGAACCGGCTGCCACCCAACCTGTAAACGACACCTTTAAATCACCTCCTGTACTAAGAAGATCGGTCAGAAATAGAACTAAGCCTAATAGGCTGGACCTGTAGGCTTCTCTGAAGAAAGAGGATGTAAACAGGGTCACACTTTATTACTACTTTTCACAACTACTATTTTATACCACCATGGTTTCTACCATTATCTTTAATCATTTGTTCTTGTATAGATGTAAACACTTTTTTATTACATCGGCCATTGTACAATCTAGAAATGATCTAATCGTGATATGTTAATTCGTTTGTACAACTCCAAATAATAATAATTAAATACAAAATAAAAATAAATCTAGTGTTTTATTTACAATTGCTAAACAAATTTTAGAATTTTTTGATCATCACATTGGAATTCATTGAGGATATAGTAGGGAATAAAAGTATAAAATAATTATGTGAAGACGTTCCATAGTTTTAACGTACCAGCGATTTAAATTTTGCGATTTTCGGGAAAAACTAATTTTTAGGCATATTTTGGCGAATGAGCCCAAATACTCTGTTATGAATTTTAAGTAAAACTTTTTTAGAATATTTAATAATTTTAAATATACTCTGATGGTTTTAATTAAATCGGAAAACATTAACAATAAAATCATAAAGGCTAAAGGAGAAATTTTGCCATATTTAAAATTTCTATAGGAAAGATAGCGAAAAATGTTTGTACCGATGTATGTTGATGTCAATAATTTCAGACTTTCACACTAGTCCACAAATATTTTAAAAATAATTAGTATTGTGGTTATTTTGTTGAACTATTTATGGTTTTTAATCCAAAATTTTAATATTTTTAATTAGACTTAAGCATAGCTGGGGAATTTCGATTAGAATTAGAAATCATTACGATTAGAGAAATAAAATAATCTAATCATTAGAATTGAAGTTTGCTAAAAATTTCAGATTACTAATTGATTTGATTAGAAATAATCAAAATTCTAATCACAATTAGTGACGATTAGCATTTCTAATCAAATCTAATCAAAACTAATCCAAAAAATAATTGATTAGATTTCTTGATTATTTTTGATTAGATTTGATTAGATCAACTATTTTTGTAATAAAAATAAAAAATTAAATACTAAAGAATTTTGCTAATAACTTAACCCCAGCGCTATCTACCGGGTCAAAATTTTATCAGGAAACTTATTTTTGTTGAATAAATATATTTTATGAATTTCAGCCAAATCGTACCAAATAAAAAATTATTTAAATATTACAACAACAGCGCCACCTGTCGGGATTAAACTTAAGAGAAATCTGGCTCCCAAATATAATTAATCCAAGTTTGGCTTCAGTCTGTCCAGGGGTTTTGAGTTTTAGGATCACATACACGCACAAACGTGTATGTAAACAAAATCAGCTGAGAGAAATTTTTGTTTACTCTCATTTTGCCGAACCTTACCCAAATAGTATGGGATCGCACCTATTATTTTACCGTTATCCTCTTAACCAAATTTTTTACACAACGTGTATCTGCAATACCTAGAGCAATTCTAGGAGGACGTTTAAAATTCGCAAGTTCATTTTTTTTTTTTTGGGTACTTTAATGTACATACATACATAATTTTAGCTTTTATAACAAAAAAAAAACCATCAGCTCCTCAAACGGCGAAAAAAACTTCTTTCATTTCTTTTGATATTGAGAAATTATTAAAAAACCTTAATTTGGGTCAAAAACATTGGGAAGAAATTTCCCGCCTAAAGTTACCAAGAACTTTAAAAATATTTTTTTCCCAGGAATTCCTAAGAATTGTTTTCTGCACAGAAACTCTGTGCCAATTAAATACATAAAAGTACGCCTAAACAAATAGAATTATATTTCATGAGAAAAAATGTCTAAAGACAAATTTATGATTGAAGGTATAGAAAATTTGTTTGCAAAGTTCAATTATTGAAAAGTATTTAATAATTTCTTGAAATGTAGTTCAACAGGTTATACAATTTGAATGTTCTGAACTATAATTTAGGAAATGAAGAACACTCTTCATAGCTAGTGTCGAGGAACAAATACTATGACAAATCCCTGGAAGTTTTGGAACGTGAAATTTAGCATAAGTATTTGTGACAGTAGATTATATTTAGTTAGTTTGAACTGAACTTGGTAAAATTGGCCATTAGTGTAATTTAAAGAAATATAGGCATAGAGCTAGGGTAGCCATATTTTAAATTCGGAAAACAGTACATTGAATACAAAAAATACAATCAAGAAAAAAAAACAGTACATTTTTTTTGACGAAAACATAACCATTTGTTTTAATTAGTAACCCCCAATTTCACCAAGTACTATCAGTTCAAGCTGTCAAAACATTTTGCAAGCTGGGAGTTAAAGTAATAGTTAGTTTTAACTGAACTTGGTGAAATTGGGGTAAATATTTTGCAACAACAATTATATAAAGAAATACACTTAAAATGTGTAACGTCAACGGAATTATTTCCATTGTATGGCTTATCATAAATATATGAAATTACTCCATTTGCGTTTAAAAAGCGAACTCCACAAACGAAGCATTTGGCCAGAAAACCCATAACATTGCTGTAAGCCATATAAAAAAGGAGAAACCCCTTACTTAGCTCAAAGCAATTAACTTATTGATTGTGTAAGTACCAGAGAATGACAAAAGTATAATTTTAAGTACTCTTGCAATATTAGTGAGAAAACATGTACGGACATGTATGGGTAAAGATCAAAACCATACACACACGTACCAATACCCATTACAAGCTACAGTTGAATATGTAAAGGTATACGCTGCCAATGTGTATTTGCATATTCATTCTTCTTTTTGAATGTACATGCAGATATAAATAAAATTTCTGTTAGCTATCTGTAATACCCATATAAGTATGTGTATTACCGTAAGTATAACGTAAATATACAGAGCGAGAGAGAGCAGAGATGGCAAATGCAATTTTAAAAATGTTGAAACTAGGCAAAATTTGTTTGTGTTGTTATTCAGAAAAATAGCAAGATAATTTTAAAGCTTTTTAACATATGACTAAGGCGGTAAGCTTATTTTATTAGAACTACGAGGGGCGGTTGGCGGCAATTTCTGCCTCTCCAAAACTATCTAACAGATTATAATGATATTTAAAACATAGATAGATACATATTTGTGTAGGCACATAAGCTTTGTATTTTTAAAAAAATTAGGATAACGAGGGGAGATAGGGGGCGACTTATGCCTCTCCAAAATCATTTATTTTCTCTAAAATTTCTTGATTATTTTCCATACTTTAAATTTATAATTTTTCATATGCTACATACATACATACACTGGATCAAATTTTTAAAGAAAACTCTTCTTTACAACTTATTAAAAACAAATGTTTGAATTTTAAAACGTTACAGAAAGGCATATAAGCAAGCGCTAAATGTGTTAAGTGGCGGTTGCACTCTTTCTTATTAACACAACATACAAATCAATACTTTCATGCATACATAAAAAACAATATCTTCCATCTCGTGTCGTCTACCTATGCTTTGTGTGTATGACAGCGATAAGTGCAAAAAAATTGTGCGAATGCGTAAAGGGTTTTTACATGCAAAAATAAAAATATCGTAGAGCCACGTGTTGCTGTCACACGCACATAGCATAGGTAGACGACACGAGAGTGAAGATATTGTTTTTTATGTGTGCATGTAAGTATTGATTTGTATGTTGTGCTAATAAGAAAGAGTGAAACAACCACTCACTACATATTTATTTATAGCGTTTGCTTAAGATACATGTACGCGACATTTTTTTTACATCTGACTTGTCAACTTTTCATGTCACATGTTGCTGTGCATGTGTGTTATGCGCCCCATACACGGTTCAATTCAGTTGTCAACTGAGTCTTTCAACTCAGTTGACAACTTCTTCAACTGAATTGAAAGATTTTAAATTTATTTTAAAATTTAATGAAATAAAAGACATTTTTTAAAATACTTAACTACAACAATTAATTTTGACAGCTGATCAAGAGATTTGAGCACACACAGTACAATCGAATTGAAAGACTTAGTAGTCAACTTGAAAAAATCAAAATCTTTTGATTTTTCTTCAACCAACTCGACAACCGTCAAACTAATCAACTGACAAGGCCATACACGCTTTGATTTGGACAACAACCGACTCAGTTGACAATTGAATTGAATCGTGTATGGTCTGCTTTACAATTGCTGTTTTGCAAAGTTTTTTTTAATTATTGTTATTGTGTTTGGCGCATTTAAAATACGCCTACGACTGTTTGGTAATAGATTAAAGAAAACAAATTCACGTTCTCTTTAAAGTATAACCAAATAGTCGTAGGCGTATTTTAAATACGCCAAACACAATAAGGGTGAATATTAGATCAAAAACGTACATGTAATTTGCCCCTCGTGGTCATAGTTTGAAAAAAATACATAACTAATGTGTCCAAATAAATAAAAACCTTTATGTTTTTTAAATTTTATTGAAATCTATTAAATAGTTTCGGAGAGGCAGGAATTGCCCCCTATAACCCTTTTAGTCATATTTTTTAAAAAATACATAGCTTATGTGTCTATGTAAATATGGATCTATCTATGTTTTAAATTTCATTAAGATCTGTTGGATGGTTTTGGAGAGGAATAAATTGCTCCCTATCTCCCCTCGTTATCCTATTTTTTAAATAAATACATAGCTCAAGTGTCTATATAAATATGAATCTATCTATGTTTCAAATTTCATTAAAATCTGTCAGATAGCTTCGGAGAGCAGAAATTGCTCCTTCCCATCCCTCGTGGTCCTATTTTTTATAAATATGTATAGCTTATGTTTAGTTTTGCATAGGTACTGCTGATGTTACGGACAAATTTATTTAAAATATCATAAATAATATGTACATAGTCCCATACCTGCCTAGTGACAAAGCACATTTTTGGTAATTTTTTTTTTATTTTTACACAGAAGTGCCAAAAATACTGAAGGTATTTTTTTAAACATGGATATTTTATTTGTATGGCAGATAAATAAAACACATTCATGGGTATTGAATAACATCTGCATAATATTCATGTATTTTTGTTCACTGAATGTGGTTGCGTGAAGATATTGCCGTGCATAAGTATAAGTAAAAACCATACTTTTTGCCTCTGTATATTATTCTTATGGGTACTTGTTGTTATTCTCTGGTAAGTACGATTTTCTTTAAACAAATTCGTATTTAAAGCAATTTTCACTACACACTTATGGCTAATAAAACACTGATGGTTTAAACGCTGGTTTAGTTGAACTAAACTTGAACTTATATGTAGTTTAAACTCAACAACTATAAATCAGTGTCCCATGTTATATATGTTATCAAAAAAATAACATGTGGCAGCACTACGATAAATCTTATCTAATTCATATGATCTGTATTGGTAGTTTAAACGTCCAACTTTATGCGTTTAAAGAGGGTTTATGTGTTTAGTGATTTATAGATTTGTTGGTTTAAACACATTTTAAACCAAAAAGAGAGTTTAACTTGCTCTGATTTTTTAGCCCTTAGTTGCACAAATCATATAGAATTGGAGAAAATGTTTGTTTCCTAAATTAATTTTCCAATTTTAAACAATTTTTAACTTATTTACGGCTAATTTTACCAAGTTCGGCTATAATTAACTATAACTAAAACAATAGGTTTTTTGACTTTTATAATGAAAGTTAGTTAAACCTGATCTTGGTGAAATTGGCCATTAATCTATAAAAGCCAAAAAAAAAAATTGTTTGGTTTATTTTTATTTCACAAAATCAGAAAATATTTAAATTTAAGTGCAATTGAAAACGATGAATATTTTCAATAAATTTTATGTAAAAATTAACTAATCTTTTTCTTATTTCAGTAGTTTAGGTAAAGAAAAGTGGTCTCAAAAGTATTAGGTATTTTTATAAATTTTGAACACGGAGAATTTTCCAAATTTGTTTGTTTTCAATTTCACGTGATTTCGATGTCCAGAACATGCCCGCAATTTAAAAAAGTTCTAAAAATTAACGATAATTGTATTAGAATAAGTATTTTTTAGTACTTAAAAAAAATTTAGATTTTATTTTTATCTTTCTCAGGTGTGGAAAGGGAAAGACTATTGGAAGAGGTAGCCATAAAATCATAACAACATGAAAATATACCACTTCTACGAGCCACCCATTATAATTTATAGTATGTTCACATTTGGCTTCTTAAACGCGTTTAAGCAGTTCGAACGTGATTAAGCTCTAATCACTTCAAAATCGAGATGATTACCCATACATTGAAGTGATTTGTTAATCACTTCAAATCGACATGATTACAACTAAATCACTTCATAAACCACATAGAATCCACTGAACATACCCTAATAATGTAGAATCGCTCGATTGTGTACAACCGGCCAAGATGTCTGCTTAATATTTTTATTTTTTTTTTCCTTAAATAATTCATAAATTTTCACAATTTCATCATTAAATTGATTAAAATAATCTTCTGATAATTTTATAAAAGTGTTTTTATCCATTTTTAATACTTTAAAGAAATTTAAATTTGTTTGTTGTTTTTTTGTGTGCTTGTGTGTGTGTTTTTTCTTAATCATCTGTCATCTTAATCATCTCAAATGTAATGTGAACGGCTTTGATTAGCTAAATCAACATTTTGCTTAAACGCGTTTAAAAACCCAAATGTGAACATACTATTAGATTTCTTCTGTGTATTTATGAGAAAACAATGACCACAGCGTAAAAACTTTTATTATTTTAGAACTTTTTTTTTAACACAACATAATTTTTGTAAGCCAGTACCCATGTTCTGTAACTTTAGTGAGAACTTCTTGCATCGAAAAGATGTGAAACAAAATATTCCATCGTTTCTCGAAAAGTGAGAAAAATGTGTGTCTGTAACTCATGTCGAAAACTATCAAAAGAGATTACGTCGGTACGTTATAAATGTTATAATATTACACTCGAAGCCGATGTGACATTGCAGACGTTGAGAACGCCAGTCACACATATCGTTGACGGCGACAAAAATTTACTTAAATTGATAATTTTTCAACGACGGCGGCGAAAACACAACCGTCGACTATAACAAATTGTGTGAAGAGCGACTTTAATGTTTGTTGTTTGCAAACGAGCTTTGAAGACATTCGTATATTTTATAAAAATATTAAAAGCAAAATAATTAAACAATGAAAAATGTGCCAAGAATAAAATATTATTATTCTTTGCATTTTGCATTTTGAATTGTTTTTTTAGTGTTGAAATTTTTTCTCGCCCCATTTTTATTCGTGAGTTTATTTGACAGTTCAAAGCGGGAACTTTTCTCACCAAAATGTTACAGACACACTTTTTCTGTAAATTGGCTAGTAATTTCCTTACATGTCAGCTTGTACTCGCCAAAAAAAAGTTACAGACACAGTTAAGTGAGAAAAACAGCTGTTTGTTTCAATTTATGGCATTTTTGTTTCATTTCACACATTTCAATCGAAAACTTTCTCGACGCGAGAGTTACAGAACATGGGCACAGTACTGTTAAATATAGACTGAGCAAAAAACTTTACAAAGTGTAAAAAACAGTACATTTTCGTACTGTTTTAGGAGTTGTGCATAAAACAATACAATTGCAAAAAAATCAGTACATGTACTGCTTAAAACAGTACGTATGGCAACCCTACACAGAGCATACAAAATCAAGTAAATTTAACAAAAATACACCATCTTAACATTTTCTGCAAGGACGTGATATCTGACCAGACGTTGTTAACAACCAACAGCGCACATTGGGGTCTAAAAACTTTATTTTCGTTTCAAATATTTTTGTGCAAAAGAATGTGTTCTTACGACATCGTGAAATAGGCAGTAAATTAGTAAAAAAAATTAATATTATTAAAAAAATATTTGAATAATCTTAAAATAATAGGTATAGGTACTCAATTTTTATAAGAATTATTCAAAATCGTTTTAAAATTTCTACTTTGATTATTCTTCATGACTAGGCGGATTGGGATATTGCAAATAAAACTTTTTGCGTGTCATTTCTGAACTCTTTAGAAATAAGAGGATTTTTTTAGAAAAATAATTTGACCTTCATTACATAATATGTATACTAGCGTGGCCGTTAGTTGTATGGAGAACTTTTTATACCCTCCATCACAATTAGTTGTGAAGAGGGTATATTAAGTTTGTCATTCCGTGTGAAACTTTTTTATTATTCATCTCAGACCACATAAATATATTCTGGGTCCTTGAGTAATTCTAAGTCGATTTTGCCATGTCCGTCTGTCTGTCCGTCTGTTGAAAACACGCTCACTTTCGAACAACTCAAAAGAAATGAACAAACTTGGTGCCAAATTGCTTGTAGTTATCCTAAGCAGTTTGGGATTGAAATCCAGCAAAATCAGTTCAGTAAGACCAGAGCTATGAATCACAATGTGAAACCACCATCTGAAAAAAATTGATAATTTTGTTACAAAAAATAACATAAATGCTGGAACAAGGCACGGAATGAGATAAGATTTTGCAAAAATTTTTTTTATTTGACTGGAAATCACCCTGTTAAATGTCGTGAAGATCTGTCCATAATTTACCCTAAGCCCCATATAAACACTACTCCCGGAAAATCGTTTAGTACGCCTAAAACCGTAAAAAATAACGCTAGCGGAACAAAATTTGGTAGGTCACAGTTTTATAGGACCATAAATAATACTATGAAATTTCGTGAAGATCGGTACATAATTTACCCTAGGCCCCATAGAAACCCTACTCCCGGAAAACAGTTTAGTCGCCTAAAACCATAATTAATAACAAATCGTCACAGTTAAAGATAATAATCAAATCATACAGGGGGGTTACCGCGTATTTCGATTCGAATGAAATCATTTACGGATTCGAACAATTTGTACTGTGTATTACGATTTTCGTAATCGTTCGAAACGATGACAGAGGTTGCATTTTTTAAAAAATGGGAAATTTGATGAACAATTTTTGTTCGTAATAGAGAGTGGCTTTTATGAAAGTGATTTTTTGTTTTCAATAAAGTATGAAAAACGTCCGTTTATTCGAAACAAATATTACGAAAATCGTAATACACAGTACAAATTGTTCGAATCCGTAAATGATTTCTTTCGGATCGAAATACGCGGTAACCCCCCAGATATTACTCCTTAAACATTCGAACTGTCGGTGGAGGATATCAAAGATTCGGCACAGCCGAATATAGCACTCTAACTTGTTTTTTTTTTTTGATTTCTTATATTCTCCCCCCTCAAATCGGTTCAGTTTTATGTAAAAAAAAAAAGAAAAAAAAATTTAGTAGCGATAAGTTGTGTTTTAGGGGGGGCGTTTGCCATCAAGCCATTTATTCAAATGTAATTTGTTTGCATATTACTGTCTCTTAATAACAACATTTTACAAGAATATGGTATATGGCAATATTTTAGCTCTTCTAGTCAGACATCAATTTCAAAATTGGTTCACTTGACATTAAATCCGGCTTTTATATATTTAAAACGTATAAAAAAAGTTTGGTATTTTGTTGTTATTTTTTTTCTTTTTTTTTTTGATTATTTTCTAAAATATTAATTTTAGCCAAAAACTTTCTTTAAGGCTAATGTTGTTGACTAGAAGAGCTAAAATATTGCCATATATCATATTCTTGTAAAATGTTGTTTTTAAGAGATAGTTATATGCAAACAAATTACATTTGAATAAATGGCTTGATGGCAAACTTTGAGGGGCGGACGCCCCCCCTAAAACACAACTTATCGCTACGAAACTTTTTTGTATTTTTTTTTTTTTTTTGACATAAAACTGAACCGATTTGGTGGGCGAGAATATAAGAAATCAAAAAAAGTAAATAAGGGCCACCCTAATGTATACATATCGTACACCTAGTTCAAAAGTGACTCAACTCAAAATTTTCATGTTTTGGGTTTATATGCTTAAATTATGCGCAATACACTTGTTTATCTATAAAAAAAAGTGTATTCAGTGTATTTTGTTGTCGTTAAAAAAAATATATATATAATGGTAGCAGATCCCTACTGCTAAGTGCTAAATATAAAGTCTTAATTCGAAATGTGACACTTATGATAAAATAAATCTTTGTTTGAGTTTACATTTAGCAGAGTTGTGTCTGTTTAGAAATTTGCAAAAGGGTCAAAACTTGATAAGAATTCAGCTAAAGTGACATAACTTAAAATAGTTCAGTAGCTTGTGCTAATAATACATCATCAAAAATTACACAACTAAAAATTGTTAATTATGTAGTGAATAAACATGTATTTAAAAAAAAAAAACTTTTTAGATCATCATCTGTATGGATTTTCTACTAAATGGTAAAATAGTTTGTTATTAACTATTTTTGTATGTCAAAAACTGTTTTTGTTCGTATTTAAAACAAAAATTTAGTAGCTGCATATCCACTGATTAATGATTTCTTATTCAAAACACTTTTTAATAAACTATAATTATCGAATGATCAAAGACTTTTTGACTCCTAACAAACTCCTGCCAATTTGCTATTTCTGTCAATTGAATTTAACTAAAACAGAGATTGAAAAATTTTTCTTAATCGGGCGATTTAAAAGTGTTTTGAATAAACTCATGACTAAATGGTGAATAACCTTAATTAACATTTTATTTGATTACTCGAAGAGCGGAGTATAGTCGGAGTACACAAATTTTCGTTTTGAATACGGTTGTAAGTTTTTTTAGTTGAGTACTTTTGAATTAGGTGCGCGTGCGTGCGATATGTATTTTTGAAAAGCAAAATAAAGTCAAGGTAAAAAACGGCAAAAAAAATTCTAACTGAAATATTTTTACAACTTTAAGAGATAACTTGGTGAAATAAACCGACATTTTTTTATCTTCCAACTAGATTATTACAAAAGTTCAATAATTGAAATCCGTCAATATTTGCACAAGTTACAAGCTTTACAAAGTTTACATAACCTTGTTTTTTAACAGGATGTTCACAAACTCCATTTTCTTAGGTCTATGTCCTTCGCAACGACTCGTTCAAACATAATTTTGCAATCCGACCAGTAGTTAAGCAGATTCAGATTTATTGGCATTTCTTGCGGTTGATTCTAAAGGGCAGCGTTACAAAATGTTTAGCATAACGATGGATGTGTTTCATATAGTGTAAAATAAATTTTCAAATAAACTTTATTGCATGTCATTTTATATCTCCAAAATTGAGATTTGTATTTTGTGCACAAAGTTTACATAGAAAGCCAGCCAGCCAAACGAACGGGCGGGCGGGCGGGTGTAAAATTTTTAATCGATTTTAATACACTAAGACCAATATTTTAAGGTGTGACAAACATCAGCACAAACCCATAATACACTCTCCACTATTGTTGTGTAGGTATATAAGCCTACATAACCCTGCAAATAATAGGACCAGTCCAAACACGCGTGTAAAGAGTAGCCCACAAGGGACCAGGACTAGTCCAAAAGTAACCCAAACGTATGGAAAAAACGGGTCTATGAAATAACTCCCACGAAATAAGTCCCACTCTTAAAAACGAAATAAGTCCCACCAAAAATTGCTTAAAAAATGAAATAACTCCCATGAAATAAGTCCCACTTTTGAAAGCGAAATAAGTCCCACCAAAATGAAATGATTTGAAAATTTACTTGAAATGAAATAACTCCCACTCAAAATGAAAAAACTCCCCCTTGAATAATATATGGCTCCATGCAATAACTCCCAGGTGCAATAAGTCCCAGTGCAATAACTCCCAATGAATTAAATCCTAAAATAAATGAAATAAGTCCTAAACTGGAAAAAAGAAATAAATCCCAAAAAAAATTAAATAATTTCCAAGTCTTAAGTGAAACAAACCCCAACTTTTGGGAGTTATTTCATAATGAAATAACTCCTAAAGACATTAATGAAATAACTTCCAAAAACAGTCCATCGAAAAGAAATGAAATAAGACCCAAAAAAACGAAACAACTTCCAAAGAAATTTATTATATATTCGTTTTACTTGAATATTTACATATCAGGTTACCAAAAAACTGACATTAAGTCCTCGACATTTTGACAACAAATAGGGCATTTTATTATATCCTGACCTCCTGCAATGGCAACTGCCTGCAGTTCAAGCACGCCGGGTACAAGGATTACCTCCTCTATGGTATAACAAACATCGGCTTCGCTTACTAAAGCAAACACCGGCTTCGCTAACCAAAGCTTCTCTGCATAGCCGGCCTTCGGCCGGGCGCAAGTATTTTATACTCTATGGCAGTGATAACCAAGCAACAAACAAAGTTGTTGTATACATATGAATTGCCGACCGTGTCTGCGTAAAAAATACGATTATTGACTGCCTCGAGAGACTATTGAGTGGCCCGAACAAAGTTGTTGTATACATGTGAGCTGCCGACCGTGTCTGTGTGAAAAATACAATTACTGACTATGGTATAACAAACACCGGCTTCGCTAACTAAAGCTTTTCTGCATAGCCGGCCTTTGGCCGGCCCCAAGGATTTTCTCCTCTATGGTATAACAAACACCGACTTCGCTAACTAAAGCTTCTCTGCATAGACGGCCTTCGGCCGGCCGCAAGGATTTTCTCCTCTATGGTATAACAAACACCGGCTTCGCTAACTAAAGCTTCACTGCATAGCCGGTAACCATAAGACACTGCAATTACAATAAGCAAAATTTTCTTCTTTGATAAACTTAAGTCATTGTATTCAAAAATTGCAAATAATTGAAAATGAAAAAACTCCCACAAAAAATGAAATAACTCCCACAGCAAATGAAATAACACCGAAAACCAAAATAAAATGAAATAACTTCCACGTTAATTTTTTCGGGGACTTATTTCATTTGGATTTTATTTCATTGTGAAATAACTCCCAGGCAAAAAATGAAATAACTTCCAAAAAAATGAAATAAAACCGAGAGGGCTGGGAGCTATTTCATAATGAAATTACTCCCACATTTGTATGAAAAATTTTTGGGTCTAATTTCATTTTTTTCTTGGGTCTTATTGCACCTGGGAGTTATTGCACGGAGCCTAATATATTTCTTAAATGAATTAAGTCCCACTTTCATAAACGAAATAAGTCCCACTTTTTCACTGTTTAATGCGATTTCAAATAAGAAGTATTTGGCTCTTCGAAAAAAACACGTCGAATAATATGAATAATCAAAGCAGAGGAATAATAAAGAAAAATCGTATGCAAGCTTGCAGAAGGCTTCTTAATGGAATGGATATTACGAATTTTGATAGAGTTTCAGAATTTATTATTAATTCTTTTTTCGGTCAAGGAACGTATAGAGAACGCCTACTAGTAACAACGTTTGGATTCATAAATGGATTAAGTACAGATCAATTATTCTTATTATTAAGATGGAAACCGTTTCGGACGGACCATCAGATTAAAATTATCGACCTTTATAAATGGCTTGAAGATCCAGTGCATGGTAGACGGTATTATAGTTTTAACGTGGCATTGGGATTAGTTGTATTTTGTATTTTGTAACATGGAACACGAATTCCAATTTCCTACTAAAAATATAATAAAACACATACATACGTAATTACGTCAACAATTTTTTTTTATATTGTTTTTCTAGTAGTTAAGTTTGGTACCTATTTGTACACATTTCTTTAAAGTTGTTTTATTATAGTAAGTATAAAGTAATTAATAACAAAAAATGGAGAGCCATGAGAGATAAGGACAAAAAATTATAGTTGTCCCTTTTACGAAATGTCCAATATATAACTTTTTGCATAAGAAAAAAATGAGAAATAAAGCCATAATGGCCTTATATTTCATGGCTCTATCGCACTCCTCCATAAAAAAATCATTTATTTATCAGATAAATATTTGAAGGGTTTCATGAACTTCTGCACGACAGAATGGACATACTAGTTCACTGGTTTGATCAATTTTGTGAGTTTGCATTGTAAGACAGCATTCACTGCAAATTTTCAAGTGCTTACAAGGAAAAAATAAGATATTTGGCTGCTTTATGAAACAAACCACGCACATATTATTATTAATTGTATTCTAGGGGTATGAATAACTCCCACTTTACAAAACGAATTTATTCCCACTCAAAACGAAATAAGTCCCACTTAAAATAAAAACGCGTAACGAAATAAGTCCCATTAATTGACGAAATAAGTCCCACTTTTAAAAACGAAATAACTCCCACTTTCAAAACAGCAATTTTTTGTGGGACTTATTTCGTTTTTAAAAGTGGGACTTATTTCGTGGGAGTTATTTCATAGACCCGAAAAAACATGATCTATTTAACATTACGATGTCCTAGGGCAGGAACATATAACCCACCTTTGGACTACTAAGGAAAGTTTTAAAACTACTCCAAGGTATACTCCAGAGGATTAGTCTTGAAGTCGTTTTAAAACGAAAGCATGTCGTTAAAAACCAAGACATGTCGTCTCACTACAAACACTTTTTAACAATGACATGGCCCATGCTTGCATTACATCGGACCAGTCCATGGAGTAGTCCATTTTATGAAAATGGATCAGGTGATCCATTTTAAAAAAATGGCTAATGGCATTTAATAAAAGATACTTTTACTAATAAGCGTAAAAAAATTAGATTGAAATAATAATTTTTTCTAAAGATATGGCTCTTCAAAATTGTGGTTTGAAATAACTGCAATTTTGTATAAAAAAGGAATAAAAATGAGCATGTACTTCATAGGGTTAAATAATTGAATTTAGTTGGCAAATAAAAAAAATTTGTACTAGATTAGTTGTTGTATTATGTTTTAAGTATATAAACGGTATTTTTAATTACATATGTCGATAACAGTGTATGCATCATTATTAGAATGATATTAATAAAACAAAACAAAACTTGTTGTGATAAGCAAACATATAATAGTGAATAAAAAATAATTTTCAAGTATTACCGGGATAAATTTTGTTTCATTTTATAACAAAAAGTATGTTAATTTATAAAAATAAAAATTTAGCTGCGCTTAAGTGCGCCAATTTAAATAATTCTTATTTTTTTAGTGTCGATTCAAATGAAAATGCGAGACTTTTTTAATTCTTGGATTGAGTTAAAGGAAAACAAAAATGTAGTTAAAAATTATTAGGAATTGTGGGAGCTCGAATAGGGAAATCTTTGGAAGCGAAAGACGTTCGAAAAATATATATCGTCGGTCTCATGTAGAAAGGCCCTAACTCGATTTTTTTCGAAATTGAGTTTTTTAGTGATTCCAATACATTTCCCACAAATACACCTCGTCACAAAAATTTAATTCAATAGCATCAAAAATATCAGTTTAACAAGCAATTGAAGAAGCCATTTTACATTAAGATACATACAATTTCTATTATGTTTTTGCCTTCTACTGTAAAGTTGCATTTATGTGAGTTAGGGCCTTTCTATATGAGACCAACGATATGTAATTTAAATTCAAAATTAAAGCGGATGTGGTCCGATTGCAACCGAAAAAGGGACCGGTTCGAGTGTGAGTTCGGTGACTGGCTAAATACCGATTTGCCAATACACGGAGTAAATTTGAGTGATGTTTGTATTTTTTTAAATTAGTTACTGTATTGTGAATGCTGCGAGTAGGTCAAAAAGAAGAAAGGTACAAAAATTAATTTCAGCCAACTCTGCGGAGGCAATTAAGAAAGCAGCAACAAAGGTTGATCCCTGTATAGAAAAAACAATTTCTGTAGAAAAAGCTTTGGCTTTATACATTGATATGAACCTTTCATATCGACAATATAAAATGATGAGGTCTGTTGTAAATTCCGTTCATAAAAATTGTTTTTCGTCATATTACTGTATTGCTAATGCAAAGAAAAATTTTATACCTGATGATATTGTTGCTACAGAAAAATCCGCAGAAGTTCCCCTCCAAAGCATTTTAAATATAACTGCAAAAAGTATTTTGGATTTACATAATTTTGATTTAAAAAATGATATACTATTAGAGTGCAAATGCGGATTTGTTTACGCTTATTAGTAAAAGTGTCTTTTATTAAATGCCATTAGCCATTTTTTTAATTTCCATAATTGGATTTTTCTATATATGAAAATAATATTTTTTATAATTTTAGAATTTGATTGATGCAGTTTTATTAAATAGATTTCAAATAACAATAATCAAAAATAAGTTTTAAAATATGTTAATATATACTAAAGTTAGAGCTAATCAAATTTGAATGTTTTAGGTGAATGTGCAGCATGCAAAGAAAAATTTAAAATAGTGCGAATATGCTAAAGGGTTAATATGATATAAATTGTCGATAAAGCCGGCAATATTTGCATTTATATTATAGTGTGATATTACTAAAATATGGTAAGGCACTTTTTTATCCATTCAGCTATCATATGTATGTGTTTTACCGTTGTTCTGAATGTGAACAAAAGAAAGTAATAATTATTTACAACTTGCAAGTTAACCTGGCAATTGAAAGAAAACTATAAAAACTCCTTTTTTTATAATTTAGTATAATATTAATTCAAGTATTTATATTATAAAAAAGTATGTGACATTTGCGAAACGTTGCGAAAATTTAACTTTTTTCATTTTTTCAGTGTCATCAAAGGTACAAATTAGAGAATTTTCAATATTTGACAAACAAACATAATTCTTACAGAGCAGCCCATACTGAAATAATTAATTTTTTGGAAAAGAAATTTAAGACTAAAGTGGAAAAAGAAACAAATACATTTTTATTTTATTACTGTTTTGAATTTTATGAAAAAGGACATTTTTCAGCTAGGCGTGTCCATGTTCCGATTTGGATAAAATTTGATCAATCAAATTTGGTGTATCAAGTCCAATAACTATACGAAATTTCATGAAGTTTGAACTCTTTGTCTATCTTTTATGACATTTTTTATTTTCAGGATATATGGGAAGGACATGAATCCTTGCTCCGAAAATTTAGAAATTTTAAATTTTGTTATCTTTTATCAATTAAAACATTTGTGCCAAATTTCAACTCTTTACAATAACGTCTTCTATTTATGGCCGCTCGTTATATGAAAACACGACACTGTGCGTCATACGAAGATCGTATTAATAATAAACTTTGTATTCCCGAAAATAACTTTGATAATAAAAGACGATGATAATCAACATTTTACTTTTTCATCCTGGTAGACCTTTCTTGGGAAATGCCCATATATATGTACATATACCGAGATCAAAATGGAAAATTTTTAATTTAAATCAGCTTTGATAACAATATTATAAATATTCAGGGTTTTTATTTTTGCGAAAAACCTAGACTTGATAGTGAAAACGTTGATTTATATTTATATCGTATGTAGTCCGAAATAGTATATTATTGAAATTTAACTATATCGGTTTACAAATGGCTAAGATATAAATCTTTAATTTACCTATTCCTATAATCTTTTTCTTTTTTACCTGTAATAGACTTAAAATAGGCCTGTCATACGTCCTGGTTTTCCAGGATTGTCCTGGTCTTAGACTACTTGTCCTGGTGTCCTGGTCCACTATTAAATTGTCCTGGTTTTTTGTACAGGTCAAGACAAAAAATTTGTTTTTTGCTGTTTTTAGTTGTAAACAAAGTTATAACACTGCTGACATAAGGCAATTGTATAAACAACTTTAATTAAATTCAACTGTTATCTGATGTAAACGTCGTTTAACTAAAGGCTTTTAATAATATTAGATGAGAATCAATTTTGTCAATTGATTATTTTGACAGTTCTCGAGTTGGTTGAAGAAAATTCAAAGGATTTTGATTTTTTCAAGTTGAGTACTAAGTCTGCACAATGGACTAAAGAAAGAAACTCGTTAAGGACTAAAACTAAATAGTGTTATTCAATGTTAGTTTATAATTTAATTTTAATATGAAATCCTGCCTGTTTTTTAACTATGGATATCAAAGACCGAAATGAAGTTCTAGAAAAAGTCCAATCTTCTGAAAGTATTATAGTTTAGAACATTGTTAGCTCAACTTTTTATTATTTTTCATCGTTTTTATGTACATAAAGTACACGTTAATTTTTTTATCAGGGGTGTCAGGGAAATCGAAAACGCAAAACGAAAGAATTTTAAGAGTCGTTTTTATATAAGATTTATGTAATAAAAAAATTTTATGACAATTATTACACAAATAATGCTCTGTTAAATAGAATTGTTTAACAAAATTGTAAAAATTAGATTAAAAGTATATTAAAAAGAACTGCTAAATTGTTTCGTTTTACGTTTTCGATTTCCATGACACCCCTGTATATATTTATATATATCTTTTTTATTGAAAAACACAAACTTAAGGAATTCAGAATTTAATAAAAAAAAGTTATAATTCAAAAAATATTTCAAGTCGCAAATATAAGCGGACTAAACTAAAGCACCCCCAACTTAAGGTACAAAAAAAACTATTGAAATCAATATTTCGTTGCGAATTCTTTATTCTGGATGACACACGCACATCTTTTAGGCATAGAGGATATTAAATTATTAATTATTTCAGGTGATATTGCTTCCCAGGCTATTTTTGCGGCTTCAAATAAATTTTCTTTGGTTTTCAATTTTCTCGGTTGATTTTTAAGTTAACGATCTCCCTCAAGTTCTCGATTGGGTTAAGATCAAGTGAATTTATCAAGACATTAATTAAGTGCAAAATATTCGATCAACAGATCAATTATTTCTAGGCCAATAAAAAAGTTTTTGCAGACTGATCGCACATCTCCTACTCATTCTGGATGAAGGCCACGATAAACTTCGCGCCATGAAGACTCCTTAATTAAAAGGACAATCCAAAATGATCCTACAGCATCTTATAGTCACATACGAAACCACTTAGATTTAAAAATTAGCGAAAGAACGATTTTCAGAAGGGCGGTAGAGGCCGGATTATTCAGTCGACGACCAGCAAAAAAACCTTTCATATCTTAAAAAAATAAAAAAAAGCCAGACTTGAATTCGCCAAGGCCCATCTCAACTGGAGTGTCCAAAAATGGAGAACTGCTGTTTTCTGACGAATCTAAGTTGAATTTAAAGGATGCAGATGGCATAAGGCGAGTAAGCAGATCAAATACACAACGGTTGAATTGCAAAGGCACTGTAAAGCATGGATGCGGCAACATAATGGTCTGGGGTTGTTTCTCTGGGCAAGGGATTGGGACAATTCATAAGACTGATGGAAGTATGGATGCTGTAGCATCATTTTGAAGTATCGTTTTAATTAAGGAGTCTTCATGTCGCGAAGTTAATCGTGGCCTTCATCCAGAATGAGTAGGAGATGTGCGATCAGTCTGCAAAAACTTTTTTATTAGCCTAGAAATAATTGATCTGTTGATCGAATATTTTGCACTTAATTAATGTCTTAATAAATTCACTTGATCTTAACCCAATCGAGAACTTGAGGGAGATCGTTAACTTAAAAATCAACCGAGAAAATTGAAAACCAAAGAAAATTTATTTGAAGCCGCAAAAATAGCCTGGGAAGCAATATCACCTGAAATAATTAATAATTTAATATCCTCTATGCCTAAAAGATGTGCGTGTGTCATCCAGAATAAAGAATTCGCAACGAAATATAGTTGTTTTTGTACCTTAAGTTGGGGGTGCTTTAGTCTAGTCCGCTTATATTTGCGACTTGAAATATTTTTTGAATTATAACTTTTTTTTATTAAATTCTGAATTCCTTAAGTTTGTGTTTTTCAATAAAAAAGATATATATAAATAAAAAAATAAAATAAAAAAATTTGTAATAATTTTTTTTTTTTTAATTTCAAAAGATTTTGTTATTCGTGTCCCAAAAATTTAAATTTTTTTTTCTTAAAAAATTTATCATTTAAAAAAAATATACTGAGGGGATGCTTAGGTTTCGTCCGATACTGTATGTACATTAGGGTGGCAGCTAAATTTCAACTTTGGATTTTCAACATCTCCCGGGCGGAATATTGTGCCACATGGTCTAAAACTGATGTGGAAAAAATTTCAGCAAATTTTAAAGACCCAGTAAAAACTTCGCCTACAAAATATTATGTTGAGTATCAGAAACAAATAAAAGCACTACTTACAATTCTACTGAAAAAAACAATGAATTTTACAAGGGTTGTGCCAAAATGATCTAAATGCATCCAGAAAAAAGTAGTTATCGAAGTTCTTATGGAAGAAAGCTACTAAATAACGAGTGAAAGAAGCTATCCATTTTGTAAAAGTTTTTACTGGGAGACAAACAAATTTCTTTCTTGCCGGAATAATGGTTTTGGCACAAAAGTGTACATATAAGATAAACATATCAAATATTAATCATATTTTGTATATGTATATAAGAAATATTAAAAAATATTAAAATAAGCCAAGTCGGTCCATTACTTTCCCTCGAAATTTTGCTTTTCCCGATACATTTTTCAATGTCGAGGACAATTTTCACAATAGGGATAAAATAAAAATTTAAGATGCCTTGTTTCTAAAGATATCTTTCAACGCCGCAAAATAGAAGTGTTTGAAATTTAAAAATTCAATATGAATTTCTATAGAAAGTTACATCAAAATTATAAAAGATTTTTGATTTTGCTTTTGCTTTCGTCACTTTTATAGAAAAATTATCAAAACGTCATTTTGTTAATTTCGGAAAAAAAAATCGTCAATATGACGATAACTCGTCAAATCTGGCAGCCCTGTTTTTATTATATTTATTTCTTTTGTTGACGTTTCACTTTTATTTGACACTTAATTACTGGAAATATTCCAGTTAAAACAGAATCTGTGTTGTCTGTTTTCGCATTCAAATACAAAAACACTTTTTTCTCACAAATCGAGAAACGATGGAATTTTTTGTTTCACACTTCATGTAAGAAATTTTAAGATGCGAGAAATACAGAAACGAGCTAAATTTCCAAATTTATGCGGCTTATGATACTGTATAGTGAAAATACGTATATACATACGTACATACAAATTGTGTTACGAAGTCAAAAATTGTACATAAATATAATATTTTCGGTTATCAAAAGGTAACATTAATAAATAACTTACTTGCCCATTGGACATATGTCTCCCTCCAACAATGAAAGATTTAAACAAACAAAAACATAAACTTTTTTACAAAGCCCGCACATTCTTCATACATTAATTCAAGCCGGACGCGGTTGTATCATTTGCCAAGATTTTTTTACTCACAGACAAACAATGTTTGCTTTTCACATTTTCTCGCGCATTGCAATTTGAAAACACTTATATTAACATTTTCCTCAACCGCAGAAACACTTTCTATTAATTTTCACGCAATAAGGCCGTTTAAATTTATTAAATAAAATTTACAATAATAACCGCTGACCAATATCACTTTTCTCTTTTAATAAAAATAGCGGTAAACTAAAAAAACAGAGATGTGTAAAATGTCAATGCAATAATAATTTCACTTTTCTTCTTAAAAGGAAGAGGTAACACTGAATGTGGAGACTTTTTGAACAGTGTTGCAGGCAAAATGTAAATAAAAACGCTTGCAACTAGAAAACACATTGATTAAAATTTTAAATAAATAAAAAAGTTAATTTTTAGATTTTAAAGGAAAATAACAGAAAGTTTTTAGTTGTATATGAATTTTCTAAACTTGAAGTCTTTTTTTTTATATTTTTACCAATATTTTGTCACGCATTTGTGTGTATATCAGGATAAATAACAATTTAAAAACTTTTCTTAAAGTTTTTAATTTTAAATATTTTAATGCGAAATTACTGTTTTGTATTTAAAAGAATTAGAACAAATGAGGCACTCTTTGTAATAGTAATATGGGCATTCCCACCGAAGGTCTACTCTGACTGAACTGTTAACAACTGTTTTATCTTTCGCTAATTATTAAAGATAAATATTCAGCGTGAATTAACCTAATTTGTTCAAGGATTTTCTTAGTTTCGATGGCGAATTATCGAGCTACAAAGTTATAGTTCATTTTTTGTTATTTCTAAAGCGGCTCATACACTTGCAATAATTATAATACAATTATATCGCCAATGCGTATGTGATATTCGTAGGTGACACAATAGATTGGCAAAAATCAAAAGACTCTTGATATTTAGTTATGTGTGCTGGCAAAATTGTACTATGCTGTTTATGTAATTCCTATAGGTTACTATTACAAAAGAAAACAAAAATATATTTTTTTTATACCTATCATATATTACTTTTTTAGTTATGGGACAAATCTGAAAGATTTGAGTATTCAACTTTAATTATTTTCAATTCTCATAATTTGTAATTGTTGCCATTTTGCGAATTCTTTATGCATATTTTATCCGCGAATTGCAAAAGCACTACACTCAATAACTGCTTTCAACAAAATGAGGAAGAAAAAACAGTTAAATCGATACACAAGATGAAACATTGTGTTTGAAAACATAAAATATCAAAAAATTTTGTTATTTGAGACACTAAAATGTTAACACGAATTTCAACCAGAAACATTACTACACACGTAACAACACAAAGTGAAACATGCACGTGTTTCAATTAATGTTGCCTCGTCGGTGGGTAGCATAACAGTAATTGTGCAATTGCACTCTTGCTGCAAAACGTTTGCTACATCAATAACTAATCTTTACAGTGCAGCCACACGATCAAGATTTTCTTGATAGTCTTTTACATATACTGATTGTCAAAATATGCAAAAGTTGACAGCTGTGACGTAGGCTGCACGCAAGTTGAAAGCAATTTACTTTTTCAAGATGTCGTCGCCGAGCAAACAACTCAAAATGTTTTGCTATTTTCCACTTTTGATTTTTCTGCACTGTAGGCTGTTCGAAGGGACTTTATTTTTTTCTTTACTTCTTCCACTGGCATTTTTGTTTCAGAAGCTATAGACTCGTAGGCTTTTATTTTCAAATCATTTCGCCTATATGATGAAAGATTCATGTTCCATAAAATTACATGGCTTCTGTACAGCTCTATGAATCGCAGAACATCATTTTGCTTATTAATTTTATTAATAAACATATTTCACTATTTTTTTAGGTTTTTAGTTAAAATTTTAAAATTACAATTTGTAAAAAAAAGAACTTCAGCTTTTGCCGGCAAAATATTTGTGAAAAAAAAACAAAAACAACTTCAAAAGATTTGTAATAAGATGTTTTCTTGAACGAAAATTGATACACTCACTGGCAAGAGCATTTTAGAGGCAAGTGTATCAATTTTTAAAAGTATGAGTGTATTGGTAAAAAAGTGTGAGTGTATTAAAACTTGATAGCCAAAACTTGATCGTGTAACCCTCAAGTTAAATAAATGCAATTGAGTAAACCAATAACAATTTTGATTTGCTTTCAAGATTCTTATTATCTTAATTATCACTACGCTGACGATCTCAAGTGCTTAAAATGTTGCATTTTAACAAAGTATAATATTTATATATATATATATATATATATATATATATATATATATATATATATATATATATATATTTATTCCCGTCGTTTCAAATTGGAGCATAGGGCCATAGTATAATAAAGTGAATTAATTATTAAAAAATCTCTGTAATTAAACAAATACATGGTTCATTTATATAACTTTTCAAAAGTGCGTAAGATCACGTGTTATTGTGAATAATTTCCTTGCATGTTAAATGTTTGTTTAAAATATACATTTGGGCGGAATCTTCGATAGAAAGTTAGACATAAAATGATTATATAAAAATATAATATTATATGTATGTATGTACGTGTTTCAGACTATGCGACATCTCCTGCAACAATAATCGTATTTTCTTTTGGATTCCCTTCAAAAACTCATATACTATATGAGCTATAATTTGATATTGCGTATTAAATCCTAATTTAATTATTAAATTTTGAACATATTCACGAATTATAATAAAGATGAACATCAAATTGTTGCTTTATTGAAAGTTCGTGCGACATTGTGTCTTGTGTTTCATAAAATATTTTTGTGGGGCATGTTGCATAGTCTGAATTAGGCATAAGAATATAACATACAGTTATGGACAAAATTGTTCACGAAATTATAAAAAATGTAGGTTTATCATGAAAACAATTAAAGTTTGAACTTGGAAACTTTCTAAAACTATTGTATGGCTTTCTACATTTTATAACAAAACTATGTAAACTTGTTTTTAAAAGTACCGTTAGTTTTTATATATATACTAAGTAATTCATACCATATGTGTGAACAATATTGACCCTGAGTGAATTTTTTATAAAAATTCCAAAAAAAATTCAAGTTTTATCTGTGGGATTTGCTTTTAGAGTGAGTAAATTAATTCATTAAGGGTAATCACGATGGTCATTGTGCAAATTTGCAATGTGTTAATTTGCAGAGCATATTATGATTGATCGTGAGCATACAACTTTTATGTTTGTGCAAATATGCTATTTTGTTGAAATATCCAGTTTCTTGATACGCTTAATTTCTCTACACTGGGGACAACATTGTGTTGAAGAATGCGCAGGTAATCTTCTTCTTCATCGTTGATTCTAAAAAAAAGTCAGAAAATAACTGTTAATTTAGATTTTTTTTTTTAACAAAAATAACAGCTATTTTCTGACTTTTTTTTTTTTGAAAATCGCCAAAAATATGGTGAAGTGCGAATAAAGCGTTTAACGACAAGAACGTGATTAAATCCGTAAACCGTGGTGGAGGCTCAGTACTGTTCTGGGAATGCATAGAAACCTTGTATTTATAGAATCAGCGATGAAGAAGAAGATTACCTGCGCATTCTTCAACACAATGTTGTCCTCAGTGTAGAGAAATTAAGCGTATCAAGGAACTGGATATTTCAACAGAACAATGATCCTAATCATTCGTCCAAAATTGTGAAGGATGGCGACTCTACCGTACACCTAAAACCCTTGACCATCCACAACAATCCCCAGACCTCAATCTTATTGAGCATCTGTGGGAATATGTGGACAAAAAACTGAGACAAAGGAATATTTCTTTCAAAGACGGCCTAAGGGCGGCGCTGCAGGATGAATGGAGAAAAATTCCACCTGAATTTACAAAAAAATTTGTTGAATCAATGCCCAGGAGGTAAGAAGCTGTAATTAAGTCAAAAGGACGCCCAACAAAGTATTAAAAATAATGTTTTTTATAACGTAAACACTTTTGTTTACTTTCATTTGACGCGTTAAATTAGTGTAATTTAAATAAAAACTGAATTTTTTTCCTATGTGCCTTTATTTTAGTATTTTGTTTTTATGCATTTAATTTCTTTTTTATTACTAATCAATTATGTTAAATTGTTTTTTTTATATCATTGTTTGTTCAAATATAATACATATTTTTTTAAATCCAAATTCGGTGTTTACTTTCATTTGACGCTCACAGTAGGTTAAAATCAACACCTGTTATTTCAGATGCTGTTTCTGGATCTGAAAAGAATCTTCTTGCGGTATTGCCATCATTTGTATTGCCTGACCCTTGTTTCGGCTGATCTATAATCAACCCAAATTTGCGATATTCATCTTGAACATGTTTCCTTTTTGAACTTCTTAACTCCTTGTTGGTTTCGTTGTTTCTTATTGATCCTGAAGATCCGAAATCCAAATCATAACTTATTTTAAGTATGTGTTCCATAAGTCGTATTCTTGCATGTAGTGGTGATATCTAATGATTTTGTCGGGACTTGGTTTAATTGGCTTGATGTTGCATGGCATATGATGCAGCTGGATGCAGCCTTCGTGTTAGTCAAAGCCTGGCCTACTTTTCCATCTATCATTGTTAGCACTAATTGGTAGCTAACTTCAATTTGCTGCCCATCTAAATGCTGTAGCATTGCAATTTAGGCCTTGATATCACTAACTTCTTTATTAATGGCATCATTAGTTTCTTTTTTGAATTCAAATTTTATAGGTCTGCAATATTTCGTAGAAGATGGTGTCTCATTTTTCCAAATATCCTTTTTTTGCGTTGTACTTGTCGAAGGCTCTGAATCTTCCAAAATCTTTTTTAATCGCAATGGTACAAATGATACCAAGAACATATCTGAGTCCGAAATATTTTCACATACTACTTGTTTGTATTGTTTTTGTCCGGAAGAACCATCACATCCCCATTTACAAAAAAAGAATTAACTTTGTGTTTCCATATTTCTTTAACTCATTTCCTTTTATTGATTGTAGCAAGCGTTCGGACGTGTGATCAAGTAGAGATTGTAGTTGTACCTCTGCCGAAATTGATGTGATTGTAATAGTGTCCTTTAATGGCAAACAGTCCATTTTAGCAGATGTTATGTGATGATATGCTGGATACAGATTTGAGCCTTTTTCAATCGCACGCAATCTGAGCTGTATATATTGCTGTTTTGTTAATTTCAAATCCAGAAATAATGCTAATGCCTCCTCATTTGTGAATTGTTTTGCATCGCTTGGAGTTGGTATACTTTTAAGAATCCGTTTTGTTCTCAATGGACTAGCTTTAACAACTTTTTCAATGATATCCACTTTTGTCAATTGTTTCTGTGATCGCAATTGATGTAGGAACGTATCTTGAATATTTTCATATCCGATTTCTTCATTTATATCCTTATACGCTAGTGTGAACGTAGTGTAACGGATAAGGATGAATCAGGGTAGCTATACGTTTTTCTGATTGTGTAACATTAATAAAATTTTTTATATGTACTACCTGTATTATGTTCGATCACGATCAATTTTCCCTATATCATAAAATTTTTTTGAAGACAATAGCACATGATTTCTGTTACTTCTGCAAACATTTTTGCGGAATAAAAAAAATTGTAAAAAACAATTTAAAAAAAATTTTTTTCTGAGTAATTTCATTAAAATTACCTTTCTATCAGTGGTTTTACCTTCTTAATCCCTTTTGGGCCGCAAAAGTTCTATTCTTCTAAAGTTGAAATATGACAAAAATATAGTAGTTTAGAAATTTTTTTTGAGTAATTTCATTAAAATTAAAAAAGTGTTAAACAGACGGGTCCAAACGGGTACAAGAGTATATACAGGGTAAAAGAAAACACTTTCACCTTTCTATCAGTGGTTTCACCTTCTTGGTCCCTTTTGCTCCGCAAAAGTTCTATTGTACTAAAGTTGAAATTTGACAAAAATATAGTAGTTTAAAAATTTTTTTTTGAGTAATTTCATTAAAATTAAAAAAGTGTTAAACAGACGGGTCCAAACGGGTACAAGAGTATATACAGGGTAAAAGAAAACACTTTCACCTTTCTATCAGTGGTTTCACCTTCTTGGTCCCTTTTGGGCCGCAAAAGTTCTATTGTACTAAAGTTGAAATTTGACAAAAATATAGTAGTTTAGAAATTTTTTTTTGAGTAATTTCATTAAAATGAAAAAAGTGTTAAACAGACGGGTCCAAACGGGTTCAAGAGTATATACAGGGTAAAAGAAAACACTTTCACCTTTCTATCAGTGGTTTCACCTTCTTGGTCCCTTTTGCTCCGCAAAAGTTCTATTGTACTAAAGTTGAAATTTGACAAAAATATAGTAGTTTAAAAATTTTTTTTTGAGTAATTTCATTAAAACTAAAAAAGTGTTAAACAGACGGGTCCAAACGGGTACAAGAGTATATACAGGGTAAAAGAAAACACTTTCACCTTTCTATCAGTGGTTTCACCTTCTTGGTCCCTTTTGGGCCGCAAAAGTTCTATTGTACTAAAGTTGAAATTTGACAAAAATATAGTAGTTTAGAAATTTTTTTTTGAGTAATTTCATTAAAATGAAAAAAGTGTTAAACAGACGGGTCCAAACGGGTTCAAGAGTACATACAGGGTAAAAGAAAACACTTTCACCTATCTATCAGTGGTTTCACCTTCTTGGTCCCTTTTGGGCCGCAAAAGTTCTATTCTACTAAAGTTGAAATTTGACAAAAATATAGTAGTTTAGAAAATATGTCCTAGCATCTCAAATATAAATAACACAACAGTCGCAAATCTTACCTTTTTAATGATAACAAGACTACCAACCTAGCAGAAAAGCAAGCAGGTCATTATCGCTTATAGTTTTTGTGCAATGATAATTTCTTTCGGATTAAATATTAAAAAAAATACTGAATTAAAAAAAAAGTTGTGTTTAACAACATGTCACACCCACAATTACCAATATTTTGACCAAATTTTTTGGCTACCTTCCCTGTAGTAAATTAAATAGTCAGTTGCAAAAAACACTAACTATAAATTAACTATTTTTCAAATGACTACAAATTGGTTTAAATCTCATGCAGATATCAACCAAACATATTGCATAGAGGCACACGTAAAACACAAATAAAAGCAAAATAAGAAAAACAAGCATGCCATGAAGTCAAATGAAAAAAAATATTACAAACATATTTAAATAATTAAAAATAATTGAAAATTTAATCAATACAAATCTTTTTATATACAAGCAATTATGTAGCGTTTTTATTTCAGCATGTATTATACATCATCATTTAAAGCAATTTGATGCAAAATTTGCTTAAATAATTATTTCTATATAAATATATACATATATATAAAAATAAACATTCATATGTATGTATGTTTATATGTACACTAGCATTTAACCCGCAACTTCGTTAGCGTCTCCTTTTTCTACGTGGAGATATTTTTATGCCAAAGTTTATTTTTCTAGGTTAAAACTTGCTTAAATTCTAGCATTTAACTCACTACTTTGTAGTCGGGCCTTTCCTTTGATGAACATATTTATATGCCAAAGAATATGTATCTAGGTGTTAGCGAAAAAATTCCAAAATTTTTTTTTTCTCATAGGTTGATATTCACACAGAACTTTGTACCTATAATATTGTGTTTCTAAGTTCAATATTATAGAAATTTCAAAACGTACCACACGTAGGACACAAAAGCATAGAAAGAAAGTTATTTTCCGGTATTATCCTTTTTGATACTTTTTCTCCCCATTCATGTATCAAAAATTTCAGTGTTGTTATGGGATCCAATAATTTATTACATTTGTGTCATAAAATGAAGAAAATGTTTTGGTTTAAAAGATAGATGGAATGACAAAAAGGTTCCAAAATATGTACAGGTCGTACGCGTTTACTCCCCAAAAGGACCAAATTTCAAAAAAGTACCAGGCACCTGTCCCCTTATTTTTTTTTTAATGAACAACAATTAGTGTTAAATTTTTTGGATCTCTTTAATTTTTGAGGTTAGCGGGATCGATTTGGCGAGAGGCAAACCTCTGGTCCAAAAGTCAGCTTTTTAGCTTCAGGAGTTTAGGATGTGCGATGATGAATCAGTCAGTTACTTTACAAATTTATATTATATAGAGATGGAGAAAAATGTTGTGAAAAAAGTAACAAAATTAGGAACGATTTTCACACCTTAAACGTTTGAATTTCAAAAAAGGTCCAAATCTGTTTTGTATTTTTTAGATAAGCTGAAAATGTGATACAATATTTATTTACCCTTTTACATCCCGAAAAGGCCATACTTCAAAAAAGTACCAGACACCTGTCCGTTTATTTTTTAATGAACAATAATTAGTATTCAATTTTTTGTATCTCTTTTTGTTTAGGAGATATAAGGTTAGCGAATTTTTGATGTTTTTTAGATTTACTACCTAAAACGACCAAATTTCGTAAAAGTACCAGACACCAATTTGCTTTTTTATTTAATGCACAAAAATAAATATTAACTTAAAAAAAGTACCAGTTTATTTAAAAAAAATAAAAGTTAGAGAACGAAAAAGTAGCAAAAAATCCCTTTTACAGATTCTCATTCACTCAGGAACTTGCATGTTTAATTTTATGTTGCTAGATCCAATAAATACGGAAATATAGAAGGTACCAGTTAAAGAACAAAATAGTACCAAAAAGCCCTCTTACACTCAGGACCTTGTATGTTTAATTTTATGTTTCTAGGTTCAATACAAACGGAAATTCAAAAAGTAACAGTTAAAGAACAAAGAAGTACCAAAAACTTCCCTCTTATATATTCTTATCCACTTAGGGCATTGCATCTTGAATTTAATGTTTCTAAGTCCAATAATAACGGATATTCAAAAAGTACCATTTTAATAACTAAGAAGTACCAATAAGCGCTTTTAGAGATTCTCATTCACTCAGGACCATGCAGGTTTAATTTTATGTTCATTAGACCAACATTAGCGAAAATTTAAAAAAAGTACCATTTAAAAAACGAAAAAGTACCAAAAACATATCTCTTACAGATTGTCATTCACTCAAGAGGTTCCATGTTTAATTTTATGTTTCTAGGCCCAATACTAACGGAAATTCAAAAAGTACCAGCTAACGAATAAAAAAGTACCATAAGATCCCACTAAAAGATTCTCATTTACACAGGATCGTGCATGTTTAATTTTATTTTTCTAGGTCCAATACTGACGGAAATTCAAAAAGTACCAGTAAATGAACAAAAAAGTACCAACAACTTCCCTCTTATGGATTCTTATCTACTCAGGACCTTGCATTTTTAATTTTATCTTTCTAGGTCCAATACCAACTGAAAATCAAAAAGTACCAATCAAAGAATAAAAAAGTACCAAAAAGTTCATTCTTATAGATTCTCATCCATCCAGGACATTGCATATTGAATTTTATGTTTCTAGGTCCAATACTAAAGGAAATTCAAAAAGTACCAGTTAAAGAACAAAAAAGTACCAAAAAGTTCCGTCATAGATTCTTATCCACTCACGACATTGCATGTTGAATCTTATGTTTTTAGGTCCAACATAACGATAATTTAAAAAATACCAAAAAGTTAAGTAAAATATCAAATTTCCTGTATTCCCCCTTTTTGGTGCTATTTTTCACCCCATTAAAGTACAAAAAATTTCAGTATTATAGTGGCAGCCCATAATTTAGTACGAATATTTCAAAAAATGGAGAAAAATGTTTTTTAAAAAAAGTACCAAAAATAATTACGATTTTTACCCCTTAAATGTTCGAATTTCGAAAAAGTACCAAATTTATATTCGTATTTTTTTGATAAGTTTCGAATGCGGTATTAACTTTGTTTCTATGTTTATTGGTTCAAAAGATAGATGGGGTGTCAAAAAAGTACTAAAATTCAGATTTTACACGTTTACTCCCAAATAGGGCCGAATTTCAAAAAAAAAACCAGACACCTGTCCGCTTATTTTTCTAAAGAACTACGATAGGTATTAAATTTTTTTTTGTATCTCTTTTAGTTTTGGAGATATAAGGTTACCGAATTTTCCCGTTTTTACCCTTTTTTACCCCCTAAACATTCGAATTTCCAAAAATCCCGTCTTAGTGGATCGATTTGGGGAGTGACCAATCTCTGGTCCAAATTTCAAGTGTCTAGCTTCAGGCGTTTAGGCTGTGCGATGATGAATCAGTGAGTCAGTCAGTGAGTCAGTAACGTTACAATTTTATATATATAGATATATTTTTTTGACAAAAAATTTTTTAAATTTAAATAATTTATTATAAACCGACTATACTATTAATTGACTACAAATTGGTTGAAAAATAAGTAGTTAGTAGTCAATTTAAAAGTCATGCAGAGATAACCAATTGACTACAGCCTATGACATGCCTATGTTAAAATAGTGAGTCGTCGACAAGGAAAATAGTCACTTAATCAACTAGATGTGGTTATAAAAAAACCAGCTTGAAGTTACTTAAAAATGTGTTTGACTTCCTACAGGGTTAGTTTTAATATGTTTACTATTAAATCAAATTAAAATTTTTGAAATCGGTGACAAACAAAAATTGGACTTTTGGCCAATGAAATAAAATTTTCAGCCACTGTGCGTCGTCTAGTGAAACTGTGACAAAGTTTTTACAATATATTTAAAAAATAAATAAAAATATAAATAATAAATAAATGGGAAAAAATTAAAGTTACAACTTTACAACAATTTGAAACCCTTTTTGCTGAACTTAAAAATAAGCCGAGATTGGCAAAAGGATTTCATCGAAGTTCAACTCCTAACAATTTCAAAAAAGAATGGGAGGAAATAACAACAAAATTAAATTCAATGGGACCACCAATTAGAGACAGCGAGGGTTGGCAAAAGGTTTGGCTAGAAAATTTTTTAAAAATATAAATTTTTAAATTTCGACCATTTCCAATGGTTGCCAATTTGATTGTGTTGGAGATTGATGCTGAGCGAGTTATACTTCTCATTGACGGCTCAATTTTTTTCAAAACAAACTTAAATGCCTGTTTGTTTAACCGAAAATACTCAATGAATGTATATACATAAAGAACCAAATTTACAAATTGCTCGTATGAATTTTCACATATACAAACCAAATTGTTTTATTACTCACGTGTTGTCCGGCAAATTGAAAATGGATGATCTTTGCCTTATAACTTTCCTCTGAAGTTTAAGCATTTCTTTATTTTCTTCATCACTACTTTCAGAGTCAACAAAAATAACATTTTACACGAAAATTTAAAAAATAAATAGCACCTTTACATTTGTTTGCAACTGAGCAAATATGCACTACAAACTTTGCTCATGGTTTTTTGGGGCAAACGGAGTAAAAAAGAGCAAATTGCAAATACGTACATTTTGTTGTTGTGTTGTGCAAATGTGTGCATTTGCATCGTTTGCACACTTTGCACTACCCATCGTGATTTCCCTTATTAATATTAAATTTTTTTAAAATTTAAAAAAAATTTGAGCGATGAAATTTTGCCTAGTTTCATCAAAAACGGTAAGTCAAAAGCGGCACTTTTAAAACAAAGCATTGTGGAAAATTAAAAAAAGGTGTCTCACAAAAAATACAACATTTCAGTGAGATTTGAATGTTAAATAAAAAAAGTGTTGTTTGGATACAAAAAGCAACAAAGCTGGTCTCCAAAAAAACTTTCGCCAAAAGATTTTCGCGAATCAAAGGGACTTATTGTTACTGGTGTAGTCAATATACTGAGCATTGAGTATAATTTAGATGTAAGCACTAAAATCGTACGAAGTTGCTTAACCCACAACCTACAACCTGTTGCGGTGGCGGAATGAAAAAATTCGCCAAGTCCATAGCAAAAAAAAAAAATTTTGCGTGGCCCCAGTCTGTAAGAAGGTTTTGGGAGGTGGCCAAAGGAACCTACTGCCACGAGTCCCGGTCATTCATTATGGGGGGCACTTAAGAATTCGGAGGAACCACTCTCCGGCCCAAAATCCCGGTTCTTAGTTTTATTTGTGGTTAGTAATTTTAGTTTGTGTTAGGTATGTTTGTTTTTTTTTGTTAGTAGTGTTAGTTTTGTTCATTTTTTTTTATTTTGGTCCACTATGTAGCGTGCGGCTGACCTCCCGCAGTGGAACCATCTTGGTGGCCAACTTAAATAATAAGCGGCTGAGCAAGACCGCGTTTATATAATGCTCATTTTTTGTGGGTACCTGTGGAAGAAAGAAATTAGTGTTAATTTTAATAGTAAAAATAAGAGTGGAATTATACTTTACCCGATACCGTCCTCTGCATTAATTGTCCGTCAATCTAAAAATAAAATAGTTATAATTTGTATAGAATTGTGTTTTTTTTGCTTACCTCATGTAATGAATGGTCATCTGTTTGTTTTGTTTTCATTTTTTATTTGGCCTGTCAATTGTGTTTTAAGGTATGTTTAATGAATGAATACTACAATAGAAGTTGGCAACGTTAAGATGTTGCGTAGAAGACAGGGATGTCTAACATTTATCGTATTGTATTTTTTTTGAATATTTTTTGTTTTGAATTTTTCTTTACGGTTTTATGAATGAACCGGATAAACCTGCTACTTTTATGATCGCCTGGTATTGGGTGAGGTGCAATGGTAGGTTGTATAGGATAGGATAGGAGGATTAAAGTGGAAGAGGCGAAAGTATAATTCTTGGAGCCAATTTTAATAAATATGGCCGTTAAAGATGGAGATCGCGCGGACAGATTTTGTAAGAAAAGGTAAATGGTTTTTTTTGGTAGACTTGTTTGGAAAACCTATGTATTTAAATGGAAATATATAAATGTTTAATGGGAAGGGAACGAGAGATATAAAAGGCAAATTTAATAGAAAAAAGAGGATTTTGGTTTTTTTTGTGATTGAGACGATGAAAGAGCTTCGATTGAGTGGCGGATGTTATTTTTAAAGAAAAGAAAAGTGAAATTAACTTGATACTAAAATTGTGGTTTATGAAGAGGTGGTAGTTTTTTTTATTTGATGAAGTTTTAAAGATCTAAGATATGAAAAAGAAAAAGTTTTAATAATTTGAAGAAAGAAGAGAATTGATTCGAACCTAAAGCTAAAAGAACCTAAAATCGTAATAGCTAAATTAAAATATACAAAAAAAAAAATGGAAACAACAATAAAGAAATATGAAGATAAATTATTAAAAAAAAAAAATATATGTACAGAAATATAAAATAGAACAAATTACGGAGCCATAGCCACAAACGAACAAAAAAATACCAAAGTGAGAAACAATTGGAAAATCAAGGCTTAAGTTGGTGTAAACAGCTGAGGTAAAAGTGGAGCAGAAAGTTCACAAGCAACTGTCACGAATCGGGAATATTTATAAAGGTGGAAATACCAGACGCATGTTCGGGAAGAGTGTCAACTGGGAGTAAATGGAGATTTTTTTTTTGTAAGCCAATTATGTTTTGTTTATTAAATTATTTTTTTTTATATTTATATTTATATTTATATTAAGCAGAAATCAAATTTAAGAAAAAAAAAAATAAGAAAGGAAAACCATTTCTATAAAATAAGTATTTTTTGTTGATAGTGTTAAGAGTGTAGGTTATATTTTTGTGAAGTATATGTTTAGGCGTTTGTTTTATGGCATAGGTGAAAAAAAAAAATAATAAGAATATTAATTTAAGAGGATTTAAACGAATCTGTGAGTTAGTCAAGGGATGTCGCAGCTTGGATAAAAAAAATGATTTCTCGTTAGTTTAGATTAGTGAGTAAAAAAAAAAAAATTTTTTTATCTTACCTTAGGGAGCTCCTTCAGGCAGGAAACATAATAGAACTTGTTATGCTTTGTTTTGGCATAAAGACGACGAGAGATTAGATTTTATCAAGGCAATTTTAGATGTGTTTTTTTGTTTTTCCCTAATAACTGGCAGATTGGTGGCACAAACAGAGGAAAAAAAAAAATAAGTTAGAAAACAGAATTTACGAATTTTATATTTATTCCAATATATTTTTTTGTGCTTTAAAGATAAGTTTTGGAATAGAAATATTAGATTTTTGTGTTGTAATAGTATAAGGAATAGTATTAAGTTATTAAATAAATGTATTTACGTGTATGAATTTTAAAGATGTCTGAGTAAATTCATTTTTATGGGGAATGTTGAGAAGTAAGTAGTCGGAGCGTGTGTGTGTAGTATCTATAGTGGGGCCATGCAAATTTTTATGGGAGGAGAACAAAAATGGCCACGGTTGGGATAAGGGCGACTGGAAGAAAAGAACTAACTTCCCTAATAGTAAGCATCTTGGTATTTAGTATATTTCTGGTGGTTTAGTTTATGTTATTGATGCGTGTCCGTGGGCTTAGGTGAGGGTTGAGAACTACGAACCTGAGGAGTCGATAGAATGAATAGTGAGCTAGGCCTAAGTAACGCCTAAGAGCCGAAAACGTCACGTAACAATATGGCGCCCAAACAAAGGAAAAAAAGGTAACTGTTAGTATTTCATTCTGTGTAGGTAATCAAGGCACAGTGTTATGAACCATTTAGTTTTTTTGAAACAGACCGAGAACATCTTGATCCACTGACTTGTAGACTAGATTTTAGTAGCCGTTTCAGCAATTTCTGAAAGTCCGTAGTATAAAAGTCTAGATGATAGTTTGAGAGTAAGTGGGATGTTGCGAATTAATAGGAGAAAGCATAGTAGGAAAGTATCTTCAAAGAGCAAAGGCTGTTGTAATTGTGCTGACTACTATATTCGATTTTTGAAAAGGAATTTGTTCAAGAATTCACTTATCTGGCAGTCGCTGGTATGTTTTATGACCGTATCGGGGAAAACCCGAGATCGCAGCGTACTCACAGACTGACCCCCTATCATAAGAATTTACGGTGTAGAATGATTATCGTGGGAGATAAGTGAATTCTATTCTTGCAAAGCATTTTTTTTATTTGAGATTATAGTTTTTTGTGTTTACCAGGATGGTTAAAGATATTAGTTCCCTTATGGGGAAAGTCAGGAAAAAGATTCAATCACACACGTACCGGCATACAACTCAATATTCCCTATAGCGCTATTTCTATTTAAATTTGTGAATTAGATATATTTTTCGAGTTTGAAGGAAACGAAGAAAAATAAGTTTTTTTATTTACTATATTTCTTTAGATTATTTATGTAAGAGCTTATTTTTTTTCTAATTTAATCTAAATCGGCATTAGGTATTTAAATTTTTTTATTTATTTACTATATTTTTTTTTATCTTCTCGTTTAATTTAATAGTTATTTAATTTTTTTTATTTTTACGGTGCATATTTCTTGATATTATTTTAGTAATTCAGAGAGTAGTATTTTTTTTTATGAAATTTTGTCTTGGATGTTGTAATTTGTTTTTTTTATTTACTGTAGTTTTTGTATTTTTTATGTACGTATAATTTTTTTTAGAGTATTGTCATTGAGTCTTTAATATATAAATAATTCTATTTCACCAAGGTATATATATATGTTTTTTTATTTTTTTTAAATATTTATTTTTATCTTCTGATATCGGGTTCTTTAATTATTTAAACTTTTTCTTGAGTGTAGTTTACAAAGATCCGTTCAAGTCGTGATAGCCTGGTAACTGAGGTGTGAAAAGTAATGAATATCACAACTCGTTCTCAGGTTTCGAATCGTAAAAGAGAGCGTCCATCATACTCTGATTTAAACCAATCTTATGTCATAGAACCGAAACAAAGGAAAACAACCGATCTGAGAATGGCTAATAATAACAATAATAATTTGAATTTTGTAGATTTATCCCAAACAATAAATTCGCGACCACAACAGACCGCGAATGTCGGTTCAACCCATGAAAGAGAATCTGCTTCGGTAGTGGTAGGTGAGAGTGCAGACGTAGCTGCGGCAATAGATCCTAATGTTAGGGACTTGGTTGTCGATGAGACGTTGAGCATTCAAAAAGCATTAGAAGAGAAAATGAGAGGAATGATACAGGGTGAAATGGTAGACATTAGAAAACTAGTAGGGGATTTATCTGAGGCTGTTAGAAGTTTGGCTAAGGGTCGAGTTCAGAATAGGGATTCGTGTGCTAATCAGTCGTGTGAACAACGGAGTGGCAAAGGCCAAACTAATTGGAACCAGGGTAACGTTGTGGAAAATTATCCATTCGCTTTTCGCAACAATATTTCGAATGTCCGTCAAGATTCAAACGGCGTACCTGGTACCAGTGGGAATTACCTGCAAGCCCCGCCTATGACTGTCGATCGTGACTTACCGAATAATGGAAGTTATAGTAGACCACAGGTGCGTGGGGAACACACCGTATATAGCGGCTCACTCCCATCTAACAATGATCCTGAGGTGATAGTTCATCGAAATATATCGTCTACAGCTAATACTCGGGGAACCGAGAAGATAAATATTAGAATTGATAAATGGGGTATTTCATTCAATGGTAACAATACTCACATGACAGTCGATGATTTTATATTCAGAATCGAACATCTGCAATCACATTATGATGTTTTATGGGACGAAGTTCTAAGAGACTTCCATCTTTTGGTAACCGGACCCGCTAAAGACTGGTATTGGTTGTTGATTCGCACTCGTGGTGTAATGAATTGGCCTACGTTGCGTAGCGAGCTATTGAACCAGTACCGTACCAATACTTCGAATTTTGAAATCATGCGTGATCTGGTTGAGAGAAAACAACAAGCTAATGAAACCTTGGATAATTTTTTTTATGATATGGGTAAATTACGGTCAAGATTTGTACAACCTATACCCGAGTACGATATGATCAAAATTATAAAGAGAAATGTAAGAGAAAGCGTTGCCCGAATCGTATATCCCATAGCTGTTTCGTCGGTTGAGCAACTTCGAATCGAATGTATAGAAGCCGAGCGACAATTTCCAAGGAGGGAAATAAGAAATAACGTAATACCACCCCGGCCAATAAGAGCAATAAATGAAGTGTATTTGCCACTATCAGAAGAACACGTAGTAGAGAATAATTTAGAGCCAGTAATGGATATAGCTGCCATAAGCGAGAGTCAACAGAAGAGGGTGCTAGTATGTTGGAATTGCCAATCACAAGGCCATGGCTTTAGGGATTGTGATTCCTTAGACCGCAGAATTTTCTGTTATCGCTGCGGCAAAGCCAACGTTATCACACCTCGATGTCCTAACTGCCAGGAAAACCGCAGGAGAGGCGTGGGAAATGCGGGGGACTCACGTCCATCTCAAAACCCCAGGAATTAATAGCGAATAAATGCTGTAACACAACCAAACATAATTTAATAAATAATCTTATGAAAATTAATAATACAACTTTAAAACCATATATGCCACAGATGAGACATTATTTACCAATAGAAATCCGAAAACACAATTATGAGGAAGCCAAATCTCGTATTTTAGAGGGTAATAGGAAACAGAAGGGAAAATGGAAACGTATTTTAAAAATAAGAGATAAAAGTAAACAACGCCGAAAAACGAGAAAATTAGTTATAGAATCTATAAATAGAGCAAGCTTCAGTGAACAGGATCCTAGAATCTTTTTAGAGGTTCAACTAGAGAATTGTTGTCTGTCAGGGTTACTGGACACAGGTGCGTCTGTCAGTATTTTAGGCAAAAACTGTAGGGAAAATGTCTTGAAAATGAATGTTGATATTATTCCAATGTGGGCATGTGTCAGGACTGCTGGGGGAACAAATTATAGATTATTGGGAAGGGTCAATACGACAGTTAAATTTAAGAACAGGGAAAGTCTCATGGTTCTATATTTATGTCCCGATCTAGAACAGGAATTATATCTAGGAGTCGATTTTTTTAAGATATTTGAACTAGCTCCTGAGGCAATGCAATTAGAAAGTATAGACATTAACAAAGTTCAACAAGATTTTCATTTGACAGGCAAAGATCATCGTTTGAAACCCCACGTCTTAAATTCAAAACAACAACATGATTTGGAGGAAGCTATTAAATGTTTCGATACGTTTGAAGAAAAAGGCTTAGGTCGTACCAATTTAGAGAAACATTCAATAAAACTGATAGAGGGTGCAGTCCCAGTAAAAGATAGACATTACCCTATCTCGCCAGCGATACAGGAAATAACGTATAATGAAATCGATAATATGTTGAAACTTGGAGTAATCGAGGAAAGCGAAAGCCCCTGGAGCAACAGGACAACTATTGTGAGAAAACCAGAAAAAAACCGATTTTGTTTAGATGCTCGAAAATTAAATGATCTGACAGTAAAGGATGCCTACCCACTGCAAAATATTGATGGCATTTTAAGCCGCATTGATGAAACTTTTTATATAAGCAGTGTGGACTTAAAATACGCCTTCTGGCAAATTGAGCTCGAAGATGAAAGTAAACCATATACCGCGTTTACAGTTGCGGGACGGCCCTTGTATCAGTTTCGTGTTATGCCTTTTGGCCTATGTAACGCGGCCCAAAGATTATGCAGGCTTATGGATAAGGTTATACCCCGTAAACTAAAAGATAACGTTTTCGTTTATTTAGACGATTTATTGGTGATATCAAGTGATTTTGAAAACCATCTGAGAGTATTGAAGGAAGTAGCTAAATGTTTAAGCAAAGCCAACCTTACCATAGGGTTAAAAAAGTCTCAATTCTGTTTTCAGGAGTTAAAGTATTTAGGGTTTATAATCGGAGGAGGTATATTAAGAACGGACCCGGAAAAAATCATAGCAATAAGAAATATAGGGGTACCAAACACCACAAGAGAGGTAAGAAGTTTTTTAGGTACCGCGGGATGGTACAGGCGTTTCGTTAAAGATTTTGCATCTATTTCAGCCCCATTAACAGATATGTTGAAGAAGAGAAAAAAATTTGAGATGACATCAGAAGCTATAAATGCGTTTGAAGAATTGAAAAAAGCCCTCACGTCTGCTCCGGTACTCAAACACGCTGACTTTTCTAAGAGATTTTATATACAGTGTGATGCATCAAATTATGGGATAGGTGCGGTTTTATTTCAGTATAATGCCAAGAGGGAAGAACACCCAATAGCTTTTTATTCACAAAAATTAAATGCTTGTCAAAAAAACTATAGTGTCACTGAAAAGGAATGCTTGGCTGCAGTAATGGCTATAAAGAAATTTAGGCCATACGTGGAGCTAATGCCATTTACTGTTATAACAGATCATGCCAGTTTGAGATGGCTTATGAGCCTAAAAGATCTCAGTGGCAGGCTAGCCCGTTGGTCGTTACAACTGCAATCGTACAGTTTTGATATTGAGCACCGAAAGGGGTCAGAAAATGTTGTTGCAGATATGCTGTCTAGATTCCCGGTCGAGATTACGGTAGATGAACTAGATATCGAGCAATTACTTAATATTAATTCTGAAGAATTTCAAGATAGCGAATACCTGGCCTTAATAAAACAGATAAACGAAAATTCCGACAAATTACCTGACTTAAAAGTCGAAGCTGGCCTGATTTTTAAAAGAGTTAATTTTGACCAAGACGATGAAGAGAAACTAAAGTGGAAAATATGGGTACCATGTAAATTAACCTCAAGGTTAATAGATGCAGCTCATTCTAATCACACCTCTGCACATTGTGGGACGGCAAAAACATTAGAAAAAGTAAAACGATTTTATTATTGGCCCCGTATGGCCATACAGGTCAAAGAATATGTTAAGTCTTGCCGAATTTGCAAGGAAACAAAATCCGCAAATCAAAATTTAATGCCTGGGATAGGCCAAGAAGTTGTGACTGAGCGTCCGTTTCAAAAACTTTATATTGACTTTCTGGGGAAATATCCCAGGTCAAAAAGTGGAAACAGTTACATCTTTATAGTGGTCGATCATTTTTCGAAGTTTATCTTTCTGAAAGCAATGCGAGATGCAACCACAAATAATGTAATTCAATTCCTAGTTCACGAAATCTTTCATAAATTCGGAGTACCAGAGATTATACACAGCGATAATGGTTCGCAGTTTGTCTCAAAGAGTTTTATGGCAATGATAGATACCTATAAAATAAAACATTTAAAAACCGCTGTGTATTCCCCACAGTCTAATGCTGCAGAGAGAGTGAACCAGGTTGTATTGGCCGCGATAAGAGCATACCTTGAAGAAGATCATAGGGATTGGGATCTTTACTTATCCGAAATAGAGTGCGCGTTAAGGAATTCTATACATTCGGCAACTGGAGTCACACCATTCTTTGCGTTATTTGGGTATCATATGTACACAAACGGAAATGATTACAAATTAGCAAGGAAGTTGCAGTCATTAAATGATACGGAAATAAATAGTTTACGAAATAATGATAGACTGTCTATAATAAGGGACAAAATTCGCAATAACATGCATGAGGCATACGAGAAGAGTGCAGCAAGGTACAATAAAAGGGCCCGTAATATAAAATTAGTGCCTGGTCAGGAAGTTTTTCGAAGAAACACTGTGCTTAGTGACTTCGAGAAAAATAGAAACGCTAAATTTTGTCGTAAGTTCTTGAAGTGTCGAATAGTAAGGCCAATAGGGAATAATATGTACGAGTTGGAGAATCTGCAAGGCAAGTGTATAGGGGTGTTCCATCTTAAGGATATAAAAGTATAGCCGAAAATATGGGCTTAGGTCAAAAAAAGGTGCAATATTAGGATTAGTGAATTATTTTGAATAACTTAAATTTTTGTGATTGTGTTCTGTGTGCGTTTTGTCCTAATATAACACAGTGTACCTGATTACGAGCTTAATTGAAAATTTTCTGTGATAGAAGTAATACCATTGCAATATTAGGATAAGCGAAACAATTGAATTTACAAAAATTTAAGCTGTTTAAACGTATTCGTGAGGTCCTGTTTTTTTTTATCTGACTGGGTACCTGCTTTTATTTTGGACTTAGATTTTAGGTGATATGCCTAGGGCTGGGCATGTACTCAGTACAATAGGTAGATATGCATAAAACACGAAACATTTGTTCTTTTTGAAGAGTATCTTAGAAATAATGAGGTTCGTACTCACGCGAAGTGTTTGCCCGTTGATAAAGTCCATATGGGAATAATAGGATAGATGCCTGGTGACCTTGCCTAGGAAAATAAAACAAAGGGAAAGTATCGTTGACACTAGGTGCAGTATTGAAATATACTTCCCGTAATCTGCAGAAATGCGGGGGATATGTGCCCGGCTTAAAATTTATTGAGACTCGTTTCAGGGTGTGGGAGTTCCCCACGTTTCACCAACAGCACGGATCCACGCACACCATATCCGCCTATTCTCTTTTTACGAATCTGGTGTTTTGTTGCGGTGGCGGAATGAAAAAATTCGCCAAGTCCATAGCAAAAAAAAAAAATTTTGCGTGGCCCCAGTCTGTAAGAAGGTTTTGGGAGGTGGCCAAAGGAACCTACTGCCACGAGTCCCGGTCATTCATTATGGGGGGCACTTAAGAATTCGGAGGAACCACTCTCCGGCCCAAAATCCCGGTTCTTAGTTTTATTTGTGGTTAGTAATTTTAGTTTGTGTTAGGTATGTTTGTTTTTTTTTGTTAGTAGTGTTAGTTTTGTTCATTTTTTTTTATTTTGGTCCACTATGTAGCGTGCGGCTGACCTCCCGCAGTGGAACCATCTTGGTGGCCAACTTAAATAATAAGCGGCTGAGCAAGACCGCGTTTATATAATGCTCATTTTTTGTGGGTACCTGTGGAAGAAAGAAATTAGTGTTAATTTTAATAGTAAAAATAAGAGTGGAATTATACTTTACCCGATACCGTCCTCTGCATTAATTGTCCGTCAATCTAAAAATAAAATAGTTATAATTTGTATAGAATTGTGTTTTTTTTGCTTACCTCATGTAATGAATGGTCATCTGTTTGTTTTGTTTTCATTTTTTATTTGGCCTGTCAATTGTGTTTTAAGGTATGTTTAATGAATGAATACTACAATAGAAGTTGGCAACGTTAAGATGTTGCGTAGAAGACAGGGATGTCTAACATTTATCGTATTGTATTTTTTTTGAATATTTTTTGTTTTGAATTTTTCTTTACGGTTTTATGAATGAACCGGATAAACCTGCTACTTTTATGATCGCCTGGTATTGGGTGAGGTGCAATGGTAGGTTGTATAGGATAGGATAGGAGGATTAAAGTGGAAGAGGCGAAAGTATAATTCTTGGAGCCAATTTTAATAAATATGGCCGTTAAAGATGGAGATCGCGCGGACAGATTTTGTAAGAAAAGGTAAATGGTTTTTTTTGGTAGACTTGTTTGGAAAACCTATGTATTTAAATGGAAATATATAAATGTTTAATGGGAAGGGAACGAGAGATATAAAAGGCAAATTTAATAGAAAAAAGAGGATTTTGGTTTTTTTTGTGATTGAGACGATGAAAGAGCTTCGATTGAGTGGCGGATGTTATTTTTAAAGAAAAGAAAAGTGAAATTAACTTGATACTAAAATTGTGGTTTATGAAGAGGTGGTAGTTTTTTTTATTTGATGAAGTTTTAAAGATCTAAGATATGAAAAAGAAAAAGTTTTAATAATTTGAAGAAAGAAGAGAATTGATTCGAACCTAAAGCTAAAAGAACCTAAAATCGTAATAGCTAAATTAAAATATACAAAAAAAAAAAATGGAAACAACAATAAAGAAATATGAAGATAAATTATTAAAAAAAAAAAATATATGTACAGAAATATAAAATAGAACAAATTACGGAGCCATAGCCACAAACGAACAAAAAAATACCAAAGTGAGAAACAATTGGAAAATCAAGGCTTAAGTTGGTGTAAACAGCTGAGGTAAAAGTGGAGCAGAAAGTTCACAAGCAACTGTCACGAATCGGGAATATTTATAAAGGTGGAAATACCAGACGCATGTTCGGGAAGAGTGTCAACTGGGGGTAAATGGAGATTTTTTTTTGTAAGCCAATTATGTTTTGTTTATTAAATTATTTTTTTTTATATTTATATTTATATTTATATTAAGCAGAAATCAAATTTAAGAAAAAAAAAAAATAAGAAAGGAAAACCATTTCTATAAAATAAGTATTTTTTGTTGATAGTGTTAAGAGTGTAGGTTATATTTTTGTGAAGTATATGTTTAGGCGTTTGTTTTATGGCATAGGTGAAAAAAAAAAATAATCACCCCTATTATGAAAGTCGACATCGACACAAGTCGACGGCACCTGAACAGCAATGGTATTTTCTGAGTCGTTGTTGACAATAATCGATTACTATTGACAGTCAATTGATATTTTCGAAGGCGCTTTCAAGTCGACGTCGAGTAGTATTGTCTCCGTTTTAGTCGACAGGAAATTTTGCGACGACTCAAATGAAAGTTAAAGAAATTTTAAATGAAATGTAAACATATTTATTGAATACGTTTGAAATAAAAAATGCAAATTTAAAAGAAGTTTGGGCACAAATTTTATTAGTAAATTTAACGCGAAAATTGCGAAAGTTCGGAAAAGTTTGCTAAAATAGCAAAATTTCGCGAAAATTTTTAATTTAAGACGAACGCCCCAAAGAACCAAAATTGCGAAAATTCGCAAACATTTGCAAAAAAAGCGAAAATTCGCGAACATTTTTAATATATAAAAAAAGGCATAAAATTTATTAAAATTCCCTTAAACTATAAGAAATGGCAAAAATTTGGTTAAAATTGCAAAATTATCGGAAATTCGTAAAAAATTGCTAACAGCTATATGATAGCAAAGTCTAATATTTATTAAAAATCGTAAAAGCTGTAAAGAATCAGAAAACTTTCGCTTCTATCGCGAGCATGGCTAAAATTTGCAAACTTTGAAACAAACGATCAAATTGGTTTGAAATCGCTAAATTGGCTAAAGAAACAAAATGTCGGGAAGTTACAAAAAAAAAAAAAAAATATGAAAAAACAGCGAAAATTCGCGAACATTTTTAATATATAAACAAGCCATAAAATTGATTAAAAGTCCCTTAAACTGAAAGGAATGGCAAAAAATTCGGTGAAAATTGCTAAATTAACGAAAATTCGCAAAAATTTGCTAACAGCGGCATGAAAGAAAAGTCTTATATTTATTAATAAACGTTAAAGCTATAAAGAATCAGAAAACTTACAGTAAAAATATCTTTTATCTAAAACATGCCAAAAATTCGCGAAAAAAATTCAAAATTGGAAACAACTCTATCTACACTTTATTTTAAAAAGCTAAATCAGTTTAAAAAAATATGTCGGAATATAGCATAAATAGTCGGTGTTCATACGGCTCTTGTCTTATTGACGAGGGGAAAAGAAACGAGTACACAGATGCATGTACTGTCTTTACGTTTTGCTTTTTCATTCGTTGTTTAATTTTGTTATTGTTTTCAATACCAAAAAAGCACATGTCGTCAACATGACATGAATCATTTGAACGCCAATTCATGTTCAAAGAAGAAAAAGGAAGAATGTTGTCAATAAGACGTGAGCCGTATGAACTCAGACATAGCGTTAAAAAGAGAGCGAAGAACAAAAATAAAAAAAAACAATTGGAGATGGGATTTTTTTTGTAAAATTTTCGATAACTAGTCGACGTCGACACAACATTCTTATAAAATACCACATTAACGTCGAAGTGATGTAGTCGTCGCCTTGATGTGACAACAATTAAAAATTAATGTCGACGTCGACAACGCCTTACATAATAGGGGTGAATAAGAATATTAATTTAAGAGGATTTAAACGAATCTGTGAGTTAGTCAAGGGATGTCGCAGCTTGGATAAAAAGAATGATTTCTCGTTAGTTTAGATTAGTGAGTAAAAAAAAAAAAATTTTTTTATCTTACCTTAGGGAGCTCCTTCAGGCAGGAAACATAATAGAACTTGTTATGCTTTGTTTTGGCATAAAGACGACGAGAGATTAGATTTTATCAAGGCAATTTTAGATGTGTTTTTTTGTTTTTCCCTAATAACTGGCAGATTGGTGGCACAAACAGAGGAAAAAAAAAAATAAGTTAGAAAACAGAATTTACGAATTTTATATTTATTCCAATATATTTTTTTGTGCTTTAAAGATAAGTTTTGGAATAGAAATATTAGATTTTTGTGTTGTAATAGTATAAGGAATAGTATTAAGTTATTAAATAAATGTATTTACGTGTATGAATTTTAAAGATGTCTGAGTAAATTCATTTTTATGGGGAATGTTGAGAAGTAAGTAGTCGGAGCGTGTGTGTGTAGTATCTATAGTGGGGCCATGCAAATTTTTATGGGAGGAGAACAAAAATGGCCACGGTTGGGATAAGGGCGACTGGAAGAAAAGAACTAACTTCCCTAATAGTAAGCATCTTGGTATTTAGTATATTTCTGGTGGTTTAGTTTATGTTATTGATGCGTGTCCGTGGGCTTAGGTGAGGGTTGAGAACTACGAACCTGAGGAGTCGATAGAATGAATAGTGAGCTAGGCCTAAGTAACGCCTAAGAGCCGAAAACGTCACGTAACAAACCCACCTTTTAGAAAAAATAAAAGATGAAAACGGCTGGAGTTTGCAAAAGTAAGAAAAATTCATTTTTAAAGATTCAATGCGTGCAACATGCTTAGATCAGACAAGAATTATGAGATTGGAGCCAGTCGGACGGCAGTAAACATGGCTGGCGTAAAAGTGTTAGCGTAAAAGAGCTGAATAATTCCAAATATTAAAATTTTGATGATCTCATAAATGACTTGAGATTGTTTTCGTGGGAACCAGCTTCGAGCACTCCGCTAACTCAGAAGAAAATGTGTGCCAAGTACTACATAACCATCCTTAAAGACCCGTAGATTCCAAGATTAGCCATATTCGGCTAGGAACCACGACAGGGTTATATCATTATGCAGGACAACGATCTTAAGCATACTTCAGAAATAGCTGAAAGTAAGTTTCCGGAAAATAAAATTTCGAAAATAAATTTAGCTAATTAGTCGCCAGAGTTGTATCCAAAACGCAAAATTTTTTGCTCAGAGGGACCCGCCTAGCACTGCATATAATCTTTGGGAGCTTGCCGTTAAAGCTTGGAAAAATAAATCCGAAAAAGTATCGCAAAAAGGATTGAGGCAGCTTAAAAGAGCAAAGGGACAACACATCAAACGCTAGCACCCAAATACAACAATAATCTCTAACTGCGGTCATAATTGTTTACACTCAGAACTTAATACTAATACCGTGTAAAATATTATGAACACATATTTTTGTGGTAAAGTTTTTATTTTAAGTTCTTGAAATGTTCTACATTTCATATAGTTAAAAAAAAATTAGATAAATATAAATAAAACAAAAATTTATAGCCTATTTTGCCAATAACACTAATTTTGCGAACAATGTTGGCCCTAACTGTATATATACATACAGACATATAGTCATATAAAATGAAAAATATCCTATCATAATATATAAAAATTTTTTTAGGAGTGATAACAAACTTGATCAAAAATAAATTATTGTGATTTGACGTAAGTCAAAAACTTCTACTGATCGATTATATTATAATACTTCGTCTGTTTTTTTTTTTTACTTATTTAAGAAAAATACTAATTTATTTTAATTTTTAAATTAAAAATAATCGTTTTAAGCGTTAAAATCTATAAAAAAAACGCTCGAACTATCTATGTAAGAAAAAACAAAACACTCATAACACACCAAATTAGCCACACTGTCAAACCTGTGTAGATTTTCGACATCTGACGTTTACAGAAAAAAGAATAACAAAAAAAAAATACTGACGACGACAATTGTAGGAAAAAAAGTGCATAGTTTTTAATGATTTCAAACAAGAAATAACAAAAAATCCAATAATATTTAATTTGATATTAAAACAAACACACATACACACATCTGTGTAAATAATATACGTGGTACTAGAAACTTATAACTTGTTAACAGAAGAAAAAAAATTTTAAATAATATAGGGCAACTTGGTAAAGAAAATTAATACTGCGAACCATAAAATATAATAGATAAAAAGAAAGATAAAAAATAAAATGTCCGGTGCCAGTGATGATGATAAAAAAGAAGCTCAACAAAATGAAATTGCAGCTTCAAGCGTAATAAAAATACAAATTAAAGTAATTAAGATAATATTAATGGCTATTTTATGTTGACAGATACGCTCTGGTTTGGCTGAACTTGAATTGAAGACTTCACAGGTTTTGCAACGTTTAGAAAATGTAAAAACAACCTCGTCCCCCACTGATGCACCACAACAATCGATTGACATTAATGCCAATACATCAGATGTGACCGAGAAATCAGAAGATTTGACATCATCGACGGGGGCAACAAACGCAGTTAGTGTGGTAGCTCTGTTGCATGGCAGTCGTAAACCGCCTTCGGACATTTTGAAGTCCCTGGAACAACTTATTTCATATACCGATTCAGAGGACGAACCCGAATTTCCTTTACCAGCTTTAGATGATGTTTCTCATTTAGCTTTAATATCTCACAGTATAGTAGCCTATCTCTCGCACTTGGATCGTAAACAATTGGTGAGGGTAACGGGCAATATAGCTGGTGATACCACCCACTGGCTGGGTACTTTATTTAGGTTTATGGACCCAGCAAGCAGCTTTCATAATGACAATGCCGATGCTATTTTACGTGTAGTACGTTTGGCAATAGTAGCCCGTTGTCCAGGCTATTTGGAGGGTGGTATACCAGCTTTAGCCCATCCCTGTTTGTATGTGTCGGAAAACACCACTCCAATGCGTTTGCAATATGCTTGCCGTCAACTTGGAATACCTTTGGATGCAATACGTTTGATACCAGCCAATACCACTTTTGGTACTATGGATTTGTCTCTATTGCAAAGGCAAATACAAATTGATTTAGCCTCTCAGAGGACTCCTCTTTTAGTGGTGGCTGATATTGGTGCTTCTCTGTGTGGATATGTAGATAATTTACTTAGGATGCATGATATTTGCAAAACGCACAATTTGTGGCTGCATGCCACTGGTCATGGCTTGGCAGCTCTGGTTTGTTCACAAGGACCAGGAGTGGTAAGTTTAAGGGAAATCTTCAATTTTTTGTAAATAATATTTTTCTTTAATTTTAGATAAGTTCTTATGTAGATTCTATAGTTTTAAGTTTAGGGAGTTGGTTGGGTGTTCCCAGTCTGCCTATTGTGGTAAGTTGTTGCAGGAATAATTTTACGCTGTCCTTATTTTTAATTTTTAAAAACTTTTAGCTACTCCATCGTCAACTTCAAAATGCTGCCTTAAACTCATTCGAGTCTGATCCCATTTTATCTCGTCGCTTAAATGCTTTAGCTCTATGGACAAGTTTACAAGCTTTGGGTCGTGACTCTATCTCTGAACGTATACATGTAGCTTTTCAAACATGCAGTATTTTGTTTGAGATCGCATCAGAATGTGAAGGCATCAAAGTTGTGGTATGTATTATAATGTAAAATATCGTGGTCATACTATGTCCCGGTAGGCTAGCTGGTAGCGAGCTAGCCTATAAGCGCCTAGGCTGCGGGTTCGATTCCCGCCAGAGACTCTGGTTTCTTTCCTGCAGACAAGCATAGAGCTTCGCGGGATTAGCTTAGGAAATTAAAAAAAAAAAAAAAAAAACTATACAATCGAGGAAAGTTATAAAAATATTTATTAAAAACATTTTTAATTAAAAATCTATGCAAATCTTTTCACTAAAATGGATTTATTAAGTTTGACTATAAAGATAATTTGGTAACATTTATTTAGTCCGTTTTGATGACAGTTATAGCTTATTAATTCAATCTTAAAACTGTTTGATCATATTATTTATTTATTCTATTGGAATTTCGATATTTCAGAGTCGAGCTCCTGGTGCTCAATCGGGCAAGTCTTTAGTAGATGTTGTTAATAAACCGCTTGACGTAAATGTAAGTTTTATATTTTTTCATACAAAATTAAAATATATTTTTTGCTAAATTGCAAGCCTTTTTTTAAACAGTTACTTTTCGAAACTGCTTCCTCGGTTGTGGTATTTCAATTTGATGGAAGTACAACTGTTACTACATCCACTACAGGCGACACTGATACCAGTTCTCTAGAAGGTGTAAAATCATTGGAAAAACTACATAATGCCTCATATTTTGATCGTTTAAATTCGTGGTTGGGACAAATATTACAAAGAGACTGTCCCAATGTAAGTAGAATAATGAATTAAGAATTTTAGAAGGTTTTGATATTCTAATTTATTTTTCAATATTCCAGTTTGATTTTGAAATCATAGAACATGCTTTATATGGTACTTGCATACGCTATTGTCCCTTGGAATTAAGTCTGGGTGAACAGCCACCTACAGCTGAAAATCTTGAAAATTTTGCCCATAGTTTAGAGACTCATGTTGATATCTTAAGAGCTACTATCAAACATAAAGCTACATTCATGCATCTGGTAGAGAAAAGTGATGTGTTACGTTTAGTTAATCTACCCGAATGGGCGGGTATGGGTGGTGTACGTTTTGTCCCCGAAGGCTGGGAGACTCTTCTAACTGATCAAGCCAAAACCGAACTTAATAAATTAAATATAGATTTGGTGGAAACTTTGAAAGCCACTGATAATGCCTTCTCGCTCGGCGAGGGTCCAGATGGTTTAATTTGTGTACGTTTTGGCATGGTAACACATGAAACAGATGTGGAAGAGTTATTGGATTTAGTTGTTTCAATGGGTAAAAATGTGCAGGAGAATTCAAGGGTATTGGATACTATGTCGGAAATTGTTAAGAGGGTGTGTTAAAGTTATTGTTCTGAATTTGTATAAAAGCTTAAATAATTTTTTTTTTTTACAATTTTAAAGGGCATTCAAGCTGCTACGGCTGATTTGCAACGTGAAACTGAGGAAAAACTTTGGCAAGAAGGCATTTTACGTCATGTGCCTGTAGTTGGGAGAGTTTTTAATTGGTGGTCTCCACCAGCTAAAGAAGCTGGTATTAAGGGCAGAAGTTTGAATTTAACACAGGGTATAGTTGAATCTACAGAAAATATCTACAAGTAAGTAAACATTTTTATAATTTAAAATTAAAACAAGAAAATGGAGTTCACTTTACCACAGAAATTAAAAAATCTTCTTCTTATGGATAATTTATGCAATGTTTTCTAGATATGTATATACAACTTGTGTTATTCTTTCGAGATATAGAAAATTTGTGCAATTTTATATGCTGATGAAAACTGTTTGCAGGTTCTTTAAGAAATATAAAATTTGAGCATTTCCGTAAAAGATTATTTTTAAATTTGTATTGATATTAAAATTTTCTTCTTGGTTTTTTCTATAAAAAAAATTCATAAACATTTTTTTGCTATTAAAATTTGCGCAAATTTGGTCAAATAGCTCCTGCTATAAAAAAAATTTGTACAAAATATTGTGCAAATTTATATTGTTTTAAAGATATAAAAAAATATGTGCAAATTTCTCAAGATATAAAAAATTCGTGCAAATACGTACTGTTAATTTATTTTCTTTATCTTTGTTTTAAAAAATTTGTGCATTTTTGTATTGGTTTTTAATTTGTACTTTATTTTAATTAAAGTTTTTAAAACCACTTAACAAACAGAAATTTGTTTAACAACTTATGTCTTCTCTAGATACCACATGCAAATGTCTGGAACACATGGCCAATTGCCAGCTAATAAATCTCCACCCACACCCATGGTGCAAACACCTATTATAACTGCAGCAAATGAGATACCGCCCGTATTTCCCAACGGCAATTCCCAGACATCGCCCAACACCTCAACTACAGCAAGTGAAGCAATAAAAGATGAAAATGCAGCAACTGCTGCTGACAATGTTGTAACAAACACAACAGTACCATCACAAAATGGCCCAGCAAATGGTTCGGCAACGCTAGATGGACACAATCGTACAGTTAGCCAAAGTAGTGGTGCTTCGGCATCCGAATCAGTGGCAATAAATAATAGTGCAATTATTAGTGATAGAATTGAAAATCCCAATATAAATATAAAAGAAAATCCAACTGCTAATACAAGTAGTTCATAAAGTATAGACAAGTTCTTTTTTCTTTTACAATTTAAAACTCTCTCCTCTACAAATATTTTCTCAGTTCCTTTTTTTATTTAACTTTTTTTTCAATCATTACTTATTTAACTTTTTTTTCTCAATTACGCTTTTGCTAATTTTGAAAAAAAGAAGTGGCAACACTTTTATTATTCTGAAATATTTTTGTTGTTGTCATTTTTTGACGATAGAACTACTCCCAATTAGAAAATAAATTCTTTAAAAGCTCACTTTTTATATAATTGACAAGAAATCTTATTCTTTTACCGTAGGAACACAATTGCACCGTATAGACGTAGTAGCATACGACGTAAACACACTGTCAAATTAAAACTTGTAAAATTGTATACATGCAAAGGCACAAAATTTTGAAGCGTATTTACGTCATACGTCGACGTACGTGGGTAAATTTACGGCCTTACGTCCTATGTTGTTACGACTTACGACCCAATTGTGTTCCTAGCATTAATCTTTTTCTTTTCCCTTTTATATAGAAAATACATTTTTCCAAAACACTTATAAAATAAAATAATAGAAGTTTTAATAAATTAAAAAACCACTATAAAAAAAATTTTATAACATAAAAAAATTTATCAAAATATTTATAAAACTTAAAATATTTTACCTACACACATGTATTATGATTAGAAAGTTGTTTGCGCTTTCTTAACAAACGTTCCATTTATATGTATAAATACAAATTATATTTTAATCTTAAAGATTAATTGCAAAAAAAAAAAAAATTTACTGCTGAAAAATAAATAAATAATGATCCAACTTTACTACTGAATGATAAATTCGAGTAAATTTACTTACCTTATTAAAACTAATAATCTTTCTTTTGATTTCTAATTCTATTACAGGGAAACATCCATTTTAATTTATTCACTGAATTCGTTGCGAATTAATAATTGTCATCTTTAACCTCAAACATTTATTAACAACTTTAATCTTAAAAATTCATTTATAATTTTATCACAATAGACAAACAACAATTTGAAGTATTTAAAGGTATGTAAATAAACTTTTTATTTAAAGAATATGAATACAGAATTAAAAAAAAAAACAGATAAACTTTATATTTACAAATAGTTTATTTGAAGACGTGCCAAAGAATTAGTCAAGTTAAAAAAAATAAGTGTAAAATACAACAAAAACATGTATTTGATAAGAAGTTTTACGGTTGCTCAACTTTAATAAAACAAATTTTTTAAAACACACCTTATTATAATAATAAACAATTAAATTAGGCCAACAAAATAGCATTATGACATATTTAAATGTTTTTTTTTATCTAATTTGAATGAACGTGGAAATAAAATCCACGAGTAAATTTACTGTAAAGAATTTTAATTCCATTTGTGCAAATAGAACATTTTTTTAGCGTTTGGTGCAGATATTTCTGGATATAGGAAATGTTTGGAATTTATTTTAACAGATAATTTTTGGCAAATCTTTTCTTTTAATACCGAAACAGTGGTGCACAAAATTCAAACTATGGTTCTATTGCTGCACATTTGTGTACACAAAGTCAAGCGTTTGAAATATTATTATTAATGCAGATCATTATATCCTTAGGTAATACTTTAAGCACTAAAACCAACAAAAAAATTTATTAATGTACATAGTTAAAAGACGAAGAGCTAATAAATCAGAGCAGGTTAAACTCTCTTTTTGGTTTAAAATGCGTTTACACCAACAAATCTTTAAATTAGTAAACATATAAACCATCTTTAAGCTCATAAAATTAGGCGTTTAATCCAAATTTTTAATATTTTTAATAAGGCTTAAGTTCATCAAATTTAATTTTCATTAAATTATTTTTATGAAGAAAGGAATTTTACAACATGAAAATTAATTAAAATTTACTGATAATTTTTCATTCTTGACTCAATCTGGCCTCGAACCCAGGCGTTTTTACGGACAGGTTACCCTGACATGTTTCGATTGCAACCACTCAATCTCCTCAGAGGGCTTGCCGTTTAACACTCGCAGCCATCGACGACTGCAGACGTCATTAGTCAAACATCAATCCTTGAATCAAATTGTATTTAACCTTTGGTAGATCGAAATTTGCTTTTGAATGATTATCTATTTTAATTTATTTTACATGTTCTTCCTTTACTTCTGTTTTTTCGTACTTTTTGTCAAGAATTCTTCTTGAAGTTCAAAGTACATATTTCGTTTTCTGTTTTTTCATCTTCTTGTCCTTCTTTTTCCTGCTGACCTTTTCAGCACAACTTGAAGGACAAATGCAAACATAGAGCTCGTGCCTTAGCTTTAACAATAATTAGTATTGTGATTATTTTGTTGAACTATTTATGGTTTTTAATCCAAATTTTTAATATTTTTAATTAGGCTTAAGTTCATCAAATTTAATTTTCATTAAATTATTTTTAATATTATTATAATTAAAAATATTAAAAATTTGGATTAAAAACCATAAATAGTTCAACAAAATAACCACAATACTAATTATTAGGCGTTTAAACTACCAATACAGACCATATGGATTTGACAAGATAAATCGTATTGCTGATACATATTATTTGTTTAACTACATTTAATACATGGGAGACTGATTTAAGGTTGTTCAGTTTAAACAACATATAAATTTAAGCTTAGTTCAACTAATCCAGCGTTTAAACATTCACTAATTTATTAGCCATACGAATCACTTTCTCAGTCGATCTAGCGATGTCCGTCCGTCCGGCTTGTTGGTTGCTTATTGATACAAACTTGTGCGTAAAGTGCAGGGCCCTATTCCACAAAACAACTAATCAGTTTGCACTTTTCAAATTTTTCGTCAATTTGCAAAACTTTATGTTCCTCAGAACTATAAAATTTGATAAGTTGAAATTGATTTGCAAAAACATACCTACCCGCTATCTCCATTCCTTAAGGGGACTCTCAGACAAAATTTTCTATACAGAGTAGAAATATTTTTAAGAAAAAGTCCCATAACTGCCATGAAGAAGCCCCTAGGGCGCTAAAATGTTCGACCGGCCTCCATTAGTTTTTCGCCATATTCTTTTTTTAACATACTTGCCCTTTATCTTCACCCCTTAGGGGGGCTCCCATACAAATATGGGGTTATATGAAATTCTTAAAATTAATTAAACTTTTTTCATCTTCTGTGAAACTTGTGAACTTTAATAATTTATGGCTTGTTTTGTTTGACATTTCTCAATATAAGACTAACTCAATTTAATCCATGGAAAGATACACAATCGAGCAACGCGTTAAAGTTATTCTGGTTTATTATGAAAATGAGCGTTCACATCAAAATGCATATCGTGCACTTCGTAATTTTTTCGGTCAATTTAATTTAATCGAAAAATTGTTCAAAACTTTTAACAAACTTGGTCAGTAGGAGATGTGAAAACACCAGTGCATGCTCGAACAGCGGAAAATATTGCTGCTGTTCGCGATAGTGTGGCTGAAGAGCCGCCCACCTCAACTCGTCGTCGTGTCCAACAATTGCACCTCTCAAATTATGTATAAAGACTTGCATATACACGCTTACAAGATGCAATTGACTGAAGAACTTAAGCCACTTGAACATTCCACACGTCGTCAATGGTCAGAACGGTGGCAGGAAATGGCAACAGTGGATGATCAATTTTCGAAGAAAATCATTTTCAGTGATGAGGCACACTTGCACCTCAGTGGATTCGTCAATAAGCAGAATTGCAGCATTTGGGCGAATGATAATCCAAGAGTGATTGTCGTAAAACCAATACACCCACAAAGAGTGACTGTTTGGTGCGGTTTTTTGGCTGGCGGCATCAGTGGGCCGTATTTTTTTTCAAAATGAGGCTGGTCATTACTGTGAATGGTGTTTGCTATCGTGAGATGATAACGAACTTTTTATGGCCCGAATTGGAAGATATGGATGTGGATGATATGTGGTTTCAGCAGGACGGTGCCACTTGCCACACAGCTAACGAAACAATAGCTCTTTTGCGCGGCAAATTCAATGGCCGTGTTATCTCACGTAATGGCGATGTCAATTGGCCGCCAAGATCATGTGATTTGACATCGTTGGACTTTTTTTTTTTGGGGTTATTTGAAAGAAAAGGTGTACGACTATAAGCCAGCAACAATTCAAGAGCTAAAGGATGAGGTAATTCGGCAAATTAACGGCATAGAACCTCAATAAGGGTGCGTTCGTAAATGCATCACTGCGCTGCATCAGAAAAGCAAACTTTTTTAAAACCGATAAAAAATAAATATAATTTTCTTTTAATTGTACGACTATTATTTTTTGGAGTATTTCAAAATTTGTTAGTCCACAGTTACTTCACTGATAAATATATGTATAACGATTTGAAATCACTGATGCAGCGCAGTGATGCATTTACGAACGCACCCTAATGCCTCAGCGTCATCGAAAATTTGGACCATCGGATGGAGGTGTGCCGCCGAGGTCGCGGCGGCCATTTGGCCGATATTTTGTTCCATACATAATTGAACCATACCCATATTCTGTGGTTTTCATGGGCAACCGCGTATGTCTATTTTTTCGATTTTGAAATGTTGATGCTATATTGCTTAATTTTAAGCGCTCTTTACATTTTTTAAAAAAATTTTAAAAACAGATAGACCCATTCCGATGTATGAACTCAATTACAAAGATCAAAAGGTGCAATATCTAACCCATAGTTTGATCTAGAATGGGGTTTTCGGCTCTCCTGAAAAATTTTATTTTAAGACATACGCGGTTGCCCATGAAAACCACAGTATTATCATAATAAAAAGAAATCACAATAACTTCCTAAATAATTTGTGTTTTATTCAAAATCAACATCGGCCCTTAAAATGTAACCACCCTTTATTACAGTTATGTTGTTGCCAGGGAATCACAAAAATTCAAAATAAGTTTTTGGCTAACTATTCAAGCCTTAATGCCAGGGTATCACAAGTCCTCGTTCGACCTAAACGTTCGTATAGCAAGGCGAGAGCTTCCAGAATCCGCTCCAGAGCATTTGGTATCCACTAGTAAACGTCTGAGCTTTATATGGTTCCCCACCAGTCACATTTAGTTATTTGTTGTTCTCCAGCAGCCAAACGCGCCGCGATATTAGCTAATGCGAGGTGACAAACGCACGAAAAGCAGACAAACAATAATCAACTTTGTATTCCCGAAAATAACTTTGATAATAAATTTGCATGTGCCCGTGCATAAAACTGAATTGGCAAATTGGTTTTTTTCGTTGTTTTCTTACGAAGACAATAGAATGAAGCGGTATGTTTTTTAATTTTGTTTTTTCTTTTAACCCACTTACAACTACAATTCGAGTCGGAAAGAACCCAACCAATTGTAGGGGGATGTAAGAAAAGATAAACTCACTGTTTATTGTTGGTGTTTTGTTTAAGCTTTGATATTGTTACAAGTAAGACTTAAGCTGGAGGTCCATAACACGCGTTTTCGCCTCCACGCAGCGAATGCTTTTATAACCTTACTTGATTTCTACGTTTCAAGCTACATGCAACGCTTTTTATGCAGCAGCAGCGCAAGTAAAAATAAAATTTAACTTGTCAAAATCAGCTGATCTGTTCGAGCGCTGCTTGTGACGCTTACAAAAGTAGAAAGTAAACCTACTTTTCGCCTCCAGGCATCTTCGCTTTTGTGCATGTAACTTACTAGGTATAACTACACAGATTCTACTTTTTTAACAGCTGCTTATGTTGCGAAAAAGCGAGTAACGCGTGGTGTGGACCTCCTGCTTAAGAGTGTTTATAACTCTTATTCGCTTTAGGGTTTTATTTGTTTAATATTTTAGGCTTTTCTAAAATCTTTGGAAAAGGTTTCCTAATGAGCTGGTCGAAGCAACCGACGAAATGCGCATAGAAGCTAGCTTTCCCTCAACAATAAATTTCAGTGTATTTATCAAATATGAAAAACTGGAAATTTAGCACGTCATACGGAGACCGTATTAATAATAAACTTTGTATTCCCGAAAATAACTTTGACAAAAACGACCTGATTGTCCTTAAAAACTAATGACAAATTGCAAATACAAAATAAAAATATATCGGTACATATCTTCCAAGTGTATTTTCTTATATCGAACTTTTTACCAAGAACAAAAAGAAATAACATCGGTTTAAGTTTTTCTTAAATAAACGGATATGTTTTGTTTTTGATGGTGATAATGATGTTATATCGATTATCAAAGTAATTTTTGGGATTACAAAATTTTTAATTAATAAGATTTTGTTTGTCGTGCTTAATTCCCAATTTTTATTCTTGATAAAAACACTGAAATTTATTGTTGGAGGATATGTTTCCTGATGATAAAAATTGGGAATTAGGCACGACAAACAAAATCTTGTTATGCTGGGTACACACAGTGCAACCTACATGCAATCTGTTTCAATGCAACCTCAAAATATCAAAGCGTTTTGATGTTGATGCAATCTAGAATGAATAAAAATGAATTTAATTCACCAGATTGCGTAAAAACGTTGCATAGTGTGTACTCAGCATTACATATATCCATAATTAAAACTGTCAAAAGAAACTAAAAAAATACTAATGCTCGTATTGTGAAAGATAACTAAGAGTTAATTGTTCCGTTCTGTTTTGTGCGCTTTGCATGAAAGTTGTTCGTCATAAACGTCAAAAACAAAACCTTATTTTTTGCCCTTGCATAGTTCTTATTTTTTATTTTTAGCAGTTTGGTGTTCTCAGAAAATTAAACTTTTTTATTAAAAGGTTTACTAAATTGCTTTTTTCTGCGCCGATTTCTTACGTTTCATAGCAAAACTGCAAATCTTGTCTTCATCTTTTTCTTTCGATGCAGTTTTTGTTAGAATACGATTGATGCAAAACTGAATGGGGGAACGTAATCGAAAAGCAGATTATTATATGGTAGGGTGAGAATTCCTGCTCAATGGCCTGGCTTTGAGGCGAGGAAAACCCGTGTGCTACTTGGGTTTGGTAGAAACCGGGGTGTCTACTCTCTTTTCTGATGCGAAAGCTAAATGCCAACTTGGTACTTGTCAGATTATTTTACAAAATTTTCACAGCACCTAGCTTGTCTCGTTTTGAACTAAAAAACTCTGTTAATAAATTCAGTAACAAGCTTAAAATATGTTTTTTATTAATTCATTTTAAGAAGCGAGAAGCGCTTTAAAATTATTTTGTATTTCTTCTGACTCAAATATTACAAGAAGTGATCTGCTTAACAAAATCCAATTAGCCGCAGACCAAAAGAAAAATTGAGGAATTCTACCTACTTCAACTTTTTAACTGTTATTATTCTTTATACATAGTTTTACAATATAAAGGAGCTACAAGTTAATTTACATACAAAGTTTTACATATATAAGGCTACAAATTCATTTATATGTGTACTTTGTTTAGATGTGTGTATGCTAATATTAAATTATTGAAATAGACAAGTGAGAAGAAATGAAACAAATTTAATACAGACGTTTGAAAGACTTAAGACTTTCATTCTGCGGCAACAGTTCTCTCTATCACTTTCGCAAAATTTCAAAGAGTACCAATCGGTAGATTTGCTACCATTTTCTTTCGCATAGAGAATAGCCCTCAAGTTTAGGATGGTGACATCGGTCATAACGGGACATTGGTCGAAAGGGACCCATACGTTGAGGCCTAGGTGATAATGACTACTGCAAAAGTTGTCATGATGAGAAGGAGGAGAAACAGTTTTCCGCATTCTCTGCCAATGCCCCGGTCTCGGGGTAATAAAGATAAGGTATTTTGAGTGACAAGAATGGCCATACTTGAATGCTATATCTAATGAGGTACTAAAGTCGATCTCTTTTCTGCAGCGAATCGAAATGGTTCGCGGCTGCAGTGATGTATGGAAAATAATCTGTTGAACACTAGCCGACTCTGGTCACTTGCTCAGGCTATCATAAGGGGACTGCTATAAGGACCATTGAACCAAACCGAGTGTTACTTTATGCCCCTATTGCGGTTCTCCACTCAACTCAGTTTGGTCGTCTAATAGTAAATCGAACTTATGCACAATCAAACTCATTTTAGGTATTGTGATACCCAACTGTTTTTAGTTGAGTTTACTAAAGTTGCGAACTTAAAATATCACGTTTGATAAGTAAAAATTTTATAAAATTCAATAATTTTTTTAAACTAAAAGTGTTTTTAACTGTTGTGTCGAATAAAAAATGTTTATAATTGATATTAATGTCTATTTATTTTATGATGATGAAAAGGAAAACTCTTGTATAGATGCGCTACGTACAAGAAGATAAATTCGTGATGATTTCGACCCTCTTAAACTTCCCAGTATAATAAGTAACGAAACTTTCTTGTGCCTGATGAGTTATTCTTCTGGTTGGGGAAGCTGTTGGTCAATCTGCTGGTTGTATTATTGGTTCAACTGACTTAGTAAAATTATCACTTGATGGTGGAATATATTCAACACCAAAGACTTGCAATACGAGAGCTTTGGAACAGTATCCTCAAGGCTTTTTAATGGAACTTCTTGTGATAGCCCTTCCCCTGTCGCTTGAGTGTTTCTTTTATTTTTGGCAAGTTTTTTTTTATACTTGCCTTGTAGTGTATCCAAACCTGTGCCAAGAATATTATAATTAGATTAAAATTAAGATTAAGTCCCAAACTATTTAGCACCTCTATAAACTCTTCCCATAACTCCTTAAATGAATTTTTCGTCATACCAGTTTTTGGTGTTTTCCGCAAGCAATTTCTAAGTTTCTCTACATAAGCTGGACAAGCCGCCCAAATTGAGCTTTCGTTTTTATTTTCAAACTAATAAAAGTTTTTAAAAATAGCGTAAAAATTGTTACAAAAATTTATACATACGATTTCTCCATTTTGTTTTCGATTTTCACCGAATTAAAAATAAATAAACTTTAACTGTGTGTATTTAACATTTTTGTCGACCAAACTTTTACAAAGTTGAAAACGGCAATACCATGAAAAAAAAACAGATACACAACTGAATAGCCAACTGCCAGTTGAGTTGAGAATGGCAATGTGAATTTAACAAAGCCAACCAAACTTTTACAAAAGTGGAGAACCGCAATAGGGGCATTAAATAAAAAGAGAACATATTAAATTCAATTTATTGTTACATATATTTATAAGCCCTATTTGCGATTACATCGTAAACAACAATTTATAGAATTTTTTTCTTTTTTCTCGTTACAATGACGAACAAATTCACAATCTTTAAATTTGTACCGTTGCGGAGAAAACGCCCCACTGCCTTATAAAAAAATATAATTACAAAAAATCTTCTCCTGTAAAATTTTCCTTCTGTCGGTTACACAGAAAAAATTATTGCCGAATTATTTTCAAACAAACGCTTGTTTGAAAATTTTTTTAATTTCTATAAATTTTTTTACTGAATCAATCAATATTTTTGTTTGATTTTTAGTGCTGGTTCACACAGGTCAAGTTTGACTCTTCAAGTCTTGAGCTTTTAGGAGAGAGGGGTAAAGAGAATGGAAAGGGGTACATACTTGACCGTACCAGTCAGTTTTGTATTTTTCTTTTCTTTTTTCATCCGTAATATAATAAAAAGCTACAAAGTTGAAGGAAAAGAAAACAAAAATTAATTTTGTGCATGAACGTGAACGCAAGTTCAAAAGAAAATTTAAATAAAACTGTTCAAGTAAACTTGACCTGTGTGAACCAGCACTTATTTAACCAACAAAAATGTGGACAACTCTTCAAAAATCTAATAAACGCGTTATTGGTGTAAGTTTTCATAATTTTGTATGAAATATTTAACGCTCTTTAATGTTGTCGTCTTTTTGCATTTTTTTATTTGATCGTAAGCAACACTTCTTTATGTGAAATATAAGAACAAGAACAAAAAACACACACAGTCTATTTTTGGACGCTTTAAAAAAGTGCAACTATAAGAAAAACAATAGCAGAAACAACATTATAATAAACAAAATCCCGTATTCAATTTTTTAAAACTGTTTGGTTAAATACATCAAATACAAAAATAGAATGATGACGAAAAACATATTGAGTCGGTCTGCTGCCGTTTTTGGTTACATTTCTTCTTTAGCAAAGGAAAGGATACAGCAACAGAGGAGAGTGATAAAGAAAAACATTGTGTTGTGTGTATAAATAAAATAAGACTTCGTTCAAAAATTATTCCAACAAAAAAAAATGTCTCAAAGCCAGCCGGCGGCTCTGCTCTGCCGTCATCTTCTCATACAGTGCTTACTTGTGTGCGCGTCATGCCATTGCTTGTGCAAAAACTTTTTTTTTTACATTGAAATTTAATATATTAATTACAGTAAACTTTTTGTTTGATTCAGTTAAATTATTTGTTTGTAAAAATCCGTGTTTTTTTCAATAAACAAAATGCAAATAAATTGTTTGAATATGCGAATTTGTTTATAGGACCGATTTCAGACAAAAATTTGTTTGATTTTACAAATTTTTTGTTTGAATTGGAAAAATAATTTTTTCTGTGTACGATAGAATTGCAAATAGGTCTCGATTAAATTTCTTTTTAATCTGGTTTAGTCTAAATACCTTAGATCTCTTTAGTATACTGCTGCATTTGAGTCTTGCGTTATCGTTTTACAGAACACCTCTCTTGCGAGTTCAAGGTACAATCGCAAGTGAACCGGTCACGACCGGCTGATTGACATGCAACAACAATTGAAATTGTACCCAGAAAAATATTACCATGGTGTAATTGTAAAGTAAATACACCATGAATATTTCTTTTATTTTAATTGAAATTTAATTTTTATTTGTTTTTTTTTTTCTTTTATTCATCATTTATTTTGTTCATTTTATTTTATTGTTATTTTTCATTTAACATTTCATAATATATACTAAACTATACATATTATGTCCTTTTTATAAATAATTCTTGTATGTGTTTGTTGGTCTGTGTGTGTGAGAGAGAGAGGGAGAGAGTAGTTGTGTGTGAAATTGAATTGGATGAAAGTATTTCATTGCATTGCTTTTGTTTAACCATTTTGTCGTCCTTAAAAACACAAGTGTGTGTTGGTGTCTAGGTGTGTGTGTATGTTTGTATGTAAAGAGAATGAAATTTATTGATAAAGTTGCATAATATAGTTTTATGATTCCTTATCAATTTTAGTTTATATATGTATGTATATATGTCCTTTTATTTATCTGTATGTTTGTATATGAGTTGAAAAGTAATTAAATATACTTTTCATTTTGGATTTTTGTTTAAATAGTTCTTAAAATGTTTTGTAGTTTATTTAAAAAGATGCAACACATTTTATGAATTACTTGTACTTAAATAACTATTTTTATTTTTTTCAATTTATTTATTATAATAATATATTTTTTTTTATTTATTTATGGTTTTTGTTTAATCTTTTTTATTTTTATTTAGTTAATTACAATATGATACGGAGTAATAACATTCAGTTAACAAAATTAGGAGGTTTGTTAATAAATAATAATTAACTTTAAATAGATTTTACTAAATTTAGTTTAAAATTAATTTGCAATTTGAGTTGAAATTATTATTTAAATTTTTTTTTTTAATTGTTTCTGCTAACCATTTTCTGTTTTCTCACAATCTGAGTTGACTCTGATGCTCCTCCCTAAAAAAGAGACAGTGTATTTTATGAGACATTTAATTTTTTGTTATTATTCTTTGCAAGCAGGGATCCGTAGTATCACAATTGATTTATATGTCTAAGAAAGACTTATTGCTAACTCTACCTAACATAAGATCTGGGGGTCAAATTCAGCATTCGATATCATTTGAAATTTCTATTTAAATTGTATTGTAATTTTGATCGATATCGAATGCCGTTATTTGACCCCTGCCTTATTTATAGTAGTCTTAGAGAGTTGACTTCATCAAATAAAGGTATATTTTTACTTAAACCTGTTTAGGTTTCAGTATCCTCTTAACAGATACCTAATAAACATGATATAGGGTGTTTTTTAAACTGCATGAGAACATAAAATGATAATACAAGACAGACATTTTTCCCATAAATCGGACCGTATGTCGTCAATGGTGGCTTTAATATTGGCTTCCAATGTTTCAACGGATTTGTCAGCATAAGCCAATGACTTAACTCAGCCCCAAAAAAAGTAATCCAGAGGAGTTCAGGGAACAGGACCACTTCAAGAAATAAAGTTGCCACAAAATTGAATTTGCAATAAATCGATTGTTTAGTGCTGGTTCACACACGTCAAGTTTGAATCGTCCAGTCTTGAGCTTTAAGGAGAGAAGGGAAAAGAGAATGCGATTTCTTTTCCCCTCTCTCCAAAAAACTCAAGACTTGACGAGTCAAACTGGACGTGTGTGAACCGGCACTAAGCGCGCTGTATGTAAGTTGTGCCGAGCCGCCTTGTTGGAACCAAATCTCGTTGATGTTTACCTGGTTAGATTTAAGAAACGAAAATTCAGTCAGCATGGTTAAATAGCGCTTGCCATTCACCATTACGGCAGCTCCTTGCTCATTTCAAAAGAGCGTGTAAGCCGCACCAAACAGTAAATTTTAATTTTGACGGCTTGAGGATTGACCCCGCTTATTGCCGTAGCCATTTTTTAGCATTGACTTGCATGACTTGCTTAACCTTACTGAGCAGAAACGCCAACACAACTTGACATTCTCAGCTATCAAACCATAGAAATCGATAGCGATATTTTCATGCAGCTTAAAAAACTCCCGATATAAAGAAAATACTTGTGTCGAAGTTTGGACCACCAAAATTCTTCCTTATAGGAGTTTTAAAAGTTATGGCTCAGTTAGCCGGGGTAACAGAAACGATGGAAATCAGCTGATTCATTTTGTTGTATGTAAAGCAATTAGAACGATTACAGTTAGCAGTAAGATGTTACGTCTCAATCTGTAAGAAATAGATTGGTCTTACTTTTTTACGGTAAGGTTACTGTTACTATTACTCCCGGCTGAGCCTTTAAACAAACCAAAAGTATCCTTATAAGAAACCTTTATCATTATAACCTCGAAATTTGCTTTGTAATTTGTATTGAGTTACAGAGTTTTATGGTATTTAAATAATTCAATTTGTTCTCTATCTTATCTGCATTTTAAACACTACAGCTAGATCATTATCGGGTTGCCCTACCGACCATTTAAAAAAAAAAATTAGTTAGGTATGTGGTATATATAATTTGAATACACATTTACTGAATCCAAAACTTGTTTCGCGAAATTTTTTATCGTTCTGAGAAACTAAGCATTAATTTTGCTCCATATAAACGTTTGAAAAGAGTTTATTAAGTATTGTTTTGCTCTACACGCTACTGTTTGGCGAATGCTGCAAATTCCTCATACAAACACGTTTAACATTTTCAAAAAACTTCAGGTAAACCTTCATTGTCGTTTTTCTCACTACGACTTTTTGGAAGTTGCGCCAAAGCACTAACGACCTGTCGCGTCCGTTCATTAATTAATTAAACCTCATTTAATTAAAAGACAGTTTTGCTTGAGCCTGACAGCTTTCTTAACGGAAACCAAACAAACCTGGGAACCTACGAAAGGGTTAGCTGTCAAACAAACTGTCACACTGCGCTAACTTTTTGACATTTATGACCACTTTACTCTGGCAAATCATCATAAATAGATTTGCGCTTGAACTACGCTACCTACTTGTTCAAGTTTACTTGAAAATCAGTCATCGTTTAGGGCAACTTATGGACGACTTCGTGATTTTAATTGCGCACATAATCGTCCGTCCATCTAGTTTTGGGTTAAGGGCCTTGTTAATAAGCCAAACTGCAGCATAGTCTGAGTTCATACGGCTTATGTCTTATTGACAAGATTCTTCCTTTTTCTTCTTTGAACGTGAATTGGCGTTCAAATGATTCATGTCATGTTGACGACATGTGATTTTTGATATTGAAAACAATAACAAAATTAAACAACGAATGAAGAAGCAAAACGTAAAGACAGTACATACATCTGTGTACTCGTTTCTTTTCCCCTCGTCCCTCTCGCCTATAAAGTAGCAATCTTGTCAATAAGAAATGAGCCGTATGAACTCAGACATAAGGAGTAAGACCAATATACAAAACAACCTGCAGACTCCATTACATAGAGAAAAATGCTCAGTTTGGTGAGCTTTCTTCAAATATGTCTTGAAAAATTAAGTCGAAACTTGCGTTACGCTTAATGATGATCGTTTTGTTTTAAAATATGAATGATATTGACACAGTCGATAACTACTTTTAAAAGCACTAGGCGCTAGGTGCCATACAGCGACTTCAACCATCGACTTATTGTAATTTAAATTTAGCTATAAGTTGGTTTTGAGAAATGGAGCTCCAAGGTTGTACGGTTTGACTCCTCTTGAGTATTTGCTGTCGGGCTGCGTGACGTCACTGGCTTATACTGATAACTAAGCAACAATTGACGCCTTAAAAGCCAACATTGTTTTTGCCATTCTTGACAAGCGGCTGGCAATGCTCGAAAAAGTTTTCCGAAATTGTAATTCCAGAATGCGCTTCGTCAATAACAGTTGTCGTACCCATATGCCCGATATCTTCTTTAAATCTTAATGTCGTGTATTGGTCTTTCGAATTGAAGAAAACTGGTTTGATTAACCCTTATAGGCTTTTTACACTGATCAACATCTAACATCTTCCATCAAAGATGTAGAAAATGTGAAACACATTGTTCACATCTACCATCAAACAAAAATGTCACCAACAAAATATTTAAAAAAAAATTTTTTTTTACAAAAGTACCAAAATTTAAAATCACCCAAAAATGTATTTATAATTAAATATTTTTTTAAAATATCAGCCATGTCACAGAGTACAATTCCGTTCGGAAACGAAATTCATTACGAAATTTGGTGCTTCAGGAAATGACAAAAACATTTTTCGCAATGAGCCATTTTTGTTTTGGGAGTTTTATGTATCTGAAAGGCCAAAAAACTATAAAAATAGACTTTTTATCAATAAAGAAATATGTGTTCTTCGGTTCCGAACGGATTTGTAATTAAACAAAAAATCATTGTAAAAAAGGGAGAACTTGACAAATGGTAACGCTGCTGTTACTATATTACCGTCCCCCATAAAAAAACGGGGGGGGGGGGGGGGGTTACTCTCTATTGCGATGCGAATTCAATTGCGATGCGAAAGCTTAATACCAACTTGGTACTCTCTATCACTTTCGCAAAATTTTATAAAAATAAAGCAATACTGGCAATAAAAAATACAGATGGCGCAGATTGACAGTAATAAAATGTCAAAATATGTAAAAAAGATTGAAATTGGAAAATTTTAATAAAATAAATATTGAAAAGAAAAAAATAAGAAGATGCGCAAGACAAATGCGCAAACGCACTAAAGAGCGTCAAACTCAAGATTTGCTACCAATTTCTTTCGCATCGCAACAGAGAGTAACCCCCAAGAACTGCCAACATAAGAACTTAAAAATAAGTCTGTTCAAAATGGAGAATTTGCATATATTTTCTCTTTAATACAAAGGCGCATGATTTTTCTCCATATAAATATTATATAGTCGTTTATAACACTGGTTTACAGCCAAAAAATACCAAGAACACCACATGCCTAGATAAGTTAATTGGGACCTCCTGAACACGAAAATCGCTGTAATTTTTTTTCCTAAGTACCGTTTTTTAGATAACGGTACTTTTGTGTTTTTCGGTGTATGATCCCACTCAAACCCTTGTGGAGCCGAACCAAAAAGTCCGATCGAAATAAATGGCATATTTGATAAGAAATGGCTGAGTAATGGCACCTCAAAATTCAAAAAATGTCAATTTTTTACGTTTTTTTCAAAATTTTTCATTTTCATTTCGTTTTTTTACTACGTTATATTAAATATCTGGAATGTTTTATTTCTTAGCCAAATAGTATATTTAATTACCAACATTTTAAGCGTAGTTTGAAAAAAATCGGATAAAAGATAAAGTTTTTATTAAGGATTTTGTGAAACGACAATATTTTCATCTCATATAAAATTCCGTGTTTTTTAAATACGTTTAAACTGATGGATTATTTACAGGATTTTCGTGTTCAGGCATGTGGTGTTCTTGGTATTTTTCCAAATTAAAAATTTGTAAAGCAGTGTAATCAAAGGATTAAGATTTTCTCTTAATTTTGTAAAACACTTCATTCAAACTTCATACAAATTTTAAAAATTTCTCGGCACAAGATGAAGGGATTTACATAATTTTTTTACGATTCCAAGTTCTATCTATTAGAAAAAAGTTTTCCAACATTTTTGGCCCTTCTTTTTTTGAGTTTTTGAAGCAAAAACCGACTAAAACTTTCTCTTAATTAAAATCATCTTAAACTTGAAATTTTTATTCAAATCAAACTAACTTTCTACTAGCAATTGAGTTTTTTAACCTTAAACCAAATAAAGTAAAATCTAAATTTGTTAATAAAAATAATAAATTTTGTTTTTAATAAAAAATTAAAGTTTCTTTTTTTTAAATTTTTGTAGATAATGTTCATTTACAAGTTATTTAATAATTGATTTGTATTTTTCTTTCATTTTTTTTTTTTTGTTTACTTTTTTTTTTTTTTTAATAAAATTTTTTTAAAACTGTTCTTTAATAATAAAAAATATAAAAAAAAAAGATTCTCAAATAAATGCAATAGATTCCATTTCAAATTCAAAATTTTATATTTATATTTACTCGTAATATATATTTTTTTTTATAATTAGTTTTCTTAATATAAATACAAGTATTCTTAAATACATTTATCTAAAGTTAATAAATTTTATTACTTTGTTTCGGTTTTTTTCTTTTTTTGTTGATTTTGTTAGATATTTTTATTTTTTTAATGGTCAAAGTCAGTGTGCTTTAGCTATTTTTAAATTTTATTTAGTATTTTGTATTTGTATATCTACTGCAAGAAATCAGGCAGATTATTTATTGGGCTCTTTTAACGATTTCAAAATTGGCTGGATACAAACAGAAGACTTACCCCCGTTTCTACAACTTAACGATAGCTAAAGGTAGAATTCTAAAGGCCGTATTAAAAGTGTTTCATTATTACAACTTTACTTTAGTCAACTAAGAAGGACGAACTTTCCTTAAACTTATCGCTCACCTTGGGTTAAAGTAAAGTTTTAATAGTGGAACATGTTTTATAAGGCCGATAAATATCTATCTTAAGCTATTGGTAAATTGTGAAAACGGCCCTTAGAATTCTTTCAAAAAAAGTTTAAACAATTTTAAGCCAGCTTATATCTGTGGTTTTCATGGGCAACCGCGTATGTCAATTTTTTCGATTTTGAAATGTTTAGGCTATATTGCTTAATTTTAAGCGCTCTTTACATTTTTTAAAAAAGGTTTAAAAACAGATAGACCCATTCCGATGTTTTAATTCAATTACAAAGTTCAAAAGGTGCAATATCTTACCCATAGTTTGATCTAGAATGGGGTTTTCGGCTCTCCTGAAAAATTTTATTTTAAGACATACGCGGTTGCCCATGAAAACCACAGAATATCTTTCATTGATAAGAATAAACGCATTTAATTAAAAGTTTCGTTGACTTTAGTTTCATAATTTTAAAGGAATTTGAAGGCAGATAACATTTTTATTTTATAGAAGAAAATTTATTCAGAAATCATAAAACATCTGCATTATTCAATAATAATGTTTGTAGACATCATCTACAGAGTTATAAAAACAAATGGCGCGGACTAAAAACATGCAGGAATCCTAGAAAATTGTGCCTCTTTTGTTTTACTTAAACAGATTTCTGTATTACCCAGTCACTGTATTACCCGGAACCTGTAAGCAGACTGGGAATCCCGTTTAACAGACAGTGGCTTTACTGTCATGAACCAGAACAGGAGACAGTTTTCCATATTTTTAGTGAATGCACGGCAATTCAGCGGACACGTTGTAAACTTCTGAGTCAAGCTTTAGGATGACCGATCAGAAGTATCAGGAATCAGTCTAGGTGACCTAATCAGATTTAAAAATGTGATAGACTGGATATAGTACCTTATATATGTTACTAATGTCGAGCCTTAGATAGATGTGTATAAGGCCATAAGCACCACGACCCTGAGTATATTTTCTGAAGCCTGTGTATCTCACCATTTCAGGTTCAGGCTACGTATAAGGCCTTTTACCCTGCCTGGTGAAAGATTATACATTTCAGTTGGGCTCATCAGTCCCCAAGGCTGGACAGCAACAGAGCAGATGTACTGACGTTTCGTCATCAACCTCACAAAATCGGCATATCTTGGTACTTACGTTACCCATTATAAACTGGTGGTATCTTAAAGCACAGTGCCCAGTGAATAGGACAACAAGTAGCCTAAGCAGTAGTACCTTACCTTTCTTGCCAGGGGACAGGGTTACAAATCTCTTTGACTGTCTTAACCCAGAAGTGAACGTCCATGTGTGATGGAATTCACGTTCGGACCATGTTTATATCGATCCCTTAATCTGACCGACAGTGACGCCGAAGAGAGGCTCAGGGCCTATAAATGGACGGCGAGCACCCTAGTTTACCAAGCATTCAGCCCTTTCGTTTCCCACAGGGCCCTCATGGTCGGGTATCCAACACAAATTCAAATCATTGTGTTTCCCCAAATCGTTTAGAGATGTAAAACAGTATATGACTAACCTGGACTTCACCTCCAAAGAAGATAGTGCTAGATAGTAATAGTGGCCTGGCTATCCGACATTATAAAAAATCTCAATCCCTTTGCTCTCCTCAGACATTTCTCAGCGACTGTTTTCTCATAGGCGAGCCCCTCTTAAGACTCGGGCCCATAATGCCCGCACCAGTATCAACATTGGTCCGCCCATTGGTCCCTATCAGGTATAAGGACATTAAAATTCCTATCAAATGCCAGACTAGGCAGCATATGATCACCAACTAAGATAGATGGATCTATCCTAGAATTTAAAGGATCCGCAAAGTCACCTGCCTTGTATTCAGCAATGCGCGGCATCGAATATCATTCTAGTTTTGACCTGTTCGGTCTCGGTCCACCACTGTAGGGCAGCATAGGTCAAGATTGGTCTAATTATCGTCACAAAAGTCCAGTAGATCATTCTAGGCTTCAGCCTGCATGTCTTCCCGAAGAATCTTTGGCAGGCACATTTGACTTTGTTGTCGTTCTGGTGACATGGGATAACTGAGCATTCCAGCTATGGGTCTTATCCAGGATGATACCCAAGTATTTCACCTCGTTAGAGAGTATAAAATCTTTACTGTTTAAAGCCGGTTCGGTCTGTAGTAGATAGTTTTCGCGGTGTGAATATAAAGCCACCTCTCTCTGCACCAGCCAAGTGCTAAGTTCAGTGCCTATTGCATCCCTTCCGAAATCGTCGCTTTATCAAGTCCAGTCACAGAAATCACCAGATTGTCAGCATAGCAATAAGCTCGGAAGCTCAGGTGATTAATTATCTCCAATAGCTAATCGATGACCAAGGTGCACAAAAAAGGTGATAGGACCGACCCCACCCTGTAGACAACTTTTTATTCTCGATGAGCCACATGGATCCAAATTGATTACCCTGGATGGCAGCATCTCCCCTATCTAGTTTCTTAAAAGAGCTGGAACTGCTTTTCTTGCTAGAGAAAAGTTCTTAGCCGTAGGAAGTGCAATCGAAGGCTCCCTGAATGTCGATGAACGCACACCGAGCTATTTTCCATGCAAACATGCCTTCTCAGTAGTGTTTTTGTTTTACATTTTAGTTAAGCGAACGAAGGCTTCGCTCGAAATCGATGAACAGGCAATAAAGCAAATTTAAGCAGAATTTTACTGTGACAAATATGCCAAACAAGGTTAGATTAGGCTTGGAAGGGTTATGCGCCCAAGGGCACACCTCCACTCGGATACCAATGCGGTCCCTTGTGAATCCCTTCAATATAGAGAAAGAAGAAAAACAGAAGGGAAGAAAAAAGGAGATGGCATATGAACTTAAGATAGATAATAGATGCAACATAGAACAAAAAACTCCTTCAACAGTCCCCTCATCAGAAACAACCGTCCTATTTCCCTAAAAAATCGCTGTACATCGGCCGGATTACATCTAGCTCCTTAGAATCACTGCATAAACTGCAGAAGTCCTGTATGGTATTGTCCCATTTGCTCGTAAAAGCCCTAACAGATCAATGACTCGTCAAGAACCCTATGAGAGTCCTGAAACCACTCCTATCCAATCCTAATAGAACCCTGGTTGACCCTGCATCCAAACCAGGCCATAATGCCATAGACACCATGCAATCCGAACTATCCGCACAGGACTGGTTAACGGCATCGCGGAATCTATTCCGTATTACCTCATAGTAGAAAGCCAAGATTCGAACCTTCTCTCGCGAGTTTGTCCGCCATCTCATTATTATCCTGCTACCCAACAGAATATGCCAAACAATCTTTTTTATCAAAAATTCTCATTTTTAGCTTAATATTTAAGTCCTCTACAGTAAATAAAACTTTATTCCTTTGTCATATAGGGAAGAGATTTTAATTTAGAAAAAAGTAACCCGAATACTTGGTTATTGAACAAAATCTCTTTAAAATGTTCTTAATATGTTTTATCTGTCTTCTGTTTCATCTTCGTTATCTTATCCCAATTTTTGTTATCCATTTCTTTTTATGAACTAAACGTCCTCAATAAGCTGAAAATAACGAGTTAATGCTATTTTAATAAATATATAAAATTCTACAACTAATTATGACAACATTTAACACAGAAATATAATATTCATGCAAATCATAGTAAAACTCTTAAAGTCGTTATCTAAAACTATACAGATTGCGTTTATATAATATTGAAATAATCGGCTCTAGTTGCCATTTATTTCACGTTATTCAGAAATTTATTAAGGACCAGTAGATCTTAAGTTTTTCTAGGATTTTATTTTTTGGAAATTATGACTTTAAAAGCTTTTCTATGTTTAACACTTAAGGTTAAATTCTTTTTATACTAATAGATGTGTACTTGTATAGTCGTTATAAATTTTTTTTTTTTTTTTTAAATAAATTAAGAAAAAAATATCACCGTTGTAAAAGATGGTAGATTTGAGGCAAAATTTGGGAACTATACAATGTTTTGTTTTAAATATTTATTAAAAAAGATTTTTTCTATTTAGTTTAGGGATTTGCGATTTATCGGTTGATCAGAGGTTTGATTAATCGGGTTATTAAAATAACAGATTAATCAAATTCTGAATAATTTTAATTTTGATTAATCAAGTTTATAAAATTTTATTTAACCATTTTTTAAATAAAAAAAATCAGCAACAGTTTACTATTGTAATAGTTAAAGCCTAAATGCGAGGAGAAACAGTGTTTCGGACAGGAGAAGATGTGTGAACTTCTATACGCGTGGCTCTAAGTCACGAAAAGGAGTGGACTACAGAGTACACTTAGAGGAGCTCAACCTCAATTTATTGTGAAGGCTTCCGGATAACTGTAGCCTTTTCCAGGTGGAAAGGAAGTAAGCACTAGACTGGCTCAGAATAAACGCTGTATCGACGACTGCCGAGGATAATTAGACTGATAGCCGTGCCGCTGTTATGGCCTTGGATTCCCTCTCCCTGAGAACAAGAACAGCCTTTGACTGCCGCTCATCTCTTAAAGAGATGGCTGAGCAGTTTGATATCAGGAACATATGGGTCCCAGGGTTTGGAGATATACTGGAAAACATAAAGGCAGATGAGCTTGCTAGAATTGGCGCTACCTTACGGGCTCTACTTGAACTGGAGTGCATTTGGGTGCCTCTGCTTTCCTGCAAACTCGCACTTCGGCGATCGTCTATCGATATTGATAATGATAGATGGGTCAAGAACATTGGATGCAGGACTACCAGGCAATTGTGGCCCCGCATGGATGACAGGCGAACCCTGTCTCTACTATCGATAACCAAGAGAGACGTATAATTTTTGGTATATGTTGTCACGGCGCACTGTCTTATACAGGGTGGCCCATAAGTCACTGAACATATGTTTATAATTCGATCAATTTTCCACAAAATCTTAAGCGGGTTGCAAAGTCTTGCGGAAAAATTTCATGTATTATTTATATCTTGCAAGGAAACAGTAATAATTTTTTCTTTCATTCTCCGCAGTAGAGTTCTTTCATTTAAATCAGAGTAACACGTTTGCGTATCGATGTTTCAGGGTTCTCATTAACGCTCTCCCGGACTCGTAAGATATTATCTTAGCTTCGTGCTTCAAGCGGTCTTCTTCTCAGAGATAAGTCACTGACAGATCAAAATGGCTGAAAATGAGCGAACAGCAGCTGTATTCTGTAATTCGCTTAGCTAAAGCTAAATCTCGACATCTAAAATGCCTTAGAGAACACAACATTGAAAAAATTTAGCGATGCCATTTAAAGCTAAAATTGCGGCGAATTAAATTTGTATGGCATTGCCAAATTTAGCAATGCACGTTACAGAATTGCATTCGTAGCCAAAAACCGCTAAATCAATTTTTTAGATTTTTAGCGATAGAGCTAGATTTTCTGATAGTGCACTTCTGGGGGGCTACTCTCTATTGCAATGCGAATTCAATTGCGATGCGAAATTTAAATTCCAACTTGGTGCTCTTTATCACTTTCGCAAAATTTTTTGAAAATGAAGCAATACTGGCAATAAATATTTAAGATGGCGCAAAATGACAGGAATGAAATGTCAAAATATGTAAAAAAGATTGAAATTGGAATATTAAAGTAAAATAAATAGTGATAACTTACGAAAAGAAAAAAATAAAAAGATGCGAAAGACAAATGAGCAAACGCACTAAAGATTAACAATCTCAAGATTTGCTACCATATTCTTTCTTTCGTAACCCCCCTGGTGTTAAAAAATCTCGAAATTTTCTTTGGGTTTGAATTGTTGAAGTTTGATCAGCGACATAAATCTCAACAATTTTTACTCATTCTTTAATCGTATGCATGGCTACTGAATCTCGCAAACAAAATTACAAAATAAAAAAAAATATTTCCAAACTACTAAGTCCAGTGACTTATTACCCACCCTGTTGGTGTATTTTTTAAAATTTTTTCTCGCACCACTCTGTATTGACTTATTTTGACAGTTCTTGTGAGAAACGCAAAATATTGTTAGAGAAACAGTTTTTCTCCATTCCTTCCTTCAATGATTGCTAAAAAATTGTTTAAGTGACAGACGATTCTCGCAAACTAAAGATACAGAAACACTTGTGTGAGAAAAACAATTTTTTTGTTTATTTTACACTCTTTTGTTTTGTTGCAATTCACTCGTCTCATGCGAGAAATACAAAAATGGGCTACGCTATACCAAATTTATCAAAAAGAGAAAAAGTACCAATTATTATTATCTATATCGAGCAAAATTGATTGAAATTTTTTATTTTGGTATTATGACTCTCGATATCGAATGAAATGTATCGTAATTTGAGATGATATCATTCGATATCGAGTAACCAAAGCCATTACAACTCTCTAGTTTTCATTCGATACATCAGTGTCTATCGAATGCAGAAAAATACGATAGTTTACTCGATACGATAGTTTACTCGATACGATAGTTTACTCGATATCGAATGCGGTAATTAGGCCCCTGGGCTGTGTGCTATTCGTCTACCAAATTTCTTCTTAATCCAGTAAAAGGGTTTCGCGTGTTTGAGCCACGAACTAACAAACATACAAACTTTCACTTAATAATATTAGAAGGAAAATTTATTCGATTTCAATTTCACTTGGATTCGGTTTCCAGAACATGGCTGATAATTTTAAATTTGTTATGGAAAATTAAACTAACTACAAGATATAAATTAAGAAATAAAATTATTCCGATCCCTTAGAATTTAAAAATCTTAATTAATTAAATATTAAGTCAATAAAAATGATGAGGTTTCAAAAACTGGATATGATTTTAAGATTTTGCCCCAAAAAGCGAAAGCGTTTCTAATTATAATTAGATAATTTTTTTTATAATTATATAAATACTAATAATAAATTAAGTAAAATACATTAAATTAAACAAAAAAATTTGTACATTGCTTTTAGAAATAAACGTAAAAATAAAATAAAAAGAAAAATATCTACAAACTTAACTACAAAAATTTTTAGTTTTCAATAAATATAATACAATGCTAAAAGATTATTACAATTTGGTAGATGAAACTTTGGCAAGTCTCTACACTGTGTTGAGTTAATAACTTGGTAATAACTTTTGTTTTTATTTTATTTAAATTTCGCCATGATTAAGTTTTAACATCAGCCTGTAACTTATGAAGTTTGTGGCAAAACTCCTTTACACTGCCCAGCTTTAAATAAACCGTTTTTTCTAACCCCAAAATTTTTAATTATTTGCTAAATTTTCTCCTTGTTTATTTTTTGTTTCGTTATATTTTTTTCATAGATATATTTGAACACAACTTTCTACATATGTACATACACTTAGGGACAAAAAACTAACATTCCCTTAAAAAATTTTCTTGAAATATCCATTTTTGTTCTTAAGTGTACAATAAATAATTTTATTTAATTTAAAAAAGAGTTAAGAGCTTAGTAATATAAATTGTGCTCTTTTTTCGGCTTAACTCTCTTTTTCTCTATTTGCTATGATGTTTAACAGTTTCAACAAGTGTCATTTAATTGTCATTTCTTTTTAAAATCGTGACTAAAAAACGAAGAACAAACGTAAGACTAGTACTTTTTTTTTAGTGAGATTGTGTGTTGGAGGTGATCCTTAAAGTTCTGTTACCGCATAATTGGAATCATCATTCATTGCGGGTGGGGGTGGAGGAGGTGGTAGATCATCGTCTTCGTTTATGAGTTGCTGTTGCTGCTGTTGTGATTTCGATGTAGTTGTAGTATTGTTGTTGTGCATTATACTATTCGGTTTCGGAGGAGAGCCAACAGTTGTTTCAATCGGTGGTGGGGGTGGCAGTGATGTATCGTTGTTTATCTGACGATTTGTTTCAGGCCCATTTGAATTGGTAATGTTTTTAGTATTGGGCGTAATGTTGGTTGTTTCAGAAGCCACCATATGCAAATTATTGCCACCATTTTGATGGCTATAGGGTTTTCCGCCTCCTACTCCACCGCCTCCATTATTATCGTTATTATCGAGTAGAGGTGGTGGAGAATTGGGGGTACCAACACGGGGAGGAGGTATAGCTTTCATTTGTGGTGGCAACTTCATGGGTGGTCTTTGGAGAGTTCTTAAGAGGAGAGAAAAAGCAAGAATTATATATTTTTAAGCAGTATAAATCTGTGGTCATATGGAAGAGTAGCTAAAGTGGACCAAAGACAAAATTGAATTTTCACAATGAGAAAAGGTGTTAAATCTCTAATATTTATTTAAAAAAGTTTTTTTTCAAACATTTACTTTAAGCCTCTATTAAAGTTGTTACTAATATGAAATATACCCTTAAATCAAAAAACTTCTCGAATAAAACTTTAACAAAACTGATAATATTTGCAGACTTTAATATACGACATAAGCTACTTTTCCATATTGGTACGGAAATATAAAAAAGTTTTAAAAAATTTTAATCTGAAAAGTTCAAAATGTCTTCTTACTTTGAATAATGCTGATGTTGTTGTTTTTGTTGTTGATATATTGACTCAACACTGGGTGGTTCAGCATCTTTGGGTATCTCAGGCAGGGGGCAATTTAAAATTGAAGGTTTATATTTGGGATCAAATTTACCACCCTGCCTAAGAGTTGAACACTTATAAATGCCTTTATCACGATCGTAAATGGCCGAATCCATGGACTCGGTACGTGAGACATTTAAAACATCTTGTGGTGACTTCATTTGCTGTTGCTGTTGTTGTTGTTGCTGCTGCTGGTGCTGGTGGTGTGAAGAGGGTGGCATACGACCCCCAGAGATCTGTGCTTGCTGCTGTTGTTGCGAGTGATGACCCGGTATTTGAGGATTTACACTATTCTGTTGGGTATTTTGTCGTCGCATGGTTGCCAAATTGGAGACGTAAATAGATCCTTGATTAACAGCCACTAAAGGTTGATAAATCGAGTGTGGATTATTAACCTGATTGCCGTTTGGAGCCAACGCAGCCATGTGACCGGGTATTTGTTGGTAGATTTGATTGGGTTGACCATGTTGACCGACCAGATGATGCTGCTGGGGATGTTGATGGGCAGCTGTAGAATAAGTTCCATATTGTTGCTGTTGTTGATGGTAAATGGCATGTTGATGTTGAGCGGCCGCCACTGCTGCGGCTGCTTCATGAGAATGGGGATGAGGATGTGGATGGTGGCAATAGATCGGTTGGGGAGCCATCTGTTGTTGCTGCTGTTGCTGGGAGGATGCCGTTGTTTGCCGATTGGGTTCGCTAGAGACTGATGACGGTTTTCAGTAAAAATCATTTGCTTCCAATGTTTTGCATTGTTTACTTAAGGTTGCATATTTACCGTTATTTGGGCCTAAAAGTAAAATCACCACCATGATTTACAATTGCATATTAAATTAAAGTCAATATAATTAAATATCTCAAAGAGAAAACTAAATAGGAATCGGTCATCTACCAGAGAGACAGAGTAAGAAATCTAAGTAATGCTAAAATAGGTCTTTTTAAAAAAGGGATGATTTTAAAATATTTTTTAACCGCTAAAACAACTCTTACCGCTTAGGTGTGTGGGGCTATGATTGTGCGACGGCAAACGACCAAGCGTATGCGTGCCCATAGCCCTCATGTTCTGCTGCATGTGCACATGCGCCATCATCTCGTGTTGTGCATGTCGCTTCGAGGGATGCTGCAAAGTGTGCGAGCCACTAATGACCGGTGGACTAAAGTGCCTGAAAATAAGATTTGAACGAGAATTTAAATAAAATCTTTCACGTTTTAAACTCTCACCCATTGTGGTTCCTTGGTAAAGTTCGTGAAGCATTCAGCATTTGTTGATGATTCTGGGGAGCCGGATGGGATATATAAGAAGGTTCATCTACTTGAGCATAATCATTTCGTTTTCTGATATAGATCCAGGTATGGGAATCAACCCATACCATAATGGTCAGTAAAATGGCAGCTATGAAGCTGGCAATAAGCATAAGTACCAAGCCTAGCAAACCACCTTCACATAGACCACGACTAGCAGCCAGAAAATTATGATGCACCGTCTTACAATCGACCAGGGCAGTGAGTTGGGTCAGCAGTCGTTCACTGCTATTTAAATCGGCATTAACTGCCCCCAATTTCGGTTGTAAGCCCGATGATTTAAAAAGTACTAAGGAAATTTTCATTACTGTAGCCATAGCACTACGTGCATTGTTTAGAGAATTTTGAGATTCTCTTAGACGCTGGGTAAAGGGGTTAGTGTGACCTGGTTCACATTGGGTATAGTGCAACAATACATTAGTCGGTAGATCCCGCGGAGCCACTGATACTAGGAAGTCTGCTGGATTTATGCATAGATCTCCCACAGCCACGGACGACGACAAATAGAGGCCTGACATTAGCCACGATCCAGTGACAGCCAGCAAACCGCACACGCTAAACAATATCAAAGCGCAGCGCGAATGCCGCGCCACGCCCACTAATAACACAGCACAAAGCACTAAGAGCAAAGCCAAAGTAGCTACTGTACCAGGCCAACGTATCAATTCCACTCTATCGCCATCCTTTATTTGTGAAATTGATAAATCGATAAATAATTCACTACCACTACTTCTTCAAACACTTACCGATAAAAATTTAGTCATAGTAACACTGGTCAAGGGTCTGCGTATATCACTGGCCGCATTCGTAGCCAGGGTAACGTTTCCCTGTACAATATTGAGCGAAACAAATAGTATGGAAAGAGCCGATTGATTTGAAACTGGCTGATCGAATATATCAGCCAACTCGACTAGTTGTGGTCTTATACGATTCTTAAGAGTATTTTCCAAAATATGAGTTTGATTGCGTACTGTGGTCACCAAGTTATCTACTTTTCGTCCAGCAGTCAATACCTCCAACAAACCATTGTGTAAATCATCATTTCCGTATAGACCTTAAAATAATGCAAAATACATTTTAACTCTTATATTAGAAAAGAAAGAAAGGTCATTTCATTAAATTACCCAAACCAATGGCAGCACAACACATTACCGTAACTATGGATAAAGTTACTTTTAAATTTGTTATCGAGTGAGCCGGTCGGGGTTTACGATCACAGCATCGTGTCATTAAATAAAGCAGCAAACCCAATAGTGAAACAATTAATAAAGCAGCTGGTACCGAACCCAAAATGCCCAAACTCTGTAAATAAATGTTATAAAGTAAATATTAGTTTCAATATACATATTAAGGCAATTCACAAGGTGTTCTTTGTGTCCTATTGGTTATATATGCTATAATTTTATAAATATGACATTCATAAAAATGTAGCAAACGTAAACTCGCAATAGAACACTTTATGAATTGCTTAATTATAATAAACGGTTTCCACTCTTAGTAGTAAAGTACTCTTGTAGACTTTGTTAATCTTATTTACGGAGGTAAAATAATAACATTTACAACACCGCAAAAAGCTGTTGTAAGCACGTGTGTTGAATTTACTCGAATAAAGCAGTTGACGAGCAGATTTATTAGTGCCGGTTCACACACGTCAAGTTTGACTCGTCAAGTCTTGAGTTTTTAGGAGAGAGGGAAAAAATGGCATTCTCTTTCCCTTCTCTCCTAAAAGTTCAAGAATTTACAAGTCAAACTTGACGTGTGTGAACCGGCACTTAATTTACAATACATACGAAAAAGACACTCAAGCTTTGTAGTATAACATGGGGTCTTTTCTTAACATTTTTTTGTCAAACCAAACGTCTATATAAAATAACTCTAAAATTTTTGTCACCGTTTTTTTTTTTATAAAGTTTGACTTTTATTATGACAAAAAATTGTCAGCTGAAGACCCTTTGTAAAATCGTTTTAAATAGAGAGATGTGAAATTAACACAAAGGGTGAAAACCGCTTTTATTATTATTATGGATTTAGTAAAATTACCTCCAAATAGATTTCATCATTGGGCCGAAAAGTACTATTTATTTTATGGAACGTTATATTATAGTGTGGCAGAGCATGTAGTAATTTTGCTATAACCGGTACTTTATACTGATCCGTATATTCATGATATTCTGCCATTGTAAGTTATGTTTTATCTTCGCTTCCTATTGCCGAAGATATATTTTCATTTAGTTGATTATCGATTTTGATTTAAAAAGCCGCAATTGTTTACTGTAATAAAAGTAAAAGGTTATTGTAAAAAAATATTTATTATTAAAGTTGAGATCAAACTCTTGAGATTAAATAAATAAAAACTCTACTGCGGACATTTAATTTTAACTAAACGAAAATTTAAACATTGACATGTTTGTATTACAAAATAGCAGTCGTGATCGAATAGTTTTTCGATTCGATAGCAATCTTATTTCGAATTTTTTCAGTCGATACTGAACGAACTAAAAATATATTTTTTCAGTGTTGTGAAAACACCAATAAATGCTTTACAGCACTGATATTTTCGATTCGTTGCGTACCGACTGAAAATTGCTTTTGAATGGAAAAAGTATTTGATCACGACTGTCAGAATTAGGCCCCTGATTTTAGAACATAATCACCCCTATCGCAAACAACTACTCCCATGAAAATATTCCCATATTTTTTTATTTTGTATTGTGAATGATTCCCATAACAAATTTTTTGGGAATGAATTCCCAAACTTAAAAAATTTGGCATCGCCAATGTTTACTCCCGCGAGTATTTTTACTAAATAAATTCCCAACAAGTGTTAATGTGAACGAGAAGGGAACATGTAAATTTTAATTTGTATTCTTAAGTAGGACTTAATTAAATTACTTTTTCCTTTTATTGAAAGAGTGTTAATAAAGAAAATGAAGATAAACAGTATTCATTATTAATTTTATTATATTTTTATTAGTATTTTATATTGTATATTTTTCTTTCACAGTACAAGGACTGGCAAGCTATTCACAATAGAGACTTTTGTTTACAAAGCACTGACAATAAATTCACAATATAAATTTTTACTCCCAAAATATATGCGATACCAATTTGTTGGGGATGGGAATTTAGGTTTGCTCCCATATATCATATTCCCATAACATTCGCAATAAGGGTGAATATTAAACCATTCTCATGCAGTTTATTTGCTCGCTTTTGCAAACGTATCTAAAGATAACCTTGCAACAAAATCATTTTTTCTTTCGATGTGGCTCGACCTTATACTCCCTCACTCGCTCTACTGATTACACTAAAAATAAGGAAGTTGATCTATGAACTATTTGACCATAAAATATTTGTAATGTATGTATCTACTTTTCCCAAAAAATCCTTCTCTGTTGGTCACTCGATATTTCTTGGGGCCGCAACATGCAAGGAGAGGTCATGTAAATGATAGGATTTCTCTTGGCATTTGAAGCATTTTGGGCCCTAAAACTCTTTACTATTAAACTCCTTATTTTTTAGCTGGGAAATCGGAAATATTCTCTAAACAAGTATTTGATGCGCATTAATTATACAGTCAAAACTTAAAAATATGATTTAAAAGTTGTTTAAAATATGCCCTAAAATAAGTTTCTTATTAAGGCACAATCATTTAACAACATTTGCACATGTGACGCGCAAAAGAGAAAGGAACCTAAGGGTAAAACCCGGTTTTGTTCAGGAGAGCCATTTTAATGATGTAAATACGTGTATCTTTGGTGTACTTCAATTTCATAAAACGCGCATATCTCTGGGAGGCAACACTTTTGGGGCATGGGATCGGTCTCATTCGATGCTCAGACGTTGTCCACATCAAAAAAAAAGTGAAAATTAATTTTTTTTTACTCTTCGGTCCCTTTCTCTTTGCGCTGTCACATATAATAAGCCCGTAAAAAGGTATAGTCGGTCCAGAATGACCATATGAGTTGGTACACGACAGTATTAACCTACACATTTTTTGAGAGCAAACCCATGGGCACTCAGGGACCCACCAGAACGATATTATGTTAAGAAGTTAAGATTTATTTACTTATTTTGTACCGAATAACAACATTACATTTTAAAGATATCAAAATGTTTTCGTATTAAAGTGATTTTAGGGAAGGAGGAATTACATTACATTAATCCAATGTTAAGTTTCATTACGGGATGGTAATTTTACATATTTAATAAAACAATTTCATTAACATTACGAAATTGAGTTTCAACATTTTCCATTTTTCGAATTTATTCTATGAGCTAAATTTCAGTTATGTATTTTATAAAGCTTTTTTGTAATAGTTCTATTCCTTCAATTACAAAAAAGCTTTATAAAATACATAACTGAAATTTAGCTCATAGAATTAATTCGAAAAATGAAAAATGTTGAATATAATAAAGTAACCTTCGGAATGAAATTATTCCCAGTTACTTTTAGTTGAAATTGAGTTTCGTAATTTCGTTAAAATTTCTTTTAAAAGAAAAATTCAACTAATTGTTAAATGTACTTTATTTCAATAGATTTTGTTTTAAATTGAATGAGGTCTTATAAAATATTCAAATATTTGTATAACGGATGGTTAAATTTTAAGAGCCAATGTTGAATGTGAACCACACCTCAACGTCAAGTGTTTTTCTGCATTCCATTTGACATTTCTCAATTTCAGACTAACTCAATTTGAACCATGGAAAGATACACAATCGATCAACGCGTTAAAGTTATTCAGGCTATTATCAATATGGGCATTCTATCAAAATGCATTTCGTGCATTTCATATTCAGTGACGAGGCACACTTTCACCTCAGTGGATTCGTCAATAAGCAGAATTGTCGCATTTGGGCTAATGATAATCCAAGAGTGAATGTCGAAAAACCAATGCACCCACAAATAGTGACTGTTTAGTGCGGTTTGGGGCTTGCTGCATCATTGGGCCATATATTTTCCAAAATGCGGCCGGTCAGGCAGTTACTGCGAATGGTGTTCGCTATCGTGAGATGATAACGAACTTTTTATGGCCCGAATTTAAAGATATAGATGTGAACGATATGTGGTTTAAACAGGGCGGTGCCACTTGTCACACAGCTAACTAAACAATGGCTCTTTTGCGCGACAAATTTAACGGCTGTGTTTTCTCACGTGGTGGCGATGTCAATTGGTCGCCAAGATCATGTGATTTGACACCGTTGGACTTCTTTCTTTGGAGTTATTTGAAAGAAAAGTGTACGTCGAAAAGCCGGCAACAATTCAAGAGCTAAAGGATGAGATAATTCGGCACATCGTATTGAGGTGTGCCGCGGCGGCCATTTGGCCGATATTTTGTTGCATACATAATTGAACCATACCAATATTATCATAATAAAAAGAAATGCCAATAATTTCCTAAATAATTTGTGCTTTATTCAAAATCAACATCGGCCCTTAAAATTTAATGTAATTTATTAAGTAAAAAAGGAAACTTTTGTAACTTCTTATTTTCAATGAAAAATTTCACTAAACCAATTAAAAGATAATAAAGTTCTCTAATTACAAAATACAGTTACAGCTAGAAAATATTTTCTTTCTAGAACTAAAAGTGAATGCAAAATTAAAATGAATTTATAAAACATTTAATTAACTAGGTGCTAAAGACAAATTTTTCATTAACCCAATGAAACTTTACATAGGTTGAATTTAAATGTTATTTTTCATTGGATTTTTGTCAAAACCTATTGGATCTGTGAAGACAATTCTTTCAGTGTAGCAGATATTATTAAGATTATCTAGGTCAATACCAATATTTATAGGGAAAATATGGCATTAAAAGCTATTTTTCGAGTGATATTTTAATGGGAATTCTGGACAAATTTGGACTGACTTCAATAAATTTTAATAAAGTGATTTAGGTTGTAATAAAATCTTTTTGGGGCCAAATTAAACTAAGAACCAACATACTAAGATGATTTAAGGTCACAAAGACTCTATTTCCGAAAAAAAGTTCGTGAAATTACCATTTTCAGGCTTCTTTTCTATGATAATTTAGGCGTATGTACAAAATTTTATTAAATTATATATTATATATCTTTTGAAAATCTTTCTTTTTTAAATTACTTTGGAAACAGAGGACTGAATGTTAACAAGCATTTTTGACATAGAGACATACATGTCAACATGGCATAATATAATTATGACTTAAAAAAAACTTTGTAATGTTCAAGTGTGAGATGATGCAAAGATCAAAGAACAAAAATTCTTTATAAAACGAATTTGAATATTACAACATAAAAAATAAATACAATTGCATACACGCGTATGCATAGCCATAGACATAACTTAAGTAGCCTATTAAAACGTACTATGCTTGTATGTATGTATCTGAGTAATTTTGTATGTACATATGTATGTATATTCATGAGACAGTAGTTTGTCTTCATAAAAGTCTGTATAGTTTCATTGGGCTTTTAATAGTTATTAATTGGAAAATCATGTGCAAACATGCATAATTTTATAGTGGTAACCCTTAATTTTCAAGACATTTTGCCAATTGCCAACTAACCAACCAGCCAACCAACCAGTCAACAAACCAAACCAACAAACAAAGTTAGTTAAGAGTCAATGCTCCCAACAGCAAAAAAAGGAGAAACTATAATGTTGATAAAAATGTAGTTATAAGAAGACTCAAATACATACACATATAATTTTTATTATTTGACCGCATGTTAAGCCTACAGACACAAATACTCACACAACGGCGCACACACACACATACTCACATGAAAAACCATAGACAAACAACATCCTATAAGAGAATGTAGTCGTCCTAGTGTTTCTGGCTCTGAATGAAGTTTGTTTATCTCAGTAAAACCATAAAAACAGGCCAACAGACAGACAGAAAGACAAATAAACAGGCTGGATAACCGACAAACTTACAAACAAACTAAACACTTAAGACTGACTGACAGACAATATGAGTGCGAATTTTTGTGTGTGTAAATAAATAATCATGTTCATTTTATAAACACCCTGCAAATATAATTGGACCACCTGATCCATTTTGATAAAATGGACTACTCCATGGACTGGTCCGTTGTAATGCAAGCATGGACCATGTCATTGTTAAAAAGTGTTTGTAGTGAGACGACATGTCTTCGTTTTTTAACGACATGCTTTCGTTTTTAAACGACTTCAAAACTAATCCTCTTGAGTATACCATGGAGTTTTAAAACTACTCCTTAGTGGTCCGAAGGTTGGTTATATGGTCCTCTCCTAGGAGATCGTAATTTTAAATAGACCAGGTTTTTTTCATACGTTTGGGTTACTTTTGGAGTAGTCCTGGTCCCTTGTGGACTACTCTTTACACGCGTGTTTGGACTGGTCCTATTATTTGCAGGGCACACACAAACACACACATAGAAATGTAAACGAACATGTGTGTGTTACACCAAATTACTGTTATTTTTTACTACTTTATCGTGCCCTTATTTTTCTCAGCCTTAATAACAATTATTTATTTTTCTTTAGTGTATCCTCTGTTCGCTTTTTTAATATTCCTTTTTTCTTTTCGTCTTTTTTTTTATGCAAACGAGAACAAATTAAAATAAAGGCTCGTTCTTTAACTGGATGCAGGGCTGCCAGATCTGGGGTTTTAACCCCAAATAAGGGGAAACTTAGTCACAATTTACACTATGGACATTTTGTGCTGGACAGACGAAGTGTGTTGCCGAGGGTGCGACAAGGTAGAGTGTGTAGTACATTACTATCTGAACTAGACATTTTCCGTTTCTTTTTCTTACTTTTCGTAGTATGTATTAATTTTGGTGCATTACATCGTTTTTCTCAAGTTGTAGTCATTTAAGATTGTAACAACAATATCAAGACGCGAACTGTACGAAAGAAAGAAACAAGAAAAAAAATTGTGTCTGACTTTTAATTTTTCATATGTAATCCCCAAAGAAAGAAGTCCAACAGTGTCAAATCTCATGTTCGTTGCGGCCAATTAACATCGCCACGAGGTGAGATAACACGGCCGTGGAATTTCTCGCGCAAACGAACCATTGTTTCGTTGGCGGTGTGGCAAGTGGCACCATCCTGTTGGAACCACATATCGTACAAATCTTTATCCTCAATTTCTGGCCACAGGAAGTTTTTTATCAGCTCGTGCTTACCGAACATCATTCACGGTAACTGCTTGACCGACCTCATTTTCGAGAAGTGCGGCCGGATGACGCCACCAGCCAATAAACCGAACAAAACAAGGTTTTTAACATTTTCTACAGCCCCAGTTTGCTGAAATTTGCGCACAATTTTCGCGAATGTGGACACATTTAGTCGATTATCCTGACCAAAAAAATCACGAAGTCTACGAAATTCATTTTGATTTGAACGCCCATTTTTGTAAAAGGCTTCAACAACCTTAACGCGCTGCTCAATTGTGTACCTCTCCATGGTTGAATTTGTCAAACACTGAAGCAAGGAAATGCCAAATTAAGTTGGGCAAAAAACTTGACGTTAAGGTGTGACTCACGGTTAACATCGTGCATTATGGTTGGACCACCCTTTATATAAGAAATCCAAATTCAGAAAACTTTAGAGGACAAGACAATGCATACGGCTTTGAAAATATATCCTACTTTATTACCGGAAATACCAAAGTATTTCCAGTTTAAAACCCTAAACGCAATTCAAACTTTCAAAGGTATGGGATCTTCGGCCATTTAACAAGAATATAAAGAATTTTACAGTTTGCAGAGTATAGAGTTCCCGTAACTTTTAGATTGTTTAACAAATACCGAATGTATTATTGGTAATACAGGTCTGCGACCAAAATCTTTTTTAAATAATTTCATATAAAACAGGTAAATGTCTATACATACATAACAAATAAACCACGTCGCATTTTCGAGATAACGGTATATTTATATTTTTCAGGCACCACCCAGAGCTTTCTCGTTTTGACAGATTTAACAATAAGAATGTTCTATAGCTTTTGAAATGTTTAAAGAAATTTTTTTATATTCTTCTTTGAGGAACCCCAATTGAAAACCGTTGGCCTAGATTATAATATCTGATGATTGTTGCTTATTAACATAGACATGAGACGTAAGAAAACCCCGAAATGTATTTCAGAGGGTCTCGTTACTCTCCTATTCGAAGTGTAACACTAGGGGTATAACCAATTTTTTGGCATAGTACCATGAGGTCAACCATGTCCTAGTAACCACAGAAATCATAATCTTTTGTAATTTTTCTCAAAAAAGTTCACGCACCAATTGGTTTTTCTAAACCAATGCAATATAGAATATTCATAATTTTATACGGTGTTTTTTATATTAATTTTTAATTTTTTTTTTTGTTTAACAAGGTTAAAGATACGTTTTAGTTTGCGGAAAAATCTCTTACCATCTCCAAATATTAATGAAATTTTATACTTGAGCTATTTTTTGTTATAAATAAACATATTATTAATTTTTCTTAACCAAAATGATAATTAAAAATTTTCAAAACTTCATCGCGGTTGGTGTGTGAACTTTTTTGACCTTAGCGAAAAAATACATATACGTTTCCGTAAAGTTGTTTATGCTCTATCGGACTGTGCTATGCAAATTTTGATATTTTAAAAATTGTTAAAAAGTTATATCCCTAGTGTAACACATAGCAGCATCCTTCTCAAACCGTGTCCATAGTTCATTCAATAAGGTACAAATCAAATTGTTTACAAACTTTAAATCTCATTTATTGCATAATGCATAAGAATTATTTTTTGCGAAACTTTAACACTCTCAAATAAATCAAAATGATGAAGAATTTGAATTTATTATTCATATCGGCCATAATAAGTCTTAGTCTCTAATCATATCTTAAAAATTAAATATGAGGATATGGTAATTTAAATGATGATAAACTTAATGCTAACTTAGCTAAAATCGCTTAGATTTTATCTAAAACGCTATATTAACTACCTCTTTTTTAAGTGTGATCTGCCGCCAACATTCTATACTTATGTTAATTTTTTTTGTTCAGCCATAAATAACTTTATGCGCCATGCGAATATGTACACCCGAAAAGAGGTGTGCTAGTGTATTGAGAATTTTCAAAACAAATAATTATTTTTGCTTATGCTGGTGCTTATATTCCTTTGGCTGATAAAAATTAAACTAGGACGAGTGCTTATACGTGTGTTTTCTTAGCGACTTTAACAGGGATGCCATTATCATGTTTCTTCCTGATTCCAAGGAGAAGTTTAAAAGGCATTGTTGTTAATTATTTTCATAAGCAAACAATATTAAAAAGAAGGATATATGTATGCATAAAAAATTGTATAAAGTATTTGTGGCGGATTTTAGATGAAAATCTAATTTAAAATAGCGAATAAGCCATTATTCCAAAATGACGTTTGACCTTAAAAATTTTGCTAGCAAATTGAATTGTAATCATAATGTTTATACAATTTAGTTGGACTATTTTCAGATTCTTTACGAATCTCTAGAACAAAATGCCAAACAAAATTTTTTCGAAAATCCTGTTTCACCCTTCGAATTTTCCAATACAAATGTAAAATTTAAGTTTATTGTTTAGAATGTGAAAACGCATTATCTGGTCACTTGCCTCCCGGCCGTACTCAACACGGAGTTTTTTTTAACTTTTTGAAATATTGTAAAACTGTAAAATATGGTTGTTTTCATTTTGAAATATGTTCGAAAATCCAAAAAAGTTCGAAATTTTAAACATGTTATAAAATATAATATTGGTATTAAAACGATATTCAGTTATTTGGCTTTATATTCGAAAATAAGTTGGAATATTCCAAAAAAAAGTATTATTATCGCAAAAAAAGCTTAAGCGACAAAACCAAAATTTTACAGGAGAAGGTTTTTCTTATTTTATTTCATATACATTTTGTATAAAGGTTGTCGCTAACGATAAAATGTTTTTGCTATAAAAACTTAACGGTACCTTATGTGACAATGACATTTCAGGAGATGATGCAGTGTTTCCAATAAAGTCATTAATTAAAAAAAAAAAAAAATGAAAATTGAAAATGATGTCGCTTAAGCTTTTTTTGCGGTATAAAATTAATAAAACTAATTAAAATCCGGATATTTTCATTCGTTTCAAATCGTATTTGAAATTAACTGCCTGTCGCACGATTTTGATTTCCTAACCTTCATTTAAAACAAAAACAAAATTTTAAAAATTATTGCAAGTATTAAAAAAATGGCGATTAAAGTTAAATGTGTTTTACAATTAAATATTATTCTTCTTTAATTTTACTTGAGCTTAAGGTCAATTTTATTTCAAATAGTTCGTTTATTTTTTATATCGATATTTCGATTTCCTTTGGAAATCTTCTTCAGGATATTATTTATAAAATTTAATAAAAATTAAAAAAAACAGTGTTTGACAATTAATAAAAATTAATATTAAATTTAAAAATTTTTTAACATTCAACAATAATGCTATGTTCATACGACGATATAAACCACTGGTTTCGCTCTCTGAAACTAGATTGCCAAACATGCTGTTCATACGATTCATTCTTGTTTCATTTTGACATTTTTCTTGTGTTGTTAGTGTGATTTTTTTTTTAAAGATACAAAAGTAAATAAAACTTAAAAATATATTATTGAATACTTTTATTAATATAATATTATAATGTTAATTTTATCACTTTATTTTATTAAACATCAATTTTTATTTTGTTTTTTCTTTGTTTTAAGTGCCAGTTCTGATAAAATAACGATAACTGTTATCGAAATTGGAGATGATAGTACATTTTTCCTGTTTCGCAGCCTGTTTCAAAATGAAACGACCTGTTTCGCTCTCAAAATTTTGTATGGGGAAACAAGTCGTTTCAATCATGTTTGGGGCGCGAAACAGGAATAAGAGAGCGAAACGCGAATATTGCTATCCGTGTGAACGTGGTATAACATTTCATAAAATCAAAAAATTAAAAAGAGGAAACAAAAAACAATTTTAAAAGATTTCTCTTTTTTGTCAAAATTTTATTTCTACAAATCTAACTTAAGCCATCTAAACTTTATTTTAGAAAACAACCAAAGATCTAAACCTATTTCCCTTTTCGTCAACCTATTTATTCTTATTCAATAAATATCTATAAATCTGAGCTAAGCCTTCAGTATCTTTTTTAAAATTAATCCTTTCTTCAAATGGAACATTATTTATTTGTAACATTTCTAACATACATATATCTTCGTTTCTTAAAACCTTCCACGTTTAAAACGGATGTGTTTCAAAATCTGGATAATGATTTAAATCCCTGCAATGAGTCGATAAAGCTGTACCATGTGCTGAATTATAATTTCTATATTTTTGGTCATGTTTATGTCCTGCTATTCTAGTTTTTAGTTTCGTCCCAGTTGTTCCTACATATATTTTTGCACATTGTTCATTATTGTTGTCACACGCAAAGAAAAAACATGGTTGTGGTAAACATATTCTAACAGCAACATAATATGATAAGATTCATGATTGTAGTTACCATATTAAGATTATTATTGAATCATAGTATGACTAATGCCCGTAATTTCTACAAATAGATATTTAGCTGTGTATAGATATCTATGGTTTTCATAATTTTAAAACGTATTTCTTACCTACGGGTAAAATTATATCGTATTTTACATCATCGATTTTCGATAGTTAATTCGCGTAGGGAAAATTAACATTGAAATAATCAAAATAGTGTTACGGGATAGGTTATGAAAACTGTTAGGTACGAACACGACTAGGTATCTGTTTGTTGAAATTACGGGCATAAATATACTCGTAATATTACAACATAATATTTTTCCCTTAATCATATTATTATTCTGTTAATCATGCTAAGCTAAGATGAAATCAAATTATTGTCATGCTAATCATAAAACGTTAGGAATTAATCATATTATTGTCATGTTAATCATAATAAGCTAAGAAGTAATCATATTATCATCATGTTAATCATAATAAATTTAGAAGCAATCATATTATGATAAAGCCCCTTTCATAACTGTCATAAAAATACAAAATAAATTAAAATTTTTTTGCATCGATTTTTTATTTTGTGGCCTTTTACAATTTTTCTTAATGTAAATCAAATAGCGGAGTTCAATTTAAAGCTTGCAAAAGAGCAACCACGTATGTCCATTTTGCCGATTTTAAGATGTTGATGCCATATTGCCTAACTTTAAACGCTCTTTACATGTTTCATAAAATTTTTGAAAAAAGATGGATCAATTCCGATTTTTTAACGTAATGACAAAGTATAAAAAGTGCAATACCCAGCCCATTTGATCTCGAATGGTTTTTCGGCTTTCCTGAAACATTTGTTTTAAGACATACGCCGTTGCCCATGAAAACCACAGAAATATCGTACCACTTTTATAAAATATAACGAAATCTTTGTGTGTTTTGTTGTTTGATTTTATAAAAAACACTACAATATTTTGCATTTGCACAACACTAATACCGAATGAACTCCGCTAATATTTTAATTTTTTAATTTCTTTAAACTTATTTTTGTTATGGGAATTTATCTTTAAATTTTTTAACCGCTCACATATAAAATAAACGACACAACTGATTCAAAATTATTTTACAAATGGCGCTAACATGATATTATTAGAGTAAAAATAGTTTGATTGCATCTTAAACATAATCACCCGTATTCAAAACAAAAATTAAGTTACTGCATATCCCCTGATAAAGGATTTCTTATTCAAAACACTTTTTAATAAACTAAGATTATCGAATGACCAAAAACTTTTCAACTTCTAATTAAGTGCTGTCAATTTGCTTTTTTTCATTTGAATTTTGCAAAAACAGAGATGTACAAATTTTTCTTAATCGGGCAATTTCAAAGTGTTTTGAATAAACTCATGACCAAATGGTGATTAAGCTTAAATAACATTTTAGCTGCTCACTCGATGAAAGGAGTATACACAGAAAAAATTAAAAATTTTCTCTAATCACCAATTTTATACCAAATTCATAGAATCAAGCAATCCATTTGTTAATTTTGCACCTATTACCAAAATGATTATATTGATTACTAAAAATTGTAAAAATTTTATATTTTGAAGATTTTTTTTTCAATAAATGATATTTTTAATTTTAATTAAAAAAATGATCAAAAAAACTTTGCCGTTTCAAACAATGTGTTGATTGATTTTGACATTTCCAACAACAATTACAAAAGTTAAAATTATTTTATTTTAAATGAAATAATTTTTTGATATTTGATTATTATTTTAATTCAAAATTAATTTCAAAACAACTAAAATGTTAATTAAATCAAAATTATATTTTTAATATTCGTTCAACAAAACAAAATAATTGATTCAATTATTACATTAATTAAGTTTAAATACTTTTTAAATAATTTTTTTAATTGATAAAAAATTACTAATAATTTTTTCTGTGTAGTCGGAGTACACAGATTTTCGTTTTGAATACGGTTGAATATGATTAATGTATAGAAAGTTATCATGTTATGGCTATTAAATATCATGATATCGTTGTGAGTAACATTATATTTTTTGAAAGTTATCATAATTTAGTTGTTAGAAAAATAATTATTTTTCAATCAACAATACGCAAATTTATAATTGCGATAAACACTGATATGTTTACAGTAACTATAATATTGTTGATATTAAATAAAAATAACAATAATTTGTGTACGACAACAATTTATTGTTACATTAAACATAGTGTTGTTGCAATAATAATAAAATTATTAACTTCAAATAAATTTAAGTATTGAATTGAAGTTTTTTTTATAAATTAATGCCCCCATTTTTCACTAGCATTTTTTTTTTTATTATTATTTTACGATAATCCAAAGTAATCGTCATTATTATTATTAGATTATTTTAAATACATTTTCAATTATTTATAATACACTAGCGGACCTGGCGAACTTTAGATTAATAATACAGCACAAATATTTTCACACAAAATTTTCGTATAAAAAAATAAATTTTCGATTTTTCCAATTTTCCGACTTTTACGGAGGGGTTTTCTTCCGTAAAAACCTTCTCCTCGAACAAACGAATAACTGACAAAAAATGTTGCAGAAATCGGCCCAGCCGTTCTCATGTTATGAATTACTATACATTTTTTACACCATTTTTATATATATAGATTCCTTCGACACGGCTATAATTACGATAACGTACCCTGTAGGAAGTCAAACACATTTATAAATAACTTCAAACTGGTTTTTTTATAACCACATCTAGTTGATTAAATGACTTTTTTTCTTGTCGACGACTCATTATTTTAACATATGCATGTCATAGGCAGTAGTCAATTGGCCATCTTTGCATGACTTTTTAACTGACTACTAACTACTTATTTTTCAACCTATTTGTAATTAATTAAAAGTATTGTCAGTTTATAATAAATTATTTAAATTTTAAATAATTTTTGTCAAAAAAATATATGTACATATGAACATCCATACATATGTATATCTTTATATATTTGGATATAGAAATAATTATTTATGAAAATTTTGCATTAAACTGCCCTAAATGATGTTGTATAATAGTCCTGAAATAAATACGCCACATAATTGCTAGTACATAAACAGATTTGTATTGATTTAATTTTTAATTATTTTAAAATGTTTGAATATATTTTTTTCATTTGACTTCATGGCATGCTTGTTTTACTTATTTTGCTTTTATTTGTGTTTTACGTGTGCCTTTTTGGTTGATATCTGCATGAGATTTAAACCAATTTGTAGTCATTTAAAAAAAAGTTAATTTATAGTTAGTGTTTTTTGCAACTGACTATTTTATTTACTGCAGGGTATTTATAAAAAAAAAAATACTATAACTGATTACTAATTGAAATGAAAATTTAAAAGCTTTTGGTTGAAATTCACTGTATAATATTTAAGCTGTATTTAAGAAATTCCAGGTTATTTTCAAAACTTCTGAATAGGTATAAATATGTTTGCTAAATATTATTAATCCATTTACAAAAACATTAATTTCTAAAACACACCTAAAAAGAAGTTTCAAAAAGAACTGACCAAAACGGAAGTCTTTAAGCACAATTTGGCAGTTACCATCACAATATTCTGTTAAATACTCAAATTCATGTTTGTTATCCTGGTATTTAGGTATTGAAACGGAACCGTTTTTATTTTTTCCCTAAACGTAACATAAACGGAAACAATTTTTCTTAACATAGTAATTGCAATAAATAGTTTGCGCATTTCTCTTTCCCTCTTGCTCTATTTTCACAAAGAGAGAAAACATAAACATTACTACTTTTCTATTGTTTGTTTGCGTGTGTGTTTTTCTCTCAATTAAATAGCGGAAGTAGTGTTACCAAATTGTTGGTTTAGTAATGTTTGTATTATGTATGGGACCAAATGTGGGTTGAAGTAGTGCATATGAAATAGATGTATGTTTTTATAATTTTTTTGCCTTAGACAAATAGAATCAGTTAAATTTACTGTTTGTATTTTGGGGGATTAAATTATTCGGAATGACATTTGATAGTTCCGTGCTTATGATCAGTTGCCATTTTTGCTGCTAAATGAACTTTTTTTTATTTGGCTGCAAATTTTCCATTTAGCCTTTTTAACATTTTTCAATTACCACAATTTTTTGTTGATTATACACTTAAATGTGCAACCGTTAAAAAACTAAAAAATGCGAACAGCAGTGTTAAGCTGGAGGTCCATACCATGCGTTTTCGCATCCACGCAGCGCATGCTTTTCTAACCTTACTTGCATTCTACGTTTCAAGTTACATGCAACGCTTTTTATGCAGCAGCAGCACAAGTAAAACTAAAATTAAATTTGTCAAAATCAGCTGATTTATTCGAACGCTGCTTGTGACGCTTACAAAAGTAGAAAGTAAAACTACTTTTCGCCTCAAGGCATCTACGCTTTTGTGCATGTAACTTACTACGTACAACTACACAGATTCTACTTTTTTGACAGCTGCGTATGCTGCGAAAACGCGAGTAACGCGTGGTGTGGACCTCCAGCTTTAAAAACAAGGTTCCTATGAGTTCTGAGTTGAGTTCTGGATAAATAATTATGGATATACAAATGCATTAAATGAAAATCCGTTTCATGAATTAGCTTGGGTTGCAATAAAGTTCTTGCTTTTGTCCCGGTGGGCTAGCTGGTGGTGAGCTAGTCTATCAGCGCCGGGGTTGCGAGTTCGATACTCTGGTTGCTTTCCTGCAGACAAGCGTAGAGCTTCACGGGATTAGCTTAGGGAATTAAAAAAAAAATTAGCAACGCCAAAGTGGAAAGGATTTTTAGTTTTATCAAATCAACAAAATAAAAACGAAGATTCGATGTAGAATGATATTTAAAGTTAGTTTGCACTTCTATACTTTGTAATAATACAAGCCAAAAGCTCAATAATATGTAAAAGTTCGATAGTCTGGATGCCAATGTATTATAAAAATGACAAGTATTACGACATTTAATTTTTTTTTTAATTTTTCTAAACATAATACTTTTCAGTTAAGCAGGGTTGCATTTTAACAAAAGTATGTGCATGTGTTAAAGTGTGAATACAAACTGTAATGTTAAATTAGATTTATTGACAGTCGCAGCAAAACTCACTAGATGTTCTATCTAAAAAAGTATTATTGATTACGTTAGACTTTTTTAACAAAAAGTTATCCAAGGTTTGTACACTAATTAGCAGTTTGTACACTATGAGCTGCTAAATGGAATGCCGATTAAGGTTAGAAGCTTGTTAGTTTAGAGTTTGTTTATAACAAACTTTTATCCGTTTGCTAACTTTTGATAAATCAACTTTGAATTTTAAAGATGACACATTCACCCTTATCGTGATTGGCGAATTTAAGATATGCCTGCGACTGTTTGGTAATGGATTAAAGAAAATAAGTTCACGTTCTCCTTAATCTATTACCAAGCAGTCGCAGGCGTATTTTAATTTCGCCAACCACAAAAAGGGTGATTATAAAGCTTAAAAATGCAACACGTTTTGCATTAATCATCGCTGGTTAGACATTTCTTTTTTTCCCCTCCACATAAAAATATTTCGAAAAGTTTTTAAAAATTTAAAGTAAATTAAAAATTGTAAACATTAAACAGCTATTTTTCACAAGTTGGCAAATGTTAACAAGAGTTTAACTACGGCTATATTTATTCTATGTACATATTTCTAATTTTTGTTAACAAAATTGATAAAATTACCACGTGAGAACAATTTAATTTATAGCCAGAATCATGTAATTGAATCCACGTACATATTGAAAATATCTAAGTGCACAATATCTTTAAAGCATACTTTTTGCGGCCAAAAATAAACCAAATCCAAGAAAGAGCTGATTTTTTGTACAGATTAAGAGCGCCATTAGGAAAGCTTGGTGAAAAAATGGGCGGGAATGGAATAGAGCAATCACGCCCAAATGTTAAAGGGAAATTGCTAAAGGCTATTTTTCCGGAATTTTGGACCAGGAAGAGGTAAAATGTCAAAAAAAAAGACAAAAATGGAATCGATTCGTCATCTTTTCAGCAAAAATTATAAATTAAACTTATAAAGGGTATTTTTATAAAGTAACGCAAGTTTAAATCATAATAAAACAAGGAAATTACTTTTTGATTATAAACAGGCAAGTGCACGGCCTAAAAGACACTTAATTGACAACATCTTTTGTAAGTTGTTGTTTTTTTCATTTTGTTTTTCTTAACCTACTTACAACTACAATTTATGTTGAGAGAATTTCAACTAATTGTAGTGGGGAATGTAAGATGAGATAACCCCACTTTTTTATTGTTGATGTGTTTTGTTTAAACTTTGATATTATTACAAGTAGAACTGTTGCTATAAGTCTTATACGTTTTACAGTTTTATTTGGTTTAATATCTTTAGTTTTTCTAAAATCTTTATGGATGAAGTTTCCTGATGATCTGGCCTAAGCAACCAGTGAAATGTATAGGAATAGCTTATCCCATCAACAATAAATTTCAAGTGTTTTTATCAAGAATAAAAACTGGGAATTAAGCACGAATAACAAAATCTTTTGAAATTAAAATTTTGTATTCCCAAAAATTGAAATTACTTTTTGATTTTTAATTTATTATTTATTTTAAATCTACTTTTTAATTTATTATTCTAAAAGAGCCTTAACTTCGTCGCTTATATCACTATGCTTTTTCTGGCTAAATGAAGGAGTCAAGTGTGAGATCGTGGGATCAGATGTTACCATCATTCGGTGTATAATATCTTCGTTCGTGGCAATTCGACTGCATTTTCTGGAGGGTCTAAGGCGATATTTTTTTATAGTCTTTGTTACGACTTTCCTGAGCCTCCTCGGATAATAAGCCTACAGGAAAAATACACTTTTCAATTATATATTTTCCATGAATCAGAATTTTGTGGAGTGTTGAGTTGTTTGTATGGTACGAGTATGTTATATCCTTAATTTTGCATTAGATACTCGTATTTTTCTTTTGTAAGTTCAAGCTTTGTAAACATCCCCAAAATTTTAATGTACAAATTTTGTGGTTGGTTTTTGAAATACTAGAAGAAAAATCAATTACTTCTTGAGGGAACATAGAACGTACTTCATCCCTTTTGTATCGTTTGGCGCGATCACAGCACTCCTCAAACGATTTGCGTGGCCGACCAAATGCAGAACTGGTAGAACATTCAGCCTCAGTAAACTTAATTGTAAATCTGCCTTCAAGCCAATTTGCATTCTTTTTTCAAATCGCGACTTCGTACGGTTAGAATCCTGCCATCTTTGTTTGAAGTTATAGTAAAAGCTTTTATATATTGTATCCAAAATTTCACATGCTCTAGTATCGGTTAAGCCAACGTGCAATTGTTGCAAAAACTGTTTTTATTTTGTTCTGTCTTTGTCAAACTTCAGAAGCTTCGAGCATAAAACCCCATGAGAAATAGAAAAACTTTCCATTGCCGTAAAACTCTTGGGCCTTAGTTTCAGTTATAATTAAAAAAAACGGAGAAAAATCGGTTGTACTTTTCGCGTTCGTCAGCACTTGTTGAATAACAAAAATCGATAAATGAACACCTATAAATACTACGTATTTTTCAATATTTTACTGACAGGTACGTTCCAAAACATGAGCACTAATAGATGTGGGTGGAATTTCTGTAAAAAAATCATACAGGTAGCCAACGGAAAACCCCAAATAATTAAAAAAGTGCTTTCAATTATCCACGCACATTTACTACCGCTTATTACTTTGCTACCGTAATCATAAAAATCAAATAACCTTTTGTTTATTACTTTTTTTTTTTTTAATTCTAAGAATCATAAAAAAAGTCATAAATGTTTTTGCAAAGAATTTTGTGCATATCTCGAGCAAATTTTTGAAATGCATACCTTCACTTAATTGTAAATAAAAGCGAAACGCGTTCATCGATTTTCATGATTTATGTCTCATTTTTTTCATAGGGTTTGCGACTTTACGTGAAAGTAATAGGACTTGAAAGTTTTTTTTACTGTTTTAAATTTTTTATGAATTAAAAATAAAAAATTTAAATTTTTTGGGCAAAAAATATTTTTTTTCTTCATACATTTATTTATAACTGCGAAACTGTTGCTTATGTAGCAAAATGTTATATAAACAGATGAAAGTAATTGTAATTCTTGATTTTTCTAAATTTTCAGCAAAATCCGACTAGTGGTTCTCGAGTTATGTTAAACAAAATAGCCTTATCAGAATTGAGTCCCAAATCAATCAGCTGATAAATGTTGTACTGTGTAATGCAACAAATTGAGAGGTGGCACCTGGTGGCACTTGAAATTGATTAATAATGTTAAAACAGTTATAAGACAATGTATTAGTAGTGATTTCCAACTGTGGAAAAGTAAAGATAAAATTGCATGTCCAAATGTTTGGAGAAAAATGGGATTTTTGTTATGTGTTAATAAAAATACACAAAAAAAAAAAAAACTTAAGTCTCTGCAGATTTTTTTTTTCAATTTTAGTATACTGAAATATACTACTTTAAATAGAAAAAAAAAAGAAAAACGTTAGCTCACATAGTAAAATAATATTCGTATTTAAATTCTTAGGTTAAAATTAAGTTGGTTCGGTAAAACACACAAGTTCTGAGATTGAGACGGATATAAAAAAAAAATGGCAGTCAGATCGGAGTAATTCTTTTTGATTTTATTGTACCATTTAGTCTAAAATTTCAACATATCACTGCATATTGCATGAAGACTATGTTGACAATTTGACTTTTTTCCGCGAATTCCCCAGTGTGGGCCGCCCCGGCTGGCGCATTGAAGGCGCAATCTGGAACATTAATTTTCAGCAACTTTTTGCATTCTGACCATCATCGTTTTTGAAGACATATGGGCCAATGACTCCGCCAGCCCATAAAATGCACTTAACAGTAATTTTCTGTGGATGTAATGGTGTTTCGGCAAAAGGTTATGGATTCTCCTCACTCCAAATGGGACAATTCTGTTTATTTACGTACCAACGTCAACCAGAAATGGGCTTCACTGGAAAATAAAATTTTTAATGGAGTTTCAAAATCAATATCAATTTGTGCTTCAGCGCATTCGCCGGATTGGCGGCGCATGCGATGGTCGCTTGACTTTAATTCCTGCACAAGTTTAATCTTGAAAGCTTTTAAGCCAAGATCCTTTCGTAAAATATTCCATAAAGTGGTAGGAATTGATTGATTAGGATCATCTTCAATGCAGCTATAGCTTTTTAGTAGGATGGCCCCTACTAATGCATTGCATTGTGTTGGAACTAGGAAAATAGGTTATGGGAAGGAGGATAGAGGGAGTAGTGTTTGTGAACATTCGATTTGAACTTAATCATGTTGTAAGTGAGAGGGAAGACTTCTGCAGGAAGGTTATTCCACATACGAACAGTCCGGGAAAAAAACGAATTCTCTCTGTAATGCGTTGTACGATTCACCTGCCAATCGACCACATAAGGATGGGCTCTTGAGGAAAAACGTGTATTACGAACAAATGTACGGGTTTCGGGAACCAGATCCCTGATTTCGTCGGAACACATCCCATTGTAGTAACGATAAAACAGGCAAATACAACCCACATTGCGACGGTGCTCAAGGGAGTCAATAGAATTGGTTACCCTACTGTCACCAATGAGAACCCTCGCCCTCTCCTGCACGCGGTCGAGAAGCTCCAAAATAGACTTTGAAGCACCGGCCCACACATGAGAGTTGTATTCCATACGCGGTCGGATATAGGTGGTATAAATAGTAAGGAGATCAGATGGAGTGAAGTATAACCTACACCGTCTTAGAAAACCGCACTTGAATGCTTCTTTCGACACCTTGAATATATGTTCAGTCCATCGGACATCACATTGTATCCTCATGCCCAAAACATCAAGAGATTCTGATTCCTCAATAATTATACCACCCATATATACAGATGAGGCACCTTGGTTTGTCGCGCGTTTATGCGTCAGCACGCAACATTGGGTTTTTCGGGCATTAAAATCGACCCTATTTGCACGACCCCATTCCGAGACTATGTCAAGGTCTCGGCCAAGCGTATCATTCATATTCTGCATAATAGCAACGACATCGGATACGCTTGGTCTGCACTCGAATGAGTACGAATGGCAAAGGTTGCTGTCATCTGCAAAAGAGTAGATAGGGTTGGAAGTTTGACAAAGGAGGTCATTTAGAAAGATAAGAAATAGAGTAGGAGAAAGAACGGAGCCTTGCGGTACACCTGAATGAATCTTGAACTCGTTTGACGAAACCCCATCTATAACAACTCGTATAGTGCGATCTCTGAGAAAACTCGATATAAATCGAGAGAAATTATCACCGACACCAAACGCAGCAAGTTTTGACAAGAGTGCACCATGCCAGACTCTGTCAAACGCCTTGGAAATATCCAAAGCAATTACCTTACTTTCGCCAAAATGGTGAATGGAACGGCACCATTTTTCCGATAACAGAGCTAGTAAGTCTCCAGTAGAGCGACCTCTACGAAAGCCATACTGGCGGTCGCTTAGAAGGTAGTTTGACTCTAAATATTTGACAAGATGGTAATTTACCATACTCTCCATAACTTTGGAAAGTGCCGAACAAATTGCAATTGGGCGGTAATTTTCAGGGTTATTAGCGGTTCCCTTTTTAGGAATTGGCGTTACCTTAGCAACTTTCCAACAGACTGAAATTCCGCGGCACGGTATAAAGTGCTGAAAAGATTTGCTAAGGGACGAGCTAGCGTCGAAGAGCACTGCTTCAAGACCAGTGCAGGTATACCATCCGGCCCAGGAGACTTGTTTACGTCGAGATCCGCAAGAACCCTTTTTACAGCTCGACCCCGAAAAAATATTCCAGGCATGGTTACGGATACTTTTTCGAGTTCGGGTAGTGGTTGACTGCTAGCTGGTAGGTAAGAATTATTAGCAAATAATTCAGCAAAACAATTAGCCTTATCAACCGGGTCCGTGAATGATCGGCCATCCTTTAAAAGAGTTGGTATTGAAGAACTAGCATTAACCCTTACTCTTTTAACGAATGACCAGAAGCTTTTACTACCCCGGGGAGCAGCAAGAACTTCAGCATGAAGACGTTGCTCGTGAAGAGTTTTTTCCCGTCTAAGTACTTTGGCACACGAAGACCTTGCCATTTTGCGTAGCAATTCAGTATCAGCGTTTTTATTTTTACGCCAATTTCTGAATGCTTCCTCTCTGGATCTGACTGCTGATTTGCACGACTGATTAAACCAAGATTTGGATCGAGGCTTATTCGAAGCTTTTTTAACTGGAATGAAAATTTTCATTCCTAGCATTATTACGTTTCCAACCATTTTCGCCGTGCCATTGACGTCATTGTCCAGGAAACAGAGTTTCCAATTGAAATGACGAAAAAAGTCATTGAGCTCAGCCCAACGTGCTTTCCCGTAAACAAATATTGATCGTTTCGTAGCCCGTCGTGAAACGTTCCGAAGTTCGGAGAACGGGAAAGAGGCGGAAATGGTGCAATGATCCGAGTTGCCGAGAGGTGCTAGAACCTCAACTTCGTACTTTTGAGGGTGCGAAGAGAGGAAGAGGTCAAGGGTATTATGTTGAAGCCCATCAACACACGGAATATGTGTTGGTTCATTCACCAGTTGCACGAGGTGGTTGTGCGCAGCAAAAAGCTCAACATATTGGCCTTCGTAAGTTGTACGGCCCGAGTGGTGAAGCCAATAAGAATTGTGGACATTAAAATCACCAGCAACAACGATTTCACTGTCGGGACAATTCTCAAGAATCTTCGCTATTGAGTCGGAAAGGGAGTCGAAGCCCGATAAGGTAATATCCCTTCCCGCGTTTGGACTACTGTAAAGAAATCCGAAATGCAAATAGTGTGTATCGATTTTGAATTTAACCCAAAGACAGTTAAATTCCGCATCAAGCATGCCCATTGATTGCTGGCACTGATACACAACTTCATTGCGTATGTACATAGCAAGACCCCGATGAAGATTAAAGAGGGATAGAAGGTGATACCCTGGAATCTGAAAATCAAGTGGATCCGAATTTTCAGATACCTGAGTTTCACATAAGGCGAAAACATCCGGCCGGTGGAGACAAACGTGAGCATACACAGAGAAAAAATTCGTTCTCAGCCCACGTATATTGCAAAAGTCGATTCTAAACCGACCTCTCATCACAACATTAAAAAAAATTCAAATCAAACGGAAAGTACAGATATCCACTATGTTAAAAGTCGTTAAAAAACTGTTTGGTAATTAGTTTAACACAAGAACATCCGTACTAACAAAAATAAAAAGGACGATTAAAAAAGGAACACAAAAGACAATGCCATAAAAAGGACCATAAAAGCCCTGATCTGGTCATCGTCGAAAAACGGCCATCACTGACGAATTATTATTATTTTGTTTTATTGTTGTTAATTGTATTGCTAGCTTTTTTTTTTTTTGTTTGTTGTTATTGTTGTATTGTTTTAAAACGGTTGTTTGTTTATGATTTTATTTAGATTTGTTGTTAATTTTGTAAATTAGTGGGTATGTAATTTCGGTTTTGTTTGTTTATTGATTAATTTGTTTTATTTCAGTTTGTTTTGGTTTGTTACTGAGTTAATAATTTGTTATTATTTGTTATGTTTATTTTTTTTTTTTTTAACTGCACGGGCACTAATTTTAATAAATTTTTCCACAATTCGGACAAATTTAACGGACTTAACGTAAACACGTATGTACACGACAAAAGACAGAACACTACTGAACATTTTATAACACATGACCACGACGTGCAATTTATCACCAGCAATGTAAATACAGTAGAATCCCGATAATTCGTAATCGCAAGGGACCAGTTATTTCTTACGAATTATAGGGGTTTTCGATTAAGCGGGATTTCGATTTAACAAGGTTAAAATAAAATAAATACGAATTAACGGGGTGTTTCAATTTATTTACCAAAGCGATAAAAAAACATAAGACCCAATTGTTAAAAATAAAATATATAGAAATTATATATAAAAATAATTTATGTAACAAACTGATCTTAAGAAAATAAACAAACACACAAGCAAAAGCAAAAACTCACGCAAAAAAATCATTCTTTCCATGTTTCTGTTGTTTTTATTACGAATTATAAGTGGTAGTTAGCAAACAATTACGATTTATAAGAGGTAAAGAAGATTTTATTTGAAAAAAAAAATTACGAATTAGCGAGGGGACCAAAATGTATGGACATTTTACGAATTAGCGAGATTTTTTTAAGGGACCGACAGTTTATTACGAATTATCGAGAATTACGATTTATCGGGGTACGAATTATCGGGATTTGACTGTAATTGATACTGTATTTTCAATTATTGCGTTTTTTTTCTACATACCATTAGTTTTATTTACTATTACAGTATTCCACGGATAATTACCTCGACAAAAATGCCAATATTTTTGGGTAATTATGCGGGGTAAGCATTTAAACGAATACGCTTAACTACCTCGTTGAGGTAATAATAAGAATACGGTTAACTACCTCATTGAGGTAATTAAGCGAATTCGTTTAAATACCTCAGTGAGGTAATTAGACGTATTTATTTACAAGATAACTTAACTTTGATGTATGAAAAAATTTAAGAAAGGAATTTTTACATGTATCAGCTTAATCTTAAGAGATAGCAATAAAAAACAATGGGATTTGTTGTCTTAAATTTTGTCTGTAGTGCTTTCTGAGATATCCTGTCATATCCTACTACTACACATGGAAGACGTAAATATGCAATTGCATGGTTTTTCTTGTGCGACCAATGAAAGCAGAAACAATATATTTATGCGTTTAGAGCTTTTAATGAATTTTGGTATCGATTTGTTTGTAAATAATTTCCATATTGTAGCCATTGCTGCATTTTTATTGCACACATATTTTAAGTTTTTAAAAAATAAATAAAAAAAATTGCTTAAAAATCTGGTTAACAGATGAGTTTTCTGTTGCCTTAATATCGCCACCTACATTAAATTTTCACTGTACAATTTTAAGCCATAGCAAGTTTTTGTTGAAGATAATTGTTTTTCGCAACTTATAACATAGAAACCTAGACGCATCGTTTAGTAAACGATCGAATCAGAAACACTTGTTTAGGTAATCTTTTCGTGTCCGTCCGTCCGTCCATCCATCTTGCTGGTTGTATGTCCATGTAAACCTTGTGCGAAAAGTTAAGGTAGCAGTTTTTAGATAATTTGATAAAATTGGGTAAATACGTTTAATTGTCATAAAAACGAAACATAGTCCCCATGCAAACTTCAAAGTTTAATCTCTTTAAGACAAAATATCTTATAAATTTGGTGTATCTAGATTATATATAACTCTTATATGAATCTTGATCGCATAACATAACTTTTAATGCAAATATTAATTTGTTGAATATTTTGCTTTTAATCAAGCCACATTTTGTTTTTTAGGCATATTTTTTAAAAAAAATTTTAGTGCATATTTTCAAATTATTAACATGTAAAACTTGGTTACATTACTTGCTGTGTTTTTGTCAAATAGTACTGAGGCAATTAAACGAATGAAATTTAGGTATCATTTTGTTTTGGGAGTTAAATTTTTAAGGCAATTATCCGAATCGGGTAATTAAGCGTATGGCAATTAAACGTGGATTTTTGTCTAAAAAATGGAAGAAAAAAATCGGGGATTTAAAACTCGAGGTAAATAAGCGTGAAAGGCATTTAAGCGTGGGGTAATTAACCGGGTTATACTGTAAAAAGAAAATTGTTTAGATCGATATTTCTTTTAGCACAGCTTTTTCAATTTCACTTGATCAAAATAATGTGAAACGTAAAAATCTTTTAAATAAAAACAATCAAGAAGAGCTGCTTAGCGGCGGTTTACATTGTGCGTTTTTTGTCGCTGCAATTCTTCCTTCTTGGGTGAAGCGGTGGGGAGGGGAAATTGACAACACTCGCACAATGTAAACGGCCACTAACACATCTGTCAGGGTTGCCCACAGCCTAGTAATTTACACATTTTTGTGTTATTAATGGCGATTTCTTTTCTGAGAAAAATGTTGCATTAATGTTACATGTTCTACATTTTTGTGTTCGTTTGTACAAAAAATACAACTGTGGGAATAATTTTCAATTTCTTTTGTGAATATGTTGATGAAAAATATGCAAAACATGTTGCATATTTTACACTTACTTTTACTTAAGGTTTTCATACTGCCCTGTTCTACAACTTTGGTACTTGGTACTTTCTACTTTCTTTGTACAACAAATGCTTTATTTTGTTTGTCATAATTCATACAGCTCATAATTTTGTAAAAAATTTGTCTCAAAACAAAATATAAAAATATTTACACATTAAAATCAAAAAAAGTCCATTTACATATATTATAATCGTTTTAATTTTTATAAGCCATAAGTGATGTTTATATTTGTTTCCAACTCGTAATAGCGTGCAGAAACCGCTTAAATAGCTTTAAAAATCGCTCATTAAGTACATTAATGATGAAAGTGTAATAGTTGTAAATTAAAGCACTAATTGTGTTTTATTGAAATTGCACAACATGTAACACTTCGTGTGATTAAAGGTAACATTAGAAAATGTAACATGTATATACTGTAACATATTTTTCTCAGAAAAGAAATCGCCATAAGTTATTTTGCTGCTATCAAAATAACCGCCTTATATTTTATAAAATAAAAATTGAAAAATCGAATTTTGGCCGGAAAATGTATGCTTTTAAGCTATAGTGCAGTGGTAATATTGAATTGTGAATTAGTGTTCAATCTTTAAGGTCTCTGCAAAGTAAGTAACATCATCTATGAGAACACAAGTTTATGTCCTAAAACAAAAAAAAAAATTTTGTCAGTACAGGCGATTAATCAAGTGGATAAAAATTGCCGCTCAAATTTAGCCCAACGGATGCCAAGTTCACTCCTTTTTTCTTATTCATTGAAAAAATAAATGCACGGAACTCATCATATTTCTATTTTTTTTTATAAATTTCAATTATTTTCATTTGTTTGCTTAAATTTTTTTTTTAATTATTTTGTTCTTGTATTATTTAAATATTTTCAACTTAAAAAATATGAAAAATAGAATTTGAACACAGCGCTTTTTAGTTCAGTTTTGTGCAAAAATATATGTATTATAATGTATTTACAGAGCTGTAAGATTTTTCTAAATAAAATCCAAACAGATATAATTTATTGAATCACTAAAAAACATTTACTGAAACTAAATTTTGTTTGGAATTTTTTGGGAATGATTTTTTTCTGTGTAGGTTTTGAATCTTATTTGATTTTTTTCAGAAGCTAGATAATAGGAAAATAAATTTTTTTCTTTTATTTTTAATTTTAAGAATGTTTTTGGATAGCTATCTTGAGTCCTCGGTCGACCTAGACCATCGTTTAGGAAGGCGAAGAGCTTCCAGAATCCGATCCAGAGTATATTGATCTCAACCAGTAACACGTCTTGAGTTTTTTACGGTACTCCACCAGTCACTTTTGAGTTTTTTCCTTGGTTCTCTACCAGATATCTGTATTGCTGGATAGATGTACTATTTCTGATATAGATGCGGTGCGTATTATAGCAGCTACAGCAGAAGCATAAGGGCATGAGCAACAAAAATTTTTTTTAAGCAGAAGCGCCATACGAAACCGCAGAAAACAATTTCGACAACAAAGAACTAATTTGATCAAAAGTAGAATCAGAAACACTGGGATGACAAGTTGCCTCCAGAGTTCTTGAGTAAAGTAAATGTAGAGAGGCTAGCGATTTTATCAGCAGTGGAGAGCAGCTGGAAAAATGCAGGCAATGTGTTTTGATAATACGGCAGTAAATTCTGGTCGCCATAGGGGAACCTGCATTGTGCTAGAGCAGTTATAAGAGAAACTCTTCTTTGTTAAGCATGTCGCCACCATATTTTAGAAGTTGTGTTAAAAGAAGTTTTTAATTGCTAATGAGTAGATCCGCCGCTTCTCAACCAGAAATTTATCAAAAATTCTAAACTGGGTGGCTAAGCTAGTCAAAAATAAACACAAAACAGTTATAGAACACGAAAATGTAAGAAAAAAAAATAAGTTATCAGGAACAAATTTTAAATTATCTTTTTGAACAATTAAAAATTCGCCAGCCCAGGGATGTTTGTAAAGAATTCATCAAACTTTGCCTATTTTACTTAGGACGTCTACCACCGGAAAAAAAGGAGAGTACCTGGAGCTATTCATCACGCCAGATGGATGGTAAAGGCTATTTATGGTTGGTGTGCTGGAAATTGGAAACGTAAAACGCAAGAATTGTAAAAGTCGGGTTTTAATAAGATTTCTGTACATAAGAGTTTATTATACAAATATTTCTCTATTAAACAGAATTTTATAACAAAACTTAAAAAAAAAATTTTTTGAAGTTAAAAAAACGACTTTCACATTCTTTCGTTTTACGTTTCTGATTAAGAGAGAAAGACTTAAGTTATTTGCTATTTTAAAATTAGTTATTAAAATCTTTACTTCAATCTATCTATCTTCTATATATATAAAACAGGATGTGTATGTGTATGTATGTATGTATGCATGTATGTATGTACACAGCGGTAAATCTTGAAAGTACCGCAAGTGGCAGGCCTTTTTGAAGGCCTCTATACTCCTTTCTAAAAGATTCGCTTCGCATGACATCCTGCCTTCAGAAGTCTTCAGAATCTTTACTTCAATCTATCTATCTTCTATATATATAAAACAGGATGTGTGTATGTATGTATGTATGTATGTATGTATGCATGTATGTATGTACCCAGCGGTAAATCTTGAAAGGACCGCAAGTGGCAGGCCTTTTTGAAGGCCTCTATACTCCTTTCTAGAAGATTCGCTTCGCATGATATCCTGCCTTCGGAAGTATGCCTTCTAAAAGGCATAAACTTCTTTTTAATAGACCCTCTGAAATATTCAGTACACATTCGCTACTCCCTTCTTTGAGAAGGGAGAAAGGAAGGTGTTCAGTTTTATTTACTTTTTATTTTTAGTGACCTTCCTTACTCCCTTCTATGGGAAGGGATCGAAGTTGTTTTTAAAGGAAGTGTGGAAGGCCTTGCGACCAATGACAACCTGTGGTAAAAATAAATAAGTATGGATTGCGGCGAGAAGGGCTTCTGACTGCTAAATAAGGCCTTCTATTAGGCCTCTTTACTCATTCTAGTTACCGCTTTTTTTTGATTTTCGGTCTGCGAGCGTGAAAAAATCCAATTTTCATATTGGACTACCAATGACATCTATATAATTTGGACGAGTTTTTCTTTAAAACGATCTCCATGGTCCAACTTTGATTTATACGAAAAGAAAATTTTACCCCGCCCACTTTTACCTTTTTTCGAATTACCTATAATCAGAAAACGGCTCCATCGATTTGACAAATTTTTATTTTTAAGTTTTCATCGAAAGAAAAATTTACCACGCCTTCTATTGAGCGCATAACTTGCGAACGGCTTGACCGATTTGGACGATTTTTTCTTTAAAATCATCGCATGGTCCAACTTAGGTTTTTACGGAAAGAAAGTTTTGCCTCGCCTACTTTTTTCAATTTACCTGAAATCAGAAAATGTTCGTATGATTTTAACGGATTTTAAAAATCGAATGCAAACATTTTTCCTAATTTGGACAGGACAACGTCTGTCGGGTCAGCTAGTATAAAATAATTGATAAAGAAGTTGCAGACAAGAGATTGTCTAAAATAATTTACCATCTATGGTATCTCAATTCGTTGCTAAAAAAAAATGTGAAAACAAGCATGGTTTGAAAAATATGGGTCAAAGAAAACAGCGATTAAGTTAATTCTGATAATCGCAAAACAATATTATATTGTTATCGAATATGGTTACATTGTAGGCTACATGAAAGAGAGTGGAATTAAAAGGGGTACGCAAGTAAATTTGTTTCGCTTCCGCATTTGTCACAAAATTTATTTTAGTTCGGGCACAGATTTGCTATTTGTCAAGTGTACATACATGAAAAATTGATGCAATAAACATATTAGCATGTAAACTTTTAAGAAGAAACAATAAAAATCACAAAATGTAAACGGGGACATAGTTAAAGTTTTCTATAGTAAAAGCCAAATAAACTACACAAACGGCTTGGCAAACATGTCAAAATTGTACGTTTGTACAATCCTTTTGCGTTGGTAATCGAGGTATTTAAACATGTTTATAGAAAAATCAAAATGTTGAATATTTTTCACATTGTTTGCGCTACCTAGTGGTAAATTTAATCATTTTAGTGAAAATTGTGCAGAGTCAAGAAAGAGAAGACGAAACATAAAAAGTTTAAGAAGATAAAGATTTTTTTTATTATTATTTATTGAAAAATGATTATGATTTGGTCGGGAAGTTTGTGTGTGGTTTGTTTCGCTCTTAAAGCTTGACACTGTAATATGGGTGTGTATTAAGCAAATAACGTAAAATTATGGCTTAAGAAATAAAAAATAATATAAAAAAATTTTAAGTAAAAAAAAATGTAAAGTAAAAACTGCAAAATCTGCACAATTTACAAGAAAAGTTTCTGAATGTAGGCATATTTCTCCAGACTCTTCAAAGGCTACCGTATGTAAGCTTTACCACGATAAAATGTTATTTTTTATAATTATAATGTTATGATCAGGGAAACCATAAATATGCAATTGCATGTTTTTCCTTGTGCGACCAATGAAGGCACAAACAAAACATATATTTATCCGTTTTAGAGCCTTTTATGAACTTTGGCATCGATTTGTTAGTGCCTATTTTACCGCTTCCAGCATTTTTGTGCATAATTTAGGTAAACGAACATTTTTGCAGCATTTTTTAATTTAATTTAATTTTTTTTGTGTTTACCAATCCGTTTGTGTGGTTTGTTTCGCTCTTAAAGCTTGACACTGTAATATGGGTGTGTATTAAGCAAATAACGTAAAATTATGGCTTAAGAAATAAAAAATAATATAAAAAAATTTTAAGTAAAAAAAAATGTAAAGTAAAAACTGCAAAATCTGCACAATTTACAAGAAAAGTTTCTGAATGTAGGCATATTTCTCCAGACTCTTCAAAGGCTACCGTATGTAAGCTTTACCACGATAAAATGTTATTTTTTATAATTATAATGTTATGATCAGGGAAACCATAAATATGCAATTGCATGTTTTTCCTTGTGCGACCAATGAAGGCACAAACAAAACATATATTTATCCGTTTTAGAGCCTTTTATGAACTTTGGCATCGATTTGTTAGTGCCTATTTTACCGCTTCCAGCATTTTTGTGCATAATTTAGGTAAACGAACATTTTTGCAGCATTTTTTAATTTAATTTAATTTTTTTTGAAAAAAAAATTTTTTTTTTCTAAATTCTGTTACTTCAATTTCGTCATCTACATTGTATTTTTACTCTAAAATTGGACAAAACTGGTCGTCATTAAGGATTAATGTTATGCGCTGTGTATAATACATATAAATTTATACCAATCTTTTAGTATACCGATCGACTCAAAATCAATTTTTAAAGTGATCTAACGATGTCCATCCGTCCATCAGACTGGTTGTCTATCCAAGTTAACCTTGTACGCAAAGTACAAGTTCCAATATTATAGATAATTCGATCAAATATGGACGAAGTCTATGTAAATGGGGAAAATATTTCTATAGTTTCACATATTCCCCGTAAAAACTTCTTTCCAAAAAAGACTCTTTGTGTCCGTAAGCCATGTAATTATGATGATACATACATATATAAATTAAATTAGCCCCAAAAATATTTTCCTGCAAATTAAATTATTTTGAATCGTTTCGCATTTGCCCAATGCTCTCATCCTTAAATAGTTTCAACTTCTTTTTAAATGTTTACATTTGCTAACAATTTAGCGACCGTACCTAAAATTTCTTTAATATCTAGTAATATTCGGCACAAACATATCTTATATGAACTTTAACCTAATATGGGCTTAGCGATAATATTTTTAGGTTTTTTTTTTTAATTTTATATTGTTTTTATTAAATTGTTGAATATTTTTAATCCAAATTTTTAATATTTTTAATTAGGCTTAAGTTCAAGAAATTTAATTTTTATTAAATTATTTTTGTGAAGAAAGGAATTTTACAACATGAAAATTAAATAAAATTGTTATTGATAATCTTTCATTCAAACATGTAAAATCAGTTAAAATGGATAATCATTCAGGAAAGCAAATTTCGATCTACCAAATGTTAAAATACAATTTGGTTTAAGGATTGATGTTTGACTAGTGACGTCAGCAGTCGTCGATGGCTGCGAGTGTAAGACGGCAAATCCATCTGAGGAGATCGAGTGGTTGCGATCGAAACATGTCATGGTAACCTGCCGGCCAGGGTTCGAGCCCGAGCCACGTCAAGAATGAAAGATTATCAATAACAATTTTAATTAATTTTCATGTTGTAAAATTCCTTTCTTCACAAAAATAATTTAATAAAAATTAAATTTCATGAACTTAAGCCTAATTAAAAATATTAAAAATTTGGATTAAAAACCTTAAATAGTTCAACAAAATAACCACAATACTAATTATTGTTGAATATTTTTTCATCAAACGAGCCGTTTTTTGATATTTTAGGGCATATTTTTAACATTTTTCCAATCAATGGATAAAGTCATATGATATCACTAGGGCGAAGTTATTAAGGGATAGGGCGTTCTGTGCCTATTTTGAACAGAGAAGTCCGCAAAGGTGGAAAATGTATTGCGTTTTTAGGAACAGTCTTAAAAAGCTTATCAGAAAGGAAAGAGCCAAATACTATGAAGAGTTATTTGATTCTGGTATATCGAAAGATTTATAGACAAATTTAAAAAAGATTGGCATTAAGGAGGTTCAGGATAAGAATTCCTCCATAAATGTTGAGGAATTAATTGATTATTATGTATTGCATTTCATTGATGAGCCGCCGGCAATATTTTATCATGGGCAATTGAGTTCTGATGAAAATAAATTTTCGTTTCGCAATGTGAACGATCTTGAGTCTTTGGATGCATTCGTAAAAATTAAATCAAACTCAGTGGGTCCTGATGGTCTGTCGATAAAGTTTTTAAAACTTATTTTACCATTATTTTCTGACTCATGTTTTTAATAGTGTTTTAACTTCTTCAAACTATCCTATGGGTTGGAAAATTACTAGAGTTTTACCGATTGCGCAATTTAGGCATGCAAAAGAATGTAATGAACATCGTCCAATATGTATTGTATCTGTATGTTCTAAGGTAATGGAGTACTAATTTCACAATCAGATGTTAGAGTACTTTAATAGGAAAAAAACTGCTATGTGAGTATCAGTCGGGTTTAAGGCAATACCACAGCACTACAAGTCATATGATAGATATTTTTCAGGAAGTACAATATGGTTTAGACCAACATAAGTTTACTTCGCTATTAGGTCTTGAATTCAGTAGAGCCTTTGAATCCATTTTGCATGAAATATTACTGAATAAGCTTTATATCAAGTTTGGGTTTTCTAGAAGTGCCTTGCCAACTAATTAAAACATTTATTACCCAAAGGATGCAATTTGTTCAGACGCATATCAACAATTCCTCCAGGAAATCTACATTCGTTGGCGTTCCTCAGGTTACAATATTAGGTCCATTGCTAGTTTTATTATACGTCAATGATATATTTTCCTGTCTGAACTATTTAAAGGGATATATTTATGCGGACGACTAACAACTTATTTGTGTCGCGGAATCAAAGGAAGATTTTAATAATAAGATTAAAAATTATTAAAAATTTGCATAATATTAATACATGGTATAAATCACATTACGTTATGTTGAACATTCCTAAATCGAATACAATATTATTGAACAATACTTTAAATACCTTAAAATTGAGTTTGTTCCCTATAGGGAACAAATACCTTGGTTTTTATATAGACGATAAGCAGTCGTTTAATCATCATATAAATGCAGTTTTTTCCCGAACTTTAATATCGTTAAGAAAAGTATACAGCGTTCCAAGTCATCTGCCTCTATGAATAAGATAACGAATATGTTATACCATTCTCATGCCTCTTATAACTTATGGCTTGGAAGTTTATTCAGGGACTTCGTTGGGAAATGTTTCTAGGGTAGAACATGTTTCTGAATATGTTACTTACTTTTTGGGTTATAATTTTAAGAATTTTATTAACACTAGGTTACTTTATCACTTTTACAAAACATTGAAATATACCTTGTTGCTAGATTTATTTTTGCATATTCCTATATGAGGGGCTTAGAGCACAAGGGGTTTAAGTGCCTTTTTCTAAAATTTAGTTTACATATGGAATTATAGGTATACTTCGGAGAAGTTGTTCAAAGCACAAGAGATGAATGTAGGATTCTCATCCGGACGCTAGATATAGTGAACAATTCAAGCACTTGACAATAAAATACCTGCTTCGCTTGGAGCACAAGCGAAACAACCGCTTCAGTCTCATTATTTAACATATGTCACTTGAACCCCTTGTGCTTTGAGCCCCTCATATAGATATAGAACTGTCTTTATGCAAATGTCCTACGTTGTTTGGGTTGCGAAATTATGGAAATCAATAATTCCTTATGATAGCAGAATTTTCGCTTTCAAATGCCGAATTTAAAAGATTAATTTTCTCCCTTGTTTATAACTAACTGTTAGCTTTTATCATTTAAATTTCAGTGTCACACCTGTCACACTGTCTTGGAACCGCTTTAAACAAAATATGTATAAGACATTAAATTTTCCCAAAAATCTTATTCGTGATAGGGGAAAATGGGTATAATCTGATTCAAATTTATCTATCTATCTTCTTCTTCTATATATATATATGAAAAATGTTTGTATGTTTGTTTGTTTGTATGTTGGCTTATAGACTCCTAAACTGCTGAACCGATTTTCCTGAAATTTTTGCAGTAGCATCACGTGAGCCCTAAAAATAAAATAGGCTACTTATTTTTTCAATAGGGGCAGGGGAATTGGTACCCCCATAGGATGCCAATATTTATTATCGCATATCTTAAGAGCCGCTTCACACATTTTGTTGAACTTTTGGTAGTAAAATCTTCTGAGCCCCAAAATTGAAATAAAGTAGCAGCGGGGGAAGTGGTTTCCCCCAAAGGACGCCAATGTTTAATATCGCATATCTTAAGAACTGTTATAGTAAAATGTTCAAACTTTGTAGAAGTCACTCTTATGGTATACTACACTATTGAAAATAAAAATAAAGCGGGTAGGCGCAGGGGGGGAAATACCTCTCATAGGATGCATATATTAAATATCGCTCAACTGAGGAACTATTAAAGGGAGAGTCTTCAAACGTGGTTAAAGCTACTATTATAGCAAACTTTAAATTTCAATATAGTAATGGGCGGGGTGGACAGAGGAGGAGCAGTTCCCCTCATAGATAGCAATATTAATAAGAGCCGCTGCAAGCAATTTGTTGAACTTTTGGTAGTAGGATCTTCTGAGCCCCAAAATTGAAACAAAATAGCAGCGGGGGAAGTGTTACCCTCCATAGGAAGCCAATTTTTAATATCGCATATCTTGAGAACTGTTATAGTGAGAATGTTCAAACTTTGTAGAAGTCACTCTTATGGTATACTACACTTTTGAAAATAAAAATAAAGCGGATAGGCGCAGGGGGGAAATAAATGATATAAATATCGCTCAACTGAAGAGCTATTTAAGGGATAGTCTTCAAACGTGGTTAAAGCTACTATTATGGTAAACTATTAATTTCAATATAGAAATGGGCGGGGTAGCCAGAGGAGAAGCAGTACCCCTCATAGATAGCAATATTAATAAGAGCTGTTGTAAGCAATTTGTTGAACTTTTACTGTCAGCATATTTATCTGTAATCAATTAGCCTTAAGTGGCTTCAAGATTATTAAATAAAATAATTAAATAATAAAAAAAAAAAATTGTTCAATAAACCTTTTATAAATCAATATTAATCCAATTAAAAATTTGAACACTTAAAATACAATTGCAAGTTCTTAGGTGTTTATAATTCGTGTTTGATTGAATTTAAAATAACGTAAATAAACTGGAGTTCTCAAACGGAATTTGTAATTGGAATTTCCAAAAAAAAAAAAACTTTAGACAGCTCTCTTTGTTCTCGTTCTCATTTCAGAGAAATTATTTAAATTCAATTAAGATTTTTTTTTAATGTTTGCAAAACATTGTTTGCATGGCAGCTCTGTTAAAGTTATTGTTACAGTATCCTGCAGCAAAACCAACAAAACAACATCAACATCGACAAAAAAGAGAACAAAAATCCAGATGTTTTAAAGATCTCACAAAATAGTGCAACGTAAGAACTGCACACAATGGCAATGCATGGGTGGTTAAGGTGGTGGTGGTAGGGGTGGTAGTGTGATTAATAAAATCCTTTTTGTGTGAGCGTATGTTTGTTGTTTTTTTTTTTTTTTTTTTTTTTGTTTTGTTTTTTGTAATGAGAACTTTTTAGTCCTTTTGAAATTGTGTTTAGTGTCGAAGAAGAGCAGATTTAGAGGAAATGATGATAGTGATGAGAAAGAAGGCAAAATACAAATGAAAAGGAACAAAAAAAAGGATTTTTTTCTTAAATAATCTAAGTAATACGAAAAATTGGCAGACAGGGAGTGACTTAAAAAATATTTTAATTGGACTAAATATAAAAAAAAACATACACATTTGTAATTTGTTTTTTCTTCTTGACGAATGAATCCACTTCTTAAGTTTTTCTTCCTTTTACAGCATATGACACGGTTTTTGGGTGTTCTGTAGATTTTTATTTTTCTTTTGTTTAATTTTATTTCAGCTACTTGACATTAAATTGAAGATAAATATTTAATTATGTATTTACATGTATGTAAAAACATACATATGTATTTATATTATGCATTTATGTATTTAGTTTTAATTTTTTTTACATATATATTTAGGAAAAAGGAAGCTTTCCTTAATTTATGTCATCTTTTTTTAAATTTTCTTATTATTTATGTATGTATAAGGATTTTCCGTTGCTTTTTTTTTAAATCAAAAATTTTTATCTGTGTATTTTTAAAATTTTGGGTTATTTATTGTAATTGAATTAAATTTAACTATGTCAATTAATTGTTATAGTTTCATTTTAGGGATTTTTGTTATTTGTTAAATAATATTTAGTTTCTTATATTAAATAATAATGCTTTTTTCTTAAATAAAATTCCTTTTTTTGTCTGCGGTTTTTCAAACACAATTACATATTACACACTACTACGACAGCGACGACGACGACCGTAAAAAGGACTTTACATTTTGAGTACCGAACAAAGTATGAAAATTTTTCTTATTTAACCCGGTCACACCCTCAATATACAGGATAAAAATACAGGATTCGATTATGCGTACGAATTCACTAAAATGTGCGAGCAAATATTTGAAAAATTTACACACACACAAACCTATACAAAATGAGCATAAACAGTTCGAACGGTATTTATGCCATACATATATTTTTGTTTATGTATGTATTATGTTCAGGTCTAGTATATGAGAGTGCATAACTGCTCTCTTGTTTCCTTGTTATTGTTCGTTTACCGTTAGTTCCGTGAGTGTTCAATAAAACTATGGTAGCATCCATGTGTTGTATTTATGAGCCTGATTTTTGGTGGTGGTGTTGAATTTATGTTGAGTAAACTATTTTCAAAAGATGTTGTAAATTTTACGTTTTTTAAAACCTTTTCTTTAGCTTCACTGCGGAAAATCAAATCTTGTAAGGTTAATTTAACCGCCTTATGCTGGGTACACACAATGCAACCTACATGCAATCTGTTTCAATGCAACCTCAAAATATCAAAGCGTTTTGATGTTGATGCAATCTAGAATGAAGCAAAATGAATTTAATTCACTAGATTGCGTAAACGCGTTGCATAGTGTGTACCCAGCATTATACACAATGCAAATGGATGAAACTTTGCAGGCATACATATTCCCGATGACTATACACGAATACATGGGCGTAGCCAGGATAAAATCTAGGGGGGCGGCCAAATTTTTTAAAACCTTTTCTTTGGCTTCACTTCGGAAAATCAAATCTTGTAACGTTAATTTAACCGCCTTATACTCAAAGCAAATGGATGAAACTTTGCAGGCATACATATTCCCGATGACAATACACGAATACATGGGCGAAGCCGGAATAAAATCTAGGGGGGGGGCAAAATTTTTTTAAACCCTTTTCTTTAGCTTCACTTCGGAAAATCAAATCTTGTAACGTTAATTTAACCGCCTTTTACTCAATGCAAATGGATGAAACTTTGCAGGCATGCATATTCCCGATGACAATACACGAATACATGGGCGTAGCCAGGATAAAATCTAGGGGGGGGTGCAAAATTTTTTTTAAATGTTCTTTTTTAAGAAAAGCGTTTTTTAAAAATTTTTTCTTTTAAATGTTCTTATTTTTTCTTTCTACTTATTTGAGAAAGAAAAAGTTTTGTTTATCCAAATCACCGGGTCGTTACTAGTATTTCGCAAGGCACGTTTATACAAAAAATAAGTTATAATTCAATTCTATATAATAAATGTGCCTTCTTTTTAATACCATTTTTTAATATTTAGCATATATTAAGAGATACCGAGCCCTTACATTGCCTCATGTCCACAATTTTAGAATTCTCTAAATATTGTGTTGCTTCATTCATCACTTTTTGTGCTATGAAGCAAATTTCCATGTAAAATTAAAAAAAATAATAATTGTTTGTTATTGTAATTTTTGTTCCGTGCTACAAACCAGTAACCAGCCGACAATCACTATGTGATTTCTATTGTGTTTTTGCTTAAAATACTTTGACCTCCTTAAAAGACATTCAAAAATATAAGTGTACTAAATGGTATATAGGGCACAAAATAGGCTTGTATTATTTCCGTTAAATTAATAACTTCATATTTTGTGCAAAAAGTTTCAATAGTTTTCAAATGTCACGGACCCGCTTTTTTAACAAAAGAATCTACTGTGCAGCTTATATTTAAAATTAATTCAAACATTCTTTATCGCTTTTTTAGAAAAAAATTATTTTCCTTGCGGCAAGAAGATTAAAAAGGAACCATCTTTTTTTTATCAATTTGGCACAATCTTTAATACCTTCAATATTAGTAAAGATATTATGCTTATGAGGGGCTTAAAACACAAGGGGTTCAAGTGACTTTTATTAAATAATGAGAAAAAAAAGCGGTTACAGTAAATTTGCAATACAAAATTTAAGATGCTTTCTGGAATATTACATTTTGCTTAATAGAGATCCTGAGATATATTTTAATCTCACATTCAGCTATTGTGCGTTGAACTTCACCTATTAACTTCATATTTAAACCCAATCTTAGAAAAAAGGAACTTTACCCCTTGTGCCTTAAGCCCCTATTATATACATTTTTTTTAAATTTTGTTTTTTTAATTTGATTAAGGAAAAAATTTGCTTACCTAGAAAGAATTGCTATTTAGAAATCATATTTTGGTCAGTGCTTTCAGAAAAAAAAACAGCTTTATGTTTAAGGATCTTAAAAAATATTAAGGATGAAATTTTGTATAGAAAATATTATTATGTAAGTATGTAGGTATAAAGCTTTCTAAAGAAATCATTTGGTAAAAAAACTTTTTATAAAAAATTAATTTTGATAAAAATATTTTGAAAAACTTCATTTCAGAAAGAGTTTTCTATAGAGAACTTTATTTGAGAAAAACGTTTCTAGAGAAAATTTCATTTGAAGAAAATTGTTCAATAGAAGACATAATTTAGACAAAGTTTTGTTTTATAGAAAACTTATTTTAAGGCATAGTTTTTAACAGAAAACTTTATTTAAAGAAAATTTTTCAATAGAAAACATAATTTAGACAAAGTTTTTTTTATAGAAAACTTATTTTAAGGCAAAGTTTTTAACAGAAAGCTTTATTTGAGGCAAAATAAAGAAAACTTTTTTTTAATTGAGAAAAAGTTTTTAATAGAAACTTTATTTTTTTAAGAAAATTTTATTTAAGGCAAAATTTTATGGTATAAAATTTTTTTTGAGAAAAAGTTTTCAAAAAAAAAAAACTGTTTGTAAAGAAGTTATTTTTAAAAAATTTATTTAAGAACAAAGTTCTTTGTAGAAAACTTCATTTGAGACAAAGTTTTCTGTGGAACACTTTATTTGATATAAAGTTTTTTGAATGCCTTTCGAGAGTGGGCTTTATATGGGGTTATGTTAAAATACTTATATACCGATCGTTACAAAATTTGGTCGTGTAATTTGTAGGCTTTTGAAGCTACAATAAACCAAACTATACTGAAATAACATTACTTGTTACGAATGCAAAAATATGCACCGATCTTTATGAAAGATTGAATAGAAATATGAACTTTTTAGGGAGGTTTTTCTACGTTTGGGATTTAAAAAACTCTTCCCACTAAAGCAATTGTGCTGGATTGCAATCCCAAACTGATTAAAAGAACTACTGGAAGTGATCGTAAGTTCAAAAGATGGGCAGGACCCAAAATATACTAATGTATGTACATATGTATGTATATTAGGGCGGGTTGATTTTTTTTTTTAAATCGTATAGCAAAAACGAAAACAACATAAAATTCTAAGAAAATTCTCCGAAGAAATTATGTATCTAAAATAAAATCCTAATCCGCGCCTCTCGAGTTGAAAATGTATATGAACGCCTTTGCCAAAAAAAATAAATGTTTGAAAAAATAGCTTTTTCCATAAAGAAATCGAACTTCCTAAATAAAATTGTTTAGTAAGGAAGATATTTTGCACTTTATATTTTTCTGCACTCAAAATTTTTTTCATTAAAAAAAATATTTACTCAAGTCGAGAGGCGCGGCTTAGGGCTTGATTTTAGACCCATGTTTTCGTCGGAGAATTTTCTTAGAATTTTATGTAGATTACGATTCTTTACGATTTTTTTATTTTGTTTTTCATCCATACAAATCAACCCGCCCTAGCGTACATACTTTTTATACCCTTCACCGAAGGTAAGAGGGTATATATAACTTTGTCATTCCGTTTGTATGTTCCACAATATTGATCCTACACCCTATAATGTATATATATTCTGGGTTATGACCAAAATATAATTTTTTTTTTCGGGAACCATAGATCTTCCCGAGTCCAAGTTTTATAATCAAAATAACTGGCAAATTTCTTCTTTAACACGTCGATATATAAATCTGTCAAATCGGTTAAGAAATAGCAGAGTTATGACCAAAATACTGCAATCCCAAAAATTTCTTTTTTTATAATTAAGTTTGTTTAAATATGTATACATATATGTAAGTATATATATATATATACCTATAACCCAATTTAATGGTAATATTATTCTTAAGCACGTTGGTATATAAATCTGCTAAATCGGTTAAAAATGGTTAAGTTATGGGCAAAATACTCAAAAAAAGCACTAAAAACATTAAAATTTTTATTATAAAAGCTAAAATTTTAGAGCTGTAATATGACCTATTCATACGTTTTAGATATCAAAATATCGGAAAATCGGGGAAAAAAATGATATGGCAAATATATAGCTTTTTTTAAATACCTATTTTCGGGAACCATAGATCTTCCCGACTCCACGTTTTATTACCAAAGTAAATGGTAATTTTATACTTTAAGATGTCGGTATAAAAATCTGTCAAATCTGTTACAAAATGGCCGAGTTATGACCAAATTCTAAAATTTGATCAAAACTAAACTAACTATACTTAAACTCTTAATATATTTAATAGCACGCAAGCATGTGCAAATAATTAAATAAAACTAAACAATACATATTATATAATATACATGTATATATACATATATTTAGATATCCATATATATAAACTTCTGTTCTTTCCAAACCATGGTGAAGGGTTTATAAGATTCGGCATAGCCGAATATAGCCCTCTTACTTGTTTTCTTTACCTTTAATAACCAAATGCATGTACTTTCATTGCAAAGAAAAAAGTTGAAAGCCCTAGTAAGCAACCAAGGGTTAAATATCAAACAAGAAAAAAACTTCGAGATATTTTGAATTTCTGGCAGCGCTCAAACAACAGCTGATAGAATTTTGACAGTTCAAAAAAATAGATTGTGCGAAATTGTTTGATTAATTTTTAATAAATGTTTTTACAGAAAAAAATTTATTAAATCAAATGAAAAATATTGTTAAAAGTGTGTAGAAATATATGAAAATTTAACAGATGTAAAAATAAAGTGTACACGATAATTGCCTAAGCGACATGTACAGCAATAAAAACATCGGACGTACAGTTTCGTCCAGTGCATCATTCGAAGAGGATGACGATGGCTTTAGTGGCAAAAAGCATGAGACAATAATGAAACAAAATCTCAAAGGTGAGCAACAGTTCACAACGACGACGACGGAAAATGGCAAACAGTATGGTTTGTCCACGAAAGTGGCTCTGGGAAAGTTGCACGATGAAATTGAAAAAATGTTAAGGGTTTATGAACAAAAATGGAAAGAAGAAAGGTAAGAATTTGCTGTGATTATTCAGGCAGTAATAGTTTAAAAATTTCATCTTAATTTAAGTTGTTACCGTCAAATATGTTCAGCATTTGCTAAACGCTATGACAGTCCGCTGGGTTGGTCCTCGATTGCCACCTCATTATTGACAACGATTGCCTTACTTATCTCTTGTTCGTATCTTGCCGCCTTATGCTTAGCTGCTATCTTATCATTGGACTTATTTATCGTTATACGAGAAAACAACCTAAGGCGCACTGAAATCTATCGCAAGTGCCGGGCGGCTCTTAATGATTTGCGCTTGGCTGAGGTGGAACTATGCTCTGAATGGCAACCGCGTAATTATCCTCATATATGTTGCCCACTTTCACCATGTGTGTCGTTGCAATGGACGTACCGTGATGGCATTATTGTAAATTTACCTTGGGCTTTGCTGGTGAAGGGCGATTACATTGTTTTGCGGCCAGGTCACATAACACCGGGACCTTGTGTGGAAGTAAACGGGAAGAAAACATTTAATGTGCATGAAATATATGGTGTAGCTTATACTTCAGACCCACCTGTAAAGCCGATAGCACGAAGCCCTCTACCGGATCTAGTATGTTGCCTGGAAAACACACCATATTTAACGAATTTAAAATTAATATTGGAAAATTCACTTAAACGACCGCCAACTATATACAATCAACAGAGATATTTGGTAAAAAAAAGAAGTTTTAAAAATGTGTTGTTATTTTAAATTAAAAGCCACTATGTATATAATAACATATTTAAATTGTTTACCATCTTTCAAAATATTTATTAAAAATATCATTGTCTCACTTACTTTATTCATTTAAAGGCTTTCGCGTGCTATTACATTACATGCTCAAAACTTCTTAAAATCTTTCTCATATTCTTGTTTATGCTCAAAATTTTCTTAGAAAAATATGTCACATATATTGTGTTTCCTTAAATGAAATGTTCATATCTTATGCTTCAAAGTTACTTAAAAAAAAACACATATCCCTTTAAAAATAAAAAATATTTCACATGCTAAAAAAAATATCTTTAAAAATGAATATTTTGAAGTCCCAAAAATTTTCTATATGCTCAAAATGCTCAAATTATTAAAACATGGCCAAAATATCCATATAGAACAACATTTTATAAGGAATTTTACATAATATTTAACAATTATTTATAAAATTTTAGTTAGTCACCAAATACATTCAACAATGGGGCTTTATCTGCGCTCTTATCATTACACTATTCGCTGGACTTTTAAGATTACATGGCTTTGGCTTATCATCCTCGGTTGATGGTCACTATGAATGGATGGAAATACTTATAGTATCCCCCGCCTCGGCTGTAATTCCATTATTACCCTTAATATTTCCTCTCATGTGGATTTCTATGAATCTTTGGGGCATCGCTCGTCTTCAGTGTTTTCTACATACGCCTCAGCTTATCTTGGGCAAGGATTCAGAGAAATCATTTGAAGAGGATCTCGATACACCATCATTTGATTATGAAAATTTAGCTTTTCATCGCTCGAAGGTGTTTCGTAATTGGCTGCAGTTATGGCAGGGTAACAGTGAATTATTGCCCCGTTCGGCAAATGTGGTGCAAGTTTTGGGTTCTATAACTGCCCTGTGTTGTGTAGACAAGAAGGGCATATTATCGTGGCCAAATCCCACTGCAGAAAAAGTATTCTTTCTACACGACACCAATGACAATAATTTGGAAGAGAAAAGCGGTCAAACTTCATTAAATTCCGAAAGTGACATACCTGATCATACGGTGCAAAAAGGAAATGGAATAGTAGCAGAAGTTTTAGACTTGACCCACGATCAACATTGTCCCTTTCGTTTGGAATTTGATGATCAGGAATGGAAAAATCATATCAAGTCACTTAAGCCTTTGGGTAAGTAAACTTTAGTTTTTTAAACAATATTAAAAATCTAAACTTTTTTTGTTCATTATTGTCATAGGCCTTGCAATACTTTTAAATACATGCTCTCCCTTAACTCACGACCATTATGCTCAATTTTGTGGCCATGTAACTGCTGTGGCTATGCTGGACAAGGATTTGGTACCCGTTACAAATCGGTATGCGATCGTAGAGTCCAGTATGAAAAGCTTTTTGCATGGGTATGTTGTTTTATTTTCATTTTTAGTTTTAATTTATCTTCCAAATTCATTTCTTCTAAATATTATTTTTTTCTTTTAAATTCATCCTTAAAATGGCAAAATTAACAAAAAAACAAATTTATTTTTTTTATTGGTAATTACAGTTTTTATTTGCTTAATTGACTCTTTTAAAATATTAAAAGCTCTTGATTATTTTTTTATTCTGCGATTAATTTTACATGTTTAATAAATTGCATTTTAAATTTCAGCTAAATCTATTTATTTTGATATTCGTTGTTTTGACACAAATAAAAACCCTTTTAATTAACACTTTTATAAACAACAAAACCTTAACACTCTGTTTTAAAAACACAAATATTTTCAATGGAAACGGCCAAAATTGTTTGTAATATTTACGTTACTTTATTTAAAATTTTCGATGGCTCAAGAAGACTGTAATTTACCAATATTTTTTTATATGATTTCTAAATTTAAACAACTACAAATCTATAAGGTTATTCACGTCACAAGTTGCACCCTTGCGAAAAAGCAAAAGTGCAAAAACAAAACAACAACCAACTAGACAGTTATTTGTGACGTAAAAAATCTTTAAAATTACTTTGGAGATAAACAACGAAAATAAAACACATTTATTAATTTAACAATCATGTTTTAATTAAGTTCGTTTTAAAATTTAATAACAAATAACTCAATTTTTTTTTAGCATAAAAGAATATTGTATGCCTTATTTTCTTTACTTTTTAACTGGAACATGGATTTTGGAAAAAAAATATTTTTTTTCATTTACTTGATGGAAAATGAAGATTTATTCACGCAAGGAATTTTAGAGTCACATATTGTACTAATACTTTGGATATCACAGGGTCTAGCTACGTAAAGTTTCTTCTTGATTTTAGTATTGAAAACCGGACTATTATCATTCCACAAAGGTTATTTAGAGGTTCTTCCGAAATAAATTATTTTGACAAAAGCGGCCACAAGGGACGACCTAAAGGAAAGAAAATTAAACCATACTGAATTTGCTAGGTTTTGTTTTCTTCCGGATTGGGTTATGTTTGCTTTTTATTAAAAGTTTAAGGATGAAACGGACACAAAAGATTAGTTAGGTTCTAAAATATAGCACAAATATGGGTAATTCCAAAGTGTTGAACGTAACAGTCGTACGTATCAAAAATGCAATAACATTTTAAACAAAAAATATTTTTACGTTTTCTTAACCCTTATATTATAGCACTGTTATCTATGCTAAAGTTTATGGAGTGCGCGATTCTAGGTCAAAGATAATGGCAAAAAAAGCAGCGGTTCGAACGTGAAAAAAATAGAAGTAGTTTTTTGTGGCCATGTATAAAAAGGCGTAATTCAGCGAAACCGTGCCAGGTTTTTAGTCAAACTACTTTCAGAATTTTACGTAGCAATTAAACATTAAAATGTCTTTGGTTTGATTTCAAAATCTTCTGTATTTTTTTTTAAGCCAAAATCTGGTTCGATACGTGACATTTCGAACGTGAAATTTTTTCCATAATAATTTAACTGAATAATGATTAAAATAAAATAAAAATTTTCCGTTAATCCGAATAACATATTTCTCTATGAACTCTTCCTTAGATTACAGACCATGTAAGAAAATTTTTTTGGGAATAATTTTTATCAAATATCACCTCTTTTAAGAAAGATAAATATTAAAGAAAACATACAATAAAACATTCTCACATATAAGAAATTACGTTTCCACAACTTTGCAGTCTGATTGTTCATCTAAGTGAACAAATTTATGATTAGATTTATAAAATTAGTAAAATCTAAATATTTCTCTATAACAATATAGTAACATAATCAGCTTTTAATAACTTTTTAATTTTCGGTCACGGTGGACCTTTTGACGGAAATGCCCATATGTATGTTCTATTCTACATTGCTACATAAAGGGTGGTTAAATTTTAAGGGCCGATGTTGATTTTGAATAAAACGCATATTATTTAATAAATTATTGTCATTTATTTTTATTATGATAAATAATGGTTCAAATTTTCGATGACGCTGAGGTATAATTGAGGTTCTATGCCGTTAATGTGCCGAATTATCTCATCCTTTAGCTCTCAAATTGTTGCTGGCTTATCGAAGAACACCTTTTCCTTTAAATAACCCCAAAGAAAAAAGTCCAACGGTGTAGAATCACATGATCTTGGCGGCCAATTGATATCGCCACCACGTAAGATAACACGGCTATTGAACTTGTCGGCAAAAGAGTCATTGTTTTGTTAGCTGTGTGGCAAGTGGCAGTGTCCTTTTGAAACCACATATCGTCCACATCCATATCTTCCAATTCGGGCCATACAAAATTCGTTATCAACTCACGATAACGAACATGGTACACAGTAACTGCCTGACCGACCTCATGATGCCGCCAGCCCATAAACCGCACCAAACAGTCACTCTTTGTGGGTGCATTGCATTCACCTAAATGCGGAAATTCTGCTTATTGACGAATCCACTGAGGTGAAAATGTGCCGCATCACTGAAGATGATTTTCTTCGAAAATTGATTATCCATTGTTGCCATTTCTTGCCACCATTCTGACCATTGACGCCGTTGGGAATTGTCAAGAGTTCTAGAGTCAATTGGAGCTTGTAAGCGTGTAAATGCAAGTCTGTTTGCATAATGTTCATCAACGACAAGCGTGAGAGTTGCACGAGTTGAGGTGGACGGCTCTTCAGCCAGACTATCGCGAACAGCAGCAATATTTTCTGCAGTACGAGCTGTACGAGCATGCACTTGTGTTTTCACATCTCCTACAGGCCCGGTTTGCTCAAATTTTTGCACGATTTTTCCGATTGTACGCACATTTGGACGATTAAATTGAGCGAACAAATCACGAAGTTTACGATATGCATTTTGATTTGAATAACTTTAACGCGTTGCTCGATTGTGTACCTTTCCATGGTTCAAATTGAGTCAAATGAAATGCAGAAAAAAAACTTGTCTTTAAGGTGTGGTTCACATATAACATCTGCCTTTTAAATTCAACCACCTTTTATTTAAAAAAGGTCAAATCAGTTAATCTTTGGCACTAAGATAAATGGGTTTTTTTGAGTTTTGTTGAAGAGACATTTTAAACTTCGAAGGTGATTTTTGAAAATTTACCCCTACTCTTCTCATGTCTGCGGCTATAGTTGTTTTTAAGTTTTTAATTTCCACTCAGCGGGAAAAATAAATAGTACGGATGCCTTCTAGAAGGCCTCTGCACTCCTTCCTTCTTTTGGATATACAAGTCCTGCTCGCTTCATTCCATGGTAATATCTTTTTTACACACGTTGTCATTGGGAATAGGCCTTCCACAATCACTTCTTTCGCATTTACGTAAAAATGGTAACTGGATCAAAACAAAATTATTTTGCTTTAGCGTTGGAAAAAAAATTAAACAAAAAATTAAATGTGTATCTTATCTTTTATACGAAAGAGCCGAGGCCTTCTATGAGGCATTCTTTAGCAATTAGATAAGAATACCCAGCGGTAACAAGAATGAGTAAAGTGGCCTTATAGATGACCTTATTTAGCAGACACAAGACCTCCTCGCCGCATTCCATACTTATTTATTTTTTACACAGGTTGTCATGGGAAGCACACTCCCTTTTATAACAACTTGGTTTCGTCCCACGGGAGTAAGGAAGGCCACTAAAAATAAAACTCAACAACTTCCTTTCGCCCTTCTTAAAGAAGAGAGTAGCGAATGTGTACTGGGCCTTGATTCTGGCAGTCGTGATCGAGTACTTTCTTGATTCGAAAGCAATTTAATACCTAATTATTTCAGTCAATACTGAACAAATCGGAATTATTTTTTCAGCGCTGTAAAGCATTAATATGAGTTTCACAATACTGCAAAAATAATTTCGATTCGTTCGGTATCGACTGAAATAAAATTGCTTTCGAATCGAGAAAGTACTCGATCACGACTGACAGAATTAGAACCCTGAATATTTTGGAAGGGGTTTCAAAAGAAAATTTATACCGTCTAGAATGCATACATCTGAAGGAATGATACCATACAAAGCGAATCTTTTAGAAAGGCGAATAGAGGCCTTCAAAAAGGCCTGTTACTTGCGATCCTTTCAATATTTACCGCTGAATAGTAATTAAATCAACAAAAATTTAAGCAGACCTGAAGTAAGAAGGTCTTTCAAATTGTATCGTACATTGAAACTTTGCCCATGTATACTTTTGAACGTAAAGATCTCAAAGGGGCCACTGACTTAAATATAGCTTAAGTCAACTTAAGCATTTTTTACTTCTTGCCACAGAAATAGTTTTATATGAAAAATGTTTAATCCTTAAAGCTTCGTTCACAAGCAGAGCAACAATTCCGTTTTTTTCTATCTTTTTTCTTCCCAAAGTATTTCATATATTTTCCTTTCATTTTTCAAACAAAAGAATTTATTACAGGTGGTCTTAAAAGCCCTGCTGATATTAGCTAAAATCACTGTTGGGTGTCAAAATTTTGTTTATTCTCTTCTATTATCTTTTTTTCTGTTTTGTTTTAATTCTGTTTTTCATATTGTACAATGATTTTACAAAAACAAATTGCTTGTGGTTTTTGTACGAGTTGTGCTTGTTGTAATACCGAGATTACCTGTGATGAATTCGCCTTGAATGTTACTAAAGTTGAGTCTACTTTAACTTCAGCAACAATTTGTATGAAATTGTTTCTGACATATAAAATAATTTTATTTAGGTTAGGTTAGGTTAAGAAGGGTTGTGCGCCCACAGGCACACCTCCACTCGGAGACCGAATACGATCCATTGTGATTCCCTTCAATGAAAATATGAAGTTAGAGAGATAGAGATAAGACGAAGTGAAGAAATAGAGAAAAGGAAGTAAGATAAAGACAGAAAATTAGAAAGTAGGACCAATACCCCCCTTACAGTCCCCTCAACAGAAACAGCCGCGTTATTTCCCTGACAAACCCCAGTAGATCGGCCGGATTACATCCAGCTATGCACCCCAGTTCGTCGTGAAACCTATCACCTAGCCACTTCAGTCTGAGACCCTGCATCCTAGGACAATGGCACAGTACATGCTCGATCGTCTCTAGCTCCTCCGAATCCTCGCATAGCCTGCAGAAGTCCGGTATGGCGTTGTCCCATCTGCTCGCAAAAGCCCTGACAGGACAATGACCCGTCAAGAACCCTATAAGTGTTCCGAGACTACCCTTATCCAATCCCAGTAGAACCCTGGTTGCCCCCGCGTCCAATTTGGGCCATAGTGCCCTAGACACCCTGCAATCCATTCTGCCCCTCCAGGATCGGTCAACGTCATCACGGAATTTCTCCCGTATCACCCCATAGTAATAGCATAGGGGTGGTTTCACCCCCCTGTCCCTTACCACTAAGTCGAGACCCGAACCCTCTCTCGCGAGTTCGTCCGCCACCTCGTTTCCCTCAACCATGCAGTGTCCTGGTACCCAACACAGCCTCACGTTGAATGCACCCATGAGTTCCCTAAGAGCGCTCCTACACCGCGCAACCAGGCATGATCGCACCGTATGGTTCTTCAATGCCCGAAGCGCCGCCTGACTATCGACGTAAATTGTCACCTCAGATCCACCCACGATGTGATCCAGTATCACCTCCGTCGCCCTCCAGATCGCTAGGATCTCAGCCTGGAAGACACTGCACTCATCAGGGAGTCTGAATGACCTTTTTACCTCGGTGTCCGCGATATAAACACCGGCACCAGTGCCGGTTTCCATCTTGGATCCATCCGTAAATACTGCCCACCCCTCAAACAGTCCATTGGATCCACTCCAAGTTTCCCTACCAGGGAACTCCACTGGTGGTGTTGCACCGAAGTCCAGGGTCATAGTCCTATGATCCGAAATTCCCTCGAGAATAATACCCTGATCAAGCAGACCCATTTCGTACAAAATTCTTGTGTGATCATCCCGCCTAGGTCTAACTAAAGAAGACTCGTAAAGTCTAAATAGGTTCCTAGCTGCCACACTCCTCACATAATGCTCGATAGGGGATAGATATAGTAGGATGTCCAGCGCTGCCTGCGGAGTGCTTCTCCTTGCGCCTGTGATGCCAAGAGATGCACTCCTTTGAACCTTGCTGAGCATCTTCCTATAGCTATCCACTCCCAACGCACCCCACCAAACAGTGCATCCATAGGTAAGTATAGGCCTAACGACCGATGTGTAAATCCAGTTTACCATATCAGGTCTAAGACCCCAGTTCTTACCAATGGAGTTCCTGCATGTGTAGTATGCATTGAGTCCCCTTCTCATCCTCTCCTGAGTATTTCTCTTCCAAGACAGTTTGCGGTCCAGAAAGTTACCCAAGTACTTTGCTCCGTCCGATAGAGGCAACTCGACGCCATCTAGCACTGGCCCCCTAAAACCCTCTATCCTATACCTTCTGGTGAATAGCACCAGCTCAGTCTTCGCAGGGTTAACACCCAGTCCCCTATCCTTTGCCCATGCCGAGAGTTCACCCAGCATCACCTGCATAATTTCCCCGATCGTGGATAGAAATTTTCCCCTGACCAGCAGAACTATGTCATCCGCATAGGCAACAACTTTCCTGCCCATGGAATCAAATGACCTAAGGATCCCGTTAACCGCAAGTAACCACAGTAGAGGCGATAATACCCCCCCTTGTGGTGTCCCCCTGGTAACCTTCCTTCTTATCACATGTTCCCCCAGGCTCGAGTTTATAATCCTACTGCCAAGCATGCAGGTTATCCACTCCACCAGAAAGTCCTCAACTCCCAACTCCAACAAAGAATCCCTAATCGCCTCTATCCTAATGTTATTAAAGGCTCCCTCTATATCTAGAAACGCGGCGAGAGTATACTCCTTATGCCTCAGACCGTGCTCAATACAACCCACCACCTCGTGTAACGCGCTCTCAACAGATTTACCCTTCAGGTAAGCATGTTGAGCGTTGCTAATAAGGCTGGTCTCAATATTACTCCTGAGATAGAAATCTATCAGCCTCTCAAGAGTCTTCAACAAAAATGAAGACAGACTAATAGGTCTAAAATCCCCCGGTTTCGAGTGGCCCGCTTTACCGGCCTTGGGTATAAAAATCACCCTGACCTCTCTCCACCCCCTAGGCAGATACCTCCTACTGAGGCATTTCCTAAATATATCCACCAGTAGAAATGATGCATCATCCGGGATGTTGCAAAGCATAGCCGGAAAAATACCGTCCGGACCCGGTGATTTATATGGGTCGAAAGTATTGACCGCCCACGCCAGCTTCTCCCTTGTGACCATTTCATCGACGCGAGCGGAAGTATGATCAGATGTCACGGACATGACGTCCCACTGACCGTCTCCCATACCACCGGTTTCCCTGCACCCGGGAAAGTGCGTCTCCATGAGTAAGGTTAGGGTCTCAGAGCTAGACTCAGTCCATGAGCCGTCATTCCTTTGGATGTAACCCAGGGCCTTAGGGTCCTTAGATAAAATCCGTCGGAATCTTGACAGCTCGTTGACATTATCGATGGACGCACAAAATTGTCTCCACGATAGTCGTTTTGCTCTCTTCAGATCCGCCTTATACCTGTTGAACTGCACCCTGTGATTGTTCCAATCATCTGGTGCTCTTGTAAGCTTGGCCCTATTAAACAGTCTCCTCACCGTAGACCTTTGAACATGAAGTTCCCTGGTCCACCATTTAGGCTGTTTTCGCCTACCCGGAAACGTGACCGGGCAGGACTGCTCATAGCTTTCCCTTAGAAGATGAGTGAACCTATTCACCACCCCCTCCAGATCCGTCGGCAGCAAGTCGCCCAAGGCCTGATGCGCCAACCCAGTTCGGACCCCTTCCCTGAAGGAGTCCCATTTTGTCCCCCTCGGGTTCCTAAAAGGAAGAGCCCTAGGTAGGTAAAAATTCAGTGTGAAGGTAATACGACTATGGTCTGAAAAAGTACAGTCCGTTGCCACCCTCCAATCAACAACAATTTGCTCGTCACGATTTACTAATGTCAGATCTATCACTGCCTGCCTATCTTTATTTCTGAACGTCGGCGTGTCACCCATATTACAGATAATAAGATTGTTAGTAGTTATAAAATCAAACATTAACTCACCTCTTTTATTAATATCGGCACTCCCCCATTGGCTGTGATGAGCATTTGCATCGCAGCCCAACACAAGGATTGCACCTCTCCTCCTTGCATATGCCGTGAGTTGCCGTACCTCTGTACCCGGAGGGTCCAACCCCTCATATGGCCTATATACCGAGGCCAGTGTAAGCGTACGCTTCCCTTTGGCCTCTCCATTTACCACGGTCAAGTCACCGCACCTGAAAGAATGAGATATGAGAAAACCCAATTCACTTCTCGCTAGTATACACGTTCTTACCTTGTCCTCTGTGGACGGGACAAACAGAGTGTATCCCGCAACCCTTAAACCGCAAACCTTATTTTTATTTATCCAAGGTTCTTGGATAAGGGCTACGTCCGTCCGAGTACTGGAGAGGAAGGTTACAAGTTCGGCCGAGGCTGATTCACAATGGTGCAGGTTTATCTGTACCACTAACAGCCTCTTTGGTCCTGTCATGTTTCGGATACCGAAACCTAACGTTACCTAAACCGAACCTAACAACCCCCCCCACCTCCTCCAAGAATTCCATGGATTTCCGATCGATTGCGAAACGGAAGTCCTTGCCGGTATTCTCCTTACACACCAGTGAGGTCACTAGCCTCCATTGGTCAGTAAGAAGCCTACTGTTTTGGTTGCCCAACACTGCCAGTATAGTTTCCACCTTGCGTACGGGAGGTGGAATCCACACTGTCACTATGGACCTAATTGGCAAGTCGGAGGCTTGTATGACTTCAAACCTTGCCCCCGGATTAATGTCGCCGCATTTGCCAATTGTGGTTCTTAAGAATTCCAGTGAATTCTTGTTACCACAGTTGACAACCTTGACTCCCTTTACCCAGTCCGCACCATTGAAGGATACATCCTCCTCCTTGCCTTTAAAAACTGCCAGCTCGTCAATAAGCCTAGCCTCTACTAGCTGCCATATCTCGGTACTGATCTTCCCATCCGGATCATTCCGATCTATGACGGCCACCTGTAGATGACCCTCCAGGCTCGTCGACTTCTTCATTCTTTTCTGCGATGAAGAAGGCTGATCATCCCCAGATCTGACCCTCTTAATGGTCTCCTTATTGGAGCCATTAGGAGCATCAGCCGGAGATGTACCAGCCCTCTTCACTATGCTCGGTGACTCCGGTACGACTGGTTTCGAAGGCCCGTTCCTGCCCGCAACTTTTCCCCCAATGACCCCCTTACGAGAGCCACTAGAGGAATCGGACGGAGGCTTACCAGCCTTCTTCCCCGCTTTCGCTACCTTAGCCACTTTGCCGCCTTTCTTGGGTATCGCCCCCTTATCCTCCGCAGCTCGTTCCGAAGACATGAGCGCTTTGGTCACCGGGGCAACCCCTCCTTTGTCTATCTCTCTACGGCAGGTTGACGGCGCCACCGGCCCTGTACTCTTTTGAGTAGTTTCCGGGCCGACGACCTCATCCTCCTGCTTTCTCCAAGGATAGGGCCAACCGAGCACGGTACTGACAGGGCCGTAAATTCTCTCGAATTTAGCGACGCTTTGTCGGTGCCTTCTCAGAAGGTGCCTATCCCTCGCGGAGAACGTTGAAGGATCCCTCTTCGCCATCTTATCCAGATATGCAAGAGAGCTCCTTGTCCCGTTCTGCGCCTTCTCCTCCTTCGTTCGGCTAGGATTCCTAATATCTCGTGGAGGGGCACTTGGCCCGTCCTCCACGGCGTCCTGCCGAACAAGTTGTAGACAGTCTTCTCCCGGGTGACCCCCCTGATGTCCCCTGGCCTCACAGATGAGAGTGGCAGGCTCTGCAGTTTGACTGTGGGCTGATATATCAATATCCAGCTCCGTGTCGGAGAGCAGAGTCAACCTCTCTAACCCCTGAGTAGCCCCGGTTTCACCACAGGAGTCCCCCGATTGAACCAGAAAACTATCCATATAAAGGTCGGTCAGTACCTGTCTCTCCTGCTCAATTATGTTCTCATGAACAGTCGAGAGGGTACTCTCCGACTCAGAGACCGTGACGTCCGACTGACCCTTGTCAATCTCGTCCGTCGTGTCCTCATTTTCCGTGCTATTTTTGTTACTTGTTATGGTTTGTTTGTTTCTATTTTTAAAGGCTTTCATTTTTGTTCCCACGAGTAGGCTCGTACAGACGGACCGTACCACGCAGTGACGGCGTGCGTGGACTAGGCAACTAACATACAACAGCGCTTTGCCCTGACGCTGAGGGGAGCTGTTAACAACTAGTTTCTTTACGCACTAACTAGCCACACAGGACCTCGGCACTGCTACCAACCACGTTGTCCTTAAAAGTGCATCTTTCGCGCCCCAACCACTGGTAAAGCCCCCACCTTACAAGGAGCGAACCCACGGGTTGCCGCGCTATGATATCTGTACTGATAATGGGCCGGAAGTATGCCATTCACCACCGCCTCATTATCTTGACAAGATGAGTAACCTTTAGTTGCACACTCCTTCAGTGTTCTCGACCTCCCGCGAAGACGCATTCATCACATACATCATCCCAAGAGATCAGAACCGTAGAGTGCACTTAAGCCCTCGCATCTCGACAAGATTGTTACCCAGGCGAGGGATAATTTTATTTAGATTTGAATGAAAATTTTAACAAAATGTTGTAAAAATATTAATAAATGCATAATTTTATTGTGGCTAAAACATGCAAACGGTTTCTTAATGCAAAATGTGTGTGGTTGCAAAAGAAATTGTTGCTCTATTATGAACACCAAGTTAAAATGTTTTTTGATTGTGAACGAAGCTTAAAAATTAAAATTTTGATTTGCTTTACTTTAACTGGATGTATGATAAAAGTAAGTCATTTCTGTATACAATTTTAAAATCGAGACTGTGTTAAGTTTGGCATTTCATATCTACAAAAAGTTTCGAATCATCACAAATTCAATTGCTATTTTAATGGAGGTTAATATGCTCAGTCGACAGTTTATTTAAGCGATTAAATAACTAAAAGTATAAATTATAACAACATTTACAAATATCATTATTTAAAGGAGCAAATAACTCACCGCTCACATTAAAATTTAAATTAAAAAAAGTACAATAAACTCGTTTACATGCTCACATTTAACAAACTTCACAGCTCAATTGGTATTTAAATCGAACTCTTATTTACGTACAATTTGTGTTTGAAAATTTGTAATTTGTATTTTTTATATTTTCGTTCTTTCGTTACTGTTTTGTTTTTGTGTTTGTTGTAACTACTGTCTACAATGTAGTCTTTAGTCCTTTTAATTTGTTGTAAAATTTTATATTTTTTAATTAAACTATTTGGTTTTTCAAATTAATCAGGTATGTGATGTAAAACGATTTTGAAAACAAAATGATAATATCGTTCTCAGTATCTTTGAAAAATTATTTTCCTCTGTTTTCCTGCATATATATAAATATTTATTAAGCAGTATTTTGAACAAAGAATTAAGGCTATAATTCGAAGATGCATTTTAAAATCACTCAAAATTCATCACACCTTCTAAAAACAATCGTTTTGAAATCAATCGGTTTTCATCACACACTTGAATATCTAAAGACATTTGGTTTATTTTGTCTTCTTCTAAACTGAATCCTGTTTCTGTTAAACTTTTTTGTATTTTGATTATTGTAAAAAAACCCTATTGCATTTTGCTTTTCTTTGATGATGTTTTTTTACTGATTTTTTATATGTAAATGAAATAAATAATTGGAAGAAATTAATAAAATTTGTATTAAAATCTTACAAATAACAAATAGACGCTGTTTATGTGAGTTGGCCAAGCAGATTGGCTTTACAGATCATGCAACAGATCGTTTTACGCTGGAGGGTCAATTAGCCACCTATAGACATTTGGTAAGATCAGTTTTTACTCACTGTTTTTTTTTCTTCAGGAACACAAGAGATTGTGTTTTCCCTTTATTAATAGTTTGTGTAGTTTACTATTTTTTTTTAATATTTCTGTTAAATATTCTTATTTTTTAGCAACCCGATGTGGTGCGTAGAGACATACGCTTTGCCAGACAACTGCAGTTATCATCAAAAGTAAAAGTTCCTTTTCCACACTCATTGTCGGTGGTAATGCGTGAGAATCCGGGTGGTTATCTTTCGCTTTTTACCCAAGGTACGGCGGATATAATACTGGATTGTTGTGATGATTTCTGGGATGGAGAGGATTTGCGCCCCTTGTCGCCTCAGGATCGCAAGAGAGCTTTGGATTTCTATCAGCGCAGTGCTTTGACAGCGTACTGCACAGCATTTGCCTATCGACCTCTACGGCATGGTATAAATGGCGCTCTTAGTGGCGGACCTAATAAGAATGGTGGCAATATAGCCTACTTGGAATTGCCACCAGAATCAAAGTTGCGCATGCAACATGTGGACAAGATGCACTGTGACTTTGAGTGTGGTCATGGTAAACTAAGTCACAGCATTAGCACAGATTCTTTGCTCTTTTCCGAGAGTAAAGAGGATGACATTACCGATGTGGATGGCTGTTTCGAGATGCAGTGTCATCAGGTGTTTATCGGCATGGTGACAATGCAGTATCAGGCTCAGACAGATATAGTACAGCTTGTGGAACGTCTGGAAAGGGCCTGTATACGTTTTGTCCATTTCAGCAAAGAGAACGAATTGCGGTCCCGTGTTTTCTCAGAGAAGATGGGTCTGGAATCCGGTTGGAATTGTCACATTTCATTATTAAGTGAATCGGATGAAAAGAATGCTAATGCGGGCGGTCTTCAATCGCCAAAAACAACTGGTAAACTTGATAACTCTAACAACGTAAAAAATATGACTACCACTACCACAACCACCACCACTACTACTACCTCCACCAATCCCCCTACCATAACCTCGACTTCACATGCTAATAAAACCATAATCACCGCCATTAATTGTACAACTACTACCACTACTACTACAATTAGTACTACTACTACTTCTACTACCATTAACAAACGTTCATCTTCAGTAATAAATCATGATGAGATTGAATTCATACAACCACATATAGCACCAACGTGTTCCACCACAACCACTGCCATTATAACAACAACTTCAGCTACATCAGACACTCATGATAATGATAATTCCATTGACATCCAAATTTTAGGTAATGTAGCAACTGATGATGACTCCTCCGATTTGAATTATCTATTGCCACCACTTACTAATCTAGAGTCTTCCAAGACATTGAGTTCTTCTGCTCCTGGTGCAATATCCAATCACCTGCTGCATATGGCCGACAACAATGAAACCTGTTCCAATGCCAGTTTGGCTGGGTCCCGAGAATCACTTAACGAATCGCTAAAGCCCTGTCGTAGACGTCAATCTCAAGATTCTGCTTTGGATGAGAATTGCCGTTCGATCAGCATATTAACTGAAAGCACAGAGCAGAGTGCTCCTGTTCATTTTGACATGTCAAATAGAGCAAAATTACCCAGAGGCATTGAAAACATAAGACCACACTTAGAAAAAGTGGACAATGTACCTTTACAAGTCTCTCTCTTTACCGACTGTTCTGCCGAGGCTACCAGTCAAATGTTGGAAATAATGCAATCATTTGGGGAAATTGTAGTGTGTTTGGGTTCTTCAGCTAGTAACTCAAATGCAGAAATATTTCAACAGGCCGATTGCAGCATAGCCGTCGAGCCTTTGTATCCTCAAGTATGTCAAGATGTAGAGGCCTACACCGAGGCCAATATAATCAATAACAAGCTAAAAATAAAACGAAGAAAGTCAAATGGCGTGGCAAATATTGATGTACAAGAGGAATTTGCGGCAGAGGAACTGTTGGAATCAGGTCAATATGGAGCCACTTGTGGTAATACTCGTCCAATGCAATGCCCTGGCAATACAGTATCTCCAATCTACCTAAGCCGCATACTTAACTCCTTACCCTGCTCAATATCAGTAAAACGCGAAGATCCACTTTCCTTAGTTGCCATTATAGAGTTATCGCGTCGTTTTTCCTCGGGCCTTTGGAATTGTATACAATTTTGGGCTTGCTGTGGAGGAGCTTTATCCTTGCTCAACATATTGAGTGCCTGTTTGTCTCTGAGGCCTTTGCTGACACCCTTGATGGTCATTTATATAATGTGCATACCGGTGCCTTTGATATCACTTGCTTTAGCACACATAGATTTGGATCCGAAAATCATGAATCGTGCTACGGGCAAAAAACAGACTGAATATGATACCAGGGTTTTTGGGTTCGTTTTATGGTGTTACGGTTGTAAATTTCTGACACCGATTTTGGTAATGGTTAGTTTTTTTGTGTTCCTTAAAAACAATTTTTTTAGATAAATTTTAATGGAATCTGTTGTTATTATTATTGTCTTCATTAGATTTTATCCTATTGTGCATTTATGGATCATCCAATAAAAATTATGGATGTCGAAGATGAAGATAAACATATCAATTTACAGATAGCACGAATTTTTTCTACACTTGGCATTTTATTGCATTTTGGTAAGTTCAAAACGTTTTAAATCCTTGGCGTTAGGCAAAAAGGTCCTAAGTCAAAACCTGTAGTTTTTCATAATGTTAAATTGAAAGTAATCTATATGATTTATTTCATAGTATTTTCTCCTAAAGAGCAGATGATTACGTTTATGCGCAGTTGTGCTAGACTTAAGTTATTCATACGTCACGAAAGACACAAAAAAATTAAACTAAAACTAATAAAAAAATGCGTTTTTTTTTGTTTGACATAAGACCTTTTTGCCTAACGGCAAAGAAATATTAAAGTCCTTTTCTCTAAAATTTAATTTTTACAGAAAATTAAAGTGATCATAATCTTTTAAACAAAAACCTTACTTTAATAAAGCATTTCTAAACTATTTTTTTTATCAAAATCTGTTTTGGCATACACTGTAAATGATCCCAGTTTCAAGTAATTTCTTAAAAAACACTGGTCTACAAATTTGGAAAAAAAATTGACTGCAGAAACTAAGCATGTTTTTTAACTAATCTGTGTGCGCTGATCAAAATTGGGCTATCACGTCTTGTTTGCATGCTAGCAATACTAAAACAGTCAATACTGGCACTACAATTTCACAATTATTTATTTGACAGAAGCCCACATTCATTCTAAATCTTGACAAAAGCATGCTGGGAGACTTTTGCTGGACTCTAATACTTGAAATACACTTTTGAAAATTCAATGATTTTTAAATAAACTAGTGATTTTTTATGTCAGAAACATATAAAAACCAATTACAGATTGGAATTCAGCCCACCAAATTACCCTAGGAAAGATATTTGGTTGCTCCAGTCCTAAACCGTGTTGGCTAGTGTAATTAAATATCTTCGCTTAAAATCGATAAAAAAAAATTTTACGTTTTTAACAAAATTGATTTTTGGTAAAAAATTAAAGTGATACCAGATTAAAGTTCTAATTACGGTTAAGCTTCCTTTTTTTCCATCGACTTTTGACGAAAAGCAAAATTAAATCATATTAATGGCCTTTTGTGATCTCAAATTAACGAAATCAAATCAATGATGTTTAGAGTTGTCCAACCCGGCTTCCGGCTTATCGAAAATACGGGTTTCATATTTTCCCGGTTTCTTAAAACCGGTTTTTCTAAATTCGTGGTTTTCAGGTTATTCGAAACCCCGTATTTTTGTTTCGAAGTATTCAACATATTCGATTTTAATTTGATAAAATTTCAATAATTTTATCATGGCTTTGTATAAATATCAGGCATATTCTAAAAATCACAAAATTTCAAATCAAATGGGACTTTTAAATCACAATTGTGATTTAAGGGTGTTTTGGAAACCACAAAAGTTTTAACTTGGTTTAAAATGGTGGAAAAATAAAGGCAAGAAATCTGTGATCGGCGATCACTTAACCGACCAGTTTGAAATCAAAATTATGAAAAAAGTGTTTTTTCCAGAACACCTTTCTTGTGATTTCAAATCACTTTCACAAAAATTGATTTTCAGAACATGCCTGTATACCTTGAGTGCGGAGTTAGTGAAAACAAGTTAGAGTGCTATATTCGGCTGGGCCGAATCTTTGATACCCTCCACCGACAGTTCTAATGTTTAAGGAGTAATATCTGTATGATGTTATTATTATCTTATTAATTATAGTTTTAGGCGACTAAACTGTTTTCCGGTAGTAGGGTTTATATGGATCCTAGGGTAAATTATGTACCGATCTTCACGAAATTTCACAGTATCATTTATAGTCCTATAAAACTGTGACGAGCCAAAATTTGTTATAATTGCATTATTTTTACGTTTTTAGGCGTACTAAACTGTTTTCCGGTAGCAGGGTTTATATGGGGCCTAAGGTAAATTATGGGCCGATCGTCATGAAATTTCGCAGTCTTATTTCTAGTCCTTTAAAACTGTGACGTACCAATTTCTGTTATGATGGCATTATTAATTATGGTTTTAGGTGTACTAAACTGTTTTCCGGTAGTAGCGTTCATATGGGGCCTAGGGTAAATTATGTACCGATCTTCACGAAATTTCACATTATCATTTATAGCCCTATAAAACTGTGACGAGCCAAAATTTGTTATAATTGCATTATTTTTACGTTTTTAGGCGTACTAAACTGTTTTCCGGTAGCAGGGTTTATATGGGGCCTAGGGTAAATTAGGTACCGATCTTCACGAAATTTCACATTATCATTTATAGTCCTATAAAACTGTGACGATCCAAAATTTGTTATAATTGCATTATTTTTACGTTTTTAGGCGTACTAAACTGTTTTCCGGTAGCACGGTTTATATGGGGCCTAAGGTAAATTATGGGCCGATCGTCATGAAATTTCGCAGTCTTATTTCTAGTCCTAAAAAACTGTGACGTACCCAATTTTGTTACGCTAGCGTTATTTTTTACGGTTTTAGGCGTACTAAACTGTTTTCCGGGAGTAGTGTTTATATGGGGCTTAGGGTAAATTATGGACGGATCTTCACGAAATTTAACAGCGTGATTTCCAGTCAAATAAAAGAAATTTTTGCAAAATCTTATCTCATTTCGTGCTTTGTTCCAGCATTTATGTTATTTTTTGTAACAAAATTATCAATTTTTTTAGGTTCCACATTTTGATTCATAGTTCTGGTCCTACTGACCCGATTTTGCTGGATTTCAATCCCAAACTGCTTAGGATAACTACAAGCAATTTGGCACCAAGTTTGTTCATTTCTTTTAAGTTGTTCGAAAGTGAGCGTGTTTTCAACAGACGGACAGACGGACATGGCTAAATCGACTTAGAATTACTCAAGGACCCAGAATATATGTACTTTATAGGGTCTGAGATGAATAATAAAAAAGTTTCACACGGAATGACAAACTTAATATACCCTCTTCACAACTAATTGTGGTGGAGGGTATAAAAAGATTATGAAGGACAAACAAAAATTACAAAAAAGTTAGGTAAAGTAATTGCGCCAAAAAGATACAAAACCAAAATCTAAATTTGCAATTATTAAGAAAAATTTTGTATGAAAGATTAAATAAACCTTATTATCGAAAATGCAGGAATTTGGAAGTTGTATTAAATACACTTTTAATCTAATTTTCATAATTTTTGTAATAAAATTCTGTTTAATCTTATTCAAAAACGACATTTGAAATTCTTGCTTTTGATGTTTTCGATTTCCATCACACACTAGAGCTGCAAAACAATCGATAGTTTTATTTTTGGCAGACTATCGATAGTTTTTTTTACTATCGATACTATCGGAAAATTTTAGAAGTAACTACAAAGTTGATTAGATGTAGTCAACGAAACATTTTTAACAACTCATTAGACGCAAGTTTTTAGCAATGCATAACCTTTTTAAATTCTGTGCCAAAAAGAAAAAAGTACTTAAGTTGACTTTACCTTAATTTGAGTTTATGGCAACAACAACTAGAAACAATGACACCTTTGAGATCTTCACATTCAAAAGTACACCCGGGTAAAGTTTCAATTATGTTGCACAGGAAGTTATAGCAAAATTACGTTTTGCTATCGTTTTTCAGCTTTGCGCTCTGACCAGCTCGGCTCCTACTATGACCTGTTCGCGCTTTTTTGTACTAACATGTATAGTACCAGTTTTCTCGCATTGGTTCCTCGCAATAAGCGTCAGTCGGCTCGGCTCGGCAACAAGCGGCCACTCTGTACGCACCCTAACCCAGCTTTGGATTACAAAGGAGTAGTTTTAAAACTACTCCATGGTATACTCAAGAGGATTAGTTTTGAAGTCGTTTAAAAACGAAGACATGTCGCACAGTGCTTTGTCCCCATATAACGAAGGGACATAAATAGAAGGAGTTGTCAGAAATTTTTGAAATTTGGTACACAAGCATAGAATAGCTTAGTTAAGAAAAATGTGAATTTTTGGACAAATCGGTCCAAGGACACGCCTACCTCCCATGTGTCCTGAAATGGAAAAATGTAATTTTAGCTTCAATAATGCCCACAAAACTACAAAAAATGGTCATACTAATACACACACAACTAGCAACGTATGTGCAAATTTTCACTTAAATCTGAACAAGGACTCAAGGTCCTGCCATATATCCTTTTTCTTAAAAATGTTATAACACTTCCAAAAATTATCCGATCGTAATAAAATTTGGTATGAAAATTGATATTTGTTAGATATATATGTGTGCCAAATTTTGGTAGAATCGGATTATAAATGTGAAAAATACAAAAACATCATTTAATGAAAAATGAGTGAAAAACGCTTAAAATGCTCGTGCAAAAATAACAAGTAAGAAAGTATAATCGGTCAAGCCCGACCATGTGATATCCTATAGCATAGTATTTAAAAACAAAGTTCCTAGATTTTAATATATTTGGGACCCATGGGCAATCATGGACCCACCAGAACAAAATTATGTTATGAGGTTAAGATTCGTTTCAAAGTTCTTTCTGCCGAAACTTATTTAGATATCTTCATCTTCATATATGGGTTTTTTGGATGAGGGTTTATATGTAACCTATGGTTTATATTGGTATGTTACTACATATATTTTTAAGGAAGCTGGCATTAAAAGCTATTTTCGGGAGAATGATTTGTATGGGAGCTATGTTCAAAAATAGAAAGATTCCAATAAAATTTGATAAGCTGATTTTGATTGCAATAAAATTGATTAGAGATGTGCACGTTCATTTTTTGAACCACGCGCCCTCACTTTTACTAGTTTGTAAAAGTAAGTATTTATTAAATATATAAATTGATTTAACATTTTAATAGAAAATTTTTATTTTCTTTTAAATTGAAAACCCTGTATGCAATATTTTCGAACACTCCACAATAGAATTGCTCTTACTACAAACAAAGGCTGTTACCAAAAAAAAACCTCTGTCACGTAACCATCTTCAATTTAAATAAAAAATAACGGCACTAAGTCACATTTTGAAAATATTCTTTATACGATGAAAAACCAACGTCATCTGGGAATTTAGCGCCATCTTGTGTCGACAAAAAGAAACAGACACAACTGTTATACTAATTTTTTTTAATTTATCTTGTCAATTTTTCTAATTCAATAGTAGATATATTTGGATTTTTTTCTTATTATGTTCCTAGTTTATTTTTTTTTTTAACTAATTCAATCTATGAAAGTTTGAGCAAAAATCACGAAAATGGCATTTTTTTTAAATAAATTTTTTTTTAAGTTGTGGTAAAATTTTTTAATTTTTTTTTTTGTAGTTATTAGAAAACAGTCTAAATATTCGAAATCAGAAAAAAACCCATAGACCATATTTTTCTTTTTTTTTTAATATTCCATCAAAGTTAAGAAATTTTTAGAGCTTAACTAAATAATAAGCATTTTTCAATCCATTAAAAAATATGTATAGGAGCATAATTCCAGTAAATTTTTTTTATAGATGGTTTAGAATATAGTTAGCTGTTACAGAAAAAAATTTGAATCTCGTAATCCAAAAAATTAATTTTTTACAATTATTTTCTTGAAACAATAAAAAACCAAGGGCATTTGTGATTTCAGCGCCCTCTTATGCCGTAAAATGCAGACAAACACAAACAATTTTTTATACATATTTTGATTTTTGTTGTTTTTTATTGAATGGTATAAGTTTGAATTAATATTTCACAGTATTTGTAGTTAATTGTCTTTTAAACTCCTGAAAACTATCAAAATTTGATCAAAAATCATGAAAATAGCAATTTAAAAAAAGTTTTTTTTTTCAAGTTGTGGTAAAATTTTTTCAATGTTTTTTTTTGTAGTTATTAGAAAACAGTCTAAATATTCGAAATCAGAAAAAAACCCATAGACCATATTTTTCTTTTTTTTTTTAATATTCCATCAAAGTTAGAAAATTTTTAGAGCTTAAGTAAATAATAAGCATTTTTCAAACCAATAAAAAAACACTTATGAGAAAATAAATCAATAAAAATTTTTTACAGTTAGTTCTAAATATAGTAAACTACTACAGAAAAAAATTTCAATCTCGTGCTTTAAAAAACAACAGTTTTACAACAGTTTTCCTAAAGCATGTAAAACTCAAGTAGTTGTTTGGCCATTTTTACTATAAATTCTCAAACTTTGGCGCCCTCTAGCGCCGTCAAAAAGAGTTAAATCTTAAAAATTCTTCAAAATTCATTTTAATTATTTTGTTATCTATCGATCTGTACATTTTTAAGCACAATATAAGACTTGTTTTTTGTTTTGATTTATGTCTATGGGCCAAAGCACTGTGTGTCGTCTCGCTACAAACATTTTTTAATAATGACATGGTCCATGCTTGCATTACATCGGACTAGTCCATGAGTCCATTTGATCAAAATCAGGTGGATCAGGTGGTCCAATATTATTTGCAGGGTAAACACAAAAACAAACTGGAAAATACAACTAGTTTATTTGTAAATTGTAATTAAAGTTTTGTTGTTCCAAAGAGGCGGAAGGAAGTAAGGTTTCATTACTGTTGGTGAAAACTTAAAGGCTGAATCCCCAATAAGAAGAACTAGAACCTCTGTGTTGTGTATTTGTAAAGATTTTTCTTTTAAAATGTTCGATGACTCAATCATCTTGCTCTATTGGGATTGTCGATAAATTTGAGAATCATTACAACGCCCTGGACAACCAACATTTACATATAGAAATCTGTAACTAATTTAGAAAATATTACATAGTTGAAGACATTTTTACTTCCTCAACTTGCCGATAGTCAACCAATGCAAATAGTACCACTGAATACCATCCCTTGTAGTAAAAATGGTCAACAGCCTCTGCAGCTGGTGGCTTAATTTCAATATGATATCCATCTATTTTAATATGCAAACGTATATATTAAAAAAATTTAATTATTGGTTTAAAAACACTGGCTTCCCAATCGCGCCTAAGCACTGAGGAAAACCTATATTATTAAATCCTTTGACGCACTCCTCGACCTTAGAAGCTGTTAGAAACTTGGTTGGGAGAAAATCTTTAGCTAGATTTTCAATAACTGCCCTACAAAATTCGTGCAAGATATTGCAAACGCTACTACTGGAAACTCCAAAAAGCCTTCCTACTGTACGGTATTCCGCTAAGGAACCCAGTGTGTAAAGAGCTATCGCCACGCGCTTTTCTAATGGAATACATTTTCGAAATTTCGTATCCGTTTTTCTTAAGCCAGCCAACTGATGCACTAGCAATGAAAATGTGGTTCTATCTAAACGTAAGCTCTCTTTAAAGAATTCTGGGGTACCATTTGCTAGATCCTTCTTCCAAAAAGAACCGTAACGACTCTAGAAATTTTAAATGATTTCAAATTCAAATCCAAAGAAAAACTAATATACAATTAATTACAAATACACAAATGCTTCGTGGACTCGAAATACTTTGCGTAAAAATAAGGAATTCGTCATCTTCGTCCTCCAGCATAGCTTCAATAAATTCAGTGTAACGCAATAATAATTGTTTTTGCCCTTCAAGAGCAACAATTAAACCAATTATTGCTGATTTTTTTTAAATTCATTTTATTAAATTTTTATTTTTACTTAACACGTGAAAAAAGTATTTTGACAGATTAAAGATGAAAGATGTTGCAAATGTAAACAAGTTTTTTTAATTTTTAACATCTTCCATGCATTCCCCTAAGATGTGCTCAAGTGTAAAAAGGCTATTATGCCTACAACAATCATACCAACAAAGCGACTCGTACTCATACCAATTAACATTCGTCGTTGTGTCACCGAGTGGACAATGACTACTTAAATGAAAAAACAAAAGCATAAATGCCGTTTGACTTTAAGAAATTGTGTTATTGCGTGCGCAACAATAAATGCAAACAAAGCACTTTCAATAAAAAACTCACACATGCACAAATCATATGTGTACAAAACGATGTCAAAATTACCAACGTTGAACTTTGTTTTGCAGGCATAGAGTTAATGTAAATTATAGCGTATGAGTAAATCAACAAAAAAAGTGAATTTTGCAGTTCTCTGATACGGACATAGCGCTCTATATATTTTTGATTATTTTTGGCAGTACTCAGATTGCATTGATGCACCACATATGTAACGCTTTCTTTATAATATTGCCGATTCCTTGCACAGTAGGTCGATTAAGACGACCATAAACAACCCGTAATGTTCAAAAAATGGACACATTTGAATCACCACTTTTTTTTAGCGGTTTTAAACCACTAAACGAATAGCCCTGTAGCTGATAACTCTAAAGAAGTTACAGCAGTTTTCATTTTTTTCGTGTTTTCTTAAAAACGACTTTATGTCATAAATGAATGTGATCATGAAATTACGTTGTTTTCATTTAAAAGCTCAATAATAGTTGCGTCCGAGAACACAAAAGTTTTTACTATTTTTTACTAAACTTTACTGCATTTTACGAAATTGCGTTCGAGTACACAAAATGCAGTAAATGAGAACATAAATTGAGAGCGAAAAGTGACAGTTCTTGTCTGAGTATTTACAAATTTTTACTGCAGAAATTTTTGCAGTAAAATTTAGTAAATCAAAAAAACACATGTTTCAAGAGGTAAACAAACAAAAGTAACAAATAAAAAGAATACAAATTGTGAAAAAATTGTTAAATAAAAGAAAAGTTGAAATAAAAATTAAACCAAAACAAAAAGTGAATAAATATTAATTAATTAAACTTGTTTGTGAAGCATTTATTTGGCTAAATACAAACTTTTGAAATTTTTTTGTTATGTTAATTTCTTAGAGTTGTAAAAGTGTGAAGTATTTGGGTACTTAAGTAATCAATAGCAAACAAATTATTCATGTTCTTTAAAATAATTTAACCCGCTACAAATTAGTAAAATCAAATAAAATAAAAAAAAAACAAATATGAAAGATTACATAAAATAGTTTGTTTGTATTTTCCAAAAATGTTCGTGCTATAAAAAGTATTTAATCGAGTATCGATAAGAAAACGAGTTAAATAGTCAAAAGTGTCAATATTTTTCAACACTTAAATCATTTGCCGTCAGCTGTTGCCTTAATTTTACGAATTTTTAAAAATTTTGCGTTCGCGTACTTTGTTGGACAACAGCTTTTTGTGAGAGCAAATTTTTCAGTTTACTCATTTACTGCATTTTACTGTAAAAGTACTCAAACGCACCTAATAATAACAGTGTTTCGGCTGTTTTAAGTTTTTAAACTGTTATATTTTTAATCTTTATATTGTTTTATTAACAGTTACAGTTTCTGCCTGCTTTGTCCATCGGGATCACTCTTTGTGGCAGAAGAATCCTTTTCGAAATCGCATTTGGGCATTAAGCTGTTTCTGCATTTTACTTTTCCATTTATTCATCTGTACGGCTGAAATTTTACTAAATGATGAAGTTCACGATCAACTGGAGGATGTATGGCCGGCAATTGTTTTCCTATTTGTCGGCTGTTTAATAAGTTTGATGGTATCTGAATTTTGTAAATGGCAAGAAATAAAGTAGGTGTTTTATTTTTGCTGCTTTTAAGTATTTTATTAACGCATTATTATGATTTTTTTCTCTTTGCAGAGTCAATACACGCTACCAACGACGTGCACGATTAGATTTTGGTACAAAACTAGGCATGAATTCACCTTTTTAAGTGAATATTAAAAAGACATTTTAGTAGATATTCTACTACTTTTTGTTACATCAAAAGACTATTATGTTTGCGGGCAAATATTAAACCAATACACTGCAAGTTTTTGGAAAATGATAACCAAATTTCGTGCGAGAAATTATTTTGAAATCACATAAACAATTTTTCATACTTTATTGTTGTTTTTAATATAATTTCTCACTCGAAATTTAACTTTAATTTTCAAAAAACAGACAGACAATCGTTATTTTTTAACGTCCGGTTACTTTTTGCTTTTAATTTTTTTACTTCATTAACATTGTGTGTGTTCAAACTTTGTTTCCTGTTTTAAACAATTTTATACATTTTACAAAAAGAAAACCTAGTTTTAGTTTAATTTCTGTTTTATTGAAAATTACTATGATGCATATAAAAATGTGTTTTAAATAAGTTAAGATCAAAAAAACTTCTTTAAAATGTTTTTTTATAAAGAGATTTAAAAAAAAAAAAAGATTTTGTTTGGTTTGGTTTCAACCCAAATAATTTTATACATACGATTAGTTAATAAATAAGTTTTATTGCTTCCGTGATATTCTACTTACTTAGTTCTACCCTTTACCTTTATATTTCTTATTGAATTCTTTAAAATGTTTTATTTATTAAAAGTATTTTTTGTAATCTGCATTTTTCATATTTTTATTAAAAAATAAATGTTGTATGTATGTAAAATTAATTGCAAGGTTTTTTTTTATTTGAAATTAAATTAAACAGTTCTTTAAGCAGTGTAATAAATAAGGTACGTGATAGAAAGGGATTTAAAAAACGAAACGATTTAAACTAGGGACGTAACGATACGTTATTTTATCGATACCCAAAACGAAATTTCGGCGATACCGATACGCATATTCTTCTACTCTATTAAGCCATCTAGTTCTAAGTATACCACTGCCTCTAGTGTTGTATAGGGCTGCACTTAAAATTATTTTTTGGGCTCTGTGCTCTGGAATTTTTGTACATGACCAGCCCAGCCAATTGCATCATAATCCATAAAAAAGTTGATTTTTTAATTTTTTTTCGCTTGCGGCTTTTTGAATTTTAGGTGACGATGTACTCAAAAAGCTTTTGGTAATATTATCAAAAGTTTCTGAAACGTAATAAATAATAAATTTTGGAATACAAACTATTGAAATTGTTGTAGACACAGTCTAACAGATATACCCATTAGGCCAAATCCAACTTTCCGCATTAAAAACGCTTTTTTATAATTGTTAATATAGATTTTTTAAACATTTTATTATTGTTGTTTTTAAAAAAATATTTTAATTGTTATATTATTTTGTTACCATGAAGAAACATAATTTGTTTTTTTTTTTTTATTATCTTATACAAAAAGCAATACACAAATAAATTCGCACTTAATTTAACAGAGAATAAAACATTCATTCATAGACAACATCATCGTTTAACCATTGATGTTTTATGATCTTTGTTGACAATACAACCAGGGATTTTAAGAACTCTCTTCCACCACATCTAGTGTAGGATGTTGATGAACTTTGAAAATATTGGAGAGTTCATCGAGTAGAGTTTCTGAACGATAGGTGACACGAATATCGGGTACATTGGTACGTGTTATATCGTTGCCAGCAACACCTTCACGTGTATAGTTTGGTCCCAGCCAATGTTGTTTCATCTGGTAAAATGGGGAACAGGGGGAAATTTTTATGAAATTAATAATAAAAAGTTCTTATATTATAAAAAAAGGATAAGCAAATTAAAAAAAAAAAATCATCTAGAACAGTGATAGACTTTGTTTTTGCTTTCAATGAAATTTTTGTCTTTGCGATGCGTTTTACACAATTAGGTCCTAAATGTGTTATACAATTGTAGCCCAGCCGCGAATAACGTTGTAAACGCAACATTTTGCAAAAACTGTTTTTTAGCAGATAACCGTTAACCTTACTCTCTTACACAGTTTAAACATCAAATCAACCAAAACTATGCACCTTAAAGCCCTCAAAATGGCATACAAAGTGTCAGCCAGTGGAAGAACATTGCAAGTTACTAACAAAATAATGAAACCGAAATGGTTTTGCAGTGCAGAATAATGTTTTAAAAGTAGGGTATTCATTTAACCGGGCTTTTGATTTAATCGGTTAATCGCTCGATTAATTAACCGAGGATTTTTTTAATCGGTTAATAATCGGTTAATTTTTTTATTGATCGGTTAACCGATTAATAAAGTATTAGTAAAAACAACAATAACATAACAATACGTGACCTAGACCAAGCAAAAAAAAAAATAATTCATAGCTCTGTAATACATATTTTTTAATTAATACATATTCGGCCACGTTCTGTATATCGAAATCACGTGAAATTGAAATCGATGGAGATTTTAAGTTTAATTCTTTTCCTGATTTCCAAAGTAGTTTTGGTAAAGATATGTGGTCCTCAAAGTATGAGGTAATGAAAAAGAAATATGTTTATCAATTTTAAACACAGGATAGAATTAAAAACTTGTTCGATTTTAATTTTACGTGATTTCGTTTTCCAGAACAAGGCCGATTAAGTATTTATTAAACAATAAACCGTGAGATAATTTAATTTGTAATTTAAATAGTTTAAGAAGATCTTATAAAATAATCTTTTAGATAAATAATTTGGTTAAAATATATTGGATTTAAGCGACTCCTTTCTTTAGTTTTGAAAATTTTGACTTGGAAAAATTTCTTTCTCTTATCGTAGATGTTGGAGAAATCGAAAGCAACCCATAACTCAGAATATCTAATTCTCAGTCTTTTTTCTGGATTTATTTTGGATGTTTTATTTTTTAAAATTCTTAACACTTCTTATTGTTTGGGTTAATTCGGTTCTTGCGTTACTATCATAAGTTTCTTCTGTTGTCAGGTCATCATCTAACTTATCCTGGAAAAGCTCTGCACCGAACATTCTGCAAAAAAAGTTCATTTCCGAATTCCTTAATTTTTCTTTTCTGTTTTTGTGCTGTATTTTAAAAATGTATTTATAGAAGGAAATTTATTGTATAAAAAAATAATTCTAGACACAATTTTTTGTTGAATTTTTTGGTACGGATAACGTTGTAAAATTGTTCATGGTTGCACTGTAGAATGTTTTTAAAAAAGCGAGTTGATTTGCACCGACGTTTTGGAACGCACCCATTATTTAAAACACAAAAAATATGGTTTAATACTATAAAAAATTTTAATTTTTGTAACAACGGTTAATCGGTTAATCGACTGAAATTAACCGGTTTAATCGTTAATCGAAAAAGCCAATTTTAAATTAACCGATCAGTTAATCGGGTAGTAATGAATACCCTATTAAAAAGCCTTTTGCATACAATTTTTTATTATCATTATTTTTATTAATAGAAAAAAAATTTTTTTTTTTAAACAAATAATGCTGCCTGTAAAAAAAGGTTTTTTTTGCTCTCCTAAAAATGATTATTTAGTAACTTGAAACGTTATTCGCGGCTGTGCTTCAATTAAATAAAAGTTACATATTACGTGAAGTGAATTCGCATTTAGAAACCATTAAATTCTTGTGAAAAAATATAAATTACACTGCTTTACAAATTTTTAATTTGGAAAAGTACCAAGAACGCCACATGGCTAGATAAACACGAAAACCGCTGTAATTTTTTTCCTTAGTTCCGTTTTTTAGATAACGGTACTTTTGCGTTTTTCGATGTATGGTCCCACTCAAACCCTTGTGGAGCCCAACCGAAAAGTCCGATCGAACGATTATTTCGTTTTTTTTTCTACGTTATAGTAAATATCTGGAATGTTTTAATTTAATTTGTTTAATTACCAACATTTTAAGCGTGATTTGAAAAAAATCGGATGTAAAATAAAGTTTGTATTAAGGATTTTGTGGAACGACAATATTTTCATCTTCATTGCTTACACACTTTATTCGGCGTCCATCAGTATTTACCAAAAACGGAATTTGATATAAGATGAAAATGTTGTCATAACTCAGCCATTTCTTATCAGATAGAAATTTGTAGCATATCGACGGAAAAGGCATTCAATTGCCTCTCCAACGATGTGTCATTTACTTCGATTCGGTTGGGCTCCACAAGGGTTTGAGTGGGACCATACATCGAAAAACGCAAAAGTACCGTTATCTAAAAAACGGTACTTAGAAAAAAAATTAAAGCGGTTTTCGTGTTCAGGAGGTCCCAATTAACTTATCTAGGAATGTGGCGTTCTTGGTATTTTTCGGCTGTAAACCAGTGTTATTTGTGAGTAAAAAAAAAAAACTTATTACAAAATCTAAGAAAGCGAATTAAAAAAAAAAACAAAGTGAAGAAAATAAACGATTGATGTTCGATCACGGTGCTACGCCATGGAAACCTTCAAAAAAAAAAAAAAAAGCAGCCAAGTATTTCATCTCTCCAAGAATTTGAGGATGGAAAGATCACTTTCATGTTTTGTCTAACTTTTGTATATAAATCCTCATTTGAAAAACATTTGAGAATAACTGAAAATAAATGCATTTCTCAATTTCAAAATAATTTCACCTTTTTGTTGAGAATGCTATGATTTTCAAATCATTATCAAACGTTTGTCGTTTGAGAAAAGGTTAGATTTCAAATCATTTTCAATTTAAAATCAAACCTCCGTCGCAAATAAAAGTATTTGTGGTATGCTAAATGTTTGTTTAAATTAAAATTTCCAAGGTATATTTATAGCAGGTAGCCGCGAGATTACAACAATTGTACAATAAAACAAACAACAGGGCTTTTTATTGTTGTTTTGTGATACGAACTGTCAAACAGCAAAGGGGTTGATAAGAGACAAAAGATAAAGACAAAAAACTTGTTTACTTGTTTACTATACAACATTTGACAGTTTGTATCACAAAACAAGCAAATAAAAAATAACCAGGGGTCTAATCACCGCATTCGATACTATCATATCGAATAAACTATCGAATGTTTTTGCAAACGACAGACACTGACGTATCGAATAAAAACTCGATAAATGTAATGTCGCGTTACTCGATAGCGAATGCTATTATTTCAAATTCCATAATTTTCATTCGATATCGAGTTTCATGATACCAAAATAAATAATTTCGATCAATTTTGCTCGATATCGTATGCGGTGATTAGACCCCTGCACCGAACATTCTGCAAAAAAAGTTCATTTCCGAATTCCTTAATTTTTCTTTTCTGTTTTTGTGCTGTATTTTAAAAATGTATTTATAGAAGGAAATTTATTGTATAAAAAAATAATTCTAGACACAATTTTTTGGTGAATTTTTTGGTACGGATAACGTTGTAAAATTGTTCATGGTTGCACTGTAGAATGTTTTTAAAAAAGCGAGTTGATTTGCACCGACGTTTTGGAACGCACCCATTATTTAAAACACAAAAAATATGGTTTAATACTATAAAAAATTTTAATTTTTGTAACAACGGTTAATCGACTGAAATTAACCGGTTTAGTCGTTAATCGAAAAAAGCCAATTTTAAATTAACCGATCAGTTAATCGGGTAGTAATTAATCGGTTAACGGTTAACCGAATGAATACCCTATTAAAAAGCCTTTTGTATACAATTTTATATTATCATTATTTTTATTAATAGAAAAAACATTTTTTTTTAAAACAAATAATGCTGCCTGTAAAAAAAGGTTTTTTTTTGCTCTCCTGAAAAATGATTATTTAGTAACTTGAAACGTTATTCGCGGCTGTGCTTCAATTAAATAAAAGTTACATATTACGTGAAGTGAATTCGCATTTAGAAACCATTAAATTCTTGTGAAAAAATATAAATTACACTGCTTTACAAATTTTTAATTTGGAAAAGTACCAAGAACGCCACATGGCTAGATAAGTTAATTGGGACCTCCTGAACACGAAAACCGCTGTAAGTTCCGTTTTTTAGATAACGGTACTTTTGCGTTTTTCGATGTATGGTCCCACTCAAACCCTTGTGGAGCCCAACCGAAAAGTCCGATCGAACGATTATTTCGTTTTTTTTCTACGTTATAGTAAATATCTGGAATGTTTTAATTTAATTTGTTTAATTACCAACATTTTAAGCGTGATTTGAAAAAAATCGGATGTAAAAAAAAGTTTGCATTAAGGATTTTGTGGAACGACAATATTTTCATCTTCATTACTTACACACTTTATTCGGCGTCCATCAGTATTTAACAAAAAACGGAATTTGATATAAGATGAAAATGTTGTCATAACTCAGCCATTTCTTATCAGATAGAAATTTGTAGCATATAGACGGAAAAGGCATTCAATTACCTTTCCAACGATGTGTCATTTATTTATCGGACTTTTCGGTTGGGCTCCACAAGGGTTTGAGTGGGACCATACATCGAAAAACACAAAAGTATCGTTATCTAAAAAACGGTACTTAAAAAAAAATTACAGCGGTTTTCGTGTTCAGGAGGTCCCAATTAACTTATCTAGGAATGTGGCGTTCTTGGTATTTTTCGGCTGTAAGCCAGTGTTATTTGTGAGTAAAAAATAAAAAGACAAAGTGAAGAAAATAAACGATTGATGTTCGATCAAGGTGCTACGCCATGGAAACCTTCAAAAAAAAAAGCAGCCAAGTATTTCATCTCTCCAAGAATTTGAGGATGGAAAGATCACTTTCAGGTTTTGTCTAACTTTTGTACAAAAATCCTCATTTGAAAATAACTGAAAATAAATGCATTTCTCAATTTCAAAATAATTTCACCTTTTTGTTGAGAATGCTATGATTTTCAAATCATTATCAAACGTTTGTCGTTTGAGAAAAGGTTAGATTTCAAATAATTTTCAATTTAAAATCAAATCTCCGTGTTTTTTGGGGACTGCGCACAAACACCGTCACACATAAAAGTATTTGTGGTATGCTAAATGTTTGTTTAAATTAAAATTTCCAAGGTATATTTACAACAATTGTACAATAAAACAAACAACAGGGCTTTTTATTGTTGTTTTGTGATACGAACTGTCAAACAGCAAAGGGGTTGATAAGAGACAAAAGATAAAGACAAAAAACTTGTTTACTTGTTTACTATACAACATTTGACAGTTTGTATCACAAAACAAGCAAATAAAAAATAACCAGGGGTCTAATCACCGCATTCGATACTATCGTATCGAATAAACTATCAAATGTTTTTGCAAACGACAGACACTGACGTATCGAATAAAAACTCGATAAATGTAATGTCGCGTTACTCGATAGCGAATGCTATTATTTCAAATTCCATAATTTTTATTCGATATCGAGTTTCATGATACCAAAATAAATAATTTCGATCAATTTTGCTCGATATCGTATGCGGTGATTAGACCCCAGCTCACTTTCCGAGACTACCTGCTATAAATATACCTTGAAAATTTCTTTACTACAGTGATGTAAAAATGATTGACCAAGTTAGCAGACCGTTGCCTATCACTGTTCCGGAGTTATTCGTTTTCCAAAGAACTTTATTAATTATTTTTAACATTTCCTTACCATGTGTGGAAAACCACTCATAACGACACTATTACGAGCCAATTCACTCATATCGCAGGAACTTAATTTCCACACCTGAGCGGCAATACTGTACTCTTCCATTAGAGGTTCCTTGGTGAAGTGAAATTGCAAAGGATCATCCGTAGATAACGAAACAATGAGACCACGTGCCAAATACTCCGGCAAAGGATTACGATGATAGTTTAAGAACAGTGAGTTATTGGAGAGCGGAGACATGGCAATACCGATTTGTGTGAGATAATATAAATACTGAAGAACGGGCACTTTACGCAACAACAAACCATGTGATATATTTTCAGCCATTAAGTAGCCGCAAACCAAATGTTGAACTGGTCCTGCCTCGCCGCAATGGGGACGTAGAACAAAAGTATTTAGGCCGCGTTCTCTGGAAAATTAAAATTGTGGTTGTATTATAATTTTAATTTTTTTTTTTATAAATTAAACCCAGGTAAATCTTCGATTTATTAGTTAAAAGTTGTTATTAAATTAAAATATGAGCTACACCATTTCCAATTTAATTACATCAATTTTCAATTACTTTTAATTTCAAATAATTTATGAAAAGATTTTATTTATTACCGTAGGAACACAATTGGACCACGTAGGAGCGTACGACGTGGATACGTTGTCAAAAAAAAAACGTATACAACATTATACAAAGGCACAAAATAGATGACGCTTATGTTAAAGCTAATCTAATTCTTGGGAATGTTCTGACAACCGCAACACGCTTAACATTTGCAATTCGGACTTGAAACCGCATAATAGGTGTTCTATAAAATCGCAATCGCTAGAAGTTTGGCCACTTCAAATCGCAAAAGCATGCTCCAGTGAACTAGATAATTTTAAAGAAACTATGGCAAATCGCATGCATAACGCATGAGTTTCAGAGCACCATAAAATAAATCTAGCGTTTTATGATTTTTAAATTGTGCAGTTGTCAGAACTATTTTATATGCCGGTTGCGAACGTATTATCATAGAAAAATTAAAAATATAAAACTAGGAGCGGAATCAATTGTCAGAGAGATGGTGTTGAGTGTGCAATACAAACAAAACTTATGTGTTGTTTCCATGGGACAAGCAATTGATTGTATAGTGAAATCTATAAAATTATAAATTTTTCTAGACAATCAATTATTTGTCGTCTCACCATTGAGCATATTCAATCTTTCTTGTACAAGATACCTTTTGTATATCCACCACCACTAAAGGTGAAAGAGGGTATGCCAAGTTTGTCATGTCGTATGAAACTTTTTTAATACTCGTCTTAGACCCGACATGGTATACATGTAAATTCTGGCTCCTTGAGTAATTTTAAGTCGATTTAGCTATGTCCGTCTGTCCATCTACTGAAAGCACGCTCACTTTTCTTACAAGTTGATTCAACCAAAAAACGGTCCATCCGCTGGAAATCAATACCGTTGTATATCAACCTACACGAGGGCCTACGAAATACACCGTCAGCACAAGCCGCCGGGCGAAGCCCCAAAAATGCGGCCTCTCCCATTCTCTAATTCTCTCCATTTGGTGAGATGATATCCCAAACCAAGCGGGGAAAGCATAGGCCATTGGAGGCCGGATAATCTGCCTGTATACGAGAAGCCTGACGCTTACGCTCAGTCCCAACCTACGGCCAAGCAATCCCAGGTACATGTGAATAACACCCTTGACGCGTGCAAGAATACCGTCATGTGCCTATAAAACTCGAAATTTTCGTGAAAAATCACGCCAAGGTACCTAAACCTGTCAGAGCATACCAATGACCTGCCGTCAATCAGAAGGTTCGGAATGAAGGACCGCGAATTCGGATATAGCCGACCACGTCTACCCTTTATCAACACACCATCCGTCTTATCAACGTTAAGCCTAAGCCCCAACTTCCTGAAGTACTCATTAAGAATTCCGAGATATGTGTTCATTCTCCTTTCCAAGGTTTTAGCCCTTGGGCCACTTGCAGCAACCAGTATGTCATCCGCATACACTAAAAGCAGGTTCCGCTCCGATGGCTGTGGAATATCAGAAAGGAAGATAAAGGGCCTAGTAAAGAGAGCTGTGGTACGCCATCGGAAACCTTATTCCCAACTCTCACCCCAAAAACGCGGTCCTTCAGAACACCCGCAACCATTCTACACACATTGCGGTCAAAGCCCAAGGACATCATCTTATATACGATGTAAGTTACAACTCAAAAGAAAAGAACAATTTGGTGTCAAAATCCGTTCAGTAGGATTAGAGTTATGAATCCAAATGTGGAACAACCACCCTGAAAAGTTTATAATTTTGCTACAAACACTAAAGCTGGCCACACACTAGTGATTTGTGCGTGATCGGCGTAAATAAGTAAAAATTAATTGGGCTGTGCGCGCACAAATCACAAGTAATTGAAAACTTGAAATTTCTTGTGATTTGTTCGATGCGTTAGTGGGCTTGTTGGCGAACACTTAAAATTTTTTTAGTCTACAACAAAACGTCGAATTGTATCTTTTACGGAGTTGTTTAGCATACAAAATTTTTTTTGATTCTTCTTCGATTTTCTTCTTTTTTTTAATTTCTTTTTTGCTGTGTACACAAATAATTTATCAAGCAATTGCATCATCCGCTTCACAATTCATGTTGGCTTTTTGGCGTTTAAGGTTGTTGTGATTTGTTCTTCGTATGTGGAGAAATGTTACGCTAACAAATCACTAGTGTGTGGTCAGCTTAACGTAGATAAATGGTAGCATAATTCTGTATCACTGTACAATTTCGTAAAGATTGGTCGAAATTACAATAGGCCCCATATAAAGCCGACACTGGAAAATCATTTAAATACGCCTTTAACCTTAGCAAATATAGAAATTGCAGTAAAATTGGATCCAACTTAGTTTAATATGGCCAGAAATAATACCATGCAACTTTGTGATAATTGGTCCCATAAAGGCAGCTTCCTGAAAAGGACTTTATATCGTATAAAACAAATTTCAGTACTGTATTGAAAAATTGGTCTAATTTAGAGCAGTGATGGAAAATTGAAAAATTTTGATGGTACTGACCACCAAGCAAAAGAGTACTTTTTCAACATTTTGGTCCTTTTTCAAACATATTTTTTTGCTCATAGAATTGGTATTTCAGCGGTTGGAGTCGGAGTTAGTACTTTTTGTTGACGACTCCACGGCATAAAGAAGCATAACAAGAACATTGTACTAAAACTGACGTGGGGGTACCGTGGTATTTTTGAAAGGAAAAAGTACTGAAAATAGTACCATAGTACTGAATTTCCATCACTGATTTAGAGTCTTAAGAATGTTATGATGACTGACCTATAATTTACCATTCCCATTTACCATCATCATTTTACGAATCTTGATATTTTATTGAAATTAGCACGGTTTAAAAAACTGCAGTTGAATCCTAAAACTGTCGAACAAATAACGAAAATTTGTGAACAACTTTTTGAATTTTGAGTTGGTTTGACCGCGACTGTTTACATTTAATGAGTCAGAAGTAAAATCAACAGTTTTTTTTGGCCAATGACAAAAGAAGAAGTGGAAGAATGTCGATAAGATCTGTATCGACATACGACGTAGATACGCTCTTACGTTTGCGCCAACTACGGTGTGCCCTTGTATTAACGTACACGTTTTTATTTTCCAACGTTTTTACGTCATACGGTTAATTTGTGTTTCTACAGTTGTACTACGAATATATGCATTTGTTTATTTCCAATACATACAATAGTGAAAACTCGGATGTTGTATGAATATATTGCACACTAAATCATAAACAGGCACAGCGCGAAATTCGAAAATGTTTAAGAGAGGCAGAAAACTGGCTTCAAAATCATGGTTGCAATTTTTTAATCAAATCGAGTTTCACAAATTTTAAGAAAAGTTAAAGAAGTCGCTGTGAACTGCACCCATGTTCTGTAACTATAGTGAGAACTTTTTGCATCGAAAAGATGTGAAACAAAATATTCCATCGTTTCACGAAAAGTGAGAAAAAAATTTGTCTGTAACTCATGTCGAAAACTATCAAAAAAGATTACGTCGTTACGTTATAAATGTCATAACATTGCACTAGAAGCCGATGTGACATTGCAGACGTTGAGAACGCCAGAAACACATATCGTTGACGGCGACCAAAATTTACTCAAATTGAAAATTTTTCAACGACGGCAGCGAAAATGCAACCGTCGGCTATACCAAATAATGTAAAGTGGGGCTTGATTGTTTGTAGTTTGCAAACGATCTTTGAAAACATTCGTATATTTGAGAACAATTTTGATTTTAGTTGAACTGTTAATTTTTCTTTTTTAATTTTTGATATTCTTTTAATTAGACTTGAGTTCACCAAATTTAATTTTCATTAAATTATTTTCACTGAGGGAATTTGTTGATGTATTTTGTTTAAACTTTGATATTATAACAAGTAGAACTGTTGCTATAATTCTTATACGTTTAACAGTTTTATTTGGTTTAATATCTTTAGTTTTTCTAAAATATTTATGGATGAATATTCCTGATGATCTGGCCTAAGCAACCAGTGAAATGCGCATAGGAATAGCTTATCCCATCAACAATAAATTTCAAGTGTTTTTGTCAAGAATAAAAACTGGGAATTAAGCACGAATAACAAAATCTTTTGAAATTAAAATTTTGTATTCCCAATAATTGAAATTACTTTTTGATAATAAACAGGCAAGTGCACGGCCTAAAAAACACTTAATTGACAACATCTTTTGTAAGTTGTTGTTGTTTTTATTTTGTTTTTTTCTTAACCTACTTACAACCATAGCTGGGGAATTTCGATTAGAATTATAAATCATTGCGATTAGAGAAATAATATAATCTAATCATTAGAACTGAATTTTGATAAAAATTTCAGATTACTAATTGATTTGATTAGAAATAATCAAAAATCTAATCACAATTAGTGACGATTAGCATTTCTAATCAAATCTAATCAAAACTAATCCAAAAAATAATTGATTAGATTTCTTGATTATTTTTGATTAGATTTGATTAGATCAACTATTTTTGAATAAAACAAAAATTACATTCTTACAAAACAAAGATTTTGCTTTCAATGTTAAGTAAACAAAAAAATTATACTTGTAGTTCCACAAAACACGTTGAAAATTAACATTAATATTAACACAACAACAAAGTGAACCAGCTGTGTCAAGTGTTAAGTTTAAGAACAGGGTGCACCGTATTCAATTTTATGCAATATTCAAAAACTGTTACATTATGTAAATATAGCAACAAATATTTTCTTTTCACAAAAATAGGTAAAAATAGTTGATCTAATCAAATCTAATCACAAATAATCAAGAAATCTTATCAATTATTTTTTGGATTAGTTTTGATTAGAAATGCTAATCGTCACTAATTGTGATTAGATTTTTGATTATTTCTAATCTAATCAATTAGTAATCGTCTAAAATGGCTAACTAATCATAATTAATCAATTTTTCAGCACAATTAAAATTTCTAATCCAATTGCTAATCATTAGGATTTCTAATCATTATTCCCAAGCTATGCTTACAACTACAATTAATGTTGAGAGAATTTCAACTAATTGTAGTGGGGAATGTAAGATGAGATAAACCCACTGTTGTTTTTTGTTGATGTGTTTTGTTTAAACTTTGATATTATTACAAGTTTAATATCTTTAGTTTTTCTAAAATCTTTATGGATGAAGTTTCCTGATGATCTGGCCTAAGCAACCATTGAAATGCGCATGGGAATAGCTTATCACATCAACAATAAATTTCAAGTGTTTTTGTCAAGAATAAAAACTGGGAATTAAGCACGAATAACAAAATCTTTGAAATTAAAATTTTGTATTCCCAAAAATTGAAATTACTTTTTGATAATGAGGGAAGGAATTTTTACAACTTGGAATTTTTATAAAAATGTATTGATAATTTTTCTTGTCTGAGCTGGGATTCGAACCGGGTTGATCTTTACATGTTTCAAGAATCACCACATTCTATTGCAGAAGATCTTTGAGTTCTACCCACTGCACCACTGCGGTGCCCGTTAAGCCAACAGTCAAACATCAATCTTTAACCAGTAGTACTGGTGGTTCGTATATTTTATAAAAATGGTAAAAGCAAAATGTGCCAAGAACAAAATATTATTATTATAATTATTTGTATTTTGCATTTTTAATGGTTTTTTAGTGCTAAATTTTTTTCTCGCTCCATTTTTATTAGTGAGTATATATGACGGTTCAAAGCGAGAACTTTTCTCACAAAAATATTACAGACTTACGTGACAGCTAGTACTCGTCAAAAGAAGATACAGACACAGTTTAGTGAAAATAACAGCTGTTTGTTTCAATATATGGAATTTTTGTTTTATTTTACACATTTCAATCGAAAAGTTTTTCGATGAGAGATAAACAGAACATGGACACTGATTTATCAAAAAAAAAAACTATTGTGATAAATTTTGAGTTGTGCCCGTTTATGAACGAGTGTACGATATGTTAAGTTATTTTAAATCAAAATTTATAGATACTTACTTTCTAAATTGATTTAACACAGTCATATTAGCATACATATAATAAATATAGTAAGCATATGGAGGATTCTCATCCTCGGTCCACTTGGGTGGTGTCGTTATATCACCATCAAATAAGGGATTCTCTGGTTTTGATTCATCATCTACCGAATCGAAACCGATAACGTAGTGCAAGAAACGATGTAGTTCAGGATGTTTACTAGGCTCTTTGGTAGCCTCGAATAAAGGCAAAAAAATATTGTCCAAAATGTCTTGGAATGAGGTCATTAACTTGTTTGATTTAAAGATGTCACTAGAAAAGAAAAAGAATTAAAATAACTGTAAATCATATATCATGTCATATGTTAGTAATTGGAAAGATTAAATGAACAATTGAAAAAAAATGCTTTTTGAAGAAAATTTAACCCCACGTTTACACATGCAAAAACTTGTTAGCTAGTTGAGCATAAACGTATTATCAACGCAAAATCCAAGAAACAACCGATTGGTTTTAAATATGAAAAGTGTGTGTTTGTTAAATTATGCAAGTGCATGGAGTTTTCGCACTTCCACTTGCATGTGTAAACCCCAAGGTCTACCCAACTTGCAATGAATTTTACAAAAAAGTAATTTTTTGACAATTGCAGCAAGTAAAATGGCAAGTTGGACAACAGACAAAGTTTTATACGCTTATTGGGAGCCACTTACACATGGGAAAAGAGGAGACAGAACTACATAAAATCTGGTTTTCATTTTCGTGGTTTGCCGTTATGAACTTAAATGCAAGTGATTCAATTAGGCTATGCCTTTACACATTTAAGTACAAAAAACTACCGTTTTAGTTTTAATAAGTGCTGGTTCTTGACTATAAGTACCACGTTAACGAAGATGGATGACATGAGGTTTAAAACCAGGGCTGTGGAGTCGGAATTGAGCTTGTTGTAGCGGAGTCGCAGTACCCACAAAAACTCGCGAATCCGACTCCAAAATTTTTCGGCATAAAACAGTTACAAAATTTTTCTAATGTTCGAAATTGGCGATGTTTAAAATATCGATTTGAAATTTGTACAGAATAAATTTCTTGCTAGATTTAATCATTTAAATGGTTCTGCGTTAAAAAATGTTTTTAAAGTCAAATAAGGACCAGTCTCATATACATTTAGCATCAATGTTAGAGTAGGTGTTGGATTCGAAGTCGGACTAAAAAATTTCAACGGTTGGAGGCGGAGTTAGAACTATTTTTTGACGACTACACCCTGATTAAAACTCTGTCATGTTAACTGAATGTCCAGATGAGTCTTAGAGAGGACAATAGTTGCTATATATGCGGGCAGGGGTGCAATCTGCAGAAACTGGGGTATGGGACCGCAGTGTGTCAATTTGATATTCGAAGCTGTAGTTAAGCCGACTCTGTTGTATGAGGGTGTTGTATGGTGAGCTGCGATGGATAAAGGAAGATACCGTGCGATGCTTGAAAAGGTGCATAGTCTGGTCGGGTAAACGATTTCTATGTCAATGCGTTCTACACCCAAGAGGATGCTGTTTGCATTGTTAAACTGGCTTCCGATGGACATCACGGCCAAACAGATGGCTCTTTGGTTGGCAAAACGTCTGGACGCGGGGCACAGCTGGTCGACTCGTGATTATGGGCACGCCAGGATAAACAAGCTTTCGATCATCCCTGATGGGTTGGACGTCTGTATCCCAGTCTTTCTTCGTTGCGGAATACGTAGCACTTGCGGTAATGTGCTGTCAGGTGAAAGGACTTTCCGTGGGCCATCCTTAAGGATCTTTACTGATGGTTCGAAAAAAGGAAGTAGAGGTGACGGGGGTTTCTTCATAGAGGAACTAAAGGTGTAGATTCCTGTCATTGCTTCCCTAGCTGGTGTCTAACTAAACGACATCTAAGTTAGCTGTAGAATGCCGGATTTCTTTTAATGAGATTGCGAAGCATTCGAAGGTAACTTTAGATGAGCCTGCAAATTTGTGTGATACCCTGACAAACTACAAATAGTAAGCCAAAAAACTTTATTTAGTTTAAAAAAAAGTATTTATAAAAAACTTGCAATGGACCCTGTAAACGCTCATGCAACTTGCATGACATTCGACTATTTCTTCGACTTTTTCAATCTTTAAAACTAATATAGAAATTTTTGAAATGTTTCTGAAAAACAAAACAAAAAATTTCGGCTTGTAGCATTTCGGATCCAACTGTTCATTCAAGCACTTGTAAATGTTTCAAAACTTACTAAAGTCGAGGAATTTGTATTAGCCAACGAATATTAGTCGAATAAACATTATAATCAATGGCCCATTTGGCTAATTTCTTCCACTCATCCCTGGATTTGCCATAAATAGACAATCTCAATTCGGCATTTTGATATTTAGATTCTTCCAAATCGAAGGCAACTTCCTAAATTAATAAAAAGAAAAAAAATTGGTTTAATATTACAAACATTAAAGAATAAATTTATCACATCTTACCCGTATAATTTGTGCAAAATATTTTCCATTCAAAAAGTTATCCGTTTTAAGGAAGACTTCTCTTAAGCGTGACTCGCCAATCGGATTATATTTGGCATTGAATTTATCAAAACGATGAAACGTATTACGATCGGCATGTACATCCAGCATATCCACAGTCAGATCGTAAGTTGTTAAATTCATCGATTGAAAAACTTGCGATAAGGTCATCTCTTGGCCTTTGGTGATGGTGACCACTTCGTTGGCATTATTTTTAAGGGTTTTCTTAATAAAGCGTAAAAGATGTTTTTGATTCATGCACGAGGCTGCATGAATATGGGTATCGACTTTTCTGTTAGAAGAAGCAGAAGATTTAAAAGTTAACAGATATAATCCGGATTCTTTTTCTTAAAATATGTAAATATTCTTCGCTTATTTTGCACGATTTTTGATTAAATGCATTATTTACATACATTTACTAATAACACAGTGCAACAAAATTCGGGTCATCGCCGCCAGCCTCAATACTTGTAACGCGAAACTAGACTATTGGTAGAGCAAATCTGCCAAAGGGTTTTGAAAAGTTAGCTCGGGTTCCCAAAATATGGGCCCCTCAAGTTTTAGAATTTTTTTAAAACGCGTTTGGTGTAAGTCAAAAAAAAATATACTATTTAAATGTACTTCTGAGCTAAAATTTTATTTCAGATGTCTTCAACTCTACCTCTTACACTCATTTTAAGGGGTCATTTTTGTACTGTTTTAAACTTCCCCACATAAGTATACTAAAACGGCACTTTAGAGGGTTAAAATGTTCCACTAATAATTGTTGCATCAAATTTTACTAGGGGTCTTCTATGACCAAAAGTATATAAAACGCATTTTCGAAATAACGGGCATTGAAATTATTGAATTTCTTGAAAAGGCGTTTGGTACAAGTCAAAAAAATATAATAAATGTACTTCTAAGCTAAAAGACTATTTTAGATGTCTTCAGTAGAATTGTATGGCGATTCTTTTCTTAGAATATATTAACCCTCTAACACTAATTTTAAGGGGTAATTTTTTAACTTACACACAAAAATATACTAAAACGGCACTTTAGAGGGTTAACATGTTCGACGAATATTTTATGCATCAAATTTCAATAGGGGTCTTTTAAGACCAAAAACTCGTGCAATGTATGTAAAATGGATTTTTGAAATTTCGGGCCTTGAAATTATTGAATTTCTTGAAAATGCGTTTGGTACAAGTCAAAAATATATAATAAATGTACTTCTGAGCTAAAATACTATTTTAGATGTCTTCAGTAGAATTGTATGGCGATTCTTTTCTTATAATATATTAACCCTCTAACACTAATTTTAAGGGGTAATTTTTTAACTTCCACGCAAAAATATACTAAAACGGCACTTTAGAGGGTTAAAATGTTCGACGAATATTTTATGCATCAAATTTCAATAGGGGTCTTCTAAGACCAAAAACTCGTGCAATGTATGTAAAATGGATTTTTGAAATTTCGGGCCTTGAAATTATTGAATTTCTTGAAAATGCGTTTGGTACAAGTCAAAAATATATAATAAATGTACTTCTGAGCTTAAAGACTATTTTAGATGTCTCAGTAGAATTGTATGGCGATTCTTTTCTTAAATATATTAACCATCTAACACTCATTTAAAGGGGTAATTTTTTAAACTCCGCACAAAAGTATACTAAAACGGCACTTTAGAGGGGTCTTCTAAGACGAAAAACTCGTGCAATGTATGTAAAACTTGCCCTTATTATAATCTTAAATTTTCCACACTTCTTTGGAAAACCAACCTTATATTGTAAAAATCACGATGTGGCACAGCCTTTTGCGAAGCCAATTCTCGCAATTCATTAAGTAGAACGTGCAATTGGAATTTAGAAGACAAATAACATAAACGACGATAGCAAAACGATTTCCTATATTGGGATTATAAAAAAATTGGGAAATAGTTTTTAGTTAATAGAAATTTCCAAATAGAAAAAGAACTTACAATGGCCCATCAGCAATCATATTGCACATTATTTGCATATCATTACAGAAATCCTTGAGTTTGGGATAATTTTCAATTAAAGGCTCCTCGGATTGCTAAATTGAAAAAATAAAAAATAAAACGGTGGTATGGAAAATAAAGCATTAATTTCCTTAAAAATACTTATTCACAAATTGTTCCCAAATCCTTTTTCTTAAAAAATGTTTCACATTTTAAACAATATGTATTTGATATTTTGAAATTTACCTCATCTTGGAAAACATTGAAAACACCATCCACCGCTCTAATGCAATATGTTTTATCGACAGGAAACTCAATATCCCAGGGATCACTTGTCTCCGTTGGTGGATGTATGGGATGATCTAAGTACGATCGTTGGCGTGATCGAATGTGTGGCAACAATACGGTGTGTGTGTGTGTGGGTGTTATAATTTTTCATTCATATTGCATGTTTTTTGTTTGTTCAATGACAGATCGTTCATTTTAGGTGGAAGAGAGACATGGTGGCATTAAGTGGTAGAAAAAATATTAATGGTGACGTGTTTAAATGGTGCAAAATTAAGTGCACCCAAATTGCGTTATTTTTTTGTAGTTGGTTGGATATTTTTTTTTTTTTATAAAATTTTTCAAAAATAAATATTTGTTGTTGTTATGTTTGTCAGAATCATTGGGCGCAATTGCATGTGAAGAACAGAAAAAAAAATAATTTAAAATTTCGAGTTAAAAATAGAAAAATTACTTAACATAATTATAATTTAACAATTCATAGTTTTAGTACAAATCATATAACAAAGAGAATAATAAAATAAAATAATAACAAAACATTTTCATTTTCAGAACAAACCATTATTTTCTTTTCAAGTATAGAGTTTTTTCGGTCTGTATAGTATTTGAATTTGAAATTTTAAATTGCAAAAGTTAAAATTAGTTAATGAAACAGATGTGGACATAATTTAGAAAAAAAAAAAAATCAAACTAAATGTTTTCAACTTAACCTCATTAAAACTGAATTAGAATTGAAGTCCAATTAAACGAAAACTGAACTAAAGGGTGTTTTTTAGACGTACAGAGACGTACTAGCTGTCATAATAATGAAGTGTGTTTGACATTATTCAGTATACTTTAGTAAATCATCATGCAAAGAATAACACCAGAACAACGTTTACAAATCGGGGAAATTCGTCCATCTAAGCAGCTAATACGCAATACTATGGATCGATTCATGACCCCATTAACTCTTTTTAGATAATATTCATCCAAATAAAGATAGAACCGTGCGTTCAAAAGATGCCATCGCCGCTTTAGACGCTAGTATAACAGATGGTTCGAATTTATTGATCCGACTCCGTTTGCACCAAATTGGACATTGCCCGTCCACTTATTTAAAAATTTTGACAAAAGATCTTGGCCTCTATTCATTTAAGATCCAACTGGTGCAAGAATTAAAGTCAGCGGGCCATCAATTGCGTCGTGTGTTCGGTGAATGGGCTGAGAATCAACTGGAAGTTGAACCAGTGCCCATGTTCTGTAACTCTCGCGTCGAGAAAGTTTTCGATTGAAATGTGCGAAATGAAACAAAAATTCCATAAATTGAAACAAATAGCTGTTTTTCTCACTTAACTGTGTCTGTAACTTTTTTTTGGCGAGTACAAGTTGTCACGTAAAAAAATTACTCGCCAATTTACAGAAAAAGTGTGTCTGTAACATTTTGGTGAGAAAAGTTCCCGCTTTGAACTGTCAAATAAGCTCACGAATAAAAATGGGGCGAGAAAAAATTTTAACACTAAAAAACAATTAAAAATGCAAAATGCAAAGAATAATAATAATAATATTTTGTTCTTGGCACATTTTTCATTATTTTATTATTTTGCTTTTAACATTTTAATAAAATATACGAATGTCTTCAAGCTCGTTTGCAAACAACAAACATTAAAGTCGCTCTTTACACAATTTGGTATAGCCGACGGTTGTATTTTCGCCGCCGTCGTTGAAAAATTTTTAATTTTTGGTAAATTTTGGCCGCCGTCTACGATATGTGTTACTGGCGTTCTGAACGTCTGCAATGTCACATCGGCTTCGAGTGCAATATTATGACATTTATAACGTAACGACGTAATCTCTTTTGATAGTTTTCGACATGTGTTACAGACACACATTTCTCTCACTTTTCGAAAAACGATGGAAAAAACCCTGATTGGTGCGGTTTACATGCCGAAGGCGTCATCGACCCATTTGTCTTTAAATCCGAAACCGGGCGCCAACATAAACCTGAATGGCGACCGCAACAGGCAAATGATTCGTGATTTTTTTTTTTTATTCCTCATGTCATTGCAAATCATTTGGTGGGATAAGACGTTTTGGTTTTAATAAGACGGCGCAATATGCCATACGGCGTACGAAACCATCACATTGGTGAGCCAAACGATTGGTGACCGAATTATCTCAAGAAATAGACCTGTGAATTGGCTACCGCGTTCGTGTGATTTAATCCCTTTCGACTATTTTTTATGGGGATGCGTCAAATCTCTGGTATGTATATGAACTGAACTAGAACTGAACTAGAACTGAACTAGAACTGAACTAAAACTGAACTAGAACTGAACTAAATAAGAACTGAGCTGAAACTGAAATAGAACTCAACTAAGACAAAACTGAAAAAATTGCACATAAAATTAAGAAAATTCTAAATGAAAATGAGAATTTCAATTTGAAATTGAGAAAATTCCAATTGAAATTGGGAATATCAATTTGTAATTGAGAAAATTTAAATTGACAGGCGTATCTTTCAGATCCAGAGCAGATTGATAAAACGTTGTAATCTCCAGTAGTTAAACATGTCTTTAAACCCTGGACCAGAACTGGTCTTTCGAGAAATTGTCGAAAAAATAAATTCGCATTTAAATAAACAAGTTTCGAACACAACTTTGGGAAATACTCTGTCCGGAAAAATTTATTCCATAAAAGCTCTTTTAAACAGTCAACTTAATAAAGAAAAACTATCAGCATATGTACGCAATAATAACGATTTTGTTAGAGCTGGAAAATAATTGGTCTGGTTGGACGATACCAACTTTAGCTTATTTTGTCGAAGAAACATGGTTGATCTCGATTCCTACATACCGTCAAACATTCACTTAATTCGTGAAATTAGTACGTCAGGCATTATTCGAATGGACATCCGGAGGCGTTCTTTTGATGCTGTCATCGTAAATGAATGGGTCAGAAGCGTTTTTCGTAGGTGGTAAGAGTTGGGGAATGAATAATTAGAACACGTATTGATATGTGACAATGCTCCATGTCACAGTGTGCTCCTGCGATTGATTAACCCCATTAAACTTATTTGCTCAAATGTAAAAAGTACGATGAAAACAAAGACCGAACGTAATACCCACCAATGTATGAGAGCAGAGTCTTGCCTTTTAGAAGAGATGATTAAAGGCCTAACCAGAATGTGAATAACGTGGCTTAAGCAACCGAGCGAATACATGTAAATCATATGTGTAAAACCATGTTGAACTTAAGGGAACTTTTTGTTAAATTTAATGAAACTGTAATTTGCTTAAGCAAAGTGCGAAACTAATCGCACATTCCGTACGGAATCAAAAGTTTTTTATTTTGTTTTTGTTTTTTTTAATGTATTTGAGAGGCTTTTTTGTTTATTTTTGACAGTAGCTTAAGTTTGTTTATGCACATTCTGGTTGGGCCTTAAGGCTTCTAAGATATGTTTAACTACTGAGATTGCAGTAGAGACACACAACATACTACAACATTTTACAAATCTGCTCTGAATCTGGAAGACATGCCTGTTGGTCAATAATACTGCAATTTGTATTTATTTTTTCGATCCTTATGTTTGTTGTATGAACATAATAAATTATATAGAATATAATAAATAAAAATTTCTCAATTTCATTTGGAATTTTCTCAATTTTAATTGGAATTTTCTCAATTTCAAATTGAAATTCTCAATTTTAATTGGAATTTTTTCAATTTCAATTTCAAATTGAAATTCTCATTTTCATTATGAATTTTCTCAATTTCAATGAAAATGGTGTAGAACCAAGCTATAATTAAAGTAGAACTAAACTAGATTTGAACTAGGGCAGAACTAAACTAAACCTTAACTAGAATTGAACAGGCTTGAACCAGAATTGAACTTAAATAGAACTGAGCAAAAAATTGACGAAGATCTGAACGAAGACTTAACGAATTTTTAAAAATGATTTGCATTCTTTATTATAATCTTCTATGTCCATATCTGTTGGTGCTGTGAAATTGTACAGTTAAGTGCATAAAAATAGTAGCAATTAATTCATAAAACCAATTTAAATTCACATGCTTTTTTAAAAGCAACTTTTAAACAAAAATATTAAACATTTCTTTCTTTTAAGTAAATCTATGTTTAAGCTTATTATGAATAATAACTAATACAAACTGCTATATTTATTTACACAACTGTATGCGTGATTTAACCATTTTTGTAAGGTGTTTTCTTTAAGGTACTATAAAAATTATTTAAACTTAATAAAGAACAATTGCTTGAAACATTTAATTGATAAAAAAAAAAAATTCCACAAAATTCTTTAATGTTTTGCATTTCGAAAAAAGGCATTGTACACTAGCATTTATAGATAAGAAATAAAATTTAATGTATAAAATCGTTAAGTTTTAAAAGAAATCACACTTGTCATAGAAGAAATTTACAGAACCATTAATTTTTGATTTTAATTCGTTACGAATTTGCTTAATTTTGAATTACATAATTCTTTTCACAGCAAAAAAGATTTAAATGAAATTTGAATCAATTCAAAAGATTTAGGCAGAAATGAATTTCAATTCGTTTTCCAATTCAAATGAATTGGTGGAATGAGTTGCAATTCGTTTCCAATTCAAATGAATTTGTTAAAGTGAATTGTAATTCATTTTACAGATTCATTTGAATTGAATTGACTTTGAATTTATTCGAATTTTCCAATTGTAGTAAAAGTAGTAGGAATTTTGAGTAAACGAACACAGCTTTGGCAGCAAAAGATGTTGTTGAGATTCAAAGTTGCTTAAATCTTTGAAATTCGATTGAAAAATTAAAAAAAAAGATATTTTCCACCACAAATATGAGATTATAACAATAACACTGTGCAACAAAATTCGGATAATCGCCGCAAGCCTCAACACTTGAAACGCGAAATAAAAGTAGACTACTAGTAGAGCAAATCTGCCAAAAAGTTTTGAAAAGTTAGCTCGGCCTCCCGGAATATGGGCCCCAAAGTTTTTTGAAAAGGGGTTGGTATAAGTCAAAACAAAATAAAATAAATGTACTTCTGAGCTAAAATACTATTTCAGATGTCTGCAGTAGAATCGTATGGCGATTCTTTTCTTAGAATTTATTAACCTTCTAACTCTAAAACGAATTCTCAAAATTTCGGGCAATGACATTTTTGAATTTCTTGAAAAGGCGTTTGGTACAAGTCAAAAAAATATACTTAATGTACTTCTGACCTAAGATACTATTTGGGATGTATTCAGTAGAATTGTATGGCGATTCTTTTCATAGAGTATATTAACCTTCTAACACTAATTTTAAAGGGTATTTTTTGTCCTTTTTCAACTTCTACACTAAAACGGCACTTTTAAGGGCTAAAATGTTCTACGAATATTTTCTGCATCAAATTTCACTAGGGGTCTTCTAAGACCAAAAAATCGTGCAATGTATTTAAAACAGGTTTTCGAAATTCCGGGCCTTGAATTTTTTTAATTTTTCGAAAATCCGTTTAACATACATTGCACGATTTTTTGGTCTTAAAAGACCCCTAGTGAAATTTGAAGCAGAAAATATTCGTAGAACATTTTAGCCCTTAAAAGTGCCGTTTTAGTATATTTTTGTGTAAGAGTTGGGACAAAGGACAATACTGACCCCTTAAAATTAATGTTAGAGGGTTAATAAATTCTAAGAAAAGAAATGATATATGATTTTACTGAAGACATTTGAAATTATTTTTTAGCTCAGAAGTACATTTAGTATATTTTTTTTTTGACTTCTACCAAACGCCTTTTCAAAAAACTCAAAACCTTTAGGGGCCCATATTTCGGGAGCCCGAGCTAACTTTTCAAAACCCTTTGGCTAATTTGCTCTACTAGTAGACAACTTTCATTTCGCTTTGCAAGTGTTGAGGCTGGTTTTTTTTTGTTGCACAGTGTAATTTGCAACAAACTTCACACTATTTGATAAAAATAAAAATTTAAGTTTTTTTTAGCAAATAAACTAAATTTTTCCATTTTAATAGGATTTTCGCCTATACCTAATAATTTATTCAATTCAAATGGGTATATTAATTCAAAATCAATTCAAATGAATCTGTAAAATGAATTGCAATTCACTTTAACAAATTCATTTGAATTGGAAACGAATTGGAATTCATTCTACAAATTCATTTGAATTGGAAAACAAATTGAAATTAATTTCTGCCTAATTCATTTGAATTGAACCAAAGTCCATTCAATTTATTTTTTTTTTGTGTGAAAAGAATTGATTAAAAATTTGCTAATTCAGTGCAGGAATGATTCGCGAATTAATTCAAAAATTAATGATTCATTTACAGCTCTGGAACTTTACATGTACCAATTTTTCTTGCGTAAGTTTTTTAGGAGTTTTAGTTCTTTCTCAAAAGTCTCAAGACTCAAAAAGATCAGGCATACGAACACCTTAAGTTCTGTAAATTTAGTTCGAGATGTTTGAATTCTCCAATTTGTCTAAATATTTCGTATCGAATTATATGGGCCGTAGAGTTTATAAGAAAATGTTTACACTGTCGTGGTTTTGAGTCAAATCTAACAAATTTTAAATTAAAAAATGCCTTTGGTAAAATCTTTTCTAAAATTACTATTGATTTACTTCCTGTGCTGATTTGTCTATTCCAGGGTTTGCAATACCAGGCCAGTATTGGGAAATCGGTATTTATTTTATTTTCGTTGAACTCATGATGCTTGTTTTCGTTGAATAATTAAATAAATCAATTGAAATCATTAATTAATTTATTTATTTGTTGTTATTGTTTTTCATTTTGACTGAGTTTAAATTCTTTGATTTTATTGTTTCGAGTTTTATTTTTATTTTTTAAACGATCTATATCCTTACAGTGCATCAATACAATGTTAAATACTCTTATTTTATGCAATAACATAAGCTGGAGGTCCATACCACGCGTTTTCGCCTCCACGCAGCGCATGCTTTTACAACATTACTTGCGTTCTACGTTTCAAGTTACATGCAACGCTTTTTATGCAGCAGCAGCGCAAGTAAATAAAAAAAATTGTCAAAATCAGCTGATCTGTTCGAACGCTGCTTGTGACGCTTACAAAAGTAGAAAGTTAACCAACTTTTCGCCTCAAGGCATCTACGCTTTTGTGCATGTTACTTACTACGTATAACGACACAGATTCTACTTTTTTGACAGTTGCGTATGCTGCGAAAAAGCGAATAACGCATGGTGTGGACCTCCAGCTTTATACTAGGGTTGCTATTAATATTTTAAGATTTGGCAACACTGGGTATTTACAGGTGCTGTCTTAAAAGTTGGATTTTTTAACAATAACCTTTTCTAGAACCTTTTGTCGTTGAGCACAACTTGTGTTATTTACAGTGACCAAGGTGCATTCAAAACAAGTGGCGGTGAAAGCCTGCTGATTTTGACAATTCGAACTCGTTTGTTTTGGATTTAAATGGACATTTCGTGTTGTAAACACTTAAAATGCAATCCAAAAACATTCTTTAATTTCTGTTGTTTTTGTTTTGTTGTAGTTTTGTTTCTACCGTGTGCATGAATTCGCTTATAAGTGACTTGAAAAATTTGTCACAGCAATAAACTGGAAGTTTAACTCACATGTGAATTATAAAGACAGGAGTACATCAATAAACTTACTTCTACTTTTGGCGGTTGGCCACAGTGAATCGCTGGTATAACGAATCTCATCTTGGCCGCCGTTCGCTAAGGAACGAAGGTCGTTCAAAGGCAGTTGGTATGCCAGAAAACATTGATAAAGTAAGCAAATTAATAAAGCATGTGACATATAGCGAGATTAAGCCATCCTTGGGCAAAAGTAGGACGCACATTAACAAGACAGTGCATGAACGGTTTGACTATCAAAAATATTTATTCACGCTGATTCCCGCATAATTTGACTAAAGCTCACAGCGATGCTTATGTCAATCAGTGCAAAGAAATGCTCAAGAAATACAATTGCGGTGCATCAAAAACTGTGCATAACTCCTATAAAGTTGACAAATTTTGGATATATGCTTATGAGCCCATGACAAAACATCAAACTTAGCGTTTAAAAAACTGCCCTCAAAGTAGAAAAACTGGATTTTTACACTTTTTTATTTGTCATTGGCCAAAAAAAAACTGTTGCTTTTACTTCTGATTCAATAAATGTGAACAGCCGCAGTCAAGTCAAAAGCTTCGAAAGTTCTTAGTTTCGACTGCGCCTAAAAAAGCCGTTAATTCGATTAAAACCCATATTTTGGGGAACATACCTCAATTGGAGTAAAAAAAAAATGTAGAATACTTCGAAAAACCATTAAGATGTTTTCAATAATAAATTACTAACTTTTCCATATAAGGCTCAAAATATAAATTAATTCGTAACGATGATTTAGGTTTTCTCGATTTCGATATTGCAAATTCTAGTCTATTCTAAATAAAGTACAGAACATATCATGGCGTGGCATAATGGAGAATAAATTAAAATTAAAAATAAGCGACAATTTTCTATAGATTTTTTTTAAATACATTTTCCAAACTAAAAAACATTTTCAGCAATAAATGGATGTTGGTTTTTTCAGTTTTATTTTTGTTTTTTAATCACGAAAAAGAAATAAGTAAATAACAAAAAAAAGCAGTCAATAAATAAAAGCAAGCAAATAAAAAAAAACATTAAAAAACAAAAAAATCAAAAAAAGAACGGAAGAAAAATAAATTTAAACTTAAGAAAAGCAATCGTAATCTATAGAGATAAATGCTAAATAAAGGAAAAATTTAAATAAACAATTCGAAAATAATAAAAATTGAATTAATAGTACGTTCACATTGTCAATAAAATATTTGTTAATTTTAATTAAAATTTGATTAAAATGTTCTCAATTAACTGAAACCAACATATTTAACAGCGCGCTGTTAAATGATTGATTGTTTAAAAAATACTTTTTTTAAGGTTTTTTTTTTTAATTTTAGGAACTTTTTTAATTTGTTCCTTGGTGTAAAATTACCTTTTAGAAATTTTACTTTACATTTTAGAAATGCAGTTCGTTGAAGCACTTTATTAAAACATTTGCGCAAGAAATACTTTTTTAATGGCAATTTTGGACTTTTCCTAAAAAGTTACTTTTCTTTAATAGGTACTTTTCTCTAAAACTTTTCTTTAAAAGGTGCTTTTCTTTAAAAGGTACTTTTCTTTAAAAGGTGCTTTTCTTTAAAAGGTACTTTTCTTTAAAAGGTACTTTTCTTTAAAAGGTACTTTTCTTTAAAAGGTACTTTTCTTTAAAAGGTACTTTTCTTTAAAAGGTACTTTTCTTTAAAAGGTACTTTTCTTTAAAAGGTACTTTTCTTTAAAAGGTACTTTTCTTTAAAAGGTACTTTTCTTTAAAAGGTACTTTTCTTTAAAAGGTACTTTTCTTTAAAAGGTACTTTTCTTTAAAAGGTACTTTTCTTTAAAAGGTACTTTTCTTTAAAAGGTACTTTTCTTTAAAAGGTACTTTTCTTTAAAAGGTACTTTTCTTTAAAAGGTACTTTTCTTTAAAAGGTACTTTTCTTTAAAAGGTACCTTTCTTTAAAAGGTACTTTTCTTTAAAAGGTACTTTTCTTTAAAAGGTACTTTTCTTTAAAAGGTACTTTTCTTTAAAAGGTACTTTTCTTTAAAAGGTACTTTTCTTTAAAAGGTACTTTTCTTTAAAAGGTACTTTTCTTTTAAAGGTACTTTTCTTTAAAATGTACTTTTCTTTAAAAGGTACTTTTCTTTAAAATGTACTTTTCTTTAAAAGGTACTTTTCTTTAAAATGTACTTTTCTTGGAAACGCTTCAAATTAACAATCAATAAAATGAAAATGGACTAATTGAATCTTTTATTTAACTTAGCCCTGATACACGTGCTTAAACTAGAATAGGTTAGAGTTAGAGTGCTATATTTGGTTGTGCAGAATCTTTGATTATCTCCATCGACACTTAGAACATTTCAGGAGTGGGCTACATATGAAGTCTACGGTAAATTATGGACCGATCTTCACGAAATTTACCAGTGTATTTCCAGTCATATGAAACTGTGACAGACCAAATTTAATTACAATTGCCTAATAGTTTGATCTAGAATGGTTTTTCGGCTCTCCTTAAAAATTTGATTTTAATTCATACGCGGTTGCCTAAAAAAAACTCCAGATATTGCGATTTTGTGCACAACCTTTTATCAATGCGCGCATTATATGTACCACCATTTATGCTAGTTTCTGTAAGTGCCGGTTCACACACGTCAAGTTTGACTTGTCAAGTCTTGAGCTTTTAGGAGAGAAGGGAAAAGAGAATGCCATTTCTTTTCCCCTCTCTCCTAAAAACTCAAGACTTGAAGAGTCAAACTTGATGTGTGTGAACCAGCATTAACAAAAGTATACAATTTTTAGGGTGGTGGTTAACAAACAAAACAGGTAGGCATTATGGCTTCCAAAGGGGTTTGCAATAGGCAAACAGCCTCCCGTCTTTCAGGTCTTTGAAGATGAGTTCCAGGTTAGTCATGAACTGTCTCACGTCTCTGAACGAATGATGAGCCCACCTGAATTTTATGATCTTTCAGCGTGCAGGATTATGGTCTTTATACGGAGCCTGAACCTGATATGGTGAGACACACAGGATGCACAAAAGATCCTCTATGCCGTGGTGCTTATAGCCTTTTACATACATACATAGGGTGGTGATTACACATTTGTATTCATAACTCTTATTCTACTGATCCGATTTTGCTGTATTTTAATCCCAAACTAATTAGTCTAACTAGAAGAAATTTGACACCAATATTGTTGTTTTCTTTTGAGTTTTTCAAAAGTAAGCGTCTTTTCAACAGACGGACAGACAAACGGAAATGACTAAAATTACTCAAGTACCCAGAATATATACACCTTATGGGGTCTTAGATGAATATTCAAAACGTTCCAGTATGAGAAACTTAGCATACAACTGGTTGTGGCGGGTTCTCAAATATTAGATACACAAATGACTTTAAATTTTTTGGGCAAGTGATGGAACACACGATTTAAACTTTTTAACAAATCGTCTTGACGAACTATTTTTTTGTGTGCACATTCCTCGGGAGTTTGTAAAGATCATTTTAAGGATATTTCACCTTTTGGTTTCACTTTCTTCGGAAAAATCAGGAGCAGCCAGTACCTGAGATTCGGCAAAAATACAAGCTTGACAGATCTTAAAAGCTCTTTACGATCGCAGTTGACCAGCGGACCCCGGTGCCACAGCATGCCAGACCGACTATTGGTTGAGGCCTCCGTTATCATGCGTGTAGCGGAGTACGCTTTCTGCTCTACCATTGAGAAGATATTTTCGGAGATCACGTGCTGGTTTATTACCCAAAGTCGCGGGGAGGGAGATCCTGAAAATCATACTCAAGGGCTGTTTTTTCATATCTTGCGCTGTTGCTAGCTAACAGATGCTGCTAGCATATTTCGAAGAGATAGATAGCTCCAGCTCCTAAACAAGGGACGATTGTTTAAGCTTGCCGGATTATGCATTCAAATTGCTACCTGGGGCTTATTGTGGCAGTCGTGGTCAAATTATTTTTTCGATTCGAAAGCAACAAATCGAAACTTTTTTTCCAGTTTTGTTAAACGTTAAATATAATTTCGATTCGTTCCGTCTCGACTGAAAGAATTAGAAATAAAATTGCTTTCGAATCGAAAAAGTATTTGATCACGACTGTCAGCATCTGCCCTTGGGTATGTTGGTTGCCCTCACACTCGAGGGGCGGCTGAAAAATATGTGGCTTTTGCATTGTGTATTATAGCAATGTAATACTGCTTTTTCACACGCAAAGTTTACTTTGACAAAGTCTTTTCAATTTTCTTTTAAACTTTGTTCGACTTCTTCACGCGCAAGTTTAACTTTGAAAACAATTTTGTGTTTTTTTGCTGTTGCTTGTCATATTAAACACGCAACTAAATTAACCTATGAATTAACAACGAACGAAGAAAAAAATAACTTTTTCAGTACAGCAAAGCATGTACTCATCTTCGTTCTTCCTTGCCTTTTATCCAACAAACTCAAGACTTTACAAATAACTTTGCGTGTTAGTTAGAGGTCTAAGCATATTTTTAATTTGTTTTGATAAAGTACCTCCATATAAGTATATTAAAAATTGGTTCTTTTCACAATTTTTCTAAAATGTACTTTTAATAAGTAAAACTGGTGCTTAATAGTTTTCCAAAAGACAATGTAAACGTGCTATATTTTTTTTAACAAAACCAAAAAAAAAAATAAATTATAATAAAAAATGCTTGAAAAAAATTTTAAAGTGGATAATAAAACAGAAACAAAACGAAAAAAAATTCAACTGATAAGAACTAAAATATTTTTTTGAACGAGAGATAGAGAGAGATCATTTAATACCTCTGGGTGGTAAATGGATCATTGGTAGACTGATCTTGCGGATTAATTCTATAAAAGAATAATGAATGAAAACAAGATATTTTTTTTTACAGTAAAAAAGAATATTAAAAGAAAACAAAAACTTAAAATATATAATATTCATAATATTAATTTGAAATAAATAATAATATAAACAGAATTTAAAAAAATAGCAATTTATAAAAAAAACATAATACATCTTTAAAAAAATATGATTTTAAACAAAAAAAAGTGTATTAAACTTAGAGATTTATTTTACAATTTCTTTTACAACATTAATTTGCTGTACAAACCATTAAGATTATAGAAGTGTATAAAAAATTTATTAAATTAAAATAGTATTCGAAAAAATATATATATATATTTTTTAATAGAGTAAATAATAAAAAAAGGCATAGTTTTTTCTTAATAATTTTTTAATTCGAAAGCTTACCCGCTATAGATTTACGATCTTCGTATTGAATTTTATTAAAGCGATCACTTTCATGTACGGTTTTCAGAAAACGTAACGTAGTTGTGGGAAATGATTGTTCTGAAATTGACATATAGCGTGAACGCATTTCCAATGCCTGAATTATTAAAGTGGAAGCTCGTTCTAAATCTTCCAAAGGTACACCACTAGTATCTTCACCAGAAATCGAGACGCGTTGAAAATTTGGCACTAAATCATTTTCAACAAGATTTACGTCAGGATCATCTGCGACATCGCCCTGTATAGAGTGTTTATCGGTCATTGCTCTAGAAATAAAACATTAAGTGTTGTTTGAATATTAGAAAAGTTGTAAAATAAAAAAAGTAAAGTAGGTACATATTAGATTTTAAAATACTACAAAAAAACAAGTTAGAGTGCTATATTCGGATGTGCCGAATCTTCGATACCCAGTTCGACAGTTCGAATGTTTAAGGAGAAATATCTGTATGATGTCTATTTATTATTATTATCTTAAACTGTGACGATTTGTTATTAATTATGGTTTTAGGCGACTAAACTGTTTTCCGGTAGAAGGGTTTATATGGGGCCTATGGTAAATTATGGACCGATCATCACGAAATTTCACAGCGTCATTTCTAGTCCTTTAAAACTGTGACTTATCAATTTCTGTTATGCTAGCATTAGTAGTTATGGTTTTAGGTGTACTTAACTGTTTTCCGGGAGTAGGGTTTCTATGGGGCCTAGGGTAAATTATGTACCGATCTTCACGAAATTTCACAGTATCATTTATAGTCCTATAAAACTGTGACGAGCCAAAATTTGTTATGATTGCATTATTTTTTACGGTTTTAGGCGTACTAAACTGTTTTCCGGTAGTAGGGTTTATATGGGGCCTAAGGTAAATTATAGACCGATCGTCACGAAATTTCACAGTGTTATTTCTAGTTCTAAAAAACTTTGACGTTCCAAATTTTGTTACGCTAGCGTTATTTTTTACGGTTTTAGGCGTACTAAACTGTTTTCCGGGAGTATTGTTTATATGGGGCTAAGGGTAAATTATGGACGGATCTTCACGAAATTTAACAGCATGATTTCCAGTCAAATAAAACAAATTTTTGCAAAATCTTATCTCATTCCGTGCCTTGTTCCAGCATTAATGTTATTTTTTGTAACAAAATTATCAATTTTTTCAGGTGGTGGTTCCACATTTTGATTCACAGCTCTGGTCCTACCGAACCGATTTTGCTGGATTTCAATCCCAAACTGCTTAGGATAACTACAAGCAATTTGGCACCAAGTTTGTTCATTTGTTTTGAGTTGTTCGAAAGTGAACGTGTTTTCAACAGACGGACAGACGGACATGGCTAAATCGACTTAGAATTACTTAAGGACCCAGAATATATATGGCTACTTCAAATTTTTTGAGCACCTGCTGAAACCGACATACTATGGCTCTTATTTCGTTAAGTTTTATGAATTGAAAAAAACGTTGTACAGGGTTTGGATGACTATACTTGAAGGATATGACGTGCAAAGTTTTACGTTGAAAAGTCCTCACCTTAAGAATTGGTGGTCATCTAAAATTCGAAAAATTAAAAAAACGACTTGAAACTTGCAAGAGTTTTTTCATTCATTCCGTTTTCTTTGTAATAGTTTTAAGCTTTCAGATCCAAACCCATACAAAATATAGTCACTAGACTTGGAGGATATATCCACTAAAAAAAAAAGTTGCATGGTGTTTTAAAGTGAAACCAAAATTTTCCGAATTTTGAAATTTTTGAAGATTTTACATAGAGTTTTTGCGCCGTTTAATAAAAATGAGTTTAAAGCGCAGAATTAAAAAAACTGCGTAATTTTATAAAGTTTGAGGTGTATCAAGTTGGTGTCAGCGCACCAATAACGTATCACGGACATCACAAACTTAAAAGAAATTACCGTAAATTTTTTAAAAATGTATCTTTTTTGTGTCTGACAATCTGAATTGCCTTTTAAGTTGGCTAGTGTATTGCGTGATTTGAGTAACTTCGTAAAGGGCACCTCCGAGGCGAAAACGCACTTTAAAATTTTTAAACGCAAAAATTTTATGAACTTTTGAAAATTTTTGCAAAAAAACAATTTATTTTTAAGCTTTTTTTTTTATATCAAAACATGTCATGGAAACATGTTTAGGTATCTAAATAGATTCTTCGCGACGGACTAAACTGATAAAGTGCAAAAAAAATAATTTTTTTCAACCGTGGCGCGTGCAGCGGCAGTTTTTTCCAAACACATTTCGCCTTGTGACAACTGAAGCGCTGTATCAATTCCGCTCAAACGTACATCGAATAGAAGACTTTACTGAGCTTGATACTAAAATTGAAAACGCACCAAAAAATTTTAAGGATTTAAAATTTTATGGAGGAAACAAAATGTTTCTAACCTCAAAAAGCATCCTTGTATGAAATATTTGATAAGCGATAGCCAAATAAATTTTTTCCCAAAATATTGCAAATTATGTCTTATACTAGCCGTAATTTTGTAAAATGTTTAACAATTTTAAATAAATTTTTATATGCATACACGATCAAAAACAATTTTTTTATATTTTTTTTTCAGTGTATTTTAAAAAGTATTCAAGCTTTTACAAATATTTTAGTGTGCTAAGAAAGCCCTTAAGGGGTATTATCCACACGCGTTATCCTTTTTCAATTTTAACAAAAACTGTAATTTTTATATTTTTTTTTTAATTTTTAACTTTAAACCGCAGTAAAATTTGCGCCGTGTAATAAAAATGATTAACGCGAACGGATTTCACATGCTCAAATATCGGTTTATACACACGCAAATCAACATTGATGTCAGACAAAAAAAAAAAATTAAAAAAAAATGTCTAGGTGTCGTAAATTTTTGAAGTTGCTCATATACTTTATGGGGTCTGAGATGAATAATAAAAAGGTTTCACACGGAATGACAAACTTAATATACCCTCTTCACAACTAATTGTGGTGGAGGGTATAAAAAAACATTTCTTTGGGATAAAATTTATAAAAACGTCTTTTTAACGATTGATGAAAATTAATTCTGGAGTACTAAAACCTATATTGTAACCTTTTTTTATTTGTTTAGGTTCGATAGTTTGGTCTTCTATTTACTAAAAACAGTCTTTGTTCCACCCCTGCAAACCGCCATCTAAATGGTGGTCCAACCATAATGCACAATGTTAATTGTAAGTCACACCAAGTTTTTTGCCCAACTTAATTTGGCATTTCCTTGTTTCAGTTTTTGACAAATTCAACAATGGAGAGGTACACAATTGAGCAGCGCGTTAAGATTGTTGAAGCCTTTTACGAAAATCGAAACACACTTCGTGATTTTTTTGTTCGGCATAATCGACCAAATGTGTCCACAATTGCGACAATTTTGCGGAAATTTCAGTGAAATCACCTGTGCATGCTCGCCCAGTGGTTTATAGGCTAGCGGCGTCATCGGGCCGTACTTCTTCGAAAATGAGGTCGACCAAGCAGTTACCGTGTATGGTGTTCGCTATCGCGAGATGAGAACGGACTTCTTGTGGCCAGAAATTTAGGATATGGACCTGGACGATATGTGCTTCCAACTTGCCACACAGCCAATAAAACAATGGCACTCTTACGCGAGAAATTCGATGGCCGTGTCATCTAACGTCGTCGCAATGTTAGTTGACCGCCACAATCATGTGTTTTGGCATCATTGGACTTCTTTCTTTGGGGATATTTAAAAGAAATGGTGTACGTCAATATGAACAATTCAAGAGCTAAAGGATATTATAATTGAACGTCAATTATGTCTCAGAGTCATTGAAAATAGGGACCATCGGATGCCACCGAAGCCGTGGAAGTGTAGAAATTTATTCCATTTTCTCAAATGCTGATGGCCCTTTTCTCAATGTATCGACGAACTTCCATGCTACTTATGGTGTTTTCTTTTCTGCAAAAAATGTGACATTTTATTTAAAAAAAAATGCCATTTGGTGTCTGTTTCGTAAAAATTTTGCTCCCGAAAAGGGTGACTTTTTTTTTGAATAAAATCAATAAGACAAGAGCCGTATGAACACAGACTAAGGGTGAATTTTTTAGAACAAATGAATCTACTCCTTTTGAGAGCACAACATTTTTAAGAAACGAACATTCAACTGCATTTTTTTAATAAAAACTGAAAACAAAACAAACCAACTGTCTAAATTACACTAGCCAACAAGGTTTTGGACTGGAGCAACCAAATATCTTTCCTAGGGTAATTTGGTGGGCTAAATTCGCATCTGAAATTGGTTTTTCTCTATCACGTCAGGTTTTCGAGATACAAAAAATGTTTTTATTCGTTTCACGTGTAAGAGTCACGTAATAATCTCCCAGCATTCTTTTGTTTCAAAATCCTTGAAAAATACCTTCAGTTTTCATTAAATCTTGGTAAGAACGCTCCCCTTGTTCGCGCTCACTGCACCTAGTTTTTTTTTGGAAATGAAGAATATGCAAATCATTGTCGGTTTCCACGGTTTGTCCAAGTTTCTGACTGCAAAACCAAAATAATGTAAATATGCATATTTTAATGATTCTGATATTGCATATCCTTTTTTTTAACCAAATATTCGCCACATACAAAGGAAAAATAGCTTGAATCATTAACACACGCTCTCCCTGACATGCTTAAACGCTACTATTATGAAGATTAAGAATGAATGTGGGCTTCTGTCAAATAAATAGTTGTGAAATTCTAGTGTCAGTATTGACTGTTTTATAGTATTGCCAGCATGCGAACAAGACGTGATAGACCAATTTTGATGCCAGATTCAAATTCAGCGCACCCAAATTAGTTAAAAAAACATGCTTCGTTTCTGCAGTCAATATTTTTTCCAAATTTGTAGACCAGTGTTATTAGAGATGTGCAGTAAAAAACGATAAACAATCGACATTGTTACATTGCTGTTATATCGAATTGATGACGACGTCGATAAAAATTGATGTTGATATTAAATTGATGCCGATAACGACGACGTTAAATGGAATATGGGTGATTATTTTCAGTTTGCCTCTAAAAATAGATGTGAAATTTGAAAGTTAAATGATTGAGTTTATATGTACGCCATATTAATAATTGGCACAAGAGGTTTAGTTGGGTCAGCTTTGCGACAAAATATAAGCAAATAAGACATTGAGAAAACTGAATTTCTTTCTCTGTAGTTTTTGGGGGAAAAAAAGATTAAAAAAAAAGAAATAAGATAACACTTTTTAATACAAACAACATGTAAAACAATATTGCATTGGCTGATAAATCAGAAGATTTTGATTCTGAAGTTTTTGAAATGATTGAACATTGATGCATAATTATTTTGCTTGTGCATTTTTTTCGTTACTTTTTATACATGTGTATGTAGTTATCGCTTATTTGCCGACATACTTTGAGATTAATGAGAGTGAAGCTTTAATCAAAAATGGTTTTTAATCATTCTTACCTGCTATCAATACTGCTTTTAAAAAAATGATACAAGTCGTTTGTAAATGACATATCACCTTTGACGTTTACACTTTTGTATCGAAAGAAAATTTATTAACTGTCACTTTTCAAAAAACTTTTTATTTATACTCTATATGGGCATCCAACTCAGGTGAATATTTAATTGTAAACAACAATAACAATGTTAAATCTACATTTATGTATTTCATTATTAATTGACCTTCAAATTTAAACGATAACGAAGAATAAAACAAAGAAAAGATACTAAATTACAAAACAAATTCTTCCCTTTAAATTGCACGCAATTTTCAATTTTATCACAATGCAAAAATGACAGCGACAACTCTTGTCCGCCCTCCATCTAGTTTCGTTGTTATTTATATCATAATTGGTGTTCGAGACCAGTAAGTGAAATTGAAAGGTGGAGTTGAATTTCGAGCTGAATTTTGCAATGTATAATAACCAACTTTCTTAACTTTATTTGATAGTTAGACACAAATTATTATAATAAAATGGTTTTTGGTATAAAAAATAAATTTTTTCATGTTTAACACTTTTCCTTTAAATATTTTTTTTTTTAATATTTCTCAACAATGAGTATGGATTATTTTTAATTCAATTTATTTCAAGTAATTTCTTAATTTGAAACATGAAATATTATTATAATTAATTAAAATTTTGTGTGAATTCCGTAAAATTCTATGTGAACCGTTTGAATTTCACGTTGCAAATAAGTCTACTGTTTTCAAAATATTTAATCTAATTAGAATAGAGGAATACAAATACCTCCAACATAACGACATTAATTTATTAACAGTTATTGTTTATGAAACACAAGTATTAGTTTAATATAATAGACAAGACGGCAGAAAGTTATTGCTTTTTAGGGATTTTTGCTATTGTGCGTAGTTTACCACCCTTGAAATTTGTAAAGAGATACTTAAAAAAAAACAATGCTTGTTTTTGCCTTATAAAACTGTAGTTTATCTATTGATTAAGATATTAACAATTTAATTCCAGCAATCTTGTCAAAACTCCACGTTTTCGATCTCAAACTGTTGGACTTTTCGTTAGAAATGAAATTATGCAAATAATTTAAAACGATCAAGAGCTTGGGCTTTTGATTATTGTGGGTATCTGCTATTGCAGTTCAATACCACGATGCTCTTAACACCGGGTTAATCCATCAGTTTGCAAATGCCCATGTGCATGCACATAAATGGACAAATGGCAAATATAAGTACTTGATTCTCTTTGCCATGCACTTACGACTTACTAAGAAACTGGAACTCCACTAAGAATCTTCTATTAAGTAAGGGATATCCACCGGGAGACAGAAATCCGCTTAATGCTACGGAAATTATTCAGCCCCTAAGTCGGCAACTTTAAGAAGTTTCTTATTGCAATATTGATATAAGCCACAGCCACCATATTTCTGAAATGCTCTTTACTTATACCCAGATTAGGGTTTTTTTACTCCAGGAGGTTACTAATTCCCACCATATGAAACAGTCGCGACATATGAAACAGTCGCGACATATTAAAGATCTGTCAATACGGAAAGCTTGTATTAAAGCTTAAAGTATGACATCTCCTAAAATTGCAACTTGATTCTCTAAATCATGCACTTTCCGCTTACTAAGAGGCTGGAAATCCATTTCTAAAGAATCTTCTATTAAATAAGGGTTATCGGCCGGTAGACAGAAATCCGCTTTATGTTACAGAAAATAATCAGCATCTAAATCAGCAAATTTAAAAAATTGCTCATGCAAATCAGCTCGGCATCAGCTTGTTTGCTGCCAAGTTTACTTCTATTTTCGATTAGTTTGCGCATCATCTGCTTTTGTGTTGTACCTTAGAACAGCTGGGATTTTCAGTCATGCTTTTACGAATGCATCAGATGCAGCGCAGTGATACATTTCCGAACAGGCCCAATCTTTTATTGTTCTCTATTCACATTGATGCAGATTATATTGGAATTGTGAGTTTAAAAGGTTAAGAAAGGACCTAACATCAACTTTTTATATGCTCAAATTGTTGAAAACGACCTTAAAATAAAACTGGCTTTCATATGTATTAAAGAAAGGCACTGGCAACTGTGCTGAAAGGTTCTAAGGGAATGTCTTGGTAATTTTTTTAGATTTTCAACCATGAATAAGTCTGATTGCTCTATAAAGCTGGAACACAGATTGTGTGTTACTTTAATCTTTAAATAGTATATAAAAATAAGTGACTACTTTGATGTCACCACTAACTGCGGAAACGGTGCGACCGATTTCAACGTGTATATGGTTTAAGTTAAGCTTGCACGAAATCGACTTGGGGGTTCCGTAGATATATCATTTAGATTTTCTTATATATTCCCATACAAATATCAACAAAATGTACTTCATTTTGAACTCCTCCGAAACGCCTTGACTGATTTTTATTAAATTTTGTATGGGTATTTGTTGGGTATGAGAATAGGTCGTGTAGAGTATATTTTATATCGCTAGAGGACGCAAAATAGAGCATAAGCTCCCTCTCCCTTTAACTTCTCAGCTAATTAACCTGTTTTCTAATAATTTGGCGTGCATTCGTTATAACATCTGAAAGAAAATAGGGCGCGAAATAGAGCATGAGGGGTAAAAGCTCCCCCTCCCTATATTTGCTTAACATATCTACCGATGTTATTGAAATTATGCAGGAAAATAGTGTAACATCTGGAAAGAACTATAGCCTAAAATTTTTATTATTTAGGGCGTGAAATAGGGCAATAGGGGTAAAAGCAAACCCTCCCCAATCTTTTAAGCTAATCAACCGGGTTTCTTAAAATTTGGCATGCAGACACCATACCATCTGAAAGGAAATAGGTAATAGGGCGTGAGATAGGGCAATAGCGGTAAAAGCTCCCCTTCCCTATATCTTTAAAACTAATGAACGGATTTTCTTAAAATTTGGCATGCAGACTCTGTCACATCTGAAAGGAAATAGGGATTAGGATGTGAAATAGGGTAAGAAGGGTAAAAGCTCCCGCTCCCAATATTTTCTTAACTTATTGACCGAATTTCTTGAAATTTCGCAGGCAAATAGTGTTACAGCTGGAAAGTGCTAAAGCCTATAGTTTTTATTATTTAGGGCGTGAAGCAAGAGGGGTAAAAACTCCCCCTCCCTATACCTTCTTAACTAATGAAGATGGCTGACGATGAATGGGAGAAACTAGATGGCTGCAGGGCTACCAAAGTAACGTGGCCCACATATGACATATGACATATGTCGCTCAGAGCGACTTCTCAACTTCAGTCGGAGGGACGTGTGGAGACTGATATACTAACTGGTCATTGGATGATTGGTAAGCACGCTATGAGACTCGGCCTCCCTTTTGAATGCTGCAGCAGCTGCAGGGAACCTGGAACTGTGGAGATAGTATTTCATCTTCTATGTAATTACCCAGCGTTTAATTCAACACGACATGAATTATTTGGGAATTAGCTCTTACAAGCACTCTCGGAGATATCGCGGGTGAAACTGAGCAACTTGCTGAAATATCTTAACGCAACGGGCTGGCTCTAGCCACCTCAGTATTGCCCCTTGGTAAAGTTTGATTGGGGGTTCCAATTCTTGACGAGTTGTGTGGTGTCAAAACGGAGTCACTGTCGACTCTACTTGCAGCACGCCTAGTTATGTGCGTGCTACCACGTTAAGCAACAAACCAACGACAACAATATCGAGGTATCCTATATTGAGAGTGCTTCTACAAACATAGGGGCGAATACAACTCAAGTGAAAGAAAAACATGTGTAACGGGTAAGTAAAAAATAATATTCTCTCTATCTCTGGTTCTCTGGGGTATGTGTTTACGTTGGAATCAATTTAATCTCACTAACGGATTATTTCAAATGCGAATTTAGAGTAAACCAACTTAGAAATTCTTGAATCAAACACAGTTTGAGATTTACTTTTATCCCACTTTTACTTAAGTCAATTCCGTTTTCGTACTTGAATCAAGCATTTTGTACTTGATGTAAGAAAATCCGTACTTACTGTACTATTGACAGCGCTTCGTATTGATTAAAGAACGGAAAAAATTGTTCTCTTTTCAGTGTTATTCCCGACATCAAGAATAATTTTAAGGGAATCTGTGTTTAAAAAAGTCTGCACTGAAGCAGAATACGCGAAGCTTGTATGTTGTAACCCCTTGCAATATTTAAAAAATATTTTGTTTCTTTATCATCTGATAGAGAACGAGATTATAAAGAAAAATTAAGCATCGCTTAGTGCTCTGATATTGGACGTATTAATTAACAGTTCTTCCTTGTACTGAGTATTGCAGAAGCTATAAGGAATCGGAAGATGCTTCAGTTAAATTCCTAAATTTCCTGTATCTGGTTGTACAGGAGCGAAGAAAACACATTTTCTAGGATAAAGACTACCACTTACTTGTTCTTAGGAGTAAGAAACTGGCATAGTAACTTGATAGGGATAAAAGGCCGTGACATTTAGAAGTTTTTAAGCCTTTTAGTGCATTTCTATATTAAAATTAAAGTGTGTATATGTGTATATCAATAAAAAAAATAATTTAGACTTTTAACGGTATTAGAAACAAATTGACAGTGTTTTCAAATTCTTTTGGTTTTTTCAAAATCCAAACAAAGCTAAAACAATCAAAGGTATTTAATTAGACACTTGTCTTTTTAGACACTAAACTAAACAATTTCCATACGGCATGTTTCTCCAGTCATCCGTGAAAAATGTTCAATGTCAATGTAAATTTAACGCTGCCACGGTTCTTTTTTTAGTTTTTCTGCTGTTCTTGAATCAGTTTTGAGATTCGCTTTTTTCCAATGCTCTTCAATTTTCACTGAGTTAAACAACACAATTATAAATCGATTTATTTGATATTCATTTTTAAACTGATTTTATTAAAAATCATTTAATTATTTTAAAGATTTTGTGAACAAATTAAATTTAAAACACATTTTTTAGATTATGTTATTCAAGCAATGAAAAAAGGAAGAAATAAATAAATTTTGAATAATTGTTAATATCACCACATGTGCTTAATGCAAAAAAAAACAAACACCTTGAAAATAGTTCTGTTCACATTAATAATTATGTACAAATTATGCTCATTAATAATTTTCAAAACAGAACAAAATAAAGCCAAATTTTCAAGTTTTTATTTTCAATATGCAATCGAATCAATAGAAAAATATATTTTCGCACTACCAAACTATTTTTTAAATATGAAATTAAAAAAAATATTGAAATTAAAAGGCGCTAAATATGGTTGTCATTAGAAATTTAAAAAAAAAAAATTAAATATTTTTCTTCTGTGTTTTTTTTTTAATGTTTTTTCTGTCACACTTTTCTTAATAATTATTCCGTGTGTTGCACGTAAAATACAAGTTAAATGAACAAACAAATGTAACTAACAAACCGCTTGAATGCAAAATTAATACTGAACAAAATAACTAATTGTATTAAAAAGGGTGTTTGGTAAAACAAAACAAAACCAACATAGAAAAATAAGTACGACACTTTATGCCGTGTCGCACAGTGCTGCGAACATTAATTGCTGTAATGATGAGGAGCCCACATGAAATTAATGCGATGGATTTGAACAAAACCTCACTGGGCCGGTTTTTCACATGAAATATTTTCGCCAATTTTGGCCACGAATATTTCGTAATGTGGCAAGCAAATTATTTATAATTGGTTTTCTATTGACACCAAAAATTCATAAAGTAGAAGGACAAATTACAATTAGCAAGGCAAGCGATTGATAAACTTCATAGATGTACATTTACTACTCTTTATCATTATAACAACCAATCATTTTCTTTAAAAAGTACTTTTTATTACAAGGAGCTCTTAACAAATGAACGGAATGGCCGTGTTATCTCACGTCGTGACGATGTTGATTGGCCGCCACGATCATGTGATTTGACACCGTTGGACTCCTTTCTTTGGGGATATTAAAAGAAAAAGTGTGCGTAAATAAGCAAAGAACAATTCAAGAGCAAAAGAATGACATAATTCGGCACATTAACGACATTGAACCTCAATTATGTTTTGGAGAGGTATGCCAACGAAGCAGTGGCGATAATTTGGCTGATATTTTGTTTCACGCATAATTGTTATAGATCCTTCTATCATAATAAAGTTTTTCTCTGAAAACTTTTTGTTTTATTTACAATTAACATCGTGCTTTTGGTTGGACCACCCTGTATTATAAAATATAAGTTTTGCTTCTAATCCTTACTGCTTACAGATTTTATACCCTTCACCAGCACTAGTGGTGTGTGCGGCTCTACTAAGTTTTTCATTCCGTTTGCAATTTTGTCATTATTCATCTCAGACCGCATAAAGTATATGTGTATATTCTGGGTCCTTGAGTAATTCTAAGTCGATTTAGCCATCTGTCTATCAGTCTGTTCATAATTTACCATAGGGCCCATATAAAGCCTACTCTCGGAAAATAAAGCTACTGTTGTAAAATTTGGTACGTCACAGTTGTATAGGACTAAGAATCCCACTGTCAAATTTCGCGAAGAAATTATACCATGCAATTTTGTGATAATCGATGCATTATTTACCTTAGGTCCCATATAGTGTCTTTCATACGTAATTTCCCGGGACAAAAATCGCGGAATCCCGCTCATTTTTCGGAAAATTTGTGCGGGAATTCCCGGGATTTTTTTAACTTCATTATGGCAACTTTACTGCTGATATGTGAGCCGTTTATTTTGAAAGTGGCATTAGTCACTTTTTCAAAAAAAATCGAGTTAATAATAAATATAATAATAAATAATAATAATAATAAATACTGAGAAAAATATCATTATCATGATGTATCAAATACAAGTGAATCTTCTCGAAAGTTAGCATCCATATTTTTAAACGTGTTAAAACGCAAACCCTTAAATATCTCGACTTAAAAACCGAAATGACTTATGCCACTTTCAAAATAAACAGCTCATGTATGTCTAAGTTCATACGGTTCATGTCTTATTGACAAGATTCTTCCTTTTTCTTCTTTGAACATGAATTGGCGTTCAAATGATTCATGTCATGTTGACGACCTGTGCTTTTTAGATATTGAAAACAATAACAAAATTAAACAACGAATGAAAAAGCAAAACGTAAAGACAGTACATGCATCTGTGTACTCGTTTCTTTTCCCCTCTCGCCTTTAAAGTAGCAATCTTGTCAATAAGACATGAGCCGTGTGAACTCAGACTATAATTGTAAATAAGTTGTGTCATAGAAATATTTATAGGGCAAAAAGGTCCTAAGTCAAAAAAACGAATTTTGAGTTTTTGATCGACTTTAATTCAATTTTGTTTCTCTTTTGTTTGGTTTAAGTCATTTTAGTCTAGCACAATTGCTTCTAATCGTTATCATCTGATCTTAGGAAAAAAGTCTATACACCAAATAAATATTTTTCAACATCCCCTCAACTTAAGAACTTACTATAAGCGTGTACAAAAAGACTAAGAAAGCTATTGCAGACTCAGAAAACGGCTTCTCTGGAAAAATATCTTAAGGATTTATCCCTTCAACAATAAATTTCAGTGTTTTTATCAAGAATAAAAATTGGGAATTATGCACGAATAACAAAATCTTTTAAATCTTAAGGAACTTGATGCAACTCCACAATCAGACTACTCATTATGGCGTGCAGCTAGAAATCTCAAAAGGCCAGTTGTCTCTAATCCACCATTAAGAAACTTGAATGAAAGTTGGGCAAGAAATGATGTTAAAAAGGAAATCTGTTTGTTAATCATTTAAAAAACGTATTTACCCCAAATATATCTCACGATATTGCAGTCGAGTTACCACATGTTGCTGCTAGAGCAGCTGTTCCCCTATTTTACGCCTTGAATGCATACTATGATACCTAAACCAGGAAAGGATCACACAAAAGATGAGTCATATAGGCCTATTAGCTTACTTTCTAATATATCACAGCTGTTTGAGAAGCTGTTAGCGTCAAAATTAACTCCAATTTTAAATGAAAATACATAGATGTATTCCTAACCACCAATTCGGCTTTAGAAGAGAACACAGCACAATTGAGCAAACCCATCGTATAGTAAACGCAATAAGAAAAGCCTTTGAAGAAAAAAAATATGGTTCCGCTCTCTTCATCGATGTTTCTCAAGCTTTTGATAAAGTCTGGCATGAAGGCTTATTACATAAATTGAAGCTCAACTTACCAGTAAACACACACAAGCTGTTAGAAAGCTACTTAGTCGGTCGAACATTTACATATTATTGAAGAAGGTGATTATTTAAGCTCTCCTCAGCCAATTGACGCTGGAGTCCTTCAGGGAAGCATACTGGGCCCACTTTTATACTTAATATATACCTCAGATATGCCAACAAACAACTTCACCCAAACTTCAACATTTGCTGATGATACAGCTTTTCTAATGCTGGGTACACACTATGCAACGCATTTACGCAATCTAGTGAATTCAATTAATTTTCATTCATTCCAGATTGCATCAACATCAAAACGCTTCGATATTTTGAGGTTGCATTGAAACAGATTGCATGTAGATTGCACTGTGTGTACCCAGCATAAGCGTGCACGAAAACAGTCAAGAAGCATCTCGATACCTACAGGATCATATATTTCAACTCGAACTATGGTTAAAGCAATAGAGGATAAAGGTCAATGAGTAAAAGTGCGTACATATAACATTCACCATGCGTCGGGAATCATGACCCAACCCCCTCCCCCCCTATTAAAATCAAAAAATCAAATTTTGTGATAATTGGTCCATAATTTAGCAGGTTCCATTATAAATTCCCAGCTCAATAATAATTTAAGTTCAGCTAAAACTGTTACGAAAAGAAACTGATTGTTGGTCAATTATGTTACATAAACCGCAACCAATTTTAATACTGACATCCGTTATTATAAAGACTAATAAATAATTTATAGATCCCATATAGGGCCCACGCATAAAATATTCTAGCTGTCGGTGGAGGGTATCAACGATTCGGCTCAGCCGAATATAGCACTCTTACTTGTTTCTTTCTTTAAGTTTAAGCTTTTAGGTTTTAAAACATTTTTCAAAAATTAAACTTAAATTTTCAAGTTTTGTATTTTGTATTATTTCAATAAGGGTAATCACGATGGCCATTGTGCAAATTTTATCGTGAGAATACCATTTTTTTGTGCAAATATGCTATTTTTCTAAAAATTTATTCTGGCAACGCAAAAAACTTCTGGCTGCACTGTAAAAAATCTGCATTTGCTTACAATTATACACAAGCAAATTAAAATATTTTTTTCTTTTTAATTAATTCTCTATTTTATATTAAAACGCACGAAAATATTCAATTTATAAGTTTCCTTAAAAACAATATGGCGGGTAATATGTCAAATGTTAATGTTTACATTTGTTTCCAACTGAGCAAATTCTGTTGTTGTGTTGTGCAAAAGTGTGTATTTTTGCACGCATTTGCATCGTTTGCACACTTTGCACTACCTATCGTTATTTCCCTTAATATTTGACTAGAGTATCCAATTATTTTTGGTTTTGTTCGAGTAAGGAGTTGAAAGATTTTTAAATTTAAATATTGCTCGATTAAACGAACGAAAGTTTAAATTTATTCGAATAATTCAAATAATTTTTTTTCGATGGGAAAACATACATTTCTATTTGATTTGATCCTTGTCCAAATTAGGAAACATTTGCTGCGAAACATTTGAGTTTGATGATGGAAGGGGAAAGAGTAGTGGAAATGTATACTTCGTTTCGTGTACAGGCAGTTTTTGTGAGTTTGTTATTGAAAGAAAGGGAGAAGGCATACAAAATGCTAAAATTCTGAAAAACAAAATTTTTATTGTATGGACATGAATGTTGTTTTGGAGAAAGTTTCTGCAGTAAATGTTGCTTGATGCCTCCGTAACTATGCTTCTAGCGGTACATGCTTTCTGTCTTTAAGGAAGATTATCCTTGCAGAAGAGTCGCTTTCCTTTTAAAATATACTACCGGGGATCACGTATTTGGCTTACTACACAAAGTCGCTAAAGGGAGGATTTTTCACCACTTCACAGAGGTGCAATGATTTTTGTATTTTTAAAAAAATTTGGTTGCAATATTAGAGCTAACAAATCAAAACGTGAAATTACAAATTTCGATCACAATATACAGCCTAATTTGATTGCAGGAGTGCCGGAAAGTTTGCATATTTAATTATTTCATAATTTCATATTAAATTAAAATTTTTTAAGCCGCAAAGCAGCTTGTTGCAGCTTGTTTAAGCTTTTTAATTGTTTGGCATTTTGTAGTTTTTTTTTGAGCCAATTTAGCTCCAAAATTTGGTAGGATCTGTTCACACTGCTGGTTTCACTCACATACAGGGGCGGTTGGTAAACGCATTCTTTGTCAACCTATGGTTGAGAGCTACCATGGGATGAAGCCATATGGCAGGTGTTTTTGTTAATCTACTTCGATTTAACAGACTATAAAATGATCTGAAAGCCAAAGTTTATTCGAGTTTAATTTCACTCCTAAAGGCTAGTTTACACTAGTATACGTTGAATTAATACATGTCAAAAACTCAAGTATTATGTAAAAGTCTGATAGTGTGAATGCATGTGTGATGAAAATTACAAGTATGATGAAGAAAAGTTTGACATCCCATACGACTCCATTGTTTTTTGAAAAATTTCTAAACAATAATTCTTTTCATTGGATCAGGGTAGCATTTTATTTCATGTGTGTGTGTTTATACTTTGTGTGATGGTGTGAATACAAACTGTCATGTTAAATTAGAGTTTTTGACAGTCGCAACAAAACTCATTAGATTTCTATCTAAAAAAGTATTATGGAATACATCAGACTTGTAATTACAATCTAGCTTTTTGTAAGCAAGTATACAAGTTTTTTGTATTTATCTTTTGTCTTTTTTGTCTCTTATTAACCCTTTTGCTGTTTGACAGTTTGCATCACATAACAACAATAAAAAGCCCTGTTGTTTGTTTTGTTGTACAATTGTTGTAATCTAGCGGCTACCTGCTATATATATGCCTTGGTCATATAACTTGAGTTTTTGACATGTATTAATAAAAAGTATAATAGTGTAAACTAGCTTTAAGTTAATATTCGATTTCCAGAACAAGGCTGATTACTTATTCGTATATATTTTTGTAATCCCCTTTTAATTTCCTTTATTTTAAAACGATACTCTATAGGTTTGGTTAATTTGGTTTTTTTTTTTAAGTATTAGATACTATTCTGCGCCATAAATTCGCGATTTTGTTTTTGAATACCTATCTTAGGACACTTAGGTTTTAAAGACGAATTTAACGAGATGTTCAATTGGATGAAATGGAGTAATAAAGAAATTGACAGTCGGGTAAACACAGTTAACCCATAATGTGATAGTGCATGTTTTACACATTAATAAATGCTGGTGACATTTTTTAACAATAACCATCAAACTAAATATGGAAAAAACTAAATGTGATTTACATAATTCGTCACAAACACCCACATCTTAAAAGTATGTGTATTGAAAATAAATGCAGAAGGTAACAAGCAACGTGTAATTTAGCTTTAAGGTATTTAATCAGTTCATTTCTAGTTATTTATTTTATTATTATTTTATTATTATTAATTAATATTATTAAAATTATTTATTGTATTATTATTATTAATAAATATTAATTATTGAAATTAATGTTCAGAATGACATTCGTAAAAAACTATTACAAAACACTACAGGATTTTGCATTAGAGATTGAGCGCTTGGTGCAGCTTACTTATCCAGGTGAAAGTCATCCATTGCTGGATCATTTTAAGATCGATTCATTTGTAAACGGTATACGGGATGCTGATGTAAAACTAGCGGTATGTGCATCACAGAAGCCATCATTTGCAGAAACGGTATCATTTGCCCTAGCACAAGAAACCGCAAGGATAATTTCAAGGCCACAAACGTATATGGTGCGGAAACTTGATTTTGCTGCTGAAGAAGGAAGAAATATTTTAAAGGAAATGAGAAGCATGAAGGAGGCAGTTTTGCGAGCTTTGAGCGAGAAACAAGGTAAAAACAAGGCAAAATGCTATAATTGTGGTAAGATTGGCCACATTCAGCGAAACTGCAAAGCACCCAAACAACGATCGAGATCTGCTTCGTCGCAAAGGAACAAACGAAGAGCAAGTCAACAATCATCACGGGAGCCACCGCTAAAGCTGAGAAGAGCTAGCAGTGCAGAGGAAACTGAAGATCTTACGATCAATTTAGTAGTGAAAACGAGTAACAGAAATATTACGACCTGTGGTTACATAAATGGTGAAATCCGCATTTTGACTATCGACACTGGTGCAGGACATTCCATTATAAGAGCTGATTTGATAAAGGGAGCTGTCGATCAGCTACGGGAGAGCCTGTTATTGTCTATGGCAAAGCAAGAGTGGAAATAAGAATGGCCGATATGATAGTTTTTGATGAGTTTATTGTGGCTGAAATTATGGACGAGGTCATAATTGGAGCAGATTTTATGATTCGTCAAGGCATTAGTCTAGACATGGGACGACAAATTATGAATTGGTATGGTCTAGAAGTACCCCTTAACGTTGGGAATGGAAGTGAAGCCCTTGTAAGACAGCTAGTCACTAGTGATCATAAGAAATTGTCCTCCCAAAGAAACGATGAAAAACGTGGGAAAGCGAGCACATATTCAAGAAGGCCCAGTAAACATAAAAGCAAGCACGGTATAGAGTCTAAAAACAAGAAACGCATAAATGAGATTCGCTTATTAGATGTGGAACCCAGCGAAGACTGGTCAACGGTGCAGAAAAGTGACCCCTTATTAGCGCAAATTATGATGGCTAAAAAAGAAGGTGAAAGGCCGACTCGTGAAGAAATTAAATTGAACGGTCCACTAATGCAAGCGTATTGGGCGCAGTGGAGTAGTCTGCGGATGATAAATGGTTGCCTATACCGTACATGGGAAAGTACTGATGGCAAAACGGTTAAAAACCTTATTGTAGTACCGACTTCTAAAGTATGTGAAGTTGTGAAGAAATTCCACGAAGGTACTGGTGGTGGGCATCTAAGCGTTACGAAAACCATAAAGAAGTTAAAAGCAAGCTACTATTGGATCGGTTGCAAGCAAGCCGTGATTAATTGCGTAATTACATGCCCACAGTGCGTTGCAGACAGTGGTCTAATTGGAGAAAGTAGAAATCCGGTCCAGCAGTACAACTTTGGTGAACTATCCGTACCAGCGAATAATAATGACTCTACACAAGAGCAGAAAAACGAGTTAAGACGAAGGCGTGTTAATTCATCAAATGACCAGATGAAAGCCAGAAACAATGGAGTGGCAAATTCGGAAGGCTTCAAAGAAGGCCAGCTGGTTTTACTTTTTAATCCGCAACGGAAGAAAGGACTATCTTCAAAGCTGCAGACTCATTGGGATGGCCCATATAAAGTAATAAAGAAATTGAATGACGTGGTGTATCGGATCCAGAAATATAAGAGCCCAAGATCAAAAATGAAAGTGGTACATCTAGAACGACTAGCCCATTATGGAAAAGGAGAATCTGAGCCTATTCGGGACGAACAGGCTTAAGTGGAGGGCAGTGTTACGAAAGTTAAATTATCTTAGAATTATTTATAGTTATAGTTATAAGTTATCTTGTAAGTTATAGTTTTATGTTACTTAAAATTGTCATGTATAATTTTCAACACAACTGTTATTTTAAAAATAATTCCTATATAATTTTCCCAGTAATTTCTAGAAATGGTTATAGAACATAATAAATAGTTTTTACGGGAAGGTTCAGGAAAAATCTAGAAATAATTATGAAATATAAAAAGGGGTGACTCATGTAAAATTAGTTTAGTTGGTTTTGAAAAACGGTTCTGTTCGTAACTAACAATTGTGAACAAAATAATTAATTTCAATAAAGTTTGTTAAGTTGAATAAGTGTGTGTTTTTATTCGGTTTTGCAATTAAAAGAACTCAAACGCGTTTATGAAAGGAAAAACGTAACAATATTATTAAAATTATTTATTGTATTATTATTATTAATAAATATTAATTATTGAAATTAATGTTCAGAATGACATTCGTAAAAAACTATTTTCACAAATTGTGCAAAAACACAAAAAGCGGAATAGTCAAGTTTTGAAAAGAACCTCCTCCAATGTCAAAAAGTTAGCTCATTATGCCAGTTCGTTTGATAGTTAGCCCTTTCATTAGTTCTATCGGTCTTAAAAAACACCCTTCATTGAAGATAATTTTTTTTCTTAAATCGCTGCTATCGGGTGATTTTTTGCTATTATCTTTTTGGCAACACTGGTTTAAACAGCTGACGCACGTTTCGTGTTTTGTTTCACTGTCAAACATCTTCAGTTTGGTCTATAATTTAATGAATCGTCTTACAAACGAACAACGCTTGCAAATTATTGAATTTTATTATCAAAATGCGTGCTCTGTTAAGAAAGTTCATCGCGCGCTTCTTGTGTTCAGCGACGAAGCTCATTTTTGGCTCAATGGGTACGTTAATAAGCTGAATTGTCGATTTTGGAGTGAAGATCAGCCAGAAGCATTGCAAGAGCTACCAATGCATCCAGAAAAAGTCACAGTTTGGTGCGGTTTATGGGCTGGTGGCATCATTGGACCGTACTTCTTCAAAGATGATGCGAATCGTAACGTAACTGTGAATGGTGAGCGCTACCGTGAGATGATATCCAACTTTTTTTTGCCCAAAATGCAAGAGCTTGACTTGCATGACATGTGGTTTCAACAAAACGGTGCCACATGCCACACAGCACGCTTAACAATGGACTTATTGAGAGGCGAGTTCGGTGAACATTTTATTTCACGTTCGGGACCGGTCAATTGGCCGCCTAGATCGTGCGATTTAACGCCTTAAGACTATTTTTTTGTGGGGCTATGTTAAAGCTCATGTCTATTCACACATGCACGCCTCAATTGACGCATTGGAAGACAACATTGAAGCATTTATTCATGAGATACCGGCCGAAATGTTGGAAGAGTATGCCAAAATTGGACTAAGCGGATGGACCATTTGAGGCGCAGTTACGGTCAACATTTGCATGAAATAGTATTCAAACATTAAATTATATGGACAGTACTATTGATTCAAATAAAGATTTCATGAATTTTTCTGAATTTTATGTGTTTTTTTTAACTTTCCTATAGCTCTTAAAAAATCACCCATTATAAAGCGGTCAGCCAACTAGCCGAGGTATACCATATATCAATGTCACCTGATATTTACTGCTAGCAAAGCTGCCATTGCAGTCTTAGCGGGTGTCTACACGAAATCAAGGTCAACTGAAATTTCAGATGCTCACATGGATACCAAGCATATGGGCATTTAAATGCCATATATATTAACCAAACAGGGAGATCTTCTGAAACACAAATTTGTAGATCACCTAATTGGCAATTCAATGGATCACTCTAGATCACTTGTTTAGCGCGAGTGTTATAGACTATCCCAGTTTGGAAAGACATTTGAATTATGTACCTGTTCCTTAGCAAGGACTCTAAAGCCTATGATAAAGGGATACACGGAGGGAAAACATGGACCAGATTAGGAAGAAATTTCAGCGATAACTAGACTCTGAGATGTAGGGACTTATGATTTTAAAAAGGCCCTAGATTTAAATTACTACGCAAGGAGTTGTTAAGAAAAAGAAAAAGAGAAACTGTGTTTGATTTTCTGTATTAAGGCCCCGCAATACGCGACATTCGGGAGAGTTACCTTGGATAAGCATTCTTATCCTATTTAGATAATCGGTCTTAAATAGAACGAAAATGGCTTAGTTGATGCCTATAGAGTACCTCGTTGACGCCTATAGAGTAGCTCCACTATAGAACAAGTCATTAGCTCTGGGTATCACAATGGGGGCCGAGCACTTTTCGTGAATTTCACACACACACAACACGAAGGTTAACGAAACAATTGTAAAAAGCCATAATTTCAAAAAACAAGAACAAAACCAGGGTTGTCAGATTTTTTTGAGCTCCATCGCCATACCGGATGTCAGAAATCGCCAAAAATCGCCAAACGTCGATTTTGTTCAGTTTTTGTAAAATTGTATTTTTTTTTTAAATTAAATTTTGCATACAAAAAACGCTAGTATAATTTTTAGTCAAAAATCGCCAAAAACTGAGAAAAAATACAAAAAAGTCGCCGAAGTAAATTTTGTTTTTAATAAGATTTCCGTATGATGAGCTAAGCTCCCAATTTTTCATATTTGATAAATACACTGAGATTTATTGTTTAGGGAAAGCTAGCTTCTATGCGCATTTCACTGGTTGCTTAGGCCAGCTCATCAGGAAACCTTTTCCAAAGATTTTTTGTTTTGTTTCTGTAATTTTTTTTTAAGAGATCATATATGTATTCAGTTAAAAACTTAAACTAAGAACACAAGTCTATAAGATCGTACACTTCAGCCTCACCGATTTCATTACTGGAGTTTTGACCTACATACTATTAGAATTACATACATAATATTAGAATAAAATAGTGACTGAATATAAAATTCACTTAATATGTTTTTTTAGGGGAACGGGGTCTTTAACAGAGGTTGAAAGCTTTCTGTCTGCTATCCACTTGGGGATAGCAAGAAGCGATTCCTTTGTCTGAAATTCCCAAGCATCTCACAACTTCCGGTCTTAGACCAAGTGTTCCCTGGAAATGTTATTCAGGCACCCGTCTGATGACAGCTAAAGTGAGAAGGCGTACAGAACTGAGTATCCTGAGTGCAGGCTTACGCCGATGCGTCTCAGGAAAATAGGTGACAACTGATCACATTTAGTCACTGAAACTCACCTGTATTAAACCGACCTAGCGGTGTTGGCAGCCCCAACTCTAGGATCGGAGGCTTTGGCCTAATCAGTCAATCTTCCTAAACTCGTATGATTACAGAAACGTCAATTTGACGCCCTATGTTCTTCGTGAACAATTTATTTAAGTATTTTTATGTTATATCGCTGTATCTATATTGTATTTAAATCTGCCATCGGCAACCTATACTATTACATTTTGCGATTATATGCGTTGTATGAATTTTACATATGTTGTTGTTAATGTTGTTAAATTCTCTGCAATATGTGTGCACATGTACGTAATAAAAGAGCATACAAGAGAATAAAAGAGAAAAGAGAAAACGCGGCGCCCTGATTTTGCCGATGGCTGATTTAAATAAATAAAGGACATATGTATATATATATATATGTTTTTTTATATTAGTAATGATAACAAAAATGCCAAGTTGTTAAACAAAATTGCCGAAATAATATAAATGGCAAAAATAGCCAAGTTAATCGCCAGTTATATCAGAAATCGCCATAAAAGTCGCCAGTCGCCAAATGGGAAATCCCATCACCAAACACTTTTCAAAATCGCCACGTTTGGCGAGAAATCGCCATATCTGACAGCCCTGAACAAAACACATAGTTAATGTCTCAAACGAGTAAATTTATTTTCCTCTCTTTGCACTCAACACTACCAAGGTCTATCCAATAGGTCTGCTTAAGAAGCCAGATGTTTATTTGGTTTTTTCCTCAACGATATCAAGAGTTGTTTACATTTTCCTTATACGTGTATATTTTTGTTTACTGTTTTGGTTTTTTGCCACACATACATGCACACAAAACACATTTTCCTTTTGTTTTGCCTATGTAGTAGTAAGATTTTGACAACGGCGAGGAATTTTACACAAACAAAATGCCTGTTGTTTTTTGTATTGTTGTATTGTTGTAGTAGTAAGCAGACCTATTGGATAGGCCTTGAACACTACATTCACATTTTTAACTGTCTCTCTTTGTGATGACCGCTGCTTTAAAGGTTCGAAAAGGTAGAGAAACAAACTCAAAAAAGCATTATCAAGTTTAACGATGAACAGTTTGCTTATTGTCTACTCATCGATAACTTTTTTGGTGCACTTTTAGACAGACATCATTGTAAAATTCTACACGGTTGCATTGTAGAATGCATTTAAAAAAGCGAGTTCCTTTGCAACTGCCCAGTAAAAAATGTGCTCCAAAAAAGCGAGTTCCTTTGCAACTGCCCAGTAAAAAATGTGCTCCAAAAGGAGCAGGTTTTATATATGAATTCATACCGCAAATCGCTTTAAACCTGCTGATGGGATGCATGATTTTTGTATGGGGTGTTCCCGGTTTGGAGGACTATTTTCTGCTGACAATAAGCGCTTCTTTTAACATGCTGACAAAGCACACCTAAAGTGCTATTTTAGGGGCTAACTTTACTTGTTCAACTGCCTTTTTTCAATCATTTTCGTAAACCATAATATATTTTTATTTTTTTGCATTAAAACCGTCTTTGTTGTCAGCACCAAAATAGCACCTTTTTTGTATATTTTATTCTATTTCGTTTACTGCTGCATTAAAGCTCTGTTATTGAAGCGCTCGATTATGCGCTTTTTCTCTTAAGTGCTTCAAAAAACCCAATTTTTTTTTACTGGGTGACGTTTTGAAACTCGCGCTGTTTCTACATTAAAACTTTCAATTGGTCAAAGGTATCCATTTGTATGTACCAATTGATGTGTAATTTGTTAACACTCATTTAAATAGAAATTTCTAAAAGGGTCATCTTAATTTTTTAACTTTACTTTTTAAAGGTACTTTTAACTTAAAAAATCATGAAAAATGTTTCACATTTTATCATTTGCAAAACACTGTTCAACATAAAAAATTTCACTTGACTTTGCTTTTTCTTAAAAACAAAAAAAAGATTTCCACAAGATATTTAAGCAAATCCCTGATTTAGGATTTATTGTCGTTCCAGCCAGATCCACCAAAATAAGAAATTTTAAAAATTGATAAAATTAAACTCACCGTACATTTAGCAGCCTTTGAATTTGCAATTTCTTTTCAATTTGTTCAATGGGAAATTGAGGGACTTCATAAGGAGCCGATATTTCATTAGGCAAAACATCATCCGAGGAATTTTCATCTATGGCACCAGGCGTTTTGGGATGTTGACCGGAAACATTAGCCAGGGGTGATTCACTTCCTGTTTAAGAAAATAACAATTAATTGTTGCAGTTGAGAAATAATCAGCATGACATTTAAAAAAATTATTAGTACCGGCACTACTACTACTACTAATCGCTGCTATGGATCCATATTTCTGCCTACGAAATTTATCTTCATGTTGTCTTTTAACACTATTAAAATCCATTTTAGAGAAATAGTTCCGAAATGAATTTTTGCGTTTTTTATTTGATATTTAAAGATGTGCTTTAATTATTCAACTGAAATTTTTGTTTTCTAATTATTTTGTTATTCTAGACAGCAATTAAAAAAAACAGTTTTTGAAAATTTCAACACAATATTTATTATTGAAAATCAAATCAAATCAAATTACACAAGGGAACAAATATGAAAATCGATTTTCAGTTTTCTCCAAGGCGAATTTATTACAGGTGGTCTTAAAAGCCCTGCTGATATTAGCTAAAATCACTGTTGGATGTCAAAATTTTGTTTATTCTCTTTTATTATCTTTATTTCTGTTTTGTTTTATTTCTGTTTTTGACATTGTACAATGATTTTACAAAAACAAATTGCTTGTGGTTTTTGTACGAGTTGTACTTGTTGTAGTACCGAGATTACCTGGGATGAATTCGCCTTGGTTTTCTCAGTAAATTGTAAATATGTAAAAACAAAAAAAAGTTGTGCATCGATTTCACTTGAAATTATGTTAAGCTAAATGTTTTGGGCCCAAAACTGTGATTTTTGTCGCGTCTTTATTTTTTATGAATTTTTAAAGAACAAAAAATTGGTTTATTTTCACAATTTTTCTATTTTTTCTTCAAAAATTTAACGATATCTCTGAAACTACAGGGCATATTGAAAAACAATATAAGCACGGCTTAAAGATAATATTGTTGCCGAGTTTCGGAATTTTTTTAAACTGAATATGGTACACCGTTTTCAAGTTATTCCAATATATGTAGTGAAAGTGCCTTAATTTTTGACATAACGGTATATCTCGCAAACTAGAGCTGATAGAGAAAAATGGAGATTAGATTTGAAATCAGCGACCTCAAATTATTAAAAATTTGCAATCAAATTTCAGATCGCAAACTTACTACTATTCCGCAGTGTTATCAATAAACACCGACTTTTTTTGTTGTCCGTCGTTTGAGGTGTTTGTCATGTAAAAATAATCATGAAAATAATACACAGAATGAAAAGATGTGAACCGTAATTGTTATCAAGACGAAATTAATCTATCATTCTAAAAACAAATCATCCTGATTGTTTTGTACAGGTGATCTTAATAGTCCTGCTGATAAAATTTTTTTAGCTTTACAATGATTTTACAGTAACAAATTGCTTGTAGGTTTTGTAGGAGTTGTACTTGTTCTAGTACCGAGATCACCAATGAATTCGCCTTGGTTTGGACAAACAAAAAACTTCAACTTTGTGATAGAAAACGATATGGAAAACCAACCGGTTTGAAACCGATAATATCGTTTTTTAAAAATTAAGACAACAATTCAGAAATCGATTTTAAAACACCTTGAAATTCATCAAACCTGCTTAAAACAATCGTTTTAAAATCTATCGATTTTTATCACATACGTAATTATTAAATTTTTCTAGTTAGCTAGTTAGAAAACGTATCTGCAACTTAAGTTTATCGCATTAAATTTATCATTTATTGTACAAAATCCAAAAAATTCAAATTCGAAAACTTATGAAAAACCTATCGATAACATATGTTTTCTAAAAAAAACTCATATAGATAACGGAAGTGTTTCACGGAAACCTAATCGGGAACTTAAATTTTCTATTAAAACCTTTTCGGAAATTTAAGATAACTTAAGTTTTAAAAAAAACTTATCGATTACTTAAATTTTCGATAAAAAAATTATTGAAAGCTTTGATTATCTACAGAAAATCAAAGTTATCAATAAGAAATTTTGTAAGTAATGTTATCTATAGAAAATTTATCGAAAACTTAAGTTATCTATAAAAATAATTTAATGAAAATTAAATTTGATGAACTTTAGCCTAATTAAAACATATAAATTTGGATTAAAAACCATAAATAGTTCAACAGAATAACCACAATACTAATTATATATAGAAACTTATTAAGTTTTCTATAGAAAACATATCGATATCTTTAGTCTACTACAGAAAGATTATCGATAACTAAAGTTTTTTAAAGCAAACTTACCTAGAATTAAAGTTTAATATAGAAAACTTATCGATAACTTAAATTTTCTATTAAAAGTTATCAACTTAAGCTATCTTAAAAAAAACTTATCGATAACATATTTAATCTATAGAAAACTTTTTAATAACTTAAGTTTACTAGAAAACTTTTCGATAAGTTAAAACTTCTAAAGGAAGCTCATTTAAAGCATACGTTTTCTATAGAAAACTAATCGATAGCTTTCGTATTCTAAAGAACACTGACTGTTAGTTTAATTTTTCTTAAAAGCTTAATGTCAATTTAAGTTTTCTGTAACAAACTTATCGATAACTTAAATTCATATTAGAAAATTTATCGATTTGTTTAATTTTCTGTAGAACGGTTTGATAACTAAAATTTTCTTAGGAAACTTTTCGATAACTTGAATTTGTTAACTGAATATTCTATACAGAAATGGATAACTAACTTTTCTTAAGATATAATTTTTAAAAAAAATTTTAATTTTTTTTATTATGTATTGTGAAATTAGCTTTACCAGATGTGTGTCCAACTTGCTAAAATTTGCCACTAACACAGTGTATACAATAGAGTTAAGAAAAAAAAAATTAATCACGACTAACAAAATCTTTTTAATTAAAATTTTGTATGCATGGCTTAAAAAAAACTTAACTGGCAACATGCTTTTGCAAGTTGTTTTTGTTTTCATTTTGTTTTTTGTTAACCTACTTACAACTACAATTAATGTTGGAAGAATTCCAATCAATTGTAGTGGGGAATGTAAGAAGAGATAAACTCACAGTTTATAGTTGATGTTTTTGTTTAAACTTTGATATTGTTACAAGTAGAACTGTTGCTTATAATTCTTATACGCTTAACAGTTTTATTTGGTTTAATATCTTTAGTTTTTCTTAAATCTTTGGATGATGTTGCCTGACGATCTGGCCTAAGCAACCAGTGAAATGCGCATAGGAATAGTTTATCCCATCAACAATAAATTTCAGTGTTTTTATCAAGAATAAAAATTGGGAATTAAGCACGACTAGCAAAATTTTAAAAAAGTATAAAGATACAGCGCTAATTTCAATAAATGACTAGCAATATTGAACTCAGCGCTCTCAAATTAGTTTTGCTTGCAGTGTGCCCAGCTTGTAAAAAAAAGTATCAAATACACGCACGTGTTAATTATCAAAATATTTATTGAGTTATAAAGTGTTTTTATATCGCACACTAAATCATAAACAGTCCCAACACAAAATTTATCCAAATTGTTTATTTATTCATAAACCAGTTCACAAATCGAATCCATAACGAGAACGAAAATTTTACTTGCGTCACTTTCTTCTTTAACATTTGTAGAACTCAATTTGATTAAAAAATTGCAACCATTGTTTTGAAACCAAGGGGTAAATTCTGGCAGTCGTGATCGAATACTTTTTCGATTTGAAAACACTTTTATTTTTAATTTTTTCAGGCGTTTCTCAAATAAATGCTTAACAACACTTAAAAATATAATTTCGATTCGTTCAGTATCGACTGAGAGAATTAGAAATAAAATTGCTTTTGAATCGAAAAAGTATTCGGTCACGACTGTCAGAATAAGCCCCCGTTTTTTTGCCTCTCCTGAACATTTTTTGAATTTTGCGCTGTGAGTGTTTATTTTATAATTTAGTCTACGATATGTATAAAATAATTTCGATTATCTTACCATTAGCAAAGTCCAAATGCAATGGCGGTGTTTTGGGTGTGCGCGGATTAAAGCCTTCTAATATTTCCATATTATCCATAGAATCTATGGAATCATTAGCAATTAAAAAGCCACGAGCACTCATGATGATGACTTTCACACAATTTTTTTAAATGTTTTTTGTTTTTTTTTTTTTCTTCTTATTTTTATTGTTTGTTGTTTTATAGATCTAGAGAATTTTATTAAAATAATATAAATTTGCCAAATTTATGTATAAACAATTTACGTCACTAAATGCGTTGAACAGTTCGTAGATAGATCGTACGTAAACATCCACTGGGAAATTCAAATGTCATTAATTTAAGTCGAAGAAAATTGCATTTAAGACAGTTGCAATTTATGACAGTTTTGCAGAGGCGTCATTTAGAGTGGGCATTTTAAATACATTAATTTATTTATGTGCATTAGTGTGACCGCAAGTTATATGGGCAATTTTTTTTCGTATTTTCACCGTTATTTGGGTTTTTAAAAAAAGATGATGTGACTGAAATGCAAATATCTTCAACAATTTTGAACGGACTATGTATTTCTTTCTTTTTATTGAGAGGACTATGTATTTTTTTCTTTTTATTGAGAGGTTATACAATTTATTAAATAACCATGGGTCGTTTGAAGAGATGAGTCATTAAATGGCAGAGTTATAGTGGAAAAAACTTCAAACTTCATTATAAATTTTATGATTTTGTTCAATTTTGCTCTTTTCAAGTTATTCAAACGACCCATGGTTATTTAATAAATTTTATAGCCTCTCAATAAAAAGAAAGAAATACATAGTCCTCTCAATAAAAAGAAAGAAATACATAGTCCGTTCAAAATTGTTGAAGATATTTGCATTTCAGTCACATCATCTTTTTTAAAAACACAAATAACTGTTATTTTAGAACATCTCAAAAACTGTTATACTTTTGACAATTCTGACTTCATATTCGGATTCATTTGTGCTGATGTATGTAACGCCTTAAAATATGGTCCTAGACCCACCTTAAAGTATACCGATCGTCTTAGAATCACTTTCTGAGTCGAACTAACGATGTCCGTCCGGCTGGCTGGCTGGCTGTCCATGTAACCTTGTGCGCAAAGTACAGGTCGCAATTTTGGAGATAATTTGATGAAATATGGGTCATAGGTTCTTATTGGCACAAGGACCAAGCCTATTGAAAATGGGCCGAATCGTAGGGAAGATAGGGGGAAATTTCTTCCTCTCAGAAACTATCAAACCCATTTCAACGAAATTTAAAACATAGATAGAACCATATCTATATGGACACAGAATGTATGCATTTTTTTAAAAATAGGACCACGAAGGGAGATAGGGACAATTTCTGCCTCTCAAAACCGATTTTAATGAAATTTAAAACATAGATAGATCCATATCTATAGGGACACATTAGCTATACAGTTTTTCAAAAATAGGACCACAAGGGTAGGTAGGGCAATTTCTGCCTCTCACAAACTTTCAAACCAATTTTCATGAAGTTTATAAACATAGATAAATCCATATTTATATGGACACATAAGCATGATGTGCTTTTAAATACTGTGGTGTAGGGTATCATATGGTCGGGCTTGACCGACTGTACTTTCTCACTTGTTTAATGTGGGTTTTTCTGGATTTAATATTCATGTTAAAGAAAACTAATACAGAACAATATTGTTCATAAGATATAGCCCTAGAATATTTGTAAAAAAGGTTTTTCTCTAAAATAAATATTACGGAAGTTATCAACAATTAAAGCGACCCATAGTGAGAAAAATAGCATTTTAGCAAACTTTGTGGGCTCAAGGCACGGCTAATAACTATGCAAACGATCTAAAATTGTATATATATATATTTTTTTTCTAATTTGGAATCATTCTTAGGGGTTTGCCAAGTGAAAATACGAAAAATAAGGGCTACCCTAATGTGTACATACATATCGAATTTATGAAAAAGTTTTGTATTTTAAAAAACTTCTAGATGAATTTTGGATACGCAGCTAAATATAAATGCAAACGTATACGAAGATGTAAGTTATACATACACACATATTATGTATGCATGTAAAATTTTTTTTATTTAGTTGATAGCTAGTAAATTTATTTTTATTTTAATATTGCGTTATCAATTTTATTTCTACTGGTTAAATCTTATCAGTTTAATAATAGGTATTAATAATTGTTTCTGGAATATGAGAGAGTAAATTTTGTGTTTTGATTAGAAATGAAATATTATTATATTAAATTTTAATAAGGCACAAATTTACAGTCATTAATTAGCTTAAAGCAATGGTTTAACCAAAAAAATATTATCTTATTATTTTAGTTAGTCAAAATCTCTTCCGTTGAAAATTATTATTTATATTTTATTTTTTTTTTTTTTTTTTTGTAGAAAATTACTATTAAAAATTGTACACAGACGTTTCCAAGCATATGATTAAATCCAAAGTGTTGAACGTAACAGTCGTACGCATCGAAAATGCAATAACATTTTATACAACAAATATTTTTACGTTCTCTTAACCCTTTAATTATAGCACTAAGAATGCATTGTTATCTATGCAAAAGTTTATGGAGGGCGCGATTCTAGGTCAAAGATAATGGCAAAAAAAGTAGCGGTTCGAACGTGAAAAAACTAGAAGTAGTTTTTGTGGTCATGTATAAAAAGGCGTAATTAAGCGAAACATGGCACAATTTTTTAGTCAAACTACTTTCAGAAGTTTATGTAGCAAAGTAACATTAAAATGTTTTGGTTTGATTCCAAAATCTTCTGTATTTTCTTTTTTTTAAGCCAAAATCTGGGTCGATACGTGACATTTCGAACGTGAAATTTTTTCCATAATAATTTAACTGAATAATGATTAAAACAAATAAAAATTTCCCGTTAATCCGGATAACATATTTCTCTTTGAACTCTTCCTTAGATTACAGACCATGTAAGAAAATTTTTTTGGAATAATTTTTATCAAATATCACCTCTTTTAAGAAAGATAAATATTAAAGAAAACATACAATAAAAAATTCTCACAAATAAGAAATTACGTTTGTAGAACTTTGCAGTCTGATTGTTTATCTAAGTGAACAAATTTATGGGTAAATTTAAAAAATTAGTAAAATCTAAAAATTTCTCTTTAACAATATCGTTAAATAATCAGCTTTTAAAAACTTTAAACTTTTCGGTCACGGTGGACCTTTTGACGGAAATTCCCATACTCTTTTTATTTAGCGGTAGCACTGCAATTTTTTTTTTTTTTTTTTGCTTTCTATGACATTTTGGTATTTTTTCATATTAAGAAATAATAAAAATGTAATGAAAAACACTGCTACCAAGGAGAATTCATACAGGCTACATTTTCGAGTCATCTCCCAGCCAGCAAAATACTTCGACATCGTCTGAATCGACATTTCGTACAAATGTCTGACTTCATTCTTAGAGACTTCGTTCAGATTTCTGTCAGACATTGAATATACATAATGTCTGGCCGATTTCTGGTCGAGTTCGCATGGATATATCGGGGGGAATTTATGTACATATATGTCCAATAGAATTCCGAAGAAATTCAATCAGATTTGTCTAACGATACTTATTTTTTTTTTCAAATACGTATTCCACGGATAATTACCTCGACAAAAATGCCAATATTTTTGGGTAATTATGCGGGGTAAGCATTTAAACGAATACGCTTAACTACCTCGTTGAAGTAATAATAAGAATACGTTTAACTACCTCATTGAGGTAATTAAGCGAATTCGTTTAAATACCTCAGTGAGGTAATTAGACGTATTTATTTACAAGATAACTTAACATTGATGAATGAAAAAATTTAAGAAAGGAATTTTTACATGTATCAGCTATTATTTGATATAAATTTGGTGTATCTAGATAATATGAATCTTGACCTCATAACATAACTTTTAATGCAAATATTAATTTGTTGAATATTTTGCTTCAAGCCATATTTTGTTTTTTAGGCATATTTTTTAAAAACAAATTTAGTGCATATTTTCAAATTATTAACATATAAAACTTGGTTGCATTACTTGCTGTGTTTTTGTCAAATATTTAGTACTGAGGCAATTAAACGAATGAAATGTAGGTATAATTTTGTTTTGGGAGTTAAATTTTTAAGGCAATTATCCGAATCGGGTAATAAAGCGTATGACAATTAAACGTGGACTTTTGTTTAAAAAATGGAAGAAAAAAAACGGGGATTTAAAACTCGAGATAAATAAGCGTGAAAGGCATTTAAGCGTGGGGTAATTATCCGGGTTATACTGTAATGACAATTGTCATTCAGTTGAAAATAATTTTAATTTTATTTTATTTGTTCAAGATAAAAAGCATAAAAAAAGGTACGTACGTGTAGAATTTATAATTATGTACATATGTACTTTTACATATTTTGGAATAAAATTATTTCTTTCAGCTATCAGTTAGTCTGGGATCACACTATGAAAGTTTTCTTTCAGAAAGTCTGAGTTTATGGGTGAGAGAGGAGAGAAGAAAAGCATGTTCTCTTCCCCTCTCACCAATAAACTCAGACTTTCTGAAAGAAAACTTTCATAGTGTGAACCCAGACTTAGAAAGCAAAAAGCGTCTCGGCTAACAAATCAGAACTTCCCATGCCTTTTTCATTAGATATCTGTTAGATGTATCTATCAGAAATGCCGACAAAAAACCAGAATTTCCCACAACATGTCTGTCAGAATTCGTGTCAACCACCTCATACATTTTTGGATCAGAAATCTGATAGAATTCGTATACGATTCCGACTTTTTTGCCGACGTTTCTCCAGATATCCGAACGACGTCGGTTTCTTTTTGCTGGCTGGGCTGTTTATTTTTTTCTGTGTATCAGGGATGATAAATGAGAAAACTAATATCGTACCAATGAACTTTTAAAATCGTACTTTTTAGGCCCTAATAGTACTAAATCTTCTAAATCTTCTATTGAAAAATTTAATACAACAAAAACAAAGTACCTTATTCATTTGTACATTAATTATACATTATAATAGGGTGGGCAAAATTTTTTCGCGTCAAAAGCACATCGCGATTCTTATGTTACAGGCGCGGATCCAGCTCGAGCCTTACGGGGGGGAAATTTTGTATGACACAAAAAAGTAAAAAATTTGTTTTTAAAAATTTATTAAAAACAATAAATCTGTGGCATTTTGACAAAACATCTTAACTCGAATTTAAAAAGTTGAAAAAAATGTTGTTAATCATGCAAATTTTCATTCAAAAAACATTTTTGTTTAAGTTTTTAAAATTTTGTATTATAAACGAAATTTTTCTTTAATTTTGATTTATTTTATTATTTAATAAAAATGATTTTTTCACCGAGTTTTTTTAAAAAACTTTTTTGCTATCTTATCTCGACTTAAGATGTTTTGTCAAAATGCCACAGAAATGTATATTACATAAAGGTTAGCGAAATATTGAAAATAATAAATATAATATTTTATAAAAAAAGACCTCAAGCTTAAATAATTAAAAAGTAATTATAAAAATAAAGGTCAAATAAGAATAAATAACATTTGAAAATCAAGAGCACGAAGAGATTCAGAATTCATTATGACGTACAATAAGGCTGAGTTCCTAAACATCATAATACTTTGCAGTCAAAGTCAAAAAAGTATCATAGAGTTTAACTATATCTAGTTTGATTATTTTGTAAGCATCGATATTGATTTTATTGAACTTTGGTACAGATAACATTGTAAAATTTTTCACGGTTGCTTGGTAGAAAGCACTTAAAAAAGTGAGTTGCTTTGCAACTGATGTTTTGGAACTCACCCTAACTTTAAGAAGAATCAACAAGCAAGAAGTTTAATAAATAAATACAAAGCTATAAGGGACCGAATTATAAAAACAAAATCATCAATAGTTTTCTTAATTAGATGCAGAAATACAGGGATTATTCCAAAATTTATATCAAATTCCACAAAGAACATAACAAATATATATGAGATGGAGAGGAGACTTCCGGAGATTCAAAAAACTAGTTAAAAGTATGTACACGAATTACAAAATAAGATTTTAAGATTAACACTTAAACATAAACACAAATTACTGAAGCTTTTTCAAAGAGATTTGGAGATAGTGATTAGAAATTTACAAAGATGTTTAACGGAAGAGGAAATGAGACAATTTCTAAAATTTGAAGAGAGAGTTGAGGCTTCTTTAAATGAGAAGGTAAGAAGAATTCATAGGAAAAAATATGATAAATTGAAGGAATTAAAGAATGAAGAATTAGGAATTAAAATAAATAATAAATTTTTTGTAAATAAAACTAAAGAGGATATTCCAAGGGATGTAAAGTGGATGTTATCATTAGGACCAAAATATGTTTTACCAGTTAGGAGGGAAAATTTCCCTAAGCTAAAAATTATAACAGAGGGAGAAGATTTAGTTCAAACAATAGAGGGGAAAGAAGATCAGGAAATAGCTAGAAATAAATTGTCAACTATTTTGGACAATCACTTGAACAAAATGAGATAAGATAACAGGGATAAGTTTATATTGGATAAATTTAATAGGACAAAAAGTTTTTTAAGGAGAAATAGGAATATATTAGTATTAAAGGCAGATAAGGGTAACACAACCGTAGCTATGTATAAGGAAGATTATGACATAAGAATTAATAATATTATAGAAGATGATGCAAAATATAAGGTGATCAATAGGGATCCCACGAGTAGATTGGAAAAAACTAATAATGAAATTGTAGAAGATCTTTTTAGGCAGAAAATTATATCCATATCCGAAAGACATAAACTTAAAACAAATATTGCTACTTCTCCTAAACTTTATGGTTTACCAAAAATTCACAAGGTCGACTTTCCTTTGAGACCAATATGTTCTTTTATCAACTCACCCTCTTATGAATTGTGTAGATATTTGACGAATATTTTAAAAAGAATAACTGAACATTCTATATATAATGTTAAAGATTCAGTGCAATTCAAAGAGAAGTTAAGTAATCATTGTATACAAACAAATGAAAAATTAATTTCATTAGATGTGGTATCGCTATTTCCTAGTGTACCAGTCGATTTGGCACTTGAAATAATAGAGGAAAAATGGAGCATAGTAGAGCAATATACGAAAATTGACAAGGGACTGTTTTTAAGAATTTTAAAATTTTGTATAGAAGACAACAGATATTTTGGTTGTAATGGGAAAGTATATACACAACTGAAAGGACTTCCAATGGGATCTCCTGCTTCTCCAATTGTAGCGGATATTGTAATGGAAAGGTTACTTGACACATCCATTGGAAAACTGAATATTAAACCTAAGATAATGATAAAATATGTTGACGACCTTTTCTGCATTATTACTGAAGGTGGGGTAAATAACTTGTTGGACACATTTAATGAGTTTAATAGTAATATTAAATTTACTTTGGAAATGGAAAGTAACTCAAAATTACCTTTCTTAGATACTTTAATAATAAGAAAGGGAAATAATTTATTAATAGATTGGTATCAAAAACCAACAGCATCAGGCAGAATTTTAAATTATTATTTTGGACACAGTAGACGGATTATTATAAATACTGCTAGAAATTTAATTAATAGGGTACTAACAATTAGTGACAAGGTTTATCATAGAAAAAACATAATTAGAATTAGAAATATATTAAGGGATAACAATTTTCCAAATAGTTTGAGTAATGGATTAATTAATCAATATAGAGATAGGAGTAATGGGAATGCTAGAATTATGAGAACAACAGAACCGATGATATACAAATCATTATCGTATATATCTAATGTTTCGGAAAGGATAAAAGAATCAAGAATCTTTGACACTGATAAATATAAGATAGCATACAAAGCTTATAATACATTGAATAGTTTATTTAGCAAGACAAAGGATAGAACTAGTAAATGGGATATGTCTAACATTGTCTACAAAATTCCTTGTAAAGGAAATGATAATGAAAGATGCAACCAGGTTTACATAGGTACAACTAAGAACAAATTAAGGACTAGAATTGCGGGACATAGATCTGATCAAAAATATAGGGACATTAATTCTAAAAAGACAGCATTAAGTCATCATTGTCATCAATCTAATCACTATCCAAATTTTGAAGAAGCGTCGGTTATAAACACTGAAACTAACTACAAACGCAGATATATATTAGAAATGTTACACATAATTAATACACCAATTGCACAGAGAATAAATTTTAAAGCAGACACAGAACATATAGCGAATAATTATAGGAATTTAGTTATTAAGGGATAGAAGATTAGATATAATAATATAAATATAGGTACCTATCGCAGCCTTGGAACAAGAGGGTTCAATTTGTTACATGAAAACTAGGACCTTCTTGTCCTTAGGTCACGATATACATATTAGTTTGTAATAATGAAAATAAGTTTAATTATGTATGTATGTAGTTTGTAATAATGAAAATAAGTTTAATTATGTATGTAAGATAAGATAAAAATAAGTTTAGTTTTTAAAAAATCTTTATTTTATAGGAATTTTCATTAGCCAAAATATTTTTTATTATTGTAAATTTGGTTTTCGAATTAGGTTTATAGATAGGAAATTTTTTCAGTTTATATGAATTGTTATACTTTAGTTAAATTTTATTTTTTGTTATAATGGTTTTTGAAAAATTTTTTATGACAAATAGGTTTTTGAATTTAATTTTTTGACAAATTTTTTTCATTATTTTGTTATCGTTTTTTGTTTTTATTAAACTTTGTTAATTTCCTGAAGATGCTAACCAAAGGTTAGCGAAATATTGAAAATAATAAATATAATATTTTATAAAAAAAGACCTCAAGCTTAAATAATTAAAAAGTAATTATAAAAATAAAGGTCAAATAAGAATAAATAACATAAATTAATTTTTTTATATAAGTAAATTGTGATTTTCTTGTGAGGCAAATTGAGATAGTACAGTCTATCTTCGGTCATTGTTGATCTGAGCCATGTTTTTATTCGACGAAGGGTAGGAAAGGACCTCTCGCTTGTAGTATTACTGACGAGCATTGACACGAAAATTTGAAATATTTTTCTTAGATTTGGGAAGAAGTCTTCATCATAGTTTATTAAAGCATCTACAATGTTATCTGATAGATTTTCAGATATTTTCCATGTTTGTTGCCAATGCAACAGTTCAGGCTCAAGTTAAAATGTGTCAATCTCGTTTATCAAATATAATCAGCTCATCAGCTAGTTGTGGTTTTAAAATAAATGGTATATGGGCAAATCTCAAAAAAAGTCCACAAACCAAAAATTTTTCAAATTAATTTTTTTAGATGTATAATTTAATTTTTATATTTAAAAATATGTATTTCGACGATCATTAATACAATAATTTTTACCAAATATAACCCCTTCCCCTTGATGTTACACATGAATTTAACATTATTTTAGGTGCTTTTTGAGCTTGAAATAGCACTTACAGCCAGCGGACTCATCACAATATAAATTTCGTTAAAAAAAAGATTGATATTCATTCATACATTCATTAATGATCACAAAATAAGTTTATATATATAATTTGTTTTGTTAAAATAAATTAAATTGGGTTTATTATATAGTACTTAAAACTGTAGCGTGCGTTGTAAGGCGTGCGTCACAAAGGGTTCACGGCTTTTATCAAAAAATTACAACATTTTTAAGCTGCGAATAAGTGATTTTAGAGTTCTCTTATATTCATCTTTCTTTTAGGAATTAGACTTTGTATACCTTATCATGCCAAATTCGCTAAAAATGAGGAAAACACACTTCAACTTTGAAAGTTGCTTCTAAGTTTTGTGGCGTGCGTCACAAAACTCTGTTATCACTTATTTCGCAACAAATGCCTGCTAAGTACATATTAATGTCACTAAATACTATATATAAGTTAAAGCTATCTCTTTTGAAAGGCCAACAAATGTTTATATATCAGTCAGAAAACACGTGCGAGCGTAGCGTTCGTTACGCAGGATTTGTCCATATGACTTGATTACACTTTCAGGTTGAAGTTTAGGTATGTTCAGTACATTTAGGATATCTATTGGGAAAGATGTTTTTAGATCTTGTAAAATAAATTCAATAAGAGGAATGTAAACTACAACTCGGTAGTAATCTTCAACATTTTGGAAGTGATTATTTCGTTCAAATTTTGTCTTTTCGATTGGAACCTCGATTTGAACGCAAATAACTTTAACTTTTTCAAAAATCGCTTTAAATTGTTATTCGCCTTTATTTCTTTTTTCTTCAAGGCACATGATAAAAATTTTGATAAGGCTTGATCCTTTTTGAAGATCTATATCGTGATTTTGTAAAATGATACTAAGTGGCTGTGTTACAATAGGTATCACACTAAATATGTATATTCCGCAAATAAATTTAAAAGTACTAAGTGAGTTCCTTATATTATAATATAAAGGTAGAGATACTACCTTTCCACTCAGATATTTTTTCCAAAGCTTCTACTATATGATTTACACTTGTTGCAAAGACGCACAATGAAGAGAGTTTGGCTCCCAAATACTTTGCTAAAACTGTTTTTCGCTTGGGATGATTATATATTAAAAATTTTGTCGTTTTTTTAACAAATGATACAACTTTCTTTTTGTATTAATGGCACTTTATTGCTTTTAGAAATTGAGTTTTTCGATTTATGGGAATAGCAAGGCGCTTGTTTCGCATTTGTCGCTTTTCCAGGAATTTTGAACAGCTCCATTTTCTGCTGACATCCGAGGACACCCATCTGTTTCATCTCCTACACAATTTTTTAGGTCAAGACCAAAATTTGTCAAAGTTTTAATAACTATGGATGATAGTGCCTTCGCATCACTTGACACATCAACGTCATCCATATACTTTGAAGCCTCTTCAAATGCGTTTACAACAAAGCCCATAAATTCTTCCCTAAAAACTTTTTGTTGTATGTTGAAATATCTAAAAGATAAGGAAATCTGGCTTTTCCCCGACAAATCAGTGCTTTCGTCAAAAATTATCGAATAGAATTTTGATTCATATAACACATTTATAAGTACATAAATATTGCAAGTACTAAGGCTTTTTAATAATTTAGCCGCACGCATTATCAAGTCAAACGTTTAGTCTTTGAATATAGATGGCACCTGCTGGGATTGAATGTAGAATAATAAGTAATTGAATACGGTAAACTAGATGTTTCTTTAGAAATATCTAATAAATAACTATTAGGATTAAGTTATAAATACTTATTGAAAATCTTTAGAGATTCAATAAAAAAAAATAAAAAAATACTTATTGAAAATTTCGTTAGATATTCCATAAAAATAAAAAAACACAAAAAAAAACCTTGCTGGGATTTCCAAAAATTTTTTACATAAAAAAAACAATATTATTATGGGAATTCTTGTATTATCGAAATTAACAAAACATATTTTTATAATTTACGGGGGGGAAATTTCCTTATTTCCCCCCCCCCCCTGAATCCGCGCCTGTTATGCTATAAGTCATTCCAAGAAACTTTGCCAATGAACCATAGGTCAAAAATTAATTTCGATCCCCGGATTTTTTTAAAATAGTTAGTTTTCTAAAATATTCAAGAATAGGGCAAACAAATTGTATTTGATCTGGCCAGACCTGTATCATGCGGTTTTTAGGGTCAAGAAATCCATTAATTTTTATTTTGATGGCCGCCAGAGAGCGTTTTCATACACTTTTTAGAATTAATCGTCCTTTTCTCCAAATGCAATCTCGAAATTTAAGCGAAAATAAAATTTTTAAGCGTTCTAAAAATATGTACATACGAACATCTTCGGATAGCATTTCCAAATTTATTGTGTTTACAATTTTCAATATGTACTGTAGAAACAGGAAAGAAGTAGAAAGTCCGAATAAAATAAAATGTAATTTAGCGCTTGTAAAATCTCCTTCAAAATTATTCGGAGTAAAATAATAATGGAGTGGGCTCCCACTGTTCCAAAATTCTGTTGATTATTTCTTAACGTGAGAACCATCTTGTTGACGAATATTTGAAAATATTATGAGTTTGTTCCAAAATAATCTTGAAAAATCTTTGCAGAAGTGGTTTCCTATATCTTTTAAAAACTAGTCAATATCATCATATTAAATTTAGAATGTGGCATAAGCAATCGTTCAATGAACAAGTGCAAACATCTATTCACAGTAGCGGAGTTCAGTGTTTGGTGCAAATGGTCTTGCAAAATATCATAGCTGTTTTGTTAAATCCAGCAACAATAGAGTTTCCCTTAGATTTCATAAAAAGCTCCGACATTTTGCATTTTGCACTAAACAATAAACTCCGCTTATATTTATTGGACAGTAAATACTAGTTGCCATTTTATATGAATTATGAATATGTAGGTTTAAAAAATTTAGAAATAGTACCAAATGAGTCACGGGGGTACCAGCGCACTTTTTAGTGTTGAATTGTACCAAAAAAAGTACAATTGTACCAACTTTATCAACCCTGCTGTGTATACTGAATGTCAAGCTTTGTTTACATTTTGTGAAAAAATTAGTTAAAATGTAAAATATAATAAAAATTTAAATACTTGAAAAAAAAATTATTTAAATTTTATAAATCAAAAAAGTGAACATCTTTCTTCTATATATTTAAAAGAGTTCCGTGAGTGACTGACTCATTTATCATCGCCCAGCCCAAGCCGCTGACCCTAGAAACTTGAGATTTGGACTAGCGATTGGTCACTCCCCAGATCGATCCACTAAGACGGAATTTTTCGAAATTCGAATGTTTAGGGGGTAAAAAAAGGTAAAAACGGGAAAATTCGGTAACCGTATATATCCAAAACTAAAAGAGATGCAAAATAAATGTAATACTTATCGTTGTTCTTTAGAAAAATAACTGGACAGATGTCTGGTACTTTTTTGAAATTCGCCCTATTAGGGAGTAAACGGGTAAAATCTGAATTTTAGTACTTTTTTGCCACCCCATCTATCTTTTGAACCAATAAACATAGAAACAAAGTTAATACCTCATTCTAAACTTATCAAAAAAATACGTATACGAATTTGGTACTTTTTCGAAATTCGATCATTTAAATGGTGAAAATCGTAACTATTTTTGATACTTTTTTTACAAAACATTTTCCTCCATTCATTGACATATTCGTACTAAATTATGGGCTTCCACTACAATACGGAAATTTTTGATACTTTATTGGGGGAAAAATATAGTGCCCAAAAATGAAATACGCGAAATATAATATTTTTCTTTAGCTTTTTGGTTCTACTAAAGTAGCGGGCTAAATGCTAGAATTTTAACAAGTTTAAACCTAGAAAAATAAACTTTGGCATACAAATATGTCCACGAAGAAAAAGGAGACGCTAATGAAGTAGCGGGTTTATGCTAGTAAAATATAAACACAAGGATTTAAAAAGGTGTAAGAATTAGGTGGAGCCACAATAACTTTGCAATACAGGAAAAAGATTTACCTTCTAAAGAAATTGTGTATATTTAATAAACAAAAAAACTCCTTTTTATATTTTCAATAAATAATTTTGACATTCGCTTTAACTTTTTACAAAAACAAAATACATAGTATTTTTCAAAAAATAAGGGAGAGCTAGCATAAATCTATTTCAAGATGCGGTCACCTGTAAAGGGCCAACTACACTTGTCAAATGCTTGTCCAGCGGGCGAATTCACTCGTGTACGTATGCTGGACGTAAGATTCAACGTCATATCCAAATTTTTTGATTTTCCATCCAACATCGTCGGTGTGACACAAACATATTTTTTCACTAATAATACCACAACGATTGATGAGTATTTCGATCAGTGTATTTGGGCCTTATGAAATCCCCTTTACCGCTGCCAACATTGAAATTTTGTATTTGGCTAGAGTTACCATTTTTTGCTCTGATAAAAATTTTCAGTTAACCAAAATACTGTAAATATGAAATGCTAGTTAACCAATAGTTATTGTTTAAGTTTACTAACAATTAACTAATGACTGTAAATTTGGGCCTTAATGATTTTCATAGTAAATTAATGGATTGAAGAAATCGAAACGATTGCTTAAGTTGTCTATAGAAAATATGTATGTATATCGGTTAAAAATTTATTCAGATGTAAATAAACACCACTTGTAAATATAGACTTAACATTTTTCGAGCATGTTTGCAATTTGAAATCCGGGGATAATTATGGAAAATAATTTTTTCCGAGACATAACAACATTTCTAATTTATTTATAGTTGTTAAAGTAAGTAACGTAATCCTTTTATGGAAGCTTCGATCAAATATGGTCCGATTCTTTTAACATTTTATAAAAGGATTTTGATGTGAAAAATAATAGAGACACGGAATAATTAAAAAAAAATCGAGTATTACACCAAATAAAAATTGCTTTGTAGGTAATTTAGCTAGTTTTTATCTTCGTCTAATCTAGACCATATTATGTAAATAATAAATATGCTACGAGGGTCGAACTGGAAAATCAAATTATTCTAATTTATTTTTTAGATACTGGTTTCTCAATATTTATATCTCGATTCCCATATTATTTTCCCTATATGATACTTACTAAGGTTTACACAAGAATTAAAATTGAGCAAGTAAGAGTGCTATATTCGGCTGTGCCGAATCTTTTATACCCTTCACCATTTTGCGAGCAGAATACAGAGCAACTAGACAAAAACTAAATAAAACTGGTAAATATTTTTTTTTTTTTTTTTAAATAAGAGACAACCGGTTTTGAACTTCGCTTTTCATAATGGCCCAGAATATATATACTTTATACGGTGTAGGATCAATATTGTAGAAATTACAGTTATATATACCTTTTTTACCTTCGGTGAAGGGTATAAAAAGAGTAATTTTCGGGAATTCAGGGGTCTAATCACAGCATTCGATACGATCGTATCGAATAAACTATTGAATTTTTTTGCAAACGATAGACACTGGCGTATCGAATGAAAACTCGATAAAGGTAATGTCGAGTTACTCGATGTCGAATGCTTTTATTTCAAATTCAATACATTTCATTCGATATCGAGTTTCAAGATACCAAAATAAATAATTTCGATGAATTTTGCTCGATATCGTATGCGGTGATTAGACCCCAGTATTTCGGTTATAACTCATACAAATTTCCGACATTTTGGTTTATAAGTCATATCCAAAGGACTTATAGAAGCCCTAAAATTTAGGTTTTTATAAAAATGTTGATGTTTTTTAGCCCATTTTTTGAGTATTTTGCTCATAAATTACCCATTGTCTAACCGATTTGATAGTTTTATATACCGACGTGTTAAGGTAGAATTTTACCATTTACTTAAGTTATATTTATATATAAACTTGTAAATATATATTTTAACAAAGTTAATTATAAAAAGAGTAATTTTTGGGGATTCAGTATTTCGGTTATAACTCAGCCATTTTTTAACCGATTTGGCAGATTTATATACCGACGTGTTGAAGAAGAAATTTACCATTTACTGTAGTAAATGGTATGGTTCCCGAAAGTGGGTATTTAAAAAAAATAATTTAATTTTGGTCATAACTTTTTTGTATCTGAACCGATTTTCCCGAGTTTTTTATACAATATGTTCTACTAGAAATTTCCGATATTTTGGTATATAAGTCATATCCATAGGACGTATAGCAGCCCTAAAATTTTTAATTTTTTTTTTGTACGGGACGTACCACGCCCACTACTCCAATGTATTGGCAACCTAAATGTGTGTACCTAATTTGGAAACTTTGGCTTTTGCCGTTCTCAAGATATACGGAAATAAAAAAAAACAACAACAAGGGATTTTTGGAAAAATTTAGAGGTAGTCGTGGTTTTTTGCTCATATCTCCGTCATTTTTGGACCGATCGGGCTGAATTTCAATAGCAAACTTAAACGGAGTATATGTGACATAAATATCATCAACCTAGTCCACATAATTTCTGAGGTTTTCGGAAAACCCATTTCAACATACACACGGACAGACGGACAACCGGATTTGAACTTCGCTTTTCATAAGGACCCAGAATATATATACTTTATAGGGTGTAGGATCAATATTGTGGAACATACAAACGGAATGCCAAAGTTTTATATACCCTCTTACCTTCGGTGAAGGGTATAAAAAGAGTAATTTTTGGGGATTCAGTATTTCGGTTATAACTCAGCCATTTTTTAACCGATTTGGCAGATTTATATACCGACGTGTTGAAGAAGAAATTTACCATTTACTGCAGTTATAAAGCTTGGACTCGGGGAGATCTATGGTTCCCGAAAGTGGGTATTTAAAAAAACATAATTTAATTTTGGTCATAACTTTTTTGTATCTGAACCGATTTTTCCGAGTTTTTTATAAAATATGTTCTACTAGAAATTTCCGATATTTTGGTATATAAGTCATATCCATAGGACGTATAGCAGCCTTAAAATTTAGAAAATTCGGAAAACCCATTTCAACATACACACGGACAGACGGACAGACGGACAACCGGATTTGAACTTCGCTTTTCATAAGGACCCAAAATATATATACTTTATAGGGTGTAGGATCAATATTGAGGAACATACAAACGGAATGACAAAGTTATATATACCCTCTTACCTTCGGTGAAGGGTATAAAAAAGTTAAAACCGATTGCGGCGTGTGATCATATTGGCAACTTTTAAAAGGATTTGAAATGAAATTGAGCAGCAAAACCTAGACTTAGAACAAAATGATTTCCAAAAGAAATTAGATTTATTTACACCAAAAGTTGTTAAATAAATAAAATCCGATTTGATTTTTTGAAACGCCGACACACGTATACTTCTTTTGTCTCCTCTACCATAATCCATTATCAGCGCCCCGTTATTTTTGAAAAAGTTCGAAATTGTTGAACAGTGTTATAAGCAATGAAGAACTCATTACATATAATTAACAATTTTTTTGTGTGTTTAGAAAAAATTTAATGCAATTGAAAGTTGTGACACTCTAAAAAAAACATCCTTTAAAATATTATTCAGTATAAAAACCATTAAATTTAAAAAGTGGAATTGTTCCGTTTTTTTATAGAGCTCGTTAGTATAAACACTTTGAAATTTTCTTCAAACACACCCTCTGCGAAGGCATATTTATAAATATACTTTGGCTGTCAATTTCTATTTATATGGAATTTCGAAATTTAGAGCAACCAAGTTCATATACATACATACATACAAACATTTAAAAAATTATCATCTGGGCGAACATATTTTTAATGTAAGCAAACTCTAGAGGCAGATTTGTTTCGAATAAATTTTTTCTTCGGAAACATTTCTGTGCGGACTTCGGAAGAAATGGGTGAATAATCTTAATTTTTGTTTGAAAATCATGACGAATTCCTACCAAAAGAGTACTTTTTGGAGAATAAAAGTTTTTAACGTTTTTATTTCTATTTAATTAATGGTCCAATTAGTAGGTCTGCTCGAAACGCCTGCGGAATTTTTGCAGAGTTGTGTTTTTTTCGTGCAATTGTTTTTGTAGCAACAGTTTTTGACATTTCTACCATTTTTTACACAAACAATTGCTTTTGTTATTGACATCTTTATCATTTTTTACACAAACAAAATGCGTGTTGTTTTTTCTATTGTTGGATTGTTGTAATTGCACGCAGAACAACTTATTGGGCCATGTATTCAATTAAACAAATTGAATGGTGAAAAATTTTTGATATAAATTTCTCGAATCATTTTTTCTTTGATAAGATTCCCAGCATTCAAGTAATCAACGCAATAAGCTGAAACATGTTTGTAACAGTAACAAGTCCAATTTCAGAAATGTATACAAATTAGCGTTCCTGTTGATGGAGATTATTAAGTCACCCGTCTTAGCTCCACTAACACCAGAGGTCTGCGATGCAATTTTTTTTTATAATTTTATATAAAAGATGGTGGTCTAAATACTACAAATATAAACTTCCATCTTTGAGTTTTTCGATTTATACTTCTCTTTCAGGCGCCATCCAGAGTGAAATGCTGGTTCGCTTGTAAATACTTATAAGATTTTTTTGAAAATCACCAATTTTGTCATTTCGAGGATATTTTTACCACTATTAATAACAAATTGCATAGATTTATAATTTTTTTTTTTTTGGTATAGTCAATGTGATTGCAAAAATGTTGTAATGGACCGAAATTGGATAAAAACTAAAATTCACACAATAAAAAATAGTAGCCTTTGAAAAAAGATATATGTAAAAAAAGATATATGTAGCATTTTTCTCCGGGAGGGAGCCTCCAAGAGAAATATACAACGAAAAACGTACCGTTATCTCGCAAATGTAACGTGCGGTTGTAGGAAAAATTGGCCAAAGAAAAATGGCCAAAAAAAAAAAAGTTGAAAATCGCCCAAAAAAATTGTATGTAAAATTGGGCCTAAATTCATATGAAAAGTGACCCAAAATTTTTGGGCTATTTTTCGTTATTATTGGGTGATTTTTCGTTTTTTTTAATTTGGTGATTATGAAAAATAACCCAAAAATGTCATTACGTCCAGTGTCATAGTAAAGCTTCTCTGCACAGCCGGCCTTCGACCGGGAGCAAGGATTTTCTTCGCTAACTAAAGTTTCTCTGCATAGCCGGCCTACCGGCCGGTTTTTGTTACACCATAGGGGAGAAAATCCTTGCGCCCAAAAGTGTTTTCGTTGTATGTTTAATATATGCACCCAGAGAAAAAACAACAAAACCATTTTTAAAAAAATTTTAACCATATTATGTTTAATTTAACCAAATCATTGTCACCGATAACCATATTATGGTAAAATAAGTTTCTTTAAAAATAGTTTTGTTGGTTGTGACCATAATAAAACAAGTTTTTCTCTGCGTGTATGTAGATCTTTTTTTGTATTTAACATCTTTAGTAATTATGGACCTTATGACATTTTTAAAAATGACATAATGTCCATTTGCAAAGTGTCTTAATGCCCACGGACATTATGACATTTTCAAAAGTGTCACAGTGTCCATGGACACTACGACACTGAACGTTATGACATTCCACCTTGCAAAAAGCTATATTCTGTTTTGAGTAATTGACTATAACTATGCAGTGATTAATTAATATTTAACTATTGAAGAGTGCACAAAGTTTGGCGGAGGGCTTAAATAAGTATTACTGTCCATACTGCCGAGCAGCTGTTGAAGATACAATGCAATTTTTTACATAAAACTTACATTTGTATGTAACTAAATTTATATGAATAATAAACACTTTTTTGCAGATTGGGTAATTTTTCATTTTTTTTTTTTTTGGAAAAAAATTCGTATTGCTTTTTGGGTAATTTTTCATTTTTTTTTTTGCCCTTTTTCGTTTTTTTTTTTTTTTGCAAAATTTCATATTTAACTTTTTGGGTCATTTTCCATGTTTTTTTGGGCGATTCTTCATTTGGGCGATTTTTCCTACAGCTGTGACCTGCTATGAACCAAATTAATATCGTTTTACTTTACTTTTACGACAATAAAAATAGTTTGAGAAAAAAAATTTTAAAAACTATAATTAGAGAGATTTTCTCTTAACCATTTTATTAATATAAGAGATAAGCAGCCGTATTCATAATGAAAATTTGGCATGAAGTTAGCACAAAATTTATTCATAATACACTTGATAAGCTCTGGCTAACGATTTGCTAAACTCTTGTTAACGAGCTGCCAAACGTCTGCAAACTTTTGAAAAACAGCCGTTTAACTTTAAACAATTTTGTTTTTTTCTTAAATTCAAAATCTTTAATTATTTATTTTAAAAACTTTAAAAAAATTTTATATGTGAAGGGAAAAACGAAAAAAGAAAAAAATGACAAATCCAGCGATGATAAATGCAAAACGTGCTGCGTTTTTGAATAATATAATGTGGCATCATTAAAATTCAGAGTTGAATTATTAAAAGTTAGCAGATGGAGAAAAGTTTGTTATAAATTAACTCTGTGCCAACAAGCTTAATCGGCATTCTAGTTGGCAGCTCGTTGTACGTTGTGTACAAACTGTGGCTTTCTTTTTGTTATGAATACAGCTTAAGATAAGTAAATACCAGTCTTGGGTTGTTTTTTCCTGTGAGCACCTTACAAAGCGAATCAATGACAAACCTCTTAACCTCTAAATTGTAAGCTTCAAAGTCCTGCCTTTTTGTCGACCGTGAGATTGACTTAATCAACTCTTTCTTGATAAACCATGTACCATTCAATCGCTTTTTTGAACCTTTTTTGTGTCAATTAGAAATTTAAAAAAATGGGAAATCAATGAAAATATTAAATTAGTTTCAAAATAACATATTCCTTCAATTCGCTTTTATGTACTTATATTAAAGGGCATAATAAACCTCACAAATGGCTTGGCCAACATGTCAAAATTTTAAGTTTGTACAAACATTTTGTGTTGTTAATTGGGGTGTTTGCTGTTTGGACAAACATTTGAAGCAATGTTTGCAGAAATATTAAAAATTTTTAATATTTGGCAGACATGTTGGATATTTGTCAAACTTTTTGTGGCGTGTAATGCTAAATGTATTCAATTCAATTAATTTTTAATATTAAATTAAATTTTTTTAGTAGTATTGCTTGTCACAAAACAGCTCGTTGTTTAAAAACTGTTTACTTTAAATTGTTTGCCTTTATTTTATAATTTCTTCTCCGTTTTAAGCTAAAAGCAACAAAATTGCCGTAGCACTATTGGCATCTGCATTCATTGAAAACAAAACAAAAATGAAAATTAATGTTTGAACGGAGAATATTTGTGTTGTTTATTGGCAAACCCCAAACGGAAATAATGTGTGTGTTTGCCAAGCATTTTGTGTGGTTTATTATTCCCTTAAGGCCCAAATAAATTGATTAAAATACTCATCAAGCATTGTGGTAGTATTAGTGAAAATGTGTTTGTATGTGTCACACCGACGATGCTGGATGGAAAATCAAAAAATTTAGATATGACAGCGAATATTACGTCAAGCACACGTACACGATGAATTCGCCGGCTGGACAAGCATTTGACAAGTGTATTTGGGCCTTTAGACAATACTTGTTAAAAAGCGTATACATAATTGGGAAAAGGTACATTTTATCTCAAGGGGCTTATATGTTATCTTTTATCTTAAAAAGTACAATAGTAGTGAGTTTTCCATGTCTGATTATAAATATGTATGTAGTTGTTTTGTTTTCTTCAGTCAATGAATCATTTTGAACTCAAGACAACTGACTGAATGACTTTGCCTTTTGTCCCCAATCTGTACAACGCATTTTATTTTTAACGAAATTTATTAAATATTGCTACAATATAATAAAAAATTGTTGTTGTTATTTTTATTTATTATTCGCAAATTGGCAAAGAAAACAAAATATATACTTTAGAAAAAGATGCATTATTGCTTGAATTTATAAATAAGCTGTTAAAATAATTAAATAGAAAAATTATTGCATTTCAAATTTAATAAAAGACAGACGGACGGACAGCAACAATTAAAGAAAAACAAAACTGTTTAAGAAGAGGAAGAAGAAGAAGGCGAAAAAAACAAATCAGCTGTCACCATTATCATGTAGCTTTACTGCATTTTTTATTTTAAATGTTGTTGTTGTTTTTTTTTACTATCAATGCATTTTTATTTTTCTTGACATTGCAACACACAATCCAACACAATGCTCACATTTTATATTCTCCTTTTTTTTTGTAGTTTTTGCACTTAATCAAGATTGCATAATAAAGAAAAATATCTTTTTTTAATAAAACAAAATATTGGTATAGCAAAATTCACTTTTTTCGTTATTCATACTTAATTATTTATTTGCAAGCATTATTTTGTGTATGTGTGAACGTGTGTATTGTAAATAATTTTTAAAAGTTTTGCCTTAATTTGTAGCACTTTTGATAAATTATTGTTGAATTTTGTAAAATACAAACACAATTTCACTCTTGTTGCTATTATAAACAAAATTACACGAAATAAAAACAAATTAAATTTGTAATTTGTAATTTTCCTCAAGAAAATTTAAAATAATTTTTATCGTTGTCAATCTTATTTATCTGCTTCACGAAGTAGAACTGAATTTTGTAGTACAAAATCAAAATAATACCACTGAGAATAAATGAACTTGTTTTTAGCTTAACTGTACTAACAACAAAAACAAATAATAATTTTAAAGTACAGTTGATAGAAGTCGAATTTAAATGGTCCCTAAGGGCAGGGATTTTGCATTGTCGCCGTTGGGCTTTAAAATCTGATTACCACACAACGAATTCATATTTAACGTGCCGCAGTTTGATGCGAATTTTGGGATTTAGAAATTGGAAGATACATATTTGTGATTTGTGCAATTTGGTAACTTTTTAAATTTTAACCTTGAAGTATAATTCCTTTAAAGTTTTTCTCTTAAATGGTTAATGTAAATAATACTTATTTTTGCCTGCATTAACTTTATATTTATATTAATTATAACTTACTTTTAATTTTTTTTTTTTTTATTAGTAATTTTTTATTTTACGTTTTACATAATGAATGCTATGAATTTAGGTCCAGTTTGCAGTGATAATTCATTTATCTTTAACAGCTTACACAATTTTGAGAGTTGTTTGAAAATTGGACATTGGAATATAACTAGTTTTGGTGTGTCTGCAGGTTCTACTAAACTTAATGAAATTAGGCGAATATAGTTGGACTGAGTGAAACTTGGTTAAAACCATTTGTTTTGTCAAATGCTGTTAGTATACAGGGTTATAATATGTGTAGGAATGATAGAGTAGATGGAAGAAGAGGTGGAGGCGTTGCGTTGCTACTATCAGCGAATCTGGATTACAGAATTGTGTTTATGTCTGATAGTGGTGATGCTTGTGAGGCGCTGTTTGTTGAAGTCACTATTCGAGAATTTAAACTGTTAGTGGGTGTGTGCTACTTACCCGATGGTAATATAAAAATGCCTTTGAGAATTGTGTGGGTGATTTATTAGTTAGATATACCAATGTTATCGTAATGGGTGATTTTAACACAAACTTATTTTGCCAAATATACTCCCTTTGTGTTCGCTCTATTTGTCAACGTTTAGATCTGACGTACCATCATAACTCTATTCCCACGAATTACCATGCGGGATGTGATTCGACTTCGTTGATTGATTTCTTTTTTATGAGTAAAGCAATTTCTCTAGGTATGGCAGGTCAAATGCAATGCCCCGGTATATCTCGCCATTCTTTAATCTTCATTGCTGCTTATATTCCAAATTCACTTTCTCCACTTTATGTTTCATACCCAAATTATAAGGCCCTAAGACTTGAAGATGTAGAGACTGTAACACATGAATGTGACTTTACTAATATGTATGTTACTAATGATGTTAACTTGCAACTCGAGGCACTTATGTTTAATATTAATCTAATTCACTCAATTGTGCCTGTTGTGAGACGGAAAATATGTTTTACTAGGGAAAATTGGCTTGATAGTCACGAAATTAGTTATTGGACTTCTCTTAGGGACTTAGCCTTCGGACATTACCTTCAAGATAGGACTCCGAGTAACTGGAAAATTTTTTGTGTTTATAGGAATAAAGTAAAAAGGGTTATTCGGAAGCTAAGAAGGGGTGCACATGAACGACTTTTTAAGGATTTTAGTACGGAAAGTATGTGGCGTTTTTTGAGAAGAAATGGATGTCTCGAATCACGAGAACATGAGGGTTTTTCTGAGCCAGATGATTTGAACAATTACTTTGTTGAATGTCAAAATCAGAATCCAAGTGTTTTCAGTAATGTCGGCGGATTTTCTAGAACGGGGTTTTCTTTTAAATGTATTAATTCCGATTCGTTATACACTGCCTTACTAAAAATTAAGTCTACTGCTGTGGGTCATGATATGTTATCAGTAAGATTTTTAAAGATTATTTTTCCGTTTGTTTCCTCGCATTTGCTTCACTTTGTTAATACAATTATAACAACATCCGTTTTTCCTCATGATTGGAAAATTGCGAGAGTCGTGCCTGTCAAGAAGGAAGGTCAGTCGGCTTGTTTTGATAACTTGCGTCCTATATCAATACTTTCCGTTCTTTCTAAGGTAGTTGAGCACATTTTTAAAGACCAAATAATTGAATTTCTGGATCAGAGATCGTTAATTCACTCGGCACAGTCGGGCTTTCGAAAAGGTTATAACACAACTTCGCTGTTATTGTCTCTGACAGATTCTGTTAGACAGTTTTTAGATAGCCGTAAGAAGGTGGTTTTACTTTCTATAAATTTCTCAAAAGCGTTTGATAGAGTAGTACACTCTAAATTACTATTAAAATTGTCTCATGAATTTAATTTTTCCCGTTATGCATGTAAACTTATTGAATCTTACCTTTATGATAGATCCCAATATGTATCAGTAGGTGCTCGTTACTCCCAGATTCGTCAGATTACAAGTGGTGTTCCACAAGGATCTGTAATTGGCCCGCTACTCTTTATGATTTATATTAATGACCTATTAGAGGCATTTAATGGCGTCTCCTGTAAGCCTTTCGTCTATGCTGACGATGTACAATTTGTTTGTTATTCTGATGCTGAGTTCCTCGACGTGTTGGAGGAGGGTGTTAATTATGTGATTCGTGAGGTGGTAGCATGGGCTCATGACAATGGTTTCAGCGTGAACCGAGTTAAAACGAAAGTGATGGGATTCGGATTTGAGACAAATAATATAAACATCACTATTGACGGTGTTCCTGTTATTTTTGTCGACAAAATGAAATGTCTAGGGGTCGTTATTGATAATTTGTTGAATTTTTCTCCTCATATTAATTACCTTTCGTCTCGGGTATCACTTGTCTTGAAAAGACTGTATTCTCTAAATATTTACTTGCCTTGTTCAGTGAGAAGGCGTGTTGCTGTGGCGGTTTTAATGCCACATATTCTATACTGTTTGGAAGTCTTTTCGGGCGCAAGTTATTATGTGCTTGAGAAATTTAAGCTTATTTTCAACAGAATTATTCGTTTTGTTTTCGGTTTGAGATTTCGGGATCATGTAAATCGCCATACGCTTACCTTTCTACGGACATCTTTTGAAAATTTTATTGCCATTAGAATTTTATTATTTTTCTATAAATGCGTTGTAAATGGTAACCCTGATTATATTGTTGAAAATTTTAATTTCTCTCGGTCAACAAGGAATCCTCAAATTATTTTTCCTATTAGACGTTTAAACACTTTTGGACAATCATATCAGATTCGGGTTTCAAAAATCTGGAATACGTTGCCAAGAGAACTAAGAAAATTTTCATATTCGCTGCACTTATTTAAATCTAAGTTGTTTGAATTTGCAGCGCTAAATAACTTGTCAATTCACTGAAACGAATAATGGCCAATGTGTTGGAATTTTCTTTCTGCATAATATGGAAATAGAATACATAGCATTCTTTATGTCTTTGTTATTTTTTAACTTAAGTTTTTTTTCTAGTTTGTAAGATAGTTACGTTAAGTTTTATATGCATAAGTACCATTTTTTTTTTGTTGTTTATTACATATATATATATTGTTTCTGATAAATAACTGAAGTTTGTTGTCTAGTTAGTAGCTTTTATTAACCATAAAAGGCCCTAAGGGCTCGGTTATGTAATTGAAGAAATAAAATAAATAAAAAAATAAAAAATAAAGGGTGGTGCAAACATAATGCAAGATGTTAATTGTGGGTCACACCTTAACGTCAAGTTTTTTGCCCAACTTAATTTTACATTTCTTTGTTTCAGTGGTTGACAAATTCAAGCCTTATACGGAAATGGGCGTTCAAATCAAAATGCGTTTCGTGCACTTCGTGATTTTTTTGTTCAGCATAATCGGTCAAATGTGTCCACAATCGGGAGAATTGTGCGAAAATTTCAGCAAACCGGGCCTGTATGAAATCTGAAAACACCTGTGCATGCTCATTCAGTTCGTTTATAGGCTGGCGGCGTCATCGGGTCGAACTTCTTCGAAAATATGTTTCCTAAAGGATGGTGCTACACAGCCATCGAAACAATGGCTCTTTTTTGAGCGAGGAATTCAATGGCCATGTTACCCAACCAGATTAAAAAAAAAGAGTATGTCTGGCACCCCTATATCACGTCATGGCGATGTTAACTGGTCGTCACGATCATGTGGTTTGACACCGTTGGATTTCTTTCTTTCGGGATATTTCAAAGAAAAAGTGTACGTCAATAAGCCAAGAACAATTCAAGAGCTAAAGGATAAGATAATTCAGCTTGCCCCAAATTTAGGGTCATATTTCATTTTTTTGCTATTTTTTTTTTATTATTTTTGAGTATTTTTAAATTAAAAAAATGGGGTCATGTTGCATTATGAAGTATAGTTCTAAATTTTGGGGGAAACTTTTTTTTTTTTCCTTCCATATTTCCTGGGGCCATATTTCGCCGCGCCGACTCCATCCACTTCATAAAAATATGTTGCGATATTATCTTGATTTTACACTTGCAGTATCGGACAAAACCTAAGCACCCCCTCAGTATATTTTTTTTAAATGATAAATTTTTTAAGAAAACAAAATTATTAAAAAAAATTTTTTTAATTTTTTTATTTATTTATATCTTTTTTATTGAAAAACACATACTTTAGGAATTCAGAATTTAATAAAAAAAAGTTATAATTCAAAAAATATTTTAAGTCGCAAATATGTATAAGCGGACTAAACTAAAGCACCCCCAACTTAAGGTACAAAAAAAACTATTGAAATCAATATTTCGTTGGGAATTCTTTATTCTGGATGACACACGCACATCTTTTGGGCATAGAGGATATTAAATTATTAATTATTTCCGGTGATATTGCTTCCCAGGCTATTTTTGCAGCTTCAAATAAATTTTCTTTGGTTTTGCAATTTTCTCGGTTGATTATTAAGTTAACGATCTCCCACAAGTTCTCGATTTAGTTAAGATCAAGTGAATTTATCAAGACATTAATTAAGTGCAAAATATTCGATCAACAGATAAATTATTTCTAGGCTAATAAAAAAGTTTTTGCAGACTGGTCGCACATCTCCTACTCATTCTAGAGGAAGGCCACGTTAATCTTCGCGACATGAAGACTCCTTAATTAAAAGGACAATCAAAAATGATCCACGACCACTTTTCGCCCCGAACTTTTGGGGAATGAGGCGAAGACGAAATCGTTATAGCCCTACATTTTCATTTAAAAATTTTTTTTTACATCATTTTTTCCAGAACAACTCACTGCTTGGTGCGCTTTATGGACCGGCCAAATCGTTGGTCCATAAGTCTTCACAAATAATAGAGACAGGCTTACTAACATTTTCACTTGAAAGTCATAAGTATTGCACACATTTGGTTTCAGCAGAATGGTACTAGATGTCACACAGCGCGTGATACAATCAATTTACACCTACTTTTTTGTGATTTAAGGCCATTGGACTATTTTCTATGTTAATTTCTAGGCCTATGCAGATAACTCAAAAAAGGTCGAGCATTTGGAAGCGAATATTCGGCGTGTTATTGACGAAGTGCAGCCTGATTTAAAGCAAATGGTGTGTGAAAATTGGACCTCAAGGTTACGCTGTCTATGCGCTAGGCATAATATTATGCAGCTAATATGGCCAATTGAATAAATATTAAAATTTAAAATATTTCTGGTCTAGTGTAAAACTCTGATATTATCGACACCAACCAACGTATATTAAAAGAGTTGTAGTACTTTTTAAATTGACAGATTTTTCACAGTTTAAAAAGTTTGAGGTGGTTCTGATCCCAAGTGCATTAAAGGGTTAATGTACATTTTTGCACTGTTTTGTCTTTGTATGACTTTAGGAAATATCGCGATCAAGCTATAAAACGATTTAAAGTGTATGATTTTAAGTTCGGCAGATACAACATGATCTTTAGAAAAGCATGGTGTACCTTAACTTTATTGATACACTTGTATGTACATATATTAAATATTTCTGCTACAATAAGGACTTAATGCGTCTTTAGAAAAAATACCCCAAAAGTGTTAAAATCTGGTGACAAGTCTATCATACCTCCCACTATCCATATAGGGGAAAATTATAAAAGAGAAATAATCGCAATTTCAAATAACAAAAACAATTGAAATGTTCAAATAACACAAATAAAACTATATTTCTCTTATTTTTTTTTTTTTTTTTTTTTTTTTTTTGTTAATTTTTAAAATTCGCATACGTCTTAATGTATGTACATATATACGTATACATAAATAATAATATATAAATATAAACATATTCCTACATATACATATGTACAAAAGTATATATGTGTAAAGTTACATTAAAAGCATTACAAATACATAATTACAAAGTTTGATATTTATTGTTGACTTTTTAAATACGAGTACTTATGAAAACAAACAGACTTTGTTTATGTGGAGCTTTTGAGACAATTTTGGGTTAAAAAAAATACAAATTAAATAAATTTTAAGTACAATTTAATCTATTTTCAGCGAAGCTTATCAATTAAGAATTAATTATATGTAAATAAAATTGTTTGTAGTATAATTCTATTTTTAACATACCTAATGTTGATTAAAACAAATGAAAAGTAATTCAAATTAACCGGCAATTCAAATTTCGTTTTAAAATACAGACAAGGTAAACAACAGGGTTGGATAACAACATTTTTTTCAACTTTATATACATACCTATATGACTTATAATGTTTTGTCAAAATGCCACGGATACGTAAATACCGTATCGTCATTAGAAAATTTCAAATGACCAGAAAGAACTGAAAACTTATTGTCAAAAATCTCTCTACATATTCACTTTTGTAGATAATAGTCATTGGCTGCATGTACAATATTTTTTAAGAAACCTTCAGCGTGTTAAAAACTAGATTACAAATAGAAGAAGCAACGTAAATATACTACGTAGACAGAAAAAATTGTTATTTCAATTCAAACAAAAAATTTGCCGGATCGAAAGTTTTTTTTCTTTAAACAGGACCAAAAACAAATTGGCATATTCCAACAATTTATTTTGCATTTCGTTTATTGAAAAAACCCTGAATTTTTTTTTTCAAACAAATAATTGTAATTTTTAGTCAAATTTGTTTTTGATACTTAAAAAATTTTCAAACAAATAATTTACTGAAATTTTAAAAATCATTTACTGAATCCAACAAAAAAGTTTCCTCTTTTTGCACTGCAAGCAGAAGATGGAGCAGGTGGCGAGACAGACGATGGCGGGGCTGGCTAAGCCGATAGCTAAAGGTAGGATTTTATCGGCCGTATGAAAAGTGTTCCATTATTACAACTTTACTTTTACCTACCAGGGGGGATGAACCTTAATTTACTTTAGTAAAGTTTTATTAACAGAACACTTTTTATAAGGCCGGTTAACATCTACTTTAAGCTATCGGTAATTTGTGGAAACGGGCCAATGAGTAGCAGAGCTTGTAGATTTTGGTTGCAACTGCTATATTTAAAATTATGAAGCAGTAGTTTTGTAATAGTCTAAAAATAAAAGCATAAAACTTACAAAAAAGAAATGAACAAATAAAAAAAAAAACAAAGAATATATGTATTTTTATCGAAATTTTATTAGGAATCACAAAAGTTTGATGCATTAAAACGCCAAATTAAATAAGCGAAAACTTTTTTCAGCACTAACGATGAAGATTTTTTTATAATAAAACTGTGCTAGAATTTGACACTATTTTTTGAGACAAGCCGGGCACATGGCTTTTTAACATAAATCGCGTACGCTGAATCTAATGGTGCTAACTGTTTTTTTCCAAAATAGAGGATGTTGCACAACATATCTGTGACATTTTGACAAAACATCTTAAGTCGAGATAAGATAGCAAAAAAGTTTTAAAAAAACTCGGTGATAAAATCATTTTTATCAAATAATAAAATAAGCCGAAATTAAAGAAAACTTTCATTTATCATACAAAATTTTAAAATCGTAAACAAAAATGTTTATTGTTTATTTTATTTAAATACAAATGACCTTGAAAGCCTGTTTAGATCAATTCTAAGAAAAATTATAATGAAAATTCGTATGATTAACAACATTTTTTTAAACTTTTTAAATATGAGATGTTTTGTCAAATAATTTTTTTTCGCAAAAAAATAATTTTTGCGCAACATTTCAAAATTTTTATTTGTTCTAAATTAAAAAACATATAAAAAACAAAGTTGCACACAAAAGAAGCCATCAATAATTTAAATCTGTTAACATCTTTTGATTTTATTCAAAAACGATGAATGAAAGTTTTAATTAATTTAAGAATTTCATAAAACTTAATATTTGTATGGGAGCGCCCCTAAGAAGTGGAGTTAAAGGGCAAGTATTTCTCGAGAAAATATTAAGGACAAAAAACCTAATTGAGGTCAGTCATAGACTATATCCAACTAGGGGCGACTCCTGCGCATTTATGGATCTTTTTCTTCCAAATATTTCTAGTCCGTAATAAACATTTTGTATGGTATGTTAAAAATAAATGATTGTGGTAAAAAATAAAGTAGGGTTGATCATACATTTGATCCATCTAAAGGCATCGTAGACGCTGCTGGGGCCAAATTTAAGAATTTTATTAAACCGCCATATTTCTTAATTTAAAATACTTAAATTTGGTTCCTGCAGCGCCTAGGATGCCCCTAGACGGACCAAATGTATAACCAACCCCACTTTATGTAATTTTATTGCCAGCTTGTCTGTTTTTTCAACTAGCACAGTGTAATTAAATGCTACTTGAAAAACTACTTCAAGTCTGGGTTCACACTATGAAAGTATTCTTTCAGAAAGTCTGAGTTTATTGGTGAGAAGGGAGAGAATCATAGCATTTTATCTTCCCGTCTCACCGATTAACTCAGACTTTCTGAAAGAAATGTTTCATAGTGTGAACCCAGACTAATTGATGCTACCTGAACTACTGCTTTTTTGGTACTGAAAAGTAAAATTATAGATGTAGAAATTAAAAGAGAACTACAAATTAGAAAGTAGCAAATGATTTTATTTTTTAGCTACTGCTTTTTTTGTAGATAATGTTTCATTTAAGATTTTATTTTTTTTTTTTACATTTAGCAATTGTAAATAATAGCTAAATAACCTCATAACATTTAACGGGTTTTCTACTTCTACAGAATATCTTTAGAAGAAATGTTTGTAGTTTAAGCAATAAAATTGGTTGTATCTATGTAGTTATAGAATTTTTTAAACACTGGAAACTTGCCCAACGAAAATTTTATTAGCAACGTTCCAAAAAACATATTTTAATGAGGTCAAACATATTTCATTAACGACTGTCTTAACAACGGGGAAATACAAATGTTTTCATAATAAGGTGTTCTTAAAACAATTAAATTTAATGTGTCTACCAACGCCACATACATTTTGTAAAACTGTTTAATGGCAATTTAAGCACTAGCTCTTTAGATCAAATAATATGAGCTAGGGCTAATTAGTATCCGCTTTTATAGCATAGTAAACACAGGTACATGTTAACAGCATAACGAATGTTGCCTTAGGCATTGTAGCAAACCTTAACCCAATTTCAAAACATATGGAACTAACGTTACACCAAAGCGAATTCACGTTACAGGTGGTGTACATAACCCTACGTTTCCACATACAAGTAATAACTTGAAAGTATTGTATACGTATTATTAACGAAAAATCGAGAAAACAGCCGATTGGCTGAAAGTAAAAAAATTGTGTGAATGTTAGTCCCAATTTACACTAGGGACATTTCTTGCCGGACATTTTTTGAATTCTCTTTTAATCTTACCTGAAGCGTTTACATATGAAACACTAGAAGTCAGACAGAAATTAATACTTGTATGTAAACTACGAAAAGTAAGAAAGAGAAATGAAAAAATGTCCAGTACAGATAGTCATGTGCTACACACTCTACCTTTTCGACCCCTCGCCATCAAACTTCGTCTGTCCGGCAAGATATGTCCCTTGTGTAAATTGGGACTTAGTGAAAAAGTGTGAGTGTATTGAGTTTTTCGAATTTGCACTTGCATGTGGAAACAGGGGGTAACAAAGCTGAGCTACTTTTTTGATGACGTCAACCACAAAAAAGAGAACATTAATCCCAAAAAAGAGGACAATCTTCTTTTAAGTAAATTAGATAAAAAAGTAACAACATAAAATATAAAAAATAAAAATAAATGCGTATATTTAAAAAAATTATTACAATTCGAATCAAAATTATATTTTATTTTTATATCAAAGGTAGTTGCTGGTTTAAATTTATTTCTTTCTGGCGTCCACTGCGTTTTGATTAGGGAATGGTAAATCGATTTCGATTCGAAAATCGATTTTGTGGTAAAAAATCGATTTTTTGCAATCGAATTTACGTATGCGATTTTATACTGAAATCGATTATTGGTCTTTTAAAATCGATTTTTTTATTTATCAAAATTTTGGCAATTTTTAACTTCAATCTTAATTAAATCAATAAATTATGGGCATGCACAAAAGAACGTATTTTGTTTGTGCGTACATACGTCTGTAGGTTTGCTCTGTGAGCGATATTTAAATCTAGTTATAAGCAGAGTGAAAAAACAAAAGGTATGTAATTTATCCTAACAAGCACGAAATTACAAGGAAATGTCTCTGCATCTTTCTGGCATCAATGGCATGCAAACGTGTTTTATTAAACAAACTTAATATAATTTAGCAAAGAAACAGTCGCCACCGAGCAGGAACTACTGTCATAATCCTTTGAAATACTATCCATACGTTCAGGCTTGTCACAGAATTAAATCCGATCAAAAGTGATTTCATTTAATGTGAAGCAAGATACGAAATCACTTCCACTTTCGATCAGAATTAATTTATGTGACAGGCCTGATTGTCTACAAAAGAATATGTAAATTGTACATGTACTTGTTCCTCTAAAGGCGATCTCAAAATTGACACATTTTCAGTTTTTGCAGGAAAATGAGAAAAAGTAGTCATTTCTACACTAGGGATATCAAAATTGGCATAGCACAGTCCGATAGAGCATAAACAAGTTTAAGGGAACGTATATTTATTTTTTTGCTAAGATAAAAAAAAGTTCACGCACCAACCGCGATGAAGATTTGAAAATTTTTAATTTTCTTTTCGGTTAAGAAAAATTAATAATATGTTCAATAAAAACAAAAAATAGCTCAAGCATGAAATTTCACTAATATTTAAAGATGGTTAGAGATTTTTCCGCAAACTAAAACGTATATTTTTGTTAACAAAAAAATTAAAAAAGAATAAAAAACACCGTATAAAATTATGAATATTCAATATTGCATTGGTTTAGAAAAACCAATTGGTGCGTGAACTTTTTTGAGAAAAATTACAAAAGATTATGATTTTCGTGGTTACTAGGACATGGTTAACTTAATGGTACTATGCCAAAAAAATTGGTTATACCCCTAATCTACACACTGTAAAAATCTCAGTTCAATTTATCTACTAGTTTTCCGAAAAAATGCTGGTGTAAACCCCTTTGTGATAAAAGGTATGAGTTTGCAAATTTATCTTAAACGATTTTGAAATCGATTTTAAAATCGATTTTAAGGTTCGATTAATCGATTTCAAAAACCGTGATAAAAAAAGTCGATCGAAAAATCGAAAATCGATTTTGGTATCCATTTACCATTCCCTAGTTTTGATTATAAAAAATATTCGTTATACATTGGCATTATGTCGTCGTTCGTAAATTATTGTGTTCTATATGGTTATATTTTACAAAACAAGACTTCATTAAATATTTCTCATGTAAAGTCAGTCTTACATCGAAACTTTTAAATTGTTGGCTCATCTTCGTTCGTAAATTATTATCTTTTATATGGTTATATTTTACATATGTATATTTTAGAACACAATAATTTACGAACGACGATGAGCCAACAATTTAAAAGTTTCGATGCAAGACTGACTTTACATGAGAAATATTTCATGAAGTCTTGTTTTGTTGCCATGATGTGTAGAGAAAAAACGGGATGGGAAATATGGGAGGGGTTCAATTTTTTCGTAGCTGCTTTAAAAGAAAATAGAAAAAGTTTTCATAGTAAAAGTTTATTGCGTAAATAAAAAATAAAAATGGTTGATTCGGATGGCCTAGAAAAGATGACAGTGTCTGGAGAAAAGAGGCCAGATGGCAATCCTATGCTTAGAAAAAGTAATGCCAAAAGCAGTGTTGCCAAAACTTGAGTGAAATTTGTCATTGCGTTTTATAGTTTTCAATTAGTTTTCAGAAGGCTGCTTAATGTGAGGCCGAGGTTAAGTATGGACTAATTATTAAAAAATTATATGGTAGTATTTCTGGCCATTTGAAGCTAAATTGGACCAAATTTGACCACAACATCTATCCGCTACGGTTTTAGTCGTTTTAAATTATTTCGCAGAGCAAACATTATATGAGGAATATGGTAAATTATGGACCGATTTTCATGACATTTTTTTCTGTGATTTGAAGCTTTATAAAACTACGAAAGACAAAATTGTGCTACAAAAATATCGTTGCGGCCTTAGGAGTACGAAACTAACTGCCTTCCGAGAGTATTCTTTATATGGGGCCTATGGTAAATAATGGACAGGTGTTCACGAAATTTTACGTTGTGATTTCTAGTCCCATAAAACTGTGGTGTAATAAATTTTATTACAGTAGCATTATTTCTTACAGTTAAAGGTGTACCTAACTGTTTTCTAAGAGTACACGGAGAGAATTACTTACTAAATATGGCTTGAACCACGAAAATTTTGCATGATTCCCGTCCAAGGCAAAAATTACTTATTCTAAAATTTATATTTTGGCTTGGTTTAAGCAAAATGTTTCTGTATTTAAGGAAATTTTACCCAATTAGAACAAAACAAGTTAAAATAAAGAAAATTTTGGCTTGGATGAAAATCAAGAAAAATTTACTAAACAATTCTTACTGTGTAGGCTCTATATGGGGCATAGTATATGTATGCTTTATATGGGGCCTTTGCTTTTCTAAAGCATTTGATACAGTGGACCATTTAATTCTTTGTCAAAAACTTAGGCACATGTTCTTTTTTTCAGCAACCGCAGTAAAGATGATTTATGTATATCTGTGTGACAGAAGCCAATCTGTGTTCCATGGGACTGATGAGTCTTATAGTTGCTCAACTCCGAGAGGTGTACCACAGGGTTCCATACTTGGTCCGCTATTATATGTATTATATTCTAACGACTTACCTTCTCGACTCAGTTTTTGTGGAATACATATGTATGCAGATGATGTACAACTTTTTATAAGTTGTGAACCGTCTACTATTAATAATTGCATTAACCAGATCAATAATGACCTAGATAATTTTAAAGAATGGGCTTCAGCCAATGGTCTCTCCATAAATGCAAAAAAATCTAAAGCTATGATTATTGGAAAAACCGAATCGTTGCAAACTATTTTACCACCAATTCTGATCGGAGAATCTATAATCAAAATAGATGAAACTGCCAAAAATTTAGGGGTAATATTCAACAAGAAATTAGACTGGTCTAATCACATAAATGTTATATGTGGTAAAATATATGCGATGTTAAGAAACCTTTGGATGTCGCAACATTACACACCTTTTGATATTCGAATGTTACTTGCTAAAACATATTTATTGCCAACTCACTTGAACGGTTGTGAACTATTCGCTAACTGTGATACATTAAGTATGAAAAGGCTTAATGTAACGTACAATAATATTGCCAGATATGTGTTTGGCCGCAGTAAGCGAAGCAGAATCTCACAGTACTCTAGACAAATATGTAATATACCATTTGACAGCCTGTTAAATCTTCGAACATTATTATTTTTTCATAAAGTTATTTACACTAAACAGCCTGAATACCTATACAATAGAATAATCTTTTCAAGGTCTGACCGATGAAACAAAGTAAATACCTTTCGCATTAGAAAAGATATATCGAAAAGACATTTTTTCTTCACTGCTATCAATCTTTGGAGCCAACTTCCCCCTAATATTAAAACCATAAGCAATGCAAAGCATTTTAAAACTGCAATATTTAATCGTTTAGGATAACAAAAATTGTTTAACCGCAAACTATATACATATAGCTTTTACATACATAATGTTTTAACTTATATTTATTTGATGTTTGTAATATTATTTTTATTAATTAATTTTTAATATCGTTTAATATTTTTCAATTTTATCTAATTTAAATTAGCATTAAGTGATTTAACTTTATTTTCTTTTTTTTTAACAACAAAACCATATTGTGCCAATATCTCCCCAGTACTATTAGATAAGACTAGTTCTTGTTGTGCTGTATTGATTAAATAAATAAATAAAAAAATAAATAAATAAATTATGAACCGATCTTCACGAAATTTAACAATGTTATTTCTATCAAAGTTTTTCTTGGGATTCAAAAAATTAATTAACAAGGTTTCGTTTAAATGTGCTAAATTCCCATTTCATACTATTGATAAACTGAAATTTATTTTGAATGGGATAAGCTATTCCTATGCGCATTTCACTGGTTGCTGAGGCCAGATCATCAGGAAACTTCATTCAAAGATTCATATCAAAACTTAAATAAAAACAACAACAATAAACAGTGAGTTTATCTTTTCTGGTCATAAAGAACGAATTTGTGCCAAATCGTATATTAATGGATATATAACCCTCATCCTACTAAACCGATTTGGTTGGAGTTCAACCCCAAACTGATATTTTCTTTTGAGTTTTACGAAAGTGAGCGTATTTTTTTACAGACGGACAGACAGACGGACATGGCTTTATCGACTAAGAATTACTCAAGGAGCCAGAATATATATACTTTATGGGGTCTGAGATGAATAATAAAAAAGTTTCATAAGAAATGACAAACTTATGGCGATTTCTTTTCTGAGAAAAATATGTTACAGTATATACATGTAACATTTTCAAACCTTAAGTAAAAGTAAGGGTAAAATATGCAACATGTTTTACATTTTTTTAATCAACATATTCACAAAAGAACTTGAAAATTTTTCCCACAGTTGTATTTTTTGTACAAACGAACACAAAAATGTAGAACATGTAACATATTTCTCAGAAAAGAAATCGCCATTAGTATAGCTTGATACACTACTGGTGATGGTGGAGGGTATAACAAACCAAGTGGCATCTCTAACCAGCAGCCAGCAAATATAAAACAAAACAATAACAATGCCCGATCAGTTTTGGTGTAAACATAAAAGAAAAGAGCAAGTGAAAAAGGAATAAAAATTGTTGTTTCTTAATTTAATCCTATTTTTTTATTATTTGTATATTTATTTGATATTTATTTTAAAAATAACAATGACACTTTTATTTCTTCATTTAAACGGTTAGTCCGATTGAAATTTTTGTTTTTGTTTTGCCAACTAATATGTATATGCTTACAGTCTTGCCAGTACTGGCAAATGTAAACGCTGTGTAAGGACTTGTATTCGAGTTTCAGTTACCGATTTGGGGTTTTAAGATACATATATCGATACCTGGGGTATTACATATATTAAAAACGATCTGCGGCCGTATTCTGTAACTCGCTTAGCTAAAGCTAAATCTCGATCGCTAAAATTCCTAAGAGAATGCAAAAATTAAAATTTTTAGCGATGACATAAAAAGCCAAAATTGCTGCGAATTAAATTTCCATGGCATTGCCAAATCTCCAAAAATCAACTTTATAGATTTTTAAGAGAATTAGCTTAAGCGAATTACAGAATACGACCACTGGAATTCTATATCCTTGCCTAATTTGAAAAAAATTTGTTAGCAATGAATTACAGTTATACAGGTATGTGATGGAAATGGATTTTAAAAACGAAACGATTTGAAACCGAAAATATCGTTTTCATTTTATTTTCAGTCTTTATTCTTTAAAATTTTATATTATGTATAAACGTTAACTGAAGTGTTTTCTGAACGAAAATTTAAGACTATAATTCAGAAATGGATTTTAAAATCCCTCGAAATTCATCACACCTTTAAAAACGTTCGTTTTGAAATCAATTGATTTCCATCACATACCTGATAGTTTAGGAAATATCCGAATTCAAAAATTTTAATTTAGTGTTTTTGACTTCCTACCTTAGTGTAGTGTTTTGCATATAACTTTTTTGTTTTTTAGTTATTCGACGTTTCGTATTAAAACTTATGAACAGGAAACCAGAAATATGCTCTAAAAGAGCGTGTTATGCGCGTATTTATTCATTAAAAACTTAAAAATATGCCCTGAAAACTGTTAAAAATATACCTAAACAAATTAAAATTGTAAATTTTAAAACCAAATATTCAACAATTTATTGACAGTTCCACTTAATTAAAACAATCCTAAAATTTTAATCGGTAAAGCCCAAACATCATAGTATTTACAGACGATGATGGTATTTACATAATAAGCTGGTTAACCCTTATGTGTGTGGACAGGTACCTGTGTACCTATTGCGTTTTCAAATCGAAATTTTTTATATAAGATTTTAGTCTACAATTCTACAATTTCATGAGAACTCCTAACTTTTTGTTATTATTATATTTTCATAGGTGTTTATATACAATATGAGTTTGGGGGGGCGTGGCATACCAATTTGCTTTTTGCACCCTTAATAGGGTGAATAGGTACCTGGGTACCTGTATACGTTTTATATTACAAATTTTTTTTTTTTTGGGTGTAGGATTTTAAAAAATATATGAAAAGGAGAAAACCAGAGTAAAATTCTAATATTATTTCATTAACCATCGATTGTTTGTACGATACAAGACAAAAAATTAGATTTCTCATACAATTTCCATGAAGGTACCCAGGTACCTATCCACCCTATAGAAGGTGTTTTATATTCCAAATTTTTTTTTTTTTGGGTGTAGAATTTTAAAAAATATATGAAAAGGAGAAAACCAGAGTAAAATTCTAATATTATATCATTAACCATCGATTGTTTGTACAATACAAGACAAAAAATTAGATTTCTCATACAATTTGCATGAAGGTACCCAGGTACCTATCCACCCTATAGAAGGTGTTTTTTTTTCCACACACATAAGGGTTAACGGACACAAGAGTCTTATTTGAAATCATGGGGAATTAAAATGTATTTACCAAATTTGCTTAAATTATCAATAAGATTGCAATTTGTACTTTGCGCACAAGGTTAACATAGACAGATAACCAGCCAGACGGAGGGATGAACATTGTTTGTTAAAGGAATTGAACACGTTGGGTTGCAGATAGATATTTAAAACAAAATTTCGCATTATTATTTATTGGGAAAGCTGTACTAAAATATGTCTTAAAAAAGGCAAAATATGCGCTATAAACTTAAAAAAAGGCTACAAAAAAGCTATTTTAACTAAACTACACTGAAAGAAAAATGCTTCATATATTTAATGAATCATTTTCATAAAAAAGTTTTCCTTGGGTAAATGAAAATTTTCATTGTCTAAATGGAATTTCATAGGTTTGATGAAGTATTTTCGTTAAAATCGCTTCATTAGATTTCGTAATTACGTTAAAAATTTTCATTGGATATATGAAAACTTAAGTTTGTCCAAGTTAAACAAAAAATTTTAATTGGGAACTTAAAAAAACAATATACAAACATAACTATATTCATAAATTAATACAAAATTATAGTTTCCTTAAAATAATGTTTAATTGTTAATTAAAAAATGTAAGATTTAATAATTTCATGCATCGAATGTTACATGTATGCCATTAAATTTATGAAATCAAAAAATTTTTTTATAAAAGCAACATATTTCAATAATTGCCTTCATAAATTTAAATTTTCATTATGACAATAAAAATGTCATTATAGTAATGAAACAAAAACTTTAAATCCACTTTCAATCAACGTTGTTATTGTTATTATGGACAATTTAATCTCATATTTACGCTCTTAATTGAGAAAAAAACATAGTTTTTTAATACAAAAGCTACACTGCCCCGGTAGACTAGCTGGTAGTGAGCTAGTCTATCAGCACCGAGGTTACATGTTCGAATCCCACCAGAGACAGAAAAAAAATAAAAAATAAAATAAAGTAAAATAAAATAAGAAAAAAAGAAAAAAAGAAAAAAAAAATAAATAAAAAAAAATTTAAAAAAAAAAAATTTTACTTTATTGAAGGTATTCATCCATGAATCTAATGTAATGTTTCATTAAGTCCTTTTAATGAAACAGGTTTCATTGATCCAACGAAGCGCTGCATAGGTTCCTTTATAATGCAATTTTTCATGGGATTAATGTCAAAATTCGTTAGTATTGCGAAGAAAATTCTTTCAGTGTAGTGTTCGCCTAATGGTAAAAAATTCGACCATAAATTTTTTTGTAAATATGAAGAAAACATAATTCATCTAAGTATATATGAATTTATTTGTTTCGAGCATTTATTTTTTCCTTCAAAGTGGATCGATTTGGCGAGGGACCAACCTCCGGTTCATATTTTATCTTCTACGTGAGTTAATTTAATTTTGTAAGTTCAGTATAAAAAATACCAATTGAAAAACAAAAAAGTATTAAAAAGTCTCCTTGATATATTGTCATCCACCCAGGACGTTGCACGTTTAATTTTATGTTTCTATGTCTTATATTACCGAAAATTAATCAAAGTACCAGCTGTTGAACGAAAAAGTAACAAGAAGCCCCCCTAACATTTTCTTGTTCACCCAGTTTAATGTATAATTTTATCTTTATAGGTCGAATATTAACGAAAATTCAAGAAGTTCTAGATGAAGAACATAAAATACCATCATTTTTTATCTTATAGGTTATCACTCACTCAGTACCCTACACCTATAATATTATGTTTCCAAGTTCAATATTATAGAAAATTTAAAAATTATCACATGAAGCACAGAAAAGTAAAAAAAAGAAATTTTGTTTCCCGTATTTCCCCTTTTTTCTCCCCATAGAGGTTCGGTTGACAAACAAAGGAAGAAAGCGTTCTTAACTGTTTTACCCGGTCTGATTTATACATAAGATTTATATAGTCGAAATATTCGAAAACCGGTTTCTGAAAAATGTTGAATAATCGATCACCCTAATTTTTTTATTACTTGATAGTTCCCAGCGGTAACTAGAATGAGTAAAGAGGCCTAATAGAAGGCCTTATTTAGCAGTCACAAGCAGGCAGAAGCCCTTCTCGCCGCATTCCATACTTATTTATTTTTTACACAGGTTGTCATTGGGCGCAAGGCCTTCCACACTTCCTTTAAAAACAACTTCGATCCCTTCCGAAAGAAGGGAGTAAGGAAGGTCACTAAAAATAAAAAGTAAATAAAACTGAACACCTTCCTTTCTCCCTTCTCAAAGAAGGGAGTAGCGAATGTGTAATGAATATTTCAGAAGGTCTTTTAAAAGCAAGTTTATACCTTCTAGAAGGCATACTTCTGAAGGCAGGATATCATGCGAAGCGAATCTTTTAGAAAGGAGTATAGTGGCCTTCAAAAAGGCCTGACACTTGCGGTCCTTTCAATATTTACCGCTGGGTTGAATATAAATTTTTATTTATGTATTTATTTTGCATCTTTGTTAGTAGCAATTTTGAAGGCTTTTAACTCTGAAAGTATTGAACAGATTATAATAAAATATACATTGTGCACTTCTTTGAGTAAATACCTCTCTAATGGTGTATATTTTGTTCAAATCGGTTGTCATACAGAGGAGGAAACTGTTCTTAACTGTTTTGCCTTAGCCGATTTATATATAGATTATGCAAAACAAATGCTGCAAACGGTAACATATGCAAAAATATGCACTAACAAATCGATGCCAAAATTCATAAAAAGCTCTAAAACGAATAAATATGTATGTATATAGTTTCTGCCTTCATTGGTCACACCAGGAAAAACATGCAATTGCATATTTACGGTTTCCTGCTTATGAAATTAAAAATTTGTTCAAGCTCGAGATCTGTTTTTATTCTTCAAATTCTTTATTTTTCAATATTTCGACATCCTTTGGATGTCATCTTCGAGAATAACGAGTCGCAAAAATGCCAACATTATTTAATTATTTCCTAACTATTTATTTCCTAAAAAACATAATTTTTTCCGTAGAATAGGAATAACCCATTTTGCTGGTAATTCATTTCATTCATATTTCAAAAAATCTTAATAAATTTGAGTCTTATACCTATTTGCATGATACAAGATTAAGGTGAAACAAACTAAACCACATAACTATAGAAAAATACTTTTTAATGAATTAAAATATGTATGGAAAAATAAATTTTTTACTTCACCGAGAAATATAAACTGTACGAATACCTTATAGTACACACTGTATTAATATGTACATATTTAAGCTTAAACCTAAAAAAAACGAAATAAATGTCCTAATTCTAAGCAATAACACATAAATTTAGTAAAAAAAAAATTCAAATACATACATACATACTTATGTACATAGAAATAATGTAAAACTAGCATTTGGCAACATTCATTGAAGCACAAACCAAAAATGTGTAATAATCGATAATAAAAAGAAATTAGAACGCCGACATGAATGCTGATGCAGGATGAGGAAAAATGTGTGTAAAACACATTTTATGTTGCCAGAAAATATTTTAATCGGAACAACAAAAATATGTTTAAAATTTATTTAAAATAATACTAAAAAATTACTTATTCCTTGTTTTAATTTTGGGACACTGTTTTTCTTAAAATTTCGGTTGTACATATTTTAATAATTATTAAATTGCTTAGTCAAAGCTTGAGTATGTAAACAGATTTTTAAAAGTGCACATATCGTGCCGAAGAAAATATTTCAAAATTTTATATTATGTAATTATCTTGGCAGTCAAAGTGAAAGCATTAATAAAACTTGAATATTTTAAAGAAACTTGACCAGGACGGTCAAGTCTGTACCTTCCTTCCACAAAGCCCAACAATTTACGACACAAACTTAATATGTGCGAACCAACACTAAGCGCTGGTTCACACTCTTCAAGTTTAAGCCGTCAAGTCTTGAGTTTTTAGAAGAGAGAGGAGAAGAAATGGCATTCTCTCTTCCCTTCTTTCCTAAAAGCTCAAGACTTGACGGCTGAAACTTGAACAGTGTAAACCAGTACTAACTAACGAAGTATGGAAACGAGAAATGGGAAAATATTCTGTTTTTTTTTCAATGCCGAAAGAATTATTTCTTTCGTGCAACTATATTCGAAAACTAAAACAAACAAATTCTAAAATTTTGTTTGTTTAACGAAAGAAAGAATTCTTTGCATTGTGTGCATTTCCTACACACAACATTTTATGGTGATTTTATGGATAAAAATACCAAAATAGAAATTTGAATAAAATCATTAATTTAAATTTAGAAAAATGGCTTAAAATTATGTATATATATATATATATATATATATATATATATATATGTATGCATAGCGGATAGGATGAGGACACAAAAAAATCGATTGTTTTATACCATTTTTGGATAAATTCTGGATTACTTTAACTGTTTATAAGCATAGTTTATTTAATGGCCGGTTAAAAAGCCCCAAATATCGAATTAAGTATGTATCGCAACAATTGAGGACATATATATTCGTAGCGTAATGTGTGAGACCATGCACTCAAAGAACATGCTGCGTATGAGAAAATTAATGTTGCCATACTTTGACGCATATTTCAGAAAATTTGCGTTTTAGTTTGTTAGTGTTACCAACACAAAAAATTACTTATTGAAACGCTAACATTGAGCATTATAGTGATTTTTTGCAAGAAAACCCGCTAAAAGAATTCTACATAGTAAAATACTACAACACTTAAATAATATCTTTAAAAAAAAAACTCATGATATCAAAAACCATTAGTCAGAGTGACCAACTATATACAAACCTAATTACATATGATTTTAAACAAAAAGAAAAATAAACTTTACGTGTAATATGAAGACATTGTAGATTGAAGACATTTTTTACGGATTTTTTTATTTTTAACGCCATTTAAATATTTGTATATATGTGAGGTTGAAGTCAGCCCTATACTACTTGCAAGAGTGAAAGAAACAAATAAATAGCACATAAACATTATTATACATGTCCAGGGCAAATTTATATGAGGTGGCAGCAATTTTGACAGTTTAAACTGATTGTTTTTAGCTTAACAATGTTTTATTACAAATGGATGACATTTCAAACTGTAAGCACTAACAATCTAAAACAAAAAACTATGGTTTTTGTTGTAGCATTTCCCGCCACCATGTACATAAAATCACCTTGCCCACGTCGTTTTCAATTTCATATAATTGTTTCTATGCAAAAAATTTGACTTTTATGAAAAGTTATTATCAGAAGCTTAAAGGTGTTGCGTCTTTAACGAATTTTTCAATTTGTCCATACTTTGAAATTCACTGCTAGATGAAATTTGTGGACAAAGTGGACTTTTATGAAAATTAGTTATCAGAAGCTTTAAGGTGTTGCTTTTTTCAATTTGTCCGTATTTTCAAATTTTAAATTTCATTGTTAGATGAATTTCAGGAAATGGGGAGGAGATGTGGTCTTTTAGGAAAATTAATTACCAGAAGCTTAAAGGTGTTGCGTCTTTATACGAATTTTTTAATTTGTCCATAATTTCAAATTTTGAAATTCACTGTAAGATGAATTCCAGGAAAACGGGAGGAGATGGGCATATGAAATTTGATGAAATTTGTGGACAAAGTGGTCTCTTATGAAAATTAATTATCAGAAGCTTAAAGGTGTTGCGTCATTATACGAATTTTTCAATTTGTCCATAATTTCAAATTTTGAAATTCACTGTAAGATGAATTCCAGGAAAACGGGAGGAGATGGGCATATGAAATTTGATGGAATTTTTGGACAAAGTGGACTTTTATGAAAATTTATTACCAGAAGCTTAAAGGTGTGGCGTCATTATACGTTTTTGTTTCATAATATTTCAATTTTGTTTTTTTAGCGATTCATAGCTAAATTCACTTAATTGTGTTTTTTTATAATAAATAAAATTATTGAACTATTTTAAAACAATCAATAAAAAATAGCTAAGTTTTTTAAATAATAGGTGAATTTGGCTATAAATCGCTAAAAACCACTCCTTTTTAAATAAAATTATTGAAATCTTTTAAACAAACAATAAAAAATAGTTACATTTTTTAAATAATTGGTGAATTTAGCTATTAATTGGTATAACAAACCCTTTTTGAAATAAAATTATTGAAATATTATAAAACAAACAATAAAAAATAGCCAAGTTTTTGAAATAATAAGTGCATTTTGCTATAAATCGCTAAAAACCACTCTTTTTCAAATAAAATTACTGAAATCTTTATGTGTGTGTAGTTAAGTTTTAAAATTTATAACCATGGACACATTCTGTTATTCTTACAGAACAATGTTAACCAGTTAACCGACCTAATGTTTATGCTGTAATAATGGATAAGTCCAGATTTCTGGAAAAGGAGTCAACGTGGGCGAAAAAAAAATGATAAGGATTTGTGGACAATACTATTCTCCATCGATTTCCATCCCCAGAAATTTTAACAGAGCAAGTTGGACCGACTTATGGCCAATTTACTCTTTTGAATTCTCTAGGGGATGAATCCAGATTTCTGGAAAAGGAGTCAACGTGGGTGAAAAAAAATTATAAGGATTTGTGGACAATACTATTCTCCATCGTTTTCCATCCCCAGAAATTTTAACAGAGCAAGTTGGACCGACTTATGGCCAATTTACTCTTTTGAATTCTCTAGGGGATGAATCCAGATTTCTGGAAAAGAAGTCAACGTGGGCGAAAAAAAATGATTGGGATTTGTGGACAGTACTATTCTCCATCATTTTCCATCCCCAGAATTTTTAACAGAGCGAGTTGGACCGACTTATGGCCAATTTACTCTTTTGAATTCTCTAGGGGATGAATCCAGATTTCTGGAAAAGGAGTCAACGTGGGCGAAAAAAAATAGTTAGGATTTGTGGACAATACTATTCTCCATCGTTTTCCATCCCCAGAAATTTTAACAGAACAAGTTGGACCGACTTATGGCCAATTTACTCTTTTGAATTCTCTAGGGGATGAATCCAGATTTCTGGAAAAGGAGTCAACGTGGGCGAAAAAAAATGATTAGGATTTGTCCGCTGCAATAGTTAATGATTATAATTAGTTATAGTTCTGTGATATTTACATTAAGTTTGACTTTTATTCGGTGTTTGTGTTGTATTTTACTTATTAATTATTTATTTATTTCTGTGTCGTGTAGTCCAGTCTTTAATATAAAATAGTTAAAAAGTGCAATACAAATGTAAACCCTAATTTATTTTTATGGAATAAAAATAACCCCTGATGAAGTTCGAAAAAAGCGAACGAAACGTTGGGAAAAGAAAATAAATTAACCATAAATGTTTTTTAATTACATTTGGTAAAAAAACGATTGATCATATTAGCCCGTGAGGAAAACAAAAAACCTCAATAATACTATTCTCCATCGTTTTCCATCTCCAGAATTTTTAACAGAGCGAGTTGGACCGACTTATGACCAATTTACTCTTTTGAATTCTCTAGGGGATGAATCCAGATTTCTGGAAAAGGAGTCAACGTGGGCGAAAAAAAATGATTAGGATTTGTGGACAATACTATTCTCCATCGTTTTCCATCCCCAGAAATTTTAACAGAACAAGTTGGACCGACTTATGGCCAATTTACTCTTTTGAATTCTCTAGGGGATGAATCCAGATTTCTGGAAAAGGAGTCAACGTGAGCGAAAACAAATGATAAGGATTTGTGGACAATACTATTCTCCATCGTTTTCTATCCCCAGAATTTTTAGCAGAACAAGTTGAGCCGACTTATGGCCAATTTACTCTTTTGAATTCTCTAGGGGATGAATCCAGATTTCTGGAAAAGGAGTCAACGTGGGCGAAAAAAAATGATTAGGATTTGTGGACAATACTATTCTCCATCGTTTTCCATCCCCAGAATTTTTTTAAATAATAAGTGAATTTAGCTATTAATCGCTAAAAACCACCCTTTTTTTAAGAAAAGTATTGAAATATTATAAAACACACAATAAATAATAGCTAAATTGTTTAAATGATATGTGCATTTAGGTATTAATCGCTAAGAACCCACACTTTTTGATACTAAATTAATGAAATATAATAAAACAATAAAAAATAGCTAAGTTTTTTAAATAATAAGTGAATTTTTCTATAAATTGCTAAAAACCACTCTTTTTTAATTAAAATTATAGAAATATTTTATACAAACAATAAAAAATAGTTAAATTGTTTAAATGATAGGTGCATTTAGGTATTAATCGCTAAGAACCCACACTTTTTGATACTAAATTAATGAAATATTATAAAACAAACAATAAAAAATAGCTAAGTTTTTTAAATAATAAGTGAATTTTTCTATAAATTGCTAAAAACCACTCTTTTTTAATTAAAATTATTGAAATATTTTATACAAACAATAAAAAATAGCTAAATTGTTTAAATGATAGGTGCATTTATGTATTAATCGCTAAGAACCCACACTTTTTTATACTAAATTAATGAAATATTATAAAACAAACAATATAAAATAGCTAAGTTTTTTAAATAATAAGTGAATTTTTCTATAAATTGCTAAAAACCACTCTTTTTTAATTAAAATTATTGAAATATTTTATACAAACAATAAAAAATAGCTAAATTGTTTAAATGATAGGTACATTTAGGTATTAATCGCTAAGAACCCACACTTTTTTATACTAAATTAATGAAATATTATAATACAAACAATAAAAAATAGCTAAGTTTTTTAAATAATAAGTGAAATTTGCTATAAATTGCTAAAAACCACCCTTTTAAAATAAAATTATTGAAATATTATAAAAGAAAAACGTATAAAGACGCAACACCTTTAAGCTTCTGATAATTAATTTTCATAAGAGACCACTTTGTCCACAAATTCCATCAAATTTCAACCGCCCATCTCCTCCCGTTTTCCTGGAATTCATCTAACAGTGAATTTAAAAATTTGAAAATATGGACAAATTGCAAAATACGTATTAAGACGCAACTCCTTTAAGCTTCTGTAAGAACTTTTATGTATAAATAATAATAATTTTTATGTGCTATATATTTGTTTCTTTCTCTCTTGCAAGTAGTATATGGCTGACTTCAAACTCAAATATATACAAATATTTAAATGGCGTTAAAAATAAAGAAATTCGTAAAAAATGTCTTCATATTACACGTAAAGCAAGTAAAACTTTGAGGACAGGCCTCATAATATGCAAATGTCCTCAAAATATAAGGTACATACAAAAAAAAGTATGCAAACTACACGCTGTGCATGCATATATATTCAGATTTTACCCGTTTACTTCTTATAAGGGCCGAATTTCAGATAGTTAATTACGTATTGCCCAGCAACATTCCCATTGATTTGCTTTACTTGTGTTATTACTTATGTTGTTTACTGATTTTTATTTCAATTATTATTTTAAATTTTTAAATAAACAAACTAAAATTGCTTGTTTTATTTTTCTTTTTGTTTAAAATCATATGTAATTAATTTTGTATATAGTTGGTCACTCTAACTAATGGTTTTTGGTATCATGACTTTTTTTTGTAAGATATTATTTAAGTGTTGTAGTATTTTACTATGTAGAATTCTTTTAGCGGTTTTTAGCGATTTATTGTTTGTTTTATAATATTTCAACAATTTTATTTAAAAAACGGTGGTTTTTAGCGATTAATAGCTAAATTCACCTATTATTTAAAAAATGTACCTATTTTTTATTGTTTGTTTTATAATATTACATTAATTTAATAACAAAAAGTGTGGGTTTTTAGCGATTAATAGCTAAATTCACCTATCATTTAAACAATTTAGCTAATTTTATTGTTTGTTTTATAATAATTCATTAATTTAGTATCAAAAAGTGTGGTTTTTTTAGCGATTAATAGCTAAATTCACCTATTATTTAAATAATTTAGCAATTTTTTATTGTTTGTTTTATAATATTTCAATATTTTTATTTCAAAAAGAGTGGTTTTTTATTTTATTTAAGAAAGAGTGGTTTTTAGCGGTTAATAGCTCAATTCACCTATTATTTAAACAATTTAGCTATTTTTTATTGTTTGTTTTATAATAATTCATTAATTTAGTATCAAAAAGTGTGGGTTTTTAGCGATTAATAGCTAAATTCACCTATTATTTAAACAATTTAGCTATTTTTTATTGTTTGTATAAAATATTTCAATAATTTTAATTAAAAAAGAGTGGTTTTTAGCAATTTATAGCAAAATTCACTTATTATTTAAAAAACTTAGCTATTTTTTATTGTTTGTTTTATAATATTTCATTAATTTAGTATCACAAAGTGTGGGTTTTTAGCGATTAATAGCTAAATTCACCTATTATTTAAACAATTTAGCTATTTTTTATTGTTTGTATTATAATATTTCATTAATTTAGTATCAAAAAGTGTGGGTTCTTAGCGATTAATACCTAAATGCACCTATCATTTAAACAATTTAGCTATTTTTTATTGTTTGTATAAAATATTTCAATAATTTTAATTAAAAAAGAGTGGTTTTTAGCAATTTATAGCAAAATTCACTTATTATTTAAAAAGCTTAGCTATTTTTTATTGTTTGTTTTATAATATTTCATTAATTTAGTATCAAAAAGTGTGGGTTCTTAGCGATTAATGCCTAAATGCACCTATTATTTAAACAATTTAGCTATTTTTTATTGTTTGTATAAAATATTTCAATAATTTTAATTAAAAAAGAGTGGTTTTTAGCAATTTATAGAAAAATTCACTTATTATTTAAAAAACTTAGCTATTTTTTATTGTTTGTTTTATAATATTTCATTAATTTAGTATCAAAAAGTGTGGGTTTTTAGCGATTAATAGCTAAATTCACCTATTATTTAAATAATTTAGCAATTTTTTATTGTTTGTTTTATAATATTTCAATATTTTTATTTCAAAAAGAGTGGTTTTTTATTTTATTTAAGAAAGAGTGGTTTTTAGCGGTTAATAGCTCAATTCACCTATTATTTAAACAATTTAGCTATTTTTTATTGTTTGTATTATAATATTTCATTAATTTAGTATCAAAAAGTGTGGGTTCTTAGCGATTAATACCTAAATGCACCTATCATTTAAACAATTTAGCTATTTTTTATTGTTTGTATAAAATATTTCAATAATTTTAATTAAAAAAGAGTGGTTTTTAGCAATTTATAGCAAAATTCACTTATTATTTAAAAAGCTTAGCTATTTTTTATTGTTTGTTTTATAATATTTCATTAATTTAGTATCAAAAAGTGTGGGTTCTTAGCGATTAATACCTAAATGCACCTATTATTTAAACAATTTAGCTATTTTTTATTGTTTGTATAAAATATTTCAATAATTTTAATTAAAAAAGAGTGGTTTTTAGCAATTTATAGAAAAATTCACTTATTATTTAAAAAACTTAGCTATTTTTTACTGTTTGTTTTATAATATTTCATTAATTTAGTATCACAAAGTGTGGGTTTTTAGCGATTAATAGCTAAATTCACTTAGCATTTAAACAATTAAGCTAATTTTGTTGTTTGTTTTATAATATTTCATTAATTTAGTATGAAAAAGTGTGGGTTCTTAGCGATTAATGCCTAAATGCACCTATTATTTAAACAATTTAGCTATTTTTTATTGTTTGTATAAAATATTTCAATAATTTTAATTAAAAAAGAGTGGTTTTTAGCAATTTATAGAAAAATTCACTTATTATTTAAAAAACTTAGCTATTTTTTATTGTTTGTTTTATAATATTTCATTAATTTAGTATCAAAAAGTGTGGGTTTTTAGCGATTAATAGCTAAATTCACCTATTATTTAAATAATTTAGCAATTTTTTATTGTTTGTTTTATAATATTTCATTAATTTAGTATCAAAAAGTGTGGGTTTTTAGCGATTAATAGCTAAATTCACCTATCATTTAAACAATTTAGCTATTTTTTATTGTGTGTATAAAATATTTCAATAATTTTAATTAAAAAAGAGTGGTTTTTAGCAATTTATAGAAAAATTCACTTATTATTTAAAAAACTTAGCTATTTTTTATTGTTTGTTTTATAATATTTCATTCATTTAGTATCAAAAAGTGTGGGTTCTTAGCGATTAATACCTAAATGCACCTATTATTTAAACAATTTAGCTATTTTTTATTGTTTGTATAAAATATTTCAATAATTTTAATTAAAAAAGAGTGGTTTTTAGCAATTTATAGCAAAATTCACTTATTATTTAAAAAACTTAGCTATTTTTTATTGTTTGTTTTATAATATTTCATTAATTTAGTATCAAAAAGTGTGGGTTCTTAGCGATTAATACCTAAATGCACCTATCATTTAAACAATTTAGCTATTTTTTGTTGTTTGTATAAAATATTTCTATAATTTTAATTAAAAAAGAGTGGGTTTTAGCAATTTATAGCAAAATTCACTTATTATTTAAAAAACTTAGCTATTTTGTATTGTTTGTTTTATAATATTTCATTAATTTAGTATCAAAAAGTGTGGGTTCTTAGCGATTAATACCTAAATGCACCTATCATTTAAACAATTTAGCTATTTTTTGTTGTTTGTATAAAATATTTCTATAATTTTAATTAAAAAAGAGTGGGTTTTAGCAATTTATAGCAAAATTCACTTATTATTTAAAAAACTTAGCTATTTTGTATTGTTTGTTTTATAATATTTCATTAATTTAGTATCAAAAAGTGTGGGTTCTTAGCGATTAATACCTAAATGCATCTATTATTTAAACAATTTAGCAATTTTTTGTTGTTTGTATAAAATATTTCAATAATTTTAATTAAAAAAGAGTGGTTTTTAGCAATTTATAGAAAAATTCACTTATTATTTAAAAAACTTAGCTATTTTTTATTGTTTGTTTTATAATATTTCATTAATTTAGTATCAAAAAGTGTGGGTTCTTAGCGATTAATACCTAAATGCATCTATTATTTAAACAATTTAGCAATTTTTTGTTGTTTGTATAAAATATTTCAATAATTTTAATTAAAAAAGAGTGGTTTTTAGCAATTTATAGAAAAATTCACTTATTATTTAAAAAACTTAGCTATTTTTTATTGTTTGTTTTATGATATTTCATTAATTTAGTATCAAAAAGTGTGGGTTCTTAGCGATTAATACCTAAATGCATCTATTATTTAAACAATTTAGCAATTTTTTGTTGTTTGTATAAAATATTTCAATAATTTTAATTAAAAAAGAGTGGTTTTTAGCAATTTATAGAAAAATTCACTTATTATTTAAAAAACTTAGCTATTTTTTATTGTTTGTTTTATAATATTTCATTAATTTAGTATCAAAAAGTGTGGGTTCTTAGCGATTAATACCTAAATGCATCTATTATTTAAACAATTTAGCAATTTTTTGTTGTTTGTATAAAATATTTCAATAATTTTAATTAAAAAAGAGTGGTTTTTAGCAATTTATAGAAAAATTCACTTATTATTTAAAAAACTTAGCTATTTTTTATTGTTTGTTTTATAATATTTCATTAATTTAGTATACAAAAGTGTGGGTTCTTAGCAATTAATACCTAAATGCACCTATCATTTAAACAATTTAGCTATTTTTTATTGTTTGTATAAAATATTTTAATAATTTTAATTAAAAAAGAGTGGTTTTTAGCAATTTATAGAAAAATTCACTTATTATTTAAAAAACTTAGCTATTTTTTATTGTTTGTTTTATAATATTTCATTAATTTAGTATCAAAAAGTGTGGGTTCTTAGCGATTAATACCTAAATGCACCTATTATTTAAACAATTTAGCTATTTTTTATTGTTTGTATAAAATATTTTAATAATTTTAATTAAAAAAGAGTGGTTTTTAGCAATTTATAGAAAAATTCACTTATTATTTAAAAAACTTAGCTATTTTTTATTGTTTGCTTTATAATATTTCATTAATTTAGTATCAAAAAGTGTGGGTTTTTAGCGATTAATAGCTAAATTCACCTATCATTTAAACAATTTAGCTATTTTTTATTGTTTGTATAAAATATTTCAATAATTTTAATTAAAAAAGAGTGGTTTTTAGCAATTTGTAGCAAAATTCACTTATTATTTAAAAAACGTAGCTATTTTTTATTGTTTGTTTTATAATATTTCATTAATTTAGTATCAAAAAGTGTGGGTTCTTAGCGATTAATACCTAAATCCACCTATCATTTAAACAATTTAGCTATTTTTTATTGTTTGTATAAAATATTTCAATAATTTTAATTAAAAAGAGTGGTTTTTAGCAATTTGTAGCAAAATTCACTTATTATTTAAAAAACTTAGCTATTTTTTATGGTTTGTTTTATAATATATCATTAATTTAGTATCAAAAAGTGTGGGTTTTAGCGATAAATAGCTAAATTCACCTATATTTAAAAAATGTAGCTATTTTTTATTGTTTGTTTTATAATATTTCAATAGTTTTATTTCAAAAAGTGTGGGTTTAAGCGACTAATAACTAAATTCACCTATTATTTAAAAAATGTAGATAGTTTTTATTGATTGTTTTATAATATTTCAATATTATCTCCTCCCGTTTTCCTGGAATTCATCTAACAGTGAATTTCAAAATTTGAAAATATGGACAAATTTAAAAAATTTGTATAAAGACGCAACACCTTTAAGCTTCTGATAATTAATTTACATAGAATACCACTTTTTCAACAAATTCCATCAAATTTTAGCCGCCCATCGCCTCCCGTTTTTCTGGAATTCATCTAACAATGAATTTCAAAATTTGAATATATGGACAAATTGCAAAATACGTATTAAGACGCAACTCCTTTAAGCTTCTGTAAGAACTTTTATGTACAAATAATAATAATTTTTATGTGCTATATATTTGTTTCTTTCTCTCTTGCAAGTAGTATATGGCTGACTTCAAACTCACATATATACAAATATTTAAATGGCGTTAAAAATATTACACGTAAAGCATGTAAAGCTTTGAGGACAGGCCTAATAGTATGCAAATGTCCTCAAAATATAAGGCACATACAAAAAAATGTATGCAAACTACACGCTGTGAATGCATATATATTCAGATTTTACCCGTTTACTTCTTATAAGGGCCGAATTTCAGATAGTTAATTACCTATTGCTCGGCAACATTCCCATTAATTTGCTTTACTTGTGTTATTCCTTATGTTGTTTACTGATGTTCATTTAAATTTTTATTTTAAATTTTTAAATAAACAAACTAAAATTTTTTGTTTTATTTTGTTTAAAGCTCTTGTTATTAAGTTTGTATATAGTTGGTCACTCTAACTAATGGTTTTTGATATGACGACTTTTTTTTAAGATATTATTTTAGTGTTGTAGTATTTTATTTATTTATACATCACTAAAAAACGCCCTTTTGATATAAAAATATTGAAATATTTTAAAACAAACAGTAAACAATAGCTAATTTTTTGAAATAATAAGTGAATTTAGCTATTAATCGATAAGAACCCAGACTTTTTGATACTAAATTAATGAAATATTATAAAACAAACATTAAAAAATAGCTAAATTGTTGAAATAATATGTGAATTTAGCTATTAATCGCCCAAACCAACCCTTTTTGAAATAAAATTATTGAAATATTATAAGATTTACAATAAAAAATAGCTAATTATTTTAATAAAAGGTGAATTTAGCACTTAATCGCTCAGAACCCACTCTTTTTGTAATTAAATTAATGAAATATTATAAAACAAACAATAAAAAATAGCTAAGTTTTTTAAATAATAAGTGAATTTTGCTACAAATTGCTAAAAACCACTCTTTTTTAATTAAAATTATTGAAATATTTTATACAAACAATAAAAAATAGCTAAATTGTTTAAATGATAGGTGAATTTAGCTATTAATCGCTAAAAACCCACACTTTTTGATACTAAATTAATGAAATATTATAAAGCAAACAATAAAAAATAGCTAAGTTTTTTAAATAATAAGTGAATTTTTCTATAAATTGCTAAAAACCACTCTTTTTTAATTAAAATTATTAAAATATTTTATACAAACAATAAAAAATAGCTAAATTGTTTAAATGATAGGTGAATTTAGCTATTAATCGCTAAAAACCCACACTTTTTGATACTAAATTAATGAAATATTATAAAGCAAACAATAAAAAATAGCTAAGTTTTTTAAATAATAAGTGAATTTTTCTATAAATTGCTAAAAACCACTCTTTTTTAATTAAAATTATTAAAATATTTTATACAAACAATAAAAAATAGCTAAATTGTTTAAATAATAGGTGCATTTAGGTATTAATCGCTAAGAACCCACACTTTTTGATACTAAATTAATGAAATATTATAAAACAAACAATAAAAAATAGCTAAGTTTTTTAAATAATAAGTGAATTTTGCTATAAATTGCTAAAAACCACTCTTTTTTAATTAAAATTATTGAAATATTTTATACACACAATAAAAAATAGCTAAATTGTTTAAATGATAGGTGAATTTAGCTATTAATCGCTAAAAACCCACACTTTTTGATACTAAATTAATGAAGTATTATAAAACAAACAATAAAAAATATCTAAATTGCTTAAATAATAGGTGAATTTAGCTATTAATCGCTACAAAACCACGCTTTTTGATACTAAATTAATGAACTATTATAAAACAAACAATAAAAAATAGCTAAGTTTTTTAAATAATAAGTGAATTTTTCTATAAATTGCTAAAAACCACTCTTTTTTAATTAAAATTATTAAAATATTTTATACAAACAATAAAAAATAGCTAAATTGTTTAAATAATAGGTGCATTTAGGTATTAATCGCTAAGAACCCACACTTTTTGATACTAAATTAATGAAATATTATAAAACAAACAATAAAAAATAGCTAAGTTTTTTAAATAATAAGTGAATTTTGCTATAAATTGCTAAAAACCACTCTTTTTTAATTAAAATTATTGAAATATTTTATACACACAATAAAAAATAGCTAAATTGTTTAAATGATAGGTGAATTTAGCTATTAATCGCTAAAAACCCACACTTTTTGATACTAAATTAATGAAGTATTATAAAACAAACAATAAAAAATATCTAAATTGCTTAAATAATAGGTGAATTTAGCTATTAATCGCTACAAAACCACGCTTTTTGATACTAAATTAATGAACTATTATAAAACAAACAATAAAAAATAGCTACGTTTTTTAAATAATAAGTGAATTTTGCTACAAATTGCTAAAAACCACTCTTTTTTAATTAAAATTATTGAAATATTTTATACAAACAATAAAAAATAGCTAAATTGTTTAAATGATAGGTGAATTTAGCTATTAATCGCTAAAAACCCACACTTTTTGATACTAAATTAATGAAGTATTATAAAACAAACAATAAAAAATATCTAAATTGCTTAAATAATAGGTGAATTTAGCTATTAATCGCTACAAAACCACGCTTTTTGATACTAAATTAATGAACTATTATAAAACAAACAATAAAAAATAGCTAAGTTTTTTAAATAATAAGTGAATTTTTCTATAAATTGCTAAAAACCACTCTTTTTTAATTAAAATTATTAAAATATTTTATACAAACAATAAAAAATAGCTAAATTGTTTAAATAATAGGTGCATTTAGGTATTAATCGCTAAGAACCCACACTTTTTGATACTAAATTAATGAAATATTATAAAACAAACAATAAAAAATAGCTAAGTTTTTTAAATAATAAGTGAATTTTGCTATAAATTGCTAAAAACCACTCTTTTTTAATTAAAATTATTGAAATATTTTATACACACAATAAAAAATAGCTAAATTGTTTAAATGATAGGTGAATTTAGCTATTAATCGCTAAAAACCCACACTTTTTGATACTAAATTAATGAAGTATTATAAAACAAACAATAAAAAATATCTAAATTGCTTAAATAATAGGTGAATTTAGCTATTAATCGCTACAAAACCACGCTTTTTGATACTAAATTAATGAACTATTATAAAACAAACAATAAAAAATAGCTACGTTTTTTAAATAATAAGTGAATTTTGCTACAAATTGCTAAAAACCACTCTTTTTTAATTAAAATTATTGAAATATTTTATACAAACAATAAAAAATAGCTAAATTGTTTAAATGATAGGTGAATTTAGCTATTAATCGCTAAAAACCCACACTTTTTGATACTAAATTAATGAAATATTATAAAGCAAACAATAAAAAATAGCTAAGTTTTTTAAATAATAAGTGAATTTTTCTATAAATTGCTAAAAACCACTCTTTTTTAATTAAAATTATTAAAATATTTTATACAAACAATAAAAAATAGCTAAATTGTTTAAATAATAGGTGCATTTAGGTATTAATCGCTAAGAACCCACACTTTTTGATACTAAATTAATGAAATATTATAAAACAAACAATAAAAAATAGCTAAGTTTTTTAAATAATAAGTGAATTTTGCTATAAATTGCTAAAAACCACTCTTTTTTAATTAAAATTATTGAAATATTTTATACACACAATAAAAAATAGCTAAATTGTTTAAATGATAGGTGAATTTAGCTATTAATCGCTAAAAACCCACACTTTTTGATACTAAATTAATGAAGTATTATAAAACAAACAATAAAAAATATCTAAATTGCTTAAATAATAGGTGAATTTAGCTATTAATCGCTACAAAACCACGCTTTTTGATACTAAATTAATGAACTATTATAAAACAAACAATAAAAAATAGCTACGTTTTTTAAATAATAAGTGAATTTTGCTACAAATTGCTAAAAACCACTCTTTTTTAATTAAAATTATTGAAATATTTTATACAAACAATAAAAAATAGCTAAATTGTTTAAATAATAGGTGAATTTAGCTATTAATCGCTACAAAACCACGCTTTTTGATACTAAATTAATGAAGTATTATAAAACAAACAATAAAAATTAGCTAAATTGTTTAAATAATAGGTGAATTAAGCTATTAATCGCTACAAAACCACGCTTTTTGATACTAAATTAATGAACTATTATAAAACAAAAATAAAAATTAGCTAAATTGTTTAAATAATTGGTGAATTTAGCTATTAATCGCTACAAAACCACGCTTTTTGATACTAAATTAATGAAGTATTATAAAACAAACAATAAAAATTAGCTAAATTGTTTAAATAATAGGTGAATTAAGCTACTAATCGCTACAAAACCACACTTTTTGATACTAAACTAATGAAATATTATAAAACAAACAATAAAAATTAGCTAAATTGTTTAAATAATAGGTGAATTTAGCTATTAATCGCTAAAAAACCACACTTTTTGATACTAAATTAATGAAGTATTATAAAACAAACAATAAAAAATATCTAAATTGCTTAAATAATAGGTGAATTTAGCTATTAATCGCTACAAAACCACGCTTTTTGATACTAAATTAATGAACTATTATAAAACAAAAATAAAAATTAGCTAAATTGCTTAAATAATAGGTGAATTTAGCTATTAATCGCTACAAAACCACACTTTTTGATACTAAATTAATGAAATATTATAAAACAAACAATAAAAAATAGCTAAATTGTTTAAATAATAGGTGAATTAAGCTACTAATCGCTACAAAACCACACTTTTTGATACTAAATTAATGAAATATTATAAAAAAACAATAAAAAATAGCAAAATTGTTGAAATAATAGGTGAATTTAGCTATTAATCGCTAAAAACCACACTTTATAAAATAAAAATACTGAAATATTATAAAACAAACAATAAAAAAATAGCAAAATTGTTTAAATAATAGGTGAATTTAGCTATTAATCGCTAAAAACCCACAATTTTTGATACTAAATTAATGAAGTAGTATAAAACAACCAATACAAATTAGCTAAATTGTTTAAATAATAGGTGAATTTAGGTATTAATCGCTCAAAAACCACAATTTTTGATACTAAATTAATGAAGTATTATAAAACAAACAATAAAAAATTAGCTAAATTGTTTAAATAATAGGTGAGTTTAGCTATTAATCGCTACAAACCACACTTTTTGATACTAAATTAATGAAATATTATAAAAAAACAATAAAAAATAGCAAAATTGTTGAAATAATAGGTGAATTTAGCTATTAATCGCTAAAAACCACACTTTATAAAATAAAAATACTGAAATATTATAAAACAAACAATAAAAAAATAGCAAAATTGTTTAAATAATAGGTGAATTTAGCTATTAATCGCTAAAAACCCACAATTTTTGATACTAAATTAATGAAGTAGTATAAAACAACCAATACAAATTAGCTAAATTGTTTAAATAATAGGTGAATTTAGGTATTAATCGCTCAAAAACCACAATTTTTGATACTAAATTAATGAAGTATTATAAAACAAACAATAAAAAATTAGCTAAATTGTTTAAATAATAGGTGAGTTTAGCTATTAATCGCTACAAAACCACACTTTTTGATACTAAATTAATGAAATATTATAAAACAAACAATAAAAAATAGCAAAATTGTTGAAATAATAGGTGAATTTAGCTATTAATCGCTAAAAACCACACTTTATAAAATAAAAATACTGAAATATTATAAAACAAACAATAAAAAAATAGCAAAATTGTTTAAATAATAGGTGAATTTAGCTATTAATCGCTAAAAACCCACAATTTTTGATACTAAATTAATGAAGTAGTATAAAACAACCAATACAAATTAGCTAAATTGTTTAAATAATAGGTGAATTTAGGTATTAATCGCTAAAAAACCACAATTTTTGATACTAAATTAATGAAGTATTATAAAACAACCAATAAAAATTAGCTAAATTGTTTAAATAATAGGTGAGTTTAGCTATTAATCGCTACAAAACCACACTTTTTGATACTAAATTAATGAAATATTATAAAACAAACAATAAAAAATAGCTACATTGTTTAAATAATAGGTGAATTTAGCTATTAATCGCTAAAAAACCACACTTTTTGATACTAAATTAATGAAATATTATAAAACAAACAATAAAAAATAGCTACATTGTTTAAATAATAGGTGAATTTAGCTATTAATCGCTAAAAAACCACAATTTTTGATACTAAATTAATGAAGTAGTATAAAACAAACAATAAAAATTAGCTAAATTGTTTAAATAATAGGTGAATTTAGCTATTAATCGCTAAAAAACCACGCTTTTTGATACTAAACTAATGAAATATTATAAAACAAACAATAAAAATTAGCTAAATTGTTTAAATAATAGGTAAATTTAGCTATTAATCGCTAAAAAACCACAATTTTTGATACTAAATTAATGAAGTAGTATAAAACAAACAATAAAAATTAGCTAAATTGTTTAAATAATAGGTGAATTTAGCTATTAATCGCTAAAAAACCACGCTTTTTGATACTAAACTAATGAAATATTATAAAACAAACAATAAAAATTAGCTAAATTGCTTAAATAATAGGTGAATTTAGCTATTAATCGCTACAAAACCACACTTTTTGATACTAAATTAATGAAATATTATAAAACAAACAATAAAAAATAGCTACATTGTTTAAATAATAGGTGAATTTAGCTATTAATCGCTAAAAAACCACACTTTTTGATACTAAATTAATGAAATATTATAAAACAAACAATAAAAAATAGCTACATTGTTTAAATAATAGGTGAATTTAGCTATTAATCGCTAAAAAACCACACTTTTTGATACTAAATTAATGAAGTATTATAAAACAAACAATAAAAAATATCTAAATTGCTTAAATAATAGGTGAATTTAGCTATTAATCGCTACAAAACCACGCTTTTTGATACTAAATTAATGAACTATTATAAAACAAAAATAAAAATTAGCTAAATTGCTTAAATAATAGGTGAATTTAGCTATTAATCGCTACAAAACCACGCTTTTTGATACTAAATTAATGAAATATTATAAAACAAACAATAAAAAATAGCTACATTGTTTAAATAATAGGTGAATTTAGCTATTAATCGCTAAAAAACCACAATTTTTGATACTAAATTAATGAAGTAGTATAAAACAAACAATAAAAATTAGCTAAATTGTTTAAATAATAGGTGAATTTAGCTATTAATCGCTAAAAAACCACGCTTTTTGATACTAAACTAATGAAATATTATAAAACAAACAATAAAAATTAGCTAAATTGTTTAAATAATAGGTAAATTTAGCTATTAATCGCTAAAAAACCACAATTTTTGATACTAAATTAATGAAGTAGTATAAAACAAACAATAAAAATTAGCTAAATTGTTTAAATAATAGGTGAATTTAGCTATTAATCGCTAAAAAACCACGCTTTTTGATACTAAACTAATGAAATATTATAAAACAAACAATAAAAATTAGCTAAATTGCTTAAATAATAGGTGAATTTAGCTATTAATCGCTACAAAACCACACTTTTTGATACTAAATTAATGAAATATTATAAAACAACCAATAAAAAATAGCTACATTGTTTAAATAATAGGTGAATTTAGCTATTAATCGCTAAAAAACCACACTTTTTGATACTAAATTAATGAAATATTATAAAACAAACAATAAAAAATAGCTACATTGTTTAAATAATAGGTGAATTTAGCTATTAATCGCTAAAAAACCACACTTTTTGATACTAAATTAATGAAGTATTATAAAACAAACAATAAAAAATATCTAAATTGCTTAAATAATAGGTGAATTTAGCTATTAATCGCTACAAAACCACGCTTTTTGATACTAAATTAATGAACTATTATAAAACAAAAATAAAAATTAGCTAAATTGCTTAAATAATAGGTGAATTTAGCTATTAATCGCTACAAAACCACGCTTTTTGATACTAAATTAGTGAAATATTATAAAACAAACAATAAAAAATAGCTACATTGTTTAAATAATAGGTGAATTTAGCTATTAATCGCTAAAAAACCACAATTTTTGATACTAAATTAATGAAGTAGTATAAAACAAACAATAAAAATTAGCTAAATTGTTTAAATAATAGGTGAATTTAGGTATTAATCGCTAAAAAACCACAATTTTTGATACTAAATTAATGAAGTATTATAAAACAAACAATGAAAATTAGCTAAATTGTTTAAATAATAGGTGAGTTTAGCTATTAATCGCTAAAAAACCACACTTTTTGAAATAAAATTATTGTACTATTATAAAACAAACAATGAAAATTAGCTAAATTGTTTAAATAATAGGTGAATTTAGCTATTAATCGCTAAAAAACCACAATTTTTGATACTAAATTAATGAAGTAGTATAAAACAACCAATAAAAATCAGCTAAATTGTTTAAATAATAGGTGAATTTAGCTATTAATCGCTAAAAACCACGCTTTTTGATACTAAACTAATGAAATATTATAAAACAAACAATAAAAATTAGCTAAATTGTTTAAATAATAGGTGAATTTAGCTATTAATCGCTAAAAAACCACACTTTTTGATACTTAATTAATGAAGTATTATAAAACAAACAATAAAAAATATCTAAATTGCTTAAATAATAGGTGAATTTAGCTATTAATCGCTACAAAACCACGCTTTTTGATACTAAATTAATGAACTATTATAAAACAAAAATAAAAATTAGCTAAATTGCTTAAATAATAGGTGAATTTAGCTATTAATCGCTACAAAACCACACTTTTTGATACTAAATTAATGAAATATTATAAAACAAACAATAAAAAATAGCTACATTGTTTAAATAATAGGTGAATTTAGCTATTAATCGCTAAAAAACCACACTTTTTGATACTAAATTAATGAAGTATTATAAAACAAACAATAAAAAATATCTAAATTGCTTAAATAATAGGTGAATTTAGCTATTAATCGCTACAAAACCACACTTTTTGATACTAAATTAATGAAATATTATAAAACAAACAATAAAAATTAGCTAAATTGTTTAAATAATAGGTGAATTTAGCCATTAATCGCTAAAAAACCACACTTTTTGATACTAAATTAATGAAGTATTATAAAACAAACAATAAAAAATATCTAAATTGCTTAAATAATAGGTGAATTTAGCTATTAATCGCTACAAAACCACGCTTTTTGATACTAATAATGAACTATTATAAAACAAAAATAAAAATTAGCTAAATTGCTTAAATAATAGGTGAATTTAGCTATTAATCGCTACAAAACCACACTTTTTGATACTAAATTAATGAAATATTATAAAACAAACAATAAAAAATAGCTAAATTGTTTAAATAATAGGTGAATTTAGCTATTAATTGCTAAAACCACTCTTTTTTAAATAAAATAATTGAAATATTATAAAACAAACAATAAAAAATAGCTAAATTTTTTTAAATAATAGGTGAATTTAGCTATTAAAGGCTAAAACCCACACTTTTAAAATAAAATTATTAAAATATTATAAAACAAACAATAAAAAAAGCTAAATTTTTTAAATAATACGTGAATTTTGCTATAAATTGCTAAAAACCACTATTTTTTAAATAAAATTATTGAAATATTGTATACAAACAATAAAAAATAGCTAAATTGTTTAAATAATAGGTGAATTTAGCTATTCATCGCTACAAAACCACACTTTTTGATACTAAATTAATGAACTATTATAAAACATAAATAAAAATCAGCTAAATTGTTTAAATAATAGGTGAATTTAGCTATTAATCGCTACAAAACCACGCTTTTTGATACTAAATTAATGAACTATTATAAAACAAAAATAAAAATCAGCTAAATTGTTTAAATAATAGGTGAATTTAGGTATTAATCGCTAAAAAACCACAATTTTTGATAGTAAATTAATGACGTATTATAAAACAAACAATGAAAATTAGCTAAATTGTTTAAATAATAGGTGAATTTAGCTATTAATCGCTAAAAAACCACAATTTTTGATAGTAAATTAATGAAGTATTATAAAACAAACAATGAAAATTAGCTAAATTGTTTAAATAATAGGTGAATTTAGCTATTAATCGCTAAAAAACCACAATTTTTGATACTAAATTAATGAAGTAGTATAAAACAACCAATAAAAATCAGCTAAATTGTTTAAATAATAGGTGAATTTAGCTATTAATCGCTAAAAAACCACGCTTTTTGATACTAAACTAATGAAATATTATAAAACAAACAATAAAAATTAGCTAAATTGTTTAAATAATAGGTGAATTTAGCTATTAATCGCTAAAAAACCACACTTTTTGATACTAAATTAATGAAGTATTATAAAACAAACAATAAAAAATATCTAAATTGCTTAAATAATAGGTGAATTTAGCTATTAATCGCTACAAAACCACGCTTTTTGATACTAAATTAATGAACTATTATAAAACAAAAATAAAAATTAGCTAAATTGCTTAAATAATAGGTGAATTTAGCTATTAATCGCTACAAAACCACACTTTTTGATACTAAATTAATGAAATATTATAAAACAAACAATAAAAAATAGCTACATTGTTTAAATAATAGGTGAATTTAGCTATTAATCGCTAAAAAACCACACTTTTTGATACTAAATTAATGAAGTATTATAAAACAAACAATAAAAAATATCTAAATTGCTTAAATAATAGGTGAATTTAGCTATTAATCGCTACAAAACCACGCTTTTTGATACTAAATTAATGAACTATTATAAAACAAAAATAAAAATTAGCTAAATTGCTTAAATAATAGGTGGATTTAGCTATTAATCGCTAAAAAACCACGCTTTTTGATACTAAACTAATGAAATATTATAAAACAAACAATAAAAATTAGCTAAATTGTTTAAATAATAGGTGAATTTAGCTATTAATCGCTAAAAACCCACACTTTTTGATACTAAATTAATGAAGTATTATAAAACAAACAATAAAAAATATCTAAATTGCTTAAATAATAGGTGAATTTAGCTATTAATCGCTACAAAACCACGCTTTTTGATACTAATAATGAACTATTATAAAACAAAAATAAAAATTAGCTAAATTGCTTAAATAATAGGTGAATTTAGCTATTAATCGCTACAAAACCACACTTTTTGATACTAAATTAATGAAATATTATAAAACAAACAATAAAAAATAGCTAAATTGTTTAAATAATAGGTGAATTTAGCTATTAATTGCTAAAACCACTCTTTTTTAAATAAAATAATTGAAATATTATAAAACAAACAATAAAAAATAGCTAAATTTTTTTAAATAATAGGTGAATTTAGCTATTAAAGGCTAAAACCCACACTTTTAAAATAAAATTATTAAAATATTATAAAACAAACAATAAAAAAAGCTAAATTTTTTAAATAATACGTGAATTTTGCTATAAATTGCTAAAAACCACTATTTTTTAAATAAAATTATTGAAATATTGTATAGAAACAATAAAAAATAGCTAAATTGTTTAAATAATAGGTGAATTTAGCTATTCATCGCTACAAAACCACACTTTTTGATACTAAATTAATGAACTATTATAAAACAAAAATAAAAATCAGCTAAATTGTTTAAATAATAGGTGAATTTAGCTATTAATCGCTACAAAACCACGCTTTTTGATACTAAATTAATGAACTATTATAAAACAAAAATAAAAATCAGCTAAATTGTTTAAATAATAGGTGAATTTAGGTATTAATCGCTAAAAAACCACAATTTTTGATAGTAAATTAATGACGTATTATAAAACAAACAATGAAAATTAGCTAAATTGTTTAAATAATAGGTGAATTTAGCTATTAATCGCTAAAAAACCACGCTTTTTGATACTAAATTAATGAAGTATTATAAAACAAACAATAAAAATTAGCTAAATTGTTTAAATAATAGGTGAATTAAGCTATTAATCGCTACAAAACCACGCTTTTTGATACTAAATTAATGAACTATTATAAAACAAAAATAAAAATCAGCTAAATTGTTTAAATAATAGGTGAATTTAGCTATTAATTGCTAAAAACCACTCTTTTTTAAATAAAATAATTGAAATATTATAAAACAAACAATAAAAAATAGCTAAATTGCTTAAATAATAGGTGAATTTCGCTATTAATCGCTAAAAACCTACACTTTTTGATACTAAATTAATGAAGTATTATAAAACAAACAATAAAAAATAGCTAAATTGCTTAAATAATAGGTGAATTTAGCTATTAATCGCTACAAAACCACGCTTTTTGATACTAAATTAATGAACTATTATAAAACAAAAATAAAAATTAGCTAAATTGTTTAAATAATAGGTGAATTTAGCAACTAAACGCTACAAAACCACACTTTTTGATACTAAATTAATGAAGTATTATAAAACAAACAATAAAAAATAGCTAAATTGCTTAAATAATAGGTGAATTTAGCTATTAATCGCTACAAAACCACACTTTTTGATACTAAATTAATGAAATATTATAAAACAAACAATAAAAAATAGCTAAATTGTTTAAATAATAGGTGAATTTAGCTATTAATTGCTAAAACCACTCTTTTTTAAATAAAATAATTGAAATATTATAAAACAAACAATAAAAAATAGCTAAATTTTTTTAAATAATAGGTGAATTTAGCTATTAAAGGCTAAAACCCACACTTTTAAAATAAAATTATTAAAATATTATAAAACAAACAATAAAAAAAGCTAAATTTTTTAAATAATACGTGAATTTTGCTATAAATTGCTAAAAACCACTATTTTTTAAATAAAATTATTGAAATATTGTATAGAAACAATAAAAAATAGCTAAATTGTTTAAATAATAGGTGAATTTAGCTATTCATCGCTACAAAACCACACTTTTTGATACTAAATTAATGAACTATTATAAAACAAAAATAAAAATCAGCTAAATTGTTTAAATAATAGGTGAATTTAGCTATTAATCGCTACAAAACCACGCTTTTTGATACTAAATTAATGAACTATTATAAAACAAAAATAAAAATCAGCTAAATTGTTTAAATAATAGGTGAATTTAGGTATTAATCGCTAAAAAACCACAATTTTTGATAGTAAATTAATGACGTATTATAAAACAAACAATGAAAATTAGCTAAATTGTTTAAATAATAGGTGAATTTAGCTATTAATCGCTAAAAAACCACGCTTTTTGATACTAAATTAATGAAGTATTATAAAACAAACAATAAAAATTAGCTAAATTGTTTAAATAATAGGTGAATTAAGCTATTAATCGCTACAAAACCACGCTTTTTGATACTAAATTAATGAACTATTATAAAACAAAAATAAAAATCAGCTAAATTGTTTAAATAATAGGTGAATTTAGCTATTAATTGCTAAAAACCACTCTTTTTTAAATAAAATAATTGAAATATTATAAAACAAACAATAAAAAATAGCTAAATTGCTTAAATAATAGGTGAATTTCGCTATTAATCGCTAAAAACCTACACTTTTTGATACTAAATTAATGAAGTATTATAAAACAAACAATAAAAAATAGCTAAATTGCTTAAATAATAGGTGAATTTAGCTATTAATCGCTACAAAACCACGCTTTTTGATACTAAATTAATGAACTATTATAAAACAAAAATAAAAATTAGCTAAATTGTTTAAATAATAGGTGAATTTAGCAACTAAACGCTACAAAACCACACTTTTTGATACTAAATTAATGAAATATTATAAAACAAACAATAAAAAATAGCTAAATTGTTTAAATAATAGGTGAATTTAGCTATTAATTGCTAAAAACCACTCTTTTTTAAATAAAATAATTGAAATATTATAAAACAAACAATAAAAAATAGCTAAATTGCTTAAATAATAGGTGAATTTCGCTATTAATCGCTAAAAACCTACACTTTTTGATACTAAATTAATGAAGTATTATAAAACAAACAATAAAAAATAGCTAAATTGCTTAAATAATAGGTGAATTTAGCTATTAATCGCTACAAAACCACGCTTTTTGATACTAAATTAATGAACTATTATAAAACAAAAATAAAAATTAGCTAAATTGTTTAAATAATAGGTGAATTTAGCAACTAAACGCTACAAAACCACACTTTTTGATACTAAATTAATGAAGTATTATAAAACAAACAATAAAAAATAGCTAAATTGCTTAAATAATAGGTGAATTTAGCTATTGATCGCTACAAAACCACGCTTTTTGATACTAAATTAATGAAATATTATAAAACGAACAATAAAAATAAGCAAAATTTTTTAAATAATACGTGAATTTTGCTAAAAATTGCTAAAAACCACTCTTTTTTAAATAAAATTATTGAAATATTATAAAACAAACAATAAAAAATAGATAAATTGCTTAAATAATAGGTGAATTTAGCTATTGATCGCTACAAAACCACGCTTTTTGATACTAAATTAATGAAGTATTATAAAACAAACAATAAAAAATAGCTAAATTGCTTAAATAATAGGTGAATTTAGCTATTGATCGCTACAAAACCACGCTTTTTGATACTAAATTAATGAAGTATTATAAAACAAACAATAAAAAATAGCTAAATTGCTTAAATAATAGGTGAATTTAGGTATTAATCGCTAAAAACCCACACTTTTTGATACTAAATTAATGAAGTATTAAAAACAAACAATAAAAATTAGCTAAATTGTTTAAATAATAGGTGAATTTAGCTATTAATCGCTAAAAAACCACATTTTTTGATACTAAATTAATGAAGTAATATAAAACAAACAATAAAAATTAGCTAAATTGTTTAAATAATAGGTGAATTTAGGTATTAATCGCTAAAAAACCACAATTTTTGATACTAAATTAATGAAGTATTATAAAACAAACAATAAAAATTAGCTAAATTGTTTAAATAATAGGTGAATTTAGGTATTAATCGCTAAAAAACCACAATTTTTGATAGTAAATTAATGAAGTTTTATAAAACAAACAATGAAAATTAGGTAAATTGTTTAAATAATAGGTGAATTTAGCTATTAATCGCTAAAAAACCACTCTTTTTTAAATAAAATAATTGAAATATTATAAAACAAACAATAAAAAATAGCTAAATTGCTTAAATAATAGGTGAATTTAGCTATTGATCGCTACAAAACCACGCTTTTTGATACTAAATTAATGAAATATTATAAAACGAACAATAAAAAAAAGCTAAATTTTTTAAATAATACGTGAATTTTGCTAAAAATTGCTAAAAACCACACTTTTTGAAATAAAATTATTGAAATATTATAAAACAAACAATAAAAAATAGCCAAGTTTTTTAAATATTAAGTGAATTTAGCTATTAATCGCTAAAAATCCACGCTTTTTGATACTAAATTAATGAAATATTATAAAAAAAAAACAATAAAAAAATAGCTAAATTGTTTAAATAATATGTGAATTTAGCTATTAATCGCTAAAAAACCACAATTTTTGATACTAAATTAATGAAGTAGTATAAAACAACCAATAAAAATCAGCTAAATTGTTTAAATAATAGGTGAATTTAGCTATTAATCGCTAAAAAACCACGCTTTTTGATACTAAACTAATGAAATATTATAAAACAAACAATGAAAATTAGGTAAATTGTTTAAATAATAGGTGAATTTAGCTATTAATTGCTAAAAACCACTCTTTTTTAAATAAAATAATTGAAATATTATAAAACAAACAATAAAAAATAGATAAATTGCTTAAATAATAGGTGAATTAAGCTCTTAATCGCTTTAGCTTGTAATTAAATTAATGAAATATTATAAAACAAACAATAAAAAATAGGTACATTTTTATACCCTTCACCTCAGGTGGAAAAGGGTATATATAAGTTTGTCATAACGTTTGTAATTTCCTCAATATTGATTTTAGACCCCATAAAGTATATATATTCTGGGACCTTATGAGGAGAGAACTTGATTTAACGATGTCCGTCTGTCCATCTGACCGTCTGACCGTCTGTCCGTCTTACGTTTGATATGTGTTTTCCGGATAATCCAGACATGATAGCGGCTAGGTTGTTTTACATTTATGTTACATACAGTCCACCATTTCTTGCTATTGAAATTCAGCCAGATCGGTCTAAAAATGACGTAGATATGAGCAAAAAACCACGACTACCTCTAAATTTTTCCAAAAATCCCTTGTTGTTGTATTTTTTTAATTTCTGTATATCTTGAGAACGGCAAGAGCCAAAGTTTCCAAATTAAGTACACAAATTTAGGTTGCTAATACACACCATCTTACAAAATGTGGGCGGGATTGGAGAAGTGGGCGTGGTACCTCCCGTACAAAAAAAATTAAAAATTTTATAAAAACCTAAATTTAAGGGCTGCCATATGTCCTATGGATATGACTTATATATCAAAATATCGGAAATTTTTAGTAGAACATATTTTATAAAAAAACTCGGGAAAATCGGTTCAGATACAAAAAAGTTATGACCAAAATTAAATTTTTTTTAAATACCCTACTTTCGGGAACCATAGATCTCCCCGAGTCCAAGTTTTATAACCCAACTAACTGGCAAATTTCTTCTTAAACACGTCGGTATATAAATCTGTCAAATCGGTTACAAAATGGCTGAGTTATAATCAAAATACTGAAATCCCAAAAATTACTCTTTTTATACCCTTCACCTCAGGTGGAAAAGGGCATATAAAAGTTTGTCATAACGTTAGTAATTTCCACAATATTGATTTTAGACCCCATAAAGTATATATATTCTGGGACCTTATGAGGAGAGAACTTGATTTAACCATGTGATGTCCCTCTACCCCCCTTTCAATTGCTTACATATACTAGCATAATGCCAAATATGATTTTCGTTATCACCCTTCTTTATTATTTCATCTATTTAACGAAAATATTTTTACAAATAGAAACTAGGAATTTTTGTGTTTTTTGCTACTTAAAAACTCGCCAAAAATGATAAAAGAAAACAAACAAACACACATACATGGCGAAAACTATTTTGGTGAATATATTTCCCAACTTTGTGGTGAACAAAAACATCAGAAGTAATTACAACAAAACTTTGTTGAATTTTGTGAACAGTCAACGTGCCATATTTCATTTTAATGATATTCGATTAACGTTCCTTCATGGTTCAGTTGTCTAGGAGGTTTGTTAGAAACTGAGAGTTCCCGGTTCGATTCTTGGTTTTTTAAAAAGAAAATTTTTTTTTTAATATTTTTATTTTTTTTATGTTCTAAAAAAGATTTAAAACAAATATTTACCAGTTTTCGCTTTTTAAATTTTATTTATAATGAAGTTTGAGGTATTGCAAATATGTATGTATATGTAAAAATTATTTAGCTTTTGTCTAGTTGCTCTGTATTCTGCTCGCACAATGGTGAAGGGTATATAAGATTCGGCACAGCCGAATATAGCACTATTACTTGTTTAAATAATAGTTGAATTTAGCTATTAATCCCTTAAACCCACACTTTTTGAAATAAATTTATTGAAATATTATAAAAAAAAACAATAAAAACAAGCTAAATTTTTTTAAATAATACGTGAATTTTGCTATAAATTGCTAAAAACCACTCTTTTTTAAATAAAATTATTGAAATATTGTATACAAACAATAAAAAATAGCTACATTTTTTAAATAATAGGTGAATTTAGGTATTAATCGCTAAAAACCCACACTTTTTGATACTAAATTAATGAAATATTATAAAACAAACAATAAAAAATAGCTAAATTGTTTAAATGATAGGTGCATTTAGGTATTAATCGCTAAGAACCCACACTTTTTAATACTAAATTAATGAAATATTATAAAACAAACAATAAAAAATAGCTAAGTTTTTTAAATAATAAGTGAAATTTGCTATAAATTGCTAAAAACCACTCTTTTTTAAATAAAATTATTGAAATATTGTATACAAACAATAAAAAAATAGCTCAATTTTGTAAATAATAGGTGAATTTAGGTATTAATCGCTAAAAACCAAACTTTTTGATACTGAATTAAGGAAATATTATAAAACAAACAATAAAATAATAGGTGAATTTAGCCATTATTTGCTATAAACCAGCCTTTTGAAGTAAAATTATTGAAATATTAAAAAACAAACAATAAATCGCTAAAAACCGCTAAAAGAATTCTACATAGTAAAATACTACAACACTTAAATAATATCTTACAAAAAAAAGTCATGATATCAAAAACCATTAGTTAGAGTGACCAACTATATACAAAACTAATTACATATGATTTTAAACAAAAAGAAAAATAAAACAAGCAATTTTAGTTTGTTTATTTAAAAATTTAAAATAATAATTGAAATAAAAATCAGTAAACAACATAAGTAATAACACAAGTAAAGCAAATCAATGGGAATGTTGCTGGGCAATACGTAATTAACTATCTGAAATTCGGCCCTTATAAGAAGTAAACGGGTAAAATCTGAATATATATGCATGCACAGCGTGTAGTTTGCATACTTTTTTTTGTATGTACCTTATATTTTGAGGACATTTGCATACTATGAGGCCTGTCCTCAAAGTTTTACTTGCTTTACGTGTAATATGAAGACATTTTTTTCGAATTTCTTTATTTTTAACGCCATTTAAATATTTGTATATATGTGAGTTTGAAGTCAGCCATATACTACTTGCAAGAGAGAAAGAAACAAATATATAGCACATAAAAATTATTATTATTTGTACATAAAAGTTCTTACAGAAGCTTAAAGGAGTTGCGTCTTAATACGTATTTTGCAATTTGTCCATATATTCAAATTTTGAAATTCATTGTTAGATGAATTCCAGAAAAACGGGAGGCGATGGGCGGCTAAAATTTTATGGAATTTGTTGACAAAGTGGTATTTTATGTAAATTAATTATCAGAAGCTTAAAGGTGTTGCGTCTTCATAAACATTTTTAAATTTGTCCATATTTTCAAATTTTGAAATTCACTGTTAGATGAATTCCAGGAAAACGGGAGGAGATAATTTTGAAATATTATAAAACACTCAATAAAAAATTTCTAAATTTTTTAAATAATAGGTGAATTTAGCTATTAATCGCTAAAACCCACACTTTTTGAAATAAAATAATTGAAATATTATAAAACAAACAATAAAAAATAGCTAAATTTTTTAAATAATATATGAATTTAGCTATTAATCGCCCAAACCAACCCTTTTTGAAATAAAATTATTGAAATATTTGGGGTATTCACAAGGTGTCATAAAGTCATATGTCTTAAAATAATAACATTTAAAAATACGACTTTTTTGAATTTAAACCAGCTGATTTAAAAGAAATATAAAAAATAAATAATTAACTAACATCAAAATATTTTTTAATTCTTTTCCATGAATTAATAAATTAAATTGGGTCTTACCTGACTATTTTCCATTTTGCAGACGCAAATAAAAAATAAATTTTATTTTGTTTGTTTACCAAACAGCAGAGTCCTACGCCGATCTTATTTGACGCCGCAAGTGATTTCTTGCAAAAATTGCTAGCCGCAGGTCAAATTTTTTATGTTAACCGGATAAAATCATACCATCAACGGCGACGGCTACAAGAACTAACGCGATACGGCTCAGCCGCTCAGCTCTGGTCTCTTCTGATTAATTACGACTGCACAATAAACATAGCAAGCAACGTTCTATTTGTTTAAGACACTTTTTGTTTACAAAGCAACAACAATTTGTTTAAACCATTGTAAAATGTTAGAACATTATGACAATATAACATGATAGCACACCTTGTGAATACCCCAATTATAAAACAAACAATAAAAAATAGCTAATTATTTTAATTAAATGTGAATTTAGCTATTAATCGCTAAGACCCACACTTTTTGAAATAAAATAATTGAAATATTATAAAACAAACAATAAAAAATAGCTAAATTTTTTAAATAATATGTGAATTTAGCTCTTAATCGCCCAAACCAACCCTTTTGGAAATAAAATTATTGAAATATTATAAAACAAACAATAAAAAATAACTAAATTTTTTTAATAATATGTGAATTTAGCTATTACTCGCGCAAACCAACCCTTTTTGAAATAAAATTATTGAAATATTATAAAACAAACAATAAAAAATAGCTAAATATTTTAAATAATATGTGAATTTAGCTATTACTCGCGCAAACCAACCCTTTTTGAAATAAAATTATTGAAATATTATAAAACAAACAATAAAAAATAGCTAAATTTTTTAAATAATATGTGAATTTAGCTCTTAATCGCCCAAACCAACCCTTTTGGAAATAAAATTATTTAAATATTATAAAACAAACAATAAAAAATAACTAAATTTTTTTAATAATATGTGAATTTAGCTATTACTCGCGCAAACCAACCCTTTTTGAAATAAAATTATTGAAATATTATAAAACAAACAATAAATAAATACGAACATTTAAAAAAAAAATTTTAAGAAACGCTTTTCTTAAAAAAGAACATTTAAAAAAATTTTGCCCCCCCCCTAGATTTTATCCTGGTTACGCCCATGTATTCGTGTATTGTCATGGGAATATGTATGCCTGTAAAGTTAGCATGTAAAATGTTTGCCCCCCCTAGATTTTATCCTGGCTACGCCCATGTATTCGTGTATTGTCATCGGGAATATGTATGCCTGCAAAGTTTCATCCATTTGCATTGAGTATAAGGCGGTTTAATTAACGTTACAAGATTTGAATTTCCGAAGTAAAGCTAAATTTTAAAAAAAGCTAAATTTTTTTAATAATAGGTGAATTTAGGTATTAATCGCACAAAACAACCCTTTTTGAAATAAAATTTTTGAAATATTATAAAATAAACAATAAAAAATAGCTGTATTTTTCAAATAATAGGTGAATTAAGGTATTAATCGATAAAAACCACACTTTTTGATATTATATTAATGAAATATTATAAAACAAACACGTATAAAGACGCAAAACCTTTAAGCTTCTGGTAAAAAAGTATCATATGGCTGACTTCAAACTCACATATATACAAATATGTATTTAAATGGCGTTGTTTCTTTCACTCTTGCAAGTAGCATATGGCTGACTTCAAACTCACATATATACAAATTTGTAATTAAATGGCGTTGTTTCTTTCACTCTTGCAAGTAGCATATGGCTGACTTCAAACTCACATATATACATATATGTATTTAAATGGCGTTAAAAATAAAATTTTTGTAGCAAGTATGGCAACTATAAAAATCGAAAGGTTTAAAAAAATGTTAAATTAATGCATTTAAAGCGCATATATCGAACGTTTTACAATAATATATCAATATATATACACAGCGGAATAAATTGAACAAAAAAAAAAAAAATCCGTAAAAAATGTCTTCAATCTACAATGTCTTCATATTACACGGAAGGCATATAAAACTTTGAAGACAGTCCTCATAGCATGCAAATGTCCTCAAAATATAAGGTACATACAAATAATGTACCCAAACTACGCGCTGTGCATACCTATATAAATATATATATATATATATATTATAGTGGAGAGGGTATTATGCGTTTGTGCTGATGTGTGTTACACCTTAAAATACTGGGTCCTAGAACTTTCTTAAAGTATATCGATCGATTTAGAATCACTTTCTGAGTCGATCAAGCGATGTCCGTCCGCCTGGCTGGCTGGCAGGCAGGCTGACTGCCTGTCCATATAACCTTGTGCGCAAAGCACAGTTTTGAAAATAGCTTAATGAAATTTGGCACATAGGTTCTAATGGGCCCAGGGACCAAGCTTATTAAAAATGCGCCCCATTTTTCATATAGCTCCCAAACAAGCTGCTTCCCGGAATAGGGTATTTCTGCCCATTATCAAACCAATTTTAATTAAATTTAAAACTTAGATAGATATTTATTTATATGGACACATAGCTCCCAAACAATCTGCTTCCCGGAATAGGGTCTTTGTGCCCACTATCAAACCAATTTTAAAAAAATTTTAAACTTAGATAGATGTTTATTTATATGGACACATAAGCTATGTATTTAAAAAAAAACGGACCACGAAGGAGATAGGGGGCAATTGCTGCCTCTCAGAAACTATCCAACCGATTTCAGAGAAATTTAAAACATAAGGATCTATCTATTTACATATATAGAAACATAACCAATGCATTTTTTTTTAATAGGACCACGAGGGAGATATAGGGGCAATTTTTGCCTCTCAGAAACTATCTAACAGATTTTAATACAATTTAAAATATAGATAGATCCTTTTGTATTTCCTTATCAAGCTAATACCGCCTAAAATCTTTAATGTAATTAAAACACAATTCTATTACATTTTTCCCGACGTTTCGTCGATTTTTTCTCGACTTCTTCTGGGGATACGTCTATTTAATAAAAACATAACATTTATTAACAAAATTTTAAACAAATAACATTGAAAACTTACATTTTTTACATTATTACATCAAAATGGCAAAATTTACATTTAACATATATAACGCAACAACATAAAATATTAAGTTATTTTTAAAAAACATATTTCCACAACACAACTTATTTTATGGCGACTCGATAACTTGCACAAAGATTGTTTGTATCTTCTTTTAGATTCATCGTATTTTTTATGTTTTGTTGGATCCTTAAGCTTTCTTTAGTAAATCGTTTTCTTATAGAGTCTTCTCTGTCTAATATCCTTATTTGTTGGAAATCTGGTACATGTTGAGATTCAATCATATGCATATCTAATGCTGTGGTCTCCTTCTGTTTTGCAATGTCCTTATTCATATAGCCATACACTCTCGAAATTTGTTTTAAAGTACTGTGGTGTAGGGTATCGCATGGTCGGGCTTGACCGACTATACTTTCTTACTTGTTATGATTACGGTAAACTCGATGTTGGTATTGCAAACCCTATTACAAGCATTTTTGTGTGAATTAGCTTAAAGTGGGGAACAGAATTGTCGCTGTAGTACAACGTTACGAATAGCGCTGCAAGCTGTCGAAAGTTCAAAGCGGCAGTTTCAAAGTAGTTTTAACAGAATACGTAGTTCTTATAGTCGTTGCAGTTGAAGTTGAAGCGCAAAATTCGAACGCGCTACAGAGTATTCTTCAGGTTCAGCTAGTTGTACTTTATTCTGTTCCATGCCTAGGGCCCAATCAGAATGTGAATAGGAAACTTTTTGTTAAATTTTATGAAACTGTCATTTGCTAAGGAAAGTGCAAAATTGATCGCACATTCCGTACGGAATCAAATGTTTTTTTTTGTTTGGTTTTTTAAATGTATTTGAGAGCAGTGTTCGACAATAAACAGTACATTATTTAGCGTTCGGCTCACATACCCAAGAACGATATCTATTTTTTTTAGTGATTGTGTAGACGAACACAACCCTTAACCCATTAGATCCCACTATACTCGCTTGAGTACAGAAAATCACCGAATTTTATGCCCTCGTAACAATATCGTTATTATCTTTTTTGAAGAGCTGTTCGCTTAAAATATTACTTTAGAGTGTAAAGAGTAAATCTGTATCAAAAGAAACTTAACATGTGTAAGAGTGAACTAATATTCTAATATTCTTAAAAAGGTGATTCCCGTTTTTCAGTATTTTGCACTTGTCATAGCTATTTTTTTTATATTTTGCTAGTGTTGAGCTTGACGCGGAGAAGATCGCTTGAAATTTAAAGCTAATCTAACTAAATTTAAGTATAATTATTAAAATTTGTTGAAAAAGTGGTTAAAAGTGTTTTTTGGTAAGCATTATTATTGCTGTACTCGTATGAGTACAATGGGATAATACATGTTATAATTTTCATATCATAATTGTAGTTATTTTGCGATGGACGTTAACATGTTTTATGGTAAAAAATTTGAAAATATTGCTGCTGCATTTGATTATGCTGAAAGTAATAGTCACACGAGTTTTGGCTTTACCATAATTCCTCCAAATGCCGATCACGAAACAGATGAAGAAGAAATTGACGAAGGAAATTTAGTACGTAATGATTTTCCACATTTCAGGGGAGTAAGAATTGCTTGGAGATAGCGACAGTGATGATAATGATGTTCCACTCTCAGAGTTAAGGAAATCGATGTTAGGACCATCGGCAATAAAATGGAGGAAGAGACCAATGAATATAGATATACAGAGCTCTTTTGAAACTTGAATACAAATCTCCTGTAGAAGTATTTGAAACAGTTGTTGATAATGATGTTGTGCATCTAATCATTGACCAAACTATGAAATACGCCTCACGACACAACATGCATAAGTTTAACATTACTCCGGAAGAGCTAAAGGTATTTATTGGCTTCTCTACAGCGTTTATCACTCCTTACCAAGAGAGCGCATGTATTGGCAGTTAGACGAGGATACGCACTTACCATTTATTTCCAATAACATGTCTAGAAATCGTTTCCAGGAAATTAAACGCTACTTACATCTTGCTGATAACTCTCGATTGGATTTGAGTGATAGAATAGCGAAAATTAGACCGCTGTCAAAAATGTTGTGTTCTTTTAGATCTAATTGATTATACACCCCATTGTCCCATTGTACTCGTACGAATACAGGTCAAAAAACACTCTTCAAAAAAATTTTTTTTTTATTTTTTTTTTCCTTAATTGAACTCTTATAAGCTCGATTTAATAGAAAAACGTGTGAATTTTTTATTTAAAAGAAGCTTGGGATCAAATGGGTTAATACCGTTCTTAACTATTTATAAGAAAGAGCCCAACCTTATGTTGTTTGTATATTGTGTATATGTTTGTCTGAAATTATTTTGCAGGGGCCTAATTACCACATTCGATATCGAGTAAGCTATCGTATCGAGTAAACTATCGTATTTTTCTGAATACGATAGACACTGACGTATCGAATGAAAACTAGAGAGATGTAATGTCTTTGGTTACTCGATATCGAATGCTATAATCTCAAATTACGATACATTTCATTCGATATAGACAGTCATAATACCAAATTAAAAAACTCCGATCAACTTTGCTCGATATCGTATGCGGTAATTAGACCACTGGCTTTTTGTTTTGTGTTCGTATGTGTATTTTGTTTTTGTAAAAAATGTTTGGTTTTTTTACCAGCCAAAAGTGACGAACATTAATCAGCCGCACCAAACACATTGAAGCTTGTGAATTAACAAATTTCGAACGGAATTAAATGTTCTCATCTTTTGTCGAGTTTGATAAAAACAGTATTATTTTTGTGTTCGAAAGATGACAACCAGGGAAACGTTATTTTTTTAATGATTTTCTACACAAACACTTTTAGCGTTTGTGTTTTCCAAAAATCTACCGAACCGAACACTCAGGAGCCATATTTAGTATTTATTTTCGAACACTATTTGAGAGGCTTTTCGTAAATTTTTGATAGAAGCTTAAGCTTGTTTATATTTATGACAAAAAAATTTTGTTTTGAAATAAATTAACAAGTTCTAAAGTTTCATAACGGTCATGAACCTATTCTTAATATGTGATCCCTAAGACCCTTACATATTCGAAATTTAAAGGAAGTTTATGGACGAGAGAGGGAAAAAGTGAAGTTTGCCCTTACGAGTTAACATCGTCTATTTGCCTTTCAATTTACAAAATGTGAAAGGGATCGTAGAAAACACAGCCATGCTTTGAACTTATTTTCTTTTCCGAAGTAAAGGGATACAAAATTATTAGGTTAAGTACAAATTACTATCACTGCATACATTGTATGACTTTTGATATGAATGTTTTAAATGTACCCACTTTCTTCTTATTTTTATAATCCCCAACATCTGGCAGCGTTTCCGTGCGTGCTCAGATGAAAACAAAAGATACGGAATAACAATAACAAGAACTACAAAAGCTAATTACATATGCATATCTTCAAATAAAATGTTAAATTATAAAACTTACCAGATTTGGATTTTACAGCAACAGCAGCAACGTTTTGTGTTTCTATTTCGGTGTCCATTTCCATGTCGGTGTCAAAGCCGTAGCTTCGAAAGCGTGCATCACCATAACTTTGCATTTTAATTATTAACAACACTCAAACACCAAGTAAATAATTTTTTTAGTTTTATTTTTTTTTTTTTTGTTCACTTCTGTTGTTGTACTATTTTAAAAGACTTGTAGTCCAAAACACCCACTTGATTTAGTATTCCAAACGAATAAAATATTTACTTTTGTATTTTTTATTATAATTCTTTTGTTGCACGAAAAATTCCACTTTATTTACTGCCTCTGTGTTCACTTATTCACTCACTATCACTTCGTATTTAACAAACTTTCCGATAAAAGGAATTTATGTTGCAACGTTTGTCTGCTTGTGGATATGTATGTATGTATATGTGTTCGGGTGTTTGTTTGTAGTTTGCTGGGCTTGTCACTCTGTTGGCAATAACGAACAATTAATGAAAACGTATCAAATGAGTGGAGATTTATTAAAAACTGCAGCAACAACAACGACGTCACAAGCGACGAAGTATGTAGTAAAAAAAGTTTTGTTTGTTAGTCAATTATTTACAAACACACACTGTATGTATGTATGTTTTTTTAGGTGTAAATAACAGCAATTAAAAAAAATGCTTTGTTTTTGTGCGTTTTCTTTTCCCCTGTTTTCCGTGTTAGAAAATGTGGTTCTTTTTTTTTTGCTTGTTTTATCTCAACACCCTTGTTTTTGTTTTTATTAAGTCAATTGTTACAATTTATTTAAATCTTTTAATGGTTAATTTTTAACAAACATGTAGGTGCTTGTTGGAAAAAAATAAAGAAATTATTAAACTTTATTTGCATTAAAGTGTGTTTTTTAACTCTAAACCGCTAATTTAAATTTGTATTAATAAAAAAACAACTCTTAAATAAACGCTTTTATTTGTCCGCACAAATTGTGAAATTGTCAAATGCTGAGAAAATACTAAATGATTTTTAGCTAAAGTTTGCATAGATATGCACATATGCGAGAGCAGCAACAGTAGTGTTGGTTGGCCGACTGACTGACTGGTTAGTTGGGTTGTTTTGCTTTTGTTCTGCTTTGGCTTGCAATTAAAATCTGATGTGGGTTGATAAAATATAAACAGGTCTTTTGCGGCCTTATTTTCTCTCTATCGCTCTACTGCCATTGTATGCTCATTTACTCGCATTTGTTAGACTGTAACACTGTTTGAATAAAGTGTCATTATTATTGCACATTTCTAGGCATTTTGTTAGCGGAAAACGGAAGTTAGTTTTTTTGGTTTTTCGTAATATGTTTTGGTTGGTCATCAATTTGTTGGCATTAACAAAACAAACGGGTACAAAAAAATGTACTTAAAGAGCTGTGTTCTAAGCACTAAATGCCAGTCATAATATGAGAGAGCAGGGCTGCCAGATTTGGGGTTTTAACCATAATAAACGAAAATTAAGTTGTTGAAAGGGATAAAAATTGTCAATAGGGTTTAAGGTTGTCATTGGGAATACTTAACAAAAAAAATATCGAATTTTTTAGGAAAATTTCTAAAAACTTGTAGTTTTTCCTTTCATTTTTGAAAAAGTAAAATAACATGTGAACTTATATCCATTTACAATAGGTGAGTTAATTGATTTGCCGCCCTTTAAATGGATGTGTTTATAAATGGCACTTAAGCTTGGTACAGACGATAGTAAGATCTTACAATGTTGTTATTTTTCTGACAATGGTGCCATTAATGCATTTATTTCCAAATGAAAATGAGCTTCCAATGTTCACACATTTGCAAGACATTTTAAGGCAATTTTATTGACAACATTGTAAGATCTGACCATCGTCTGTACGAAGCTTTAGTCAACAAGAGGGTATTAACTCAAAATTTAAAAATGTTTAGTAAAAGCAAAACAATTTTTCATTTTACATGAAAGGCATATGAACAATAATTTTTAAGCCAACCTTTTCATTACCAAAAATAAAAAATAAACAAAAAAATAAGCATGAAATGTTTACAGCGGGTAGATACATATAAACATCACGTGTCGATTCCTTCCAACAAGTGAACAAATATAAATTTTGAGTAAATACCTACTTGTCATTCCCTACATTCTTCAAAATATATTTCTTACAAAGCTGAGTTTATACTAAAGGAGCCTTATCATTATTTCAGCAACAGCTGTAAAAACATATTACTATTTTGTAAATTGAATTATTTTATAAATTGTATTTTAATTTATGACGGAAAATTATAAATGTCGTGATTTTATTTTGTCCTTACTGTATTTTATTGTTTGTGAGAATTATTTAATTTAGCTTATTTTTATAATAATTATTTCACTCAACTGTGACTATTGATCTCTTTTTGCATTTTCTTTTAACTATTGTACACAACTATTAAATTCTCAATTAATTTAATTTCACTCAACTCTCTTTTTATCATTTACTTTAATTACCGATATTTAAATATAAGAAGATATGTATATAATTTGATTTTTGTTCACTATTCATCTAGCCATCGAGCTGATAACATCGAAATAAATAAAGGGCTATGAACTAAAAATTCTATTTTAATTTAAAAAAATAATAATCAACATTTATAAATTATCTTATTTTTGGGCGAATGTAACGCTAAATCCGTTTGTTCTGTCTGGTTTAGACTCTATAACTTTTATATTTTCCATCGACCTACCGAGTCTCGTCTCCTACATAGCTAATTTCTAAGTCGCAAGCAAAACAGCCGATAAAGTAACAGAAAATCAATCAGGATATGTTTACTTTGTTTTTTTTTAGATATTAAAGCAAAAAATTAACTTTGCAAAAATTTTAATTTTAAATTTTGGCAAAAAAATGTGTAAAATTTCCTATTGTGCACAGTAAAGAATTAACTCAGGCTGAATGTACTTTGCTTTCACTACCATTGAATTTTACAAAGACACAAATTCGCTATATTGTGCTTTAAATTAAATATAAAAATTCATCTTTTTAGGATAATATATACCACTAACAAATACTCTTTTTTTTAAAGCGATTAATTTGGGATTTTTTCTTATTAGAGGGCATATTTTGGAGAATTTTTTTTTAAGGAGGAATACTTTTCTTGGCAGCCTTGTAAGAGAGTTTGAGTTGGTGTTGCCAGATTTTGGAAGAGTTATTTATGTCTATTACACAGCGTTTACATTTGACAGTAGCCCGTTTCTGTATTTCTCACATCGTAAAACTTTTTTGAATTTAAAATATGTTTATATACTATTTTTTAAGATAAATAAAAAATAGAAGGAATATAAATGATGAATGCATAATTAATATGATGAAAATAAACAAAAAAACAATTGTTATATTTTGTTATATAAAATTTTTTTTAGCCTTTTCTTGTTTTGGTTTTAATCAGTGCTGCCAGATAAATTTGTGTCAAAATCGTCAATTTCCTGAGAAAATCTTTTTCTTTTTTACCTGAAATAGACTTAGTAGTTAAAATTAAAAAAATCGGTTCATAAATAAACGGGTTAAAGACCCAGTAAAATCTTCGCCTACAAAATATTATGTTAAGTAATCAGAAACACATAAAAGCACTACATACAATTCTACTGAAAAACTAATGAATTTTACAAGGGTTGTGCCAAAATGAACAAATTCAAAAGTAAGTATTTTTTTTTTATCTAAATACATCCAGAAAAAAGTAGTTATCGAAGTTCTTATGGAAGAAAGCTACTGAATAACGAGTGAAAGAAGCTATCCATTTTGAAAAAGTTTTTACTGGGAGACAAACAAATTTCTTTCTTGCCGGAATAATGGTTTTGGCCCAAAAGTGTACATATAAGATAAGAATATCAAATATCAATCATATTTTGTATATGTATATAAGAAGTATTAAATGTTCAAAATAAGCCAAGTCGGTCCATTACTTTCCCTCGAAATTTTGCTTTTGCCGATACATTTTTTAGGGAAGAGACAAACAATTTCGAGGACAATTTTCACAATAGGGATAAATATCAAAATTTAACCCTTGTATAATAAATAAATACAACTGGTTGTGATCAGTTGTAATTTTTGTTATGTTTTTGTTCACCGCAATTTAGCAAAGTTGTAAACCATAATACAAAAATTATGAAATTTCAACTCAACTGAGTTGAGTTGTAAACCGTAATAGGGGCCTAACTGTCTTCGTGACGTAGGCGTCCAGACAGTAGTTAAGACAGTTCACTTTTTAAAATATGTCAAACGTTAATGTCGCAGCTCAAGCCCAGCTTAACGTATTTTGTATAAACTAAACAAATTTAAAAAAGCCTAAAATAACTATATTGTGTGAACAAACATAAAACTTAACTAAATTATAAAAAATCAAAGCAAAATATGTTAAATTTTTTTTACATTTTGATTTTTTCCCCCCTTTTGCTAACAATACTTCAGATTACTGTTAGCAAATGTCAAATCACTGTCCAATTTTATTTATTTATTTATTTAATTAGAAAAATTACAGTACAACAAGACTTTCAATCTTATATAATAGTACTGCTGATACAATGGCAGATTAATTTGAAGTTACTTAGAGATTAGAGAAATTATTGATATTAATAATAAGTAAAAGTAGACAAAAATTTTAATATAAGTTACAGAATTTTAAGCAAAATGAGAAAGTATTGCAATGTTAAAGTGCTTAGCATTGCCTAGGACTTGTATATTAGATGGGAGTTCATTCCAGAGACGGATGGCATTAACGAAGAAGTGTCTTTCTGATATTAGTTTACGGTATCGAATGGAGTTTATTTTGTATCCTCTATTGGATCTTGAAAACGTTATTCTTTTGTGAAGATATGCAGGTTGTTTACTATAAATAATTTTGTGCAAAAATAGTATAGTGCGGCATTTTAGTAGGTTTTCAAAAGGTACATTAAAATTTGGTAAGAAAACTGTGATATTCTACTGTATCTAGTTCTACCATAAATATGTCTTGCAACATTATTAAATGTAACTTTGAGCTTAGTCTGGCATAGTGAATTGCAGCTTGAAAAAATTTCGCAACCATGAAGAAGTGTCGGCAGTAAAAATGTCCTGGCAAGAAGCATGGGTATATTAAATGGAGTGAAATATTGCGTGGTCCAAAGATGTCTTAGCATGGAGTAAGTTTTTCCACAAATGAAGTTTACGTGACTTGACCAAGTTAGTTTATTATTAATTACAATTCCAAGGTTTTTTGCAGTATCAACTATGTCAATTACGGATTGCCCAACGAGTATTGGTGGTAGATTTGAGTGTACATAGCTGATTTTTTTGCGTTTAAGCAAAGACCATTTATTAAGGCCCATCTATAAACTTTATCAAGATCATGGTTTAACTTTTCGATGCATTCATTGATACAAGATGGCGAACAGCTAATGTACAGCTGTACATCATCAGCGTACATGTGAATTCCACAATAGCTGACTCTAGACGGTAGGTCGTTGGAATAAATTGAATATAGAAGAGGGCCCAGAATTGACCCTTGCGGTACACCTCCTGTAGTCAAGCAAATGTCAGATTTTTCAGAACCTGAGCTTACAAGTTGAGTTCTGTTATAAAGATATGACGAAATTAATTAAACAGCAGTGTTTGAGAAATGGCACATGTGTTTTAATTTTTGGCAGAGTAAATTGTGTTCGACAGTACCAAATGCCTTTGAGTGATCAAGTAAGATTAGAAATGATATCATGTTATCATCCATCTTTGATCGTAGTTCCTCACAAACGTCAATTAATGTAGATATACAGCTATGTTTGGGGCTGAAACCAGATTGCCTATCAGATTCTATTGATTGATTATATAAGTGTTTTGTCATTTGCCCATTGACTAGTCTTTCAAAAACTTTTGATAAATACGGTGGTAGTATTGCGATAGGTCTATAACTTTTATCGGCCTTTTGAATAGGTTTAATTTTTGCCTGCTTCCACAATAATGGGAAAGTTGACGTTGTTATTACAGTATTCATCAAGTGTGTTAATTGTGGGAGTATATATGGAGTTATTAGTTTAATAAATTTAGGATGGATACCATCATGCCCAACCGAATCTGACTTAACATCAAAAATGGACTTCAGGACTTCTTCCTGGGTGGTATTCGTAAGCTCAAATCTAACCTGGTGTTCATAATTTGTAGTGCTAGTACAGAAGGCATTAGTAGATGCATAGTATGTACGATTAGCATCAGGCACTGTTATACTTGAAAATTCAGTATTTAGTTGGTTTACGCCAATTTTGTTCCCATCATGTATATAGTTTTTACCAATGCCTATTGAGCGGATTTCCTTCCATTTCCTCTTTGAGCTAGTGGCTGATTGAAATTTTTACATTTACATGTTTACATTTCTTCTGCTGATCTTGAAAATATTGTAAAGTTCACTGGTTCTAAATCTTTTCCACCTTTCATATGCTATATTTCTTTTATCAATCGAGGTTTTAATATCGCTTGAAAACCAGGGGTTGTCAGTCTTTAGCTTCTTAGTTTTAACAGGAATATATTTTTCATATAAGTATTGTATGTTATTAGTCAAGAATATAACCTGTTCATCACAAGATGGCATGCCTGCAAAATATGCTAGACAGTAGACAAGATAGTTGGAAAAGTGTGCATGTATTAGTGAACAAATTTGAATGTATTCCCTGCCGTAAAATGAGTAGCTTACTACAAAAAAAGCCAACTTTAAGTAAGCTTGTATAGACTAACTTAAAGCCAACTACTAAGCAATGCAAAATTTACATTAACCAAAGTGTATACACACACTGTGAATTTAAAGTAGAGAGAGCCAAGTCGATTGGCAAACAAACGGCTCCAAGGCCCACAAAAGATTTAATTATTTAGGGCCATTATTACAATATACGGAGTAGAAATTGGTAATCGGTAATGGCCAGGTTATAGTATAATTAAAAAATTAAATTAAATAACTAAATACAATTTTAATAAAATAGTTTATTTAAAAAAACCAACTAACGGCCATTTTCACCAAGTTCGGTTATAATTAACTATCGGTTATAGCTGTCAAAACATATTGGTAACCGGAACTTTAATTGAAAGTTAGTTTTAACCGAACTTGGTGAAAATGGCCATTAAAGTAGTAAGTTTTTAGCTAGCTACAAAAGTTAACGGCTAGGTAACTAACTTTAAAGTTAACTGAAAGTTATGCAGAGTCGGACAATTGTCTACTTCCTAGGACATCAAAATGTTAAAATAGTTAGTTAATTCCATATAAAAGTAATACAAGTGTCAACCACCACTACTTGAGAAATAGTTAGCTTTCAGTTAATTTAAAGTTAACTGAATGTCCGACAGGGTTGCTACTGTTTTGCCAGTACTGGCAAATGTAAACGCCAGGTTAGTGTTCTCATATTTGTGGAATTGTCCCCGATTAGGAGATTTTTTCTGTAATTGGGGATACAAATTTCGTGAAAATTGGCAGGGGATTTTTTTGGGGGAAAAAATACCATTTTGTGCTAGGGATTTTTGTGGATACATAATATATTATTATAAATGCCATTTTTATGAGCTTACTGAACTAGTTTTTAATATGCTTTCTGTACCAGCAAGAAACGCTTGTGTTGAACGAGTGTTTTCTCTAATGAATACAACCAAAACCAAAATTCGCAACAGAATGCAGTATGAGTTAAAAGTAGCTCTTCTTAGAGTAAATACACACTACAAATAATAGTTTGCTGTGATAAATTTATTTAATTAATAAAATTTTTTTTAATGCATTATATTATTGGGGATTTTTTTTCAATAAGCTTTGAAAAATGATATCTACTAAGTGATTTTCATTTTCTGCTTCGTACATACGTGCTCTTTTTCTATAACTTTTTAGAAAATTTCAGAAGTAGTGGCCAGAACTTTATTTAAAATGTTGGTTTTCAGTTGGGGAATGGTTCTTGGCTTGTTATATACTCTCAATATCACCAAAGAAAACTGTCAGGAGCTGTTAAATCTGGTGAACTTAAAATTGCTTGGGCGCAAAATAATGCGTTTGCCAAATATGCAATAGAACGATCTTATACTTTCTCTGTGCTTTATTATTGCAACAGTGTTTAATTGTGTTTGCTCCTTCGTACCTTTAAAATCCCAAATATATTTTTGTAGGTCTTGAAGTATCTTTATCACTATATTCATATAAGTTATCTGAATATCATGACATTGACTTAATGTAAAACTTTTTAATGGTCTGCTAAAAAGTTCGATTTTAATAACGACCTTTGTGTGTAATAAAATTTAACCAGTTGATTATAACTTAATTATGCGCCTTTTTGTCAACCAATTTAGTAAATTTAACCGACATTCAAGAAATTTAAAACATAATTTATGAAAAGAGCAAAATATTGAAAAATTTTGGAGGTAGTATTCCAAGTAACAAGTTGTGATCAATCCGAAACTTTTTTTATATATCAAAAAATAGATACATACAATTTTTCTGTTACGTGATCTACAGTATATATTTTACAGTATATATTTAAAAAAATTAATTTTAGCAAAAATAATGTAAGAACACCAGACTTTTTTAAAAAAAATTTCGATTGTACAAACCAAGGTCTATCCAATAGGTCTGCGCAAGAAGCCAGATGTTTACTTGGTTTATTCCTCAACGATGTCAAAAGTTGTTTACATTTTCCTTATACATGTGTATTTTTGTTTACGTTTTCGGTTTTTTTGCACACATACATGCACACAAATCAAATTTTTCCTTTTGTTTTCCCTGTGCAGTAGTAATATTTTGGCAACGACGGGGAAAATTACACAAACAAAATGCCTGTTGTTTTATGTATAGTTGTATTGTTGTAGAAGTAAGCAGACCTATTGGATAGGCCTTGGTACAAACTTTAAGTCCCCATTTACACTAGGGACATTTCATGTCGGACAGACGAAGTTTGAAGGCGAGGGGTCGAAAAGGTAGACTGTGTAGTACATGAGTATCTGTACTGGACATTTTTTCATTTCCCTTTCTTACTTTTCGTAGTTTACATACAAGTATTAATTTCTGTCTGACTTCTAATGTCTCATATGTAAACGCTTCAGGTAAGATTAAAAGAGAATTCAAAAAATGTCCGGCAAGAAATGTCCCTAGTGTAAATTGGGACTAAGCAATCAAAGAAATGACTTTTAATTTAAATTGTTTTATATGGCAACGCTAGGTGCGAGTCCGTACTTTTTGGGTAAAGTTTGCTAAATGAGATTAAAAAAAAATTTCTCTCACTAAAGTACGGGAACAATAAAAACCAAATTTCTACCCCAAAAGAAAACTTTAATGTAAAATGTGTTCAAATAAAAACATAAATGACACATCAGCATGTATGAAAGTAAAATTCAATAATGTACTTACATTTTTCAACATTTTCTATTGTTTATTTATTTTTTGTTTATTTTAACACTTTTGTTTATTTTTAAAATTGTTTGTAGTTTTTTTATTGCTTATTTATTGACACAGCTGATTGTTTTATAATTTTCTCAATCTGCCCAAAGAAAAAGTGTGGGCTACCAGCGTTGTCAGATGTGGTGATTTCTCGCCAAACCTGGTAATTTTCAAATTTGTTTGGCGACCTAATTTTTGATTATTCTTGGCGATTTTGAAGAAATTTGTTTTGAAATTCGTTAAATTCAATACTATATTATTATAAATAATATTATTATTATTCTAGTATTTTTAGGTTTGAAATTTAAAACATTCATATGTATGGTCAGTATTTGAAAGTGTGTTTTTAAATGGCTTTTGAAGATAATGAAAATCTTCGAGAAAATTGTTTTTCATATTTAAAAATGCCCTTTAAAGAATCAATAAATAGAATTCCTTAATTCGTGGCCTTAGCACAACAAGATTTCATCTTACATGTAGCTTAGGTACAAATAAAACCTTGTGTCCTAAGGTCGCAATATGTATAATATACATATTATATATATATATACAATAATTATACATATGTAGCAATTTATTATCTTTATCTATCTTCTATAGGGTGACCGTTAAAATCAAAAGTTGGATTTCTTTAGGTCTCACTCGCCAATTTGGTGGGTATTGATAAAAAAAAACAACTCCAAAATTTTTTTAGGACGATTGGCGAAGGCTAGGCTGTCCCTCAAGCCCGCCAAAGTTTGAGAAAAATCGTAAAGTCCGACTTGTATGACTTATAGGTTCAGGAAAATATTAATTTTACATAAAAATCGTTTTCTAAGAAGTTGTTGTTAGTAAAGTTTCCAACAACTTTTGCCTTAACAAGTTTTCTCTACAACTCATATTGAACAAAACCTAATAAAAATAAAAAGTATACAGCAGCATTGATGCGAATTTTTTCTTTAGAAGTGTTTTTTCTTACACACGCCAATTCAGCTTTAATATTTGTGTTTATGTGCGTTTGCTTAAAAAAAATAGTCAAACGCATATCATTTGTTTCTAACGTACCACGGTTGATAAAGTTGGTGCAATTGTACTTTTTGATACAATTCAAAGCCAAAAAGTACGGTAGTACCCCCGTGACTCATTTGGTACTATTTCCAAATTTTTCTCAAATATTTATAATTGATATAAAATGGCAACTCGTATTTACTGTCCAATGAATATAAACGATGTTTGGTGCAAATGGTTTTGCCAAAGTGCAAATGGTTTTGCCAAAGTGCAAAATTAAGTAGCGTTTTTTTGAAATCTTAAGGAAACTCTGTGTATTTTGTTGTTGGATTTAGCAAAACAGCTATGATATTTTGCATTTGCTATTTGCAAGACCATTTGCAACAAACACTAAACTTTGCTATTGTTAATAGACTTTTGCACTTGATCATTGGACGATTGCATATGCCACATTCTAAATCAAGTATCAGCGGCAGCATAAGCCTTCATGCCAAAATATTATAAAAACAAAGGAACGAAATAGACCGTATGTACCAATGGTTTCAAGTGGAACCGAAACAAAAGTCTTTTTCTTTTAGAAAAAAAAAATTATTTATTACTATTGGGGTCGAAAAAGAACGAATTTAGAAGTTCGTAAGTACGATATTGGTTTTATTATTATTATATTATTATATTTGTCATCCCTGTAACATACCTGCACGCTTTCTTTATTCTTTAAGGGGGCTCTCATATAAAATTGTCAACACAGACTAGAAATATATTGAAGAAAAAGCCCCAGAACCGCCAAGGAATCGCCCTAAGGGGGATTAAATATATGACGGACCTTCATTAGTTTTTTGTGCTTAACAGTTTCTTAAAACATACTTGCCTTCTATCTCCACCCTTTAGGGGGGCTCCCATACAAATATGCCGGTTTAATATAATTCTTAAATTTGGCCACTGCAGCGCCAAGTTTGCCCTTAGTTGGGTCAAATGTATGACCAACCTCACATAATTTGTTTTATCCCCATTGCCAAAAAATTTGGTTTCTAAAACGACTACGCATATTAGAAAAACCTATAACAATTGTTAAAGGTAATATTATTGTGGAATTTCGTTTTTTATACCCTCCACCACAATTAGTTGTGAAGAGGGTATATTAAGTTTGTCATTCCGTGTGAAACTTCTTTATTATTCATCTCCGACCCCATAAAGTATATATATTCTGGATCCTTGAGTAATTCTAAGTCGATTTAGCCATGTCCGTCTGTCTGTCCGTCTGTTGAAAACACGCTCACTTTCGAACAACTCAAAACAAATGAACAAACTTGGTGCCAAATTGCTTGTAGTTATCCTAAGCAGTTTGGGATTGAAATCCAGCAAAATCGGTTCTGTAGGACCAGAGCTATGAATCAAAATGTGGAACCACCACCTAAAAAAATTGATAGTTTTGTTACAAAAAATAACATAATTGCACTGGAACAAGGCAAGGACGGAATGAGATAAGATTTTGCAAAAATTTGTTTTATTTGACTGGAAATCATGCTGTTAAATTTCGTGAAGATCCGTCCATAATTTACCCTAAGCCCCATATAAACAATACTCCCGGAAAACAGTTTAGTACGCCTAAAACCGTAAAAAATAACGCTAGCGTAACAAAATTTGGAAATTCACAGTTTTTTAGAACTAGAAATAACACTGCGAAATTTCGTGACGATCGGTCCATAATTTACCTTAGGCCCCATATAAACCCTACTACCGGAAAACAGTTTAGTACGCCTAAAACCGTAAAAAATAATGCAATCATAACAAATTTTGGCTCGTCACAGTTTTATAGGACTATAAATGATACTGTGAAATTTTGTGAAGATCGGTCCACAATTTACCCCAGGCCCCACCCTACTACCGGAAAACAGTTTAGTCGCCTAAAACCATAGTAGTTCCGGGAGTAGGGCTTATATGGGGCCTAGGGTAAATCATGGACGGATCTTCAAGAAATTTTACAGCGTGATTTCCAGTTACATTAAACGAACTGTTGCGAAATCTTATATCATTCTGTGCATTTTTGCACCATTTATGTTAGTTTTTGTAACAAAATTATCCATTTTTTTAGGTGGTGGTTCCACATTTTGATTCATAGCTCAGATCCTATTGAACCGATTTTGCTGGATTTCAATCCCAAACTGCTTGGGATAACTACAAGCAATTTGACACCAAGTTTCTTTATTTCTTTTGAGTTTTTCGAAAGTGAGCGTGTTTTCAACAGACGGACAGACGGACATGGCTAAATCGACTTAAAATTACTCAAGGACCCAGAATATATATACTTTATAGGGTCTGAGATGAATAATAAAAAAGTTTCACACGGAATGACAAACTTAATATACCCTCTTCACAACTAATTGTGGTGGAGGGTATAAGAAGAAGACAAACGGTAGTCTTGCCGGTGAAGTTTTTTAGATATATAATACAACTGCATTTGTATATAAATGTTTATCCGATATTTGCTTAATACTAGCCGCTAAAATTCTTGTTGCTGTGAGAAGACTACTATAAACTATTTGATAAGAAGTTTTGAATTCAAGCAATTTCCAAAAAACATCAAGTCCAGATTTGCAACTGAGCAAAGAAATTCACAACGAAGCATTAATATTAATTGAGGAAATGTGCATGATAATGTCGAACAAGGTATTATCTTAATTAAGCCTAACAGTGCACAATCATCCGATGCACGAGGCATTTTATCATGAGAAGAGACGCTATGATAGTGTTACACTGAGAAAATCTGTTCAAACGAATATTCATTCCACTGTTGAATCGACAGCAACTGTGTCGCACTGTGTCGCGATTTCATACTTCGGGTGGCCAAAAGTAGAAGCAGCTAGAGTAGGATAATGAAATTTGGCATGAATGTTTTTCTTAGGAAAATAAGTATTTATGAAAAATTTCGAGAAAATCTAAAAAGTGCCACACCCATCTCCCATACAACCAACATTTTAAAACTGTTAAAACTTAGAAATTAGTAATCAGATAAGAGCGACAATTTGCATGTGAATATATTTATTTATATTGCAAAATATTTCCAATTTTCAAAAAAATCGGACAAGCGCCACGCCCACCTTAACCTTAATTTAAAAATTATTTTACAAAAATTAATTTAGTATGTAAGTCCTTGCCGCTCAGTAAAAAGAAATTTAGAAACATGAATTTTATTTATTAATATAACATATTTAACATATCGCTTATTTGCTGCAAGACCGGCATAACTCAAAAAATGAAATTTGGGAGTTAGAGATGCAGAATGTTTCGCTTTGTTTTTCTTTATATTGTGTATTAAATTCATATTTATATCTTTTATACTTTCCCAGTTTGAAGAGAATGTGTCTTCTTTTTTTCTATGTAGTTAGTGCAAATCAAAAACTTTAAATGCGTTTATCTCGAAATGGATTTTTTGGAGTTATGCCGGTCTTGCAGCAAATGAGCGATACATACATAAAATATATTTAAGTATTACAGGCAATCAAAGTATATGTATTAACAATCAACACTGTTACCACTTTCAGATTCTACCAATGATTCATTCGCTGTTTTTATGTCGTTAAATCTTTTTTTTTCAATCAGATCTTTCAGATCATTTAAATCACTTTTTCTTAAAAGTATTTTCTGACTATGTATCGAAATATAAGGCTCGACTGCAGAATAAGATAATTCATGAGGTCTTTCATGGAGGCAATCCTACTTATTTTTCTCGTATGTCTTAATCTTGCATTTCTTAAAATTTTATGACATGATTCTATTGATTTCTCTGATAACATTCCAATGGGAATGGTAGAATAGTTAATAAAATCTATACCATGATCTAAAATTTTGTGCACAGTTGAAGGCATATAGTACCAAGAATATAATTCGAAATATAAGAGTGCAGTATCTTTTAAAAGCTTTTCAAAACTTGATATATTTATATAATGACCACTTGAAAATGTTCTTAAAATAATGGACAAATTTTTTATTAACCTTACATCTACAATAGTAATCTGAGCTGAAAGTTCCACATTAGAAAAGAAGCGCCTTGTAGTATTGCCATCATTCGTTGTGCAATACCCCGTCTTAACCTTATCAACTATAAGACCCATTTCAGACTTAAATTTTGCTTGAATATATATCTCTTTTGCTCAGCAACCTGATCTTTATTTTCTTTTTCTACCACTTTCCATTTCTTTATATGCTGTTTGTAAGAAGTATCAAAATGCATTCAAAACATTTGATCCATGCATGTTATGTCGACAATCCATACTGATAGCACTGTTCATTCACAGGCCTTTCGAAAATCAATAATTTTAGATGACTTAGCTGGACGTAAAGCACAGATGAACTACTACTGCTTCCACTTAATACATTTAAAACTGCACCATCTAGCATAGTCAACTGCATTTTATAATGAACGTTAAGATTTTTGTTTTTTGAAATGTATTTATGTATATGTATCTACAACTTCAATTTCTGAATTTATGCTATCCCTTACGGATTGTATTACATTTGGATTCTTCTTTGTTAAAATAATTTTAAGTGGTCAACCTAACCTCCAATATGAATGTTTATCATTTTCCCAAACTATCTGATCAATCCAACAAGCGTAAAGGAACGAAAGAAGTAACAAACATTAATTCATCACTAGCTTCCTCATTTTCAAATTTTTGTTTGTATACACTTGCATTCCAGAACGATATCATTTTCGGTATCAATAAAATTAACATCTAAAATGCTTATTACAGTTTTGTCTAAAATCTTTTGTAAGGAAACATCTGCAGAAGTTTCTGTTACTTGAATGTCATCAGGCAACATCTTCTTATTAGCATCTGCAATAATATAGTATGAAGGAAAGCAATCTTCGTGAACAGAATTTACAACTTTTCTCATCATTTTGTACTGCCTTATAGATAAATCCATATCAATGTATAATTCTAGAGCACTTTCAACAGAAATTTTCTCATTAGAATTTGAACCTGTTACCCTTTCTGCGGCTTTTTAAGAGCTTCAGATGAAGTAGAAGCGACAGGTTCTTCCACACGCCTCCTTTTTGTTCTCCTTGAACCCTCCTCATAAGAAACATTTGGTCGGCCTAAACCACTTGTATTTGCTTCCTAATATAGTAAAACACAATTGAATTTAATTGCAAAACCAAAACTTTATACGGAAACTTACAAATCAATTCACCAAATAATTCGCTATCTAGCCAGTCACTCAACTCAGTTTCAAATCTATCTCTAATGCGATGATATTTAAACCAATTCTTAGAAAATGTTAAAAGAGTAAGCCTTATTTTCTGTTGGTTCCTTTCTAGTAATACTCGCTTAAGGCTAGATTACACTATTATACTTTGTATTAATACATGTCAAAAACTCAAGTAATATGACAAAGTGTGATAGTGTGAATGCAATGTGTCACGTGGCAAGTATTATGAAAAAAGTTTGACATCCCATACGACTTCATTGGTTTTTGAAAAATTTCTAAACTATAATACTTTTCATTGGATCAGGGTTGCATTTTTTTCATGCGTGAGTGTTTTTACTTTGTGTGATGGTGTGAACGCAAACTGTCATGTAACATTAGATTTTTTGACAGTCGCATCAAAACTCATTAGATTTCTATCTCACAAAGTATTATGGAAAGACTTGTGAGATAGTGTAATCTAGGCTTTAAAATGATTTTCTACAAAATCTTTGACATGACGCATAACATCGCAGGGTCTGCTTTGCTTTTTCTCTAGCTACAGTTAAAAAATAGTACAAATCCGCAACGAGGTTGACACTAAAAAACAATCACAAAAAGAGCAATTGTAGCTACAAAATACAAAAAAAAAACAGGAAAAATGTTATTTCTACTTTCTTTAAAATTATCTACGAAAGTTCACGGTTGCTGAAAAATCTTGGCAATGCCTCACTACTATCTTTTTTCTAACGGTATCTCACATAAGATCAATATTTGTAAACAAGAACAGTGTTGTAATTATAACTAAAAGCATCACTTAGTGCCGGTTCACACACGTCAAGTCTTGAGTTTTTAGGAGAGAAGGGAAAAGAGAATGCCATTTCATTTCCCCTCTCTCCTAAAAACTCAAGACTTGACGAGTCAAACTTGACGTGTGTGAACCGGCACTAACAACCCTGTTGGCAGCCTGTTGGTAGCCGTTACATTCAAATACTTAAATTCACCCTCGTGACACAGTGCGACACCCTCATGGAAGTTGTGAAGGCGAACATTCGTTGCAACTTTTTTTGAATTTTTGGCTTATTTTAGCCATACGGAACAAATTTTTTTAATAATTTAAAAAATATGTATTTTTTTGTCAAAAACTTGAAAATAAAGGCTTTGGCGATTTTTTACATTGAATTTGGCGAAAAAGGTTCTTTTTAATGTTCTTTCACTTTTCCAAACTTTGAGTACGGGAACCAGTAGGTAATTACCCGAATTTGGTGCAGCCTTTTTGACGAGGATATACTATCGGTGTGCATGTGGTGTCTCTGGTTCACAGGGTTACATTTACACAGAAACCTGACTTTTTACTCTTTTGAGAAAGTTCGGCCCGTGGATGGTCCTAGGTGCTGTTGCTAGTCAACTAGTCAAAGCTGCTGGGAATGATAAATAGCAGTGGAGGTTAGAAAGCTTCGGTTCCTAAAAAAGGGATGGTTGTATAATTTTTGGTTATTATGTACCCGAATTGCTAAATGTGTTTGCAAATGATCCTTTACTCACAAAGGGAAATTTGGTAAGTTTTTAATACTAACACACCAATGGCCATTTTCTCATTAGGCGATTATCTTTTATCCCAACGAAAAACTGCACATTAAAGAAATTTGGGTTTCTCAATGTCTCATTTGCTTCGATTTAATTGCAAAGCTAACCGGTACTCATCTGCCAATTATTTATTTTCCTTTTATTTGCCGTACAGATAAATTCAATCAGCTGACTCCCATATTTTACATGTATTTTGAGTGGCGTTGCCAGCTGAAAACTTTGTTTTTTGTCGGTATATTGAGAAACCCAAAATCGTTAACTGACAGTTTATCGATCCAATAAATTTATGTTGACATTAAGTAGCAGACAGTTTGTCGATACATTGAGAAAATGGCCACAAGTGAATGAAATCCACCCTGAAGTTAAGTCGCAAGACAGGTATTCACGTAAATCGATATTACAGTAGACTTAGTCCCGTTTTTGGAACTTAACAATAGCTAAAGGTAAGATTTTATTGACCGTATAAAAAGAGTTCCATTAAAACAACTTAACTTCATGCTACCAGGTAGGATGAACCTTCCTTTAACAAATCGTTCACTTTAGGTTAAAATTAAGTTTTAAAAAAGGAAAAATTTTACAAGGTCGATTAAATTTTACCTTTAGCTGTCGATAAGTCGTGAAAACAGGATTAGGCCCGTTTTCACAATTTACAACTTAGGTAAAAGCTAAGTTGCAATAATGGAACAGGTTTTATACGTCCGATAAAATCCTACCTTTAGCTATCGGTAAGTTGTGAAAACGGGCCTTAATGTATTGCTTAGCTAATGTGAACTTTAACTTTTTTTGCATAAAACAGAAGTTCTTTTCTTAAACAAATTCCTCGAATATATACAGGTTTTTTTTATTTACAATTTCAATTTTCAAAAGGGTTGAAGAATTGATAACGTTAATTTCTACTACTTTGCTTATCACTTTATACTGAAGGCAATAATAAAACAATTAAATCATAAAAAAATCTAGAAGAAAAAAATATAAATCGAACAGGTGTTGGATTGTATGAATAAGAATTTTACTAATAAAACAGTTAGATTATAACCCAAAATTAACACCTGTCAAAAACAAAAGATAAAAATCAAAATGGTGTGTAGTACATTTTTGTGAAATTTAGCTGATAAGTTCGAAAATGTAAAAAGAAAACTGCATTAAGATTATGTTTAAAAGCCGAAAGCTAATAGGTATGAAAATTCCTAGTTACCGTAACTTATAACTTGTATTTAGAGATTGCAAACTGTTATACATTTTGAGGTTAATAATTACTGTTATTGTTCTTTAATTAAAACACAATGAAACTTTTTTTGTGCAGGTGTTTCTTTTTATATATTTTTGTGGGCCACTTATCATGCGTATTAATATGTGCATATTAGCCGTTGAACAAATCTTATCAAAAATCCAAATTATCGATAGAACAAATTCATATCAGGAGCTGTGCCAAAATTGCTGAAAATAAGTTGGGCGACATTCTTATTAAACATTTAGTTTCATTTGGGTTGTGGTTAAATTCACTAATCAAGTTTTCTTCTAACAAACAAAAACTGTTCTTATTTTAATTGTAGTGCAAAAATTAAAGTCTTTTTTAAGTTGATAATGGATTAAGGTTAAAAAAAAGTGAAATAGTAATTGGAAAAACCAGAAATTAACAAAAAATAACTGAAATGACTGGTATGAAAATAAATCTTTTTAAAAATTTTATATTAAAAATTAATTTAAGTTGATTAATTGTATTTTTTAAAACTTTAAAATTTCCACTTAAAAAATTATATAAGCAGGCATGTTCTGAACATGCCTGAAAATCAGTTAAAAACAAGTATGAAAGTCACTCAAGTACGTGCTATGAATACCCTACATCACAGTATTTACAGACAAATTTTCGAAATTGTTCCTTATTAAGGACCCATTGGCAAACATGAACTGCCCAAAACAAAATTATGTTAGAGGTTAAGATTCATATCGATAAGAGTCCTTTGTACCGACTATTATTTAGAGTTCTACATATAAAATGTTCTTAAAGTGATTTTAGGGAGGGGGTAAATGTGGGTCTATTCGGGACCTACCAGTACAAAATGCCATGAAATAGCAGCTATTATAAAAGTTATCGTCAACAAATTTGATCTCAATACCAGACCGATTACAATAAAATTATTAAGGTTACAACATGATGGATTGTGAACACAAAGGCTCTATTCGAAAAGAAGTTCCTATGAGGGCTATTGGAAATTATAAGCCAATTCTCAGTTTTTTTTTACTACGCTTTCTCCTAATGACAATTACGACATTCTTGTGCACTAAATTTCATCAAATTATTTTCAAAATTGTGACCTGTAATTTGCGAACGGGTTTGACATTAACAGCCAGACGGATTTCGTTAAATTCTGATTCCGAGTTGATCGGTATACAAAATGGTGGTCCAGAACAGGCTGCGGCAACACCACTACAAAAAACACTTGTTTCGCACACTCATATCTTGTTATCGTTTGTTGCTTGCATTCCATGTTAACATTGTAGTATACTATTTCATGATTTTTTTTAAAGAGATATGGTTCAAAATATTGTAGATGTGATAAGTACATTAAAAAAATTATTTAGCTTAAAACAGAATTAAATAAGAGAATAATGTTTATTTAGCAGATTTCAGAAAAATATTTCATTAAAGTCTTTTGGCAATACCTATTTCATTGATTTCCAAAAAACAAGGAGGGTTGATTTCAAATTGAAAATGATTTGAAATCAAATCTTTGCTTAAATGTCAAACGTCTGATAATGATTTAAAAATCATAGCATTCTCAACAAAGAGGGGACATGATTTTCAAATCGTGAAATGAATTTGTTTTCAACTTGCTTTCAAACGATATAATTCAATGTGGAATATAAATGAATAATATTTTTTTTTTAATTTAAGTTCATTATTTATTTAAATAAGCTGTCAGCTAAACACTCGGCAACATAGCCAAAAGATGAAATAGTGTTCTTTCCGTCCTCAAATTCTTGGAGACATAAAATACTTGGCTCCTTTTTTGTCTTGAGGATTGTCATTGCGTAGCACCGCGATTGTACAATACTTTCACTTTCCCTTATTAATTTTTTCGCGTTATTACACTTTGTATTTAATTTTTTACTCACAAATAATTTTTTTCACAAGAAATTAAGGTTTTCTAAAGGCAAATTCACTTCACGTAATATGTATGTAATTTTTCTTTTATTGTAAAACACATTTTACTTTAATCGCCATTTTTTAATGTTAACTTTTAGTTTTCGCTTTATTGCTGCCAAGTTTATTATTAATTTGAGAACAACATTTGACAACTCCTTGATAGCAAATTGATAAAACATTTGATGTCATATGCTTATATATAAATCATTATCAATTGGAATTCAAATGTTTAAATCAAATAATAAGGTTTGAGAATTCTGTGGATGTCAAATGATAAAGTCATTTCATATCAAAGGGGCGACTTCGTGTTTGTTGACGGAAAGAATTATTTACTAAATTATTACTAAAGGTGCTATCAGACGGGATGTGTTTTACATATGTACTGTCACTTTTCTTTCCCATATGTAATTCCATATGTATGTATGTCAAAAATTCCATTTTACATACGATTCATAATTTTTGCTATCACACCTGCTTATGTTTTTCCTTATGACATAACCTATAAATTTAAACAAAAGCTGACTTTTGTTACGTTCGCCAAGATAGCAACGATTAATAGCAACGCCGGAAATAAAACTAAGGGGAATTTAAGGGCATAAAAGTAAACAATTTTGGGAATCTAGTGGCAATGAAAAGAAAATTTATCATCGATTTCCAGAGAAAAGTGGGTTCATCCAAAATGGTCAGTAAAAATCGCTGCTGATTTATGCCGGCCAAACTAGGCAGTGCCAAGGCATAAGCTCAATGGAATATGGAAAAATACCACTCAAAGATTAAATAAATCAATTTTTAAATCCTACAGCAGCCTACCTCACTCAACCCCAGCACAATGCTTATTTTTGGTATCAATCCTACAGCAGGCTACCTTTCTCAAGACAACACAAAATGTTGGAAGTGCTGACCTCACCACCATCTTTTGATCGTGATGATCCCTCTGCCAGACCACCAGGGGGTCTACTCTCAATTTCGATGCGAAAGCTAAATGCCAACTTGGTACCCTTCTCAAAATTTTCTGAAAATTAAGCAATAGGGGCAATAAAAATTTAAGATGGCGCGGATTTAGAGTAATGAAATGCCACTGCCTACAACCAATATTTTCTGTTAAAACTTCTTTTACTATTGCCACTGCTTTTTTAGGTTTTGCCAAAAATATATATAACAAAGCACTGTCACTGCTACCAACATATTTATCAATTATAACAGTAATGCCAGTTATTCAAGAAAAGTTTCTTAAACAGGGTGTTACAAATTACCCTAAAGTTTAACCCGCTGATCACACGAGCAATAAGTTGAAACATGGACATGTTTAACTTAATGTTGCTACGTGTGGTAAAATTAGCAAAATGTAAATAAGTTGAAGAAAGAGCTTATCATAAGAGATTTCCAACAACATGACAACAAATATGATAAGAAATGAATTATTCTCGCTATAGTTTTGTAGGTTAAAAGCGCCATAGAAAATATAAATTGACTGTCACTAGTCATCGATTATTGCCAACGACTTAGAACATACCATTACTGTTCAGGTGCCGTCGACTTTCATAATAGTGATAATATAAATATACATGTATAAATATATATATTTAGATATATGTATACATATATTTAGAAATATATACATATATTTAGATACATATATACATATATTTAATTATTATATTAAATATTATATAAGTAAAAAACTTTTTGTTAATATGCCATATAAATTTAAAGACAGTGCTCGTAAAGAATGTAATGTTATTATAGTTTATAAAATAATTTTTCTGTTAGCTTATTCAATAATACGAGCAAGTAATATTATTGCAAGGGATCAGTTTTTATAACTAACCAATTTTTTTTTGAAAATTTTGTTTTCTTATTTTGTTGTGTGCGGTGCTTTTGCAATTCGCACAGAAAAATATATGGAGAACGAAATCGGAAAATGTTATAGTTGTAGTCTGTCAATTTGTATACCTGCCAGCAAATTACAAAAAACAGAAACAATTAAATAAATAAGTATGGCCACTTTAAAATGCGCAAATAATTTGCGCACTTTTACAGAGTTGCTGAAAACTAATTCGCGCAATTTCTAACAATGACGCCAAACAATGTGTCAGTGATAAAAAAATACTACAAATTTAGCGTTTTTTACATTAAACTAACCCTGACCATTTTGGATGAACCCACTTTTCTCTGGAACGGCTCGGGAGATGTTTTTAAAAATTGATTTATTTAATCTTTGAGTGGTATTTTTCCATATTCCATTGAGCTTATGCCTTGGCACTGCCTAGTTTGGCTGGCATAAATCAGCAACGATTTTTACTGACCATTTTGGATGAACCCACTTTTCTCTGGAACGGCTCGGGAGATGTTTTTAAAAATTGATTTATTTAATCATTAAGTGGTATTTTTCCATATTCCATTGAGCTTATGCCTTGGCACTGCCTAGTTTGGCTGGCATAAATCAGCAACGATTTTTACTGACCATTTTGGATGAACCCACTTTTCTCTGGAACGGCTCGGGAGATGTTTTTAAAAATTGATTTATTTAATCATTAAGTGGTATTTTTCCATATTCCATTGAGCTTATTCCTTGGCACTGCCTAGTTTGGCCGGCATAAATCAGCAACGATTTTTACTGACCATTTTGGATGAACCCACTTTTCTCTGGAACGGCTCGGGAGATGTTTTTAAAAATTGATTTATTTAATCTTTGAGTGGTATTTTTCCATATTCCATTGAGCTTATGCCTTGACACTGCCTAGTTTGGCTGGCATAAATCAGCAACGATTTTTCTGACCATTTTGGATGAACCCACTTTTCTCTGGAACGGCTCTGACGATTGTTTTAAAAATTGATTTATTTTAATCATTAAGTGGTATTTCTCCATATTCCATTGAGCTTATGCCTTGGCACTGCCTAGTTTGGCTGGCATAAATCAGCAACGATTTTTACTAACCATTTTGTTTGAACCCACTTTTCTCTGGAACGGCTCGGGAGACTTTTTTAAAAATTGATTTATTTAATCTTTGAGTGGTATTTTTCCATATTCCATTGAGCTTATGCCTTGGCACTGCCTAGTTTGGCCGGCATAAATCAGCAACGATTTTTACTGACCATTTTGGATGAACCCACTTTTTTCTTGAATAGCTTGGACGATTTTTTGCACGGTGGATGTTTTTTAATCTGTATCTATATAAATATTTCTAAAATCATATCCAAAAGATCTCTTCATTTTCATTTCCGGTGTTGCCACTAAATCCCTTGATTTTTAATTTCCGTCGTTGCTAACTTTCGTTGCTATCTTGGCGAACGTACTTTTGTTTACGTTTCAAAACAAACCAGCTGTTTTGTTTATGTTTGCCACAGGAAAATAGAAGAGTGTGTTCTAATCGAAAAATTTACATATGTATTTTACACATGCAAAGTTTCATATGTATCACACGATGTGTACAACTTTTACAGATGGAAAATTTGGCAGTACATATGTAAAATACATCCCGTCTGATAGCATCTTTAATAAAATTTTCTTAAATAAAAGAACATTTTGCTTAAACCAAGCCACACGTATAAAGGGTGGTTAAATTTCAAGGGCCGATGTTGATTTTGAATAAAACACAAACTATTTAGGAAATTATTGTAATTTTATTTTATTATGATATATTGGTATTACTCAATTATGTATGGAACAAAATATCGGCCAAATGGGCGCCGCGGCCACGGCGGCACACCTCCATCCGATGGTCCAAATTTTCGATGACCCTGAGGCATAATGGAGGTTCTATGCCGTTAATGTGCCGAATTATCTCATCCTTTAGCTCTTGAATTGTTGCTGGCTTATCGACGTACACCTTTTCTTTCAAATAACCCCAAAGAAAAAAGTCCAACGGTGTCAAATCACATGATCTTGGCGGCCAATTGACATCGCCATTACGTGAGATAACACGGCCATTGAATTTGTTGCGCAAAAGAGCCATTGTTTCGTTAGCTGTGTGGCAAGTGGCACCGTCCTGCTGAAACCACATATCGTCCACATCCATATCTTCCAATTCGGGCCATAAAAAGTTCGTTATCATCTCACGATAGCGAGCACCATTCACAGTAACTGCCTGACCGGCCTCATTTTGGAAAAAATACGGCCCGATGATGCCGCCAGCCCATAAACCGCACCAAACAGTCAATCTTTGTGGGTGCATTGGTTTTTCGACAATCACTCTTGGATTCTCATTCGCCCAAATGCGGCAATTCTGTTTATTGACGAATCCACTGAGGTGAAAATGTGCCTCATCACTGAAGATGATTTTCTTCGAAAATTTATCATCCACTGTTGCCATTTCTTGCCACCATTCTTTCCATTCACGACGTTTGGAAAGGTCAAGAGGCTTTAGTTCTTGAGCCAATTGCACCTTGTAAGCGTGTAAATGCAAGTCTTTATGCATAATGTTCATCAACGACGAGCGTGAGAGGTGCAATTGTTGGGCACGACGACGAGTTGAGGTGGACGGCTCTTCAGCCACACTATCGCGAACAGCAGCAATATTTTCTGCAGTACGAGCTGTACGAGCATGCACTGGTGTTCTCACATCTTCTACAGACCCGGTTTGCACGAATTTTTCCACGATTTTTGCGATTGTACGCACATTTGGACGATCAAATTGACCAAAAAAATCACGAAGTGCACGATATGCATTTTTATTTGAACGCCCATTTTCATAATAAGTCTGGATAACTTTAACACGTTGTTGGATTGTGTATCTCTCCATGGTTCAAATTGAGTAAGTCTGAAATAGAGAAATGTCAAATAAAATTCGGAAAAAAACTTGGCGTTTAGGTGTGGTTCACATTCAACATCGGCCCTTACAATTTAATTTATTTAGAATTAGTAATTTTTGGCTTCAACGAGAATCATGATAAATTTTCTTGGTTCAAGCCATATTTAGCAAATTATTCGTTCCGTGTTTGGTGCATTTTATGCGTCTATGCCGAATCTTATAAGCCCTTCCCCATGGTGCGATAATTACAGAAAATTATATAAATAGTTCAACTTTGTGCCATGCCCACTTGTCCAATCCCGCCTACATTTTGTTGGATGTTGTGTATTGATAACCAAGATGCTTTGGCTCCAGCCGTTCTGTAGATACACATAAAAAAACAGGTAAGAGTGCTATATTCGGCTGTGCCGAAATGCGTTGGCAGTGCATTTCAGAAGGCAGCTAAAATGGGTTTTAAGGTAAATTATACATAACATATATCACAAAATCGCTTAATATTTTTTCTGGCCATATGAAGCTAAGCTGGAAAAAAGTTTACCGCAATATCTTTATCTACTACGGTTTTAGGCGTATTTAATTATTTTACCAGAGTGGGCTTTATATGGGGCCTAGGGTAAATTAAGAACCGATCTTCACGAAATTTCACAGTGTTACTTCCAGTCCTACAAAACTGTGACGTACCAATTTATATTAGGATAGTATTGTTAATTACGGTTTTATGCGTACTCAACTGTTTTCCGGGAGTAGGGTTTATTTGGAGTCTAGGATAAATTATGGACTGATCTTCACGAAATTTCACAGTGTTATTTCTAGTCCTATAAAACTGTGACAAGACAAAATTTGATATGATAGCTTTATTATTTATGGTTTTAGGCGTCCTAAACTGTTTTTCGGCAGTAGGGTTTATATAGGGCCTAGGGTAAATTATGGAACGATCTTCACGGAATTTCACAGTGTCATTTCTAGTCCTACAAAACTGTGACGCACCAACTTATATTATGATAGCATTGTTAATTACGGTTTTAGGCGTACTAAACTGTTTTCCGGGAGTAGGATTTATATGGGGCCTAGGGTAAATTATGGAACGATCTTCACGGAGTTTCACAGTGTAATTTCTAGCCCTACAAAACTGTGACGTACCAACTTATATTATGATAGCATTATGTTTTATGGTTTTAGGCGTACTAAATTGTTTTCCGGGAGTAGGGTTTATATTGGGCCTAGGGTAAATTATGAACCGATTTTCACGAAAGTTTACAGCATCATTTCTAATCCTATTTAACTGTGACGTGCCAAAATGTTATGTTATGTTATGTTATGATAGCATTCTTAATAAGGGTTATAGGCGTACTATACTGTTTTCCGGGAGCAAGGCTTATTTCGGGCCTAGGGTAAATTAAAGACAGATCTTCACGAAATTTTGCAGCGTGATTTCCAGTCGAATAATTGCAAATTTTTGCAAAATCTTATATCATTCTGTGCATTTTTCCACCATTTATGTTAGTTTTTGTAACAAAATTATCCATTTTTTTTTAGGTGGTGATTCTACATTTTGATTCATAGCTCTGATCCTACTAAGCCGATTTTAATGGATTTCAATCCCAAACTGCTTGGGAAAGTTAGCGTGTTTTCAACAGATGGACAGCAGACAGACATACGGACATGGCTAAATTGACTTGGAATTACCCAAGGACCCAGAATATATATACTTTATGGGGTCTGAAATGAATAATAAAAAAGTTTCACACGGAATGACAAACTTAGTATACCCTCTTCACAACTAATTGTGGTGGAGGGTATTAAAAGATATAGTTCCCACATTCTAGTTTTACAAAAACTTTTAAAATTGTTTAGTTTTCTAAACCCAAATAGAAATATAGAATTTTAAATCTTGAAGTTCCTACTAAAATACATAAACCTATTTCTTCCTTTTTTAGAGTCGTCTAGCAAAGAAACTGTGATATTATTAATAAGTTTAGCAACTTTGACATTATGCCCCATTTCACAAACCAGTGCTACATGTATTTGGTATGGTCACGCACATCAAGAAGGATCCCATTGGAAAAATAAAGTTTACAATGGCGAAGCTTTGCCCCTAAATAATAACGAAGCCGAGGAAATATTTAAAAGGAGATGTCCCACTTTGTACAAGGAATATAAAGGAGAGGATGGACAAGGTATACAAAATAAACTAAAATAACTTTCTTTTAAATAGCCCGGGGTTTTCAGATGTGAATTAAGTTTAAACTTAGTTTAACGTAGTCTGAAACTCGGATTTTTCCGGCGAAATTTGATTTGTGTACAAACTTGGTAATGGCGGCACAAATCTGTTTTCAGATTAACTAAACTTAGTTTAACTGAGATCTCAAAACCCAGCCTTAGGAAAATATAACATTTACGAATTCTTATTTAAAGCTCCTTTGGAATTATGCTGTGATGCTCCACAAATCGTCTTTATGGACCAGGGCATTACCCAAGCGGATGGTGTTTATTCACGTTGCCCAACATGTGTCTTAAACATGGGTTTGAGCATTTGTTCTATGACCTGTGCGAAAAATCATAGTTTATTTTTAACCGCTCATATTCAAACGAACAGCGCCAATGAAGAGTATGTTGAGAGTATAGACTACCGTATAGATGAATCATTTGCGGAGAATGTCTATGATACTTGCAAGGGTATACAACACTCTCAGACAGGTAGACCTGCCTTGGATTTAGCTTGTGGTAATTATAATGCACGGTCGTGTGATTATCGTAAATGGTTAAACTTTATGGGTGACACGGAGATCAATGAATACGTGCCATTTCCCATCAATTATGTTTATCTTAACGAGAATTCAGATGAAGGCCGCCTGTCACTATTTCCTTTGAATTGTTCTCAGGCTTATGAGAATTCATATGCCTGTGCTTGCATAGATTGTCCAGATTCCTGTCCCTTAACCGATATACCTGTGGAATATGAAGATATTTTTCGTTTAATTGGCCTTTATGGTATCGCTATCTTTGTGGCCATCGTAGTGGCTTTGGTGGTTTTCGAGAAGTGCCGCTCTAAGTTGCACATTCCCAGATGTTTTGCTGGCTTTGATTGTGCTGACAATTTGCTCTATAAAGGTTTTCGCAGTTGGGGAGCCTTTTGTGCCAAAAATCCCGTATTAGTTTTGGCAATTTGTTCTTGGATAATTGCCGGTTTTGGCTACGGTATTACAAATATGCAAGTCACTACTGATCCCGTGGAATTGTGGGCCGGGGAAGATAGTCAGACTCGAATAGAAAAGGAGTATTTTGATTCACACTTCGGTCCCTTTTATAGAACTAATCAGCTTTTCATCAAACCCATTAACAAGTCCAATGTTAGTAGAAACAAAAATTTTAATAACTTGTTTGTTATGGATTTATTAATTAATTTTTAGTTTACCCATGAGACCAGTGATGGCACAGTTACCTTTGGTGCTGCCTTTGAAAAAAGCTTTTTGCTAGAAGTTTTTAAACTACAAGAGGCCATTGCAGCTATTGGCATGGAAGATAACATTGGATTAGACAAAACATGTTATGCGCCAGTTCTTTATCCGGAACAAGTTGGCACCCTTAAAAGTTGTGTGGTCCAGTCGGTTTACGGTTATTTTCAAAATGATTTAGAATTCTTTGAAACGGAATATGAACAATTTGGCTATACTATTAACTATTTAAATCATTTGGAGGATTGTTTAAGGTGGGTACACTAAATGATTAAGATATCATGGAAGTAAAAGCTATTTATAAAAAAAGTATATACCGATTAGAAATCTTGGCTAAAGAATTGAAATGAAAACGTCTGACGAAATAACTTTTCGTATCTTTTTCCAGTGTTCCCATGATGGAAAAATGTTTTGGAGCTTACGGAGGACCCATTGAACCTGGAATAGCTGTTGGTGGTATGCCTAGAGCTAAAGCTGGTGAAGATCCAAACTATTTGTTAGCCACAGGTTTGGTTATAACATTTTTGGGAAAAAATCAAAATGATGAATCTCTTCTGGGGCCAAATTTGGAATGGGAAAAACGTTTTATAGATTTTTTGAAAAACTATACAAATGATAAGCTGGACATAGCCTACTCCGCTGAACGTTCTATACAGGATGCTATTGTTGAACTATCCGAAGGAGAATTCACCACTGTACTCATTAGTTATTTAGTGATGTTCGTATATGTGGCCATAGCCCTGGGTAAAATACGCAGTTGTGTTGGTTTTTTTCGTGAATCGAAAATCATGTTGGCTGTTGGTGGCATTATCATTGTGTTGGCCTCGGTGGCCTGCAGTTTGGGCTTTTGGGGTTATTTAGATGTAGTCAGTACGATGTTAGCCATAGAGGTTATACCATTTTTGGTTTTGGCTGTAGGTGTAGATAATATTTTTATTATGGTTCATACCTATCATCGTTTAGAGAGGCAAAAGTTCGATAGTGTGGCGGAAGCAATTGGAGAGGCTGTAGGTCAAGTGGGTCCGTCCATATTACAAACTGCTGCTTCTGAAATTGCTTGTTTTGCTATTGGTGCAATTTCTGATATGCCTGCCGTTAAAACATTTGCCATGTATGCTGCTGTTGCCATATTTTTTGATTTCTTATTTCAAATAACCGCCTTTATCGCTTTGATGGCTTTGGATGAACGTCGTTATGAATCAGGTCACTTGGATTTGTTTTGTTGTTGTAAAACGAGCAAAAAGCCAGAGATGGATAATTCTGTAAGCTTTCTGCAGAAACTATTCACTAATTTCTATGCTCCTTTCTTGCTATCCATGTAAGTTTCTCTTAAGTTTATGCAATTTTATAAATTAAATTTAACGTTAAAACTATTTTTAATTAGGCCAACAAAAATAATTGTATGCATTATATTCTTTGTGGTGACTTCTTTGTCATTAACGGTTACGCCTAATTTAGAACTGGGTTTGGATCAGGAAATGTCCATGCCAAAGGATTCACATGTTATTAAGTATTTCCGGTACATGAACGATTTATTATCTATGGGAGCTCCAGTTTATTGGGTTATAAAGCCCGGTCTAGACTATACGAATCGTTCTCATCAGAATATAATTTGTGGTGGTGTAGAGTGTAACAACGACTCAATGTCGGTGCAGCTTTATACACAGTCTCGTTATCCGGAAATGTGAGTAAAATTTTAGAAACGAATTTATAAAAAAATGTAAGCAATAATTGATAACGATTACATATAATTTAAAAGATTCTGTTAGTCGTGCTTAATTCCCAATTTTTATTCTGTATTCCCAAAAATGACTTTGATGATTACAAATAATTTATAAAATAAACCCGATTACATTAGAAATATAATTTTATTTTTTCAAAGATCATTTTCGATAATCTCCTAAATAATTGTATTACTTTTCATTATTTTACGAAGGTGTAAACTAATTGTTATTATTGTTGGTTAATTCGTATTTGTAATCAATAAGTAATGGGGCAAAACTGAAAGTAATCGTATATAATAAATAACTTATCAATTAAAATTAAAATAGTCTATACGATATGTAATTTTTATTAACCATAACTCATAAATTTATTATATTTTATCTAGCACTTATTTGGCCCGTCCGGCTTCTTCATGGATAGATGATTACATAGATTGGTTGGCAATTTCGGATTGCTGTAAGGTGAACGCTACCGATGGAACTTTTTGTCCCAGCAGTAAGATTTAAGACCTATACGCACTTTAAAATAACAATTATTAATACGTGAAATACTTCTTTAAATTCTAGGCTCAAAGGCAGAGGAATGTGTCCCTTGTAATCGAGAATTTTTGGAAGATGGTTTGAGGCCAACGGAACTCACCTTTAGAAATTATTTGCCTTATTTCCTTTCCGATTTACCAGATGCGGAATGTTCTAAAGCTGGTCGAGCTTCATACGCCGATGTAAGTTTTTAGTATTATTAAATTATTCGTATTAAAATCGGTAGAAACTTAAAATTGCTTTAAACAAAAAGGAATATTTGAAGAGTTATCCTTATTAAAAAAATCGCAGTCCCCTAGAAGGTTATTAGTTATTCTAAAAGAATTATAATGTCTGTATATTTTCGTACCTAAACAAGAGCGGAAGGCGGAACGTTTTCTTTCGCTTAACTTTTACGCTGATATACCATACTTAAACAAGATCGTGACCGTTGTATTACAAACAGAAGTGTCAAATTTGTTTGTTTAATAAAACCCACATAATAGAAATTACCACTAGCAGCCAACTTCACTATTAAACGCGCTGTCAAAATCGGATTTTTCAATTGAAAAGCGCTGCGCCGCGCTATTTAGGGATGCTTCATTCAAATTGTATGGGCATGATCATCTTTATCAGCTAGAAAACGCTTTCCGCTCTTGTTTACGTTCGGCTGTAAGGGTTGTGTTTTTAGGCGTATAGAACTTCCGATAGGGAAAACTGTTAAAGAAGCTGCCATACTAATGAAGTGTGTTTGAATATTTTTTTTTCACGCCAGAATAACGTTTACAAATCGAGGAAATTTATTTACAAAATTCGCGCTCAGTTCGTCAAACTTATAGAGCAATGAAGACGAAATACTATGGACCGATTCACAACCACAATTATTCTTTTGGATAAAAATCATCAAAATCGAGCCGGTACCGTGCATACAGTACGTGATCCGACAACATTAAGATCCAACTGGTGCAATAATTAAAGCCAGCGGACCATTAATTTCGTCGTGTGTTCGGTGAATGGGTTGAGAATCACCTGGAATTGAACAAGATTTTTGTCGTCAAATCATATTCAGCGATTAGGCTCATTTCTGGCTTAACGGGTATATAAAAACGCAGTATTGTCGTTTTTAGAGTGAGTGCAATCCTTATGAGACTACAATACATTCCGAAAAAGCACAGTTTGGTGTGGTTAACATGCCGAAGGCATCATCGGCCCATTTGATTACAAATCCGAAACCGATGCCAACATTATTTTAAATCCGACCGCTACTGGCAAATGATTCGTGGTTTTTTTTATTCCTCATATAATTGCAAATCATTTTGAGGAAAAATGGTTCCAATTAGACGGCGCAACATGCTATACAGCGCGTGAAATCATCACTTTGTAAAGCCAAAAGTTTGGTGACCGAGTTATCTCAAGAAATGGACTGCAAATTGTCCACTTCTTTCGTGTGTTTGGACACCTTTAGACTACTTTTTATGCACGCAGAGAAAAAATATGGTTGTGCATGGTTACGGCAACAACACTATGTTTATTGACACAAAATATATTGCTGTCACACACAAATAATTGTTATTTTAATTAATATCAACAATATTATAGTTACTGTAAACATATCAATGTTTATTGCAATTATAAATTTGAGTATTATTATATTATATTACCGAAAAATAATTATTTTTCTAACAACTAAATTATTATTATAACTTTCAAAACATGTAATATCACTCACAACCATATCATGATATTTAATAGCCATAACATGATAACTTTCTATACATTTATCATATTATGTTTAAGATACAATCAAACTATTTTTACTCTAATAATATTATGTTAGCGCCATTTGTAAAATAATTTTGAATCAGTTGTGTCGTTTATTTTATATGTGAGCGGTTAAAAAATTTAAAGATAAATTGCCATATAAAATAATAAGTTTAAAGAAATTAAAAAAATTAAAATATTAGCGGAGTTCATTATTAGTGATATAATAGTGAAAAATATCGTAGTAAAATCCAACAACAAAAAACGCATAGATTTCATTTTATTTTATAAAAGCGTTACGATATTTTGCATTTGCTCTTTTACAAGCCTAATATTGAACTCCGCTATTTTATTTATAGAAAAATTTTAAAATGCCACAAAATAAAAAATCGATGCAAAAAAATTTTAATTTATATTGTATTGTTATGACAGTTATAAAGGAGCTGTGTCATAATATGATTGCTTCTAAATTTATTATGATAAACATGATGATAATATGATTACTTCTTAGCTTATTATGATTAACATGACAATAATATGATTAATTTCTTAGCTTATTATGATAAACATGACAATAATATGATGAGCTCTTAACTTATTATGATTAACATGACAATAATATGATTACTTCTTAACTTATTATGATTAACAGAATAATAATATGATTGAGGGAAAAATATTATGATGTAAAATTATGAATATATTTAGCGATAATATGATTCAATAATAATCTTAATATAGTGACTGAAATCATGAATCTTATCATAAAATGTTGCTCTTAGAATATGTTTACCACCACCATGTTGTTTCTTTGCGTGTGGGGGTCCGTCAAATCTCTGATCTATGCTTAATCATTTATTATTATATTAATCATTATGAAGCCAACATTCAACGCACTTTTGACGAAATAAGACAGGGCATGCTTGAAAAAGTAGTGCACAATTGGACCGACATGATGGCGTTCATAAGGTCATATGCCCGAAATTATTTTTAAACATTGAAACTTGTAAGCTAATAAAGCCAAAATTTTGGTTATTCCATTGACTTTGCTTTGTTTTATTTAAAAAAAAGCTCCATACCTCTTAAATACACCCTTCATATTTACATATTTGGAATAAAGTAATATTAAAATGACGGATCCAGCATTCAAGACAAGGGGTTGCATAGTGGAAATTCAGTCGGAACAGCCTCTAATTTATAATTCTAGAATAACAGTGCTCGATTTGAGCAGGGGACGGCCGTTTGACTCCCCTTGGATTCGCGCTTGTCATTCTTATATAATAATTCTGGCAAAACATGCCAAAAACATTCGCTTTAGAAAAAATGTTTTAAGCCATGGTAGAATAAGTTCTTATTATGCTATGGTTTTATGCAAAGCTTAAGATTATTGGTTGTCTATATTTTTTAAATAAAACTTTTTATTAATTTCCTAATAATTTTGATTCCCTTTTTTTAGGCCGTCATCTACACCCTGGACAATAATGGCACCAGTCACCTACTGGATACATACTTTATGCAATATTCGACCACCTCTACTACATCCGTACAATTCTCTTCTGCTTTAAGAGAAGCCCGGCGAGTTGCTAAAGAGATCAATGGAATGTTTAGAGAAAACAATGTGGATACCACCATATTCCCCTATTGTGTTTTCTTTATATTCTACGAACAATATCTAACCATATGGGATGATGCAGTGTTCTCGTTGGGAATATCTTTACTTGCCATCTTCCTGGTTACTTTTATTATAACCGGCTTAGATATTATATCCGCATTGTTCCTGCTGTTTATGGACTTAATTATTCTGATCAATATGTGCGGCATGATGTGGGTCTGGGGTATAACATTGAATGCCATTTCCCTCGTTAACTTAGTGGTTTCAGTGGGCATTGGTGTAGAATTTGTCTCACACATTATTCGCTCCTATAAAAATGCTCCCGGTACACCGGATGAACGTGCCCATCACGCCCTTTCGCTGACGGGTAGCAGTGTCCTGTCTGGTATTACACTCACTAAATTTGCCGGCATAATTGTTTTAGGTTTTTCGAATTCACAAGTTTTCGAAGTATTTTATTTCCGTATGTACTTGGGTATTGTTTTAATAGGGGCGGCTCATGGTTTGATATTATTGCCCGTGCTCTTAAGTTTTTATGGGCCACGTAATCGCAAGAAGGTTGATGTAGAAAGTTACGATTTAAGTTAGAGCGTAAGATAATTTGAAATTATTAGTTTTAAGCATTATATAGTTTGTAGCTTAATTTTTAATTTTAAACTTAAATTGTTCTTTTAATAAAAAATTATAAATATGATTTAACAACACTTATGGCACATAATAGCGTATTCATTCGGTTAACCGTAAACCGATTAATTACTACCCAATTAACTGATCGGTTAATTTTAAATTGGTTTTTTTCGATTAACGATTAAACCGGTTAATTTCAGTCGATTAACCGAAGTAACAAAATTTTCAATATTTTGTAGTATTATAACATATTTGTTTGTGTTTCTATTTATTTGTTTCGTCTCATATACAAAATGTATTTGTTTAGTAAATATTTTTTCATACAAACAAAGAAGGTTATCTTAATTTTAACCCATTTTCCGCCGACCGATGACTTAAATAACAATGTTTTTTATCTTCATCGTCGATCAACAGGAATGTGGCGAAAAATGGGTTAAATATTTGATTGCCAACACCTTTTTTTTTGCTTCACGTACTTTTTATATGTATGTGTTTAGTTATTTGTTTCGTCTCATATCAGTCTTTTAACAGAATTAACCGAAACAATTAGAGGGTTAAAAATTTAAAACAACTTTAATGGCATAATGGAGTAATTTATATGTTAAGAGAAATCCTGGAAAAGGACTGAAAAATTAGACATTCATCTTCGATAAGTGAAATAATATTTTCCAAGTCAAATTTTGTTAAACTAAAGAAAAGAGTCGCTTTAATCCTAAACATTTAAAATAAATAACTTTTCTTAAAGATCATTTTATAAGATCTCCTTTAACGATTGAAATAACTAATAAAATTATCTCAGTTTATTTTTGTATAAATATGTAAATATTTGGGGGATTCACAAGATAGTCATAAAGTCTTATGTCTTAAAATAATTACAGGAAATATATACCTATCATCGGTTTAATATGCCAACCGGCTAAATCCACTTTTTATGTAAATTGAGATTTTGATGCCGTGTGGTAGAGAAAAATACGCCTCGTCGACCAGCATGTAGTTTTTCTTCTATTTAAGTCTTGAAGTGTGTAAAACTGACTGTAATTTTAATTTTCTATCAAGCTTCAAATAGGAAAAATAAAAAGTTTATTTTCTTTCCTGTAAAATGTGCTGAAAGTGAGTTAGCAGGTTTGCATATTAAGCCAACGATAAGACTGTTGTAAGCTACAGCTTATAATTTAGTTTTCTACTATACAGTTATGACGAATCAATGAACGCAGCATTACAATTTTTATTTTGTTTGAAACACAACAATATTTACTTTAAACAATTTTAAATTTTATTTAGGATATTATGACGATATGACTTGATACAACACCTTGTGCATTAATTGGAAAATGCATATTACATATTTATGAATTGTTTTTTTTTTTTTTTGCTTGCTCGTTTTAGTTCAAGAATTGTTATGTTTGGTATGTTATTGTTTTATTTTTGCTTATAAACTCCAAATAATAAGCAATTAATGCATTTTTATATATTGAAATTACTTAATTTATAAAAAAAACTTTATGAATCGGTTAACCGATCAAAAACTAAATTAACCGATTATTAACCGGTTAAACCGACACCTCGGTTAATTAATCGAGCGATTAACCGATTAAAGCAAAAGTTCGATTAAATGAATACCCTAGCACATAGGCAAGTTAAATGAAATTCCATCAAAATAAGGAATGTATTTTATGGAACTAAGGCCGGGTTTATGAGATGTGGATTAAGCATAAACTTAGTTTAACGTATTCTATACCTCGGATTTTTATAGCGAAATGTGATTTTTTTTAAATAGCATGGTCAATCGCCTACTTAAAGGGTACTGAAAACTATATAACCGATATCGAATCATTTGTTTTCAAAATCGTTTTCTATTACATTAATGTCATTAAAGCTACGGAAAAATCTTTCCGGAAAGTACTTCAAAATTTAAGGGAACGGATCATAATAGATCAATTTTTTAAAATAAATATCGTATTTTATAATTATCAGCTTTAAAAAAATGCAAAGTCCATTCCAGAACGGTTGAAAATGATGTTTGAAAACGAAATAAAAAAAAAAAACAAGTTAGAGTGCTATATTCGGCTGTGCCGAATCTTTGATACCCTCCACCGACAGTTCGAATGTTTAAGGAGTAATATCTGTATGATGTTATTATTATCTTAAACTTTGACGATATGTTATTAATTATGGTTTTAGGCGACTAAACTGTTTCCCGGTAGTAGGGTTTATATGGGGCCTAGGGTAAATTATGGACCGATCATCATCAAATTTCACAGCGTCATTTTTAGTCCTTTAAAACTGTGACGTACCAATTTCTGTTATGATAGCATTATTAATTATGGTTTTAGGTGTACTAAACTGTTTTCCGGGAGTAGGGTTTCTATGGGGCCTAGGGTAAATTATGTACCGATCTTCACGAAATTTCACAATATCATTTATAGTCCTATAAAATTGTGACGAGCCAAAATTTGTTATGATTGCATTATTTTTTACGGATTTAGGTGTACTAAACTGTTTTCCGGTAGTAGGGTTTATATGGGGCCTAAGGTAAATTATGGACCGATCGTCACGAAATTTCACAGTGTTATTTCTAGTCCTAAAAAACTGTGACGTACCAAATTTTGTTACGGTAGCGTTATTTTTTACGGTTTTAGGTGTACTAAACTGTTTTCCGGGAGTAGTGTTTATATGGGGCTTAGGGTAAATTATGGATGGAGCTTCACGAAATTTAACAGCGTGATTTCCAGTCAAATAAAACAAATTTTTGCGAAATCTTATCTCATTCCGTGCCTTGTTCCAGCATTTATGTTATTTTTTGTAACAAAATTATCAATTTTTTTAGGTGTAGGTTCCACATTTTGATTCATAGCTCTGGTCCTACTAAGCAGATTTTGCTGGATTTCAATCCCAAACTGCTTAGGATAACTACAAGCAATTTGGCACTAAGTTTGTTCATTTCTTTTGAGTTGTTCGAAAGTGAGCGTGTTTTCAACAGACGGACAGACGGACATGGCTAAATCGACTTAGAATTACTCAAGGACCCAGAATATATGTACTTTATGGGGTCCGAGATGAATAATAAAAAAGTTTCACACCTAATGACAAACTTAATATACCCTATTCACAACTAATTGTGTTGGAGGGTATAATAATAATCGCTACTATGTATTAAAAGAGATGTCTTCAAAATTTACATTTTATTGCAAAAAGAATCTTAAACCGTTAAACGGTGGTCTCGAATTTGTCCTATCACTTTCCAATTTCTCACCATAGACTGTTAGACAGCATCTCTGTTTGGGACCATTAATGAAATTCAATTCTTTCAGAATATTCGTTCTATTAACAATTTTCGGCATCCAACCATAAACATTGGCTTCTGTATCATGTTTATAAGAAGTTCCATATACAAACGGAATGTAAGCAGCATGATTTTCAGGCTTTTGCAGTTCATGAGGAGAATAGAATTTTGAGGTTATATGATGAGCTAGAAAAAAATATTATTTGAATGTTTTAAAAGACAATCAGGTATCTTGAGAAGAAACTTAAAAGTATATGAATATTTAAAATAATTTAGAGTTCTTGCTTTTATACCCTTCACCATTTCAGACATAGAAGGTTGACTAGAATCGAAACTTTCTTAAAACAAAATATAAAATTTTCTCTCAAATTTCCTTACGTGGAAAATGCAACAACAACCCAGGAGAAAAATTTGCAAGCAATTCCATTTATCAGCTATTTAAGAAGGTCTACTTTTTGAAAGGTCAGGAAAGTGGTAGCACATGTAAATTTCCGGAAAGACTTTTTGACTGTGGTGAAGAGAATAAAAATGGTATAAAAAGAATCGCAATAATCAGGTGTCAAAAAAAGTACATTAGCTATGGTGCCAAATGTTTAGCTGACAGTTTATATTACAAAAACTATTTTTCATTTATGTTCCGCACAAGGCGAATTCATAAAGGTGACATTTTCCAGTCATCTGTTTATTGTTTATTTTTTTGTGTGTATACTGAATGTCAAGCTTTGTTTACATTTTGTGAAAAAATTAATTCAAATTTAAAATTCAATAAAAATTTAAATAGTTGAAAAAAAAACTTATTTAAATCATATAAAACAAAAAAAGTGAAAAAATATAAACACAAGAAATTAAAGATGCGTGAGGAATAAGTGGAGCCACAATTAATTTGCAATTGAGGAGTTTCTTAAGCAATTGTGTATATTTTATTAACAAAAAAATTTCCTTTTTTATATTTTCAACAAATATTTTTGACATTCACTCTAACTTTTTCAATAAAAAGGGATAGCTAGCATAACTCTATCTCATGATGCGGTCACCTTTATAAATTCGCCTTGGTTCCGCATAGCATTAAAATCCACAGTTGAAAAACATTTAAGAATAACGTTTGAAAGCAAGTTGCAAATAAATGAAATTCTCAATTTAAAAATAATTTCCCTTTTATGTTGAGAATGCTATATTTTTCATATTATCAAACGTTTGTCGTTTTAGAAAGGGTTGGATTTCAAATAATTTTTAATTTGAAATCCAACTTCTGTCAAGGTACATTTGCTCAAGGTAGACTAATTTGGGAGTGTAGACATGCTGCTCGAAAAAAATACACGACTTTTCAAAATGTTCTTCATATAAAACAAAAACAATTTAACGCACACATGTACAAATTTTGGCTCATACATACGAATTTGACAATTGGGGGTTATGTTTGTCCGCCTACATTTTGTTAATATACCTTAACTTCTGTTTTTGTTGGGATTTCAAGCACATACAGGGTTATCTATTTAGTGGTTTCAAAACCGTAGGTCTGGCAAGGCTCAGCTGTATAATATCTTTCATCTTAAGGATTTTACATTTACGATTATGGATCGTTTAATAACCGAAAAACTCGTAAAAATTGTTACAACGTACTACAAAAAAAGTTTGTTTCACACGTGGCCACTTTTCGAACATAACATGGTGATAATGGTTGTCATAATCGTTCTTCTGTGCAAGGAATTTTTAAGATTTTAAAGAAATTTGAAGAGTCTGAAAGCGTTACAGATGTAGTCAGGCCTGTGCAACATCGCAAAACTCACACTGCCGAAAATATCGCTTGTGTTAGTTAAAGTGTAGCGGATGGTTTCAACAAGTTCTGCCACGCGCCACACAACACCACCATTTTCCGCTTTTTATCATAGGAAGTTCCCAAAGCGCGTAATTTCACGTCAATTGGTCACCAAAATCATGCCGTTTGACCTTTTTTTGTGGGACTTCGTTAAAGACCGTGCCTACGCGGATAAACCTATTAACGTTTTTGCATTTAAAACCCAACATTCGTCAAATTATCGCCGAAATACCGCCCGAATTTACGAAAAAGGGTTCGAAACCCTGCTCAAAAGGAGCGACTGCTGCAACCTATTTAAGGCCGTCATTTAAATTTCATTGTATTTCGTACGTAATGACAAGGTCCAAGCATTATAATGAAATAAAAGTTTCATCGAAATCATAGCTTTATATGTGTTTTATTTAACTTTACTTTTGAAACCGAAAAATGGATAGCTCGTTACATACACATGCATACAATTTTCAATAAAAAAAGAGTTATTAATTACTAAATATTTGGGGTATACACAAGGTGTGCTATCATGTTATATTGTCAAAATGTTGTAACATTTTACAATGGTTTAAAAATATTGTTGTTGCTTTGTAAACAAAAAGTGTCTTAAATAAATAAAACTTTGCTTGCTATGTTTATTGTGCTGTCGTAATAAATTCGTAAGCCGTCGGAATTTAACCTGTGGCTAGCAATTTTTGCAACAAATCACTTGCGGCGTCAAATTAGATCGGCTTAGGACTCTGCTGTTTGGTAAACAAGCAGGGATGTCAGATGTGACGATTTTACGTCATTTTGACGATTTTTTTTCGATGATTTTACCAAAATGACGATTGACGATTTTAATGTAGAGTCACTTAGGTTTTGACGATTTCATCCCGTCAATAAATTTATTTTAAACTTTAATCTGACATCAATTTTATAACACTTCAATCTGGCAATTAAAATTATTTCTTAGTTTGTATATGTGTGTAGAGGCGAATATATATTTATACTAGCGGACCCGACGAACTTCGCCTCGTCCCAATTTTAAGCCATCAGACAAACTTAAAATTAATAATACAACACAAATATTTAAATTTTCAATGTGATTTATTTGAATGGAATCAGTAGAGAGCGATTTGATGAACAATGTTTTACGATTTGTTTTCCGGCGCAAAAACAAATAACGAAGACGGTTTCCCAACACGCGAACATGCAACGTACAGCTGACCGTGCGGAAGACGGGGAAATTCGAGATTAATCTCACAGACTTGTAGTGATTGGCTTTGCGATTTATTGATTGTCATTGCAAATGTCAATCGAACGGGGAACTAAATCCGCTTGAATTGGAATGGAAGGACAGTTGGAATAATGGGAAATCGTGGGATAAGGACTTCCTCTCCTTTGAATTTGCACTTGATTATTGTCGCCTGAATCACATTGTTCATTAGCATTTTCGCGGAAAACCGCGTACCGTTGCACATTTTTGGAGGATTAAGATTCCGCAACATGATTATGATCGATACCATCTTCAGCTGTAAATTATGCGGCGGAGTTCCTGGTACATCAAGCGAGTTCAAAAATTCCGACGGGTAGCTGGTCGGTTCATTTTCGTCGGTCACGCAGTCAACAGATTTCTACGTATGCAGTTGTCCTGCGATTTGACTTTGAAAAATTAAGTTTAAGCTATCAAGGTCCTTATTCTTCGCTACTAGTATTGCCCGTACACGAATCCAATCGAGATTTTTGTAATTTTGTGCAATGCCAGGGAACACTTTGCTGATGAGTTTCTCCTTGGACGATGTGAATTCACAAACATTTTCAGGGAACGATATCAATCAATTCGAAACCTCAACAGGAATTTGGCCGTTGCCAAGCTCCAGCAGTTGTCCCGGAAATTTAGCAGCCGATGGGTCGTTCTGCAACGCGACTCTCATGTTTGTGGTCAATTGCAACTTCTGGGCATGCCTCCACAAAGACGACGATTACACGAACGCGTTAAGTTCATCTGCAGCAGAAGATTTGGGGATGACAGAAAGTGTTTGACGAAAATCTCCGGAGAGCAATATCAAAGCCCCACTAAATCGTCTTAAGTATTAAAAATTTTATATTTTTTGGTTTTGTATAATTTTATACTTAATTATTTTTTTATGTTTTAATAGAGTAGTTAATCCGTGTTGATAAAAAAACGATTTTTTATATGACGATTTTTTGACGGTTTTTTTTCAGAACTAATGACGATTATGACGATTTTTTTTTTAAATTTTGACGATAATTCGAAAAAAAACATCTAACATCACTGTAAGCAAGCAAAATAAATTTATTTCTGATTTGCGTCTCACTAGTAAAACTGCTCTGCAGGGTTGTGAACTATTTCTAATTAAAAAGCGCCGTGGCCCAAATCAAAAAGCGCTAAAAAGCGCTAAATAAAAAACTTAATGAAATGTTTAAGAAATAAGTTTAATTAATTACACTGGCCGTCAAAAAAAATCGTTTGAAATAAAAATATATAAAATACAAAAGTATAACAATCCGTTCAATCCGTTTTCAGTTTTTCCTATCATGTCGAGTTTTTTATGGGCTAGACTAATATTTCGACCGAAATAAGGCATTTATGCTACATACATTTTATCATAGCTTGAGAACGATTTGTGCAATTTTGATCTTTTACAAATGATTATTTTCGACCATATGGCGACCATTTTTTCATGCAAATTAGTATGCACACTTTTTTTTATCAATTATCAGAAATCCAGGTACATTATGAATAAAAAAAGGCGAGAAATCATGAAGATCAGTAAACAAAATGTTAACTAGACGTGATTGAATGACTATTTGGACTCAGCACGCTAAAGTCAATTAAAATCGCATAATCAAGTTCTTTACCCCGACTTTTTGTTTGTTTTTTGCAGTGCAATGTTAATAAAACATTAACATTTTTAAAAAGCCTTTTCTGATAATTTCAAATGCACCCTTCTCGTCAAGCCAAAAATTTCATATTGTAAGCCTGAAATTTTTTCATAAAAACGTGTAGTTTAAGAAAACTTAATATAAAAATAAGAAACTTTTGATTGATATGTTAACATGTCGATCTAATTAAAAATTAATTGAATCAAACCAAGTTTTCTTGAGCATTTTCTGAAAAGTTTAAAGAAATCGGTAGCATTTGTTTCTTGATGCAAGAAATTCCATTCTATTAAAATATAAATTAAATCGGACTAATTTAAATAAATGCTGAATGAAATTTTTGATCAAATACCAAAAATGTGAACTTTTGATCATGAGAAAATGTTTCTTTATTTTAGAAAGTTTTACTTAATACGAACAAAAAAAAATTAATGGATTACTTTAGAAAATAAACTTCTTTCCTTGTATAGTATGCATTTCAGAGTAAAGTATGTATTTAAAAAACGGAAACAAATTTTGGTTTAATATGTCTTGATTTAAATGTTTGCAAAAAAAAAAGTACAAACATTTTGGGTATCAATAAAAGCGCTAATTTAGCGCTCTTTTTTAAAAAAGCGCTAAGTGCTGGTTCACACAGGTCAAGTTTGACTCTTCAAGTCTTGAGCTTTTAGGAGAGAGGGGTAAAGAGAATGGAAAGGGGTACATACTTGACCGTACCAGTCAGTTTTGTATTTTTCTTTTCTTTTTTCATCCGTAATATAATAAATAGCTACAAAGTTGAAGGAAAAGAAAACAAAAATTTATTTTGTGCATGAACGTGAACGCAAGTTCAAAAGAAAATTTAAATAAAACTGTTCAAGTAAACTTGACCTGTGTGAACCAGCACTAAGGAAAAAATATGCGCCTTTTCGACACTAAAAAAGCGCTAAGTCTGGCGCCAAAGGCGCTAAATTGGCAACTCTGCTGCTCTGAGTGGAGAAGCAGCTCGTTCTTTTTGCCATTATTTCTTTAGGACAAACAGTTCGTTTTTGTTTGTCTGCTTTTGTTGCGTTGTCACCCCGCATTGGTTAGTGTTTCGGCGTCTTATAGCTGTACCGAGTTACAGTTTTTGCGGTTTCTACATTAACTACATATACACTCACAATATTTTGTACGTAAAATTAACTGAAATTGTAATATAAAATAAATGAAACTTCAATTAAAAACCGGTCTACTTATTTTTCATTTAGTTTTAACAAAAAGTTCATTTAATTTTTACTGTCAAAAATTCAACACCATATTCCGTAAAATCAAATAAATATTCAGTTATTTTGTAAAATTTTACTGTCAAAAATTCAACACCATATTCAGTAAAAACAATTAAATATTCAGTAATTTTTTAAAATTTTACTGTCAAAAAATTGACCCCATATTCAGTAAAAACAATAAAATATTCAGTTATTTCATTAAATTTTCGTTTACTCCACAAAAGAGCCGAATTTCTAAAAAATACCAGACAGACACCTGTCCGCTTGTTTTTCTTATAAGCGAGAGAGTGGGAATATTATTATTTACTTACCCTGTTACACACGTTTGTTGTACTGACCACGTTGTTTACAGAAGAACTCTCAATTATAAGACACCAGCAGCATGACCGATATGGCTTCGCAATTATTTTACTTTTAAAATTTGATGTATTTAACTAAATTATATTAACAAATAGAAAATGGGTATTGCTTACACAAAACAAGCAATTCATTTTTTATATATAAGTAAAAATTAATTTTTGGTAGTACAATTATATAAAATAACTGAATATTTAATTGTTTTTACTGAATATGGTGTTGAATTTTTGACAGTAAAATTTTATAAAATAACTGCATATTTATTTGTATTTACGGAATATGTAGTTAATTTTTTGACAATTAATTTATATAAGATAACTGAAAATTCATTTGGTTTTACGGAATTCGTGGTTGAATTTTTGACAGTAAAAATTAAATGAACTTTTCGTTGCTTTAAATTACATTTTTATTTAATTTAACATAAAGAAGAATTTAACTCAATCAACGGACAATATTAACTGCAACTGAAAATCAGTATTAATATGTACTTAGTTTTTAGAATAACTGTTAGAATCAGTTAAAAATAAATTTGCTTGGAATTTTAAATGTTTATTTATTTAAAAATGACTGAACGGAATATTTCTTAAATAAACTACAGTCCGTTACTGTAATAATATTGTGAGTGTATGCAATCGTTTTTAACCTAAGTGTTTTAATGTGTTGTCTGGTGGAGAACCAAAGAAAAACACTCAATATGACTGGTGGAGAACCATATATAACTCAGACGTTTACTGGTGGAGACCAAAATACTCTGGAACGGATTCTTGAAGCTCTCTTTTAGTTTTAAGCAAAATCGAAAAAACCAAAAACATTTATGAAAAATGTTATACATGAAAATAGTTTAAAAAAAATTGACTAATTTACCGCATTTAAAAAAAGCTTGACCCTGTTTATTAGTTTCTTTAACCGTTGACATGCGGAATCGAATAAAGTAACTAATTTGTTTATTCTATGACAATACTCACTTTTCCGTGATGGTCCAAATATGTCCATTATGTGTATGTGTTTGTTCTGTTTATTTATCAGCTCTTTTTCGAAAAGATAATCCAATACTTTAGGAACTTCCAGTTGTTCCTCTTCCTTTCTACTCTTGCCCTTATTCGCCTTTGCCTTACCATCACTAGACCGTGTACTATTTAAATTGGAACTCATTATGTTTTTTTATTTAAGAATAAATAAACTTGTACTATTTGCTAGTAACATGAAATGCCAACTAACCGAGCAAACCACTGCAAAATAAATAAATAACTTGTATTTGAAGGAAGACGACAACACAACCGCGATTAGTTTTATATTTTGCCATAATTTGTAAAGATTACAGTAGTCCCTACAAGACAAGGCTATTTTTAAAATAAAAATGTGTTTGTAATCCTTTAAAAAGATTTTGAAATACTAATCTAGTCCAAATCTATTATATTCCAGCATAAGTTCAAAGAAAGAATCGTAAAACAAAAAAAAAAAACAAAACACATTTGGAAAATATATTAGCCATGGAACTCGAATTAAAGTGAAATCGAAATCGAACAAATTTTTAAAACGAACTTATTTTGAAAGTTTATAAAAACTATTTCCTTATATCTGTGGCATTTTGACAAAATATATTAAGTCGAGATAAGATAGCAAACAAGTTTTTAAGAAAAAACTCGGTGAAAAATCATTTTTCATTTTTTTCCTTTATAATACAAAATTTTAAAAACGTAAACAACAATGGTTTTTGAATGAAAATTCGAATGATTAACAACATTTTTTAATTCGACTTAAGATGTTTTGTCAAAATGCCACAGATAAAATAAACAATCCTTGTGTTAACAAGTAAGACAGTTCGAATATTTCCGGAGTAGACTTTATATCAGATCTAAAAAATATAAGGCAACCTTTATAAAACCTGGGGTCTAATTACCGCTAAAAGTCCCATTAGCCGACCGTAAATGTAGAAATGTAAATGTAATGTAAACAGCTGATCGTTTCTGTTATATGGAAAGCAATGGAAATGCTTAACTGGCTGTAATGTCACTTAACCGTAACGTGCCAACCTGTAGAAAATAGAGTTTCATTACGAGGTTACGTGACAGTTGGAGATAGTGATGGGCTGCTTATATTTTAAATGCAATGCGGGTAAAATCACTCTTTTTGTTTGGTACTTTTTCAGTTATAATATCTGTGGACTTTTGACAAAATAAGTAACAATCCATACATATTTTCATTTATACAAATATATGCTTAGATGTATAAAATTAACAAATGTATACATATCCACAAACAAACAAAGTCTGGTTTTTAATGGTATCAAAACCTTGTTTAGGTGTATGCACATTTTGAAATTAATGTAAGAACATGTACATGTGTACGAATGTTTGTTTTTTGTAAATCTGTAATAGAAATATCAAATATTTAATTATTTATTTATTTATACATACAAGAAATACAGTTTTAATACTATTTAAATCACTTGGTACTTTTTCTGCAAAGCGGTCACTATTTCAACATTTTTAATTCTCATCACTGTGTGTGTTGTTTATGTATAGTAATGCTTTTTTGTTTTTGGTTGTGAAAAACAGCTGACACGTTCTTACATGTTCTATAAGTGCACAAACGAGCTTACAGTACGTTACGGTACTTTACATTGCATTTAATTACATTTACGGTCGGCTAAAGCGGCCTTAAGACTCCTTTAATACTGACTTGCGCAACTAACTTGCAGAGTACATCAAAGTCTGTACTCGATTTTTCCCAACTTAACCCGACCTTACCGCTCTGACATCTACAAACCAAGAGTTGCGCAAGTAACTTGCCGAGTCTGAAACGTGTCATACGATATCGAGCAAAATTGATCGAAATTTTTTATTTTGGTATCATGACACTCGATATCGAATGAAATGTTTCGTAATTTGAGATAATACACTCTCAATATTATTACAGTAACGGACTGTAGTTTATTTAAGAAATATTCCGTTCAGTCATTTTTAATAAATAAACATTTAAAATTTCAAGAAATTTATTTTTAACTGATTTTTACAGTTATTCAAAAAACTAAGTGCATATTAATACGGATTTTCAGTTGCAGTTAATATTGTCCCTTGATTTAGTCAAATTCTTCTTTAAGTACAATTAAATGAAAATGGAATTTAAAGTATCGAAAAGTTCATTTAATTTTTATTGTCAAAAATTCAACCGCGAATTCCCTAAAAACAAATGAATATTAAGTTATTTTATAGAAATTAACTGTCAAAAAATTAACTTCATATTCCGTTAAAAACAAATAAACATTCAGTTATTTTATATAATTTAACTACCAAAAATTAATTTTTACTTATCTATAAAAACTGAATTGCTTGTTTTGTGTAAGCAATTCCCATTTTCTATTTGTTAAAATACATTCGTTAAATACATCAAATTTTAAATGTAAAATAATTGCGAAGCCATATCGGTCATGCTGCTGGTGTTGTACGTGGTCAGTACAACAAAAGTAAAAAAAACGTGTGTAACAGGGTAAGTAAATAATATTATTCTCCCTCTCTCGCTCATTAGAAAAACAAGCGGGTAGGTGTCTGTCTGGTATTTTTTAGAAATTCGGCTCTTTTGTGGATTAAACGAAAATTACTGAAGTTAATAAAATAACTGAATATTTTTTTTTGTTTTTTTCGGAATATTCAGTTAATTTTTTGATAGTTAATTTATATAAAATAACGTTAAATTCATTTGTTTTTAAGGAACATGGTGTTGAATTTTTGACAGTAAAAATTAAATGAACTTTTCGTTAAAAATAAACGAAATCTGGTGGAGATCCACCCTTACCTAAATATGTTTTAGATTGGTGGTAACTAACTTGCACTTGATGTGAAAAAAGTACTGGGCCCAAGTTACAGCTCTCGATTACGATCGAAATTTCCATTAAAATGGGTACGTAATTTCGAATGTCATCGAATGCCATGCCTTATCAGCTCAGAATTAGAGTCGACTTAAATAAATAACTCTACTTTTTGGTCTTATATCTTCTTTTCAATTTACAATTATTTAGCAAAGTTGTTCTTGGGAATCAGAAATTCATTATCAAGGTTTAATTTTATGTGCTGTTTACACAACACAAGTGACTAAACGTGTAGTAAAATTTATATGGAAAACAATCAAAAACCTGAGTGCTTTTCATATAAATTTTACTATACGTTCAGTCACTTGTGTTGTGAAAACAGCACATTAATGTGCTAAATCCTCAATTCGTTCGATTGATAAACTGAAATTTATTGTTGATGGGATAAGCTATTCCTATGCGCATTTCACTGGTTGCTTAGGGCAGATCATCAGGAATCTTTCTCCAAAGATTTTGCAAAAACTAAGCATACTTTACAAATAAAACTGTTAAGCGCATTAGAATTATTTAAATTCTCCATTTCAATAGTGCTTACTGTCTGTCTCCTTTAAACCATGATGCTTATAAATGTTTTTGCTATGTACTTTTAGCCGCATTCATACTGGTGCGCTGCCAGGTGGCAGGGTAAATAATGATGGCACAGCAGTGGGTTGTATGGGTTTTAATATTATGAATTAATGTCACTACGAATATAAGTTTTACATAAATCACGCATTTATTTCTATCGTATTATATATTGGTTGGTAAACTGTTGCAAATAGTTTTAAAGGTAAACTTATTATTATGTTGAATTGAATTTTTGTTTTTTTACAAACAGCACGTCATCCATTGAATAACAAAATTTGCATTTGGATTTTACGTTCAAAAAGTTCAAATTGTACATTTTTAATTTGGTAATAGGAACAAGTTTTAACACAGAAAAAAAAGAGTTATTCCTAAATAGAATGAATATTTTAATAAATATGAATGTAGTAGCATGAATCGAACATGACTTTTCCCAGCGGGAAAACTCAGAAAACCTTCTCACTTCATGCCTTATTAAAAACCTGCTTAAACATTTTTTTGGTTCAATTGCTATTCTTAGCTAACAGCTAAAGAATGCCTTATAGAAGGCCTCAACTCTTTAGTATAAAAGATAAGAAACACCTTCCACACTCGCTTCTATCAGAAGGGAGTAGAGAAGGAGTAACATTTTTTGTATTCTTTTTTTGCACAAGCAAAAGCAAAATAATATTTTTTTTATGCCGTTACACAGTGGTCCCAATGACAAATTTAGAGCGAAAAAACTCATAACTCTTTTTTATAAGTACATATAAGGATAAAAACTTGTACGAACAATTGACTTGGTATGCCACGATCTTACGTCAAAAATTGACGGATTCGATTGCGTTGGTGTGGCGCTTTCCATATAAAATTAACTGACATAAAACCTACAAAATCGATTCAAAATACAAGGGAACAAGGTTTTTGGTGATTAAGAACTGAATGTTAAGGTTATTTGGGACGCTAAATCCAAATCTGCACTTAGGATTTTTTTTATCAGCTCGACTTTTTGAGATATACCGTTATGGCCAAAATTAAGGCACTTCCGCTACATATATAGTAGGGCTTCCAATCGGGAAATCCCGATCCCGGGATTTTCGGGATTAGGCAAATCCCGAATCTCGGGATTTCTGATTTTTAGTCCCGGGAATTTCGGGATCCCGATTTTTTTTATATCTTGTATTATTTTTACATTTTTTTTAATAATTTGTATAAATATTTGTTTGTTGGTGTATTTTTTGACAAAAAAAGTTTTTGAAACACAATGTTTGTTCAAAAATAAACAAAACATACCAAAACAAAAACTATCAGGTATGTGATGAAAATCGATCGATTTCAAAACGAACATTTTTAAAAGGTGTGATGAATTTCGAAGGTTTTTAAAATCCATTTCTGAATTATAGTCTTAAATTTTCTTTCAGAATACACTTCAGTTAACGTATATAATATAAAATTTAAAAGAGTAAAGACTGAAAATAAAAGGAATATATATTTAAAATCCATTTTAAAAGATACTGAAAACGATATTTTCGTTTTCAAACTGTTTCGTTTTTAAAATCGATTTCCATCACATACCTGTATACTACCTTTCATTTGAGAAACAATAATAACAATATGCACAATTTATAAATAACAAAAAGTTTTGTTCAAAATATATCGATTAATTAAGTTGAAAGGATTTTTATTAAATTTTCCAATTTTTTTTTTTTTTTTTTTTGTTGAAATTGTGCAATTGTATTTTAAAATTGTCCAAATGTTTTCCTGTACGATATTATTGATAGTCTTAAAATATCGATAGGAAAATTATAAATATCGATATTTTTATTATTTAAAATACAGCTATGAAGACATCTAACAGCAGCTATACACACAGTTTTTATGCCGCAAATTTTTACTTGCTATTATTAATTCGCGCTGAATTACAGCAATGAATACAAACAACAAGAATGGCAAGTGGTATGGATTGCTTAGCAGTGCTTTTATCTGCTAATTAAAGGTCTGAAAGGACTGAAATGTCAAATATTTTTGTAATGTTGTAAAAAAATGCAAATCCAAATGCAATTGCAAGCATAGGACAAAACAATGAACGACCATTAGAGGATAAGTCCGCTAGATTGATTACCTTTTTGGGTTTAGAATTTAGGAAATTTTTTAAAGTTGCAATGGAATATCTTATTACTTCGGTTCCTTCCGAAAGGTACTTATCAATTTTTAAAAAACTGCCATCTAAAATAACGTGCGTATATACATACATACATACGTCTCATACATTCAATAAATTAATAAAAACAACGACTGTAGCCTTATAAAAAAACTAGATGACCAGTGCGAATATTTCGCACCGTTACCTTCGGAAGGAAATAATTCCCAGTTTCTATTTGTTAAAATAGTTGAGTTAAATACATTCAATTTATAAAGTAACACTATCCAGTGAGACACAAAGAATGCTGACGACGGCCGTAGCGGGCCAGAAAATGCATTACATTCTGCTGGTGTCTAAGAATTGTAAATTTTTCTGTACATTCAATATACCTCATTGCTTTCCAACGGAAGGCTAAGGTAAAATGTAAATAGAAAATACAATATAATAGTCTGGTAGTGTATAAAGTCATTTCTGAAAAATTGTAGGAATAGAACTATTACAAAAAAGCTTTATAAAATACATAACTGAAATTTAGCTCATAGAATAAATTCGAAAAATGAAAAATGTTGAATATAATATAAAGTTACCTTCGGAAGGAAATAATTCCCAGTTTCTATTTGTTAAAATAGTTGAGTTAAATACATTCAATTTATAAAGTAACACTATCCAGTGAGACACAAAGAATGCTGACGACGGCCGTAGCGGGCCAGAAAATGCATTACATTCTGCTGGTGTCTAATAATTGTAAATTTTTCTGTACATTCAATATACCTCATTGCTTTCCAACGGAAGGCTAAGGTAAAATGTAAAAAGAAAATACAATATAATAGTCTGGTAGTGTATAAAGTCATTTCTGAAAAATTTTAGGAATAGAACTACAGTTAAACCTCTATTATCCGGCTTTCGTGGGACCGGCACCAGCACGGAAAATCGAAATACACGGTTAATAGAGGTTATATTAAAATATACAGAAATTTATGTATTTGTATTAAAACATTCGATTTATGTAACTACAGATTATAATATACAACAAATTTTTTACAAAATATACAAATTGTCATAGACAATGCAAAATCAAATATGTATGTATCGTCAAAAACATTAAAATTTGGATTTTTACTGACTATGCTTTGGTTGATCAAACTACATGACTGCACAAAATTAGTAAATTTTACAACGTTTATTGCTTTTTTGTTTTTGCATTTCTTCTGACGAAATGTTTAAATTTCACTTACTAAATGAATAAAAACGCATATATGTATGTTCTTATGTGTGGGCACATGAACTTAAAAAGGGGAAACACCGTATTTAGATTAACATACATAATAAAAATCATATGAATCCTGCACGGATAATAGATGTAAAGCACGGTTAATAGAGGTATAAATCTAAAGCACGGAAAATAGAGGTAAAGCACGGATAATAGAGGGAACAAGTAAAAAGAACCGCATGCCGGTTAATAGATGTAACCGATTAATAGAGGCCCGGTTAATCGAGGTTTAACTGTATTACAAAAAAGCTTTATAAAATACATAACTGAAATTTAGCTCATAGAATAAATTCGAAAAATGAAAAATGTTGAAAATAATTAATATAAATTTAAGTAACTTCAATACATTTTAAAATATAATTTTTATCAATGAAAATATTAATTTTTCAATTTCTAATTATTTTTCGTCATTAGTGTTAGAAATAAGCTTTAAAATTAGATATCATTCATTAAATTTGACGCGGTGGTATGGGAGATATTTGCAACCGACAAAAAAAAGTGCTTTAGAAATAATATATATGATATTTAAAGTTTTCCTGCAAAAGTTCAAACATTCAGTCGATAGTAATATCAATATACCGATAGTGAAATCTGAACTATCGATAAATATCGATAGAAGAAAATATCGATAGTATCCCAGCACTACTGTACACAATTTTTTAAAATACATTTGGAAATGGTGTAATTTTTATATCAATAATCAAATATTGATAAAAATAAGATTTTTATGTTTTTTTGTTACGTTTTTATTACATGATATTTATGAATTATGATCAATTATTACTTTAAGTTTGTTTTTATTATATTTTTTACAAATAAATAATACCTATATGTTCATGAAATATGAATATTTACTTGAAAATTAAGTTGTTTTTAATACAGTTTAAAAAGTATTTATATTTCGTATAAATAAAAAAAATAAATCCCGAAAAATCCCGAAAATTGTTCAAAAATCCCGTGAATCCCGGTATTCAAAATATCCCGCAAATCCCGAAATATTTTCTTCAGTCCCGAATCCCGGGATTCAAAAAAACTAATCCCGATTGGAAGCCCTAATATATGGGAATAACTTGAAAATGGGCCACCATATTCAGTTCAAAAAAAATCAAATTCGTCGACGATGTTATCTTAAGGCCGTGCTTACATTGGTTTTAAATATTACCAGTAGTTTTAGAGATATCGTTGAAGTTAAAAAAAAAAATAAATAAAAATTTAAAAAAAAAATTTTTTTTTTCAAAATTCATAAAAAATTTTATTTCAGCGTCCCAAATAATCTTAAAAACAACATTCAATTCTTAATCAACACAAAAAAAGTTCAATTTCGATCCGCTGTGAAATCTTATAGGATGGGTAAATGTCAGCATTACGTTTTTTGGCGCCTGCACGCATTGAAACATACGACCTTTTTGAGTATTTACCTCAATGTAAATCGCCAGCGCTTCTTCACGTATGGCGTATTTAAACATTTTTTTTTATTTTTAGTGCCCTTTCTGGAGAAACATCTATGGTTCTAACAACGTCTGCAGCAACTCTTATTACTGCTTTATGAAGCCTACTTTCAGCAGCAGAAGAGTTAACATTCTTGGGAACAAGTGTTCACAAGAGACTTAATTTTCAACTGCTTTGATCTTTCCCTCCTTCTAAAAACGATTGGGATGTTCGTTCGGCTCTTGAAAGTCCTTTCTCCAAGTCTTCTTCTTCAAAAAAACTTGACGAGGCTTTACTGGGAAAGAGAAGATTCATCCAACCAATTTAAAAGATTGTCTCGAAAACATTATTTGTTCTGTGTGCATGCATCCACTTGTTCGATAGTTTGCTAAGAACATTTTGAGCTGATTACTTTACTTCATGCTTATGGTCATTATCTCCATCATTTTATATACCACTTTTCATGAAAATGTAATGTATGACAGCGTTATTTTTATTTTTTCTGGTCTTTTTCAGAGTACCAAACATTGAACAAATCCTTTTTAGTGATAGACATTGCAACCTAAAGATACGATAGAAAGTGCTTAGGCTAAAATAGGCAGCTTATTGCTTAAACATTTAACAATTCACATGTTATAGATGATAACAAACCAAAAATAGCAGCGACAGCTGGTGAAAGTCACATTTAAAAGTCTATCACAATTTACAATACATATTAAATTCCACAATAAATGAATACATTTTAATTTGCATACATTTTTTTCTAAATGGAATGCCAAATCAGCGGAACATTTTAAATTTAAAAAATATATACCTCTATTGTATAAATAAAACCAACAAATATTACAGACAACGTTTTCACTTTATTTTATTAGCTCTCGAAGTCACATACAATTATCAACTAATCTGTTATATAAAATTAAACTGATGTTTAAATCAATGGAGCATTGATAATATTGCAAATATTCACAAAAAAAAATATATACTGTTGAGCAAGGTGGGAGCCTGCCATTAAAAAATCAACAAAATTTGTACTCTGGCAACATTCGAAAAAAAATTAGTTTTTTCGCTCTAAATTTGTCATTGGGACCACTGTGCGTTACCGTGTACATGCTAATGAAGCGACAGCGGAAGGCCTACTCCGCAATGACAACGTGTGTAAAAAAGATATGAGTATGGAATGGAGCGAGCAGGCCTTGTTTATCCAAAAGAAGGAGTACAAAGGCCTTCTAGAAGGCATTTGTACTCCTTCTTTTTCCCGCTGGGTTTTCATGTGTAGTATGAAATATTTTATACATACAAACATAGATACATAAATATTATTCAATGTTTCATAACGCAATTTTCAAGTGTTTATTTGTAGAAATTCATGGGATCCCGAGGGTTCCCAAACTAGAGTAAAGAAACAGACCAATTATAAATTAAAACAAGTATAGTCGGTCAAGCCCAACCATATGATACCCTTCATTAAATAATTAAAAGACAATCTTTCGGGAATGTACCCCATTTGGGACCCATGGCCAATAAAAGATTCGCTTAAACAAAATAACACAGAAAACAAATTTGCACCAATTGAAGCATTAATCAAAAATAAAATCAGTTTTAATTAAAAATTTAATCAAGTGAATTAAACGTTTAATCAAGTGAATTAAACATTTGATCAAGGGATTAAACGACTGATATTATTATTAAGCACCAGTAAAAAATTAATAGTATCAATTAAACGTTTAATTCACCTGATTAAAGGTTAAATTCACTTGATTAAGCGTTTAATTCACTTGATTACATTTTTAATCAAAACTGATTTTATTTTTGATTAATGCTTTAATTGGTGAACAATTTTTTTCTGTATTATGGGCATGAAAACCAGAAATATGCTCCAAAAACGCGTTTTATGCGCATTAAATATGCAGTAAAACTTGAAAATGTGCCCTGAAAGTTGTTAAAAATGTGCCCCAAAAAATTCAAAAGTTGCTTATTTGAAAGCAAAATATTCAAAAATTTAATAATAGTTCCAGTTAATAAATACAATCCTAAAATTATATTCGGTAAAGCCAAAACACCATAGTATATAGTGACGAATTTTCGAGAGCATACCCTATTTGGAAACGATGGGCAGTCATGGGACACAAAAATAAAGTAATGTTAACAGGTTAAAATTCATATTAGAGTTATTTGTGCCGAATATTATCTAGATATTAACATTCATATGAGATTGTTTGTCTTAAAGGACGGTCGCTAAATTGTTTATGAATGTTAACATTTAAAAGGAAGTTGAAGCTGTTTATAGATGGGTGTTTTGTGCAAATGTAAACTGATTCGAAAAGAATTTAATTTGCAGTAAAATATTTGTGGGGGCGATTTTAATCTAAATTATAACATACATAATTATTTGGGTTACGGACACAAAGAGTTTTATTTGGAAATAAGTTTTTATGGGGAAAAGGTGAAATTACTATTAAGGAAATGATTTTTCCTTAATTTTTGCTTTTATTTAAAATTTTAAAGTTTAAAATAATAAATAGAATCTGGGAATTATTTCCTTCCAAAGGTTACTTTATATTACATTCAACATATCATAATACCCAACAAACACGAAGTCAAACCTTTGATAGGAAATGACTTTATCATTTGACATCAAACACAATTCTCAAACGTTTTTCAATTGTTTGATTTAACATTTATATTCAAATTGCGAATGATTTCAAAATAAACATTTGATATCAAATGTTTTATCAATTTGATGTCAAATGTTTTTCAAATGTTAAATTCAAATCAAAAATAAACTTGGCAACACTAAAGCGACAAAAGCATTAAAAATGGCGATTAAAGTTACGTTTTTTAACTTTGTGGTTACATGTGTTTTACTATTAAAAATAAATTTAAATATAAAGTGAACAGTTTATTTTTTGTGAAAATAAAAAAATTCATTGTGAGTAATTCCAATGATTAAGAATACAAAAAAAAAGGAAAATAAAATGGGAAAGTGAAGAAAGTTTGTTGAACGATCGCGGTGCTACAATCCTCAAATTAAAAGGGAGCCAATGTCGTCTTTGCAAGAATAAGAAGACGGAAAGAACCTCATTTCATCTTTTATCTTTATTCACAGTTGCGAACCAGCTCTTGACGAGTACGGACGTGTATCAGTGAGTAACAAAAATAAAAAAAAAAAAAATAAAAAATAATAAAAAAAATTGGAAGTGAAAAAAAATATTTGCCGTGGGTGAAAAAAAAAATATTTGTAATAGGTGAAAAAAAAGAGCAATAACTAGTGTGCCCGAAGAGATTTGTGAATGAGCCTCACAAATACTCCCAATAAGGAGAGTAGGCCCAGAACAAATAGCAGAAATGCTTATATTGTGGTAAGCTCCCCGAGCGTGAGCAATGAAAACATTCGATACCCAGAATTAAACAAAAATTATTTAAGTGCAAAAATTGCCAGCGCAACTGGTTTTCCATACAGCAATTTGAGTTCAAGTGTGCCCAACCTGAGCAAGTGTGTGGATCCGACCGTAAATGTCGTTCAAAGTGTGAAGTCGTCTGACCAGAGGAATAATAACGAAAAACCTGGAACATCACGATTTGCATTAATAAATACAGGAGCTGTGCCAAAAACTACTAAAGTGCAAACGGGCATGGACAGATATATAACAATAACTAAGAGAAAGGCTAGCCCTAGGTCCAACCAACAGGAACGCATGGCCAAACAATACAAATGCTCTAACGTAGTCTCTTTGCCAACAAATGGTAACAGATTCTCTGTACTATCCATACCTGACGATGAAGAAGTAGAATCAGCTAATGGGACAGCCACTAAAGAAGTGAAACCGCCACCTATCTATCTGCGAGAGCAAACATCAAATAGCATAGTCAACATGTTGACTCAACTTGTAGGTAAGAATAATTTCTACGTCGTTTCTATACGACGCGGGCAAATTCAAGAGACCAAAATTCAAGCCAGTACAGAAACACACTTTCGTATTATATCAAGACACCTGGACGCAGAAAATAAAAGTTACTATACATACCAATTAAAAAGTGCTTAAGGTTTGATTATTGTCATAAAAGGCATAGATAGTTCTGTTCCTACAGAGGATATAAAATCTGCCGTAGAGCAAGAGGGGTATGAGGTAAAATCTGTGCATAATATTTTGAACAGGAATAAAGTTCCTCAACCTCGTTTGATTCATCGGTTCTCAAAACCAAAAATTCAGTTCATCCCATATACAACTTGCGCTACCTACTCAACAGAAGAATAACTGTTGAGGAGCCAATAAAACGAAAGGGTCCCTCCCAATGCACAAACTGTCAGGAATATGGGCATACAAAATCATATTGTAAATTGCCTCACGTATGTGTGGTTTGTGGCGACGCTCATAAAACCGCCGAATGTAATCGTTCTAAAGCTGACCCGAATGTTAAGAAAAGAAGCAACTGTGGCGAAAATCACACGGCAAACTAAAGGGGTTGTAAAGTCTTCTTGCATTTATTAAAACCTGCTTTAGTTCAAAAATACACTCACTCCCAATATGGTCCGTCACATGCGCCCAGCCAAGCCGCTGGCTCAATTGCTAGTACTACACAAACAAAACCAATCATATGCCCAAGTCCTAAAAGGAAACCCTAATGCGAAAAATCCCCCGAGTACTTCCAACGCAAAGCAACCTCCGTACGCTAATGTTCCTAGGGAAGGTCTACAATTGCCTACCTCAATTGAAAATTTAATTCAAACTATGAATAACTTCATGGCCACTATGCAGAACATGTTTCAGGAAATGATGCGAAACCAGAACATGCTCCTGCAAGTTCTACTCAACAAAAAATTAACCAGCTAAAAATATGTTTCTGGAATGCAAACGGGTTATCCCAACATAAACACGAAGTTGCAAACGTTCTTCATAGGCATGAAATCGACGTACTTCTTGTCTCTGAAACACACTTTACTCATAAAAACTGCTTTAGGGTAAATGGTTACCTTACGTATGACACAAAACATTCCAGCGGAAGAGATTGTGGTGGCACAGCCATAATTGTGCACAAACACATCAGACACTTACCATTGCCAGAGTTCGAAGAAGATTGTATCCAGGCCACATCTATAAATCTTACTGATTTCAAACTAACGTTAACATCCGTTTATTGTCCCCCGAGGCACAAAATTCTACACGATAAATTTCTCAACTTCTTCTCCACATTGGGCCAGAAATTCATTGCTGCTGGCGACTACAACGCTAAACATACATATTGGGGCTCCAGACTTATTAGTCCTAGAGGTAATCAGCTATATAATACCGTAACTGCAAATAACTTTGATGTGGTATCGAGTGGTGAGCCTACCTATTGGCCAACCGACTTCAACAAGCTACCAGACCTTATTGACTTTGCTGTAATCAAAAACATCAAGCGCGATCAGGTACTAGTTAGTTCCTCCTATGATCTTTCGTCTGATCATTCACCTTCAATCCTCATTTTAAAAGGTAACTCTGACGCCGCAGCTGCAAACTGTATTTCCTATCCAAACAGAAACACAAATTGGTTAAAGTATAAAATCTATGTGAGCTCTCACCTATCACAGTGCATTCCCCCAAAAAATTCATCTGACATCCAAATAGCTGTCGACCGACTTCCAGAAGTCTTGGATGCTGCAGCAAGAAATGCAACCCCAATTAAGCGGACAATTAAACGTGCTCCTTACAATACATCGACGGATATAGAGACCCTTATCAGAGAAAAAAGGAAGTTAAGAAGACAATGGCAAAACAGTCGTTCCCCAACCACTAAGGCCCAACTACAATTATGTCTGACAACTCTTCGCAACAAATTGAGACAGAACCACGAGTCTGCAATAGAAGGCTATCTAAACAGCCTAGATGCCACAAAAAACTCCAATTATAGCTTATGGAAGGCTGTACGGCATATGAAATGCCCTTTAACCCAAGAATCTCCATTAAGACTGGAAAACCGCACTTGGTCCAAAAACACAGATGAAAAATTAAACGCCACATTGAGAAAGTGTTCACGCCACATGATACACATACTTGTTCCTGTCGTCCAATCATTCCTGATAAGGTAAACCATCCATTAATATTTAACATTACTCAAGTAAAATCTGCAATAGAAAAAGTGAATATTAGAAAATCTCCCGGACTTGACCGTATCACAGGGTCAATGATAAGAAACTTACCATCGTCTGCTTCCAGAATCTTGCTACTCAATTTTAACGCTATATTAAGAGTCGGATACTTCCCATCCTCATGGAAGAGGTCTATAATTGTTATGATTCCCAAGCCAGGAAAAGATGCTAGCCAGGTTGCGTCGTACAGACCGATAAGCTTATTATCAATCCTATCGAAGCTTTTCGAAAAAATATTCATTTTAAGTATAACTCCTCATCTAAATGAACACGACATTATCCCGGATCACCAGTTCGGATTCAGAGCGAAACATGGTACAATAGAACAAGTGCATAGAATTGTCACCCTTATTAGATCGGCGTTTGAGAAAAAGCAATACTGCTCAGCCCAGTTTATAGACATTTCCCAAGCATTTGACAAAGTTTGGCATGATGGGCTACTCATCAAAATATCACGAATTCTTCCTCAAAACACTCACAAGCTTCTGGAGAGCTATCTAACAGGCAGAACATTCATAGTAAGGTCGCAAGATAAATACTCCCCCCTCAAGAAAATTACTGCTGGTGTTCCCCAAGGCAGCATATTAGGACCGCTTCTATATATAATATACACAGCGGATATGCCAGCAAACCTGAGCACGCATACCTCTACATTTGCAGACGACACAGCATTTATTAGCGTTAACCATGACCCAAAAGTCGCATCGCAAAATCTGCAGTCCCACATCAATGAACTAGAGGCATGGCTAGAAAAATGGAGAATAAAGGTTAACCCGGCTAAATGTGCTCACTTAACTTTCACGCTCAGAAGACAAAAGTGCCCAGCAGTAAAAATAAATAACATCACTGTTCCGGTAGAAAACCATGTAAAGTACTTGGGAATTCATATAGATAGACGCTTGACCTGGTCTCGTCATATCGAAGCGAAAATAACGGCTATGAAACTTAAAGCAGCTCAACTACATTGGCTTCTCGGTGGAAACTCAAACTTGTCTTTAGACAACAAAATTCTTCTATACAAGTCCATCATAAAATCAATATGGACATATGGCATCCAATTATGGGGTACTGCATGCGCATCTAACATCCAAAAGCTTCAAAGAAGACAGTCTAGAATATTACGACAAATTGTCTGCGCCCCATGGTATATACGTAATGATACTATCCACAGAGATCTCAACGTCCCCACTATCCAGGAGGAAATTAAAAAATATTCAATAAGCTACATCGATAAACTAATGGTCCACCCTAACTACCTCGCTCGGGGTTTGCTTCAGTTCGAAGGTCACCAGAGGCTAAAAAGAACCGATACTTTGAGCCTAACTAGAAGACAGTCTTAAAATGTGAATACAGCAGTTAGTGGTTACACTGGTAACAACTAATAAACAACAAGTAGAATTAAGATTTGAATACATATTGTAAATTTCGATAAGAAAGATTCAATAATAAAAAATAAATTTAAAAAAAAAAAAAAATCTTTTATTTATGTTTCACATTGTATTAATATCCACATTTAAAAAACATTTGAGAATTACGTTTGAAAGCAAGTTGAAAATAAAGGCAATTTTCAACTTGATCATAATTTCCTCTTTTTGTTGAGAATGCTAAGAATTTCAAATGATTTTCAAAACATTATCACACGTTTGTCGTTTGAGAAAACGTTTGATTTCAAATAATTTTCAATTTGAAATCAAAGCTTCGTGTTTGTTGGGTATTCATCAAGCATTGTGGTAGTATTAGTGAATATTTGTTTGTATGTGTCACACCGACGATTCTGAATGGAAAATCCCAACAAACACGGAGCTTTGATTTCAAATTCTCAACAAAAAGGGGAAATTATTATCAAGTTGAAAAATGCCTTTATTTTCAACTTGCTTTCAAACGTAATTTTTCAAATTTGGATTATAATACAATTCGACATATATAAAAATATTTTTTTTGTTTTTGATATTCTTTTAATTAGGCTTGAGTTCATCAAATTTAATTTTCATTAAATTATTTTCACTGAGGGAAGAAATTTTTACAACTTGGAATTTTTATTAAAATTTATTGATAATTTTTCTTGGCTGTCAGTGCATGGAGTAGTTCATTTTGTCAAAATGGATCAGGTGGTCCAATTTTATTTGCAGGGTATACACATACACACACAAACGCGTGTGTACATACATATACGCTGATAAGTGAGAAAAGTTCTCTGAGAGTAATAATAAAGACTGTAATTTACTCTCTCAAGTGGATTTAGCGGCTAAATCCACCAGAAAAATGAACATAGACAGAAAAATGTATGAACTTTGTATGGTCGTGCAATATCTGTATAAATCTTTAGTCTTTGGTATGACTTTACAAGATGATGCAATAATTATGTATACAGTTACAGATAAAATCAAGAGTTGACAGAAGTTAGTGCTGCCAATTACATAAGTGACGATAATCGCCAGTTCAGTGTGAAATACACAACAACATCAAATTTATAAAACATTTGATATCAAATGTTTATTTTGAAATCATTATCAATATGAATTTAAATATTTAATCAAACAATTGAAAAACGTTTGAGAATTGTATTTGATGTCAAATGATAAAGTCATTTCATATCAAAGGTTTGACTTCGTGTTTAATGGCATCAAATAATTTAGATATTACCGCGAATATTTCGTCCAGCACAAGTACACGATTGAATTCGCCTGCAGGACAAGCATTTGACAAGAGTATTTGGCTCTTTATAAACTTAAAAAATGCTGCAAAAATTCTCTTAAAACTAAATTATGCAAAAAATGCTGCAAACGGCAAAATATTTAAAAATATGCACGTTTTTTAACAAGATTTCTTTAATAAAAGAATTTTATGTTAAATATTATACAAATATTTCTCTATTAAATAACATTTAATAACTAAAATAATACAAATTAGATTAAAAGTGTATTAAAAACCACTTCCAAGTTCTTGCATTTTACGTTTTCGATTTCCAGCACACCCCTGATAAATAAAATGAATTTTTTGTCATAATCCTGTGTTCGTCGTGAACTTGTCTTCAGGTTAACACACCTCAGAAAAGGAACAAGATATTAAACATTTATTTTAAAGGTAATTGGCAGGACTTTCAAATGACATTTCAGGTTTTATAAATAAAGATGAGTACGCGCAGTCATAACGGCTCGAATATGGCGAGACAGAAAACCTGATCCAATGAAGAAATTCAGAATCGGATTCAACGCTCAAACCCTTAGAAAAGTATAAGGCTATGAGCTACACTTTTTTTTAGCCCGTGTAATAGAAAAACCCCGGGTACATTATCTAATTATTTAAGTTCGATTATAGAATAAAACAAGTAATTATTTAAGTTCGATTATAGAATAAAACAAGTAAGAGTGCTATATTCGGCTGTGCCGAATCTTTGATACCCTCCACCGACAGTTTGAATGTTTTAAGAGTAATATCTGTATGATGTCTATTTATCATTATTAATTAATCTTTATATATAAAACAGAATCTTCAGAATATTTAGTAGGGTAACACTGTCAAGTTTAAATAGCTTGAGTAAAATATCATGATTCGTAAGCTGAACCTAAATGATTTTCAGGAGGGCAATTTATATTGAAGCCATGGTAAGCTATGAGCCAATCATCCCAAAATTCTGCAGAGTGATTTCTGGTATTAAAAAACATAAATTTCAATACAGCAGAGCAATCAGTTTTAGCGTTTGCAGTGAATTTCAGAAGGCTGTTAAAATGGGATCTAAGGTAAATTATAGACCGTATATCACAAAATTGCAAAACAATTTTTGTTGGCCATATGAAGCTAAGCTGGAAGAAAGTTTACCGCAATATCTTTATCTGCTACGGTTTTAGGCGTATTTAGTTGTTTTACCAGAGTGGGCTTTATAAGGGGCCTAGGGTTATGGAACGATCTCCTATTAAACTGTGACGAGCCAAAATCTGTTATGATAGCATTATTAGTTATGGTTTTAGGCGTACTAAACTGTTTTCCGGGAGTAGGGTTTATAAGGGGCTTAGGGTAAATTATGGACCGATCTTCACGAAATTGCATAGTGTCATTTCAAGTCCTATAAAACTGTGACGTATCAAATTTTGTTATGATAGCATTATTTTTTACGCTTTTATGCGTACTAAACTGTTTTCCGGGAGTAGGGTTTATATGGGGCCTAGGGTAAATTATGGACCGATCTTCACGAAACTTAATAGTGTCATTTCTGGTCCTATTAAACTGTGCCGTGCCAATTTATTATGATAGCATTGTTAATTAGGGTTTTAGGCTTACTATACTGTTTTCCGGGAGTAGGGCTTATATGGGGCCTATGATAAATTATTTACGAATCTGGGGGCAAATCATGGCAGTCGTGATCGAATACTTTTTCGATTCGAAAGCAATTTTATTTCAGTCAATACTGAACGAATCGGTATTATTTTTTCAGTGTTTGAAAACTCAAATAAATGCTTTACAACACCAAAAAAATAATTTCGATCCGTTCAGTATGGACAGAAAGAATTAGAGATTGAATTGCTTTCGAATCAAAAAAGTATTCGATCACGACTGCCATAATTTGGCCCCTGCACGAAATTTTACAACGTGATTTCCAATTGAATAAAACGTATTTTTGCAAAATCTTACATCATTCTGTGCATTTTTCCACCATTTATGTTAGTTTTTGTAACAAAATTTATATTATTTATAAATTAATAATTATAAATTTTTTTAGGTGGTGGTTCCACATTTAATTCATAGCTCTGATCCTATTGAACCGATTTTGCTGGATTTCAATCCCAAACTGCTTAGGATAACTACAAGTTTTTCGAAAGTGAGCTTGTTTTCAACAGACTGACAGACAGACGGGCATGGCTAAATCGGCTTAGAATGACTCAAGGGCCCAGAATATATAAACTTTATGGGGTCAGAGATGAATAATAAAAAAGTTTCACACGCAATGATAAACTTAGTATACCCTCTTCACAACTAATTGTGTTGGAGGGTATAAAAAAAATTCTTACCTTGAGAAAAATATATGTATCTCGTAATGTATTCCAGAATCTTCGAATTTGCTACACTTAATCAAGTTCAAAATTATTGCTGCTATAATTCAGTTTTGTTTTTTTTAGAAAAATTGTTTGTTCTCCTGTTCTCGTTCTCGTTAGTCCTTGCACAATCTCTTAATTTAGTGAAAATTTCTTTATTGTAATTTATACAAAAAAAAAAAAAAAAAACAAAAATATATTTACATATATACTATAATTATTTGTTATTCTTACAAAATTTAAGGATAATAATAACGATAAGCAAAACGTTCAATAAATTTCGGGCGAGGACATGTAAGAACATTATAATGAACTGGAATATCAGCTGTAAGTTTTTGTAGGGATTTGCGAGTTTTTTGTATCAGGTCACTGGCATCAAATTTTAATTTTTGAGGCGTTGTCTTGCGTAATATTGTATGGACGAGTTGAGACCACACTGAGTCATAAGAAGTAGCTTCTTCGGTTGGTTCAAGGGAAGAATTTAATAGAGTGTCGGCGGTTATATTCTTAAGTGTATGATTAAAGGAATCTTTGTTGGCTTTGTAACTAGGCGACGTTTCGCTTGCTTGTGGTTTAGCAACTATTAAATCATCATTGTTGTTATTGGCTTCTTGAAAGAAATTTCCGGTATTTTCTTTTTCCGTTTGGATTAGAGATTTTTGTTGTTTGCTACTTTCCACCATTAGTGTTTGTAATTTGTCAAATGTATCAATCATACGTTTTTTAAATTCTACCACCCGTTTTGCTTGGGCAAATAGTTTCAATTGCTGTGCTTTACTTTGTGTTTCTACAGGCAACGAAAGTATTTCCTTGTCTTCAAGGAGTGGCTTAAATGTAGTTTGTTTGTCATTGGTGCCATTGATTAGAATCTTTAGCAAAAATGCTTGCATTTCTGTGGTGTTTACCAATGATCGTGAATATTGATAATACAATTCATTAACTTTTTGCCATATAAAGTCATTAGTGTTGTCACTTTCATCACCATTAAGTACCAATAAAGCCTTATGCAAAATTTGCTTGTTACCTTCGTCAAATGAATGCAGATTTAATTCCATTAAAAACTTCACATTTAGACGATATTCTTGTTGTAGACAGTAAATACTCCAAAGCGTTTTTGTAGATCCCTCAAATTCTTTTTGTGTGGCCGAACCCAATAAGTTGCTTATGTTCTTCTCGAACAACTGTAAACCGCTAATAAAAGCAGGATCTAAAGTAAAGTTTTTAAAAAAGCTCAAAGAATACTCCAACACTTGAAATGGATTTTGAAAATGTTCCTTTCTCTTGGCAAAAAACTCTTGCAAATCTGTAACCGTTAATTGATTGCGGTTCTCGCTATTAACCTTTGGTTCTTTAATAGCTGGTATTACATGATTTTTAATACGTTCAAAGTTCTCTACTAAAATATCTCCCGCAGGTTTATTATCTTCATCAAAAACTTCTATATCAACAGCTAAGCTTGGACTAGCAGCCGCTTTTGATGGTGGAACTATTCTTTTGCCGTGATCATTTGGTGTAACAGCAGCTTTTACTTTACACTCTGTTAAAGCTTCATTTTGTTTTAGTGTAATAAGTTCGCGTTCCTTTTTAAGTAATGCAGCATCGCTAAACTGTGTGAGATCTAAGCCTTCAAATATATTTATTTTGTGGTCATGACAACAATGTAAAGCAGACATATCAATAGGATGAGCCTCGGTATTAAAAATATAAGGACCAGCATCGATAGTGCATTCACCGCCTTCCGAAGTTTTAATAATATTTCCCTTGGCGGCATCATTATGCAAGAAATTGTCATCATCGAATAGTAAGTACAAATATTTGGTAGTTTCGGCCAAAAAAAAGGATTCCATGCGATTTTCTTTTTCATGGGTAACAACATTGCGTATCTTCAAGTAAAGTAACAATATATAGTTTAGTTTATATCAATTAAGTGCAGGAGAAGAAATAAATCGCCGCCAATGGGTTAATGTTTAAACAACCAGCAAGATGTGATAAAAAAAAACACATGTAAAGCTTCAAAGCCTTAAAATAACTAGTTTTTGACGGCAAATACTTATTTCTACATCGAAAAATTTAAAACTTCTTACCGTAGCATAACCACAACGTGTTTTCGCACTATGTTCAATAGTATTTAACATACTCTCCCCAACTTCTAGCAAAAACTCATTTCGGGTAGATCTATACAAATACATGGCAGACTCTACCAATTCTGGACGCAGAGGATAACTTTCTCGGTTAGGAGAGGCTTCGCCCGTGGGAATATTATAAAATTCAGGCAGAAACCCATATTTTCGCCAAACGCTTGCATAATTAACCAAGGTTTTTATGGCCGCCTCTTTATCGCCTATAAAACTCAAAACTCCGGGCCAAAAAGCCTCCAGAGATTGAAAAACTGGCAAAGTAACTTGGCCCTTAACCATGCCAGCCCACACATACCAATCGTCATGCCTTAAGTACTTGTCTATTGAAGCACGAGCCGAATAAAACATTTCCAAAAGTTCAGGTCGTTGCAGTAAAATAGCAGCTTTAACCATGTATTCAAATAAAGAATCAACACCAGCACCAATGCCCGAATCTAAGGCTGTCCAGCGGCCACTTTGAACATCGATGTGATTACCAAATAAGCCTATTGGAGAACGTCTATTCCACAAAGAATGTATAGCATTTAAGGCTACTTCTTCATATACGGTATTACCAGTTAGTCTTGACAAGGTACCGAATTCTACAAGAAGAGTACCCACTCCAGCAGTGCAGGTTATAGAAGTTTCACCTTTGGGCACGCCGTAACGCAAATTGACGGTACCGTAAGGCATGCCAGTGTCGGTGTCAAAAGCAGGCAATAAACGCTTAGCAACATCTTCGGCCATACGCAATAAAGGCCCCTAAGAAGAGTATCCAAGCGCGAACGTTAAACTAAACAATTTAATTTTAAACTAAGATACCAACCTGACAAGGCCAACCTTCTTCCAACTCTAAATCTGCTTTTTTGCTTAACAAATGGGCCGATAACAAACCACCTACTATACGTATATTAGTCTCGAATACTGAAACATTTATATCCTTGTCAAAATTCATTTTTTGTTCCAATAACTTAACCACTCTGCGAAATTCACTAAAATTTCCCATCGTGGCTAATGTATCCAATGCATCAATCATGGTCAATGAATAACTACCCCACGTATTAACGCCATCACAGGTCAATGGTCTTAATTCATCATAGTCAGAGGCATAACGTAAATATCCATCGTAAGCATGTTGAAACATGCTACGCACCTGCTCCCTATAAAATAAAAAAAAACAATAAACGGCAATTAGGAAATTTCACTTTTTTAACATTGGCCAACTCACCTTAATTCTAATTTTCTGTCTTTGGTATAGTGTTTTAGGGCAAACACATAATTGTTGTTTCCGGGTAAAAGGACTAATATTGTTGGTAATATAAAAATTAATGTTCCAAAATATTGAAACAGTTGCTGTTGCATTGTTGGCACAATAATTAAATTAAAATGTGTTTACATTGAGGTATGTAAACTAAAAAATTAAATAAACATTTGTAAAATAATTCATTGATATAAAAGTATGTTCAATGCAGCAAAAGTGCCGGTATTTAAATTGAGAGTTGCCAGACGTCACTTTAATTTTAAATTTTTATAAGTATTATGTTATTGTTATTAACCCTTCGATTGGTTTAACTTTTTATTCATTTTTTTGCAACAAAGGTGCAAATGAAATCTTATTAAAACCCTTGTTTGTTTTTACGTTATTTATACAAATTCAATATTTCGTTGAATTAATTAATGACAAATTACAAACAATGAATTTAAGTTAAAATTTTGCATTAAATATTTTGAGCAATATGTGCTCAAATTCTCAAAATCTCTTTTGTTTTAATTTTATTAAAAAACTTTAAGTGCCGGTTTACACACGTTAAGTTTTACTCGTCAAGTTTTGAGCTTTTAGGAGAGAAAGGAAAAGAGAATTCCATTTATTTTCGCACTTGACGAGTCAAACTTGTCGTATGTGATCCGGCACTAACTTCTGTTACTTAATTAATTTATTTTGTGCCATATCTACATAAAATCATGTTTAAGCATAAAAAAATGTGTAAATAAAAAAAAATAATATATGAAGGCTTTAAGAAACGTGCATGAATTTTAAAGATTTCAATCCAAAATTTGTTTTGTTCAAAAACAAGAATCGGTCCCATAATTTCGCATATTCCCCATATAAACTTCTCTGCTGAATGGAGTCTTTGTTCCTATTAATCATCTATTTATGTTTGTGCAAAGTTAATCGTATTACCATATTTTATTATAATCGGTCCAGATCTATGGTCAACTCCAATAAAAATACCACTCCCTAAAATAGTTTTCAATGTAAAAACTTCCTTGATATCGTAAAGCCTAGATTACACTATCTCACAAGTCTTACGTATTCCATAATACTTTGTGAGATAGAAATCTAATGAGTTTTGATGCGACTGTCAAAAAATCTTACGTTACATGACATTTTGCGTTCACACCATCACACAAAGTATTATCACTCACGCATGAAAAAAAATGCAACCCTGATCCAATGAAAAGTATTATAGTTTAGAAATTTTTCAAAAAACAATGAAGTCGTATGGGATGTCAAACTTTTTTCATAATACTTGTCATCACACTCGTAAAACTGCTCTGAGTGGAGAAGCAGCTCGCGCTTTTTGTCATTATTTCTCAAGGGCAAACAGGTCGTTTTTGTTTGTCTGCTTTTGTTGCGTTTTGCGTTGTCACCCCGCATTGGTTAGTGTTTCGGCGTCGTATAACTGTACCGAGTTACAGTTTTTGCGGTATCTGCATTAACTATATGCAATCGTTTTTAACCTCAATTTGAGGTTTTGTCTGGTGGAGAACCATTAATAACTCATGTGACTGGTGGAGAACCAATATAACTCAGACGTTTTACTGGTGGAGTACCAAGGAAATAACTCAGACGTTTTACTGTGGAGACAAGATATACTCTGGAGCTTATTCTGGATGCTCTTCGCCTTCCTATACGAAGGTCTAGGTCGATCGAGGACTTGTGGATGGGGCTCCAACAAACCGTGTGATACCCTGGCAATATAACTCTAGATAGTTAGCCAAAAACTTTTAGTGTTTAAGCAAAGTAAAAAAAAAAAAAATAATACTTGTCATTTTCGTGACACATTGCATTCACACTATCACACTTTGTCATATTACTTGAGTTTTTGACATGTATTAATACAAAGTATAATAGTGTAATCTAGCCTTAAGTATTGATATAGAATTAGACTACAATACTTTTATATTAATAAATTTTATATCAAGGAATTTTATGGTAGGTTCAAATTTAACATAGGTCCCATACAAACCTCGTCCCAAAAAATCAAACAAAACAAGAATTTAAAATAATTTTCTCTAAGTTCTTGAGTGCATAGTTGACAATAAAATCTGCTAGTTTTTTGTTGAACAAAATGGATTTTTGTATCACAACAATTTGAATAATTGAACCAAATCAGATGTTGTGGTAAAATAAGCGATTTCTTGGATATTATTTTTCAAATATTTTTAAATAGTTTTTCAAATTTCATTATACCAATATGTCTCACAAATTTTCGTACAAGCATGTATAGTAGGGGCATCATCAATTTTTTGGCATAGTACCATGAGGTCAACCATGTCCTACTAACCACGAAAATCATAATCTTTTGTAATTTTTCTCAAAAAAGTTCACGCACCAATTGGTTTTTCTAAACCAATGCAATATTGAATATTCATAATTTTATACGGTGTTTTTTATTCTTTTTAAATTTTTTTTTTGTTAAAAAAGGTTAAAGATGCGTTTTAGTTTGTGAAAAAATCTCTTACCATCTCTAAATATTAATGAAATTTCATACTTGTGCTATTTTTTGTTTTAAATAAACATATTATTAATTTTTCTTTACCAAAAAGAAAATTAAAAATTTTAACAACTTCATCGCGGTTGGTGCGTGAACTTTTTTGACCTTAGCAAAAAGATAAATATACGTTCCCTTATAGTTGTTTATGCTCTATCGGACTGTGCTATGCCAATTTTGATATATTAAAAAATTGTTAAAAAGTTATATCATTAATGTATAGTATACATATGCCTAAACTTTGTAGGTCAACATACTTGTAGTTAAGTTTTTATACCCTCCACCACAATTAGTTGTGAAGAGGGTATATTAGGTTTGTCATTCCGTGTGAAACTTTTTTATTATTCATCTCAGACCCCATAAAGTATATACATATATTCTGGGTCCTTGAGTAATTCTAAGTCGATTTAGCAATGTCCGTCTGTCTGTCCTTCTGCTGAAAATACGCTCACTTTCGAACAACTCAAAAGAAATGAACAAACTTGGTGCAAAATTGCTTGTAGTTATCCTAAGCAGTTTGGGATTGAAATCCAGCAAAATCGGTTCAATAGGACCAGAGCCATGAATCATAATTTGGAACCACCACCTAAACAAATTGATAATTTTGTTACAAAAAATAACATAAATGCTGGAACAAGGCACGGAATGAGATAAGATTTTCCAAAAATTTGTTTTATTTGACTGGAAATCACGTTGTTAAATTTCGTGAAGATCCGTCCATAATTTACCCTAAGCCCCATATAAACACTACTCCCGGAAAACAGTTTAGTACGCCTAAAACCGTTAAAAATAACGCTAGCGTAACAAAATTTGGTACGTCACAGTTTTTAGGACTAGAAATAACACTGTGAAATTTCGTGACGATCGGTCCATAATTTGCCTTAGGCCCCATATTAACCCTACTACCGGAAAACAGTTTTTGGCTCGTCACAGTTTTATAGGACTATAAATGATACTGTGAAATTTCGTGAAGATCGGTACATAATTTACCCTAGGCCCCATGGAAACCCTACTCCCGGAAAACAGTTTAGTACACCTAAAACCATGATACAAATACAGAAGGTAGTTCCACTCTCTCTTTTTATCGCCATTTTAACGTTCTGACGTTTATGGGAATTATCAGAATTTGTGCTACCATAGGTATTTCATTAAGTAATTAAAATTTTCTGTTTTTGTTTTATTATTTTGAAGTTTAGAAAAATTTAATTTTAAATTACAAAAGATTGTAGAACATTTATATTAAAAAACTTTTAATATTCATGTGAATTAATAAATTGTAGGCATGAGGCCACCGATGATGAACATGCCGTAGAAATGGGCATAAAATATAGTCTGTAACAAAAGATCGATGCGGAAAACCTGAAATGTTAAATGAAGAATCGGTAGGTAGTGGTAAATTATTTGAAACAAATGAAAAGCGTTTGGACTTAGCGGAGTTTGTTCAAAGTAATGCCGATGAAGAGTTTCTTTTCAATTTTCCCTTTACCGGCAAGTTAAAGGAAATTATGTGGCGGGAGCCAATGACGACGACGAGTTACTTTTAAATGTAACCTTTACTGGCAACATTAAGTTAAAGGAAATTATTGTGGCGGAGACCAAAGATAATTTACATCCTGATAAAATTAAATTATTAAAAACCCGTCCTGCCATTACTATTGATGACCATTGGGCTAAAGGGGATCAAGAATTTGAATTATCAAGAGACTGTCAAGCCGAAATTGAATATTCAACAAAAGTGGTGACATGCGATGAAAATACAAAAATGTATTGCTCTTTGTGGCGAAAATCACACGTGCGATATTTTGGTGTTCCGTTTTTGTGTGTTTCGGTGTGATTTTTAATTACCGAACGCACACCCAGAACCCAGAAACGATATGACTTTCAGAGCACCACAAAATCACTCGTGTTATTTTGAATCACGCGATTTTCAGAATCGACCCGATTTTAAATCATCCTATCGAATGTTATTCAAATCGGTGCTTTTTTGATCGTAGCTTTCACAAAAAACAACTCATGAACATATATAGGCTTTTAAGTCTATAGCTTTCTTATTAATGTATTACCAATGTATTATAATGGTAGTGATAAATAATTTGGACACGAGAACTTTTGTAAAAGCTACACTGTCATGGTAAATGTTATGCTTAGAATTAAACATAGGCCCCTTCATCAAACCACTTAATGACGAAAAAATCTCATATATGTTGATGTAGATGCCTAGATAATATTCGGCACAAAGAACACTTATATGAATCTTACATAATTTAATTTCTTAAGGTCCATGATTGCCCAAGAGAACCATTTCTAAAAAAAAAAACATTCTAAAATCAAAACACGGGTAGAGAATTCGCCTTGATATCATATGGCCAAGTATACTTTCTTACTACAGTACTTTTCGTTTATAATCACTACGCTTATAGTCACATTAGCGATATAGTCCATTTTATCTGTTTATTTTGCCGCTATAAGTTAATTTAATATTAAATATTAACTTTATAGTCCATTTAGCGATATAAGCACATTTGCCATATATGCCATCTATCAACAGTCATCAAAGGGCAAAGTAAAGCAAATTAATGGCGTTATAGTCACATTTGCAAAATTTACTAAGTTCTTTTTAGTTTTCGAATCAAAAATCCATCCAAAGAAAGAATGAATTAAATCATTTAATTTTTGTCATCAACTCTCTACTCGTAAAAAATTTGTTTTTGCCGTTGGTATCAGCTATGAAATATCTTGTTATTATTTTAACTATTTTTTTATATTGTATGCAACTCTGTTGTAAAAGCATAAGCCTAATGTCGGTGTAATTTATATGAATTTTTTATTTCATTTATTCACATAACTTGATTATATTCGAATTCGGTTATATGCGTCATAATGGCATATATGTGAATTAGCCTTATAGTCACATTAGCGATATAGTCCACGTTATGGTTGCAACAAAAGGATGTGACTATAAGCGAAAGGTACTGTAATATCAAAATAAAATATTGATAATATGTAAGACAAATTACACATTTTAACTAATAACTTCCGAAAGGAATTAATTGTATTTATTTTATATGTGGCAACGCTTTTTTAATAATTACAAAAAAACTAATTTCAAATAATTCCGATAAACTTCAGAAAAAATATTGTGAGAGAGAAGTGGAACTACCTTGTGTATTTGTATCATGCCTAAAACCTTAATTAATAACAAATCGTCACAGTTTAAGATAATAATAACATCATACAGATATTACTCCTTAAAAATTCGAACTTTCGGTGGAGGGTGTCAAAGATTCGGCACAGCCGAATATAGCACTCTAACTTGTTTTAAATAAAATTATTTGATATGACAAAATTTTGACAGCAAAGCAGCACGATTATTAAATCATGTCTTATTTTGTTTGATAGCGAGCGGTGTAGATGTGAAAGTAGAGTAAAAAAAAGACACGATTTGTGTTTTCAGTGTTTATCAGCATTATCACGAGTTGTTGTCGGTATCGAAGTTGTTTGATATTTTTTGGGGACATTACTTTAATTTGACGGAAACACATAAATAGTTTGTCCCATTTATGTCGTTTACCACAATCACTTTTAAAGACGACTACATTTCGACTTCGACAATGACACTCATAAAAAATTCATTATCCCTATTTTAAAGGCATACATGTATATAAAAACAAAATATAACAATAATAAATGCTGTCTTTTGTTACTTTGGCTAAAGTCTGCAGATTAAAAATGTACCAATAAATAAATTAAAAGCACACTTCCGTCACTGCTAGTCTTTAATACTATTATTTGCAGCTCTGTCAATAATATGTCATGTTTAAAAATAATTGTTGTGCACTGAACACACTCACATTGTAAAAATAAAGTCGCTTTTTGTTTAAAAAATCGTACAAAATTTTATTAAAACATTGAAAAATATAGTTATTGTATTTTTTCAAAAGTAAAAGTGTTTAAACAATTAAAAAACGCCAGTCTTAAAGGTAAGTTTACAAAAATATAAATTAGAAATAAAGTTGTGCATGGGAAGCCATCGAAGCTAAAATTCGTCAACAAAAAAGGAAGCTTCTCCTGTAGTATGGGGCCAACCCGATTATTTGATAGAAATTTTAATCACTATAATATTTGTTGTTAAATTTGTAAACAATGGTGGATTTAAAAGACAGATTTTAAAGAATACTTAAAAATTTATCAATTATTTTGAATGTTTAAAATGGCATGCAATATTAATGTGGCTGGTGGGCTTTTGGCAAACTTATTTAGGGAAATGAAAGTGTTATATAAATTTTATTATATTGCCAAGAGAATATTTTAAAAATGTTATATTTAAAGAATATATTTAAAGTTTTTACCTATGAAAAAAAATAAAATCTTTTTTTCTTTACAAATTTTTATTTTTTAACGCAAATTTTCTTTATTTCGTTACGTTTTTTGACATTTCATGTGTATCTTTTGCAACAGAGTTGCTTTATTTGGGAGTAATTAAAATTTAAAGTAATTTTTATAATTGTGAAACGCAATAATTATTTTTTTGAAAAATCTTATGCTGTCAGCCAATAAAGTTTAGGCACAATATGACTTGAAAATAGGTAGGTCCATCCACCTTTACATATGCTTAGATATTTTTCAAGGTTTCAGACACTAGGACATACATACATACATACATATATGGCTTCTGTAAAATGACACCAATTTCGTGATATGATTTTCTTTGCGCGTGAAGATTTATTATAATTTTGTGGACGTCTATAAAAATATTTAAACCCAACAACAGTGAACAACAAACAGAAAAAATACTGTTAATAAAGCAAAATCCACATAAATAAGTTTAAGTCAGCGTGCCGTAACTCTCCCTTATGAACCTACCTTGTATCACAAAGTGTTGTCTACCATTTCAAGTTTCATGGTCTTAAAAAAACCCTTTATACCTTATTTAGTAAACAAAATGCCTGCAGAGTTTAATACAACTGTCCCTTTCGTAATTCAGTTTTACAACTGTAAAGGGTGTTAAATATTCTTAAAACTAAAGCATTAAAAAGTAGTAAGATAGAAATAAAATTAATTATACATATCTTCCCCCAGGCAAGTTTTTAGTTCGAATAACTTTTTTCAATAAACTTCAGGTTCTAAATCACTATGATAGGCATCTTTATGAAAATATATGTATGTTTAATAATTGAAGTCGTTTCCTAAAAAGAAACCGAGACTTTGGTTCAGAAGGCTGCGCATTTCTTAGCAACAATATTTAAAAAGAAATAAATGTCATCACTGAAATCGAATCTTCAAATTACACCTGAATTACACTTAAGAGAAATTACCCACGCTCTACCCACGACCGTAAAAATTATACCAAATTCGGGTAATTACCCACAAAGTGGCAACACTGATTCGTAAGATATATTAAGAGAACAAAAGAAACTTATTTCAGAATTCTGAATTTTGAACAAACAATAATAATAAAAACAAAATAAAAAAACTTAAGTAATTGACACCTCATTAATATTCGGGTTTTTTTTAGCACATACAACATTATTGTTTAAATAAAAATAAAAAAGAAATAAACTAATACATATGTATCTGGTTGGATAACCATTATTTTTTATAACCTCAGAAAGACGATTTGGCTTTTTAAAAATAATTTTTTGCAAGTAATCCGTACTGATTTTATCCCATTCTTCCTAAAGCGGTTTTTTGAGTTCGTTTTTCGAAGAAACGGGATTTTCGCGGACTCGGTGATCTAAATGGTCCAATAAATTTTCTGTAGGAGTCATGCCTGGGGAATGAGCAGGCGTCTTAATAATTTTTGGGCAATTATAAGACAACCACTCACGAACAACGTGGGCTTTATGTTTAGGGTCGTTGTCACAATACAATTTTAAAGTTCTTGCAATTCCCAATTTTCTCCAGATTGTTTCGAATTGTCACTCTAAATGTTCAAATAAATATCATTGTTCACAATGCCTTCGATAAATACCAGTTTCCCAACCGCTTTTCCTGATATGCAGCCTCACACCATTACCCTTCCTCCTCCATGCTTAACTGTAATATTTTTTCCTTTTAACTCTTGATTCGGCTTCCGCCACACCATAGTTTTTCCATCACTTTCAAAAAAGTTTGCTTTTACCATTTACAATTTTTATATATGGTCCTTAGCAAATTTTAACCGATGATTTCTGTTTTTCAAATTCACAAAATTCACATAGTTTTTCCATCACTTTCCAAAAAGTTAAATTTGCTTTTACCATTTACAATTTTTTTATATGGTCCTTAGCAAATTTTGACCGATGATTTCTGTTTTTCAAATTCACAAAAGGCTTTCTTCGGGCAATAAGGCCGTGAACCCTTCGTGAACAGCTTCTTTTTTTAGCTGTGCGATGTATGGTTGGTTCTAAAACTATCTTAGCAAATACCGCAGCAACTTCAGTAACGATTTTGGGGGCACTTAAGCGTGAATTAGCCTTGATTTTTCTAACAATACGGCGCCCTTCCATCTCGGTAAGCTTTTTTGGCATCGCAATTTGTTTTCTAAAATCAATTCGATTATCGTTCGGGTAATGTCACCGACAGTTTTTGGCTTCATATTCAATATTTCAGTAATATTTTTATATACTTTTCCTTTTTAGTAATGAAAAATTCACTAATTTTCTTTACTTTAACGAATTTTTTTTTTCCATTTCGACCAACCAAGCATTTTATAAAAAAAAACTTGAGAATGGCATGTTTAATCAGCTAACTTTATTTGTTTGATGTTAATTAACGTGTGTTTTCCCCATTTTACAAATAATTTATGAAAACATGCAGACTTAAAGCGTTGCATTTTGTGGTAAAACTAAAATACCGAATATTAATGAGGTGTCAATTACTTAACTTTTTTTGTTTTTGTTTTAATTATTATTGTTTGTTCAATATTCAGAATTCTGAAATAAGTTTTTTTTGATCTCTTAATATATCTTATGAATACAAAAAAAATAATATCCCCGTTTTTTATTATTTTCTATTAATTTTGTTCACTTTTAATAACTCGGAATATAAAACCGAATATTAATGAGAGCCACTGTACAAACACATTTTCACTTATACTACCACAATGCTTGATGAGTAGTGTATTTGGGCCTTTAGTGCTTTTAGCTCAAAATGTCAACTTTTCTTAGCCAAACACTAACAAATCAAAACAACAACAAACGTAATTTTTGATGATTTATTTTTCTCTTTTTTTTAGTGCGTACCGTTTCTCAATGTACAAAAACTTTGTCATTTGTAATATTACTTGTTCAAAATTTTTCAAACAGATGTGTTATGATTTAGGGAATACAAATCCATAAAAAACTCAATTTTGAAATTTTTTTTCAGATAGGTTATTAGGTCTTTTCGGCAATCATCGAAAAAAAAACATGTTTTGAATTCCCAAAAACTTTTATAGGGAAAACTTTCGCCCAAAGTTTAATTAAAGTTTTTTTGTCATAAAATCGCACTAATTCGACTACATCAAATTGGAAGAGCTGCATTTTTATATACTTTGTCATCGTTTGAAAAATCCTTAGAGTTAAAGAAGCTTATTAGCAATATGAATAGAGGAAAAAGGCAAAAATCTAAAAAATAATATTACCAACTTTTCGACTTATTTTCAAACATAATCTTTGTAAAATGGTAAGCAGAATGAAGCAGGACTGCCAAAACTTCTGCTTTGCTTTAAATACCATGCTTTAAATACCAATATTTTTAAAGAAAATACTACAATGCGTGATTTTTTTAAGTTAAAATATTTAAACATTATACATTGGAACATGATGCTATGGCCAAATGATTCGTTTATGGTGTTTGCTTTATAAACGCAAATAGTGTCATTCCATATATAAAATAACATTAAATGTAAAGCTTTTCTTGACGTTATTCTTTTTAAGTGTATATTTTTTTATTATGTATTTAATAAATAGTTATGCTTCCGTCAAAAAAATGCATTGTTTCTTTGTTGATTGTACTGTTTTTTTTTGTAATCAATGCAATGTTTTTCTGAATTTAAAATCTGGCACCCTAACCCTAGGAAGCGGTCTTATATAATTTTTTTGATTTTGTGATACACGTGAAGATACCTTCAGGCACAAGTGATGCCAGAAGTGCAGATTTACCTGCATTTTGCAGATTGCAAAAACGCAGGGGGACAAGTTATGGCATTCGATATCGATCGAAATTTCCATTGAATTTGAATTGCAATTTCGGTCGCTATCGAATGCCGTAATTTGACCACTGATTTGAAGATTTTTGGTTTAAAATTGCAGATTTTTTTAACTCGGTGGAAAATTCTTTGCATTGCCACTTACATATGTTTTTACTACATATTTCCATTTCCTGCATTGATAAAGGAAATATGTATATCAATCATTCATGGAAGAACCGTTTGGAAATAGATTCATTAGTAGTAGATAGTTTAAATATCTTGTCAAGCAATTAACTTTTAATTTGTTGCTTAAAATAACATACATGTAATTAATCCATACTCAGCCTGAGAAATTCAATTTGTATAGATATTTTTTATGTTAAAATATCCAAAAATTATCAGACATGTTCTGAAAATCGCATTCAAGTGAAGTAAAAATCGAACAATTTTTAAAACTTTTCTGTGTTGAAGGTTCAAAAAAATATTTCTTTTTTTATACCTCATACTACGAGTACTTTTATTTACCAGGGGCCTTTCCTTCTCGATTCGAAAGCAAATTTATTTCAGTCGATACTAGGGTATTCATTCGGTTAACTGATTAATTACTACCCGATTAACTGATCGGTTCATTAAAAACTGGCTTTTTTCGATTAACGATTAAACCGGTTAATTTCAGTCGATTAACCGATGTAACAAAATTTTTTATTTTTTTTAGTATTAAACCATATTTTTATTTGTTTTTAATTTTGGGTGAGTTCCAAAACGGCAGTTGCATTCTACAATGCAATCATGTAAAATTTTACAATGTTATCTGTACCAAAGTTCACCAAAAAAGTTACCAAACTGCACCAAAAAAGTTGTGTTTAGAAATATTTTTTCATACAATATATTTCCTTCAAGAAATTCATTCTTAAAATGCAGTACGAAAACAGAAATTAAGGAAATTGGAAATGAACTTTTTTGCAGAATGCTCCGTGCTGAGCTTTGCCAGGATGAGTTAGATGATAACCTTTCAAAAAAAAAAAAAAAAAATAGAAGTGTTAAAAATTTTAAAATATTAAAACAGGACTCTAAAGCTTGGATCACACGATTGCCGCAAATGCACTAATATGACAGAATTTCGATTGTGCTTTATTGACGCATAATAAAGAAATTGCACCAATTAAATATTCTGAAATCACACGATTGCCCTGTTTTATACAAATTTAATTGCCGCTAGTTGGTACAAAGTGAAATAAATAAATAATTGCCGCAGCACAGTCACACGATTGTTCTTACTTGACAACTGCGAAAACAGCTGTTGTGGTAGCTTTTTCATTTGTTTGGAAGTTCTAGTTGGTATGTTCATTAAAAACGAATAAAAAGTTCATATAGGTACATATACAATTTTTGGTTGAAAAGTTTTATTCAAAATTTAAGAAAAATTTATGAAATTCCAAAAATTAGTTCAACAATTTCGAATGTTTGATTGCCGCACAAGAAGGCAATAAATATTGGTGCATTTTTTTTATTTTTATTGATGCGCGGTTGCATAGCAAACAGTCACACGATTGCCGCACCAGGGTTGCATTTGATTGGTAAAATAAAGCACAATATTGTCCTCGATTGGTACATGAGCCAATTGGTTGAAATTGGTGCATTGCGGCAATCGTGTGATCCCAGCTTAAGGCATTATGGAAGATTTTATATGTTTAGAAAAATCATGTAAAAAGACTGAGAAATTAGAAATTTTGTATTATGGGTTGCTTTCGATTTCTCCAACATCTACGATAATCGAAAGAATTTTTTCCATATCAAGTTTTATCAAAACTAAAGAAAAGTGCCAAATTAACCAATTGTTTTTCTAAAAGATTATTTTATAAAATCTCCTTAAACTATTGAAATAAAATATGTATAACATAGTTATGAATTAATTTTTTGTTTGCTGGTTTTAGTTCAAGAATGTTTATGTTATTAAGGATATTCACGTCACAAGTTGCTCCCTTGCAAAAAAGCAACAGTGCCAAAATATAACAACAACCACACAGACAATTAGTTGTGCGTAAATAATTGTCTTTGTGGTTGTTATGTTCTTGCACTTCTGCATTTTTGCAAGGGTGCAACTTGTGACGTGAATACCCTTATTGTTTTTTTTACTAATAAACTCCAAATAATAAATAATTTTTCATTTTTATTTATTGAAATTTCTTAATTTATAAAAAAAAACTTTATTAATCGTTTAACCGATTATTAACCGATTAAACTAAATTCTCGATTAATTAAACGAGAGATTAACCGATTATAGCAAAAGCCCGATTAAATGAATACCCTAGTCGATACTGAACGAATCGAAATTATTTTTTCAGTATTGTGAAACTCATTAATGCTTTACAACACCGAAAAAATAATACCGATTCGTTCAGTATTGACTGAAATATGTTATTAGATATTAAATTTTTTTCGAAGTGAGAGTACTCGATCACGACTGCCAGAATCAGGCCCCAGAACTATTTTTAAAACTGCCATTTATTTCGAATTCTAGAACATGGCCGTAATTTTAAAATTAATTGTTTGTTACATATTTTTTTTAAAAAACTACATAAAAAAATTTTATAAATTTAGTTTGAAGACATATTAAAGATTTTTTAAATCTTGACGCTGATTTTTTGATGAAAATATTTTCTTTTCACATACGTAATAATGCAAGATTTTTTTAATTTTAAAATTGTATACACTTTTAATTGTACTATATCCACATACATTACTAGGGATGCGATTTCTATTCAAATTCACGTTTTTTGTCGATAATCTAAGATCGATGTCGACCAATTATCTTTCCGAATAATTCAATTTGCGTTAAAATGACATAGATTTGTTTTTGCATATTTTTGTGAAAATGCATATTTTTGCATAATTTGGTTTTAAATGCATATTTTTGCATATTTTAACATTTTTGAGTGATATATTTTTTAAATTTCCATATTATAAAATAAATTTCTACTAAAAATTTCCAAATACACAAAAAAGTCTTCTAAAAAATTTAAAGATCAATAAATAAATTTTTTTTGGAAAAAGATTTTCAAAATTCAGACAGAAGATCCTTTTATTCTTAACCGATTACATGTTTAAGGCTGCCAATAAGCTTAAAATATTTTATCCAAAACGGTTCACATTTTACTTGCTTGGAATATGGGTGGTGGAAATTAGAAGCCAATTCGATAGTATTGATTTATTGGTTTCATACGTGAAAAATATATTTTTAAAGGCTCCTTTACGAGTTGCAATTTTTAATGAAATGTATCCCTTGGTACTCTTACCACCGCAGTCAGTATTAACCTGGCTAGAGTAATTTAAAAATGTTATTGAAGAACTTGTTGCTACCGGGGCTTATGCAATTAAAAAGATAAAAGAAATATTAAATTTAAATAACATTAAAAGTCAATTAGCATTTGTATTTTCCAACTACGGATATATTGGTGTAACAATAACTAAATTTGAGGAATATTGTTCACTTAAGACAACTCAAGACACATTAGCTGATATGCAGAAAGTAAAATTAACAATGTGGAAGGAAGAATAGCCCGACCAATTAAAAAAAAAAATAGAAATGTTTTGCAAAAAATTAAGGATTTCAAAACATAAAAGAAATTTCAACTATTTTTGATCTGGAAACAAATGTGAGATTTTAATTAGAAAATTAATATTCTCCAAATGAATCGGCATCCTTCAAGTATGCTCCTATAACTTCGGTTGAAATTGGGAGATCATTTTCCATGTACAAAAGTTTTTTGCGGCCGAACTGACAAAGGCTTACTTTTGATAATATAAAAAAGTATTTATTTGTTTATGCAAACAAGTTTAGTTGTACACAAATAATTGTCTATGTGGTTTTTGCACTATTGCTGTTTCGCAAGGGTGCAACTTGTGACGCGAATTACCTTAATATAAGCATTAAAAAACAAGCCAAGCTTTAAACGGGAACTCTTCAAATTGTATCATTAGTACCTATGTTTCCTTCGAAGGATTATAAATTGTTAAACAGTTATTAAATAGTTATTAAATTTTATTACTCATTATTGTTAAATATTAATACATTAATCATATATGGCCCTATGGGCTCGATTAAATAAAGAACATAATAATAAAAAAAAAAAAACAAAAATTGCAACACTCACTGGCAAGAGAACTTTAAAGGCAAGTTCGTATCAATTGTTAAAAGTATGAGTGTAATGGTAAAAAAGTGTGAGTGTATTAAAACTTGATAGGCAAAACTTGATCGTGTAACCCTCAAGTTAGGTGAAGACCTATCGGCAAAATAAATAAATTTTGCCAAAAAATTCAACTCTGTGCTAAAAAAAAATAAAGTGCCCATTTACAGTATACTATTCTTGTCGCTGCAATTTTTGTCGGTTCCGCTTTCAAATTGCATTTGCGTTTACATTTTGCAATTTTTATCGCAGCGACTTTTTCTGTGCGACCGAACTTAAGCCTAGATTACACTATCTCACAAGTCTTACGTATTCCATAATACTTTGTGAGATAGAAATCTAATAAGTTTTGATGCGACTGTCAAAAAATCTAATGTAGCATGACAGTTTGTGTTTACACCATCACACAAAGTATAAACACTTACACATTAAATAAAATGCAACCCTGATCCAATGAAAAGTATTATTGTTTAGATATTTTTCAAAAAACGATAAAGTCGTATGGGATGTCAAACATTTTTCATAATAGTGTAATCTAGCCTTTAGTGGGCCGCAAATTTGTATTAAAACTGATACATTATCGGTTGCTTGCATTGTCGATCGACTTGTCGTGGTGAAATTTTGTAGTGAGGCACAAATAAACTGTTTGTCGTTTGAAATTCAAACTTCATATTGTTGTGGACAAAATTCGCAAACGTTTTCTTAATTGAAAATGTGTCTGAGTTCATTCGGCTCATGTCTTATTGACAAGATTCTTCCTTTTTCTTCTTTGAACATGAATTGGTGTTCAAATGATTCATGTCATGTTGACGACATGTTTTTTATTTTGTTGTATTTGACACAGACTGTGTGTGGTTTCGAAAAAAATTGTTGATTTATTGTGGACACCAAGTAAAAATGTTGCTGCCATTGTGAACGAAGCTTTCACAAATACATAATTTCTAATTTTTAAAAAGTGGTTGTGGGAAAAAGTTAAAAAAAATTTAAGCTATACATTTTCATTTTACATCATTTTGTGGCAACTGGTAAAGCATATGACAAGGTGTGAAATCTAAACACTAAACGCTGCGAGTGTAAGACGGCAAAACTATCTGAGGAGATCGAGTGGTTCCGATCGAAACATGTCATAGTAACCTGCCGGTTCAACCCCTAGTCACGTCAAGAATGAAAGATTATCAATAACAATTTTAATTAATTTTCATGTTGTAAAATTCCTTTCTTCATAAAAATAATTTAATGAAAATTAAATTTGATGAACTTAAGCCTAATTAAAAAATATTGAAAAATTTGGATTAAAAACCATAAATAGTTCAACAAAATAACCACAATACTAAACGCTTTTGTTTAATTCTTTGTTAAATTTTAATGATGTGAAAATATACATGCATAAAATGACTTTGCAACTCGAAATGAACATTCCCAATTTATAATAACAATCTATAATCTATCTGGCATCACTATAACGTATATTTTCTAGCTTGTATATCATTACGTGACATTTAATAACGTAATTTGTATTTCTTTTACGTTCTTAATTTGACAGACGCGAGCTAATCGATATAAAAAATTTTTGTAACTCGGTCGATATTTTCGTTTTTCTTCTTGCTGAAAAGTTTCAAAAAGTGCAAAAATATTGCAAAAAACACAAATATTTCATAAAAAACACAACTAAACGAAAAGAAAATATTAATAACAATTTTGAAAATGTGAAAAATATTAAAAGTAGAACAAAATAAAAATAATTTTTACAATTAAAACGACGTACGTCTTATAAAATTTTGTTCATTGTGTGTAGTGGTGAAGTGCACGACATTGAAGTTCCATAACTGCTGCTGTCTGCTGATGTCTACTGCTGTTAAAAATACAAATATTTGTCACTTTTTATTTTAAAAATTTGGAAATAAACTATTGTCGTCGTCACTTGTTATATTGCGTTTTTTTTAATGTTTTTGCTGTTTGCAAAAACACAAAGAACACAGACCCTTGTTGGAGACTGAGTGACTAAAGTTCCAAAGTTTTCTGGTGGATTAAGTGTCGTCCTCCCCCCGAAACAAAAAGTAGCAGATCTGAAAACTTAATTAAAATTTAATTAATTATTGAATATTGCTTTATTTGAAAACGAGAAAAAAAGGAACAAATACGACGAAACAAAAGCTGTGTTTGGAGAGTGTACTTTTAGCAATTAAAATAAAATTAAAGCAGGAACAGAAGGAGGTGGTGTTGAAAGAGTAAGTTTTCTGCTATTTGTTTGCGACTGCGGTTATTTTGTGTTGTCACATATTAAAAAACACACAACGTTAGTTTAAGTAGAATAAAAAACGTATATTATACGCTTTATTTGTTTATTAAATTTTTATTCTTTATTACGCCACAGGTATTATTTACTTTTTCTATTTTATTTATTCATTCTTTATTTGTTTGTTGTTTCGTGTTTGTTTTAGGAAACTTTCAGTCAGCTCGCACAAATTGGTCAAATGATCTACTACACATACCTACTACATATGACTGTATTTTTCTATGTACATTTTTCTAATTTTTTTTTCATAGTTTTGCCACAGCTATTAATTGTTAGAGATGTGATAAATAATTAAATTATAGAAACTGAATTCTTTAATTGAGAAGCAGTGCGTATTTTTTTGTTTTAGTACACACTCTGATGAAAACCACTTGACTCGTTCAATAACAGTTTAGCACAAAAATATAGTAGGTATGTTCTACATTTTTAGATAGTAAATATTCTAGGCACAATTTTGATAAAATTGATTTGGTACAGTACAGCAACTATAGCATTTCACGTGAAATTTTTTTATCGTTAAAATTGTAACATCAAACTTTGTGCAACTATAGCATTTCACGTGAAATTTTTTTATCGTTAAAATTGTAACATCAAACTTTGTGCAACACAATGAATTATTAATTAATGTTAGGTAATCGTTACCCAACGGGAAAGAGGGAGTACGGAGGACTCTGTTTCCCTTCTTTTGGATGTCCAAGGTCTGCTCGCTCCATTCCATACTTATATCTTTTTTACCCACGTTGTCATTGCAAAGTAGACCTTCTGATCTCGCTTCTTTAGCAGGTTCTTAAGAATGGTAACAGGATAAAAAGAAAAATTATTTTGCTTTTGCAAAAAAAAAAACAATACAAAAAATGCCACTCCTTCTCTACTCCCATCTCATAGAATCGAATGTGAAATGTGTTAGACAAGAATTGTAATTGAATGAAAAATTGTTAAAGCAGGGGCCGAATAACCGCATACGTGAACGAGAAAGCTTTCGTATCGAATAAAATTTCGTCACGTTTCGAATGGATGGATTATAGCATTCGATAGCTGACGTAACGAAATTTTTGCAAAATGTACTAGATTTGTGTTACGTTGGAATAGAATAAAAACATATGTTTAGTGCATATTATTCTCAGCTAAATGACACTAATAAGAAGAATAAGAACATGTTTAATAAACAATTTTAAACAAAACCAAATTTTCGCGGCTTATTTCAACATATTCAGTGAATTTAAATATTTTTAAAAACAAAAATTTAATTAAAGAAGGAATGGCTAAATTCCTATCATTGTGGTTATCGTCTTCCGATTCTGAAGTTGATTAAAAATCAGTACGTATCCGAAAAGAAATGAAGGAAACGGCCAAATTAGGATGATCGACCATGTACTGCGCCAAAACATCTTTTTGTTTTCCATTTATTTTGTTGGTATTAGTCCAATAAACAATAATCACTTTATTATCTTGTTTTAAAACTTTAAAAATAATAATAAACTTACATCTTTTTATATTCTTTGCACACACAATTAAACATTTTATGATTTCGATCAGTACTGAGATGACGAGTAAAATTTAAACAGCTGATACTCGATTACGCCCTCGTTATCGTATGCTATCATCTCAAATTTCGATTGTGCTTGTTCGAAAACGAATGCAGTAATCCCAAAGAGAAAAGTTACGAATAATTTTATTTGATCACGTATGCGGTAATTCGGGCCCTGGTCTTTAAAAAGGCATGAAGTATGAAGGACTTCTGAATTTTTCGGCTGGGTATTAGTCGTTTGAATGTATGTAAGTGTTTGTCTGTACCTATAACATGACAGTCTAACAAATATTTGATTCCAATTGAAAACATTGTAAAAGTTGATACAGCCGCAAGTAGCAAAAGAACCGAATACTAGTAGGGGACGATTTTAAACTTCATCCTCCTCGTCAGAACATTGAAAAAGCGAGAAACAAAGGTATTACATATATATATACATATATATGTATGTACATATCGCACCGCTAATCTAAAAGTGGTCAAAAAAAATATTTTTAGTATTAATTTTTTGCAAGAAATGATATACAATGTCCATATCTACCCAAAATTACCCTCTAGTAAAAATTTATAAACTTTTTTTTTTTGGAAATTTTCAAAAGTTCGTTTATAATATTCAGCCATGTTCTGAAAATCGAATTACAGCAAAATTAAGATCGAACAAATTTTAAAAACGCCTTATAAATACTTTATTGATTTACTATATATTAATTTAAAAAAAATTTAATTAAAAATCTTTACAGATTTTAATTTGACTCGATTTCCATTTCCAGAACATGGCCAATTATCCTTTTGTTTGCTAAGTATAGTTTTGACCTTTGCCGTTTACGCCGAAAAATATTTTAAGCTAAATTATCTAGCAACAGAAAGCCAGCTGCCGTATTCTTTAATTCGCTTAGCTAAAGCTAAATCTCGGTCGCTAAAATTCCTTAGAGAAAACAAAATTTAAAATTTTTAGCGATGACACTAAAAGCTAAAATTGCGGCAAATTAAATTTGTATTGCATTGCCAAATTTAGCAATGCACGTTACTGAATTACATTTGTAGCCAAAAATTGCTAAATCAACTTTATAAATTTTTAGCGATAGAGATTAAGCTTTAGCGAATTACGGAAAAAATGTCAATACTTAACAAGTAAGAAAGTATAGTCGGTCAAGCCCGACCATATGATACCCTACACCAGTATTTAAAAACACATCATGCTTATGTGTCCATATAAATATAGATTTATCTATGTTTATAAACTTCATGAAAATCGGTTTGAAAGTTTGTGAAAGGAAGAAATTGCCCCCTACCTCCCCTTGTGGTCCTATTTTTGAAAAACTGTATAGCTAATGTGTCCATATAGATATGGATCTATCTATGGTTTAAATTTCATTAAAATCGGTTTGAGAGGCAGAAATTGTCCCTATCTCCCCTCGCGGTCCGATTTTTTTTAAAAATTTATACATTTTGTGTCCATATAGATATGGATCTATCTATGTTTTAAATTGCATTGAAATCGGTTTGATAGTTTCTGAGATGAAGAAATTTCCCCCTATCTTCCCTCGTTGTCCTACGATTCAGCCCATTTTCAGTAGGATTGGTCCTTGTGCCAATAATTACCATCACCATAAAATTATCTCCAAAATTGCGACCTGTACTTTGCGCACAAGGTTACATGGACAGCCAGCCGGACGGACATCGTTAGTTCGACTCAGAAAGTGATTCGAAGACGATCGGTATACTTTAAGGTGGGTCTAGGACCAAAGGCGTTAAACACATCGCACAAATGCATAATACCCACTCCACTATTGTGTGGAACAGAATAAATAAATTGTTTAAAGTTTAAGACTCACAATTTTGTAAAAACAATATATTTTTCGACTTGTTTTTATTAAATATGGGCATTTCCCCAGATTGGTCTACCAGGATGAAAAATAATATGTTGATAATCATCGTCCTTTTTTGTTAATTTTTATAAAAAAGTCTATGTTTTTATAAAATGATGGTTTCATTGCATATCTCAGCTGTTTTACTTGAGGAAATTGCGCTGGAAACTGGAAAATTTTATATATTCTTTTTAAGCACATACTTCTAAAGACATTTTATATACATACTTATTTTACATTAAAAAAATATATTCACCCTTATTGTGTTTGGCGTATTTGAAATACGTCTACGACCGTTTGGTAATAGATTTAAGAGAACGTGAACTTATTTCCTTTAATCTATTACCAAGCAGTCGTAGGCTTATTTTAAATACGCCAAACACAATAAGGGTGAATCTATCCTTTATAATCAATTGTAAATTGAGTATTAAGTTTTTTGTTAAGGAAATATTAAGATATTTATGGGAAAATGCATAATAATAAAAAAAACATATGGAAAAATCGTACGATCGGTACAAAAGCCAATTAAACAAAAACCAATAGAGATATTTTACTTTGTAAATACTGGATGGAGGCCTACATTAATACACTTTTAAAATAAATTAATCACTTTTGAATATTCCGTTCCATTACGCAGCTTTTTTACATTTCACTACTCTCAGCCAAAGTTGACTTCTATTTCTATACATGCTTATAACATTCATTATGAAAACTTAAACTCGATGAAATCCTTTTTTTTTTTTTGCAATAAACATAGAGCTACCCAAATTCTATCGAATCGCAAAAAAATGCTAGGAAAAGTTTTGTTTTCTGTATTATTTGTATCGGGTGATTTTTTAGCTATCTTTTTGGCAACACTGGTTTAAACAGCTGACGCACGTTTCGTGTTTTGTTTCACTGTCAAACATCTTCAGTTTGGTCTATAATTAAACCATGAATCGTCTTACAAACGAACAACGCTTGCAAATTTTTGAATTTTATTATCAAAATGCGTGCTCTGTTAAGAAAGTTCGTCGCGCGCTTCTTGTGTTCAGCGACGAAGCTCATTTTTGGCTCAATGGGTACGTTAATAAGAAGAATTGTCGATTTTGGAGTGAAGATCAGCCAAAAGCATTGCAAGAGCTACCAATGCATCCAGAAAAAGTCACAGTTTGGTGCGGTTAATGGGCTGGTGGCATCATTGGACCGTACTTCTTCAAAGATGATGCGAATCATAACGTAACTGTGAATGGTGAGCGCTACCGTGAGATGATATCCAACTTTTTTTTGCCCAAAATGCAAGAGCTTGACTTGCATGACATGCACGCTTAACAATGGACTTATTGAGAGGCGAGTTCGGTGAACGAACGTACGCTTGTGACCCCAGTAAATGCCTATATGACTTAAACTATTTAATAGAATAGAACAAAATAATTTTTTTTATTTCCATATATTTTTTACCTTATTAATACATATTAATAAATAACCTTAGAAAATTAAATCGCTCTAATTCATTATGCAAAAATCTTGTTTATATGTGTATAGTACATACAATCCGAAAAATTCCCCGATTTTGAACGAAAATTTTCCCCTTTGGACATTCCAATGGTTTCGCATAATCTTTAGTAATTTGAGGTTATTTTTAATATTTTACATCAAAGTTTGTCATACTCTATGAAAGTAAACACATTTAAGTATAATTAAGTTAATAAATTTTTATCATACGATTGTAAAATGATTAAAAGTCAATGTGTTGTAATTTTTTTTAATATGCGTCCTAAAACAAACACAAAACCCGCATCTGTTAGTTATTGTGTAAAAATTAATTAATTAATAATATAATATAATTTTTTTTATTTTTATAAAGAGAAAATGGCGTAGTAACAGAAAATAAGAAAATTAAAATTCTTTATTTTAAACTGAGTATTTGTGTGTTTAGTGACATAGTTTATCTTATTTCTATACGTTGTTCTTTATTATTGTTTTTCTTCTACTTCTTTTCATCCTTTAATCAATTGCTTTGATGGATTATTAAACAACAACAATAACATCTAATACTATGCAAATCACACACTTGTTAGATCCTACTTCAAGTAGCCGTAGCAGGTGTAAACTGTGTGTTGGTGGTGGTGTTGAGAATTAAGAACAATGGTTAGCACCAATCTTGTGGTGCCAGTAGTATTGTGGGGGCCGACCGCCCCCACACACTGTGTTTCAAGTGTTTTCCTATCCGATGATCAGACAACTTTAGCAACAGGTTGCTATGATGGTCAAATATGCCTGTGGCATGTGGAACCCACTACTTTAAAAATGTCACCTCGCTGCTTACTGGTGGGTCATACAGCACCAGTTTTATGTCTCGTAAAAGCCTCTATATTGGTCGATAATAATTTCCTCGTTAGCTCCTCGGAAAACGGTGAAATGTGCACATGGGACTTAACAGACGGCAAGTGTACAGAGTCTGTAAAATTGCCTCAAGTTCATACACAAATTCAAAGCTATCACACAGCAAATAGTAATGATGTCAGACTATTTTGTATTGGTTACTATCCTGAAATTATGGTAATGGATCCCTTTAGTCTGGAGGTTTTATACACGTTAAGTTCTAAAGTAAAACCAGATTGGATATCAGCTTTGCATGTTTTAAGACCTATGCGTCGCAAAGATGATGTTGTATTGGCCATAACAACTACGGGAACAGTAAAAGTCTGGACCTTAGTTGGCAATGAAAACAAACATGCCGAACCCATCTATGAGAACGAATCTAAGGAGATACGTTGTCTCAATGCAATAACAATGAATTGTTGCGCCCAAAATCAACGAACCGTATTAATTGTGTGCACAAAATATTGGCAAATTTATGATGCCGGTGACTTTACTGTCCTGTGTTCGGTTATAGCACCTACTCGTGAACGTTGGCAGGGTGGTAATTTTATAAGTTCGGATCGAGTTATGCTTTGGACTGATGACGGCAAGGGTTATCTTTACAAACTACCTGCCAACTGTATACCCGACAATAAAGAATTCCATTCAAAGAGTGTAGTACGTGACTCTCCCTATCTGTATTATATGTTGCAACATCCTGGTGATAAGGTTTTGTCTTGCCCTCCGGCTATGAAACTTTTGCGCAGTGATGTAGAGGGCAAACCAGCCACTAATTATCTCTTAAGAGGAGATTCTGAAGGTTTTATTTCGGTGTGGACTGTTCCTGATGTTCCTTTGGACAACATAAGTATATTGCAAGCAAAACAAATGCCTCCGCGAGTGTTGAAACCTTGCGTTTGTACCTCCCTTGTGGAGGCTTGGTCTATAATGGATCCTCCTCCCGTAGGCATTTTGGATCAGTTGGTACGCATAACTGATCACCCCGTAAAATTGACTTCCAGCATTTACTTACCTCAACAAAGTCGTTTGGTTATTGGTCGGGAGGATGGTTCTATTGTTATTGTGCCTGCAACGCAAACCGTCATGATGCAGCTGCTTGTAGGTATTAAGCAAAATTTTAACGATTGGCCGTCTCATCAGATCCTGTATGGTCACAGAGGTCGAGTGAATTGTCTCTTGTGTCCATCTTTGGTACATCCACGTTATGAGAAATCCCATTTGCTGTCAGGCGGTGTGGATTTTGCTGTGTGCCTGTGGGATTTGTACAGCGGTAGCTTGTTACATCGCTTCTGCGTACATGCTGGAGAAATAACCCAACTATTGGTGCCACCTGAAACTTGTAGCTCTCGTATTTTAAAGTGCATTTGTTCGGTAGCTTCGGATCACTCGGTTACCTTGCTTAGTTTACAGGAGCGTAAATGTGTTACCTTGGCCAGCCGACATCTCTTTCCTGTGGTAACAATTAAATGGCGTCCTTTGGATGACTTTCTAATAGTTGGGTGCTCAGACGGTTCGGTTTATGTATGGCAAATGGAAACTGGTCACTTAGATCGCGTTTTACACGGCATGCTGGCCGAAGAAGTATTATTGGTTTGTGATGAACAAGTTGTCGATGACACATCGTGCAATACTTCCTCTTCAAATGCTGAAATGGGCATGGCTAATCCAGCGGTTCACTTTTTCCGTGGTCTCAAATCACGCAATATGAATGCTATGCGTCATGCCACACAACGAGGCATCACACAATGGCAACAATTACATGGTCACAATCAAGGGAACTTTGATTTTCTTATGAAACACCGCAGCAACCCCTTGATAATCCAGGGCTTGCGCACCAACCCCAAAGATGCTGAAAGTCATATACTTTTCTTTGACATAGAGGGACTGATATTTGAGCTACACAGTGAAGAGTATGCACAAATGACTCCAAGTGAGTTAGAAGCTTTGGGAGTAGTTTTAAACAACCAAAAAGATAAAACCCTGCACGTGGAAGCCTCAAAAAAAATCAGCGACTTCTTTGGCAAGGTGAAAAACAAAGCTGGTGACATGGAAAAGATATTAAAAGACAAAGATAAGCATGGCTTTGTGCAGAAATTCAAAGAAAAGACAGAAATTGTGGAGAAAAGGGTGCAGGCCAAGGTTCAAGAAAGCCTTCAAAAAGTGGTAGTAGAACCAGAACAAGATAACGAGAATACCGATTTGAAAAGTAAAATTGCTTCCAAAATGGAAGTCACCAAGGTCATGGAGGTCGCTCAATTACTATTGTCTTTGCTGCATTCTTGGGGCTTGGATCCACATCTAGATAAGGTGTGTGAATCGCAACTGGGTCTTTTAAGGCCTATGGTGCCCGTTTCATTTGGAATACTATCCAAAGGAGGCTACATGTCTCTATTACTTCCTACTTGGCAGAATAACTTTGAAATACCTGAAGGTATGAAAGTGGTCGCCCCTAGCAGTTCGAAAAAACGTGACATTCCAACCGAATTACTAAGGCAAGAAGAACTTACTGCTGTGTTTACTTCACGCTTGCACTGGGAATTGAGCACCACCCTAACATCCAATCATATATTGGCCTTGGTAGCCATGTCAAATACTTTATTGTCCATGAACTCGGCTTCATTTTTGCCCGACAGCGAACGAAGCAAAAAATTAATGCGCTTGGCCCAACGCAGCGATTCCACACTTACAAACGAAGAAGAGCGTGAAGAACTTTTGGGTCATCATATAGCGCAAATAAAACAAGGCTGGAGTCTTTTGTCCACCCACCACTGTTTTCTGTTGCCCGATAAAATTGAAGCATTAGAACCAAAGAAATTTAAACGGCCTCAGGTGGAAATGATGGCAAAGCGCTGGCAGCATCACTGCATAGAAATACGTGAAGCTGCTCAACAAATACTTCTCGGTGAATTGAGACGTATGGGAAAGCGGGGTCGTAAGCAATTGGTAGAGAGCTGGGCTCAATATCTACCAATGTACACGCACACTGAACCAATCGCTCAACAACATGTGCAAAACACAAATGGCGCAAATGGCCACAATGCGTTAAGCGGAATAGCTGCTGGCTCTCTGAATGATGTTAACAATGGCGGGGAGGATTATGAGGAAGAGGAAGAAGAAATCATACGAAAGCCGTCCAGTTTATCCGAACTGAAACGCAAGCAAACTACAGCCGTTATTTTGTTGGGAGTTATCGGAGCAGAATTTGGTCAAGATATAAATCAAGATTCGCCAAGTAGAACAGTTGCCGGTGGTGTAACAGATCGTCGCAAATCCTCTGTAGTAGAAGGTTTTGGTATAGCAAACAATTTGGCACGTCTAACATCAATGGCTTTGGCTCATCTTCTTTATGCCCCACCATCACCAAAGTTGCCTCAATATACCCCTCTTCGTAGAGCTGCTATTGATTTATTGGGACGTGGTTTCACCGTTTGGGAACCCTATTTGGATGTCAGCAAAGTGCTGCTAGGCTTGTTGGAATTGGCCTGTGAGGGCAAATCCGTGCCCAATTTGAACTACAAACTACCTTTGACACCTCAGGCTGATGCTTGTCGCACAGCTAGACATGCTTTGCGTTTGATAGCCACTGCGCGACCAGCAGCCTTTATAACAACAATGGCCCGTGAGGTGGCACGCTACAACAGTATGCAACAAAATCCCCAATCCATTAATGTGCCCCTTACACAATCTGTGCTCTACAAAGCCAAAAGTGAAATTCTGCAATGTGTAGAGATGTTAATAGATAAAATGCAGGCCGAAATCGCCAGTTTATTAGTAGAGGTAATGGACATCACTTTACATTGTGTAGATAATGCTGAACTGAAAGCAAAGCCGCTCTCCGATGTATGTCCTTCAATATGTCGTTTTAATCAAATATCACATTGTTCTCCAACAAGACGTATAGCAGTGGGAGCCAGCAATGGCCATTTGGCAATATACGAGTTAAGGCAAAACAAATGCCAAATGATACCAGCCCATACACATCCTATTACATCGTTGGCCTTCTCACCCGATGGCAAATACTTGGTGTCGTATTCTTGCAACGAAAACCGCTTGTCCTTCTGGCAAACCAGCACTGGTATGTTCGGGCTTGGCCAATCGCAAACAAGATGTACCAAAGGTTATTCAACTGCGCCCATACCAGACGTATCACGATTAAATCCCATGCGTTTAGCTAAACTCGTGTGGATAAATAATCGAACGGTTACGCTAATGCTGGCCGATGGTTCGGAAACGCGTTTCAATGTCTAGATCAATTATTATTATTGAAATGATCACCGATGATCATATTTATGTATGTTAGTTTACCCTAAGGTATTAAAGACGTTTCTTAAAAAATAATTCAAGTAGTATGTAAAAGGAAGAAAAAAAGAGAGAAAGAGAGAGAGAGAGAGAGTTTAGCTTAAAATATGAATCGACGTTACTGCTATCAAGAAATAATAAAATTAAACAAAAATACATGTTATATAATAGTTTATCTTCATTTAATGTTGCACAAGCAATTTTAGTATGAGTTATTATATTAATTTGGTTTTTTCCAATTACAATTTTTGAAAACAAAAATAAAATGGTAAATATTAATAATTATTATTTAACTATTAAATTTTGAATCAAGTGTAAATGCATCTGGAAATTTTTTTTAGAGTAAAATTAAGACGTCGAATTCAATTAAATTGTTTTTTTTTCAGAGACACATTGTTTGTTTCATATTTGTTTTTTATTTTAAAAATGCCGATCATATAAAATATATTTGGCAATCATTAGCATAATAAATAAATAACTAAATTAAACGAAAACTTAACAAGTTTACAAAAAAATTACATGATTCAATACTAAAAAGAAATTGGGGATTTTAAGAGTATTTGAGTTTAGGGAAAATTGTTATTTGTTATAAATTTAAAAAAATATTTAAATATTCGTTTTGTGTAATTATTTCATTTAAGTTTGCTAGAAAATCTAGTCTAGTCATTTTTAGCTTTCTAGACTTGTAAATGATTTCAAAAATAGCTAAAAATATGCTGAATTAAAAAGACAAATTGAATCGTTTATTTCAGAAACCCGTCAACTCTCATTTAAAATAGGCACACTTGACGGGTTTCTGAAATAAACGATTCAATTATTTTATAGTGCTTTGATTCTTTATGTAAAGGTAATTTTTCAGTAAACTAATTCTTTAAACGAACATTTTCTTGTTGATAAAAGGAACTTGTTTGCTATTAAGGGATCGTGTTTAAAAGAATTGAAAGACCTAAGAAATGTTTAACATAAACTAATTTTATTCCAAATAATCGTGTGAAAGTTGAAATATATTCTATTCTGCAACATTTTAAATCATAATACATAGTTTGCTTACAAACTTAATAGAGAGTTTATTTTATTCATAAAATTTCTTTAGCAAATAACAGTTTTCCTATAATTTAAATAAACCTAAAAAAACATATTTTTTAAATGAATTTTTATTGTTAGAAAATTTAAACATAAACTGTTATAAAACTTATTTGTTATATAAAATTAAAAAAAAAAAACTGTTATAAATAATTTGTTTTATTTCTTAACTACTATAAATATTATTCTTTAATAAAAAATTAACAATAACAAAAAAACTGTAACCCTTATTAAGAATAAAATTAGATTTATATTATCCTAACTAAAATTTTTAATGCATTGTATAAAAAGTGTGTAAACTAAATTGCAACTTTTCTACTACTTATTCTATTAATTAAAATGTATTGTGTTTAATATAAAAACATAAACAAAACTAATAATTCTTTTTTTTTTCTTTCTTGTTTTAACTCGCTTTATATAAAAATTGTAAATTATGCTTTTAATATTATTCCATAAATTGGAGCTCTTCTTAAATAATATTGTTTTGGTTTTATTTCCTCTTAGTTTTCCACTCTTTACGTTATATACTAATTAATAATTGTAGTTTTCATATTAGACAAATCAAATTACATCGTTTTAAATAAGAATATTACTATATATGTATTATATTACTATAAACAACAACAACAATCACATTTAAACATTGATATTTTAATTAGGGGCTTTCCATATGCCTGGCAAACAATGAAAAATTATAAAACTAAACACCATTCATATATAAACTATATAAACATACACAATTAAAGTACATAATACAACTAATTAACAACAAATAATACATATTATAATTATATAATAAAATACCAAAAAAAAAACAAAAATAACTGAAATTGTTGCAATTAGGAAATACTATTGTATATGTGCTTATGTTGAATGTTTCTGCTTCTCCTTAAGTAAAAAAAAAAAAAAAAAACGGAGAAGAAATCATATTTCGAAATGAAAATAAAGTGAAAGTATTAATTATAGAAAAAACATATGAAAATTACATTTAAAATTGTTTTTATTTTAAGGTTATGTTTATGATTTCGCAGTAAGAATTTGTTTATTTTATTCAAAAAAGTAACACAAAGTCTTCAAGAAAAATTTTACATATTATCGACACTCAAAAAAATCCACAAATTCTTTCGTACAATGCACTAGATAACCTTTTTAAATTTACGAATAAAAGTTCGGGTGTTTTTTACGAAATATTTTTGTAAAATGAAAAAAGATATTGTACATAGAAAAAAAAAATATTTTCGTAAATTTATTAAACCCTCCGGCTTACGCATGTTTTTATTTTCTATGTATATTATACACATTAAAAAAGGGTCTGGCCAGACTCATGTGTACTACGAAGGGTTAAATATTTAATGCCGTATTCATAACGAAAATTAAGCATGAATTTAGCACAACGTTTATTCAAAATACACTTACCAAATTTTTGCTAACGATTTGCTGCTAAACTCTTGTCAACCAGCTGCCAAACGTTGGCCAACTTGAGAAAAACAGCCGATTAATGCCAAGCTAGAATAATGAAGCTTAGGGATTATATGAATATATTTTTAGCTGAATTTAATTTATCAGCGAATTCATTAAAAAGAAGAATGCATTCTTCGAAGGTTTACCAATAACCCACTGTTTAGATAAGTATATGTGATGTGAAAGATAGAAAGGGGCCTAAGGATTTTGCCATTTTAAAGATTTAAATACGTGTATCTATGGTGTACCATCACTGAGCGTGTTGGTATTGGTCTCATTTGAAAGCGACACATCTCAACCTTGAAAACGCGCGTAGGTCGTCCCTACCTCTTGTTTTTTGTACTTGGTTTTTACTGTTCGCTTTACCTTACTGGTCCCTTTCTCTATGCGCTGTCACATATCAAGGTTTACTAAGGATATTTGGGGTAATTACAGGACCCTTTGTATCGGTTGTATGTTGTATTAGAACTCAATATTGTATAATGTATTTTAATACAACATACAACCGATTGAAAGGGTCCTTAAGAATATCCTAATTATTTTATTAAAAAAAAAAACAAGTTAGAGTGCTGAATTCGGCTGTGCCGAATCTTTGATACCCTCCATTGGCAGTTAAAATATTTCAGAAGTGGGCTATGGGACATGGTGATTTATGAGCTGATCTTCACGAAATTTACAAGTGTGATTTATAGTCTTATAAAACTGCGACAGGCCTAATTTTATTACAACAGCATTATTCGTTGCGACTTTACGCGTTCTAAACGGGTTTCCGTATTAAGGCTTATATGAGGGCCTATATGGTAAATTTTAGACCGATCTTCACGAAATTCTACAGTTTTTATAATTGCATTATTCGTTACGGTTTTAAGCGTACAAAAGTGCTTTTCGAGAGTGGGCTTTTTATGGGGTCTATGGTAAATTATGGACCGCTCTTCACGAAATTTTGTGGTATTATATGATCCCTACAATAAATTAATGATATTTTCTCAACGCTTACGTGAAAAATATGATGATTCGGTCATTCATTCTTGTAGGAAGAGTCATAAGGAACGAATTTCTGCAAAATCTTTTATCATTATGGTCCTGTTCGTAAATTCATCACTGCAGTGCATCACACAAACAAACATTGCTTTGCACGGCCAATTTAAGTTTGCTGTTGATCTTTTTTGGCAGAAGCCATTTCTCCACTCCGTATTTAAAACTTGGTTGTGCGTCATCTGCTTAAGCAAAGTTTTTTAGGGCATTTAAATTTTCATTTGCAGCGCAGTGATGCATTTACGAACAGGCCCTATGTGCATTCTGCCACTATTTGTGTTAATTTTTGTAACAACATTTTTAAATATTTTATGGTGATGGTTCCACATTTGCGTTCATTACTCTTATTCTAATCTTCCGATTTTGCTGGATTGTTCTAAAAATCACTAACTTAAATCACGTGATTTCAAATCACATGTGCCTACTAAAATAGCACGTGTGATATTTTAGTGTACAGTTTTTTGTGTGTTTTGGTGTGATCTTCAATTGCCGAAAGCACACCGAGAAAGGCAAAAACGGTATGACTTTCAGAACACCAAAAATCACATGTGTGATTTCAATAGCACCTGATTTGAAATCAAGTGATTTTCAGAACAAGCCCGTTAGATACAATTTGAAACTGATATTGTTCTGTTCTTTTAAGTTTTTCCATAGTCAACGTGTTTTTAACAGACGGACATGCCTATTTCGACTTAAAATTACTCAAGGACCTAGAATATAAACACTTTATGGGGTGTTAGATGAATATAAAAAAGTCACACTGAATGATAGAGTAAACCTTCTTCACAACTAGTTGTGAGGGATATTAAAATAAACACACGCTATTAAAGTTAAAAATTATGAAATTAACTTTAGTTTGTCTCGATGGAACAAACTTCTTGTGCACAAACTACAGAAAAAATTATGCTTTATATAATACCTTAAAATTTTTTTTTATTTAATAACAACTCAATTTCATTAATTAGCTCATTTCACACAGCTTCATTAAAAATGCACGACGACGAGGATAGCCCAAGAAACAGTGATCATGAGGAGTTCATGGAGATAACAGAAGGCCCATCTACTAGTAAAGCCTATAATAAGGAAACTTCTCCCCCTTTGTCCGAGGAGGAAGTCGAAGAAGAACCACCATCATTTAGCTTAGCCACGTTGGGTCTACAACGTGTCGGTACTGCACCTCCACCGAAGCCCCAACCCCAACAACCCATACAAATGCTTAACGCCCGCGGCATGCCGGCTAGAATACGCAAACGCAATCGCTTCTTTTTCGATGATGATATTATCAATGATGACAAACCATTAAGAATGAGTCTTTCTCCAAGAAAAGCCGGAGGCCTTAAGAATGTTTCACCCACTAAAACACCAACCAAGGTGCTAAAAAAACGTAAGGGTGTGGTTTCCAGATACATGCGATCCGAAGATGGTAAACTGGCAATGCAACAGAGATACACCACGCCTACCAAAACGTCTGCTAGTGGTTCAGCAAATACTACACCCAAGTCATCGGGTGTAAAAAGTAACAACAATACCCCTGGTTCACTTAATAATTCAACTGCTGTTATACCAGCAGATAAGAGAATTGGTCAACGTATTGGGTTACGTTTGCGTAACTTACTAAAGTTGCCCAAGGCCCACAAATGGGTAATATTTGAGTGGTTCTATTCGTTTATAGATAAACCTTTGTTTGATGGTGAAAATGATTTTCAAACTTGCGTGGCGGAATCATTTCCCCATTTGCGTACTCGACAAATGACCAGGGCTGAATGGCAAAAAATACGTTCTCTAATGGGCAAACCGAGACGATGTTCGCAGGCCTTTTTCGACGAGGAAAGACGTGAGTTAGAGCGAAAGCGCCAAAAAATGCGTTACATGCAAACACGTTGTCGCTCAGGAGACATAAAAGATTTAAATTTTGTTCGAGATTTACCGGAAAAAATACCTTTGCCTTTACCTTTGGGCACAAAGGTAACAGCACGCCTACGTGTACCACAAGATGGTATATTCAGTGGCACAGTTGATGCTTTCGATTCAGTGAACTCTTCCTATAGAGTTACATTTGATCGCAGTGGTTTGGGTACCCATTCAATACCCGATTATGAAATTGTTTCCGAGAATTTTAATGAAATGTTGCCATTGCAAAGCATCACAAAAGATTTTCGCCCTAGCCTTTCGGCTGTTTATAATGGTGGCAATGGCAATAGCAGCACCAACATCATGTCTCCTTTAAGGGCAGCTCGTATGCGCCATAATTATAATATGAACTTAAATAAAAGTGATCCTTTGTTAGGCCAAGAAATCATAGATAGTCCCTTCAAGAATCCTGTACTAAAAGAAGAGAATATAAATGGTTATCCACCAAAATTGTTGGAAACTTTGGTGCGTTTAAAACGAGCTTTGACCAGTAAGAAATCAAAATTACAACGTCTCAATGACATGAACAATGAAGCCGAACTCAAGGCCTCTCAACAGCTATTAGCTGCTCACAATAATTCAAATTCCTCAGCTTCTTCGGATGATAGCCAAAACGCTATTCTAGCACCCAGCTCTTCTGCAGCAGAAACAAATTCGCTCCAATTAAATGAGGAATTTCAAAGACGTTATGCATCCATTGTCATATCTATGGAGAAGATGAATCGTGATATACAGGACTATCTAAACGAAGTTCAATCCCTTGCCAGCGAACTAACGCCTGACCCCCAGGTACGTGCCATGCTAACCCCCTCGTATTTGCGTGAAAAATGCCGTGAATCAGCCGATGATGCAGTCCAGCGTAACAATCAAGGCTTGTTAAAGAAAAAAAATATCTTGGGTCTAATTAAAAAGCTCGCTACCGTTTTGATTGTCGCCTCCCATCTAAGCAGTGAAAATTCGGCCCAAGTCAATAAAGTGTTGGAGGGTTGCATTGAGGAAGTACGTTCCAGTTTGAACGCCGTCAACATTGAGACCTTTCAGAAAAATGTGCAAATACATTTGCATCACATACGTTGCGGCATAGGACAGAGTATGATGAATACCAGTGGTACAGCACTTGTCTCGTCACATCAAAGCGGTGGACCAGCTGGAGCTATGGACCGTTAAAGGGGCATATAATTGCTATTCAATTTCTTTTATTATTTGTAGTTTTTTTTATGTTATAATTATTATTTCTTTAAGAACGTTTTAAATAAAAAAATAAAATTCGGTAAATAAAATGTTTAAAGATCTCTTCTCGTTTATTTCAAACTCATTTTCGAAACATGTATGTATTAGGCAGACAAAATTCTTACATGAATACAGCATGCCAATTGATTTTTTCGATTTATTTCTCTTAATTGCATTTAATTCCTTTAGAAAAAATTTAAAAATCGTTTGTGTTATACAAAACAAAAAATTTAATCACTATCATCGTCTGTATCCTCATCCGAGGACTGTTGTAACCATTCAATAAGTTTACATAGACTTTTTCGTAAACTGGCATGTTCCTCTTTATTTAACTCCTCATACCAAGCTAAAACAGCATCTTCCGTTATAAAATCTTTATCATATAAATAATGAACAATTTGGGAAATTTTTTCACGAAAGAATTCATTTTCTTCAACAATATCCTTGAAATAAACAAATAAAATTTATGTAAAAAAATAAAATATAATATTTAAGCTTGCATGCATTCACCTCTAAAGCTTTTAAACAGTCTAACATGGCATCTTCGCTTTTTATATAATTAGTCATCACGGGGCCCAATTGTTTCAAAACTGCATTGATTGCCACCAAAACATTATTATTAAAAGGTTCTTTAATGGTGGGTAAACTGAAAATGGCTTTGACCACATTAAAGTTAACTTCTTTGAGAGACATATTATAAGCATAGCGGGAAGAATTAATTTCGAGTATAAGAAAATCTGGATTAGATTTCTCTTGAAATCCTCTAGCAAGAGAATCGATAACTTCTGATAGGAAAACTAGAACATTTTGCAAAAATAAATATATGTAAATATGTAATTAAAATTAATTAAATTAATCTTTGAAAAAACTCACTGTTTGTATCATCGGGCAGGGGAGAACAATGTTGTGACTCTTCCTCATCACTGCTGGAATAGTAATCACTTTCTTCCTGTTTTAATGGCAACTTCATCATTTTTGGTGCTGCTGTCTTAACGGTCAATATATAATCTCCATCGTTTTCGGATATTGTTCTATTCTCAGCCTTGTCGTTGATAATAAAAGCTTTATCGCTTAGTTTCGTTAAAGAGGAATCTAAAAAAGAAAGCGATTATCAATAAATATGTATATAAAAGATATGTTAGAAATTATGGAATAATATTAGTTTATATGTAGCTTTAAATAAATACTGTAAAAAGCCAAAAATTTTCAATAATAAAAAAACTTAAATATTCAAACAAAAACGAAACCAAGGCGAATTCGCCTTGAACGAAACTAAAAATTTGCCTAAACACATTTCAAATTCCATACATCAATCCATATTTCTTTCATAAAATTATCTACTAACCTTCATTTTCATTTTTAACTAAAGATTTTGTTAATGTTGTATTTGCAGGCAGCACACATGACGCACCCACAACACAACCCTCTTTTAGTTTCGTGTTTGCCTTCACTACTGTATTCTGGCCAACAACACAGAATTCCATAGTACAATTATCCTCTACGACGACATTATCAAACAAAAATGAATGAAAAATTCGACAATTTTGTCCTACTTTTACATTTTGACCCAATACAGAACAAGTCAGTGTAGAACCGGCACCGACTACAGTATTTTTGTGCACCACTACATTTTCGCCCAGTGTTACTTTGGCCAAATTGGCCTTAAGACTTTTGTAGATATTATTCTTCAGAAAGATATATTGTTGTTGTAATTCTACAACACCCATGTCGGGTACTAACGGATACGACCAACGATTTATTATGTCATTGCTTACAACTTGGTAGGTCAGCCAATTGTTTACTTTGCGGGCATATTGATCGCGGGGCAAAAGAGAAACATAGATGCGACTATCTAAGATTTCCTCATTTATTAATATGCCACGTACAAAATCGTCGCGAGATTCAAAATCGAAGTTGTCTGAAAATAAGGACAACATAGAAGGTGAACCAATGGCTATTTGAGGATCCAGTAAATTGTGCAGTAGAGAAATCTGAGAATTATAAATGAACACTTCGAGGGGAACATCAAATTGACTTTCTTTTTCATTAACACTTAAACGTTGGTGATAATGCAAGCGATTGTTTTGTACATCCATGGCGATCATGATTTCGTTGCCGGTTCTTAAGTGATTTTCAGCTTCCTTAAAAATTAGTGTGGCTGCGGCTCCCTTATCATATTTTACAGTTTTCCTACCAAATATTTTGCAAAAATTATTTGTTGTATCTAAAATTGTATTCCAACTAACTTGTGTTGGTCAAATATGGGTCTCAAATCGGCATTCGTTACCGTGTCAGCTCCCAGTAAAACAAAATTACCACGTATCAAAGCCTTGGCATCCAACTCACGCATTGCATCACCAAAACACCTACAACCTTCTCCACCAATTACATGAACTTTCATGTTAACTGACCACGAACACAATGATGCAATTCCATTTCTAAAAACAACAAAAATAATAAACAAAGACGTCCCATATATCTAGACATAGTTTAACAACTTACTCGATATGTTCCCTTACATTTTGTAAATACAGACTGGTAAATACAAATACCTCCTCAATGCCACTTCGGTTTAAAGCCTCCAGCGCATAATCCAGCATAGCAACATTAACCAAAGGCAGAAGGGCCTACAATTACACAAAAAGCATTTGCGAACCGTCATGAGAAAAATTTTCAGTTACTTACCGTTGAATTTGAATCGGACAAGGGGCGAAAGTTTTCCACATTGTTGTCGGCAATTAGAATTGCTTGTATAATTTCTTTTTTATTAAAATTATCCATTTTTTCAAAATGTTGCAAAATTAAGTCTGCCCGTGGCCAATTCTCTCATGCACACGTCAAATTAATTCTCTTGATTAGTGGTGATATACGGGCGATGACAATTTATCGATACTAGTGCTGTTGCTTGGTAATCTTTGATTGTAATACACATAGAGAAAAATATTGACAGCATAAATGCGACCTATACCAGTGTTTAAAAAATTCAGTATTTAGTACTTTTTTCAGTTCTTTTCCATATTAAAAATACCGAAGTACCCTCGCGTTGTTCTTAGTACTTTTTTATCATTTTCGCTTTTCAACTTTTAATGTGTTAGTGGCGGTTCACACACGTCAAGTTTGACTCGTCAAGTTTTGAGCTTTTAGGAAAGAAGGGAAAAGAGAATGCCATTTATTTTCCCCTCTCTCCTAAAAACTCAAGACTTGACGAGTAAAACTTGACTTGTGTGAACCGGCACTTAGCAACATTCCCAACTCGGCGCTATTTGATCAATTTAATAGCAGACTTTGGTATTCATGTGTTTGTTGCTAAATTTATGTTGTTGTATGTTAAAAATAATTAACGACGTTATTATTGAAATGCAAAGCGAGGGCGCCTGGATTCGTATTTTGCTATCCAGAATGCAGAGTTGCTAGACTTAGGGATTCATCCCCAAAGTTGGGGATTTCATGCTAGCAAAAAGGACAAACAAAGTCATTTGGTGATGGGGATTTAAAAAAAATTCGGGATTTTTTAGGAGATTTACACATTTTTAATACAGTAGAATCGCGAAAAAATTAACCAAAATGTCCCAAGGGTTGTTTACTCTTTCGAACTATTAACTTTTTTAAGCGGGTTTAAATTTGAAAAATATACAATAAAAAACATGGATCTTTCGAAAATAATACACTTAACTTATTCCAATGCCTTAGTTTTCATCATAACAAAAATGAAACTTAGATTTTTCATATGTATTCGCCACAGCCTCGAAAATTTAAAAAATAATTTTTTTTTTGAGATCTATAATCTATATAAGCGCTGCTAATAGTTTTTCTTAAATATCTTAATTAATTTTGTTTAAAATCTTTACTTTCTTATCTTTTGCGATGTTTTTTATTAAGACGTTCAGAAAAGTTAACTAAAAGTTAACTTTTTAGAGCGACGCAGGGACGCTTAAATTCGGTTAACTTAATCCCCGAGATTAACTTTTCCGAGAATTAACTTTTTCGCGATTCTACTGTATATTTTCCCTTTTTTATTATTAACGCTTATTTTTATTTGTTTCGTATATTAAAAATCAAAGAAAAGTAACAAAACTTTTATCTTGCTCTTATCAACAACTAATACGCCGTAAAGGGTCCTAATTAAGATTACCATTTTTGATGAGTGTGTAAAAGGTACTTAATAGAGTTGTCAGCCGATTAAGAATAATTCGATTAATCGATCAAACAAAACCAAACTCTTGTTCGAAAAATTTAACATGGGTTTTTTTTATGAAAAAACTAGTGAACCCCTGCACACTTCGTAGTGCAAAAAAGAAAATAAGAAATCAATTCGAATTCATTTAAATCAGTGATAAATTGTTTTTATTGCAATGCTCTGTGGTACATATACAACATTTCTTGATTTTCCATTTTCGATGTAAATATGCAAAACCGATGGTTTGCAAAGATGCGAACAGGCTACATAAAACTGTCCATGTGAGAAAACTGGATACTCTAGGTAGGTAGGTAGGTAGGTAGAAAAGCCGGTGTGAAGTCTCCTTCACACCTTCACCCAGAGACCAATATGGTCCAATGTGACGCCTTAATTAGAAATAGCTATATGAAGGTAGAAATTAGGTGAAATAAACAGCGAAAGCACAAGACAGATCCAAAAGATAGGTAGAAAAGGAAGGAAAGAAGAGAAGATTACGGACCAACCCCGAGAGAAATCCTACTCAAACCAAATTCCCCCTACGTGCGGAAAGCACCTAGTCTGCTCTCACGCAGCCAGGCCATCCCCATTACGAATCCTATCAGATTCTCGAGTCCGCAACCCGAGACATCCCCTAATTCGCCCAGGAATCAACCGCCCAGCCACTTCAGCCTGCTACCTGGGACAGTGGCACAGAAAGTGCTCAACTGTCTCCAACTCCTCAGGGTCCTCGCACAACCTGCACATATCCGACAAGTCGGATCCCATCCTCACCGCCATCCTGCCTATCATACCGTGGCCCGTGATCATTCCTATCATGGTCCTAACGCAGAAAAAAAGAAATGATCCACGACTTTTTGGCGGCATATTTTTTTCGCAAATTTAAAAAAATTCAAGTCGTGGATCATTTCTTTTTTTCTTTCTATAGTCCTATTTTCATCCATACATGATCTAGAAACTAAATCCGCTATCATATTTGAGTTACTACAAAATTCCATTTATATATATTCCAGAGCACCGTGTAAAATGCATCTATTTTGCAAAAATTTAAATTATTTACATACAAAGATGATGTACTTGACAAAAGATAAAATTTGATACCCATATGGCCCTATATAAAACTAAGGGTTACCACCCCCTTGCATTTTTGTCAAAACGCGAACTAGCACGAATTTCAAAAAAAGCTGAGACACGTATTTAATTAAATCGACTAAAGATTAAAATATGTTAATTCGGCACTTTTATTACAAACAATCCCGAACAAAATATTCGAAAACCGTTTTTTTTACAGAAAATCCTTAAAAAAAGGACATGGATGATCGTCCCTGGACAAATTGTATATACAGTTGGACGCGCCCTACGATACCCAATTTGTATATGTTAGAAAGGAAACAGATTCTTAAATTAACAAAACATGCAAAAATAGACCCTTTTTCAAACTGGTCCAGCTCACGAGAGGTCAAAGCTGGAGCTGAAAAATTTAAAATGTCATCTTAAAAAAGTCCAAGGTTCATTTTTGGGAGGGTTCATCGAGCACATATTTTGCTTCCATACAACTTGAGTCGCTCTAACATATTTTAACGTACATAAGTATGTTGCGTTTTATGTTTTAAAGAAACAAAAACCGTCTGGTAGCACTACCATTATTTTGTTAAAATAACATAACTTACCACGATTTAAGTTTAGTTTGTAGCCAAACTTTAACGGATAAACAACGAGAAAAGCAAAAAGCGGTAATAAACGAAACTCTAACATTTACCTGCATAATAACTTTGCAAATTTGTTGTGCACTTTTTAAAATTCTATAAAGAGGCGCGTATAATTTACATTGGCAGATGGCTATTAAATATTATTTGAACTAAACAATTAAATAGTGCATGGATTTATTGCAAAATTAAAAAAAAAAACAAATATAATTAACAAGGAAAAACCAGAACAACAAAATAAAATATATTCTAAAGTGTGATTTTGAGAGTGTTTTTGGATGAAACGTTTGTTGGTGGCCCACAGAATTTGTTATTGTAAAGTAAAATAAAAAAACTTAAAAAATACCTACATAAACAACTTATTATTACAACAATAATACATATATGTACATCAAAAGTGTAACAAAATTTCATTGTTTTTAAATAATTAAAGTAAAAAAAATTGTGTTATTGTGCATTTAATTTTAAACAAAAAATCTGAAAAACTCGCAATAAACAGTTATAATTTGTGAGAGGAATGTAAATATGGGCGAGAGTATCTATGTGTGTTTTGCATATTTACATTTGCATGCATGTGTGTATATTTGAGTGTTAAAGAACGAAAGAAAAATTTAAAAAAATAGTAACAACAACAATTAGTAAATATCAAAACAAAGTGCTTGTTTCTTAAGTCTTTTATTACAATTATGTAGCTGTTGTTGCTGCTTAAGTTAAATAAATGTAAACAAATAAACTTGACTTAATCGCCAAGTGTTTCTTTTCGCATCTCCTCTATTAAGTACTTTTGTAAGAGTTTGTGTGTGCTGTTTTGTATGTACACTTGTACTTAAATTGTTGTTGTACTATACACTTGCTATAAATTGTTGCTGCTGGTTGGTTTATTTGTTTTGAATGGAATTTCATGCGTTTTGCACAAATTTAAAGAAAAGGTAAGTGAATAGATACAAGTAATGTTGACATTTGAACTTTGTTTATTTTTGTTTTTCTATGAAAATTACAATTACATTTAATATACATACATAGTTATGTATGTATGTAATTGTTAATTTTATTTTAGTTGATATAATTTTTTATTGTTGCAATTGTGTTTTTCCTTTTTATTTTAATATCTGCTGATGTTATAACGATATTTATTTAAGTTGTAACATTGGCAACGTAATTTAAAAAAAAAAAATGATTTTTATTATGTTGTCATAACAAAAAACAATTTCGGAAATTCATATTTCAACTTAAGAGCAGGTTGTTTAGGTTTTGCGTTGTGATGTGCCCCACCTTGTCGTATTTGTATAAAATGATTAAATTGAATTAAAATAAAAAAATTATGGAAAACTTCCAAACTGTTAAAACAGAATTTCGTGAATTTCACAATTGATTCGTTTGTTGGGTTAAAATCATAACTACTTAATTAAAAAAAGTACTTTATATAAAACAAGAATCAGTTATATACAAAGTGGAACGACACACACTGGAAAAACCGACTAATCTAAAGGCGAAAAATCATATCTTCTAAACTAATTCTCTGATCCACAAAAAAAGGTATGGATGATTTTTAGGCATAGGATGAAGGCTATAATAATTTCAGTAGGCAGCTATTTTTAATACAGTGGTTACTATAAGTTGTAATATAAAACCAAATTTATCGATAAAATTCTTTAGTAGGTGATATATAATTTTAAATTTGAACTCTTTTGACGATAAAAATCTTAAGTCGACAACTGTATCAGTTTTTTTTTTCATTATCTTTTTATTGCTATTGCTTGTGAGAGCTTGGAAAAGTACCTTACATGCAGTATTATTCCCATATAAGTTTTACATGAAACAGAAATTAGCACTTTTAATTGACAATATATTTTATTAAAGAAAGTTTAATAAATAAAAAAATATTTTTTTTTTCAAAGTGACCCGTTTAGTCACTTGCGAATTCTACATCTTTTTGGATACTACACCATTTTTCATTGAAAATGAGAAAATTCCAAATGAAAATGAGAATTTCAATTTGAAATTGAGAAAATTCAAGTTGAAATTGAGAATTAAAATTTGAAATTGAGAAAATTCCAATTGAAATTGAGAATATCAGTTTGAAATTGGGAAAATTCCAAATGAAATTGAGAATTCCAATTTGAAATTGAGAAAATTCCAAATGATATTGAGAATTTCAATATGAAATTGAGAAAATTCCAAATGAAATTGGGAAATTTTAATTTAAAATTGAGAAAATTCCAAATGAAATTGAGAAAATTCCAAATGAAATTGAGAAATTCAGAAAATTCCAAGTGAAATTGAGAAATTAAAATTTTTAATTGATAAAATTGAATTATGTATATAATTTTTAATATATTCATACAACAAACATACATAACTCACATAAGGATCGACAACATTAAAATAAATACAAATCGCTGTATTATTGACCAACAGGCATATCTTCCAGATCCAGAGCAGATTGGTAAAACGTTGTAGTATATTGTATGGCTCTACTGCAAACTCCAGTAGTTATACATGTCTTAGAAGTATTAATCACCATTTCTAAAAAGACAAGCCTCTGTTCTCCTACATGGGGGAGAATTACGTTCGGTACATTCATCTTTGTTTTACGTACTTTTTATTTTTGACCAATTAATTTCAATAGGGTTAAACATCGGTGAATAGGGGCTCAATCGCAGGAGCGTAGCTGGAGAGTTGTCAAAAATAATTTGTCACATACCAACACGAGTTCTGATAATTCATTCCCCAACTCTTCCCATCTACGAAAAACACTTCTGAACCATTCATTTGCGCTGACAGCACTAAATGAACCCCTCCGGGTGTCCATTTGAATAATTCCTGATGTACTAATTGCACCAATTAAGTGTATGTTTGGACCACGGGATGTAGGGGTTGACTGCACTGCGCGCAGTCCAACTCGAGACCAACTATGTTTTCTACGACAAAATAAGTTAAAGTTGGTCTCGTCTATCCAGATCACTTATTTTCCAGATCTGACAAAATCGTTAATTTTTCGTACATATGAACGTTTTTCTTTATTAAGTTGACTGTTCATTGATATGGGTTGCATATGAACAGCCTTTATGGAATACATTTTTCCGTGCATAGTATTTCCCACAGTTGTAATCGAAATTTGTTTATTAAACTGCAGATTTATTTTTTCGACAATTTCACGAAAGGTTAGTTCTGGTCTTTCACCTACCCAAGTTAGAAAAGTATTCACTTCTTCATAATCTAGGGACCGTGGCTTTTTACCACCTCTTTGGTTAGGTATTACATTTGATTGGGTAATCCATCGATGGGCAGTTGTATAACAAATATTCAAAGATAAAGCCAGTTCGACCTAGTCCATTCCTTTATTAGTTGCATAGATAATACGATGACGATCCGTATTCGAATAAGTTTTGTACTTTTTTCGTGTAATGCGTTCCGACTCTACGAAGGTTAGTATATAGAAGTTAAAATCATGTTATTGATATACAATATATATACATATATATATATATATATATATATATATATATATATATATATATATATATATATATATATATATATATATATATATATACATATATATATTGTCATGCATTTTATAACATTCCACACTTACCTTCTACTTCATTTCTACATATCGAGCGTTTGGTGCAATACCGTAGTAATTCAAAAAATCGTGAACTGAGAAAAAGACATTTGAAGTTTTCAGCCATCTTTTTAATAGTAGTTCCGTTTACTTAAGTTATTTTTTTACAAGTTTTTTAATAAAGAGGAATGTTTTGTAATTAAAAAAAGGTGAAAAATTATTAATAATATTAAATATTTTTTTTATATTAATATAAATATGGTTGAAAATAGCTAGAGGCAATAAAAACATTTTTAGCTTTTTTTTTTTTTTCTTTAGATAGATATTTTCCCAAAGATCATTTCTCCATACCCAGCTCAAAAAATTCAAATTTTGAGTTGCTACGATCTTGCACCAAAGGCTCGATATGGGACAATTCAATATAACCCGAGTTATAAATTTTTCATGAAATAAGTGACGACACGGAATGAGTCGTTTTATTTCACCGCGCGCCATGCTTATTAAACATAAAACACAGTTGTCTTTAAACTCCATGTTATTCAGTCAAATAAAATAATTACTTTAAATTCTCTGCTGTATTCTGTGACATATGAATGTATGCAATTTCAAAAGCCCATGCCGAAAAGAAAAAGAAAATAATTCAAGTTTATAACTATGTAGGTATGTATACACCGATGCTTCACCTTATAAATTGAAATTAATTGGTCAAAAATAAAAAATTACGGTAAAACAAAGATGAATGTACCGAACGTAATTCTCCCCCATGTAGGAGAACAGAGGCTTGTCTTTTTAGAAATGGCAATTAATACTTCTAAGACATGTATAACTACTGGAGTTTGCAGTAGAGCCATACAATATACTACAACGTTTTACCAATCTGCTCTGGATCTGGAAGATATGCCTGTTGGTCAATAATACAGCGATTTGTATTTATTTTAATGTTGTTCGATCCTTATGTGAGTTATGTACGTTTGTTGTATGAATATATTAAAAATTATATACATAATTCAATTTTATCAATTAAAAATTTTAATTTCTCAATTTCACTTGGAATTTTCTCAATTTCAAATTAAAATTTCTCAATTTCATTTGGAATTTTCTCAATTTTATTTGGAATTTTCTCAATATCAAATTAAATTTCTCATTTTCAATTGGAATTTTCTCAATTTCAAATTGAAATTCTCAATTTCATTTGGAATTTTCTCAATTTCAAATTGAAATTCTCAATATCAATTGGAATTTTTTCAATTTCAAAATGAAATTCTTAATTTCATTTGGAATTTTCTCAATTTCATCTAGAATTTTCTCATTTTAAATGAAAAATGGTCTAGATTTTGACAATAAATTTTGAGAAATACGTACAGTGTATTAATTTGATGTCTTTGACGATATTAATGATATAACGAGGTTTGAAGTACAGAATAAAGTATTAAATAGATCCCTCATCGTTAATTCGCGAGACATTTTTCTGGTGTGAAACTGCCTTTACTTTCCGAAGTCTTTATTTCTTGGCTCTATTTCTTTCTCTGAAGACATTCCTATGGGCAAAGAAACAGTTTTTATTTTAGCATCCTGAATTAAGATTCTATGAAGGCTGGAAGGCATGTTCTTTTTAATTGCTTATTTACAACTCTTAATATGGCGTAACTAATTACACTAGAAACACTTACCACTACGCCATACTTTATATAACGCTATACGTTGAACGGACTTTTTACTACTATTTTTTATTACTTTTAGTTGAAGAACGCAAATAAAATGCATTAAAAATTAATATTGCATTTCAAAGCAAACGACTACTTGATTAGTAGTTTAATTTAATAACAAGTTGTTTCGAAGGCAAATTAAAACAAAATCATATGGAAGTACAAACAAGTAGGAAAATTTTTAAAAAGATGTGTAGTAAGAAAAACTTATAAAAAAGTCGTAGCCGCAAGTCTTCGCGGCTAATTTTTGAAAACATATTACTCTTTAATATATAAGTATATTAAGGTTCCACAAATATTTAAGGTAAACGGGTGTACTTTTTTTGTAGCTCTATACAACTTAAGAGGAGTTTTCAAAACAACATTTTTTTTGTATTTACGCTTCAAGCCCTTAACTGAAATAGCAAATATATAAAGAAAATCCGTTTAAAATAGCTGATATAAATCTTTATAAAAAAGTTATTTTGTCCGAAAACATTAAGTTTTATCGATTCAATACGCCAACAAATAAGTTACTTTGCACGAAAACGTTCAGTTTTATCGATTCAATACACCAACAAATATGATTAACAAATTAATAAATACACTGATTTGTCCGGTTTGATACTTATTTTATTATTTTCCCTCTGTGCGACATTCCAATATATCGTCGGCTTAATATGCAAACCTGCTATCTCACTTTCAGCATATTTTACAGGAGAGACAAAAAACTCCTTATACATATTTCATATTTGAAGCTTGAGAGGAAAACCAAAAATATAGTTGGTTTTACAGACTTCAAGATTTAAATTGAAGAAACACTACATTTTGGTTGACGAGGCGTTTCTTTCTCTACGACACGGCATCAAAATCTCAGTTAACTTTAAAAGATAATTAAGCAGGTTTGCATATCAAGCCGACAATATTCTAATATTCTTTTAAGCGTATTAAAAATTAAAGGCCAAATTTTCGCACAGCACTTCGAATACAATTAGTGCGAAATTATACAATTAGTGCGAAAAGAACAGCTTTCAATGCCATTTAATTAGCATGAAAACTACTTTGGAGGAAATATATAGGTGAATATAGGTGTGAGGCAAGGTTGTGTTATGTCTCAACAACTGCTTAACATAGGATTGGATATAGCTATGAGGCGTGGCACAACATTAGGGCGTGGTCCTACGTGGGGTATACATGCAAGCTGGAAGATCTCGACTACGCTGATGACATTTGTCTACTGTCACACAATTTTACTTTTTTAATTCAGCAGCAGCTGCTTTCGAGTGAATGTGAAAAAAACTAAGTCCTTACGCATAAAATTTGATATATCACAAATATTTAAAATTCAAGATACTGTTATGGAAGACGTGGAATATTTTTGCTACCTGAGTATTGACAAAATCCGGTAAATCAGACGCGGACATTGCAAGCAGAATAAAAGCAGCAAGGCCTTCGTTCGCCTTACCAACGTTTGGAGATCAACAACACTATCCCGCCATGTTAAGATCAAAACATTTTACTCAATTTAAATTTTATGTCAATTATGCTTTACAGTAGCGGGACCTGGGATGCAGCACCTCCCGATATAAACACAATGAAGCACTTTGTAAACAGGTGTTTTCGTAAAATTCTCAAAATTTTTTGGCAGAGTACAATATCCAACTCTAGGCTATGGTCACTCACACAACAAACACCAATTGAGCTGGATATCCGAAGGCAAAAATTGAAATGGATGGGTCACACCCTAAGAAAATACCCAGAGCATATAGCCGCAACTGCAATCGAGTGGAACGCCCAAAGCAGTCGTTGAAGAGGACGTCCTGGACTTACCTTGAAGAGACAGGTCAACAAGGAGATAACTATTTCGAAGTTGGGGGTGAAATCAAGAACCTGGTCCCAGATAAACTAGAATGGCGAAAATTTGCTAAGGCCCAATGTTCCTATAAGAACATGTGGAATTCACAGGAACATGTGGAATTCATAAAAATAAAAATTTTTGAAATTTTAAACATGATAGCTAATGGATGGGTAAGGTCTGTAAGCATTGCTAGAACAGACATGAAGGCATAATCAATATTTTTTAACCTCCTCCACTGTTGGGATCTGGAAATTCTAAAATTGTAACGTCTAAATGGCAAAATTGTACCAAATTGACAAAAATTGTACCAAAATTTCGCTATAAAATAAAAGAGCATACATAGTTAGAATTCATAACACTTTTTTATTCAATGACAACAAAAACAAAACAAGGAAGAATGTAAAGTCCATCAAGCCCGAGCATTTAATACCCTACACCACGGCATATAAAGACAAAATTTTGACAGTGTACCCTATTTGGGACCCATGGACAATCATGAACCCGCCAGAATAAAATCATGTTAGGGGATTAAGATTCATGTAAAAGTTCATTGTGCCAAATATTTTTTAGATATCTTCATCCATATGAGATTTGTGTGTTCTTAAGTGATTTCGGGAAGGGGGCTTATATGGTATCTATGGTAAATTTTGGACCTACCATCACAAAATTTTAACATAACATAGCAGCTATAACAAAAGTTATCGTCGCCAATTTTTATATCAATACCAACATTTATAAGGAAGTTGTGGCATTAAAAGCTATATGGGGAGTAGTATTAGTATTAGAGCTATCGTCAAATATGGTCCGATTCCAATAAAATGTGGTAAGATGAATTAGATTGAAATAAAATAGTTCTGGTACAAATTTAATCTAAATATGTATCAACGTAATTTTATCGGCACAAGCACTATTCCGTAAAGAAGTTTCTATGGGGGCCATGTGAAATTATGGACCGATTTTTACCTTTTTCAGTAGGCTTTGTCCTTATAAATTGAAACCGATGTAAAAAATATCACCGATTTACCATAAAAATTGCGACCTGTACTTGGCGCACAAGGTTACATGGACAGACAACCAGCTGGATGGAGGGACATAGTTAAATCGACTCAGAAAGTGATTCCGAGTCAATCAGTATAATATTTATATTCTTTAGTGTTCACACATCAGCACAAACGCATTAAAAATGTATCTATTTCTATTTTTTATCAAAGGCAGAGAAAAATGCTTGGTTGATAGGGTCTCAAAATAATCGACAAAAGTGGCGATTAGGAGACACGTGATTGATCTCCTTCTCTTCCTACAGGGATACGAGTACACATACTTACTTAATATATTAGCATAACATCATGAAAATAAATTAACAATGTTAAGTTAAAATGCTTAAGCTTGAGGTCAGTTGTATGTAAAATGTTTCTTTATTTTTTCCCGATATTTCGATATTCTTTGAATATCATAATCAGGGAATGTTTAATTAAAATTTACATTAATCACAATAAAGGAGTAATAGCTCTTCATGTTTCAGCATCAAAAACTACACTAGCATTTTAACTTAAAATTGAATTTTAAAGGTCGAATAAAAATACAACTTAAGAATAATTATAAATTAACAATAATTAAATTTTTAGTAGTTCTGGTTAGGACTGGAGATATGTTATTATAAATTGCATTATTGAAGAGAAAAGTAAGTTAATCCAACTCAAAGTAATGAAAAAACTTCGTGGGTTTTTTTTTTAATTGTACCAAAAAAGGATGAATTGTACCAGTGTACCAATAAAGTTTCGATTGTACCAAATTTGGTACAATTGTACCACAAATCCCATCAGTGACCTCCTCCATGATAATTTCTCTGTTATCCATATTAGGTCTGTCTGGGTACTTTTCAAGTAGCAAATACTCAGTAAATTTTTTTGGGAGAGTAAAACCAATATTACTCTATCGGCTGAAAAAATCTCAAAAAGTACGCAGACAGTATCCAGTGAAATTTTGCAACAAAACAGCTGATCGGTGTGTAAACAATTGAAATAACAAAGCAAAAGAATTTTAGCATATGTGTAAGCAAAATTGAATTCTCGAGGTAAATTAAAAAATTATTAATTAAAGTGAAGCTTAAAAAGTGTTGTAAATTAAAAAACTTGTTTATTACACTGTTATTAATTCAGTAAATTCAATTTCTTCTTAGTTTTTAGTTTTATTTGTCGGGTTTTTTATAAAACTTCTTTTGCTTACATTGCCCAACATAGTGCCGGCTTGCAATGGAAAAAAATAATGAAATGCCCAATACAGTGCCCTCCAACAGCTTGACAACGGAGAAAAATAATTTGGACGCGAAGTGCTCGACAGGAACACAATTCCAAATACTCGCCTCTTTAATTGCAAAGTTTGTCCCACAAAGTTCTGCTGGTTCTATCGGTTCTGCCATCTCCACTCCACTTACGCCACGGTCGCACTGTATATTTGGACGTTTCTAGCATGAAGTAAAATGTTTTGTTTATTATAATTTATTATAAACGTTAAAAATCAACACAATTCTATATTTTCATTTCACAAAAACTATTTCATTCAAACAGCTGTTTAAACTATTTGCAAAATCTTGCAAGCGGAAATTTCTCCAGTAACATTTTGCAAGTTCTCTAACTTCTAACTGTCAAAAAATTCTCTTTTTGGCTCTGTCGCTGCAAGAGATTTGGAGTACGCAGACAACATTTTGCAAGATTTTGCAACATTTTTCGCAAAATATGTGTACGCAGACAGACCTTTTTATCCAAATTGGAAAATTTTCGTTTCCAAAAATTCGCCGTTCTTCCCAATTATGTTTATACCATTATTCATTAACAAAAACAAATTTTCTATAAAAATTCATTTACCTTTTAAAAAAAGTTTTTATGTTTGGAGTCATACTTATTAACTGCCGTATTCATAAAAAATAAAATAAGTTTGAAATGTGTTTTACGGCAAAATTTTCCTACAAATTTTTCTTAGAATACATTTCAAATCCATTTTAATTTTTTATGAATACGGAAGTTAGTATTTAGCAAAGACAATATTGTAATTGAAAGCAATGCCGGTATACATTTTTAGGATAATTCGATAAATAATAGTAGCACAATGGAGAAATTCTTAGAGGCAACTACTTACACTAATCTAAAGTATAGCAATGAGTCTAAACTGGAACAACTCGTTAGCTCATTATTGGTTTGACCTACCGACCATTTAAAAAAATCGAGTTTGGTATGGGATAAACTAAATATTTTTAATACCCCTTTATGAATCCAAAACCTGTTTGACGAAATTTTTCTGAGATATTTAGCATTAATTTTGCTCCGTATCAACTATTTTAAAGTTTATTAAGTATTGTTTTACTCCACACGCCACTGTTTGGCGATTGCTGTATCTTCCTCATACAAAAACGTACAAAATAAATTTCACTTTTGCTTTGCTTCATTGCCATAAGAAAAACAAATATAAAAAGGCGAAAGCAAAAAAAAAAATGATAACAAGAAAATAAACTTTACTCTTGCTTCGCTTCATTGCCGGAAGGAAGGAATAAAATGTCAACAACTCAATACACGGCAGTATGTATACGTCTGCAGCACAACACGCTAATTTTCAGAAATAAATTTAGAAAAGTGGCGTATGCAGCATAAAAAATAATTTTCACTTTCAATAAAATGCTATTAACTTATAAGCTCGTTAATGAACGTTCAAAAAATGTATATTTAAAAAAAATCTATCGGGTATATTTTCAGAAAACTTCATGTAAACCTTCATTGCTGTTTTTCTCTATTACGACTTTTTGGCTTATGCGCCAAACCAATAATGAGCTGAAGAACTAGGTTAGGTTAGGTTAGGTTAAGAAGGGTTGTGCGCCCACAGGCACACCTCCACTCGGAGACCGAATACGATCCATTGTGATTCCCTTCAATGAAAATATGAAGTTAGAGAGAGAGAGATAAGACGAAGTGAAGAAATAGAGAAAAGGAAGTAAGATAAAGACAGAAAATTAGAAAGTAGGACCAATACCCCCCTTACAGTCCCCTCAACAGAAACAGCCGCGTTATTTCCCTGACGAACCCCAGTAGATTGGCCGGATTACATCCAGCCATGCACCCCAGTTCGTCGTGAAACCTATCACCTAGCCACTTCAGTCTGAGACCCTGCATCCTAGGACAATGGCACAGTACATGCTCGATCGTCTCTAGCTCCTCCGAATCCTCGCATAGCCTGCAGAAGTCCGGTATGGCGTTGTCCCATCTGTTCGCAAAAGCCCTGACAGGACAATGACCAGTCAAGAACCCTATAAGTGTTCCGAGACTACCCCTATCCAATCCCAGTAGAACCCTGGTTGCCCCCGCGTCCAATTTGGGCCATAGTGCCCTAGACACCCTGCAATCCATTCTGCCCCTCCAGGATCGGTCGACGTCATCACGGAATTTCTCCCGTATCACCCCATAGTAATAGCATAGGGGGGGGTTTCACCCCCCTGTCCCTTACCACTAAGTCGAGACCCGAACCCTCTCTCGCGAGTTCGTCCGCCACCTCGTTTCCCTCAACCATGCAGTGTCCTGGTACCCAACACAGCCTCACGTTGAATGCACCCATGAGTTCCCTAAGAGCGCTCCTACACCGCGCAACCAGGCATGATCGCACCGTATGGTTCTTCAATGCCCGAAGCGCCGCCTGACTATCGACGTAAATTGTCACCTCAGATCCACCCACGATGTGATCCAGTATCACCTCCGTCGCTCTCCAGATCGCTAGGATCTCAGCCTGGAAGACACTGCACTCATCAGGGAGTCTGAATGACCTTTTTACCTCGGTGTCCGCGATATAAACACCGGCACCAGTGCCGGTTTCCATCTTGGATCCATCCGTAAATACTGCCCACCCCTCAAACAGTCCATTGGATCCACTCCAAATTTCCCTATCAGGGAACTCCACTGGTGGTGTTGCACCGAAGACCAGGGTCATAGTCCTATGATCCGAAATTCCCTCGAGAATAATACCCTGATCAAGCAGACCCATCTCGTACAAAATTCTTGTGTGATCATCCCGCCTAGGTCTAACTAAAGAAGACTCGTAAAGTCTAAATAGGTTCCTAGCTGCCACACTCCTCACATAATGCTCGATAGGGGATAGATATAGTAGGATGTCCAGCGCTGCCTGCGGAGTGCTTCTCCTTGCGCCTGTGATGCCAAGAGATGCACTCCTTTGAACCTTGCTGAGCATCTTCCTATAGCTATCCACTCCCAACGCACCCCACCAAACAGTGCATCCATAGGTAAGTATAGGCCTAACGACCGATGTGTAAATCCAGTTTACCATATCAGGTCTAAGACCCCAGTTCTTACCAATGGAGTTCCTGCATGTGTAGTATGCATTGAGTCCCCTTCTCATCCTCTCCTGAGTATTTCTCTTCCAAGACAGTTTGCGGTCCAGAAAGTTACCCAAGTACTTTGCTCCGTCCGATAGAGGCAACTCGACGCCATCTAGCACTGGCCCCCTAAAACCCTCTATCCTATACCTTCTGGTGAATAGCACCAGCTCAGTCTTCGCAGGGTTAACACCCAGTCCCCTATCCTTTGCCCATGCCGTGGATCCCCGATCGTGGATAGAAATTTTCCCCTGACCAGCAGAACTATGTCGTCCGCATAGGCAACAACTTTCTGAAGAACTAACTTTTATAACCCCCTTATTTTGCAAATTGCTTCTTACACAGAAAATATTTCCATACCAATTTTTAAAAATAAAAATTACGAACAATTTCTCACTGATCTTTGTGGTATAAGGCTTAAAATTTGACAATAGTACATTCCCTTTTATGTCCATGGTGAACCTCATTAACTTACAACATGCATAAAAACTTGCTTTACGTATCTTGGATCCTTGTTCTCGAATTCTTGTGTGTCGAAAGCAGAAACTAAGTGACGCCTGTTTTTGAAGTCGTGGTCTATACCACCTTTTAATAAAATTTTTAACTTTTTTTCCACAAATCCATTGCATTTTCATTGAATAAAAAAACTGAATGAATGATAAAAACAGCATTTACCTGCTTTAAATTTTTCTACTCAAAATAATGATAATGACTTGTAGTTTATTTCATTCTCTACTCATCTTATTTTTCCCATACTTTAGCAATTATTATAAATCGCACCTGTAGTACCGCCACAGTATGACGGGAGTATGAAAAACAAATTAAGTGACTTTTTTCTACAGTTAATCAGTGGTTTTTTCCATAAATTCACAACGATGATGAGTACGTTAGTAAATAGAGAAAAGTCCAGTCATTGTTGTGATGAAGAAACAAACAGATAAACAACTTTTAATGAACTTTTTTAAGCTTAATTTTTTTTTTCTTTTTCTTTTTCTTATCTGTTCAAGAAGAAACGCGACAGTCAGTAACAGCGAAAAAAGAAGATTTTCTTGATTGCTGCAAGCGGAAATTGAAAATAGTTTTGTTGTATTTGGTAGAGTCATAAGAGAAATAATTATTCTATAAAGTTCTCATTACGTTTTGATGTTACTTTTATTTAAGAAACTTATGAAATTTATATAAATTTTAGGCGCTGCGAAATGTGGCCCCAGGAAATATGGCCTAAAAAACGAAAAGATAATTGACCCCAAATAAAGGCCATTTTTTTGCAATGGAACCAACTTTTTTTAATGAAATGTCACGGGAAATGCTCGGGCACATTGCCAACCCAACCCAAAACTTTTTTTGTTTTTTTTTTTAATTTTAACATTTTTGGGGTAAAAATTCATTAAAAAATTTAAGCTAATTTTTCATAAATAAGAATTACCCCAAATTTAGGGTAATATTTTATTTTAGGGCTCTTTTTCATTATTTTGGGGTGAAATTTGTGGCCAATTTTCATTTTCTTTTTGAGCCACATTTCGCAGAGCCAAGTTTGTACGTTTTTTTTGTACCATTAAAAAAACCACTCTGAAGTAAATGCTAATGGAGTTTGACAGCTTATATTAAAAGATAATTGCTCAGCAATGTATTATCATATATATTATTTCTAAAGCACTTTTTTTGTCGGTTGCAAATATCTCCTATACCACCGCATCAAATTTAATGAATGATATCTCATTTTAAAGCTTATTTCTAACACTAATGACGAAAAATAATTAGAAATTTAAAAATTAATATTTTCTTTGATAAAAATTATATTTTAAAATGTATTGAAGTTACTAAAATTTCTATTAATTATATTAATTTTATGTTACAAAAATGACAACTAACGGTACGAAATATTCGCACGGGTCATCTAGTAACATTGATTGCTTAAGCCCGTTTCACACTATAATACAAGTCTTAATTATTTTGACGAAAATTCTTCCCTGATATAATTATTGTTTGAAAAGTTTCAAAAAAACAATAACATCTTATCACGTCAGGGTTAGATTTTCCTCAAAATAATTATAACTTCTATTATAGTGGGAAACTGGCTTAAACTTCTATTATAAAGGGCCAAATACACTTGTCAAATGCTTGTCCAGTGGGCGAATTCATCGTGTAAGTGTGCTGGACGTAATATTCGTCGTCATATCTAAATCTAACAAGTTAGAGTGCTATATTCGGCTGTGACGAATCTTTGATACCCTCCACCGACAGTTCGAATGTTTAAGGAGTAATATCTGTATGATGTTATTATCTTAAACTGTAACGATTTGTTATTAATTATGGTTTTAGGCGACTAAACTGTTTTCCGGTAGTAGGGTTTATATGGGGCTTAGGGTAAATTATGGACCGATCATCACCAAATTTCACAGCGTCATTTTTAATTCTTTAAAACTGTGACGTACCAATTTCTGTTATGATAGCATTATTAATTATGGTTTTAGGTGTACTAAACTGTTTTCCGGGAGTAGGGTTTCTATGGGGCCTAGGGTAAATTATGAACCGATCTTCACGAAATTTCACAGTGTTATTTCTAGTCCTAAAAAACTGTGACGTACCAAATTTTGTTAGGCTAGCGTTATTTTTTACGGTTTTAGGCGTACTAAACTGTTTTCCGGGAGTAGTGTTTATATAGGGCTTAGGGTAAATTATGGACGGATCTTCACGAAATTTAACAGCGTGATTTCCAGTCAAATAAAACAAATTTTTGCAAAATCTTATCTCCTTCCGTGCCTTGTTCCAGAATTTATGTTATTTTTTGTAACAAAATTATCCATTTTTATAGGTGGTGGTTCCACATTTTGATTCATAGCTCTGGTCCTACTGAACCGATTTTGCTGGATTTCAATCCCAAACTGCTTAGGATAACTACAAGCAATTTGGCACAAAGTTTGTTCATTTATTTTGAGTTGTTCGAAAGTGAGCGTGTTTTCAACAGACGGACATGGCTAAATCGACTTAGAATTACTCAAGGACCCAGAATATATATACTTAATGGGGTCTGAGATGAATAATAAAAAAGCTTCACACGCAATGACAAACTTAATATACCCTCTTCACAACTTATTGTGGTGGAGGGTATAAAAAGACCAGTTATATCTAAGCCACCATTAAGAAACTTGAATGGTAGTTGGGCAAGAAACGATATTGAAAAAGGATCACTTGAAAAACGTATTTACACCAAATATATCTCACAATATTGCGGTCGAGTAACCCTCAGATTTGAGATAAGAGAAATCGAAAAGGCTATTTGTGACTTAAACACTAAGAAGGCAGATAAGAGAAATCGAAAAGGCTATTTGTGACTTAAACACTAAGAAGGCACCTGGTATTGATAAAATCAGTAATAAAATGCTTTAAGAGCTACCTCGCATAGCAAAGAAAATGATTCTTTTTATTTTTAATGCTATTTTACGCCTTGAATACTATCCTCAAAAATGGAAGGTTTCCTTAGTTACCATGATACCAAAGCCAGGTAAAGATCATACAAAATTTGAGTCATATAGGCCTATTAGCTTATTATCAATTATGTCAATGCTGTTTGAGAAATTATTAGTTTCAAAATTAACACCGATTTTAAGTGAAAATAGATGTATTCCAAACCATCAGTTCGGATTTAGAACAAAACACAGCACAATCGAACAGACTCATCGAATAGTAAATGTCATAAAAAAAGCATTTGAAGAAAAAAAATATTGCCCAGCACTCTTCATCGATGTTTCACAAGCTTTTGATAAAGTCTGGCATGAAGGCTGATTACATAAATTGAAGCAAAATTTACCAGCAAACACACACAAGCTGCTAGAAAGCTACTTAGTCGGTCGTCAATTTATTATTAAAGAAGGAAATTTCTTAAGTTCACCTCAGCCCATTGGCGCTGGTGTCCCACAAGGCAGCATCCTGGGCCCTCTATTATACTTAATTTATACTTCGGACATGCCAACAAGCAACTACACCCAAACTTAAACATTTGCAGAAGATACAGCTTTTCTAAGCGTCCACGAAAACCGTTATGAAGCATCTCGTTAAATACAGCATCATATATTTCAACTAGAAATATGGTTAAGACAATGGAGGATACATATAACATTCCTCTTGCGCCGGGAATCTTGCCACCCTATAACAATCAATAATCAAATAATTCCTCAACATTCTCATGTAAAATATTACAAAATTAACTCAAATGAAACTAAAAGCCATTCAAATTCATTGGCTTATTGGAAGAAATTCTGTCCTTAGTCTCGATTGCAAGCTTCTACTTTACAACTCTATCTTAAAGCCTATCTGGTGCTACGGTATTCAACTATGGGGCACTGCCTTGGCCTCTAATATCAACAAAATTCAAAGGCGCCAAAATAAACTTCTTTGAATAATCACAGCCGCTCCCTGGTATGTTAAAAACTCCAACATTCATAAGGATCTCAATGTGCCATTAGTAAAAACTATGATTACAAAATATGCAGTAAAATATTTTAAAAGGCATGAACAACACCCAAATCCACTAGCTCGGAATATTTTAAATCATGGCGGCCACACGCGCTTAAGAAGAAGAGACACTGCAGCACTCACCCAATCAGAAGAGCGATTAACACCTACATATCGTCGGTTGATTATTTAATTGTCGTATGTGGATACAAATTACATACGACAATTAAATGATCAACCGACGATATGTGAACAGAAACCGTGATGACGAAATATGTTGTCTGGCACTGGCAGGACACAAAACAAAATATTAGGATAAGATTTGATTAATTATTGTTAGTTCATATTTAGTATAGTAAGATTCAATAAATAAATATTGGAAAAAATAAAAATCTAAATTTTTTGATTTTCCATCCAGCATCGTCGATGTGACACATACAAACACATTTTCACTAATACTACCACAATGCTTGATGAGTATTTTGATCTTGGGAAAAGGGCCAAATAGACGACACAAGAAGTTTGACAAGAACAGCAACAACAAGATGTTTGTGTGAATATTACAAACTTTTAAATATTCACATGAACAAGCTCCATACTTTTCTTCATATGTTTGTGTAACCCTTTGTGTGGTTTGTTTGTAACTTATTTAATTACAAAAAGAGAAATTTTCTTAAAATGATTGTGATTTTTTAACAATGTGTTTTACTTATAAAGTATTTGCACAATGTAGGTTAGGTTAGGTAGAAAGGATGATGCGAAGTTAACATCACATCCTCACCCAGAGACCAATGTGGTTATTATGACGCCTTAATTAGTGAGGAGAAATAAAATGTAAAAGCACAAGAATAGAGAAAGTATTGGAAAGTAAAAATTGGACAAAACAAGCAAGAGCAACCCTACCAAATAGATAACAGCCCTACATGTACCCAGTCTCCTGCTACGCAGCCAGGTTATTCCCAATACAAATCCCCTCGACCTAGCCATCTCAGCCTGCTGTTCTGTATTCTGGGACAGTGACACAGAATGTGCTCAACTGTCTCCAACTCTTCTGGGTCCTTACATAACCTACAAACATATATTCGACAAGTCAGGTTCCATCCTCACCGCCATCCTGCCTATCATGCAGTGGCCCGTGATAATACCTATCATGGTCCGGACGCCTGCCAAGCAGCGAATCCGAATCGGACTTTCTAAGCATCGGCCACAGGGCACGTGATGGACGAAGTCCGTGAGGTTCCCTCAGAATCGACTAGTTTCGCTTAGAATCCATTCCCAAATACTTCCAAAATATTAGCCCATTGGAGTCCTGACCGCCTCCAAACAGTCAGAATACTCCAGTTTCGAGTCCAGTCTCGCTAACTCATCATCCAAATCAATGCCGGTGATGTTGCAGTGGCCCAGTACCCAGCACAGCCTCACCATATATTAACCTAAGATTTCTCCTTCAATCATCCACTAGCCTGAAGTTCACATAACAGCCCATTAAGGTCCTAAAAGCCGCCTGGCTGCCCCTTACCAATTTCGGCCCTCAAGATCCCCAGAACCTCCGCCTGAAATACACTACAGTATTCTGGAAGTCTATATGACCATCTGATGTCCAGATTCTCCATGCAGACCCACGCACCAGTACCCTTCATCATCGAGCCATCAGTTAAAATAGCAAATCCCCTATACAATCTTCCCAGACCTGACGAACTCCCCCGAGACGGCAAAATTAACTCAAACGCAAACGCATAATGTAACTATTTCTCTATCTGTCATAATTGTATATTGTTAAATATTGGCTTAGTATGACAATATAATTGAAATGTATAGAATTTTAAAGATTATATCAGACAAAATTTCTGGCAACGCTAGAGTAAAAAAAAACTCAGAATTTATTTACAAAATCGGTTATAAATCTTATCCATTTTATTCGTAAAACAATTTAACAAATTTATTTCACTTTGATTAATGATCATGATGTCAGGCATTCAAATATTATCTAACTATTTTCTAAAACTTTTCCACTTTTTATTAGACAGTGGTCTGCTATACAATAACAATTTGTCTTAAATTTATTAACAAATTTAAACGGTTTTAGGGTTAAATATGAATGTGTTGGTCCGTTGGCTAGCATGAAAAAAGAAAAAAAATATATTTGTAGTGTGTGATTTTTACAAATACGAGTAACTACCACTTCCAAACTTAAAAAAAAGTAACAAAACAGCTAAAAACTGAAAAATAAACTCCACATATTAAATCGTTTGGCATTTTTACTTTTAGCATTTTTCTTTTTTTTTCCTTTTAGTTGGTATTGCTGCTGTTGTATTTGTCTAAAATTATTGGCAACAACAAGCAGCCAGTCAACCAACAAACAGCTGCTGCTGCTAACTTTAGTACAAAACCATAAAAAAATGTGTGCTATCCATTGGATTTTAGAGCCAGTTTCTGTTACGAGTACAAGAAGTACTTTTTTTCTACAGCCGCCACTACTTCTAGTTTATTGGGATTATAAATTTAAAATGCTGTTTGTAACGAGTTCATACACACTTTGAAAACAATATTGATGTGTGCGGCTAATGATCAGATAAAAAAAAGATCTTTAAAGTTTTGTTTTTAGATTTTGTGCCAATAATGGTGGGAAATTTATAAATAGTTTAGAAAATTGTTTAACATTTGGTTATTGATTGCTTGATTTAAGTAAGAAATAATTTTTTTGTTTTTAATTTTAATTTCTTAAGTATTTAAAAATTGTAGAGGTCCTTGCGTAGGGTATTTCTAGCACTGGCTTTAAGGAATGCTTAAATTTATACAAATGCACGTTTCAGTTTTTCTTACTAGTTTTTCTTTCTATGTTTTAGTTTTTATTGGTCTGGTTTATTTTCTTGCTAGGTTCCTTTAATTACACGTGTGTGCCTTCATAGTTTAACAATCTTAGAGCATAAAGTGTAGTAGTTTTTGTCTTAAAGAAGAAAAAAAACAATTTTCATGCAATACAATTCTCAGTCAGACAGGCCAGTGCCTGACAATAACATGCCGGTAAGACTTGATATAAAATAGAAATTTGCAAGATAAACTACAACAACAGCAGCGTATGAAATAAAAATCTGGTTTTTCTTTAAACATTTTATTTACTTTTTTGTTGTTAAAGGCAAAGAGGCTGATATTGTTAATGTCTAAGACAGCGAGTCTTAAGTTGTTTATACATAAGTACTTTTCATAAATACTAAATTGCTTCTTTTTTTGTTAAAAAGCAAAAATAAAAGTGGACAATTTATAATTATGTACCAGTATTCTCTTATTTAAAATACAAGTGGTCTTTACACTATCACAAAAGTCTTACGTATTGTGAGGAAAATACAACCCAGTCATGATAAGTTGTTATTGTTTTTTGAAAATTTTTAAATAATTATTAGATCAGGAAAGCATTATCGTCAAAATACTTAATTAAGACTTGTCTGATAGTATAAAGCCGCCGTAAGAAGGCATGGTCGGTCAAGCCCTTGACAAGGCTAAGATTCAGGTAATAGTTCTTTGTGTCGAATATTGTTTAGATATCTTCATCTTTTTTAGATTATTTTTATCTTAAGTGATTTTAGGGAGGGTGTTTATATAATTCCTCTGTTCTTTGCTGGATCTACCAACACAACATTTGCAACTGGACTACTTATTTCACCAAACCCAAAATATAGTTTTTTTTTCTAAAGTATCTGTTTTTTAGTCAAATGATTAGTCTAATGGCCGATTTCACCAATTTATTTAAATATCAATTTATGTTTAGCCGTAGGAACGTAGTAGCGTACGATGTAGGTACGTTGTCAAATTAAAACGTATAACATTTTATACAAAGGCACACAATAGATGGCGTAAACGTAAACGTCGTACATCGACTTAGATCTAATTCTATATCGTACGCCGGCTACGACCGTGTTTTCAAAGAAAAAGAAAAATTAAAAATACTTGTCAATTTCATGACACATGGCATTCACACTATCAAACTTTCTCATATTACTTGAGTTTTTGACATGTATTAATACAAAGTATAATAGTGTAAACGCCTCCACGAAAAGCCCCCCAATAAAATAACGCCCAAACGAGAAATGAAATATTCCCCAATTTTTTTTCATACATTTTTTGGTGTTATTTCATATGAAATAACTCCCAATTTTTTTGGGCCATTTTTCATTTTTTTTTTTTTTTTTTGAATTATTTCATTCCTCATTTGGGGTTTTCAAATTATGAAATAAACTCCAATGAAATAACACCCAACAAATTTTTAAAATTCGTCGCTTGTTTCATAGCGTGCTTAATTTGGGTGTTATTTAATTTTTTATTCGGGGGTTATTTCATTTTTAAAACTGTTTGTTTTTGGGGGTTATTTCATTTTATTTGGGGTTTATTTCATTTGCTTAGTTTGATCTTTTTCCTTTTTTTTTTTTGAGAATTCAAGTAACTGTTTTTTGGAATAACAGTGTCAACATATGAGTACAATCTGCCTTGCATGTTGAGTTGAGTTGTTGTAAAACATAAAATATTTTCAGATGAGCATCGAAGTTCGGACGCTTTACATCATCCTGTCTTAATATTTAAAAAAATGGAATTCGAAATTGTTGGTGGAAAACGAAGAAGTAGCAATTTGCTATATTCTTTAAGTGAAAAACAATTATATTTAAACAGTGGAGGTAGTTGTGTAAAGGCCAAACGTAAAAGCCAAATTGTCTTCCGAAATGCAAAAATAGAGCAGGGCTACAAGGATCTATGGGCGGGTAAAATAATTGCAGCAATATTTTTAAACCGAATATATCCTTATTATGAAGAAGACGCCTGCGGGCCTCCACACGATTCATTTCAATAATTTTGCGACATTGCTGTTGGTCCATATTGACTTCATGAAATCCTTGTTGAAACTGACTCTTTTATGAATTTTGGGCATAATTTCATTTTTGTTGCTGATGGGGTTTATTTCATTGGGGGGGTTATTTCATTTTTATCATTGGGTGCTATTTCATATGAAATAAATTCCAAATATTGGGGGTTGTTTCGTTTTCGTTTTGGGGTTTATTTCATATATTTTTCTATGTTATTTCATTCACTGCTTCTGGGTGTTATTTCCTATTTTTTAGGGTTTATTTCATTGGGGGTTATTTCCTGGGCGTTATTTCATTGGGGGGATTTTCGTGGCGCCGTGTAAACTAGCATTTACAAATATTGGTTTAGTCTGTATGACATGCATACAGTGCACTCGCGATAACGTAAACTAATTTTTACCACGGCGATTCACGTTTTCGAGTTTGTTTACGTTATCGAATGCCAAAATTTAAAAAAAAAATAGCACCCATATTTTAAGATAAATAGATAAACAAGTATTTTAAAGAACATATTTTATTAATTTTTAATAACAAAAAATATATGTATAATAACATAAATATCTAAACGGCTTGACCGATTTGGACGATTGTTTCTTTAAAATGAACGTCATGGTCCAACTTAGGTTTTTACGGAAAGAAAATATTGCCCCGCCCACTTTTTTCGATTTACCTAAAATAAGAAAACGGCTCCATCGATTTGACAATTTATTTTTTCAAATGTTCGTATTAATCCATTTTAAGTTTTCATCGAAAGAAAAATTTACCACGCCTACTTTTACGCCCACTTTTTCCATTTATTTGACCGAAAGAAAATATTGCCCCGCCCACTTTTTTCGATTTACCTAAAATAAGAAAACGGCTCCATCGATTTGACTAATTTATTTTTTCAAATGTTCGTATTAATCCATTTTAAGTTTTCATCGAAAGAAAAATTTACCACGCCTACTTTTACGCCCACTTTTTCCATTTATTTGACCGAAAGAAAATATTGCCCCGCCCACTTTTTTGATTTACCTAAAATTAGAAAACGGCTTCATCGATCATTAGTAATCAGCTACCGAGCGAAGCCGGGGCGGCCAGCTAGTATAAAATAAATTTCTTATGAATTTCATAAAAAAATACACATAAAATTAACAAAAACGAATAGAAACATTTTCTTGTTTAAGGAATATTTATAAGGGATAAAAAATTTAACAGGAAAAAATCGGTCATCTTTTTTTAAAAGTTTTTTTTGTTTGATCATCTTTAACAAAGCTTTTTCTTTAAGCACTTTTCTCCAATGATGAAAAGTATGTTTTATCTGGTAGCCGCTTCCAGTACAAGCTGATTTATACATAAAGATTTTGATATTTCTTTAAACGGGTCAACAAGTTGTGGCCGATCAAAAAGTTTTTCTCCGGAAATTATGAGAAGACGAACACCAAACCTCTGCTTAAATTTTTAAAGCCAGCCAGAGCTAGCACTAATACCACTTTGATGCTTTGAGCATCAATCCGCTTACCAGTTATTTTTTATTTAGCACACTCATAAAATTATTACAGTAACTGATTGTAGGTTATTAAATTCGTTTTCGGTACTGTTAAAATTGAATAAAAATATAGTTATTTTACGAATAAATTTATTTTTCAACATTTATGTTTGTTATTAAAAAAACAAACTACCAAAAAATAATGTTTTCCGTATTTTTTTTTGTTAATTTGTTTGATTTTTATCGGTTAAAATATATTTTTTTAAAGTAAAAACTATTCAATTTTAACGAATATGATGTTCAATAAATAAAAAACTTAGAAATTACTGAAAAAATCATTTGTTTTAAATGAAATGTAAATGATCCGTTTTTTAAATGAATTTTAATTTGTTTCAAATGAATTTTCGTTTGAATTTAACTACATAATATTTTGAGTGCATGCTAAGAAACCATTTGTCAAGAGTTTTTTTCATTTTCGGAAGCTCAGAAGAACGTAATGTTTTACGCTTTCCGGTACCATAAAGAGTTTTCTTTACACGATTTGTTATTTCCTATTTTTTCTTCTTAATGGAACAAGCTGTTGTCAGCGTATACATACATGGATACAATTAGGAAAAAAGAACGCTGTAACATAAACCAATAAGTGAACTCAATTCGGGGATAAAAAAAAATGTTTTCACGTTTTAGAGCTTCCAGATTTTGTTCACGTTTTAGAATAGTCTGTGTAAAAATAAATTTGTTCACGTTTCTGCGACGTTCACCCTTTTGAGTGTTCACGTTTTCGCGAGTTCACTGTATTTTTTTCAATTTGGCAAAATACAGCTTGTCATTTTCTTAAAATGGCAATCAGGCTGTCATTGTTTGTTCACCTTTGTGCGTTTTTTGTTTCGTCTGCAATGGGTAATGGCTTGGCGTCGCTCGGCGTTTACTTTACATTTTGCAGGTGGAGTAAAAACAAAAACTCCTTTTCAAATATTGATAAGGGGCTGACTTTGGAAGTTTTGGCGTCTTACATGAAGGCGTTGGTCGCCGGATAACTTGTGAAGAAGGCCCATAAAGTGTACGCCGTAATTAAATCAAAATAAACTAATCAAGCCAAACTAAATTTTATCTCGTTTTACTAGTAAAACTTTATGCACATTTAGTTTCTTTTTTTTTAAAAACACTGAAGACTGGTAAAGTCGTCAATTTTGCAGGACCAAATTGGCAAAAAACTTTGTTAGCTTTTCAACATTATTTATTTTTATATTTCTAAAACTTTGAAACTTTGTCTAGTCAAAAACTAAAAAGAAAACATACAATACATTGTCAAATCAAGAACGAAATGTTATCAAATTGACAACGATTCTATTGCAAATGTTTCTACTTTAATATTTAGAGCTAAATTTTTAGGTAAAGTTTAATTCTGCTGAAATTCAACTAGATACCAGTAGGTGCGATCCCGTATTTTTTGGGTAAGGTTCGGTAAAATGAGAGCAAACAATATTTTCTCTCACTAAAAGACAAAAATGAAGAAAATAACGGGAACAATAAAAACCAAATTTCTACCCCAAAAGAAAACGTTACTATGAAAACGTCCAAATAAAAACATAAACGACGCATTAGCATGTATAAAAGTAAAATTAAAAAATGTACTTACATTATTTATTTATTTTAATAATATCAGCCATGTCACAGAGTACAATTCCGTTCGGAATTGAAGAAAACATATTTGTTTATTGATAGAAAGTGTATTTTGATAGTTTTTTGGTCTTTCAGATACAGAAAACTCCCATTCCGTGCATGAAAACAAAAATGGTTTCATTCCGAATTTTTTTTCGTCATTTTCTGAAGCACCAAAATACGGAATGAATTCCGTTTCCGAACGGAATTGTACTCTGTGACATGGCTGTATTTCTTATTTTTATTCTTTTGGTAATACTTATTTGTAGTTTTTTATTGTTTATTTTTTGACACAGCTGATTGTTTAACAATTTTCCCAATCAGCAAAAAAAAAGTACGGGCTATTTCGTGCAAGAAGAAGAAGAAAATTTTTCTCTTAAAAGCTCTCACACTTTAGAAAACTTTGAGTACAGAAACAGTTTTCGGTAAGATTGGGATCCCGCGGGCTCCCAACGTTTAGTACGGGATCACACCTAATATTTCAACAAGATCTATTTCAAACAATGGTGTCTGTATAAGTGTTAACAAAGTATTGAGAAGGGGTGCCGAGTATTGAGTACTTGCACTTATATTTGGGAACTCGATGCCAGTGTTCGAATATAAACACTAAGTGTCGCCCCTTAGTGTTTTGGCTCGGTAGATTTGCGGAAAACACAAACGCTAATAGTGTTTGTGTAGAAAATCATTAAAAAAACAACGATTCCTTGTTAGTCATCTTTCGAACACAAAAATAATACTGTTTTTAGCAAACTCAACAAAAGATGAGAACATTTAGGCCCTAAATTTGTAAAACGCAAACGCAACGCCAAAAATTATATTGAAAGCAAAAACAAAATCGAAAATATTTCATAATTTTGTTGTTGTTATCTATAGAAATGTATATTGCAATTTTAAATTTTAAACGCTGCATATCTTGTGGCGTTGATAATTTTAAAACGCAATATGTATTTCTGTAGAAAGCAAAAACAAAATTTTGACAAATTTTTGACATTGTTTTTGCTTTCAATGTTATTTTTGGCATTGCGTTTGCGTTTTAGAAATTAAGGGCCTTAATTCCGTTCGGTTTTTCTTTAAAATTCACAAACTTCATTGTGTTCGGTTCGGCTCATTAGTGTTCGTCTCTTTTGGCTGGTAAAAAAAACCAAAATTTTTTACAAAAACAAAATAGGTTAGGTTAGGTTAGAGTGGCCGGTCACAAAGACCCCGCATAGACCAAAAAGGTCCCTAGCGTTACCACGCTGTACGATAGTCAACAGAAGAATGCTATAAAAAGGTAATTCCGATGTAATGGTACTCAGAGTACCCCACACTCTCTTGACGAATGCCAGGAGTCTTATTAACCCAATTCCGGAGGCTTCCCCGAGACCCGAGACAATTCGTCCTGGAGCGCACGAGTGCCGGACAGTAGCAGACTAAATGCTCCACTGTCTCCTTTTCCCCTGGTACCCCACAGAATCTACAGTTGTCACTATTCAACCGCCCCGCCCTCCGGGCGTGTACCGCAGTCCAACAATGACCCGTCAAAAAGCCTACCAGAAGTCTACAGTCCCTTCTCGGCAGCGACAGAAGAATTTTTGTCGATTCCGGATCATAGGATCCCCACATTACCCTGGAGACGCTGCACGTTCTGGTGTTTTCTCAAATCCCTCCTTATGTTCTGAATCGGAGCCGAAATGGCCATCACACTATCGTATGGTAAATGGACCCCCCGTTTCGCCAATTCGTCCGCCTCCTCGTTGCCTTCTATGCCCTGGTGGCCACGAACCCAATAGATGTGAACTCTATTATTCGCACAGAGTCCATCCATCGAGTCCCTACACTCCCGGATGATCGAAGAGTATGAATAATCAGCGGTTATCGCCCTGATCGCCGCCTGACTATCGATGAAAAAATTTACGTGCGAGTTCCCAGTAATGGAATTACGTGCCAAATCAGCAGCCATTTTGGCCGCAAATATCTCCGCCTGGAATATGATGCAGTAATCGGGAAGCTTATAAGATTCCCGAATGCCCAGTTCCCGGCAGAAGACTGCAGCTCCAACTCCGTCCTCCATTTTGGAACCGTCAAAAACAATATACAAATACCAAAAAAAAAAAAAAAACAAAAAGCCAGCAAAATAATTTTAAACAAACAAATACACAATACACACACAAGCTGTTCGTGGCGCGGTCGTTTGTAAAATTTCTTATTTGTTCATTTCTTTAAAATGTAAAAAAAGAAACATTATAGAACATTAAAATATAATAAGGGTATTCATGTCACAAGTTGCACCCTTGCAAAAAAGCAAAAGTGCAAAAATATAGCAACAACCACACAGACAAATAGTTGTGCGTAAATAATTATCTTTGTGGTAGTTGTTATGATTTTGCACTTTTGCTTTATTGCAAGCGTGCAACTTGTGACGTGAATACCCTTAATGTTTGTCTACAGTACCACTACAATCTTTCTGTTTTTTAACGAAGAACAGAAAAATATATAATGTTCGGCTCTTTCTTGAAAATTGTTACGAACGTTATTAAGGGTTCTGTTCGTCTACAAAATCACTACAAAAATAGATATCTTTCTTGGGTGTGTGAGCCGTACGCTAAGTAATGTATTGTTTATTTTCGAACACTGCTCTATACTTTTCTCAGAGTTGTGTTTATTGAACAAAGTTCAATTGAAAGTTTAAAGGGTTTCTTTCATAATACAACAAAGCTAAAAGTAAATGTAAAAGAATTATACTGTTTCTAAAAATTTAACATAAGATATTTTTAAATTAATAAAAAACGAGTGTTTTGCCTTTAAACGTTGTTTGAAAGATAAAAAACCCGCTGAAAGTATTGAGTTATATTGAGTAGCCAAATGAAATGTACTCGGTATTATTGAGTAAAGCAAATTGGTAGAAATTGCACACACTAGAATGTATGTGCCGGTTCACACACGTCAAGTTTGACTCTTCAAATCTTGTTCTTTTAGGAGAGAAGGGAAAAGAGAATGCCATTTCTTTGCCCCTCTCTCCTAAAAATTCAAGACTTGACGAGTCAAACTTGACGTGTGTGAACCGGCACTATGAACACTACCTACCAAAATTTTGTCTAGACATAAATGATAAGATTTATTGGCGCTATAATTTATATATTTTATATTTATTGAAGGTCACAGAGATTAATTTTTGGAGTAGAATTTGTATGGCAAATTTGGTCAAGTATAGATCGAACGAGTAACGATTAAAAAAACATCAACTACAAATAAATTTTTTAAAAAATCCTTTAACCTGCTTAAGAAACATAACTTTACAATAAATTAAAATTAAATATTCTTATCCTTTTTGTTTGAATTACTTTAGAAAAGTTTAAGAACCCCAGATTAGCCACTTTAATGGTCCGCATATTTTTCTGCTTTTTAAAATAAGCTCAGCTGCAATAACTTTTGTGGCACATGATAACAAATCGCAGCTGCAGTTGTTTTACTTTTTCGATTTTTTTCACTATTATTTCATAGTTTTTTTTTTTTAAATTTACTATTAAAATAGCTGAATGTTCAACTTTGACTTCATTTTGTATAAAAATGACAAGAAAAATAAATTTTTTTAAGAATAAAAGGATTTCCAAAAAAAAAAAAAAAAAAAAAAATAATGGGGTGTTGAAAAAATCTGCGAAAATATATTTCAAAACTCTTAAATCATCAATAGCTTCATTGATTGATTGATGGACACGGATAGATGTTAAAAAAATATTTGAATAATGATGGAAAATGACAGCGTCAACTTTAAAAGGTTTTTCTTTTACAATTGAAAATAATTTAGTTTTTGTGAAACAAAAATTACCAAATTCGACCTTTAAGATAAATGCAAAAATGCGATTGGGTTTGTTTGCATACAGTAACAGACATTTTTTAAAAAAATTATAAAAATGCCGCAAGGTAGTTGGAAAATTGTTCACTTTATTAATATGATTTTAGAAAGAATCGAATGCTTATTAATATTTTTCATATCTGTCTTTCGCCGTTTAAGACTTGATCAATCATTACAAAATTTTTTAGTATATCAATTTTCAATATAAAATTTTTGTAAAAAAACTTATTTTAATTGCTTTTAATTATAAAAAAAAATAAATCTTAATACTCGTAAATTTTAGGTAAATTATCTTTTTGCCTTTATTTCAATTTATTCATTGAATTTATTACATTTCCGGCATTTTTTTATTGTCATTTACTTATTTAAGCAATTTTTCATGTTAAGATTTTAATATTTTTTCACCCCCCAATTTGTCTAGTGTGAAAATATTGTTAGTTCAGTTTTGTTAGGTCGGTTTAAATGGGTGAACATTTGTTCCATTGTAAACAGCCTTGCAATGCAATCCAGTCTTAAATCTAGACTTGTTTGACGCATGTTACTTTGTGAATGCCTTGCCGTACCGCCGCTCCTTTGCAAAAAATAAAATGTTTGAGTATGAAATACTGAATTGACCAAAACAAAAACAAACAAAAAAAAAAAAAAAAAAAATATTTACAGCAGTTTTTGTCTGAAAGTATTGGTTTGAGAGCAGGACTTTAAAAGAATGAAATATTAGGTCGATAAAATATTTAAGTCATTAGCGGTATTTTGATGAATAATTTTTTAATAAACAAAGATTTTCCCCCTTATTCATAAAAATAAAACAGGTTTGTAAAAGGTAAAATGCTTTGCATTGCTAGTGGTTTGAATATTAGGAGGAAGTTGGCGCCAAAAATTGATAGCAGTGAAGAAAAAGTGTCTTTTCGATAAATCTTTTCTAATGCGAAAGGTATTTACTTTGTTTCCTCGGTCAGATCTTGAAAAGATTCTATTGTATAGGTATTCAGGCTTTTTAGTGTAAATCACTTTATGAAAAAATAATAATGTTCGAAGCATTAACAGGCTATCAAATGGTATATCACATATTTGTCTAGAGTATTGTGAGATTCTGCTTCGCCTACTGCGGCCAAACACATCGCACCTGTTCATCAAAAGTAACACAACTCAAAATTTACAAGTTTTCAGTAGAGGAAAAAAACTAATTCCGCCAATATGATGGAATTATTGTTATAAACAAATATACCGTTGTAAAGGAAACTCACTAAAATTTCAATAAAATCACAAAATTTATTTCTCTTCTTCCTTTTTCGGAAATTATTCCGGTTTTTTGATTTAATACAGTTTTCATAAAATTTTTTGATCTACATGTCAATATTATTTCAAGTTATGCTTATCACAAACCAAAATCAACAGCTATTGATAAACAGATTTTTAACATGAAAACAATCACAACTCGAATTAATACAGTTTCGCTGATTCATTTGAGCACCATAACCCTTGAACACTTCAACGCAACTTAAATTACAACTCTTTAATTGAATAAAAACAAACAATATGAGTACGCAAAGAAAGACATAACGGCATTTCTCTCATGAAATATTACAAATAGAATACCAAAAATTTTACAATGGTTAGATATGGTAACCATACACTGTTTCCTTCAAAAAAGTGGAAAATAGAATTTTTGGAGTTGTGTTACTTTTGATGAACAGGTGCGACATATCTGGCAATATTATTGTACGTTACATGAAGCCTTTTCATACTTAAGGCTGGATTACACTATTATACTTTGTATTAATACATGTCAAAAACTCAAGTAATATGACAAAGTGTGATAGTGTGAATGCAATGTGTCACGAAAATGACAAGTATTAAGAAAAAAGTTTGACATCCCATACGACAACATCGTTTTTTGAAAAATTTCTAAACAATAATACTTTTCATTGGATCAGGGTTGCATTTTATTTCATGTGTGAGTGTTTATACTTTGTGTAATGATGTGAACACAAACTGTCATGTTACATTAGATTTTTTGGCAGTCGCAACAAAACTCATTAGATTTCTATCTCACAAAGTATTACGGAATACGTAAGACTTGTGAGATAGTGTAATCTTGGCTTTAATGTGTCACAGTTAGCGAATAGTTCACAGCCGTACAAGAGCGTTGGCAATAAATATGTTTTAGCAAGTAACATTCGAATATCAAAAGGTGTGTAATGTTGCGACATCCAATATAACACATATAACATTTAACTGTTTTTCCTAACCTGTTTTATTTTTTATAATTGACTGAGATATAAGCAAAGAACCATGACTGTCTCTAATTTTACCCATAAATTCTCTGTTTCCAAATTGGGTACAAACATAGCTGTTCTCAATACATAACATCCCACAAAATGTGTGCGGGATTGGAGAAGTAGGTGTGGAATAAAATTGTTTTTTTATATCTAAAAAACGGTAAGAGATAAATTTTCCAAATTTGTTACACATAGCTGGGTATTTAACACATAACCTCTCTGAAAATATGGCTGGAAAGGGGGAGTAGGCGTGGTATCTCCTGTACAAAGACATTATAGATTTCTGTGTTTTGTGAGAACGGCAAGACCCAAAGTTTCAAAATTAGGCACAAGCGTCTAGATTATTAATACACAACAACCGAGAACATGGGGGCGGTATTGGAAAAGTGGGCGAGTTACCTCTCGTACAAAGACATCATAGATTTTTGTATAACTCGAGAACGGCTAGAGCCAAAGCTTTGTTACTAGGTACAAGCATCTTAGTTATCAATACACAACATCTCACAAAATGTGGGCGGGATTTAATAAGAGGACGGGGCATAAAATAGATTTATTTATATCTAAAGAATGAAATGTATATAACTTTCTGTTCATATCCTTGTCTTCACCATGTTGAAAGGTATATAAGATTCGGCAAAGCCCTACAACTTTTTTTATTATTGGTTGTTTTATAATCGGTATGCTTCATTTAACCAAAATCGCTAAGGACCAAATAAACTACTTCAACAGCCTGGCAAACATTGCAAAATTCAACGTTTTTTCAAACCTTGTCTTTGTCTTTTTAATTGGGTTAATTGATTGTTTCACAAACTTTTAAAGCATGTTTGCAGAAAAAAAATTGCCTAAAGCTAAGTCATTTAAGTAAACATTTTGCGGAGTGAAGAAAAAGCATAAAAATATTGCGGAAGTAAACTTTTTTTTATAGGAGCTTATAGAAACATTAATTATATTGTTTTTGTCCTTTATTTACAAACGGAAAGTATGTGTTTGTCGAGCTGTTTGTATAGTTTATTTCACCCTTTTTCGCCATTAACCATAATCGGAACGACCGGTTAAATTAAAACAAACTAACCAATACAAATACAAACGTAAAAAGCACGTTATATCGATGTTTAAGATCTTCTTCCTCTGAAATATATGTATATAAGAATCAGCGGAATGAAACAAATAGCCCAGAGGTAAAAAAAGACGCCTTGAGCTTTAGATATCCTGCTTATGGCTAATAAAGTAATGAATGTTTAAACGTTGGTTTAGTTGAACTAAACTTTAATTTATATGTAGTTTAAACTTAATAGCTGTAAATCAGTGCCCCATATATTATATGTAGTGCAAAAATCAATAATGTGGCAACACTACGATAAATTTTGTCAAATTCATATGGTTTGCATTGGAAGTTGAAAAGCCCAATTTTATGCGTTTAAAGATGGTTTAACCCTCTAATGCTTAAGTCCGCCTCTAGGCGGGGTTGCAAAAAACCGTCATAAAATGTTTACTTTTGACAATATTTCACTAATAAATAATTCTAGATGTAAATCAAAGCTTATTTTATCACAAACTTTTCATTCTTTGGCAACACTCTTACGAGTTTAGCAAAAAATACATTGTCTTCTTGAATTTGAGCGAAAACGGTGATTTTTTATTCTTTGTGAAGAAAGTTAATATTGTGCATCGAAAAAATAATATTTAGATCGTGCCGAAAAAATCACTGGTAGGTATCTAAACGTTTAATTGAAATAAATATTAAATTTTTATTAAAAAAAATATAGCTGCTGAGTATGGATGTTTCTTCTGACCCCGTCTGGAGGCGGACTGGGGAATTAAAAAGAAAATGCCGGGATGTTAATCAAAAACGTATCTTAAATTATTACGACAATGCCCAACTCCGCCTCAAGGCGGACTTTACAGTTTGACTCCTTACAGGTCAACGAGTACTCAAAGGAAAAAACTGAAGTCAGATTCATGTTTCTCACCTTAAAATTAGCTTAGTATGATTTTTTTTAAGGAAAACAAAAAATGTGGCATTAGAGGGTTGAATGTTTACTGAATTATAGATTTGCTGGTTTAAACACATTTTAAACCAAAAAGAGAGTTTAACTTGCACTGATTTATGAGCCCTTAGAATGTCGCAAGCAGCAGAGTTGCTATTATCAGTAAAATCATTGACTGCCTTTAGGTTAAAGCTTGTGTAATTTTTAGAGTTGATCTTCAAACAAACTTTGAGGGCTGCAGAAATAATGTCATCGATTTTGTTTTGCATGTCCCTATGTATGAAGATTTCACTCATATATCGTCAGCATATGCCAGATCTTTTTGATGGTGTTGAAAGTTCCATCGTACTCCTCGATTTGGCGAAATGAGACAACCTTGACGACCTCCAGAAAGTGTATTAAACTAATCGGATAGTTTGTTATTATAGAGAACTCTGCAACGAAATCCTTTAAATTTTACCATTATTAGTTTTATCAGCTTTGTGTCAATGCGCCTCTGCCGGAGGGTATCCTAGATACACTCTCTATTTATGCTGTTAAAAGCTGTGCTGTAGTCGATAAATATAAGTAAATACTGCCTTCCATTCAACTGACCTTTCAATTTTAACTTTAAACGTTTTTATGAGGTTAACACAGCTTGATGAATTGAATCAATTCAACTTTTTTATTAAATTGTAGATGATTTAATTCTTTTAAATACATGTATGTATACTTTGTGTCATAAACCATACTACTCTCATATCGTATTAATCGGTAGGCGACCAGACATACCCATTGGCAAAATATTTACCACATAAATATTGCAATCTACCACATATCCCAGCGTAAAAGTTTTCCTAACAACAAAAACACAACTTTTTCCAAAAATTTTCAAAATGAAAAGACATGTCAGTACTGTTGCCAGACTCGACAATTTGTTTTGATTTTGGCGATTTCACATTTACATATATTTTTTATACCCACACCACAATAGTGGAAAGGGTATTATGCATTCCTGCTGATGTGTGTAACACCTTAAAATATTGGTAAAGTATACGATCGACTAAGAATCACTTTCTGTCCGTCTGGCTGGCTGGCTGGCTGTACATGTAACCTTGAGCGCAAAGTACAGGTCGAAGTTTTAAAATAAAATTTGGGACATAGGTTCTTATTAGCACAAAGGACAAGCCTATTAAAAACGTGCCGAATCGGAAGACCACGACGGAAGATAGAGGGGAATTTCTGCCTCTCAGAAACTATCAAACCGAATTTAATGAAATTTAAATCATAGATAGAAACATAATTTATATGGACACATAAGCAATGCAGTTTTTAAAAAATAGTACCACAAAGGGGGGTATGGGGCAATTTCTGCCTCTCACAAACTTTCAATCGATTTTAATGAAGTTTATAAACATAGATAAATCCATATTTTTATGGACACATAAGCATGATGTGTTTTTAAATACTGTGGTGTAAGGTATCAAATGGTCGGGCTTGACCGACTATACTTTTTTACTTGTTTTGATTTAGTTTTTTTATTAACTATGTACTTGTTTAACGAATAATTATTTAAGCAAATTCTTTTGATTTGGCCCACGTGCTCACTCCATATTTTGAGAAGGCGGCCAAAAATCATTATTTTATGGCTATCGATTTTAAAGTAATGTCACTCATTTTAAAGAAATTACCAAAAGACAAGATATTAAAGCTTTATTCCAACTATATCACAGCGAACAGGATGGTCCAAAATTGACTTTCTCAGTATTTTGCTATAATTAAACATTTCTTCGTAAATTTAAATTTTTTAAATGACCGTAACTTCTTTGTCTTAAGTGATATTAATAATTAATAAATTTAATATAATTATGTTACTGATTAGCTTATATGGCTTAAAAAAATCTCCTACTTAATAGAGCAAGACTCCTTCCCGTCAAAAGCAGTCAAAGAAATCTCGCTCCATTTTGTAGTCTGAAGTACAACCGAAATCTGATTGTATATCCGCCAATTTTTCTAACCCAAAAATAATAACTAACTATGAATAAGTTTTTTAAAACAATATTACATTTTGAGTTGGAGCCCTTTTAAGGAATGAAGCGGATACTTTTGTTAAAAACAAATGTTGGGGATAACAAATAAAGTGGTGTCGGTCTTACAATTGAGGCATTATATTCGCTGCAGGGGCAAATTTAGGAATATTACTACTCCGTTATATTTGTATGTCTGGGTTTACACTATGAAAGTTTTCTTTCAGAAAGTCTCAGTTTATTGGTGAGAGGGGAAGAGAATATGACACTTTCCTCTCCCCTCTCTCTAACAAACTAAGACTTTCTGAAAGAAAACTTTCATAGTGTGAACCCAGACTATGGAAGCCCCCTAACTGAAGATAAGGCGTAAGTGTGTTTGAGACAATGTTTAGGACAAACAAATAGTGGAGGTCAGTGATACGATGTACCTGGCTAGGGAGACTCCTAGGCAGTTAAAGGACTTTTTCTTCAATATACTATTAGCCTGGTTTTAAGTTTTGTATGGGAGCCCCCTTAAGGAATACAGATAGTGGGTTGGTATATTAGATACAAATGTTTGGGATTTGAAATAAAGTGGGTTCCGTCGAACGTTTTACCCCTCTAGGAGTGACTCTTTTTTTTCTTTTTTTCACAAGAAGGCTAAAGTTAAGCATGTCCTGATTAGAATTAAGTCAAAAAGTTAGTATTACTTGTAAAAGTAATGGATAAAATAATACATTAAGGGTTTTCATGATATCGCTTAAAAGTCTCTCAATCTGTGCAAACTGTGCATTTTTACGCCCTCGCAAATGACAAACTTTAATTTTTATATTTTTTATTGGAGTCAACCCAACTTATGCACAACCAAACTCACTTTAGGTATTGTGATACTCAACTGTTTTTAGTTGAGTTTGCTATTAAGTTGCCAACTTAAAATATCGATTTGCCAACTTTAAATATAACGTTTGACAAGTGAAAATTAAATAATTTTTTAAACTAAAAGTATTTTTAATTGTTGTGTTAAATAAAAAGTATTTATAATTGATATTAGTTTCGATTTATTTTATGACGATGAAAAGGAAAACTCTTGTATAGATGCGCTTCGTACAGGAAGACAATTTCGTGATGATTCCAACACTCTTGAACTTCCCAGTGCCAAGTTAGAACTTATAATAAGTAACGAAACTTTCTTGTGCCTGATGAGTTCTTCTTCTGGCTGGGGAAGCTGTTGGTCAATCTGCTGGTTGTATTATTAATTCAACTGACTCAGTAAAATTGTCACTTGATGGATGGTTGAATATTTTCAACACCAAATACTTGGCCGAACTTGTAATACAAGAGCTGCGAAACAGTATTCTCAAGGCTATTTAATGGAACTTCTTGTGATAGCCCTCCCCCTGTCGCTTGAGTGTTTCTTTTATTTTTGGCAAGTTTTTTTCTTTACACTTGCCTTGTAGTGTATCCAAACCTGTGCCAAGTATATTATTATTAGATTAAGAAGATTATAAGTGCTTTAAAGAAGTTCTTGTCGTGGTCCCAAACTATTTAACTCCACTATAAACTCTTCCCATAACTACTTACATGAATTTTTCATCATACCAAACTTTGGTGTTTTCCGCGAACAATTCCTAAGTTTCTCTAAAAGAGCTGGACGCCCGCTCAAATTGAGCTTTCGTTTTTATTTCAAACTAATAAAATTTTTTAAAAAACCGAAAAAGTTATTAAAAAAATTTATACATACGATTTCTCCATTCTGTTTTCGATTTTCATCGAATTTAAAAAAAATAAACTTAAACTGCCAATAACACAACTACTTTTTAGCAGTTTTGTGTATTTTACATATTTTTCGACCAAACAAAGTTTAAAACGGCAATACCTCGAAACAAACAGATACACAACTGAATAGCCAACTGTCAGTTGAGTTGAGAATGGCAATGTAAATTTATCAAAGACAACCAAATTTAATTTATTTTTGTATTGACGTTCCTACAAACTGACATTAATTGCTTAAAATTACACAAAAATTAAAAAGGTTCTTTATGCAACGAGTCTCGCAAGTTTGCCTATTTCCACAAATGTCAATTTTAATCGATATCATAAAAGCCCTTATTATATAAAAAACACGTTTTAACTCTTCACTGTTATACTAAAATTAAACCAAAAACGAAAAAGTATTTTAAGCCTTCCATCACTTTTTCTTATCAGTCGATTTTTATGTTTAATAGCAAAAATAAAAGGATTTTTGACCGCATTCTAGTGAAATTGTCCACTGTGCTGCGTCTTGTATAAAAAATGCCAGCTTCGAACTCTTGTAATAGATCAATTCATCATATTTTTAATTAGTTTCGATGCCTCTTGGTTTTATGTTGATATCAATTTAAAACGAAAGGAAATTTTCGGCTGTGTTACTTCAATAATTCTGCAAGTTCTTCTTTCGCTTGCCGTAGATATTAATCGACTTGTTCTGTATTCTCAAACTTTTGTGGCAAAATTTTGTAAAACTGTGCCCATGCTCTGTAACTCTCGCGTCGAAAACGTTTCAATTGAAATGTGTGAAATGAAACAAAAATACCATATATTGAAACAAACAGCTTTTTTTGGCGAGTGCTAGCTGTCACTTAAGGATATTACTTGCCAATTAAGAGAAAAAGTGTGTCTGTAACTTTTTTGTCAGAAAACTTCCAGCTTTGAACTGTCAAATAAACTCACGAATAAAAATGGGGCGAGAAAAAATTTTAACACTAAAAAACAATTAAAAATGCATAATACAAAGAATAATAATAATAATATTGTTCTAGGCATATATTTTCAATTGTTTAATTATTATGCTTTTAACATTTTTGTAAAATATACTAATGTTTTCAAAGCTCGTTTGCAAACAACAAACATTAAAGTCGCACTTCACATTGTTTGGTATAGCCGACGTCGGCGCCGTCGTTGAAAAATTTAAAATTTTAGTAAATATTGTTCGCCGTCTACGATATGTGTTACTGCCGTTCCCAACGTCAGCAATGTCACAACGGCTTTGAGTGCAATGTTATGACAATTTTTTCTTAATTTTCGAGAAAGGATGGAAAACGTTGTTTCACATTTTTTCGATGCGAGAAGTTCTCACTGTAGTTACAGAACAAGGCTAGAGGTTTATAAAAGTTAGTGTTTTTTATTAATGACGATTTTGACGGTGTTTCCTACAAAATTTAACGATTTTCTACCAATTTTATCTGGCAACTATGTATGTAATTTAAAATTAAGACTTCTGAAGCCATTCACTGCTCGGTCAGTTTTAGTTAACTCCCAAATATTTTCGTAATTTTCTTACATTAAACAGATAGTCATTTTGTGGTAAAACGTTACTTAAATTATATTTTACACACTGGCTTAGGATGTGTCAAATTTTCTGCTGGTTTTTTTCTTGAATAAACGAGATAGTACAAATGAATGAATTTTTTTCGTACTTTTTTTTTAGTTTTTGAAGAGCTTTTGCAATATACCCACATAAAAGTGGGAATATATTTATTTGTATTTTGTTTTTAAATAGATAAATGTGTTAATATTAGGGGAGTTGCGAAAGTGTGTTTAGCGAATGCAAAAATGAATACTTACATAAAAAGCAAACAATTTATTTGAATAAGATTTTAAATATGTTGTTTTTTATGAAACAAACCACACTGTACAATTCGCTTACAGTAAAAGTTTCCAAATTTGGAACAATTAGATTGGTTACGAATACAAAACATCTGTCGAAAAGCGAGCTGAACTGGAAAAGTTAGTGTGGAACCTTCTATACAAGGCATCTATCGTGTTGACCTAATCTCAAGTTGTTCTTAACCAATGGGTGATTACAACAAACACACACATGAGTAATTTGAGTATATAATCCGAAAAGAATATACACTCGCACCTTGTTAAGGATGGTCCGTCCCATGGACCGAACTCTCCCAAAAATGGTGAAAAATTAGCCCTTTTGTGGAAAAGGAGACCTAAGCCAATAGTCAGTCCTGTGCCTGTTCACACTTCTGATTCCCATGGCACCAGGTAGATTTCTGGTCCTCCGCGATCGCAAGATATCCTGTGACCTGTTAGTTTTGAATTTTTTCAAAAAAAAAATTAAGATTAACATACAGGATTAGTTATCAGTTCATGAGATCTGTTTTTAAAAAATCGCAATGGGTAAAGCTTTTTTTCATAAACATGAGTTTTAATGATTTATCGCTCTTACAGCCGTACCTAAAAAGGAGCGGAATGGGGAACGTTTTCTTCTGCTTAGCTTTTACGCCGATATGCCATACCTAAACAAGAGCATTAACGTAGTGTTAACTCTCTTGTTTAATAAATCCCACCTAATTGAAATATAAAAAAATAGAGATAAAACCGCTAGACTGGCCAAAAATATGGTGTTTTTTTCGGTGGTCGAGTTGTCAAAGTTTGTATACAAACTAGTTTTTTATGTAAACAAACCTGTTTTTTTTACTAGCAATATTTTTGACAACCCGACCACAGAAGCATTGTAGTTGTAGAGTTGACCTCATCTTCTAGTCAATTCGCCTTGTTATTTACAATAGCGGCCAACTTAACTATTAAACGGGCTGTCAAAATCAGATTTTCCAATTGCAATGGGTTGACACAGCGCTATTTTATGATGCTTCATACAAATTGTATGGACATAACAACTTTTGACAACTAGAAAACTCGTGCCGCTTTTTTTAGGTACGCCTGTTGGGAGTAGTGCATTAAGAATCAAGAATAAAATCAGCTCCGCTTAGTAACTGTTCACTAGGAATCAATGTTCGCAAATAAACAGGGAAACGTTCAGCCCAATTATGAATAAAAATTCCCCAAGAGTTCTCCGTTCTTCCATTTTTCCTATGTAAATTCAATTGCAAAAATAGGAAAAGGGAAAAAACTCCCGGGGAATTTGTACTCATAACTGGGCTGGTTTTTTTCTGTGTACCAGGAGGAGTAGCAAGGAATTTCCTAATTTTTTGTAAGTTGCCAGATGTTATTGTAATTGCCATTATAAGATATTCACTTTAAATATTCGCATACATTTTAGCAAATAGCAAAGTAAGAGAATAGTTTGCAAGTGCGACTGCGAAACCTAACATTCGTTGCTACCCTAATAAAACTTTATGTGAGACACTAACTCTTGTCTGTATGTTTGTAATATCACTTTTAGCTAAGTAGAAGTATTATCGATGGTAAAATTTGATGTGGGATTAGAGTGTATCTGTTCGACTGTGTTGGGAAAATCAATATTTAAATTTCTACACAAAAAAATTATTTTCAAATTGAATTCATTTCACTTTTAGTGTTTGTATGTTTTCAATTTGATCTAACCGATTATTTTGCAGGAATCTAATGAAATAATCATTTTTAAAGTAATAGACGAATGTGGTTTGAAATTTGTACAAAATTAAATTTAAGATAAGAATTCTTTACAATTCGCTATGATCGATTGATTAAAAGACAACCTTTCGATTAGAGGTTTATTGCTCATCAAAATGTACTTTTTATTGTAAAATAATTTAAATTGAGTTTAAAAGTTATTGTAATAAAATAATTGCTTTCAAATTATGTTATATAAATTTATAAAAGCTAAAATTATTTCAAAAACTTAAACTGCCATCGAGTACTTTATAAGCCAAAACCCAACCAATGCAAATAGTAAATTTACGTTTGAATATTTCGTAAATTATAAACTTTCACACTTGGAAAAACAAAACCAAGAATGAGATTGTACTCGATTAGACCATACAAATTGAAGTAGAGAAAAAAAATATAACTTGGACAGAAGTTTTTTAATTTTTTTTATTTATGTAAAAAAATAACAAACCATTGAATTTTAATTACAAACGTGTTTAAAACCACTGAACTAAAGATAAATACAATAATAAGAAATCGTTTCGGTAGATAGATACTTTTGCTCTTTAGAAGGTAAACTAAGAAAATCTTAACTCCACTAACTCGCCAGATAAATATAGTTCAACGACATTATTTTAATTTCATTTCTACATTTTTCTGTTTAAACTCTGGGAAGTTGTTTTTTATTAATTAAAAAAAAAAACTAAATTTAAGAAATTAAAACAAAACAAAAAATGAGTAAATGCAATAAAATTTTTTTATCGCTACATTTAAAAGACATTTTATTTTTAATACCAGTATTTTTAAGCAAAAAAAAAAAAAAAAAATGTTAAATTACTAAAAGAAATGTCTTTAATATTTTTTAACGATCACATTTAGGGCAATTTTTGTTGTTGTTTTAAATGAAAGCTAATAAAAAATTACAATAATTATTTTACAAATTACAAAATTTAGTAAAATTGTTTGTATAAAATAATTGCAGTTGAATTTTGTTACAAAAAACTAGACACTGTATCAATAAAGTTATTTTTTTTATTTAATAAGAGTTACAAATACAATTACAAATTATATTCTAACTCAATTAACCGAGCAATAGTAACGTTGTAGTGAAACAGACCAGAATCTTTGGCGGGAATTGAACCCGCAACCCCCGCACTGATAGACTAGCTCACTTTCAATTAGCCTAACGGGTTACCCGAATTTAGTTTTTAAAATACATTTTTTGATTAAAAACAAAATGATATACAGAAGGGAAGAAATCGGATTTAGGCCCGTTTTCAAAACTTACCGATAGCTAAAGGTAGGATTTTATTGGCTGTATGAAAAGTGTTCCATTATTAAAACTTTACTTTAACCTAAAGTGAGCGATAAAGTAAATTAAGGTTCATCCTATCTGTGGGGTAATTCTGTAACTTTTTAACGACAAAAATTTGTCGTTAAGTAGGAAATTTTAACTTAAAAATACTTAAAATTTACTACTACTACAGAATTACCCCACTGGTAGGTTAAAGTAAAGTTGTAATAATGAACACATTTTTACGGCCAATAAAATCCGACCTTTGGCTATCGGTAAGTTTTGCAAACGGGCCTTAGTAGCGTCGGACCGAACGTTCCGGTTCGGCAACACATTATGTTCGGTTGATGTTTTGCATTTAGATACATTTTCACCGAACAATCGAAATTGTATATGCTGTGGGTGGTGCCATTCGGCGTATTTTGTCTAAATTGGAAATAAAACACCTAAAAAGCAAAAAAAAAAAAAAATCATTAAATAATTCAAAAAAAACGTACGTAAACGGTTTTTCTTAATGGAAGGAATGACTCAGGAGATCCATAGGAACATGAAAGTATTGTTGATAAATAAATTTAAATTAATTTGACTTCAATCTAAATCTCAAAATTTCTAGAATGTACAGTAGACTGGTCGCATCTTGTATGGGATTTTTTTTTTAAATTTAATTGTTTGCGCTGCTTAAAATATGAGATTCGGTGAAAGAAATCATGATCTAATTTTTCAGGTCAATCCGACGTTGCCTAGCCGTGCCGGGTGGGGCCCAAAGTTCCCCATATTATAAAAAAACACATCTTTTCTATCAGATCTTTATAGTTATACTAGTTGAAAAGCCGAAAATCAAAAATATGGCTTCGTTACGATCTTCTGCAGAGAAAGTACTTCAAGTGTGCCAAATTCCTATGCTTCCTATGTCATCAGATGGCTTCAGAAAGTTGCGGAAAGAATAGGACATACATGCAAACATCCTGACACTAAGAAATTATATATTGTATAGATAGATAAAAGTATTTGCTGTTTAATATTTTAGTATGATACGAACGAAAGATTTTTAACTTAATTCGGGGTCGCTGAATCCAGTGGTGCTAGCCGTTTTTTAGGTTAGCTTTGGTTTTCGAGATATACCGTTATTTCGAAAATTAAGGATGTTGCACAACATATGTTCGCGCAACTCAAAAACGCTTTAGATTATTGAAAAACTAAAAAAAAACCGAAATTCCGCAATAAAATTTACTTTAAGAAAGTTGCAACTTTTTTCTCTATGTTGGCTTCGGTTTTCGAGATATACCGTTATTTCGAAAATTAAGGAGGTTGCACAACATATATTATGTTTTGTTTGCAGTGTTGTTTTTTATATGACTGTATAAAATTAGAAGCATAGCTGCATTTTTCAATTTTTTATAAATTTTTAAAAACAAAAATTCCGAAATTTTAATAAAAAAAAATTATTGTTATTATAATATGGGGGAACTTTGGGCCCCACCCGGCACGGCTAGGCACCGTCGGATTGACCTGAAAAATTAGATCATGATTTCTTACACCAAACCTTATATTTTAAGCAGCGCAAACAATTAAATTTCAAAAAAAAAAAATTGCGACCAGTCTAATGTACAGCCATAACTTTTATAGAAATATACATTTCTGAATCTTCCTGATCATTTAAAAATCGTTGAAAAAAAATATTGCCATTGAGACAAAATTGTACACGGATAACTAAATCGCTGTCAAACGAACTGTCATATTGCGCTCACTTTTTGACATTAAGATCTGCATACTCTCGTAAATTACTTCCCAATAAATTTTTTTTTCATCCTGCATTTAAAAATATAGCGCGCATTCTTGCGCTACTCAATAAGACATATAGTGATGCAGTAAAGTAATTGGACGAACTCTTAACAAGTTTTATAAAAAAAAACAACATTTCAAGTGCCACGCTATGGCACGCCATTCTCTTACTACGAAGCAGGTCTGGAAGGGAGAATACTTAAATAAAACTATAAAAACATTCAGTGTGTAAAGCGGATAACTACGCTCACCAGTTTTAATATGCGTTGAATACAGCGCTTTTTGTGTCAAATATGAATTGCTTTAAAGTAAAAACTCATCATATATAAGCGAAACTTTTACATTTCTCCAAAAACCATTTTTAATTGGGCTTATACTACATTTACATTAGGCCGAAATCTTGCAGATTTGTTTTAAAATCTTCTTTGAAATCTAGTGCGTTTACATTATACTTTTTGACATTAGCGAGATTTTGTTTTTATAACAAAACAACTGACTAAGAGCCAGTTTTTGACATAAAGATCAGCGATTAAATTAGAACTACGAACAGCTTATAAAAGGAAATATTTTTTATTTTTTTTTTATTTAAAGTTTTATTAAATATTCCACCTCGTTATATAAAATATTGCTTGATTATGTTGCTTCTTTTTCGATTTGATTTATTTATAAATATATAATATTATATAACACAATACAAAATTCTCGCCTTTTTTTCTTCTTTTTCACGTTAAGAACAGTAATTTGATGACAATTTTTGGCATTTGTTTTAAACTGCCATACTTATACATAAAAGTATTGTCAATTCATATGGCAATGCTAAAAGCTTTAATCTTTCACTTAAAAACGCCAAAGAGGATTAAGGCTAGATTAATAGGTCTGTCTGCGTACACATATTTTGCGCAAAATGTTGCAAAATGTTGTCTGCGTACTCCAAATCTCTTGCAGCGAGAGAGCCAAAAAGAGAATTTTTTGACAGTTGAAAGTTAGAGAACTTGCAAAATGTTACTGGAGAAATTTCAGCTTGCAAGATTTTGCAAATAGTTGGAACAGCTGTTTAAATGAAATAGCTTTTGTGAAATGAAAATAAAAATTTCAATTTGACAATGGCAGAGGTAAGTAGTTAGAATTGTGTTGTTTTTTAACGTTTATAATAAATTATAATAAACAAAACATTTTACTTCATGCTAGAAACGTCCAAATATACAGTGCGACCGTGGCATAAGTGGAGTGAAGATGGCAGAACCGATAGAACCAGCAGAACTTTGTGGGACAAACTTTGCAATTGAAGAGGCGAGTATTTGGAATTGTGTTCCTGGCGAGCACTTCACATCCAAATTTTTTTTCTCCGTTGTCAAGCTGTTGGAGGGCACTGTATTGGGCATTTCATTTTTTTTTTCCATTGTAAGCCGGCACTATGTTGGGCAATGTAAGCAAAAGAAGTTTTATACAAAACCCGACAAATAAAACTAAAAACTAAAAAGAAATTTAATTTACCAAATTAATAACAGTGTAATAAACAAGTTTTTTAAATTACAACACTTTTTAAGCTTCACTTTGAAGAAAAAATGGAAAAACTACTAGAGGATAAAATAACATATAAAACTCTAAGAACAGATCCAACCTCTAAATTACAAAAAATCAACAATAATATGGTAGCAGATCTTCATAACAACGGATTTATTAACCTATGGCAAAAACGTCAACTTATATGCTCAGCTGCCACTGCACCTAGGATATACGGACTACCGAAAATCCATAAGCCAGGAATTCCACTCAGACCCATTGTGTCTTCGTTTCAGGTACCGTGCTATGAATTATCCAAATTTGTTGGTAAAATTCTGAAAAATATCATATCTGAACAATATAATGTCAAAAATTCACTACAAGTTAAAGAGCAACTCAAAAATATGAAACTTCAGCAAGGAGAAATGCTGGTATCATTTGATGTTATTTCACTGTTTACGAACATACCCGTTCACACTGCGATAAGAAACATTATGACGAAATGGAATACTATCAAGGACTTCACGAAGATTCCAAGCGCCAAATTCTTAAAAATTTTACAATTTTGTTTACAAGACAACAACTATTTTGTATATGGTAAAAAAACGTTTAACCAAATATTTGGCATGCCCATGGGCAACCCACTTTCCCCTACCATAGCAGATATTACACTTGACTGTTTACTAGACGAAGCTATATTAGAACTGGAGAAGAAGAACATTCATATCAAATACATTGTTAAATATGTAGATGATATATTGGCGATCATACACAATGACGACAAAGATGAAATTTTATCAACATTCAACAAATATCACAAGAAAATTCAATTTACAGTTGAAATGGAAAACAATGGACAACTTGCATATCTTGATACCAAACTCCATCGGATTGACAACAACATTATCTTTGACTGGTATGCAAATGCAACATCATCTGGCAGGATTATGAATTTTCATACAACGCAACCAAAAAATCAAATCATTAATACGGCAAAAAACTTTATCTTTAGAGTAATTAACATCAGTGATGCACAATTTCACAACAAAAACATTAAGATAATAAAAGAAACACTCAAAAACAACAGCTTCCCGAAAAATCTGGTAAATTTACTATTAGAAAATACACTAGCAATAATACAAAATAAATCAAACAACCAATGTAATAACATCATCGATAAACAACAACAAAAATTTTACAGTGTAAAATATATACCAGGTCTGACAAACAATAAAAACCTCAAAACAACTATGAAAACAAAAAACATATGTTTTGCTTATAAGCCGAACACAACACTCAGCACAATTTATTCTAAAATAAAAGCTCCTATTGACAAAAAGCAACAAAGCAATGTTGTTTACGAAATCCAATGCAACGGAACAGACAACGAAAACTGCGAATTAATATACATAGGCACAACAAAAAGAACTCTTGAGACAAGGATGGGGGAACACCAAATGGACATATTGAAGGGGAGGGAAAGCACAGCACTTGCAAAACACATCATAGAAAGTAAGCATACCGCCAACATAGAAGGAATCAGAATATTAGACAGGGAAGGCGTTGAAAGAAAGAGATATACGATCGAAAGCTTACGAATTCAGCAAAATATACACAAAACTATGAACAAGAAGGAAGATACCGACAACATTAGTGCTAGCTATTTAACTGCTATTAATTAAACTGTGATACTAGAATAAGATGTGTTTAAATAATATGTTCGTGGATTTTAAATGGTTTTTGTTTGATGTTATATGTTTTGTTAACGTAAAATTATTTGTGATTTAATGATTTAATAACGTTTACAGTTGTAAGTTCAATTGGTTTTTAATATCATATTTTTTATAATTGTAATAATTTTATGTTTTTTATTAAATAAACTAGACAATCCCTTGAAAAAGTCGACAAAAAATCGACGAAACGTCGGGAAACCAGTAATAATAATGCGTTTTTATTAAAATTGGAAATAATATAGGCCTTATTAGCTCATGGTAACACACAAATAACTACTAAACAAACTGGCCAAATAAAAATAATAAATAATTTTTTAATTGACCTCGAGAATTCAATTTTGCGTACACATATGCTAAAATTCTTAGCTTTTTTAATTCAATTGTTTACACTCCGATCAGCTGTTTTCTTGCAAAATTTCACTGGATACTGTCTGCGTACTTTTTGAGATTTTTTTCAGCCGATAGAGTAATATTGGTCTTACTCTCCCAAAAAAATTTACTGAGTATTTGCTACTGGAACAGTACCCAGACAGACCTAATTTTATTATAAGATTAACAAATCTTACTATTGATCCTGGTTTAAACTCTAAGTAAAAAACCCGCTCTAAAAGTGTTTTCGTTACACATACAAACACAAAAAGAAATATACATTAAAAAATTTGCAATACCTTTTATTAATAATCAACGATATTTATTTTATTAATTCATCTTTTTTAATTTTTTTAAAATTTTTATAAAACTTTTTAATTTTTTTTTTAACAATTTTTGTTTTGTTTTTTTTTTAATGTCATTTTTTATTGTGCAGGGACGTATTTTTTAGTGCTATATTGAAAAAACCATAGTTGCATCATTAGGTACTACTTGATTTTGAGCAGATTTCGTCGAAATCTAGTCACAAAGTAGATTTTGTTTTGTATGGGAAATCTAGTCAAAAACAACTAGATTTGGCTCGAAATCTCGTAAGTACTAGATTTTGCGTAGGTGTAAATGTAGTATTACTAATTAAATTATCCAATTTTACTTTACAAGTCAGTCATCAATGTTTTATCACAAAATTGTGTTCAGCGATACGGCTCCTTTTTGGCTTAACAGGTTTGTTTTTTGTCGCATATAAAGTGAGACCAATCCGCAGCAAATCCTATGGTCTTTATTAAAAATGCGACGTTCTGTGCGGCTTACACGCTGGCGGGACCATGTTTTTCCAAAATAAAGCCAAATATCTCGTAACGGCCAATGAAAATCGTAACTGCATGGATAACATTTATTCGAGCTATATTTGGCTTGAATAAAATGGATTAAAGTGTCATACCGCAATTGCCATCGGCTTATTAAAATCAAAATTTGGCGATAAGTTGAATTAAAAAAATTAACCTGTCTATAGTTCTCTAAGGTCTTGCGAAGTACACCTCTCAATTCTTTCCTGTAGGGCTACGCGAAGTCACTTGCTTATGCTGATAAACCAGCAATAACTGATGCCTTGGAAGCTAACATTGTTCGTGTTATGCGTGACATACGAGGCCTAGAAATGATCCGTCTTTACAATTCCAACTTTCACAAGTGAAAGCTCCCATGTAGTTCCCACGTAGCTCCCTTGCTGCGTTTTTGGGCTTAAACTACAGCCGCCACGTGATCCTCAAAAACATCCTTCCGGGAAAACAGCACTTTTTCTAAAGGAACAGTGATCTGTGAAACACACACTTTATGAAACAGTCAACTTCCTCTACATCATCGGCTCTCGACTTATCCATTTTCAATCCAAGTCTCACCACATTCACAACTCATTCCAACCCACATCAACAACTTCTTCTACATCATGAACATCATCATCAACATCATCGGCTCTTGACTCTTCATTCACTCAAAATTCAAGTCCCACCACAAAAAGCCAGCACACTCCCATCGTCGATACCCCAACCTTTCGTCCGCTTTAAACATCCAGGCCCTAGCTGGTCTTATTCAGCCGCTTCGACTATTCAAAGCTACTAAATTTTCACCGCAACCAGCATCACTATTCACACTACTCTACTCCACTTTACCACTTATCATCCGTGGTCCTTCAACTTTTCGCTCTTCGTAAAATCCAGGTCTTCACCGATTCGGGAAAATCAGTAACTTGACCCTTCATTCACAAGCAACTAGGTCTTCATAGATCATTAACCATCATAAATACACATTTTGACTGTCACATAAAGTGTACTCCTTAAAAAATTTATCTCAAACACAAAGACACCTATTCTCAGGATATCATACCTCTGGGGGCCTTAACCAAAAGCCAGTCTGATACCGAAGTACCAGCGGTCACTGGCTACCGTAGTAACAGATAGGATCTCTGGTCAACCATGATCTTAGGAGATTAGATCTCAAGAATTTTGAATTACTGCCGAATACCAGGTTTGGCAGCACCTGTTCTCCCCGGAGGATGTAACAGCAAAAGGTTGAGAATCATTAAGATGGCCACTTAGAGCTGGTTCACACACGTCAAGTTGAACTCGTCAAGTTTTGAGTTTTTAGGAGAGAGGGGAAAAGATATGGCATCCTCTTTTCCCTTCTCTCCTAAAAGCTCAAGACTTGACGAGTCAAACTTGACGTGTGTGAACCGGCACTTAAATCCCCCAGTATGAGCAATCACGCACAGTGGATAAAGTCTAGAAAATTATGAACACTAATAGTTATTTCCTTTTTGTAGAAATGGTGTAGTGCAGATAGTTAATATTTGTATCGAAGTAAAAAGTGAAATTGTTTTTTATTTTTATTTTACGACCACTTAAAATTACTTGTACTCGAGGAGTTTATTATAATTTGTGACTTGAATTTTTCTTAATGTTTTCATTGTTGTTGGAATCTCGTACTGTTGCTGTTGGCTGTTAATAGTGTTTTTTTCTTATTTATTTATATTTTTATTATGAAACTCATGAGAAATTGATGCATTCATGCGTAACAGTAGCAACATAAAAAGAAGCTGCAAGAAACTGCGAATTAAAAAAAATTAAAACCTGTATTAATATTAAAACAATAACAACAACATTTTATGTACAAGTAGAAGACAATGTTAAAGTGAAAATAAATCTTGGTCAATGTTGATCCAAAACAAATAAAAAAAAAAAAAACATAAAAAAAACTTTCGTTCTGTTTTTTTTTTTTTTTTGTAAAGAAAAGGAATGTGGCAAAATGGCAACGACACTTTGCGACTTTCTTCGAAATTTTTTCACTGAAATTATTATGTATTTTAAAAGGGACATGATGGCTTTAATCAATCAGTACAGTTATTAAATTAATAATTTTCGAGGAAAAAAACAGGTTCAAAAAGGTGTTTAAAAAAATTTAAAGCTCTGTAATATTTAACAAATATTTGGCGGCCCACATGTGACCACTAATTTTAATTAACACTTTATAGTAGGTTACTAATAACTTTCTACTACAATTTTGTTTAAAAATAATAGTTATGGGTTGGTAAATTTAGTGCACCCAGCGAAAAAATAAGTTTCAATATGGACACCTCAAAGAAAACTATTTTTGAGGAAAATTTTAAACATCTTAATTATCATTTAACCATATTTTTGCCAACGACAACTACATATATTATAGTTAAATAAGTCCTCCATCAAGAACCTACAAAATATTATGGTTGATTCTGAACATGTTATGATTAAAAATACCTAAAATATATTTAACACTTATAATAGCATGTTTGGTTTTCAACCATAGCATGTTGGTCGTAGAAAAGAGGAAAATACTATTGTTTATTTCAAAGCAAATTATTATTATATTTAACCATAACATGTTTCGGACAAACCATGGTTGGGGCTTTTAAACCATAATATGGTTGCCGGTGAAAATTATATAGTTAATTAAATATAATATATTTTAAATTTTCTTCAAAATACTTTTGTTTGAGGTGACCATATTTAAACATGTTTTTTTCTCTGCGTGTAGTTAGGGTTTTTGGAATTGTTAGTATTTGAAACTTATTGTTATATAATATAAGTTATAATCAGGGAAACCAGAAATATGCAATTGCGTGTTTTTCCTTGTGCGACTAATGAAGGCAAGAACAATATATTTATCCGTTTTAGAGCTTTTTATGAATTTTGGCATCGATTTGTTAGTGCATATTTTTGCATATTTTGCCCTTTGCAGCAGTTTTTTTTTGGCATATTTTGGTTAAAAGAGCCTTTTTGCAGCATTTTTTAGGTTTGTAGCGCATATTTTGCCTTTTTAATGCATATTTTGATACATATTAAATCTTTTTAGATGCCCACAATAGTTTTCGCAGCAAATAGAATTTTTTTTTTCGAAAATCTGTTACTTCAATTTCGACATCTACATTTAATTTTTACTCTTAAATTGTAGTACAAAGCAGGTTGTCATTAAGGATAAATGTTATGCGATTTGTATCTAGACCAATTTTTTAGTATTCCGATCGACTCAGAATCACTTTTTAAAGTGATCTAACGATGTCCATTAATCCGCCTGGCTGGTTGTCTGTCCATGTTAGCCTCAAATATGGACGAATTTGATCAAATATGGACGAAGTCTATGCAATTGGTGAGAATCGGTCTATTAGACTCTTTGTGTCCGCAAGCTATCTAATTACGATGGTATTTAAATTAAATTCGTGCAAAAATATTTTACTTCAAATTAAATTATTTTCGAATCGGTTCACATTTGCTCAAAGCTCCCATCCTTAAATAGCTTTAAATTCCTTTTAAATGTTAACATTTGTTAACAATTTAGCGACCGTTCCTAAAATCCCTTTAAGACAAAAACCCATATGGATCTTAATTTCTAGAAAATATTCGGCGCATACATCTCTTATATGAGTTTTAGCCTTTTTTTAGGTTTTTTTTTAGATTTTGTTATTAAATTGTTGAATATTGTGTCTTCAAATGAGCAATTTTTAATTTTTAGTGCATTTTTTTAGGGTTTTTAGGGCATATTTTCTAGTTTTTACTGCATATTTAATGCGCATAAAACGTGTTTTTTAGAGCATATTTCTGGTTTCCCTGGTTATAATATTGACTATAGCACTTTTTAATTTTTTTTTTTTTGGGAATAGATTGAGAATTCCACTCCAGAAGAACTGCTATTAATAACTTGGCGGCCACACGATCAAGTTTTGCCTTTCAATTCCTTTCAATTTGCAATACACTCCCTGCCGTCAAATGAGTAGCTAACTACAAAAAAGCTAACTTTAAGTTAGCTTGTATAGACTAACTTAAAGCCAACTACTAAGCAATGGAAAATTTACATTAACCAAAGTGTATACAAACACTGTGTATTTTAAGTAGAGAGAGCCAAGTCGATTGGCAAACAAACGACTCCAAGAACCACAAAACATTTACAGCCAGGCCCACGATGTCACACGTTCGCATAGAAAATTACATTTATTTGGGCCTGGCTGTTAATTATTACGGGTCATTATTATAATATACGGAGTAGAAATTGGTAATCGGTAATGGCCAGGTTATAGTATAATTAAAAAATTAAATAAAATAACTAAATACAATTTTAATAAAATAGTTAATTTAAAAAAACCAACTTAAAGCTTACTTAAAGTAGTAAGCTTATAGCTAGCTACAAAAAGTTAACTTTAAGTTAACGGCTAGGTAACTAACTTTAAAGTTAACTGAAAGTAATGCAGAGTCGGACAATTGACTACTTCCTAGGACTTCGCAATGTTAAAATAGTTAGTTAATTCCATATAAAAGTAATGGAAGTGTCAACCGCAACTACTTAAGAAATAGTTAGCTTTCAATTAATTAAATGTTAACTGAATGTCCGACAGGGCTCTTACTTTTTTACTAACACACTCACACTTTTTAAATTGACCACGAGATGGCTTTCAATTTCACCTTTACATTTGTTTGGCAATTTTACTTTTAATTTAACAGCTGAGTATAAGTTTGTCTTTATAAATTGTGTTGTTGTTGACATCTTGGAAGTAAATTGCTTACAAATTGAGTGCAGCCTACGTCACAGCAGTATATGTAAAAGACTATCAAGAACAACTTGAACGTGTGGCCGCAGGGTAATTCAAGTTATATTTTAATAGAGTGCTGCCACTTTTTGGGTATTTACCCGAATTGGGTATCATTTTTACAGTCGTGGGTAGAGCGTGCGTAAATGTAAAAGACTATCAAGAACAACTTGAACGTGTGGCCGCAGGGTAATTCAAGTTATATTTTAATAGAGTGCTGCCACTTTTTGAGTATTTACCCGAATTGGGTATCATTTTTACAGTCGTGGGTAGAGCGTGCTTAATTTTTTTAGGTGTAGATCCTGTGTAATAAAAATTTTTTTTGTTTTTAAACAAAAAAATAGTTATAAGGATTTGATTTCAGTGATAAAATTTTTACTATTTTAGATATTGTTGTTCCAAAAACTTCACAGTCTTCTCAACCAAAGTTACTCTTTCTTAAAAAAAAACAAGTTTCCGCAGTTAGTCAAGATAACGAATGGCGGCAGATGGACTATATATAAGATTTCGATTAATATAAACTTCATAGTGATTTTGAAGCCGAAGGTTATTGGAAGAAGGTATTCATACTGTAAAACAGTCTGTCGTCGGTAACCTTTACAGGAATTTTATTTACCAAATAAAGTATGCAAAGGAACTGCAATAAACATTTTGAGTTTTCCCTATATGCAACGAAATGTGGAGGTAGAACTCATTGTTTTGAGTTTTTTATTTTATTTTAAATTGTAAGTTACAAAGGCCTGCAAAATAAAGAGTATACTCCGTACTCACAATTTCTCCATCACATCAGGTTTTCGAGATATCTTCGTTCAAAGTTAAAAGAAACTCTGTTTTCGTCATATTCGAGACATTTTAATTGCGCGAATTCATATTTATTTATAAAACTTGATATGTCTGAACGTCTGAAAGTCCTTACAATGACCTTTAAAATAAATGTTGAAACTATTATCTTTGATGCCTTCTGGGTTTTCGCTATATTAATGGCATTTTCCTCATTTTTTTTTTTTATAATTTTTTTTAGATTTGGGTTTGTTTTTAAGAATTTTATTATTTTTTTTTATGTAAAAAATACCGAAAAAAATAACAATTTCTTTTTATTAATCTTTTGTAATTAGCTTATTTACATGGTCGGACTGGCTCGACCTAACTTTCTTACTTATTCGATTTTGCATTTTTTTTTTAATTGAACGTTAATTTAATATAGGGCGATATTTTTTTTTAATCGGCCAGTTTTACTTCACTGTAGTACTGTCGTTTCGTGTAGTGTAATTAAAATTTCACTGGTGGTAGCACTGTTTTTATATATTCGGCTAAAGTGGAGAGTTCCGTACAGCTTGTTTTGAATTGATCGAAACGAATTGAAATCAGTAAAAATATCGACTGTTTTTAAAACAAATTTTTTACTTTTGCAACAATAAAAGAAAAACCATGAAGATCACATTAGTTGATATATTCTGAATGTTTATTTATTGATTGCTTTATTAAAATTAATTATTGTATGCTAAGCACTCATTTGATAGTCTAACAGGCATATTCATAAAAAGTTTTTATATTAAGCTTATAATATGTAATAACTATCAAACGCTTTTTGTCTTATAAACCTATTATAAAAATTTGTATTCATAAACGTACATTAACAGCGTTTTTACTATTAACTGCTTGTAGCGATGTTGTGTTTAAGTATGGCAACTTTCTTTATATTTTGCTGCCTTTTTATTGCTAGTGATGCATGAAACTTCTATTCGGTTCACATGATGTTCTATGTATGTATAATTTTTTTTTTATAATTTTTTCTTTATTGTTGAACTTAAAAATTATTGTTATCAAATAAAACTACATATTATTTAATGGTGTTTTCTTTTCTAAAAAATAATGATGCATTATAGTTGTGTAATATATTTATTAGGTTACACGAAACCTTACAAAGTGATACATTTTTCTAAACTACAATGAAACAAAATAATAGCTACGTTTTACACTCAACACTAATGTGTATTTAGCGTGTTAAATATTGATTGCAAAGTTTGTACTAAAAGCGACATTCACCACGCTTGTAGCAATTTTCAACATTAAATTTTCTTATGATTCCAATAAGCGTTAACAGCACTGATTTTCAATAATTAATGTCAGCTGTTGTTGAACGAAAAACAAAAAGTTTTTATATCCATCCCAATATAACTAAAAATCACAATATAACGCAAATTGTCCGCAAACACAAGAAAAAAAGTACTTGCTTGCATAAAAAAGTACTTTACGCAGATGCAAAAAAGGGTATTATCTCACACTCAGTTATAACTGCGGGTAAGAAATGGAACAAATTTGCCATTTGTTGTTGCAACATGTTAAGAAAGGAAAACGAAAACTTTTCACATTTTTGCATATATTTTTAGAATGGAACAAAAACCCGCACGAATGGTGTCATATATGGAACATTATTGTCAGAAAAGAAAACACCATAAGTTTCTGAGCAAAATGTTGCCGAAAGGTATCATAAAAACTTTTGTTTGAACCTTTTTTAAATATACGATAAGAAAGTATTCGAATAAAAAGTTTGCTTACTTCTTATTAACATCACTTTTATTTTGATTTGCTTATTTATTTTATTTTTTATATTTTTGAACACTCGTAAAACTGCTCTGAGTGGAGAAGCAGCTCCCGCTTTTTGTCATTATTTTTTAAGGGCAAACAAGTCGCTTGTTTGTCTGCTTTTGTTGCATTTTGCGTTGTCACCCCGCATTGGTTAGTGTTTCGGCGTCGTATAACTGTACCGAGTTACAGTTTCTGCGGTTTCTGCATTAACTATATGCAATCGTTTTTAACCTCAATGTGTGTTGTCTGGTGGAGAACCAAAGGAAAAAACTCAATGTGACTGGTAGAACACCATATATAACTCAGACGTTTTACTGGTGGAATACCAAGGAAATAACTCAGACGTTTACTGGTGGAGACCAAAATACTCTGGAGCGGATTCGGGAAGCTCTCGCCTTCCTATACGAAGGTTTAGGTCGAACGAGGTTTTTGCGGTTGAAGCTCCAAAAATTGTGTGATTCCCTGGCATTATAACTTAAGTAGTTCGCCAAAAACTTTTAGTGTTAAGCAAAATAAAAAAAAAAAATTAATATTTTTGAACAATAATTTGTTTTGTTTAACAAAAAAAAAAACAACTAGTTGCAATCATTAAATAAATAATTAAAGTGAATATCTGCATTTGCCCCTGAACATATTCATTTAAATCACATAAAATTTTTTTAAATAATTAACAATGTAACTTTAAATTGGTTGTCTAAAATATAAAAAAATTAAGTAAAATGTATTTAACATGTCCATATTAATAAATACAACATTTTTTTCATTATTTTTCAACATATTTCACAAAAACAATATCATAAAATGCAAACACTTATCAAAATGTAATTTTATTTTTAGTTTAAAGAAGGGCATTTCCAACAATAAATTTTCTTGCTTTATGAATGGTATATTAAAGGTTTAGTAGACTATTTTTCATTTATGAATACAACTTTAGCAATTTTTGCTTAAAAACGATTAATAATAAGTTTTTATGGATACGGCTGTAAAAATTTAAATTTCTATTCGCTTAAGGCTAATAAACCAGAGCTGGTTGAACTCTCCTTTTGGTTTAAAATGTGATTGAGCCAACAAATCTATAAATCATTAAACATATAAACCATCTCTAAACGCATAAATTTGGGCATTTAAACTGCGAACACAAACCGTATGAATTTGACAACAAATATCGGTGTGCTGCCACATGTTATTTTTTTAACCACATACATATGTATCGGGTGATTTTTTAGCAATTATCTTTTTGGCAACACTGGCTTAAGCTGCTGACGCACGTTTCGTGTTTTGTTTTACTGTCAAACATCTTCAGTTTGGTCTATAATTTAACAATGAATCGTCTTACAAACGAACAACGCTTGCAAATTATTGAATTTGATTATCAAAATGCGTGCTCTGTTAAGAAAGTTCATCGCGCGCTTCTTGTGTTCAGCGACGAAGCTCATTTTTGGCTCAATGGGTACGTTAATAAGCAGAATTGTCGATTTTGGAGTGAAGATCACCAAAAGCATTGTAAGAGCTACCAATGCATCCAGAAAAAGTCACAGTTTGGTGCGGTTTATGGGCTGGTGGCATCATTGGACCATATTTCTTCAAAGATGATGCGAATCGTAACGTAACTGTGAATGGTGAGCGCTACCATGAGATGATATCCAACTTTTTTTTTGCCCAAAATGCAAGAGCTTGACTTGCATGACATGTGGTTTCAACAAGACGGCGCCATATGCCACACAGCACGCTTAACAATGGACTTATTGAGAGGCGAGTTTGGTGAACATTTTATTTCACGTTCGGGACCGGCCAATTGGCCGCCTATATCGTGCGATTTAACGCCTTTAGACTATTTTTTGTGGGGCTATGTTAAAGCTCATGTTTAGACAACATTGAAGCATTTATTCATGAGATACCGGCCGAAATGTTGGAAAAAGTATGCCAAAACTGGACTAAGCGGATGGACCATTTGAGGAGTAGTCGCGGTCAACATTTGCATGAAATAATCTTCAAACATTAAATTATATGGACCGTACTATCGATTCAAATAAAGATTTCATGCAATTTTATGTGTATTTTTTCCCTATACCTCTTAAAAAATCACCCGATATAATACATGGGACACTGATTTGCAGCTGTTAAGCTTAACTTCATATAAATTAAAGTTTAGTTCAACATAACTATAGTTAAAACATTCACTGATTTATTAGCATTTAAAATGTGCTTTAAAATAAAAATATTGAAGGTTTGTTTTAAAGGACCTTTAATAAAAGAGCATTTTGACGAAAAGTGACACTTAGAGAAATAGATTTTTTAAAATGTAACTTTTTTAAAGCGTATGTTTCAAAATGACATACTTTCAAACCAGTTTCTTTAAAATTTTGTAATAATTTTTAATTTTCAAAAATCTTCTTATCTTCTTATTCTTAGAAATCTTTAACATTATTTTTTATGATCCGTAATCTGTCGAACTAAAAACTTCATTATAATAAAAGATATTACATATAAAGATATTATCATTTCCACGTATAAGTTTTACCATTTTTTTTCTCTTCATCTCGATGACATGTTTCTTTAAAAAAATGTTTTATTCTGACCAGTTAATCAAGAGGTTTTTCAGCTGCTGTTTGCAATAAATAAAAAAAGTTTTAATAAAATTTAAGCCGAAAATTAAATACAAAGCAAAAAAACAAGTCATACTTATTTAAAATATACAAACATACATTTATGATTTTTGCATAAAACTTACCGCAATTAAAATTTTACAAAAAACATTAACAAAACAAAACTTTCAATTAATGGCGGCTTAAACAGAGAAATGAATGAACTTACCTACAATTTAAATCATGTCATGAGATTCAAAGAAATCTCAACAATAATTAATAATAAGAAAAATAATTAAAAATAATCTCACATGTATTTTACTGAATGTTCAGGTATGAATGAGGAATATGAGCATGAGCACTAAATATTTGTAGTAAATTCATAAATTTGTACGAGTAGCAATGTAACTACTTACCAATCTTCCGAGCTACCAACTTCAATTAACGGGTGATTCAGTAGAAGGTTCAAAGCGATTTTTGTAACACAAAAAGTTTGATAGCTTTTACGTTTCTCATTATTTTAGTTTAAATATTGTATACTTATAAATTGTATTAAAAATAAGCATTCTGCGGGAAATATAAGGGCCTATTTAGAGTTTCTATACTAAGAAAAGGCCCTAGATATTTTCGTATATTTATTAAATGATGTTATACACTTTCTGTCCGTCAGTATCTTGAGTAAAGTTACATACATATTTATTAAAAATTAAGGCTCTAAAGAAATTAGGGCCCTGGCACTTTTAATCGTTATGCAATAGGGTGAAGCATCAGAGTATCCAATAGATTTCGAGTACCTCTAGAATGCTGAATCTACACAAATTATAAACAAAATCATTTTTTTTTTAATTTTCTCTACCAGGGCTGGAAGATGGAGGAATTTTTTTTGTTAATTCTTTAACTAATATGGAACATTTTATTTTTATGCAGGCAGACATTTTTAAACTTTTAAGAAGTTTTTTCAACCATTCCACCTGTTTCTTTTGTTTTTGGGCATGCTAAAGCCGAATAAGAACTCAGATTTCTCTTATCACGTCACATTTATCAAATACCGGTACATTTGTGATTTTCGCTGTATACATCTTTTTTAAGCCGCCATACAGATTGAAAGCAACTTAAATCAAAATTAATTATATCTTGTTTAAAAGGCTATTGCGCAACATTGTCCAACCGTGGTAACTGATTTTGATCATAATGTCTGAGTTATAGTGGATCAAAGCTAAGATTTTATGAAAATTTAAACGTTTTTCACCAATTAATGGCATTTTGGAAGATGTTTTGTGCTATGACTACAGTGACATCAACTTGATGCCACTTTTTGTGTATTATTAACACTATTTTCATGCTTAAAAAGAAAAATAAGGAGCAAAAATTTCCATATTATATTTGCTTAAATTATTTAGAAACTGGGAATTATTTCCTTCCGAAGGTAACTTTATATTATATTCAACATTTTTCATTTTTCGAATTTATTCTATGAGCTAAATTTCAGTTATGTATTTTATAAAGCTTTTTTGTAATAGTTCTATTCCTACAATTTTTCAGAAATGACTTTATACACTACCAGACTATTATATTGTATTTTCTTTTTACATTTTACCTTAGCCTTCCGTTGGAAAGCAATGAGGTATATTGAATGTACAGAAAAATGTACAATTATTAGACACCAGCAGAATGTAATGCATTTTCTGGCCCGCTACGGCCGTCGTCAGCATTCTTTGTGCCTCACTGGATAGTGTTACTTTATAAATTAAATGTATTTAACTCAACTATTTTAACAAATAGAAACTGGGAATTATTTCCTTCCGAAGGTAACTTTATATTATATTCAACATTTTTCATTTTTCGAATTTATTCTATGAGCTAAATTTCAGTTATGTATTTTATAAAGCTTTTTTGTAATAGTTCTATTCCTACAATTTTTCAGAAATGACTTTATACACTACCAGACTATTATATTGTATTTTCTTTTTACATTTTACCTTAGCCTTCCGTTGGAAAGCAATGAGGTATATTGAATGTACAGAAAAATTTACAATTATTAGACACCAGCAGAATGTAATGCATTTTCTGGCCCGCTACGGCCGTCGTCAGCATTATTTGTGTCTCACTGGATAGTGTTACTTTATAAATTGAATGTATTTAACTCAACTATTTTAACAAATAGAAACTGGGAATTATTTCCTTCCGAAGGTAACTTTATATTATATTCAACATTTTTCATTTTTCGAATTTATTCTATGAGCTAAATTTCAGTTATGTATTTTATAAAGCTTTTTTGTAATAGTTCTATTCCTACAATTTTTCAGAAATGACTTTATACACTACCAGACTATTATATTGTATTTTCTTTTTACATTTTACCTTAGCCTTCCGTTGGAAAGCAATGAGGTATATTGAATGTACAGAAAAATTTACAATTATTAGACACCAGCAGAATGTAATGCATTTTCTGGCCCGCTACGGCCGTCGTCAGCATTCTTTGTGTCTCACTGGATAGTGTTACTTTATAAATTGAATGTATTTAACTCAACTATTTTAACAAATAGAAACTGGGAATTATTTCCTTCCGAAGGTAACTTTATATTATATTCAACATTTTTCATTTTTCGAATTTATTCTATGAGCTAAATTTCAGTTATGTATTTTATAAAGCTTTTTTGTAATAGTTCTATTCCTAAAATTTTTCAGAAATGACTTTATACACTACCAGACTATTATATTGTATTTTCTTTTTACATTTTACCTTAGCCTTCCGTTGGAAAGCAATGAGGTATATTGAATGTACAGAAAAATTTACAATTATTAGACACCAGCAGAATGTAATGCATTTTCTGGCCCGCTACGGCCGTCGTCAGCATTCTTTGTGTCTCACTGGATAGTGTTACTTTATAAATTGAATGTATTTAACTCAACTATTTTAACAAATAGAAACTGGGAATTATTTCCTTCCGAAGGTAACTTTATATTATATTCAACATTTTTCATTTTTCGAATTTATTCTATGAGCTAAATTTCAGTTATGTATTTTATAAAGCTTTTTTGTAATAGTTCTATTCCTACAATTTTTCAGAAATGACTTTATACACTACCAGACTATTATATTGTATTTTCTTTTTACATTTTACCTTAGCCTTCCGTTGGAAAGCAATGAGGTATATTGAATGTACAGAAAAATTTACAATTATTAGACACCAGCAGAATGTAATGCATTTTCTGGCCCGCTACGGCCGTCGTCAGCATTCTTTGTGTCTCACTGGATAGTGTTACTTTATAAATTGAATGTATTTAACTCAACTATTTTAACAAATAGAAACTGGGAATTATTTCCTTCCGAAGGTAACTTTATATTATATTCAACATTTTTCATTTTTCGAATTTATTCTATGAGCTAAATTTCAGTTATGTATTTTATAAAGCTTTTTTGTAATAGTTCTATTCCTACAATTTTTCAGAAATGACTTTATACACTACCAGACTATTATATTGTATTTTCTTTTTACATTTTACCTTAGCCTTCCGTTGGAAAGCAATGAGGTATATTGAATGTACAGAAAAATTTACAATTATTAGACACCAGCAGAATGTAATGCATTTTCTGGCCCGCTACGGCCGTCGTCAGCATTCTTTGTGTCTCACTGGATAGTGTTACTTTATAAATTGAATGTATTTAACTCAACTATTTTAACAAATAGAAACTGGGAATTATTTCCTTCCGAAGGTAACTTTATATTATATTCAACATTTTTCATTTTTCGAATTTATTCTATGAGCTAAATTTCAGTTATGTATTTTATAAAGCTTGTTTGTAATTGTTCTATTCCTACAATTTTTCAGAAATGACTTTATACACTACCAGACTATTATATTGTATTTTCTTTTTACATTTTACATTTTACCTTACGTAAAAAGAAAATACAATATAATAGTCTGGTAGTGTATAAAGTCATTTCTGAAAAATTGTAGGAATAGAACTATTACAAAAAAGCTTTATAAAATACATAACTGAAATTTAGCTCATAGAATAAATTCGAAAAATGAAAAATGTTGAATATAATATAAAGTTACCTTCGGAAGGAAATAATTCCCAGTTTCTATTTGTTAAAATAGTTGAGTTAAATACATTCAATTTATAAAGTAACACTATCCAGTGAGACACAAAGAATGCTGACGACGGCCGTAGCGGGCCAGAAAATGCATTACATTCTGCTGGTGTCTAATAATTGTAAATTTTTCTGTACATTCAATATACCTCATTGCTTTCCAACGGAAGGCTAAGGTAAAATGTAAAAAGAAAATACAATATAATAGTCTGGTAGTGTATAAAGTCATTTCTGAAAAATTGTAGGAATAGAACTATTACAAAAAAGCTTTATAAAATACATAACTGAAATTTAGCTCATATAATAAATTCGAAAAATGAAAAATGTTGAATTAAATTATTTAGTTAAATACAACCATATCGAACATGCTGCTGGCGTCTTTTCGTGTACGCTTAGTAAAGCTGTTTCATCCGCAAGTATTGACGTTTGGGTGTAGTTGTTTGTTGGCATGTCCGAAGTATGTATTAAGTATAAAAGGGGAATTATTGTAACTAAGGGGACCTTCCATTCTTGAGGATAGTATTAAAGGGGTAAAATAGCATTAAAAAAAGCAATAATTTTCTTTGCTATGCCAGGTAACTCCAAAAGCATTTTGTTATTGATCTTATCAATACAAGGCGCTTTCTTGGGGCTTACATCCAAAATAGTCTTTTCGATTTCTATTATATCAAATCTTATGGAAACAGCTGCCCTAACATTAACAGTTGTTAACCCGACTGCTATATCATGAGATATATTTGGGTATTAAATAATAAACAAACAAATTCTTGCCCAACATCCATTCAAGCTTCTTAATGGTGGTTTAGAGTTAACTAACTGGTCTTTTGAGATTTCGAGCTGCACGCCATAATTAGTAGTTTGATTGCTTAGTTGCATCAAGTTCCTTAAGATATTTTTCCAGGAATGATGTTTTTTCTTAAGTTGAAGGGATCTGTGCAATTGCCACTCTCTTCAAACTCTCCTTTTTCAGTCAAGAGTCGCTTGACATCTATAGAATATATTTTATTATTATTTTTGGTTTTTTTGATAACTGTCACGTCTGGCTGACGGCGCTAAAGCTGGCCACACACGAGTGATTTGTGCGTGTGATTTGTTCGCGTACAATATCTCCACATACGACGAACAAATCACAATAACCTTATACGTCAAAAAGAAAACATGAATTTTGAAGCGGTTGATGCAATTAAAAATTTGATAATTTATTTTTGTACACAACAAAAAAATAAAAAAGTTGCTTTTTAAAATCATTTTAAGTAGTTTTCGTAATGCATTTTTATGTTGTATGACTCTCTGAGGGTTTTTTGAACATTGAGGACTAACTGGAGGACCGGGAATGATGGACTATACCTTATTTTGTAGATAAATATGCCGAGTGGCTTTTAAAAAACATATGGAAATTACAACTCCGCAATATATACAATTTGGCGTTTCGTTGTATACTAAAATAAAAAAATTTTAAAATGTTCACACACAAGCCCACTAACACATCGAACAAGTCACGAGAAATTGAAAATTTTTAATTACTTTTGCTTTTTCCGCGCCCATAGCCATTTACAAGTAACAAGACGTCGAGCACGAACAAATCACACGCACAAATAACTCGTGTGCGGACAGCTTAAGTAACCAGACGGAGATACAATTCTAAATGGCTTCATTATATAGGTAGCAACAATTATAGGTGTGCGCTCGAAAGATAATTTTAAGGAAACTTCAACATGAATCATTTTTTTACGCCGCCAATAGATGACGTCTGCAATTTGTTGCTGATTAGTAGGTCAATATGTTGGTTGTTCACATGCGACCACTTTTAAATCAATTTTAGAAATTGTAATAAACATCATAGATGTTTCACAAAATGATTGATTTGATCTTATTTTCAAGTGGTGGCAAGAAATAAGTTATAACTAAAATTTAATTTTATATTAAAATAATAGTTGTTATTTTTTTAAAGAAAGTACCCTGAAATGGATCCTCTTTTTAATGTTTACCTACATGAAAAACTGCTTAAATTACTTAAAACAATGTTTCAGTCTAACAGTGAGTTTGGAGAGGCAAAAATGCATTTAAACCTTGAGGTTTTAAACTAAACTTTTAACCAGTTATTGTATCTTTAAATTTATAGAAATCTTATCTATTTGTTACTATCGAATTCACTATTACGTTAAGTACAAAACAACAATCAAACTATTAACCTCAAATCAATAAGACAAACTTATACATAAATTCCTTGATTTTTCGAGTACACACAATTCGCAATTAAGGTTTTCATAAAATTTCAAAGCACCAATAAAAGCTGAATATTCTAAGAGCAAGGTCAATTAAAGAAACATAACCTCTAACCGCAACATAAACTTAAACTAGATTTTATTTCAATAAAAGCAAAGAATCAATTAAATATTTACAGATAAAATGAGCAAGGAATAATTGAATCAATAATGATAAGTAATGATTTAATTTCATTTGTACGAAAAAAAATTTTATTTAAAAAATTAAAGGCTGGGACTTCTTCATTTAAATGTTTGCCTCTAACACACTCAGTTTGAAGTGTAACTGCCGTATTCATAAAAAATAAAATAAGTTTGAAATGTGTTTTACGGCAAAATTTTCAATAAAAATTGTTCTTCAAATGGTTTTCAAATCCATTTTATTTGTGAATACGGCAGTTAATATATCGTCCCCTTAATATAACAATAGCGTATATGCTCATACGTTATTATTTTTTTATTGCATATTTAGAATCTCCATCATTAATTTTATGTCTGGTCAAAGTTTCGTCAAATTCTACTTCCAAAAAGTGGGTCAAAATGTCGTTGGAAAAAGTAGTCTATAATTTCTTGTTCAAAATTTTCCTTCAATAAGTGTGTAAGCTCATATGCGCTATTTTACTTGAAATTGCCACTCCGAAGTTGTTAAACGATAAATAGTGTACATATACGCATTATACTCCATTTTAGCCTGTAGAAAAAAAATACAATTTATGAAAACTTTAACTCATAAAATAGCTTATAATTACACACTATTGTTTGAGAAATAGTTTCGTTCCGACCATCGAAAGCTGCATGATCTCCAAAATTTGTGCAAGAAGAATGTAATTCCTCGTGGTTCGCAGTCATTTTTTTTTTAACTTACAAGGTGGAAAGAAGCGAAATTGTTTAGATGAGCCAGATGTAGCAGAGGAAGAGAAAGAAGACGAATGAACTTCTAGTTGTTTTTGATTTACGCAATGTATACCTTAATTTGTCATAATTTTTTGTTTATAATAACCCAAATTGGAAAGTAATGAATAAATGCCACTGAATTGACAAAACTATGAATTAATCACTGTTTTATAATGTTACAAATTGATATTTTTGAGATCAAATATTTTAATAAAAATACTGAAAAATTATTGAATAAAACAGCGTATACCATACAAAATAAAATAGTGTATCAGATACATCATACGAATTTCTTAAAAAATAAAATAGCCTATATGGAGGACTTGCACTTTGAATGACATAATTATGGTCTTAAAGGATGCGTAAAATAAAAAAAATTGGTCAGTTTAAAGGCAAGAAACGGTTTTATGTATTCGTCGAAAAATCCAATATAAAAAATTTTTATTTACCGCGATATTGAGGTTTTAATAGACATCCGATTTGACAAAAACTTTAAACACGATTTTCTCAAAACCCCAAACAAATTATACGCTATTGTTATATTGAGGGGACGATATATAGTAATATTAATAAACATTGCGATCCTGAATTAAAATTAAAATATGTATTTATATTTCCCTTCTAAAATTTCAGACCAATTTTTATTAATTTAAATCTGAATATGAAAACCTAAGGGGCAGAGAAATGACAGCAACAATTTGGTTTGTCTTTTATCTCATTTATTTTTAAGGCAGGTTTCGAACCGGTTTCTTTAAAGGGAGTCAACAGCAATTTTTTAATTTTAATTTTTTGCAAAAAAAAAAAAAAAAAAAAAAAAAAAAAACCATAGACATAGACAGTGATCACTGCCAAACTTTATGTTATTCTGTAATTCTTTAATTGACCCCTTAAACTGGTGCATGTTTGGGGCATAATTTGCAAATATTTTTTTGTTATACCCTTCACCACAGGTGGTAAATAGGGTATATATAAGTTTGTCATTCCGTTTGTAATTCCTATAATATTAATGTTAGACCCTAAAAAGTATATATATTCTGGGTCCTTATGAGGAGCGAAGTTGATTTAACGATGTCCGTCTGTCCGTTGAAATGGGTTTTCCGCAGACCCCATATATGATGGGGGCCAGGTTTTTATATATTTATGTCACATATGGTCCGGAATTGTTTGCTATTGAAATTCAGCAAGATCGGTCCACAAATGGCTGAGATATGAGTAAAAAACCACGATTGCCTCAATTTTTTTCCTTTAAAGGTCCAATTAGACGTGACATTACCATACCAACACTGTATTACCAAATCGAAATAAACATACCATACAAACCAATTCAATTTTGGTGTCTACGGTCATACACTGGCTATGGTAATACAGTGTTGGTAATGTGTTTTTTTTTGTTGTTTTTTTATACCCTTCACTACAAGTGGTGGATTTTTTTTGTAAAGTATTTAATTTTACGCATACACATACACATTAATGCATGTATGTATATGATATGCCGCTCAAATAAAGAAACAAACTCATAGACTCAATATATTTTAATTTAACGCTTCTTTAGTAAAAGCATTCGTAGCCGAGTTGTTAAGTTTTCTCCTTAACCTGATGATATTGTCAGTTCGAATCCCAAAAATATTTTTTTTTCATTTTTTTTATTTAATTTTTTTATGTTCTAAAAAACGATTTTAAAATTATAAAACGAATTTCAAACATCAACTTTGGCAAAAGAGGAAACGGGCTTAGGTACATATAAACATTTTTTGTTTTTTTATATTCTTCGGCATGACGAAATGAAAAGTTGGCGTTGCTCTATTAATATTTCTTTATACCTATCTAAAGAACGTTATTTATGTATATAACTTTTTGTTCTTATCTAATCATGGTAAAGGGTATATAAGATTCGGCATAGCCGAATAAACCACTCTTACTTGTTTTTATTTAAGGTGTTTGCAAACAAAATTCTTATAACTAATATTGTGAAGACCCAATCAGAATGTTGCTTGCATTGTGAATTTGTCCTTAAGTGTTCCCTATGTAACTTATTCCGATTTTTACTGACGCATCTAAATGGGGTGGATTAACATTAGAGTTTATTTTTTCCCGCTCTTTTTGGATTCCCGGGAAAACGTGGAATAAAAATCATATTCCCGGGATCCCGGGTTTCCCGCCCAATTTTTTTCCCCACACCACAAAAGTGGAGAGGGTATTATGAATTTGTGCTAATGTTTGTAACACCTTAAAATATTGGTCCTTAAAGTATACCGATCGACTCAGAATCACTTTCTGTGTCGAACTGACTACTGACCCGGTAGGTTAGCTGGTAGTGAGCTAGTCTATCGGCGCCGGGGTTGCGGGTTCGATTCCCGCCAGAGACTCTGGTTTAGTTCCTGCAGACAACCGTAGAGCTTCGCGGGATTAGCTTAGGGAATTAAAAAAAATTTCCGTCCGTCTGGCTGTCCATGTATCGAATCGTAGGACCACGAGGGCAGATAGGGGGAAATTTCCGCCTCTCACAAACTTAAAACCCGATTTTAATGAAGTTTATAAACAAATATAAATCCAAATTTATATGGACACATAAGCATGACGGTCGGGCTTGACTATACATACTTTCTTACTTGTTTTATTTATTTTTTTTTTCCTAATTTCTCCAATGAAACTAGCAACCAATGCAAGCGAATTAATAGAAAAACGCGCAATTCGCCTGGTACAACTTTGCCAATATGTGAAAAACAAGGCTTACAAGCCCATCTAGTATTCAATTCGCCTTATGTTAAGCCAAAGTAAGGAAACTTGTCAAGGTGAATTCACTAAAGGTGGCGGAAAAACTGCACACAACAATCCAAAAACAACAGAGATTTTTTGCATTGCATTGTTAATGTTTACGGTTCGAATTGTCGCCCAGTCTACAACTGACATGAAATGCTTAATTTTAACACTAACATGATGTTAGTGTCAAGCAAAGACTTATCGTGTTAGAGGTTTTCTCATATTATAACACGGTTGTTAATTGCAATGTTTTAACAACGCTTTTATAACATCATGTTATAATAGCAATGTCGGTTGTAAATATGGAGTTAGAAATGGTAAACATTGTAATACCAAAACAAAAAAGTCAGCAGGCTTATTGTCGCCACCTGTATGTAGTAAATTCGCCTTGAAACTTGTAAACTATATTTTTTCAAGGTGGTCCCAAAGATACAGATGATTAATGCGCTTTGCCTTTTGTTTTGTACTGTTATGATATTTAGGCTATCTTGCCAAGTAGATACGAACACAATGGAAACTAAAATAGACTTTAAATAAGCAACATAGGCTATTTCAGTGTGATTTACAAAAGTTCTGGAAAAATTAATTCTGTTAATTTTTAATTTATATACGAAGTTTTTTTTCTAATATTTTAATATTTTCACAAGTTGCCATATTAGTTTCAAAATTATATAAGTACCACCACTTTTTTTACATTTAGTACCACTGTGCCCTGTAAATTGAGGTCCAAGTCTGCTTCTTTTCTGCTCCTAATTATATTGTGAGATTGTTTTATGATGCCTGCACAATAATCGTTTGTACTCGAAGTTACTCAGGTAGTCGCAAGAGCTTGTGGCAATAATGTTGCTGTGAAGACAAACTTTCAACTTGTTTTTGTTATGGGTAAAATTGTTTTTGTTGTAAGTTCCACATATTTACACGTAATATAATAAGTTTTGATTGTTTTCCGCCACTTAGAGGTAAAAACAACAAAAAACAAATAAAAAAATAATTGTATTCATAAAATATTTTTATATTTATTTTCTATTTAGCGGTCACGCGTTCCAATAAATTGCGATAGTATTTGAATTAAATAAAAGAAATTACTAAATTCAAGATAAACAAAAAAAAAGTGTAAATTTTTAAAAGATTTCTGAATGAAATGGAAATGTAGTGTTGGAAATATTGATATCAAAATTGGAATTCGCTTGAAATTAAAAAACTTTTTCTTTTGAAATATGTATTATTAAGTAATTTCTTAAAATATAACAGTTTACGGTTTAAACGAATCTTTCATAAAAGTCTTGAAAAGTTTTTTTAATAACCAAAGGTCCAATTAGACGTGACATAACCATAACAAAACTGTATTACCATCACCTCTGTATTACCCAAACGACATAAACATACCATACAAACCAATTAAATTTTGGTTTCTAAATTCGGCTTGCGTTACGGCTGTGGCATTATGTTTATATCACGTCTTATTTGAGCTTAAGATATAACTTAATGGAATCGGTAGCATAACATCCTGAACAAATTTGCCTTAATGCCAAAAGTCACGTCAAGATAATTAAATTATTAAATTATTTAAATCAATTAAACGAACTTAAAGATCATCCTAATATGGTGTTGATGTTGAGGCATTGGGTTGTCAATTATTATAGATAACAAATGTGAATTTCAATAAAACCTTTTGGATTAAGAAAACAAAGTATGGAAGAATGGTTAGAAGACTCGTAATAATGCGATCTCAATATTTTTGGATAGCTCTAAAATGGATTTCAAACTTGATTTGAAATGTTTTTGACTTATTTCCTAAAAAACAGGACTGTTATTAATGTCTGGACTTTTAAAGTCTGGACAATCTGTAAGAAAAGGACTGATAAGCAGATGATTTTTTTTTTATAATTCCCTAGACACTTGTCTGCAGGAAAGAAACCAGAGTATCTGGCGGGAATCGAACCCGCAACCCCGAGGTTGATAGACTAGCTCACTACTAGCTAGCCTACCGGGTCAACTAAATCAAGATTGTGTTGGACATTGCAAAGATTCAAGATCAAAAATGAAAGAACAGTTTCGAAACTTTGGACAATTCGGTGGTAGTTGTGTAAACTATATAACGTGAAAAATATGATGATTCACTCATTCATTTCTTGTAGGGTAGATTAAACAGGGAGTATGTTTGCAGTATGAAAATCTGTTCCTTTGGGTCAAACTTAGGCTACAACATATATATTGAACTTATTTTGGAGTTTAGGTTCCATTCCAGACTTAGTAATTAGTTCCCGTTCTGTTACCATGTATCACTGTCTTCCAGACGTCCTGTATTACCTGTCTAACCGGTTCAATAAAGGTGTGAATTCACATCAAATCAGTGCCAGACTGAAATGTTTTGTCTTTAAGATTTCTATGACAAAGCAGTTTGAGTCTTAGATCCCCGAAAGTCGGACAATAACAGAGAAGATGGTTAGATTTGTCCAGTTTAACATAATCATCGTCCTAAGACCCTTCCTCACGGTGCACTTAACACTGGGTCAAAATAATGCGTTGACCAGTGCCATTTTACTCCTTCGCCACAAAGCCGTGGCACCAGAGCAAGGGTGCCAACTTCGAATCCATGCATTTGGACACTTCATCCCCCTCGATAAAGGGCGGAGCCTATCTAACACTCCTACCATTTGATGGTCAAATGTCAACCGGTTGCAATGTAACTCCACACCGAGCAATGACTTACTCTGCCCGCGATATGGGTATTAAACCACAACCACCACGTTACTCCCCAAAAGGGGTCTCACCATAACCAGGTTGGGACCTTAGTCCCAAGGGCGTCCTGGTTCCCGTGGCACTGAATAAAGACTTCGGCCAGCTTTGTAAACAGTGAAGATGGTCAGTTGACTCTTCTTCTTCTTCCTCGTACTAGTTACATTTACAAAACCCATTGGAAGGGAGCCAACTAGAACAATGCCCAGTTAGTGTCGCCATTAGGTTACTGAGGAGAGGTCTGACCAGCTTAAGTTCTTTTACCGTCTATAATGGAACAGATATTCCTGGTTTTTCCACAGGTAGTTTTAGCGAACCATCTCTGACTAGCAAGAACATAAAACTTGTGTGCAATGATTTGCTTGTTCCTCGAAAGTGGAATGCCTACATCACAAATTGAACCATATAGTGGTGCCTGCTTGCTCCAACAAGTCATGCAGTTGTTATGCATGGTCCCATGTCTTGGGACCCATTTAAGGGTCCATCTCTTCTTGATACGCCCGCCATTCTTGAACATTTCTCAATGTGATGAGCACATTTTTAGGGATCTTATGGCCGCATTACTGTCGGTGTTAATTTGAATATCCCTGCCAAATATCTTATAATACTGAATGAGCTTCGCGGCTGTGTAGATGGCGATTATTTCGGCCTGAATGACACTGTAACGGTCCGATAACCGTTTAGGAATACTCCAGTCCAGCTGCTCGGAGTAAATACCAGAACTGTATCACAAAATGCTCACAGTGAAGCAATGAAGATCGGCTCAGGTAATCTCATTCAGAACTCTAGCAAGCTTGATTTTGTAATCTCTCCATGCCCTTGTCTTTAGTCTTACTGCTGTGTTTACCGCTTAATTTTTGCCAGGATATCTGGTGTTAGCCAATCAAGATTGTAAACAGTGTCTTAGAAGGTGTGCTCCTAATGGCAGGAATCAAAGTTATGACCATTATTCTCAGTATACGTTCAAACTTGATTGTATGTTTTTCCCGTTGAGCGCCATCCACCGAACAGCTACACCGGAAAATAGAATGGATTTGTTGGCACATTCAAATAACCAGTCTACATTCCTTGGGTTGATTCCCCAGCTTAGGCCGGATATGGTTTTAATTTTAAGTTTGCTGTCTTATATTAGTCAACGATATCTGGCATTTAAGGAGGGCTTCAGTGTGACCTCAATAATCTTTGGGTTCGCATATTGTATGATTTTGTGTATATCGTAAGTTCCAGAGCTTCAAAATTTTATGCCTTCGGCCCCAAGAAATTAATTTTCTTGTCCAACGTAATTAAGATTTAATGGATGCTTCAAAATTTTGTTGAAAATTCTAAAAAAAACCTTCGTCAATTTTATGCAATTTATATAATTTTTTATCATTCCTAATAGATAAAACATCCAAGCTAAACTACAAAGAAAAAGTATACAAGACGTGGAAACTAAGATTATTAGGATCGAAACATATTCATAGCCTCTGTTGATAGATTGGTTGGTAGCCATTAAACGGACATATTTTAAAAGTACTGGGATCAAATTTTTGAATTACAATAAATGTTGACTAAAATTTTATTTCAAATTGTTTTGCAATTTTGATCGTTATTGAATGCCGTGTTTACAATTAATATCCGCATTTTATTTAAAATATTTTTCATCAAACAAAATATTGTTGAAACTTTGGTCACATGCATAAAAATACGACTTCATGAGAAACAAAATTTCTTATTGTTTAATTTGGTTAAATTTTCACTATGTCCTTTATTATTAAGGCATTTAAATACATTTTTATATAATTACATCTCCACTTGGTTTTTTTTATTTTTTATTCGCAAGAGACACCTGATGTATCATGATCATGCTTCATGAACTTTTTTATATTTTTTTCAGAAATTATTATTAATAAATGGCAAGTTTTATATAAATGGTGTATATGAGTGTATTTATTTCGTGATATCATATTTATACAGCGTAGTAACGTTTTTTTCTGTTTGAAAAACCAAAAAAAGCAGAAAAAAATATAATGAAGAAATATAATTTTCAATGTCACCTTTTACATATTCGTACGTTATTTTTTTACTTTTATGTACGTCTTTTTTTGTACATTACGTGACTTCTTCTTTCACTTAATATTTCTTTAATTTTCTCATTTGATAAATTTTCAGTTTATTTTTCACACCATAGACACCAACTAATATCAGCTCCTTGCAAATTATTATTGGAGATTTTTGATATTTGGAATACACTTTAAAAAAGTTTCGATAAATTGTATATTGGCTATTATTTTCTTGATTACCCGATTAGGGTAGGCTAGCTAGCGGTAGGCTAGCTGGTAGTGAGCTAGTCTATCAGCGCCGGGGTTGCGGGTTCGATTCCCGCCAGAGACTGTGGTTTCTTTCCTGCAGACAAGCGCAGAGCTTCGCGGGGTTTAGCTTAGGGACTTAAAAAAAAAAGGTTACCACAAAGCATCTCCATCTTACACATTTTGTTGCAGTTGTTTTCGGGGCTTCTTATGTAAGATTTCACTTTCCTGGCTCCTGGAGTATCTTTCCATTCAGGATTGTTATTTTTCCTTGTATCAGTTTCGTTAATCGGTTGTTGTTCCTGCTAAGTAGATGATTGGTCTGTTGTATCAGGTACTAGGATAATGGGGCTGCCATATTTCGTTGCCTAGAAACTCCTTGCATTTGGCGTAATCGTGGGGAACCTTGCTTATCTGATTTTTACCTTTTTTCAGAGGGGTGGCGACCGCCTGACCTTTTCAATGATGTTATCCTTTTTTCTAGAGGGTGGGGGATTAGGGAACTTTTTGGATGGATGATGAACATTTTTCGTCCTCTGCCAGGAATCGAACCTAGGGTGCTTAGTTTTGTACGCAAGCACTTTAACCAATAATAAAGTTGAACCTTAAGTATGCCAACATTTTTATTGAAACATGTAAGTTGTTACATCTATATATATAAAAATAAGTCCGTATATGTACGTCGCCGAACTACTCATAAACGCGTCGTGCGATAACGCATGTGTGTGCGGTGCGTATGTGAAGTGAGTGTGTTTTTGCCGCAGGAAAACCAACTTTATTAAAAACAAGTGTGTTTCTTTTCTTATTTTGTTTTGCCGTGCGAAGCAGGCAACGGGCCCGCTAGTAACCTATAATTAAGTCACAAAATTTGTCTTTAAATTTAACAAAACGTTACGCTCCAGGACGTCCCTACCTTCCTTGCGCCCTAGCTTTGGCTCTAACTTGGGGTTTGCAGATCTTCTTTCCTGCTATGTGGGTTAAAACTACTGCTCTTACGTGAGATATCTAAAATACAGTTTATGTCACAAAACATTTCGTAAAATTTTTAGAAAGTCACACTTGGGGGAGGAGAACTCGTTTACTATGGCCTAACTTTACAGCTGTGGAAAACATTTACATGGATACCTGCTTTGGTAGCCACTGGTCATTCAACCGCTCCCCGAGTGTAAGCTCAACCAGCACAATCAGGTAGCAATTTAATTGCATAATCCGGCCAGTAATTCAGTCGCCCGTCGTGTTGGATCTGAAGCTTCCTCACTTTCCTTGCTTTTGGAAAAATGCTTGCAGCATCTATTGAGTAGCAACAGCACCTAGGTATGATCCTCCATCAGGCTTAACTCTCCCACAAGTTTTGAAAAATCAGCCCTTTAGAGGGTTTTTAGCATATCCCTTACCATTGGGTGGAAATCCACAGCTACCATTCATTATATTCCACTTTGTTATTATAACTTTTCAACGCAAAACAAAGATAATCATCCTGAAAGACAAAAAGACTTTTACACAAAAAGCATACTAACAAATAGTCACTCCGGTTCCGTGCCCTACGGTCTCCCGTGGTACTAGATAGGATCTCTGGTCAGCCATGGTCTCCTGAGATCTGCCAATTTTTGGATTTTTGCGAGTCCCAGGTATTGACTGCACGTGATTTCCCCGGAGGCAGGATGTAACAGTAAAAGGTGAAATATCCTTAATACCCTTGTCCCTACAAACGGCTGGGAGGCCTAACAGTACAGCACTCTCAACACCGAATGGAATGCAATGTGGCTTAAAACTACATGGCTGTAGTGTAGTGGTATCCGAAATATCCGTAACAATCCATTTATTACCTCCTTTTTGTATGCTTCTTGTCTTTGTGTTAACAGATGGGACTCTCATTAGCGGCGATCTTAAGGAGATCTACCCGGTAACTTTATTAAGAAGAATCAAGCTAAATTTATAGATTTAAATATGAATCAATTATCAGTTGATAAAGTCCCACTTTCTCTCACTCTCTCTCTCTCTTTAACCCTTTTTCAATAAAATCTTGTTTTTGACAAAAAATGTTTTAATTTTCATTTTTAAAAGCTTTTGCACAAAAATAGTTAATTTTGTAAAAAAATTTATATTTTTCCAGTAACGTACCTTTTTAAAAAAAAATACCGTTTTAAAAACGTACCATTAAAAAAGGACCTTTTTAAAAGGACATTTTTTTAAATATTTTTTTGAAAAATTAAGTATTTTATTTGAGGGGCTTAAAGCACAAGGGATTTAAGTGACTTATGTTAAATAATGAGACAAAAGCGGTTGTTTCGCTTATGCTCCATGCGAAGCAGGTATTTCAATGTCAAGTGCTTGAATTGTTCACCATATCTAGCGTGCGGATGATAACTACATTCACCTCTTGTGCTCTGAACAACTTCTCCGAACTATACCTATAATTCCATTGTAAACTCAATTTTAGAAAAAGGCACTTAAACCCCTTGTGCTTTAAACCCCGCATTTATAATTCATTTTGTATTCCCAAAAAATTACTTTGATAAAAAAGTATTTTTTTTTACCAAAAATTGCATTTTACTTAAAAGAACATTTTGACAAACCATGAACTTTAAGCCGCCTTTAAAAAGTATTTTTCTATAGAAAATTACCTTCTTAAAGTAAATATCTTTTTGCAAAAGGAATATTTTTTCCTTTTCAAATTAGTTAATAAATAAATAATCACATAAGTTTAATTCGGATTTCTTATCAGTTTGTTAATAAGGAAAACTTTACCTTCTTAAAATATTTATTTTATTAAAATATAAATGCATACAATATTTAAGAGATAGGCCTAGGAAAGGTTTAAGACAATAACAAATAATTAAATTGTAAACTAAAATAAATCATTAAAAATTTTATTTAAAAAATTAAAATTTATAGTTTCAATTTAAATTATTTATAAATTTTTTACTTTAACACTTTGGTGCGAAGAGACACATTAATAACGAGTTTAATAACATTCCATTCCATTTGTTTGTTAATTAAAAACAAAATTTATGCATCCTCAATTTTCGTTGGCGGCCTCTAGAGAAATTTCATTTCTAGCAGTGTAAGCGCAATTGTAATGGAGTTTTAACTTTAATGTTTAATGTACGATTTCAGTCAATTTAAACACTTGTTCGAATTAGGTAGTGCAGTGTTTGTATTAAAATTTCTTCTATTATAAAAAAAAAAATATTTGATAGAGTTACATTAAACGTAAATATTATAACTATCAATAACAACGACATCAGCCATTTATAGCAAATCACAACAACAAATGAGTTTTACGTTCAATTCATTCATAAGAAATTTTAATGTTTACCTATTAGTGTGGGTATGTGTGTGTTTGAATGAATGTTTGGTGGTTGCCAAAAAATGACACAACATCTAAAGATGCTCAGAGCTTACACTGATGATGGCTGGGGATGAGTTGCTCATGTTTATGTATCGAATAGGAAATGTGAAGATGTTCCTTGTTTGTGATGCTGCTGTTGGACCGACAGACAGACTGGTTCGTTGTTTGTTTGGCTTTGTAGAGAAAGTTTTATTTGTTTTCACTTTTACTTGTTTCAACAGATCCACGACCGGGTGTTGTCTTAAAATTGTATGTTTTCCATCTTTTTCGATATTTTTTTTTGTTTTTCTGGTAAAAGGTCAGGACTTGTCGCCGAGAAGCTAAAAAATGAATGAAATAAAAAAAAAGATTAAAAAATGTTTGATAAAAGCATATTTGTGGTATAACAAAAACAAAAACAATGTACAGGCTGGTTTTTGGCTGAATAGCAGAGGGATGGCATTACTGACTGCATAATACGAAAGACTTAGGACATAAACTTTGACAAAATAAAGATAATTTAGAAAGACTTAAGCAACAAGCTTGTTGTTGAATGTGGGTAGAGGAAAACCTTAAGACACGAACTCTTATCAAAATATAAAAAGTAAAACAACAATATCTGTGATTCAACTACAACAAATTCAAATTAAATTCGCGGAATTAACAAATAAACTTATTTGAATTTATATAATTTATTCAATACATTTTTTTTTATTATGAATTTACTTTTCTTTGCAGCTTGTGGATTAACCACAAACAACTTTAATGATTTTCAATTGTAAATTCCACAAAAAAAAAAAAAAATCTTAAAGGAAAAATCCATAGGGAAATATGGCCGCCTCATTGTTTACAGATTGCAGTAGTATGCAAGGCTCAACTACAAGTTCATCCAGTGACATGATGACTCTTACCACAGCTGCCTCCTCTTGGTGTGCTATACCGGCTTGTACGCGCATACGCCTTATACGTTTGCTAAGACCTCACAGTCGCCGAATTTTAGTTACTCCTGGGGCTGTACCCTCTTATGGGTTCTCGGTAAGGGGTGGCAAGGAATTTAGCACAGGAATTTTTGTGTCCAGTGTTGATCGCAATAGTGAGGCAGAGCAGAAGGGATTAAGGGTGAGTAGAACAATTATTATAAATAAAATTTTTTTTTTTTAAAAGTACCATTATTCAACAAGAAGTATATTTTCACGGAAAAATCCGCTTTTCCTTTCAAAAAAAGTAGTTTTTACATAAAAGTACCTTTTAACAAAAAAGTACCTTTCAACAAAAAAGTACCTTTAAAAAAATGTACCTTTAAAAAAAATGTACCTTTTAACAAAAAAGTACATTTTATCAAGTTTCTTTTAACAGAAAAGTACCTTTTAACAAAATAGTACCTTTTAAAAAAAAGTACCTTTGAACAAAAAGTACCTTTTAACAAAAAGTACCTTTTAACAAAAAGTACCTTTTAACAAAAAGTACCTTTTAACAAAAAGTACCTTTTAACAAAAAGTACCTTTTAACAAAAAGTACCTTTTAACAAAAAGTACCTTTTAACAAAAAGTACCTTTTAACAAAAAGTACCTTTTAACAAAAAGTACCTTTTAACAAAAAGTACCTTTTAACAAAAAGTACCTTTTATTAAAAAAGTACCTTTTAACAAAAAAGAACCTTTTAGCAAAAAAGTAACTTTCAATAAAAAGTACCTTTAAACAAAAAAGTACTTTATAACAAAAAAGTACCTTTTAACAAAAAAGTACTTTATAACAAAAAAGTACCTTTTAACAAAAATTTACCTTTTAACAAAAAAGTACATTTTAACAAAAAAGTACTTTTTAAAAAAAAGTTCCTTTTACCAAAAAAGTACCATTTAACAAAAAGTACCATTTAACAAAAAAGTGCAATTTAAACCAAAAGTACCTTTTATAAAAAATTCACGTTTTAACAAAAAAGTAAATGTTAAAAAAGTACCTTTTAACAAAACAAGTAGCTATTGTTATAAACCTTTTGTTAAAACCTTTTTTACAAAAAAGTAGTTTTCCAAAATACATATGTACATATGTATGTAAATTTTTCTAAAATGTTGATGACGTTCAGTGAATAAATAAATAAATAACAATGATATGTTTTCCAAATACACGTAAACCTCGATTTACGCGGTTTATTGGTAGCGAACAAAGTACTTAAATCAAATGCACATAAAATAATGTTAAGAATTAGTACAAAATCGTTTTTCGGGAAAATAATTAGGTGGCAGAAATAAATAAAGAAGAACTTAATTGCTCCAAAGTTTTTAGCTATGATCAAACTTTACAATTATTGGACTTCCCACACGTAACTACTATTTTTATTACACAATTGTTTGATTTTGTATAACGTTCGCTTGGTCAAACATCGTCTAATAATTTATGAATTTCATTATTCGACTATTTTTTCAGAAAAAATTTTGGTTAATCAACAAACATTTTGTAAACAGAAAGCTTAAGGCTAATTAATTTAGTGGTCACACTTTTTTCTATTTTTTCGTATTTGTTAAATGTGAACATACCTTAAGGGTGACAAGGAGTATTTCCAAATCAATATTTTTTAAACAAAAATCGGAACCAGTCTTCAAAAATTTTAGCAGTTACCCATTTCTGATGTATGTTATAGTGATATCGCGTAGAAAAGAAGGCGTAAACGAAATTGCGTAAATTAAGTTTCGCATCAATAGATGCCTACCGTACATAGGGACATTTTCATTTCTTCGCACGTGACATTTGCATGCCTTCATAGATGTAGACATTTTGCAAAAATAGTAGTTACTGAAAAAAAGTTGTATCATGATGTTTAATTTAGAGGGTACTATTTATATTTTAAAAAGATTTTGTTATTCGTGCTTAATTCCCAGTTTTTATTATTGATAAAAACACTTGAAATTTATTGTTGATGGGACAAGCTATTCCTATGCGCATTTCACTGGTTGCTTAGGCCAGATCATCAGGAAACTTCATCCATAAAGATTTTTGAAAAACTAAAGATATTAAATCAAATAAAGATATTAAACCTATTTATATTTGAAAAAACAAGATTCACATTAAGAATATTGTTGTCCAAATTATCGGGTAAAATAGGGGCATACCGTACGTGACAAAACAAAACGCAACAATTGCATTTATTATGTTTAGTATTTTTTTTTTAATGAATAATATTGTACATGCTAAAATCGTTATTTTCATTGTTTTAATGAATTTTTTACTTTGAAGCGGATTAAAATAATTAAAAAATTACATAATGGACTCTAATTACATAATGGAAGTATATTTATGTTTAGAGAAATTCAGGAAAGGACTGAGAAATTAGATATTCTGCATTATGGGTTGCTTTAGATTTCTCCAACATCTACGATTAGTGAATGAATTTTTCCAAATTCAAGTTTAATCAAAACTTAAAAAAAAAGAATCGCTTAAATCCTTAACATTTAACAAAATTATTTTTATAAGAGAATATTTTATAAGATTTCCCTTAACTATTGAAATAACTAATAAAATGATAATTATTAATAAAATATATTAATTAAAAAATACATACATATTACATATTTATGGATTATTTTTTTGTTTGCGGTTTAGTGCAAGAATTGTTGTTTGGTATGTTCTTATTTTTACTAATAAACTCCAAATAATAAATAATTTATGCATTTTTATTTATTGAAATTACTTTATTTATAAAAAAAAAACTTTATAAATAGGTTAATCGATCAATAACAAAATAAACTGAATAAACCAAAACCTCGGTTAATTAATCGAGCGATTAACCGATTAAGGCAAAAGCCTTCATCTTATTTAAGTAGCTTTTACAAATTTTGAAAGGTACAAAATTACATTTTAATAAAAAGCATTTTATTACTTATTACTAGGGTACGAAAAATAGTTAAAATGTTGTTATTTAAGAAACATTTATTTCATTAAGTTTTGATTGTATAGCACAATATATATAAAATTGTCAAAAATAAATAATGTCCTGGTTTCGCATAAAATAGTTCTATAAATGGAAAACCCTCGTTCAACATCGCAAGATGTAACTGGTGCATAGTTAATTAAACCCTAATAGTTTAAATGGATTGTTGTCGATAAATTCATCCGTCTCACTTTCTTTAAAATAACAGAGCACACAGAGGCGTCACGAGACGGAAAAGATCGTGTTTTTTTTTTCTTCAAAAGCTGCCCTCGCAAATGATTTAGGCATTTTTCATACGTTACTTTTTTCATCTCTGTATGCTTTGTGATTAAAACATGAGTATTCCCAAGGCGAATTCATTTTTCAGGTGACGTTGAAAGAACAGCTGTGCTCCTTTTTTCTTAATTAGAGAGAGAAATGTCAAAATTTGCTTGTGCTTTTGATATATAAATCAACGAAAGCAATAAAAAATACATAATTGTGTTTTTGGTGTTGTTACTTGTTCTAGTATCGACACCACTGTTTACGCCTTGAGTTGTTCACTTGCAAACAACGCTAAGTTAAAAAAAACAAATTCTGAGAAAATAAATTAAAACAGTTTTTTTTAAAATTAAAGTGCCAAGTCATATAGAGAGTTTTGAAGGATTATTAAAAATTGAAAGTCATTCTGTTTATAACTTCAAGAGAATTGAGCAGATTCATTGAAAGTGCTCTTTTATGTACACCTAGTCACTTCTTACGTCCGATTTTTGCAACATTCATTGAGCATTTCGAATAGAATCTGCCTCACATTCGCAAAGCATATTTTAATATTTCTTCTAGTTAAAAATGACTTTTTAACGACATAATGGAAGAAATGACAAAAAAAAACATATGCCATAAAAAAATTGACCTGCTTATTACAAAGTTATAAAAATACTTTTATAAATCTACACTTTTTTAAAGTTCCAGAAAATGAACATTATAAAATAACTCATTCGAATAGGGAAACCAGATTGAAAGTATTTATAATTAGATCAGTCAAGGCGTGAAGAAGATATTTGAATATTAAGTTTTTACTTTCACTAGCCAATGTCCGACACTTAAACCAAAACTCAAGCTAATCAGGGAAGGTCTTTCACGTACCAATTACAGAAAGTATGACTGGTTAAAAATATAATTCTATACAGCAACAAACAACCAAAAGTTTTACGTGACGCACAATTAAAACATACACTTACACGTTTGTTTGTAGGTTGATTGTGCGAGTTAATATCATCATCATACTTCTTGTGACCCAAATGACGACTTTTAACAAACAACATTCATTGGAAAATTAAATTTTAAAGCATTTTTCTTTTATGTTGTTTACTCAACTTACAGATTGGTGATCAAATACTGCGCATTAATGGATTTAGAATAGATGATGCCATACACAAAGAATTCGTACAACTTGTCAGCCATCAAGAACGTTTGACACTAAAAGTGCGCAGCGTTGGAATGTTGCCAGTTAAAGAGTGAGTATTGCAGAAAAAAGTTTTTATAATAATAATCTTTTTTTAATTGTATTGTTTTTTGTTTCTAAACCTCAGCAAAGATAGTGACTGTCTTACCTGGAATGTAGTAAAGACTCCTAGTATAAGTTCCACCACATCCGAATGTTCTTATCAATCTTCAGAGCGTACAGAACGCAATCACAGCCGAAATCATGGGGAACGTGTTATAAATGTGGTTCTCAACGTTGCTCCACGCACTAAACTGGGTTTGGGTATTTGCAAGGGGCCCGAATGGAAACCCGGCATATTCGTGCAATTTACAAAAGAGAAAAGTGTAGCGCGCGAAGCGGGTCTTAGGCCAGGCGATCAAATTTTAACTGTGAATAGCATTGATTTTTCAGATGTTTTATTTAGTGAGGCCGTCGCTGTAATGAAGAGTTCAAATAAATTGGATATGACAGTACATACCGGAGCAGGATGTGATCTTTTTCCCGGAGAATCCAGTGGCTATAATAGTTCGGCAAGTTCCGTAACCGGTGATCAAAGTCCTTGCTGGGCTGATGTAAAGTCAAAACGCTTAACCTCGGTAAGAGAGGAAAGCTTAACACAAACAAATGCAACAACTTGGAATCAGCCTTTGAACTCTAGTGAGCGTAAATATCGTTCAAAATCTATAACCGAAAGAAGTGCAAACTCAAATTTAGCAGCCAACACATCCTCAGCTACAAATTTACCCATAAGACACACTTCTTTTTCAACTGCCCCTACCAGCTCAACATCTCTTAGCAATTCAAATAAAGAAATTAATAAAACCATTATTAAGTTATCCGAAAATGGTGCTACATCCATTAATAATACATTTGTGGGAAATAACATGCAATCCTCTAATACAGGCACCATAAGGAAAACTTTGCCGACCACACAAAAAGAGAACAAAGAAGAAACACCTGTCATGGAAGGAACTTTAACGAAATTTAACCAAACACCTAAAACATCAACGGTCTTACCACCACCTCCACCCATGGCCATGTTGAATGACGCACAACATCATCATCGTCAGCAACAACATCATTTAAACTTTTCAAATGATTCTTTAATGACCCCAACATCCGCCTTAATATCTTCAACTTCAAATGCATCATCTAATACTTTTACTAAGAACATGGTTCATGATGATGGCGATATTAAAATTGGTGGTGTGGCTGCCACCATGCAACGTTATCAATATGCCAATCTGCAATTGGCCAAATTGAATAAAGCCGCAACAAACGTAACCGACAGCTCAACATACTCAAATATCAATTTGAATATGGAAAGTGAGAAATCAAATGATGGAGGTAGTCTCTCAAGTGCCATTACGGAGGAACTTAAAAAGAGAAAAGCGGTAAGTTTGAGGAAATATACATAAATATAATAAGTTTAAATTATTTTAAAGTAGAAATTGTTTATGGGTATTTCCATTCAATGACACTCTAAATAAATATACTCCCATGTATTATTTTAAATACATACATATCGCACTTGATCAACAAGAGGGTATTAACTAACAATATCAATATTTATTATACCCACACCACAATAGTGGAGAGGGTATTATGCATTTGTGCTGATGTGTGTAACGCCTTAAAATATAAAGTATACCGATCGACTCAGAATCACTTTCTGAGTCGAACTAACGATGTCCGTCCGGCTGGCTGGGAGGCTGGCTGGCTGGCTGGCTGTCCGTCCATGTAACCTTGTGCGCAAAGTACAGGTCGCAATTTCGGAGATAATTTGATAAAATTTAGGACATCGGTTCTTATTGGCACAAGGACCAAGCCTATTGAAAACGGGCCAAATCGTAGGACCACGAGGGGAGATAGGGGAAAATTTCTTCCTCTCAGAAACTATCAAACCGATTTTAATGAAATTTAAAACATACATACAACCATATCTTTATGGACACAAAAGGGATGCATTTTTTAAAAAATAGGACCACGAGGGGAGATTTCTGCCACTCAAACCGATTTTAATGAAATTCAAAACATAGATAGATCCATATCTATATGGACACATAAGCTATACAGTTTTTCAAAAATAGGACCACAAGGGGAGGTAGGGGCAATTTCTTCCTCTCACAAACTTTTAAACCGATTTTAATGACTTTTATAAACATAAATAAATCCATATTTATATGGACATATAAGCATGATGTGTTTATACCCACACCACAATAATGGAGAGGGTATTATGCATTTGTGCTGATGTGTGTAACGCCTTAAAATATTGGTCCTAGACCCACCTTAAAGTATACCGATCGTCTTAGAATCACTTTCTGAGTCGAACTAACGCTGTCCGTCCGGCTGGCTGGCTGTCCATGTAACCTTGTGCGCAAAGAACAGGTCATAATTTTGGAGATAATTTGATGAAATTTGGGTCATAGGTTTTTATTGGCACCAGGACCAAGCCTATTGAAAATGGGCCGAATCGTAGGACCACGAGGGAACATAGGGGGAAATTTCTTCCTCTCAGAAACTATCAAACCGATTTCAATGAAATTTAAAACATAAATAGAACCATATCTATATGGACACAAAATGTATGAATTTTTAAAAAAATAGGACCACGAGGGGAGATAGGGGCAATTTCTGCCTCTCAAACCGATTTTAATGAAATTTAAAACATATATAGATCCATATCTATATGGACACATTAGCTATACAGTTTTTCAAAAATAGGACCAAAACGGGAGGTAGGGGCAATTTCTGCCTCTCACAAACTTTCAAACCGATTTTCATGAAGTTTATAAACATAGATAAATCTATATTTATAAGGACACATAAGCATGATGTGTTTTTAAATACTGTGGTGTAGGGTATCATATGGTCGGGCTTGACCATATGATATGTATTTTGAGCTGATACTGTTTTGTTGATAAAAAAAAAAACATTTGAAAACTTTATTAAAATTGCAAGTTTCAGAAAAATGTTATAGCCTCAGAAAATAGATTTTTTTGCAATAATTACAAAAAATTTAAAAAAAACCATGTAAATATATTTTTAAATGGAATTAACTTAATTTAACACACATATTCAGATTTTCAAATTCTTTAAAAATCTAACCACAAACAGTTTTTCACCTCTACTGAAACTTTTAAAATTTTGAGTTAATACCCTCTTGTAGATCAAGTGCGATATGCATACTAGGAGGCTTTTTATGAGTGAAATTTTTGTTGCGATTTTTAAGCAATACGTTTTTTTATAAGCAGTAAATATTATTAAATATGTATTTATGCAAAATACTATCTATATTCCACCAAAAATCTGAAATTGCAAATAGCTTGGCAATATAAGTCAAAAAGTAGGCGGAAAATAGATAAGTGTGCGTGGCACAACATTGAATTCTGTATCTATAAAGATTTATTGATGCGTTTTTTGTAAAAAAAATCTTGTCAAGCCTTTTTCAGCCATTTTTTACTAAAAATTAAGCCATTTTAGTAGTGAAGAGTTCACATCACTGAATTTTATAGACTAAAAAATAATGCAAAATTATTATTTCTACAAATTTTTTAAAATACTTCCTAAAATTTAAAACTCATACTCAAAATATAACAACAATTTTTAGTCTGAATTAAAAATAGATTTGAAAAGATCGTTTTTTTTTTTAATCTAATGTAATCCTTTATACATTTAAGCTATTCACTTACGAAAAATTGCCATTTTTCAAATAAAACCAAATAAAAAATTAAAAAAATTAGGCCAAGTTTATAATTGAAAACATCTAATAACATTTTAAAAAGTAAAGTATCATGTTTTCTATATACAAAATGGTGTTTCATGTTTGTTTTGTTTATTTATTTTATTTGTTTATCTTTCGTATAGAGACGTCAACCGACCGCTTTTAAAGAACATGCTCCACATAATGAAATCAAACCACTACAATTTGAGACCAAACGTGAGAACAATAATAATAACAATCATCAACATCATCATCATCACCATTCAATAACAAATTCAAGCCAAACAGTAAAAAGTAATACAAATACAAATACAAACATAAACATAAACACAAATACAAATACATTGAATGGCAATGATCATCATAAGAATGCAACAACGAATAACACTCTCAATGTCGTGGGTGATCAGCACAGCGCTCTAATGAATGAATTCAAACAGGCCCACAAACGAATGTTCAAAAACGGTTTCAAAGAATGTGGCGGCATTGGCGTTGAATCTTTGGAAAATAGAGTAAGTCCAAGTTTTAATTTTAAATTGTTTAAGTGTTTAAGGAAGTTGTAAACAATTTACAAGATTATTTGTTAGAACATTTTTGGAGTTTTCTTCAATTTGTTATTTATTTAAATTGAAGGATTTAATTTATACTCTCATACATAATTAGATAACACGTGCTATATTTCCTATAAAAAGAATCACATTTGTGGTAATGACTTGTTTTCACACAATTCGATTTAACACGCACTATTTGTTGTTCGCTTATTAAGGGCATCAGATTTCATGGTTCGTACAGTGGGCAAGATTGTGATTCGCTGTGTATATTAAGAAAAAAATTAATATTTTAACTTGCTTCAGTTTTACAAAATGTATTCTGTTTGAAACTTAATTAGGATTAAGCATAATTTAAAAGCTTATAGCCTAAAGTATTTTTGAGATTTTTTTCAGATTTTTCGGAAGAGGTTTAGAGATCGCTATAGTCGAGTTGTTGCCAAAAATCTGGTTTGACGGCCTTTTTTTGAGTTTACTTAATAACATTGTCAAAAAGATCGATTTTCTTCATTTTTTAAGGAAATAATTTAAAAGAAAAATGAGTACAGACATCATCAGCCAGTCCCACGATGTCACACGTTAACGTTCGCATAGAAAATAACATTTAAAACAAAAACAAATTTTAGAAATTGTTTTGTTTTAAATGTAATTTTCTATGCGAACGTTAACGTGTGACATCGTGGGATTGGCTGCATAAGTTTTCATTAGTTTACATTACAATTCAAATATTCAAATACTTATTATTCTACATTCAATCCCAGCAGGTGCCATCTATATCCAAAGACTAAACGTCTGACTTAATAATGCGTGCGGTTGAATTATTAATAAGCCTTAATATGTATATGCAATATTTATGTATACATATATGTGTTATATGAATCAAAATTCTATTCGATAATTTTGACGAAAGCACTAATTTGTCGGGGAAAAGCCAGATTTCCTTATCTTTAAGATATTTTAACATACAACAAAAAGTTTTTAGGGAAGAATTTATTGGCTTTGTTGTAAACGCATTTGAAGAGGCTTCAAAAGATATTGATGACGTTGATGTGTCAATTGATGCAAAGGCACTATCATCAATAGCTATTAAAGCTTTGACAAATTTTGGTCCTGACCTAAAAAACTGTGTAGGAGATGGAACAGATGGGTGTCCTCTGATGTCAGCAGAAAATAGAGCTGTTCAAAATTTCTGGAAAAGCGACAAATGCCAAACAAACGCCTTGCTATTCCCATAAATCGAACAACTCAATTTCTAAAAGCAATAAAGTGCCATTAATACAAAAAGTTGTATCATTTGTTAAAGAAACGACAAAAATTTTTAAATATAATCATCGCAAGCGAAAAATAGTTTTAGCAAAGTATTTGGGAGCCAAACTCTCTTCATTATGCGTCTTTGCAAGAAATGTACATCATATAGAAGAAGCTTTGGAAAAAATATCTGAGTGGAAAGGTATTAAGGAACTCACTTAGTACTTTTAAATTTATTTGCGGAATATACATATTAAGTATGATCCTTTTGTAACACAGCCACTTAGTATCATTTTACAAAAGCAAGATATATTTCTTCAAAAAGATCAAGCCTTATCAAAATTTTAATCATGTGCCTAGAATAAAACAGAAATAAAGCTAAAGAAAAATTCAAAGCGATTTTTAAAAAAGTTAAAGTTATTTGCGTTCAAATCGAAAAGACAAGATTTTAACAAAATAATCACATCCAAAATGTTGAAGATTACTAACGAGTTTTAGGTTACATTCCTCTTAATGAATTTATTTTAGAAGATCTCAAAACACCTTTTCCAAAAGATATCCTAAATGTAATGAACATACCTAAACTTCTACCTCAAAGTGTAATAAAGTCATATACAGATACAAAACTGTTAAAACCACAACTATCTGATGAGCTGATTATATTTGATAAAAAAGATAAACACCTACTAACATCTAAACTTGAGCCTGATCTATCAGATAACCTTTTAGATGCTTTAATAAACTGTGATGAAGATATCAACCCAAATCTAAGAAAAATATTTAAAATTTTCGTTTCAATGCTCGTCAGTAATGCTACGAGCGGAAGGTCATTTCCTACCCTTCGTCGAATAAAATGTGATTAAGATCAACAATGACAGAAGATATACTGTACTGTCTAAATTTGCCTCACAAGGAAATCATAAATTGCTTATTATTAATGTTTATTAAACTGATCTTATATTTTATTTTTTGTTAATTTTTTACTTTTGGATCATACAAAATCCCCCCCCCCCCCCCCCGTAAGCCACAAGCTGGATCCGCGCCTGGTTATACCCATTTTCACTCAAAATCAACCGTTTTGATTTTGCTTTGCTTAACACAATTATTTTAACATATAGAAAATGGGAATTGCTAACACAAAACAAGCAATTCAGTTTTTATAGATAAGTAAAAATTTATTTTTGGTAGTCAAATTATATAAAAAACCTGAATGTTCATTTGTTTTTACGAAATTCGCGGTTGAATTTTTGACAGTAAAAATTAAATGAACACAGAAAAAATTATTTTTCCAATTCAAACAAAAAATTTGTAGAATCAAAAATGTTTTTGTCTGAAATCGGTCCTATAAACAAATTCCATATTCAAACAATTTATTTGCATTTTGTTTATTGAAAAAAACACTGATTTTTTTAAACAAATAATTTAACTGAATCAAACAAAAAGTTTACTGAAATTCATATAAGTTTTAAACAAATAATTTTGCTGAATCAAACAATAAAGTTTTTGCACAAGCAATGACGCGCACACAAGCAAGCACTGTTGGAGAAGATGAAGTAGAGCAGAGCGGCCGGCTGGCTTTGAGACACATTTTTTTGTTGCAATAATTTTTGAACGAAGTCTTTATTTATACACGCAATGTTTTTCTTCATCACTCACTGTTGCTGCACCCTTCCCTTTCCCTGCAAATAAAATTGGACCACCTGATCCATTTTGATAAAATGGACTACTCCATGGACTGGTCCGATGTAATGTAAGCATGGACCCAGCTGAATATTGTTAAAAAGTGTTTTTAGTGAGACGACATGTCTTCGTTTTTTAACGACATGCTTTTGTTTTTAAACGACTCCTCTTGAGTATACTATGGAGTAGTTTTAAAACTACTCCTTAGTGGTCCAAAGGTGGGCTATATGGTCTTCTCCTAGGACATCATAATGTTAAATAGACCAGGTTTTTTCCATACGTTAGGGTTACTTTTGGACTAGTCCTGGTCCCTTGTGGACTACTCTTTACACGCGTGTTTGGACTGGTCCTATTATTTGCAGGGTTGCTATTGAAGAAGAAATGTAACCAAAAACGGCGGCAGACCGACTCGATATGTTTTTCGTCATTATTCTATTTTTCTATTTGATGTATTTAAGTAAACAGTTTGAAAAAATTTAATACGGGATTTTGTTGTTTTACCAACTTTGAAACAACCAAAAATTTTTTTTCTTTCTATAACGTTGTTGTTGTTTCTGTTGTTTAAAAAGAGTGAAACGTTTTTTACCTGCTATTGTGTTTGTTGTTTTTATACTACAAACCTCATCACGCTATTTTATCATCTTTCTTATTGTTGTACTTTTGTAAAGCGTCCAAAAATAGACTGCATGTATTTTTTGTTGTAGTTCATATATTTTACCTAAAGAAGTGTTGCTTACAATCAAATAAAAAAATGCATAAAAACGACAACATTAAGGAGCGTTAAAAATTTCATACAAAACTATAAAAACTTGAATCCAATAACGCGTATATTATATTTCTGAATAGTTGTCAACATTTTTGTTGGTTAAATAAAAATCAAACAAAAATATTAATTGAATCAGTAAAAAATTTTGTAGAAATCAAAAAAATTTTCAAACAAGCGTTTGTTTGAAAATAATTCGGCAATAATTTTTTTTGTGAACTTTTCGTAATTTTAAATTCCATTTTTACTTAATTTTACATAAAGAAGATTTTAACTCAATCAACGGGCAATATTAACTGCAACTGAAAATCCGTTTGAATATGCACTTACTTTTTTTAATAATTGTTGGAATCAGTTAAAAATTAATTTGCTTGGAATTTTAAAGGTTTTTTTTTTTTTTAAACAAGTAAGAAAGTATAGTCGGTCAAGCCCGACCATATGATACCCTACACCACAGTATTTAAAAACACATCATGCTTATGTGTCCATGTAAATATGGATTTATCTATGTTTATAAACTTCATGAAAATCGGTTTGAAAGTTTGCGAGAGGCAGAAATTGCCCCCTGCCTCCCCTTGTGGTCCTATAGATATGGATCTATCTATGTTTTAAATATCATTAAAATCGGTTTGAGCGGCAAAAATTGCCCCTATCTCCCCTCGTGGTCCGATTTTTTTAAAAACTTATACATTTTGTGTTCATATAGATATGGTTCTATCTATGTTTTTTTTAGTTTCTGAGAGGAAGAAATTTCCCCCTATCTTCCCTCGTTGTCCTACGATTCGGCCGATTTTCAATAGGCTTAGTCCTTGTGCCAATAAGAACCTAGGACCCAAATTTTATCAAATTATCTCCAAAATTGCGACCTGTACTTTGCGCACAAGGTTACATGGGCAGCCAGCCAGCCGGACGGACATAGTTAGTTCGACTCAGAAAATAATTCTGAGTAGATCTGTATACTTTAAGGTGGGTCTAGGACCACTATTTTAAGGCGTTACAAACATCAGCACAAATGCATAATACCCCTGCAAATAAAATTGGACCACCTGACCCATTTTGATAAAATGGACTACTCCATGGACTAGTCCGATGTAATGCAAGCATGGACCATGCCATTGTTAAAAAGTGTTTGTAGTGAGACGACATGTCTTCGTTTTTTAACGACATGCTTTCGTTTTTAAACGACTTCAAAACTAATCCTCTTGAGTATACCATGGAGTAGTTTTAAAACTACTCCTTACTGGTCCAAAGGTGGGTTATATACCATGGAGTAGTTTTAAAACTACTCCTTAGTGGTCCAAAGGTGGGTTATATGGTCCTCTCCTAGGACATCGTAATGTTAAATAGACCAGGTTTTTTCCATACGTTTGGGTTACTTGTGGACTAGTCCTGGTCCCTTGTGGACTACTCTTTACACGCGTGTTTGGACTGGTCCTATTATTTGCAGGGACCCTCTCCACTATTGTGGTGTGGGTATAATGACTGAACGGAATATTTCTTAAATAAACTACAGTCCGTTACTGTAATAGTATTGTGAGTGCATGCATATAAAATGATTAAATTTTTTGAAGCTAGTGGACACAACTTTTTTGTTTTAATAAAATAAATTTGTGTCTGTAAAAAAATTTTAAATTGTGTACATTTTAACTCCTCATCTTTCAGTAGTTCGAAATTTCAGAGCCTTGCCATGGTACAATTAATAAAGAAACCCCAGTTGCCCAGCTGAATATTGTTTACGAATCTAACATTGTGTCAAAATTGGCTTACAATTTTGTTTTTCTACAAATTAGAGTATTTATTGTTGCTAAAAATAACCATTTTTTTTGACAATATCAGGTTTTTCTACCAACAATATACATGTTGTTTTTGCCAGTGTACTTGTTGTAGAACAAGGGTTACCGTATTTATTGTACCAAGAGTTTAACCTTACGTATGGGATTTGAATTAACATCTATTTTTTGACAAAAATTATTTGCAATTACCAGCAGTGTATACGTATTAATTACAAAAATCAGGAGAAACACAAAAAAAAACTCAATATTTGTTTAGTGGCTATAGACTCTCCTCATGGCTACGATACAAATTAATTAACTTTATAATGTCTTCTTTACTTAACTTTTATGAAAAGATATGTTTATTTTTAAAAACAAGTGAATATAGTATTGCCGTATTTCCGATATCATAAAATTACTAAAAATGATATTTTGATTTAAATATTTTTCCAAATACCTGAAATTTATGCTTAAAAATACCATTAAGATGCATTGCTGAATAGTTGAAATCAGCTATAAACATAACTTTTATTTTACTAAGTACTAGTTAATTGATACAAAACTCATCCACGGTAACAATGTTTTTCCATTTGTCATTTTACTTGCGACAATTGTCAAAAATTAACTTGCAAGCAATTTTTCTTGCAAATTGAGCTGCAAGAAAGAAAAATTTTAAAGTTTTAGTAAAAAAGTGTGAGTTTCGAACTTGCACTTGCATGTAGCAAAGGGGGGTAATATTAGCAGTAAAGTTGCTATACATATTTAAATAAAAAAAAAAAAATCCCGGGAATTCCCGCACAAATTTTCCGGGATTACAGTTACAGAATACCACTACAGGTCTGTTTCTTTATTCTTATTTGAAATCCCCTAAGCTCCTATTTTACATGAAAAATTTTGTCGTACTTTAAATTTGTTTAAATAAAACAGGATTGTTTCTAACACGAAACAGCCCAGACTTATGTGTGGCTTATAGAACACGAGTACAAAACTCGTCCGTTCAATTAACATTTAAAACAAAAACAAATTTGGGAACACATTTATCTTCCTGCAAGTTGTTTTAATTGTCAAACAGCTGTTAAGGCATTAACAAAATAAGCAAGTAAAAAAGTAAAGTGGGTTAATCCCGACCATATTTGGGTGCATTCTGGACCCATGGGCAATCATGGACCCGCCAGAGCAAAATTATATTATGAGGTTAAGATTCATGTAAAAGTTTTTGTGCCGAATATTATTTAGATATCTTCATTTACATGAGATTTGTTTGCCTTTAATAAGCTGTTTTCACAAAACAAGTGATTGATCGAGTATTAAAATTTATATGAAAAGCATTCAGGTTTTTGAGTGTTTAACATATGTATGTTTACATTTTACTACACGCTCAATCACTTGTGTTTTAAAAAAAAGCACATAAGTGATTTTAGGAATTTTGGACCTACTAGCACAACATCTTACCATGACAATTTTTTCGGAAATAGAATACATAATGTATGGAGCTATGGCCAAATATAGACCGACTTCAACAAAATTTAGTAAGGTTATTGCTGTAAAATAAGTTTGAACTTAACTTTATTTAAATACTAACATTCTTAAAGGAGCGTATAGACGACATGTTTTTGTCATCTGACATGTCAAATTTCCCACTGCAAAACACATACATGTCGTGTGTTACCTTTTTAACTTTGCTTCTGTAAAAGTCAGACGCAAAGTCATCTGACAAAATTTCAATTAGAGCGTGCTCTGTTTTTTTCTGACAAACCATCTGACATCAGAAATCTATGCCGGGAAGAAACTGGCAGCGGCGTCAACTATTGACGGAATCATTAGCCGGCTGAAGTTAATATTTTACAATACCAAGATATGTATGCTCATCTTACCATTGAATAGAATTTATGTAAATATATACATAAAAACCGTTTCATTATAAAATTCTAAATTGGTATCTTTAAAATAAAAGAAAAAAATGTTAAGATGGCTAAATTATTTTACGGCGCAAATAAATATTTTCGTGGCGGCAGCAAGCTATTTTGAAACCGAGAACTACTTTGGTTTCTGCAATAACAATGCGAAAAAAAACAGAGACAATGTCAGAAGCAAATTACATGTACGTTTGTGACCGAATATTATAAACCTTATGTAAAACAGCAATTTTGACAGACATGAACAATTACATGTGACTTGAAAATTTGACATGTCAGATGACAAATACATGTCGTGTACGGGCGCCTTAAGATGGCTTATGGACACAAAGACTCTATTCCGGAAACAGCTTCGCGTGAACTTTGCTATGTAAAATTATGGTCGATTGCAACTATTTTCAATAGGCTTGGTCCTTGTGACAATCAGAACTTATGCACCAAATCAGCCAGTCAGTCAGCTAGCCAGCCGTGCTGGCGGACGAATATTGTTAGATCGATTCAAAAAGTGATTCTAAGTCGATCGGTATTCTTAAGGGAGGGTCTAGAATCAATATTTTTAGGTGTAACAAACATCAGCACAAACGCGTAATGTCCTCTCCAAACAAAAGAGTGGTACTTATTAAGAGAATTCCAAAATAGTGCTTTAAATAAAATTGTATTAATAAAATAAATCAAAACTCTTTTACGTTCTTTGTATTGATGCGAATTCATCGTATGAAGCAAAATAACGACGAATAATTAACAGCTTTTATAGGGTGTCCAAATTTTAGGTATCATAGGTCAATGGAAATCGCTACAGGTAGATTATACGATGCTTTTTATGGCAGAAAATTGATGATCTAGACGTAGTGAATTTGTGGTTTCAACAGGATGGTGCCACTTGCCACACAGCAAAAGAAACAATGGATTTTTTGAAAGAAAACTTAGAAAATCGCATTATTTCTCGTTCGATTTCACAGCTTTAAAATATTTTTGTGGGGTTTTTTAAATCGAAAGTGTACATCAATAATCCAACAACAGTTCAAGAGCTTAAAATCCACATTATCAAGCAGATATCAACCATTGACAACAGTTTATTGAAAAACGTGATTAAGAATTTTGGTGAAAGATTGGGGGCCTGCCGAGCCAGGAGGGGGGACACTATTTTTTCAACTGAAAAAATAATGTTTTTAATATATCAAAAGAAAAAAACTCATTTTTGTTATTAAAATTAAAAGGATACCTCAAGTTTTGGACACCCTTTATAACTGAGAAAGTTCTTTGCTGCTTGTGTAAACAACGATAAAAAGTGTAAAGTGTGCATACTAAAAAATATACATAGCTAGCTGACCCGACAGACGTTATCCTGTCCAAATTAGGAAAAATGTTTACGATCGATTTTTAAAATCCGTTAAAAAGATACGAACATTTGAAGGAAAAATTAGTCAAATCGACGGAGCCGTTTTCTGATTTTAGGTAATTTGAAAAAAGTGGGAGTAAAAGTGGGCGGGGCAAAATTTTCTTTTCATATAAATCTAAGTTGGACCATTGCGATCATTTTAAAGACAAAATCGTCCAAATTATATAGATGTCATTGGTGGTGTAATATGAAAATTAGATTTTGCCACGCCCCTCCGCCCGCAGACCGAAAATCAAAAATCAGACTTAACAGTGTCACCCGCCTGAATATTCCCTGAAAATTTCATCAAAATCAAAAAACACACATCCTGTTTTATATATATAGATACTTACAAATTACAAAATAAGACATTTACAAAAACACAACTATTTTACTTGTACTTTGTATTTTTATTTTAATAACTATGAAAAAATTATTATTAATACGATTTCCGTATGACGTGCTAAATTCCCAGTTTTTCATATTTGATAAATACACTGAAATTTATTGTGATTTATTATTATGAAAAAAAAAAACAATTGTTAAAGTAAAAAGTAATTTTACTTACTATAAAAAACACTTGAAAACTAAAACCAAACGTGGCCACCTCGTATTGATTAATTTGCCGTTCGTCTGCGTAAGAAATAGAAACAGGCCTACAGCAGAGCTCGTTACGCACGATGTATGTTGCCAATCTGTATGTAATTACTAGGGTATTCAAACGATTCATCGATATTTTGGGCGATTAACTGTTCGAATAATTTTAAATAGCTTTTTTCGATTAATGAATAATTCGAGTCATTTGTATCGATTAATCGATCTATCGACAAATTGTTTTTTCACAGTATTAGTTTTTTTCTTTTATGTAAAAAAAACGGTATGTTTTAAATTCCCTTTTATCGTTTCTTTACTCAGGAAAATTTCCTTCGAGTAGGAATTTTTTAAAATATTGTATAAAGACTGAAACCAAAGAGTTTGGGAATAATTTATTTTTAAGAATGCTTAGTACTGACACTGATTCAGATGAAGAAGATGATATTTTGAGACGAATAAAAATACCCTTCTAACAGAACTTAACAAGTCTATTCAGATCATTAGGTTAGGTTAGGTTAAATGGGTAGCCGTCACGAAGACGACTCACTTGGGTCCTTATAGCGGTCCTTTTTTGATACCCCTAGCCAGTGACAAGGGTCAGCCAGTATCCACCAGACTATTCCCCAGAGGTCACCGCAGTCTCGAACCACCCCGATTCCCTGCAGAACAGGGAGATCGATTTCAGTCCCGCATTGGACAAATCGTCCAGACATGGCAATTCCGGTCTCCCAAAATGCCTCACCCTAAATTCATTAAATTTGTTAAAAAATCAAAAAGAGATTCAAGTGGTATAATGGAAGACTACCAACTTTTAGAAAAGACAAGAAAAAGAACAGAGAAATTGGATATGCTTTAAAACGCTTTAGTTTATATCTTTTTCGAAACACCATTACATCCACATAAAAGTTACTGTTTGCTACGCTTTATGGACTGGCGGAGTACTTATCCCATACGTCTTCAAAAACAATGATGGTCAGAATGTTACTGTCAATGCTGAACGGTATAGGAAAATGATTCGAAATATTTTCGTACCTCAAAAACGTGGCATTAATCTTGCTGATATGTGGTTCTAACAAAACGAAGCCACATGCCACACAGCGGGCGCTACAATTGATTTACTCAAAGAAATTTTTTATGAAAAAAAATTTTCACGCTATGGCCCAATAAATTGGCCACCAAAATCGTGGGATTTAACCCCATTTGATTTTTTTCTGTGGGGTTATGTTAAGTCACTAGTCTACGTCGACACACCACAAACAATTGAACACCTGGAAATTAATATTCGAAGAATTATCGACGAAATATGGCCGCAAATGCTGCAAAAAGATGTTGAAAATTGGTGTTCCAGATAACGCCTTTTAAGCGCCAGCCGTGGCGGCCACATTGCAGAAATCATATTTAAACATTAATTTCATAAAACTTTCTTTCCAATAAAGCCCGTTTCATTGATTTTAAAAATATAAGAAACACCCTTTACTTTTTGTTAAATTGTTGTTACTTTTTTAAAAATTCGATTAACCGAATAATATTAAATTGTTTGATTACATTTTTTTAATCGATTAATACAAAACATCGATTAATTGAATACCCTAGTAATTACACATACTGTGTGTAGTTCCCACCTGCATGTGTAGCCCATGTGTAATTAGTTTCATGTATAATCTGTGCATAATTTTACTTTGAATTGTTTTGTTTCATTTAATTTTGAAAGTCAAGTTTTTCTTTTCGAACTTTGATTTTTTACGATACGAACTCGTTTTTAAACCCTTAATTTTGTTCACTTTCCCTGGAAATATTGACGTGTTTAACTGTCAAACTTCGTTGCGAAAACACCAAAAACATTTATGTGCACATATGTTGTGAAATAATTGTCCAAAAGGTTCATCTGACATCCAAGTGGCTATAATTGTTATGATTCCCAAGCCAGGAAAAGATGCTAGCCAGGTTGCGTCGTACAGACCGATAAGCTTATTATCAATCCTATCGAAGCTTTTCGAAAAAATATTAATTTTAAGTATAACTCCTCATCTAAATGAACACGACATTATCCCGGATCACCAGTTCGGATTCAGAGCGAAACATGGTACAATAGAACAAGTGCATAGAATTGTCACCCTTATTAGATCGGCGTTTGAGAAAAAGCAATACTGCTCAGCCCTGTTTATAGACATTTCCCAAGCATTTGACAAAGTGTGGCTTGATGGGCTACTCATCAAAATAACACGAATGCTTCCTCAAAATACTCACAAGCTTCTGGAGAGCTATCTAACAGGCAGAACATTCATAGTAAGGTCGCAAGATAAATACTCGCCCCTCAAGAAAATTTCTGCTGGTGTTCCCCAAGGCAGCATATTAGGACCGCTCATAAAGCATATTAAATCCACTTTTTATGTAAATTGAGATTTTGATGCCGTGTGGTAGAGAAAAGTACACCTCGTCAACCAGCATGTGGTTTTTATTCTATTTAAGTCTTAAAGGGTGCTAAACTAACTGTATTTTTAATTTTCTATCAAGCTGCAAATAGGAAAATTAAGAAGTTTTCCGTCTCTCCTGTTAAATGTGCTGAAAGGATATTAAGCCGACGATATAACTGTTGTGGGCTACTGCTTATAATTTAGATTTCTACTGTACAGTTATGAAGAATCAATGAACACAGCATTACAATTTTTATTTTGTTTGAAATACAACAATATTTATTTTAAACAATTGTAAAATATTATTTGGGATATTATGGCGATATGACTTGATAGCACACTTGTGTATTAATTGAAAAATGCATATTAAATATTTGTGAATTGTTTTTTTTTTGCTCGTTTAAGTTCAAGAATTTGGTATGTTATTGTTTTTTTTACTAATAAACTCCAAATAATAAACAATTAATGCGTTTTTATATATTGAAATTACTTAATTTACAAAAAAAAAACATTATTAATCGGTTAACCGATCAAAAACCAAATTAACTGATAAAACCAAAGCCTCGGTTAATTAATCGGGCGATTAACCGATTAAAGCAAAAGGCCGATTAAATGAATACCCTAATCGGTAAGCTTTGCTTGTTTTGTAATTACATAAATTTCATTGCAAAAAAGGAATATTAATAAGGCTATTCAAGGCGAATTTAATCTATTAATGCTTCTTTTTGATTTTGTTTGTGTAATATTGCTTTAAATGTGTAATTTCCGAATTCCTCATTGGCAACACTAATTTTCATATACACCAATGTGTTCTATTCAGCGTTGAAAAAACTGCAGTCAAAGTAGAAAAACTGCCATTTTTCTTCATTTCTTCATTTGTTATTGGTCACAAAAAAAAACCGTTGCTTTTACTTTTGATTCATGAAAGAGCGAAAAGTTGGATACACATTTAATTTTTTGTTCGACATTTTTTGGTTTTGACTTCAGTTTTTTAAGCCCAGGTTCTATTCTCGACGACAATTATTCGTTGCGAAACATTCGTCGTTCGTCCCAGTTGTGTTTTTAGCATAACAAAATTTGGTTTTTTGTATTTGACATTCAATATTTGTTCAAGTCAAGGTTTTCTGTGAAATATTCTCTCAAAGCATTTATTTTATTATTATTATTTACTTAGGAGTTAGTTTGGTATAATTCAATCTACCGCAATTGTTTTTTATTGTTTGGATTTTAATAAACAATTTTAAAAATACAATTCACACAACGTCTTAGCTTTACAGAGAGTTATAGTTTAATATTTCCAAGTCGCACACTGTTTTCACATCACACCTGTATCCATTCATTGATAGCGAAACATTTGAATAAACATCCATTCATCTCAGTGAATGAGAGAGTATATTAACTTTTGAATTTTTTTTTTTATTGGTTTCGCCAACGACCTTAAAACAACTTTTACATACATCAGACTTAAGTTTAAACTTTTAACTGTTGCATGCCACCAACTATAATATTTAAGAGGGTATTCGTAATTAGTTTTTAGTACAAAACTAAAAGTAATCTACCACACTTTGTAATAGTTTGTTAGCAAATGCCTTTAAATCATATTTTTTAAGCTCAGTACTTCTGCACGAATACTGGGATTTCCAATAACTAGTGTTGGTGTAAAATAACTAAATATTGTAAAATATTTGTTTAATTTTTGTACGATTTACTTAAAATATTGCTTTGCGATTTTGGATTTTAAACAGAGTCTTAAAAGAATATTTTTATAAAAACAAATTATAGACGAATTGAAAATAAATAACCTATTTTATTAAGGGTTTTCACGATAATCACTGTGCAAGTTTGCAATTATTAAATTTGCAGTGCATTTTATGATTGATCTTGAGCATATTGGTTTTTTTGTGCAAATTTGCTTTATGTCTTAAAATTTATTCTGGCAACACAAACATTTTGACAGCACTGTCAAAAATCTGCTTTTAAAGAAAAATTGCCTAAAAATTGGCTAAAAACTTTTTTTTAATAAAAACACATTAAATTCAAATAACAAAACAAAAATAGTTCATTAAAAATTTTAATACGGAATAACCAACCATGGTTTTTGGATAAGACCAAAGAGGGCTAAGAAATATTTGATAATTACAAAAGTTGTTTTTCTCGTAACTAACAGCCGTACCTAAACAAGAGCGGAAGGCGGAACGTTTTCTTCTGCTTAGCTTTTACGCTGATATGCCATACCTAAACAAAAGCGTCAACGCTGTGCCACAAACAGTAGTGTTAACTTTCTTGTTTAATAAAACCGACATAAAAGAAATAACAAGAAGAGAAAAAACCGCTAGATTGACAAAAAAAAACTAAATTGCCAATATTTATTAACAATAGCAGCCAACTGGGGGGGGGCTTTAATACCATGGTAGATCCGGCCATGATCAATGGGAGATAAAGCCATCATGGCCTTAGCTCACATTAGCAATATTAGAAAATGGCTTTATCTCTCATTTCAGTTCCGGAGACACTAAAGTTTTGTATTGAAATCTGGCTTCGCATACTAAAGTTTTTCTGCTTGACGGCCTGCGGCCGTGCATAGCGGTTTTTTCCTCCAGTAGGACGCGGCTGCATGCGTCACAAGAATAAAAAAATGTTTTTCAATGATAAGTAAGGATTTTCCCTTTTACAGAATGTTTACACCATGCATAACAATTTTCTGAAAAAATTATGGCTTTATCTCTCATTTGCGAAAAAAAATATGGCTATATCTCTCATTTCGCAAAATTTTAAATATGACCTTACCTCTCAATGATTGGGTAATAAGGCCATTATGACTTTTTCTCCCATTCAATTGAGCAATAATGCCATCATGGCCTTAACTACCATGGTTTTAAATTACCCCACCCGGACAACTTCACTATTAAACGCGCAGTCAAAATCGGATTTTCCAATTGTAAAGCGTTGACGTCGCGCTATTTAGGGATGCTTCATACCAATTGTATCGGCATGAGAATTTTTGACAGCTAGAAAACGCTTTCCGCTCTTGTTTAGGTATGGCTGTAAGAATGATGTCCGGCCTACTGGCTGATGTTCTTAAGTGATGTTGCCTATGTAACTTCAGCTCCTAAACAAATGATAAATAAGTGTGGGCACATCCGTCCCTATTTATAAGCATGGATATCGTAATTCATATCATCTGCCGGTTAAAGATGACAATACCCAGTAAAAAACGGTGCTTACTGGTAAGCAGGTTTGTAAGGGAGAGAAGCACAACTCCCCCTTACAAACCTGCTTACAAGAGGCATGATTTTTATATGGCGAATTCCCACTTGGAAGCACTACTTTTTTGTAAAATCACTGCGTTTTTCATGGCTTACATTATTCCGTGAAGGAATAGCTTCCAAAAACCGCAGCTTTCATACCTTTGATTAATTGCTTCTATACTGTATACAAGAAGCGCAACACAAAAACTTATGCAAAAGAACAAAAATCAAAACAAACACACAACACAGTTAATATGTAATTTTTAAAATAGAACGAAACTGTACGCAAATTAAAAAGAAAACAACAACAAATCTAGTAATTGACCACACAAAAATTTGCTTGCGTCCTCTCTGCTCAAAACAATTTGCTGACTGATTGCGTAATAAAAAAGAAGTAATTTTAAGCATATCTTGTTTTCGATTACATGTCGGGAATAATCGTAATCACATTTTGAAATCATTGCAATACAACGTGCTTCCATGTAAGGGATTAATAGAAGCACTTTGAACTTTGGTCGTAATTTTTTTCTTTTAAATAATCATTTCAACTACTCCCTTACAACCTGCTTACTTATAAGGGATTATGCGAAGCTATTAAATAATTTTCGTTTACTTATATTAAAAATTTACTTCAATGGTTTTCGCTTCCCTATTGCTTCTAAGTAGTATGTAATAGCCAGCGCATATATCAGCGCTCTTGTACTTTTGTTGCTTCCGAAAACCTTAAAATTTTTTACTGGGTAGCGGATAGGTTCGCGAAACCGAAATGTTCAGACCATTAAAATGCCTTGTTGATTGCATTTGGAACTACATATTAGGTTTGCTAAGTGGCTGCACTGCAAAAATAAACTTTTTTTGTAGTGCCAAAGCAATTTCAACGATGCCCCAGTTTTCTTTTTAAATTTATCCTTAAAGAAAGAAATTATCAGTTGTAACCAGTGTTGTCGCAAGTGAAATAACAAATTACATAGATGTTGGTAAAATAAACGTCAAAATTATAGGAAATTATACAATCAACATTACAAAGAAGTCGTTGGTTGCAACTATTTATTTGACTGCTGCAGTAAGTTAGTTCTTTCAATACGAAAGGTAATCCGGTTAAACAGCTGTCACTAAGAAACAATATTTCAATAACTGTCACTTAAAACTTTTCAGAGCGAAGATACGTTGTTAACACCTTCGATTACAATGATTCATAAAATCCTGAATTAATGATTCCCGCAATAAGCTTCGTACAAACGGTTGTCAGATCTTACAATGTTGTAATTTTTCTGACAATGGTGGCATTGTCAGATGCATTAATTTTACACATCTGCCAAATGAAAATAAGCTTCACATAGTTGCAACCCATCTTTAGGCAATTTTAATGACAACATTGTAAGATCTGACTACCGTCTGTACGAAGCTTTAGTATAGAAGTTACAAAAGAATACACATAATTTTTCTAACAAGCTTCCAATCTTGAATTGAAAATTGTTGTGTCTATTTGGCGAAACCATCAGAGATTATTTAGACAAAAAACAGCGATGTTGTTTATCAGCTTAGATTGTATTCAAAGAAATTTAATAAACTTACTTGGTGGCTTGTAAAGGAAATTTTTATAATTAACAATTATGAATTTAATTATCAAACGACAAAATTATGTTGATTTAATTCAGTATTTTCCTTTTTGTTTTAATTGTCTTGATTTGTGCAAACTTATACGTTTATTTAATTGTTTTTATTTGTAGAAACTTGTTTATTTCTTTAATTTTATTCGTTGCACCGGGAGTGCGTTAATAATGTTTGTTTATATTATTTAATGAGTTTTTGGTTAAAAGCTTATCTTGTCAGTGTTTTTTAATTTTTGTTTGCAAAATTTGTCAACAGTTGAATTTTCACTTTGGGCGTTACTTTGGAGATGTCGATGACAAGTGGCTTTTCTCTCTTCTTTCGTGTTGGCGCTTTAAACAGGGCGTTTTTACGGGGACTATCACTTTAAGTCGGAGTCGATCAAGTCGTTTAAAATTTAGGCGATAGCGACTTCTTGATCATCGACAGTTTTTATCCATGTTCAAATTAACTTTAAAAAGGCTCTTAAGGCCTTTATGAACTGTTTTGTGAATTCCAGGCCAGTGGATGATTAGGAGAGAATTTGGTGAGGCTTCGCTGCGTACGAGACTGGGTCCTCTATAGACCTCTAACAGCCTTTTATTTTAGAAATATTTGGAAATGGGTTCTTAGCGGGACTAGTTGGGCCTAGAGGAATATAACGGATTATATATATTATCGCGGATATTGTAGACGATAGATCGATTCTAAGTCGCTGCTAGGCAGGGGCAAGGTCTGCGTTACACCTTTGATAGTTTATATCACGAATCACTGCATGATAGGCAGGATGGCGTTAGTATTGGAATCGGACTCGTTGGTTTTATGTATCTCTATATAATTCTCCTACACTGACTACAAAACAGCAGGCTGAGATGGCTGGGTAAATAGAAGGTTTATAGGTGAAATGGGAGATGTCCCGGAAAGTGGGATCATCTGATGGCTTTCGTAATTGGTAGGACCTGTCTGTATAAGAGGCGGTTGGGGAATGGTTTTATGTAGGGCTGTTGCATTGAGTAGGGTGGTTTTTTTAAAATGTCGAAACTTCTTACTATAGTTTAATATTGTTGGCAGTATAAGCGAAAAATTCATACTGGTCATTTGAAGAAATCGTGACATGTATGATTTACCTTAGCTCCCTGTGGCACATAATTTATCAGTTTCAGTCGATCACTCTTACTATAAAAAGTTAAATTGAAATAATCCATCCAGTGTATTTCATCTTTTTCTTATTTGTAGATATACATCTTGAAGTTTTCTTGAAGTTTCACTCCTGAGAAATACAAATTTACCTTATACATACATAAACGTCCAATCTCGTACAACTTAATCCACACATAAAAACCTGATAATTGAGAAGTATCTTTCGAAATCACGTATTACATATTAAAGGCCTGAATAAATCTATTTAAAAATCAAATGCGTGTACGAAACGTTTGTACACAACCACAATGGTAAATGTTAGGCGGAACTGTTCGTCGCACAATTTAAATAGTGTTGTGAGGGTACAAAAATTCAAAGAAATACACTCCAGACATTATTATTTTTTTCAAAATATTTTAATACAGTGAAAATGTTTACCTATACTATCGGGTGCATTTTTAGCTATTATCTTTTTGGCAACACTGGTTTAAACAGCTGACGCACGTTTCGTGTTTTGTTTCACTGTCAAACATCTTCAGTTTGGTCTATAATTTAACCATGAATAGTCTTACAAACGAACAACGCTTGCAAATTATTGAATTTTGTAATCAAAATGCGTGCTCTGTTAAGAAAGTTCATTGCGCGCTTCTTCCATTTTATGGTCAGTTTAATCGACCCACTGAAGCGGCAGAATTGTCGATTTTGGAGTGAAGATCAGCCAGAAGCATTGCAAGAGCTACCAATGCATCCAGAAAAAGTCACAGTTTAGTGCGGTTTATGGGCTGGTGGCATGATTGGACCGTACTTCTTCAAAGATGATGCGAATCGTAACGTAACTGTGAATGGTGAGCGCTACCGTGAGATGATATCCAACTTTTTTTTGCCCAAAATGCAAGAGCTTGACTTGCATGACATGTGGTTTCAACAAGACGGTGCCACATGCCACACAGCACGCTTAACAATGGACTTATTGAGAGGCCAATTCGGTGAACATTTTATTTCACGTTCGGAACCGGTCAATTGGCCGCCTAGATCGTGCGATTTAACGCCTTTAGACTATTTTTTGTGGGGCTATGTTAAAGCTCAGGTCTATACACACATGCCCGCTTCAATTGATGCATTGGAAGACAATATTGAAGCATTTATTCATGAGATACCGGTCGAAATGTTGGAAAGAGTATGCCAGAACTGGACTAAGCGGATGGACCATTTGAGGCGCAGTCACGGTCAACATTTGCATGAAATAATCTTCAAACATTAAATTATATGGACCGTACTATCGATTCAAATAAAGATTTCATGCATTTTTCTGAATTGTATGTGTTTTTTTTTTAACTTTCCTATAGCTCTTAAAAAATCACCCGATATAAGTAAAAATTACCTCGTGCTTTCTACGAGAATTTGTGATGTTAACTTGGGTGGAGTATGCGGCGTACGCATACAATGAATAGTTTTTGCAAAAAATTGTTGTTGCATTATTATCAATGAAATAAATATACAAATTATTTCGTGAATATTTACATATTCCAAACTCAGACTTTACAAGTAAGAAAGTGTTGTCGGTAAAGCCTGACCATATGATAAACTACACCACATTATTTAAAAATAATTTTTTGAGAGTGTACCCTATTTGGGATCCATAGACGAAAATGTGTTATGAGGTTAATATTCATGTTAAAGTACTTTGTGCCGAAAATTATTTAGATAGAAATCTTCATCTATATGATATTTGTTTAATTACGTTAATTTGTCGTCTTAACTTATCTTCAGTATATATTTGTCTGAGTTTATACGGCTCATGTCTTATTGACAAGATTCTTCCTTTTTCTTCTTTGAACATGAATTGGCGTTCAAATGATTAATGTCATGTTGACGACATGTGCTTTTTTGATATTGAAAATAATAACAAAATTAAACAACGAATGAAAAAGCAAAACGTAAAGACAGTAAGTACATGCATCTGTGTACTCGTTCCTTTTCCCCTCGTCCCTCTCGCCTATAAAGTAGCAATCATGTCAAAAAGACAAGAGCCGTTTGAACACAGACTTTGTGACAGCGACACTACAGTATAGAGCTTGAAGATTTTTTAATGATTTAAATATGTGTTCAAATGGAATTGTGCAAACCTTTACCACATACATATGTACATATGTCACCCTTATGTCAATTTTGTAAAATGATACTCAAATTGATTATTAGATGAAAAAGAACTTAAGATGTTCTTGGACTTAGATTTAATAAAATCATCACAAAGAATTTATTAGCATTAACTAGGGTTTCTAATTTCCCGGACTTTTCTATTCCCGGGAAACGAAACAAAAAAAAAATCTTATTCCCGGGATTCTTTGAATAAAACAATGATTTCATTAAATGAGTTCAAGACAAAAGTTTTTACTTTTTTTTAAAAATAAAACACACATACAACATTCCAAAAAATTTAGTAGTTATTATTTATAGCAACTTGGTCAAATTAATTTTCTTTTAAGCAAAACATTATAAAAGCATTTAAAAGCTGATCAGAGATTCCATTTCTAATCCTTGTTGACACATATGTATATTGCCTGCTACCGAAAACGTGTTCTCACTTACTACAGACGTTGGTTTTATAGTAAGAAGCGCATCATATAAAAATTATACATTTGTTGGCCTGTTACCCGTGACTTCATTGACGTCAAATTCTTTTTTTAAGATATTTTCACGCTTTTGTATTTTCTTCACATTTATTTGTTTAGAATTTAATAAAGCCTTTTCAAGGTGTTTTTTACACATAGTATATGGTTCATCTGATGTTGGTGATGGTGTATTGTGTATATTTTCATTTTCTACTTCAAGAAGCTTTTTAGACATTTCATCAGCAATTAAAAAGACCGTTGATTTATTGGCGTAGGAAAAATAGTTCGATTTTTAGGTAGTTTTTAGTAATTTTAGTTGAGAATATATTTTTATTGCTCGTTTTTGATTTTAACGATGCTAGCAAATTAAGATTTCAAAAAATTTAATATGAAATTCGCGGAACAAATTTCTTGGTATTAATTTAAAAAAAATGTCCCGGGATTCTGGGAATTCTTTCCCGCGTAGAAACTCTAGTATTAACAATAACTTTCAAACATTAATTTTTTCATAACAATAACTAAAAAAAAATTCGGTTAAATAAAACTCTAAAAAAGTTTTTGCTTTAAATGTCTGACTTTTTGGCCTTTTTTATTAGTGTTGTTGCTACTAATTTTGTTACTGTTGGTATTGTTTAATTTGTTATCGCTGCTAATCGAATGTTACATGTTCATTTTATCAAACGAAGAGCTTAAGCAAAGAGAATATCTATCTGAGAGAAAACTACTATTCAACGGTACAATGGCGATTTAACCGATAATAAAATCATTTGTAATATAAAGAGCCCTAACGATTGTTGGTAGTGTTATAGAAACAAATAGATACAATTGTGGAGAAGAGTGAATCATTAACTTGAAACAAAAAATATTTTTGGGTTCTTACTGTTCGCCCAGCGTCGAGCTGACATCTGCATCAGAAATATTTTATCTTATCTTTCGAGTTGTTTTGGCTTGTTGTTTATTTTGTTTTTTTGTCGACTTTTATTGTTGTTGCCTTATTTTGTTTAGATTGTCTGTATATTGTGCAAAATTGTCAATAGTACGATATTATAAAAAAATAAAAAAAAAAACAAACAACCGTCTACATACTAACTTATTAAGTACTTTTGTTTTAACGTTTTTTTGTTAACTCACACAACCATACACTCTTACAAATATTTAATAAAGTGGCAATAGCCAACCAACTGACTGAACTGAGTTAGTCAGTCAATTCAGCCCAACAATAGAGTGCGTCAAGAAAAATAAATTGTTATTTTATTTTAAAACGTTGAATTGTTCGGAGGAATATCAACGAGAAAAAAATCAGTTTTAAATAAAAACAAAAAAAAAAAAAAAAAACAACTACAATACAACAGTTTATAATAAATAATCAAACTTCATCTTCAACATCTTTACAAGATTCAGTTTTTCATAAGCAAAATTATAAAAAACAATAAAAATTTTAGAAAAAAACTTTAAAATTTACAATTACAAAAAGTTACAGTTGTAGCAGCTGAAGACGAAGAAAAATAATGCAAAACTATTTTGACAATGAAGCAACATCATCAGCGTTACACGCAACAATGAAACCGGCTCGTGGTGGAAAGTGTTTGGTAACTTTGAGTACTTATGAGGTATGTAGCCACAAATCACAACAATAGCAACAATATTATTTAAGCTGCAACAACAATAGCAGCAACTAACAACATATTTGTGTGTTAATCGTAAATACACAACATGAATACTGTTTGAGAGTCGTGCTTTGCACGGTCGGAGAGTGTGCGAATATTATATGCATAAGGGTGGTCCCAATAAAAGTTATAGCACAAGTTTAGCTTGAAACTTTCAAACAGTTTTAAATGTAATATTTCATGCTGCCTTCACCACTCTCTGTGAAGAGCGTAATTCTATGAAACACACATTTCATGAGACAGTCAGCTTCTTCACAAACTCCACGACTTCACCGATCACATTTAAAACGGTGCATAGTCACTTAATTCGGTCCACAACTGCTCGATTTTTACCCCACAATTAACGCTCTCCATCCAAGAACCTCACAACTGTAGCCCTCGCCTCCTCCAAGCAAATGCTTCGCCTAAAAATAATCGTTTAAGTTTCCTCTTGAACCCTTAATATTTCACTCGTTCACGAAATCCAAGTCTTCACTGATTCGTGCGGAAAATCAATCCCACGATCCTTCATTAACTCACTTACTACTAGGTCTTCAACCCTCGACATAAATTGAATTTCTCCCAAAATGTATCTCAAACACAAAGACCCCTCTTCTTAAGAGAGTATGCCCCTGGGGGCTTCAACCAATTGTCGGTCTGCTAACGAAGCACTAGGGGGAAAGAATCTCTAGTCAGCCACGATTTCAAGAGATAAAGATCGTTAGAAACCTGAGAAATTTTAATTACTGTCGAGTTCTAGGTATTCGCTGCACCTGAAATATCTTTAAGATGATCCCTCCACCGTCGGTGGGTGATATATTTACATGTAAATTCGAATATGGCTTAGTAAAACAAATAATAAATCATAATTTATATCCTACAACTAGACAAAATAACGAACACTTGTATTGCCGCCACCCTAATGTGCATGTGTGCATCTGAAATCAGGTGTGTTTTGTGTAGGAAAAATTATAATAATAATCGAGGGTCATGCGATATGTGTGTCTGGTTAAGTTGTTTCGTATGAAAGTAGGAGTTGATACAAATCAATAAATTATGAAAAGATCGCTTTTAGTTTGTGCAATTCTGTTTCAAAGTAATTTCCATTTATGCCGGCACAAAACTTTTGTTATTTTTACAGCTAAAATTTAAATTTTACAATTTTTGCAAATAAATAATAATTAGCAAATTTTTGCAAACTAATCAATTTCGAAAAAAATTAGTTTAGTAAAAAAATTAAATGAATGCTTTCCCCAAATTTTTTAGACACTTCCATAAATTAGGTACCATTAATTCGCCACTGCAATAATATGCACACGCACACCTATGTGACGGCGTTTTTTTAACTTTTTTTTAATGTATCGAAAAAGATTAAAACCATAAATCGTACGACACACACAAAATGAAAAGTTTTCAGAAGAATTAAAAAAAAAATAACTCCTCAAAAAGCAATTAATTGATAAAAAAAAAAATAGCAAAAAAGAAAAATTTTATCTTTTACCGGATGCATGAGAACGAAAACAAAATTCTCAAACGTCTAACAAATTAGTTACTTAATTATTAAATCAAAATTTAATCAACGAAAACAAAACAAAAGTTGCTAAAATGCATTTAAGTGTAAATTTTTAATTGTAAATGTAATTCATAATAACAGGATTATTATGTTTTCACCAATTAAAGGATTAATCAAAAATAAAATCAGTTTTAATAACAAATTTTATCAAATGAATTAAACGTTTAATCAATTGAATTTGTTTACTGGTGCAAATTAATAGTATCAATTAAACGCTTAATTCACTTGATTAAGTTTTTCTACTAAAACGGATTTAATTTTTCATTAATGCTTAAATTTGTGACATGTTTTTATCTGTGAGTTAAAAACTTGTATGTGCCATATTCTCAAACATGTCAGAGAGTTGTGTACGCTCCATTTAAGTAAAGTTAAAGTAAAGGCTCAGTTAGGCGAACGTTGCTGTACCCGTAATGTACCGCATCGTACTGTAAGCACGTTGGTGCACTTATAGAACGTTTAAAAATGTGTCATATGTTTTCCCATACATAAACAAAAAGCAATAGTATGTATACATAAAACAAAACACAAATGGATGGGAATCAAAAATGTTCAAATGGTGACCGTTGTGCAGAAAAGGTAGCACGTGATTTAAATGGTATTAAAACAGAATTTTGTGTATGTAAAAAATGTTAATAATTTAATATTTATATTATAGATTTACAATAAATAAATTTGTATTGTAGCATATACAGTAGACGCTCGCTTATATGAACTAATTAAGACAGGGCCTGTTCACTAAATGGAAAAGTTCACAAAATCGAAACAATATAAAATAAGTATTTCAAATCAATTTTAATATGTGTACATACATACATACATAACCTTTATTAAGTTTTTATTTTATATTAGTTTGTTAATAATAAATGTACATGAAAGTGCATAGTCGGTTATATTTTTTTTTTTGCTTTAAAAGATTTCTGTAATGCCTTGTCCCTGCATTTTCACAATGCCAAATATCATTATCATATATATTATTTTCACTCCAAGCTATAACTCTACAAACACCAAACATCTTATAAATTTTCTTTTGCATTTGTATATACACATTTACTAGCTTATTTCGGGGAAGAACAGATTTATAATAAAGATTGTTTTTCATAGAGTGACACAAGTTTAAATCAAAATAAATCAATGAAATACATATATTTTTAATATCAATGAAACGGGCTTTATTGGAAAGAACATTTTATGAAATTTAAATATGATTTCTGTCATGTGGCTGGCGTGTAGGTAGAAGGCGTTAATTTTCAACAACTTTTTGCATTTTGATCATCATCGTTTTTGAAGACATATGGGCCAATGACTCCGCGAGCCCATAAAGCGCACCAAACAGTAATATTTGTGGATGTGATGGTGTTTCGACAAAAGCTTGTGGATTCTACAGACTCCAAATGCGCCAATTCTGCTTATTTATGTACCCATTCTATTAGAAATTGGCTTAATCGGAAAATACAATTTTGAGTGGAGATTCAAAATCAATATCAATTTGTGCTTCAGCCCATTCGCCGAATTATTTTGATTAAAAATTTATATTTGCGCGTTGCTCGATAAGTCGATTCATAATGAAATTTCAAAGCAAACTAAACAAAAAGCAACTATCAGCTGTTAAATGGGTGCTCAAATATAGCAGTGATGCCAACTCAAAGATGTGATACTCTAAAAAACACCCTTCACAACAAATAGTTTCAAAAAAATCAACGGTTGCAAGTTGTTCATATAGTAGAGATAGGTCGTGTTCACTCTTTAGAGTCTCATGTGTAAAAATTTTGTTGTTCACTATTCTGGATGTTCATATAACTGGGTATCCATATAACCGAGCTTCTACTGTATAACTTTTTAGCAAACATATATTGAAAATGTGCATACACCAAACAAGGTTTTGATACCATTTAAAGTCTTTTATATGTTTCACATTTCCATTGTATGTGTATATGCATTTGTTTATTTTAAATATCCAAACACATGTATATTTGGAAATATATTGTATTGTAAGTTGTTTTGTCGCAATTCCATAGATAAACTGAAAAAAGTACAAAAAAAAAGAGCAAATTTACCCGCATTCAATGTAACATACAAGCCGCCCATCACTGTCTTACAACGGCATGAAATTCTATTTTATACAGATTGGTACGCTGCAACTACGGTACATTGCATTTCGGTAAGCTTTTGTATTGGTTTAACAAAAAGCAAACAGCTGATGGATACAGTACAGATACGGTACAGCAACGTTCGCCTAACTGAGCCTTAAAACAAAAAAAAGTACCATATTCGGCTGTGCCAAATCTAATATGCCCCTTCAGTATAGTTTTGACAACCAACTGTTTCCCAGCTTATAGATATGGTATGGGCGCTATCGTGTTAAAATCCTTATTCTGGAAGCAAATTTGTATAAAGTGCACTGCATGCTTATTTCAGCCTGAAGTACGCTGTATTTAAAACAAAACAAATCTCATATATAGAGAATATTTCAGGTCAGTTTTATCAACCTAGTTTGTTTTGTGTAGACCCTACCGTACAATAACCCTAAATACGGGAGGACATCTGGGGGTTACTCTCTATTGCGATGCGAAAGCAATTTCGATGCGAAAGCTAAATGCCAACTTGGTACTCTCTATCACTTTCGCAAAATTTTTTGAAAATGAAGCAAATCTGGCAATAGCAATGAAAGATGGCGCAGATCGACAGAAATGAAATGCTAAAATATGTGAAAATATTTGAAATTGGAAAATTTATATAAAATAAATAGTGATCATTTGCGAAAAGAAAAAAATTAATAGATGCGAAAGACAAATGCGCAAACGCATTAAAGAGTACCAATCGCTAGATTTGCTACTATTTTCTTTCGCATCGCAACAGAGAGTAGCCCCCCTGTATGGGAGCCATGTGAAATTATGGACATATTACACCCGATTTTAACATTTTATACTCCTTACATTTTCTATTTCATTTTCATTTTCTATTATATGTATATCTGGCACGTTTCACAACATTGTTATAACTATTTTCACATATCACAACCAGTGTCCCTCAGCTGGCAACTAGTTTTCCCTATTACTACCACACTGGCCACTTAAGTAAACGTTAATATGCAACTTTCGTGCCAGTTAAATATATCCTTCCCTAAACCATGTCATTATGTCAACAAGAAAACGGCAGTATTTTTCTATAACTCGGTCATTAATAACACGATTTTTTTAATTTACACAACCAATATTTCTCAGTTAGCTCCAAGTTAAGGTTTTTGCTCATCTCGCAGTAATTTGTGAACCGATCTGAATTTCAGTATACAACTTTTCCGTTCTCTATGTGATCAAATTATGTAAAAACCTAGTGCAATTTTACCAACTTACAAAAAGAGTGACAGACGGACATCGTTAAACAACCTGCCCAATAAAAAATTTACCTTTAAACGAAGAAAAAGTATCGCTTACCATCTTGCTTACGGAAGACATGAATTTTTTATGGCGAGTTCCCACTTTGAAACATATTAAAACTGATGAACGGAACGAACAGCTTTACACACTGAATGTTTTGTTGTTACCGTTATTCTCTAAAATGCTCTCTTAAAAACCTGCTTCGTAGTAAGGGAATGGCGTAGCTCTTAATATGTTATATTTCTTTTTAATTTGTAAGAATTTGTTCACTTACTTTACTGCATCTCTGTATGTCTTATTGCGTAGCACATAAATGTGCGCTAACTTTTTAATTGGGTTACTACTTATAAAGAGCCGGAATATGTGTATGTTGTTTATACTTAACTAGTTGACCCGCCAAACGTTGTTTTGCCATTTTTATTATTTCCTTCAGATGTTACAGTGTTTGCATGCCAAATTTTAAGAAAACCGGTTGATTAGTTAAGAAGATAATAAAAAGTATAGGCTTTAGTTCTTTCCAGATGTTACACTATTGGCGCGCCAAATGTCAAGAACATCAGTTGATTAGTTAAAAAGATATAGGGAGGGGGAGCTTTTACACCTCTTGCCCTATTTCATGCCCTTTCTCTTACAGTGTCTGCATGCCAAATTTAAAAAAAAAACCGGTTGATTAGTTAAGAAGATATAGGGAAATGAGCTTTTACCCCTCCTGCGTCACGCCCTAAATAATAAAACTATAGGCTATAGTACTTTCCAGCTACAACACTATTTACCTGCGAAATTTCAAGAATATATTAGGAGGGGGAGCTTTTACCCTTCTTGCCCTATTTCACATCCTATTCCTAATTTCCTTTCAGATGTTACAGTGTCTGCATGCCAAATTTTAGGAAAACACGTTCATTAGCTAAAAAGATATAGGGAAGTGGAGCTTTAACCGCAATTGCCCTATCTCACGCCCTATTCCCTATTTCTTTTTAGATGTTACATTGTCTGCATGCCAAATTGGGGAGGGGGAGCTTTTACATCTATTGCCCTTTTTCACGCCCTAAATAATACAAATTTTAGGCTATAGTTCTTTCCAGATGTAACACTATTTTCCTGCAAAATTTTAAGCAAATCAGTGAATTTTTTAAACAGATATAGGGAGGGGGAGCTTTTTCCCCTCTTGCCCTCTTGCCCTATTTCACGCCCTATTCCCTATTTTTTTCAGATGTTACAGTGCCTGCATGCCAAATTTTAAGAAAACAGGTTGATTAGCTAAGAAGATATAGGAAGGGGGAGCGTATGCCCTATTTTTCGCCCTCAAGCGATATAAAATATACTCATACCTAACAAAAACACATACAAAATTTCAAAAAAATCAGTCAAGCCGTTTCGAAGGAATTCAAAATGGAGGACATTTTCATGAAATTTGTATGGGAATATACAGGAAAATCTAAATGCTATATTTTCGGAACCACTGGGCCGATTTCATGCAAACTTTACATAAACCATCTACAGAATATCACCAACGTACCCCAACGTTTTTGTTGAAATCGGTCTACCCGTTTTCGCAGTTAGTGGTGACAACAAAGTGTACACTTCTTTTTATATATTTACTAGCTTAACCCGGTGCGCTTCGCAACACTGCTTTAACCACTTTATCGATTAAGAGATATTTAATAAATGCATCCTATGGAAGGTATTTCTCCCCTGCGCCTACCCGCTTTATTTTTATATTTAAAAGTGTAGTATACCATAAGAGTGACTTCTACAAAGTTTGAACATTATCACTTTAACAGTTTTTAGGATATCCGATATTAAACATTGGCGTCCTATGGAGTGTAACACTTCCCCCGTTGCTATTTAAATTTTGGGACTCAGAGGATCCTACTACCAAAAGTTCAACAAAATGCTTGCAGCGGCTCTTATTAATATTTCTATCTATGAGGGGAACTGCTCCTCCTCTGTCTACCCCGCCCATTACTATATTGAAATTTAAAGTTTGCCATAATAGTAGTTTTAACTACGTTTGAAGACTCGCCCTTTAATAGTTCTTCAGTTGAGCGATATTTAATATATACATCCTATGAGAGGTATTCCCCCCTGCGCCTACCCGCTTTATTTTTATTTTCAATAGTGTAGTATACCATATTAGTGACTTCTACAAAGTTTGAACATTCTCCCTATAACAGTTCTTAAGATATGCGATATTAAACATTGGCGTCCTATGGGGAAAACCACTTCCCCCACTGCTACTTTATTTCAATTTTGGGACTCAGAAGATCCTACTACCAAAATTTCAACAAAATGCGTGCAGTGGCTCGCTCTTATTAATATTTCTATCTATGAGGGGTACTGCTCCTCCCCTGTCTCTCCCGCCCATTTTTATATTGAAATTTATAGTTTACTATAAAAGTAGCTTTAACCACGTTTGAAGACTCTCCCTTTAAAAGTTCTTCAGTTGATCGATATTTAATGTATGCATCCTATGGGAGGGATTTCCCCCCCTGCGCCTACCCGCTTTATTTTTATTTTCAAAAGTGTAGTATACCACAAGAGTGACTTCTAGAAAGTTTGAACATTCTCGCTATTACAGTTCTTAAGATATGCGATGTTAAACATTGGCGTCCTATGGGGGATTCCAATACCCCCGCTGCTATTTTATTTCAATTTCGGGGCTCAGAAGATCCTACTACAAAAAGTTCAGCAAAATGCGTCCAGCGGCTCTTAAGATATACGATAATTAATATTGGCATTCTATGGGGGGTACCAATTCCCCTGCCCCTATCGAAAAAATAAGTAGCCTATTTTATTTTTAGGGCTGACGTGAAGTTACTGTAAAAATTTCAGGAAAATCGGTTCAGTAGTTTCCGAGTCTATAAGCCAACAAACAAACAAACAAACAAACACACAAACAAACATACAAACATTTTTCATTTTTATATATATATAGATAATGGCTAGACCGATTTTGGATTTCAAAATCAACTAACCATCATCACTCCTCCCTGTACCTTCCCTAAAAATTTTATGGCAATCGGTCGAGCCGTTCTCGAGTTATGGAGTGACAATCAAAATGTACACTTCTTTTTATATATATAGATATATACTTAATAAGGTCTATATCTATACATATATAACATTGTAACGTTACCGACTGACAAATTAATTCATCGTTGCACGGCCTAAACTTCTAAAGCTAAAAAGTTAAAATTTGGGCCAGACCAACCTCTTGCAAATCGATCCACTAAGACGGGAGCTTTAAAAATTCTAATGTTTTGGGGGTAAAAACGTGTAAATTAACTAACTTTATATATATTAAACTAAAAGAGATATACAAATTTAATATTTATCGTTGTTTATTAAAAAAAAAACGGACTGTTGTCGGGTACTTTTTTGAAAATCGACCCTTTTGGCGCGTAAAGGAGTAAAATCTGTATTTGGCAACTTTTGGAGTGACAATTTTTTTTTTAACAAATAAAAAAAAATAGATAACATTCGTAAATTATAATTTCAAAAGTTTTTGTTATTCGTGCTTAATTCCCAGTTTTTATTCTTGATAAAAACACTTGAAATTTATTGTTGATGGGATAAGCTATTCCTATGCGCATTTCACTGGTTGCTTAGGCCAGATCATCAGGAAACTTCATCCATAAAGATTTTAGAAAAACTAAAGATATTAAATCAAATAAAACTGTTAAACGTATAAGACTTAAAGCAACAGTTCTACTTGTAATAATATCAAAGTTTAAACAAAACACATCAACAATAAACAGTGGGTTTATCTCATCTTACACTCCCCGCTACAATTAGTTGAAATTCTCTCAACATTAATTGTAGTTGTAAGTAGGTTAAGAAAAACAAAATAAAAACAACAACAACTTACAAAAGATGTTGTCAGTTAAGTGTTTCGTAAATTATCTTAAAAATACAAGTATAAATTTGGTAATTTTTCATAACTCGAACGTTTAAAAGGGTTGAAAATCATACCTGTTTTTGGTACTGTTTTTGTAAAACATTTTTCTCCATTCATTGACATAAACGGATATATTAAATTATGGCCTTCCACTGCAGTATTGAAATTTTTGATACTTCTCAATGGGGAGACAAAAGTATCAAAAAAGGAAAATACGGGAAATTAAATTCCTTTCTTTTACTTCTGCGTTCCACATGTAACTCTTTATGAATTTTCTATAATATTGAACTTAGAAACATGAAATTATAGGTGCAGGGTTCTAAGTGAATGAGAATCTATTTTATGAAAAATATTGTTACATGTTTATTAAAACCTAGAAGCTTAAACTTTGGCATATAAATATGTCCACGAAAGAAAAGGACACGCTAACAAAGTCGCTTGTAAATGCTTGTGTAATATAAACCCAATAAAAAAATGCATCTTCCAAACAACAGGTTTCTAAGGGAGAAACGTAAAAGATTCGCTTACCATATCGCTTACGGAAAACATGAATTTTTTATGACAAGTAACCACTTTTAAGCAATACATTTTTGTCACAGAAAGCGCTTTATTCATCGCAAATTGGTGAATCAGTTTTACACATTGAAGGCGAATTCATATATTCGCCTTGGTTGTTATCTAAAAATCACAGTACCAATATATGAATCCAATTACCCTGCCTGGTTAAATAAAATAGATCTCATTTGTCTAGTAGTACCCAATACGGGACAGTAGCATTGCAGATGTTCAGACGATTCATCTTATACATTACAAAATCTGCAAAGCCTATTAACATTACCCAGTCTAAACTGGTGTTTTCTTAGACTGCAGTGCCCAGGAAATAGGCTAGTAAGTATTCTTAGTTCCCCCTTTTCAAGCAGAAGTAGTGGCACAATCTTTTTGACTGTCTTAAACCGGGAATGCACATTAATGTGTGAATTAAGAAAAATGATTGTATCCTCTCCCTGATGTAACCGGCAGGGACGCCGAAGAAAGGCTCATGGTCAATAAATAGGCGACGCGTGCAAATGTTTGCAGGCACTCTGCCCAGAATGGCCGGTTATCCAACACAAATCCAAATCATTCAGCCTTATTACGGTTGTCGTCAACGGCAATGTCGTTTTTTGTAGAAGATTAAAGACTACATGTTGTGTGTCACTTTAATCTATTACAAAAAAAGAAAAAGTCGTTAACGACATCGACAACCGTAATATCGACCCCTTTGCGATACGATACGATTACAAAAACCAAATTTTACAGGACAGCCATTTTTCTACTTTTCTCTGCATTCACTTGCAATATAAAAATTAAAATATACATTCAATTTTTTGAGCAACGAAGTGGAATTCGCCTACAATATTTTGTCAGGTGACGTCTCTTTGAATCTAGAACAAGATTGCATCAAAAACTCAATTTCAAAAAAATTGGCATATACGATAATTTCGCGCAAAGCTGTAATATAGTCCATAACTAGTCTGGAACTCACCTCCAAAGAAGATTGCGCCCTCCTCAGGCATGTCCCAGCAAATATGAGGATGGCGTAAATTTCCTCCTGAAAAACCGTTGGCTGTTTGTCCAAAGGCAAGACCCTTTGGAATGTCGGCTCCAGTATCACCATTTGTCTGTTTCGAACCATCGGTCCAAAAAACTTGAGTGTCAAATGAAAGTTAATAACAATTTATTTAGAACCTGAATCGTTTAAGTATCTTTAAGCATGAACGAAGCACTAAAGACAAGTTTATCGTCAATTTTAGTCAAAAAATAAATATTTAAAAAAAACTAAAGTGTTTGAAGATAAGAATATTCGAGTATATAATCGTGGCGAGCAAATATATGATTTGAGGGCATCTCTTAAGTGTTTCTTTTTTAACATTTGCATAGAACACTTTGCGTTTGATACTTTCCTTACCTTTTTTTAAGAAGCAGGCAAAAGAAGAAGAAAAATCCTGGGGCCAAATTACTGCATTCGATATTGACCGAAATTTCCATTTAAATTGTATTGTTCGATGTGTGTGCTGTGAAACGTTTTAATATAGGGTGTTTTTTTTAGAGTGACACAGGTTTAAACCATAATATAATAAGGAAATATATTTTAAATATCAATAAAATGGGCTTTTTGGAAAGAAAATTTTATGAAATTAATATTTAAATGTCATGTGGCCGCCACGGCTGGCGCTTAGAAGACGCAATCTGGAACACCAATTTTCAACAACTTTTCGCATTCTTACCATCATCGTTTTTGAAGATAAAGCGCAAAACAGGAATTTTCTGTGGATGTAATGGTGTTTCGACAAAAGCTTGCGGATTCTCCTCACGGCAAATGCGACACTGCTGATTTGCGTACCCATTCAACCAGAAATGGGCTTCATCGGAAAATAAAATGTTGTATGGAAGTTCCAAATCAATATCAATTGCTTCAGCTCTGGTGTAAGTCGATTCATAATGAAATTTCAAAGCAAACTAAACAAAAAGAAACTATCAACTGTTAAATTGGTGCTCGAATAAAGCAGTGATGCCAACTCAAAGTTGTGACACTCTAAAAAAAACCCCTTAACCTCTAGTAATAGGCAACAAAGCACGCGCGTGCACTTCAAAATTCTTTGTTTTCTCTCTTAGATTCTTTTAAATATTACATAAAAGCAAATTGTTTTCGTTCGACATAGATCATCGTCCAGGCGGGAAAAATTGCAAGCGCTTGCACTTTTCAAACCTGTTAGAAGGCCAACAACGCATTCTAAATATTCTTTTACTCAGTCCACTCTGCCTTCTTTGAAATAGTCTTTTAGAGTGTCTTCTATAAAAAATTTTACAAATTCAAATTTCCATGTGAAGATAATGCCTCTCAAAATCGTGAAAGATTTTTTTTCAGAATGTCTTGAGTTTATTTTAAGAGGGGAGAAAAGAATAGAACGTTTATATACATACTGTGAAAGCAAATGGCGTTACGAAATTTTATGATGCTTTAATTCTTATGTTAAGATTGAATTTCAATAAATATTAGTTTATCTGAATAAATTAAGCATTTATAAAAAATGTTTTTATTCCTTAACTGATATATTTTTAGGATCGGAAAGAGGCCCTTTTGAACACCACAATATTGGATGATGCAGGGACATGTCGATCCAAAGGAACTAAAAATAACACAACACCGCAAAACAGACAACAAAATGATTTATTGGACACTAGAGAGCTGAAACAGGATACACATAGTCATATACCAAAACCACCGGTAGAGTAATTCATAAAATAGGAAATATAACAATTTGTAAAGATATTAATTAATTATCTTTTTTTACAGCCACTTCAAATGACCAACAACAACCCTTACAAAATCAGCAACACACAATCATCATCGGCCGCCAATAATTCCCAAAAGTCGTTTGCCCAAAATGATCAAATATCTGGTCAACGTTTGTCGAATGGTTCTCAGAATTCAAATGGCAATCTTTACAGTAGTAATGACATTTACAGCAGGCCAAATAAGACTCCAGGAGTTTCTAACGGTACAAACTCAAACAGACAAACTTTGCGGTTGGGTACCGTTACTATAGGCGAATATCGCCAACAGACTTTAAGAAGGGAACCGGAAAAATTCGACTTCATTTCCACACAAAAGAAGGGCAGAGCAGATTCCGGTGATACCACCCCTACAAATGAGGCGCTACAAAGTGAATTACAAAATACTTTATCACGAGCAAATCTGCGAAAATCTAATGGCAATTCTTATACCGAACACCAACGCAATTGCCCATTGCATCAGCAGCAACAGCAACGTCACAGTATTGAGTATGGCAATAATGGTTTTGCGGTGGAAGAATTATCAAAAACATTACAGAAATCCTCATTAAATGGCAACACACCCGCAGAATTATTGGCCAAAACAAATAATAGATCGGTAAACAATACAACTGGTACAACTGGAGTGGGAATATTAAAGAATGGCAATCGCAATGGCACCAGTAGCAGTAGTAAATCTACAGAGAAATCAATAAAGTTTGGTTAAGGAGAGAAAGGGTTTTGTTTGCGAGTTAATTAAAGGGGCGAAGATATTAAACATTTTCGTTTATGAAGCAAAAAAAAAAAAAAAATGCTTAATTAGAGGTTAAAGTTTAAACATATTTGTTGCTTAAGGACGTTTTACACTATAATACAAGGCATCAATATTTTAAAGAAAATTCTACCCTGGGGCTTATTCTGGCAGTCGTGATTGAATACCTCTTCGATTCGAAAGCAATTCTATTTCTAATTATATCAGTCGATACTGAATGAATCGAAATAATTTTTTCAGTGTTGCAAAGCATTGATTTGAGAGTGTTCAAAACACTAAAAAAATAATTTCGATTCGTTCAGAATTGACTGAAAGAATTAGAAACCAAATTGTTTTCGAATTGAAATATAATTCGATCACGACTGCCAGAATTGGCCCCTGATCTAATTATTGTTTCAAGATTTTCAAAAAATAGCAACAAGACGGCTAGAAAAATACTCCGATGTTGTCTGAATCGGACATTTCTTGCAAATGTCTAACGTCATTATTAGCGTTTGCTCTTAGATTAAATATACGGCATGGATATATCGAGCGGAATTTATGTTACGACATGTCTAATATCCCAACAAACATGAAGTCAAACTTTTGATCTGAAATAACTTTATCATTTGACATCAAACACAATTTTCAAACCTTTTGCAATTGATTGATTTAGGCTGGATTTTTGAGATCTCAGTTAAACTAGGTTTAGTTAATCTGAAAACAGATTTCTGCCGCCATTACCAAGTTTGTATACAAAACAGCTTAGTTTTGCTTAAAATGTAGGGGTATAATGCAAAACAAAAAACAAAATCACATTTCGCTGGGAAAATCCGAGTTTCAGACTACGTTAAAATAAGCTTAAACTTAATCCATATCTCAAAATATTTGAACTTAAAATTATAATGTATTGAATCTAAACATTTGACATACAATATTTTATCAATTTGATATCAAATTGTAATTAAGTGTTATTCTCAAGTCAAAAACCAACTGGCAACACCGAAGAGAAAAATATATGGAAACATTTTAAAATAGCAAAAGAATTGTGTTCCATATTCTTTCAGCTATCTGTTAGAAAACAATAAGAATGTCGGCTAACACATCAGAATTTCCCAAGCCTTTTTCATTAGATTTCTGTGAGATATCAATCAAAAATGCCGGTAAAAAACACAATTTCCCACGACATGTCTGCCAGAATTCGTGGCAACCACTTCATATATTTTTTGACTTAAAATCTAACAGAATTTGTATGCGATTGCGATTGGGACAATTTTATCAGAAAGACACAGACTATTTTGCTGGCAAGAAACTTATCATGGCAGGGTTGTATTTTCCTCAAATTATTAAAGACTTGTATTATAGTGTTAAAATGCCTTTATTAGATTAAAGTATGTATTTATAACGTTATTTATAGTTACAGCCCAAATATGCAAAATAAAATCAAAATTTTAGAATCTAAAGTTAACGAGTTTAAATAGATTTTAAATCTAGACTTTAACCATAAACCTTTAACATTTTCAAACAATATATTCTCTTTAATTAAATAGAGGTCACAATAAACACATATTATTTAGTTTTCACATGTATAATAAATTGTTATAATAACTTATAGTATGTATATCATATGATGTTAAAGTTTTTGAGCTCTGTAAAAAAAGACGAATTCATACAAGGTGGTTTTATTTTGAAAACAGATGTAACACTATAAAATACTTTAACGTTGTGTCAAAATAATACAACACTGTAGTAAACAATTCAAACAAAGTGCCGCTTCACACACGTCAAGTTTGACTCGTCAAGTCCTGAGCCATTCTCTTTTCCCTTCTCTCCTAAAAACTCAAGACTTGACGTGTGTGAAGTGGAACAAACATAACATTTTGTTTGTTTTAATTATAAACTGTGTGTTTTAAAATGTAATAATTTAATAAAGTTTAAATATCATAATACTAAGTGAAAATTATAGAATTTATGAGAGATTCCCCAGAACCACTAATACGGTATACTATTTCGACACATGGTCACCTGGTATGAATTCGCCTTGATTTGTATATTGAAATTACAAGTCTTCTTTAAATTATTTTTATGTGCAATATAATCTCTATTGTAAATACATAAATAAAATATATATACATATTAATAAAAAAAATTATTTAAGTACATAAAAATACAATAAAAAAATTTACAGCATCTTTCTTTCAAAATATAAAATATTCAGGCATGTGATGAAAATCGATGGATTTCAAAACGTTTGTTTTTAGGAGGTGTGATGAATTTCGACCGATTTTAAAATCCATTTCTGAATTAATCTTGATTTTTTGTTTAAAATACTGTTCAATAGACTACTCAAAAGAAAAGTTGCGATGTACCACCCTAAAAACTAACTTTGACATGGTTAATGAAGATATCCAAAATATTTTGGTTCAAGCGATAATCTTCCATGTGCTTAACCACGTAAAAAAAGGGTCCAAAAATGGTATTTTTCATGAATAACAAGTAAGAAAGTATAGTCGGTCAAGCCCGACCATATGATACCCTACACCATAGTATTTAAAAACACATCATGCTTATGTGTCCATATAAATATAGATTTATCTATGTTTATAAACTTCATGATAATCGGTTTGAAAATTTGTGAGAGCCAGAAATTGCCCCCTACCTCCCGTTGTGGTCCTATTTTTGAAAAACTGTATAGCTAATGTGTCCATATAGAATATGGATCTATCTATGTTTTAAATTTCATTAAAATCGGTTTGAGAGGCAGAAATTGCCCCTATCTCCCCTCGTGGTCCTATTTTTTAAAAATTCATACATTTTGTGTCCATATAGATATGGTTCTATCTATGTTTTACATTTCATTGAAATCGGTTTGATAGTTTCTGAGAGGAAGAAATTTCCCCCTATCTTCCCTCGTGGTCCTTCGATTCGGCCCATTTTCAATACCCTTGGTCCTTGTCTCCAAAATTTCGACCTGTACTTTGCGCACAAGGTTACATGGACAGCCAGCCAGCCGGACGGACATCGTCAGTTCGACTCAGAAAGTAATTCTAAGACGATCGGTATACTTTAAGGTGGGTCTAGGACCAATATTTTCAGCACAAATGCATAATACCCTCTCCACTATTGTGGTGTGGGTATACAAATTTCGATACATTTTTTTTGTCTAATGAATGACAAAATATGATCGATATTTAAGGGCGCTGCGAAATATGGCCCAAAAAAATAAATTAAAATTGACCCCAAATTTAGGGCTATTTCCCATAATGCAATATGGCCCCATTTTTTTAATGAAAAATTACCCCAAAAAAATGAAAAATAACCCTAAAAATAAAATGAAATATGACCCTAAAGTTGGGGTTATTCTTCATTATGAAAAATCACCTCAAAATTTATAATGAATTTGAACCCCAAAAAAAGAACACAAAGAAAGTTACATAAAAACATTTTCGGTGGAGTTCATATACCCGAAACTAAAAATCACAAATTTAGAGTCCCGATTTCAAAATCCGGATAATTATACAGTTTTGGTTTTAAAAATCGTATGATTGATATCATGGTTGGGCTTTCGGCCATGCGCAAGGATTTTTTCTCTATGGTATAACGAAAACTGGCTTTGCTTACTAAAGCTTCACGTTAAAGACGGCCTGCGGCCTGGCGCAAGGATTTTCTCTTTTATTGTATAACGAATACTGGCTTCGCTAACAAAAGCTTCTCTTTATAGGCGGCCTTTGGCCGGGTGAAAGGAGTTTCTTCTCTTTGGTATAACGAACACTGGCTTCGCTCACTTAAGCTTCACTACATAGCAAGCCTACGGCCGGGCGCACGGATTTTCTTTTCTATGGTATAACGAACTCTGGCTTCGCTCAGTAAAGCTTCTCTTAATAGCAGGCCTTCGGCCGGGCTCAATGATTTTTTCCTCTATAGTATAACAAACACCGGCTTCGCTAACTAAAGCATCTCTGCATAACCGGCAAAGATTTTCTCTACTTTGGTATAAGAATTCGGGTTTTTTATACTATCCCTAGAAACTTTTACATAAAATTTGTGTAAAAATGTTTGGGATGATTTTTCATTTCTTAAAATGTGCATTTTTTATTAGTAGACGAAAAATAGCCCCAAAGTAAAAATTGTGATTTGATTAAATTGCGCCAAAATTGCGTGTTGTTGTGTCTTAGTAAAATTTTGGGGCCGTTTTTCATTTTACTTTTGGGACCATATTTCCTGGGGTCATTTTGCGCACCGCCACATTTAAGAATATAAAAATCTAACCACAGACTGGAGACGGCGAGATGTTTATGTCAGTTTTTTGATGCTTTTAAATTCGATTTACATAAATGAAAATTAAATGTAAGAAAAGATAAATTCACTGTTTATTGTTGGTGTTTTGTTTAAGCTTTGATATTGTTACAGGTAAGATTTTGAGTGTTTAAAATTCTTATTCGCTTTAGGGTTTTATTTGTATATTTTTAGCTTTTCTAAAATCTTTGGAAAAGGTTTCCTGATGATCTGGCCTAAGCAACCAGTGAAATGCGCATAGAGGCTAGCTTTCCCTCAACAATAAATTTCAGTGTATTTATCAAATATGAAAAATTGGGAATTTAGCACGTCATACAAAAATCTTTATAATTAAAATAACTTAACCATTTTTTGTCCGATTTTCATTTCCAATACGTCGCGTCGTTAGAAAGGTGCTGACCACCGGTTGGAATTTTAGTCAAAAATTAACCCTTAACTGTACCGCCTTAATTTTTATAACATTCACTTTGATATCAATAAAAGCCCATTTTAAAACCACGTTTTATTAACATATTTAGATACTGTTAAATTAACCCGTCCATGACCAACATTTTTAAGAGGACATTAAAAAAAAAACAAGTAAAAAGTATAATTAAAATTTTAAAAAAATATAAAGGTAATAAAATTTAGGAAAAAACAAAATGCAAGTAAACAAGTAAAATTAAAATGAATTATCCAAAAATATCTTACAAAAAATCTTTTCGCGAATTAAGTTAAGTGTATTGCGTGCGTGACACATTTTCTCAACAACTGCTAAACTGCACATATCGCTCGGTAGCTTGCGAATGACAAGGATACTCTGAAAAACACGATTTCATTTGAATTCGCCAGTGCATATACCTTGTAACATGTGCCTTGAAAGCAGTTATATAATTTTTTTTAACTGGACTTATGGCGATTTCTTTTCTGAGAAATATGTTGCATAAATGTTACATGCTCTATCTCTTTTGTGTAGGTCATGTAACATTTATGCAACATATTTCTCAGAAAAGAAATCGCCATTACATTTTTTTCTGAAATGTACTCTAAAAAATGTTGGTCATGAACGGTTTAATTTAAAAGTATCATGGCCGTTTTCTCATTATACGATTATCTCTTTTCCCAACGAAAAACTGCACATCAAAGAAATTTAGTTTTCTCAATGTCTAATTTGCTTCTATTCTGTCGCAAAGCTAACCAGCACTCATCTGCCAATTAGCTATTTTCCTTTTATTTGCCGTACAGATAAATTCAATCAGCTGACTCCCAGCTTTAACATGTATTTTGAGAGGTGTTGCCAGCTGAAAACAATGTTTTTTGTCGGTATATTGAGAAACCCAAAATCGTTAACGGACAGTTTATCGCTCTAATAATTTTTTGTTGACATTAACAGCCTGTTCATGGATTTCGAACGTCATCGTTCGCATAGAAAATAACATTAAAAACAAAAACAAACTTCGAACAATGTTAATGTTAATTGTTGACTTAAATTGAATTGAAAAGCATCAAAAAACTGACATAAACATCTCGCCGTCTCCAGTCTGTGGTTAGATTTTTATAATGTTTTAATGCAGAATCCAAAAATTCTTAAATATCGATCATATTTTGTCATTCATTAGACAAAAAAAATTTATCGAAATTTTTATTCATGAAAAATACCATTTTTGGACCCGTTTTACGTGGTTAAGCTCACGGAAGATTATCGCTAGAACCAAAATATTTTGGGAATCTTCATAAAACATGTGAAAGTAAGTTTTTAGGGGGGTTCATCAACGACTTTTCTTTTGAGTCGGTCATATGTACATACATATATCAACATTTACAGGTGATTCAGTAATGTTAAAGTGATTTTCATAATATAGTCAACTCTAGACCTTCGAGTGTTGATTGACCATACAAACTTTAATGGAAGATGTAAAATGGATTACATATTGGAAATCCACATTAATGTGCGCTTAAAACTACACCACATTTCACATTCTTTTAGATGCATTAAAGGTATATGAAATTCAAAATTATTCCTTTTTTATAGAAAATATTTATTTGTATTCAACTAATAGCTAAATTTAAATATTTCTAACATCTTATTACTGACTCATCAAACTGCAACGTGTAGAGTAATTTCTCCAAGATAATTGTGAATAATTTGAACTGGCATGAACTTGAGCATAGCTAGTTTCCTCTTCGCCCAATACATCAGTGCTGGAATTAGGCGTCGCACAAGAAATATGAAAAAAATCTGGATGTAAAAGTCTTATTGTGGCCACACGTTCACGCCAATAGTTCCAGAAAAGCTGAAAAAAATATAAAGCTTTAAAGTGCATTAACACTTGTCCAATGCGAAATCATTACAGGTGTCAGCGAAAAGTCTACTGACTTTGACAGTTCGAAGCCAATTCGTTTTGTTATACGTTTTGTTAGAAATGGTTAACATTTCAAGCCGTAAACACTAACAATGCAATGCAAAAAACTGTTGCCTTTGTATTCCCAATAAAAAATTTTATCATTTTGCAAAGCACTAATGGTACATTTAAAAAAATAAGCGCACAATTATGCGATACGCAATAAGACATTCAGAAATGCAGTAAAGTAAGTGAAAAAACTGCATTCCCTTACTACGAAGCAGGTTTGTAAGGGAGAGCATCAAAAATAACTGTAAAAAAACAGTCAGTGTATTAAGCTGATCGTTACATTCAACAATTTTTATATGTGCTGAATAATGTGCTTATTGTGTCAAAAATGTATTGCTTCAAAGTGGGAGCTCGCCATATAAAATTCATGTCTTCCGTAAGCGCTATGGTAAGCGAAACTTTTATGTTTCTCCCTTACAAACCTGCTTCGTTGGAATCTCCATTTTTTATTGGGTTGTTGTCACCGTGTATATAAATTCGCCTTGCACTAGTTAAAATCATCTTAACTGACTTACACTTTTATATAAATGACCGCCAAATTCAAATAGCATTGGCCTCTCCTCTTCTCCACAAATACAAATTCTCATTATATTTCTATTTCTCTTGCGAAAGAAATTGAATTTAAGAAATTGCAAAGGCATTATACTAACCAATTGAAATGTTTCTATTTCTGGATCAAGACCTTTGTAAAGGAAATTTTCTAAGTCGGTGGTATCAAAATCATCGCAGCCAAAGATTATTTTGGAACGTGTTAGGCCTTTTCAAGAAAAATTTTATCTTGATATTAATGTTATTATATATGTACATATGCACATAATATGAACATTCTTACATAATATGTATGTATGTACATTCATATGTATGTACATATAAAGATAACCCACCTATATGATACTGTCTCAAACCTTCTCCACACTGTGAGACCTGCGTAAAGGGATTTTCAACAATAACCGGTTCGTAGATGCCGCGATATTCCAGTAGCATTAGTTTTTGTATACGAAACATATGCAAAAACAAAAAAAAGTTACGCTTATAAAAAAAAAGAAAAAAATATATTATGTATTTTTGTTTACAATAAAATCGTATTGAAATTTTAATTTACTAGAAGGTTTTTCAAAATATTTTTTTTATTGTAAATTCGGTCGTTTTTGGGAGTAAAAGTGTATAACCTGTATTTTGAAACTTTTTTGTCATCCCATATATCTTTTAAACCAATAAACGTCGAAATAAAGATTATACCAAATTCGTAACTTATCTAAAAAATACAAATATAAATTTGGTATTTTTTCGAAACTCAAACGTTTAAAAGGTGATAATCTCTTTTGTTTCCACATTTTCTAGAAAAGATTTTTTCCATTCATTGACAATTAGAGTTTTTTTCCCCGGAGTTTTTCGATTCCCGGGAAAGCGGGAAAAATTTTTAAATTTCCCGGGATCCCGGGATCTCGCTCCATACAAATAATACAAAGTAAACTTGGTTTTATTAATGAAAAAAACTTTTATAAACAAACGTGAGGGAACTTGTCTACAAAGTAAGTAAAATAAATGCTAAAATACTACAAAAATAATTGAAGATTGAAAGCGGAACTTGAATTATTATTACCTTTGGCTATTATAAGTAAATTCCGTATTATGATGATCTAGTACAAGATAAAATAAACATAACAATTGAGGTACTCAAGATATGAGATCAAAAAGTAAATTCATAAAATATATAAAATATTTTAATAAATATATTAACATTTTTTAACGGCGTAGGAAATTACTTTCTGACACACTCAAAGCGTTTAGTGAGTCGCCAAAGAGTATATTTCTGATTTTGTTTACTGATTACCATGTTTCCGAAAAATTTCGTTTACTTTTTTACCGAGGTTGGACAAATAATTAAAAGTGCACCGTTGTTGCATGCTTCTGATGTCAAGGTTGATGCAAAAAATAGTATCATCCGGACTACTTCTTACAAACTATTTCTTTTCATTAGGTCCATCTGTAATCTTTAGGACAATGTATTTTTCAATTTGTATGTTTTAGTAACTTACACGAGTTTCATTATTTTTTTATTTCGGTTTCCCCGCACTTCCCGGATATATTACCAAGCTCGATTTTTTTTTTTTTTTTTTTGTAGATACGACTATGTTGCAATAACGGAGCGATATGTTTATGTATATCCTATTTTTAAGACTTGTCCATGGACAATGAGAATTTACTGCCTGCATCTTATTTTGAATTTATGTTCTTTATCAATTCATCACTTCACTTAATTTATTAATTATCAACTGTTGCACTGCCCATTCTGCTTTTAATAGATTTATTGCCGCAGGAGACATTAATTTACGTTTGTACACATTTCTTATAATTGATCTAATCGACAACCCATCCACAGATGCTAATTTTTAGAGAAAAGGAAACTAAATTTCAGAGTAAAAATAGCTGTTTTCTGAAACTATGAAGAACTTTTTATTTCCCGGGATCCCGCAACAAAAATCCCGGGAAAACGGGAAATATAATAAGTGAAATAAGGGACGGGAAATCCCGGGAAAAAACCCTATTGACAATGTATACGTATAAAGTTGCAGACTCCCACTAGAATAATAAAATTTTTGATACTTCTCTGGAGAGAAAAAAGTATAAAAAAGGTGTAAATTAAAATTCTTTCTTTTACTTTTCCGTTTGCTACTTTTTTGTTCTTCAGTTGGTACTTTTTGAACTCGCGTTAATATTGGACCTAGAAATATAAAATTAAACATGCATGGTCCTGAGTGAATAAAAATCTGTAACAGGGAACTTTTTGTTCTTAAGTTGGTACTTTTTGAATTCGCGTTATTATTGCACCTAGAAATATAAAATTAAGCATGCATGGCCCTGAGTAAATAAAAATCTGTAACAGGGAACTTGTTGGTACTTTTTTGTTCTTCAGTTGGTACTTTTTGAATTCGCGTTAATATTTTACCTAGAAATATAAAATTAAACATGCATGATCCTGGGTAAATAAAAATATGTAACAGAGAACTTTTTGGTACTTTTTTGTTTTTCAGTTGATACTTTTTGAACTCGCGTTAATATTGGACCTAGAAATATAAAATAAGACATGCATGGTCCTGAGTGAAAAAAAATTTGTAACAGGGAACTTTTTGGTACTTTTTTGTTTTTCAGCTGGTACTTTTTGAACTCGCGCTGATATTGGACCTAGAAATATAAAATTAAACATGCATGGCCCAGAGTGAATAAAAATCTGTAACCGGAAACTTTTTGGTACTTTTTTGGTTTTCAGCTGGTACTTTTTGAACTCGCACTGATGTTGGACCTAGAAATATAAAATTAAACATGCATGGCCCAAAGTGAATAAAAATCTGTAACAGGAAACTTTTTGGTACTTTTTTGTTCAACAGTTGGTACTTTTTGAACTCGCGTTAATATTGGTCCTAGAAATATGTATAATTTATACATGCATGGCCCTGAGTGAATAAAAATCTGCAACAGGGAACTTTTTTGTGCTTCAACTGGTTTATTTCTGAATTTTCATTAATAATGGACCTCGAAACATTAAATTATACATTCAAGGTCCTAAGTGAATGAGAATCTTCAAGAGAGATCTCTTTGGTACGTTTTCGTTATAGATCTGGTACTTTTTGAATTTTTTTATTTTGTTCCGAAGTCGGAGTGGTAGTATCCACAAAAGCTCACGATTCCAACTCCAAAATTTTTCGGCATAAAAGTTTTATAATATTGTAATATGCTTTAAAAATAAGGACCAGTCTTCTCTGTGGCTTGGTGCTAAAAGGGCCAATGTCAAAATATTTACTTTTGAGAAAATTTATATTAAATTTTTTTTAGAGAAGAGTTCTTACTAAAATTTGCTAGCAAAACCCATATGAAGCTGTTCTGGGCTAAAACCATTGGCTGTTTCATCAAAAAAAGAAGATGTTAATAGAAAACACCTAATGCAACGATTAACTCAAAACAGAAAAATATTGACATTGGCCCTTTTAGCACCAAGCCACAGATTAAACCATTTATAAAAGACTGCATTAAAAAAAGAGTTTAAGGTCAACTAAGGACCAGTCTCATATACATTTAGCATCAAGATTAGAGTAGGAGTCGGAATTGGAGTCGTACTAAAACAAAAATTGTTTTTGTTTATCATACAAAATTTACAGTTTTTAAAAGAGAAAGCAACGCGTTATATTTTATTTTATAAGTGTATAGATAACAAAAACAATTTTTGTTTTCATGTAAATGTTCACTCCTTCGACGCGGATTCCCGAATAGCTACGATTATTGATATTACAAAATGAAATTAAGCATTCTGGTCCCTCGCCAAATCGATCCACTAAAGCAAAAAAAACAAATGCTCAAAACATGCAAATTCGTATATGGGCACTTCCAAGATTGTAAACGGGACATTTGCACACGTTTATATTGACAAAACTGTAAAAAACAACGTGTTTTTCATTTTTTAAATTAATGATTCTTTTAACTCTCAATTAGCTCTTTAATCCTTTATATAAGAAACTTAATAAAAAATGTTTTTCAGATCATAAATATGCCTTAGATTAGAGTATTGTTGTTCCAAATGCATATTTTTTAATATACACAAGTATGTGCTAAAAGTTGTAGTACTTCGTTTACCATTTATCTTTTTTTTTTCGAATCAATTAATTTATACGCATATATTAAAAAAATATAAGCAATTCTCTAAATAAATCTTGAAAAGAAAAAATTTTTTTTTCCATTTTTTGTGGTTGACTTTTTTTTGGAAATAGCCATATTCTTATACGTATGTTTTCTTCATATTTGCATAAATAATGATGGTCGAATTTCGACCACTGGACAAACGCTACTAGAAAATAAATACTGCATCTAAGAGTGAGTTTTTGACCGAAAGTGTAAACAAGGATTAAAAGCTTGATTAAGCATTGCAACATAGATCAGTGAAGGAAAATTGAAAAATCGACCAACAAGCAAGAGAGTATTTTTTTCAATATTTCGGTATATTTTTTAACATGTTTTTTTTTTTTTAAAACAGTCAAAACAAAAATACATAAAATTAAAAAAACAAATTAATTTTAATAAAAATTATATAATATTTTGGTTAAGAAACTAAAAATTATTTCATTTTTGATATAAACATTTAGATATATAAATCCTTTTGTATGTATTTGCATACATACATATGTACATATGTGTTTGCTAATGACTTAATATAAGGTACACACATTTCGATGTCTAATGGCCATTTTCTCATTAGGCGATTATCTTTTTCCCAACGAAAAACTGCACATTAAAGAAATTTGGTTTTCACTATGTCTCATTTGCTTCGTTTTACGGCCATTTTCACCAAGTTCGTTATTAATACGATCTTCGTATGACGTGCTAAATTCCCAGTTTTTCATATTTGATAAATACACTGAAATTTATTGTTGAGGGAAAGCAAGCCTCTATGCGCATTTCGCCGGTTGCTTACACCAGCTCATCAGGAAACCTTTTCCAAAGATTTTAGAAAAGCCAAAATTATAATTAACCATCGGTTATAGCTGTCAAAACGTATTGGTAACCGGAACTTTAATTGAAAGTTAGTTTTAACCGAACTTGGTGAAAATGGCCGTTAATCGCAAAGCTAACCGGCACTCATCTGCCAATTATTTATTTTCCTTTTATTTGCCGTACCGATAAATTCAATCAGCGGCGTTGCCAGCTGAAAACTTTGTTTTTTGTCGGTAGAAACCCAAAATCGTTAACGGACAGTTTATCGGTCCAATAAATTTATGTTGACATAAGGTAACAGACAGTTTGTCGATACATTGAGAAAATGGCCATAAGGCTATTAGGCACTTTGTTTAATTTACTTAATGAGATCATTAGTAATATTATAATTGTAACAACAAGAACCATTTGATGTTGATAAATCCTAAGTTTTAATTAAATTTGAAAGATTTTGTATATGCAAACGATTTCGTTTTTGTATAATTTTGAATTTAAAATGTGCGCTCAATTGTTGTTCTTAATTTGGCTTACAATTTTCCAATGTTTTATTTCTGGGAGATCCACCAACTCACGAATTTAGAAACTGATCGCTTTAAATTTGTGTTGCTCATTTGAAAATAAATTTAATAACAAAAGGACTATGTTAATGGTCTTAGCAATGACATTTTCGGGCGCAAAGTCGTTAATCATAATTAAAGTATTATTTTTGAAATTAAATTTTGCTCTAAGTGTGTCGCAAAAGCTTTAAGTAAAACGATTTTGCAGATACCTAAAAAAGCAGATCAACATTTGTACATCAAAAAACATGAACGAAAAAAAGAACAATAAATTTTGTATTGTATTTTTGCAATGAAATAGTACTGAAAATAAGTACCAAAGTACTCAATTTTCCATTACTGACATAGATTGATAATTTTGGCAGTTTGAAACGAATGTCAAAAGTTGTCATCAAATTTAGGCATTTAAACTAGGAAGCTAAATTAAATAATCGACTACTCAAAAACTAATTTTAAGGTTAATTTTAAAAGAATTGCTGATATTTAAGTCAAAAACTGGCACTTATAAGTTTGTTCTTTTGCGCCTAAGAGTATGCATCAGAATTGAAACAATTAAATCTTACACAAAATTGCAATTGCATGTTTGCAGGCAAATTGAAAAGTTTGCCCAATTTGTTGTGGTGGCAGCGTTGCCATAATTATTTTAAAAATGACTGCATTAAAAAAAGAACTTATATATGTATATAATTTAATTAATTTTTTTTAACATACGAGTAATACAGAAACAAATACAATATTATATTAAAAATGAATATCGAAACTGGGAATTATTTCCTTCCGAAGGTTACTTTTATATTATATTCAAAATTTTTTCATTTTTCGAATTTATTCTATGAGCTAAATTTCAGTTATGTATTTTATAAAGCTTTTTTGTAATAGTTCTATTCCTTCAATTTTTCAGAAATTACTTTATACACTATCTGAAAAATTGAAGGAATAGAACTATTACGTTTTATTGGAATTTTTTGATTGGAATTTATTGAAGAATTATCGTTAATTTATAAATAGAAAGTGTTTTTTCCCCAATCCGTTTGTGTGATTTGTTTGGCTCTTAAAACTTGCCACTGTTATCAGTGGTGGATTTACGCCTAGGCCCGGGCCTAGGGCGGCATAATTTAAACGGCGCCGATATTTAAGGTAAACGATTGTGAGGGGAATTAAAATTCGAAAATTGATTTCGCCAAGGTTTACTTTAAGCGAATACGAAATTTATATTAAATTATACATATAAAGTAATTAAATTGTTGAATTTACTTTTTAATTAGCAAGTCGATTTATATAGTTATCGATTCTGATCACAGATTAAATATAGGAAATAAAATAATATTCTTGAAAAACCTGTGTATCTTAACTTTTTATTTTTGTAATACATATAAAAATCGCTTAACAAAAAATTTAATTTTAAGGTCTTTATATAGCAATAATTTAATAAAAATTTAAAATTTTTAAAAATGATTAATACTAAATTTACTACCAAAGAACAGGATACACAAAATCTGTAAAATATTTTGGCGATAATTACAATGCGGATTCAAAACTTGGTTTTTTTTGTAAAGTTTAGCAGCTTGGCGTCTTGAATCATAAAACTTTTACTCCGTAGAAATTCTACTCTCCCAAAAAACGTTTATTTCCGAAAACGTGTTTAAATTAAAAAAAATCAGTCCATTATCTAAAAATTTGTAAAGAAGAAAGTAAAATAACTCATATTTAACGAAGAATCCCCAGGATATCGATATCCATCCTGCAATAGGTATGCCATTCATTTTTATTTTAAGCTTAAATCAAGAGGATCGCAATAAATTATTGAATGTATTTTGCAACCCTGTAAACACCAAAAAAAATTAAAGAAGAAATGGTAGATTTTACTACAGAAGAAATAATGTTTTTGGAAAAGCAATGGCAAAAGCTGAAAGCATACGAATTGATGAACCAAAGTTCAACAATTGAATTCTGGATAGGTGTTCAGAATATGATGAAAACAGATCATATTCTAATGGTATTTTGACCAACACTTTCGAAACTATTCATATAATGGTGTGTTTAATGTGTAATTAAATTTACTGAAAATGCTGTTGAATAGCCTTTTATGTTTTCAATGACAATTTTTGTTTTTACATATATTTTGTATTTAATAATAAATATCTGTGGCAATAAATAATAATGGCTTAAGTTGACTTAAGCGTTTTTAATTTTATTACATATTATTACTTATTATCTTCTTCAAGATCTATGACGCAGCTAAATTTCAAGTATAAAATGTCATTATTAAAAAAACTGTACGCAAAAAATCTAACATTTTCAAAATTTTACAAAAAACCATTTAAAATTTTAAATTTATTAATCGACTTAAACTGTTTAAAATTTATTTTCTTCTACTTTTAACAATAATATGCATAGCCTTGATTAACCTACTGTCAAAAATTAACAAAAAGTCTCTCAAATGTATTTAAAAAACAAAAACAAAAACAAAATCAAAAAACATTTGATTCCGTACGGTATGTGCGATCTGTTTCGCACTTTGCTTAAGCAAATGACAGTCATAAAACTTAACAAAAATTTTCTTTAAGTACAATATCTTTTGCCTCATATGATTTACATGTATTCGCATATTTGCTTAAGCCATCTTAAGCACATTATAGTAGCGCCTTAACAGTTTTTTTGACAGTTGACAATGTTGCATATTTTACAATCTGTAGGTTAGGGCTTTAAGCGTTTATCATGTAATATTTTGTACATAGGGCCTTTTGTTTTTTTTGGTTAAAAAATCGCTAACTTTTGTCAAACTACTTAATTGTTTTTATTAATTAAATCTATGTATGTCTTCAATTTTTTTATGTAAAGTTCATTTTATTTAAAAGAAATATAATATTTTAAGGTAAATTAATGAATAATTCATTCATTAAAATGGTGCAATTATTTAGAAAATTTAGCATTTTTTTTAGCATTTTCAAGTTTTATTTTTAGCATTTTTAGCATTGTTTTAATCCCCATTTAGCATCCAATTTTTTTGTAGTTGTGGTCACACTGCGTACCAGAAATATACAAACGAAAAATCCTGATAGTGCATAGAAAATATTACTGGAAAATACTGAAGGAATAAGCCTAATAAAGTATAAAAGCTTTTGAGGATTGCAATTTGACTTAGAATACACATTCGAATAATATGAAAATTTATATAAAAAATCACTCCTATATAATCAAAAAGGGCGGCATATTAAAGAGTGCCTAGGGAGGAAGCAGGCCTAAATCCGCCACTGACTGTTAAACGAGTATGCGTTAAGCAAATAAGGTAAGATAATGGAAGAGAAAAGAGAAGGAGAATTTAAAAATAATATAACAAAATTGGAAGTAAAAATGTTATGGTAAAAATTGCAAAATCTGCACAATTTACAAAAAAACTTAGTTTTTCAACAAAAAACTTCAGAACTGGTCAATGCTTAGAAAAACTGCAAAATGCAGATAAATCTGCACTTCTGGCATAAGAGCAAGTATGCTCTGAGCAGTTATGGGACTTTTTCTTCCATATATTTCCAGTCTGTCTTAAAACCCGATTATAAAAAATGGTAAAGCGAGCTTAAATTGCATATGTATGTGTATATTAAGAGTCGAAGGAGAGCTTCCCAGTTGCCCATTGATAAGTATAGACACACAACGTGGTTTAATGCTAGTTGAAGACTGATTTATTTATTCTTATTGACATAATTATAAACATGAACTTATTAATAATATAACTAAGAGAACACTAAGTGAGAACTTATTTATTAAGAGAACTTTATGTTAAATACACATCATTCCTCCCAACTTAAATAAAATCATTTCCCACCTATAATTTTAGTCCTCTTAGCCATACTTCGAGTAACAATTCGTTGCCCCTCTTCCTCAGTAATATCACTTTGAATTTCTGTAGTCGTATCAGCAATACAACTTTGAATTTCTGTAGTCGTTTTATTTAAATCTTTACGAGTTTCAACCAAAGTTCTATCCAAATTTGTATTCTTTCTTATTTGATCCGTATGTGCCTGTTTTTGTATTCCATTGACTAAAACCAGGTACCTGTAACTACTTAGTTTACTAATAACTTTTCCCTTTACCCATTTAACAAAATTGGAAAAAACATTTATGTACCATACTTCCTCCCCAACATTGAATTGTACTACTTTATTCTGATAAACTTCTGAACCGTGTTTAATTCCCACATTTGGTTTAACTGATTTTGAATTGGTTTCCGTTGCAACATTCAATTTATTAGAATTTAACACATTAAGTAATGTTCGTGGTTTGTATTGAAAAATCATTTCTCCAGGTGTTAAGCCAGTTGAAGAGGTCGGAGTTGTTCTATACTTTAATAAGAATCGGTCAATTCTTAGTTGTAAAGATATACCGGCCTCTTTTAGCTCCAACAGTGATTTCCGCAATCCATTTTTGAAAGTTTGCACAGCTCTTTCTGCACTGCCGTTAGATTGGGGGTGGTATGGTGGAGACTTAAGAGGAACTATACCGCTAGATTTACAAAATTCAACAAATTCTCTGGAGCTAAAAGGAGGCCCATTATCACTTACAATACTAAATGGAAGCCCAAACGTAGAAAAAATTGACCGAAGTTTTTCAATTACTACAGCTGCTGTAGTTGTTTTAAAAGGAATAGCCTCCATCCATTTTGAATACGCATCATACAAAATCAAAATCTGTTGTCCCTTTAAAGAACAGAAATCGATATGAATTCTTTAAAATGGATATGTTGCCTCTATCTATTTTGATAGATTAGCCGGCTTTGAGTTTTGCGTAGACTGACAAAAATCACATTTATTATTAAAGTTTTCAATATCTTGGTCAATACCTGGCCACCAAACAACTGTTCTTGCCAAAGCTTTACTTCTAACTATTCCTATATGTTGATCATGAATTAATTTCAAAACATCATTAAGTATAGTAACCGGTATTACTATTCAATCGTCGTAAAATCAACACCCATTTTCTGTAGCAAGTGAATCTCTTTTTAAATAATATTTTTGTAGCTCTCCTGTCTTTTCTGTTGGCCACTTGCCCGTTATAATAGAATTATAAATTTCTGTCATATACGAGTCATTTTTCATCGACGACTCTTTTACTTCTTCTGCATTCAATGGAAAAGTTGAAGTGCTCAAACTATTTATGCTATCATATTCAATACCTGTGTTATAACCCATTGGCTATCTTGATAATGCATCTGTATTAGCCATATCCTTTGCCTTTTTATATTTAATGTCATATGAATACATTGATAAGACGACAAAATGTCTACAAAAAAGACGTTAATTCGATTTAAAACAAAACAAAATACATATTTTGTTACTTAAGTTTTCGTCATCAATGTTATACCTATAGGTGACAAATTTAAAAATGTCCAAAAGATATCGTTGACGACATTTGCATCTATGACCATTTTGCCAACTGAGTAAGGTAAATGCACGGTTTCCAGTTGAAAACTCTGGCAACAAATATAGTTGTGAGTAGTTAGTTGCAGTTGCGTTTTACCGTCTGTTCTGGGCCTAAGAAACGTTTGCATAAACAATATTCTCAAAAAAGTAAAATTTGTATGACAAATAAATTTATATGTACATACAATTTGCCATCCCTGACACAAAACTTTACAGCAAAATGTAAATGCCAAAAGCTTTTTACTGTTAAGTTTCAGACTTTGTGCATAAATCACTTATTGGCCAAAAACTTTTAGCAGTACTTAACAAAACTATTTTTGGTAAACATTTCTTTTAACTCAGTCATTCATAAAAATAAACAAAACTAAAACAAACTAGATTATTACACAACTTTTTCGAATGTAAAAAATTACAACTCGTTTCACATTTTTAATTGTGTTTTTGAGTTTTCGCTTTAGTTTACTTTCATTTAATGCTCATGATTAAAATACAAGCAGCTAATTTTCCTAGTGGCTGCAACAATTTTCAGGCTAGTGGACCAGTATGTGAAGACTTCATTAAAGCTAAACCAATATCAATAGTACTTCCTTCCTAGTACGATGAAGACATTTAACCCATTTGTTTTATTTGTTCATAGAGTAATTTAATTTTTTATTTATAGGTAGTTGAGGTACGGTCATGGATATAAAAAAACAATGAATGAGATGGTATGAATGGAATGATGAGTGTTGTCTGTCAGGTACGATGGTATGTTTTACAACAACTGCAATAAAAAAGCTTTTTTTTTAATGCCGTAACACTTCTTCGGTAAATGTATGAACTGAATTTACTTATAACCGATGCCAAATAGGTACACACACTCGTAGAAAATTGTTTAAAACCAAGAAGTTAAGTTTGTGCCAATCCAAAACAGCGGCTTAATTCAGTTATTAAGTCAATTCGGTCTGATTGTGTTCGTTTCGTACGTTTCAATAATTTTACGGTTTTCAGTTAAACACGCTAAAACTTAACAGAAAAAAATGAATTTTGCTTGTTTTATTTCGAAATTATTTGTTTATTTAAGTGTTTTAGCTTTTGTCTGCCAAGCACACCCGGTCCTCAATAGTGATGGTGTCTACAGTGCAGAAATCACAGAACCAGCATTGGCCCATCAATCAGAATTATCTGACGATTTAGCTTTACATTCTCAGGCAGAAGTTTCATCGGATTCCGGTTTTAGGGTATTTTTTTCCATTATACATTTTTATTAAAAATTTATTTACACAATGCATTTCGAATTTGGAAGAGATGTGTAAATTTTAGTTACCAAAAAAAAAAACTAACATTTTTATTAAAGTTGGTAACACTGACCTTGAAAAAATAATTTTATTCAATGTATAGCGGATTGTTGTTTATTATTTCAATTTAAACAAATGATTTTGAGTTAAATGCTCGTTACTAGTTTACAAGTGATGGTGACAAATACATACATATGTAATTATAAAGGGTGGTCCAAGCGAAACGCACGATATTAATTGTAAATAAAGCAATAAGTTTTCAGAGAATTATCTTTTTTATTATGATAGAAAGATCAATGACAATTCGTCGGGTGGTTTCTGGTATGCCGCATGGCACATTTATACAAACATTGAGTAATAAATCAATTCTATGTATATAACAAGGCGAATTCATAAAGGTGACCGCATCATGAGATAGAGTTATGCTAGCTATCCCTTTTTTTTGAAAAATACCATGTATTTTGTTTTTGTAAAAAGTTAGAGTGACTGTCAAAATTATTGGTTGAAAATATAAAAAAGGAAATTTTTTGTTTATAAAATATGTATACACAATTGCAAGGCCTTGCACAATTGCTTTAGAAAGTAAATCTTATTCCTTACGCCTTTTTATTTCCTTGTGTTTATCTTTTAGATTCACTGTTTTTATTTTATAAAATTTAAATAAGTTTTTTTTAAGAATTTAAATTTTTGTTGAATTTAAAATTTGAATTAATTTTTTCACAAAATGTAAACAAAACTTGACATTCAGTAACACACAAAAAAATAAACAAAAAGCAGATGACGTGAAAATGTCACCTTTATGAATTCGCCTTGGTATATAATAAAGTTGGCCTCTTTTCCATATTTTATATTTTGAATATATTAAGAAATACCGAACCCTAGTATTGCTTCATATACCCATTTTAAAGTTCTCTAAACATTGTTTTGCTTCATTCTTCAGTTTTTGTGCTATGAAACAAATTTCCAATGTAAAAGTAAAAATATTATTGTTTGTATGTAGATCAAAACATTTTGTTATGAAGTATAACGGAAACTCTGTGTATTTTGTTGTTAGATTTAACAAGACAGTTATGATATTTAGCATTTGGTCGTTTGCAAGAGCATTTGTTTGCACCAAACACTGAACTCCGCTACCATTTTTAGTCTAGCAAAAACGCAATGGTGTAGCAAGTGCCAATCTGAGTATTTTGTTGTTGGTGTGAAATTTGCAATTACTTTTAAGCACCGCTACTGAAATTGAGGTAATATTTATGTAAACATTATGTATTAAATCGACAATTCGTCAGGTCAGAATTGGTTTGGCGCATATGCCAAAAAGTCGGAGCGGAGAAAAACGACTAAGAAGATTTATATGAAGATTTCGCAAAATGTACCCGATAGAATTTTTTATAAATTTTTACCACTTCTTCCGGTATATGTTTTGAAGAAAAATGTAAGTTTTTGCGCACTTTTTTTAAAATGAAAATATTGTTTTCTGCCGCATACGCCTCTTTTCTAAAAAAAAAATTAAAAAAGTGGCTTTTTGTGCTGCATACGTATACTTATTGCGTGAGCGGCTGACTCATTCATCATCGTACAACCTAAACGCCGTAAGCTAACATAGCGTTTACATTTGCCAGTACTGGCAAGACAGTAGCAATTCATTCAAACTTTTTCACTAATACATAAACACTTTTACAGCCATTTTTTTTTGCATTGTTTTGCCAACTAATATGTATATGCTTACTGTCTTGCCAGTACTGGCAAATGTAAACGCTGTGTTAAGACTTGAAATTTGAACCGGTGGTGGATCTCTCCCCAAATCGATTTACTAAGATGGGATTTTTAAAAATTCGAATGTTTAAGGGGTAAAAAAGGGTAACTTCGGAAACCTTTTATCTCCAAAACTAAAAGAGATACAAAAAAAACTGTAATACATATCGTTGTTCTTTTGAAAAATAAGCGGACAGGTGTGTGGTACTTTTTTGAGATTCGGCTCTTTTAGGGTGAAAACGGGTAAAACCTGAATTTTGGTACGTTTATGTCTATATTTTGATCCAATAAACCTAGAAATAAAGTTTATACCACATTCGAAACTTATCAAAAAATACGAATACATACAAATTTGGTACTTTTTCGAAATTCGAACGGTTAAGGGGTGAAAATCGTAACTATTTTTGGTACTTTTTTACAAAACATTTTGCAATTTTTGATACTATAATCGGGGGAAAAAATAGTACCAAAATGGGAAATACGGGAAATTTAATATCTTTCTTCAGCGTTTTGGTGCTACAACTGGTATTTTATAATTATCGTTAATATTTGACCTCAAAACATAAAATTCAACATGCAATGTCCTGAATGAATGCTTTATATCTCAGAAACCACAAAAAATTTCGCGAAACAGATTTTGGATTCAAAAAGGGGGTATTCAAAATATATATACCCCATACCTAACTCAATTTTTTTAATAATGGTCGGTAGGTCAAACCAATTCTGAGCTGACGAATTGATAATTTGAATTGAGAAAGTGGAAACAAATTTATTTTTTATGTCAACAATTTCCTAAACAAAAAAATTTTCTCCAATTAAATTTTTGATATGCTAATTTATGTGGAATTACATATTGTAGGTGTGTAACCCATGTGTAATTAGTTTCAAGTGTAATCTAAATGTAATTTTATTTTGAATTCTACATATTTTTTTACGGCAAAGTTTTCCTTTCAAACATTGATTTATTGTAATTTTTTCTGTTTCCATTACAGGCAAACTTGTTTTTCAAACCCTGACTTTTTTAATGTTTCCCTTTCCTTTCCCTTTCCAAACCAAACATAGTCTGAGTTCATACGGCTCATGTCTTATTGACAAGATTGCTACTTTATAGGCGAGAGGGACGAGGGGAAAAGAAACGAGTACACAGATGCATGTACTGTCTTTAGGTTTTGCTTTTTCATTCGTTGTTTAATTTTGTTATTGTTTTCAATATCAACAAAGCACATGTCGTCAACATGACATGAATCATTTGAGCGCCAATTCATGTTCAAAGAAGAAAAAGGAAGAATCTTGTCAATAAGACATGAGCCGTATGAACTCAGACGTATAAAGAAATTTTATACAGGGTGTGCAATAAGTCACTGAACATTATATTTTAAATCGTTAAATTTTTCATAAAATCATAAAAGCGGATTGCAAAGGTTTTGTTCTTTCCTCCTAAACGTTGCTTATAAAAAAAAAAAATAAATAAGAAAAAACCAAATACCAAAATTATATCTGTGGCATTTTGACAAAACATTTTAAGTCGAGATAAGATAGCAAAAAAGTTTTTAAGAAAAAGTTCGGTAAAAAAATCATTTTTATCAAATAAACTAAAATAAAGAAAAATTAAAGAAACTTGTACAAAAATTTAAAAACGAAAACAACAATGTTTTTTAATGAAAATTTGTATGATTAAAATTTTTTTTAACTTTTTCAATTCGACTTAAGATGTTTTGTCAAAATGCTACAGATATAAAAAATAAAATTTTTAGTGTCTTATGCGCTCCCTGTATATTCAACTGTCGAATTTATGCTGCATTACCACAAGTGAAAATTAAATTTTATTTGTCAAAATCAGCTGATATGTTCGAACGCTGCTTGTGACGCTTACAAAAGTAGAAAATAAAACTTATTTCGCTTTCAACGCTTCAAGGAATCCTACGGTTTTGCGCATGTAACTTGCTCCCTTTACCTACACTAATTCTGCTTTTTTGACAGCTACGTAAGGTGCGAAAAAACCTTAAATACATGGTGTGGACCTCCAGCTTAAGGCTGTGCATGGCAAGTTCATAAAAGCTACTTTTTTCGTTTTATGTATTTAATTAATATTGCTTCAAGTAATAAAAGAAGTATAAGGTAAGGCTAGATTAGGTTTAGGTGACCAGCCGATAGTAAGATGGCCAGTTGTGTCCTTACAGTGATCCATTTGTGATACGCTGACCCAGTGGCCAGTGTTAACTGCCTGTTCATCTTTTTGCGAACGAAGACTTCGATCGCTTAACTTACATTTAAAAAAAAAACACAAATAATAAAATATTGTTTTCGAATATTGTTTGGAAATCGATGAACAGGCTAGTGTTAACCAGATTAATCCAAGGATATCACTGCAGCCCCCTAAAATTTCGATTCCCTGATGAAAATAAAGTTTAAAGTAAAATAGAACGTCTCCCAAAATGCCTTATTCTAATAATAATCTTAAAACCAGGGAATCGACAGAGAAAGCCAAACATTATCTCTTCCCCCTCCTCATCCTGACAACTTCTACAGTAGCCTTTTTAATCCTGGCCCAGCCTCATCGCTTGGGTCCCCATTAGCCAGTGACCCGTAATGACCGATATCGCTCTCCTTATCTGATCCCTACCAATCCCAAGCAGCACGCGGATCTTCCCGGCGTTGTAAACAGGACATAGCATTATGACCAAACAGCAGGTGTTCTGCCGCTGCTATCTCGATTGAGGCTAGAAGTGTTGATTGTTGACAAATTGGGCTGATTTTTTTTTTACTGATAATGACAAGGATACGCGAGCTGCTTTTCCTCCCAAAAGAGTTTTACAATTGCCTAGGCATAATACATATAAATAAAAAAACAGTGATAACAAACACACAGTGCTGCCAACTTTTTTAAATGAATTTAATGTGTAGTCTGCAACACTATTCAAAATCATTAATTTCAAATATTATGCTTTTAGATTTCCTTATTTAAGGCTGCTGAAAAGGCACGAGAGTCAGTTAATTTGGAAACCGAAGGTGTCCCCTCTAAAGTTTTGACTATCTACGACAATAGCCAGAAGAAACTTTTGGATAAAACTCAGGTGGGAACCTCAATAACACTGCTTTACTCATTTTTAATTTGGAAAAGTACCAAGAACGCGACATGCCTGGATAAGTTAATTGGTACACGAAAACCGCTGTAATTTTTTTCCTAAGTACCGTTTTTTAGATAACGGTACTTTTGTGTTTTTCGATGTATGGTCCCACTCAAACCCTTGTGGAGCCCAACCAAAAAATCCGATCGAAAAAAAGGCACATCGTTGGAAAGGTAATTGAATGCCTTCTCCGTCGATATGCTACAAATTTCTATCTGATAAGAGATGGCTGAGTAATGGCACCACAAAGTTCAAAAAATGCCTATTTTTTACGTTTTTTTTCAAAATTGTTCATTTTTATTTCGTTTTCTACGTTTTATTATATATCTGGAATGTTTTATTTTTTTAACCAAATAGTATATTTAATTACCAACATTTTAAGCGTAATTTGAAAAAATCGGGTGAAAAATAAAGTTTTTATTAAGGATTTTGTGGAACGACAATATTTTTATCTTATATAAAACTAGCATTTAACCCGCTACTTCGTTAGCGTCTCCTTTTCCTTCGTGGACACATTTGTATGCCAAAGCTTATTTTTCTAGGTTTAAATTTGTTTAAATTCTAGCATTGAACTCAGCCATTTCTTATCAGATAGAAATTTGTAGCATATCGACGGAAAATGCATTCAATTACCTTTCCAACGATGTGCCATTTATTTCGATCGGACTTTTTTGGTTATGCTCCACAAGGGTTTGAGTGGGACCATACACCGAAAAACACAAAGTACCGTTATCTAAAAAACGGTACTTAGAGAAAAAAAAATACAGCGGTTTTCGTGTTCAGGAGGTCCCAATTAACTTATCTAGGCATGTGGTGTTCTTGGTATTTTTTGGCTGTAAACCAGTTTAATAGAGTATAAGTAAATAAATAATTTAAATAATTTTCGATTTCCTTATACTTTCAGCCCCTTCCCATTATAGATACTATACAAGAACATGAAAAGTATGGCAACAATGGTGATATGTTTGATGGCATATCCCGCACCCTGGTAAATGGCTATGAAGCCTTTTCAAATCTTTTAAATACTTTAATACAGGTAATGTAAAATAATAATTTTTAATTAAATCAATTACTTACCATGAATTCCTTAAAATTATTTATATTTTCTTTAATCTAGAAACCCAAAGAAATCGCTCGTTCTATTTCTAAAGGCATTACTGCCCAATTGGATGTTATAGGAGGCAAAATAGTTGGTCTTTAATAGCCTTTTTGATTTGTTTGTTTTAATTTTATTAAATATTGACTTTATTAGCAAACATTTTTTACATTTATTTGCCATTTCGTAAAACACATTCTGAATTATTTTTAAGTGTTCATTAAATAAATAAGTTAATCGTTATGTTTTTCTTTATATATTATATAAAATTTACTAATAGTTGTTTGTTTTTTAGATGATGATTTGGTTAAAGTAAATATTTAGTTGTATATGAGTGTATGAATTTCAAGTTTTTTTGTTTTGTTTTTTTTTTTTTTTTTTTTGTGGAAGACTATTTATTTCGTTTATTAACAATTATAATATATTTAAGAAATTCATACCTTGGCATATACGAGTATATACTTATTTGTAATAATAATTAAAAATAATAATAGTTTTAAACCTTTTAGATAAATGAGCTTAACATTTTAAGGATTTTTTAACAAAATAGATGTTATACTATGTTTCCACTATGAGCCAAACAACTTGTTTTAAGCGAAACGTGTCAAAGTGGTTCCATTGGCGGCATGAAATAACCCCCCACAATATAAGTCCCCAAAAAAATTATGAAATAATTCCCTAATTTTTGGGGTCGTATTTCATATGAAATAAACCCCCAATTTTTAAATGAAATGAAACCCCAACGAAATGAAATAACTCCCCAAATCAAAATGAAATAAATCCCCATTTGCTGAAATGAAATAAATCCCCAAAAAGTATTCAAAACATCCAATCAATTTAAAATATAAATCTATTTGGATGCAGTGTTATAAAAACAAAGGCAATAAATCCATATGGCCTTATTTCTCAATGGAATGAGAAATGAAACCATAATCGTTTAGTAACCAACGGGGAAATAACGCCATAACAATGTTATTGTTATGGTTACAAATTGCCAAAAGAATAAGTTGCCATTGTCAAGTGTTGGACAATTTGGTACAGGTGGTGGACAGGCGGGAGTGCGTCCGGCGGGCTATCTTTGCGCGCGCGTCTTGATCATTCATTAAAACAAGTTTTGTTTACATATTATAACGGGACATAATTTGCATTTTTGACAATTTTGGAATAAATTTGAAAATGAAGTAAGTCCTCAAAATATTTTTAGGGACTTATTTCATTTCAAATATTTGGGGACTTATTTCATGCCGCCGTTTCCATTATGTAAAACTGGTTTTGGTTTTCGAATTTTCGAAACCGATTTGACATATACATATGTTGTAAACAACATAAAAGCCAAAAAACATTAGTAAAACAATTACGGTCAAATGGTTTATGGAAATAGCACTTTCGCCATACCATGGCAAATTGATTAGAAGGTTAGGTCAACTCTACAACAACACTGCTTCTGTGGTCGGGTTGTCAAAAATATTGCTAGTAAAAAAAATATGTTTGTTTACATAAAAAACTAGTTTGTATACAAACTTTGACAAGCCGACCACCGAAAAAAAAACACCATATCGAGTCATAACCGCAAAAAAAGCTTAAGTGACAAAAACAAAATTTTACAGGAGAAGGTTTTTTTTATTTTATTTCATAAAAATTTTGTATGAATATTGTCGCTTGAGATAAAATTGTTTTTGCTATAAAATCGTAACGGTTCTTAATGTGACCATGACATTTTAGGAGATGATGCAAGTGTTGCCAATAAAGTCGTTTATTAAAAAAAACGAAAATGGAAAATGGTGTTACTTAAGCTTTTTTTGCGGTTATGACTCGATATGTTGACTTGACCCCACCTTCTAGTGAATTCGCCTTGAACCATACCAAGGCGAATAAAATACTAGGTGCCCCTATCGCTACAACAACAAAAAACATCATGAAATAGGTCTGGTATAATTTTACCAATCTGTCAAAAATTTTGACACAATTTTCAAACACTTTCAAAGACCCACAATAAAATTAATAACAGCTTATACATATGAAAACATAAACAATTTTTGACAATTCGGGTTTGAATAGCTCATTTGCCTTTAGCCAGCTTATTATGACGTACACGATTGAAGCCACCTAGTATTTAATTCACCACGAGCTCTACTAATACAGAAGATATTCTTTTAAAATCAAAATCAACGCAGTTATGAATAAAAATTCCCCTTTAGTATTTCCCATTTTTCCTATTTAAACTCAATTGTATATCATATGTATACACTAGCGGAGTTACGTATTTGGGTATTTGAGATACATTGTCTCAATGACAGTTTTATCGATGAATCACCGCAGCAGAAACAGTATAAATGCGTAATTTGCTTAACATGATCGTAAATGAAAATTGCCTTGGTGAATCCACGTGACACAAAAAAAGGAGTTGTGCATGATATTATCATTGTACTGTCACCGTACTTAAGAAAATTAAAACTTAGCGACAATTTCTTTTTTAAGTGAATAACAAGCTAAACGCTGCCATAAATCTCATTGTTATTGTCTGTAAGGACTCACTAATACGTCGACGCTTGCAAAACAAAATCAACTTCTGTCATCTATGAAAGTTTGGATATTTCGTTTAAAAACACATATGTTTATGGAACCAAAGCAAAATCAGCATTTATCATCGATGATTTTACATTTTTAGCGTTTGTCACGGTGAATCATTATGACCACTGGGGAATTGCGTTTGCATTTCTGATACTCGAACAGCTGACATAAACAATAATTTAATTCAGAATCGTAGTAAAAGAAAAATCCAACAAAAAGTGGACGCCAGATGAAATCAAAATTGCTCTGGCCTATTTGTAGGAAGCAGAAATATTTTTTTGCACTGCTTAAGGCTAGATTACACTATTATACTTTGTATTAATACATGTCAAAAAATCAAGTAATATGACAAAGTGTGATAGTGTGAATGCAATGTGTCACGAAAATGACAAGTATTACGAAAAAAGTTTGACATCCCATACGACTTCATCGTTTTTTGAAAAATTTCTAAACAATAATACTTTTCATTAGATCAGGGTTGCATCTTATTTCATGTGTGAGTGTTTATACTTTGTGTGATGGTGTGAACACAAACTGTCATTTTACATTAGATTTTTTGACAGTCGCAACAAAACCCATTAGATTTCTATCTCACAAAGTATTATGGATTACGTAAGACTTGTGAGATAGTGTAATCTAGGCTTTAGTGGCATTCAAAAAAAATTTTGCAAAACAATCATACACGTTTGTATACATTTTCGCGACCAAATAATTTTGTATATAATCTGTTACCCAATTTGCATCAAGCATTTCAAAGTCAATGATAAAATAATTGCAATCACAAATACCGCTACTCTGTAATAAATAAAAAACTTTCTTAGCGGGGTTCAATGTTTGTAGCAAATGGTTTTGAGAAAAAGCAAATGCATGGCTCTTTTGGTAAATCCAATAATAAAATACGCAAAGTTTCCGCTAGATTTCTTAAAAGCGTAACGATATTTTGCAATTGCTTTTTTACAATACCATTTGTACAAAATATCTAATTCCGTTATTGTTAATCAAAATTTGTTTCTTTTAAACCGAATTGAAAAGTTACTTTCATGATTAAAAGTGCTTAAAAAGGAGCCAATGTATTAGTTAAAGTCCTTTTAAAAACATTTTTTTAGCAAGCGCGCCATTCCAAATTTGTTATAAATTCTGAGAGAACTAATTTACGGGTTCGAACAATTTGCAATTTATATTATGATTTTTGTAATCGCCCGAAACGATAAAAGCTCAAATTTGACGTTAAATAACCATAAATATAACAAACAGCTGTACGAACCAACAAGGCCATACTGTTAATAAAAAAAGACATGCAACCAAAACTCATCGTATGAACGCAAATAGATTTTGGAAGTTGCTTTAAAAGGCAATCAAGATAAAACGACGTCGTAAAAGCCCTCATGTGAATTGAGTGTTATACTGAATGATTTCGTTTCGGGTCTCAATTAACCAAAATAATGTATATTTAAAGCTATTATTAAAAAAAAATCTAATATTTTGACTGATATTTTTAAATTAAAATGGTGACCTCTGATGCGCATGAAAAAGAGTTAGGCTGGCCGGCTTTTTTTGAGTTTGACATTTAGAATACCTATATCTTCTAACAAAAAAATCACCTGTATGAATTCGCCTTGGAAGCTGGTTAAAAAAACAAATTATAAATTTCTAATGACTTAAGTTTTTATCAAATAAATTTAGTTAAAAATATTATTTAAATTATCGAATGAAAAAATTGAAATCTTAAAGGTTTAAAGGAATGTGACTGATCACTACTCTTTAACAGGCAGTATTTTTTCTAGCAACTTAATACTCACACTCATCGAGAGGACATATAGATATTTGGGGGATTCACAAGGTAGTCATAAAGTTGTAAAGTCATATGTCTTAAAATAGTTATAGAAATATATATGACCGCTGTGGGCAACCGCTTATAATTTAGATTTCTACTGTACAGTTATGGCGAATCAATGATAACAGCATTACTATTTATATTTTGTTTGAAACACAACAATATTTTTTTTTAAACAATTGTAAAATATTATATAGGACATTATGACGATAAGACTTGGTAGCACAACTTGTGAATCCCCCAATTGTATTTTAAACAAATTCAAAAAATTTTGGAAATTCTTTACATCAATATGAAAACCACGATTTTGGAGTACAAATTGCTATTTTCAGTTTCATAAAATATCTGTGGCATTTTGACAAAACATCTTAAGTCGAAATTAGATAGCAAAAAAGTTTTCAAAAAAAACTCTGTGAAAAAATAATTTTTATGAAATAATAAAATAAACCAAAATTAACCCATATCGTCGTTTTCGAACAGTAAAATTTAAGCGTTTTTGTAATTTGTTTACTCTTTTAAGTAAGACAAATAACTAATTTTTTTAAACAATAATATATTGTTAGCTGCAAATGTAAAAATAAAAGTTCTTACCCACTTCACTCCACCCTTGTATAACAAGGGGGAAGAAAAACATTAATTTAAGCATAATTTAAAAAACTGAAAAGTTTGTATAAAATATAAAAAAATGAAAATGCAGTTTCTTTAAAAAACGATTAAGCTTTTAACAACAGCAAATACATTGCCGTGTTTTTCAATTGTGTTTTTGTTATTTGACTTAAAAAAGCAGTGTTCGATTTTTCGGCACTATTTAGCACTTTTGTTTTTTCTCTGAAAGGCTAACTGAATCATCGCATTTTACCATTTTTCGTGCATTTGAATAATCGGAAATAAATTTATTCTGTTTTTACTAAACAATAAAAGGCTTATGAACAATCAGCGATTCGAGGAACTTACGGTGTCCATAATCAGCCTACTACAGCTGTAGCTGAGAGTGTAATCATTGGTCCAAATTTTTTTAAAAATCAGAATGTTACCGTCAATGGTAACCTGGCACCATATTTTGTTTGTTGTTAGGACCAGCACTCAGGGATAACCCCTTCTAATGCATTGCATTAAGTTGGAACTACGAAAATAGGTTATGGAAAGGAGAGAAGAGGTAGTAGTGCCTGTGAACAATCGACTTGAATTTATTCATGTTGACAGTGATTGGGAAGACTTCAGCAGGAAACAAATTTTCACTGTAATGCATTGTACGATTTACCAGCCAATCGACCACAAAAGGATGGGCTCTTGAGAAAAAACAAACGTACGGATTTCGGTCTCGGCCAAGCTTATCATTCATGTTCTGAAGCATAGCACCAACATCGGATACTCTTGGTCTATAATCAATTGATTACGAATGGTAAAGGTTGCTGTCATTTGCAAACGAATAGATAGGATTGGAAGTTTGACATAGGATGTCATTTAAAAAAATAAGAAATATAAATAGTTGGAGAAAGAACCAAGCCTTGCGGCCCCCTGAATAAATTGTGAACTCGTTTGACGAAAGCCTATCTAAAACAACTTGTATAATGTGACAACTGATAAAACTCAATATAAATCGAGAGAAATTATCAACGACACCAAATGCAATAAATTTTGACAAGAGTGCACCATACCAGACTCTGTCAAACGCCTTGAAAATATCGTAAGCAATTACCTTACTTTCGCCAAAATGGTAAATGGAACAGCACCAGTATATCATCTTGAAAATCAGGATCATAGTATCGGTGAGATCTGGTTTCAACAAGACGGCGCTACTAGCCATACATTTTGGTGAGCATTTAAATTCATGTCTTTCTATGGTTAATTTTCCACCTAGATCTTGCGATATCACACTTTAGACCATTTTCTCTGGGGATATGTAGTGACTGTCTTCAGGAATAAGTCAGCTACGATTAACGCTTTGGAAGCTAACACTACTCGTGTAATTCGCGAGATACCATTCGCTATGCTCGAATGAGTCGCCCGAAATTGGACCTTTCGACTGGACCACCTCAGACGAAGTCATGGCCAACATGTCCATGATATCATATTCATACAGTTAATGCCATTAATTATTCTTTTAACCGATAATAAAAATTTTAAGTTCACTTTCAAATTAATGTGTTTTATTTGACATTATAATTTCAAGTTCACGATGAATCACCCGATTTATCTATTAACCATTTTTTTTATTATCAATGCTCATCCCGGTCCTGTGCGAGCCGGATAATCGAGGTTCAATGTACATCATTTTTTTCAAAAACAAAAAATCTAAAAAAAATTTGGACTTCAGATTCGTGTTTTCTAGTCCCAAATTATCTATTAACCACCAAGTTCTATAAAGTTACTCGAAAAAAATCGCTGGGACGAAATGGGTTAAAGAAAAATTTCCTTTATAATACAAAATTTTAAAATCATAAACAATAATGTTTTCGTCATTTCGTATGATTAACAACATTTTTTCAACTTTTTAAATTTGACTTAAGATGATTTGTCAAAATGCCACAGATACATACATACATACATATATAAATTTATAATTAAATAATAACCCTAACAAATTAATACTTGTAAATTAATAAACAAAATTTAACTGAGAGTTCATTTATATCGAACTTATCATACGCATTGATCGCACAAAAATTTGTTCGAATAATCTTCATACAAAATTTGTGTGCGAACAGTATGTTTGTTATCAATTCTTTTGTTTACATATTTGATATAGTAAATTTGATTTGTATCAGCCTAATAAAACTATAATTAACCAAATAATAACATTTAATTTTTAATAAAACTATAGGAGACTAAAATTATTTTTGGCACTCACTGTTTATGCCTTTTTTACAATGAAAAAAAGGCACGCTTACATACTCTTCGTTTAGGATACTTATGATTTTTTTTTTTTTTTTTTTTGTTTGTTGCTTGATGGGAAAAGAATTTCACTTCTTCACTTAGAGTTTTGTTCAGTCTTCCCAACTACTCGGTCGTGTTTGAGGATCAATGGAAGGTGAATACGATTTATAAGTATCGGATTCTCTCTTATGCTTGACAGTGCAGAAGAGTAACATGGATGTTATGAGACCGAAAAGTTGGGCAAATGCTATGCCTAAACCAACGGCTCCGATAACATTTAATTTATCCGTAAGCCAGTGTTGTAGGGAGTGTATGCAGCCTTTGTCCCACCATAAAGAAGGATTTTCAGATCTGTAAAACAATAAAGAATTAATAAATTTGGTGTTTCAACCGTTATAAACAAAAGTATGTAAAAACAAACCTGCCACAATCTACTCGTATTAATAAACTATCACCCGATCCTTCAGTTAATATGCCTCGATTCTCATAGATGGGTCTGCAGCAAGACTCTGGCACCCAACGTTTACCACTCCACGATTGAATATCATACCAATCTTCATAAGAAGAAACACCACAACATTCGAACTAAAGCATTTAATTATAATTTAATTACTTTTTTATCCATAACTTATCTAAATTATAAATATATTTACCGATGATTGTACATTATCCCATATTGTAGCAACAGAGGGCGCTATAATCGAACCACGGTCTGAGGCATTATAATGTTGTTCTATGCCAAACCGTAATTCATTGGCCAACGTACGACTCAGACCACCGCGGAAGATAAAAGCAATCGAACCGATTAAGAACTCGCTTAAGAACAGGGTTATAATCAGCATGAAATACTAAAAATTATAAAAATTAAATAAGAACTATTATTTTTATTGCTTTTATATTTTGTAAATTAATCATTTCACTTACCAATACTAACAGACAACGCGATTGCACCCAAGCTCCACAGCAGCCCAGGAAAGATGTCACAAAGCCAATGACCCCAATACACAAAAACACCGAATCGGCACTTAATGCTGCATGATCTGGCAGTAGTGTGGCATAACCTTCATAAGAGAGACGCAACCAAATACCAGCTCCCAGAAAAGCACAACTGCAAAGCTTTTGAAAAAATATGGTGTAAAATTAATTCAAAAATAATTGAAATGTAAATTTTTTGTTTGTTGTAGGTGTTTAAATATAATTACAAATACATTATTTTATAAAAAAAACGTATACAATTTGAATGAAAAAAATAATAAACAATTTAAAAATTAAGCTGCTTTTATTTCGTTACTACACGTAGAGTTTTAAATATGCGGGAAAATAAGGGGGAAATTACATACAATCAGTTGATACAGTGTGTACCAAAAGTATCTGAGTATGTGCGAACGCAATACATTATTTAGCTAATAAAGTTGTAGAGTTTCTAAGGTTTAGTTTAAAACAATGCAAGCAATTGGACCGGAAGAATCAGTTTGAATAATTCTGCTTAAGATCATTATTTGAGAATTAAAATATTTCTTCAAGTCGTGTAAAGAAAAAATGTATTTTCATAAAAGCACATTTGTTTAGATACTTAACTTAATATTTAAATATTTAGTAGTTTGGGGGTATTTTTTCTTAAGTAGCAGTGATTTAAGAAATTCAATAATGTAAAGTTCACTTACCGTAACGGAATTAAGAGAAAAAGTGAAATTAAATTTGAAGTTTAACGTCCGGGGGCCAAATTACCGCAGTCGTGAACGAGTAATCTTTTGTATCGAATGTATGTTTTGGCGAATATATCATCAGTTTAGTTTAAAACAAGCATAATAAAAGTAAATGATTTTTTCGCGGTTTTTTTAATCTCTACTAATATTATAAAGCTGAAAAGTTTGTATGTTTGTAATAGGTAATCTCCGGAACTGCCGGCCCGATTTTAAAATTTCTTTTCAAAAAAAATGAAGAATGGAACCTCCTTACGGACAAAGGCTTTATATGCTTTAAAATAGGTCCAGGGATGCTAAACCTCCTATTCTCAGAAAATATTAATGACCGGTTCGTCAATATCGAATGAAGACTTCGTTCGCTTAACTTACATGTAAAACAAAAATCATATTTTATAACTTACTTGTTTTAACTTTATACGCTAGAACCCCTCATTTTATAAAGTTTGTAAAAAAAACGCATGAGCCAAAATATTAGGGGTGTCGGATGGGGGTAAATGGCTCCTCATCGGGATCAAAGCTAGGGGAAAATGATACAAAAGCCAAAAAAAGCTTCACAACTGTCCCTGAGTCGCTCCTAGAGGGGTAAAATGTAAGACTGACTACCACTAATATTCCCCCCTCTACATTTTTTATTAACATACTAACCGCATATCTGTGCTCCTTAAGGGGGCTCCCATACGAAATATTATTTTTTAAGAAATTACCCGCCACCGCTCTACCTAGCCCCAGAGTGCCCCCAGAGGAGCCAAATATATGACGGACCCCCAATATTTTTGCTACCCGAGCATTTTTTCAGAACATACCTAGTCTCCATCTTTAATCATTAGTGTGGTCAACATATGAGGGGTATAGATGCAAAGACTGCAATGTCCACTTTTGTACAAACGTAACTAATAATAGCTCTTAGTTGTATTTAATGAATGCTTCCAATTAGCGAATATTACATTCCCAGAAACACTTTTATCCCATAAAAAAGTAAGTTCAAAAATTAAAAATTTTCAATGGAGATTGTCGTTTTTGCAATGATCACAGTTTGTTAAGCTATTTTTCTCTCAACTATTTGCGAAAATACACGCTATTTTTTCATTCTGTTTCTTTTGTGCAAAACAAAACTAAAAAGAAATTAAAAAATCTAACAAATTATTTTTTTTATGAAACAGTTAGTTTTATTGTTCATTTTATAACTTTGTCATTAGTCGTAATTATGGAGCTAAGTTGTTATGAAGTTCCTCCAAATCAATCAGGAAAAAACTAAGCCTTTGTTAAGTTTAAACATTTTATAACTACTGATTTTTTTACGTACTTGCCCATGTAAAAAAGTAGCAATGACCATTTGATTAGAGCAAACTCAGCAATCTCCAATTTTATTATTATAATTGACAGCAAACCGCTATATCGATTTGATTGAAACTTGCATCATATCTTCATCATATTCTTATTTACTGAATAGCACGATATACAATACATAAATATGAATATACTTTGAGCTAGAGGTTTTTACTATTTATTACGAAAACTATAAATGTGGACATTGCAGTCTTTGCATCTATACCCCTCATATGTTCGCATAACTCAAAAACTCTTTAGCTTATTGCTTATAAAACTAAAAAAACCGAAACTCCGCAATAAAATTTCCTGTAAGAAAAGTAAAATTTTTTTCAAATATGCGCAGTCGTTTTAGAAACAATAGCGGAATTCACTCCGAGCTTGTTATTTTGTTAGTCGTTAATCGTTACTTTTTTACACGCATTTTGTTTTGGTATATTTAACGCGCTACCGTATTAACAAATTAACGACACGGCACCACTGATAAAATAGTTGTTAGTTGGTAACTCACTACTTACCGTCAGCAAACGTTATTTCTGTCAAAGCATGAGTAATTAAATTGTTGACAATTGTTTTTTTACACTTTCTCGTGGCATGTTTTATTTTTTTCAGAATAATAAATTGTGTCAGAATAATAAATCAGTTGTTTTACTACGATAGTTACCAGACTAACAAAGTTTTCAAAAGGGGGTCGTTCACAGTTGGTAACTTTAACAAATTAACAAACTACCGAGTAACAAATTAACAAGTTCGGTGTGAATACCACTAATATTTTTTTTTGGAAAAAAATAATTTTTTTATTAAAATTTCGAAATTTTTGTTTTTTTAAAAATTCATAAAAAAAATTTTCCAGACGTATAAAAAATGAAATTACAAACAAAACAAGCCATAAATTATTAAAATATTAAAAGTTTTAATTATTTAAGAATTTCATAAAACCCATTATGGCCCTATGTTCCAACTGGGAATTTTAAAGGAGTTAATATATATATAAATGCCCAGAAGTCGCCCCTAGTAAAGATAAAATGTATTACCGACCTCTATTTGTTTTTTGTCCTTAACATTTTCTCGAGACATACTTGCCCCATATCTCCACTTCTTAGGGGAGCTCCCATACAAATATTGCGTTTTATGAAAAATTGGGGGTTCTGGTCTATCGAAATCAAAAAGTCGTGCACTATTCCACCCCTAATGTCCATGTGTAGACTGAAAAATCGTACATATCAAAAAATCAAAAATCATTATCTAAATATATTGCGAAATAATTGCTCAAACATTTTTTGAAGAAATAATGTTTAACATAAACTGTCAAATTGGAAATTAATTTCTTTGCCTTTTGTTCTTTACGCTTCTTAATAAAAAAGTGTGTAAATTTAAAGAAATAAAATAAAATATAAATTCAAATAAAAAATTGAGCAATATAAAATAATTATAAGGCACAACTTCTTGAATAATGTGGATAATATTGTGTGGTAGATAGATACCGTAATTCAATAAGTTTGTTTAATCCAGCTGCCACGCGTTCAAGTTTTTCTTGCCAGTCTTTTACATATAGTGCTGGTTCACAGACGTCAAGTTTGACTCGTCAAGTCTTGAGCTTTTAGGAGAGAAGGGAAAAGAGAATGCCATTTATTTATTTTTAAAATCGTTTTAAATACAAAATTCTCTTCATTACTAACATCTTAAGTGAAACTTAAGTCACCGATGTGGTACACTTAATTTCAACTTAAGTTTCCATTGTAATATTTTACCGTGCGGCCACACGTTCAAGTTGTTCTTGATAGTCTTTTACATATAATGCTTGTCAAAATTTACATAAATTGAAAGCTGTGACGTAGGCTGCACTCAATTTGTAAGCAATTTACTTCCAAGATGTCAACAACAACAGAGCCAAACTTGTACTCAGCTGTTAAATTGAAAGTTAATTGCCAAACAAATGGAAAGGTGAAATTGAAAGCCATCTCGTGGTCAATTTAAAAAGTGTGAGTGTGTTACCCTGCGGCCACACGTTCAAGTTGTTCTTGATAGTCTTTTACATATACTGCTTGTCAAAATTTACATAAATTGAAAGCTGTGACGTAGGCTGCACTCAATTTGTAAGCAATTTACTTCCAAGATGTTAACAACAACAGAGACAAACTTTTACTCAGCTGTAAAATTGAAAGTAAATTGCCAAACAAATGGAGAGGTGAAATTGAAAGCCATCTCGTGGTCAATTTAAAAAGTGTGAGTGTGTTACCCTGCGGCCACACGTTCAAGTTGTCCTTGATAGTCTTTTACATGTACTGCTTGTCAAAATTTACATAAATTGAAAGCTGTGACGTAGGCTGCACTCAATTTGTAAGCAATTTACTTCCAAGATGTTAACAACAACAGAGACAAACTTTTACTCAGCTGTAAAATTGAAAGTAAATTGCCAAACAAATGGAGAGGTGAAATTGAAAGCCATCTCGTGGTCAATTTAAAAAGTGTGAGTGTGTTAGTAAAAAACTGAGAGTGTATTGCAAATTGAAAGGAATTTAAAGGCAAAACTTGATCGTGTGGCCACCAAGTTAGCAAGGTGACCTCAATATCACAACAATACAACAACAACAGGCAAAGCATTAACAGTCAGCTGTTTTTTCCAGAGTACCGAAACGCTCGCTCATTTTTCAGTCATGAGCGAGCGTGAAAAATTTTAAATTGAACTGCTTCTTCACATTCATGAGGGTGAGGAAAAAAAATATTTTTAATTTCCTCATTCATGAAAAATGAGCAAACAAAAAAATTCATATATGAATTTGTCAGATATGAAAAATTTAAAAAAATTCACATTCAAATTCCTCATAATGAAAAAAACGCGATTTGCCTGACCATTAACAGCGGGAAAATGAAGTTGTAAAGAGGCCTCAAAGAAGGCCTTTTTACCAATATTAAGTTTTCCAGTCGCATTCCAACTGTATTAGAACAACAAGGTTCTATCTTACACGTTGTTTGGGTGCATATAGATCCTTGTTGTCCTAAGGTCGCAAATTGTTGTTGCTAATAACGCGAAGTTAGTAAATTAATAACTAAACTTGCTACACATTCCAACATTACTGCTAATAAAACTATTTCGACAGGCCTTATCTCAGAAAAGTTAATTTGAATTTGTAAAATATTTCATATAAAATATTTCATTTCATGAAAATCTAGTTGTAAACCTTCTTTAAGGCCTGAAAAGTCAAAGCCCTCGCAATTTTTCCCGCTAGGCAGCACGATAGCCTGTTTTTGTCTTGTAAAATTATTTGTTGGCTGGTAAACTAAAAAAATTTTATTTTGTGATGCCTCTAAAAGGGTCTGTTTTTTTTTCGTTTAAAAGACATAAAGGCAAAAAAATATTGAAAAAAAATTACTACCTGCAAGAACTGAAGACATGTATTTGGTCTCGTGAAAAAAATTTTGTTTGTGGTCCAAGCGCAACGGTATTGAAAACACTACATTGAATTTACAATAACTGGCATAATTTGGCGCGAAACAAATTTTCTTACTCATCAACCATACTTACTGTCGCTTTGCTTGTGGCGAAACAAGACTTTGTTAGTGTTTTCCTTATAACTTTACCTACGTAAGAAAACTGTTTTCAGCAATAAAAACCCATCGTCGCGATTGGAACAGAAACCAAAATATTTTTACAAACACACAATACCAACAACTTCTTGTGTCTATTTTTTTCTCAATAATTTCTGCATAAAGGTACGTCTTTTTAACGAAAGAAAAAGTGACCCTTTTTAAAGTAACCAAAGAATTGTTTACACAAACAAAAAACATATCGTTAGGTTAAAAATTATTAGAAAATTTTAAATTGAATTTTTGTGTTGATTACGATTCACATCAAATATTTTTATAAAATTTTAAACTGCTACCTAAAAAAATATCCAAGTTAATTACAAATTTAAAAATGAGGTTTCATAAAAATATAATTTTTTTTAACAACATAATGTATAATCACACTCAAGAAAAAAATTAGCAAAGTTTTTAATTCTTTTTATAAGAACACATTAATATCTTTAAAAGTCAAAACTGGGTAATTTGTTTTAAAACTGTTACCAGGGTGTTAGTGGAATTAGTGATCAGACTAAAAATTATTGCAGAAGAAAAAGTAATAAAAGTGCTGTAAAATGATAAAAGCCGTCTCCATATAGGACTGTCAGAAATTTTGAAATTTTGCAGCCTACCCCATTGCACTTCCAAACGCTTAAAATTTCTAAGAATAAATGGCAACATCTGCAGGTCCTCGGATTTTTGTTTCCATCAGACTGTCATCATTATTATGATAGTATCCTTATGAGTTAACATTGTTATTGATAATTTTAATGTTGTAAAATTCCTTTCTTTATAATAATAATTTAATGAAAAATTAAATTTGATGAACTTAAGCCTGATTAAAAATATTAAAATTTGGATTAAAACCCCAAAAATAGTTCGACAAAAAAAAAACCACAATACTAATTATTCAAAAGAAATATTTTTATTAGTTTATTTAAAATAATCTGTTTTTTATTAGAATTGCATTCTTCCAAGTGGCCCTTCATCAATATCCTGAAAAAGACAGTTATTCTTAATTTTTGGAATAATTGCTTTTTTTATTTTTTTTATAAAGTAGTAGAATATAGACTGTTCAGCTTTATTTTGTGTTAATCCTTTAGAATTATTAAATTGTAATCATATCTTTCTTTGGAGAAGTACTACTTTGTCCAACATTTAATATGCTATCAACACTACGCTTTCCTTCTTCTTATTATTTTTCAGAAATCACCTAATTAAAATTTACTTTTTGCAACGTACATAGCGTTGTTAGAATGCGATACGGAGTTCTTTTGAAATAATTCGATATATACATGTTATGTTATATGAGTCAAATTTTTATTTGATAAATTTGTTCATTGTAAAAAAAATAATTTTACATTTTAATTAGAATGAAAAATATGGCTTTTTAAAATCAAATCATAGCTAAATTAAATTAAGATACATTTTCCAATTTAAACCACTACTTATTAGTAAAAAAATCAATAAAAAATTATCATAGGTATGTATATATCCTATTTTTCCGGTAATTTTACACAAATATTTAATTATTTAATATTTTAAATGTTTGTTTTACTTAATACTAATATGTAGGGATGAGATTTTCATGCACTAAAAATCGGAAATATGCACATAAAATATGCACTAAAAAATCCATTATATACACAACTTAAAAAATAATAATAATCGCATTTTTAGCTGACATATTTAAAATTACTTATAAATCTCATAAACATTTTACAAAGTTGTCTGCTTTGCATGTAAAATTATGAAATGTGATGTTACATTATTCTGCATTCAAGATGACGGACGATATGTGCAGTTCTTTTAATTTTTTTTCAATAATGTTTTCTTACAAAAAATCCAACAGACACTTCGGCTGGTTGCCTATACCAAAAATATTTTACATAAACAAATACACACAGTCATTTCGAGCTGTGGTCATGCAAACTGTCAAGCAACAACAACATTACTAGTGAGGATCGTTTCTAAAACTTTTTTTTCCTCATTTTTCATGACTGAAGAAAGGCAAAATTGGATTTTCCTCAAAAACATGAATGAATTTGGCGAAATATTAACAATTCATTCATGACTGTGAAAAAAAGTTACATATTTTACATTTTTCATTTATGAAAAAATTCAAGAATGGTTGAATATGAGCGTTCACATTTGAATTTCTCTGAACTCTGGTTTTTTCAGACCACCTTGTAAATAAATACACTTTTTTATATTATTTTTTTTGTATTTAGTAGTGCTACCATACTTTTATCTTAATTAAATAAGACTTTAAATAAAACTCAAAAAAACAATCTGTTTAAAATACGATTTAAGTTTGTTATGAAAATTAACTTAATATTGATTTAAATACTATCCTGAAAATTGGGCATAAGCAATTTACTTTCAAGATGTCATCAAGAAAACAATTTATAAAGACAAAATTGTAATCAGCTGTTAAATTGAAAGTAAAATTGCCAAACAAATGGAAAGGTAAAATTGAAAGAAATCTCGTGGTCAATTAAAAAAGTGTGAGTGTGTTAGTAAAAAAATTAGTGTGGCCGCCATAATTTTAAATGTTGAGCTAATTGATTTGGGTGCAAATCAAGCCTTTTTAAATATTTTATTGCATATTTCGTTATCTTATGGTGTTTTCTTTTCTACAAAAAAATGTGACATTTTATTTAAAAAAATTCTATTTGGTGGCTGTTTCTTAAAAATTTTACTCTCGAAGAGGGTGAGTTTTTTAGAATAAAGCAAGACACCCTTTACGGGAGCAAAATTTTTAAAAAACATACACCAAATTGCATTTTTTTTTTTAAATAAAATGTCATATTTTTTGTAGAAAAGAAAACACCATTAGTTTTACTAATGGCACATCTCAATATGGATATTTGAGTTTTTAACAAACCAGGGTTCGGTTGTGATTGTGTGAGATTTTTTTTTTTTTTTTTTTGGTAAAATGCTTTTTTGACCGCCTTATACTCAATGCAAATGGATGAAACTTTGCAGGCATGCATATTCCCGATGACAATACACGAATACATGGGCGTAGCCAGGATAAAATCTAGGGGGGGGGGGCAAAATTTTTTTAAAACCTTTTCTTTAGCTTCACTTCGGAAAATCCAATCTTGTAACGTTAATGTAACCGCCTTATACTCAATGCAAATGGATGAAACTTTGCAGGCATCTTGTACGAGGTGGGTCTGCTTGATCGGGGTACTATTCTTGAGAGAAATTCGGATCATAGGACTACGACTCTGGACTTCGGTGTTACACCACCGGTGGAATTCCCGGATAGGGAAATCTGGAGTGGATCCAATAAACTGTTTGAGGGGTGGGCAGTATTTACGGATGGATCCAAGATGGAAACCGGCACTGGTGCCGGTGTATATATCGCGGACACCGAGGTAAAAGGTCATTCAGACTCCCTGATGAGTGCAGTGTCTTCCAGGCTGAGATCCTAGCGATCTGGAGGGCGACGGAGGTGATACTGGATCACATCGTGGGTGGATCTAAGGTGACAATTTACGTCGATAGTCAGGCGGCGCTTCGGGCAATGGGGAACTATACGGTGCGATCGTGCCTGGTCGCGCGGTGTAGAAACGCTCTTAGGGAACTCATGGGGGCATTCAACGTGAGGCTGTGTTGGGTACCAGGACACTGCATGGTTGATGGGAATGAGGTGGCGGACGAACTCGCGAGAGGGGGTTCGAGTCTCGACTTAGTGGTAAGGGACAGGGGGTAAAGCCCCCCCTATGTTACTACTATGGGGTGATACGGGAGAAATTCCGTGATGACGTTGACCGATCCTGGAGGGACAAAATGGATTGCAGGGTGTCTAGGGCACTATGGCCATACCGGACCTCTGCAGGTTATGCGAGGATTCGGAGGAGTTAGAGACGATCGAGCATGTACTGTGCCATTGTCCTAGGATGCAGGGTCTCAGACAGAAGTGGCTAGGAGATAGGTTTCACGACGAACTGGGTGCATAGCTGGATGTAATCCGGCCGATCTACTGGGGTTTGTCAGGGAAATAACGCGGCTGTATCTGTTGAGGGGACTGTAAGGGGGGTATTGGTCCTACTTTCTAATTTTCCGCTTATCTCATACTTCCTTTTCTCTACTTTTCACTTCCTCTTATCTTTTCTCATATTTCATTGAAGGGATTCACAAGGGACCGTATTGGTCTCCGAGTGGAGGTGTGCCCATGGGCACACAACCCTTCTTAACCTAACCTAACCTAACCTAACCTAACCTAACCTTGCAGGCATACATATTCCCGATGACAAAACACGAATACATGGGCGTAGCCAGGATAAAATCTAGGTGGGGGGGTAAAAATTTTTTATATGTTCTTTTTTAAGAAAACTGTTTCTAAAAAAAAATTTTTTTTTAAATGTTCTTTTTATTTTATAATATTTTTTTTTATTTTTAACTCATTTTTAAATTAAAAATATCGTGTCTTTTTTTATCAAAAACTTCTTGTAAAATTAAGAGGGATCAAATTAACCACCCTTCAGTGACTAAGTATGTGAAAAAAATTTTACCTCTGTAGTTAAAGGTTAAGAAAAACTTTTTTACTTACACCTTTTCTGGTTGAATTTTTTACTACTGTGTTAAAATTTATTAACACTGACTGTATTTAAAAAAGATGCATAAAATTTTCACAAAAACAATTAAGTTTCATTAGGGTGGGAATTACTAACTTCTATTATTAAAATTTGTAGTTTGATAAGAAAATATAGTTTTTAATATTCGCGAGTATGAACGCGAATAACTGCGCCAATATTCGGCAAATACCAATTAAAAAAAATATATGTATGTATTTAAAAATATTATAATCTATATATATAAAAAGAAGTGTACACTATGATGTCACCACTAACTGCAGAAACGGTTTGACCAAAATTCAGGGAACGTTGGGGATAATCTGTAGATGGTTTAAGTAAAGTTTTTTTCGAAATCGGCTTAGGGATTCCGCAGGTATGGCATTTAGATTTTCTTATATATTCCCTAACTAATATGAACAAAAGACCCTACATTTTTAACTCCTCTTAAACGGCTTGACTGATTTTTATGAAATTTTGCATGTGTTTTTGTTAGATATGAGAATAGATCGTAGACTATATTTTATATCGCTAGAGGGCGCAAAATAGGGCATTTGCCCCCCCTCCTTATATCTTCTTAGCTAACTAACCTGTTTTCTGAAAATTTGGAATGCATGCACTGAAAGAAAATAGAGAATAGGGTATGAAATAGGAAAAAAGGGGTAGAAGCTACCCCTCCCTATATCTGCTTAACAAAATGACCGATTTTCTTGAAATTTTGCTGGAAAATAGCGTAACATCTGGAAAGAACTAAAGCCTAAAATTTGTATTATTTAGGGCGTAAAATAGGGCAATAGGGGTAAAAGCTCCCCCTCCCCAATATTTAAAACTAATCAACCGGGTTTCTTAAAATTTGGCATGCAGAAACTGTAACATCTAAAAGGAAATAGGGAATAGGGCGTGAGATAGGGCAATATCGGTAAAAGCTCCCATACCTCTTTAAACAAATGAACGTGTTTTCTTAAAATGTTGCTGAAACACTGAAACATCTGAAAGGAAATAGGGAATAAGATGTGAAATAGGGCAAGAAGGGTAAAGGCTCCCCTCCCCAATATCTTCTTAACTAATAGACCGATTTTCTTGAAATTTTGCAGGCAAATAGTGTTATAGCAGGGAAGTTATATAGACTATAGTTTTTATTATTTAGGGCGTAAAGAAAGAGGGGTAGAAGCTCCCTCTCCCTTTATCTTCTTAGTTAATTAAGCGGTTTTCTTAAAATTTGGCATGCAGACACTGTAACATCTGAAAGGGAACAGGGCATGAAATACGGCAAGAGGAGTAAAAGATCCCCCTCTCTATATCTTCTTAACTAATCAACCGATTTTTTTGATATTTGGCGGGCAAATAGTGTAACATCTGGAAAGAACTATAGCATATTGTTTTTATTATCTTCTTAACTAATCAACCGGTTTTCTTAACATTTGGGATGCAGACACTATAACATATAAAAGAAATAAGTTGTATGGCAAAACAACGTTTGCCGGGTCAGCTAGTAACCATATAAAGATTATAAAAAATTAAAAAATCATGTAAAATAAATTAAAATAGATAATCATTCAAAGCAAATTTCGATCTACCAAAGATTAAATACAATTTGGTTTAAGGATTGATGTTTGACTGTTGACGTCAGCAGTCGTCGATGACTGCGAGTGTTAAACGTCAAACCCCTCTGAATAGATTGAGTGGTTGCAATCAAAACATGTAAGGGTAACCTGTGCGTAAAAACGCCTGGGTTCGATCCCAGCTTCAGTCAAGAATGAAAAATTATGAATACATTTTAATTAATAATTTAATGAAAATTAAATTTATAAACTTTAGTCCAATTAAAAATATTAAAAATTTGGATTAAAAACCATAAATAGTTCAACCAAATAACCATAAAACTAATTATTAAAAAAATTTATAATTAGTGCTGTGGCTATTTTTTGTTTTTGGTTTTTAATTCAAATTTTAATATTTTTATCAGGTTAAAGTTCAATAAATTAAATATTCATTAAATTATTTTTATGAAGAAAGGAATTTTACAACACGAAATTAATTAAAACTTATTGATAATTTTTCATTCTTGACTGACCAGAGAATTGAACCCACGTTCACGGACAGGTTGATTTGACATGTTTCGATAGTAATCAACTCTTAGCCACACTATCTTTTCCGAAATCTTTGACGTTTAACATTCACCGCTATTGACGAGGGCTGGCAGTCAATAGTCAAACAGGCGGCATGAAATAACCCCCCAAAATATAACCTCCCAAAAAAATAATGAAATAACCCCCCCAAAAGTGTGTACAGAGAACAACAAAAACGATTTTTGGGGGGTTATTTCACTTTGTTTGGGGTGTTATTTCATATTTTTAATTGGGGGTTGTTTCATATGAAATTATACCCCAAAAAATCATTATGAAATAAAGCCCCAATATATTTTTTGGGGGATTATTTCATTTTCAAATTTATAATGAAAACGTTTTCGGGCGCAAGGATTTTCTCCACTTTGGTATATAGAACACCTGCTTCGATAAAAAAAAAGCTGCCCTGCATAGCCGGCCTTCGGCTGGGCGCAATGGTTTTCTAACTAACGCTTCTCTGCGTATCCGGGTAGAGTCAGTATTTTTATACTATAGAGGAAAAATCCTGGCGCTATGCAGAGAAGCTTTAGTTAGCGAAGCCGGTGTTTGTTATACCATAGAGGAAAAACTCATAGCGCCCGGCCAAAGGCCGGCTATGCAGAAAAGCCTTAGTTGGCGAAGCTTGTGTTTGGTATATCATACCATGATATCTATTGCGTGATTCTTTAAAGCAAAAGTGTTTAATTGATTGTATTACATATACTGGGCTCTTATTTCATTTCAGAAATTGGGGTTTTATTTCATATGAAATAAGCCCCCAAAAATTAGGGAATTATTTCATTTATGTTTGGGGCGTTATTTCATTTCGTTATTTCATTTTCAAAATTGGGGCTTTATTGCATATGAAATAAGGCCCCACGCTTTGGGGAGTTATTTCATTATTTTTTTGAGGGGTAATATTTTGGGGGGTTATTTTTTGCCGGCAGTCAAACATCAATCTTTGAAACAAATGGTATTTATTTATTTTGATTAATCAAAATTTGCTTTGAATGATTATCTACTATAATTGATTTACGTGTTCTTTTTTCTGTTTTTTATACTTTTGTCAAGAAGCAAAAGAAGTTTTAATTTAACATTCGAGCCATAGGAATATGAATTTTTAAAACAACCGTTTCATTGCCAAAAAAAAAATAGAAGAAATAACACGATATTTATACAGCGGGTATATATGAATATTGAGTTAAAGAAAATAATCAATCCGTTGACTCTTAAGCTGGAGGACCACACCACACGGTTTCGCCTCTACGCATTGTTTGATTTTTATACCTTCCATGCGTTTTTTATTTCTAGCTACATGAAACGCTTCTTATGCGGTATCACCACAAGTAAAAATTATATTTCATTTGTCAAAACCAGCTGATTTGTTTGAACGCTGCTTGTGACGCTAACAAAAGTAGAAAGTAAGCCAACTTTTCGCATTCATCGCCTCAATGCATCCTACGCTTTTGTGCATTTAACCTGTTACATATAACAACACAGATTCTACTTTTCTGACAGCTGAGTAGACAGCGAAAATGCGTGTAACGCAAGGTGTGGACCTCCAGCTTTAGGGCCTCATTGATTTTTACTTTTGGTTGTCGTTGTGTGTCGTTCTTTTCTGTTGCTAGTATATTGTAATTACTTTTTCTGTGAATGGAATTTCGTATAAATTATTTTGCTTCAATAAACAGAATAAATAAACAAATTAATAATTAAAAAATGAATATTCTGTGTGATTCTGACTCTGAATTTTCGGATGTGGATGATGTAATTGTGGCAACCTGTAGAGTTTATTAAACTTGTTATACAAAATATGTATCACTTTTTTCCACTAAAAAAATAAGCTTTTCATTGTAGTGCTTAATTGACAAAAATTCATCACTTTTTTAGAAAATCTTTAATTAAAACAAATTTTTCTAGCATTTAACAAAAAATTTCTATTTTTTTCATACCGCGATAAACTAAAATATAAGCACTTTCGGTTGTCACTTCACAGTTGGCAAGATAGCCGTTGACGACATCGTCGTCAATGAAATATGTACATTAGACTGGTCGCAATTTTTTTTTTTTTTTTAATTTAATTGTTTGCGCTGCCTAAAAAATGAGGTTTGGTGTAAGAAATCATGATCATGATTTTCAGGTCAATCCGACGGTGCCTAGCCGTGCCGGGTGGGGCCCCATATTATAAAAAAAAAACATATTTTCTATCAGATCTTAAAAGTTATACTAGTTGAAAAGCCGAAAATCAAAAGTATGGCTTCGTTACGATCTTCCGCAGTGATAGTGTACTTCAAGTGTGCCAAATTTCAGCTTCCTATGTCATCAGATGGCTTCAGAAAGTTGCGGAAAGAATAGGACATACATGCAAACTTCCTGACATACTAAGAAATTATATATTGTATAGATAGATTAACATATGTACGCGCAACTCAAAAACGCTTTAGCTTATTGAAAAACTGAAAAAACTGAAATTCCGCAATAAAATTTACTTTAAGAAAGTTAAAACTTTTTTCTTTATGTTGGCTTTGGTTTTCGAGATATACCGTTATTTCGAAAATTAAGGAGGTTGCACAACATATGTTCGCGTAACTCAAAAACGCTTTAGCTTATTGAAAAACTAAAAAAACCGAAATTCCGCAATAAAATTTACTTTAAGAAAAGTGAAACGTTTTTCTTACATAACATAACATAACATAACATAACATAACATAACATAACATAACATAACATAACATAACATAACATAACATAACATAACATAACATAACATAACATAACATAACATAACATAACATAACATAACATAACATAACATAACATAACATAACATAACATAACATAACATAACATAACATAACATAACATAACATAACATAACATAACATAACATAACATAACATAACATAACATAACATAACATAACATAACATAACATAACATAACATAACATAACATAGCATAACATAACATAACATAACATAACATAACATAACATAACATAACATAACATAACATAACATAATTTTTTTTTTCTGAAAAAAAAAATAATCTTTTTATTAAAATTTCGGAATTTTTGTTTTTAAAAATTCATAAAGTCAGGATATTTGCATGTATGTCCTATTCTTTCCGCAACTTTCTGAAGCCATCTGATGACATAGGAAGCTGAAATTTGGCACACTTGAAGTACTTTCTCTGCGGAAGATCGTAACGAAGCCATATTTTTGATTTTCGGCTTTTCAACTATTATAACTATAAATATCTGATAGAAAAGATGTTTTTTTTATAATATGGGGAACTTTGGGCCCCACCCGGCACGGCTAGGCACCGTCGGATTGATCTGAAAAATTAGATCATGATTTCTTACACCAAACCTCATATATTAAGCAGCGCAAACAATTATATTTAAAAAAAAAAAAAATCCCATACAAGATGCGACCAGTCTAATGTACATATGAACGATTTGTCCCCTATCGTTTAGCTCTTCTAGAATACATATTAGAGGAAATCGTCTAGTACAATAGTATAAGCGACATTGCCTTAAATGTTGTCTTCTATCAAACTCTATGTGGAACAGTATAAGTGACATTGTCTTAAAAGTTGTCTTCTTTAAAAAGCTATTGACGACACAGTTTCCTTCTGCCGTTGTTGAATGCTTTTCAATCACTTGATTTATATGCTTAAATTTCTCACATTCTTTTTTTTAATTGTTGATTTAAATACCTACATACAATTTACGAAAAAGCGCAAACCAGTAAAAAGGCAAACATTCTAATGAAAGTAGTCATGGAGTTATATACACTTTTAATCTAAGAATTGCTTATAATAGTCGAATATATAATTTACATGTAACAGAAATAAAATTGCAACTACACTAAAAAACTAAATGAAAAAACTGTCTTAAATAAATAATAATGTTATAATTTTTGTCGTGCACGACAAAATAGACGACATTGTCAAGCATGGAGTCGCTGACGATAAAAAAGGATATAGTACATTTAGAATATATTGTATAGGAGATATTCGGCCTTACCCTACGTTTTCACATGAAATTGTAGTTGCATGTGGAAACGGGGGGTTATTATGAGAGTCGTAGTCGAAAAGCAGTGTTGGTATTGTGATTGTCGTAAACGACACAAATACGACAAACTTTCTATGTGTTTTACTCCAGTTAGCATTTTTTAGGAATCAGCTTTATGAGCAAAATAATCGCATATGATACTGTCGTTGTGAGAAAATGGTACCCTAACGATGAATCACCTCAGCGAATCATATGAGATACAATTTTCTGATTCCTTTTTGAGCATATAAATGAATCATAAATGCATCCGTTTTCAATCGGTCTAGGGATAATCAGTTTTAAATTCAAAACATTCAGAAATCATTATTTGAGCTTAAGTGATAAATCAGTTGTTAATCATTAAAGTGATCTTACAAGACACAATTTAGGTAATTTTTGCAAAAAATTAATCACACTTTCGGATTATTTTAAGTACGAATCGGGATTAAACCGCCTAAGAAATTCTTGGATCAAGCACAGGTTGAGATTAAATTTATCTCAATTTGTATTAAGTCAATGCTGTTTTCAGATTATTTAAAGTACGAATTCGGGATTGAATATGGATACGTTAAGTACTACGCACTTGAATACTCCGTACAGACTATAAACTGAACAGAAACAATAAACAGCTGATTCATTACAGAAAAAAACGTACAAACTTATGCTGCCTTAATTTTCTTTCCTTTTTACCTAAAATTAACATCTTTAATTTTCAACATTAACAATAAGTTCACTCGATATGAAGAAAAAAATAATGTAACTTTGCAGTCTGTCGTTCTAGTTGTAAATGAATTGTATTTAAATTTAAATTGTTGGCAGTTAAATTGTCATTATGATGCCATTCTACACGTACCACGATACATTATTACATTGAGGTATGTAGTGGAAGTTTATTTACTTGTTTCTTCTATTTGTCCATTACATTAATGTTCAGCCTTTAAGTTCAATGTCCAAGCTTTCACTTAATGTCTACTGGAGAAGAGTGGAGTAGTGGCAACAAGTAAATTCTGCTATCACGTCTCTCTGCATAGATAAACAAGTAAAAAGTGTCAAAGATGTTCTCTTTTTAATTTAATTTTTTTGTTTAAATTATTTTGTAAACGAATGTAATCGCGATTGTTTTGAAAGTTAAAATAAAAATTTAAAAAAAAGTTTTGTTGGCTGGTTTCAATTTTATCTTAAAACAGTCATTGTGACTTTTCTAGTTTTAAAAAAAACTAGAAGCTATTAAAATATTTATTTGCAAAATTAAACACTTTTTAAATTAAAATGTTGCATCTGCAAACTCATCCCCAAAACAACTTTCTCCTCCCCTTTTTTAGTATTTTTTTGTTATTGCAACTTCAATACAATATAATATCCGCAGCAGACAACAAAGATTGTTCGTCAAAGATTATTTATTGTTTAATATTAAAAAAAAGTATTCATAAATTTTACATGCACGTATGTACATAAGTACATGAATTGTCTCTAGATGGGTGTATGTAATAGTTGTACAATAATGGAAATTTCAACAAAAAAAACTGTTCAGACAATGAAAGATACCGCTTTACCTTTATAATTTTATTTTTTTTTTTTTTATTTCTATGTACAAGTTGGGTAACACAGAGTATGAATGTGCATAATTTTTTTTTAATATTACGACAATTAAAAATCTTCATTAGATCTTAAAAATGTCTTAATATAATTTAAAAAATCCAAAAGGCGCAAAAAAGTCAAACGAACAGACGATTCTCTAATCGCGTAAAAGTAAAAAAATTAATGCAAATCAAACATAGTTGGGGGTAGTGAACTAAATATTGATTTAAATCAGCAGTACACTATCACTAAATAAAACTGCAAAAATATTAGTTTGCACTCTTTTTTATCAGCTTAAGTGATGATTGCTATTTCTAACTACCACTAAAAAAAATTAGTGATATTGCAAATTTTTTCACTATCACTAAACACAGATTGAGCGTAAAAAGTGTGCACTCAATTCAAATAGTGCAAAATTTGAATACTCACTCACTACAAATTCGAAAAATAAAAATTTTTAATACTTAATATAGTTATTTTCATTATTATTTGCAAGCAACAAAAACAAAATCCTATATGATAATAATCAAAATATATTGTATATATCGAGCCCTAACAGCGAAAATAATGTAAGCGCCAAAAATCAAATTTTACAGGAGAGAGCTTTTTTGTTTTATTACATATTAAATTTTGTATGAAATTTGTCGCTTACACTAAAATTGTTTTGGCTATAAAATCGTAACGGTACATTATATGACCTTGATATTTTAGGAGATGATGCAAGTGTTGCCAATAAAGTAATTTATCAAAAAAAACGAAAATTGAAAATCATGTCGCTTACACTATTTTCGCTGTTAGGGCTCGATATAATTATTTTATTCAGATGCAAAAATTTAACAATAACAAATTCTACTAATCTAAGGTTTTAAATGATATCGAAAAAAAGATGAAAAAAATTTTATCGTCCATATAATAAAATATTTTTTGCAGAAACTTTACTCAATTGTTTTTGAAACTGCATTTGTGTCCATGCAATGAAACATTGTTTCGCGATATTTAAATATTGTGTATACCTTGTTTTTTTTTTTTTCTTTCTTTCAATAACAAACTCAAAAAACTGTTTGCAGAAGAAACAAAAAAATTTCCTTTGGTCTATCCCCTTTCACCATCAAACTCAAATGTTTTGCTTCATATGTTTTATAATATAGCCGAGGACTTGAAAATGTTAAGCAAATGGTTTTTAAAATAAAATACGCCTTTGCCGTCCTCTGCTCCAGTAGAGCGCTTATTTTCTTTAAGCGGAATGGTAGACGCTCCTCGAAGAAAAATATTAAGTGATAATAATTTTAAATGCTTGTTGTGCTTAAAGCAAAAAATTTTTAATATCTGTTTTTATATTTTCTTCTTTTGTTTTTGAATTACTGTTCCTTTATGAAGTTTAAGTTTTAAATTAGTGCACATAAATAAACTCAAGTCAATTTAAACTTGAAATTGAATGCAAAATTTTTAGTTGCACTCAAATGAGTGAAGAACAAAAAAGTTGCAATAAACTGATGATTGCTTTTTTAAATCAAACTAATTATTTTTGAGTGAAAAATTTTGTAACATCACTATCACTCAAGCTTAGTGAGGCTGCAAATTTTCAACTCATCACTCAACATCAAAAAAATTATTGCAATAATTTTGCACTATTACTAAGTGTGAGTTGAAACTGCAAAATGAGTGCACTATCCCCATCTATGAAATCAAACAAAATAAAAATGGATCTTCATTGTTATCTTTTTCAACCGATACCTTTCTGACACGGACACCCCCTTTCGATGGGCACTGTTCCTTGGCCCCAGCAGCGGCCTGAAGGACAACATTAAGTTCTTTAAGGAGTACATTCTTCTTGTACGGACATATTTTATTAGTCCATTCGGCGCCCGAACATGAGAGATTTCACTGTATTTGTGAGTGAAATTTATATTACCCGAAGATTATAGTTTAGATATAAAACTACTTAATAAGGGCCATTGTTATAACTTGGCGTAAGCTGTTAAGCGGCAGATAACAGACGATTTTTGAAACAGACGAGGGAAATAATGACGGGCTAGGGCCTGATTTTTACAAATAACCAAATATAAAGTTAGGCATGCTTGTTGGTCTCCCAGTGTGTTGTTTTTATTCACCTTCTGCTTTGCAAGTTGGATAGCTACTTAAGGCTTGTATACACTATCACACAAGTCTTACGTATTCCATAATGCTTTGTGGGACAAAAATCTAATGAGTTTTGTTGCGACTGTCAAAAAATCTGATGTAACATTACAGTTTGTAGTCACACTATCACACATGAACATGCTCTTATTAAAATTCAACCCTGATCAAATTAAAAGTATGATTGTTTAAAAAATTTTCAAAAAACGACAAAGTCGTATGGGATGTAAAGTTTTTTTTTCGTAATACTTGTCATTTTTATAACACATTGCATCACACTATCACACTTTTACATATTACTTGAGTTTTGGACATGTATTAATACACAGTATAATAGTGTTAACTAACCTTTAGGCGTACTTTGCACTATCACACAGGTCTAACGTACATATTCCATAATACTTTGTAAGATAGAAATCTAATGAGTTTTTTCGACTGTCAAAAAAATCTTATTGTTTAGAAATAAAAACTATGAAGTCGTATGGGATGTCATGTTTTTTTTCGTGACTCATAAAAAATTTCATTAAAAAATTTTCATAAAAAATTGCAAACACTCTAACACTTTTACTTGAGTTTTTAACATGTAGTAATACTAAGAATAAAAGTATAAACTATTCTTAAAGCGTACCTTCGCTATCACACAAGTCTTGCGTATTCCAAAATACTTTGTAAGATATAAATCTAATGAGTTTTGTTGCGACTGTCAAAAAATCTAATGTAATATAACAGTCTGTATGCACATGAACATGCTTTTGTTAAAACGCAAACCTGATCAAATGAAACGTATTATCGTTTAGAAAAATTTCAAAAAACATTGAAGTCATCAAAGGGATGTCAAATTTTTTTTAGTAATACTTGACTTTTTATAACATATTGCATTATTAAGTTTGAGTTTTTGACATTTATTATTACAAAGTTTAATAGTGTAAAGTAGCCTTTAGAGAGAGGCAACTGCATAGTCAAGACAGATATGTACTGAAATTGTCGCCAGTGTGTTGGTGTCAACAAACTGGCAAATTTTTATTTTTATTTGAGTTAAAAATGTTTGAAATAAATTTGATAAACATGTGTACATAAATATTAACTTTTGTATTTGATTTAAAAGCCAAAATTTCCTTGATTAAATCATAGAACAAAATCCGGCGTAGTCTTCGTTTATATAACTGTCGATAAAAGCGTATGTGCCAATTTAAATAAAATTATCCTAAAATTGCCTACTTTTCATACACACAGGTACCGAGTCAAACAATTTGCAATTTTTGTTGCAGAAATTTTTGAGTTTATTGGTGAGAGGGGTGAGAAGATTGGAGAGGGGTGAGAAGATTGGAGAGGGGAACTCAGTTTCATGTTCTCTGCAATTCTGTTTTGTTTTGTAATTCTCACGCTTTTTAATGTAGGTGTATTTGTATTTATATATAAAATATAAAAAGGAGAAGAGGAAAGACAAAATTTAAATCCCAAAAATGCAAAACTAGAATTAAATAATCTGGACACTAAAGCAATTTCAAAGCTGAAATTTAAAAAATTGCAGCAACAAAAATTGCAAGTCTGGACGAAGTCAAATAGAATTCATGGAGCAGGTAGCCGCAGTAGTTTGAACAAGCAATAGCCATAACCAGCTGATCGACTGAACACACCTGAAACATGTAATTCCCCTTGGTAGAATTTTTAAATATTCTTAAAATTTCAAGTGGACGTGCCACCTCTTAAACAAAGACAATAAAAATAACCTTGTATCTGAAGAATGAAAACAGTAAAAGATTTTAAGTTTAAAGCATAAAACGTGGTTATTAATACACAACATCTGCCAAGAAGTGGGCTGGATTAGAGAAGTGGGCGTTGCACCTCTCATATAAAGACAATATAGATTTATGTTTATCTGGGGAACGGTGACAGTAACGGTTACCAAATTTGGTATGTATAGCTTGGTTATCAAAAAACAACATTTGTCAAAAATTGTGCTAGATATGAGTAGTGGGCGTGGTAGCTCTATCTGAAGAACGGTAACAGTGAAAGAACATATTACATTTGTTTAATACATATGTACACTGAAAAAATTTTCTTCACAGATCCAATGAAATTTACATTAAAATTCAACCTATGTAACCCTTCATTGGATTAATGAAATGTTTCATAAAATCAATGAAAATTTTGCATTAGTTTAATGACAAACGTTTATTTTATCCATTTTTTCAATGAGAATTCATAAAATCAATGAAAATTTTGTCATTGATTTTATTAATCCTTCATTAATCCAATGAAGGGTTACATAGGTTGAATTTTAATGTAAATTTCATTGGATCTGTGAAGAAAATTTTTTCAGTGTAGTTTATAATAATACACAACATCTGTCAAAAAGTAGGCTCATTTGGAAACGTGGGCATTGCATCTCCCATACAAACACACTATAATTTTCTGTATATCTACAGAACGATTATTAAATTTGGAACAACTAGTTTGGTTTTTTACGGCAAACATCTATCGAAAGTGGGCTGGATTGGAGAAGTGGCCATGGGATCTTCAATATAAACATAATATAAATGTCTGTATATACTATTAGATTGGTAATAACTAGTAAAATTATCTAAATTTGGTACAAATTGCTTCGATGTCAGTACACGAGATTTGTTTTAATTTAACATCCCGAGACTTCATCAGCATTCTTCGGTCTTAACGATTTGTGCTACTTCTTAAATTTAATATTGGAACTTAAATCAATAATAAAAAAGAATGTGAGAATTATAAGCAAACCAGTGATTGAAAAGCTTTCAACTATGACATAAGAAGACTTTGACAAGCATATTGTCGTCAATAGCTTTTTATACAAGACAACTTAAAAGACAATGTCGCTCATCCTCATAACACGTAGGACCCCAAACAAGACGTTGTCGCTCATACTGTCGTACACGACGATTTCTTTTAAACTGTCTTCTAGAAAACCTAAGCGATAGGGAACAACTCGTGCATCCATTGTCATTGACGACGACGTCGTCATCAACAATCTGGCCAACTGGTGTCTGTCAAAAAACCTTTGATTGTGTGAGTAAAAAAAAAATGTGTATATTTTGTTGTAAATTCACATGTACTGAATTTTAAGAGCTTTTTATTTTTGCCCACTTGTTCTCTTCATGTCGTTTCCCTATGGTGGTGAGTGTAACAGGGGCATTCAGTTCGGGCAAAAACCATTGTAAAGGGTGTGCCAGTAAGAAATCACTTTTTCAGTCTAAAATAAAAACACGTTCATAATTATAAAGCGTTGTTCTTTCGTAAAGCGTTTCATTTTTAATTATCGGTTTCACAGTTGCAACTTGCACAAAAAAATTACAATAAATTGAAAAAGTGCATTCTTACTGAAACACCCTTAAAATTAAATAAATATCCTTCCTTAGCTTTAATATATCTTCTTTAAAAAAATGAAAGACTTACCCATAAAATAATATTGAGCCAACAAAATGTCCTTCTTATACATGTGTAACCTGCATTTGCCATAATTGTAAGATATAAACTAAAATTAGAAATAAAACAAGAAACAATTAAATATTTACAAAAAAAATTATATTTTTTTTTCTTTCCATAGCTAATATAAAATTAGGATTCTTAAAATTGGTATTTTTCAAAACTACAACTCCTAAAAACATATTTTGATCCGTATTCCCATTTAGTCCACACTCCCGATAATAACCGATTAACTTTTTAAACACTTCAGCAAAATCCTGTAGATTATATTTATTTGTCAAGTGTGTTTTATTTATGAAATCCCATCTTCCACTTGACTGAATCATGATCTTATTGGCGGAAATTTTGCAGATAATTTATTCAAAGTTTTTCTCTCAATTCAATGGCTTTTTCTATTGTATTTAACATTTTCTATATGTAGTTTATTTATAATAGGCTCGCAATTGTATGTGCTTAAAAGTATCTTATTATGTTTTGGTTATACGAACTTCTTTCTTTTATTTTAGTTTCCATAACAATGATTGACAATTGCATAAACTACTTAAGCACATATATTGTTTGCATTGTATAATAGAAGACAGAAAGAAGACAAGCCAGCCAGCTTGTCTTTTAGTTTAGTTTCTATGTAATATTTCCGTCCGTCTATTTCTTTGTCTAACTAGTCTAGATACTTGTAACTACTTGTAAGTGTAGAGTAAGTAATTCAGATGTATGGCTTGATTGGACTTGGGTGAGTTAAAAAGTTGTTTCATATATTTTTTTTTATAAAAAGGTTATTTTCTTTAATACTGATATGCTAATTAATAATAGTTTAATTGAATTAAAACCAATATGTTTTTTAAGTTTAAGTTTTACTATAATCTTGTTTATGAAAGTAATCGGTTTGGCTTGTAGTTTTTTTTAACATTCAATAATTATTTTTCTTATTTAAAAAACAACATTTATATTCATTTTAAACTGGACAAGTGGCAAAATAAAATATTCATACGAAGATCAGGTTTGAATGTTAATTAATATTAATATTTTTGGCATTTAAGTGCAAGTTTTCTACTTGCGTAAATAAATAATTTTAGAAAATTAGCAAAAATTAAAAGTACCTATACAATATACCGTAATCTCTAGTTTGTTTATTAAACACACTTCACAATAGAGAAGAGCGTATTATACGTTTGTGCCGATGTTTGTAACATCTAAAAATTTTAGTCCTAGAGTCACCTTTTAGTATACCGATCGATTTAGAATCACTTTTTTAATTGATCTAACGATGTCCCTTCTTCCGGCTGGCTGTCTATGTTAACCTTGTGCGCACAGTAAATGTCACTATATTGGAGATGATTTGATGAAATTTTGAAATTATAGGTCTTGGTAGGAATCGGTCTATATTTTCATATATGTAGCCACCATACAAGCTTCTTTCCGAAATAGAGTCTTTGTGTCCATGAAACATCTTATTTATTATGTCGTTATTTAGATGAAATTTGGTCCAAACTTTTTTGAATTAAATCTGAATCATCTTACCAAATTTTGTTGAAATCGATCTATATATGACTCCCGACAGTAGCTTTGAGATCCATAAATTCCTTAAAAATATTGGTATTGACATAAAAATTAGCGAAAGTAAATTTTACGACAGCTGATTTGCCATGATAAAATATAAAATATAAAGCCTGTTCCTAAAATTACTTAAGTGCAAAAATATCTTACATTTTAAATTTAACAGCTGTAAATCAGTACCATATATATTATATGTAGTGCAAAAATAATAATGTGGTAGTGCTGCCGATAAATGTTGTCAAATTCGTATATGGTTTTTATTTGTAGTTTAAACGCCCAATTTTATGCGTTAAGATATGGTTTAAATGTTGACTGAACTATAGATTTGCTGGTTAAAACACATTTTAAACCAGTGTTCGAAAATAAACAGTACATTATTTAACGTTCGGCTAACACACCCAGGAACGATATCTATTTTTTTAGTGATTGTGTAGACATACACAACCCTTAATACCGTTCGTAACTATTTTCAAGAAAGAACCGAACATTATATAATGTAAGGTTCTTCGTTAAAAAACAGAACAATTGTAGTGATACTGTAGACAAACGTTATATTTTAATGTTCTATAAGGTTTTTTTCGTGTGTGTATTTGTTTTTGTAAAAATGTTTTTTTTACCAGCCAAAAGGGACGAACATTAATGAGCCGAACCGAACACATTGAAGTTTGTGGATTTTCAAAAAAAAAAAACCGAACGGAATTAAATGTTCACATCTTTTGTTGAATTTGATAAAAACAGTAAAATTTAAAAAACGATATTTAGTGTTTATTTTCGAACACTGTTTTAAACCAAAAAAAGAGTTTAACTTGCAGTGATTTATTAGCCCTAAGACGTACTTAAAACAAGCCTAAATGGGATTACTTTGGAATATCAATCCCGGAATTTCTTAAAATAAGTACAAAATTCTTAAACCAAGTAAAAAAGAGATTAAACTTTTCTTTGGTAGTGGCACTCTGAGAGTAAAATTACAAAGTGAGCGTTTTAATCAGTGTTGCCAACTTAGTGCTTTTGGCACTACATATTTATGGTGCTTTTTTATGCCTCAAAACGCCAAAATTGTATCCATAGTGCCAAAACGAGAAAAAGCACTAACTTGGAGCTTTTTCAATTTTTCGTTAGTGCCTTTAGTGCTTTTTACAAGTTTTATTTTTTTTCTACAATTTTTTAAAACTACGATTATATAGAGGATGATTAAGTTGAACTTTGCTATTTGGGGTACAATTTTGAGAAGGCTTGTAAAGATTTTAATATTTCAAATGATAAAAAAGTGATAAAAGAAAGTTACATTCGTTTTACCAAAAACTTTATATACACTGTTTCAAAAATAGAATATGGATTGGAAAATATTAGGAATTGTTAAAAAATATGCAGTCAGAAATCGTACAAAAAACGCAAAGAATTTAAAAAACGAAAAAAAAGAGCCGTAGCTTGGTATATGCAAAGTGTTAAACAAATTAAAAATAGCTGACAGAAAATACTTTTATAATGAGCCATTTTTCATGCGCTTTAGTTTTCCACGTGTTGTGCACTTCTACCTCTAGTGCTATTGAAAAAAGGTTTGACTAAGTATCAGAATGCAAACATACATGTTTTTTTCTATTTTACACCTTATGTGTGTTCTTTATTCAGAAGCGTACATATGTTAAAATAATTGGATAATATCATAAGCCAATTGTTTGATTAAACTTTGCACGATTTTAATTTGGATTTTAGATTTTCGTTTAGATTTTAACGATAATATATGTACAAGGATGTTTATTAAAATATATGCTGTCATTAAGTTTTATAAACAATGGTCGGTCATTGCAAATTTTCGGTGATTGCAACAGGCCAGATTTTTTCGAGTTACCAAAATCGCGCTCGCACTGTATTACTTTAAAACGGTTTTATGGCCAATTTAAACTCCAAATGATTTGGAAGATATTATTTTTATTGAAGATAATAATAATACATTAAAAAATGTTTATATACAAATATAAATATATTTATGTATTATTTAATCTTAATTGAAAATGGTCCCCATAATTTTGGAGGTATATATTATTCGGCACAGCCGAAAGCAACTTGTTTTGTGTTTGATTAAATTGTAAAAATGGCTTAATGCTTTTTTACGCTTTTGTTGCTCGAAATAGTGCTTTTTAGTGCTTTTTTAAATTTTAAATTGCTTTTTGCTCTCAAAAAGTTGGCATCACTGGTTTTAATCTCATTTAACTTATCAAAGTTTGTTGCAGACACTACAATAACACCACACAAGTAGATACAAAATGATCTACTTGTTGTGTGTAGAAACAACAAAAACCACAGAACAAGACAAAAACACATTATTTTCATGTTTAAAACGTAAAATTGAGTACTCTTGGTTCTCATTTAGTTTAAATTTTCAGTTATAGATGTACACATCGGGAAAGATGCTGGTTTTTATAATTGAAATTTTGTAAGGTGTAAAACGTGAAAAATCATAATAAAATTCTCCTTCTAATTTCACTTTTGGTTTATTTCAAGTACGAATTCGGGATTAAATCGACTTTATAATACTTGAAGCAAGCGTATTTTAAGATTGGTTCAATCTTAGTTTTAATTAAATCAATCTCATTTTCGGTTTATTTTAAGTACGAATTCGGGATTGTATATGAACAAGTTGAGTATTTCGCGATTGAAAAATCCGTACTTGAATCAATTTTTCTGTACATGATTTAAGAAAAACCATACTCAATGTACAATTAATACCGCTTCGGATTGATTTGACTACGGATGGATTGCTTTTTCTTTTGTGTGTAGTTATATTTATGAACTTAAATCACTGATCACCACATTACAATTTTTGTATTCTTAATCAGCAATGTGTACTATGCATACGATTTTACACAGGCGTTGAAAATGCGTTTCTTGGATTAAAGAGATATGTGCGGTAATTGCCAAATGTGGTATAATCTTTCAAATACGGGCCCGGCCTTGCCTAGTTTATAAAACAGTAGAATCCCGATAATTCGTAATAGCAAGGGACCGACCATTTCTTACGAATTGTAGGGGTTTTCGATTTAGCGGGGTTTCGATTTAACGGGGTTAAAATAAAATAAATACGAATAAGCGGGGTTTTTGACTAAAACAATAAAAAAAATATAAAAAACAATTGTAAAAATTAAAATATATAAAAATTATACATAAAAATTATTCATGTAACAAACTGATCTTAAGAATATAAACCCACACACAAGCAAAAATAAAATATTGGTAAACAAAAAATCATTCTTTCCATGTTTCTGTTGTTTTTATTACGAATTATAAGTGGTAGTAAGCAAAAGGTGGTAGTAAGCAAAAGGAAATTTTAAGAATTAACTAGATTTTGTCAAGGGACCGACAGTTTATTACGAATTATCGGGAATTACGATTTATCGGGGTACGAATTATCGGGATTTGACTGTATACATTTTTTTGAATACTGCCAGTCACTGACATCATAGACCCAAGAAGGAGCCCACATATTGGATTTCATGGTCGTTTTTTTAAATATGTATATTACTCTTGTTACTATAGATACGCTCCGCTTTGTTTTTTTTTTTTTTTTGATATTTATTTTCAGGCTAACGGTCTTAAAAAAGCAACCAGCTCATGTTGTTTTCTCTGTATATCGCAGTGTCTATGGCGGATGAGACATACATATATCATCAGCGAAATCGACGTCTTCCAGGTGATTGTGTAGATCCCAAACTATTTAGTTTTTTTTTTTTTAACTGAGGAAAGTTTTTTTGAGAACCTTTTTTCAAGCTCGTTATCTATGACAAAGGCAACTTTAAAAAACCAATTAACTTTTATTATCAACGAACTACTAAATTCTACAAAAATACTATTAATGAAGACCCTATACAAACAAACGCGGGTAGAGCAACAAAATATTAACATTTCGAAGAGAGACAGCCTGGTTTTGGGACACGAACAAAAAAATATTTCGTTAAACTTACATATAAAACAAGAGTTCAAAATGTGTTTTTGTTTAAGATGTAAGTCAAACGAACGAGATTTGTGCTCGTGTTCGAAAAACCGGCAGTTAAGCTCTTCCGTAGCTGAGTTTTCTACTCGAAACTCGATATTTTTATAAAAATCTCAGTCGCAATAGCCGCTAATGAGTTGTTAGAAAGGCCTCTTACAATTTTTGTAAATTATGTTCAATTATGTCAAGGTCAATTTAACATATTTGAAAAACATTTAACACTTATTTGTAAATGCAAAAAATAAATTAAATACTAACCATTATAAGTAACTTATCTATTTAAACTATCATTTACACTCAAATATTTTTAATAACTAACAACCACTAATTTAAAATGATTCTTTTCAAACTGACCATCATCCTCTGTACAGACGGCACTTAAAAAACTCAAGCTAGAACCTTGAGCTTTAAATCCAAATTGGGTCAAGTTGACAATATAATTTGCAACAGTTTTAACGAATGCAACAACATTAAAAAAAAAGAATTGCAAGAATTATGACCCTCTTTTTTTGACGGCAAAACTATTCCCCCAACTAATATCACAAACGAAAATTGTATGCAACAGTCGTTTAGTTCCACACGACACAAAACTATGATGATGAGTATTAAAAGCAACATCTTCATAAATCATTTTTTGTTTTAGTTTTTTTTATTAATATTAATTATTTTAAAACCACATTCACACTCTAGTTAAACAAAAAAATATATAACAGATTTAGTTTTTTTTTTTTTTTTGGTAAAATAAAATCTGTATTTGAAACCGAATAGAAAAAAGTGCAGTTTCCGCCAACAAATCGCAACAAGAACAACAACAATAATAAAAATAAAAAATGGCATTTCCGTTAATTTTAAATTATATCTAATAAAACAATAGCGAAAAACAAAAATCGTTATAATAGCAACAACAAAAACAATAAGAGCAGCAGTAGCAAATAGCAGCAAGAACAAGCGAAGTTAAAATGAATTTATGTATTTTTAACAAATTAACTACAAAATAGTCATTATGTCTAAAAACAAATCCATCTTTCAGCGGTTCACAAATGGGATTTTTTGTCTAGAAAATTGATGAATTGAACTTGAGCCATATAATGATCTTTGTTATAGAAAATCATTTGGAATCAGAGTCCCGACATAACTTTGAAAAAATGAGGCATTAACTTTTCCATACAAAAGATAGAATTCTAAAATTAAAATAAAATATTGCAAGTTATTTCAGTTTTAAATTCTTTTTGTCACTTGCTAGATCTTTTTGAGAAAACCGGGTACAATGGTCTTGCGAGACATTACAACGGGTTATCCAGTTTTCGGTTTCAAAAGTTAAGTTAAATAAAACACACTTAAAGCTTTGATTTCGATGAAACTTTTATTTCATTATAATGATTGGACCTTACCATTACGGTCGAAATACAATGTCATTTAAATAACCGCCTCTAGATAAGTTACAGCAGTCGACGCTTTTGAGGTAGTTTTCGACCATTTTGTCGTACATTACAATGGTAAGCTCAAAAAAAAAATCAATCCATCCCTACTAAAATCAATCCGTACAAGTACAGAAAGCACAGAGCTCACAGAGGCGTTACGAGACAGAAAATATTGTGTCTTTTCCTTCGAAAGCTGCCCATTTTGCTTTTTTGTTTTGATCACGCAATTTGTGTTGATTGTAGCGGCTTGTTTTTACGCATTGTCACTTCACTACCAAAAAACGCTTTCTTTCTTCGAAAGCTGCCCTCGTATATAATTAGGACATTTTTCTAACGTCACTTTTTTCATCTATGTATACTCTGTAACAGAAAGATTGATTCATGTACGGATTTTCAATCGTGAAATACTTAACTTATCCATATTCAATCACGAATTCGTACTTGAAGTAATCCGAAAATGAGATTGATTTAAGTAAAACTAAGATCGAACCAATCTCAAACACCCGATATGGTTTTTACTCTAAAAACTTGATGTACATTTATAACTGAAATTATAAACTAAATGAGAAGCAAGAGTTCTCAATTTTACGTTTTAAACCTGAAAATAATGTGTTTTCGTCTTGTTTTGTTGTTATTGTTGTTTCTACACACCACAAGCAAATCGTTTTTTATCTACTTGTGTGGTGTTGTTGTAGTGTCTGCAACAAACTTTTATAAGTTAAATGAGATTAAAATGCTCAATGGCACTACCAACGAAAAGTTTAATTTCTTTTTTACTTGATTTTAAGAATTTTGTACTTATTTTAAGAAATTCGGGGATTGATTTTTTTAAAGTAATCCTATGGAGGATTGTTTTAAGTACGTTTAATTGTTATTCGTAGTTGAATTTTTGAGTACGACTCGTACTTAAAGTACATAAGTACAAAAAACTTAATTTATCACGAGGGTTTTTCTATATGTGTTGTTTTTAAATTCTGTAATGTTATGGGATTATGGCGATGCCACGGTCTGTGACGTTGTGCAAAAAAAACTATCGGCGTCAAATCGAATGATGGCCAAATGACGTCTAAAACAGCAAATTACGCGTTCTTCCCAGGCAATGAAGCCAACATCGGTCGCGTTGTGTGGCTCGTGTTGAAACCACATATCGTTCAGGTCATCTGTAATCTTCAATTGCTGGCCAAAAACTAACTGGTTATCATACGGTCATAGCAGTTTGAATAGCGCTCTGGTAACGGTTCTTCTATATTTTCGGTAGGGTGCACATTGTAATTGTGCACAGGTCTGACCGCATGTGCAACGCTTTCAATCGCTTTAAATTTCTTTATAATCTAGCCATTTCCTTGCGCAGTAGGTCGATTATGACGATCATAATCACCCCATTATGCCCAAAAAGTGGCTATGTTTGAACCGCCACTTCTACAGTAAGTTTTAACTACATATACTTAAGAGTTCTTCGGTTGTTAAACGATCCATATAAGTAGATGAAAGCCTTGCTAGACCGGCGGCTTTAAAACAACTAAATGGATAATCTTGAAAAAAAACGCTGTAACAAAGAGTTTTTGGGGTCCTAAAATTAAAACTGAATTAGTTAGTCTTGCCCCAATGACATTGTAAATTTAAAATTAGTTTAATTTAAATCAACGAATAGTTAAAATTTGATTGTTATTCCACGTAAATGAAAAATGCTTTTTTGATTTTAGTCTTCCGTTTTATTTATGCCGGTTTGTTAAGAACCTTTAAGAGTTGATAGTTCTAGGAATATTAAAATCGGCTAGAAAAACAAACACACTTATATTTGAATAAAATTTTTTTATTGTGTTATCTTCTCCTACCTGGATGTTGCACTGTGGCTTTACTTCCAGTTGCTTTTTATGGTTGTGCATTCTAACCAGAGATTTATGGATTTGTCAGAGTCTTAAAAAGACTTAAAATTTAGAACATACCCGTTACATGTCATTTACAGTTTTTGTGTCAATAAATTTGGAAAAAATTCAGTAAAACTTTAAACTGAAATTGAAATTCAGTCCACAAACTTATACCAACCTCCATAAACTAAAATTAAATAAATATTACAACCAACGTGGTAATCGAAAAACATGTAAGCGTTTTTATCTAAACAAGTTTGGTGATAATAGAAAACGTAGTGAAGTTTCAACCGTAATGAGATATAGACTGATGGCCTTGTTGAACTTAACAATATAGCGGAAGAAACCTCGAAGAAATCATATCCTAGTAGACAATAATACTAGAAAAGTATGTGTACCAGCAGTTTGCAGAATGAAACAGGGGGGCTACTCTCTATTGGGATGCGAAAGCAATTTCGATGCGAAAGCTAAATGCCAACTTGGTACACCCGGAGAAAAAACATGTTTAAATATGGTCACCTCTAACAAAATTATTTTTAAAGAAAATTTTTAACATATTAGGTTTCATTTTACCATACTTTTGTCACCAACAATCATATTATGGTTAAATTAGTACTCAATCAATAAGCCACAGCCATATGATGGTTGCCTCCAAACATGTTATGGTTTAAAATAACTCAAAAATGTTTAACACTTATATTAGCATGGTTGGTATTCAACCATAGTACGTTGCTCTTGGAAAAGAGGAAAATACTATTGTTAATTTAATTTTTTAATTTAAATAAAATAAATAGCGATGATTTGCGAAAAGAAAAAAATTAATGGATGCGAAAGACAAATGCGCAAACGCATTCAAGGGTACCAATCGCTAGATTTGCTACCATTTTCTTTCACATCGCAATAGAGAGTAGCCCCCTGTTTTTTAATTTTGTTTTTTCTTATTACCCACTTACAACTACGATTCGAGTCGGAAAGAACCCAACCAATTGTAGGGGGATGTAAGAAAAGATAAACTCACTGTTTATTGTTGGTGTTTTGTTTAAGCTTTGATATTGTTACAAGTAAGACTTAGATTGTTTATAATTCTTATTCGCTTTAAGGTTTTATTTGTTTTTAGCTTTTCTAAAATCTTGGAAAAGGTTTCCTGATGAGCTGGCCTAAGCAACCAGTGGAATGCACATAGAAGCTAGCTTTCCTCAACAATAAATTTCAGTGTATTTATCAAATATGAAAAATTGGGAATTTAGCACGTCATACGGAAATCGTTCCCGAAAATAACTTTGACATCCTGGAGCTTTATTCAACAAAGGAGTAATCTGAAACCATGGATTCTAACAGACAACTGTTACACTGTAATACAAGTCTTAAGTATTTTGAGGAAAATAAAACCCTAATTGTCAAACAATAATAAAATAAGGAAAGCATTTTAATGAAAATATTAAAGACTTGTATTACAGTGTTACGGCTTTAAGAAGTTGTATTTTAATCTTGTGTAAACGTGTGAAATTTAATTAAACTTTTGGTCATTTTCGATGGCCAAAAATCGGCCACCTTCTTTGAACAACACTTTGGAACCAACTTTTTCTCCACTTATTAAGGCGATGATAAACTGCAAAAACCCTTATGGAAAGTTATAAAATAAAATTATTTTTGTATCAATATTTACAAAATTACAAACTTTTTCAAAAATTACAAATCTTGAAAGGCATGTTTGCTTCAAAATATTTTTTTTTCAACTTCAATAAAAAGCATTACATAAAAATACAAAATATCAAAATCTTAATTTCTAATTATTTTGCCCGAAACAGGGGCTTGTAAAAACCACTGTGCCATATGGCATAGAATAACCGAAAGGGTTAACTGACATTGTTTTGAGGACCTCTTGCCATCACCATGGGGCAAAACACTGGGACCTGTCAACTTTTTATCCAGGGCATTCGTACGTGTAGCGCTGCCTCTGGGATCTTGAGTTAGCTAAGTATGTATATTTTAAACGGGTTTGGATGCATTTCTTGACTTAAAATGTAAAAAGGCTTTCGTAACTAAAGACGAGGAATTTGATCAGGTACTTTTTCGATTCGAAAACCATTTAATACCTAATTCTTTCAGCCAATACTGAACGAATCGAAGTTATTATTTCAGTGTTGTAAAGCATTTATTTGAGGTTCCCAACACTTAAAAAATAATTTTGATTCGTTCAGTATCGACTGAAAGAATTAGATATAAAATTGCTTTCGAATCGAGAAAGTACTCGATCATGACTGCCAGAATAAGGCCCCTGTTCAAGCTTTTTCTCGCAACAACACAATATGTATTTTCGAAGGAACTTACAGGCGGCTTATCTTGCCTCAAAAAAAAGCGACATGTTTTCGTTTGTAAACGATTTCAAAACTAATCCTCTGGAGTATACATATATAGACCATGTTTTTTCAATACATTTGGGTTAAGTTTGGACTAGTCCTAGACCCTTATGGGCTATATTTTACATGCGTGTATCGCCTAGTCGTATTATATGCAGGTCATACATTTTATTTAAATGTTCTATAGTTCAGCAACGTATCTCACTAGCAACGTATCTCACTAGTATTGTTGACATTAGCACGAATAGCATGTGTGTGTATTGAGTTCATGTTTTTTTGCGTATTTTTTTAAAGTTTTTTTTAAGTTTTGTTTTATTTTGTATTTGTATTTTGTTTTCGAAAAAAAACTTTTTGTTTTCTTTACCAGCCAAAAGGGCGCTGAGCACAACTAAAACGAACGAACATTAAGGTTCTGAACCGAACCGAACCGAACAAAACGAAGTTTGTGGTTTTTTACGAAAAACAGAACGCAATAATATGTTCTCATCATTATTTTGAATTGGATAAATACAGTTTTATTTTGTGTACAAGAGAAAGTCAATGGGTATAACAAAAATTAAAGTACTCTAGCACAATTTTCAATACGTGTGCGTACTCGTATCTGTTTATTCTCATACTTGTGTATATCCATGCGCATTTGATTTCATTCATGTATGTTATCATACTCGCACATATTCAGATACACCCATAGTTATAGCATTGACTTCCAACATTTTTTTTTTTTTTTTGTTAAATTTTTTCATAAATGCTGCCAGAATTTTTTTTCCAAATTGCTGAATCACAAATAAATACGTTTTTTCAAAACCGTATGAGTACAATTCAACAAAATTTTATTGAAAAACGATTGTTGACTTTAAAAAAATTTCTGTAATATAAAGATTTGCGTTCTTATTTAAGAAAATCTAAAAAAATGACTAAATGGATGCAAATTAAAATACGTCGTGTTATTTTAATCGTTCTTAATAAAAACAGAAAAAGTTACCGTAATCCAAAAAAAAAAAAAAAAAAAAAATCGAATATTCATATTCGCAGTTAAGAAATGAGATATCACAGGTAAATACATTCATACATATTATGAATTTGAGTAGTTTATCTGTTGCCAGTTGCATTTTTAAGACGTTAAAAAATGGTTTAAAATTTAATTGCTGAAGTCAATCAGTATGCCAACGAAAATTTTAGCCTTAAAGAAGACTTCGACATCATGCTATGGTAGAAAAACAACTCCACAAGGTATCCACGGTTGTCTTAATAAGAATCAAGAATTTTGTGAAATTTCCTGCCTGCAGCGCAGCATTAGATTAAGATTTCTCTTTTGCTGGAAACATAAAAAAAGAAACAGAAAAGATCCCAAAATAGTTGATAGCCTCCTTTTTTAATTATTTTTATAAAAAACCTCTTTCGTAAAATAGATTATAATTTATTATAGCTTTAGAAGCATTATTTTAATTTGATAGCAAATATTTATGTTTTAATATAACTTTAACATACATTTTTAGATCGTGGCAACACTGCTTGCTTTAAAAAACACATACAAAATGTTGAAGTTACTTGTCGATACTTACGATACATGCCCATACTCATACGCATTCAAAGGATTACCCATAAGCATGCGTGTTTGTTCATACTCATACCGGTCGATATTCAAACTTATTTATGCTCATACTTATTGGTAGTCATACCTGCCTGTACTCGTGCTCGGTGGCGTATGAATTTATAACCTATTAAAAATATAACTTTTTGGCTTTCTCTGTTGTGTATGGAGATAACAAACAGAGAAAGACTTTTTTTAAGATCTTTCCCACACAAGCACTAAAGTGCTTATGTTTTCCACATTTCTACCGTACAGAACACTAAAGAACATTTATTTAAGAACACTGCTTTAAATACTATACAATTTTAGGGATCTATTATAGCTTTAAAAACATTTCCAAAGGTAAAGTGCTTATAAAAAGCGGATTAAATTTTGTAAATACATATTCGTTTATTTTTTGAAACAAATTCAAAACTCAAGGAAATATTAATTTTTTAGATCGTGTGTATCGGGTATACACCCGATGTAAAATTTAATGTTTTCTAAAAGTTTGTAAAAATTACTTTTTCAAATTTTTAACCGAGATCGAGTGTGAGTTGTAACACAATTTAAGAAACACTGGCTTAAAATGTGGTGTAAAAAAACACAAAATACCACTTGTCCGCCGCCTGTTAAGTAGTCATAAAAATATTTTCTATTTTATAAATTATAATCGCACAGTGGAAATTGTAATCAATTTCAATTTATTTTATTTAAACTTTTAAATTAATAATAATATCACATCATAATGTTGTATTTTTATTATTATTATTTAATAAGATCCTTGTGCTCAAATTTGATAATTTAAGTAAATTAAAAAAAAAATGTGTAAAAGTGTATATACAACACTTTTTAGTTTAATTACAATAAATTCCCAGCAAAAACTTCAATTACATTTTAGCAACAACTACATACCTTTGTAATAACCCCCTAAAAGCAATTTCTAGGTACGAACAATCGCTACTCGCAGCATTTCATTACAGCAATTTATAATGTATGAACTTTCTCGTAATCCAAAAAGTAATTTACATATTCACGAAACTTTGTTGGCTGGTGGCACAAAACTAGCAACAACAACAAAAGAAGTAAGAGTGCTATATTCGGCTGTGCCTAATCTTATATACCCTTTACCATTTTGCGAGCAGAATACAGAGCAACTAAGCAAAAACAAAACAATTTTAACATGTACATACATACATATTTACAATACTAAAAACTTCATTATAAATTAAATTTAAAAAGCAAAAACTGGATAAATATTTTTTTTAAATCGTTTTTGAACATAAAAATTAAAAAAAAAATTTTGTTTTTGAAAAACCAAGATTCGAACCAGCGGACTCACAGTTGCTAACCTTAACAAACCCCCTAGACATCTGAACCATGAACGAACGTTGTTTGAATATCATTTAAATAAAATATGGCCCGTTTTATTGTTCACAACTCAACTCATTTGAGTTATAATTATTTTTGATGTTTTTGTTCACCACAATATAGCAAAGTTGTAAACCATAGTACAAAAATTAGAAATCAGACATAAATGTAAAACAAACTAGCCGGTATCATGTCTGGAGTCTCCGGAAAACACATATCAAACGTAAGACGGACGGACAGACGGACATCGTTAAATCAACTTTTCTCCTCATAGAACCCAGAATATATATGGACATTTCCTGGGGTCAGGAACGTACGTTTGTACGCCTTTGATGTACAAATAATATAGAAAACATAACTTTTCCTAGCATTTTTTTTTTTCGATTCGATAGCATTTGGGTAGCTCTATATTTAGTGCAAAAGAAAGATATCAATCGAGTTAAAGTTTTCATAATAATAGTTATATTATAAATGTGTGGTCAGGAACGTACGCAAAATAGAAGTCAACTTTGGCTGACAGTAGTGTAATGTAAAAATCTGCGTAATGGAACGGAATATTCAAAAGTGATTAATTTATTTTAAAAGTGTATTAATGTAGGTCTCCATCCAGTATTTACAAAATAAAATATCTCTCTTGGTTTTTGTTTAATTGGCTTATTTACCGGTCGCGATCGTACGGATCGCGAACATACGATTTTTCCATATGTTTTTTTATTATTATCACCACGCATTTTCCCATAAATGTCTTAAAATTTCCTTAACAAAAAAACTTAATACTCCTTTTGCAATTGATTGTAATGGAGAGATAATGAAGAAAGAGTGTAAACATAACATATTTCTTGCATGCAAAATAAGTATATAAAAATGTCTTTAGAAGTAGAAAATACAGAAAAATATAAAATTTTCCAGTTTCCAGACCAATTTCCTCAAGTAAAACAGCTGAGATATGCAATGAAACCATTCTTTTATAAGAACAAAGACTTTCTTATAATAATAAACAATAAAAGACGATGATAATCAACATTTTATTTTTCATCCTGGTAGACCATTCTGGGGAAATGTCCATATACTTTATAGGGTCTTAGATCAATATTGTAGAAATTACAAACGGAATGACAATCTTATATACACCCTTTTCCACCTGTGGTGAAGGGTATAAATAGGAAGACTCAAGTTTAATCCTCAACTGGGGCAGTAAATTTTTAGATTTGTTTTTGGGGTTGAACAATTATTTTTGTTAACTGTCAATTAAACACCACGGACGTGGAGTAGTGAGTAAGATTAATAACTAAATCTGTTCCGTTTTCCTTCCTTAGCTTATGTACAAATGGGTACTCTTACGTAAACGTAACATTGCGTTGCGATGTACCTGATCAAACTAAAATTTTTCTCCGTTTTACGTTAAGGTGGAAGTACATAACACGCGTTAGTGCGCGCGCGCTCTGTGGACATCTGTCAAAAAAAGTTAAACTAGTGTTTTTTTTATATAACAAGTTACATGCAAAATATATTGACGCGTTTGCGCCAGAAAGTTGGTTAACTTTGAACTTTTTAACGCGTTGTGTATTTTTGACAAGTAATCAGCTGATAAAAAAAGCATAATTTAACAAATTTGTGAGTCATGAAAGAAAAACTTATTGAAGAGGTTAAAAAACAATAAATACAAATAGAAAGAAATCAATAAAAAAAAATGGATCTTGATATACTTTTGAATCCGTTTTCAATGTACAAATTAAAAAACAAAAAACATAGGCTTTTATAAAGCGCGTTGTGTACCTTGCAATTTTTCATGCCCCAAAGTTTTTAAACGCACGTCGACCAACTGACGCGTGTTATGTACTTCTTCCTTTACAGCTGTTAAAGCATTTGGTATTTGTTTATTATTGATAAAGCGAACATTCCATTGACGTACACGACTTGTTTTTATAGTTTTATACATAACGAACAAATAACAAAAGCTAAAATTAAATAAATTTTAACAAAATTTCCGTTTCATTTCAACATGCTTACGTCTTTTTAATAACTACCAGCCATTGAAGTCAACCTTTGCGTTTACGTAAACGGGACTTTAACAAGTATTTGTTGGGTTCGAAACTCGACTCTTTGCGTTTAATTTAAAAAAAAGGTTTTTTATAGTAAAAACAAAATGTTTTAAATGTTCGTCTACCTATTGTTTCGAGAGATGTCTTAAGAAAAAATTCCGTTTCCGAACGGAATTGTACTCTGTGACATGGCTGTATATGTATAAACTTAATTTAATTTAAGCTTAAAACATTAAAAACTTGATTTAGCTAAATTAAATTGAGTTAATTTTTATACAAATTTCTTAATATATTAATAACTTCATTATTTTTAAATAAACTCTTTGTTTAATTTGAATTTAAATCTCTTACAAATTAAATAAATAATGTATATTTTTATCAATCCCTTTGGAAGCAGATTTAAATAAAAAACATTTAAATTAATTCAATGCATTTGGTTTAACTAAATTGCAAGAGATTTGATTTAAAATACAAATTTATGGAATTCTATTGAATAATTTGCAGATAAAGCTAAAAGATTACACACAGGTACTGAGGTTCAATGTTCATTAATTTTACCTACACCACAATAGTGGAGATGATCCCAGTGGGAAAAATTGTAAGACCTTCCACTTTTCAGGCCTATTAGAAGATCTAGAACTGCATTCTTAATGAACTTTACTCATTCCACTCTGCCTTCGCTGAAAAGCTAATTCACCAATTAAATATCAGTTAATGTTTAAAATTCGTTTTTTTTTGTCAAACAAAAATTAAATTATATGAGAAACTATATTTAAATATGACTTGTTATTTAAAAAGTATTGGTGAAATATAAAATATTAAAAAAATTTAAATTTCCATTGACAGATAACCCTGTCGAAATCGTTCTATAACTTGTTATGTGGAAATGTGTAGGAATTCTGCAAAAAAAAGGCTTTTAGAAAGGCTCTTTACTACCTTTTTCCCTGCTGGGGTATTATGTGTTTGTGTTGATGTTAAATATTGGTCCTTTTAGTATACTGATCGAATTAAAATCACGTTTTTGAATCGATCTAACGATGTTCGTCCTTCCGGATCTTGGATATAATTTGATGAAATTTGGAATAAAGGTCTTAAAGCATGTTTTGTTTAGAATGTCACTACTTTGACTTGGCATCACTGCTTTATTTGAACACGCATTTAACAGCTGATAGTTGCTTTTTGTTCAGTTTGCTTTGAAATTTTATTATTAATCGGCTTACACCAGAGTAAAGCGAACAAATGGATGAAATTATTAATCAAAGTAATTGTTCTATTCGTCCAACTCATCGTGCACGTCTTCCATTTTATAGCGTACATAATCGTCCTTCAGAGCGGCTCGTTTTTGGACCATATTTACTGTTATTGATAATGTGCATACCGTGAGACGCCGAACAGTGCGCACTGAAGAAGCTGTAGCCGCTGTATAGGAAAGCATTGAAGATGATCCTAATCAATCAATTAGTCGCCATTCTCAGCAACTGGGGGTTGCGTCCTTCCACTTTATGGAAGATTTTACGAAAGGATCTTGGCTTAAAAGCTTTCAAGATTAAACTTGTGCAGGAATTAAAGCCAAACGACCATCATATTCTCCGCCAATTCGGCAAATGGGCTGAAGCACAAATTTATATTGACTTTCAATTTCCATTCAAAATTATATTTTCCGATGAAGCCCATTTTGATTGAATAGGTAAGTAAATAAGCAGAATTATCGTGAGTGAATTTGGAGTGAGGAGAATTCACAAGCTTTTGTCGAAACACCATTACATCCATAGAAGAATTACTGTTTGGTACGCTTTATGGGCTGGCAAAGTAATTGGCCCATATATCTTCAAATACGATGATGGTTAGAATGTTACTGTCAATGGTGGACGGTATAGGAAAATGATTTGAAATATTTTCGTACCTCAATTACGGGGCATTAATCTTGATTATATATGGTTCCAACAGGACGAAGCCACATGCCACACAGCGGGCGCTACAATTGATTTACTCAAAGAAACTTTTGTTAAAAAATAATTTCACGTAATGGCCCAATTAATTGGCCACCAAGATCGTGTAATTTAACTCCATTGGCCTATTTTCTTTGGGGTTATGTAAAGTCACTTGTCTACGAAGAGTTATCGGCGAAATACGGCCGCAAATTCTGCGAACAGTTGTCGGATATTGGTGTTCCAGATTGCGCCTTCTACGCGCCAGCCGTGGCGGCCCCACGGCAGAAATGATATTTAAACATTAATTTAATAAAATTTTCTTTCCAAAAAAGCCCGTTTCATTGATATTAAAAATATATTTCCTTGTTTTATTATGATTTAAACTTGTGTTACTCTATAAAAAAACACCCTTTAAATTAATGTTTTTGCATTGAATTGAAGAACTTAAACTTTTAAGCAAAGAACCCTGAAGGAAATGTCTATATTGCATTGCTAGTGACTTCGTCACCAGTACTACTGACAACCTGTAAGCCAGACAATGCTTTCTGCTATAGACATTTAGCATGTGCTTATCAGTGAAAATTTCCTAGTAACATTAATTAGAACTATTGTCTAGGTAGTTCGTGTTGGACCATATCAAGACATTGGATTTTCACACTGATAATATTAGTGGAAAGGCAGTTAATTTAATCCAAATGAGTGCAAATATTTTTTTTTTAAATAAAATGTTTAATTAATAAAAAGAACTGTCTTGATTTGCAGCTGTCAAAAAAGTAGCCGCTTTGTTGACAGTGTCACTAAAAAGTCACTTAAACAATCGACAACAGTGGCGACCAGGAGAAACTTGATCCAAAGTTTCCTGCAAGGTAATTATTACTGAATAATCAAGATTTGTGAAATTTTAAATATTTTTTGTTTGTTTTGTGCATAAAATCTCTTATAAGTGAATTTTCACTTTTTTGTGGTAATTTTCTTTTTTATGTAAATTTAAATTCGAATATACAAAAAACATTAAATGAAATTGTTTTTGTTTTGAAAAATGCTTGTTGTACACATAAATAAATTAAGAAATAAATATAAATAAAATCGTACATGATTTTGTAGTTGAACAGAAAAAATAAACACACACACACACTGAATTACACACCTTGTTCTGAATTAAATTGTTTTAAGTGAAATTAATGTTTTTTACAGGTTTCTTTTCTTTTTCTTTCTTTTTTTTTAAGAAAAACTTTAATATTTTTTTATGAGTTTAACTTTTTTGTTGTGCTAAAATTTATTGTTTGCTGTTTTGACTTTGAATAAATTTCAATTTGTTAATTCTATTATTTTGGTTTCGTTGATTTCTGCTGCTACTGTTTTTATTATTATTATTATTTTTGAATTTATCATTCTAATGTAATTTGTTTCTCTTTATTCAAATTTTTTTTTTAAATTTGTTTTCGTTAAATTATCACGTTTTGAAAAAAATGCAATTTTTTAAAAGTTCTTAACACCGCGAGCATACAAAACGTACTGAATTGAAAATTTTTAAAATTATTCAAATATTACAACAAAATATTATCTGGGCTAGAAGAAGATGTTGTTGTCAGTGCACAACGAGAGGCGTGCATGTGTGTCTGTTGTATCTTATTTTATCAAACAAGAATTTGTGCGATGCAACAGCGCACATCGTAGATACAACTTGTTTGTTGACATTCCACAGTTTAGCAAATGGTATTGCCACTTGTACGGATTTCTTTGTCTGAATTGTTGGGATTGGGAATTTTAATGAAAATTGTTGACAACTTTTTGTGTAATTTTAGGAGCTGCAAAGGAAGAAGAAATCTATAGCTTCTAAATGAATGGTCCAATTTAGATTTTTTTTATACCCACACATTCTCGATAGGAATAACTGTAAAACAAGCTGTCATATATGTGAAGTATGTTTGACTTTTATTTTCAGTACACAAATCGCCATGCAAAGATAAACACCAGAAAAACGCTTACAAATCGTGAAAATTTATTTCCAAAATACGCGCCCTATTCACCTAATTTATAGAGCACTTCGTCAAGTTTTCAGTGCGCATAATCGTCCATCATAGCAGCTAATACGCAATACTATGGATAGATTCATGATCACATTTACTATATTGATATTCATCCAAATTCACTACTTAGAGAAAAGAAATTGACCTTCATCCATAAAAGTCTGGGTTCATACTGAAATGAATGAAAGTTTTCTTTCAGAAAGTCTGTGTTGATTGGTGAGAAGGGAAGAAAACATGATATTCTTCTCTCCACTCTTGCCAACAAACTCAGACTTTCTGAAAGAAAATTTTATAATGTGAACCCAGACTAAGTCCAACTGGTGCAAGATTTAACCTCGGTAGACCATCGGTTGCCCCGTATGCTAGGTGAAGGGCTTGAAAATCTACTTCTAAACCGGATTTTAACCGTCAAATCATCTCGAGCGATTAAGCTCATTTCTGGCTTAACGGGTATGTAAAAAAAGCAGAATTGCAGGTTACATATGTATACTAGGGGTGGGATAGTGCACGACTTTTTGATTTCGATACACTAGAACCCCCAATTTTTCATAAAACGCATTATTTGTATGGAAGCCCCCTAAAGAAGTGGTGATAAGGGGCAAGTATGGCTCGAGAAAATGTTAAGGACAAAAAACTAATAGAGGTCGGTAATACATTTTATCTTACTAGGGGCGACTCCTGGCCATTTATGGGTTTTATGAAATTCTTAAATTAATTAAAATTTTTCGACTTTTGTGAATAAAATCAAAAGTTGCTAACAGATTTTGATCATTGATGACTTGTTTTGTTTGTAATTTCGTTTTTTATACGTCTAGAACAAGGCGAATTTATTACAGGTGGTCTTAAAAGCCCTGCTGATAATAGCTAAAATCACTGTTGGATGTCAAAATTTTGTTTATTCTATTTTATTATCTTTGTTTCTGTTTTGTTTTATTTCTGTTGTTGACATTGTACAAGGAAATTTTATTGCGCAGTTTTTTTTAGTTTTTTCAATAAGCTAAAGCGTTTTTGAGTTATGCGAACATATGTTGTGCAACTCCGCCATTTTCGAAGTTTTTGTATCGGGATCACCCTAATGATTTAAGATGGAGACTAGGTATGTTCTGAAAAAATGTTCGGGTAGCAAAAATATTGGGGGTCCGTCATATATTTGACTCCTCTAGGCTGGGGCTTATTAGTGCGTTGGCGGTTAATTTTTTAAAAAATAATATTTGGTATGGGAGCACAGATAGGGGGTTAGTATGTTAATAAAAAATGTAGGTGGGGAAATATTAGTGGGAGTTACCCCTCAAGGAGCGACTCAGGAACATTTGTGAAGCTTTTTTTGGATTTTGTATCGTTTTCCCCTAGCTTTGACCCCGATGAGGATCAATTTACCCCAATCCCACACTCCTAATTTTTTGGCTCGTGCATTTGTTTTACAAACTTCAAAAAAATGGGGGTTCTAGCGTATCGAAATCAAAAAGTCGTGCACCACTACTTCAACACACTACTTCAATCCTTATTTGTTAATAACAATAGATCGTATAGGTCCATTATTTTATGTAATCCCTACGCAAACGTTTTCCCGAAACACCGATTTTTGGAATACATCGACGTTCACGAGTTCCTATATACATAATACTCTTTTATTTGAATGAATAGAAAGTTATTTTTTATTTTTAGAAAATAAAAAATTCCGTTGAAAATTACTGAGTTATAAAAAAAATACCAAAAGTATTTGAAAATTTTAGCAAAATATATAAAAGTTGTAATAAAAAGTATTGGTTTTAATTATTTTAAAAACATTCTGCTTAATTAAATTCACAAAAATTGAAATCTGTGACATCGGCTGCACGCAATTTTAAATCAATTTATTTTCAAGATGTCATCAAGAAAACAGTTTTGCTCATTAAAATTGCAAACATCTTTTTGTTAGACTGTTAATTGAAACACAATTGGAAAGATAATTTAAAAGCAAATTCGTCTTAAAATTTAAAAGTATGAATGTATTAGTGGAAAAGTATGAGTGTTTTGAAACATGAATCAACAAAACTTGATCGTGTGACCCCTAAGTAAATGCTTGTTTAGATAAGCCAGGTTTAGTTGGACAGGTTTTCTTTACATCTCTCTTGATCCTGCATATACGTTGATACGCAATCAGTTTGTGTCGACAATTTTCTTATATTTTATCTTTAACCTTAATTTATCTAGTACATTCCCGAAACAAAAGGGAAAATCAAAATTGACGAGTACGATTAAGTCTGAACCCCTCTTCATTATTTTTCCCCTCACTCGTAAAAGCTCAAGACTGGACGAGTCAAACTTGATGTGTGTGAATCAGCTCTAAGATTCGGCAAAGCAAGTTATATTTAGCACCTTCACTTGTTTTTCAAAGCATTCGTAATTATAAGTTTAAATGGGGTGACTTTGTTTTTGCCGTTTTCTGTAACTACAGTAATTTTGACTTAGCTGCAAATCCAGTTATCTTTGATATTTTGTATGAAAACATTTAAAAGCTGTCCAAAAATATAATATTTATGCAGTTATATAAAAAGCACGTAAACAGGGATTTTGAAGAATAATTATAGAAAATATGTATTTTGCGCAGTTAAGTCAAAGTGCAGCTAACTTTAATTTTTTGTATGAAAATAGTTTTAAAATGCCAATTGTATGGGAATTTAAAGAATAATGTGTGCAGCTTAGTCAAAAGTGCACTTAAACAAAAGGCAGCAAAGTAAAAATACTGTATCATTTTTGATTTCAAAACTTGTGGCAACTACCTTCCCAATCCCACTCAGTTGGATTTTTGTTTCAATTCCCAATTATTATAATTTTTTTTGGTTAGGAAAAGCTTTTTCTCATAGAGCTTTTTATTTGTTTTGTCCCAAACCAAAAGCGATCAATCTGTTTTCCACCTGTTGAACACGAAAGTAAACACAACTTCGCCAGTTTTTTTATACAACTCTTTGGAAGTGGAAGCAACTTTGGACAAACGGATTTAAAACAAAGGTAAAATAGTATGGAAATTATTGGTGGTTACACTAAACCTTTCGTAATCAATAACACACAAATAAATATTTAAACAATAGACAAGTTTTATTTTATGATGATTTGCTTTAATTAAAAATGTTGCAAAATTTAAAAAAAGAAAGAAATACTTTCGCTTTAAATTGCTTAATTAGTTTTAAACTTTAACCCGGGTGCAGAGTGCATATTTTTAAATAATTGATATCAAATTAAAAGAAATTTACAAAATATGTTAATTTGTTTCATAACTCTTTAATTTTATATCGAATGCAGTCAAAACCAGCAAGAAATGGGATTTTTACTTTGTGCTTTAATTTTGTACATCATTTGGGATGTCAACTATTTTATACGTTGCATATTTACTGTATTGGCCGGCCGTTTGTTTCAAAGCAAACGGAAAGTTACTGACACCACAACAATTTATGGTAAGTTTTAATGCAGTGTAAACAATTTTTTTGTAGTTATTTACCGGTTACAAGCAGAGTTTTAAAGGAATGAAATTTTATAAATTATATTTTAGAAGTCAGGAATTATGTACATTTGGGCTTCAGAAATTTCTAAAAGACTCAAATTTCTTTCGAATGAATACTTTTTTAAAAGCAACTTTATTATTCTCTATATATAGGCATTTCCACAGAAAGGTCCACTTTTTTCACGTCACGCTGCCAAGCCTTTTAAATAAAATAATGATTTGTATTTCATTTATTTTTTTTTTTTATAAAGAGAGCAAAAATTTTAACAAGATGGGTCTAAAAACCCGTTCAGACCGTTATCTAGAACCGTTTCAAATTTTTATTAACATCTTGTCGCGGGTATTTCGGATTCGTTTCTATGGTTATTTTTTCGACTTTTTGCAAAATTTTAAAATTAGAAATTGTAATTTCTATAATCATTTTCCTACTAGTTTTTCAAATTTTACGTTCAACTCCATACCACCTCCACCACCACTAGTCGTGAATGAGGGTATACTTAGTTTGTCATTCCGTATGAAACTTTTTTATTATTTATCTCAGACCCCATAAATTATATATATTCTGGGTCCTTGAGTAATTCTAAGTCGATTTAGCCATGTCCGTCTGTTTGTCCGTCTGTTGAAAACACGCCCACTTTCGATAAACTCAAAAGAAATAAATAAACTTTGTTTCAAATTTCTTGTAGTTATCATATGCAGTTTGGGATTGAAATCCAGCACAATCGGTTCAGTAGGATCAGAGCTATGAATCAAAATGTGGAACCACCACCTTAAAAAATTGATAATTTTGTTACAAAAACTAACAAAAATTGTGGAATAATGCACGGAATGATGAGATTTTGCACAAATTCGTTTTATTCAATTGGAAATCACACTTTCGTGATGATCGGTGCATAATTTACCCTATGCCCCTTAAAAACCCCCACTCTCGGTAAACCGCTTAGTATGCTTTAAGTGCCGGTTCACACACGTCAAGTTTAACTCGTCAAGTCTTGAGTTTTTAGGAGAGAGGGGAAAAGATATGGCATCCTCTTTTCCCTTCTCTCCTTAAAGCTCAAGACTTGACGAGTCAAACTTGCCGTGTGTGAACCGGCACTAAGCCGTAATAAACAATAATATCAAAATAAAATTTGGTGCGTCAAAGTTTTATAGGACTAGATTACACAATGTTAAATTTCGTGAAGATCGGTCCATAATTTACTTTAATACCCATATAAGCTATGCTCCCAGCAAACTGTTTATTACGCTTAAATCGTAATAAATAATGCTACCAGACTACAATTTAATACTGCACAGTTTAAAAGGGCTAAAAATCACACTAGAAAATTTCGTGATGGTCAGTCCATAATTTGCTATAGGCCCCATATAATGCCCACTCTGGCGAATTAATTAAATACCTTCTGAAATTCACTGTAAATGCTAAAGATTATTTTACCGCTGTATTGAAATTTAATGAAATTTATGTCTTTTAATACTACAAATCACTCTACAAAATTTTGGGATGATTGATTCATAATTTACCATAGGTCCAACATAAATTTCCCTCCAGAAAATCTTTTCAGGTCGGCTAAAACTGTTACGAATCATGATATTTTTCCTCAAGCTAGTTAAAATCTCTAAAAAGAAACGCATAAAACTTTCTGATTGTCGGTCAATTATTTAATATATGTAGATCTACGCTACCACCCATTTTAAAGCTGACGTCTGTTTTCAATAAGATAAATTAATAATAAAAAGATATCATAAAGATCCCACTACTGAAGTATTCGAACTGTCGGTGGAGGGTGGAGGGTATCAAAGACTCGGCAGAGCCGAATATAGCACTCAAACTTGTTGTACTGAAAAATTACTTGCAAGAGAAATATTTTGTCCCGCGACACCTTTGCTTGCTAGTTGGCATGAAAGCTCAATTAATTAATTTAATTCTTTTTAAACTCTGAAAACAACTAATTATTATTACAAATATATTTTTATATTCTTTTATTTGTTTAATTAAATTTTTTAACTATTAAAATTACACCTCTACTTCTTATTATCTCCTTAGGCCTTTGCACCTCCCAAGATGTCGATATTTTTATTAGACATATGAACAATGCCCGCTACTTGCGTGAATTAGATTTTGCTCGTTTCCATTTCTACGCTCTAACCGGTCTTTATGAGAAAGTTAAAGATCGTCATGGTGGCGCTGTTCAGGGTGCATCTAGTGTTCGTTATCGCCGTACCATTCCCATTTTCCATCCCTATAAAATCGAAACTAAATTAATTTGGTGGGACGACAAGGCCATTTATTTGGAACAACAATTTATTACTTTGGCCGATGGTTTTGTACGTGCTGTTGCCCTGTCTAAGCAATGCATCACCAATTGCAATGTCGTTGATGTAATGAAAACGTATGCAGAAGCTTCCAAATGCCCTGAAATGCCTGAGGATTTAAGGTTGTGGTTGGATGCAATTGAAGTGTCTAGTCAGAAATTGCGTAAAGATAAATAAAGGGGTTTTAGTATAATTTAAGCTCAATGATAAGTCATTTGTTTCAAATATGTACTGTTCAGGGTGTGAATTGTTTAATAAAATATATGTATACTTTTTTTGTAATGTTTTCGAAAAAAATTAGCATATCGTTATCTAAAACGCAAAAGGCCCTATCTAACATTTTTAATATTTAACAGTAAAAGCAAAAAAACTTTTAAAAATGATTATTTGATAAATCACCTTAAACTGTTTATAATTAATTTTTCTTGTTAGTTCGGCCTTCCAGCATTTATCATATCTGTGGCATTTGGCAAAATATCTTAAAAGTTGGAAAAAAATTTTGTTAATACGAATTTTCATTCACAAACATTTTTATTTACGTTTTTAAAATTTTGTATTATAAACGAAATTTTTTCTTTAGTTTTGGATTATATTATTTTCTGACAAAAATTATTTTTTTAAAACTTTTTTTTGCTTATCTCGACTTAAGATGTTTTGTCAAAATGACACAGATATAATTTTTTGTAGATAAAGATTTCCAAAGTTTTTGTTGACATTTGTGTTGATGCAATACATCATAATGAATGAATAAGTCGATTTTTAATTTTTGTTTAGCCTTTTGCATTTTAGGTAACGATATGCAGTTGAATTGTTTGTATAATGGAGAATTTTTAATATTAAATGTATAATTAATGAATTGCTAAAAGTTAAAAGACACTATTATAAAACGACTTAACGACATATCTAATAAATATTGTTAGAAACACTATCGCTTGGGCATGATTTAGTTATTTTAAAAACTTTTCTTCTGTTTGATTTTCGGTCTGAGTTTCCTTTTATTCAATTGACTTTTAATAATACTTCAGAGTTATTCAGCTACCAACGAAAAAAATTAAGACCAACCAACCCATCCAAGCGCTGGTCAGCTTTCCTTTTTTCTTCCTTTTGCCGTTTTTCGTGTTCTTTTCTAAAAAAATATGTAAAATTGTAATCGCATATATTCTGGGTCCTTATTAGGAGCGAAGTTGATTAAAACATATCTGTCCGTTGAAATGAGTTTTCCGAAGAATCCAGATATGATGGGGACTTGAGAGATATATATTTATGTCACTTATAATCCGAAATCGTTAACTATTGAAATTCAGCCGGATCGTACCACAAATGGCTGAAATATGAGCAAAAAAACCCCGACGGCCTAAAAATCCTTTGTTGTTGTTATATTTTTATTTTTTTATATATATTCGAAGAACGGCAGGAACTGCAGCTTATAAGTTAGGTACAAGCATCTTGATTATCAATTTGCAACATCAGACAAATTTGGACAAGATTGGAGAATACATTATAGATTTCTGTACACATATCTGAAAAACGGCAATAAACAAAGTTTCCGAATTCGGTACAAGCAACTTGGTTATCAGTACGCAACATCCGGCAAAATTGAGCGATTGGACAAGTGGGCGTGGCGTGGCCCTTCCCATACAAAGACATTACATATTTCTGTATATATGGAGAACGGCAATGGCTAAAGTTTCCAAATTTGGTACAACCATCTTGGTTATCATTCCCAACATCCGACAAAATGTTAGCGGGATTGGGCGTGTGGGCGTGGCACAAAGTTGATTTATTTATATCTAAAGAACGGTATTTAGTAGGCAGATCGATTATTCGACTTTTTCAAATAACCGGTTTTCGAATATTCCGAATAGTTGCTATTTTAAAAACCCGGTTTTCGGTTAAGCATTTTAAAAATAACCGGTTTTAATTCGAATACATAAAAATGCAAAAATCAAATTAGTTTTTGTAATAAAAAGTTAATTAAAATAAAAACACAACAATTCACGAAGGTAAGGAACCAACAAAATACATAGATATGACTTAAGTTCTGTTCAGAACTAACAAATATTTGACGATAGAATAGGTTTTAAAAAATTATAGGAATTTAATAAATTTATTATGTGAGATATTCCCCCAATTTTATTTTAAATGGTTTTTTGGTGGTTAAGCATATCTATATGAATCAATGGACTTAAAAGATGTTTTTGAAAAGTTGCAAACATAACCTCTTATCCAGGATTATATATTTCAAATTATTTGGTTTCAGCATTATAGAAACGAATAGTAATATGAACATGCTTTTTGCATGAAATATCTGTCAATTCGTTGATCACAATTTAATGGGGGGAGGGGGGGGGGTGCTTTAAAAACATGTGAGATAAGGCCATAATGGCTTTATTGCTCAATTAAATGGGAGATTAAGCCATAATGAAGGCCTTATTGCCCAATCATTGAGAGGTAAGGTCATATTTAAAATTTTGCGAAATGAGAGATATAGCCATATTTTTTTCGCGAATGAGAGATAAAGCCATATTTTTGAGAATATTGTTATGCATGGTGTAAACATTCTGTAAAAAGGAAAATCCTTAGTTATCATTGAAAAACATTTTTTTATTCTTGTGACGCACGCAGGAAAACTTTATTCAGCGAAGCCACCTGCCGCGTCCTACTGGAGGAAAAAACCCCTAAGTACGGCTGCAGGCCGCCACGCAGAATAACTTTAGTATGCGAAGCCAGATTCCAATACTTAACTTTAGTGTCTACGGAACTGAAATGAGAGATAAGGCCATTTTCTAATATTGCTAATGTGAGCTAAAGCCATGATGGCTTTATCTCCCATTCAAACGGAAAAAAGGCTTTATCTCCCTATTGAATGAGAGATAAAGCCATCATGGCCTTATCTCACATGGTATTAAAGAATCCCCCCCCCCCCCCAATTTAAATCTTTCCTTCAATTTTGTTTTAAATTACTGAAGAATTTTTCCACATTGTTGATTCCATCGGTATGTTGTAGTTTTAAGCATGAAGATATGGTGGAACTACTTAACAGCCGTACCTAAACAAGAGCGGAAGGCGGAACGTTTTCTTCCGCTAAGCTTTTACGCTGATATGCCATACCTAGAAAGAGCATCAACGTTGTGCCACAAACAGAAGTGTTAGCTTTCTTGTTTAATAAAACCCACATAATAGAAAAAAAAGAAGAGAAAAACCCGCTAGATTGTCGAAAAATAGCTAAATTGACATTATTTATTGAGAAAGCGGCCAACTTCACTGTTAATCACTCTGTCAAAATCAGATTTTCCAAGTGTAAAGCGTTGACGCCGCTCTTTTTAGGGATGCTTCATACAAATTGTATGGGCATAAGAATTTTTGACAGCTAGAATACGCTTTCCGTTCTTGTTTAGGTGTAAGAGTTTTCATTCATTATTGGCAGCATATTTTAGTAAAGTAATATTGGCAGTCTCTTAAAAACTACTAAGAACAGAGTCAAGTTTTACTTGGCGTATATTTATGTCTTGTGGACTAATTAAAGAGCCTTTGCAACTTTAAGCACCATTGTCTTTTAAATCAGTTTGAATATTAAGAATACTGTCAAATTGCAAATTAAATACTTTTAACGGCCATTTACACCAAGTTCGGTTATAATTAACTATCGGTTATAGCTGTCAAAACATATTGGTAACCGGAACTTTAATTACAAGTTATAGGTACCATGTTTCCACGGTACGTGCTTCGCTCTCTATTCATGCTTCACATTCCAATCATGAACGAAGCAACTGCTTCGCCATACAAAATTTTGAGAGCGAAGCAAGAAGATTCATATTGAATCTACTTCCGAAGCACGAAAAATTACTCTCTTCTCTAATTTTTATCGCAAGGTTATCTGAACTAGCTGTAAAAATTTATTGTTTCAGAGTTGTCAACTCGGTGCGTTTCGCACCATTTTGGTGCTTTTAAAATTTTGATCTGCTATAACAATAATGATGAAAATATTAACTTTATTAATTTGGAATAATTAAAATAAATTTTTGATCACCTTTTCAAAAGTTTTAAACAGAATTTATTAAATCAATTTACGAAAATATATCATCTTGTACAAATTAATGCAAACATAAATAATATCCCTTATATTCATTAAAAAACGAATTTTTTATGAAAATTTGTTTAATAAACCTGTCTATGTAGAAATTTGTTTAATTTTTTTATAAAGTTTTTGGTTTTTCTATTTTAACTATGTAAAAGGCTGTTTTATTGTTATATTTTTTTTATGAAAATATTAAACTTCTTAAAAAATATTATATTTTTAAAAATATTTTAATAACACGATAAATACTGAACTGTTGCTAATTTAGAATCCTTACTAGATATTTAGTGTTGAATTCTTTATAAAAAAATTAGATATATTTTATGCAATTAAAAAATATTTACCTAGTATATATGAATGCCGAGTCGAATTCAACAAGGTAAACTCGTCGCTACAACAATTACAACTCTAATAAAAACAACTGAAGTATACATACTTCTTTTGTAATCAATTTAAATAAAATAAGTTTTTTCTCAAAAAATTTTAACTTAGACAATTAAATGTAATTAAAACAAAAAAATTAAAGAAGAACATTTTTTGACAAATTGGAATTAACAGCTGACAGGCAGTTGCTCTAAAGAGTTTACCTGGTTGAATTTGCCTTAAATGAATGCAAACAAATTTGTGTAGTTTTTTTATGTTTGATAAGTTTTATTTTTTTTTTTTCTAAAAACTCGGAACTGTAAAGACTTTTTTATTGTTATACAGTAGAATCGCAAAAAAGTAAACCGAAATATTCCAAGGGTTGTTTACTCTTTCGAAATATTAAATATTCTAAGCGGTATTTAATTGTAAAAAAATGCAATAAAGCAAATTTTTCGAAAATAACACACTCAATTTATTTAAATTACTTATTTTTAATAAATTAACTTAGATTGAATTTGCACCGGCTAGTTTAAAGAGCACAACTCCTCTTAAACTACAACTTACGATGCTACTGTATTTTTAATATAAACATGTTATGCAAAATTAATTCAATATTTTAAATAAAAAAAATTCTAAACTTGCTGCGTTTTTTCTCCATTTTGGTGGGGTTTTGAAAATGCAAAGTTGACAGCACTGATTTGTTTATTAAAGACAACTGTCAAATCGAAGCAAGTAGATACGTCGTGTAAACACCATGATTCATTAACATGATTCAGAGAGCGAAGCAGGTGATTAAAATCGTCGTGGAAACATGGCATTAGTTTTATGTCGATTTCTTTTCTGAGAAAAATATGTTACAGTATATAAAGGGTGGTTAAATTTAAAGGGCCGATGTTGATTTTGAATAAAACACAAACTATTTAGGAAATTATTGTAATTTTATTTTATTATGATATATTGGTATTACTCAATTATGTATGGAACAAAATATCGGCCAAATGGGCGCCGCGACCACGGCGGCACACCTCCATCCGATGGTCCAAATTTTCGATGACCCTGAGGCATAATGGAGGTTCTATGCCGTTAATGTGCCGAATTATCTCATCCTTTAGCTCTTGAATTGTTGCTGGCTTATCGACGTACACCTTTTCTTTCAAATAACCCCAAAGAAAAAAGTCCAACGGTGTCAAATCACATGATCGCCATCGTGAGATAACACGGCCATTGAATTTGTTGCGCAAAAGAGCCATTGTTTCGTTAGCTGTGTGGCAAGTGGCACCGTCCTGCTGAAGCCACATATCGTCCACATCCATATCTTCCAATTCGGGCCATAAAAAGTTCGTTATCATCTCACGATAGCGAACACCATTCACAGTAACTGCCTGACCGGCCTCATTTTGGAAAAAATACGGCCCGATGATGCCGCCAGCCCATAAACCGCACCAAACAGTCACTCTTTGTGGGTGCATTAGTTTTTCGACAATCACTCTTGGATTCTCATTCGCCCAAATGCGGCAATTCTGTTTATTGACGAATCCACTGAGGTGAAAATGTGCCTCATCACTGAAGATGATTTTCTTCGAAAATTGATCATCCACTGTTGCCATTTCTTGCCACCATTCTGCCCATTCACGACGTTTGGAATGGTCAAGAGGCTTTAGTTCTTGAGCCAATTGCACCTTGTAAGCGTGTAAATGCAAGTCTTTATGCATAATGTTCATCAACGACGAGCGTGAGAGGTGCAATTGTTGGGCACGACGACGAGTTGAGGTGGACGGCTCTTCAGCCACACTATCGCGAACAGCAGCAATATTTTCTGCAGTACGAGCTGTACGAGCATGCACTGGTGTTCTCACATCTTCTACAGACCCGGTTTGCTCGAATTTTTCCACGATTTTTGCGATTGTACGCACATTTGGACGATCAAATTGACCAAAAAAATCACGAAGTGCACGATATGCATTTTGATCTGAACGCCCATTTTCATAATAAGTCTGGATAACTTTAACACGTTGTCGGATTGTGTATCTCTCCATGGTTCAAATTGAGTAAGTCTGAAATAGAGAAATGTCAAATAAAATTCGGGAAAAAACTTGGCGTTTAGGTGTGGTTCACATTCAACATCGGCCCTTACAACCACCCTTTACATGTAACATTTTCTAATGTTACCTATAATCACGAAGTGTTACATGTTGTGCAATTTCAATAGAACACAATTAGTGCTTTTATTTACAACTATTACACTTTCATCATTAATGTACTTAATGAGCGATTTTTAAAGCTATTTTAGCGGTTTCTACACGGTATTACGGGTTTGAAACAAATATTAACATCACTAATGGCTTATAAAAATTAAAACGATTATAATATAAATAGACTTTTTTTGATTTTAATGTGTAAATATTTTTATATTTTGTTTTAAAACAATTTTTTTACAAAATTATGAGCGGTATGAATTATGACAAGCAAAATAAAACATTTGTTGTACAAACAAAGTAGTAAGTACCAAAGTTGTAGAACGGGGCAGTATGAACACCTTAAGTAAAAGTAAGGGTAAGATATGCAACATGTTTTGCACGTTTTTCATCAACATATTCACAAAAGAACTTGAAAATTTTTCCCACAGTTGTATTTTTTGTACAAACGAACACAAAAATGTAGAACATGTAACATTAATGCAACATTTTTCTCAGAAAAGAAATCGCCATTAACCGAACTTGGTGAAAATGGCCGTTAGTTGAAAAAAATTTTTTGTAGTATTTTTGTTTGTTTTTGGTTTTTGTTACAAGAACACATGTTTATATAAGCGATTTTTATTTAAATTGCTCATAATGTTTTTGCTTGACTTTTGTTACATTTTGTTTTGACATTCTTTATAACGACACTTCAATTAGAAAAATACTTCAATAACGGGTACATTTTTAACAAAAGTAAGGAAAACATATATAAATTACACATAACTAAAATAACGGTTTATTTTACCAAAATAACCGGTTTATTTGATATTCGAAAAATGGATATATTAAAATCTTCGATTTGGGCAAAACTAAAATAACCGGTTAAAAAAAATACTATTCGATCGATCACCCTAGTATTTAGAGAACTTACTATTTAGAGTGTTTAGAGAACTTACTATCACACCAAGGTGAAGGGTATATACGGTTACTTGTTAATCTCCGGAAATACAAACAGTTTTTTGTACTTACTACATTTCATTACAATATGAGTATATTTTTAATACACTAATAACAAAAATTTCTTAAAATTTTAATAAAACATAAAAGCAAAGAAAACAATTCATTGTTAAAATAATAAAAACTTTTCTATCAGCAGTGTTGCCTTAAATTTTTACTCGACAAATCATTATATTCTATCCATTTTTGTATTTCCGCTGGCAGATCTGGTTTTAGTTTTGATCTCACTTGACCGTTTTCTGCCATATTTTGATCGACATTCGTACTAGCAATAGCATGATCTAAACTAACTGTGGAACTTAAAGTATGACGCGATGCCTGCAATTGGGCCGTTTTGGGAGACAATAGTTCAGCCATAATGTCATCGGTCGAGCAGTCTATAATACGTTGGCGACAAATGGCTATAGAGTGGATAAACTGATCGGACGGCCGGATAAAACGATGTTCCATATAGACGGATTGCTCGTCCCAATAAATGATCTGTAAAATAGAGTGATTATTAGAAAATGAAAGTTTTTTAATTTTTTTTTTTCAGCAAAAACTTACCCGCGACACAACTTTAAATCTATGAAATGGTCTTATAAATCTTCTATAACGTATTGTAGCTGCTCCTTGAAATACTGATCCCCCTTTAGCACGAATTGTACGATATAAATTGGTTCGTTCGTAAAAATCTACTCGAGCAAAATCTAATTCTCGAAAATAGCGTGCGTTGTTCATGTGATACAATAGGGTATCGATATCATTGGTTAAACAAATGCCTGGAAAAGTAAGAAAAAACATAATTTAAATATTGTAATTAGCAAGGAAAACGTTTTAAAAATATGCAGGCAAATGCTAAAAAAAGCAAAGAAATGTGGTCGTATGAACAACTTGATCTAAGGCCTGATTCTGGCAGTCGTGATCGAGTACTTTCTCGATTCGAAAGCAATTTAATATCTAATTATTTCAGTCAACACTGAACGAATCAGAATTATTTTTTCGGTGCTGTAAAACATTTAATTGAGTTTCACAATACTGTAAAAACAATTTCGATTCGTTTAGGATCGACTGAAATAAAATTGCATTCGAATCGAACAAGTACTCGATCACGACTGCCAGGCGTGGCATACAAGTGAGTATAAAAAAAGCTAGACATACTTAGTTTTACAAGGATTTTCTTGGCACGTTTAAAAAAATTTCATTTGGGGGAAGGATCCAAGATGGCATAAGTGGCGCCCAGAGTTTGATGTCGGACCAAAGGCAAAAATGAAGCCACTGTCAAGCCATGAACAAAGACATGCGATATGATAAGATCAGACTTTAAATGGCAGCGCTACATATAAAAAACCAAAAGCACTGTGTTTTTGGGCGTGGCAAAAAAAAATTCCTATTTTAGAAACTTCATTGACATATCTTTTATTCTGGCACAACTTTTTTTTCGACACACCCTAATATAAGTGTTTATAAAACCTTAAAAATAAAACTTATGCTGAGAAACTAGACAAATTAACCTTTCCGATGGTATGTAACATACCCAACATGCATTTTATACCCACGATACTGTAATACCCACAATATGTTAATCCCAGGAATTAAATTACTTGTTTCTAAAGAAATTTTTACAAATTTAATTCTTTTTATTAATTTGTAATAATAATTAAATTAATATATGTATATTTAATAGCTGTTCATTGTAAATAATTTTCCTCTAAATATTGGCTCAAAATTAATTATTTACAATTTGTAACTGTTTTTCAAAAATTGAAATATGTTTAATTTATTTAATACTTCTTTAAATTAAATATAAATCAGTTTCAAATAATTTACGATAATGTCTTTCAAAAATTATTTCTTCTCTTGGAAGTTAAATTCAATATTATTTGAATTTATATTATTCAAATTAATATTTTATAAATATATATTTAAGTCAATAGAAAAGCACATAAATTTGTTTGAAAAAAATTTAATTTAGAAAAATCAAATAAAATAAATTTGTATAAAGGTTAGGTTAGGTTAACAAGGGTTATGCGCCCAAGGGCACACCTCCACTCGGAGACCAATATGGTCCATTGTGAATCCCTTCAATAAGAGAAAAAAGAGAAGACAGTAAAGAAAATAAGTATAAGATGGATGGAATCAAGAAAGATAGAAAGTAAGTAAGTTGTAAGATCCCGCGTAGAACTATTGACCCCTCTACAGTCCCCTCAACAGAAACAACCGCACTATTTCCCTGACAAACCCCAGTAGATCCGCCGGACTACATCCAGCGATGCACCCCAGTTCGTCGTGAAACCTATCTCCTAGCCACTTCTGTCTGAGACCCTGCATCCTAGGACAATGGCACAGTACATGCTCGATCGTCTCCAGCTCCTCTGAATAATCGCACAATCTGCAGAAGTCCGGCATGGCGTTGTCCCATCTGCCCGCAAAAGCCCTAACAGGACAATGACCCGTCAAGAACCCTATAAGCGTTCTAAGACTACCCCTTTCCAATCCCAGTAGAACCCTGGTTGCCCCCGCGTCCAATCTTGGCCAATGTTCTGTCCACCCATGATCGGTTAACGTTATCACGGAATTTCTCCCGTATCAACCCATAGTAGTAACATAGGGGGGGGGGGCTTAACCCCCCTATCCCTTACCGCTAAGTCCAGATTCGAACCTTCTCTCGCGAGTTCGTCAGCCACCTCATTTCCATCAACCATGCAGTGTCCAGGTACACAACACAGCCTTACATTGAATGCCTCCATGAGCTCACCAAGAGCATTCCTACACCGAGCGACCAGGCACGATCGCACCGTATAATTTGTCAATGCCCTCAGCGCCGCCTGACTATCGACGTAAATTGTCACCACAGAACCACCCACGATGTGTTCCAGTATTACCTCCGTCGCCCTCCAGATCGCTAGGATCTCAGCCTGGAAGACACTGCACTCATCGGGGAGTCTGAACGACCTTCTCACCTCGGTGTCCGCGATATATATACCGGCACCAGTGCCGGTTTCCATCTTGGATCCATCCGTAAATACTGCCCACCCCTCAAACAGTCCATTGGATCCACTCCAAATTTCCCTATCCGGTGGTGTTGCACCGAAGTATTTGTATAAAACTTATTGAATAAAAAACGAACGAGGTTTTTGCGATTGAAGCTCCAAAAATTGTGTGATACCCTGGCATTATAACTTAAATAGTTCGCCAAAAACTTTGAGTGTTAAGCAAAATCAAAAAAAAAAAAAAATTCCCCCTCTACATATAAACATTTTAAGAAGTTTTAAAATCAAATTAATTAAAAAAAGAAAGCAAATTGAAAAAAAAAATTAAAAAAACAAGTTGGCAAACGTTTGGCAGCTCGTTAACAAGAGTTTAGCAAATCTTTAGCCAGAGTTTGGTAATGTATTATGAATAAACTTTGTGCTAACTTCATGCCAAATTTTCATTATGAATACGGCTGTATGTTTTATATTTAATTCAAATCTTGCGTAAATTGGGTCACCCTTTACATGGGAAGCGTTTCTTGCATAAGGAATACACCAAGAAAATCCTTGTTACATGGACTGCCTTGGGATGTATTTCTGCCTGTTTTTCATATAAAAACAAACATTTTTGCTTGGGAAAATATACTGTAAAACGGCCCATACACTTGCAATATTATTGTTTATGATATTCGCCATATTATTTCCATTTTGTCCTATATGGATTCCTTTATTCAATAAAAAGATGAACATAACCTATAGGAGTAACATAAACAGCATTGTACAATGTTGCCAACACATTTCACTTTCTTTTCGTTGTGCTATAAAAATCAAAAGTCTTTTGATTGTTGCCAATATATTGTGCCACCTTCGAATAACAAATACACATTGGTGATATAATTGTACAATACGTGAAATTGAACAATTTTATTGCAAGTGTATACGCCGCTTAAGAACAATAAAAAAACTCAAATTTGTTTCTGTTTTCAATATAAATTTCTGGACGAAAATTTTTATAGTAGTTTGGAAAACATGCAGTTAATTATTTAATTTTTTTTTAAGTTTTATGAAAAAACTGAACTTTTCTGAGTTTTATTTATTCCTCAAAAATAAAATTTATTTTTTTTACGGACTGTTTTTCAAACTTATGTGCTGTTTTCACAACCCAAAAAACTGAGTGCGTTTCATATAAAGTTTACTACACGTTCGATCGCTTGGGTTGTGAAAACAGCATATTAACGTGTTGTTTCCAAGTGACAAGGAATTGATTGTGTAATAAAATGTGCACTCAAAAAACCGAGTGTTTTTCATATAAAATTTTCTTAACAATCAATTGCCTGCCACCTGGAAACAGCAAATAAATAAAAATTTTCGTTAAGAAATTTATATTGAAAAAAAAAATTGAGTTTTTTTATTGTTGTTTCAATATTTGCGTTCGAGACACAAAAGTTTTTACAATTTTTTACTAAACTTTACTGCATTTTTCGAAATTGCGTTCGAGTACACAAAATGCAGTAAATGAGAACATAAATTGAGAGCGAAAAGTGACAGTTCTTGTGTGTGTATTTACAAATTTTTATTGTAGAAATTTTTGCAGTAAAATTTAGTAAATCAAAAAAACATATGCTTCAAAAGGTAAACAAACAAAAGTAACAAATAACAAGTAAGAGTGCTATATTCGGCTGTGCCGAATCTTTGATACCCTCCACCGACACTTCGAATGTTTTAGGAGTAATATTTGTATGATGTCTATTTATTATTACAATCTTTGTAAAAACAGACATCTGCATTAAAATTTGTTGCGGTTTAGACCTATATAAAATTATTGACCGACAATCAGAATCAATTTTAAAAAGCTTGAGTAGAATATCAGTTTAAGCTGAACTTAAGTGATTTTCAGGAGAACAAATTATATAAAAGCCATGGTAAGCTATGAACTAATCATCCCAAATTCTGCAGAACGATTTCTGTTATTAAAAAACATAAATTTCAATACAGCGGTGCAATAAGTTTAAGCGTTTGCAGTGCATTTCAGAAGGCTGCTAAAATGGAATCTAAGCTAAATTATGAACCGTATATCACAAAATTGCATAACAATTTTTCTGGCCATATGAAGCTAAACTGGAAGAAAGTTTACCGCGTATTTAATTATTTTACCAGAGTGGGCTTAAAATGAGGCCTATGGTAAGTTATGCACCGATCTTCACCAAATTTCACAGTGTCATTTCTAGTTCTATAAAACTGTGATGTACCAAATTTTGTTATGATAGCATTATTTTTTACGTTTTTAGGCGTACTAACCTGTTTTCCGGGAGTAAGGTTTATATGGGGCCTAGGGTAAATTATGAACTGATCTTCACGAAATTACAAAGTTTTACTCCTTGTTCTATAAAACTTTGATGTACCAAATTTTGTTATGATAGCATTATTTTTTAAGGATTTAGGCGTACTAAACTGTTTTCCGCAAGTAGGGTTTATATGGGGCGTAGGGTAAATTATGGACCGATCTTCACGAAATTACATAGTTTTATTTCTTGTCCTATAAAACTTTGATGTACCAAATTTTGTTATGATAGCGTTATTTTTTACGGATTTATGCTTACTAAACTGTTTTCCGGGAGTAAGGTTTATATGGGGCCTAGGGTAAATTATGAACTAATCTTCACGAAATTTCACGGTCTTATTTCTAGTCCTATAAAACTTTTATGTTCCAAATTTTGTTATGATTGCATTATTTTTTACGGATTTAGGCGTACTTAACTGTTTTCCGGAAGTAGGGTTTATATGGGGCCTTGGGTAAATTATGGACCGATCTTCACGAAATTACATAGTTTTATTTCTTGTCCTATAAAACTTTGATGTACCAAATTTTGTTATGATAGCATTATTTTTTACGGATTAAGGCGTACTAAACTGTTTTCCGGAAGTGGGGTTTTATATGGGGTAAATTATCTACCGATCTTCACGAAATTTTACAGCGTAATTTCCAGTTAAAAAAGACGAATTCTTGCAAAATCGTATGTTATTCTGTGCATTATTACACCATTTATGTAAGTTTTTGTAACAAAATTATCAATTTTTTTTAGGTGGTGGTTCCACATTTTGATTCATAGCTCTGATCCTACTAAACGGATTTTGCTAAATTTCAATCCCAAACTGCTTAGGATAACTACAAGCAATTTGACACCCAGTTTGTTTAGTTCTTTAGTTCGAAAGTGAGCGTGTTTTCAACAGACGGACAGACGGACAGACAGACGGGCATGGCTAAATCGACTTAGAATTACTCAAGGACCCAGAATATATATACTTTATGGGGTCTGAGATGAATAATAAAAAATATTCACACGGAATGATAAACTTAATATACCCTCTTCACAACTAATTGTGGTGGAGGGTATAAAAAGCATACAAATTTGAAAAAATTGTTAAATAAAAGAAAAGTTGAAATAAAAATTAAACCAAAACAAAAAGTGAATAAATATTAATTAATTAAACTTGTTTGTGTAGCATTTATTTGGCTAAAAACAAACTTTTGAAATTTTTTTGTTATGTTAATTTCTTAGAGTTGTAAAAGTGTGAAGTATTTGGGTACTTAATTAATCAATAGCAAAAAAATTATTCATGTTCTTGTAAATAATTTAACCCGCTACAAATTAGTAAAATAAAATAAAATAAAAAACAAACAAATATTAAAGATTACATAAAATAGTTTGTTTGAATTTTCCAAAAATATTCGTGTTATAAAAAGTATTTAATCGAGTACCGATAAGAAAACGAGTTAAGTAGTCAAAAGTGTCAATATTTTTCAACACTTCAATTATTTGCCATCAGCTGTTGCCTTTATTTTACGAATTTTTAAAAATTTTACGTTCGTGTACTGTTTTGGACAACAGCTTTTTGTGTCGAATCTCAGGTCCGTCAAGAATGAATGATTATCAATAACAATTTTAATTAATTTTCATGTTGTAAAATTCCTTTCATCATAAAAATAATTTGATGAAAATTAAATTTGATGAACTTAAGCCTGATTAAAAATATTGAAAATTTTTTAGTTTACTCATTTACTGCATTTTACTGTAAAAGTACTCAAAATCACCTAATATAAATTCCCAAACGAAAATTTTTATTTTATGTATTTTGAAAAACAGGCAGTTAATTTTATTTTTTTACTTAGAAAAAGAGCATTTTAAAATTGAATAAAATATGTATGAAAGTTGTTTTCGGTTAATTGAGTCCCGCTTATTTGAGTTTCCCGTTTTATTGCACTAAAAATCATGGAACGAAATCATTCAGTATAACTGTCGTTGTAAAAATACACGTTTAGTTGAGTTCCGTTTAATTGCGTCTCCCGCTTAAATATTTCGCAAAATAAGACCGCATTGCGAAAAACAAGAGCAAATGTTTCGGTTAATTGTTTCCGTCTACATGATGTGTTTTTGCCTCCACAAACGTAAAAAAATTATTTTGCGGCGAGAAAGATTGTACAATGAACGTACCTGATTTTTATTTTGTTTTAAAAAACCTAAACCATTTTTAACTTAATAAACAAAGAAATTAGTTTTATTTTCTATCTACACATGGGTGTTTCGCTTTATTGCACATCTTGGTCAATTAAGACATTTTCGTTTTAATTGCGTCGGCGATTTAATTAACCGAGTACTGCTTAATTGAGTTCCCGTTTAAATGCGTCAAAAGTCGTGCATTTTTAGAAACTCAATTAAGCGGAAATAACTGATTAAAAAAATTACAAATAAGAGGACTCTGAGATATATTCGCCCTTAAATCGGTTAATATTGATTTTAGCGCAGACAACTTCTTTTTTGTAAGCAAAAAAATAAAATTCAAAAAGTAACTGTTATTTTCTAAGCAAAAAAATAAAACTCAAAAGAATTTTACTTCTCTCAAGAAACCTATAACCGTTACGGCCCCTGATAAAAAAAAACCCCTAATTACATTTCCACTTCTGCAAAACAATAATAGGAAATAAGTCAATAACAAATAACAAACTAAATTAAATGAATTATAGTTAACAAATGTATTTACATACCGGAAACTGTTGTTGTTTCTAAAATATGACATTTCCTTTTGACAAAACGGGCCAGCAGGACACACAGGCACATACGTAGGAAATAATGAAGCTCAAATAAACAATAAAATAATAAAACAGTAGCCAAACAGCAAAATAACCAAAAGCCAATTTCAAAGGCCATTTTATTTAGAATAACGCTATTGAGTAAGTAGTTGGTTGTACTTATAGAGAAATAAGCATGTTTTAATTACTTTATAATTAATTTTATTTTAATATATGTATTTTTTTATGTTTTAATATGTTGGCTGGTGGTGGGCTAAGTTGTTTAATTGTTTAAAAAAAAATTTTTTTTTTTTTGTAGAATTTGATTTCTTTTTCGCCTCTCTTCAATTCATATGTACTGATTTCAAATATTTGAACAGCCTCTGTGTTGTATTCCCAACAAGGATTATTTAGTTAAAATTTACACTGTTGCTGGTGCTTTTGCCTCTAGCTGTTGGCCATTGCAGTTGTAGTTGTATATGTCCTTTTTTTTTGTTTAAATGCCTTTTATGACAATTTTGACCATTTAAAATTTGGGTCAATAACCAAGAAAATATAAATTTCTTATCTTGACGTTTAGTTGTTGTATTTAAATTTTTTTTATACTCAAAAGGATATTTCAGTTATCCATATGTCTGTGTAGTACATGTAGCATGTAGTGTATACAAGAAATTAAACATGTATGTGTAATTTCAAAAAAAGGACAATGCAAAAAATATTATGCTAAGGCAAAAACATTTTTGGTCTTTGCTGTGAAGCTCTACAAATTTTCAACAGATTGTACAAAATTTACTTTTTTATTTATTAATTATTCGAAATGCTAAAGTATTTTTTTGTTTTTTTTTTTTTGCTTATTTTTTTTTTTTTTTTTTTTAATTTTATGAAAATATTATTAACTACAAATTTGCTTGGGATTGTGGTAATTAAAAAACGATTATTCAACTTTTAGGCAAAAATATGTAAATAATTCGATAAATATGTAAACAACGATTCTTAAAGAACTAAATACTACAACTGACTGAAATTCGTAATTTCTTAATTTTGCTTTTATTGTATCCTTCGTCTTTGCTTTTATTTCCAAATACAGACTACAATTACCCACATTTTTCTTTAAAAAGAGATTTTATTAGAAAGAGTAAATGAGAGTAAAAGTCTGACAATAATAATAATATAAAAGAAATGTCAACGCCTGCGCTTTCTCACAAGATTGCTCTTGGTTTTAGCAAAACTTTGTGTGGCAGGCGGAATGGAAAAAGAATGAAATCATTTGAGATGTAAATTTTGTATGCAAAAGAAATCAATTGCATATACCAAAACCCTAAATATTCATTATGTATTAAAAAATATGGTCCTTCTAGCCCAAAACCAAAACCCAAAACCATTATTACAGGAAGAAAAAGTACAAAAGAGTAGCCGGTCAAGCTCGGCTATTTGATACCCTATACAAAACAGTATATAAACATAAATTTTCGACCGTGTACCGTTGGACAATCAATCATGGATCCCAAAACATGACTTCCTTATAAGTGTAAGCATTGATATACAGTTGAACTTCTAATAGGTGGTTTTTTAAGAGCTATAGGAAGTATAAAAAAAACACATAAAATTCAGAAAAACGCATGAAATCTTTATTTGAATATTATTTAATGTTTGAAGATTATTTCATGCAAATGTTGACCGTGACTGCGCCTCAAATGGTCCATCCGCTTAGTCCAATTTCGGCATACTCTTTCCAACATTTCGGCCAGTATCTATCTCATGAATAAATGCTGTCTTTCAATGCGTCAATTGAAGCGGGCATGTGTGTTTAGACATGAGCTTTAACATAGCCCCACAAAAAATAGTTTAAAGGCGCTAAATGGCACGATCTAGGCGGCCAATTGACCGGTCACGAACGTGAAATAAAATGTTCACCGAACTCGCCTCTCAATAAGTCCATTGTTAAGCGTGCTGTGTGGCATGTGGCACCGTCTTGTTGTAACCACATGTCATGCAAGTCAAGCTCTTGCATTTTGGGCAAAAAAAAAGTTGGATATCATCTCACGGTATCGCTGACCATTCACAGTTACGTTACGATTCGCACCATCTTTGAAGAAGTACGCCACCAGCCCATAAACCGCACCATACTGTGACTTTTTCTGGATGCATTGGTAGCAATGCTTCTGGCTGATCTTCACTCCAAAATCGACAATTCTGCTTATTAACCTGCTTGAGCCAAAAATGAGCTTCGTCGCTGAACACAAGAAGCGCGCGATGAACTTTCTTAACAGAGCACGCATTTTGATAATAAAATTCAATAATTTGCAAGCGTTGTTCGTTTGTAAGACGATTCATGGCTAAATTATAGACCAAGGCGAATTGACTAGAAGGTGAGGTCAACTCTACAACTACAATGCTTCTGTGGTCGGGTTGTCCAAAATATTGCTAGTAAAAAAAACAGGTTTGTTTACATAAAAAACTAGTTTGTATACAAACTTTGACAAGTCGACCACCGAAAAAAAACACCACATGTTGACTTGACCCCACCTTCTAGTCAATTCGCCTTGTTATAGACCAAACTGAAGATGTTTAACAGAGAAACAAAACACGAAACGTGCGTCAGCTGTTTGAACCAGTGCTGCCATAAAGAAATAAGCTTAAAAATCACCCGTTATGACTCAAAACACCATTATCCCGACAAAAAAATTCGACTTACAGCAACTTCAGGCTAGAAAATTTTGTAATAAATGCACAACAAAAAGTTCAATTCGTTTGGTATTCATATTATTTTAATTTTATTTCGTACAAATACATGTGTACATATTTAAAGACTTCATTCAATGAAATATTGTGTAACTTAATAAGTGTTTACATGCAGAATTTTAAAAACTTAGAACTATTGAATTCAGATTTATCAAATTTTATTTAAGTAAAGATAGATGTCATATTTTAAATGCCAATTAGTTTTAAATAAAACAAAAAGTTTTTTTGGAAAAAAATTCGACTTGTGTGTGGCCACGCATGGTGCAAATATTTTACTTTGAGTTATAGAAAATTTCCAGAGACCGTAACAGTTATTCCTTTTTTTATAAAAGTCAGATGAAAACAGTTATTTTTTGATATTTATTTTTTTGAACAAAAATAACTGTTATTTTTTGATTTTTTTTTTTTCGATCAAAAATAACAGTTATTTTTTTATTTTCATTTTTTCGAGCAAAAATAAAAACTATTCTCTTATGAAATGTACGTGTTTTAATAATTTAGATGACTTTTAATAATTTTTTTAATGTGCATAAGAAATTCCAATGATAATTACACATTAAAATAAAAATTTTAAATCAACTAAATTATTAAATCACGTACATTTCTATAGAGAATAACTTTTATTTTTGCTCGAAAAAGTAAAAATCAAAGAATAACAGTTATTTTTGTTCAAAAAAATAAAAATCAAAAAATAACTGTTAAGTTTGATCGAAAATATAAAAATCAATATACATATTTTATCATTGACAAGTGCATAAGGAACAATATGGTATACTTGAATAATTTTTTCGACATTTACTTCTATGTGCTTTTTTTGTTTTAAAATTCCAATATAACTGTTATTTTCGGTCCCTAAAAATTTCAAGACAAGGAAGTTCGAGAGTTCAAGTTACAGAAACAAAATCATGTGAATTGGTCTCTCCACCGGTATTGCCAAGAGATTCCCTTCGACTTAAAGACTTTTCGACTTACAGAAGTTCGACTTATAGAAGTTTAAAGGCCCAACCACAATGTGATTAAGTTGGCTTAAGCGAATGAGCGAATACATGTAAATTATATGAAGCAAACCATTTTGAACTTAAGGAAACTTTTTGCTAAGTTTAATGAAACTGTCATTTGCTTAAGCAAGGTGCGAATTTAATCGCACATTCCGTACGGAATCAAATGTTTTTTTATTTTGTTTTTGTTTTCTTTAATGCATTTGAGAGACATTTTGTTAATTTTTGACAGTAGGTTAAGCAAGACTATGCATATTATGGTTGAGCCTTAACTGTAATTGACCATAGATCCCATATAAACCCACTCTCTTAATCACTTGTGGACGAACAATTCTCATATACAGCCCAATTATGAATACAGATTCCCCGGGAGTTTTTTCCCAATTCCCATTTTTACAATTGAATTTACATAGGAAAAATGGGAGAAGGGAGAAAACTACCGGGGAAATTTTATTCATAATTGGGCTGATAATTTTTGACACTAACAACTCTTTTATGAAAACTTATCTTATAACATAATTTTGTTTTGCCGGGTACTTGATACCCCATGGGTCTCAAATAGGATGAAACACTCTCCAAACAAATTGTCTGTAAAAAGTGTGGTACGGGGTATCAAATGGTCGGGCTTGACCGACTTTTTTACTTGTTTTTACTATAATTATTTAGAAATTTTACTTTGTTGTGCCCTTCATCCGTATTCTGATACACATGCGAGTACCACAGGTATTTATTTCTCTTCTAAGAGGTGTGTTGTTTTAACTGTTCGTTTGTTAATTCACCCTTAAAATTGTTTGTTTTTATTTTCATTTTCATAGATAATTTAAATTAAAACATGTTTTCACATAACCTTAACCATCACCATGCATTTCGAATTGGATAGATATTGTGCAAGGTTTCGAAAAAGGAATTTTACGTAATTGCAATTGACAAGCAGACCTTTAGATTGAGAGAAATTAAAAGACGATTATTGAATTAGTTAAAAGGAAAGCAACAAGGGGTTTTTAAATGTTTTTTTTTCTGTGGGGGTTTTTAAGATTTAAAGGGGTGTAATAAATGTTGTTCTATTGTGAAATTATGTAAAATAAAAGTCATGAGCAGGGTAAGTTTTTGCAAGCTTTTTCCAAAAATATATGCTTTGCAGATTTAAATATAGGGTACCTTATAACAGGAAAATTGGGGAAAATTTGTTACTTTGGTAATATGAAAAATTGGGAATTTAGCACGTAATACAAAAATCTTAGTAATAAATTTTGTATTCCCGAAAATAAATTTGATATTGGTACTTTTTCGCTTTTTGATAAATTCGGTATGCAGATTGCATATGGTCAGGATTAAAATATATTGTTAAATTTTAAGGGCCGATGTTGATTTTGAATAAAATACAAATTATTTAGGGAATTATTGTCATTTCTTTCAATTATGATGAGATTTATATGGTTCAATTATGTATGGAATAAAATATCGGCCAAATGGCCGCCGCGACCTCGGCGTCACACCTCCATCCGATGGTCCAAATTTTCGATGACGCTGAGGCATAAATTCGGTTCTTTGCAGTTAATGTGCCGAATTATCTCATCCTTTAGCTCTTGAATTGTTGCTGGCTTTTTTAAGTGCACCTTTTCTTTCATATAATCCCAAAGAAAGAAGTCCAACGTTGTCAAATCACATGATCTTGGTGGCCAATAGAATTATCTAATCCTTTAGCTCTTGAATTGTTGCTGGCTTTTTTAAGTGCACCTTTTCTTTCATATAATCCCAAAGAAAGAAGTCCAACGTTGTCAAATCACATGATCTTGGTGGCCAATAGACATCGCCACCACGTGAGATAACACGGCCATTGAATTTGACGCGCAAAAGAGCCATTGTTTCGTCAGCTATGTGGTAAGTGGCACCGTCCTGTTGGAACCACATATCGTCCACATCCAATTCGGGCCATAAAAAGTTCGTTATCATCTTACGATAGCGAACACCATTCACAGTAACTGCCTGACCGGCCTCATTTTGGAAAACATACGGCCCCCGATGATGCCGCCAGCCCATAAACCGCACCAAACAGTCACTCTTTGTGGGTGTATTGGTTTTTCAACCATCACTCCTGGATTATCACTCGCCCAAATGCGGTAATTCTGCTTATTGACGAATCCACTGAGGTGAAAATGTGCCTCATCACTAAAGATGATTTTCTTCGAAAATTGATCATCCATTGTTGCAATTTCTTGCCACCATTCTGACCATTGACGACGTTTGAAATGGTCAAGAGGCTTTAGTTCTTAAGTCGATTGCACCTTGTAAGCGTGTCAATGCACGTCTTTATGCATAATGCTCATCAACGACGAGCGTGAGAGGTGCAATTGTTGGGCACGACGACGAGTTGAGGTGAACGGCTCTTCAGCCACAATATTGCGAACAATTTTGCACGATTTTTCCGATTTTACGCACATTTGGATGATTAAATTGACCGAAAAAATCACGAAGTGCACGATATGCATTTTGATTTGAAAGCCAATTTTCATAATTATAATGAATTACTTTAACGCGTTGCTCGATTGTGTATTTTTCCATGGTTCAAATTGAGTTAGTCTGAAATTGAGAAATGTCAAATGAAATGCAGAAAAAAACTTGACGTTTAGGTGTGGTTCACATTCAACATCGGCCCTTAAAATTTAACCAGCTTTATAACTATGTAGCTGACCCGCCAATAAGTTGTTTTTCCATGTAACTTATTTCTAGTAAAAGAAAGAGGAATGAAGCGCTTTATACCATGATCGGCGATGAAAAAAACAATAGCCATTTATTTCTTAATTACTGTTCGTTACATACATATGCAAAAGTTAAAAATAAAAAAGTTATGTGTTTTTTATCCTGAAGTATGACCATCAAACCGAGTTAATAAATTTTTATTACGAAGGGCAATTGCATGTACGATATTTTTTGTCAGTCCGTCTTTAGCCAACACAAATAAGCTTGCCGACGCGAGAACATGACACGTATAATTGTCCGTGCATAGTGTGTCTAAAACTAAGCTGCAAACGACATCGTTTGGCCTTGAGACTTATTGATTGTCATTGCAAATGCCAATCTAATAGGAAACTGAACGCGTTTGAATTCAATTGGGACGTTTATGGGAATCATCGGAGTTCGTAGCAGCAAAACATTTACGTCGCGGAATTTACCATTCAAAATGTAGCTTCGATAACGTTTTTATCAATCTTTTAACGACAGCCGTGGTGGATACAAATTCCGAAGTAAAATAACCGGAGAAAAAAATTTTACTGAAAAATAAATAAAATTTGAAAGAGAATCGGTTAATTAATAAGGAAGGTATAGGAGGGCGTGCTTTAACTCATTTTGCTTTCTTTTACTCCCTAAATGTTGAAATGTATAGTCGCGATTTTTTTTAAACGCAGTTTTTTATTAAATTCTCTAAAGAATTTAATAAAAAAGTTTTTTCCTTCTCCTGTAAAGTAAGGAAAATGTTAGTTAGGGCTTTTCTATATTAAAGTAACGATATACCCCTTTCAGACCGTTTCAGTCTAAATATTTCCGCTTATTTGATATTTTTTAGTTAGGCTTGAGTTCATCAAATTTAATTTTCATTAAATTATTATTTTTACTGAAGGAAGGAATTTTTATTAAATTTTATTTTTGATAATTTTCTTGGCTGAGCTGGGGCTCGACCCCGGGCTGAATTTACATGTTTCAAGAATCACCACGATTCTTTCATCAGAATTCTTTGCGTTCTAACCTCTGCACCACTACGGTACCTGCCAACCAACAGTCAAACATCAATCTTTAACCAGTGGTACTGGTGGTTCGAAATTTGCTGTTATTATCATTTTTCAATTTATTTACATGTTGCTTCCTTTCTTCTGTTTTTATCGTATTCTTTCTGGCAAGACTTTGTCTTGAAAACCTGAATACATTTGTTTATTATGTTTTTTGTCCACTTTCGCCGACAACTTGAAGTACAAATGTAAACATTAAAGCTTGTGCCATAGCTATTGCAGAGGTTAGAACGCAAAGAATTCTGATGAAAGAATCGTTGTGACTCTTGAAACATGTAAGTTCAGCCCGGGTTCGAGCCCCAGCTCAGCCAAGAAAATTATCAAAAAATAAATTTAATAAAAATTCATATTGTAAAAACTCCTTCCTTCAGTAAAAAAAATAATAATTCAATGAAAATTAAGTTTGATGAACTCAAGCCTAACTAAAAAATATCAAAGATTAAAATTAACAGTTAAAATAAAATCACAATTATTTTCGCTTCTTTTTGACAAATGTCAATATAACCGGCATGCACCAATCGCCCTAGTTGTTCTTTATGTTTGTTTCTCACATTATCCGCTGCAGGAATTTCGCAATAATTCAAGTAACGGTTAATACTTGAATTATTGCGAAATTCCTGCGACACATTTCAGTTTTGCCAAAATGTGCAGCTAAAGTTGTGTTTTCAATTACAAAAGTACTAATCGTTAAGAAATAGTGAAGTAGGCATATTTTAATAAAAAAAAAATATTTTGTGTGTCCTGAAAATCCTTGAAGCATATAAATATGGTAAAAACTAAACATTGATATATACACTAAAAATTATGGATTGTTAGTTAATAAAATTAAAAAAATTTATTTTTTTTAAATAAATGTACTGCCTTTTTTTCTCGATGTACTGTTTTTATGGATTTCAAATCTGGTAAGCCTACTTTAGATGTTAAAGTGTCTACAAATTTCAAGAAAACTGCTTAATTAGTTAGGAAGATATACACTAATTGCCTGCCAAATTTCAAGAAAATCGGTTGATTACTTAAGAGGATATATGGAGGGGACGCTTTAACCCGTTTTGCCCTATTTTACGTCCTCTAGCGATATTAAATATATATAAGAATCTATTCCGAATGTCATTGTACACATAAGACATTACGATACATGGTTTGGCAACTTTTCAAGAGACAATAAAAAATCATAATATGGAAAATGGAGGGCATTTTGTTGATATTTGTATGGGAATATATAGGAAAATCTAAATGCCACCAGGACGATTTCGTGCAAACTTTACATAAACTATCTACAGACTATCCCTAACGTACCCTGATTTGGTTGAAATCGGTCGACCCGATTCCGCAGTAAGTGGTGACATCAAAGTGTACACTTATTTTTATATATGTATATACAGGGGTGTTCTGGAAATCGAAAACGCCGCTAAACGCAAGAACTTTAAACGTTGTTTTTTAATAAGATTTCCGTGATAAAAGAATTTTATGATAAATATTATACAAATATTTCTCCATTAAACCGAACAGTGTAATCAGGCCAGATACAGTCACAGAAATCAATTCCGATCGAAAGTGGAAGTAATTTCGTATCTTGCTTCACATAAAACGAGATAACTTTCGATCGGAATTGATTTCTGTAACTGGTCTGATTACACTGTGCAACAACAACAAACAACCAGCCTCAATACTTGCAACGCTTAATGAAACTAGACCATTGGTAGAGCAAATCTGCCAAAGGATTTTGAAAAGTTTAAGAATTAAACTTTAAAAATTATCTATTGTAATATTATGGTTTGGCCATGAAGGCTTTTATTATTACACAATTTTTTAAATAAAAAAAGAAAAAAAAGTTAGCTCGGATTCTCGAAATAACGGCCCCTAAAGTTTTTGAATTTTTCGGATTTTCGAAATTTCGGCCACTGAAATTTTTGAATTTCTTGGAAAGGCGTTTGGTACAAGTCAAAAATATACTAAATGTACTTCTGAGCTAAAAGACTATTTCAGATGTCTTCAGTAGAATTGTATAGCGATCTTTTCTTAGAATATATTAACCCTATAACACTCATTTTAACGGGTCATTTTTGTCCTTTTTATAAATTTCCACATAAAAGTATACTAAAACGGTACTTTAGACCAAAAAATCGTGCAATGCATGTTAAACGGATTTTCGAAATTTCGGCCATTGAAATTTTTGAATTTCTTGGAAAGGCGTTTGGTACAAGTCAAAAATATACTAAATGTAATTAGTATTGTGGTTATTTTGTTGAACTATTTATGGTTTTTAATCCAAATTTTTAATATTTTTAATTAGGCTTAAGCTCATGAAATTTAATTTTCATTAAATTATTTTTATGAAGAAAGGAATTTTACAACATGAAAATTTATTAAAGATGTTATTGATAATCTTTCATTCTTGACGTGGCTCGGGCTCGAACCCTGGCCGGCAGGTTACCATGACATGTTTCGATCGCAACCACTCGATCTCCTCAGATGGATTTGCCGTCTTACACTCGCAGCCATCGACGACTGCTGACGTCAATAGTCAAACATCAATCCTTAAACCAAATTGTATTTAAACATTTGGTAGATCGAAATTTGCTTTCCTGAATGATTATCCATTTTAATTGATTTTACATGTTTTTTCCTTACTTCTGTTTTTTCGTACTTTTGTCAAGAATTTTTCTTGAAGTCCAAGTACATTTTTTTGTTTTTTCATTTTGTCTTTCTTTTTTCTGTTGACCTTTTTCAGCACAACTTGAAGGACAAATGTACACATAGAGCTCGTGCCTTAGCTTTAACAATAATTAGTATTGTGGTTATTTTGTTGAACTATTTATGGTTTTTAATCCAAATTTTTAATATTTTTAATTAGGCTTAAGCCACGTCAAGAATGAAAGATTATCAATAACAATTTTAATAAATTTTCATGTTGTAAAATTCCTTTCTTCATAAAAATAATTTAATGAAAATTAAATTTCATGAACTTAAGCCTAATTAAAAATATTAAAAATTTGGATTAAAAACCATAAATAGTTCAACAAAATAACCACAATACTAATTATTGTTAAAGCTAAGGCACGAGCTCTATGTGTACATTTGTCCTTCAAGTTGTGCTGAAAAAGGTCAACAGAAAAGAGAAAGACAAAGTGAAAAAACAAAAAATGTACTTGGACTTCAAGAAAAATTCTTGACGAAAGTACGAAAAAACAGAAGTAAAGGAAAAAACATGTAAAATCAATTAAAGTGGATAATCATTCAGGAAAGCAAATTTCGATCTACCAAATGTTAAAATACAATTTGGTTTAAGGATTGATGTTTGACTAGTGACGTCAGCGGTCGTCGATGGCTGCGAGTGTAAGACGGCAAATCCATCTGAGGAGATCGAGTGGTTGCGATCGAAACATGTCATGGTAGCCTCCCGGCCGGGGTTCGAGCCCCAGCCACGTCAAGAATGAAAGATTATCAATAACAATTTTAATTAATTTTCATATTTGTAAAATTCCTTTCTTAAAAAAATAATTTAATGAAAATTAAATTTCATGAACTTAAGCCTAATTAAAAATATTAAAAATTTGGATTAAAAACCATAAATAGTTCAACAAAATAACCACAATACTAATTATTGTTAAAGCTAAGGCACGAGCTCTATGTGTACATTTGTCCTTCAAGTTGTGCTGAAAAAGGTAAACAGAAAAAAGAAAGACAAAATGAAAAAACAAAAAAATGTACTTGGACTTCAAGAAAAATTCTTGACAAAAGTACGAAAAAACAGAAGTAAGGAAAAAACATGTAAAATCAATTAAAATGGATAATCATTCAGGAAAGCAAATTTCGATCTACCAAATGTTTAAATACAATTTGGTTTAAGGATTGATGTTTGACTATTGACGTCAGCAGTCGTCGATGGCTGCGAGTGTAAGACGGCAAATCCATCTGAGGAGATCGAGTGGTTGCGATCGAAACATGTCATGGTAACCTGCCGGCCAGGGTTCGAGCCCGAGCCACGTCAAGAATGAAAGATTATCAATAACAATTTTAATAAATTTTCATGTTGTAAAATTCCTTTCTTCATAAAAATAATTTAATGAAAATTAAATTTCATGAACTTAAGCCTAATTAAAAATATTATACTAAATGTACTTCTGAGCTAAAAGACTATTTCAGATGTCTTCAGTAGAATTGAATGGCGATCTTTTCTTAGAATATATTAACCCTCTAACACTCATTGTAAAGGTCTTGTAAGACCAAAAAATCGTGCAATGCATGTAAAACGTATTTTCGAAATTTCGGACATTGAAATTTTTTAGTTTCTTGGAAAGGCGTTTGGTACAAGTCAAAAATATACTATATGTACTTCTGAGGTAAAAGACTATTTCAGATGACTTCAATAGAATTGTATGGCGATTCTTTTCTAAGAATATATAACCCTCTTACACTGATTTTAAGGGGTCATTATTTAAACTTTCACACAAAAAAAATATTATATTTCGTAAATAACAGATTAGAATTTTTCAAAAGAACACCTTTTAGTTTGCGGCTTACCTGCTGCAGACTGCAAATAATTTTCGGAAGTGAGGCATATCGTCGCAGGAATTAAAGAACGCTGTAACTGACAAAAAATCGAAAATACGTTTTTTTTGCGTTGAAAATTCACTTACGCAAAAAAAAAAGCTGTAAGCCGCAGAATCACCGGGAATAATAGACTTGAGAGGGAATGTTAACAGCGTTTTTAAAATCATGTTCGTATATATTAAAAAAATTTGATTTGTTTTATAAAAGAAAAAAGTGCTCACCTTAAAATCATTATATAAGCCAGGAATTACTTGACAACAAACTTTACACTTGTGTCGTATTTTTTTTTAAAATATTTTTTAAAGGTTTTTTTTTTATTATTATTATATTCTTAATTTTCTTTTTAAATATTATTACATTATAATAAAATAGAATAATTTGTTTATAATTATATTGTTTTTTTTTTTTAATATTTAACTTATAAAGGAAAAAAAAAACAATTGTAGCATGAAGAGAAAGAAAAGAATTTCTAAATAAGATAACTTTTTTAACAAAACATATTTTAATTCTTTTTTTCTACGGATTTATCTATTTTTTTAATTTTTATTATATTTTACTTAATATTAGTTAAAAAAAAATTAAAGAGTCGGGGGTGGAAGAGAAGAAATAAGATAAAAGAAGTTAATTTGTATCTTAATTACCAATAAAACACTTTCGAATTATAATTTATACTAAATTGTAAGTCTGGATTCACACTATGAAAGTTTTCTGTCAGAATGTCTGAGTTTATTGGTTAGAGAGAAGAGAATAGCATGTTCTCTTTGTGTAAAACTCTCAGTCAGGGGTGTGCTGGAAATCGCAAACGCAAAACGCAAGAATTTTAAAAGTCGTTTTTTAGTAAGATTTCTGTAATAAAAGAATTTTATAACAATTATTATTCAAACAGTTCTCTATTAAACAGAATTTTTTAACAAAAATTATAAAATTTGATTAAAAGTGTATTATAAACAGCCTCCAAATTCTTGCGTTTTGCGTTTGCGAATTCCAGCACACCCCCCAGTGTGAACTCAGACTAACTAAAGGTGGTGGTAGTGGATTGGGTGATTGTTTTGTTGGATTGTTAATTGGTTTGTTGAGTTTAAAATTTTAATTATTAAAACATAATATAATGCAATTAATTAAAGTTTTGTTATATTTTATGTTAATCCTAACTACTTGTGTACATATGTGTGTGTTTTTAATTGTTGTGTGGCTTCGTGTATAAATTTTTTGTTCAATTATTTCAGTCACTGCAAAAAGTTAAGATTTTATTTTAAATGAGAAATAATATAACAAATTATACATTCAGATTTATGTATTTTAATATGTAAGGAAACACAACTATTAAAAACAATTTTATCAAAAAACTTTAAATTTTTTAAATAAACTTCTCCAGTATAAATACGAATTTACATTAGGAAATATTGCTTTTGAGAATTTCAATTTTTATACTGCCTGAAACAAAAAAAAAAGTAAAAATATTTCTGTTAAATTTGTAATTGTTGGTTAAAAATCAATTTATATAAAAATTAAAACTTGCTGCAAAAACTTCCCTAATGTAGAAACAAACTAAAAAGTTTTCTTTAAAGCAATTTTTATTTTTATAAAAATCTGTTGAGATGAGAACGAAAATAGTTTGACCAACAAACAAAGTAGTAGTAGGAGAAACAATTTATATATACACAATATTACTTGACAATTAAAGAAAGTTTAATGAAAAAAAAAAAAAAAAAATAATAATAATTAAAGCGTCTGATATTTTGTTGCATTTAGTTGCTGTAGATAATATGTATATAAATAGTAATCGCTGCTTTCTAATTTAAATATTTTTTTTTTTAGCTCAAAAATTTAGAAAATGTGGGGTACATTTAAAAGTACAACACACTCACAAAACAGATATACATTATGTACAATATAAAATGAAAAACATTATAAAGTTAAATCTTATCTAGGTGTCTCCAAATATACATTTGACATTGTAGGCGTTTTATGCATTTGTTATGGTTTCTTAATTTTTGCTAAACAAATTTATTTTGCTAATTGTTCGTTTGCTGGTTGAATCAAAGAATACTAAGCGTTTTAGACTTTTTCATTTAAAACGCACATTTCATTGAAATTACAATTGTCTAAACTGTGGGTGAAAACTTTGCGCAAGGTAGCTAAACTGCAAAGATCCTGGTCGATAGGGCAGCCCGGTATATGAACGACTTGCTCTTGATGCAACGTTAAGACCTTAAAGCCTTCTTTACTACAACTAAAAATATAAAGAGAAAATAAATTGAAATTTTCTAATAAAATATTGTATGTATTCGAACTTACTCATATAAAAGAAAAGCCACATTTGTGGCAAAAGCATCAATGGCACTTGTACGCCATTTACGTTGTTTGCCATAGTCTTTAAACGTCAAAGGTAACTCATCCTTATACAGACCCATATGAGCCAATACTTTTAATAAAGTGCCCGAATGTGTAAAATAAAATGTTGAATTAGGCAAGGAAGACTGAGGGCTGTAAGGGGAATCCAAAGTTACATAAATAAAATTTTGCATTGCAATACGACCACTTACTTTATATGGTCAAACATATTCCCTATTGCTGGACAGGCAATTTGATGTGTCAATTCATAGCCATATCCATCATTCCAATAGTACTCTAAATCTTCAACAAATTCTAAAATTTGTATAGATTTAGGATCCAGCAATTGACACCATACCGAGGGTTCTTTGCGTCGCTGCCAGGCAGTTTCAAATGCACACACTGTATAAATAAGCCTGGCAGTGTAGGCATCAATGTTATTTAACTTAGTTTTATTGCGCAGTTGCTGAAGAACATCGTGCATATGATTCGTTTGCAAAAATTTACGCACATTGTCAAATGTTTGGGGATTTTTATCGACATCAGTTTTCCAGCGATTACATAATTTATAAAACTGAAAAGATAACCAGAAAATTCACACCATTATTTTTCGAAAATCATTTTAAATATCAACTTTCTTAAACTAAATTTTCCCTAGTACAAGTACCTGGTGATGGTTCGTATACAGCCACCGTATTGTCTACAAAACCTACGGCTAAAGATAACTTGTGTAGGTGAAAAGCTAGACAGGAGGGATGTCCTATTTTTGAACCCATAAAACTATCATTACTACGTAAAGAACTTTGTACACGTCCGCCTTGTTGTGTACTATAAATGTTAATTTTATTGGCGCTGCCTGAAGCCACTAGGTCGGCAGATTGGTGGGCCGCTATAGCGGTTACATCATTGCCCACATCCCATTGATGTAGTATGCCACCATTGGGCGCCTTCGAACGCAGATCTATGACACTTATTTTGCCTTGAGAACAACCAGTCACCAAAGTTGTCTGATTGTCCTTAAGGCAACAGCTTAGTATTGCACCAGAATGTTCGCGATAGACACGAATACGAGCCTCTTGAGGTGAGCAACGTTTATCGTACAGGCGTACACTTCCATCACCGCAACCGCCTACAATTATTTCACTGCGTGCATTACTGGCAAAGGGTGAGAGCACCCGTATACTGTGTTCACTGCCAATGGCAATATCGCTGATACGCAACTCACGCTCTACGTCCCAAATGCGTATGAAACGACTTGTTCCTCCAGCTACCACCAATTGTTGTGAGCATTGTTGCCAGGCAGTTACCAATCCACAGCCATCTGCAGCTATATCCTTGCGTGTATATTTCGAGTTGGAACCCAAACTAGGGGAAGCGCCTAAATAGTTAGATTGCAAGGAAGGCAAGGCTACCCAGGCTGTTATCAGGCGGCCAGGAATATCTCGTGCTTGCTCCTCGGATGTTGCACTTGTATTAGGTTGCCAAATACGTACAACGCCATCTTCATGACCGGCCAAAGTTAAAGGCATATCATGGGGATTTAAAAACTCTATAGCACTTACACGAGCTACGGAACTGTGAGCTGTGTGGGGAGGTGGAGAAGCCGACGAGGTTCTTCGGCGTGTAGTGGCAGCATTCGATGGCACAGCAGTTGGTGTAAAAGTTCGAAGTGAATCCCGTTGCCAGTCGTACAGCAGAACTTTCTCCTTGTAGGCTACAGCAATTTGTTGTTCATATGGAAGTAATCGAACCAGAGAGGGAGTGGATTGTGTTTTGCGTAACCAACTTTGGGTCTCAATACGTAAAAATCGCGATTGTTGTTCTCTGGCTTGACGTCGTATTTGGCGATTGCGTTCGTAACGACATTCTCGTGTCCTTAGTACCAAATCATTTTTATCAATAGGAAAAACTTGTACACGTTCACTGCATTTATCAGCTGCATAGCGGTGTTTTCCTGGTCGGGTGAAATAGGAAATTGCCCAAGGGATGAATTCAGTTCTTACAATTGGTTTCAGAGTATGCGATTTGGTTTCAAAATTATTATCACTTGTACTGCTATGACCAGAGGCTGAACCATCCCCTCCACCTGCTGCAACTCCCACTCCTACACTGCCAACTCCGCCACCGCCATTACCACTAGTTGCATTCGGTTCATTTATAATATTTGTCGCTGCAGAGGGGCCAGGACAACTATCTGTCTCGTCATTCATTGAAGTGGTGCGCAGTTTACGGTGCAAAACGCCCTGAGGATCATTGACCAAGTTTCTTAATTTCGGCGTCCAATGATTCGATTGATTGCCATGTTGGCCTCCTACAGGAGGAGATTCGCCAGCACCCCCTGCTGTGAGGTAAGATACACGTGTATTGGGACTTGGCGGTAGGCTTACACTAAGACTAATACATTTTTCATTAGTTGCCTCTTTGGCTGTAATCAAGCAAAGAGCCGCATTCTCAATGTGTTTTGTAATCTCTTGTGCTATCTCCGCCACCTTGGGAAATGGATCTTGGCCTAGCAGATAAATGCCCTGCCAAAGCTTCAGAAAAATCGATTGAAAAGGTATGGCGGCCGAACTTATATTTGAAATAGAACTAGAGCTTACACCTCGTCGCATGGTTGCATTACGTTCTAGACTGTGTGTGGAATGATGGTGCATGGCACCATGAACACCACTGGCAGTGGTTGATGTGACGCCCGTAAGAACATGGCTTACACTGGCGCTGCGATCACCAGATGAAGAAGACGACGAGGACATTGGTTGTTCTTGTAAATAGACCGTGACAAATTGCGATTCAAATAATAGAACCATCCATTGTAAAGCGGCGGCCAATTCCAAGCGCACCAATGGAGACATATCTTCACTAACACTTTCGATTAAAGTTATGGCTATAATACGGTCAATATTGTTGGCATGTTCCTCCGAGCGATCTGTTACCGAACTAATGAAAGTGCCCAATGCAAAAACAGCTGCAGCTCTAACTTCTGGTATAGGGTCTTTAAGTAAAGGATAGAGCTTCTCATGAGCCAAATCTCGAACACCTGACCAGCGTGCTTTTTCAAAATTTTGCCACAGCATTCCTTGAATTGTGAAGAGAAAGTTAATAAAAACATAATTGGGAAATTTTTGAGTTGTAAATGATGGTATTACCTAAACATATGGCCAACCATTGCCTTAAAAGCCAACTTTCATCATTTAGCTGTTCCAGACATATGGACACCAAAGAACCCTGCAGGGCACTTGTTTGACCCAGTAAGAAATTATTTACAATGCAGGCCAAAACAAAAGCTGATAAAGTGCGATATTCCTTTGCAACCGAGGTGTCCTGTAGCACCGCCAAAAAGTATTTATGATCCTTAACTAAATCCACCTGGCAAGAGGGATCAACAGCCAATATTTTGGCCCATATGAAGACCAAGACAGGACGCAATTCTTTGGCAGAACTTTGTAAAAGTTTAAGTACATAAGGAAATATACCAACACCCAGGGCCAAATCTACTGCCCAAGGCCCCAAATCCAAAAAGCGTGCCAAAAGCTCCAGAGCACGCAAGCGATGTACTTGAGAAAGCAACACCTGCAAAACAATGGGCAGTTGTTCAGGGGGAGTACGCGACTCCGATTCACGATCCAGCCAAACTTGAAATGCTGTCAATTGCTCCTCAAAGAAAGGCAATTGTTTGTAGGGAGCGCCATGCTCTAAGATATCCGGTAACTGCTGCAAAGCTAAATCCACCACCAAATCCCAGGCCGTCCACATAGGATGACGGAAACAAGGCGGTAGTGCTGGATGCGATACGGGCGTGCAATCGTGTGATCGAAGAATTCTTTCGGCCAATAAAAAATTACGAAATAGGCTGGCCACTAGTAAATCTTGTCTAAATAATTTTTGAAACAACTCTCGTGGCAATGTATTCCATGCAATAGTGTCCGTTATGGCAGTAAATACCCAATTCAGCTCCCCCAACATAGTGCGACGATCATTAACCTTACCCGGTATCTTATCAATGAACTCTGTGTGCAGGCGAGGAACTAAAACAAATTTCTCTCGCATTGTATACCATTTTAAGGCAATATTAATGGGTGTGGTTAGGCAGGAAGTAAATAAATCAGCTGGCAACTGAGCATTCATGGGCAAAATTTCACCCACAGAACAGGCAGCCAAGTGAATGCAATTCTTGTAGCTGGGTGGTAGGCTAGACGATTGAACGCTAGGATGAAAACGCTGGGTAGCTATAGCCTTTTGGACTTCACGTTCTTGTTGCTCTGCAAACTGTAAAAAGGATTGTATAATAATTCCGGCATTTGAGCAGTCATAGACATAGATTGAGGGATCGTCCATCCAACTTTGCAGTTCAAATATACTTAGAGGTATGTACTGGGTGAAAGTTTTATTAAACACCCATATCTCACCATTAGCCGTAGGCTTGGGTACCCCATGACCATTGTAGTGAAACAAAATGCGCTCACCCTTGGCATTGCGTCTCAAAGAAATGCACAATTTCTTCACATCCTCTACGGTGGGATCATGGCATTTTTTGTAACGTGCCCTCGGCTGCCATCTCTCGTATTGCATTTGTAAATTCGAACCTATGAGATCCATTGCCTTAGCTGCCGAAACCGAAGAAGGATCTATCCAACATTCCAAGCGAGAACAAGGTTGTATTTTCATGACATCTGGCGGATCAACACCTATATTTAGGCATAAAACCAAAGCCACACTGGCGGTTTTCATGCGTTCCCGAATGCGCCATGGCTGCCGGTCGCATTCAATTGACTCTATGGCCTCATGGTGCCGCTTAGCTTGAAAGCACAAGGGACAACAAAAGTCGGACACTATGTCTATACATTCCCCCATCGAAATTTGTTGCAAGGCCCTAGTTACCTGTTGACCGTCATTGGACATTGAAGTTTTACGGCTAATCGACATGTTAGAATAACTGCCTAAAGAAGTCAGCGAAGTGGCCACTTTACCCGAACTCTCACTGGTGTTGGTGCCGAAACTTGAGGCACATCTCACGCTTTTTGTTGTAGAATTTCCCGAAGTTATGTTTTCACTTGCTCCCACAGACGCTGTATTTACTGCTGAATCATTTATATAGTGAGTCTCGATCATTGATTAAAGTTTGGAATTTCTTTAGCACATTAACAAGAAAAATTTCGAAACCATCAGCAACAACAACAATCAAACGTAAAAGAAAACATTTACGGCAACAACAATTAACAACAGTAGCAGCAGCAGCAATAGTAATAGTAAAAGTTTTTGCAGCAACAACAATGAATGAAGTGAGTTGTAAATTAACAAGGCGTCTTTCAGGCCTTTACAAATGCAGAGTTGGAGGGCGTTATATAGCCATTTTTATTAAAATTTCATTATAATTTTATTTAATAATCTCCTTTCTTTAATTTTAATAAAATTTTTAATTTCTTCTGCACAATAGTTATTTTTACTTAACAAATTGCGGCCGAATTCTTGGAATTCTCTTGGTTAAACTATGTGTAGTACAATCAAAACAACATAACCACAATTTTTGCGTAGGAAAAGTTTTTCCTAATGATTTTTTTCCAACACTTTTTACTCGAGTTTTTCTTGATTCACTTGAAGATTTTTGAGCTTTTTACATAAGTTTCATTTAATTCACTTTATAGTAATTTTATTTTCGATATTAAACGATTTGTTTTTTGTGTATTATTGTAAAATAAAAATAGAAGAAAAACGCAACCACGTTAATCTGAAAATATACGCAGCATTTTTTCACAGTTCAACTTTTTGACTTTTTTCACTCTCATTGTCGCATGCATAATGAAAGGATGAGAGTTGCCAGATAAATTATGCATTTATTAATATAAACAAACAAAAACAACAAAAATGCATTGAATCTGTCGTACAAACCAATATAAACAATTTAAAAAAAATGTGTAAACCGGTTTTTTTTTTACAGAAAAGCAACTTTATGTACATATTTATTCTTAATTTACCGGTAATAATTAAATTTACGAATGGCATCACTACAACAGTTTTTCCCCTCTCTTTATTACAAATTCAACAGAGTTCCCAGACCTTTCCGATTCGTTTCCTTATTTGCAAATGTTCATTCCCGATTTTCTTAAACCCAAAAAGCCACATCATATAACACTTTAAAATTTTTGACTATATGAATTTTTTCTCTTGATTTATACAAATCATATGATGATCATTTATTCTTTTTATCGTTTTAAAAATTAGGCAGATTATTCAAATCAGACGATTTGAATAATCTGCCGATTTTGCTGTCTTATCTAAAATTTTGTTACACATACAGACACACATAAAACATTTAATTATTTATGAATATTTACACATTTTAATTAATTACACTGTGTTCAGCCCTCGATTTTTTTCGGCCAAAAGTTCTGATATTTAATCTTGTATTAATTGGGCCCAAGGAATCAAACAGCATTCATATTTATATGAGCTATTCTATATAAAGTGTGAATTCTATAGATTCTAGAATTCAATATATCCATTTCACTGCAAACAAGGAATACAAATAAGTTTATGCAAGGTTAATTTGTTCTTATGAATATTACTTTTGCGATTTGTGTGTGTAACATTAACTCAAACAGTGTTCGAAAATAAACACTAAATATCGTTTTCTAATGTTCGGTTCGGTAGACTTGTGGAAAACACAAACGCTAATAGTGTTTGCGTAGAAAATCATTAAAAAAATAACGTTTCCCTGTTAGTCATCTTTCGAACACAAAAATATTACTGTTTTTATCGAACTCAACAAAAGATGTGAACATTTATTCCGTTCGGTTGTTTTTGAAAACCCACAAACTTCAATGTGTTCGGTTCGGCTCGTTAATGTTCGTCCCTTTTTGCTGGTAAAAAAAAACATTTTTACAAAAACAAAATACACACACGAAAAAAACATTAAAATAAAATGTTTGTCAACAGTATCACTACAATTGTTCTGTTTTTTAACGAAGAACCGAACATTATATAATGTTCGGTTTTTTCTTGAAAATAGTTACGAACGGTATTAAGGGTTGTGTATGTCTACACAATCACTAAAAAAATGGATATCGTTCCTGGGTGTGTGAGCCGAACGTTAAATAATGTACTGTTTATTTTCGAACACTGAACTCAAATGTATAATTTGGGACATGGAACACTGAACTCAAATGTATAATTGGGCCATGATTTGGGAGACAGGCATGTGTAATTTCCAAATTCTTTATTGGCAGCACTGAATTAATGCCTTATTAATTAAGGTTGCCACACTAAAGCATTTTAGACTACGGCTAGTATATGAAAATAACGTAATCGAAAGAAAACAACAACCAATTTATTATTGGATATTTATGCTAAATATTAAAAAATATGTACGAGATAAAATCACATGCACATTTTTCGGGGTCATATAAATACAAATCTAGAAAGTGTGTGTCTGATAACGACAAACTTTTTCTATAATTGTAACGAGTTTTACAATTTCTTGAAGACTGAAAACAGGAAAGAAATTACAACTTCTTTACATGCAGTCTACAACAGACATGAAATGCTTAACTTTAACACTAATATGATGTTAGTGTTAGGTATAAACTCATCATGTTAGAAGTTTTCTCATGTTATAACACGGTTGTTAATGCAAATGTTTTAACAACGCTTTTATAACTTCAAGTTATAACAGCAAATCATGTCAGTTGTAGACGGGCAGTTATATATTGTATTTAAATATTTATGTCAATAAATATGTTAATACCTATATTTTTTTATAAAAATCAATGGTATAAGATCGTCTGAAAAACGATTGTGCCTTATGTTTTAAGTACAATTATTAATAATAATTAGTTGTAAATCACTTTTGAATAATTGTTTAAAAATTATTTTGAGTATAAATACCTAAGTAAAAAAAAGTCTCCTAATGCAACGATGAACTCCAATCAGTAAAATAAAGATATTACCCTTTTAGTTACAAAAATAATGAATTCAAATGTTGCTTTTAATAAAATTTATGTTGAGTTAAATACATTCAATTTATAAAGTATCACTATCCAGTGTGACATAAAGAATGCATTACATTCTGCTGGTGTCTAATAATTGTAAATTTTTCTGTACATACAATATACTTCATTGCTGTCCAAAGAAAAGCTAAGTAAAATGTAACAAGAAGATACAATATAATAGTCTGGTGGTGTATAAAGTCATTTCTGAAAATTTAAGGAATAGTTCTATTACAAAAAATCAACAAGAAATAAAAATCAAATTTTTAACAAATTGTGTTTCAGATTTTGCGTTGCTCATTTTGTATTCCGGCTAAAACTATACGAAATTTATTTATTGTTTTGAAAAAATTCAGCATAATTAATTCAATTTATTAATACAATTTTGTCTCGATACAAATTATAGAAGTAATTCAAGATTGGTTTTAAAATAAGATTATAGCTTTTTAGGTTATTAAAATGTAATTTTATATTAACTATAGTTCTTGTGCACACAAAACAATGGCTTGTCGTAACCGTGTGTAAGAATTTATAAAATACTACCTGTAATTTAGGTTCCTAAAATGCTCAGGTAACTCACGGGAGCTTATACGCAGCTGAAGAATATTTAACAATTGCATCTATTAAAAGGTGTTCAAATACAAATGAGAAACCTTGTTTCTATAAACTCAAACCAAATTTAATGTTCTATAAATATGTACCTAGTTTGGTCAAGAAATCAAAGGGAAAAACTATTAAATATTGCTGCGAAACACTTGAGTTTGGTGGTAAAAGAAAGACCAATAGAAAAGGATACTTTGTTTCATTTACATGACGTTTTTGTGATTTGTTATTGTTCTTAAGTCCTCGTCCATATTATTAAACATTTGCTGAAAAATACGAAGAAAGAAGAAAAACGACTGGAAAAGTGTACTTCGTTTTGTGTACAAGCAGTTTTTGTGAGTTTGTAATTGAAAGAAAGAGAGAAGGCATACAAAATGATTAAACGCTGGAAACCAAGTTTAATTGTATGAAAACGAATGCGGATTCAGAAGATGATTGAAGAAAGTTTCTGCAACAAATGTTTCATAATTTGGATGAGAACTAAGAAACTGCAAAAAGTTTCAAAAGAGACCCTAGTTTCAAAAGAGACCCTAAAAGAAATGAATCAGCGAATAGCCACATTTTTCACGTTGGTGTTAAGAAAATGATAGAAAGAAATAACCGAAATCAAGTTTTCTGTCATTTCTATCCATCATTTTCTTAACACCAACGTGAAAAATGTGACTATTCGCTCATTCATTCATTCAATCAAATTTTCTGTCATTTCTATCTATCATTTTCTTACCAACGTGAAAAGACTTTAAAAAAGTTTTGCAGCAAATGGTTCTTAATCTAGACGGGGACAAAATAGCATTTTCTTAAAATTTTTTCAAAAATTTTAATATATGAACATATTATATAAATATATATATATATATATATATATATATATATATAGTATATATTTACGTTTTTAATTTTGGAATCCTAAGTTTTTTTATTTCGGTTTTTTTAAATGAATTTCCCAATTTCCCATGTTCTAAAAAATGTCACATATTGGCAACTCTTGCGGAAACTAGGTATTACCATATTAAAAGTAATGCTGCGGTAGGCACAGGAATGTTTTCAAAATTTTAAAATAAAAGTTAACTTCATCTTTCATTGAAAATGTTAAAATAATTAAATTTAATAAATATCACTTACTCTTAATACGGGATCTTTGTGTAAGGCCTCTGGATAAACTATGTTACCAATACGATGTCTACCAAATAAACCGGTAGCAAAACTTTGCGCACTCTTAAATGTTCTTTGAGTAGCGGTGTATTTGAAGAAATACTGCTTTGGATTGTAAGCATCGGGCAACAGAGTTGGAAATCTGTTTTGCATACGTTCAGCAAGCTCTATAAGTTCATCTTCTCCTTCTGCCACTAAATATTTCTGTTCTTCAGCCGTGGCATTAAAGTTCCATTCCCTTAATTTTTTTAAATGTTTAGGACACAATTCAACATCTTTGTTTGCCAAAATGCTATCCCTCAAAGAATTTATTAGAGTTCTAATATGTTCTATAACCTTTTTACTAGGATTTCTAGTACCATGACGTATCACCGACCAAATGCGTAAGGGTTGACAACCTGTAAAACAAGTTTTCAAATAAGTATAAATAGCTTAAAAATCATTGCAAATACCAACTACCTTTATACGTTTTTGGTTTATCATTCAAATTGGCCACTACCCGATAAGGCGTTTTAGTAGACAAATATTTTTCAATATCAGATCTGGGTATTTCATTGCACAATTCGGTTTCCTTTGATGATAACGCACCCACTACATTATCATCACCTCTATTGACATTGATTCTTAAGATAAGTAATATTAACACAACAACAAATAGACGAAGAGACATTGTAAAATAGTTTTAGTATTTTTGCATTGAAATGCAAAAACTTGTCAGATGTAGTTAAAAAATAAATTAGACGAGGAAGTTAAAATAGGTTGAAAACAAATAAAATGATTAAGATTTCTAACGCTTGCTGCACACTATTTTATACCAACACAGAAGAAAGACAAATATTTACAAGAACAAAAATGTAAACAAAAGCATGACAAGCAGCTGGTGTTAGAATTTGATTTTTACATGCCAGGAAGTTAAAACAGGGTGCGTCATACACCAATTTATATATTATTAGAGATGTGATATTTTGTATGTTTGGGATGGTAATGACAGTTAAAAATTTAAATCAAATTTCTTATGTAACCCTTTGCTTATGCTATGTTCATACGACGACAAAAACCACTCGTTTTGCTCTCTGAAACTAGATTGTCAAACATGCTGTTCATACGATTCATTCTGGTTTCATTTTGACATTTTTTTTTGTGTTGTTATTGTGATTTTATTTAAAACAGATAAAAAAGTAATTAAAAGTTAAAAATATATTATTTAATACTTTTATTAATATTATTATTTGATAATTATCACTTTATTTTATTAAACATCAATTTTTATTTTGTATTTTATTTTGTTTTGATTTTTTTGAGAGCTAGTTCAGATAAACTAACGATAATTGTTATCAAAATTAGAGATGATAGTACATTTTTCCTGTTTCGCAGCCTGTTTCAAAATGAAACGACCTGTTTCGCTCACAAAATTTTGTATGGGGAAACAAGTCGTTTCAGTCATGTTTGGGGCGCGAAACAGGAATAAGAGAGCGAAACACGAATATAGCTGTCCGTGTGAACATGGTATTAGGGCCTTATGCTATGTTCATACGACGTTATAAACCACTCGTTTCGCTCGTTGAAACTAGTTTGCCAAACATGCTGTTCATACGATTCATTCCTGTTTCATTTTGACATTTTTTTGTGTTGTTAGTGTGATTTTTTTTAAATAGATAAAAAAGTAAATAAAACTTAAACATATATTATTTAACACTTTTACTGATATTATTATGTTATAATTATCACTTTATTTTTTTAGACATCAATTTTTATTTTGTTTTTTTCTTTGTTTTGCTTTTTTTTTGAATGCTAGTTCAGCTGTTTCGCAGCCTGTTTCAAAATGAAACGACCTGTTTCGCTCACAAAATTTTGTATGGTGCTTCCTAAATAAGAGCGAAAATATTTTTTTTTTTTAAACTTCCTATTTGCATGCATTTTATACGAAATAATATTTTATTGTATTAAAGTTGCAATAAATGAACTCAAGAAGCTTATTATAAAGGAAATAAACCAAAAACGTTATTAAAAAGGCAGTGACGTAAAAATTTGTGTCAGATGGGGGATTGCAAAAATAATAATAAATAAAAGTGATAAAAAAATAAAATAAATTAATTTAATAAACAACTTTGATTAATAAATTAATTAACAAAAAATAGATAGCAATGAAATTTGAAGAACTTACTGCCTGTTTAACAATGTCGATCGTCAACGTACTCTTCTAAAGTTTACAGTATTACACATTGGAAGCCCTCATGGTGTCCATCATTAATTGTTTATTTAAAAGTGAAAGTTTGTGGAGTTTTTGGGAAAAAGGTAAAAACAAATTAATAATACCAAGTAAATATATACTTTTAAAACTAACCCACTTTAGTACTCCATGGGGTACTTCGGTGGGTTATATGGTCCCCTCCTAGGACATCGTAATGTTAAATGGACCACCTTTTACCCATGTATTTGAAGTACTCCTACTCCTTTATGGACTACTCTTTACATGCATGTACCCTGCAAATAATATTGGACCACCTGATCCATTTTGATAAAATGGACTGGTCCAATGTAATGCAAGCATGGACCATGTCATTGTTAAAAAGTGTTTGTAGTGAGACGACATGTCTTCATTTTTTAACGACGTACTTTCGTTTTCAAACGACTTTAAAACTAATCCTCTTGACTATACCATGGAGTAGTTTTAAAGCTACTCCTTTGTAGTCCAAAGCTGGGTTATATGGTCCTCCCCTAGGACATCGTAATGTTAAATAGACCATGTTTTTCCATACGTTTGGGTTACTTTTGGACTAGTCCTTGTCCCTTGTGGACTACTCTTTATACGCGTGTTTGAACTGGTCCTATTATTTGCAGGGTATGGACTAGTCTCGTTATCTGCAGGGTATGTGTCAAATAACTTTAATAGCTCAAATTAGACGTGACATAAACATAATGTCACAGCCGTAACGGCGAATTTAGAAGCCAAAATTGAATATGTCTTTTTGGTAATACAGTGGCTATGGTAATACAGTCACGTCTAATTTGCGCTTTAACCCAACAAGCACGGAGGTTTGATTTCGAATTGAAAATGATTTGAAATCAAACGTTTTCTCAAACGACAAACGTTTGATAATGATTTCTCAACAAAAAGGGGAAATTATTTTCAAATTGAAAAATGTCTTTATTTTCAACTTGCTTTCAAACGTAATTCTCAAATGTTTTTCAAATGTGGATTATAATACAATGTGGAATATAAATAAAAATCTTTTATTTATTTTAATTTATCATTTATTTAAATAAACTGTGAGATAAACATTCGGCACCATAGCTTAAAAATGAAAAAAAATGTTCTTTCCGTCCTCTTATTCTTGGAAAGAAAAACTACTTGGCTCCCTTTTATAGTGGAAGGCCAATGTGCGCGGCATGCGGCTGCGGGCGATAATAGCATTGCCATTGTAAAAATGTAAGCATTGTTGAGAAAAATGTTCATACAAAAAAAAAAAGACATCACAAAAATTAAGACTTGGTATTAATTGGAAAAGATGCCGCGCGGTAAATTTGAATTTTTTCAACTTTTGCTTAAAGCCGCGTGAAGTAGACGTTGCCATACACACAAATAATCATTTAACAAAAGAAACTAAAAAAAACATTACAAATGAAGTGGAAAAAAATCAAATTTGATAAGTAAATTGTTATTCTGTTCAAATAAATCGTTTTTTTATAGATCGAACATTTTTTAACAGCTTATTCAACATTTACCGCTTTAAAATGTGCCGCTTTCATTTGCCTTACAAAAAAATTTCAAGCGAAAAACTAAACAACTGATCGCCGCCCGCAGCCGCATGCCGCGTACATTGGCCTTCCACTATTATTTTGAGGATTGTAGCACCGCGATCGTTCAACAAACTTTCTCACTTTTCCGTTTTATTTTCCGTTTTTTTGTATTTTTAATCATTGTAATTACCCACAAATAATTTTTATTTTTCACAAGAAATAAAATTTATTTTTAATAGTAAAACACATGTAACCACAAAGTAAAAAATGTAACTTTAATCGCCATTTTTAATGATTCAATTTATTTTTCGCTTTAGTATTGCCAAGTTTATTTTTTATTTGAATTTAACATTTGACATCAAATTGACAAAACATTTGATATCAAATGTTTATTTTCAAATCATTATCAATTTGAATTTAAATGTTAAATCAAACAATTATAAAACGTTTGAGAATTGTGTTTGATGTCAAATGATAAAGTCATTTCATATCAAAGGCTTGACTTCGTGTTTGTTGGGTAAGAACTTCAAATGTTTTTTGTGTGCCTGTTTGTTTTTTTTAGTGTTTTCGTTGGTGTTGTTGTTTTTATACGTTTTTCTAAAAATTATCAAAACATTTGAATTTGCAGTTATTAATATAGTCCAATAAATATATACTTACCCATATTAAATGTTGTTTGTTTTGTTCGTTCTCCGTGTCATTTGTTTATGTTACCATCAGGGCTGCCAGATAAATTTTTGAGTAAATCGTCAATTTCCTGAGAAGAAATAAAAAAATCGTCTTTCACGTTTCAAAAAATCATCAAAAAATCGGAAAACTTAAAGTTTAGTGTTTTTTAACAATGTTTTGTAACACGACTGAGATTCTTCCAAAGCACAGCGAAAGACGCTACATCAATCGTTGTGGGAATCGTTTAAAGGCCTAACCATAATATGCTTTAGTTGGATTAAGCAAATGTGGGAATACATGTAAATCATATGAAGCAAACCATATTGAACTTACGGAAACTTTTTGTTAAGTTTTATGAAACTGTCATTAGCATAAGCAAAGTCAGAATCTAATCGCACATTCCGTACGGAATCAAATGTTTTTTGATTTTGTTATAGTTTTCTTAAATACAATTGAGAGACTTTTTGGCAATTTTTGACAGTAGGTTAAGCATGGCTATGCATATTATGGTTAGGGCTTAACACGTGGGTTGAAATTATCTATCGAGACTTTCATGTCAAGAATCGTATGAGACTCTTGTAGCTACAACTCGTGAAATGTTCGGCGTATAATTGTTGAAAAATGATTTATGCAGAGAGTCGTAAAAAATTCATTCGATGATGATCTGACGGAAGATAAACAAAGTGTTACAATGTTGTTTTTTGTACTCTGAAAATAATCATTTCAAGATTTTCTTAAAACTTGCATATTACAGCCGCACCTAAACAAAAGCAGCATGCGTTTTCTAATTTTTGAATAGAGCGGCCTCAACCCGATTTTGACAGCTCGTTTGATAGTGAAGTTAAATATCGTTAATTAATAATGGGCATTTAGCTATTTTTTGGTCAATCTAACGTTCTTATTTCTATTTTTATTTACAATTTGTTGATTTTATTAAACAAGAAAGCTATCACTTCTGTTCGAGATACAACGTTGACGCTCTTGCTTAGGTATGGCATATCAGCGTAAAAGCTAAACTAAGAAACCGTTTCACCTTCCGCTATTGTTAAGGTACGGCTGTTAAACATTACAATATTATAAAGCGAACGTTTCAGAAAATTTAATTCTTTATTCAGTCTTTGGAGACTAAAAAAATCGTCACTTTTTAGAAAAAAAAATCAGCAAATCGTCACTTTGCTAATTTCGGAACAAAAAATCGTCAAAATGACAATAAATCGTCAAATCTGGCAGCCCTGGTTACCATGTATGTGTTAGGGTAGTAAGGCAGTGTTACGTATTTTGTTTGTCGGTACTGCAGTGTCTAAAAGCACATAGGGTTGTATTTTCATTCAAATATTTAAATTTCTATTTTTCTTACGCACAATATAAATAATATAAAAACTATGAATGAAAAAGATGACTGACTGTTTGGCGGTAAAATAATTACTTTGGTATTTTTTTTATATAGTGAAATGGAAACCGCTAGGACTGCAAAAAGGAACAATATATTAAATGTTCTTAGACGGCAGGCAAAGATACATATATGTAGTCAGAAGCAAAACAAAACTTGAAGGTGAACGACAAATATTTTTTGTGTGGGGATACCCTACTAGCAATTGGAAGATTGTTTTATCAAAAACCACCTAACTAACACTTGTTATTATTTTATTGTTTTATTATTATTTTTTTTATAAATTCAATTCCTTTTTTTACTAAATATTTTATATTTTTATTTGTTTTATAATTTAATAATAATTTAACATATATAATAAACGGAATTAATTAATAATTTAATTCGAAAAATATTTCTTTTTTTAATCTATTACACATATGACTGAAAAAATAGTCAAAAAAGACTCGCAAACGATCAAAAATACGACTAAAAAAGACTCATAAATCACTCGCAAACGATTAGAATTAGGACTGAAAAATGGATCGAAAATGGCTCTTAGACGATCAGCAATACGACTAAAAAATGAGTCGAAAAAGACTCGCGAATCTTTTAAAATATGAGTCATAAATGAGTCAAAACTGATCAGAAAAGCGGGTAATAAAATGCTCCTCAAGAAGAGTCCCGGGTAGGGTACCATTTCCTCCCGAGAAAGCAATCATTTATGATCAGAAAGTGAGCTCATATATGCTTATTTTAATCGTGCAGAGTAGTCATAAATGACTCGAATATGATTAATTTTTTCATAAAATGCTTGTTATAATTTTTGTTAAAAGTGTGTAAGTTATTTTTGGGGAAAAGTATGTATGTATGTGTAATGTCGTATTTTTGTGTTTTTTTATTTTTCAATTTATATTATTGAAAATATTTTTATTTTAAATTATTATAAATATTTATAATAAATAATGTAAAATTTTAATTTGAGAAGTTATATGTTGGGAGGGCGAAATGAGACCAACATCAGTCTCAAAATTCTTTATGTGGTGGTAGATTGTTGTGTAGGATTGTCCTGATTTTAGACTACTTGTCCTGGTCCACTATTAAATTGTCCTGGTTTTTTGTACAGGTCAAGACAAAAAATTAGTTTTTGCTGGTTTAAGTTGTAAACAAAGGTTAAGATTTATGTTATAACACTGCTAACATAAGGCAATTGTGTAAGCAACTTTAATTAAATTCAACTGTTATCTGGTGTAAACGTCGCACAGTGATTCGGCTAGAGCATGCTAGCGGGACAATATTCATGACGTAATTTCCATTAAACACTGATAGCGTCTTGTAAAGAACCCCCCAGGTAGCGAATTCTAAAAATTTATTTGTTTATCACCTCATAAAGGTATCATATCAGGGGGTCAAAGTAACCCTTTATAAGAGAGGTAATTTTCATTTGCAAATCAGTTGCATTTTATGCACACTTGTGGTAACATATTTTAAAATTTGTAGCAAAGTGAAACGATTTTTTTGTGATGGAATATTCTGCTGAAGGTATCTACTATATTATGGCTTATATTTTTTTATAAAAAAGATGTATACTTTTGGTGTAATATCAATTTGTAAATGTATAGATAAATCCAGCAAATTTAACATTAATTGTAAACTTTAAAGATTGGCAACTTTTTTTATCTACATATATCCACCTAGATTTTTCTATATGTTATACCTACAACATTCAGATACAGATTAATATATATATATTATAGACCCCGAAAAGGCCCGCAAGTAAAATAATTTAATTTTTTCAGAGCGAGTCGCACAGTGCTTTGTCACCATATAACGAAGGGACATAAATAGAAGGAGTTGTCAGACATTTTTGAAATTTGGTACACTAGCATAAAATAGCTTAGTTAAGAAACATATGAATTTTTGGAGAAATCGGTACTAGGATGTGTCCTGAAATGGAAAAATGTAATTTTAGCTTCAATAATGCCCACAAAACTACAAATAAAGGTCATACTGATACACACACTACTAGCAACGTGTGTGTAAATTTTCATTTAAATCTGAACAAGGACTCTAGGTCCTGCCATATATCCTTTTTCTTAAAAATGCTATAACACTTACAAAAATTGTCTTATTGCAATAAAATTTGGTACGAAAACTGATATTTGTTAGATATATATGTATGCCGAATTTTGGTGGAATCGGATTATTAATGTGAAAAATACAAAAACATCATTTAATGAAAAATGAGTTAAAAACGCTTAAAATTCTCTTGCAAAAATAACAAGTAAGAAAGTATAATCGGTGAATCCCGACCATGTGATACCCTATAGCATAGTATTTAAAAACAAATTTCCTAGAGTGTAATCAAATTTCCTAGAGTGTAATCTATTTGGGCAATCATGGACCCGCCAGAACAAAATTATGTTATGAGGTTAAGGTTCGTTTAAAATTTCTTTCTGCCGAATTTTTTTTAGATATCTTCAGCTACATATATGAGTTTTTTGGATGAGGGTTTATATGGAACCTATGATTTATTTTGGACCTACCTGGACAACATTTTATCATGACATATCGTAAAAGTCATTGTCGCCAATTTGTATGTTAATACTAATATTTTTAAGGATGCTATGTTTAAAAATAGAAAGATTCCAATAAAATTTGATTATTTACTCTCTTAATATTCTACTGAATGGGAATTTGATGACGACTTATCTGATGGTGATTAGTAGGTTTAAGTATTATTTTATTATAACTATTATTCTTATTTTATTTTGTTAATATATAAGTTATTTAATATTATATGTATTTCTTTGACTTATACACCTTGTTATTGTTAATAATTGATAAAAATAAATAATATTTTGTAAGTTAATAAATGTGGGTACACTATCATTATGATTTTTATTTTTTTCCATAAATTTCTTTGTAAGCAAACATAGGTAGACGTAGCTAATTAAAGAACAATAAGCGAGAATAGTGAAAAAATGGGACACAGGAGTAAACCACTTCCGTCTTGCAGCTACATTACCCTAGGTCTACACTAAAGATAAGTATCTCGGCCAGTTGGCAATAACGTCGGCAGAATAACAGAGCAATGTTTCTTATTGCTCAGCTTATGTTAAAGCCATGGGAACACGCATTTATGTTAACTCATAATTTGAAAAAAATCAAGGAAGAAGGTGCAGTGTAAAAACTGGCGCTATCTTGCAAAAAATTTTTTTATTCATATTAATTCTTTCTTATTCGACTTTATTATTGAAATATATATTAATTTGTTTAAGCTTGAGACCTTTTTTATATAAAAATATTAATTTAACATTAACAAAAAAAAAAAAAAAAAAAAAAAATAAAAATTTAAAGTAAAATAAATATTTTTGTATAAAAAAGAACTCAAACTCATTAATTTAATTCTTTTACTACAATTGTAATTTGCTTCCATTTCACAAATTTAATTTCTTTAATTTCTTTGCTTTTATATTTTTCTTTTATGCTTCTTTTTTTTTCAATTGACAACCAAATTTGACGTTTTATGTAACCCTGCGGCCACACGTTCAAGTTGTTCTTGATAGTCTTGTACATATACTGCTTGTCAAAATTTACATAAATTGAAAGCTGTGACGTAGGCTGCACTCAATTTGTAAGCCATTTAGTGCTGGTTCACACAGGTCAAGTTTGACTCTTCAAGTCTTGAGCTTTTAGGAGAGAGGGGTAAAGAGAATGGAAAGGGGGACATACTTGACCGTACCAGTCAGTTTTTATTTTGCTTTTCTTATTTCATCCGTAATATAATAAAAAGCTACAAAGTTGAAGGAAAAGAAAAGAAAAATTAATTTTGTGCATGAACGTGAACGCAAGTTCAAAAGAAAATTTAAATAAAACTGTTCAAGTAAACTTGAACTGTGTGAACCAGCACTTACTTCCAAGATGTCAACAACAACAGAGACAAACTTGCACTCAGCTGTTAAATTGAAAGTAAATTGCCAAACAAATGGACAGGTGAAATTGAAAGCCATCTCGTGGTCAATTTAAAAAGTGTGAGTGTATTAGTAAAAACTGAGAGTGTATTGCAAATTGAAAGGAATTGAAAGGCAAAACTTGATCGTGTGGCCACCAAGTAAGCAATAATTGTCAACGAAAATGGACTAACAATTATTGCAACATAAATTGTAGGCAATAAATATGTACAAAAAATTACTGTCTACATTAAAAATAACATAATTTTGACATTTACTGCAATATATGTTGCAATAATTATCTCTGGTATAGTCGGGCAGTTAGGGTGGGTCGATAAATCAATCGATACTACGTATTATTGTTAAAAAAAATTAAATCAGCCGATTTTTTTTTATAACCTACTAAAAAATCTTAAAAATAAAAGTTGAGAAAAAGTCAAAACATTTAAATTTGGGCGCCTTTATTTTTAAGGATTTTTTAATAGGTAATAAGCAGGGACCGAAAATAACAGTTATATTGGAATTTTAAAACAAAAAAAGCATATAGAAATAAATGTCGAAAAACTGATTAAAGTATACCATATTGTTCCTCATGCACTTGTTAATGATAAAATATATTGATTTTTATAATTTTGATTTTTATATTTTCGATCAAACTTAACAGTTATTTTTTGATTTTTATTTTTTTGAACAAACATAAAAGTTATTCTCTAAATAAATGAGGGGTATAGATTCAAAGACTGCAAAGTCCACATTTATAGTTTTCGTAATAAATAGTAAAAACCTCTAGCTCAAAGTATATTCATATTTATGTATTGTATATCTGCTATTCAGTAAATAAGAATATGATGGAGATATGACGCAAGCTTCAACCAAATCGATATAGCGGTTTGCTGGCAATTATAATAATAAAATTGGACATTGCTGTGTTTGATCTAATCAAATGGAAATTGCTGCTTTTTTAGCATGGGCAAGTACTTAAAAAAATCAGTAGTTATAAAATTCGCAAACTTAACAAAGGCTTAGTTTTTTCTTGATTGATTTGGAGGAACTTCATAACAACTTAGCTCCATAATTACGACTAAAGCCAAAGTTATAAAATGAACAATAAAACAAACTGCTTCATATAAAAAAAAATATAATCTAAAAAATCTTAAAAATAAAAGTTGAGAAAAAGTCAAAACATTTAAATTTGGGCGCCTTTATTTTTAAGGATTTTTTAATAGGTAATAAGCAGGGACCGAAAATAACAGTTATATTGGAATTTTAAAACAAAAAAAGCATATAGAAATAAATGTCGAAAAACTGATTAAAGTATACCATATTGTTCCTCATGCACTTGTTAATGATAAAATATATTGATTTTTATAATTTTGATTTTTATATTTTCGATCAAACTTAACAGTTATTTTTTGATTTTTATTTTTTTGAACAAACATAAAAGTTATTCTCTAAATAAATGAGGGGTATAGATTCAAAGACTGCAAAGTCCACATTTATAGTTTTCGTAATAAATAGTAAAAACCTCTAGCTCAAAGTATATTCATATTTATGTATTGTATATCTGCTATTCAGTAAATAAGAATATGATGGAGATATGACGCAAGTTTCAACCAAATCGATATAGCGGTTTGCTGGCAATTATAATAATAAAATTGGACATTGCTGTGTTTGATCTAATCAAATGGAAATTGCTGCTTTTTTAGCATGGGCAAGTACTTAAAAAAATCAGTAGTTATAAAATTCGTAAACTTAACAAAGGCTTAGTTTTTTCTTGATTGATTTGGAGGAACTTCATAACAACTTAGCTCCATAATTACGACTAAAGACAAAGTTATAAAATGAACAATAAAACAAACTGCTTCATATAAAAAAAAAAAATTCTTTATATTTTTTTATTTCTTTTTAGTTTTGTTTTGCAATAAGGAAAAAAAATAAAAAAAAAATAGCCTGCATTTTCGAAAATAGTTGAGAGAAAAAGAGCTTAACAAACTTTGATCATTGTGATCATGTCCATTGGACATTGTCGTTTTTGCATCAATTCTTCATTTTTGAACATATTTTTTTATGGGATAAAAGTGTTTCTGGTAATGTAATATTCACTAATTGGGAGCATTCAATAAATACAACTAAGAGGTATTATTAGTTACGTTTGTGAAAAAAGTGGACTTTGCATTCTTTGCATCTATACCCCTTAAATGTACGTGATTTAATAATTTCGTTGACTTTAAATTTTTATTTTAGTGTGTAATTATCATAGGAATTCCTTATGCACATTAAATAATTATTAAAGTCATCTAAATCATTAAAATACATACATTTCTTTAGAGAATAACTTTTATTTTTGCTCGAAAAAATGAAAATAAAAAAATAACTGTTATTTTTGATCGAAAAAATAAAAATCAAAAAATAACAGTCATTTTTGTTCAAAAAAATAAAAATAAAAAAATAACTGTTATTTTTGATCAAAAAAATAAAAATCAAAAAATAACTGTTTTCACCTAACTTTTATGAAAAAAGGCATAACTGTTACGGTCCCTGTAGTGCGATTCTGTAATTAATTTTAGCAATAGTTGTCATTGTTAAAAAAATTAACAAGCAAATTAACGATTTTGCTATTCTGTAACATTTTAAACAGCACTTGTTATCGTTAAGTCAGCTGCTTGTGTTAAGTAAGCGACAACTTTTTTAGTGCTGTTTATTTATTGTTAAATGTTGAAAAAATAAAATATATTTAGTTAAAAGAAATAATATAACTTGAAAATGGCAATTAAATAATTTGCATTTAATTTAATAGTAAAATGTTTGGCTTATCTTCTTAAAAAAAACAAAAAACTAAAAAAAATTCTGTTTAGTTTTAATAATTTTATTTGTTTTTTTTTTATTCCTCTTTGTGTTTTTCGTTATTTTGCCCTTTTTTTGACAGTGATGCCACTTGACGTTAATTTTTATCTATGTTTTTAACAACAATTTACAGAATCACATAATCGTTAGTGCAAACAACAAAACATGTTGACAATTATAACAACTGTTGTTATTGTTAAAAGTTACAGAATCCCACTACTTGGTAATAAGTAACAGTACACATTTTTCAACTTTTTTTTCTTAAAATAGCTTGAGATACCTGGAATACATAAATATACATAATAATCAATTGAAATAAGTGAAGAAATAATATTGTCCCGCTAGCTTGTACTAGCCGACACACTGTGCGTCGTCGTGTAAAGTATGCTTTTGCTTGTCTATAGTAGATCAAAAACATATTTTTTATAAAAGTTTACTTTAGAACTCTTAGGCCTGTTTTCACAACTTACCGATAGCTTAAAGTAGACTTTAACCGGCGTTATAAAAAGTGTTCCATTATAAAAACTTTACTTTAACCTAAACTGAGCGATAAAGTAAATTAAGGTACATCCTACCTGGTAGGTTAAAGTAAAGTTGTTATAATGGAACACTTTTTATACGGCCGATAAAATCCTACCTTTAGCTATCGTTAAGTTGTGGAAACGGGCCTTAAAGTATATATTTGCTTTGTTTATGACTATAGTTATGGGCCAATGTTTGCTGCTATGATGGAAAAAATGGAAAAACTTGCGGAAACAAATTCTAGAAAAATTGCTGAATCTTCTAGAAAAAGGGACGAAAATTCCAAAAGCATAGTACAGATGACAAAAAAAAATTCGAGCGATATCTTAGAAGTAACTTCTAGAAAAATTAAAGAGAAGTCTAGACCAATCTGGCTGAAATTCAAAAGCATTCTAGAATTACAAACGAGAAACTTCAATTAAACGAAAGAGTTAATAAAATGGAAATAGAATTTAACCAGAAAAGTTTCATCATCTTAAAGCAAAAGTAAATAGTCTCCAATATCAAAAGGGATCAGTACGGGTTGTACCAGAAGTGTCGTGTAGAATAAAAGCTCATTTTTTTGATGAAAATTCACCATTCAATGTTTTCAAGTTCCAGTTTGATATAACAACAAACAGAAATGCATGGAATAGTAAAGAAAAAGCCAAAAAACTAATTCCCCTGTCTAGAATTGTTTACAAAGAACTTTCTATTAATTTCTATATTCTTAATACCTACCAGTTGTTATTTGCTCCTTAAAGAGCAAATAAGGTTTTAACTCTCTTAACTGCTTTAAGAGACATTCAAAGAAAAAAGAAAAGTGTTAAAACATAAACAAATTATTGATAACACAAGCCAAGCAAGACATTTTGCAATTGTTAACACATGAAAAAATGAAACAGCGCGCTGCAGCGTTAAAACTTAATACATGACTTGCCATACCATGAAAGCTAGCAGTCAAAAGCAGTGGCTGCGCCAGCGAGTGGCAAGCAATAGCAGTGGCAGAAGCCTCAGCTAACGCATGGCAGGCAGAATTTTAGTTAAAGTTCTTTTTAACCAATTTTAAGCAAAAAAGCCAGTTAGTTGTGTGCGAATTATCAGTTGGTTTAGACGTGTTTGGTCGTGTGAAAAACTCTAAAACGGGGAACGCGGCCAAATTTCATTTATATTATTTTTTTCCTTTATTTTCAAAAATTATAAAAGCATATTCAGTTATTAATAGCACGAGTGTTTTATTTTAACTTAAATTTAATATGAAAAAATTCAAAAGCACTAAATTTGAAACCAGCAGCCAGGTGTTTGTGGTTTAAGGTGTAAATTAATACAATTTTTTTTTTATTTATAGACTTTCTTTAAAAATATTCTTAAAACATTTTTATGATAATTATATTATAATTCATTACGGGAATAAAATGATAAACTAAAGTCAATAACAAAAATTAAAAAATATACAAGTGCTGATATTTAAATAAAAATTAAAAGTTCACGATGAAGTGAAGTAAAAAAACGTTAACATATGTTGCAAATTAAATTGCGCCAAAACTTGATTAAAATTATTCGAAAAGAGATTTAAACACATTGATTCAGCTTTACTTGTGTATTTGTGTTATGGAGTATAATCCTTTTTACATGCTCTTTTACAAGTGACATGACTACATGCATGCCAAAACAAGTGCGATTGCAAGTATTCAGTCACACATACTTACATATTTACACAAGGATTAACTTGTATTCAATCGTTCACTCACTCACACATACATATGATTGTAAGGACTAACAAACACACATACATTATTTTATGGCAGTAAACTTACTGACTGATATGTAAATAAGTTATTAAATATTTATATATGTATAAAATTTATCCTTACACGCTTGGACTTTAATCAAAAAATAATATAATATAAAAAGCCCTGTAGTTAAGAAGACTAAATTTGAATAAGGGTATATAATGTTTCGGAAATTGATTACATATTTCCGTTTTCATTAATTGTAATTAATTACCGATTTCAGTTTCCTTCAAAAGTTTTACACTACATTTTATTATGTTAAGCACTTCTGCTACATGATGTCTTCACAAACATAAAAAAGTCTAATAACACTACCGTGTTTAAAAATCGTTATTATATTTTTAAAATTTTTGCAACATTCAGACAGTGCATTTTGCTTGCGATCTGCAATTTAAAGTCATCAAACTTCTTACTTTTGCGATTTCCAGAACAGCTAAAGGGTGTTTTTAAAGAGTGACACAAGCTTAAATCATAATAAAACAAGGATATATAGTTTTAATATCAATGAAACGGGCTCTATTGGAAAGAAAATTTTATGAAATTAATGTTTAAATATGATTTCTGCCATGTGGCTGCCAGGGCTGGCGCGTAGAAGCCGCAATCTCGAACACCAATTTTAAAACAACTTTTCGCAGCATTTGCGGCCGTATTTTGCCGATAACCCTTCGAATTTTGATTTCCAGGTGTTCAATTGTTTGTGGTTTATAACGTAGACAAGTGACTTAACATAACCCCATAGAAACTAAGCCAATCAATTGGGCCATTACTTGAAATTATTTGTTGATCAAAAGTTTCTTTGAGTAAATCAATTGTAGACCCCGCTGTTTGGCATGTGAGTCCATCCTGTTGGAACCACATATAAGAAAGATTAATGCCACGTAATTGAGGTACGAACATGTTCCTATACCGTCCACCATTGACAGTAACATTCTGACCATCATCGTTTTTGAAGACATATGGGCCAATATAATATTCTGTGGATGTAACGGTGTTTCGACAAAAGCTTGTGGATTCTCCTCACTCGAGATGCGACAATTCTGCTTATTTACGTACCCAATCAACCAAAAATGGGCTTCATCGGTAAATAAAATTTGAATGGAAATTGAAAATCAATACCAATTTGACTTCAGCCCATTCGCCGAATTGGCGGAGCATACAAAGGAATTTTGGCTTTAATTCCTGCACAAGTTGAATCTTGAAAGCTTTTAAGCCAAGATCTTTTTGTAAAATTTTCCAGAAAATGGAAGGACATAACCCTTGTTGCTGAGAACGGCGACGAATTGATTGATAAGATCATCTTCAATGCTTTCCAGTACAGCGGCTACAGCTTCTTCAGGACGCACTGTTCGGCGTTTTAGAGATGCACATTATCAGTAAATGTGGACCGAAAACGATCTACTGCTCTTCGTATTAGCCGCTTTGAAGGACGATTATCAGGCATGTTCTGAAAATCTTTTTTTGTGAAAGTGATTTGAAATCACAGGTGTTCTGGAAAAAAACTTTTTTCATAATTGTGATTTTAAACTGGTACACAGAGGGAAAAATCCGGTATAAAAATACCAAAATTGACACCATCCGTTGTCAAAAGTGAGCCAACTACGTTTGTGTTCAATTTGATAACGGATGGTATCAATGTTTTTTAACCACCTCGTTGTCAGTTTGTCACCATTTGTTCTCAATATGACATCAAATTGGTTATATATTATCACCATAATGGTACCATACCGACAACATGCTGTTGTCATTTTTGACAACACACCGTTAATATATTGACAACATTCGGTTGTCCTTTCGATAACACATTGTTCTGATTGTAGTATGTACTTAATAACCCATTCTGAACCCAAGTAAAAAAATGGAATAATGTAAATTTATTAATTTATTTCACCATAAATAATATACTTATAAAAAAATACATAAAAAATTCACACTTTTACAGCCAGGCCCACGATGTCACACGTTAACGTTCGCATAGAAAATTAAATTGAAAACAAAAACAAATTTTAGAAATTTTTTTTATTTTATTTATTAAATTTTTATTTATTAATTTAATCACAGCACTGAAACTTTTCACTTTTTACTTTCGAATACCAAAGTTTATTGTGGGATAACTTGTATACGCTGTTAATAATGACAACAGGGCGATACCTATTTGACAACAGGGTGTTATCAATTTGACAACAATGGTACGTTTTTTATCTAACGGCCCAATTTGACAACATTTTGTTTAAAATTTAACAACAAATGTTGTCGAAATATTGACAACAGTTTGTTATCAATTTATTACCACTGGTTGACAGTTTTTTAACGTTTTTTTTTCGCTCTGTGTAGGTTAAGTGGTCGCCGATCAAAGGTTTCTTGCTTATATTTTTCCACCATTTTAAACCAAATTAAGACTTTTGTGGTTTCCAAACATCACAATTGTGATTTTAAAATTACATGTGATTTGGAATTTTGTGCTTTTCAGAACATGCCTGTATGTACGCCATAAAATTGAAGTTTGACGAATGGAACAATTATTTTGAATAAAAATTTCAACTTTGCACGCTTTGCTCTGGTGTAAGTCGATTCATAATGAAATTTCAAAACATACTAAACAAAAAGCAACTATCATCTGTTAAATAACGCTCTTAAATAAACACGCTTTATTATGCGTTTTTAAGTCGTTATCGCAAAAGTTTGATTATCAGACAATGCCCGTAATAAGAATCGATAAGTGAATAAATAAAAGATGTAAGAAAGTCTAGTCGGTCAAGCCCGACCATAGGGTATCAATTTTAAACAAATTTTCTAGAGTATACCCTATTTGAGACCCGTGGGCAATCATGGACCCGCCAGAAGAAATTATGTTATGAGGTTAAGATTCATTAAAAAGTTTTTTGTGGCGAATATTATTTAGATATCTTCATCTATTAATATCCGATTTTATTGCCTTCAAGTGATTTAAAGAAGGGGTTTATATAGGACCTAGACTTAATTTTGGACTTACCAGCACAACATTTTATCATGTCTCCATTGTGAGTCCAATTTGTATGTCAATAGCAATATTTATAAGGAAGTTATGGCATTAAAAGCTTTTTTCGGGAGTAGTATTTGTATGGAAGCTGTGGTCAAATATGGACTGATCCCAATAACATTTAGTCAGGTGAATTAGATTACAATTAAAAAAGTTTGGAGTTAATTTAGTCTAAATGCTAACATGAAAAGATGGCTTATGGGCACAAAGAATTTATTCCGGATAGAAGCTTGTATAATGGCTATGTGAAATTATAAGCCGATTTTAAACAGGTTTTATGCTTGGGACAATTAGAGCTTATGTACCAAATTTCATCAAATTATCTCCAAACTTGCGCACAAGATTTACGTGGAAAGAATATCAGCCGAACGGACGGACATTGTAAGATCGACTTAGGCTGGATTTTTGAGATGTGGATTAAGTTCAAACTTTGTTTAACGTAGTCTGAAACTCGGATTTTTCCGGTGAAATGTGATTTTTTAATTATTTCTTAAACACCAAAATTTTAAGCAAAACAAAGTTGTCCGTCAAAGTTTTGTATACAAACAAACAAATCTGATTTCAGATTAACTTAACCTAGTTTAACTGAGAACTCAAAAACCCAGCCTAAGAGAGTGATTCTGAGTCGATTTATTAAAGGACTAGGAGTATTATTTTTTAGTCATCAGCACAACAGAGAACTGCAAATTTTTGTTGATTTACTCTTACGCTATAATTTACATTAACTCTATGCCTGCAAAACAAGGTTCAACTTTGGTAATTTTGACATCGTTTTGTACACATTTGATTTCTGCATGTGTGAGTTTTTTTTTTGAAAGTGCTTTGTTTGCATTTATTGTTGCGCACGCAATAACTCAATTTCTTAAAGTCAAACGGCATTTATTCTTTTGCTTTTGCATTTAAGTAGTCATTGTCCACTCGATGACACAACGACGAATGTAAATTGGTATGAGTACGAGTCGCTTTGTTGGTATGATTGTTGTAGGCATAAGTTCAAATAAACTATTTGTATTGTCATATTTGTTGTTGTGTTTACCCTGCAAATAATATTGGACCACCTGATCCACCTGATTTTGATCAAATGGACTACTCATTGGACTAGTCCGATGTAATGCAAGCATGGACCATGTCATTGTTAAAAAGTGTTTGTAGTGAGACGATATGTCTTCGTTTTTTAACGAAATGTGTTCGTTTTTAAACGACTTAAAAACTAATCCTCTTGAATATACCATGGAGTAGTTTAAATACTATTCCTTTGTAATCCAAAGCTGGGTTATATGGTCCTGCCCTAGGACATCGTAATGTTAAATAGACCATGTTTTTTCCAGAGGTTTGGGTTACTTTTGGACTAGTCCTAGTCCCTTGTGGCCTACATTTTACACGCGTGTTTGGACTAGTCCTATTATTTGCAGCGTATTTTTTTAAAAGCGTAACAAGCAACAAAAACAACAATACATTGTACATTGTACATACAAAACTACTGTACTTTTTAAGAAATGATAAAAACGACTTCCGTTTCTATGGAAATTGTTTCAGCTGCTGAATAGTCATAAGAGCAATGATTTTTGTGTATTTTTCTTTGTAACACTCAATTTACATGATGAATTTTATGACGTCCAATTTTAGACGTCATGTTTTGCTTGGCAGCAAGCGGTGTAGAGAAGAAAGAGGAAGAAATTGGACGTCATAAAATTCATCATGTAAATTAAGTGTAAATGTTTTTTACCAAAGCAATAATTAAAGAACGAAGCTAAACATGGTATGAATGGCAAAGCCAATACGCTGTGCATGACTTGAATGAATTTTAAAACAACACCGATGTGTGCGGCTGAGAAAGTTTGATTGCATGAACACACATGAGTGCATTTGATGTTGTTGATTTAATGCGAATTTTATGCAATCGCACAAAGCCGTTATCTGCAGCACAAACGCATAATACCCTATCCACTATTGTGGTGTGGGACCCACACACTTTGGGTTAAAAAAATGCTGCCTTTAGTAGAGAGTTAAGAGAAACTTTCCTGCGTTTTTGTGTATTTTTCTTTGTAAATGTTTTTTACCAAAGCAATAATTGAAGAACGAAGCTAAACATGGTACCAATACGCAAATACGCTGTGCATGACTTGAATGAATTTTAAAACAACACCGATGTGTGCGGCTGAGAAAGTTTGATTGCATGAACACACATGAGTGCATTTGATGTTGTTGATTTAATGCGAATTTTATGCAATCGCACAAACCCGTTCTTTGCAGCACAAACGCATAATACCCTATCCACTATTGTGGTGTGGGACCCACACACTGTGGGTTAAAAATATGCTGTCTTTAGAAGAGAGTTAAGAGAAACTTTCCTGCGTTTTTTTGTAAAGATACAAAAACACTTGAACAAATATAAATTTTTTCATTTACGGTAACGTAAAATATTTTCTTTCATTCCCGGGAAATTTTTGTAATTTATATTGACATAAATAGGAATAGTTAAGTAACAATTCGTTAAATGATTACTTGAAATGCATAAAGTAAGCAAATGTCATTGCTTAAAAAATATAACTAAAGTGTTTTCTTACTTAACATTAAAAAAATAAGTAACTTTAATGGCATGTAAGCAGATTTTAGAGAAGCATATTACTATCATCAGAAATGCTGGGTAGCTTGTATTTGCTATGCATAATAATGCATACATTTGATTTTACGTACAGTGGGGTTAATTAAATCTAAACAATTAATCTCGAAATGTTTAACGCGTTAAAAAAAGCGAAGTTCAAATCCGGTAGTCCGTCTGTCCGTGTGTATGTTGAAATGAGCTTTTTTATTTAATTTCATAAAAATTTTGTATGAAATTTGTCGCCTACAATAAAATTGTTCTTGCTATAAAATCGTAACGGTACCTTACATGCAGTCTACAACTGACATGAAATGCTTAACTTTAACACTAATATGATGTTAGTGTTACGTATAGACTCATCTTGTTAGAAGGTTTCTCATGTTATAACACGGTTGTTAATGCAAATGTTTTAACAACGCTTTTATAACTTCAAGTTATAACAGCAAATCATGTCAGTTGTAGACGGGCAGTTATGTGACCATGACATTTTAGGAGATAATGTAAGTGTTGCCAATAAAGTCATTTATTAAAAAAACGAAAATTGAAAGTCATGTCGCTTACGTTATTTTCGCAGTTAGGCCCCGATATATCCAAAGTAAACATAACCTTCCATGATAAAATTCGGTGACACTGAGTCCTCTAATGATCCTAATACATATGACATGTTTGCTAAATATTCCAATAAGGAAATGAATGTTTTATCTGAATATCCATATGAAATACCTGAATCTTCAATAATATATATTTTCGAATATTACATAAAATAACTATAATGAAAGCTGTCAAAGCAATTGAATACACCAGAAAGTATGGCGCTGATGAAGTTCCCATCTATATAATTATAAAATGTTTGTATTACTTAATATCGCCTTTAATTATTTTTATATATAACGTTTGACTTTCAACTGGATATTTCCTCAATTACTGGAAAACGTCCCTCATTATTCCTTTGCTTAAATTCGGATGCAGATCCGATATTTCAAACTATAGAGGTGTGTGTTATTCTCCAACTCTTTTACAATAACGTGAATACTATTATATCACATCAAGTAACTTCCTTGCTATCATTATTCCAACATGGATTTAGAAACGCACGATCAAATTTTCCTAATCTTTTAAAATTTACAACTTCAGTTATATGATAACTTATATCCTCATACTATTTTGGAATGAAAACTAACACCTTTTATACAAATTTTAGTAAAGCTTTTAATTAGGTAAATTATGGATAAAATCGGGCTCTCTGTGTTTTGCACATATGCATATCGTTGACAGTAAACAAGGCCAAAGGTGTTCTAGGGTTTATCAATCGCTGGGGAAAGGAGTTTGATGATTCCTATGACGCAAGACAATTCTATATTTCATTAGTGAAACCTTCATTCTAAAAAAAAACTGGAGTCCGTGCAGCAGACATTTCTTTTATTTTGTCTCCGAACACTACATTGGAATGCACATATAAATTTGCCTCCGTTTAAACTCATTAATCTTACAATAAAAAAAATAAAAAAAAAATCGGAGTACATATATAACCATCTCCCTCGTGCTGAGTTTGTTAAAGGGAAAAATGTTATTAGAATTCCTATTCGCCGTTCCAGAAGTTATATTCCCGTTTGACTGCTTGCGGTCTAGTTATGCAAATTTTGATCCTATCCACCGAATGAGCTATAAAGTAAACAATTTGTATACGAATGTATATTGGTTTCTCTGATTCTTTTGACATCCAAAATAACCTCTTAAGTGCCTAAAAGTAACTTAAATCTTGGAATTGTTTCCTTTTTATTCCTATAAACTAGATACTTTAGATTTAATTATTTTGACAACTAGTCAGTAAAGGGTACTTGATACTATCACACAAGTCTGACGTATTTTGAGAAAGATACAATTCTGCCATGATAAATTGTTATTGTTTTTACAAAAATTCCAAACCATAATAAGATCATGGAAGCATTTTCGTAAAAATACTTAAGACTTGTGTGATAGTGTAAAACGGCATTAAGTAAATACAGTACTTTTCGTTTATAGTCACTACGCTTATAGTCACATTAGCGATATAGTCCATTTTATCTGTTTATTTTGCCGCTATAAGTTAATTTAATATAAAGTATTAACGTTATAGTCCATTTAGCGATATAAGCACATTAACCATATATGCCATTTATCAACAGTAGTCAAAGGAAAAAGTAAAGCAAATTAATGGCGTTATAGTCACATTAGCAAAATTTACTAAGTTCTTTTTAGTTTTCGAATCAAAAATCCATCAAAAGAAAGAATGAATTAAATCATTTAATTTTTGTCATCAACTCTCTACTCGTAAAAAATTAGTTTTTGCCGTTGGTATCAGTTATGAAATATCTTGTTATTATTTAAACTATTTTTTATACAGTATGCAACTCTGTTGTAAAACCATAAGCCTGATATCGGTGTAATTTATATGAATTTTTTATTTCCTTTATTCACACAACTTGATTATATTCGATTTCGGTTATATGCGTCATAGTGGCATATATGTATATGAATTAGCCTTATAGTCACATTAGCGATATAGTCCACGTTATGGTTGCAACTAAAGGATGTGACTATAAGCGAAAAGTACTGTTAATTTAAAACACTTATTGCTTAAAACTAATTCAACAACATCGTTTATATTTGTTTACTTGTTACACTATTCACGTGTTATTAGTATGTATATAGAAAGTTTGGGATATTAAAAATATCAGACCATAAAAAATTAATTCTCTTTTTTGGCTGCAGCAAAAACCTCTTAATGCACCACTTTTCCACTCCGTCTATAATATTTAATATTCCATATCCTCCCACTGTATTGGCTTTATGCATAGTTATGTTTGTGCATGTGTTTACTTGATTAATACGGAAAACGACAAAAAAAAACTAATATAAAGTCTTGTCCCAAGAGTTTTATAAAACATACATACATACAATAATATATAAACTAAACTCATACATTTACAATTTCCAAAATGCCCTGTAGGAAATGTCAATAGTAAAACTATACTGATTCACTACTGACGAACTGCAGACCAGGCAATGCTTTCTGATATAGACACTTATGCTTGTCAATGAAAATTTCCCACTGACCCACACATGCGCATGTGGTTCTGACGTAATTTTAACGTCACTACAAAGCCACAATAGCCAGTTCGTGTTGTGCGATGGCGACAAAATTACGTCAGAAGCACATGCGCATGTGGCTTTTTACATTTCGTGTATAATAGGCTTTAGTTATTGTTGGACCATATGGAGACATTGAAACCAGAGATTCAATAGTACATTATAATAGTTCTATTCTACGTTTTTAAATAGTTTTACTACACTTTTGCACTGACAATTTTAGTAGAGAGGGCAATTAACTAAGCACAAATTCGTGCATAAATTTTGTATAAATAGGATGTTTAATTAATAAAAAGAACTGTTTATTCTAGCATTACAGCTGTCAAAAATGTAGATTTTTCTTGATAGTGTCACTAAAAAGTCACCAAAATAATCGACAAAAGTGGCGACTTGGAGATACTTAATCCAAGGTTTCCTGCAGGGTTAAGGGTCAATTCACACATTCTTATATTTTATAACTTGCAAGTAAAATGGAAAATGTTTTAACTGAACAAATTTTCTAACTAATATTAAAAGAATTTGGATGTTGAATTTCTCTCCCAACATTGGCGCATATTCAGAAATCATAACTAAAGTTGTAACTAACAAAACAGAAATTAAAAAATAGTTCATAGATAATAATAGATCTTATTCACAATTCATAACTAAAGCTGGAGGTCCATACCACGCGTTTTCGCCTCCACGCAGCGCATGTTTTCTAACATTACTTGTGATCTACGTTTTAAGTTACATGCAACGCTTTTTATGCAGTAAAAATAAAATTTAATTTGTCAAAATCAGCTGATTTGTTCGAATGTTGCTTGTGACGCTTACAAAAGTAGAAAGTAAACCTACTTTTCGCCTTAAGGCATCTACGCTTTTGTGCATGTAACTTACTACGTATAACTACACAGATTCTACTTTTTTGACTGCCACGATCGCCCGACGGACGCGCTCCCTCCCCTCCCCCTTCCACCTACTGTACCATATTTTTTTTCAAAAATTGACAATGGCAACTCATTCTTTTGGCAATTTGTAACCATAACAATTCCACTGTCATGGCGTTATTTCCACTTTGGTAATTATGCGATTATGGTGTTTTTGCACTTTATTTCTTTATTTCCTATGGCTTTATTACACGGCACCTTTTTTGGATGCAGTAGAAATTCATTTAAAATGGATTGCAGCGTGTTTTGTACGTCTTATAGCTGGAGGTCCAAACCACGCGTTACTCGCTTTTTCGCAGCATACGCAGCTGTCAAAAAAGTTGAATCTGTGTAGTTATACGTAGTAAGTTACATGCACAAAAGCGTACTTTCTACTTTTGCAAGCGTCACAAGCAGCGTTCGAACAAATCAGCTGATTTTGACAAATTAAATTTTATTTTTATCAAAGTTATTTTTTTTTTCACTCGTAAAACTGCTCTGAGTGGAGAAGCAGCTCGCGCTCGTTGTCATTTTTGTTTAAAGGACAATCAGGTCGTTCTTGTTTGTCTGATTTTCGTGCGTTTTGCGGTGTCACCCCGCATTGGTTAATGGCTTGGCGTCGTATAACTGTATCGAGTTACGGTATTTGCGGCTGTCACCATTGATTTTGTGCAATCGTTTTTAACCTCAATTTAAGATTTTTGTCTGGTGGTTTGGTGGAGAACCAAATATAACTCAGACATTTTTCAAATATACTCCGAAGCTGATTCTGGAAGCTCTCGCCTTCTTATACGAAGGTTTAGGTCGAACGAGGTTTTGTGGTTGAGACTCTGGAAATTGTGTGTTACCCTGGCATTATAACCCAAATTGGTTAGCTAAAAGTTTTATTCGTGTGATACCCTGGCATTATAACTTTTATAGTTAGCCAAAAATGTTTTAGTATTAAGTAAAGCCAAAAAAAAAAAGTTATTTTTGGGAATACAAAATTCATTATTAATAAGATTTCCATATGACGCGCTAAATTCCCAAGTTTTTATATATTTGATAACAACACTGAAATATATTGTTGAGGGAAAGCTAGCTTCTATGCGCATATCACTGGTTGCTTAGGCCAGCTCATCAGGAAACTTTTTCCAAAGATTTTAGAAAAGCTAAAAATATTATACAAATAAAACCCTAAAGCGAATAAGAATTATAAACACTCAAAGTCTTACTTGTAACAATATCAAAGCTTAAACAAAACACCAACAATAAACAGTAAGTTAATCTTTTCTTACATTCCCCTACAATTGGTTGGCTTTTTTCCGACTCGAATTGTATTTAGTTGCAAGTGTGTAAAAAGAAAAAACAAAATTGATTCATTTCATTGTCTTCGCACGAAAACATCAAAAAAACCAATTTGCGTGTTCAGTTTTATGCACGGGCACATGCAAGTATATTATCAAAGTTATTTTTACTTGTGCTGCTGCTGCATAAAAAGCGTTGCATGTAACTTGAAACGTAGAACGCAAGTTAGTGCCGGTTCACACACGTCAAGTTTGACTCGTCAAGTCTTGAGCTTTTAGGAGAGAAGGGAAAAGAGGATGCCATATCTTTGCCTCTCTCTCCTAAAAACTCAAGACTTGACGAGTTCAACTTGACGTGTGTGAACCAGCTCTAAGGTTAGAACAGCATGCGCTGTGTGGAGGCGAAAACGCGTGGTATGGACCTTCACTTCAAAAATGTTGTACTTTTCAAATAAATTATAAAATGATATCAATCAGCTGTTCTTTGAATGTATAAGTTTGTTGGCATTTAGTTACAGCTTTACCTACACAGAAAAAATTATTTTTCCAATTCAAACAAAAAATTTGTAGAATCAAACAATTTTTTGTCTAAAATCGGTCCTACAAACAAATTCGCATATTCAAACAATTTATTTGCATTTTGTTTATTGAAAAAAACGCAGATTTTTTCAAACAAATAATTTTACAGAATCAAACAAAAAGTTTACTGAAATTCATATAAATTTCAAACAAATAATTTTGCTGAATCAAACAAAAAAGTTTTGGCACAAGCAATGACGCGCACACAAGCAAGCACTGTTGGCGAAGATGAAGCAGAGCAGAGCGGCCGGCTGGCTTTGAGACATATTTTTTTGTTGGAATAATTTTTGAACGAAGTCATATTTATACTCACAGTGTTTTTCTTCATCACACACTTTTGCTTTATCCTTTCCTTTGCTAATGAGTCGGCAGACCGACTCGATATGTTTTCCGCCATCATTCTATGTTTGTATTTGATGTATTTAAACAAACTGTTTGAAAAAATTGAATACGGGATTTTGTTTTTTTTTTACCAACTTTGAAACCAACCAAAAATTTATTTTGTTTCTGATAATGTGTTTGTTCTGTTGTTTAAAAAAATTAAACGTTTTTTTTTACCTGCTATTGTTTTTGTTGTTTTTTTTTTCTACAAACCTCGTCACGCTATTTTATCATTTTTCTTATTGCTGTACTTTTTTAAAGCGTTCAAAAATAGACTGCATGTGTTTTTTGTTGTAGTTCTTATATTTATCATAAAGAAGTGTTGCTTACAATCAATAAAAAAATGCAAAAAGACGACAACATTAAAGAGCGTCAAATATTGCATACAAAATTATGAAAACTTCAAACCAATAGCGCGTTTATTAAATTTTTGAAGAGTTGTCCACATTTTTGTTGGTTAAATAAAAATCAAACAAAAATATTGATTGAATCAGTAAAAAAAATTTTAGAAATCAAAAAAATTTTCAAACAAGCGTTTGTTTGAAAATAATTCGGCAATAATTTTTTCTGTGTATAATTAAATGTAAACTTTTTATGCTGAAAGTAATCATCTGTGAATAACTTGAATAGGTACTTAAAAAAGTTAACATTTGGTAATAATTTATGAATGTGCGCCAATGGCGCATATACATAAATATAATGAGCAGTTTTCACTCTTGGTAGTAAAAGTTAACATACTAAAATTTACAACACTGCAACAACAAAATTTAATAGACTTAAATTTACTACGCACAAAAAGCTATATTAAACACATGTGTTAAGTTAACCAAATAAAACCGTTGACGAAACTCTATCTCTATCTTTCTCTCACTCAGCAGATTCATTAATTTGCAATACATACGAAAAAGACACTCACGCTTTGTTGTATACAATCGTATTAAATAAAACAGAGATGTACAATTAAAACAAAAGCGAATCTCTGGTCCACACCGTTCATTATACACTTTCTCGCTGTCTACGCAGCTGTCAAAAAGGTAAAATTTGTGTTATTCTAAGTAGTTTGTGCATGTACAAAAGAGTAGGATGCCTTGAGCCGTTGAATGCGAAGAGGAAGTTTACTTTTAACTTTTGTAAGCGTCACCAGCAGCGTTCGAGCAAATCAGATGATTTTGACAAATAAAATTTTATTTTTACTTGTGGTGTGCCGCATAAAACGCGTTGCATGTAACTTAAAACGTAGAAGGCTAGAAAGGTATGAAATATATGCAATGCATGGATACGAAAACGCGTGTTATGGACTTTCAGCTGAAGGGTGAAAACCGCTTTTACAAAAATAAGCTTCAAACGAGGCAGGCTTGAAAGGGAGAAGTGTTAAAGTTTCGCTTATCATCTCGCTTAGTCTGGGATCACACTATGAAAGTTTTCTTTCAGAAAGTTTGAGTTTATTGGAGAGAGGGGAAGAGAACATGCTTTTCATCTCTCCTCTCTCACCCATAAACTCAGACTTTCTGAAAGAAAACTTTCATAGTGTGAACCTAGACTTACAGAACGCATTAATTCTATGTGGTGAGTTGCCACTTTGTTTTATAATATCATCCCTTATTATCGCAGTTAGGGGATAGCGTTGCCCTTTAAAAGTTATTTTTTTTAAGAAATTTGTTAAGAGTTTGTTCAATTGCATAGATGCATCTCTTTGTGTCTGATTCCGTAGCGCATAAATGTGCGCTTACTTTCAAAAATATACCATTAGAGCTTTGCATTTTATAAATGTAAATTATTTGCTATTTTGAAATTGTTAGTCCCAAGAGTCAAATTTCAAACGTTTGCAAGCTAAATTCCCCCTATTGATTAACCGTGTTTTTAACAAATTCCTAATAAATTTTTCTATATTATTTGATTACGCTAAGAGCCACTGTGCAATTTCAAATATTTGAATAATTTAGTTAATGTTTATTCACTAAAATTTATATTTTCACAGGGGGTCATCCCCATTTGACCCCATGGGTCTCATAACGTGTTTTAAGTGCTTCTCAATACAATTCCTATACAATTTTACACGCCAAAGTGGCACTCTCATACCAGCAATAACGGCAACATACGAGTGAGAATGTAATTTCAAAAAACATAAACTCACACTTTGTGTAACACACACACCCACACACTCATTTTTATGTCGTGTATCGACAAACTTACATGCCGTTATCCTTTTAACTTACATTTTTAAAAATTCATAACAAAAACAACAACAACAAAAAATAGAAAAATAAAAATTATATAGGACAACAACTTGTTGAAATTCATTGAAAACATTTAAGAAGATCGAACATTTAAAAAAGAAAAAAATAAATAAATACATATCAACATGTGAATATGTGTGAGTGTAAATGTTTAAAAAGAATGTCGCTCTCTTACCCTGCAAATAAAATTGGACCACCTGACCCATTTTGATAAAATGGACTACTCCATGGACTAGTCCGATGTAATGCAAGCATGGACCATGCCATTGTTAAAAAGTGTTTGTAGTGAGACGACATGTCTTCGTTTTTTAACGACATGCTTTCGTGTTTAAACGACTTCAAAACTAATCCTCTTGAGTATACCATGGAGTAGTTTTAAAACTACTCCTTACTGGTCCAAAGGTGGGTTATATACCATGGAGTAGTTTTAAAACTACTCCTTATAGCCTTTTTACACTGATCAACATCTAACATCTACCATCAATTTGCCACCATTTGCGAAGATGTTAACATCTTTCCATAAGAAATACATAGGGCTTAAAACCAACATCTTTCAACATCTTTAAAAGATGTTCCTATCTCATTTTATTCCAATCTACATCTTTCGATTATTTTAGTGTCATCACTAGAAAAGTGGCAATAAGTTCTATTATTATTGTGGCATCACTGACATAAAGAAGTTTGTTTTGAAAGCAGCGTTACCATTTGTCAAGTTTTATATTTTATTGCAATGTTTTTTTTGTTAAGTATTTTTAATATTTTAAAACATATTGAACTTCAAATACATTTTTGAGTTTTCTTTTTAAATTTTAGCACTTTTGTGAGAAAAAAACCTTTTTAATTTAAAACTTTTTTTTTGTCAAAAATGGTGACATTTTTGTTTGATGGTAGATGTTAGATGTGAGCAATGTAAACGAGTGTTTCACATTTTTTACATCTTTGATGGTAGATGTTAGATGTTGATCAGTGTAAAAAGCCTATTAGTGGTCCAAAGGTGGGTTATATGGTCCTCTCCTAGGACATCGTTATGTTAAATAGACCAGGTTTTTTCCATACGTTTGGGTTACTTGTGGACTAGTCCTGGTCCCTTGTGGACTACTCTTTACACGCGTGTTTGGACTGGTCCTATTATTTGCAGGGTCTCTTACAAACACACACACTCACACACGTGCTCATTCAGCGAAAAACACAATGGCATTCATAGACGAATAGAGTAAGAATATCCTGTAAGACAAGCCAACCTTTCCTAATTTAATGCCATTTAAAATGTTTTAAAGAAAATACGAGTAAATATTATAGAAAAGGGTTTAAAATCAGTGATGCCAACTTTTTGAGAGCAAAAAGCACTTTAAAATTAAAAATAAAAGCACTATTTCGAGCAAAAAAAAGCGTAAAAAAGCACTAAGCCATTTTTACAATTTAATTAAACACAAAACAAGTTGCATTCGGCTGTGCCGAATATTATATACTGTCAGCGTCGAAATAAAGTGTACAACTGGTTTTCCAATATAAAAACTGTTATTTTAGCAAAAAATAACTAACATTTTTAGAAGTTTATTATCATTTACAAAACTTTGGACAATGTTATTACAATTTTAAATTAAAAATTTGAAATACTTCAAAAACAACAAAAACAATACAATAAAAAAACTAATATACTACGTTTTAAACGCGTCAAAAAAAAGTGTACAGTTTTAAAATACTAAGAAAAGTGAAGTGGCTAATGCTTTGATTGATTTCTTTTTGCTTTTAGGGCGGCTTCTAGTCTCTTTGGCATCAATTCCACCCATTTTAAAGTTAGCTCAGTAGACAATTTTGGCTACCCTTCCTGCAGAATTTTATTCAGAGAGTGCTTGCTGCTAATGTTTTTTCTTTAATTTGTCTGTCCAAATGTTTTCAGATGTTTACTTGAGTTGATATCGAGCGACTATTGGGCTGATCCATCTGTTTTAGGACGTTTTACAAAAGCTAACCCTATCACTCTTCACTTTAGATACTATATTTTTTCCGTTGAATTTCTTATTTCTACCTTTTATCACGTTTATTTTTTGTCCAACTTGCTTTTGTCACTTTTTGGAGCAACGTATTTTTCACAGATGACAGCAAGCTTGAAGTCTGATCAAATTTGGCAAAGTAGAAATTTAACTTTTTATAACTAACATAACCCTTTTTATATTGGAAAACAAGCTGTACACTTTATTTTGACGCTCACAGTACCTCCAAAATTTTAAAAAAGCGACGGCGTTGATGGGGACTATTTTCATTTAAGATTAAATAATCACCCCTATCGTGAATAAAAATTCCTTGGGAGTTTTTTCCATTTTTCCTATCTTAATTCAATTGTAAAAATGGGAAAAGGGAAAAAACTGCCAAGGAATTTTTATTCACGATAGGGTTGATTAAATATATTTACATTAGTACATAAACATTTTTAAATGTATTATTATTATGTTCAATAAAAATAATATCATCCAAATCATTTGGAGTTTAAATTGGCCATAACACAGTTTTAAAGTATTACAGTGCGAGCTCGATTTTCGTAACTCGAAAAAATCTGGCCTGTTGCAATTACCAAAAATTTGCAATGACCGACCATTGTTTATAAAACTTAAGGACAGCATATATTTCAATAAACATACTTATATCTTATTGTTTATGTAAATCTTAGTTAAAATCGTGCAAAGTTTAATAAAACAACTTTTTACATATGTTAGCTTCTGAATAAAGAACACACATAAGGTGTAAAATAGAAAAAACATGTACATATGCTTGTATTCTGATACTTAGTAGGTAGAAGTGCACAATACATGGAAAACTAAAGCGCATGAAAAATGCCAGGTTACACAACGCTCGTTATAAAAGTATTTTCTGTCAGCTGTTTTTAATTTATTTAACACTTTGCATATACCAAGCTACGGCTCTTTTTTTTAAGTCTTTGCTATTTTTTGTACGGTTTCCGACTGCATATTTTTAGCAATTGCTAATATTTTCCAAGCCATATTCTATTTTTGAAACAGTGTCTACATGTGTCTACAATATGTTTACCGAAGTACATCGTTTTTATAACGATTGCTAAACATGTTGTCAACGCTAAAAAGTGCAACGTTTCGTAAAATTTCCAAATTGCTAGGAAGCATAGCTCTAACCTTGTAAATAAAGTTTTTGGTTAAACGAATGTAACTTTCTTTTATCACTTTTTTATCATTTGAAATCTTAAAATCTTTACAAGCCTTTTCAAAATTATACTCCAAAGTTCAACTAAATCATCCTCTATATAATCGAAGTTTTAAAAAATGATAGAAAAAAAGTAAAAGTTGTAAAAAGCACTAAGGCCCGTTTTCACAACTTACCGATAGCTAAAGGTAGTATTTTATCGGACGTATAAAACCTGTTCCATTATTGCAACTTAACTTTTACCTACCAAGTAGGATGGACCTTAATTTACTTTATCGCTCACTTTTGATTAAAGTAAAGTTTTAATAATGGAACAGTTTTTATAAGGCCGTTTAAAGTCTACTTTAAGCTATCGGTAAGTTGTGAAAACGGGCCTAAAGGCACTAACGAAAAATTTAAAAAGCACCAAGTTAGTGCTTTTTTTAGTTTAGCACTATGGATAAAATTTTGGCGTTTTGAGGAATCAAAAAGCACCATAAATAGTGCCAAAAGCACTAAGTTGGCATCACTGTTTAAAATGTGTGTTTAGGGCGGCAAACAGAGATTTCGTTGCACTCTATAGTACCAGTTACGTGTTTAGACAGAATGGTTATCGAAGGTGGGTCCTTTACGGGATTTATGGTCAATTTTGACACCACTGAAATGCAAGTTTACATAAAAGTAGTTGGTTGCAAATTTCATGACGATAACAATCTTTATGGGTGGTTTATATGAGAAAAAGGGACTTTCATTAGTGGACCTAAAGGCTAGTTTACACTATTATACTTTGTATTAATACTTGTCAAAAACTCAAGTAGTATGTAAAAGTCTGATAGACCGCATTTACATTTATGCAATTAACGCCTAGTTTTTTTCTATTTTCTTTTAAAGTAGTTGCTACGAAACTCTTTTCACATTTACATTTAAATTTTTTTGAAGCATTTTTTTAACTTTTTCAACCCCGTTTTCTTCCCTTCACCTCTTGCTAACAAACAAAAAGTTGCATGCGAAAGTTGCGGCGTTAATTGCATAATGTAAATATGATCATAGTGTGAATGCATGTGTGAGGAATATGACAAGTATTATTAAAAACAGTTTGACATCCACTACGACTTCATCGTTTTTTGTAAACATTTTTTAACAATAATACTTTTCATTGGATCAGGGTTGCATTTGATTTCATGTTTGAGTTTTTATAATTTGGGTGTGAACACAAACTGTCATGTTAAATAAGATTTTTTGACAGTCGCAACAAAACTCATTAGATTTCTATCCCACAAAGTATTATAGAATACGTAAGATTTGTGAGATAGTATAATCTAGCATTAACTAACACCGCAAAATTGTTTGAAACGTTTTACTAAAGAGTTTTGCCGAGTTTTTGTAGATACACTGAAAAAACAAATCAATCCATCTGAACTTAAATCAAGACAAAGCGGTGTCAATAGTACGGTCAGTACGGATTTCCTTAAATGAAGTATGTACAGAATGCTTGATTCAAGTACGGATTATTCAAGTGCAATTACTTAAAATAATCCGAAAACAGGATTGACTAGATAAAAAGTGAGATAAAATTAATCTCAATCAAGCACAGATTCAAGAATTTTTTAAACTCGATTCGTACTTGAATTCATTTTATTTTAAACACTTACCCCACAGAACCAGAAAGAATATTATTATTTTACTTACCCGTTATACATGTTTATTTCACGTTTGTTGTATTCCGGCCTTTACTTACAGAAGAATTCTCAACTATAAATCACCAGCAGCATGCCTAATATGGTTTTTCCAATAATTCTACTTTGAAAATTTGATGTACATAAATAACTAAATGATTTTAACAAATGGAATATGGGAATTTTTTCTCGTTATTTTAATTTTTAAGCATGAAAATAATCTATATTTTCTTCTTGTAGAGTTGTTGTTGTTTCTTTTAAAAACACACGCGTATGCACGCATACTGGTTTTCGAAAGCTTTCCCATTTTGGATTGTACTTTTAAGTGGCGGCATAAAATAACCCCCCATGAAATAAATCCCCAAAAAAATTATGAAATAAACCCCCAATTTTAAAATGAAGTGAAGCCCCAACGAAATGAAATAATTGTTTTTGCTGTGGGATCGTAACGGTTCCCGTCTATACCAGAGATAAATATTGCGACATATATTGATGTAAATGTCAAAATTATGTTATCTTTAATGAAGACATCACTTTTTTGTACATATTTATTGCCGGCTAAACTAATTTTCTTTTATATAAGCACTAAAATAAAATTGCAAAAATTATTTTTTAAATTTTTAAATTAATACGTTTAAGCTTGAGTTCTTTTTATATAAAAATATTAATTTTATTTTAACATTTCATGTTGCAAAAATTGCTTTTTTTCATAAAAAATAATTTAATGAAAATTAAATTCAATAAACTTTTGCCTGTTTAAAAAATAAAGAGTGGTTAAATTGTAAGGGCCGATGTTGAATGTGAACCACACCTAAACGCCAAGTTTTTTTCCGAATTTTATTTGACATTTCTCTATCTCAGACTTACTCAATTTGAACCATGGAGAGATACACAATCCAACAACGTGTTAAAGTTATCCAGACTTATTATGAAAATGGGCTTTCAAATCAAAATGCATATCGTGCACTTCGTGATTTTTTTGGTCAATTTGATCGTCCAAATGTGCGTACAATCGCAAAAATCGTGGAAAAATTCGAGCAAACCGGGTCTGTAGAAGATGTGAGAACACCAGTGCATGCTCGTACAGCTCGTACTGCAGAAAATATTGCTGCTGTTCGCGATAGTGTGGCTGAAGAGCCGTCCACCTCAACTCGTCGTCGTGCCCAACAATTGCACCTCTCACGCTCGTCGTTGATGAACATTATGCATAAAGACTTGCATTTACACGCTTACAAGGTGCAATTGGCTCAAGAACTAAAGCCTCTTGACCATTCCAAACGTCGTGAATGGGCAGAATGGTGGCAAGAAATGGCAACAGTGGATGATCAATTTTCGAAGAAAATCATCTTCAGTGATGAGGCACATTTTCACCTCAGTGGATTCGTCAATAAACAGAATTGCCGCATTTGGGCGAATGAGAATCCAAGAGTGATTGTCGAAAAACCAATGCACCCACAAAGAGTGACTGTTTGGTGCAGTTTATGGGCTGGCGGCATCATCGGGCCGTATTTTTTCCAAAATGAGGCCGGTCAGGCAGTTACTGTGAATGGTGTTCGCTATCGTGAGATGATAACGAACTTTTTATGGCCCGAATTGGAAGATATGGATGTGGACGATATGTGGTTTCAGCAGGACGGTGCCACTTGCCACACAGCTAACGAAACAATGGCTCTTTTGCGCAACAAATTCAATGGCCGTGTTATCTCACGTAATGGCGATGTCAATTGGCCGCCAAGATCATGTGATTTGACACCGTTGGACTTTTTTCTTTGGGGTTATTTGAAAGAAAAGGTGTACGTCGATAAGCCAGCAACAATTCAAGAGCTAAAGGATGAGATAATTCGGCACATTAACGGCATAGAACCTCCATTATGCCTCAGGGTCATCGAAAATTTGGACCATCGGATGGCGGTGTGCCGCCGTGGTCGCGGCGCCCATTTGGCCGATATTTTGTTCCATACATAATTGAGTAATACCAATATATCATAATAAAATAAAATTCCAATAATTTCCTAAATAGTTTGTGTTTTATTCAAAATCAACATCGGCCCTTGAAATTTAACCACCCTTTATAAAAAAAACAAAAATACTTATTATTGTTTAAAAGCTAGGGCACGAGCTCTATGTTTACATTTGTCCTTTAAGTTGTGCTGAAAAAAGGTCAACAAGGAAGAAGAAAGCCAAAAACATGAAAAACAGAAGAATGTACTTTGGTCTTCAAGAAGAATTCTTGACAAACAGAAGTAAGGAGAAACATGCAAATCAATTAAAGTAGGTAATTATTCAAAGCATATTTCGATCTACCAAAGGTTTAATACAATTTGGTTTTAAGATTTATGTTTGACTATTGACTGCAAGCAGTCGTCAATTGCTGCGAGTTTTAAACGGCAAACCCCCTCTGTATAGATTGAGTGGTTGGAATCAAAACATGTAGGGGTAACCTGTCCGTGAAAGCCTGTGTTTGATACCCGCGGCAGCGAAGAGTTAAAAATATCAATAAATTTCATGTTGTAAAAATTCCTTTCTTCATAAAAAATAATTTAATAAAAATTAAATTCAATGAGCTTTAGCCTGACTGCCCGTCTATACCAGAGATAATTATTGCGACATATATTGCAGTAAATGTCAAAATTATCTTTATCTTTAATGTAGACAGCAATTTTTTGTACATATTTATTGCCAACAATTTATGTTGCAATAATTGTTAGTCCATTTTCGTTGACAATTATTGCTTACATAAAACGTCAAATATGGTTATCAGTTGAGAAAAAAGAAGCAAAAAAGAAAAATATAAAAGCAAATTGTGTAAGAAATAAATTAAATTTGTGAAATGGCAGCAAATTATAATTGTAGTAAAAGGATTAAATTAATGAATTTAATAAACACTAAAATAAGTTTACAAAAATTATTTTTATTAATATAATTTTTTTCTTATTCGACTTTATTATTAAAATTTATATTAATTTGTTTAAGTTTGAGTTCTTTTTTATATAAAAATATTTATAATCAGTATTGTGGTTATTTTGTTGAACTATTTATGGTTTCTAATCCAAATTTTTTATTACATATTTTTAATCAGTCAAGAATGAAAAATTATCAATAAATTTTAATTAATTTCATGTTGTAAAATTCCTTTCATCATAAAAATAGTTTAATGAAAATTAAATTTGATGAACTTTAGCCTAATTAAAAATATTAAAAAATTTGGATTAAAAATATTTATTTTATAAATTTTTTTTTTTTTTTTTTTTTGTTAAAGTAAAATTAATATTTTTATATAAAAAAGACCTGAAGCTTAAACAAATTAATATACATTTTAATAATAAAGTCGAATAAGAAAGAATTTATATAAATAAAAATAATTTTTGTAAACTTATTTTAGTGTTTATTAAATTCATTAATTTAATCCTTTTACTACAATTATAATTTGCTGCCATTTCACAAATTTAATTTATTTCTTACACAATTTGCTTTTATATTTTTCTTTTTTGCTTCTTTTTTCTCAACTGATAACCATATTTGACGTTTTATGTAAGCAATAATTGTCAACGAAAATGGACTAACAATTATTGCAACATAAATTGTTGGCAATAAATATGTACAAAAAATTGCTGTCTACATTAAAGATAAAGATAAAAAAACAAAGCGCCAGTTTTTACACTGCACCTTCTTCCTTGATGTTTTTCAAATTATGAGTTAACATAAATACGTTTTCCCATGCCTTTACGCTGGGTCTCCACGTAGCAATTTTTATTGCTAAGTACAAGCAATAACGTCGGCAGAACAATGACACAACAATGGAGCAATGATTGCTGCTTATATTGCTGGAGAACACTTGTTATTGCTTTGCCATAAATTTGCAATTTTCTCCTCGAGTAGTTGTATAAAGTTTTGTGGCTGTATTTATAGCAAATGTTTTATGTTGTGTTTTGAAGTGATTGTTAAATTTTCTTTTTTAAATTAATTAATTAAATTAATAAAATAATTAATTTTAATTGTCGTAGCTGTGTTTTGTATTGCTTTTTTGTTTATTTGCGTATGAAAAAAAAACCTAAAACTTGTATTGTTCTATTGAAAAAATAAAAATATAAAAAAAAAACAAATTCGTCGCTTGCTTTTGTTGATATTGACGTTTATTTAAAAATATAATATATAAAAACTTTTTCTGTATTTTGTTGAAGTATTTTTTCACTTGCTTTTTTAATAAATAAACACACTAATAAATAACCAACCGTATACAGAGAAATGAAATGTCAGATAAATTACAACTGATTTGACAGCAGATTGCTAAGCAATAATTGCTCAAGCAATAAGAAGAGCAATCAATGCGCAATGGATTGCCACTCATGGCAATATGTTGTCTATACGTCGCAAATTTTATGGAGCAATCAAATTTGACGTTTGCCGCAATAAATATTGCTACGTGGAGACCTGGGGTTAACATAAGCTGAGCAATAAGCAATATTGCTTTGTTATTCTGCCGACGTTATTGCCAACTGGCTGAGATATCATATATATTATTTCTAAAGCACTTTTTTTTGTCGGTTGCAAATATCTCCCATACCACCGCATCAAATTTAATGAATGATATCTCATTTTATAGCTTATTTCTAACACTTATGACGAAAAACAATTAGAAATTGAAAAATTAATATTTTCATTGATAAAAATTACGGTGCGAAATAGTCGCACGGGTCATCTAGTTTATCTTTAGTGTAGACCAAGGCGAATTTATAAAGGTGACCGCATCATGAGAAAGAGTTATGCTAGTTATCCCTTTTTATTGAAAAATGCTATTTATTTTGTTTTTGTAAAAAGTTAGAGTGAATGTCAAAAATATTTGTTGGAAATATTAAAAAGGAAATTTTTTTGTTAATAAAATATACACAATTGCTTTAGAAAGTCCTTAATTGCAAATTAATTGTAGCACCACTTATTCCTTACGCATTTTTATTTCTTGTGTCTATATTTTATATTCACTTTTTTATTTTATAAAATTAAAAGTTTTTTTCAACTATTTAAACTTTTATTGAATTTTAAATTTGAATTAATTTTTTCACAAAATGTAAACAAAGCTTGACATTCAGTATACACACAAAAAAATAAACAAAAAACAGATGAGTCGAAAATGTCACCTTTATGAATTCGCCTTGGTGTAGACCTAGGGTGATTAAAAAATATCAAAATTTGGATAAAAACAAGTAAGAGTGCTATATTCGGCTGTGCCGAATCTTATATACCCTTCACCATTGTGGGAGCAGAATACAGAGCAACTAGACAAAAAGTAAATAATTTTTACATATGTATACATACATATTAACAATACTTTAAACTTCATTATAAATTAAATTTAAAAAGCGAAAACTGGTAAATATTTTTTTTTAAATCGTTTTAAGAATATAAAAAAAAAAAAAAAAATTTAAAAAAAAATTTTCTTTTTAAAAAAACAAGATTTGAACCAGAGAACTAACAGTTTCTAACTTAACACACCCCCTAGACAACTAGACCATGAAGGAACGTTCTATGAATATCATTAAAATGAAATATGACCCGTTTAATGTTCGCAGTGTTGAGTTGATTGCCGTTTCCGAGATATACAGCAAAAAGTAATAAAAATACAACAACCACAAGGGATTTTTGGAAAAAATTAGAGGTAGTCGTGGTTTTTTGCTCATAACTCAGCCATTTTTTAACCGATTTGACAGATTTATATACCGACGTGTTAAAGAAGAAATTTACCATTTACTTGAGTTATAAAGTTTGGACTCGGGAAGATCTATGATTCCCGAAAGTGGGTATTTAAAAAAAATGGTCATAACTTTTTTGTATCTGTACCGATTTTCCCGAGTTTTTCATAAAAAATGTTCTACTAAAGATTTCCGATATTTTGGTATATAAGTCATATCCATAGGACATATGGCAGCCCAAAAATTTAGGTTTTTATACAATATTTAATTTTTTTTGTACGGGAGGTACCACGCCCACTTCTGCAATCCCGCCCACATTTTGCAGGATGGTGTGTATTGGCAACCTCAATGTGTGTACCTAATTTGGAAACTTTGGCAATTGCCGTTCCCCAGATATACAGCAAATAGTAATAAAAATACAACAACAAGGGATTTTTGGAAAAAATTAGAGGCAGTCGTGGTTTTTTGGTCATATCTCAGCAATTTGTGGACGGATCTTGCTGAATTTCAATAGCACGAAATGGTGGACTATATGTGACATAAATGTGAAACAACCTAGCAGCTATCATGTCTGGAGTCTCCGGAAAACACATATCAAACGTAAGACGGACAGACGGACAGACGGACGGACAGACGGACGGATATGGTTAAATCAAGTTCTCTCCTCATAAGGACCCAGAATATATATACTTTATAGGGTCTTAGATGAATATTGTAGAAATTACAAACGGAATGACTGACAAACTTATATATACCCTTTTCCACCTGAGGTGAAGGGTATAATAATATTTATTAAAATAATTGTTGGAAGATGACGTTAGTTTTTACACTCAGGGTTGTTAGATGTGACGATTTTTCGTCATTTTGACGATTTTTTTGATTAACGGGCATGTTCTGACAATCGCAAAACGCTTAACATTTGCGATTCTGACTTGAAATTTCAAAATAGGGGTTCTGTAAATCGCAATCGCAGGAAGTTTGACGACTTTAAATTGCAATAGTATGCTTAAGGGAACTGGAATATTAAAAAAAACACTATGGCAGATCGAAAGCAACACGCGCGAGTTTCAAAACACAGTAAAAAAAAATCTGGCGTTTTGCGATATCAAACCGTGCGATTGTCAGAACATGGCCGTAAATACAGTTAAATAACAGTTAACGATTTTTTTTACTAAAAGTAATAGTGTGGTGACGATTTTCCGGCATCAATAAAACACTTACAAGAAATATTTACAATTATATCGGGAAAAGTCCAAAATTGGAATTTAAAAAAAATTCTTCCTCCATCACAAACCAGGTGGCAGGTGAATGCCATCGATACTGCAAAAGTATACACAAGAGCCCCGATTTGCGTCGGTCCTATTTGCGTCGTTTCGATTTGCGTCGCTTTTTAAAAATTGGTTAAAACCGCTTTGCGCTTTTATGATTCCGATTTGCAATTGGATATTTTTACTGAAATGAAGAAATTTTCTATTTGCGTGTAAAAAGGCGAATTCCTATTTAATTCTGTTACATAGTGTCTTCACCTGACAATTTTTTGTCATGCCAAACGTCAAAGTCTATATAAAAATAAACTCGAAAATTTTTGTCAGCGTTTTTTTAATATGAAGTTTGACGTTTGGTATGACAAAAAATTTTCAGGTGAAGACGATATGTTAGGTAAGTAATTCTAAGCATAGTTGCGTGTTAGGAAGCAAGAAGTTAGTTCTTAATAAAAAGTTCTGTGGAAAAATGAATGCAAAGAAAAGAAAATGCAGTTTGGAACCAAAATTGGGCTGTATTATTTCAAAAAGGCTGTTAATATAGACAAAACCCTCCTTGGCTTAGCACCTTCAACAGTAAAATAATTGGCAATAAAGGTAGCGCTAAAAATTAATCATTTAAAAATAACTTTAGCAAACGAGATTCTATTTTTTATTTAATGTTTTTGTGAATATGGATAAATGAAATAAATACATTTTTGTTATTTTTTTGTGATATTTTTTCTTATGTGTTTTTTTCAAATGATATATGTATGTATATTTTTATACGTTTTCCCATGCCTTTAACATAAGTTGAGCAATAGGAGTTTATTCTGCCGATGTTATTGCTAAAAAGCTGAGATATTTATCTTTGGCGTAGACCTGGGATTATGTGACCATGACATTTTAGGAGATGATGCAGGGGTATAATCACCGCATACGATGTCGAGCAAAATTGATCGAAATTATATATTTCGGTATCATGGAACTCGATATCGAATGAAATGTATTGAATTTGAAATACTCGACATTACATTAATCGAGTTTTCATTCGATACGTCAGTGTCTATCGTATGCAAAAAAATTCGATAGTTTATGCCATACGATAGTATCAAATGCGGTGATTAGACCCCAGGTGTTGCCAATAAAATCCTTAATTAAAAAAAAAAAAAACGAATTTTTAAAATTATGTCGCTTAAGCTATTTTTGCGGTATGGGCTCGATTTAGCTCATATTGATACACATTGGTCTTGCCCTGATGCGTTAAGCACGAGCTTATTTTTTCAAATTACGGCCGTTTTTTAACCAAAATTATTTCTAAAATCTTTCAAAAATTGTAATCTATTATCGTGTTTTTTCGGATTTCAACCCAAAAACAAAAATATGGGCTTAAAGTGAGAAAAGTTTCATTCCATAGTTGAAAAAGAATATAACAGATCATAGAACAAGATATTTGAAAACTAATGCCCCGCAAATTAATAAAATTTAAATGGATATTATTTCAAAATTCGGTTTAAAATTGGTTTGAAAACTAAAAATTTCGGTGTTCTTTCAAACGTTTTTATTTCATTAGTGTCGAAAAGAGTGTTCTTGAACCTGAAGTGCTCCCTAGAATAAATTAGGCGTAAAGTAAGATTTTTTTCTCTTTAAATATTGTTTAAATGTAAAATAAACACTTTCTATGCTAAATGTAGGGTGCTTAACTTAAATTTACTGAGTAAGAAAATTTTCATCGAAAACCTGCGCATTAGGCAGAGCAAATTATTACTATTCCCAACAAACACGAAGGTTTGATTTCAAATTAAAAATGATTTGAAATCAAACGTTTTCTCAAACGACAAACGTTTGATAATGATTTTAAAATCATGGCGTTCTCAACAAAAAGGGAAATTATTTTCAAATTGAAAAATGCCTTTATTTTCAACTTGCTTTCAAACGTAATTCTCAAATGTTTTTCAAATGTGGATTATAATACAATGTGGAATATAAATAAAAATATTTTATTTTTTTTAATATAAATTTATTATTTATTTTAATAAACTGTGAGATAAACATTCGGCACCATAGCTTAAAGATTAAATAATGTCCTCTAATTCTTGGAAAGACAAACTACTTGGCTCCCTTTTATTTTGAGGATTGTAGCACCGCGATCGTTCAACAAACTTTCTTCACTTTCCCGTTTTATTTTCCTTTTTTTCGTATTTTTAATCATTGAAATTACTCACAAATAATTTTTATTTTCACAGGAAATAAGCTGTTCACTTTATATTAAAATTTATTTTTAATAGAAAAACACATGTAACCGCAAAGTAAAAAATATAACTTTAATCGCCATTTTTAATGATTACATTTATTTTTCGCTTTAGTATTGCCAAGTTTATTTTTGATTTGATTTAACATTTGACATCAAATTGATAAAACATTTGATATCAAATGTTTATTTTCAAATCATTATCAATTTGAATTTAAATGTTAAATCAAACAATTGAAAAACGTTTGAGAATTGTGTTTGATGTCAAATGACAAAGTCATTTCATGTCAAAGGTTTGACTTCGTGTTTGTTGGGTTACTACAAGAAGTATTTAGGAAAAGACAATAAACACAGTCGTCAGCCAGCAAAAGGACTATTGAGAACTGACATCAAACAAGCTGAGCAAGTTTTTATAAAATTCATTAAAAGCCATCCTTAATTTTACCGGTTACATTCAATACAAATTGAATTTTTAAATTTAGTTTTAACTTGCATCTCAAACATAACGGAACATTTCGAAATAAAAACAAATATAAAGAACAGAAAGATAAAGTATTTTATGAAAATAAAAAGCATTAAACTATCATAAATATAAAAATAGTTTTAGAACTAATAAATAATAAATGGTAAAAGGAGATATTTAAAGATTCCACAGACTAAAAATACCAAACAGAAAAGTTTATTCTATATTAAGAACTTTGTTTTTTAACAAAAATAAACTTTTGATGTTTTTTTTTTTTTTTTTTTTTGTTGCGTGTTATGTATGAAAGCAAATGCCATATTTTAATTTTTTCATTATTAACTGTAAATACAACTTATTAATTTATATATGTATAACGATAAATATAAATTATTTGCAAAAAAAAAAAGTTTAACATATCAAAACACAAACTGGATTTTCATGATTTTTTTTTTTTAATTGAAAAAAAACTTGCAGTTCACAAATTTGTATTTATTTATACGTTCCCCCCAAAAAATGTTTTATTAATATTTCAAAACAAAACATTTGAATGCAATAAATTATTAGAAACGAAAGTGTTTTTGAATGAATTAACAAATAAAGTATTCAAAAAAATTTAATAAAATAAAAATTAACAAAAAAAATCGCTATTTATGAAAAAACTTGTGTACAAACAAATTTTGTATAAGTCATACAAAAACAAACAAAAAATAATTTATATTATAAAAAAAAAAAAATACAATTTTTATTGAAAAGTTTTCGATCGTGTTCTGTGACAGGCCCCCTGCTGTTTATTTTCTGACAAAATGACATGCCAAAAATGTTCTTCATTTTATTTTTGAATATTTCAAACTAAAGCAAACCTTTTTTTCGTTGCATTTTGTGTTGAACATGTGTATTGTGATTAGAATACAGTGAGTGACAGAATAACACAAAAAAGTTTTTGATAACTTATGTGGTTGTAAGCGACAACGATAAAACAATTAAGTATATCCTGATACGACTTTATTTTGAACTAAGAATTATTGACAGCACTCTTGGGAGGCACCGCTTAGGGATTGTGGAATAAACATAATCACATGTTCTTTAAATCCAAATCTATTTTGCCAAATATCCAAAAACTCGTAAATGACTTTCTCTTTAAATTTATAAGTTATACATTTAAGAGTCAGTTCAGAGTACTATATTCGGCTGTGCCGAGTCTTTGATAACCTCAACCGACAGTTAAAATATTTCAGGAGTGGGATCTATCTATTATTAACTAATCTTTATAAAATCTGACATCAATATTATAACTGGATGCGGTTTCGACCTATCTTAAAATATTGGCCGATAGTCAGAAGGTTTAAGGCTTTTATTTCAAGTCATATAAAACTTTATCTGAACTATCATGATTCGTAAGAGTTTTAGCTGGAGTTGACAGTTGTACCCATGGTGGAATAAGCAGGTGGCATCGTTACGGCAACAAATACAACATTACAACAAAAATGGAATTTAAATCACCGTTTACGTTAAAAAATTCTTTAAACCAAAATCAAAACGTGCCGCTGAACGTGACGAAATAAATAAATTTTTATCCAATTTTTATTTAATTACGGTCAATATCTTATATATTCTAAATTAAAACTATCAAAAACTTTAATAAAATACAATAATCACAGCACAAAACGTGGAGTACTGGTGTAGTACTGCCACCTGTATTATTTCACCATGGTTGTACCGCTATTCGAGGGATTAAGATTAAAAAAATTCTGCTTTTTCAGAAGTCTAAGGTGAATTTTAAGAAAGTTTCACACGGAATGACAAACTTAGTATGCCCTCATTTACGAAAAGTGGTGTAGGGTTTAAAAAATAAGTACAACATAAATAAAGAAATTGTTGTAGAACAGTTTTGTTAAGAAATAATCTTAAGCCGAAATGCCAACATAATTCGGTTTTCGTAACAGGGAAAATCCGTTCTTTGGTCGGAATGTTCGTTTGTGGAATGACTAAACACTTTCAACATGAATAATTTGAAATCGAATGTCCAGAAGCACTACTCCCTCTATCCTCCTTCCCAGAACCTACAATGCAATGCATTAGGAGGGGCCATTCTCTGAGTGCTGGTCCTAAAAAAGCAATGTTTTAATGATATGATAAGAAAGGTGTTTTTTGTTGCTTGATAGGCAATATGTCAACCAATGATTGCTCTAATATTCTGGTCATACTTGGTATAGTTCCCTGAACTTTTATATTTCAATCTTAAATACTTTTTATACCCACACCACAATAGTGGAGAGGGTATTATGCATTTGTGCTGATGTGTGTAACGCCTTAAAATATTGGTCCTAGACCCACCTTAAAGTATACCGATCGTCTTAGAATCACTTTCTGAGTCGAACTAACGATGTCCGTCCGGCTGGCTGGCAGGCTGGCTGTCCATGTAACCTTGTGCGCAGAGTACAGCAATTTTGGAGATAATTTGATGAAATGTGGGTCATAGGTTTTTATTGGCACAAGGACCAAGCCTATTGAAAATGGGCCGAATCGTAGGACCACGAGGGAAGATAGGGGCAATTTCTGCCTCTCAGAAGCTATCAAACCGATTTCAATGAAATTTAAAACATAGATAGAACCATATCTATATGGACACAAAATGTATGCATTTTTTAAAAATTAGGACCACGAGGGGAGATAGGGGCAATTTCTGTCTCTCAAACCGATTTTAATGAAATTTAAAACATAGATAGATCCATATCTATATGGACACATTAGCTATACAGTTTTTCAAAAATAGGACCAGAAGGGGAGTTAGGGGGCAATTTCTGCATCTCACAAACTTTCAAACCGATTTTCATGAAGTTTATAAACATAGATAAATCTATATTTATATGGACATATAAGCATGATGTGTTTATAAATACTGTGGTGTAGGGTATCATATGTTCGGGCTTGACCGACTATACTTTCTTACTTGTTTTCTAATGTACAATTTAAGCTGTTTTTTTAACAACTACAGAAAAGGCATCAGATTCAAACCGAGAAAACATATATAGAAAATATATATTATTCGAGCGATATCGAATGCCGTAATTTGGCCCCTGACTGTTACCTTTACCAATCTTAATTTAATAAATAGAAAAGTTTGGCGTCTGGTTACTAAAATTCAAGGCTTTTAAAAGTAAGAATGACTACCAGGGGGCTATTTCTGGCAGTCGTGATCGAATCCCGCACACTTTGTGCGAAATTACAGGAAAAATCAATCCAGCATCTTTCCGCGAGTTGGACATAAACCGCAGCCACCGTGTTATTCTTAAATGTAAAGGGTGTTTTTTTATAGAGGTGTTTTTTATATAATAAAGCAAGGAAATATATTTTTAATATTTTTATTGGAAAGTAAATTTTATGAAATTAATGCTTAAATATGATTTCTGCCATGGGGCCGCCACAGCTGGCTCGTAGAAGGCGCAATCTGGTAAACCAATTTTCAACAGTTTGTGGTTTATAACGAAGACAAGTGACTTAAGATACCCCAAAGAAAATAGTTCATTGGGGTTAAATCACACGATCTTAGTGGCCAATTAATTGGGCCGTTATGTGAAATTATTTTTTCATCAAAAGTGCTTTAGCCCATTCGCCGAATTGGCGGCGCATACGATGTTCGTTTGGCTTTAAATCCTGCACAAGTTGAATCTTGTAAGCTTTTAAGCCAAGATGCTTTCGTAAAATCTTCCATAAAGTGGAAGGACACAACCACAGTTGCTGAGAACGGCAACGAATTGATAGATTAGGATCATCTTCAATGCTTTCCTGTACAGCGGCTACAGCTTCTTCAGTGCGCACTGTTCGGCGTCTCACGGGATGCATATTATCAGTAACAGTAAATGTGGTCCAAAAACGATCTATTCTTCTTCGAATTAGCCGCTCTGAAGGGCGATTATGCACACCATAAAATTTAAGAAGTGCACGATGAGTTTGACGAATAGAATCAGCTGTTAAATGGGAGCTCAAGTAAAGCACTGATGCTTTACTCCAGATTGAACTCCAGATTGAACTCTGTTAAGTCGCTATCTTTAAGAAATCTCCCAAGTTTCAGCGCCAGCAGTCTTAAAATACATATGTATTAGTTGTAATAACATTCTTAAAACTGTATAGGAAAGTGGGAGGTGTTTGCACAACAGAACGTTGCCATAGGACAGGACAGTATTGACTGGACAAATAAATTAAATGGTTTAATGTTTGTAAGATTTTGTTCCTTCTCTGAGATATCTTAACCTTAAATTTTAAAAATCCGGGTTATCGCTACACTCATAGTATTTTCGCTTTTTTTTATTTTTTATACCTTTTTGGACTGATTTTTGTATTTTTTTTAAAAACTTTTTCATAAGTATAACCTGATCTATGGGTTAAAAATTTATAAGCCTGCGTGATTTGCTTTAAAATAATGTAAACAAACAACATTTGACATTTGTATTAACAAACAAGCTAGAGTGCTATATTCGGCTGTGCCGAATCTTTGATACCCTCCACCGACAGTTCGAATGTTTAAGGAGTAAAATCTGTATGATGTCTATTTATTATTATTATCTTAAACTGTGACGAGTTGTTATTAATTATGGTTTTAGGTGTACTAAACTGTTTTCCGGGAGTAGGGTTTCTATGGGGCCTAGTGTAAATTATGGACCGATCTTCACGAAATTTCACAGTATCATTAATAGTTCTATAAAACTGTGACGAGCCAAAATTTGTTATGATTGCATTATTTTTTACGGATTTAGGCGTACTAAACTGTTTTCCGGGAGAAGTGTTTATATGGGGCCTTGGGTAAATTATGGACGGATCTTCACGAAATTTAATAGCGTGATTTCCAGTCAAATAAAACAAATTTTTACAAAATCGTATCTCACTCCGTGCCTTGTTCCAGCATTTATGTTATTTTTTGTAACAAAATTATCAATTTTTTAGGTGGTGGTTCCACATTTTGATTCATAGCTCTGGTGCTAATGAACCGATTTTGCTGAATTTCAATCCCAAACTGCTTAGGATAACTACAAGCAATTTGGCACCAAGTTTGTTTATTCCTTTTGAGTTGTTCGAAAGTGAGCGTGTTTTCAACAGACGGACAGACGGACAGACAGACGGACATGGCTAAATCGACTTAGAATTACTCAAGGACCCAGAATATATATACTTTATGGGGTCTGAGATGAATAATAAAAAAGTTTCACACGGAATGACAAACTTAATATACCCTCTTCACAACTAATTGTGGTGGAGGGTATAACAAGACGAAAATACCATAATTAGCAGACTATATGCTACACTTACTATGCGAACACCGTAACACAGAATAGCAATTGTTTGCATTTATATATATTCGAGTTGCATTGACTTTCGCATCGCAATACAGAATAAGTCCGTAGGTTGGACTATTGTGGCTAGCGTTTTCTCTTACACCAAGAATAAACTTAGGACTGTTGTTTTGCTATAATACTTCCTTTTCTAGAGTTCATCTAGACTTGAATTACAAGAACTTTAAAAAAAATTTCCTTTTCAATTACTTTGCACGCCCTAATAAAGTTGACAACACTCACACAAATTAATTGCAATATTAATTTAATTTCAATTAACTTCTTAAGTGCATTTTTATTTCTAAACGCCATAAATGTATTAAATTCTTAGAGTGCAACATAATTGCGTTAATTGAAAGTGAGCAACTTAACAATTTAAAATATTCGCGCTAAAGCAGAATTGTTTTGCAAAAAAAAAAAAAACGTGTGAAACACGTTGACCATGGTCGGTTGTACGAAATGAATGTAAACAAAAATATATTTCATTAATCAAACAAATTAATGTTTGTGTTAAATTAGTAATTGCTTAGCAAATACTTTAAATTTTTTAACTTTGTTTTAGATTTAGTGTTTAAATTCGATTTAAAAAGATTCCAAGTATTTTAATTTAATTCGAATTAATAAATATCTAGTCGATCAGTAGAAAAAATTTTTGTTTTTTTCTATAAACAATTTTCCAATAAAAATTTCTGTTAATTGCGCTTGGAATATTTGAAATAAGTTTTTCAAACAAACTAAATTTGATTTTTGTCTTTTTTTTTCTTTCTTTTGTTATTGTTTGGAATCAAAAGATAACAATGAAAAATTTATGATTTTATATGAACCAACTTGTCGGTAGACAATTTATTTATATATATTGAAAATATAAATAAAATTTATTATAACTTTTACTATTTGTACTGGAGCAAATACAAATGTTTTCCTATTGATTATATTTTATCTATTGGCAAAAAAAAAAAACTAAACTAGTAAAGGGTGTCCCAAAATTTACATAAGATTTAAACTAAATAAAAAAAGCACATAATTTTTTATTGAATCAAAAAGAACAAAAGGATGGTAACAGTATAACACATCGGTCAATTGGCATTCGTATTGATGCAGCGCTCATTTTCCTCCACACAGGTGGCTATGGAATAGTTGGCATAGACCTTCGATCAGGTAATAATCACACTATACAGGGATCAAGTTCTCAACAATGAAAAAAATAATGGTACCCAACCAGAAAAAAGGTTATGCCGCAGTAATTAAATCGTTTCACGGGCTGTAAGGCATGTCTTGGCAGCGTGTTGTTTAGACCACATATTGGCCACATTAATGTCGACCAATTTTAGAAGAGATAACTGTATTAAAAGTCACTGCTTGACCAGATTTATTTTTTAAAGTAATGGACTAATTTTGCATTACCCCCAAAATCTGCATCAAAACGTTTTTAATGCATTTATTTTCAGACAATCACATGTGGGTTCTTTAAATCCAAAATATGGTAATGGCAATTAACAAAGTCGTTTAACGAACTATCGGGTGTGTTCTAGAATCCGAATCCACTCGAAAATGATTACTTCAGCATTTTTGGTGTTCTGCATTTCACATCCACATGTTTTTATTCGTTTTCAATTAGAGTAGTAACGGGTTGTTGGTGAAAGTAAAACGAATCGACTTTTATCATTATATGTTTTTGGTTTTAGTTTAAAATGTTCTTTATCCAATTTAATCAAAAATATATCGTTACCTAAAACGCAAAAGGCCCTAATTAATCCAAAATTTAAAATCGACTTTTCCATTGTTTTTGATGTAATTATATATCATTTTTTAATGCTCTTTATGTTATTTTACGACAATTAGTCTTTTTCATCAATTTACCGATCTCAAATTAGTTTTCGGGTTTGTCTCATATTTTTCGCGAATTTTAGCCATGTTCGCGATAAAAAAGATTTGTTTCTTTAAATTTTCTGACTCTTTACAGCTTTAACGATTTTTAATATTTATATACAGGGGTGTGATGGAAATCGAAAACGCAAAACGCAAGAATTTTACAAGTCGTTTTTTAACAAGATTTCTGTAATAAAAGAATTTTATGGCAAATCGATTTCCATCACACCCCTGATAGTACCCATTGATATCATGCCGCATGCAAATTTGCGAATTTTTACCGAATTTTTGCCATTCCTTATAGTTTTAGGGACTTGTAATCAAGTTTACATTTAGCGATTTGAAATAAATTATAGGGTTTGTTTAAAAATTTAAAATTTTTGCGAATTTTAGCCATGTTCGCGATAGAAGCGATTGTTTCCTGTGATTCTTTACAGCTTTCACGATTTTTAATAAATATTATACTTTGCTCTCATGCTGCAGTTAGCAAATTAGCGATCTTTAGTTTAACTTGAGTTTTTTCGAACAAAAACTTCAAATATACAAAAACATGGGGATTGGAAAACACCAATTTATGAATTAGTCGGATTCAAAAAACTTTTCTTTTTCAATTCGAGTCGAAACCTAGAACATGCCTGTATATTTTATATAGTCATAAGCAGGGGAACCAGAAATATACTCTAAAAACGCGTTTTATGCGCATTCAATATGCAGTAAAAACTTGAAAATATGCCCTGAAACTTTTTAACAAGTTAGCCTAAAAAAAATAATTCTTTTTTGAAAATTATTTACTTATTTACAGAGGCATTTTCGAGATTTTAACCTATTTGGAAACGATGGGCAGTCATCGGCTCACAAAAACAAAGTTATGTAAAGAGGTTAAAATTCATATAAGAGTTATATGTGTCGAGTATTTTCTAGATATTAACATCCATATGAGAATTTTTGTCTTAAAGAGATTTTAGGAACGGTAGTTAAATTATTTGTTAATGTTAACCAAGGCGAATTCAACTACAGGTGGTGACGGAACTACAACAATCCAAAAACAACACCTGTAGTTAATTCGCCTTGATGTTAACTTTTAAAAGGACGTGAAAACTGTCAATAAATGGGAGCTTTGGGAAAATGTTAACTGATTCGAAAATAATTTAATTGTCAGTAAAATATTTTTGGGGCGAATTTAATCTAAATACCAACATAATTAGATGGTTTACGGACACAAAGAGTCTAATTCGAAAGAAGTTTTTATGGGGAAGATGTTAAATTATAGACGGATTATTACCATTTACATAGACTTCGTCCTTAGTACAATTAAAATGTATTTACCAAATTTGATCAAATTATCTACAAGATCGCAACTTGTACTTTGCGCACAAGGATAACATGGACAGGCAGCCAGCCAGACGGACGGATGGACATTGTTAGATCACTGATCAGTGATTCTCAGTGGATCGGTATACTAAATGATTGGTCCAGATTTCTAAATGTATAACACACATCCCAAAAAAGTATATAATTGATTTTTCCTTAATTTTTGTTTATACATAATATGTATTTTAAAGTTTATAATAACATTTATCTTTAATGACAACCTGCTTTTTGCTGCGAAAGCTCTTGTAGGCATATTAAAAAATTTAACGTGTAACTAAATATGCTTAAAAAAGGCAAAATATGCGCTATAAACTTAAAAAATGCTGCAAACAGGCTCTTTTAACTAAATTATGCAAAAAAATCCTACAAACGGTAAAATATGCAAAAATATGCACAAACAAATCGATGGCAAAGTTAAAAAAATGCTCTAAAACGGATAAGTATATTGTTTCTGCCTTCTTTGGTCGCACAAGGAAAAACATGCAATTGCATATTTATGGTTTCCCCCGTCATAAGGCTGCAATTGTACTCGCAGTGTTCATTGGGTTTCGTAGATCTCACTTAAGAAGTGAACCCTGTAGAAAGCTTTTTACCTTATCTAGCTTTACTAACCTAAAACTATAAGCTGTCAACTTGTATGTGGTTTCTGGTTGCCAATACTTAACTGAAAAAATGGCGACAAATTCAAGTGTTGGGAGCGCCTTTATGTATATGAATCGTTATTTTGGTCATAAATTAGAGAAAGTAAAATCTGTTGTCAAGTTATTTGGTCGCTAACAAAGACAATTTTTTTCAAACCTGAAAGGTTACATGGACAGCCAGCCAGCCGGACGGACATCGTTAGTTCGACTCAGAAAGTGATTCTAAGACTATCGGTATACTTTAAGGTGGGTCTAGGACCAATATTTTAAGGCGTTACACACATCAGCACAAATGCATAATACCCTCTCCACTATTGTGGTTTGGGTATAAAAATCGAAAAAAGTTTTTCTTAGTTATGCATTTTATTAAAAAATAAAATAAAGCATACAAAATAAAAGTTCCTTTTCTGTGTCAAAATTTGATATTAATTTATACACTTTTTTGTGTTTTCAAATTAATTATTTTTTAAAGCTTTCATCATCAGCTAACTTTGTTAAAAAAAGGAGCGTTATTTGAATACACATAAAAAAGTTTTGCGATAGAGTGTAAATTAGCTTTGTCGATTCGACGAACAGCAACCGTCCAGGGTTAAGATTCTTTAATAGGTTTGAATAAAAAAAGTGCAAAAAATGGGCCTAAAGAGCACATAGTATGAGTTTTTCGTTCAAAAAGACGATTCTTCGCTTTTAAACGGATGGTACCATTCAAACAAAAATTTTGATAGTCCATCAAGTCCTCAAAACAGGGCACCACTTTCTTAGGAATTGATTCGAACAAATTGAAACCGAGCTATTGGCTATTAACCAAGACAGATATTATATGACTTTATTAAAATTATGTAATAAAAATGATTTGGTCGATAAAAAGGAAAACCTTTAAAAGGTTCATAAATAACAAACATCTTATACCTTTTTAAAGATATCCCTCCCCAAGATTTGGGTTTGAACGACACCTTACGAATAATCTCTTGATTTAGAAAATCGGTCAATTTAAAGCTCCAGGCAAGTTTGAATTACTAAATGCACATTTTTTTCCTGAGAGTGCAATGAAGAGGTCGGTGCTCCTCCCCCTCAGTTTAGGGATGTTCAATTATAATTCGGAGCTTTCGAAAAAGAGGAGATTTTCGTAAGCAAAAAATTTTCCACTTCAAAGCGTATAATCATTTGTAAAAAAGATGAAGTTCTCTTTTCTATAAAAGTTGGTTTTGATGTTAATTGTAAATAAACCAAAAAGTTTTCAGAGAATTTTCCTTATATTTTTTATTATGATAGAATAATCTATGACAATTATGTATGTGTAACACAAAATATCGGCAAAATGCACGCCATGGCTTCGTTGGGATAACTCTATCCGATAGTCCCTAGTTTCAATGACTTTGAGACCAAATTGAGGTTCGTTAATGTGCCGAATTATCTCATCCTTTAGCTCTTGGATTGTTCTTGGTTTATTGACGTACACTTTTTCTTTTAACTATCCCCAAAGAAAAAAGTCCAACAGTGTCAAATCACATAATCGTGGCGGCCAATTAACATCGCAACCACGTGAGATAACACGGCCATTAAATTTCTCGCGCAAAAGAGCCATTGTTTCGTTGGCTGTGTGGCAAGTGGCACCATCCTGTTGGGACCACATATCGTCCAGTCCATATCCTTAATTTCTTACCACAAGAAGTCCGTTATCATCTCGCGATAGTGAACACCATTCAGGGTAACTGGTTGGCTAACCTCATTTTCGAAGAAGTACGGCCCGTTAACTCCGCCAGGTCCATATCCTTAAATTCTTACCACAAGAAGTCCGTTATCATCTCGCGATAGTGAACACCATTCAGGGTAACTGGTTGGCTAACTTCATTTTCGAAGAAGTACGGCCCGATAACTCCGCCAGTCCTTTAACCGCACCAAACAGTCACTCTTTGGTAATGCATTGGCTTTTCTAGAATTATGGTTGGACCATGCTTTATATGTATAAAACTGTTATTTTTACCCAAAAAAAATCAAAAATAGCTATTACTTTTTACGATAAAACGAATAATTATAACGGTCCCTGGTTAAAACAAAAGTAGGAGTGCTGTATTCGGCTGTTTATATCTTTCACCTAACGCAATGCAACGTCTTAAACCACTCACCCACTAACACACATTATCAAACAGAATTTCATAAATTATTTTGAGTACTTTTTCACATTTTAGTCACTAATAATCTGCCTGAATTTAACGAAGCATATGCTACAGAAATACATATATAACAACCCATTATTTCACATAGTTCCCATTATTTCTGCAGTCTTTGGAAAACCCCATGGACATTATGACATGGCACCTACATATGTTATTCAGTATTATGCTAGGAACACGATTACGTCGTACGTCGTAAGAATTTAGGATCAGGGCGTAAATTTTTTATCTTGATTTCTTTTTAGTGTAAATACAAATATTTATAAATTTTTTAACCGTATGAACACAATTGCATAGTATTAACTTAAGGCTAGATTACACTATTATACTTTGTATTAATACATGTCAAAATCTCAAGTAATATGACAAAGTGTGATAGTGTGAATGCAATGTGTCACAAAAATGACAAGTATTATGAAAAAATTTTGACATCCCATACGACTTCATCGTTTTTTGAAAAATTTCTAAACAATAATACTTTTCATTTGATCAGGGTTGCATTTTATTTCATGTGTAAGTGTTTATACTTTGTGTGATGGTGTGAACACAAACTGTCATGTTACATTAGATTTTTTGGCAGTCGCAACAAAACTCATTTGATTTCTATCTCACAAAGTATTATGTAATACGTAAGACTTGTGAGATAGTGTAATCTAGGCTTTAGAACGTACGACGTTTTAACATATTATGTTAAATACAAAGGATTGCAATAGCTGGCGCACCGGTTAAAGCGTATTTAATCTGGGTTTACACAATAAAAGTTTTCTTTCAGAAAGTCTGACTTTATAGGTGAGAGGGGAAGAGAACAGGCTATACTTCTCTCCCCTCTCACCCATAAACTCAAACTTTCTGAAAGAAAACTTTCATAGTGTGAACCCAGACTAACGTCGTACATTGAAAACAAAATAAAAGGAAAAAAATAACAAAAAACTTCCCTGCAAATAAAATTGGGCCACCTGATCCATATTGATAAAATGGACTACTCCATGGACTGGTCCGATGTAATGCAACCATGGAATATGTCATTGTTAAAAAGTGTTTGTAGTGAGACGACATGTGTTCGTTTTTTAACGACATGCTTTCGTTTTTAAGCGACTTCACTTTAACTAATCTTCTTGAGTATACCATGGAGTAGTTTTAAAACTACTCCTTAGTGGTCCAAAGGTGGGTTATATGGTCCTCTCCTAGGACATCGTAATGTTAAATAGACCAGGGTTTTTCCATACGTTTGGGTAACTTTTGGACTAGTCCTGGTCCCTTGTGGACTTCTCTTTACACTCGTGTTTGGACTGGTCCTATTATTTGCAGGGTTGTGGGTAAATTGAGCAATTTACCGCGTTACGTTCTACGTTCCTGCGATGTGTTCCCTAGTATTTCATTTATATAGTACATTTTTTTTTTAAATCATAAAACAATTTTTTTTTTTTTTTGTAAGATTTTCATTTTCTATGACAATACGATACCCGCGTATGAAATTTAACAAGTTACGCTTTTATGTAGACACCAGCTATTGTCTGCCTTTGAATAAAATGCTATAAGTTTTAGTTTGACAACGCATTAACGTCGTTCGTTTCTACGTTCATACGGTGCAATTGTGTTTTTACAGTTACCCTATAAAAAATAATGTTTTGTATCTTCCTTTCTTCAATCAAGCTCAAGGTCAGGTTAAGAAAAATATGTTAATTTATTTTATATCCAATATTTCGCTGCCACAATGGACAGCTTCTTCAGGGATCTTAGGTTTATAATTTCCAACAAATTTTTTATAAAACAAAATTTAAATTAAATAACAAAAATTGACAACATGAAAAATAAATATTAAAAATAATACACAGGAAACAAAATTATTCTATTACATTTTTCTAAACTTATTTAATTTCCTATCTTATTCTTATAAATTAAATGTCTGTAATTTTGAGCTACATTGTCTGTATCGGTTTTAAAATTAATTCTTTGTTCTATTGGTGTGTTGATTATTTGTAACATTTCTAGCATGAAGCGTCGTTTGTAGTTTGTTTCTGTATTTAAAATTGTTGTATTTTCGAAATCTGGTGTATGTCTAAAATTGGCACAATGTGAAGACAATGCAGTTTTTTGAGAAGATATATTTTTGTATTTTTGATCAGATCTATGTCCTGCTAGTCTAGTTTTTAATTTGTTTTTCGTAGTACCTATATATACCTTATTACATATTTCATTATCCTTACCCTTGCAGGGAATTTTATAAATAATATTAAATCTATCCAATTTCTCTGTTCTATCTTTCATTTTACTAAATAATCTATCTAATGTATTATATGTCCTATGAGCCATCCTATAATTATTAATGTCATAAACTTTAGAGTTTTCCAGTCGTTCCGAAATCACTGGTACATAAGTTAAAGACTTATAAACCTTAGGTTCAGTAACCATAGTCCCACTACCTTCCCTATGTCTTTTGTACTGTCTAATCAATCTACAAATCAATTCTCCTGGAAAATTATTATCCTCTAAAATATTTTTGATTTTTATTTTATTTTTTCTATGAAAAACTATATCGCTAATATTTAAAACTTTATCTATAAGATTTTTGGCAGTATTTATAATAACTCTTCTCGGATGTTTTGAATAATAATTAATAATTAATAATAATTAATAATTAATAATAATTAATAATTTTGTTCAGACTATTAGGGGAAGAGAAGAACAGGAAATAGCAAGGACTAGGCTTACTACTATAATTGATGATCATATGAATAAAATGAAGTTATCTCATAGAGACAAGTTTATTCTTAACAATGTTAAGAAAACTGAACAATTTTTGAAAATTAACCGCAACATTTTAATCCTTAATGCAGATAAGGGCAATATTACAGTTGCGATGAATAAACAGGACTATGGTTCAAGAATGAATGATATTCTTAATGATGACTCCACATATAGAATATTGACAAAAGACCCAACGGTTAAATTACAACAGACTAATAATGATATAGTAGATAAACTTTTTAAATTGGAGATAATATCACAATTGGAGAGAAAACATCTTAAAACAACAACTTCTACGGCACCCAAATTATATGGAGTTCCTAAAGTCCATAAGGAATCATTTCCTTTAAGACCAATTTGTTCGAGCATCAATGCTCCATCTCATGAACTTAGCAGGTATATAACAGGAATTCTTAGAAAGATAACAGAAAATTCAGTATACAATGTTAGGAACTCACTTCAATTTAAAGATAGGATTAAAAACATCAAGATAGAAAAGGAAGAGAAGATAATTTCGTTAGATGTAATCTCATTATTTCCTAGTATTCCTATAGATGTAGCCTTAAGTATTATAGAAGGCAAATGGAATATAATTAGGGAACATACGACTATTGAAAAAGAATTATTTTTAAGGATTCTCAAATTTTGCATAGATGATAGTAGATATTTTCAATATAATAACAAAATATATTCTCAGCAAAAAGGATTACCTATGGGTTCTCCAGCTTCTCCCGTTGTAGCAGATATAGTTATGGAGGAGCTTCTAGATACTTGTATTAGAGGATTAACTACTAAACCAAAAATTATAACAAAATATGTAGATGATCTATTTTGTATTATTTCAGAATGTGAAATAGAAAACATGTTAAACATATTTAACTCCTTTCATCACGATATTAAATTTACAATTGAAAAGGAATGTGATCTTAAGCTTCCATATTTAGACACATTAATTATAAGAAAGGGGAATATGTTATTAGTAGATTGGTACCAAAAGCCAATTTCTTCCGGAAGAATTATTAATTATTATTCAAAACATCCGAGAAGAGTTATTATAAATACTGCCAAAAATCTTATAGATAAAGTTTTAAATATTAGCGATATAGTTTTTCATAGAAAAAATAAAATAAAAATCAAAAATATTTTAGAGGATAATAATTTTCCAGGAGAATTGATTTGTAGATTGATTAGACAGTACAAAAGACATAGGGAAGGTAGTGGGACTATGGTTACTGAACCTAAGGTTTATAAGTCTTTAACTTATGTACCAGTGATTTCGGAACGACTGGAAAACTCTAAAGTTTATGACATTAATAATTATAGGATGGCTCATAGGACATATAATACATTAGATAGATTATTTAGTAAAATGAAAGATAGAACAGAGAAATTGGATAGATTTAATATTATTTATAAAATTCCCTGCAAGGGTAAGGATAATGAAATATGTAATAAGGTATATATAGGTACTACGAAAAACAAATTAAAAACTAGACTAGCAGGACATAGATCTGATCAAAAATACAAAAATATATCTTCTCAAAAAACTGCATTGTCTTCACATTGTGCCAATTTTAGACATACACCAGATTTCGAAAATACAACAATTTTAAATACAGAAACAAACTACAAACGACGCTTCATGCTAGAAATGTTACAAATAATCAACACACCAATAGAACAAAGAATTAATTTTAAAACCGATACAGACAATGTAGCTCAAAATTACAGACATTTAATTTATAAGAATAAGATAGGAAATTAAATAAGTTTAGAAAAATGTAATAGAATAATTTTGTTTCCTGTGTATTATTTTTAATATTTATTTTTCATGTTGTCAATTTTTGTTATTTAATTTAAATTTTGTTTTATAAAAAATTTGTTGGAAATTATAAACCTAAGATCCCTGAAGAAGCTGTCCATTGTGGCAGCGAAATATTGGATATAAAATAAATTAACATATTTTTCTTAACCTGACCTTGAGCTTGATTGAAGAAAGGAAGATATAAAATTAAAAGGTCGAAAAAATAGACTAAATAATAATGTTTTGTTTTAAAAAGAACTTAAATTGAGAAGATGTGAATTTAACAAAAAATACAATAATGAATAAGAAACAATTCGAAAATAAATAATTTTAACGATTAATTAAAAGTTTTATGGGAATTTTAAATTTCGTTTAACAAAAGAAAAAGACAAATCTGTAAAACAGAAAATCAAATTACAACCAAAAGAATAATACACTCCCAATCCTTCCAAAGGCAAAGTAGTAGATAAGTTAACCACTGTTTACAGACAAATCAACACACATACACATATACATTCAGCAACTGACCAAACCAATCAGCCAGAATAACTTAGCCAAACCAATATTTACAACACAAAAACTGAAAGAACTAACAGGGAGGGACGACATGCCAATGGATAATAATACAAATAAATTCATAAACAACGGTTATCTACGAGCACCATACATTTCCAAAAACAATGGACATGGCACTAATAACACAAGCACCACCACCACCAATAACAGAACTAATAATGTCGATGATGATGGGGGAGGTGGAGGAGGCGGCGGTGTTGGATTATTAAAAGATAGTGATGCAGTAACCGTAATATCACCTTTATTGGGTGCTGAAAACAAATCAGAATTTCCTGAAACCGAAGTCATGCATCACTCATCATCATCGCCAAAGCAACAGCAGCAGCAGCAACAACAGCCAACAATATCTTGTCCCAATAATGTGGGACATATAAAATTTCCCACCGTTGTCTATTTGGGCAGTGATAGCGGCAAAACTCTTCCAGGAGTTGGCCCTAATTCTAATGCCACAAAAACAACTCTTCAGCACAATGCTCCTGTCTCCTATAACCTCTCCACACACTCAACCCCGCATCAGAGCGAATGGTTACTTAAAGAATCGACACTGCGGTGTAGGCTGTTGGTTTTAGCTGTTGCCTTAACAGTTCTAGGGGCTGCCATTGGAGCGTTGGCAATTTATTTTGCAGGCAATTATCGTTGTCAAACTACAACTCAAACAATAGATAAAAGCCGAAATATTAACAATAACCACAATATAACGGGTAAGTGTTAAATATAAATGTTTATTAACTATACAGTAGCGATAAGAAAGATAGCAAGGAAATCCAATTTTACTAAACAAAATTTTTGGAAAACTAATTTGGTTGTTGCCATACAATGAAAATTAAAGAATCGCTTGTAAGTCACAAATCGAAATTTTTTTCAATCAAAAATATCATCATTTTGACTTAACAAAGAAAATACCTGGTCCTTGTTTAACGATAAGGATGATCACCTCATCGCTAAAATAAAACCAAGTGATATTTTTTAAGTTTTTAGAATTGTTTTAAATTTTAAGATTCTGATATTTATAAGTTTTCGTTCAAAAGTTTAAGGAGTACCTTCTACAATTTCCAAACAAGTTAAATTGTATATGACAAGTCAGAGTCCCTTTTATTACTTAATATAATCCATAATTTTGATCTTTACAAGCAAGTTGTAATGATATATCACCCCCGAGTGTGAGAGCAACCAACCGGCAGGATTATACACTCGCCTCTTTTTTATGAGCTGGAGCTATCTAACCTCTGCTGTTTTTGGATCAATGCTAGCATTATAAGTTGGGTAACAAAAACACCTAGGGATAATTAGTAAAAATCAGGGGGGCTACCGCGTTTTTCGATTCGAGAGCAATTTCCGATTCGAATGTTAAACCGTACTGCGTAGCTCGTTCAAAACGATAAACAAATGGGAAATTTGAAGAAATGTTGGTAGCAATGCTATTAAAATACCAAAATGGATGAAAATATCCAAAAAAAAAACAAATAATAAATAGGTAAATTGTGTTTTTTTAATAAGAATTTATTTTATTTCCCTGCGGTTTGAAGAGTCAACAGAATTTTCAATAATAACATTAGTAAACATTTATTTTATTTCAAATCTAATATTATTCTATCTTTACATTTCATTTAAAACAAATGATTTTTTCAGTAATTTCTAAGTTTTTTATTTATTGAACATCATATTCGTTAAAATTGAATAGTTTTTACCTTTAAAAAATATATTTTAACCGATAAAAATCAAACAAATTAACAAAAAAAAAATACGGAAAACATTATTTTTTGGTAGTTTGTTTTTTTAATAACAAACATAAATGTTGAAAAATAAATTTATTCGTAAAATAACTATATTTTTATTCAATTTTAACAGTACCGAAAACGAATTTAATAACCTACAATCAGTTACTGTAATAATTTTATGAGTGTACAGTAACTGATTGTAGGTTATTAAATTCGTTTTCCGTAATGTTAAAATTCAATATAAATATAGTTATTTTACGAATTTATGTTTGTTATTAAAAAAACAAACTACCAAAAAATAATGTTTTTCCGTATTTTTTTTTGTTAATTTGTTTGATTTTTGTCGGTTAAAATATATTTGTTAAAAGTAAAAACTCTTCAATTTTAACGAATATGCTGTTCAATAAAAAAAAAAAAACTTTAAAATTAATGTAAAAATCATTTGTTATAAATGAATTGCAAATGATACGTTTTCTTAATAATTTTTAATTTGTTTAAAATGAATTTTCGTTTGAATTTAACTTCATAATATTTTGAGTGTAGAAATTGTAGACTTTTCAACACCGATTAAAACTGTTTATAATGAGGAAGGCATATTTTTCCACTCATGAGGGACTTTAAAAGGGTAAGCTACCAAATTACATGACAATTGCGATATCTGGATTTAGGAAAATATCTATTCTGGAAACGATTTTATTTCACTATTCTGTAGCTAAAAAATCATGTCTAATGAAGTTTACGATTTAATTTAAATCAACTGTAGTTTCCATGCGCAAATGAAAGAATCAAAATATCATGTTTACATTGCATCTACTGGCATACGCATCTCCAGTAGAGCTTTGCGACATATCCAAATATTTAATTTTCGCTAGATATTTCTAGCAAAGTTTAATTTCGTTGGATTATCAAAATAAGAACGTGAAGTTTTGCTTTAATAAAAATCCTTGTTAAAATGTTTCAATTCTAAATAGTGCTGAGTTTTTAACTGTGCAGTCCATTTATCTTTTATAACCCTCGTATCATACAACTAAATTTGGAGCATTTGAAAGGCATGTTTCAAAATTAGTTGGAAAATTCTCTTGTTTCCATTTACTATCGATAAAGCTGGTTTTACACGACATGTATTGCTTCAGCAGTGTGCTTGTCAAATTTTTCACTGCAGAATGCATACATGTCGTGTAAAAGCAAACATTTCTTTCTGTTAATGTCAGCTCGAATTTAGAATGTTCTTTTTGAAACCGAGAAACCATCTGACATCAGGTGTTTTTAAGTAATTTTTTTTTTGGCACTGAAATCTATTAATTTAGACATATTCTTAAAAACACAACATTTTTTTATTAACTGAAAGGCAATTAAAAGTGATAAGAAATATAATCAGAATATTATTTGCTATCGTTAACGATTTAAGGTTATGTCAGATTAAAGACAAAAAATAAACCTCTGTATTTGCCAATTTTGACACACATGTGCAATTACATATTGTCTAAAACCAGCTTAAGCAAACAAATAGTTTAAAAAAATAAATTTTGTATTTTCCTTGAATTTTTCCATATGCTTACACCTTTAAAAAAAGCTTAAGTCTTTTTCGAGATAAGAAAATCTACGAACTCCCGCTTATACTTTTGGTATTTAGCAATCATTTTTGCTCTCGTTTTAGCCAACACTGTTCTCTCTTACTTATTGTGTTTTCCTAATCCTCAGAGTTTTGTTGCAAATATTTGTCATAACTGCCTTCACACCATAATCCATCATTATAATAATGTGTACATTATTTTGAAATATCTATCGAAACATCTATCTACAAATATGTCTTTTCGTCTGTCCATCAATTCGTCGGCTATCTATTGTTGTTGTTCGCAAGGCATGAAATCGGAATTTGGTATATTTTGATAAGGCTTTCTTTCTCAACTACAAGTAAAAGTAGAGAAACAAAGCACACGGTTTTAATTACAAAAATATCGCGCAATTTATGACAAAGTACAGAAGTTTTAGTATTTTTTTTAAAGATTTAATCAAACAAATATAACTATCTAGATCACAAAATTGACAGTAATTAACTACGAAAATGAAAAATATTAAATATTGTTCATTTTGTTATTTGTAAATATAAACCTTAAATATTGTATCGTTTTTATATTATAATTTAATGATATACAAAAGTTGTCAGATATTTAATTATTTATTTCAGTCTTTGGAAAACAAAATTCCTTACAGACTATGCAACTAATACTAAACTTACATAGAAAATATATTACAATTTTAAAAAAAGGAAAAAGTTAATAATTGGAATATATACATACATATATAAAATTTATAAAATACTCAAAAGAAATAACTTAAAATTGTCTTTTGATGTGCAATATTCAATATGTGATTTAGATTCTTTTTGAAGACATACATTTAATTTATTAATACTAAGAAATGCTCTCGTTAAAGTACCATTAAGAGCATAATTAGTACGATAAACAGGAACTTTAAATGTGTCAATTTTCCTCAAGTTTCTAGCTGGTATATTGAATGGCATTAAAGATACCCATTCCGGACAATCAACCCTTGAATTAATTATATCGACCCATTTGCGCGAAATTATCGTATATGCCAATTTTTTGGAAATTGAGTTTTTGATGCAATCTTGTTCTACATTCAAAGAGACGTCGCCTGAATGTATATTTGCATATTTATATTGCAAGTGATAGCAGAGAAAAGTATAAAAATGGCTCTCCTGTAAAATAAGGTTTTTGTAATCAGGAGACATTTAAGCTCATAAGGAGCAAACTGAAATTGAGTATGTAAGGGAAAAGCATATTTAATAAACACTCGTTGTACTCATTCAACACGAGAAATGTGAGTGGAAATATATGGACTCCAGATAATTGAAGCATATTCTAACTTTGATCTAACAAAAGATGTGTAAATATTAGGATATTTATTTAATCGACCTTTTACTTTAATCGGTTAATCGCTCGATTAATTAACCGAGGTTTTGGTTTAATCGGTTAATAATCGGTTAATTTTGTTTTAATAATAAAACAATAACATACCAAACATAACAATTCTTGAACTAAAACGAACAAACAAAAAAAAAAACAATTCATAAATATTTAATATGCATTTTTCAATTAATACACAAGGTGTGCTATCAAGTTATATAGTCATAATATCCTAAATAATATTTTACAATTGTTTAAAATAAATATTGTTGTGTTTCAAAAACAAAATAAAAATTTTAATTCTGTGTTCATTGATTCTTCATAACTGTACAGTAGAAATCTTAATTATAAGCGGTAGCCCACAACAGTCATATCGTCGACTTAATATGCAAACCTGCTAACTCACTTTCAGCACATTTTACAGGAGAGACAAACAACTTCTTATTTTTGTCCTTTATTATGCAATAAGTCGCACAATGGTTTCATTCATTCAATACAAAGGTGAACATAACCTATAGCAATAACATAAACAGCATTGTACAATTGTTGCCAATATATTGTGCCACCTTCATATTACATACACATTAGCGATATTAATGTACAATACCTAAAATTGAAAAATTTTATTGCAATTGTATGAGCCGCTTAGACATAAGACTTCTAAATCCCCCAAATACATACGTTCTTATAAAAAAACAAGTAAGAGTGCTATATTCCGCTGTGCCGTATCTTTACCATTGTGCGAGTAGAATAGAGAGCAACTAAATAATTTTTACATATACATATACATACATATTTACAACACTTACAACTTCATTATAAATGAAATTTAAAAAGCGATAACTGGTAAATATTTTTTTTAAATCGTTTTTAGTTTCTATTTGTTAAAATTATTTCGTTAAATATATGAAATAATAAAGAAGGGTGATAACGAAAATCATATTGGGCATTATGCTAGTATATGTAAACAAATGGTGTGAGGGGATAGGAAGAAGAGACGACAACCGGATTTGAACTTCGCTTTGCATAAGGACCCAGAATATATATACTTTATAGGGTGTAGGACCTTCGGTGAAGGATATAAAAAACAAACTTAATTATAAAAAAAGAGTAATATTTGGGATTTCAGTATTTTGGTCATAACTCTGCTATTTCTTAACCGATTTGACAGATTTATATACCGACGTGTTAAAGAAGAAATTTGCCAGTTATTTTGGCTATAAAACGTTGACTCGGGAAGATCTATGGTTCCTGAAAATGGGTATTTTTCAAAAAAAAAATTAATATTTTGGTCATAACTTTTTCGTATCTGAACCGATTTTCCCGAGTTTTTCAGAAAATATTTTCTATTAAAAATTTCCTATCTTCTGATATATAAGGCGTAACCATAGGTCATATTACAGTCAAAAAATTCAAAAAATAAAAATTCAGTTTTTATACAATTTTAAATACTTTTTGTATGAGAGGTACCACGCCTACTTCTCCAATCCCGCCCACATTTTGTAGGATGGTGTATATTTATAACCTAAATGTTTGTACCTAATTTTAAAGCTTTGGCTCTAGCCGTTCTCTAGATATACAGAAAAAGTAATAAAAATACAACAACCACAAGGGATTTTTTGGAAAAATTAGAGGCAGTCGTGGTTTTTTGGTCATATCTCAGCCATTGTTGGACCGATCTGGCTGAATTTCAATAGCAAGAAATGGTGGACTATATGTGACATAAATGTAAAACAACGTAGCCGCTATCATGTATGAAGTCTCCGGAAAACACATATCAAACGTAAGACGGACAGACGGACGGACGGATATCGTTAAATCAACTTCTCTCTTCATAAGGACCCAGAATATATATACTTTATAGGGTCTAAGATCAATATTGTAGAAATTACAAACGGAATGACAAACTTATATATACCCTTTTCCACCTGTGGTGAAGGGTATAATAAATTGAGATAATTTCATTAGTTATTTCAATAGTTAAAGGAGATCTTATTAAATAATTTTTTAGAAAAGTAATTTATTTTAAATTTTTAGGATTAAAGCGATTCTTTTCTTTAGTTTTGCCAAATCTTGACTTGGAAAATTTTTTCACTTATCGTAGATGAATATCTAATATCAGTCCTTTTCCAGGATTTCTCTAAGCATATAAAATACTCCATTATGCCATTAGAGGTTTTCGCCACATTCCTGTTGAGCGATGATGAAGATAAAAAAAACATTGTAATTTTAGTCACCGGTCGGCGGAAAATGGGTTAAAATGAAGATCAGTGAACACCTTCTTTGTTTGTATGAAAAAATATATTTTTAGCATATACATTTTGTATATGAGACGAAACAAATAACTAAAATCACAAAAAAATATTTTATAATACTACAAAATATTGAAAATTTTATTACATCGGTTAATTTAATCGGTTTAATCGTTAATCGAAAAAAGCCAATTTGAAATCAACCGATCAGTTAATCAGGTAGTAATTAAACGGTTAACCGATTGACGGTTAACCGAATGAACACCCTAGTAAATATGTCTAAGTGTGTATGGGTCATGGAATTCAGAACAATTCCTTTTTAAATATGGTTAAATATGATTTAAGATATGGTTAAGAACAGAATAGTACTAAAATTGGTTAACATACATACATATTTTTAATAACCAATTCACACTACAAATCTCTTAAATAAGAAATATTATTTGATAAATTTTTAACGAAAAAATTTTTTGTTAACCAGGTATTAGAGCATTACAAAATTTTGAAGTTTTTTAATTATATGTTTACGCGTGGTGTGGTGAACCTTCAGCTTAAAGAATTTTCATATTTTTAAAAAGTAGACCATTTATTCCAAAATTACGGAATTTAATTTATCTAAGAATTATTTATAGATTTAATTATAAGTTATCTTGGAAGTCTTAAAGTTAAGTTTAAAATTGTTATGCATGATTTTATTTCAACTCCCCTGTACAGAACTTTCTAGAAATGGGAAAAATATTTGTTACGCCTAAAAGTAGACTTTAGATTTAGATGTATACATTGTTTTTAAAATAATTTGAACAGGCAGGTGCAGGAAACCTCTAGAAAAGGTTGTGAACTATAAATATAAGCCGACTCATAAATGTTAGTTGAGTTTTATTTGAGTCCTTAAGCGGTTCAGATCGTTGCAAACAATAGTCGATAAATTATTTTATATCATATAGCGGTTGAAAGTAAAAGTTTTAAAGCAAAATATTATTTTTTTTCTTTTTAGCGCATTCAAATAAAAGCTTGTTTTTTAAAAAGGTTTTTTTCTTTTAATTTATTTTTGAATTTTTAGCGCATTTAAATACAAGCTACTTTTTAAAAAAGAATTTTTAATTTTTTTAAAACTCGCATTCGTATTTTCAGCAAGAATTAAAAACTTAAGCTGGAGGTCCACACCACGCGTTACTCGCTTTTTCGCAGCATACGCAGCTGTCAAAAAAGTAGAATCTGTGTAGTTATACGTAGTAAGTTACATTCACAAACGCGAAGATGCCTTGAGGCGAAAAGTAGGTTTACTTTCTACTTTTGTAAGCGTCACAAGCAGCGTTCGAACAAATCAGCTGATTTTGACAAATTAAATTTTATTTTTACTTGTGCTGCTGCTGCATAAAAAGTGTTGCATGTAACTTGAAACGTAGAACGCAAGTAAGGTTATAAAAGCATGCGCTGCGTGGAGGCGAAAACGCGTGGTATGGACCTCCAGCCTTAGTCAACCATATTGTATCTATCACTTTATTGTTCAGGTTATTCTTTGCAAGCCCTTTCAGTTGGTACGCATATTGTAAAGGTGCATTAAAAATAACTAGTCCGTCATCTTGTGTGTGCCGCCATATTTGATTTAGACACATTTGACTTCACACAGTTTGCCATGCATTTTCATCCAAACTAAACGTGTATACAAAATTTCAGCTCAATCGGTTCCACCCGAACATACATACATTGTAAATTAAATAAAAGCTTTTAAAAATTTAAAAGGCTCAAATCGAAAAAAAATGTATCAACAGGTTACAATTTATTTTTACCAAACATTTAATATGCATGTAACAAACAACAAAAACAATAATAATTAATTTTGCATTAACGGTAACACTTTTATCAGAATTAAGTAAGATTTTAAATTGCAAACAAACTTGTGAAAAAACATTGCCATTTCAAAACATATTGATTTTTATTGCGAATATCGCTAATATTTATTGAAAGGTATTGCTTAGTATGATTTAAATAAGAATAAACGAGGGCTCCAACATGTTTGAGATTTTTGCGAATTAAAGAAGTTTTCTCAAGGGACCAGACGATTATTTTGAACTGTTGAGGTTTTTGAATTAAGGGTGTACGAATTATTATTGTATGACTGTATATACAAATTAAGTTCCGTATTAAAGTGACCAACCATCATGAAGTGTTTAGGGAACACACAAGAAATTAAATCCAGATGTCGGAGCTTACAGAGACACACTCACACAAACAAAAACCACATTTACATCCTGTTAACATTTAGAAGAGTGTAAATAAAAGTATGTGTATGTCGTGTCAGTAACGTAAATATTTATGATTGTTCTTTTATATGTTATTATGCCCCTCATTTATTGTTTTTTTTTTTTTATTTTTATTTCTATTTCTTCATCTACTTTATGTCATTTATACCTACATTTCTTTTTTTCTTTAAATGTTGATGTTGTTCTTATTTTTGCATTGAAAACAAAAAGCTAAATCTAAATACAAGAAAACCGTCAACAACGGCAGCAGTTTAGTAGCAACAGCAATGAGAAGAAAATATATAATTTCCTTTCATGTCTTATCATGAGCAACAGGCAGCAAAAAGGAAACCTTTTCAACATTTTCATTTCCTCTTTGTCAACACATCTACAATTAAACACACAGATACACCAACATAAACACTAGCAATAACAGTTAACACACATACACTCACTTTGAATCTTCCCAACAAACACGGAGGTTTGATTTCAAAATGAAAATGATTTAAAATCAAACGTTTTCTCAAACGACAAACGTTTGATAATGATTTGAAAATCATAGCGTTCTCAACAAAAAAAGGGAAATTATTTTCAAATTGAAAAATTACTTTATTTTCAACTTGCTTTCAAACGTAATTCTCAAATGTTCTTCAAATGTGGATTATAATACAATGTGGATAAATAAAAATAATTTATTTTTTTTAATTTAAATTTATTATTTATTTAAATAAACTGTGAGATAAGCATTCGGCACCATAGCTAAAAGATGAAATAATGTTCTTTCCGTCCCCTAATTCTTGGAAAGACAAACTACTTGGCTCCCATTTATTTTGAGGATTGTAGCACCGCGATCGTTCAACAAACTTTCTTCACTTTCCCGTTTTATTTTCCTTTTTTTCGTATTTTAAATCATTTTAATAACTTACAAATAATTTTTATTTTTCACAAGAATTAAGCTGTTCACTTTATATTAAAATTTATTTTTAATAGTAAAACACATGTAACCACAAAGTAAAAAATGTAACTTTAATCGCCATTTTTAATGATCTCATTTATTTTTCGCTTTAGACTTGCCAAGTTTATTTTTGATTTGAATTTAACATGTGACATCAAATGTTTATTTTCAAATCATTATCAATTTGAATTTAAATGTTAAATCAAACAATTGAAAAACGTTTGAGAATTGTGTTTGATGTCAAATGATAAAGTCATTTCATATCAAAGGTTTGACTTCGTGTTTGTTGGGTTCTCATGCTTTACACATGGACAAACATACAGACATACATACACACATCCCTCGTGCATAAGTTTATGACATAAATCGCTAAACTCGATTATTGCGTTAAAAAAGTTAAAACAAAAAAATAAAATAAAAAAATTTTTTAAATCTATGCGAGGACTTGTATAACATTTTTTTTTTTAATGAGTGCAGCTCGACTTATTTTTTTTTTTATCGTACACGTGAGAAATTGTAAAGTAAACAGAGTGCAAATGAATGAAATCGTTTTTAGAAGTCCATCTGTTGAATATTTTTTTGTTGTTAGTGAATAAATAAAGTTCATATTCCTTTTGGATGGAATGTGCAAGGCGTTTCAATGATCGTGCAAAAAATCCCCAAAAAATTGACGACTATTTCAGCACAAACATTGCAGGAATGCATTTCTTAGATTTCGAAGATGATTCGACTTTTAGATTAATTCGCTATAGATTTAGTATTTGCATTTTAATTAAGGGTTAATTTTTATGACAAATTTTCTAGGAATTAGTTGGATCGATGTCAGCCAAGGATTTCCTATAACTTTCGGTCGTATCTACGGCCAAATAACATCACCTGGTATTCCCGGTACAGCTGTGACTTTTCCATCCATATAAAGAAATAATTATTTTCAATTTAATTAGAGATTTCGATCAAAGTCAGCTTTAGATGCGTTGCTATTATATTAGATAAGGCAGGCTTTTTTTAGTTGACTTTTTGACAGATTGTCCACCGAAAATATGTAAACAATTAACGCAGACATATGAAAATAAGTGAATTTTACAAAAAATTAAAAAGAAATATGATGACTTCTGTGCATTTATTTTTTTTTGTGACCAAGATGAGGGAGTGAACGGGCGACACTTGAGAGGTAGTTCTTATCTAAATTTTCTTGCTTTAGGGCATATTTTCGCGTTCTCAGAGATATATATTTGTTCCTTTTACTCCTCTGGGGAGCATAGGGCCGCTTTTTCTTGAATTAGTTTCGGTAATAAGAGTTATTAAAGACGTTCAGCTTATTAGGCTTTAGCGTCGGATCCTGGTGTTGGGGACAGGGGACACCAAGCCCGTAAAGGACAGTGGGTGATGTCGACTTTTGGAAAGGATTGAATATGTGAAAAAGTACGTGACTTGTGAACGCTTCACTTTCCCATTAGTCCCCCTTCTCAGAGATGCTGTTGACTAGTAAGTCAAATTGTTGTCCCGTGGTTATTTTATCGACTTTTCTTTACTAAAATAAGAAAAATGTAATAAAATTTTCAAAATTAACAAGAACTTTACTTATTTTGAGCTTTTGATACCTTAAAATTTTATAAGGCAGTCAAAACTTTACGGTTGCCTTTATATTTATTATTTGGCAACTGAAATTAATATCAAATGTCATATGTGGCAACTGGTTCGGTAGCCATTCATTATCAACCTATAAGAGAATACCAAATCCGGGAAAACTCGGTAGAGCTCTTCTCTTCATTTCTAGAAAGAATTCATTTTAAGGGCTCAAAAACAAGACACTTACTCTTTTGCACGAATTTAACTAACACCAAAATGGAATTTTGGGTTTTCTTTTTATTTGGACCATGCCTTCTTCCGCCTCCCCATTAAAACATTGGGTCAGGTTTTGGCATCAATTCGGTATGGGTGCACCTCGGCTTTTTTATTTTCGTTATTTGAAATACATGTCACTGTTTCAAGAATCTGTAAGTTTTCATCTAAAAATATTTTATTTTATTTTATTAACCTATTAGGGGCCAGTACTAAAAAACAATTTCTTAACCTCACTTTTTGGATAAAACCACTTAAGTTAAATGTGTTTATATTTTTTTTGGTAGACTCAGATGATAGACAAGACAAGCCTTTTTGTTAAGGTATAAAACTGCTCATTAACTCTTCAAAGACCGGAGATATTTGAATTAATCTTACATTTTATTTTCCAGAAACTTCTTTTTTAAAGCTTAAGTGACTGAATAAGATAAGTTGAATAAAGGTTAGTTGAATTAAAGTAAGGTTGGCTCAACCGGAACACTCAAAAAAACGTATGAGGCAAATTCTAATATGCCTTTGTCATCTTACAAATCATATATGAATATAGATTTTCTAACTTAATCGTCTTTATTTTCTTCTTCCAACTCAATATTCTTCAGTCCAAAACGTCAATTTCGTCGGCCTCATCGTCTTCTGCTTCATTTTCATCTGAAAAGTCAATAGGCGACTAAACGGTTTTCCGGTAGTAGGGTTTATATGGGGCCTAGGGTAAATTATGGACCGATCATCACGAAATTGCACAGCGTCATTTCTAGTCCCTTAAAACTGTGACGTACCAATTTCTGTTATGATAGCATTATTAATTATGGTTTTAGGTGTACTAAACTGTTTTCCGGGAGTAGGGTATCTATGGGGCCTAGGGTAAATTTTGTACCGATCTTCACGAAATTTCATAGTATCATTTATAGTCCTATAAAACTGTGACGAGCCAAAATTTGTTATGATTGCATTATTTTTTACGGTTTTAGGCGTACTAAACTGTTTTCCGGTAGTAGGGTTTATATGGGGCCTAAGGCAAATTATGGACCGATCGTCACGAAATTTCACAGTGTTATTTCTAGTCCTAAAAAAACTGTGACGTACCAATTTTTGTTACGCTAGCGCCATTTTTTACGGTTTTAGGCGTACTAAACTGTTTTTCGGGAGTAGTGTTTATATGGGGCTTAGGGTAAATTATGGACAGATCTTCACGAAATTTAACAACGTGATTTCCAGTCAAATAAAACAAATTTTTGCAAAATCTTATCTCATTCCGTGCCTTGTTCCAGCATTTATGTTATTTTTGTAACAAAATTATCAATTTTTTTAGGTGGTGGTTCCACATTTTGATTCATAGCTCTGGTCCTACTGAACCGATTTTGCTGGATTTCAATCTCAAACTGCTTAAGATAACTACAAGCAATTTGGCACCAAGTTTGTTCATTTCTTTTGAGTTGTTCGAAAGTGAGCGTGTTTTCAACAGACGGACAGACAGACGGACATGGCTAAATCGACTTAGAATTACTCAAGGACCCAGAATATATATATACTTTATGGGGTCTGAGATGAATAATAAAAAAATTTCACACGGAATGACAAACTTAATATACCCTCTTCACAACTAATTGTGGTGGAGGGTAAAAAAAATTGAATATATGCCAAAAATATTAACGTTTTACCCTAAGTGCATTCTAAATATTTTGGAAAATCTAATAAATTTTGATTTCCAGCGATATTAATGGGTAGATTACGGATGGCAACACAATTGAAATTGAGTTGCCAGCAGCGATATCAGGCAACTCAATTTCAGTTCAGTTGGCATCAGTTATCGACCCATAAATGTCCTTATTTTGTCTCAGAGTTTCTTTCCATTTGATTAAAGAATTGTCTTCGAGGAACCACCAAAAATCAATGGGTTTATTCCTTCTTTTTTTTGTACGTCGACCGTTGTTGATGTTAAATCCTGTTTCTTACTTAACCCATGAAATGGCGGCAATCATCTTTATGTAAGCACAGGTACAACTTTGGCTTTTCTTTCCACTACAAGAAATATGAATATCATATATGGACCAAGTTTACTAACACAAATATTTAAAACATGTCTTATTTATTTGGAGCTATAAAATTAATTCCTTTAATATTCTGCATCTATGCTCAGCATTGGCTGTCCAGAGACACGAGTTGAATATAAAATGAAATGATACTGTTACTTTTATCTCCGGTAGGGTGAGTTTATGAGTGCATGTAGAAGAATTAATTGATTTCAGCAAACAATTTATCTTGATGGAAGAGTTATAACAGATGTGGGCATAAAAATAATAAAGACACGAAAAAAATTTAAAGGATTTCAAAAGTTTTATAAAAAAAAAATTATTTATTTATTTTATCGTATGCGGAATTGCTCAACTATGCGTTTATAAGGCAAACACTCAACGATTGCACAACAGTTATGTACGTCTTAAGGTACAATTAGACGTGACATAACCATAATACAATTGTCGTTACTATGACCATAGAAACCAAAATTCAATTGGTTTGTATGGTTATGGAGCAAATAGCTGTTTTGTATGGTAATGGTTATGTCAAGTCTAATTTGCGCTTTATAAACGTGACCAATGTCTCCATTTGCGTTCATCCCACTTTCCTTCTTTAGTTTTCACTTTAAGATAAATATGGTTACGTGAATTGCAAAACACGTTCGTTACAAAATTAAAAATACGAGATGACAATTGACTGTCACAGTTCTTTTGGTGCTTTATGAGACGAAATTTACTAATTGTATTAATGCATGCCCTCTTTCATGCTTTCCCAAGGACATGCATTGATACAATCAATGAATGTTCAACAACGAATTTGAGAAATGTTAAAGTAATTTTTATTCAATTGCGGAACGTGATAGGTATATGTAGATGCCAATAAGCAGCGCGACCCAAAGGGTCTTTTGTGCAGCCTCTATACCTCACCATGAAATGTTTAGGCTACGTATGAAGCCAATTACACATCCTGGTGAAAGGTCCCACCCCCAAAAAAAAATTTCGCCATCAATTTCATTAAATCTGCATAACTCACGGAACAGGATCATAAATCATTCAGACTTTCTTAACCCGGATATGGACGTCCATGCGTAAGTGAATGTTCGGACCATGATTGCAACGTCCCTCTGATGTGACCGGCGGGGACGCCGTAGAATGGCTCAGGGCCTATAAATAGGCGACGAGAACATACTATGTTTGCCAAGCAACTCTGCCCTTATATTGCGCTTCTGGCCGGGTGCCCAACAAAAATTTATATTATTGTGTTTCCTAAGGTAGTTATGAGATGTAATACAGTCCATAACTAGCCTGAACTTCACTTTTAAAAAAGATAGAACTCTAAGAGCAGCCTCGCTATCTGGCTGTTTAAATAGTCTCAAGCCTTTTGCTCTCCTCTTCAGACATTCCCCAGCACATATGTATGAGGATAGCGTAAAAATCCGCCTTAAAAATCGTCCACTGTTTACCCATTGGTAAGCCCCTTTAGAAACCTGGACCCGGAAACAGGCCCAAGTATCACCATTCGTTTGTTTTTAACCGTCGCGTCGGTGAACCAAATTGGTCTGCAAGTCCCAGCCACCAAGACTGATCCGCCCATTTGTCTCTGTCAGGTATAAGGACATTGAAATTCCTTTTCAATACTTATATATAACACATACTTAAGCCTAGATTACACATCTCACAAGTCTTACGTATTCCATAATACTATGTGAGATAGAAATCAAATGAGTTTTGTTGCGACTGTCAAAAAATCTAATGTAACATGACAGTTTGTGTTCAAACCATCACACACAGTATAAACACTCACACATGAAATAAAATGCAACCCTGATCCAATGAAAAGTATTATTGTTTAGAAATTTTTCAAAAGACGATGAAGTCGTATGGGATGTCAAACTTTTCTCTTAATACTTGTCATTTTCGTGACACATTGCATTCACACTATCACACTTTGTCATATTACTTGAGTTTTTGACATGTATTAATACAAAGTATAATAGTGTAATCTAGCCTTTAGTTGCATTATGTCTCCCACACTACTGCTTATTTTATCTTCATTAGTGTTCTTATTCAAGAAATGACACAATTTTAACAAGCTTCCGTTTTTGTTTAAACTTCGTATTACATTTTTGCTCCTTGTTTCCAATGAAAATTGACTTATTTTCTTCGAACGTTCTTATTCCTACGTGTCTTATTGGAAACTTATTCTACGTTCAAACATGTCATTTTGTTCTCTCACTTTCTTCTGTTTGAGTTTTTAATAACAAAGAACATTTTCTTTTTTATTTAAAGTTAACATCACATACACTAAGCGATATTATCGCAGAGTTTGTTAACTTTTTATTTTCTTATGTAAATTCAATTGCAAAAATGGGAAAAGGGAAAAAACTCCCGGGAAATTTGTATTCATAATTGGGCTGATAAAATATATTAAAAATAAACTAAATCTTAATCTTATTCTTAAGTTTACGTCCTACCAATGGTATCGACACGCTTCTAATCGATATTTGTGGACTTGTAAAGCTGTATCATCAGCAGAGGTTAGTGTTTGGGTATTGTAAGGAACCTGCAGTTACACCGGGTTTGAAGCTGGGGTGCAACTAAGTCCAGGGTCCTTTACATACATTTGTAAAAAAAACACGCTTGCCTCAAGTTTACTTGGGTTTTATTCATCCTTTGTTTCACTTATTTCTTTAATACACTTTCAACAGTTTTTGCCCATACAGCTTTTTCCTGAGAGCTTTTGTTGCTTCGTGAAGCTTTAGTTGTAACACGAGCCAGTGCCCTACTACCACTTCTGCCCTCTAGCTCTTACTAAGAGATCTAAACTTCTTCCAAACTGGATGTTAATCTCAGTCAAGATAAGTTGGATGTAAATCCTTCTTGCCCTATTCTTCAATATCAAGGATTTGGTGTTACCAATCCACTCTTTAATTAACAGCACTATGTATAGTTTCTTTTTTACCAGCTCTTATAAAGTGCATTCATTCATATCTTAAAAGAAATTCGAAAATCTAAGGGACTTAACCCTCGCTGCTTATAATAGTCGCAATTTACACTATGGACATTTCTTGCCGGACAGAAAAAGTTTGTTGGTAAGGGGCAACGCTGTACGCTTGACACTCTTTACTTCTTGCCTCTCTCGCCAACAAACTTTTTCTGTCTGGCAAGAAATGTCCATAGTGTAAATTGCGACATAGACTACGTCACCTAACACGTAATCTTTATTTCGATCATTCTTGTTATATTCTTATGTAAAACTAAATTTCTACTTTGTTTGAACCGTTAGTTTAATTAAAAATTTCTTTAGTGCGATGAAACAGTAACATCGGAGAAAGGACTCATTAGGCTCAATTTAATGACAAACTCTAAATAAATTGAGTCATTGGGATTGACTTAAGTCAAAGTAAGAGAATATTATTATTTACTTACCCGTTATACATGTTTGTTTCACTTTTGTTGTATTCCGCCCTTTGTTTACAGAATAACTCTCAATTATAAGACACCCGCTGCACGCCCGATATGGTTTTCGTAAACATTCTACTTTGACAATTTTATCTTTTTAACTAAATAATTTAAAAAGAATATGGGAATTTTTGCTTCTTATTTAAATTTTTTAAACATGAAAATATTATTAATAATACACAAAATGTGGCATCGCATTGATGTCACTGTAGTCATAGAATAGATGACGCATTAAATAAGACAAAATTTCATGACGACGTACGTCATTGGATTGATGTCACTTTTTGCCTCATTGATGCCATTTGTAATAACACTGATGTTAGGGCATCGTCAATATGAAGATGCTTTTTTCTATGAGTGTAGAGGTCTTAGATTGCTTCCCTGTGTGGCATAAAAAGCTTAAAGAGAATTAAAAAATTTTATATATGAACAAGTTTTAATCCTTTTTTAAAAAAAAGGTGCAACAAATTTTAAATTGTAGTCTGCTAAAATTTTAAAGGTATGGGCATTTGAATCTTTTTTACGAGTATAAAAAAAAATTCTGTTACACCTTTTTAGATAAAGCGATCGATACGATTGAATATTGAAAACTTAGTTGTTAAGGGTTTACTAGCAACGCTTTGTGCTGGTAACGGTCGTACCTAACCTGCAGGACACAGTGTGTTCTTTTTGATAATACAACCTTCAAGGAAATTTCTGTTAGCTCCGGTGTCCCCCACGGAAGTCACCTAGGCCCTTTGCTATTTTCGATTTTCATAAACGATTTGCCGCTTGTAATGAAGCATTGTAATGTTTTAATGTACGCTGATGATGTTAAGATGTTTCTCAGCTACAAATTATCTTCAGACGGGGCGTATTTGCAGCAGGATTTAAATAGTTTTTACGCATGGTGTAAATATAACCAAATGGAGCTAAACTTAAAAAAATGCAAGCACATGCGATTTTCTAGAAATTGCACATTAAAGCTACACTATTTCCTGGACGAGAATTTCTGGATCTTGGTATTCTACTTGATCCTAAGCTAGATTTCTTCAAACATATTACAATGACGATTAATAAAGCTCGTGGTGTGGTCTAAAGAGTTTGCAGATCCTAATGTAACGAAACAACTATACACATCGCTTGTAGGGCCAATTTTGGAGTATGGGTCTATTGTCTGGGATCCTGAAATTAATATGCATATAGACCGAATTGATTCTGTTTAAAAGCCGTTTCTCTTTTTCTGCCTGAGGAGCTCATTTGGTCGTTATGCTGGGAATCTTCCTTCGTATACTGCGAGGTTATCATTAATTAAACTACCTACTTTAAAAAGGCGAAGGTCTATGCTAAATGTGGCATTTCTAATTAATTTGATTAATGGCGATGTCCTCTCCAACTTCCTTCTTCGTAACATAAATTTTAATATTCCACGACGTTTTACCCGACAACTAATACCCCTGCACCTTCCTGTTGTTCAAACAAATTATGCTGATGCTGATCCTTTGAGGAGAGTATGCAAAAATTTCAACGAATTGCATAGCTTAATCGAGTTTTCTATTAATGTAAATGAAATTAAACGCAATATTATCGTGTTTTTAAATACTTAATACATATGTATGTATGTCTTAACAAAATTTTTTCGTTAATAATACCTTTATATAAAATCTTGTAATATGTAGTAGTCTGTAAGGGTTCATATCCATAGATTTAATCAAATAAATAAAAAAATGGATGGTTTACAAAGAAATTTTTAAGCAAATCATAAGATCTATACTCTGAAGAAATTTTAAGTGTAGATTTTAGAATTGTGGAGATGTGACAGTGCTTTGGCTTCGACAATCCTTAACAGAGAAATGAAATTACATTTTAAAAATGTATATTTTTTCTAGTGTAGTTAATTGTTTTCACTTATCGATTTTTAAATGTACCACAATATCGAAGGTGTTTGCTTGGTTTTCTAACATTCTTCCTGAAATTCATTTAACATCTAAATGCGTTTGTCCTGTGTTAGTGTCAACCATATTCATGTTCCATAAATACATTTTCTTGCTATATTTGCTACGTGTCTTTTTAATATTTTCTCAAACATTGACTGATGTTTTGCAACTTGAAAGAAAGAAAAAATAGAAGGAAAACATTTATTTTCTCAAATGGGAGGCAATTATTAAAGAACATGAAAAAAATATATTGCAATCGACGTACACCATTGCAAGTTGAAACATTATAAGAAATTCTAATCAACGGCTATTCCCAGTAAATGTTGTCATATTCTATGTTTGTGTGTACATTTGCGGACAATTATGAATGTAAATACTTGGCCATGCTCGATATTAAAAGTTCAAATAGTGTTCGATAGCTAAATTAATTCTAAAAAAGTATTTATAACCTCCTCCCCCCTCCCTTTTGAATAGAACGTTTTTTTTTTAATGCCACCATTGATTGCAAAATTTTATTACTTTTGCTTGTAATTTTATTAGATATGAAGTGAATATTTGTTCTTTGTATATTTTTAATATAATTCCCTTTTTTACCTTAATATCTTTTCAGGTTTAGCGTATGATAGCGATGACATATGTCTGACAGAGGAATGCGTTAGGACGGGTAAGTTTATAAGTTAATTTTCTTTTAAACTTTTTGTAATTTTTATTACGAATTTTCCGAGCATTTTCAAACATCTTAAGTATATATCGTTGGTATCATGGGGAAAGGCGCTAACTCACTTAACGCAAAGACTCATTTTCATAAATTTATTGGCGAAATCCTTTTCGAATTTAAAGTATTTGAGAAGTTTCAATCTAAATCCACTAAAAAGTCTCACATCTCCTTATTTGATTATTGATTCATATTAAAAAAAAGGTGAACGGTTAGGTTAGTCCCAATTTACACTAGGGACATTTCTTGCCGGACAGACGAAGTTTGATGGCGAGGGGTCGAAAAGGTAGTACATGACTATCTGTACTGGACATTTTTTCATTTCTCTTTCATACTTTTCGTAGTTTACATACAAGTAGTAATTTCTGTCTGACTTCTAATGTTTCATATGTACATATGTAAACGCTTCAGGTAAGATTAAAAGAGAATTCAAAAAATGTCCGGAAAGAAATGTCCCTAGTATAAATTGGGACTTAGGTAGAAATGGGAGCAAGTATCCACCTGCCACACTAATACCCAATGATTCTTTGATATCCAATGGAGTTCCACTAAACAGCAGAATCAACTTGGCTTCTAACGAAATTTAAAATGCATTCCAGCTCAATGCCAGATCCTATTTTAGGCAGTCGCAAGTGCAGGGAAGGTGTCCTACTTTCTCCAACCTCATTATCGTCATCACAGCTGCGGCAGTAATCATAGTGTCCGGCACGTAGACGCTGTTCATGCCTGCCGTGATAACAGATACCAAAAGTAATACGTCCCTTTTGGTCATCGATAGTAGAGGGGCCACAATTGCCCGGCAATCCTGCATCCATAGTTCGTGGCTCATCTGTTATTAGCAATATCGATATTCGATCTCCAACAAAGTTCGAGTTTGCAGGAGAGCAAATGTCTAAAGCGGATTCGTTCTTATTCCAAATAGTTCCAAAAAGTCGAACAAAGGCCATTTCAAAAGAACTAAACAAATTTCAATACCAATCTAAGCGATTCCTAATGATTCATTCTGAATCTATCGGTGAAATCGATATGCAAAACTTTGTAAATTTTCTAGTCAAATTCATGCATCCCTTTTTTAAATAGTTCAAATCAGTGATGGAAAATTCAGTACTATGGTACTTTTTCAGTACTTTTTCCTTTCAAAAATACCACGGTACCCTCTCGTCCGTTTTAGTACTCTTTTTGTTATGCTTCTTCTTTAGAAATTTAGCGTTGATTTTATTTAACATTGGGTCGTCAATAAAAAGTACTACCGACGACTCCAACCGCTGAAATTCCAGCTCCGACTCCTAATCTAACCTTAATGCTAAATGTTTATGAGACTGGTCCTTATTTGAATTTAAACTCTTTTTTTAATGCAGAACCTGTTAAATGGTTAAATATAGCAAAAAAAAGGATTCAGTAAAAGTTTCGAATCAATATTTTTAATATTGCGAAGTATTTTTATTTTGGAAATTATTAGAATAGTTTGTTAAATTTTTTATGCCGAAAAATCCCGTACAAAAACCTTAACTCCGACTCTACAGCTTCGACTCCACAGCCCTGTTTACAACATTGCCTACACAAAATTTATTATTATCAAAAGGTTATGGCAACACTGCTTGTTGGTTTGTTTTAATTTAAGATATCCTCATCAGAATTTTGCTGTTGAAATTTATTTGAAATTAATCTCGGTCCATAAATGGCTGAGATATGAGCAAAAAAAATGTTTTAAAAAATACCAAAATGTTGAAAAAGTACTCTTTTGCTTGGTGGTCAGTACCATCTTAATATTTGAATTTTCCATCACCGGTTCAAATGTTTTCTTCCCAATCCAGTAGCGCTTCTCTTTGATAAAAGCAATTTATATCCTCTTGAGGCGCTAAGCACAACAGAAACGAACGAACATTGATGAGCTGAACCGAACACAATGAAGTTTGTGGTTAAAAAAAAACCGAACGGAATTAAATGTTCTCATCTTTTTGTTGAGTTGGATAAGAACAGTATTATTTTTTTGTTCGAAAGATGACAAACAGGGAAACGTTATTTTTTTAAATGATTTACTACACACACGCTATTAGCGTTTGTGTTTTCCACAAATCTACCGAAACGAATACTAAGGAGCGATATTTAGTGTTTATTTTCGAACACTGGTTGGGCTTGTAATTTTTGTATCCTATAATAAGAGCAGTTCTGATACCGAAAGTTATTCTTTTATATGTATAGTATCTTTTAATTTTCTTTTTGTATACTTCCGTATAGACGTTCCGTTTCCGAATTGAACTAATAACAATCACTCGCATTTATTTAATTTTTAAGCAAAATCTTTGGAACAAATCTAGTTTACCGACGCAGCTCCAAATGATAAATAAGAAAAAAAAATTAAATATAAAAATTGGCGCAAACGCCAAGTTTTCGAGTTATGGACGTTTTTAGTTTTCATAGAAATATGTAATTTTTCCACTACATTTATAAAGGTAAGTAGATGGCCAATATTGGTATCATTTTGAAGGTTTTGACTAGATATTTCTGGCTATATAGAATTTATTTAAAAAATGTTTAACTCTTAAGCTTCATTTACAATCAAAAAACATTTTCATTTGGTGTTCATAATAGAGCAACAATTTCTTTTGCAACCACACACATTTTGCATTAAGAAACCGTTTGCAAATTTTATCCACAAAAATATTATGCATTTATTATTATTTTTTACAACATTCAGCCATGTCACAGAGTACAATTCCGTTCGGAAACGGAATTCATTCCGTATTTTGGTGCTTCAGAAAATGAAGAAAAACAATTTCGGAATGAAACCATTTTTGTTTTCATGCACGGAATGGGAGTTTTCTGTATCTGAAAGGCTAAAAAACTATCAAAATACACTTTCTATCAATAAACAAATATGTTTTCTTCAATTCCGAACGGAATCATTCCGACATGGCTGATTATGTAAAAATTTTCATTCAAAACTAAATAAAATTATTTTAAACGTCAGAAACAATTTCATACAAATTGTTGCTGAAGTTAAAGAAGACTCAACTTAAGTTACATTCAAGGCGAATTCATAAAGGTGACCGCATCATGAGATAGCATTACGCTAGCTATCCCTTTCTTTTAAAAAATACTATGTATTTTGTTTTTGGAAAAAATTAGAGTGAATGTCAAAATTATTGGTTGAAAATATAAAAGGAATTTCTTTGTTTATGAAATACTTATACAAAATTGCTTTAAAAGGTAAATCTTTTTCCTGTATTGCAAATTTATTGTGGCTCCACGTATTCCTTACGCCTTTTAAAATCCTCTTGTTAATATTTTTGCTCACTTTTTTTTTGTTTTATTACATTTAAATAAATTTTTTTTCTTGATTTAGATTTTAAATTTTAACAAATTTTTTCACAAAATGTAAATAACGCTTGACATTTAGTATACACACAAGGAAATAAACAACAAACAGATGACTCGAAAATATCACCTTTATGAATTCGCATTGGTTACATTTTTAAAAAAATTTTAGTTAAATTTTTGTTCGAAAAATTAAAGGAAAATATATGAAATACTTTGGAAAGAACAAAGATAGAGGAAAAAATGAAACTGTTACTCTGATTGTGAACAAAGCTTTAAGATCACATTACAGTTTTTGTGTACTGAGTGTATAATTTCTTTAAATTAAAGTGTAATACAAATTTTAAAAAATAACAAACACCAATGTAGCAAACAAAAACTTCATGCTTAGACGGCCTTCGGCCGGATGCAATGATTTTCTTCTCTATGGTATAACAAACACCGGCTTCGCTAACTAAAGCTTCTCTACATAGCCGGCCTTCTCACATAGGGGCTTTTGCCAATATAGCCGGACATTACTTTTTGTTTTAGCTTATATTGCTTCTTAATAGTTATTGAGTGCCCCTAGATTGATAAAACTTGGCAGAAATATGTGTTGTTGTCATAGGCAGGTAAACCTTAAAAATAAATAAAATCGGACCAAGGAGGAAAAAGTTCCCCCTAGAAGAACTAATCCAACCTCAGAAAAATTCAGTTTTTTTTTTAAGTTTTCCCATACTTTTGTTTGGCAAATGCAACTTTTAACGTCGGCGAAAGTAAAAAAACCTAGAATTGGGCCCAGGAGATCGTAAAATTACACTTTTCGCCCGCGCCCCCTTTTGTGGGCGGTTACATAAAATAATATTTTAAAAAAAATTTTAATATTCAAAAAAATAGATTATTAACGCCTTAGTACTATACAAATAAATTTTTTTAACTTTTATGGGCAGGGGGAGGTAGACCACCAAACCCATCCCCCGGAGCGAACCTTTCAAAAAAGATATTTATTTTTGCTAATTTCCAAAAAATATTTATTTTTAAGATATTATGTGACTTTAATGTATTTCATAGTATTTAATTTATCTGAAAATAATTAAGTTATTTGTAATTGTAACTTATCTATAATAGTAACAACAAATTTTAATTAAAATAATAACAACTAATTTATTTAAAATAACTTCTCTTTGCACTAAGATGATGAGTGCCATGGTTCTTCTTCGTCTTTTTCTTAAAAATCCTCTTCCGAATCTGAATTCTTTTCAGAGCCAAGTACAGGTGGAAACACTTGGCCAAGTACAGGTGGAAGCAAGCACACTTAAGCGGCCAGATGGTACGTTTACTGAGTCGCCAAAGGAGACTTGTGAGCTCCTACTTGCGACCCACTTTCCGGATTCTCTGCCCTTCTTGTCACCTAGAGTATCCACATGATCGCCCCAGGCGTCCAAAAGGAACATCAGGTTGGCGGGTAGAATCTTTGATGCGAAACGAGTGGCATGGGCTGTATCCAAATTCAGTCCATTCAAATCACCGGGACAGGATGGTATCCTTCCATGCTGCCTCCAGCAGGGGGGGAGTGCTATCAATTCCCAAATGACTAGGATCTTCAGATCCAGTTTACTGGCGTGCCACGTGCCAGAACCATGGAGAGAGGTTAAAGTGGTCTTTATACCCAAGGTTGGGGGCAAGTCCGAACATCTGCCCAAGTCCTACAGACCAATAAGCCTCAGCTCGTTTTTCCTGAAGACCATGGAAAAACTAATTGATAGATTCATAAGGGATGAATATCTATCGGATAACCCGATACATCGCTTTCAGTTTGCCTATCAGTCGGGCAGGTCTACGGTGAACGCAATTCATCACGTTGTGAGTACGATTGAGAAGGCACTTGGGGCAAGGCAAATAGACCTGTGTGCGTTCGTCGACATTCAGGGTGCCTTCGACAACACTTCCTATGAGGTAATTAACTTTGCTCTAACGAGGAAGGGTATTCCAGCTCTCATAAGAAACTGGATAAAGGAGATGCTAGCATCTAGGGTGATTAAGTTGGATCTAGGTGGTTCGTCGATGACCATTGAAGCAACCAAAGGTTGCCCACGTTCTATCGCCTCTATTGTGGACCTTGGTTATCGACGAGCTATTGGAAACCCATAATAACCTGGGCTTCCGAACGTATGGCTATGCTGACGGACTTAACATTAATCCCGCAAAAACTACTCTGGTACAATTCACCAGACGTAGAATTCTGAGACTAAAAGAACCGACCCTTAATGGAGAGGTTATCGGATTCTCTAATGAGATGAAATACCTGGGGTTCATTCTGGACAAATCCCTCAACTGGAACGCTCAGTTGGTCCATGTCACTAGAAGAGCGACAAGGGCAATATATGTCTGTCAAAGACTCTTCGGAAAGACATGGGGGCTGAAACCCAGGATGATCCACTGGTCTTTTGTTGCTATTATTAGACCAATATTGTCCTACGCCGCCCTGGCGTGGTGGACTTAGACCGAACAGGTCAAAGCTAGAGTGATACTTGATAACGTCTACCGCCTGATCTGCGTATCGATCACGGGTGCCATGAGGACCTGTCCCACTCTGGCTTTGGGAGCTATCCTGCACATTCCTCCATTGCACATTTCTATAAGGGAGGAGGCCTGCAGGGGTGCTAGTAGGATGCCGCGCATTGCTGTATATAGGGCAGGTGACTTGGTGGGTCACATGCGGATCCTGGAAATCATTAGGAATGATCCATCTATTATGGTGGGTGATCACATGCTGCCTAGTTTGGCATTATATAGGAATTTTAATGTCCTTACACCTGACAGGGACCAATGGGCGGACCAATCCTGGTGGCGTGCATGCGCGGACCAGGTCTGGTTCACGGATGGTTCGAAACAGGTAAACGGTGATACTGGTGCGGGTATCATGGGCCCGGGTTTCCAAAGGGGCTTGCCAATGGGTAAACAGCCGTCTATATTTCAGGCGGAACTCTACGCCATCATTATATGCGCTGGGGAATGTCTGAGGAGGAGGGCAAGGGGCTTGAGACTTTACATAATGTCAGATAGCCAGGCCGCTCTTAGGGCTCTTTCTTCTTTGGAGATAAAGTCAAGGCTGGTCATGGACTGTTTTGCGTCTCTGAATGAGTTAGGGAAACACAATGACCTGAATTTGTGTTGGGTTCCCGGCCATGCGGGCAATGAAAGGGCTGATTTCTTGGCAAACATGGGCGCTCGTCGTCCATTTATTGGTCCTGAGCCTTTCTTCGGCGTCCCTGTAGGACACATCAGGGAGACGCTACAAAAATGGTCCGAGCGTGAATTCCTTCACGCATGGACGTCCACTTCTGGATTGACAGTCCAAAAGATTTGTGACGCTGTCCCGGCGCAGGGCAGGAAGGTTTCTGCTGCTTGAAAAAGCGGAACTTAGACTGCTTGTTGGCCTATTCACGGGGCACTGTGGTCTTAGGTACCATCAGTTTAAGTTGGGTAATTCATCTACCAAAATATGCAGATTCTGTGGGATGGATGACGAAACGTCGGAACATCTGCTCTGCTGCTGTCCCTCCTTGGGGACTTCTAGGCAGAAATTTTTCGGGGGGGCAAATATTGGGCCCGACTGATATCTATGATCTTCCACCGGGCAGGGTAATGGGCTTTATACGCGGCCTAAACCTGACATGGTGAGACATATGGGCTGCACAAAAGTTCCTCTGGGTCGGGGTGCACATGGCCTTCGCGTGTATACTACTACTACTACTACAGGTGGAAGCATAAAAGAAATTGCTGCTTTCGTAAAGGGTAAAGACTTTTTTTTGGAGTTGGTCTTATGCTAGTATTCAGTGGGTCAGAACTGAGCGAAAGTCTGATAATGGTACATTTATTTTGCTCCATAAAATAACGTCATTTAGCTGGCGCACAGATGGTTAAAAACCGTTACTTACTGTTTCGCATATTCCTTTTTTTACACAGGTAATATTAGTCTTAGCTGTAATAATTTAAATAAAAAAAATCTACGTACAACCAAAACATTTTATGACTGACGAAAGGGTTCTATCATATGAACCTATGCAAGATGAGCAAAAACAGTGTTGTAATCACCGCATACTATATCGAGCAAAATTGATCGAAATTATTCATTTTGGTATCAATGTATTGCGTTTTTTAATAATAGCATTCGATATCGAGTAACTCGATATTACATTTATCGAGTTTTCATTTGATACGTCAGTGTCTATCGTATGCAAAAAAAAAATCGTTACACTTATACAATTATTACAGTAACTGATTGTGGGTTATTAAATTCGTTTTCCGTACTGTTAAATTTGAATAGAAATATAGTTATTTTACGAATAATTTTATTTTTTAATATTTATGTTTGTTATTCAAAAAACAAACTACCAAAAAATAATAAGGGTCTTCATGATATTGCTTAAAATTACCATTTGTGCAAATGGGTAAACTTGCGAGACTCGTTTCATGAAGATCCTTTTTAATTTTTGTGTATTTTTAAACAATTAATGTAATTTCAATCAGAAACGTCAATAAAAAATATATTAAAAAAAAATAATTAAAAATATAATAAAAAACTTGAAATTTGTAAATTATAAATGAAATTTGTTTTTAAACATGCATAAAGAAAGCCAAAAGACTAATATGCTTATATTATTACAAGAATTTATTGTTTGTGATTTATTTACACTTGAAGTTTTCATTGAAAACGGCGGTAAGCATTAAAACAATTTGTCTGTATAAATGCACAATTGAACAGCGCAAGTTTACGAGTCAAAATTGTTGGGCAAATTTAAGCAGTTTGTGTAAATGAATTCTCATACAATTTTTGACAGTTCATTTACGAGGGTGTAAGAATGCACAGTTTGCACAGTTTACGAGACTTATAAACGATATCATGAGGACCCTTAATGTTTTTTCGTTTTTATTTATTTATGTAGTTTGATTTTTGTCGGTTAAAATGTATTTTTTAAAAGTAAAAACTATTCAATTTTAAGGAATATGCTGTTTAATAAATAAAAAATTTTAAAATGACTGTAAAAATCTTTGTTTTAAATGAAATGTAAATGATCCGTTTTTGAAATGAATTTTAATATGTTTAAAATGAATTTTCGTTTGAATTTAACTACATAATCACCCCTATTATGAAAGTCGACGTCGACACAAGTCGACGGCACCTGAACAGTAATGGTATTTTCTGAGTCGTTGTTGACAATTATCGATGACTATTGACAGTCAATTGATATTTTCTAAGGCGCTTTTAAGTCGGTAAAGTAAATTTAAAGCGAAAATTGCGAAAGTTCGGAAAAGTTTCCTAAAATAGCGAAAATGTCCAATTTAACGCGAACGCCTCAAAGAGCCAAAATTGCGAAAATTCGGAAACATTTGCAAAAATAGCGAAAATTCTCGAACATTTTTAATATATAAAAAAGAGCCATCAAATTGATTAAAGTCCCTTAAACTGTAACGAATGGCAAAAATTCGGTGAAAATTGCTCAATTAAAGGAAATTCGCAAAAATTTGCTAACAGCGGCATGAAAGAAAAGTCTTATATTTATTAATAAACATTAAAGCTATAAAGAATCAGAAAACTTACAGTAAAAATATCTTTTATCAAAAACATGCCAAAAATTCGAGAAAAAATACAAAATTGAAAACAAACTCTACACTTTATTTTAAAAAGCTAAATCGGTTAAAAAAACATGTCGGAAAATAGCATAAATAGCGTTAAAAAGTAAGTGAAGAACAAAAAAAAAAAAAAAATTGGAGGTGGGATTTTTTTTTTGTCAAATTTTCGATAACTAGTCGACGTCGACACAACATTATTATAAAATACCAAACTAATGCTATGTTCATACGACGTTATAAACCACTCGTTTCGCTCGTTGAAACTAGTTTGCCAAACATGCTGTTCATACGATTCATTCCTGTTTCATTTTGACATTTTTTTTTTGTGTTGTTAGTGTGATTTTTTTTAAATAAATAAAAAAGTAAATAAAACTTAAACATATATTATTTAACACTTTTATTGATATTATTATGTTATAATTATCACTTTATTTTATTAGACATCAATTTTTATTTTGTTTTTTTCTTTGTTTTGCTTTTTTTTTTTGAGAGCTAGTTCAGATAAACTAACGATAAATGTTATCAAAATTGGAGATGATAGTAAATTTTTCGTGTTTCGCAGCCTGTTTCAAAATGAAACGACCTGTTTCGCTCACAAAATTTTGTATGGGGAAACAAGTCGTTTCAATCATGTTTGGGGCGCGAAACAGGAATAAGAGAGCGAAACACGAATATTACTGTCCGTGTGAACATGGTATAACGTCGAAGTGATGTAGTCGTCGCCTTGATGTGACAACAATTAAAAATTAATGTCGACGTCGACAACGCCTTACATAATAGGGGTGATTATTTTGAGTGTAGTTTGTTCAATACGACAGTATCGAATGCGGTGATTAGACCCCAGAAAAAGGAAAAATTTTCAAAAAATCATAAAAAAATGGCGCAACAACGCACAACGTGTTATTTTTTTGAATTGTTAAAGATTTTAATTGATACAACAAATCTCACTTTCAAAAACCTTTTAATTACAAAAAAGTGAACAAAAAATTCGCTTTTTTTAATTTCGAACGAATTTTTTTATCAAAAAATTTCTAATAAAATTTTTCTAAAAATTGTTATAAGTAGCTGTTAGTATAGTCTTTCACAGAAAAAAAATCAGTGTAAAATCTTTATTCGTTTACTCACAAAAAAATATATCGTAAACCTCCCAAAACCGTAAAAAGTCAATGAACACGCATGCAATTAAATCATCTTTGATGACTTTAACAGTGTCCCAAAACCACATTTCTGCACCTAAAAACAATTAAGAAAGTATAGTCGGTCAAGCCCGACCATATGATACCCTACACCACAGTATTTAAAAACACATCATGCTTATGTGTCCATGTAAATATTGATTTATCTATGTTTGTAAACTTCATGAAAATCGGTTTGAAAGTTTGTGAGAGGCAGAAATTGCCGCCTGCCTCCCCTTGTGGTCCTATTTTTTAAAAACTGTATGGCTAATGTGTCCCTATAAATATGGATCTATCTATGTTTTAAATTTCATTAAAATCGGTTTGAGAGGCACAAATTGCCCCTATCTCCCCTCGTGGTCCGATTTTTTTTTAAATTTATACATTTTGTGTCCATATAGATATGGTTTTATCTATGTTTTAAATTTCATTAAAATCGGTTTGATAGTTTCTGGTAGGAAGAAATTTCCCCCTATCTTCCCTCGTGGTCCTACGATTCCCATTTTCAATTTTCATTTCTTGTGCCAATAAGAACCTATGACCCAAATTTTATCAAATTATCTCCAAAATTGCGACCTGTACTTTGCGCACAAGGTTACATGGACAGCCAGCCAGCCGGACGGACATCGTTAGTTCGACTCAGAAAGTGATTCTGAGTAGATCGGTATACTTTAAGGTGGGTCTAGGACAATGTACGTTCGGCTGTTGCTTTGTTGTTCTTTCGTCAACACAAGCATAAATGTGATAGTATGTGTGTGTCCTTCACTGGTCTAGGACCACTATTTTAAGGCGTTACACACATCAGCACAAATTCATAATACCCTCTCCACTATTGTAGTGTGGGTATAAATACTTAAGTTAACCTAAAGAGGAAAATAATATGCGAATACAAAAACAAAATACATATTTTTAATCGTGAGCAAATTACATTTAATTTGAGTACCCACATATATCACTTAGTGGGCGCGGCAGTTCTTAGCACCGTAAACAGCACTTCAGCCAAATTACATATTTCTATGAAAACTAAAAACGTCCATAACTCGAAAACTTAGTAGCGTTTCCGCCAATTTTTTGCGTTAATTTTTTCTTTTTATTTTTCAATTTTCTCTCACCCTAGGTACTTTTTTTTATTTGGAGCTGCGCCGTTAAACGAGATTTAAGCCAGATCTTTTATATCAAAATATTAATTGTTAATAAAAGAAACCTTATTTTTCAGCGGCTTATTTACTGTCTGCTATGGATACTTCGGTTAATCCATGTGAAAACTTTTTCCAATATGCTTGTGGCACATGGAATAAAGTGCATATAATACCAGAAGATCGAAGTTCTATAAGCACATTTGAGGTTAGTTTAAAATCTAAACAATAGATTATATACAAAGAGCTAAACTATTAATAAAAAAAAACATGATCTAATCTTTTAAGGTACTGGCCGATCAACAACAAGTTATTTTAAAAGGCGTTTTGGAAGAACCCATTAATGACATGGATAACAAGGCCACTATTAAGGCGAAAATGTTTTACAAAAGTTGCATAGACATACGTGAGTACTTTTTATTTACTAATTATAATGAATTCAAGCAATTGTAATTTCTTATTCACTTTCATTGCCAGCTCAAATACGTAAAATCGGTGAGGGTCGCCTTAAAAATGTTCTAAAATCTTTAGGAGGTTGGCCTGTCATAGACCCCGTTTGGAAGGCTAACAATATGACAGTTGAGGAATTGATTGGCATACTTAGGGGTACATATGGTGAACCAGTTTTAGTTGAACTGTATGTTGGGGCTGATGATAAAAATTCTTCTACACACATTTTACAAATTGATCAATTTCCCTTGGCATTGCCTTCAAGGGATTATTATCTTAAGTCGAGTAGTGAACATGATTTAAAAGCCTATCATCGGTATATGACCCAAACGGCCATACTGATGGGTGCAAATCCTCTTACAGCAGCCGAAGAACTAAATGACGTTTTACAATTGGAGGTGAAATTGGTAAACGCTACGCTACCGGAAGCCGATCGTCATGATACCAGTGCCATTTATAGGAAAATAAATTTGAAGGAGCTTCAAGCAGAAGTGCCACAAATCAATTGGACTTTGTTTCTGCAGACTGCTTTGGGCCAAGATATAGTTCTGAAGGAAAATGAGGAACTTGTCAGTTATGCCATGCCTTATTTGGTAGACATGGGCAAAATTCTTAGGGAAACAGACGAAAGGGTTTTGCACAATTATGTGCTCTGGCGTTTGGTCATGTCCATTATGACTCACATGATTGACGACTATCAAAAAGAGAGAGTAGAGTTTCGTAAAATCCTCTTAGGCATACAGACCGAACGTGTGCGATGGTCTCAATGCGTTGACTGGACAAATAAGAAACTGGGCATGGCAGTGGGTACCTTGTTTATAAGAGATAATTTTAACCAAAATAGTAAGGATACTGCTTTAGAGATGATTCACACCATAAGAGAGGCCTTTAACGAATTGCTTAGTGAAAACCATTGGATGGATGACGAGACAAGGGCGGTAGCTAAGGAGAAAGCAGATACTATGAATGAGCGTATAGGATATCCAGAGATCCTAACAGATGCCAATGAATTGGAAAAAGAATTCGCAAATGTATGTGAAGAAATAGTTTGCAAGTTAGTTTATGTTTATAAATTTTAATTGCAGCTCACTTTAGTTCCTGATAATTTTATGGAGAATGTTCTTAGTATACTAAAATGGGAGTCGGAGAAAAATATGCAGCTCTTAAGGCAGCCGGTGGATAAAGAAAAGTGGACCACAGAGCCCGCGGTGGTGAATGCTTTCTACAATCCCAATAAAAACGATATTGGTAAGAATTTTAAGGGAAATTTGCTGGCAACACTACTTAATGTGAATTAAATGTTTAGTTTTTCCTGCTGGCATTCTACAACCCTTGTTTTACAGCCAACATTTTCCAAAATCTTTAAATTATGGCGGCATAGGTGTGGTAATTGGTCACGAAATCACCCATGGTTTCGATGATAAAGGTAAAGTTTTATTAAGTCCACCCGCATCAAGTGATTAACGTAGTCTTTTGATTATTTTCCCAGGCCGGCAATTCGATAAAGACGGCAACATGATGCAGTGGTGGAATAATGCCACAATAGAAGCCTTTCGGGAACGTACCCAATGTATTATAGATCAATATTCCAAATACAAAATCGATGAAGTGGGACTATTTATGAATGGACGCATGACTCAGGGTGAGAATATTGCCGATAATGGAGGACTTAAACAAGCTTTCAGGGTAATCTTAAAAAAAGTTTACATTTAGAGTATAACTGATCTTATTTCCTTTAACTCCAGGCCTATAAAAAATGGGTTCAACGTCACGGGCCCGAACAACGTTTACCAGGCCTTAATCTAACACACGATCAACTATTCTTTTTAAATTATGCCCAAATATGGTGCGGCTCTATGCGTCCAGAAGATGCTTTAACTAAAATACGTTCCTCTGTACACTCGCCCGGTTCAATACGAGTTCTAGGCCCCCTATCAAATTCAAAAGACTTTGCCGAAGCATATCAATGCCATCTGGGTTCACCGATGAATCCCATCGAAAAGTGTAGTGTGTGGTAATCAAAAGGGAAACGTTTTCGAAATGGAGCCTGCCAAAAGCTAGAAAGAAAAATATTTAAGTTAAAACACACACACACACATATACATATGTACTTAGATTTCACATAAACACACACACATACATAAAATCAAAAGCAACAAACCAACTAAGAAAACCAACATGCATTAATAAACAAAAACTCAAAATCCCTTCAAATAAAACTAAAAAAAAAAAAAACTAAATGATTAAAATAAATATTGCATTGTGGATTTAAGTAAATAAAAGTAAAATATACTTAGTAACGAAAATAAAAAGGATTTATAATATTTTGATGAAACAGAATGCTGATTAATCAATTTCTCGATTAATCATTATTATTTCTGATCAGTCAGAATTTTGTTTAATTAAATAATTAAAAAAATATTTAATATAATTTGAATAATTTTATTCATAAAACAATCAAAGTAACTATTTTAACCGTTAGCTTTCAGCTTAAATACCGTCAAAATTAAATACCGGTGCAATTATTGGATACCGGTTAAAAACCAATGGGGTGTCGAGTGTCATGATACCAAAAAAAAAAATTTCGATCAATTTTGTATGATACCGTATGCGGTGATTATACCCCTGTGCCCATGTTCTGTAACTCTCGCGTCGAGAAACTTTTCGATTGAAATGTGTGAAATGAAACAAAAATGCCATACATTGAAACAAACTAAACTAAGGAAATTACTCGCCACTTTACAGAAAAAGTGTGTCTGTAACATTTTTGTGAGAAAAGTTCCCGCTTTGAGCTGTCCAAAAAATACACGAATAAAAATGGGTCAAGAAAAAATTTTAAAACTAAAAACCAATTAAAAATGCAAAATACAAAGAATAATAATAATAATACTTTGTCATTGGCACATTTTTTTATTGTTTAATTATTTTGCTTTTAACATTTCTCAAAAATATACGAATGTTTTTAAAGCTCGTTTGCAAAAAACAAACATTAAAGTCGCACTTTACATTATTTGGTATAACCGACTGTTGTATTATCGCCGCCGCACACTGGGGATTTCGCGGAAAAAAGTCAAATTGTCAACATAGTCTTCAAGCAATATGCAGTGATATGTTGCAATTTTAGACTAAATGGTACAATCAAATCAAACAGATTTACTCCGATCTGACTGCCAGTTTTTTTTTATATCCGTCTCAAACTCAGAACTTGTGTGTTTTACCGAACCAACTTAATTTAAACCTAAGAATTAAAATACGAATATTATTTTACTATGTGAGCTAACGTTTTTCTTTTTTTTTCTATTTAAAGTAGTATATTTCAGTATACTAAAATTGAAAAAAAAATCTGCAGAGACTTAAGTTTTTTTTTTTTTTTGTATTTTTATGGACATATAATAAAAATCCCATTTTTCTCCAAACATTTGGACCTGGAATTTTTTCTTTACTTTTCCTCAGTTTGAAATCACACCGAATATATTGTCTTATATCTGTTTTAACATTATTAATCAATTTCAAGTGCCACCAGGTGCTACCTCTCAAGTTTTTGCATTACACAGTACAATATTTTTCAGCTGATTGATTCGGGACTCAATTCTGATAAGGCTCTTTTGTTTAACATAACTCGAGAACTACTAGTCGGATTTTGCTGAAAAAAATTTAGAAAAATCAAGAATTACAATTACTTTCATCTGTTTATATAACATTTTGCTACATAAGCAACAGTTTCGCAGTTATAAATAAATGTATGAAGAAAAAAAATATTTTTTGCCCAAAAAATTTAAATTTTTTATTTTTAATTCATAAAAAATCCAAAACAGTAAAAAAAAGTTTCAAGTTTTATTACTTTCACGTAAAGTCGCATAATTTATGAAAAAAATGAGACATAAATCATGAAAATCGATGAACGCGTTTCGCTTTTATTCACAATTAAGTGAAGGTATGCATTTCAAAAATTTGCTCGAGATATGCACAAAATTCCTTGCAAAAACATTTATGACTTTTTTTATGATTCTCAGAATTAAAAAAAAAAAAGCAATAAACAAAAGGTTATTTGATTTTTATGATTGCGGTAGCAAAGTAATAAGCGGTAATAAATGTGCGTGGAAAATTGAAAGGAAAAAAGGTAAGTGCACTTTTTTAATTATTTGGGTTTTTTTCGTTGGCTACCTGCATGATTTTTTTACACAAATTGCACCCACATTTATGAGTGGTCATGTTTTAGAACGTTTCGAAAAATTTTAAACGCACACGAAACAGGTATATAGACTCCCATAAAAGATGCGCGAATTCATAAGTACCTTTCAGTAAAATGTTGAAACTTACGTAGTATTTATAGGTGTTCACTGATCGATTTTTGTCATTCAACAAGTGCTGGCGAACGCGAAATTATTTAATTATAACTGAAACTAAGGACCAAGAGTTTTACGGCAATGGAAAGTTTTTCTATTTCTCATGGGGTTTTATGCTCGAAGCTTCTGGAATTTGACAAAGACAGAACAAAATTAAAACAGTTTTTGCAACAATTGCACGTTGGCTTAAACGATACTAGAGCATGTGAAATTTTGGATACAATATATAAACACTTTTACTATAACTTCAAACAAAGATGGCAGGATTCTAACCGTACGAAGTCGCGATTTGAAAAAAAGAATGTAAATTGGCTTGAAGGCACATTTACAATTAAGTTTACTGAGGCTGAATGTTCTACCAGTTCTGCACTTGGTCGGCCCCGCAAATCGTTTGAGGAGTGCTGTGATCGCGCCAAACGATACAAAAGGGATGAAGTACGTTCTATGTTTCCTCAAGAAGTAATTGATTTTTCTTCTAATATTTCAAAAACCAACCACAAAATTTGTACATTAAAAACTTTGGGGATGTTTACAAAGCTTGAACTTACAAAAGAAAAATACGAGTATCTAATGCATTGGTTACAAAATGAAGGATATAACATACTCGTACCATACAAACAACTCACGAAAGAAAAAACTAACAGTTATCCTCTAGAAATTTCTATCACTGAAAGTTCAGGCAGTGTACCTCTGCAAAATCTATTGGATCATACTGCTAAAAGAGTCCTAGAGACCAAATCAGTAAAGGAAATAAATAATATTGAAAGCGGAAATCTAACAATGTACTATAAATGGGGATGTGATGGGGCATCTGGTCAAAGCGAATACCAACAGAGGTTTTCAGATGATCAAATTTCTGACTCTCATTTATATATGACATCAGTTGTACCACTAAAATTATCATTGAGTGATGACATAAATAAATTAGTATGGAACAACAATAAACCTTCTTCCACACAATATTGTAGAACACTACAGTTTGCGTACGTTAAAGAGACACCTCAAGTTATACGAGAAGAAAAGAGAAGAGTCGATGAGGAGATATCTCAACTAAAAGAATTTGAGTTAACAGTAAATAATCGTAACTTTAAAGTTAAACATGAATTATATTTTACAATGATTGACGGCAAGACAGCACAATCAGTAACAGAGACACCAGCAGCATCTTCTTGTTTTATTTGTGGAGCAACAACATCCAAGATGAATAAAATCGAAGAAGTTCAAGCTATGCCCGTAAATGAACAAGCACTGCAATTTGGTATGTCACCACTTCATGCGCGTATTAAGCTGATGGAGTGTCTTTTGCATGTAGCTTACAATCTTGAATTTAAACGTGGAAAAGTCGACTCAAATACTCGTCCGATAAGAGAAGCCCGAAAATGTTTGATAAAGCGTGAAATTAAAGAGAAAATTGGAATACAGGTTGATACTGTTAAACAAGGCTCTGGTACGACAAATTCAGGAAATACGTCACGAAGATTCTTTGCTAATCCTGCTTTAATTTCCGAAATCACGGGTCTAGATGAAGACATAATCAAGAGGTTTTCAACAATTCTCGAAGCTATAACCATTACCGAGGCACTAGATCCGAAAAAAATTGGTGATTTTTGTCTGGAGACGGCAAAAAAGTTTGTTGCACTGTACGAGTGGTAAAATATGCCACCAACACTCCACAAAATTCTGATTCATGGAAAATATATAATTGAAAAGTGTATTTTTCCTGTAGGCTTATTATCCGAAGAGGCTCAGGAAAGTCGTAACAAAGACTATAAAAAATATCGCCTTAGACACTCCAGAAAATGCAGTCGAATTGCCACGAACGAAGATATTATGCACCGAATGATGGTAACATCAGATCCCATGATCTCACACTTGACTCCTTCATTTAGCCAGAAAAAGCATAGTGATATAAGCGACGAAGTTAAGGCTCTTTTAGAATAATAAATTAAAAAGTAGATTTAAAATAAATAATAAATTAAAAATTAAAAAAATCATTTAAATTTTTTGTTAGTTAGGGCTTTTTACATTGTAGGTAACGATATACATTTGTCTAGCTTTCTTTATTTTGATTACTTTTGTATATAACTATATAAATAAAACTAAGTTTGTGATGAAATTAAAAATAGATTTAAAATAAATAATGAATTAAAAAAATCATTTACATTTTTTTTGTTAGTTAGGGCTTTTTACATTGTAGGTAACGATATATATTTCTCTAACTTTCTTTATTTTGATTACTTTTGTGTATTACTATATAAATAAAACTAAATTTGTAATGAAATCATTATATTTTTTGAAAAATATACTTTTTTCCTCACCTCCATACAAAAATCCCCAGTGTGCGCCGTCGCTGAAAAATGTTAAATTTTTGCCTCCGTCAACGATATGTGTTATATCATTCTCAACGTCTATAATGTCACATAGACTTCGAGTGCAATGTTATGACATTTATAACGTTACGACGTAATCTGTTTTAATAGTTTTCGACATGAGTGTGTCTGTACACTTTTTTCTCACTTTTCGAGAAACGATGGAATATTTTGTTTCACATCTTTTCGATGCGAGAAGTTCTCACTATAATTACAGAACATGGGTACTGGTCTGCAAAAAACAAAAAAATGTCGAGTCAAAGTAATTTAGAAATGATTGCTGATAAATTTACTATTTTTTATATTCCAAATATTTTTATTTAAAGGCGGTTTTTGCTGCAGACCAGCGTAATAGGGAAGTTTAATACCGGTATTGATACCGAAATTAATTTCGGTTGCCAGCAAACATATTTTCCATTAGCACAACTGTTGACAATTCAATTTGTTTCTACTCAGCAAAATTTAAATATTTTTATTCAACCCTTAAAGGCGGTTCATAGACCGCTCGCACGATTTTGACGAAACTTTTAGAATTTTACCTGTAGGTCCATAGAAGTTGCTTGGTGTAAAAAAAATTTACCTCCCCCCATGTCCTATGGGTATTTAAATACCCAACCATCTTGAAAAATTGAAGGAATAGAACAATTACAAAAAAGCTTTATAAAATACATAACTGAAATTTAGCTCATAGAATAAATTCGAAAAAATGAATAATGTTGAATATAATATAAAGTTACCTTCGGAAGGAAATAATTCCCAGTTTCTATTTGTTACATTATTTGTCAATTCAATTACAAAATATTAATTTAACTTATTTCAATTATACATTTTTTAAATATGTTTTACTATCCCTATCACAAATATGGGTTCCAACCGTTATGGAAAAGGTAACCGTAATATTTTAACATTCTGTTAAAAAAAACTATCTATTAACTTAATAACAATAAAAGTAGTCTTTTAAATTGATTAAAAGTATAAGAAAGTTCCTATTTTCATATGGTAATATTGAATTCCACAATCTAGTTAGACGAACTACAAATGATCTCTGCCATTTGAAAACGAGGACACAACAAACAGTGAGTTCTCGTTGAATGTGGGAAAGTTAATCTTGAAGCAAGAAATGATGGAGAAGAAGATGAAGAAGTTTTATACCCTTTGTACACTTGCATACATTTCGGAGGAACGCATGGAAGATGTTGAAAAAGTGAAATACGAGTTCACACTTGAAACATCTAACATTTACCATTAACAAAAAATGTCACCATTTCTGAAAAAAAAACTTTTATTTTTTTTAAATACTTTTTTTCTACAAAAGTAACAACATTTTAAGAGATAACACCAAAATGTATTTCTAATTCATTTTGTTTAATAATTAAAGCAAAATTAAGCAAAATAAGGCTTGCAAAAAAAGAAAAACTTGAGAAATGGTAACGCTGCTTTCAAAGCAACTGCCATTTTGTCAGTGATGCCACAATAATAACAGAATTTATTGCCACTTTTCTAGTGATTACACTAAAATAATCGAAAAATGTAAAAGGGAACAAAATGAGATAGTAACATTCTGTAAAAATGTTGATTTTTAGCCCTATGTATTTCTTATGGGAAAATTCCAACATTTTCGCAAATTGATGTTAAATGTTAAATGTTGACAAGTGTGAAAAGGCTATTAAACATGTTGTAAACAATATTCACCCCTATCGTGAATAATTTTTCCCTCGTAATTTTTCCCCTTTTCCTTATTTGCGATCATGAAAAACTCCCATAAAAAATAGGTAATTAAAAGGAGAATAATAACGTGAAAAATGTTCACGGGAAAAATTCCCCTTATCGTGAAAAGTTTTTTCCCTCGATATTTATTCACGTTTCCCTTAAATTTTCTCACTTTATTTTTTGCTAGTGAACAGAAGACGTATGTAAGTTTTTCCTCCTTTAAATCGAATATTAAGGGCTAGATCCGTTAATAAGGCACAATCCGATATATTGGTCAACAAAATGGAAAACAACAGGTTAATTGCTGCTTTGTGAAGCTTTCGAAAGACGTGGTGGTAGAATTTTGGAAATTATCAAATACTTTACACTTTTACAACTCTAAAAAATTAACATAAAAAAAAAAATTTCAAAAGTTTGTATTTAGCCAAATAAATGCTTCACAAACAAGTTTAATTAATTAATATTTATTCACTTTTTGTTTTGGTTTAATTTTTGTTTCAACTTTTCTTTTATTTAACAATTTTTTCACAATTTGTATGCTTTTTATTTGTTACTTTTGTTTGTTTACCTTTTGAAACATATGTTTTTTGATTTACTTAATTTTACTGCAAAAATTTCTGCAGTAAAAATTTGTAAATACTCAGACAAGAACTGTCACTTTTCGCTCTCAATTTATGTTCTCATTTACTGTATTTTGTATACTCGAACGCAATTTCGAAAAATGCAGTAAAGTTTAGTAAAAAATAGTAAAAACGTTTGTGTTCTCGAACGCAACTAATGAAAGCGTGAAAAATTTTTCACATGATATTTACGATTGCCTTTTCTCCTTCGAGGGGAATGAAAATTTCATAGGAACAAAAATTTCACTTGTTATTCACGATAGGGGTGATTAACTATTTATGATTTACAAAATCCCTAAAGCTGCATCCCAAAAAATCAAACACATATACCGAGACATGGTCCAAAACCCTCAATCCATGAACATATCTAATCACTCTGTTAAAATATCTTTCTACACTTAAAAAGTAATCTGCTGTTATTCCACTATAAACTTCTAAGCCATGTGATATAAGTGGCATTAAAAAAACATGGTCAATTCTCTTTTTAAAATCAATTGATAGGTTACAGGGAACGCTATTAAGTCTACCTTACGTAATTAAAACTTGATGAAGCATAAAGCGAATGTGTTGGCTAAAAGACAAACCCTTATCAATAAAAAATCAAAGAGCCTTTAAATATGTAACGAATTTTAGAGGAATGTCACCATGTACAATATTGAAAAGGTTCTCGTTCATGTTACTAAAGTAAACAGCTTTCGACTTAGAAATATTTAAGGTAATAAATTTAGTATAACACCATCTTTGTATATTCTCCAAATCACGATTAACATAACTTATTAACTCATTCCCAGATTTCGCTATACCTACCAACTGAAAGGTATCAGCATGTAGATAACATTTTTGTGAAACAACAGATGAAATGATATCATTTACATAAATTAAAAACAACAATAGTACCAAAATGGTACCTTGAGCTACGCCTCTAGAGATATATTTAGTCGATGATCTACCTAAACCTACACTTAAAAAATTATTACAGTAACTGATTGTGGGTTATTAAATTCGTTTTCCGTACTGTTAAAATTGAATAAAAATATAGTTATTTTACGAATAATTTTATTTTTTAACATTTATGTTTGTTATTCAAAAAACAAACTACCAAAAAATAATGTTTTTTCGTTTGTATTTTTTTATGTAGTTTGATTTTTGTCGGTTAAAATTTATTTTTTAAAAGTAAAAACTATTCAATTTTAAGGAATATGCTGTTTAATAAATAAAAAATTTAAAAATGACTGTAAAAATCATTTGTTTTAAATGAAATGTAAATGATCCGTTTTTTAAATGAATTTTAATTTGTTTAAAATGAATTTTCGTTTGAATTTAACTACATAATATTTTGAGTGTAGTTGTACAAATTGTGTCCAATGCGTTTAAAAGGCTTCAATCAACCGACAAGCAGTTTTCATTAGCCTGAATTCGTTAAACAATTTTTTTAAAAGCACTTCATGTGAAATCGACTTAAATTAGGGGCTTTTTCTCGTGATTTTTCTTGCGGGTCCCGGGAAATAAAAAATTCCTTATAGTTTAAGAAAACAGCTATTTATACTTTAAAATTTAGTTTTCTTTTCACCTAAAATTAGCATCTGGGGATGGGTTGTCGATAAGATCAATTACAAGAAGTGAGTACATACGTTAATCAATGTCTCCTGATGGAATAAATCTACTAAAAGCAGTATGGGCAGTGCAACAGTTGATAATTAATAAATTTAGTAAAGTTAAGAGTTAAAAAAGAACATTAATTCAAAATAAGATGCAGGCAGTTAAGTTTCATTGTCCATGGACAAGTCTTACAAATAGGAGATACCTAAACATATCGCTCCTTAATTGCAACGTAGTCATATGTACAAACACAAACGAACTTGGCAAAATGCGATTAAAGTTTTCAAAATGTACCGATTTAAAGATATATTTTGCTATAACTTCGGTTCAGTTTGAGATATAATACGAGAAGGTATGAAGGAACACTTTGCTTAAATAACTTAAATTTTTTGATTTTTTGTGATATGACTATCTTGCAATGAAGGAGCGATATGTTTAGGTATCTCCTATTTGTAAGACTTGTCCATGGACAATGAAACTGACCACGCGGGAAGATAGGGGGAAATTTCTTCCTCTCAGAAACTATCAAACCGATTTCAATGAAATTTAAAACATAGATAGAACCATATCTATATGGACACAAAATGTATGCATTTTTAAAAAAATAGGACCACGAGGGGAGATAGGGGCAAATTCTGCCTCTCAAACCAATTTTAATGAAATTTAAGACATAGATAGATCCATATCTATATGGACACATTAGCTATACAGTTTTTCAAAAATAGGACCACAAGGGGAGGTAGGGGGCCATTTCTACCTCTCACAAACTTTCAAACCGATTTTCCTGAAGTTTATAAACATAGATAAGTCCATATTTATATGGACACATAAGCATGATGTGTTTTTAAATACTGTGGTGTAGGGTATCATATGGTCGGGCTTGACCGACTATACTTTCTTACTTTTTTTTATTTTTATTTATTTAATATACATAATTAGGTTTATGGATTAATCCTTACAGCCTAATACAAATGAGTATTTAACTTAAGTATAATATTATGTTTCACAATATTTGTATCTAGAGCAAAATCAACAAATTTGAACATTTCATTAAAGCAACAACACAGTTTTCTAAATGGGTCTGCCTTAGCATAGTTAGTTCGGAATTAGTATGTAAGCTTGAATTGCTCTAGAATTCCATCTAGCATTACTAATGGGTGGTATAGTTTTAAAGTTTATAAATGGAAATTTATTGTGCTTCATATACAGCCCAATTATGAAAAAATTGGGCTAATAGTATCCAAACTTAATTGCATTTGACGCGGAACCTTTTTTACCGATATCGAAAATCTAAAGATGCAGTTCTTATTGTTTTTTTATGCACTACATGGTATGGATAGCGCCATTTTGATAATTTCAAAAATTGTAAAAAAGTTGTGTCCCTACTAATCATACAACCTAGCAAATTTTGAAACCAAGCCTGTTAAGAAAATTAATATGTACAAATTCTCCACTTCATTCTTTGAGTACCAATTATCTCAACAAGAACAACTGTTAAAAACAAGAAAAACTGCTGTCATTTTGTAAATAACAAAAATCAAAATTTCGCTTGATTTCAATTCCACTTCATTTCAATTTCTAGAGCATACTTGTTTGTGTATTTTTCAAGAAACCTACGTTTCAAATTTATATTAAATCGTAGGTGCGATTTTGTGGGATTTTATAAAATGAAAATTGCTTTATTTAAAAAATTGTTGCGGACAAGCTGAAAATTGGAGGTGAAATTCAAAATACGTTGCTCACGTCAAATAAGTGCAACAATGCAAGGGTAAAAGAAATTACGTTAATACCTTAACATTCAACATTTTTCGAATTTGTAATAGTGTATAGTCATTTCTGAAAAATTGAAGAAAAAGAACTATTACAAAAAAGCTTTATAAAATACATAACTGAAATTTAGCTCATAGAATAAATTCGAAAAATGAAAAATGTTGAATATAATATAAAGTAACCTTCGGAAGGAAATAATTCCCAGTTTCTATTTGTTAATACCTTTATTTATCCCTAAGTCTATTTAATAGGAAATGTGCTTTGCATTTCAAAACATTAACGTTTAATCCTCAAATGCCAAGTTTCGGAATAAATGGGAATATAGTATGAAGATAAATTTTTTTAAAGAATATTTTAGGGTCTCTGAATTCAAAAAAATTATTTTTAAGCCCGTATAATAAGACGTTTACGTTCCAGGTAAGAAAACATCAAGGAGTACCTCGAGGTCCTTGGGAATCTAGTAATAAAAACACTTTAATTTTTTTGGAATTCTATTTTTTAGTTTGTATTGAAAATAAAAAGTAAAGAAACAAATTAAAAATATTTAGTTTTGTTTCTAAATAATCAAAAAAAAAACAATTTTATTATTTGTGCAGCATAAATAAAGTTTCCATTTTGAACAAAAGTATTGTAGTCCATTTGTTGTATACCGGGGCGTCTACAAAATTTCTTCTTGTCGTTTTATTATAGTACATATGTACATACATATGAATGTATAGGTATGAATTTTTGTTTACCTTTGCCTTTTTTAAATAAAACTTGATTTTCTTATTATAATAGAAAAAAGAGATTCATCTCGTTCTTTCATAATAGGAACACCTAATTATATTTAATTGTATTAAAACATTTTAACTAAGTAATACTACATTAAAATACTATCAAGTATGTTTTTCTTGTTTCTTTTTATTACCCCTATCACTTTTGCTATCAAAGCAAGGTCAGGGTAATATGTATCACACATTATTTCTTTAAAAACAAAAAAAATAATAATAATTAAAATAAGGTACACACTACGTTAGTAAGTTCACAACATCAGAGTAGTCATTATCATCATCATAATCAGAATCACAATAATGTATCACGTTGTTAAGTGTCCTCCGATGGCGGCATTTGTAGCATCAATTGTCGCGGAACGTGGACGAGACCAACTTTGCTCTTCAGCACTACTGAACATTAAATAAATGAGATTTCCACCAATATTCAAGCCACCAGCCAACCAAAATACTTTACGCCATTGCACCAAAGTTTCATTGTGATTTATTATGGTGCCAATGACATAAGGAGCCAAAAATCCACAAATATTGGCTGCTGAATTGGTTATACCATACATAGTTCCAGCATATTGGGGACTTAGGGAAATATGGTTCATTTGATTGCCGGCATAAACAGCACCAGCCAATGAGCCCACACCGGCGAGCATAAATGTGACCCATTCCCAGCTGCAGCCCACATATCCAACACCTATTAAAGCCAAGGAAGGTATAATGGAAGCTACGGAATTCCAAAGTTTGTATGAAGACAAAGTAGTGATATAACGCTTCTCCAGTAGCCAATCCGCGAGAGCAGAGCAGGCAATTCCCACTATCCAGGAAGTCAAATAGGGAATACCATTTAGCATAGCATTGGACTGTATGTCGAAGTGTAAAATGTTGCTCATATAAGTGGGCAATTCGGTAAGCTGAGTGTAAAAGGCCCAACTTTGCCCGCACTGAGTTATCAAGATGGCCCACAGAGGTATTGAAGTCATAATCGACCACCATGGTATGCGATTATGTTCCGCTGCTAATGTTTCTATTCTGTAGTCATCAGTATTGTCATTCATATTGTGGAATGCTGCTGCCAATCGGTTACTGCTGGATTGTTGGGCCACGCGAATACTTCTTTCTATGTAGAGTCTTTCTTTTGTTGTAATGCGAGGGTGTAGTGAAGGTCTGTCATAAACCAAATACATCCAAAATATAAACCATATTATGCCGACTATGCCGAATAGATAAAAAGCCAAAGGCCATCCACCCAAAAAATCCAAGGAGCATAACCAACCTGTTAAAGGCATAGAGATAACTGTGCCGATATTAGAACCTGCATAAACAATGGCAGCAAACTTATTTCGCTCCAATGGAGGAATCCAATGGGCCAACATCGCATGCATTGCCGGATATGTAACACCTTCTCCCATGCCTTCGAGGACACGAACAATTATTAAAAATGGCAAGTTCCAGTAAGCGGCAATAGGCGTAAGCAAAGTAAATAGAGCGGTTATAAGCACTCCATAACCATAGATAAATTTACCACCAATTAATTCGGCCATACGTCCTCCAGGGACTTGGGTTAAAACGTAACCATAAAAAAAGGAACCCAGCACCAGACCTTGCGTGGCTTCATCCCATACAAAGTCCCCTTGAGGTAGTTGAGATGTTTTATTTTTGGTAAAATCATCTATGGGGCATGTGTCGTCTACTATATCCGATGAGTTCTTCTTATCATGAGGTATGGCTGTTTGATTTACCATGGCCACTATAGCCACTGATAAATTAACGCGCATGGCATAAACTACAGCAAACCCAAGGAAGCCCATTAATCCAAATATTGTGCGGGTATTGATGCAATCATCGCCATCTGTTTAAAAAAAATCTTTGTGAGTTTATCAGTTTTGGAAATAAAATGGGTGTTAATTAACTCTGCTAACAGTAACTTGCAACAAGAGAGTAAAACTAAATTTAATATAATTTCAAAAGAGGGAGAGAAAAGTTGCAAACATATGCGGTAAACTATGGCTAAGATTTCTGCTCAAACAAAAACACTTTAAAAAGTAACTGCACGCTATGAGCTACATAACATACATACTTTTTTGGTTTACCTATCGTTCGTTAGCTCATTATTGGTTTGACCTACCGACCCTTCTTGTAAAAATTTAGTTAGGTATGGGGTATATCTATTTTGAATATCCAAACCTGTTTCACGAAATTTTTTAATAGTTTCTGAGATATTAAGCATTAATTTTGCTCCATATCCACTACTTTAAAGTTTATTAAGTATTGTTTTGCTCTACACGCCACTGTTTGGCGAATGCTGCAATTTCCACATACAAAAACGAACAAAATAAATTTCAATCTTGCTTTGCGTCATTGGATAAAGTTCGTGAAAATGAGAGTCAGAATACCACTTTTTGTTTGCTTATTTTATTTTGCTTATGCTTTAACAGCTGTTTGATAACAATTTGCAGGAAGTAAAAGTCTGAACTGTTTCGTGCAAGAAAACTTTTATTCACTTAAAACCGCTTTTATTAAGACAAATTTTGAGTATAGGAACGCTTTTCGCGCAAATTGTGATCCAGAGAGAACTAGAACTAGAGTAAAGAAAGACACACATAATATGTTTTGTAAATAATAATTAATTGTTTAATGTATAAATTTCAAATTAAAATAAACAAACTTGTTCTTAATTATGAAACAACTGTTTAAATAATTTTGGAAGTTAAAATTTTACTAGCAGAAATTAAGAATAAAAAAAAAATTTGGTCTTTTAAAGTTTTACGACCTTTTTTCACTCTCTCGTTGAAGATTGTTGCAAATTTGTAAAAAAAATTTCAGTTATTGAACAGACCTAGTGTTCAACAATTGCGTTAAAAATAATAGCAGTGATAGTTGTCATCAGATCAAGGCAAATTTGAATTGAAAAATAAAAACAAATTAAATGTCTCTATGCAGCCTAAAGGACATTCCCAAAACAATTAGATCTTCGTTCGGCCAAAGATTGTCAAGCAACAGCTGTTCAAACCGGAAGTTTTACACCAAGGAAGAACTTTCGATGACAGCAAACCTGTTACAACAACATAATGAAATAAGAACTATAAAGCATATAAAAAAGGGAAAACTGGTAACTTTCTATACAGTAAGGGCCTGCACAACTCTGTACTGTTGTAACGCTGTCACAAGCAAATACTTAAGAGAAGTGTAGATGACGAATAAACGTAAGTGTGTGAACGTGTAAAAGCAAGAAACAAATATTTTACTATAGTAAAAAGGCGGGTATAAAAAATACTCTCAAAAGGGAATGAGAATAATGTAGATGCATGAATGAGAGTGGGAATAAAAAATACACACATTCGGCCATGTTCCGACAATGGAACGATTTGAAATCACAAAACGCCAGATGTATTTTATAGAGTTCTAAAACTCGTGCGATTTGCGATAGTTTCTTTAATATATTCTAGTTCCCTTGAACATACTTTTGTAATTTGAAGTCACCAAACTTCTTGCGATTGCGATTTATGGAACTCCTTTAAGGCAATTTCAAGAAAGAGTCGCAAATGTTAAGCGCCTTGCGATTGACAAAACATTCCCGATTGTTAATATTTTTAATGTAAATTGTGGATCAGTGATGGGAATTGAAGTTTGTGATTTCGGTCCGAGTTTTAACCCGAATTAGTACCAAAATGATTAAAACAGCTTAAAGCTTGCTGCTCTGAAGTTAATTCGTGGACAATTGAGAAAAAGCGTCACAAAGAAAAGTCGCAAACATTACGTTAGATTTAATCTGTGCTTCTTTTTATAATTTGTGAAGAATAATGAAAATTAGTTTTGCGTCATTTGAATAGAACAAAATAAAAAAAAAACACAAAAACAATGAAGTTTTGTTAATTAATTTTAAAATTTTATTAATACTTCCTCCTTTCGATAAAATTACCTAATAAATTAATTGAAGTGTTCTTTGTATGAAAGGTATTTTTTACTTTAGTGAATTGAAGAACTTGTATCTTCAAATCAATTTTTATTTTTATTAATAAATAACCAATTTTTATTCGAAAAGCTATGAGATTGAATGTCTTTTAAGAAACTGATTGTCATTGAATTGCTTTTCCCGTTAGTACAAAGCTGCTGTCAGAGTATTTTTTATCTTTTAAAATGTTGCTTTTTAACTTTAAAACAAACTGTAGAACCTCCGCACTTATTAAACAAACAAAATTAAAACATTCACACACAAAAACGAAATCATTTATTAACAAAGGTTTAATTTAATGTTAATGAATCATGCCAAAATAAGTAAAGTAAATATACACTTTCCAAAATGTAGACACACACACACACTGTTGTATCTAAATATTTACAATCGAATGCCCTTAAATATTTTGAAGCAGTGTTCGAAAATAAACAGTACATTATTGAGCGTTCGGCTCACACAGCCAAGAACGATATCTATTTTTTTTAGTGATTGTGCAGACGAGCACAACCCTTAATAACGTTCGTAACTATTTTCAAGAAAGAGCCGAACATTATATAGTGTTCGGCTCTTTGTTAAAAAAACAGAATAATTGTGGTGATACTGTAGACAAACAATGTTCAATGTTCTATAATGTTTCTTTTTTTACATTGATAAAGAAATGAACAAACAAAAATGTTTAGCAACGACCGCACCACGAATAGGGGCCTAATTCTGGCAGTCGTGATCGAGCACTTTCTCGATTCGAAAGCAATTTTATTTATAATTTTTTCAGTCGACACTAAACGAATCGAAATTATTTTTTCAGTATTGTGAAACTCAAATCAAAGCTTTACAACACTAAAAAAATTCCGATTCGTTTAGTATTGACTGAAATAATTAGATAGTAAATTGATTTCGAATCGAGAAAGTACTCGATCACGACTGCCAGAATCAGGCCCCAGCTTGTGTTTATGTTTTGTTTGTGTAAAATTATTTTGCTGGATTTTTGTTTTTTTTTTCGTATGTGTATTTTGTTTTTGTAAAAAATGTTTGGTTTTTTTTACCAGCCAAAAGGTACGAACATTAATGAGCAGAACCGAACACAACGAAGTTTATGGTTAAAAAAAAAACGGAACGGAATAAAATGATTTCATCTTTTTTTGAGTACTATTTATTTGTTCCAAAGATGATGAGGGAAACGCTCTTAGCGTTTGTGTTTTCCACAAATCTACCGAACCGAACACTAAGGAGCGATATTTAGTGTTAATTTTCGAACACTGGTTTGAATACGTTTATCACTGCTATTATTTCGCCCTCAATTGTACAAATAACAAATAAATTAACTTACCCTCATTATTAGCAATTAAATTACGTGTATCCAATAAACCATCTTCCTCATATAAACTATCCTCTTCCTCATCTTCGTCATTGTCTGCTCCTCGAAAGCCATTCTCAGCGGCCATTATTTCTCTTTGAAATTGTATACGTTCATCATCATGGAATTCATTGGCAAACATACTGCGTTGTTCACCATCATAAATGGAGACAACCTCTTCACTATTCTGAACATCTGGTTGCCATATGTAGGCTGGTTCTGGTGCTGGTATTGTTGCTTCAGGTTCTGTTGTGGTCGTCTTCGCTAAAATTTCTCTATTTTGTTTTGGTGTCATTTTTCTCATTGTACTTAAACTTGCGCATTTCCTTTTATTTCCTTTTGAACTTTCGAAATTCTTACGATGATTTTGTAAATATTCTTGTTATATTTAATGAAAAATTTAACAAATAATTTTTTTTTAGCTCGGAACGTTAGCCACAAAATTGCAAAAGAAATATTTAGTAGCGAAGTTTTTAGTAACAGCAACAACTGCATATACATTCATGTACTTAAATTAAATAGAATGTCTTAACATTTAGAGTGTTTGTTTAGAAATAATAATACAAATGCAAAAATAAAAAGTATAAAACACTACTCAGATATGCTCGATGCAGAGTAAAGACATTATCGAGACGTAACAGAGCAACGGAACAACAGCAACTGAAAACCCATTAGAAACTTGAGAAAGCCACGACACAACTTTTTATTTTTTTTATTAAAAATGTTTGAAAAATTATAACAAAATAATATTTTTTATTATACACTCTGCTCTTTAGAAGAAAAGAGCAGGTATAAATATTTAATTTTAGAGTAAAGGTCAGAGGGGAGGCGGTGGTTGTTTGACTGGTGGTGGGAAACAAACTTACGAGTAAAACAAAATGCACACAAAAATAAAACAATAGAGTGTCTATTATTATGAGGAAATACATATAGAAATCATGACTAAGAAAATGTTGAAAACTTCAAAGCAGAATGTCAAAGTGTTTATTCATTAAGAGGCTTATAATCTGTTTTTAGAAGAAAAAAAAACATATAGGGAAATTTATTGTTTTTTAAAAATTATATTTATTTTAATATTGTCTTAATTTTTTTTAAATGTTTCATTTTTAAAACATAAGGAATTCTTTTAAGCTTCTGTTCAAATTACAAGATAAAAAGAGAACACTATTAAAAAGAGATGAGAGAGAGAGAGTATTACAAACCTTACAAGTTTTTTACTTATATAATTTATTTTGAATTATATCAAACAAAAAACGCATTTAAAGCAATACGCCCCCATCATACACATATCCATAGTTTTTTCAAATTGCATGTAACGGTTTTGTTATGCGTATTAAACAATTTTAGAAAAGTAAACTAATCAGCAATGTGATGAAGCCCGATCGTTTCTAACAGGTGTGATGAATTTCGAGCGATCTTTAAATTCAATTCTGAATTATGGTCTTAATTTTGCGTTCAAAATTGTACACTTTAATTAACACATATACTCCCCTGCCACAGCAATCAATTCCGATCGAAAGTGATTTCGTTTCATGTGAAGCAAGATACGAAATGACTTCCACTTTCGATCGGAATTGATTTCTGTGACAGGCCTGTTCATATAAATTTAAAATCAGAGAAAAAGTATGACACAGGTATATCACAGAATTTGTACGAAAGTAAAAATTTACACATTTTTAAATTCGTATCGTTTTCATTTTGCTTTTTGAATAAAAAAAAAACAATTTTTAAGGTTTTACTTTTTCTAGAGAAGGTAAAAACGTTTTAATTTTCACTTTCGTTCGCATTTGGTTTCTGTAACCCATCCGATAAATCAATTTTTAAAGTTACTGAAAACGTTATTGTCGGTTCCGAACCATTTTGTATTCAAAATCGTTATCCATCATATACAATAGTTAAGTTTTATTATTTTTTTTTTTTTATTAACTTCCAATCAAAATAAAAGAATAAAAGCAAATCGCCTTGAAACAGGTTTAGTATATCAATTTGATCGTAATGTAGTTTTTTTTTTAATTAACAATGTTTTTTAACAATTTATTTTTCGAAGTAGAATAAGAACGATATTCTGATTGAATACAATTTTTCAGTACATTAAAAAACTACATACAAAGTTGCAAAAAAGTCAATTAGTTTCGTGTTAAATATTGTTTACAGATAAGATATAAATGTAGTCGTCGCCAAATAGAAATAATCACCGCAACCGTAAATAAAATTTCCCTTTCAATTTGTTCCCTTTTCCCTTAAAAAAAAAATGACAAACTTAATATACCCTCTTCACAACTAATTGTGATGGAGGGTATAAAAAATGTATGGAGAAAAGCACAATTTCGAGTAAAAAACTATTAAATTTTTATTCACGACATAAAGTGAACATTTTTATACAACCAATAAAAAATATCTTTACTATTGTAAAACCAAATGTACATCGGTTCTGTTTTGAAAGTTAATACAAATATTGCCGTTTATATACTTTATAACAAAGTCAAATTTTTATACTTAGAGTCTCACTTATCAGAACTACTTTTAAAATCAGGAAAAATTACGATAATTCATACAAAATAAAAAAAATTATCAATGAAGATCTCCATTGACTTCAATTTCACTCGATTTTAATTCTCAAAACATCGCCAATAATATTATTTTGATTAAAAAGTAAACCAAAAAATATAAATGTCGTTTTGAAATGAACCCAATAGAAATCCTGCGTTTTGACAAGTTAACCAAGTTAAGAATTATCAGGGGTGTGCTGGAAAACGTAAAACCCAAGAATTTGAAAGTTGCTTTTTATACACTTCTTATCTAATTTATGTTATAAAATTCTGTTTATTAGAGAAATATTTGTATAGTATTCGCCATATAGTTCTTTTATTACAGAAATCTTATTAAACAGCGTCTTTTAAAATTCTTGCGTTTTTGTTTGACATTTTCATTACAATAATATTGTAATTTTACTTTCTGTTTTGAATCAATCTGGGAGAATGGCCAGATTGCCGTTGACGTCATCGTCGTCAATGATGTATGCACAACATGTCCCCTGTTGTTTAGGTTTTCTAGGAGACAATTTACAGGAAATTGTCGTGCACGACAGTTTGAGCGACGTTTGCTTATAAGTTGTCTTCTAGTTAGCTTTATATGGGACAGTATGAGCGACTTTGTCTTATAAGTTATCCTCTATTAAACTCTATGTGGGACAGTATGAGCGACACTGTATTATAAGTTGTCTTGTAATAAAGCTACTACGACAAAGTTTTCTTGAATGCTATTCAATCACTTGCTTGGTTTTCTTAAAATTCTCACATTCATTTTTTTTTAATTGTTGATTTAAATAAATACCTACAAAAAATTGACAAATTAGTTCTAACCAGTAAAAAAGAAAATGCTGATGAAATTATCGCGGGCTGGAAAATGGATTACATGCAGTTAATACTTCAATGTCAACTTTAGGATTGCTTTTAGGAGTCGAATATAAAACATATAACAGAAATTAAAATTCCAACTATAATTAAAAAAACTGTCTGAATAAGATAACATAACCATATATGTAATAATATTTGTCGTGGACGTCGAAATAGACGACATTGTCATGCATGTAGTCGTTGATGATAAAGTAGACGACATTGTCTTTCTTTGTATCGTGCACGATTTTCGCGACACTTGTTCGAAAAAGTCGTTGACGATTTTTTCCCGCTATCCCTCACATGTCTTGCCGGAATTAACATTGTCGTGCATCCGTCTTCGAGGATGTCTTAAAGACATAGCCAACTGGGCTACTTATATTATAAATGTGAAAGTCTGTTAGTTTGTGTCTCTATCACGCGAAACCCGCTTAATGGATTTGGATGAAATTTGGTAGACGGATAGCTATGGCCCAGATTTAAATGTAAGGGTACTTTTTAAGAGGGAAATCAGAGAAAAAATTGGAACTTTGGTTTTTTTTCTATTTTTGCTAACCTTTAAAGGCCGATTGCATACGGTCAAGATTAAAATATAGGGCACCTTTTAATTGATAAAATAAATAATTTTTAAGGTGTAAAAACGGGTTTAAATTAGTACTTTTTCAATAAATTTTATATACATACATACATACAGATTAAAGCTTGCATTACGGTGTACTTTCTGGGGGCCTAAAATAAGGAAAAGCTGATACTGCTGGTACTCTTTTACGTTTGATACTTTTTTTTCTTTTCGAAAAATTTGGTATAGACATAGCAAATTGCCCAGTTTTAAATAAAGGATACTTTTTGTGATGTAAAAAGGGAAAAATTGGTACATTTTCTCTTGTCGAAAACTACAAATATACATATGTATTTATGGGTCGATTACGGACAGCAACACGTTGTCAAAAAGAAACACAACTGACATTTAAATTGTTATTAGGTACGGTAACAATGTTTAGTTGCCAAAAAGTTATCGATAATGCCAATTTTACAGTTTGGCAACTAAAAACAAATATGTATAACAAATTGAAAAAAAAAACGAACAAAAAGTGATTAAATGTGAAACTATTATTTTCCATTTCATGGATTAAAAGTTCAAACTGTTTTCTAGTTGTGATTTTTACCATTTTGAAATCTAAACTTAAAAAAACACAAACATTTTATAAAAATATACTTACTTATTAGTTTTGCCGCCTTCTTTACTTTAAAAAATATTAGCAGCAACTAACAATTTGTGGTTGACAATTTTTTAACAATATGGCAACAGAAATAACTAGCTGTTAGTTCACAGTTGCCATACGTAATATATATTTCGCAACTGTCAAGACAACTTCAATTGTGTTCCCATCCATAATCCCATTAGACACTAGTTGCTTTTCCCATAAACAGTTGAATGTCGGTTGCTTAAGAGTATCTAGTGCTCAAAACTTAAATGTATGTGTGTGCAAAAATTATAATTCCTATATAGAAATATTTTAACATAAAATAAGTATAAATGTTTGTAAATATTTAAAAGGTTACACACTTTTCTTAAAATCTTGCTCTTATTTTCACGTGAACGAAGTCACGAATAAAAGCTAGTAAAATATAATAAACACTTATGTTTTTGTTACTCTACACTTTTTAATGATATGTATTACGAAGTTGTTTATTGCATGGAGGTAAAATTGTTCCATTTTGATCTGAACCATTATAATTGACATTTGTTAAGTTTGATTTCAATATTTAGAATAATTAGTAAAAAAAAAACAAATAACTTAAAAAATGAAATTGCCGCGTTTTATTATGGACCTTCTCAGTTATTGTCTTTATCTAAAGGTTGCACACGTAGTGTATACGCTTAATTGGCATAAATACTACCAATTGGGAACACAACACTCTTTTGTACTCCATCATGTTGCAAAGTTTCGTAGTGATAAGAAGTATCCAAAATTACATAGTTTTTACCTTGAGCAATACTTTCTTCCAACACATTCAAAGCTACTTGATGGCAATTGATAAAGAATTTATTAGATTTAAGTGCAGCAACAAATTCGTAAGCATAACCATGATTTTCATGCCATAAAGAGACTGTAGTAAAAATCAGCGATTCCTTTTTCACTAAAGCAATGGCTTCTTTGGCTGTACGGAAAGTATGTAAGGTAACAATTCCAGAGGGTGCTGTGGCAGACAATTGTTCATGAGTGAAATCACATACCAAGGTTGGAGATAAATTTTCATTCTGCTTTTCTATAGTTATTAGTTGGGCATTTAATTTCTTGGCAGTATCCAATGCTTTAACAAATTGTTCATAGCTTTTTCCTGTACCGGCGACAAATGGTTTAAGTTGTTTTTCTAGTTTATGCACAAAATCTTCCTTTATGGATTCTTGCACTAAAACAGTGGCAATTGCTTTTTGGTCAAAGGGCGATTGCAAAGACTTGTTTAGATGATAAAGAGCTGCATTAATATCACTGTTGGCAAATACAATTAAAAGCGATGATTGGTGGACTCCATCGTTGGCACTTGTTGCAGTTGAAGTCTATTTTTAATGTTTTGATAATAGTAATTAAAAGAGGTTAGGTACTTCATTATCGATAAAAAAAATTTAGTTTTAAAATACTTACAGCCTTTAAAATGTCAGTTTGAGTATCAAAATTCATGTTATTAAATAATTCCTGAGTTATTAACACCTTGGACATTTTTTTGTTTAACAAAAATAAATGCAATACAAGGAATATTAAAAAAAATGTATAAATGTACAAGTTGCCAGCCTCTTAAATATTAGAATAAAACAAGGAGGTTTTATCGAACTTTATATTGCAATAAAGCAAATTACTTAAGGAATATAAACAGCATATAAATTTAATTTATGAGTTTATAAATGCTTTTTCTCACCTAATGAGGAATTTTTAAATTCCTATAATTATTTCCTACAGCTGATGTCATGAACACTGCCATTTACAACGGAGAGTAAGCCATAGTACATTTATCTCGATATACACATAAACTTATTTCATAGCAAAAAAATTTTGTCAAACCTTAATTTTTTACCATTTCCACATATTTTACACTTTCATTTCTAATATAACACTATTTAAATAATTAAAACACTTGATTTTCATTTAACTTAAATAAATTCGTATAATTTCCTCACAAATACAAGTTAAGGCGTTATTACACAAAAAACATTGACATTTTAAATGCAAGCCTGCGAGAGAAAGAGAGAACGTGCTGCCAGATTTTGTTTAAAGGAAAATTAAATAATGCGTTATTTTTTGAAATTTTTAAGTCCATATATTAAAATTAAGCATTAATTAAATTAATCATTAATTACACTACGTGACAAAATTTCAACAAAGTCGTGACCAAATGAATCTGGCTGCTAATCTTTATGTAAAATTTTCCGAATATGAAGTCAGAATTGTCAAAAGTAGAACAGTTTTTGAGATATTCCAAAATAACCGTTATTTGTGTTTTTAAAAAAAGACAAAAGTATTTGAGAATTTGATCAAAAAACATTTATGTTGTTACAAAAATCTATTTTTATTAAAAAAACACAGACTTTGAAAAAACCTTTGACTTCTATGGCTTTTTAAATTCTATGTCTCTCTTTAGGTCCTCTTTATTTTAAGATAATAATTTTTCAACAAGTTATATTAAAAAATGTTTTCCTCCTACATTTTTATGCTTCTATTCCTCCATCACTTTGCAAACAAATATTTAACTTGTTTTGTATGACAAAATAAAAATTTTTGATTTTCCTACAAATATTTATTTATTTTTATTTATTTATTTTAGTCTATAGATTAAAAACCCTTACGGACATAAGTGCCAAAATAAGAGTACAATAAATAAATAATTATATTATTAATTAATTTAAATAAACAATAACGTTTCTTTTAAAAATATCGTTACTATCAGAAAAGTCAATTAGATGATATAGACTATTAAATTTAACGCAAATTTGACGAAAGGAGTCGTTGTTAGCATAAACAGAACGATAGTACCTTAAACTTAACAGCTATGCTATGGTCTCACTTGGGTTCTGAAACGCGTTTAAGCATCGTGAACGTGATTAAGCTCTAATCACATCAAAATCGAGATGATTACCCATACATTCAAGTGATTTATTGAATTGACTTCATTACATCTAAATCACTTCATTTATCACATAGAATCCTCTGAACATTCCTCAAACTGAGTATAATGAACTCACGTGTATAACCGACCACGATTTCTACTTAATGTTTTTATTTTGGCCTAAAATAATTCATAAATTTTCACATTTTCATCATAAAACAATCTTCTATAACTGAATTAAAGTATTTTTATGCAGTTTTAATAATTTAAAGAAATAAAAGTTTGTTTGTTGTGGTTTTTTTTCTTAACCCATTTACGCTTGCTGTGCCAATTTGTGAACACTTCATTATTTGCGGCTTATGACAAAGTTTTTGACTTTATTCAATATGTGTTTGCATAATCGATAAATTAAAAGTTCAGTCATTTCTATAACATCAAAAAAATTTTTTTAAGTGACGTGCCAATTTTGGTACTCTTTATTTTCCATTGATTTTTTGTTTATATGTAATGAATTTTATAATAAAATAACAAATATTTTATTTTTTGTCCGGTAGTTTTTGTTTGGGCTTAAATGGGTTAATCAACTGTCATCTTCATCATCTCAAATGTAATGTGAACAGCTTTGATTAAGTTAATCACATTTTGAATAAACGCGTTTAAACACCCTAGTGTGAACATAGCATTAGAGTTATAGAATTTGGCAGCACTAACGACAAGTAAAACTTGTATAATTAAGGCTGCCAGATGTTTTATATATAAATAGTAACTGCTATTTAACTCTATTTCCTTTTAAAAATCCTCCCGAATTCCAATCATTTGTTTCCAGCGTTTACTAACAAGAAATTTCTACTGTTTCGTATCTCTTCAATTTTATTGTTTCTAATATGCTCATAATGAACTACTGCTTGTTCTCATAGTTTATTTGGAGTTAATCCCCAATATAACCCCCCATATTGTTGTTGCGATGTTACAAATACACACACACACAAACACAATATCTAAATACATATTTTTTATACACTTGTGATTACGACATTTTTATTTTATATTATTCTGCTTTTTTGTATTGTTATTTGCATTCATTAAGTTCACTGCTTTAGTATCAATCTCTCTACTTGTGTTTACTTTCAGTCAGTTCAATTCAATACGGTTCGGCTCAGTTTAGTTCTCATTTAAAGGCCTGCCAACAAGTGTGTTTTCTTTTACATAGGTAGAAAACGTTTTATATTTTAAGTGAATATTTCACTACTTTGCTTAACAGTGTGATTAAAAAAAAAAAAAATTATTAGTACAAATTGGAACATATTGTGCAAATTTATTAGTAATTTGTTGTTAATTATTTGATGCTAAAAAAAGAAGAGCAAGAGTGAACAAATCTCTAAATAAATGTTGCAAAAATAACAACAAGCTCTGAATTTATAGAAAATAGGTTCTTGATATTTAAAAACAACAATTAAGAGAGAATTCATTTTAAAGAAATTTAAAAAAAGCAACAAAAACAAAAGTTAAAATAAAAATAACATCATCATTCAAAACATTTTAAGCAATTCTACAATAGAATTTAAATAAAATTGAAAAAACTTGTACATCGAACATATTGTTGTTGTTTTCATTTTATGACAATCATGACAGATATCAACGAATTAATGGGATCTGCCTTTGTGCGCGTTAAGGTATGTAAATAAAAAAATAATAAAAAATTGTATTATTTTTTGTTAAAAAAAAAAATTTTGTTTAATATCTTTAATTATGTATTTTGGCACAAGAAATAAAATTCTGTTATTATTAATACGGGGCGTTTTTGATTTAACTTATCATTTTAACAAATTGATTGCTTGTTGTGTTTTATCACCCAGTCTACAACAGACATGAAATACTGTTAAAACATGATGTTCTAACAGCGTTGTTTTAACAACCGTAGGTATTAACACATGTGAAAAACTCTAACATAGGGTCTTCACCTGACAATTTTTTGTCATAATAAACGTCAAACTTCATATAAAAGAAAATGCTGACAAACAATTTAGGCCCTTAATATCGAGCCCTAACAGCGAAAATAACGTAAGCGACATGATTTTCAATTTTTTTTTTTAATAAATGACTTTATTGGCAACACTTGCATCATCTCCTAAAATATCATGGTGACATAATTTACCGTTACGATTTTATAGCAAAAACAATTTTAGTGTAAGCGACAAATTTCATACAAAATTAATATGAAATAAAATAAAAAAGCTCTCTCCTGTAAAGTTTGATTTTTGGCGCTTACATTATTTTCGCGGTTAGGGGTCGATATGTAAAACGCAAACGCAACGCCAAAAATTATATTGAAAGCAAAAACAAAATCGAAAATATTCTATAAAATATTTCTATAAAAATGTATATTTAATTTTAACATTTTAAACGCTGCATATCTTGTGGCGTTGATAATTTTAAAACGCAATATGTATTTCTGTAGAAAGCAACAACAAAATTTTGACAAATTTTTGACATTGTTTTTGCTTTCAATGCTATTTTTGCATTGCGTTTGCGTTTTACAAATTTAGAGCCTTAAAGTTTTTTTATATGGATTGTCAGGTGAAGACCCCATGTAACATAAGTCTACTTAAAGCGAACATTATATTAGTAATCACCAGACTTACAATTTTAAAATTATGCTTTAAAATTGCATTAGTGCCCAGATTACGAAATCTTTTTTCTTCTCCTTTTTATATTTTATATATAAATACAAATACACCTACTCCTACAGCCAACTTCAAGTTGAAAAGTGAAACTGAGTACCCCTCCCCAGTCTTCTTACCACATTCACCAATTAACTCGAGAATTGCTGCAACAAAAATTGCAAGTCTGGACGATTACTTCGTGTTAATGTTAAGCATTTTATATCTGTTGTAGACTGGGTATAATAAACAATTAGTCAGCCAGTCTATCGATCACTTAGTTTATTATTTTTTTACTTTTATTTTTTTTTGCGAATTCTACCTCTCTCTTTCACTCCTATTTTGTAAAATTATTTAGTTGTCCGTATTTTTTTTAATGACAGCAGCGATGGCCATCAGATGCAGTTATTTTTGAATTGAATTTGACCTCTTTTGTACATTATACCCTACACCACCGTGCGGTGGTAAATTTCGTTAATGTAGTCTTTTAGAAATATTGGTTTTGAAGCCACTTCTGAATTTATCTTACAATACCCATCAGCCCGGTTATGGGGGTTCCCACAAAGTACAGCGACAAATTTACAAAAAATAATGATCATCGGTTCACTATCTTCTTGAATATCTTCCCGGAATGGCGATTTTGTATAAAATGATGTCAAAAGTTCTGTACAAAACAGTTTTATGTAAATTTAAATCATGTTACCAAATTTTATTAAAATTGGCTTAAATTTGTTTATAGATCCCTTATTAAGCTCTAATTGTCATAAAACTCTTCGCACTCTTTTTTTATGGAAGTCAAAACGTTTCTACAAAAGTTTGTGCCTTCGTGACTCTGAAATTATTTTAAATTACTTGTATGTAAAGGTACCTACACATTTGCAATATTATTGTTCATTTATATTGTACAATAAAATAAGTAGGAGGCAAAATATATTGGATCAAGACGAATTCACTACAGGTGGAAAAAGACTTTGACAGTTCCAACCAATTTGTTTTGGTATTACAATAGCTGTCTTCATTTACTTAAAATTGTTACAAATTTGTAAAAATTAAAAATTAATTGTAAAATTACTTTTAACATTGACTTGTGACATTTACTTGTAACAATTGTTATAAATTTGTAACAATTTTTAGTAAATGAAGACAGCTTATGTTTTGCAAGGCTAATTCATAACAGGTTAACTCGAGAGATAAGCTGACTATCATTTGCTCCGTGCAATTTGATCTTATTTGTCTTGATAGTTTTTCAATTTATAATTTGCCTTTGGTTAAACGTTAAAAGAAACAAAAGATTTTGTTATATTAACTAGAGATGTTTTGGAGCGAATTCGGGCGAGGTCACCTGTTATGAACTTGCCTTGATTTTTTTTGTTGAAATTGGTGACACTTCGAACCGTAAACGATAAAAAAGCAATGCAAAAAACTTTTGTTGTTTTTGCATTGTTGTTGCTTTGGATGTAATCAAAAGCCTTTTTTATATTGCGCAAAAAAATATTTTTTTATGTGTAAACAACATTATGCAATACGCACATGTGAGCGTTAGTTTTGTTTATTTTTACATACATAAGTACCTATATTAAATGAAAAATTGCTCCATATACTGAATAGTGTGCAGCAAAAAAACAATTATTATAGCAATAAAGTACTTAATTATGTTATGCAGTCGATGGGAACCCTATTTTGGGGTCTTCAACAATTTTTTGTCATACCAAACGTCAAAGTCCATACATATAAAAAAAACTTAAACATTTTTGTGAGAGTTTTTTTTATATGAAGTTTGACGTTTATTATTACAAAAAATTGTCAGGTGAAGACCATTTGTTAGGCAAAAATGTCAATACAGAATTGTTCGTTTCTAGATCCACTGTAAAACAGTGTTGCCAGAATTAAAGAAAAAATTTCAAAGGCACAACTATAATGTGCTTGAGTTGGCTTTAGCAAATGTGCGAATACATGTAAATCATATGAGGCAATCCATATGGAACTTAAGGAAACTTTTTGATAAGTTTTATGAAACTGCAAATCGCTTAAGCAAAGTGCACATTCCCTACGGAATCAAATATTTTTTGATTTAGTTTTTGATTTTTTTAAGTACATTTGAGAGACTTTTTGTTAAATTTTAACAGAAGGCTATGCATCTTCTAGTTGGGCCTCAACTGATGTTGGGAAATCGGATAAATTTTTTTCTTAATAAATTAAATTTTAAATACGACAATAAAAACTATTATTTTGTATCATTGCGTAAAATTTATGAAGGCATACATAATTATCAGTACTTTTAATTTTTAGAAAAATCTCTAAAATATAAATTACAAGCTGACCCGACAGACGTTGTCCTGTCCAAATTAGGAGAAATGTTTGCTTTCGATTTTTAATATCCTTTAAAAAGATATGAACATTTGAAAGAAAAATTATTAAAATCGGTGGAGCCGTTTTCTGATTTTAGGTAAATCTTAAAAAGTGGGCGATAAAGTGGGCGGGGCAAAATGTTCTTTCCGTAAAAACCTAAATTGGACGATGATTTAAAAGAAAATCATCCAAATCGGTCAAGCCGTTCTCAAGTTATGCGCTTAATAGAAAAAGTGGGCGTAAAAGTAGGCGTGGTACATTTTTCTTTCGATGAAAACGTAAAATGGATTAATATGAACATTTAAAATAAAAATTAGTCAAATCGATGGGGCCGTTTTCTGATTTTGGGTAATTCGAAAAAAGTGGGCGGGGCAAAATTTTATTTTCGTATAAATCTTAGTTGGACCATGGCGATCATTTTAAAGAAAAAATCGTCCAAATTATATAGATGTCAGTGGTGGTGCAATATGCAAATTGGATTTTGCCACGCCCCTCCGCCCGCAGACTGAAAATCAAAAATCAGACTTCACAGTGTCACACGCCTGAATATTCTGAAGATTCCCTGAAAATTTCATCAAAATCGGTCCAGCCGTTTTGAAGTCCATACGTTACATACATACATACACACATCCTATTTTATATATATATTTAATTTTGTATAAATTGTGTTAAGAATAAGGTAGAGAAAGTATTTTTTTTTGTGTTTAAAAGTATTAGAGTTTTTATAGAAGACGTAGGTTTAAAAAAAAAATCAAGTCAATACTAGTGTAGGGTACCATATAATAGAGAAATCCCTGACTATACTTTTTTGTTAATTTTAAATTTTTTTTAATTGTTACACCACCAACCACATGCTATTTCCGATGGCGTTTTAAATTGTTTTCATTTGTTTAAAAAATTGTTTTCAATTTTGTCTGCCATCCAAATGTTTAAATTCTCATGTTTTGTTGTTGTTTTTTACCCTTCACAACAGTTGGAAAAGGTATATGAAAATATGTCATTCCGTTTGTATTATCGACAATATTGTTGTAAGACCCCAAATTATACTGTACCAGGTATATACATATAAGTTTGTCATTTAGTGATTTAGTGATCTTACATACATACATATTACAAAGTATATATATACAGGGTGGGCCATAAGTCACTCAACAACTGTTAATAATTCGATACATTTTTCACAAAATCTTAAGCGGGCTGCAAATTATTGCGACAAAATTTCATGTACCATTATAATTGTTTTTTCATTCTCCGCAGTACATTTGCGAATCGATGTTTCAGGGTTCTCATTTACGCCCTCTCGAACTTCTTATATATTATCTTAGCTTCGTAGTTCAAGCGTTATACCTCTTAGACTAGCAAACGAACAACTTTTATTTAAATAGTTTTCGTTGGCTCAATGAATTATTCGTTAATATAATGAACATTATATTTTCATTAGGTATTATTTTCATTATATTAACGAATAATTCGTTGAGCCAACGAAAATTATTGAAATAAACGTTGTTCGTTTGCTTAACGTACATTTTCATTGGATTTTTGGTTCAATGATTGCATACTAGAATCCTAATGGTGCATTTGTGGGGCCTGATTCTGGCAGTCGTGATCGAGTACTTTCTCGATTCGAAAGCAATTTAATATCTCATTATTTCAGTCAATACTGAACGAATCGGAATTATTTTTTCAGTGTTGTTAAGCATTAATTTGAGTTTTACAATACTGAAAAAATAATGTCGCGTCGTTCAGTATCGACTGAAATAAAATTGCTTTCGAATCGAGAAAGTACTTGATCACGAATGCCAGAATTAGGCAACTGGTGTTAAAAAAATTTCGATTTTTTTTTTTGGTTTTGAATTTTGACTAGCGAAATAAATTGCTACAAATTTTGCTAATTCCCTAATCGTATACATGGATGGCTACTGAATCTCCCGAATGTTGTTTCTAATACTGAAAAATAGCAAAAGAAAAATTTAGAAAATAAAAAAATTATATCAAAACTACAATGTTCAGTGACTTATTTCCTAACCTGTATATCTTATGGGTCCTTATGAAAAGGGAAGTTTATTTAAAGATGTTCGTCTGTTCGTGAGTATGTTGGAATTGGTTTCCGAAGACCCCAGAAATGATGGGGACTAGGTTGTAATATATTTATGTCACATATTTTACTATTGAAATACAGCCAGATCTGTCCGAAAATATCTGAGATATGAGCAAAATACCTCAGTTTTACCAATAAATGCCTTGTTGTTTTTTTGTGCTAAAGATTCACCCCCGTATTCATAAACGATTATTAAATTTAAAAAACGTTTATTTAGGGAATTTTTCATAGAAAATTAGTTTTGAAAAGCTTTTTTATATTTAAAATATTTTATGGATTTTTGGTTGTTTAAAAAATGGGTGGGATTGGAGAGCTGGGCGTGCCACAAAGACATTACAAGACATTACGTCGGCTTAATATGCAGACCTGCAAAATCCAATTTTTAAGTAAATTGAGAGTTTGATGACGTGTGAAAGAGAAAGATACGCTTCGTCGAAAAACATGCAGTTTTTCTGCAACTTGAGTTTTGAAGTGTGTAAAACCAACAATATTTTTGGTTTTTCTCTCAAGCTGCACATATTAAATATAACAAGTAAAGTGCTATATTCGGTTGTGCCGAATCTTATATACCCTTCACCATTGTGCGAGCAGAATACGGAGCAACTAGACAAAAACTAAATAATTGTTACATATACATACATATTGACAATACTGAAAACTTCATTATAAATTAAATTTAAAAAGCGAAAACTGGTAAATATTTTTTTTAAATCGTTTTTAGAACATAAAAAAATAAAAATATTAAAAAAAAAATTTTCTTTTGAAAAAACCAAGATTCGAACCAGGGAACTCTCAGTTTCTAACTTAACACACCCCCTAGACAACTGAACCATGAAGGAACGTTAATCGAATATCATTAAAATTAAATATGGCACGTTTACTGTTCACAAAATTCCACACAGTTGAGTTTAAATTACTTTTGTTGTTATTGTTCACCGCAATAGCAATGTTGATTTTGATTATATATCATTTCTGTATATCTGGCGAACAGCAAAAGCCAAAGTTTTCAAATTAGGATCAAATATCTTGGTTATAAATAGACAAAATCCGGCAAAATGTGGTCGAGATTGGAGAAGTGGGCGTGGCATAAAATAGATTTATTTATATCTAAAGAACGGTAAGAGAAAACTGTCCAAATTTGATACACAACCTCTTTGAATGAGTGACAATGACATTTTCCATAGAAATAAAAAATAGATTTCGGTATATCTGGAAAATCGTAGCAGTTAAAGTTTTTGAATAGCTTCGGTGCCAATGCACGACATCTGGCAAAGAGTGGGCGTGGCACAAAATACATTTATTTATATTTTTAGAACGGAAGGCAAAAAAGTTTAACTTCACAAAATCCGTCAAAAAGTGGGTATTATTGGATAAGTCGGCGTGGCACTTTCGCACAAATACAAAATGGATCATTAACAGTAAAAGTTTCAAAATCTAGTGCAAATAGCTTCGATACCAATACAAGACAGAAAAAAAAAATGGGCGGTATTTATTTATAAGACTTTCTTAATTTATCGCACCATGGTGAAGGGTATATAAGATTCGGCATATCCGAATATAATGCACTTACTTTTTATTTATTTACTTTTTCATCCAAATTTTGATATTTTTATTAAATTCTTTTATCCTAATTAAATATATCAAAATTTGGATTAAAACCCATAAACAGTTCAACATAAATAACCACAATACTATTTATTTTCTCTTTTATTTTTATTATTATTTAAAACTAACATTCGCCTTATATAGTGGAATTAACTTTTAAGCAAAATAAATTTATGAAAATATCAAGTGTTTTTCTGTTTTAACCGAATTTATAAAGATTACGTCACTGTGTCTGGGTTAATTTTGAGGAATTTATGGCCAACACAGAGAACATGTTTTCATATGTTTTTACAGTGATGTATGAAATAAAGGCAAAAAAATTAAATTTTAATTCTAATTTTAGTCCACTAATAACTTTTACTGGGCTTTTCTTTAAATATTGACATTATAGCACTTTTAGAAAAGTTTCAGCCTTTTGTTATTGAATAAAAATTGTTTTATTATTAAATTTTGGCATTTTATATTATTTAACAAGTTATTTCAGGCAACTCTGATGGTAAAGCAAATCACCTTAAAAGTATTCCGAACAATAATGTTTTGAAAGTCTTATATCTTTTAGAACATAAAAAAAATAAAAATATTTAAAAAAAATTTCTTTTTAAAAAACCAAGATTCGAACCTGGGAACTCTCAATTTCTAACTTAACACACCCCCTAGACAACTGCAACAAAATTCAACACAGTTGAGTTGTAATTACTTTTGATGTTTTTGTTCACCGCAATAGCAAAGTTGGAAACCATAATAAAAAAATTACAAATCAACTTATTTGAGTTGTGAACCGAAATAGGGAAATATATGTAGGATTTGATTATGCCTACATTAATTATTAAGTTAAAACACTAGTTTTTTTGTGATTTAGTTCATTTTATTTGATTTATTGTATGCTTAAGTCTAGGTGAAAAAGTATTAAAATAATAGTAAAAATATGAATAACCGCACTACGTCTTGTTTCGTCAAACTCTCTATATCAACTCTCCCTTCAACTGCACAAACGCGCACGTCGCCCATAATCATCTGTCATTTATCTTGTCAATCTATCCCAATTCCCATTCGTCCGTTAACCCTGCAATGTCTATACTGTCGTATACAACCCAATCCTACATATATTCACCAAAATAGTTTGTGCCATGTATGTATGTGTGTTTGTTGGTTTTCTTTTATCTTTTTTGGCGAATTTTCAAGTAGCAAAAAACACAAAAATTCCTCGTTTCTATTTGTTAAAATTATTTCGTTAAATAGATGAAATAATAAAGAAGGGTGATAACGAAAATCATATTGGGCATTGTGCTAGTATATGTAAACAATTGAAAAGGGGGGGGGGGGGGGGGGCAGAGGGACATCACATGGTTAAATCAAGTTCTCTCCTCATAAGGACCCAGAATATATATACTTTATAGGGTCTTAGATCAATATTGTAGAAATTACAAACGGAATGACAAACTTATATATACCCTTTTGATTATAACTCAGCCATTTTTTAACCGATTTGACAGATTTATATACCGACGTGCTTAAGAAGAAATTTGCCAGTTAGTTGGGTAATAAATCTTGGACTCGGGAAGATCTATGGTTCCCGAAAGTGGGTATTTAAAAAAAAATTATTATTTTGGCCATAACTTATTCTTATCTGAACCGATTTTTCCGAGTTTTTCAGAAAATATTTTTTACTAAAGAAATCCGATCTTTCGATATGCCAGGGATATCCATAGGTCATATAACAGTCCAAAAAATCAGGTTTATTGATAACCTAAATGTGTGTACCTAATTTGAAAGCTTTGGCTCTTGCCGTTCTCAAGATATACAGAAAAAAGTAATAAAAATACCACAACAACAAGCGATTTTTGGAAAAATTTGAGGTAGTCGTGGTTTTTTGCTCAAATCTCAGCCGTTTGTGGACCGATCTTTCCGAATTTCAATAGCAAACACTTCCGGACCATATCTAACATAAATGTATAATAACTTGGCCCCCATTATATATGGGGTCTTCGGAAAATCCTTTTCAACGGACAGACGGACATGGTTAAATTAAGTTCTCTCCTCATAAGGACCTAGAATATATATACTTTATAGGATCTTAGATCAATATTGTAGAAATTACAAACGGAATGACAAACTTATACCTTTTCCACCTGAGGTGAAGGGTATAAAAAGATTTTTTTTTTGATTTATTAAAAATATTTTTAATTTAGCTTATTACAAATAGGTTCTGGTAAACTATTAAAAATTATGTCGGTTAAGTGACTCCTTCCTACTGATTCGGAAGTCTCCCAATTTTTTACCAAAATTTTCAATCACGTTTTTTTAATAAACTGTTGTCAATGGTTGATATCTGCTCGATAATGTTGCTTTGAAGCTCTTGAACTGTTGTAGGATTATTGCTGTACACTTTCGATTAAAAAACCCCACAAAATAGTCCAAAGGTTTCAAATCCCACGATCACTCTTTTTCCTCTAATGCGATTTTCGAACTTTTCTTTCAAAAGATCCATTGTTTCTCTTGCTGTGTGGCAAGTGGCGCCATCCTGTTGAAACCACATATTCTCACGTCTAAATCATAAAATTTTCGCCACAAAAGATCATATCCCTGTAGCGATTTCCACTGACCGATGATACCTAAAATCTGGACACCCTTTACATACATATTTACATAAACAGTAGACCGGAGAAAAAAACAAAAATTTGAAAAAATATTTTCCAATCGTGCTTCGCATTCGAATTTTACAAACTTGATCAGAAATTTACCAGATGAACGAAAAATCCTAAAAGACGCACGCAAGACGTTTTTCTGGTACAGTGTTAAACTATCTAACACACTTCCTTACGACCTCCTGAAAAGTGGTGCGAATGGTATTTTGAATGAATTTTCGTAATCACAGGCATGACTATTGATTTGTACAGGTGCATTTTACGCCTTGGAGATTTAAAATGTCCTAAAGGGGCCGTCCTTTTCACCAAACTGATTCTTACAAGAGCGGGAAAAAATTGATTAAATTTTGTTTAAGGTGACCGTACACGACATATTTTTGTCATCTGACATGTAAAATTTCCCACTGCAAAATACATACATGTCGTGTGTTACCTTTTAAACTTTGCTTCTGTAAAAGTCAGATGCAAAGTCATCTGACAAAATTTCAATTAGAGTATGCTCTATTTGCTTCCCCCTGGTCTCAATTAGCAATTATTGCTCCATTGTTCTGCCGACGTTTTTGCTTGTACTTTGTCTGTATTCATACTGCTCATGTCTTATTGACAAGATTGCTACTTTGTAGGCGAGAGGGACGAGGGGAAATGAAACGAGTACACAGATGCATGAACTGTCTTTACGCTTTGCTTTTTCATTCGTTGTTTAATTTTGTTAATGTTTTCAATATCAAAAAAGCACATGTCGTCAACATGACATGAACCATTTGAACGCCAATTCATGTTCAAAGAAGAAAAATGAAGAATCTTGTCAATAAGACATGAGCCGTATAAACGCAGACTTAGCAATAAAATTTGCTATGTGGAGACCCAGCGTTCTGACAAACCATCTGACATCAGAAATCTATGCCGCGAGGAAAACGGCAGCGGCGTCCACTATTGACGGAATCATTAGCCGGCTGAAGTTAATATTTTACAATACCGAGATATGTATGATCATCCCACTATTGAATAGAATTTATGTAAATATATAAATAAAAACCGTTTCATTATAATATCCTAAATTTGTATCTTTGAATTAAAAGAAAAGTATGTTAAGACGGCTTAATTATTTTACGGCGTAAATAAAAATTTTCGTGGCGGCATTTTCATTTTGGTTTTTGCAACAACTATGGGAAAAAACAGAGACAATGTTAGAAGCAAATTACATGTACGTTTCCCTGCAAATAATAGGACCAGTCCAAACATGCGTGTAAAGAGTAGCCCATAAGGGACCAGGACTAGTCCAAAAGTAACCCAAACGTATGGAAAAAACATGGTCTATTTAACATTACGATGTCCTAGGGGAGGACCATATAACCCACCTTTGGACTACTTAGGAGTAGTTTTAAAACTACTCCATGGTATACTCAAGAGGATTAGTTTTGAAGTCGTTTAAAAACGAAATCATGTCGTTAAAAAACGAAGACATGTCGTGCCTGCATATAACGAGACTAGTCCATACATGCATGTAAAGAGTAGTCCATAAAGGAGTAGGAGTACTCCAAAACTACTCCAAATATATGGGTAAAAGGTGGTCCATTTAACATTACGATGTCCTAGGAGGGGACCATATAACCCACCGAAGTAGTCCCTAAACTACCCCATGGAGTACTAAAGTGGGTTAGTTTTAAAAGTATATATTTACTTGGTATTATTAATTTGTTTTTACCTTTTTCCCAAAAACTCCACAAACTTTCACTTTTAAATAAACGATTAATAATAGACACCATCAGGGCTACCAATGTGTAATACTGTAAACTATAGAAAAGTATACAACATGCAGTTGTTGGCAGCACTGCATGTTAATTTCTTATAACATGGTACATACTACAGTACATTGGACCATGTTGTAAGTAGTCCATTTAAGCCACAATGGACCACGTAGTCCAATATTATCTGTAGGGGTCTCACTACAAACAATTTTTAACAATGACATGGTCCATGCTTGCATTACATCGGACCAGTCCATGGAGTAGTCCATTTTATCAAAATGGATCAGGTGGTCCAATTTTATTTGCAGGGTTGCGCCAGACATGCACAATTAAATGTGACTTGAAAAGTTGATAAGTCAGATGTAAAAAACATGTCGTCTACATGCACCTTTAACACATATCAATATTGGTTCTAGACCTTTTTCTTTTAGTATACCGTACGACTAAGAATCACTTTCTGAATCGATCTAACGATGTCTGTATATAGTTTAAGGCTGCCAGAGTCTAAGCCCGTTAACCAGGACACATAAGATAAATCACAACCGAACGTACAACAAAATCTTATATATTCCAAAATCTAAACGTATACAAATAAACCACATCAAATTTGTATTTTGATTCATTTATCAACCATATATTGCAGATTCAGGTCCAACAATTAAACAATAGATACAAAACTTAACATAAAAAGCAAAAATAAAAGATTAATTTTAACTTTGAGTAAACTTTATTGAAATCGATTAGTTGAACGACGTTTACCCCAGGCAACGGTTGCTGGTAAAACAGCGTTAAAACAAAAATCAACTTAAACTAAATTTTTGGCTGCATTGATCTGTATAAAAAAACCAGCACAATTTAGGAGTGGATCACGACACAAGGACAATTTGTCTAAAACCAGGATAAATCCTGGATAACCAGTTCGTATGGCAGCCCAAATCTAGTTGTATGTTCATGTAAACTTTACGCGCAAAGTACAGGTAGCAATTTTAGAGATAATTTTAAGTGAAATTTGGTACATACATACGCTTGTAACTAACGAAAAGTAAAATTGTATCTATTGCGGATATGTAATGACTATAACATGATGCTGGAAGACGATGCTTCACCAACAAAATCAAAGGGGCCTACAAGTGGTCCAATGAATAAATATTTTAAGCAAGATATTTCGATCGATTGTCTAGAGGAAATTATTTGCTCTAAATCCAAAGTTATATTTGGATTTAGAGCAAATTTGTCTAGAGGAAATTATTTAAAATCTAAGTGAGCGCAAGTGAAGCAACAATTTGGAGCTACATAAACAGTTTTATTTAGAAAAGAAATATTCAAGTACTAATTTTTTCTAAAATTATCGAAAACAAATCTCGTAATTTTTAAAATCTGGATTTAAAATTATTCTATAAATCAATTAAATTTAAAATTTGATTCGTTTAATCGAATAAGTAAAATATGCCAAATATCGGTTAATCGTTTAATCGAACAAAAATAAAACCCGGGGGCTAATTATGGCAGTCGTGATCGAATACATTTTCGATTCAAAAGCAATTTTATTTCAGTCGCTACTCAACGAATCGAAATTATATTTTCAGTATTGTGAAAACTCAAATTAAAGCTTTACAACACTGGAAAAATAATTTCGTTCAGTATCGAAAGAAAGAATTAGAAATTAAATTGCTTTCGAATCGAAAAAGTATTCGATCACGACTGCCATAATTAGCCCCCCGATTAATCACAATATGTATAAGCCATTTTAAAATATTGCATTAAAAAACTTCTCATAAAAGAATCGTTTCAAACTTGAGTCAAGTACAATAAAAAACACAAAAATTATTTCATCATAATTAAATTTACTTATGTTTAATCTTAATCAAACTTTGGATGAACATACATATTCGTGCACTTTCGATACAAGCAATATCAATGAAAATAATACAGCAGATAAAGATCGAACGCTGGTTTGCACATCGAAAGTGCTGAGTCAAGCATAAAATAACAGTATTTTTATATTTTTACAAAGTAATTTTTTATCCCCAATAACATTTTTATAACAATTTTTGAGTTTTTGCTTGAGTGTAGTGTTGCCGTAACTGCTTAATGAGAATATACCAAAACCTTAAAAAAATCTGCTAAATCGTTAAATAAAGAAAATATGCTAAAAATCCGCTAAGATAAAAACCTAAAATTTTAAATATTTAAAATTTTTTAAATACATATATGTTAAATTTTAACAAAACTTAAATATGCTAAACATCTGCTGAATTTTTATAAAAAATATGCTAAAAATCTGCTAAATAAAAAGGAATTTAAATTTTAAAAAATTCTGCTTTTCTAAAAGTAAAAAAATATGCTAAATAATCTGCTCTTGGCCAAGACAACATGCTAGAAAGAAGTTAGCATATTTTTTAAAAACCAATACGCAATCCCCTGCTAAATCTAGCAGAGAATATGCTAAAATGATAACACTGTTTGAGAGATAAAACCTCTTTGCATTTGATAAAAACAAAAATCATTTGAATTAAATAATAAAAAAATACTTCTCTCAGCAAAAATTAACATTATGTGCCTGTTTATATGCATTCTTAAACATTATAAGACAAAAAAATGCATTAACAATAAAAATATGCACTTACAAAACAAAAAAGTTTGATCGGGAAAAATAACTTATACACTTAGTTTTTATACGTTCGAGGAAAAACGTGGATTTGCACGGAATTCTACGGCCTACTTATAACTTAACTCCCACAGATTTTGAATGTTAATGGCATAATAAAATAACAATGACATAATATCGTTCACGTTACACCTTCAGATAAACTTGTATCTTTGCTTTTGTTTCCGTTACTACATATTTAATTTTATTTAAAATATTGCTGATTGTAAATATGTATTACAAAACAATACCAAAAAAAAAGCAATCATAAAAAATCATAAAAATTGTTGGTATAAACAATTGCAACAATTAATGCAAATATACTGGAACAAGGCGAATTAACTACAGGTGGTGTTGTAACGGTATCTGATTTTGACAGTTCGAGCTTATTTGTTTTGATTTGTTAGTCTTTTGCTGAGAATGGTTGACATTGCGAGCTATAAGCATTAACAATGCAATGCAAAAAACCCTATGTTGGTCTGAGTTCATGCCAACATTAAGCCGTCACAAAATGACTTTGTTGCAATAAAGGAGTGATATGTTTAGGCATCTTATTTTGAATTGATGTTCTTTATTAACGCTTCACTTCACAAAATTTTTTAATTATCAACTGCTGCACTGCCCATTCTTCTTTTAGTAGATTTATTGCATCAGTAGACATTGATTTACGAATGTACTCACTTGTTGTAACTGATATTATCGACAAACCATCAACAGATGCTAATTTTAAGAGAATAGGAAACTAAATTTCGAAGTATAAGTAGCTGTTTTCTTAAGCTATGAAGAACTTTTTATTTCCAGGGATCCCGCAACAAAAATCCCAGGAAAGCGGGAAAAATAATAATTGAAATTTCCGGGAATTCCCGGGACGGTTAATTCCGGGGAAACCCCTTATTATGAGTGATGAACACATTTCCTTTTAAATGACTACATCAACAAACAAAACTGTAGAATTTTGGCCACGAAGAATCAGGGTTTAAAATGCTATCGCCATATTAGCAAAAGCAGCCAAATTTTGCCTTTTTCCTATTTAAAAAAAAATCAAAAATAAAAAGCCGACAAGTTCCACTGCTAAAAAAGCCCACACTTTTCAAAAGCAGCAGCAAAATAAACACACTGTTTTTGAAAAGTAACCTTTTAATGGACACTGCTTTTTCCAACTATTGCTTTTTTAACAATAGCAAAAATTTCTTATTTGATGGAACTCAAAAAGCAACGGCAATAACTTTTCTGTTGTAGGAGAAAATATGTAGGAAAGATAATGAAACAAAAAGATTCTGTCAAACAGCCGCCAAATCAAAAACCACTGCATGCTAATAGCCGCAAAATAGGAGATAAAAGCAGCGCAAAGGCACATGATCGACGAAGACAAGTGATATTTTTCATGCAAAACAAATACAACAAGAATTTGTTTTTGTTTCTATACAATACAAAATCCAACAGACACTTTGGCTGGTTGCCTTTACTAAAAATATTAAAAAAAAAAACCAAAATACACACACACACATTTCGTGCTATAGTCATGCAAACTGTCGAGCAACAACAACATTACTACAACATTACTGAAGAAAGGCAAACATTTATTTTTCCTCACCACCATGAAAAAAAAACATGTTGCTTGTACACTGATCAGTATTTTTTCGTTGTAATCTGCCTTTTTGCAGAGCTAATAGCTCTGCTCAGACTGCTTTTAGCACACACTTCAGCGGCTTTTTGTTATTACCAGCCAGAGAAGAATTTTCGTTCTTTGAATTTTAGATTTTTTTTTTGGTTTGTCTTTTTTAACTAGCTCTTCTTTCAGGAAAAAGTAAAAAAGCAAAAGGCGAAATAATTTTTTTTTAGCTTTTGCTTTTTATGTGGTTGTCCATTTTTGTCGCTGGCTGGTAAAAAAGCAGTTGTCAGAAAATAAAAATATTCAAAATAGGAGATTTGCTTTTTTGCACAAGCGAAAAACAAAACATTGGCTATTGGAAAAAAATTAAAAATTTCAAAAGCAGTGGCAAAAGCAAAAATAAAAAGCAGCCAGCTGATGGATGCTTTTAAACCCTGCGAAGAATCTAAGAGCAGTTTGTCTGCGACAATAACACCCACTTTAAGCTCAAGCTAGACGTGACATAAACATAAGCATAAAAAAGCTGTTTGAACCAACCTTATGGGCAACACTGATATTGTATTTGATTTTAGTTGACTTACCATAACGACGTTACGGTAACCATACAAACCAATTGAATTTTTGTTTAGTTATGTTATGTTTATGCCTTTTTTATACCCTCCACCACAATTAGTTGTGAAGAGGGTATATTAAGTTTGTCAATCCGTGTGAAACTTTTTTATTATTTATCTCAGACCCCATAAAGTATATATATTCTGGGTCCTTGAGTAATTCTAAGTCGATTTAGCCATGTCCGTCTGTCTGTCCGTCTGTTGAAAACACGCTCACTTTCGAACAACTCAAAAGAAATGAACAAACTTGGTGCCAAATTGCTTGTAGTTATCCTAAGCAGTTTGGGATTGAAATCCAGCATAATCGGTTTAGTAGGACCAGAGCTATGAATCAAAATGTGGAACCACCACCTAAAAATTTTGATAATTTTGTTACAAAAAATAACATAAATGCTGGAACAAGGCGCGGAATGAGATAAGATTTTGGAAAAATTTGTTTTATTTGACTGGAAATCACGCTGTTAAATTTCGTGAAGGTCCGTCTATAATTTACCCTAAGCCCCATATAAAGACTACTCCCGGAAAACAGTTTAGTACGCCTAAAACCGTAAAAAAGAATGCAATCATAACAAATTTTGGCTCGTCAAAGTTTTATAGGACTATAAATGATACTGTGAAATTTCGTGAAGATCGGTACATAATTTACCCTAGGCCCCATAGAAACCCTACTCCCGGAAAACAGTTTAGTACACCTAAATCATAAGTAATAATGCTATCATAACAGAAATTGGTACGTCACAGTTTTAAAGGACTAGAAATGACGCTGTGAAATTTCGTGATGATCGGTCCATAATTTACCCTAGGCCCCATATAAACCCTACTACCGGAAAACACTTTAGTCGCCTAAAACCATAATTAATAACAATTCGTCACAGTTTAAGATAATAATAACATCATACAGATATTACTCCTTAAACATTCGAACTGTCGGTGGATGGTATCAAAGATTCGGCACAGCCGAATATAGCACTCTTACTTTCTTTTTTTTTTTTGTTTTGTTTATGTTTGGCTGTCTATTCGAAAAGAGCACGTATGTGCAAAGCAGGAAATGGTCAAATTACTGGATGTAAGTTTTTAAAGCTTGTCAAAAAAAAGTCTCCAAATATTTATATACGGTATTTAAAATAAAAGAAAGAACAAAGCAACTGAAAAAAAAGTTTTAAGAAGTAAAGGAAGAACATGTAAAATAAATTAAAATGGATAATCATTCAAAGCAAATTTCGATCTACCAAAGGTTAAATACAATTTGGTTTAAGGGTTGATGTTTGACTAATGACACCAGCAGTTGTCGATGGCTGCGAGTGTTAAACGGCAAGCCCTCTGAGGAGATTGAGTGGTTGCAATCGAAACATGTCAGGGTAACCTGTCCGTAAAAACGCCTGGGTTCGAGCCCAGATTGAGTCAAGAATGAAAAATTATCAGTAAATTTTGATTAATTTTCATGTTGTAAAATTCCTTTCTTCATAAAAATAATTTAATGAAAATTAAATTTGATGAACTTAAGCCTAATTAAAAATATTAAAAATTTGGATTAAAAACCATAAATAGTTCAACAAAATAACCACAATACTAATTATTGTTTTAAGGTATGTTTATTATAGATCTGTCTGGGTACTTTTCCAGTAGCAAATATTCAGTAAATTTTTTTGGGAGAGTAAGACCAATATTACTCTATCGGCTGAAAAAATCTCAAAAAGTACGCAGACAGTATCCAGTGAAATTTTGCAAGAAAACAGCTGATCGGTGTGTAAACAATTGAAATAACAAAGCAAAAGAATTTTAGCATATGTAAATTCAAAAATTATTAATTAAAGTGAAGCTTAAAAACTGTTGTTAATTAAAAAACTTGTTTATTACACTGTTATTAGTTTGGTAAATTCAATTTCTTCTTAATTTTTAGTTTTATTTGTCGGGTTTTTTATAAAATTCTTTTGCTTACATTGCCCAACATAGTGCCGGCTTACCCAATACAGTGCCCTCCAACAGCTTGACAACGGAGAAAAATAATTTGGATGTGAAGTGCTCGCCAGGAACACAATTCCAAATACTCGCCTCTTCAATTGCAAAGTTTGTCCCACAAAGTTCGGCTGGTTCTATCGGTTCTGCCATCTCCACTCCACTTACGCCACGGTCGCACTGCATATTTGGATTTTTCTAGCATGAAGTAAAATGTTTTGTTTATTATAATTTATTATAAACGTTAAAAATCAACACAATTCTAACTACTTACCTCCGCCATTGTTAAATTTAAATTTTTATATTCATTTCACAAAAACTATTTGATTCAAACAGCTGTTCAAACTATTTGCAAAATCTTGCCAGCGGAAATTTCTCCAGTAACATTTTGCAAGTTCTCTAACTTCCAACTGTCAAAAAATTCTCTTTTTGGCTCTCTCGCTGCAAGAGATTTGGAGTACGCAGACAACATTTTGCAAGATTTTGCAACATTTTGCGCAAAATATGCGTACGCAGACAGACCTTATATACGTATAAATCTCATTCTTCGCCACCCTGTACACAAAAAACAATTGCGAACTATTTACTGATTCACCAACCAAAATGATTTCAAAACGAATTGTATTTTTCTTATTATGATTATTATTCAATTGCTGTTTTTCTTTTTTTGTTAAAAAAATATATATTATTTTTATTTTCTTATCTTATCCACAGACTAATATTTTGCTTAAATAAAATTTTTTATCCACTTTTATGACTAGCTTATTTATTTTTTAATTGCATTAAAAAAAAATGCGTTTCAATTATATGATAGATACACGCAGAGAAAAATCATGGTTGAAGTATGGTTAAAAAAATTATATTATGTTCATTCACCTCAACAGCCGTAAACAAACTGTTGTTGTTTTTAACATTACTTTTATCACGATTAATAAAATTTTGCTTAAATTTAACATTAAATTTTTACCTCCCTTGAAACTTCCAATATGGTTAGATTCAAAAATATAATGTTTAAATAAATTTAAGCTACAATCATAGGTATTGTAATTTATAACAATAACATTTTTGTTTTTAACAATAATGTAATAAAAATTAACATTTAATGTTTAAATTGTTTTCGTAAAAAATGTTATGATTAAAAAGCAACAAAAAAATTGTTGAACGCTTTTTAATCAGTTTAGTCTATTTTTTCCAATCAGCCGGCAAAGTCTTGTACGCACAATAAAAAAGTGTTTTAAAAAATTAATTTTTATTATAAACTTAATATTTGAACAAAAAGGTGACTTTTAATTTTGGTACGGATGTACATACATATCTCCATAGGTGATGGACAATTTAATTAATTATTATAAATGTGAATTATTAAATCGAAAGACATTTTTTAATTTGTGTCACACATTTTTAATAAAACTTATTATGTATACATATTTGCATACATAGAGAATTTTTCTTTTTGTAGGATACACTTGAAAATAGAGAACTCACGACAATAGAAAAAACAATCATATCTTATACTATGTTCACACTTGAGTTCTTAAACGCGTTTAAGCAGCTCGAACGTGATTAAGCTCTAATCACTTCAAAATCGAGATGATTACCCATACATTGAAGTGATTTGTTAATCACTTCAAATCGACATGATTACAACTAAATCACTTCATAAACCACATAGAATCCACTGAACATACCTAATAATGTAGAATCGCCAACATGTCGTGTACAACCGGCCAAGATTTCTGCTTAATGCTATGTTCACATTTGGGTTTTTAAACGCGTTTAAGCAAAATGTTGATTTAGCTAATCAAAGCCGTTCACATTACATTTGAGATGATTAAGATGACAGATGATTAAGAAAAAACACACACACAAACACACAAAAAAACAACAAACAAATTTAAATTTCTTTAAAGTATTAAAAATGGATAAAAACACTTTTATAAAGTTATCAGAAGATTATTTTAATAATTTTAATGATGTAATTGTGAAAATTTATGAATTATTTAAGAAAAAAAAAAAAAAAATAAAAACATTAAGCAGAAATCTTGGCCGGTTGTACACGACATGTTGGCGATTCTACATTTGAGGTATGTTCAGCGGATTCTATGTGGTTTATGAAGTGATTTAGTTGTAATCATGTCAATTTTTTGTTAATCACTTCAATGTATGGGTAATCATCTCGATTTTGAAGTGAATTATAGGTCAATATGTATATTTGAAAATATGTTTACAGTTTTTAGTGATACTTTTTTTACTATTTCAACCAGATTACTTAAATATGATTTTATAGAATTGTCAAATTCCATCGGTGACATTTTTCCCTCAGAGGTACGGGCAATTTATTATATACCATTTGCAAATGTACATTTAGCAAAAGGTAAACTATACGATGCATATAACAACTCCAGATTCCGACTTAGTGCTTTAGGTATAATTTTATATGTACTATTAATTATTTTTTTACATTTAGTAACTTTAAGCTGAAAAATATAAATAATAATATGAATGTATGTATGTTAATATCTCAAACGTTTTTATTGAATTTAAAAAATTTAAATTACAAATGTATATATAAATATGTGTATTGATGTTAAATTTTTATTATTATGTTATAGATTTTATTTATAACAAGATAAAACGTTATTTAAAGCAAAAGACTGAACAAAAATATCCATATAAATATAAATAATAAAATATAAACTTATATTATTGTAGTGAATATAGACTATATTATGGTAAGTAATGAATAGAATTACTAATAATATAGTTAATTTTAACCATATTATAATTGCTTTCGACCAAATAATGGTTAATTTTAACCATATCATAATAAAATTCAACCAAATTACATTTACCTTTGACAAAATTATGATTAGTTTTTACCATATTATAATTCATTTTGACCAAATTATGCTCAATTTTAAGCAATTTATGTTCATATTAAGCAATAACATGGTTAATTTGAACAAAGTTATAACCATATTTAAACATAATATGGTTACTTTAGAACAAATCTGGGGTAACTTTAGCCAAATTATGATTACTTTTAACGAAATTTTGGTTAATTTCAAGCAAGTTATGTTCATATTTAACCATAAGATGGTTAATTTTAACCAAATATGGGTAATGTTGACCAAATTATGATAACTTTTAACCAAATTATGGTTAGTTTTAACCGAGTTATATTTATATTTAACCATAACATGGTTAATTGTTATCAAGTTATGTTCCTACTTAGCCATAATATGATCAATTTAGACCAAATATTAGGCGATTTTGACAAAATAATGATTACTTTTGACCACATTATGGTTTATTTCGACCAAAATATGTTCACATATAACCATAATATGGTTAATAAAAACAAAACCTTAGGTAATTTAAACCAAACTATGGTTGGTTTGAATAAATTATGTTAAAATTTAACTAAAATATGGTTAGTATAGACGAAATAATGGCATATTTTGACCGTATTTTGGTTAAACTTAACTGTAATATGGTTACTTATTAACATTAGCATTGTTAATATCCAACCATAGTATGTTGCTCTTAAAATATGGTTGCCTCCAACCATATTTTTTTTCTACGTGTAAGTTTATTTTATTTAGGCTTCTATTCTGGAAAACCCGTTTAATTTTATACTATGTTCACACTTGAGTTCTTAAACGCGTTTAAGCAGCTCGAACGTGATTAAGCTCTAATCACTTCAAAATCGAGATGATTACCCATACATTGAAGTGATTTGTTTATCACTTCAAATCGACATGATTACAACTAAATCACTTCATAAACCACATAGAATCCACTGAACATACCTCAAATGTAGAATCGCCAACAACCGTGTACAACCGGCCAATATTTCTGCTTAATGTTTTTATTTTTTTTTTTTCTTAAATAATTCATAAATTTTAACAATTACATCATTATAATTATTAAAATAATCTTCTGATAACTTTATAAAAGTGTTTTTATCCATTTTTAATACTTTAAAGAAATTTAAATTTGTTTGTTGTTTTTTTGTGTGTGTGTTTTTTCTTAATCATCTGTCATCTTAATCATCTCAAATGTAATGTGAACGGCTTTTGCTATGTTCACATTTGGGTTTTTAAACGCGTTTAAGCAAAATGTTGATTTAGCTAATCAAAGCCGTTCACATTACATTTGAGATGATTAAGATGACAGATGATTAAGAAAAAACACACACACAAAAAAACAATAAACAAATTTAAATTTCTTTAAAGTATTAAAAATGGATAAAAACACTTTTATAAAGTTATCAGAAGATTATTTTAATCAATTTAATGATGAAATTGTGAAAATTTATGAATTATTTAAGGAAAAAAAATAAAAACATTAAGCAGACATCTTGGCCGGTTGTACACGATCATGAGCGATTCTACATTATTAGGGTATGTTCAGTGGATTCTATGTGGTTTATGAAGTGATTTAGTTGTAATCATGTCGATTTGAAGTGATTAACAAATCACTTCAATGTATGGGTAATCATTTCGATTTTGAAGTGATTAGAGCTTAATCACGTTCGAGCTGCTTAAACGCGTTTAAGAACCCAAGTGTGAACATAGTATTTGATTAGCTAAATCAACATTTTGCTTAAACGCGTTTAAAAACCCAAGTGTGAACTTAGCATTACACTGCAAATTCGAACTGACATTTACAGAAGCAAATTTATTTTTTTTGCTTTAAGATCAGACTGTAAATGCCTAAGTTATAACGAAAAATGTTAAAAGGCGACCCCTACGTTCGGCAAAAAACCATGAAAACAAGTGCCATATAGTGGAAGACAAGCTGGCAAAAGTGAAGGTTTCCGGGCTTTTTATTATTTAAAAATAAGTTAAGACAAAAATATCAAATAGATAATTGTGTGCATTTTTAATCAAACCAAAATCTTAGTTAATACATAAACATAACGGGTTATCTATTTTTCGATAATAAACGTTAAGTTAATTAAAGCACACGAAGTTTTGATTTTTTTATATTTTGATTTGGGATTCACATGGTGTCGTAAAGTCATATGTCTTAAAACAATAACATGAAAAAATACGACTGTTGGGAACAACCCCTTATAATTCAGTGTGCTATTTTGAATTAAAATCAGCTGATTTAAAACCAATATAAAAAATAAATATAAAACAATAAGACCTTAAGCTCGAACATTTAATTTACATATAAAAATAAATATTTACCTAAAATAAAAATATTTTTTATTTATTATCCATGAATTAATAAGTTAAATTAGATCTTACCTGACTATTTTCCATTTTCAGACGCAAATCACAAAAAAATTTTATTTTGTTTGTTTACCAAACAGAAGAGTCCTAAGGCGATCTAATTTGACGCCGCAAGTGATTTGTTGCAAAAATTGCTAGCCGCAGGTTAAATTCGGATGTTAGCCGGATAAAATTATACCATCAACGGCGACGGCATACAAAGACTAATGCGGCTCGGCCCAGCCTCTCTGCTCATGTCTCTTCTGATTAGTTATGATAGCACACCTTGTGAATACCCCAAATGTCATTTAAATGAATGCCTCTAGATTGCCTGCGGCAGTCGATCTTTTTGGTGTAGTTTTCGACCATTTGTTCGCACATTTCGGGCGGTATCTCGGCTATAACTTGACGAATTTGGTTTTCAAATACTCCAACGATAGGGGATTATCTGCGTAGACACGGTCTTTGGCTCGTGGTACCGTCTTGTTGAAACCTCATATCATCCAGTTCAAATGCTTTTATTGCAGGCAAAAAAAAAAGTCGGTCATCATATGACTCCGGTGGTCTGAATTGACGATAACGGTCCTTCCAACATCATTTTCGTATAAATACGGCAATGGCTTTTCCACAATCACTTCTGGGTTTCCGAACCCCTTATGTGATAACTAATTGCTAAAGAAAATTTTGCTACCAGCATATCTACGGTGATCCGAATTTTATATGGATGGATGTGCAAATCCAAATGAAGAATACGCCATAATAAGCCGTAAAATAGGTCCAATTGCCGAGAAGGCCTGGAGCCGACCTGTTCGATGATGTACATGCCTGACCACATCTGTAACACTTCAAGTCGACCTTAAAATTTATAATAATCTTGCCAATTCCTTGCACAGTAGGTCGATTATGACGACCATAATCACCCCGTAATGCTCGAAAATTGTATCACGTTTGAACCATCACTTTTGTAGAAATTTTTAACTTTTCCTTTACGCGTTTTTCGGTTATCAAACGATCCATTTTCGTAAATGGCAAACCTTTCACTTAATAAATGACACTTCAGATGAAAGACATTAACATCTGACGGCCTTGCCAGATGGGCCAGATGGGCGGTTTTAAAACCATAGAATGTATAACCCTGTACATATAAAAAATGATTCCAACCGCAACGTGTTCAAACGAATATCTCAAAAAACTAATACATTTACATAACAATATTTCAAACAATGTTGCCCTGTTGGTTACTTTTTTTTTTTAATGTGTACTATTGTACTTTTTTTCTATTTTGCCAACTTTTTTTTAACACACAAAAAAACCAAATTTGTGTTTTAGATGTATTAATTATGGTATAGGTGCATCCAACACCAATACTTTTTTTAACTTGACTTCTTATAAAGATAAACGATAAGGTTAAAGGGTTTTCCTCTCCAATCCCGATCAAAATGATTTGCACTAGACGTCAAGCATCTTTCTATAAATGGTATACCCTACAATTTGGATTGATATCGATTCTAGCTCATACAGATTCTCAAAAAGACGAAAATAACTGTTAACTTTGCGTAAGAAGTGCCACGTTCACTAAAAATTTCGAAAAATTATATAGCCGATTGTTCCTTCTAGAAAATAAGTAACAAACTGTCAAAATATTATAAAAATTGTTGCACCGGCTTAGGAACATAATTCTTCATTATATATACACTGAATCAAATGAGAGTCTTCTACAGTTCTTTTGTTTTTACTTCAGCAAAAATATTTCCCTTAAAAATCTAAAATCGTTGTTAATTAAACTAAAGAGGGGTCCAACTTTTTTGACCTACTTTTTGACATTTCTTTGTTTTAGTGTTTGAAAAACTCAACCATTGAGAGGTACACAATTGAGCAGCGCGTTAAGATTGTTGAAGTTCAAATGGGCGTTCGAATCAAAATGTATTTCGTGCACTTCGTGATTTTTTTTAAGGTCAGCATAATCGACAAAATGTGTCCACAATAGGGAGAAATGTGAAAACAACTGTTTGGTGCGGTATACGGTCTGGCGGCGTCATCGGACCGTACTTTTTTGAAAACGTGGTCTGCGATGATAACGGACTCCTTGTGGCCAGAAATTGAAGATATGGACCTGGACGATATGTAGTTCCAACAGGATAGTGCCACTTGTCAAATAGCCAACGAAACGATGATTATTTTGCGCGCGAAATTCAATGGCCTTCACAGAAAAAATTATTGCCGAATTATTTTCAAACAAACGCTTGTTTGAAAATTTTTTTAATTTCTACAAATTTTTTTACTGATTCAATTAAAATTTTTGTTTGATTTTTATTTAACCAACAAAAATGTTGACAACCATTCAAAAATATAATACACGCGTTATTGGTTTCAAGTTTTCATAATTTTGTATGAAATATTTAACGCTTTTTAATGTTGTCGTCTTTTTGCATTTTTTTATTTGATCGTAAGCAACACTTCTTTATGTAAAATATAAGAACTACAACAAAAAACACATGCAGTCTATTTTTGGACACTTTAAAAAAGTACAACAGTAAGAAAGATGAAGAGGTTTGAAGTAAAAAAAAAAAAAAAATAGCAGGTAAAAAAACGTTTCACTCTTTTTAAACAACAGAAACAACAACAACATTATAAGAAACAAAATAAATTTTTGGTTGGTTTCAAAGTTGGTTAAAAAAAAACCAAAATCCCGTATTCAATTTTTTCAAACTGTTTGCTTAAATACATCAAATACAAAAATGTAATGATGACGAAAAACATATCGAGTCGGTCTATCGCCGTTTTTGGGTTACATTTCTTCTTCATTAGCAAAGGAAAGGATACAGCAACAGTGAGTGATGACGAAAAACATTGTGTGGAAAAAAAATGGAACTTCGTTCAAAAATTATTCCACCAAAAAAAATGTGTCTCAAAGCCAGCCGGCCGCTCTGCTCTCTCTGCCATCATCTTCTAATACAGTGTCTGCTTGTGTGCGCATCATTGCTTGTGCAAAACCTGTTTTTTTTTTGATTTTGAAATTTAGTATATGAATTTCAGTAAACTTTTTGTTTGATTCAGTTAAATTATTTGTTTGAAAAAATCAGTGTTTTTTTCAATAAACAAAATGCAAATAAATTGTTTGAATATGCGAATTTGTTTATAGGACCGATTTCAGACAAAAAATTGTTTGATTCTACAAATTTTTTGTTTGAATTGGAAAAATAATTTTTTCTGTGTTGTTTTCTAACGTCGTGGCGATGTTAATTGGCCGCCACGATCATGTGATTTGACACCGTTGGGCTTCTTTCTTTGGGGATATTTAAAAGAAAAGGTGTAAGTCAATAAGCCAATTCAAGAGCTAAAGGATGAGATAATTCGGGACAATAACGACATTGAACCTCAATAATGTCTCAGAGTCATTGAAAAAAATGGGCCATCGAATAGAGGTATGGCAACGAAGCCGTGGCAAGCATTTGGCAGATATTTTGTTTCACACATAATTGTCAAAGATCTTTCTATCATAATAAAAAATATTAAGATAATTCTCTGAAAACTTTTTGTTTTATTTACAATTAATATCGTGTGTTTTGGTTGGACCACCCTTTATTATATTTTATTTGGTCGTGGTAACGCTGATTTCGAATATTGAAAACACACAGATACTCGTGTACTAGTATTTGCTCATACTCAAATTTTCAGGTTCTCTTTCGTACAAGTCTCATATTTATTCCATCAAATGCATCTTTTCTTTTATGTACTTTATTCTCGTTAAAGATCCCCTGCTTAGTAAGTTCGGATTTATACTTTTGTTGTAGTTGTTGTTGTTAGAAGCATTTGAGGTTTTTACTATGGCTTCCCTGGAGCATAAAAGTATTGAATTTGTATTTATTTTATAGATTTTGTTGGGGTTGACTGCATGTTTTAGTTACTTTACAAAGCTATTACAATTCTAGATGTGAGTCAGTCAGAATGTTAGCAATGGACAATTATCTGAAGGTGGTTTTTTTAAATACTTTGATTTTATTATTCGTTTCAAATATGTTTAATTATATAAATTTTTATTAATCCCTTTTTTATGTTTTCTCAATCTTTTTGTTTTTTTGCAGTGCGTGGCTTTTATACATTTTCTTTTCATATCGAATGCCTTGCTGGGCACCTGGGGTCATGGAGCCTACGAATTTTATAACTTTCTCTTTATGATTGCCATGTTCTGGACAATGCACAGCAAGGACTCTGTTGAAGCCGTACAAACGGTGAGTTGTTTCTATTTATGTACATAAATTTGTTTAAATACCAGTGCTAAGTGTTATAGGTAATAATTACAAAGGCTAATGAAGACGAAATCGACAACTTTCAATCAATAGTATTTATTTGTGGGAAAGTCCAAGTTTGTCTATTATTAGAAATAGTTTATTGGCTTATTTAAATATCAGTGAATGTGTTTGTCGAATTAAAGGAGTTCAATAAACTTATTGCTGATGACAATAATGATTGAATGCAAAACTACAGAAGTGTTTAGGGAAATGGCTTTAAGTATCAATAACGACCAAACTACAATACAATTTAAATGGGATTTTCGGTCGATATCGAATGTCGTAATTTGCCTGCCGAAATAATACTAGCAAAAAAAAAATATAAAATAGAAATGGTTTTAATGATTGCAAGAAATAAAAAACATTTAGATCGACTTGAATACTTAAATTGTACTCCAAATTTGGCGGCATTTAGCTTTTAACGGAGGTTCTCCAAGGAATTATTAAATATCCCTAAAAACTTAGAAAATCACTTTTAAAATAAAAACAAGTAAGAAAGTATGGTCGGTTAAAACGACCATATGATGCGCTACACGCCATAATTTAAAAGCAAATTTGCGGAGTTTGTCTATCTGGGACCCATTGGCAATCATGGACCCGCCAGAATAAAATTATGTTACGAGGTTAAGAGTCATGTAAAAGTTATTTTTGCCGAATTCTATTTCGATATCTTGATCTTGACGGTATTTGTTTGCCTTTAAGAGCCATTATTTAAGGAGACCAGATTTTGAAAATAAAAATAGAGGACATAAAGAAAAAAAGTAAAAAATTTTTTGACTTCAAGATTTTTTTACATATTTTACAGACAAATTTACATTCCCATATTAATAAATGTAAAGAAAATTTAAAAAGAATTACATATCGTCGGCTTAATATGCAGACCTGCGAAATCCACTTTTTAAGTAAATTGAGATTTGATGCCGTGTGGTAGAGAAATATATGCCTCGTCGACCAGCATGTAGTTATTCTTTAATTTGGGTCTTGAAGTGTGTCAAATCAACTATATTTTTGGTTCTCCTCTCAAGCAGTAAATAGGATAAATAAAAAGTTTTTCCTGTAAAATTTGTTGAAAGGGAGCTAGCAGGTTTGCATATTAAGCCGACGATGTATAAAAATTTACTTAAATAAAATTAGTTACAAAAAAAAAAAAAAAAAAAAACACTTTAATAATCATTGCAAAACATTATTCAAAATTTTATACTGCAAGTGTATGAGAGTCCATTAGGAGTATGAACAGAACAAGCATGGCACAACATTTTCCATACGATTGCACAGAAAAAACCGTTGATCACCGTGAAATAAAATAAATAAATAAATAAATAAATTGGTCATGCTTTTAAAAATAAAGAGAACAAAGATGACAGATTATGAAAAAATATGATAAAAGAGGACACAAATTTTATAGAGGACTGCCAGTTAAAAAAGAGGATTGTCCTCTAAAAAAGAGTACGTATGGTCACCTTACATTATTACAACTTTGATGTATAAGGCCCCTATTATTGCGCTGAACAAAAACATAACAAAAATTACAGCTGATCACAACCAGTTGTCTTTAATACAACTCAATTGAGTTGAGTTGTAAACCGTAATAGGGGCCTAACAGATTATCTATTATTTCAACTTTACTTTGTCCTACCCGGTAGGATTAACATATCCCTCGCTTAAGTTTTCTGGTTTATATGGGACCTATGATTTATTTTGAAACTCTTCTTGTCTCTTCTTCTTAATCGAGTGTGGCCGCCATGATTTAAAATATTTCGAGCTAGTGGATTTGGGAGTTGTTCAAGCCTTTTTAAATATTTTTCTGCATATTTTGTAATCATAGTTTTTACTAATGGCATATTGAGATCCTTATGAATGTTTGAGTTTTTAACATACCAGGGAGCGGCTGTGATTATTCAAAGAAGTTTATTTTGGCGCCTTTGAATTTTTTTGATATTAGCTGAGGCAGTGCCCCATAGTTGAATACCGTAGCACCAGATAGGCTTTAAGATAAAGTTGTAAAGTAGAAGCTTGCAATCGAGACTAAGGACAGAATTTCTTCCAATGAGCCAATGAATTTGAATGGCTTTTAGTTTCATTTGAGTTAATTTTGCCTCTATATGGCTTTTCCACGTTAATCGCCGATCCAGATGTATACCGAGATATTTAACATGCGAATTTTAAGGAATTCTTTGATTATTAATTGTAATAGGGGGCAAGACTCCCGGCGCAAGGTGAATGTTATATGTACGCATTTTTGCTCATTGACCATTATCCTCCATTGTCTTAACCATATTTCTAGTTGAAATATATGATGGTGTAAGTAACGAGATGCTTCATAAGTCTGCTTTCACACGTTTCATCTTTTGATGCTCAACTCTTGTGTTTTATGGAGGGAGAAGAAAGAAGAAAGGGGGTTAGTACGGAGATGCCTATACTCGGTCAGTACGCTTTGTGTTTTTATTCGTTGGTATATCCACAGCGATGGCTGCATGTAATTTTTTTCTTTTCTTTTTGATTCGCTGTTAATGAAATTGTTGTTGTTTTGAACCGAAAAAAGTTGAAACCGGTTGCTGCGTATGATTATGTTGCATCTTTAAAAGGGAATTGAAAAGAAGTTGAGCATCAAAAGATGAAACGTGTAAATTTAGACAAACGGTTTTCGTGGACGCTTAGAAAAGCTGTATCGTCTGCAAATGTTGAAGTTTGGGTGTAGCTGTTTGTTGGCATGTACGAAGTATAAATTAAGTATAATAGAGGGCCCAGGATGCTGCCTTGTGGGACTCCAGCGCCAATTGGCTGAGGTGAACTTTAGAAATTTCCTTCTTTAATAATAGCTTTCTAACAGCTTGTGAGTGTTTGCTGGTAAATTTTGCTTCAATTTATGTAATAAGCCTTATTGCCAGACTTTATCAAAACCTTGTGAAACATCGATGAAGAGTGCTGAGCAATATTTTTTTTCTTCAAATGCTTTTCTTAATAAGTATTTGGTAAGATGATTAAGATTTCCATAAAATAAGTTTAGAATAAATTTAATCTAAATACCAACATAATAAGATGGCTTATGGGCACGAATACCCTATTCTGGAAGCAAGCTTGTTTGGGGCCTAAATTAAATAATAGACCCAAAATTTTCAATAGGCTTAGTCCTTGTGACAATTACAACCCGTGCGACAAAATAACCAAATTATCTCCGAAATTGCGAACTGCACTTTGCGCAAAAGGCTTACATCAGCGATAGGCAACCTATACTATTACATTGTAAGAATTCCTCATATTATGTTTTGGTTTACGTACGTAATAAAAGAGAGATCGCTTCGCTCCAAATTCGCCTATTGCAGGTTTACATGGACAGCCAGCCAGCTGGATGGACAGACGGACTTCGTTAGATTAATTCAAAACGTTATTCTGAGTCGGTCGGTATATTTTAAAGATGTTACAAACATCCGCACAAATGCATAATACCCTCTCCTCTTAAAAACATTTGTAGAACCTGCGTTTAAAAACTGCAGTCAATTTGTCATTGGCGAAAAAAAATGTGGCTTATAATTCTGATTCATTAAATGTAAACAGTCACTGTCAAACCCACTCAAAAAGCAAAAAGTTGTACAACAATTTTTCGTTTTTTTTTCGAAGGTTTTTGCTTTCGACTGCCGTTTTTTAAACCTGCTCTGGACAGGAAAGCCGGATCATTGTTGACATCTTTTAAAGGCAATCTGTCCGTTTTTTCTATAAAAAAAGTTTCCAGCAGTGCTGCCACTTCGTGGCGCATTACCCAAGTTGGGTGTAATGGGTAATTTCTTTAAGGTTGAAATTAAGTTTCTTAAAAATAACGATTGTTTTTATTAATATATCTGTGCCATTATGGAAAAGTACGTTTTGTTGAATTTTGTAGATTGCAGATATTCTCAGTTTTGTCAAAGTTTTATTGGAGCATTTGTATACCCTCCACCACCATTAGTTGTGAAGAGGGTATATTAAGTTTGTCATTCCGTGTGAAACTTTTTTATTATTCATCTCAGACCCCATTAAGTATATATATTCTGGGTCCTTGAGTAATTCTAAGTCGATTTAGCCATGTCCGTCTGTCTGTCCGTCTGTTGAAAGCACGCTCACTTTCGAACAACTCAAGAGAAATGAACAAAATTGGTGCCAAATTGCTTGTAGTTATCCTAAGCAGCTTGGGATTGAAATCCAGCAAAATCGGTTCAGTAGGACCACCACCTAAAAAAATTGATAATTTTGTTACAAAAAAATAACATAAATGCTGGAACAAGGCACGGAATGAGATAAGATTTTGGAAAAATTTGTTTTATTTAACTGGAAATCACGCTGTGGAATTTCGTGAAGATCCATCCATAATTTACCCTAAGCCCCATATAAACAATACTCCCGGAAAACAGTTTAGTACGCCTAAAACCGTAAAAAATAACGCTAGCGTAACAAAATTTGGTACGTCACAGGACTAGAAATAACACTGTGAAATTTCGTGACGATCGGTCCATAATTTACCTTAGGCCCCATATAAACCCTACTACCGGAAAACAGTTTAGTACGCCTAAAACGGTAAAAAATAATGCAATCATAACAGAAATTGGTACGTCACAGTTTTAAAGGACAAGAAATGACGCTGTGAAATTTCGTGATGATCGGTCCATAATTTACCCTAGGCCCCATATAAACCCTACTACCGGAAAACAGTTTAGTCGCCTAAAACCATAATTAATAAAAAATCGTCACAGTTTAAGATAATAATAACATCATACATATATTACTCCTTAAACATTCGAACTGTCGGTGGAGGGTATCAAAGATTCGGCACAACCGAATATAGCACTCTTACTTGTTTTGCTTTAAGTCTGTATACTATCGTATTAAAAACAACTTTCACAGAGGCTAAAAGTAAATGTTTAAAAAAAATTTTAGTATATGGGGGATTTCATGTCAAGTGGCCCAACTTTTGAATTCGAGGTCTTCTGATTTGGATTAAATTTGCACCAAGGTTAGTCATATTGGAAAGTAACTTAAACACAAATTTTCAACAAGATGGGTTTTGTGCAAAACTTTTTTTAAATATTTAAAAAAGTTTTAAATATAAAAATTTTTTTAAAAAACAAAAAAAAATGTTCTTCGAAAAGTACCCTTTTAAAAAAATATAAGAAAGTTTTAAATTTAAAAAAAAAAAATGTTTTCGAAAGATTGATAAAATAGCTATCTAAGGTACTTGAGACAAATTTTGCTAACACCATTAGGAAATAAGTTACATGGATGAGAAAGAACACCTGTTTGGCCAAAATGTCAAATTTTGACCCCCTCTAACTCAGAAACTTTTTGACCGATCATGTTGATATTCTCGGTTTTCTAAGACGGTGTAAGATATACTTCACTCCATCTGATCTCCTTACTATTTATACCACCTATATCCGACCGCGTATGGAATACAACTCTCATGTGTGGGCCGGTGCTTCAAAGTCTATTTTGGAGCTTCTCGACCGCGTGCAGGAGAGGGCGAAGGTTCTCATTGGTGACAGTAGGGTATCCAATTCTATTGACTCCCTTGAGCACCGTCGCAATGTGGGTTGTATTTGTCTGTTTTATCGTTACTACAATAGGATGTGTTCTGACGAAATTAGGGATCTGGTTCCCGAAACCCGTACGTTTGTTCGTAATACACGTTTTTCCTCAAGAGCCCATCCTTATGTGGTCGATTGGCAGGTGAATCGTACAACGCATTACAGAGAGAATTCGTTTTTTTCCCGCACAGTTCGTATGTGGAATAACTTTCCTGCAGAAGTCTTCCCTCTCACTTACAACATGATTAAGTTCAAACCGAATGTTCACAAACACTACTCCCTCTATCCCCCTTCCCACAACCTATTTTCCTAGTTCCAACACAATGCAATGCATTAGTAGGGGTCATCCCCTGAGTGCTGGTTCTAACAGTAAAAAAAAAAAAAAAAATATTAGCTACTATCTAATAGGACTAACCTTGGTGCAAATTTCAAAAGTTGGGTCACTTGACATGAAATCCCCCATATATTAAAACTTTTACACCTTTTCTACTTGTAATAACTCAACTTTGTCCTATGTCGACTTAAGTTACTCATCCATAAGACCACAGTTATATATGCAAAAGCTCGGTTATGGCGCCAGCATGGACTCCTCCAGATTTCGATAGTATGCTACGACGATTCTTTCCTTAACTTTAACCTCTTGCGATACATCCTGATTTTGGACACATTTACCCTAAGAGCTGAATCTGCTGTAGATTTTACCATAGTTTCCAGCTTGTTCTTTATGTCTGTTAAACGATTTGAAAAAAACTGATGTCATCAGCATAATCGAGGACCTAAAGACTTGTTTATTGCACCCACTTATCATTTTTCTAAAAAATCACTTTAATTTTTGTCAACTCCACGCGTAGGGGCAAGAAAAGGCATTGGTGTGTGCATGCCGGCAAACTAAGTCTATTATATACAACTTTATTATTTACTCATACAACAAATACACAGTTCATTATCCTATTCGATAAGATCAACTACAAATTTAGTATATTTGATTTATTAACAAGGACATTTAATAAAAGTTCTTTGAATTTATTCTCTGTACATTTGTAAAGTAACAAGAACAAAAACTTCATTTACATGCATACATGCATAGTCAAGTTCTTTTTTCTTTACCACAGAGTCCAATTTATATTAACTCATTATTCAACTTTGACCTTTTAAAACGTGTGGCCATATAAATAAATTAATCATCCCCTTTCGCGCCATTTTACGCTCTTTGGTCATTTCTTTTCTTTATTATTTACATTTTTTAACAACTTAAAAAACTTAAGACCAAACCAAACTCTGACCTAAATGAATCATGGAATTTTTTTTTTTTTTTTATGTACATTTTTAATTTCTTTTTTATTATTTACAATTTACAAGAATTCAAGACGCGAACAAGGCGTTTCTGATGAACTAATTCAACACCGTCTCACGCAATCACAACAATATTTCTACCGTTACGTTTTTTTTTATTATTTTTCTTGTGTTTTTAGTTTGGGTGTCCTTGTCTTACACTATTTCCTAGGAAAGTTAAAGATAATTATCATCAAAAGTAATTGTTTGAATTTAATTTTAAGAATGATAATTTTTTTTTTGTGAAAAATGTATTTTCCTTAATAAAAAATGTAATTTGCTAAATATATGCAAATTAAACATTTAATAAATTTTTACGCATTAAATCTCTAATTCAAACAAGTAATAAAGTACAGTCGGGTAAGCCCGACCATATGATTCCCTACACCAAAGTATTTAAAAACATATTTTCGAGAGTCTAACCTGTTTGGGACTCATGGACAATTATGGACCGGCCAGAACAAAATTGCATTATGAGGTTAAGCTTCATGTACAAGTTTGGTTCGTCTTTAAGTAATTTTAGGAAGGGGTTTATATGGGACCCATTTTTAAGACCTACTAGTACAACATTTCTTCATGACATAGAAGCTATCGTAAAAGTTATTGCCGCCAATACCATAATTTATAAGGAAGTTATGTCATTAAAAACCATTTTCGGGAGTTACGGTCAAATATTAACAGATGCCAATAAGATTTGGCAAGATGATATTGAATGTAATAAAATAAGTTCGGGACATACTTAATCTAAATACCGACATAATAAGATGGCTTATGGGCAAAAAGACCCTATTCCGGAAGGGTACTTGTATGGGGGCTATAGATAATTTTTGACCGATTCTCATGGTTTCCAATAGGCTTGGTCCTTGTGACAATTAGAATCTATGTAGCAAAGCTTATTACATACATCTATATATATAAAAATTATAGACTCCTAAACTACTGAACCGATTTTCCTGAAATTTTTACAGATACATCACGTGAGCCCTAAAAATAAAATAGGCTACTTATTTTTACGATAGGGGCAGGGGAATTGGTATCCCCCATAGGATGCCAATATTAATTATCGCATATATTAAGATCCGCTGCACGCATTATGCAGAACTTTTGGTAGTAAGATCTTCTGAGCCCCAAAATTAAAATAAAATAGCAGCGGGGGAAGTGGAATCCCCCATAGGACGCCAATGTTTAACATCGCATATCTAAAGAACTGTAATAGTGAGAATGTTTAAACTTTCTAAGTCACTCTTATGGTATACAACACTTTTGAAAATAACAATAAAGCGGGTAGGCGCAGGGGGGGAAATACCTCCCATAGGATGCATATATTAAATATCGCTCAACTGAAGAATTATTAAAGGGAGAGTCTTCAAAAGTGGTTAAAGCTATTATTATAGTAAACTATAAATTTCAATATACAAATGGGCGGGGCAGACGGGGGAGGAGCAGTACCCCTCATAGATAGAAATATAATTTAGAGCCGCTGCACTCATTTTATTAAACTTTTTGTAGTATGATCTTCTGAACCCCAAAATTGAAATAAAATAGCAGCGGGGAAATGTTACCCCCCATAGGACGCCAATGTTTAATATCGCATATCTTAAGAACTGTTATAGTGAGAATGTTCAAACTTTTTAGAAGTCACTCTTATGGTATACTACACTATTGAAAATAAAAATAAAGCGGGTAGGCGCAGGGGGGGAAATACCTCTCATAGGATGCATATATTAAATATCGTTCAACTGAAGAACTATTAAAGGGAGAGTCTTCAAAAGTGGTTAAAGCTACTATTATGGTAAACTATAAATTTCAATATAGAAAGGGGCGGGGTAGCCAGAAAAGGAGCAGTAGATAGATACAAATATTAATAAGAGCCGCTGCAAGCAATTTGTTGAACTTTTGGTAGTAGGATCTTCTGAGCCCCAAAATTGAAACAAAATAGCAGCGGGGGAAGTTTTACCTCCCATAGGACGCCAACGTTTAATATCGGATATCTTAAAAACTGTTATAGTTAGAATGTTCAAACTTTGTAGAAGTCACTTTTATGGTATACTACACTTTTGAAAATAAAAATAAAGCGGGTAGGCGCAGGGGGAAATACCTTCCATAAGATGCATATATTAATTATCGCTCAACTGAAGAACTATTTAAGGGATAGTCTTCAACCGTGGTTAAAGCTACTATTATGGTAAACTATAAATTTCAATATAGAAAGGGGCGGGGTAGCCAGAAAAGGAGCAGTAACCCTCATAGATAGAAATATTAATAAGAGCCGCTGCAAGCAATTTGTTGTACTTTTGGTAGTAGGATCTTCTGAGCCCCAAAATTGAAACAAAATAGCAGCGGGGGAAGTGGTTCCCACATAGGACGCCAATGTTTTATCACATATCTTGAGAACTGTTATAGTGAGAATGTTCAAACTTTGTAGAAGTCACTCTTATGGTATACTACACTACTGAAAATAAAAATAAAGCGGGCATGTGCAGGGGTGGAAGTACCTCCCATAGGATGCATATATTAAATATCGCTCAACTGAAGAACTATTAAAGGGAAAGTCTTCAAACGTGGTTAGAGCTACTATTAGGGTAAACTATAAATTTCAATATAAAAAAAGGCGGGGAAAACAGGGGAGGAGCAGTACCCCTCATAGATAGAAATATTAATAAGAGCCACTGCACGCATTATGTTGAACTTTTGGTAGTAGGATCTTCTGAGCGCAAAAATTGAAATAATATAGCAGCGGGGGAAGTGGTACCCCCCATAGAACGCCGATGTTTAATATCTCTTATCTTAAGAACTATTAAAGTAAGAATGTTCAAACTTTGTAGAAGTCACTCTTATGGTATACTACACTTTTGAAAATAAAAATAAGGCGGGCAAGCGCAGGGGGATAATACCTCTCACAGGATATTAAATATGTCTCTACTGAAGAACTATTAAAGGGAGAGTCTTCAGAGGTGGTTAAAGCAGTGTAGCGAAGCGCACCGGGTTAAGCTAGTTATTTATAAAATTGCGACTTGCAATTTGTGCAGCCAGACAGCTGGACGGACAGACATCGTTAGATAGACTCATAAAGTGGGTCTAGCACCAATATTTTAAGGAGAAACAGACATCAGCACAAAAGTAAAATACCCTCTGCACTATTGTGGTGTGGGTATAAAAATACATACATTGTTGTTTTTTTATTTATGTACTTGATATGGATATAGCCAAGCGGCTCTTGGGGCCTTGATGGACTATTTTGGGAATCCCACGCTAGTGCAGAGTTTTGTAAGAGCTCTAAGGGACCCCTTGGAATTGAACAAATCTGGCCTAGGAAATAAATGTTCCTAACCGTAAAGAGGCAGTCAGACCTCCACTTGGTTTCAATCTGAGGAATGTCAGCGATTGGATTTTGAGCAGGACTAACCGGGCCTAGGGGAATATAATAGACTGCAGAATATTACGGACGTTATGGTTAGTCCTTAAGAGGACCGATTCTATTTCAATACTTGGCAGGAATAAGGTATGCGTTAGAACCATGATATCACGAGCCACAATATAAAAAAAAAAAAATTTGAAGCAATGTTGGCAAGCAAAACGAATTTCGGTATTAAAGTATTTGTTATTTGGTATCGGTATTTAATTATTTGTTTTTTCGGTATCGGTATTTTAAATAAATCGCTATCGGTAATCTTTAAATTAACGCTGTAATAAAAATTTCCATTCATGTTAATCGCATCATTTCGCCCCACTAAACGTTTAAGTCGCGCAGTTGGTGTATAGGCCCAACCATAATGTGCCTAAGTTGGCTTAAGCAAATGTGCGAAAACATGTTTATTATATGGGGCAAAAAATATTGAACTTAAGGAAACTTTTTACTAAGTTTAATGAAACTGTCATTTGCTTAAGCAAGGTGCGAATCTAATCGCACATTCCATACGGAATCAAATGTTTTTTTATTTTGTTTTTTTACATACATACATTTGTGAAACTTTTTGTTAATTTTTGACAGTAGGTTAAGCAAGGCTATGCATATTATGGATAGGCCTTTAGTCGGTCTGTCACGTCTACTGGGTTCCTGAAAATTTTATATTAGATGAATTGCCTCATAATATCATGCGTTGGCTTTCTCATGTTGTGCCCCGCCCCTTTAATTCCCGGAAAACAGATGTTCACTTCTAACGGCGTTTGTGGGATTTAAATCCATAGATCGATATTGATGATGGTAATTAAGAAAAAAATGAGGAGAATGCGTCTGAGACATCGGCTGACAAAAGTTTTCAGACTTTGGTATTTGTGTTTGAAAAGGTTCCGTGTTTGGCAAACATGCAATAAAAGCCCAGAAAGATTCTTATAAATAATAAAATGCTTTATTGTTTTAATTAGCGATACACATGTGTGTTACATCCCTGCAAATAAAATTGGACCACCTGATCCATTTTGATAAAATGGACTACTCCATGGACTGGTCCGATGTAATGCAAGCATGGACCATGTCATTGTTAGAAAGTGTTTGTAGTGAGACGACATGTCTTTATTTGCAGGGATTAGTAAAGTTTTTAGAATGCCAATCCCCGTAGTGTATGTGTAATACAACGGTCTTTCACCACTGTGTTGCCATCTCGATTACCATGTTACTGGTTGCCAGATTCGTATATGTATATATAACACATTGAAAAGAACAAGTTTGACGTTAATGTTAAAAACATTGATTTTCTTTCCTGTGACTAGTAGTGCTACGAGATCTTTAGATTTAATTTAAAATCCCGAACGATTGTTTAGCTTTGGACAGTCTATTCTGTACATCATTTTGATATAGATAGAGTTCAGGATAACCATGTTCCTCATCACATTACATAGCAGTGGAAATAAAGCGCAACCTAGGCTTACTAAGATCACCGTCATGGAAGATGAAGTATTGGGCGTTCTTATACAGCTCCTTAATTACCCTGATTATCTTTTCAGGTACTCCCTTACACCTCAGGGCTTCCCAAATCACGCTGTGCTTCCCAAATCGCTATACCTTCATGTATAGAAACTTTTATAACGGTATAAGATTATCGATTTTACAATTTAATTAACCAAATAAGAGTGTAAAAAACCTAGAAGGGGTCTAAGCGACTTGGAAGATACATTCTTTTTTTAATGGTGTCAATTATAAAAGGGATTTTTCTCTTAGGTATTGTAAAATTTTTATTATACATATTTGCAAAATTTATATTTGTTTCAGAGATATAAATTTCGCAAACTAAAAATAAATTAAAATTTTCAACAGTTGTGCTACGACCGAAAAGAATTTCAGTATCGGTTCAATACCGGTATTAAACTATTTGTTATTTCGGTATCGGCATCAATAGCCGTATTCAATTTTTAACGGTTTTTAAGTGGTATAAACGGTATTAATAACGGTATCGGCTGCCAACCTTTATTTTTAAAATTTTTTAAAAGGTTCTTTTCTACTTCTGCATACTGTTATAATTAATTGAAAATGGAAATGGTGTGAAATAAATTAACTCTTGCACCTTTTCAAATGCCTAACGAAACTGCCAAAAAGGGTACAAACACGCAAATTTTAAGAAAATAACACAAAAAACCAAAAGAAAATCGATATAGAATTTTATGAAATTAGTAAATCTCATTTTAATAACAACTTGAGCACTTAAGGAAAATTAAAAACAAAAAGATTAACAGACTGATTTTATAAAATAACACGAAATAAAAACAAAAATATATTTAAATCGCTTTAAATGTTTTACCTAACAATTAATTTCATTTAAATCTTTGAGTGTTCCGCTTATGTGATTTTAAATAATAAATTTAATTTTTCTTCTATTACAGGCACTCGTTATTGATACCAGCAGCATATTCTTCGATATAGTCAGCATTATTTTACATGTCGGTGGAATGAGTAAGTTTTCAAATAATCTATTGTTTAAAAAAAATTAATTTTTCCCATTTCTCTTACCCTCTACAGATGCTTGGGCCATTACATTTGCCATTATCAATCTCATCTTGAGACCCATTAGTGTCATTTTGTTGTATCGTGAATTTAATACACGTGGCGGCACCACTGGTTCGGTCTTTCCCACAACAAACACACAACAACGCAGTTATCAAGACATTGACAGACCCCCACCACAAACAGTGCCAACCACTTCGACAGGACCCAATGTAGCGAGCATATTCTAAGTCAAATTTCTTTAAGGAAAACTAAAAAATTCAAATTATTGAAAGAAATTGAAAGAAAGAAAAACCAAAAGACTTTTCTAAATTAAAATTTAAAGTAAAATAAAAAGAAAATTAAATTAAATATTATTTAATTTTGTAATGAATAAAACTTTTCTATGTATACCTATGTATTGTTGTTGTTTAAAGGAAACAAATTAATTTTTTTCTTAATTCTATGTTTTTTTTTTTATAAAATTTCTATAAGTTATTGTATTTAAGTTAAATTGTTAACTTTTTTTCTTGTGAATGTGCGTGCAATTTATGTATTTAAAGTGGAAAATTATAAAAAAAATCAACTTAAATTCTTCCAAATTGTATTTAACGTTAAATTTTTAAAGCCTTTTAGTTGCTCTTTTTGTAACACGTAAATATTTTGTTTAAAAAAAATAAATTAATTCTATTCTAATAATAATTGATTAAGATCTTATTTAACTAAAAAAAAACAAGTAAGAAAGTATAGGCGGTTAAGCCCGACCATGTGATACTCTACACCAAATTTTCGAGAGGGTATCTCAATAGACAATCATGTACCCGCCAAAACAAAATTATGTTACGAGGTTAAGATTCATGATTTAGATTAGGGAAGTAACGATACGCCTGTTTGTCGATACGATCCGATATCCAAAAAAGATATATCGGCGGTACCTATACGCACATTAAATTTGAATTCAAGATAAAATTAACATAACTCTTAATTATATTAAATAAAAAAACGACAGTGTAAGAGATTAGAAACATAGGGTTATCAATTTTTCGGTTTCAAAAGTTAAATAAAACACACATGAAACTAGAATTTCGATGAAACTTTTATTTTATTGTAATGCTTATCATTCCGCACGAAATATACTGTCATTTAAATCCGCCTCTAAATAGGTTGCAGCAGTCGATCCTTTTGACATTTCGGGTGTTATCTCGGTTGATAACTTGTCAAACGTTGATTTAAAAATGCTCCAGCGCAAGGGCATTGTCCGCCTGGATACGGCCTTTGACATAGCCCCACAAAAATGTCAAAATGCATGATCTTGGCCAATTCGTCAGCTCAGAATTGGTTTGGCGCATATGCCAAAAAGTCGGAGTGGATAAAAAATACAAAGAAGATTTACATGAAGATTTCTCAAAATGTACCCGATAGACTTTTTTTATATTTTTACCACTGCTTTCGGTATATGTTTTGAAGATAAATGTAAATTTTTGCGCACTTTCATGCATAAAGTTAGAATTTAATACTATTTTTTGAAAATGAAAAAAATTGTTTTGTGCCGCATACGCCACTTTTCAAAAAAAAATTAAAAAGTAGCTTATTGTGCTGCATACGTATACTTATTGCGTGAGTGAGTGACTGACTCATTCATCATCGTATAGCCTAAACGCCTGAAGCTAAAAACTTGAAATTTGGACCGGAGGTGGATCTCTCCCCAAATCGATCCACTAAGACGGGATTTTTATCTCCAAAACTAAAAGAGATACAAAAAACTGTAATACATATCGTTGTTCTTTTGAAAAATAAGTGGACAGGTGTGTGGTACTTTTTTGAAATTCGGCTCTTTTAGGGTGAAAACGGGTAAACATGAATTTTGGTACGTTTTTGTCAGCCCATCTATCTTTTGATCCAATAAACCTAGAAATAAAGTTTATACCACATTCGAAACTTATCAAAAAAAAAAAAAAAAAAACGAATACCAGTTTGGTACTTTTTCGAAATTCGAACGTTTATGGGGTGCAAATCGTAAATATTTTTGGTAGTTTTTTACAAAACATTTTGCATTTTGATACTATAATGGGGGGAAAAAATAGTACCAAAATGGGAAATACGGGAAATTTAATAGCTTTCTTCAGCTTTTTGGTTCTACAACTGGTACTTTTTAATTATCGTTAATATTTGACCTCAAATCATAAAATAACACATGCAATGTCCTGAATGCATGATTTATGTCTCAGAAACCACAAAAAATTTCGCGAAACAGATTTTGGATTCAAAAAGGGGGTATTCAAAATATATATACCCCATACCTAACTCTATTTTTTTAAAAATGGTCGGTAGGTCAAATCTAATTCTGTGCTGACGAATTGACGTCGCCAAAACGTGAAATTACGCGTTCTGCAAAATCGTTAGCAAAAATCGGTCAAAGAAGTCGGTTTTCATACGCCCATAGCGATCGGAATTAACGGTAGCGGTTCTTCCGATATTTTCAGCAGTGCGCACATTGCGATGATACACAGGCCTGACTACATCTTTAATGCTTCCAGTCTATTAAAATTTTTGCCTTGCACAGTCTTTCGATTAAGACGACCATAATCACCCCGTAATGCTCGAAAAGTGACCACCTTCGAAGTACCACGTTTGTGGTAAGTTTTAACTATTTTTACGCGTTCCTTGTGCCTGGGGAACCAAATTGCAGGCGGCCTGGCAAAACAGGGCTTTCTTTTAGAAGACATCTTCGTTGACGGCTTGATCGACATTTTAATGGCTCGCTGTAAGGCTCTTATTAAACGTAAGGCGTACATAAGGGCTTAGGAGAGGTGGAAGGGTGAAAGCACCTTCTTTATGGCCAGAACTCTATGGCCTGGCTGACGCGTCGAAAACTTGCGTGATGCAAGTTTTTAGGACAGTGATATTGGTCATGACGGTTCACCATGCGATGAGGATGGGTCTGGGTTACAATGAATGCTGTAGAAGTTGTCATGGGAAGAAGTAGACGATGTTTCACTTTCACCGCGAATGTCCCGTTCTCGGGGCTGTTATAATGAGGCATTTTGGGAGACCGGTGTTGCCATGTTTGGACAAATTGTTAAACGTGGGACTGAGGTCAATTTCTCTGTTTTGCAGGGACTCGAAATGGTTTGAGGCTGCAGTAGTGTCTGGGGAAAATTTGAGTGAATGCTAGCTGACTGTGCTCTCTTGATCGCGGTATCCCAAAGGGACCGATATAAGGACCCAAGGGAGGCATGCGTGTCGTCGGTCCATTGAACCTACCCAACTTCGAGAAAAGTTTTATTGTTTTCAAAGCAAATTACCACAATTTAGAAGCGTAATTCTATCGTTAAACGATTAATGATAACTTGCCAAGCCTTACAGAACAGAATTGTCAACACAATTTGACATTCTCAGCTGTCAAACCATAGTTAAAAAAAACACCCATTACACTACGTGACAGATTATGACCAAATCTTATCTTTTCCGAAGTTTATTTAGAAATTGTAAAACCTTTCACTTAAAAGAAAGAAATACATAATCCGTTTAAAATTTTTGAAGATATTTGCATTTCAGTCACATCATCTTTTTTAAAAACACAAATAACGGTTATTTTGGAATATCTCAAAAACTGTTCTACTTTTAACAATTCTGACTTCATGTTCGGATTCAGCGGACAATTTTACATACAGTTTAGCTGTCAGATTCATTTGGTCACGACTTTGTTGAAATTTTGTCACGTAGTGTTACCAATCCGCATGAGTTGGAGGAAAGATAAGTGGTACTAAAAATCTTAAGTTGTAAAAAGAAATATTTTGATAAACGGGCTAAATCATCAAATTTATTTTTCATTAAAATATTTTCATGAAGAAAGGAATTTTACATCATTAAATTATTTGAAATTTAGTGATAATTTTTCATTCTTGACTGAACTGGGAATTGAACCCAAATATAATATATTTTATTTTTCAATTCGGAAGAAAATGTGTAATGATTTCCTTTTCTTTCGTTTCGGCTTATATTATTTACTTAAACCTTTAATTATTTCTATGTCAAATTAACAATTTGTCAAATTTGTTCAAGTACATATGGGCATTTCCCCAGGATGGTCTACCAGGATGAAAAAATAAAATGTTGATTATCATCGTCTTTTATTGTTTATTATTAGAAAAAAATCTATGTTCTTATAAAAGAATGGTTTACTAGCATATCTGATCTGTTTTACTTGAGGAAATTGTGCTGGAAACTGGAAAATAATTGAATATTTTCTACTTCTAAAGACATTTTTATATACTTATTTTACATGCAAGAAATATGTTATGTTTACACTCTTTCTTCGTAATCTCTCAATTACAATCAATTGTAAAAGGAGTGTTAAGTTTTTTTGTTAAGGAAATTTAAAGACATTTATGGAAAAATGCGTGGTGATAATAATAAAAAAACATATTGAAAAATCGTACATTCGCGATCCGTACGTTCGCGACCGGTACATAAGCCAATTAAATAAAAACCAAAAGAGATATTTTATTTTGTAAATACTGGATGGAGACCTACATTAATACACTTTAAAAATAAATTAATCACTTTTGAAAATTCCGTTTCATTACGCAGATTTTTACATTTCACTACTGTCAGCCGAAGTTGACTTCTATTTTGCGTACGATCGTGACCACACGTTTAAAACTCTTATTATGAAAACTTAAACTCGATGAAATCCATCTTTTGTACTAAACATAGAGCTACTCAAATGCTATCGAATCGCAAAAAAATACTAGGAAAAGTTTTATTTATATAAGTATGGGCTGCAGTGATGTTAGATGTTTTTTTCGAATTATCGTCAAAATTTGAAAAAAAATCGTCATAAGTTCTGAAAAAAACCGTCAAAAAGTCGTCATATAAAAAATCGTTTTTTTTATCAACACGGATTAATTACTCTATTAAGAGCCACTTTTTGGGTTAGAGATTAGCGATTAAATTAACTTTAATCTTCGTATTTACTTTTTGAGTTGTGTTTTTTAACTTTTTTTTGCTAATTTAAGCGGCCAACGGTGGTGGTTTAAACCTAAACTTAAACAGTCAACATACACATGTTTAACATAAAGAACTTGCAAAAATATAAACAAAAAATACATTGTAAAACATTGCTTAGCACTTTTATATAATTTTTCCATTCTATATTTTTTCTGTAATATATTTTTTCTTTAAACACAAAAAAATTTCTACCTTGTAAACAATATTAAATTCTCGCATTGTCTTCTTCTTCTTTGAAAACATCCATATTGCTTGATAAAAATTTGATATTTGCAAAAAATGTTGCCATTTATTTGTGCTCAGTATGGTAGCGCTACATGGTTTAAGCCACCACCCAAAAATATCAAATTCAATTAATACTAGATTAACTTAATTCTCAGATTAGCTAATTATAGAATAAAATTAACTTTAATCTCAAACCCAAAAAGTGGCTCTAAAACATACAAAAATAATTAAGTATAAAATTATACAAAACCAAAAAAGATAGAATTTTTAATACTTAAGACGATTTGGTGAGGCTTTGATATTGCTCTCCGGAGATTTTCGTCAAACATTTCCTGTCATCCCCAAATCTTCTGCTGCGGATGAACTTAACGCGTGCCTGTAATCGCAGAACGACCCATCGGCTGCTAAATTCTCGGGATAACTGCTGGAGCTTGGCAACGGCCAAATTCCTGTTGATGTTTCGAATCGTCAAACATTTCCTGCCATCCCCAAATCTTCTGCTGCGTATGAACTTAACGCGTACCTGTAATCGCAGAACGACCCATCGGCTGCTAAATTCTCGGGATAACTGCTGGAGCTTGGCAACGGCCAAATTCCTGTTGATGTTTCGAATGGATTCTGTGGCATTTTGACAAAACATCTTAACTCGAATTTAAAAAGTTGAAAAAAATGTTGTTAGTCATACGAATTTTCATTCAAAAAACATTTTTGTTTAAGTTTTTAAAATTTTGTATTATAAACGAAATTTTTCTTTAATTTTGATTTATTTTATTATTTAATAAAAATGATTTTTTCACCGAGTTTTTTTAAAAAACTTTTTTGCTATCTTATCTCGACTTAAGATGTTTTGTCAAAATGCCACAGGATTGATTTCGTTCCCTGAAAATGTTTGTGAATTCGCATCGTCCAAGGAGGAACTCATCAGCAAAGTGTTCCCTGGCATTGCACAAAATTACAAAAATCTCGATTGGATTCGTGAACGCGCAATACTAGCAGCGAAGAATAAGGACGTCGATAGCTTGAACTTAATTATTCAAAGTCAAATCGCAGGACAACTGCATACGTACAAATCTGTTGACTGCGTGACCGACGAAAATGAACCGACCAGCTACCCGGCGGAATTTTTGAACTCGCTTGATGAACCAGGAACTCCGCCGCATAATTTACAGCTGAAGGTGGTATCGATCATAATCATGTTGCGGAATCTCAATCCTCCAAAAATGTGCAGCGGTACGCGGTTGTCCGTCAAAAAGCTAATGAACAATGTGATTCAGGCGACAATCATCAAGGGCAAATTCAAAGGAGAGGAAGTCCTTATCCCACGAATTCTGACTGACCTTCCATTCCAATTCAAGCCGATTCAGTTCCCCGTTCGATTGGCATTTGCAATGACAATCAATAAATCGCATAGCCAATCACTAGAAGTCTGTGGGATTAATCTCGAATTTTCCTGTTTTCCGCACGGTCAGCTGTACGTTGCATGTTCGCTTGTTGGGAAACCGTCTTCGTTATTTGTTTTTGCGCCGGAAAACAAATTGAAAAACATTGTTCATCAAATCGCTCTCTACTGATTCCATTCAAATAAATCACATTGAAAATTTAAATATTTGTGTTGGATTATTACTCTAAAGTTTGTCTGAAAGCTTAAAATTGGGACGAGGATAAGTTCGTCGGGTCCGCTAGTATAAATATATATTCGCCTCTACCCACATATACAAACTAAGAAAAAACTTTACTTGCCAGATTGAAGTGTTATAGAATGAATGCCGATTAAAGTTAAAAATAAATTTATTGACGGGATTAAATCGTCAAAACCTAAGTGACTCTTCATTAAAAATCGTCAAACGTCATTTTGGTAAATTCATCGAAAAAAATCGTCAAAATGACGTAAAATCGTCACATCTAACATCCCTGATGGGCTGGTAATATTTTGTTTTGCTTAAGGGTAAAATAAACCACACAAATTGCTTGGCAAACATGTCAATATGCTATGTTTGTACTAATATTTTTTGTTTTTAATTGGTGGTGTTTGCTATTTTAACAAACATTTGAAGCATGTTTTAAGAAATTTAAAAAATGTATAATATTTGGCAGACATGTTGGATATTAGTCAGACTTTTTGTAATGTCAAGGGCTATATGTTATCATTTCAGCGAAAACTTTGCAAGGTGAAGACGTTGAAGTAAAAACATTAAAATCATTTTTAAAAGTATATTAAAATTTTTGAAGCAGTCTTGTTTGCTACAAAGCAGCACAGAACACTAACAGAACTGTAAAAAGTGACGTGTGAAAAAGTCCCAAATCAGTTGCGAGGGCAGCATTCGAAGAAAGATACAGAAAGCTTTTTTTGGTAGTAAAATGGCAAGGTGTAAAAACAGGCCGCAACAATCAACACAAATGGCGTGATCAAAACACAAATTACAAAACACAAACCACGTTAAACAAATGCATTAGTTCAACAAACGTTGTTTTTTGTGCAAAAAATTAATTTAGTGATATTGTTTTGTTTTATAATGTTATTTACTTACTTAAATATTATTTACTCGTGTTGAGGTGAACTTAAAAGTTAATTTTTACAACAGTTTTGCAAATAAATCTTAATAAATGGCGATTTCTTTTCTGAGAAAAATGTTGCATTAATGTTACATGTTCTACATTTTTGTGTTCGTTTGTACAAAAAATACAACTGTGGTAAAAATTTTCAATTTCTTTTGTGAATATGTTGACTAAAAACATGCAAAACATGTTGCATATTGTACCCTTACTTTAATTTAAGGTGTTCATACTGCCCTGTTCTATAACTTTGGTACTTACTATTTTGTTTGTACAACAAATGTTTTATTTTGTTTGTCATAATTCATACCGCTCATAATTTTGTAAAAAGTTTGTTTTAAAACAAAATATAAAAATATTTACAAATTAAAATGAAAAGTATATTTATATTATAATCGTTTTAATTTGTATAAGCCATTAGTTTTGTTAACATTTGTTTCCAACCCGTAATAGCGTGCAGAAACCGCGTAAATAGCTTTAAAAATCGCTCAATTAATACATTAATGATGAAAGTGTAATAGTTGTAAATAAAAGCCCAATTGTGTTCTATTGAAATTGCACAACATGTAACACTTCGAGTGATTATAGGTAACATTAAAAAATGTTACATGTATATACTGTAACATATTTTTCTCAGAAAAGAAATCGCTATAAATAAATTTGTGTTCATTGTATTGCGGCATAGAAGATGATGAAAAGAGAAATACAAACGGGCAGCTTTCTTAGAAAGAGACAAAAAAAATCTTCCGTCTCGTGACAGTTCTGTTAGCATTCTGTGATAGCAGCCTGTTAATCACTTTTTATTTTAAATTATTTTTCTTTTTTTGAGAGATGAGATATATTCATTTTAAACAAATAGCGAGCAAAATTGCCGCAGAACAAAAATGAGAAATTAATATTTGTACAAAATAAGTTTGTGTTGTTTATTGTTGAATTCAAAGCGGAAACAAAGTGCGTGTTTGCCAATCCATTTGTATGGTTTATTTCATCCTTAAGCAAAGCCACACATCAAATTAATGCCATTAAACTTCATTTAAAAGATGTTGTAAAATTAAATTAAACTGGATTTTTTTATACATAAATAATAAAATTCCAATCTTAACAAAAGTTGTTCTTACGTATTTATGTATGTACATATATTAATTTACGTTTTTTACGGTTTCTATAGTTTAGTTTAAACTATCACACAAGTCTTACGTATTCCATAATACTTTGTGAGATATAAATCTAATGAGTTTTGTTTCGACTGTCAAAAACTCTAATTCAACATAACAGTTTGTATTTACACTATCACACATTAGCATTCTTCTGTTGAAATGCAACCCCGATCAAATAAAAAGTATTATTAAGGGTAATCACGATGGTGATCGTGCAAATTTGCAGTGCATATTATGATTGATCGTGAGCATACCACTTTTATTTTTTGTGCAAATGTGCTATTTTTCTAAAAATTGATTGTGCCAACACTAAAAATTTCTGGCAGCACTGTAAAAAATCTGCAATTACCCTGCATATAATAGGACCAGTCCAAACACGCGTGTAAAGAGTAGCCCACAAGGGACCAGGACTACTCCAAAAGTAACCCAAACGAATGGAAAGAACATGGTCTATCTAACATTACTACGTCCTAGGAGAGGACCATATAACCCAACTTTAGACTACTAAGAAGTAGTTTTAAAACTACTCCATGGTATACACAAGAGGATTAGTTTTGAAGTCGTTTAAAAACGAAAGCACGTCGTTAAAAACCGAAGACATGTCGTCTCACTACAAACACTTTTAAACAATGACATGGTCCATGCTTGCATTACATCGGACCAGTCCATGGAGTAGTCCATTTTATCAAAATGGATCAGGTGGTCCAATTTTATTTGCAGGGTATATACAATTATACACAAGCAAATTAAAATAAATTTTTTCTTTTTAATCAATTTAAATTTAATTCTCTATTTCATATTAAAACCAACGAAAATGTTCAATTTATAAGTTTCCTTAAAAACAATATGGCGCTTTATGTGTCAAATGTTATTGTTTACATTTGTTTGCAACGGAGCAATAATGCACTAGTTATCTTGCTCGTGGTTTTTTAGTGCAAACGAAGACAAATAGAGCAAATTGCAAATACGTACATTTTGTTGTTGTATTGTGCAAATGTGTGTATCTTTGGACGCGTTTGCATCGTTTGCGCAGTTTGCACTATCTATCGTGATTTCCCTTATTGCTTAGAAAACTTAAAAAAAATTATGAAATCGTACTGGATGTCAATTTTTTTTCTCGTAATACTTGCATTCACTCTATCACACTTTTATATGTATATTACTTTATTTTTTGACATATATTTATACGAAGTATAATAGTGTAAATTAGCCTTAAAAGTTGTAACAAAATATTTGTAGAAGCTTTGTAAGCGTTTTAAAGCTATTAAAGAATTGTAAACAATCTCGAACACAATGCGAACTGAACTCTCCAAAAATTAACTGTGTTTCTATTACTTAATGCCCATGGGTACCTTAAGGCACTCCTTGATGTTTTCTAACCTGGAAAGTAAACGACTAATTGTACGGTCTAACAAATATTTGGGGTATTCACAAGGTGTGCTATCATGTTGTATTGTCATAATGTTCTAACATTTTACAATGGTTTAAAAATATTGTTGTTGCTTTGTAAACAAAAAGTGTCTTAAATTAATAAACCTTTGCTTGCTATGTTTATTGTGCTGTCGTAATTAATTAGAAGAAACCTGCGCTGAGCGGCTGAGCCGAGCGGCTATGTTTTTGTAGCCGTCGTCATTTATGGTATGGTAAACAAACAAAATAAAATTTATTTGTGGTTTGCGTCTGAAAAATGGAAAAAAGTCAGGAAAGATCTAATTTAATTTATTAATTCATGGATTAGAATTAAAAAATATTTTGATTTAAGGAACATAATTATTTTTTTATACTTGTTTTAAATCAGCTGATTTAAATTTAAGAGGGGTTGTTCACAACAGTCGTATTTTTTCATGTTATTATTTCAGACATATGGCTTTATGACACCTTGTGAATCCCCCAATTGTTTGTAAACTCAGGCCCATACGTGTGAGTTTTTTTATTAATAACACAATGACAAAAATGTGAGTTTAATAAGCCAGTTTGATGTGTGGCCATGCCGCTTAACATATGTATGTAAATTCTTGTATCTTTTTTTTATTAAATTAAAAATACAGAGCACACAAGAGTTTCTTAAACCAAACAATTATTTGTCTTCTAAAAAAATAATATGGAAAATTAGATTATGTATAATGATTTAACTAGTTCAATTAAAAATTAGATAATAAATTTTATATATACAAGTTTTAGCGCCATTTTAGAAAGAGATTCAAGTATTTTGTCGCTTAGAAGCCTTCCTTGGCTGCTCTGAATTGATAACGATTATTTTCGCCTGCCAGACAGGGTACTTGCACCAAATTGAAATATATTGAACCCATTAGTTGTGAAGCTGATGTGTTGGTCTTCTTTAAGCAGGAAAATAGCATGTCGTCGCAAATGCAATGCGATCTAAGGAAAGAAAGAAGATATTTTTTTAATGATACATATATAAGTTAAAAATTATTTATTATTATTACTTCGTATATAGAGAATCGTTGGTTAAATCGTATTTAGATTGATAGGCCCTTATTTTAACTGGACATAAATCATGCTGACGACAGCAGCGATCCATATTGGTTTCAGTACCCAAATCGCTATAAGTTTCAGCAATATCACCGGTTCCACACCATTTCGTCCCTGGAAGAAAAAAGGTTTTGTTTGAAACTTAAAAATCACTTCGAGCAAGGCTTATAGTGAATGAAACCTATAGGTGTTAAGAAGATAAGTAAAGAAAATTATCGAAATAGGCTCCAAGTTTTAAATAAACTTGAAACCCCGTCTGAAGACTGTGTTATATTTAAAACATATATATTTACGACTATCATGAACAAAATTTCCCCTAAAATCTGCTACCTTATTCCAAAAAAAAATTTATGTGAAAAAAACAAAATTTCTAGGCAAACCCCGTTCTCTTTTTACTTACGATAAAAGAGATTAGCGCAACTACTCAAGAAAAGGCTCGTTAAAAACAAAATTAAAATTACCCAGCAGCCTGTACAACAATTTCAAGCGTTAACTTTCGCATAGAAATTTTCTATGAAAAACACGGAGTTTTTTAAAAAATTTTCCGACTGACTTTCCACTATATGGCCACCCCATTCCCTCCCCACCAACCTTAAGTGAAGGCTGTATCCGCCCTTGATTCGAGTTATAGCTTGTCTGAGAAACGTTTTATATCTGAACAACAAATTAATTGCCTCGAGGATAACCTAAAAGTTTCCTCGTATTTAATTTTAAAAATTTTATAAACACAGAGTTGTTCGAATACCAACTGAATTTTTGAATTATTATAAAATTAAAATGGTACTTAATTATTTAAATGCGGCAACATTGCAAGCATTATAGAACACAAGATTACGCAATGCGCATGATTTACCGTTAGATGACGCAGTTTGTCTGCGAGAAGGGTTGTCAAGTCCAGTGTTTCCAGTTTTGAAGATTTATCCCCAAATTGGGGATTTTTTTTGTAATTGGGGATGCAAATTTTTTAAAAATCCCCAGGGATTTGTTTGGGGAAAAGCACTTTTTTCGCTGGGGATTTTTGGTGATAATATATTATTACAAATTCCGTTTTTGCAATAGCAAGACCGATTTGGTCAAGATTTGGGCTCAAATTTTAGTCTTTTTTTGCGGTTTAAAACTTTTTAAGAACTTGTTGAAATAGTTTTAAACATGGTTTTGTACCAACTAGCGTTATTTCTGTTGAACTAGTCTTTTTCTGTAATGAATACAACCAAAATCAATATTTGTAACAGAATGCAATATAAGTTATTAGAATTAATAAGAATAAATACACACTTTAAAATAATGCAGTTTGCTGTGACAAATTTATTCAATCATCTCAAATGAACTTTTTAAATAAACAACATGTAAAACAAAATTGCACTGGCTGATGAATCAGAGGATTTTGATTCCCTAGTATTTGAAATGATAAATATTGACGCATAATTATTTTTCTTTTACGTTTAAACGTTACCCTTGTTACATACTATAAATGTGTACATAGATACGTAGAACTCTAAGAATAAATAACATTAGTTTTAATAATATAACACAAATGGAGTTATTTATATAAATCGATGTATGCATATTTTTCCCTTGACATAATATTATGTATTTTTGTTTTAAGAAAATGGAGGGATTTTTGGGGATAAGAAAATAGCTATTATGGGGATTTTTGGGGATGAAAAATCGAAAATTGGGGATAAGACTTAAAAAAAACTGGGAGCCCTGGTCAAGTTTTAAATACCCTAAAAAATATGTATGCACTTAATAATTGCTGGCAGCCCCCAAATAAGGCAATAACTATCTTGAGTTTGCCGGCTTGAAATTATTAGCTAAAAGGAATACAGATCACGTGGCCCGAGATGCCCAGAAAATTTCAACTTTTTTTTTGGAATGGAGTAATCTTTTATTTTTATCATACTTGGTAACATTGTATTATGCTAAATATAACTGTAAAGTTTGATACCTATAAAGGTAATCATAAACAACAAGGCTGCTACACTTATGTTCAAATCTTCAAATAAAAAGCATCAAACTTACCCGGTATAATACCACTCAAAATCGACAGAGGACTTTTTGGAAATATATTTGCTGCCAAATTCAAGGCCACACTATTCTGCGAGTTAGAAGTTGAGACCGCTGTATCTGATGATTTACCAACACTGCGGGCAGCATATGTTAGCTTATCGACCCTTTCACATTGATTCATTAGCTTAAGCATTTCAGGGAACTTAATTTTTAAGGGACGATTGTATTTAGAAAGATTATGTAGTAAAAGTTTGCCTTCTTGGTCATTGCTGAAATTGAAAAAAGGTAGGATAGGCAGAGAAATAATAAAATCAAGAAATTTATTCAACAAAACATAATTAGCATTAACTATAAATATTTAAATGAAATAGAAAAACATGCAATCATTTTTGTATAAATGTTAAATGAAACCTGTTGCACATATTTAATTAAAAATAATGAAATTGTTAAGAGTGCGGTTTTCCGCTTTGCCGAATTTTGTATACCCTTCCTTATAGTATTAAAAAGCAATATTTTTAGAGCTTTATTTTCAAAATAAATCTTTTTTTTTAATAAAATCGGACTATAAAATTGTAAGCTAAAATATTATGAAATTATATTTAGATCTCAAAAATTTGATTGTGTACCCTTCACCGAAGGTTAAATATTTAGTAAATATGACTTTGTCGTTCCGTTTGTAATTTCTACAATATAGATCTTAGACCCTATAAAGTTTATATGAATATTCTGCGTTCTAATCAATATCGAAGTTGATTTACCAATCTCCGTCGATACCTGTGTATGGTGAAATGTATTTTCCGAAGACCCCAACGATGATAAGGAATAGGTTGTTATACATATATTTATATCAGGGATATAACTGTTATAACCAATATTCTGAAATAATAATTTATCACGAATTTTTAAAACCTACTCTCTGAATAATTGTTACAGATAACCAATATTTTTTTGGGGTTTGATAACCGTTATAGTTTGTTTTTGATTTTTTGGGCTTCCATTACCATTACAAAAATTTTTTTTTTTTCGGTCTTCCATATTCATTGTGAAAGATTTTTCTTTTTTCAGTCTTCCTGTATTCAAAGAAATTTTCTTTCCTTTTTTTGTTTCTGTTATTAGGGAATTAAGGTAGAAGTGCATAACCCCACGTCTCCATGCGCTTTCGATTATAACATGACATGACTATAACGCCGGCAGAGCAACGGTATTAATTTGTTCTTGTTTGTGGCGAATACGTGTTGTTGTTCATGTTCTGATTGACCACAATTTTTGTTGTTGTGCGTTTGGTTGTATACAGAAAATATGTACATTGTATGGCCAACATCATGGCGCACATGGATGCTAAGACGAATGTTTAGGCAACGATGGCAGCACATGAACGAAATATGAACACGAACGAACAGTCTACACGAGTAGAATTCATGTGCGACATGCTGTTCTTACCAAGTTTATGGATGGTGGAGACGGGTAGTAACACGCGTTAGTGTGCGCGCGCTCTGTGGTCTTCTGTCAAAAAAAGTTAAACTAATGTATTTTCATAGAACAAGCTACATGCAAAATATTTTGACGCGTTTGAAAGTTGGTTAACCTTGAACTTTTTAACGCGTTTTGTATTTTTGACAAGTAATCAGCTGACAATAAAAGGAATAGTTTAACAAATTTGTGAATCATGAAAGAAAAACTTATTGAAGAGCTTAAAAAACAAACAATATTTATATAACAATAATAAATTCAATAAAATAACAAAATCTTGATATACTTTCGAACCCGTTTTCAATGCATAAATAAGTAAACAAATAAAAAACAGCTGACAGGAATGGCTTTTGTAACGCGTGTTGTGTAACTTGCAATTTTCTACGCGCTAAAGTTTTTAAACGCACGATACTCGTCGGCGAACTAACGCGTGTTATGTACTTCCACCTTTATCTTCATTTCATTACTGAATTTCTTCACAAATTTTATGAAAATATTCGTTGGAGTTCCGCCAATTACACTCCTAATAAAATCTATGAAACAGGTTTCGTTACAGTCAATGTTATGAAAAGCTTCATAGAATTAATGCAACTCTTTACAGAAACAATAAATCGTCAGGTAATGAAGCATTTTATAGAATCGATGAAACAATTTCATAAAAGTCATTCCTAAAAAGAGCTTCATTAAATTATCATTTTTATTAACATTTGTATTACTAGCAATATTTGCATTTGTTGCGGTTTTTGTTTAAGATTTCTCCATCCTCACTTTAGAACCGATGAGATTTTCATAAATTTAAAGCGCTTGTTTACACTCATAAAAAAATGTCAGTAGAAATAGCGAAAACCTCTGCAGAAATAACTGATAACAGTACCAGTATTTTCGGCTGTAGAAAAATCAATGAAGGTTAGAATCATTGTCTGCTATATTTAGATGAGCTAAATTTTTGAAAAACATTAGTTAATATTCAAAATTAATTAAGCTAAAACCGGTCTTTGAATTTAGACCAAAGACTAAAAACAAAAAAATAATAATCTTTCATAATGTTTATGGACAAACTATAATTTTCTGGGTAATTTATAATTATTATTACAGGACCAATTTTTTTCAGTTATTTTTTCCATAACCTATTGGATATTTAAAAAATAATAACAGTTATTTCGGGTACCTGATTTATATCACTCCGTAAAAATTTGCTATTGAAATTCTGCCAGATCGGTTCATAAATGGCTGAGGTTTTTTTTAGAGATAACAAATACCTAGACGTCTAGCGAAGTTGGTTTAAGGATGTCCGTCTGTTTTTCTGTATATCTGAAGAACGGGAGGAGCAAAAGTTTCCAAATTAGGTACAAGCATCTTGGTTATCACTACACAACATTTGGCAAAATCTTGGCGGGAGTGGATAAGTGGGGGGGCGTGGGGAGTTCAAAATAGATTTATTAATATCTAAAGAACGTTATTTATATAACCTTTTGTTCTTTTAGCACCATAGTGAAGAGTATATAAGAATCGGCTTAGCCGAATATAGCGCTTTTCCTCGTTTTATATTAATTTTTAGATATTTTTTATCAAAATTTGGAAAAAAAATTTTCTTTGCAATTTTTGAACAAAGTTTTAAGTTTTTCAATAGTCATTTAAAAATATTGGAAAAATCGGCATTTTAGAAAATATCAAATGATGTTTGATCTTGCAAAAGCAAACAATTTTTTAATTAAACTAGTGGTTTCGTGTAGAACGTCAAACAATTGATAGGTGTGAAGTTCACACAGCTTTAGCTTGTTTCCCTGTCGTACTAAAACCAAAAATTCAGTACGACACACGTAGAAAAAAATATGATTAGAGGTAACCATATTCTTAGAGCAACATACTATGGTTGGATTTTAGCAATGTTTATGTTTGCAATGCCCATGTTCTGTAACTATCGCGTCGAGAAACTTTTTGATTGAAATGTGTGAAATGAAACAAAAATGCTATATATTGAAACAAAATAAACCGTGCCTGTAACATTTTTGAGAAAAATTTCATTTCACGAAAAAAATGGGGCGAGAAAATGCATAGAATAAAAATAATAATATTTTGTTCTCAGCACATTTTTTCATTGTTAAATTATTTTGCTTTTAACATTTTTATAAAATATACGATTTTTTTCAAAACTCAAGGCCCAACTATAATGTGCTTAAGTTGGCTTAATCAAATGTGCGAATACATGCAAATAATATGAGGCAAACCAAATTGAACTTAAGGAAACTTTTTGCTAAGTTTAATGAAACTGTTATTTGCTTAAGCAAGGTGGGAATCTAATCGCACATTCCGTACGAAATCAAATGTTTTTTATTTGGTTTTTTGTTTTCTTAAGTTTTTTTGAGAGAGTTTTTGATAATTTTTGACAGTAGGTTAAGCAAGGCTATGCATATTATGGTTGAGCCTTCACTTGCACATTAAAGTGGCTCTTTACATTATTTGGTATTGTTGACGCCTGTATTTTCGCCGCCTTCGTTGCAAATGTTTTAATTTTAGTAAATTTTGATCGCCGTCAACGATATGTGTGACTGGCGCTGCCCTCAACGTCTGAAATTTCACATCGGATTCAAGTGTAATAATATGACATTTATAACGTAACGACGTAATCTCTTTTGATAGTTTTCGACATGAATTACAGACACACTTTTTTCTGACGAGAAACGATGGAATATTTTTTTCACATCTTTTCGATGCGAGAAGTTTTCACTAAAGTTACAGAACAAGGGTCCAGTTTACCATATTATGTTTAAATAGTATGGTTATAATCAACAAAAATTTGCCCGATATCAACCATATTTTGATTAATATTAACCATATTATGTTCAAAATTAACAATAATATGGTAAAAATTTCGCAGAATTTTGACAATAGTAACCATATTATGGTCAGAATTTACAATAATATGGTCAATGTTAACCATATTATGGTTATTTATATCATCAATTTTTTCAATTTGTTTGTTAAGTGTCAAATTATAATTTTATTTATTTTTTTATTCCTGATAGGTGTTATGTTCCACTTTTATAAAAAATCCCCTTTGATTCATATTCCAGCCTGTGACGACCTTCATTACCATTTTTTATGTTCTACTTGTTTATTATACGCAAATTATCTGCCTATTTCACGATGTCACTCGAACGTTTACGTTCGCACAAATAACATATAAAACAAAAACAAATTTTAAAACTTTGTTTTTGTTTTATATGTTATTTGTGCGAACGTAAACGTTCGAGTGACATCGTGAAATAGGCAATATGTATTTTAATCAATAAAAAAAATAAATAAAAATAATGATAAATTTAAGCAAACTAAGCAACTATTGTAAAATGCAAAAGATCAGAATGTTGTTGCTTTTTAAGCATTTTATTTTAAATTTAAAATTAAACATGCAATGTTTTAAAATGTTATAGTTTCGAACATATTATTGTTATTAAATATTAACCATAACATGTTTGAAAGCAATCATAATATGGATATAGCTTTTGGATGGATGAATTTAACCATAATATGGTTGCCGTAAAAGTAATATGGTTGAGGTAAACATAATATGTTTAAGTGTATAGTTGTAGCTTTATTTTATTAAGACATTATAATGTTAAATTAAACAATATTTGAAGTTTCAAGGGAGGTAAACACTTTATTGTTAAATAGAAACAAAATATTATCAATCTTGAATAAAGTTTTGTTTAAAACAACAAAAGTTTGTTTGTTACAACTGCAGGGACAATAATATGTTTTCTTAACCATACATCAACATATTTGGGGTCTTCGGTAAACCCATTTTAACCAACAAACGGTATTTGTATATGACTGAAGGACGGATAGACTAACATCGTTAAATTACCTTCGTCACAGCATTCAGTATATACTTTATAGGGTATAAGTTTATTTATTATTGTCTAAATTACAAACGAAATGACAAATTTATATATACCCCTTCCACCTCTGATGAAGGGTACAAAGAACTTAAGCTAAAAGTTTAATCTACTCATATGGAAATCAATACACATTATAAAGTCAATACTTATAAAAAAAATTTGCATTCGTATTCTCCATAAACCTAAAACTGATATTGTTTTGATATCGTATTAGGTACCATACTTTTAATATTTTATTCGCAGTAGCCTCAATCCAACACTCCCTGCTAACGAACCTTGTTATTCCATAAAAACTAAAGAATAAATTTTAAATAAAACACTTCCGTTTAATTAAATCAACATACATTCATACAACTGCTAAAGAATAGAGTTTAATTAAAAGCTGTTTTAATTCATTACAAATCTACCTAATAAAAGGTTTAAGTAAATCGTTTTTCAAAACAAGATAGAGTGCTATATTCGGCTGTGCCGAATCTTTGATACCCTCCACCGACACTTCGAATGTTTTAGGAGTAATATCTGTATGATGTCTATTTATTATTATAATCTTTGTAAAAACAGACATCTGCATTAAAATTTGTTGCGGTTTAGACCTATATAAAATTATTGATCGACAATCAGAATCAATTTTAAAAAGTTTGAGTAGAATATCAGTTTAAGATGAACTTAAATGATTTTCAAGAGAACAAATTATATAAAAGCCATGGTAAGCTATGAACCAATCATCCCAAATTCTGCAGAACGATTTCTGGTATTAAAAAACATAAATTTCAATACAGCGGTGCAATTAGTTTAAGCGTTTGCAGTAAATTTCAAAAGGCTGCTAAAATGGAATATAAGGAAAATTATGGACCGTATATCACAAAATTGCATAACATTTTTTCTGGCCATATGAAGCTAAACTGGAAGAAAGTTTACCGCGTATTTAATTATTTTACCAGAGTGGGCTTTATATGAGGCCTATGGTAAGCTATGCACCGATCTTCACCAAATTTCTAGTTCTATAAAACTGTGATGTACCAAATTTTGTTATGATAGCATTCTTTTTTACGTTTTTAGGCGTACTAAGCTGTTTTCCGGGAGTAAGGTTTATATGGGGCCTATGGTAAATTATGAACCGATCTTCACGAAATTTCACAGTCTTATTTTTAGTTCCAAAAAATTTTGATGTACCAAATTTTGTTATGATAGCATTATTTTTTACGGATTTAGGCGTACTAAACTGTTTTCTGGAAGTAGGTTTTATATGGGGCCTATGGTAAAATATGGACCGATCTTCACGAAACTTAACAGTTTCATTTCTAGTCCTATTTAACTGTGACGTGCCAAAATTTGTTATGATAGCATTGTTAGTTAGGGGTTAAGGCTAACTATACTGTTTTCCGGGACAAGGGCTTATATGGGGCCTAGGGTAAATCATGGACGGATCTTCAAGATATTTTACAGCGTGATTTCCAGTTAAATAAAACGAACTGTTGCGAAAATGTATATCTTTCTGTGCATTTTTCCACCAGTTAGTTTTCATGTTAGTTTTTGTAACAAAATTATCAATTTTTTTTAGGTGGTGGTTCCACATTTTGATTCATAGCTCAGATCCTATTAAACCGATTTTGCTGGATTTCAATCCCAAACTGCTTAGGATAACTACAAGCAATTTGACAGCTTTTTTTTTATTTCTTTTGAGTTTTTCGAAAGTGAGCGTGTTTTCAACAGACGGACAGACAGACGGACATGGCTAAATCGACTTAAAATTACTCAAGGACCCAGAATATATATACTTTATAGGGTCTGAGATGAATAATAAAAAAGTTTCACACGGAATGACAAACTTAATATACCCTCTTCACAACTAATTGTGGTGGAGGGTATAAAAAATTATTTATTCAGTTGTCACTTGCGATCTTGTGTATGGCTTTTGAAATGTAATTAAAAAAAAAAGTGTATGTATGTAAGTCTTAAATTTTTGATGAAAAATTAACGCACCAGATTATTTTCCTAAAATTTGTGAAATCTCTCAGTAATAAAACCTTCAAATTTAACGAATAGCAGAATCGCACGATTGTTTTTGTGAAATAATCTGCTTCAAATATTATTTGTGAAAACTTTTGATTTACTTCATTCATTTATTTTTATTTATTTTGTTCCCAGCTAGCATTTGGGTGATAATTTTTGGTTAAAATAACCTAAATGAGTCTTTTCAGATAAATTTTAATGATCAGGGAAACCAGAAATATGCTCTAAAAATGAGTTTTATGCGCATTAAATATGCAGCAAAAATTCGAAAATATGCCCTTAAAATTGTTAAAAATATGCCCCAAAAAAATCCAAAATTGCTCATTTAAAAACTAAATATTCAACATTTGCATTTTAAACAAACAATACTAAAGCATATGTATTTACAGACTAATTCGAAAAGAATTTAATCTGCTGTAACATATAATTTGGGCGAATTTAATCTGAATGCCAACATAATTAGATGGCTTACGTAAACAAATAGTCCAATTTGGTAAGAAGTTTTTATGGGTGATATATTAAATTATAATATAATTGGTACAAAATTTTATCAAATAATGTACAAAATTGCAAATTGTACTTTGCGCACAAGGTTAACATGGACAGACAACCAGCCAGATGGACAGATGGACATCGTTTAAGGCTCAGTTAGGCGAACGTTGCTGTACCGTATCTGTACTGTATCCATCAGCTGTTCGCTTTTTGTTATATGAAAACCAATACAAAAGCTTACCGAAATGCAATGTACCGTAGTTGCAACGTACCAATCTGTATAAAATAGAATTTCATGCCGTTGTTACGTGACATTTGTAAGACAGTGATGGGCGGCTTGTATGTAACATTGAATGCGGGTAATTTTGCTCTTTTTTTTGGTACTTTTTTCAGTATTGCTATAGAATTGCGATAAAACAACTTACGATACAACATATTTCCAAATATACAAATATACATATGTTTAGATGTTTAAATTAAACACATACAATGGAAATGTGAAACATATAAAAAACTTTAAATGGTATCAAAACATTGTTTTGTGTGTGCACATTTACAATATATGTATGCTAAAAATTTATATATGCTAAAATACAAATTTATTTATTGTAAATTTATAATATAAATATTAAATTATAAACATTTTTTACATACACAAAATACTGTTTTAATACCATTTAAATCACGTGGTACCTTTTCTGCACAACGGTCACCATATTAACATTTTTGATTCCCATCACTGTGTGTTTTGTTTTATGTATACTATTGCTTTTTGTTTATGTGTGGGAAAACACATGACACGTTTTTAAACGTTCTATAAGTGCACCAACTTGCTTACAGTACGGTGCGGTACAGTACGGGTACAGCAACGTTCGCCTAACTGAGCCTTTAATTTCTTTAAAAAGTGATTCTCAGTAGGGATGGGCAAATTGAAAAAATATATCGATATATATCGAATCGATATTTTTTAAGAGTATCGATACTTATTATTTCAAAAATATCGAACGTATTACCAAATATGTATATGCACAAATCTTATTATTATTCCAAATATACATATATATATATATATATATATATATTGTTCCAAAACCGCATAAAATAAATCTTCGATGATTCCAAAATCATCTTCCGAATACCGTCCTATTGCTATACTACCGTATCTATCTAAGGCTTTTGAAAAATTACTCCATACACAAATAACTAAATATCTCAATGATTTCAACCTACTTACATCAAAACAATCTGGATTTCGTGCAAAGCACAGTTGTACCACTGCTCTCATTGACGTAGCTGAAGATCTTAGAAAAGAGCTAGATGGTGGTCATAGAGTATTGTTGGTGTTACTAGACCACTCAAAGGCCTTTGATAATGTTGACCATGTTGTTTTAATACAAAAACTTGAAAAAATGATACATTTTTCTCCTACGTCTTCGAAACTAATGCGATCATACCTTACTGGGCGACAACAGTGTGTAGAAACCAATCCGTCGTTAACATCCTCCTTTCTCCCAGTCACTAGAGGAGTACCGCAGGGCTCAATTCTTGGACCTTTACTTTTTTCAATTTATGCTAACGACTTGCCAGATCAGTTGCAACACTGCAATATCAGAATGTATGCGGATGATGTTCAACTGTATATTAGTAGTAAAAAAAGAAACTTTGTGGATAAGTTACACGAGGACTTACAAAGTATTTCACTGTGGGCTTCTACCAATGGCTTAAGCCTTAACCCAAACAAATCAAAGTGCATCCTATTACATAAAAGAACACAGCGCGCCATTGAAATACCCCAAGTCTACGTTAATAACCACCAAATAGAAGTAGTGAATAGAGCTAAGAACTTAGGAGTTATCTTCAATAGCACGTTAACCTGGGCAGATCATGTCACAAATGCCTGTGGAAAAACATTCTCTATGCTACGTACTCTATGGCCCACACAATACTGTACACCACTCAAAATCAGGCTGCTGCTTGCAAAAACTTACTTAATACCCACCTTAACCTATGCTTGTGAAGTCTTTTCAAGTTGTGATGCAACAAGTAAAGCCAGACTTAATGTAACGTTCAACAACATAACTAGATATGTATATGGACTTAAGCTTTACGGAAATAGTGAACATATCACCTCCTACGCAGCGAAGATTCTCGGCGTACAGTTCCATGATCATATGAAAATACGAACATTAGTATTCTTGCATAAAATCATATCAACTCACGAACCTGATTACCTTTATAGCCGGCTTAGTTTTAGTCGATTTGGCAGAAACAGAACTTTAATACAAATGAGACACCATACGCTTATTTCAAATTGCAGTTCTTCGCAAATGCAATACGTCTTTGGAATACTATTCCTCCAATCATTAGGGAAACCAGCAACGCACAACTTTTTAAAAAAAGAATTATTAATTTTTATTGTAACTAAAACTCTATGCACTTTTTATATACATACATATTTACTTACTGATCTTTTAAAACTTTTTATAACTTACTCTGTATGTCATTATTTAATCTCCTCCTTTTACCTGCTCAATAGTTATAACTTAATTAAAATAATTTTTGTTAAATCTTAAAATATTTTTTATATTTTTTTGTTTGTTTTTATTATGCTTAACTGTTAAACAAATAACTATGTCCGCTCTTCTATTAGTATAAAAAACTTTTGTTTTGTTATAGAAGCTACCAACTTATAAATAAATAAATAAATAAAATAAATAAATATTTAGAATCTGCAAGGTGAAAAACCCGCCTCTTCCTTAATTCTTCTTCTAATACATGCAGTCTACAACTGACATGAAATGCTTAATATTAAGTCTGAGTTCATACGGCTCATGTCTTATTGACAGGATTCTTCCTTTTTCTTCTTTGCACATGAATTGGCGTTTAAATGATTCATGTCATGTTGACGACATGTTTTTTTTTATAGTCGTACGTATGCATGTGTGCTTTTTTGACATTGAAAACAATAACAAAATTTAACAACGAATGAAAAAGCAAAACGTAAAGACAGTACATGCATCTGTGTACTCGTTTCTTTTCCCCTGGTCCCTCTCGCCTATAAAGTAGCAATCTTGTCAATAAGACATGAGCCGTATCAACACAGACTAACATTAATATGATGTTAGTGTTAAGTATAGACTCATCATGTAAGAGGTTTTCTCATGTTATAACACGGTTGTTAATGCAAATGTTTTTTTACAACACTTTTATAACCAAGTTATAACAGCAAATAATGTCAGTTGTAGACGGGGAGTTATAGATCTTTGTATTAGTTTAAAAAAACATATGATGCTTGCAGTGGTGCCAATTTTTAAATACATATTTTTTGAAAAACGGCTAAAATTTTGAGTTTTTAATGAAAACTGACTTTAAAAAATATCGAATTCGATAGTCGTATTTCAATATCGATACATCGGCGATATATATCGATTTTTTTATATATCGATATTTTGATATATCGATATTTTTTGCCCATTCCTAATTCTCAGACGATTGGTCTACTAAAAGATTGGTTCAAAATCGTATGTTTATAATTGCGTTTTCCTTAACTTTTGCTTTTATGTAAAATTTGAAAGTCTTCATTTTAGAATAAAAATTAAATGTGGATGGCAAAATAAAGCAACACGTTGGGTATACAGAAATATATTTAAAACAGAAAAGCTTATCTGTTAACCAAAATTTCGAAAAAAAAAAAATTTTAATTTGCTGCGAAAGCTTACAAGAGGCATATAAAAAGAATCGAATTTGTATCGAAATATGCTTTAAAAAGGCAAAATATGCGCTAAAAACTTAAAAAATGCTGCAAAAAGGCTCTTTTAACTAAATTATGCAAACGGTAAAATATGCCAAAATATGCACTAACAAATCGATGCCAAAATTCATAAAAAGCTCTTAAACGGATGGATATATTATTTCTGCCTTCATTAGTCGCACAAGGAAAAACATGCAGTTGCATATTTGTGGTTTCCCTGTTAATGATTAAAAACTGATTTATTACTAGAGCGGTTGAAAAAGGAGAATGATTCATTAACATGTTCAAAAAGGAATCAGCAAATTGTATCACAAATGATTCTTTAAGGTGGTTCATCGGTAGGTTAGGGATTAAGAAGTGTTTGATTGAAGAGTCGCGGGTAGGGTACAATTTTCTCCTGACAAAAATATAATTTATGATCAGAAAATGAGCGCATATTCTGGTATTTTAATCGCGCTGAAAATTCAAAAAAAAAGACTCGAATATGATATATGGGTATCTTAAGCTTTTCTAAAGTTTTTCGGATAACGGCTTCCTGATGATCTGGCCTAAGCATTTATCAAGAATGAAAATTGGGAATTTAGCACGACAAACAAAATCCTATTAATTATGTTCTAATTTTATTAACCGAGCAATCGGATCGTAGATCTTCAACCCATTGTAGTGAACAGACCAGAGCCTCTAGCGGGACCTTCGCACTGATAGACTAGTTCACTACCAACTAGCCTACCGGGGCACCATTTTTCATTAATTTCTTGCAGATTGAATTTATAAATGTGCTGATACGATTTCTCGCAGAATGAATTTATTTAGTTTTTTTTTTCAAAAATTCCCAAAAAATGTATTAACTTTTGGAATATTCAGAAATTGTATACTGGAAAATTAAGGTTATTAAGGTATTGGCTTTATAAAGAGCTCATCTGCTTTAAAACATTTTGTGGGACATTATGTGAGAAAAAATTTGCAGGTTCTAAGCAAATAAACGGATGTAACAAAATTTAACTTCATTTTAAGCTCTGAATTAAGGCCAAGTTACATATTATTTTTAATAGTTATGATTAAAAAATAACCGTTATAACTCATTTTAACATGTATGTACGTATGTATGTTTTTTTTTTTTTTGTGTAAATCTTACATAGATTCCCGTTGTTCTGGGGTATGTCGGATTCTTACCGACTAAAACCACCCCCTTCTTCACCGCCACTCCCTACGGGACTGCCATTCCAGGTATTACGTCGCAGGGTGGGGAATGATCAGTTGATCATTTCGTCTGTGCTTCTAGAGTTCTTTCTTCTTCGCTCCTCATCTCGTAGCTTGAGTTGTATTATTTTGACATAGCTACATATGCTCTTCCAGCTATCATGGCTTTCCATCATTGTGTGGATAATGTTATGCGGTTGTATATCACGACCAACCTCTCGCTCCAGTAAAGCCTTGTCGCGCGCAAATCTAGGGCAATTAAACATAGCGTGTTAGACATCCTCTATAACGTTTGGGCATCTTGGGCATACTGGAGAGTCGTCTTGCCCATATTTAAATAAGTAGCTCCTATATCCTCCGTGGCCCGACAGGAACTGTGTAAGGTAGTAGTTGACTTCGCCGTGCCTTCTACCAATCCAGCTGCCTATATTTGGAATTAGCTTGTACGTCCATCTTCCATTTTGACTGTCATCCCAGCGAGCTTGCCATCTTCGCATGCTTATCTCCTTTTCGTCGATTCGCCTTTCTCTTTCTGAGTTGTTGTTTCTTGCCGCTTCATACCTCCGTCGGGCTTCGTCAGCGAGTATGTCTATCGGTACCATGCCAGCTATAACGTTCACTGCGTCCTCTGATATTGTTCGGTAGGCGCTACAGACCCTCATAGCCGTTAGTCTATATACCGATGCCAGTTTTTTTCTTATCATTTGTACGTCCAAGCTCTTTGACCATACTGGTGCTGCATACAGCATGGTAGAGCTTACCACCCTAGCGATAACCTGCCGTCTGCTCTGCTTGGGGCCTCCGACATTTGGCATCATGCGGGAAAGAGCTGCGGTTACGTTTGATGCTTTGTCCGCAATATAATTAATGTGTGCTCCGAAGTTTATTCTGTCATCAACCATTACTCCTAAATATTTAATTTGCCTCTTTGAGGTTATTTCGTGTTGGCCTACTCGAATGACCGCGGTTTCGTGTCTCCATCGGTTGCTAATTAATACTGCTTCCGTTTTGTGCTCCGCCAATTGGAGTCCCGCTGCGTCCAGCCAACCTCTTATTTTGGTTACTGTTTCATTAGCATACACCTCAACTTCCTGAATACTGCGCGCCATTACTACAATAGCAATGTCGTCCGCGAACCCAACTATCTTGCTCTCCGGGGAAAAATCCAATGTTAAGATATCGTCATACATAATATTCCACAACAATGGGCCCAGTACCGATCCTTGTGGAACCCCCGCTGTAACATTATACGTTTTCTGGCCTTCTTCAGAATTATATAGCAACTTTCTGTCCGAGAAGTAGCTTGAGATAATATTCGACAGGTAAAAGGGAACTCCTAGGTCCTCCAACTTGACCATTATTCGGTCCCATCGTGCCGAATTAAATGCATTTTTGACATCAAGGGTGACTTGTGCACAATACTTCCTTTCTACACCTCTACCTTCTATGGCCTCTCTTACTAGTGTTGTCACAAGTCTAATTGCATCGACTGTGGACCTTGCCCTCCGGAAACCGAACTGCCTGTCCGATAACCCCTGACGCTCTTCTACCGCTTGGAGCAATCTGTTGTATATGATTTTCTCCAGTATTTTTCCCATTGTATCCAGTAGGCAGATGGGCCTATATGATGATGGATCTCCCAAGCGTTTATTGGGCTTAGGGAGCAGTACTAACCTTTGTGTTTTCCAGGGATCCGGAAATATGCCCTCTTCTAGACATTGGTTGAAAATTTCCACAAATTTACACGTCGCATTGAGTATCGCCAGTTTCAACGCCTGGTTTGGTATAAGGTCCGGTCCGGGCGCTTTGTTATCTCCTACGCTATTGATGATTTCATTAATCTCCTCTGCTGAAACCCTTGTAATGCTGTACGATCGACCCTCCCGAAATGTTGGAACGTTTTGTTGCGTGTGCTGCGGAAACAGTGTTGACACAATTTGTCTTAACAGTAGTGGGCAAGAAAGTTCGGGAGCCCTCGTTCCCTTCAGGCGAGCCATAACGACTCTATATGCTGTCCCCCATGGGTCGTTGTCTGCCTCATTACATATCTTTCTGAAGCAAGCTCGCTTACTCCTGCTAATAGCAAGTTGAAGTGCTTTTCGAGCCGTCCGGTACTCTATTTGCCTGTTCTCAAAGTCCGGTCGAAGCCTGCCACGTTGACAAAGTCTTCTCGCTTTAAGACATGCACTCCGGAGTCTTCCAATCTCCTCAATCCACCAGTAATTTGGTGGTCTCGAGTTCTGTATTCTGCGCCTAGGCATAGAGGCATCGCATGCTCTGGTTAAGGATAAGGTGATAGCATGCACCTTCTGCATAACAGTTTCTCCAGCAACTTCTTGGTCCAGAAAGGTTTCTAAAAAGGCTTCCTTATCCAATTTCCCTATTGCCCATCCAATAACTTTAGAAACGTTACTTCCCGGCAATTTTCTTCTCCTGTCGTTAATGCTAAAAAGTATCGACTGGTGGTCGCTGTGGGTGTATTGTTCGCTAACGCGCCATTTCAGGCCTCGAATAAGTGAACTGCTTAAAAAAGTGAGGTCCACTATTGATCCCTTTCCCCTTGCTCTAAACGTGTTTACCCCACCATTGTTCGCTAACACTAGGTCATTGCCCGACAAGGTTTCCAGTAGGATTCGCCCCCTTTCGTTCGTCGCCCTACTTCCCCATTCAACCGCCCAGGCATTAAAATCGCCTGCTATCACCTTGGGGCTATGGTGGTCCGCGTCTCTAGCTAGTCGGCCTAGCACACTCTTATAGTCGTGTATCGTATCGTTGTATGTATGTATGTATGTATGTATATGCAAATTAGGTATGGATTAGTGCACGACTTTTTGATTTCGATAAGCTAGAACCCCCAATTTTGTGAAGTTTGTAAAAAAAACGCATGAGCCAAAAATTAGGGGGGTGGGATGGGGGGAAATGGCTCATCATCGGGGTCAAAGTTAGGGAAAAACGATACAAAAGCCAAAAAAAGCTTCACAACTGTCCCTGAGTCGCTCTCAGAGGGGTAAAACGTAAGGCTGACTAAGATGGAGACTAGGTATGTTCTGAAAAAAGTGCTCGGGTAGCAAAAATATTGGAGGACCGTCATATAGGAGCGACTCAGTGACAGTTGTGAAGCTTTTTTTGGCTTTTGTATCGTTTTCCTCTAACTTTGACCCTGATGAGGAGCCATTTACGCCAATCCTACCCCCCTTATTTTTTGGCTCATGCGTTTTTTTACAAACTTCACAAAATTAGGGATTCTAGCGTATCGAAATCTTGCTGCTAAGGATTTCCATATAACACTAATCCACCCCTAATGCACATGCATAATCTGCAAAAATAAAACCATTAATATCAAGAAAATATTCAAAATAATTATTTTCGTAACTAAAAACAATAAAAATGTTTGGTAATTAATAGTTATTTGTAAGAGAAATAAATATTTATCGATCATAATAGTTATGAGCCATTTATGATATTTATTTTCATTATATTAATGCAATTTTTATAGAATATTTCTTAAAGTGGTAAATTTTTTGGTACCTGAAAAATGAGCATAATTATTATTTAGGGTCCTTGATTTATAAGTCATTATATTTGGCATAAATTCGTTTTATATGACTGAATATCTAGAAATAATTGTTATATGTATGCATATCAAGCAAAATATACAAATTATTATAAACAATCGTTATTTGTCAACCAAAAAATTAGAAAATAAAATGTTAAATATAAAATGTTGAATATAATATAAAGTTACCTTCGCAAGGAAATAATTCCCAGTTTTTAGAAAATAAAAGTTAAGTTATTTATAACAATTTAATCGTAATTTTTATGATATTGCTAATATTCGTCCCGGTTCATTAATAATACAAAATTTTAAATGTGTTTAAAAAACATAGTACGTTTTTCATAAACTATCACTCACACTATCTGCCGTATTCATAAAAAAATGATTTAAACTTGAAATCTCTTTTGAAAAACTTTTTTATGAAAATTTTGTTTTAAAATAAATTTCAAATATACCTTAATTATTTATTATGAATATTGCAGCAAATATATGTATATCAGTACCCTGGAGGTATACTGCACTATGTCGACATAGTGCTACAATTTTTAACTCAGCTATACGAGATCGATTTGGGGGAGTACACTTTGCCGTATCTTAATCCGTCTTAACTATAGGAATCAGCATAACTCCGAGGTACTAATATTTAACCCTTTCGACCCGGCCTTCGAATAGCAATGGTAAAACAAAATTTTTGATTGGAACCTATTATTTTAGTAATATAAAACTTATCGGTGAAAGAAAATCGGAAAAACAATGATTGGTGGATGTGATGGTTGTGGGGGTTGTGGTACATCGTTGTACCATTTGGGATGCTATGTGGTACAAATAAGTACCAACCATCCGGGTTGTGGTACATTTGTGGTGTATCGTTGTACCATTCGGGTTGTTATGTGGTACAAATAAGTACCAACCGTCCGGTAAAGTTAACTTTCGCCCATAATATCATGCAAAAACCATGCTATGCACTTCACTTTGGTAGCGTTGTAACTTACAAAAAACGGTCAGGAGACTTTAAAGACTATAAGGTTCATTCAGCACAAATACAAAAAACATACTTTGATAGAAATCATTAAATAAATAATGTTGAACATAAGCTTGCATTAAAAAATTTGAAGCAAAAATATCAGTAATCAATTTTAAATTGGTATGAATACCATTTATACATTTTGTTTACTTATTATATATCGCACTAGTTTCTCTACAGAGAGTCAACTCGAAATGTTTCAATTTTCACTTTTTGCAAGAAATCAATGTACAGTGGTCATATCTACCCACTGTTAAAACCTTATTAATTTTCTCTACTCTTTAGCCCACAGGCATTGTTGCCAACTTTTTTTGAAGACTTACCGTCAAATCGTACTTCAAAAACCGCTAGCAGCCGCTAAATTATTTATTTAGCGCAAAATGTTTTAAAATATCACTAAAATCTCAATATTTTGCAAAATGTATGTACATTATTTTATTTTAAGTCCCGGGAACGTACAAGAATGTTTCTTTTAAGAAAGTACCTGAAAGTTGGTAAAATATATTGAATAAAAAGGTTTAAAATTCAAATTCGTTTTAAGTCTTTTTCTATCACGTCTAGTTTGTATACCCTTCACCAAAGGTGGAAAAGGGTATATATAAGTTTGTCATTCCGTTTGTAATTTCTACAATATTGATCTTAGACCCTATAAAGTATATATATTCTGGGTCCCTATGAGGAGAGAAGTTGATTTAACGATATCCGTCCGTCCGTCCGTCCGTCTTACGTTTGATATGTGTTTTCCGGAGACTTCAGACATGATAGCGGCTACGTTGTTTTACATTTATGTCACATATAGTCCACCATTTCTTGCTATTGAAATTCAGCCAGATCGGTCCAACAATGGCTGAGATATGACCAAAAAACCACGACTGCCTCTAATTTTTCCAAAAAATCCCTTGTGGTTGTTGTATTTTTATTACTTTTTTCTGTATATCTGGAGAAAGGCAAGAGCCAAAGCTTTAAAATTAGGTACAAACATTTAGGTTATAAATATACACCATCCTACAAAATGTGGGCGGGATTGGAGAAGTAAGCGTGGTACCTCTCATACAAAAAGTATTAAAAATTGTATAAAAACCTGAATTTTTTGACTGTAATATGACCTTTGGTTACGCCTTATATATCAGAAGATCGGATTGAAAGAAAATATTTTCTGAAAAACTCGGGAAAATCGGTTCAGATACGAAAAAGTTATGACCAAAATATTAATTTTTTTTTGAAAAATACCCATTTTCAGGAATCATAGATCTTCCCGAGTCCACGTTTTATAGCCAAAATAACTGGCAAATTTCTTCTTTAACACGTCGGTATATAAATCTGTCAAATCGGTTAAGAAATAGCAGAGTTATGACCAAAATACTGAAATCCCAAATATTACTCTTTTTTATAATTTAGTTTGTTTTTTATACCCTTCACCGAAGGTCCTACACCCTATAAAGTATATATATTCTGGGTCCTTATGCAAAGCGAAGTTCAAATCCGGTTGTCGTCTCTTCTTCCTATCCCCTCACACCCCCTTCGTATTTGTTTACATATACTAGCATAATGCCCAATATGATTTTCGTTATCACCCTTCTTTATTATTTCATATATTTAACGAAATAATTTTAACAAATAGAAACTAAAAACGATTTAAAAAGAATATTTACCAGTTATCGCTTTTTAAATTTCATTTATAATGAAGTTGTAAGTATTGTAAATATGTATGTATATGTATATGTAAAAATTATTTAGTTGCTCTCTATTCTACTCGCACAATGGTGAAGGGTATATAAGATTCGGCACAGCGGAATATAGCAGTCTTACTTGTTTATTATGGGCTTACTTGTTTATTATTAATATTTATTTCATCATAACTGGAAAATGATTTCTCCGATTTAAATCCAATGATTGAGAACAAAATGTACAAATGATTACAAATAAATTTCCTTAAAATCATCCCAATAACATTTTTTTTATATTTTTAACTGTTTCGGAGCTATTCAGAAGTAAGTTGCGATAAATTTTGTTTTTATGCAAAACCAAATATTTAAACAAAAAATAGAACAATTTTTTTTTTCAAAAATGTTTAAAAAAAATTATAAGGAAAAAAGTTTCACATTTTTATCATTTATTAAAAAGCCAGATATATTACAAAAACAATAAGAAATATATTATGAAAATGACTAATATTTCGCCGGATTTATCCGATTTGGATTAAATTACTAGCATATGACTTGGAATAAAATTCTCCTTAAAGCATAGCCACCTTATTTCGGACGAAATATAGTCAACCCCATAAAAAACTAGACGTAATAGAATCAATCTGTGAACAGATTTGAATTCAGCACTCTAAATTCAATTAAAATCATATAAGAAGGTTCTTGCTCCTGGCTTTTTTTATTTTTCCAAACAGTGTACATAATTAGAATAATCAACTATAAAACTACGAATTATTTTTGTTAACTGAACATAATTTGACAGAATTTCATTTAATCCTAATCAAAAAATTTATTAAAAAATATGTTGTAAAATGTTTTTATAACGGAAGCGAATTCAGTTTCGAAAAAAACAAAATTTTTTTTCTTCTTACTTTATAATTTAAAAAAAAAATACATACATATTTTATGAAAAACTTTAAAATTTTCAAATACCTTGAACAAAAATTTTTTTTATTCTATTGATATTAAAAAAACCGCTTGATTTCCCGCTAACCGTCAAAACGGAAATTTTGCCGCGATGGGCACATGAAAACCGCTAGAAACGCGGTAAAACCGTCAAATTGGCAACAGTGCCCACAGGAGAGAATGGAAAAGAGAATGCCATTTATTTTCCCCTCTTTCCTAAAAACTCGTCAAACTTGACGTGTATGAACCGGAACTTATTTTTCTACTTCTAAAAAAAATTGAAATACATCTATTAAATCTTATATAACACAGTACAACATTTTTCAGTTAATTGATTGCCAACTCAATTCTGTGAACTGTATGTGAAATTAGACCCAAAAAGAAGAATTTCTGCATCATTCGTTTTGTCTTCTTACCTGCGATTTGAAGTTAGTATCGATTTGAAGTTAGTACTATCGTATAGGGGAATTTATCACGTTTTAGGCCCTGTTGTTTGACATAGCTCGACAACCACTAGCCCAATTTAGTTGAAATAAATTTTAAAAAATTAAGAATTACAATTCCCTTAATCTGTTCATATATTGTTTTCCTATACAAGTAACACTTTCGAAGTTAAAAATGAATGTATGAAGGGAAAAAATTATTTTTTGCCTAAAAATTTAAATTTTTTTTTTTAAAAATACATAAAAAATCCAAAATGGAAAAAAGTTTCAAGTCTAGTTATTTTTTCGCAAAGTCACATAACCTATGAGCAAAATGAGACAAAGATTATAAAAATCGATGCACGCGTTTCGCTTTTATTCGCAATTGAGTAAAGGTATGAATTTCAAAAATCAGTTATAGCCACCACCCTTAAAATAAAAATAAAAATATAAATTAAAAAATTATCATGCAAAAAAAAACTTTATTTATAAAAACTTAATGAAAATAAAATAATATGCAATTAATACGCAATTATAATATGCATAAAAACAAAATTTAGAACATTTTTTCAATTATTGGCAATATCCATCCTTGTAGAAGTTGACGCTTGTGGTTCTGATGATCTTGTTTTCTTCGTAGGTTGTTCATATTCATGGTCTGAGTCTGTATCGTCATCCGAGATACACATACTATTCAAGGGCGTGTTTCTTTCACTGTGTCCACCAATTTCAATGTCTTCATCTTCGGTGCTTTCTTCAAACTGCATAATTGTGGAACTCCACCAACAAACCTCCGCAAGCAATGCATCCAATTTTTTGCTTTTGAACCGCTTTTCAAATGGCATGGTCACCTGGTGGAACCTCTCTCCTTGTTCGTCTGATTCCTGAGGTGATTGTGCCAAAAAAGTATCGAGGTGGTGGTGCAAGAAATGCAATTTCAGCGTCATGGATGCACCGATTTTTTCGAAATAAAACAGCAACCTATCCACTCTTTGCTGTATCTCTTCTCGCTGGACACGGTTCTTTCCTAGAACGCCTTCTTTTACTTCTTTCAATGCGTTCCATGCATGTTGGTGGTCGTGATGCTCTGAAAGCAAATGTGTGAAAGAATCACTTTTGATCAATTTCCGAATATCAGGTCCATTGAGAATACCTGTTTTAAATACATAAGAAAAACGAAAAAATTATTGGTAATGCGAATGTATAGAAATTAACAAATTTAGATATGACAATATTGAAATACAGAGTACGATACGTACCGTTTTTAATTTTCTCATCACTGAGTTTCGGAAAGATGGATTTCAAACAGTCAAAGGCGCCGTTAACTTTTTTGACCACCACTTCAACGAATTTCCCAGCTATTCCCAGTTTCATGTGGAGCGGTGGCAACAAAATATCATCCAGGTCCTTTATCATAGGTTCATTGCGTAATTTTAATTGTTTGTTGAGCTCGGGAGTTCTTCCTTTCCAATCTTTACATTGATATTGATTTCCTTTGTATCGTGAATCCCAATTACAAAGGAAGCAGAAGTATTTTGGATATCCGCCCTTTTCTATAATCCCTTGTAGTATGTTGACCACCTTCAGATCGCAACAAATGTTCCATTTGTGTTCATCGTATTTGATTTTCTTCAAAATTTCGCCCAATGCTTCATACGTTTCCTTCATAGTTGTGCTGAATCCCAATGGAATGCATGGTTTTTTATTTTTTTTGTGCAGCAGCACAGCCTTCAAACTAGTAACTGAACCATCGATGAATAAACGCCAGTCGCCAGCGATATAATCCATTCCCAATTTTTTCACTAAACCTGGGATATCATGGCAGTACGTGAACGTATTTGCTTCGTCAACGGAATAAAATTTCTGAAAATCAGCTTGGCGTTGTCGGTATGATGTTGCGCTGACATTTTGCTGTGTGAGTTTTCTTCTCTTCAAAAATGATGTCAGCCATTCGGAGTCGTGTTGTGATAGTCCCAGCTTGGCCACAATGTAATCCATTTCGATTTGTGGTAGCGGTTGTGGTGCACTATTTTCAATATCGGGTATCCAATCAGCATCATCCAAATCGGTCGGATTGGTGAAAACGGTTTCGGCTAGCAGGGACACAGTATCCGCACTCGGAGGTTTAGGTGCATCGGTATCAGCAGGGCGTTGCACTGGAAGTGTGGCAGTAAATGCAGCAGTGTATACTTTTGTTTTCAATTGTTGTCTGTTTAATCCATGACGAAAATTTATGCATGCATAGCACCTGGATTCATCATGTCCAGTTGTGTCTTCCACCCAAATTACTGGATTCATAAAATATAACTTTCTACTTTTTCCGTGAATCCATTTTAGAAGGGTAGTATAACAACTGTTGCACACTGTGTTCGGCGTAAAATTTGCACCACTTAAATCTGCTTCATCGAAATAATTACAATACGCGGTTTTGAATTGCTCAGTAAACAAATTTTTTCGATCTTTTTTCTGTATTTTTCGGACGATATGACCACAAACGTAACAATATTCATCCAAATATGGGCACTTGTTGTTTTCCATATTGATATATTTTATGTTTTGTTGTTATTCACTTTTAAAAAACTGGAGAAAAATCACTTTTACTGTTCGCGTTCGTCGGCACTGGCTGAATGCCAAAAATCGATCAATGCACACCTATAAATACTACGTATTTTGGAATATTTTACTGCCAGGTACTTATAAATGGGCGCAAATTTTAAGGGCGGCTGGCTATATACCTGATTCAGCACCTGTACGTTTCAAACTGTGCAAAACTTTCCAAATAATGACCACCCTTAAATGTGGGTGCAATTTCTGTACAAAAATCATATAGGTAGCCACCGGAAAAACCCAAATAATAAAAAGGTCCACTTTCCGTTTAATTGTCCACGTACATTTATTACCGCAATCATAAAAATCAAATAACCTTTTGTTTATTCCTTTTTTTTTTTTTTAATTCTCAGAATCATGAAAAAGGTGTCAATGTTTTCTCCAAATAATGTTGTGCATATCTCGAGCAAATTTTTGAAATTCATACATTTACTTAATTGTGAATAAATGACAAACGCGTGCATCGATTTTTATGATCTTTGTCTCATTTTGCTCATAGGTTATGTGACTTTGCGAAAAAATAACTAGACTTGAAACTTTTTTCCATTTTGGATTTTTTATGTATTTTTAAAAAAAAAAAATTTAAATTTTTAGGCAAAAAATAATTTTTTCCCTTCATACATTCATTTTTAACTTCGAAAGTGTTACTTGTATAGGAAAACAATATATGAACAGATTAAGGGAATTGTAATTCTTAATTTTTTAAAATTTATTTCAACTAAATTGGGCTAGTGGTTGTCGAGCTATGTCAAACAACAGGGCCTAAAACGTGATAAATTCCCCTATACGATAGTACTAACTTCAAATCGATACTAACTTCAAATCGCAGGTAAGAAGACAAAACGAATGATGCAGAAATTCTTCTTTTTGGGTCTAATTTCACATACAGTTCACAGAATTGAGTTGGCAAATCATGTGTTGTACTGTGTAATCTAACGTTAAGTACAATATAAAAACCATCCTTATTTAAATAAAAACAATTCGGCCAAATAAAACTTTAATAATTTTTTTATAATGAACCTACGAATTGACTTAACAAAACAGATTTTGAAATAATATTTGCATATTTTTAAACCAAATTTTGTATTTTTAAGCCAAATTTGTATTTCAATAAAATTTTGTATTTTATGCCAAATAAAATGGGAAAAATTTATAATTTCAAATATTTTGGCAGTTGAATAACTTAGACCCAATTGCTCATCTTTGGCACTTTATAAAAGAGAGGGAGATAAATGAAATATTTATGTATGTAATTAAAGAGAAAGTATTTGAAATTGTTTTTTTAAAAGTAAATAGACATTAATTTACAAAAAGTTTCCAAAATTTGTTAACTTCCTCTAATATTTATGTTTGCTGAATAATTAAACATTTAAGCATAAATAATAAAATACTTATGTATAACAATATCATCTACATATATATATATATACTTACTAAATTTCAATTAGTTCACAGCCCAGCAAGAGTTTTTCAGGACCCAGTTCGGTAACCGCAATTGTTAAATCGTGATAATAAATCATTATTAATGAATCGTTGGTTAAACGTTTTCCACTTTAAAAATTATTAAAAAAGGCAACTAAATTATTATAAGAAATATGTTTAAAATATTTATAACAAATTTAAACAGAATTATACTAAAAGTGCATAAAAGTTGAAATTAATGTATTGCATTCTTTTTAATAGAATAATATAAAAATAAAATATTTAAATAATCTGCTAAAAATTATTCTTGACTAAATTAATAAAAAAAAACTTTGTATGACGAAAACTTCTTTATCGCTTTAAGGCATTAATATGTGCTGTACAACCCGGGGTGCTAATGCTAATACATCGTCCAGACTGGCAATTATTGTTGCTACAATTTTGTAAAAATTTTGCTTTGAAATTGAATTAGTGTCAAGACTATGAAATTCTTGTCTAAAAATGGTTGTATTTTTATCTTGTCTTTCCTCTTCTCCTTTTTACATTTCTATACTAATAAAGGGTGTTTTTTTAGAGTGTCACAACTTTGAGTTGGCATCACTGTTTTATTTGAGCACCCATTTAACAGGTGATAGTTGCTTTTTGTTTAGTTTTCTTTGAAATTTAATTAGGAATCGACTTACGCCAGAGCAACGCGTGCAGTGCAAATTGTTGAAATTTTTAACCAAAATAATTCGGTAAATGGACTGAAGCAAAATTGATATTGATTTCTATTCTATCTATTCAAAATTTTATTTTCCGATTAAGCCCTTTTCTGGTTGAATGGGTACGTAAATAAGTAGATTTTTCGTTTTTGGAGTGAGGAGAATACCCAAGCTTTTGACGAACCACCATTACATCCACAGAAATTACTGTTTTGTGCGCCTAATAGGCTGCCGGAGTCATTGGCCCATATGTCTTCAAAAACGATGATGATCAGAATGTAAAAGTTGTTGAAAAGTGATGTTTTAGATTGCGCCTTCTACGCGCCAGCCGTGGCGGCCACATGGCAGAAATCGTATTTAAACATTAATTTCATAAAATTTTCTTTTCAATAATGCCCATTTCATTCATATTAAAAATATATTTCCATGTTTTATTACTTGTGTTACTCTTTAAAAAACACTCTTTATTATAAAGCTGAAGAGGTTGTATGTTTCTAAGTTTGTAAGAGGTAGTCTGCGGAACTGCCGGTACGATTTTAAAAATTTCTTTAACAGAATACTATATAAGGTTCCACTAAAGTGCTTCAATTCTAATCTCACTCATATCTTCCAAAATAAAAGAGACAGAACAAAGTTTAATACTTACCGTTCTTATTTAGAAAAATAAGCGGACAGATGTCTGGTACTGTTTTGAAATTCGGGTAAAACCTTAATTTTGGTACTTTTTTTATCACGCCGTCTATCTTTTAAACCAATAATCGTTAAAATAAGCATTAAATCGCATTCGAAAATTATCCAAACAATTTAAATGCGAATTTGGTAATTTTAAGAAATTCGAAGGTTCAGGGGGTAAAATTCGTTACTATTATTGGTACTTTATTTTAAAAAGTATTTTTCTCTATGCATTGGCATATACGTATTTAATGGGCTCCCGCTACAATATTGAAATTTTTGGTACTTCAATGGGGAGAAAAAAGTGCCAAAAAGGGGAAATACGGATAATGAAGTTTTTTTCTTTAGGTTTTTGGTTCTACAACAGGTACTTTTGTTAATTAACGGTAATATTGGACCTATAATCATAAAATTCAACATGCAATATACTGAGTGATAAGATAAGTTCCCATAGAGGGGAACTTTTTGGTCTTTAACTGGTACTTTTTGAATTTCGGCTAGTATTTTACTTGAAACATAAAATTAAAAATACAAAGTTCTGAGTGAAAAAGAATCTGTAAAGGGATCTATTTGGTACTTTTTCGTTCTTTAACTGGAACTTTTTTGATTTTAGTCAATATTGGAACTATGAACATAGTACATTTTTTTTTCTTTAACTGATACTTTTTGAATTTCCGTTAATATCCTAGAAGCATTAAATTAAACATACAAAGTCCAGAGTGAATGAGAATCTGTAATAGGAATTTTTTTTTGGTATTTTGTATTTCTCTAACTGGTACTAACTTAGGATAGGGTTCAGGACCGCTAAGGCTCCTATATTCAGAAAATATTAATTATCGTTTTAGAACGCAATAGTTTCCGTACTCAAAAAAAAAAAAAGGAAAGCCATTTTTAAATGAGTACGCAGTTCACCCTCCATTCCGCATCCAGTCTATCTCTTACCAATTTTGACGCAATTTGAATAGATAGATCAACGTTATTTAAAAAACACAGGGTTTAAATTTTTTTCAGAGCTAGAAATATTAAGGGACAAATGGGCAATTTCGATTTTGATGATATTAAAAACTTATACAGATCGATCTACACACAGCAAAACACACAGGCTTTATATTTCTTTATACACCCAGAGAAAAAATATGTTTTAATATGGTCACCTCCAACAAAACTATTTTTAAAGAAAATTTTAAACATAATGTGCTTAATTTAACCATATTATTATCACTGGCAACCATATTATGCTTAAATTAGTTCTTCATCAAGTGGCCACAACCATTTTAAATGTTCTCTAAAAATAGTTTTGTTTAAGGTGACCATATTAAAACATGTTTTTTCTCTACGTGTAGTTAGTGAAAAATTCATTCTGGGCGGGCAACGCCGCGGGAATGGCTAGTTGTGTATAAATACAAATTCACCTGCAGCCAACTTCAAGTTGGAAAGTGCGAGATTTATAAAACAAAACAGAATTGCAAAGTACATCAAACTGAGTACCCCGCCCCAATCTTCTCACCTCACTCAACAATAAACTAAAAAATTGCAAGTCTGAACGAAGACTAACAGCCATAATACACTATCACACAAGCCATACGTATTTTGAGGAAAATACAACCCTGTCATGATAAGTTCTCAAACAATAATTAGATCCGAGATGCATTTTCTTTAAACTACGTACGACTTGTGTGATGGTGCATCACGGCCTTAAACGATGCACATAAAAACCTTTGATAAGCCGAAGGTTAAGAGAAACTTTTAATTTATCTACCATAACACTGTACCGGATCGAATACACTTAAATTTTTCGTTTAAATCGATTTAAATGTAATTTATTCACTTACCTATACGTTTTCATTTGTCTCGCACTCCGATTTTCGATAATTTGCTGCGTAAACGATGTGAATGTGGGAAATCCCTGTAGACTCTGTGGAAAACTGAAAGTAATAGTAGGCTTCGCTCCCGCCGTACTTAAAAATCCCATAATTAATATACTGCTGGCTGCTAGACAGCACAACTGTATGTGTCGTTTGTAGCCCCAGGGGCCTGCCGTGATGTTGGAACCAAAACTTTGAGACACCATTATCGAAAATTAAGACAAATACTTCTATTTCTTTTCGATAAACACGAAAAATCACGCAAACTTTTGAAACATTTCAAAGTTTAATAAAAAAAAAAACAGCGCGTTTCTTTTTTACTTCTTTGGGAATGTAATTGATTTTAGTTTTTACTTCTGAATGAGAACTGTAAAACAATAAAGAAGGTGTATTTTATTATTAAATTTCGACCGTTTTTTTTTTGTATTGATAAAATTAAATGGCTTAGTTTGATGTTGATTTAAATATTTTCTTGTAGTTGGTGGTAATTATTGGTTTCTTATGGATGTTGTTTTTGTTGTTGTTGCATTATTTGTTGGTTGACTGTTTGCTCAGCGGCGTATTTTATTAATAATTGATGCGAACAGACCTTATCATTCCCATCGATATTTTTTATTTCAAATTCAGTATTCATGTTACAGTTGTTAATGTTCTCACTTTTGTTATTAAAACTTTAAACAAATATTCACCCCCTCGTGAATAAAATTTCCCACGAAATTGATTCCCTTTTCCCTAAAAAATTTATGAGGAAAAGAAAAATGTTTAAGGAAAAAAATTTCAGGTTTTATTAACCATAGACGCGATTAAATTTTAATGTGCGGAAATATAAAAAATACTTTAAATAAAGGGTGTCCCATAATCAACCCTGAATTTTTATTAAAACTAAACCAATTTTTAACCTTTCGATTATTGCCTCTACTGCTGCGCTGGTATATTCCCCCTTTTTTAATTTTTCGTGATCATTTTGGATTGAAAATGTGGCTGAATTTCGTGCAATAAAAGGGATGTTGTGGGCATGTAGGCCTTTGACTTTAAACAGTCTAATAAAAAGAAAATCTTTATTTACTGGATCTAGAAAGCTAATTTTTAAAACCGACTACGAATTGTTTTACTGGTTGTGTGACATATGTATGTCTTGCTAAAACAAAATATTGGACACAGCTGTGGCAAAGATTTATGTGAATTCCTGCCCTAGGGCCTACTGTATTCCACTAGGTGATAAACAATGCGATGAATGAGCAGGCGCGGATACAGTGGGGGTTTAAGGGATAGTTTCTTTATAAATTATAGTAATAGCCTTTTCACACTTGTCAACATTTAACATCAATTTTCGAAGATGTTGGAGTTTTCCCATAAGAAATACATAGGGCTAAAAATCAAAATTTTTCAACATCTTTACAGAATGTTACTATCTCATTTTGTTCCCTTTTACATTTTTCGGTTCTTTTAGTGTCATCACTAGAAAAGTGGCAATAAAATCTGTTATTATTGTGGCATCACTGACAAAATGGAAGTTGCTTTGAAAGCAGCGCTACCAGTTCCCAAGTTTCTCCTTTTTTGCAAGCCTTATTTTGCTTAATTTTGCTAAAATTAGGTCTGTCTGGGTACTTTTCCAGTAGCAAATACTCAGTAAATTTTTTTGGGAGAGTAAGACCAATATTACTCTATCGGATGCAAAATCTCAAAAAGTACGCAGACAGTATCCAGTGAAATTTTGCAAGAAAACAGCTGATCGGTGTGTAAACAATTGAAATAACAAAGCAAAAGAATTTAAGCATATGTTTACGCAAAATTGAATTCTCGGGGTAAATTCAAAAATTATTAATTAAAGTGAAGCTTTAAAAGCGTTGTAAATTAAAAAACTTGTTTATTACACTGTTATTAGTTTGCTAAATTCAATTTCTTCTTAGTTTTTAGTTTTATTTGTCGGGTTTTTTATAAAACTTCTTTTGCTTACATTGCCCAACATAGTGCCGGCTTACAATGGAAAAATAGAATGAAATACCCAATACAGTGCCCTCCAACAGCTTGACAACGGAGAAAAATAATTTGGATGTTTAGTGCTCGCCAGGGACACAATTCCAAATACTCGCCTCTTCAATTGCAAAGTTTGTCATCTCCACTCCACTTATGCCACGGTCGCACTGTATATTTGGACGTTTCTAGCATGAAGTAAAATGTTTTGTTTATTATAATTTATTATAAACGTTAAAAATCAACACAATTCTAACTACTTACCTCTGCCATTGTTAAACTTAAATTTTTATATTCATTTCACAAAAACTATTTCATTCAAACAGCTGTTCAAACTATTTGCAAAATCTTGCAAGCGGAAATTTCTCCAGTAACATTTTGCAAGTTCTCTAACTTCCAACTGTCAAAAAATTCTCTTTTTGGCTCTCTCGCTGCAAGAGATTTGGAGTACGCAGACAACATTTTGCAACATTTTGCGCAAAATACGCAGACAGACCTATTATTAAACGAAATGAAGTAGAAATACATTTTGGTGTTATCTTTTGAAATGGTGGAACATTTGTAGAAAAAAAGTATTTAAAAAAATAAAAGTTTTTTTTTCCAGAAATGTGACATTTTTTATTGATAGTAAATGTTAGATGTTTCAAGTGTGAACGCGTATTTCACATTTTTAACATCTTCCATGCGTTCCTCCGAAATGTATGCAAGTGTACAAAGGGAATAAGAGAAAAAACCAAATTTTCCAAAAACCACCCTGCTAATAGAAATGATGTTTTAATTAGATATTTGGGAGCAAGACTTTCCTTCCGTATTATGTGAAACAAGATGGGTTAAGCGCCACGATTTTATTTTGCAAGATTTAACCAATATAGAGCAAATAAATAGAGGCTTTATAAAGTATATGTAAGTGAAGAGATAGAGATATGCCTTGAAAAGCTATTTTATTAAGAGATTATCTCGTCAGCTTGGAATTTATTTGCGCTAAGCTATATTTTGCAAAGCAAAATTTAGCCATTTTGACCCGAATGGTACATATGTGTACCACTGTTAGTTTAAATATCCCTAACAGCTTCAAATTTAATGTAACTGGGTTGCGAATTGAACCTTATAGTCTTTAAAGTCTCCTGACCGTTTTTTGTAAGTTACAACGCTACCAAAGTGAAGTGCATAGCATGGTTTTTGCATGATATTATGGGCGAAAGTTAATTTTACCGGACGGTTGGTAATTATTTGTACCACATAGCATCCCAAATGGTACATTGATGTACCACAACCCGGACGGTTGGTACCTTTTTGTACCACATACCATCCCGAATGGTACAATGATGTACCACAACCCCCACAACCATCACAGCCACCAATCATTGGTTTTGCCGATTTTCTTTCACCGATAAGTTATATGCATATTACTAAAATAGTCGGTTCCAATCAAAAACCTTGGTTTACCATTGCTATTCGAAAGCCGGGTCGAAAGGGTTAGACCTTCAAAAAGAGTCCAATCTATTACGAAATCTGATAATGTGCCTTATAGCCTTTTTACACTGATCAACATCTAACATCTACCATCAATTTCCCACCATTTGCGAAGATGTTAACATCTTTCCATAAGAAATACATAGGGCTAAAAAACAACATCTTTCAACATCTTTAAAAGATGTTCCTATCTCATTTTATTCCACTCTACATCTTTCGATTATTTTAGTGTCATCACTATAAAAGTGTCAATAAGTTCTATTATTATTGTGGCATCACTGACAAAATGGAAGTTGCTTTGAAAGCAGCGTTACCATTTGTCAAGTTTTATATCTTAATGCAATGTTTTTTTGTTAAGTATATTTTATATTTTTAAACAAATTGAACTTCAAATACATTTTTGAGTTTTCTTTTTAAATGTTGGCACTTTTGTGAGAAAAAAACATTTTTAATTTAATAAATTTATTTTTTTCAAATATGGTGACATTTTTGTTTGATGGCAGATGTTAGATGTGAGCAATGTAAACGAGTGTTTCACATTTTCTACATCTTTGATGGCAGATGTTAGATGTTGATCAGTGTAAAAACCCTATTAAGGTGTTATGATACTTGCTATTTTTTGTATTGGATTTTTTTAGGATTGACTGAATGAAACAACAAATGCGAGAAAGAACAAGAAATACAATTTGATAAAATGTAAACAAAACAAACAATACTGCCCACGTTTTTTCCCCACAAAAAAACCGTCATAAAAGCTAAAAATCGAAAAAAAAAGTTAAAAACCGTTTCTTTCGATCAAAAACTAAAAAAATTGGCAACAGTGCCAACAATTAATCTGGAAATGTCAATTTTAAGTTAAAAAATTTTATATTTTTTTTGACAGTCTTAGATTATTTATCGATAACACATGTATATTTGTTTGACTTTTCAAGATTTTTTATGATATAATCATACTCTTTACACTTAGTCAGTTTTCCTGTGCAAATATATTTGCACTGTTCTCCAATATAGAAAAAATACAAAAAATAGCAAGTATCATAACAGCTTTAATAGCATAAGTAATAAAGCAAATATTTCGTTTAATACAATTTTTAAAAGCCAAGATGTAAAAGGAAACTTTCTATTCAAAACATCGAAGATTACTACCGCATTGTGGGCTGAATTGCCTTGATTGAGCTTATTTTTGAAGATTTAAAAACACGTTTCCCTAAAGACGTCCGTTAATTTTTGAAATCTTGTACAATCAAAATACTTTTGAAATAGTGCGACGAACAGTACTGCATAGTAGTGCTGGAAAACTATCGATAGACTATCGATATTATCGAAAATTTTTTAAAGTTGCAATCGTATATCTTATAGTCCCTGTTACTTCGGTTCCATCAGAAATGCACTTATCAATTTTTAAAAAACTGCCCTCTTAAATAACGTGCGTATAAACATACTAGGGATGCCAAACGGGAAATCCCGGGATTTTTAATATATCAACTTTTGTGTACAAAAATGTTCGTTTTTATTGAATTTTTATACTCTATACAAAAAAAATTATTAAAAATTATATTTCAGTTGTATTTTTTATTTTTATAATTCTTATTTTTCTTTTTTAAAAATATGTGTTATATATAAAATACCTTTTGAAAATTCATAAATAAATAAAAAGTGTTGTTTGTTTAAAAAAAATCCCGAAATTCCGGGATTTCTGGATCCCAGGGATTTCAAAATCCCGAATCCCAGGATTTTCTAAAATCAATCCCGATTGGCATCCCTAATACATACCTCTCGTCTCATGCATTCGATAAAGTGATAAAAACAACGAACTGTTGTCTTATAAAAAAATAATTAAAGGTTTCCTGCACAAGTACAAACATTCAGTCGATAGTTATATCGATATATCGATAGTGAAATCTGAACTATCGATAAATATCGATAGTATCCCAGCACTGCATACCATTTTTCATTATTATAGCTATCGAAGCTACTTGGGACAAATTTTGCTAACACCAATAGGTAATAAGTTACATGGATGAGAAAAAACACCTGTATGGCCAAAATGTCAAACTTTGGCCCCTCCTAACTCAGAAACTTTTTGGCCGATCATGTTGAAAATTTGTGTCTAAGCTACTATCCAATAGGACTAACCTTGGTGCAAATTCCAAATCGGATTACATCGAAAATTCGGTCACTTGACATGAAATCCCCCATATGTATATTTTTAAAAGTACATTGGAGTTTGCGTATAAAGAACAATTTTTCTAGTCCCAACAGTTTTGCATTAATATTTCATACCTACACGTTAGTAAATTTATTGCGAACTCTGGTTATAGAAAATTTTTTGTTAAAATTTACAGTTTTTATACCCTCCACCACAATTAGTTGTGAAGAGGGTATATTAAGTTTGTCATTCCGTGTGAAACTTTTTTTTATTCATCTCAGACCCCATAAAGTATATATATTATCTGGGTTCTTGAGTAATTCTTAGTAGATTTAGCCATGTCCGTCTGTCTGTCCGTCTGTTGAAAACACGCTCACTTTTGAACAACTCAAAAGAAATGAACAAACTTGGTGGCAAATTGCTTGTAGTTATCCAAAGCAGTTTGCGATTGAAATCCAGCAAAATTGGTTCAGTAGGACCAGAACTATGAATCAAAATGTGGAACCACCACCTAAAAAAATTGATAATTTTGTTACAAAAAATAACATTAATGGTGGAATAAGCCACGGAATGAGATATGATTTTGCAAAAATTTGTTTTATTTGACTGGAAATCACGATGTTAAATTTCGTGAAGATCCGTCCATAATTTACCCTAAGCCCCATATAAACAATACTCCCGGAAAACAGTTTAGTACGCCCAAAACCGTAAAAAAACCGCTAGCGTAACAAAATTTGGAACGTCACAGTTTTTTAGGACTAGAAATAATACTGTGAAATTTTGTGACGATCAGTCCATAATTTACCTTAGGCCTCATATAAACCCTACTACCGGAAAACAGTTAAGTACGCCTAAAACCGTAAAAAATAATGAAATCATAACAAATTTTGGTTCGTCACAGTTTTATGGGACTATAAATGATACTGTGAAATTTCGTGAAGATCGGTACATAATTTACCCTAGGCCCCATAGAAACCCTACTCCCGGAAAACAGTTTAGTACACCTAAAACCATAATTAATAACTAATCGTCACAGTTTAAGATAATAATAACATCATACAGATATTACTCCTTAAACATTCGAACTGTCGGTGGAGGGTATCAAAGAGTCGGCATAGCCGAATATAGCACTCTAACTTGTTTATAAATAAAACTGTACAGAAATTGATGTGTTTATATGCTGGCGTTTTCAAAACATTGAAGAAAATATGTATCAAAGAAGTAAGGAAAATTTTGCAAACTCTTCGCAAATTTGTCGAATCCAAATATTGTGTAATAAGGGCTTAAAATAATTTTTTTGAATTGAAAAACATTTGCATGTTAATGTACCAAATATGTTTTATAAACATTTTAAAGGGAAAAGAATAAAAATAACTGTCTGTTCAACGATTTCGAATGTAAACGTTCGTATAGATTTTTATATGGAAAATACTTTAAACCAATGGCGTTTTCTTTTCTGACAAATATATACCATGTATGCTGCCATTCGCGCGGGTTTTTGTTCTATTTTAAAAAAATATGCAAAAATGTGAGAAGTTGTCCTTTTTTCTTTCTAAATATGTTGCAAAAATAAATGGCAAATTTGTTCCATTTCTTACCCCCATTTTGCATCTGCGTAAAATACTTTTTTATGCAAGCAAGTATTTTTTTATTAATTTCTTTCTTGTGTTTGTGCCCGTTTACACACGTCAAGTTTCACTCGTCAAGTCTTGAGCTTTTAGGAGAGAAGGAAAAAGAGAATGCCATTTATTTTTCCTTCTCTTCTAAAAACTCAGGAATTGACGTGTCAAACTTGACGTGTGTGAACCGGCACTTTGTGTCACACGGCATTGTGTCACACGGCATCTCTCCTAAAAGTGTAACCTGATAAATCTGTGGTGTTCATGGACAACCGCGTATGTCCATTTTTCCAATTTTGGGATGTTGTTGCCAAATTGCCTAATTTTAAACGCTCTTAATATATCTAAAAATTTTTGAAAAAAGATGGATCAATTTAAGTTTAAAAAGTGCAATACCATAGTTTGATCAAGAATGGTTTTTCGGCTCTACTGAAAAATTTGTTTTAAGACATACGCGGTTGCCCATGAAAACCACAGAAATATATTACACAAATATAATGCATTACCGTAGACGCTCAGAAATTCGAACTCTGGGAAATTCGAATTTCCAGAAATTCGAATCAATAATTTCATTACATTTGGCGCTCTAAAATTAGAATCCCAAATTCGAATATCCGAGTGGTGTTTTTCTTTTAATTGTAAACACTAAAATTTTGACAATTTAGTTTAACCAAATACAAAGTAAAAAGGGGAATCCCATTTTAAATGATGATTTACAGATCTTGTCGATGTTGTTAGACTTTTAAAGTCAGTTTTTTGGTGTATGTATTACACATACTAAATAAAGTCAAATGAACTAACTGAATTGTTATTTTTTGTAACATTTCGTTAAGTTTTTTATAGTTTTTATGTTAAATAAACTAAAATTAAAAAAAAGCATTGTTTTTAATTTTAAAAACTTTACCTACATTTTTTTATAAAAAACTGTCAAGAAATTCGAATAATTCGGAAATTCGAATCGCTCTTAAAACAAAGTGGTTCGAATTTCCGAGCGTGTACTGTATTATTTTTTGGACAAGAAAACACCATAAGTGTTTTTCATATAAATTTTCTATGCGAACGTTAAGTTTCGAAGTCGTTGAACAGGCAGTGTTTTTTTAAATTTGATTATTCTTATTTCTGGGAAGAGAAAAAATTAAATCCGGTTATAACGAACTTCGCCTATAACGTAAAAAAGGTTATCCGGTCGCACGGAGTTCATTATAACTGAACTCCACTGTATTAAAAAAGTGGTTTTTTAACATTTAAATTTTTTTTTATACGGATTTACATATATCTTTTATTACAAATTTAAAACTTTTTTGGCAATAGAAATTTTAGAGATAAAAATCGTTATGATTACAATAAATTCGTGAAATCATTTGCAGTAAAATGTTTAGTTAGTTTTGGATTTACAGAAAATTATATGCCAGCGGACAGATTCATAAATCTCTTGGCATATTTATGTCATTTAAACTTTTTATTCGTACAACTTTGTGCGAAGGTTTTTTTTAGGTGTTTTGATTATTGCGATTTCACAAATATCATTCATTCATTTACATTTCTCACTATTAACTAATGTTTGAGTAACTTAACATATTTTCCAATGTGTGTGTGTTGAAAAAAAAACTGCACAAATATTTGGCCATTAACCAAAGTTGTCAACGAACAAAGTTTTCAATTGATATGTCATGCGTTTTTAGGAGTTCAGAGGAAGGGAGTTAGTCAGTCTTTTTTTGTTGTATTAATGTGTCACTACAAAACAACAAACTTAAGTTTAATGCTATGTTCACATTTGGGTTTTTAAACGCGTTTAAGCAAAATGTTGATTTAGCTAATCAAAGCCGTTCACATTACATTTGAGATGATTAAGATGACAGATGATTAAGAAAAAACACACACACAAACACACAAAAAAACAACAGACAAATTTAAATTTCTTTAAAGTATTAAAAATGGATAAAAACACTTTTATAAAGTTATCAGAAGATTATTTTAATCAATTTAATGATGAAATTGTGAAAATGTATGAATTATTTAAGGAAAAAAAATAAAAACATTAAGCAGACATCTTGGCCGGTTGTACACGATCATGAGCGATTCTACATTATTAGGGTATGTTCAGTGGATTCTATGTGGTTTATGAAGTGATTTAGTTGTAATCAAGTCGATTTGAAGTGATTAACAAATCACTTCAATGTATGGGTAATCATCTCGATTTTGAAGTGATTAGAGCTTAATCACGTTCGAGCTGCTTAAACGCGTTTAAGAACCCAAGTGTGAACATAGTATAATGCATTCATACATTTTAATTGTTTAACTTTGTGAAAATTAATTATGGATTATATGAACGTTAGTTTTTCGTAAAAAAAAAAGAAATTTCACTTTATGTCACGGTTAGTGATTAATAATTTTGCAAATATTTTTTATAGTTTATGTTTTTTATTTATAAATTTAGATTGTGTTTTCTATTAAAATGTTTAAAACTTAAGATCATAATTTATGTTTTATAACAAACAATTCTCATTATAATTATGAAATTTATGTTTCACACTTGGATGATTTTATTGCTGATTGATTTTAAGAAACTGGGCAAATTGAAATATTTGAAGGTTAAATGTCAGCTTTAAGGAAATGAGAAAAACATTGCAAAATCAATTAAATTATGGATTAGAAAAACACATTCAAGGGCAAAAGAATAAAATGATTTTGTTTAAAAAAAAAGTTCCTACAAATGAAACAATCATCATACTACAGCAATTCTTCATATTTCTGTTACATTATGAGGCTGGAAATATAGACTTTAAAACATTGGATTACACTATAGATAAGACTATCTATATGTATATACAGTCAAATCCCGATAATTCGTACCCCGATAAATCGTGATTCCCGATAATTCGTAATAAACTGTCGGTCCCTTGAAAAAATCTCGTTAATTCGTAAAATTTCCATACATTTTGGTCCCCTCGATAATTCGTAATTTTTTTGTAAAATAAAATCTTCTTTACCTCTTATAAATGGTAATTGTTTGCTTACTACCACTTATAATTCGTAATAAAAACAACAGAAACATGGAAAGAATGATTTTTTGTTTGCCACTATTTTATTTTTGCGTGGTTTTTTGCTTGTGTGTGGGTTTATATTCTTAAAATCAGTTTGTAACATGAATCATTTTTATGTATGATTTTTATATATTTTATTTTTAACAGTTGTTTTTATATCCTTTTTATTGTTTTAGTAAATAAATTCAAAAACCCCGCTTATTCGTATTTATTTTATTTTAACCCCGTTAAATCGAAACCCCGCTAAATCGAAAACCCCTATAATTCGTAAGAAATGGTCGGTCCCTTGCGATTACGAATTATCGGGATTCTACTGTATAAAAATGAAAAATGTTTGTATGTTTGTTGGCTTATAGACTCCTCAATTACTGAACCGATTTTCTTGAAATTTTTACAGTAACATCACGTGAGCCCGAAAAATAAAATAGGTTACTTATTTTTTCGATAGGGGGAGGGGAATTGGTACCCCCCATAGGATGCCAATATTAAATATCGCATATCTTAAGAGCCGCTGCACTCATTTTGTTGAACTTTTGGTAAAAGTATCTTCTGAGTCCCAAAATTGAACTAAAAAAGCAGCAGGGGAAGTGGTACCCTCTATAGGACGCCAGTGTTTAATACCGCATATCTTAAGAACTGTAATAGTGAGAATGTTCAAACTTTGTAGAAGTCACTCTTATGGTATACTTCACTTTTGGAAATACAAATAAAGCGGGTAGCTGCAGGGGGGGAAGTACCTTCCATAGGATGCATATATAAAATATCGCTCAACTGAAGAACTATTGAAGGGAGAGTCTCCAAACGTGGTAAAAGCTACTTTTGTGGTAAACTATAAGTTTTAATATAAAAATGGGCGGGGTAGACAGAGGAGGAGCAGTACCCCCCATAGATAGAAATATTAATAAGAGCCGCTGCACGCATTTTGTTGCACTTTTGGTAGTAGGATCTTCTGAGCCCCAAAATTTAAATAAAATAGCAGCGGGGGAAGTGGTACCCACCATAGGACGCCAATGTTTAATATCGCATATCTTAAGAGCTGTTATAGTGAGAGTGTTCAAACTTTGTATGAGTCACTCTTATGGTATACTACACTTTGGAAATAAAAATAAAACGTGTAGGCGTAGGGGGGAAATACCTCCCATAGGATGCATATATTTTGGAAATAAAAATAAAGCGTGTAGGCGTAGGGGGGAAATACCTCCCATAGGATGCATATATTAAATACCTCTCAACTGAAGAACTATTAAGGGGAGAGTTTTCAAACGTGTTTAAAGCAGTGTTGCGAAGCGCACCGGGTTAAGTTAGTAGGCTATAAAGTAGAAACTACATAAATAGTATAGATTTGACTATAGGCTATACTGTAGACTAAGTTAGGGACAACACTGTTCTCCAAACCAGGGAATTAACTGCCTCTTTTTAGAAAATTAAAACATGTGAGTGAGAAATTATTTGGAAAACAACAATAAAAAACGAAAATTTGTTTTTGCTTTAACATAATATACATTATTTCTGACTCACTCACTTGTTTGAAATTTCTAAAAGTAGGCAGTAAATCTACAAAAAAAATATATACAGTATTATTCGGATATAAGAACATCTCATATAAGAACAAAACGCTTATAAGAAACATTTTCAAAAACACCATGTCTTTTTTGCGATTTTTCTAACAAAAAACGTTTCATATAAGAAAAACGCTTATAAGAAAAAAACTGATAAAAGAACATTTTTCTTAAACACCAAAATCACAAAATGTGTAGAAAAAGAATTTATATAAGAAACTTCCAATGGCAACACAGAATTTATGTAGTTTGCATGGACAACTCTGTTTTCTGACAGTTTTACAACAAGAACTAAGTTTTTTTTTTTACTTTTAAGCACGCGTTACTCGCTTTTTCGCAGCATACACAGTTGTCAAAAAAGTAGAATCTGTGTAGTTATACGTAGTAAGTTACATGTACAAAAGTGTAGATGCCTTGAGGCTAAAAGTAGGTTTACTTTGTACTTTTGTAAGCGTCTCAAGCAGCGTTCGAACAAATCAGCTGATTTTGACAAAATAAATTTTATTTTTACTTGTGCAGCTGCTGCATAAAAAGCGTTGCATGTAACTTGAAACGTAGAACGCATGTAAGGTTATAAAAGCATGCGCTGCGTGGAGGCGAAAAATTTTTGTCAGCCTTTTTTTTTCATGAAGTTTTACGTTTATTATAAAAAAAAAATTGTCAGGTGATGACCCTATGTATCAAAAAAAGAGACAAAAAACCAAAATATGAAAGTCTTATGCCCATAGCTACTTATATAAGAAATAAGTTTCTTATATAAAATAGTTGTATATAAGAAAGAAACGCTTATAAGAAACTTTTTTCCTGGATTTTTTAAGTTTCTTATATCCGATAAATACTGTAGCAAAAACAAGTAAGAAAGTATAGTCGGTCAAGCCCAATAATGATAAAAACTAGATTACGCATTGCGCATGTTTACAAAATTAAACTGTTTAATACGACGTCACATCAGCATATTATACACATGTTTGTTTGCTTGTGTTTCTTTATTTTAGCTGTACTTACGTATACGCGGATGTGATGTGATGTGTAGATGTGCAGATACATTTAATTTTTAAAAGCTGAATGCGTTATATTGGTTTCTTTGTATCTTGGGTCAAGCCCGGCAATATGATACCGTACGCCACAGTATTTAAAAACAAATTTTCGAGAGTGTACCCTATTTGCGACCAATGGGTTATCATAGGCCCGTCAGAACAAAATTATGAGGTTAATATGTATAGAAAAGCCCTAACTAACATTTCCCTTTCTTTACAGGAGAAGAAAAAAACTTAATATAAATTGTAGTATTGTAGTTCCGATTTTTTTTAAACGCAGTTTTTTATTAAATTGTTTAGAGAATTTCAAAAGATTTTGTTTAGAGAATTTGATAAAAAACTGCGTTAAAAAAAATCGCGACTACAAGACTATAATTTTTATTAAGTTTTTTCCTGCTAGTGTAAAGTAAGGAAAATGTTAGTTAGGGCTTTTCTATATTAAAGTAACGATATGTATATAAAAGTTCTTTGTGTCAAATATTATTTACATAAATTCATCTACATATTTTCATATATTTTCCTTAAGTGATTTAACGAATAGGTTATGGAAGTATCTTCCGCAATACGAAATCGATTATTGCCGCAATAATATTTTTCATCCAAGCAATACGATTGGCCATAAATATGGTGTTTTTCTGTGTTTTGTGGGATGTGACCTACAAATTAAAAAAAAATAAATAAATATATGTATGTATGTACACTAGGGTTATAACTTTTTTTGAGTGCAAAATACCACTCCAGCACCATGTGGGGAATTTTGTTCTGATAATAAAAAACTGTTTTTTAAGCTGATTCGGTGAAAAAAGTTTCCGCACCGTAAGCGATTCCTAAAACCTCCATATTATGTGTGAATTTTATTTTTGGAAATTGAAACCCATTTGATTTTGCATTAGAATTATGAAAAATGGTTTAATGTTGAAGATTATATGTATATGAATTTAAACAAAAACGAACTTATTGAAGACAAGAGTAACTGATTTAATGATGAAAATAAATAAAGAATAACAAAACTTCAACGCTTTCGGTGCGGAAACTTTTTTCACAAAAGAGGAAAAGTGACACCATATTTTTTTATGACCCACACGGATATGAGGTGGTATTTTTGATATTTGCAAAAATTGCAAAAAAATATATCCCTAATGTACACTTGTGTGTCCCACTACTTCTGAAACTGATTTTAAAAATTTATTTCAGGGCATAGAAGTACATCGTAAGAACCGTAATTAATGATTTGCAAACAAAGCAAAAGCAAAACGTTTGATTTTTATTTGTTTGTTGGGTATGAGTTATAATATAAGTTTAAACTGGGTACAAAGCTGAAAATCGGTATAACACAGGAACGGTAAGAGCAAATTCAAAAATATTTGTTTCTAAATTCTTTAGAATAAATTGATCTTTCAAACTGCATTATTGGTTTGTTTAATTTTCATAAAAATTTTAAAAGTTATAAAGCGTTATTTATAAAATTTATTGAAAAATTACGAAATATTTTAATGTAGGGTGCATAAATGAGCAAATGCATTGCAAAAACCAAAATAAAGCTTGGACATTTTTCTTTTAAATAATTTCATAAAAGTGAAGAAAACAGAGTTATGAAGAAAACTTGAAAAAGGCCGGCAGACCCGATTTTTGGCAAAAAATCGACTTGAGCGACCTCTAAACCTCTTCCGAAAAATTTGAAAAAATTTCAAAAATGCTTTACCCTAAAAGTTTTTAAATTATGATTGAGCCCCAAAAAATTTTTTTTGGGACACACTTAAGCTCGATTCACCCATGCGTTCCGAACAATATTTTTGTGCGGACAAAATTTTTTTTATATTAAGTTTGACGTTTTACTTTTAAGAGAGAGAGCAATGAATTTGTTCGGAACGTTTTTTCTTGAATTGGTTTAATTTTAATTCTTGTGCCGAACAAAATGAACTGTGGCCACTTTTTTTCAATTTGTACATAAAAGTTGAATTGAGCTGCCACATATTACATTTTTCGTTTTATTAGTATTGTGGTTATTTTATTGAACAATTTATGGTTTTTAATCCAAATTTTTAATATTTTTAATTAGGCTTAAGTTCATTAAATTTAATTTTCATTAAATTATTTTTATGAAGAAAGGAATTTCACAACATGAAAATGAATTAAAATTTATTGATAATTTTTCATTCTTGACTCAATCTGGGCTCGAACTCTCGTTCTGTGCTGAATAATTAAAAAATAAACAAAAATGGATGTTAAAGAAAATATTGCCCTGAAACTTATTGAGGAAATAAAAAATCCAGGAAGAGAATATATTAATGATATGGGAAATCGTTCATATAAAAATACTTACTTAAAACAAAATATATAGACGGAAATAAAATAATCTATTGGAATTGGTCGTAAGTAAATTTTAAATGGTAAATTTTAATATTTTTTAACATAATGTTTACCAATTATTGTAGCAAGTGAATGTTAATTATTTATAAACGATTCCACGTCATGAAAGCGCATCTCAGGAACAAGTGTGTGGAAAACACCGTTTGTTCTTCTTTTCTGTAATATTTTTCTAACTACACTCAGGTCTCGTTTATGCGATAGATGCGTTCCAAAATAAATCGCATAACTTGAATTCGCATAAAACGATAATCTAGCTTCATATAAGAACTTATGATTCGTTCCAAAATTCTGAAAAATCTCATAAACTCAAATTCTAATTAAAAAATCAAAACAAAATCGCATAAAAAAAATCAACAAATATAAAAACTAATCAAACAAAAAAAAAATTTTAGGTGATCTTTAAATAAAAAAAAAAATTCGTCTGCAAAACCGGAAATGACCAATTTAAATCAAATTTTTTTTAACTTAGTTCTAATTTTTTTTTTTTATCTAAATTGGCCTTTAGTGTCCTTATCACATTGTAAAAGTTTTATTATGGGACCTCTTGTAGTTTAAAAGTTATGCAAATTTCTTTACACTCGTGCATGTGGTTATTACAATGTTGTACCGTAAAAGTCAGGAAAGAACGAGTTTAAATTGAAATTTTTCTAACTTCCACCTCATTTTTGATTCTATTTTTACCGAAATTAGCCTCGTTGTAAAACTAATATTATGTGTTTTTCATTATTTTTAAAACACTCATAATTTCATACGTATCGGCTATGCATATAAAAAACACAAAATAAAATAAACTATAACGAGTATATCGTGATGCAAACTTGGTTTAATTTAAAAACGGTAAAAAAGCTTAAAAAACATCTAAAATTTCAAAAATGGAAAATAAAAAAAAAATCATTATTTTAAAAATCGCATAAATTTGAATTCGGATAAAAAAAATCCTCATAATGAGACCTTTTTACTTTCAACCTTTTTTGATTTTTGTTTTGCTAGTAAATGGGTTTTATGCAATTCAATTAATAATAATAAAACTAATTTTCTTCTTTCTTCCATTTTCACACACTCTTATAAAAAAAACTAATAGTATGCTAACTGTGCTGCCACTTTGTATTATCGTTTACATCTGTAAGCCATATGGTAGCTTTGTTTGTCCAGACAAATTTTCCGCGATGGGTGAATCGTTCTGCAGAACAATCTCTGTAAAAAAATTATTGTCCGGTCAAAAACATTATTCGGAACGCATGGGTGAACCGAGCTTTATGTACACTATTTTATTTAAAAAATGCAATTTACTACCTATATGTTTCTTAAAAGTTTTGCTCCCGAAAAGGGTGAGTTTTTTAGAATATAACAAGCCACTCTTTTTGGGAGCAAAATTTTTAAGAAACAGACACCAAATTGAATTTTTTTTATATAAAAAGTCACATTTTCTTGTAGAAAAGCAAAATGTCATTAGCTTAATAAACAAATAATGTACCAACAGTCGTCTAGCCTGCAATAAGTGCTATGTGTTTTTTAACAGGTTTTCGGGAGAGCGAAATAACTGATTTATATTATCCTTTAATGATACTTTATTGACATCAAAAGCCACAATGAATACTGAGTTAAAAGAAATTCGGATTAAATAGGTATCTGTTACAGAACGGTGCGTGATTTTTAAGAAAAACTACATATAACCCTTTTTGAAGCAGTCTCTTTTCAAAATATGTTCATACTAAAGAATGGCCCGCATAAAATCTGGACGCACTAAAAACATTATTACAGCGCCCCCTGGTAAATTAAATTCACCACTCTTTTTATATGTAATTTACAAAACATATTCCGTTATACGATATAAATATCAAATTTGTAATTTAAACATTCTTTAGTACTGACGCGATGGAAAAAAAGACGCGAAAACATTTTGCACATTTTCATAAAAAACCCAACATATAGTGGCAGTGAAATTGCAAAACTCCTTAAAATTCCTAAATCTACAGTATGTAGTGTTTTCAATCGTTACAAGACCACAGGAACTATAAACAGAAAACCAAAACAAGTGAAGAAAGTTAAGGTCAACAAAAATAAATAATCCTAGGATGTCCGACCGAGATCAAACTAAGAAATTTAATACAAGTAGAAGTACCATTCAGCGTATACGTGCAATCAGTGGATTGCACGAGTGATTAAATACCCAAACCGCACAGGAAAACAGGAGTCTGCAGGCAAAAAACGTGCTCGTCTATTATACATCAAAGTTTTAACGAAGTTTAAAGGATTGTGAAACATACGTAAAATTCGATTTTAAGCAGCTACCTGGAAACAAATTTAATATTGCAACGAGAGTGGAAACGTCGCCTCCAAATACAAGTACACTAAATTGGATAAATTTGGAAAAAAATTATGGTATGGCAAGCGATATGTAGTTGTGGTTTAAAGACTGATGCATTTGTGTCATCATCAACAATAACGTCAGAATTATATATAAATTAATGTCTACAAAAAAGAATATTACCACTAATTCAACGTCACAAACACTCAGTAAAATTTTGGCCTGATCTTGCGTCATGCCATTATTCAAATGTTGCCATGAAGTGGTACAAGGACAATGACGTAGATGTAATAGCGAAATATATGAATCCTCCTAATTGCCCACAGTTTCGACCTATCGAAAATTATTGGGCAAGTGTTAAAAATAAGTTGAAGAAGAATGGGCAAGTGTTAAAAATAAGTTAAAGAAGAAGCAAAAGACGAACGTTCAATGTTAAGAAAATGGAACAAGTACGCTGCAGAGGTGGGCTCGAAAGATGTGCAAAAGTTAATGGAAAGCATTAGGTGACATGTTCGTAGCAGCAAAAATTAAAACTAATTTCTTATTTTCTATAAATTTCTTTAAATTCAATCACCCTTATCGTGAATAATTTTTCCCTCGTAATTTTTCCTCTTTTCACATATTTGCGATCATGAAAAACTCCCATGAAAAAAAGGTAATTCAAAGGAGAATAATAACGTGAAAAAATGTTCACGGGAATAAATTCCCCTTATCGCGAAAAGTTTTTTCCTTCGTAATTTGTTCACGTTTCCCTTAGATTTTCTCACTTTAATTTTGCTAGGGTACAGAACATATATGTCAGTAGTTCCTCCTATAAATATAATATTAATGGTTATTTCCGTTAATATGGCACAGACCGCTATATTGGTCAACAAAATGCAAAACAACAGGTTGATTGCCGGCGGATTTGTGAAGTTTTTGAAAGACGTGGGGCAGAATTTTGGAAAATATTTTACTACATAAAATTTAAAGTTGCCTATCCCTCCGATACTAATAATTTAGCTTTATTTTTTAACTTTTCTTTAAAATATATACTTATTCTTTGATTTTTAATTTTTTCTAATCGTTCTTCTTTATTTTACATTCACTGGAACTGATAGCGTGAAAAATTTTTCACATGAGATTCACGATTGCTTTTTTCCCTTCGATGCGAATGAAAATTTCATGGGAACAAAAATTCCACTTCTTATTCACGAAAGGGGTGAATATATTATTTATAAAAATATGTATTTTCTTTTAAAATTTATAGCTGTTTTAATGCGTCCAGATTTTAAGTGGGTCATTCTTTAGTTTGAACACATAACACTTTTTGTTTATAGAAACAAGTTAAGCATTAAGTTCTTAATAAAAAAACTACTATGTTTGACTCAACACATAGCACTTGTTGCAGTAATATTTTGTATATGGGCATTTCCTGGGGTCACGAACGTACGTTCGTAAGCTTTTGATGTACAAATAATTTAGAAAACAAACTTTTCCTAGTTTTTTTTTGCGATTCGATAGCATTTGAGTAGCTCTATGCTTCGTACAAAATATGGATTTCATCGAGTTTAAGTTTTCATAATAAGAGTTATAAACGTGTGGTCACGAACGTACGCAAAATAGAAGTCAACTTCGGCTGACAGTAGTGAAATGTAAAAATCTGCCTAATGAAACGTAAATTTCAAAAGTGATTAATTTATTTTAAAAGTGTATTAATGTAGGTCTCCATCCAGTATTTACAAAATAAAATATCTCTCTTGGTTTTTATTTAATTGGCTTATGTACCGGTCGCGAACGTACGGATCGCGAACGTTCGATTTTTCCATATGTTTTTTTTATTATTATCACCATGCATTTTACCACAAATGTCTTCGAATTTCCTTAACAAAAAAACTTAATGCTCCTTTTACAATTGATTGTTATGGAGAGATTATGAAGAAAGAGTGTAAACATAACATATTTTTTGCATGTAAAATAAGTATGTATATAAAAATGTCTTTAGAAGTAGAAAATACAGGAAATTATAAAATTTTCCAGTTTCCAGCCAAATTTCCTCAAGAAAAACAGCTCAGATATGCTAGGAAACCATTCTTTTATAAGAACATAGACTTTTTTCTAAAAATAAACAATAAAAGACGATGATAATCAACATTTTATTTTTTCATCCTGGTAGACCATTCTGGGGAAATGGCTCTCATACGCCAAATCGATTGGTATTAGGGAAAAACTATCCTAAAAAATTTCTGACGAATCAGTTTACAATAAGGCATGTCGCACGCCCTCCAATATTTGAATACAATACCGGTCGTATAAATGGAACCTGTGCTATCATTAAACATTTTCTAGAAAAATCACTTTTATGGTTACCATAGATATGGTATCTTATCTATGAAATTATTTTGAAAAGTGCTTTTGAAGAGAAATTTATAAAAAAAAAGAGGAAGTCCGAATGTGGCCATTTTCGAAAAATTTAAGACTGCATGGCCAAATTTTTATTTACAAAACTTTCGTTCTGGGAATGACGACAAACCAGCATTAAATTCTGAAGATTGGAACGGGATTGCTTCTTCTGTTAAAGAAAAAGAAATGATTGGGCAATTAAGGGCAAGGGAGTCAAGCTAATGGAATAATAAAATTCACTACTGACAAGAAATGAAGGGCAAAAACAATATGTATTACAAGTTGTCCAAGTTTATAGTAGCAAATTATAATATTTAGTAAAATAAAAATAAGTAAAATCCGATTATAACGAGTTTTTTTTTTACAAATAGGTAAGTAAAAAAAATCAATATTGATATTTTTGTTAGTTAGGGCGCTTTGCTTTTTGGGTGACGATATGTTTATGCAGGTTATGTCAAAAAGCCATTAGCAAACCAAAAATAATTATAAAGACGTAAATATTCATTAATGTATAATTTAATTTTTAAAATTGTAGCCAAAAACTAAGGATTTTCTTAAACTTCGATGAGTACGCGACACGCCTTAATCTTTATAACCACTGAGTTGGGATTTGAGACATGATAAAATCCAACTTTTTATTTTAAGAACCACCCTAATGTAGGTACAATATTATTCATTAAAAAAAAAACTAAACTTAAAAAGTGGAATTGTTGCGTTTTGGTATGGACCACCTCAATTAGTATGGGTATCTCCATACCTACATATGTTTGTACGTTCATATTGACGTACATACCTACTAGAGTTGTCAACCGATTAAGAATAATTCGATTAATCGAACAAACAAAACCCAACTCTTGTTCGAATAATTTCAAAACGACGATTTTCGTATAACGAATAAATCGATTAATTAATGTCGATTAATCGAACAATGAAAAATTAATTAAATAAAAGCTTAGAATTTTGCTTATTCTCATAAGTTTTAAGTGATTTTATACAAAATGTAGGAAAGTTAAAAAATATTGTTGCCATAGCCCTGGTTGTAATTAATCTCAATGTTTAGTAAGCAAAAACCGTGTTGTGTACTCATTGTATTTCAAAAATGTATTTTATGTTCTTATTAAACAAATCGTAGCAAACAATTGAGTAGGTGAGTTGCAAAACTCGCTCATTACAAAATTAAAAATACGAAATGACAATTGATTATAATAGTTCTTTTGGCGCTTAATGAGAAGAAATGATTGCATTGATGCAATCAGAATATTTCGTCTAATAAAGCGCCAAAACAACTGAAAGAATCATTTGCCATCTCGTAATTTTAATTTTGCAACAAACGAGTTTTGCAACTTACCTTCTCAATTGCATCAGCTGTTTTATTTTTAAATCAAACGTTAAAAAATTTTCAAGAAAGGGGATTTTTAATTTCGGGTGAAAAATTTAGAAATAAACAAAAAGCTTCAAAATAAAAAATTGATTTACAGTGAACTCGTGAATACATGAACACTCAAAAGGGTGAACGTCTCAAAAACGTAAACAAATTTATTTTTACACAGACTATTCTAAAACGTGAACAAAATCTGGAAGCTCTAAAATGTGAATACATTTTTATACCCTCCACCACAATTAGTTGTGAAGAGGGTATATTAAGTTTGTCATTCCGTGTGAAACTTTTTTATTATTCATCTCAGACCCCATAAAGTATATATGTATATTCTGGGTCCTTGAGTAATTCTAAGTCGATTTAGCCATGTCCGTCTGTCTGTACGTCTGTCCGTCTGTTGAAAACACGCTCACTTTCGAACAACTCAGAAGAAATAAACAAACTTGGTGCCAAATTGCTTGTAGTTATCCTAAGCAGTTTGGGATTGAAATCTAGCAAAATAGGTTTAGTAGGATCAAAATGTGGAACCACCACCTAAAAAAATTGATAATTTTGTTACAAAAAATAAAATAACGCTGGAACAAGGCACGGAATGAGATAAGATTTTGCAAAAATTTCTTTTATTTGACTGGAAATAACGCTGTTAAATTTCATGAAGATCCGTCCATAATTTACCCCAAGCCCCATATAAACACTACTCCCGGAAAACAGTTTAGTACGCCTAAAACCGTAAAAAATAACGCTAGCGTAACAAAATTTGGTACGCCACAGTATTTTTAGGACTAGAAATAACACTGTGAAATTTCGTGACGATCGGTCCATAATTTACCCTAGGCCCCATATAAACCCTACTACCGGAAAACAGTTTAGTCGCCTAAAACCATAATTAAGAACAAATCGTCACAGTTTAAGATAATAATATGTAACATCATACTGATATTACTCCTTAAACATTCGAACTGTCGGTGGAGGGTATCAAAGATTCGGCACAGCCGAATATAGCACTCTAACTTGTTGTATTTTTGTTTACTTTTTAAAATGTTTTTTTTTTTTTTTTAATTGGGAAATCCCCGAATTGAGTTCACTTATTGGTTTATGTTACAGCGTTCTTGTTTCTTAATTGTATCCTTGTATGTATACGCTGACATCGCTAACATCGCTACGTTATTTATGAAGGTGAAGAATGTCATTAAAAAAACCGAAAGTGTTATCTTTGGAAGATAAAGTAAATATTCTTGAATTATTGCGAAAAGGTTATAGAGGCAGTGGCTTGGCTAGAAAATATTGTGTTGCTAAGACAACAGTTTGTTCCATTAAGAAGAAAAAATAGGAAATAACTAATCGTGTAAAGAAAAACATTACGTTCTTCTGAGCTTCCGAAGCTTCTACAAAAAATGTGACATCTTATTTAAAAAATGCAATTTGGTGCCTGTTTCTTAAAAATTTTGCTCCCGAAAAAGGTGAGTTTTATCGAATAAAACAATTTTTAAAAACAGACACCAAATTGCATTTTTTAAATAAAATGTCACATTTTTTTGAAGAAAAGAAACCACTATTATCATGCGAAATATAAAATTACCGGTAAGCGGACTGATGCTAAAAGCAAATGCTTTAGAAATTCACTAACAATTAAGCCACAACTTGTTGACCCGTTTAAAGAAAAGTTAATATCAAAAATGGAGGAACTCTCTTTATGTGTAAATCAGCTTGTACTGGAAGCAGCTACCAGATAGAACATACTTTTCATCATTGGAGAAAAGTGCTTAAAGAAAAAGCTTTGTTAAAGATGATCAAACAAGAAAACTTTTAAAAAAAGATGACCGATTTTTTCCTGTGAAATTTTTTATCCCTTAAAAACACTCCTTAAACAAAAAAATGTTTCTGTTCGTTTTTGTTAATTTTACGTGTATTTTTTATGTTATTCATAAGAAATTTATTTTTTTATGTATTATATGGAAAGTAAACTGAATTATTGCACATACATACATATATCTTTTGTTATTAAAAATAAATAAAATATGTTTTTTTTAAATACTTGTTTATCTATATATCGATATTTATCGATAGTTCAGATTTCACTATCGATATATCGATATTACTATCGACTGAATGTGTGTACTTGTGCGGGAAAACTTAAATTATTTCTTTATAAGGCTACAGTTCGTTGTTTATATCACTTTATTGAATGTATGAGACGTATTTTAGATGGCAGTTTTTTAAAAACTGATAAGTACCTTTCAGTACCGAAGTAACAGGGACTATAAGATATTCCATTGCAACTTAAAAAAATTTTCTAAATTCTAAACCCTTTCAGTCCCTATATAAAAATGTACAAATTTCGACTTAAAGGCCTTTAATTAGCAGTAAAAAGCATTGCTAAAGGCTAGATTACACTATTATACTTTGTATAAATACATGTCAAAAACTTAAGTAATATGACAACGTGTGATAGTGTGAATGCAATGTGTCACGAAAATGACAAGTATTATGAAAAAAGTTTGACATCCCATATGACTTCATCGTTTTTTGAAAAATTTCTAAACAATAATACTTTTTTATTTATATTTTTGTTTTATGATCAATGTTATATTTAATATTATTATTGAGGTTTTTTGTTTTCCTCACGGGCTAATATGATCAATCGTTTTTTTACCAAATGTAATTAAAAAACATTTATGGTTAATTTATTTTCTTTTCCCAACGTTTCGTTCGCTTTTTTCGAACTTCATCAGGGGTTATTTTTATTCCATAAAAATAAATTAGGGTTTACATTTGTATTGCACTTTTTAACTATTTTATATTAAAAACTGGACTACACGACACAGAAAAAGTGCAATACAAATGTAAACCCTAATTTATTTTTATGGAATAAAAATAACCCCTGATGAAGTTCGAAAAAAGCGAACGAAACGTTGGGAAAAGAAAATAAATTAACCATAAATGTTTTTTAATTACATTTGGTAAAAAAACGATTGATCATATTAGCCCGTGAGGAAAACAAAAAACCTCAATAATAATAATAATACTTTTTATTGGATCAGGGTTGCATTTTATTTCATGTGTGAGTGTTTATACTTTGTGTGATGGTGTGAACAGAAACTGTCAGGCTACATTAGATTTTTTGACAGTCGCAACAAAACTCATTAGATTTCTATCACACAAAGTATTATGGAATACGTAAGACTTGTGAGATAGTGTAATCTAGCTTTAAGCAATCCATACCACTTGCCATTCTTGTTTTTTGTATTCATTGCTGTAATTCAGCGCGAATTAATAATAGCAAGTAAAAACTTGCGGCAAAAAACTGCGTGTGTATAGCTGCTGTTAGATGCCTTCATAGCTGTATTTTAAATAATAAAAATATCGATATTTATATTTTTCCTATCGATATTATCGATATTTTAAAGGGAATAATAAACCACACAAATGCTTGGCAAACATACACATTGTTTCCGTTTGGGGTTTGCCAATAAACAACACAAATATTGTCCGTACAAACATTTATTTTCATTTTTGTTTTGTTTTCAATGAATGCAGACGCCAATAGTGCTGCGGCAATTTTGTTGCTTTTTGCTTAAAACGGAGAAGAAATTATAAAATAAAGGCAAAACATTTAAAGTAAAAAGTGATTTAAACAACGAGCAATATGGCAAGCAATACCACTAAAAAAATTTAATTTAAGATTAAAAATTAATTGAATTGAATACATTTAGCATTAGACGCCACAAAAAGTTGACAAATATCCAACATTTCTGCCAAATACCTATTAAAAATTTTTTATATTTCTGCAAACATTGCTTCAAATGTTTGTCCAAACAGCAAACACCCCAATTAACAACACAAAATGTTTGTACAAACGTTAAATTTTGACATGTTTGTCATGCCATTTGTGACGTTTATTAAGCATTTAAAACTATCGATAATATCGATAGTCTATCGATAGTTTCCCAGCACTAATCCAGAGTAATATCGGATTATTAAGAAATTAAGGGTTTAACGGTTCCTTTAAGTAATACAGCGATATGGAGTTACGATGAAAAATGTTATGCATCAAAAAAAGCTGAAGTCATAGCGGATGGAATGGAAGATTTTCCATAGTAATTTTTTTGTAAAAATAATTTTTTTATTCGTTATTCTCATCGATTAATCGAAATAATTTTTAGATTTAATCGTTTGATCGAACGAACAAAAACAATTATTTGAATTATTCGAATAAAGTTGAAAGGCGGATAATTGACAACTCTAATACCTACATACGTACATCATCTAATAATCTTATTATTTATGCAATTTATTTATTAAAATTGTTTAATTTTTAAAACAAGGTTAAAATCGCAATAATTGGCTGCTGTGGCAGTCCAAAAACATTAATTACACAGTTTGCAATTAAATTTTGTTTTATAAAAATGTGAACAACTTAATAAACGAAATGCAAGTAAAACTGAATTGACAAAGTCCACAAACATAAAAAACCATCTTGCCATAGGTCAGGTTACATTAAAAAAAAACAAAAACTTTAAAACCGACATACAAAAATCACAAAAACAAATAAAAGTCGGTATATAAGAGTAAAAATTAAATAAAAATCAAAAGTAAAAGTAAATATGTACTAGGTACACTATAATGTGTAAGTATGTATGCATGTGTATGTTTGGTTTTTGATTTCATTTATGACAACTGTTACTACTACTGCCATCAACACCTTCTCATTTTCTTTTTACCTTCAATATTTGATAACAATAACAAAACAAACAAAACTTTCACAATATTTTTTTTAATTGTTGGTTCAATGTTATTGTAAACTTTAAAAGACAAAAAAAGAGGAAGAATCAGTTTAAGAAGAAGATCAATTGTGTACAACAGACATTTTGCGTGTTGTTTTTATAAACGAACATGATCAAATGAATGGTTGGTTGGTTGGTTAATGATCTTTTAAAAGCATCACAAAAAAGCTACTATAATTAAAATGATGTTCAATAGCTTTGAACACCAATAGAAAAGATGAATTTGGTGGAAAAATCTCAATCGAGAGAAAAAAGAAAGCATCAATGTTTCATTAAACAAAATTTGAAATGGAAGAGTCATTAAGAAGTGAAAAAAGTAGTAACAAATACGACATTAGGTTTGTTCCATTACTCAAGTTTGGACCCCTGTACTGTAAATTAGAGCAGTTTTGAAAAATATGAAAGATGACGATTTTTTCTCTAGCATTGCTTGTTTAATCTTATGTCAAAGTTTTTATGTTTATAAAAAGTCACTTTTTGTGTTGTGATAAGTGTATTTTATTTAAGTTTTTGATAACTTTAATCAAAAATAAATAAGATATTGACCATAATTAAAACAAAGTTGGATAATAATTTGTTAATTTCAACAAGTTAAGCGGCTAGCTTTGATTTTTGTTTAAAATAATTTTTGACGTATGCTGAAACAAATTCTCATTTTTGTTGTAATGTTGTATTTTTTGCCATTGCAATGCCACCCGTATTTTTTCACCAAGGGCTTGACAGAAAGAAATTCTTCTTTTGGCAAGTCATCATCCAGACTTGAAATTTTTGTTGCAGCAATTTTTGAGTTTATTGGTGAGAAGATTGGGGAAGGCCACTCATTTTCATGTACTCTGCAATTCTGTTTTGTTATTGTTATTGTTCTTACACTTTTTAACTTGAAGTTGGCTGTAGGCAGTAGAAGAAGAGGAAAGCAAGATAAAAATACAAAACTATGGTCTTATTTTCTGGACACTTATGCAATTTCAAAGCAGAAGTTTTAAAAATTGCGGCAACAAAAATTGCAAATCTGGACCATGACCAAGCAACTTTTCTCTCTCTCTCTCTCTTAAGCAAGAAAAAAAGTAGGTCAGCTGTATTTTTAACGCCACCAAGGCAAACTCGAGGAAGACTCGCAGTAGAGTTCACCAGTAATGAATTCGTCTTGAACTCCACCGAAAAAGTGAACTTGCTTTGTCAGCTTCTTTAGTTTTTGAGAAAAGTTCGTAACAATTAGATTAAGAATAAATTTGTCTATTAACACGACGGGAACACAAAAAACCAAATAGTTGACACAAAGTAGAACGTCAAAGTGTGTTAATTTATTTTTTACAGCATTATTTAAAATTCTCTTAATAAACACCACATTTTTTGTTTGTCTTTATATACCCTTCACCGAAGGTAAGAGGGTATATATAACTTTGTCATTCCGTTTGTATGTTCCACAATATTGATCCTACACCCTATAAAGTATATATATTCTGGGTCCTTATGAAAAGCGAAGTTCAAATCCGGTTGTCCGTGTATATGTTGAAATGGGTTTTCCGAAAACCCCAGAAATGATGTGTACTATGTTGATATATATTTATGTCACATATACTCCGTTTAAGTTTGCTATTGAAATTCAGCCAGATCGGTCCAAAAATGACGGAGATATGAGCAAAAAACCACGACTACCTCTAAATTTTTCCAAAAATCCCTTGTTGTTGTTGTATTTTTTTTTATTTCTGTATATCTTGAGAACGGCAAGAGCCAAAGTTTCCAAATTAGGTACACACATTAAGGTTGCCAATACACACCGCCCTACAAAATGTGGGCGGGATTGGAGAAGTGGGCGTGGTACCTCCCGTACAAAAAAAATTAAAAATTTTATAAAAACCTTAATTTTAGGGCTGCCATATGTCCTATGGATATGACTTATATATCAAAATATCGGAAATTTTTAGTAGAACATATTTTATAACTCGGGAAAATCGGTTCAGATACAAAAAAGTTATGACCAAAATTAAATACCCATTTTCGGGAACCATAGATCTCCCCGAGTCCAAGCTTTATAACTAAAGTAAATGGTAAATTTCTTCTTCAACACGTCGGTATATAAATCTGCAAAATCGGTTAAAAAATGGCAGAGTTATAACCGAAATACTGAATCCACAAAAATTACTCTTTTTTATAATTAACTTTGTTAAAATATATATTTACAAGTTTATATAAATGTTTATATATAAATATAACTTAAGTAAATGGTAAAATTCTTCCTTAACACGTCGGTATATAAAACTATCAAATCGGTTAGACAATGGGTAATTTATGAGCAAAATGGTGAAGGGTATATAAGATTCGGCACAGACGAATATAGCACTCTTACTTGTTTATTTTGTTTATGTTTTAACAACCGTGTTGTAATTTACACAATTTGCATGAAAAACAAAATCTGGTCTGCTTCGTTCCAAAAGAAGCAGAATTTTATTTTCTGAAGACCGCTCTTATTAACACAAATTTAAAGTATGGAAGCACTTTTCGTGCCAATTGGGGCCCGAGGGATCCGAAACTAGAGTTAAGAAGCAGACCTTGTGTAAGTAATCAAACAGCTGTTAAAGTATAAGCAAAATAAAAAGGCAAACGAAAAGTGGTGTTCATTAAGGCCGTATTCGGTTATGCCGAGTCGTTTTATGAGAGAAATTTATTCTTTCTATGTTTTTCGCGAATTAAACCCAAAAAATAAAGAAACAGAGCTATTATTTGAAATGTAATTTGTAAAGAAGTAAAAACAAATCATACGACATTGTTTTTAAGATTTTCCACTTTTATTAAAAAAAAACAAAAATAAGAACAATAGATGATTTTTGCACTGTTTTCATTCGTATTAATAATTATACAGTATAGATCAAAGTTAAAGTAATTATTTTGGATTTCTCTTAATAGTTAGATAGTTTAATTGATAATAAAAATGTATCCATACTTATTTGATCTGTTATTTTTGAAAGTGGTATAAGTCCACTTTCGAAAATATTAGATAGCATTTATTTTAATTAGATATATGTATGTTATAATAATTTTATATCTATATTTTTTTTATCATCCATTCAATGGAGTGCAGTTTGATCATAAAATAAACAAACGTATTTTGGCTATGACAAAAATATGTTTTGTTTGAAAATGGAATTAGTCCATTCCAAACTTTCTTATTGAAATTATTATTTGATTATTATGACTTTAGTGCACACTGCACTTTAGCAGACATAACTTTTCATGACAGCAGAATTCATATGTATGCATCGGAAGAAACTGTAGCATCTAGAGGTGCTGAAGAAATAGCATTGTGATGCCATTTAGCGCATAATAAAAACTTTTATACAAAAGGCTTTTAAAACGTTATTCCACTTTGCAAAACAATTTCGATTGTATCATTTTGCTAGTAACTTACAACCTTCTTCTGCTGGCTGACTCTTTGTATGCCATTTTGAAGTGGTTAAGGTGTATTATTTTGGGTGATTTGATGTTTAAACAGTGTAAGAGAGTAGAGTTAACGGTAATCTGCAAAAAAACAGTTTTTGCAAAAAGTGTATTTTACAACGTTATTCGCGGCTGTGCTGCAATTGTTAAATAACATTAGTGGTATTCACACCGAGCTTGTTAGTTTGTTAGTCATTAATCATTATTTTTTTATACGCATTTTGTTTTTGTAGCACAGTCAAAATGCTGAATGCATCGATCTCCAAGCTTAATTATGATTTAAGTAACATACATAAATGGGCAGCTGCAAATGAGCTTTGTCTCAACCCGAAAAAATCGAAATGCATCGTTATTCATAAGCGATTTCTTAATCTTGATCGTCTTTTTGACGTTAAACTTAATAACAAGCAAATCGAAATCGTAACCTCTGTCAAAAACCTGGGAATTATATTTAATGACATTCTCTCCTGGACAAATCACGTCAACAGTGCTGTGGGACGAACATATGGAATGTTAACAACACTCTGGGCCACTCAACATTGCAACCAGGGGTGCCAGATAATTTTTTTAAAAAAAATAAAAAAATCGGCAAATTAAAAATACCTATTTTAAATACAATAAAACCTATTCTTACTTACAAATAAGAACAATTCAGAATTATCTAATGTTTATAACTTATGAAATTTTAAAAGAATCAATCAAAATAAACGTTTTACAAAGAAATTGTAGTTAAATATAAATTTTTTTAATAATTAGTATTGTGGTTATTTTGTTGAACTATTTATGGGTTTTAATCAAAATTTTTAATATTTTTAATTAGGCTTAAGTTCATGAAATTTAATTTTTCATTAAATAATTTTTATGAAGAAAGGAATTTTACTACATGAAAATTAATTAAAATTGTTATTGACAATCTTTCATTCTTGACGTGGCTGGGGCTCGAACCCCGTCCGGCAGGTTACCATGACATGTTTCGATTGCAACCACTCAATCTCCTCAGATGGATTTGCCGTCTTACACTCGCAGCCATCGACGACTGCTGACGTCAATAGTCAAACATCAATCCTTAAACCAAATGTATTCTTACATTTGGTAGATCGAAATTTGCTTTCCTGAATGATTATCCATTTTAATTTTTTCCCTTACTTCTGTTTTTTCGTACTTTTGTCAAGAATTTTTCTTGAAGTCCAAGCACATTTTTTTATACCCTCCACCACAATTAGTTGTGAAGAGGGTATATTAAGTTTGTCATTCCGTGTGAAACTTTTTTATTATTCATCTCAGACCCTATAAAGTATATATATTCTGGGTCCTTGAGTAATTTTAAGTCGATTAAGCCTTGTCCGTCTGTCTGTCCGTCTGTTGAAAACACGCTCACTTTCGAAAAACTCAAAAGAAATAAACCAACTTGGTGTCAAATTGCTTGTAATTATCCTTAGCAGTTTGGGATTGAAATCCAGCAAAATCGGTTCAATAGGATCTGAGCTATGAATCAAAATGTGGAACCACCACCTAAAAAAAATTGATAATTTTGTTACAAAAACTAACATACATGGTGGAAAAATGCACAGAATGATATAAGATTTCGCAACAGTTCGTTTTATTTAACAAGAAATCACGCTGTAAAATTTCTTGAAGATCCGTCCATGATTTACCCTAGTCCCCATATAAGCCCTACTCCCGGAAAAGAGTATAGTAAGCCTAAAACCCTAACTAACAATGCTATCATAACAACTTTTGGGACGTCACAGTTAAATAGGACTAGAAATGAAACTGCTAAGTTTCGTAAAGATCGGTCCATAATTTACCATAGGCCCCATATAAAACCTACTTCCAGAAAACAGTTTAGTACGCCTAAATCCGTAAAAAATAATGCTATCGTAACAAAATTAGGTAAATCAAAATTTTTTAGAACTAAAAATAAGACTGTGAAATTTCGTGAAGATCGGTCCATAATTTACCATAGGCCCTATATAAACCTTACTCCCGGAAAACAGCTTAGTACGCCTAAAAACGTAAAAAAGAATGCTATCATAACAAAATTTGGTACATCACAGTATTATTGAACGTGAAATAAGACTTTAAAATTTTGTGAAGAACGGTCCATCATTTACCATAGGCCCCATATAAACCTTACTCCCGGAAAACAGCTTAGTAAACCTAAATACGTAAAAAATAATGCTATCATAACAAAATTTGGAACATATAAGTTTTACAGGACTAGAAATAAGACTGTGAAATTTCGTGAAGATCAGTTCATAATTTACCCTAGGCCCCATCTAAACCTTACTCCCGGAAAACAGCTTAGTACGCCTAAAAACGTAAAAAATAACGCTATCATAACAAAATTTGATACATAACAGTTTTATAGAACTAGAAATGACACTGTGAAATTTGGTGAAGATCGGTGCATAACTTACCATAGGCCTCATATAAAGCCCACTCTGGTAAAATAATTAAATACGCGGTAAACTTTCTTCCAGTTTAGCTTCATATGGCCAGAAAAAATGTTATGCAATTTTTTGATATACGGTCCATAATTTTCCTTAGATTTCATTTTAGCAGCCTTCTGAAATTTACTGCAAACGCTTAAACTTATTGCACCGCTGTATTGAAATTTATGTTTTTTAATACCAGAAATCGTTCTGCAGAATTTGGGATGATTGGTTCATAGCTTAACATGGCTTTTATATAATTTGTTCTCTTGAAAATCATTTAAGTTCATCTTAAACTGATATTCTACTCAAACTTTTTAAAATTGATTCTGATTGTCGATCAATAATTTTATATAGGTCTAAACCGCAACAAATTTTAATGCAGATGTCTGTTTTTACAAAGATTATAATAATAAATAGACATCATACAGATATTACTCCTAAAACATTCGAAGTGTCGGTGGAAGGTATCAAAGATTCGGCACAGCCGAATATAGCACTCTAACTTGTTTTGTTTCATTTTGTCTTTTTCTTTTCTGTTGACCCTTTTCAGCACAACTTGAAGGACAAATGTACACATAGTTTTTTTTAACTTTCTTATAATTAAGTATATTCCATATACAAATATTTGAGTTTGACATTTTTATTAAATCCGTTTTAATATTAATATCAAAACAGTTTAAATTATTAATTTTTAAATAATCTTTAAAAAACGAATAACTTGCAAAGATAAATTTTCCAGTGAACATCAAAACTCTGTTACATTAAAAAATTCTTTCCACATTTGCGGAAGAATGTGGAAGGACCAAAAATTGTACCAAATGCTGCCATAAAATGTTCACGTTATAAATCTGAAATTTTTTGCCAAAAAGTTTGCAAACTTATTTAATTTTCCTTACATAAGAATTGGCTATTTAATTTATGTACTAACATCGTCCTCAATTGCGTTATAATCTTAATAAAAAAAAATTATTTAATTATCAAAGTAATTATAATTTAAATAATATGCATTGATAGCGAATATAAATTTATCTTACCTTTATTCTTTTGTAAGTATTTATCTATCCATTTTCAAACACAAATATAAAGTGTATTATATTTTCCTAATAGAAAAAGAAATTTTAACTGAATTATTTTGGGTTTAAAAATTATTTCTTTTTTAATTTTGGCCTTTAATTCTTCATAGTGGAATATTTTTCAAATAAAAATGCATTAACCCAACACACATTACAAACACTGCATTTAATATTGAATAAAACTAACCCCTTTTTCTTTAGTAGAAGCGCTGAATTAATAACAGTTGTCTGTTTTCAATGTTACAACTGTTTCAGTATCGCTTAAAGTTAGTGTATTATTATCAAACAAACAAAAAGTAATCGCCTTTTACGTAATAGTCAAAAAATCGGCATTTTTGGAGCAAAAATCGGCAAATCGGCACTTTGATACTATAGGGGCAAATAATCGGCAAAATGCCGATAAATCGGCAAAAATGGCAGACCTGATTGCACCCCTTTAAATATTAGAATGCTTCTTGCTAAAGCTTATGTAATACCATCTTTGCTCTATGGGTGTGAAATTTTCTCAAATTTCGATATGGCTCAGTCTCCATGTTTAACACAAAACTTTTTAGAATCTCATTTGAAAACCTCCTTAAACTACGAACACTTTTGTGTTTGTACAAGATTGTCTATGAGAAAACACCAAAGTATCTACATGACTTACTTAGATTTGGGCGATCCAGTAGGGGTAAAGGAATTATCGCCATAAGATATAGAACGCTTGTATCTGAATGGCAATTTTTTATCAATGCCATACGCCTCTGGAACGAACTACCATATCACATCCAGCTATAAAGTAACGCATCAAAATTTAAAATTGAAGTTCTAAAACTATACGCTTAACGTCTCAAATGATTGTTTAACGATTTGGTGTTTATGATTTAAAATTGTTCAATTACTTTTTATATTATTTTTATGATAATAAATTTATAATTTTTGTTAAAATGTTTAAATTAGATATTATTACTATTTATTATAATTCTTTAAGTTAATTCTTATAAACAAATTAATCTGTTAAGCTTTATAAAATCCTATGCTGTAATTTTAAGATTTAATCTTGTAGCATAGGACAGTCAATGAAATAAATAAATAAATAAATATTTAACGCGCTACCGGATTAACATTTAACAAATTAACGACACGGAACCCCTGATAAAATAGTTGTTAGTTGATAACTCACAATCAGCTGTTGCAGTTTCTAAATAAATATAATAAAAAAGTAATTTGTGATACATTTCTAAAAAAATATTTGTGTTTTGGCAATCTTCGTGTACATTGAGAGTAAGTATGTTAATTAAATGATTTTTATACCCTCCACCACAATTAGTTGTGAAGAGGGTATATTAAGTTTGTCATTCCGTGTGAAACTTTTTTATTATTCATCTCAGACCCCATAAAGTATATACATATACTTTGGGTCCTTGAGTAATTCCAAGTCGATTTAGCCATGTCCGTCTGTCCGTCTGTTGAAAACACGCTCACTTTGGAACAACGCAAAAGGAATGAACAATCTTGCTTGTAGTTATCCTAAGCAGCTTGGGATTGAAATCCAGCAAAATCGGTTCAGTAGGACCAGAGCTATGAATCAAAATGTGGAACCACCACCTAAAAAAATTGATAATTTTGTTACAAAAAATAACATAAGTGCTGGAACAAGGCACGGAATGAGATAAGATTTTGCAAAAATTTGTTTTATTTGACTAGAAATCACGCTTTTAAATTTCGTAAAGATCCGTCCATAATTTACCCTAAGCCCCATATAAACCCTACTACCGGAAAACAGTTTAGTACGCCTAAAACCGTAAAAAATAATGCAATTATTAAAATTTTGGCTCGTCACAGTTTTATAGGATTATAAATTTTACTGTGAAATTTCGTGAAGATCGGTACATAAAATATACTAGGCCCCATAGAAACCCTACTCCCGGAAAACAGTTTAGTACACCTAAAACCATAATTAATAATGCTATCATAACCGAAATTGGTACGTCACAGTTTTAAAGGACTAGAAATGACGCTGATAAATTTCGTGATGACCGGTCCATAATTTACCCTAGGCCCCATATAAACCCTACTACCGGAAAACAGTTTAGTCGCCTAAAACCATAATTAATAACAAATCGTCACAGCTTAAGATAATAATAAAATCATACAAATATTACTCCTTAAACATTTGAACTGTCGGTGGAGGGTATCAAAGATTCGGCACAGCCGAATATAGCACTCTAACTTGTTTTATTTGAAAGTTACCAGACTAACACAGTTTTAAAAAGGGGGTCGTTCACAGTTGGTAACTTTAACAAATTAACAAACTACCGAGTAACAAATTAACAAGTTCGGTGTGAATACCACTATTAATCTTTTTATTTCGTTAACTCCTCTAAATTGTAAAAAGCAGTCTCTCCAAATTATCGGAATTCGACTGTATAACTAAAATTAAGATTAAGTTAATTATGTATTTAAACGTCTTCATATTAATTACTTTTTACATAAAAAATCCATTTGGGTAAAGCTAAATGTCTATAAAAATTTGGACTTAAACTTGCTCTTATTTTTACTTTTCATAATATTTTATTTTTGAAAGTGGTTAAAGTCCAATTATATATATTTGTTCCTTTTACTCCTCTGGGGAGCATAGGGCCGCAATTCGATCATATCATAAATCATAATGAAATTAAAGGATGAACATTGTAGAAAGCTAAGGCGGCCAGATTTTGAAAATTAAAACAAAGGACATAAACAAAAATGTCCTTATTGTAAATGTGATACATTTACAATAACAAGCTGTGATATTTAATTATTTTTATTTTTATTTAATTCTAAATAAATTCGTGTTTTATGTTGTAAAACTTGTGTGTTTTTTATTATAAAATGTAAATTTAACAAAGATTAAATATTTAATAAATTAAAATCCCAGATGAAGTTGGAAAATACCAACGAAACGTAGGATGAAAATATAAATAAATAATTTTTTATTTAAATACAAATGACCTTGAAAGCCTGTTTAGATCAATTCTAAGAAAAATTATAAAGATTCAAGAAAAAGGTCGATTAATAAGTAATATTGAAAAATTTATTTGACTTCAAGATTTTTTACATATTTTAAAGTTATATAATGTCAGCTCATTATTGGTTTCACCTACCGACCATTTAAAAAAAAATTTAGTTAGGTATTGGGAATATATATTTTAAATACCCCCTTTCAGAATCCAAATCCGGTTTCTGAGATAATAAGCATTGATTTTGCTCCATATCGACTATTTTAAAAATGTTAATTTTTCTTCAAAACATATCCCAAAAGCAGTAGGGAAAATACAAGAAAATCTTATCGGGTATATTTTCAGAAAACTTCATGTAAACCTTCATTGTTGCTTTTCTCCACTACGATATATAAAAATTTACATTTACTTTTTAATAAGTAAAAAAAAAAAAAAAACGAAAAAACGAAACTTTAAAATTCATTGCACTAACTTATTCAAAGTGTATGAGAGTTCAGTAGGAGAATGAACAGCCCAAGCATGTCACGTCATTTTCTATACGATTTGATAGAAAAAACCGGTGACCGTCGTGAAATAAAATTTATTTTAATTTATTTTTAATTAAATATAAACAATTTTAAAAATAAAAATGACAGATTATGAAAAAAGAGGACACAAATTTTATAGATTACCGCCAGTTAAAAACAGGATTGTCCTTTTAAAAAAGAGTAAGTTGGCCACCTTAAGAAAACATCACTTGAATTGATAAACGTTCGCCAACATTTTTAAATATATTCAAACCGTGAATATCTCGATACATACATAAAAAAAGTTACTTGTACCGCTTTCAAAAAAAAAAAAAAAAAAAACCAGCTCATTTATTAAAACAAAAAAATGTTGTCAAGTCTTTAAAAAATATATTAAAGCCGGGGCCATATTTCGTCTTTCGACATCGATCGAAATTCCCTTTTAAATTGTTTGGTAATTTTGATCGTTATAGAATGCCGTAATGTGGCTGTGGTTTATACCCAAAACCGCGAGAAGGGAGACTTCCACATGGAAGGCTTAATTTTTACATTTGTGGGAAAGTTCCGCCTGTGGCGGTTTTCCCCAGTTGTTGTTGCTATTCGACAAAAGCTGCTGGATTTCTAATAGCGGTAGGGATAGCTTCGGCTCCTAAACAAGGGGCGAGTGTATAATTTTTGTCGGATTATATACTCAAAATGCTACCTGTGTATCAAGGCCCATCTATCAGGTCTGCTTACTTGAACAAAAACAAACAACGACATGTATTTTGTTTGTGTAAAATTTCTTTTTAGTTGTCAAAAACTTACTACCACATATACAAAGCAAAAGGAAAACACGTGTACCCTGCAAATAAAATTGGAGCACCTGATCCATTTTGATAAAATGGACTACTCCATGGACTTGTCCGATGTAATGCAAGCATGGACCATGTCATTGTTAAAAAGTGTTTGTAGTGAGACGACATGTCTTCGTTTTTTAACGACATGCTTTCGTTTTTAAACGACTACAAAACTAATCCTCTTGAGTATACCATGGAGTAGTTTTAAAACTACTCCTAAGTGGTCCAAAGGTGGGTTATATGGTCCTCTCCTAGGACATCGTAATGTTAAATAGACCAGGTTTTTTCCATACGTTTGGGTTAGTTTTGGACTAGTCCTGGTCCCTTGTGGACTACTCTTTACACGCGTGTTTGGACTGGTCCATGCCATAAACGTATGTGTGGGAAAAAACAATAAACGTAAACAAACATATACATGCATATGTAAGCAAAATATAAACAACTTTTGACAACTAAAAAGAACATAAGCAATGATTATCAGGCTTCTTGCGCAGACCTATGCAATGGGCCTTGCTGTGTATGAAGTATCCAAGCAGACGCGAGGGTTGTTGGTAAACGCATTGTTTGTCACCTAATGCTTAAGATTAAGCATGACATTAGGCCATATAGCAGGTGTTCATGTAAATCATTTTCACATTGCTAAGAAATGAAGTCAACATTTCTATCAGACTATATTTCGAGCCCTAACCGCGAAAATAACGTAAGCGATTTTAATTTTCAGTTTATTTTTCTTTATAATTTTCAATTTTTGTTTGTTTTAATTAATTTCTTTATTGACAACACTTGCATCATCTCCTTAAATGTCATGGTCACATAAGGTACCGTTACGATTTTATAGCAAGAACAATTTTATCGTAAAGCTTCGTACAGACGGTGGTCAGATCTTACAATGTTGTAATTGTAAATGTAAAATGGTGCCATTGTCAGATGCATTAATTTTATACATCTGCCAAATGAAACTGAGCTTACAGTGCTTCTAATTTTATAGAGTCACATAAAAAACAACATTGCAAACAAAACAAGCTATAAATGATTAAAATCTGTTAACAACTTTTGATTTTATGTATTCACAAAAGACGAAAAATTTTAATTAATTTAAGAATTTTATTAAACCGCCATATAAATTTTTCGTCTTTTGTGAATACATAAAATCAAAAATTGTTAACAGATTTTAATCACTTACAGCTTGTTTTCTTTGCAATGTTGTTTTTTATATGACTGTATAAAATTAGAAGCATAGCTGCATTTTTAAATTTTTTATGAATTTTTAAAAACAAAAATTCCGAAATTTCAATAAAAAAATTATTGTTATTATAATATGGGGAACTTTGGGCCCCACCCGGCACGGCAAGGCACCGTCGGATTGACCTGAAAAATTAGATCATGATTTCTTACACCAAACTTCATATTTTAAGCAGCGCAAATAATTAAATTTAAAAAAAAAAAATTGCGACCAGTCCAAAAAATGAACAATTATTCGGAAATGACGTTGGAACCTTTGAATTTTGCAAGACTATTAAATTGCGTGCATTGTGTTTTATCGATTTAATCCGTACCAAAGCTTACAGCACATTTTGATTCACCACAAAATACTTAAGCAAACTGATGAATGGATTATATCTTAAAAATTATGTTTGACTCTTCAAATAAAAGAAAGATGTGGTTTGTGTCTAATGATGCCGAAATCATCTTAAAACTTCTTCATTTTTTTCTGAATTCTACTATGCAGGGTTCAGAGCTGAACCGAATCATGTCCTTATGACTTGAAACGGTCATAATAAACTACACTGATAGAAAAATGCATCTTCATATTGATGATGCCCTAACATCAGAATTGTGACATCAATGTTTCTACATATGACATCAATAATGCAAAAAGTAACATCAATCCAATCTTCATACAATTTTGTCATTTTTTACGTGTCATCTATTTAATGACTAAAGTGACATCAAATCGTTGCCACATTTTGTATATTATTAACATTATTTTCATATTATTATAAGAAGCAAAAATTCCTATATTCTATTTTTTTAAATTATTTAGTTAAATACATCAAATTTTTAAAGTAGAATTATTACGAAAACCATGTGGGACATGGTGCTGGTGTCTTATTATTGAGAGTTCTGCTGTAACCAAAGGTCGTTATTCAACAAACGTGAAACAAACATATGTAGCGGGTAAGTTAATATTCTCTCACTTTGACATAATGACAAACTGTCATTAAATTTATGCTAATGTGTCCTTTCTCCGATGTTACTGCGTCATCGCACTGAGGACATGTTCGTCAGTTCTGTGATGCCGATGTGTTATCCCATTGGTGACACAATTTCATTTTGACCCTGATGACACTTTGGCCAAGTGATGTTAAGGTTGACATCATTATGAGGAAAGATATCATGGGGTCAAAAACGAAGACACTTGTCATAGTACTGATGTCAAAATACAACAGCGATATGACGCCTTTTCTATCAGTGTAGTGCGAAGTTCTAATACCATGTTCACACGGACAGCAATATTCGTGTGAACATGGTTCTCTTATTCATGTTTCGCGCCCCAAACATGATTGAAACGACTTGTTCCCCAAACAAAATTTTGAGAGCGAAACAGGTCGTTTCATTTTGAAACAGGCTGCGAAACAGGAAAAATTTACAATCATCTCCAATTTCGATAACATTTATCGTTATTTTATCTGAACTAGCTCTCAAAAAAATCAAAACAAAGAAAAAAACAAAATAAAAATAAATGTTTAATAAAATAAAGTGATCAAATTAACATTATAATATTAATAAAAGTATTAAATAATATATTTTTAAGTTTTATTTACTTTTTTATCTTTTTTAAAAAAAATCACACTAACAGCACAAAAAAAAAATGGCAAAATGAAACAAGAATGAATCGTATGAACAGCATGTTTGGCAATCTAGTTTCAGAGAGCGAAACGAGCGCAAGGGGCACAAAAAGGGGATTTTTCAAAAAAAAGTGTCACAAAAAGGGGAATTCTGAGAAAAAAAGGGGCAACTTTAAAAACAGGAAAATTAAAAAAAAAAAAACAAACATGTGTATTTAATAAATTATTTTCATCGAAAACTAATCATAACAAAAAATAAACTTCATATTTTTAAAACAAGTTAGAGTGCTATATTCGGCTGTGCCGAATCTTTGATACTCTCCACCGACACTTCGAATGTTTTAGGAGTAATATCTGTATGATGTCTATTTATTCTTATAATCTTTGTAAAAACAGACATCTGCATTAAAATTTGTTGCGGTTTAGACCTATATAAAATTATTGATCGACAATCAGAATCAATTTTAAAAAGTTTGAGTAGAATATCAGTTTAAGATGAACTTAAATGATTTTCAAGAGAACAAATTATATAAAAGCCATGTTAAGCTATGAACCAATCATCCCAAATTCTGCAGAACGATTTCTGGTATTAAAAAACATAAATTTCAATACAGCGGTGCAATTAGTTTAAGCATTTGCAGTAAATTTCAGAAGGCTGCTAAAATGGAATCTAAGGAAAATTATGGACCGTATATCACAAAATTGCATAACATTTTTTCTGGCCATATGAAGCTAAACTGGAAGAAAGTTTACCGCGTATTTAATTATTTTACCAGAGTGGGCTTTATATGAGGCCTATGGTAAGTTATGCACCGATCTTCACCAAATTTCACAGTGTCATTTCTAGTTATATAAAACTGTGATGTATCAAATTTTGTTATGATAGCGTTTTTTTTTTACGTTTTTAGGCATACTAAGCTGTTTTCCGGGATTAAGGTTTATATGGGGCCTAGGGTAAATTATGAACTGATCTTCACGAAATTTCACAGTCTTATTTCTAGTCCTGTAAAACTTATATGTTCCAAATTTTGTTATGATAGCATTATTTTTTACGTATTTAGGTTTACTAAGCTGTTTTCCGGGAGTAAGGTTTATATGGGGCTTATGGTAAATGATGGACCGTTCTTCACAAAATTTTAAAGTCTTATTTCTCGTTCAATAATACTGTGATGTACCAAATTTTGTTATGATAGCATTCTTTTTTACGTTTTTAGGCGTACTAAGCTGTTTTCCGGGAGTAAGGTTTATATGGGGCCTATGGTAAATTATGGACCGATCTTCACGAAATTTCGCAGTCTTATTTTTAGTTCTAAAATATTTTGATGTACCAAATTTTGTTATGGTAGCATTATTTTTTACGGATTTAGGCGTACTAAACTGTTTTCTGGAAGTAGGTTTTATATGGGGCCTATGGTAAATTATGGACCGATCTTCACGAAACTTAGCAGTTTCATTTCTAGTTGTATTTAACTGTGACGTCCCAAAATTTGTTATGATAGCATTGTTAGTTAGGGTTTTAGGCTTACTATACTCTTTTCCGGGAGAAGGGCTAATATGGGGACTAGGGTAAATCATGGACGGATCTTCAAGAAATTTTACAGCGTGATTTCTTGTTAAATAAAACGAACTGTTGCGAAATCTTATATCAGTCTGTGCATTTTTCCACCATGTTTGTTAGTTTTTGTAACAAAATTATCAATTTTTTTAGGTGGTGGTTCCACATTTTGATTCATAGCTCAGATCCTATTGAACCGATTTTGCTGGATTTCAATCCCAAACTGCTTAGGATAACTACAAGCAATTTGACACCAAGTTTGTTTATTTCTTTTGAGTTTTTCGAAAGTGAGCGTGTTTTCAACAGACGGACAGACGGACAGACAGACGGACATGGCTAAATCGACTTAAAATTACTGAAGGACCCAGAATATATATACTTTATAAGGTCTGAGATGAATAATAAAAAAGTTTCACACGGAATGACAAACTTAATATACCCTCTTCACAACTAACTGTGGTGGAGGGTATAAAAATACATTATATATTACAAATTGTTTGGGAAAAACACACACACATATGTATATATATGTATACATACCTATATCGTAAAAATCCATGTCTTGTTTGCAAGTAAACGTTTATGAACTGTTGCATAAAATTTTTATTTCAATTATTTATACAAAACAGTAACTAATTACTTGTGTATAGAACGAGCAGCGTTGCCAGAAGATAAGGAAGGAAAATCTTCATTTAACGAAAAAAAATCTTATTTTGAAGAGAGAAATCTAAAATTTTTTTATAACAAGGGCAAATAAGAACATATCCCTCATTTGCTGCAGGCCCGGAATGACTCAAAAAAATCAATTTCGAGATAAACGCAATTAAAGTTTTTGATTTGCTCTAACTACTTAGAAAAAAATAAGACACATTCTCTTCAAACTGGGAAAGTATAAAGGATATAAAGATGAATTTAATACACAATATAAAGAAAAACAAAGCGAACAATTCTGCATCCCTAACTTCGAAATTTCATTTTTTGAGTTATGCCGGTCTTGCAGCAAATGAGCGATATGTACTTTTTATTATGAAAACTATGTAAATTGAAAAACATAATATTTATACAAAAGTTTTTAGTTAAATTTTTTATAAAAATTTTTCTAAAAATACATTTTGAAAAACCAATAAGTCTGGGTTCACACTATGAAAGTTTTCTTTCAGAAAGTCTGAGCTTATAGATGAGAGGGAAAGAGATCATGCTTTTTTCTCTCCTCTCTCACCCATAAACTCAGACCTTCTGAAAGAAAACTTTCTTAGTGTGATCCCAGACTAAACAACAAGCTGATACAAAACCTTATTGTTTTAAAAAATTACTGTTTAAGAAACTGTGAAAAAATTATTTATTTTGTACAAACAAACTTTAAGTTAAAAATCTTAAATGTTAAAAAATGAAAAAAAAACTTTAAATCATATGTTGGTCAAAAAATCTTCAAATATAAGATAAAATCTTCATTCTGGCAACGCTGAGAACAAGCTTAAAATAGTGTAATAACACTACTTACAAAAACAAAAAATAATTCATAATATGATTTGAGACAAAAAAACTTTTCATTTAAATAGATAGACATATGTATATATATATACATAAATATAAATATTTGGCACTTGGATAATTTTACTTTTTACCAAAAAATTTAGGTTACGAAAAAACCTCGAGGAAAAAGCATATAAAAGTATTGATAGGAGGATAGTTAATATCAGTGGTGTAATTCTGTAACTTATTACCCTGCGGGAAATTAGTGTCAATTGGTCCCACAGACTGGTCCTAGGAGTTGTGAAAATAGAGCAGGTACAAAAAGAAAGAACTCATGACTAGTGAAAGGAGAACCAATCATGTAACTGGTTTATGAAGAACAAAAAGGTAGAAAAAGTAATGCATTACAGTACAGTCTTCACCTGTGGTGTGATACATTTTTTTGGGAGTGTCTAAAATTTGGCTCTTAAATTTAATTCTAGGACTTGTTTTATTGAAATAATACTACATCGTATTGAAATAATACTACATTTTAGTAACTGTCACTAAACATGTCCACTGAGAATAGATTTGTTACTGGTCAATTGGTGTCAATTGACCCCCTTCAATGACAACCCCATGTAAAAGTGATAGGTCATATTCATAGAAAGTGTTAGAACTAGAACCGGTCTCTACCACCAAAGACCTATCACGGGACTACTTTGGTGTCAGTTTGCTTCCCTCTAGGGTAACGACAAAAATTCGTCAAATTTTCCCACAGGTGTTTTTGAAAACGTAAATCTATATTTTTTAATCAATTCATCACTTGGAATCCAATCTTCCAAGTAAAAAAATACGCTCAGCGGATGCACTACTATGTGGTAAAGTAAAAACATATGAAGCAAATTTATATACCTAAGTTTGGATATAAATTGTCACCCAGTTTTTTAAATTGCCAATTTCGTACCAAAATGATTCAGGCTAAGATATTTTAAAAATTGCTTCATAGTTTTATCGTTTGATCTGTTTTCTAAAAGTTTAAACTCTTTAACAAAATCCTCTGGGTTAGTAATTATGTATATCAATAAAAACGAAAACAATTTCAAAGTAATTTATGTCTTCAGCTGACTTAATAAATACTGGATCTAAAACCTTTAATGAACTCAGTCTCTTATCGCTAATATTAAAAGGGGCACACAAAACTACAAAATGATACAAAAGGGGATTTAAAACAAAGGGGCCAAAAAAGTGGCACGGCAGTCAAAAAGGGGCAAAAATGCGACTTTAGTCGCATAACGGTAACGCTGGTTTACATCGTCGTATGAACATAGCATAAGCCATTTCTGTAATAAATTAAAAAGGGTTTCGTTCCTAAGTTAATGGTTTCAGAAATTAATGGAAGTTAAATTACTCAAACTGAAAATATTTTCGAATTTTCTTTTATGACTTGGTTCGCAATGCGAACCAGAGCTGATGCGAAGTATGTAGGTACGATATAATCCAATATATATACGAATAATTATGGCCTTATTTAAAAAAAAATAAAACAGGCTAATAAAAGGTTTATGAAACGAATTTTGTATGAAAATCGGTTTAACAAACCTTCTATTAACCTGTTTTATTTATTATGAATAAGGGGTTTAATATGTAGGCAGTTTGTTTTAAAAACAACTTTAACCATAAAATCACTCGTATTTCACTTTAAAATTTATGTGTTTTACTTTTATGTATATCTCTCTTTGCGGTCGGTCATCAATCAAATTAATCATTTTTATAGTGTTTTTTTATGAAAAATCTTAGACCCGAATTATTTTTAAGCGTATTTTTAGATTATCGATTAGAAATAATACTAAATAATTCTTTCACTGCTGCCAAATAATATGCAATACTTGTTGTTTGTACTTTTATTTCTGCATATTAAATTAAATTAGTTCAATAATATGGATTTTTATTTACACTTTTACACATTTTGTTAAGGGTTAAATTAGGAAAAAGAGGCAGCAGTTGTTTTTATTTAAATCGATTTATTTCACAAAATATTGCCTTTTGAACTTATTTGAACTTCACTGTGTTTCACTGGTTTCTAATGTATATGATTTACTTTTTTTTTTTTTTTTAATTTATGTAACTAGATATTAATATTTGAAATTTCTCAAGATTTTTTCTTAGAAGTAAAACGCGGTCAACACGCAATACAAATAATGCAACAATAACAAAAACAACCAGACAATAAATCAACTTACATAAAAAAAGCTCTTAAATACAGAATCAACAACAAAAACACTTATGTGAAAAAGGCCTTGATAAGAAGAACAATAGTAAAATGGGAATTGGTTATAACAAATAATACGTTAAGGCGGTTAAATTTTGAAATTATGATAAAGTTTTTTTGTTAAAACATTTTCAAGGAAACCCACTTTTGTTTTCGTTGCAATTAGTTATCTTAAAAGATGTTTAAAACACTAATTTATTTAAAATAATTTTTTTTTTTAGAAATTTTTTATCTTATTTCAATAATATTTTTTTAACAAAAATTTTTTTAATATTTTTAAAAATAAAATTTTTTTTAATTTGTTTGGTACATTTTTCTTTTTAATTTTATTATAGTTAATAACTTTTTTTTAGCTTCAAACACTTTGGTGCTTGATAAACAACTAATCATTTAACTTGGCTTAAACCACTAAAACCCGCCAGTCAGCTAAACATTGAAACGTCTAAAGTTTAAAGCTAGGCCGCTTAAAAAAAAATACATTTAAACCTGAACGCGAGCACACTATTGTTGTTTGTTGTGTGTGCTTTTTTGAATTTTAAAAGTTGTTGTTGTCAGTGAAAGAGAAACTTTAAAGTTTAAACAACAACAAAAAAAAAAAAGAGTGATTACTTTAGTAGTTGTTGTCGCAGTTACTCTTTTATCTTTAAATTTCACACAGTTTTACATTAAGAGCTTGAAAGAATGCATTCAATTGAATTAAAGTTAAAAACTGGTAGGAGTTAAGGGCCAAAAAAACATAAATGGCTTGACAAACACGTCAACATTTTACTTTTGCACAAACCTTTTTTATTTGGTAATTGCAATGTTTGTTTGGTAGGACAAACGTTTGAATCTAGTTTATAGAAATATAAACAGTAAAAACTTTGCTTGCTTTTTAAAAATTAATAGCTTTTATCACTTATTGGGCACATTCATATGACGTAACTGTTGCGCAACCGTTCAGTATTTTCTATACAAAACTTTTATAAGACGTTAGAAGAAGTAGCTATGCAACGCAAATAGCAAGAAAGCTACTAAATAATGGGCACATTCAGACGTAACTGTTGCGCAACCGTTGAGTGTTTTTCATACAACGGGATTGGGCGTTGTTAATATTGCTGGCACTGACTTGAAAAGGTCATTCACATTCCCGGATAAGATCCTAGCGATCAACGGAAGGCAACGGAGGTGATACTGGATCACATCGTAAGGGGGTCTGTAGTGACAATTTACGTCGATAGTCAGGCTGCTTCAACTTCAAATTTTTATTTCATCCGAAGTAAATAGTTTAATCTTTTTTGATTAATATCATATAGGATTTTATTGTAGTTTTCACTCAAAATAATAAAAAAAAAGTAAGAAAGTATAGTCGGTCAAGCCCTATCATATGATACCCTACACCACAGTAATTAAAAACACATCATGCTTATGTGTCCATGTAAATATGGATTTATCTTTGTTTATAAACTTCATGAAAATCGGTTTGAAAGTTTGTGAGAGGCAGAAATTGCCCATTGCCTCCCCTTGTGGTCCTATTTTTAAAAACTGTATAGCTAATGTGTCCCTATAGATATGGATCTATCAATGTTTTAAATTTCATTAAAATCGGTTGGAGAGGCAGAAATTGCCCCTATTTCCCCTCGTGGTCCAATTTTTTTTTTAATTTATACATTTTGTGTCCATATAGATATGGTTCCTACGATTCGGCCCATTTTCAATAGGCTTGGTCCTTGTGCCAATAAGAACCTATGACCCAAATGTTATCAAATTATCTCCAAAGTTGCGACCTGTACTTTGCGCACAAGGTTACATGGACAGCCAGCCAGCCAGCCGGACGGACATCGTTAGTTCGAGTCAGAAAGTGATTCTGAGTAGATCGGTATACTTTAAGGTGGGTCAAGGACCACTATTTTAAGGCGTTACACACAGCAGCACAAATGCATAATACCCTCTCCACTATTGTGGTGTGGGTATAAAAATTATTTAATTTAGTATCTAAAATTTTTATTTTTCGTATTTGTCTTCAAAAATGTCACGACCAATCATTTTTGAAAGAATAGTGAGAGTATGTTTCAGAGAACTGCAAAAATCACTATTTTTCTTGATTTATTCATACGCTCAAATTTACATTCACTCTTTGCCTGCAAAACAAAGTTTAACGTTGGTAAGTTTTACATCGTTTCGTACACATTTGATTTTTGCATGTGTGCGTTTTTATTGAAAGTGCTTTGTTTGCATGTAAAGTCAAAAGGCACACATTCTTATACTTTTGCATTCAAGTAGTCATTGTCCACTCGATGAGACGCTTTGTTAACATTAACAACAATAACAACAATAAACCACTTGATGAAACGCTTTGTTACCATTAACAACAATAAAAACAACAATAACAAGAATACATTGTACATACAGAACTACTGTACTTTTTAAGAAATGATAAACAAATATTCTGTTTCTATGGAAATTGTTTGTACCTACATATGTGCGTATAGTTTCATTTCAATTTTTTTTTCATTTATTTTTTTTTTTTCTTGTAACTGCTGAATGCCTACATGAGTAATAATTGCTTGATTTCTGGCTTTTTTGTTTGTATTTTTTTTTCTTTGCCAAAACAATCATTGTCGGACCAAACACACAAACATCTTGATTGACAAACGATGGAATAAATAACAAAGCACGATGCGTATTATTTGAATGACTGCAAACCAGCAGCGAATGTTTGCGGTAGCGCAAGTTTAATTGTATGACCGCAAGCGAGTGTATTTGTTGGCGTTCATTTCCTGCGATTTTTTTGCAATCGCACAAAGCCGTTCTCTGGTATGTTTATATGCAGCATATTTGAGTGCAACTTCAAATTTTGCACTATTTGAGTTGAGTGCAGATTTTTGTATTCAATCTGCGTTAAGTGATAATCAGGGAAACCATAAATATGCATTTTAAGAATTTTGGCATCGATTTGCTAGTGCATATTTTACCGTTTGTAGCTGTTTTTTGCATAATATAGTTAAAAGAGCATTTTCACAGCAAATTTTAAGTTTATAGCGCATATTTTGCCTGTTTGAGCGCATATTTTAATACATGTTAAATTTTTTATATGCCTAATTCGCAGCAAATAAAAAAATTTTTTTTTTGCCAAATTTTGGCTTTTCTGTTTTAAAAATGTATCTTTTCTGCAAATTAAATTCTCGAACCAGTTTACATTTGCCCTAAGCTTCTATTAATAAATAACTTTAACTTCCTTTGAAATGTAAGCATTAATAAAAAAATTTTGCGACCGTCCTTAAAATCCCTTTAAGACAAAAATATTTGGCGCAAATAACTTTTATATTAATTTTAACCTGTGAGCCAATGACTGTCCATAGTTTCCAAATAGGGTTAAATCTCGAAAATTCGTCTCTAAATCACTGAATATTATATCGGGTGATTTTTTAGCTATTATCTTTTTGGCAACACTGGTTTAAACAGCTGAAGCACGTTTCGTGTTTTGTTTCACTGTCAAACATCTTCAGTTTGGTCTATAATTTAACCATGAATCGTCTTACAAACGAACAACGCTTGCAAATTATTGAATTTTATTATCAAAATGCGTGCTCTGTTAAGAAAGTTCATCGCGCGCTTCTTCCATTTTATGGTCAGCTAATTTTTGGCTCAATGGGTACGTTAATAAGCAGCATTGTCGATTTTGGAGTGAAGATCAGCCAGAAGCATTGCAAGAGCTACCAATGCATCCATAAAAAGTCCCAGTTAGGTGCGGTTTATGGGCTGGTGCCATCATTGGACCGTACTTCTTCAAAGATGATGCGAATCGTAAAGTAACTGTGAATGGTGAGCGCTACCGTGAGATGATATCCAATTTTTTTTTTGCCCAAAATGCAAGAGCTTGACTTGCATGATATGTGGTTTCAACAAGACTGTGCCACATGCCACAAGACCGGTCAATTGGCCGCCTAGATCGTGCGATTTAACGCCTTTAGACTATTTTTTGTGGGGCTATGTTAAAGGTCATGTCTATACACACATGCCCGCTTCAATTGACGCATTGGAAGACAACATTGAAACATTTATTCATGAGATACCGGCCGAAATTTTTGAAAGAGTATGCCAAAATTGGACTAAGCGGATGGACCATTTGAGGCGCAGTCACGGTCATCATTTGCATGAAATGATTTTCAAACATTAAATTATATGGACCGTACTATCGATTCAAATAAAGATTTCATGCATTTTTTGTGAATTTTATGTTTTTTTTTAAACATTCCTATAGCTCTTAAAAAATCCCCCATTAGTTTTAGGATTGTTGTTATAAAATGGAACGAACTGTTACTAAATTGTTAAATATTTTATTTTTAAATTATAAATTTCTGAATTTTTTTATGCCATATTTTTAACAGTTTTTAGGGCATATTTTCAAGTTTTTACTGCATATTTAATGCGCATATTTCTGGTTTCCCTGGTGATAATGAAAAAATTTGCAATATCACTGAATTTTATGTAGTGGTAAAATAGAGTGCATTGATTTAAATCAATATTTAGTGCTCTACCCCCAACTATCGCATATATGCATTATTATTTGGAATTTTAAGATCCAAAACGTTTTTTTGTATCAAGCACCAAAATTTTACAGAATACATTTATTTACATCACTTGTTTTACACCGATCGCACAACAAATTTATTAAATATGTATGCCATATGAAACAAACCTTATTAAACGTGCTCTGCATATCAACACTTAAAAAAAAGTAAAAGAAAGAAATGCTCAACACAAAAAATTAAACAAAATAAAAAATCAACAAAAAAAAACAAATAAAGTGAGTCTCCTTCAAAGTACAAGTTAAAAACATAAAATTAAATTAATAAAAAAAAAAAAAAAAAAAAACAGTAGGTATCTAGTCGCTATTTTTTTATTATGGTCTTTCTTTTCTTAAATTTTATACCCTCCACAACTAATTGTAAGACGGTATACTTAGTTTGTCATTCCGTGTGAAGCTTTTTTATTTTTCATCTAAGACACCATAAAGTATTTATATTCTTGTCCGTCTGTTGAAAACACGATCATTTTTAAATGCCTTAACAGAAAATAACAATATTGTTGTCAAATTCTTTCTGGTTCTCCTAAGCAGTTTGCGATTCAAGTCCAGCACAATCGGCTCAATAGGAAAATTGTTATTAACCCACATTTGGAACAACCTCCCTGATAAATTTGTATTTTTTGTTACAAAAACTGAAATTTTTTATGGCAGAATGCACCAATTAACATTAAACATTGCACAAATTCGTTTTATATGACTAAAAATCATAATATGATAAAGATCGGTCCATAATTTACCATAGGGCCCATATAAAGCTCACTCTCAAAAAACATTGAAGTACACCTAAAAACGTAACAAATAATGGCTATTGTAGTCAGGGTTGTTATGCTTTTTTCTTAAAAAATCGCCAAAAGTTTTAACAAATTCGTCACGAACATTTAACAAAATCTTCAAAATATCTTTAAATATTTAAATTTTAGAAATCGGAGGCAAGAAAATAAATATATACATTGGAGCGACTAACCAAAAAAAGTGCTCGATGTACCCTCCTAAAAATGAACCTTGGACTTTTTATACCCTCCACCACAACTAGTTGTGAAGAGGGTATACTAAGTGTTGTAATTATTGTCTCTTTTAGTACTTTTAAATAAAAGACTGCAATTGATATTTTAATAGTTAATAAGATTTCATTTAATTATAAAAAGGTAAAAAGAATATAACGATGGTTACAATTCAACTTGAAGAAAAACGTGTGTACTTTTCTGTATATCAAAACTAGAATGTTCTTCAAAATTATGACAGTAGATCTTCTACAATAAATTAGTGATGTCAATTCTACTTATTGATACAACAATTCTCCCACACTTAAATTTGGAATCTTAATTACTCCATTACATAATCGTCCAGGTGCTTCGGAAGTCTTCGTTGCCTTTGAGTTGTTCGGTGGGAACTCCGATCTTGATTTTGTTCTGATGCTTGCCTTGGACCTTGTATAGGTGTTCCTGACTCGGCTGTTTCCCGCGGTTTTGTTGCTAATCGAGACGTGCAAGGTAATTCTTCGTAGTTGGGCAGAAAAGTAACTTGCGGTAATACACCCACTTGCTGAGGTAATGGTTGATTTTCTTCTTCGTTTTCATAGCGCTTACTCGGGTGATTTTGAATATCGGCCGTATCCGCGAGATAAACGTTAGTAGACCGGAGCTGGTTTATGTGTCTTTTAAAAATGTAGCCATCATCAAGCTTAACGATGTAATGCAGTAAACCTAGCTTCTTCAGAATAATGCCTAGTTTCCACAAATTTTTATTCGACATGTAATATTGAGCCTGAACTCGGTCTCCCTCTCGCAATTGCCTGGTCGGTCCTGGTGATGTTGATAATTTCCCCAATTGTATAGGTTTCAATGCATCTAACTTTGTTCTCATCTGTCTTCCCAAATACAGTTCTGATGGACTTTTGCCGTTACGTAGTGGTGTGGCTCTGTATTTGAATAAAATTTCCCTAATCTTTGTGGATATCGGTAATGCATCTTTTTCCATGGCTGCTAAGCGCTGCTTTAACGTCTGAACGTTCCTTTCAGCCAATCCGTTCGTTGCTGGATGACCTGGGGCTATAAATTTTTGGAAAATAGCTGATTCGTTGCAGAAATTAGAAAATTCTTCGCTTTTAAAAATCGTGGCATTATCTGAAACCATGACGTCCGGATACCCATTTCTTGAAAAAATATTTTGTAAAATTTGAATTGTCGAAACTGAAGTTGGCGCAGCTGTAGTTATCCCCACTTCAGCCCATTTGGACTTTGAGTCAATGACAACAAGAAAATGATGTCCTTGATACGGACCTGCATAATCAATATGCACTCGCTGCCAGTTGTACTCAGGTTCCTCCCAAGGGTGAAGAATCGCTTTTGGAGGACTTTTTGCAACGGAAGCACATGCAGCACAGGAACGAACGTAGTTTTCAATGTCTTTGTCGATGGACATCCAATATACGTATCGCCTTGCGAGCTGTTTCATTTTGGTTATGCCAATGTGTGTACGGTGCAATTCTTCCAATACTGATTGTTGCAATGATGATGGTACAACTACTCTTTGCCCCCTGAACAAGATGTCACTATCAATCGTATACTCGGAATCGGCTACATTAGAACTTCGTAGCTTCTCCAAAATGTTTACCAGCACAGAATCCTTTCTTGTTTCCTCACGTATTGAATATAAATTTAGTTTCGTAGAATTAATTTGGTTTAAAGTTGAAAAGCAAATGATATTTACTTCACGATCTATAAAATTTTGAACAGTCGTACCTGAATTTATTGGCGCTCTCGATAAGCAATCGACATTAACGTTTTCGTTACTTCTTTTCGTAACAACTTCGTAATTATACCCACTTAAAAACGCGGCATATCGTTGAAGACGTGAGGCTGTCATCAATGGCAATTTTGAGTTCTGGTGGAAAATACGAGCTAATGGCTGATTATCAGTCACTAGTTTGAAAAATCTACCATAAAGGTATTGGTGGAAATGTTGAACGGCGTATATTATGGCTAAAGCTTCACGGTCAAGTTGCGAATAATTCCTTTCCGCAGGGGATAGAGATCTTGATGCAAAAGCAATCGGCTTCTCTTCCCCCTCAACTAGGTGTGACAAAACTCCAGCTATCCCTGTGGGACTAGCATCACAAGCAAGCTGCACTGGAAGCTCGGGGTTAAACGGCATAAGCACTCGATCACTGGATATCTCCTTTTTTAAACAATTAAAGGATTCTTGGCAAGCCTGTGTCCATTGGAACTTTGAATTTTTCAATAACAATTGTCGTAATGGTGTTGTTATTGTGGATGCGTTTGGAATGAACTTGGTGTAGTAAGTAATCATGCCGAGGAACCGACGAACATCATCAACGCTTTCAGGCGTTGGCATTCCCATAATAGCCTTTACTTTTGATGGGGACTTTTTGACCTTGTTAAACTGCACTGTGTGCCCCAAAAATTCAATTTGGGTTTTGAAAAACGTACACTTTGAAACGTTTACGTGAAGGTCGTTTTTATGGAGTTGATTTAAGCACTTACGTAAATTAGCTTTACACTCAGCTTTTGATTGACCGTGTACTACAATGTCATCAAAATAAGACTCTGTTTTAGGGACTTCGCGTAAAATTTGGTCAATTATTCTATTAAATTCGGATGGAGCTGTCTTTATGCCAAATGAGAGTCTGTTCATGCGGTAAGTGCCCTTATGTGTGGAAATAGTTTGAATCTCGCTTGATTTATCATCGACAGAAACGTGTAAATATGCCTTATACAAGTCAAGACTGCAAAAGTATTTAGAATCTCTAAGACTGTTGAAAATCTCATCAATTTTTTTTATAGGATAATGTGCGTCTACAAGTCGCTGGTTAACGCCGACTTTGTAGTCGACGCACAAACGAACACCACCGTCGGCTTTCGGAATAACCACCAGTGGGGATCCCCAATCGCTATTATCGGTTTTTGTAATTATTCCTGCATTTTCGAGATTTTCCAATTCCATGTTGACGCGTTCTGTCAATGCATATGGAATTTGTCTCTCTTTAGTGTAAACTGGAGTAACGTTGTCACGCAACTTTAACGAAATTTTATAATTGGGAATGCACCCTATTTTCTGTTCAAAAACATTCGGGAATTCCGAAATTAATTGCTGCACATCGTCACATTCCTCACTCCCCTCTTCTGTTATTGCGTTTAAATTAGTTTCATCTAATTCGTCTAATTTCATACCAAGCCGTCGGATCCAAACCCGGCCTATTAGTGCAGAATACCCATCTGGAACTACAACGAGATAATCAAGGATTGACGATTCCTTAAATGTAACGTTAACTTGAACTTTTCCGATTGATTGAATTTTGTTGTGACTATACGATGAAAATGTTGTACTTATTGGGATTAATTTATCATGTAATTTTAACGTTTTGAATGCACTCATAGGAAGAAAAGTATAAGCAGACCCAGAATCTACTTCAAGTTTGAATTCTTTACCCTCAATACAAACGTTAGCGTAAAAACGCTCTGCATAAGAACTTGAATCAATTATTTTATAAATTCCATATTGTGATTCATCTTCCTGTATCTGGTTCGTAGAATTGCGACCTGCACTGTATGTTTTATTAAGACCGGCATTAGGACCATCCGCCAAAAGAGATGTGATGCATACTTTTGAAACATGCCCACTTTTATTGCACAAATGGCATCTTAACTTTGATTTGTCACTATGACAATCATTCGCAAAATGATTATTTTTCCCGCATCGTAGGCATAGGCCGGCAATTCCCAGCTTACCATAATCAATTTTTGATGGTTTTTGTTGGTTGTATTTACGCTGCGCGTTATTTAAACGTTTTGATTTCTTGTTACTTGAAATTTTATTTACCTCCGGTGTTTCGTTTTTTGTTAGATTTGTGAGTTCTTTGGCGTCCGCCCTTGCGGCCTCTAACGCTAATGCTTTCTCTACTATTTCTTCAAAAGTTGATGTACCTGCTTGTAATAGTTGTTCTCTTATGCTGTTGTTATTAATTCCCCTGATAAATTGCGCTCTTAAAAATACCTCGGCTATCGAAACGTTGCATGCACATGGCGATATGAACTCGCACTCGTTTATGTCCATTCGCAATGTAGCCACAAATTCTGCTATAGACTGTGTTTCATTCTGGTATTTTAGTAAAAACTTATGTTGAGCTACCAATTTATTTTTCTTCGGCGCCAAATGCGTTTCCAAAATTTTCAGTAACGCATCGTATTCCAGATCAGTAGGAGCCCTAGGGGCAGCTAACGCTGACAACATGTTGAAGTTTTTTGCACCAATAGAGTTGAGCAGCAGTTTTGCACAATACTGCTTATTACCTTGAACATTTTTCATAGTCACGTAATTTGTGAATCTATGTATGTAGTTTTTATAGCTTTCTTTAGTAGAATCAAAAACGTCGAAATTTGCTATAACTGATGTATTAATGTTGTTGCTCTGCATTGCACTCTGCGCCATTGCCGACACATTCATCTGCGTAAGTTGTGCTACCATCGTCTGCTGCAACTTCATAAATTCTTCGAACTGCTTGGAATCCATCTTTTTATTTTGTTTTATTTGCACAGAATCTTTATTAACTTTTTTTTTTTTTCCACGAATTTACTCTCGTCGCCAATTGTTGTAATTATTGTCTCTTTTAGTACTTTTAAATAAAAGACTGCAATTGATATTTTAATAGTTAATAAGATTTCATTTAATTATAAAAAGGTAAAAAGAATATAACGATGGTTACAATTCAACTTGAAGAAAAACGTGTGTACTTTTCTGTATATCAAAACTAGAATGTTCTTCAAAATTATGACAGTAGATCTTCTACAATAAATTAGTGATGTCAATTCTACTTATTGATACAACACTAAGTTTGTCATTCCGTGTGAAACTTTTTTATTATTCATCTCAGACCCCATAAAGTATTTATATTCTGGGTCCTTGAGTAACTCTAAGTCGATTTAGCCATGTCCGTCTGTCTGTCCGTCTGTTGAAAACACGCTCACTTTCGAAAAAACTCAAAAGAACAAAACAAACTAGGTGTCAAATTGCTTAAAGTTATCCTAAGCAGTTTTGGATTGAAATCCTGCAAAATCGGTTCAGTAGGATCAGAGCTATGAATCACAAACCTAAAAAAAAATTCATAATTTTGTTACAAAAACTAACATAAATGGTGGAATTATTCACAGAGTGATATAAGATTTTGCAAGAATTCGTTTTATTCAACTGTAAATCACACTGTACAATTTCGTGAAGATCGGTCCATAATTTACCCTACGCCCCATATACACTTTACTTCCGGAAAACAGTTTAGTACGCATAAAACCGTAAAAAATAATCATTTCATAACAAAATTGAGTACATCACAGTATTATAGGACGAAAAATAAGACTGTGAAATTTCGTTAAGATCGGTCCATAATTTACCGTAGGCCCCATATAAACCCTACTCCCGGAAAACAGCTCAGTACGCCTAAAAACGTAAAAATAAGGCGATCATAACAAAATTAAGTACATCACAGTATTATAGGACGAAAAATAAGACTGTGAAATTTCGTTAAGATCGGTCCATAATTTACCGTAGGCCCCATATAAACCCTACTCCCGGAAAACAGTTTAGTACGCCTAAAAACGTATAAAATAAGGCGATCATAACAAAATTTGGTACATCAACGTTTTATAGAACTAGAAATGACACTGTGAAATTTCGTGAAGAGCGGTGCATAATTTACCATAGGCCTCATATAAAGCCCACTCTGGTAAAATAATTTAATACGCGGTAAACTTTCTTCCAGTTTAGCTTCATATGGCCAGAAAAAATGTTATACAATTTTGTGATAAACGGTCCATAATATACCTTAGACTCCATTTTAGCAGCCTTCTGAAATTCACTGCAAACGCTTATACTAATTGCACCGCTGTATTGAAATTTATGTTTTTTTAATATCAGAAATCGTTCTGCAGAATTTGGAATGATTGGTTCATAGCTTACCATGGCTCCAATATAAATTGACCTCCTGATAATCATTTTAGTTCGGCTCAAACTGTTACGAATCATGATAGTTTACTCAAGCTTGTTAAAATTGCTAAAAAAAAAGCATTAAACTTTCTGATTGTCGGTCAATAATTTTATATATGATAAACCGCAACCAATTTTAATGCAGATGTCTGTTTTTATAAAGATTATAATAATAAATAGACATCATACAGATATTACTCCTAAAACATAAGAAGTATCGGTGGAGGGGATCAAAGATTCGGCACAGCCGAAAATAATTTCACAGTGTTATTTCTAGTCCCAAAAAACTGTGACGTTCCAAATTTTGTTACGCTAGCGTTATTTTTTACGGTTTTAGGCGTACTAAACTGTTTTCGGGGAGTATTGTTTATATGGGGCTTAGAGTAAATTATGGACGGATCTTTACGAAATTTAACAGTGTGATTTCCAGTCAAATAAAACAAATTTTTGCAAAATCTTATCTCATTCCGTGCCTTGTTCCAGCATTTATGTTATTTTTTGTAACAAAATTATCAATTTTTTTAGGTGGTGGTTCCACATTTTGATTCATAGCTCTGGTCCAACTGAACCGATTTTGCTGGATTTCAATCCCAAACTGCTTAGGATAACTACAAGCAATTTGGCACCAAGTTGTTCGAAAGTGAGCGTGTTTTCAACAGACAGACGGACATGGCTAAATCGACTTAGAATTACTCAAGGACCCAGAATATATATACTTTATGGGGTCTGAGATGAATAATAAAAAAGTTTCACACGGAATGACAAACTTAATATACCCTCTTCACAACTAATTGTGGTGGAGGGTATAATGATTAATTTTTAGCGCAATCTCTTCTGCAGATTGTTTATACTGTTGAAGGTTTTAAGCCAAGGGTTCTGTCTATATCGACACCCTTTTCACCCGATTTGAAACGTTTTATTACATCCAATATTAGTTCCAAACTAATGCATTTTCTTTTCTTTGCACTCATTTTTCTACACAACTTCTTATTAAGAACCAACTTCTTATTTTCTTACCCACAACTATGCTAAGAATTTTTTTTTTTTTTTTTTTAATTCCCTATGCTATTCCCCGCGAAGCTTGACGCTTGTCTGCAGGAAAGAAACCAGAGTCTCTGGCGGGAATCGAACCCGCAACCCCGGGGTTGATAGACTAGCTCACTACTAGCTGGCCTACCGGGGCACCCAACATACTTACCTAATAGAATGAAATGGGAATTCGCCTTTTTACACGCAAATAGAAAAATTCTTCACATGTGATTATGACTTCAGTGAAAAAATCCAATCGTTTTTAGCGAGGTAATTTGGAATCATAAAAATGCAAAGCGGATTTTTCCAATTTAGCTCTAGTGTATATTTGCAGTGTCGATGGAATTTGTATAATTCGGATTACTAATGCTTCTAATGAAAGCCAATTGTCTTGTGATGGAGGATGAATTTGTTTTGTTTAATTTCCAATAATTTTTGTATTTCGAAAAATTGATTGTTACGTTTTGGACTGTTGCCAATATAAGTGTAAATATTTCTTGTAAGTGTTTTATTGACGCCAGGAAGTCATCATAGCACTAAAACTTTTAGTAAAAAATTCGTCAATCGTAATTTAAATGTATTTTCACAAAAAAGATTGTCAAAATGACGAAAAATCGTCACATCTAACAACCCTGATTGTAGTAACATTTGTTCTGACATAGTTTTTTAAGACTGGTAAATTCAACACCGAATTTTGTGAAGACCGTATAAAGCCCACTTTCCAAAAGCACTTTATTACGCCTTTAACCGTAACAAATCATGCTATTGGGGTAAAATTTGGCTTGTCACGGTTTTATAAGACTAATAAAACACGAACCAATTTCGGGAATATCGGTGTAGGGTATCAAGCATTCGGCACAGCCGAATATAGAGCACTTTAACTTATTTTATTAAAATTCATACTCGCATGTACATACGTTGTTAATGATCATGTTGCTGACTATTATTATAATGATCATGGTGGCCAAAATTGTACATTCGTTTTGACTGATAACGAGGGCAGGCGAAAAAGAATATAAATGAAAACATACATGTATATTACCGAATTCTATAGAATTATGTATATTTGAATTTTGCAAGACGTATTAAAAAAATGGCATTATTTTTGCCATTTTTTTTAAAATAATTTTTCGTTGCAAAATAATTTAATGATCTGAACACTCGCTACCTACATGTTGTTATAGAGGAACAATTTGTCTAAGCAAAATCCGAGAAGGTTGTAATATTAATTTTTTACGCTTTTTTGTTTGTTTGCTTTATTTAATTGTTAAACCGATACATACCGTTGTAAAGATTCTATACCGGTATGCCGATATAATTAAAATACTGATACCAATACCGAGATGCAAAATAGATTAATAGTGATACCAAAATTCGTTTCGGTTGCCAACCTTGACAAAAAACCTTCCGATTGTCGGTCATTTATGTTACAAAGGTCTAAACCGCAACCAGTTTTAATGCTGATTTATAGATCAGGCCCACGCATGAAATATTCTAACTGTCGGCGGAGGGTATTAAAGATTCGGCAGAGCTGAAATATCACTCTAACTTGTTTATTTATTAAATCGTTCATTTAAAATTAACTACGGATCGGAAGTGCGCTCGAAAAATGTGGCATACATTAGGGCTTATATCTATTATCACCAGAGAAGACAAAAAAAGCAATATTCAATACTTTTACAGCAAAAAGAAATTGATAAAACAGCCAAAAAAAAAAAACATTAAAAAATGTTTTATTCTAATTCTTCCACATCATCAAAATTATTACAGTATACTATCATGTGGGCTTTTATGTTTTCAAATTTTAATTTTCTACGTCGATCTGTTAAAAGCGTCGGAGGTTGACGGTGCAAATTTAAATTTGAGAATTTCTTTAGAGGACAAACTTTTTACATATTCATCTTTTGGAACAGTACCAGACTCTAAAATATATTTTATTTCCAAAAACTGCTGATATCCGGGATTTCTTTTTAATATTTTCTCAAATTTCTTTTTATATTCTTGGTCCTCGATCTTGCATAGTTCGTCAAAAACTGTCGATAAAGCATTAGTGCTCTCTGAAATTAATAAACCCGCAGTTTGCAATTTTTTTATAGCATCCAAAATGTTTGCAAAATTGTATTTTACAGCCATACCTAAACAAGAGCGGAAAGCGTTTTGTAGCTGTCAAAAATTCTCCTGCCCATACAATTTGTATGAAGCATCCCTAAATAGCGCGGCGTCAACGCTTAACAATTGCAAAATACGATTTTGACAGCGCGTTTAATAGTGAAGTTGGCCGCTATTGTTAATAAATAATGGCAATTTAGCTGTTTTTTTGTCAATCTAGCGATTTTTTCTCTTCTATTTATTTCTATTATGTGGGTATTATTAAACAAGAAAGTTAACACTTCTGTTTTTGGCACAACGTTGACGCTCTTGTTTAGGTATGGCATATCAGCGTAAAAGCTAAGCGGAAGAAAACGTTCCGCCTTCCGCTCTTGTTTAGGTACGCCTGTTAGAAATGCAAGTTGAGAACTTAGTTCGGAGTTTTCAAATTTTTTTTGGATTGCACAATTGAGTCGGCATCTTGACTGTCAAGTTCTAAAACTACGGCTTTAACTTCTTCAAGATGCTCAGCGGAGTACATTGCCGCTTCTAACGAATGAATTCATCTAATCGATGGATAACATGTGCAAAACATTTTAGCTGAAGCATTTTCGGATACATTGCCTTTAGAGAAGATATTCCACTTAGCATCCGTTACTACAAGTAACACTTTGTTATATTTTATACAGAAAATTAATATCAAATCTAAGCTTGATTTCTTTTCTACTTTACCATCTGGCCACAATATTTGTAACGAATCATTACAAAATGCTGCAATAGATGCGCCATTTGCCGTTTCAAGTACTTGCATGTTCAATAAATAAGATTTATTGTCTTTCAATTCTTCTAAGACTCCAAAAATAAAATTTGCAACAAATCCCTGTTCGCTGTCCGTAGTTTCATCTACAGAAATCCATATATATTTGTCTTTGGCTGCTTGACGCATTTTTCTCTATAGATTCCCTATACATTTCCGGTATGTTTTTCTGGCGAATGCAAGTTTCAGATGGAACCAACATTTGAGAATATTTCTTAATGAAATTTTTTAAACTGGGAGAACTAACTTTTTTATTGGTATATTGGATTCTAACAATGCTTTACAAAGATCCTTTTGAAATGTTGTAGCAGTTGGAGTCACTGGATATTCCGTAATTAGTTTATGTAGACAGTTTTCTTGCTTAGAAGACGCCAATTGCTGTTTCTGTGGAAAGAATTGTACACCAATATTGTTCTTGTCTTTTGAGTTCTTTTGAGAGTGTTTTGAACAGACGGATATGGCTAAATAGACTAAGAGTTGCTCGAGGACCCAGCATATACAAACATAATTGGAAAAAAGTCTTGCTTACCAACGCAGAAAGAAAAAATTAAATGGCCAAATTATAGGAAACGCATAGCTTCCGATTACTGGACTTCTGAAGTTTTCATATGAACTTGCAATTTTCCACTACATTTGTAAACGTATGTATGTGGCCAATATTGGTGTCTTTTCAAAGCTTTTGAACAGATCTTTCTGAAAATGTAAAATTTATCCAAAAGTTTTTAACTCTTTGGCTCCTAAAACCATTTTTACAAAATTGTTTATCAAAATGTTACGGAAGTGCACTAGGAAACAAAAATTTAATCAAATAAACCCCAGCTTCGCTAAATAAACCTTCTCCGCATAGCCGGCCTTCAGGATTTCTCATCTATGGTATTACAAACACCGACTTCGCTAAATAAAGCTTCTCCGCATAGCAATTGATATGCTTACTACCTACATATAAACTCTTGTATTGTCGCCAACTCATCGCCGCTCCTTAATGGATTAAGAATTGTTAAATAAAATATTCATATTCAGAAAGAACTATTTAAAAGCTCTTAAATTATAACAGTATTAGCTATATGCGTTCAGAAATGTAGTGGGGAATCGCAGATTTATATGAAAACTTTATTTTTCCCTTTTCTATTCCCCTTTGTCTTTTTTTATTTGGAGCTGCGTTGGCAAACTAGAATTAAGCCACAATTTGTTTGTTCTTGCACATTTTGCTCAAATTAAGGATCTTCATTTAAAATAACTGTGTAATATAATAGAAAAAAAAAATTTCACAAATTTCAACAATCACAATTTTTTTTAAATGAATAACAAAAATAATTAAAAAATAAAATTTATTGACAAATCGGATTTTACAGCTGACGAACAGATGTTCTAAAGAGTTTACCTTGTTGAATTCGCCTTGGTTTTTCCCTTGAGATTTTGCTTTTCTCCAAAAGTTTTTTAGGGAAAATGAAATAAATTTTATTCACGAAAGGGGAGAATAGTTTTTCATTTCGATAAACACGATACATTTTTTACCATTGCAAAGTAAAACAAAATACGCTATATTTTATCTCTTTAAAAATTGTTCTGTTTCTATTTGTAACTTCTGAATGAAAGCTATAAAACACTAAGGAAACTTGCATATTATCATTAAATTTCGACCGGTTTTTTGAATTAATAAAGTTAAACGGTTTAGATTGATGTTGAATTACTTCTTCTTGTAGTCGGTATATTATTAATAATTGCTGCAAACTGGCCTTGTCAATCCCATTAAGGTCAATCCGGCCATCTCATATCTTATTGGCTAATGGTTGGGCATCGTATAACTGTACTGAGTTACAGATTTTCGGTGTCCAATTATAACTATATGCATTCGTTTTTACCATGGTTGTGAAGTCGTCAAAAAATGGTTCTAACTCTGACACCGACTCTGAATCCATACGGTGAAATGTTTTAACTCCGATTCTGACTTCAGTTCCGACTCCTACTCTTACCTTGATGCTAAATGTACATGAGCCTGGTCCTTATGTGATTTTAAACTCTTTTTTTTAATGCAGCACCTTTTAAATGGTTAAATGTAGCAAGAAAATGATTCTGTAAAAATGTAATTTCACCAATAACACTGGTTCACAAATTTTTAACTTTTTGCTATAACCTCAAAAATGAAATTTTTTCCAAGTTAACTCGGGGCTGCCGCACACGAATATGACATTCATTTATTTTGCTCAAGAAGCGTTTTCGAGATGCGAAGTCGTGTTTTTCTGCGGTTGTTTTAGGTATTTCGAAAAATCTCGAGAACAGCTGTTCAACTGAATTTTACAAGATTTAACATTTTGCATAGATATCTCTTTTCTCTTTGAGAACATAACCATACTGTGTTGATCGGATAAAGATTTACTGAGTTACAGGACTTTAAACTTGAAAACAAAGTGATTTTTTGTGTTTTTTCAAAATTCACCATTTTAATTCGCTCCAGTAGGGCAATAAAAAAATTTTTTAATTTCTTTTTTAACATTTATTTTAAATAATTGGGGTATTCACAAGGTGTGCTATCATGTTGTATTGTCATAATGTTCTAACATTTTACAATGGTTTAAAAATATTGTTGTTGCTTTGTAAACATAAAGTGTCTTAAATTAATAAACCTTTGCTTGCTATGTTTATTGTGCTGTCGTATTTAATCAGAAGAAACCTGCGCTGAGTGGCTGAGCCGAGCGGCTATGTTTTTGTAGCCGTCGCCATTTATGGTATATTTTTATCCTGCTAACATCCGAATTTAACATGCGGCTAGCAATTTTTGAAACAAAACACTTGCGGCGTCAAATTAGATCGGCTTAGGACTCTGATGTTTGGTAAACAAACAAAATAAAATTTATTTCTGGTTTGCGTCTAAAAAATGGAAAATAGTCAGGAAAGATCTAATTTTATTTATTAATTCATGGATTAGAATTGAAAAATATTTTGATTTAAGGAACATAATTATGTTTTATATTTGTTTTAAATCAGCGGATTTAAATTTAAAATAGCACACTAATTTATGAGGGGTTGTTCACAACAGTCGTATTTTTTCATGTTATTATTTTAATAATAATATTTAAAATAACTAAGAAAAAACGGCATATTTAGTGAAAACATCCGAATTTGAATTTAATTTTGGACATAATGGTATATCTCGAAAACTAGAGCTGATAGAGAAAAATGGAGATTAGATTTGAAATCATTGACCTCAAATTAGTAAAAATTTGCAATTAAATTCCAGACCGCAAACTTACTGCTCCGCAGTGTAATCTTAAAAAAAAATTTTTTTATGAAAATTCAAATTCGTAAATTGGCAATGTCAGCTGCTTAGAGTTGCCACTTGCTTATATTTTCTTGTATGTTGTATGAAAAAATAACCTACATTTGAGGTGGCACCCAGTTAAAGTCGGTTCAATTTAACACATACTTTAATTTCGACTATAGTAGCAAAATAATTAAAAGAATTTTGTTATTCGTGCTTAATTCGTCGCCATATGGTCAAAAATAATCATTGTAAAAGATCAAAATCGCACAAATCTTATTTTATATATTTTTATTTCAAACGATATTTTTTTTGACGGCCAGTGTAATTAATTAAACTTGTTTCTTAAACATTTCATTAAGTTTTTTTATTTAAATTTTATTAAGCGCGTTTTGATCCCTCGCGAATGGGTAGTCATCTTGCCGCGATGCGAGGGCTTAAGTACAAGGACGTTTAGAGTCATGCTGGCGGTAGTGACGTCAGTCAAGACCGGTAGGGCCTCCCATGCCAGAAGGGTCTAAACCGAGTACGAACCAAGAACTACCCCCCCCTGTCTATTAGCGTCTGTTTTCTCCTAGTTGGAGCGGCTAATGACTATGCGTCCGCTGGCCTTTTACGGTCAACTGTTAGGCCTCCTGAAGGCCGTCGGTCCGCAATAAAATCCATCAGCGTCTGTTCTCATATTGAGCGGCTGATGGTCTGCGTCTGTCTCCAGAGGAGCGGCAGGTATTCTTTCGCCTGGCAGTTAGGCATAAAATGCAACCCCAATTCACCCCCCCCGAAATGTCCGAAAATTCATGCCCTAAGTATCCGGCAAAGGGCTTCATAATCCCCGGAGACCCTACTACTACAGCGTCGGTATCAGGCTGTAGTATGTTGAATGCTACTGAGACCTCGTCTAGCAAGGTGGTTGCGCCAGGCTCTGCTAGACGGTTAGCTACTAGTGCGCAAAAACACACGACTAAGCCGTCAGGCGGTCGTAAACCAAGCTTGGTGCAGGGTTCTTCGAAACCAGGTACCTCTAAGGCTTCTCAGGTCCGGACGGGAGAAAAACCTGTCAAAACCCCTTCCTCGGGTGCTGGCTTGACGGTACAGACTCAGTCTGCCAGAAATCCAGTTTCCCATGTGCCGAAACCTGTGCAAAGAGAGCACACGAAGAATGATTCGATGCTCTCTGATGCACCTCCCTTAGCCTCTACGGCACCTACCAAAAAACCCCAAAGGCACATAAATGCATCTAAACGGGCCTTCACAACCAGGCGCTCCGCCTACAAAATCATTAGCCGACTTGGTGAAAAACCGGTTGGTGAGCTCACTGAGCAGGAGAAAACTTCTCTTCAGTGGGCAAAAACCCATATTGAGGGTTTAAAACGTGGACCTCCCTCTGCAGAGGAAGGCAATCCTGAACGGAAGCCAACCGAAGCAGCGCCTAAACGGCAACGGTCAGGGGAGGACACACTTCCTGGGACTAAACGGTCCAAATATACGCCTCAACGGCCGCAAAACAGGTCGTACAAAGATGTGGCTAAAGACCACCTCATTTGGGCGATCATTGACCGCAACGCCAGTGACGGCACCATTTCATCCAAGAACTGGAAGCTGGTTGTCGTCGCACTTAGTAGGGCGTTCCTTAATGTCTTAAGGGGTAACCCTGGACCACCACCACAATGTGAAGATGCCGGCTGGTATCAAGGTCACATTAAACTGATAGCGTGTGCAGATGAGCGTTCAGCGCTGCTGTACAAGGCTGCTGTGGAGTCCCTGGGGGAAGTTTGGCAGGGCGCTAAGATTGAGGCAATACCTCTGGCCGATGTACCGCAAAGGCCCAGATCTATTGCCAAGATCCCCGCTGAGCCATCCGACCCCAAGGAGATCCTGGAAATTATACATATCAGTAACCCCCAGCTACCCACACAGGACTGGAAAGTAGTGAGGGTTTCTGAATCTGTTGAAGAGTCCAGGAAGGCCACTGTTATAATAAACAGTGACTCTCTGCCGTCACTTCGGAAGACACAGGGGAAGATATTCTATGGATTTGGAACTATCTTCCTCCGAGTCTACAAAGGTGATGACAAAGGGAAGCCTCAAGCTCCGGTGACTACCACAACAGCAACAGCATCAACGGAGCATATGGAAGACGATTCCGCTACGTCATCGGCCAATGAAGACACTCAATCGGTCAGTGGACTTGTGGGTGACTTCTTTGGCAAGGTGGAAGTGGCGGACGATGAGGACATCCTTCTGGAATCGGACGACGACCCAGAGGATGCCAACGTCACAGTCGTCCATAGCGATGAACTATGATGAAGGTTACACAAATCAACCTTCATCACTCTAAAGCGGCGTCAGCTGCCCTTCTCCTCCGATTGGCTTCAGGCACGGAGGAGCTTATATGTATCCAAGAACCATTGTTGTATAGAGACAGGGTTTGCGGACTCAGTTTAGACGGCTATAGTACTCTGTACGCAGCCGATCAAGGTAAGACCAGGGCTTGCGTTATGGTCAAAAACATCCTTAAAGCTTTCATTCTTTCTGATTTTAGCGATAAGGACACCTGCACTGTCGCAGTAGAATGCAGAACCAGAACAGTTTGGTTCATGAGCTGCTACATGGCACACGATCAGGGTGCTAATCCACCAAACTCCACAACCAGGAAGGCGATGTCGTATGCCAGCAGGCGCAACATCCCCCTAATAATATGTGCTGATGCTAATGCACATCATACCATCTGGGGAAGCTCGGATGTCAATCCACGAGGTGAGTCGCTTTTGGACTTCATAGTAGAAAATGAACTAACAGTAGTTAATAGGGGTAGTGAGCCCACCTTTATTGTAACTAACAGAAGGGAGGTTCTTGATGTTACGCTTATTAGTGATAAGTTCGCGGATATGATTAGCGATTGGAATGTGTCAAAGGACTGTTCCCTCTCTGATCACATGTATATTGATTTCAATTTCTCCTTTAGAGTTGATTCAGCTAAACCCTACACAAATAGAAGAAGGACCAACTGGTCTATCTATGCGAGTGTATTCGAGGACAAGCTGCCTATGGGCCCGGTTCTCATAGACAGTGTGTCCATGCTCGACTCCGCAGTGGAGTCTTTGACTGGTGTCTTAATTGAGGCAACGAACGAATCCTGTAAAAGAATCGACAGGAAGGGCAAAGCTAAGCCCATATGGTGGAATGCGGAGATTGCTGAAAAACACAAAGAAAGCAGGAAACTCTTTAATGAGGCAAAACGTAATGGTGTTTGGAACAGTTACAAGTCCTCAGTAAATGGATTCAAAAATCTTATAAGGAAGGCCAAGAGACAGTCATGGAGGAATTTCTGCAGCGACGTGGAAAACTCCTCGGAGACAAGTCGGCTACCTAAGATTTTATCCTCTAAACCAGCTATTCCATCGTATATACGGAAGATGGACGGATCCTGGACCACAAACAGTCGGGACTCCCTTGAGGTCCTGATGAATACACACTTCCCAGGTTGCACTGATGATGTGCCTAGGGAGGTAACATTTACTGGCACTCGGGATATCTCTAATATTCCGATAACTCGCCATCGTGTGGAATGGGCGGTCAAAAGCTTCCATCCCTTTAAATCTCCAGGTCCGGATGGCATTATCCCAGCGGATCTACAAAAGAACCTGGGAATATTGATGCCATGGCTCTTGGCAATTTTTAGAGCCTGCCTGAGTCTCTCATATGTCCCATTAACTTGGACAACATATAAGATCGTCTTCATCCCCAAGAGTGGGAAGACATCTCACACTATGGCTAAGGACTTTAGACCAATTAGTCTATCCTCCTTTCTACTGAAAACACTGGAGAGGATTTTGGATAGTCATATTAGATCATCGTTAGGACACAATTCCTTGTCACTGGCTCAACACGCCTACACGAAGGGAAGGTCCACGGAAACTGCGCTTCACTCATTGGTGGGCCACATAGAGAGATCCCTGCACTACAAGGAATTTGCCTTAGTTGCATTCCTAGATATTGAGGGCGCTTTCAACAACGTTGAACCTGAATCGGTTATAAACGCAATGAGACATTTGGAAATCGACCCGGCGATTATTCAATTTGTCAGCAGTATCCTGCACTTCAGGCGTATTGAATCCAACTTGGGCGCCTCGAACATCTCCAAGGTTGCGACTAGGGGCACCCCGCAAGGCGGTGTACTCTCATCATTACTTTGGAATCTGAATATGAATACCCTACTCAGGGCCATGGAAAGGACGTGCTGCAGAACGGTTGCTTATGCGGATGACGTTGCAGTTGTGGCTCTGGGTAAAGATCCCAGACTATTGTCTGAACTAATGGAGTCCGCATTGGACGTCCTAACAAAATGGTGCCAGGGATGTGGACTGGATGTAAATCCTTCCAAAACGGAACTGGTACTTTTCACAAGGATATACAAAATTCCCAAATTTGATACCCCGAGGATAAAGGGGATCTCGCTGGAACTGTCTGACAGCGCCAAGTATCTTGGGCTAATATTGGACAGCAAACTGAACTGGAGGATGAACACCATTTCCAGGACTAATAAGGCGGCAACTGCATTATATTGCTGCAAAGGGGCCATTGGCCTAAACTGGGGAATTAACCCGAGAAATGTATATTGGCTATACGAATGTGTCATTAAACCCATTCTATTCTACGGGGCAGCTGTTTGGTGGCCGGCACTCGAGGTGAAGAGTCATCAAATTAGGTTTGAACGTACAATGAGAATGGTGGCGATAGCGGTAACAGGTGCCATTAGAACAACCCCCTCTAAGGCACTGTTTACGATTTTAAACTGGTTACCACCAGACATTTTGGCGAAAAGTTTAGCTGCGAACGCGGCGGTAAGACTAAGGGCCACCGGAGCATGGAGGGATTACAATATCGGACATGCTAATATTCTGAACGAAATTAATTTGAACATGGATGTTGATTATGTCACACCCGAGCCAATCTTTGATCCTGGCTTCACGGTAAGCATTTTGGATAATGTGGTTCACTATGATGACCTACAAATTCCCGCGAACGCGATTCAAATTTTCACGGACGGGTCTAAAACACTGTGTGGTGTTGGTTCTGGCATATACTCCGAGCAGCTAAACTGGAGCATTCCTATAAGGCTGCCGGACCACTGCAGTGTCATCCAGGCCGAGATAATGACCATCTACACAGCCGCGAGACGCATCCGGTACGGTGATATATCTGGAAGGGATATTCACATTATTACCGACAGCAAGGCGGCCATAAGATCCCTGGAGAATGTGTTCATCACATCGAGAATTGTCCGAGAATGCCGGATGTCTCTGGAGGAGATAGCGAGACATTCACTGGTCACCCTTAATTGGGTCCCCGGACACAGGGACATACCGGGGAACTGCATGGCGGATTCGTTGGCGTATGCAGGTACCACCTTGAATCGAGACGGCTCGACATATAATGTAGGTGTTTCACTCCCAAGGAGTAAGCAACTCATTGCGCACAAGTTTCATATCATCGCCAGTCAGAGGTGGCTCGTTGAAACTACCTGTGGGGAAACCAGGAAAATCTGGCCCATCATAGATAAAAAAAGGACACGGCGGGCATTACAGCTGTCCAGACATCATCTTAGAAACCTGATTGCGGTTATAACCGGCCATTGGCCCATTGGGAGGCACGCCCAGAGGCTGGGGCTCCCTTACAATGACTTATGTAGAAGTTGCGGCGAGGAGGAGGAGGAAGAGTCAACGGAACATCTTCTCTGTAATTGCCCGGCATTCGGAGATCTAAGACTCAAAATGTTTGGTCGAAGAGCCCTTGGGGACAAAACTTGTCTCTCTGATGTTGATGTAAACAGGATCCACTCCTTTACTGAATCGACCGGATGGCTGCGTGGGAGCACTAGCAGCCAGACAACATAGGACCCATGGGAGACGGTGTGACATGGTAACACAACGGGAACTAATTAATGGACCCACGTGAGCTGTGCCTGATCACGGCTGCCAATGGAACCTAACCTAACCTAGCGCGTTTTGATTGGGGCCACGGCGCTTTTTAATTAGAAATAGTTCACAACCCTGCTTGTAACAATATCAAAGCTTAAACAAAACACATCAACAACAAACAACAGTGGGTTTATCTCATCTTACATTTCCCACTACAATTAGTTGAAATTCTCTCAACATTAATTGTGGTTGTAAGTAGGCTAAGAAAAACAAAATAAAAACAACACAACAACTTACAAAAGATGTTGTCAATTAAGTGTTTTTAGGCCGTGCACTTGCCTGTTTATCAAAAAGTAATTTAAATTTTTGGGAATACAAAATTTTAATTTCAAAAGATTTTGTTATTCGTGCTTAATTCCCAGTTGTTATTATTGACAAAAACACTTGAAATTTATTGTTGATGGGATAAGCTATTCCTATGCATTTCACTGGTTGCTTAGGCCAGATCATCAGGAAACTTCATCCATAAAGATTTTAGAAAAACTAAAGATATTAAACCAAATAAAACTGTTAAACGTATAAGAATTATAGCAACAGTTCTACTTGTAACAATATCAAAGCTTAAACAAAACACATCAACAATAAACACCAGTGGGTTTATCTCATCTTACATTCCCCACTACAATTAGTTGAAATTCTCTCAACATTAATTGTAGTTGTAATTAGGTTAAATATCGGCAATATATATCGACTTTTTTTTAAATATCGATATTTTAATATATATATAGGCAAATTTTTGATAATTCGGCAATAAATAATAAAGTAGGGTTGGTCATACATTTGACCCATCTAGGAGCATCCTACGCGCTGTACCATACAAATATTACAGTTTAATAAAATTCTTTTATTTGGCCCCTGCAGATGAGTCAAATGTACGACCAACCCCACTTTATTATTTATTGCTGAATTTCGGGTTTTTTAAGTTATTTCAATAAACTAAACCGTTTTTGAGTTACGTGAATATATGCTGTGCAACCTCTTACAATTTCGAAAGAACGGTATATCTTGAAAACAAGAGCTAACCTAAAAAAACGGTTAGCACCACTGGATTCAGCGTGCCCAATTAGGATAAACTGACAGGTGTGCGGCTGGTCTGTTTTAAAAAATTTAATATTTTGCAGATATTACATTTTTCAAAATTAAATTTTTTTCAATACATGGTTTGTAGCCCCAAGTATTCTCTTTAAAGTGACATTAAAATCATCTTCGTATGCCAAGTAGTTTTCGAGATATTGAAGAAATAAGCTCAACACATTCGGCTAATTCGGCGGAATTATGACATTTTGAATATGACATAACTTTTGAAAAAAAAATGTTTTTAATTTTTTTTCGTTCATTTATGTTTCTTATAAGATAAAAGGAACCTTCTCGCCAAATTTCATTAAAATCAAAAGGGGTCGTGTCAAACTCTTGGTCGTTTTGACATGGAATGACCACATTTATTTTTTTAATTTGGCAATGCCATAAAAAGTTGCAAGATTTTTATGCCTTTAGTGCCGGTTCACACACGTCAAGTTTGATTCGTCAAGTCTTGAGTTTTTAGAAGAGATGGGAAAAGAAATGACATTCTTTTTTCCCTTCTCTCCTAAAAGCTCAAGACTTGACGTGTGTGAACCGGCACTTACTCTGATAATCTTGCACTTACTTAGACCCTGACAATTTTGCATCGTTTGTGCGAAACAATTGTCTATTGGTGTTTTCTTTTCTGACAATAATGTTCCATATATGCTACCATTCGGGCGGGTTTTCGTTCTAAAAATATATACAAAAATGTGAGAAGTTGTCGTTTTCCTTTCTAAACATATTGCAACAATAAATGGCAAATTTGTTCCATTTCTTACCCGCAGTTATAACTGAGTGTGAGTAATACCCTTTTTTGCATCTGCGTAAAATACTTTTTTCTGCAAGCAAGTATTTTTTCTCTCTTGTGTTTGCGGACAATTTGCCTTATATTGTGATTTTTAGTTCTATTGTGATGGATATAAAAACTTTTTGTTTTTCGTTTGTTTTACTTTTATTATATTTATTTATATTTTGTCGCAAAATTTTTAACAACAGCTGACATTAACTATTGAAAATCAGTGCTGTTAACGCTTATTGGAATTGTAAGAAAATTTAATGTTGAAAATTGCTACAAGCGTGGTGAATATCGCTTTTAGTACAAACTGTGCATTCAATATTTAACACCCTAAATACACATTAGTGTTGAGTGTAAAACGTAGCTATTATTTTGTTCCATTGTAATTTAGAAAAATGTATCACTTTGTAAGGGTTCGTGTAACCTAATAAATATATTACACAACTAAAATGCATCATTATTTTTTAGAAAAAAAAAAACACCATATGTGGTTGTTGTTCTGTCTTTGTACTTTTGCTTTTTCGCAAGAGTTGCAATTTTTGACGTGAATATCTTTATTAATTTTTATTTTGTTGTTTTCTTTGTTTTAATTTTTTTTTGAGAGCTTGTTCAGATAAACTAACAATAATTGTTATCAAAATTGGAGATGATAGTACATTTTTCCTGTTTCAAAATGAAACGACCTGTTTCGCTCTCAAAATTTTGTATGGCAAAACATGTTGTGTTTATTAATCATGCAATTTGGTGTTTTGCTCTCTTAAACAGTAGCATGTTTTATTCAAAAAAATTCGCGCTTAATAATGGCAAAAGGTATTAAACTTTTCGCCACCTTTTGAATCGACAGTGTTGAGAGTGCCCTAACAGGAATGAAAACAAGAGGTAAAAATTGCTCAATTAGCGGAAATTCATTTTTTGACAAATATATTTTTTTCCTCACCTCCATACAAAAATCCCCAGTGTGCGTCGTGGCGATGTCAATTGGCCGCCACGATCATCTGATTTGACACCGTTTAACTTCTTTCTTTCGGGAAAGAAAGCGAAGAACAATTCTAGAGCTAAAGGATGGAATAATTCGGCAAATTAACGACATTGAATCTCAATTATGTCTTAGAGTCATTAAAAATATGGACCATAGAGGTATACCACAGAAATCGTGGCGAGTATTTGGCCGACATTTTGTTTCACACATAATTGCCATAGATCCCTCTATCATAATAAAAAATATTAAGATAATTCTCTGAAAATGCTTCATAGCGAATTTCGTCGATGCTTACAGCCATAACTTAACAAGTACGGCACGCGTAATATGTATTTGTTTGTCCTAAAAATAATAAAATTTTATCGCAGGAAAAAGTGTAGGCACAATTTTTTTGGTTGTAGGGAAAAGATGGATTTTTTTAATTTCTACTGGTATCACTGATACCAGGTAATTTTTTGGCGTTTAAATCAGCAATAGCCTTTTCAATATCCCTTACATGTAGTCTACAACTGACATAAAATCCTGAACATTAACACCAATAAAATTTTAGTGTTAATAAGTATAGACTCATCATGTTTAAGGTTTTCATGTTATAACACAATTGTTAATGCAAATGTTTTAACAACGCTTTCATAACATCGTGTTATAACAGCAAATCATGTCAGTTGTAGACGGGGAGTTATCTCAGGGGTATATATCTTGTTCCAGCAACGATAGGTGACAACTTGACTGGTATATTGTTTGGTGTATTTGGGGTAAATAATTTTTTTAAATGTTTAATAAACAGGTGTCCTCTCTTTTGCTAAACTTCCATTCGAGTTTCAGAAGGGGGGCTTACAAATTGCCGAAATTGTGAAAATAATTCAAGGGAAGCTTGAATTAAACACATGTTAATGCATTAAATATTTATTACCAGGCAAATTTTTCTACAATAAAAAATTCCTGGGAATAGAACAAGGAATGAGTGGACTGGTTTTGAAAAACAGAGTTGTGAAAAAATATGAGAAAATCATCAATCGGGGGAGAGAGAGAAACTTATTGTCTCACGAAAAATTAGAGGTTTTAACACAAATGCACGTTTATCTAACCCTAACTTCGAAAGTATAGGTATAAATCTCTCATATACCCGAGGTTAAGTTCTTTCAGGCTCATATCCCACTTTCTCTTTTTAACAAAATCTTAACCTTTGACAATTTAAAAAATTTTTCTGTTTTTAAAATACTTTCTAAATTGCCTTCGTACAATTTAATTATTTGGTTTGCTCTTCAAAAGTACAAGCGATTAACAAGCTGGTTTATTGTCTGCACCACTTTTACTTATGACAAACGAATGTGTACTTGAAAAAAGTAGCGGCTGGTGCTTAAATATGGGTTTAAAATGCCTTACAAGTGGAACCTGTAAGAGGTAGGAATAGCAACTTATCACTTGCTAAGTTTTTTAAAATTCAACTTAAGAAATTTGAAATTTATACGTTTTAATTTTCTATTTCATTGGCCGGCTAGTTTTCGTAAAAAACATTTTATTTCTTGCCATGGTCTCCCTCCCCTTTGACTCTAGCATTGAAAGTTATTCGTTGTCGTAAAAGAAAATAATGAAATGAAGCGAGGAATTAAATACAAAATATACAAGTGAAATTTATTTAAGTTTTTTCCGTTTGTTGTAGGTTGTTTTCAATTTATTTTGTTTGCGATATTTTAGTTTTTTTTCGAGTTTGTTTGTTAAAAATAGCAACAATGTATGCCGCAAAACAGTTTTCTAAAAAAAATGTTGTCTAACTTGTATAGTAATTGTATATTGTCAGGGTGTCACTCGAAATAGGAGCCTCTTTAATCGGTCGACCTTAACCTTTGTGTGGGGAGCCTAAAACTTTTAGAATCCGCTCAAGACTTAAACAGTTTTCGTTCGTCAAGTTTTAAGTATACTAACTGCCTGTTTTTAGAAAACGTAAGCAAGTGAGTGAGTGAGAAATTATATTGAAAACAAAAACAAATTTTCGTTTTTTATTGTTGTTTTCAATATAATTTCTCACTCACTCACTTGCTTACGTTTTCTAAAAACAGGCAGTTAGACCCCATGGAGATACATATATTCTGGGTTCTTGAGTAATTCTAAGTCGATTTGGCCATTTCCGTCTGTTGAAATCATACTCACTTTCGAACCACTTAAAATAAAACAACAACCTTGGTAGTAAATTCCGTCTAGTTTGCACTCATAGTAACAAATAGTGAAATTGTAGTAAATTCTTTCTTTCATAGATAGCATTCCTTCGACATCGTGAAATTTTCAGGGGTGTGCTGGAAATAAAACGTAAAACGCAAGAGGTTGTAATTCTGTTCATTAGAGAAATATTTGTCATAAAATTTTTATAGCGGAAATCTTATTAAAAAACGACTTTTGAAATTCTTGCGTTTTACGTTTTCGGTTTCCAGCACACCCCCTTCCCTGTTGGCTGTAAGTGTTTCTTTCTTTGTTTATATTTTATGTGTGCACTCTATCCAACTTAGGCCCCTATTACGGTTTACAACTCAACTCAGTTGAGTTGTAATATCTTAATTTTTATACTATGGTTTACAACTTTGCTAAATTGCGGTGAACAAAAACTTGACAAAAATTACAACTGATCACAACCAGTTGTCTTTATTACAACGCAACTGAGTTGAGTTGTAAAATGTAATAGGGGCCTTAGCTAAGGCAATATGCGATTTACTATCTGAATAACGGGAGAGCACTTTATAAAAACTCATTTAGACGGGAGTAACAGTAACGTTGCAAATCAGCTGCTTTATTTTGTTGTATGTCACTTGGAGGCCACACGATCAAGTTTTGCCTTTCAATTTGCAATACACTCTCAGTTTTTTACTAACACACTCACACTTTTTAAATTGACCACAAGATTGCTTTCAATTTCACCTTTCCATTTGTTTGGCAATTTTACTTTCAATTTAACAGCTGATTACATGTTTGTCTTTATAAATTATTTTCTTGATGACATCTTGAAAGTAAATTGCTTATAAATTGAGTGCAGCTTATGCACAGCTTTAAATTTATGTAAATTTTGACAAGCAGTATATGTATTTAAAAGACTATCAAGAAGAACTTGTACGTGTGACTGCAAGGTAAAGCAATAAGAATGATAATTGTTAGCAGTAAGATGTTACGTTTAAATCTGCAAGAAATAGGTTGGTCTTACTTTTTTACGGTAAGGTTAAGTTACTGTTACTACCGGTTAACTGAGCCCTAAATTGGAGCAATGTAATGCTGCTAGAAGCGAATAGGTGTGTAAGATCTGTGACACAGGAAGTTGTTAAAATATAAGTTAAGGTTTTGCTTGGATGTAATATCAACAAATTTAGACCAAAAATAGTCATCAGGCCACTTTTAGACCCAAAATCGTCTAAATGATAATCAAATTGATAGTCGTGATTTTAGCACAGGTTTTTTATAATTGGGGGATTCACAAGGTGTCATAAAGTCATGTGTCGTAAAATAATAACATGAAAAAATACTACTAATGTGAACAAACCCTCATAATTCAGTGTGCTATTTTGAATTTAAATCAGTTGATTTAAAACAAATACAAAAAATAAATATTTACCAAAAATAAAAATAGATTTTAATTTTATCTAATTCATGAATAAATAAATTAAATTATATCTTGTCTGACTATTTTCCATTCTTCAGACGCAAATTCAGAAATATATTTTATTTTGTTTGTTTACCAAACAGCAGAGTCCTATTCCCATGTAATTTGACGCCGCCAGTGATTTGTTGCAGAAATTGCTAGCCGCAGGTTAATTCCGGATGTTAGCCGGATAAAATTTACCATCAACGGCGACGCCTTACAAAATCTAATGCGGCTCGGATCAGCCGTTCAGCGCAGGTCTCTTCGGGTTAATTGCGACAGAACAATAAACATTGCAAGCAAAGTTGTACATATTCCCTACAGATAATATTGGACTACGTGGTCCATTGTGGCTTAAATGGACTACTTACAACATGGTCCAATGTACTGTAGTATGGGCCATGTTATAAGAAATTAACATGCAGTGCCGCCAACTACTGCATGTGGTATATTTTTCTATAGCTTAGAGTATTACACATTGGTAGCCCTGATGGTGTCCCTTATTAATTGTTTATTTAAAAGTGAAAGTTTGTGAAATTTATGGAAAAAAGGTAAAAAATTAAAAATACCAAGTAAATATATTTAATAATAGCTATAATAGACTACAGTTCATACCACAAAAGGCGATTAGTAAAAAATTAAAAAGAAAAATGGTTAAACTACCCCTTAAGTGTACTCCATACTGTAGTAACATGGAGTACTTTTAAAACTAATCCACTTAAGTACTCCATGGAGTAGTTTAGGGACTACTTCGGTGGGTTATATGGTCCCCTCCTAGGACATCGTAATGTTAAATGTACCACCTTTTTCCCATATATTTGGAGTAGTTTTGGAGTACTCCTACTCCTTTATGGACTACTCTTTACATGCATATATGGACTAGTCTCGTTATCTGCAGGGTTATTTGATACACTTTTTGTTTACAAAGCAACAACAATATTTCTAAGCCATTGTAAAATGTTAGAGCATTATGACAATATAACATGATAGCACAGCTTGTGAATACCCCAAATGTATTTTGTCCAGTTGATCTAATCTTTAACATCTTTTCATTACGTTTTTTTTTTTTATTTCAATTTTTACTTGTATAATTTCACATTGTTGTTGTCGTTATTTTGACTCGAAGTGTATGTGTGCTGAACATATTACTAGAATTGCTACAACAACACTATTACGGACATTGATAACTGGTTATTATTGCTACTCTGTGATCATTTTTTATTTCTTGGTGAATTGATTGTAGTTTTAATGTTTGAAACAGGGATGGAAAACGGCGTTTCTAATTCTGTACAAACTTTTAAAACAAAAGACCATAATGGTACCGTTTTAAATACATATCACAACAAGTAAACAGGGTTTATTATCAAAAGTTTGCCATTTCGTTTGTAATTTCTACAATACAATAGGAGAAGCGGATTTGTTTGAACGATTTCCTGTATATGTTGATAACAGTGATGCCAGGAGAAATTTAAAAAAATATGTACGTGTATAAAAAAAGCAAAAAAAAAAAAATTCCTTACAATTTTCCCTACGTTAAAAATTTATTGTTCTATTAGCAGCAGGCAAACAAATACATACATATTTTGTTAATATTATAATAAAAGCATTTAGGTACCCTGAAGGAAACCTGGGTGCAAGTGTCTCCAAGTCACCAGTTTTGTCGTCTATATTGGTGACATTGTCAACGAAGTGTCTACACTACATTACATTTGCCACTATATTGGTTTTTAATACGAAAAAGTTTTTATAAATAACAATGTAGAAGTACAATTCCTATAAAAGTTGAAAAATAATAAAAAAGATTGTTATTATTTCGTTGTCTTACAAAAAGTGTAGACTACTTTTACTAAAATGTACTAGCGATTCTCTGGTTCCAATGTCTACATATGGTCGCAAAGGAACTACCTAGTCAGTAGTACCAACGTCAGTAGTAGATTTCCAATGACACGCACATGTTAAATGTCTATTGTAAATAACATTGCCTAGGGGGTGTAATAAGTCACTAGTACTGGTGACTGTGTCAATAGTGAATCAGTATATATTCACTAGTGACATTTCCCGCAGGGTATTAACAACAAGAAAAAAAAAACCAAAACAAATATGTACATAAATGCCGTACACTCCCATATACAAATTCAATTTCAAAAAACTGTGAAAAATTTAATTTTTTTCTTTTTGGCAGAAACAAATCTATTGAATCTCGTATTTGATTTTTCATTTCCTCATATCATTTCCTTTTTTAATCCCCAAAAATTATTCTTTTTATACCCTTCACCGAAGGTAAAAAGGGTATATATAAGTAATTTTTGGGGATTCAGTATTTCGGTTATAACTCAGCCATTTTTTAGCCGATTTGACAGATTTATATACCGACATGTTTAAGAAGAAATTAACCATTTACTTGAGTTGTAAAGCTTGGACTCGGGGAGATCTATGGTTCCCGAAAGTAGGTATTTAAAAAAAAAATTAATTTTGGTCATAACTTTTTTGTATCTAAACCGATTTTTCCGGGTTTCTTATAAAATATGTTCTACTACAAATTTATTTTGGTATATAAGTCATATCCATAGGATGTATGGCAGCCGTTAAATTTAGGTTTTTATAAAAATTTTGATGTTTTTTAGCCCATTTTTCAAATAGATATAAATCGATTCCTAGACGTGACCCAGCGAAACGCCGAGACACGTATAACTTCTTTTTTACCGATATAGTATTTCCCGTTGGTTTCATCCCATCCCGATTTTGACTGTCGCATAGTGGAATGTACTAAATAAAAAAAATATTGATATTTACGTATTTTTACACAATATATTGAAAATGAGATAATATCAAATTTAATTTTCATTAAATTATAATGAAAATTAGATTTGATGAACTCAAACCTTAACAAATATCAAAAATCTCAAATTTAAAGTCGACAGTACAACTAAAAAACACAATTGTTCTATGAGATAATATTTTGAAAATTCCCTACATTGTATGCCTTAAAATAGAAAATCTGTCCTTTTTTCCCTACGCTAGAAATTTTTCGAAACAATCCCTAAAAAGGGAAAACTGCCTACTATTGGCATCACTGGTTGATATCAACTTTTCTATATATGAAGGGCCCTAGGTTGTTAAATACATTTTAAAATCCCATGTAGTCTGGAATAGATTTATCTATCTTCTATACATATAAAGGGTGGTTAAATTGTAAGGGCCGATGTTGAATGTGAACCACACCTAAACGCCAAGTTTTTTTTCGAATTTTATTTGACATTTCTCTATTTCAGACTTACTCAATTTGAACCATGGAGAGATACACAATCCAACAAAGTGTTAAAGTTATCCAGACTTATTATGAAAATGGGCGTTCAAATCAAAATGCATATCGTGCACTTCGTGATTTTTTTGGTCAATTTGATCGTCCAAATGTGCGTACAATCGCAAAAATCGTGGAAAAATTCGAGCAAACCGGGTCTGTAGAAGATGTGAGAACACCAGTGCATGCTCGTACAGCTCGTACTGCAGAAAATATTGGTGCTGTTCGCGATAGTGTGGCTGAAGAGCCGTCCACCTCAACTCGTCGTCGTGCCCAACAATTGCACCTCTCACGCTCGTCGTTGATGAACATTATGCATAAAGACTTGCATTTACACGCTTACAAGGTGCAATTGGCTCAAGAACTAAAGCCTCTTGACCATTCCAAACGTCGTGAATGGGCAGAATGGTGGCAAGAAATGGCAACAGTGGATGATCAATTTTCGAAGAAAATCATCTTCAGTGATGAGGCACATTTTCACCTCAGTGGATTCGTCAATAAACAGAATTGCCGCATTTGGGCGAATGAGAATCCAAGAGTGATTGTCGAAAAACCAATGCACCCACAAAGAGTGACTGTTTGGTGCGGTTTATGGGCTGGCGGCATCATCGGGCCGTATTTTTTCCAAAATGAGGCCGGTCAGGCAGTTACTGTGAATGGTGTTCGCTATCGTGAGATGATAACGAACTTTTTATGGCCCGAATTGGAAGATATGGATGTGGACGATATGTGGTCACTTGCCACACAGCTAACGAAACAATGGCTCTTTTGCGCAACAAATTCAATGGCCGTGTTATCTCACGTAATGGCGATGTCAATTGGCCGCCAAGATCATGTGATTTGACACCGTTGGACTTTTTTCTTTGGGGTTATTTGAAAGAAAAGGTGTACGTCGATAAGCCAGCAACAATTCAAGAGCTAAAGGATGAGATAATTCGGCACATTAACGGCATAGAACCTCCATTATGCCTCAGGGTCATCGAAAATTTGGACCATCGGATGGAGGTGTGCCGCCGTGGTCGCGGCGCCCATTTGGCCGATATTTTGTTCCATACATAATTGAGTAATACCAATATATCATAATAAAATAAAATTACAATAATTTCCTAAATAGTTTGTGTTTTATTCAAAATCAACATCGGCCCTTGAAATTTAACCACCCGATATATAATTTGTATGTTCCTCTTTTTTGTCTATCCATAGTTTTTTCAATCCTAGCACCTAGCAGGGTTGTCAGATGTGGCGATTTTTTGGCGATTTATAAAATAGTTAAAATCGCCAACTGGATATTTTTGATGACCTATGAATTTGTTTTGAAATTCGTTAAATTCAATAATATTATTTAATTTCTCGTATTTTTATGAATGAAATTTCAGGCAATCATATGTATGATAGGTATTTGAAGGTATGTTCAAATGGCTGATGAAGTTAACGAAAATCTTCTAGAAAAGTGTTTTTTATATTTAAAATTGCACTTGAAAAAATCAATAAATAGAATTCTTTAAAACATTAATATGTTTTAAGTCTATAAACATTTTCACATTACGTATGTGGCAATTTATTATTAAAGATAAAATACTTTGTTGTTAGTGAAATTTTAAAGATTTTTATGAATCCTATCATACCTTTGGACGTTTGTGAAACACAATGAAAAAAATTAGCGTTGGGTAATTGGAAAGATAAGTAAATAAGCTTAGGCAAACATTTTAAAACTACAAGGATACGGCAGGGAATATCAAGGATTTTACTTTTGCTGTCCTTTATATGCGGTAATTACAACTAGTAATGCCTGTGTTGAAACCAGGGTTTAACATGCTATCGCCATATTAGCAAAAGCAGCCAAATTTTGCTTTTTTCCTATTAAAAAAAAATCAAAAATAAAAAACCGACAAGTTCCACTGCTAAAAAAGCCGACACTTTTGAAAAGCAGCAGCAAAATAAACACACTTTTTTTAACCTTTTAATGGACACTGGCTTTTTCCAACTATTGCTTTTTTAACAATTGCAAACATTTCTTATTTGATGGAACTCAAAAAGCAACGGCAATAACTTTTCTGTTGTAGGAAAAAATATGTAGGAAAGAGAATGAAACAAAAAGATTCTGTCAAACAGCCGCCAAATCAAAAACCACTGCATGCTAATAGCCGCAAAATAGGAGATAAAACAAAAGCAGCGCAAAGGTTGCTGAAAGGCACATCATCGACGACGACAAGTGATATTTTTCATGCAAAACAAATACAACAAGAATTTGTTTTTGTTTGTATACAATAAAAAATCCAACAGACACTTTGGCTGGTTGCCTTTCCCTGCAAATAATAGGACCAGTCCAAACACGCGTGTAAAGAGTAGACAAGGGACCAGGACTAGTCCAAAAGTAACCCAAACGTATGGAAAGAACATGGTCTATTTAACATTACGATGTCCTAGGAAAGGACAAGTGGTCCAAATGTGGGTTATATGCCACATTTGGACCACTTAGGAGTAGTTTTAAAACTACTCCATGGTATACTTAAGAGGATTAGTTTTGAAGTCGTTTAAAAACGAAATCATGTCGTTAAAAAACGAAGACATGCCGTCTCACTACAAACACTTTTTAACAATGACATGGTCCATGCTTGCATTACATCGGACCAGTCCATGGAGTAGTCTATTTTATCAAAATGGATCAGGTGGTCCAATTTTATTTGGAGGGTTACTAAAAATATAAAAAAAAACCAAAATACACACACACACATTTCGTGCTATAGTCATGCAAACTGTCGAGCAACAACAACATTACTACAACATAAAGCCTAGTACTCTGTTCAAATTTGTGAAAAATGTTGAGCAACATTGATTATTCCACACGAAAATTTTGACATTTCTCAATGTTACCAATCTTGCGAGTTTGTACAATTTGTCGTTTTTATTCCTTCAAAGTATGCTACATTGTTTCATGTATGTAAACAAACGCCACATGTATTTTACTAAAATTATTTTTTTTAATAAAAAATTTAATTTAAAAAAAAGTAAATAAGGATAAAAAACTGTAACCGGTTGTGTTATTTTAATTTTTTATTTCTTATTTAATATTAAGTTCATACTTTTTTGCTTTTGCTTAAAATTCCACGTGAAATAAAGGCAGCTTACATTATTTCGCAGTTGTAAAAAACTGTTGCCAGAAACATTTCGGAACTTTTTCACAAAATAAACAGAGTACAACTCTATTAACATTATTTCATAGATACTCCGCACAAGTTTTTTTCATATGCATTTTGACAGCATTTCACGTGAAATGTTGAACAGAGTACCAGGCTTTAACTGAAGAAAGGCAAAAATTAATTTTTCCTCACCACCATGAAAAAAAACCATGTTGCTTGTACACTGATCAGTATTTTTTCGTTGTAATCTGCCTTTTTGCAGAGCTAATAGCTCTGCTCAGACTGCTTTAAGCACACACTTCAGCTGCTTTGAATTTTAGATTTTTGTTTTTGGTTTGTCTTTTTTAACTAGCTCAAGGCGAATTTATAACAGGTAAGTGCAACTCTACAACTACAAAACAAGGCGAATTAACTACATGTATTTTGTTTTTGCAATTTTCTGACTTGTTGTCAAATTTCCGTATAGAAACAAAACAATATTTTGACGTTTCACCATTTTTTTAATTCGCCGTGGATACAGCTGATGAACGGCTGACGAGTTGAGCTTACCTGGAGTTAATTCGCCTTCTCTCAGGAAAAAGTAAAAAAGCAAAAGGCGAAATAATTTTTTTTAACTTTTGCTTTTTATGTGGTTGTCCATTTTTGTCGCTGGCTGGTAAAAAAGCAGTTGTCAGAAAATAAAAATATTCAATATAGGAGATTTGCTTTTTTGCACAAACGAAAAACAAAACATTGGCTATTGGAAAAAAAATTAAAAATGTCAAAAGCAGTGGCAAAAGCAAAAATAAAAAGCAGCCAGCTGATGGGTGCTTTTAAACCCTGGTTGAAACTATGAACTCCACTAAAACTCGCCTTCGAATTAGAATGCAATACGAACTTCTAGACGCGTTATTAGGAGTTTTAAGTTATATGAATGGGAATAGTACATTTTGCACTTATTTTGTACTTTCGTTAAATAAATGTAATACGCTCACAAAGTATTCCAAATAAGAAGACAAATAGCGAGTGTTGCCGGTGAAGCGTTTAGATATATAATAAAAGTACAACTATTTCTAATATTTTTTTAGTACTACCCGCAAAAATTCTTTATTTGTTGCTTTAAGTATACTACTATAAATTATTTTATAGTAAGCATCGTACCTTTTTTGTATTTACTAAATACTTTTATTTCGCTCTATATAAAATTTAAGCAAAATATATATTATGGCGACTTTTTTTGAATTTTTGGCGTATTTTAGCGATACGGAACTAATTTGTTTTTTAGGATTTATCAAAAATATTTTAAATAATTTAAAAAATATGTATTTTATTGTAAAAACTTGTAAACAAAGGCTTTGGCGATTTTTGACATTGAATTTTTGGCGTATTTTAGCGATACGGAACTAATTTGTTTTTTAGGATTTATCAAAAATATTTTTAATAATTTAAAAAATATGTATTTTATTGTAAAAACTTGTAAACAAAGGCTTTGGCGATTTTGGCGATTTCTGACATTAAATTTGGCGGAACAGGTCAAAATCAATCTGACAACCCTGGCACCTAGGTCAAATCCTAATGCAGTCGGATTTATGGCCTGTGGGCGGAGGAAAAAGGCCACGACCCTATAAATTTTGAAAATTTTTAACATTTTAAAGACCAATGAAGCTAAGAATTGCCAAGCATATTGTACTTACGTTGGGGCTTTAAGTAGTTAGAATTGACATTTTTGGACTATGGACGGTGAATTAAGAGAAAACAAGTAAGAGTGCTATATTCGGCTGTGCCAAGTCTTATATACCCTTCACCATTGTGCGTGCAGAATACAGAGCAACTAGACAAAAACTAAATAGTTTTTATATATACATACACATAAGGGCAGTTCCAGCGAAAAGTCTACTTTTTGTCACGTAACGCCAGAAATAATTTAAATTGTTTCTCAAAAAATTGTATATTTATAGTTTATTTTTTATATTTTGGTGTAAAGCGCCAATAGCCCTACATTAAGTAACAAAAGGGATAACGGTTGAACAACATGGTCCTAAAATACAACCTTATTTGCATTCTAGCGTTACATTAAAAAAAGTAGACTTTTCGCTGAAAATGCCCATATGTACCTTTAAACGAGTAAAGATTTTTAAATTTTAAAGCTTGCAAAATAATTCTATATAAGTCCAAAGCTTACCAAAAAAGGTTTTATACAAAACGTCTTGTTCAATTCGCAGTCTTATTCAGTTTTGTAATGCAAGTCAAAATCCACTTCCGTTTTTTGAACGTCACGCCAGCGCATATTTTCGCTTATATCTGCAAATCCTTAGCGTCGATTGCTGTAAATTTTTTTCTGAATATAGTGGCACTTCATTAATTTGTATACGTGTATCATGAAATTTTTTGATGAAAGATATTTTATAATGTTCAGTCTGGAATTTAGATTTTTCCTAAGAAACTGACATTGTTCTTTAAAAGTAGGCCTCTTATCAAATATAACACCAAGAATTCGTAGTTTGTCGAAAACTTTTATTTCTTTGTTGTTGTACTCTACATTAAACCCATTGCAGTTAAATTTTCGGCATATATGGAGAATGCTACACTTTTCGATAGAGAGTTTTGCGCCTGAAGCTGAACTCCAATCCTCTATTTTTTGGAGAGTGTTTGAAAAGATTTCCTTAGCTTTATTGTTGTCTTTAATTTTGGTGAAAATCACTGCATCATCGGCATAAATAGCGTGTTCAATATGATTTATGCTGGTAAGTACTTTGCTCAATTGATTAAAGGCTATAATAAACAAAACTACCGATAATGGCGATCCTTGAGGAATTCCATTACGAAGGGGAAGGGTGCTAGAGTATTGATTCTGAATTCTAACTTTAATTTTACGATTGCTCATGAAGTTTTTAATTATGTGGTATATATTTTTTCCAATTTTCCATTCTTGTACTGTATGAGAGCCAACTCGGTCAAAAGCCCGTTCAAAGTCGGTTGATAAGATGCTTATGTGGTTTTTTGTTGAAAGCGTTTTAGATATGACGTTTTGTAGATAAATAAGAATATCATCTGTACCCTGTTTCTTCATAAATGCAACTTGATTTGGAGAGATAAAGTTATTTCTTTTTAGAAACCACATTAGGCTTTTGGAGACCATCTTTTCTAAAGTTTAACGGATACAAGGTAGAAGTGATATGCGTCTAAAAGCTTGAACTATGTTGTGCTCCTTGTTGGGTTTCGGTATTGGGATTACTACAACCGTTTTCCACATTTGCGGATAGACTTTGGAAGTGAAAATGTTGTTATATAATACACATAACTTCAATGTCAAATATTACCCGCTCCATAATACTTTCCAAAATAGACTATGCTCTCCCAATCTATGGATGGTGCGCCCCTTCAAATATAAAATTAATACAAGGCCCATATCATGCTGCAATAAGACGCAGCATAGGGGCTTTCAGAACTACCCCTATTCATAATTTACTAGCAGAATCAGGAATGCCATCCATCAAAGACCGTATACATCATCTCACAGCCAAACTGGTACCTAAACTTTTTATCTGTAGAAATCCAATTATCTACAAATAAGTCATAAACACTATAAAATGCGTCAAAGTACCTAGACTTCCTTCCCCAATAAATAAGTGCTTAAGTATCTACCAAAATCTTAACCTTAATATCCAACCAATTCAAATAAAAGAAGTAAGAAAGTATAGTCGGTCAAGCCCGACCATATGATACCCTACACCACAGTATTTAAAAACACATCATGCTTATGTGTCCATGTAAATATGGATTTTTCTATGTTTATAAACTTCATGAAAATCGGTTTGAAAGTTTGTGAGAGGCAGAAATTGCCCCCTGCCTCCCCTTGTGGTCCTATTTTTTAATTACTGTACAGCTAGTGTATCCCTATAGATATGGATCTTTCTATGTTTTAAATTTCATTAAAATCGGTTTGATAGTTTTTGAGCGGAAGAAATTTCCCCCTATCTTCCCTCGCGGTCCTACGATTCGGCCCATTTTCAATAGGCTTAGTCCTTGTGCCAATAAGAACTGATGACCCAAATTTTATCAAATTATCTCCAAAATGGCGACCTGTACTTTGCGCACAAGGTTACATGGACTGCTAGCCAGCCTGCCAGCCAGCCGGACGGACATCGTTAGTTCGACTCAGAAAGTGATTCTGAGTTGATCGGTATACTTTAAGGTGGGTCTAGGACCACTATTTTAAGGCGTTTCACACATCAGCGCAAATGCATAATACCCTCTCCACTATTGTGGTGTGGGTATAAATACCATCGGAACCACAATGGCTCTTAGATAAATCAATGTTTATATTAATCTTAACTAAGCTCCCAAAACACTCTACCACGCCTACCGTGTATCAACAATATTTTTACAGAATATCGAGCCAGCTCAGGGCTAATTTTAGTTTCTTATTCACTGATGGTTCCAAATCCAACAATGGCACGACATTTGCCGTAGTCAAGGAAGACGGCTCAATTATTAAAAACGGCTAAATTGACCCCCATTGCTCTAGCTTTACCGCCGATGCATTAGCATTGTTCGTTGGTATTTATGTCGCCTCCAAAGCTGCTGGGAGAACTACTATCTGAATAGACAGCTAATCATCTATACAATCATTACTTAATTCCCTTTATGAATCCCAAATCATTACTAAAACAAGAAATCTTTGTATAACGCACTCAGATAAAATTAAAATTATGTGGGTTCCATCTCATGTTGGCATACTCGGAAACGAATGCGCCGACAGAGCGGCAGAAGAAGCAACAAGAAGACCGCTGCTTAAATTTCCAACGTGGGAAGTGCACGACATCAACAACGCCATTTCTGTGCATTTCAAAAATCAAACAGCCGAACAATGGTCCTTGTATCAACATTCTTACAAAAACGTGAATCCTCTTGGAATTAAACCTCATTATCCAATAAACGTATCCAGAAAAGAATCCAACATATTGGTATTTCCACAGAAATGTCTACTTTTTGTCACGTAACGTCACCAAACATTTTTAATTTTTTCTCAAAGAATAATGAAAATATTATTTACTTTTTTGCATTTGGGTGTAGAGCGCAACTAGGTTTTCATTTAGTGAAAGAGAGGAAAAATTTTAACAACGTGGTTCTAAAATACAAGAATAATTGTTAGGTGACGTGACGTGACAAAAAGAGAGCTTTTCTGTGGAAATGCCCATATGTGCACGTCTTAGAATGGGACACTGTAAATTTTCTCATAAATACTTGTTTGAAAAATCTTCCCGCCCACACTGTCACACGTGCGACAAGGAACTTACCGAAACTTTTTTATTATTCATCTCAGACCCCATAAAGTATATATATTCTGGGTCCTTGAGTAATTCTAAGTCGATTTAGCCATGTCCGTCTGTCTGTCCGTCTTTGAAAACACGCTCACTTTCGAAAAACTCAAAAGAACTAAACAAACTGGGTGTCAAATTGCTTGTAGTTATCCTAAGAAGTTTGGGATTGAAATTCATCAAAATCCGTTTAGTTGGATCAGAGCTATCTATCAAAATGTGGAACCACCACCTAAAAAAAATTGATAATTTTGTTACAAAAACTTACATAAATGGTGGAATAATGCACAGAATGACATACGATTTTGCAAGAATTCGTTCTATTCAACTGGAAATCACACTGTAAAATTCCGTGAAGATCGGTCCATAACACTATGGAACATTTTTGGGATTATTGTCTGGGGGGTGAGAAATTCCAAGTCAGGGTGATGGTACTAGGTCAGTATAGTAAAACCCTCAAAGGGTTTGGCGTTCGTATGTGTCAGTTTTTTTTTAATGACATTTTAAATTTTTTCCTTATCTTGATGTTTTTTCGCTTAGTTGTAACATTTTGGCAAAAACGTAGTTTAACATAACTCGAGAACCACTTGTCCGATTTTGCTTAAACAAACTCAGAATTACAATTTCTTTAATCCGTTCATATAACGTTTTTCTTTATAATCAACAGTTTTGCCGGTAAAAATAAATTTGTGGAGAAAAAAAAATATTTTTTTGCCTAAAAATTAAAATTTTTTTTTTTTAAATTCATAAAAAATCCAAAACGGAAAAAAGGATCAAGTGTTATTAATTTCATGTAAAGTCACATAACCTATAAACAAAATGCGACATAGATCATAGAAATCGATTAACGCGTTCTGCTTTTATTTTATTCAAGTGAAGGTATCCCATTTTGACAAGAATATTGATATTTGTTTTTATTAAAAAAAGTGTAATTTATCGCCTTTTTTATAAATTTTCCCCAATAACTCCAGACTTCTGGCCATAAACTACTAAAAAAATTAAGTAAACATTTTTATAATTTTTTATTTTTACTTTATTTATTTTAATAAATATTGCCTAGACTTTTTCGATGGTGGTTGTTCAGGACTGAACCACACATAATGTCAGTGTGTGACTCCACTGTTGGCCCTTCTGCATCTCCTGAAAATTCTTTATCATCAAGATCATCCTTATCTTGCCACACAAGCTTACTCCACCAGCAAATTTCCACAATTATTGCACTCGGCGACTTTTTGCCTCTATATCTGTAAGTTTAAATAAAAAATCAGTATTACCTCATTTCAAATGGCATAGCAACTTGATGATAGCGTTCACCTTGTTCATCAGATTCGGTAGCCAATTGTTTGCTGAAGTTGTCCAGATGATGATGTCAATAATGGATTTCCAAGGACATGTGGACACCAATTTCCGAGAATGCTCTTAACATCCTTGCGACAGAAACATAGTAGTTGTTAGAACGATGCTTTCCCAACAAGCCTTCTATTACTTCTTTGATTGCCTGCCATGCATTCAATTCAGCGTCAATCAAAATATTGTTGAATGTGTCACTTTTAATCAGCTTTCGTATATCTGGACCATTTAGTACGCCTGATTGGAAAAAATTAATTTGTTAAGATGGAAAATCATGGGAAATGAATGTGATATTATAACTTACCTTCTTTAATTTTACTTTCGCTGAGTCTCGGGTAAATTAGTTTCAAACACAAGAAAACTTCATCTCTTTTGGCGACAGTTTTGATAAAATTCTTAACAATTCCAAGTTTAATATGCAGTGGAGGCAGCAATATCTTCTCCTTCGGCACTAGAGGCTCACGAATAATATTGGCAGTTTGTAACCTGCTGTGCTCTCTGAGTTTCCATCCGTGGCATGCATATTGGTCACCGGAAAATCGTATGTCCCAATCGCATAAAAAGCACATAAATTTTATATAGCCGCTTTGAAGACCGCAAAGCGTTGCTACAACTTTTAAATCGCAGCATATGCGACACATATGTTTGGCGTAGTTAACCATTTTTAAAATATTTTCCAGTGCATCATATGTTTCTTTCTGCTTCATATTTTATTTCCATTGCGTCCATCAATTTTCCTACATCCGGGCAATATGCAGACGTTTTTTCATCATTCACAAGGAATAAACTTTGGAGTGTTGCCTGACGACTTCGATAAGCTGTGACTTTCACACCGGGTGCCAACAAATTGTTTGATTTCAAAATGGAAGCCAGCTCTTCCGATTAATGCTGTGTTAATTCCAACTTGGCAATAATTGAATCAAGCTTATTTTGATTTATTAAAATTGGCTCATTGGATACTGATGGCTCATATGGGGGATCATCACGTGCATGATATGTCGGAGCAGTCGTAGAAGAGAAAATATCGGGGCTAGAAGCTTTTGGCACAGGAATGTGGTCCGAATGAGGCAATGGTGTTGCGGCACTTGCAACACCAACGTAATTATACGATTTTCTTATCCTTTTTGCGGCTCCTTTTTTCGCACATGCATAGCAATTCAATGGATTGTGACCTTCGCCAGGATTAGTCCAAGTCATTGGGATACCGAATGGCATACTTTCACGTCTTCTATTTTTCCAATCCATTAGACGGTTGTAGTAGCTTTTACACACTATATTTGGTACCCAATTTTCGTTCACTATAACATTTTGGTTGAAGTACATCTCGTATGTTTGAACAAAATCAGTACTGAAATTTTTTTATGTGTTGAGACATATTGACCACAGCAGTAGCAAAAGCTATTTATATCTGGCTTGCACAGTTCCTAATTCTGTTCTCTTTTGTTCACTTTTAAAAAACTGGAGAAAAATCACTTTTACGTATTTTTCAATATTTTACTGACAGGTACGTTCCAAAACATGAGCACTAATAGATGTGGGTGGAACTTCCGAAAAAAATCATACAGGTAGTCAACGGAAAACCCCAAATAATTAAAAAAGTGCACTTTCCTTTTTTCCTTTCAATTGTCCACGCACATTTATTACCGCTTATTACTTTGCTGCCGCAATCATAAAAATCAAATAACCTTTTGTTTATTACTTTTTTTTTTTTTTTGAATTCTAAGAATCATAAAAAAAGTCATAAATGTTTTTGCAAAGAATTTTGTGTATATCTCGAGCAAATTTTTGAAATGCATACCTTCCCTTAATTGTTAATAAAAGCGAAACGCGTTCATCGATTTTCATGATTTATGTCTCATTTATTTCAAAGGTTATGCGACTTCACGTGAAAGTAATAGGACTTGAAACTTTTTTTTACTGTTTTGGATTTTTTATGAATTAAAAATAAAAAATTTAAATTTTTTGGGCAAAAAATATTTTTTTTCTTCATACATTCATTTTTAACTTCGAAAGTGTTGCACATATAGGAAAACGGTATAGAAACAGATTATAGAAATTGTAATTCTTAATTTACGTTTTTGCCAAAATATTACAACTAAGCGAAAAAACATCAAGATAAGGAAAAAATTTAAAATGTCATAAAAAAAACTGACACATACGAACGCCAAACCCTTTGAGGGTTTTACTATACTGACCTAGTACCATCACCCTGACTTGGAATTTCTCACCCCCCAGATTGGCTGTTGTACTGTGTAATTTACGCTAGGCCCCATATAAACCCTACTTCCGGAAAAAAGTTAAGTAAGCCTAAAACCGTAAAAAATAACGCTATCATAACAAAATTTGGTATATCAAAGTTTTATAGGACAATAAGTAAAACTGTGTAAATTCGTGAAGATCGGTCCATAATTTACGCTAGGCCCCATATAAACCCTACTTCCGGAAAACAGTTAAGTAAGCCTAAAACCGTAAAAAATAACGCTATCATAACAAAATTTGGTATATCAAAGTTTTATAGGACAATAAGTAAAACTGTGTAAATTCGTGAAGATCGGTCCATAATTTACGCTAGGCCCCATATAAACCCTAATTCCGGAAAAAAGTTAAGTAAGCCTAAAACCGTAAAAAATAACGCTATCATAACAAAATTTGGTACATCAAAGTTTTATAGCACAAGAAGTAAAACTTTGTAATTTCGTGAAGATCGGTTCACAATTTACCCTAGGCCCCATATAAACCCTACTTCTGGAAAACAGTTTAGTACGCCTAAATCCGTAAGAAATAATGCTATTGTAACAAAATTTGGTACATCACAGTTTTATAGAACTAGAAATGACACTGTGAAATTTGGTGAAGATCGGTGCATAACTTACCATAGGCCTCATTTAAAGCCCACTCTGGTAAAATAATGAAATACGCGGTAAACTTTATTCCAGTTTAGCTTCATATGGCCAGAAAAAATGTTATGCAATTTTGTGATAAACGGTCCATAATTTACCTTAGATTCCATTTTAGCAGCCTTCTGAAATTCACTGCAAACGCTTAAACTAATTGCACCGCTGTATTGAAATTTATGTTTTTTAATACCAGAAATCGTTCTGCAGAATTTGGAATGATTGGTTCATAGCTTACCATGGCTTTTATATAATTTGTTCTCCTGAAAATCATTTAATTTCACAAATTACGTTGGATAATATCGAGGGCTTATATTCAATACCCGCCATACACCAATTATTGAAAAATGACTTTTTGATGGCAAATTGTTCACTGATGCCAGCTTTATCTCTGACAAAAATTTCAGAAAAAAAAAATTAATATAAGTTCTTTTTTTTTAAATATTTGTGGTACCGCTATCAACCGCACGATTTTTTTTAATGCAATACCCGCCATACGCCACACATTGGTTAAAGTTCATAGAACGAGCGGCAAAAAATAGAAGAAGTTGTTGAAGGATAATGAAACTTGGCACATAGGCATTTGTTTGAATCAAGAAAAAAATGGAAAAATCAAAATGAATCGCCCACTTTTACACCCACCTCCCATACAAAGTGAAAATTAAATTTTAACCTACGGCATTGTTTTTTGGCACATAGCATTTTTAAGCACTCGTAATCATTTGTGTGATATTTAAAAAATATCCGCCCACTTTTAAGCCCACCTCCCATACAAAGTGAAAATTAAATTTTGACCTATGGCATTGTTTTTTGGCACATAGCATTTTGAAACACTCATAATCATTTGTGTGAAATTTGATTTCTGCCTTGATTTCTAATACATCAACTCAATTTTCCCAAAAAATAAATATTATAATTGTAAAATGGGCTCCTGAAAATATATACCTGAATTCTTTTATGTTAGAAAAACGTTAAACAAATGCTTAATATAATAAAATTACATATTAGAGCAAAAAAACATATTTTTATTACTGTGCAATTACCGCTATACGCCATAAAAATATTTGAAGATTTCAGTTGCAATACCCGACATCAACCATATCGCTACGAATAGAGTTAAAAGTTCTACTTTTTTTATAAGGGTGACTTAGTAGTCATATTTAAAAAATATTATAGAAGAAAGATTAATTCATACCTTAAAAATTTTCGAAAGAAACAGTTTTTTCTCTCTCCTGAAAAATTGTATTTTGGCGGATGGCGGGTATTGAATATAAGCCGTCAATATGTATTTTTAATTTATCAATTGTATAGTTATACATTTTCTTAATTAAAATTGGATTTTTTTTACAATTTTTAAGATAATGTTATATTGTCAATATTGTTCGTATTACATCGGCTAGTGCTCTATATTCAGAATTGTTTAGCTGGTTCCTGCTTTTTATTCTTCTATATAAACAAGTATAATTTAATACGTAAAATTTACAAAAGTACATTTATTAACACGCCATTTGTTATAGGAATGCTTTGTTGTTCGTGCTTCAAAACAAAAAACAGCTGTATTTTATTAGTAAACAATAACTAACACTTTTAAAGCACAATTCATCTAAAAAATATTTCTAAAATACACAATTTAAAGGAAACGTAATATTAAGACAATGATACTTTTAATTTTCTTTATTATATGCGCATTAAATCTTTCTGTTAAATTTTAAATTTTGTGTTATTTCTGTTATTTATATTTGTTAATGAAATACCTATTTAAAAAAAAAATTTTTTTTTAGTCGGAGTTCATACGGCTCATGTCTTATTGACAAGATTCTTCCTTTTTCTTCTTTGAACATGAATTGGCGTTCAAATGTTTCATGTCATGTGACGACTACGAATGAAAAAGTAAAACGTAAAGACAGTCACCCCTATTCTGCGTTTCGATTCGAATCGAAATTTTCTCCGTCTGGCAATTTTGGTATTCTGCGTTTCGATTCCGCTTAGTTTCTTTCGATTGTATGTATTCTGCATTACGATCGGAGCTCCGTTTCTCTCAGTTGTTTTTTTTTTGTTAACGGAGGTTTTTTCTATTTTTGTTTTTTTAAGTAAAAAAGTGAAAAAATGTAAGTACAAAATTAAAAAATTCAAAAACGATTTAAATACAAATTATTATTATAATTTTTTTTTTAAATTGTTATTTTTTGTACTGGAATATGAGTGTTTTGTTATGTACATATGTATGCAGGTCAAAAACAACAACACCGGAGCAATACGAAAAACTGGCAAATTTAATGACGGCTAAAGCTGACATTGCTTGTGGGTATAACCAGCGTTCAAAGGAAGAAGTAGCAGCATTCTGGGAGGAAGTTACAGAAGTCCTTAATGCATTAGGGCCTCCAACAAAAAGTTCTATTGCATGCAGCTGCAATAGACTCCATTAGTCCTTAAATTTTAAATAAAACTGCAACTCACAAAAGTATTTCTTTACAAACAGTTTTTATTAACATTTTGTCTTTACATATTTAACCACAGCACTTTTATTTTCTACTTCTTTTAGTTAATTTCAGCTTCACTAGATTAAACACACTTATATATTTATGCAAAACTTATTTTTACCTTTTTCTTTTTTTATTTCAATATTTTTCTTTTATTAAAATTATAAACAATTTACTTTACACAGAACTGGTTTTATTAAATTTGGCATTTGTTTATGAAAATGATAACAGACTTGCTTATTCTGCTGTTTCATTTCCACATTCCACATTGATACAATTGATTTTGTAAACATTGTTGTCTTCTTCTTGTTCTTTCGATTCCGTTTTTCTGCAGAATACCAATTTTCGATTGTAACGGAACTGAATGCGGAGACGTAATCGAAATGCAGAATAGGGGTGAGTACATGCATCTGTGTACTCGTTTCTTTTCCCTTCGTCCCTCTCGCCTAAAAAGTAGCAATCTTGTTAATAAGACATGAGCCGTATGAACTCAGACTTAAGGCCCAACCACAATGCGCTTAAGTTGGCTTAAGCGAATGAGCGAATACATGTAAATTATATGAGGCAAACCATATTGAACCTAAGGAAACTTTTTGCTAAGTTTAATGAAACTGTCATTTGCTTAAGCAAGGTGCGAATCTAATCGCTCATTCCGTACGGAATCAAATGTTTTTTTATTTTGTTTTTGTTTGTTTAAATACATTTGAGAGACTTTTTGTTAATTTTTGACAGTAGGTTAAGCAAGACTATGCATATTATGGTTGAGCCTTTAGTTAAAAGCAATATTGTTATTCAGTGATGCCTCAAAACGCCAACATTTTATCCAAAGTGCCAATCTTAAAAAAAGCACTAACTTGGTGCTTTTTCAATTTTTCGTTAGTGCATTTAGTGCTTTTTACAACTTTTGTTTTTTTTTCTTACGTTTTTTAAAACTACGATTATATAGAGGATGCTTTAGTTGAACTTTGCTATTTGAGGTATAATTTTGAGAAGGCTTGTAAAGATTTTAAGATAATAAATAATAAAAAAGTGATAAAAGAAAGTTACATGTTGCATGTGCCCGTGCAGAAAACTGAATTGCCAAATTGCCAAATTGGTTTTTTTTTTGTTGTTTTCTTGCGAAGACAATAGAATGAAACAATTTGTTTTTTTTCTTTTTACCCACTTACAACTACAATTCGAGTCGGAAAGAACCCAACCAATTGTAGGTGGATGTAAGAAAAGATAAACTCACTGTTTATTGTTGGTGTTTTGTTTAAGCTTTGATATTGTTACAAGTAAGACTTTGAGTGTTTGAAATTCTTATTCGCTTTAGGGTTTTATTTGTATAATATTTTTAGCTTTTCTAAAATCTTTGGAAAAGGTTGCCTGATGATCTGGCCTAAGCAACCAGTGAAATGCGCATAGAAGCTAGCTTTCCCTCAACAATAAATTTCAGTGTATTTATCAAATATAAAAAATTGGGAATTTAGCACGTCATACAAAAATCTTAATAAAGTTACATTCGTTTAACCAAAAACTTTATTTACGAGGTTAGAGCTGGGATTCCTAACTATTTCCAAATTTTCCGTAACGTTGAACTTTTTAGCATTCCCAACATGTTTAGTAATCGTTATAAAAACATGTAGACACTGTTTCAAAAATAGAATATGGCTTGGAAAATATTAGGAATTGTTAAAAAACATACAGTCGGAAACCGTACAAAAAACGCAAAGACAAAAAACAAAAAAAGAGCCGTAGCTTGGTATATGCAAAGTGTTAAATAAATCAAAAACAGCTGACAGAAAATACTTTTATAACGAGCGTTGTGTAACCTGCCATTTTTCATGCGCTTTTGTTTTCCATTTGTTATGCACTTATACCTCTGTGGATATTGAAAAAAGGTTTGACTAAGTATCAGAATGCAAACATACATGTTTTTTCTATTTTACACCTTATGTGTGTTCTTTATTCAGAAGCGTACATATCGCTCATTTGCTGCAAGACCGGCATAACTCAAAAAAATCCATTTCGAGATAAACGCATTTAAAGTTTTTGATTTGCTCTAACTACTTAGAAAAAAGATGACACATTCTCTTCAAACTGGGAAAGTATAAAAGATATAAAGATGAATTTAATAAACAATATAAAGAAAAACAAAGCGAACAATTCTGCATCTCTAACTCAAAAATGTAATATTTTGAGTTATGCCGGTCTTGCAGCAAATGAGCGATATGTTAAAATAATTGGATAATATCTTAAGCCAATTGTTTTATTAAACTTTGCACGATTTTAATTTAGATTTATTTAAACGATAAAATATAATTATGTTTATTAAAATATATGCCGTCCTTAAGTTTTATAAACAATGGTCCGTCATTGCAAATTTTCGGTAATTGCAATAGGCCAGATATTTTTGAGTTACGAAAATCGAGTTCGCACTGTATTACTTTAAAACTGTTTTATAACCAATTTAAACTCCAAATGATTTGGATGATATTATTTTTATTGAACATATTAATAATACATTTAAAAATGTTTATATACAAATGTAAATATATTTATTATTTAATCTTAGATGAAAATGGTCTCCATCAACGCCGCGGCCGTCGCCTTTTTTTAAACTTTGGAGGTAATATTCGGTACTGCCGTATGCAACTTGTTTTGTGTTTCGTTTAATTGTAAAATTGGCCTAGTGCTTTTTTACGCTTTTTTTGCTCAAAATAGAGCTTTTTTTAAATTTAAAAGTGCTTTTTGCTCTCAAAAAGTTGGCATCACTGTTGCTATTGTAAACAACTCTTTTCCGTTTTTAAATAATATCAAATACCGTTGTCGCGGTAGCAGCACAGCAACAATAAATTCCAACATGTTTCTCAAAAAGTTGGCATCACTGTTGCTATTGTAAACAACTCTTTTCCGTTTTTAAATAATATCAAATACCGTTGTCGCGGTAGCAGCACAGCAACAATAAATTCCAACATGTTGGAAAAAAAATACCATTATTTTGTGATTTCCATCCCTGACTTGAAATGAAAAATGATAAGGCGAAAATGAAAAAATCAAAACGTTAAAGAATCCAAATCAAGAAAAAGCATGTTAGTTGCACACATACACAAACATATGCAGACACTCTGACTTTTAAGAGAATGTTAGCCAAAGAGCGTAACTCTTAAATGAAATCGAAAGCTTTTTTAGAGGAGATCTCTATTTTTCTTAGGAACTATTTACAAATTGGGTCATTTATGCAACATACTTTGTTATTGGGTGTATCGAACTTAGAAAAAAAATTCAAACTAACTTTGCAAAATATTTTGCTATTATTTAAATAGATTTTCAGGTTTTTGTATTGCTTAATTATGTAGTTACTATGTTGAATTTTGTACATATGTACTTATGTACATACTTTGTAAAAACATACATATTTTGAATTAGAGAAATTTAAAAAGATAGTTTAATTTGTTGCTTTTAAGCTAATATCCAAAAAAACATTCAATGAATAAGCCAACTGATGTTTAACGAGTAAAATAAATGCGTTTTTATCAGAGTTCGGAATGAATAAAATTGGAAGTACAGTTTATGGCTACTTGAAAGTAGTTACTTAATACCTTCAGATTAGTTTTTTTGTTAGACCAGTACTTAGGGGATGACCCCTACTTATATATATTGCACTGTGTTGGAACTAGGAAATTAGCTTATGGGTAGTAGGAAAGAGGGAGTGTTGTTTGTCAACATTTGACTTGAATTTAATCATGTTGGATGTGAGAGGAAAGACTTTTGCAGGAAGTTTATTCCACATACAAACAGTCCGACCAAAACTCCAAATTTTCTCAGTAGTGCGATTTACCGGCCAATTGACCACTAAAGGATGTTCTCTTGGGGATCCCTAATATAACAGAGCACATCCCATTGTAGTAACGATAAAACAGGCAAATACAACCCAAATTGCGACGGTGCTCAAGGGAGTCAATAGAATTGGATACCCTACTGTCACCAATTAGAACCTTTGCCCTCTCCTGCATGCGGTCGAGAAGCTCCAAAATAGACTTTGAAGCACCGGCCCACACATAAGAGTTGTATTCCATTCGCGGTCAGATATAGGTGGTATAAATAGTAAGGAGATCAGATGGACTGCAGTATATCCTACATCGTTTTAAAAAACCGAGACAATTAAATGCTTCTTTCGAAACATTGAATATATGTTCTGTCCATCGGACATCACATTGTTTCTTCATACCCAGAACAACAAGAGATGCCGATTCCTCAATAATTATACCATCCATAAAAACAGATGAGACACCTTGATCCGTCACGCGTCGGGCATTAAAATCAACCCCATTCCGAGATTATATCAAGGTCTCGGCCAAGCTTATCATTCATGTTCTACCTCATAGCAACAACATCGAATAAGTTTGGTCTATAATCAAACGAATACGAATGGTAAAGGTTGCCGTGCTAGAAGTTTGACATAGGAGTTTATTCAGGGAAATAAAGTAGGAGAAAGAACGGAAACCTGCGGCATCACTGAATAAATCTTGAACTCGTTTGACGAAACCCCATCTATAACAAATTGTTTAGTGCGATCTCTGAGAATGCTTGATATGAATCCAGATAAATTATCATTCCTAGCATTATTAGTTTGCAAACCTTTACGCCACGGCATTGACGTCATATTCCAGGAAACAATGTTTCCAATTGAAAAGCCGAAAAAAGTCATTGAGCTCAGCCCAACGTGCTTTTCCGTAAGCAAATATTGGTCGTTTCGTAGCATCTCTTGAAATTTTTCGAAGTTCGGGGAACGGAAAAAAGGCGGAAATGGTGCAATGATCCCAGTTACCGAGAGGTGCTAGAACTTCAACATCGTTCTTTTGAGGATGCGAAGAGAGGAAAAGGTCAAGGGTATTGTGTTGGTGACCACCAACACATGGGATATATGTTGGTTTATTCACCAATTGCACGAGGTGGTTGTGCACAGCAAATAGCTCGACATATTGGCCTTCATAAGTTGTACAGCCCGAGTAGTGAAGCCAAGAAGAATTGTGGACATTGAAATCACAAGCAACACCGATTTCACTGTCCGCACAGTTCTCAAGAATCTTTGATATTGACTAATATCTCTTCACGCATTTGGACTTCTGTCAAATAGTATGCATTGATACACAACTTCATTGCGTATGTACATAGCAAAACAGAGATGTAGATTAAAGAAGGATAGAAGGTGATACCCAGGTATCTGAAAATCAAGTGGATCAGAATTTTCAGATACCTGCGTTTCACAGAAGGCGAAAACATCGGGCCGATGAAGACAATCATGGGCATATACAGAGAAAAAAGCCGTTCTCAGCCCACGTATATAACAAAAGTAGTTTCGAAGCCGAATACCTTCAGAGTTGTATTTTTTTGAACCAATTGAAAATTTAAAAATACCTCTGCAAAATTGAATCAACATCCAAAAACAAGCTAAGAGTTAAACAAGTAAAAGTGCTGTGCCGAATCTTCGATACCCTAACCATGAGTAGAAATTGAAGTGGACTTTTTATATTACATTATGGCCCGATCATCACGAAGATTATATGTAATTTTATTTCTAGTTATATAAAACTTAATTGGAACTTATATCAATAAAATAGCATGATTCCTTTCGGATTTATGCGTAATAAAGTAATTTTCAGGAGGAGTTTTTGTATTGGACCTGTAGGAAATTAAGGACCTATCATCAAGATATTCGGTTAAAAGAATTCTATTTAGTAACTATGACTGACAAAATTTTACTACAATGCCATTTTTCGTTAGGCCTTAAGGCGTACTAATTTGTTTTCCGAAAGTGATTTTTATATGGGGCTATATGAAACTATGGACCGATCTTCACAAAATTTAGCACAGTAATTTCTAATCTAAGAAGGCTATGACAGCCTAAATTTTAAGTCAATAATATCGGGTGATTTTTTAGCTATTATCTTTTTGGCAACACTGGTTTAAACAGCTGACGCACGTTTCGTGTTTTGTTTCACTGTCAAACATCTTCAGTTTGGTCAATAATTTAACCATGAATCGTCTTACAAACGAACAACGCTTGCAAATTATTGAATTTTATTATCAAAATGCGTGCTCTGTTAAGAAAGTTCATCGCGCGCATCTTGTGTTCAGCGACGAAGCTCATTTTTGGCTCAATGGGTACGTTAATAAGAAAAAGTCACAGTTTGGTGCGGTTTATGGGCTGGTGGCATCATTGGATCGTACTTCTTCAAAGATGATGCGAATCGTAACGTAACTCTGAATGGTGAGCGCTACCGTGAGATGATATCCAACTCATTTTTGCCCAAAATGCAAGAACTTGACTTGCAAGACATGTGGTTTGAACAAGACGGTGAAACATGCCACACAGCACGCTTAACAATGGACTTATTGAGAGGCGAGTTCGGTGAACATTTTATTTCACGTTCGGGACCGGTCAATTGGCCGCCTAGATCGTGCGATTTAACGTCGTTAGACTATTTTTTGTGAGGCTATGTTAAAGCTCATGCCTATACACACATGCCCGCTTCAATTGACTTATTGGAAGACAACATTGAAGCATTTATTCATGAGATACCGGCCGAAATGGTGGAAAGTGTATGCCAAAATTGGACTAAGCGGATGGACCATTTAAGGCGCAGTCACGGTCAACATTTGGCATGAAATAATTTTCAAACATTAAATTATATGGTACGTACTATCGATTCAAATAAAGATTTCATGTATTTTTCTGAATTTTATGTGTTTTTTTTTTTACTTTCCTATAGCTCTTCAAAAATCACCCGAATAATAGTTGCGGTTTTAGAAGTTTGGGGCCTAAGGTAAATTATGGACCGATCGTCACGAAATTTCACAGTGTTATTTCTAGTGCAAAAAAAATGTGACGTACCAAATTTTGTTACGCTAGCGTTATTTTTTACGGTTTAAGGCGTACTAAACTGTTTTCCGGGAGTAGTGTTTATATGGGGCTTAGGGTAAATTATGGACGGATCTTCACGAAATTTAACAGCATGATTTCCAGTCAAATAAAACAAACTTTTGCAAAATCTTATCTCAGTCCATGCCTTGTTCCAGCATTTATGTTATTTTTTGTAACAAATTATCAATTTTTTTAGGTGGTGGTTCCACATTTTGATTCATAGCTCTGGTCCTACTGAACCGATTTTGCTGGATTTCAATCCCAAACTGCTTAGGATAACTACAAGCAATTTGGCACTAAGTTTGTTCATTTCTTCTGAGTTGTTCGAAAGTGAGCGTGTTTTCAACAGACGAACAGACAGGCGGACATGGCTAGATCGACTTAGAATTGAGGGGTATAGATGCAAAGACTGCAAAGTCCACTTTTTTCACAAAAGTAACTAAAAATGCCATTTAGTTGTATTTAATGAATGCGTCCAATTAGTGAATATTACATTACCAGAAACACTTTTATCCCATAAGCAAGTAAGAAAGTATAGTCGGTCAAGCCCGATCATATGATACCCTACAGCACAGTATTTAAAAAACCATGCTTATGTGTCCATATAAATATAGATGTATCTATGCTTATAAACTTCATGAAAATCGGTTTGAAAGTATGTGAGAGGCAGAAATTGCCCCCTACCTCCCCTTTTGGTCCTATTTTTGAAAAACTGTATAGCTAATGTGTTCATATAGATATGGATCTATCCATGTTTTAAATTTCATTAAAATCGGTTTGAGAGGCAGAAATTGCCCCTATCTCCCCTCGTGGTCCTATTTTTTAAAAAATGCATACATTTTGTGTCCATATAGATATGGTTCTATCTATGTTTTAAATTTATTGAAATCGGTTTGATAGTTTCTGAGAGGAAGAAATTTCCCCCTATCTTCCCTCTTGGTCCTACGATGCGGCCCATTTTCAATAGGCTTGGTCCTTGTGCCAATAAGAACCTATGACCCAAAGTTTATCAAATTATCTCCAAAATTGCGACCTGTACTCTGCGCACAAGGTTACATGGACAGCCAGCCTGCCAGCCAGCCCGACGGACATCGTTAGTTCGACTCAGAAGTGATTTTAAGACGATCGGTATACTTTAAGGTGGGTCTAGGACCAATATTTTAAGGCGTTACACACATCAGCACAAATGCATAATACCCTCTCCACTATTGTGGTGTGGGTATAAAAAGTATGATCAAAAATTAAGAATTGATGCAAAAATGATCACAGTTTGTTAAGCTCTTTTTCTCTCAACTATTTTCGAAAATGCAGGCTATTTTTTATTTTTTTTCCTTTTTGCAAAACAAAACTAAAAAGAAATTAAAAATAATTTTTTTTTTGTATGAAGCAGTTTGTTTTATTGTTCATTTTATAACTTTGTCTTTAGTCGTAATTATGGAGCTAAGTTGTTATGAAGTTCCTCCAAATCAATCAAGAAAAAACTAAGCCTTTGTTAAGTTTAAGAATTTTATAACTACTGATTTTTTTAAGTCCTTGCTAATGCTAAAAAAGCAGCAATGTCCATTTGATTAGAGCAAACACAGCAATCTCCAATTTTATTATTATAATTGCCAGCAAACCGCTATATCGATTTGGTTGAAACTTACGTCATATCTTTATCATATTCCTATTTACTGAATAGCATTTTACAATACATAAATATGAATATACTTTGAGCTAGAGGTTTTTACTATTTATTACGAAAACTATAAATGTGGACTTTGCAGTCTTTGAATCTATACCCCTCAATTACTCAAGGACCCAGAATATATATACTTTATGGGGTCTGAGATGAATAATTAAAAAGTTTCACACGGAATGACAAACTTAATATACCCTCTTCACAACTAGTTGTGGTGGAGGGTATACAAATGTATATAGCAAAAAATAAAAACAAATTTGTGTTCATGATGTCTACCTACTTATATTTATATGGTCTTGCGATCTCTGCGATTGTTTTTAACGACTTGTTTTTTATTTTTGTGTTTTTTTTTTTTTAAATTATTTTTCTTTGTGAGGTACCTTCCTATCAATGTCGCTACCAGTGAAACTGAAAGTTATACAGCTGTTGGTCCGAAATTATTCAAAGCAGTATAAAATTATGCAAAAAATGTAAGACAGTTGTTCCATCTTGGAAAAAATTCGGCGGAAACAGCTGTAGTTAAGTTGACAGTCATCAAAAAAACCTTTCTGAGCAAAGAAAAGTTGTTTACATTGAATTGTAAGACCAGGAAAAAATGATTCCTACATTAGGATTAAGATTACAGAAAAATAAAAAAAAATCTATCAATTGATATCCGTCTTAATACTATGTTCACACTTGGGTTCTTAAACGCGTTTAAGCAGCTCGAACGTGATTAAGCTCTAATCACTTCAAAATCGAGATGATTATGCTATGTTCACATTTGGGTTTTTAAACGCGTTTAAGCAAAATGTTGATTTAGCTAATCAAAGCCGTTCACATTACATTTGAGATGATTAAGATGACAGATGATTAAGAAAAAACACACAAAAAAACAACAAACAAATTTAAATTTCTTTAAAGTATTAAAAATGGATAAAAACACTTTTATAAAGTTATCAGAAGATTATTTTAATCAATTTAATGATGAAATTGTGAAAATTTATGAATTATTTAACGAAAAAAAATAAAAACATTATACTATGTTCACACTTGGGTTCTTAAACGCGTTTAAGCAGCTCGAACGTGATTAAGCTCTAATCACTTCAAAATCGAGATGATTACCCATACATTGAAGTGATTTGTTAATCACTTCAAATCGACATGATTACAACTAAATCACTTCATAAACCACATAGAATCCACTGAACATACCCTAATAATGTAGAATCGCTCATGATCGTGTACAACCGGCCAAGATGTATGCTTAATGTTTTTATTTTTTCCTTAAATAAATCATAAATTTTAACAATTTCATCATTAAATTGATTAAAATAATCTTCTGATAACTTTATAAAAGTGTTTTTATCCATTTTTAATACTTTAAAGAAATTTAAATTTGTTTGTGGTTTTTTTGTGTGTTTGTGTGTGTGTTTTTTCTTAATCATCTGTCATCTTAATCATCTCAAATGTAATGTGAACGGCTTTGATTAGCTAAATCAACATTTTGCTTAAACGCGTTTAAAAATCCAAATGTGAACATAGCATTAAGCAGACATCTTGGCCGGTTGTACACGATCATGAGCGATTCTACATTATTAGGGTATGTTCAGTGGATTCTATGTGGTTTATGAAGTGATTTAGTTGTAATCATGTCAATTTGAAGTGATTAACAAATCACTTCAATGTATGGGTAATCATCTCGATTTTGAAGTGATTAGAGCTTAATCACGTTCGAGCTGCTTAAACGCGTTTAAGAACCCAAGTGTGAACATAGTATAACTCATACATTGAAGTGATTTGTTAATCACTTCAAATTGACATGATTACAACTAAATCACTTCATAAACCACATAGAATCCACTGAACATACCTCAAATGTAGAATCGCCAACAACCGTGTACAACCGGCCAAGATTTCTGCTTATTGTTTTTATTTTTTTTTTTTCTTAAATAATTCATAAATTTTCACAATTACATCATTAAAATTATTAAAATAATCTTCTGATAACTTTATAAAAGTGTTTTTATCCATTTTTAATACTTTAAAGAAATTTAAATTTGTTTTTTGTGTGTTTGTGTGTGTGTTTTTTCTTAATCATCTGTCATCTTAATCATCTCAAATGTAATGTGAACGGCTTTGATTAGCTAAATCAACATTTTGCTTAAACGCGTTTAAAAACCCAAATGTGAACATAGCATAATGCCTGTAATTTCTACAAATAGATATCTAGCTGTGTATCTATGTTGTAACGAATTTTTCATAATTTTACTGCTGGTTAAAGTGTAGTGTATTTTAAACCATCGATTGTCGACAGTTAGTTCAAGAGGTGTAACAATTTTTAGTAAATGAACACAGCCTTGCTTGAGTAAAGCTATTTAAACAACAAAACACCGACAACAGCAATCTTCACTATCCAAATTCATGTGTGCACAAGAAATTGTTTGTTGAGCCATCATCTAGGCGGCATGTTACAATTAGATATAAACCTGGAAAGACAAATAACTTACGCACTTATCATCCATCTACCATTTCGTTTATTTTTATAATAAATAAAAAAAATACATACATTTTTTGTTTTAATTACAATTAATTAAAAAAAAAAGAATGATAAATAGTTTCCCAAAACCAACAATTTAATTTGCCTTTTCAATAGTTGAAATTTTACAGCTTCTTTTTTGTACTTAACACTTATGGTGTTTTCTTTTCTACAAAAAAGTGTGACATTTTATTTAAAAAAATTAAATTTGGTGTCTGTTTCATAAAAATGTTGCTTCCAAAAAAGGGTGAGTTTTTTAGAATAAGACAAGCCACCCTTTTCGGAGCAAAATGTTTAAGAAACAGACTCCAAATTGCATTTTTTCAAAATAAAATGTCACATTTTTTGTAGAAAAGAAAACACCTTAAGATAATAAATTGTACATATATACATATGTATGTACATTAGACTGGTCGCATCTTGTATGGGATTTTTTTTTCTAAATTTAATTGTTTGCGCTGCTTAAAATATGAGGTTTGGTGTAAGAAATCAAGACCTAATTTTTCAGGTCAATCCGACGATGCCTAGCTGTGCCGGGTGGGGCCCAAAGTTCCCCATTTTATAAAAAAAACATGTTTTCTATCAGATCTTTATAGTTATACTAGTTGAAAAGCCGAAAATCAAAAATATGGCTTAGTTACGATCTTCCGCAGAGAAAGTACTTCAAGTGTGCTAAATTTCAGCTTCCTATGTCATCATTACGGGGATAGGAAGAAGAGACGACAACCGGATTTGAACTTCGCTTTGCATAAGGACCCAGAATATATATAATTTTTAGGGTTTAGGACCTTCGGTGAAGGGTATAAAAAACAATCTTAATTATAAAAGAGTAATTTTTGGGATTTCAGTATTTTGGTCATAACTCTGCTATTTCTTAACCGATTTGACAGATTTATATACCGAAGTGTTAAAGAAGAAATTTGCCAGTTATTTTGCCTATAAAACGTGGACTCGGGATGATCTATAATTCCTGAAAAAAATTAATATTTTGGTCATAACTTTTTCGTATCTGAACCGATTTTCCCGAGTTTTTCAGAAAATATTTTCTATTAAAAATTTCCGATCTTCTGATATATAAGGCGTAACCATAGGTCATATTACAGTCAAAAAATTCAGGTTTTTATACAATTTTTAATACTTTTTGTATGAGAGGTACCACGCCTACTTCTCCAATCCCGCCCACATTTTGTAGGATGGTGTATATTTATAACCTAAATGTTTGTACCTAATTTTAAAGCTTTGGCTCTTGCCGTTCTCCAGATATACAGAAAAAAGTAATACAAATACAACAACCACAAGGGATTTTTTGGAAAAATTAGAGGCGGTCGTGGTTTTTTGGTCATATCTCAGCCATTGTTGGACCGATCTGGCTGAATTTCAATAGCAAGAAATGGTGGACTATATGTGACATAAATGTAAAACAACGTAGCCGCTATCATGTCTGGAGTCTCCGGAAAACACATATCAAACATAAGACGGACGGACGGACGGATATCGTTAAATCAACTCTCCTCATAAGGACCCGGAATATATATACTTTATAGGGTCTAAGATCAATATTGTAGAAATTACAAACGGAGTGACAAACTTATATATACCCTTTTCCACCTGTGGTGAAGGGTATAATAAGAAGAAATTGAGTTTTCCAAACTAATAACAGTGTAATAAACAAGTTTTTTAATTAACAACACTTTTTAAGCTTCACTTTAATTAATAATTTTTTAATTTTTCCCGAGAATTCAATTTTGCGTACACATATGCTAAAATTCTTTTGCTTTGTTATTTCAATTGTATACACACCGATCAGCTGTTTTCTTGCAAAATTTCACTGGATACTGTCTGCGTACTTTTTGAGATTTTTTCAGCCGATAAAGTAATATTGGTCTTACTCTCCCAAAAAAATTTACTAAGTATTTGCTACTGGAAAAGTACCCAGACAGACCTATATGTTCGCGCAACTCAAAAACGCTTTAGCTTATTGAAAAACTAAAAAAAAACCGAAATTCCGCAATAAAATTTACTTTAAGAAAGTTAAAACTTTTTTCTTTATGTTGGCTTTGGTTTTCGAGACATGCCGTTATTTCGAAAATTAAGGAACATATGTTCGCGTAACTCAAAAACGCTTTAGCTTATTGAAAAACTATAAAAAACCGAAATTCCGCAATAAAATTTACTTTAAGAAAGGTAAAACGTTTGTCTTATATGCGCAGTCGTTTTAGAAACATAATTTTTTTTTCTGGAAAAAAAATAATTTTTTTTATTAAAATTTCGGAATTTTTGTTTTTAAAAATTCATAAAAAATTTTATGATTTTATGTATTCACAAAAGACGAAAAATTTATATGGCGGTTTAATAAAATTCTTAAATTAATTAAAATTTTTCGTCTTTTGTGAATACATAAAATCAAAAGTTGTTAACAAATTTTAATTATTTATAGCTTGTTTTGTTTGCAATGTTGTTTTTTATATGACTCTATAAAATTTTTTATGAATTTTTAAAAAGAAAAATTCCGAAATTTTAATAAAAAAATTATTTTTTTTCCAGAAAAAAAAATTATGTTTCTAAAACGACTGCGCATATAAGAAAATGTTTTACCTTTCTTAAAGTAAATTTTATTGCGGAATTTCGGTTTTTTTTAGTTTTTCAATAAGCTAAAGCGTTTTTGAGTTGCGCGAACATATGTTGTGCAACATCCTTAATTTTCGATATAACGGTATATCTCGAAAACCAAAGCTAACCTAAAAAACGGCTAGCACCACTGGATTCACCGACCCCGAATTAGGTTAAAAATCTTTCATCGTATCATACTAAAATATTAAACAGCAAATATTTTAATCTATCTATACAATATATAATTTCTTAGTATGTCAGGATGTTAGCATGTATGTCCTATTTTTTTCGCAACTTTCTGAAGCTATCTGGTGACATAGGAAGCTGAAATTTGGCACACTTGAAGTACTTTCTCTGCGGAAGATCGTAACTAAGCTATATTTTTGATTTTCTGCTTTTCAACTAGTATAACTATAAAGATCTGATAGAAAAGATGTTATTTTTATAAAATGGGGAACTTTGGGCCCCACCCGGCACGGCTAGGCACCGTCGGATTGACCTGAAAAATTAGGTCATGATTTCTTACACCAAACCTTAAGCAGCGCAAACAATTAAATTTAAAAAAAAAAATTGCGACCAGTCTAATGTACAGATGTACAAGTTTTAGATTCAAGTATTTAGCTCTTTAAATGGCTTGGCTGCTCTAAATTGATAATGATTATTTTCGCCCTCTATACAGGGAACTTTCGCTGTATTAAAATAGATTGCGCCAACTAGTTGTGAAGAACTTGTGCCAATCTCCATTAAGCAGGAATAAAATATATCGTCGCAGCTGCAATGCGATCTAATGGAATAATGAAGAAATTATATTATTTTTTTAAGGATCTGTTAATTGAAATTTATATGCGTTTTTTGTATTATTACTTTGTATAAGTAGAATTGTTGGTTAAATTGAATTTAGATTCCTTTGCAATTATTTTAACCGGACAAAAATCATGTTGACGACAGCAGCGATCCACATTGACATTTCTGCCCAAATCGTTATAGTTTTTAGCAATACTACCCTTTCCACACCATTTCGTGCCTGGAAGAAAAGATGATGATATGATAAGTAAAACATGTTTTCAAAATAGGCTCCGGTTTTGCTGGTCTTCGACATTAATGATGATATTCTTTAGTCCTAGAATAATAAAGTAATAAAAAGATATGATGTTAAAATTGATAACTTAAATTTAAGTTTCTGGAAAAAGTCTGTACATACACACGTATTTATATATAAATATGGAATATTATTGGACAGACTAATTCACCCCTATCGTGAATGTTATGGGAATATGATATATGGGATCAAACCTAAATTCCCATCCCCAACAAATCGGTATCGCAAATATTTTGGGAGTAAAAATTCTATTGTGAATTAATTGTCAGTGCTTTGTAAACAAAAGTCTCTATTGTGAGTAACTTGTCAGTGCTTGTATTATGAAAGAAAAATATATACAAAATATGTACTTATAAAAATATAATAAAATAAATAATGAATAGTGTTTATCTTCATTTACTTTATGTACACTCCTCCAATAAAAGAAAAAAGTAATTTAATTTAATCCTACTTTAGAATACAAATTAAAATTTACATGTTCCCTTCTCGTTCACATCAACACTTGTTGGGAATTTATGTATTAAAAAAAAATCGCGGGAGTAAACATTGGCGATGCCAAATTTTTTAAGTTTGGGAATTCATTCCCAAGTTGTTTGCGATAGGGGTGATTGTAAAATATAGGTATGAAATACGCCTTTTTGCCGATAGAAAACCGATACTCCAAAAAAATATCGGTGGCAACGGTACTCATATTGAATTTGAGTTCAAGTAACCCTGCCTTTACACATGCAAGTAATTACTTGCAAGTAGTATATACGTATTATCAACGAAAAAGTCGAAGAAAAAGCCGAAAGTCTTGCCAGTACCTTGAGTGCTTACACAGTCAGTTGTAAGTTCATTTTTCAAATGTTCTCGAAGCGAAAACATCCTATAAAAAAAACTTTGTTTTTTGGTTAACAACATTACCATGTTAAAAATTTTAACAAGTTATAACAAAATAAATTAAATAATTCCTTCTTTATTTAATTTTCGGTCCATCTTGATGAAAAAATTATGTTTGTGCCGGTTCACACATGTCAAGTTTGACCTTTCAAGTCTTGAGCTTTTAGGAGAAAAGGGAAAAGAGAATGGCAATTATTTTCCCCTCTCTCCGAAAAACTCAAGACTTGACGAGTCAAACTTGACGTGTGTGAACCGGCACTTTATTTTATAAAATTTCTGACTCCAGTATTGCCGTAGTGGCGATTTCATAATATTACTGAGCAAATATTTTCATTAACAATTTTTTTTTTCAAAATGCTTGAAATTTATGATAGAATTACCATTGAGATGGGTTGGTGTATAGTTGTTCTCTTTTTACGTGCTATTTTTTATAAATACACAGAAAATCCGCTATAAACATAACTTTTATATTACTAAGTACTAGTAAATTGATACAAAAGTCATCCATGGTAACACTGTTTCTTCATTTGTCATTTTACTTGCTGCAAGTGTCAAAAATTTACTTGCAAGCAAATTCTCTTGCAAGTTGGGCTGCAAGTACGAAAAATGTGATGGTGTTAGTAAAAATGTGTGAGTGTATTTGAGAACTTGCACTTGCAAGTGTAAACCCTAGGTAAAACGAGTAAGACCCGACCATATAATACCTACACCATAAAATTATAAACAGATTTTCCAAAGTGTATAAATACCCATTTAGGTATTAATAGACCCGTTAGAACAAAATTATGTTATTAGGTTAGGATTCATATTAAAGTTCTACGTGCCGAATATTATTAAGATATCTTCATCATTGTGGGATTTGTTTGCCTTTAAGTTATTTTATAAAGATAGTTTAAATTGGGCCTTTGGGTAATTTTGGACGGTATTTTGTCATGACATTGTAGCTATCGTAAAAGTTACTGTTGCCAAATTGTATGTCAATACCAACATTTATGAGAAAGTTATGACATTAAAAGCTATCGTCTCGAATATTATTTGTATAGGAGCTATAGTCAAAAAAGGATCCACTTCAAAAAAATTTAGAACGAAATTTAATTTTCATACCAACATTATAAGATGGTTCATTTATACAAAGATTCTATTCCGCAATGAACCTTGTATGGGGTCTATGTGAAACTATTGACGGACTCTCACCATTTTAAATTGGCTTGGTTTTTGTGACAATTAGAACCTTCGTCCCAAATTTCATTAAATTATCTATAAAATTGCGACTTGTCCTTTGCGCACAAAGTTTCGCCAGCCGGGCAAACGAACTTGGTGAGATCGACACAGAAAGTGGTTCTGAGTCGAGCGGTTTACTTAAAGGTGGGTCGAGGATCAATATTTTTAGGTGTTACAAGAATCAGCACAAATGCATTACACCCTCCCCACTATTGAAGTGTGGTTATAAATATCGATTTTTAATCAGTGTTACCAGATCTTAAAAATGACAAAAAAATGCCAAAAATGTTTTTAAACAAGTTAGAGTGCTATATTCGGCTGTGCCGAATCTTTGATACCCTCCACCGACAGTTCGAATGTTTAAGGAGTAATATCTGTATGATGTTATTATTATCTTAAACTGTGACGATTTGTTATTAATTATGGTTTTAGGCGACTAAACTGTTTTCCGATAGTAGGGTTTATATGGGGCCTAGTGTAAATTATGTACCGATCTTCACGAAATTTCACAGTATCATTTATAGTCCTATAAAACTGTGACGAGCCAAAATTTGTTATGATTGCATTATTTTTTACGGTTTTAGGCGTACTAAACTGTTTTCCGGTAGTAGGGTTTATATGGGGCCTAAGGTAAATTATGGACCGATCGTCACGAAATTTAACATCGTGATTTCCAGTCAAATAAAACAAATTTTTGCAAAATCTTATCTCATTCCGTGCCTTATTCCAGCATTTATGTTATTTTTTGTAACAAAATTATCAATTTTTTTAGGTGGTGGTTCCACATTTTGATTCATAGCTCTGGTCCTACTGAACCGATTTTGCTGGATTTCAATCCCAAACTGCTTAGGATAACTACAAGCAATTTTGCACCAAGTTTGTTCATTTTTTTGAGTTGTGCGAAAGTGAGCGTGTTTTCAACAGACGGACAGACAGACGGACATGGCTAAATCGACTTAGAATTACTCAAGAGCCCAGAATATATATACTTTATGGGGTCTGAGATGAATAATAAAAAAGTTTCACACGGAATGACAAACTTAATATACCCTCTTCACAACTAATTGTGGTGGATGGTATAAAAAGCCAGAAATAATGTTAAAATTTTTTCAAGACTTTTGTAAAAAATGTGTTAACAGTATGAAATTTTATTCGAAACTTAATGCATTTTAGTGACTTCTGTTTAAAAAATTTTAAGTCAATGATAATATTTAAACAAGTGGTAAAACATCTGATACATATTTTTTTTTTTTTTATTTCAATATAATTACGACTGAGTAAAACTCATTTAGTAATATTACAATAGGAGGTAAAATAGTGTGACGAGTGATAATTCATTAATTATCCTCAAAAAAAAGTTATATATTTATGTACTTGTGTACATATATCTAGTTGACCAGATCCATTGGAAGGGTCCTCTGTAGTCTTCTGTATGGGTTGTGAGAGAAGAAGATTTCATTAAGATCTTCTTTTGTATGAAGCTGAAGTTGTGTAGCGTGCTTTTGTGCATGGAGTTGTGTCTCCTCAGTTACGGTGTTTATCCCCAAATCTCTATGCAGGTCGTCGTTACGAATGAACCATGGAGCATTGACGATAGTACGTAGTATTTTGTTTTGTGTTTTTTGAATAATTTGTACATTAGTTTTCTTCGAACAGCCCCAGAGCTGTATTCCGTACGTCCATATTGGTTTTATTATTTGGTTATACACCAAGAGTTTGTTAGTGAGAGATACATCAGAATAACTCCCAAGTAACCAGTATAGTTGTCTGAATTTTAGTTTAATTTCCTGAGTTTTTTTTTTAATGTGTTCCTTCCACTTTATTTTAGTGTCGAGAGTCATTCCTAAGTATTTGGCAGTATTAGCGTATGGTATCTTTATGTTGTTTATATATAATGGTAGGTATTAAATTTTTTTGTTGGTGAAGTTCATATGAATAGATTTACTTTCATTGAGCTTCATCCTCCACTTCCTGATCCAAACTATGGTGTCTAAAAGTGCATGTTGTACTTTGTTAGTTGATTCTTTCTCATATTTGCCTGTTGCTAGAATTGCAGTGTCATCTGCAAATGTTGCTATTGTTGCAGATTGGGGTATGGGCAGATCTCTTGTGTAAAGCAAGTATAAAATAGGTCCAAGGACACTACCTTGCTGTACACCGGCTTCTATATTTTTTAGGTTTGAATATTCATTTTCCAATTTAACTCGAAAATGGCGATCAGCTAGATATGACTTTAAAATTTTGTAAAATTCTTTTGGTAGATCTTTGTGCAATTTGTATAAGAGTCCTTGATGCCAAACTCGATCAAAAGCTTGACTTACATCAAGAAATACGGCTGAACCCAAACTGATGTTTTGGCATCAATTGACGTTGTTCTATTATGTGCTGAAGCCTTATGACAAAAAGTTTTTCAAAAATTTTTGACATTACAGGTAATGTCAGTAATGAAATTATGCTATTTCATTAGGTGGTTTTCCTGGTTTTTGGATAACGATAACTTCTGCAACTTTCCATTGCAAGGGAACATATTGAATTCGAAAACATGCGTTAATAATGTATAAAAGTTTCTTTAAAGCTATTTCTGGCAGTTTCTTTATAATTTTACCGGTTATTAAATGATAACCTGGAGCTTTTTTTGGACTTAGGTCTTTTTGTATAACGTTTTTAAGCTCCTTCATAGAGGTTGGCTTTATGCTTTTATTATCCAATTTAAAATTCTTAATTATATTTTCTTCAGCTGTTTGTCTTGGCAAAGGCTTGAAAGGCTTTGGCCTCCTTAAGCCATGTGCCAGTTGGATTCCGAATCGGTGGTATATGCGGTGATGCTTGATTAAATTGGTTTGTGGCTTTCCATAAGCTATAGTTGGTATCTTTGTTTGCAGAAAGGTTTTTCAGATATGCAGACATGGTATTATTTTTTGACTCATTTATTAATTGTTTAAGTTTAGTACATAATCTATTGAAAATATACTTGTTTTCCGTAGTGCGCTCAAGTTGCCACTTTTTTCTTGCTTTGCGTTTTTTATTTACAAGTTCCCGTATTTCTTTGGGATATGTAGCGGTTTTTGTAGAATTTTGTATATCTGGCGTGCTTTCCCACGCAGATGTTTGGATAGCATCAATTAAGTTGTCTAGCTCATCTTCGATATCGTGTTTTGATTTAAGAGGAGTTTGTAAGATAATTTTATCATTTAGCAATGCTGAAAATAAGCTCCAGTTTGTTTTATTGCTTACTAAGGCTGGTGAAACAGGTCTTTGTAGGATATTATCACTGACTGTCATAATGACAGGTGAATGATCGGATGAAAGACCACAGTAGTTTTCTAAATGTATGTAGTTTTTTGAAATACCTTTAGTAATATAAAAATCTATTTAATCTGGGATTGAATTTGGATTTGAAGGCCAGTATGTGAGTTCATTTCCTGAGAAAATTTCACAATTAAAATGGCAGCATGCATGCTTTGTATAATTCATAACCTTTTGGTGATGTGAGCCTGGACCCCCCAAATTTTGTTTTTGGCATTGTAATCACCTCCAACTATGAAATGGGTTCCAAGGGATTGAAGCATATTTAAGTATTGTTGATATTGAACATTATGTTTTGGCGGAATATAAATTGCACATAGTTTAAATGAATTTTTAAGTTTAAAATTGACTGAAATACTAGCCAATTGAAACGTATCAGTTTCAATTTTTGACTCTTCGCTATGTTTAATGTTTTCTTTTATTATCACGGAAGCTCCACCTCTTGCTCGTTCCGCTGGATGGATTGAGTTGTAAATTTAATATCCTTTGATGGAGGCATATAATTGTTTTGTTAAATGACTTTCTGATATAAGAAGTACGTCGATTTTTTCTTCATTAAAGAATAGTTCAATTTCATGTAAGCGGCTTAACAAGCCGTTACAATTCCATATAGCTATACGAAGTGTTGAATACATTTTGGTGGATTAAAGATTGTTTTGAGATCTAAGCTCTATCGAATTAATTTTGTTGAAAAACTTTTCGTTAATATTGTTTTGTTGATCTAACCTTTGGTTGATTTTTTCTATACTTTTTAACATTTCGTCAAGAATTCCATTGTTAAATGAATTCTGCGTATGTTGGTTTTGTAATGTTTGGGAATATGATCTATTTTGAAGATCTGATACATGTGGCTGTGGTTGGAATGACGTAATTTGGTTATGAGGCTGTTGTGGTTGACGTTGTTGAGGTTGATGTTGTTGTTGCGGTTGACGTTGTTGTGGTTGACGTTGTTGCGGTTGACTTTTTTGTGGTTGTGTTTGGATCTGAGCTTCAGGGTTTGCCACCTCTGGCAATATAGATCGATTTTTATTACGTATCTTTTGTAATTCTTTGGCTATTTCGCATCCTCTATAGCTAGCAGGATGGTTACCTTGACAATTTACACATTTGGGTGACGTTTGAGATGTTTTAGAACATTCCGATGTTAGATGTTTACCGGCACATTTAACGCACCTGGGTTCTCTATAGCAATATTTTTTCGTGTGATTAAAGCCTTGACACTTTTTACATATTAATATGTGGCACAAGCTATTGAGATTCATTTTAAATTGAGGGTGCCCGCAATCCTTTTATACATTAAAAATAGAAACGATTTTGTTGTTATGGTTCTTTTCGATCTAAAAGATTCTTTAAATAATGTTTAAGATATTTTGTTTCTTATAAAGGGTGGATAAATTTTAAGGGCCGATGTTGAATGTGAACCACACCTAAACTTCAAGTTTTTTTCTGCATTTCATTTAACATTTCTCAATTTCAGACTAATTCAATTTGAACCATGGAAAGATACACATTCGATCAACGCGTTAAAGTTATTCAGGCTTATTTTGAAAATGGGCGTTCAAATTAAAATGCATATTGAGCACTTCGTGATTCAGTGATGAGGCACATTTTCACCTCAGCGGATTCGTCAATAAGCAGAATTGCCGCTTTGTGCGAAAGATAATCCAAGAGTGTTTGTCGAAAAATCAATACACTCAAAAAGAGTGACTGTTTGGTGCGGTTTATGGGCTGGCGGCATCATCGGGCCAACATTTTTCAAAATGAGGCCGGTCAGGCAGTTACTGGTGTTCGCTATCGTGAGATAATAACGAAATTTTTATGGCCCGAATTGGATGATATGGATGTGGACGATATGTGGTTTCAACAGGACGGTGCCGATTGCTACACAGCTAACGAAACAATGGCTCTTTTGCGTGGCAAATTCAATGGTCATGTTATCTCACGTCGTGGCGATGTCAATTGGCCGCCAAGATCATGTGATGCGACACCGTTGGACTTCTTTTTTTGGGGTTATTAACGGCATAGAACCACAATTATGCCTCAAAGTCATCTAAAATTTGGACGATCAGATGGAGGCGTGCCGCCGAGATCGCGGCGGTTATTTGACCGATATTTTGTTTCATACATAATTGAACCATTCCAATATTATCATAATAAAAAGAAATGACAGTAATATAATTTCAGAAAAAAATTAGTACTTGAGTAAATATACATTCTATTTTAACCCTTATGTGTGTGGAAAAAAAGACACCTTCTATAGGGTGGATAGGTACCTGGGTACCTTCATGCAAATTGTATGAGAAATCTAATTTGTTGTCTTGTATTGTACAAACAATCGATGGTTAATGAAATAATATTAGAATTTTACTCTGGTTTTCTCCTTTTCATATATTTTTTAAAATCCTACACCCAAAAAAAAAAATTGGAATATAAAACACCTTCTATAGGGTGGATAGGTACCTGGGTACCTTCATGGAAATTGTATGAGAAATCTAATTTTTTGTCTTGTATTGTACAAACAATCGATGGTTAATGAAATAATATTAGAATTTTACTCTGGTTTTCTCCTTTTCATATATTTTTTAAAACCCTACACCCAAAAAAAAAATTTGTAATATAAAACGTATACAGGTACCCAGGTACCTATTCACCCTATTAAGGGTGCAAAAAGCAAATTGGTATGCCACGCCCCCCCAAACTCATATTGTATATAAACACCTATGAAAATATAATAATAACAAAAAGTTAGGAGTTCTCATGAAATTGTAGAATTGTAGACTAAAATCTTATATAAAAAATTTCGATTTGAAAACGCAATAGGTACACAGGTACCTGTCCACACACATAAGGGTTAAATAAAACTATCAATGTAGCTCCTAATTATTGCTTCACTTTCGCTCACTTAGATTTTAAAAGAGTCAATATAACTTTGGATTTTTTGAAACTTTTCACGGACATTCCATCCTCTGATATGCTCCTGCAAATAATTTCCTCCAGAGAATCGATCGAAGTATCTCGTTTAAAATATTTATTCATTGGACAACTTGTAGCCCCCTTTGATGTAAGCATCTTCTTCAAGTACCATGCTAAAGTCACTGTGTAAGTGGTAAATTAGTGAAGTTGTTGAAGATCATTTACTTAAATACATTTTTAAAAAATACGGGACGGGCGTGTTCTAGGAATCGAAAAGAAACGAAAAACTAAAGTGTTCCGTTGTTAAAACTTTACTTTAACCTAAAGTGAGCGATAAAGTAAATTAATGTTTATCCTACGTGGTAGGTTAAAGTAAAGTTTTAATAATAGAACACTTTTTATACGGCCGATAAAATCCTACCTTTAGTTATCGGTAAGTTATGAAAACGGGCCTAAGAAAAATAATACATTTAACGGAAATACTACAGAAACAGAAAAACTAACTACTAAATACTAATTAATTCTTCGTTTAATCCTTAAATCGAAATCAGCAATTTTAAATTATTCGAACAATTAATCGTCTAACATTTTTCGATTTATCAAACAAGAATTAATCGACTAAACACCCTAATTTTTAGTAAAATTTTACTAAAATTAATAAAAAAAAATTCAAGTAAAATCAATAAAACTATTTGTCCAAATTTTTAAAATAATGCTAAAAAAAATTAATGCGTAATTTAGCTGCAAAATAGCTGGAATGGCCACACTGCATTTAATAATTATATTACACAGGGATGATAAATGGGAAAACCAATATCGTACCAACAAACTTTTAAAATCGTACTTTTTCGGCCCCATTAGTACAAAATCTTTTTTTTTAAATTTGTTTTGTTTTATTTTTAAAAACAAAAAATTAACACAACAATAACAAAAGGTACTTCAAATTCATTAGTACATTTATTATACAATAATAATAGGGTGGGTAAAACTTTTTCCCGTCAATAGCACATCGCGATTCTTGTGCTATAAGTCATTCCAAGAAACTTTGTCAAAGAAACCATTGGTCAAAAATTAATTTAGAGCCCCGGATTTTTCAAAATAGTTAGTTTTCCAAAATATTCAAGAATAGAGGCAAATAAATTGTATTTGTTCTAGCCACACCTGTATCATGCGGTTTTAGGGTCGAGAAATCCATTAATTTTTATTTTTGATGGCCGCCAGAAAGCGTTTTCATACACTTTTTAGAATTTATCGTCTATTTTTGTGGAAAACTGACGAATATTTCTCAAAATGCAATCTCGAATTTTAACCGAACATAAAATTTTTAAGCGTTCTAAAATTGGCGGCATGAAATAACCCCAAAAAAAAAATTAAATAGCCCCCCAAAGCGTGGGGCCTTATTTCATATGCAATAAAGCCCCATTTTTGAAAATGAAATTAGCCCCCAACGAAATGAAATAACGCCCAAAACATAAATGAAATAATTCCCTAATTTTTGGGGGCTTATTTCATATGAAATAAAACCCCAAGTTCTGAAATGAAATAAAGGCCCAATATATGTCATACAATTAATTATACAGTTTTACTTTAAAGAATCACGCGATATATGTCATGGCATGATATTCCAAACCCAAGCTTCGCCAAATAAGGCTTTTCTGTATAGCCGGTCTTTGGCCGGGCGCAATGACTTTTTCCTCTATGGTATAACAAACACCGGCTTCGGTAGCTAAAGCTTCTCTGCATAGCGCCAGGATTTTCTCCTCTATAGTATAGAAAAACCGACTCGACCCGGCTACGCAGAGAAGCTTTAGTTAGCGAAGCCGGTGTTTGGTATACCATATAGAAGAAAACCATTGCGCACGTCGAAGCCGGTGTTCTGCATACCAAAGTGGATAAATCCTTGCGTCCAAAAACGTTTTCATTATAAATTTGAAAATGAAATAATCCACCAAAAAATATATTGGGGCTTTATTTCATAATGATTTTTTGGGGGATAATTTCATATGAAATAATACCCCAATTAAAAAAATGAAATAACACCCCAAACAAAACTAAATAACCCCCCAAAAATCGTTTTTGTTGTTCTCTGTACAAACTTTTGGGGGGTTATTTCATTATTTTTTTGGGGGGTTATATTTTGGGGGGTTATTTCATGCCGCCTCTAAAAATGTGCATACAAACCTCTTCGGATTGCATTTCCAAATTTATTGTGTTTACAATTTTCAATATTTACTTTAGAAAGACATTTTATAAGCTGTAGTAGAAAGTCCGGATATAATAAAATTTAATTTAGCGCTTGTAAAATCGCCTTCAAAATCATTCAGAGTAAAATTATAATGACGTAACAACCATCTTGTTGACGAATATTTCAAAATATTATGAGTTTCCGTTTCAAAATAATCTTGAAATGAGAGGAAGTCGTCTCTTCTTCTAGAACTTTTGTAGAAATGGTTTCCTATATCTTTAAAAAACTTGTCAATATCATCAGAAAATGTACGCTTATATGCTGCCGATGATACTAAATTTAGAGTGTGGCATAAGCAATCGTTCAATAAACAAGTGCAAAAATCTATTCACAGTAGCGAAGTGTTGGTGCAATTGGTCTTACAAAAGAGCAAATGACAAATAGCATAGCAGTTTTGTTAAATCCAAAAACAAAAAATAGAGTTTCCCTTAGATTTCATAAAAAAGGTACGACATTTTGCATTCTCGCAAGACTATTTGCACCAAACACTAAACTCCGCTTATATTCATTGGACAGTAAATACGAGTTGCCATTTTATATCAATTATAAATATGTAGGTTTGAAAAATTTAGAAATAGTACCAAATGAGTCACGGGGGTACCAGCGTACTTTTTAGTTTTGAAGTACAATTGTACCAACTTTATCAATCCTGATATTAAATGATCATTAAAGAAATACGAAGCCCTAAGATATGCAATAGATAATGTGTTCCATTGTTACAGCTTTACTCTAACCTAAAGTGGGCGATCGATAAGTTCATCCAACCTGGTTAAAGATAAGTTATAATAATGGAAAAAAATTTATACGGCCGATAAAATCCTACCTTTAGCTATCGGTAAGTTCTGAAAACAGAGGCAAGAGTTATCAATTATTTCACATATTTTTTTTAAACCTAACGTGATAATGAAGACAATAAATACATAAACAAATTTTGATTTTTGAAAAAATCATACAAATTCTTAAAATGCTATTTTTTGGCTTAAATGCATGCAGTTTGTATATAAATCATTTAAATTAAGGGCATGTAAGAGTAGAGTAATTCTATAGAAATCGGTTGACCAAAATCAAATCTCTAGTTTATTTTTATACCCCTCAACAAGGTAAAAGGATATTTATTTGTCAATCCGTTGTAATTACTGTAACATTGATCCCTATACAGTATAAATGTACATATATTCTGGGTTCTTTTTAGGAGCGAAGCTGATTCAAGGATGCCCGTGTGTCCGTTGAAATGGGTTTTTTGAAGACTCCAAATATAATGGGGACTAGGTAGTTCATGTAACATATAGTCTGGAATTGTGTGCTGTTGAAATTCATCCAGATCGGTTCACAAATAGCGGAGATATCAGCAAAAAACCACGAATGCCTTTTATTTTTCCCATAACTCCCTTGTTATTGTGTTTTAATATGTTTTTCTTCTAGGTCTGGAGAACGGTAAGATCCAAAGTTTCCCAGCTAGGTACAAGAAACTGGAGAAGTGGGCGTGGCACAAAATAGATTTATTTATATTTAAAGAGCGCTAAGAGAAAATTTGTCCAAATTTGGTACACATAGCTGGGTTATAAAAACACAACCATTTTAAAATCAGAATCGGCAGACTACAGTGGCACTGAAAGCAGCCTGTGATGCCTGTACGCCAAGAAAAGAAAGACTGTAGGAAATATTGCCCAAAGAAAAATGGACCAATAAAATAAATGACAAATCGCCCAAAAAAATTCCATGTAAAATTGGGCCTGAATTCATATGAAAAGTGACCCAAAATTCTTGGGCTATCATTCGTTATTATTGGGTGATTTTTCGTTTTTTAAATTATTATTTGAAAAATAGCCCATTTTTCATTTTTAAAATTTCGTCAAAATCTTACATACTATTTGTCTAAATCATTCATTTTTACTATACGTCGAATTCCTAAATGTTATTTATAAAAATAACGGGACATATTGCAAAAAGGTGGCATGTCATAACGTCCAGTGTCATAGTGTCCGTGGACAAACTCGAAAGCATAGCTTACAAACTCGAAAGCATAGCCGGCCTTAGGCCGGGCGCAAGGATTTTCTCCTCTTTGATAAAACAAGTACCGGCTTCGCTTACTTAAGCTTCTCTACACCATTGGTGTCCAGCCCATACCACAATTGTGGAAATAAATCAGGGATGTCAGCGCCTTGCACAATTGTGAAAATTAATTCACATGTACGCTTAAGCTCTTTTATTTTGCGAGCGTAAAATATAATTGTTTACTGAGAATCACTCTCATTCAGCGGGTAATATCGCAAATATTGCAAGGCCTGTTTTGAGGCCTCTAAATATATTTATGTATATAAATAAATATACAATAACTGTATGTAGGTACATCTTTTTTTTTGTTTTATTATCTTTTTTATTTTATTTATTATCTATGTTTTTGTTTTGTTTTATTTCTGTTTTTGACATTGTACAATTATTTTAAAACAGGGATTTCCATTTCTTTGCACAATTGTGCAATTGTGGTTATTTTTTAAGATAGAATTTTAAAATTTTATAAAAATATATATGTAAAGTGAATCCTAATCAACAAAAATTTCAAATTTTCAAAATAATTGTTTTGCATTTAAGCTAACGATATGTGTTTTGTTCGTGAAAAAAATTCGTTGATGCCCGTAACAGGGTCCCTTTTTCTTTCGTTAAAAAGACGTACCTATATGCAGAAATTATTAAGAAAAGAAAAAGCCACAAGAATTTGTTGGTATTTTGTGATTGTAAAAATATTTTTGTTTCTGTACCAATCGCGTCGGTGGGTTTTTTTTTTTTTTTTTTTGAAAACTCTTTTCTTAAGTAGGTAAAAATATTTAAAAAACAAGTTAAAAAAGCCTTGTTTTTCTACAATTTATGTGTAAACCTATACACATAAAAGCAAATGTGACAGCAGGTAAAATTTTTGGGTAAGAAGATGTGTTTTATTGATGTATTAATGAAACTTTATTGTTTCGCACTATTTTTATTGCTTACTTTTTTATGCTACAATTATATGACCGAGTCTAAAGAGTAAACCTTACTACTTTATGGTATTTATTTAACGTAACTTTGACCTGTTATAATGACTTTATACATTTTTGCAGGCAAACTCAGGTGCGCATTTGGTATTTTGTAAAAAGTTATGATATACCATTAGCTAGAATTAAAATGTATGCACAGATGTTTGAAGTATGAGTAACCCAACACCGTGAATACCCTTTCTATTTTACTTACCACTATGAATACCCTAACTTTTTACTAAAATAACTTTTTCACGTTATAATTCTCATGTAATTCATTTTATTTTTGAATAAATAGACCAGGGAAATCCATTTCTATGTACAATTGTGTATACCTGTAAACTTCAAATTAGAATTTCATTTAATAGTCTTGTAGACAGCAAAACGGACGTGCAAGCGGATGAGTTTATTAAAAAAAAGATAAATGATGCCATATAAAAAATATTTTATGATAAAAAATGCATTTAATTATTTTCAATGTCTTTTAAAACATTTGAACTTAAGAGATTGTATACTTTGAAAAGGCATTATGATCATTTCCATAATGATATTAAACAATATGAAGTAAAAGAAAGGGAAAACCAATATAAGATTAAAAAAAAGGTTTATTTGGATAGCTTGAAAAGTTGGGTATCACAAGAAGAAGAGCATGAAGATAGGATAGAAGAGTTAAAAATAGAAATATCGAATTTACTAACTTTGGAAATAGTAAAACAGGGAAGACCATTTTCCGATGGGGCATTTATAAAAAAGCTTTTCAATGCAATAATGCAAAATACGATTGTTTTTAATTTTAAAACCAAATTATTTTTATTAACAAATGAAATAAATAATGAAGATTTTTCCAACTTTCCTAAAACTTTGCTTATTTATGACAAGGAGAAATATTTGAAAAAATCTGAGTATTTGGCAATTTTTGAAAACCTTTTTTACAACTTTCAAGATCGTTTTCAAGATTTTGAGGATATAAAACCACTACTTAACATATTCCAAAATCCCTTTAAGTGCGACATTGCGAGTTATGAATTCAGCATCCAGTCGGAACTAATATGTGAAAAAATTTACCGTATAACACACACACGTGTTTGTGTGATGTTGTTTTCGCTCATTTACTACTGCCCACAAACTGAAAATCTTGAAGTCATTGTTTCATGCACAAACAGTAACAAAGGCAACCCGAAAAACAAATACAACAGAAGGAAAAAAAGTAAAATTGTATTCAGTTGCTTAATAAATTTCAACAAAGCAGGACTGTTGCGCATGTTGTTATTTTGGCAAATTTTGCAATTTCGTAGTTTTACACTGGCAATATATTTATTGTGTTGTGATCAAGCTGTGCTTATGTATGTTTTTCAGCTTGTTTTAAAAACTTTTCAGCAATCATGTGGGATGATGAATTATATAATAATCCAGTATTTTTTTATTGAATTCCTTTTTTTTTTTTTTTGCATATTTACATATAAATAGTACACATTTTGAAGATTTTGCTCACGGTCTTTTCGATTTCAGGTGACAATATGGATATATATATATATATTTTACCGTTAAGGAAATCTTGATGAATTATATAATAATAATATTTTTACTAAACTTTTTTTTTTTTTTTTGTTTTGCAAATTTACATACAGTTTGAAAAACTTTTCAAGAATTTCTCTAAGTGTAAATCAACTAATTTGCTCTCTTTTATTCAGTGTTCTCTATCTGCCCTTCGCTGCTCTACACAGTCGGCCTTCAGCCGGGGCCAAGGATTTTCTCCTCTATGGTATAACAAAAATCGGCTTCGCTAACTAAAGCTGCTCTGCATAGCCGGCCTTTGGCCGGGTGCAAGGATTTTGTCCTCCATCGTATAACAAAAACTGGCTTCGCTAACTAAAGCTTATCTGCGAAGTCGGCCTTCGTTCGGAAACAAGGCAGATTTTAGAAGCTTTACTTAGCAAAACCGGTACTTGTTATACCATAAAGCAAAAAATCCTTGCGCCCGCCCAAAGGCCGTCTGCGCAGAGAATCTTTAGTTAGCGAAGCTGGTCTTTGTTATACCATAGAGTAGAAAATACTTGCGCCTAGCCGAAGGCCGGCTATGCCGAGACGCTTTATGACATAATGCCCATTTGCAAAGTGTCTTAATGCCCACGGACGTTATGACATTTTCAAAGTGTCACAGTGTCCATGGACATTACAACACTGGACTTAATGACATTCCACCTTGCAAAAAGCTATATTCTGTTTTGAGTAATTGATTATAACTATGCAGTGATTAATTAATATTTAACTATTGAATAGTACACAAAGTTTGGCGGAGGGCTCAAATAGGTATTGCTGTCCATACTGTCGCGCAGCTGTTGAAGATACAATGCAATTTTTTACATAAAACTTACATTTGTATGTTACTAAATTTATATGAATAATAAACACTGTTTTGCAAATTGGGTAATTTTTAAATTTTTTTTTTTTTTTTGGGAAAAAATTCATTTTTCATTTTTATTTTGGGCCTTTTTTCGTTTCTTTTGGGCAAAATTTCATATATAACTTTTTGGGTAATTTTTCATGTTATTTTGGGCGATTTTTCATTTTTTTTGGGCCATTTTTCTTTGGGCGATTTTTCCTACAGCCGAAAAGGAACAGGTCAAAAAAATTAAAAGATAGCAAAAGTAAAAAAAAAAAATTCTTGAAACTTAGGCGTAAATATAAAGGTTGTAGGTAAATGCCGGACTTCTAAGTAAATCGAGATGCGTATCAACAGGTTCGGAAATGCTTGCAACGAGCAAAGAGTCACAGCAAAATAGAGTGCTTCATACAATTATGAAATGAAGCAGACCTTGTGTAATGCATACCATGAGGTAATGGCTTAGCTAAGGGGAAAATGTGCTTAAATTACGTGCCCCAAAATAATAAAGGAGTTAATAGGAATCTTGTTCCCCAAAGGGAAACCATACATGGATCTGGAGAATAGTTGCCACGAGTGAAGAACTACTTAGTCTTTGCTCAAGGATCGGAGACAAAAAATCGCCAGGGGTCGTCTTTATCCCAAATAGCGCTCGAAAGATCGATCCAAAATCAAGGCCGGAGATTTTAGCGAAAAGTGAATTCCCAGATACTTGGAAGAAGCAAATACTGAAGCCAGAAGTAACACTAAGGCAACCACTTCTGTGCAATACCTATAATCTGCAGAATCTGAAAGAAGCAACTGTTGTACGATTCGCATATGACTTGGCAGTTGTAGTAATAACAAAGCACCTTACTGAAGGAACGATATACGCAAACGAATCAGTCAGAACAGTACGAGATTTGCTAAAGTCAAGGAACCTGGAGCTGGCGGAACACAAGACGAAGGTAGTGTTTCTAAAAACAATTACCATCAAAGTAGGTGCAACCGAAATTAGGATATCGAAAGCCATAAAAAATAAAGGCATAATGATTGATCAACGTTCTCCTTCAAGCTTGCAAAAAAGCTACAAGGATGTCAAAAGCGTTGTCTGGGATGATGCGAACGTCAGTTCTTCTATACGGAATGCCGATTTGGGAGGGAACAATAAGAAAAACGTCACAAAGGGACATGAACTCTATACACATAAGAAGCTACCCAATAAAAAATTGTATCATTTTGCGAAGTACTAAAGCTACATTTAAAAATATAAGCGCACAATTACACTCTCTTAACTCTTAACAAGTTTTATATAAAAAAAAATAACATTTCAAGTGCCACGGAACTCACTTACTCCGAAGCAGGTTTGTAAGGGAGAATACTAGAAAATAACTGTAAAAAAACATTCAGTGTGTAAAGTTCACCAGTTTTTATATGCGTTGAATAAACCGCTTTTTGTGTCAAAAATCTTTTGCTTCAAAGTGGGAACTCACCATATAAAGTTAATTTTTTCCGTAAGCGAGATGGTAAGCGAAAATCTTACATTTCTCCCTTAAAAAACTGCTTCGTTTGAAGCCCAATTTTTTATTAGGTGCCTTAGAGTTTGTAGTGGATATAGAACCAATTTCTTGGAAGCAGCCAATGTTGCTGCGGGAAATATCAAAATTGCCTTGGCGGCTAGGGAAATTACAAACATCCAGCACCAGATAAGAAACAATCCAGAGGCCTTAAGGAAGGCTATGAGGAAGGACGAAAGAGAGAGAACTATTGAAGTGGCATAGAAGCTGGGAGAGTTCACCCAAATTCACTAGGCCTTTAGATGAATTTCCCAGATTAATGTGTGGTTGAATCGATTACACGTGGAAGTAAACTGTAATACCAAGAAAATAACTGGACATGTAGGCTTCAGAAGCTAATTTTTATGCTTAAGACGAGAGAATTCAGAGCGAGTAACATACTCCTTTCCGAGATTTGTTGCCTATCGCTTCAGGTGTGAAACGTCCTTAGATTCATTTATGATCGTTATAATGCAAGCACTATGTGAAGAGGAGAGGATCCGTAAGAAGAAGAAAACGCACGTAGCAAGACTTTATTCATTCGGAGAGCAGCAGAAGCGGATCTCCCTTGCGAATTATTACCGAATGAGAATTTAGCAGAAAGTATGAGAAATGTGGTTTAAGGCGCCCGTACACGACATGTATTTGTCATCTGACATGTCAAATTTTCAAGTCACATGTAATTGTTCATGTCTGTCAAAATTGCTGTTTTACATAAGGTTTATAATATTCGGTCAGAAACGTACATGTAATTTGCTTCTGACATTGTCTCTGTTTTTTTTCGCATTGTTATTGCAGAAACCAAAGTAGTTCTCGGTTTCAAAATAGCTTGCTGCCGCCACGAAAATATTTATTTGCGCCGTAAAATAATTTAGCCATCTTAACATTTTTTCTTTTATTTTAAAGATACCAATTTAGAATTTTATAATTAAACGGTTTTTATGTATATATTTACATAAATTCTATTCAATAGTGAGATGAGCATACATATCTTGGTATTGTAAAATATTAACTTCAGCCGGCTAATGATTCCGTCAATAGTTGACGCCGCTGCCAGTTTCTTCCCGGCATAGATTTCTGATGTCAGATGGTTTGTCAGAAGAAAATAGAGCACGCTCTAATTGAAATTTTGTCAGATGACTTTGCGTCTGACTTTTACAGAAGCAAAGTTAAAAAGGTAACACACGACATGTATGTGTTTTGCAGTGGGAAATTTGACGTGTCAGATGACAAATACATGTCGTCTATATGCTCCTTTAGTACGTATGCGCTAATCCGAGTCGTACATGGTTATTACTCTAGCGCAAAAAAAAAGATATGCGCGAAAAACATGACCCTTCCTTGACAGTTGGGAAAAAAGCAATTGAATTACAGCGATAACTGAATGAAAAGATAATTTAAATATTAAGGGAAATATTTATTTGCTTATAGGGCTTTACTCAAAATCAAAAGTAGGGCTTAATTTTAGTGACTTCTCCAGAAGACTCGTTAAAAACTTCTCCAAATAAAAATATCTTATCTTTGCAAGACAACGAAACAGTAAACACCGGTATAAATTAAGTTATAATATTTGCTAAAAATTCATTTAGAATTGCTGCTTTCGATAACCTTCCAATTCCATATTTCTGTAAACTTAAAAAACAACAATGTTGCTACACTTATGTTCTGAAATTCAAAAGCAAAAAAAAAAAAAATTACCCGGTGCTGTACATACCACTCAATATTAAACTAGGAAATATGAACGATGGAGCTGAAGATTTGCTCGTATTGCGGGCAGCATCTGTAAGTTTGTCGATCGTGTCACATTTATTCATTAACTTAAGCATTTCCTGAAATGTTATTTCCATGACAGTGTTGTTTTTAGAAAGATCCTGTATTTTACCTTCCTGGTCATTGCTGAAATTAAAAAAATAAAAATGAGGTCAGAGAAACAATTCAATTGTAGAAATTTTGTTCAACAAAACATAAGAAGCATTTATTATTACCGGGGAAACTGGAAATATACCATAAAAAGTGTTTAATGCGCATTAAATATGCAGAAAAAAATTAAAAATATGCCCCAAAAATCCAAAAATAGCTATTTCAAAACAAAATATTAAACAATTTAATTATTTCTGCATTGAAAGCATAAACAAGTAAAAAATTATAGTCGGTTAAGTCAATTCACAACGGTATTTACTGACAAATTTTCGAGATTGTGGCCAATTTTAAACCAATGGGTAGTCTAGGTTTCACCGGAACAAAGTTATTTTATGAGTTTAAGATTCTCTGTGCTCAATAATATCTTGATATACCATCTATGTAAATGAGATCATTTGTCTTAAACAAATAAAAGGGACTAACAATGGACTAAACAATATTTGTTACATACATACAGTCTTTTTGAATAGAATTAAAAATTAAAAGCTTTAAAAAATATCGCAACAAAAAAGAAAAGCTAAAAAAATCTAAACTCTCTTCATGAGCGATCAAGAAATCGCAGATTTTATGGACGCAATTGACGAAGATTCTGACGATAGCATCAAAGATCCAAACTACGAGTGTAACGAACTAAACACCAGAAGACAATGCTGTGATAAGCGATTGCTTAGATTATTTTGATTCCTTAACATTTCTAAATTCGCTTAACAATAGCTGCGTTCGAGAACACAAAAGTTTTTAATATTTTTTACTGAACTTTACTGCATTTTACTAAATTGCGTTCGAGTACACAAAATACAGTAAATGAGAACACAAATTGAGAGTGTAAAGTGACAGTTCTTGTCTAAGTATTTAAAAATTTGTTTGCAGTAAAATTTTGTAAAACAAAAAAACATGTTTCAAAAGGTTAACAAACAAAAGTAACAAACAAAAAAATAGCTTTACAAATTGTGAAAAATCAAAACTCAAGATATGGCGATACGAATTTTTACCATCTGCTTGATATGAGCATTACAAATGCATTTATTTTAAATCGTAGAACTTTGTAGCTTTTTATTATATTACGGATGAAAAAAGAAAAGAAAAATACAAAACTGACTGGTACGGTCAAGTATTTACCCCTTTCCATTCTCTTTACCCCTCTCTCCTAAAAGCTCAAGACTTGAAGAGTCAAACTTGACCTGTGTGAACCAGCACTATGAGAAAAAATTTGTACATGTGTGCGTTAAATTGTTTTTGTTTTATATGAAGACAATTTTGACAATTTGGTACCTTTTATAGAGCAGCATGTATACACTCCCAAATGAGTCTACCTTGTGTAAATATCCCTTGCCTATAACTGTGTATTTCTACTGGAAAATGAAATATTAGTCTTAATCAGTGATACCAACTTTTTGAGAGCAAAAAGCACTTTAAAATTTGAAAAAAGCACTAAAAAGCACTATTTCGAACAAAAAAAAAAGCACTAAGCCATTTTTACAATTTAATTAAACTCAAAACAAGTTGCATTCCACTATGCCGAATATTATGTAACTCCAAAATTTAAAACAAAGGCGACGGCGTTGATGTGGACCATTTTCATTTAAGATTAAATTTTGTTAATAAACTTTATATTATTACAAGTAGAACTGTTGCTTATAGGTCTTATACGTTTAGCAGTTTTGTTTGGTTTAATATCTTTAGTTTTTCTAAAATCTTAATGGATGATGTTTCCTGATGATCTGGCCTAAGCAACCAGTGAAATGCGCATAGGAATAGCTTATCCCATCAACAATAAATTTCAAGTGTTTTTATCAGGAATAAAAACTGGGAATTAAGCACGATTAACAAAATCTTTTGAAATTAAAATTTTGTATTCCCAAGGAAATTACTTTTTGATAATAAACAGGCAAGTGCACGGCCTAAAAAAACACTTAATTGACAACATGCTTTTGTAAGTTGTTGTTGTTTTCATTTTGTTTTTCTTAACCTACTTACAACTACAATTAATTTTGAGAGAATTTCAACTAATTGTAGTGGGGAATGCAAGATGAGATAAGCTCACTGTTTATTGTTGATGGGTTTTGTTTAAACTTTGATATTGTTACAAGTAAACTGTTGATTAAGGCTAGATTACACTATTATTCTTTGTATTGATACATGTCAAAAACTCAAGTAATATGACAAAGTGTGATAGTGCGAATGCAATGTGTCACGAAAATGACAAGTATTATGAAAAAAGTTTGACATCCCATACGACTTCATTGTTTTTTGAAAAATTTCTAACCAATAATACTTTTCATTAGATCAGGGTTGCATTTTATTTCATGTGTTAGTGTTTATACTTTGTGTGATGGTGTGAACACAAACTGTCATCTTACATTAGATTTTTTGATAGTCGCATCAAAACTTATTAGATTTCTATCTCACAAAGTAATATGGAATACGAAAGACTTGTGAGATAGTGTAATATAGCCTTTATAGGTCTTATACGTTTGGCAGTTTTATTTGGTTTAATATTTAAAAAAAAATTTAATTTAATAAAAATTTTTAAATCTTCAATAAAAATAATATCATCCAAATCAATTGGCCATAAAACAGTATTAAAGTAATACAAAAGCGCATGAAAAATGGCAGGTTACACAACGTTCGTTATAAAGGCAATTACTGTCATCTGTTTTTAATTTATTTAATACTTTGCTAATACCAAAACATTTTCTTTAGCTTCACTTCGGAAAATCAAATCTTGTAACGTTAATTTAACCGCCTTATACTCAATGCAAATGGATGAAACTTTGCAGGCATACATATTCCCGATGACAATACACGTATATATGGGCGTAGCCAGGATAAAATCTAGGGGGGAAGGAGGCAAAATTTTTTTTTTGGTAAAATGCTTTTTTGACCACTTTTTACTCAATGAAAATAGATGAAACTTTGCTGGCATACATATTCCCGATGACAGTACACGAATACATGGGCGTAGCCAGGATAAAATCTAGGGGGGGGGGGCTGGCAAAATATTTTTTAAATGTTCTTTTTGAAGAAAAGCGTTTCTTAAACAAATTTTATTTTAAATGTTCTTATTTGTTTTTAAAGTCTTTGCGTTCAAAATACAATGGCGCATATTCATAAATCATAACTAAAGTTGTAACTAACAAAACAGAAACTAAAAAATAGTTCATAGATAGTTATAGCTCTTATTCACAATTCATAACTAACGTAGTAACAGCTCTCAGCTGATAGAAGGAATGCAACCATGCATATCGGCAAGTAGAGAAAACTAAATGTCGATAATATTTTGAACGATATATTCTGTAATTAATTTTTATTCTTAAAAGAATTAACACAAATTCTAAAAAGGTTATTTTTTGGTTATAATAGTATATAAATCAATTAAAATAAGGACTTGTAAAAATAAAAAATTTTAATAGAATTTTATCGACTAATAACACATCTCTAGGTTATTTTGTTTTGTATTGATATTTTTTGCATGCAGTAGAAATTCATTTAAAATGGATTGCAGCGTGTTTAATACGTCTTAACTGTTTTTTGCCACGTTTTTATCTGATATTATTCGAATATCTCTTATAATTTTTTCCATTTATTTTTTTATAACCACTTCAAAAATGTTGTACTTTTTAAATAAATTATAAAATGATATCAATCAGCTGCTCTTTGAATGTATTAGTTAGTTGGCATTTAGTTACAGCTTTACCTATGATTAAGTGTAAACTTTTTATGCTGAAAGTAATCATCTGTAAATAACTTAAATAGGTACTTTAAAAAGTTAACACTTGGTAATAATTTATGAATATGCGCCAATGTTTTTATTACGATTACTAAATATGTTGTCAACGCTAAAAAGTGCAACGTTTCGTAAAATTTCCAAATTGCTAGAAAGCCTAGCTCTAACCTCGTAAATAAAGTTTTTGGTAAAACGAATGTAACTTTCTTTTATCACTTTCTTATCATTTGAAATCTTAAAATCTTTACAGGCCTTCTCAAAATTGTACCCCAAATAGCAAAGCTCATCTTTATCATCCTCTATATAATCGTAGTTTTAAAAAGTGGTAGAAAAAAATAAAAATTGTAAAAAGCACTAAAGGCACTAACGAAAAATTGAAAAAGCACCAAGTTAGTGCTTTTTCTTAGTTTGGCACTATGAATAAAATTATGGCGTTTTGAGGCATCAAAAATCACCATAAATAGTGCCAAAAGCACTAAGTTGGCATCACTGGTCTTCATTCTTTTACTTGAGGGTTACACGATCAAGTTTTGCCTATCAATTTTTAATACACTCACACTTTTTTACCAATGCACTCATACAGTATGAGTCATACTTTTAAAAATTGATACGAACTTGCCTTTAAAATTATCTTGCCAGTGAGTGTTTCAATTTACGTTCAAGAAAACAGCTGATTTCAAGGTTAGTGAGCAAATTTTTCGTTTCTCTTTATAAATTTTTTTTTTTAATGACATCTTGAAAGTAAATTGCTTTCAACTTGCGTGCAGCCTACGTCACAGCTGCCAATTTTTGCATATTTTGACAAACAGTATATGTAAAAGACTATCAAGAAAAGCTTGATCGTGTGGCTGCAATGTTACTTGAGGGCTACACGATCAAGTTTTGCCTATCAAGTTTTAATACACTCACACTTTTTTACCAATACACTCATACTTTTAAAAATTGATACGAACTTTCCTCTAACAGTGCAGCCACACGATCAAGATTTTCTTGATAGTCTTTTACATATACTGATTGTCAAAATATGCAAAAGTTGACAGCTGTGACGTAGGCTGCACGCAAGTTGAAAGCAATTTACTTTTTCAAGATGTCGTCGCCGAGAAAACAACTCAAAATGTTTTGCTATTTTCCACTTTTGATTTTTCTGCACTGTAGGCTGTTCGAAGGGACTTTATCATTTTGCTTATTAATTTTATTAATAAACATATTTCACTATTTTTTTAGGTTTTTAGTTAAAATTTTAAAATTCCCGCAACAATTTGTAAAAAAAAAGAACTTCAGCTTTTGCCGGCAAAATATTTGTGAAAAAAAAACAAAAACAACTTCAAAAGATTTGTAATAAGCTGTTTTCTTGAACGAAAATTGATACACTCACTGGCAAGAGAATTTTAGAGGCAAGTTCGTATCAATTTTTAAAAGTATGAGTGTATTGGTAAAAAAGTGTGAGTGTATTAAAACTTGATAGCCAAAACTTGATCGTGTAACCCTCAAGTAAAATTCTCTTGCCAGTGAGTGTATCAATTTTCGTTCAAGAAAACATCTTATTACAAATCTTTTGAAGTTGATTTTGTTTTTTTTTTCACAAATATTTTGCCGGCAAAAGCTGAAGTTCTTTTTTTTTACAAATTGTTGCGGGAATTTTAAAATTTTAACTAAAAACCTAAAAAAAATAGTGAAATATGTTTATTAATAAAATTTATTTATAAAATTAATAAGAAAAATGATGTTCTGCGATTCATAGAGCTGTACAGAAGCCATGACATTTTATGAATCTTTCATCATATAGCTTTCAACTTGCCCGCAGCCTACGTCACAGCTGCCAATTTTTGCATATTTTGACAAACAGTGTATGTAAAAGACTATCAAGAAAAGCTTGATCGTGTGGCTGCAATGTTAGCGAAGAGCCAGCTTCAATCAACTCTGTTGGAAAGAAAGCAATTCATCCTCCTGTGAGCTTAAGATACGATAAAAAGAAACCATTTTACTGAATGGGGAACAAAAAAGTCTTGTAAATATTGCAAAAAGTCAGATACGTTTTATACAAAATGCCATATTAATGCGTAATTCATTCAATGTTACTTTTTAGTCTTTTTTTTTTTTGGTTTTATTTAAATAAACATAATTTTAGAAAGCACTTCATTTTTCATAATTGTTTTCTCTTAACTAAGATCGCCTAAAGACGATCTTTCGATTTTATCACCTACTGTGTTTAAAAAAAATTTTTTCAACAAACGTACTTCAAATTTGTGTTTTTCAACCTAAATGCACTCTATCCAAATCAAAATTATTTAAACAAAATAATTCGTTTTTGATTTTCAGTGGTTAAAGGGACAGTAGATTGTCCTTTTTTTTAGTGAATTGTCCTTTTGTTAGTTTATGACTTCTACTTTAAACTCAAATACTATAAGCTTAATTATTCCAAAACCCCAAAATTTCAACATAAATACAGCAAAACAGGCTGGTTAACATTTGATCGATTTCTAAAATGGTTTGTTCCATTGAAAGAATATTTTTTCTCTCCACAAAGGAGCCATGATGATCCATGTGCTGGATTGTGGTTACTTTTGGCACATAGCCAAACCTCCATATTTGTCCATTCCATAAATATATTTGTCGTCTAGACAACATACTTCAATGCCTGAGGCTGCTGTTACTTTAAAGGACTTTAAATTAAAATTAATTGCACGCAAAGAAAATGTGTTTTACCATTGGTTATTAAAACCAATTTGGGATACTAACTTGGCAGATGTTTTAATAGTAGTTCTACTTGCTAATATCATATTCTTTGAATTATCTTATTAGGTATGTATCTATCAAATTACCTTGATACTATTTCAATCAGTTCACATCCCAACAAAGTTTCTTTTGGCAACCATTTGGTAAGTGCAATTGTCGAGTCGTGATAAAAAATCATCGTCAGGGGATCTGCAGTTCTATTGGTTTCACTTTAAAAATTATAAACAAAACAATAAATTATTATAAGAAATATGTTTAAAATATAATTAGTGCTGGTTCACACGCTTCAAGTGTAAGGGAGAGGAAAAGAAATGACGTTCTCTTTTCCCTTCTCTCCTAAAAGCTCAAGACTTGACGGCTTAAAGCTGAAGCGTGTAAACTAGCACTTAAGAAATTTAAATATGTAGAATATTTATTTAAATTTTTGTAAACTTACTGCCATTTTCACCAAGTTCAGTTAAAACTTACTATTATTTTAACTTCCAGTTAACAGTACGTTTTAACAGTTATAACTGGTAGTTTATTATAGCTAAACTTGGTGATATTATGTTAATTATTTAATTAAATACGCCTACAACCGTAACAAATAATGCTACTGTAATACAATTTGCTAGTAGGGAAATAAACACTCAAAGCAAATTTCGTTCTATCAAAGGTTAAATATACAGTTTGGTTTAAAGATTGATGTTTGACTATTGACTGCCAGCAGTCGTCGATGGATGTGAGTGTTAACGGCAAAGCCATCTGAAGGGAATGAGTGGTTGCAATTAAAATATGTAAAGCTCAAATTAGACGTGACATAACCATAACAAAACTGTACTACCATCACAACTGTATTACCAAAATGACATAAACATACCATACAAACCAATTCAATTTCGGTTTCTAGATTCGGCGTTACGGCTGTGGCATTATTGTTATGTCACGTCTAATTGGACCGTAAGGGTAACTTGTCCGTAAAAGCCCTGGGGCCTAATTACCGCATTCGATATCGTGTAAGCTATCGTATCGAGTAAACTATTGTATTTTCCTGCATACGATAGACACTGACGTATCGAATGAAAACTAGAGAGATGTAACACAGAAAAAAATAAAAATTAATTTCAATTAAAAAATTTGTGATATTAATTAAAAAATTAATTAAAATTGCACCAGTAAACAAATTAATAGTATCAATTAAACCAGTTAATAGTATTAATTAAACGTTTAATTTACTTGACTGATTTTATTTTTGATTAATGCTTTAATTGGTGAAAAATTTTGGAGAATTTTTTCTGTGAATGTCTTTGGTTACTCGATATCGAATGCTATCATCTCAAATTACTATACATTTCATTCGATATCGAGAGTCATAATACCAAAATAAAAAATTTCGATAAATTTTGCTCGATATCGTATCGAGTAAACTATCGTATTTTCCTGCATACGATAGACACTGACGTATCGAATGAAAACTTGAGAGAAGTAAAGTCTTTGGTTACTCGATATCGAATGCTATCATCTCAAACTACGATACATTTCATTCGATATCGAGAGTCATAATACCAAAATAAAAAATTTCGATCAATTTTGCTCGATATCGTATGCGGTAATTAGACCCCTGGCACAGAGTATACAGAGGCGTCACGAGACAGAAAATATTGTGTTTTTTCTGTCTTTTTCTTCGAAAGCTGCCCTTTTTGTGTTTTTTGTTTTGATTATGCAATTTGTGTAGATAGTAGCGGCCTGTTTTTACGCATTGCCACTTTACTAACAAAAAACGTTTTCTTTCTCTTTCTTCGAAAGCTGCCCTCGCAAATGATTTAGGCATTTTTCATACGTCACTTTTTTCATCTCTGTATACTTTGTGCCCCTGGTTCGAGCCCAGCGGCATTCAAGAATGAAAAATTATCAATCAATTTTAATTAATTTCATGTTGTAAAATTCCTTTCTTCATAAAAATAATTGAATGAAAATTAAATTTGATAAACCTTAGCCTAATTAAAATATCAAAATTTGAATTAAAACCCATTAACAGTTCAACAAAATAACCACAATACTATTATTATTATTTAATATATATATATATATATATGTATTATTATTATTATTTATAATTATCACTTTATTTAATTTAACAACAATTTTTATTTCGTTTTTTCTTTGTTTTAATTTTTCGGATAAACTAACGATAATTGTTATCAAAATTGGAGATAAAAGTTAATTTTTCCTGTTTCGCAGCGTGTTTCAAAATGAAACGACCTCTTTCGCTCTCAAAATTTTGTATTGCGAACAGCGTTACCATATATTTTTAAAAAAAATCTTGTTATCTCAGAAAAAAAAAAACTTGTTTTCGCAAGAAAAAACTTTTTTTTTTCAAAAGTGCCAAACTTTAAAAAGAAAATACCAAATTGTATTAGGAATTAATTTTATTTACAGATATAGAAAAAATTAAATATAAATTAGTTATATCTTTTAATTGCTTAAAGTTCCTCCAATCACTGTTATTTGTTTCAAAAAGTATTTTGTTCATAAAATAGCACATGAAGTATTTCTAATTTGTTTCTAACACTATTTTTGTTTAAATTAATTTTTGAGCAAATACGCTCTACATTTGCTGTAGATATTGGTAACGACAAATTGAATAAACTAATTTTTTTAAATATGCAAAAACTTCGGACTTAAAACAAAGTCTTACGTTAAATGCATCCTGCCAAAAACTCTCAATATTTTGCTCTTTCTGTAAATTATGTTCCGAAAAATCCAAGTGAATATCACTTACATCTACAAAATTTTGAAAATAGCATATAATTGAGCAGTACTTTTTTGGTTACCTTTTACTACATTAAAAGATTCTTATCAAAATCGAACCTTTTTAACAATCCATTGCAACGTTCAACATTAAACTTAAAACAATAAACTCTTAAGTCTGTTTCATCATCTTCAGATAATATATATGAAGCTAGTGCTGAAAATACTTCAGCACTTAAATGAATATCTTTCGGTTTTTTAAGGTTTTACAGTTTTTTAAAATTTCCAAAACTTACATACTAAAAACATGCAAACTTTATACATTTATAAAAAACTTGAAAAAACCTTAAATAAATTAAAAACTTTTTGGCATCTCAAAAAACTTGCAAAAAAATAGAAATCTTGACAAATGGCAACGCTGATTGCGAAACATGTTGTTTCAACCTTTTTTTGGGCGCGAAACAGGAATGGGAGAGCGAAACACAAATATAACTGTCCGTGTAAACATGGTATTATTACACCGACAGGAGGCTTATGATTTTTCAGAAAAGTTGCATGCTGTATAAAAAAAAATGTTTAAAATAATAATAATAATTATATATTTCATCCCTGCTACCAAAGCCAGAAACTAATTTTTTTCAATTGGAGAATTGATGACAAAAATTGAACGATTTAATTCTTGGTTTTTTTAAATAGTTTGTGGCTTCGAAAACTAAAAAGAACTTAGTTCATTTTGCTAATGTGACTATTATGCTAATAATTTGCTTTACTTTTGCCTTTGCTATATGACAAATGTGCTTATATCGCTAAATTGCCTATAACGAAAACGCTTTATATTAAATTTACTTAGTCTGGGTTCACACTATGAAAGTATTCTTTCAGAAAGTCTGAGTTTATGGGTGAGAGGGGAAAAAGGAACAGCATGTTCTCTTCCCAGAGACTTAAAGCAGCATAAAATTAAGTGTACAACTCGGCTTTTTTTAAACGATTTTATAGTAAAAAGCGTGAGTGTCTTTTTCGTATGCATTGTAAATTATAGAATCTTCAAAGTGAGAGAGAGAGAGACTGTTTTATGTTGGTAGATTAAACGCACGTGTTTACTACAGCTGTTTGGTTATTTTTCAACCACAGCGTATTAAATAAAAGTTTTTACATTTTTTTATACCCAATATAAAAAAAAATTTTAAACTGTATAAAAAACAACTTAATTTTCGAGTTAAAATGAGTGATGTTAACCGTACGGTAATTACCCTTTTTTACGGTAATTTTGAGCCCCAAAAGGTAGCAAGGTAATTTCATTTAAAATACGGTAATATCAAGATTTGGGTTTTTTTGAAATTTATATACTACATACTTACATATGAAGGCTTTATGATTTTAACTTTTGAGAGGTGATTTCCAACCAGTTTTAGAAATAGATGAATGTTATACAAAAAATTAAGAATGTTATGTTTCGGCAAATGCTTAGGTTACAGTGATAAGTGTAAAATATGAAAAATTAAATAACTCATTGTAGTTAAATTATTAATTTTATTTTAAACTTTTTGTTTGTTTCAAAATCAACAATTTTTAAAGCATTTAAAGTAGCCGTAATGTGATGCAATTAACTATAGTAAAGCTTCGTACAGGCGGTGGTCAGATCTTACAATGTAGTCCTTTTTCTTTAATTTTACACATCTGCCAAATGAAAATGAGCTTACAATGTTAACACAGTTGCAATACTTTTTAGGCGAATTTAGTGACAACATTGTAAGATCTGACCACCGTCTGTACGAAGCTTAAATATTAAAACTTTTCAGTTGAAGCTAAACTATTATGTTTTAATTTTGTATTAAAGGCATATGAAAAAGAACTTTTAAACCAATCGTTTCATCATAAGCGGGTAGATATGGATATTGCGTGTAAATCCAAAACGTAAAAAAAAATTTTTTTGAGTTAGTATTCTCTTGCGATATTCGAATTTTATTTTCCTAGTTGAACGATACCAACTCCGATTCAAATTTAAACTTTTTAGCTTCAGTCGCTTAGTCTGTGCGATGATGAACAAGACTGTCAGTAATGTTAAAATTTTAGTTATTTGATGCTTTTACTTTCGTATTGATGAAAAATACAATAATTTTGGTTTAAAATATGTTTCAAACAAAGATTTTCATTAAAATTTTTCATAAAACACATTTAAAATTTAAATAAATTGTTTTTGAATACTGCTGTGAATGTTTAAATTAAAAAACCTTTGCGTACGGTAATTTCTTCTCAAAAACGGTAATTTTTAGAGGGCCGTACGGTAATGAAAAAATTAAAGTTAACATCACTGGTTAAAATACACATTTCATGAACGTATGTTATTTATTTGTAAAAATATAATGAAAAAAAAATTAAATTTTTAATTGATCAAAATTCATAAAGACAATGTAAAGCGGCTCATACACTTGCAATAAAATTGTCAAATTTTACGTATTGTACAATTATATTGCCAATGTAAAATGTGTTGGCAACATTGTACAATGCTGTTTATGTTCTTCCTATAGGTTAGTTCACATTTTTATTGAATTTAATTAAACCATTGTGCGACTTATTGCATAAAGCCTGGTACTCTGTTCAACATTTCACGTGAAATGCTGTCAAAACGCATGTGAAAAAAACTTGTGCGGAATATCTACCCTGCAAATAATAGGACCAGTCCAAACACGCGTGTAAAGAGTAGTCCACAAGGGACCAGGACTAGTCCAAAAGTAACCCAAACGTATGGAAAAAACCTGGTCTATTTAACATTACGATGTCCTAGGAGAGGACCATATAACCCACCTTTGGACCACTAAGGAGTAGTTTTAAAACTACTCCATGGTATATAACCCACCTTTGGACCACTAAGGAGTAGTTTTAAAACTACTCCATGGTATACTCAAGAGGATTAGTTTTGAAGTCGTTTAAAAACGAAAGCATGTCGTTAAAAAACGAAGACATGTCGTCTCACTACAAACACTTTTTAACAATGACATGGTCCATGCTTGCATTACATCGGACTAGTCCATGGAGTAGTCCATTTTATCAAAATGGGTCAGGTGGTCCAATTTTATTTGCAGGGTATGAATTAATGTTTTTGTTAAACGCACTAACACAGATTTGTAAATCATAATACAAAAACTGCAAAATTTCAACTGAACTGGAGTTGAGTTGTATTAAAGACCACCATTTTAAGCAAAACTATGTATACAAACTTTGTTATGGCGGCACAAATATGTTTTCAGATTAACTAAGCCTACTTTAACTGGCATCTCAAAAACCTAAATGTATTTTGAAATTATCCAAATATCCGGGATTTCCGGGATCGGGATTTCCCGATTGGAAGCCCTAGTATGTACATATATATTTATATATATATTTAGCTGGTGAGGCCTTACTCCGCTCATAGAATTAATCTACTTACCTACACGTTTGTTTTTGTCCCGCACTCTTTTTTGAAAAAAGTTGTTGTACGAACGGTGTACTTCTGATCAATATCTGTTGACGCTGTAGTAATTTTATCCACTTAGCTTCTGTCGTACTAAAAAAGCCCATCATTAAAAGAATGCTGGTTGCTAAACAGCAGAACTGTATGTGAAGTTTGTAGTTGCAGGAGCCTGACATGATGCTGGTACCAAAACTTTGAGAAATAATAGTCGAAAATTAAAACAAATAGGTAGTTTTCCTTTTCGATAAACACGAAAAATTAAGCTACTTTTTATTTGCGCGGTATTTGGTACTTGTTGAAGAATTTTATTGAATTTATTTGCTACTTCTGAATAATAACTGCAAAACAAATAAAAAAAATATTGTTTTTATTTTTTAGTTTCGACCGTTATTTTGAAATAAAAAAGTTAAGGTTTTTCACATTTAACAAATATTTAATAAAGTTGTTTATTGAGATCTAAGGTACATTTTTGTGGTTGATTGTTTCCTTGAATTTTGAACGGTTTGCTACATATAGACCTGAACAGGGGAAAAAGGTAAAAAAATTCGAATTTTTAAAAGTTTTTTGCGATTTTGATCTTAAAGATGAAGTTTTTCTGATTTTATATGTTCACAATTTTTGCTCTTTATGACAAGAGCTACAACTTTGTTTCAGAAGGTAAATAAAAATTCCGAACGGTTTGCAAGATATGAGCCTGAGAAAATGATCACATTTTGCGAAAATGACACCGAGGCCCCAAATCTTTGGGGGCCCATAACAAAAAAAGTGCATGACTTTGGGCAAAACTGGGAGACACGGGACTTTTTTATTTTGGTCTTTTATCACGTAGTGGTGTCTGTATACGGGGCTGTCAGACTTGGGGATTTATCCCCAAAGTTGGGGATTTTATGCGAGCAAAAAGGACAAAGAAAGTCATTTGGGGATTGGGGATTTTTTTGGGGATTTAAAAAAAAAATTCGGGGATTTTTTGGGGATTTTACACTCTTTTAATATATTTTCCCTTTTATTATTTATGCTTATTTTTCTTTGTCTCGTATTAAAAATATGAAAAAAAGTAACAAAACTTTTATCTTACTCTTATCAACAACTTATACGGTGTAAAAGGTCCTTATTAAGATTATCATATTAGTTAAAAGGTAGGGTTAAAGGTACTTTAAAAATTTATGTTATTTTTCCTTCAGGGTACAAACAAAATAAAATAATTGTTTTTACAAAAAATTTTTATTTGGGGATTTTTGGGGATTTCTAATTAAAATTTTTACTTTTAAAAAAAAAAAATTTCAAATTTGGTCAGAAAAAAAACAAACAGTAAAATATTTACTTATTAAGGTTTTTTTTTCTTAATTTGGGGATTTTTGGGGATATTTTTTTAATTTTTTGGGGACAAGGAAAAAAAAGTACCTGGCAGCCCTGTCTGTATATGGTTATTTTTCCATTATTTGAAAAATTACATATTAGGGAAAATAGTAGTAACGTGAAGGGCGTCACAGTTTGTTGAATGTGACCTATCTTTGGAATGATGTTGCATTAAATTTTTCTTTTAGTTGGTGGTTTAGTTTAGTTTAGTTTATTATGGCTGTTGTTGTTGATTGACTGTTTTTCAGCCTTGTCAATCACATCATGTGTATTTTTCAGATCCTATATTCTTAAACAGCTATTAATGTTCTAATTTGACGAAAAAAGCGTGGCCACTACGTATGATCGACTTTTAAAACAATTGTTGAATTAAAATAGTGGTTACGTGTGGGTTGTCAAATGTTTGTTAAGTGTGACCACAGCTTACATGGCATTGTCTTTTAAAGGGTCATCCCAAGCAGTGTTGCCAGTGGATTTTTCGAAAAAATACCTACACATGCTAATACAAATCCGATTTTTCCCTGCACGTAGAAAAAATTTCCCCTACAAAAATCCCTATGCATTATTATCATTAAAATAGAAGAAAAAACATTAGTTATAAAAAAAAAATTATTCGAATATGTATGTATGTATATTAAAGCTTTGACATAAAATAAGGACAAAACTAAAAAAATAATACATGTGCATGTACTTTTAATTAAATTCAATTAAGTCTTTAAACATTAGGTGTTATCCCGTACTTAACATTGGGAGCCAGTGGGATCCCAATCTTACCGAAAACTGTTCCCGTACTCAAAGTCTGCTATGGTGGAGCTTTTAAGAGAAAAATATTCTTCTTGCACGAAGTAACCCGTACTTTTTTTTGGGCAAATTTATAAAATTGTTAAACAATCAGCTGTGTAAAAAATAAATAAAAACTGCAAGTAAGTTAACCAAAATAATTCATATAAGAAATATTTATAAAATAAACAATAGAAAATTTTTTAAGTTAATGCTTTAATATTAGTTTTATGCACGTTAATGTATCATTTATGTGTTTATTTAAACATATTTCATATTAACGTTTTCTTTTGGATCAGAAATTTGTTTTTATTATGCCCGAGCTTTTGTAGATTTTTGTCTATTAGTGAGAGAAATTTTTGTTTACTCTCATTTCACCGAACTTTACCCAGAAAGTACGGGATCACACCCATTGAATGATAACTTAGAAAAACATATCCATACATACATATTTGTGTCGCCAACTTTTTATATCATAAACAACTCTGGAAATATATTTTTGAAGCTATTTTATGGGAAAAAATGTTTTCCAACCGTTTTATACAATAAAATGTCATTAAAAAACGTTTTTTCAGCATTTATTTTATATATGAGGGGCTTAGAGCACAAGGGGTTCAAGTGACGTATGTTAAATAATGCGAAGCAGGTATTTTAATGTCAAGTGCTTGAATGTTCACCATATCTAGCGTCCGGATGAAAATCCTACATTCACCTCTTGTGCTCTGAACAACTTCTCCGAACTTCACCTATAATTCCATATGTAAACTCAATTTTAGAACAAGGCACTTAAACCCCAACTTCTGGCAACACTGATCCCAAGGTACATTTACAAAAGGTAGACTCATTTGGCAGTGTAGACATGCTGCTCTATAAAAGTAACCGAGTTTTCAAAATTGTCTTCATATAAAACAAAAACAATTAACCGCACACATGTACAAATTTTGGCTCATATACACGAAATTTGACGTTTGGGTTCCAACTAAGGGTAATCAGCTACTTTTTGTCGGTTACTTTTTTTTTTTTTTTGAATTATGGTAAATAAAAAAAAAATATTAATGAAAACGAATATTATTTTTGTCAAGCTAATAGGGCCTAAATTTCTTCAATGTAAATAAAATTCAATTTTTATTAATGAAAACATTTTGAATGATACTTACTTTTTGTTTTTGTTTATTTATAAAAAATATGTTACTTGTTTTTTTTAACTTGTGCTCTACAATTTTCTGAAATATTCGAAAAAATTATATCCATAAAAATAATAGATTTTTACAGTTATTTCCGCTTCATTGAGTTTCTAAAAATGCACGACTTTTGACGCAATTAAACGGGAACTCAATTAAGCAGTACTCGGTTAATTGAATCGCCGACAAAATTAAAACGAAAATCGCTTAATTGAACAAGTTGTGCATGATAGAAATAGAAAATAAAACTCATTTCTTTATTTTTTCATATAACATTTGTTTATTTAACAGAAACATGACATTCCTGCCGCAAAATATCTTTTTTACGTTTGTGGAGCAAAAAGACATTAAGTAGACGGAAACAATTAACCGAAACATTTGTACTTGTTTTTCGCAATGCGGTCTTATTTTTCGAAATAATTAAGCGGGTGACGCAATTAAACGGAACTCAACTAAGCGAGTATTTCTACATAGACAGTTATACTGAATGATTACGTTCCATGATTTTTAGTGCAATAAAACGGGAAACTCAATTAAGCGGGGCTCAATTAACCGAAAACAACTATATTTAATTTTGCTTATTTTTCTTTAACTATACAAATTAAAATTTATTATTTTTTCTAAGCTTTATACACTTTGGTGTTCGGAAATGAACTAAAATTAATAACACCTTCTAGAATCTAGATATATGTATGTATGTACATTTATATTTATAATCCAAAAGCCAACAGAGATCATAAAAGTGAATTTGACACATCTAAAACCATTTGAAAGAAAGGACAGTTCCCACAGAGAGAGATAGAAAATATTTTGCTGGTATAAAAGTGATAGTGTGTGAAAGCAAGCGGTTACATTCCACTCTATTTTCGTGATCAAAATACACTCAAAATAAACAAAACAAATATGTACATACATATATATTTCACAAAAATATTTATTTAGACAGAATTTTTGCTTTGTGAGTTACTTATTTGGATGATATTTGTTAGTATTGTGGTTAGTTTTAGAACTGTGCAATTGGCAGGGTTTTGAATCGTGATCTCGCATGCTCCCGAAGTAAAGCAATGTATAAATTCACATTTCATAATCACGCCCTAAATATTTGATTAAATTGAGTACTTTTCGAAAAACAAAGCATAAATACTTATGTTTTCACAACACAAGTGATTGAACGCGTAGTAAAATTTATATGAAAAATACTTAAAAAACTGAGTGCATTTCACCAACAATAAATTTCAGTGTATTTATCAAGAACAAGGCGAATTAACTAGTTGAATTAGCCTTGATCAAAAATAAAAATTGGGAGTTGCGCACGACAAACAAAATCTTGTTTTTAGTATTTTTTTTTTTTTTTTGTTTTTGAGACAACATAAATTTTGTGGTACATGATTCCAGGATCAAGAAAAGCGAGAGCATTTTTCACATTTGTTGACAAATGTGGAACTTCTTGCCACATATTTTAAAATATCCACAAAACAATACTCATTGTTTATCAGAAGGACTTACAACTAATATGTTTTCAGTTCTATTCAGTGCTTTATTTCTTGAAATTGTAGTGTAGCGAAAATCGAAAAGAAATTGAAAATTTAAGGCATTTTTACACAAGATTAATGCTAAAAAATAGTCGCTATTATCACTTTTCCAAGAACGAAAACCTCTTAATTGCATGCATATCCTGTGCTTTCAATTTATTTCTTTCCGCTTAACTTCTATCGGAGCATTGGGCATCTGCAAAGTTTTACTAGTTTATTCTGTCGGATGATTTCGCTTTAATCTCGTTTCACGATATTTCGCTGTTCTTTATATCTTTTTGCAGACAGTTCTACCAGTTGGCTTTTGTTCGACCTCTCTTTCTATTGCCTTGTGGATTCCATGCTAGCGCTTGTCGGCATATTTCCTCTGTACCCGTATGTCCAATCCGCTTCCATTTTCTTTTCTTCATAATTGTGGCAATTGGTTGAATTTTACATTTCTTTTTCAAGTTGATATTGCATATTACATTAAGCAACCATATTTTCAATATACTTATGTATACAATAGGCACGGTGTGTGAATCTAATGGTGTTTTCTTTTCTACAAAAAAATGTGACACTTTATTTAAAAAAAATGCAATTTGGTGTCTGTTTCTTAAAACTTTTGCTCCCGATGAGGGTGGCTTGTTTGATCATAAAAACACACCCTTTTCGGGAGCAAAATTTTTAAGAAACAGACACCAAATTGCATTTTTTTAAATAAAATGTCACATTTTTTTGTAGAAAAGAAAACACCATAAGAGTTGAGAGCATTTCTGATTCAAATACATATGTTGTCTTTAGTCTGCGTTGATAATATTATTGCCTTCCCGATTTTGGATACTATCAGGGGTGTTCTGCAAATCGAAAACGCAAAACGCAAGAATTTTAAACGTTGTTTTTATACCCTCTACCACAATTAGTTTTTTTAACATTTTTTTAATCCAAATTACATGTTTAACAATAAATAAATTGATAATTTTGTTACAAAAACGAACATAAATGGTGGAATAATGCACAGAATAATATAAGATTTTGCAAAAATTCGTTTTATTCGACTGGAAATCACGTTTTAAAATTTCGTGAAGATCCGTCCCTATTTTACCCTACTCCCGGAAAACAGTATAGTAAGCCTAAAGCCCTAATTAACAATGCTATCACAACAAAATTTGGCACGTCACAGTATAATAGGACTAGAAATGATACTGTAAAGTTTCGTGAAGATCGGTCCATTATGGACCGTATATCACAAAACTTCATAACATTTTTTGTTGGCCATATGAAGCTAAGTTGGAAGAAGTTTGCCGCAATATCTATATCTGCTACGGTGGAGTGGGCTTTATACGGGGCCTAGGGTAAATTATGGATCGATCTTCACGAAATTTCACAGCGTCATTTCTAGTCCTTTAAAAGTGTGACGTACCAATTTCTGTTATGATAGCATTATTAATTATGGTTTTAGGTGTACTAAACTCTTTTCCGGTAGTAGCCTCATATAAATTTACTCTGGTAAATTAATCAAATACGCCTTAAACCGTAGCAGATATATCGGGTGATTTTTTAGCTATTATCTTTTTGGCAACACTGGTTTAAACAGCTGACGCACGTTTCGTGTTTCGTTTCACTGTCAAACATCTTCAGTTTGGTCTTTAAATTAAACATGAATCGTTTTACAAACGAACAACGCTTGAAAATTATTGAATTTTATTATCAAAATGCGTTCGGGACCGGTCAATTGGCCGCCTAGATCGTGCGATTTAACGCCTTTAGACTATTTTTTGTGGGGCTATGTTAAATCTCATGTCTGTACACACATGTCCGCTTCAATTATGAGATTTCATGAGATACCGCCCGAAATGTTGGAAAGAGTATGCCAAAATTGGACTAAGCGGATGGACAATTTGAGGCGCAGTCACGGTCAACATTTGCATGAAATAATCTTCAAACATTAAATTATATGGACCGTACTATCGATTTTTCTGATTGAATATTTTGTCAATCATTAGCTGGTGTCTTACACCAGCTTACGGGAAAAATGGTTCCGAAAAATTTAGTCAGTTGAGTTTAAAAAAAGTGCTAGCAACATTATTTCTTTTACATCAGCTTATATTCAGAATTGATTTGATGTAATTTACATGTAAAATTTACATTTGTAAATAGGTATATTTATTTACCCGTTATTTGTCATTCGCCGTGTTTTTGTTGCATTGAAAAAAGACAAAAAACAGCTGTATTTTATTTATAAACAATAACTAACATTTTTAAGGTACAATTTATCTAAGAAATAGGTACTAAAAAAATGCGCAGTTTACAAAAAAACATATTTTTAAAACAAAAATTTTATTTAAAACAATAATTTATGTATGTATAGTTTTCTTTATTAATTGCGCATTAAATCTTTCTGTTAAATATTATTTACATATTTATTTCATTTCTATTGTTATACCCTCCACCACAATTAGTTGTGAAGAGGGTATATTAAGCTTGTCATTCCGTGTGAAACTTTTTTATTATTCATCTCAGACCCCATAAAGTATATATATTCTGGGTTCTTGAGTAATTCTAAGTCGATTTAGCCATGTCCGTCTGTTGAAAACACGCTCACTTTCGAACAACTCAAAATAAAAGAACAAACTTGGTGCAAAATTGCTTGTAGTTATCCTAAGCAGTTTGGGATTGAAATCCAGCAAAATCGGTTCAGTAGGACCAGAGCTATAAATCAAAATGTGGAACCACCACCTAAAAAAATTGATAATTTTGTTACAAAAAATAACATAAATGCTGGAATAAGGCACGGAATGAGATAAGATTTTGCAAAAATTTGTTTTATTTGACTGGAAATCACGATGTTAAATTTCGTGACGATCGGTCCATAATTTACCTTAGGCCCCATATAAACCCTACTACCGGAAAACAGCTTAGTACGCCTAAAACCGTAAAAAATAATGCAATCATAACAAATTTTGGCTCGTCACAGTTTTATAGGACTATAAATGATACTGTGAAATTTCGTGAAGATCGGTACATAATTTACCCTAGGCCCCATATAAACCCTACTATCGGAAAACAGTTTAGTCGCCTAAAACCATAATTAATAACAAATCGTCACAGTTTAAGATAATAATAACATCATACAGATATTACTCCTTAAACATTCGAACTGTCGGTGGAGGGTATCAAAGATTCGGCACAGCCGAATATAGCACTCTAACTTGTTTTTATTTGTTAATTAAATATTTCAGTTAAAAAACAAGTTAGAGTGCTATATTCGGCTGTGCCGAATCTTTGATACCCTCCACTGACACTTCGAATGTTTTAGTAGTAATATTTGTATGATGTCTATTTATTATTATAATATTTATAAAAACAGACATCTGCATTAAAACTGGTTGCGTTTTAAACCTACATATATTAAATTATTGACCGACAACCAGAAAGTTTAATGCTTTTTTTTAGCAATTTTAACAAGCTTGAGTAAAATATCATGATTCGTAACAGTTTGAGCCGAACTAAAATGATTTCAGGAGGTCAATTTATATTGAAGCCATGGTAAGCTATGAACCAATCATCCCAAATTCTGCAGAACGATTTCTGATATTAAAAAACATAAATTTCTATACAGCGGTGCAATTAGTTTAAGCGTTTGCAGTGAATTTCAGAAGGCTGCTAAAATGGAATCTAAAGTAAATTATGGACCGTTTATCAGAAAATTGCATAACATTTTTTCTGGCCATATGAAGCTAAACTGGAAGAAAGTTTACCACGTATTTAATTATTTTACCAGAGTGGGCTTTATATGAGGCCTATGGTAAATTATGCACCGATCTTCACGAAATTTCACAGTATCATTACTAGTTCTATAAAACTGTGATGTACCAAATTCTGTTATGATAGCGTTATTTTTTACGTTTTTAGGCGTACTAAGCTGTTTTCCGGGAGTAGGGTTTATATGGGGCCCAGGGTAAATTATGGACCGATCTTCACGAAACTTAATTGTTTCATTTCTAGTCCTATTTAACTCTGAAGTGCCAAAATTTGATATGATAGCATTGTTAGTTAGGGTTTTAGGCTTACTATACTCTTTTCCGGGAGTAGGGCTTATATGGGGCCTAGGGTAAATTATGGACGGATCTTCACGAAATTTCACAGCGTGATTTCCAGTTGAATAAAACGAATTGTTGCGAAATCTTATAGCATTCTGTGCATTTTTCCACCATTTACGTTAGTTTTTGCAACAAAATTATCAATTTTTTTTAGGTGGTGGTTCCACATTTTGTTTCATAGCTCAGATCCTATTGAGCCGATTTTGCTGGATTTCAATCCCAAACTGCTTAGGATAACTACAAGCAATTCGACACCAAGTTTGTTTACTTCTTTTGAGTTTTTCGAAAGTGAGCGTGTTTTCAACAGACGGACAGACAGACGGACATGGCTAAATCTACTTTAAATTACTCAAGGACCCAGAATATATATACTTTATAGGGTCTGAGATGAATAATAAAAAAGTTTCACACGGAATGACAAACTTAATATACCTTCTTCACAACTAATTGTGGTGGAGGGTATAACAAAAATTTTATTGTAAACAACTTGTCTGCCTAACACTGTACCAAAAAAAGTCTAAAACGTTGGAAAAAGTAAAATTGTTATATGATTTCCATCTCTGGTTTGAAATGAAAAGTGAAGTGTAAAGCAAAAAAAAAAAAAATCAAAGCGAGAAAAACCCCAAATCATAGATAATTATCTTCCTAGGAAGTTCATATGCTCTAGAAAGTTGTTTATTGAGATCTTAGGTACATTTTTGTAGTTGATTGTATCCTTGAATTTTGAACGGTTTGCTCCCTATGGACCTGACAGGCGAAAAATGGTAAAAAAAAATCGAATTTAATTAAGTTTTTTTGGTATTTTGGTATTTTGATCTTGAAGATTTTTTGATTTTATATGTTTACAATTTTTGTTTTTTTTATAGCAAGAGTTTGTCTCAGAGGGTGAATAAAAAAAAAACGGTTTACAAGATATGAGCCTGAGAAAATGATAATTTTTCTGCAAACATGCCAACGAGGCCCCAAATTTTTGGGGGCCCATAAGAAAAAGTGCATGACTTTGGGCAAAACTGGGAGACACGGGTCTTTTTTTTTTTTATCTTTTAACACGTAGTAGTGTCCGTATATGGTTATTTTTTACGTGTTGCACTGTGTAATCAGACCTGTACAAATCACGTGTGCGTTTGTGGTGTTCTGAAAATCACACCGTTTTCGAAAAATCTCAAAAATAACTCCTATTCGACAAATTTAAAAATTGTTCAATACATTAAACGCTGCTTCTATTAGGAGCAGAATCCTTTAAAATAAATGTTGGTTATGTAAGTGCTGGTTCACACTCTTCAAGTTTAGGTCGTCAAGCAGCGTTGCCAGAAGATTTGGAAGGAAAATATTTATTTGGCGAAAAAAAATCTTATTTTGAAGAGAAAAATCTTTAAATTTTTTATAACAAGTGCAAAAATGTAAAAATTATTAATTTTTTAAAAGAAACTACTTTTTATTATGGAAACTATTGAAATTGAAATGCTTAATTGCGGTATTTATACAAAATTAGATTGCAGGTTTAGTTATATTTTCCATAAAAATACATTTTAAATGCATTTAATTTCTCATAAATAAGAACGTAAAAAAGTCCTTCTAAATAAATAAGTTTCATCGAATGTACACAGAAAGAAAAACACTCGGGATAAATTAATCTTTTTATACTTACTTTAATCACGAATCGTACTTAAAACTTCAAGTACGAATAACTCTAAAACGTACTTAAATCAATCCTAAATGGGATTACTTTAAAAAATCAATCCCGATATTTCTTGAAATAAGTTTAAAATTCTTAAATCAAGTACAAAAAAGATCAAACTTTTCGTTGATAGTGTCGCTCTCAGAGAGTAAAATTACAAAATGAGGGTTTTAATCTCATAAAACTTATTAAATTTGAGATAAAATCAACTTTATAATACTTGAATCAAGCGCGTTTTGAGATTGATTCAATCTTAGTTTTACTTAAATCAATCTCATTTTCGGATTACTTCAAGTACGAAATCGGGATTGAATATGGATAATTTAAGTATTTTGGGACTAAAAATCCGTACTTGAATCAATCTTTCTGTACTTGATTCAAGAAAATCCGTACTAATCGTACTATCAATCCCGCTTCGGATTGATTTGAGTACGTTTGGATTGATTTTTCTTTTGAGTGTAATTAAATTCTAATATTAGAGTTGTATAAATTTGGGCAAAAAAAAATTTAGTTTTGGAGTTATGAAGCTCATACATCATATGAAATCTTTAGGGTTCTCAATTTAATATTATATTTTTTTATAACCGTTGTTATATCGATGGCATTTTAAGAAAATTGCATTTAAAAAAAAGCTCATTGAAAAAAATGTATTTACCTAAATATATTCCTAATGGAATTTTTATTAAAATAATGTTGGTATACTTTTTAAAATATATTCTTAAGCACTTATGAAAAAATTATCATGAACATGGAATGTGGAATTTTCAAACCAAAAGCTTCTTAATCCTAGGATTCTCGGTAACTTTTGACCACTAAGTTCTCCCCTTGGTGTAGGCAGAACACAATTAGAATAGCTAAAAACCCCAATTAACTGCCAGTTTAACGATATCGAACGTCATCGTTCGCATAGGAAATTACATTAAAAACAAAAACAAACTTCAAAGAATGTTCGAATTTTGTTTTTGTTTTAAATGTAATTTTCTATGCGAACGATGACGTTCGAAATCCAAGAACAGGCTGTAAATAAAAAGTAAATAAATTATGTTTTTTTATTGAACGTATGCTTATTATGCTAGATTATACGAATCTATAGATATAACAATGGTGTTACAAATTTATAGTAATTCATAAAATGAGAACGGCTGGGCCGATTTCGTAAAAAAAAAAAAAAAATTGAAAAATCCCTCCGGAAAATTGGAAGAATCGAAAATTTATTTTTTTGTACGAAATTTTGTGTGAAAATATTTGTATCGTATTATTAATCTAAAGTTTGTCTGAAGGCTTAAAACTGGGCGCGGCGAAGTTCGCCGGGTCCGCTAGTTATTATATAATTTTATTTTACATGCAAGTCGTCGAATATGTAGTCCTTAATTTTGCACATTGCTTTTTCGCTCTACCACACATTTGATTCAAACTTAATTCATTCCATTCAGAACATATCATTTATAGAATTCACGTTTCTGTTTTTTGATATTTTGTCCTACTTAAAAAATATTGCAAGAAAACAAGAATTTCGTCTGGCCAAGAGGGTAATTTCATAGACTTTTACATAAAAATAGAATTTCACCCTACTAATTTGCTCTAATCGAATCCAAATTAGTTTCATCTGATTCAGCACGTATCATTTATAGAACTCGCGCCCCTGTTTTTTTGTTATATCCGAAAAATATTGCAAGGAAAACACAAATTTGGTCTGACCAGACCAAGACGGTAATCCCAGGGTTAAGTTCCATTAGATTTACCTTTTGGTATTAAATACATGAACTTTTTTGTTCTTTAATAAATTAATCTTTATAAAAATACATTTTTTCTTTTCACAAATAATTTTTTTCTTCAGTAGTCCCAAAATGAACAACCGCGAATTTATGATGCTTTTTTAATGTTTTGTATGCTCAGAAATAATGATACATTTTTGTGTATGCTAGATAATGGGTACAATAGTATGCCAACCCAATAGACAACAAGCTGATATAAAACCTCATGGTTTTACAAATTTACTGTTTAAAAAACTTAAAAAAAAAATTATGTATGTTGTAAAAACTAAAAGTTAAAAATCTTTATTTCTAAAAATAAAAAATCTTAATTTGAGAAAAAAAATTTTAAATCTTATTTTGTTCAAAGCAAAGCTGTCGTCAAGTCTTGAGTTTGTTGCACAGAAAAAAATATTTTTCCAATTCAAACAAAAAATTTGTAGAATCAAACAATTTTTTGTCTGAAATCGGTCCTATAAACAAATTCGCATATTCAAACAATTTATTTGCATTTTGTTTATTGAAAAAACACTGATTTTTTCAAACAAATAATTTAACTGAATCAAACAAAAAGTTTACTGAAATTCATATACTAAATTTCAAAATCAAAAACAATTTATTTTTTTGCACAAGCAATGATGCGCACACAAGCAGGCACTGTATTAGAAGATGATGGCAGAGAGATCAGAGCGGCCGGCTGCCCTTTCCTTTGCTAATGAAGAAGAAATGTAACCCAAAAACGGCGACAGACCGACTCGATATGTTTTTCGTCATCATTATATTTTTGTATTTGATGTATTTAAGCAAACAGATTGAAAAAATTTAATACGGGATTTTGTTTTTTTGTTTAACCAACTTTGAAACCAACCAAAAATTTATTTTGTTTCTTATAATGTTGTTGTTGTTTCTGTTGTTTAAAAAGAGTGAAACGTTTTTTTACCTGCTATTTTTTTTTTTTTACTTCAACCTCTTCATCTTTCTTACTGTTGTACTTTTTTAAACAAATAAAAAAATGCAAAAAGACGAAAACATTAAAAAGCGTTATATGTATATTTCATACAAAATTATGAAAACTTGAAACCAATAACGCGTGTATTATATTTTTGAATGGTTGTCAACATTTTTGTTGGTTAAATAAAAATCAAACAAAAATTTTAATTGAATCAGTAAAAAAATTTGTAGAAATTAAAAAAATTTTCAAACAAGCGTTTGTTTGAAAATAATTCGGCAATAATTTTTTCTGTGTTGGGGAGAGAGGAAAAGAAATGGCATCCTCTTTTCGCTTCTCTCCTAAAAGCTCAAGACTGGACGAGTCAAAATGGACGTGTGTGAACCGACACTAATGCTATGTTCATACGACGTTATAAACCACTCGTTTCGCTCTTTGAAACTAGTTTGACAAACATGCTGTTCATACGATTCATTCTTGTTTCATTTTGAAATTTTTTTTGTGTTGTTAGTGTGATTTTTTGAAAAAAGATAAAAAAAGTAAATAAAACTTAAACATATATTTTTTAACACTTTTATTGATATTATTATGTTATAATTATCACTTTATTTTATTAAACATCAATTTTTATTTTGTTTTTTTCTTTGTTTTGATTTTTTTTGAGAGCTAGTTCAGATAAACTAACGGTAAATGTTATCAAAATTGGAGATGATAGTACATTTTTCCTGTTTCGCAGCCTGTTTCAAAATGAAACGACCTGTTTCGCTCACAAAATTTTGTATAGGGAAACAAGTCGTTTCAATCATGTTTGGGGCGCGAAACAGGAATAAGAGAGCGAAACACGAATATTGTTGTCCGTGTGAACATGGTATAAAAGATTAGTTGGGGTCGATCTTACAAATTAACCCCAATAGGCACGCGTTAACCCCTTGCGGTCGAAAGGCGAATTTCGGCCTAGAACGATTTTTTGTTCAGGAGACATGTTTAGGTATCGAAATAAAGCTTTGGCATACAAGAAATAAATTGCATTTTTTTTTAAATAATGGGGTCTAGTGCAAAATTTGTATATCGTTACCTTAAACGCAAAACGCCCTATCCAACATTTTGAAAATTTTACAGGAGAAGCAAATCACTATTAAAAATGGTAAATCGATAAATTTCCTTAAACTGTTTATAATTTATTTTTTTTCTATTTTTATTGTAAAACCTAACAGTTGTTTTGACAATTGACAATGTTGCATATTATGCAAACTGTTAGTGAGGTCTTTTAGCGCGTATCATATAATCTGTTGTAGATAGGGCCGTTTGTTTTTTGTTAATAAAATCGAAAGTTGAAAGACTCCATGTGGACATTAGTGATGATGCAATTCATCAGATTTATTGAAAAAGTCGATTTTTAATTTTTTGCTAGTTAGGGCCTTTGGCGTTTTAGGTAACGATATGTATGTATATATAAATTACCTTAATAAAGAAAGCCCCTAAATCGTTTTTTTTTTTAATCGAGTTTTTTTTGCATATTTCGATAGATGATCTTCTAATGCTATATTCATACTTAAGCAACTTGACAGTGATTAAGCTCTAATCACATCAAAATCGATATGATTATCTATACATTGAAGTGATTTGTTAAGGCCAAACCACAATGTGCTCAAGTTGGCTTAATCAAATGTGCGAATACATGTTAATTATGTGTGTCAAACCATATTGAACTGAAGGAAACTTTTTGCTAAGTTTTATGAAACTATCATTTGCTTAAGCAAAGTGCGATACTGATCGCACATTCCGTACGGAATCAAATATTTTTTGTTTTGGTTTTGTTTATTTTTGAGAGTAGCCTACTGTCAGAAGGTTGTGCAAGGTTATGCAACTGAGTATAATGTAGAATCGGCCACCATGAACGTACCCCTCAAGTGTGCAACTGACCACGATTTCTTCTTAATGTTTTTATTTTGTCCTTAAATAATTCACAAATTTTCACAATTTCATTATGAATATGTTTGCAATAATCTTCTGATAACTTTATTTACACGCAAAGAAAAAACATGGTTGTGGTAAACATATTCTAAGAGCAACATATTATGATAAGATTCATGATTGTAGTCACCATATTAAGATAAGTATTGAATCATATTATGACCAAATATATTCGTAATATTAGACCATAATATTTGTCACTTAATCATACTATTATCCTGTTAATCATAATAAGTTTAGAAGTAATCATATTATTGTCATGTTAATCATAATAAGTGAAGAATTTATCATATTATTGTCATGCTAATCATAATAAGATGAGAAGAAATCATATTATTGTCATGTTAATCATAATTATGATAAAGGGGTGCTGTCACAACAATTAAAAATAAATTAAAATTTTTTACAACAATTTTTTATTTTGTGGCACAATTTCTTTAAATGTACATTCATAAATACAATTTTTTTATTTTTTTAATTCTTTTAATTTCACTTGTTTTCTTAATGGGGCTTGGTTTTTTTATTTGTTGTTCAACAGCTAGCTCACTAACAAATAATTCGATATTTAAAACAAACGACACAACAGTTTCAAAATTATTTTACAAATGGCGATAACAAAATATTTGACTACACGTAAAGAAAGTTATCATTTCATGGTTGTCAGAAATTTAATATGTTTTCAAAGTCACCATTATTTAGTTGTTAGAAAAATAATTATTTTTCAGTCAACAGTACTCCAATTTATAATTGCGATAAACATATAAATGTTAACAGCAACTATAATATTGATGATATTTAAAAAAAATAACAATTATTTGTGTACGACAACAATATATTGTTACAATAAACATATAAACCAAACTTATAAACCAAAATATCGGAAATTTTTAGTAGAACATATTTTATAAAAAACTCGGGAAAATCGGTTCAGATACAAAAAAGTTATGACCAAAATTAAAATATGTTCTACTAAAAATTTCCGATATTTTGGTTTATAAGTCATATCCATAGGACATATAGCAGCCCTAAAATTTAGGTTTTTATACAATTTTTAATTTTTTTTGTACGGGAGGTACCACGCCCACTTCTAAAATCCCGCCCACATCTTGTAGGATGGTGTGTATTGGCAACCTAAATGTGTGTACCTAATTTGGAAACTTTGGCTTTTGCCGTTCCCCAGATATACAGAAATAAAAAAATACAACAACAACAAGGGATTTTTGGAAAAATTTAGAGGTAGTCGTGGTTTTTTGCTCATATCTCCGTCATTTTTGGACCGATCTGGCTGAATTTCAAACGGAGTATATGTGACATAAATATACATCAACCTAGTCGGCATCATTTCTGGGGTTTTCGGAAAACCCATTTCAACATACACACGGACAGATGGACAGACGGACAACCGGATTTGAACTTCGCTTTTCATAAGGACCCAGAATATATATACTTAATAGCGTGTAGGATCAATATTGTGGAACATACAAACGGAATGACAAAGTTATATATACCCTCTTACCTTCGGTGAAGGGTATAACAAGTAAGAGTGCTATATTCGGCTGTGCCGAATCTTATATACCCTTCACCATTTTGCGAGCAGAATACAGAGCAACTAGACAAAAACAAAATAATTTTTACAAAACGTACATATTTACAATACTAAAAACTTCATTATTATTTAAATTTAAAAAGCGAAAACTGGTAAATAATATTTTTTAAATCGTTTTTTAACATAAAAATTAAGAAAAAATCGTTTTTGAAAAACCAAGATTCGAACCAGCGGACTCACAGTTTCTTACCTCAAAAAACCCCCTAGACAACTGATCCGTGAAGGAACGTTGTTTGAATACCATTAAAATGATATATGGCCCGTTTTATTGTGAACCATAATAGGGACATCACATGGTTAAATCAACTTCTCTCCTCATAAGGACCCAGAATATATATACTTTATAGGGTCTTAGATCAATATTGCAGAAATTACAAACGGAATGATAAGCTTATAAATGTGTACCCTTTTCCACCTGAGGTGAAGGGTATAAAAAGAGTAATTTTTGGGATTTCAGCATTTTGATTATAACTCAGCCATTTTTTAACCGATTTGACAGATTTATATACCGACGTGTTTAAGAAGAAATTTGCCAGTTAAATGGGTTATAAGTCTTGGACTCGTAAAGAAATATGGTTCCCGAAAGTGGGTATGTAAAAAAAAAATTTTTATTTGTCAAGAATAAAAACTGGGAATTAAGCACGAATAACAAAATCTTTTGAAAAAAAAAATTAAAATTTTGTATTCCCAAAAATTGAAATTACTTTTTGATAAACAGGCAAGTGCACGGCCTAAAAAACACTTAATTGACAACATCTTTTGTAAGTTGTTGTGTTGTTTTTCTTAACCTTCTTACAACTACAATTAATGTTGAGAGAATTTAAACTAATTGTAGTGGGGAATGTAAGATGAGATAAACCCACTGTTGTTTATTGTTGATGTGTTTTGTTTAAGCTTTGATATTATTACAAGTAGAACTGTTGCTATAATTCTTACACGTTTAACAGTTTTATTTGGTTTAATATCTTTAGTTTTTCTAAAATCTTTATGGATGAAGTTTCCTGATGATCTGGAATAAGCAACCAGTGAAATGCATAGGAATAGCTTATCCCATCAACAATAAATTTCAAGTGTTTTTGTCAAGAATAAAAACTGGGAATTAAGCACGAATAACAAAATCTTTTGAAATTAATTATTATTTTGGTCATAACTTTTTCGTATCTGAACCGACTTTTCCGAGTTTTTCAGAAAACATTTTTTACTAAAGATTTCCGATCTTTTGATATATAAGGGATATCCATAGGTCATATAACAGTCCAAAAAATCAGGTTTTTATACAATTTTTTATATTTTTTGTACGGGAGGTACCACTCCCACTTCTCCACTCCCGCCCACATTTTGTTAGATGCTGTGTATTGATAACCTTAATGTGTCTACCTAATTTGGAGACGTTGGCTCTTGCCGTTCTCCAGATAGACAGAAAAAAGTAATAAAAATACAACAACAAGGGATTTTTGGAAAAAATTCGAGGTAGTCGTGGTTTTTTGTTCATATCTCAGCCATTTTTGGACCGATCTGGCTGAATTTCAATAGCAAGAAATGGTGGACTATTTGTGACATAAATGTAAAGCAACCTGTCTGGAGTCTCCGGAAAACACATATCAATCGTAAGACGGACAGACGGACGGACATAGTTAAATCAACTTCTCTCCTGATAAGGACCCAGAATATATATACTTTATATGATCTTAGATCAATATTGTATAAATTACAAACGGAATGACAAACTTTTCCACCTGTGGTGAAGGGTATAAAAATATCTAATTACATAATTACTAATCATTAAAACTTGTAATCATTATTTAAAGGAAATGCCCAGAAATAAAAATTCCATTTTTTATAATTTATAGTACATTTATTATTTTTTCTAAAATTTACACTTTTAAAATGTTCAAGAAAGAATTTATTTTAAAGGAAAACTATAACTGAAAACCTAAAATAAATACAGTTTTTTTTAGAAATTCTGATATTGAAAGTTAAGAAAACATAAAATAATAATAAAAAAAAATCGATAAATAAATTATAAGATAATAAGAGAACATCTTAAAACAAGAAAATAAACACAATCCAAATAATATTTCGTTTAAAAACCAGATAATTTTTAAATTGAAGAAACACCAGGACATTGAAAACTTTATAATTGAAAAAAAAAACAACTTAAAAAAACACCTGAATGTTTAAAAAAAAATTAAAACTTAAATATAATTTTAAAACTCTTTTGCACTTAGTTTTTAATAATTTCCATACAAGTTTTTTGAGGAATAAAACCTTATTGTTCGTTAGATTTTTCATACCAAGGATTTTTTACATATAACCTCAAAATTTTTTAAGAAAAAATCTTTTGATTTTTCATTTTGACTTTCTAAAGAAATAAGGAAGAGAATATTTATAAAAATATTTAAAAACGACTACAATTATCTTACATAAATAAGAAATTAAATTGTTATTAAATTGAATTTTACGTGTATTCTTACAATTTTTATAAACTTTATTATAACTTTGTAAATTTAGAAAATAAAGAGATTAAAAAATAACTAATAACAACCAATTAAAATTGAGGTTATCAGTGGTGTGCTGAAAATCGAAGACGTAAAACGTGAAAATTTTGAAGTTGTGTTTAATACACTTTTAATCTAATTTGTATTATTTTTATTATAAAATTCTGATTAATAGATTACTATTTGTATATTCTTTTATAAAAGAAGAAATCTTATTAAAAAACGGCTTTAAAAATTCATGCGTTTTACGTTTTCGATTTCCAGCACACCCCTGTATGTTGGTTGCATTTAAAACATAACCTTAAAACAAATAATCACCCTTATTGTGTTTGGCGTATATAAAATACGCCTACGACAGTTTGGTAGTAGATTAAAGGAAAAAAGTTCACGTTCTCCTTAATCTATTACCAAACAGTCGTAGGCGTATTTTAAATACGCCAAACACAATAAGGGTGAATATCACTACCACAAAGAAAAATAATTTATATTCTGCCCAAAAAAGTCAAACTGTGTGTGTCATGATAATGTCTCTTGTCAACAACAATATCAACAAACCGACAAGGCTGGGACATCTTTAAACTAACTAACATCCATTTATTAGTTTAAACCCAAGATAAATTCTTAATGTTTTTTAAAAATACTTCGAAAATGGCTTTAAATATTGCGCAGTGTCCATGGACAGCATTTTGCAAAGGTGTTTAGATGAAATCACCTTTTTTTGGACGATACCAAAACCAATTAAGAAGTCAAACTATGGCATCCGTTATCGAACGAAAATACAATAGAATTAATATGGGAATTTCGTTCGATATCGAATGTCGTTATTCGGCCCCAGTTCGCTACAAATTTGATTTAATCGGAAATCATATATTTTATTACGCTTTTAAATTTTCGAAAATAAGGAAAACGCTTTTTTTTGTTCGTCCAATCAAAAATCAACAAAATCTCGGCAGTATAGTTAACATAATCACAAGAGTTGTTGTCGTGGCCGAAGACAATTGAAATTTTTGTCGATATTATTTGAGTTTCACGATTCACAATAGTCATTGTCGAAGTCGTTTAAAATTTTGTCGCTATTTTTACGACAATAGTAATCTCAACTTTTTAAAACGACTAATTTTCCACTACGACACTCATAATAAGGCCGAATAATGTTCTTTGGCCTTTTCAAAAAATCATCATAATCATAAGCGTCGAAGCCGTTTGAAATGTTAGACGATTTAATTTAAGTTTAACGATAAGTAGGTAGATAGAAGGGCTGGTAAGTTTAACGATAACGACAGTGTAAAACACAAGAACTAAAAGTATGTAGATATGTATTTTAAATTCTCGATTCGAAAGAAATTTTATTTCTGATTCTTTCAGTCGATACTGGACGAATCGAAATTATTTTTTCAGTATTGTGAAACTCAAATGAATGCTTTGCAACACTGGAAAAATAATTCCGATTCGTTCAGTATTGACTGAAATAATTAGATATTAACAAGGCGAATTTACACATGGTGAACTTATCTTGCTTCGTAAGCAACAGCTGATTACTAACCTTGTGTCAAAATGGTATACCGTCCTGTTGGTTCTGGGGAATCTTAACTAAATTCTTTAATTTTCGATTCAAATTGTGAAATTTAAAACTTTTTTAAGTTATAAAATTTCAAACAAACACAATTTAATATAAAAACAAAATTAAATATTTCTTTGAATTTTTGACACAACGTAAAATGTTTAACATTGTTGTTAAACGTTTTCAAAATAAGACCACCTTGTATGAATTCGCCTTGGATATTAAATTGCTTTCGAATCGAGAAAGTATTCGATCACGACTGCCAGAATCAGGCCCCTGAACTTTTATACATAAACAAAAAATAACACATGTGTATTTATAAATATTTTGCATTTCAATAAAATCTCTTCTTCTTTGCTTTAGAGAATATTCAAACATTTTATTTATATGTACAAAGCTAAGGACAAAAAAAATCAAAATATTGATTTGAAAGTTACGATGCGTAAAAAGACATATTCATAACAGGTAGACTTGCCCCAATTCGCAAAAGTATTTTAAAGAATATTATTCAATCTAATTAAAAATTTGGAACAATTAATTGGTTTTTAAAAGACAATATTATTTTTTACTTTCAAAACGAAATGACGCGCAAAATTTTTGTTTAAATCAAGAAGAAGAAAAGAAACAAATACATATATAAACAAAATTTCGACAAACAAACTAAATGAAATCCAAGGAGCAAAAAATAAACACATGAGTTTTCAAGACCAATTGTTATGAATGCGCCTTGTTTACGTAACAAGAAAAAATGTTTAACCCCCGTATTCATAAACGATTATTAAATTTAACAAACATTAATTAAGAATAATTTTTTATAGTAAATTTGTTCTTTAAAATTTTTTATGAATGCAGGCATAAATGTTTGAAGTGTTTTAAAAATTTCACAAAATTTTACTTATACCGCATTTAGACTATGCAATTAACGCCGAGTTTTTTTTCTATTTTCTTTTAAAGTAGTTACTACGAAACTCTTTTCACATTTACATTTATATTTTTTTTCAACTTTATCGACCCCGTTTTCTTCCCTACACCTCTTGCTAACACACAAAAAGTTGCATGCGAAAGTTACGGCGTTAATTGCATAAATGTAAATATGGTCTTAAAAAGTAGTTGTTATTTTTAATGAAATTAAAAAAAAAAATTGTATAAAAAAATAAAATTTAAAAGTTAACTTTTAAGGTTGAGTGTGTTCAATTTATTTATTGTTAGGTTAAGGTAAAAAAAATAATAATGAGAAAAATCAATTAAATTGTATAAGAGTTAAAATTAGACGTTATATTTAAAATTATGAAAAAACACTAAAAAAAATTATTTATTCTAAATTAAAAAAAAAAAAAAACAAAGTAAAAATTTATATTTAATACAAAATTGTTTTTAGTTCCCACAATTTCCTGAAATTTTATACCTAAAATTCTTCAAATGTCCATGGTTTTTTTTTTTTTGCAGGAAAAACAATAAGGGTAATCACGTTGGTCATTGTGCAAAATTTGCTATTTGCAGTGCATATTATAATTGAAGCACAGCCGCGAATAACGTTTTAAGTTAAAAAATAATAATTTTTCAGGAGAGCAAAAAAACGTTTTTTGACAGGCAGGATTATTTGTTTTAAAAAACATTTTTTTCTGTTATTTAAAATAATGATAATAAAAACTTTTATGCAAAAGGCTTTTAAAACATTATTCCGCACTGCAAAACCATTTCGGTTACTTCATTTTAAAGTTGGAAGTACATGACACGCGTTAGTTCGTTTAAAAATTTTAGCGCGTAAAAAATTGCAAGTTACACAACACGCGTTACAAAAGCCATTCCTGTCAGCTGTTTTTTATTTGTTTATTTATTTATGCACTGAAAACGGGTTCGAAAGTATATCAAGATTTTGTTATTTTGTTAAATTTATTCTTTTTATATAAATATTGTATGTTTTTTAAGCTCTTTAATAAGTTTTTCTTTCATTCAAAAATTATTCTTTTTATTGTCAGCTGATTACTTGTTAAAAATACACAACGCGATAAAAAGTTCAAAGTTAACCAACTTTCTGGCGCAAATGCGTCAAAATATTTTGCATGTAGCTTGTTCTATGAAAATACACTAGTTTAACTTTATTTGACAGAAGACGACAGAGCGCGCGCGCACTAACGCGTGTTATTTACTTCTACTTTAATATTAACTTACAACGTTCTTCCTCTGGCTGACACTTTGTAAGCCATTTGGAAGACGTTAAGGCGATTAAGTTTGGGTGATTTGATGTTTAAACTGTGTAAGAGAGTAAAGCTTCGTACAGACGATGGTCAGATCTTACAATGTTGCCATTTTTCTGACAATGATGCCATTGTCAGATGCATTAATTTTACACATCTTCCAAATGAAAATGAGCTAACAATGTCCACACATTTGCAAGACATTTTCAGGCAATTTTAATGACAACATTGTAAGATCTGACCATCGTCTGTACGAAGCTTAAGGTTAACGGTTATCTGCTAAAAAGCAGTTTTTGCAAAATGTGGCGTTTACAACGTTAATCGCGGCTGTGCTTCAATTGATCGTGAGCATACCACTTTTATTTTTTGTGCAAATGTGTTATTTCTCTAAAAATTTATTCTGGCAACACTGTAAAAAATCTGCCTTTGCTTACAATTACCCCGGGTCTCCACGTAGCTATATTTATTGGGGCAAACATCAAATTTGATTGCTCAATTAAATTTGCGACGTATAGACCGCATATTGCCATGAGTGGCAATCCATAGCGCAATGATTGCTCTTCTGATTGCTTGAGCAATTATTGCTTAGCAATCCGCTGTAAAATCAGTTGTCATTTATCTGACATTTCATTTCTTTGTATGTTTGTTTATGGCAAAGCAATTTCACGTGTATTGCGCCATTGTACTGCCGACGTTTTGCTTGTGCTTAGCAATAAAAAGTGCAAAAATATAACAACAACCACACAGACAATTAGTTGTGCGTAAATAATTGTCTTTGTGGTTGTTGTTATATTTTTGCACTTTTGCTTTTTTGAAGGGTGCAACTTGTGACTTAAATACCCCCATTGTTTATATTTATTTGTTTGCAACTGAGCAAATTGCACTACTAATTTTTCTCATGTTTTTTTTAGTGCAAACGAAGTAAAATAGAGCAACTTACAAATACGTACATTTTGTTGTTGTGTTTTGCATCGTTTTGCACACTTTGCACTAACCATCGTGATTTCCCTCAATAAAAGTACATTTTTAATTTAAATATTTACATTTTTGTGTTTTTAATGAATACTTAAAAAAAGTTTTAAAAATATTTATATGTATGTATAAAATTAAATGTATGTGAGTATGTATGTTTGTATTTAAGCCATAAAAAGACCACAATTATCAATTATAGATTTAAAATTAAAAAAAAAATATATATATATTTGCACGATAAGACAATTAAAACTGAAAAGAATTGGAATTTTTCCTGATTTTTTTATTAAGATTTTTATTCTAAAACAATAATTGTGCTTTAAAAAAAGTTAATTTAAAAAGTTTAAAAACTAAAAATTATTGCAATTATTATTAAGCATTTACACACCATTTAAGGCCTAAATAAACCTGATTGATTTTAATAATTTTCTCTATTTTTTTCTTCTCAATTATCATAATACTAAGTGTAGCTGTATTTTAATTTACTTTTTATTGCAAAACAAAGAAACAATTAAGAAATTTTAAATTTAACACAACATTATGAATTTTTCTAAACAACGATTTTGTTATTTTAAAGTTTTTCTTTAAAGAGAAAGAAAGTACAAGTTGTAGTTAGTAAAAGTGAAGTGAAGAATTTTAGTTTTATAACTTAATGACTAAATTTTTATATTTTTATATTTTGTAAAAGTTCCTAAAAGTTTTAGGTATACACAATGATAAAGTTACTACACAACAATAAAATGTAATTTTAATTTTTATTTTAAAGATTTAGAGATTACCAATTCAACAGGGTGATTTAACGTGTTTTATGGTTGTATTGCAGCATTTCTTGTTTCTAATTGCACGCGGTTAAGTTGTGTGTGCACATCGAAAAAAAATTATTTTTAATGTCCTCCAGGGTACAATCTTCATTAATAGCGGGATAAATAGTTTTCTGAAATAGCAAGTAAAACTATCATTAAATAAAAAATTTACTGACATATCGTCGTTCCGGAGTTATCTTGTCGTATATCACAAAATCGAAAAAAATTAGATAAGACCGTTTCCTGTGGTAAATTAAACAGATATTTCGATCTGCGTAATCCTCATGTCTCTATCTCTTATGGTTAATGAGATATCGATGGTTTTCTTCCGCAACCACGTAACTCAATTTTATCCGATTTTTTGTTTTAACTTTGTTACAAGATTTATAAGCGATTCATAATGATTCATTTGAAAGTAATCAGTAAATACCGCTTTACAATTTTGCAATTTTTTTGTTTGGCGGAATATCGGAATTTTTCCTAATTCTTGGATTATAAAAGAATATGAAGCAAAAAGTTTCAAATATTTGGTTAACATAAAGTATTTTGTCTCTCCTGAAAAGTAGTTGTTTTTGAGTTACGAGGTTGCGGAAGAAAACCATCGATATTACGAAGCCATTTTGTTGTATATCCACTTTTGCGAAAAATTTAATGGGTTATAATATCGTATGTAGCATCATTGTGGATATACGACAAAAAACGTATGAAAACTTTCAATTAAAAAAAATCGTGCGTTATCTTGTTGTATGTGAACAAAGTATATAAGGCATGTTACTGTTATTTTAACATTTTTCGTTTTATATGTAAAGATATTTTTCGGACGTAGTATACAACGGCTATTTATATTGATGGAATTATTGCTATATTGCCTAAATTCGTTTTATTGCTAAGCAATTAAAGGTTAAATATTCAGGGTGGCCCAACCATAATGCACAGTGTTAATTGTAAATAAAACAAAAAGTTTTTAGAGAATTATCTGAATATTTTTTATTATTATAGAAGGATCTATAACAACTATGTGTGAAACAAAATATAGGCCAAATTCTCATCGCGGCTTCGGAAGCATACCTCTGTCCTGTGGTCCATATTTTCAATGGCTCTGAGACATTATTGAGGTTCAATGTACTTAATGTCCTTAATGTCCTTAATGTGTCAAATTATCTAATCATTTAGCTCTCGAATTGTTCTTGGCTTATTGTCGTACACTTTTTATTTGAAATATTACCAAAGAAAGAAGGCCAACGGTTTCAAATCATATGATCGTGACGGCCAATTAACATGGCCATTCTTTTTGAACTACTTATCGTCCAGGTCCATATCCTCCATTTCTGGCAAAAAGAAATCCGTTATCAGCTCGCGATAGCGAACACCATACCCCATTTTCGAAGAAGTAAGGCCCGATGATGCCGCCTGGCCATAAACCGCACCAAGCATGCGGACAATTATCCCGATTGTGGACACATTTGATCGATTATGTTGACCAAAAAAATCAAGATGTGCACAAAATGTATTTTTTATTTGACCTCTTATTTTCGTAAAAGGCTTCAGCAATCTTAACGCGCTGCTCAATGCTGCACCTCTCCATGGTTGAATTTGGCACTGATACTAAGAAATGTCAAATTAAGTTGGACAAAAATTTGACGTTACGGTGTGACTGACAGTTAACATCGTGCATTATGGTAAGACCACCCTTAAGTAACAATAAACCTTAAAATTATTCATACATTAGGAAATTCGATAGTATAAAAACCAGGGCTGTGGAGTCGTCAAGAAATAGTTATAACTCCGACTCCGACTCCTTTTGCTGTAATTTTTTAAGTACGACTCCAACTCCGACTCCAACTCCGACTCCAACTCCGACTCCAACTCCGACTCCGACTCCTACTCTAACCTATTATTATTTATGAGACTAGTTCTTATTTGACTTTAAACTCTTTTAATTTGTTTTTTAATTCAGTACCTTTTAAATGGTTAAATATAGCAAGAAAATTATTCTGTAAAACTTTCAAATCGATATTTTAATTCTAACGTGCCGCATTGAGCTTTAACATATGAGGAGGAAAGCTCGAAAAACATATAGCGCCCGATTAAATAGACCAACTGAGCTCTACTTTTTTATTTCTACAGTGTTATGTCATTCTTGACTAATAACTCAACAGTTGAACATTTTAAGCCAACAGTAATATAGAAAAATAATAGATTTAATTTTGGAACCACCGAGTTTTGTTACGAACTTTCGAAAGATATGAGTTTTGATTCAAACTTTAGTATATTTTAAAAGTTATATTTATTTATTAAATATATGCAAACAGTGCCAAAAAATGTAACAATAGTTGTGTAGGGAAGAGATAAACTACACCAATTCACATCTGTTGGAATTTATAGATGTGTGAATTTCCATAAGTTCTATCTAATGCAGCTTTCGAGATAGAAAAGTTGAAAATAATGCCAAGTCCAATTTGCTAAGACGTTAAGGGCACCAAGTGTACTAAGTATTGTTTACCACAGAATTTGTAGAGACAAAGAACATCATAAGTTCTTTTTTTGTAAATTGTGAAGTGATGTCTTTTGTTTTTAATATACATAAATTCAAACACTGCCGTTTTGGTCTTGTTTTATTTATTAAGTCAAATATTTAGACCAACTTTTTTAATCATTCTCAGGAAAATTAAATATATTTTTATTAAAACATGCAGATGCGCCTTCAGTTGTTACTTCTACAATTTTTATAACACATTTTGAAGAGAAACGTACCGTAAAAAGTTCTATTATTTCTGGGAAATAGCACACCTTTTGTTGTTGGACTTGGTGCTGTTTGTCTCAAGGTAACGAACCTTTTATGATATAATTTTTTAGGGTTATCATTGACATAAAAAAAAATGTAAGGATCATTAAAATATTTGGACAAAGGCAAATTTTTAATACAGAAATAGCATAATTTGCGATTTTCAACGTGTTTCTAAATCTGGCTTGCAGAGTTAAAAAAATATGAATTTAAACAACTAAATTGAAATCGTTTTCTTCAGTACACAATTGCTTTTTTTGAAATTGCAAGTCTTTATTATCTCTCCAATTTTTCCTAAATTGAGTAGATAAAAGAATTCTCAAATCATTTTTCGGGTTAACCCCCAGATTGATGGGAATTATATTTAGAACAATGTCATGTATTTTTCCGAGCTCCTTTTCTTTTTTTTCTATTATAATTCACCTTAAAGGTAAGAACTTAAAATTTAGTTTACTTAATGCTTTCACCACAGGAGCTACAGCAGATTTCAAATCATATATCGGAACATGGCTACAAAAATATTTGTTAATATACGATAAATAAAAAACAACAAATTTTTAACTTCCTTAATTCGGCTCTATTTCATTAGGGATATCTTGGCGAAATTCAAACAGTGAACCAGCGAGTTTTGTTACAGAAATGTTAGGTCACATAAAAACATAGAAAAGGACATGCTTCGAAACAATCTATATATTTCTCATAAATTGCTAAAAGAACTGTCAAAATAAGATGTTATCTCATTTTTTTAATTTTTCTAACTCCCCTACTCATATGAAAAGTATACTGGTCATTATCTTCTGACTTCACAAATTCAAAAAGTAGACCCTCTTATGGCCAATTCCACCAATTTATTTAAATATCAATTCATGTTTAAAAATCGTTTTTTTATGTGGAATAAAAATAAAATTATATGAAAAATTATATTTAAATATGAATTGATATTTTAAAAGAATTGCTGAAATTGGTCATTAAAATTTTTTTATTTTGAAAAATATTAGAAAAAATTTTAATGCCAAAAAGTCGGAGTCGGAGTCATTAGTGTTTGTGGGTACTTCAACTCCGACTCCGACTCCGGTACAAAAACCTCAACTCCGACTCAAACTCCGACTCCACAGCCCTGATAAAAACTATAACAATACGTAAATACATTTGTCACTTGCATAAATTTTTGTTTCGAAAATTATTAAGGGTATTCATTTCAAATTTTTTTTGGTTGGAAAAATGGAAAAAAGGAAAATTACAAAACTGTGAAAAACAAAAATCTGTCATATAATTCTTGGAAGTAATCAGTAATTGATATTTTTCAAGATGCCAAATAAAAGAGTTAAAATTGAATTGATTGATTATTTTATTGTCACGTCATTTTTAGGTTCTTTTTTTATATTTTTTGTACAGAATTCATTTTTAATTAAGTTTTGAAAAACGACGTTTTAAAAAAGTAAAATTTGATTTAATAAAAATGGAGTTTAAAGAATCATAGTTGATTATCTTAAAAAGAGATGTAAATTTTAGTGCTTTTTGTGAAAAATAACAACATTTTTAATATAGTGGCAACACTCAATTGGACGTTTGTGAATTGCCAACTCTTTAAAAAATGTAAAATTGTAATTTTCCAATCTGATTTTTTACACTTGGTTAAAGCTTGTTTAAATTGCAACTTTCGGTGGAAAAGTTTTTCCTTGTGTTTGTTGTAACAAAAATTACATTTTTCCACTTTTCCATTTTTCCAACAAATAAAAAAACTGAAATGAATACCCTTATTATAACTTAATTTTCAATATTGGTAAAACACGTGAATGTAGGTTTTTAATACCTCATTTTGACTTATATCACACAAACTAAAAAATATATCGCAAAAAGTGGCGTATACGACAAAATTGAAAATTTTTTTCGGACGTGACAGTGGCTATAACTTGAAAATGTTTTTCCATGACTTTGGATATTTTTACATAAATCGATAAAGAACTTCAAATACAATATCTGACAAAAATATTGGACGACTTTTTTCACGTACATTTTTGTGTATAAAAATTTGAACTTTAAGATTTGATTTGCCAAAAAAATTTTTGTGATATACGGCAAGATAAATTCGGCACGACGATATAGTGATCTTGAGACAAAATTCTTTCCTCTCATGATATAAAATTTTCTTTGCAAAAGATTTGTTCTCGGGTGTAACCAAATGTTTGCTAAAAAGTTCTCTACTCATATGTATGTATATGACAAAATTAAGCATGAAAAACGTTTTTATACCCATCACCAAAGGTAAAGTGGTATTATACACATAAGTTTAACATTCCTTTTGGAATTTCTGAAATATTGATGTTAGACCTCATAGTATATGGGGCATTCCAAGCCATATTGGATGATTTTTTTTTTTTTTTGTAATAAAAAAAGGATGACTCGAAAATGTCACCTTTATGAATTCGCTTTGGCAAATACAAATAGTCAGCGCATAGAGAAAGGGACCAGTAAGGGAAAGGGAACAGTAAAAACCAACTACACAAAACAAGAGGTAGGGACGACCTACGCGCGTTTTCAAGGTTGACCAACAAGGTTGAGATGTGTCGCTTTCAAATGAGACCAATACCAACACGCTCAGTGATGGTAGACCTAAGATACACGTATTTAAATCTTTAAAATGGCAAAACCCTTAGGTCCCTTTCTATTTTGCGCGTCACAAATGTTGATTGACATGTTTTTTGTACGTCTCCGAAAAAGCCTAAAATAAACGACACTAACACATATGCACTGATTGATGGGTTTATTTGATAGTCGCCAGGTAAGCTTGCCAGATAACAAGAATCATATAACTGGACAATAGACAAATTCACCTGGATATTGAAAAAGTAACTGGACAATTTTAAAATGCACTTCACTCTAAGAAAATGTAAAATTTTACTTCATATTTTTTTACAATAAAAAAAAACAATTTTTGGGAATACAAAATTTTAATTTAAAAGATTTTGTTATTCGTGCTTAATTCCCAATTTTTGTTATTGATAAAAACACTGAAATTTATTGTTGATGGGATAAGCTATTCCTATGCGCATTTCACTGGTTGCTTAAGCCAGATGAAAGTTTATTTTGTTTTTCTTAACCTACTTACAACTACAATTAATGTTGAGAGAATTTCAACTAATTGTAGTGGGGAATGTAAGATGAGATAAACCCACTGTTTATTGTTGATGTGTTTTGTTTAAACTTTGATATTGTTACAAGTGGAACTGTTGCTTATAAGTCTTATACGTTTAACAGTTTTATTTGGTTTAATATCTTTAGTTTTTCTAAAATCTTTATGGATGAAGTTTCCTGGGGTCTAATCACCGCATTCGATACTATCGTATCGAATAAACTATCGAATGTTCTTGCATACGACAGACACTGACGTTTCGAATGAAAACTCGATAAATGTAATGTCGAGTTACTCGATAACGAATGCTATTATTTCAAATTCCATAATTTTCATTCGATATCGAGTTTCATGATACCAAAATAAATAATTTCGATCAATTTTGCTCGATATCGTATGCGGTGATTAGACCCCTGATGATCTGGCCTAAGCAACCAGTGAAATGCGCATAGGAATAGCTTATCCCATCAACAATAAATTTCAAGAGTTTTTATCAAGAATAAAAACTGGGAATTAAGCACGAATAACAAAATCTTTTGAAATGAAAATTTTGTATTCCCAAAAATTGAAATTACTTTTTGATAAAAAAAACGAAATAATTTAATGAACTTTGAACACTGATTCGTTGTCAAAGTTTGATCGACTTTAGTTTCACTCGGTTTCGACTTTCAAAACATGGTTGATAACTTTTTGTTTAGCCTCATATACTATCGCTCATTTGCTGCAATACCGGCATAACTCAAAAAAATCCATTTCGAGATAAACACATTTAAAGTTTTTGATTTGCTCTAACTACTTAGAAAAAAAGAAGACACATTCTCTTTAAACTGGGAAAGTATAAAAGATATAAAGATGAATTTAATATACAATATAAAGAAAAACAAAGCGAACAATTTTGCGAAATTTCATTTTTTGACTTATGCCGGTCTTGCAGCAAATGAGCAATATGTTGTACTGTTATTTGCAGAGTTTAATAACTCTATTACTTTAGTAACAAGCAAATATGATTGAAACATGCTGCAACTTTCATCACAATTTAGTCTTAATAAAATTGTAGCCTTTATTCGGTCGAAGGAATGGTTCCTTGTAAGTAACGATTACTAAGCATTCCTGAAGTCCTTCCACAAAAAGTATTATGAATAACAAATGAGATCAGTTTATATAGATTTTGTACGTTTTTTTTAAAAACTGGTCCGTTTCATGTTGACTAGAATGTCTTTCGGCAAATTAAAATTTGTTTTCTTTACAATTTTTGTCTTAGTAAACGAATTTGTTTTGTACAAAATATTAGTTAAATCATTACAAAATATAATTAACTAGCATTTAACCCGCTACTTCGTTAGCGTTTCCTTTTTCTTCGTGGACATATTTTTATGCCAAAGTTTATTTTTCTAGGTTTAAACTTGTTTAAATTCTAGCATTTAACTCACTACTTTGTAAACGGGCCTTTCCTTTCATGAACATATTGATATGCCAAAATATATGTATCTAGGTTTTAGCAAAAAAATTCCAAAATTTGTTATCTCATAGGTTGATATTCACACAGGACTTTGCAGCTTTAATTTTGTGTTTCTAAGTTCAATATTATAGAAAATTCTAAAAGTACCACTCGTAGGACACAAAAGCAAATGAAAGAAAGTTAATTTCCAGTATTATCCTTTTTGATACTTTTTTCTCTCCATTTATTTATCAAAAATTTCCGTGTTGTTGTGGGATCCCATAATTTATTACATTTATGTCATATAGTGAAGAAAATGTTTTGGTTTAAAAGATAGATGGCATGACAAAGAGGTTCCAAAATATGTACAGGTCGTACGCGTTTACTCCACAAAATGAACAAATTTCAAAAAAGTACCAGGCACCTGTCCCCTTATTTTTTTTCAATGAACAACAATAAGTGTTAAATTTTTTGGATCTCTTAAATTTTGGATTTTTGAGGTGAGCGGGATCGATTTGGCCAGAGGCCAACCTCCGGTCCAAAAGTCAGCTTTTTAGCTTCAGGAGTTTAGGATGTGCGATAATGAATCAGTCAGTTACTTTACAAATTTATATTATATAGAGATGGAGAAAAATGTTGTGAAAAAAATAACAAAATTAGAAACGATTTCCACACCTTTAACGTTTGATTTTCAAAAAAGGTCCAAATATGTTTTGTATTTTTTAGATAAGCTAAAAATGTGATACAATATTTATTTACCCTTTTACACCCCAAATAGGCCGTACCTCAAAAAAGTACCAGACACCTGTCCGTTTATTTTTTCAATGAACAATAATTAGTATTCAATTTTTTGTATCTCTTTTTGTTTAGGTTAGCGAATTTTTCTAATGAACAACAATAAGTGTTAATGTTTTTTATCTCTTTTAGTTTAGGAGGTATGAGGTTCGCAGGATCGATATACATAGGTAAAATTTTAACCCCTTATTAAACGTTCGAATTTCGAAAAAGTACAAAATACATTTTTTTTTTTAGATAAGTTACAAATGTTATATAATTTTTATTTCTATACGTATTGGTTTAAAAGCTAGATGTTGAAAAAAAGTTCCAAAATACAGGTTTTATCCGTGTACTACCTAAAACGCCCGAATTTCATAAAAGCAACTTTGCGAATACATGTAAATCATAACATGTGAAGCAAACCATATTGAACTTTTGCAAACTTTTGGTTAAGATTTATGAAACTGTCATTTGCTTAAGTAAAGTGCGAAACTGATCGCACATTTCGTACGGAATCTGATGTTTTTTGATTTAGCTTTTATTTTTTTAATGCATTTAAAAGGCTTTTCGTTACTTTTTAGCAGTAGCTAAAGCTTGCTAATGCATATTTAAGTTGGGCCTTAAGGCAAAAAAAAAAAAAAAAACAAAAACGCAAAAACGTTTTTGGGCAAACATTTTGTCTAATGGGCGAATCCCTGCTCTAGACGAACATTTTATACCATGAGACACCAGCTTTTTCTAAACAAACATTTTAACACATGCATTTCTAAGCGAAAATTTCGTATCACAAAATAGAGAAAAATTTTTTTTTTCAAAAAGACTACTTACGTCCATTGTTAAATTTTGTCCACGCAAAATTTGCCAGTTATCCAACATATTTGCATATTTTAAGTATTTTTCATATTCCCTTAACACCTCATAAACATGGCACAGTCCTAAATAATCATATTCCAGGCCAGAATACGAACGACCAAATAAACGTAAACCTAAACAAATTAATAAAATAAAGAGACAATTTTAAAATTGAATAAACACATGTAAATGATCAATCAGTCAATCATCTATAAAATAAAACAGAATAATATACATACATAATGGTATAATTAATTAACCTTTTAAATTATAATTGACAGATTGCTTGCAATTTAAACTGAATTGAGAACTTACTTATTTCTATACTGCGCAAATAAAGTTCTTCAGCTGCACGATATTTTTTCATTTGATAATTGTACAGAGAAGCCAAATGACCAATGGAAAGACCAACTTCATAATCAAAGGGACCCAAAAGATCAGTTTTTATTTTGATGGCTTTTTGATGCATACGCTCGGCTTCCTAAAAAAAAACATTTACATTATTATTTTAAATTTATAAAAGTTTTATAAAACTAATTTTAATAGATCTCGTTTTATGCATCTTAAAGATTTTATTTTATGGTTACAACAAAAATACAATTTAAAATATATTTCCTATATTTTTCATTAACACATCTAAAACTTTTTAACACCTAATAAGTCATTCAGTTTATTATTAATGATTTAAAAAACATCTCACGTTTAATTAGCCGCCTTGTCTCAAGGCCCTTAAATTAAAATTATATCGCTTTAAACAATAACAAATACTTGTATGTATGTGCGTACTCACCTCAAAACGATTCATTGTCTGATACAGTCTTCCTAAATTACCATACAATTTTGCCGTTTGAACATTCACTTCACCGAAAACCTCCAGAGACAATTGTAAAGCAAATTTATGTAAATCTTCTGATTGTTTAAGTAGACCTTCATCGTCTACACCCTCGGCCATTTTATCAAGAGCAATTTCTTCTAATAGCAACGCTTTTACTCTCTTTGCAGAGGCTAATTTTAAATGATCTTCTGGTACGAGATGTTTTAAAATATCGACAGCTTTTTCGACATGATCACGAGCACATGTGAAGTTGCCGGTACTGTATTCGTGTACGTAGTAGGCGTACGAAAGATCTTCATGGGCGATGGCTACATGAAAGTTTCGATTACCAAAGACACAGCGTTTGATATCTAAGGCTTCCTTGTACACATTGACACTTTGATAGGGTGAGTCGACATTGAGTAGAAAGAAACCGTAGTCAAGTAGAGTGTCGGCATATTTTTGATGATTAACACCGAAGGTTTTTCTGGAAATGAAAAATGTTTTTGTCAAATCAATTCTATAGTTGATATTATGGTTTAATTTTGTTATATACATTTTTTAGGTGGTTCAACCAAAACGCTCAATATTAATTATAAGTAAAACAAAAAGTTTTTAGAGAATTATCTTAATATTTTTTATAATCGGCCCAGTTATGAATACAAATTGCACGGGAGTTTTTTTCCTTTTTCCCATTTTACCAATTGAATTTACATAGGAAAAAATGAGAAAAGGAAGAAAACTCCCGGGGAATTTTTATTCATAATTGGGCTGTATGATAGAAGGATTAATGACAATTATGTGTGAAAGAAAATGTTGGCGAAATGCACGGCATCGGCCATAATTGGGTTCAATGTAGTTAATGTTCCGAATTATCTCACCCTTTAGCTCTAGAATTGTTCTTGTCTTATTGACGACACTTTTTCATTTAAATATCTCCCCAAAGAAAGAAGTCAAAGGGTATCAAATCACATGATAAGATAACACGGGCATTGAATTTCACGCGCAAAAGAGCCATGACTTCATTGGCTGTGTGGCAAGTGGCACCATCCTGTTGGAACCACATATCGTCCAGGTCCACATCCTCAATTTCTGGCAACAATAAGTCCGTTATCATCTCGCGATAGCAAACACCATTCACGGTAACTGCTTGGCCGACCTCATTTTCGAAGAAGTACTGCCCGATGATGCCAGGGCTGTCAGATATGGCGATTTCTCGCCAAACGTGGCGATTTTGAAACGTGTTTGGCGATGGGATTTCCCATTTGGCGACTGGCGATTTTTATGGCGATTTCTGATATAACTGGCGATTAACTTGGCTATTTTTAGCATTTATATTATTTCGGCGATTTTGTTTAACAACTTGTCATTTTTTGTTATCATTACTAATATAAAAAAACATATTAAGTGAATTTTATATTCAGTCACTATTTAATTCTATAAGTATGTAGGTCAAAACTCTAGTAATGAAATCGGTGAGGCTGAAGTGTACGATAATATAGACTTGTGTACTTAATTTAAGTTTTTAGCTGAATACATATGAATATAATCTCCATTTTATTTAATTTAAAAAAAAATTACAGAAACAAAACAAAATTTACTTCGGCGACTTTTTATATTTTTTCTTAGTTTTTGGCGATTTTTGACTGAAAAATTATACTAGCGTTTTTTGTATGCAAAATTTAATTAAAAAAAAAAGAAAGTTTTACAAAAACTGAACAAAATCGACGTTTGGCGATTTTTGGCGATTTCTGACATCCGGTTTGGCGATGGAGCTCAAAAAAATCTGACAACCCTGGATGATGCCGCCAGCTCATAAGATGAACCAAACAAACACTTGACGTTAAGGGGATATTTTTTTGTCTTATAAAACGATATTATTTGTCTAGAATAATTTTTTTACATAGGAAACTGTTGGTTTTTATCGACAAATTTACTGTTTAACTCTGTCACTTAATTCATGTTTGAAAATTCTCTTAAATTATTCCATCTTAAAACTTTTGTTTAGGAAACTTTAATAATCCATGAGACAGGAATTTTCGCCTTGAAACGCTGTCTCACAGGCCAAAGGGACATTTTTGTGTACAAAACTCTACTAACTGAGACATACAGCCATGTTCTGACAATCGCACGATTTGAAATCACAAAACGCCAAATTTATTTTATTGTGTTTTGAGACCCGTGCGTGTTGCTTTCGATCTGCCATCTTTTTTTTTTTTTTTTTTTTATTTAAATATTCTAGTTCCTTAAGCAGCATACTATTTATTTATTTATTTTATTTATTTATTCATTTATTTATTCTAATTTAAAGTCGCCAAACTTCTTGCGATTGCGATTTGCAGAACATCCATTTTGAGATTTCAAGTCAGAATCGCAAATGTTAAGCGTTTTGCGGTTGTCAGAACATGCTCGATAAATTTTCGTCTTAATAACTTTTTAGATCTAATAAGACATAAATGTTGATTAAGCTTTTTCCATGATACAGAAGTTTTCGCGTATAGAAATCTTAGAAAATAGAAAAATTCCCTGAGAGAAAAGTTTCTAATAAATTCAAAATTAAAACTATAAATGTAATTTTACTTACTTTGCCCTAGACTTCGCCTGGCATATTAACATATTTGCACGCTGATAATCACGTTTAACAACAGAAGCTTTAGCAGCCTGGCGCAAAACATCAATAGCAATTCTACCAGGAAGAACATAAATTATTAAAAAAATTAAAACTGACAACATTGCGCGGCCTTAGGACAAGGTTCTATTTGCACCTACACTAACTGTAAGATTAAATAGAGCCTTGTTGTCCTAATATCGCGATTGCTTAGTTTGAATTACCTCTCTGGTGTTGTTTCCTCAAGATTACGCATGGCCACTACACTCCACATATGACTGTCATCGTATTCATTTCGAGCAAAATACATTTCGGAAAATTGTGTATAAGTATTGGCCAACAAAGGTTTGGGCACCTCTTCGATATCGATTTGTTTAAGTAAATCCATAATCACATCAAAAGTACGTACAGCAGCTTTAAAATTACTTAAACCTGCCTCCGAGTGTAAAAGTCTGAAAATTTATTTTATAAAATTTAACCAATTTTTTTTTTATAAATGCAAAAAAATGTTTTTCCTACCTTTGCAAACAATCTAAATAAATAATTTTTAGTTTTTTATCTAAAATCATACGTTTCAGTTTGGTGGCCACACAAGTTAGGATTTGTATACTTTCCGACAACCAACCGGCTTCGGAAAGAAACGAGCCCAAACGCAGACCAAAATCTATGACATCTAAGCCAAATGAAAACTCATTTTCGATGCAATCAGTTAAACCCATGGAATCCGCTTCTTCTAAAATGGCTTCTTCTAAAGAGTTTCTAACTGCAAAAGCATTATTTGCACTGGTTCGTGATGTTGAGGGCATTGGCGCTGATGATTGAGATATTAAGGTTTTTTCATTAAGATGGTTTTTGCAATTTAAAGCTAATTTAGCCCTGGCTAATTTAGCTAATTTGGAAGCAGTCTTAGTTGTGGATGTGGCAGTTGATGATGAGTTTAATTTTGTAATTTGTGCTTTAACGACATTATCGGCGAGTTGTGGCTTATAACGTTCAATATATGTCTGTTTAATTTGTGATGCCAAAGGTTTTCCTCTACTTATCAAAGTAGCCAGACATATAAACAGTTTCTGACGGGCAGGATCAAAACGCAATAAACGTTCAAAGATTTCCAGATCAGCCAATTGCTCAAAAAGCATATCTTTTAAATCATCTCGTTGGGACATCTGTAAGACATACAAAAAAGAAAAGGCAATGAAAGAATCTTTCAAGCGCAAACATTTTAAATTTTACAATTTTTTTGTTTTTTTTTTTTTGACAATTCCAGCGACCTTTCCCAATTAATTAGCAGTGTTTTGGTTTTAAGCATTTAGCTCAAACCGTTTTTTTTATTTTATTCATTTACAACTTTAAGTTATTGAACTTTATGGAAAACTTTTAGTAGCAAAGTATAAACAAAAAAGCAGAGATAAAAATGTGTGACTAAAAGCACTCGACTCGCTCTAATCTACACACAATACAACAACAATAAATATACAATAAACAATTTTCTTTAAGAAATTTAAAATGTGCGTCTGTTTATAAAAAAAATAAGATTATAAAAGTCGAAAAAAGTTTCAATTAATCAACACATAATAAGAGTCAAGTTGTAAAAGAAATTTGAAATTATACAGACAGTGTGTAATTACAATAAATTTCAAAGAAATTTCTACCTATATGGATTTTTTAAATAGTAAATTTAACAAAGTTTGTTTAAATAAAAAGATATCTAAAGGTACGTTCAGACTAATGAAATATTTGACAAAAATATTTGTTCTGATATTTGCTTCAAACTGTGTGAAACAAAAAAATATTTTGTTTAATGTTCACACTAAGCTCAAATATTTGACAAATTTTGTTTGTTAAAACAGTTAGCAAATAGTGTCAAATAAAATAAATGAAATCATGTTTGCCCTTCGTTCAGACTTAGAGAAATATTTGCATCAAATAATTATTTAATGAAAGTGTTCAAAAATAAAAATATATTTCACAAATAGTAAAAATTGCCAAATTATTGGAAATTTGCAAAAATTTGCTAATAGCGGTATGGTAGCAAAGCCAAATAGTTATTAAAAATCATTAAAGCTGTAAAGATTCACAGGAAAAAATCGCTTCTTCGCGAGCATGGCTAAAATTCGCGAAAAATTGCAAACAAACCCAAAAATTTATTTGAAATCGTTTAAAAAAAAACAAATTGTCGGAAAATAGCAAAATAAAAATGGTTTTTGCAAATTAAGCGAAAATTCGCGAAAATTTTTTAAATTTCAAACTAGCCATAAAATTGATTAAAAGTCCCTAAAAGTAAGCTTTGCTATAATAGCTGCTAAAAATCGTTAAATCTGATAAGAATCACAGAAAGAAATCGCTTCTATCACGAACATGGCTAAATTTCGCGAAAAATTGCAAACTTGGAAACAAACCCTAAAATTTATTTGAAATCGCTTAATCGGTCAAAAAATACAAAATGTAGGGGAAAACAAAAAAAAAAAATTGCAAAAATAGCGAAAATTCGCGAACAATTTTAACATTTCAAACAAAACCATAAAATTTATTAAAAGTGCCTAAAACTATAAGCAATGGCAAAAATTCTATAAAAATTGCTAAATTAGCGGAAATTCGCAAACATTTGCTAATAGCGGCATGATAGCAAAGTCTAATAATTATAAAAAATCTTTAAAACTGTAAAGAATCCGAAAAATTACTAGAAAAATTGCTTCTATAGGTAACATGGCTAAAATTATTTGTCGTTGTTTGCTCTTACAATTTTTTTGTAATATCAAATAAATGTTTGCTCAAAAACTACTAAAATATTTGACTTTTTGTGTTCACACTATGTTCACATTGGACAAATATTTGTTTGCCGGCAAATACTTTTATTTGCTCAAAATCAGTTGTTATTATTGGACACTCAAAAATATTTTGTGTTCAGACTACGTTAGTGAAATATTTGATGTTTGCTATCAAATATTTCATCAGTCTGAACGTACCTTTAGTATGTATTTTTGCTTTATAGGTATTTGACAAACAATAAAAATGTAGTTGAAAACATAGAAAAGAAAAAAAAAACGTTGCGGTAACGTTATAAGATACAGAATTTTCGGCAAGAAAATGTTTTGCCTTTTATGAGATAAGACTTTTGTCCATAAAACCCCTGGATCTAATTAACCACATAATTTTGACACAGAAAACGATTTTGTTTCATAAAAAAAAACTAATTTTTTACCCAAAAACATTTTTGTCTCATATGAGATAAAATTAAAGCTTTACGCCTGTATTTATAAAAAAATGGTAAATTTAATAAAGGTTTACAAAACAAATTTTGTATGAAAATTCTCCTTAATAAACGTTTTTTAAATTTAACAAGTAAGAAAGTATAGTCGGTCAAGTCCGACCATATGATACCCTACACCACAGTATTTAAAAACACATCATGCTTATGTGTCCATATAAATATAGATTTATCTATGTTTATAAACTTCATGAAAATCGGTTTGAAAGTTTGTGAGAGGCAAAAATGGCCCCCTACCTCCCGTTGTGGTCCTATTTTTTAAAAACTGTATAGCTAATGTGTCCATATAGATATGGCTCTATCTATGTTTTAAATTTCATTAAAATCGGTTTGAGAGGCAGAAATTGCCCCTATCTCCCCTCGGGGTCCTATTTTTTAAAAAATGCATACATTTTGTGTCCATATAAATATGGTTCTATCTATGTTTTAAATTTTATTGAAATCGGTTTGATAGTTTCTGAGAGGAAGAAATTACCCCCTATGTTCCCTCATGGTCCTATGATTCGGCCCAATAGGCTTGGTCCTTGTGCCAATAAAAACTCAAATTTCATCAAATTATCTCCAAAATTGCGACGTGTACTTTGCGCACAAGGTTACATGGACAGCCAGCCAGCCAGCCAGCCTGCCAGCCGGACGGACATCGTTAGTTCGACTCAGAAAGTGATTCTAAGACGATCGGTATACTTTAAGGTGGGTCTAGGACCAATATTTTAAGGCGTTACACACATCAGCACAAATACATAATACCCTCTCTACTATTGTGGTGTGGGTATAAAAATCGTTTATAAATACGGGGGTTAGTGTTTTCGTTATTTCAGAAAATTTTTTTTTAGTTTTTTATACCAAGTTAACAACTATGATTACTGATATGGGTAATTCCATAGTGTTGAACGTGACAGTCGTACGCATCAAAAATGCAATAACATTTTAAGCAACAAATATTTTTACGTTCTTTTATAGTACTAAGAAAGCACTGTTATCTATGCTAAAGTTTATGGAGGGCGCGATTCTAGGTCAGATAATGGCAAACAAAGTAGCGGTTCGAATGTGAAAAAAATAGAAGTAGTTTTTTCGCCATGTATAAAAAAAAGGAGTAATTCACCGAAACCTGGCACAATTTTATAGTCAAACTACTTTCAGAATTTTATGCAACAATGTAACATTAAAATGACTTTGGTTTAATTTCAAAATCTTCAGTATTTTCTGTTTTTTAAGCCAAAATCTAGGTCGATACGTGACATTTCGAACGTGAAATTTTTTCCATAATAATTGAACTGAATAATGATTTAAACAAAATAAAAATTTACCGTTAATCCGAATAACATATTGCTCTTTGAACTCTTCCTTAGATTACAGACCATGTAAGAAAATTTTTTTGGAATAATTTTTATCAAATATCACCTCTTTTCAGAAAGATAATATTAAAGAAAACATACAATAAAACATTCTCACAAGTAAGAAATTACGTTTGCACAACTTTGCAGTCGGATTGTTCATCTAAGTAAACAAAGTTATGAGTAAATTTATAAAATTAGTAAAATCAAAGTATTTCTCTATAACAATATCGTAAAATAATCAGCTTTTAATAACTTTTAAATTTTCGGTCACGGTGGACCTTTAAAAAAAATTCCTATATATCAATGTTGCTAGTAATAATAACGGGACATTGGATGCTAGGCAATCATGCAAGTTATACTGGCTTTTCCTTTAACGAACACTGTCGCAGTTGCTAAAACGGGTAAAAAGAAGTAACGATCTTTCAACTTCTCTGTGAATGTCCGGCCCCAGCAGATTCCCACGACAAACTATCCATCCATGGTGATAAATCTGATTCCAGACTTAATGAGCTAAGGGCTGGATCTGATTTTACTTTTGTGTATACATTACGATTAAAGTGACAATACATCTGACGAGTGAACTACCACGATTACCAACCAACCAATCAGTTAAACTTAAATTTAATTTATTTTGGGACAAAGTTTTGACAAATATGTATGTAGGCAAACAAATCGCGCAATTAAAACTGCTACAACAGTTATTTGTTTTTTTACAATTGAATAAATCAAATAATTATATGTACTTCAAAAGTAACAGGGTAAACAATTTTTAATTTATTTAGGTTTTTTTTTATTTATGTTTAAAATAAAGTAATACAATAACAAGCCTTATTTACAAGTACAAAATATTATGAACTAAACTTGATCTAACAATTTATTAATTACATGTCTATGTAGTAGTGCTGGGAAACTATCGATAGACTATCGATATTATCGATAGTCTTAAAATATCGAAAATAACGATAGGAAAAATATAAATATCGATATTTTTATTATTTAAAATACAGCTATGAAGACGTCTAACAGCAGCTATACACACACAGTTTTTTCCCGCAAATTTTTACTTGCTTTTATTAATTCGCGCTGAATTACAGCAATGAATACAAACAACAAGAATGGCAAGTATGGCTTGCTAGCAGTGCTTTTTACTGCTAATTTAAGGCCTTAACAGACTGAAATGTCAAATATTTTTGTAATGTTGTAAAAAAAAAAATGCAAATCCAAATGCAATTGCAGGCATAAGACAAAAAAATGAACTACCATCAGAGGATAAGTCCGCTAGATAGATTACCTTTTTGGGCTTAGAATTTAGAAAATTTTTTAAAGTTGCAATGGAATATCTTAGTCCCTGTTACTTCGGTTCCTTCAGAAAGGTACTTATCAATTTTTAAAAAACTGCCATCTAAAATACCTTGCGTACATATATACATACGTCTCATACATTCTATAGTGATAAAAACAACGAACTGTAGCCTTATAAAAAAATAATTAAAGTTTTCCTGCACAAGTACAAACATTCAGTCGATAGTAATATCGAAATATCGATAGTGAAATCTAACCTATCGATAAATATCGATAGTAGAAAATAAAATGCAAAAAGTTGAATTGTATACGATCAGTAAACTTCTGAATATTGTCAAAATATGTTTTAAGTCAAGGTTCAACTAATTTAAAAACAAATGGCACCAACTGCGCAAACAAAATATTGTCAAAATATGTTTTAAATCAAGGTGCAACTAATTTAAAAACAAATGGCACCAACCGCGCAAACAAAAAGAAAGTATCCCACAATATTTCAAAACGAGTTAACCGGACGTATTTCGTGGTTTAAACATAATATGTGTTTTGAACACACGAGGCGTTTATAGCTTCATTATCTTTATAACGATGACAATTTAACGTTTACCGTAAATAAAGTTAGTTTTATAGAAATTATTCTTATCTTTTATACCTCTGTATACGTTTTGCTTTCATGTTTTTGTCTAAAACTTTTTGCTTATTATCAAAGAATTTTTTGGGAATACCTACAAAATTTTAATTTAAAAGATTTGAAGTTGAAGGGAATGTAAGAAGGGATGAACTCACTGCTTATTGTTGATGTTTTTGTTTAAACTTTGATATTGTTACAAGTAGACATATTGCTTATAATTCTTATATGCTTAACAGTTTTATTCGTTCAAATCTTTGGATGAATGACAATCGGACCTAAGCAACCAGTGAAATGCGCATAGGAATAGCTTATCCCATCAACAATAAATTTCAATAATAACAAAAAAAAAAAGATTGTTAATTGTGTTGAAGGTATATTCTGCTAACTATAAAAATAAATGAAAGATATAGTTCGCGGACCTTAGGATAACAAGGTAATAGAGCTTCAAATGTAGCAATTTGAAACAGAGAAACGTAAAAGTTTCGCTTACATACATTTTACGTGACGGCTTTCCACTTTGAAATATGTAATACATTTTTGAGACAAAAACCGATTTTTTTCAACGCATAAAACAACCAATTGGCGTTCCCATGACAATCGGGCAAATTAAACCTTCTTGTCCTAATATCGCGAGATAGATACAATTTGTAATATAAAATTCGGATTCTGAGAATATTAAAGCACAACCCAAATGTTCATACGCTAGCTTAAGCAACTGTGCGAATACATGTAAATCTTAATTCCCAAAGCATATTGAACTAAAGTTTTATTGAAATGTCAGTTGCTTAGTGCCAATTCACATGTTGCAAGTCTTATTGATCAGCTTGCTACCTTATAGGCGAGAGAGAGTGAGAGAAACGTTTCTTTTCCTCTCGTCACTCTCGTTATAAAGTAGCAAGCTTATCAATAAGACTTGCAACGTGTGAGTTGGGACGTAAGGAAGGTGCCAAACTGCTCACACATTCCGCAGGGAATTAGATGGTTTTTGATTTAGATTTTTAAATACATTAGACGGGATTTACGCTATTTTTTTTAATAAAAGCTAAAGACAGCTTATGTATGTTATGTTTGGGCTTTAAACGTTTAAACATTTGACTTTAAGTAGGTATACCCGGATACATTTTACAATATTTTACTGGGAATTAGACCTATAAGAATAACATATGAATTTTATTCAATATTTGCACTAATTGAGAAAAATAGTACTGAACTCGCTTGCATTGTTTGCGATCCGATTTAAATGATAGAGATCGAACTATAATTTACAAAAATAATGTAGCAAAGGGTCTTTATGTCAAGAAGGCTTTGTTATATCCAAGATATACGTAAATTGATAATCGCAATGTTTTCTTTTCGCTTCTATAGATAATCTGAAAGTACCTTACAAAGCCACTTTTTAAATAATCTTTGGTATAGTTTTGAAAACTAAGTGTAGGTACCTATTGGGTTTCTGTTTGTATAAAATTACAAAGCAAATTAATAAGTGATGGTCGAAAATTCGCTAATGAATATCGATGATATTGTCTGTTAGAGCTCTACAAAACGAGGGTGCTTGCCAAACAAAATCAACGTAAGCCATCTACCTATGAAAGTTTGGGCATTGTCTTTAAAAATTCATATGTGATACCGAAGAAAAATCCGCATCTATCATCTATCATTTTCAGCGTTTGTCACGATGCATCATTATGACATCGGCTAGCGGATCATTGATAAATCCAATACATAAACAAACAAAAAAATAGTTAAGCAAATACAGAATCAGTAAATAATGTCAAGTTACAACTTAAAATACCTACGAATCTCTAATAATTGTAACTTCCTAAATTAAACAATAAAAGTATATCAACTATGAACTAAGCCATGATATCGGATAGAATCCCAGAAATAAGTTATGTAAATACCAACTGATGGACAAGTTTGTTAATTATGTACTTCAAAAACTAGAATAATTTTATACTGAGTTATGTATGCGTACATATGTATATATGCTTGTCACATGAAATGTGTTGAGAATTTTTAACAGTTTTGGACAATAGTCTAAAAAAGACAAGTATGGAATTGCACTGACAGCAGAAACTGCCCTTAAAAACATATTAAAATAAATCTTACCAGAACATAAATATCAATAAGCACTCCTGGTGGCAGGTAACGTAATTGCTGGACATTATTCAAGGTTTGATGATTGTAATTTAATTTATTCACAAAACACAAAAGGCATCTTTCGTACAGAGTTTCGCGACTTGTCCCCACTCCCGTAAGTAGCTGTGCCATTGTCGAAAATACCACAGCAGCGCGCAAAGACCAGACAGAACTTAAAGATAGCAGCAGCACAGCACAATAACAACAATAAACACAATTTTTTTTTACTTTTTTCGTTTTTTCACTTTTACTAAACTCAATTTAGTTTACTTTTATTTTTATCTTGCTTGAAAATTTAAAACATCTATAAAAGCATTAATAATAGAATTTGTATAGTTATGACTTTTCTAAAAAAGGTATGTTTTATTGATAGTGTATCTTCTTTTAATTTTTACGCTTTTGTGCACAAAATCTCTTTAAAAATGTTAATAATTATTGAACTCCGTCTTTGCAACTGCTGATGAAACAAAGAAATAATTTGAGTTGTTAATGTATAAAGTATTTTATTTTTAACTACCCGAGTACTCACAAGCTCAAAAAGTACTAAAAACAAAAAAATATTATTTAGTATGAATTTAATAGTACTAGAAAGTAGTGTAAGAAAAATATGTGTTGGATTTTTCGTTATTATAAGTTTAAAATGTTTTTTATTTTATTTATTTTTAAGTTTTTTTTTTCACTGCGAATAATTTGTTTATTACTAGCGAGTACATATCAACATGTATTTCACAACACTAGTATTTAGTACTTTTTAGTACCCAGAGTTGTGTTATGTATGCAGCGAATAAACAGAGCTGCCATGAGTTGAAAAAGTAAAAGATCTAAACACCTAATTTTCACGATGATTTAAAAGACATGTCTTTTTTGTAGTTCTTTTTTAAAGAAACTTCCAAAGACATGTACAATTTTCACAATGTTTCTTCCCTACTAGCATTTGGAAGATTGTTTTGTCAAAAACCAACTAACTCTAGTACTTTTGACGATTAAAAACTGATTAATCATTTGCGCGTTTGAAAAAAGACTCGAAAATGATTCGTTCTTATGCTTAAAAAGTAATTTATTGAAAATACCAGGGCTGTGGAGTCGGAGTCGGAGTTGAAGAGTCGGAGTTGAGGTTTTTGTACCGGAGTCGGAGTCGGAGTCGAAGTACCCACACACACTAATGACTCCGACTCCGACTTTTTGGCATTACAATTTTTTCTAATATTTTTCAAAATAAAAAAATTTTAATGACCAATTTCAGCAATTCTTTTAAAATATCAATTCATATTTAAATATAATTTTTCATATAATTTTATTTTTATTCCACATAAAAAAACGATTTTTAAACATAAATTGATATTTAAATAAATTAGTGGAATTGGCAATAAGAGGGTCTACTTTTTGAATTTGTGAAGTCAGAAGATAATGACCAGTATACTTTTCATATGAGTAGGGGAGTTAGAAAAATTGAGATAACATCTTAATTTGACAGTTCTTTTAGCAATTTATGAAAAATATATAGATTGTATCGAAGCATGTCCTTTTCTATGTTTTTATGTGACCTAAAATTTCTGTAACAAAACTCGCTGGTTCACTGTTTGAATTTCGCCAAGATATCCCTAATGAAATAGAGCCGAATTAAGGAAGTTAAAAATTTGTTGTTTTTTATTTATCGTATATTAACAAATATTTTTGTAGCCATGTTCCGATATATGACTTGAAATCTGCTGTAGCTCCTGTGGTGAAAGCATTAAGTAAACTAAATTTTAAGCTCTAACCTTCAAGGTGAATTATAATAGAAAAAAAGGAAAAGGAGCTCGGAAAAATACATGACATTGTTCTAAATATAATTCCCATCAATCTGGGGGTAAACCCAAAAAATGATTTGAGAATTCTTTTATCTACTCAATTTAGGAAAAATTGGAGAGATAATAAAGACTTGCAATTTCAAATTTCGGTCTTTGACAATAATAATATTGAACTTGGAACGGAAAAAAGCAATGGTGTACTGAAGAAAACGATTTCAATTTAGTTGTTTAAAAATTCATATTTTTTTAACTCTGCAAGCCACATTTTGAAACACGTTGAAAATCGCAAATGATGCTATTTCTGTATTAAAAATTTGCCTTTGTCCGAATATTTTAATGATCCGAATATTTTAACGATCCCAGAAATAATAGAACTTTTTAGGGTACGTTTCTCTTCAAAATGTGTTAGAAAAAGGCGCATCTGCATGTTTTAATAAAAATATATTTAATTTTCCTGAGAATGATTAAAAAAGTTGGTCTAAATATTTGACTTAATAAATAAAACAAGACCAAAACGGCAGTGTTTGAATTTATGTATATTAAAAACAAAAGACATCACTTCACAATTTACAAAAAAGAACTTATGATGTTCTTTGTCTCTACAAATTCTGTGGTAAACAATACTTAGTACACTTGGTGCCCTTAACGTCTTAGCAAATTGGACTTGGCATTGTTTTCAACTTTTCTATCTCGAAAGCTGCATTAGATAGAACTTATGGAAATTCACACATCTATAAATTCCAACAGATGTGAATTGGTGTAGTTTATCTCTTCCCTACACAACTATTGTTAAATTTTTTAGCACTGTTTGCATATATTTAATAAATAAATATAACTTTTAAAATATACTAAAGTTAAATGATCCCATACGGTTTGAATCAAAACTCATATCTTTCGAAAGTTCGTAACAAAACTCGGTGGTTCCAAAATTAAATCCATTATTTTTCTATATTACAGTTGGCTTAAAATGTTCAACTGTTGAGTTATTAGTCAAGAATGACATAACACTGTAGAATCAAAAAAGTAGAGCTCAGTTGGTCTATTTAATCGGGCGCTATATGTTTTTCGAGCTTTCCTCCTCATATGTTAAAGCTTAATGCGGCACGTTAGAATTAAAATATCGATTTGAAAGTTTTACAGAATAATTTTCTTGCTATATTTAACCATTTAAAAGGTACTGAATTAAAAAACAAATTAAAAGAGTTTAAAGTCAAATAAGAACTAGTCTCATAAATAATGATAGGTTAGAGTAGGAGTCGGAGTTGGAGTCGTACTTAAAAAATTACAGCAAAAGGAGTCGGAGTCGGAGTTATAACATTTCTTGACGACTCCACAGCCCTGGAAAATACAATAACAAAGCATACAGCAATCGAAAATAGATCATACAAGTGTTTGAAATATGAATGTTTTGAAGTTATTTATGAATAATATTTTGCTCATCTAGATGATGAAAAACTGATTTAAATTCTGTTATTTTTATTTGTAAAAATAGTTAGCTTTGAAGCAAACGTAAAATGTTAAAATAATTTAAATATAAAAACTAACGATTTCTTATTTTCTTTGCGATATACTAACATCTATTGTTTGGTTGAGAATAAAATTGTCAAAATAACTGTAAGTAAAAAATCAAATCAATTGTTTTTTCATTTAAACAAAATATTGTTTTTCTAGTGTCAAATGTTTATGTTCCTCACACTGATAACCTTCAAAATCTTCAATTCCTCGAAGAAGTTAAATCTTTGAAGTCTGAAATCTCGGATATGAAGAAACGAATTAAAGAATTGAAGGACGGAAATAAGAAACATTTATTAAAATATAAGTGGGATTCATAATTCGTCGTACATTTTGTATAGTGTGTAATTAAAGCACAATAGTGTTAGAAAAAAGTTTATACACCCGGTATGCATATTTTACAATTCGTTTTTTATTTTAACTCTTTTAACTGCCAGGCCCACGATGTCGACAAGAACATTTCTTTCGCATATTTATATTGAAAACAATAATAAAAAACTAAAATTTGTTTGTGTTTTCAATACAAATATACGAAAGAAATATTGTATTCGACATTGTGGGCCTGGGCCCAAGTTTTATATTTATTGTTTTTGACAAAAATAATTTATAAACTCACTATATATTTTAATATTTTTGTGTTTTTCAAATAAACGAATTGAGAATACAAAACAAATTGTAAATTAAGCATACCGGGTGTAGAAACTTTTTTTTAACACTATTGTTATTGTTATTATTTTATTGTTTTATTATTATTTTTTTTATAAATTCAATTCTTTTTTACTAAATATTTTATATTTTTATTTGTTTTATAATTTAATAATAATTTAACATATATGTATAATAAACTGAATTAATTAATAATTTAAATCGTAAAATATTTTTTTTTCTAATCTATTACAAATATGACTGAAAAAATAGTCAAAAAAGACTCGCAAACGATCAAAAATACGACTAAAAAAAAGACTCAAAAATCACTCGCAAACGATTAGAATTAGGACTGAAAAATGGATCGAAAATGGCTCTTAGACGATCAGCAATACGACTAAAAAATGAGTCGAAAAAATCTCGCGAATCATTTAAAATATGAGTCATAAATGAGTCAAAACTGATCAGAAAAGCGGGTAATAAAAGACTCCTCAAGAAGAGTCCCGGGTAGGGTACCATTTCCTCCCGAGAAAACAATCATTTATGATCAGAAAATTAACTCATATATGCTTATTTAAATCGTGCAGAGGAGTCATAAATGACTCAAATATGATTAATTTTTTCATAAAATGCTTGTTTGATTTTTTTTATTTTCCTTATAAATGTATGTATGTATTGAATTTTTTTGAATTAAATTTGTTTATTTTTTTATATTTTAATAAGCAATTGTTATTTTGAAATAAAAATACAACATAAATTAAAAAACAAAATTATATGCAAAGAGGAATGTCAAAAAAACACAGAAAATACGATTCATGTCTTTTTTTCTACCCTGGGGGCAAATCGCGACAGTCGATATCGATCGAAATTCCCATGTAAATTGTATTGCAATTTCGATCGATATCGAATGTCGCGATTTGACCCCTGCTTACATCTCTCCCCCGCTCGCTTTCAAACTAAAAAAGACATGTTTCAAAAATAGGAGGAAAAATCATCATTAAAATTGGGTGAAAGTGTTCTACAGCTAAAAAAGAAAGTTTTTTAAGAAACAATTAGAAAACCTAGCAAACATTTTTAATTAAATGTTTAAATGCACATTAAAATGTAATTTTTCAAGTTTTTGCTTACAAAAATTGTATGGTATATTTATTTACACAAAAATACATTTCTCAAGGAAGCCATAAAATTGGTTAAAAGTCCCTAAAACTATAAGGAATGGCAAAAATTCGGTAAAAGTTGATAAATTAGCTGAAATTCGCAAAAATATGCTAACAGCAGAATGCTAGCAAAGTATACTGTTTATTATAAATCGTTAAAGCTGTAAAGAATCAAAAAACTTACAGGAACAAATCGCTTTTATCGCGAACATGGCTTAAATTTGCGAAATATTGCAAAATTTGGAACAAACATAAAAACCAATTTGAGATCGCTAAATCGATTAAAAAAAAAACAAATTGTCGGAAAATAACATAAAAACCGTTAAAAATTAACTATAATAACATCAAAATCAATAAAAACAGTCGATTTTAAATTTTGGGTTATTTATAGCCTTCTGCGTTATATGTAACGATATATTTTTGATTGAATTGGATAGGTAATACTCTTTCGAGTGGATTCGGATTCTAGAACACATCCGATAACATCCGAAAAATCCGAATCAAGGCGAATTGACTAGAAGGTGGGGTCAAGTCAACATGTGGTGTTTTTTTTTGGTGGTCGACTTGTCAAAGTTTGTATACAAACTAGTTTTTTATGTAAGTCTACTTTCACACGTTTCATCTTTTGATGCTCAACTCTTATGTTTTTAGGTGAGAGAAGAAAGAAGAAAGGGGGTTAGTACAGAGATGCCTGTACTCGGTCAGTACGCTTTGTGTTCTTATTCGTTGGTATATGCCAGCAATGGCTGCATGTAATTTTTTTCTTTTCTTTTTCTCTTTGATTCGCTGTTAATGAAATTGTTGTTGTTTTGAACCGAAAAAAGTTGAAACCGATTGCTGCGTGTGATTATGTTGGCATCTTTAAAAGGGAATTGAAAAGAAGTTGAGCATCAAAAGATGAAACGTGTAAATCTAGACTAAACAAACCTGTTTTTTTTTACTAGCAATATTTTTGACGACCCTACTACAGAAGCATTGTAGTTGTAGAGTTGACCTCACCTTCTAGTCAATTCGCCTTGATCCGAATATAGCACTTTCACTTGTTATACTCTCCACCACTAGTGGTGAATGAGGGTATCCTAAGTTTTTCATTCCGTGTGAAATTTTCTTAAAATTCGTCTGACAACCCATAAAGTATGGCTGACTTCAAGGCGAATTAATTTTTCAGGTGGCGTTGAAAGCACAGCTGTGCTACTTTTTTTTTAAATTAGAGAGAGGAATGTCAAAAGTTAATTGTGTTTTTGACCAACGAAAGCAGCAACAAAATACATTGTTGTGTTTTTGGTGTTGTTACTTGTTGTAGTATCGACACCACCGTTTACATGAATTCGCCTTGGCTGACTTCATAAACGCAGTATTGCAATGCAACACTAGAATGAATAGCTTCATATACTCCACAACTTCTTTGTAGACAATGCTTTGGGTTCATTATAGCAAGGTAACTGTATTCACTGCACAACGGTTGCAAAATTCGTGCATTGTTTTTATTTTTAGTGCCTTTTCAACGCATTTGTTTTTAATGATGCTTTGCAATACTGCGTTTATGAAATCAGCCTATATTAAGGAGCATATAGACGACATGTTTTTGTCATCTGACATGTCAAATTTCCCACTGCAAAACACATACATGTCGTGTGTTACCTTTTTAACTTTGCTTCTGTAAAAGTCAGACGCAAAGTCATCTGACAAAATTTCAATTAGAGCGCGCTCTATTTTCTTCTGACAAACCATCTGACATCCAAAATCTATGCCGGGAAGAAACTGGCAGCGACGTCAACTATTGAAGGAATCATTAGCCGGCTGAAGTTAATATTTTACAATACCAAGATATGTATGCTCATCTCACCATTGAATAGAATTTATGTAAATATATACATAAAAACCGTTTAATTATAAAATTCTAAATTATTATCTTTAAAATAAAAGAAAAAATTTTAAGATGGCTAAATTATTTTACGGCGCAAATAAATATTTTCGTGGCGGCAGCAAGCTATTTTGAAACCGAGAACTACTTTGGTTTCTGCAATAACAATGCGAAAAAAAGAGAGACAATGTCAGAAGCAAATTACATGTACGTTTGTGACCGAATATTATAAACCTTATGTAAAACAGCAATTTTGACAGACATGAACAATTACATGTGACTTGAAAATTTGACATGTCATATGAAAAATACATGTCGTGTACGGGCGCCTTTACATAGCGTCTTCACCTGACAAAAATGTAATACCAAACGTCAAAGTCTATATAAAAAAAAGTCGAAAATTTTTGTCAGCGTTTTTTTAATATGAAGTTTGACGTTTGGTATGACAAAAAATTGTCAGGTGAAGACGCTATGTTATAACCAAGGCCCATCTATCAGGTCTGCTTACTTGTACAAAAACAAAAAACTTTTTCTTTTAAGCTGTCAAAAACTTACTTCCACATATACAAAGCAAAAGGAAAAAACGTGTATGCAAACAACTTTTGAAAGCTCAAAAGAACGAAAACAATGATCATCAGGCTTCTTGCCACAGAGCATACAGAGGCGTCACGAGACAGATATATTGTGTTTTTTTCTGTCTTTTTCTTCGAAAGCTGCCCTTTTTGCATTTTTTGTTTTGAATCAGTTGTGGCAAAAACTTCGTCCAAAGTTACAATCATGGTGAAATAATATTCCACCATGGTTACAATAATTGGTAAAAACCTTGAAATTTGTATAAAATCTTAGCTTTGATCCACTATACCGCAGGCATTTTTTATCCTCAAAGCCAGTTAGCAAACATTCGTCGCGTAATTAAGTAGCCTTTTAAATATATTAAAGATACTAGCTGACCCGGTCTACGTTGCTGGCCCTAAGTGGACATTAGTTTTGTATTACCACACGATTTAAATTGAGCATTTAACGAAATTTACGGCCTTTAAAATAAAAATCCATGGAATACCTATCATAAATTTTTTTTAAAAAATAACTTACATATGGTGTGGATATGGGCTCAATCAAAAAAGAATAAGTTGGACCATGGCGATAATTTTAAAGAAAAAATCGTCCAAATCGGTCAAGCCGTTCTCAAATCATGCTCTTAATAGAAAAAGTGGGCGTAAAAGTAGGCGTGGTAATTTTTTCTTTCGATGAAAACGTAAAATAAATTAATACGAACAGTTAAAAGAAAAATTAGTCAAATCGATGGAGCAGTTTTTTGATTTTAGGTAAATCGAAAAAAGTGGGCGTAAAAGTGGGCGGGGCAAAATTTTCTTTCCGTAAAAACCTAAGTTAAACCATGGCGATCATTTTGAAGAAAAAATCGTCCAAATCGGTCAAGTCGTTCTCCAGTTATGCGCTTAATAGAAAAAGTGGGCGTAAAAGTAGGCGTGGTAAATTTTTCTATCGATGAAAACTTAAAATGGATTAATACGAACATTTGAAAGATAAATTAGTCAAATCAAAATCGTCCAAATCGGTCAAGTCGTTCTCCAGTTATGCGCTTAATAGAAAAAGTGGGCGTAAAAGTAGGCGTGGTAAATTTTTCTATCGATGAAAACTTAAAATGGATTAATACGAACATTTGAAAGATAAATTAGTCAAATCGATGGAGCAGTTTTTTGATTTTAGGTAAATCGAAAAAAGTGGGCGTAAAAGTAGGCGGGGCAACATTTTCTTTCCGTAAAACCCTAAGTTGGACCATGGCGATCATTTTAAAGAAAAAATCGTCCAAATCGGTCAAGCCGTTCTCAATTTATGCGCTTAATAGAAAAAGTGGGCGTAAAAGTTGGCGTGGTAAATTTTTCTATCGATGAAAACTTAAAATGGATTAATACGAAGATTTGAAAGAAAAATTAGTCAACTCGATGGAGCCGTTTTCTGATTTTAGGTAAATCGAAAAGTGGGCGTAAAAGTGGGCGGGGCAAAAGTATCCTATGTCCGTCTCCTGGCTCTAAGCTATCTCCCTACCAATTTTCAGCCAAATCTGTTCTGCCGTTCTTGAGTGATAAGTGGTGTAACTAACACGACTTTCTTTTATATATATAGATATAGATGACTAATTTTAATTGAACGAAGCCTTGACTCTGGAAGACGGCTGAAAGAAAAGTAAACAGCGAAACCACTGTTGCCAGAAGTCCAGATTTCTCAGCATTTTGCTGACGAAGTGAGATTTGCAGATTTTTAGCGTCAAATTACAGTTTTTTTGAAATTGAAGAAATTATAAAAAATTGTAAATATGTACTTTTATATTGATCCTTGGGACCAAGATTGGATTTTTGGAGATCAATTATAACGTTTAAAAGGAATAAATCCAAATATTTTATTGAATTGTGAGTTGGACTCAATATTTGAAATTTTTTCAAAATTTTATGCTAAGACGATATGCAAACAATTGACTGTTGATTTCCAAAATTTAATGAATAAAACTAACAATTTATTACACTTCCAAAAATGTTGGCCATAATTTAACAATACCTAAATATATTTATTGTTTCCTGCACAAAGATATGCATTTTGTGGTTATAAATTGTGTTAGTGCAGTAAAGGGTTAATGTTTGACTAAAATCTCAAGCTGTGGTCAACACCTTTCCCACTACGTATTGGAAATATAAATTGGACAAAAATGGTTAAGTTATTTAAATTTTCATTAAATTCGAATTGAAAACCATCAAAAAACTGAGATGAATATTTCAAGACTGTGGTTAGATTTTTCAAATTGTTTAATGCAGAATCAAAGAATTCCTAAATATCTATTATATTTGGTCATTCATTGGACAAAAAAAATTGCCGAACTTTTTATTCATGAAAAATACCATTTTTGGACTCTTTTTTTTAACGCGGTTTAGCTCACGGGAGATTATCGGTACAGCCAAAATATTTTGGGAATCAACATAAAAAATGTCAAAGTTAATTTTTAGGGCGGTACAACTTTAACTTATTTTTGTCGGTCTAATGTACAATGTATTTGGATATAATTATACCCACACCACAGCAGTTGAGAGGGTATTATGCATTTGTGCTGATGTGTGTAACGCCTTAAAATATTGGTCCTAGACCCACCTTAAAGTATACCGATCGTCTTAGAATCACTTTCTGAGTCGAACTAACGATGTCCGTCCGGCTGGCAGGCTGGCTGGCTGTCCATGTAACCTTGTGCGCAAAGTACAGGTCGCAATTTTGGAGATAATTTGATGAAATTTGTCATAGGTTTTTATTGGCACAAGGACCAAGTTTATTGAAAATGGGCCAAATCGTAGGACCACGAGGGAAGATAGGGGGAAATTTCTTCCTCTCAGAAACTATCAAACCGATTTCAATGAAATTTAAAACATAGATAGAACCATATCTATATGGACACAAAATGTATGCATTTTTTAAAAAATAGGACCACGAGGGGAGATAGGGGCAATTTCTGCCTCTCAAACCGATTTAAATGAAATTTAAAACATAGATAGATCCATATCTATATGGACACATTAGCTATACAGTTTTTCAAAAATAGGACCACAACGGGAGGTAGGGGGCAATTTCTGCCTCTCACAAACTTTCAAACCGACTTTCATGAAGTTTATAAACATAGATAAATCTATATTTATATGGACACATAAGCATGATGTGTTTTTTAATACTGTGGTGTAGGGTATCATATGGTCGGGCTTGACCGACTATACTTTCTTACTTGTTTTTTTTTGTTTTATGTAAAAATTATATATATTCAGGTATGTGATGAAAATCGATCGATTTCAAAACGAACGTTTTTAAATACATCAAATACAAAAATATAATGATGACGAAAAACATATCGAGTCGGTCTGTCGCCGTTTTTGGGTTACATTTCTTCTTCATTAGCAAAGGAAAGGATACAACAACAGTGAGTGATGACGAAAAACATTATGTGTATAAAAAAATACTTCGTTCAAAAATTATTCCAACAAAAAAAATGTGTCTCACAGCCAGCCGGCCGCTCTGCTCTCTCTCTGCCATCATCTTCTAATACAGTGCCTGCTTGTGTGCGCATCATTGCTTGTGCAAAAACCTTTTTTTTTTTTTTTTGATTTTGAAATTTAGTATGTATATGAAATTCAGTAAACATTTTTGTTTGATTCAGTAAAATTATTTGTTTGAAAAAATCAGTGTTTTTTTTCAATAAACAAAATGCAAATAAATTGTTTGAATTCGCGAATTTGTTTATAGGACCGATTTCAAACAAAAAATTGTTTGATTCTACAAATTTTTTGTTTGAATTGGAAAAATAATTTTTTCTGTGTAATTGTCTATTTTATAAATAAAAAATTATTATTCCATTTTCAAGTAATTAATCAAAAACAAAATAGGTATGTGCCAAAATTTAGAGTAAATATTATAATAGAAAATTATCTACACATGAATGTATGTTTGTACGTAAATAAAAAAATTATTAAAAAAACAAATTTGGCCAAAAACCACACAAGAAATGTCAACGAATATTGAAATAATTCAATTTCTCTCGGAAGCAACCGCCATACGTTTATATAATAGTGTAACGAGCACAGATCAACCCAGAGTAATTTATAACATACAACAGTTATCTCGTCCAGCCATGCAACAAAGTTCAATAGAATCCATTAGATCGTCCATTGAATTTAACAATTCATGTCGTATTTGCCGCTGGAATCGCAGTGATATGGAAATAACAAAATGTCCCTGTCTATGCAAAGGAAGTGTGGTATGTCAAGCTACATTTTTAAGTTAAAATCAAATGTTCATAAAACCCTTTTTCCTCTTTCCCAGGGCTTTATACACTTGGCTTGTCTTAAGCGATGGATTATGCATAGACGAGACAACCATTGCGAAATTTGCAATGCTGTCTTTAACATACCCGAAGAAAATTTTAGCATAAAGCGCATGCTCACAACATTTTTTACACACTGCGCAGGTCCTATTTTAAAACATTTACTTTTTAGTGTATCCCTAATGCCTTTATCTCACATTATATTGCAACAAGTTGTTCTATGCATGGAAAACATAAATTTAAGTCCAAACGAAAAATTGACAGTGAAAGAAGTGGCTGTGGCTTCCAGTGCTTTAATGACTTCAAGTAATTATGGGTCGACTCCTAAAAAGAGAAGATTTCCTTCAGTTCTATCTTTATTTTTATTTACAGGTGCCTTATTTTTCCATTTCTTTGAGTTTATTACAATACGTCTTATTGTGGTGCGCAACATTTTAAGACACTGGTGGATGTTTGGAAATGCCACGGATTTTGCGCTCATACAAATGGAAAGTGAAATTTCAAATTTATTTGGTTAATCTGTAAATAAAACTTTTAATAAGAAACAAGTGAGAGTGCTATATTCGGCTGTGCTGAATCTTTGATACGCTCCACCAAGAGTTCGAATATTTCAGGAGTGGACATTCTAACTTTTTTTTTAAATTATTTTAACCATTCCAACTGATTCTTATTTTTTTTTTGGTATGCTGCAGACGAAAATGAACTGAGTTTTCTCCCATAACGGCACATCAGATAACGGTTCAATTGTGTGTTTCGCTCACTGTTGCCAGAAATTTTCGTCATCACACCTTTAAGCAAACAGTTTGAAAAAATTGAATACGGGATTTTGGTTTTTTTTAACCAACTTTGAAACCAACCAAAAATTTATTTTGTTTCTTATAATGTTGTTGTTGTTTCTGTTGTTTAAAAAGAGTGAAACGTTTTTTTACCTGCTATTTTTTGTTTTTTTTTTTTTTTTTACTTCAAACTTCTTCATCTTTCTTACACTCAGTTTAGATGAGGGCTTTTACGACGTCGCTTTGTCGACGTCTCTTTTGGTTTGTCGGTGAGCGGTGTAGAAAAGAAAGAGGGGTTAACAAAATGACTCGTTTTGTATTTTGCATGTCGTTTTTTACATTTCTCTTTTAACTTTTTCTGTTTAAGTTTTATTCTTTTTCTTACTTTGAAGTGTGTGGTTGAAAATACAGTGAGACCTCGATTATCGATAATAGACGGGATCGGCAGAATTCTTGATTATTAATTTTTTTTTGTGTGTTTCTTATTTTATGTAAATATATAACGTTTTATTATGTAAACATGAGGAAAAAAGTAAATTTGGCAGAACATGCTTCCACACTGTTAAGATATTCTCTTTCTTCGTTTATTTAAATTTCTTTTGATTGTTCAAAATTTAACGAAAAAAAGATAATTTGTTTATAATTTCGGATAATAGAGGCAATTTAAATCAGTGCAAAAAAATGTTTGTTTTCCATTTTATTGAAGCTGCCGGTTAATCGAATGACGGGTAATCAAGGCCATACTGTAAATAAAAAAAAGACATGCAACCAAAAATCATCGTATGAACGCAAAGAGATTTTGGAAGTTGCTTTAAAAGGGAATCAAGATAAAACGCCGTAAAAGCCCTCATGTGAATTGAGTGTTACTGTTGTACTTTTTTAAAGTGTCCAAAAATAGACTGTATGTGTTTTTTGTTGTAGTTCTTTCACATTAGGAAGTGTTGCTTACGATCAAATAAAAAAATGCAAAAAGACGACAATATTAAAAAGCGTTAAATATTTCATACAAAATTATGAAAACTTGAAACCAATAACGCGTGTATTATATTTTTGAATGGTTGTCAACATTTTTGTTGGTTAAATAAAAATCCAACAAAAATTTAAATTGAATCAATAAAAAAATTTGTAGAAATTGAAAAAATTTTCAAACAAGCGATTGTTTGAAAATAATTCGGCAATAATTTTTTCTGTGTACCGATAAATTTATCGAATATTGTGAGATGTGATGGGAAATTTTTTATTACAAGTAGAATTAAGGATGAAGATATAATCGAATCGCTTAGTGCAGTAGAAATTCGTTAACCTCATATCTCCTAAACTTAAAGAGATACAAAAATTTTAAAAAATATCGTTGTTAATGAACAGGGAAACCATAAATATGCAATTGCATGTTTTTCCTTGTGCGACCAATGAAGGCACAAACAATAATTTTATCCGTTTTAGAGCTTTTTATAAATTTTTGCATCGATTTGTAAGTGCATATTTTACTGTTTGTAGCATTTTTTTGCATTATTTAGAATTTATAGAGCATATTTTGCCTTTTTGTTTTAATCTGGACCAATCATTTAGTAAACCGATCAACTCAGAATCACTTTTTAAAGTGATCTAACTTTGTCCTTCCGTCCGTCCGGATGGTTGCCTGTCCATGTTAACCTTGTGCAAAAAGTACAAGTTGTAATCTTGTAGATATGTAATTCGATCAAATTTGGTAAATACATTTTTGGCTCAGTTATGTAAAACGCAACTTAACGCCAAAAATTTCATTGAAAGCAAAAACAAATTCAAAAATATTTCATAATTTTGTTTTTGCTTTCTATAGGAATTCACATTGATTTCGGAACCATGTTGTCCAAAATATCGAGCAAAATAAGTGCATATCGTACGTGACATAAAACGGAAGTGGTTTTGGGGTGAATGTAAAAAATACCAAGATCTGCGAATTGTGGGAGGTTTTTGTTCTTTTTTTAATTTTTTAAATTAAGCCACAAATTTTTCCTTTATAATCCGTAATTGGAAAAAAAATGTTTTTTGGATGGTTTTATAATGAACAAAATGTAATATCGTTCGTGACATACCGTACGTGACAGATTTTTCTCTTATAGTATTAACAAGGCATGAAATATATTTTTTGTGAATATAAAAACCTTAAAACAAACAAGTAAGAAAGTATGGTCGGTCAAGCCCGACCATAAGATACCCTACACTATAATATATAAAAAAAAAATTTGAGAGTGTATCGTATTTGGGACCCATGGCCAATCAAGATCGCCAGAACAGCATAATGCTTTGAGTTTAAGAATTGTATAAAAGTTATTTGTGCTGAATACTATTTAGTTATTTCCATCTATATGAGATTTGTTTGCCCCTAGCCGATTTAAGGAAGGGGGTTTATATGGGAGCTATAGTTAATTTTTAACCTACACGCACAACATTTTGACATAGTACCTATCCTAAAAGTCATTGACGACAATTTTTATGTAAATACCAACATTTATTAGGAAGTTAAGGCATTAAAAGCTTTGTTCGGGAGTATTACTTCTATGGGAGCTATGGTCAAATATGGACCGATGCCAAAAATATTCTGTAAGATGATTTTGAATGTAATAAAATAAGGTTTGACCAAATTTAAACTAATGCATTAAGTTGCATTTTAGTACTTACAATATCGTACGTGATGAGCTTTAAAAGCTTGTAAAATTTTTATTATAACGGGTGGTTAAATTTCAAGGGCCGATGTTGATTTTGAATAAAACACAAACTATTTAGGAAATTATTGTAATTTTATTTTATTATGATATATTGGTATTACTCAATTATGTATGGAACAAAATATCGGCCAAATGGGCGCCGCGACCACGGCGGCACACCTCCATCCGATGGTCCAAATTTTCGATGACCCTGAGGCATAATGGAGGTTCTATGCCGTTAATGTGCCGAATTATCTCATCCTTTAGCTCTTGAATTGTTGCTGGCTTATCGAAGTACACCTTTTCTTTCAAATAACCCCAAAGAAAAAAGTCCAACGGTGTCAAATCACATGATCTTGGCGGCCAATTGACATCGCTATTACGTGAGATAACACGGCCATTGAATTTGTTGCGCAAAAGAGCCATTGTTTCGTTAGCTGTGTGGCAAGTTGCACCGTCCTGCTGAAACCACATATCGTCCACATCCATATCTTCCAATTCGGGCCATAAAAAGTTCGTTATCATCTCATGACAGCGAACACCATTTACAGTAACTGCCTGACCGGCCTCATTTTGGAAAAAATAGGGCCCGATGATGCCGCCAGCCCATAAACCGCACCAAACAGTCACTCTTTGTGGGTGCATTGGTTTTTCGATAATCACTCTTGGATTCTCATTCGCCCAAACGCGGCAATTCTGTTTATTGACGAATCCACTGAGGTGAAAATGTGCCTCATCACTGAAGATGATTTTCTTCGAAAATTGATCATCCACTGTTGCCATTTCTTGCCACCATTCTGCCCATTCACGACGTTTGGAATGGTCAAGAGGCTTTAGTTCTTGAGCCAATTGCACCTTGTAAGCGTGTAAATGCAAGTCTTTATGCATAATGTTCATCAACGACGAGCGTGAGAGTTGCAATTGTTGGGCACGACGACGAGTTGAGGTGGACGGCTCTTCAGCCACACTATCGCGAACAGCAGCAATATTTTCTGCAGTACGAGCTGTACGAGCATGCACTGGTGTTCTCACATCTTCTACAGACCCGGTTTGCTCGAATTTTTCCACGATTTTTGCGATTGTACGCACATTTGGACGATCAAATTGACCAAAAAAATCACGAAGTGCACGATATGCATTTTGATTTGAACGCCCATTTTCATAACCCTTTCAGACCCAAGCTTTAAATTGCTTTTAAATTACCCTAAATCGTAAAAATCAAACAAAATATTTTTGTATTTTGTATAAGATAGACCCATAAAATATTCCTACAGGGTCCTTTTTGGCAAACAGGACATCGCACAATTGTGCAAAGAATCTTCGAGCTGATAAAACATAGAACTTTTCTAGCTGTTATTAAACTTAAAAAATTCAGATACTTTACTACCTTATAAGAAATAAAGAATATAATCAGGGGAGGTTCAAGTTTTTGTTCTATCTACTAATTTTTCTAACAGGATCCTTTCCACATTTACTTCTTTCCCTATGCTAATCCCGAGAAGCACTGCGCTTGTCTGCAGGAGACCAGTCTCCAGCGGGAATTAAAACCGCAACTTCCGCACTGATTGCTTATCTCACTACCAGCAATTTTACTGTCTATCACTGCCTATGTGTCCTTCCATTTCACAACAGCTACGATTTCGATATTGGTAAATTGGGATATTCGCCCCGACTCATTTCTTTGTCCAAATAGAATTTTACACTATATTTGCCATACTTGTACCTGTTGCTTCCAACCCATCTGGTGTAATGCTGCAAACAGTAGTATTTGTGCAAAAAGTCGGTCCGAAATATATATTAATGGATATAAACGGTCCATGACCATGACCCCAATCTTTAAAAGTTCACTAAACCAACTCTTGCAGTAGCACAGACAAGATTTCTCAGCTCAACGGATTGTGGTTTGGCTTAATTACTTCAAGTACAAGACATCTTCCCGTAAAAAATATCATCTGCCCATCAATTAAGTAATTCGAGATTTCTGTTGCCAATTCATTACACCATTTTTAGGTTGAACTCTCCAAAACTTATTTGTCGAGTGTGGTGTGGAGTTATCTTCAAAATTGCATTTGAACGGAGCTGTAAAAACTTATCGTGGGACATGGAGTTATAAACGGCAGTAATATTGCTTCCACTCGCCCAGTACAATCTTATCGTAGGGTAAAATGAGACAGCCCATCATGATCGCGCACCAGTCAAATCTTTTTATATCTGCTGGTACGTAACGCCATGACTAGTTTACTCAGCACATATATACATTTTAGCTTTTAAAATATTGTAATGGTGTTATTGGAAGTTCTGTGTTCGGAAATGATAAACTTTTCAATATAACGTGCCTGTTTGGTATTTTGAATCTAAAAACTGATGATAGTTGCGCTGTATCTGGGTTGTCCGAGGAGTATGATTGCCTAACTGGCGTACTTGTATTTACATTACAAGGGATCCATGTTTCATTAGTAACATTATCGTTAACACTGATGTCAGCATCAGAATCGTTAAAAATGTTTAAAACTGCCTCAACATCATACCTAATTCCCCTGTACAATTATTACACTCAGTTTAGATGAGGGCTTTTACGACGTCGCTTTGTCGACGTCTCTTTTGGTTTGTTGGTGAGCGGTGTAGAAAAGAAAGAGGGGTTAACAAAATGACTCGTTTTGTATTTTGCATGTCGTTTTTTACATTTCTCTTTTAACTTTTTCTGTTTACGTTTTATTCTTTTTCTTACTTTGAAGTGTGTGGTTGAAAATACAGTGAGACCTCGATTATCGATAATAGACGGGATCGGCAGAATTCACCAAGTGTTTCTTATTTTATGTAAATATATAACGTTTTATTATGTAAACATGAGGAAAAAAGAAAATTTGGCAGAACATGCTTCCACACCGTTAAGATATTCTCTTTCTTCGTTTATTTAAATTTCTTTTGATTGTTCAAAATTTAACGAAAAAAAGATAATTTGTTTATAATTTCGGATAATAGAGGCAATTTAAATCAGTGCAAAAAAATGTTTGTTTTCCGGTTAATCGAATGACGGGTAATCAAGGCCATACTGTAAATAAAAAAAAGACATGCATCCAAAAATCATCGTATGAACGCAAAGAGATTTTGGAAGTTGCTTTAAAAGGGAATCAAGATAAAACGACGTCGTAAAAGCCCTCATGTGAATTGAGTGTTAGATAGCACAAACGTGAGCATAAAACAAAATGTCATGTTGTGTCTGATCATCACAATTGTGCTGTCTGTATTTTCTTGAGCGCTGACTCCTTGTTACTATGCACAATATCAACACTAAAGAGCCTTTTTGTTGCAAATACTCATTATACAGTTACCACTACTAAAGCTAAAAACGTATTTCAATATTACTTTACAAAAACACTTTACTTGTGAACGCATGTTTACACTTGTGGGAAGACACAATCAAACTTAAGCTGTAGTTTTTTATTTCTGCTGGTTAGTTTTTTTCTTTTTATTTTTTTTTTTAACAGAAACAAGAACTCACAATCATTGCTTGCCGGTTAATAGTACGTTTCCACTTACATGTTTTGGGCCACAAAACTAGTTTTGCAGCAAAACAAGTGTTTTGCTACTTGTTTTCCCATACATTTTTTATGTTCGAAAAGCTCAAACAAAAACTAGTTTTGCTCCAAAACATGTCGAAAATCATGAATACAACTCTGGGTTATCCATTATTGGTGATTGACAATTTCGAAAAAAGTGACATATTTACCAAAATATCAAGAATTTTTAAATAGGTTTATGCAACTCTCCAGCAGATTTATTTGTTTGCAGCGTAAAAATAATAAAAAAAATATAATAAAAAGGAAGTAAATTGTGTGCTTTTATATACGTACATATGTATATGTATATATGTGTATTAAAAAACAAACAAGGAATTTTCATGTTGAAGAAAAATATTATTTTTTTTTTTTGGCTTTCATGTTTGTTTACAACATAAATGTCAAATTGATTCGAAAATTCAAACACCAAAACCAGTTTTACATAATGGAAACACTTTGAAACGTTTTGCCCAAACAAGTTGTTTTGCTCATAGTGGAAACATAGTATAATAGACAAAAAATTATTATTTCATGTAATTTGAGGCAAACAAAGGCAGATCGCACAATCGATTCAGCTAGGTCTGAAAGGGTTAATAAGTCTGGATAACTTTAACACGTTGTTGGATTGTGTATCTCTCCATGGTTCAAATTGAGTAAGTCTGAAATAGAGAAATGTCAAATAAAATTCGGAAAAAAACTTGGCGTTTAGGTGTGGTTCACATTCAACATCGGCCCTTACAATTTAACCCTTTACATACCAATTTAAAAAAAAAACCGATCAATATTTTTTAGCAGCAAAGGCTGATCCATTTCAAATGACAAAGACAAATGAGGTTTTCGCACCACGTACGTGACATTAGAATAGCATCCAAAACAAACACAAAATTATACCGCTAATCGAACTATATATGTATTTAGTCTTTCCTCATGGATCTTGTTAATTGTTGTTGTAACAGTAATATTAAAGCATAATTCCAGGGTTGAAAGTACCTATCTGTATTTAATTTGAAAATTGTTAGTTGCAGTTACGAAAAATTATTCAAAGAGAAAGTCAGTTTAAACTTTAATTTTTTGCCTTTTGAAAATTGTAATATGCTATAAGTACCCCGGCATAATAAAGTTTGGGTGTTTTTTTTTCTTTTTACCATATTTGAACAAAAGTTTCAAGAGTTTTAATTTTTTGAGTCGTGGTTGACATTCTCATTGACAGCCCATTTGCATGAAGGTCTATACTGCAACCAATTTTAATACTGACTTCCATTCAAGTAAAGATTAATTATAATTAGTATTGTGGTTATTTTGTTGAACTATTTATGGTTTTTAATCCAAATTTTTAATATTCTTAATTAGGCTTAAGTTCATGAAATTTAATTTTCATTAAATTATTTTTATGAAGAAAGGAATTTCACAACATGAAAATTAATTAAAATTGTTATCGATAATCTTTCATTCTTGACGTGGCTGGGGCTCGAACCCTGGCCGGCAGGTTACCATGACATGTTTCGATCGCAACCACTCGATCTCCTCAGATGGATTTGCCGTCTTACACTCGCAGCCATCGACGACTGCTGACGTCAATAGTCCAACATCAATCCTTAAACCAAATTGCATTTTAACATTTGGTAGATCGAAATTTGCTTTCCTGAATGATTATCCATTTTAATAAAAATAATTTAATGAAAATTAAATTTCATGAACTTAAGCCTAATTAAGAATATTAAAAATTTTGATTAAAAACCATAAATAGTTCAACAAAATAACCACAATACTAATTATTGTTAAAGCTAAGGCACGAGCTCTATGTGTACATTTGTCCTTCAAGTTGTGCTGAAAAAGGTCAACAGAAAAGAGAAAGACAAAATGAAAAAACAAAAAATGTACTTGGACTTCAAGAAAAATTCTTGACAAAAGTACGAAAAAAAAGAAGTAAGGAAAAAACATGTAAAATCAATTAAAATGGATAATCATTCAGGAAAGCAAATTTCGATCTACCAAATGTTAAAATACAATTTGGTTTAAGGATTGATGTTTGACTATTGACGTCAGCAGTCGTCGATGGCTGCGAGTGTAAGACGGCAAATCCATCTGAGGAGATCGAGTGGTTGCGATCGAAACATGTCATGTTAACCAGCCGGCCAGGGTTCGAGCCCCAGCCACGTCAAGAATGAAAGATTATCGATAACAATTTTAATTAATTTTCATGTTGTGAAATTCCTTTCTTTATAAAAATAATTTAATGAAAATTAAATTTCATGAACTTAAGCCTTATTAAGAATAGTAAAGATTAATTAATAATTTATAGATACCATATAGGGCCCATCTCTGAAATATTCTAACTGTCGGATTGGTGAAAAAGGTGTTTAGTTGCTAATTTAAAATTTAACTTTTTTTTGTTATTTATCGACCAGTGCTGCCCTGATTTAAAATAAAATTCGATTGCAATACGAAAGTCTTATAAATAGAATACCAACTTTCTTTCGCATCGAATTTCATTTGAGCATCGCACTGACTTTTGCATCGCAATATAAAATAAGCCCCCTGGTGCTGTTGGTAACGTTTTGCCTTTGGTATCTTTTCTCTCTTCGAAAAATTTGGTATAAAGATAGCATATGGTCCAGATAAAAAATAAAGGGTACTTTTCGTAATGTTAAAACGGAAAAAATTTTTACTTTTGGTAATCTCCGGAACTAGCGTTCCGGTTTTAGAAATTTCTTCAACAGAATAAAGAATGGAACCTTCTAATGGACAAAGGCTACATAAGGTTCCACTAAAGTGCTTAGGATAGGGTCCAGTGGTGCTAAACCTCCCATTCTAACCTCACTGATATCTCCAAAACTCAAAGAGACAGAAAAATCTAATACTTATCGTTGTTATTTAGAAAAATAAAACGGACAGGTGTCTGGTACGTTTTTGAAACTAGGCTCTTTTAGGGAGCACACAGGATAAACCCGAATTTTGGTACTTTTTTGTCACCTCGTCTATCTTTTAAACCAATAAATGTAAAAATAAACATTATATCACGTTCGAAACTTATCTAAAAAAAACAAATTTGGTACTTTTTAGAAATTCGAACATTTTAGGGTAAAATTCGTAACTATTGTTGGTACTTTTTTACAAAGTATTTTTCTGCATTCTTTAGGTTATACGTATTAACTGGGCTCCCACTACAATATTGAAATTTGTGATACTTCGATGGAGAGAAAAAAGTACCAAAAACGGGAAATACGCAAAATTAAATTTTTTTCGTTAGCTTTTAGGTTATATAACTGGTACTATTTTGAATAACCGCTAATACTGGACCTAGAAACATAAAATTCAACATGCAATATCCTGAGTGATAAGACTCTATGGGGGAACTTTTTGATACTTTTTTGGTCCAAAACTGGTACTTTTTAAATTTCCATTAATATTGGACCTAGAAGCATTAAATTAAACATGCAATGTCTTGAGTGAATACGAATCTGTAAGAGGGGCCTTTTGGTACTTTTTTTTTCTTTAACTGGTAATTTTGAAAAGTCTGTTAATATTGGACCTAGAAACATCAAATTAATCATTGCAAGGTCCTGATTGAACTAGAATCTGTAAAAGGGATTTGTTAGTACTTTGTATTTCTCTAACTGGTACTAACTTAGGATAGGGTTCAGGGCCGCTAAAACCTCCTATATTCAGAAAATATCAATTTTCGTTTTAGAGGAGATATTAAAGCAATAGTTGCCGTACCCAAAGAAAGATAAAGCCATTTCAACATTAGTACGCTGTTCACCCTCCATTCCGCCTCTTATATATCTTTCCGCTCTACCATCCCCTGACCGAATGCGAAAGCGACCAAGAGGGGACATACGGGTAATTGCTGCCACTCCGAAAATATCTAACCACACAGAGAAAACAGATTCGTGATCACAACCGAATTTGGCGCCAATCGAATTTCGTCGGTTGCATGTACTATCACACAATTCGGTTCCAATTACTGAAAATTGCGTTGCTTAGCATAATAGGTTTGATAGCAACATTTGAATTTTAGTACACTATCTGTCATAACATCAGATATTGTTAGTTGTTAGTATGATTATTAGAAACAAAATTGTGCTTATACCCGAATAAATGATAGGTGCAACTGAATTAACACATAATTGGTGTTCATAACAAGAGATTTGATTGTCGTTATCAATATATTTTTTTAAGGACTTGTCCAAAGGTTATCTCAATGAATGGAAAAATGGGTTATTTTACAGTACGATGTCCTAGGGTAGGACCATATAACCCAGCTTGCATTACAAAGGGGAAGTCTTAAAACTACTCCATGGTATACTCCAGAGGATTAGCTTTGAAATCGTTTCAAAACGAAAACATGTCGTTAAAAAACGAAGACATGTCGTTTCACTGCAAACTCTTTTTAATAATGACATGGTCCATACTTGCACTACTTTGGACCAGTCCAGGATAAAAATGGATCAAGAAGTTCAATATAATTTGCAGGGTATAAAAAAAATAATACATACATATGTACGTGTATATGTTCATACATATAAGAATACATCAATTACTTACCCCTATGTACCTATTAAGTTTTTCACATTTTCCATTTTTGACCGCAAAGATATTTTTTAAATAAAATATTAAAAATTAATTTAATCTATCAAATGTTTTGACAGAAAATTTAGTACGCAATTGGGGCTTTTAACTATTTTTTGGTTGTGAATTCCGAATAATTATATTTTCATTTGTTGTACTTGAATTGAATCTATTCCAGCAATCAATAATTAGCTGCAATAAATGAATAAACATTTATATTACAAAATTTATTGACGAAAGCGAATTATTGATTGCAATGACCAATATTCAGTATTGCCCTATATTAAATTCGGTTGTGATTCTAACCATTTGTACTAATTTATAGAACTTAATTAAATTAGTAATCATAACTAATAAAACAATTGAAGGAATCATATTTCAGTTGGAACATCATTTTTATAATCAAGAGAATTAAAAATCAGTTAGAACTATACATTTTTAATAGTTGCAATAATAAATCATGCTACTTGATCAATATTTTATTACTGCAACCGTTTTCCAACCAATTTGTTTTCTGTGTGCAATGTTGATGATATTTTAATAGATAATTAAAACACACAGGGTTTTTATGTTTTTAAAGCTAGGAATGTGAAGCGACAGATGGGCCACTTCAATTTTGATGAAATTTAAATCTTACGTAGATCGATCTACACACAATAAAACAAACAGGCTTTATACATGTCACTGTTGGGATTTGACAATTCTTAAATTGTACCGTCTCAATGGCAAAAATGTACCAAATTGACATAAATTGTACCAAATTGTGGCTATAAAATAAAAAAGTATAAATAGTAATAGTTGAAGCACAGCCGCGAATAACGTTGTAAACGCCACATTTTGCAAAAACTGTTTTTGAGCGGATAACCGTTAACCTTACTCTCTTACACAGTTTAAACATCAAATCACCAAAAATTAATCACCTTAACGTCTTCAAATTGGCATACAAAGTGTCAGCCAGTTGAAGAACGTTGCAAGTTACTATTAAAATGATGTAACCGAAATGGTCTTGCAGTGCGGAATAATGTTTTAAAAGCCTTTTGCATAAAAGTTTTTATTATCCATATTTTTAATAATAGAGAAAAACGTTTTTTAAAACAAGTAATCCTGCCTGTCAAAAAACGTTTTTTTTCTCTCCTGAAAAATTATGAGTTTGTAACTTAAAACGTTATTCGCGGCTTCGCTTCAGCTATTCAATAAAACAATTAAGAAAGTATAGTCGTTTAAGCACAGCCATTTGATACCCTGCACCACAAATTATAAGGACACAACTTCTAGAGTATACTCTATTTGGGACCCATGGGAAATCATGGACCTGCCAGAAAAAAATTATTTAAAGAGGTAAAGATTCATATAAAAGTTATTTGTGCGGAATATTTTTTAGATCTTCATCTATATACGATTTGGGTTCGTTTAAGTGATTTTAGGAAGGGAGATTAAATGGGAGCTATGGACATGGGCCTACCAGCACAATATTTTGTCCCGACATAGTAGCTATCGTAGAAGTTGTTGTCGCCAATTTGTATGTCAATATCAACGTTTATAAGGAAGTTAGGATTAAAAGCTTTATACGGGAGTAGTATTTGTATGTGAGCTATCGTCAAATATAGACCAATTCTACCAACATAATAAGATTGTTTATAGGCACACACACTATTCCGGAAAGAAGTTTGTTTTTAGACCATGTGAAATTATGGGCCAATTCTCACCATTTTCAGTAGGCTGAGCGCTTATGAATCACTGATGGGATTTGTGGTACAATTGTACCAAATTTGGTACAATTAAAACTTTAGTGGTACACTGGTACAATTCATCTCTTTTTGGTACAATTAAAAAAAAAATACCCACGAAGTTTTATCATTTCTTTGAGGTGGATTAACTCACTTTTCTTTTCAATAATAAAATTTTTAATTACAGACGTGAACAGAACTCCCAAAAATTTTATTATTGCTAATTAATGTTCGGATATTAAACTTACATATAAAGTACATACATACCAGAGATCAGCAATGAGTAGTGAAAAAGTGAGTAGAGCTAAATCATGACTCATAAATTCTTGTACTTATACGCACTCATACTTATTCCAATGTGATTCAAACTCATATTCACTCAAAAGTTTCATTTTATTCATCGTACTCATACTTACCAACATTTGTAGTGTTTGATTTAGAATCTACTCAAGTCAATGTGTATAGGCGAAGCAAAATGCGAGGCTGCCAGATTTGTCCCCGAAATAGCAAAGTGACGATTTGGCAATTACAGTTTACTAAAGTAACATGTATGAAGTAGACGATTTTTCGGCAAATTTATCTGGCAGCGCTGATTATTAAGTTGTGTGTTTTTTCTGTTGTGTTAAAACGGTAAATGGATGAGATAATGATTTGAATCATTGTGAGTATTGTATTTTCTTGAAATTACCCTGCCGGCAAATGAGTAGCTAACTACAAAAAAAGCCAACTTTAAGTTAGCTTGTATAGACTAACTTAAAGCCAACAACTAAGCAATGGAAAATTTACATTAACCCTAGAAAGATAAGGTACGTCTGCGAGACGTATCCCTTTTCAACTTTGTGCTCTTACTTTCACATTTGTTAACATACAACTTTCTCACGTTCAATAATCTCAGTTGTTGGCAGCACCTAGTTGGTAGTGGCAGTTTTTATGTTGTAAGTTATGTATTTTTTGAGAAATAAACACCAATAAACACAACATATGTCTGAGAGACGTATGGTTATCTTTAGTGTTACTTTTGTAGCGAAGACAACTTTGTGTTCTGGTTGAATTTTAAGGTATTGTTTAAAAAATGTGTTGTAAGCGCGGCTTGGGCGAAGCAGAAATTGGCGCTATTTTGCAAAGCGTGTTGGAGGACTCGGTTTCACTGGAAAATGTGAGCGAATCGGAAGATGAATTATTGAAGGATTGTCTTCAAAGTGATGTAGAAGATGAGCCTTTGACATCCTTAAGCCTGACGAGAATATACCACCGATTCAGGAAAATCCTCAAGAACCTGAACATTTTACTAATTCTTCCGAAAGCTGCGTTATTACGAACCACTTTAAGAAGTAAAAGTAAGTGGGCTACATCGAAGGGTCAAAGTGATGGCCGAGTTTCTTCAATGAATATAGTTCGTACGGCAAGAGGACCAACTCGGGAATGCAAATCAGTGTACGACCCAATTTCTACTTCGATATTTTTTACTACCGAAATAATTTCGGAAATTGTTCAATGGACCAGTGCCGAAATTTCCATAAATTGTTAAATTTTAAGGCTAGAAATTCCTATTTTATCGAAAACTTTAACCGACAACATTAAACAAATTTTACGAGATGCAGTAAGCAATGATTGAGGTTGTAGTGGAGAACAGCATGAATCAAAAAAGAAATAATACGGTGGCTTTTTCCATCAGAAATTAAACTTATGTCCAACATGGTATCAAATTTGGTATACCTGTATGTGGCGACCACAAAACTTAAATTTGTAAATCTTGCACATAATGTTATTCAAATAATTTTTTTTGGTTTATATAAGTTAGTACAGATAACATTATCTAGATAAAGTACAAAGAAAATATTTATTTAAGTTTTTAGAACCGAACTGAAGTCCTTTATTAAAACTCTTTAATTTTTGATAATGCTAATTGAATTTTATTTTTAATTTTATATTTATTATAATTTTCTGCTTAAAAATTATATTTTTTTAAAAGGAATCTATAAATAAATGATTTCAACAATAAAATTGATCAATATTATTTGCGATGATATCCTTTAAAGGATATCAACAAGCATACGTCTTTCAGACGTGTCGTTATCTTTTCAGTACAAAAAAATAACGTTATCTTTCTAGGGTTAACCAAAGTGTATACAAACACTGTATATTTTAAGTAGAGAGAGCCATGTCGATTGGCAAACAAAATGTCATTATAGTCAAAAAACATAGTTTTTTAATACAAAAACTACACTGCCCCGGTAGACTAGCTGGTAGCGAGCTAGTCTATCAGCACCGAGGTTGCGGGATCGAATCCCACCAGAGACAGAAAAAAAAAATAAAAAATAAAATAAAGTAAAATAAAATAAGAAAAGAAAAAAAAAAATAATTAAAAAAAATAAAAAAAAAAAATTAAAAAAATAAAACAAAATTTACTTTATTGACTTTGTGTAACTATATATTTTTATAAAGTTTTTTCTGGGTAGCTACAAAAAGTTAACTTTTAAGTTAACTGAAAGTAATGCAGAGTCGGACAATTGACTACTTCCTAGGACATCGCAATGTTAAAAAAGTTAGTTAATTACATATAAAAGTAATCCAATTGTCAACCACCACTACTTGAGAAATAGTTAGCTTTAAATTAATTGAAAGTTAACTGAATTGCCTGCAGGGTATAAATCAAGCTGAGGTCATTTATGAGTATGGGTATAATGTCGACGTCGCACTCATAAATATTTCTCTTGTGAGTATGAGTGAATCAGAGTAGTTTAGTTTAAATGATTTCTACGCACTTATACTTACAATTGCATGAGTCAGTATGAGTAGCGAAAAAACGATTCATTGCTGATCTCTGATACATACATTAGTATATGTACCCGTATCCCTGTAGAAGCCTAGGAATAAATGTCTCCAAATCGCCTCTTTAGTCGATTGTTTTGGTAAAACTGTCAGCCAAGTTGGTCTGCCTTTGCGAAAAGCGAGAAATAGACAAATTTTAGATTTTTCTTTATTTATGTACCCACACTACAATAGTGGAGAGAGTATTATGCGATTGTGCTGATATGTGTAACACTACAAAATAATACTTTCTGGTACTGGCTGGTTGCCTTTTCATGTAGTCTTGCGAGTAAATTTTCAAAATGTCATTGAAACGTCAACTTGAGATTTGTTTGCTTTTCAAATTAAAAAAGTACCAGAAAACAAACTAAAGTTACCGTGTTTGTCATATAGGCACATTTTTGTGTTCATTTACTTACATGGCAAGTGCCAAATTACACTCGCCACACTTGCTGCCTTTGCGAAATATGAGTATGTATTAGTAAAAAAGTGGGTGTATTGAGTTTTTCGAACTGGCAGTGGCATATTTAAATGCTCAGTTAAGTACAGGTCGCAATTTTTAAGGTAATTCAATGACATTTTTAATAAAGGTTTCAATTAATAAGTACAACGCCTTTCCGGAATAGTGTTTCAGCCTATAAACCATCCTTTTACGTTGACATTTACATTAAATTTGAACCAGACTTATTTTATTGCAATCTAAATCATCTTATCATTTTTTATTGGAATCGGTCCATTTTTGATGACTACCGTATAAATATTGGTATTGATATACAAATTGGCGACAATAGCATTTACGACAGCCACTTTGTCAAGATAAAATGTTGCGCTGGTAAATCCAAAATTAACCATAGGTCCCATATAAGCCCTATTCCTAAAATCACTTAAAGGCAAACAAATCTTATATACATAGATGGAAGATATCTTAATAATAGTCGACAGAAAAACTTTAACATAAACCTCATAACATAATTTTGTTCTTGCGGGTCCATGATTGCCCATGGGTCTCTAAAAAAAGTGTTATGAATTCTTACTATGATGCTTTTTTATTTTATAGCAAACTTTTGATACAATTTATCAGGTATGTGATGAAAATCGATTTTAAAAACGATACGATTTGAAACCGAAAATATTGTTTTTAGGATCTTTTAAAATAAATTTTAAATGCATATTCCTTTTTATTATTATTATTATTTTATTATATACGTTAACTGAAGTGTATTCTGAACGAAAATTTAAGACTTTAATTCAGAAATAGATTTTAAAATCCTTCGAAATTCATCACACCTTTTAAAAACGTTCGTTTTGAAATCGATCGATTTTCATCACATACCTGTATGTCAATTTGGTACAATTTTTCCATTGAGACGGTACAATTTAAGAATTGCCAGATTCCAACAGTGTTATGAATTGAAACCTATTTTCAAAATTTCATTAAATTACCTTTAAAATTGCGACCTGGGGCCTGATTCTGTCAGTCGTAATCGAGTACTTTCTCGATTCAAAAGCAATTTAATATCTTATTACTTCAGTCAATACTGAAAAAATCGGAATAATTTTTTCAGTTTTATAAAGCACTAGCTTAACCCGATGTGCTTCGCTACCCCCATCGTTGTAAAATAAAACTGAAAGTATTTTTAATATATATATAAGCAAATATTTATTTTTTAAATTATAAGCTGCTTCGTAGTAAGAGAATTCCGTGGCATTCAGTAGTTTTGTTTTATGGAGGTTATTGCTCTCCCTCTGTCAACCCCGCCCATTTTTCTTTTAAAATTTACCATAATAGTGGATTTACCACGTTTGAAGACTCTAGCTATCATAGTTCTTCACTAACGCGATAATTAATATTTGCATCTTATGGGAGGTATTGCTCCCCCTGCGCCTACCCGCTTTATTTTCATTTTCAAAAGTGTAGTTTACCATTAGAATGACTTCAACAAAGTTTGAATATTCTCACTATAACAGTTCTTAAGATATGCGATATTAAACATTGGCGTCCTATGGAGGGTACCACTTACCCCTCTGCTATTTTATTTCCATTTTGGGGCTCAGAAGACCCAACTACCAACGGTTCAACAAAATGCTTGCAGCGGCTCTTAAAATATGCGATATTTAATATTGGCATCCACGAAAAAATATGGCATCGCCCCTTTGTCCAATCACACCTTTTTGAACGCTACGACACATTAATTCAGAAAAATAGCCTTCTGTGAAAATTTGATGCCGATAAGTTTATTAGATATAACGATTTTTACTTTTTCTATAAAGGGGCGGGTCCACTCCCACTTTTTTAATTAAACGTATATCTATTCATGCCAACAACATATATACCAAATATTATCGCCGTAGGTCAAAAAATATCATAGATAACACGATTTAAAATTTTGGGTTGCATGGGCGTGGCATCGCCTCTTTGCCCAGTCACAATTTTATATAGCCTAATGTCTCTTCCAGGATCACAGTTACATGCTGTGAAAATTTCAAGGCCATCGGTCAAGTGGTTTGGCCTCCTATAAGGCACAAATATATATATATACAAATATACATACATACATTCACTTTTATACATATAGATTATAAGAAATTAATTTGGAAAAATATTTTTGATTCGTTCAGTATCGACTGAAATATAAATGCTTTCGAATCGAGAAAGTACTCGATCACGACTGCCAGAATAAGGCCCCTGTACTTTTCGAACAAGGCAACCTGGACAGACATCCAGCCAGCCGGACTAAGCGACATCGTTAAATCGACTCATAAAGTGATATTGAGTCGATCGGTATACTAAACATCGTCACCAAAAACTTGACAAGAATGTCACGTAGAACAAACCAAAGATTGCCAACTCAGCAACACCTGCTCTTCAGGTTACGCTGCTACAAAAACAACAACAAAATCGATTTGGAGACACTTGATTGATCCCAGGCTTCGTACAGGGATACTTATGTATAAACTTAATATGTTATTATAACAAATAGAAACTAGGAATTATTTCCTTTCGAACACAGAAAAAATTATTTTTCCAAATCGGTCCTATAAACAAATTTGCTTTTTCCACAAATCATTACTTAAGTTGCCTTAATTCCGTAAAATATCAATATAATTTAAGAAAAAAATTTTTTTCGGAAAAACTAGATAACTCCATTTTTCGAAAAAAACAAGACAAGTGACATTGATTTTCGGTTTTAATGTCCAAAAATAAGTTTAATGAAACCAGAAATGTAAAACATTATTTCAAATTATGTTTTGTTAAATGCGCATGCATAGTAACATAAATTTAAATTAAATAATTAGCGAAATGTGTTTAAAACTTTAAGTGTGTTTTTCTCGTGTTTTCAAAAAACGGAGTTATCTAGTTTTTCCATACGGCCACAGAATTATACAATTTTTGGTAGTTCTGGTCAGGAATAAAGATATGTTTGTATGTAATCATAAATTTAAAAAAGAAAAAAAGTGAGTTAACACACTTCAAAGAAATTATGAACTTCGTGGGCATTGGTTTTTAAATTGTACCAAAAAAAAAGAGGAATTGTACCACTGTACCAATAAAGTTTCGATTGTACCAAATTTGGTACAATTGTACCACAAATCCCATCACTGATACATGTTTCTTTATAGTTAGTCAAAAGTTCATTCTGAGCGGGCAACGCCGCGGAAACGGCTTGTATTTTATAAAGTGTTTTTATACAGTATTTAACTTTTTTGCAAAACCATAAGCCCGCTTTTGGTGAAATAAATAAGAATTTTTAATCTTCTATATTCACAAAGAGCCCAATTATGAATACAAATTCCACGGGAGTTTTTCCCCTGTTCCCACTTCTACAATTGAATTTATATAGGAAACATGGGAGAAGGGAGAAGACTCCCCGGGGAATTTTTATTCATAATTCGGCTGTTAAACTGATTATATAAGAATTCGATTATATGCCTCATAGTGGCGTCTATGTGAATTTAGGCTTATAGTTACATATTAGCGATATTGTCCACAATTTGGCTGCCCCTAAAGCAGTGACGTCCAAAATTTAAATTGTGGTTGTATTGCTTTTTATTAGTATTAGTGAATAAAGAGACAAAAATTCTTAATAAAAATACAAAAAATATGTATGCACCCGCCGCATGTGCACTCGTCGCTTGGTAATCGACGACTGAATTGTGTTCTCTCGTGGACTAAATGAAAGAGCTTAAGAATGCGTGTGAAGAATGTGTGTGAATTTATTTCCACAATTGTGGTATGGGCTGGACACCAATGCCCTAAAGGATCTGACTATAAGCGAAAAGTACTGTAGCTTTATTAATTTATTTGTTTGTATATGAAGGAAATCAGGAGTATTTTATTTAGATAATGGATAAGAGTATTAAAAAATGAAGTATTACCAATTATGTACTTTCGTATGTTTTGACGACCACTGCATAAAAATTAGTTATTTTGAATGGAGAACAAATTTTTTTCTTTTATAATTTCTAAATCTTTATCCATCTATATATCGTTACTTTAATATAGAAAAGCCCTAACTTACATTTTCCTTACTTTACAGGAGAAGAAAAATACTTAATAAAAATTGTAGTATTGTAGTTGGTATTTTTTTAACGCAGTTTTTTATTAAATTGTTTAGAGAATTAAATAAAAAACTGCGTTTAAAAAAATCGCGACTACAAGACTATAATTTTTATTAAGTTTTTTCCTTCTCCTGTAAAGTAAGGAAAACGTTAAGGCATAACCAGAATGTGAATAACGTGGCTTAAGCAACTGAGGGAATACATGTAAATCATATGTGAGGAGGTCCATAACAAAACGAAATAATTACATTTTTCAAGTTTTTTGATTTTTTGATTGAATCCCATTCTACACATTGAAATCTATATTACCGTCATTATAAAGCATTCCAAAACTCAATAACTACACTGCAGATCAATATCAAATATACTGGCCCAGAGCAAAAGGCAATAATTACACATATTTGCAATAAATCTTCACAAGAAATTTAAAAAAAGTCAACTTGATAAATAAATTATGCTCTGGTGGTAACTCTTAGATAACTGTAAAACGTAAGGAATTTTTGTTTAGTTAATATCTTTTGCTTTTGTTATGTTGATTGTGAGTAATATTTTCGTACAATTCATAGCAAAATGAAATAAATACTATGGATTCGGACCAAAACGCAATAATTCCAAATTTGTTATCGAAATAACTTTAAAACAAACTGTCAGATAAAATAATTAATTTGTGATTAGTATTATTTTTTGTAGACAATAATACTTCAATAATTGTTTTTTAAAAAAATTATGTGCTACTTACTTCAATTACATTTTGTCGTTTATCCAAAAAAATGTTATGGTGTAATTATTGCGTTTTGTTATGGACCTCCTCATGTGTAAAACCATGTTGAACTTAAGGGAACTTTTTGTTAAATTTTATGAAACTGTAATTTGCTTAAGCAAAGTGCGAAACTAATCGCACATTCCGTACGGAATTAGATTTTTGTTTGTTTTTTAAATGCATGTTTTTTAAAGGCTTTTTTTTGACAGTAGCTTAAGTTTGTTTATGCACATTTTGGCTGGGCCTTAAAATTTAATTGCTAACAATCTCTGCAATTTTAAATCACCCTCGTATGTGCCAAAATACAGAGGGCAAAAACAACAAAAAATAAAATTAAAGCAAAATAAACACATTTGAAGTCTGTGAAGTCTGATTTTTTTTTCATATTGCATTACCAATGACATCTATATAATTTGGACGATTTTTTCTTTAAAATGATCGCCATGGTCCAACTAAAATTTATACGAAAAGAAAATTTTGCTCCGCCTGCTTTTACGCCCACTTTTTTCGAATTACCTAAAATCAGAAAACGGCTCCATCGATTTGACAAATTTTTCTTTCAAATGTTCGTATTAATCCATTTTCAGTTTTTATCGAAATAAAAATTTACCACTCCTACTTTTACGCCCACCTTTTCTATTAAGCGCATAACTTGAGAACGGCTTGACCGATTTGGACGATTTTTTCTTTAAAATGATTGCAATAGTCCAACTAAGGTGTTACGGAAAGAAAATTTTGACCCGCCCACTTTTTTCGATTTACCTAAAATCAGAAAACGGCTCCATCGATTTGACAAATTTTTCTTTCAAATGTTCGTATTAATCTATTTTCAGTTTTTATCGAAATAAAAATTTACCACTCCCATTTTTACGCCCACCTTTTCTATTAAGCGCATAACTTGAGAACGGATTGACCGATTTGGACGATATTTTCTTTAAAATGATCGCCATGGTCCAACTAAAATTTATACGAAAAGAAAATTTTGCCCCGCCTACTTTTACGCCCATTTTTTTCGAATTACCTAAAATCAGAAAACGGCTCCATCGATTTGACACATTTTTCTTTCAAATGTTCGTATTAATCCATTTTCAGTTTTTATCGAAATAAAAATTGACCACTCCTACTTTTACGCCCACCTTTTCTATTAAGCGCATAACTTGAGAACGGCTTGACCGATTTGGACGATTTTTTCTTTAAAATGATGGCAATGGTCCAACTGAGGTGTTACGGAAAGAAAATTTTGACCCGCCCACTTTAACGTCCACTTTTTTCGATTTACCTAAAATCAGAAAACGGCTTCATCGATCTGACTAATTTTTCTTTCAAATGTTCATATCTTTTTAACGGATTTTAAAAATCGAACGCATACATTTTTCCTAATTTGGACAGGACAACGTCTGTCGTGTCAGCTAGTTATAAATATTCGGGAATAACCGATTCAGCTTATTTTCAATACCAAACAAATCAAATAAAACTCTTTCAATTTTAACTTTCTCTTTGAATGTTAATAATTTTTTTTTATTTATTTTTCATTCTAATCGCAAAAGTTAGTCGAATATATAATTAATAATAATAAAAAAAAATTGAGCTGCAATTTCTGGTTTGATTTTGTTTCAATCAAACATTGCAAAAATAATTACTTTTTTTATATTTATACTTTTCACAATTAAATAATTTTCTTTAACAAAAACATAACAAACTAAATTAAAAAAAAAAAACATTTCACAAATTACAGAAAATATCCGTTTAAATTGTATTTTCAAAATAAAATGAATTAAAAATGTTAGTAAATACTAGATATGTAATTAAAATAATAAACTCAAAGAAAAAAATTGTAAGATAAAAATAAATGAGATTTAAAAAAGAAAAACAAATTACATACAAAATTAATAATTACACAATAATATTAATATGAGTATCGAAACAACAATAATAATAGAACCAAAGACATGTTTATTTTTAAATATTATGACATATTTTGGTAGTTAAATAGAAAACAGTGTAGTAATGATCGTAAAACGAGTAACTTTAAATTGAGAGATTCTTTTTTCAAAAAAAAAAAAAAAAAAAATTTTTTTTTCTAAAACTATCAGCAACACAGAGTTGATTTAAAATATTTCAATTGCTTAATATACAGATGGTTGTAATTTTTTTATTTTTAAAGTAGTTATTATCAATCTTTAATTTTGAATATTGTTTGATTGTTTAGTAGAAATACTTCGTTGAGGGATTTGATTACGATTTTGGTGTTTTTATTTTGATAATGGTTACTTGTTGTTTTGGTTAAACGATTTAAGTCGTTCTTGTTTATTGGCAATTACGGAAACGTCTATAGATGCTTTGTACGTAGACAAAAACACATTTCCAATCGGGCCTCTGCATCACAACCATATCTTCAACATCTAGTAGGGGGGCTATGCCGGCTTTCTCGCTAATAAAGACAATGATTAAGAAATATTATTAATTAATTATGTTGTTTAAAAATTTTTTTAGAAAAACTCGTTTCTAAAATTTTAATATTTTTTGTTTGCTTTAGTTTTTCCCCCTGATTCTTAAAAAATAAGACAGGTTTATAAAAGGTTTATTAAACATATTTTCATAAATCATGCTAAAAAAATGCATAAAATATAAAAAATTTTAGTTACATAATATGCTCTTGTTGATCAGGTGCGATATGTATATCAATTCCTGAAAACAGAAGTATTTTTACTAGATCTTACAGCCGTTATTTTTAACTAACTCCCCTACAGATAATATTGGACTACGTGGTCCATTGTGGCTTAAATGGACTACTTACAACATGGTCCAATGTACTGTTATAAGAAATTAACATGCGGTGCTGCCAACAACTGCATGATGCATACTTTTCTATAGTTTACAGTATTACACATTGGTAGCCCTGATGGTGTCCATTATTAGTTGTTTATTTAAAAGTGAAAGTTTGTGAAATTTGTGGATAAAAGGTAAAAAAATTAAAAATTCCTAGTAAATATATTTAATAATAGCAATAATAGACTATAGCACCCGTATTCCGTAATTCGCTTAGGTAAAGCTAAATCTCGTTCGCTAAAATGCCTTAGAGAATACAAAATTCAAACATTTTAGCGATGACATTAAAAGTTAAAATTACGGCGAATTAAATTGTTATGTCATTGCCAAATTTAGCAATGAATGTTGCAGTATTGTATTCGTAGCAAAAAATCGCTAAATCAACTTTATAGATTTTTAGCGATAGAGATTTAGCTTAAGTGAATTACAGAATACGGCCACAGTACACACGATAAAAGGCGATTAGTAAATAATGAAAAAGAAAAATGCTTAAACTACCCCTTAAGTGTAGTCCATACTGTAGTAACATGTAGTACTTTTAAAATTAACCCACTTTAGTACTCAATGGAGTAGTTTAGGGACTACTTCGGTCCCCTCCTAGGACATCGTTATGTTAAATGGACAACCTTTTACTCATATATTTGGAGTACTCCTACTCCTTTATGGACTACTCTTTACATGCATGTATGGACTAGTCTCGTTATCTGCAGGGAATGAAGAATTTGTCAAAATAAGAAAGCGAAAAATCGGCCAAAAATATTTCTCAAAAAGAATAGCAATCATTGCGCAATGGATTGCTCTTCTGATCTAAATTAAATGGAGCAATCAAATGTTACGTTTGCCGCAATAAATATTGCTACGTGGAGACCCGGGGTTATGCTCAAATGTTTTTTTTTAATAAAACTAGCAACGCAAGAAAATTCTGGCAGCACTGCTAAAAATCTGCATTTGTTAGCATAGCGTAGCGTCTACAACTGATACCCTGCAAATAAAATTGGACCACCTGATCCATTTTGATAAAATTGACTACTCCATGGACTGGTCCGATGTAATGCAAGCATGGACCATGCCATTGTTAAAAAGTGTTTGTAGTGAGACGACATGTCTTCGTTTTTAAACGACATGCTTTCGTTTTTAAACGACTTCAAAACTAATCCTCTTGAGTATACCATAGAGTAGTTTTAAAACTACTCCTTAGTGGTCCAAAGGTGGGTTATATGGTCCTCTCCTAGCACATCGTAATGTTAAATAGACCAGGTTTTTTCCATACGTATGGGTTACTTTTGGACTAGTCCTGGTCCCTTGTGGACTACTCTTTACACACGTGTTTGGACTGGTCCTATTATTTGCAGGGTATAATGAATCTTATCGTGATTGGCAAATTTAAAATACGCCTGCGACTGTATGGTAATAGATTAAAGCAAATAAGTTCACGTTATCTTTAGTCTATAACAAAACAGTCGCAGGCGTATTTGAAATTAGCCAATATCATATAAAATATCGTAACTTTTTTATCATAATATATACAAAAAAAAAACATATGATATCATGATATGATAAACAAAAATAGCTTAAGCGACATTTTTTTAAATTTTCATTTTTTTTAATAAATTAATTTATTGACAACACTTACACCATTTCCTAAAATGTCATAGTCACAAAGGCATCGTTACGATTTTATAGCAGAAAAATTTTTAGCTTAAGCGCCAATTTTCATACAAAATTCTCATGATATACAAATAATAAAAACAAGCCTTCTTCTGTAAAATTGTGTTTTTGTCGCTTAAGCTTTTATTTGCGGTAACGGCTCGATGTGACCTGTCAAAATCGTACACATATCGAACTATTACCGCAAAAATAGCTTAAGCGACATTATTTTCAATATTCGTTTATTTTTTAATAAATGACTTTATTGGCAACACTTGCACCATCTCCTAAAATATCATGGTCACATAACTCCCCGTCTACAACTGACATGATTTGCTGTTATAACTTGATGTTATAAAAGCGTTGTTAAAACATTTGCATTAACAACCGTGTTATAACATGAGAAAACCTTTAACAGTATGAGTCTATACTTAACACTAAGTGCCGGTTCACACAAGTCAAGTTTGACTCGTCAAGTCTTGAGCTTTTAGGAAAGAGGGGAAAAGAAATGGCATTCCCTTTACCCTTCTCTACTAAAAGCTCAAGACTTGAAGAGACAAACCTGACGTGTGTGAACCTGCACTAACATCATATTAGTGTTAATGTTAAGCATTTCATGTCAGTTGTAGACTGCATGTAAGGAACCGTTACGATTTTATAGCAGAAACAATTTTATCGTAAGCGACAACCTTCATACAAAATTTATATGAAATTAAATAAAAAAAAACTTCTCCTGTAAAATTTTGTTTTTGTCGCTTAAGCTTTTTATTTTGCGGTAATGACTCGATATGTGCATACATAGGATAAAAACATTTAAAACAACTTTTCGTTTTATAATATGTTACGGACTTATTGAACCACCTTCGTATTATGTACTTACTCAGCCACTGTGAAAGCTAATTCGAAATTTTTTCTTCTATTTTTGGGGGTTAGTTGACTATAATCGAAGGCATCTGGCAAAAAATGATGTATTAGGGCGCAAAACGCTAAACCATTATTCCAGCTCGTGCTAAAGTTAGTTATTTCGATGTTCTAGAAAAATTTCAAATAAAGAAAAATAAAACTTCAATTAACACCAAAACAGCGAAATATAATAAATATTTATGTAAAAATAAAAAATCGTTTGAAAAAGCAGACATGCCAAGAAATTATGTGTATTAGGGCGAGAAAAAAAAACATTTGTACATACTTATATTTAAACAAAAAAATTAAATTACAGCCTTTTATAATTTTAATGAAAGCTAGAATTGAAATCTCCGTCTTGAGGGATCTTACCACAGGAACACAATTGCACTGCAAGAACGTAAAAAAGCTGATAAAATAGAATTAGATCTTTTTACTATCGGCCTTAGTCATAAAAAGTTAAACAGGTTTATAAGAAAGGTTAATTAAACAACTTTTCATAGAAAATCCGTTTTATAAACTTGTTTTATTGTTTATAACTCAGGCCGATAGCAAATAGATATAAATCTATTTTATACTCTGGTTATCTCCGCATTGTCAAAGTAAAAAATACAATTTAAAAAAAAAATTTGTAAATTTGGGTGGGGAAGCAGCTTTGCCATTATTCGTTAAGGGTTATAAGGACGCCCTTGTTTTTCTCCCTTTTTGCGTTTTACAATTCGTCTGCATTGGTTAATGGTTGGGCGTTGAATAACTGCGTTACAGCTTTTCGGAGTTCGGCATTTACCGTTTGTTTTTAAACCAACATTTTACATCGTGCTAGTTGAGTACCAAAAATAATTCATTTTAATATTAATAAGGGATTAACTTTTAAAGTTTAGGCTTCCTACATGAATATGTTGTAGGTCGTAGCTTGTGTAAAAGGCCTATAAGGCGTAAGCCTTAATTTGTGCTGCATAGTAGAAAATGTCAACACTAAAAATTAATCTTCAGTGGATTTGCTTTGCTGTAAAAGAGTTAGGAAACTTTAAACATAACCAAATCTATAAATTGTACCGTTACTAAACGACTGATTCATCATTGCAAAGCCTAAACGCATGAAGCTTTAAAGTATAAATTTGGAGCAGAGTTGGTCTCTCGCCAAATCGATCGATTAAGAATGTATTTTTCGAAATCGAATTTTTATGGGATAAAAAAGGGTAAAAACGAGTTAATTCGCTAACCTCATACCTCCTAAACTAAAAGAGAAAAAAAAGGTAATACTAATCCTTTTTTCATTAAACAAATAAGCAGATACGTGGCTGGTACATTTTTGAAATTCGGCCCTTTTGGAAACTTTTTCTGGAACTTTTTTGTCACAACATTTATCTTTTAAACCAACAAAAATAGAAGTAAAAATTATATCACGTTCGTAACTTATAAAAAAAAAAAAGAATATAAATTTGGTACTTTCTCGATATTCGAACAGTTATGGGGTAAAAATCATGCCTTTTTTTGTACTTTCTTTATAAAACATTTCTCAACATTCATTGATATAGTACGTATTACATTATAGGCTCCCACTACAACATTAAAATAAAAAAAAAAAAAAAAATTCAAAAAGGGGAAATACGGAAAATGACTTTTACTTTTCCGTTTTACATATCGTACTTTTTGCATTTTCTATAATATTAAACATAAAATCATATGAAAAATCTTGGTGCTTTTTTTGTAAAATCCTTGAAACTAAAGCTTCGTACAGACGATGGTCAGATCTAACAATATTGGTAAGCGACGTTGCTTAAATTGCATTAAAATTGGCTAAAATGTCTTACAACTGTGTGAACATTGTAAGCTCATTTGTATTTGCAGAAGTTTAAAATTAATGCATCTGACAATGGACCATTGTCAGAAAAATATTGCTGTTGGCAACGCCTGCTTACAATATTGTAAGATCTGACCATCGTCTGTTCAAATCTTAATGCTTTGTCATATAAGTATGTCCACGAAAGAAAGGGAGAGAGGCTAATGAAATAGCGGATTAACTGCCTGGTTTTCAAACTTTAATACAAATTTTCGTTTAGAAATTTATATTGAAAACAAAAATGAGATTTTTTATTGTTGTTTCAATATACAGTGTAACCTCGGTGAACGCAACCAATAGAAATTTTGGGCTGCTGCGATAACTGAGTTGTTGCGCAAACCAAGTCACAATTTTCTAGTCATATTTTTTTATTTAGAATCTTATTTTAAGCCAATCAAAAATTTTATAAAAAAAACTAAGGTTAGCTTTTAATAATCGTATTTATTTGATTGAAATTAAGAATAAAAACAGAAAAACAAAACATACATCTAAAAAAAATTAATAAAATATACATTCAAATGTATGTATGTTAATTTGTACTGATGGTTGTTATCGAGTTAAAGATTCATTACATATCGTTTTGACAGATATGCCACTTTCAAGTTTCAATTCTTAAGAAACTTTTTTTTGTTCACACACGTTTAGTTTGACTCGACAAGTCTTGAGTTTTTAGGAGAGAGGGGAAATATATGGATTTCTCTCTTCCCTTCTCTCCTACAAGTTCAAGACTTGATGAGTCAAATTTGACGTGTGTGAACCAGCACTTTTATTGTTAGGTCTAGGTTCACACAATAAAGTTTTCTTTCAGAAAGTCTGAGTTTATGGGTGAGAGAGGAGAGATGAAAAGCATGTTCTCTTCCCCTCTCTCCAATAAACTCAAACTTTCATAGTGTGATCCCAGACTAGTTTAAACAATTTTGTCTCACGAAAGGCATTTTTGTCATTTTGATGACAGAACTTAATTACTTAATTGATTTCAAAACAGAAGTACATAATACGCACAAAATATTTGTCATTCTTAGAATAACGGTAAATCAGAAAGACAATTGCACTTAAGCATAAGATTTTACATACACACGTTTAAGTTTTGAATTTATTTATCAAAAACCAAACAAAAAAAGCCTTACTTGTTTTGCTTTTGCTTTTTTGAGGCTTTGTTTTTTGAAAAGTTGCGTTTACAGAGTCACCAATGTTACGAAATTGGGTGTTGCGTTAAGCGAGGGGTTGCGCATATCGAGGGTTGCATTCAACAAGGCTACACTGTAACTTATTTTATTTTGAAAAACAGGCAGTAAATTTATAAAATAAAAATTTTAATTTTCTAGTATTATTTTGAAAAGAAAAAAATATGTTTCGACGATATTGTGAGGTTGTTTTAGGAAAGTTAAATTCAAAGTTCCCACGACGTTCGACTCAATTGTGTTCCTGGAGCATTCCAATTCCAAAATATAAAATTCAAAGCTTAGTTATATTTACTAAAAATTAAAGCATAAATAAATTAAAAGCCTTAAATAAAATGTATTCATATTAAATGTTTCTTTAAAAATAATTAAAAAATATTGTACAATATAATTGTTTACAACATCAACGTTAAGTGACTTTATTATTATTTAGTAGTATTTATTTTTTTGGAATAAGTAGCGTCTGTGGTTTTGTTTGTTTGTAGTAGAGAAGTTTGTTTGAAGAAACTCTGTACCTCGTATTCCTGGGTTTTCGATTGACACCACTGTAGCAATTGTTCCTTGACAGTGGCGGCTTTAGCATTTAGGGCTGGATCGGTAAATTTGAATATAGGTTGATTACCGGTCGCAGGTGAGGCAGTTGAGCCGCCTCCAGGTGCTGTCGGTGTTGTTGGTGATCTGAACAACAAATGATTTACATTTATTCTATATGCTAAATATGAAAGTAGGTATGTATGTATGTTTATTTTTAACTCTTTTGAATTTTTATTTTCATTTTCAATTGTTCATCTAAATTGTCTTTTAATTAAATTAAATTATATTTTATTTGTTTTTTTTTTTTTTGTTTTTGTTGATTGGTTAAACAATAAGAAAATATGTATACTACAATGTTTAAAGATATGTTTTATATATAAAAATAATTATTTTAAAGATATAGATTAGGGCACATCCATAAAGGTATATGTTAATATCAGAGAGAGTTATGCTGGCTGTAAAATTTTTTTTTTTATGGAGTTTGACAATTAAGGTAGAATTTAGTTAAGGTAACACGCGTTAGTGCGCGCGCGCTCTGTCGTCTTCTGTCAAAAAAAGTTAAACTAGTGTATTTTCATAAAACAAGCTACATGCAAAATATTTTGACGCCAGAAAGTTGGTTAACTTTGAACTTTTTAAAGTGTTGTTTTTTTTTTTGACAAGTAATCAGCTTACAATAAAACGAATAATTTAACAAATTTGTGAATCATGAAAGAAAAACTTATTGAAGAGCTTAAGCGGCACATACACTTGCAATAAAACTGTTCAATTTTACGTATTGAACAATTATATCGCCAATATGTTTGTGATATTCGAAGGTGGCACAATATATTGGCAACAATAAAAGACTTTTGACTTTTATTGTACAAAGAAAAGAAAGTGAAATGTGTTGGCAACATTGTACAATGCTGTTTATGTTATTCCTATAGGTTATGTTCACCTTTATATTGAATGAAACCATTGTGCGACTTATTGCATAGTATAGGACAAAATGGAAATAATATGCCGAATATAATACACAATAATATTAAAGCCGCTTTAAAAAACTTTTGTAACGCGTGTTGTGTAACTTGCAATTTTTTACGCGCTAAAGTTTTTAAACGCACGATACTCGTCGACGAACTATGTACTTCCACCTTTAGAATAGGTACATACAAGGAGGCGCATACATAGAAAGAATTGTTATCCCATTTCAATACGAAAATAGCATATTTGATTAAAAAATGTTTGAATTTTCTGGGACGATAAACATTGATAGAAAAAAGTTTGTAGGTATAGTTATTGAATTTTAAATCAACAATCAAGTTTATTGAGTCAATAAAAAGAGTTGTTGAACAAATTTTTTTTTCAACAAAGTGTTTACGTGATTTAATAAAATAAATTGCTGGAAATTTCGAATAAATCAAACAAAATGTTTATCGAAACGTTATTTATTTATTTATTAATGATGATGTTCTAAATTCCCAATTTGTATACTTTGACAAATACCATAAAATTTATTTTTGGCTGGTTGCTTAGTCCAGATTAATGATCTGGCCTAACCTTGATCCAAAGTCTTAAAAAAACGAGAGATATTATATAAATACAACTGTAAAGCGAATGAGAATTACAAACACTTTTTATTTATTGAATATGAAGAAATATTTAATTATTAACGGCCTTCTGACACTACATTTTTAATGCATTGTTGAAGTTTTACTGAACAGTGCTAATGCGGAGTTCAGTGTTTGATGTGAATGGTCTTGCGAAAGTGCAAATGCAAAATATTGTAGCTTTTGTTGCAATCCAACAACAAAATATACAGAATTGCAATTGTCACATCATTGCTTTGGCGCAACACTAAAACTGCTTAGCTTTTTTCGTACATGTATTGCGTTTACATCACTGATACTCGAACAGCTGTCATTTGTAAACAATAATTTAAAATCGTGAAACAAAATTTAAGATATGGAGCCGACAACTCTTAATAAAAAACTAAAAAGAGAAAAACCTAACAAAAAGTGAACGCCAGATGAAATTAAAACTGTTTTGGATTATTTGGAGGAGTCAGAAAACATAGAGGTTAGTATTTCAAATAAGTCCGTAATTTTTCAAAAGCAATTTCTTTATTATTATTATTTAGACACCAACAGCTTAAATGTTTTATAAAAAATTTATTGAAAAAAGCGGTATCGATGCAACCTGGGATATTATTAGGTGGAAGGTACGATACCTTAATGCATCTTATAAAAAGGCCAACGATTGGCGTAGTTCTACTAATGCTGCGATAATATTTTCTTTTGCACTGCTTTGTGGCATTTTGAAACAATTTCACAAAATTATCAAACCAATAATTCCGTAAAACAATTGTTATCTAATTTGCATCTAGCATTGCAAAATTGCTTAAAATACCGCTCACTGTCAATGATAAAATTATTGCACTAACAAACCGTTGCAACCTAAAACGCACCAAACATTAATACCATGTTCACTCGGACAGCAATATTCGTGTTTCGCTCTCTTATTCCTGTTTCGCGCCCAAACATGATTGAAACGACTTGTTTCCCCATACAAAATTTTGAGAGCGAAACAGGTCGTTTCATTTTGAAACAGGCTGCGAAACATGAAAAATGTACTATCATCTTCAATTTTGATAACATTTATCGTTAGTTTATCTGAACTAGCTCTCAAAAAAATCAAAACAAAATAAAATACAAAATAAAAATTGATGTTTAATAAAATAAAGTGATAATTATCAAATAATAATATTAATAAAAGTATTAAATAATATATTTTTAACTTTTAATTACTTTTTTATCTGTTTTAAATAAAATCACACTAACAACACAAAAAAAAATGTCAAAATGAAACCAGAATGAATCGTATGAACAGCATGTTTGACAATCTAGTTTCAGAGAGCGAAACGAGTGGTTTTTGTCGTCGTATGAACATAGCATAAGCAAAGGGTTACATAAGAAATTTGATTTAAATTTTTAACTGTCATTACCATCCCAAACATACAAAATATCACATCTCTAATAATATATAAATTGGTGTATGACGCACCCTGTTTTAACTTCCTGGCATGTAAAAATCAAATTCTAACACCAGCTGCTTGTCATGCTTTTGTTTACATTTTTGTTCTTGTAAATATTTGTCTTTCTTCTGTGTTGGTATAAAATAGTGTGCAGCAAGCGTTAGAAATCTTAATCATTTTATTTGTTTTCAACCTATTTTAACTTCCTCGTCTAATTTATTTTTTAACTACATCTGACAAGTTTTTGCATTTCAATGCAAAAATACTAAAACTATTTTACAATGTCTCTTCGTCTATTTGTTGTTGTGTTAATATTACTTATCTTAAGAATCAATGTCAATAGAGGTGATGATAATGTAGTGGGTGCGTTATCATCAAAGGAAACCGAATTGTGCAATGAAATACCCAGATCTGATATTGAAAAATATTTGTCTACTAAAACGCCTTATCGGGTAGTGGCCAATTTGAATGATAAACCAAAAACGTATAAAGGTAGTTGGTATTTGCAATGATTTTTAAGCTATTTATACTTATTTGAAAACTTGTTTTACAGGTTGTCAACCCTTACGCATTTGGTCGGTGATACGTCATGGTACTAGAAATCCCAGTAAAAAGGTTATAGAACATATTAGAACTCTAATAAATTCTTTGAGGGATAGCATTTTGGCAAACAAAGATGTTGAATTGTGTCCTAAACATTTAAAAAAATTAAGGGAATGGAACTTTAATGCCACGGCTGAAGAACAGAAATATTTAGTGGCAGAAGGAGAAGATGAACTTATAGAGCTTGCTGAACGTATGCAAAACAGATTTCCAACTCTGTTGCCCGATGCTTACAATCCAAAGCAGTATTTCTTCAAATACACCGCTACTCAAAGAACATTTAAGAGTGCGCAAAGTTTTGCTACCGGTTTATTTGGTAGACATCGTATTGGTAACATAGTTTATCCAGAGGCCTTACACAAAGATCCCGTATTAAGAGTAAGTGATATTTATTAAATTTAATTATTTTAACATTTTCAATGAAAGATGAAGTTAACTTTTATTTTAAAATTTTGAAAACATTCCTGTGCTTACCGCAGCATTACTTTTAATATGGTAATACCTAGTTTCCGCAAGAGTTGCCAATATGTGACATTTTTTAGAACATGGGAAATTGGGAAATTCATTTAAAAAAACCGAAATAAAAAAACTTAGGATTCCAAAATTAAAAAACGTAAATATATATATATATAAAATGAATCAGCGAATAGCCACATTTTTCACGTTGGTGTTAAGAAAATGATAGAAAGAAATAACCGAAATCAAGTTTTCTGTCATTTCTATCCATCATTTTCTTAACACCAACGTGAAAAATGTGACTATTCGCTCATTCATTCATTCAATCAAATTTTCTGTCATTTCTATCTATCATTTTCTTACCAACGTGAAAAGACTTTAAAAAAGTTTTGCAGCAAATGGTTCTTAATCTAGACGGGGACAAAATAGCATTTTCTTAAAATTTTTTCAAAAATTTAAATTAGACGGGGACAAAATAGCATTTTCTTAAAATTTTTTCAAAAATTTAAATTAAAAAAAAACAAAATAAAAATTGATGTTTAATAAAATAAAGTGATAATTATAACATAATAATATCAATAAAAGTGTTAAATAATATATGTTTAAGTTTTATTTACTTTTTTTAATCTTTTTTAAAAAAATCACACTAACAACACAAAAAAAATGTCAAAATGAAACAAGAATGAATCATAACGATAATTTCCCGTAAGAATGTATTAAGCGACACTTTTTTCGAAAATGACTTTTTGATGTGGAACTATACTAGAAGTTAAGCGCCACATTTTGGCCTGGGTTTCGCTGCCCTATCATGGATGCAAAGGAAACTAGAGTGAAAATAAAATTGTATCAACCGTCAAGTTTTCTCACTGGAATAATGTTGCACCCTGTAATTTGTATTATCCGCCAAAGAAATTATGCTAAGCCACATTTTTAAATATGTTTTGTATTCTGAAAATCGCTTTCAAAATATGTTTCTTTCACTAAAATCCGAAAAATAAATAACTAAATGAGACGTTTTTTTCGTTTCCTACACAATTTTAGAAATGTCGCTTAATACATTCTTACGGGAAGGTATCGATATGAACAGCATGTTTGGCAAACTAGTTTCAAAAAGCGAAACGAGTGGTTTATAACGTCGTATGAACATAGCATAAATACCGCTAATGTATTAAAAAAATTTACCAAGTGCTAAGAGTTTAGCTGTATTAAGATAAATAGCAATCTTTCAAAAAATTTAAAAAGTTATCGATAAAAAAATGAAGGAATGTCAAAAAAATGTAAAATTGTTCAACTTAAAATTGACATTTCATTCTTGAAATATTAAAAGTGTAACGAATCAGCGGTTTATGAGCTAATTCAGCGACTTACCGATTTTTGTTTGTTTTGTTTTTAACAAAAGAAAAACCGAAAAAACAAATTTTGCTTACATCTTTTATAGGTGCCTATTTTAAACTAAATTCGAGCAGTCGAATTAGCTGATCGAACGAATTTTCATTTGGTATTATGGCGCGCATTCGATAAAAATTTACTGCTGTGATTTTTTTAAAGGCTCAGTTAGTCTTTACTTTCTGTTTATGTTCTGTTCCGTGCCGTTCTGTTAGGAAATTGTAATAGTTACTTTTTCTGTAACAACTTACAAGCCATTTATGGCAAATTTATTAGTTTGGCACCGTCCACTGTTTATTTCAATAACTTTAATGTACATAAATTTGAAGAAATTAAATTTAATTTAATTCTTTAAATCAAAAAACAGTCCATTTCAATATAAATATGTATTTTTTATTATTTATTTTGCTGTCACTTACAATTACTTAACAAGTTTTTGATTTTAACAAACTGAACCGCAACAGAACAGAAACACTAATCAATTTCATAGGTTTTTCAATAACAAAAACAAATCAGCTGATTCGTAACAGAACAGAAAGTAAAGACTAATTCTGCCTTAATTCACAGTAGTACATTTTCGATCGGCTGTCACTTAAAATAATAGATTTTTGCTTACAAATTTAAAAAATAATATTAAAAAATTATGGTTGTTTTCAAATAATTTAGCTTCAGTGGGTTTTCATTCCACCATTTTACATGCTGAACTTTGATGCCCATCATTTGGTCAAAAAAGAATTTTGTTCCATAAGGAATATGACTTGCATAAAATAACCAAAACTGATAAAGAATATGGTATTTGGTATACGAACACAAAAAAATTTACAAATAGTTACATTTTCAACAAGGCTTTTACATTTATTTGTACCGTCGAAAGAAAATTTTTGTTTTCGCTGAAAAATTCGATGTACAACGAAATTTTCGACAGTGCTGCCAACTCATAATACCAAATTTACATTCGATAGTCTATGTGCGATAGCCAGCGAAAATCGTTTATCGAATGTAACTCATAATAGGGGCCATAGTTTGCTCTTTCCAACATTTACTGTTTCTTTCTATCAATTCAATGAAAAAAAAATTTTGTGTCTATTGAGTGCTATTTTGCAAAGCGCAATTTTGATAAATCTTTTCACTGAATTAAATAAAAAGTTTGTTGGTTTAAAATTTTTTTTTTTTTTAAAAACTGTGTTGTTAAAAATTTTCTTAAGATATTTTTTCTGTGTACGTAACGTTATGATTTAATAAGTGAATACCTACATTTTTATTCGCTTTAGGGCTTTATTTGTTTAATATTTTTGGCTTTTCTAAAATCTTTGGAAAAGGTTTCCTGATGAGCTGGCCTTGGCAACCAGTGAAATGCGCATAGAAGCTAGTTTTCCCTCAACAAAGAATTTCAGTGTATTTATCAAATATGAAAAATTGGGAATTAAGCACGTCATACGGAAATCGTATTAATAATAAACTTTGTATTCCCGAAAATAACTTTGATAATATAATTGCATGTGCCCGTGCATAAAACTGAATTGGCAAATTGGTTTCTTTGTTGTTTTCTTACGAAGATAATGGAATGAAGCAGTTTGTTTTTTAATTTTGTTTTTCTTATAACCCACTTACAACTACAATTCGAGTCGGAAAGAACCCAACCAATTGTAAGAGGATGTAAGAAGAGATAAACTCACTGTTTATTGTTGGTGCTTTATTTAAGCTTTGATATTGTTACAAGTAAGACTTGGAGTGTTTATAATTCTTATTCGCTTTAGGGTTTTATTTGTTTAATATTCTTGGCTTTTTTAAAATCTTTGGAAAAGGTTTCCTGATGAGCTGGCCTTGGCAACCAGTGAAATGCGCATAGAAGCTAGTTTTCCCTCAACAAAGAATTTCAGTGTATTTATCAAATATGAAAAATTGGGAATTAAGCACGTCATAAGGAAATCGTATAAATAATAATTTTTGTGTTCTCGAAAATAACTTTGAGAATACATTTTTGGTTTACGTCTTTTTTTTTTTGTTCTTTTTCAGAATTATCTTTGAAAAACTTGGAAAATTTTTTGATGGAATTTTTCTTTTGTTTTTATGTATTTGTAATAGGTAGCTAAAGCGGCTCATACACTTGCAATAACCTTGTTCATTTTTAAGTATTGAACAATTATATCGCCAATGTGTATGTGAAGGTGGTATTCGAAGGTACAATGTACAATGCTGTTAATGTTATTCCTATAAGTTTTGTGCACCTTTTTATTGAAGGAATAAATCGTAAATTGTGCGACTTATTGCATATTATAGGACAAAATATAAATAATATGGCGAATATCATATACAATAATATTGCAAGTGTATGGGTAGCTTAAGGTAAGTTTAAGTTTAAGGTAAAAAAACGCGGATTCAAAAAAGAACCAGCACCAGAACCATTATATAACTTGCTGTTGTGAACGTTTATAGGTTATTTCAAATGAAACGAAAACGTACATGTGTGAAAGAATTAAGCTTGGGGTCCATACCACGCGTTTTCGCCTCTACGCAGCGCATGCTTTTATAACCTTACTTGTGTTCTATGTTTCAATTTGTCAAAATCAGCTGATTTGTTCGAACGCTGCTTGTGGCGCTTACAAAAGTAGAAAGTAAACCTACTTTTCGCCTCAAGGCATCTACGCTTTTGTGCATGTAACTTACTACGTATAACTACACAGATTCTACTTTTTTAACAGCTGCGTATGCTGCGAAAAAGCGAGTAACGCGTGGTGTGGACCTCCAGCTTTATAAACCGTCTGTAAGTTGTCAATTTTGACAGACATGTGCAATTACAGATTAATCGTAGAAGTTTCAAAGACTGTAAAATATATATCATGTAAAAGTAGCTATTCTAAGCGTTGCCACATTTCACGAATCTTTTTTTTACACTGAAAAGCCAAATAGCTTAAAAAGTATCCTTTAGATACAAAAAAGGGACAGCCAGCATAACTCTCTCTCTCTCTCTCTCTCTATCCTGATGCATATATATACCTTGTGTAGATATAACTTGATATAGATTATTTTGTAAAATACAATTTTTTAACTAACTACGTAAGTGTGTAAACGAATGGTTGTTTTTCGTCAGAATAATGTGTCCGTAAAAGGCCAGAGAGTTTACCGTGTATTTCGATTCAAAAGAAATAATTTACGAGTTCAAAAAATTTGTTCTGCCTACATATTACGATTTTCGTACTCGTTCGGAACGATGGCAGAGTTGTATTCATAAACCAATGGGAAATTTATGCGCCTATTACGGTTATTAACTCAACTTAGTTGAATTGAAAGTGAATTGAGTTGTTAACCGTAAGAGAGGCATTAATGACCCAGCGGAAAAATGTAATCCATAGGAAACGAAAATGTAATACATATTATATTGATTAATTTTTGATTCCAGAACTCATAACTCTTAACACAGAACATGTCCTAGGATTGTAATAAATTATTTAAATGCATACTGGGAATGACTTAAACAGAACTTAAGAAGAAAAAATACGAACATTTTTTACGAACAGAAACAATGCATTCCTTGTTCTGCAAATGTGAGAATATTAGTGGTAATCAAATCATAATTATTGTGTCAATAAAATTACCTTCTCGATTCCCATGAAAGTATTATTATTCTTTAGAAAATAATACATTATTTTTTAAGTTATTTATGTAATCCATTCCTTATTTTCCCGCTGTGGAAAAGTTATTGTTCGTAATAGTAAGTTGCAGATTTGAAAGATGGGTTTTTTCTTATGGGTGATTTTTAAAGAGCTATAGGAAAGTTAAAAAAAAACACATAAAATTCAGAAAAATGCATGAAATCTTTATTTGAATCGATAGTACGGTCCATATAATTTAATGTTTGAAGATTATTTCATGCAAATGTTGACCGTGACTGCGCCTCAAATGGTCCATCCGCTGAGTCCAATTTTGGCATACTCTTTCCAACATTTCGGCCGGTATCTCATGAATAAATGCTTCAATGTTGTCTTCCAATGCGTCAATTGAAGAGGGCATGTGTCTAGAGACATGAGCATTAACATAGCCCCACAAAAAATAGTCTAAATGCGTTAAATAGCACGATCTAGGCGGCCAATTGATCGGTCCCGAACGTGAAATAAAATGTTCACCGAACTCGCCTCTCAATAAGTCCATTGTAAAGCGTGCTTTGTGGCATGTGGCACCGTCTTGTTGAAACCACATGTTATGCAAGTCAAGCTCTTGCATTTTGGGCAAAAAAAAGTTGGATATCATCTCACGGTAGCGCTCACTATTCACATTTACGTTACGATTCGCATCATCTTTGAAGAAGTACGGTCCAATGATGTCACCAGCCCATAAACCGCACCAAACTGTGACTTTTTCTGGATGCATTGGTAGCTCTTGCAATGCTTTTGGCTGATCTTCACTCCAAAATTGACAATTCTGTCTTTTTAACGTACCCATTGAGCAAAAATGAGCTTCGTCGCTGAACACAAGAAGCGCGCGATGAACTTTCTTAACAGAGCACGCATTTTGATAATAAAATTCAATAATTTGCAAACGTTGTTCGTTTGTAAGACGATTCATGGTTAAATTATAGACCAAACTGAAGATGTTTGAGAGTGAAACAAAACACGAAACGTGCGTCAGCTGTTTAAACCAGTGTTGCCAAAAAGATAATAGCTAAAAAATCACCCGATATCGTAATAAACAATAAAAATTGTTCGAGCTCGCGAATTATTTCTTTCGAACCGAAATACGCGGTAATCCAAAATATTTTTTTTATAAATAAGGTTATTAATAACTGGTATTTTTATTTTGGGAGAATACAACGTTAAACAATTGTTTATTTTGCTTCCAAGTATTTATAAGACTTTAAATTTTAAAAGATTTGTTTGACTCATAATTTTTTTTGTTTTTCATCTGAGAAAAAGAGTTTAACAGAAAATTTTAATAATGATTTAGTTTTGAGGACAAAAAAAAAAAAAAATTAAATGAAAGTAAATTTTTTACACACCATAACCATATAAATATTTACAAATTTTAACATAATTAATTAATTCTAAAATCTTTATATTAAAGTAGTTACCAGACACCTTTAGAAGAGTAAATATAAAAAAATACATAAATGGAAATGATATGTGTGCTGTATTTATTGTGCAATTAATTTAGAAGTTTGTAAATATTTTACTTTTATTTGTTTCCTTGTTGTAATTTCTGTTTAAAAAAAATATGTATTAAATTAAATTCTTACTTTGCAGATTGTGAGTTTGACTTGTCAAGTTGTTTAAATTTTGCAAATGGTGATACAGGCTTTGCTGCTGATCCTGTGACAGTGTGCGTAGTCACTAAAATATTAGAAAGTTTTAATTAATTGAGGGTATGGTAAATATTAAAAGAAATTTTTGAAAAATTTCTTTGATAGTTTTTACCTAAAGAAGCAAACTATTAACAAATTCTAACCATTTATTTCACAAGAAAAAGTAAACGTGCTATATTCGGTTGTGCTTGAAATGGGATCTATAAATATAAACGAAACTTTAGAAAAACTGACCTCAAGCTATATTCTATTGAATGCATTTTTTTCTTTGAGGTAATACTCAGGGGATGCCCCCTACTAATGCAATTCATTGTGCTAGTATTAGGAAAATAGATTTTAAGGAGAAGGAAAGAGGGAGTAAAGCCTGTAGACTTTTAATTTGAATTTTCCAAATTGTAGCCGACTGGGCAGACTTCTGCCGGGAGTTTATTCCACATACGGCTAGTTCGACCGAAAAACACTGGACAGTCGACAACGGACGGATGTGATCTGCTGGAAAGGCGCACAACCCACATTCCGACGCTGCTCTAGTGAGTTAAAAGAGCTGGATACCCTACTGTCAATGATGAGCTTTAACGCACTCCTTTGCACCCGATCCAGAAGCTTTAAGTTAGACCTTGAAGCCCCTGCCCAGATATGGGAGTTGTAATCCATTTTTGGTCGAGTATAGGCTGTATAAATAGTGAGGAGATCAGACAGAAAGAAGTAGTTTTTGCACCGTTTAAAGAAACCGAGACACTTGAAAGCTTCTTTCGACACTTAAAAAATGTCGGTTCGAACGAACGTCAAATTAAATTTTCATGCCCAGAGCATCAAGAGTGCTTGATTCCTCAATAGCTATTCAACCCATGGATACAGATAACCCTGGCCCCACAAGACGTCTGTGGGTCAACATACAACATTGGGTCTTACGAGCATTAAACTTTACCCTATTTGCAAACCCACTCAGAGATTGTCGTAAGGTCATGATTGTGTGTGTCGTTCATATTCTGTCTCATAGCTACAACTTCAGTAAGGCTTGGAAAATTAACGACAAATGCTGCTGTCATCTGCGAAAGAATATATATGATTGGAAGTAAGGCCCAGGAGGTCGTTAAGAAAAATAAGAACAGAGCCCTGCGGTGCCCCTGAGTTCAAATTAAACTCCTCCGATGACAACCCATCTAAAACAACACGTATTGAGCGGTCTTTGAGAAAGCTCGAGATAAATAATTTTACCGACACCAAACGCAATAAACTTGAAAACGAGTGCACCGTGCCACACACGATCAAGCGCTTTGGAAATATCCAGAACAACTACTTTGCTTTCTCCAAATTGGTGAATAGCACGACTCCAACGTTATGAAAGAAACGCTAATAGGTCTACCGTAGAACGAGTTCTGAGAAAGCCATATTGTCGATCACATAAAAGAGAATTAGACTCCAGATAATTTACCAAGTGGTGATTGATCATACTCTCCATGACCTTCGAGAGCGTAGAGCAAATTGCTATTGGTCAGTAGTTTTCACGGTTTTGCTACGATTTTAGGCGTACTAATCTGTTTTTAGGGAGTGGGCTTTAAATCTGGCCTACAGTAAATTATAGACCGATCTTGACCAAATTCTGCAGCGTGATTTCTAATTTTATGAAACTTAATTAAAACAAATTGCACCACAAAAGCGTGTTTTCTCAGAGTGCGCTTTATATAAGAGCATATGGTAAATTATTGATCAATCTTAACGAAAGTTGGGAGAATGATTTCTAATCTTATGAAACTTAGACAGAAGAAATGTTATTACTATAGCATTACTTGTTATGGTCTAAGTCGTGCATACTAAAGTGTTTTCCAAAAATGAGTTTTTTATGGGGCATGTGATAAAAACACTACGCCACAATAAAATTAACCTTAAAAATTAAGTATTTTTTAAGCTAAATTGGGGCGGCTGAGCGAAAATGGAGTTTCTCTGGAGTTGTAAAAGATATTTCCAAAAATCTTGATACCTGTTTATCTGAATTATACAAAATTTAAACTGTTGAATAAATATGTTTTTCCCCATAACCCATATTTATAGTGTGTTGATCGGATAAAAATGCAATCAGTTAAAGGCCTTTAGATTTGGAAAAAATTGCCTTAATAGAAAGACTGAAAATGTTCAATGTTGAAAAAACGTAAAAAAATAATTTGTTTTTAAATCTAAGGGCAACTCAGTGAATTTTTATCCGATCAACACACTATAAATATTGGCCGAAAGAGGAAAAACATTATTCAACAGTTAAAATTTTGTACAATTATGTTATAATAGTTTTTATAACAAAAATACAAATTTTTTAGGGAGGTTGTTCCATATTTCTACAGAAATGTCTACTTTTTGTTATGTTACCCCAGCATGTAATTAAGCGTGAGCAATGCTGCTCAAATTGGTCTACAAATTGGCCCTACACCAAAACACAGGGTCATCCATTTAGTGGCTTCAAAACTGTGGGTTGCCAAAGCTGCTAGCTGCATAATATTTGTCATCTGAAGTGTCATTTATTTAGTGAAAGATTTGCTATTTACGAATATGAAGCGTTAAAATGTGACCACTTTTCGGGGTGATTATCGTCGTCAAATTGACCTACTGTGCAAAGAATCATCATCACAATGTAAGCACGCCCGAAAATATTGCTTCTGTTAGTGAAAGTGTGGCACATAATTCCAATATTTCGATTTGACGGCGTTCTCAAAAAATGTTCGCTATAGCCGTATGTAAACCAATTTTCTGACCCACGGTTGATTATTATGAACAGTATGATATGTGGTTTCAACAAGACGGTGCCAGGAGCCACACAACGCAACCGTTTTCGTTTTGAAAAGTATGAAAGTGTAAAGTATGCTAAAGTACTATTAGATTTTGAGTCGATTTCTTCAAAATCTAGTCACGAATTAGATTTTATATTTTGCTCAAAATCTCGTAAATACTAGATTTCTCATCCGAAATACTGATTTTCCCATAACATCCTGGTATAAAAAACCCTGGCCACTAACTATTCCTAAGCCTATAAATGGCTTGAAAGAAAGATCTTTAGCTTTTGGACACATTTGCCCGTTGTATGGAATCTGCATTGCAGATTCTATACTCCTGGAGTATCTTCTGTGGACTTGGTGTCAATCCACAGAAAACTGTGTTGGTACTCTTCACCAACAAGTAAAAGGTTGGTAACTTTAAGCTTCCTAGGCTAAATGGCACGGAGCTGATAGTCTCGAACAGTGCCAAATATCTGGGCGTAATTGTCGATAGTAAACTATCTTGGGAACTCAACATTCTTGCGAGGGTTGATTGGGCCATTGTGGCCATATACCCCTGCAAGAGATCTGTGGGCAGAATGAATCTTTGATGCGGTGGTTAAACCGATCCTCTCCTATGGGGCCATAGTGTGGGGGCCTGCCATTAGTAGGGCGCGGTACTGCAGGATGCTTAGAAAATATATAGGTTGGTTGCGCTGATGATCACGGGATCACTTCGATCGACACCGACATTGAACTGGCTGCCAGTTGACATCATGGCCGAAAAGCAGGTTCTAATTTCCACGATTAGGCTGGGGCCAGTAAGCCTATGGTCTACGCTGAACAACGGTCATGCCGGATCACGCTGTGCGCATAATATGATTTGGCGGGAATGGACTATTGCACTACGGAACCCTTTTTCGTTGATTTGTTCACAGTTGATCGTGGTTATGATGATGAGCTGGTCGATAACACACGATCTCTTGAACCGGCTCTTAGGGTCTATACTAATGGTTCAAAGATGGACAGTAGAGTAGGTGGAGGTTTCTCCATCGGAGTATTGGGCATAAGGGTCTTTTTTAGGCTCTCGGACGGCAGAAGTGTACTGCAGGCGTAAATCTCTGCCATAAGGTGGTTGGCAAACTGGCTGAGGTACTATCGTATATCGAGAGATGTAAGTATACATATTTACGGACAGCAAAGCTGCCATTGCAGCTCTGGTTGGTGTCTTCAAGACATCTATGTTAACAGTGGAATGCCGAACGTTTCTAAATGAGATCGCGGAACATTCCAGGGTAGCGCTGACATGGGTACCAGGGCAGAATGGATAACCAAACTGCGGAAGGTCTGGCCAAACAAGTCTGTCTTTTGGACGACATTTTCGTCAACGGCCTGATCGGCGTTTCAATGGCTCGCTGCAAGACTCTCATCAGACGTGAGTCGTACAGAAGGGCTCAGGGGAGATGGCAGGGGAGCATACCAGGACTTTATGGCCTGGCTACTACGCGGCGAAAATGCGCGTGCTTCTTGGTCTCGATATGGACCAAATAAGGACAGTGATATCGGTCAATCGGGTCACTGGGTGATAGGGACTCATTCGGGGAGAATGGGTCTTGATTATAATGACTACTGTAGAAGTTGTCATGATGATGAGGAGGAGACGGTGTTTCACTTTCTCTGCCAACGCCCTGGTCTCAGGGATATTAAGTTTAGACATTTTCGGATACCGAAATTGCCATGTCTGGACGAAAATCTATCCCTCTGTTCAGCAGGGAGTCAGGGTGGTTCGAAGCTGCAGTGACCTCTGGGGAATAGTCTGGTTGCCTCTTGCCACTGGCTAAGGGTATCACGAAGGTACTGCTTTAAGCATCCAAGTGAGCCGACCTTGTGGCGACTGCCGATCGAACCTAACCTAACCTAAGACCTTTAGCTTCAACAATTAAATATTTAAGGAAACAAAAAAGACTTTTTGAATCACCTTTAAAACCTTAAAAGAGAGTATAAAAATGAGTAACATTACAAATAACTCTATAATAACTTCTGCTCCTTTAAACAAGTCCATATTTTTTAATTTTTCCTTGCAAAAAATTTGCTTATCTACATGAATTTTATGTATTACATTTTTTTCTAAATATTTACCTTTCGTTGTTGTAGTTACTACAGCTCCATCCTTTTCTTTCGTTTCAGTTTTTTCAGTGGTAGATGAAGAATGTTTTTGTTGTTTTTGTTCTATAGAAAACAATAAGGGGAAAATTAAAAAAAAGCAAAAATATAACAAATTTATTAAAATCCATGTTAAAAGGTAAAACAAAAGACAACAAAGGAAAAAAATTGACATGCAGCATGTTGCAGCTTAGAAAGTACAAGTATGTATGACAAACAATTTTCATACTTTTACACTAGACATACATAAATATGTACATACAAATAAAACTACAAACTAAATAAACAAAAATAATGGAATAAAAAAAATAATTAATTAATTATACATAAAATATAATTATTATCTCTAATATAGATACTACATACAATAACATGTTTATATATTATATAAACGTATATTTTTTATATACCATACACTAAAATCTATTAAAAAATACTCAAAAATGAATGCAAAAATTTTGTTTTAGCAGAAAGCGAAAAAATGATTTAAAATAGAAGAGAGATCAGACAATTTTTAACCCTGGAATGGTAAACAATGCCTGTGAGACGAAGAAAATTTTAAATTTTGCTATATTTTCTGAAATATTACTCGTATCTAAGCGTTGCCAATCCAGTTGATTGTTGTAAGAGACAGTGATGCCAACTTATTGAGAGCAAAAAGCACTATTTCGAGCAAAAAAAAAACGTAAAAAAGCACTATGCCACTAATAATTTAAAAAAAGCGATGGCGTTGATGGGGACCATTTTCTTTTAAGATTAAATAGTAAATACATGTATTTACATTTGTATATAAACATTTTTAAATATATTATTATTATCTTCAATGAAAATAATATCATCCAAATCATTTGGAGTATAAATAAAATAAAACAGTTTTAAAGTAATACAGTGCGAGCTCGATTTTCTTAACTCGAAAATATCTATCCTGTTGCAATTACCGAAAATTTGCAATGACCGACCATTGTTTTTACAACTTAATGGCAGCATATATTCTAATAAACATCCTTAAATTTTATCGTTTAAATAAATCTAAATTAAAATCGTGCAAAGTTTAATAAAACAATTGGCTTATGATATTATCCAATTATTTTAACATATGTATGTACGCTTCTGAATAAAGAACACACGTAAGGTGTAAAATAGAAAAAACATGTATGTTTGCATTCTGATACTCAGTCAAACCTTTTTTCAATAGCACTAGAGGTAGAAGTGCACAACACGTGGAAAACTAAATCGCATGAAAAAGGGCAGGTTACACAACGCTCTTTATAAAAGTATTTTCTGTCAGCTGTTTTTAATTTATTTAACACTTTGCATATACCAAGCTACGGCTCTTTTTTTGTTTTTAAAGTCTTTGCGTTTTTGTTACGGTTTCCAACTGCATGTTTTTTAACAATTCCTAATATTTTCGAATCTATATTCTATTTTTGAAACAGTGTCTACATTTTTAAAAAATGTTTACCGAAATACATCGTTTTTCTTACGATTACTAAAAATATTGTCAACGCTAAAAAGTGCAAAGTAAAATTTCCAAATTGCTAGGAAGCATAGCTCTAACCTCGTAAATAAAGTTTTTGGTAAAACGAATGTAACTTTCTTTTATCGCTTTTTTTTTATCATTTGAAATCTTTACAAGCCTTTTCAAAATTGTACCCCAAATAGCAAAGTCAACTAAATCATCAAAAATGGTGGAAAAAAATAAAAATTGTAAAAAGCACTAAAGGCACTAACGAAAAATTGAAAAAGCACCAAGTTAGTGCTTTTTTTTAGTTTGGCACTATGGATAAAATTTTGGCGTTTTGAGGCATCAAAAAGCACCATAAATAGTGCCAAAAGCACTAAGTTGGCATCACTGGTTAGAGTATGCGCGCGGACCTTTTTTTTTTGTTTTGCATCGTTTTGTTTGTAATGCTGGGTACACACTATGCAACGCGTTTACGCAATCTAGTGAATTAAATTCATTTTCATTCATTCTAGATTGCATCAACATCAAAACGCTTTGATATTTTGAGATTGCATGTAGGTTGCATTGTGTGTACCCAGCATAAAACAGCCCATACACGTTTCAATTCAATTGTCAACTGAGTCTGTTGTTGTCAAAATCAAAGCAAGGCTTTGTCAATTGATTAGCTTGACAGTTCTCGAGCTGGTTGAAGAAAAAGATTTTGATCTTTTCAAGTTGACTACTAATGGCGTTTTCTTTTCTGAAAAAAAAGTGTTGAATAAGTGTTAAATTTGACTTGGCAACATTTTTTAAATGTTCCCCTAATTTTTAAGAAGTGTTTCATATTTTACGTTTACAAAAGAACACAAATTTCATCATTTAACAATAAACTACAATAAGCGCAAGGTAAATTCAATTACAGGTGGTGGCAAGACTACAACAGTCCAAAGCCAACAGAAATAACAGATGTTTTTTGTATTGCATTGTTATGCTGGGTACACACAGTGCAACCTACATGGAAACTGTTTCAATGCAACCTCAAAATATCAAAGCGTTTTGATGTGTATGCAATCTGAAATGAATGAAAATGAATTTAATTCACTGGATTGCGTAAACGTGTTGCATAGTGTGTACCCAGCATTAGTGTTTACGGCTCGAAACTTGCCACCACCTTGTACTGAATTCGCCTTGATCTAGTGCTGCACTCACGCCGCTTTAATTAAAATGAGTGTTGAACATGTGGCATTTTTTTAATTTTAAGAGGGACATCATCAGAAAAGAACGCTTTACACTTTTAAAATAACACATGTTTTTCAGTAAAGAACATAAAAATGTAAAAGGCAGAATAAATGCATAACTTTACTCAGAAAAGAAAACGACATACATAAGTCTTTCAATTCGATTGTACTGTGTGTGTTCGAGTCTCCTGATCAGCAGTCAAAATTAATGTTTGTAGTTTTATTTTGCATAAAAAATGTTAAGTATTTTAAAAATTGTCTTTTATTTCATTAAATTTTCAAATTAATTTAAAATCTTTCAACTCCGTTTATGAAATGTGTGGCCAAGCATAAATTCAGTTGAAAGACTCAGTTGACAATTGAATTGAAACGTGTATATGGTGCATAATATATGTACATATGTACACACTTGTGTGTCGCCTGTGTGGCAAAGGGAAAAGAAATGGCATTCTCTTTTCCCTTCTCTCCTAAAAGCTCAAGACTTGGCGAGTGAAACTAACTAACTAAGCTAAATGCACGACACACAATACCAAAAAACTGGTAAAATCAGCAAAATATTAAAGTCTTTTGACATCGCTACAGCAAGGTGTACAATCACAGCAAGGTGACATACACGACAAAACTACACAGCAACAAATTATCAGGATTATATTGCTTGATAAATTGAAATATTGCTTTCAAGATGCTATAAAATAAGGGAACTTATAAATAATTGTGTATGAATTATAGGCAACAGAAAGAAACTATTGCTTCTAAGCAGCTCATTTGTCTTATAAATCCACATTGGTATAAGACTCGGTAAAATCACCTCGTTTACAAAATTGCTGCTAGGTAAGCAGTATTTTTGGCTGGGCACTGTCACTAACACTGGTTTGCGTGTGTATGCTGGAGTCGTGTATGGGTGTTTAAGCCCAAATTTTATAGTTAACTATTTTGTATATGTATTTATTTGCTAAAAATGCTAAAAAAAAAATTGTTTAGTTTTTAAATACATATACAAAATAGCTACCAAAAAATTTGGGTTTAAACGTCCAGACCTGCAATTTTAGTTGCAGCAGTTCTTAAGTTTATTGGTGAGAGGAGTGAAAATATTGTGGAGGGGTACTTAGTTTCATATACTCTGCGACTCTGTTTTGTTTTGTTATTCTCACAATTTTTAACTTGAATTTAACTGTAGGTGTATTTTTATTTATATAAAAATAATTTAAAAAGGAAAAGAAGAAAGACAAGTTAAAAATACAAAAATTGCAGAGCAAGAATTTCATAATCTGGACACTAATGCAATTTTAAAGCAGAATTTAAATAAAATTGCAGCAAGAAAAATTGCAAGTCTGGACGATGACTAACTTTATTTACTAAAACAATTAAAAACAAGAAAGTATAGTCGCTCAAGCCCGACCATATGATACCCTACACCACAGTATTTAAATGGTGCCGTGCAATAAAGCCATAGGAAATAAAGCCATATGGCCTTATTTCCCAATGGAGTGAGAAATAAGACCGTATGGCTTTATTTCCATGTAAGGAGTGAAATAAAGCCATACATGGACTTATTTCCCATAAAAATTTTTTTCTTTTAATATAATTCTAATTTATTTAAAAATTGTTTTGTTGTTTTTTCTCTGGGTGTATATATTAAAAATATAACAAAAACACTTTCGAACGCAAGGATTTTCTCCTCCATGGTATAACAAACACCGATTTCGCACTCCATTGAGAAATAAGGCCATATAGCTTTATTTCCTATGGCTTTATTGCACGGCACCATTTAAAAACTCATCATGCTTGTGTGTCCATATAAATATGGATTTATCTTTGTTTATAAACTTCATTAAAATTGGTTTGAAAGTATGTGAGAGGCAGAAATTGCCCCCTACCTCCCCTTATGGTCCTATTTTAAAAAAAAATGCATACCTTTTGTGTCCATATAGATATGGATCTATCTATGGTTTAAATTTCATTCAAATCGGCTTGATAGTTTCTGAGAGAAAGAAATTTCCCCTATCTTCCCTCGTGGTCCTACGATTCGTCCTACGATTTTCAATAGGCTTGGTGCTTGTGCCAATAAGAACCTATGACCTAAATTTTATCAAATTATCTCCAAAATTGCGACCTGTACTTTGCGCACAAGGTTACAGCCAGCCGGACGGACATCGTTAGTTCGACTCAGAAAGTGATTCTGAGTCGATCGGTTTTAAGGTGTTACACACATCAGCACAAATGCATAATACCCTCTCCACTATTGTGGTGTGGGTATAACAAAACCTAAACATGGCCACTTGGTACTGATTTGTTCTGCGTTCGCCGGCGTTAGAATATAAATATGTACATACATAAATCTATCGCAGAGTTTGCCGTGTATGGCGAGTTTCGTCGACCTCATGAATGTGTATATTTTCTTATAAACAAATATGTTTTATTTTTGGTGAAGAATATTCGCGGCCAAAAATTCGTCGTTCGACCCAGTTGTGTTGCCAGCATTAAAAAGAGGTAAAAAATATTTTTACCATTCTAGGGCTAAAAAAAAATTAATTTACCAATTTTCATTTTTCTTAAGGTCATTTTTAAATGATGGGCATGCAGGCAGTAAAATGAGTGGGTTGAATAAATAAATGATGATAATTAAAAAACAAAAAAAAATACTTAATAATACATATGTACATATATACAAGAACAATTAAAAAATAAATATGGGGACAAAAACACATTCGATTTTATTTCTTCAACATATACAAGAAAAAAAAAATCGTAAAAATCCATGCCGAAAAGCTTCCGCAATTTTTGTAAAAAACACACATATAAAAAATATTTACAATTTTTTTAAATCAGCAATTTACAAACAGCTGAAACATGGGCACTATTTTATGTTTTTTTTTTTACAAATTTTTGTTTGGTAGTAGTAGGTGGCAGTTTATTTGGTTTGGTTTAAATTTATATGCACAAACGTTAACAGAAGGAGGGACATCATGATTGGATTTTTTTAATCTGAATTTTTATTATTAATTTTAAATGTTTATTAAAATTGTTTGATTTGTTTTTAATGTGGTCAGTAGCACTTGGTAATTATTTTAATTTAAAAAAAGCGCGGTTTATGATTACGCAACTAAACTTTTTTTTTATCTTTTGCTCTAAAGTGAATTTTTTGGATTAAATTTGCATTTACTGTTTTATATAGTTGTATCGTGTGTTTTTTAGAGGCGAAGAACTAAACATTGGCAGCACTGTCTTCTGTGACAGCTGATATGACAGATTTCGGCTATTTTTATTAGGCAATTATTATGAAGGGATTGTTATCTCTTATTTGACTTTATATACGGCTACTCACGCCTTAAGTCGGACACATAGAAAAATTCTAGGGGCTAATTCTGGGAGTCGTAATCGAATAATTTTTCGATTCGAAAGCAATTTTATTTCAGTATCGACAAAAAGAATTAGAAATAAAATTGCTTTCGAAACGAAAATTGTTCGGTCACGACTGCCAGAATTAGCCCCCAGATGTTGATATTTCGGGAATTCAAAATAGAAGTTAAATTTCATTTAATATAGCGGCGACCTGTCCTAAGGACGACAAATTCAAAGATCTCGTTCGTTTTGGGACACTCTTTATAAATTATATGAATGATTATATGACTTACAAAAAATTAATAAGCATAAGAATGTTCACTTAGTGTTATTAGGAGGTGTCCCAATTATAGTGGGAGTAGCTGTATATAAAGAGTTGTTTGTAACTTTTATTTATTCCTCCTAAAGGCAAATGCAACCTCTGAGAAGGCCGTTCCTCCATTCTCTAAGATAAAATAATTTCAAAAAAACTGTTGCTAAATCTCTACATAAATTTATTTCAGCCCTACCTAAATAAGAGCGGAAGACGGAACGTTTTCCTCCGCTCAGCTTTAACGATGATATGCCATACCTTAATAAGAGTGTCAACGTTGTGTCACGAACAGAAGTAAAAAATTAAGGTAAAATCGCTAGATTGACCAAAAAATAACTAAATTGTCATTATTTATTAACGATATATCGCTATAGCGGCCAAATTCACTATTAAACGCACTATTTAAAATGTATTAATAAAGTGACCTATTTACTACAACAATTCAGCAGTAGAAAAACCAACAAAGTTGCCTTAGTTCTACAAAAACAAAGAAGATTATTTTAAACATATTAATGATGAAATTGTGAACATTTATGAGTTATTTAAGGGAAAAAAATAAAAACATTCAGCAGAAATCGTGGTCGGTTGTACACGTTCATGTTGGGCGATTCTACATTATACTCAGTTTGAGGTATGTTCAGAGAATTCTATGTGATTTATGAAGTGATTTAGTTGTAATCATGTCAATTTGAAGTGATAAACAAATCACTTCAATGTATGGGTAAACGCGTTTAAGAACCCAAGTGTAAACATAGTATAAGAAAACGGCCATAAAACTAATTGTAAGGCCTAAGAAAGGGGGATTCAATTAATAAATTAAAAAAAAAATAATAAAAATAATTATTATCTTTCTAGAATAATAGAAAGACGAATAAAAATTTGAGCTTTCGAATTTTGATACGATCAAGGCGAATTAATACAGGGGACTGTAGAGAGGGCTGACCGGTATTTTTTTTTTTTTTTGTATGGAGCTTGACATTTAGAATACATTCCTATATAAAAAAGAAACAGCATAACTCTTCCTCTGATACGGTCACCTGTATGAATTCGCCTTGAACGTTTAAATGAGTTCAAGACGAATTCAACTACAGGTGGTGTCGGAACTACAACAATCCGAAAATAACAGAAAGAATATAGTTTTTAACATTGCTTGTAGCTCGAAAAGTCAACCATTCTTAGCAAAACACTAACAAATCAAAACAAATAAGCTCGAACTGTCAAAATCAGATGCCGTTTCGACACCACCTGTAGTTAATTCGCCTTGATTGATAAATATTTTAAAATTAACTTATTAATGATGGAATTTTGAGGACAAAATTAAAAAATATAGAAGAAATCGAGGTCGGTAGTACATCTGAAAGGTACGTTTATTGTGGCCGGTGCTACATCGTCATCAGTTTGAGGTATGTTCAGATGATTCTGTGTGATTAAGTTTTAATCATATAATTTAAAAGGGATAAACAAATAATATAAATGTATCGAACATCTCTATTTTGAAGTGATAAGAGCATAATCACAGTTGAGAGGATTAACTATGCAAATGTGAACATAGCATTACACACACAAGATGTTTTTTTAAACTATTATTTCCAAAAATTAATTAATTTTCATTTGTGTTGCTATAATTTATTGTCTATAAAGTTTAGTTTTAACTAACCGGTAAATTATCTCTCGAAACAGATTTCTAAATCTATATTATATATTTTTGCATGGTTACATATTTTTTTAACTGTCATTAATTATGTAAGTGGTGCAAAATGAGTCATTATATACAAGGTTAAAGGTCAAAAGTATATTTAAAAAACTTAAATCAAATTTAATCCAAAAATAATCACTTTATATCTATAAGTAAGTATTTTCTTAATGAAAAAGAAATGTTAATAAAAATTTAAATTTAACAACAAACTATTGGGTTGTTCACCAAAGTCGGATTAGCAGGGTATATGGTTATGTAGTTATATTAAAGGCAATAAAAAAAAAAATTAAATAAAGGTATTTTGTTGTTGTGAATATAACTTAATAACCATTTTACCTGATAACCAGCCGTTCGTGAACAGCCCATATGTATCAAGCAAATGAACAATAAAAAAAACGATAGAATAACAAAAATTAGGAAAACTTAACAAATTTCATCATGCTTCTTTAAAGCGTAGATTAGGTAAAGTTTTTTTTTTTTTTTTGGCAATAAAACATTTTTTATCAACTCACAAGTTATTGTAATAAAAACAGTTGTGCATTTGTTGTTTGTATTTTTGTATACAGCTGTTAATCTACACAGACTTGTAATTGTTTCTACTGAAACACTTAAAGGAGAGACAAACTTGACGTAGATGACGCCAGTGCCAGCGATAAATCGTTGTAGTCGGGCAGTTAATTCATATATACATATGTATATGTTTTTGTCGTCTTGCGGTTATAGTTGGTTTTTCAATAAAGAATTGATGAATACGGAGAGGGCAGGTTATAGTTTGTGCAAGTTGCTTGACGTTCTCATATTGTGCTCAAGACATTTATAATTTTTTTTTTTTTTTTAGTTAGAGCCACATGTTTAAAATTATAATTTAAACGCCAACATGAAGTCCCTCAACTTCTGTTTTTTTTTTAATATGGTATATTAATTCGTTAAATTCTTTTTAGTCTTAAAAAATTTCGCTCACACAATAATATTTTGTTTATTAAAAAAAAAAATTATAAGTCTAAAAACTATAATTAGCTATACAGAATTTGTTTGAGAAGAAGAAAAAAGAGCATTAAATCATGAGGATAATAGACCATAAGAAGAGATGTTAAAGTAACTGAGTTTTATTTTCATTTATAAAATAAACGCTGTGGAATGGCTGCTGCTACAGCTGGTGGTATTGTTTAGCTTTAAAGCCGGCTTGAGAGTTGCCTTTTAGTAATATTTTTTTTTATCTTAGAATTTTTACGAACCCATAATTAACTGTTCGAAAGCATCTTCTACGTTGCTTTCATCCAAAAAATTTAGATTTGCTATATGGGGCATTGTGGCACTGCGCTGCAAACCGCCCGGTGCTATAGGTAGATTAGAGCCTAAAGACTTGCGACTGGCAGCTGATACTTTCTCACTTGTCTTTGTGCGATTTATTACTGAGCGTTTAGTGATCTGTTGTTCTACCACTGTTTCCTGTTGTGTAGGAGATTTTTGTCCTGTGAAATATGCAGCCACGGTCTTTTGCTTTTCACAGATGTCGGTTTTAGTCATGGCTGCTTCATACATTTTAGGAAGCACTAAAGTATGGCCCGATTTTGTACGCCTTAATTCATTGGTAGGACTTTGATTGAACTTTGTTGTATGGGTGGGTGGTTGCTTATTTTGCAGCATCATAATTTGATTCCATGAATCAGATTTACTTAATTTGTTTGGTCTAATGGCTTGATGTTGCTCTCGATTTAATGAGTTAACTTCATCATCCTGGCGCCGAGTCATTGATGTAAAGGCATGTATATTATTAAAGACAATATTTCTGGGTATATAATCATCATCTGGCTGTGGTGTGGCTGGTGTTTCCATAACAGTAGGCCTTATGTTATTTAAAATCTGTTGAGACGACTTCACCAAAGTATGGTTGGAAGTAGAGTGTATTTGTTTGCCTTGTATCTTGGTAGAATGCGTGGATGTAGCTACAACTGAAGACGAAGTTGTATTTGCAGAAGGGCTCTGATAAGAGTTGGGCATATAATGATGTCTTTGAGGTGGCCCAAACTTTTTAAGTATTGGCTGGCTTTCATCTTTGGGCAGAGAGGATTTCACAATGTCTGGTGTATTTGAAGGAGCAGACGATTTGTGCTCTTGTGATTGTTGTGTTTCAAAGCGAGCTTGTTTTTCCAATTGGTAGTCCAAAGTATTTCCCAAACTCTTTCTGCGTGTTTCATTCGAAATGCGTTCGCGCTGTTGCTCTAAACGTATTAGCATTTCCTGGGAAATGTTTGAATGTTGGGGATTTATTTTAGTTGGATCTTCACCTTGTTTATTGGGGTAATCTTCACTTATTGCTTTACGTATAGTAGCCAGTGATCTTTTCTCTTGAGTTATTGAGGTTGTAGTTGATGTTTTTGTAGCTGTTTTTGAAATTTGTTTTTGATTATCTGTTGTTTTTTGTATTATCGAAGGTTTTTGTTGCTTTTCAATCACTTGTTGTGGCATTAGTTTTTGATTTGTTGTATTTTGGTATTGAGGCTGCTGCTGTTGCAATTGTCTTTGAGACTTAGCTTCGTAGGAGGACTTCGATGTGGAGATAGAAGTTGTTTGAGTTAGTTTGGGAGGGGGTTGTGTTGCTGGCGCATTATATGGCATTGGTGGCTGCTGTTGAGGCACCTGCTTCTGAGGCGGTGCTTCATATTGAGCAGCTTTTTTTATAGAATCATTTGGTGTATTGTAATTTTGATTGACTGTTGAAAAATTTTTAACAACCTGACTGCTGACAGTTTGGTATTTCGGCTCCGCCGTCGCCGGTGGTATTACATTATTTGTATTCTGATAAGATGCTGGTTTATTTGAAAAATTGTTTGATTCCTCTCCCACAATTGGATTTGAAGTCCAACTAGTATTTGGTGAGGGTAAATTTTGGCTGTAAGAGATGGAAGCGGTAGTTGAACTGCCAGTAGAATTTTCCGATACATTACGCTGCCTGTGTAAACTTAAACTATTGGGTGGCACCACCCTCTTTTGGCCAAGACGACTAAAATCTTCGTCGTCTGTAGTATCATCAACGGGAAAAGTGACCACATAAGAGGTTTGGGTTTCAGTAACATAGGGCTTAGGCGAAGGCTGCTGGTTAAAATTTGTAAGATTTTTAACTGTGGTTCTATTAAGATTTTCCATACTCTTATACATGCCCATTTGTTTGCGGGGTGCTGATTGAGGTTGAGAGGGAGCTGCGGCTTGTTTTGAATCGTCGTCCATGTATAGCGGCTTACGATTGGCCTCAAATTTGTTTATTTCAGGGAATAAAGGCTCTACAATGGGTGCCTGATAAGATCTACCATCTGGAGAGAGACAAGTTTTTGGCGATGTGACTGTTTCTGACCGCTTTGTTACTGGAGCTTTTGTTTTCGCTATGCCATTGGAATTTCCTAAACTTTTCATAGTACTCAAGAGAGTTTTGGCAGCTCTTGAATTTTTGCCGTACAATTCATCATCACTGACATGGCCCGTACGTCGACCTACAGTTACTGCTGTCTGACATTGAGGTTTTCTCATTACCCTACTGACAGCATGGTATTCCAACAAGTTATAGTCAGAATCCAAATCATCATCTGTACAATCGGTTTGTGGCATATTGTATATGCTAGGGCTGGTAGGCATGCTATCTGCTGGACTAACCAAATCGAATTGTCTAGGCAAACGAGGTTGACTTAGTTGTTGTTGCTGTTGAGGTGAATCCCGAGTTGGTGGACAATATGAGGGATTCGATGAAGTCAATACCAAAGGTACAGAATGAGGATCTGTTAGGGAGTCATCTCGTGATCTTTGATAATGATTTTCACTAGAGTTGCCGACCACAGCTGATGGTAAACAAGGATAACTTTGGTATGTGTTCTTCGGCCTGAGATTGTTGTAAGTAAATGAAATGTTTTGTGGTGGTGGCAAGTACGCTAACGGATCCTGTTGTGACGGCATTTGTCTAACACTATATGGTTCACGAGTGTTAGGCAAGGAAGGACGTTTTCTGAAATCATCAGAAATGGGATTGTTAGAGCCATTAGATGAACGCAGTGAGTTGTGGCGTTGTATATAAGGTCCTGCGTTATTTATGTTATCATATTTTGAACGTTCCTCAAACCTATGCGCTTTTGATTTGAAATCACTGCTATCCACGGTAGGTTTTAAAGCCCAAGGCAAAGCGATTGGTGATCTAGAGGAAGGTGGCGGTGAAGTTATAAACGAATTATCTGGTCTGGTGTTACCGTATTGACTAGGAGATGTAGCTGTTGAATTGTTTGCTTGACCTTTACCAGATGCTGCGTTAAGAGACTGCCAGTTACTGGAATTACGAGGTAATTGTGGTATAGGTCTAAATACCGATTGAGGTGCATGCTTAAATTCATTGATTAGGATTGGTTTTGGAACATTCGCATTGTTAGAAACTTGTTTTGCGGCGACAAATTGTTCCTGCTCCCTCAAAATAGCAGCATGTTGAGCAGCTGCTATTTGATCTTGTTCCCTTCTTTGCCTTTCAAAATGCTCACGCTCAAGACGTTCCCTCTCTTGCCTTTCACGTTGTTGCCTTTGTCTTTCCAATTTATCACGTTCACGGCGCTCATATTCCAAACGTTCCCTCTCTAGTTTTCTACCGCGCTCCTCAGCTTGACGTTCGGCTTCCTGTTGCAATCTCGAAGCTATTTGTTGATTGGTTATATAATTTGGTGGTGGAACAGGTCCACTGTTATTAACCATGGGTTGTGAAAATTGTTTACTAGTTTGATGAGCTTTCGTTGTTGTGGAAACATGATGGGGAACCTGTGGGGGCTTTCCCGCTAGACCTCCTTCAAAAGTATTTTTAATAGAACCAAATTTATTCGACCAATTTGAAACAGAACGAGTAGAAGTCCAGCCCAAACCTGGTTTATCACTTTGCTTATTAATAAAAGCCAAAAACTTACGATCGTTTTCAGTTTTGGGTTCAAAAGGGGGTACAACATTTTGAACACGTTTTTTAGCACTTACTTGTACTGCTCGTTTCAAACCCAAATGGGAGCCCTTATCTTCAGCATCCGAATCAGTATCGAATTCAGAATTGTATTTATGTGTTTTAGATAAATCAATAGTATTGGCACGTTTCATTAAATGCTTTTTATTGGTAAATCTAGAGAATTTTGAACTATCATCGGGAGGACTGGTTTGTTTAATTGTCTGATGTGGTTCATTCGGTTGCACTGAAGGGTTTTCAAAAGTAACTGAATATTCTCCAGAAAGAGGTCGACGCTTACCATTGCTTACTGCTAAGCGGTTGGTGTACGTCAAATTTGTATTTGCGTTTTCCTCAGGAACAAATTGTTTTGGCCTTCGCAATACTGGAGTGGATGATTGAGTCAAAATAGCTGCTGAAGAGGCATTTTTCTCTAGAGGATACCATTGAGGGAGTGCATTGGTTGATACGCTATTCGCCTCAGGTGTGGTACTTTGTGAAATGTTACCCAAAAGCAACATATCCTCCATGTAGCGCCTAGCATCGGCCAACTCTTCACGACTTACTCCTACCGTGTGGCGATTATTGCGATTTTTGCGTTTGCCAAAACGAGAACGATTCGAACGATGAGCATCAGCCTCAGGCGAAGAAGTCTCACCATAAAGACATTCATTACCATCTAATTCCGACATGGCTGCTGCTATTTCCGCCAATTTTTCGGGCGAAGTTAAGCCGGCACGTAAACGAGCCACCAAAGCCAATAGAGCTTTTCGTTTTTCAGTATCTACTGAAATGTCTTTGCCTTCCTTAAGGGAACTTTCCAAACGACTTAAGGCGCAGGTAACGTCTTCAATTATATTAGAGTCACTTTGGATTTGTAACTGATCACGCAGACCAGCCGCTATTAAGCGTAAATCTTCTCCACTCTCAGTACCAGAATCTTCTTTTTGAGGCACACCTAATCTATCTACTTGTCTGGGACTATTACTACCACTACCTACGACTACAGAGCTACCACCTAAACTACCACTACTACTATCATTATTGTTGTAAATATTTGCATTACTATTCGTTGGGCGAGAAGTGTTAATGTTCTTATTATTGTTTTTATTGCTAATTGAGGCAGAGTCTGCCCTGCCAGTAGTCTGAACTGTCACAGTTGGATTTCGACTGAAAGTTGGCGCAGTAAAGACTGCTTTTTGTGTTTTATTATTATTTTGTGGGACCTGCATGCTACTACCTTCACTAACAGTTTCTTTACTATTGCTAATTATTTGTGCCGTATGCAGTTTTTTGCTGTTTGTTGACTGATTGCTATGCATGAGATCTTCTTGTGGCATAGGTTGTGGTGTTTTATCATGCACCATGAGCTTTAAGGACTCACCCTTTTCAGAGCTATCGACTTTATCGTCGCTTAATAATATTTCCTCTACAACTTCTTCAACAGTTTCTGTTTCAGTTTTGTTAACAGTTGTAGTTTCCTCTGCTTGCTCTGTATGAGTTTCCGGTTGCGAGGAATTAACTTCCGATTTTGCAATAACGGTTACAGACTTTTCTTCGGTCTTAGTTACTACAGCTTCTGAATTATTTTCTTTAGCTTGCGAGTTTTCGCTGACGACTACTTTATTGTTTTGTTTCTTATCATCAAGTTCGGATTCTGCTTCGCTATAATCCGTGACTTCTTCGATAATCTCCTCGTATTCGCTGGCACTACTTTCCTCTTCTTCGGAATCATTAGCTGCTACTGCTGCGGTTGGTGCTTCTTTTTCTTTGCCTTTAGCGGGGCTTTTCTTTGTTTCTAAAGGGAGGAGGGGAAATTTTATAAATGTAGCAGCTTTAAAAAAGGACTGTATGAACAGAAGCAAGATAACTAAAAACACAATGGCAGGATAACGTATTACAAAAGAAACAATAGGTCCAATTACTTTAATACAATGTACTATAAAAGGCCGTCCAAAGGCCATTATCCTTAAGGACAACAAGAACAACAAATCAACAATACGAACGAGTATGATGACTTAGAATTTATTTAACACGTTTTCAATTCATTGCGTGAAATAAGTTAAAACAAAACGGCGACTGGCTTAATGAATTTGGAAATTTGTTTTGTGAGATGACAGAACAGAATTTTTAATTGGTTTTCAAGAAATAAACAGGTGAGTTTGATTTGCTTTGAATTTTTATGATATTAACATAATGTTGTGAATGCTTACATCTCTTTATCTATCGCTTTCTCTCTAAACATCTACGTATAAATACCTAGTAAAAAAGAATAAATGGTTTTGGCAATTTTTTTCAGAGTTTTACAAATCCAATTTCAAACATTTGTTATATGTTTTTGTATTGTTTGGTTATGCTAAAATTTTGAATCTAGAATAAAGTAAATACAAAATATTTATGAAATATTTATAAAAAAAAAAACAAAATAATTAGAACAATTAATAAAAATTACTGTATAAATAAATAAGTAATGTAAATAACAGTATTCCAACACCATATTTGTAAAAATAATTTTGTTTTCTAAACCAAGGATAATTGAGCTTTTTTAACTCAGTGAGTTCTATTTTCATATAAATGTGCAATTCATTAAGGGTTATTATTATAACTTGACGTTAGCTGTTTGACAAATAACACATTACTATCTGTCAACTTAATCCTTACTTTAGCTTACGCCAAGTTGTAATAATTGCTCTTAGACAAATAATTAATATATGGATTCTTTTTACTTATAAAACATAAAAGAAAAACAAATTTGTAAAAATTTTTTACGCATTTTCTCTTTTTTCTTGCCAACTCAATTACAATGGGGTAAATTGTAATAATTAAATGCGCAAAAGAAAACTAAATTTTCTCTGCATCATTGGGAATGACAAATTCGCGCGTTTCTTATTATTATTTTTTTTTTTTCAAGCGGACAGACAGGCAAACAAATCCATTGATTAATTATAAATCGAAATAAATTGCACATCATCATATGTGTTCCTTTGAAATGTGTGGCGATTTTATTGTGTTTTTTTATTATTGAAAAATACCTTCACGGTCAGCCATAAGTTCCCTCAAACGTGATCGTATTTTACGACGTTCTTCGTATGTTCTAGCCTGTTCCAACTGTAGTAAAAAGATATTAAAAGAAAAAAATTTGTTTTTTATCTGGTCATTTGGTATTAAAAAGATATAAAAAAAAATAAATGCAGTCAAAAATTATAAATATCTTAAATGTGTAAAAAAAAACCATCACAATACTGGGAAAGAATCGGCAAAAAGTAGAATGTAACTGGAAACTATCGGGCATGTTCTGACACTCAAAAAAAAAAAAAAAAAAAATATTAGGTAGATCGCAATGGCAAGGATTTTGGTGACTTCAAATTGCGAAAGTATGCTCAAGGGAACTAGAATATTTTTAAGAAACTATGGCAATTCACAAGCAAAACGCCCGAGTTTCGGAACACGATGAGATAAATCAGGCGTTTTGCGATTTAAAATTGTGCGATACATGGCCGTATGCATCTTTTGGCATATTATAAGGTTTGTTTAATCTATTGAAAATAAAATATGCTTCGAATTAAACAAATCTTTATCAGATTGAAACAAAGAAACATTAAATAAACTGTAGCATTAAAACAGCTATAATTTAGTATTTTTAAGGCAATTTGTTCAAAAAAAAAAAAAAAACAGGATTACAATAATCAACAAACCAATACAGTTTTGAGTTTTAAAACTAAGCTGGTAACATTGTTTACAACCGTTAATTATAATCATTCCACAATAGAGGAGAGTGTCCCGGTGGCGTTTTTGAACGAATTTGTCTTATTGATATTTTCATCAATGATTCCTCCTTACAACCTGGATCTCAAGGGGTAATTTTAATGAAAATATTGAAATGTCGATGAATGTACAGCTAAAGAAAGTTTTGCAGACATTTTTATTGTAGATTAAAAGAAAGTTGAAGGTAGGGTTGCCAGATTTTAAATTCGGAAAAACAGTACATTGAATACATTAAAACAGTACAATCAAGAAAAAAACAGTACATTTTTTTGACGACAACATTACCATTTGTTTTAATAAGTAACCCCCAATTTCACCAAGTTCAGCTATAATTCAGTTCAAGCTGTCAAAACATATTGTAAGCTGAAAATTAAAGTAATAGTTAGTTTTAACTGAACTGGGTGAAATTGGGGTAAATATTTTAAACTTTTGATTGAATATGCAACAACAATTATATTAAGAAATAAATACACTTAAAGTGTGTAACGTCAAAGGAATTATTTCCAGTTTATGGCATTTCATAAATATACATATGAAATTACTCCATTTGCGTTTAAAAAGCAAACACCACAAACGAAGCATTTGGCCAGAAAAACCATAACATTGCTGTAAGCCATATAAGAAAGGAGAAAAGCCTTACTTAGCTCAAAGCAATCAACTCATTGATTTTGTAATTACGATTTTCTTTAAACATATTCGTATTTAAAGCAATTTTCACTACACACATAGTTGCACAAATCATATAGAATTTGAGAAAATGTTTGTTTCCTAAATTAATTTTCCAATTTTAAATAATTTTTAAATTATTTACGGCTAATTTTACCAAGTTCAGCTATAATTAACTATTACTAAAACAATAGGTTTTTTGACTTTTATAATGAAAGTTAATTAAACCTGAACTTGGTGAAATTGGCCATTAATCTTTAAAATCCAAAAAGAAAATAGTTTGGTTTATTTTTATTTCACAAAATCTGAAAATATTTAAAATCAAGTGCAATTGAAAACGATGAATATTTTCAAAAAAAAAAAGTGGTCCTCAAAGGTATTAGGTATTTTTATAAATTTTGAACACGGATAATTTACCAAATTTTTTTGTTTTCAATTTTACGTGATTTCGATTTCCAGAACATGCCCGAAAATTAAAAAAGTTCTAAAAATTAACGATAACTGTGTTGGAATAAGTATTTTTTCAATACTAAAAAAAATTTAGATTTTATTTTTGTCTTTCTCAGGTAAGGAAAGGGAAAGACTATTCGAAGAGGTAGCCATAAAATCATAACAACACGAAAATATACCACTGCTACGAGCCACCCATTACAATTTAGATTTCTACTGTGTATTTATGAGAAAACAATGACCACAGCGTAAAAACTCTTATTATTTTAGAACTTTTTTTTTAACACAATATAATTTGTTGTAAGCCAGTTTGTTAAATATAGACTGGACAAAAAAAAACAGTATAAAAAACAGTACAAAGTGTAAAAAACAGTACATTTGCGTACTGTTTTAGGAGTTGTGCATAAAACAGTACAATCGCAAAAAATCAGTACATGTACTGCTTAAAACAGTACTTATGGCAACCCTAGTTGAAGGTAATGGGCATTGCTAAGCTCTGCTAGAATTTGCCTTTTACAAGTATTTATTTATCAATGGTTGTAGAAAAAAATACCGGATCATTTAATAATTGTTTGTTTCTTGTTTGTTGGTTTTTGCTCTTTTCTAAAAATATATGCAAAAATGGGGAAAGTTGTCGTTTTCCTTTCTAAACATGTTGCAACAATAAATGGCAAATTTGTTCCATTTCTTACCCGCAGTTATAACTGAGTGTGAGATAATACCCTTTTTTGCATCTGCGTAAACTACTTTTTTATGCAAGCAAGTATTTTTTTTCTTGTGTTTGCGGACAATTTGCGTTATATTGTGATTTTTAGTTCTATTGTGATGGATATAAAAACTTTTTGTTTTTCGTTTGTTTTACTTTTATTATATTTTTTTGTCGCAAAATTTTTAACAACAGCTGACATTAATTATTGAAAATCAGTGCTGTTATTGGAATTGTAAGAAAATTTAATGTGGAAAATTGCTACAAGCGTGGTGAATATCGCTTTTAGTACAAACTTTGCATTCAATATTTAACACGCTAAATACACATTAGTGTTGAGTGTTAAACGTATGTAGCTATTATTTTGTTCCATTGTAGTTTAGAAAAATTTATCACTTTGTAAGGGTTCGTGTAACCTAATAAATATATTACACAACTATAATGCATCATTATTTTTTAGAAAAGAAAACACCATTAGTCTGTGTTCATAGGGCTCATGTCTTATTGACAAGATTGCTTATTTATATGCGAGAGAGACGAGGGGAAAAGAAACGAGTACACAGATGCATGTACTGTCTTTACGTTTTGCTTTTTCATTCGTTGTTTATTTTGTTATTGTTTTCAATATCAAAAAAGCACACATGCATACGCACGACTATACAAAATGAAAAACATGTCGTCAACATGACATGAATCATTTGAACGCCAATTCATGTTCAAAGAAGACAAAGGAAGAATCTTGTCAATAAGACATGAGCCGTATGAACTCAGACTTACTCATTGTAATTTATTTACTCACAAATAATTTATATTTTTTAACAAGAAATTAAGGTTTTCTAAAGCGAATTCACTTCAGTGTTATTTTTTTTTAATTGGAAAACACATTTAACTTTTATCTCCATTTTTTAGTGTATATTTTTCGCTTCAGTGCTGCCAAGCTTACTTTTAATTTGAGAATAATATTTGATAACAATTTGATATCAAATTTATAATAATACAATTTGAATTCAAATGTTAAAATCCAACAATTGAGAAAGGTTTGAGAATTATGTTTGATGTAAAATTATAAAGTCATTTCATATCAAAGCTTTCACTTTGTATTTGTTGGAGAGACAGTTGGAAAAGTGTGCATGTATTGGTGAACATGTTCCCTGCAAATAATAGGACCAGTCCAAATAAAAGTAACCCAAACGTATGGAAAAAACATGGTCTATTTAACATTACGATGTCCTAGGGGAGGACCATATAAAACACCTTTGGACTACTAAGGAGTAGTTTTAAAACTACTCCATGGTATACTCAGTCCATTTTAGTCCAGTTTATCAAAAAGGATAAGGTGGTCCAATTTTATTTGCTGGGTTTGCGTTTATTGCTACTTTCTTGCCAGTTTGTCTGCATTTTTCTTATGTCATACAAATTTCTAACAGACTTTCGTGAGAATAATACGTACAACTTTGAACGTTAGCGAATCCCGACCTTAAGTGGGTATACATAATTTGAATTGAATAAATTAATTAATTGTTTTTATTAAATTTATTCAATGATATAACGTACCAATTCTTTTAAAATTTCTTCGTCCCAAATCTCCTCTATATCACAAGTTGTATAAGTAACTGGTGTAGAAGAGCTTCCAGATTTAATCGTTTTCGTTATGCGTGTAGTTTTTACCTAAAAAAAAATAAATATGAACAAATAAAAGACATAAATTAGTACCTACTATTTTTAAACATTTAAAAAATTTTATTGAACATATGTATAGTATGTATGTATGTAATTAAAAATATAAATTGTGTATAATATGAAATGCTTGTAATTAAGTTTATTTCTCATTTACACATAAAAGAAACATTTCTTGAAAATTGCTTGTATTTGTCTACAATAAATTTTGATTGTCATTTCGATTAATTGTTTAATACATTAAATTTTCACAAAAAATGACGTAGAATTCTCTCTCTTTTTTCTTTCTTGCACTATTTTTAAGCACTTTATACAGTTATGGAAAGAAGTCTACGTACACCGTAGCATTTTGACATTTCGGAGACTTAGGAGGAATAATAGAGACAAAAAATAAAGAGATTATAAAAGCCCTATAATTAAATATATATTTTTTAAAAAGCAACAAATTATTTGGAAAACTATCGGGTGATTTTTTAAGAGCTATAGGAAAGTTTAAAAAAAATGCATAAAATTCAGAAAAATACATTAAATCTTTATTTGAATCGATAGTTGAGTCCATATAATTTAATGTTGATGGTCCATCCGCTTAGTCCAATTTCGGCATACTCTTTCCAACATTTCGGCCGGTATCCCATGAATAAAGAAGTAAAAATTTTTTTTTTAAACATACTTTCAAGGACCAAGTGGCGGTTGTGGTTTACGAGCCAAAGTCGTGGAAAGGTGTATCCTGAAATATCCTGATTTTCACCACTTATGGGAGAGTTGAGCCTGAGGCAGCATTTTTTCTAGTTGCTTTTGCAACTCAATAGATGCTACTAGCATTTCCAAAAGCACTGGATTTTAGATAGCTCCAGCTCCTTAGCAAAGGGCGAGTGTATAATCATTAGGTACGCACTCAAATTGCTACCAGGTTTGCTGGTTGCGTTCACACTGGGGGACGGTTGGTATATGCATTTTTGGTCACCGGATGGTTGTTAAAATACACCATGGGGTAGTCCCAAGGGCAGGTATCCCTGTAAATCTTTTCCACAGATCCACCATGGTGTAGGCCCATGCTTAGGTATTCATGTGAATCTTTTCCATAGTCATTGAAAATTTAAAAGTGAACAAGTATTAAGCTTTCTGGTCGAAATTCAGTACTATTATTTCGAAAAAAAAAATGTCTACAACAATAAAAATTAAGTTTTACTACTCTTCAGATTTCACAGACCTAAACTAGGACCAATTAATCGATAAAAGGTTTCTGAGGTAGTCAGAATAAAATTGAACATTCGTAAACAAGTGCCCATAAAAAATGCTGAAACTAGGGACCGTAACAGTTATTCCTTTTTTCATAAAAGTCAGATGAATACAGTTATTTTTTGATTTTTATTTTTTTGAGCAAAAATAACAGTTATTTTTTGACTTTTATTTTTTTGAACAAAAATAACTGTTATTTTTCGATTTTTATTTTTTCGATTAAAAATAACAGTTAGTTTTTGATTTTTATTTTTTCGAGCAAAAATAAAAGTTATTCTCTAAATAAATTTACGTGTTTTAATAATTTAGATGACTTTAATAATTATTTTAATGTGCATAAGGAATTCCAATGATAATTACACACTTTTATTTTTGCTCGAAAAAATAAAAATCAAAAAATAACTGTTATTTTTAATCGAAAAAATAAAAATCAAAAATAACAGTTATTTTGGTTCAAAAAAATAAAAATCAAAAAATAACTGTTAAGTTTGATCGAAAATATAAAAATCAAAATTATAAAAATCAATATATTTTATCATTGACAAGTGCACGAGGAACAATATGGTTTACTTGAATCAGTTTTTCGACATTTAATTCTATATGCTTTTTTTGTTTTAAAATTCCAATATAACTGTTATTTTCGGTCCTTGGCTGAAACACACTAGTGAATGTTTCTATATTAAAAAAAAATAATTTTAAATGCAGAAATTAACTTAAATATAAACCTGCCCCCAGGTAACGGCATTCGATATCGATCAAATTAACAATGCAATTTAAATAGAAATTTATATTAATATCGAATACCGTAATTTGTCCCATGGGGTCTTATTCGTGATCGAATACTTTTTTTGTCGACACTGAACGAATCGACCTTATTTTTTCAGTGTTGTAAAGCATTTATTTATGTTTTAGCAGCACTGAAAATATAATTTCGATTCAGTCAGTATCGACTACAAGAATTAGATAAGAATTGCTTTCGAATCGAAAAGTATTCTACCACGGCTGCCAGAATTAGCCCACTGGCTAATTTTTAATTTTTTACAAAAATCAAAATATTTCTTTTAATTTTGCTATAATTTACTAAAAATTTAAATGGAATTATTAAAATCTATTGACTAATAAAATTGACCTATAACTAATTCCTAGCTTAACGAAAACCTAACACATTATATGATCATTGTATATAGAGCCATTAAAAGTGGTTTATTTTCTTTTAAATGATCCGCTGTATTTTTATTATTTATTTATTAAAATTATTTCGCAATAACTAAAGCCTACAAAATCGGTGGGGTTAGCATAATTACTGCACATGATTTTTAAGACTAGCAACATTATAACAGTCCAAATTGTCTAGTTTCAGTAAATTTTACAGGAGAGACAAAAAACTTTTTATATTTGCAGCTTGAGAGAAAAACTACAAATTTAGTTGGTTTAACACACTTTAAGAGTTAAATTGAAGATAAACTACAAGCTGGTCGACGAGGCGTATATTTCTCTACCACACGGCATCAAAATCTCAATTTACTTAAAAAGGGGATTTAGCAGGTTTGCATATTAAGCCGACGATATGTGAAATGTTTTCCCCATAAACTTTTCAATGTTTCCACTATTTTTGCTTTTGTTATAAAAATGAAATATTAATTTAAAAAACACGACATCACTAGGTGTATGTTGAGTTTTTTCCCAAACTGTTAGTTATAATGATTACGAGGAGGAGGAAGTTAGTTGCGGCTGCCAAAAATGTTCATGTTAAACACAATGTACATACTACGAATAAAAACAAAAAAAAAAAAAAAAATTCTCAGACCATAAAAACTGTCACATTAAAGGTGGTCAATTGGCACCACATTTTATGCAATAAATCATTGTGTCATTTTGATTTTATTTAAACGGCGTAAACAAAATGATTAATATTCGTTAAATAAAAAAATAGCAGAATGCAATAAACACATTCGAAAAATCCAAACGGTTAATAGTTGTTATAAAAATAACTAATAAAAAGATATAATTCTCATATTCTATTTGTTAAAATTTTTGAGTTAAAAACAAAAAAAAAAAAAAAAATTTTGCAACATTATCCAGTCTTACACAAAGAATGCTGACGAAGACCGTAACGGGCCAGAGAATGCATTCCATTCTGCTGGTGTGGACAATTGTAAAATTTTCTGTACATATTTACAAAAATTTACATCATTGAAAACGTTAGCTTTTCTTTGTAAAAACCCTGAACCATAGAATTTCAACAAGAACTCAAATCAAAAAAAAAAAATTATCCCAAAATCCCGTACGTGTAAAATTATAACAACAAATTAAACACATATCAACAACCACATAGGTTGTTGTAATGTACTACCTTGCAAAACTGATAGATTTGTGTACATATGGCAACTTTGATTGAATTTCAAACTAGTTTACGATCGTAAATTACTTTCATAAACTATACCGTTTACATCAGCATTTTTGACAGTTAAGTTGTTTATCTTTGACAAGTTCTTAGCCCCAACAATAAAAAAAAAAACGTTGATGCACATACATACGAACATATAAACAAACCTTTTATTTCCGTTGTCCATCTAAAAGAAAATATGTAAAAAAACTAAAATTTCTTATAAATTTGGAATTTTTTTAAACATTTTCTTTGCTTATTTTATTTTTCTTACTATTGTTTTGGCTTTTTTACAGATAAAGTAAATTTTTTTTCACTTAATTTTTTTTTATTTTTGAGGAAATGTCAAATATCACTAGCATTGCCAGAACAAAATTTGAAAAACAGAGTTGCATTAAGGCGCCCGTACACGACATGTATTTGTCATCTGACATGTCAAATTTTCAAGTCACATGTAATTGTTCATGTCTGTCAAAATTGCTGTTTTACATAAGGTTTATAATATTCGGTCAGAAACGTACATGTAATTTGCTTCTGACATTGTCTCTGTTTTTTTTCGCATTGTTATTGCAGAAACCAAAGTAGTTCTCGGTTTCAAAATAGCTTGCTGCCGCCACGAAAATATTTATTTGCGCCGTAAAATAATTTAGCCATCTTAACATTTTTTTTTTTATTTTAAAGATACCAATTTAGAATTTTATAATTAAACGGTTTTTATGTATATAAAGGGTGTGAACCACACCTAAACGCCAAGTTTTTTTCCGAATTTTATTTGACATTTCTCTATTTCAGACTTACTCAATTTGTACCATGGAGAGATACACAATCCAACAACGTGTTAAAGTTATCCAGACTTATTATGAAAATGGGCGTTCAAATCAAAATGCATATCGTGCACTTCGTGATTTTTTTTGGTCAATTTGATCGTCCAAATGTGCGTACAATCGCAAAAATCGTGGAAAAATTCGAGCAAACCGGGTCTGTAGAAGATGTGAGAACACCAGTGCATGCTCGTACAGCTCGTATTGCAGAAAATATTGCTGAAGAGCCATCCACCTCAACTCTTCGTCGTGCCCAACAATTGCACCTCTCACGCTCGTCGTTGATGAACATTATGCATAAAGACTTGCATAAACACGCTTACAAGGTGCAATTGGCTCAAGACCTAAAGCCTCTTGACCATTCCAAACGTCGTGAATGGGCAGAATGGTGGCAAGAAATGGCAACAGTGGATGATCAATTTTCGAAGAAAATCATCTTCAGTGATGAGGCACATTTTCACCTCAGTGGATTCGTCAATAAACAGAATTGCCGCATTTGGGCGAATGAGAATCCAAGAGTGATTGTCGAAAAACCAATGCACCCACAAAGAGTGACTGTTTGGTGCGGTTTATGGGCTGGCGGCATCATCGGGCCGTATTTTTTCCAAAATGAGGCCGGTCAGGCAGTTACTGTGAATGGAGTTCGCTATCGTGAGATGATAACGAACTTTTTATGGCCCGAATTGGAAGATATGGATGTGGACGATATGTGGTTTCAGCATGACGGTGCCACTTGCCACACAGCTAACGAAACAATGGTTCTTTTGCGCAACAAATGCAATGGCCATGTTATCTCACGTAATGGCGATGTCAATTGGCCGCCAAGATCATGTGATTTGACACCGTTGGACTTTTTTCTTTGAGGTTATTTGAAAGAAAAGGTGTACGTCGATAAGCCAGCAACAATTCAAGAGCTAAAGGATGAGATAATTCGGCACATTAACGGCATAGAACCTCCATTATGCCTCAGGGTCATCGAAAATTTGGACCATCGGATGGAGGTGTGCGGCCGTGGTCGCGGCGCCCATTTGGCCGATATTTTGTTCCATACATAATTGAGTAATACCAATATATCATAATAAAATAAAATTACAATAATTTCCTAAATAGTTTGTGTTTTATTCAAAATCAACATCGGCCCTTGAACCACCCTTTATTTACATAAATTATATTCAATGGTGAGATGAGCATACATATCTTGGTATTGTAAAATATTAACTTCAGCCGGCTAATGATTCCGTCAATAGTTGACGCCGCTGCCAGTTTCTTCCCGGCATAGATTTCTGATGTCAGATGGTTTGTCAGAAGAAAATAGAGCACGCTCTAATTGAAATTTTGTCAGATGACTTTGCGTCTGACTTTTACAGAAGCAAAGTTAAAAAGGTAACACACGACATGTATGTGTTTTGCAGTGGGAAATTTGACATGTCAAATGACAAAAACATGTCGTCTATATGCTCCTTTAACAAAAACTGGTTGTTTGTAATTAGTTTATCTCAAAAGCTAGTTAGTGCCAGTTCACACACGTCAAGTTTGACTCGTCAAGTCTTGAGTTTTTAGGAGAGAGGGGAAAGGAAATGGCATTCTCTTTTCCCTTCTCTCCTAAAAGATCAAGACTTGAAGAGTCAAACTTGACGTGTGTGAACCAGCACTTACAAACGTGTTTATAACAGTGTTCGAAAATAAACACTAAATATCGTTTCTTAATGTTCGGTTCGGTAGATTTGTGGAAAACACAAACGCTAATAGTGTTTGTGTAGAAAATCATTAAAAAAAATAACGTTTCCCTGTTAGTCATCTTTCGAACACAAAAATATTACTGTTTTTATCAAACTCAACAAAATGTGTGAACATTTAATTCCGTTCGGTTTTTTTTTTGAAAATCCACATACTTCAATGTGTTCGGTTCGGCTCGTTAATGTTCGTATCTTTTGGCTGGTAAAAAATACCAAACATTTTTTACAAAAACAAAATACACACACAAAAAAAAACATTATAGAACATTAAAATATAATGTTTGTCTACAGTATCACTACAATTGTTCTGTTTTTAAACGAAGAACCGAACATTATATAATTTTCGGTTCTTTCTTGAAAATAGTTACGAACGGTATTAAGGGTTGTGTATGTCTACACAACCACTAAAAAAATAGATATCGTTCTTGGGTGTGTGAGCCGAACGTTAAATAATGTACTGTTTATTTTCGAACACTGGTTTATAATTTGTATGGATAAAGAAGTTTCTCAAACTAGTTTATCATCATAAACAACATATAACCTGTTTATGGCGTAGCTGGAAATGTACTATTAATCACTAATTTTTTAGCCATCACTAGGGTGATCGATTATTCGACTTTTTTCAATAACTGGTACCCATGTTCTGTAACTTTAGTGAGAACTTCTCGCATCGAAAAGATGTGAAACAAAATATTCCATAGTTTCTCGAAAATTGAGAAAAAAGTATGTCTGTAACTCATGTCGAAAACTATCGAAAGAGGTTACGTATTTACAAAAATTGAAAATTTGTCAACGACGGCGGCAAAAATACAACCGTCGGCTATACCAAATAATGTAAAGTGTCACCTTAATGTTTATTGTTTCCAAACGAGCTTTGAAAAAATTCGAATATTTTATAAAGATGCTAAAAGCAAAAGAATTAAACAATAAAAAATGTGCCAAGAACAAATTTTTATTATTATTATTCTTTGTATTTTTCATTTTAAATTGTTTTTTTAGTGCTAAAATTTTTTCTCGCCCCATTTTTATTCTTTTTTATTTGACAGTTCAAAGCGGGAAGCTTTCTTACAAAAACGTTGCAGACACACTTTTTCTGTAAATTGGCGAGTAATTTCCTTACGTGACAGCCAGTACTCGCCAAAAAAAGTTACAGACACAGTTTAGTGAGAAAAACAGATGTTTGTTTCAATATATGGCATTTTTGTTTCATTTCAATCAAAAAGTTTCTCGACGCGAGAGTTATAGAACATGGGCACGGTTTTCGAATATTTCGAATAGTTGCTATTTTAAAAAGACCGGTTTTTGGTTAAGCATTTTAAAAATAACCGGTTAACCGATTTTAATTCGAATACATAAAAATACAAAAATCAAATTAGATTTTGTAATAAAAACTTAATTGAAATAAAAACAAAGCAATTCACGAAGGTAAGGACCCAACAAAATACATGGATACGACTTAAGGTTTGTTCAGACCTAACAAATATTTGACAATAAAATCCAAAACAGCGTGACCAGAAAATTGATCAAACTTTGGCTTTATTTTAAATAATTTCTGTTTATTTACTTAACTGTATTCCCAAGATGATAATTGTATAATGTAATTTAGAAACTGTTAAATAATGTTTGCACTAGCCTAACGTTTTGCAAAAGCAAACAATTCTTTAAGAAAACTAGTGGTGACGTGTAAGACATCAAATATTTAATAGGTGTGAACATATCTGTAGACGTTTTGAAACAATTTGGTTTTAAGAAATTATAGGAATTTAATAAATTTATAATTTGAGATATTCCCCCAAATGTATTTAAAATGAGTTTTAATTGATGGTGGTTAAGCATGTCTATATGAATCAGTAGGCTTCAAACATATTTTTGAAAAGTTGCAAACAAAACCTCTTATCCAGGATTATATATTTTAAATTATTTTGTTTCAGTGCTTTTTGTATGAAATATCTGTGAATTCGTCGATCACAATTTAAACCCTTCCATGAGATTGTTTGATTCCTTAAATGTTGCTTTAAGTTCTTGGTAATTTAAAATAAATAAAACTTAAGAATTTTTCTACGTCGTTGATTTCGCCGGTATGTTGTAGTCTTAAGATGAAGATATGCTAGAACTACTTAACAGCCTTACCACAAAGCATACAGAGATGAAAAAAGTGACGCATGAAAAATGCCTAAATCATTTGCGAGGGCAGCTTTCAAAGAAAGAGAAAGAAAACGTTTTTTTGGTGGTGAAGCGGCAATGTGTAAAAACATGCCGCTACTTTCAACACTTTTCCGTAATCAAAACAAAAAATGTTAAAAGCGCAGCTTTCGAAGGAAAAGGCAGAAAAAACACAATATTTTCTGTCTCGTGACGCCTCTGTGGCCGTTGCAAGAGAGGATGGTGGGACGTTTTCATCTGCTTACGCTGATATGCGATACCCAAACAAGAGCATCAACCTTGTGCCCCAAACAGTAGTGTTACCTTTCTTGTTTAATAAAACCCACATAATAAAAATAAGAGAAAAATCCGATAGATTGACGAAAAAATAGCTAAATTGATATTATTTCTTAACAAAGCGACCAACTTCACTATTAAACGCGATGTCAAAATCGGATTTTCCAATTGTAAAGCATTGACGCCGCGCTATTTAGGAATACTTCATACAAATTGTATGGGCATGCGAATTTTTGACAGCTAGAATACGCTTTCCGCTCTTGTTTATGTATGGCTTTTCATTCATTATTGGCAGCATATTTTAGTAAAGTATTCACCCTTATTGTGTTTGGCGTATTTAAAATACGCCTACGACAGTTTGGTAATAGATTAAAAGAAAAAAGTTCACGTTCTCTTTAATCTATTACCAAAATTTGAAAATTTTCAAAAAACGATGATGTCGTATGGGATGTTAAATTTATTTTCGTAACACTTGTCATTTTCATAATACATTACACATATTATTAAAGTTTTTGGCATGTATTAATACAGAGTATAAAAGTGTAGATAAACTAACCTTTACTATTTTCTACAGCTTGCATTTTAATCTAAATTGTTAGTTTGTCAAACATTATTTTTATAAGAACATTGATTTTGACAAATAAACTTTAAAAACTTTGAAAAAATAAATTGTTTGAAATTTAAAAATTCAATATGAATTTCTTACTGAGCTACCTAAATATGAGCGGCAAGCGTCTGTTTTCTGTCAAAACTTTTCATTTGCACACAGTTTATGAGCAACAAACCTTTGAACGCGAATTTAACACCCCCCGGCTGAAAAGTCTTGGTCTCTTTATTTTATTGAAAATTTATTGGCAATAGAATTTTCATGTTTAAAAAAACGCTTGCCGCTGTTGTTTAGGTAGCTCAGTAAGGAATCAACAACAAAATCATAAAATATTTTTGAATTTGTTTTTGTGTTCAATGAAATTTTAGGCGTTGCGTTTTGTTTTACAGAATAAGGCCCTAATTCTCGCATCTTTTTTTATTCTTGATACAAATTCAAAAATAGTCAAAAAGAAGTATGAATTGATTTAAAATGATTCATAAGCAGGGAAACCAGAAATATGCAATTGCATGTTCTTCCTTGTGCGACTAATGAAGGCAGAATCAACATATTTAACCGTTTTAGAGCTTTTTATGAATTTTGGCATAGATGTGTTAGTGCATATTTTTGCATATTTTACCGTTTGCAGCAATTTTTTTAGGTTTATGGCGCATATTTTGCCTTTTTAATGCATATTTTGATACATATTCAATTTTTTTAGATGCCTACAATAGTTTTCGCAGCTAATAATTTTTTTTTTTTTCGAAAATCTGTTACTTCAATTTCGACATCTACATTTAATTTTTACTCTAAAATTGTAAGACAAAGCAGGGTCATTAAGGACAGATGTTGTGCGATTTGTATCTAGACCAATCTGTTAGTATTCCGATCGACTCAGAATCACTTTTTAAAGTGATCTAACGATGTCTATCCATCCGCCTGGCTGGTTGTCTTTCCATGTTAGCCTTGTGCGCAGAGTACAAGTTCCAATTTTGTAGATAATTGGATCAAATATGGACGAAGTCTATGCAAATGGTGAGAGTCGGTCTATAATTTCACATCCATATTAAACTCTTTGTGTCCGCTTCGTGCCAAAAATAGTTTACTTCAAATTAAAATATTTTCGAATCGGTTCACATTTGCTCAAAGCTTTCATCCTTCACTAGCTTTAACTTCCTTTTAAATGTTAACATTTGTTAACAATTTAGCGACCGTACTTAAAATCCCTTTAAGACAACAACCCATATGGATGTTAATATCTAGATATTATTCGGCGCAAACATCTCTAAGATGAATTTTAACCTTGTTAGGTTTTTTTTTTTAATTTTGTTATTAAATTGTTGAATATTGTGTCTTCAAATGAGCAATTTTTAATTTTTAGGGCATATTTTTAACATTTTTCAACGCATATTTTCCAGTTTTTACTGCATATTTAATGCGCATAAAACGTGTTTTTTAGAGCATATTTCTGGTTTCCCTGTGTGTACTTTAAAAAAGAGGCATAGAAGTAGCAAAGGCCTCTAAAAAGGATTAGATTTGTCACTCTAGGGCAGTGTTCGAAAATAAACACTAAATATCGTTCTTTAATGTTCGGTTCGGTAGATTTGTGGAAAACACAAACGCTAATAGTGTTTGTGTCGAAATTCATTAAAAAAATAACGTTTCCCTGTTTGTCATCTTTTGAACACAAAAATAATGCTGTTTTCATCATACTCAACAAATGATGAGAACATTAAATTCCGTTCGGTTTTTTTTTGAAAATCCACGAACTTCAATGTGTTCGGTTCGGCTCGTTAATGTTCGTTGCTTTTTGCTGATAAAAAAAAAACCAAAAATTTTTTACAAAAACAAAATACACACACGAAAAAAACATTATAGAACATTAAAATATAATGTTTTTCTACAGTATCACTACAATTGTTCTGTTTTTTAACGAAGAACCGAACATTATATAATGTTCGGTTCTTTCTTGAAAATAGTTACGAACGGTATTAAGGTTTGTGTATGTTTACACAAACACTAAACAAATAGATATCGTTCTTCGGTGTGTGAGCCGAACTCTAAATAATGTACTGTTTATTTTCGAACACTGTTCTAGGGGCACGCTGGGCATATAGAAGCTGCTGGCGATATAAACGTTTTTACTGCTAACAAAAGCTGTTAAACAGTGTTGCCAAAAACACATTGTAAGTTTTATTTCTAAAAAGTGGCACGAAATAGTTAAAAATTATACAAAAGGGTAATTTAAAAAAAGGGTCATAAAAGGTATCAAGACCGTCGAAAAAGGGTCAAATTAATACTTTAGTATCACAACGGTAACGCTGCATCTAGTGCGTAAACAAAAATACTTCCGGAATTAGGATTTTGTCAAGACAGCGCCCACACCATGTGAGCTCGAGAACAATTGGCTTTTCAGTACTATGGTGAAGGGTATATATGAGGCTATCAGCGCAGAAGTGGTGTAACCCCAGACTACTTATTATGAGATAATGAGGAGTTAACACTACTCTTACACTATAGTACTTGGTTGTAACGGCCCGTGCAAAAATTATGTTTCTAGCGCCATCTGTTTTGGATACAAACAGTTGGCTTACTCGACTATTGCACTGTTCTTTACACAAAGAACATATCTTTTACACCAGAACCGTAACCAAATTAAATTCTGGGTTACACTACTTCTGCGCTGATAGCCTCATATATGTATACATAAGAATGTATCTATATTATTATTTATTAAAGCAATGTCACAACAATTAAATTATATTTTATTAAAATGTTGAAACTTTTTTTTTAATTTTAACTTTTCCACTTAAGAACACATTCAAAATTCTTGCCAAAATTGTTTTGTTACATTGAAAATTTTCTTCCGTTATTTAATGAACTAACAATGGTAATTTGTCATAATTTTCATGCATGTAGGATTTATCTTTACGAAAAAAATGTTGGACTTGGAAATTAATGATGAATTTTGTATTTGAACATGTTTTCTTGTTGCTATTTGGCACTTTTAAAAAGGGGTAATTATTCTTTTCGCTCAGATGTGTTCTTGAGATTTTGCTAGATAATAATAAAGAAAACAGCTGATTTTGCGTGAAAGTATACATAGATATAGAAAATTTAAATACACTAAACGAATTTCTCAGAATTTTCCAGTTGTTTCTCATTTAAACATTCATTTTAAACATTCTTAAAATATAATAAATAAGATGATTTTTTAAATCTAACATGTGAAAACGATTTCCGTTTAGCAGACATTTTACTATTTTTTATTGTACATTGTTTTCACTAAAAAAAACACAAAGACAAAAAAAAAAACAAATATTAAAAAACCAAATCACAATGTGCCATTTCTAAATATTTGTTTGACGTGATTGCTTTTTTTCATTAATTTATCTTGGAACGAAGAAATTTTAATTTTAGAAAACTACGTAAATTAAGCAATCTAATGTGCTTTTGAGTAACCAAAAGATCTTGTACACTTGCGGCTTGTTTTCTCCCTCGTGTCGTATACAAACTACATTTTTAATATTTTTTTCAATCAGCAACACTTTGTCTTGAAATATTCAATAAATTTAAAAAATACTCTTCTTCATGTACAAATTGGATTTTTTTTTTAGTTTTTAATTATTTTAGAAATGAATCTTCTTTTTTCGCACTCCTCTTAATAACAAACAAAAATCTTGTATTCTACCTGCATATAAATAAACTTTGGCACAAGTATAAATTAAATTTGGGAAAAAAAACCGAACAAATTTATTTGATTTGCATCCACAAATACACACACTCTAAATAAAAATTTTAAATTTTAAAATTAGAAAGTTATTTAGGGCTCCTCTGTAGAATTTAAACAAACATTTTTTTTGCTCCCCAAATTCAATACAGAAAAACTGCATTTATATTTTAGTTTTCTCTGTTTATTTTTGTCTACATCTCCTTGTTCTCTTCGCTGTTGCTATTGCTTTTGTTTGTGCTATTTCCTTTTCATAGAGTGGAAGTGACAAATGTGTGAATTTTGTAAGTGTAAGTTTGTATTTTATTTACTTATTTTGTTGCATACGACTACTGAATTTTAAATTTGTGCTGTTGTTCCGATTTGTTACGAATACACCTCTATTAATATGTCTGGGAGTTATTGTTGTTGTCGTTGTGACTAAATTCTTTTAAGAAGTACCTAAGCAACAACAACGACAAGATCTTAAAAAAATGCAGTAAATACTAAAGCCCTGCACGAATGCATTTGTTTCTTCTTCAAAGTTCTCCACACCAAGTTATTGTTGTGTCAAATACTGTGTTTTTGTTTTTAAATCAGTTCGAATGATACACAATGAAAAACCGAATCAATTTTAAACAGTAGTTGGTTTCAAACAACTCGTTGTTAAGCAGTAGTTTGATTTAAAAAAACAAATCAACGCAATGTATAATTTGATGTGAAAGAAAACATAACACACAACAATTGTGAGTCTATAACAGCCCTGTCGGACATTCAGTTATCTTTAAATTAACTGAAAGCTAATTATTTCTCAAGTAGTGGTGGTTGACACTTGCATTACTTTTATATAAAATTAACTAACTATTTTAACATTGCGATGTCCTAGGAAGTAGTCAATTGTCCGACTCTGCATTACTTTCAGTTAACTTTAAAGTTAACTTTTTGCAGCTACCCAGCAAAAACTTACATTGCAAAGTAATGAGTTAAAAAGCTAATATAACGACTCTTCACTACTTATACATTGGCATTTTAACTCATTATTTTCACACGGTGATGTCATTGGATGCAAGTACTTACCACCCTCGCTTACAAATAGGGAGTTAAATAAGTCATTACCACATTCGCTTACAAATAAGGACTTAAATAAGTTATTACTGCGATGTCACCAAAATTACAACTAACATGTCATGACTTTAAAAAAAAATTTTTTTTATTATATTTTTTTATATTATTTTTTTTCTATTTTTTCTTATTTTATTTTACTTTACTTTATGTTTTTTTTCTATTTTTTCTTATTTTATTTACTTTGTTTTATTTTTTATTTTTTTTCTGTCTCTGGCGGGATTCGATCGCGCAACCTCGGTGCTGATAGACTAGCTCACTACCAGCTAGTCTACCGAGGCAGTGTAGTTTTTGTATTAAAAAACGATGTTTTTACTCAGTTAAGAGCGTAAATATGAGATTAAATTATTGGAGGCAACTACTTACCACCCTCGCTTACAAATAGGGAGTTAAATAAGTCATTACCACATTCGCTTACAAATAGGGAGTTAAATAAGTCATTACCACATTCGCTTACAAATAGGGACTTAAATAACTTATTACTCCGATGTCACCAAAATTACAACTAACATGTCATGACTATAACATTTCAGTACAGCATAATTTTTCATATTCAAATTTAAAGGGTGGTTAAATTGTAAGGGCCGATGTTGAATGTGAACCACACCTAAACGCCAAGTTTTTTTCCGAATTTTATTTGACATTTCTCTATTTCAGACTTACTCAATATGAACCATGGAGAGATACACAATCCAACAACGTGTTAAAGTTATCCAGACTTATTATGAAAATGGGCGTTCAAATCAAAGGGTATATCGTGCACTTCGTGATTCAGTGATGAGGCATATTTTCACCTCAGTGGATAAGTGGATAAGCAGAATTGCCGCATTTGGGCGAATGAGAATCCAATAGTGATTGTCGAAAAACCAATGCACCCACAAAGAGTGACTGTTTGGTGCGGCTTATGGGCTGGCGGCATCATCGGGCCGTATTTTTTCCAAAATGAGGCCGGTCAGGCAGTTACTGTGAATGGTGTTCGCTATCGTGAGATGATAACGAACTTTTTATGGCCCGAATTGGAAGATATGGATGTGGACGATATGTGGTTTCAGCAGGACGGTGCCACTTGCCACACAGCTAACGAAACAATGGCTCTTTTGCGCAACAAATTCAATGGCCGTGTTATCTCACGTGTCGATGGCGATGTCAATTGGCCGCCAAGATCATGTGATTTGACACCGTTGGACTTTTTTCTTTGGGGTTATTTGAAAGAAAAGGTGTACGTCGATAAGCCAGCAACAATTCAAGAGCTAAAGGATGAGATAATTCGGCACATTAACGGCATAGAACCTCCATTATGCCTCAGGGTCATCGAAAATTTGGACCATCGGATGGAGGTGTGCCGCCGTGGTCGCGGCGCCCATTTGGCCGATATTTTGTTCCATACATAATTGAGTAATACCAATATATCATAATAAAATAAAATTAAAATAATTTCCTAAATAGTTTGTGTTTTATTCAAAATCAACATCGGCCCTTGAAATTTAACCACCCTTTATTATAAATTGTTTTTATTTATAATAAAAAAAAAACAAATTGTAAGAACAAATATTTTAAATCAATTTGTATTAGATTTGAAAAAACTTCAACCGTAGATGCATTTTATTACGAATGAATTATAAATTTCGTTAATCAACTCATACACAAGTACTTAGGTATCAGAATATGTGTCAGCCATTACCAAACTACTTCTATGTAATGCAGATGGTGTGAAGTAGTCATTGAAAAGTAAGTTGTTCAGTAATGGAAGTCATTACCAAGTTTTTGCTGGGTAGCTATAAACTTACTACTTTAAGTTAGCTTTAAGTTGGTTTTTTAAATAAACTATTTTATTAAAATTGTATTTAGTTGTTTTATTTAATTTTTTAATTATACTATAACCTGGCCATTACCGATTACCAATTTCTACCACGTATATTGTAAGAATGGCCCTAAATAATTAAATCTTTTGTGGGTCTTGGAGCCGTTTGTTTGCCAATCGACTTGGCTCTTTCTACTCAAAATACATAGTGTTTGTATACACTTCGGTTAATGTTTCCATTGCTTAGTACCCAGTAAAAACTTCGCCTTATTTTCCAAAATGAATACCTTCTTTAACTCATTATTTTGTAGCTTTGTTCTAAACCTACATGTATAACAACTTCTATAACTACTTTTTTCTGGATGTATGCAGGTAAAATAAATAATGACTTACTTTTGAATGCGTTCATTTTGGGACATGCCTTGCAAAATTCATTGGTTCTTTCAGTAGAATTGTAAGTAGTGCTCTTATGTTTTTCTGATTACTCAACACATTATTTTGTAGGCGAAGTTTTTACTGGGTAGGTGGCTTTAAGTTAGTCTATACAAGCTAACTTAAAATTGGCTTTTTTTTGTAGTTAGCTACTCATTTGACGGCAGGGAGGGAATTTCCTTTCTTTGCACAATTGTGTATACCACTACTAACACATATTTTTATGCTCATCAATTCAGTCGTCGATGTGACTTCGACAAGTGTACAAAAAGTGTAATAAAATAAGATAATTCATATCACCTATTTTGTTATTGTTGTTTGGTGTGATTCGTGTGATTTGGTGTAGTTTGTGTTATTCGTTTGTTTCGTTGTAGTGTGAAGTATATTCCGTGCTCTTTACACTTCGTATTCGGTCGTTTATAACACACTAATTTAAATTCATTTGCATTTGTGTGTTTATATTTTTTCGTGCTTTATGTGTTTTTCACAATACAGAATTTGATTCGTTAGCAAAAAGCAATCGGCAATCAGTAGTTGAAAATCAAACGAATGTTTTGAAACGGCATTCAAATGCATTCGTGCAGGGCTTTAGTAAATACACGCATTTAACACTACATTGTACACAGGCACACGCATTCGTAACCCTGCAAATAATAGGACCAGTCCAAACACGCGAGTAAAGAGTAGTCCACAAGGGACCAGGACTAGTCCAAAAGTAGCCCAAACGTATGGAAAAAACCTGGTCTATTTAACATTACGATGTCCTATGAGAGGACCATATAACCCACCTTTGGACCACTAAGGTGTAGTTTTTAAACTACTCCATGGCATACTCAAGAGGATTAGTTTTGAAGTCGTTCAAAAACGAAAGCATGTCGTTAAAAAACGAAGACATGTCGTCTCAATACAAACACTTTTTAACAATGACATGGTCCATGCTTGCATTACATAGGACCAGTTCATGGAGTAGTCCATTTTATCAAAATGGATCAGGTGGTCCAATTTTATTTACAGGGTATCTACCCTGCAGATAACGAGACTAGTCCATACATGCATGTAAAGAGTAGTCCATAAAGGAATAGGAGTACTCCAAAACTACTCCGAATATATAGGTAAAAGGTGGTCCAATAAACATTACGATGTCCTAGGAGTGGACCATATAACCCACCGAAGTCGTCCCTAAACTACTCCTTGGAGTACTAACGTGGGTTAGTTTTAAAAGTAGTCCACACTGAAAGAAAAATGCTTCATATATTTAATGAATCATTTTCATAAAAAAACTTTCCTTGGGTAAATGAAAACGTTCATTGTCTAAATGGAATATCATAGTTATAATGAAGTATTTTCGTTAAAATCGCTTCATTGGATTTCGTAATTACGTTAAACATTTTCATTGGATATATGAAAACTTAAGTTTGTCCAAGTTAAAAAAAAATTTTTAATTGGGAACATAAAAAAACAATAAACAAACATAACTATATTCATAAATTAATAAAAAATTATAGTTTCCTTAAAAAAATGTTTAATTGTTAATTAAAAAATGTAAGATTTAATAATTTCATACATCGAATGTTACATGTATGCCACTAAATTTATGAAATCAAAAAAATTGTTTATAAAAGCAACATATTTCAATAGTTGCCTTCATAAATTTAAATTTTCATTATGACAATAAAAATGTCGTTATAGTAATGAAACAAAAACATTCAATCCACTTTCAATCAACGTTGTTATTGTTATTATGGACAATTTAATCTCATATTTACGCTCTTAATTGAGTAAAACACATAGTTTTTAATACAAAAACTACACTGCCCCGGTAGACTAGCTGGTAGCGAGCTAGTCTATCAGCACCGAGGTTGAGGGATCGAATCCCGCCAGAGACAGAAAAAAAATTAAAAATAAAATAAAGTAAAATAAAAAAGAGGAAAGATAAAAAAAAATAATTAAAAAAAATAAAAAAATAAAATAATTTAAAAAAAAAGAAAAAAAAATTTTTACTTTATTTAAAGTATTCATCCAATGAATAATATTCATAGATCTAATGTAATGTTTCATTAAATCCTTTTAATGAAACAGGTTTCATCGATCCATCGAAGCGCTGCATAGGTTCCTTTTTAATGCAATTTTTCATGGGATTAATGTCAAAATTCATTGGTATTGCGAAGAAAATTCTTTCAGTGCACGTTTCTACAGTATGGGGTACACTTAAGGTGTAGTTTAAGCATTTTTCTTTTTCAGTTTTTACTAATCGCCTTTTATGGTGTGTACTGTAGTCTATTATTGCTATTATTAAATATATATTTACTTTGTATTTTTAATTTTTTTACCTTTTTTCCATAAATTTCACAAACTTTTACTTTTAAATAAACACATAATAAATGACACCATCAGGGCTACCAATGTGTAATACTGTAAACTATAGAAAAGTATACATCATGCAGTTGTTGGCAGCACTGCATGTTAATTTCTTATAACATGGTCCATACTACAGTACATTGGACCATGTTGTAAGTAGTCCATTTAAGGCACAATGGAACACGTACTCCAATATTATCTGTAGGGTACCCAGTCATATCAACACTTTAACGGTAACAGCATATTCGTGTTCACACTTGTGTCAGTGTTACCAATTAACAATTCGAAAATTATACATGTCTGTCTCCCAAATTGCACATTGGAAGCAAAATTAAACACACACACAAAATTAATTCACCTAGCAAAACGTTTTTATTATTTCTTATTTGCAATAAAATGGTAATGTTTACAAAAATGGCAAAGCTTACCGATTGCTGAAGTTAACAAGAGTGCTATATTCTCTTTTATACGCTATGTCACATTCGTAACTTATCTTAAAAAATACAAATACGAATTTGGTACTTTTTCGAATTTCGAACGCCTAATTAAGGGGTGACAATCGTACCTATTTTAGGTACTTTCTTTACAAAACATTTTTCATCAAAAAGAGGAAGTACGGCAAATTAAATTTCTTTCTTTTACTTTTCCGTTCTACATGTCGCACTTGATCATAAAGAGGTTTTTATCTCGAAATTTTAATATATCTATTCACTTTGTGGAAAATTTCGTCTACTTTTTAAAAATAAAACGTTTAGTGTAAAATTCGATTTCATATGCCTTTAATATTAAATTAACAAATATTTTGCTTTTACTGAAAATTTTTATATTTTGAGACCTTCTTTATGATCAAGTGCAGTGTGGTACTTTTTGAATTTTCGAATATAGTGAACAAGGCGATTTCATTACAGGTAATCTCGGCATTACAAGCAATTTGTTTTTGTATAATCATTGTACAATGCCAAAACAGAAACAAAGACATTAAACAAAATTATTACCTAAGGTGTGTCGAAAAATTAACCCAACTCTTGAATGAATTATTCAACATAGACAAGTGGTAAATGATTTTTCAAGTTTTCGGAGAAACTTTATTTGATTGTCAAAAAACGAATGTATCCTTAAGGTGCCCCATCCTGGTGTCGGTTCAGTAAGATAGGAGTTATGAATCCGAATGTGATACAACCACCCTAAAAAATTATATTTTTGTTACAAAAACTAGCATAAATGGTGGCGGAATGCACGGATTGATATAACATTTTGCACAAATTCGTTTTGCATGACTATAAATTATATTACTAAATTTCGTGTAGATCGGGCCATAATTTGCCATGGCTCTCAAATATAGCAGCCTTGTAAAAAGTTATTGGGTCTGATTGAGGTTTTTATAATACCAAAAATTTTTATGATTAATCGATAATTTACCATGGGTCCAATATTATAATACTCCTCCTGAAAATCATTTAAGTACGCCTAAAACTTTTACGAACTATGATATTTTATCAAAATCAAGTCAAATAAGGCTTAATATGACTAGAAACAAAAACGTTAAACTTTCTGGTGGTGGGCCCATAATATATTGTTACGTTACTGCCTTTTTAATAACGTTTTCGGTTTATTTCCTTTATAATTAACCTCTTGAGTACTTAAGTGCACTCTAATAAAATTAAATAAACACAACACTTTAATGTATAACACTTATTTATTATTAACACAGCTTTATTAAGAACTTAGTCACTTTAACAACCGTACATAATTTACAGTTTTTTTCACAACTCACTACAATGTTTATAATTTTTCAAAGTCTGAACTAAGAATGACCTTATGCCATCTCTTCCGATTCTATTTATACTTTAGCCCAGACGTGTAGATGATACTAGTAACGTCTAGATGGCCCTAGAAAGTTCGCCTCATAACGGCTATTTTGTTAATGAAACTTATTCAGCTATAGTTACTATCTATATGGCTGAAGTAATTGAGTTATTAGGCATCATAAACTAAGGCATACTTTTAGGCGTTAATAACGAACGAATCAATACAAGATAACTAATAAATGTATCTAATTATTAACTGTCGTAGCAATATCATAGGTCTAAAACCACATCAAATTGTAAAAATGTTGGGTCAGTTTGTATAAAGATTGGATTGGCACAGTTGAATACAGCACTCTAAGGTGTTCTCCTTTAGAATTAATATTAAAAAAAGACTCCTCAAAAGATGAACCAATAGGAGTAAGGGCCAAATAAATCACACAAATGGCTTGGTAACACTTACTTTGTTTGTGCTTATGTTGGAAAGTAAACAACACAAACCTCTTAAAAAAAAATCACAGTTTGAAGATTATTTCATGCAAATGTTGACCATGACTACGCCTCAAATGGTCCATCCGCTTAGTCCCATTTTGGACTATTTTCAACATTTCGGCATGTATCTCATGAATAAATGCTTCAATGTTGTCTTCCAATGCGTCAATTGAAGCGGGCATGTGTGTATAGACATGAGCTTTAACATAGCCCCACAAAAAATAGTCTAAAGGCGTTAAATTGCATGATCGAGGCGGCCAATTGACCGGTCCCGTGGAAAAGTGGATCTTCGGCCAACTTTCCAAGAGCCCATTCTACGTTGCGGTAGGTCGTTCGGCTTCAATTCTTGCACCAGCTGTATTTTGAAAGGCTTCACACCTAAATCCTTCCGCAAAATTTTCCACGTTGGTGAGTAACAGAACAGGTCATCATTAACACTGGCCGATACAGCTGCGATATTTTCTTCACTTTGCACTCTACGTAAGCGTGTTAATGGTTTTATGCCCAACAATGTAAATTTGGTGCGAAATTTAGTAACAATAGCCCGAATAGCCGCTTCATTGGGTCGATTAAACTGACCATAAAATGGAAGAAGCGCGCGATGAACTTTCTTAACAGAGCACACATTTTGTTAATAAAATTCAATAATTTGCAATCGTTGTTCGTTTGTAAGACGATTCATGGTTAAATTATAGACCAAACTGAAGTGAGTGAAACAAAACACGAATCGTGCGTCAGCTGTTTAAACCAATGTTGCCAAAAAGATAATAGCTAAAAAATCACCCATTATTTAGTACAAACATTAATTTTGCATTATTGTTTTGTTTTCAATAAATACAGCCGACGATTATGCTGCTGCAATTTTGCTCGTAATTCGTCTAAAACGGAAGAGGAATATAAAAGATAGGAAAGAAATATGGAGTACAAGTGGCTTAAACAACGAGCTTTTGGGGCAAATTCAAAGAAATTCGCCCTTATTTATAAAAAATATACCCTTTATTAAGGTTCAGTTAGCCGGGAGTAACAGTAACATAACTTTACCGTAAAAAAATAAGACCAATCCATTTCTTACAGATTTTTGTTTTTTTTTGAGAGACTTTTTATTAATTTGAGAGACTTTTTATTAATTTTTGACAGTAGGTTAAGCAAGGCTATGCATATTATGGTTGGGCCTTTAGACGTTACGGATTAGTTACATCTTAGTACTAATTATAATCGTTATACCTAATTGCTCTACATACACAAAATGAAACAGCGGATGTGCAACGTTACTGTTAACCTTTAACTTGCCTTATTTTTATAAATAGGGCCGTTTTAATATACAGCTGAAAATTATTTTTAAGCTTCTACTTCTTCACACTTCAGTTTTTTCCTAAAATAATAACATTAAGCACTTGACACCATGATGAAATAAATAGGTGGCATTACTCCGTCAGATGACGATTTCTACCTCTAAAGCTTCGTTCGCAACGAGAGCAATAATTTCATTTTTTCTTCTATCTTATATCTTCCCAAAGTGTTTCATATATTTTCCTTTAATTTTTTTCACAAAAATATAGCTAAAGTTTTTTAAAAAGTTGAGCCAACTTCTACTTCAGTAACAATTTGTACGAAATTGGAAATTACGTTTATAATAATTTTATTTAGTTCATGGGCCAATTAATATAGCTCTACACGTGACTACAACAATCCAACAATAGAAAAAATAACACGTATTTTGTTTGTGTAAAAATGGTAAAAATGTCAAGAACAAAAGCATTTGTTTGTGTAAAATATGGTTGAAATGTCAAAAAGAATTGCTACAAAAGCAATTGCACGTAAAAAACATAACTCTGCAAAAAACACTAGTACCCATGTTCTGTAAGTCCCAATTCAAACGTTGCAAGTCTTATTGATCAGCTTGCTACTTTATAACGAGAGTGAAGAGAGGAAAATAAACGTTTCTATCTCACTCTCTCTCGCCTATAAGGTAGCAAGCTGATCAATAAGACTTGCAACGTGTGAATTGGCACTAACTTTAGTGCTGCGATCGGCAAAATCAGGGCGCCGCGTTTTCTCTTTTTTCCCTGCAGGCAATTCAGTTAACTTTCAATTAATTTAAAGCTAACTATTTCTCAAGTAGTGGTGGTTGACAATTGGATTACTTTTATATGTAATTAACTAACTTTTTTAACATTGCGATGTCCTAGGAAGTAGTCAATTGTCCGACTCTGCATTACTTTCAGTTAACTTAAAAGTTAACTTTTTGTAGCTACCCAGCAAAAACTTTATAAAAATATATAGTTACACAAAGTCAATAAAGTAAATTTTTTTTTATTTTTTTTTAATTTTTTTTTTTATTTTTTTTAATTATTTTTTTTTTTTATTTTTTCTTATTTTATTTTACTTTATTTTATTTTTTTTTCTGTCTCTGGTGGGATTCGATCCCGCAACCTCGGTGCTGATAGACTAGCTCGCTACCAGCTAGTCTACCGGGGCAGTGTAGTTTTTGTATTAAAAAACTATGTTTTTTGACTATAATGACTATAATGACATTTTGTTTGCCAATCGACATGGCTCTCTCTACTTAAAATATACAGTGTTTGTATACACTTTGGTTAATGTAAATTTTCCATTGCTTAGTTGTTGGCTTTAAGTTAGTCTATACAAGCTAACTTAAAGTTGGCTTTTTTTGTAGTTAGCTACTCATTTGCCGGCAGGGTTGTTTTATTCTCTTGTATGCCCTTTTATAACGTACATTTGCACACACATTGCAGAGAAATTAACAACATTAACAACAACATATGAAAAATTCATACAACGCATATAATCGCAAAATGTAATAGTATAGGTTGCCGATGGCAGTTTAAAGTTTAGTGAGAACTTCTCGCATCGAAAAGATGTGAAACAAAATATTCCATCGTTTCTTGAAAAGTGAGAAAAAAGTGTATCTGTAACTCAACTCGAAAACCAAGGTATATTAACACAAGGTAGACTCATTTGGGAGTGTATACATGCTGCTCTATAAAAGGTACCAAATTGTCTTCATATAAAACAAAAACAATTCAACGCACACATGTACAATTTTGTTCTCATATACACGTTATTTGACGTTAAGGTACCAACTAGGGGTAATCAGCTGACAAACATATGGGCCAACGAGTTTACCTTGTGTAAATATACCTTGCTCGAAAACTATCAAAATGTCATAATATTTTACTCGCAGCCGATGTGACATTGCAGACGTTGCGAACGCCAGTCACACATATTGTTAACGACGGCCAAAATATACAAAAATTGAAAATTTTTTAACGACGGCGGCGAAAATACATCCGTCGGCTATACCAAATAATGTAAATTGCGACTTTAATGTTTGTTGTTTGCAAACGAGCTTTGAAAACATGCGTATATCTTAAGGTGCTATCAGACGGGATGTATTTTACATATGTACTGTCAAATTTTCCATCTGTAAAAGTTGTACACATCGTGTGATACATATGAAACTTTGCATGTGTAAAAAACATGTGGAAATACATATGTAAATTTTTCGATTAGAACACGCTCTATTTTCCTGTGGTAAACATAAACAAAACAGCTGGTTTGTTTTGAAACGTAAACAAACGTCAGCTTTTGTTTACATTTATAGGTTATGTCATAAGGAAAAACATAAGCAGGTGTGATAGCAAAAATTATGAATCGTATGTAAAATGGAAATTTTGACATACATACGGAATTACATATGGGAAAGAAAAGTGACAGTACATATGTAAAATACATCCCGTCTGATAGCACCTTTATAAAAATGTTGAAAGCAAAATAATCAAACAATAAAAAAATGTGCCAAGAACAAAATATTATTATTATTATTCTTTGCATTTTGCATTTTTAAGTGTTAAATTTTTTCTCGCTCCATTTTTATTCGTGAGTTTATTTGGCATTTCAAAGCGGGAACTTTTTTCACAAAAATGTTACAGACACACTTTTTCTGTAAATTGGCGAGTATTTTCCTTACGTGACAGCTATTACTCGTGACAGCTAGTTACAGACACAGTATAGTGAGAAAAACAGATGTTTGTTTCAATGTATGGCATTTTTGTTTCATTTCACAGATTTCAATCGAAAAGTTACTCGGCGCGAGAGTTACAGATCATGGGCACAGGTGTATTGAGCAGACCCACTAATTGGACCATGTTTAAATAGCCCCCTTTCACACTCGGCAAGTTACTTGCGCAAGTTACTTGCCGACAACAACAAAGTCTGTAAGGAAAAAACAAATTAAAAAAAATTTGTACAGACTTTGTTGTTGTCGGCAAGTAACTTGCGCAAGTAACTTGCCGAGTGTGAAAGGGGGCATACCGTTGAATACACATCTCAACTTTATGCCTGCCGCTTCAAAAGCGCTAAAGTGTCATTACTTGTATATGTATAATGAATTTTCAGAATTTTCAATGCTTTCTAGTACATATTCTACTAAAAGTAAAAATATTCTAAATGAATTTATATTTCATGTTTGTTATTCCGAAATTTAAATATTTGTATTGGACTCTTTAAAATGTTTTTTTTTCTTTTTCTGTTTTTTGCTCTCATATTTATGTATGTAAAAAAAGTGAACGAATATTCTATTTTTAACAAAATTTCGTGGACGTTGTATTTGAAATGTATTTTTTTTTTTAAATTGTTTAATTGTGTTTTTTGTTTTTTTTTTATTATTTACTTATTTAGTTTACCTATTTTCATTTTTAATTTAAAAAAACAAAACATAAAAGAAATATTGAAAAAATAAAACAAAATTAAGAAGAATAAAAAAAACACTTAAACATTAAGAAATCAGGTGTACTCAGTATTTTTGCACATTATTTAATTTATTTATTTATTTAATTTTTTTTTTTTTTGCTTTTTTTAATACTATTATTAGTTTCTACTGCATTAACAAAAACAACAACATCAACAAAAAGAAAAATCGTATATTTCAAAATTTTACCAAATATAGTAAAAGAAAATGGAAAAATATTTTCGTCGTTTTTAATTTTAATGTGTGTGTTTGTGTGTGTGTACTATGTATAAGTTTGAGTGTGTTTGTGTGTAAAATGAATCGAAATTTATATATAAATTATTTAAATGTATACAAAATATTGAAAAAATGCTTACACTTTATTCAAATCGGCTGCTTAGATTTTTTTCAAAACTTTGTTTAATAAAAAAACGTCAATTATTAAATATTATCTAATTAATTAATTGTTGCATTTATATATACATACTTTGAATATATATAAAGTTTTTTAATTCGATTTGTTTTTATTTTCTTTTTTAAAGTAGACACCAAAAAAAACTAAAAACCGTTAAATTTTTAAATATTTTGCCTTAAACGTTATATAAATTTTCTTTTTTTTTCAATATGTATATCTATGGATATATCTATTATTTTGGAATATTCCGTTATAAATTTTTGTATATATTTTGTATATACTTTTATTTATAAAAGATACAAATTTTGTAGGGTTGCGGTAGTAGTAGTAGAGCGCAGTGTATTTAATTTTATTTGACTAGTAGCCGCACTGTAATTAATTTTTCTGTTTTTTAAGTTGAATACAAAAAGACAAGTGATCTTTAGCGAGTCTAGGTGTGTACTGAATTGAAAATTTTGTTGCTTTTTAAAATCATACAAGAAAACTGATGGCAGATGCGCCCAAAAATCTTTAGGTTTTTAAAAAGAAAACAAAACAAAAAAAGAGAAAACTCTCGGTTTCTTTTTAATTTTCAAATAAAAAAAAGAGTAAGAAAATATTTAAAAAATAAAAACAAAAAAATTAAAGAATTTTTGTCTTCCAAGCAAGGCCTCTCTGTGACCTTGTCTTAAAATCCTTGTACAACTTTTTACTATTTTCTTTATATCCAAAAAAGAAAACTATTTTTATTAATAAAATTTAAAATCAGTTTTAGTTTAATTAAATTATTAATTTAACTTCAACACACGAACAATTTTATTATTCACTTATTGTCTATCAATCACAATCAGACAGTAAAGACAAGTTCGTGTGTTTAGTATTATTTTTTTATTTTTTTTGTTTTGTTCTTTTTTAATTTCTGACAGTGTATTTAACATGAAATGTTTTGTAATTGTAAATTTATTGATGTTGTTGTCTGTTTTGTAGCATCAGCAAAACGTGTAACATGACAAACTGAAATAAAACAGCTGTTTTGGCATTTTTACATTTGGTTTTGCAGGGAATGACCAGCATTATAATGATAAGCTGACTGCAATAGTGTTTGGCAAAATAAGGTAACAATTGATTTTAAAATGAGTTTTAATAACGGTGACAATCCGTTGTGTATTAAATTAAACAGCACTGTATTTTAGAACTTAGTTATGTATAACTTATTTAAAAGCAAGTAAAAGTGCTATATTTGGCTGTGATGAATGTTTGACACCCTTCAGCTAATGTAATACAGCGTCTTAGACCACTCTATAACACACATTTTCAAACAGAATAAGAAAAAAATATGTTAAAAGGGTGGTTAAATTTTAAGGGGCGGTGTTGAATGTGAATTACACCAAACCGTCAAGTTTCTTTCTGCATTTAATTTTCTCAATTTCAGACTAACTCAATTTGAACCATGGAAAGATACAAAATCGAGCAACGCGTTAAAGTGATTCAGGCTTATTATGAAAATGGGAATTCAAATCAAAATGCATATCGTGAACTTCTTGGTTCAGTGATGGGGCACATTTGCACCTCAGCGGATTCGTCAATAAGTAGAATTGCCGTATTTGGGCGAATGATAATCCAAGAGTGATTGTCGAAAAACCAATGCACCCACAAAGAGTGACTGTTTGGTGTAATTTATGGGCTGGCGGAATCATCGGGGCGTATTTTTTTCCAATATGAGGCCGGTCAGGCAGTTACTGTGAATGGTGTTCGCTATCGTGAGATGATAACGAACTTTTTATGGCCCAAATTGGAAGATATGGATGTAGACGATATGTGGTTTCAACAGGACTGTGCCGCTTGCTACACAGCTAACGAAATAATGGCTCTTTTGCGAGACAAATTCAATGGCCATGTTATCTCACGTGGTCGCGATGTTAATTGGCCGTCAAGATCATGTGATTTGACACCGTTGGACTTCTTTTTTGGGGTTATTTGAAAGAAAAGGTGTACATCGATAAGCCAGCAACAATTCAAGAGCTAAAGGATGAGATTATTCGTCACATGAACGGCATAGAACCTCATTTATGCCTCAGCGTCATCGAAAATTTGGACCATCGGATGAAGATGTAACGCCGAGGTCGCGGCGGCCATTTGGTCTATATTTTGGTCCATACATGATGGAACCATTCCAATATTATTATAATAAAAAGAAATGGCAGTAATTTTCTAAATAATTTGTGTTTTATTCAAAATCAACATGGGCCCTTAAAATTTAACCACCCTTTACATTTTTTCGTTTAAAACACATTTTTCTATTTAGGCGGCAAATCGTGTTAGTATTTGTTATGTTACCAAAAAAATTACATATAAACATAAAAAAATACAACAGGTGATTTTATAACTTTATGATTTCATGAAATTAGAATGAATCAATCGTGATTTGCTGCATATATATTAGTAATTTTTGAACCGCTCTGGCTTAATTTCAATAGCAAAATTCAACGGAGCATATGTGACATAAATATATAACAACCTTGTCCCCATCGCTTTTGGGGTTTTCGGAAAACTCATTTCAACAAAATGCCGGCCAGACGAACAGACGCACATCGTTAAATGAACTTCGTTACTCATAAGAATCCAAATATACATGCATACCTTATAGGGCATTAGATTAATATTGTAAAAATTTCAAACGTAACGACGAACTCCTATATTTAACCGTAGAATTTAACCCGCTACATCATTAGCGTCTCTATTTCTTTTGTGAACATATTTTTATGCCAAAGTTTATGTTTCTAGGTTTTAACGAAAAAGTACCAACATTTTTCATCCCTGTACCTAAAATTTTATGTTTCTAAGTTCAATATTATAGAAAATTTTAAACGTACCACTTGTAGAACGGTTAATTAGAAAAAGAAAATTTAATTTCCCCTTTTGATACTTTTAACTTTTGGCCGGCATGAAATATCCCCCCAAAATATAACTCCCCAAAAAAATAATGAAATAACCCCCCAAAAGTTTGTACAGAGAACAATAAAAACGATTATTGGGGGGTTATTTCATCTTGTTTGGGGTGTTATTTCATTTTTTTAATTGGGGTATTATTTCATATGAAAAAATCATTATGAAATAAAGCCCCAATATATTTTTTGGGGGATTATTTCATTTTTAAATGTATAATGAAAACGTTTTTGGGCGCAAGGATTTATCCATTTTGGTATACAGAACACCGGCTTTGATAAATAAAGCTGCCCTGCAAAGTGGTTTTCTTCTATATGGTATACCAAACACCGGCTTCGCTAACTAAAGCTTCTCTGAGTAGCCGGGTCCAGTCGGTATTTTTATAGGGATAAAGCCATTTCCTAATATTGCTAATGCGAGCTACGGCCATGATGGCTTTATCTCTCATTCAATAGGGAAATAAAGCCTTTTTTGTTTTTTTTTTCATTTGAATGGGAGATAAAGCCAACATGGCCTTAGCTCACATTAGCAATATTAGAAAATGGCTTTATCTCTCATTTCAGTTCCGGAGACACTAAAGTTAAGTATTGAAATCTGGCTTCGCATACTAAAGTTTTTCTGCGTGAAGGCCTGCGGCCGTGCTTAGGGGATTTTACCTCCAGTAGGACGCGGCAGGGGGCTTCGCTGAATAAAATTTTCCTGCGTGCGTCACAAGAATAAAAAATTTTTTTTCAATGATAACTAAGGATTTTCCCTTTTACAGAATGTTTATACCATGCATAAAAATTTTCTGAAAAATATGGCTTTAAATCTCATTTGCGAAAAAAAATATGGCTATATATCTCATTTCGCAAAATTTTAAATATGACCTTACCTCTCAATGATTGGGCAATAAGGGAATTATGGACTTATCTCCCATTCAATTAAGCAATAATGCCATCATGGCCTTATCTACCATGGTTTTAAAGCACCCCCCTTTTAATACTATAGAGAAGAAAATCCTTGCGCTATGCACAGAAGATTAAGCTAGCGAAGCCGGTGCTTGTTATACTATAGAGGAAGGCCGGCTTTGCTGAAAAGCCTTAATTGGCGAAGCTAGTGTTTGGTATATCATGCCATGATATCTATTGCGGGATTCTTTAAAGCAAAACTATATAATTAATTGTATTAAATATTTTGGGCTCTTATTTCATATCAGAAACTGGGGTTTTATTTCATATGAAATAAGCCCCCAAAAATTAGGGAATTATTTCATTTATGTCTGGGGCGTTATTTCATTTCGTTGGGGGATAATTTCATTTTCAAAATTGGGGGTTTGTTGCATATGAAATAAGGCCCTACACTTTGGGGGGTTATTTCATTATTTTTTTGGGGGGTTATATTTTGGGGGGTTATTTCATGCCGCCTAACTTTTGTTATCACTTATAGGCTTTTTACGCTTGTACGGGGCTTAAAATCAACATCTTTCTTCATCTTAAAAAGATGTACCTATCTCATGTTATTTCATTCAACATCTTTCGATTATTTTAGTGTCATCACTAGAAAAAACAAATAATTTGTTAAAAGTATATATGTATCATATATATCACTAGAAAAAAATACAAAAGAGCAGGACAGCAATATCATTTATTTAGTTTTTATTCGCTCTTACACGTGAAACTAAATATTTTTAGGATGAAAGATGTTACAAATGTAAACAAGTTTTTTTCACTTTTAACATCATCCACGCATTCCTCTAAGATTTGCTCAAGTGTAAAAGGCTATTTTAGAACAAAGAAAGAACCAAAAAGTTCTTTCTTATTGATTCTCATTCAATCAGGATATTGAATGTTGAGTTTCGATTTTTAGGTCCAATATCTACAATAATTTAAAAGGGAGCAGTTGCAGAGCGAAAAAGTACTAAAGCGCTAAAGATTTTGTACTATTGAATCCCACATTTCCCACATTAAAATATCAAACATATTAATATTGTAGTAAGAGACCATAATTTAATAGGTGTATGTCAATGAATGGAGAAAAGTGTTTTTTAAAAAAGTACCAAAAATAGTTAAGATTTTCACCGCTTCGAATATCGAAAAAGTACCAATTTATATTTATATTATATTATAATTGTTTAAAAGATAGTTGGGCTTACAAAAATGTTCCAAAATAGAGGTTTTACCCGTTTATTCCTCAAAAGGGACGAATTTAAAAAAAGTACTAGTCACCGTCCGCTTATTTTTGTTAATTAGCAACGATAAGTATTACATTTTTTTGTATCTCTTTTAGTTACGGATATATAAGGTTAGCGAATTTACACATTTTTACCCTTAAAACAGTCGAATTTTCCAAAATTCCTTATTAGTGGATCGATTTGGCGAGAGACCAACCTCCGGTCTAAGTTTCAACTTTTAAGCTTCAGTTTCATTAACTTCAGTTATTGTATAACGTTACCATTTTATACTTAGATGCACCTATAACCTTTCCAGCTGTGGTCTTAATCTTTTTTCGTCGTGCCTATGCCACACATTTCTTAAAGATATAGCGTTATATAAAAATCGGACATTTTCATAAACATTTTAAGCAAACTTGTTCCGGTTTACAAAAGAATGGTACCTTTGTAGATGATCTACAATACGGTGCCACCATAAACAGGTTCAGAGATAAAATCTATTTTAAATAATAACGAATAGTAGTTCTAAAAATAATTAGGAATCTAAAAAAATCTCCGCCGTCAAAAAGATATTCCGATGTGTAGCTCGTTTTTCGAAAAAAAAAGGTTTACTGGACTATTAGGAAAAAATCTTATTTATCCAAGATCTCCCGGGCGTTGTGCGTAGGGTTATCAGATGTGGGGATTTAAAAACTTGTTGGCGATTTTCTTGGCTGTTTTTTGATGAGCCACTAATTTGTTTTAGTAATCAAATGCAATACTAACCACAAACATTTTGTTGCTGCTTAATGCTAGAAACATAACTGGGACGAACGACGAATTATGCGCAACGAATATTCGTCACCAGAAATAGAACACATTGGTGTATAAGAATGCACACACAATCATTGCGTATACCGAAATTCGTCGTGCGTAACGAACTCTGCGATAGGTTTATTTCTATTTCTTACGCAGACAAATGGCGAATAAATTGTGAAAGGGACAGCGTAGCATGATAGCAGAGTCCAATATTTATTAAAAAGCGTGAAATCTGTACAGGGACAATTCGCTTATATTGCGAACTTGGCTAAAATACGCGAAAAAATTACAAACTAACAAAAACACTAAAATTTATTAGAAATCGCTAAATGAGTGAAAAAGAACAAGATGTCGGAGATTAAGAAAAAATTTGCAAAAATGGCGAAAATTCGCAAACAAATTTTAATATATCAAAATTCGCGAAAAACTGCAAACTTTTAAATAACCCAAAAATGTATTTGAAATCCGCTAAATGGGTGAAAAAAAACAAAATGTCGGAAAATGGCAAAAAAAAATTTGCAAAAATGGCGAAAAATCGCGAAAATTTTTAATATTTCAAAAAACCCATAAAATTGATTAAAAGTACCTCAAACTATAAGGATTGGCAAAAATTCGGTAAAAATTCCAAAATTAACGGAAATTCGCAAAAATTTGCTAACAGCGGTTTGATAGCAAAGTCTACTATTTTAATAAATCGTTAAGGCTGTAAAGAATCAGAAAACTTACAGGAACATATCGCGAACATGGCTGAAATTCGGGAAAAATTGCAAAATTTGAAACAATCCCAAAAACTCGAAAAGCAAAACACCAAAAAAGCTGAAGTAATCCATTTCGAGTAGATTCGGATTCTAGAACACACCCGATCAATAGTTTTTTTATAAATAAAAAAAAAATTTAAGTTTACGCACTTATTGTGTCTCATTTGACGAAGTTACACAACAAATTCTTGCCGACGAATTCGTTTTACTATGCGAAGTTCGTCGCAGGGTTGTCAGATCGATTTTGACCTTTTTCGCCAAATTCAATGTCAAAAATCGCCAAAATCGCCAAAGCCTTTATTTTTACCTTTTTGACAATAAAATATAGATAATTTAAATTATTCAAAATATTTTTTATAAATCTTATAAAATAAATTTTATTCCAAGTCATTAAAATCCGCCAAAAATTTAAAAAAAGTCGCCATAATATATATTCTGTTTAGTTTTTATTTAGAAGCAAGTAAAAATGATTAGTGAAGACAAAAAAGGAAATTGCACTATTAAATAATTAATAGTAGTCAACTAAAAGCAGCAAAGAAAGAATTTTTGTGGTTAGTTTTAAACAAATATTGGATTTATGTATGTATGAAGTTGGAGTTTTACTATATATCTACACTTCAGCGCCAAAACTCTCTTTGATCTTCTTTTTTGAAATACATTGTAAGTGAATTAAATTTTTTCAACGAAGGTACAAAAGAAGTGCATCATGTAGTATTAACATTCATATACTGTAGACGCTCGCTTATATGATTAATTTAGACAGGGCCTGTTCACTAAATGGAAAAGTTCACATAATCGAGACAATATAAAATAAGTATTTCAAATCAATTTAAATATGTGTACATAGATAACCTATATATAGTTTTTATTTTATATTAGTTTGTTAATAATAAATGCACATGAAAGTAGTCGGTTATATTTTTTTTTGCTTTAAAAGACTTCTGTAATGCCTTGTCCCTGCATTTTCACAATGCCAAATATCATTATCAGATATATTATTTTCACTCCAAGCAATAACTTTACAAACGCCAACCATCTTATAAATTTTCCTTTGCATTCGTATAAACACATTTACTAGCTTTTTTTTGGGGAAGAACAGATTTATAATAAAGAGTGTTTTTTATAGAGTATCACAAGTTTAAATCATAATAAAAAAAGAAAATAATGGAAAGAAAATTTTATGAAATTTAAATATGATTCCTGTCATGTGGCTGGCGTGTAGAAGGTGCCAATTTTCAACAACTTTTCTCATTTTGATCATCATCGTTTTTGAAGACATGTGGGCCAATGACTCCGCCAGCCCATAAAGCGCACCAAACAGTAATATTTGCGGATTTGATGGTCTTTCGACAAAAGCTTGTAGATTCTACTCACTCCAAATGCGTCAATTCTGCTTATTTACTTACCCATTCAACCAGATATTGGCTTAGTCGGAAAATACAATTTTGAGTGGAGATTCAAAATCAATATCAATTTGTGCTTCAGCCCATTTGCCGAATTATTTGATTAAAAATGTCAAATATTTGCGCGTTGCTCGATAAGTCGATTCATAATGAAATTTCAAAGCAAACTAAACAAAAAGCAACTATCAACTGTTAAATGGGTGCTCAAATATAGCAGTGATGCCAACTCAAAGTTGTGTTACTTAAAAAAAAAACACCCTTTACAACAAATAGTTTCAAAAAAATCAACGGTTGCAAGTTGTTCAAAAAGCAGAGATAGGTCGTGTTCACTCTTTAGAACCCCATGTGTAAAAATTTTGTTGTTCACTATTCTGGCTGTTCATATAACTGGGTATTCATATAACCGAGCGTCTACTGTAACAACGCGTCAAGAACTGCATTCTACTTAGAAGGAGAGTTTTAGTGAAGTTCATTATTGAAAATACATTTTCAACACAGTCATTACTAGTTGGATTTAGCACCATATAATGAACAGCCAAAGCAAGTTATTTAAAGTGGTACGTTCCTGACGTGTCCTAATAGCTACAACCTTTTGCCTAAAACTGATTTAAATAAGATGGAATATCATCCAATTACAAACGATCATTTTGTCCATTGTGTTTCGTAAACATCCAAAAGTAAGTACGATTCGTTAATATCTTTAATAACAACGAATTTGGTTGTGATAATAATTTGCCACATTTTATATAGGTAATGGAGAAATGTTCGTAAACTTGAAATCGCTATATTCATGCTTTATTAATTCTTTTTTAAATATGAAAAACAATTTTCTCCTGGATTTTCAATATATTCATCAGCCATTTCAACATAACATAATTTAGTTTCAAATACATACTGACCATAAAAGCCTAAAATGTCATACATAAAAATACTAGAATAAAAATAATATAATTTTTTCGTATTGAATTTAACGAGTTTTAAAACAAATGCATGGCTCACCAAAAATAGCCAACAAAATCGCCAACTATTTTAAAATATCGCCAAAAAATCGCCATGTCGCCAAATCGAAAATTAGGTCGCCAATCAAGTTTGAAAATCGCCACGTTTGGCGAGAAATCGCCACATCTGACAACCCTGGTTCGTCGTTCGTCCCAGTTGCGTTTATACTATTAAGAGCATTTTGTCACATTGTAGTAGCTATCGTTGTTGCTGTTGTTGTAGCAGCTAGACCTGAGGAACAGGTTGTGCTGAGTTGACAATACGATATTATGGATTTGCTCTTTTGCAAGCCTAATATTGAACTTCGCTACTATTTTAAGCTCCAGAAGCCTAATTATTGTCATAAAAGTTTATAAGAGAAAATAAACATTTTGTTTTATTTTTCCATTTTTGGCGAATTTTTGAGATCGGAAAAATTTTTTGTAGGATTTAAAAAAATTTATTTTATTAATTTAAAAAAAAAATTTATGTATTTTATTGACAAAAACTTAAAAAGGCATAAAATTGAATTTGGCGAAAAAGGTCAAAATAAATCTGACAACCCTGGTTGTGAGTAATTGTCTTGAAAATCATCATTGCAATACCTTAAGCTTATTGGGATATTGACATTAGCAGGAAATCACGTAATGGCTGTGGCTTAAGCCCAAATGTTAAAAAAGTCTTGTCAGGCCCTTATGCCAAAGTTAAATTTTCTAGGTTTTAACTTGTTTACATTCTAGCATTTAACCCGCAACTTTGTTATCGGGTGTTTTCTTTCACGAACATAGTTTTTATATGCCAAAGTTAATGTTTCTTGGTTTGAACAAAATTTTCAAACATTTTTCATCTCATAGCTTGATATTCAAACAGGACTTTGCACCTTTAATTTTTTGTTTCTATGTTCAATATTATAGAAAATTCAAAAAGAACCACTCGTTGAAAGAAATGAAAGAAAGTTAATTTCCCGTATTATCCTTTTTGATACTTTTTTCTCCACATTTATGTATCCAAAATTTTAATGTTGTAGTGGGAGCTCTTAATTTAGTACGTATATGCCAATGAATGGAGAAAATGTTTTGGTTTAAAAGATAGATGGCGTAACAAAAAAGTTCCAAAATATGTACAGGTTTGACGCGTTTACTCCCCAAAAAGACTTTTTTTTTAATGAACTATAAATAATAAGTGTTAAATTTTTTGAATCTCTTTTTGAGGTTAGCGGGATCGATTTGGCAAGAGGCCAGCCTCCGATCCAAAAGTCAGTTGTTTAGCATTAGGAGTTTAGGATGTGCGATGAAAGATAAATAGATGGAGAAAAATCTTTTGAAAAAAGTAACAAACTAAGGTAAAATTTTCACCCCTCAAATGTTCGAATTTCGAAAAATTTCCAAATATGTGATGCGCAAAATAGAAAGGGACCTAAGGGTAAAAACCGGTTTTGTTCAGGAGAGCCATTTTAAAGATTTAAATACGTGTATCTTTGGTGTACCATCACTGAGCCAAACGCGCATATCTCTGGGAGGGAACACTTTTGGGGCATGGGATCGGTCTCATTTTTTTACCCTTAGGTCCCTTTCTCTATGCGCTGTCACATATGCATTTGTATTTTTTAGATAAGTAATAAATGTTATAGATTGTTATTTCTATGCGTATTGGCTTCAAAACCAGATGGTGAAAAAAAGTTCCAAAATATAGGTTTTGCCCGTTAACAACATTAAAGGGACGAATTTTAAAAAAGTATCAGACACGTGTTTGCTTTTTTATTTAATGAACAACAATAAGTATTAAATTAAAAAAATTACCAGTTTAATTAAAAAAAAGTAACAGGTAGGAAACAAAAAAGTACCAAAAAATCCCTCTTACAGATTCAGGAACTTGCAAGTTTAATTTTATGTTTCTAGGTCCAATAATTACGGAAATTGAAAAAGTACCAGTTAAAGAACGCAAAAGTACCAACAAACAGATTCTCATGCAATCAGGACCTTGCATGTGTAATATTATGTTTCTACGTCCAATAATAACGAATATTCAAATAGTTCCAGTTTAAGAACAAAAAAGTACCAAAAAGCGCTTTTACGGATTCTCATTCACTCAGGACAGTGCATGTTTAATTTTATGTTCATTAAAACCAATATTGACGAAAATTTAAAAAAAGTACAATTTAAAAAACGAAAATACCAAAAAGATTCCGCTAACAGATTCTCATTCACTCAAGACCGTGCATGGTTAATTTTATGTTTCTAGGTCCAATACTAACGGAAATTCAAAAAGGACCAGTTAAAGAACAAAAAAGTACCAAAAAGTTCCTTCTTATAGATTATTGCCCACTCAGAACATTGCATGTTGAATTGAAAGAAATTAAATTTCTCCTGTTTTCTCTTTTTAGTACTTTTTCCCCCATTGATGTATCAAAAACTTTAATATTGCAGTGGGAGCCCATAATTCTGTGGTTTTCATGGGCAACCGCGTATGTCTATTTTTTCGATTTTGAAATGTTGGTGCTATTTTGCTTAATTTTAAGCGCTTTTTACATTTTTTAAAAAAGTTTTAAAAACAGATAGACCCATTCCGATGTTTTAACTCAATTATAAAGTTCAAAAGATGCAATATCTAACCCATAGTTTAATCTAGAATGGGGTTTTCGGCTCTCCTGAAAAATTTTATTTTAAGACATACGCGGTTGCCCATGAAAACCACAGAATTTAGTACATATGTATATGTCAATGAATGGAGAAAAATATTTTGTAAAAAAAGTACAAAAACAGTTACGATTTTCACCCCTTAAACGTTCGAATTTCGGAAAAGTACCAAACTTGTATTTTTATTTTTGAGATAAGTTTCGAATGTAATAAAACCTTTATTTCTATTTTTATTGGTTTAAAAGATAAATGGGGTGACAAAAAAGTATTAAAATACATTTTTTACCCGTTTACTCCCTAAAAGGGCTAAATTCAAAAAATAAATCCGATCATTTTTCTAAAGAACAACGATAAGTAATACATTTTTGTTGTATATCTTTTAGTTTTGGAGCTATAAGGTTACCGAATTTACCCGGTTTTACCCTTTTTTATCCTCTTAACATTTGAATTTCCAAAAATCCCGTCTTAGTGGATCGTTTTGGAGAGAAACCAACCTCCGGTCCAAATTATAAGTTTTTAGCTTCAGGCGTTTAGGCTGTGCGATGATGAATCAGTGCGTCAGTCAGTGAGTCAGTAACGTTACGATTTTATATATGTCTGTATATAGATTATAAATCTTTAATGTTATGTGTTTACACACGGGGGATTAGTTAACGCATTGTGTCCACTCGGTGTATAGAGCACCATAAGCTTAGTCCAATAGGCAGGTACTCAAGTAAATCTAGAACACATCTGTTTGTCCCAGTATCGAATTAGATTCAGCAAAACAGTTTTTCATAAAACAAATAATGGATAATTTGGAATAATGTATAAATATTTAGTTCAACAGACCCATTCGGGATCTACGTCTTAAATGAGAGTTAAATCTGTTTCATTGTTTTTCTCTTTCAATTTTTAAGATAAATTCTATACAAAGAAAAATTGTCTGTAAACTTGTGTATGATGCAATTATTTTACTGTTGTTTCTGATATCAAATATCCAACATGCATAATAATATTTATTTTTTTTTTTTATCTTTTACTTATTTCCTTTTAAAACTACTACTTTATTGTAAGTGTGTTATGTTTTATTCATAAATTGAATTTAATACCTCGTGTTTTGCATTATTATCGCCATCGTTATCATCACTTAAGTTGCTGCTGGTCGTTGTTGTGCTTATGATTTTCGATTGTCGATTAGCAGCCGTTAAAGATGACTCAGCGCCCTTCATTATAATACTAGCACCCAAAAATTTATTAAGCAAAGCTCTTGCCTCTTGATCCTCAGCCGTGTCACCCTCTTCAACAACTGCAAACAAATGTAAGTAACGTAAAAGGAAATGAATCATATGTTTACGGATTGTATTAATGAATGTATGTATTTACCATTATCCGCATTACGCATACGTTCCAAACAATCGGAAACATTTGTTATAACTTTCTCCTCACCCTGGCTGTTTAGAAAAGAACGCGTAGCCATTGAAGACGAGGAAGAGGTGGTAACTTTTTTAAACTCTCTTTGAGTCTTAATCGAATCACATTCACTTTCGCTTTCGGTTATAAAACGACCTGAGTGGCGACTAGCAACTTCCTCGACTTCATATTCATGTTCGGTATCATCGGAATCGGCTAAAACTGTGCCGGTATGATGTTGTTGTACTCGTCTGTTTTTATAAGATTCTAAAAATATAAAATTTTAAATTTTTATAAGAAATAATTAGTTTAAAGCTAAAATCTTTCCAAGTATGAAGTTTTAAAAAAAAGTGATTTATTTCTTTTTAAATGAATATCAAAATGCTTTTTGGAAGGCTGTTTTATATGGGACCTGTAGCGAATTCTGAATCGATCGGTTGTCACAAAAGCCTGTTAATATAATTTGTAGTCTAACGAAATTAAATTAGACCTAATTTTACTACACACAACATTACAGTTTTTGTCATATTTAAGTGTTTCCCAAGAGTGAAGCTTAAACGGGATCTATGGTAAAATATGGACCAGAAATTACATGGTGCTATATCTAGCAAAACAAAACTAAATTTATTATTTATCAAAGTTATTTTTGGGAGTACATTAATTGATAAATTTTAAATTAAAATTTTAATTACATATGTGTACATTTTTAAGCATTCAATATAAATTTTAATTGAATCTACGACAAATTAAATTACTAGTTTGCTCAATTCAAATACTTTGTACCAAAATAGTGGAGGTGCTGATGCGTACAATACTAAAAAACATTGGCCCTAGACCCACGTTTTAGCAAACCGATCGATTCAGAGTTACTTTCTGAGTCTTTCTTACGATGTCCGTCCGTCCGGCTGGCTGCCGGTTCATGTTATCTTGTAAGCAATTTTGAAGATAATTTGCTAAATGAAATGAGGTGCATGCGTTTCAATTGTTATCAGGACAATGTTTGTTGACAATGTTGAGAATCGGTCCATAATATCACATGGTTCCCATACAAACTTCTTTCCGTAATAGTCTTTGTGACCATTAACCATCTTATTAGGTTGTTCAGTTTAGTCCAAACTTATTTTATTGCAATATAAATCATCTTAACAAATTTTATTGGAATACAAATACTACTCCCGAAAATAGTTTTTAATGCCATAACTTCTTATAAATGTTGGTATTGACTAAAAACTTGCCGACATTTACTTTTGTGATGGCTTCTATATCATAACAAACTTTTTTGCCGGTAGGTCCAAACTCAACCAAAGGTCCCATATAAACTCCCTTTCTAAAATCTCTCAAAAGCAAACATATCTCAAAAAGATAAAGATATCTAAATAAAAATTGGCACAAAGAACATTTACACGAGTCTTAACAGTACAAAGTTGTATTCTGGTGGGTCCATGATTGCCCATGGGTCCCAAATAGGGTACACTCTCGATAATTTGTATTTTTATACTGTAGTGTACGGTAGCTAGGCCGACTTTAATTTTTTACTTGTATTTATTTTTAATTACCTGAGGTAATTGAAAAAAATATCGATTTTTGTTAATTATTTCGTTGATTGTATCAATCAACACATTGTTTGAAATCACAGGATTTTTTTTATCATATACTAGCTGACCCGGCAAACTTTGTTTTGCCATATAACTTATTTCTTTTAGATGTTACAGTGTCTGCATGCCAAATTTAAAAAAAAAACTGTTGATTAGTTAAGAAGATAATAAAAATTATAGGCTATAGTTCTTTTTAGATGTTACACTATTTGCCTGCCAAATTTCAAGAAAATCAGTTGATTAGTTAAGAAGATATAGTGAGCGGTAGCTTTTACTCCTCTTACCCTATTTCATGCCCTGATCTCTTTCAGACGTTACGGTGTCTTCATGCCAAATTTTAGGAAAACCGGTTGATTAGTTAAGAAGATATTGGGAGGGGGAGCTTTTACCCTTCTTGCTCTATTTTAAGTCGTATTTCCTTTCAGATATTACAGTGTCTGGATGCCAAATTTTAAAATACGCTTTCATTAGTTTAAAAGATATAGGGAAGGAGAGCTTTTACCGCTATTGCTATTTCCTTTCAGATGTTACAGTGTCTGCATGCCAAATTTTAAGAAACCCGGTTGATTAGCTTAAAATATTGGGGAGGGGGAGCTTTTACCCCTATTGCCCTATTTCACGCCCTAAATCATAAATTTTAGGCTATAGTTCTTTCCAGATGTTACACTATTTTCATGCAAAATTTCAAGAAAATCGGTTGATTTGTTAAGCAAATATAGGGAGAGGGAGCTATGAAATGATTTTATCATTTGACAGCAAACACAATTCTCAAACGTTTTTCAATTGTTTGATTTAATTATAATGATTTGAAAATAAACATTTGATATCAAATGTTTTATCAATTTGATGTCAAATGTTAAATTCAAATCAAAAATAAACTTGGCAATACTAAAGCGAAAAATAAATGTATCATTGAAAATGGCGATTAAAGTTACATTTTTTATTTTGTGGTTACATGTGTTTTACTATTAAAAATAAATTTGAATAAATTTTTGTGGAAAATAAAAATTATTCGCGAGTAATTACAATGATTAAAAATACGAAAAATAGGAAAATAAAACGGGAAAGTGGAGAAAGTTTGTTGAATGATCGCGGTGCTACAATTCTAAAAATAAAAGGGAGCCAAGTAGTTTGTCTTTCCAAGAATTAGAGGACGGAAAGAACATTATTTCATCTTTTAGCTATGGAGCCGAATGTTTATCTCACAGTTTATTTAAATAAATAATAAATTTAAATTAAAAAAAATAATTGATATTTATTCTTATTTGACCAAAGGTTAGCGAAATATTGAAGAAAATAAATATAATTTTTAATAAATAAAAAGAGCTCAAGCTTAAATAATTAAAAGTTATTAAAAAATAAAATATTTTTATTTATATTCCACATTGTATTATAATCCTCATTTGAAACACATTTGAGAATTACGTTTGAAAGCAATTTGAAAATAAAGGCATTTTTCAATTTTAAAATAATTTCCCCTTTTTGTTGAAAACGCTATGATTTTCAAATGATTTTCAAATCATTATCAAACGTTTGTCGTTTGAGAAAACGTTTGATTTCAAATCATTTTCAATTTGAAATCAAATCTCCTTGTTTGTTGGGATGTATTTGGGCCTTAAAATCAAGATCAGCGTTACCGTTGGAGCTACTAAAGTAGCAATTTGCAACTTTGCACCCAAATGTGATACTTTTAGTAATTCTTGTCACTATTTTAATACTTTTTACTAAACGAAGAGATACTTTTTTCTACTGTCCGTTTTACTAAAACTCCCAGCTTTAATGTTAGTTACATTGTTTTAACATATGTGGGATTTCATGTCAAGTGACCCGATTCTTAAATCGATGTTTTCCGATTTGGATGAAATTTGCACCAAGTTTAGTCCTATTGGATAGTAGTTTAGACACAACAATTAGCAATAAGATCGGTGAAAAAGTTTCTGAGTTAAGGGGGGTCAAAGTTTGACATTTTGGCCATACAGGTGTTCTTTCTCATTCAAGTAACTTATTACCTATTAGAATTAGCTTAATTTGTCCCAAGTAGCTTCGATAGCTATTTGATCAATCTTTTGAAAAAAAAATTGTTTTGTTTTAATCTTTTTTTTTTATCCGGAATGTTTTTTTTGCTGAAATGAAAGCTTGTGTCGTTTCCTTTAAGGTCCCCTATATGTTTATGTAATCAAGCTTTTAAGAAATCGTTTTTCTTGGCATGCTTGGTTAGCTTAAGAATATCTTGCGAATAATTAATGTAAACATGTGTACATAAGTATTAATTATCCGCTAGCAGGTGAACTTGGCAAGTGCCACCTGCTTTTATGCGTACCAGTGTTCGCCTAATGGTCAAAATTCGACCATAAATTTTCATGTTCATATGAAGAAAACATAGTACATCTATGAATATATGAATTTACATGTTTCGAGCATTTTTTTCGTCTTAGTTGATCGTGAGTTAATCTAATTTTATAAGTTCAATATAATCAGAATTGATAAAACAAAAGAGTATCAAAAAATCTTCTTAATAGATTGGCATTGCATGTTTAATTTTATTTTTCTATGTCTAATATTAACGAAAATAAATCAAAGTACCAGATGTTGAACGAAAAAGTACCAAAAAGCTCGCCTTACATGTTCTTATTCCCTCAGGACCAAAAATTCAAAACGTACCAAAGAAAAAACAAAAAGTACCAAAATTTTTCATCTTTTAGGTTTTCATTCACTCAGGACCCTGCACCTATAATATTACGTTTCTAAGTTCAATATTATATAAAATTTTAAAATGATCACATTCAATTTCTCGTATTTATATAGTCGAAATATTCGAAAACCGGTTTCTAAAAAATGTCGAATAATTGACAACCGTATTTTTTATATTTGATAATTGAAAAAACAAACTTTTTGTATTTGTGTTAGTAGCAAATTTGAACGCTTTCGACTCGAATTGAAAACGAAAAATTTTTTAAATCCGCATAATTCATAAATTGGTGTTCTGAAATCCGCATGTTTTTGTGTATTCGAAGTTTTTGTTCGAAAAAACTTTTTTTGGACTAAAGATCGCTAATTTGATAACCGCAGCATGATAGCAATGTTTAATATTTTTTTAAAATCGTGAAAGCTGTAAAGAATCGCAGGAAAAAATAGCTTCTATAGCGAACAAGGCTAAAATTCGCGAAAAATGGCAAACTTTTAAACAAACACTAAAATTTATTTGAAATCGCTAAATCGGTAAAAAAAAAACAAAATGTCGGAAAATAACAAAAAAAATTGCAAAAAAATAGAGAAAAATCGCGTTAATTTTTAATATTTCAAACCAGCCATATAATTGATTAAAAGTCCCTAAAACTATAAGGATTAACAAAAATTAGGTAAAAATTGCTAAATTCGCGGAAATTCGCAAAAATTTGCTAACATCGGCATGATAGCAAAGTCTACTATTTATTATAAATCGTTAAAGCTGTAAAGAAACAAATCGCTTCTATCGCGAACATGGCTAAAATTCGCGAAAAATCGCAAAATTTTAAACAAACAAAAAAACTAATTTGAGATCGCTAAATCAATTAAAAAAACAAATTGTCTGAAAATAAAAATAAGCTGTATTTACATCAAAATAATGAAAAAGTCGATTTTAAATTTAGGGTAAGTTAGGGACTTTTGCATTTTAGATAACGATATATTTTTGATTAAATTGGATAAAGAAGATTTTAAGCTAAAAGCAAAATTTATTTTTTTGTTAAAAATGTTATCAAATATTAGAATAAAAGTCGATTCTTTTAACTTTCACCAGCCCATTACTACCCTAATTGAAAACGAATAAAAACTTATGGATGTGAAATGCTGAACACCAAAAATGCTAAAGTAATCCACTTTCGAGTGGATTCGGATTCTAGAAAAAACCGGTATATATAAATATATATTATGCACTTCTGTAAGTAAATATCTTTCAAAACGTGTTATATTGTTCAAATCGGTTGGCATATAGAGGAGGAAAGTGTTCTTAACTGTTTTGCCTTTGCCGATTTATATATAGATACCATGATGAAATATAAATCAGGGCTGTCAGATTTTTTCACCTTCGTGCTTATTATACACCAAAATTCGCCAAACTTATTTTCTTAAGATATTTGATAAGAAAAATTCGCCAAATATCGCAAAATTTGATATTTATATAACACAGCATTTACACATGAAAGTACGTTCATGAAATTTCTGTATACGTATCATAAATAAAAATTTCAATGAATTCTGCTTATAATTCTTATTGGCTTAACAGTTTTATTTGTATGATATCTTTAGTTTTTCTAAAAATCTTTGGATGATGTTTCCTGATGATCTGGCCTAAGCAGGCAGTGAAAAGCACATACATAGAAACTACCCAATAAAAAATTTTATCATATTGCGAAGCACTAATGGTACATTTAAAAAAATAAGCGCAGAATTATGCGCTACGCAATAAGACATACAGAAATGCAGTAAAGTAAGTGAAAAAACTCTCAACAACTTTTATAAAAAAAAAATAACATTTCAAGTGCTACGGCATTCCCTTACTAAGAAGCAGGTTTGTAAGGGAGAATACTAAAAAATAACTGTATCAAAACATTCAGTGTGTAAAGCTGATCGTTACATCCAACATTTTTTTTATGCGCTGAATAATGCGATTCATGTGTCAAAAATGTATTGCTTCAAAGTGGGAACTCGCCATATAAAATTCATGTCTTCCGTATGCGCAATGGTAAGCGCAAACTCTTATGTTTCTCCCTTACAAACCTGCTTCGTTGGAAGCTCCATTTTTTACTGGGTAGCTTATCCCACAAACAATAAATTTCAGTGTATTTATCAGAAATAAAAATTGGGAATTAAGCACGACAAACGAAATCTTGTTAGTTGAGAATTTTCTATTCCCGAGCATTAAGGCTCAGTTAGCCGGGAGTAACAGTAACGTTGAAAATCAGCTGATTAATTTTGTTGTATGTAAAGCAATTAGAACGATTACAGTTAGCAGTAAGATGTTACGTCTCAATCTGTAAGAAATAGATTGGTCTTACTTTTTTACGGTAAGGTTACTGTTACTGTTACTCCCGGCTAACTGAGCCTTTACTTAGTTTATTGATGAGAGAGGAGGAGAACATGATGTTATATTCTCCCCTCTCACCAATAAACTCAAACTTTCTGAAATAAATATTTCATAGTGTAAACCCAGACTTATATACCCAGCTTTCCGATAAAGTACAAAAATGTTAAAGTTTTGCTTTTATAATTTTTTTTTTTAAATTTTTGGAAACAAAAAACCGCATTAATTTTGACAAGGGCATTTCTTTGTAAAGGTCCACCGTGACCGAATATTTTAAAGTTATTAAAAGCATATTCTTTTATGATTTTGTTATAGAGAAATATTTAGATTTTACAAATTTTATAAATTCCCCCATAAAATCATTTACTAAGACGAACAAGCAGACTGCAAAGTTGTACAAACGTAATTTCTTATTTGTGAGAATATTTTATTGTAAGTTTTCTTTCATATTATCTTCCTTAAAAGTGGTGATACATGCTACAAAATATTCCAAAAAAATGTTCTTACATGGACTGTAATCTTAGGAAGAGTTCGAAGAGAAATATGTTATTCGGATTAACGGTAAATTTTATTTTGTTAAATTATTCTGTTAAATTATTATTGAGCAAATTTCACGTTCGAAATGTCACGTATCGACACAGATTTTTGCTTAAAAAAAATACAGAAGATTTTGGAATCAAACCATACATTGGTACGTAAAATTCTGAAAGTAGTTTGACTAAAAGATTGTGCCATATTTGGCTGAATTACGCCTTTTTATACATGGCCACAAAAGCTGCTTCTATTTTTTTCACGTTCGAACCGCTCCTTTTTTTGACATTATCTTTGACCTAGAATCGCGCCCGCCATAAACTTTAGCATTGATAACAGTGCTTTCTAAGTGCTATAATTTAAGGGATAAATGAACTTAAAAATATTTGTTGTTTAACCCGTAATTGCATTTTTCATGCGTGCGACTGTCACGTTCAACACTACGGAATTACCCAATACAAAATTTACCGCCATAATTTTCAAAACTGTTCAAAATATAAAAATTTATTGTTAAAAAATTGCTAAAATCAACTAAAGTCACATAAAAAAATCCTTGCTCCCGACTTATTTTGTTTTTTGGCGACTAGTGTTATTATTATTATTTAAAATGTTGTTGTTTTTTTAACCTTTTATAAAAAGTTATTATTTCTTGTAATTAAATAAAATACATGGAGCAACTTAATTTGGTGTACTTATTCTGATTCTAAAAGGGGTGCCCCCATTTCGTCTTAAATCCCCTTTTTGGTGCCACTTTTTTTGTAAGTATCGCCTTTTTGGTACTTTTTGAAAAAATCCAAAGGAAACTGATTAAGATCCATTAGGCGTGATCCTTAAAATGTAAGTACATGCTCAAGTTTTACTTTAATACATGCTGATGTGTTATTTATGTATTTATTTGAATGTTTTCTGTTTACTGTCATTTTACCGAACTTGAAAAAGTACGGGATCGCACCTATTAACACAAAAATACCCGACTTATCAAAATTGTCTCCATATAAAATAAAAACAATGTAACGCACATATGCACATATTTTGGCTCATACATACGAAATTTGACAATGGTTGTTTCAAGGTATATTTATAGCAGGTAGCCGCGAGATTACAACAATTGTACAATAAAACAAACAACAGGGCTTTTTATTGTTGTTATGTGATCCGAACTGTCAAACAGCAAAGGGGTTGATAAGAGACAAAAAAGACAATAGATAAAGACAAAAAACTTGATTACTTGTTCACTATACAACATTTGACAGTTTGTATCACAAAACAAGCTATAAATATACCTTGGGTTGTTTCTGTCTATCTGCTAAAGGCCATTTTAGACTATAATACTTTGTGTTAGACATGTCAAAAACTTACAAATAATTCATAATGTATAATAGTGTAAAAACATTTTGTAATGAAATGTCAAAAAATACGTAAAGAAATTTGGCAGTCGTATGGTTCTCTCTATTTTTTGAAATTTTTCTAAACGATTAGATTTTTCATTTTATCAGAATTGTGTTTTTACAAAAGCACAAGAAGAAAATCAGGGATGGAAAATTAAAATTTTGTGCACAAATATTCACTATTATTTTTTCTAATAAAAAATTGCAAAACGATAAAAAAAATATAAAATTTTAAGTGAATTCTTTTAAAATTTAAATAAATCACAAATATTTGTTGTAAAAAATCGTTAAATACGGTACACAGACAAAAAAAAAAATAAAAAAATATGATTGTATCAACTTTTCCACCCTAGAAGAAAATAAAAAAACAGCTGTTGAATAATTTGCCGGCCACATCAAAATAAAAATTATTAAATATTAAAGAAATATTAAAAATAAAGCAAAAATATATCTGAGGACCAAGGTGCAAGTTTAAATGTGCAAGTTAGTGAATAATACGACAGCTAACAATGTTCCAATGCTTAATAAAATGTTTTTTCGTCTTTATTTTGTAATCTAAAGTGGATCTCATAAATCACAAAGATTTTACTTTTTATTTGAAGTGTGATAGTGTAGAAGCAAAATGTAATGAAAAAAAATTTCTCTTTGATTTTTTGACAATCAGACCAAAAATCATTTCATTTTGTAAGACCAAAAGTCTTAAGACTTGTGTGATAGTGTAAAACAGCCTTAATGAGTCTAGTTTATGTAAATATACCTTGAGTAAATTGTTTACTAGCAAGAACTATTCAAACATCTGTTTCACGTTTGTGTTTACAAAACAAACTTTAGAGAATTTAAAAAAAAAATATTATTTATAATTTTTAAATTAAACATTTTTCAATAAAGTAAAACATACAAAAGTGTATTTTTCTTAAATTTTTTAACAATAACCATATGCAAATAGTTGAAAACAATTTAATAAAGAAAGACAACATTTCGTAACTTAAAGCTGGATGCTGTCAATCTGCTCCATTTTAAATTTGTATTGCCAGAATTGCTACGTTTACGAAAGCGATATCGCATTAAGCTTTCGTATAGAAATAGCATTCCCATCGCAATAGAGCGAAGGCCCCCTGGATACTGTCAATGTGCCTTAGCTACTAGTTTTTGCTGGTAAAACGTTCATTTACTTTTCTATTTTTTTTCTTAAGTATTTGAAAGCAAAATTTTGTAAATTTTAAATTTACTCTCTATTTTCGAATTTCTGTTAGCAAGTAAGTGAACACACCTAATATAATGTGATATGTGCAAAATCAACAAATTGTTTGCTTGATTCTACGAATTTGTTGATTTTTATCAATGTTGAATTTTGTTCTGTGAACAAATAGTTGGTTTACTAAATAAATAGCGTTTTTTCAAGGTCTCTTTTTTAAAAGTTGTTTCTTTTTTAAGAAACCACCTTTTTACGAGAAATTTGATTTTAGCAATGTCTTTATAAAATTTTAGTCCAAAAAAACTCTTAGGCCCGTTTTCACAACTTACCGATAGCTTAAAGTAGACTTTAACCGGCGTTATAAAAAGTGTTCCATTATTAAAACTTTAACATAAAGTGAGCGATAAAGTGAATTACGGTTCAACCTACCTGGTAGGTTAAAGTACAGTTGTAGTAGTGGAAAACTTTTTATACGGCCGATAAAATCCTATCTTTTGCTAACGGCAAGTTGTGAAAACGGGCCTTAAATCTTTTATTCAAAAATCTTACCAAAATCATTTTCATTGTCTGCATCTCTGCTGTTTTTGCGCGAATTTGTTCTCAAAATCAAGCCAGCCTTTGGATAATTATTCGATTTTTCCGTTACCGTTGAAGATGCTTCCCTCTGAATAAATTTTTCACTCATTTCTTTTACCGAACCACGACGCACATATTTTGTAGTAGAATCTAGATAATCATCTTCAGGGCTTATTCCTGAAGTGGGTGTGGCCTTTGACTGTATGAATAAAATATTAAGAAGAAGAAAATTATTACCAACTTTTTTTTAAATAGTTTTCATAAAACTTACAATTAAAGTAGCTTGTCTGGTTTCCTTTACCTCCACATCTTTTAAAGCTTTTTTATTTGAAGTTACCTCTACTTGCTCCTTAAGCTTTTGCAATTCCTCTGGGTTCGTGGAATAAATAAATTCTTTACGTTCCACTGTGGGTTTGGTTTTATTGTCAGAGTAGTATTTCTCTTCGACTACATAACCGGTGACTTCTTAAAAATTAAAAAAAATAATTATAAATTTAATTTAAGATTCATTATTAAAATTTTTATCTGCTTACCTTCTGTTGTTTCACTGGGTTCCATTGTGGGCTTTTTCTTCTTTAAGGCCCTTATGCCAAAGAGTGGTAGACCATTTTCATCAGTAGGTCCAATGCCGTAACTGGAAGTGACACAGTCATCTTCTGCAAACGATGACTTGTTGCTTGTCATCTTTTGACTGGTTGTAGATTTAATGGTTCTATTGTAACCCGATCTAGAATCTGGAGTAGAGGAGCTGGGTTTTTGGGGTGTTTTCAATATATTTTTACGATCAGCCCAAACTGGGGTTTTATCTTCTGGTCTAGATTTGGTAGTTGTTACAGTTGTTGTAATACGTTTTATTTGCGGCTTGGTAGAAGAGCTTTTCACTGTTTCCTGTTGCTCATAAGTCGCTGAAGATTTACGCATTGAAGTTGCAGTAGTTTTGTTATCGGGACTGCGGCTGCAAGTTACTCTAGTTGACTGGGGTCTCTTTGTTTGGGGGCTGCGACTGCGTTCATTCGTCTTTGTAAGATAAGCAGCATCTGGACTAGCCTGTCGTCTTTCTGGTGAAGAGTGTAAAGAGTTTGGTTTGCTGTTCGGCGAAGAAGATTTTCTTGTTGGTGAAGTTTCATGTCTTATCTCGCGCAATTCCTCAAGTTCTTGTTCATCCTCGTAACTATAGTGTTGTTGTTTGGTAGTGCGAGAGCTATGCTCTCTTACCATTTCGGTATGATATTGGTGTTGATCGGGACTATGATGGCGCTCATTTCTTTTGCAAACTGGAGAAGCAGGACTTTGACTGCGTGTTGGCTTTTTAACCGGTTGCTTTTCCTCCTCGTATGGATAACGTTGAGGCTTGGGAGATCTTCTAGTGGTTGGATGGTAGGCCTCGTCAAAAATATACTCCTTTTTATTGCTGCTTATACGGTTAGTAGCTTCTTTTGGCTGAGTTGAAGGGGTTGAGGCTTCAGTTTCAATTTCTGGCTTGGGCCTTCTTCTACTCGTTGTAATATTATCCGGTTCTTCACTGTCAACTTTAGAAGTCTTGACAGTTCTAGTAATAACCTCTGTGCTACTGCTTATCATTTCATTTCTTAGATTTTTCTTTATTAATCTTATTTGGGCTCTAATTCTGCGTCTAATTTCATAAGACTGTACGGTTTCTAACAATTTTTCCAACACCTCTAACTCAAAGATTTCCTCGACATTTATATCTTCGGTCACAGAGGCAGCCCTAGCAGTTGTAGGTCTCTTGCCATGAGGAACATCAAACTTTACCATTGAATTGCGATCAATACCGGTGACTTCTTCCTCTGGATGAGAGGGCTTGCGGGAATAATTGGTTTTATTTATTTCTAAAGAGTCACGTCTTGTATGCTCTAAGGAGCTCTTGGTGTGATCCATATAAGAAGGTCTTCGGCCGCTCATTGGACTAGTTAAGGGTGTACGTTTTGTAGGCGTTGTTGAGCGGCTGCTGTTGTTGCTCTCAAACAAGCTTCTTTTAGCCGCCACCGAGTCCGTGGTAGTTGTCGACATTTTAGTGGATTTTGTATGAGGATGAGGTGTAGTAGATTTTTTTGTCGTCGGCTCTAGAACAGTTTCATCAATATCATCAGCCCTTTCAACTGTTTCTTCGTATGTTTTAATACTTCTAGTAGTAGTGACTGTGTTAGATTTTAATGGATTTTTGTCAGTTAACTCAACTACGTGCTTTTTTGTTTTTAGTGGCTGATCAGTTGGCGATGAGTTGGTAGAACTATGTGATGTAGGTTGTTTTTTGTGCGATATTGTTGTGGCAGTTAAAGGAATTTTTCTGCTTGTTTCTTTATTCAAAAGTTCATTTACTACCTGCGATTCAATGTCAATATTTGTTGTTTCTTCCACACTGACAATCATTTCATCGTCCGCACTCAAATCAAGTTCGTCCGATTTATTTGCTGGTGTTAAGCGAACTGGCATGTGTTTCTCTGGGTTTTTATTACTTGTCGTAGTTGTTTTTTTCAAGTCATTAGTTTTGTTACTGCTGCTGCTGCCGCTGCTGGTATTATTGTTAAAAACCTTTGTTTGCTTTGAGATAATGTTGCTTACTCCCGTTTCAACGTTACTACCGCGCAATTCGTAATCAATGTCAGAGTTTTTACGTTGAAGCGATTGTTTAGGTTTGTTTGCTGTGGCCTGTTCTGTTGGTGTATTAGTAACAGCGGACGTAGGCTTTGTGCGTGACTTGTTGTCTGGCCGTAATTTCTCTGAATCTTTAACGGGTAACTTGTTGCACTTTTTGTTTCTGCTGTCGAATACCGATGGTCTGCTCAAAATATCTTTCTGACGACGCTCTTCAATTATGGTTGTATGGGTTGCAGTATGAGGTATTAACTCATCATCGTCATGATCATCATCATCAACATACTCTTTAGGTTGTTGGTATTTTTCGGTTGTTTTTTCTGCTGATTCAGTTGTTGAATGATGACTCACCTTAAATTCTTTAGTTGTTTTTTTCTTATTTGCCAAACATTCCACTAGATCATCGTTATAATGATCGGGTTCACTTTGTCTTGAAATATGTCTTGATATTGTACGCACTAATTCAGGTGATTTTTGGGGAGCTGTTGGGGCCAATTTTACTGTAGTATAAATACGCTCATTTCTTTCAAATTCTTCATCTTCGTCTACTTCGTTTTTTGGGCTTTCTGTATTTTTAACAACTGTGTCTACCTTTTCACTTATGTTCAATAAACATTCATCATCTTGTGGTACTTTATATTCTTTTTTGAGAGGCTGCAAGATTTTGGGTCTGCTTTTCTCTTCGGTTATATTCTGGAATTTTGAGACCTTTTCATGTACTGTTAACACACTTTCATCATCCGAGGGCTTATCTAAGCTGGGATAGTCCAAGCTGGCAGGGGCCTCTACTACTGGATTATTTAAGATTTGTTCTTCATAATCTAAAGAATCATAGGTAGTTTTATGTGTTCTCTCCATATTAACCTCAGTTATATGACATCCTACATAAGAATTATGCTCTTCTTCAAAAATTGGAATGTTTTTTATTTGTGGTTTTTTTCTGGGATGTTCGTCCTCGGGTTCTTGCACCACATCGGGATATCTAGGCTTGCCAGTATCCAAATGGGCTGGTACTGGGGTGGGAACAATTTTATCGGGTGAAGGTTCACGTGAACTTTTAGCATGTTGTATATCAATGACGACATTTTCCATGTCTTTGCTGTTAACCAAACGATCAGTGGCACTTAAGTTAATGCTTTTGGTAGCAAAACATTTATTAGGCCGACGATGGTCTGTAGATTTAGTCGGACCTTTAGGCGACAAAGATTGAGGCTCCGGCTTTTTAACTTTAATCAAGTTTTCACTGGTAGAACGTGACATTTTTGAGTCTTTATCTTTATTCGTTACTCTATGAACGGGGGCAGATTCCTTGCGTTCGGTAACAAGCATACGTCGTGTTAGTTTTTCAGGCAACACAGTTGAGTCTATAATTTCCTTAAATACAGAATCTTTAGGCTTTCTAGTAATTGGTGGCGACTTTTCTTTTTTACTGGGAGTATCTGAATCAGTATGCTCTATAATTATTTCGGTAGTAACCGAAATGTTACTTGATCTTCTGCGTTCGGTACAACGAGTAGGGCTGTGTTCGGGAGAAGACTCGGATCCATCCACCTGGTCTAGTTTAGATGGTGATGTAGTCTTGCGTGTTGAAGATCTTAAGCGATCTTTAATGTTAGTAGTTTCTTCTATCAGTTTTTGTGGAGATTTTTTTGTGGGCTTACGTTTTTGTGTTTCCGTTGTAGGTGAGACATTTCTCTCTGGAGTGCCCTTAGCAGGGGATACAGATTGTGGGTAAGATAAAGTCTTTGTTGGTGAACTAGAACGAGGTGACGATGTGGGAGAATACTTTTTAGTTATTTTAACCTCCGAATTTTTAGTTGTCTTGACGAATTCCTTTGCCGTTTTTGTTTCCGAAGAATCTGGTTCTATTTCATCAACAGATTTAATGTGAGGCTCATTTGTATGAACCGTTGTTGTTTCTGTGTAATGAACGTACTTACTTCCATCGTCCTCGGGTTCTAAAATTTCTTTAGGACGTTTTGTTTCTGGTTTCCTAGATTCTTCTTTAGGCTTTCTAGGTTTAGATTCCTCCTCCTTAACGTCGCTGCGTCTTTCTTTTGTTATGGGTATCTGCTTGTGTAAATTTTTCTTTACACTATTTATAGATAAAGCTTCATTTTCTTCATCACAATCTTCAATTTTAACCTGGAAGACCGTCGTATTCTTAAAGTCCTCCTGAGGCTTTATTTGAACATCCTGAGGGACAATTTTATTAATTTCTTCAATTTCAGCGCATGGTTGTTTTTTGTAAGAGCCTGGTGTATTGCCATAAGTGTCCATGCCTAAAATTTGACGACAACGCTCCTCGAACGTGTCACTACGTCCAGTTCCCTTTTTCTTAAAAGTGGGTGAAGTTGGTGTTGAAGGTTCAGTGGTTTTTGAAATAAATGCTCCATCTGGTGTTTCTTTGCGAACCCGTTCAGTTTCGATGAATTGTTCGTTAATGTCAGTGGTGTAAGCGGGAACTTGTTGGGTACTCCAGGGCTCCTGTGGAGCTTTTGATGGTTTTTTATTATCTGAATATTTTCTCTCAACTGGAAATTGTTCTGTATCTTCAGGATATGTTTGGCCTTCAATTGTTTCGATGGTTTCTACAAAAGTAGAGGTAAAAGGCTCTTCTGCAGGCTCTGTAGTTCTAAGTTTATTCAATGGCTCTTTAGTCTCCTTATTTAGCTTTTGAGTTTTATGTTTAATAAGAATTGTAGATAATGTTTCATTCTCTTCCGTGGTAGTCTCTTCTTCATCTGTATCTACGGGTTTTTCTAAATCTGCTTTATGGTCTTTTGGTTTTATCTTATTGTCCTTATGCTGTGTAATTTCAGTAGTAGTTAAAAGTTTTTTTGAAGTTTTATCGTCCACAGTTACAGTTTTAGGGACACTCTTGTGACCTTTTGGACTTGGGCTACGATTTGGTGACAATTTACGGTCTACAATTTTTGGAGATTGTAGAGGTATGCTTGCGACGTGCACTGTTTTAGGACCACCCTTATGAGTTGTTTGTCCTTTAGGACTAGGGCTCCGTGCGGGAGATCTTTTTCTGGTATTTTCAATAGCTTGTTGTTCAGTTGTAATAAATTTTTGTGATGTATTACGTATAAACCCACTAGTGTGAGTAATGATGTCATCATCATCAGTTTCTACAAAGCCAGGTTTAATATATTTTGACTTTTCAGCAGGATATTGTTGAGTGGAAAATTCCTTATTTGGTTCTTGTGAGCCAGGATGCATAGGCTTAGGGACTGTCTTAATAACAAACTTAGTAGTTTCTGTAATTGTTTCATCTCCATCAATTTCAGTAGGTTTATATAGAATTGGCTCAAATTCTTTAAGTTTTTCTCCACAGATTAAAGTAGCTTTTTCCGTAACAGTTGTAAATGTTTGATTATCTTTAATTGGAGAAATTGCTCTTGTAGGAGAAACACCGCTTGTTGGTGATTCTGTTTCCTGTATTCGTTTTTCAGTTACAGTTTTTGTTCTTAAAGTGGTTTTAAAGGTTTCATCCTTATCTTTTGGTTTCTGTTGATTACGTTTGGGGGATTGAGGCCCCTTTTCTTGTGGTGAAGTTCCTCTTGTAGGAGAAATATCTCTGGTTGGCGATTTTGGCTTCCGAACTAGTTTTTCAGTTACAATTTTTGTAGGAGATTGGGGTCTCTTTTTTGTAGGATAACTAGCTGATGGTTCTTCATCAGTTTCAGTAGGTTTTCGCGTAGGAAAATTATCATTAATAGGAAATTCTTGTTCCTGAATAAGATTTGCATTTACTTTGCACGTTTTTGAACTTATGTAGCGCTGACTGGTCTCCGTAACTATTTCATCCTCCTCGGTATCCGATGGTATAACCGAGTAAGGTTTAGGTCCTTTAGGTCCTTTGATTTCTGGGGTTTCACCTTTATCGAAATATTCTGCATCATCTACTTTTTTAGTTATTTTTTCAACGACTTTTTTTGTGGTAGTTATTGAAGTGGGTGTAAAGCTTTCATCATCATCAACAGGTTTCTTTGGAGTACGTGTATGAGACTGAGGCTGTTTACCTGGTTTTTCTTCATAAGGTTTATTTTCATAAGGTTTTCTTTTTTCCGGATATTCCTCCTCTTCCCATTTCTTAGTAACAGTTTTAGTAGTTCTTAAACTGGTTTTGAAAATTTCATCTTTATCATCTGGATGTTGTTGAATGCGTGTAGGAGAAACATGTTTTTTCGGAGACTGAGGTCTTTTGTTAGATGGCTCTTTGCATCTAGGGTTTTGTGGAGATACTTGACCAGGTTTTTTTTGAGTTCGAGTAGGAGAAACTTCTCGGACTGGTAACTGCTGAGGAGTCTTTTTGTGTTGATAAGTGGTTTCCTTTAATTCTTGAATTTGTTTATCTGTCGTAATTAGTTTTTCATTTGTTTCTACGAATGTTTCATATTCATCCGAATTTAAAGGTTTATTCTGCGGTGTACGACCTTTAGGTCTTGGATGTGGATGTTCTGCATCATCCTCCTCTTGAGTTACTCTTTCCTTTACAATTTTTGTAGTTGTTACTAAAGTTGTAAAAGATTCGTCCTCATCTAAAGGTTTCTTACCTACTAAAACATATTTTGTTGAAGATTGAGGGTTTTCACCAGTGGGCTCTTCAAATTTATCTTCAGAAGTTGGCTTACTAGGTTTACTATGACTTCTAATGGGAGAAACGCCTCTGATGGGAGACTTGGAAATATTTTGAGGATTAGGATGATGTGGTTTCTCTTCAATTTCTTGAATATGTTTTGTAGTTTTTAAAAACTGTTGCTTTGAGTTAATAACAAACTCACTGGTCTCAGTAATTGTATCATCTTCTTCAGTATCTGAAGTTTCACCGGTCTTAGGTGCACGACCTTTAGGTTTGGCTTCTGGTTCTTTTGGGTAATCCATATCGCCATTTTTCCTAATAGTTTTTTCTTTGACAGTCTCAGTTGAATGTAATGTTTTTCTGAGAGTTCGGTCGTCAACGGGTAGTGAGTGATCAGGATTCTTTTGAGCACGAGTTGGAGAAATATGCTTACTTGGTGATTTAGGTATTTTCTCAATTGCTTTTTCTGGTGAGTTTTCGACAGGTTTCCTTTGGGTTCGTGTGGGAGAAACTGCCTTAGAAGGTGATTGAGATAAACGTTCAGTTGCCTTTTCTGGTAATTTTTGTCCAGGTTTCTTTGGAGTACGAGAAGGGGAAATTTTTCTAAGTGAAGATTTTATATTCTCCTCAGGTTTCTGCTGAAGAGTCTCGTCAACGGGGTATATTTGCTGTTCACTTTCTACTCGTTTTGTTATAGAGTTTTTAATAAATTCATTAGTCTCAATAAGTGTTTCGTTGTTCTCCACATCAAATGGCTCAGCTGGTTTTTGACCTTTAGGTTCATCTTCAGTATATTTTGCATTGTCAAATTCTTGAGTTACTTTTTTGTCTCTTACAACATTAGTTGTTTTTAAAGTAGTTATAAAGGATTCATTATCAACAGGTTTCTTTTGTGTACGTGTGGGAGAAACACTTTTATTTGGAGATTTAGGTCTTTTATCAGATGGTTCTGTTGGAGTGATTTGTTCGGGTTTCTTTTGAGAACGAGTAGGAGAAACATGTTTATAGGGTGAATGCGGTACCTTCACAGTGGGTCGTGTAGGTGAAATTTCTCGGTTTGGAGAATCCTTATATGAAGGCTTTTTATCAGGATACTGGATTTCTTCAAGTTCAAGAACTTGTTTCTCATTTACGTAACGTTTTTGTGTAATGTATTCACTGGTTACTTCAAATGTTTCATCTTTATCTGTATCTAAAGGTTTACGGTCTTTATGTTCAGATTCTGGCCTTCCACTTTTCTTGATAGGTTCTGTTTCGTTGGGATATTCCTTATCAAGCATTTCCTTTGTAATCACTTGTCTAGTACTCAATGTAACTGTTAAACTTTCATTATCTACAGGCATTCTTGGAGTTTGTGTAGGCGAAACAGGTCTGGTAGTTTTGGAAACTGTATCAGAACACTTTTCGGGGAATTTTGGATCAGGTTTCTTTTGATTTATGATTTGTGCACGTGTAGGTGAAGTTGCTTTTACAGGAGTTTTAGGTAATTTCTTTTGAGTTTGTAATGGCTCCTTTGTTGGAGATTTTGTTCTCTTTTGCGGTTTCGGAGAATGATTTTGCAAATAATTTGTTTCAAATTTCTGAATATGTTTGGCCACAGTCTTTTGTGTATTTAAAATATTACTCTCTGCAAAGGATTCATCGTCCTCTGTTTCCAAGGGTTGAGAAGGTTTTCTATGATCAGGTGTTCTAGGTTTACCTTGGTTTGGTATTTTAGATTCAGGAGTATTTTGAGTTGGTTTACTGTCTGAATCTTGTGGTCTCCTAGTAGGCGTTTCTTTTTCTGTAAATCTTTTTCGTGACGTTTCCGTAATTGTTACTTCCTGTTCGTAAGTTTGTTTTGGCATTTTGTACGCCGGTGAACCTTGACTTGGCTCATCATCAGTACCCTGAGGTTGGTTGAAACCAGGTTCTTCCTCAACATTATGAGGTTGTTTTCTATAGTCCGAAGTGTAATGGTTTTGTGGCTTACTGTGGTCAGGTAAACCTTGATAAGGTTCTTTAGCATTTTGAGGTTTCCTGTTGCACAGAGTATCAGAACTTGGTTCAAGTTTACTACCTTGCGGCTCATTTTCTGTTTTTAGAGAAGTTTCTGTAATTTGTATCTGTTCTGTAACAATTTGCTGCGGGTTGTGACGGCCAGGTATATAGTTTACCAGGTTATCGTCAGTATCCTCAGGTTTTTCATTGCTAGGACTACCATAATGTGGTTCATTATTATTATCTTGAGGTTTTCTAAAAACTGGTGAACCCTGATAAGGTTCATCGAAATCATACGGTTTTCCATAATGAGGTGAGCGTTCATCAAATGTACCTTGAAGCTTTTTAAAGCCTGGAGAGAGAGGTTTTCGGGAAACAGGCGATTGTCGAGGATGTTCAGATGAAAGAGGCTTTTTAGAACTAGGGAATTGCTGGTTCGATTCGTTTTCTGTATAGAGAGCCTTTTGAAAATCAGGAGAACCTTGTTTGGGCTCATTGTCGGTACCAATGGGATATTTGTAGTTTAGAGGACCCTGTGGAGTTTCTTCAGGCTTTCTGTAGCCAGGCATAAACTGTTTGGGTTCATCATTAATACTTGGAGACTTTCTGTATCCTGGTGTATCTGTATGGGGTATATCGTCAGTGGAGAATCTTGGAGAACCTTGATAAGGCTCATTATTAGTTTCCTGAGGTTTTTTATAGCCAGGAATGTTTTGATTTGGCTTATCGTCAGTATCGAAAGGCTGTTTATGGGTTGGCCTATCAATAATTAGTTCATCGTCGGTATCAAAAGAAGTTTTGTCTCTTGGCTCATTTATAATTTCAGTTATAACTATATTTTGTTCTTCTACGACGGCACTTGGTTTTCTTTTACCCGGAGTCTGAGGCTTTGTTTTACCGTCATTTCTTTGAGGTTTAGTTTTATTCTTTTCAACCTCAATAAGTTTGGTGGTCTTTTCCTTTAACACTTGCGAAGCTTTAAGTGTTTTTCTTAATGCAGTTTCTTCAGTTGTGTTCTTGGGCAAAGGTTTTTTAAGAGGTGAAGCATAAGACGGTACCGTTGATTTGGGACCTTTCGTTACCGGTTTATTATCCACATTTTTTGGCTGAGATTTCAAGGCCGTCTGAACTGAGCTTCTGGAATCAATTAAAGGCTTTTGTCTTTTATTTGTTTGAGGAGTTCTATTGTCATTAGGTTTTGTTTTTAAAGGGCTTTTATCATTAGTTTTAGCTGGTGTGTTGTTCGGTATAATTTGGAATTGCTTGGTAGTAACGGTAGTCGTTGTGGAAGGTTTTGATCTCCTCTGCGGAGCTAAAGGAGTTTGTTTCTCTTGTGTTATTAATTTTGTGGTAGTCTTTTTAACACTTATGTTAGAATCAACTACTTCGGGAGCAAAACTATCATCACTGTGCTCATAATCGTCAACATCATCAACTATTACCCATTCTACATTGGGTTGATCAAAGTTGGGCTTACGACTGGGCTGTGTGGGTTCAATGACATTTTTTTCGAATGTTGTTTCTCTATTTACAGTTCTACGCTCATCGTCGTCAGGCTGAAGGGGCTTTTGCCAATCATCTTGTGGTTTATCGTTAGGAGCAAATTTTTGTGGTGTTCTAGATCTGGATGATGGTGGTGAAAATGGTGATGTCGTTCGTAATTGATTAGCATCATCATAATCATCCGCCATCATCGATGTTGGTGGTTTTCTACTATTATATGAAGGTGTACTACTTCTACTACTGGGTGCTGGTTGTGATGATGGTTTTTTTATTGGTGATTTTTCTGTTGGGCACAATTAAATCACACAGTTACAAAACGCCACCACAATTTATACATTTATTTTTTTTAACTAACGAATAAAGTCTTTGGCTTTATTAATTTATTGATGGTTAATCATTAGTTGATAGCAAATAAATAAATAATTACAACTACAAGATTTTTTTTTTTTTTAAAGGGGTTATTTTTTATTTGTGTTATTTACTCAAAATTTATAAATTTTTTTAAATACAATTACATAAATATTTTTAATTTCAGATTAATTAAGAACTCTACAATAGGTGAAGTTAGTTTAAAACTTAATATAAATAAAAAGTATAAAAGTTTAGTAATTTGGTTTTCAAATACATCCATAGAAAATGATCATGCCACCATGCTTAATGTAAATAAAGTTTAGAATAGTTTCCAGAATTGTTTAACATTTTCGTTTTGTATTTATTTATTTTATTTTATTTGATTTTTTTTTTTTTTTTTTTTGTATATACATTTAGGAGATTCTTAAAATATATAGTTAGGCCAGAGTTCTTCAGAGACAGAGCAAAGGAGATAGGAGAGAAAGAAGTATATAGATACAAACAGTTAAAGAGCGTTATAATTAGCATGAGTGGTTGGTGTGTTGGTATCAAGTTTTATTTCCCATTAATTATTTAAATGAGCAGAGTGTGGTGCTATTATCATGACCAAGCAATACAAAACACTTGTGTTATTATTCTCCCAAATGTCTTGTACTAGACAGGAATGAAATTGGTAAGAAGAGTGTGACCTTTTGTTCCTTTTTTAAGTTTTTAAAAGGTTTTAGTGTCTTGTGGGTGTTGACTTAAGTAGAAAACTTCTTGTCTTACCAAAAATCTGAGGGCTTTTTAATGTGTGGAACGTTGTAGTGTTTGTCAGTGTTTGAGGCTGATCGGACGGACCAAGCTTATAATAATTTTTTCTAAGGCAAGGCGCTTCTATTGCCTCTTCCACCTGACCGAAAGTGTTTGCCACTGGCATAATCTCTTTGCTGATGTTTTTGGGTTTTTTGTGTGGTTGCTTGTAATTATCAGAAAACTTGTTTTTTGTAATAGAAGTTAGTGGTGGTTCGTTAATAGGAAATATAGTATCGATATTGTTGGTAGTAATACGAGTATGCTGGTTATCTGGAGAACATATATAGTTTCCACTTTTTAATTTTACATTTGCTTAGAAATTGTATGCGTACCTGTGACTTTTGGAGCATCTTTGCTAGTCAAAGTCCTAGTGGTGGTAGTTGTGGTTGTAGTTACGGTCTTGCCGGGAGAAGGTGATTTGGTGCCGCGTGGCGAAGTCACATTAAGAGTGTCATTGGAACCTGGTCCTGTTCTCGTTGTAACAACTTTAGTTACAACATTCCTACCGCCAACATTACGCGGTGGTGTATTACGTGTTATTGTACTAGTACTAATGCGACTGGTTTCAGAAGGAGCACTATCGTGGGAACCTTCGCGCATATCACGTCTAAAAGTCTTAGTCGAGGAAACGCTTGAACGTGGGGTGTGTCTGGTATGAGAGTCAGTTGTATAACTATCGCGCCTAACATGGTCAATGGGTGAAGAACTACGTAAAGAAGCGGCAAAGGCACGATGAGCAGAATCTACTTCTTTTTCTTTACGTATAACGCGCTCTGTGGTTTCGCGTACCGTAGAATTGGGTGTTTTATATTTATTGGGAGATGGCGTTCTGGGTTGTGAATTAGAGCTGGGCTTAGATGAACCATTCACATTAGAAGGATAACCCTGAGGTGATGTTCCCTTTGTGGGAGATCTTACGGAAGGAAATCCTTGGGTAGAATAATCCTGACTTGGTGATTTCCTAGAATTGCTTGGATGTTGATTATGTGATGATGGTAAACCTGCAGCAGGTCTAGAGGGAGTTTTTTCCGGAACATAACCTTGTGATGGATAATCGTTCCCAGCAGCAAAGTCAACGTTATGACCGGGAGTGGAATGTCCTGGTGTTCTTACCGAAGGAAATCCTTGCGCATTTGCGGGTTTTCTAGGGGAGCCTGGAAATTCACTCTGTGGAGTTTGATCTCCTGGAGTGGTAACAGTATAGTTATAAGGACTACTATTATCCTTATTAGGTTGTGAACGTGGATAACTTCCTGTTTTATCATCTCTTACTATCTCATGCTCAATGACTCGCTCAGTATTTGTGCTATGTTTTGCAGTGCGAGACCTTTGTGTGCTACTCACCACAACTACGTCATCATCACCATGAGGTGAATTTTTGTTTTTTATTATTCGCGTACCAGGTGAAAATTTATCCAAGGGAAAATCCTGCTCATTGGGTTGCATTTGTCTATCACTGGGATAGTTTTTTGACGGTTGGCTGCTGGTGGGTTCTCTCACCGAGGGAAAGCCATGAGTCGTTAAATTGTGAGTGGTCTTATCGGGAATTTGTTGATAAGGCTGATCGTCACGTATAACATGTTCAGCTTCTACTATGCGTTCGGAATTAGTGGACGTTTTGTAATTGCGTTTCTTTTCCGAGCTAACTATTATTACTTCTCCATCCTTCGTATTAATTCGGCGTTCAGAAATGTTGTCTGTATCGTCGCTATATTTGGGTACTACGTCTTCCATTGGTCTTGATGGAGTGGAGTGGGAAGGATAGCCTTGTGTAGGTTGAGCTAAGTGGGGACTTTCGGTTGGATATCCTTGAGTTGGTTTGTTGGATCTAACTGAAGGAAAACCATGGGTACTAAAGTCGTTAGTAACTGGTTTTGGTCGTGAAGAGGGTTTTTCATGAGGATGATGATCATCAAACTCTTGAATTGTTTCGGATGTGGTTTCAGTTGAGAATTTACTGCTGGACTTTTTTACAGAAGAAAATGTTGTCTCTGCATCTTCGATATGAGAATCTTGGATGTAGCGTGAACTACTGTCCACCATATCCTGGCTAGGTTTAGAGTGGGGAGCCGAGTCAGGTTGATAGTTTCTAGTAGGTGGATGTTGAGAATCACGTCTCGGTTGGGTTTGATTTGGAGCATTCGATGTTGACCGAGCTGTTTGAGTTGTAGGAGTTAATTCTTCGGTCTCGTAGCGTTTGTTGCGTACAATGGTACCGTCGGGTAAACGTTTCACTGTCGTTATCATCTTAACATTAGGCTTGGGATATTCCACGGTATTTGAAATAATTTCACCGGCCTGTTGCATCAAATATTGAACATGCTGCTGGTATTCGGGTGAGGCTTTGTCCATGTCAACATAATGTTTATTCTGCTCGTGCGTCTCTTGAGTTTGAACGTTTTGTGAAATGTTTTTCTTTTCCATATTCTGGCGTGTTGTCGATAGTTGCTCAGTAGTACGACGTTCTTGCTGGTTAACATGATGTTGACGTTGCTGCTGAAATTGTTGTTCGTACAAACGCTGTTCTTCGAGCAAGCGTTGTTCTTCTTGTTGTTGACGTTGCTGTAAGTCCTGATGGTGTAGACGGTTCGAGTCCGTTAAGTATTTTTGAGGATGCGATGCTTGAATGGGATTACCGTCATCATATTCCACATTGGTGGATGATTGGACTACTTGGGAAGAAGAGGTGGTAGTAGAGGAGCTGGTACGCACTTCTGTGCGACCCGAATTTTCATCTCCTACAACCACTTTTTCTTGCAAATGGGAATTGGAGCTTTCCATTGCCTTTTTAATGAAATTCTTATCGTCGCCATGGTGATGGGCACTAGAACGCTGTTCATTGCGTCCTTTGAATTCGGCTGTACCACCATTAATGTTTTCCACACCTGGTTTTGCATAAATAATTAAGAGGAAATAAAAGGTTATTACTTTGACCTGAAGGGTATGTTAATATTTACTTACCATCTGTGGTGGCAAGGGTTTCAGCACGAAAACCACTACCGTCTGGACTTATTTCCTTCGACGATTGCACATTCCAGCCCGTGGTATTAGGATTATTAAGAGCCATCGACTGGAATTTCATTTCCGTGGGTGACAATGAATCTCTAATTTCCTTGGACTTTAAACTTTGGAAACTTTGATCGGCCAAGGCATCACCATGACTAGTAGCCAAGGGATCTTTACCAAAACCAGCTAAAGAATTATCAGCCATTATTTCTCCTTGATATAGATCTCTTAAACGCGATTCACGTAACTTGTACAACTGAGAACGTATTTCTTTCTTACGACTGGCGTTTTCAGATTGCTGCCACTGAAATTATATAGAAATAGAGGTTTGGTTAAATGGCCTGGAAATCATGACAAAATTTGCTTATAGAAGTTTTACATAATCAAACTTATTAAAGCCCTTATGACACTACATTTTTTATTCATTGAATTTATAGAAAGAAACAGTAACTGTAACTGTAACTGGAAAGAGCAAACAATAAAAAATGTAAACCACATTTTTTAAGTTTTTCTCAAGGCGAATTTACACCAGGTGACCTTATCTTTCAACGTAAGCAACAGCTTATAACTAACCTTGTGTCAAAATGGTATTCTGTCTGGTGGTTTTGGGGGAATATTTACAAAATTCTATAATTTACGCTTAAAATTCTGAAATTTAAAATTTTTTTAAATTACACTACGTGACAAAATTTCAACAAAGTCGTGACCAGAATTGTCAAAAGTAGAACAGTTTTTGAGATATTACAAAATAACCGTTATTTGTGTTTTTAAAAAAAGATGATGTGACTGAAATGCAAATATCTTCAAAAATTTTTAAAAGGGGTATGTAATTCTTTCTTTCTAGTGAAAGGTTATAAAATTTCTAAAATAACCATGGATTGCTTGTAAAGATTGATCAAGAAAAGACAGAGTTACAAGGGGCAAAACTTAATGCTAAATTGAATATTTTATGATTTTGTTCAATTTGGCTCTATTCAAGTTATTTTTTTTAAACCAATGATTTAAAAGTCCTAATGTTTTATTGCATGCGACATTAGATTATTTTAATATGAACATTTTGCGCCCAACAAGACATAGATTGGTACAAAAATGACAAAGCTACAGAAGATTTAGTCAATTAACCCACATAGAAATTCAATACTTTTAAGTTATTTTTAATATTTATTGCTACTAAAAATTTAGCTTTGTATATTAATTTTTTCTGGGTTAGTTCAATTAATCTTCTGTAACTTTGCAATTTTTGCACCGATCCGCATCCTATTGGGCACAAAATGTTCGTATTGAAATATGCTAAAATTTTATTTTTTGGATATTTGCAGTTCAGTCACAGCATCTTTTTCAAAAACACAAATAACGGAATATCTCAAAAACTGTTCTACTTTTGACAATTCTGACTTCATATTCAGATTCAGCGGAAAATTTTACATAAAGATTAGGTGTCAAATTCATTTGGTCAAAAAATTGTCACGTAGTGTTATCATATTTAAAAACAAATAATTAAAAGCAAAATGAAATATTTGTCTAAATTGCTTACTACAGTGTTGTATTATTTTTGAAACCACGTTAAAATATTTTACAGTGTTGTAAACGTTTTCAAAATAAGACCACCTTGACATACATTCGCCTTGCTTTTTCTTTTGTTATGATTTTGTTTATTTTATTAAATGTTGTCAACTTTTTGTTTATGAGGAGCATAAAAACAAAACGAACAAAAAGCGGTAATTCTCTAAATTTGTCCCTTAACCCCTGATACAGCAACACTTTCAATATTTCAATCTTGAAATCTACTGCCCGTCTATACCAGAGATAAATATTGCGACTTATATTGCAGTAAATTTCAAAATTATGTTATCTCTAATGTAGACAGCAATTTTTTGGACATATTTTTAGCCGGCAATTTACGTTGCAATAATTGTTAGTCCATTTTTGTTGACAATTATTGCTGACATAAAACGTCAAATTTGGTTGTCAATTGAAAAAAAAAAATAGAAGCAAATTGGGTGAGAAAGAAATTAAGTTTGTGAAATTGTCGTCAAACAATTTAATTAAAGAATTAAATAAACACAAAAAAAATTGCAAAAATAATTTTTATTAATATAACTTTTTTCTTATTCGATATTTATTATTTAAATTAATATTAATTTGTTTAAGCTTGAGTTCCTTTTTATAAGGTTAAACAAATTTATATATGTACATTTAAAAAATAAAGTCGAATAAGAAAGAATTAATATTCATAAATATAATTTTTGCAAGATGGCGTCATTTATACACTGCACCTTCTCCTTGATTTCTTTAATGTTGTGAGTTAACATAAATACGTTTTCCCATGCCTTTAACAGTACGTTTTCATTTGACAGTCCTGGCAAGACAGTAAGAAAATACATATTAGTTACCAAAAACACTATTAACTGTCTTCATGACGTAGGCGTCCAGACAGTAGTTAAGACAGTTCACTTTTAAAAATATGTCAAACGTGAATGTTGCTGTTCAAGTCCAGCTAAACGTGTTTTACATGAACTAAACAAACTTAAAAACAGCTTTAAATAACTATATTGTGTTAACAAACATAACACTTAACTAAAATATAAAAAACCAAAGCAAAATATGTTTAATTTTTTTACACTTTGATTTTTTCCCCCTTTTGCTAACAAAATTTCAGGGGCCTAATTCTGGCACTCGTAATCGAGTACATTCTCGATTCGAAAGCAATTTTATTTCATTCGATACTGAACGAATCGAAATAATTTTTTCAGTATTGTGAAACTCAAGTTAATTTTTTACAACACCGAAAAAATAATTCAGATTCGTTCAGTATTGACTGAAATAATTAGATATTAAATTGCTTTCGAATCGAGAAAGTACTCGATCACGACTGCCAGAATCAGGGCCCTGATTACTTTTAGCAAATGTCAAATCACTGTCCAATTTTACTGCCTGCAAAATTTGCTAGACAGTAGACAAGACAGTTGGAAAAGTGTGCATGTATTAGTAAAAAAGTTTGCATGTATTGCTACTGGCAAATCTAAACGCCGTGTAACATAAGCTGAGCAATAAAAAATATTGCTCTGTTATTCTGCCGACGTTATTGCCAACTTGCCGAGATATTTATCTTTCGTGTAGACCTAGGGTTAGAGATATTTTACTTAACAGCGGTTTCTATAAGTTAAGAAAGATTTCGGAATATTTGGAAACTTTTTTCAAAGTCCTCAAATACATCGTTATGAACTTAAACATTTTGAGATCTTAATGCAAACTCTTGCATTTGAATTGAGAAGTCTTACAGCAAACTGTAGTACATATTTAAATTTAAGTTGTCCCTCTATCTTCTTCTGTTTGAATTTGTCTTGAAATCCATTTTCATACATATATTGTTTTTATTATTTTTTGAAAAAATCTCTGACAGCAAAATATTATCACACTTTTTTGGTGAATTGCAAGATAATAGAAAACACTTCAAGTATTTTTATATGGTGATATCATTAATAACAATATTTGTACGTGAGAAACCTCAACATACATTTTTTTATAATTTTGTTTTTTTTCAGTTTTTTTTTTAATTTTTTTATTTTTTTTATTTGTCTTACTTTTATTTAACTTAACATTTAGCTGGTTAAATTTGTTTAAAATTAGCTTTTTCTGGAAAAACTAAATGTAAACATCATAATAAACAACTAAAAAACATTTTGCTTTTCAAACCATAAAACCGTGTTCTTTCTTATCAATTTAAACGTTTAATTAAATCTTTCAGACAAGTACAACAACATGATATTTAATTTATTTAATAATTAAATTTTTTAAGAATAATAATTACCACACTTTGCTCTGACTATATATAAATTGCTTTTCAAAATATACCCAGATAATTTAATAAAAAATTCGCATTAAATTGTTTCGTTTCTTACTGATTTTGCAGATAAGATTCTTTAAATATTATAAAACTTTGTATTATGAGCAATTGTCGCAATCTTATTGATAGCAACGTTTTTTTGTAAAGTATTTAAAATATTTGATTTTGAAAAGTAAATGAAATCTAAAGAAACGTTTCTGTTTTGGTTAAAAATTTATTTAAAGTTGATTAATTAGTAAAATATTTACGAATAAAATAAAAGAAAAAAAATAAGAGTGCTATATTCGGCTATGCCGAATCTTATATACCCTTCACCACGTGACGACAAGAACATAAACTTATGTTTATAAATCCTGCCTACTTTTTTCGAATGTCTTGTATTAGTATCGAAGCTATTTGTAATAAATTTTGTAACTTTTACTGTAACTGATATAAATTGGCCCTAATTTTGTAAAACGCAAACGCAAACAATGTTATCTTTGGCATTGCGTTGCGTTTGACACAATTAGGGCCTTTGTATTTAAATGGGAAAGACAACGTTCACTTATCCAACAACGCCCATTTCTGAACTGATTTTCTCCTACTCTTCTTAAGATATTAAGAAATGTATTTTATGCCACGCCCACTTCTCTAATTTCATCCACTTTTGGCCAGATAATGCCAATCTATGTGTACCTCATTTGAAAACTTTGGCCCTTGCCGTTCTCCACATATACAGAAGAGAGAAAAAAAAGAGATTTATGGGTAAAATTAGAGGCAGTCTGGGTTTTCGCTCATGTTTCAGCCTTTCATGAACCGATCTGACTAAATTTCAATAGCAAACAAGACCGGACTATATCAGGCCCTAACCGCGAAATGAACGTAAGCGACATAATTTTCAATTTTGGTTGTTTTCAATAAATGACTTTATTGGCAACATTTGCATCATCTCCGAAAATGTCATGGTCACATAAGGTAGTGTTACGATTTTATAGCAAGAACAATTTTATCGTAAGCGACAAATTTCATACAAAATTTATATGAAATAAAATAAAAACAAGTAAGAGTGCTATATTCGGCTATGCCGAATCTTATATACCCTTCACCATGGTTTGGAAAGAACAGAAGTTTATATATATATTTAAATATATGTATATATATATGTATATTTATAAAATATATATAGTTTAGTTTTATTTAATTATTTGCACATGATTGCGTGCTATTAAATATATTAAAAGTTTAATTAATATATTGCACGTTAAGTTTTGATCGAATTTCAGTATTTGGTCATACCGACATCTTAAAGTATAAAATTACCATTTACTTTGGTGATAAAACTTGTAGTCGGGAAGTTCTATGGTTCACGAAAATAGGTATTAAAAAAAAAAACTATATTTTTGACATTACTTTTTTTTACCGATATTCCGAGTTTTTCTAAAGATTTCCGATATTTTGATATCTAAAACGTATGAATAGGTCATAATACAGCTCTAAAAATGTTAATGTTTTTAGTCCTTTTTTGGAGTATTTTGCACATAACTTAACCATTTTTAACCGATTTGGCAGATTTATATACCAATGTGCTTAAAAATAATATTTCCATTAAATTGGCTTTTAGGCATATATATATATACCTACATATGTGTACATATATTTAAGCAAACTTAATTATAAAAAAAAACAAACTTAATTATAAAAAGAGTAACTTTTGGGATTTCAGTATTTGGATTATAACTCAGCCATTTTTTAACCGGTTTGACAGATTTATATACCGACGTGTTTAGCAAGAAATTTACCATTTATTTGTGTTATAAAACTTGGACTCGGGAAGATCTATGGTTACCGAAAATGGGTATTTAAATTAATTAATTTTGGTCATAACTTTTTTGTATCTGAACCGATTTTCCCGAGTTCTTTATAAAATATGTTCTACTAAAAATTTCCGATATTTTGGTATATAAGTCATATCCATAGGACATATGAGAGCCCTAAAATTTAGGTTTTTATACAATTTTTAATTTTTTTTGTAAGGGAGGTACCACGCCCACTTCTCCAATCCCGCCCACATTTTGTAGGGTGGTGTGTATTGACAACCTAAATGTGTGTACCTAATTTGGAAACTTTGGCTCTTACCGTTCTCCAGATATACAGAAAAAAGCAATAAAAATACAACAACAAGGGATTTTTGGAAAAAATTAGAGGCAGTCGTGGTTTTTTGATCATATCTCAGCCATTTGTGGACCGATCTTGCTGAACTTCAATAGCACGAAATGGTGGACTATATGTGACATAAATGTAAAGCAACCTAGCCGCTATCATGTCTGGTTTTCCCGGAAAACACATATCAAGCGTAAGACGGACAGACGGACGGACAGACGGACAGACGGACGGATATCGTTAAATCAACTTCTCTCCTCATAAGGACCCAGAATATATATACTTTATAGGGTCTAAGATCAATATTGTAGAAATTACAAACGGAATGACAAACTTATATATACCCTTTTCCACCTGTGGTGAAGGGTATAAAAAAACTCTCTTGTAAAATTAGATTTTTGGCGCTTACGTTATTTTCGCGGTAGGGCTTGATATGTAATGTTACAGCCAATCCTTCGATGCAACACGTTAACGTTCGCATAAAAAATAACATTTTAAACAAAAACAAATTTTAGAATTTGTTGGGATTGGCTGTTAATGTATAACAACCTAGTCCCCATCATGTCTGAGGTCTTCGGAAAACCCATTTCAACATACAGTTGAACTTCTATAACTCGAAACTCCATTATCCCGACAAAAAAGTTTGACTTACAGAAACGTAATATTGTGTGATTTGATAAGTGTTTATAAATTGCATTAAAATAAGAAAAAATAAAATAAAAAAAAAACAAAAATAAAAATTTTTACTTTGTTAAAAGTATTCATCCAATGAATAATATTCATAGATATAATGTAATGTTTCATTAAATAAATCTTAATGAAACAGGGTTAATTTATCCAACGAAGCGCTGCATAGGTTCCTTTTTAATGCAAGTTTTCATGGGATTAATGTCAAAATTCATTGGAATTGCGAAGATAATTCTTTCAGTGTACATGAAAAATTTGAAAAACTTAGAATTATTGAATTAAGATTTATCAAATTGTATAAAGCAAACGATAAATGTCATATTTTAAATGCTAATTAGTTTTAAATAAAACAAAAATATAAGATGGCAAAACATTTTTGGAAAAAATTCGACTTGTGGAAGTGTGGCCACGCGTGGTGCAAATACTTTACTTTGAGTTATAGAAATAGAATTCATGATAAAGAAGTTCAAGGGCTGAAGTTATAGAAATAAAATCATGTTAATTGGCCTGTCTACCGCTATTGCCAAGAGATTCCCGTCGACTTAAAGAATTTTCGACTTACAGAAGTTCGACTTATAGAACTTCAACTGTACACACGTATAGAAGGACCTTGTTAAATCAATTTCGCTACTCATTAGGACCCAGAATATACATACTTTATAGGGTATTCAATCAATATGGTAGAAATTAGAAACGGAATAACAAACTTACATATCGTTAGCTAAAATGCAAAAATGCGTAACTAACAAAAATGAAATTTTTAAAAATATTGTCAAGACATGCAGTTTAATAGCAATCATAAAAATCCATCAAAATCGCGAATTTGAATTTTTTGTTAATTACGCCTTTTTTGCATTTTAGCTGACTATATAGTTTGCATGCAAATATTAAGTTTACATAAATAATTTTAATTGATTTCTGATACATGAAATTTTTTTTTCATTATTATTTAAAAGGTATTTTCCCAGCGGTAAATATTGAAAAGGCCGCAAGTGACAGGCCTTTTTGAAGGCCTCTATACTCCTTTCTAAAACATTCACTTCCCATGATATCCTGCCTTCAGAAGAATGCCTTATAGAAGGTATAAATTTATTTTTTTACTTTTTTTTAAGAAAAGGTACTTTTGAAATTTCTTCTTCTGCAGCCATTTTTCTTCAGATATAAAAAGCACTCGTATCTTAAAAAAGTAGCTTTTGTAGTAAATGTACTTATCAGAAAGTTTTTAACTCAAAATTAAAATTACTGTGTAATACAGGGTGGCACGAAATGAGATATGTATATAATTTGAATTCTTTATTATAATTTTTAATTTTCAGTTTTCTTTGTGTATTTCTCAGAATTTTCTGAAGAAGACTTAAGGAAATTAGTATGAATAACTACAGAATCGAATAAATTTTGTTAGGCCAGCAGATACTGCAGTTGCCTTAATGGCTTCGGAAACGGGCATATTTTGCGAACGCACTATTTGGCGCTCAAGCGATTTTAACTGGCTTCTGCGTTTACTGAACTAAATAGCTCCTCCTGACAGCTTTCTTCTGGCATATTCAAAGGAAATAGTGTACGTTCACAAGCCAAGAACGATTTCCTAGCTAAAAATCTATTTTCAAAATGAAATCAGTGTTATTAGACCCGAAATTTTGCAAATGTTTGAAACAAAATGCACGTAAATAAGTGCTAAGCAGAAAAATGCTACCACTTACAGGATACACAGTACCCATGTTCTGTAACTTTAGTGAGAACTTCTCGCATCGAAAAGATGTGAAACAAAATATTCTGTCGTTTCTCGAAAAGTGAGAAAAAAATGTGTCTGTAACTCATGTCGAAAACTATCAAAAGAGATTACGTCGCACAGTGCTTTGGCCCATAGACATAAATTAAAAAAAAAAAACAAGTCCTATATTGAACTTAAAAATATACAGAGCGATAGATAACAAAATAATTCAAATTAATTTTGAAGAATTTTTAAGATTTAACTCGGCGGCGCTAGAAGGCGCCAAAGTTTGAGAATTTAAAGTAAAAATAGCTAAACAACTACATGAGTTTTACATGCTTCAGGAAAACTGTCGTAAAACTGTTGTATTTTAAAGCCCGAGATTGAAATTTTTTTCTGTAGTAGTTTCCAATATTTAGAACTAACTGTAAAAAAATTTTATAGAATTCTTTTCTCATAAGTGTTTTTTATTGGTTTGAAAAATGCTTATTATTTACTTAAGCTCTAAAAATTTCTTAACTTTGATGGAACATTAAAAAAAAAAAAAAAGGAAAATACCGTCTATGGGTTTTTTTCTGATTTCGAATATTTAGACTGTTTTCTAATAACTACAAGAAAAACAATTGAAAAAATTTTACCACAACTTGAAAAAAAATGTATTTAAAAAAATGCTATTTTCGTGATTTTTGCTCAAATTTTCATAGATTGAATGAGTTAAAAAAAAAATAAACTAGGAACATAATAAGAAATATTAGGTATTAAAGTGTTTTTATGTAATTATAATGAAACGTAACTAATAACTTTCAGGGTGCCTGTCCGAAGAAGCATTGGAAGCCAACCACAAAATCGTGAGAAAAACAAGACTGTTCCATACGAGAAAAACGTCACGAAGAGACTCTCATTAAGATTTAATGACTCATTTAATATTTTCCTCAGATCCGCTGTTGTCTTCAAAAAGGAATCCAAAGACTAAAAAAAATATATTTTTTGAAGAAATTGAGAAATATATACTGAGAGAAAATGTTGATGAACCAGTTAAAGATGACGAAACAAATGTTTTGTTAAGCGGCAATATTTTTTTGGAAGAATCCAGTTCTGAGGGTGTGTGTGAAACGGTAGCAAAGTTCTATGGTGAAATGAAATTTGTTTGTGGTAGCAAATTTTCATATGTGTGCTGTGTGAAATTGCAACATTTTTGACAACGTAAAATTTTGACATAAAGAAGAAAACAATTACTAATAGTTTTGTGAAAATGAATAAATTAAACAAACGTTTACAAATAATCATTTCAATTACATATGCTGGAAATGAGATCGTCCCAACTATTTGATGAATTCGTTCTGATATATTAACAATTTTAACAAAAAGTTTGGGCAAAAAAGCTTAAAGGTACATATTTAAATATTTAAATCTTGTATGTATAATTCTTTTTAATTTTTTTGCCACTGGCCCTGCTTCCATATTATTTTTTATTTTGTTTAAACAAATTTGATGAAAAAAAATAATTTTGTGGTTGTCAAAAATTTCTACACTAATGTCAAAATTTATACTAGCCCCTAGGGCTAGTGAAATTTTATTCAACTCAATAGTGTCAAAATTTTACTTCCATGACTACTTTGCTACCGTTTCACACACACCCTGAAGATGATTTATTGTAATTAAAAAATATTAACATATGTAAATAATAAATAAATTAGTTTAAAGAAAATAAATTAGGAATATAATAAGAAATAATTTCAAATAATTCGTTGGATCGGCTCAGAATCATTTTCTGAGTCGATCTAACGATGTCCGTCCGGCCAGCTGGCTGTCCATGCAACCTTGTGTATTCAGATCGCGAATTTGGAGACAATTTGATGAAATTTGTCCCAGAGGCTCTGACTGGTACAAGGACCAAGCCTTTTGAAAATGGAACGAATCGGTCCATAATTTTACAAAAACCATCTTATTACATCGACAAGATTAAATTTGGTCAAAACCAAACTAATATTATTGCAATCAAAATCAGCTTATCAAATTTAATTGGAATCTTTCTATTTTTGAACATAGCTCCCATACAAATCATTCTCTCGAAAATAGCTTTGAATGCCAACTTCCTTAAAAATATTAGTTTTTACATACAAATTGGCGACAATGACTTTTACGATAGCTACTATGTCATGACAAAATGTTGTCCAGATAGGTCCAAAATAAACCAAAGGTTCCATATAAACCCTCATCCAAAAAACTCATATATGTAGCTGAAGATATCTTAATAATATTCGGAAGAAAGAACTTTTAAACGAATCTTAACCTCATAACATAGTTTTGTTCTGGCGGGTCCATGATTGCCCAAATAGATTACACTCTAGAAAATTTTATTACACTCTAGGAAATTTGTTTTTAAATACTATGCTATAGGGAATCACAAGGTCGGGTTTGGCCGATTTTACTTTCAATTTCAATTTCAATTTATTGCAGGTAATATAAAAGCCTCGTTAGGCCAATAAACTATATTACAAAGAAACATACCTGAGTTAATACTAAAAATATTTAAATTTAGAATTTGACTTAAATCCCTAGGTCCCAAACCAAAATAAATATCAATATATATATGTATGTATGTACACATGTACATGCACATATATATATATTTAAAGGTAGAATTAAATAGAAAATATCAAAAGACAATTGATCCCATAAATATATAAGCAACATCACGTTTAAATTAAGTATGAAGAATTGTTCACAATAAGTTCGTAAGAACAGCCAACATTTTCACACGAAAGGCATTATTTGAGTGTGAAAACACACGAAGCTCAATAGGTAATGTGTTCCAACGTCGTGCAATTCTTACAATAAAAGACCTTTCAAATAAAGCATTGTTAATTCTAGGCAATATAATTTGAGGGTTCCTTGTTGCAGCAGCATTTTAAGCGTTTTTAACTCATTTTTCATTAAATGATGTTTCTGTATTTTTGACATTAATAATCGGATTCTACCAAAATTTGGCATACCTATATATCTAATAAATATCAATTTTTATACCAAATTTTATTACGATTGGATAATTTTTGTAAGTGTTATAGCATTGTTAAGAAAAAGGATATATGGCAGGAACTTGAGTCCTTGTTCAGATTTAAATGAAAATTTACACACACGTTGCTAGTTATGTCTGTATCAGCATTACCATTCTGTGTAGTTGTGTGGGCATTATTGAAGCTAAAATTGCATTTTTCCATTTCAGGACTCATGGGAGGTAGGCGTGTCCTTGAACCGATTTCTCCAAAAATTCATATTTTTCTTAACTAAGCTATTTTATGCTAGTGTACCAAATTTCAACAATTTCTGACAACTCCTTCTATTTATGTCCCTTCGTTATATGGGGACAAAGCACTGTGCGTCGTTACGTTATAAATGTCATAAAATTGCACTCGAAGCCAATGTGACATTGCAGACGTTGAGAAAGCCAGTAACACTTATGGTTGACGGCGACAAAATTCAACTAAACTTGAACATTTTTTAACGACGGCGGCGAAAATACAACCGTCGGCTACTACAAATAAATTAAAGGGCGAATTTAAGGTTGGTTGTTAGCAAATGAGCTTTGATAACATTCCTATATTTTATAAAAATGTTAAAAGAAACACAATTAAACAATAAATAAAATGTTCCAAGAACAAAATGTTATTATTATTATTATTTGTTGTATTTTGCATTTTTAATTGTTTTTTAGTGTTAAAATTTTTTCTCGCCCCATTTTTATTCATGAGTTTATTTGACAGTTCAAAGCGGGAACTTTTCTCACAAAAATGTTACAGACACACTTTTTCTGTAAATTGGCGAGCAATTTCCTAACGTGACAGCTAGTACTCGCAAAAAAAGTTACAGACACAGTTTAGTGAGAAAAACAGCTGTTTGCTTCAATATATTGCATTTGTTTCATTTCACACATTTCAAACGAAAAGTTTCTCGACGCGAGAGTTACAGAACATGGCCACAGATTTTCAAAGCTCAAAAAAATCCCATTTATACTCGGTACAACTATTTCTGACCCGTAAGGCTTTACATATGTATTTATGTATGTATATGTACTACAAACTGAAAATAAATAAATATATAATGGTAGTTTTTTAAGAAAAATGTTGAGTTTGTTAATTGAAAAGTCCTTTTTAGATTAAGTACCTTTATTGACCATAGAGAGGCTAAGGTAAAAAATGCGTTTTTTAGATAAAAGTTTGATAAAAAATCATAAAAAGTTAACTTCTATTTCTTTTTATGAAAATAAATTGCAAAAACTTTTCAAATGATGTTTGCATTACTTCCAAAACTCTCCCAAATAAAAATAAAACAGGCTTAAAGGGCCAACCATAATGTGATTAAGTTGGCTTAAACAACTGTGCGAATACATTTTAATCATGTGTGCCAAACCATATTTAACTTAAAGAAACTTTTTGTTAGGTTTTATGAACTGTCAATTGCTTAAGCAAAGTGCAAAACTAATCGCAACTTCCACATGGAATCGAATGTTTTTTGATTTTGTTTTTAAAATACATTTGAGAGACTTCTTGTTAATTTTTGACAGTAGGTTAAGCAAATCTATGTATTCATATTATGGTTGGACCTTGTAATAAAATAAAAACAATAATTAACCTTAATGATTTATAAAAGGCGTCATCTACAAAATTCAGACTTTTTTTAATACCTAGAGCACAATAGCAACAAACAAAAAATCGCCCACCAAACGATTGCTGTTGAATTAAAATTTAATTACCTTTTAAATTAACACGAACATACATATGGATGTATGTAAGTTTACCCTTTTTCCCAACAATACATATTTGATATAAAATGACTTCGTTTTTTTATATCAAACATAATTATCAAACCTTTTTAAAAGGTTTGATTTCGACATTTGTACTCAAATTGATAAACATTTGACAAACAATATTTTATCAATTTGTATTGTAATGGCCGTTTTCTAATTACACGATTATCTTTTTCCCCAACGAAAAACTCTACATTATAGCAATTTGATTTTCTCAATGTCTCATTTGCTTCTATTCTGTCGCAAAGCTAACCAGTACCCATGTTCTGTAACTTTAGTTAGAACTTCTCGCATCGAAAAGATATGAAACAAAATATTCCATCGTTTCTCAAAAAGTCAGAAAAAAGTTTGTCTTCGAAAACTATCAGAAGTGATAACGTCGTTACGTTATAAATGTCATAATAGTGCACTCGAAGCCGATGTGAAATTGCAAACGTTGAGAGCGCCAGTCACACATATCGTTGAACAAAATTCACTAAAATTGAAACATTTTCAACGACGGCGGCGAAAATACAACCGTCGGCTATACCAAATAATGTAAAGTTCGACTTTAATGTTTGTTGTTTGCAAATGAGCTTTGAAAAAATGCGTATCTTCTTCTATCTTCTTCTTCTATATCTATATAAAAATGAAAAATGTTTGTATGTTTGTTTGTCTGTTGATTTTTAGACTCCTAAACTACTGAACCGATTTTCCTGTAATTTTTACAGTAACATCAAGTGAGCCCTAAAAATAAAATAGGCTACTTATTTTTTCGATAGGGGCAGGGGAATTGATCCCCTCATTGGATGTCAATGTTAAATATCGCATATCTTAAGAGCCGCTGCACGCATTTTGTTTAACTTTTGGTAGTAGGAGCTTCTGATCCCCAAGTGGGAAGTGGTTCCTCCCATAGGACGCCAATGTTAAATATCGCATACCTTATGAACTGTTATATTGAGAATGTTCAAACTTTGTAGAAGTCACTCTTATAGTAGTAGGCGCAGGGGAGAAAATACCTCCCATAGGATGCATATATTAAATATCGCTCAACTGAAGAACTATTAAAGGGAGAGTCTTCAAACGTGGTTAAAGCTACTATTATTGTAAACTATAAATTTCAATATAAAAATAGGCGGAGTTGACAGAGGAGGAGCAATACCCCTCATCGATAGAAATATAATAAAGAGCCGCTGCACGCATTTTGTTGAACTTTTTGTTGTTATAGTAAGAATGTTCAAACTTTGTAGAAGTCCCTCTTACCGTATACTACACTTTTGAAAATAAAAATAAAGCGGGTAGACGCAGGGGTTAAATACCTCCCATAGGATGCATATATTAAATGTCTCTCAACTGAAGAAGTGGTTAAAGCAGTGTAGCGAAGCGCCCCGGGTTAAGCAAGTATTTTATAAAAATGTAAAAAGCAAAATAATAAAACAATGAAAAAATGTGCCAAGAACAAAATATTTTTATTGTTCTTTGCAGTTTGCATTTTTAATCGTTTTTTTAGTGTTAAAATTGTTTCTCGCCCCATTTTTTTCGTGAGTTTATTTGAGACTTCAAAGCGGGAACTTTTCTCACAAAAATGTTACAGACACACTTTTTCTGTAAATTGGCGAGTAATTTCCTTACGTGACAGCTATTTAGTGAGAAAAACAGCTGTTTGTTTCAATATATGGAACTCTTGCTTCATTTCACACATTTCAATCGAAAAGTTTCTCAACGCGAGAGTTACAGAACATAGGCATAGCACTCATATGCCAATTATTTATTTTCCTTTTATTTTTTGTCGGTATATTAAGGGCCATTATTATAACTTGGCGTTAGCTGTTATCCGACAGTTAACAGACGCTTTTTGACAGATAACACATTATTATCTGTCAATTTAATCTGAACTTAAGCTAACTTCAAGTTGTAATAATGGCCCTAAGAAACCTAAAATCGTTCAATAAATTTATGTTGACATTTAGTGCTGGTTCATACTGTTCAAGTTTTAGCCGTCAAGTCTTGTGTTTTTAGGAGAGAGAGAGAGGAAAATAAATGGCATTCACTTTTATCTTCTCTCCTAAAAGCTCAAGACTTGACGGCTTAAACTTGAAGAGTGTGAACCAGCACTAAGGGCTAAAAAATCAGAGCAAGTTAAACTCTCTTTTTGGTTTAAAATGTGTTTAAACCAACAAATCTATAAATCACTAAACACATAAACCCTCTTTAAACGCATAAAGTTGGGCGTTTAAACTACCAATACAGACCATATGAATAAGATAAGATTTATCGTAGTGCTGCCACATGTTATTTTTTTGACAACATATAATACATGGGACACTGATTTATAGCTGTTGAGTTTAAACTACATATAAGTTCAAGTTTAGTTCAACTAAACCAGCGTTTAATCCATCAGTGATTTATTAGCCATTAGTAATAGACAGTTTGTCGATACATTGAAAAAATGGCCATAAGTTTTTTATAATCTTGACAACACTAAAGCGGAAAATTAATTTGAAGATTTTACAATGGCGATTAAAGCCAAACCTTTTTTACAGTTATACACTAATTTGTTGTACGCTCAAGGTGCTAAGCAAAGCCAAGACAATCTTAAAGAGGAGGGTTTTTTCTTTCCAAAAATAAGGTACGATTTGTCGTCTTTCAGCAGCTACTTTTAGTTAATAATGAATTCAAATTGTAACAATTTACAAGAAATATGAACTAACAAAACAAAAATGATTGTTTATTTATGTTATACATTGTATTATAATCTACATTAGAGAATAAACCTTAAATTGAAATGCATTTCTTAGTTTGAAAATAGTTTCCACTTTTTGTTGAGAATGCTATGATTATCCAGTTATTTTCGTATCATTATCAAACGTTTTTCATTTTTTAGGGTATAAATTCCAATAATTTTCAATTTGAAATCAAGCCTCCGTGTTTGTTGGGTTATCATTATCATTAATTTCACTTTCAGGTTATTATTATAAATTTTTTTGTTGTTATTATAAAGTTATTAAGTTACACATACCTACATACATATTATGTACATACATACATATGTATTGCTTTAATTTTTATACGCAGCATTCAGAACAATTTAATAATTCAAATTTAATAGTAGGCCCAACATTTTGTCAATTTCCAAATTATTTACTTTGTATGTATGTATGTGTGTTTGGATGTATGTATGTATGTTTAAAATTAGATCGAAAATAGGAGGAAAAGGGGACATTTAAGGGGGAGTAGAAAGCAGCAACAACAATCAGAGGAATAACGCTAACCAAAGAAATGATGACGTGATGTCGTCATCACTGTTATAAAATGAATGTCTGTAAAACAGGTGGTTTGTACGTGTGTTGTATCATTGTTTCAGGTGTTTCTATTTTTTATTTGAACAGTTGTTGTTCTTTTCCTTTATGTATGTATGTTTGTGTGCGTTTTTTCACAATTTTTTTTTTTTTTTTTGTGTTGCTTGTGTAAGTCAGTGCCAAAGTATGCAGAGCAATTACTGTTATTACTTTTATGGGGTTTTACTTTCAATAACAACAGTCAAAATTTAGTGCCTTTAAAATTTGTTAAAAAAATAATTAATAAAAAAATAAAAATGAATTAGAAAAAAAATATGACCTCGAAATGTCTTGTCATTATTAAAGGTGATTTATTAGAATCAAAGACACAAAAGAATTAAAACTATATTTGGTTAATGATGACGACGATCTCTTGTTCGTTGACGATGAAGATGGTGTGAAACTATTTTTCAACTCAAGTATGGGCGGTAAATCATTTTTATAGGACATCAATTTGTTAATTTAAAATTTTGTTAGTTTAAAAATTGATTTTCAATAAATTTTTATTTAATTAAAAGACAATTTACTATTTATTATTTAGCATATGTCAAAGAGAAACATTTGTTACTATTTGACATTTCATGAATGGGAATAGTTACTTAATATATGTACATACATATCGTCGGTTGATTATTTAATTGTCGTATGTGGATACAAATTACATGGTACTTGCGACAATTAAATAATCAACCGACGATATGTATGTACATATATTAAGTAACCATTCCCATTCAGAAAAAGTTATCATCAGGGCTTTTAAGATCACCTGTAATGAATTCGCCTTCTTTAATTAGAAATCTGATACTTTGAGCGAAGACACCCCACTGTGCTTTATACCTACATATCGTCGGTTGATTATTTAATTGTCGTATGTGGATACAAATTACATGGTACATACGACAATTAAATAATCAACCGACGATATGTAGGTATAAAGCACAGTGGGGTGTCTTCGCTCAAAGTATCAGATTTCTAATTAAAGAAGGCGAATTCATTACAGGTGATCTTAAAAGCCCTGATGATAACTTTTTCTTAGCTGTATAGGTAATTGTTGGATATCAAAATTTTGTTTATTATATACATATGTTTCTGTTCTGTGTCGGTTTTTGACATGATATGTTCAACGATTTTACAAAATTCTTGTGGTTTTTTTACGAGTTGACCTTGTTGATGTACCGCGATTACCCCTGATGAATTCGCCTTGCTATTTGAAAGAGTTAAATCTTTTTTTTATCTCTCAAAAAGCCAAAAACAACTAAAAAAAAAACTTTTTAAGACTTTACTTTATTAGAGTCAAAAATTAATCTTATTTTATAGAATATTGTCGCCAACTTTAAATTTTGTAAAATTTCAAATTTAAAAATTACACTTAAGATGAAGCAAAATTTTAGAAAAGACCCAAAAAATTCATTTAAAATTTCTTACTATTTAGATTCGTAAATGGGCTGTAGGAAATATCGCCCAAAGAAAAATGGCCCAAAAAAAAAAAAAATTAAAAATCACCCAAAAAAATTCCATATAAAATTGGGCCTTAATTCATATGAAAAGTGACCCAAAATTTTTGGGCTTTTTTTCTTTATTATTGGGTGATTTTTCGTTTTTTAAATTATAAAAAATATTATATGAAAAATAGCCCATTTTTTCGGGCCATCTTTATTTAATATAATTCTAATTTATTTAAAAATAAGTTTGCTGTTTTTTCTCTGGGTGTTTATATTAAATATATAACGAAAACACTTTTGGGCGCAAGGATTTTCTCCTCAAGGATATAATATATACCGGCTGCGCTAACTAAAGCTTCTCTGCAAAGACGGCCTTCGGCCGGGCGCATGGATTTTCTCCTCTATGGTATAACAAACACCGGCTTCGCTAACTAAAGCTTCTCTGTATAGCCGGTCTTCGGCCGGGCGCAAGGATTTTCTCCTCTATGGTATAACAAACACCGGCTTCGCTAACTAAAGCTTCTCTGTATAGCCGGCCTTCGGCCGGGCGCAAGGATTTCCCCTCTATGGTATAACAAACACCGGCTTCGCTAACTAAAGCTTCTCTGTGTATATGGCCTTCGTTCGAAAACAAGGCAGAAGCTTTACTTAGCGAAACCGGTACTTGTTCTACCATAGAGGAGAAAATCCTTGCGTCCGGCCGAAGGCCGGCTATGCAGAGAAGCTTAGCGAAGTTTGCGCAGCCGGTATTACTGTCCTTACTGCCGAGCAGCTGTTGAAGATAGAATGCAATTTTTTACATAAAACTTACACTTGTATGGAACTAAATTTATATGAATAATAACCACTTTTTTGCAAATTGGGTAAATTTTAATTTTTTTTCGGAAAAATTCGTTTCATTTTTTTTTTGTGCCCTTTTTCGTATTTGTTGGGCAAAATTTCATATATAACTTTTTGGGTCATTTTTCATGTTCTTTTGGGCGATTTTTAATTTTTTTTTTTTTTGGGCCAGTTTTCTTTGGGCGATATTTCCTACAGCCTCGTAAATGAACTTAAAATAAACTTTCAAAAATAACAACTGAAACTTAAAAAAAAAATTAGGGAATCAGTTCATTAGAAATTAAAATCCCAATTTTGAAAATGAAACAAATCCCCAAAAAATATGAAGAAACCCCCAATACAAAAATAAACTAAAAACCTATAAATGGAAACAAAAGGCCCAACCATAATGTGCCAAAGTTGGATTAAGCAAATGTGCGAAAACATGGAAATCATGATGCAATCTTGCTCTACATTCAAAGAGACGACACCTGACAAAATATTGTAGGCGAATTCCACTTCGTTGCACCAAAAAGCACATGTATATTTTCATTTTGATATTGCAAGCGAAAGCAGAGAAAAGTAGAAAAATGCTGTCCTGTAAAATTTGGTTTTTGTAACATACGATAATTTTGCGCATAGGGGTTGATATGTGGCAAGCCATGTTGAACTTGAGGAAACTTTTTGTTAAGTTTTATGAAACTGTCATTTGCTTAAGCAAACTGCAAAATTGATCGCACATCTCAGTTTTAATTAAAAATTTTATCAAGTGAATTAAACGTTTTATTAAGTAAATTAAACGTTTAATTATGTAAATTAAACGTGTAATCAAGTAAATTAAACTTTTAATTGATACTATTAATTTGTTAACTGGTACAAATTTAATAAAAATTTTTTTAATTTTACAATTCCCGGAGACTGCATGTGCCTTCAGTTTTTGATCGTTGTCCTGGTAGGTTTTTCGACACTCTGCATCAAACAAACAATGACTTTGGTTGTAAAAACCGTGTGTATATTTTTTGGGTCAAAAATATCCAAAATGGTATAACTTTTAGTGTTTTAAAACGAAATAATTTCAAATTACACCTGATCTAAACTTAAAACAAATAACACACGCTCTACCCACGACAGTAAAGATTACACCCAATTTGGATAAATACTCACGAAGTGGCAACACCGTCATCAGTTTTAATTTTTATAAGTAAAATGTTCAAAAATAAAATATTTTGTTCTTAATTTTTTTTGGTTTAGAAACTAAATTAGAAAATAAAAACTTTTTTTTATATTTCAAAGAAATTTGTAAACATAACACGGCTTAACCAAGCAAATTTTAAACCCACTTAGTAATTTGCCGGTTTGTTAGTGGTTAAAATATATCTTTTATTTGCTTTAGATCAAGTTATCTGTTTAGAAAAAACAGCAACCGAATAAAAAAAAATCATAAAAAAATTAAAAGCTAAACTTAAAAATACATTTAGAAATTACGTCATGCGCTGTTTTTTCACTTTTGTGCAAAATTTCGACATTACGTGTTGTTTTGTCTATCATTATATATTAATCTTTATACAGTAAATAAATATAAATATTTTCAGATTGATTAATGAAAATAACTAAATACAAAAGAACAATATAATAACGAACAATATTATAACGAACAATAAAATAACGAACTAAAGGAAACATTGGACTTAGTTTGATAATAACGTACGTAGTGTGTTTGTGTCATTATTAAATTCATAGTTTCATTAAAATCGTTTTACGTTATAATTGTGTTCTACTGTACTGGAAATAAGCAATTTAATCATCAATTACCATTAAGCGAAATCTAATTCTATTGAAAAACCTGGAAGAGAAAAAGTAAAACCTGTTGAAACGGACACACCTGATGTGAGTGCCGCCTGATGCTTTCAAAAGTTCTTCTAATCGGTTTTAATTTTCTCGATAAACTTCATATTTTTTAATGATATTGAGATGTTGAATTTTAGTGCTTTTATTGATATGCTAATTGAACATTAGCAAAACTGTTTTTTTTTTTTTTTTTGCTTTTTTTAATTTAAAACCAATAACAATACCAACGAGCATATCAGTTTTTTAATTTTATTTTGTTAAAATGAAAAAAACACACACTCACACAAAACTTTCAAAATGAAGTTTTAATTTTAACGCTGAATGAACTCGAATATTGTTTTCTAACGTCATCAACAGTTTTAAACGATGATTTCGCAAGATAAAAGAATGCTAATTCCTTCTTCTTTTTAAAAGTTTCTTTTTAAATAAAATAAAAATAGAAAACAAAGAGTTAATTAAATCAGAATCTTGCTTTCCCAACAAATTTTTTTAGGGAAAGGAAACAAATTGTGTGGGAAGTTTTGCTTACGTCAGAAATTATTGTTTTTAACATAATCTCAACTTAAACAAATTATCGAAAGTAAGCAATCGATAGCTTATATCGACAGACATAGATAAATTCGAAAAACTTTATCAAGGGTTTTGGGACTTCACCTGCACTGATGTAATCCCAAAATCCTTGACACCGTTAGGCCCAAAACTTAAGCCTCTCATGTTTTTTACATCTGACTTGTCAACTTTCTAACTCACATGTAATTCGGCATCTCTGTCAACAACGTACATGTTAAGGCCCCACCAAAATGTTCTTAAGTTGGCTTAAGCAAATGTGCGAATACATGTTAATTATATAAGGCAAACCATATTAAACTTTAGGAAATTTTTGCTTAGTTTAATGAAACTGTCATTTGCTTAAGCAAGGTGGGAATCTAATCGCACATTCCGTACGGAATCAAATGTTTTTTTTATTTTTTTTATGTTTTCTTAAGTACATTTGAGAGACTTTTTGTTAATTTTTGACAGTAGGTTAAGCAAGGCAATGCATATTATGGTTGAGCCTTTAATTACTTCTGACAGAAGATGACTTCCTAAACACTGTGTTGCAAAGCTTCACTAAAAACAATTGCGTTGACAAAGCATCAGAAATAAAAACAATGCACAAATTTCGCAAGCGTTGTGCAGTGAATATCAACTCTGCACTGTCTAAAGAAAAGAAGTGGAGTTTTTAAAGCTATTCCTTTTAGTGTTCCGCTTAGGAAGTCATTATCTATATATGTGACAGCGCATAGAGAAAGGGACCAGTAAGGTAAAGGGAACAGTAAATACTAACTACACAAAACAAGAGGTAGGGACGACCTACGCGCGTTTTCAAGGTTGACCAACAAGGTAGGTTGAGATGTGTCGCTTTCAAATGAGACCAATACCAACACGCTCAGTGATGGTACACCAAAGATACAAAGATAAAATGGCTCTCCTGAACAAAACCCTTAGGTTCCTTTCTATTTTTCGCCACATATATAAAAATGGTTGAAAAAATGTATATTAATTCATAAAATGAAAACGTCTGGAGGAGAAAGTTTTTGCGAAAGAAAATTTTGCAAAATCCCTCCGGAAAAGTCGGAAATTTGGAAAATCGAAAATTGATTTTTTTTACGAAATTGTGTGTGAAAATATTTAAAGTTTGTCTGATGGCTTAAAATTGGGGCGAGGCGAAGTTCGCCGCGTCCGCTAGTTTATTATAAGTTTTTTCGCATATTTTTTTAGGCACAGAAGCCGTTCTGCTTCAAATTGGCGTGCTGCAGCCACAAAAATTTTGTTTGCGCCGTATAAGAGTGAAGCCAATTTAGAAAAAACACACACGCTGGCTAAACATGCAAAGACTCTAAGTCCATATTTTAAAATTTACAGGAGAGACAAAAAACAATCAAACTTTTTTTTAAACATTTTTTAATTCTGCTAGCGCAATTTTTTTAGGTTTCTTTGTTTTCTATGTATAAAAAATAAGTATTTGCCGAGATAAAAGCTTTTTTGGACTTAAAGCTTTTTCTTGTTATAAATTGTTCTAAGCGCTTTTGCTTATGTCTTCAAAGCAACAAAAAAAAACGTGATAACTGCAATTTTAAAATTTTTCAATTTTTCAATCAATGTATTTTTACTAATTGCACATAACAGCCTTAAAATCTTTGTACTTTAAGCCAGCGATATGTGTATTTGTTTTGTAAATATCCACCTTAGTCTGCTAACTATTTAATTATTCCGTCAACAGTTGACCGCCGCTGCCTGTTTTCTCACAGCATAGCAGAACGCCATTTATTTTCCCCTATTTCCTAAAAACTTCAGACTTGACGTGTCAAACTCGACATGTGTGAACCGGCACAAAGCGTTGACGCCGCGCCATTTAGGAATGCTTCATACAAATTGTATGGGCATGGCAGTTCTTGACAACCAAAAAACGCGTGCTGCTTTTGTTTAGTTACGGCAGTTAGAATCTTTAAAACCTCTGACTTCAAACAAGTTTTAGACAGCTTGTAGCAAAATTTTAAGAAAATTTTATGTAGTATATGTTTTCCAAAATAAGATAAGCGACCAGTAGCGTCTTAGAATTTTTAAGAGAAACATTTTACAAGACTACGCTCAAAGACGCAACAATTAATTGCTGAAAATATGTCAAGGTACATAAAAGCGGAGCATTTAAGCTGGGCGGGACACGTAGCTCGGATGGACAACAACAGGTCACAAAAATATGCTTAACTATGGTGTCAGATTCGACAGGCGACGAGGGTGACTGTGTGGGTGGACTGTGTGAAAGGCGACTTAAAAATATTGGGTACTAGAAACTGGCAACATAAAGCAGATGACAGAGAACAGTGGAGGAGAATAACTGATCAGGCTAAAGCCCACCCCGAGCTGTAACGCTACAAGAAGTTGCTCGGCCCATAATTTGTCATAGGTCTAAAACCGCAACAAACTATAATACCGTGATGTCAGTTTTCATAAATATTGTTTAATTAATTTATAGATACCATAAAAAGGCCACTTCCGAATTATTCTTATTTTCGATGGAGGGTATCAAAGAATATATACGGAAAGAAGTTTGTTTTCTTAAGTAATCAATTTCTTTTCTTAAAACAAAAAAATTCAAAATTTAAAAATAATTTCTTGATTATAAAGCTTCCATCAAAATAGCTGCGTTCGTTTACCCCAAAATTTGTACAAACTTGTACTGGATTCTACTGAAATGCGTTCGCGTTTACATAAATTTGTAAAATTTTAATATTACTCATCTACTGGATTTTACCGGAAAATTAAACGAACGCACATAATGGCAACAATTTCGTTTTTTCTTCTATCTTATATCTTTCCAAACACAAACAAAATGTATTAGCAAAGTGACCTCAGTCTACAACAATGAAACAATAGAAAAACAACAGGCATTTTGTTGCTAGAATTGAGACAGCAAATGCCAAAATGCCTTATTAAAAAAAGTAAATAAACAAAAAAATTACACCAAACGTCACACACGAAGAAAATCACTGCAAACAGCTGCGCTTCTGTGGTCCCTTTATTAGTACATTCCCTGCAAAAAATAGGACCAGTTCAAACACGCGTGTAAAGAGTAGCCTACAAGGGACTAGGACTAGTCCAAAAGTAAACCAAACGTATGGAAAAAACATGGTATATTTAACATTACGATGTCCTAGGGTGGACTATATAACCCACCTTTGGACTGCAAAGGAGTAGTTTTAAAACTACTCCCTGGTATACTCAAGAAGATTAGTTTTGAAGTCGTTTAAAAACGAAAGCACGTCGTTAAAAAACGAAGACATGTCGTCTCACTACAAACACTTTTTAACAATGACATGGTCCATGCTTGCAGTACATCGGACCAGTCCATGGAGGAGTCCATTTTATCAAAATGGATCAGGTGGTCCAATAATTTTTGCAGGGTTCTAAAAAAAATGTAACTAAAGTTTTTTTAAAAAGATGAGTCTACTTCAGCAACAATTTGAATGAAAATATAAATAACGTTTAAAAAAATTTTATTAAGTTTTGAATGAAAAATTTAATAAAAAGTTTTAAAAAATAAAAATAAATATACTACATACATATGTACAAAAATATTATATTGTTGTGGGAAAAATTTGCAAACGTTTTTCTTAATTGAAAATATGTGTGGTTGCGAAAAAAAAGTGAAAATGTTGCTGCCTATTGTAAACGAAGCTTAACTAATTTTGTTCGTATTTAGTAAAATTTTCTTAAATAAAGAAACATTTTGCTTAAACCCAAGCCACACATGTATTTAAAATAAGTAATTTCTGGCTTGGACGAGAATCATGCAAAATTTTCTTGGTTCAAGCCATATTTTGTAAATAATTCTTTCTGTGTAGCAGTGCTATGTTTTTAGCCTCCAAGAAAGTTTTTTGCTAAAATTAATATTTAAGAAAATAATTAAGAAAATAACAACAAAATTCCAAACATTATATGTATATACGTTTTATATATATAAAAGGGGGATTTAATGTCAAGTGAACTAATTTTGAAATCGATGTCTTTCGATTTGGATGAAATTTGCACCAACGTTAGTCCTATTGAACAGTAGGGTAGACACAAATTTTGAACAAGATCGGTCAAAAAGTTTCAGAGTTAGAGTGGGTCAAGGTTTGCCATACAGGTGTTCTTTCTCATCCATGTAACTTAGTACCAATTGTTGTTAGCAAAATTTGTCCCAAGTAGCTAAGAAAGCTATTTAATCAATTTTTTGTTTTTTTAAAAAATTTTTTTTAATTTTTTTTTTTTTAAATTTAAAACTTTTTTTTTGCCAAGTTTAAAAAAAAATTTTTAAAAAATTAAATAAAAAACAAAAAAAATTTTTTTTAAAAAGATTGATCAAATAGCTATCTAAGCTGCGTGGGACAAATTTTGCTAACACCAATTGGTAATAAGTTACATGGATGTGAAAGAACACCTGTATGGCCAAAATTTCAAACTTTGACCCCCCCTAACTCAGAAACTTTTTTGACAGATCTTGTTGAAAATTTGTGTCTAAGCTACTATCCAATAGGACTAACCATGGTGTTAATTTCATCCAAATCGAAAGACATCGATTTCAAAATTGGGGCACTTGACATTAAATCAATCCCCCTTTTATATATATAAAATGTTTGGAATTTTATTGCTATTATTATATTTTTATATATTACTTTCTTAAATATTAATTTTAGCAAAAAACTTTCTTCGAGGCTAATGTTGTTGACTAGAAGAGCTAAAATATTGCCATATATCATATTCTTGTAAAATGTTGTTTTTAAGAGATAGTCATATGCAAACAAATAACATTTGAATAAATGGCTTGATGGCAAACTTTGAGGGGCGGACGCCCCCCCTAAAACACAACTTATCGCTACGAAATTTTTTTGTATTTTTTTTACATAAAATTGAACCGATTTGGGGGGGGAGAATATAAGAAATCGAAAAAAAGAAAATAACGGCCACCCTAGTGTAGCACTTTAACTTGTTTTTTATAACTTTTTTTAGCAAAGTTAAAAATTATTTTTAATAATTAAACTTTTCAAAACACTCTTATGGCCAATTAAAATAATTTATTTAAATATTTTATTTATATATAAGTACATAACTTATACAATATAAGTTTAAAAATTTCGCTCATATTGAACACAAGAACCACATTAAGGAAACACTTTGCAGAGTTGCCAGTTAACCTTCTGCATAACAAAAACAAACACTCTCTTTCTCTTCCAATCAAAGTAATAACATTTTACCAAGAAGAAAACAAGGAAAAACAAAACCAGAGTTGTAACTTTAAGTAGGTACATAAGTAACTATTAAATCCTTTTGAAAGCAAACTTAATTTAAATTAAATTCAAATACATAAAATTAAATTTAAGTTTTTCTTTAAATAATAAAACAAAATTAACATAAAATTAATGGTTTTTACCTTTTTAATAGGGTATTTTTCGCTTTTAACAATAAATTTTGTTCTATAAAATCTTTGAATAAATTATTATTTGCACTTCCAAAACAAACAGTTTTTTTTCGTTATTTTAATTTATTGTTTTAGAAAACAAAAACAAGGTACAGATAGATAAGATTAAAATTTAAGTTGGTTATAAAATTTTCGTAGACAATTTCGTTTATATTTAAAATAAAGTTTGTTCGTTAATTTGTTGGTTTTTTAGAACTTTTAATTAGTTTTTTTTTTATTTGTTGGTTGTTTTTTTTTTAATTTATTCTTTCTTTCAGCAACTAAATTCGCGTTTAAATGTTTTAATTAATTGTTAAACAACTTTTTTTTTATTGTTTAAAAAAAGACGTACGTTTCGATCGAGCACCAAAGTCAAACTGATATTTGAAAAACCCCGCATGAACTGAAATCAAATAATTTAAACTGAAAATATTTTTTTGCTGAACCACAACTACGAGTTTAGTAAAAATTTCAGTTTCAATGAAGTTGAATGATGTGATACGTTGGCTGTTTTCGGTTCGTTTTGTTTTTTTTATATATATTTTTGTTTTTGGCTGATGTGACCATATACGAGGCGACAGCAAACATGTTTATTATTATTGTTTTTTATTTTCTTCAAAAAAAAGGTAGTTTGTAAAGATTGTTGTATTATTTTCATTTTTATTTCTTATTTTTTTATAATTGTTTGAGTTTTTAGCCCACCACAATAATATAAATTATTGAGAGATTAAGAAAAAAAGTTTAGTCAAACTTCGGTGTATTGGTGTTAAAAGTAAGTTTGCAACAAATATTCTTTGGGCAGGCGTTCTTAAAGTTTTCATTGTGGTAGGCAGTAACAGCCTGTTTACACTAAAAAATTCACGTAGATTTGAATCCTTATTAAGGTTTACAGCTCAGATGAGCTTAAATTAAAATAACTGCTATTTTAAATGTTTGAGGTTTTTGTTAACTGCACTATAAGGGAGTTGTAAACCACAATACAAAAACTGCAACATTTCAACTAGACTAGAGTTAATTTTTAAGCCGTAATAGGGGTATTGTACTTTTTTGACATGACCTTGATTTTGTTTTCCTAACTATAGCAGCTGGCTGGAAGTTTTTTGTGTGACACATAAAAAAAAAAATTTTTAATTTGTTTGACATTTCTTCGGCTCATTATTTGTTTGCCGTAAATGCCAAAAAGTCGTAGTGAAGAAAAACGGCAATGAAGGCTTACGTAAAGTTTTCTGAAAATATACCCGATAGAATTTTTTCGTATTTTCACCACTGCTTCTGGCATATGTTTTGAAGAAAAATTTAAATTTTTGTGAACATTCATGAAGGAACTTAAAAGTTTATAGTTTTTTATTGAAATTGAAAATTATTGTTTTGTGCCGCATACGACAATTTTCTGAATTTATTTTTAAAAAGTAGCTTTTTTTGCAGCATACGTATAATTACTGCAGTATATTGAGTTGTTGACATTTTATGTTGCCTTTACTTTTTTTTACGGCAATAAAGCGAATTATGAGTAATGAGTGGAGTTTTCAACCGATTTAGAATATTCGACTAATCGATCAAACAAATCCAAATTCTTGTGCGAATAATTTTAAACTGACAATTTTAGAATAACGAATAGATCAATTACTTAATGTCGATTAATCGAATAAATATTTTTATTAAAAAAAAAAATTAAATAAAAGCTTAGAGCTTAGGTTAAAAAATATTGTTGCCATAGCCCGGTTGTAATTACTATCATCTGCCATCTCGTATTTTTAATTTTGCAACAAACGAGTTTTGCAACACACCTTCTCAATTGTATCAGCTGTTTTATCTTCTATCTTCTATCTATATATGTATATAAAAATGAAAAATGTTTGTATGTTTGTTTGTTTGTCGCCTTATAGACTCCGAAACTACTGAACCGATTTTCCTGAAATTTTTACAGTAACATCACGTGAGCCCTAAAAATAAAATAGGCCACTTATTTTTTCGATAGGGGCAGGGGAATTGGTACCCCCCATAGGATGCCAATATTAATTATCGCATATCTTAAGAGCCGCTGCAAGCAATTTGTTGAACTTTTGGTAGTAGGATCTTCTGAGCCCCAAAATTTAAATAAAATAGCAGCGTGGAAAGTGGAATCCCCCATAGGACGCCAATGTTTAACATCGCATATCTTAAGAACTGTTGTAGTGAGAATGTTCAAACTTTGTGGAAGTCACTCTTATGGTATACTACACTTTTGAAAATAAAAATAAAGACAGTAGGCGCATGGGGGAAACACCTCCCATAGTATGCATATATTAAATATCGCTCAACTGAAGAACTATTAAAGAGAAAGTCTTCAAACGTGGTAAGAGCTACTATTAGGGTAAACTATAAGTTTCAATATAAAAATAGGCGGGGTAGACAGGGGAGGAGCAGTATCCCTCACAGATAGAAATATTAATAAGAGCCACTGCACTAATTTTGTTGGACCTTTGGTAGTATGATCTTTTGAGCCCCAAAATTTAAACAAAATAGCAGTGGGGGAAGTGGTACCCACCATAGGACGCCAATGTTTAATATCGCATATCTTAAGAACTGTTGTAGTGAGAATGTTCAAACTTTGTGGAAGTCACTCTAATGGTGTACTACACTTTTGAAAATAAAAATAAAGCGGGAAGGCGCAGGGGGAAACACCTCCCGTAGGATGCATATATTAAATATTGCGCAACTGAAGAAATATTAAAGGGACAGCCTTCAAACGTGGTTAAAGCTACTTTTATGGTAAACTATAAATTTCAATATAAAAATGGGTGGGGTAGACAGAGTAGGAGCAGTACCCCTCATATATAGAAATATTAATAAGAGCCGCTGCACGCATTTTGTTGAACTTTTGGTAGTAAGATCTTCTGAGCGCAAAAATTCAAATAATATAGCAGCGGGGGAAGTGGTACCCCCCATAGAACGACGATGTTTAATATCTCTTATCTTAAGAACTGTTATAGTAAGAATGTTCAAACTTTGTAGAAGTCACTCTTATGGTATACTACACTTTTGAAAATAAAAATAAATATCTCTCTACTGAAGAACTATTAAAGGGAGAGTCTTTAAAGTTGGCTAAAGCATTGTAGCGAAGCGCAACATGTTAAGCAAGTTTTTAAATAAAAGGTTAAAAAAAAATTCAAGAAAGGGGATTTTTTCAATTTCCATTTGCGTAAGTTTTACAATATTACCATTGAAAACGATGTAGTGGAAGATAATCCAACGACATCAAGAAATGCCGAACTATGTCCAATGGCAAAATACATTAAGAGAGAAAGCTGCTGTTCCATAGAAGAAATTGTAGACAGAAGTTTGGCTGAAGATGGTAGGTCTGCCAACGCCTTTTGAAAATCCAGAGTTATATCGGATTATTAAGGAATTAAGGGTTTTACGATGCCTTTATGTAACGATATGGAGTTAAGATGAAAAATGTTATGCATCAAAAAAAGAAAAAGTCATAGCGGATGGAATGGAAGATTTTCCATAGTAAGTTTATGTAAAAATAATTTTCTTATTCGTTATTCTCATCGATTAATCGAATGATCTGTAAATGAACAAATATCATTTTTCGAAGATAAAATTATCTATTTGTACGATTTATTTATACCGCAAAAAACTAAAATCATAAATCATGGCACTCGACCATGGTTCTGCCCAGCAATAAGCAACCGGATAAAGCAAAGAGATTTATCTTACTCTCGATGGAAACGTTTTAAAATCCCACAGCTATATAACGACTATCGAAGACTTAGAGCTGAAGTAACTCGAGAAATAAGGAAAGCTAAAATTCGATTTTATGCTGAAAGATTCCAAAATGCTGCAACTAGCAAAAAAACATGGCAAACAATTCATGATATCGGAATTGGCAAAAAAGATATTAACATTCAACACAACTTAAATGCCGACGAACATAACAACATTTTTTCTACCATACCATCTGCTGATGATAACATTTTAACAAACAATTACCTCACCACCATTGAAAATGTCAATATATGTAGTGAATTTAAATTTCGCTGTGTTAATAGTGAAGAAGTAGTATCATGCTTCATGGCGATAAAGTCTAATTCCATTGGCTATGACAATATAGATCCCCGTTTCATAAAAATCCTACTACCAAGGCTATTACCATTTCTTTTACATATTTTCAACACTATTTTTACAACTTGCGTCTACCCCAGCAACTGGAAACAGGCTAAAATAATTCCGGTTCCCAAATCTAACTCCGAATTCAGGCCAATAGCGATACTCCCATATATTTCTAAAGTAATGGAAAAACTGATGTACCTACAGATTAATGAGCATATACAAAGTTTCAGTCTATTAACACCAATTCAATCTGGATTCCGATCGAAGCATAGTTGTGTTACTGCTTTAATTAACCTGTGTGAAGATATTCGTATGGACATTGATGTGGGAAAGTTAAATATCCTTGTACTACTGGATCACTCAAAAGCTTTCGACACTGTTGACCACTCCATGTTGAGTATTAAACTACAAAAATTGTTTCAATTTTCATCAACATCTAACAGACTACTCAAATCGTATTTATCAAATAGACGCCAATCGGTATTCTTAAATAATGGTTATTCATCTTCCATCCCAGTTCCTAAAGGAGTTCCACAAGGATCAATTTTGGGGCCACTATTGTTCTCAATGTATATAAATGACTTACCACAATGTCTAAAATATACAATGGTCCACATGTATGCATATGATGTGCAAATATACATTGATAGTACGGTACAGCTTATTGAAGAAAATGTGGAAAAGTTGAATACTGATTTGAACAACGTCTACAACTGGGCCACAGCCAACAAACTTTTAATTAATCCTCAAAAGTCAAAATGCCTTATTATACACAAAAAAACTACTCGGGTAAACTCGAACTTTGATATTTTGCTAAATAACCAGAAGGTTGAATGTGTATCATCTGCAAAAAATCTTGGTGTCATTTTCAACAACAACTTGGATTGGTCAAGCCACATCAGAAAAGCCGCTGCAAATACATACCTAAGGTTACGAGAATTATGGTCTTCACAATTTTTTACACCTCTTGATACTAGAATTTTGATAGCTAAACATATTTAATACCTCAATTAGTATATGGTAGTGAAATTTTCACTAGCTGTGACTCTGCAAGTAATAACATACTACACAAAACATATAATAACATTATAAGATATGTATACGGTTTACGCAGATATGATCACATATCGTCATTTTCAAACAAACTTTATAAAATATCTTTTAAAAATTTTATGGATATGAAAGTACTTGTCATGATGCACAAAATCATATATACAAAGGAACCATCTTATTTATATAATCGCATAGTATTTGCAAGATCCAATAGAGGCAACAAACTTATTCCATTTAGTCATCGTAGCCTTGTCTCTGAGTACCAATTTTTCGTATATTCTATCCGTCTTTGGAACTCACTTCCTAATTCTCTCCAAGCAAACAACAACGCTAGAGATTTAAAAAAAGTTTTACTTGCACATTTTACTTAAAACCCTTTAATTTTGATTTTTCCCAATAATATCTTTGTTTGTATGTCTAATATAGTATAATAATTAGTAAACATTGTATTGTTATTTATAATTTTTAATTATTGTATAATTTGTTATTCACTAATGTATTATCTACACAATCTACCTTTTATAACAAACTTAATTCGCATACTATAATTATAAGATTTAAATCTTGTTGTATGCGATATACAAATAAATAAATAAATAAATAAATAAAGGCTCAGTTAGCCGGGAGTAACAGTAACCTTACCGTAAAAAAGTAAGTCCAATCTATTTCTTACAGATTGAGACGTAACATCTTACTGCTAACTGTAATCGTTCTAATTGCTTTACATACAACAAAATTAAACAGCTGATTTGCAACGTTTCTCTTACTCCCGGCTAACTGAGCCTTAAATCGTTTGATCGAATGAACAAAAACCATTATTTGAATTATTCGAACAAAGTTGAAAGGCGAATAACTGAGCAATCAAGAAAAGTTAGAGCGAAATAAATGTTGTACTTTTTGTATGAGGAATTTGCGGCATTCGCCAAACAGTGGCGTGTAGAGCAAAACAATACTTAACACTTTAAAATAGTTGATATGGAGCAAAATTAATGCTTAACATCTCAGAAACCATAAGAAATTTTGTGAAACAGGTTTTGGGCTTAGAAAGGTGTTCAAAATATATATACCCCATACCTAACTCAAGTTTTTTTTTAAATGGTCGGTAGGTCAAAGCATTAATGAGCTGACAATTTGTTTCTTGTACAGAGGGGAAGAAACCATAGTTGCTTTACTAAGTACTCCTAGATTTTGATAAGATTTCATGACCAAATAGATTTTTTTATGATTAAACTAGTCAAAAACAACTATATTTCGTCGTAGTTACATAAATCGTAATATGTTAAGCAGGATCATATTTTTTTTTATTTATGAACGCTAAAAACCCCACATTATTGATATTTCTAATGAATGAGAAATTTTAATTTGTTATTGCTTTTTTATTCATGAACATTATATGCAATAAAAAAACATTTTGGCTTTGTTCATTCTTGTATAAGATAATTTAGATACTTCTATTTTGATCATTTTTCATATTCATGAATTCAAATACGCAGCAAAATGTTAGACATTCGCATCATTAATAAAAGAACAAGTGAACGTTTCTGTACTATGATTTAAAGTAAGCATATTTTTACTTATAATTACTTTCTGCAACCATTCTCAATGAGTTGTCTGTTATTGTTGAGAAGCCATACAATTACTTGTAGTAAATTTTTTAATGTTATTATAAACCACAACATGGTAGGAAACAATCATAATATAGTTATAGATTTCTTATAAATAGGGATGAGATTTTCATGCACTAAAAAATCGAAAATATGCGCATAAAAAATGCACTTAAATCTCCTAAATATGCATTACAAAATTAAAAAATATGCACTAAAAACTTGACAATTTTCAATAAAAATCGTTTTTTTTTTTTTATTTTATTTTATTTAAAACAAAACAAAACAAAATAAAAAATTCTATTGGTATTCAAAGGTATAATATTTTTTAAAACTTAATTTAAATAACTACATAAAAGCTTTTGTACATGGAAAATTAACATCAACCGAAGTTGAGGCATACTTGAAGGATGCCAATTCATTTGGAGAATATTAATTTCAAAAATATTTGGAATTTGTTTTATTTTTTTAAATCCTATATTTTTTTTTTTTTTTTTGCAACACGTTTTGGATTTTTTTTTTAATTTGTCGGGCTTTCTTCCTTCCACATGTTGATTTAATAATTTGAGTTGACTATTAAGTGAACTAAATCCTTCCAATTTAGTTATTATTTCACCAATATATCCGAAGTTGAAAAATACAAATGCTAATTAACTTTTGAATTTATTTAAATTTAATACTGGCTGCGGTGGTGACGGTACCAAGAAATACATTTCATTAAAATTTGCAACTCGTGAAGGAGCCTTTAAACATATTATTTCCCGTATGAACCCAATAAATCAATATTATCGAATTGGCTTCCAATTCCTCTGCAACTCGGTGTCACCCATGAGCCAAGCAAGTAACATGTAGCAGTTTTGGATAAATTGTTTTAGGACAATTGGCACCCTTAACCATGTAAGGTGCTGCATCGGTTAAAAATCGAAGGATCTTTTGTCGAAATCTTGTATTTTGTTACAAAATTTTAAAAAAAATTTGTTTTTGTAGATTTGGAAATGTTTTTTTATAATATGAAAATTTGTAAAAATATATCACTCAAAAATGTTAAAATATGCAAAAATATGCATTTAAAACCAAAATATGCAAAAATATGCATTTTCTCCAAAATATGCAATAATATGCAAAAACAAATCGATGCCATTTTAACGCAAATTTAATGATTCGGAAAGATAATTGGTCGACATCAATTTTAGACTATCGTCAAAATACATGCATTTGCATGGAAATCGCATCCCTACTTATAAATGACTGAATTTTCATGGACGAAGCTACAAATCTTGAGCCCCAGTTAGCTGGCAGTAACAGTATGTAAAGCAATTAGAAAGATTTTAGTTAGCAGTAACGTAACGTCTAAATCTGTAGAAAATAGATATTTCTTACGTTTTTACTGTGCGGTTGCATTACTGTTGCTCTCAGCTAATTGGGTTTTTAAGAATATCTCTCGTGGTCGTTTGTGACATTTATCAGATTCATCAGCTGTTGGAAAATTTAAGTACCATTTAAAAAATTTATGTTTTTCTTTTTAATTTTTCTATAAAAATATATTGGGAACTTCTGAAATTGTATATCAATACATATGCAGAAACTCAATATTGGCGACATTAGGCGTTAAAAGAAAAACATTTAAAAAATTCTCTTTTTTTATTATTATCTAAATAAAATAAAATACTTGTACAATATTTTTATTGCACTTATTCTCATTCTCATTTAACTTTAAACAATTTTTAAAATTATAATATCGCACACCTAGTTCAAAAGTGACTTAACTCAAAATTTAAATTTTTCGGATTTATAAAATTAAACTATGCACAATTTATTTTATTTTATAACAAAGTTAATATTTATTTTTAAAAAAGTTTTAAAAAAAATTTTTTTTTTTAAGCTCAATGAAATAGAAATTAAAAATATTATAATGGATGTTCGAATTATAATTGGAGGATACACAAGGTAGTCACAAAGCCATATGTCTTATAATAATTACAAGAGATATATATGACTGCTGTGGGCAACCGCTTATAATTTAGATTTCTACTGTACAGCTATGACGAATCAATGAGCTCAGCATACAAATTTTTATTTTGTTTGAACACAACAACATTTTATTTTTAACAATTGCCAAATATTATTTAGGACTTTATGACAATATGACTTGATAGCACACCTTGTGAATCCCCCAAATATATATGTATGTATTATAATAAATAGAAAAAAATATCAGCGTTTTTTGTTCTTGTTGACAGTTGCTAAAAAACAGTTATGTTTCAATTGGTATAAAGTGACTTATTTTTAGTTGTGTCAGAAAATATAATGGAAGTAGTTCCCTACTGCTAAGTGCTTAATAGTCTTAATTCGAATTGTGACACTTCTGAAAAATTAAATCTTTGTTGGAGTTTTTATTAATTAGACTTGTGTCAGTTTAGAAATTGGCAAAAGAGTCAAAACTTGAAAAGAATTCAGCTAAAGTGACATAACTCAAAATAATTCGGTAACTTGTGCAAATAATACATCACCAAAAATGACACAACTAAAAATTTTTCATTATCTGGTATATAAATATTTAAAAAAAGACCTTTAAGTTTATAATATGTATGGATTTTCGACTAAATGGTTCAAAGATTTGTTCTTAGGTCAAAAACAGTTTTTTTCGATTACTGAAAATGAAGTTTTTTGGGTTAAGTCACTTTTGAACTAGGTGTGCGATATGTATTCCAATAAATACCCACATTAACATACACAAATTATTGTGAAGAGGTTTGTGTTTATTTTCTATTTTTTTTTTCTCTGGAACTAAATAAAAAACAAAATAACTCTCGCCGCCTACATTTGCAAAAAAACTTTAACAAGTAAAAAATGGCAACAACTTAACTCATCGTCATTATTGTCTTACGACTTAATAATCTGGAGGTAATTTTTTGTTGTTTTCCTTACCGTTGTTGTTGTTGTTTATCGCCAATTCTAATGAGTTAAGTGGAAACGTAATGCAACTAAAATTACTCCCATGCATAAATGCAACATTTGGTAACATAAAAATAAACGGATAGCCAGACTTAAGCTGAAGGTCCACACCATGCGTTTATGCGTCTGTCCTTTTTATGCATTTGACAAAAAAGTTGAATCAGTGTAATTGTATATGACAAGTTACACAACAAAATGCAGAGAATGCATAGACGCATCAACGCATGAAAGTAGGTTTACTTTCTACTTTTGTATCCGTCGCATGTGTGGTGAACAAAAGTCAGCTGTTATCGATAGCCATGGATGGCAAATCATATTTTATTTTCAATGTTATCGATAAATATGTTTGTGTGGTGGATTACTTTTTACTATGTTTTTGCATTAAAAAAGGTTTTTAATAAGAGAAAAAGCTTTCGTTATAAAGATTGTATAAACCTTAATGAATAAAATACATTAAAATTAATTTTTAGGACAATTTAACAAGAACAAAATTTGCCATTCTACTTATCGATTACTTTTATCTTCTGAGTGTCATCTTTGTTGTGCTTATTATATTTTTTTCACAAATGCCATGAATTGGAAATATATTGATACCGTAAAAAATCACGAATATTTTTATAATAAAAGCTTACTCCCCTATGAATTCTATTAAAATATCAATTACACTCTCAATTTCTTGCAAAATTGTTTTTAATTGTTAAACATATTAGCACAACAGCTGATAAAAAAAAAATTTGGCGCATAAAACGCATTGCATGTAACTTGAATTTAGAAACGCATAAAATGCACAAAAAGTATAATACGCATCTACGCATGAACGCATGGTGTGGACCTTCAGCTTTAAAAACAAACACACACACACTCACCCATGCAAAAACTTTATTAACAGTATGTACTTGCTATTACAAGAGCGGGTGGTGCATATTAATAAAAAAAAAACGAACAACCCGGTTTTTTCGTTTTTTTTTTTTTGTAATTTAATCCAAATTAATGATTTATAGCAATTAATTGTAAATTATTAACGTATGTAGGCGCTGGCTGGACTATTGTAACTGAAACAGACTTGACCAATTTGTTAACATACGCTATATTTACATACATACATATTTGTTTTAAAGGAAATTGTAAAAACTATGCAGTTTTTTTTGAAATATAGGTATTTGTTATTAACTGTCAAGTGCAAGATATAAATTTCTACTTTGTTTTGATTTGTTGTATTAAAAAATAAAAGAAACAATACAAATCTTCCTGTCAGTTTATGTTGTCATTATTCAGTAGCAGTCATATTTAGCTTGGATACAATTGTTTTGCTCTACTTTGATTAATACAGTTGTGTTAATTGGCAACCGTGAAAATGAATTAACGGTTAATGTTGCACGGAATACAAATTAAAAAAAGAAATTGAAAATCGCATTTGAAGCGATTTTTAAATTTTAATAGGAGAAACTATTTTTTATTAATTATGTTCTTTATGACTAGACTAGAAACTCCAAAGCCTAACCCCCCTATGCAAAATATAAGTAAATGTTTACATTAGTAAACCAACACATAAAAACCCATTCTATTCCTGGGCTTAATGTGTTGGTTAACTATTGTGAACTTTAACTATTTTTGCACTAGGGGGTTACCCCCTATTTTAGATTTCAGAACTACTATATGGCGGAAGGTTATCACTAGGATCTTATGAAAGATTTCGAAGACAAAACAGCAGAAATTATATTTTTAACAGATTCAATTTTATTTACATACAAGTTGTATTGTGGCTCCCAAATAACTAAACCGAATTCAAGTATGGGACCAATCAAGGTTGTAAGAAGATTTTTTGCTACACAGGGATCATTAAATTTATTTGCCCAACGTATTGATCTTCCTTGCAGTGTTGCCAATCAATGTGTAATTACCCTTATTGTGTGTAATTTTCACTTGTATGCGTAGCCCATGTGATTAGATCCGTGTGTAATCTGTGCGTAATTTAATATTACGTCTTTTTTTTTACATTAAGTTTTTGACACTTAAGATTTGTTTTGTTTTGATAATTTTTTTCAGTTTTCATCACAGTCAAACTTGCTTTTAAAACCCTGAATTTTCTCACATTCTGAAGCATGTTCTCTTTCCCTTTCAACAATAAATATTAACTGTCTGGAAGACGATTTTGTCAGTGTGAACCAAGACTAACACCATATGACCATGTTAAGACCGCGAAATCATACATACATACATATAAAGCACATACATACATACATATATCGCAAAATAATTGTTCAAACCTTTTTTGAAAAAATAATGTTTAACATAAACTGTCAAATTTTATTTTTATTTCTTTCTCCCAATTTCACCAAGTTCAGTTAAAACTTACAGCTATGACTGAACTTGGTGAAATTGTGGGTTTGACTTTTGTTTTTGTGCTATTTAAAAAGTTTGCAAATTTCTTAAGATTTTAAATTAATTTTTTATATATTGCGAAACTAACTGAACAGTGATGAACAAAACGACAGTAAAAGCAGCAATAAAGTACTCAATAGTAGTGCGTCAATAAGTTTGTTTGCGTCGAAAAGAACCGCTCATAGCGAACTTTTAAAATTTATTTTACTTAAGGGCCAAATACACTTGTCAAATGATTGTCTAGCGGGCGAATTCACTGGTGTACTTGTGCTGGACGTAATATTCGCCGTCAAATCAAAATTGTTTGATTTTCCATCCAGCATAGTCGGTGTGACACATACAAACACATTTTCACTAATCCTACCACAATGCTTGATGAGTATTTTGATCAGTGTATTTGGGCCGTTAGGCTTGTACACAAACATTTTTGTGCTGTTTTTCTGCCGACGTTACCGCTTATGTTCGGAAATAAGTATGTACTTTGAGTGGATACGTGCCTTTATACATGTTCATCTAGTTATTTCTTACTACAGCAATAAAAAAAAGCCTTGTTTTTTTGTAAACCTAAATATGGAATATCATTAAGATTTTGCAAGTTGAATTCATTCTATCAAAGCTACTTTTTCGATTTGTATGAGTAATTTTGCATCAAATGTGTAATTTGGTACACAGTCATATATCATTGCTTCCGTGACAAAAAATAAAAACATTTTTCAATTAAAAAATTACACCAGTAAACAAATTATTAGTACCAATTAAACGTTTAATTCCCTTGATTAAATTTTTCATTAAATTGGATTTTATTTTTGATTAATGCTTTAATTGGTAAACAATTTTGAAAACATTTTTCAGTGTGGGGAAAGTATTTATAACATTTCGTGGGTTATGATGTCCGTAATCATTTTATTAAACAGCGTAGGGATAGCACTAAGTTTAGCTATATGTATCCCAATAGTTGCTGACATTACACTGGCTGCCAGATTTATAAAGAGTTATAATGGATTATTTCCAGAAATTAGAAAATAAACTACGAATTAAACAAATGTGTGATAGGAAAGGTCAATGTTCAACACAGTTTATTAAAACACAACTTTAGACTGCCGTCTGGTACAGGGTTAAATGGAGTATTTATATATAATTTTTATTCGAGAAAGTTTAAGTAAAGAAATCAGCAAATGAATTAGCAATATCGAGCCCTAACCGCTAAAATAACGTAAGCACCAAAAATCAAATTTTACAGGAGAGATTTTTTTTATTTTATTTCTTATTAATTTTGTATTAAATTTGTGGCTAACGATAAAATTGTTACGGACCCTGTGTGACCATGAAGTTGTGGGAGATGATGCAAGTGTTGCCAATAAAGTCATTTATTAGAAAAAACCAAAATTGAAAATTATGCCGCTTACGTAATTTTCGCGGTTAGGGCTCGATATCAGCATCATTGAAGTAAGAAGCACCATTGAATTTAACAGCAGGCGGACGAAACGAAACTCTGCGCTTTGAGTAAATAAAATTGTAAAACATTTTTTAATTCTTTTGAATACTAAGTTCCATTTTCCTTATAGCCTTTTTACACTGATCAACATCTAACATCTACCATCAATTTCCCACCATTTGCGAAGATGTTAACATCTTTCCATAAGAAATACATAGGGCTAGAAAACAACATCTTTCAACATCTTTAAAAGATGTTCCTATCTCATTTTATTCCACTCTACATCTTTCGATTATTTTAGTGTCATCACTATAAAAGTGTCAATAAGTTCTATTATTATTGTGGCATCACTGACAAAATGGAAGTTGCTTTGAAAGCAGCGTTACCATTTGTCAAGTTTTATATCTTAATGCAATGTTTTTTTGTTAAGTATTTTTTATATTTTTAAACAAATTGAACTTCAAATACATTTTTGAGTTTTCTTTTTAAATGTTGGCACTTTTGTGAGAAAAAAACATTTTTAATTTAATGATTTTTTTTTTTCAAATATGGTGACATTTTTGTTTGATGGCAGATGTTAGATGTGAGCAATGTAAACGAGTGTTTCACATTTTCTACATCTTTGATGGCAGATGTTAGATGTTGATCAGTGTAAAAACCCTATTAAATAAGACTCATAGCATCTTTTGTTTTTTAATAGCCTTTTCCCACTTGTCAACATTTAACATTAAACATCTATTTGCGAAGATGTTGGAATTTCCTCATAATAGCCTTCTTACACTGATCAACATCTAACATCTACCATCAATTTGCGAATATGTTAACATCTTTCCATAAGAAATACAAAAAGCTAAAAACCAAAATCTTTAAAAGATGTTCCTATCTCATTTTATTCCATTCTACATCTTTTGATTATATAAGTCTCATCACTAGAAAAGTGGCAATAAGTTCTATTATTATTGTGGCATCACTGACAAAAACCAATTGGTTTTGAAAGCAGCGTTACCATTTGTCAAGTTTTCTCTCTTATTGGGAAGTTTTTTTTTTGTTATTTTTTTTTTATATATTTAAATAATTTGAACTTTACATACATTTTTGTGTTTTCTTTTTAAATTGTGGCACTTTTGTCGAAAAAAAAACATTTTCTATTTTAAAAACATTTTTTTTTTTTTTCAAAAATGGTTACATTTTTGTTTGATGGTAGATGTTAGATGTGACCAATGTAAAATAGTGTTTCACATTTTCTACATTTTTGACGGTAGATGTTAGATGTTGATCAATGTAAAAAGCCTATAAGAAATACATAGGGCTAAAAACCTAAATTTTTCAAAATCTTTATAGCCTTTTTACACTGATCAACATCTACCATCAATTTGCGAAGATGTTAACATAAGAAATACATAGGGCTAAAAACCAACATCTTTAAAAGATGTTCCTATCTCATTTTATTCCATTCAACATCTTTCGATTATTTAAGTGTCATCACTAGAAAAGTGGCAATAAGTTCTATTATTATTGTGGCATCACTGACAAAAAAAAATTTTTTTTCAAAGCAGCGTTACCATTTGTCAAGCTTTTAAACAAATGGAACTTTAAATACATTTTCTACATCTTTGATGGTAAATGTTATATGTTGATCAGTGTAAAAAGCCTATTACAGAATGTTACTATCCCATTTTGTTCCCTTTTACATTTTGCATCACTGACAAAATGGAAGTAGCTTTGAAAGCAGCGTTACCATTTCTCAAGTTTTACCTTTTTTGCAAGCCTTATTTTGCTTAATTTTGCTTAAATTATTAAACAAAATGATTTAGAAATACATATTGGTGTAATCTTTTAAAATGTTGGCACTTTTGTAGAAAAAAAGTATTTAAAAAAATAAAAGTTGTTTTTTCAGAAATGGTGACATTTTTTATTGAGAGTAGATGTTAGATCTGTCAAGTGTGAACGCGTATTTCACATTTTCAACATCTTCCATGCATTTCTCCGATCTCCGAAATGTATGCAAGTGTACAAAGGGTATAGTTAAAATGTCTACCTGTATTAAATAAAGTCATCGATCAGATGTGCAATTGCATTTCTTAAACTTTTTATAAAGTTAGTTCCTTCTGTTTTTAAACATGCAAGTTTATTGGAAAACCATATACTAATTTCTATTTTAAAAATTTTCACATTAAATTAGTCATCAAACCTTGACTTGATTACAATACTCTGTCAATATATTCTAATTGTTTTTTTTTTTAATTGATTACAAAAATAGTAATTTTTTTAATTTTAGCTATAATTTCCAATTCATACTAATTGGAATATAATTTACACACAAAACCAAAGAATATAATGAAAAAAGTTTCTAATATGCAAATTATTAAGTCTTAGAAAAATTTTGTTACGCATGCGCAATTTTAATATTCCCACGCATTAACACGACAGACAGACGGACAGACATGCCGGTTTTTAAATGAGTACAACATGACTGTGTGTCACTAAACAACAAACAAGCTGTTTAGAAAATATCGAACAAAAAAACTAAATAATAATGGACATCATGGCCAAAAACTGTATGTCATAGACAGACATAAAAGAGCAAAACACTGTAAAATAACCACAACAAGCAACATTAACAATAATCAATATTTACAACAAAAATAACGCAAATGTAAATAAAAAAAAAAATAATAATAATAGTGCTCGTCTCTTCATAATTAGAGTACTTGCATTAAGTAGATGTGTATAATTTTGTATACTTGTACAGGGTTCCCAGATTTTTAGAGTCGTATTCTCAATTTCAAAATATTGATTCTCAATTCTTTCTGGTCATGACTTTAAAACTCACTTAGCCGGGAGAAACAATAACGTTGCAAATCAGCTGCTTCATTTTTTTGTAGTTAAAGCAATTAGAACGATTAAAGTTAGCAGTAAGCTCTTACGTCCCAATCTTTAAGAAATAGATTGGTCTTCCTTTTTTACGTTGAGGTTCAGTTAATGTAACTCCCGGCTAACTGAGCCTTAAATCGCTCGTACTAAATGTCCAATGGTGCACGTAGCACTGTCCCGTTAAAATCTTATGTCGTCGGCCAAAAGATGTTGATAACCATCGACCTAAAGCGCTCATCATTGACGGAACGATGATGTCGTCAGCCCAAAATCTACACCAAACATTCACTTTTTCGGAATGCACTAGACGCTTTTGGATATTATGTGGATTCGTATCATCCCAAATTTAACAATTTTTTTTTTGTTGACAAACCTATTCTTTCAAAATTTAGTTCAGTTCAGAATGTACTAATAAAGTGACCTCACAAGCGCAGCTGTTTGCAGTGATTTTCTTCGTGTGTGACGTTTGTCGTCATTTTTTTTTGTTTATTTACTTTTTTTTATATGGCATTTTGACACTTGCCGTCTCAATTCTAGCAACAAAATGCCTGTTGTTTTTTTTTATTGTTTCATTCTTGTAGTACTGAGGTCACTTTTTTCAAACATTTTGGTTCAGTTTTAACCTCCATTTTGATACATCAAGTTTATCCTTTGCACGTTTTTTTAAACGGTATGTAGTTGCACCAACCTTGCAGCTTTCAACTCTTTAAGTTTGGATAACCCTCTTCAATTCGTTTGCAAAAATGTATTTAGCATTTGTGACAATTTTTTGATTCAAAAACTTTGTAAAAACATAGACCAAACTTGTATGTATATCTTTATTAATTTGTAATGGCTTAAACGGATGAAAATGGATGAGTTATCTAGCAATTAAATTGTAAAGTTAGCAACACTGGTATAATTTTTTCTTTTTTAGTTAGGACCAGCACTCAGGGGATGACCTCTAAAAATTCATTGCATTGTGTTGGAGCTAGGAAAATGGGTAAATAATAGAGAAGACTTTCGCAGGAAGGAATTCCACATACGAACAGTCCGGCCAAAAAACGAATTTGTTCTATACTGCGTTCTACAATACACCGACTAACAGACCACAAAAGAACGGACTCTTGAGGAAAACGCGTATTACAAAAAAACGTACGAGTTTCGGGAACCAGGTCCCTAATTTCATCATAGCAAATCCCATTGTAGTAACGATAAAACAGAGTAACAAAAACCACATTGCGACAGTGCTCAAGGGCGTCAGTAGAATTGGATAACCTACTGTTACCAATGATAACCTTTGCCCTTTTCCTGGATGCTGGCCCACACATGAGAGTTTTAAAAAACCGATGCACTTGAATGCTTCTTTCGACACCGTGCATACATGTTTTGTCCATCGGACATCACATTGTGTTTTCATGCTCAGAACATTAAGAGATTCTGCTTCTTCAATAATTATAGCACTGACATATACATATGAGGCACCTCGATCCATCGTGCGCTTATGCGTTAGTACGAAACATTGGGTTTTTCGGGCATTAAAATCCACCCTAGTTGTACAACACCATTCGAAGATTTTATCAAGTTTTGCCTAATATCACCAACATCTGATATTTTGTGTCTATAATTAATTAAATAGAAATTGCAAAGGTTGCCGACGTCTGCAAAAAAGTAAATAGGGTTGAAAGTTTGACATAGGAGGTCGCTTAGAAAAGTAAAAAATAGAAATAAGAAAAAAGAACGCAGCCTTGCGGCACACTTAAATGAATCTTAAACTCGTTTAACAAAACCCCATCTATAACAACTTGATTTTTCAATTCCCGCTTTACCGAGATTTCCAGGAAATTTTCATCAAAAACTCTTTAAGCTTTAGTAAATCTATGTTGGACTCTTGTCTTTAGTTTTTTTATCCAACCAAATTTCACCAGAATATCAATATTTGTTGCGTTTTAAGGCTTATTAGGCTGATTTTCGTGAATTGGATTTATATTAAGGCTTATCAGGCTGTTTTTCGTGAATTGGCTTTATATTGGGCCTATGGTATACTATAGACCTATATCTTTATGAAATTTTATTTATAGTCTAAAGGCCCAAATACATTGATCAAAATACTCATCAAGCATTGTGGTAGTATTAGTGAAAATGTGTTTGTATGTGTCACACCGACGATGCTGGATGGAAAAACAAAAAATTTAGAAATGACGGCGTATATTACGTCAAGCACACGTACACGATGAATTCGCCGGTTGGACAAGCATTTGACAAGTGTATTTGGGCCTTAAGAACACTGCAATGGGCTTAATTTTTCTGGGTTTTATTATGAGGCGTATGATTAATTATGACTCGTACTGCACAAAATTGAGTGGTGTGATTTCGAGCATAAATCATTATTCGTTACGCTTTTAGCCATGCCAACATAATTTCCGGCAGTGGTCTTTTTGTGGGGTTTAAGGTAAATTATGGACCGATATTCACGAATTTTGTTGACTCTAAAACGAATTTGTTGAAATTTAAAGACAATCGGTGCATTCCGCCACCAATTTATGTTAAGGAAATTCTTCCACATTTAGGTGCATAACTATTTTCCTACTGAACCGATTCCGCTGGATTTCAATTCCCAACTGCTAAAGCTGTTATGATACTTGCTATTTTTTTTATTTTTTCTATATTGGAGACCAGTGCAAATATATTTGCATAGGAAAACTGACTAAGTGTAAAGAGTATGATTATATCATAAAAAATCTTGAAATGTCAAACAAATAAACATGTGTTATCGATAAATAATCTAAGACTGTCAAAAAAAATATAAAATTTTTTAACTTAAAATTGACATTTCCAGATTAATTGTTAGCACTGTTGCCAATTTTTTTAATTTTTGATCGAAAGAAACAGTATTGTTTGTTTTGTTTACATTTTATCAAATTGTATTTCTTGTTCTTTCTCGCATTTGTTGTTTCATTCAGTCAATCCTAAAAAAATCCAATACAAAAAATAGCAAGTATCATAACACCTTAAGGAAAGCCCATTACTGTTCTTTTTTGCTGAAACGTTCGGAAGTTGAAATGTGCTATTTAGAGCGAAATTTGTAACGTATGGAATTTGACGTTTATCGTGATTTACATAATTTGTCACAAACGCACCCACGTCTAAAAAGGGACTCAAATATATTCAAAAGTATGTGTAGAGTTAGAGTTGACAAAAAATCAACAAATTTTAGTCGGGACTGTAAGAAAAGATAAACTCACTGTTTATTGTTGTTATTTTTGCTTAAGCTTTGATATTGTTAAAAGTAAAACTGGAAATTTAGCATATTGAAACGAAACCTTGTAAACCTGTAATTAAGTTTTTAAGTATTTACGGCCAATTTCACGAAGTTCAGTTAAAACTAACTATAACTTTAACTTCCAGTTAACAATTTGTTTTTTGACAGTTATACCTGATAGTTAATTATATCTGAACTTGGTGAAATTGGCCGTTTATCAGTTAGTTTTTATTTTAAAAAAGTAGAGTTTTCTAAGAAATTAATTTAAATCGATTAATTGACATAAATTGTTCGAGTTATTCGTTACTAGAAATTGGATATTCTATTTATTCGATTAAATAATATTGAACAGCGATTAATCGAATGGAAACTCTAGTAAATATGTAAACAAAAAGTTTTGGGCGGAAATCCTGGTATCCCAGGAATATGATTTTGATTTCCCGCTTTCCCGGGAATCAAAAAAGTGCGGGAAAAACTCTAATAACAACTCGTAGAGTGAGAACTCTGGATCAAAATTGAATACGAGTTTTTTCAAATAAATAAAAAAAATTAATTTTTAAATAAGGAGGTTATTTTTAAGGAATACATATTCAAAAAAAAAACATTCCAATTGAAATAAATTCCCTAATATGATAACCCTGTACGTAAATAATGTTTTGATTTATTTTTATTTTTTATTTTAGTTATCTTCAATTTAATAATGACGTCATTTTCGTCTTTAGAGAACAAACAGAAGTATGATGAGAGATGACTACATCATTTAACTGCGATTACGGACTGCGGCTGAGACAGAGGCAGAGGCAGTGATTCAAATAGTGTGGCGTCAACTGCTTAGGCCGATTGTGAATTTCTGTTGGCACTTTTAACTGGAGGTGATACAATAAGTTTTTTATTTATTTCATTTATGCTGCTTGTATTTCATTTTAATTTGTTTTACTTTTATTAATTTTTTTGTACTTGAATTTTTTTTATTTTTTTTTGTGTAGCTCGTATTATTTAATCACGAATGCACATTTTGCCAAAAACAAATGACGACATTTCAATATTGTGACCAAAGTCAAGCAATAAAATTTATATTACAAAAAAATTAAGGACTTATTACTTAATAGCCAGCTGTGAAAATATTTTCGTTAAAGGACCTTTTTTAAGTTTAGAAATTAAATTTTTCCTTAATTTTATAATATTTGAAAACGAAAATTTTCTATTAGTTTTAAATTTTTGTGAAATTTTTTTTGGGGTTTTGAAATGACATGGTCTAGCTAGAGTTATATGCGCATAAATTTAAAAGAGAGTTTTCTCTTTTTTTTTTAAAGCTTCTAGGATACCTACCTATTATTGATTTGTAAGTCTTTTTTTGGCAAGATAAATTTTGAATTAAAAAATATAACGGATCAATCGCATAAACCGAGGTTTAGTTGTATACAAAATTTCAAACCAAACATTGTGTATCATTTTAAGCGATTAAGTACTGTGTCAATAATAATATGTATGTATATGTAGGTGTTTCACTTAATCGTTTTGATTTTAGCCCCTTAAAATTTGTATATTCCATATATTTTTTTCAAAGGCGAGTTTTTCTGCAGCCCATTGTTAAGAATCGTTCATCAGAAAATTTATAAGAGTGTTTTTAGTGTTAAAATAATCTAAATAAGACAAAATTTCGATTAATAATTAAACCCTCTGTTGTTTATTGTTGATGTGTTTTGTTTAAGCTTTGATATTGTTACAAGTAGAACTGTTGCTATAATTCTTATACGCTTAACAGTTTTATTTGGTTTAATATGTGCCGGTTCACACACGTCAAGTTTGACTCGTCAAGTCTTGAGTTTTTAGGAGAGAGGGGAAATGAAATGGCATTCTCTTTTCCCTTCTCTCCTAAAAACTCAAGACTTGACGAGTCAAACTTGACGTGTGTGAACCGGCACTATCTTTAGTTTTTCTAAAATCTTTATGGATGAAGTTTCCTGATGATCTGGCCTAAGCAACCAGTGAAATGCATAGGAATAGCTTATCCAATCAACAATAAATTTCAAGTGTTTTTGTCAAGAATAAAAACTGGGAACTAAGCACGAATAACAAAATCTTTTGAAATTATAATTAAAATTATTTAAAATTTTATTCTTTATAAACTGCTTTTCATAGGACCCCATTATGGTAAATTATGGACTGATTATCACAAAATTACGTGATGTTAATTCTATCTTAATTGTTCACGGTTTTAATCGTATTTAAATTATTTTCCAGGGTGAACTTTATATGGGGCCTGTTGACAATTATAGACCGACCTTAACGAAATTTGTCGGAATTAATTTTTATCGTATGAAACTATGACGGACCAAATTCTACTACAATTTTCCGAGAGTTGGCTTTATATTGGGCCTATTGAAAATATGAACCGATCTGCACAAAATTCAGTAGTATAATTTACAGCCATATAAAATAAATTTGTGCAAAATTTAATTGAAATCGGTGCATTCTTTCACCTTTTGGGTTCGGTTTTGTAACAAAAATATACATTTTTTAGGGAGGTTGTTCCACGTTTGACACAAAAATTTTTCTTATCTGTTGAGTCTTTCAACAGTGAGGGAGTTTTTAGCAGAGAGGCAGACAGACATGGCTAAATCGACTAAGATTTACTCAAGGCCCCAGAATATTTATACTTTATGGGGCCTAAGATGAATTAAAAAAAAAAATTTCAACAGTGTTTCCAACTTAAGCAAATATTAAACTCGTTCTGATTTTAACTCAGTTCACCGCGCAAGAAGCGAAAATACCCTATACGACACAAACTTACTGTACAAAGCCAGTCTTGAGCACTGAACTTGTGTAGTGTTTGGACGGCATAAGCAAGATAATATTTCGTTATTGTGAGGTTTGGGCGACAGATTCGTATGGTATTATTTAATTTGTTCACCTGTTACAAATGTTTTAAATTAAAATCTATTATTTTAACCAACTCGCATACAAATGATATCGCGTAAGAAACTTTAGGGAATCAGGGGGGTTACCGCGTATTTCGATTCGAAAGAAATCATTTACGGATTCGAACAATTTGTACTCTGTATTACGATTTTCGTAATCGTTCGAAACGATGAAAGAGGTTGTATTTTTAAAAAAATGGGAAATTTGATGAACAATTTTTGTTCGTAATAGAGAGTAGCTTTTAAGAAAGTAATTTATTGTTTTCAATAAAGTATGAAAAACGTCCGTTTATTCGAAAGAAATACATATAACGAAAATCGTAATACACAGTACAAATTGTTCGAATCCGTAAATGATTTCATTCGAATCGAAATACGCGGTAACCCCCCAGGAAATTCAAAAAAATTCGGAATAAATACTTTTTCTAAAAAAAGGTTTGGTTATAAAAATTGTATTTATAAATATTACTAATACGTACAGGTAAACTAAATAGGCGTTAGTTGACATAGTTTTAAATGTTGATTTAAGCGTTCGGCTCACACACCCAGAAACTATATCTATTTTTTTAGTGTTTGTGTAGACCACTGATAGCCACTCCATAGCCTCGCGAGGAAGTCAATAATCGTATTTTTCACACAGACACGGTCGGCAATTCACATGTATACAACAACTTTGTTCGTCTCAAAACATCAGACTACCCTCCAAGCCATTGGCAGAGAAATTTTCGATTATCAACGAAATTTTAACTACTTCGTCACATTTGGTAGTTAAACAGTAGATTTTGCGGAATTTAGCAACAACAAAATACGTTAGAATCGAATAATGAGTTCTAAAATTATACTTTTTCGTCACTTTAAAAAGTTGTTCAGATAATTGTAACAGTTATTGAATTGCAACAACAGCAAAAATTAACATTGTCCATGCAATATTGACTTCTTCGCAACGATTTGCAGTTAAAAAGTGAATACAAAGTACAAAAGCAATTTGCCTAAGTTATGGCAGTTTTTACTTAAATTGCATTATGATAGGTGGTGCGTGAGTGTGAAATAGCATAAAGCTGTAAAATAAAGTAAAATTTTAAATATTTAAAAATTTAATTGTTATATTGTTCCGAAAGTTAATGTTAATGTGGGACACTTCTTCCCGAACGATGTCACTACATCAATAAGAATTGAATAGCAGAAGCGATAGATTTTTGCTAAATGGGGAAACTATTTAGATTATTTTTCGATCGAAATTGTTTGCAGGGTACCATCAGTCTTTGCGACCGCACACAAGCACATAATAACTTTGTGTGCGTGCGTTTGGGGCTTGGTTATCACTGGTGTAGACGAACACAACCCTTAATACCATTCGTTACTATTTTCAAGAAAGAGCCGAACATTATGTAGTGTTCTGTTCTTCGTTTAAAAACATTATATTTTCGATATGTTCGACCGCACCACGAACAGCTTGTGTGTGCATTATGTATATATTTTGCTTGTGCAAAATTATTTTGATGGCTTTTTATTACTTTTCGTACGTGTATTTTGGTTTTTGTAAAAAATGTTTGGTGTTTTTACGCACAACAGAAACGAACGAACGTTAATGAGCTGAATTGAACACAATGTAGTGTATGGTTAAAAAAAATAACCGAACGGAATTAAATGTCCTCATCTTTTATTTGAGTTTGATAAGAACAGGTTTATTTTTGTGTTCGAAAAATGCCAAACAGGGAAACGTTATTTTTTTAATGTTTTACTACACCACACTATTAGCGTTTGAGTTTTCAAAATCGACCGAACCGAACACTAAGGAGCGATATTTAGTGTTTATTTTCGAACACTGGTTTTAAACTTCTTTTTTATTAAGGGCCTTTTTCACCAATTCTGTTTAAATATCAATTCCTATTTAAATATAGCTTTTGATATAATTTTATTTTTACTAGTGTTCGCCTAATGGTCAAAATTCGATCATAAATTTTTATATAAATATGAAGGAAACATAGTTCATCTAAGTATATATGAATTTATTTATTTCGAGCATTTATTTTTTCCGCCTTAGTGGATCGGCGTGGGACCAACCTCCGGTTCATATTTTATCTTCTACGTGAGTTAATTTAATTTTGTAAGTTCAATAAAAACAAGTTAGAGTGCTATATTCGGCTGTGCCGAATCTTATATACCCTTCACCATTTTGCGAGCATTTTGCGAGACAAAAACTAAATAAAACTGGTAAATATTTTTTTTTAAAATAAGAGACAACCGGTTTTGAACTTCGCTTCTCATAAGGGCCCAGATTATATATACTTTATACGGTGTAGGATCAATATTGTAGAAATTACAGTTATACCTTTTTTACCTTCGGTGAAGGGTATAAAAAGAGTAATTTTCGGGAATTCAGGGGTCTAATCACCGCATTCGATACTTTCGTATTGAATAAACTATTGAATTTTTTTGCAAACGATAGACACTGGCGTATCGAATGAAAACTCGATTAATGTAATGTCGAGTTACTCGATGTCGAATGCTATTATTTCCGATATTTTGGTATATAAGTCATATCCATAGGACGTATAGCAGCCCTAAAATTTAGGTTTTTATAAAAATTTTGATGTTTTTGAGCCCATTTTTTGAGTATTTGCTCATAAATTACCCATTGTCTAACCGATTTGATAGTTTTATATACCGACGTGTTAAGGTAGAATTTTACCATTTACTTAAGTTATATTTATATATAAACATTTATATAAACTTGTAAATATATATTTTAACAAAGTTAATTATAAAAAAGAGTAATTTTTGGAGATTTAGTATTTCGGTTGTAACTCAGCCAATTTTTAACCGATTTGGCAGATTTATATACCGACGTGTTGAAGAAGAAATTTACCATTTACTGTAGTTATAAAGCTTGGACTCGGGGAGATCTATGGTTCCCGAAAGTGGGTATTTAAAAAAAATTATTTAATTTTGGTCATAACTTTTTTGTATCTGAACAGATTTTTCCGAGTTTTTGATAAAATATGTTCTACTAAAAATTTCCGATATTTTGATATATAAGTCATATCCATAGGACATATGGCAGCCCTTAAATTTAGGTTTTTATACAATTTTTAATTTATTTTTGTACGGGAGGTACCACGCCTACTTCTCCAATCCCGCCCACATTTTGTAGGATGGTGTGTATTGGCAACCTAATTTGGAAACTTTGGCTCTTGCCGTTCTCAAGATATACAGAAATAAAAAAAATACAACAACAACAAGGGATTTTTGGAAAAATTTAGAGGTAGTCGTGGTTTTTTGCTCATATCTCCGTCATTTTTGGACCGATCTGGCTGAATTTCAATAGCAAACTTAAACGGAGTATATGTGACATAAATATACATCAACCTAGTCCACATTATTTCTGGGGTTTTCGGAAAACCCATTTCAACATACACACGGACAGACGGACAGACGGACAGACGGTCAGACGGACAGACGGACAACCGAATTTGAACTTCGCTTTTCATAAGGACCCAGAATATATATACTTTATAGGGTGTAGGATCAATATTGTGGAACATAGAAACGGAATGACAAAGTTATACATATATACCCTCTTACCTTCGGTGAAGGGTATAAAAATATCAGAAAATATCAATTGAAAAACAGTAAAGTATCAAAAAGTCTCTTTTAAAGATTGTCATCCACTCAGGACATTGCATATTTAATTTTATGTTTCTATGTCTAAAATGAACGAAAATTAATCAAAGTACCAGATGTAGAAAGAAAACGTATCAAAAAGCTCCCTCTTATACATTCTTATTCACTCAGGACCATGCATGTTTATTTTTATTTCAAAAAGTACCTGATGAAAAACAAAAAGTACCAACATATTTCATCTTATAGGTTCTCATTCACTCATTAACCTGCAGCTATAATATTATGTTTCTAAGTTGAAAATTATAGAAAATTTAAAAATTATTTCATGATGCACGGAATAGTAAAAGAAAGAAATTTTATTTTCCGTATTTCCCCTTTTTGATACTTTTTTCTTCCCATAGAGGTTCGGTTGACAAACAAAGGAAGAAAGCGTTCTTTACTCTTTTGACTTTGCCGATTTATACATAAGATTTGTACTTGAATTAAGATTTATATATTTATAAATACTATAGTCGAAATATTCGAAAACCGTTTTCTAAAAAATGTGGAATAATCGACCACCATTTTTTTATTATTTGATAATTGAAAGAACAAATTTTTGTTCTGCATATGGGTTAGTATCAAATTTGAACGCTTATAATTCTGAAATTATTGAACAGATTTTAATAAAATTTATATTGTGTACTTCTGTGAGTAAATACCTTTCAAATGGTGTATATTGTTCAAATCGGTTGACATACAAAAGAGAAAAGTGTTCTTAACTGTTTTGCCTTTGCCGATTTATGAACAGATTGTTATGAAAAACGAATTTTAAACATAAATTGATATATAAATAAAATTGGTTAAACGCTCACTTAGTGGTTTCATGATCGATATTGCAAACTGTGCAAACGATGCAAATGTTATCAAAAATACTTAGCGTTACTCAGGGTTTGGCGCGTTTGAGGTTGCAACTGCTTGCTATTGCAATAATTTTGTCATTGACAGTGAGCAAAATTTTAAGCAACTAGATGCAAATTAAGTAGCAACTGATGTACAGAATTATTATTCGTGAAAATTTACAAAAAGTGTTCATTTATTTTGTGAAATTGTTTTTAAAACAGTGTAAAAGAAAAAAATAGATCTGTTGGACGATTCTTAATTGTTGTTTACAAAAGTCAGCTGTTCGATGCAAACGCAATACACGTAGCAAAATTAGTTAAACAGTTTTAGTATTGCGCAAAAACAAGGATGTGACAATTACAATTCTGTATATTTTGTTTTTAGAATGCAAACAAAATCTACAATAATTTGTATTTGCACTTTCACAAGACCATTTGCATCAAACACTGAACTCCGCTTTTGTTTTTTTCACGCAACAACAAAATGTATGTATTTGCAATTTGCTTCATTTTTCTTCATGTGCACCAAAAAAAAAATCCTTGAGCTAAAAGAAGTATGCAAAATTACTCAGTTGCAAACAAATGGGCGATTACGGATGGCAGCACAACTGAATTTGAGTTAAGTTGCCACCACCGAAATCAGGCAACGCCGCTCATGTTAAAATACACAAAAAAAAATTTTATTTTATATTTTAACATGAGTGGTGTTGCCTTATTACGCTGCTGGCAACTTAACTTCAATTCAGTTGCCATCCATAATCGAGAAATAAACAATAACATTTAACACATTGAGAGCCGTCGTGTTTGTTTAGGAAACGTCCCAGGGGCGAATTTGTCGATTACGGAAGCGATGATGTGATAGACACGAGTAAGATAGTAATGCACACCATCTGAATTACAACCTAGTACACTTTTTCGAATGCTTTGCCGCATTTGTGGAGTGAAAGCCTACCACTTGCACACAAAGTAAGCGGGATAGTGAAGTGTTCATTCAATAAATATAAACTCAGTACTGCTTCACACACATTGTAAGCAGGCAGAAGACAGTCTATACACAATCTCGCTTACTTTGTGTGCAAGTCGAAGGCGACTTGCACACAACTTCACACACATTTTAAGCAGGTAGGCTTTTTGGATTTTCGCGTTATTTCAGAATGTTATATTTTCAGGACATTCATACCAGACTTTCGTTATAAATTGAAAAAATATATGTTTAACTCGCGATAAATTTTTAGATTGTCCCTTATTAAAAATAAACTACTTAACAAAGTAGCAAATGAAAAATAACGGGACCCATACAGAATTTATCAGAACATTATAAAAGATGAACGAAATTCATTTTTATAAACTCCATACACTTCCGTCATACACTTTGAACACGATGTGATACACACTTCATTGAAGAGATGTGATGTGGTATGCAAAGTTCACCGCTGGGGTATTAATTGAAAGTACATATCTCTTTTTCTAAAAAGAAGTTATTTTCAATGAGAAAGAAGCAGGGCAAAAAAACAATTTTTTTTATATTAAATTTAAGCGATCTCTGCAACCAGAGAAAAACATTTTTCAATATGGTCACCTCAATCAAAACTATTTTTAATGAAAATTTTTAAACGTTAAGCGGCTCATACACTTGCAATACAATTGTTTAATTTTACTTATTGTACAATTATATGTGTATGTGTAAAGGTGGCACAATATATTTGCAACAATCAAAAAACTTTTGATTTTTATTGCACAACGAAAAGAAAGTGAAATGTTTTAGCAGCATTGTACAATGCTGTTTATGTATTTCCTATAGGTTATGTTCACCTTTTTACTGAATGAAAGTTGAGCAATATTTATATTAAAACATTCTGCGACTTATTGAATAATATAGGACAAAATGGAAATAATATGACGAATAAAATATACAATAATATTGCAAGTCTATGGGCCGCTTTCTGGTTAAAATTAACCATATTTTTTGCCATTGGCAGCCAACTTATGGTTAAATTAGTCCTCAATCAAAAAGCCACATCTTTATTATAATTGCCTCCGAAGTTGTTGATGGAAACCATATAAAAAAATGTTTTTTTTCTGCTTCTGTGTTGCTCAATGTTCTTGTTGAAAATTTCATACAAATAATTTACAATTTTTTTATAAATTATTGCTGTTATAACTTTAATACATTTTTTTATGAATAACTATTTTATTTATTTCTATTATAATTATTTGTAACTATTAAATATTAACGGTCAATTTCACCAAGTTCAGTTAAAACTAACTATTACTTTATTTACTAGTTAACAATTTATTTTTGACTGTTCTAACTGATAGTTAATTATAACTGAACTTGGTGAAATTGGCCTTAAGTACTTTAACTTTTAACCTGGGCCACTTAAAAAAAAACCTCATAGGAAATATCTTAACGACCCAAACATGTATATACTTTGATTTGAAACTCATATCTACTAATAATTGCCCTATTTAAGGAAATTTACTCGAATATTAAAAATAATTTTAAAAAAAATCTTACAAGATTTATGATGTCAACCGTAAAATTCATATTTCTCTTATTTTCTTTTCTCCTTTAAAAAAAAAAAAAAAACAAAACAAAGAAAAAAAGCATTTAATTAAAATCAATTCACTTGCAATCGTAAATAAATATGAATATAAATTAAAATTTTTGAACTTGAATAAATTTATTATTTAATGCCAATTTATAACGGAAAAATGCCGAGCGGGAGCACATAAATTTTTAAATAAAACTTTAATATAAATAAATTTTCAAATGAGTGCACTGCATATGAATATTAAAAATTTATTGATTTCAAACCATTTTTGTCAAGCCAACATTTTCACTCGAACTAAGATGAGATGAGACATAAGACACATATAAACATATACAAACACATACAAATTAGTTTATTCATTTCATCTGCCATCACCAACCATCAGACAATTAACCCACGCTTTACTGCCAGCTATTCTTAGAATGACAATGGTGACACAGTCTCGGGGTGTCGGTAGACGCGCTGTCGTTTAGATATTTGTTAAAAGATTTTTGTTGGCTGCGGTGGCTGGTGTTTATAGACGATAATATTGTCTTGCCTTAAATGGTTCTGTTTGGGGTAGAAAGTTTGTCTTGAGTGTACATGTTAAACGTCAGTTACGATGAGACATCGTGATTAGAAGAACCCATATTATTTATCATTTTAATGTTTATGGGCTAATTTAAACAGATTTATTTGTTTATTTTTTTTTATAATTTTTTAACATATTCATGAATAAATTAAAAGTATAAAGTATCCAACTTAATTTATTATTATTATTATTATTAACTTAAATGAGATTCAGCGTTGCCCTTTTCGTTACTTTGAACCAAATTTTGTTTGTTTTTTATACCCCACAACACAATAGTGCAGAGGGTATTACGCGTTTGTGCTGATGACTGTAACACCTTTAAATATTAGACTCACCCTTAAGTATACCGATTGACTAAGAATCACTTTCTAAGTCAATCTAACAATGTCCGTCCGGCTGGCAGGCTGTCCATGTAAACCTTGTGCGCAAATAACAGGTCGCAATTTGGAGATAATTTAATGAAATTTGGTACATAGGCTCGACTTGCCACAAGGACCAAATCCTTTTGAATATGGTGAGAATCTGGCATAAAAATTGGGCTATCACGGCTTGTTCATTTTTCATCGCAAGCTGGCAATACTGTAAAACAGTCAATACTGACACTACAATATCACAATTATTTATTTTACGGAAGCCCACATTTATTCTAAAACTTAATAATAGTAGCGTTTAAGCATGTCAGAGCGATCGTGTGTTACTGAGTCTGGGTTCACACTATGAAAGTTTTCTTTCAGAAAGTCTGAGTTTATTGGTTGGAGGGGAAGAGAACATGCAACTAATTTCTCCCTTTTCATCAATGAACTCAGACTTTCTGAAAGAAAACTACAGTACTTTTCGCTTATAGTCCACTACTATAGTTGCACAACTTTTGTGGACTTTAAGCGAATTTGGACTATAACCGATTTTTTTTATAAGCCATTTTATGGATAATAAGTGAAACCTAGTATAATCCACATTTTGGACTATATAAATATTATTTTCTTCGATAAATCCACTCTTTTAAACAAAAGAAAAGTTTATTTAAAACATAACCAAATATTGATTTATTTTAAATAAATAGTTAAAACAAAAATCTTTTTTATTAATTAATTCAAATGCTTTAAAAGATTTCAATAAAAACAAATGCGTATGAGATTCATTTTAATTCTTTTGATGACGCAATCAAACACAACATAAATATCAATTTCATGGGGTCTTCACCAGACAATTTTTTGTTATACCAAACGTCAAAGTCTATATAAAAAAAACTCTTATATTTTTATAACGAAGACGCCATGTCATGAAATATAAATTGCGAAATTTGGCATTAATAATAGTTGCCAGAAAGGTAAATTAAAACATGTTGCCAGTTGATTAAAGATATGTATGTATTAAGGCCTAGTTAGGCGAACGTTGCTGTACCCGTAATGTACCGCACCGTACTGTAAGCACGTTGGGGCACTTATAGAACATTTAAAAACGTGGTTTATGTTTTTTCTATACATAAACAAAAAACAATAGTATACATAAATCAAGTCACACAGTGATGGGAATCAAAAATGTTTTAAAAAGTACCAAGTGATTTAAATGGTATTAAAAAAGTATTTTGTGTATGTAAAAAACGTTAATAGTTTAATGTTTATATTATAGATTTTCAATAAACAAATTTGTATTTTAGCATATATATTATAACAATAGATATATTGTATTGTGGTGTATGCACCAAACAAGGTTTTGCTACCATTTAAAGCCTTTTATTCTTTTCACATTTCCATTGTATGTGTATATGCATTTGTTTATATGTATTGTACATCTAAACATAAATATATTTGTTTATATGGAAATATGTTGTATATTAAAATGTTTTGTCTCAATTCCATAGCTTAACTGAAAAAAGTACCAAAAACGAGCAAAAATACCCGCATTCAATTTAACATACAAGCAGCCCATCACTGCTTTACAACTGTCACGTAACAACGGCATACAAATCTGTTTAAAACAGATCGAGACGTTCCGTCAACGTGACATTTAAATTCAGTAAGCATTTGCATTGTTTGCAAATGACAAAACGAACCAGACGTTCCATTAGGGGACGTGAACGTTCGGCTAACTCTGCCTTTAGAGTTGTCAACCGATTACGAATAATTCGATTAATCGGTCAAACAAAAACAAACGCTTGTTCGAATAATTTAAAAATGCCGATTTTCGAATAACGAATAAATCGATTAAATTATGTCAATTAATCGGACAATTTTTTTTATTAAAACATAAATTATAATAAAAGACTTATAAGAAATAATAGCTTAAAATTTGATTTATTCTCATACGTTTTTAGCGATTTTATACAAAATGTAGGAAAGGTAAAAAATATTGTAGATATAGCCCTGATTGTAATTAATCTTAATGTTTAGTAAGCAAAAACCGTGTTGAGTATTCATAATAAATCAAAAATGTATTTTATGCTCTTATTAAACAAATCTTTGATTAACAATTGTAACAGCTGTTTTATTTTTAAATCAAACAATTTTCAAGAAAGTGGATCCTTCACTGTCGGGTGAAGGATCCAGGAAATAAAAAAAGCTAAAAAAATACAGAATTGATTTATAGAAATCATATCATGAAAGTAGAAAATGCTGTCATTGTATTATACATATATATAATGTAAATTATATATATCTTTGCCATTTGCGTTTGAGCAAAATGTTGATTAAGTTAATCAGAGCCGTTCACATTACATTTGAGATGATGAAGATGACAGTTGATTAAAAAAAACACAACAAACAAATTTAAATTTCTTTAAAGTATCAAAAATGGATACAAATACTTTTACAAAGTTATCAGAAGATTATTTCAAACATATTAATGATGGAATTGTGGAAATTTTTGAATTATTTAAGGAATTAAGAAGAGATCGTGGCCAGTTGTACACGTGAGGGAAACGTTCATGGTGACCGATTGATTCGATGTGATTAATTAAGTGATTTAGTTGTTATCATGTCAATTTGAAGTGATTAACAAAGCACTTCAATAAATGGTTAATCATCTCGATTTTGATGTGATTAAAACTTAATCACGTTCGAGTTGCTTAAACGCGTAAGAACCCAAGTGTGAACATAGTATAAGTGATACAATATTACCATTGAAAATTATGTAGTTTAAGATAATCCAACGACATCGAAAATTTCTGAACTTGTTCCAATGGAAAAATACATAAAGACATACAGCGGTTGTTATATAGAAGGAATTGTACGCAGAAGTTTGGCTGAAGATGGAAGGTCTGCAAACGCCTTTCGAAAATCCAAAGTTGTTTCGGATTATTTACAAATTAAGGATTTTATGATGATTCCTTTAAGTTATACAACGATATGGAATTAAGATAACGTTAAAGATAATGGACGGATGTATCTTATTTAAAATATGTAGTTTTTTTTTTAAATAATTTTTTTATTCGTTATTCTCATCGATTAATCGAATAATTTTTTACAATTAATCGTTTGATCGAGCGAACAAAAAACATTATTTGAATTATTCGAACAAAGCTGAAAGGCGAATAAATGACAACTCTAGTATGTATATTAAAAAACAGAGTGGACTATTAGCGAACAGTTTTGCATGAAGAATTATATACGCATGCTAAGAAAATGTGGCTTTTAAACGAAAATGGACTACAAGCGAAATGGACCTTAGAACAAATAATTTTTATGAAATTCGAAAAAATCTGCATGTGAATATGACAGTTTTGGCTTATATCCGATATATATATATATATATATATCAGAGATCAGCAATGAGTAGTGAAAAAGTGAGTAGAGCTAAATCATGACTCATAAATTCTTGTACTTATACGCACTCATACTTATTCCAATGTGATTCAAACTCATATTCACTCAAAAGTTTCATTTTATTCATCGTACTCATACTTAACAGCATTTGAAGTGTTTGATTTAGAATCTACTCAACTCAAATTGTATAGGCGAAGCAAAATGCGAGGCTGCCAGATTTGTCCCCGAAATAGCAAAGTGACGATTTGGCAATTACAGTTTACTAAAGTAACATGTATGAAGTAGACGATTTTTCGGCAAATTTATCTGGCAGCGCTGATTATTAAGTTGTGTGTTTTCTCTGTTGTGTTAAAACGGTAAATGGATGAGATAATGATTTGAATCATTGTGAGTATTGTAAGTATTTTCTTGAAATTATAAATCAAGCTGAGGTCATTTATGAGTATGCGTATAATGTCGACGTCGCACTCATAAATATTTCTCTTGTGAGTATGAGTGAATCAGAGTAGTTTAGTTTAAATGATTTCTACGCACTTATACTTACAATTGCATGAGTCAGTATGAGTAGCGAAAAAACGATTCATTGCTGATCTCTGATATATATATATTTGTTCAATGTTCATCACTAACAAAGCCCCCATAAACGCTTTTTTCCGGAATAGAGTCTTTGTGCCAATAAACCATCTTATTATGTTGGTATTTAGATCCAATTTTGCGTAAAATTATAATCTGAATCATCGACCAAATTTTTTTGAAATCGGTCCTTATTTGATCATAGCTATCAAGGCGAATTAACTCCAGGTTAGCTCAACTCGTCAGCCGTTCGTCAGCTGTATCCACGGCGAATTAAAAAAATGGTGAAACGTCAAAATATTGTTTTGCTTCTATACTGAAATTTGACAACAAGTCAGAAAATTGCAAAAACAAAATACTTGGGGCATACATGGGGCTTTTTGTAGTTGTAGAGTTGCACTTTCCTGTTATAAATTCGCCTTGATAGCTATCATACAAATACTACTCCCGAAATTAGCTTTTAATGCTGGGTACACACTATGCAACGCATTAACGCAATCTAGTGAATTAAATTCATTTTTATTCATTCCAGATTGCATCAACATCAAAACGCTTTGATATTTTGAGGTTGCATTGAAACAGATTGAATGTAGGTTGCACTGTGTGTACCAAGCATAATGTCATAACTTTCTTATAAAGATTGGTATTGACATAAAAATTGGCGACAATAACCTTCACGATAGCTTATATGTCATGAATATTGTTCTGGTAGGTGCAAAATTAACCAGAGATCCCATATAAACCCCCATCCTAACTGAACAACCTAAACAAAAGCGGCAAGCGTTTTTTTAAACATGAAAATTTTATTTAAATACAATTTCAATAAAACAAACCGACATAGCGATCTGTCAAATAAGATTTATCAGCCGGGTGGTTTCTAATTCGCATTCTAATGGTTTGTTTCGTATAAATTGTATGCAGATGAGAAGTTTTGACATACAAAAAACGCTTCCGCTCTTATTTAGGTTGCTCAGTAAGTTTACTTAAAGGCAAACAAGTCTCATATTGATGAAGATATCTAAACAATAATCGAAACAAATAACTTTTACATGAATCTTAACATAATTTTGTTCTGGCGATTCCATGATTGCCCAAAGGGCAATGCCTATGGGTCCCAAAAATATGTTTTTAAATACTGCGGTGTAGAATATTTCCGCCGCGCCGGGACACCCGGCGGTTAAAACAAAACTTCGAGAACGCTGAATCCAATGGTGCCAACCGTTTTTTAGGTTAGCTCTTGTTTCAAAATTTTTAAAGATTGAAAATTAAGCGTATGGCGTTTGTCCCAGTTTTGTTCCTAGCATAACTACTCTTTCTTACATAAATACTTTTTTTAATAAACGTAAGTTAATGTAAAGGCGATTTGGCACATTTTTGTAAACAGGATTTTTATGTAAAACGGTAATTCTTCCAATGGGACCACATCACCAGATCGTGGTGTCCAATTATCAGGACCATTACGTGAAAATATTATTTATTGTACTCTGTGCGGCATGTGGCTCCGTCCTGTTGAAATTACATGTCAGCAAGGCTAATGCTAGCTTATTCGTCGTACGAAGCACAATAACGAAAAAAATAACATCTGTTATAATAAAAAAAGTTTTTTACTTTTAATGCCGAAAACCCCAAGACAATTCAACACCTAGCATTGAATAGTCGCCAGTTATTGGCGAAATACGGCCGTAAATGCTGCAAAAAGTGTGTAAATTCTTAAATATTCTACCTTACAAACCAGCTTCGTAGTGGGAGAATGCCGTGGCCCTTTGAATGTTATTTTTTTATAAAATTTGTTAAGAATTTTGTTATTTACTTTACTGGAACTCTTCATGTAGTTTATAAATGCGCGCTTTCTTTTTAAAAAGCACCATAAGCGCTTCGAAAATAAGAAATTTTTTATTGGGCAGTTATTGCAGGGATACTATCGATACTATCGATATTACTACCGACTGAATGTTTGTACTTGTGCAAGAAAACTTCATCTAGTTTTTTATCAGGCTACAGTTCGTTGTTTTTATCACTTTGTTGAACGTATGAGACGTACGCACGTTATTTAAGATGACAGTTTTTATAGAAGCACAACTTCTGATGCAACCGAAGTAGAAGGGACTATAAGAAGTTTTATTGCAACTTTAGATATTGTTCTAAATTGGGTTTGATCCTCGACCCAAAAGCGGACTTTTTTCTAATGGTCGTTCATTGATTTTTCTTATGCTTACAATTGCATTTGTATTTACATTTTTTTAAAACATTACAAAAATATTTGACATTTCAGTCCCTATATAAACATATAACAATTTCGACATAAAAGCAGTAAAAAAAGCACAGCTAAGCAATCCATACTCCCTGCCATTCAGCGCGAATTAATAATAGCGAGTTTAAACTTCTGGTAAAAAACTGTGTGTAAAGCTACTGTTACATGTCTTTATAGCTGTATTTTAAATAATAATAATATTGATATCTATATTTTTCCTATCGATATTTTCGATTTTTTAAGACTATCGATAATTTCCCAGCACTATTGGGCTGTAACTCTAAAAATAACAACCAGTAAAAGTAATACACTGAACTTAAGAACTAATATGTATGTATATAAAAAATAATCTATACGTCAGAACCGATTTGCTTAATATTATTTAACCAGGTTTCGCTTGAACACATCTGCGATTTGCAATAGATTAATCCACTTTTTAACTAACTCTGTAATAACTGCCAACTTAGCAACTCTATTTCAACCAAAATTTAAAAAAAAAATTAGCCAAACTTTCTGCTTAGTCGGCTTTAATATGTTAACCGATATCAGCCGAAATGTTGGGCAGCGGTAATTGGCATAAAATACTGTCTTCGGCAGTGCCAAGCCGGCATGTGGCCGATTGTCTTGGACCGCTTGTTACTTAATTCCGATACAAATCTTTTCTTGGAATATGACTTGGAAGAATTTTTAAATTTTCGGGAAAATAATCAAATTTCCCTAAAAAAAAAACTCTGGCAAAAATAACAATTAAAACATTATTTAATTATAAAAATTTTGCAAAACTTACCATTTTTCTTAGCAATTCCTCGTTATTAATTTTACTTAAATCGCATTCCAACTCCATGTTGCCAACCTTAAAGAAATATTAAAAACAAATTATTTAAAAAAGTCTTTATGTATTCATTTACTTACAAATATTTGTTTATATGTGTGGCATTTGGACAAAACATCCATCTTAAGTCGAGAGAAGATAGCAAAAAAGTTTTTAAAAAAAACTAGGTGAAAAATTTTTTATTTAAATTTTATTTTTTTATTTAAATAATAAAATTAACCAAATTAAAGTAAAGTTTCGTTTATAATACAAAATTTTAAAAATGTAAGCAAAAAACAACTTTTTAATTTTGACTTATGAAGGCTTTTTGCCAAAATGCCACAGATATGTATGTATGTAGTTTAGAATTTAAATAGGGTTTTCGGAAATCGGCTTTTACACGAAACTATAGAAAATAAGGTGGGTCGGATAAAAGATGTGCCAGTCACCTCCTATAATATGGCAATTTTATAGGCGCTTTCTGTTTTTTATATTTTTTTTTTTTTTTTTCTTAGCTAATCCCGCGAAGCTCCACGCTTGTTTGCAGGAGACCAGAGTCTCTGGCGGGAAACGAACCCACAACCCCCGCACAGATAGACTAGCTCACTACCAACTAGCCTACCGGGGTACCCCGGCGCAGCCATTGAAAGTCTGATCTCAACGTATCGCTTATCATTCTACTGGATTGACTATGGCTTAATTTTCGCCTTTGGTGATTTTGGTCTGTTGGGGACGTGGCAAAAAAATGTTTTCCTGTTTAAGGAATATCATTGACACTTGATTTTAAGAACAGGCCTGTATATGAGATTTTTCGCCTTTAACTGATTTTAGAATGGGGGTTTATAGGTTTATAGGTTTGAACTTAGACATTTAAAAGAACATCTATCTCTCTAGTGTTTATATTTTGGGTCTGGGGAAAAATTCTATATTTCTTCAGGCAGGCGCGGATCCAGCTTGAGCCTTAGGGGAGGGGGGGAATTTTGTATGATACAAAAAAGTAAAAAATTTGTTTTTAAAAGTTTATTAAAAACAATATGTGTATTAGGGTAAGTACTGTTTGCAATTTTTGCGAAGATCAAATTCTGCATCACATAGCCGTATAGACCGTGAAAAAATATTAAGAAATGATGTATTACTTTTTCGCGATCGTGAAGAAAGTCTCCGCACCAATTGCGATAAAGTTTTGAATTTCAATTTTTCTCCGTACTATACAAAATTAACATTTAATTACAAAATTTTAAGTATTTTTTAATAATTTCATGAATATAACAAGATCCAAATCGCGACTCTATTTCGGCGTTTATGAAATAACTAAATTTTAATGGCAAAAGATAAATGTTGTGATAGATGAGTTGTTTGGCGGTTATATGAAACAGTGATAATTTTCAGCAGCGTAGTAATATATACGCGGAACGAGCTATTAAAGTTGCACAAGATATTTTTCCATTATGTGAATCAACTCGCACTTTAAACTTAAAATATATTTCATTAATCCAAAAAATAGCTTTACATTTTTGTTATACAGTTGCTTATTTTATTTATTTATGCCTGTATTCATAAAAATATTTTAAATTTAATAAAGACTTGAAAACCAAATTTTCTATGAAAATTTTCCATAATAAACATTTATTAAATTTTATAATCATTTATGAACATGGGGGCTAAAATATATAGCATATATAAACAATAAATGTACCATATATAATTTGAATGGAAATTAAAAAAAAAAATTTTTTTTGAAGAGCTTTAGAGATTGCATTTGGTGCGGAAACTTTTTGACGAAATGGCCTAAAAAAATTATTTTCATTATCAATACTAAATTGCCCATCGCGTTGTGGGATGAAGAAATTTTGTCCAAAAAAGGTCATGACCCTAATGTGTATATTATATTAAAAAAAAAACTCAACAAAAAGGTTAAATAAAATATGAGATCAGTTCAATATACATTAAACTTTTTAAATAAGCAATTTATGATTTCCTTGTGAATCAAATTTAGACAGTTCAGTCTATCTTCTGTCATTGTTGATCCGAGCCATGTTTTTATTCGACGAATAATATTCCCGCTCAAATAATAATATTGCCGCACGAGCGAACATTTAAAATATTTTTCTTAGAGTTGGGTAGATATCTTCATCACAGTTTACTAAAGCATCTACAACGTTGTCTGATAGATCAGGCTCGAGTTTAGATCTTAGTAGGTGTTTATCTCTTTTATCAAATATAATCAGCTCATCAGCTTGTTGTGGTTTTAACAGTTTTGTATCTATATAAGGCTTGATAACACTTTGGGGTAGAAGTTTAGGTATGTTCAATACATTTGGGATATCTATTGGGAAAGTTGTTATGAGATCTTCTAAAATAAATTTAATAGGAGAAATGTAACCTACAACTCGGTAGTAATTTTCAACATTTTGGATGTGATTATTTCGTTCAAATCTTGTCTTTTAGATTGGAACCTCGATTTGAACGCAAATAACTTAAATTCTTTCAAAAATCGCTTTAAATTGTTCCTCGGCTTTATTTCTTTTTTCTTCAAGGCACATGATTAAAATTTTGATAAGGCTTGATCCTTTTTAATATCTATATCGTGCTTTTGTAAAATGATACTAAGCGGCTGTGTTACAATAGATATCACACTTAATATGTATATTCCGCAAATAAATTTAAGAGTACTAAGTTAGTTCCTTAATATAAAGGTAGAGATACTACCTTTCCACTCAGATATTTTTTTTCCAAAGCTTCTACTATGTATATGATGTACACTTGTTGCAAAGACGCATAATAAAGAGAGTTGGCTCCCAAATACTTTGCTGAAACAGTTTTTCGCTTGGGATGATTATATTTAAAAAATTTTGTCGTTTCGTTAACAAATGATACAACTTTTTGTATTAATGGCACTTTATTGCTTTTAGAAATTGAGTTGTTCGATTTATGGGAATAGCAAGGCGTTTGTTTCGCATTTGCCGCTTTGCCAGAAATTTTGAACAGCTCCATTTTCTGCTGACATCAGAGGACACTCATCTGTTCCATGTTCACAACCGCACGCATTATTACGTACAGCAGAGTCGTGACGGTCCACCCATCTTGTCTCGCATAATGTAGAGAGTTTGGCTCCCAAATACTTTACTAAAACTGTGTTTTGCCTGGGATGAATATATTTAAAAAATGTTGTCGTTTCTTTAACAAATGATACAACTTTTTGTATTAGTGGCACTTTATTGCTTTTAGAAATTGAGTAGTTTGATTTATGGGAATAGCATGGCGCTTGTTTCGCATTTGTCGCGGTTTCCAGGATTTTTTAACACCCATTTGTTCCAACTCCTAGAACTATTGATGATAGTGCCTTCGCATCACTTGACACATCAACGACATCCATATACTTTGAAGCCTCTTCAAATGCTTTTACAACAAAGCCAATAAATTCATTCCTAACAACTTTTTTGTTGTATGTTGAAATATCTTAAAGATAAGGAAATCTGGCTTTTCCCCGACACATCCGTGCTTTCGTCAAAAATTATCGAATAGAATTTTGATTCATATAACACATATATACATAAATATTGCATTTACTAAGGCTTATTAATAATTCAATCGCACACATTATCAAGTCAGACGTTTAGTCTTTCGATATAGATGACACCTGTTGGGATTGAATGTAGAATAATAAGTATTTGAATACAGCAAACTAGATGTTTCATTTGAAATATTGAGATTATTGAAAATTTAGTTAGAGATTCAATAAAAAAAACCAAAAAATACTTATTTAAAATTTCGTTAGAACTTCCATTAAAAAAACTAAAAAAACCTTGCTGGGATTTGCAAAAATTTTGTACATTAAAAAAGTATTATTGGAAATTCTTGTAGTATCGAAATTAACAAAACATATTTTTATAATTTACGGGGGGGGGGGGGAATTTCCTTATTTCCCCTCCCCCCTGAATCCGCGCCTGTCTTCAGGGTAACGATCCTAAGCACTCGTCAAAAGAAGTGAAAATTAAAAGTTGGATTTTATCAAGTCTCAAATTCCAACTCGGTGGCTGTTAGTAAAAAACTATTGAAAAAAAAATTGTAGGATATTAACCACGTCGCCCGCCCACCGAAGTTTGAGAAAATCCTTAATTTTTGGCTAAAATTTCAAAAATAAAACTTATATTTTTGGTTTAAAATGACTTTTTGACATAACCTGCATAATAGACTGGTCGCAATTTTTTTTTTTAATTTAATTGTTTGGTGTAAGAAATACTGATCTAATTTTTCAGGTCAATCCGACGGTGCCTAGCCGTGCCGGGTGGGGCCCAAATTTACCCATATTATAAAAAAAAAACATCTTTTCTATCAGATCTTTATAGTTATACTGGTTGAAAAGCCGAAAATCAAATATATGGCTTCGTTACGATCTTCCGCAGAGAAAGTACTTCAAGTGTGCCAAATTTCAGCTTCCTATGTCATCAGATGGCTTCAGAAAGTTGCGGAAAGAATAGGACATACATGCAAACATCCTGACATACTAAGAAATTATATACTGTATAGATAGATTAAAATATGTTCGCGTAACTCAAAAACACTTTAGTTTACTGAAAAAATAAAAAAAACCGAAATTCCGCAATAAAATTTACTTTAAGAAAGGTAAAACGTTTGTCTTATATGCGCAGTCGTTTTAGAAACATAATTTTTTTTTCTGGAAAAAAAAATTAATTTTTTTATTAAAATTTCGGAATTTTTGTTTTTAAAAATTCATAAAAAATTGAAAAATGCAGCTATGCTTCTAATTTTATGCAGACATATAAAAAACAACATTGCAAACAAAACAAGCTATAAATGATTAAAATCTGTTAACAACTTTTGATTTTATGTATTCACAAAAAACGAAAAATTTTAATTAATTTAAGAATTTTATTGAACCGCCACATCTTTTGTGGATACATAAAATCAAAAGTCAATTTTTTATGAATTTTTAAAAACAAAAATTCCGAAATTTTAATAAAAAAAATATTTTTTTTCCAGAAAAAAAAAAATTATGTTTCTAAAACGACTGCGCATATAAGACAAACGTTTTACCTTTCTTAAAGTAAATTTTATTGCGGAATTTCGGTTTTTTTTATTTTTTCAGTAAACTAAAGTGTTTTTGAGTTATGCGAACATATGTTGTGCAACCTCCTTAATTTTCGAAATAACGGTATATCTCGAAAACCAAAGCCAACATAAAGAAAAAAGTTTTAACTTTCTTAAAGTAAATTTTATTGCGGAATTTCGGTTTTTTTAGTTTTTCAATAAGCTAAAGCGTTTTTGAGTTGCGCGAACATATGTTAATCTATCTATACAATATATAATTTCTTAGTATGTCAGGATGTTTGCATGTATGTCCTATTCTTTCCGCAACTTTCTGAAGCCATCTGATGACATAGGAAGCTGAAATTTGGCACACTTGAAGTACTTTCTCTGCGGAAGATCGTAACGAAGCCATATTTTTGATTTTCGGCTTTTCAACTAGTATAACTATAAAGATCTGATAGAAGAGATGTTTTTTTATAATATGGGGAACTTTGGGGACCACCCGGCACGGCTAGGCACCGTCGGATTGACCTGAAAAATTAGATCATGATTTCTTACACCAAACCTCATATTTTAAGCAGCGCAAACAATTAAATTTAAAAAAAAATCCCATACAAGATGCGACCAGTCTACTGCATAAACATATCGTCACCCAAAAAGCGAAACGCCCTAACTAACAAAAATATCAATATTGATATTGATTTTGCACAAATTTAAATTCAATTGTTTATTTTTTATTTGATTTTATTTTTTATTTGATGTGCTAAATTCCCAATTTTTCATATTTTATAAATACACTGAAATTAATTGTTGAGGGAAAGCTAGCTTCTATGCGCATTTCACTGGTTGCTAAGGCCAGCTCATCAGGACACCTTTTCCAAAGATTTTAGAAAAGCCAACAATATAAAAAAAAACCCTAAAGCGAATAAGAATTATAAACACTCTAAGTCTTACTTGTAACAATATCAAAGCTCTAACAAAACACCAACAATAAACAGTGAGTTTATCTTTTCTTTTCTTATTTTTTTTTTTTTTATTTTGCTAAATATTATAATTTTGTGTTCATGTTAGTTTGTTATTGATTTTTTTAATAAATCCGGGATATTTGTGTCTATAATCTTGGACAACTTGTAATACATATTGTTTTTATACCCACACCACAATAGTGGAAAGGGTATTATGCATTTGTGCTGATGTATGTAACGCCTTAAAATATTGGTCCTAAACCCACGATGTCCGTCCGGCTGGCAGGCTGGCTGGCGGGCTGTCCATGTAACCTTGAGCGCAAAGTACAGGTCGTAATTTTGGAGATAATTTGATGAAATTTGGGTCATAGGTTATTATTGGTCCAAGGACCAAGCCTATTGAAAATGGGCCGAATCATAGGACCACGAGGGAAGAAAGGGGGAAATTTCTTCCTCTCAGAAACTATCAAACTTATTTCAATGAAATTTAAAACATAGATAGAACCATATCTATATGGACACAAAATGTATGCATTTTTTAATAAATAGGACCACGAGGGGAGATAGGGGCAATTTCTGCCTCTCAAACCGATTTTAATGAAATAAAGTTTTTCAAAAATAGGACCACAAGGGGAGGTAGGGGACAATTTCTGCCTCTCACAAATTTTCAAAAACACCATGTCTTTTTTGCGATTTTTCTAACAAAAAAGGTTTCATATAAGAAAAAAACTGATAAAAGAACATTTTTCTTAAACACCAAAATCACAAAATGTATAGAAAAGAATTTATATATGAAACTTCCAACGGCAAAACAGAATTTATGTAGTTTGCATGGACAACTCTGTTTTCTGACAGTTTTACAACAAGAACAAAGTTTTTTTTTTACTTTTAAGCTGGAGGTCCACACCACGCGTTACTCGCTTTTTCGCAGCATACGCAGCTGTCAAAAAGTAGAATCTGTGTAGTTATACGTAGTATGTTACATGCACAAAAGCGTAGATGTCTTGAGGCGAAAAGTAGGTTCACTTTCTACTTTTGTAAGCGTCACAAGCAGCGTTCGTCAAATCACCTGATTTTGACAAATTAAATTTTATTTTTACTTGTGCTGCTGCTGCATAAAAAGCGTTGCATGTAACTTGAAACGTAGAACGCAAGTAAGGTTATAAAAGCATGCGCTGCGTGGAGGCGAAAACGCGTGTTATGGACCTCCAGCTTTAGTTTTAGATGAGCGAGCTGGTACTCATATGAAGCTTTGTGTTTTTTGTCAATAAAAATAGAAGTTAAAATTTTAAAAGAAATACAAAACGGTATAAAATGAAGCGAAATTGCAAAAAAAAAATATAATATTGGACTTTCAACGTTATCTTAAATAGTAAAAAACTCAAAAGACATAGAAAATAATTATTTAAAAGTTAGAAACGTTAACATGGGGTCTTCACCTGACAATTTTTTGTCATACCAAACGTCAAAGTCCATATAAAAAAAACTTTAAAATTTTTGTCAGCGTTTTTTTTTTTTATATGAAGCTTGACGTGTAACAAAAAAAGAGACAGAAAACCAAAATATGAAAGTCTTATGGCCATAGCTACTTATATAAGAAATAAGTTTCTTATATAAAATAGTTGTATATAAGAAAGAAACGCTTATAAGAAACTTTTTCCTGGATTTTTTAAGTTTCTTATATCCGATAAATACTGTAATGAATTATATTCTTCCATTAGTTTGACTCCCCTTTCCGCAGTGTCGTTGACTTTCCTTAATTGCCCAATAATTTCTTCAGAATTTGATTTTAAGAACTCTTGATCTATAAGGAATCTACACAAAAAAAGTTGAAATATTTTGATTAGCAATAATGGGTGGCTTTATATTTTGAGCAACGTCACCAACATTCTTAAGGGCTTCAACCATTTTTGCTTTAGTGCTGTTCGGTACTCTTGAATCAAAAAATGCTAATGCAACGTTTTCAGGATTTAAATACCACTAATGGCTTTGCATTTTTTTAATGGCAACTCGCGACAAGTCTTTGTCAATACTTTTAAAATAGTGTGCGTTTTGCAAGAACAAAAAATCATTGTAGGGTGCATGAATTGGGAAGTTACATGAAAACCAAGCTTCGACGTATATTGTTACTATAAAAATGCAAATTTTTCGCAAGTCATTTTCTTCTTGTTTCGGAAATTAAAACTCTTCGCGAAACAAAAACATTTTTAGGCTGTTAATAGCTTTTGACATCCATCTAGCGTGATGAACTGCACCCGGTGCTCGAAACTTTAAGGTGTTGGGGTTTTTTGATGTTTTCCCTAAAAATATTAAAGTGAGTTCTAGAAGTTCCTTATAGTCGTCTCTTGGCTGTTTTTCTGTGAGCATTGTCTCAACAAAACTTACAACACGACAGCTGAAATTTTTTAAATGTCGGAATGCCGTTTTGTCTTCAATCCCAGAACGAAAGTTTTGTAAATAAAATTTTGGTCATGCAGTCTTAATTGCTCGAAAATGGCCACATTCGGACTTCCTTTTTTTTTAATTCTCTTCAAAAATACTTCGCAAAATAATTTCATAGATATGGTGTCTTCATGGTAACCATAAAAGTGATTTTTCTAAAAAATGTCCAATGATAGCGCAGGTCCCGTTTATACGACGGGTGTTAACGGCTGTTGTGTCAAATACCATGGCTTTTATGTGGTCCTTAAGGTTCCATTCTTGAATGACATTGCAAACCGCTAATGCTTGTTGTTTTCCGGTTCACCTTCTAAGGAAGGAACTTGAAGCTACTGCTCATTGCATCCGCTTGAAATAATTATAGGCAGCCTGTTAATTTTATCGTTTCCAGTTAAAGCGGGTAATAGCTTTCCATCCCAATGCAAGCATAGAGCATCTACTGTCATGGCTTTGAATTGTTCTTTCAGAACTAAAAAGTGCTCTTTTCGCAGTCTCTGTCTTGTATTTCGGATGGAACTTCTATCTATCTATCTTCTATCTATCTATATATCGTCATCTTAAAGACCTAATAACCTATCTGCAAAAATTTCAAAATTGAGTTTTTTATGGATTTTTATTCCCTATATCATAACGCATATGTGTGCAAAATTTTGAACATGTAATATTACAAATGACAAAGTTTTTGTACCTAGAGGACCGTTACGCACAAAAAAAGAGAAAAATAAATCATCAAAAATCACGATAAGAGTTTAATTTTGTTGCATAGTGTAATTTAAACAAACATTAAGTACTTTTTTTGCATAAACCAGTAAAAGAAACTACTACTGTAATTATTTAATGTATATAATATTCATGTGTAAAGAAATTTTTATTTATTCATACTAATTAGTACTGCAGATAGGTTATTTTGGTTTCAGATTTTTACAATCCCAAAAAACCTAAGTGTCATAACCAGGGCAAGGGACTTCATACAAATGCATGTTTGTTGTCGGCACTGTGATACCCACCTAAAGTTATTATCTTTGCGAATCACAATATTTCCAGTAAAATGGATATTTTGCTTTAAATGCATGTTTTTGCATATTTTTATATAAATGCATATTTTTCGTCATATTTTGTAATATTTATAAAAAAAAAATTGCTCTATTCTTAGTTTTTTGTTTAGAAATATCTTTCTGTTCAAGGCGAATTCATTATAAGGTGTAGTCAGTGAATCAGCTGGTTATAGTTGTTTCAGCCCTGAAGCTGTAAAACAGTCAAAATTGTATGGGAAAATCTGCTAACTTCGACATTTTCAAGGAGCAAAAACAACGTGTTGGTGTTTGGTACTGAATTACCTACATTTTATTATAAATTCATCTTGTTTCTTTTACTTTTAAAAAGTAGCACATACAAAAACTATACAATTTGTATAATTGTGCACATAATTGTAGAACTAACAATAAAACAGTTTTTGACATTTCATTTTGTTCGCGGTTTTTTTTACTTGAAGAAGCAGCAAACAAAAATAATGTTCGGCGAAGAAAAAATAGAACTCAACATAATATTTTTGATTTACGGCGTAAGAAGTATGACCTAAAATCCAAAAAGTATTAATAAAATAAATGATTTTTAAGGGAAAAAATGCCAAAAGAAAAAATATCAAAAAATAATCTTTTCTGTTTTTGAGTCTTCAAAATAGAGGGAAAAGTACTTTTTTGCAAAGTTTACAAAAAGGTGTTTCATTTAAAAATTTCAAGTAAATCAGCACCTTCAAAGCCAGAAACACAAAGATTTATGATTTATGAAAACGTTTCGCAAACTTTAATTTCAAGAAAATCAACTTTTGGGGATAAGACTAGCAAATTTAGTTTTGAATTGTATAATGCTCTGGTGTCTGCAGATGTACCTCTATATTAGCTAATCAACCAAAATGATAGAATTTTTTTTAAACAAATATAACAATGAAACCATTCCTACGGAAACAACCCTTATAAAAACTTATATCGCCAAGTTGTACACTATACAACTATGTGGCTTTGTTGAAAGAATTAAGTGACATAATTTGTGGCTGTCTATTGACGAAGCAATGGACACTGAAGGACGTTTTGTTGTATACGTAATTGGGATCTTGAATGCAGAAGAAGAACAGAGTAAACACAAATTTTTGTTAAATATTGTAAAGGGAAAAGGTGGATCATGCTTCGATAGCTCGAACTTTCAAAGATTCAATTTCTCTTTTAGAATCCTTTAATAAAAATAAAATTTTGCTCTACTTGCCCTTTTTTTAAGATATCTTACTCAAAAATGTTACATGTCACATGCTAAGCTCATGCCATGCATGAAAGTTTTTAAAGTCACCTTTGTGTTTCAACCATGTATAACAAGATGGCAGTTGAGTATTATGCCAAAAAATTTTGAAGAATTCAAAGATGTGGTAAATAATTTTAACAAAAATAATGCAGTCGCGATAAAAAAGTAAACAATATTTTAAATGTACCTAATATAAAGGCTCAATTAGAATTTATACACTCAAACAATGGGTTTCTAGTCGAGACAATAACCGAACTTCAGGGGCTTAAATCATTGAACACCTCGGTTAAACTCGTTGATGACGCTGTCATTAAAATAAGAAAAGTAGAAGGTCAAATCGGCGAAAAAATAAAAGCCAAAATTTATGCAGTTTTAAAAAAGAATGCCGGATTTAAAAAAGTTAAAGAAATGGGTAATATTTTTAATTTACCTTCCAGTAAAGAAAAAATTGTAGACAATGAATATTCTACAAAGGAGTTGACCACTTTTAAATATCCACCTATTACATCCGTTGATGTCGAACGAACATTTTCAATGCTTAAATCTGTTTTAAGACCAAATAGAATGAGTTTTACATTTGATAACTTAAAAAAAAACTTTATTTATATACTATATAAATATATCTTTATCTACTACTACTTTTTAAATTATGTTTTAAGTTTTTAAAACTGAATGAAATGTATTGATGTTTTTTTTTTTTTTTGTTAAATATGGTTAAATAAATATATTTTTAATGCATATTTTTTACTTTTATTTTTGCATATTTTACGATTTTTAGTGCATGTTTTATGCGCATATTTTGCGATTTTAAGTGCATGAACTTCCTTGCCCTGGTCATAACATAAGCTGTGATTAGAAAAACAAAATTTTCTCAACCCATATATACTACTGGTTTCATTTTAATCAAAATGTGTAATTTTCGTTTTAATATCGTTAATAGTTCCAATTTTATAACGTTTTTTCTCTCTCCTGTAAACTTTTGAAAACTGCAGATAGGTTATTTCGTCTTTTAGGTGACGATATACTACTGGTTTCATTTTAATCAAAATGTGTAATTTTCGTTTCAATATCGTTAATAGTTGCAATTTTATAACGTTTTTTCCCTCTCCTGTAAACTTTTGAAAACTGCAGATAGGTTATTTTGTCTTTTAGGTGACGATATATAAAATCGGATGTATGTATGTATGTGTGTATGTAACGTATGGTCTCCAAAACGGCTGGGCCGAATTTGATGAATCTTTAGAATATTCAGGCGGGTGACACTGTAAAGTCTGATTTTTTTTTTCATTTTGCACCACCAATGACTTCTAAATAATTTGGACGATTTTTTCTTTAAAATTAACTTAAATTTATACGAAAAGAAAATTTTGCCCCGCCCACCTTTTTCGAATTATCTAAAATCAGAAAACGGCTCCATCGATTTGACAAATTTTTCTTTCAAATGTTCATACTAATCCATTTTAAGTTTTCATCGAAAGAAAAATTTACCACGCCTACTTTTACGCCCACTTTTTCTATTAAGCGCATAACTTGAGAACGGCTTGACCGATTCAAACGATTTTTTCTTTAAAATGATTGCCATGGTCCAACTTAGGTTTTTACGGAAAGAAAATTTTGCCCCGCCCACTTTTTTCGATTTACCTAAAATCAAAAAACGGCTCCATCGATTTCACTAATTTTTCTTTTAAATGTTCGTATTAATCCATTTTACGTTTTCATCGAAAGAAAAATGTATCACGCCTACTTTTACGCCCACTTTTTCTATTAAGCGCATAACTTGAGAACGGCTTGACCGATTTGGACGATTTTTTCTTTAAAATCATCACCATGGTCCAACTTAGGTTTTTGCGGAAGGAAAATTTTGCCCCGCCCACTTTAGCGCCCACTTTTTCGATTTATAGATTTTTATTTAAAGGCCGCAAATTTCGTTTTAAGCTCAATTAAAATCGTCTGGTAATACAACACTAATGTTTGCTTAGGGCCAGCAACGCGGACCGGGTCAGCTAGTTTATAATATAATTTTGTGGATCTAGTTCTAACGCTTCAACTGTCGCAATAAGAATATGACTGCTTTTCTGTCGCTTGGCCTTATGAAAATTTAAAGAACACTGTTTGCGAAACAAATGGGCATTTTATGAACATGTTAGTATGAAGTATAGGGTTTTTTTTCGATAATTTCTAGTTTATTTTCTAAATATACGATTTACAGAAAATTCGGTTAGAGCTATGTTGTAATAAAATTAATATTTATTAAATTATGAGACATACATATGTATATAAAAAAAAACATTTTTTCAAACATTGGAGGGCGTGGCGACTCGTCTTAATCTAAACTGATTCGTATAAAATTTTTTTAGGAGAGTTTTTCCCTTATACCAATCGATTTGGGGTACAAGAGTATGAAAAAATCAGGAAAAAAAATTGTTCGATATAGCTAATAACCACCCTAATGTACATATATAATGTGAAATACGTACTGAAACATCAAAAATCTGAAAAAACGTCGTGCTACATCAACTTCAGGTTTTACGAAAGCACTAATAGAGAATTGGAATAATATTACGCCTGAAATAACTAAAAAGAAATCGGCATAATCTATGGCGCCTCGTTTATCTGATGTGATAAAAGCAAAATAAACCCATACAAATATAAAATTTAGTTTTTTAACATAAAATAAAAATATCGTATGTAAGACTTTTATAAAAGTACATAAACTGATAAAAATTAATTATTTATAGAAACTGGGAATTATTTCCTTTCGAAGGTTACTTTATGTTATTTTCAACATTTTGTTTTTATATTTTTCGAATTTATTCTATGAACTAAATTTCAGTTATTTTATTTTTGTAAAGTCCTATTCCTTAAATTTTTCAGAAAAGACTTTATAAATTCGAAAAATATAAAAAAAAATTAATATTATTAATTTAGAAACTGGGAATTATTTCCTTCCGAAGGTTACTTTATATTATATTCAACATTTTTAATTTTTCGAATTTATTCTTCCAAAGGAAGGCTTACACAGCGTTTACATTTGCCAGTACTGGCAAGACAGTAGCAATTCATTCAAACTTTTTCACTAATACATAAACACTTTTACAGCTATTTTGTTTTTGCATTGTTTTGCCAACTAATATGTATATGCTTACTGTCTTGCCAGTACTGGCAAATGTAAACGCTGTGTAAGCCTTCCTTTGGAAGAATAAATTCGAAAAATTTAAAATGTTGAATATAATATAAAGTAACCTTCGGAAGGAAATAATTCCCAGTTTCTATTTGTTAAAATAGTTGAGTTAAATACATTCAATTTATAAAGTAACACTATCCAGTGAGACACAAAGAATGCTGATGAAGGCCGTAGCGGGCCAGAAAATGCATTACATTCTGCTGGTGTCTAATAATTGTAAATTTTTCTGTACATTGCTTTCCAAAGGAAGGCTTAGGTAAAATGTAAAAAGAAAATACAATATAATAGTCTGGTAGTGTATAAAGTCATTTCTGAAAAATTAAAGGAATAGAACTATAACAAAAAAGCTTTATAAAATACATAACTGAAATTTAGCTCACAGAATAAATTCGAAAAATTAAAAATGTTGAATATTATTAATTTATGTTATGAAATATAATTCAAAAAAGTTAAAATATTTTTGTTTCTTTTTTTCTGGTCAACATTTTAAATAATAAAACATAATATAAAAAATGCAGCACACTTTTGAAGGTCTGTGTCTTCATCAAGTCAAATCCGAGGTGCTCCACCAGATAAAAGGTTAAAATGCCTTCTAGAAGGCTTTTATGCTCCTTCCATACTCATATCTTTTTTACACACGTTGTCATTGCGGGGTAGGCCTTCCGCTCTCGCTTCTTTTGCAGTTACAAAAGAATGGTAACGGGATCAAAAAAATAATTCTTTTGTGCAAAAAAAAAAAACAATGTAAACAATTTTAATCCTTCTATTCTCGCTTCTCATAGAAGGGAATGTAAAATGTGTAACCTATCTTTTATAAAAAAGAGCCGAGGTCTTCTATGAGTCATTCTTTTGCAGTTAGATAAGAATAGTAATAAGGCCTGAAGTAAGAAGGTATCCTGCGTTTTTCGCTGGGTATCTACCATAGTTGGGGGTAGTGCACTAAATATTGATTCAAATCAGCAGTGCACTATCACTAAATAAAACTGCCAAAAAATAAGTTTGCACTCTTTTTTTCCCTGCTTTAGTGATGATTGTTATTTTTTTAACTACCACTAAAAAAATTTTTGTGATATTGCAAATTTTTTACTGTTATTTAACGCAGATTGAATGCAAAATTCTGCACTCAATTCAAATAGTGCAAAATTTTAACATGCAACCAAAAAAGCTGAATACAAATATTGTCTCACTAAAATTTAAAAAACGTAACTTTGTATGTGCATGGTTTTTGATTTCTTTTGAGGTATGCATATCCTCCAAGAACTTTAAACAAAATGAAATTTTGTCAATAACGGTATAATTATTGGCATTTATCTTGAAAAAACAAGTTTTTGCTTTAAAATTTAGTGCAACCTTTTTAGTTGCATTGAAATGAGTGAAGAAAAAAGAAATTTGCAATAAACTGATGATTGCTTTTTTTTAGTTACAGGGCAAAATTTTTTAACATCACTATCACTCATGTTTAGTGAGGCTAGGCTGCAAATTTCTAATTCATCACGCAACATGAACAAAATGATTGCAATATTTTTGCACTATCACTAAGTGTGAGTTAAAACTGCAAAATGAGTGCACTACCCCTATATATAGTAAATACACACAAATACCTTTAAAACGATACATGTTTCATTAAAATCGGTGGAAGATAAGGAAATTTGGGATAATTATATCTTAATAATCTAATAGAACCTTTACAGAATATATCGGTCAGCACTAGTCAGATCACCGAACTAGTTAGAATACCGGTGATCTTCTTGTGGAATATGTATAAAAACTATTGAATATGATAAATGTGGAAAACCGAAGAGCTGGAACTAAGTACAGTCATACTACGTCAAACCATAAGCCAATGCGAAATGAAATGCAAAGGCTGACAAACAAGGACCTCCCTTAAAATATAGTGACAATAAAGTACAAGGATGCTTCTCAAGCGGTTTTACGAAAACACAGAATATAATTTTTAAATGAACAAAGTTGCCACATTGTCAATTGTTACAATAATATTTTTTTTTTATACCCTCCACCACAATTAGTTGTGAAGAGGGTATATTAAGTTTGTCATTCCGTCTGAAACTTTTTTATTATTCATCTCAGACCCCATAAAGTATATATATTCTGGGTCTTTGAGTAATTCTAAGTCGATTTAGTCATGTCCGTCTGTCTGTCCGTCTGTTGAAAACACGCTCGCTTTCGAACAACTCAAAAGAAATGAACAAACTTGGTTTGTAGATATCCTAAGCAGTTTGGGATTGAAATCCAGCAAAATCGGTTCAGTAGGACCAGAGCTATGAATAAAAATGTGAAACCACCACCAAAAAAAATTGATAATTTTGTTACAAAAAATAACATAAATGATGGAAGAAGGTACGGAATGAGATAAGATTTTGCAAAAATGTGTTTTATTTGACTGGAAATCACGCTATTAAATTTCTTGAAGATCCGCCCATAATTTACCCTAAGCCCCATATAAACACTACTCCCGGAAAACAGTTAAGTACGCCTTAAACCGTAAAAAATAACGCTAGCGTAACAAAATTTGGTACGTCACAGTTTTTTAGGACTATAAATGATACTGTGAAATTTCGTGAAGATCGGTAAATAATTTACCCTAGGCCCCATAGAAACCCTACTCCCAGAAAACAGTTTAGTACACCTAAAACCATAATTAATAATGCTAGCATAACAGAAATTGGTACGTCACAGTTTTAAAGGATTAGAAATGACGCTGTGAAATTTCGTGACGATCGGTCCATAATTTACCTCAGGCCCCATATAAACCCTACTACCGGAAAACAGTTTAGTACGCAAAAAGCACACAGAGATGAAAAAAGTGACGTTTGAAAAATGCCCAAATCATTTGCGAGGGCAGCTTTCGAAGAAAGAGAAAGAAAATGTTTTTTGGTGGTGAAGTGGCAATGTGTAAAAACAGGCCTCCACTATCAACACGAATTGCGTAATCAAAACAAAAAATGCAAAAAGGACAGCTTTCGAAGAAAAAGACAGAAAAAAACCCAATATTTTCTGTCTCGTGACGCCTCTGTATGCTCTGTGTTAGTACGCCTAAAACCGTAAAAAATAATGCAATCATAACAAATTTTGGCTCGTCACAGTTTTAAAGGACTATAAATGATACTGTGAAATTTCGTGAAGATCGGTACATAATTTACCCTAGGCCCCATAGAAACCCTACTCCCAGAAAACAGTTTAGTACACCTAAAACCATAATTTATAATGCTATCATAACAGAAATTGGTACGTCACAGTTTTAAAGGATTAGAAATGACGCTGTGAAATTTCGTGATGATCGGTCCATAATTTACCCTAGGCCCCATATAAACCCTACTACCGGAAAACAGTTTAGTCGCCTAAAACCATAATTAATAACAAATCGTCACAGTTTAAGATAATAATAACATCATACAGATATTACTCCTTTAACATTCGAACTGTCGGTGGAGGGTATCAAAGATTCGGCACAGCCGAATATAGCACTCTACCTTGCTTTTATTGAATCTTTCTTGTCGAAAATTACAATTGGGCTATTCACAAGGTAGTCATAAAGTTGTAAAGTCATATGTCCTAAAAAAATTACAAGAAATATATATGACTGCTGTGGGGAAGCGCTTATAATTTAGTATTATAATGAACAGTTACGACGAAATAATGAACACAGCATTAAAATTTGTATTTTGTTTCAAACAGAACAATATTTTTTTTAAACAATTGTAAAATATTATTTAGGACATTATGACGATATGACTTAATAGCACACCTTGTGAATAGCCCAAATATGTATTCAAAGCTTAATCCTAATTCTTATTTGTATTTGTTAGCCGTTACAAACGTAACCGCTAATTAATTGCATTCAAGTGTCAAAAAAGCCTGCTAGGCTCAAAGTGTGGGATCTTTTCAGCGTCCGGTGACCTTCGACCTTTATTAGATCCCGAGCGAGGTAGTTAGGATGGACCATTAGTTTATCTACGTATTTGACTGAATACTTTTTAATTTCTTCCTAGATGGTAGCGATGTTAAGATCTCTGTGGATAATGTCATTACGTATATACCATGGGGCGCAGACAATTTGCCGTATTATCCTAGACTGTCTATTTTGTAGCTTCTGGATGTTTGATGCGCATGCAGTACCCCATAATTGGATGCCATATGTCCATATTGGTTTTATGATAGACTTGTATAAGAGAACTTTGTTGTCTAAGGATAAGTTTGAGTTTCGACCGATTAGCCAATGTAGTTAAGCTGCTTTAAGTTTTATAGCCGTTATTTTTGCTTCAATATGACGAGACCAGGTCAGGCGTCTATCTATATGAATTCCCAAGTATTTAACATGGTTTTATACCGGAACAGTGATGTTATTTATTTTTACAGCAGGGCACGTTTGTCTTCTGAGCGTGAAAGTTAAGTGAGCACATTTAGCCGGGTTAACCTTTATTTTCCATTTTTCTAGCCAGGCTTCTAGTTCATTGATGTGGGACTGTAAATGCTGCGATGCTTCTTTTGGGTCCTGATTAACACTAATAAATGCTGTGTCGTCTGCAAACGTAGAAGTATGTGTTGTTGGCATATCAGCTGTATATATTATATACAGTAACGGCCCTAATATGCTGCCTTGAGGGACATCTGCAGATATTTTCTTGGTGGGGGAGTATTGGTTTTTTGATCTAACCATGAATGTTCTGCCAGTTAAATAGCTCTCAAGGAGTTTATGAGTGTTTTGTGGACGCATTCGTGTTATTTTAATGATCAGCCCATCATGCTAAACTTTGTCGAATGCTTGGGGGTTTTATCGGCCGTATAAAAAGTGTTCCTAGGTTGTAATTTAGATAGTTTGCATTACTATCTTATGGCGTTTTCTTTTCTAAAAAAAGTGTTGCATAAGTGTTACATGTGACTTGGCAACATTTTTAAATGCTCCCCTAATTTTAAAGAAGTGTTTCATATTTTACGTTTACAAAAGAACACAAATTTCGGCATTAAAAAATAAAGTACAATTAGCGGAAGGTAAATTCAATAACAGGTGGTGGCAAGACTTCAACAATCCAAAGCCAACTGAAACAACATAAGTTTTTTGTATTGCATTGTTAGTGTTTACTGCTCGAAACTTGCCACAACCTTGTACTGAATTCGCCTTGATCTAGTGCTGCACTCATGCCCCTTTAATTAAAATAAGTGTTGAACATGTAGCATTTTTTTAATTTTAAAGGGAACATCTTCAGAAAAGAACGCTTTACACTTTTACAATAACACATGTTTTTCGGAAAAGAACATAAACAAATGTAAAAGGCAGAATAAATGCAGAATTTTAGTCAGAAAAGAAAACGCCATTACTCGTGTCTATCACATCATCGCTTCTGTAATCGACAAATTCGCCCCTGGGTACAAGCAGAGAAAAAATATGGTTGGGCATGGTTACGGCAACAACACTATGTTCAATGTAACAATATATTGTTGTCGTACACAAATAATTGTTATTTTTATTTAATATCAACAATATTATAGTTACTGTAAGCATATCAATGTTTATCGCAATTATGAATTTGAGTATTGTTGACCGAAAAATAATTATTTTTCTAACAACTTAATTATGATAACTTTCTAAACATATTATATTTCTCACAACCATATCATGATATTTAATAGCCATAACATGATAACTTTCTATACGTTTATCATATTATGTTAACGATGCAATCAAACTATTTTTACTCTAATCATATTATGTTAGCGCCATTTGTAAAATAATTTTGAAGCAGTTATGTCGTTTTTTTTTTTAATTGTGAGCGGTTAAACAATTAAAAGATAAAATTAAAATATTAGCGGAGTTCATTCAAGTATTAGTGATGTAATAGTGCAAATGCAAAATATCATAGTTTTTTTGTAAAATCCAACAACAAAACACACAGGGATTTCGTTATATTTTATAAAAGTGCTACGATATTTCATCCACATCTTAAAATCGAAAAAATGGACACACGCGGTTGCCCATGAAAACCACAGATTTTTCATTTGCTCTTTTGCAAGCCTTATATTGAACTCCGTCCGCTATTTGATTAACATTAAGAAAAATTGTAAAAATTTACAAAATAAAAAATCGATTCAAAAATATTTAAATTTATTTTTTATTTTTATGACAGCTATGAAAGGTGCTTATCATAATATGATTGCTTCTAAATTTATTATGATTACCATGATGATAATATGATTACTTCTTAGCTTATTATGATTAACATGACAATAATATGATTTATTTCTTAGCTTATTATGATTAACATGACAATAAATTGATTACTTCTTAACTAAGTATGATTAACAGAATAATAATGTGATTAAGGGAAAAATATTATGATGACATATTATGAGTATATTTAGTCATAATATGATTCAATAATAATCTTAATATGGTGACTACAATCATAATTCTTATCATAACATGTTGCTCTTAGAATATGTTTTCCACAACCATGTTTTTTCTTTGCGTGTAATAACAGTACAGACCAGTAAAAAAGGCTGTCCAACCGAGCAGGCTGTTAAAATGACTGTACTGCTAATTTGGGAAAATGCTTTATAAATTACTTAAGCTGTGGCTCAATTTATTTATTACAGGTATATAAAATAAAATAATACTTTTAAATAGTAAAAAAATCAAGATTAATTTAGAAAATAAATAATAATAATTCTAAAACAAAACAAAAAACTTTCTAACACCTACAGCAAAACTATACTGTTGTTAATTTTTTGTTATTTATTTTGATCACATTTTAGTTGAATCTATTTTTTGTTTTCAATCAATAGCGATATTCAGAATTGAACTAATTACAGCACGCTTGCTTGCTTTTTAAAATTGTAAATAAATTAATAAAAACTTTTTATTTATTTTTAAAGTAATAATGGAATTATATGCAAAATTAGAAACTAAACAAACTTTTACGACTTGTTTTCCTAAACAACAAAACCCCTTTTGAGTTAATGAATGATGTAATTGCAGTTTGCACTTTGTACGTTTATTTTTTTTTTTTCAATATCTTATTTTATTTATTTAATATAAATATTAGAAACAGCATTTAAAAACAGAGCATGAAAATCCAAATAAAAAAAAATCCTAACAAAAAATGCAATAAAAAATTTTACGTTTTTGTAACAAGTTTTCTCTGAGGCCTCCATAATAGGAAATATTCTTCAAAGCCCCCCATTAAACTTGGTATTATGACCATAATGATCGTTAATATAAATGAATGAAATTAGACAGACTAACAACTAGACAGACAAACAAACAACACCAATCGAGAAGCATTTAATGCAGTCCAACTGTCGCGCCAGTCAAACTGTTTGTAAATATGTGTTTCTGTTTGTTTGATAGACAATTTGAAGTTTTTAAATGGATTTGATTTACAACAACATCAAAATTCGTTTTGGGTTTTCGATCTGACAATAAATTTTATTTAACAATGTCCTTCATTAAATGCGCAAACGTGAATTCAACTTGTAAGTCAATCTTTGTCATAAATCTAAATTTAAAGCCAAAAACTAGAATGAAATAAAATGTATTTATTCAGCGCCTGAAAAGTCTTAGAAAATATCATTTAAATTATGATGTTTAACCATTCTTATGATTTTATGTTTATTGCACGTTTAATCTGTTCAATAAATATTATAAATAGAATTAAGTTTTTAAGACTTTATTTTTATTAGTAAAAAATAAGTTTCTATAATTTATTTTTTATGCAGACAAGTGGGCGGAGAAGCTTTTTAACTTGGCTAAGTTTTAATTGTTCTCGTTTTTACAGCCGCAATTTTTGGTAAAATATGTTAGAATAACCAAAGTTCTAATAGTTTTTTTTAATATGGCTAGCTTCCTAAATATTCAAATGAGCTGTCTTAATGTTTTGAGTTTGGCATACATACCGTCATCTAAAATGCAAAAGGCCCTATCTATATCATGATAAATTTCACTAAGCTTAATTAATTAATTAATTTTTCTTGTAAAACCTACCAGTTTTTTTTTTTTTTTTTTTTGACAATTTACAATGCTGCATATTATACTAACTGTTAGTTAAGTCTTTTACCGTTTATCATATAATCTTTTGTAGATAGAGCCTTATGTTTTCTGTCAATAAAATCGGTAATTTTCAATTGTACGAACCTTATTTTAGGTTAAATGTCTACGTCAATAAGCAAAATTTTCGTATTTGGATCGAGAAAATCCTCAAGACATTAACGAATCGCAATTACATGTATCGGGTGATTTTTTAGCTATTATATTTTTGGCAACACTGGTTTAAACAGCTGACGCACGGTTCGTATTTTGTTTCACTGTCAAACATCTTCAGTTTGGTCTATAATTTAACCATGAATCGTCTTACAAACGAACAACGCTTGCAAATTATTGAATTTTATTATCAAAATGCGTGCTCTGTTAAGAAAGTTCATCGCGCGCTTCTTCCATTTTATGGTCAGTTTAATCGACCCACTGAAGCGGCTATTTGGGCTATTGTGACTAAATTTCGCACTAAATTTATATTGTTGGACATTAAACCACCAACACGCTTATGTAGAGTGCGAAGTGAAGAAAATATCGCAGCTGTATCGGCCTGTGTTAATGATGACCATCAATTATCGATTCGTCGCCGCACACTGGTTCATATTTTGAGAAGGCGGCCAAAATTACTTTTTTTTATGTTCTCCGATTTTAAAATTTTTTTATTCATGTGAAAGTAAATACTAGTAAGCCTCGGGAGCCAAAAAATTTCAACCCTATTTCAACTATTTCATTGAGTACAGGGTGGTCCGAAATGGACTTTCTCAATATTTGGTTATAGTTTTCAATTTCTGAGTCAATTTTTGAAGTTGAAATGCTCATAACTTTTTTGTTTTTTAAGATTGTTTGACAGAATAAGTTTTGTGTATTAGTTTATTTTATTAGCTATTTAACTATTTAATTTTTTTAATGTCTAAATTTCCCGGAAATTTCCTACTTTATAGAGCATAAGTCCTGCCCGTCAAAACGCGTCAAAAAAAATCTATACTCTCTTGTAGTCCAGAATCTAACCTACATTTCTATACCCCATTGTACACACGTCTGGATACGATCTTGAGAACTACAGCATTTCTGTGTCCCAAGGTAAGATATTCGGTTCAAAAAATAAGTCCTGCAAGTATACATTACTGAAATTAAAGAAGATGAGTCTTAAAGAATTTTCGACAAATAAAGCAGTTCAGGCCACATAAATTATCTAGCACGTCAGGTTATCAATTAATTTGGAGAAGGTAAAGGTATTGCCATTGTTATGAACTTATTGTGGGTGAACGGATGCTGCAAAACGAATAGGCGACATAAATAGACTAACACGTTAGATTTCTGAGTAAGTTAAAAGGTTAAACATTAGTAAATAGCCGCAACATAAACTACATAGTTTAATTACCTGAAAATTGCAACTTAATTTAAAAAATGGAAGAGCAGGTAAATGGTAAAAAAACTAGCACGCAGTTATATTTTACGTGAAAATTACCTACATGTTACCTGTTAATATATTGCCGGTATGTTATCCTTTTAAAAAGTGTGAAAACATTTTTTTATGTTTCAAAGAAATGCTAATAAAAGATTAATTTTTTTTTTAAAAAGGGTTTTTATGTTTCAAAGAAGTGGTTACAAAAGATCATTTAAAACAAGTTAGAGTGCTATATTCGGCTGTGCCGAATCTTTGATACCCTCCACCGACAGTTCGAATGTTTAAGGAGTAATATCTGTATGATGTTATTTTTATCTTAAACTGTGACGATTTGTTATTAATTATGGTTTTAGGCGACTAAACTGTTTTCCGGGAGTAGGGTTTCTATGGGGCCTAGGGTAAATTATGTACAGATCTTCACGAAATTTCACAGTGTCATTTGTAGTCCTATAAAACTGTGACGTACCAAATTTTGTTACGCTAGCGTTATTTTTTAAGGTTTAAGGCGTACTAAACTGTTTTCCGGGAGTATTGTTTCTATGGGGCCTAGGGTAAATTATGTACCGATCTTCACGAAATTTCACAGTGTCATTTGTAGTCCTATAAAACTGTGACGTACCAAATTTTGTTACGCTAGCGTTATTTTTTAAGGTTAAAGGCGTACTAAACTGTTTTCCGGGAGTATTGTTTCTATGGGGCCTAGGGTAAATTATATACCGATCTTCACGAAATTTCACAGTGTCATTTGTAGTCCTATAAAACTGTGACGTACCGAATTTTGTTACGCTAGCGTTATTTTTTAAGGTTTAAGGCGTACTAAACTGTTTTCCGGGAGTAGTGTTTATATGGGGCTTAGGGTAAATTATGGACGGTTCTTCAAGAAATTTAATAGCGTGATTTCCAGCCAAATAAAACAAATTTTTGTAAAATCTTATCTCATTCCGTGCCTTGTTCCAGCATTAATGTTATTTTTTGAAACAAAATTATCAATTTTTTTAGGTGGTGGTTCCACGTTTTGATTCATAGCTCTGGTCCTATTAAACCGATTTTGCTGGATTTCAATCCCAAACTGCTTAGGATAACTACAAGCAATTTGGCACCAAGTTTGTTCATTTCTTTTGAGTTGTTCGAAAGTGAGCGTGTTTTCAACAGACGGACAGACAGACGGACATGGCTAAATCGAATTAGAATTACTCAAGGACCCAGAATATATATACTTTATGGGGTCTGAGATGAATAATAAGTTTCACACGGAATGACAAACTTAATATACCCTCTTCACAACTAATTGTGGGGGAGGGTATAAAAACTTCTATCAAAAGTATAAAAATGCATGCATTCATAATTTTACCTTCATTATTGTCTAAACAATGGCTAAGTTCAGTTATAAAGTTCTCGTAGATATATATTTTCAACAGAAAGATGAAAAAGATTTTGTGTTACACATAATGAATAATCCATTCTTTAAATTATGCAACGAACAAGAAATCAAAATTCATAAGATAAAAATTTTTCATTTACATTAAGAAAACGGTACCTTAAATATTCAAGAAACAAGAAAACGTTTTACTTACGCAACGAAAAATGGCTAACAAATGATCTGATTTTTAAGAAGCTGTCAACAACCGCTAAGGAAACTGGAAAAGTGGGTGGGCCCGCAAAACAAATTGACAATTGCAGTGAAAGATCACGAAGACGCAAGCTTGCAAATGTCAATGAAAAATTTCTCATAGTATGATAAAGGATTCATTTCTGCATCAAATTCAACCAACGCGAAATAAGAAAACAAAAATTGCAATAATTGAAAAAATAGTGGAAGCGAGCCCTAAACGCACAAAGAGGATTTTAAAAAGTATGCCTAAACCAACTGAAGAAATGAAATTTACTCCTGGAGAAGCATTTGCACTATTTTTGGATTTAAAACTGACAAAAAATCAGTATACAAAACTGCGAAAGCGAACCAATGAAAAAAATTGTGGAATTTTTTCAGCATATCGAGATTTAGTTTCTGTCAAAAAAGAGTGATTACCTTCACAAACGGCTATTAGTGTAACTTCAAGTTCAGCAGAAGTAAAATTGCAGGCTCTTCTCGAACACACTGCAGAACGATTATTAAATACACTTGATGCTGACTGTTTAAAAAAACTTAAAAATTGCAGCATCACTTTATTTTCTAAATTGGGATGTGATGGAAGCTCTGGTCAGACACAATACAAGCAATGTAATTCAGAAAACTCATCTAATGCTAACTTATTCATGGTATCTTTAGTTCCATTACGTTTAAGAAAAACTTATAATGGCTTAGAGCCGTCAACCAGTAGAGTTACAGAAATGGATGTTTCAATGAAGCATGCGAATTTGGGATGTCCCCTCTTCATACCAGCATTCGTTTTATGGAGCATATTCTTAAATTGGGCTATGATTTGGAATTTTACCCGTTAGGCGAAACAGTGAGAAAAAACAAAGAAAATGTGGAAAGAAGGAAGCAAACAAAAAAACAAATTCAAGAAAAATACCTTCACCTAGGCCTTATAATTGATCAGTCAAAACAAGGAGAAGGAAATTCAAATGATGGAAACACTACAAGGAGATTCTTTTCCGATCCAGAAGCTGCAGCATCTATCACAGGAGTACATTTTGAATTAATAAGACGATTCCAGATCATTTTACAAGTTATATCATGTAGCAGAAAGATAAATGCAAAAAAATTTGGCCAGTATGCAAATGAAACAGCAATTCTTTATAACAAAAAATACTCTTGGAGACATATGCCAACCACAGTTCATACAATTTTATACCATGGGGAACAAATAGTTCAACACAATATGCTACCAATTGGAGATCTATCTGAAGAAGCGCAAGAAAAAAGGAACAAAGACTACAGATTCTACCGCGAGCATAACACAAGAAAAATGTCCAGATGTTGTACTAATGAAGATCTTATTACTATTTTGTTGTGCACATCAGATCCATATATCTGTGGTTTTCATGGGCAACCGCGTATGTCTTAAAATAAAATTTTTCAGGAGATCCAAAAAAACCCATTCTAGATCAAACTATGGGTTAGGTATTGCACCTTTTGAGCTTTGTAATTGAGTTAAAACATCGGAATGGGTCTATCTATTATCAAAAATTTAAAAAAAAAAATGTAAAGAGCGCTTAAAATTAAGCAATATAGCATCAACATTTCAAAATCGAAAAAATAGAAATACGCGGTTGCCCATGAAAACTACAGATATGTCCAGTATTCGACAAAAATGGAAATCAACCTCAATCGAATTAGAGGAAGAAGCTAAACAACTTCTGGAAAATGAAACCCAAAGCTATTTAGAAGAAATTTTTACTAATATTGTTTTATTTAAAATTGTCTATAGATTATAATTTGTTTTTGATTTAAGTATATATTTGTATTAATATATACCCAGCGGGAAAACTCAGAAGACCTTCTTACTTCAGGCCTTTTTAAAGGCCTGCTAAAAAATTTTTTTGATTTAATTACTATTCTTACGTACCTGCTAAAGAATGTCTTATAGAAGGCCTCGGCTCTTTGGTATAAAAGAAGCGAGAAAAGAAGTAGTAACATTTTTTGTTTTGTTTTTTTGCACAAGCAAAAGCAAAAGAGTTCAGATCCCTTTACAAAAACAAAGTAACATATGTTGTAAATCATTTTAGTTGAAGTTGAAAAGAGAAAGAGTAAAATTTTTTGTTTTGTTTTTTTTTTCGCCAAAGCGAAACAATTCAGATCCCGTTATAAAAACAAAGTAACAAAGTAGGTAGGTACATATTAAAATACAAAATAAAAAAAATAATGTAAATCATTTTAGTTGAGTTTTGTTCATTAAGGAAGATAGGTACTTAAGCTTAAAAGCTTTTTTTTTATTATATCCATACTTTTATTTACAATCTATTTTACAATATTTAGCAAATTTGATTATTTCAATAAAAAAATTGGTATCACATGTGTTATTAAACTACAATAAGTTTAATACAATATATAAACATACGTTTGTAAAATAGGTATAGATACATATATACAAAGTTAAGTGTTCATTTTCTATATTGGAGATCTGATATGTACATAAAACCTATTCAGTCTTCTAATTTCATTTGTAAGGAAATATTCCTTAATGTTTTAGACTGATAGCCCTTCAATATGACCTTTAATGCATTTGTAGAAGGATGGTCTGAAAGGCCTTTTACCATACCTTTCTTAAAAACCCTTCAAGATAACCTTTTTGCTAAGGCCTTTTGACAGTTATTCTCTGGAAAGCCTTCTAAGAGCCATTTATTTGAAGGCCTTTAAGAAGCTCTGGGGAAGAAAGGAAAGCGGAAGGCCTTCTCCGCAATGACAACGCGTGTAAAAAAGATATGAGTATGGAATGGAGCGAGAAGGCCTTGTTTATCCAAAAGAAGGGGTACAGAGGCCTTCTGGAAGGCTTCCGTACTCCTTCTTTTTCCCGCTGGGTAAAAATAAAATACACATACATCTTAAACCAAAAATAAAAGTTGAATTACCTAAAATGTTATCGATAGCCAAGAATGGTATTTGGGCATTTTTCAAAATATTCCTTTTCAGTTTTATCCTTATAACAACTCGTCTCTTCCCAAAAAAGCCAACCTTTGGCCCCTGTGAATATTGGGACTAAAAAATTCACAGGGGCCAAATATTGGCATTTTCTAACAGGATCTAAGTTCGAAAATAATAAATAAGTATCAGTTGTAAAATACAAGAGAAATAATGATAAATTATAAAAAATCATATTTGAAATATTCAACTTTTACACCGAAACTCAACAAAAAAATGAAAATGCATTTTTAAATCCCCATAACTTTTTCTCCTATCAGTCTAATTTTACGTTTTATAGCAAATTGAAGCCTAACATCGCACCTATCGAGCAAAAAAATCGCATAAAAAAATACCGATCCAGTCAAAAGTTATGGAATTTTGACCGCCTTCTCGTAAAATTTCCCACTGTGCGCCGTTCGCAGCAATTGGGCCTCTGTTACTCAACAACGTGAGATGATATCCCATTTTTTTTGTCCAAAATGCAAGAGTTTGACTTGCATGGTATGTGGTTTTAACTAGACGGTGCCACATGCCACACAGCACACTTAACAATGGACTTATTGAGAGGCGAGTTCGGTGAACATTTTATTTCACGTTCGGGACCGGTCAATTGGCCTCCTAGATCGTGCGATTTAACGCCTCTAGACTATTTTTTGTGGGGCTATGTTTAAGCTATTGTCTATACACACATGCCCGCTTCAATTGACGCATTGGAAGACAACATTGAAGCATTTATTCATGAGATACCGGCCGAAATGTTGGAAAGAGTATGCCAAAATTGGACTAAGCGGATGGACCATTTGCATGAAAAAATCTTCAAACATTCAGTCACCATGGTCGTGACGATAAATGGCGGCTCCTTGCTTATTTCGAAAGATCGTGTTAGACGCACCAAACAGTCAATTTTTATATCGGGTGATTTTTTAAGAGCTATAGGAAAGTTAAAAAAAAAACACATAAAATTCACAAAAATGCATGAAATCTTTATTTGAATCGATAGTACGGTGCACATAATTTAATGTTTGAAGATTATTTCATGCAAATGTTGACCGTGACAGCGCCTTAAATGGTCCATCCGCGGGCATGTGTGTATAGACACGAGCTTTAACATAGCCCCACAAAAAATGGTCTAAAGGAGTTAAATCGCACGATCTAGGCGGCCAATTGACCGGTCCCGAACGTGAAATAAAATGTTCACCGAACTCGCCTCTCAATAAGTTCATTGTTAAGCGTACTGTGTGGCATGTAGCACCGTCTTGTTGAAACCACATGCCATGCAAGCCAAGCTCTTGCATTTTGGGCAAAAAAAAGTTGGATATCATATCTCGGTAGCGCTCACCATTCACAGTTACGTTACGACTCGCATCATCTTTGAAGAAGTACGGTCCAATAACGCCACCAGCCCATAAACCGCACCAAACTGTGACTTTTTCTGGATGCATTGATAGCTCTTGCAATGCTTCTGGCTGATATTCACTCCAAAATCGACAATTCTGCTTATTAACGTACCCATTGAGCCGAAAATGAGCTTCGTCGCTGAACACAAGAAGCGCGCGATGAACTTTCTTAACAGAGCACGCATTTTGATAATAAAATTCAATCATTTGCAAGCGTTGTTCGTTTGTAAGACGATTCATGGTTAAATTATAGACCAAACTGAAGATGTTTGACAGTGAAAGAAAACACGAAACGTACGTCAGCTGTTTATACCAGTGCTGCCAAAAAGATAATAGCTAAACAATCACCCGATATTATAACTTTAAGTTATCATGCAGCTAAAAGAAACACCCTATAGCAGCTAAATGTGCATTTAAATTTTTTTCGATTCGGTGCAAGGACTTGAATATTATCCTCAACAGGGAAACCAGAAATATGCTCTAAAAAACGCGTTCTATGCGCACTACATATGCAGTAAAAACTGGCAAATATGCCCTGAAAAATTTTAAAAATATGCCCTAAAAATTAAAAATTGCTCATTTGAAGATACAATATTCAACAATTTAATAGCAAAATTTAAAAAGAAAACCTAAAAATATTATCGCTTAAGCCCATATTGGGTTAAAATTCATATAAAAGATGTTTGCGCCGAATATTATCTATATATTAACATCCATATGGGTTTTTGTCTTAAAGGGATTTTAGGTACGGTCGCTAAATTGTTAATAAATGTTAACATTTAAAAGGAAGTTACAGCTATTTAAGGATGGGAGCTTTGAGCAAATGTGAACCGATTCGAAAATAATTTAATTTGCAGTAAACTATTTTTGGGACGAATTTAATTTAAATATGTACCATCATAATTTGATAGCTTGCAGACAAAAAGAGTCTAATTTGGATGTAAAATTATAGACCGATTCTCACCATTTGCATAGACTTCGTCCATATTAAATTAAATTACCTACAAAATTGGAACTTTTATTTTGCGCACAAGGCTAACATGGACAAACAACCAGCCAGACGGACGGATGGACATCGTTAGATCACTTTAAAAAGTGATTCTGAGTCGATCGGAATACTAAAAGATAGGTCTAGATACAAATCGCATAACATTTTACGTAAATGACAACCTCCTTTGTCTTACAATTTTAGAGTAAAAATTAAATGTAGATGTCGAAATTGGAGTAACAGATTTTCGAAAAAAAAAAATTTTATTTGCTGCGTAAGCTATTGTAGGCATCTAAAAAAATTGAAAATATGTATATCAAAATATGCCTTAAAAAGGCAAAATATGCGCTATAAACCTTAAAAAATGCTGTAAAACGGTAAAATATGCACTAACAAATCGATGCCAAAATTCATAAAAAGCTCTAAAACGGATAAATATATTGTTTCTGCCTTCATTGGTCGCACAAGGAAAAGCATGCAATTGCATATTTTTGGTTTCCCTGTTGTTTAATTCATGATTTTTGCCTTTTGCTACATTTTTCATATATTTATTGAAATTTTGGAATTTTGGTTTTTGGCTTGCAACAAACAACGTAACGTCTAAACGTGAACGAGTTTTCGAAGGGACTCCAAAAGAAAATACGAATATTTTTGCAGGGTTCTGTCGCATAGCCTGAAAGACTAATACTGTTTATTTGAAAGCCACATTTAGAGTGTTAAGATGTTTCTTAAGTAACTTGAGTTTTATTTAAAAGAAATTATTAAAACAGTGTTCAAAGAAGATTCAGTCTTTTAGCGAAAGTACAATTTACTTGTGGGTCGATTTTTAAAAAAGTTTAATAGGATCCGCCCTTTGGGCCGATAAATAAATACCAAACTATAAAAAGTTTTACTTATTAATGGTGTTTTCTTTTCTACAAAAAAGTATCACCTTTACAAAAGGCTTATGTATAAAATGACTTCCCAACCCTGCAATAATACTATTTCATCAGCTCATTATTTGTTTGGCGCATATGGCAAAAAGTCGTAGTGGAGAAAAACGACAACGAAGGTTTACACGAAGTTCTCTGAAAATATACCCGTTAGAATTTTCACCACTGCTTTCGGCATATGTTTTGAAGAAAAATATAAATTTTTGGGAACTTTCATGAACGAACTTAGAAATTAATAGTATTTTATGCCAATTTTCGGAGCATCCCGGGACATTTTTTTAAATTAATACCGGGAATTTTTGGGAATTTCAAATTAAATTTTTTGAAATTTTAGTTTGTTAGCATCGTTAAAATCAAAAACGAGCAATAAAAATATATTCTTTACTAAAATTACTAAAAACTACATACAAATCGAACTATTTTTCCTATGCCAATAAATCAACGGTCTTTTAATTGCTGATGAAATGTCTAAAAAGCTTCTTGAAGTAGAAAAGTACTATAAAACCAACATCTGTAGATAGCGAGAGCGTATTTTCGGTAGCAGGCAATATACATATCAACAAGGATTAGAAATATAATCTCTGATGAGATTTTAAATGCCAAGTTGCCATTAATAATAACTACTAAATTTAATAAGTTTTAATAATTCGTGATCTCCAAAAAAAAAAAAAAAAAAATAAATATATACATACATATATAATATGCATGTACATATGAATGTAACAATTTACATATTTGGTTTTGTTTTTGTTTCCTGTGGAATTTATAAAGCTAATTTTTTTGGACTGTTGTTGTATATGTGCAAGGCCCGGATTTTTATGCAAATGCATATTTGTTCTCGTCAGTCGGAGATTACCATATACAAAATATGTTTGCGAATCAAGAAATTTGCAGTAAAATGCCATTGATCTGTTAGTGCATATTTTTGCATATTTTGCTTTAAATGCATATTTTTGCATATATTGCTGATATTACATATTTTGAAAAAACTGGTTTTGATTGCTTCATTTTGCCATGCACCCTTCCACAGAAGTGGTAAAAGACAACTTCAATGATATTTATTTATTAGTTTCAAAATGGAAAAATATTTTATAAAGCACCTTCGCGTGTTGCCGCATCTAAAAAGAATTATCCGGATTAATTAATGGGGCACATGGTTGAAAGCAATTATGCTAAAAGCTTTTGCCATTTCAAAGATGCTGCAAAAGGATTCAACAATGGTGAATTTAAGTTTACTGGTATCGCCATAAATAAGATGTATTTTGTGGACGGAAACTTAAGTTAACAAGTTGGTAGAAAGCTTGATAAATTTTACACAAAAATTAAGGATTTAAATATATTGTTTTTAATCCTTAATTACTTGCATATTTAATTAAAATTGTTTTCGAAAACAGCGTAATGAAACTATCAGCATTTAATCATGCACCTATCACTTCCGTTTTATTTTGTTTTGAAAAACAGGCAGTAAACTTTTATTTTGAAAAAATGTAGGGTCAAATATATCTCTAAAGGCATTTTAAAAAACGAAATCAATAAACATTTGATTCGTATGTAATTGCGATCACTTTCGCACTTTGCTTAAGCAAATGACAGTTTCAAAAAATTTTACAAAAAGTTTTCTTTAGTTCAATATGGTTTGCCACTTATGATTAACATGTATTCGCACAGTTGCTCAATCCAGCTTATGCATTATATAGTTGGGCCTTTACAAGTGACTTAATTTACACGATTGTCTTACTGTTTCTTTATATATTTGCGTTTTACTTTATTTTAACTTCTACTTTTGTGGTTATTGCGCCTACCTTACGTTATTGAGACTGAATTTAAACGTTCTTCAGGCTATTTTTGTTTTTTCTTGTTATTTTTATCTGTGTTTTTTATCACTAATAAAAAATTTAAGATTATTTTAACTGCATATTTTTTAAATTTTATGCGCATATATTTCTATTTTGAGTGCATTTTTATGCGCATAAAACGCGATTTTAACTGCGGCCCTGTATATGTGTATATTCGTTTAAAAAAGTAAAAACTTTTGTCTTGAACTCTTTTAATGAAATCATTGTTTTATTCAAAGAATCCCGAGATTTTTTTTTTTTTTTTTTTTTTGTTTTGTTTCCCGGAAATAAAAAAAAGTCCGGGAAATTAGAAAGCCTAGCTGCATACGTATACTTAATGCAGCGTTTTGAATCGTTGACATTTTATTTTGCTTTAACGACTTTTTTTCTTACGACAATGAAGCTAATTTTAATAAACATTAATTAGACTTTGCTATCATGCCGATGTTAGCAAATTTTCGGGAATTTCTGCTAATTGAGCAATTTTTACCGAATTTTTGCCACTTAAATTTGCTTGCTTAAAATTTTAAAAATGTTTGCTAATTTTCGCTATTTTAGCAAACTTTTCCGAATTTTTGCAATTTTCGCGTAGCTTTGTTGACCTTTGAGGCAATCGTCGCCGTTATAAAAATAGTTATACATATACATATATAAACAGAAGTCACCTGTCTTACAGAGCACTATAAACACTGTCGTAAAATGCAATAGTTGCGTTCGAGAACACAAAAGTGTTTACTATTTTTTACTAAACTTTACTGCATTTCACGAAATTGCGTTCGAGTACACAAAGTGCAGTAAATTAGAACATAAATTGAGAGCGAAAAGTGACAGTTCTTGTCTGAGTACTTACAAATTTTTACTGCAGAAATTTTTGCAGTAAAATTTTGTAAATCAAAAAAACATATGTTTCAAAAGGTAAACAAACAAAAGTAACAAATAAAAAGCATACAAATTGTGAAAAAATTGTTGAATAAAAGAAAAGTTGAAATAAAAATTAAACCAATACAAAAAGTGAATAAATATTAATTAAATAAACTTGTTTGTGAAGCATTTATTTAGCTAAATACAAACTTTTGAAATTTTTTTGTTATGTTAATTTTTTAGACTTGTAAAAGTGTGAAGAAGTATTTGGGTACTTAAGTAATCAATAGCAAAAAAATTATTCATGTTCTTTTAAATAATTTAACCCGCTACAAATTAGTAAAATCAAATAAAATGAAAAACAAACAAATATGAAAGATTACATAAAATAGTTTTTTGTATTTTCCAAAAATGTTCGTGTTATAAAAAGTATTTAATCGAGTACCGATAAGAAAACGAGCTAAGTAGTCAAAAGTGTCAATATTTTTCAACACTTCAATTATATGCCATCAGCTGTTGCCTTTATTTAACGAATTTTTACAATTTTGCGTTCGCGTACTTTTTTGGACAACAGCTTTTTGTGAGAGAAAATTTTTAAGTTTACTCATTTACTGCATTTTACTGTAAAAGTACTCAAACTCACCTAATATATCTTATGACATTATTATGGGTTAGCAGTACATTTTAAAAAAACGAACATCATAATTGCATTTATAAAATAAAATGCGACATTTTTTTGAAGAAAAGAACAAATCATTAGTTTTTCAATTATTAAATTATTTTTGAATTTTAAATGTTTACATATTATATTGATTCAAAAAATAAAAACTTACCTCCTTAATCTTTTGGGTATGCAATTTAAACTTCTCCTTTGTTGTTTATATTCTAAAATAAAAAGGATAACTTTAATAAATAAAACAAAATATTTTCAATAATAAAATTAATTCGTTTAATGAGTATCGATAAGTAAAACATATTTAACAGCTTACAAATTGAAGTTAATTAATTTTTTTTTTTTTTGCATAAATAAAATATCCGTAACCACATTTTCAAATTATGTATTATTAAACGAAAAATATAAAAAAAAAATCCATAAATTAAAAAGAACAGTAAATTAAATATGTACAAGATTACAAATTAAGATATTGTTTTAATCTTCTATAGTATAAAACAATTTGTCTGATGATGCAAAAACTCACTCGAAAAATACTAATACTGTAGCATTTTTAAATTATAGTTAATTGAGTAACATTTATAGTAAAAAATTAAATCATTGCACGAAAAACTTCGTAAGTATTTTCAAATTAGTTTGAATCTAAATGATTTTAAAATTATTTAATTATCTGCAAAAAACTACTAGATTCCACGATCACAAGACAAGCGGTGTTACTACCTTTTTTTAATAAGTGCCGGTTCACACACTAATGGTGTTTTCTTTTCTACAAAAAATGTGATATTTTTAAAAAAAATGCAATTTGGAGTCTGTTTCTTAAAAATGTTGATCCCGAAAAGGGTGGCTTGTTTTATTCTAAAAACTCACCCTTTTTGGAAGCAAAATTTTTATAAAACAGAGACCAAATTGAATTTTTTTAAATAAAATGTCTCACTTTTTTGTAGAAAAGAAAACACCATAAATAAAGAAATTGCATTCTTTTTCCCCTCCTCTCCTAAAAGCTCAAGGCTTGACGAGTCAAACTTGACGTGTGTGGAGCGATACTAAATTAGATTATATACTTTTTTTTGTACTTCTGCATTACGCCATTTTATGTTTCAGAATCAAACTCATATAAACTCTTTTGTTTACAAATATTTTTATATGTAGTTTAAGGAAAATTACATCTATCAGGGGTGTTCTGGAAATCGAAAACGCAACACGCAAGAATTTTAAACGTCGTTTTTTCATAAGATTTATGAATTAAAAGAAGTTTATGACAAACATTATACAAATATTTCTCTGTTAAACAGAATTTTAAAACAAAAATTACAAAAAGTAGATTAAAAGTGCATAAAAAACAACTTCCAAATTCTTGAATTTTGCGTTTTCGATTTCCAGAACACCCCTGTATATATATAAAAAAGGATGTGTGTATGTATGTATGTATGTATGTATGTATGTAACGTATGGATTCCAAAACGGCTACGCCGATTTTGATGAAATTTTCAGGGAATCTTCAGAATATTCAGGAGGGTGACACTGTGAAGTCTGATTTTTGATTTTCGGTCTGCGGGCGGAGGGGCGTGGCAAAATCCAATTTTCATATTGCACCACCAATAACATCTATATAATTTGGACAATTTTTTCTTTAAAATTATCGCCATGGTCCAACTTAGTTTTATACGAAAAGAAAATTTTGCTCCGCCCACTTTTACGCCCACTTTTTTCAAATTACCTATAATCAGAAAACGGCTCAATCGATTTGACAAATTTTTCTTTCAAATGTTCGTATTAATCCATTTTCAGTTTTCATCGAAAGAAAATTTTACCACGCCTACTTTTACGCCTATTTTTTCTATTAAGCGCTTGGCTTGAGAACGGCTTGACCGATTTGGGCGATTTTTTCTATAAAATCATCGCCATGGTTCAACTAAGGTTTTTACGGAAAGAAAATTTTGCCCCGCCCACTTTTTTTCGATTAACCTAAAATCAGAAAACGGCTCCATCGATTTGACTAATTTTCTCTTCCAAATGTTCGTATCTTTTTAACGGATTTTAAAAATCGAACGCAAACATTTTTCCTAATTTGGACAGGACAACGTCTGTCGGTTCAGCTAGTAATTGCATGAAAATCTTAGTTTAATTTGCGAATTTGTGTTTAATAAATTAAAAATGTTTATAGGCGAAGGGTGAAAAGATGGATACGCGGTAGAAAGCCTTTTTAAAAATCTTGAAAAGAACTATTTAAGAAACTTTTTGAATATTCTGACGCATGATCTGAAATCATGAGGCCAAAAATATAACTTTTAATTCGTTTAAGAATAAATTGTATACGTCTGGTAAACGCTGTGGTGCCACTGTAAATTTCAAAAGACAGTAACGTACATAAAATATATGCGCATTTCTACAGAAAGGTCCATTGGGATCTAAAGTTAATCAGCCATGTCACAGAGTACATTTCCGTTCGGAACCGAAGAAAACATATTTGTTTATTGATGGAAAGTATATTTTGATACCCAGTAAAAAATGTACTCCAAAAGGAGCAGGTTTTGTGTATGAATTCATACCTCAAATCGCTTCAAACTTGCTAATGGGATGCCTTATTTTTGTATGGGGTGTTCCCGGTTTGGAGGAATATTTTCTGCTGACAATAAGCGCTTCTTTTAACATGTAAACAAAGCGCTCCTAAAGTGCTTTTTTTAGGGCTTACTATATTAACATATTCATTAATGTTTTGCTTTTACTTGTTTAAATGCCTTTTTCCAATCATTTTCGTATATTTTTATTTTTTTCGCTTTGCGACCTTCTTCGTTGTCAACACTAAAATAGCAGCTTTTTTATATTTTATGCTATGTATATCATTTACCGCTGTATAAAGGCTCTTTTATTGAAACGCTCGATTATGCGCTTTTTCTCTTAAGTGCTTCAAAAAACCCAATTTTTTTTTTACTGGGTAGTTTTTGGCCTTTCAGATACAGAAAACTCCCATTCTGTTCGTGAAAACAAAAATCGTTTCATTCCGAAAAATTTTATCGTCATATCATGAAGCACTAAAATACGGAATAAATTCCGTTTCCGAACGCAATTGTACTCTGTGACATGGCTAAATAATGGGTGGTTAAATTTTAAACGTCAAGTTTTTTTCGGCATTTCATTTCACATTTCTCAATTTCAGACTAACGCAATTTGATCCATGGAAATTTACACAATCGAGCAACGCGATAAAGTTATTCAGGCTTATTATGAATATGGCCGTTCAAATCAAAATTCATGTGCACTTCGTGATTAATAGTGTTTTCTTTTCTGACAATAATGTTCCATATATGCTACCATTCGTGCGGGTTTTGTTCCATTCTAAAAATATATGCAAAAATGTGAGAAGTTGTCGTTTTCCTTTCTAAACATGTTGCAACAATAAATGGCAAATTTGTTCCATTTCTTACCCGCAGTTATAACTGAGTGTGAGATAATACCCTTTTTTGCATCTGCGTAAAGTACTTTTTTATGCAAGCAAGTATTTTTTTTTATTAAGTCTTTCTTGTGTTTGCGGACAATTTGCGTTATATTGTGATTTTTAGTTATATTGTGATGGATATAAAAACTTTTTGTTTTTCGTTTGTTTTACTTTTATTATATTTTTTTGTCACAAAATTTTTAACAACACGCTCAATACTCATTAGTGTTGAGTTTAAAACGTAGCTATTATTTTGTTCCATTGTCATTTAGAAAAATGTATCACTTTGTAAGGGTTCGTGTAACCTTATTAATATCTTACACAACTATAATGCATCATTTTTTTTAGAAAAGAAAACACCATAAGTGATAAGGCACATTTTCACCTCAGTGGATTCGTCAATAAGCAGAATTGCCGCACTTGGGCGAATGATTATCCAAGAGTGATTATCGAAAAACTAATGGACGCACAAAGAGTGACCGTTTGGTGCGGTTTATGGGCTTGCAGCAACATCGGGCCGTATTTTTTCCAAAATGAGGCCGGTCAGGCAGTTTCTGTGAATGTTGTAATCGTGAGACGACTACGAACTTTTTATGGCCCGAATTGGAAGATATGGATGTGGATGGTGCCACTTGCTACACAGCTAACGAAACAATGGCTCGCTTGCGCTACAAATTCAATGGCCGTGTTATCTCACGTGGTGGCGATGTCAATTGGCCGCCAAGATCATGTCATTTGACACCGTTGGACTTCTTTTTTTGGGGTTATTTGAACGATAACGTGTACGTCGATAAGCCAGCAACAATTCAAGAGCTAAAGGATGAGATAATTCGGCACATTAACGGCATAGAACCTCAATTATGCCTCAGCGTCATCGAAAATTCGGACCATCGGATGGAGTTGTGCGGAGGCGGCCAATTGGCCGATATTTTGTTCCATACATAATTGAACCATACCAATATTATCATAATAAAAAGAGATGACAATAATTTCCTAAATCTGTGGCCGTATGGAAAAACTAGCTATCACACTGTCAGATCGAAATTTCGATATAGTTTCTCATTTAAAAGTTATTTGAAAAATAAAATTCAGAAAAGTACCAAATTTTTTGAAAAAACTAGATAACTCCATGCATTTTTTGAAAAACAAGTTAACTCCATAATGTCTTAATAAACAGAGAAATAAAAAGTTTAAAACGACGTTGTTTCGAAAACTAAGAGAGAAAGAGCGAAATAGAACAAATTCTGGTCACAAGCTCTTTGGGTCAAAATGTTGAACCTAAAAATTGCATCTACCGATAATATAAAGAAAATATATGCATTCTTTTTATGCATATTATGTACATATATCATTTCTAAAGTTCTTGATTTATTGAATACCATTGTCAAACACCCCAAATCTTTTCGAGTAATAGTTTTTAACCCACATGGATCTACCGTACCCTATGTGGTACAGTAACTTTGAGAAACCTTCCGACTTTCACAATAATAATTTTTTTTCTGTTGCAAAGATAAGACAGTTTTTTTGGTCAGCTAAACTAAAAAAATAAAAAACCATTTTATTACCATGTTTAGTTTAAAAAATTAACGGAACACCTTTTGTTTAAAATTTGATATTTATTGAAATAAAATAAACCACAAAGTCAAGAGCTGTTTTTAAGTTTAACCTATGTTAAACTTAGTATAACGTTTATCTACGTCCCGAAAAATTTCCTACGAATTTCATAAAATCAAGAAGGGTAAACCTTTTAATTAAGTTAATGCATAAAAATAGACAAAAACGCGGCTTATCTTTATATATAAGTATAAAATTGTAATGTTAATGACTGATTCATCATCGCACAGCCTAAACTTGAAACTTGGACAGGAGGTTGGTCGCTCCCCAAATCGATAAATTAAGACGGGATTGTATAAATTTCGAATGTTTCGAATAATTTCGGTAACCTTATATCTCCAGAACAAAAATAGATACAAAAAAATTGATACTTATCGTTGTTCTTTAGAAAGATAAGCTGACAGGTGTCTGGTACTTTTTTGAAATTCGTCCCATTTAGGAAGTAAACGGATAAAACCTGTTTTTGGAACTTTGTTGTTACCCCATCTATCTTTTAAACATAGAAATAAAGTTAAAATCACATTCGAAGCTAATCTAAAAAGTCCAAATACGAATTTGATACTTTTTCGAAATTCGAACGTTAATTTTTGAGTTCCCACTACAATATTGCAATTTCTGATACTTTAATGTGGAGAAAGAAGTACCAAAAAGGGGGAGTTACTGGGAACTAAATTCTTTTCTTTAGCTTTTTTTACAATTGGTACTTCCTTTAATTTTAGTTAATATTTTACCTATAAACATAAACTTCAACACGCCTGAGTGGATAAGTACCTGTGAGTGAATTTTTTGGTACTTTTATGTTCTTTAACAGGTATTTTTAGAATTTCCGTTAGTATTGGACCTGGAAATATAAAATTAAACATGCAATGTCCTGAGGGGATGAGAATAACTGTTTGGTACTTTTTTGTTTTACAACTTGTCGTTTTTTAATCTAGAAACATAAACCTTGGCATATAAATACATATCGCTCCTTTATTGCAACATAGTCATACTTAAAAAAATTTAAAATTTTAAGTTGCTAAAGCAAAAGTGTTCCTTTTTACCTATCTTATATGTAATCAAATCAGCATTATATCTCAAACTGAACCAAAGTTATAGCAAAATATATTTTATTAAATTTTTATATAAAGTAACATTTTGAAAACTTTAATCGCATTTTTCCAAGTTTGATTTTTTTTAAGATACGACTATGTTGCAATAAATAAAGAAAAGGAGACGCTCACGAAGTAGAAAAATTAATGCTAGTTTTTTATATATCTATTTATATAAAATTGTAACGTTACTGACTGACTCACTGACTGATTTATCATCGCACAGCCTAAACGCCTGAAGCTAAAAACTTGATATTTGGACCAGGTATTGGTCACTCCCCAAATCGATTCACTAAGACGGGATTTTTGGAAATTCGAAAGTTTAGGGGGTAAAAACTGGATAATTCGGTAACCTTATATGTCCAAAACTAAAAGAAATACAAAAAAAATGTAATAATTATCGTTTTTCTTTAGAAAAATAAGCGGACAGGTGTCTGGTACTTTTTTGAAATTCGGCCCTATTAGGGAGTAAACGGGAAAAATCGGAATTTTAGTACTTTTTTGCCACCCCATCTATCTTTTGAACCAATAAACATAAAAACAAATACGAATTTGGTACTTTTCCGAAATTCGAACATTTAAGGGTATTTTTGGTACTTTTTTAACAAAACATTTTTCTCCATTCATTGACATATTCGTACTAAATTATGGGCTCCCACTACAATACTGAAATTTTAAATACTTAAATGGGGGGAAAAATAGTACCAAAAAGGGGAAATACGGGAAATTTTATATTTTACTTTAGCCTTTTGGTTCTGCAACTGGCATTTTTTTTTAATTATCGTTAGTGTTGGACCTTAAAACATAAGATTAAACATGCAATGTCCTGAGTGGATAAGAACCCATAAGGGGAAGTTCTTGGTACTTTTCTGTTCATTAACTGGTACTTTTTTTACCGTTAGTATTAGACCTGTAAAAATAAAATTAAACATGCAATATCCTGAATGGATGAGAATCTATAAGATGGAACTTTTTCGTACTTTTTTGTTCATTAGCTGGTACTTTTTGAATTTCCGTTAGTATTGGACCTAGAAACATGAAATTAATCATGCAAGGTCTTGAGTGAATGACAATCTGTTAGAGGGATCTTTTTGGTACTTTTTCGTTTTTTAACTGGTACTTTTTTTACAATTTTTGCTAATATTGGTCTTATGAACATAAAATTAAACCTGCAAGGTTCTGAGTGAATAAGAATCTCTGAAAGGGCTTATTGGTACTTTTTAGTTCTTAAACTGGTACTTTTTGAATATGCGTTATTATTGGACTTAGAAACATAAAATTCAAGATGCAATGCCCTGAGTGAATAAGAATGTATAAGAATAAAGTTGTTGGTACTTTTTTGCTCTTTAACTGGTACTTTTTGAATTTCCGTTAATATTGAACCTAGAATTATAAAATTCAACATTCAATGTCCTGAGTGGACGATACAAATGCATATTTGGTACTTTTTCGAAATACGAACGTTTAAGGGACGAAGATTGTACCTATGTTTGTTACATTTTCACAAGATATTTTCGCCATCTATTTATCTTTCATCGCAGAGCCTAAAGCTAAAAGGTTGACATTTGGACCAGGGGCTGGTCTCTCGCCAAAAGATCCTGCTAACCTCATACCTCCTAAACGAAAAGAGATGAAAAACATTAACACTTATTGTTGTTCATTAGAAAAATTCGCTAACCTCATATCTCCTTAACTAATAGAGATAAAAAAATTGAATACTTATAATTGTTCATTAAAAAAATAAACGGACCGGTTTCTGGTACTTTTGTGAGGTACGGCCTTTTTGGGGTGTTAAAGGGTAAATAAAAAATATATCACATTCTAGCTTATCTAAAAAATACAAAACAGATTTGGTCAAAAAATTTGAAATTCAAAGGTTTAAGGTGTGAAAAGCGTTCATAATTTTGTTACTTTTTTATAACATTTTTCTCCATCTATCTATATAATATAAAACTGTAAAGTTACTGACTGACACATCCTAAGATCCTGAAGCTAAAAAGCTGACATTTGGACCGGAGGCTGGCCTCTCACCAACTCGATCCCGCTAACCTCAAAAATCCAAAACTAAAAGAGATAAAAAAAATTTAACACTTAATGTTGTTCATTAAAAAAATAATAGGACAGGTGTCTGGTACTTTTTCGAAATTTGGTCCTTTTGGGGAGTAAACGCCTAAAACCTATACATATTTTGAAACCTTTTTGTCACGCTACCTCTGTATGTACATTAGAGACACAATTTTTCTGGACATCATTGCCCCAAGGGACTATATCTTATGGGCAATATGGGATAATAAAACACATTTTTCAGTTCAATTTAAGCCAAAAATTTTTTTTGCTCAATTGGCGAAGTCCCTCACGCGCACCAAAGTTTTTTTTCATCCTATGACAAAAACGTACTAAACTATAGGCTCCAACTGCAACATTGAAATTTTTAATACATAAATGGGGAGAAAAAAGTATCAAAAAGGATAATACGGGAAACTAACTTTCTTTCATTTGTGTTCTACGAGTCGTACTTTTTGAATTTTCTATATTGAACTTAGAAGCACAAAATTATAGGTGCAAAGTCCTGTGTCAATATCAACCTATGAGATGAAAAATGTTGGAACTATTTTGCTAAGACCTATTTACATATTAGATTACAAAGTAGCGGGTTAAATGCTAGAATTTAAACAAATTTAAACCTAGAAAAATAAGCTTTGGCATACAAATATGTCCACGAAGGAAAAGGAGACGCTAACGAAGTAGCGGGTTAAATGCGAGTGTATACATTAGACTGGTCGCAATTTTTTTTTTTTTAATTTAATTGTTTGCGCTGCTTAAAATATGAGGTTTGGTGTAAGAAATCATGATCTAATTTTTCAGGTCAATCCGACGGTGCCTAGCCGTGCCGGGAGGGGCCCAAAGTTCCCCATATTATAAAAAAAAACATCTTTTCTATCAGATCTTTATATTTATACTAGTTGAAAAGCCGAAAATCAAAAATATGGCTTCGTTACGATCTTCCGCAGAGAAAGTACTTCAAGTGCGCCAAATTTCAGCTTCCTATGTCATCAGATGGCTTCAGAAAGTTGCGGAAAGAATAGGACATACATGCAAACATCCTGACATACTAAAAAATTATATATTGTATAGATAGATTAACATATGTTCGCGCAACTCAAAAACGCTTTAGCTTATTGAAAAACTAAAAAAACCGAAATTCCGCAATAAAATTTACTTTAAGAAAGTTAAAACTTTTTTCTTTATGTTGGCTTTGGTTTCCGAGATATACCGTTATTTCGAAAATTAAGGAGGTTGCACAACATATGTTCGCGTAACTCAAAAACGCTTTAGTTTACTGAAAAAATAAAAAAAACCGAAATTCCGCAATAAAATTTACTTTAAGAAAGTTAAAACTTTTTTCTTTATGTTGGCTTTGGTTTTTGAGATATACCGTTATTTCGAAAATTAAGGAGGTTGCACAACATATGTTCGCGTAACTCAAAAACGCTTTAGTTTATTGAAAAACTAAAAAAACCGAAATTCCGCAATAAAATTTACTTTAAGAAACTTGAAACTTTTTTCTTTATGTTGGCTTTAGTTTTCGAGATATACCGTTATTTCGAAAATTAAGGAGGTTGCACAACATATGTGCGCGTAACTCAAAAATGCTTTAGTTTATTGAAAAACTAAAAAAAACGAAATTCCGCAATAAAATTTACTTTAAGAAAGGTAAAACGTTTTTCATATATGCGCAGTCGTTTTAGAAACATAATTTTGTTTTCTGGATAAAAAAATAATTTTTTTATTAAAATTTCGGAATTTTTGTTTTTAAAAATTCATAAAAAATTGAAAAATGCAGCTATGCTTCTAATTTTATGCAGACATATAAAAAACAAGATTGCAAACAAAACAAGCTATAAATGATTAAATCTGTTAACAACTTTTTTTTATGATTATGTGTTGTTTTGAAAAAATTTAACTAAAAATATATGTTTTTCTTGCTCTTAGCTACTTTTAACGTTTTTTTTTTTTGGTATTTATTGCTTTCATATTTACATTATGAATGTACAAATCTTAAGAAATATTTCTATCAACAACAAACTTATATCAAAATATGAACTAAGACCAAACAGACCTAGAATAACGGTAATGATTTCATTTTATTTTATCCATATTCTACTGTGGCGTTCCTGTACCTAAAACATCTATTGTCATCATTGCTCCGCGGTCGTTCGAATCAAGTGGCTTTAACTAAAGAAAAAATATTTGCATATAAAACACAAACTAAACTAATTATTTTCGCTATCGTAATTGCAGTTTTATCAAGAACAAATAGTTTTTTTACTTTCAGAGAAAAATTTAGGATAATACCAAAACACTAAATGTTTGATTTATTTGTTCAAGTGCGCACGAGAGTACTTAACTGGAATTTACATAATTTATAGTGGATATTGCAAAATTAATATCTCAGCCATACATAAATATATAACATCCGATTCGCCATCATTTCTGGGGTCTACGGAAAATTAACTTCAACAAGACAGATGTACATCGTGATTTGAACTCCTCTTCTTTAAGCAATGCAGAATGTATATACTTTTTAAGGTCTAAAATCAATTTTGTAGGAGTTACAAACGGAATGACAAACTCATATATGAGGGGTATAGATGCAAAGACTGCAATGTCCACATTTATAGTTTTCGTAATAAATAGTAAAAACCTCTAGCTCAAAGTATATTCATATTTATGTATTGTATATCATGCTATTCAGTAAACAGGAATATGATGAAGATATGACGTAAGTTTCAACCAAATCGATATAGCGGTTTGCTGGCAATTATAATAAAATTGGAGATTGCTGTGTTTGCTCTAATCAAATGGACATTGCTGCTTTTTTAGCATTAACAAGGACTTAAAAAAATCAGTAGTTATAAAATTCTTAAGCTTAACAAAGGCTTAGTTTTCTTAATTGCTTTGGAGGAACTGCATAACAACTTAGCTCCATAATTACGACTAATGGCAAAGTTATAAAATGAACAATAAAACAAACTGTTTTATATAAGAAATAATTTGTTATATTTTTAAATTTCTTTTTAGTTTTGTTTTGCAAAAAAGAAACAATATAAAAAAATAGCATGCATTTTCGAAAATAGTTGAGAGAAAAGCGCTTAACAAAATGTGATCATTGCAAATACGACAATCTCCAATGGACATTGCCGTTTTTGCATCAATTCTTAATATTTGAACATACTTTTTTATGGGATAAAAGTGTTTCTGTTAATGTAATATTCACTAATTGGAAGCATTCATTCAATACAACTAAGAGGTATTATTAGTTACGTTTGTGTCTTTGCATCTATTCCCCTCATATACTCTATTACCTTCGGTGGAGGGTATTCAGCAGAGATCAGCAATGAATCGTTTTTTCGCTACTCATACTGAGTAGCGAGAAATCATTTCAACTTAACTACTCTGATTCACTCATACTCACAAGAGAAATATTTATGAGTGCGACGTCGAAATTATACGCATACTCATAAATGACCTCAGCTTGATTTATAATTTCAAGAAAATACTTACAATACTCACAACCAGGGTTACCGTTGGAAATTTTCGAAAAGGGTCACAAAAAGGGGATTTTCCAGAAAAAGGGGTCAAAAAAAGGGTATTTCAATAAAAAAAGGGTCAAGTTTTTTATAAGCAGTATTTCCCATTTAAATGAACATAATAAGACCAAGTTTTTTTATAAGCAAACAAAAAAACTTAATTATACCCTTCACCACAGGTGGAAAAGGGAGAGAAGTTGATTTAACGATATCCGTCCGTCCGTCCGTCTTACGTTCGATATGTGTTTTCCGGAGACTGCAGACATGATAGCGGCTACGTTGTTTTACATTTATGTCACATATAGTCCACCATTTTTTTGCTATTGAAATTCAGCCAGATCGGTCCAACAATGGCTGAGATATGACCAAAAAACCACGACTGCCTCTAATTTTTCCAAAAAATCCCTTGTGGTTGTTGTATTTGTATTACTTTTTTTTGTATATCTGGAGAACGGCAAAAGCCAAAGCTTTAAAATTAGGTACACACATTTAGGTTATAAATATACACCATCCTACAAAATGTGGGCGGGATTGGAGAAGTAGGCGTGGTACCTCTCATACAAAAAGTATTAAAAATTGTATAAAAACCTGAATTTTTTGACTGTAATATGACCTATGGTTACGCCTTTTATATCAGAAGATCGGAAATTTTTAATAGAAAATATTTTCTGAAAAACTCGGGAAAATCGGTTCAGATACGAAAAAGTTATGACCAAAATATTAATTTTTTTTTGAAAAATACCCATTTTCAGGAACCATAGATCTTCCCGAGTCTGGCAAATTTCTTCTTTAACACGTCGGTATATAAATCTGTCAAATCGGTTAAGAAATAGCAGAGTTATGACCAAAATACTGAAATTCCAAAAATTACTCTTTTTTATAATTAAGATTGTTTTTTATACCCTTCACCGAAGGTCCTACACCCTATAAAGTATATATATTCTGGGTCCTTATGCAAAGCGAAGTTCAAATCTGGTTGTCGTCTCTTCTTCCTATCCCCTCACCCCCCCTTCGTATTTGTTTACATATACTAGCATAATGCCCAATATGATTTTCGTTATCACCCTTCTTTATTATTTCATAATAAAAAATATTTACCAGTTATCGCTTTTTAAATTTCATTTATAATGAAGTTGTTAGTATTGTAAATATGTATGTATATGTAAAAATTATTTAGTTGCTCTCTATTCTACTCGCACAATGGTGAAGGGTATAAAAGATTCGGCACAGCGGAATATAGCACTGCTCTGTCCTGTTTTAAACACCTGACAAAAAGTTTATTCTTTATCATTATAGCTAATTTTTTAATACTTTTTATGTAATTTTCCGATTTAGCGATGTCAAAGAAATTTTAGTGTTTGTTTTAAGTTTTGCAATCGTTCGCGAATTGTAACCATTTTCTCGATTAAATTGATTTTTTCCTGTAAGTGTCAGATTTTTTAAAGCTTTTACGATTTTTAATATATATAACCTTTGCTATCATACCGCTGTTATCAAATATTTGGGAATTTCCGCTTATTTAGCAATGTTTACCTCTTGTTTTCATTCCTGTTAGGGCACTCTCAACACTGTCGATTCAAAAGGGGGCGAATTTTTTTAATAAAACATGCTACTATTTAAGAGAGCAAAACACCAAATTGCATTTTTTTAATAAAATGTCAAATTTTTGTTTTGAAAAGAAACCACCGTAAAAAATATGTATATGAGTTATGTTTGTTTGAAATTCTACTTTACTATCAAAAATCAAGGAGAAGAAAGCATGGAATTGTAAGTTTATACTTTGAGTCTGTTCCATATCAAGCACTTCTGTTCCGCAGTGTTGACAAAAAACAAAATGTGAGAGCTATTTCCATAAAAGGGTCAAAAAGTGTCACAAAAAAGGTGATAATGATACAAAAGTATAATTTAAAAAAAGGGTCATAAAAGGTATCAACACCGTCGAAAAAGGGTCAAATTGATACTTTAGTATCACAACGGTAACGCTGCTCACAACGATTCAAATCATTTAGCTCATCCATTTACCGTTTTAACACAACAGAGAAAACACACAACTTAATAATCTGCGCTGCCAGATAAATTTGCCGAAAAATCGTCCACTTCATACATGTAACTTTAGTAAACTGTAATTGCCAAATCGTCACTTTGCTATTTCGGGGACAAATCTGGCAGCCTAGCATTCTGCTTCGCCTATACACATTGACTTGAGTAGATTCTAAATCAAACACAACAAATGTTGCTAAGTATGAGTACGATGAATAAAATGAAACTTTTGAGTGAATATGAGTTTGAATAACATCCCTGTAGCTTTTTCGTGACAATTGACCCCAAAAATGGCAGTAATATACACTGTAGACTGGTTATAAAACTACCCACATTGTACATCTTATAATCACAAAGGGGCTAGTATTATAACCAGCTCGGAGACAGCCACATGAACTATAGAGTAAGGAAATGGTTTCGTAGACACAGCTAATTAACTAACCTGCTTGGGACAGATTTATGGTTGGTATAAGGAGACAGTTAAGGGTTAGCCAAGAAGAACCGGATTATGAACTGTCTTTTTGTGGCCTCTTGGTAACAATTTACTCCCTCGTAGGACATCCCCAAGTTAAAGTGGATAGTCATATGGCTAGCATTCGGACTGGTTGTTTCATAAAGGGGCTAGCTAGTATTATAACCAGCTCGGAGACAGCCACATGAACTACAGGGATTGGAATAAGTATGAGTGCGTATAAGTACAAGAATTTTTGAGTCATGATTTAGCTCTACTCACTTTTTCACTACTCATTGCTGATCTCTGGTATACAAATGAGGAACACAATTTTTTTGTCAAATATGACAACTTTCGGTAAAAAGACTTATTATTCTTTTTAAGCTTAAAAAATCGCATTCAAAACTATTTTGCATATTTTCTTATTTTTCTATATGCAGTCGAAAACAAGTTTCAAGTTTTGTTGCGTTCGTGATACCATGTTTATTGCTTATATCTGTAGGTGAGAGGTAAACTACACCAAGTCACATTTTTTCATAATACGTTTTTCTATACTGTTGGAAACAGTACAAAGTCCTATCTTATGTAGTGTTCGAGATAGAAATGTTGAAAACAACTCCAATTATTTTAAGAGGTAAAGAACTCCATGTGTAGTAAAGCTATGTTCACACCTATTAAATATTTGACGTCCTTCACGTAACCACTTGTTTTATTAAAAAATCATTTGCTCTTGTAAAAGCAAATAAAAATAATAATTGTTTGGTTAGATTAAACATCATTTGACAAATTCGTTTAGTAAATCAATAGAAATTGTTAAAAATAAAGCTAAAGTTTGATCAATTTACTAGTCACACTCATTTTTTGATTTTTCGTCAAATATTTGTTTTGTCTGAACATACCTTAAGTGTCAGAACATACCGAAAGTGCTTCAAAACACTAAGTACACTTGATATTATTGCATTTAAACTTGTCAGCTAAGTGATGGAATTTAAGTAGTTTAAACCTAGGCACCAAGTCTGCAGTCCATTGCGAAAGGTTGCTCTAGAGTGGTTGCAATGTGATTTTTTTATTGTTGTAAGACTTGTACTTTTTTGGAAAATAGCAGCCCTTTTGTTCTTGGAATTGGTGTTGTATGTTTTGTTTGGTGCAATAAGTCCCAGTGCAATAACTCCCAATGAAATAAACCCCAAAATAAATTAAATAGTTCCCAAATCAAAAATTAAAAACATCTCAACTTTCTGCGATATTGCAAAATGAAAAAACTCCCAAAGAAATTAATAAAATAACTCCCAAAAACAATCCATCGAAAAGGAATGAAATAATGCCAAAAAAAATAAAAGAACTGCCAGAAGATCGTCTTTGCAGAGACGCTTTAGTTAGCGAAGCCAGTGTTTGTTATACCATAGAGGAAAAAATTGTTAGGCTCGGCCTTAGGCCGGCTATGCAATAAAGTTTCAGTAAGGGATTCTGAGTTTTAAAATTTGGTATTTTTTAATACGGTACTATCGAATTCGGGATTTTAAGTGTGCGGTATATGACCCCAGCACAAATATGTTTATGTATGTTTAAAACTACTTAGAACTTGAATATTTTCAGGTAATCTATATATCTTCTTCTATCTTTCTATATATGTGGCGCGCAAAATAGAAAGGGTTTTGTTCAGGAGAGCCATTTTAAAGATTTAAATACGTGTATCTTTGGTGTACCATCACTGAGCTGTTGGTATTGGTCTCATTTGAAAGCGACACATCTCATGACGTCAGAAACGTGTTGGTCAATCTTGAAAACGCGCGTAGGTCGTCCCTACCTCTTGTTTTGTGTAGTTGGTTTTTACTGTTCCCTTTACCTTACTGGTCCCTTTCTCTATGCGCTGTAACATATATAAAACAGGATGTGTGTATGTAACGTATGGGCTCCAAAACGGCTAGACCGATTTGGATGAAATTTTCAGGGAATCATCAGAATATTCAGGCGGGTGACACTGTGAAGTCTGATTTTTGATTTTCGTTCTGCGGGCGGAGGAGCGTGGCAAAATAAAATTTTCATATTGCACCACCAATGACATCTACATCATTTGGACGATTTTTTCTTTCAAATGATCGCCATGGTCCAACTTAGATTTATACGAAAAGAAAATTTTGCCCCGCCCACTTTTTTCGATTTACCTAAAATCATCGATTTGACTAATTTTTCTTTCAAATGTTCGTATCTTTTTAACGGATTTCAAAAATCGAACGCAAACATTTTTCCTAATTTGAACAGGACAACGTCTGTCGGGTCAGCTAGTACATATATAAAACAGGATGTGTCAATGTATGTATGTAACGTATGGACTCCAAAACGGCTGGGTCGATTTTGATGAAATTTTCGTGGAATCTTCAGAATATTCAGGCGGGTGACACTGTGAAGTCTGATTTTTGATCTTCGTTCTGCGGGTGGAGGAGTGTGGCAGAATCCAATTTTCATATTGCACCACCAATGACATATACATACATTTTTTTTTTTTTGGAAAGCCGTTGTCATGTTCTTCAAAACGAGATATCAAACTCTTAAATCGGTTATGTAGTTTCGAAGATATTTAAAAAAAACCTATGTGGATAATGATCCAATATCAAAATTTTAAAACTTTCGAAATCCACGAATTCCGCTGATTTGCAATGATTTACCATTCCAATTCAAGCGGCTCCAATTTCCTTTGCGCCTTGCCTTTGATATTACCATCAGCAAAGCACAAGGCCAATCCTTGACTATTGGTGACTTAAACGGCCAGTTGTATGTGGCTTGCTCCCGAGTTGGCACGCCAAAAAATTTATACGTTTTTACCCCAAATAAAAAAACAAAAATCATTGTCTACCGGCTGGCCTTAAGACGAAGTAATAAATAAATATAATTTCCAATTTGCCTTAAATACATGCGTTTCTTTTTTTAATGAATCCATATCTACACCATATTTTAAAGTAAACAAAACTTTATAAAAGGTATTCCATGGATTTTTATTTAAAGGCCGTAAATTTCGTTAAAAGCTCAATTTAAATCGTGTGGTAATACAACACTAATTTTTGCTTAGGGCCAGCAACGCGGACCAGGTTTACCAAAAAAACTAAAAAATACAAATGTTAAAAAATTTTAAGTAATTGCAAATATTGTAAATTAAATAACTCCCATAAAAAAAATTAATAACTCCCATAGCAAATGAAATAACACAAGATAAAAAAATATAAAATTAAATAACTCCCATGTTAAATTTTTTGGGACTTATTTTATTTGAGTATTATTCATTCCATTAAATAACTTCAAAAAAAATTAAATAAAACCAAGATGGCTGGGAGCTACTTTATAATGAAATTCCTCCTAAATTTCTATGAAAAATGTTTGCGCTTAATTTCCTTTGTTTTTTAGTTATTGCACACCCGTGACTTATTTTATGGCACCCCAATTAGATGGTATTGGATGTAAAGTACACCTAGTCCATTTTAAAAAGTAACGGTAACATTAAATTACTTAAAACAACCCAAACACAATCCCGGAATTTCTTATAATATTTTTATTATTATATAATTAAGTAAAAAATTCTTAAACCATGTAAAAAAAGATTAAACTTTTCCTTGGTAGTGCCGCTCTGAGAGTAAAATTACAAAGTGAGCGTTTTAATCTCATTCAACTTATTAAAGTTTGTTGTCAGGGTTGTCAGATTTTTTTGAGCTCCATCGCCAAACCGGATGTCAGAAATCGCCAAAAATCGCCAAACGTCAATTTTGTTCAATTTTTATAAGTTTTTTTTTTTTTTTTAATTAAATTTTGCACACAAAAATACAAAAAAGTCGCCGAAAGTAAATTTTGTGTTGTTTCTGTAATTTTTTTCTAAATAACATAAAATGGAGATCATATATATGTATTCAGTTGCAAAACTTTAATTAAGTACACAAGTCTATAAGATCGTACACTTCAGCCTCATCGATTTCATTACTGGAGTTTTGACCTGCATACATACTACATATTTGAATTAAATAGTGACTGAATTATAAAATTCACTTAATATGATAACAAAACAAAACTCATGTGAAAAAAAGTTACAAGTTCTTTTGTGTTACTTGGTGGTCACACGATCAAGTTTTGCCTTTCAATTCCTTTCAATTTGCAATACACTCTCAGTTTTTTACTAACACACTAACACTTTTTAAATTGAATTGTGAATTGACAATTTCACCTTTCCATTTGTTTGGCAATTTACTTTCAATTTAACAGCTGAGTACAAGTTTGTCTCTGTTGTTGTTGACATCTTGGAAGTAAATTGCTTACAAATTGAGTGCAGCCTACGTCACAGCCTTCAATTTATGTAAATTTTGACAAGCAGTATATGTAAAAGACTATCAAGAACAACTTGAACGTGTGGCCGCAGGGTTAGTAATGATAACAAAAAATGACAAGCTGTTAAGCAAAATCTCCGAAATAATATAAATGGTAAAAATAGCCAAGTTAATCGCCAGCTATATCAGAAATCGCCATACAAATCGCCAGTCGCCAAATGGAAAATCCCATCGCTAAACACGTTTCAAAATCGCCACGTTTGGCGAGAAATCGCCATATCTGACAGCCCTGTTTGTTGTAGGCACTACACTACTCCCGGAAAACAGTTTAGTACGTCTAAAACCGTAAAAAATAACGCTAGCGTAACAAATGTTGGCTCGTCACAGTTTTATAGGACTATAAATAATACTGTGAAATTTCGTGAAGATCGGTCCATAATTTACCCTAGGCCCCATAGAAACCCTACTCCCGGAAAACAGTTTAGTACACCTAAAACCATAATTAATAATGCTATCATAACAGAAATTGGTACGTGACAGTTCTAAAGGACTAGAAATGACGCTGTGAAATTTTGTGATGATCGGTCCATAATTTACCCTAGGCCCCATATAAACCCTACTACCGGCAAACAATTTAGTCGCCTAAAACCGTAAATAATAACAAATCGTCACAGTTTAAGGTAATAATAACATCATACAGATATTGCTCCTTAAACATTCGAATTGTCGGTGGAGGGTATCAAAGATTCGGCACAGCCGAATATAGCACTCTAACTTGTTATTTATAATTATGAACATACATTAAGTTTTTAAAGTTAAAACCATACCGGGAATGACGCTGGTGTTTTATAATTTAAATTCTGTGAGGTATAAAACAGCTAAGTTAATCAATCATAATAAAATTCTCCTTAAAATTTCACTTTTGTTTTATTTCAAGCACGAATTCGGGGTTAAATCAACTCTATAATTCTTAAGTCGAGCGCATTTTGGGATTGATTCAATCTTATGGTGTTTTCTTTTCTGACAATAATGTTCCATATATGCTACCATTCGTGCCGGTTTTTATTCTATTCTAAAAATATATGCAAAAATGTGAGAAGTTGTCGTTTTCCTTTCTAAACATGTTGCATTTCTTACCCGCAGTTATAACAGAGTGTGAGATAATACCCTTTTTTTATGCAAGAAAGTATTTTTTATTAAGGCTTTTCTTGTGTTTGCGTACAATTTGCGTTATATTGTGATTTTTAGTTATATTGTGATCAAGGCGAATTTATTACAGGTGGTCTTAAAAGCCCTGCTGATATTAGCTAAAATCACTGTTGAATGTCAAAATTTTGTTTATTCTCTTTTATTATCTTTGTTTCTGTTTTGTTTTATTTCTGTTTTTGACATTGTACAAGATTTTACAAAAACAAATTGCTTGTGGTTTTTGTACGAGTTGTACTTGTTGTAGTACCGAGATTACCTGGGATGAATTCGCCTTGATTGTGATGGATATAAAAACTTTTTGTTTTTCGTTTGTTTTACTTTTATTATATTTTTTTTGTCGCAAAATTTTTAACAACAGCTGACATTAATTATTGAAAATCAGTGCTGTTAACGCTTATTGGAATTGTAAGAAAATTTAATGTTGAAAATTGCTACAAGCATGGTAAATATCGCTTTTAGTACAAACTTTGCATTCAATATTTAATACACATTAGTGTTGAGTGTAAAATGTAGCTAATATTTTGTTCCATTGTAATTTAGAAAAATGTATCACTTTGTAAGGGTTCGTGTAACCTAATAAATATATTACACGACTATAATGCATCATTATTTTTAAGAAAAGAAAGCACCATTAGTTTTACTTAAATAAATCTCATTTTCGGATTCGGGATTGAATATGGATAAGTTAAGTATTTCGCGATTGAAAATCCGTACTTAAATCAATCTTTCTGATTCGAGATAATCCGTACTCACCATACTATTAATACCGCTTCGGATTGATTTGAGTACGGATGGATTGATTCTTCTTTTGAGTGTACAATTAGATGCTATAAAATCGTAACGGTACCTAATTAGACTAACGGAATTCAGACCTAAAAAATATTTGATGAAGAACTTCAAATAAAGCGTGACCAATAAAATGATCAAACTAAAGCTTTATTTTTAACAATTTCTATTGATTCATTTAACTTTATTTGTAAGAAGATAAACTTAACTTGTAAATAATGTTTGATCTACCAAACGTTTTGCAAAAGCAAATATGTTTTTAATAAAACTAGTGGTTACTTGTAGGACGTCTAATATTTAATTGGTGTGAACATGCTTATTCTGGGTTCACAATATAAAAGTTTTCTTTCAGAAAGTCTGAGTTTATTGGTGAGAGGGGAAAAAGGAACAGCATGTTCTCTTCCTCTCTCACCAATAAACTCAGACTTTCTGAAAGAAACTTTCATAGTGTGATCCCAGACTTAAGACATTTTAGGAGATGATGCAAGTGTTGCGAATTAATGCATTTATAAAAAAAAAAAAACGAAAATTTAAAATGATATCGCTTAAGCTATTTTTGCGGTATGGGCTCAATTTTGGAAATAAAATATCGATAAAAACTACCTTTTGCACTATGCAAAGCACTATTAATTTAAGATTTCGTTTTTTTACTCCACGTCAAAGGCGCGTTCTAGATCCTGGAAATGGCCATATGTCTTTCAAAAGTAAAATCCTTATCAATTGTTATTCCGAGCCAGATAATTGAGTTCTCACAATTGTATTCAAACCAGCAAATCTACAAGCCAGTTAACATATAAACCATTTCTAAACGCATAAAATTGAGCGTTTAAACTAGGGATTGCTGTTCGGTTTTAACCGAAATCGAAACCGCGGTTTTAAATGCATAAAAATCGAAACCGAAAATCGACAAAAAAAAATCTCGGTTTTAGGATTTACTTTAACAATATATTTATGCTTAAAGAAATTGCAAATTATACATAATACTGGAAAATCATAAACAAAAACTTTATTCACAACAACCCAATAAAAAATGTTATCATTTTGCGAAGCACTAACGGTACATTTAAAAAAATAAGCGCACAATTATGCGCTACGCAATAAGACATACAGAAATGCAGTAAAGTAAATGAAAGAACTCTCAACAACTTTTATAAAAAAAAAACATTTCAAGTGCTACGGTATTCCCTTACTACGAAGCAGGTTTGTAAGGGAGAAAACTAAAAAAAAAGGCTGATCGTTACATATAACAATTTTTATATGCGCTGAATTATGCGCTTTATGTGTCAAAAATGTATTGCTTCAAAGTGGGAACTCGCCATATAAAATTCATGTCTTCCGTAAGCGCAATGGTAAGCGAAACGTTTATGTTTCTCCCTTACAAACCTACTTCGTTGGAAGCTCCATTTTTTATTGGGAATGGCAAGGTATTTCAAAATTCTTAAAATTCAAAATAAGTACTAAGGAGAACAAATGTTACCTTTTTAGCTCTTAAGTAGACGCCTAATTTGTGTGGCACAAACTACCCAATAAAATTTTTTATCATATTGCGAAGCACTAATGGTACATTTAAAAAATAAGCGCAGAATTATGCGCTACGCAATAAGACATACAGAAATGCAGCAAAGTAAGTGAAAAAACTCTCAATAACTTTTATAAAAAAAAAATAACATTTCAAGTGCTACGGCATTCCCTTACTACGAAGCAGGTTTGTAAGGGAGAATACTAAAAAATAACTGTATCAAAACATTCAGTGTGTAAAGCTAATCGTTACATCCAACAATTTTTTTATGCGCTGAATAATGCGCTTCATGTTTCAAAAATGTATTGCTTCAAAGTGGGAACTCGCCATATAAAATTCATGTCTTCCGTATGCGCAATGGCAAGCGCAACTCTTATGTTTCTCCCTTACAAACCTGCTTCGTTGGAAGCTCCATTTTTTACTGGGTACCACCTAGCTGGGACCAATAGTATTTTGTATGGAGTTTTTGTTGCTATAGAAATAACTCACACTAACGAGCCCCTGGGCAAGGCTGGGACAGCTTTTATATGTATGGAGTTTTATGGCTATAGCAGGAAAATTTTGTCCGGAAGTGGAATAATTCTTCGAAAAAACAGTAAAGAAAGAATTCTTATGTGTTGCGTATGCTTTTTGATACGTTTCATTTTGATTTTATAAACAAAATTTGCATTTGGCCAATTGCGACGCCCACGGTGTTTACACTTTTTTCTTATTTTCTTGTAAAAAACACTTTGATTGAGGAAAACATAATGTTTCGTTTTAATAAAATTTATAAAAAAAAAACTGGAAAAAAGTCAAAAAAATTCCTGGCCAGGCCCAGGTATACAAGGGTTAATAAAAGTACCTGCATTGAAACAAATAAAAAAAATATATATTTTTATGTATGAAGTTTAACTTTGACATTTTCAAAACCGAAACCGAAACTGACCGGTTTTAATCATTTTAAAACCGAAACCGCGGTTTCACATTTTTACGGTTTTTAGCAAACTTTAGTTTAAACTACCAATACAAACCATACGCATTCATCGTAGTGCTGCCACACTATTATTTTTGTAATTACATATTATTTATCGTCGGTCTCATGTAGAAGGGCCCTAACACTATTTTTTTCGAAATTGAGTTTTTTAGTGATTCCAATACATTTCCCACAAATACACTTCGTCACAAAAATTTAATACAACAGCAGCAAACATATCAGTTTAACAAGCAATTAAAGAAGCCATTTTGTTTTTGTTTTTGCATTCTCCTGTAAAGTTGCATTTATGTGAGTTAGGGCCTTTCTACATGAGACCAACGATATAGCGTACTGATTTGCCGCTGTTGAGTTTAAGCTACATATTATTTCAAGTTTAGTTCAACTAAACTTATTGTGTATAAAAAAATACATTATTTTTGATTTATAAGGATTAAACCTAAGTTAAGTACAGTCTGCCCCCATTGGATTGCTTTAGATATTGTAAAATTAATAAAAGACTTGTGACAATCCAGAAATGGACTATCGCCAATAAATACCAAATTTATAAGTAGGCTTGTGTCGTTCTTGAATGAAATACTTCAACTGAATGATTCACTTAAGTGAAAGAATGAAATATTTCCGTATTTTCTTTCCATTTCCTTCATCTTTCGATTTCATCTTTTTTCATATTTTCATTTGCTTTCATATTCTGTTACATATCCATCTTGTTTGCTAAGTTTGTTCTCTTCTTTTTGTCTTTTATTGAAATTAAGTTTTTTTTAATTACTTTTTTGACGAATGACTTTTTTCAAAACCAATCTGAAGTTTTACATACATAAACATACTAAAATTGTGCATATTTAAGATATGTATGTACTAGATGACCCGTGCGAATATTTCGCACCGTAATTTTTATCAATGAAAATATTAATTTTTCAATTTCTAATTATTTTTCGTCATTAGTTTTAGAAATAAGCTTTAAAATGAGATATCATTCATTAAATTTGATGCGGTGGTATGCGAGATATTTGCAACCGACAAAAAAAAGTGCTTTAGAAATAATATGTATGTATGTATATTAGGTATGACATAGTGAACGATTTTTCGATTTTGGATTGATCCCGCCTCTTATTTTGTTAGGCTTGGAAAAAAAATTCATGTGGCAAAAAATGGGGGAGTTTGGTTGAGCGTAAATGGCTCCTCATCGAGGTCAAAGTTCAAGGGAAAGTGAAAAAATTCATAAAATTTCCAATAACTGCTGCGGAGTCGCACTTAGAGTAGTAAAATGTAAGACTGACCTCCATTAATTTTTCCTCCCCAACACTTCTGTAGAACAAACTTATACCCTATCTCCGCTCTTTAAGGGGCTTGCCCTACAAAAGTTAGTTTTTTATAAATTTTACACCCATCGTCTTAACAAGTTACAGGGCGCCTCTGGAGGATTCAAATGTATGACAAGCCGCCAACACTTTTGTAGAACATTCTTACCTTCTATCGCTGCTCCTTAGGGTACTTTCCCTTCAAATAAAGATTTACAAATTTGCCCCCTCGTTCTAACTACTTTCAGGGCGCCTCTGGAGGAGTCAGACCATTGATTTTTCTCACACAACATTTTTGTGGAAGACACCAACCTTCCATATCTGCTCCTAAGGGTACTTCCCTTCAAATAAGGTTTTATAAATTTGCCCTCTCGACCTTACTACTTTAACTGCACCTCTGGACGTGTCAAATGTACATACATATTTTTGTGATAAAGTGGATATTTTTTCCTATTTTCGGCAACGACTTGCAGTAGAACTATTTTTTCTTCCTCATTTCGGCACAAAATATTGTTGTAGTCCTCAATTAGTTTTACACCTCTTTCGGCAGAATCGTTGACAACATGGAATTTTCGCAGTGTTTCTAGTGATTGTTGGTAGTCTTCATGCTTTTCCCGAGTTTCTGGATCACTATCAAGAAAATCTTTTGACAATCCGAGGCGAGTTAACATTTTTCTTGTGACAATAAAATTCTTTTAACACTTTCGAAGTCGTAAAAAGGTACTGGAGAAACATTTACTCTACCCTTTTCTGCCCCGCTATCTTCATCATAAGATTCCTCCATGTGACTGCCCGACAGTTCTTCCGCGTATTTCTCTTTATCTCTCTCAAATGTACGAAATGCATCCGCCATTTTTCGCTTGGTATCAAGGGGAACATTCTTGTCAAATAATGCAAAAGCAACAGCTTCGCCACTAAGATACCAGAGATGTCTACAGAATCTCTTCACCAACTGACGTGAAACTGTCTCATCAATTGAAACAGAATGAATAATCGCTTTTAAAAAGTTAAAGTCATTATTTAGGGCTTCCACTGCTTTGGTAGCACTGAACCAAGCTTTAATATAAAGAGTTACTATGAAAATAGAAACATCGCGAAGTCCGTTTAATTCATTTTCGCTTAAGTCGAGAAATTTTCGGAGTAAAAACATTTTTACACAGTATATGCCTTTGGCCATCCATCGAGCATGACTGGTAGGTCCTGGTTGGCTTAATTTATGGTTGGGAATATTTTCACCAATGAACAGCAAAACGATTTGTAAAAATTCCTTGTAGTCGCCTCTGGGTTGTTGTTCGTTTAATTGAGCTAAACAAAATGATTCGGTATCAATTAGAACTTGCACCGGTATTTTTGCTGCAACTTCATCATCTTTTATACCAGGACTATATGGTTTATCTTTAGTATTTTCCCATTGCTCTTTAAAACGCGCAAATATTGGCACCCCGGGTCCAGACATTTTTACAAATTTGACTTCAAACACTTCCTTCAGTTGCAATGTGATGGAAGATAGAGAAGATCTCGTTCTAGTAATTGCTCAAGCAAAAAAGATGCACCTTGGAATTTGCCAGTGTTCGTTGAAGTGGTGTCGAAAGAAATAGCTTGAATGCGGTGAGCGATTTTTCATTTAAGTAGAAGCCCGTAAATAGCCTCCGTTTGCCTTTTCCCTTACCTGACGTTATCTTTGGCGCACCCAGTAGCTTCTCGTTACCATAATATGTTAGGACAAAATTAATGGTTGGTCATACATTGGACTGCTCCAGAGGTGCAATTAAAGTAGTAAGGTCGAGAGGGCAAATTTATAAAACCTTATTTGAAGGGAAGTACCCTAAGAAGCTGATATGGAAGGTTTGTGTCTTCCACAAAAATGTTGTGTGAGAAAAATCAATGGTCAATCATACATCTGACTCCTCCAGAGGCGCCCTGAAAGTAGTTAGAACGAGGGGGCAAATTTGTAAATCTTTATTTGAAGGGAAAGTACCCTAAGGAGCAGAGATAAAAGGTAAGAAGGTTCTACAAAAGTGTTGGGGAGGAAAAATCAATGGGGGTTTGTCATACATTTGAATCCTCCAGAGGCGCCCTGTAACTTGTAAAGAAGATGGTGGTAAAATTTATAAAAAACTAACTTTTGTAGGGCAATCCCCTTAAAGACCGGAGATAGGGTATAAGTATGTTCTACAAAAATGTTGGGGAAGAAAAATTAATGGAGGTCAGTCTTACATTTAACTACTCTAGGTGCGACCCCGCAGCAGTTATTGGAAATTTTATGAATTTTTTCACTTTTCCCTTGAACTTTGACCTCGATGACGAGCGATTTACCCTCAACCTAACTCCCCCATTATTTGCCACATATATTTTTTTTCCAAGCCTAACAAAATAAGAGGCGGGAGCACTTCAAAATCTTGTTGCAAAAATTTTCATATATCACTATGTCATAGCTAATGTATATATCTAAAACAACTCTTTAACATTAATACTAAAATCTAATTTAAATTTACTATAAAAACCCGTTTTTTATACCCTCCACCACAACTAGTTGTGAAGAGGGTATATTAAGTTTGTCATTCCGTGTGAAACTTTTTTATTATTCATCTCAGACCCCATAAAGTATATATATTCTGGGTCCTTGAGTAATTCTAAGTCGATTTAGCCATGTCCGTCTGTCTGTCCGTCCGTCTGTCTGTTGAAAACACGCTCACTTTCGAACAACTCAAAACAAATGCACAAACTTGGTGCCAAATTGCTTGTAGTTATCCTAAGCAGTTTGGGATTGAAACCCAGCAAAATCGGTTCAGTAAGACCAGAGCTATGAATCAAAATGTGGAACCACCACCTAAAAAAATTGATAATTTTGTTACAAAAAAATAACATAAATGCTGGAACAAGGCACGGAATGAGATAAGATTTTGGAAAAATTTGTTTTATTTGACTGGAAATCGCGCTGTTAAATTTTGTGAAGATCCGTCCATAATTTACCCTAAGCCCCATATAAACAATACTCCCGGAAAACAGTTTAGTACGCCTAAAACCATAAAACATAACGCTAGCGTAACAAAATTTGGTACGTCACAGTTTTTTAGGACTAGAAATAACACTGTGAAATTTCGTGACGATCGGTCCATAATTTACCTTAGGCCCCATATAAACCCTACTACCGGAAAACAGTTTAGTACGCCTAAAACCGTAAAAAATAATGCAATCATAACAAATTTTGGCTCGTCACAGTTTTATAGGACTATAAATGATACTGTGAAATTTCGTAAAGATCGGTACATAATTTACCCTAGGCCCCATAGAAACCCTACTCCCGGAAAACAGTTTAGTACACTTAAAACCATAATTAATAATGGTATCATAACAGAAATTGGTACGTCACAGTTTTGAAGGACTAGAAATGACGCTGTGAAATTTCATGATGATCGGTCCATAATTTACCCTAGGCCCCATATAAACACTACAACCGGAAAACAGTTTAGTCGCCTAAAACCATAATTAATAACAAATCGTCACAGTTTAAGATAATAATAACATCATACAGATATTGCTCCTTAAACATTCGAACTGCCGGTGGAGGGTATCAAAGATTCGGCACAGCCAAATATAGCACTCTAACTTGTTGTTTTTAAAAAAGCAATCATTCCTCAAAAGAACTAGACCTTCATTCCTTCATTCTGAAACTGTGTGTCATTTAGAAAGGAGAAAGAAAAGAATGAATTAATTCAGTTAACCTTTCTGAAAGAGAATGAAAGATTCACATAAATGAAAGATTTTGCCCAATTTCACTTGCAATGAGAAGTAAAGGTCCAGTGATTGAACCTTGGGGCACTCCACTATCGTATTGAGATAGAGACGAATTATTAATTTTGTTTTAATTTTTGCGAGCAAAATCTAGATAATTCAATATTATTTATTAATATAATTTTTTTTTTTTTTTTTTTCATTTCAATGTAAAATGACATAATGGTTGATCGTCATTTTAATCTCATACACATCTGTTTCATTGAATATTTAATAATGCAAATGTCCATTTAAAATCGATATCATCGATACCGAGAATAAATTCTTAAGAAATGTCAATAACGATTAGAATCAGATTAGAGTAAGTAGTAAAAAAAAAATTATCTCAAACATACTTGTAAAATTTTAAAATAATTAAATGACGACGAGGATAAATTTGTGTTTCGAACGAATTCAAGTTGTTTATTTTTGTTGCTGTTCTGTTTTTTTTTTTTTTTTTGTATTTATTTAATTTGATGACAATATGTTGACAATTGATTCCGAATAATATTTATTTATTTATCTATTGATTTTTCCTTTTTATTTGATTTTGATTGGCTTGTGGTTTGTGGTGGGCAACGAGCAAAAAAAATAAAGCCAGAAGATCAAATTCAATTAAAATGTATTGTAGGTTTTTTTTTTTTTTTGTCTGGTAATTTGTTGTAATAAAGATAAATCTTTTAATTTTCAAAAATATTTTGTTGTTAGAAGTACAGTTAATGTGTAATTATTTTGTTTATAAAAAATTGCAGAACTTTTCACTTCAATTTTGCTTTAGAATAATTAAAATTTTAATTAATTTTTTTTTTTTTTTTTTTTGTTATTATAAATATTTTTGCTACAAATATTTTTTTTTTTTTAAATATATTTTCTTTTTTAATCGTTTGTAATTTTTTAATTGTTGTTTTGGGTTCTATTACATTTGTTTAGGATATTTTGAAAACACAACCGGCGCTATCGAATCGTTACGATAAACTGATGTTTTAGTTAACATTTTAAACGCATTAAGACTCGGTTTTGTGCCTTAAAGTTTATTTTATTGTATTATTGTAATTATGTGCTTGAAAAAAGGTAAAAAAAAAAATACATAATCGTTTAATTTTAATTCATTTATTTAATTTTTTTTATGCAACCACTGATTTGATTGACTGACTGACTGACTGACTTGAGTCTCTCTTTCTCTCTCTCGGCTAGGATCAATACAACAAACAACAACTAGTAATAATGTCACCTATAATTTAACCTTCAATTGTTTATGCACAAAACATTGCACAATGGGATGTGTATGGTGGATGTTAAAATTCTTACGAATTGTTCGATGAGTTCTAGATTTTAGAATATTTGTATAGTTTTATTAGCTGTTATTCTCCGGCGCTGCCCAGGGCTATCAATGTTTTCAAGGAGCTTTAAAGGTTTCAAATGTAAATACTGGTTTTTATTTTTATTAGAAAACTTATTTTTGTTTAATAAATATATTTTGTTAATTTTAGCCAAATCGAACCATAAATTAAAAAATGAAAATATCACGACAACAGCACCACCATTCGAAATTAATCTTAGAAGAACCTGGGGCCTGATTCTGGCAGTCGTGATCGAGTTCTTTCTCGATTCGAAAGCATATCAATATCTAATTATTTCAGTCAATACTGAACGAATCGGAATTATTTCTTCAATGTTGCAAAGCATTAGTTTGAGTTTCACAATACTAAAAAATAATTTCGATTCGTTCAGTATCGACTGAAACAATTAGAAATAAAATTGCTTTGGAATCGAGAAAGTACTCGATCGCGACTGCCAGAATTAGGCCCCTGATTCCAGACTAATCTAATTTATTGTCTTACTGCCAGGCCCACGCTGTCGACAAGAACATTTCTTTCGCATATTTATATTGAAAACAATAATAAAAAACCCAAATTGGTTTTTGTTTTCAATACAAATATACGAAAGAAATGTTCTTGTCGACTTCGTGGGCCTGGGCCTAAGTTTGGTGTCAATCGGTCCAGCGGAACATACGTTTATATATGGGGAATATCATATATATAGATATACATATACATATATCATGGTCCAATTAATATATCGGTGCGAAATGCCTGCTAATTTTTTGCAGAGGACATCTTTTTTATTTGTTAGAAATGCAAAAGCGACTGATTTTGTCATCTTTATCATGTTTTACACAAACAGACCTCCTTATTAGACCATGGTCTGGAATAAACCATCGATTATAGACTAGTCTGGACTGAAAGCTTTTAACTCCAGTGCGAAGCCTAGGGCCGTAAAAAGATTTTTCATGTACACTCGATCAATGCGAGATCTTTTACTTCATTCCAGTATATACGTAGACGGTATGGTTCAGTTTCTGTTTGACGTTTTCATGTTTGTGATGCTCGTCCTATTCTTCGGCTGCCCGACGGGTTCCATTTTATGGCTTGTTACGCAATATCGTTTGGTTGCTTACGTAACGTACGACAGATCAAACTCCTCTTATGTTTTCTGTTTTCATGTGTGATTGACGTTTGGTTGGTTTCGGACTAGAGTTGTCAACCGATTAAGAATAATTCGATTAATCGATCAAACAAAACCAAACTCTTGTTCGAATAATTTAAAAACGATAATTTTCGTATAACGAATAAATCGATTAATTAATGTCGATTAATCGAATAATTTTTTTTATTAAAAAATAAATTAAATAAAAGCTTAGAATTAAGTTTATTCTCATACGTTTTTAGTGATTTTATACAAAATGTAGGAAAGTTAAAAAATATTGTTGGTTGTAATAAATCTCAATGTTTAGAAAGCAAAAACCGTGTTGAGTACTCATTGTATTCGTTCGTTACAAAATTAAAAATACGAGATGACAATTGCTTCTAATAGTTTTTTAATAATGCATGTCCTCTTTCGTGATTTTAGCACGGACATGCATTGATGCAATTAGAATATTTCGTCTAATAAAGCACCAAAAGAACTAAAAGAATAATTTGCCATCTCGTATTTTAATTTTGCAACAAACGAGTTTTGCAACTTACCTTCTCAATTGTATCAGCTGTTTTATTTTTAAATCAATTTCGGGTCAAACATTCAGAAATAAACAAAAAGCTTAAAAATAAAGAATTGATTTATATAAATCATATCTTGAAAGTAGAAAATGTTGTTATTGTATTTTTTTTTTTTTTTTTTAATTATATATGTAAGTATGTATGTATATCTTTTCCATTTGCGTAAGTGTCACAATATTACCATTGAAAACGATGTAGTGTAGTGTAGTGGAAAAATACATTAACCCTCCGACGAGCGGTAATTTTTTATTCGGTCGTTGAGCGTTAAGGTCCGTAGGGACCTTATATGAAAATGCATTAAATTTTGCTAAAATGTATATATATTTTAATTAATTTTGATGTTATTATTTTAAATATGCATTTTAAACAATTGTTTAAAAGTCTTTAAAATAAAAAATAAAATACTCTGCAAATAATAAATCTTCTGGAATTAGTATTAAAACACTAATAACACTCGAATAATAGAAGTCATGAAATATTTAGCCATTCTCCCCATCCGTTTTTAAATGACAATTGTTTAAAAATGCAAAAGTCCACAGGGACCTTACGGCGCGTCGGTGGGTTAAGAGAGACAGCGGCTGTTCTATAAAAGAAATCGAAAATCGGATTATTAAGAAATTAAGGGTTTAACGATGCCTTTAAGTAATACAACGATATAGAGTTAAGATGAAAAATGTTATGCATCAAAAAAAAGAAGAAGCCATAGCGGATGGAATGGAAGATTTTCCATAGTAATTTTTTTGTAAAAATAATTTTTTTATTCGATATTCTCCTCGATTAATCGAATAATTTTTAAGATTTAATCGTTTGATCCAACGAACAAAAACAATTATTTGAATTATTCGAACAAAGTTGAAAGACGAATAATTGACAACTCTATTTCGGACCCAAACTGCGTTTAATAGTGAAGTTGGCCGCTATTGTTAATAAATAAAGTTTTTTTTATTTCTATTATGTGGGTTTTATTAAACAAGAAAGTTAACTGTACTGTTTGTGAAACAACGTTGACGCTCTTATTTAGGTATGGCATATCAGCGTTAAAGCTAAGCGGAAGAAAACGTTCCACCTTTCGCTCTAGTTTTTCCCCTATGCTAATCCTGCGAAGCTCTATGCTTGTCTGCGGGAGACCAGAGTCTCTAACGGGAATCGAACCCGCAACCCCCACACTGTTAGTCTAGCTCACTACCAGTTAGCCCACCGGGATACGGCTGTTATGTTCGTTAATTCTTCGTCTACACTTCTCTTCAGTATTCGATTGTGAAAGCAAAACTGCAGTACAGAGTTTAACACATTTTAAATGATTTGTATGTGTGTTCAAATGGAGTTGTGCAGGCCTCTACTATACACACTATTACACTATATTTTGCAACATTTATTTAATGCAGTGATAACCACTCCATAGGCTCGCGAGTAAGTCAATAATCGTAGTTTTCTCACAGACACGGTCGGCAATTCACATGTATACAACAACTTTGTTCGTTTCAAAACATCAGGCTATCATCAATCTCTGCGACCGCACCCAAGTACATAATATCTTTGTGTGCGTGCGTTTCGCGGCTTGGTTAGTTCGGGGCTTGGTTATCACTGATTTAATGACTTATTTCTTATTGTCATATTTTGCGGTTAATCCTAGTATTATTACCTAACAATATACTACAGTATCCCTGTAATATACTACTCTTACCCATAGTACAATTGCAAGCCTTACGAATGTTAATGTTTTTATTGATTGGCGTTATTGCTTGGATATATTTTTTTTTTATCATATAAAACGTTTTTTACGATAGGAAAATGCTTTTTAAACTTGTTTTAGCAGCAACATTACACTACATTTAACATTTTATTTGTTGTTACTTGAAATTATTTACGCAATTTTCCACATTTTACATTAAAAGTGTTGTCAACTTCATTATCATCATCATCATCGTGCGTACTTAATTGTACATATACACTCATAGTTTTTTTTTTTTTTTTGATAATGTTACAGGGTCATCTTCCAAATTTTCAAATTTGGTCAGAACCAGGTTACATTACAATTTTTATTTATTTACTTGTATGTATTTCAGCAGTAAGTCAAAAAAATGTACAAAATAAATTAAAATTACCAAAAAAAAAAAATCCATAAAAAAAATTGCATTCTGTACCTGGAATTTATTGTATCCATTTAAAATTTGTTTTTTGCATTTTAGACATGTTTGTTTGAGGTGCATTTTGAATGTCAATTTCTAGGAATAAAATATTTTTTGGTGTTTATTGTATTGTTAAGTCATAAATTTATTCCATTATAAATCACTATTGACCACGAGTCCCAAGGAAATCCTTGAGCGAATTCCCTTATATGTTTAGTTGGCTTAAGGGCACCCACAATCATTTTTAATGGTTGTTTCTTTTCTTAAACAAAATTTTGTAAAAACTAGTCAGAAACAAGTACAGACATACACACGTACTTGCTATTTTATGATAAAAGTTTTCAATAACTTTTGAGTTTATTGGATGATGTCAACATTTTACATATTATTGAAAATTTTCTTGTTTCTCAGTATTATTTTTGTTTAAAATTAATTCTTTTTTTTAATTAACTTACTTATTCCTGACCTCTACTACATTGCAGAGTATTCCAAAAGAAAAGGTCCTGGCATTTCCTTTATAGAGTCCTACCAGGTTAATCTTCTATGCCTTTCTCGACGGTGACCAGTTGATTTTGCTTGGAGTACTTGTTGCGGTAATCTAGCAACGTTCATTCACAATACATGCCCACACCATCAATGTCCGGTTTACCTTCTTCCCTTATATTTGAACTGTTGCACTTGATTAAGGGCTTCTGTGCTTTTAACCATTGTCTCGGCGTTCCCAATATAAATTCTAAGAACTCTCGAGGACATTTCCGATGAAAGTATGGCTGTTTTCCTAAGCGCCTGTTGCATTGTAGTAATACATGACAACATTTTCCTAAATGCAACCATAAAAATGTTGACAATGCAAAAAAAAGCATTTAAAATAATGTAGATGTAAACCATATTCATATCGTTAGCTAAAATGCAAAAAGGCGTAACTAACAAAAGTACACTTTTACAGGAGAAGCAAAAAACTTTATTAATGAAAACTATAAACATGTCAGAAAACATGCATTAATGAGTCATCCATGGAATTCTTTAAACAATTTTCAAAGGAAACCATTTCATTATATTTTGTTAAAAAAAAAATGAGTAATTACGTAGTTTTTCATTTATAAAATAAGAACACTTGTAGTTACGTCCCCTTGTTTTTTGTTTATAAAAGCGCTATTTTGGATCGCAGAAGTGTAAAATTTTGTGAAGACATGTAGCTCAATGGCATTTGTAATAATCAGGGAAACCAGACATATGCAATTGCATGTTTTTCCTTGTGCGACCAATGAAGGCAGAAACAATATATTTATCCGTTTTAGAGCTTTTTATGAATTTTGGCATCGATTTGTTAGTCCATATTTTTGCATATTTTACCGTTTGCAGCATTTTTTGGCATATTTTAGTTAAAAGAGCCTTTTTGAAGCATTTTTTAGGTTTATAGCGCATATTTTGCCTTTTTAATGCATATTTTGATACATGTTAAATTTTTAAGATGCCTATTGTAGGCTTTCACATATAATTATTTATTTTTTTTTTCGAAAATCTGTTACTCAAATTTCGACATCTACATTTAATTTTTACTCTAAAATTGTAAGACAAAGGAGGTTGTCATTAACGATAAATGTTATGCGATTTGTATCTAGACCGATCTTTTAGTATTCTGATCGACTCAGAATCACTTTTTTAAAGTGATCTAATGATGTCCATCCATCCGCCTGGCTTTTTTAGGTTTTATTTAAAGCGCATAAAACGTGTTTTAGAGCATATTTCTGGTTTCCCTGGTAATATTCAATCAAAAACCCGATTTTGAATTTTTTGTTAGTTACGCCTTTTTGCATTTTAGCTATCGATATACAATACAACGTAGGTAAAAATTTAAGTACACAATGCATCAACACGGTATTGATACATTGTGAACACACGTTTAGGAAAACAGCCTATATTTAAATTATATTCTAGATTTTCAGTCGAGTCTCCAAAGAGCACAATGTCGTCAGCACAAGCATACATTGACAATTTGGTTTGGCTCATTTTCCAATTATCCTACAAGGCTAGACGCATATTTTTCATCGATTCTTTTTTTTTTTTTTGTTTGAATTAGGGGAACTATTGGGAAAAAACACATTTTTCGCTGGGGATTTTTGGGTATAATATTTTATTATAAATGCCATTTGTGCAATGGCAAGACCGGTTTGGTCAAATTGAAGTGTCTTTGGTCCAAAGTTTTTTTATTCTAAGACGCCGGAGGGTCGAAACCTTTTCAAAAGCTTGTTTAAACAGCTTTAAATATGTTTTTTGTACCAGAAAGTAACGCTTATGTTGATTAAGTCTTCTATAATTAATGCGACTTAAATTCGTAACATAACGCAGTATGAGTTATTGGAATCGCTTCCTAGCATAAATGCACACATAATGGACTCAAAAATGTCAACTGTGTGATATTGATTCTGAAGTATTTAAAATGTAATTTTTCTTTTGCGTTTTTAACGTTACTCTCTTTATAAACATGTGTATGTAGAACTCTAAGTACAAAAAAAATAAGTTTTAATCATGGTAGAATAAGTACAAGGTATACCTTGTATATATAGTCATTAGAAATTTTGTTCTCAATTTCAAAACTCATTTAACGTCAAACAAAAGAAAATATGGAAAAAAATTAAGACAAGCGTCAAAAATCAAATAAATTAATTTGATATTACATGGGTAAAAAATGAAATCTCTCCCTAATGAACATACCTAGTACTTATTATACTATTGTTTTAATAATATTAAACAAATGGATTTAATTAAATATGTAAATTAATGTATGCATATTTTTCCTTTGACATATTTATTTTTAAGGATTTGTAGAGATTTTTGGGGATAAGAAAATAGCTGTTTTGAGGATAAGGTATAAAATAAAACTGGAAACCCTTTAAAAGTCATGGATTAAGATTATCTCCTTGTCTTACACCTTGGTCGATTAACGTTTTTCTTTAGAAGAACTTTCCCTATTTCAATCCATTAAAATTTTTTCTCAATATCGATAAAGCATGTTTGAATTTTTCTGTTATATTCAATGGCTTTCTCGGCTATCTGATGCATTGTGAAGATGAGGTCTTGTATAACACGGTTGGGTCTGAGCCCAAGATCTTGTGTACTTTTCCACTTCTGATTTGAGACGTTCTAAACTGATTCTGGAGTACAACTTTTCGGGGACACTTAGTTGTTATTATCTTTTTTTAAAATTGGATTTATAATGGCAACAAACCAATCTTCAGGAATTTTAACCTGTTTCCATACCATATTCATAACTTTAAGTAGCTTTTCGTGACCTGAATCGCCTATAATTTTACAAACTTTGGTGCGATTTAGTCATGACCGGCTACTTTACCTAATTTGATTATTGCCACTGCCTGTTACAGTTCATCCATTGTAATATGGGCATCAGTGTTGATATCATCGTCTGGAAGCTGGAATGGTTCTGTTGCATTTAGATCTTCTTTTAGCAATTCCGAGAAGTATTCTCCCCATCTGGACGTAATTGTTGTATTATCGCTTAAAATGCTTACATCCTTATCTTCTTTATAAAGGGTGGTTAAATTGTAAGGGCCGATGTTGAATGTGAACCACACCTAAACGCCAAGTTTTTTTCCGAATTTTATTTGACATTTCTCTATTTCAGACTTACTCAATTTGAACCGTGGAGAGATACACAATCCAACAACGTGTTAAAGTTATCCAGACTTATTATGAAAATGGGCGTTTAAATCAAAATGCATATCGTGCACTTCATCTTCAGTGATGAGGCACATTTTCAGCTCAGTGGATTCGTCAATAAACAGAATTGCCGCATTTGGGCGAATGAGAATCCAAGAGTGATTGTCGAAAAACCAATGCACCCACAAAGAGTGACTGTTTGGTGCGGTTTATGGGCTGGCGGCATCATCGTGCCGTATTTTTTCCAAAATGAGGCCGGTCAGGCAGTAACTGTGAATGGTGTTCGCTATCGTGAGATGATAACGAACTTTTTATGGCCCGAATTGGAAGATATGGATGTGGACGATATGTGGTTTCAGCAGGACGGTGCCACTTGCCACACAGCTAACGAAACAATGGCTCTTTTGCGCAACAAATTCAATGGCCGTGTTATCTCACGCCAAGATCATGTGATTTGACACCGTTGGACTTTTTTCTTTGGGGTTATTTGAAAGAAAAGGTGTACGTCGATAAGCCAGCAACAATTCAAGAGCTAAAGGATGAGATAATTCGGCACATTAACGGCATAGAACCTCCATTATGCCTCAGGGTCATCGAAAATTTGGACCATCGGATGGAAGTGTGCCGCCGGGGTCGCGGCGCCCATTTGGCCGATATTTTGTTCCATACATAATTGAGTAATACCAATATATCATTATAAAATAAAATTACAATAATTTCCTAAATAGTTTGTGTTTTAATCAAAACCAACATCGGCCCTTAAAATTTAACCACCCTTTACTTTAATAGACAATCTTTCTCCCGTCTTAGCTTTATTACGGTTTTGTATAATATCTTAAGTAAATGTCCAAAATATTCTTCATCATTTTTGCTGCATAGATAACTCTTCCACCGTATATTCTTTTCTTTAACTTTGGCCTTTATGTTATCACCCCAACATATTCTACACCTAACTTGATTTTCTCCACACTTTACTCTAGCGCCTGCTAGCAAAATTTGTTTAAAGTTTTGTCAATAATCTTGTGGCTAGAAATTGAGGATATGGACTTGGACGATAAGTGGTTCCAACAATATGGTGCCGCTTGCCAACGAAACAATGGCTCTTTTGCGCGAGCACTTCAATGGCGATGTTATCACGTCGTAACATAGGATCTTCACCTGACAATTTTTTGTCATACCAAATTTTTGTCATTTTTTTTTTTATATGAAGTTTTACGTTTATTGTGACAAAAAATTGCCAGGTGAAGACCCCATGTAACGATCTTCTTTGGCAGCCACGACCATGTGATTTGATACCGTTGGACTTCTTTCCTTGGGGATATTTAAAAGAAAAAGTTTACGTAAAAAAGCCAAAAACAATTCAAGAGCTAACGGATGAGATAATTCGGCACGTCAACGACATTGAACCTCAATTATGTCTCAGTCATTGAAAATATAGACCATCGGAAAGAGGTCTGCCACCGAAACCATGGCGAGCATTTATCCGATATTTTCTTTCACACATAACTGTCATAGATCCTTCTATCATTGTAAAAGAAGATTATTATAATTGCGTGCGACAATAATTTATCTTTCTTGTACGTATAATTGTAAACCTAGATTACTAGATTTAAAAAGAATGCTTTAAGAAATGTTTGGCAATTTTTTTTTTAACTGGTAAGCCCTTTTTTAGTCAACAGTTTAGCTCAAAAATTTTTGACTTCGGTACCCTCCACTGTAAACAAAAAGTTGAAAAGATGAATTCAACTTTCAATCTATTTAAAGTTCTTTAGGTCCGTTTCAGTACTTTTACAGTAAATTGCAGTAAACAAGAAGACATAAAAAACGGAAAATTTTTTAAAATTCGTAAAATAAAGAGAACAGTTGATGGCAAATAACACTACGTGACAAAATTTCAACAAAGTCGTGACCAAAATACGCAGGCGTATTTTAAATTCGTCAACCACACTAAGGGTGAATATCTGACAAAATGTGGGCGAGATAAGACAAGTGTGCGTGCCACTTTCCATACAAAGACATAAAAGATATATGTATATCTGGAGAACGGCCAGATCCAGTTTTTAAATTAGGTACAAGCATCATGGTTATCAATTCATAACATCCGACATGGGTGGGATTGGAAAAGAGGGCGTGGCACAAAGTTGATTTATTATATCTAATTGAGGGTATTTATATAATTTTCTGTAACTATTGTTGAAGGGTATAAAAGATTCGGAACAGCCGAATGCAGATCTCTAACTTGTTTTTACATCTTTTAACATTTCATTACCGTCAACCTGCGCCATCTTTAATTTTTATTGTCAGTTGTATAAATAAGCATAAAGTGCTCATCTTTAATAATGCCTCGAATCTTTTTTCTTTTCTACATATTTTTGCTACTCATCATATTAATTAACTTATAGATTTATTAATTTAACGTTAAATTGTTATAACTTCAGTTTGAAAACCATTGTAATTAAAAGTAGAACTACTTAAAACCTTCGAGGTCAGTAATAAACGTACCCGAATGTCCTAAAAATTCATAAAGATGCTCCTGTTCCTAAGGCTAAAAATCCAATAGCAGCCAGTATGTACATACCAATAGCAGTACGCTCCGTAATAAACAACGTTCTGAAAGAATTTTATGTAACCAAATTTCATCGTATATGTATAGCAATAATTTATTTAACAACTTTCAATACGGTTTCAGAAAAGGATGTGGAACAGAAAAAGCAGTCGTTAACGTTGTTAATTTCATTTGAAAAAGTTTGGATGAAGGACAAAGCGGCCTAGCTGGCATTTTCTATGATTTCAGCAAAGCTTTTGACCTCATTGATCATAGTATTTTGCTTCAAAAACTAAAATTCTAAGGTATTTGCGGGAAGGACGTGCTCTTATTACAGAGTTGGTGAAGTTAAAAGCTCATTACGTGCAGTTTTATATGGAGTGCCTCAGGGTAGTGTACTTGGGCCTATGTTGTTTACCATTTTTCTCAATGACTTACATAACATTGACCTTACTCGTAACATATTTATGTATGCGGATGATATTTGCTTATATTATCCATATAAGCACGAGATGGTAGTAAAAGCTTACATGGAATGTGATGCAGCTTTGATATCTGAGTTTGCACGAATAAACAAACTTGTTTTAAACGCAGATAAAACGCAGTTACTAAGATTTAGGCCCACCCGTCAAATTAACACCTTTTCAGTGTTTGTTGATGGTGAGAACTGTTTGAAACCACCCAGGCAGAAAAAGACAATCACCACGACGCTGTGCCGACGTTGCAGGGGGTACTATCAACATCAATACAACGTACTGTTTACCAAATTTACAATGTTGTCACAATATTAAAATGATAACGCCAAATGTGCGTCTTCCGAATCTTCTTTTTAGTGCTGACACAGTACTGTAAATTTAAATTTACAATGTTGGATTCACGAATTTACAACGTAGTCACAACCGTCTTCCGACTCTTATTTTCAATATTGTTACAAATAAAAATTCGCTAAATAAACAAGCAAACACTTGTATATTTTCTAACCTAAAATAGTTTTTGTGTTTTCATTAAATACGGTATTAGGGAATAAAGGTTTAATTCTTGTATATACAGTGTTGTAGTGGTATAGTTTTAAGGTAAATACGACTTTAAAAACTAAAGTCGTATATTTCTATTTAGGGTGTTGTACCGGTGTTGAATCTTATTTAAAAACGGTATTAAAAAACTAAGGTTGTAATTTTGTATCTACAGTGTTGTGATGGTACCATATTTTTGGTAGAGTCACAATTTTGTATTTACAGGGTTGTGGCATAATATTTAGAAGAGTCGTAATTTCTGCCTGGGCAGTTGCATATAATACTTGGATATAATTTTGTAAAGCAATCTCACATGGAATGAACACCTACAATATTTAAGAAAAAAACAGCTCAAGCTGTTGTTATTTTGTATAAATTCAAAAATAAGTTTGATTAAGATACTAAACTTTCAGTCTATAATGTCCTAATTAAAAGCCATTTGAATTATTTAACCATTTGTTTTGGTTATAAAAAGAGTAATGACTATTTGTTATGGTATTTACAGGATGCAACTTCTAACATGTATTCAAGTGTCTGCACAATATTGGACATCACACTATACTAGGGTTGCCAGACGTACTGTTTTTAGCAGTACATGTACTGATTTTTATCAATTGTACTGTTTTATGCACAACACCCAAAACAGTACGCAAATGTACTGTTTTTTACACTTTGTACTGTTTTCTGTACTGATTTTTAAGTTTAGTGTCCAAAAAACAAAGACATTAAGAAAAATCGTTTTTAAATAAACATTTGGGAATTTTTAACGGTATGCTATCAAGCCATATTGTCATAATATCCTTATCTTAGAATTTATTTACTCTCTAACTCTCATTTTGAGGGGTAATTTTTGCCCTTTTTCCCAACTCTTAAACAAAAGTATACAAGACGGCACTTATTAGGGTTAAAAGAATTCTCGAAATTTCGGGCATTGAAATTTTTGAATTTCTTAAAAGGGCGTTTGGTACAAGTCAAAAAAATATACTAAATGTACTTCTGACCTAAAAGACTATTTCAGATGTCTTCAGTAGAATTGTATGGCAGTTCTTTTCATAGAATATAAACACTCATTTTAAGGGGTAATTTTTGTAATTTTTTTAACTTCTACACTAGAACGGTACGTTAGAGGTTTAAAATGTTCTATGAATATTTTCTGCATCAAATTTCACTAGCGGTCTTCCAAGACCAAAAAAGCGTGCAATGTATGTAAAACGGGTTTTCGAAAAATTAAAAAAAATCAAGGCCCGGAATTTCGAAAACCCGTTTTACTTGCATTTGATAATTTTTGGTCTTAGAAGACCCCTAGTGAAATTTGATGCAGAAAATATTGGTAGAGCATTTTAACTCTTATAAGTGCTTTTTTTTAAGAGTTGGAAAAAAGGGCAAAAATTACCCCTTAAAATGAGAGTTAGAGGGTTAATAAATTCTAAGAAAAGAATCGCAATACGATTGTACTGAAGACATCTACAATTATTGTTTAGCTCAGAAGTACATTTAGTATATTTATTTTGACTTATACCAAACGCCTTTTTAAAAAATTTAAAAACTTTAGGGGCCTATATTTCGGGAACCCGAACTAATTTTTCAAAATCTTTTGGCAGATTTGCTCTACTTCTAGTCTACTTTCATTTCGCGGTGCAAGTGTTGAGGCTGGTGGCGATGACCCTAATTTTGTTGCACACTCTATTTTACAATATTTAGTTTAAAGAAATTGTTGTTTTGCAAACAAAAAAGTTGTAAAATAATTAGAATTTTTGTACTGCGTCTATTGTTTTGTCAAAAATACACAGATTAAATAAGGAGTTGCTCACATCCTTCATATATTTTCGTGTTTTTATTTTAAGACATATGACTACCGTTTAAATTAAAGAAAGAAACAAATACTTTCTGAAATTTATGCGATAGTTCGACAATATGTGTGTGGTGAAAATTGCTTTAAATACCAATATGTTTTAAGAAAATTCTACTAACCCAATCAATGAATAAGTTTTTTAAGTTAAATATAAACTAAGATATTTAAACATTATACATTGGAAAATGATACAATGGCCAAATGCTTCTTTTGTGGTGTATGCTTTATAAACGCAAATTGTGTGATTTTGTATATGAAATACCATTAAATGTAAATCTTTCCTTTGATGTTGATGTTTGAAGTCTATTTCTTTATATTATTGGTGTTCAAGAGTTGTAAATATTTAGTTATGGTTTCGTAAAAAAATGTACTGTTTTTTTCTTGAATGTACTGTTTTTTCATAACCAATGTACTGTTTTTCCGAATTAAAAATCTGGCTACCCTACACTATACATACATTTCATGAGGAATAATCATGCGATAAATACAAGAAATAACAAAGGCTTAAGAATCGCCTGGTGTTGGTAGGAAACAACCAAACAGCGCGTGGAATTTATGGGTAGTCGTGATTTTAATAAATTAACCCTACATTACATTACATTCGGCAATATATAAATGAACTTTTTATACAATAATATCGATTTAACTGATCTCAAATTAATGTAATTAACTTTTTAAAATATGTACACGTTTTTCTTCTTTTTTTCTGTATTCAGCATATAATTTTTATGGAAAATATTATTATGCCAACTTGTCTCAACATTGCCTTTAAGGCGCTGATACCAATAACTGTAAATGAATTAATTTGTAATTAAATTTGAAAGAAAAATTAACTTACTTATCTGTTTATCTCTTAAGTGTGAACTAGGGATGCCAAACGGAAAATCCCGGGATTGACAGATCCCGAATCCAGGGATTTATTTTTATTAATTTCGGGATTTTTAATATATCAACTTTTGTGTACAAAAATTTTCAATTTTATTGAATTTTTATACTCTATACAAAAAAAATTATTAAAAATTATATTTCAGTTGTATTTTTTATCTTATAATTCTTATTTTTCTTTTTTAACAATATATGTTAAATATATAATACCTTTTGAAAATTCATAAATAAATAAAAAAAAGTGTTTTTTATTTAAAAAAAACCCCAAAAAATCCCGGGATTCAAAAATCCCGGATTTCAAAATCCCGATTCCCGGGATTTTCTAAAATCAATCCTGATTGGCATCCCTAGTGTGAACCTCGTGCTCTTAATTACCTACATAAATATAAAATTTTAAAACCAAAAATAATCTTTGTAAAATTAAACGTTACTACATAAAATACATCTGAAATACTCACTGGACTTTCATTTCTACGCATTATCAGCCAACTAGGAGTTCTGCAAGGTCTCCAACCACCTATCGAACTCCCAGTCAAGGGAATTAGTTGCAGTCGCATGGTGCATTCTACATTGTTCGCTTATTATTTCCCATAAATTTATCATCCCATATTCGTCTAATCTACAAATCAAACACACACACGAACTTGTGCATGTTCCTTCGAGCCAGATCTGAACCAGCGACCTATATACATATTTACGGGCATTTTCAAAAAATTTTGCGAAAGTGATAGGGTATAAAGTTGGCATTTAGCTTTCGCATCGTAATCAGTGTTGCCACGACCAAAACATTTTTGTAACCAAAATTTAAAAATAAAGTAACCAAATGCAAAAAAAAAGTAACCAAAATATAATGTATGTATTAAAAATATAAATTATACTTGCACGCCAATAAAAAAATATTATATATAGACACCTAAACCTCTAAATTGATTTTTATAAAATTTTGACAGTATGTTACTAATAGTCTGAAAGGTACAATAGACTTTATAATTTTTCAGAGTTATGAGTGAAATTGGCACCTCCCGAAGCTAACACTTATTAAATGAAAAAGAGTTTGAATGTTGAATGTACTATACATATCCAGAAAAGCGGAGCGGGTAATGTTAGTACTAACCTGCAGCTAAACGATCAAGTATTGTTTTTTACAGATACTGCTGTGATGAATTTTAAGGCAATTTATTTTAATATGTTATCAAGAAAATAACTTATAAAGACAATCGAATAATAAAACGTAAATTGACAGACGCAAATTGAAAGAGTAACTGAAAGCGAACTCGTTTCAATTTTAAAAAGTATGAGTGACAAAAAATTGTCTATTTTTCAGTTGAAAAAAGTAACCAAAATGGGAAAGAAGTACACAAATACACATTGAGAAAAAAGTAGCCAATTTTGGTTAAAAGCAAGGTGAAATAAACAGGTGGCAGCACTATGCCAGATGACTATTTTTTGCTCTTGCATTAGCTGCGTTCGTTTACCCCAAAATTTGTACTGGATTTTACTGAAATGCGTTCGCGTACACAAATTTTCATATTACACACCTACTGGATTTTACTGGAAAAGTAAACGAACGCACATATTGTTTGTCTAGATTTATATCAAAGTTTTGTTTATGTTTAAAAAAAAGTCCACGTTTTGTGCTGTGATTATTGTATTTTATTAAAGTTTTTGATAAGTTAAAATAAATAAGATATTGACCATAATTAAATAAAAATTGGCTAAAAATTTATTTATTTCATCACGCTCAGCGGTGAACGTAAACGGTGATATAATTTCCATTTTTGTTGTAATGTTGTATTTGTTGCGTTAACGATGCCACCTGCTTATTACACCATGGTTTAAAGTGACCAAAACGGCAACGCTGATCGTAATTGTACTCGAATCAGGGTCACTGTTGGATATTTTCGAAAAGGGTGACAAAAAGTGTATTTTCCAAGCAACTGTGTCTAAAAAAGGGTATTTCAATAAAAAAAGGGTCTAGTTTTTTAAAAGCAGTATATCCTATTTAAATAATTATAATAAGACCAGGTTTTTATAAGCAACCTAAAAACTTTTTTTTAAATTTTTTTAACACTTGACAAAAAGTTTGTTCTTCATTATTACAACTCATTTTTTTAATACTTTTTATGTTATGTTCCGACATTTTCTTTTTTTTTTACCGATTTAGCGATTTTTAATAAATTTTAGGGTTTGTTTCCAATTTTCGTGATTAAAGCGATTTTTTCTGATTTTTAAAGTTTTTACGATTTTTAATAATTATTAGACTTTGCTATCATACCGCTGTTACCAAATATTTGGGAATTTCAGCAATTTCTACCGAAATTTGTCATTCCTGTTAGCTTAAGGGACTTTGAATCAATCAATTTTATGGCGCTATCTTTGCAAACTTTTTCGAGTTTTTAAATTTTTGAGAAGCTTTGTGAGATGAGGCAATCGCCGCCGTTTTAAAAATAGCCCCATACTAGGGCTTCCAATCGGTAAAACCCGATCCCGGGATTTTCGGGATTAGGCGAATCCCTAATCTTGGGATTTCTGATTTCTAGTCCCGGGATTTTCGGGATCCCGATTTTTTTATATTCTTTATTATTTTTACATATTTTTTAATAACTTTTATAAAAATAACTTGAAAAAAGTTTAAAATACATTTGGATAGAATTGAAATACATATGGACAATTTTAAATTGTTTTGGACAATTTTAAAATATATTTGACAAATTTAAACATATTTGGATAATTTCAAAATACATTTAGGCTGGGTTTTTGAGATGTCAGTTAAACTAGGTTTAGTTAATCTGAAATCATATTTGTGCCGCCATAACAAAGTTTGTACAGTACTTTTCGTTTATAGTCACATCCTTTAGTTGCAGACAAAACGTGGACTATATCGCTAATGTGACTAATTCACATATATGCCACTATGAGGCATATAACCGAATTCGAATATAATCAAGTTATGTGAATATAGAAAATAAACAAGTTAGAGTGCTATATTCGGCTGTGCCGAATCCTTGATACCCTCCACCGACAGTTCGAATGTTTAAGGAGTAATATCTGTATGATGTCTATTCATTTTTATTATCGTAAACTGTGACGATTTGTTATTAATTATGGTTTTAGGCGACTAAACTGTTTTCCGGTAGTAGGGTTTATATGGGGCCTAGGATAAATTATGGACCGATCATCACGAAATTTCACAGCGTCATTTCTAGTCCTTTAAAACTGTGACGTACCAATTTCTGTTATGATAGCATTATTAATTATGGTTTAAGGTGTACTAAACTGTTTTCCGGGAGTAGGGTTTCTATGGGGCGTAGGGTAAATTATGGACCGATCGTCACGAAATTTCACATTGTTATTTCCAGTCAAATAAAACAAATTTTTGCGAAATCTTATCTCATTCCGTGCCTTGTTCCTCCATTTATGTTATTTTTTGTAACAAAATTATAAATTTTTTTAGGTGGTGGTTCCACATTTTGATTCATAGCTCTGGTCCTATTGCACCGATTCTACTGGATTTCTATCCCCAACTGCTTAGGATAACTACAAGTAATTTGGCACAAAGTTTGTTCATTTCTTTTGAGTTGTTCGAAAGTGAGCGTGTTTTCAACAGACGGACAGACGGACATGGCTAAATCGACTTAGAATTGCTCAAGGACCCAGAATATATATACTTTATGGGGTCTGAGATGAATAATAAAAAAGTTTTACACGGAATGACAAACTTATTATACCCTCTTCACAACTAATTATTGTGGAGGGTATAAAAATTCATATAAATTACACCGACATCAGGCTTATTGTTTTGCAACAAAGTTGCAAACTGTTTAAAAAATAATTCAAATAATAACGATATATCTGTGGTTTTCATGGGCAACAGCGTTTGTCTAAAAAAAAAAATTTTTCAGGAGAGCCCAAAAAACCATTCTAGAGCAAACTATGGGATAGATATTGCACCTTTTGAATTTGTAATTGAGTTAAAACATCGGAATGGGTCTATCTGTTTTTAATTATTTTTAAAAAAATATAAAGAGCGATTTAAATTTAGCAATATGGCATCAACAATTCAATAGACATACGCGGTTGCCCATGAGAACCACAGATATTTCATAACTGAGGTTTCGAAAACTAAAAAGAACTTAGTAAATATTGGTAATGTGACTATAACGCCATTAATTTGCTTTACTTTTCCCTTTGATGACTGTTGATATATGGCATATATGGCAAATGTTCTTATATCGCTAAATTGACTATAACGTTAATACTTTATTTTGAATTTACTAATAGCGACAAAATAAAAAAATAAATGGACTATATCGCTAATGTGACTATAAGCGGTAGTGACTATAAACGAAAAGTACTGTATACATAATTTTGACGGAACAGTTTAGTTTTGCTTAAAATGTTGGTCTTTAATACAACTCAACTCTAATTTAGTTGAAATTTTGCAGTTTTTGTATTTTGATTTACAACTCTGCGTTAGTGGGGTTAACACAAGCTTTTATCATATGCGTTTTGACAGCATTTCACGTGAAATGTTGAACAAAATAAAAAGCTTAACTAACCTATAGGAATAACATAAACAGCATTGTACAATGTTGCTAACACATTTCATTTATGGTGCAATAAAAATATATTGTGGCAGCTTCGAATTGCACATACACATTGGCGATATAATTGTACAATACGTAAAATTTAACAATTTTATTGCAAGTGTATGAGCCGATTTACATTGTCTTTATGAATTTTGATCAATTAATAATTTAAGTTTGTTTTTATTATATTTTTACAAATAAATAAAAAACGTTCATGCAATGTGTATTTTAACTCGAAAATTAAGTTGTTTTTTATACAGTTTAAATTTTTTTTTTATATTGGGTATAAAAAAAATTAAAAAAACCCGAAATATCCCGAAAATTGTTTTAAAATCGCGTGATTCCCGGGATTCAAAATATCCCGAAAATCCCGGGATCCCGAAATCGAAATCCCAAAATATTTTCTTCAATCCCGAATCCCGGAATTCCGAAAAACCAGTCCCGATTGGAAGCCCTACCCCATACATAAACCGAAGTTGCAAATATTACAGGGCACTCTCAACATTGTCGATTTAAAAGGGGGCGAAATGCCTTAAGCCATTAAAAAGGGTAAATTTTTTTAGCATACAACTTGCTATTCTTTAAGACAGCAAACATTTTTAAGAAACGAACACCTTATTGCATTTTTAAATAAAATGTCACATTTTTTTTTTTTAAAGATACCACCCTAAGTTATTCAATAAACAAAAATTCACATATACATATGTATGTAAGTATGAGTTATGTTTGCTATTAGGGAAACATTACTTTGCAATCGCAAATCTTATAAGAAGTCTTAAAAATCTTTTAACACAAGCTTTTTACGAAACTACTTATTTATATTTATATATTTATATATATTATATTTATTACCTGGTAATTTAAAAAATTTGCAAAACATTTTATGACCTTTGGTCGGCTTATTGGCAGTAACCAATTAAGTCCCTCTTTAAAAAACATTTTATGACCAGTAGTTCACGCAAATTTTCCTATTAAAGAAAAGCAAATATCGCTTATTTTTTTTTTACCTATTTTTTACCAAAAAATAAATATATTGTCATCAGGGTTACCGTTAGGAATTTTTGAAAAGTCGCACAAAAGGTTGTTTTATAAAAATAAAGTCGCACAAAAAAGTCGTTTCAGAAAATAAAAGTCGCACATCTTTTTTTTAACGTTTTTTAATAATAAAAAGCATAACAAAACAATTGAAACAAAAAGCTTATTGCAGAATTCATTTTTATCATATTTCATAACAATGTACATGTTTGTCCATGTTTTCATGTATAGTGAAAACATTTACTTAAGTTTAATAAATTTGTCGTATGCTGCCAAGGACAAAGGAGTAGAATTTCTGTTTAAAAACAAGCCAAAAAAGTTAAGGTTAATATTTTTTTGACAAAATTTAAACTTGTCCAATTAAAGCCCCTAGAAAATTTTACTTTAATTCCGTTCGTTTGATCTTGTCGCAATATTTATTTTTCTCAACATACCTACATAAATACTACTTTTTTAAAATTTTATTTCTATATTTAGAAATAAGTTCATCACAGGGAATCCAGTCTTCTATATCTTTGTCTATTAAATTTAAAGATGACAGCATTGAATTGCATGTTTTTACATTGCTTTGCTAGTGTTTACGATTCGAAAACTACAGGTGGTGCTAAGACTACAACAATCCAAAACCAACAGAAACAACAGAGGTTTTTTGCATTGCATTGCTGGTGTTTACGATTCGAAATGTCAACCATTTCTAAAGCTGGGATCACACGATTGCCGCAATGCACCAATTTTCACACTTTTTAATACACCAATCGTGTGACTGCACAACTAATTGGCTCTTGTACCAATCGAGGACAATATTGTGCTTACTTTTACCAATCAAATGCAACCCTGGTGAGGCAATCGTGTGACTGTTGGCTATGCAACCGCCAATATTTATTGTCTTCTCGTGCGGCAATCAAACAACACAATACGAGCCAATATTTGCCTTTTTTTAATAAATTTTACATTTTTGTGTTTCCTTTAGTAAGTAATGAAGATAAATGTGTATTTATATTAAGCATTTTAGTTTTTTTTTAATTTTTGCTATACATACATACTATGTAATGAATGAAACTTAATGAAACTACGTATTATTTAATATGTTAATTTTTGGATTTTCATAAATTTTTCTTAAAATATTTCAAATAAAACTATATATATAGTAGGTACCCATGTACATATATGAACAAATTTTTCGTTTTTGATGAACATACCAACTAGAACTTCCAAACAAATGAAAAAGCTACCACAACAGCTGTTTTCGCAGTTGTCAAGTAAGAACAATCGTGTGACTGTGCTGCGGCAATTATTGTCCCCATTTCACTTTGTACCAACTAGTGGCAATTAAATTAGTATAAAACAGGGCAATCGTGTGATTTCAGGATATTTGATTGGTTCAATTTCTTTATTGTGCGTCAATAAAGTACAATAAAAATTGTGCCATATTGGTGCATTTGCGGCAATCGTGTGATCCCAGCTTAACAAAACACTGACAAATTAAAACACATTGGTCCGAACTGTCAAAACTTGCCACCACCTTGAACTGAATTCGCCTCAAATACGTTGTATACATGACAAGGTTGCAAAAATGTAATAAAAGTGTTGCCAAATGAACAATAATTTATGAATTGTTTTTAAATTTTGACGAGGCTATTTTGACGAATTTTTTTTTTTTTTGATACAAATAATAAGAAAATTGAATGTTTTGTAAGAATCTTAACAAAAAGGGTAAAAAGTAGCAGAAAAATTAAAATAGTCGCAAAAGTCGGTGATAAAAAAAAGTCTCACAAAAAGTCGCAGACCGCTGAAAAAGGGTCAAATTGCGACTTTAGTCGGGCGAACGGTAACACTGATTGTCATCTTCACACATTCTGAGTCAAATTTCAGTTGAATACTAAACGTGAAAGTGTTAAAGTGTTTTTTTTTTTTTTTTTTTTTTTGTAAAGTAAAGAGTGAAGCTGTAAAGACAATTTAAAGTAAAATGAATAAATTTTGCTGCAATCCGTTTAAGAAGAGTGGACATCGTTCGAAAAAGATAAAAGTATTAAAATTAACTAGTGTTTCGAAGCGATACATGAATGAATTAAATATACAATACGGTGAAGAAGCAGAATTCATTTGCCCCAAGTGTAAAATCGATTTGTCTCAACAAGCAAATGCATTGAAAAAAATGCAGCCACAATCCGAGAGTGAAATGACAAGTGAACAAAATGAAAAAAGTGAAACATACAGGAAAGAGAAAAAAGGCAAGGTTATGAGTGCAATCGCGACAATATTTGATGAAGGCTCTGATATCGAACGCAGTCAAGCAGATGACGTTGATGACGGCAAACAAATGATTGAGCAGTTGAAAAGAAAATTCAATTTAGCGACCACTTTTCCGGAGAAATATCTCATTTTATCTGTGCTGCCTCAATCATGGTCTATACGCAAGATTTCTGAACAGTTTCAAACATCTTTTTACATCGCGAGAAGAAGCAAAGAATTAGTTCGACAGAAGGGCATATTGGCGACTCCCACCAAGAAATTTGGCTCAAGGACCCTCAGCGAAGCAACGGTGAAATTGATTCAAGATTTTTACTGCAATGAAGACAACAGCCGCGCCTGCCCAGGTACACGTGACTATGTTATCACACGTGAAGATGGAGAAAAAGTACACAAGCAGCGCAGATTATTATTATGTAATCTATCCGAAGCATACCATCAGTTCAATGAGAAATACCCAGCAGAAAAAGTGGGATTTTCTAAGTTTGCCATCCTACGACCAAAAGAATGCGTGCTGGCATTAGACAGGCACGGAACGCATTCAGTCTGCGTTTGCATGTTTCATCAAAACATCAAATTAATTTTCTTTCCATGCAAGAAATTGAAAGTATTTCACGGTGAAATTGAAACATATAGGGACCTCCTGTCGAAGTCGTTGTGCGCATACCCCACGGAAAATTGTCATCTGTCCAAATGCGACAATTGTCCGAAGATTGACGAGCTAGAGCAATATTTGGCGGAAAAGTTTGAACAGCTGTTAATTCAGGAGGTGCATTTCAAACAGTGGATAATTAGCAGCGGCAGATGCTCCCTTGAGACCGTGGTAAAGCAGATTCCGGAATTCATCGAGGAATTCGGATTCAAGTTGAATGAACTGAAGGCGCACCATTTCATATCCGAGATGCAATCGAAATTTCTAAAGGAAAGTAAGGAGAAATTAGCCCAAAATGAATTCATTGTGATAAGCGACTTTGCCGAGAATTACACTTTTCTCGTTCAGGGTAAAATTCAGGCTTATCACTGGGCAAACGACCAGTGCACGGTGCATCCTTTTTGCATTTATTTCAAAAACGAAGATAACGAACTACAGACCGTAAGCCTTGTTGTTGTCGCGGAGAGTTTAGCTCATAATTATGTGTCCGTTTATTTATTTCAAATGAAACTGTTTGAATTCTTAAGATCAAAATTCGATGCAATCGACAAAGTAACGTTTTTCTCAGACGGCGCGGCTTCTCAGTACAAGAATAAAAAAAATTTTTACAATCTTTGCATAATTGAAGAAGAACAAAACTGCAAGGTCGAGTGGCACTTTTTCGCGACGTCCCACGGTAAGGGCCCATGCGATGCGTTAGGGGGGACCCTAAAACGCATGGCGACTAAGGCAAGTTTGCAAAGGCCATATACTGACCAGATCTTAAATGTTCAACATTTGTTTTCGTGGATTCAAAGCAAGGAAATTGCCATTAACACAGTTTTATGCACTCAAAAAGAACACGATGCCATGGAGCGACGAATTCAAAACAGATATAATAATGTCAAAACTATAACTGGAACGCAAAAGTTTCATTGCTTCATACCAAATATTTCTGATATGTCAATTAATGTAAAGCGGTACTCTTCGTCTGCCGACGTGCTAAATTTAAAGTTACTTTAATTTTATAATGATGCCAAGACAATTGAAATTTTTAATAAATATTGTAATTAAGTATAAGCAGCAAAATAAGAAAGATTTTTTCTTTATAAATGTATTTTTAACTGTAAAATAATTTTTAAAATGTATTTTTAACAAGGTCGTCTCTTAAATGCTCTTCTCCTGTCCAAACAAGGAGTCGGGGCCCATTTTTTTATTGCTGATTCTTAAAGCAAAAATTATGAGGAATCCAAAAAAAAAATTAGCCGGAAAATTTAGGAGCTTCTGTGGAAAATCGGAAAATTTAATTTTCATGGGAAAATTTAAAGGAAAATTTCTAAGAAAAATTAGGAAAATTTTATTTTTCAATTAAAGCCTGATTCAATACCTTTCCAACGAGCTATCACTCGTTGCGATCGCTTTAGTAGTTTTTTTTTTAAACAACTTTCAATGAGGTCCCTTATGAAGAATTCTTCAATTTTGTCACATGACAGTGGTGTACACCACCACTAAACCAGTCACTATAAAAAAAAAAAAAATATGTAGGTACATTATTTTTTGCTGGGCAATCGATTGAGACTATTTATTTTAAAATCGGAGAGGGGTCGTCCAAAAGGTGATCGCTTTCATATGGAATTGCTCTATTCTTTAAGACAGCAAACATTTTTAAGAAACGAACGCCTTATTGCATTTTTAAATAAAATGTCAATGTTTTTGAAAAGAATAATAAATAAAGATTCACAAATATGTATGTAAGTACATATGTATGTATATGAGTTATGTTTGCTATTAGGGAAACATTACTTTGCAATCGCAAATCTTATAAGAAGTCTTAAAAATCTTTTAACACAAACTTTTTACGAAAGCTAACTACTTTTTAGGAATGTGCGTTTTATATTTTGGTATTAAATCTTCACTTGGAGTCCATTCCTCCATCTCCGCTTATTTCGAAAACATTTATGTATGTATTTAGCACTAACGTTCAGCAGTTTTGACAAAAAAAAAACGAATGTGATATTTCCAAAAAGGGTCAAAAATTTGCACAAAATAGGTGAAAATGATACCTAAGGGTAATATAAAAAAGGGTCGTTTAAGGTATCAAGACCGTCGAAAAAGAGTCAAATTGATACTTTAGTATCACAACGGTAACGCTAATTCGAATTGCAATAGAGAGTTACCCCCAGACTCAAACTTACCATTTTCTAAAGGAGTTTAGGCATGTTACTTCTGAGGAAATGTAGCCTAGCATAGTGTAGTCTTAAGACTATTACAAAAATTAAAACTTTATTCAAAAATGTTTATAAATTATTTTCTTTTATTTATTTTTATCTTTTTCATTTTTTAAAAATCTTAATCAAACAATTTGCATCATAAAAAATAATACTCTGTAAAAAGAGCAATTAAATCAAAGATTTTTTTTTTTTTTTTTTTTTGTCTTTTTTGTGCTACAAATTTTAAATTGTATAAAATATTATTAACATTCAAAAACCTAATGGTAAATAAAATAATATTGTAATACTTGTTATTAAGAAAATAACACAAGTTTTGTTTTCTATTTAAAGATGTGTATTAAATGTATGTAACTAAATGTTGGAGTTATTAACTTAAATATTACATGAATTTGAATATGTATTTTATATTTAAAAATGAGTAAGTCTTTAATAACATATATGTATGTATAAATGAAATATTTGAATGACATAGTCTCTAAACTACAATATATAAAACTATTAATAGCAAATAAAATGGAAGAACTTTCATCACAAAATTTATTTTAATAAAAAGTGTTTAGACAATAATGTATGTTTTATGTACTTATATAGAAGATTCAAAAGTTTAATGTTTAACATTAAATAAAATATGTATCAATTAAAAAAGGACACATGAATACGATCAAGTAATAAAGTTTTTAGTTTTCTTTAAATTACTTTCTTTTAATTTAATTTTTAAATAAGGCCTCAATTTGTGTAGTTTTTTCAAGCTAAACACTTTTAACTTTGTTGTTTGTTTAAATTTGTAACCGTTTTTGAAATTATGTTTATTTGTTTATATTATTGTATATATTATTACTACGCTAAAAATCTAGTCTTATTGCCCTAGAATATTATCCACTTTTCCAGTTCAGTTTATTTTAAAGTTTGAGTTGCTCAAACTGGTGGGTGTTTGCATGTGTGTTTGTGTGTGCGTGTTTATGGGGTTTTATAAAATGTATGTGTCATTTAAATTTAATGAATCGAGACATTGCACTCATAAGATTTGTTTTAGCAAAACTAAATTTAAACAAAAAAAAAAAAAAAAAAATGATAAACATGAATAAAATGAATGAATGTCATTTAATTATTAAAATTACCAATTAACTAAATAAAGTTAGTCGGTCACACCCAAATGCACCAGTTGTTGCATGCAACGTTGCAAATAAGTGGGATCTGGAAACATATTAAATTGCGTCTTGTGATCAACACTATTCCAAATGACAACATCTTCCCTTCCCGTAGTCACTGAACGTCCAATTGAAAATAGCAGTCTACGATCAAAGGCGATTTTAAGAAATCGCAATACTTTACGCCCCAACGGACAATCGGGCAAATAGCATACCCGAGGAAATCCAACAGCAAAGAAAGCCCGTCCCGGATGTGGATGTTCTTGATTTTGTATACCGGATGCAATGCTAAAAATAGAAGAATTTAAATTGATTTTATAGACCTTTTTAAGGTTTATTAAACTTACTCATAAACGATTTGTATCGTATTTTGTCCCTCATGACCTGGCAGACATTTACTTAAAATACTCCAAGACATAGTTCCGTTTGGTTGATTACCAATTTTTTCACCGTAGACAATGCCACAGACGGGACATTCAATAAAGAGATTCTGTAAATAAAAGTACAAAGACAAGTTAATTTTGTGGAAATTGTGCTACATATGTAGCTGTCTTTTTTTATTAAAATGTAAATCAGCCTAGATTTGCACGTTAGTTTAGGGTAAAGAATCACAGCGAACACGAGGTCCATATAGTGATTATTTCATTTATGTACATTATTTTTATGTTATATATTTTTTATTTGTCATGTTATTTTAGATAATTTTTTAGGGGTGTGCTGTGCGTAAAACGCAAGAATTTGGAAGTTGTTTTTAATAAAATTTGAATCTAATATTTATAATTTTTGTTATAAAATTCTGTTTAAGCGAGAAATATTTGTAAAATATTTGTCATAAAATTCTTTTAACCGGGTTTTGTTCTTGGTCCTCTTCTGTTTATCATGTTTGTTAATGATCTTTTTGGGAACATAGCTAATAGAATGTGTATTCCATTTGCATTTGCTGACGATGTGCAGCTGTTGTTCAGTGGTACTGCGGAGTTTTCAGAAGTTTTGCAGAACACATGATTGATTATACTGCTGGGTTATTGGTTGATTTGATAGGTAATAACGACCTGTCTATTAATGCGAAAAAGATTAAGGCAATGATGTTTGGTAAAAGTGATAGGGTTGATTTTTCTATTACATTAGATGGTCATTTGATTGAGTTTGTTGAGAAAATGGAATGCCTTGGGGTTATTGTTGATAAAAAATTGAGTTTTGAAAGCCATGTGAATACTATAGTTTCAGGGGTTAACTTTTCTTTGCGTAAGTTGTATAGTTTGGATTTAATGTTGCCTTTTTTTGTTAGAAGGCGGATTTTTCATAGCCTTATTATGCCATTATTTCTTTATGCCTTGGAAGTGTACTCGGGAACGTGGGGATATGTTTTGAAAAGGATAAGGCTAGTGTTTAATAGGGTAATGAGATATTTGTTTTCTCTTAGATTATGTCGGCATGTTTCTTCGTATGTAGTACGATTTCTTGGTTTTTCATTTGAGAATATAGTTAAATTTTAGACGTTATTGCATTTTTACAAGTCATATAAGTAGCTAACGCCTAAATATTTGGTTGATTTGTTTGAATTTGGTAGATCAAACAGAAATAAGCAGTTGGTAATACCAAGATTAACTTCAGTTTTGAAGCGTTAATTTTGTGTAAGAGTGGCTCGGTTATATAATAAGTTGCCAGGCTCTTTGAGAGTATTTAAAGTCTCCCCTGATGTTTTTAGGCTAAACTCTATCGTGAGTTTTCTGCATTGTCTGGTTAAAGTAAATGCTGTTCCTATCTGATTAATGGAACCCGTAAGTAAGATCCCTAAGGTATACATAGTAGGACTTCTGTCTGACATTTTTATTAATAGCCTTATGTATTTTAGATTTTTTGGAATTGTTGGGTATTGTTTTTAATTTTTGTGCAATTTGATTGACCGTTTAATTAAAAATTTGTTATTAATTATTATATCGTCAGCTCATTACTGGTTTGACCTACCGACCATTTTTAAAAAAAATGAGTTAGGTATGAGGAATATATTTTTTTAATACCCTCTTTCTAAATCAAAAACCTGTTTCGCGAAAATTTTTATGGTTTCTGAGATATAAAGCATTAATTTTGCTGCATATCCACTGTTTCAAAAATTGTTAAGTACTGTTTTGCTCTACAAGCCATTGTTTGGCGATTGCAGCAAATTCTTCATACAAAAACGTACAAAATAAATTTTACTGTTGCTTTGCTGCATTGCCGTAAGAAAAAAAAGTAGTTAAAGCAAAAGCAAAGTAAAATGACAATAAGAAAATAAATTTGTGAAAAATAGTTTTATAATGGAGTGGTAACAATATTGCTAGTGCTTAAATTAAAATTTTAAATGAATTAATAAAAGATTGTCCACTTATTAAAACTTTGACATTATGGAGCGATTCTTGCGTACCTCAAAATAAAAATCAAATTAACGCAACCGCAATCAAAATGTTCTTTAAACAAAATAATATTGATGCCGTAATACAAAAGTCTTCAGAACCAGAACATTCTTTAATTCAAGAAGTGGACTGTTTCCATGGTGTTATTGACCGGAACTTAAAGAATATTGAAATTCATAGTCCTCTTCATTTACTAAATTTGCTTAACACAATGCCAAATAATAAAACAAAACTTAAAGTTATGGAAATGCTTCCGGAAAATTTTCGCACATACTCGTTGGAAGCAAATAAAATGGACTTTCGAAAAGTTCTTTTGCTAAAATTAAAGTACTTCTATACAGTTAAAATAATGATTTATGTATATATTATAAAACTTCTACCAGAGAGGAAAAATATAAAAATGCAATTTTGGTTAAGTCTGCATCAAAAAATTGTTTGAAAACTCCTGAGAATTTGTTGACGAATATTTTGAAAATATCATTTATTTCCAGCGATGAAAATAGAGACATAAAAGACTTGCTTATATTTCTTCCACGTGTTGATAAAGCTTATTATAAAAATTTACTCAATATTAAGTTTTAAATTTTCTTTTTACTTTTGCATTATTTAAGTTGTTTAATTTTTGGCTTTTTATGTAACTTTTCATAACAGTAGAACTGTTTTTTCTGTTTTTGTAAATTAAAATCAAATAAAAAAACTATAAGAAAAAATTCATCTCAACAACAAGTTACTCAATACACAGCAATAAGTATACGTATGCAGCACAAAAAGTCACTTTTTAATTTTTTTTTAGAAAAGTGGCGTATGCGGCACAAAATAATATTTTTCATTTTCAAAAAAATACTATTAAATTCTAACTTTATTCATGAAAGTGCGCAAAAATTTGCATTTTTCTTCAAAACATATACCGGAAGCAGTGGTAAAAATATAAAAAAATTCTATCGGGTACAATTTGAGAAATCTTCATGTAAATCTTCTTTGTCGTTTTTCTCCACTCTGACTTTTTGGCATATGCGCCAAACCAATTCTGAGCTGACGATATTTCTATTATTTTAAATTTTTTTTTACTTTCAAAAGATTTTGTTATTCGTGCTTAATTCCCAGTTTTTATTCTTGATAAAAACACTTGAAATTTATTGTTGATGGGATAAGCTATTCCTATGCGCATTTCACTGGTTGCTTAGGCTTTTTACTATAATTTATAATTTATTTTTGTTGTTGTATTTTTAAATTTTTTAATTTCTAATTTTCGATATTATTTAATTAGGCTTGAGTTCATCAAATTTAAGAAAAATTATCAATAAATTTTAATAAAAATTCCAAGTTGTAAAATTCCTTTCCTCAGTGAAAATAATTCAATGAAAATTAAATTTGATGAACTCAAGCCTAATTAAATAATATCGAAAATTAGAAATTAAAAGTTCAACTAAAACAATCAATATTGTTTTTTTTATTTCTTTAAAAAAATTTTCTATTATTAAGTAGAATTTTGTTAGCCGATTATGGCCAATAGGCTAGGTAACTGAAATTTAATAAATACAATTAAAAAAAGTATCAACAATTGTTACGAATTTCACCCCTTAAACGTCCGAATTCCTAAAAAGTGACAAATTTGTATTTGTAGTTTTTAGATAAGTTTTGAACTTGAAATAATGTTGATTTTTGCGTTAATTGGTTTAAAAGATACAACGATAAGAATTACATTTTGTTTTGTCTGTTATAGTTTTGGAGATATGAGTAAAGTTAACATAGGAGGTTTAGAACCACTGGACCCTATCCTAGGCACTTTCTTCTTCTTCTTATGCCCTTTAGCTCCCAGTGGAGCATAGGGCCTCAATAAGGTTTCAATTGCAGGTGTATTCATTTCCAAACATGGGTTCTGCACCTCCAAATCAGATGCGCATGCTACCTGCGATAAATCAGAGGTAGGTGGATTAACCGCTGGAATACAGCGACCACTTGGAGAATCAATATTTTGCTAGTAGTTTTAGAAAGTAGTAATGAATAGGGCTGCGTTCCGGCGATGTGTTACAAGCAAAAAGCTGGGTAAAACGAATTCAGCCATAACGTGGTTAGACACACCATTAATAGGCCGTTTCTCGGAAATCAGACGCCTTTTGTAGCCGCCCGATGCGAGTACAGACGCTACGTTTGCGTATTTTCTAGGTTTTAGTTTTGCGGTAGCGCCCTATGGGAGAGAAATAGCCTAACTCCGCAAGGGCAAGCACTTAGTGGAACCTTATATAGCCTTTGTCCGTTAGGAGGTTCCATTCTTTATTTTGTTGAAGAGATTTTTAAAATTTGACCGGCAGTTCCGGAGATTACCTTTTACAAACATAGAAATATACAAACTTATCAGCTTTATAATATTAGTATAGATATAGAAAGGCTTCGAAAACTCCTTTCAAATCATATTCTTTTCAATTTTATTTTTCGTTTGCAATGGACCAGTGTCATTATAGATAGGTGAAATCTTTCGCCAATTTTGTCTACTTTAGTGGACATGTGAATTTTTAATGACATTTTCACGACAAATGCTTCAAAAGACTGCATCATGTTATCAACGTAGACGCGGTAATCTGAAAAGCGGTTTTGCATAGCAAGTTTTCAATCGCTGCACGAATTGAGTCCCATGCGTTCAAAAATGTTTAAAAGTTGATAAAAGTGACACACAGCCTGTGCCTTTAATCTTCTCCAAAAAGCGACACTGTCGATGTCGACAACGACAACCGAAATAAGACTGAAAGATTTGATTCAAAAAATATTACAAAAAATTTATAAAATTGATAAAAATAACTGAAAAAGCCATCATCATAAGAGTTGAATTTCGACAAATAAACAAAAGCTAGTCACTTCAAAAGAGATTTTGATGTACATATTTCCTTAACATCACATCAACAAATCGCTTGAGAGACAATACAAAACTAAAATTTTAATCTCTTGATTTTCACTCACCTTATCTTTTAAAACGGAGTATACAACTGTGTTTACGTGTTTAAGTGTCAAGGGGGTTTTCTGTGTCATTTCGAAAGTTAAAATCTTACTTACAGTGTTCACTATCTACGTATAGCCGTGCCCGCGGCGTTGCCCTACCAGAGTTTATTTTTGACTAACTAAGATATTTTTGGAGAGGCAGTAATTCTCCCTGTGACCCACTCTTGGTCCTTATCTTAAAAAAATAAAAAGCTTATCAGGCATGTTCTGAAAATCACTTTTTGTGAAAGTGATTTGTTCTGGACAAAAACCTTTTTTCATAATTGTGACTTTAAACCAGTCAGCAAGTGGCTGCCGATTTAAAATAACTTGCTTATTTGTTTCCACCATTTTTAACTAAATTAAAACTTTTATGGTTTTCAAAATCACAATTGTGATTTCAAAATCACAAGTGATTTGAAATCTTGTGATTTACAGAACATGCCTGTATATTTCTAATTTCAGCAAAATCTGTTCAGCTATTTAGCCAATAAAGCGTAGTAAGAGTAATAGTTGTTTTCGCATTTGGTCAGGGGACGGTCGAACGGACAGATAGACTGAAAACGAAACTTTATAATATTGGTATAGATATGAAATTGTAACGGTACTGACAGACTGACTAAGACGGAATTTTTAAAAATTCGAATGTTTTAAGGTTACAAACGTTTAAATTCGCTAACCTCATCTCTCCTTGAACTAAAAAACAGAGTTCAGAGAAATTCAAATGTGATCGCTCATATTCAACCATTCTTGAATTTTTTTCATAAATGAAAAATGTAAAATATGTAACTTTTTTTCACAGTCATAAATGAATTGTTAATATTTCGCCAAATTCATTCATGTTTTTGAGGAAAAATCCAATTTTGCCTTTCTTCAGTCATGAAGAATGTTTAGAAACGATCCTCACTAGTAATGTTGTTGTTGCTTGACAGTTTGCATGACCACAGCTCGAAATGACTGTGTGTATTTGTTTGTGTAAAATATTTTTGGTAAGGGCAACCAGCCAAAGTGTCTGTTGGATTTTTTGTAAGACAACATTATTGAAAAAAATTAAATGAACTGCACATATCGTCCGTCATCTTAAATGCAGAATAATGTAACATCACATTTCAATGGAAGAATGCAATCCTAATAAAAAAAAACAGATTATTTTAAAAAAAAAACTAATAAAAAATATTTCTTTTGAATAATTAGTATTGTGGTTATTTTTGTAGAACTATTTATGGTTTTTTAATCCAAATTTTAATATTTTTAATCAGGCTTAAGTTCATCAGATTTAATTTTTCATTAAATTATTATTAAAATTTGGATTAAAAATATTTCTTTTGTATTATAAACTTTTTATATTATAATGAAGAAATTTTATGGTCCCATACAGATTCATTATAGGGAAGTTCGACTTTATTTAAATTTATTAAAAAGGAAATACATACCTAGATATTATAACTCATAAGGATACTATCATAACAATGATGACAGTCTGATGGAAACAAAAATCTGAGGACCTGCAGATGTTGTCATTTATTCTCAGAAATTTTCAGCGTTTGGAAGTACAATGGGGTAGGCTAAAAAATTTCAAAATTTCTAACAGTCCTATAAGGGAGAAGCTGATAGTCACATTTATTATAAATTTTGTAATACATACGTATATGGATTCGGCTTTTATAATTTTACAGCACTTTTATTAATTTTTCTTTTGCAATAATTTTTAGTCTGATCACTAATTCCCAGTGTTACCACCAGCAAGAATCAAAATTACACTTCAGATGAAGCAAAATTACCCGATTTAAATGAAATTACACCTGATATAAAACTTGAGTTTTATTTAATAAAAAGACATTTACAAAAAAGCAAAAACACAACAAACTCATTAAAACAAGATCAATATTAGTCAAACTGTTAATTTTATTTAAATTGACAAAAATAACATTAAAGACTTAAAAAAAATTAATAAACCATAAAATAAAACTGCCAAAATACTGAGTTTAAATTCCACATTTGGTAGATATATCTTGGGAAGGTTTAAAATGTACCTTGTCATTGCTTTATAATGGATGCTTTTTAGCCCCATAGAGCTTACGAAATGTTAGCTGTCAAACGAACTGTCATACTATTTTCACTTTTCGAACAGGCACATCATCATGAATAGATTCATGCTTGAACAACGCCACCAAATTATCAAAATATACTTTGAAAATCAGCTATAGATTTTCGCAACTTAAAGGTGACTTCATGATTTATATGACACAACTTTTTTTCACAAATGAAGGCGACGTGTTGAATAAGAGAAAATAATCTGTCAATAAGACTTCAAGGCCGTGCGATGTGACACTTATTGATTGTTTTCCGTAGGGCTGTGAAGTCAGTGGTTAATGCTGATAAACCAGAAATAGTCGGTGTCTTGGAGGTCAACATTGTTCATTTTATTCGAAAAAGAGAAAAAAAATTGGACGTTTGCAATGCGTTTCGTCAAGGACAGGCGCGGCGGTGTCTTTTTGTTTTAAATCAGTTTCAAATCGTAATGCCATGTATCAATCTGCGATTAAAATTAAATTTTTTTGTGTTGTCTACCATTTTAAGTTTCATGGTCTTACAAAATACTTTTTATACCTTATTTAGTAAACAAAATGCCTGCAGAGTTTTATAGAACTGTCCCTTTCGTAATCCAGTTTTACAACTGTAAAGGGCGTTAAATATTCTTTAAGCTAAAGCATTAAAAGGTAGCAAGATATAAATGAAATTAATTATATGTTGCAATATTGGAAACATGTCTTCCCCCAGGCAAGTTTTTAGTTTGAATAACTTTTTTCAATAAAATTCAGGTTCTAAATCACTATGATAGGCATCTTTATCAAAATCAAAGAGTCCATCTTGCGACATTCATTACCAAACATTTGAAAATATATGAATGTTTAATGATTGACGTCGTTTCTTAAAAAGAAACCGAGACTTTGGTTCAGAAGGCTGTGCATTTCTTAGCAACAATATTTAAAAAGAAATAAATGTCATCACTGAAATCGAATCTTGATTTTATTCGGGCATCTGAAGTAAAAATTTCCAATTACACCTGAATTACACCTAAGAGAAATTAGCCACGCTCTACCCACGACCGTAAAAATTATACCAAATTCGGGTAATTACCCACAAAGTGGCAACACTGCTAATTCCACTAACACCCTGGTAACAGTTATAAAACAAATTACCCAGTTTTGACGCTTAAAAATATTAATGTGTTCTTATAAAAAGAATAAAAAACTGCTAATTTTTTTCTTGAGTGTGATTATACATTATTTGTTAAAAAAAATTGTATTTTTGAAGAAACGTAATTTTTAATTTTGTAAATAACTTGGATATTTTTTAGGTAGCAGTTTAAAATTTTATAAAAATATGTAATGTGAATCGTAATCAACAAAACAAATCAATTTAAAATTTTCTAAAATTGTTTTGCATATAAGCTAACGATATGTTTTTTTTTTTTTTTTTGTAAACAATTCTTTGGTGCCTTTAAAAGGGTCACTTTTTCTTTCGTTAAAAAGACGTACCTTTATGCAGAAATTATTGAGAAAAAACAATAGACACAAGAAGTTGTTGGTATTTTGTGTTTGGTAAAATATTTCTGTTTCTGTTCCAATCGCGACGATGGGTTTTTATTGCTGAAAACACTTTTCGTACGTAGGTAAAGTTATTTGGAAAACACTAACAAAGTCGTGTTCCGCCACAAGCAAAGCGCCCGTAAGTATAGTTGATGGGTAAGAAAATTTGTTTTATTGTTGCATTAATGTAATTTTATTGTTTCGCGCCAAATTTACCAGTTTTTGAAAGTTCAATGTAGTGTTTTAAACACCGTTGCGCTTGGTCCAGAAACAAAATTTTTTTCTTCAGTTCTTGCAGGTAGTAATTTTTTTTCAATTATTTTTGCCTTTATGTCTTTTGAAGGAAAAAAAACAGACCCTTTTAGAGGCATCAACAAATTTTTTACAAAATCAAAACAGTCCAACATTTTAGTTTACCAGCCAACAAATAATTTTACAAAACACACACAGGCTATCGTGCTGCATAGCGGGAAAAATTGCAAGCGCTTTGACTTTTCAGGCCTTAAAGAAGGTTTACAGCTAGATTTTCCATAAACTTTTACTTATTCCGCTCTGCCTTCTTCGAAAAGGTCTTTTAGAATGGGTTTTATTAAATATTTTACAAATTCAAATTAACTTTTCTGAGATAAGGCCTGTCGAAATAGTTTTATTAGCAGTTATGTTGGAATGTGTAGCAAGTTTAGTTATTAATTTACTCACTTCGCGTTATTAGCAACAACAATTTGCGACCTTAGGTCAACAAGCATCTATACGCACCTAAACAACATGTAAGATAGAACCTTGTTGTCCTAATACAGTTGGAATGCGACTGGAAAACTTAATATCGGTAAAAAGGACTTCTTTAAGGCATCGTTACTACTTCATTTTCCCGCTGTTAATGGTCGGGCAAATCGCGTTTTTTTTTCATTATGGGGAATTTGAATGTGAATTTTTTTAAATTTTTCATATCTGACAAATTCACATATGAATTTTTTTGTTTGCTCATTTTTCATGAATGAGGAAATTCAAAATATTATTTTTCCTCACCCTCATGAATGTGAAAAAACAGTAAAATTTTAAATTTTTCACGCTCGCTCATGACTGAAAAATGAGCGAACGTTTCGGTACTCTGCTAAAAAAGACATAAAAACTTTAATTTTCATTAAATTATTAGGAATTTACAACATGAAATGAATTAAAGTTTATTGATAATTTTTCATTCTTGACTGACCGGAAAATTGAATCCACTTTCACGGACAGGTTGATTTGAAATATTTCGATAGTAACCACACTATTTCTTTAGAAATCTTTGCCATTTAACACTCACTGCCATTGACGACGACTGGCTGTCAATAGTAATCAACCTGTCCGTGAACGTGAGTTCAATTCCCCGGTCGATCAGGAATGAAAATTATGAAAAAAATTTAATTTATTTCATGTTGTAAAATTCCGAACTTCATAACAATAATTTAATGAACTTTAGCCTGATTAAAATATGAAAATTTGGATTAAAAACCATAAATAAATCAATAAAATAACCACAATACTAATTATTGATATAAAAAAAAAAAAAATACTAATTATTGACAGGTGGCAGGCAATTGATTGTGCAGAAAAATTTATATGAAAATCACTCAAACAACATAGTACTTATCGTTGCTCATTAAAAAAAAGCGGACAGGTGTCTGGTACTTTTTTGAAACTCGGCCATTTTGGAAAGCTTTGGAGCTTTTTTTTCACTCCATCTTTCTTTTAGACCAATAAAAATAGATGTGGAATTTTTAATTTTTCTCCATTCATTGACATACATATGTTTATGTAAGTACGTACCCTGCAAATAAAATTGGACCACCTGATCAGTTTTGATAAAATGGACTACTCCATGGACTGGTCCGATGTCATGCAAGCATGGACCATGTCATTGTTAAAAAGTGTTTGTAATGAGACGACATGTCTGCGTTTTTTAACGACATGCTTTCGTTTTTAAACGACTTCAAAACTAATCCTCTTGTGTATACCATGGAGTAGTTTTAAAACTACTCCTTAGTGGTCCAAAGGTGGGTTATATGGTCCTCTCCTAGGACATCGTAATGTTAAATAGACCAGATTTTTTCCATACGTTTGGGATACTTTTGGACTAGTCCTGGTCCCTTGTGGTCTACTCTTTACACGCGTGTTTGGACTGGTCCTATTATTTGCAGGGTATGTATTAAATTATGTGCTTCCTCTTAAATATTTAAATTTTTGATACTTAAAAAAGTACAAGAAAGGGAAAAACGAAAAATTAGATTTCTTTCTTTTACTTTTCCATTCTATATGTGGTAGTATTTATATTTTCTATAATATAGAACTGTGAAACATTAATAATCTGTGCAGGGTCCTGAGCCACTAAAACTTTTTTGTTTAAGCCTAAAAACACAAACATTGGCACATAAATATGTTCACGAAAGAAAGGGAGACGCTTACGAATTAGCGTTGTAGTAACATATAAATTTTCAGTAAATATATGGGTATTTAGGAAATCGATTATTACAATGTATTGATTTTCATTAAAATTTCCGATTCTTTGAGAGAATATCGATTCTTAGGTAATTCTCGTCAAAATGATCTATTTTCTATAAAAATATCTAGTAAATATATCGACTTTCAGTGAAAACTTCGATTTTTAGTGAAAATTTCGATTTTTAGTGAAAATATAGATTTTAAAAAAAACAGATTTTCAATTTCAATTTAAACGTACAGAGAAAATACCAATTTTCAGTAAAAATAAGAGTTTTCTATAAAAATATCGGTTGGAAATTTCGGATGAAACTTCGATTTCTGTTACGGCCTATGTTTAGATAAGTTAACAGTACATCTAAATAGAATTATTCTTTACAAAAGATACTAACACGACTTCCTCTTCTATTTACCTTATTCAAATCGTTTTGTTGTGCTATTATCATGCCATTCAAACACTGTAAATGCATTAAATGCTGGCATCGACTCAAAGCGATGGCCGGATTTTGGGCATTATGTATCAGCTCCTCCATGCACATGGGACAAGGCTGAGCATTGGGCCACACGGGAGGCTCGACGACTTTAACAAAACGTGAGATCATATCGCTGGCAGGATCCACACCAACAATTGAACCTGCAATTGGTTGTTGTTGCAATTGCTGCTGCTGTTGTTGTTGCTGCGACGTTGATGATATGTGCTGAGAAGACGACGTGCCAGACGCCGCCACAGAAATAGAACCTGCTGAGGGTATAGGTGGCGGTGCAGGAGCCCTTTCTGATGTCATCATCGAAGAGGAAGACGAAACGGAAGACATGCTTGAGGGGGCAGGTAATGAAGGTACAAATACTTCGTCACTACCCAAGGAACAGTCTAACAGGTCATTGACTGATATGGCAAAATTACGACTACGCAGACTCTCTTTACTCTCATGACTGAGATAAGTGGAGACAGTGTCGACACTGGGTCTACGATGTGATTTCATGCTGTTAGTATCGGTATCGGAGGCACGGGTGCGAGAACGTGAGCGGTGCATACTCATATGACTGCTGCGTTTCGATTGTAATGAGCCCTCGGAACAACGACTATGATGGCTGCTCATTGAAGAGGTTAAGCCATTGCTGGAATGTGAAAATGGCTGTAAATGATTTGTTTGCGATTGAAGATGATTTGAGGCTGACGTTGGTATATTGTGATTGTGGTGTTGTTGTTGTTGCTGATGTTTTGAACTACTGCTGCCAAATATATTGAGATTATTCAAAATTTGTCTTAAATTCGCTGTCGATAACTCGCCATTTCGTTTAGTTGGTTTACGACTGCTTTGTTGCTGTTGTGCAGTTGTAGAAAGAGTAGTGTGCTGCTGGGAATGGGTGTGAGTATGGCTATGAGTGTGGGGTAAAGACTGCGGCTGACGACTTGCGCTGCCATTATTTAGAGCAAAAGCACCATTATTATTTAAACGTTGTAAATGTTGATGATGCTGTTGTTTATTGTTATTGTCATTATGCGCCTTTGCCGCTAACTTAGGTAAAGTATTGTTTCGTTTATGGCTGTACTCGGAGTAATTTGTTTGTACTGTAAATAGAAAGGAATTTGAAATAATGTTTATTTTTGAGTAATTTGCGTTAACACACCACTTAGTTGTTGGGCCTGTTGTGGCGTAAGCTTCACAAGTGGATACGGAGCTTGTTGAGTACGTCTTATACTACGTATGGGACCACTGGGCTGTCGAGTTTGTGTTAAATTGCAAAAATTAATTGTATAAGGAAGACTGGATGTACCATACAAATCAAGTGTTTGTTCGCCCTGCAACGAAAATTAAATAATTTATTACAACAAAATTAATTAATCCTTCTTATAGCCTACCTTAGACCAGGCATCTTCAATGATACACTGAACATGCATGTTGTAGGGATGCCAATCTCCTGAAGCAGTTCCAGCCCATTCCCATTTTGTGCCCTTGCCGGCCGGCGATGTGGGCGTATAAAACATACGACGTACACCGGCCATAGATCGGCTTGAACCGTCTTCAGTCTCTTGAGTCATGGTCCTAACATTGACATAGTATTTATCCAATTCCGGATCGGCATCACTAAGTAAAACGCGCGTCAGTTTCTTGGCATGGGCACGTTCCAAATGTTGAGAGACGGCAGGCGTATATGGTAACCACTTTCCACCGCGTGATTCAAATTCCCACACAACCACCGCATGTGTGTTAATGTTAGCAGTACAACCACTGCCCGCAATTCCGCCTCCTACACCACTGCTACCACCTCCACCACCACCTCCTATTGCCATAGCAGCATTATTAACATGTGCCATATTTTAGCCATAGACCATAAATGAATCAATACAAAAGCTTTTTTTCACACAATTGCATTAACATCATTTTTCAATCTTTTTTTTTATTTATATCTTTTCATCTAATTCATCTTTTTATGTCTATCCACAATTAATTTGTATAATTGGAATTTTTACCAAATTCCTTTGTTTCTTTCTATCGGTTATACTATCTTTTAATTCTAGTTTTTTATGTTTATTTGGTTTTTACCCCATTCACAAAGTGCAACACACACCAGATTCTTTTGTGGACTTCTTTCTCCTTGTTATTTGTTCGACGAATGTCCAACAGAAAAAGTAAACAAAAATATGATGAAAATAAAAAATGGTGGATGTATCTATGAAGTATCACATACAAAATTTTCACATTTCATTATTTTCTTTAAACTTTTTTACATTCTCTATTATAAATACATTTTGCATACACACTTGTATCTTGTGCTAAATCTTATGCACTTTAATGAACTTTTAACTTATTTTTATTATTGCCAATTTGTTTAATTGAAAAATTACAGTTCACGATAAAAAATCTTAACGATAAAATCAACGAATGAGAAGATAAAAAAAAGCTAAATCAATCCAATTAAACAGAAAGTTCACCAGTAAAAAGAAATGAATTACAAAAAACATCTAGGGAGAATAGAAGTGTGAAGGAAAAATGTCAAAAACTAAGTTTATACTAGCAGAGCTGCTTTTTAGAGTACTAAAGTACGAGTCTTTTAAATTTTTCTTTACTTTTTCAAATTAATAAAAAATGAGTTATAAATTCTATATATTAAATGTGCCCTCATTTTAAATCCTTAACCCATTTTTTGATATCTCGAATATATTAGAAGATATCGTGCTCTAACATAAACATTTGTTTGCTTTATTCGTTTCTTTTTGTGCTATAAAGCCAATTTCCAATATAAAAGTCAAAATATTATTTTTGTAATTGCTATGCTGTTAAATGTGTTTTACAAGTGAACGATTCATTATGAAAAATAAAATTTATTTGTAAGTTATTACAATGATCAAGAATACGAATAAAAAAATTAAACGGGAAAGTGAAGAAATTATAAGTTTGTTGTATGATCGCGGTGCTACAATTTTCAAAATAAAAGGGAGCCAAGTATTTCGTCTTTCCATGAATTTGTCGACGCAATGAACAATATTTCATCTTTTAGCTATGGTGCCAAATGTTAAGCTGACAGTTAATTTAAATAAATAAGAAATTTAACTTATAAAAATTTTCACATTGTATTATAATCCACATCTGAAAAATATTTGAGAATTACGTTTGAAAGCAAGATGAAAATAAAGGCATTTTTCAATTTGAAAATAATTTCCCCTTTTTGTTGAGAATGCTTTGATTTTCAAATGATTTTCAAATCATATTATGTCGTTTGAGATAACGTTTGATTTCAAATCATTTTCAATTTGAAATCAAACCTCCGTATTTTTTGGGAATACATGACTCAAGTAATATGTAAAGTTGATAGGGTGAATCATGGTATAATAAGTATAAGGGAGGTTCATTAGAGAGAGTTGTCAATTTTTTTACCCATGTAATGTCAAACAAGAGAAATAGAATAAAAAATAAAACAAATTACCGAATGATATACATATGTACATAGAAAAAAATTTTGTTTATTTAAGTAAAAAAAGTAATATTATAAAGGACACACATGAATAAAAAAAACTTTACCGGAGAATTTATTAGCATACATCAGAAATTCGTCTATTCCTTTTACATCAATGGCAGATTGTATAGCACAGCGCATCAAACGGGCACGTTTTGGGTTTTGATTCAGATAAAAAAAATTTGTTTTCAAAATAAAACATACACATTTTTGAATGTTTTTTTTTTTATCAACACCGCACGAATCACTCCACAATTTCGTTTTATTTTCGGGACATGTATACAATTGATCTTTTTTTGTTCAAAAGAACAATTGCATATGCAAAATTTTTTATAAATTTTTTTGTCTGATTTAAAGAATTATATTAGAAACTTTTTTTATTTTAATTTTTAAATTTTTGTTTGAATTTTTTTTTAATTTATTTGACTTTTTGGCATTTTCTTTTGTTTAAAATAAATTTTACATTCTATGGGTTTTCTAATTGAGGACAAAATTTCTAATGACTATACCTTGTATTATTCTACCATGGTGTGAATGCTATGCAGTGTGAACCTTTTAGCATTTTCACTGCTAAATTTAGCATTATTTATTTTAATTTAGCAGCGAATTTTTCAAATAGCATTTAGCATTATTTTCAGCATTTTTGCAATATTTTTTTAGCATTTTTTAATCTTAAAAATGTTATATTTTGCTATTTTACAATATGACTTTGTCATTTATACGTTTATACAAATGTATAATAATAGCAACCGTGTAAACATAAAAAAAAAATTAAAGAAGAAATGGTAGATTTTACTACAGAAGAAATAACGGATTTGGCACAGCAATGGCAAAAGCTGAACGCAAAGTTCAACTGTTGAATTCTGTATACATAGGTGTTTATAATATGATGAAAACAGATCATATTCTAATGGTATTTTGAGCAACACTTTGGAAATTAAGGAACAGTATTCATATAATGGTGTGTTTAATGTGTAATTAAATTTACTGAAAATGCTGTTGAAAAATAATTGACTTAAGTGCTTTTTAATTTTATTACATATTCTTATTATCTTCTTCAAGATCTATGACGCAGCTTAATTTCAAGTATTAAATGTCCTTATAAATAAAACTACTTATATGCATTTATATTTCAACTTTCATAATTCATTTTAGACAAAAACCTTAATATCTCAAAACACGAAATTTCGACTTAAGCCATTATTATTTATTGCCACAGATATGTATGTATATCGTTACCTAAAACGCAAAAAACCCTATCTAACATTTTGAAAATTTTACAAAAAAATATTTAAAATGATTAATTTATTAATCGCTTTAAACTGTTTATAATTTATTTTTCTTCTACTTTTCTTGTAAAACCTAAAGGCCCAACTATAATATGCATAGCCTTGCTTAACCTACTGTCAAAAATTAACAAAAAGTCTCTCAAATGTATTTAAAAAAACAAAAACAAACTCAAAAAAAAAATTTGATTTCGTACGGAATTTGCTTAGGCAAATTAAAGTTTCATTAAACTTAAAAAAAATTTTCTTTAATTTCAATACATGTATTCGCACATTTGCTTAAGCCAACTTAAGCACATTATGGTTGCGCCTTAACAGTTTTTTTTTTTTTTTGGCAGTTGTAGGTTAGGGCTTTAAGCGATTATCATGTAGATAGGGCATTTTGTTTTTTGGTTAGAAAATCGCTAACTTTTGTCAAACTACTGAATTGTTTTTATTAAATATGTAAATCTATGTATGCATATAATTTTTTTTATATAAACTTCATTCTATTTTAAAGAAATATAATATTTTCTGGTAAATTAATGTATAATTCATTCATTAAAATGATACAATTATTTAACAAAATTTAGCATTTTTTAGCATTTTCAAATTTTATTTTTAGCATTGTTGTAATCCCCATTTAGCATCCAATTTTTTTTCAGTTGTGGTCACACTGATGCTGTGTTATGAAAATGAGAATAAGAGAGAATAGTCGGTCAAGCCCGACCATAAGATACCCTACATCACAGTATTTAAAACCCTTTTTCGAGAGCGTATGGCTATATGAATGGGGATCTATCTTTGTTTTTACTTTCATTAAAATCTGTTAGATAGTTTCGGAGAGGCAGAAATTGTCCTTTATATCCTCTCGTGATCCAATTCTTTAAAAATGCATACCTTATAGCCAGTGTTTAAAAAACTGCAATAACTTTCATTTCTTTTGATTTGGCTTCTGCTTTTGCTTCTGAAATCAACAATAGTTTCAGTCAAAGTAAAATCACAAAACGAAAAACAAACAGTTGAACGAAACTTTTGCAAGCAGTTGTTTTAAAAATTATGATTTTAATTTTCTTTTCTTTTGAACAATTTCGCATGTAAAAGTATAATCAGACTTTTTGCTTTTGTAAGTCGCAAACAGTCGCAGAAAAAACTTTTTGTATTTGCAAGTTATAACTTATAAGCAACTGCAATCATTTGATTTTACTTCTCGTGTTTTACACGAATGCCCCAGGGGGCCGAGCACATTTCGTGATTTTCACACACACACGTAAACGAAACTCCCCTGCAAATAATAGGACCAGTCCAAACACGCGTGTAAAGAGTAGCCCACAAAGGAACAGGGTCTCTTTAAATATTGTAAAAAACAACAATAATAATAAACATGTGTATGATTATGTATAAATGTCAAAAAGTACAGAATAGAAAAGAGAATATTTTTCAGCTTAAAATGTACAAAACTGAAATAACGCCTGCTTTTACGACTGTGACTTCTGACAACTTTCAAAAGCAAAGACACTGCTTGTGATTTTGATTTTTTAACTTATCAAAAGCAGAAGAAAACTAAGTAGCAAACGACTGCCGATTGTTTTCATATGTTTTAACAGAATCAATCAAGGCCCATCTATCAAGTCTGCTTACTTGTACAAAATCAATAAGCGGCATGTATTTTGTTTGTGTAAAATTTGTTTTAAGCTGTCAAAAACTTACTACCACATATACAAAGCAAAAGGAAAAAACTTGTATGTGTGGCATCCCAGCGGGAAAAAGAAGGAGTACGGAGGCCTTCCAGAAGGCCTCTGTACCCCTTCTTTTGGATAAACAAGGCCTTCTCGCTCCATTCCATACTCATATCTTTTTTACACGCGTTGTCTTCGCGGAGAAGGCCTTCCGCTTTCCATTCTTCCCCAGAGCTTCTTAAAGGCCTTCAAATAAATGGCTCTTAGAAGGCTTTCCAGAGAATGACTTTCAAAAGGCCTTAGCAAAAAGGTTATCTTGAAGGGCTTTTAAGAAAGGTATGTTAAAAGGCCTTTCAATTAATGGCTCTTAAAAGGCCTTTCAGACCATCCTTCTACAAATGCATTAAAGGTCATATTGAAGGGCTATCAGTCTAAAACATTAAGGAATATTTCCTTACAACTTCCTTAATGGACAAATCTCAACTAAAATGATTTACATTATTGTTTTTATTTTGTATTTTAATATGCACCTACTTTGTTACTTTGTTTTTATAACGGGATCTGAAAAAAAGCAAAACAAAAAATTTTACTCTTTCTCTGTTCCACTTCAACTAAAATGATTTACAGCATATTTTACTTTGTTTTTGTAAAGAGATCTGAATTCTTTTGCTTTTGCTTGTGCAAAAAAAAACAAAACAAAAAATGTTACTCCTTCTTTTCTCGCTTCTCATACCAAAGAGCCGAGGCCTTCTATGAGGCATTCTTTAGCTGTTACGTAAGAATATGAATTAAATCAAAAACATTTTTAAGCAGGCCTTTAAAAAGGCCTGAAGTAAGAAGGTCTTCTGAGTTTTCCCGCTGGGATACTATAAACTAGAGTTTGCTAAAAACCGTAAAAATGTGAAACCGCGGTTTCGGTTTTAAAATGATTAAAACCGGCCGGTTTCGGTTCGGTTTTCGGTTTTGAAAATATCAAAGGAAAATTCATACATAAACATATATATTTTTTTGCAAGTTTTTTATTTGTTTTAATACAGGTACTTTTATTCGCCCTTAAGTGCATACCTGGGCCTGGCCAGGCATTTTTTGACTTTTTCTAGTTTTTTTCATATAATTATTAAGTATATTAGACCGAAACTTTATGTATTCCTCAATTCCGCAATTGCCCAAATGAAAATTTTGTGCATATTGTATCCACCTGGGCCTGGTCAGGCCCTTCCCTATAATATATGTACTGCAGTTAATAAAATCAAAATGAAACTTTTTAAAAAAGCATACACAGCACATAAGAATTCTTCCTTTTCTGTGTTTTCGAAAAATTATTTTATTTCCCATACATATAAAAGTGCCCAGGGGTTCGTTAGTGTGAGTTTTTTTCTATAGCCACAAGAAACTCCATACAAAATTCAAGTGGCCCAGGTGGCAGCTTATGCCTCACAAATAAGGTGTGTACTTAAGAGTTATAAAGATAACATTTGTTCTTCTTAGTACTTATTTTGAATTTAAAGAATTTTGAAATACATTGTCATTGTTGAAGACTGTTATGTATAAAGTTTTTGTATATTAAAGGTGCTATCAGACGGGATGTATTTTACATATGTACTGTCAAATTTTCCATCTGTAAAAGTTGTACACATCGTGTGATACATATGAAACTTTGCATGTGTAAAATACATGTGGAAATACATATGTAACTTTTTCGATTAGAACACGCTCTATTTTCCTGTGGCAAACATAAACAAAACAGCTGGTTTGTTCTGAAAAGTAAACAAAAGTCAGCTTTTGTTTACATTTATAGGTTATGTCATAAGGAAAAACATAAGCAGGTGTGATAGCAAAAATTATGAATCGTATGTAAACTGGAAATTTTGACATACATACGGAATTACATATGGGTAAGAAAAGTGACAGTACATATGTAAAATACATTCCGTCTGATAGCACCTTAAGTACGAGTATGATGTTTAGTTTGCAATTTCTTCAAGCATAAATACATTGTTAAAGTTAAAGCTAAAACCTAGGTTTTTTTGTCGGTTTTCGGTTTCGGTTTTTAGGCATTTAAAACCGCGGTTTCGGTTTCGGTTAAAACCGAACAGCAATCCCTACTATAAACCATCTAAAAAACAGAGAACAGTTAAAGCATTGAAAAGTTAAAATTTTTCGACTTTTCAACTTTTGACTTAAGTTTTTTAAACACTGTTAATAGCTATGTTTTAAATTTCATTAAAATCGGTTTGATCGTTTTTAAGAGACAGAAATTGTATTTAAAATTTTTTTGTTTGAATAAATTTATTTTCAACCAATTTTGTTGAACACAAATTCTAAGACTATATTCAGCTAATGATATTAAAATATAAAAAGAATTGAAGCCCTTAATCTCTTACATGGGGTCTTCAACTGACAATTTTTTGTCACACCAAACGTCAAAGTCCATATAAAAAAAACTTTAAAATTTTTGTCAGCGTTTTTTTTATATGAAGTTTGACGTTTGGTATGACAAAAATTTGTCAGGTGAAGACCCTGTGTTACACAGTTTAAACATCAATTCAACCAAATTTATGCACCTTAACGCCTTCAAAATTACATACAAAGTGTCAGCCAGTGGAAGAACATTGCAAGTTACTAACAAAATAATGAAACCTAAATGGTTTTGCAGTGCGGAATAATGTTTTAAAAGCCTTTTGCATAACATTTTTTATTATCATTATTTTTATTAATAGAAATAAAAAATTTTTAAAACAAATAATGCTGCCTGTCAAAAAACGTTTTTTTGCTCTCCTGAAAAAAAATTGAAATTGATTTTAGAAAATCCAACTTCGTTAATATAAAATATGTTAAAATTATTTTATTTATAATAAATTTTTTTTAACAAATCTTAATATATCCTAATTTCATTCCATTTTATTTAAATTAATAACATAAACAATAAAAAATCTGAAATTTAATTGATTTTTTTTTTTTTTTTATTAGAAATACAGTTTGTGCTGGTTCACACAGGTCAAGTTTACTTGAACAGTTTTATTTAAATTTTCTTTTGAACTTGCGTTCACGTTCATGCACAAAATTAATTTTTGTTTTGTTTTCCTTCAACTTTGTAGCTTTTTATTATATTAGTCCCAATTTACACTAGGGACATTTCTTGCCGGACATTTTTTGAATTCTCTTTTAATCTTACCCGAAGCGTTTACATATGAAACATTAGAAGTCAGACAGAAATTAATACTTGTATGTAAACTACGAAAAGTAAGAAAGAGAAATGAAAAAATGTCCAGTACAGATAGTCATGTACTACACACTCTACCTTTTCGACCCCTCGCCGTCAAACTTCGTCTGTCCGGCAAGAAATGTCCCTAGTGTAAATGGGGACTTACGGATGAAAAAAGAAAAGAAAAATACAAAACTGACTGGTACGGTCAAGTATGTACCCCTTTCCATTCTCTTTACCCCTCTCTCCTAAAAGCTCGAGACTTGAAGAGTCAAACTTGACCTGTGTGAACCAGCACTTTGGGGATAAAATTTAAAAACATCTGACAGCCCTGGCAGAAATTTGCAACGAGCGACTAAATTTAAAAATTACAAATTCCCCCCCCCCCCCCCCCCAATTATTATTGTTTTTTTATTTATTTATTAAATTTCAGTAACCTAGCCTATTGGCCATAATCGGCTTACAAAATTCTTCTTAATAATAGAAAAATTTTTTAAAGAAATTAAAATATTTAAAAATAAATTACTCAAAAAAAAAAAACTTATTCTTGTAGTAATTATTGAAAATAAGAAATCATTTTCTCTTATTGAACAGAGCTAATGGCAAAGAATTTTAAGCCCTAGACTATATCTAAAATTAATAGATTTGAATTTATAATATTTAAATGAAATTAGTAATTTCTTAGATAATGGAAAAGTTTGCATTTTCCTCATATTAAAAAAAATCAATTTTATAATACTAAAAAACGTTTAAGAGCCGTTGGCATACATCAAAATGCTTTATCAAATTTACGTTTATGTTGGTATTATTTGGGCTTGCTTAGCGCAGCCACACATCATATTTGAATAATCGAACTTCATAAAAAATTGTGTAAACAACAAAAAATAATAAAATAAAAATATTGGAAAATTTGGTTTTTTTCAAACATTTTTAAACTTTACATAAATGAAATTTGAAGAAACTACGTCTAGCTTAAATTGTTATGAAAATCAAAAATATTTTGATTTTCGCCAAATTCTAATCAAACCATACGTGTGAGTTTTTTGTTACTAAAGCAATTGCAGAAATGTGAGTTCGATTAGCCAGTTTGATGAGTGGCCATGCCACTTTGGAATTTGGAATTGGAGTTTGTTTTTATAGATGTTAAATAAAACAAAAACCGACCTAATAAGTAAAATCATGTTATTTTAATTGTACGATCTGAAAGAATCTTAAAATTTTTGTTTCAAAATATAAGCAATTTCTTTTATATCTGTCTTTTTAATAAAGTTTAAAGTATTTTGTTTAAAATATAATATAATAATTTATATAACTTATAGAATCAAAGTTTGTATATTTAAATAGAAAACGTGAATATTAAAAGTTTTGAAATTGGCTAAAATCTAAATTCTTTTTTAAAGTATATTTTAATTTACAAATAAAGAAAAAGACACTTGAAATTACAGAAATAAGTTAAATAAACTTAAAAAAATTTATAAATTTTAAAATAATTAATAATAATTAAAAGCTGAATATTTTACATTTTAAGCGAGTATATTGGCAAGCGGGGTGGTTATTGTTTATGTTTTAATAATGTCATATTTAAATCAACACCAGGTGTCGCTCATGATGAAAAAATACAACTCTGAAGTGTGTTTGACATTGGTATTATTTCCGTTTTGCTCAACTCCTTTCCTTTTTGACAAGCAGAAGTAAAAGCTGGTCTTTTTTTTGACCTGCCGTGAAATCTGCTTTTTTCATTAACATCTAATTAAAGAAATAATTCATAATGGTTGTGAAGAAGGTACTTGAAATCTAAATAGTGATCAAATTCAGTGTTTCCTTAATATAATCGAAAAAAAGTGAATGTTTACAAAAAAAATAATGGGTGCTGAACAGATTGATTGATTGGCTTTTGTTTTGTTATGTATTTTATTTTAGCCCAGACCAAAGAAGAAGCCAGTGACCAAGAAGGTTGCCCCAGCTCCTTTGGCTGTCAAAAAACCCGTTGTCAAGAAAGTTGTTAACCAACTTTTCGAAAAGCGCCCCAAGAACTTTGGCATTGGTAAGTACATAATTATTAAAATTTTTATTTTGTCTTATACGACTTGAGATTTTGTTACTAATTGAAAATTATTTTATTAAAGGTCAAAACATTCAACCCAAACGCGATTTATCTCGCTTCGTGAGATGGCCCAAGTACATCCGTGTCCAACGCCAAAAGGCTGTTTTGCAAAAGCGCTTGAAGGTGCCACCACCAATCCATCAATTCAGCCAAACTTTGGACAAGACAACAGCCGTAAAAATGTTTAAATTGTTGGAGAAATACCGTCCGGAATCTGCGATTGCTAAAAAGCAACGCTTGAAGAAGATTGCTGAAGCCAAGGCTAAGGGTAAGGATGTCCAACCCAAGAAGAAGCCTACTTTCCTCCGTGCTGGCACCAACTCTGTCACCAAGTTGGTTGAACAAAAAAAGGCTCAATTAGTTGTCATCGCTCACGATGTTGATCCCCTAGAGGTAAGTTAAAATGTAAACCAACGGGCCTTTGGCATGTTTATACATTAAAATGATGTTAACTTGAATTTCTTCAACTGAAGTTGTGTTTATCAGCCTCTTGAGGCATAAATAACAATCTTGTGGTAGCTTGACAATCTGAACAAAATATTTGGAAATCTATTAAATTATAAAAAAGATTTAAAAAAAAATATTTAATTACCACAATTATTTTGTTTATTATTTTAGTTGGTGTTGTTCTTGCCTGCCTTATGCCGCAAAATGGGTGTTCCCTACTGTATTGTTAAGGGTAAAGCCCGCCTCGGTTTGTTGGTGCGTCGCAAGACCTGCACCGCATTGGCTTTGACCCATATCGAAGCAAACGACAAGGCCAACTTCGCTAAAGTCGTTGAAGCCATCAAGACCAACTACAACGATCGTCATGATGAAATCCGTAGACACTGGGGTGGTGGTATCTTGGGTTCAAAGAGTTTGGCTCGCATCGCTAAATTGGAACGCGCCAAGGCCCGTGAACTTGCACAGAAACAGGGTTAATTCACTTGACTTTGTATTATGTTTTATTAAAATACATTTTTTATTTGATAATGGCTTAAATCAAGCAGCCTATAAATTTTGAGAAAGAACTGTTTTAAAGTTTGATTCTGGAACAGATAAAATAAAAATAAGTTAATTATAAACTTTAAATACCAAGTGTCTTGTATTATAAAATTTTAATAATGTTCCTAAATAGTTAAGAACTAGATGACCCGTGCGATTATTTCGCACCGTTAGTTGTCATTTTTGTAACATAAATGAAAATAATAGAAATTTTAGTAAATTCAATACATTTTAAAATATGATTTTTATCAATGAAAATATACATTTTTCAATTTCTAATTATTTTTTGTCACTAGTGTTAGAAATAAGCTTTAAAATGAGATCATTCATTAAATTTGATGCGGTGGTATGGGAGATACATATTTGCAACCGACAAAAAAAAGTGCTTTAGTGCACACATCTGAGGCGTTACTCTCTTTTGCGATGCAAAAGAAAATCGTGGCAAATCTTGAGGTTGGTACTTTTAGTACGTTTGCGCATTTGTCTTTCGCATCTTTTTGTTTTTTTTTTTTTTTCTTTTCGTAAATCATGACTTTACTTTACTTAAATTTTCCAATTTCAAATAATCTGGAGTGTCGTAGAATCCAAGTCGGTTTTGCTCATTGTCGGTTTTGCAAACCAATTGGTTTCATTTGGTGTCATGAAAACAAGTCGGATTTGTTATTTTCGAATACAAATAAAACCGATATTCGAATCAGCTGTTTAATGTTTTGTGTTTACAGCGTTAAATGCAATTTTTGTTTTAGCAATTTTGTAAATTATTAGTTTTGCGCTAAAATATTGCAAAACCAGGAGGCTTATTCTGAATTGCGATGCGAAAATCAATGCGATGCATAAATGCGAACAATTAGTATTCTGTATTGCGATATTCGCAAAGTTTTTTTTTAATCGCATTTCAAATGCGAAAAGGTGACAAGTCGGTATTCTACATTGCGAAAACAAATGTCAAATTCGCAAAATTTATTCGACAACAAAATAGCATTCGCAAAGTACAAACATGTTAGTGAAGATAATATTTTATTGATTTATTCATCATATATTTATTATTTAATTCAGGAAGCAATAAAACCACCAAACCGCGTCAATTTGAAATAATGATAGAATATATAAATAAGCACAGCCAATTGTCAAGAGGCCATTTAAAAAAACATCAAATGTACATCAGTCGGCAAATACTTTGTGGCAAACGTTAACTGAAGAACTAAATATCAATGCACCACCTATTAGAGAAGCTGCAGGATTTAAAAAGTATGAAATATATAAACCAGTTCAAAAATATTTAACTTTAACTTAAATTTTAATAGAATTGGGCGGATTTTAAAGTACACACAAAACATTTTCATTTTCTTCGTCGTCGAACCACAGTGCCACAAAATCCATTTTTATTATTTTTTTTAATACAGAATGTCCTAAATAAATTATTTAAAAAATTTTCACAGCGAAACAAAAACATTTTATTTATTTTTAATTTGATGTTTATTGACACTGACGTATATTTGAGCAGCGTTGCCACAATTTGAAATAAATTGCGAATGCGATTGCGAAAGTCTAACAGAATACCAATTTTCTTTCGCATCGCATTTAATTTGCGCATCGCATTGATTTTCGCATCGCAATTCAGAATAAGCCTCCAGGGGTCTAGTCACCGCATACGATATCGAGCAAAATTGATCGAAATTATTTATTTTGGTATCATGAAACTCGATATCGAATGAAAATTATGGAATTTGAAATAATAGCATTCGTTATCGAGTAACTCGACATTACAATTATCGAGTTTTCATTCGATACGTCAGTGTCTGTCGTATGCAAAAACGTTCGATAGTTTATTCGATGCGATAGTATCGAATGCGGTGATTAGACCCCTGGGTTACCGCGTATTTCGATTCGAAAGAAATTATTTACGGATTCGAACAATTTGTACTGTGTATTACGATTTTCGTAATCGTTTGAAACGATGACAGAGGTTGTATTTTTTAGTAAATGGGAAATTTGATGAACAATTTTTGTTCGTAATAGAGAGTGGCTTTTAAGAAAGTGATTTTTTGTTTTCAATAAAGTATGAAAAACGTCCGTTTATTCGAAACGAATATTACGAAAATCGTAATACACAGTACAAATTGTTCGAATCCTTAAATGATTTCTTTCGAATCGAAATACGCGGTAACCCCCCTGTGTTTTTATTAAAGGAAAACTATGGAAAAGAAAATAAGAAGTGGTAATACATACAGTAAACATATGAAATAAATGCCATCGTTGTATTACATATGTACTTGCATTGCATTTGTAGTTTACATTTGTGTAATTTTATTGTTTTGTAAAAATATGTAGGTATAAAGCGAATTTATTAAAAATATAAACAAATTTGTTGTTTAACGTTATAAATAAGTAAAATGATTTCTGCTGTTGTTGCATATTTGCTGTTTGCAGAAAAAGTGAGAAGACTTGCGAATTTGCAGCAGCCCGCTGCCGAAGAATACCGGAAACATGCAAAAAAAGTACTATTTTACCAAATTATCAATTTTATTTACTTCTATTTTCGGAAAAAACCTAACTGTTGAAAAAAATAAAAAATAAAATTAAGCTTTTAACAACTTTATTTATTTTCAATAAAAAAACAAGATCTGTAAGCTGCTTGGTTTATTTTCAATAAAAAACCGATAACATTGGTTTCTGTGACACCTAAAACCGACACAAATTTTAGTTCGAACAAAAAACCGACAACATTGGATTTCATTACACCAACGTATTTTTTTTTGTCGGTTTCAAATCCAATACCGATAAGATCAGTTTCTATGACACCCCTGATTATTACACACTTTGGCATTTCATTACTATAAATCCGCGCCATCTTTAATTTTTATTTTTTTTTTAAATTCCCTATGCTAATCCCCGCGAAGCTTGACGCTTGTCTGCAGGAAAGAAACCAAAGTCTCTGGCGGGAATCGTACCCGCAACCCCGGGGTTGATAGACTAGCTCACTACTAGCTAGCCTACCGGGCCACTGTCGCTTCATTTTCAGAAAATTTTGCGAAAGTGATAGAGTACCAAGTTGGCATTTAGCTTTCGCATCGAAATTGTTTTCGCATCGCAATAGAGAGTAACCCCCTGTTTACCAACGCAGTTCCAAACGAAAAAAAAAAAATAAATGGATAATAGAACATTAAAAAATAAGAAAATATGTATATGGAAAAAGTCTGAAACGCATAGGCCCCTATTACGGTTCAGTTAAGTTGTGTAATTTTTTAATTTTTGTATTAGGGCTTACAACTTTCCTATATTGCGGCGAACAAAAACATCAACAAATTACAACTCAACCAGTTGTTTTATTTATTTACAACTCAACTGAGTTGGTATGTGAACCGTAATAGGGACCATAGTTTTCGAGTAACGGACCTCTGAAGTTTTCATATCGCTTATTTGCTGCAAGACCGGCATAACTCAAAAAATGAAATTTTGGAGTTAGATATGGGCAATTCCAAAGTGTTGAACGTGACAGTCGTACGCATCAAAAATGCAATAACATTTTAAGCAAAAAATATTTTCACGTTTTCTTAACCCTTAAATTATAGCACTAAGAAAGCACTGTTATCTATGCTAAAGTTTATGCAGGGCACGATTCTGGGTCAGAGATAATGGCAAAAGAAGTAGCGGTTCGAACGTGAAAAAAACAGAAGTAGTTTTTTTGGCCATGTATAAAAAGGCGTTATTCAGCGAAACCTGGCACAACTTTTTAGTCAAACTACTTTCAGAATTTTACGTAGCAATGTAACATTAAAATGTCTTGGTTTGATTCCAAAATCTTCTGTATTTTCTTTTTTTTAAGCCAAAATCTGGGTCGATACGTGACATTTCGAACGTGAAATTTTTTCCGTAATAATTTAACTAAATAATGTTCAAAACAAAATAAAAATTTACCGTTTTTTCGAATAACATATTTCTCTTTGAACTCTTCCTTAGATTACAGACCATGTAAGAAAATTTTTTTGGAATAATTTTTATCAAATATCACCTCTTTTAAGAAAGATAAATAGTAAAGAAAACATTCAATAAAACATTCTCACATATAAGAAATTACGTTTGCACAACTTTGCAGACCGATTGTTCATCTAAGTGAACAAATTTATGAGTAAATTTATAAAATTAGTAAAATCTAAATATTTCTCTATAACAATATCGTAAAATAATCAGCTTTTAATAACTTTTATATTTTTCGTCACGGTGGACCTTTTGACGGAAATGCCCATATGCAGAATTTTTCGCTTTGTTTTTCTTTATATTGTGTATTAAATTCATCTTTATATCTTTTATACTTTCCCAGTTTGAAGAGAATGTGTCTTCTTTTTTTCTAAGTAGTTAGTGCAAATCAAAAACTTTAAATGCGTTTATCTCGAAATGGATTTTTTTGAGTTATGCCGGTCTTGCAGCAAATGAGCGATATTGTATGTATGTATGTATATGCGATTTTCCAGTAAATTTATGAACCAACGTGGCCATGTTGGTATCATTGAAAGTTTTTGAATATATCTTTCTTGATAAACAAAATTTATTTAAAAAATTCTTAATCCATTAAGAAACGCGGATGATTTTGCAAAAATACGAATTTTTTATATAGAGGAGAAAGTCTGCGCCCGGCCAAAGCCCGACTATGCAGAGAAGCTTTAGTTAGCGAAGCCGGACTTTTTTTGTACCATATAGGAGGAAATCTTTGCCAAAGGCCGGCTATGCCGAAAAGCTTTATTTAGCGCAGCCGGTATTTGTTATATCATAGAGGAGGAAATTCTCTTAAACTTTCTTTTACACTATTATTTGAATTAACTACATACATGGGCCCCTATTACGGTTCACAACTCAGTTGAAACCATATTTACTAGTGTCCGACCGATTAATCGGCTTCGGTATCAGCCAATTATACAGGGGTGTTTGACATTAATTTTGCCGAAGGCCGAACTTTTAAATACAGTTAATTCCGGGTTATTGAATTTAAAAAAATGCACGACCTTTGACGCAATTAAACGGGAACTCAATTAAGCAGTTCACTCAGGTCTCGTTTTATGCGATTTTTAAATTAACGATTTTTTTTTAATTTTTAACGGTTTTTGAAATTTTAGATGTTTTTTTAAGCTCCGATACGTGAGGTTTTTAAACTAATGAAGAGCACATAATATTAGTTTTAAAACGAAGGCTAATTTCGTTAAAAAATAGAATTAAAAATTAGGTGGAAGTTAGAAAAATTTTAATTTAAACTCGTTCTTTCCTGTGTTTTACGGTACAACATTGTATGTAATAACCACATGTATGAGTGTGAAAAAATTTGCATTACTTTTAAACCAATAGAAATCCCATATACCCATATACCTACATACATATTTGTTAATTTTTTTATGCGACTTTGTTTTGATTTTTTAATTAAAATATGAATTTATGCGGATTTGCAGAATTTTGCAACAAATCATTCGTTTTTATATGAAGCTAGAGTATCGTTTTATGCGAATCCAATTTATGCGATTTTTTTTGGAACGCATGTATCTATCGCATAAAACGAGACCTGAGTGTTCTCGGTTAATTGAATCGCCAATGCATTTAAAACGAAATCTCATTTGTAGATAGAAAATAAAACTCATTTCTTTATTTATTAAGTTAAATAAGAACATTTAAAAAATAATTTTTTTAAGAAACGCTTTTCTAAAAAATGAACATTTAAAAAAAAATTTCCCCCCCCCCCCCCCTAGATTTTATCCTGGCTACGCCCATGTATTCGTGTATTTACATCGGGAATATGCATGCCTGCAAAGTTTCATCCATTTGCATTGAGTAAAAGGCGGTCAAAAAAGCATTTTACCATTACCATTTTTTTTGATAGGATAAATTACATACTTTTTGTTTTTCCAGTCTACTTATAACTAGATTTAAATATCGCTCACACACTGCTCTGTTTGAATATTAGCATATTTCCACAGGAATGCCATGGCTTAATTCACCTGTTGTGTACTCGCCATCCAAATCTTTCCAGAACTCTACAATATTATTTTCGTCTGGAGCATTTACTTCGCTCCGTAGTATGATTAGTTCTGACTGAATATCAAATTCGCTTTTTGCTTACATCGCAACGAAAAGGGTTTTTGAAAAGATCTAATGGCGGTTGTAAAATTACAAAATCTTGAAACCTGTCTTGAAAATTATTGAAAAGTGTTTCAAATATTTCGGCATATTCATATCTTTTGTCGATTTCGAGATTTCTATAAACAAGTGAAGTTTTTGGAAAATTGGAAAAATCACCAGTTTTAATTTGGGAACAAATTAGAAAAAGTTTTGTTTTAAAATTGTGAATGATTTTTGACAAGTCGCAAATATTGCGTTCTTTTCCTTGCAATTCAAAATTTAGTTTATTTAACATACTTGTCGTATCTGTCAAAAAAGCTAAGTCTAAAATAAAATTATTGTCTTTTAAACACTGTACTAAAACTATTTCTATTTTCTCAGTTTCTAGGAACTGAATAACTTCTTCTCTTAAATCATAAAGTCTATTCAGGCAATCACCGCGACTTAGCCACCGAACTTCTGTAAACATTTTCAGGTCACAGATCATAGCATTTTTATTTTTTTAAAAAGGTTACAAATTTTCGGTGGGTAAGCGCTTGATGTCCGCCTCGAATTTTATTTATTATGTCCTCTGCTGTCTTCATAGCTGGGGTATCACTTATGAATTTCGATGCAAGAGCGGTCTGATGAATTATGCAGTGAAAATTATGAACTGCAAATTCGTGTTTTTTTAATTGGCCTATAAGCCCATTATATTTGCCCAACATTACATTCGCTCCATCTGTGCAGACTCCAGCAAATTTGTTTATGTCTACAATGGAAAGAAGCTTTTCTGTGACAACGTCATACAACAACGTACCAGTTACATTTCCATAAAATGTTTCTAAAGTAAACATTGACTCAAAAATAGTGTATTCGCTGTCTACGCATCAAATACAAATTACAAGTTCACACAGATCATTTATGTCAGTGCTTTCGTCTAAACAATTTGAAAAAAATTTGCAATTAATTACTTTTTCCCTAATTGCAGATTCTACACATGTTCCTAATTGAACAGTACGACGGCCTATAGTTTGACTGGACACGGGAATAATTAAGCCTTTCCCAAATTTTTTTCAGCAATTGCTTGATAAAAACACCATCCCACAATGGTCTTCCTTTCTTAACAATTTCCAATATTACTAAATTTGAAATCTCCTTTTTCAATTTGGGAACTGATTTTTGTTCATAAATTTCTTCTTCTAATAACCATTTTTTCTAAAAAAATGGTTTTATTTTTATAAAACAGGTCTTCTCTTTCCTTATCATTTAAATTATTTATATTATTATGAAAACGATCGCAATGCCGTTTTATAACATATTCCGTTCCTTCCTTAAATGTTGCATACCATATAAGGCATTGGATGTTACCAAAAGCGTTTTTGACCGCACACTATTTTTTAAGTGCCATCATAAAGTTTTTTCTGTTAACCTAAAACAAAAATATGTATTAGTAGTGGTATACACAATTATGCATAGAAATGGATTTCCCTGATCTATTTATTCAAAAATAAAATAAATTACATGAGAATTATAACGTGAACTTTTTACAAAATACCAAATGCGCACCTGAGTTTGCCTGCAAAAATGTATAGTCATTATGGCAGGTCAAAGTTACGTTAAATAAATACCATAAATTAGTAAGGTTAACTCTTTGTACTCGGTCATATAATTGTAGCATAAAAAAGTAAGCAATACAAAAAGCGCGAAACAATAAAGTTTCATTAATACATCAATAAAACACATCTTCTTACCCAAAAATTTTACCTGCTGTCACATTTGCTTTTATGTGTATAGGTTTATACATAATTGTAGGAAAACAAGACTTTGTATACCCTCCACCACAATTAGTTGTGAAGAGGGTATATTAAGTTTGTCATTCCGTGTGAAACTTTTTTATAATTCATCTCAGACCCCATAAAGGATATATATTCTGGGTCCTTGAGTAATTCTAAGTCGATTTAGCCATGTCGCTCACGTTCGAACAACTCAAAAGAAATGAACAAACTTGGTGCCAAATTGCTTGTAGTTATCCTTAGCAATTTGGGATTGAAATCCAGCAATATCGGTTCAGTAGGACCGGAGCTATGAATCAAAATGTGGAACCACCACCTAAAAAAATTGATAATTTTGTTACAAAAAATAACATAAATGCTGGAATAAGGCACCGAATGAGATAAGCTTTTGCAAAAATTTGTTTTATTTGACTGGAAATCACGCTGTTAAATTTCGTGAAGATCCGTTCATAATTTACCCTAAGCCCCATATATACAATACTCCCGGAAAACAGTTAAGTACGCCTAAAACCGTAAAAAATAACGCTAGCGTAACAAAATTTGGTTCGTCACAGTTTTTTTGGACTTGAAATAACACTGTGTAATTTCGTGACGATCGGTCCATAATTTACCTTAGGCCGCATATAAACCCTACTACCGGAAAACAGTTTAGAACGCCTAAAACCGTAAAAAATAATGCAATTATAACAAATTTTGGCTCGTCACAGTTTTATAGGACTTTAAATGATACTGTGAAATTTCGTGAAGATCGGTACATACTTTACCCTAGGCCCCATAGAAACCCTACTCCCGAAAAACAGTTTAGTACACCTAAAACCATAATTAATAATGCTAGCAGAACAGAAATGGGTACATCACAGTTTTAAAGGACTAGAAATGACGCTGTGAAATTTCGTGATGATCGGTCCATAATTTACACTTGGTCCCATATAAACCCTACAACCGGAAAACAGTTTAGTCGCCTAAAACCATAATTAATAACAAATCGTCACAGTTTAAGATAATAATAACATCATACAGATATTACTCCTTAAACATTCGAACTGTCGGTGGTGGGTATCAAAGATTCGGCACAGCCGAATATAGCACTCAAACTTGTTTAACTTTTTTTTTAAATATTTTTACTTACTTAAGAAAAGTGTTTTCAAAGAAAAAACCCCACCGACGCGATTGGTACAGAAACAAAAATATTTTTGCAAGCACAAAATACCAACAAATTCTTGTGTTTTTTTTTTTTTTTTAATAACTTCTGCATTTAGTTACGTCTTTTTAACGAAACAAAAAGGGACCCTTTTACAGGCATCAAATAATTTTTTTCACAAGCAAAACACATATCGTTAGCTTAAATGCAAAACAATGTAGATATTATTTAAAAATTACAAATTATTAGAATACAATATTTTTTCCTTAATAATATCTGTTAACGCATTTTTATCTGAAATTTTAAAAATTGATTTTAAATCTCAAATAATTACCATTTTACAAAGTTCTTTGCTTTGCATGTAAACTAATGAAATGTTATATTATTCTACATTTAAGTCTTAAAATTTGAACTCTAAATAAAAATTGCACGAAAGGCATTGGATGTTACCAAAAGCATTTTTGTCCGCACAATATTTTTTGAGTGTTTGCTGAAACAAAATAATACAGCATCCGCTAGACATGTAAACTTGTCGAAGTCACATCGACGACTAAATTGAAGAGCATAAAAATATGTGTAAGTTTTGTTTTGCACAATTGTGCAAAGAAATGGAAATCCCTGTACTAAAGTATCAATTTGACCCTTTTTCGACGGTGTTGATACCTTTTATGACCCTTTTTTTAAATTATACTTTTGTATCATTATCACCTATTTTGTGACACTTTTTCACCCGTTTTTGGAAATAGCTCTAACATTTTGTTTTATGTCAACACTGCGGAACAGAAGTATAAACTTACACTCAATTCACATGAGGGCTTTTACGACGTCGTTTTATCTTGATTCCCTTTTAAAGCAACTTCCAAAATCTCTTTGCGTTCATACGATGATTTTTGGTTGCATGTCTTTTTTTTATTTACAGTATGGCCTTGATTACCCGTCATTCGATTAACCGGCAGCTTCAATAAAATGGAAAACAAACATTTTTTTGCACTGATTTAAATTGCCTCTATTATCCGAAATTATAAACAAATTATCTTTTTTTCGTTAAATTTTGAACAATCAAAAGAAATTTAAATAAACGAAGAAAGAGAATATCTTAACGGTGTGGAAGCATGTTCTGCCAAATTTACTTTTTTCCTCATGTTTACATAATAAAACGTTATATATTTACATAAAATAAGAAACACACCAAAAAAATAAATAATCAAGAATTCTGCCGATCCCGTCTATTATCGATAATCGAGGTCTCACTGTATTTTCAACCACACACTTCAAAGTAAGAAAAAGAATAAAACGTAAACAGAAAAAGTTAAAAGAGAAATGTAAAAAACGACATGCAAAATACAAAACGAGTCATTTTGTTAACCCCTCTTTCTTTTCTACACCGCTCACCAACAAACCAAAAGAGACGTCGACAAAGCGACGTCGTAAAAGCCCTCATCTAAACTGAGTGTTACAGTTTTCTTCTCCTTGATTTTTGATAGTAAAGTACAATTTCCCTAAAAGCAAACATAACTCATATATATATATTTGTTATTTTTTACGGTGGTTTCTTTTTAAAACAAAAATTTGACATTTTATTAAAAATATGCAATTTGGTGTTCTGCTCTCTTAAACAGTAGCATGTTTTATTCAAAAAATTCGCCCTTAATAATGGTAAAAGGTATTGAACTTTTCGCCCCCTTTTGAATCGACAGTGTTGAAAGTGTCCTAACAGGAATGAAAACAAGAGGTAAAAATTGCTCAATTAGCGGAAATTCCCAAATATTTGGTAACAGCGGTATGATAGCAAAGTCTTATATTTATTAAAAATCGTAAAAGCTTTAAAAAAATCTGACACTTACAGGAAAAAATCGCTTTAATCGAGAAAATGGTTATAATTCGCGAATGAAAGCAAAATTTAAAACAAACAATAAAATTTATTTGACATCGCTAAATCGGAAAATTACATAAGAAGTATGAAAAAATTAGCTATAATGATAAAAAATAAACTTTTTGTCAGGAGTTTAAAACAGGACAGAACATTCGATTAAAAAATTAAGTTTTTTGAGTTCTTCCTACCTGAAATATTATTTTTTTGTTTGCTTTAAAAAACTTTGTCTTATAATGTTCATTAAAATGGAAAATACTGCTTATAAAAAACTTGACCCTTTTTTTATTGAATTACCCTTTTTTGACCCCTTTTTCTGGAAAATCCCCTTTTTGTGACCCTTTTCGAAAATTTCCAACGGTAACCCTGAATAAACCACTCGATGAGACGCTTTGTTAAAATTAACAACAATAAAAACAACAATAACAAGAATACATTGTACCTACATACAGAACTACTGTACTTTTTAAGATAAAAAAAAGTCTGTTTCTATGGAAATTGTTTGTATGTACCTAGATACATATGTGCGTTTAGTTTCATTTCAATTTTTTTTTTCTTGTACTACATAGTTAATGCTGAATAAATACATGAGTAATGATTGCTTGATTTCTGGCTTTTTTGTTTGTACTTTTTTTTTCTTTACCAAAACAATCATTGTCGCACCGAACACACAAACATCTTTATTAAAAAACGAAGCTAACGATTGTATAAATAACAAAGCACGATGTGCATTATTTGAATGACTGCTAACCAGCAGCGAATATTTGCGGTTGCGCAAGTTTGATTAATGCGATTTTTTTGCAATTGCACAAAGCCGTTCTCTGGTACGCACAAAAGATAAAGTTTTATTGTGTGTGCCCATAATTTATCGATTTAATTAAGATTAAAATAAAAAATTGCAAAAATAAAAAAATCGATTTTAAAAGCCCAATAATCGATTTCAGTATAAAATCGCATATGTAAATTCGATTGCAAAAAGTCGATTTTTTTTAACACAAAATCGATTTTCGATTGGAATCGAAATCGATTTACCATTCCCTAGTCCGGTGGTGTTGAATTAAATTTTTTTATACGAAAACTGAATGAAAATTAGAAGTTTTGACGTGAAAAAACGCTTGCCGCTCTTATTTAGGTAGCTCAGGTATGAATTTTAAATACTAAAAAATATCGTAATTGATCATAAAGAGGATATTAACTTAAAATTAAAAAAAAACCAACATAATTTTGAATAAAATATAAATCCATATTTAAAATAATTTTTAAGCCAACCGTTTCATTAACAAAAAGGAGACAGCGGGTTGATATGAATATTTCGTGTCGATTTTTTTCCAAAAGGTGAAAAATAAAAATTTTCAATTAATTCCTTAATTTCTGTTTTTGAACTGTATTTCTAGAAAGAAATACCTACATATGTATGTATGTAAAAACAGTATTGGGAACTTAAGTGTTATCAATTTTTAAATTAATTTTGTATATTCTGAAAGATCTATTCAAAAGCTTTTAAATGATATCAATTACAAATTTGTAAAAATTTTTAGTAAATGAACACAGCTAATATTGGCCATATAAGTTCAGAAATGTAGTGAAAAATTGCATAAATGTATAATATATATAGATTTGTTCCGCATTTATTGAATGGAAATATATTTAAAATTATCTGGACTATAATATTCTGAATAAGTTTTACTTAAAATTCAAAACATCATGGAAATTGGGCTTATACGCCAAAATAATGCCAAAAAATTAGTTTTTCTCGAAAATCGCAAAATTGACATAAAATTCTGAAATTGGTTAACAATCTTTAAAAATTTTGAAAATTGAGTTTTGAAACTTTTTTGGTCATACCTACGAATAGGTTAACGATATCCTACGAAAAAATTAAGACTGCTTCTGAAATGTATTTTAAAATCGGACGAAATTCATCACACCTGCCTAAACGATGGTATTGAAAACATTTTGAAAACTATCGTTTTTCATCACCTGATTATCTAAAACCCAGCTATCTAACAATTGAACTACATATATCATGGATCATATTTTGCAAAACATCAGGAAATTCAGGTGTACCCCTAAACAAAAGCTGCACATCATCATTAGAAAAAGAAAAAGGAAGACACATATTGCTAAAAATTGTATCAAAAAGATAATTAATAAACATTATAAAAAGTAAAGAGGTCCAGGGCCGATCTTGAAGCCCACCACTGTGAACGTGCTTGAAAGCATGATTACTAATTACAACATATCGATTTCTACCAAAAAGATATGAAGATATTAACTTGCAAACAGAACTAGAAAAATTAGGCTATAAAAAGTTTAAAAAAAAATATATATAAATATGTATATAATCGTCTCTAGCTATGTATTTTAAATATGCTTCAGCAAGAATTATTACACAGAAGAAAAAGATATATCACTTTAATCACCACCCCCTTCACACTGATTAATGCAATCACCTTAAAATAGAAGCACTTCAGTTTGATCCAGCTTCACTACTTTCGTTTAAGGTATAATGTCATAATTTATAAATTTATATCGTATCATCTTGCCACCAATTTTCAGCTTACGACACGGAGTAACCAACTGTTTACTGTCATCACGGCGGCGAATAATATTTTTTAAAAACAAATTACGATTCCTAATGTAGTTAATCATTATTTGATCACGAATTTGCACGGAATTCAATTTGACAAGGACAGCTTTTACACCGGCAAAATAAGCAAAGTGGCGGGAATTGCCCCCTCCCTACCTGGCCCTAGTTTTGAAAAAATATGTATGGGCATTTCTTTCTAAAGGTCCACCGTGATCGAACATTTAAATGTTTTCAAAGCATATTTTTTTATGATTTTTTTATAGAGAAATATTTAGATTTTACAAATTTGATAATTTTCCCCAAAAATTCGTTTACTTAGACGAATAAGCAGACTGCAAAGTTGCACAAACGTAATATCTTATTTGTGAGAAAGTTGTATTGTATGTTTTCTTTAATATTATCTTCTTTAAAAGAGGTGATATATGATAACAATTATGTATTCCAAAAAAGTTCCTTACATGGTCTGTAATCTAAGGAAGAGTTCGAAGTGAAATAAATATGGACATTTCCCCAGAATAGTCTACCAGGACGAAAAAATAAAATGTTGATTATCATCGTCTTTTATTGTTTCTTATTAGAAAAAATCCGTACGTTCGCGACCGGTACATAAGCCAATTAAACAAAAACCAAGAGAGATATTTTATTTTGTAAATACTGGATGGAGACCTACATTAATACACTTTTAAAATAAATTAATCACTTTTGAAAATTCCGTTTCATTACGCAGATTTTTACATTTCACTACTGTCAGCCGAAGTTAACTTCTATTTTGCGTACGTTCGTGACCACACGTTTATAACTCTTATTATGAAAACTTAAGCACGATGAAATCCAACTTTTGTACTAAACATAGAGCTACCCAAATGCTATCGAATCGCAAAAAAATGCTAGGAAAAGTTTTGTTTTTCTATATTATTTGTACATCAAAAGCGTACGAACGTACGTTCGTGACCCCAGGAAATGCCCATATGTTATTCGGATTAGCGATAAATTTTTATTTTGTTTTTTTTTTTTTTAATTATTATGAAAAAAATTTTACGTTCGACACAGATTTTGGCTTAAAAAAAATACAGAAGATTTTGGAATCGAACCAAAGACAATTTAATGTTCCATTGCTACGTAAAATTCTGAAAGTAGGTTGACTAAAAAATTGTGCCAGATTTGGCTGAATTACGCCACAAAAACTACTTCTATTTTTTTCACGTTCGAACCGCTACTTTTTTGCCATTATCCTTGACCTGAATCGCGCCCTCCATCACCTTTAACATAGATAACAGTGCTTCCTAAGTGCTATAATTTAAGGATTAAAAGAACGTAAAAATATTTGTTGTTTAAAATGTTATTGATGCGTACGACTGTCACGTTCAACACAATGGAATTACCCATATCCTAAAACCATCTTCACACATCGGTTGGATGGTTACAGAGTCTGTAATAGATAAAGGTAGAAATTTTTTTTGTATATAGATTCAGTTTAGTCCATTTTTCAGTTGTTCATCAAGTTTCTGTTTATTTTCTTGAAACTGAACATTCAACTCTTTCTCAAGCATTGCAGTAAGCGATGCAAATCCTTTTCTGAATTCTTCCTGAATATTACAAAATTTCGGCTTAGGGTACCACTGTGGACAAATAAATTTCAATACATAGAATCCGACCAAACCACTATGGACTCCCAGCCGACTTTTCTTGGCCAAAATTTAAAATAAAATAACTTTTGGGTTTATAAAATACTTTTTATTTAAATTTAAGTTCATTTTCAAGGCGAATTAACTACAGGCAATGCAAAAAACCGTATGTTGTTTTTGTTGTTTTTGGATTGTTGTAGTTCCGACACCACCTGCAGTTGAATTCGCCTTGGTTCATTTCATAACTTGGATAAAAACATTATTATTGTTGTAGAAGTGAAATAATTAGGCCTGTCACAGAAATCAATTCCGATCGAAAGTGGAAGTGATTTTGTATCTTGCTTCACATAAAACGAAATAACTTTCGATCAGAATGAATTTCTGTAAAAGTTGGATTTTTCTTAAAGAAGTGGCACTTTTCTCATTTACCATGTAAATTTTTTCAAAAACTACGAATCTTTATACACTTTTTCGAAGGTAAAAGTATATACATAAATTCTGGATCCTTATGAAAAGCGAAGTTTAAATCCGGTTGACCGCCTGTTTGTCCGTCTGTTTAAATGGATTTTCCGAAGAACCCAGATACAATGGGGACTTGGTTGGCACAAATTTATGTAAAAAATTCTCATTTAAATTTTTCTATTGAAATCCAGTCAGATCGGTCCATAATGGCTGAGATATGAGCAAAAATCCACGACTGCCTCTTATTTTTCTCTTAAAATCCCTTGTTGTTGTTTTGTATACCCTTTACCCGTTTGTAATTCTAAAATATGATCTAAGACCCTATAAAGTATATACATATGTATGTATATTCTGGGTCCTTATTAGGAGCGAAGTTGATTTAAAGATGTCCGTCTGACCGTTGAAATTAGTTTCCGAAGGTCCACAGATATAACGGGGGCTAGATTGTTATACATTTATGTCACATACCTATATAGTCCGGAATTGTTTGCTATTGAAATTTATTTATTTATTTATTTGTGTGAGCTTCTACAACAAAACTCAAGTTTTAAAAATAGCAGAAGTATACAATTAGTTAGGAATAATTACTAAAAAGAATAATAATTTAAAAATAGCAAAAGTATAAAATTAAATAAAAACAAGTTAGAGTGCTATATTCGGCTGTGCCGAATCTTTGATACCCTCCACCGACACTTCGAATATTTTAGGAGTAACATCTGTATGATGTCTATTTATTATTATAATCTTTGTAAAAACAGACATCTGCATTAAAATTTGATGCGGTTTAGACCTAAATAAAATTATTGATCAACAATCAGAATCAATTTTAAAAAGTTTAAGTAGAATATCAGTTTAAGATGAACTTAAATGATTTTCAAGAGAACAAATTATATAAAAGCCATGGTAAGCTATGAACCAATCATCCCGAATTCAGCAGAACGATTTCTGGTATTAAAAAACATAAATTTCAATACAGCGGTGCAATTAGTTTAAGCGTTTGCAGTAAATTTCAGAAGGCTGCTAAAATGGAATCTAAGGAAAATTATGGACCGTATATCACAAAATTGCATAAAATTTTTTCTGGCCATATGAAGCTAAACTGGAAGAAAGTTTACCGCGTATTTAATTATTTTACCAGAGTGGGCTTTATATGAGGCCTATGGTAAGTTATGCACCGATCTTCACCAAATTTCACAGTGTCATTTCTAGTTCTATAACACTGTGATGTATCAAATTTTGTTATGATAGCGTTATGGTAAATTATGGACCGATCTTCACGAAACTTAATAGTTTTATTTCTAGTCCTATTTAACTGTGACGTGCCAAAATTTGTTATGATAGCATTGTTAGTTAGGGTTTTAGGCTTACTATACTGTTTTCCGGGAGTAGGGCTTATATGGAGCCTGGGGTAAATCATGGACGGATCTTCAAGAAATTTTACAGCGTGATTTCCAGTTAAATAAAACGAACTGTTGCGAAATCTTATATCATTCTGTACATTTTTCCACCATTTATGTTAGTTTTTGTAACAAAATTATAAATTGTTTCTTAGTGGTGGTTCCACATTTTGATTCATAGCTCAGATCCTATTGAACCGATTTTGCTGGATTTCAATCCCACACTGCTTAGGATAACTACAAGCAATTATTTCTTTTGAGTTTTTCGAAAGTGAGCGTGTTTTCAACAGACGGACAGACGGACATGGCTAAATCGACTTAAAGGACCCAGAATATATATACTTTATAGGGTCTGAGATGAATAATAAAAAAGTTCCACACGGAATGACAAACTTAATATACCCTCTTCACAACTAATTGTGGTGGAGGGTATAATAATTACTGAAAAGAATAATAATCGAGAAATGGCAGAAGTATACAATTAGTTATAAAAAATAAAATAATAATTTAAATAATAACAAGTAAGAAAGTATAGTCGGTCAAGCCCGACCATATGATACCCTACACCACAGTATTAAAAAACACATCATGCTTATATGTCCACATAAATATGGATTTATCTATGTTTATAAAACTTATTAAAATCGGGTTAAAAGTTTGTGAGGGGCAGAAATTGCCCCCTACCTCCCCTTTTGGTCCTATTTTTGAAAAACTGTACAGCTTATGTGTCTATATAGATATGGATCTATCTATGTTTTGAATTTCATTAAAATCGGTTTGAGAGGCAGAAATTGGCCCTATCTCCCCTCGTGGTCCTATTTTTTAAAAAATACATCCCTTTTGTGTCCATGAAGATATGGTTCTATGTTAGTTTTAAATTTTATTAAAATCGGTTTGATAGTTTCTGAGAGGAAGAAATTTCCCCCTATCTTCCCTCGTGGTCCTACGATTTGGCCCATTTTCAATAGGCTTGGTCCTTGAGTCAATAAGAACCTATGCCCCAAATTTTATCAAATTATCTCCAAAATTGCGACCTGTACTTTGCGCACAAGGTTACATGGACATCCAGTCAGCCAGCCGGACGGACATCGTTAGTTCGACTCAGAAATTGATTCTGAGTCGATCGGTATACTTTAAGGTGGGTCTAGGACCAATATTTTAAGGCGTTACATACATCAGCACAAATGCATAATACCCTCTCCACTATTGTGGTGTGGGTATAAAAATAAATAAATAAATAAATAATAATCGGCTATGTTTAATTGGGTGTGGAGTCTAAATTTGTTTATATTGGTAATATTCGGAAAAAAATAAAGTTACGTTCGAGAATAATACTGAAAAATTTCAGCAAATTTGGTCAATAAATGACAGAGACATAAGCAAAAAACCACGACTGCCTCTTATCTATATATGTATGTGTGTATGTAACGTATGGACTCCAAAACGGCTGATCCGATTTTGATGAAATTTTCAGGGAATCTTCAGAATATTCAGGCGGGTGACACTGTGAAGTCTGCGGGCGGAGGGGCGTGGCAAAATCCAATTTTCATATTGCACCACCAATGACTTCTAAATAATTTGGACGATTTTTTCTTTGAATTGATCGCCATGGTCCAACTTAGATTTATACGAAAAGAAAATTTTGCCCCGCCCACTTTTACGCCCACTTTTATCGAATTACCTAAAATCAGAAAACGGCTCAATCGATTTGACAAATTTTTCTTTCAAATGTTCGTATTAATCCATTTTAAGTTTTCATCGAAAGAAAAATTTACCACGCCTACTTTTACGGCCACTTTTTCTATTAAGCGCATAAGTTGAGAACGGCTTGACCGATTCAAACGATTCTTTCTTTAAAATCATCGACATGGTCCAACTTAGGTTTTTACGGAAAGAAAATTTTGCACCGCCCACTTTTTTAGATTTACCTTAAATCAGAAAACGGCTCCATCGATTTGACAAATTTTTCTTTCAAATGTTCGTATCTTTTTAACGGATTTTAAAAATCGAAAGCAAACATTTTTCCTAATTTGGACAGGACAACGTCTGTCGCGTCAGCTAGTTTTTCTCATAAAATCCCTTGTTCTTGTTTTTTTGTTATATCCATCACTGAAAAGAAACGTTTTTTTGTTTAGACTTTTTTTACAGCACAGTTCTGGACACAGCACATATCTGGAGAACGGAAAAACCAAAAGTTTCCAAATTAGGTACACAACATCCGACAAAATGTGGGCGGTGTTGGAGAAGTGTCCGTGGCCCAAAATAGATTCATTTATATCTTATTTATAACGGTTTTTACATAACTTTCTGTTCTTATTGCACCATGGTGAAGGGTATAAAAAATTAGGCATATCCTAATTTTTATTTCTTTTTCTGTATATATGGAGAATGGCAAGAGCCAAAGTTTCCAAATTAGGTACAAGCATCTTGGTTAACAAAAAAGGGAAGGGATTATAGAAGTGGGCGTGGCACTTACCATACAAACACATTATACATTTTTTTATATCTGGAGAACTAAAAGGGCTAAAGTTTTTAATAAGATACAAGCATCTCGGCTATGAACGCACAACATCCAACAAAATGTTGGCGGGATTGCAGAAGTGGACGTGGCACAAAATAGTTCTTTTATATCTAATGAACGGTAAGAGAAATATTGTCCAATTTTGGTACACATAGCTGGGTTAATAATACACAACCTCTTTAAAAAGATGGGTGGGATTGGAGAAGTGGGCATGGCACCTCCTGTACAAAGACATTATAGATTTCTGTATATCTGGAGAACGACAAGAGCCGTGCTAATAACACAATCTTCGCTAACTATAGAGGAATAAGTCTCCTACTCATCGTGTATAAGATAATGTGTGAATATTTGAAAGCTAAAGTCGAAGAAATAATTAGCCATTAGCAGTGTGGCTTTAGACCGGCAAATCCACCTCCGACCTAATGTTCACATTGCGTAAAATTTTGGAGAAAAAAAACAAAAACATTGATTACAAGGCCGCTCTGGAGAGGTCGATACGTGCAAGGGTGTTTTAAGCCATGTCTGAATACGGCATACCTGTACAACTGATCAAATTGTGCAAAATGTCTTAAACTGAAAGGAATCATCAGTAAAAATTGGAAGGGATCTATCCGATTCATTCAAAACCCAATTTGGCTTCCTGCGATCTCGTCAATATTTTATTGGAGAAGGTCGCACGTGACGCGGCAGTGAATAGAATCAGCACAATATTCATAAAAAGTCACATGCTGCTCGCATATCCCGATGATTTCAACACTGCTGCCTTTGCAAATATAGAGAAAACATCGGCAAAAATGGATTTGGCAGTAAATTAAGACAAAACTAAGTTGATGGTTGATTGGGAAAATCTGTGAACGCTATTAACTTCAACTTTAAGATTTTAGATGAATTTATATGCTTCATATTTCCAGAATTAGCCCCCTGTTCTGTAAAATACAGGACGGATGGACACCGAATGTATAACGGCAAATAATTATGTTAAAAAAAAAAAATACATGCTTATAACGTACCTAAAATGCAAATGGGCGTAAGAACAAAAAAAAAATCAAAATAGAGTTTCTGATTGATTTTTGTTCATTTTATTAAACTACATGTTCAAAAAAATTTTAGATCCCTGCGATCAAAAATGGCGACTTTATTAAAGAAATTCAAACACCAAGTACACCTTGTTGTTATTGATTTTGTAAAGTTTTTTGCTTCTTTTTATAGCCTTCACCGAAGGTAGAAAGGGTATATATAACTTTGTCATTCTGTTTGTAATTTCTACAATATTGATCCTACACCCTATAAAGTATATATATTCTGGGTCCTTATGAAAAGCGAAGTTCAAAACCGGTTGTCCGTCTGTCTGTTGAAATGGGTTTTCCGAAGTCCCCAGATATGATGGGGACTTGGTTGGGGTATCTTTATGTCTTATTATAATTTTGCTATTGAAATTCAGCCAGATCGGTCAGCAAATGACTTAGATATGAGCAAAAAACCACGACTACCTCTAACTTTTTACAAAAATCCCTTGTGTTTGTTGTATTTTTATTACTTTTTGCTGTATATCTGGGGAACGGCAAAAGCCAAAGTTTCCAAATTAGGTATACACATTTAGGTTGCCAATACACACCATCCTACAAAATGTGGACGGAATTGGAGAAGTGGGCGTGGTACCTCCCGTAATTGTATAAAAACCTAAATTTTACGGCTGCCATATATCCTATGGATATGACTTATATACCAAAATATGTTTTAGTAGAACATATTTTATAAAAAACTCGGGAAAATCGGTTCAGATACAAAAAAGTTATGACCAAAATAAAATTTTTTTTTTTTAAATACCCACTTTCGGGAACCATTGATCTCCCCGAGTCCAAGATTTATAACCCAACTAACTGGCAAATTTCTTCTTAAACACGTCGGTATATAAATCTGTCAAATCGGTTAAAAAATGGCAGAGTAACAACCGAAATACTGAATCCCCAAAAATTACTCTTTTTATACCCTTCACCGAAGGTAGAAAGGGTATATATAAGTTTGTCATTCCGTTTGTAATTTCTACAATATTGATGATGTAAGACCCTATAAAGTATATATATTCTGGGTCCTTATGAAAAGCGAAGGTCAAAACCGGTTGTCTCTTATTCGGGCCATATTTCATTTTAATGATATTCAAACAACGTTCGTTTATGGTTCAGTCGTCTAGGGGGTTGAGTTTAGAAACTGTTAGTCCTCTGGTTCAAATCTTGGTTTTTCAAAGACAATTTATTTTTTTAATTTGTATGTTCTAAAAACGATTTTAAAAAAATATTTACCAGTTTTATTTAGTTTTTGTCTAGTTGGGTATATAAGATTCGGCAAAGCCGAATATAGCACTCTTACTTGTTTAAAAAATAAAGTGTTGTTACGCCCTTTTGCATTTTAGGTGACGATATGTATTTATTGTTTGTTTGAAGCATATACTTTGGTTTAAAGTGCTTACTATTAGAATAAAAAACCAAAAACAGAATGCCATCAAATTGGTATTTTGGCCAAGAAAAGCGGGCAGGGAGGCCTTCGTGCAAACGTACGAGTTCAGCAAAAAGCTACATATGTTCGGCGTTCGGAAAATTTGTCGTTTTACAGTTTCTAATGATTAGTTTACGTCCCTAAGGAAAACTAAAACTGAACTGTCAAAATAGCGATTTCAATAATTTTATTTATAAATCTTTTATATCTTGCAGTTAAATAACTAATTAAATTTTAGACTTTTCATTTATGTTTAATTTTGTACTCTGTATGGCCTCGTGCAAGACATTCAGTACTAAATCGACACGTTCAAATGTGGCATTTTCACCCATAAGTCCAATTCGGAAGACGTGCTCTACAGTTGGACCAAGACCGCCACTTATTTCTAGGTTGTATCTGTATAATGAAAAGATTTTAAGCACATTAAACAAAAAAATATACAAAGGTTTATTAGTTATTACTTACTTCCTCATAGTGTAATCAGCTACTTTATGCCAATCTATGCCGACTGGTACTTTAACGGTATTAACAGTCGATAGTCGATCGTTGGGATTTGGTACAAACATTTCCAAGCCTATGTCCTTAATGCCCTGTTGTAAACGATACGAACATTCTTGATGACGATTTACTACCTCTTTCAATCCTTGCGCACAAAATTGAGCTAAAGCTTCACGTAGCCCATATAAAAGAGTAGAGGAAACTGTATGATGATAGATGCGTGACGAACCAAAACAATTCCAATATTGACCAATTAACAACACATCGAAATAGTATACTTTTACTTTAGCCTTACGCTCCACCACTTTTCTAATGGCACGTTTGCTAAAAGAAATGGGCGTAATGCCTGGCGGAGCACCCAAAACCTTTTGGGAGCCAGTATAGGCCACATCAACTAACCACTCATCCATGCAAAATTCCGTGCCACCCAATGAGGCCACCGTGTCAACCACAAATAAACAATTATATTTGCGACACATTTCACCAATCTCTTTTAAGTTTGATTGCAAAATACCGGTCGATGAATCACCTTGAGCTATAAATAATATCTGTGGTTTATGGCCTTGTATGGCAAACTCTATCTCATCAACGCTTAAAGAACGGCCAAAGCGAGCTTCAACATAACGTACATCACCACCATAACGTTTGGCCATTTCTGCGGCACGATGACCCCAGATACCAGTGGTGGCCAATAAAACAATATCACCATCTTCTATAAGGTTACAAAGAGCAGCCTCCATGCCGCCATGACCGGAACCGCTAATGCACATGGTTGCATCATTTAATGTCTGAAAAATGTACTTAATGCCTTCTTTTATTTCATCCATTATCTGTAATGACAGCAGACATAAAACCAAAATAAATTATTTATTTATTGTTTATATGAGTGAAGTTACAAATCGTCACCTTAAATGCAAACGGACGTAACTACATTTTTATTTTTTACGGGAGAAGCAAAACACTTTACAAAATTAATAAATACAAGGTGAATTTCTGTATGACATTTTTGATCACAGGGATCTAAAAATTTGCGTGAGCATGCAGTTTAATAAAACAAATCAATCAATCAAAAACTCAATTTCGAATTGTTGTGTAGTTACCTCCGTTTGCAATTAAGGGGACGATATGTACATGGTGGATCACTGTATATGAGAAAAATTAAAAGTTCTCAAACCATAATCTAATAGCAATATTTTTATGCCCTTCACCTCAGGTGGAAAAGTGTATATATAAGTTTGTCATTCCGTTTGTAATTTTTATAATATTGATCTAAGACCCTATAAAGTATATATGTTCTGGGTCCTTATGAGGAGAAAACGTGATTTAACCATGTCCATCTGTCCGTTGAAATGGATTTTCCAAAGACCCCATATATTTATGTCACATATGTTCCGGAATTGTTTGCTATTGAAATTCAGAGAGATCGGTCCACAAATGGCTGAGATATGAGCAAAAAACCACGACTACCTCTAATTTTTCCCAAAAATCCCTTGTTGTTGTGGTATTTTTATTACTTTTTTCTGTACATCTTGAGAACGGCAAGAGCCCAAGCTTTCAAATTAGGTACACACATTTAGGTTATCAATACACAGCATCCCACAAAATGTGGGCGGGATCGGAGAAGTGGGCGTGGTATCTCCCGTACAAAAAAAAATCAAAAATTGTATAAAAACCTGATTTTTTTAACTGTTATATGACCTGTGAATATCAAAAGATCGGAAATCTTTAGTAAAAATATTTTCTGAAAAACTCGGAAAAATCGGTTCAGATACGAAAAAGTTATGGCCAAAATAATAATTTTTTTTTTAAATACCCACTTTCGGGAACCATAGATCTTCCCGAGTCCAAGATTTATAACCCAACTAACTGGCAAATTTCTTCTTAAACACGTCGGTATATAAATCTGTCAAATCGGTTAAAAAATGGCTGAGTTATAATCAAACAACTGAAATCCCAAAAATTACTCTTTTTATACCCTTCACCTCAGGTGGAAAAGGGATATATAAGTTTGTCATTCCGTTTGTTATTTCTACAATATATTGATCTAAGACCCTATTAAGTATATATATTCTGGGTCCTTATGAGGAGAGAACTTGATTTAACCATGTGATGACCCTCTGCCCCCCCCCCCCCCCCCCTTCCAATTGTTTACATATACTAGCATAATGCCCAGTATGATTTTCGTTAACAACCTTCTTTATAATTTGATCTATTTAACGAAATAATTTTCACAAATAGAAACTAGGAATTTTTGTGTTTTTTGCTACTTAAAAACTCGCCAAAAAAGATAAAAGAAAACAAACAAACACACATACATACAAACATCAAAAGTAATTACAACTCAACTGTGTTGAATTTTGTGAACAGTAAACGTGCCATATTTTATTTTAATGATATTCAATTAACGTTCCTTCATGGTTCAGTTGTCTAGGGGGTGTGTTAAGCTAGAAACTGAGAGTTCCCTAGTTCGAATCTTGGTTTTTTGAAATGAAAATTTTTTTTTAATATATTTATTTGTTTTATGTTCTAAGAACGATTTAAAAAAAATATTTACCAGTTTTCGCTTTTTAAATTTTATTTATAATGAAGTTTTAAGTATTGTAAATATGTATGTATAGCAGTGACGGGCACATTTGCAAATCCTATGTACGCGTGCATAGGAATAAAAATGCTGCTTGTGCGACGTCGACACATGTACACTATTAACTTCTTTGTGTGTATGTGACAATGTACGTTCGGCTGTTGCATTGTTGTTATTTCGTCAACACAAGCATAAATGCGATAGTATGTGTGTGCCCTTCACTGATGTATAGGTATGTAAAAATTATTTAGTTTTTGTCTAGTTGCTCTTATTCTGCTCGCACAATTGTGAAGGGTATATAAGATTCGGCACAGCCGAATATAGCACTCTTACTTGTTTTGTCTAACGTTGAAAGAAATAAAAATTGCTAAAAAAATTTCACAACTTGAGTATTTTTGAAAAAAGCCATTTTTTAATTTTAATACATATTTTATTTACTATCAATTATTTTTTTCATTATTAATAATAATGTACATATTTACTATAACAAAAAAGAAAAGCTTTTCTTAAAAAAGAACATTTAAAAAAAATTTTGCCCGCCCCCCTAGATTTTATCCTGGCTACGCCCATGTATTCGTGTACTGTCATCGGGAATATGTATGCCTGCAAAGTTTCATCCATTTGCATTGAGTAAAAGGCGGTCAAAAAAGCATTTTACCAAAAAAAAAAATGTTTGCCCCCCTAGATTTTATCCTGGCTACGCCCATGTATTCGTGTATTGTCATCGGGAATATGTATGCCTGCAAAGTTTCATCCATTTGCATTGAGTATAAGGCGGTGAAATTAACGTTACAAGATTTGATTTTCCGAAGTGAAGCTAAAGAAAAGGTTTTAAAAACGGTGGGCAACATTGGATTCAGCGTTCCCGAATAATGCTTAAACGCAATGTTCCCGGCTTGTCTAAAAAAAGGGTAAATTTCGAGCACAGTGTAATTTTTCATTCTTGACTGACCTGGGAATCGAATCCAGGTTTTCACGGACAACTTGCCCTGGCATTTTTCGGTACGAAACACACTATATCTTCAAAGGTGTTTGCCTTTAAACACTCACCGCCATTGACGACGGCTGCCAGTCAAAAGTCAAACATCAATCTTTAAACCACTTTGTGGATCGAAATTTGTTGTGAATAATTATCTTTTTTTAATTGAATTACATGTTCTTCCTTTGTTCTTGTTCTTTTTTTTAAACTTTAACGATATCTTTAGAGTGCCCCGGTAGGCTAGCTAGTAGTGAGCTAGTCTATCAACCCCGGGGTTGCGGGTTCGATTCCCGCCAGAGACTCTGGTTTCTTTCCTGCAGACAAGCGTCAAGCTTCGCGGGGATTAGCATAGGGAATTACAAAATTTAAAAAAAAAAAAATCTCTGAAGCTACTAGGCAACTTTAAAACCAATGTAAGCTTAAAGATACTACGGTTGACGAATTTTGCATTTTTTTTTTAACTAAATAGGGTGAACCGTTTCCAAGTTATTCCCATATTTAGCGGAAGCGCCTTAATTTTGGGCATAATGTCCAAAATCGATCTGATAGAAACCAAGTTAGAGTGCTATATTCGGCTGTGCCGAATCTTTGATACCCTCCACCGACACTTCGAATGTTTTAGGAGTAATATCTGTATAATGTATATTTATTATTATAATCTTTGTAAAAACAGACATCTGCATTAAAATTTGTTGCGTTTTAGACCTATATAAAATTATTGATCGACAATCAGAATCAATTCTAAAAAGTTTGAGTAGAATATCAGTTTAAGATGAACTTAAATGATTTTCAAGAGAACAAATTATATAAAAGCCATGGTAAGCTATGAACCAATCATCCCAAATTCTGCAGAACGATTTCTGGTATTAAAAAACATAAATTTCAATACAGCGGTGCAATTAGTTTAAGCGTTTGCAGTAAATTTCAAAAGGCTGCTTAAATGGAATCTATGGAAAATTATGGACCGTATATCACAAAATTGCATAACATTTTTTCTGGCCATATGAAGCTAAACTGGAAGAAAGTTTACCGCGTATTTAATTATTTTACCAGAGTGGGCTTTATATGAGGCCTCCGGTAAGCTATGCACCGATCTTCACCAAATTTCACAGTGTCATTTCTAGTTCTATAAAACTGTGATGTAACAAATTTTGTTATGATAGCGTTATTTTTTACGTTTTTAGGCGTACTAAGCTGTTTTCCGGGAGTAAGGTTTATATGGGGCCTAGGGTAAATTATGAACTGATCTTCACGAAATTTCACAGTCTTATTTCTAGTCTTATAAAACTGTGACGAGCCAAATTTTGTTATGATAACATTATTAATTATGGTCTTAGGCGTACTAAACTGTTTTCCGGGAGTAGGGTTTATATGGGGCCTAGGGTAAATTATGGACCGATCTTCACAAAATTACACAGTTTTACTTCTTGTCCTATAAGACTTTGATGTACCAAATTTTGTTATGATAGCGTTATTTTTTTCGGTTTAAGGCGTACTTAACTGTTTTCCGGAAGTTGGGTTTATTTGGGGCCTACAGTAAATTATGGACCGATCTTCACGAAACTTCAAAGGTTTATTTCTAGTCTTATAAAACTGTGACGAGCCAAATTTTGTTATGATAACATTATTAATTATGCTCTTAGGAGTACTAAACTGTTTTCCGGAAGTAGGGTTTATATGGGGCCTAGGGTAAATAATGGACCGATCTTCACGAAATTACACAGTTTTACTTCTTGTCCTATAAAACTTTGATGTACCAAATTTTGTTTTGATAGCGTTATTTTTTACGGTTTAAGGCGTACTTAACTGTTTTCCGGAAGTTGAGTTTATATAGGGCCTAGGGTAAATTATGGACCGATCTTCACGAAACTTCACAGTATTATTTCTAGTCTTATAAAACTGTGACGAGCCAAATTTTGTTATGATAACATTATTAATTATGGTCTTAGGCGTACCAAACTGTTTTCCGAGAGTAGGGTTTATATGGGGCCTAGGGTAAATTATAGACCGATCTTCACGAAATTTTACCGCGTGATTTCCAGTTGAATAAGATAAACCCTTGCAAACTCTTATGTTGTTCTGTGCATTATTCCACCATTTATGTGAGTTTTTGTAACAAAATTATCAAATTTTTTTAGGTGGTGGTTCCACATTTTGATTCATAGCTCTGATCCTACTGAACCGATTTTGCTGAATTGCAATCCCAAACTGCTTAGGATAACTACAAGCAATTTGACACCCAGTTTGTTTAGTTCTTTTGAGTTTTTCGAAAGTGAGCGTGTTTTCAACAGACGGACAGACAGACGGAAATGGCTAAATCGACTTAGAATTACTCAAGGACCCAGAATATATATACTTTATGGGGTCTGAGATGAATAATAAAAAAGTTTCACGCGGAATGACAAACTTAATATACCCTCTTCACAACTAATTGTGGTGGAGGGTATAAAAACTAAGAGCATATTTTAGGCCCAACTATAATATTCATAAGTTTGCTTTAGCTTCTGTCAAAAGTTAACAAAAAGCCTCTCAAATTCATTTAAGGACACAAAAACAATAGCAAAAACATTTGATTTCGTACGGAAAGCACGATTAGTTTAGCACTTTGATTAAGCAAATGACAGATTCATAATATGTAATTAACAAAAAGTTTCCTTAAGCCCAATATGGCTTAACACATATGATTTACATGTATTCGCACAATTGCTTAAGCCAACTTAAGCATATTATAGTTAGGCCTTTTGATTCAGCGTCCCTCATTACCTTAAAAACAACATTCAATTCGTAGTCAACAAAAACCTTGATCTCTTGTGTAATATATTTTGTATTAGAAAACCAAAATAAATACTACTACATACATACATACATAAATATCGCACTTGATCATAAACTCAAAGTTTTATTTTTGACTTTTTGGAAAAAGTCGACACGTAATATTGGATAATGTTTTATTTGACAAAATATCGTGATATTTTGTCTACTTTTTGGTAATGAAACGGTTGGTTCTTAAATTCTTTTTCATATGCTTTTAATATTAAAATACGAATTTTATTGCTTCTACTGAAAATTTTTAATTTTGATTTAATACCCTCTTTATGATCAAGTGCGATATAATAAATTTTGATTTTCTCTTATAAGAGCAACACTTGTCGTAAAGAGAACTTATTTTATTTAATTTTTTTATACTTTTCTTCTAATTGCAGTCTTAATAATATAATTATAACATACAATCTACAACTGACATGAAATGCTTAACATTAACACTAAGTGCCGGTTCACACACGTCAAGTTTAACTCGTCAAGTCTTGAGTTTTTAGGAGAGAGAGGAAAAGATATGGCATCCTCTTTTCCCTTCTCTCCTAAAAGCTCAAGACTTGACGAGTCAAACTTGACGTGTGTGAACCGGCTCTAAAATTATGTATATTTGGGCATGTTCTGAAAATCGCAAAACGCTTAATATTGGCGACTCTGACTTAAAATCGCAAATTAGATGTTATGTAAATCGCAACAGCAAGAAGTTTGGCGACTTAAAATAACAAAAGGGAACTAGGATATTTTTAAGAAACTATAGCAGATCGCGAGCTAAACGCAAGAGTTAAAGAACATCATAAAATAAATTTGGCGTTTTGCGATCTAAAATCGTGCGATTGTCAGAACGCACGATAATGTTAGAGGTGTTCTCATGTTATAACACGGTTGTCAATGCAAATGTTTTAACAACGTTTTTATAACATCATGTTATAACAGCAAATCATGTCAGTTTTAGACGGGGAGATATAGATTTTTTGAAGTATTGCACGCTAAAAAAATATTAATTACTTAAAGTTAAGTCATAAATAAAAATTATCAAACAAATTTTAATTCATTTCATGTTGTTAATTCCTTCCTTGACTAAAATAGTTTAATGAAAATTTTATTTGCCTAATTGAAGAATATCAAAAACTTCAGTTAAAAAAAAGTTCAAAGTTTATAAAAAAAAAATTCTAGTTAAAACTTAAAGGTACAAATAATCTTTGATTCTCTATTAGTTCCTTCTAACTAATGACCTTATAAAGGTAGACTTTAACTTATACATTTTAACTCACCTGTAAGCATTCTGGATGTAAGTGTCCTAAAACAGGATTACTTAATGATGACAAAACTCTTTGAGAACAATTTGAAGGGCCAGGCCCCATTAACGTTTTATTGGGAACATATAATGAACGTTTTAAAGATAAAGGTGGTGGAACTTCCATTTTTTATCACTAATGTTTTAAATTTATTTTCTTTTTATAAATTTAACACAACTTTTACTTCAAAATTATTTAAAAACTGTAAGTTGAGGTTTAAGAGTTTCGAAACGAATGAATTAGAAATGCACTCGTAATTCCAGTATTTATATGCTGGGAAGGGAAAAAAGAAATTTTTGGGTATATTCTTATCGCTTATTTCTAAAAACCACAAATACCACTAATAAAACTTAAATTTTAATAAACACTTCTACTAAGTGCTAATATGTTCTTTAGTAAACTGTTGAATTTGACTAAATGATTCGAAAACGTTTGGTGAGCCTATAACTTATAGGTTGCTCTTATCTTAGAAATTAATCTAGAAAGAAAAATAACAGATACAACAATTAAACTCAAAACCCGTAAAGCAGACGATTGTTTTTTTATATTTTTTTATATTAAATATAAACAAATGTTTATTTGTGTGTATGTACTTACACTTAATTGTATGTAGTGCATCATTACACCTACTCCCCATTTTTCACGGTACTGGTTTTACATGTTTAAAATATAAGTCAAGGTTAACACTATGAAAGTTTTCTTTCAGAAAGTCTGAGTGTTAAAATAATGTTCTATGTGTTTGATGTTTCTTTTTCCAAATGCTTTTTTTTAATTGGAAAGAAAATATTTGGAAAAAGTGATGTCGTAACGATATCGTTTTAAATAATCTATAAATTGTAACGTCAATGGCTGACTAATACATCATAACACAGCCTAAACGCCTGAAGCTACACGGAAAGAATGTTTTACTAAATATGGCTTAACCAAGAAAATTTTCAATGATTCTCGTCTAAGCCAACAATTACTTATTCTAATTACATTTTTAGCCAGGTTTAAGCAAAATGTTTCTTTATTTAAGAAAATTTACAAAATAAGTTAAAATCAAGATATTATTTTTAGATTTTGGATTTTTTTTGTTTAAGAAACGAAATGGATTACACTATGTGACAGTTTTTTTGCCAATTTATTGTTGTTGTTTATGTTTAAGCTTTGATATTGTTACAAGTAAACTGTTGCTTTTAATTCTTATTCGCTTAACAGTTTTATTTTAGTTCTTCTAAAATCTTTGGATGAAGTTTTCTGACGATCTGGCCAAAGCAACCAGTGAAATGCGCATAGGAGAATAGCTTATCCCTTCAACAACAAATTTCAGTTATCAAGAATAAGCAAGACAAACAAAATCTTGTAAATTAAAAATTTTGTGTTCTAAAAAAATTACTTTGATAAGTTGACACCTATGTTTATGCAAAATTGCCCGCTGAATCCGAATATAGATAAAGATATTATCATAATATTAAGCTCATAACATAATTTTAGGCGGGTCCATGATTGCCCATTGGTCCGAAATAAAGAAAACTAGCAAAAAAGTTTTGATGTACAGTGGTGTAGAGTATCATATGGTCGAGAGTGACCGACTATTCTTTCTTACTTGTTTACATATATAAACGTTTGTGCCGTGTATATGCTCCTAAAACTCAAGAACTGCTGGACCGATTAACACCAAACTTGGACAATAAATTAGTTTAGTCTGAAGACAGGTTTCTCCTAACTCTAATCCCTATAGGTGGCGCTGTCGTCGTGATATTTAAGTGTTTTTATTTATAAAACGATTTGCCTGAAATTCAAAAAATATATTTATTTAACAAAAATAAATTTCTTGATAAAATGTATTTCATTTTTTTATTTTTATTTAGATTATTTTCTATAGCGACCCCTTTTTAAGAACCGATCATTTCATGTATGAAACAAGTATGTATGTAGTTACATATTTTTTGTAAATTAAGTTGGTTTAGCAAAACCCACACGGCCGTTATAATGCCAAAAGTCAAATAATAAAAACAAGATTTTTTAGCTAAGTTTGCAGAAATGATTGATAATGTGTAAACAAATTCTTTCTGAATCGTTGGCATTAACCGCTTGTAATAAATTTGTGTTGTTATTCTACTTGTTATTAGGTGTTTTGATACATCTCAGTTTTTTGTAGGTGTTTCAGAATAAACGATTTTTGTTGTGTTAAAATGATATTATTGTTAAAGGCCGTTACACACTATCCCACAAAGTCTTACGTATTTTTTGAAAATGCTTCCCTGATGAAATTATTGTTTATACATTTTCAAAAAACAATAACAACTTATCATGACAGGGTTGCATTTTTATAAAATAAGAAAGACTTTGTGGGATAGTGTGTAACGGCCTTAAGCAAGTAAGAATGTAAAGTCGGAAAAGTCCAGCCAAATAATACCGTACACCACAGCATATCAAAACTTTTTTTAACTGGCTTTCTCTATTTCGGACCAATGGGCAATCATGGACACGCCTAAAATTATGTTATGAGGTTAAGATTTATGCAAAAGTTCTTTGTACTTAATATTTTTTGGATATCTTTATCTATACGAGATTTTAGGATGGAGGTTATATAAAACATATGGTTAATTTTGGACCTACCAGAACAACATTTTATTATGACATAGTATGTAGCTATCGTAAAAGTTATTATCGCCAATTGGTATGTTAATACCAGTGTTTTACACACGGGACAAACATCCCGGGATCCCGCACAAATTTTCCCGGGATTTTTTCTACTTAATTCTGGCAACTTTACTGCTGATATCTATAATTGTAAAAAAGTTGTATCATGAAATAGATCTTAGCCGTTACCCTGCGGCCACACGATCAAGTTGTTTTTGATAGTCTTTTACATATACTGCTTGTCAAAATTTACATAAATTGAAAGCTGTGACGTAGGCTGCACTCAATTGTAATGTAAATGGTTATTTTGAACTAAAACACTATTTTAACAGAAATAATTTTACTTTTTTGGTTTAATATAAATTCGATTGGCTTTGAATTTATTCTGCGGCAATAAGTGCTATTGTCTATTTGTTTAGTTTTAAAGGAGAACAATTTAAAACTTTTAAGGTAGCCTTTGAAAATTTACTTCACATTTAATATGTGGCAGTTTCAGTTAAAAGGGACCTGTCGGCAAAAAATGAGTTTTGGAAAAAAAAAACGATTTTGATGTTAAAACGTTAATTTTGAAACGCCTGAACGCTTTTATAGCTCGAAACCCGGTATCAGGGGGCTTTGGGGGTCGCTGAGTACGAGTCTGGTATTGGATTTTGAAAATTCAAAATGGCGGATCCAATATGGTTGAATATTTTTTGTAATGTTATTGGATTTGTTTAAAACAAGTGGATTTGGATACGCCAGCATGGTTTTATCGCTTGAAACTCGTTACCTGGTTGTTTTTGGAGTCGAAGATTACGAATCTGTTATTAGATTTTTAAAATTCAAAACGGCGGATTCAATGTGGTGGACTTTTTTTTAAGTTTAAAGTTACACCTGAACACTTTTATTGCTTGAAACTTATCATCCGGGGGTTTTTAAGGTTGAAGATTACGAATCTGGAGCTAGATTTTGAAAATTCAAAATGGCGGATCCAATATGACGGATTATTTTTTATAACATTATTGGATTTGCTTGCGGCTCGTCACTCAAGGGCTCTCTGGGTCACTGATTACGAATCTGGTATTAGATTTTGAAAATTCAATATGGCGTATCCAATATGGCGGACTATTTTTTAACATTTCTGGAATCGCATGAAACTCTTCACTTAAGGATATTCGGGGTAGCTTGTTATGAATCTTAAGTCAGACTTTCAGCGACCCTAAAACCCCCTAAATGATGAGTTCCAAATAAATCCCATAATGCTACAAAAAACACTCCGCCATTTAGAATTCTCAAAATCTAATATCAGATTCGTAATCAGTTACAAACAAATCCTATAATGTTACAGAAAATAGTCAGCCATATTCGATTCGCCATTATGAATTTTAAAAATCGAAGATAACTTGTTTGTAGCCATAAAAGCGATCTGATGTATCAAAATCGACATGTTAACTTAACAAAAAGTCCGCCATATTGAATATTCGTAATCGGCGGTCCCGAAAACACCCGAAAGGCGAGTTTCAAGTAAATTAGATCAATTACAAAAAATTGTGTTACATCGGGTTCTTTTTCTTTTCTTATCAAAGGTGTATTTTAAAGCTTACTTATGAAAAAAGTAATGCAGTTAGAAAACTGCGGCTTGCTGCATTAGAAAGAGCGTATTGTCTCTTTTAAGAATCACCAAAAAAGTAACTGAAACTGCCACATATAATCATCAGGGGTCTGCGGTTATACTTTTTTAAGTACCTATATTTATTCCTAAACACTCCTCATGTCACAGATCGCAAGTTTTTATTATTCCAAATGTTATTGCACATGAAAAAAGGTAACCAAAAAGTAAAGTAAAAAAAAATAATTGAAATTTTGCCCAAAATTACTTTTGAACATGAAGATTTTAAGGTGCCTTTTTTGCCACAGAAAAAAAAAGGTGAATGCATTTTTAAACTTACTAGCTGACCCGGTCCGCGTTGCTGGCCTTAAGCAAACATTAGTGTTATATTACCACACGATTTAAATTGAGCTTTTAACGAAATTTACGGCCTTTAAATAAAAATCCATGGAATACCTATCATAAAGTTTTTTTTACAGAATAACTTACATATGGTGTAGAATAGGGATATAACTTTTTAACAATTTTTTTAAAATATCAAAATTGGCATAGCACAGTCCGATAGAGCATAAAAAACTATAAGGGAAGGTATATTTATTTTTTCGCTAAGGTCAAAAAAGTTCACGCACCAACCGCGATGAAGTTTTGAAAATTTTTAATTTTCTTTTTGGATAAGAAAAATAAATAATATGTTTATTTAAAAAAAAAAAATAGCTCAAGTATGAAATTTCATTAATATTTAGAGATGGTTAATGATTTTTCCGCAGACTAAAACGTATTTTTAACCCTTAATAACAAAAAAAAATTAAAAAAGAATAAAAAACACCGTATAAAATTATGAATATTCAATATTGCATTGGTTTAGAAAAACCAATTGGTGCGTGAACTTTTTTGAGAAAAATTACAAAAGATTATGATTTTCGTGGTTACTAGGACATGGTTGACCTCATGGTACTATGCCAAAAAATTGGTTATGCCCCTAGTGTAGATATGGGCTCAATCAAAAAAGAAACGCATGTATTTAAGGAAAATTTGAAATTATTTTTATTTATTACTTCATCTTAAGGCCAGCGGATAGACAATGTTTTTTGTATGCAACATTTCGAAAGTTTTAAATTTTTGATATTGGATCATTATTTTTTTTAAATATCTTCGGACTACATAACCGATTTAAGAGTTTGATATCTCGTTTTGAAAAACATGACAACAGCTTTCAAAAAAAATAAAATAAAAAAAGCAAAAAAAAAATAATGTATATGTATGTCATTGGTGGTGCAATATGAAAATTGGATTTGCCACGCTCCTCCGCCCGCAGACCGAAAATCAAAAATCAGACTTCACAGTGTCACCCGCCTGAATATTCTGAAGATTCCCTGAAAATTTCATCAAAATCGGCCCAGCCGTTTTGTAGTCCATACGTTACATACATACGTACATATGTGTGATACATACATACACACATCCTGTTTTATATATATAGATAGATATATGTAGATCGGTCTCAGGAAATGTTATTTGTTCAAATCAATTAAATTCAATAATATTTTGCATCGATTTGTATTAAGCGGGAATTCCCGGGAAATTGAAAAATAAATCCCGATTCCTCGTGAAATGAAAAAGTCGGGGAAAAGAAAAACTTTAGCTAATACCAACGTTTATAAGAAAGTTATGGCTATAAAAGCTATTTTCGGCTGAGGTATTTGTATGAAGCTATGATCAAATATGGACCGATTTCAATAAAACTAGGTAAGATGATTTTAATTGCAATAAAATAAGTTTGGACCAAATTTCATCTAAATACCAACATAAAAATATGGTTTATGGGCACAAAGACCCTATTCCGGAAAGAAGCTTGTATAAGGGGGCAATGTGAAATTAAGGACCGATTCGCACCATTTTTAAAAGGCGTGGTCCTTGTGCCAATTTTAACCTATGCTCCAAATTTCATAAAATTATCTCCAAAATTATGACCTGTACTTTGCGCATAAGGTTTATATGGACAGCCAGCCAGCCGGACGCACATCGTTAAAGAAAGTGATTCTGAGCCGATCGGTTAACAGTGGTGGGGCTATGACCAATATTTTAAGGTGTTACAAACATGAGCACAAATGCATAATACCCTCTACACTATGTGGTGGCTCTATAAAACGTTCCAGAGCAGGTATTGTAGAGAAAAGTTTTAAGCAAAGTTTGCTAAAATCCGTAAAAATGTGAAAACGCGGTTTCGGTTTTAAAATTAAAAAAAAATGTTCTTCAAATTTTCAAAAATCGACAAAATAGTATTTATATTAGGCTTACTACCGGACCGAGCTAATAGATGTTGGGACACAGGCTTAAAATAACATTTTTTTAAAAAATCGAAGAATACCTACACTGATTTTTAAAAACACGATTTTAAGAAATCAAAAAACTTGGAAAAATAATTTTTTACCGTTATTAAGAAAGTTATGAGCAAAAAATAAAAAGAAAAGATTTTTTTGAAAATGGAATAGAATGGCGTGGAATGCCCCATATTTTATGCAATTTTAAAGTTTACAATTGGAAAATTTAGAATAAAAAACTGCAATTTAACAATTCAACAGAAGTAAGAAATCTTTCCCTTTTTCCCTACATGTAAAATTGTTAAAATAAATCCCTATGAAAAGGGAATCCCTACACATGGCATCACTACTGCAAGCACATATAAAATTAATAAAATTATATGTATTTTTATATTTAACATCGATTTTTTTAAATTTGTTTTTCCATAAGTGAAACATTTGTTTCTAGTTACAATATTATATGTAACTATTTTAATGAAATTTTGATATGCTTAAATTATATTGGAATTATAGGTTTGATTTATTCATACTTATCTTTAATACTTGAATTCAATTTTAAATTTACGTGTTTGAGACTGGAACTTCACTGTAACTCAACGCTTGAATTTTACTGTATTGACATTGTTATGTTCGACTGAAATTCCATTATCCATTTTGCTGGAGTATGCTATTGAATTTCAGTGTAATTAAAGTTGAATTCAAGGCTTGTAAAATAGTACTGGAATTAACTTGAGTAATCCTTGAATTCCAGCAAAATTGCTTATTGGGTAAGTATAATATGATTCATTTTAACTTAAGTTTATAAGATTATTTACGTTTGTTAGTTAAGGAGAATCAAAAACCTTCGTAAGTGTCCCAAACTAAAGTGTATATAGTAAAGATTTGTAAATAGTTTTACTGCTTTAAACTGCTGTCTATCATGATCTAGGCTTTCCTTCACATTGGTTTTTTTGTTTTTTAACTCATAAATTACATTGTGGGCTGCCCTATTGTTCATATATAATAACATATCATAGATGGGGGTAGTGCACTCATTTTGCACTTCTGTTTGCGTTTCATCTGTTCTCAAAGAAAACCGAAATGATTCTGATAAATTCATCAGATTCTGGTACAATTAAGGTTGCAGGGTGTGTGGAAAACGATTAAAACTGGTTTCAAACCTATAATTTCAAAAAGGTTTCATTGCAGTTGCGTTTCACCGTCTGCTCTAGGCCTTAGTGATAGTGCATAAATATTGCAATCATTTTGTTGATGTTGTGTGATGAGTTGAAAATATGCAGCCTCACTAAACATGAGTGACAGTGATGTTAAAATATTTTGCACTCAAAAAAAAATTGTTTGATATAAATAAAAGCAATAATCAGTTAATTGCAACTTATTTTACTTCACTCATTTGAGTGCAACTAAAAATGTTGCACTAAATTAAAATCAAAGACTGGTTTTTTTATGATTTAAGCCAATAATTATACCGTTATTGCCAAAATTTCATTTTGTTTAATGTTCTTGACTTGTGCATATCCTCAAAAAAACAAAAACCACGCACATCAAAGTTACATTGTTCAAATTTTAGGGAGACAATATTTGTATGCAACTTTTTTGGTTGCAAGTTTAAATTTTGCACTATTTGAATTGAGTGCAGATTTTTGCATTCAATCTGCGTTTAGTGATAGTGAAGAAAAATAACAATCATCACTAAGGCTGGTTAAAAATAGTGCAAACTAATTTTTTGCAGTTTTATTTACTGAGAGTGCACTTCTGATTTAAATCAATATTTACGATAGTGCACTACCCCCAACTATGGTACATAAGTATATGTTATTACTTTGTTGTTGATTTGCATTTTAACTAAAAGTCATCTTTAAGGACGTTTAAAGTGTATTATTCAAATTCCGGTTTCTTATAATCTCTGATTCAGTGTTAAAATTTCTTATCAGTTTCGAATGTGCACAACATGTGAGTTTGCAATTTTTAAATATATGTATATACAAACATACATACTACATACAAAATAAATTGACACAGGTGATTTTTTTAGTTAATTGATTCATATTTAAAAGTCGTTGATACAAAATTAGATTAATATTTTCAAAGTTATTTTTGGTAATACATACAAAATTTATTATTAATAAATTTTGTATTTTGTATACAGCGTGCTAAATTCCCAATTTTTCATATTTGATAAATACACTGAAATTTTTTGTTGAGGGAAAGCTACCCTACAAGAATACCCTACAAGAAGACTACCGGTCATTTTACTAGTTATTTGACCGGTAGTGGTGACTGATATATTGGTTAAAGTTTCTATTAGTTTATTAAGAGCAAAATGAAAAAACTAACCGATACTCTTGTGTGCATGTGATCTTGCGTCTATCTCTAACTAATTAATTCCACCCGTCTACGGAATATATATCTGTACTTCTTACTCTGCTGCTTTTTATTAGTCAAAAATAGCCTAAATAATGGTTAACACTAACTAGTTAGTCTTAACGTAAATATTGGTTAACCTTTATAAAATACATAATACATTTTTTTAATTTTTATTTTTAATTAAATTTTTTATTGAAAAAATTATTATCATATTCATAGCAAATTAGACTGCAGAAAAGTATATACCAAGTATCGTCATCGGCTGCTTTATGACGATCCACTTCTTGCATGCGTCTGGAAATGGAGGTGAACGTACGTGTAACCAATTGTGACCAAAAAATCAAATATGCACTTACTTGAAAAGTTATCAGTGTTTTTAACAACATTATTAGTTGCTTTATTACTACCGGCATATATTAAAAGATTATCCTGGTCAAATCCACCACCAGCATGGCCGCTACCTGTTGGACGACTACTCCTTTTGTGCTTGACCTCTGCTGTTTCCAGAGAATCCACCACCACGTCCTCTGAAGCCACCAGGGTTGTCAGATTTTTTTGAGCTCCATCGCCAAACCAGATGTTAGAAATCGCCAAAAATCGCCAAACGTCAATTTTGTTCAGTTTTTGTTTTTTTTTTTTTAATTAAATTTTGCATACAAAAAACGCTAGTATAATATTTCAGTCAAAAATCGCCAAAAACTGAGAAAAAATACAAAAAAGTCGCCAAAAGCAAATTTTGTTTTGTTTCTGTATTTTTTTTTTAAATAACATAAAATGGAGATCATATATTCAGTTAAAAAACTAAAATAAAGTACACAAGTCTATAAGATCGTACACTTCATCCTCACCAATTTCATAACTGGAGTTTTGACCTGCATACATACTATTCAGTGATGCCAACTTTTTGAGAGCAAAAAGCACTTCAAAATTTAAAAAAAGCACTAAAAAGCACTATTTCGAGCAAAAAAAAAGCGTAAAAAAGCAATAAGCCATTTTTACAATTTAATTAAACACAAAACAAGTTGCATTCGGCTGTGCCGAATATATATATGTGCCTCCAAAATCTTAAAATAACGGCGTTGATGGGGACCATGTTCATTTAAGATTAAATAATAAATATATTTTTCTATTTTTGAAACAGTATCTCCATCTTTAAAGAAATGTTAACCGAAAACAAATACATCGTTTTTATTACGATTACTAAATATGTTGTCAACGCTAAAAAGTGCAACGTTTCGTAAAATTTCCAAATTGCTAGGAAGCCTAGCTCTAACCTCGTAAATAAAGTTTTGATTAAACGAATGTAACTTTCTTTTATCATTTGAAATCTTTAAATCTTTACAAGCCTTCTCAAAATTGTACCCCAAAAAGCAAAGCTCATCTAAATTATGCTCTATATAATCGAAGTTTTAAAAAAGGTAGAAAAAAATAATAATTGTAAAAAGCACTAAAGGCACTAACGAAAAATTGGAAAAGCACCAAGTTAGTGCTTTTTCTTAGTTTGGCACTATGGATAAAATTTTGGCGTTTTGAGGCATCAAAAAGCACCATAAATAGTGCCAAAAGCACTAATTTGGCATAACTGATACTATTAGATTTATATAGTGACTGAATATAAAATTCACTTAAAATGATAACAAAACAAAAATCATGTGAAAAAAAGTTGCATTTTTTTTATTAGTAATGATAATTAAAAGCAATTAAACAAAATCAACGAAATAATATAAATGGTAAAAATAGCCAAGTTAATCGCCAGTTATATCAAAAATCGCCATAAAAGTCGCCAGTCGCCAAACGGGAATTCCTATCGCCAAACACGTTTCAAAATCGCCACGTTTGGCGAGAAATCGCCATACCTGACAGCCCTGGAAGCCACCATCAGTAACTTACCACTAGCATTCTAGCAATTTTTATTAGCTCTACTTTAATGTTCAAATTATGCACATTATAGAATTTAGTTACAATTACAATTTTTACAAGCGTTTCTCAAAAATATATAAAAAAAATTGTGTTAGTTGATCCACTCTAACTTATATGTTAGAGTGAAAAAGCTAATATAAAATTGTTGGAAGTGTGTTAGTAATTTTTTTTTTTTTTTAGTTTTGGTTATGCATTTCTTGCAGGGTAGTGACAGTCATTTGACCTATCATATGACCGACATTGCTGATACAGATATCGGTCATCGCGTAGAACAAAGTTTCTATCATTTTCTTAAGGCCAACGTGAAAAAAATGACCTAAGCTTTTGTGTACGTGTGATTTTGCATCCTTCTTTAACCTATGAATTTTGTGGTAGATAAAACATATATCTGAGCTGTTTACTCTTATACTATTTACATATCAGTACTGATGTATAAACCGGACACAGCTGACTAGTCAGTACTGATGCATATACCGGTCACAGCTGACTAGTCAGTACTGATGCATATATTCGTCACTGTTGACGTACTTTTTAGCTTAAATAAAACACGATTCATTTTATTCAATTCTCATACATATTTTTGTTTTTTATTTAAAATAAAATTCAATATTTGTTCGTTTTACAAAATAAATTAATAAATAACTAATTATTTTTTGTCCTATGAGGTAATTTAAATTTTATAAAGCTTTTTTGCAATAGTCCCAACTTCAATATTTCACTTGGTTTTTGCTTAAGTCAACCTTTGGTTAACATTGATGCTATAGATAAGTACATATACTAAGGAATAATCCTATACACTACCAGAATATCTTGTAGTTTCATTAGAATCATTCCTAAGTATATGTTTACATCTATAGCATCAATGTTAACCAAAGGTTGGCTTAAGCAAAAACCAAGTGAAATATTTAAAGAATGGGAATATTGGAAAAAGGCTTAATAAAACAGGGACCGTAACAGTTATTCCTCTTTCATAAACGTCAGATGATAACAGTTTTTTTATTAAATATAAGACGTTGCTCGTAACCTATAGTTTTATTAAAAAGTTATTGGCTTTTGCAAAACGTTTGGCTAGATCAAACACCATTTAAATGTTTTTAAATATCATTGTACAATTCTGCTACATATTGTATCCATTCGAAACGTTTAACGTGTTAAGTTTTTACTAAAAACTTTTAAGACAATTTGTTAAACCATAAAGAGTGTCTGATTCCCCACAACTGTAAAGAGCACACACTAAAGAGGTCACTGTGCGATCAAGAAGTGCTAGATTTGTGTGTTTTCGCTACAATTTGCAAAATACTGTAAAATACAAAAAAAAGACGACTTAATTTTATTTAAAAACAAATTTTCATGATAACATACCTCTGAATATCGTATAACCAACTCTGGCTCCTTACAATGCAACCAAACCAAGTTGACTGCAGTACCTATGCGTTTACACCACTGCAGGTGGAAGAATTAACACGGAAAAATGTTTCCGCCTCTAATCATAATATGACGATTATCCAACTGAACATCGGGATGAGCCTCTTCATTGAGAATACTTTCAGCACCGCCAGCAGGAGCCAAACCAATTAATTCCCAGTAATCTACATGCAATTCGTGTCCACCTGGTGCATAAAACAAATAAATGAGTTTCTTCAATATTGTTCATGAAACGAAACTTACCGATTTGCCTTCTGGCACAGGTTTTAGTGTACCAAACATTGTAAAAATCCGTAATGTAAATAAAAAATTAAACCTTTGCCTTGATTTCTTAAACGATGTGCCCATCCATAGATTTTAACGTTTCTGATAATTTTCGACACATTCAAATATGCAGCTGGCCAACTGGGATCTTCGGATATGAGTCTTTTTGGCTTCATCCAAATTTTGTTTAGGCTTTTCCGCATCTTCAGCTTCGCGTTTTTCTTTTTCGCATTTTTATAACTTAATTACCCAAATCCTTTGGATTTTCTTTATTTATTTTAATAATTCAATAATTACTAAAATATTTTGCAGTATTTTATTTAAACAATTCACAAATATTAGCCAGTAAAGCGTATGTATAACAAAAATTCAAAAAAAATTGGCATTTTTGTGGTGTTTTCAGTTGTTCTACTCTAACATATATGTTAGAGTGGTACAACTAATATAAAATTGTTGCAAGAGTGTTAGTAAATTTTTTTTTTTTTAGTATCGGTCATCCATTTCTTGTAGGGTAGGTTATATGCGCATTTCACTTGTTGTTAAGGCCAGATCATCAGGAAACTTTTTCCAACGATTTTAGAAAAGTTAAAAATATTATACAAATAAAACCTTAAAGCGAATAAGAATTATAAACACTCAAAGTCTTACTTAAGTAATACTTAAGACTTTTATTATAGTGTAAAACTGCATTTAGCAAAATAAGATTATTAGACGTATATGAATAATATCGAACATGTTACAAACTACTAAAAAAAACTTACCTTATCTTAACTTCTTTAACAATTCTCAATTGAAAAAAAAAAAAAAACAAAAATAATATTAAGGGCTTCCCTAATTTTTAGATTTTTAATAGCATTTAAACCTTTAAATAAATTTTATAGATTAAAAAATAAATGAAAGGATGTTGAACTTTATAACCATATTAAACTAGTATATAAGCAAGAAAACTATTGATAATGCTTTAAATTAAATATTTTAATTTAACAAATACACAGGGCGTTACTGCGTTATTCGATTCGAAAAGATAAATATACGAATTCGAACCAGGGACCGTAACTGTTATGACTTTTATCAAAAAAATCAAGAAATAAGAGTTATTTTTGATTTTTATATTTTTAGATATAAAATAAGAGTTATTTTTGATATTTATTATTTCAAATGAAAAATAAAAGTTATTTTTGATTTTTATATTTTTATATCAATAATAAAAGTTATTTTTGATTTTTATATTTTTATATCAATAATAAAAATCAATTCAAAATTCGTGACATAGGTAATATGTTTATTAATCTTTGTTACGTATTAAAGTAAAAATAAAGTACACAGTTATAATAACAACAATATGTGTGTAACAAAGTTTCTAATGGCGATTTCTTTTCTGAGAAAAATGTTAAATTAATGTTACATTTTCTACATTTTTGTGTTCGTTTGTACAAAAAATACATCTGTGGGAAAAATTTTCAAGTTCTTTTGTGATTATGTTGATGAAAAACATGCAAAACATGTTGCATATTTTACCCTTACTTTTACTTAAGGTGTTCATACTACTCTGTTCTACAACTTTGGTACTTACTACTTTCTTTGTACAACAAATGCTTTATTTTGTTTGTCATAATTCATACTGCTCATAATTTTGTAAAAAATTTGTTTTAAAACAATATATAAAAATATTTACACATTAAAATCAAAAAAAGTCTATTTATATTATAATCGTTTTTATTTTTATAAGCCATTAGTGATGTTAATATTTGTTTCCAACCCGTAATAGCCTGCAGAAACCGCTTAAATAGCTTTAAAAATCGCTCATTAAGTACTTTAATGATGAAAGTGTAATAGTTGTAATTAAAAGCACTAATTGTGTTCTATTGAAATTGCACAACATGTAACACTTCGAGTGATTATAGGTAACATTAGAAAATGTAACATGTATATACTGTAACATATTTTTCTCAGAAAAGAAATTGCCATAAATTACGCTGTGCATTGCCCTTGAACTTGAAATAACGCTATTATTTGTTCTTTCATTTTTGTTGTTGTTAATATTAGCGTAATCTTATTTTTGTTTTTAATTTATTAATTGCAATGCAAATTGTATATTAAGGGATATCATTCAATCGCGAGGGAGAAGTTGTGACAAGCACTGCTTATTTATAAAAGTAAAAATTTTACATAATTTGATAATGGGAAGAAAACGGAATATACATACGTGATTTCTATATTTTTGGTGGCTCCAATGGAGAATGTAAAATTTGTAAAAAAAAATTGAGTGCGATATGTTTAACTTATCTGAAAAGACATTTACAAAAGGCCATAGTGGGGAATGTGATGAAAAAAGGGTTAAAATAGAAAGAAAATATTATTTCTATTAAATGTGCTGTCCACATTGCAGTTAGCAGTTAAAGATTTTTTAGATAACTTAAATACAAATGTAGTACATAAATCACGGAAAAGTGTAAAATATTTGAGAACACCTGCATATCGGTAAGTTATTTCCTTAAACTTTTCATGTGCAAAATGTGTGTTTGTTAAATTTTTCATTTTATTCCAGACATAGTATAAAAAGTAGCCAATACCTCAAACCAATAATCGACGTACCAACACGTTGGAGCTCCACTTATAATATGTTGAAGCGACTGCTAGACCTAAAAGAATTTTGCTGTGAACATTTGCCATCATTTGAGCAGCTCCAAATACATGAGTGGACGGAACTAGAACAAATTCTACAGGCTATACAACCAGTAAAAACTCTGACGCTGAATCTACAAAAATCTAATTTACTGTTCGGAGATTTTTATAAAAATTGGCTACAGCTAATTTTTACTCTAAAAGGCTTGAATACGAGATGGCCAGGCAACTTCTGGATCACGTCGAAAAAAGGCAAACAAAGTTGCTTGAATGCGACATTGTATATTCAGCCTTGTTTTAAGACCCCAGATTTAGGCGTGTGTTGTCACATGACAAAATAAAATCGGCGAAAAATCATTTAAAGAAAATTGTACTCCAGTTAGTAAAAGTGGTGAGCTAAGACAATAAATTTAAAATAATTTTATATATATTGGCTTATCCCATCAACAATAAATTGCAATATATAAAATATATATAATTTTATATATATTGGCTTATCCCATCAACAATAAATTGCAAGTGTTTTTGTCAAGAATAAAAACTGGGAATTAAGCACGAATAACAAAATCTTTTGAAATTAAAATTTATAATATATTTTTAATAGTATTTGTATTTAGCATAACACTGAAACTCAGCGATTTTTCTGCAGTACGCCACCTGTTGAAGAAAACTTATTTGTAATAGATGAAAGCTCCGTTGGAAGCTCCCGATCTGTTGTAGCAGACGGTTTAAGGTCAATGAAGATGAATTATTCGTCTTCGGACGACGATGATACTCCTACGACAATAAATGACAGCGTCCGCAAAGCTTATTTTGAAATAGACAATTACGAAGAAAAGCGTTTCGATACTTCTGCTAATTTATTGGAATATTGGGAGAGCAAAAAATTTGTGTTTCCATGGCTTCGAAAATTAGCTTTAATTGTTCATTCTGTACCTGCCACGCAAGTCAGTGTAGAAAGGTCATTTTCAGGACTCAGATTAATATTGGGAGATTTGAGATATAATTTATCTGAGGAACATTTAAAATAAATTATGATGGTAAAATTGAACACCTGAAAACGACCTCTTAACACTGACTTGAATGGCAGCCAAAACTTATAAGCTATTTCTATGCATTCATGTTTTTATAGCTGATAATGGATAAGTCACATAATATATTATATTCATATAGAAATTTGAATGAAGCAGGGGTCTAATCACCGCATACGATATCGAGCAAAATTGATCGAAATTATTTATTTTGGTATCATGAAACTCGATATCGAATGCAAATTATGGAATTTGCAATAATAGCATTCGTTACCGAGTAACTCGACATTACATTTATCGAGTTTTCATTCGATACGTCAGTGTCTGTCGTATGCAAAAACATTCGATAGTTTATTCGATACGATATTATAATACATACGGCATCAACAAATAAATAAGAGTTTTTTGAATTGATTTTTATTATTGATATAAAAATACAAAAATCAAAAATAACTTTTATTTTTAATTTAAAAATATAAAAATCAAAAATAACTTCTTTTTTTCATTTAAAAATATAAAAATCAAAAATAACTTTTATTTTTCATATAAAAAAAAAATCAAAAATAACTCTTATTTTTGATTGTTAAAATAAAAATCAAAAATTTAAATGTCATGCAATATGTTGGATGCATTTCGCCTAAAAATCATGATGGTGTACTTACAAGTTTTCTACGATGTTCATTTATATATGATTTATTTCTTCAAAAATTGAAAAATAACTCTTATTTCCGGTCCTTGATTCGAACAAATTGAACTGTGTAATCCGATTGTCGCAAATGTATTTCCGAACTTTTAACGTACATTTTTTGCCCCTTTCTTCATTCAAGAATCTTCTTTTTGCAAATGAAACTGAGTTATAAGAAAATGAATGCCATAAACGTTAATGTTCGAATTTTATTCCGAAGATGTTTTGTTTGAAAGTGTGAAAACAAATTTCAAATGTAAACATTTTTATATAAAAATCATAAGAAAGGTTTTTAAAAGAAAAAAAGTAATTTAATTTTTTTTTACACTAATGGCGATTTCTTTACTGAGAAAAATGTTGCACTAACGTTACATGTTTTACATTTTTGTGTTCGTTTGTACAAAAAATACAACTGTGGGAAAAATTTTCAAGTTCTTTTGTGAATATGTTGATGAAAAACATGCAAAACATGTTGCATGTTTTACCCTTGCCCTGTTCTACAACTTTGGTGCTAACTACTTTGTTTGTACAACAAATGTTTTATTTTGTTCGTCATAATTCATACCGCTCATAATTTTGTTAAAAATTGATTTTAAAACAGAATATAAAAATATTTACAAATTAAAATCAAAAAAAGTATATTTATATTATAATCGTTTTAATTTTTATAAGCCATTAGTGATGTTAATATTTGTTTCCAACCCGTAATAGCATGCAGAAACTGCTTAAATAGCTTTAAAAATCGCTTATTAAGTACATTAATTATGAAAGTGTAATAGTTGTAAATAAAAGCACTAATTGTGTTCTATTCAAATTGCACAACATGTAACACTTCGAGTGGTTTTAGGTAACATTAGAAAATGTTACATGTATGTACTGTAACATATTTTTCTCAGAAAAGAAATCGCCATAAATTGTGCATAAGAGCGTCTTTGTTGAGTCTAAAATTTTTAATAAAACTAGAATAAAAGGAATTAATTTTTGATATTCTTGCAAATTCCTTAAGTTAATAAATAAATGTACTTCCTTTTTCTAAGAGCCAATTTGTTGGAATTGTCTCTTGTTAATTTTAAAAATATGAGTTTTTAAATAATGGCGTTTTCTTTTCAGAGTAAAATTCTGCATTTATTCTGCCTTTTACATTTTTTTATGATCTTTTCTGAAAAACATGTGCTATTTGTAAAAAAAAATGCTACATGCTCAACACTCATTTTAATTAAAGTGGCATTAGTGCAGCACTAGATCAAGGCGAATTCAGTACAAGATGGTGGCAAGTTTCAAGGCGTTAACACTAACAATGCAATACAAAAAACATCTGTTCTTTCTGTTGGCTTTAGATTATTGTAGTCTTGCAACTACCTGTAATTGAATTTACCTTGCGCTTATTGTACTTTATTGTTTAATGCCAAAATTTGTGTTCTTTTGTAAACGTAAAATATGAGACACTTCTTAACCCTTTCAGCCCCACTGTTGCCTATAGGCAACATTGCAATCAAACGCTTATAAAGGGCATAATAAACCTCACAAATGGCTTGGCAAACATGTCAAAATTTTACGTTTGTACAAACATTTTGTGTTGTTAATTGGGGTGTTTGCTGTTTGGACAAACATTTGAAGCAATGTTTGCAGAAATATTAAAAATTTTTAATATTTGGCAGACATGTTGGATATTTGTCAAACTTTTTGTGGCGTCTAATGCTAAATGTATTCAATTCAATTAATTTTTAATATTAAATTAAGTTTTTTTAGTAGTATTGCTTGCCACAAAACAGCTCGTTGTTTAAAAACTGTTTACTTTAAATTTTTTGCCTTTATTTTATAATTTATTCTCCGTTTTAAGCTAAAAGCAACAAAATTGCCGCAGCACTATTGGCATCTGCATTCATTGAAAACAAAACAAAAATGATAGTTAATGTTTGAACGGAGAATATTTGTGTTGTTTATTGGCAAACCGCAAACGGAAATAATGTGTGTGTGTTTGCCAAGCATTTTGTGTGGTTTATTATGCCCTTTACTCCCGAAAATTTATTTTTTTCTTAAAACGGCTTTCTGTTCTTTGTAAATATGCATCTTAGCAATGTGTGTGTGGAATTAAATACAATAAGCTTTGGTGGTGTTCATTTGCGAACTGTTTGTTTAAGCGGCCACACGTATTACAAATTATTTGGAAAAGTGTGTTTTTAAAAAAACTAAAGAAATTGATATTAAAAAAAATTATTGTGTAAAAAATGCAATTTGCTATTTAAAACAGGTTAATTAATGACATTAAGCAACAAACACACAAAAAAAATTGTAGCTTTGTCCTCAGTATTTTTTTAAAAACCATGTTGTCTATAGGCAACATTGGTCCATTATGTTCATAATTTACATAAGAACATTTTGTTCACTAAAAATGAGTGCAAGGGTTTGGCAAAGTGAAAAATTTAAAAAAATTATTAATTTGAAGAATGTGAAGATGAAGACATCGAAAATAATGCATGAAGTAGACTTCACACCCTCAACCAGAGACTGATATGGTCTATTGTGACGCCTTAGTTAGTGAAAGAATTCTAGTATAAAAGAATAGGAGAAGTAAAGAGTGGAAACACAGGAAAAGAGGAAGTAGTGGAAGATGAAAAATCGGACTGCACAATCCAACAACAACCCTGCTAAACAGAAAACTGCCTTATATGTGCCCAGTACCCAGTCTTCAGACGCGCAGCCAGGTCATTCCAATTACAAATCAGATTATCGAGCCCGCACCTCGAGACATCTCCTAATTCGCGCAGGAATCTGCTTCCCAGCCACCTCAGCCTGCTGATCTGTAGCCTGGGAAAGTGGCACAGAAAGTGCTCAACTGTCTCCAACTTCTCTGGGTCCTCCCATTCCCACCGCCATCCTGCCTATCATACAGTGGCTTGTGATAATAGCTATCATGGTTCTGACGCAGGCCCTACTCTTGCCCAGCAGTGCGTCTGAATTTGACCTACTAAGCACCGGCCACAGCGTGCGCGATACCCGTCAGTCTGTTCGGGTCTCTACGCCCGGTTAGTACCGCTCAGCGCCCATTCCCTTATTCTTCCAAAGTATAATCACATTGGATGCCAGACCGCCTGCAAACTGTCAGGACCCTCCATTTCCGAGCCTAGTCTCACCAACTCATCAGCTATCTCGTTACCGGAGATGTTGCAGTGACCCATATTCACCAGCTCTATCATCACTAGATTCTCCATCATCACCTCCCGACAGCGCAAGCTGTAGCAGAACCCGTAAAAAATTAAATATATGACAAAACTATTCTCTGGGTTGAATAGGGATCAAAAGGACGATGCAGGATATGTCACACAGGCTTTCTACGTTCGAAGTGCAGAAATGAAGAGTCTATTTATGCTGTAATCCACAAAAGAATTGCAATATATAAATGATCAAATATCTTCAACAGGTGTTAAAAGTTTACACAGAACTACCCAATGTTGCCTTTAGGCAACATCTTATATATCCTTAACCAGGATAGGTAGAACTTTAAATTTTATTTTATTTCATATCTAGGCAAAAACGAGCTTAACCATCTTAAAAAAAAATTTTTTGAACCGCTCAAAAAAATTCGGGGATGAAAGGGTTAAAAATGAAGGGAGCATTTAAAAATGTTACCAAGTCACATGTAACACTTATGCAACACTTTTTTTTAGAAAAGAAAACGCCATAAGTCTTATCTTATTTTTCAGTGCACTCGTCATTGTTATTTCGGTTTCATGGTTATTAATATCGATGAGTACACTGATCCAGGATTCATGGCATTTGTAGAATATCTCTCACAGATTGTGCTAGTAGATTTTCTCCCAAGTATAATGGAAATCTACAAAATGCAAGGATTTCAGGAAATTGGTGACTTCTACCTTCTTAAATTTAAATTCTTGTAATATTTTATCACTTCCTCTTTGTTCTTTTGGAGATTTTCGAAAACCCTTGTAACATACCCTTAATGCAAGACTAACACTAAAATTATATTTATGGGTCGATTCCGGATGACAACACAAATTCAATTGCGTTGTTAAATAGCATCGCAACTGAAATTGAAATTAGGTGCAGCAACATTTTTCAGTAGCCAAAAGTTTTACGATAATGTTGACAGTTTGGAAACCAAAAGTAAATATGTACAATAAATTAAAAAAAAAAACGAACAATAAAGTTATTCAAAGTAAATAATATAGATTTAAAAAATATGATCAGTTTTGTGGGCCTAATGTCCGCAGACCAAGAGGAGGCGTTAAACGTGGCATCTATGTTTTAGACTCTGTTAAGAGATACATCCAAAGCATATACTGTTTGTTGTTGCCGCTCATTTATATTTTTGATATCTTGATCCAAAACTTTATCTAAGTTTTTCCCAAGGACATGTCCTTTACGATTTACTGGCCGGAAGTATATACATTTCTTTTAATATGCGGATTTTTTTTCTTTGATTTTGCAATTAAATTTACACTCACTCATTGCCAAACTGTTAAATTTTTTTGCGACACGCTTTCATTCATATAGCTTTAGTGCTAGCTTTTGTTTTCCCGAAAGACCCAACACTATAAGCAATTTGACTATTATTTTCCATTTCATGGACTAAAAGTTCAAACTGTTTTCGAGTTATTGTTATCATTTTGAAATCTAAAATTATGGTTTTATACTATTGGTCACATAAAAACATAGAAAATCTTTATATTTATTCTCATAAAGTGCTTCGAGATCTGTCTGAAACAATTGTTATCCAATTTTTTTAGTTTTCGAAGTAATCTCACCTACTTTTTTTAAAAAAAATATTCGTTATTATTTAAATAAATTCCGTATATCGGTTTGCAAATACTTAATACTATCAACGTTGTACAATTTAGTATTATTATTTTACAATCCTTAAAAATACAACTAAGCTAAAAAACCCACTTTGTTATCGATAAAAACCAAAAAGTTACTTACCAACACTAATAAATGCATTTTATTAAAAAAAGAACTGTGTGTGCTTGTGTTGTGTTTTTCTCATTAAAAAAACATTGAAATTGCGAATAAAAATCGAAGAACAAATGTTTAGTTTAATAAAATTTATAATTATCAAGTAATATTAATAATACAAATGTAGATTTAATTAAAGATAAATTACGAAACACAGGAAAACATCTCACTACTACATAAGCAAGACGAAAAATTTCAAAAGAAAGGTGTGCCAGAGTCTGATTTTCACTATAGAAAAAACCTTTAAAATCGAATTGGAAAGTGTTGTGTGTTTGATGTAAATTATGTATTCTTGTCTAGTTGGCGTAAAAATAAAAAAGTGTGAATGAATTTCTAAGATATGCAACAAACAAATCTACATATCTGCATAGTATTAAATTTGCAATAATAGGCAAACAGCAAATATAAGTAACAATATTATGTGGTTGTGACTGCATATGTCTCAGCAAATAAATTATAATTGAACAAACTTTTCGGTGACATTTGACCACACGCACCGAACTGTTGTTATTTCCTAGGCAAACTACCTTTAGCAAAACTTTTTATATTCGGATGCTGTAGTTGTGATGCAAGTGGGCGTTAAACGAAGGCAAAACCGAAAAAAATCACTGATTTGTATTTTATATATTTTACCTACCTATTTTAAACACTTACTTAGTTGTAGGGCATTTCAAATAAAACTAAAAAATAGAAAACAAAAAAGATGAAAGTATAAAAAAAAATTAAAAAGGTATTGTTTGATGACCTTGTAATTGCGCATACAATACACATTTTAAAAACAGCACATACCTACCTATTATATACAAATGTATGTATAAATAAAATCATAAAAACTAAATAAAAGTGGCCCGTGCTATTAATTTCAGTCCTCGTATTTACAAAATTTCAAAGCATTTCAATTAACCCAAAAACTAAACGATGAACAAAAAAAACATATGCATTAAAAATGCCTTGTAAAAATACGTAAACAAATTTAAGGGAAAGGTGAAGATAGAAAGTTAGGGAGATAAAGAGTGTCTGTAAGTGATACAGCAAAAAAAGAGAGAAAAAACAAAACAGTGCCTGACAGTTTTTATTGTTTTTATTTTTGTTATTGTTTATTATCAAATAATTTCAAAAGAATAGAAAATATAGAACTAATCTCAAATACCTATTACTTGAAATAGGTATTAAATTAAACTAGAATTGGCACCATTTTTGAAAAAAAATATCAAAATGAGTGTATTTAATGCTTTTCAACGCTTGTGGATGGAACGTTTTCCCCAAAGCACTCTATCAGATGCATGGGAGCAAGATGTTCGTGCTAGTCTTGAACGTCACAAGTTAAAAATAGCTGAACTTACCAAAGAACTTGAACAGGAAACACTATATGTAGAGTATTTGGAACGTTTATTGTCTGACGTCGAGAAATATCGTGAATCTGGTGGGGATCCCACCTCTCTCTTCGAAGCAGCTACAAACTCTGAAGGTGCCGAATCATCAAATATAACAGCAGATTCTACTGAACTACATACGGCTGATGAGGAAAATGATGAAGGTCATACAGCTGCGGATCGGAATTCTGTAAGTTATTATAATATTTATTATTTTGATACCTATTGAATTCAAAAATGTTTAGGAGAGGTAGATAACTGGCTTCAAATTCGCCAATTTTTTTTTTTTCAATTAAACCATTAATCAAAAATAAAATCAGTTTCAATTAAAAATGTAATCAAGTAAATTAAACGTTTACCCATTATAATAACATTACTGCAGAAAATGTTGCTAACATCAAAAAAATATTTAATTGATACTACATATTAATTTATTTACTGATGCGAATTGAATTAAATTTTTAATTAATTTCAATTTGCCTTTTTCTGATAAGTAATTATTAATTGTTATTGTTTGGCTGCAGGTCCACGTAAATAAGTAAAATAAAAATTAAAAAGCTTGTGATTTTATTTTTTTATTTTGTTCCCAATGTTTTGATTAGCATCGCTAACTATTTTCAGGAACAATAATTAGTATTGTGGTTATTTTGTTGAACTATTTATGGTTTTTAATATTTTAAGGCTTAAGTTCATCAAATTTCATTTCATAAATATGTTGTAAAATTCCTACTTAAGCCTAAAAATATTAAAAATTTGGATTAAAAACTATAAATAGTTCAACAAAATAACCACAATACTAATTATTGTTAAAGCTAAGGCACGAGCTCCATGTGTACATTTGTCCTTCAAGTTGAGCTGAAAAAGGTCAACAGAAAAAAGAAGGACAAAAATGACAAAACAAAAAATGTACTTTGGACTTCAAGAAGAATTCTTGACAAAAAGTACGAGAAAACAGAAGTAAGGAGAAAACATGTGAAATCAATAATGGATAATCATTCAGAAAAAGCAAATTTCGATCTAACAAAGTTTAAAATAAAATTTGGTTTAAGGATTGATGTTTGACTATTGACGTCAGCAGTCGTCGATGGCTGCGGGTGTAGTAAGACGGCAAATCCATCTGAAGGGATCGAGTGGTTGCGGTCGAAACATGTCATGGTAACCTGCCGGCCAGGTTTCGAGCCCCGGCCACGGTCAAGAATGAAAGATTATCAATAAAAATTTTAATTAATTTTCATGTTGTAAAATTCCTTTCTTCATAAAAATAATAAAATGAAAATTAAATTTGATGAACTTAAGCCTAATTAAAAATATTAAAAATTTTCAGGAACTTTAAGGCAATCCAATAAGAAGTGACGCAAGTGTTTTATATGAAGTTTTGTGTTTATTATTATTTTATAATTATTTACATACTTCTGAAGATGGTTAGCGATACTAACAGAAATATTGGGAACAAAATAAAAATATAAAAAACAAAAATCACGAGCTCTTTATTTTTTTTTGGTTTTAAATAGTTATTTACGTGGACCTGCAGCCAACCAATAACAACTAATAATTTTTTAATTAATATTACAAATTTTTCAATTGAAATTCATTTCTATTTTTTTTCTGTGTTGCAAATTTTTAATTAAATTAAGTTAAAGAAGACGTTGACGCAAATGAAATTTTCGTGGTCGCTATAGATTTGATTTGTGAACTGGTTTATGAAAAACAAAGAAAATTTGATCAATTTTGAGCTGTGCCTGTACATGATTTAGTGTGTGATATAAAGGTATGTGTGTATGTTGTTATTGTGGTATTACGAAAAAACGTAAACTGAACTAGAGCAGTAAAAATGTCCTTAAAAAAGAGTAGGTGAGTTACAGTACTCGTTCGTTACAAAATTAAAAATACGAGATGTCAAATGATTCTCACACTTCTTTCTTTTGGCGCTTTAGGAGAAGAAATATACTGATGGTATCAATGCATGCCCTTGGAATAACATGGTAGAGGATTTGAATTGTATTTATATGTAGTACAGGGACTTTATTGCAACATAGTCATATCTCAAAAAAAAATCAAATTTGGCAAACTGCGACTAAAGTTTTTAAAATGTACCTTTTTAAACACATTTAGAAAAATATATTTTGCTATAACATCGGTTAAGTTTGATATATAACACTTTTCCTTAAGTAACTCCAAATTTTTGATTTTTTGAGATGTGACTATGTTGCAATAAAGAAGCGATATGTATGAGTAATTTTTTAATTTGTATCATAAAGCTTTAAATTTCCAACCAGCCGAATGATTAAAAATTTAAATGCTTCTTACGGGCATATTTTGTAAATCCTTCACTTTGCAATAAGCAATTTTGATTATAAAAAATTTAAATTTACATATATTAATGGAGGTTAAGTATTTTAAGAAAATAAGGGGTTAAATGGTTTTTACTCATTTTTATAATCTTTTAAATAATTAATGCATTGACGACATCTTATGTAGGATGATTTATGAAACATTTTGTTTTATATATGAAAATATGTATGAAAAATTTATTGATTTTTTCTTTTGCACAACTTCAATTAACAGGCTTGCATAATTTTTAAAAGAATGGTCGGCTCTTATCAATATATATTGCAATAACAAAACACCGAACCACACACATATCTATCATTATGATTATACCAGTATGTATGTATGTATGTATACATATACTATTTCAAAGAATGGTTGTGTACAAAGTTGATGTTATTTGTTTTTTTTTTTTTTTTTTTCTTAGTTATGGGAATAAGTTATTTCATTATTTTTCAAATTTAGGAACTTTACAAATGTAATGTTATGTTTAGTAAAATTGTATAACAAAATACTTTTAAAACAAATTTGTATGAAGAAATTTTATAGGGAGATGATGTTCACTAAAATGAATCTAAAAATAAAATATGTTTCATTAAGAAGAAAAATATGTTGGAAACAGAAACAACATACTTTAGAAAAAAATCTTTTAAGAACGATGGAATTATTATTCGGTTTGGTTAATTAAATTGTCAAACTGTAAACCTATATGTACCGTTATACAAGATTCTGTAGGTTTATTGGTCAGTCATTGGGAAGACACCTCACTTTTTGAAAAGTTTCTAAATCGGTATACTAATACCGATACAATTAAAATACCGATACAATTAAAATACCGATACAATTAAAATACCGATACAATTAAAATACCGATTTTGATACCGAAATAAAAAATAGTTTAATACCTGTACCGAAATTCGTTTCAGTTGCCAACCTTAATGTACAGGGCGATTCTATTCTGACGGGTGCAACATTTAGACGCTTTAAACGTCATTTACTAATAGAAAGAAACACATTTGCAATTAAGTTATTTCTAGAGGGGTAACATTTTTTTATATACTATTGTAATCTATTTACAAGAATTTATATGAAACGAACAAATAGCCACGAGAGAGCTTTAAAGTGCATGACGGGTGCAACCAAATCGGCCCACTTTCATAAGATCATACCACAAAAACTCAAAACTCTGTTAATTTTTAAAACTTTTATTGTATTATACTTTTTAATTGTGAAAGATGAGATATCAGACGATGGTTATCAAATCAAACATCGTAGAGAAATATAATCCAATAATAAGAAATTTGCTCTTTAAGCCATGACGGGTGCAACATGCAATGAATTTTCTGTTCGCGCCAAATCTATGAATCTTAATGATTCGAAGTGCACAACAACATTATATTTAAGCTTACGTCTAAAAAAAATTATATTATTATAAAATATAGATATTATTGTATTGTACTCCCAAAAATTGAAATTACTTTTTGATAATTATAGATATTATACTTTAAATTGGCATCAAAAAAGTGTAAAATGGTGTGAATTGAAAATTGATGTTAAAAGTTGTCTAGAATAGAATCGCCCTACAGTGTACAATTTAAAAAATTATATATTTGTATGTATAGATATTCATCCTTATTGTGTTTGTTGTATTTAAAATACGCCAAACACAATATGGGTACTTAATTCTATGGCTTGAAACTAATAAGGCCAATGCCAAAATATTCACTTTTGAAAAACTATTATTAAAAATTAAATAAAAATTATAAAACCTAATTACAAGTTTTTATAACAAAACATTTTTAAATATGTTCAATAATAACAACTAATGTATATATGTATGTCGATTTCTGTTTTTGATGATACAAAAATGTTTGTTAATATCATAGTTGTTCATTGTAAACACACCCTTCGTATGAAAAAATTTTATAATTTTAAAAAAAATTTCGAAATTTGTTTTGTTGAACGGACGAGTATGTCGCTCGTGTTCTATAAACTACACATAAATTGATTTGAATATATTCAGCTTAGAATATTTGAATATAAAAAGAATTATAGAACATTTTTGAGAATCCAACTTAGTTAATATTAAAAAGTTCAAATAATTTGTTATACCCTCCACCACAATTAGTTGTGAAGAGGGTATATTAAGTTTGTCATTCCGTGTGAAACTTTTTTATTATTCATCTCACCCCCTAAAAAGTATATATATTCTGGGTCCTTAAGTAATTCTACGTCGATTTAGCCATGTCCGTCTGTCTGTCCGTCTGTTGAAAACACGCTCACTTTCGAACAACTCAAAAGAAATGAACAAACTTGGTGCCAAATTGCTTGTAGTTATCCTAAGCAGTTTGGGATTGAAATCCAGCAAAGTCGGTTAAGTGGGACCAGAGCTATGAATCAAACGGAATGAGATAAGATTATGCAAGAATTTGTTTTATTTGACTGGAAATCACGCTGCTGAATTTCGTGAAGATCCGTCCATAATTTACCCTAAGCCCCATATAAACACTACTCCCGGAAAACAGTTAAGTACGCCTAAAAACGTAAAAAATAACGCTAGCGTAACAAAATTTGGTACGTCACAGTTTTTTAGGACTAGAAATAACACTGTGAAATTTCGTGACGATCGGTCCATAATTTACCTTAGGCATCATATAAACCCTACTACCGAAAAAAAAGTTTAGTACGCCTAAAACCGTAAAAAATAATGCAATCATAACAAATTTTCGATCGTCACAGTTTTATAGGACTATAAATGATACTGTGAAATTTCGTGAAAATCGGTACATAATTTACCCTAGGCCCCATAGAAACCCTACTCCCGGAAAACAGTTTAGTACACCAAAAACCATAATTAATAATGCTATCATAACAGAAATTGGTACGTCACAGTTTTAAAGGACTAGAAATGATGTTGTGAAATTTCGTGATGATTGGTCCATAATTTACCCTAGGCCCCATATAAACCCTACTACCGGAAAACAGTTTAGTCGCCCAAAACCATAATTAATAACAAATCGTCACAGTTTAAGATAATAATAACATCATACAGATATTACTCCTTTAACATTCGAACTGTCAATGATTCGGCATAGCCGAATATAGCACTCTAACTTGTTTTATAGTACATTTTAATTAAAAATATCTAAATATCAGGCATGTTCTGTAAATCACAAGATTTCAAATCACTTGTGATTTTGAAATCACAATTGTGATAAGTGGGTGTTTTGAAAACACAAAAAGTTTTAACTTAGTTAATAATGGTGGAAACAAATAAGCAAGTCATTTTAAATCGGCGGGCAATTGGCTGACTGGTTTAAAATAACAATTATGAAAGAAGCGTTTTTTCCAGAACACCTTTTTGTGATTTCAAATCACTTTCACAAAAAGTGATTTTCAGAATTTTATTCGATTTTATAAAAATTAATACCACAAAAATTTTAACAAAAAATCTTAAACTAAAATTGTTTTTATTTTATTTTATAAAATTGAAATTAAAATTAAAAAAAAGTATTTCAATTTTGTATTTAATTCATATCTTACAGCTATGGTTAATATGTATGATGTTTTCTAGTGATGAAATACGCTCACAGATATGTTAATAACACCCTTCAATAAGTTTTAATATCTTCTTAAGTGTTTATGTCTTGTTGTTTTTTATCATATTAATTTTATTACTAATATTATTTTGCTATTAATGTACATAAAACAATTGTTAAGTAAATTAATATAAATTTGTTTATTTATTTAAATTTGAGTAATGGGATTTGTATAGATTTTATTTTTTTAACATTATTGTTAATACCCATCTCAATTCATAGCAGCTGAGCAGAATTTACAAAATAGGGAGGAATAGGAGTAAGAATATGAATTAAAAGAAAACTTAAATGAATAACAATAACAGGTGCCACTGCAACAATAAAAACAATATGCTATAAAAGAAAAATTAAAAAAAAAAATAATAATCGAATATTTTATATACATATGTATATATGTACAAATAAAAATTATGTATATACATATGTATATAAAGTTTATCTTATCATGATTTTTTTGGGTGTGTGTGTGTGAGCGTTATTTTTTTATTTTAACTTAAACTTGGACAATTATTGAGACTAGATATGACAATTATAGAGGTACCTCTAACGTTTCTTAAAACACATGTAGTATCTTTTTTTTTTAATTTTGTATGAAAAAGAGGAGAGCAGTTAAACTATGATTTTCTTCCAATAACATACTCTTTCTATGCTGCATTGGCTGCTATCTGCTGGCCACTACATAACTAAATAACAGACATTAGAACCATGTTGCTCTCTTGATTTTGCTCCTTTTTGCATTTGAAATTGCACATTTCCTTGCAACTTATATGCGTGCTCGCGTTCCTCGTTGTTGTCTATACTTTCTTTTTTTTATAGCTTTTTTCATTTTCATTGCTGCTGGCATTGTTGTTGTATGTTATCTGCATTTTTTATTTTCCTCACACCAGCGCCACAACACAGAATCGAATAAAAAATTCTCCAGTTCATATTTTTACTCCGTCGGGTTAACCCGCATAATAAAAACGTTTACGAAAATTAAAAGAACTTCATACGTTTTACACACAATTTACATACATACATATATGCAATTGGCTATAAGAAAGAAAAAAAATTTAAAAAAATATTTAAAAAAAAAATTATAAAATTTTTTCAAAATAAAAAAGTCATAAAAACCTAATAAACTCGCGTTCGTATTATTTAAAAGATTACAAATATTAAAAAATTACCAAAACTATAAAAAGCTATAAAAATAAAAATTAAAAAACTTAAATTATATATTGAACATATGAAATGTTAACCATCTCATCATCAGGGTGGAGTAGTTAGTGTGTTTTTGTATTGACGTACATACTACTCTCTTACAATACACTCATACACACTTAACGAAATTCAATTAAAGGCTGTTCATTGTTCTAATAAATGGAATATTTTAATTTAAGAAATTTCGAATTAAACGTTAAATAGCACAAAACTCATGTACGGAAACTAAGTTTAAAGAAATTTATTTAAAACCTTAAATTTTAGCACAAATTTTTTTTTTGACAGAGAAATTTAACCAACTTTAATGGAACAAAGAAAATAAATTGTATACGAATATAATTTAATACCGCATTCATTTTCATTGACTCGTTAGAAATATATATAGGTGGAGTAAAAAGGTCCTAACATAGTTGTTAACACAATATGAGAAGTGATAAAAATATGTACGAAAAAATAGTTGTAGCAGAGTAAAAATTATACATAATAAAATAAATATTTAAATGAATTAATTTGTTAACAAATAAGGCCGAGTTTTTAAGATGAAGATTTAGTTTAAACATAGTTTAACTTAGTCTGAAACCCAGAATATTAAGCAAAGCTAAGCTGTTCCTTCAAAATTTTGTAAATAAACATGGCGGCACAAATCTGTTTTCAGATTAACTAAACCTAGTTTAACTGAGATCTCTAAAACCCAGCCTAAGTGTTCATTTTAAACATTAATGACATATGAGAATGTGAGCTTGATTGCTATATCAAATTTGCCTGCGTGACGAACTATTTTTACGCACTTACGAAAACTTTCTTAAGAAACTATTAATTAATTGTTTAACTGTCTGTTTTTCAAACCAAAATAAAAATTTTGGTTTAGAAATTTTGTGTGGTTTATAGAACACGAGCTTAAAACTCGTCCGTTCAACTTACATTTAAAATAAAAACAAATTTGAAAACGCGCCCGAGTTTTATTAAAAATTCTATTATTTTTTGAGTTTTATTTATTACTAGCTTAACCCGGTGCGCTTCGCTACACTGCTTTAACCACTTTATCGGTTGAGAGATATTTAATATATGCATCCTATGGAAGGTATTTCCCCCCTGCGCCTACCCGCTTTATTTTTATTTTCAAAAGTGAAGTATACCATAAGAGTGACTTCTACAAAGTTTGAACTTTCTCACTATAACAGTTTTTAAGATATCCGATATTAAACATTGGCGTCCTATGAGGGGTAACACTTCCCCCGCTGCTATTTTATTTCAATTTTGGGGCTCAGAAGATCCTACTACCAAAAGTTTAACAAATTGCTTGCAGCGGCTCTTATTAATATTTCTATCTATGAGGGGTACTGCTAATCCTCTGGCTACCCCGCCCATTTCTATAATGAAATTTATAGTTTACCATAATAGTAGCTTTAACCACGTTTGAAGACTATCCCTTTAATTGTTCTTCAGTTGAGCGATATTTAATATATGGATCCTATGGGAGGTATTTCGCGTCCTACGCCTACCCGCTTTATTTCTATTTTCAAAAGTGTAGTATACCATAAGAGTGACTTCTACAAAGTTTGAACATTCTCACTATAACAGTTCTTAAGATATGCGATATTAAACATTGGCGTCCTATGGGGGAAATCACTTCCCCCGCTGCTACTTTATTTCAATTTTGGGGCCCAGAAGATCCTACTACCAAAAGTTCAACAAAATGCGTGAAGCAACTCTTAAGATATGCGATATTTAATATTGGCATCCAGTGGGGGTACCAATTCCCCTGCTCCTATCGAAAAAATAAGTAGCCTATTTTATTTTTAGGGCTCACGTGATGTTACTGCAAAAATTTCAGGAAAATCGGTTCTGTAGTTTAGGAGTCTATAAGCCAACATACAAACAAACAAACATACAAACATTTTTCATTTTTATATATATAGACTTTCCTTTTTGCAAGCAAATAAAAAAGAAATTTAAAAAGTAACTGTTGTTTTATAAGAGAAAAAAATAAGTTTTATTTTCTAAGGAATAAATAAAATTCAAAAATGTACGTACTATGATAAATACGAAAAGTTAAATTTATTTTTAAAATATATCGCATGCGATAAAAAATCTATTTTGAAAAAATACGATTATTTACACTAAGTGCCTTTTTTTACCAAATCTATTTAAATATAAATTCATATTCTTACGTTTTTCCTTTAATAAACGCGTTTGAGTTCTTTTAATTGCAAATCCAAATAAATACACACACGTATTCAACTTAACAAACTTTATTAAAATTAATTATTGTGTTCACAAAATTTATCCAATATTGTTAGTTACGAACTGAACCGTTTAATGTCTCAAAACAAACTCAAATTCAACTTTACGAGTCAGCCTGTATTTATAGTTCACCACCGGTAGTAGTTGTAGAGTAGCAGATTCAAGAATCTTCTAGTAGATTCCAGAATATTCTGTTCGAATTCTAAATCCTACAATTACATCTAAAGCAGTTTTCGAAAATAAACACTAACTGCCTGTTTAACGATATCTTCGAACAATGTCCGAATTTTGTTTTTGTTTTAAATGTAATTTTCTATGCGAACGATGACGTTCGAAATCCATGAACTGGCTGTAAATATCGTTTTTTAATGTTCGGTTCGGTAGATTTGTGGAAAACACAAACGCTAATAGTGTTTGTGTAGAAAATCATTAAAAAAAATAACGTTTCCCTGTTAGTCATCTTTCGAACACAAAAATATTACTGTTTTTATCAAACGCAACAAAAGATGTGAACATTTAGTTTTGTTCGGTTTTTTTTTTTTTTGAAAATCCACAAAGTTCAATGTGTTCGGTTCGGCTCGTTAATGTTCGTCCCTTTTGGCTGGTAAAAAAACAATTTTACAAAAACAAAATACACACACGAAAAAACATTATAGAACATTAAAATATAATGTTTGTCTACAGTATCACTACAATTGTTCTGTTTTTTAATGAAGAACCGAACATTTATTTCTTGAAAATAGATACGAACGGTATTAAGGGTTGTGTATATCTACACAATCACTAAAAAAAATAGATATCGTTCCTGGGTGTGTGAGCCGAACGTGAAATAATGTACTGTTTATTTTCGAACACTGATCTAAAGCCTACAATGTGGAACAGTGAAGCAAATAACAATTTAAACTAATGCGACATAAATTGTAATTCACAAGATTACTTATAACTAAAACTATAAATAATTTTTAGATGCATTTAATTTCGTTACTTTATTTAAATATAGTTTTTCATATAATTTTATTTTTATTTGACATGCAAATCGAATTTTAAACATAAATTGAGCACGAGCGCCTTACTCGTCCGTTCAACTTACATTTAAAACAAAAACAAAATTTCGAAATTTGTTTTTGTTTTAAATGTAAGTTGAACGGACGAGTAAGGCGCTCGTGTTCTATAAACACCACATAATATTTAAATAGAATTGGTGAATTAGGCTCTAAATTTTAAGGTTTTTATGAAAAATCAATTATTGTTATCGATTTTTGTTAAATATTAAAATTTATTTGACATTTTATTAGTCTTTTTAAATTAAAATTTATGACTTTTGAAAAAATATGACAAGCTGAAATTCTCATGAATGAGTTCACTCAGGGATATGGCAACTGTGCCCAAATCCTTCTATTTCAAAAAATCAAACCTGTAAGAAAATGAAGACTACCACAACATTACTCCACAAAAAAAATTAACCTTAAAAATTAGATATTTTTTACTCTAAATCGAAGCGGCTGAACACGAATATGGATGGCACTCATTTATTTCTCTCAAGAAGCGTTTTCGAGATATTCGCGAAAATCGTGTGTTTTATGAGTTATAAAGGGTGGTTAAATTTTAAAGGTCGATGTTGAATGTGAACCACACCTAAACGTCAAATTTTTTTCTGCATTTCATTTGACATTTCTTAATTTCAGACTAACTCAATTTGAACTATGGAAAGATACACAATCGAGCAACGCGTTAAAGTTATTCAGGCTCATTATAAAAAGGGGCGTTCAAATCAAAATGCATATCATGCACTTAGTGATTTTCCCGGTCAATTCAATCGTCAAAATGTGCGTACAATTTGAGGATCTGTAGGAAATGTAAAAACACCAGTGCATGCTCGTACTTCAGAAAATATTGCTGCTGTTCGCGATAGTGTGTCTGAAGAGCCGTCCACCTCAACTCGTCGTCGTGCCCAACAATTGCACCTCTCACGCTCGTCGTTGATGAACATTATGCTTAAAGACATGCATTTACACGCTTACAAGGTGCAATTGACTCAAGAACTAAAGCCTGTTGACCATTTCCAACGTCGTCAATGGTCAGAATGGTGGCAAGAAATGGCAACAGTGGATGATCAATTCTATAATGAGGCACATTTTCACCTCAGTGGATTCGTCACTTTACAGAATTGCCGCATTTGGGCGAATGATAATCCAAGAGTGATTGTCGAAAAACCGTAAAGAGTTACTGTTTGGTGCGGTTTATGGGCTGGCGGCATCATCGGGACCTATTTAAATGAGGCCGGTCAGGCAGTTACTGTGAATGGTGTTCGCTATCGTGAAATGATAACGAACTTTTTATGCACCGAATTGGACGGTGCCACTTGCCACACAGCTAACGAAACAATGACTCTTTTGCGCGACAAATTCAATGGCCGTGCTATCTCACGTGGTGGCGATGTTAATAAGCCGCCAAGATCATGTGATTTGACACCGTTGGATTTCTTTCTTTGGGGTGTACGTCGATAAGCCAGCAACAATTCAAGAGCTAAAGGATGAGATAATTCGGTACATTGACAGACTAGAACCTTAATTATTTGGAAAATTTGGACCATCGGATGGATGTGTGCCACCGAGGTCGTGGCGGCCATTTGGCCAATATTTTGTTCCATACATAATTGAACCATACCAATATTATCATAATAAAAAGAAATGACAATAAATTAATAATTGTGTTTTATTCAAAATCAACATCGGCCCTTAAAATTTAACCACTCTTATATATTTTCAAAAATCTCGAGAACTGTTCATCTGAAATGTACAAAATTTAAACTGACTTACAGACAGGCCTTTAGTTTTGAAAACAAATTACCTTAATGAAGAGACTTAAAATGTTCAATATTGAAAAAACGTAAAAAATTATTTTTTTACGATCAACACAATATAAATTTGTGCTGAAGAAATAAAAACATATTTATTCAATAGTTTTAATTTTGTACAATTCAGATGAATAATTCTTGAAAATTTTCGAAATAGCTAAAACAGCTGCAGAAAAACCCGATTTTCTAAAACGCTTCTTGAGAGAAAAACATCAGTGCCATATTCGTGTTCAGCTGCCCCGTTTTACCTTAAAAACATCTTATTTTTAAGGTTATGGCAAAAAGTTAAAAATTTGTGAACCAGTGTAATCAATAAACAATTGGGGGATTCACAAGGTGTGCTATCAAGTCATATTGTCGTAATATCCTAATATTTTACAATAGTTTAAATAACTAAATAAATAACTAAGTAAATAACTTTGAAAACAATTATTGTTGTGTTATATGGGCATTTCTCCAGAATGGTCTACCAGGATGAAAAAAAAAAATGTTGATTATCATCGTCTTTTATTGTTTATTATTAGAAAAAAAGTCTATGTTCTTATTAAAGAATGGTTTCCTAGCGTATCTGAGCTGTTTTACTTGAGGAAATTGGGATGGAAACTGGAAAATTTTATAATTTTCTGTATTTTCTACTTTTAAAGACATTTTTATATACTTATTTTACATGCAAGAAATATGTTATGTTTACTCTCTTTCTTCATAATCTCTCCATTACAATCAATTGTAAAACGAGTATTAAGTTTTTTTGTTAAGCAAATTTTAAGACATTTATGGGAAAATGCGTGGAGATAATAATAAAAAAAACATATGGAAAAAGTGTCACGTGCGTAATGTCACGTGCGTAATTTACAATTTATTTTTTTCTTCGCCAACCCATGCATAGTTGCTTTTGAACAAAACATGATTATAAAGGCCCATTACTAACCTTTATAAAAGCATTTTTCCGAAATAAAAACTTCCTACAATTCACTTACATTCGCACTTTTTCTTACTGTCCTAAAAGGCACTTCTATTTTTGTCACGTGAGTAAGTCAACTTTGATTGCATGGCATTTGGGTACCCAGTGCTCAATTTACCACTATATATACTTTTTAGAAAGAACTCATCACAAACAATGTAACGATTCTAGAATTCATTCTAAAATTCCAATCCACTTCTATTTTTTTAATATTCAAACACAATAAAACGCGTACAAATGTCGCGTGCATAACCAGAGAAACACCCATATACAAACAAAATCCTTAAAAAAAGACGTTTTATGCTGTGTTTATTGTTTTGTCATAACTACTCAGTAGAAATATAAAATTATGAGGGTTGCTAACAGCACTCATATTTTTTATTTTAAGAGATATGGCTTTGAACCCCCAAAATATATTTAAATTGTATTTGTAAAAATGTTTATACATTTTTGAGGGATATGGCCACTGTGTCCAAATTCTTTCATCTCATAAGAGTTTCAGTCTAAGTGAAATTTTTTCAAAAATCATAAATTTATATATTAAAAGACTAATAAAACAAAATAAATTTGTATGATTAAAATAAACCGATAAAAATTATGGATGTTTCATAAAAATTTTAAAATGTATGTTAATTTCTTTTCTACACAAAAAATATCACCTTCTGAAAAGGTGCATGTATAAAATGTCTTACCAACCCTGTAATAATGCAATTTGTTTTTTGATGAGTACAAAACTCAAGTTATCAAAAAGTGGAATGCCCTGTTGTAAACACCTTTATAACGCTTTTAATGTTATTTTCCGACAATTTGTTTTTTTTTAACCGACTTAGCGATTTTCAATAATATTTGGTTTTGTTTCCAATTTTTCGCGGATTTTAGCAATGTTCGCGATAGAAGCGATTTTTTCCTGTAACTTTTCTGATTCTTTACAGCTTTAGCGATTTTTATTAAATATTAGACTTTGCTATCATGTCACTATTAGCAATTTTTACGTATTCCCGCTAATTTAGCAATGTTTACCCAATATTTGCCATTTCTTAGAGTTTTAGGGACTTTTAATCAATTTTGAAGTTTTAAAAACTTTTCCGAATTTTTTCAATTTTCTCGTAGCTTTGTTGCTCTTTGAGGCAATTGTCGCCGGAATAAATATAGGCCCAAAGGTTACCGAAGTCTCATATTTTACAGGGCACTATCACCACTTTCGATTTATAGGAAAAGTGCATTGCCTAATGCAGGGTGAATTTTTTAGAATAAAACATGCCACCCTTTAAGAAAGCAAAAGATTTTTAAGAAACGAACACCAAATTGAATTGTTTAATAAAATTAATTTTTTTTTTTTTTTGGTAGAAAAGAAAACAGCATTACTGTAAATATTCGTATTTTCTTAATAATATTTTTGATCTCATGCGATGTATTTTTAATATATTTCTTATCGCATGCGATATTTAAAAAAATTAGTAACTTTTCGTATTTACCTCACACACATCTCAAAAAATAACTTTATATTCTGAGGAATAAATAAAACTTAAAAAATAAATTTTATTATACGAGGAATAAAAAATAAAACTTAGAAAATAACTTTTATTTTCTAAACGAAAAATAAAACTTAAACGTAACAATCCCTGGTTGCGTGTGAGCATGGATTAAACAAAAGTGTTGTTAGTAAGCATGAAAATTTGCCAATGACAAACAAATTAAATATTTCATAACTATATAGTTTCAAATAAATAAAAGCATAAGAAAGATAATTCGTCAGCTCACTATTGGTTTGGCACATATTGCAAAAAGATACAGTGGAGTAAAACGACAACGATGGTTAATATGAAGTTTTCCAGCGTTTAAAAAACTGTAGTCAAAGTAGAAAAACTGCAATTTCTTTCACTGCATCATTTGTTATTGGCAAAAAAAAAACTGTTGCTTTTACTTCTGATTCATTAAATGTAAACAGTCGCTGTCAAACTAACTCAAAACCCGAAAAGTTGTGCACACATTTTAGTTTTTTGTTTGACAGTTTTCGGTTTCGACTGCAGTTTTTTAAACCCTGAAGTTTTCTGAAAATAAACCCGAAAATATAGGCATATTACAGTTGGGAAGGAATATAAAGGTGAATAAAGAAAAACGTATAGTTTATTAAATTATCTAAAAGCTTTTAACTAGAGGACATAAATTCTGAATTATTGCAACAAAATTAAACGGGAATGTAAAGTCTTCTGATCTTTAGCAAAGACAGGAAAGTTTCTCAAAATTATTTCGCGCAATTTTTTATTACGATTTGTTTTCTATAATCTCTTGTGAAACGGTGAGTAGATTTGAAATGTATAACAAGTATTTGCAATCACAATTCAAGCAAAGCAACTTCTTCTGGCGAGCTAAGCAACTTTTATTTGTGAAACACTTTCCAACCAATACAAACGGTTCATTTTTCACCGATTAAGCACATTTTATTGGTGGTTATTAGTTGATTTATTCTATAAATTTCTGGGAATTTTCTGGAATGAAAGTAATATTTTTGGTGCTTTCAGGAATTAAAAAAGTCCGTGAAATTAGAAACCCTAACCTAAATGCATTGTTGCGAAATTTGTACGAATTTCAGTGATTTTCGCGAATTAAACTTTAAAAGAAACTCTGTTCCGCTCATTCAAATTGTGCTTTAAAAATTTGTATTTCTTGTTTAAAAATCAAAATACAAACAGAATAAAACCAAGCGACGTAACTTTGTGCAAATTATACATTAAATGGACAAATTAATAAATGCCATTTTGAAATTTGTTGCCTAGGTATTGTATATTTTTGCGAAAATATACTAATCTTAACTAATATATAGGTAATGGGTGATTTTTTAAGAGCTATAGGAAAGTTTAAAAAAACACATAAAATTCAGAAAAATGCATGAAATCTTTATTTGAATCGATAGTACGGTCCATATAATTTAATGTTTGAAGATTATTTCATGCAAATGTTGACCGTGACTGCGCCTCAAATGGTCCATCCGCTTAGTCCAATTTTGGCATACTCTTTCCAACATTTCGGCTGGTATCTCATGAACAGCTATGGGCAAATGCAAATTGAAAATGCAAAAAGAGCGAACGATGTGTATACATACACAAAAAACAAAGAGCAAAAGAGCATAAAACCAACAAATGCAAACGTAAACAAACCAATACAATGCCACACATGCAAAGCTTTCAATGTAGTGGTGCCCATACTTGCTCATGAATAAAAGCTTCAATGTTGTCTTCCAATCAAGCGGGCATGTGTGTATAGACATGAGCTTTAACATAGCCCCACAAAAAGTAGTCTAAAGGCGCTAAATCGCACGATCTAGGCGGCCAATTGACCGGTCCCGAACGTGAGATAAAATGTTCACCGAACTCGCCTCTCAATAAGTCCATTGTTAAGCGTGCTGTGTGGCATGTGGCACCGTCTTGTTGAAACCACATGTCATGCAAGTCAAGCTCTTGTATTTTGGGCAAAAAAAAGTTGGATATCATCTCACGGTTGCGTTCACCATTCACAGTTACGTTACGATTCGCATCATCTTTGAAGAAGTACGGTCCAATGATGCCACCAGCCCATAAACCGCACCAAACTGTGACTTTTTCTGGATGCATTGGTAGCTCTTGCAATGCTTCTGGCTGATCTTCACTCCATAATCGACAATTCTGCTTATTAACGTACCCATTGAGCCAAAAATGAGCTGACCATAAAATGGAAGAAGCGCGCGATGAACTTTCTTAACAGAGCACGCATTTTGATAATAAAATTTAATAATTTGCAAGCGTTGTTCGTTTGTAAGACGATTCATGGTTAAATTATAGACCAAACTGAAGATGTTTGACAGTGAAAAAAAACACGAAACGTGCGTCAGCTGTTTAAACCAGTGTTGCCAAAAAGATAATAGCTTAAAAATCACCCGATACTACTAACTTAATAATCATTGTGTTAGTTTATGATGTTCTCTCTTTAATGAAATATGAAATCAATACAACCCCATTAAGACTACAAAATTTAATGAGTTTATTTAGTTTTTATTCTGAAGCTATGACCAGGGATATAGATTTGCAAAATTTTAGCTTAAAGGCAAACCCCAGCATTTCTGTCAAAGTCGCAGAGATGTGCTTCGATTGGCATGGCGGGGGCCATGAGAAGTACGCCTCAGGCGGCCCTAGATGTTATTCTACATCTTCTGCCTTTAGAGCAGTATGTGATGGGAATGGCAGCCAGGAGCATTTTTAGACTGAGGAATTAGAACTGATGGGAAATTTCAGGGATGGATCTTGGATGAAATTAGCGCTGGTGACTATTACCTGCGTTCACCCTGCTCCACAGATTATGTGGGCACTAGGGTTGATTTTGGGAGTTTGCCAGAGGTAATATAGCCGTCTAGGGAGAGCTGGTCAGGTTAGAGTAGATTGTATAGGGGATTTGCTATTTTCACTGATAGCTCGAAAATGAAGGCATGGGTGCGGGGGTCTAAATTGAGGATCTGGACATCAGAAGGTTATTTAGACTTCCTCTGACGACTGCAGTATATTTAAGGTGGAGGTAATGGGGGTCCTTAGGGCCATGGAATTGATAGGGAGCAATATTTCCAGGGGCTCGGAGGTCGCTTTATATGTGGAAATCCAGGCTTGTGGATGATTGCAGGAGGGCTCTAGGAGAGATCTTAGGGAATTATGTGGTGAGGCTGTGCTGGGTACCAGATCACAGCAACATCACCGTCAACTATATAGCTGATGAGGCGGTCAGGCCTCCAATGGGCTTCTACTTTGGAAGAATTAGTGAATGGGTTCTGAGCGGGACTGATCGGCTTTGGTGGGGCCGAATAGACTGCCGGGTATCTTGCACGCTGTGGCAGGTGCTTAAAACGTCGAATTCGGATGCGCTAGTGGGCAAGAGTAGGGTCTGTGGCAGGACCATGATAGGTATTATCACGGACCACTGTATGATAGTCAGGATGGCGTTGAGAATGGGATCTGACTTGTCGAATATATGTAGGTTGTGTGAGGACCCAGATAAGTCGGAGACAGTTGAGCACTTTATGTGCTACTGTCCCAGGCTACATAACAGCAGGCTGAGGTGGCTGGGTAGCAGTTTCCTGCGCGGCCAGTTTTTTCTGTTTGATAGGGTTGTTTTTGCTTTTGCTGTCTGAATTTTATTTTATCTTCCACTACTCTTCTCTTTTTTTCCTGCGCTTTCACTCTTTACTTCTCCTAGTCTTTCATACTAGACTTCTTTCACTAACTAAGTCGTCACAATGGACCATTTTGGGTGAGGGTTTGAAGTTTACTTTTCACCTGCATTTCTTAACTTAATCTAACCTAAAGGCAAGCATAAATGTATTTGGAAATCAAACACACAACAAATATAAAATGTGTTTACAACCACAATAACAACTTCTATGCATTACTTGTCATCGGGCAATTCAAACAATTTTGTGAGGGTACAATAATTCAAAGAAATACACTCCAGACAATACTTGTTTCTTTCAAAACCTTTGAATACAGCAATTCGGAAGTTCGTCCAGATCGCATACGCTAATATGTCCTCGTTTCAATACGCTAATAATGCAACGTTCTTCTATTGTAAGAGTTTGTAGAATTTGGAATAATATCTTACCCTATCCTGATAGGGTATATCTTGAAAAGTAAGAGCTGATAGAGAAAAATGGAGATAAGATTTGAAATCAGCGACCTCAAATTAGTAAAAATTTGCAATCAAATTACAGACCGCACAAAAAAAGATCAAATTTGTTCCCTTGTCTTATAGTTAGCAGTAAGATGTTACGTCTCAATCTGACCAAGAAATTGGTCTTACTTTTTTACGGTAAGGTTAAGTTACTGTTACTCCCTGCTAACTGAGCTTTTAGTGATGTGTACTTGTGTGGCGATGTGCAGTGATTTATCCCCGAATCGGGGATTTTATTTTGAAAACAGGGAAAACAATTTTGATTTGAAGATTGGCGGTTTTTTTAATTTTGGGAATTTTTTCTTATTTTTATTTTCATTCTATGATTTCATTAAGCAACTGTTTGAAATAAAAATTTATGACTAGCAAGTCTATCACAAAGTAATGTCGTGTGTATTTAGTGAAGACGTAACAAAAATAATGCAGGCGATAGAAACATATTCATCTCACTTAGCATTAGATTCAGTGTTTTTGCGCTACGATTTTGAAGAAGAAATAAAATTGATAGATTTAGTGCTATCATTAAAAGTGAAGAAGATTTGTTTTTTATATCTAAAAAATTTATTGCAACAAATGTCAAAGCGTTTCCCACCAAATCAATTGTTTAACATTTACAAATATATTGCGTCAAATATATGCTGTAACCCACAAGGACAGCCCAATTTCCGCTTAATTATATGAATAGTAATGGGAAACTATCGATATTATCGATAGTCTTTAAATATCGAAAATATAGATAGGGAAAATATCAATATCAAAATTATTATTACTTAAAATACAGCTATGCAGACATGTAACAGCAGCTATACACACATTCTTTTTGTCGCATGTTTTTACTTGCTATTATTAATTCGCTGAATTACAGCAATGAATACAAACAAGAATGGCAGGTGGTATGGATTGCTTAGCTTTGATATTTTACTGCTTATTAAAGGACTTTATGTCGAAATTTGTATATGTTTACATAGGGCCTGAAATGTCAAATATTTTTGTAATGAAAAAAAAATGCAAATACAAATGCAATTGCGAGCATAGGATAAAACAATGAACGACCATTAGAGGATAAGTCCGCTAGATTGATTACCTTTTGGGTTGAGAATCAAAACCAATTTAGAAAATTATTTTAAGTTGCAATTAAATAACTTATAGCCCCTGCTACTTCGGTTCCTTCAGAAAGGTGCTTGTCAGCAGCACAATTTTTCAAAAACTGTCATCTAAAATAACGTGCGTACCTACATACGTCTCATACATTCAATTAAGTGATAAAAACAAGGAATTTTTCGCTGATGAAAACCCCAGTTGAAGTAATATCGATAGATCTATAGTGAAATCTGAACTATCGATACTAGAACATATCGATAGTATCCCTGCACTAGTAGCCACAAGTCCTTGCGTCTAGGGATAGGCAAATTGAAAAAATATATCGATATATATCGAATCGATATTTCTTAAGAGTATCGATATTTATTATTTCAAAAATATCGATGTATCGAACGTATTACCAAATTAAAAAATTTAATATATATATATATGCACAAATCTTATTATTATTCCAAATATATATAGGCACATACATATATTGTTCCAAAACCGCATAAAATAAATCTTTTCAAGTTCGTTTGACTTACTGTTTTAATTAGAAATCTGCAAGGTGAAACGCCGCTTCTTTCTTAATTCTTCATCTAATACATACAGTCTACAACTGACATGAAATGCTTAACATTAACACTAATATGATATTAGTGTTAAGTATAGACTCATCATGTAAATGGTTTTCTCATGTTATAACACGGTTGTTAATGCAAATGTTTTAACAACGCTTTTATAACCATGTTCATCACAGCAAATCAAGTCAGTTGCCAATTTTTAAATACATATTGTTTGAAAAACGGCTAAAGTTTTAAGTTTTTAATGAAAACCGACTTTAAAAAATATCGAATTCGATAGTCGTATTTCAATATCGATACATCGATATATCGGTATTTTAAATATCGGCGATATAATCGATTATTTTTTATAAAAATATCGATATATTGACATATTGATATTTTTTGCCCATTCCTACTTGCGTCCACCGGATTTTTTAAACACGTCTGACAAGAATGCGTATGTAGCGAGCGCATACATAGAATTTTGTTCGAAAAGAACTGTTGCAATATATTAAAAATATTTGGTACATACAAATTCCAAACTCACATTAAACAAGTTAGAGTGCTATATTCGGCTGTGCCGAATCTTTGATACCCTCCACCGACAGTTTGAATGTTTAAGGAGTAATATCGATTGGTTGTTAATTATGGTTTTAGGCGACTAAACTGTTTTCCTGTAGTAGGGTTTATATGGGGCCTAGGGTAAATTATGGACCGGTCATCACGAAATTTCACAACGTTATTTCTAGTTTTTTAAAACTGTGACGTACCAATTTCTGTTATAATAGCATTATTAATTATGGTTTTAGGTGTACTAAACTGTTTTCCGGGAGTAGGGTTTTTATGGGGCCTAGGGTAAATTATGTACCGATCTTCACGAAATTTCACAGTATCATTTATAGTCCTATAAAACTGTGACGAGCCATAATTTGCTATGATTGAATTATTTTTTACGGTTTTAGGCGTATTAAACTGTTTTCCGGTAGTAGGGTTTATATGGGGCCTAAAGTAAATTATGGACCGATCGTCACGAAATTTCACAGTGTTATTTCTAGTCCTAAAAAACTGTGACGTACCAAATTTTGTTGCGTAGGCGTTATTTTTTACGGTTTTAGGCGTACTAAACTGTTTTCCGGGAGTATTGTTTATATAGGGCTTAGGGTAAATTATGGACGGATCATCACGAAATTAAACAGCGTGATTTCCAGTCAAATGAAACAAATTTTTGCAAAATCTTATCTCATTCCGTGCCTTGTTCCAGCATTTATGTTATTTTTTGTAACAAAATTATAAATTTTTTTAGGTGGTGGTTCCACATTTTGATTCATAGCTCTGGTCCTACTGAACCGATTTTGCAGTATTTCAATCCCAAACTGCTTAGGATAACAACAAGCAATTTGGCACCAAGCTTGTTCATTTCTTTTGAGTTGTTCGAAAGTGAGCGTGTTTTCAACAGACGGACAGACAGACGGACATGGCTAAATCGACTTAGAATTACTCAAGGACCCAGAATATATATACTTCATGGGGTCTGAGATGAATAATAAAAAAGTTTCACACGGAATGACAAACTTAATATACCCTCTTCACAACTAATTGTGGTGGAGGGTATAAAAAAAGAATGTGTGTATTTTTTATTGCCTTGTTAATTTTTGAGTTTTTTTTAATACCTGTACTTTTATTGCACTTACGTTAATTCGTCGTCTACACTTCTCTTCATTATTGGTTTTTACAATGACACAACAGTATAGAGTTTGAAAATTGTTCAATGATTTGAATGTGTGTTCCTATTGGAAGTGAAATTAGAGGCATATTGAAGGAAGGATTACAACAGGATAAAAGTTCGTAATTTTAATACTTTTTTATAAAACACTTTTTTTTTAATTTATTAAAGTAAACAATTTGTTCAAGCTCGAGGTCTGTTTTTATTCTTTAAATTTTTTATTTTTCAATATTTCGACAGCCTTTGCCATCTTTAGGAATAATGAATTACAAAAATACAGAGCAGCGCCGAGGCCTAACAGATAGTGCATAATTAATAAAGAACATTTTATATATTTGATCTTTTAAAGAAAGCTTTAATTGTTTTAAAATAACCTGCACTTCAAAAATCGAAAGACAACAACCATTTCAAAATGTATATACTCGTCAGCTCATTATTGGTTTGGCGCATATGTCAAAAGGTCGTAGTGGAGTAAAACGACAATGAAGGTTTACATGAAGTTTTTTTGGAAATTTATCCGATAGATTTTTTTTCACCACTGCTTCTTACATATGTTTTGAAGAAAAATGTAAGTTGGTTGTGCCGCATACGCCACTTTTCTAAATTTATTTCTAAAAAGTAGCTTTTTTTCCTGCATACGTATACTTACTGCTGTTTATTGAGAGCAAGAGTGAAATTTATTTTGTACGTTTTTGTATGGTGAATTTGCTGCAATCGCCAAGCAGTGGGGTTTAGAGCAAAACAATACTTAATAAACTTTGAAATAGTTCATATGGAGCAAAATTAATGCTTAATATCTCAGAAACCATGAAAAATTTTGTGCAACAAATTTTGGATTTCGTCACATAAGTTACCGTTACGATGTTGTAGCAAGAATCATTTTATCGTAAGCGACAAATTACATACAAAAATATTTTTTGGCACTTACGTTATTTTCGATACATGCCCTATACCGAACTCAATATTTTTTTTAAATGGTCCGTAGGTCAAAACAATAATGAACTGAAGATATGTAAATCGAAAATTTTAACAAAAACATAAAACCGTTAAAAATATTAATATGCCGCTGCTAAAACAAATGTAAAGTTTATTGTCTAAAATATATGTATTGTTAAAACATCATAAGCCACGCGAATTGAAAAAATTGGCTTATGTGTTTTCCTATTACACTCAGGTCTCGTTTTATGCGATAGATGCGTTCCAAAAAAAATCGCATAAATGGAATTCGCAAAAAACGATACTCTAGCTTCATATAAAAACTAAAGATTCGTTCCAAAATTCTGAAAAACCGCATAAATGCAAATTTGAATTGAAAAATCAAAACAAAATCGCATAAAAAAAATCAACAAATATGTAGTATGTATGTATATCTGAAGCGGACAACCCAATAAAAATATTTTGTTGGAATTCGTTTATATTCTAGTAGATATGAACAAGTGTGTGAAGTATTTTTTTCTATGATGTTTATTTGTCGAATTACGGGGTGGTAAAATGTTGCCGTTTTCAAAAAAATTTTTTATTTTATGTGATTCTTATTGAAAATGGATTGATCTTTAAATAAAAAAAAATTTCATCTGCAAAACCGAAAATTACCAATTTAAATCAAAATATTTCTAACTCAGTTCAAATTTTTTTTTTTTTTTAATCTAAATTGGCCTAAAATGTAAAAGTTTTACTATGGGAGCTCTATTAGTTTTAACAATGTTGTACCGTAAAAGTCAGGAAAGAACGATTATAAATTGAAAGTTTACTAACTTCCACCTAATTTTTCATTCTATTTTTACCGAAATTAGACTTCGTTGTAAAACTAATCACCCCTATCGCGAATGTTATGGGAATATGTTATATGGGATCAAACCTAAATTCCCATCCCCAACAAATCGGTATCGCAAATATTTTGGGAGTAAAAATTTCTATTGTGAATTATTTGTCAGTTCTTTGTAAACAAAAGTCTCTATTGTGAGTAACTTGGAAGTGCTTGTATTGTGAAAGAAAAATATACAAAATGAAATACTAATAAAAATATAATAAAATAAATATTGAATAGTGTCTATCTTAATTTTCTTTATGTACACTCCTTCAATAAAAGCAAAAAGTAATTTAATTTAGTCCTACTTAAGAATACAAATTAAAATTTACATGTTCCCTTCTCGTTCACATCAACACTTGTTGGGAATTTATTTAGTAAAAAAATTCGCGGGAGTAAACATTAGCGATGCCAAATTTCTTAAGTTTGGGAATTCATTCCCAAAAAATTTGTTATGGGAATCATTCACAATACGAAATGAAAAAATAGGGGAACATTTCATGGGAGTAGTTGTTTGCGATAGGGGTGAATATTATGTGCTCTTCATTAGTTTTAAAACACTCATATCGACATATCGGCTATGCATATAAAACACACAAAATAAAACAAACTATAACGATTATATCAGTGAAGCTTAAAAAAACATCTAACATTTTAAAAACCGTAAAAAATTTAAACAAAAATCGTTAATTAGTATTGTGGTTATTTTGTTGAACTATTTATGGTTTTTAATCCAAATTTTTTAATATTTTTAATTAGGCTTAAGTTCATGAAATTTAATTTTCATTAAATTATTCCTATGAAGAAAGGAATTTTACAACATGAAAATTAATTAAAATTGTTATTGATAATCTTTCATTCTTGACGTGGCTCGGGCTCGAACCCTGGCCGGCAGGTTACCATGACATGTTTCGATCGCAACCACCTAATTAAAAATATTAAAAAATTTGGATTAAAAACCATAAATAGTTCAACAAAATAACCACAATACTAATTATTGTTAAAGCTAAGGCACGAGCTCTATGTGTACATTTGTCCTTCAAGTTGTGCTGAAAAAGGTCAACAGGAAAGAGAAAGACAAAATGAAAAAACAAAAAATGTACTTGGACTTCAAGAAAAATTCTTGACAAAAAGTACGAAAAAACAGAAGTAAGGAAAAAACATGTAAAATCAATTAAAATAGATAATCATTCAGGAAAGCAAATTTCGATCTACCAAATGTTAAAATACAATTTGGTTTAAGGATTGATGTTTGACTATTGACGTCAGCAGTCGTCGATGGCTGCGAGTGTAAGACGGCAAATCCATCTGAGGAGATCGAGTGGTTGCGATCGAAACATGTCATGGTAACCTGCCGGCCAGGGTTCGAGCCCGAGCCACGTCAAGAATGAAAGATTATCAATAACAATTTTAATTAATTTTCATGTTGTAAAATTCCTTTCTTCATAGGAATAATTTAATGAAAATTAAATTTCATGAACTTAAGCCTAATTAAAAATCGTTAATTTAAAAATCGCATAAATTTGAATCCGCATAAAACGAGACCTGAGTGTAATTTTAACCATCCCAACACAGCCTCAAAATATTTGAGCCATTTTCCAATTAGTTTCTGATTTAGACGATAATTAACTTTTTACATTCAATACATTTTAGTATGTAGTGTGTGTTTTTAACTTTAAATAATAAATTTTTTTAATAAGAGCCTTTAATTGAATTTTATCAAGTGTTATATGTTTGTGTTAATATGTATTTGGCGCTTTGGATGAGCAGTTTAAGTGTAATTATTTTATTATCCATTCCACCATTTCAGCTTTAACAAATAACATATCAACCACTAACAGCGTGGCCAAAAACATCAATCCAACACAATTTCTTGTCAGATAAAAAATGTCATCGTTTAAGGAAAAATTCAAATTGTGGCGAGGGGTAAAGTCTAACAAAATGAAAAACAATCAACATTATTTTATTATTAAAATTTGCTATCATTTTTTTATATGTATGTAAATTTGTATGTAGGTATATTATAAATAATAGTTGTTTGTATGCCAACTAGCCAGGCAGCCACCCAACCAGCCATAGTGTTGTTGTGATAAAGAGAAGAGAGCCAGTCGTGTACCCCGTTTATTATTTTGAGTACATATTAGTTATTTGTTTTTTATTATTAATATTTATTTCCATTTCATTCAGTTTATAAGAAAATTGTATTTAGTTGAATGCACATACATATTATGTATGTATGTATGAGTCATAACGAAAAAAAAAAAAAATTTTTTTTTTTGAAATGTTTGCCAGACAATTGCAATTTCTTTACATCTCCTACATCAGTGGTGGAAAGGGCTTATAAGTTTGACGTTCCGTCTGTAGAATCTTGGTCATCAATACACAACATCCGACAAAATTCGGACGGGATTGGAAAATTTTAAGGTGGCACAAAATAGATGTATTTATGTCTGGCAAACAGTGGGAGAAAAATTGTCCAAATTTGGTACACATAGCTGAAATATAAATATACAACCTCTCTAAAAAATGGGCGGGATTAAAGAAGTAGGCATGGCTCCTCCCATACAAAGACATTATAGATTTATGTATGTATGTATATCTGGAGAACGGTAAAAGGCAAAATTTCCAAATTAAATATAATTGTTAACAATAATTAGTATTGTGGTTATTTTGTTGAACTATTTATGGTTTTTAATCCAAATTTTAATATTTTAATATCAAAGTTATTTTCGGGAATACACAGTTTATTATTAATATGATATCCGTATGACTTGCTAAATTCCCAATTTTTCATATTTGATAAATACACTGAAATTTATTGTTGAGGGAAAGCTAGCTTCTATGCGCAGTTCACTGGTTGCTAAGGCCAGCTCATCAGGAATAACCTTTTCCAAAGATTTTAGAAAAGCCAAAAATATTAAACAAATAAAACCCTTAAGCGAATAAGAATTATAAACACTCTATTATATTTTAATTAGGCTAAAGTTCATCAAAATTAATTTTCATTAAATTATTTTTATGAAGAAAGAAATTTTACAACATGAAATTAATTAAAATTTATTGATAATTTTTCATTCTTGACTGAATCTGGGCTCGAACCCAGGCGTTTTTAAGGACAGGTTACAATAACATGTTTCGATTGCAACCACTCAATCTCTTCAGAGGGGTTTGCTGTTTAACACTCACATTTACGACTACTGACGTCAATAGTCAAACATCAATCCTTAAACTAAATTGTATTTAACCTTTGGTAGATCGAAATTTGCTTTGAATGATTATCTATTTTAATTTATTTTACATGTTTTTCCTAATCATTATCAAATCAATAATCATTAACGTTAGCAATACACAACATCCGACAAATTTCGGGCGAGATTGGAGAAGTAAGCGTGGCACAAAAAAGATTTATTTATATCTTAAGAACGGTATTTATATAACTTTTCTTATCGCACCATCTTGAAGGGTATATAAGATTCGGCATAGCCGAATATAGCATTCTTACTTGTTAGATTTATTTATTTTTTTATTCATTGACAACTAAGACCTGGGTTTCAATCATGGTTCCATTTGATATTGCCCTGTAGTAGTTGTTAATTAACTTTTTGTTTAATTTTCAATTAAGTTGAAACAATTGACTTGATTCGTTTAGAAAATGTTTTATTCGTACATGTAAATATGAATAATAATTAACGTTAACATGTTGTTGTTCTAATGGGTCAATGGTTTGTACGGTTGAATGCTCTTTTTTATTTTTTGCAGTATTGTACTCTTAGTTTATTGTGAATATTGTGTTTAAGTCAATATTAGTTTAAAGGTGGTAAACAAAAATTGTGGAATTATATTTTAAAGCACCGTGGTACAAAATTCATGAAAAAAATCGTTGTATTCTGAAAGAATGAAGGAAACACTAGAATGTGCGTTTTTCACACTTGTTCAACAAAATTGGCGAATATAAATTTAATATTTGAAAATTGCTCATCAAAAATGACCAAACTTTACATACCTACTATAAGTCTTGGTTCAATTTTCTCGTGAGAAACAGTTTTGCCTCGTTTCGTGGAATTTAAAAAAAGTAAAACTTAGAAAGTAAAGCTTTTTATAAAGATATTAAAAGGAGCGTTTGAAGGGTAAATTATGTATTCATTAAATAATACGTGTCACAACTTAAATCCAACCAACAATAAATATTAAAATCGGCTTAAGGGCCGTTTTCACAACTTACCGATAGCTTAAAGTGGACTTTAAACGGCCTTACAAAAAGTTTTCCATTATTAAAACTTTACTTTAACCTAAAGTGAGCGATAAAGTAAATTAAGGTTCATCCTACCTGGTAGGTTAAAGTAAAGTTGTAATAATGGAACACTTTTTATACGGCCGATAAAATCCTACCTTTAGATATCGGTAATTTGTGAAAACGGGCCTAAAACTGTTAAACTGCTTTGCCAATTGTGATTATTTTCGGCCTCTCGCAGCAGGAACTAACAACAGTCGCCCAACATCGCCTCATCACAAGACCCTTGAGTTGGTAAAAACGCTCACCATGCCCGTCACTTTCATTGCCAAGATTATTTGAGTAGAAATTTAAGTGCGAATATGCAGAAGGTGTATGTATGTATATCGATATAAATGAAAAATTAATATTAATTTAAAAAAAAAAAAACAAATCTTGTTAAAAACTGTACTAATTTTCTCATAGTTTTTTCACAAATCTTGAATGATGTCTTCATCGTTTGAGCTCCTGAAATTCTACAGAAAGTTTGATACAACCAAACCAAATGACTTCCATGCCTTTGACTCATCTTCAGACTAAATCAAATTTGAAATCTTTAGCCTTGTAATTTGTGGTCCCATACAAATTTTAATTAAAACTGTATTTAGGTATTTAAATGCGACAGAGTTTCCTCTTTTTAACAAAGCTTTGACGATGTATTTGATATGTACCGACGGCAAAATAAAATTTTTCTTTTTTACCAGAGCTTTGTATATTTTCATGTCGCGCTCGGATGTCCCATTTGCACAAAATACAGCAATATTTTGTGCAGCTTTGTTGCAAACCAGTCACCATGGTAACAACTTTTAGATCGGCACAGATTTTTAAGTTATGCTGTTCGTACTCTCAGTAATTTAGACATGGACTCATACAATTCTTTAACCTTTAAGCTACGTTCACAATCAAAAAAACAATTTCGTTTTTTCTTCTATCTTTTTTCTTCCCAAAGTATTTCATATATTTTCCTTTCATTTTTAAAACAAAAATGTAATTAAAGTTGAGTCAACTAGAACTTCAGCAACAATTTGTATGAAATTATTTCTGACGTTTAAAATAATTTTATTTAGTTTTGAATGAAAATTTTAACAAAATGTTAATAAAAATAACTATTAATGCATAATATTGTTGTGGCTAAAATTTGCGAACGGTTTTCTAATGCAAAATGTGTGTGGTTGCAAAAGAAATTGTTGCTCTATTATGAACACCAAACGAACATGTTTTTTTGATTGTGAACGTAGCATTACTGTGTTCGTCACTGGAATTAAGTTTTTTAGTATTTTTACAAAATCCAAGGTTTCTAATATTTACAGCGTTCTTTTTTCAAATTCTAAGTTTTTACTTCCTTTGGATTTTTGATTTAATAAAATTTCGAAAAGTTGGTGAATTCAGTAAATCTTCTGTAGCTTTGCCATTATCGCAAAATGTTCGTATTGAAATGAAAAAATAAGTTGAAAAAAATTGCAAAAAATCATAAAATTTTTCATGAAGTTTGAACTTTAGTCGACTGTAGCTCTGTCATTTCTTGACCAATTTTTACAAACCACTCATGTTAATTTTTGTAATTTTATTGTCTTTCTTTAAAAAAAATAAATACATAATCTGCCCAATATTTTTGATTCTGACTTCAAATTCGGATTCAGCGGACAATTTTACATTAAGGTTAGTTGTCAGATACATTTGGTCAAAAAACTGTCACGTAGTGTAACACAATAACTACGAAGAATAGACGTTGTACTCCGAATAAGCCAAAAATTGTTTGTGGTAATTATAACCTTGAACATTTTTTATTTCTATGTGAAGAGAAACATTTTTGGTACTATTTAAAACATGTAGAAAATAAGAAAATATCAGGCCTGTTCTGCAAATCACTTTTACTCAAATCACGTGATTTCAAATCACATGTGCCTACTAAAATCACACGTGTGATATTTTAGTGTCCCGTTTTTGTGTGATTTGGTGTGATATTCAATTGCCGAAAGCACACCGAAAAACTCAAAAACGGTATGACTTTCAGAACACCAGAAAACCGCACGTGTGTTTTCAAAAACACGTGATTTGAAATCAAGTGATTTTCAGAACAGGCCCGTATGTAAAGTTGTTTTCTAAATACATACATACTTGAGGACTTTTTCAATGGATTTAATTTTTTTTTTTTACTTAAAATAGTTCACTGAAGTGTCTAGTTCAGTGATAACCAAGCCCCGAACTAACCAAGCCACGAACGCACGCACACAAAGATATTATGTACTTGTGTGCGGTCGCAGAGACTGATGATAGTCTGATGTTTTGAAACGAACAAAGTTGTTGTATACATGTGAATTGCCGACCGTGTCTGTGTGAAAAATACGATTATTGCCTGACTCGCGAGCCTATAGAGTGGCTATCACTGGTCTAGTTTGATGAATGAAAAATGGCAAGAAAAATTGGACTTTTCAAAGCTTTAGGGACTAGTTCACATAAAAAACATAATTTTGAACATCCTTGCAATACAAGTTTGATATCCCGATTTACTTACCAATGTGACTACTCAAAAGAAAGAGATTTTTGTATATGTTAATAATCCAGAACATATTTTAATGTTTGTAGGGTCATTCGAAAAGTATAGGGTATTTTTTTTGTAACCAGCATGAGAACTTACAACGATAATACAAGAAAGAAATATTGTTGGAATGAAAATTTTTCATTATTATCTGGTAGATAATTTCATGGCATTAACGACATATTTCCGCCGTGCCTACGACTTACATGGTCCATTAGATCAGTCCAATTTTTGACTACTTTTTCTAATAAATCTGACCGTATAGCATCAATGGTGGCTAAATATTGACTTTCAATGCTTCAATAGTTGCTAGTGTGTTGGCATAAACCAATGACTTGACATAGCCCGATAAAAAGTAATCCAGAGGCGTTAAATCAGACGAGCGAGGAGGACAGTAAACAGAACACCTTCTGGAAATAAAGTTGGCACCATTTCAATTTTAAAATAAATCGATTGTTTAGAACGCTATAAGGCAAATTGCGCCATCTTGTTGGGACCAAATTTCGTTGATGTTTAGCTGATTCATTTTTTAAATCAAAAATTCAATCAGCATGGCGCAATAGCACTTACCATTAACCGTAATTGCAGCTCCTTGCACATTTCGAAAGTGCGTGTAAACCGCTATACACAGTCAATTTTAATTGTTGTAATTGTCTTCGCTCCAAATTTTATTTATTGACGTAGACATTTAACCAGAAATTAACTTCGTAAAATGAACGAAGTCCTTTATGAGCTTCGCGAAAAGATTTATTTTCTTCAAAGTAAAATTCCACAATTTGAAAGTGTTGTTCTAGCGTCCAACCATAGTTATCGATAACGAAAGTTCTAATGCAAACTAAAAAAAATAATGGTTGTTTTTTTTTTAGCTGCATTAGAATACAAAAAATTGTGTAAATTAGTCAAGTATTAAATGTCTTTTCATATTTCTTTCAAAACAAAAGCTGCTAAAAATGAAAAAAAGTTTATTAAAAACTTCAAAAAGTAAAGGTTTCTGGATAAAAATTTGAAATTTATGGGTAAAAATTAGAGACAGTATTTTTCAGCCATTTATCGACCGATCTGACTGAATTTTAGTAGCAAAATTTTTCGAGTTATATACATGTGTTTAATTTATAACAACCTAGTCCCCAGCATATCAATATTGTAGAAATTACGAACGAAATTGCAGTTTTAGCCTTCGCAACTGTGGCGGAAGGTATAAGTTGAATTACTGCCCGTAATTTAAAATTAAAATACTCCAAGTAATTATAATTTAAAATGATCTATTAAAAAAAACGTATATTTTTATTGTAATTAAACAATAAAAATTACTTGAGTTTTAGAATTTTAAAGTCACGTGTAATTGACTTTCATTTTAATTACAAACATATTTAATTGTTCATTCTTGTCACTATTGCACGTCATTATAATTTATTTTTACTTTGCTATTAATTAGAAAAAATTAAAAAAAAAAACCGCCTCACTTTACTTTATGTCTGACTCATAACTCATTTTTAAATGAACAATTCTTTATTATTTATACACATACATGCATCGCTGGATGTAGTCCGGCGGATCTACTGGGGTTTGTCAGGGAAATAATGCGGTTGTTTCTGTTGGGGGGACTGTAAAGGGGTCAATAGTTCTACGCGGTATTTTCTACAACTTACTAACTTTCTATCTTTCTTGATTTTATCCATCTTATACTTATTCTCTTTACTGTCTTCTCTTTTTTCTCTTATTGAAGGGATTCACAATGGACCAGGGTTGATAAAGTTGGTACAATTGTACTTTTTTTGGTACAATTCAAAACTAAAAAGTACGCTGGTACTCCCGTGACTCATTTGGTACTATTTCCAAATTTTTCAAACCTACATATTTATAATTGATAAACATACAATGGCAATTCGTATTTACTGTAAAATGAATTTATTGTTGGATTTAACAAAACAGCTATGATATTTCGCATTTGCCCTTTACAGGACCATTTGCACCAAACACTTAACTCCGCTACTGTGAATAGATTTTTGCATTTGTTGATTGAACGATAGCTTATGCCACATTCTAAGTTAAGTATCAGTGGCAGCATATAAGCGTGCGATTTCAAATGATATTGACAAGTTTGTAAAAGATATAGGAAACCACTTCTGCAAAAGTTCTACATAGTAGAAGAGACGAATTCCTGTCAATTATATTTTCAAATATTCTTCAACAAGTTGGTTGTCACGTCAAGAAGAAATCAACAGAATTTTGGAATAGTGGGAGCCAACTCTATTATTTTTAAGAAGATTTTACAAGCGCTAAACTAAATTTTATTATATTCGGACTTTCTACTCCTTTTCTGTTTCTGCAGTACAAATTGAAAATTGTAAACACAATAAATTTGAAAATGCAATTCGTATGAACATATTTTTAGAACGCTTAGGGCCATTATTACAACTTAAAGTTAGCTAAAGTTAAGATTAAATTGACAGATAATAATGTGTTATCTGTCAAAAAGCGTCTGTTAACTGTCGGATAACAGCTAACGCCAAGTTATAATAATGGCCCTTAAAACGCGATCGTTTAAAATTCGAGATTGCATTTTGAGAAATATTTGTAAATTTTCCACAAAAAAAGACGATAAATTCTAAAAAGTGTATGAAAACGTTCTCTGGCGGCAATAAAAAAAAATTTATGGATTTCTCGACTCTAAAACCCGCATGATACAGGCCTCTTTTCTGGAATATTTTGGAAAATCTTACTATTTTGAAAAACCCGGGGCTCGAAATTTATTTTTGACCTATGGTTTCTTTGGCAAAGTTTCTTGGAATGACTTATAGAACAAGAATCGCGATATGCTTTTGACGCGAAAAAATTTTACCCACCTTATTATTATGTATAACACTGCTTTACAAATTTTTAATTTGGAAAAGTACCAAGAACGCCACATGCCTAGATAACTTAATTGGGACCTCCTGAACACGAAAACCACTGCAATTTTTTTCCTAAGTACCGTTTTTTAGATAACGGTACTTTTCGGTGTATGGTCCCACTCAAACCCTTGTGGAGCCCAACCAAAAAGTCCAATCGAAACATATCGTTGGAAAGGTAATTCAATGCCTTTTCCGTCGATATGCTGAACATTTTTATCTGATAAGAAATGGCTGAGTAATGGATGAAAATATTGTCGTTCCACAAAATTCTTAATAAAAACTCTATTTTTCATCCGATTTTATTCAAATCATGCTTAAAATGTTGGTAGTTAAATATACTATTTGGTTAAAAAATAAAACATTTCAGATCTTTCATGTGCTAGTTATCGTAGCAATTTTATTCATGATTTTTTTTTTTGCATTTGTTGAGTATGAAAATATTGTCGTTCCACAAAATCCTTAATACAAACTTTATTTTGGTAATTAAATAAACTTTTTGGCTAAAAAATAAAACATTCCAGATATTTAATATAACGTAGAAAAAAAATGAAAAATTTTGAAAAAAAACGTAAAACATGGACAAATTTTAAACCATTTCTTATCAGATAAAAATTTTCAGCATATCAGGCATTCAATTACCTTTCCAACGATATGAAATTTATTTCGATCGGACTTTTTGGTTGGGCTCCCCAAGGGTTTGAGTGGGACCATGCACCGAAAAATACAAAAGTACGGTACTTAGAAAAAAAAAATTACAGTGGTTTTCGTGTTCAGGAGGTCCCAATTAACTTACCTAGGCATGTGGCGTTCTTGGTATTTTTTGGCTGTAAACCAGTGTAATTAATGAACAAATAAATTTTAAGTACCTTTTGTTGTATTTAATATTTGTTTTTAAAAATAAAAAAAAGATTTAGTACTATTGGGACCGAAAAAGTACAATTTCAAAAGCTCGTTGGTACGATATTGGCTTTCTCATTTATCATCCCTGCAATGGACCATATTGGTCTCCGAGTGGAGGTGTGCCCTTGGGCGCATAACCCTTCTTAACCTAACCTATACACATACATATACAATTTAAGACATCTAAAATTAAAAACAGAAAGAAATAGTTAGGCAACTCACAAAGTGTTCTATTGTGTCATATTGGTTGTATTTGCTATAATTTGATGACTGTCATAATTTTGCTTTATTTTTCATATTAATGTATTAGCGGTATTCACGGTCTGCTATTGCAGACCTTGTACATCTTGTAGGTTTGGTAAAACTTGATTTAAAACACGACAACAACAAAAAAAAAAACAATATAGATAACATTATTGCATATTATAATATTATTATATGATTGTTACCTATTTATTTTCTCTGTGCTATTTGATCAGCTGTTTTTTGATTACAATTTTAAATCGTTATTTTTCTTTAATCATTGATTTTGACGTTAATACTAGTTCATCATATGGCAATAAAACAGGCTGTTCACAACAGTGGTATATAGCCTAAAAAAGTACTTTTGCACTTAGCGCAAAAGAACACTGTGAATTGACTAAATATTTCTTTCTTATCAAATTATTTAATAGTAATGTCTTGAAAAACACTTGACTTTTCGCATAAGTAAATTTACCAATACTATCCACTCTTTTTTGTAAGCTCCAAAACACGAATTTTACAGGAGGGTTTTTAAAATCTATACGAAAAATAAAAAATGTTTTTTTTTATCTATATACAAAAAAACGTTTGTGCCGTGTATCTGCACCTAAAAACCAAGAACCGCTGGACCGATTGGCACCAAACTTTGACAATAAATTATATTAGTCGGGAGCCAGGTTTCTCTTCTCTGTTGTCGTGATATTTAGGTCCTAAATTGTATAAAACGCAAACGCAACGTTAAAAACTACATTGAAAGCAAAAACAAAATCAAAAATATTTCATAATTTTGTTGTTGCTTTCTACAGAAATTCATATTGAGTTTTTAAATTTCAAACGCTGCATATCTTGTGGCGTAGAAAATTTTAAGACGCAATATGAATTTCTGTGGAAATCAACATCAAAATTATGACAAATGATTGGCAGTGTTTTTGCTTTCTATATTATTTTTGGCGTTGCGTTGCGTTTTACACAATTAGGGCCTTAACAAAATAGTATATTTATTAAACAGCGCCGGCACCAAACAGCTAGTAACGGTTTTCACCCTTTGTATTAAGTGTACAAATCTGCTTTACTTAAAACGATTTTATACCACAAAGCGTGAGTGTCTTTTTCGTTAGTATTGTAAATTAATGTAGTTGCTGGGTTAGGGAGAGAGATAGATATAGTTTCGTCAACGTTTTTATTCTGCGTTATTTACAGTGTTTGCCATATCCAAAAATATTTTACAGCTAAATCGGCTTTAAAATAATGCTAAAAAATGCTAAAAAAAAATCCTAAACTGCCAAAAAATAATGCTAAAATTTAAATTGTATTATTTTTTTGTTATTTTAGTTAAAATACCTTTATACATGATTTATTTTTAGCCTGTATTGAATTATTTTGCATAATTCTTCCCTATAAAATTACATTATATCAAGAGAACAAACTGATTAAAACATATTTATTAAACATGAAGTCTTAAAACTATAAAGGAAATATATTTCAGTCTTTATGTACGTACATAAAAAGTTTTCAAACAAAAGGTACCATTCCATAACAAAAAATTTAGGAAACTTGACCCATAAATGGCTATTATTTAATATTTCAATAAAATTTTTATAACATGTTAAATAAAAAAATTCATTTTATAAATTAAAAACGTCATCAAATAAATATTCTTCTTCAGCTTCTGAAGAATCGATCGAGATATCATTATTATATATGTTGTTATTGCATTTTTATATGAGATCGTACAATTTTTTAAAACTATCGCAACATTTTAAACCACACCTAATATAAAGTAGCGATTTCATAGACTTTAACGTCAGTCTATTTCGAATTTTCGGTTTTAGGAGATTTATACCACTAAAAACCTATTTTAACTTCCGCGTTGCTTAATGGCAAGACCAAAAACTTCATTGCAAAAGCAGCTAATTCACTGAATGGATTTTCATTTAATGCATTTTTATATCCATATACATTTATCCTGAAATCAACTGTTGAGTTATTATTTAACAATTCGTATGAATTTAGTTTCTACCACTGATGTTCCAAAGTTGTAATTTTTTCTACAGTGAAATCAATCATTTTTTCTTTTAAATGTTCGCCTAATTTGCATTCATTTTAAACTGTTTTCTACACAAAAAAATTGAAATTGAAAATTGTTTGACAATCGTTGTCTAAGTTGACATATTAATTTAGCTATAAAATCGAGTTTGTTTTTCTATTTCAAAAGTTATGGTAGTTTTTTCGTTTCCAAAAATTTTTTTAAATCGTATTTGAGGGAAAAAATCCGCTTAACATTAAAGATTAAGATTATTTGAATATTCTTAAATTAAATAAGGTAAAAAAGTGCTAAAAATGTAGTTGAAAAATGCTTAAAAAAAAATGCTAACTGCTAAGTGAAAAATTTGCAGCTAAACCAGACAAAAAAATGCTAAATCTAGCTGCAAAAATGCCAAAATGGCCACGCTGGTTATTTAATAAACGTGTTTACTACAGCTTTTTTTTGGATTTGTGTGCAAGATATGTTAAAAACTATATGCTTGCAATGGCAAAACCTTAGGTTTATATGCCAGGACTAAAAGATTTGTATGCTATTCCTTCACATACAGTTGCTTTCTTTAAAAAGAGGTGCTCCAAGGATTGCACAGAACGATCTATACCGTCGTATAGGAAGCTGGAAATCTTGAATTCCACTCCACGGATACTCTCCAATTGAATTTTGAATGGTCTTCCACCAGTAGCTAGTTTTTCCTTTTTCCTTTTAAGAGTCTTGACTGGAACTCTACCAGTAGTTTACGAGTTTTAAATGGTCCTCCACCAATATCTATCAATTTGAGTACAAAATCGTTGGCCACTTATTTCCACAAGTAAAAAGTAAGGTTAAAACGAAAGCATGTAATTAATGCTGAGACTCGAAAAACCGTAACAAATTACGATTATACGACGCCACACATCAACCAATGCGGTGAATCGCAAAACGCACGAAAGAAAGACAAACAAGAACGACCTGATTGTCCTTAAAATATTGACAACGAGCGCGAGCTGCTTCCCCGTCCAGAGCAGTTTTACGAATGTTACTACAGCTTTTTGTTGGATTTTTCAACCACAGCGTAGTAAATTTTAGTCTAATACATTTTGTTGTTGCAGTGTTGTAAATCTAATGGCGATTTATTTTCTGAGAAATATGTTGCATAAATGGTACATGCTCTAAACAAAAGAGATAGAGCATGTACCATTTATGCAACATATTTTTCAGAAAAGAAATCGCCATTAGTACTTTAACTAAATTAATAAGGTTCACAAGGTCTGCAATGGACTTTACTATCAAGGGTGAACACCGCTAGTATTAAATAAAAAATTAAATATTTATTCAGTAATTGTTAAAAATCTTTATAAAAAAGCTTCAAGTAGATAATCTTCCAAAATATCTAAATAGAATTAGCAGATATAAGATTCGTCCACATCGCTTCCTGTAAGTGTGTCCTCGATCTTATCGACACTTCTCATTACGGTTGCCTGATTTATCGTCACGTTGATGTTTTTTGGGTTAAAAATGGGCCGTTGACGATTGAATCACCTAATAAAGTGATATATTTGTGCATTATTTGTCACCATGATGTGGAATGCCGAATTTTTCGTAGCCTGTCGCTTACTTTTGAATAACTCGACTAGTACATTCCACTGATTTAAAATCGGGCAAAATTAAGAATTCCGTACCCATGTTCTATAACTTTAGTAAGAACTTCTCGCATCGAAAAGATGTGAAACAAAATAATCTATCGTTTCTCGAAAAGTTAGAAAAAACTGTGTCTGTAACTCATGTCGAAAACTATCAAAAGAGATTAATTACGTCGTTACGTTATTAATGTCATAACATTGCACTCGAAGCCGATGTGACATTGCAGACGTTGAGAACGCCATTAACACGTATCGTTTACGGCGACCAAAATTTACTAAAATTCAAAATTTTTCAACGACTGCGGCGAAAATACAACCGTCGGCTTTACAAAATAGTGTAAAGTGCGACTTTAATGTTTGTTGTTCGCAAACGAGCTTTGAAAACATTTGTATATTTTATAAAAATAAAATAATTAAACAATGAAAAAATGTGCCAAAAACAAAATATTATTATTATTATTATTATTCTTTGTATTTTGCATTTTTACTTGTTTTTTAGTATAAGAATTTTTTTCACGCCCCATTTTTATTCGTGAGTTTAATTGACAGTTCAAAGCGGGAACTTTTCTCACCAAAATGTTACAGACACACTTACTGTAAATTGGCGAGTAATTTCTTTACGTGATAGCTTGTACTCGCCAAAAAAAATTACAGACACAGTTGAGTGAGACAAACAGCTGTTTGCTTCAATATATGGAATTTTTGATTCATTTCACACATTTTAACCGAAAAGTTTCTCGACGCGAGACTTACAGAACATGGGCACTGGATTGTTTTTAATTTTTTGTAATACCCGAGGAGCTCTACTTGGGGAACCTATATGTCTATTCACCCCAAATTCTTAACTTAAACTGGAATGCAAGTCCTTAATTAGCATCTGGAATTTTATTTCAATTCGAAGAACCGTATACAAAATCAAGAGTTTTTTACTTTTTTTTCCCAAAGTCTCCCCCTATGTGTCGCTTACGATCAATTGGTGTAACAAAAAAAAAAAAATAAACATGACTTACGAACACCTTATATATGTATTTAACATGGATAGATCCATAAAATTCTCTCACATATATATGTATACATATATATACATATGTACGGTGGGGTGTCACAAAGCCATAGGACATAAAGCCATAATGGCTTTACGATATTTATTAAACGTGTAGCATGCAATATTGATGGATCGCATTCCATATCGCAGAATGGCCTAAAATATGAAATCCAGATCGTGGATAGCGTGATAAATATTGAACGTGTAGCATTTTCATGATACGTCAGTAAAAACTGGCAAATAAAAGAAAATACGCAGTGGAAAAAATTAAACAAATGAAAGGTAAAACACAATTGACACAATTTGTGTATTTTTTCCGATCCTGCAACGACTTTGCTCCAAATTTTTCATTCCACTTTTTTCTTCAATGAAAAACAAAATAGCTAAATATGCTTTCTTTTGGTTTTCTCGCGACTTTGATAAACGACCCGCACAGCACAAAAATAACATAAATACTGACGCGATAAATATTGAACATGTAGCATACGCTCGTGATCCATCAATATTTTAAAATGGATCGCGATCCAAATATCACGATATTTATTGAACGTGTAGCAGTGCCCATACGGTTTTCGAGATATGGAGCGTTGAGTTTGTCGTATGTGGTATTTGCTGAAGCAATTTTCAAACTTCAAACTCAATTTACTCGAAACTATCGGAATTCACATACGACAATTAAATTATCAACCGACGATATGTATGTATATTTTTCTTCAAAATCTCGCTTCGATCGTTTCGCAAAAAACGGTCGATATGTTCTTGTTTTTAGAACAAAACTAGTTTCTTCATAATAATTCAAAATTAAAATCACAAATACAGAAAAATTCTGTATGGTTTTTTTAAGGAATACCCTAATTTAATACCATTTTTTACAAGTACTAATTTACTATGTTAAAATAAAATGAAGATCTGTTAAATAATATAATTTTCGCAAATAAATTATTTATTGATGAGAAAGAAATGTTTAATATTGGAAAATAAACTCGCAAAGTGCTCGTACTTGCCATTTATTTCTATGATTAAAAATTACTTTTTATTCTAAAAATATACAAGAATTTCTTTACTTACAACCACAAATAATTTTATTAACTCTAGAAAGCAGAAATATTTTATTTTATTTACAATATGCCTTTTTATGCGAAAGTTGTAATAACAACTTTAAAAATTTTGAAAAACATTGAAGTATGTATATGTATTTTAAAATAATTTTAAAAAAGTACACATATGTATCTTAAAAAAATCTTTTTTATCCGATTTTATACTTACAGAAATCAAGCTTGAATTTAAGAGAATCAAAAAATGGAAATAAAGAACAGCAGACCAATAGATTGTCACTAAATACCGATAATAAATATGCGGCGGCTGTAACATCCACAACAGCATCGACAATAGCAAGTAGTCAATATGGTAATAATAATAATAGTGGTAACAAATTTAGTGCGACAAACAAAAATAATAATCCAACTACAGCTTCCACAGAGGAGAAAAACAGCGAAAAAGAAGACAAAGATGTTGGCACAGAAAAGGATAAACGCAACAGTGATAAGAATGGAGCATTACATCAATGTATTAGCGAATTGGCTGCCTCAATAGCATCGAACGAAGATAATGCAGATAATAGTGTCATAACAAGGAAATCGGTACCCGAAAGACCACCAAAATCCACATCACATTTTGTTACGGTCATCGAAGTTAAAGAGACTAAAACAGAGCAGGGTAATAACTCATCTGTATCATTAGAACAAAATCAAGAAAACAATGGAGGAGATAGTGCAAATATGATGTCACCCTCTACATTTAGTAGTTTTGAAAGAAAACCCTCAGCTCCTCCATTATCACCGTCATTGGCTTCACCTTCACTTACGGCTTCTTCACATGCTTTATTAGATGCAAAGAAAAAAATGCCACCAAGGCAAGTGTTGGAAAATATACATATATTTTTTTAATTATTAATTTATTATTACAAAAAAAAAATATTGCCTTTATTACAGACCACCACCCAAAAATATACGGCGTGTTGAACCTCCAACCATACCAGGTTCCATACTTTCTTCATCACCCAAACGTGATTCACCATTTGCTGGTAGCACTATTCCATTGCCATCTAGCTCGGGTAGCATGTCCTCCTCCGAAAGTCCAGCAAACTCTTTGGAGAGAAATATCAAACCTTCAGATATACTGCGGCAAAAATCATCGGAATCTTTGGAGGGGAAAACATATGCTCAAAATCGTAAAACCACGCCAGAAATGAACAAATTTTTAAACAATTCGGAGTTTTTAGAAGAACTGGGTCATAAAATCAATAAAACTGAGAGTATGGAAAAAGGAAAGCGACCCGATCTTAATTACACACACAGCCCGACTGGCAGCTTGGGTCGTGCACAACAAGCACCACCATGTGGCACAACAGCTAGCGCAACAAATCGCTCGCAACACATTTCACAACCAAGGCCGCCAGCAGGTGTCAATCCAAAGACTGGCTCTTCGCCAACAAGCAGTTTAAGTAAAAGTGTCAAACTTACAGCAGCTGATAGTTCGTCAACTGGTAGTTTGGATAAGAAATCGAGAACATCGTTACAACCAGCTGATGCTGAAATTGTAGGACGCATAATTGGTTCTAAAGAATCTTTATCTTCGCAAGGCATATCGGAAATTGTGTGTACTTATATGTAATAATCCCGGAGAAAATTTATAAAATATTATTTTATATTACAGATCAAAAGCTATGAATCAGTATCTTCTTTAAGTTCAGACAGTGCAAGAGCCAATCAAATAGCTGAGAATGAACTGGAACATCTGTATGATACTGTGCCTCTAGACAATGGCGATGATGAATATGTCTACATTAAACCTGGCCGCACAGGCTCTTCTTCTAGTCGTGACGATATATCAACACCTGGCAGTATCATACCTATGAGTTCCCATGGTCATTTAAGCAGCCAAACTAGTGTTACTGATCCCGAGTCGCCTGGTCGCTCCTCCAATTATGCCAACATTAATTATTTTATACAGTATGTCAAGGGTTGTCATTTCAATATGTTTTAAATTAATGTTGATTAAAAATGTTTGTTTTTTTTTTAATAGGAAAAATAATGAAACACGTTCAAGTTCTGTGGATAGCGATGGAGAATACGAGAGTGGCATGCCAATTATGCGAACAATATCACAAGATGATCATAATATACAAACACCTGGAGCATTAAGAAAGGTAGGAACTAATGTCATTAGTTATTGCAATTCACAATTTAAAAATATAAAGGAAAAAATTTTAATTTTGTTTTTTTTTTTTAACAATTATATAAATAAAAATAACATAAAAAAGTTTGCAAGAGGGTCATCGATTTGTAAGTCTAGAACAAGGCGAAGCGTATTCATACAAGGTGGTCTTATTTTGAAAACGTTTTACAGCACTGTAAAATATTTTAAGGTTGTGTCAAAAATTCAAACAAATATTTGATTTTGTTTTTATATTAAATTGTGTTTTTTTGAAATGTGTTCACAATTTTATTCTAATTTCTTCGACCTTTTTTTAAAATGTTTTTCTTCTTTATTAATTTTTGAGCTTAAGGTCACTTCTATTTTAAATATTTGGTATATTTTAATTATCGATATTTCGATTTCCTTTGGAAATCTTCTAAATCATTAACTTATGTACCTGGATTTTCAGAAAGGTTAGAAAACTCGAATATTTATGACAAAGGGAAATATAGAATGGCACACAAGGTAAACAATAATGTTGGTAGATTATTCACAAGAATGAAAGATAGATTGCAAAAGTTAGATATGTCAAACTTAGTTTATAAAATACCTTGTGGTGGCAACAATAATGAACAATGTGCAAAATTATATGTAGGAACAACTGGGACGAAACTGAAAACTAGAATAGCAGGACATAAACATGACCAAAAATATAGAAATTATAATTCAGCACATGGTACAGCTTTATCGACTCATTGCAGGGATTTAAATCATTATCCAGATTTTGAGAACACATCCATTTTAAACGTGGAAGGTTTTAAGAAAAGAAGATATATGTTAGAAATGTTACAAATAAATAATGTTCCACTTGAAGAAAGGATTAATTTTAAAAAAGATACTGAGGGTTTAGCTCAGATTTATAGATATTTATTAAATAAAAATTAATAGGTTGACGAAAAGGGAAATAGGTTTGGAAATATGGTTGTTTTCTAAAATAAAGTTTAGACGGCTTAAGTTAGATTTGTTAAAAATTGTTTGACGAAAAAGGGAAATATTTTAAAATTGTTTTTTGTTTCCTCTTTTTAATTTTGAATTTTTTGATTTTATGATATGTTATAGTTGAATGTTTAAAAATTTTTTGAAATTTAATTTTAATTTTTATTAATTGTCAAACATAATTTTTGTTATAATATATCCTGAAGAAGATTTCCAAAGGAAATCGAAATATCGATAGTTAAAATATACCAAATATTTAAAATAGAAGTGACCTTAAGCTCAAAAATTAATAAAGAAGAAAAGAAATGTGTTCACTTAAAAAAGTTTTAAATTTTACAATTTTAATCACAAATTTTAGAATTAAGTTAAGATTCCCCAGAACAAACAGGACGGTATACCATTTTGACACAAGGTTAGTAATCAGCTGTTGCTTACGTAGCAAGATAAGTTCACCTGGTGTAAATTCGCCTTGGTCTAGAAAGAAAATTATTTTTTTTTATTTCAATAATCAGTTAAAACATTTTAACTGAAATTTTAAGACTTTATACTAAACACTTATTAAAAGTGTATTCATTCGTAAATTTTTATCTATGATTCAAAACTATATATGTGATAAAAGTTTTTGTTATATCGTCGTGATGAAGTTATCTTGCCGTATAGCACAAAATTTTTTTTTTGGGAAATCGAATCTTAAAGTTCAAATTTTTATACACAAAAATGTACGTAAAAAAAAACGTCCAATATTTTTGTCAGATATTGTGTTTGAAGTTCTTTATCGATTTATGTAAAAATATCCAAAGTCATAGAAAAAAATTTTCAAGTTATAGCCATTCCCAACAAACACCGAGGTTTGATTTCAAATTGAAAATGATTTGAAATCAAACGTTTTCTCAAACGACTAACGTTTGATAATGATTTGAAAATCAAAGCGTTCTCAACAAAAAGGGGATATTATTTTTAAATTGAAAAATGCCTTTATTTTCAACTTGCTTTCAAACTTAATTCTCAAATGTTTTTCAAATGTGGATTATAATACAATGTGGAATATAAATAAAAATATTTTATTTTTTTTAATTTAAATTTATTATTTATTTAAATAAACTGTGAGATAATTATTCGGCTCCATAGCTTAAAGATGAAATAATGTTCTTTCCGTCCTCTAATTCTTGGAAAGACAAACTACTTCGCTCCCTTTTATTTTGAGCATTGTAGCACCGCGATCGTTCAACAAACTTTCTTCACTTTCCCGTTTTATTTTCCTTTCGTATTTTTAATCATAGTAATTACCCACAAATAATTTTTATTTTTCACAAAAAATAAGCTGTTCACTTTATATTAAAATTTATTTTTAATAGTAAAACACATGTAACCACAAAGTAAAAAATGTAACTTTAATCGCCATTTTAAATGATTACATTTATTTTTCGCTTTAGTATTGCCAAGTTTATTTTTGATTTGAATTTAACATTTGACAAACATATGACATCAAATTGATAAAACATTTGATATCAAATGTTTATTTTCAAGACATTATCAATTTGAATTTAAATGTTAAATCAAACAATTGAAAAACGTTTGAGAGTTGTGTTTAATGTCAAATGATAAAGTCATTTCATATCAAAGGTTTGACTTCGTGTTTGTTGGGTTGTCACGTCCGAAAAAAATTTTCAAAATTTTAAATTTTTTAGTTTGTGTGATATAAGTCAAAATGAGGTATTAAAAACCTTTGTTCACGTGTTTTATCAATATTAAAAATTAAGTTATAATAATTTTCGAAACGAAAATTTATGCAAGTGACAAATGTATTTAGTTATAGTTTTTATATTATCGAATTTCCTTATGTATGAATAATTTTAAGGTTTATTATTACTTAAGGGTGGTCTAACCATAATGCACGATGTTAACTGTCAGTCACACCGTAACGTCAAATTTTTGTCCAACTTAATTTGACATTTCTTGGTATCAGTGCCAAATTCAACCATGGAAAGGTGTAGCATTGAGCAGCGCGTTAAGATTGCTAAAGCCTTTTACGAAAATGGGCGGTCAAATAAAAAATACATTTTGTGCACAACTTGGTTTTTTTGGTCAGCATAATCGATAAAATGTGTCAATTTAAGCTAACAGGCTCTGTAGGAAATGTGAAAACACCTGTGCAAGCATGCTTGATGCATTTTATGGCCAGGCGGCATCATCGGGCCTTACTTCTTCGAAAATGAGGTATGGTGTTCGCTATCACGAGCTGATAACGGATTTCTTTTTGCCAGAAATGGAGGATATGGACCTGGACGATAAGTAGTTCCAAAATAATGGCCATGTTAATTGGCTGTCACGATCATATGATTTAAAACCGTTGGCCTTCTTTATTTGGTAATATTTCAAATAAAAAGTGTACGACGATAAGCCAAGAACAATTCAAGAGCTAAAGGATTAGATAATTTGACACATTAACATTAAGTACATTGAACCTCAATAATGTTTTAGAGCCATTGAAAATATGGACCATAGGCCAGAGGTATGCTACCGAAGCAGCGACGAGCATGTGACCGATATTTTGTCTCACACATACATAGTTGTCATAATTCCTTCTATAATAATAAAAAATATTCAGATAATTCATTAAAAACTTTTTGTTTTATTTACAATTAACATTGTACATTATGGTTGGGCCACCCTGAATATTTAAACTTTAATTGCTTAGCAATAAAATGAATTTAGGCAATATAGCAATAATAATATAAATAGCCGTTGTGTACTACGTCCGAAAATATCTTTACATATAAAACGAAAAATGTTAAAATAGCAGTAATATTAACAAGATAGTCTCTTTTTTGTAAAATGCCTAATATACTTTGTTCACATACAACAAGATAACGCAAGATTTTTTTAATTGAAAGTTTTCATACGTTTTTTGTCGTATATCCACTGGTCTATTGAGTTATCATTTAAACAGCCTGGAAGTTTGAGAGCAAGAATGCTCAGCCATATAAATTTAAAGCACAAAAAAATATCGACTTAATTTTATATTTTTTTTTTTTTTTATCAAACAACGTTTTTCATTTAAAATAGTAATCGTAGGATTTACAAAGACCCTGATTTCTTGCAAACTTTAATTCATGTAACAATTAATTAAAGAAAAATTACATTAAACAATTAGATACTTGTTTTTTAATCTCAACTAACTGCAATTTTCTTTTTTACATTCTTTGAAAATCATATATACCCGAAAACAAAACAGAATCTAGTTTCAGCAATACTTGTGAGTACCACGTTGTCATCATCAAACAATTTTGTATTAAAAAACATAGCTAAAAATGTTAAACAATTAATTTACATAACTATTTTTGCTTGGTCCTTGTTTTTAATCTTTGCTTTTCTTTTTTGTAAATGGTGCTGGAGCTTTGTGTTAAAGAATCTTAAATATTATCTTAAGTTCAAATTTCATATTGGAATCTATGTGTTTGCAACTCTCTATCTCATTAAGTTTTGTCATATAGTTTCAGAAAAAGCCATTTCTTAGTTTGTAATTTTTTGTTTAGTTTTAATGTGCTGTTTTCAAAACACAAGACATTGGACACTCCGAAAACTGAGTGCTTTTCATGTAAATTTTACTACACGTTCAATCACTTGTGTTGTGAAAACAGCACATAAATTAATTTAACTTAACTCTTTAAACTTGTATGTCTGTTGTCATAGTCAAAAACAACATCATATTTCATGTTCATAGTTTTAAATGGAGTTTTATAATAACATGCCAACATTTTTAGGTCTCCGGAAGTCAACGTGGTAATAAAATTCGTTCCATTTTGAGTACAATTATACAAAGTGAAACAATTTATGTGGCTTGTTTAAATACCATGATACAAGTAAGTTTATTATTATTAATTAATATATATATATAGATATATAACACATTTTGGTAATATTTTTTTTTTTGCTTGTAGTACCAAAAAGCAATACATGCCACACTGGGCACATCACAACCCGTTATTAAGGAGGATGAGGAGAACACTATATTCTTTAAGATCAATGAGCTATACGATGCACACTCGGTGTTTTTGAGTGATTTAAAGTCTTTGGTAGCTCATGAGGGTGGCGATGTGCTTATTGGTGAAACATTTAAACGGTTGGCGGAAATGTTTGACCTTTACAGTGCATTTCTACACAACTATAATCAAGCCATTGAAACGGTGAAGAAATGCAGTGCTAATAATCCGCAGTTCAAGAAGATTGTCTCCACAATTGTTTTGAACTTGCAGACTGAGCAATCGCTTACTCTCGAAGATCTACTACACAAGCCAGTGGCACGAGTACAAATCAATGCTTTGATCTTTACTGATCTACTTGATTGTACGCCACAAAATCATCCAGACCATCATCCCTTGAAACAGTCTCACGACACCATTCACAAATTCCTTAAACAGTTTAATGTGGTCAATCAAAAACTACCTTCAGAGTCCAACAAGAACTTGCGCCGTATGGTAAAGAATTCATTTATTGTTGAGCTAGTCGATGGCCATCGTAAATTGCGCCATTTGTTTTTGTTCAATGATGTTATTGCATGTGCCAAATACAAGGCTTCTGGCCGGGATCGTATAGATTATGAACTTAAATGGTTTATACCTTTAAAAGATGTGGCCATTTTTGAAGAATCGGATGCTAGTGCAGAACTTAAAGAATCTAGTCCAGCCAATATATTGCAGCTAAAGACGCAGGCATGTACGGTTCGAGATCAATTGTTAATGGAGGAGAAAGATGATAAAGCCCGTAAGCCAAATGGTTTGAGAGGGGGTGAAAAATATCGTAGAAAATTGGCTGATCTGGAATCGCAATTAGTGTTGGCCTCTCCTAATCTAGTGTTTCGTATTGGCAACAAGACGTCTAACAAAACCGTTACATTCTTTTTAAGCTCAGACTTTGAACGTACTCACTGGATTGATTCCATTTTGAGTTTACAGGTAAGTTTATTTGTTACATTTCTTAATTAAAACAATATTCTAACACAAATGCATTTTATAGCAACAATGTAATATACCGGGCACTAGTAATATAAATGCTCTTGAAATCCATGCCTTCATAGTGGCCATGCAAAAGAGTATGAAAACCGAAATGGGTTCATATCTTATGCGTAATACGAATGATGAAAGTCTTTTGGTAGGAGATCTACACATGACAGTACATAACCTTAGCGGTCTAGATCACCCAGCGGATTTATATATTTCAATAGAAGTAGATTCATATGGACATTACTTCCGCAAAGCTGCCACCAAAATGATATGCCGCTCTATGAATCCAATGTGGAATGAAAGTTTTGTAGTAGAACTGGAGGGCAGCCAAAATGTACGCATATTATTATATGCTCTTCAAGATCGACCTTTACTAAGAGCTAAACATGTTTTAAAGGTAATTTTATTAAAAAAAAAAAACTAAAAACTATTTTTAACAAGAATTTAAAATTTTTTTTTTGCGCAGTTGAGCCGAAGTTGGCTAAAGGAAACACCACAAGCACGTGTCCTTAAATTGGGTGATAATTTAACTTTAAATACCACTTTACATTTTGTACCTGGCGAAGTAACATTACGGCGAGTGCCTACCTCGAAACCGGGAGCTTTATTTGGTGCCAAAATGCAACAAGTTTTAAAGTACAATTTTTTATTATATGCTTGGCCTTTAATATGATAATTTAATCGCTTAAAATGTTAACTTTCTTTAGACGCGAAAAACGTGACATTCCATTTATCATAAGTGCCTGCATACGAGAAGTTGAAAAAAGGGGTATGTCTGAAGTGGGAATTTATCGTGTCAGTGGCTCAGCTTCTGATTTGGCGAAATTGAAGAAGTCCTTTGAAACAAGTGAGTAATTTCATATTATAATGATCATGTTTTTAGTATTGATATTTATATGTTAAAAAAATTTGCATCCTTTAAAGATGCCTATGAAGCTGAACAATTACTTAAAGATGTTGATATTCACTCGGTTACCGGAATTCTTAAGTCATATTTACGTGAATTACCTGAAGCCCTATTCACCGATGTTTTGTATCCAAAATTCTTTGAAGCTTTTAGTCGTTTCAGCAACAACAATGAAGTCGAACGAATTGCTGAACTTTTGCAAGTATTCGAAGAATTGCCACAAGCCAACAAAGCTTCGATTAATCATATTTTAGATCATTTAATAAGGTATGTTTTATTTATTTTTTTAATCATATCGCTCATTTACTTCATTGGTGTCATAAGTTAAAAAACAAGATTGTTAAGCTGAGTATGCAAAAAAGGTGTGTAATATCATGATTTATATTGTGTAAACAAATTATTTGTGAATCGTTGGAAACTAAGGTTAGGTTTAATAGGCAGCCGACACGAAAACGGCTTACTTGGGTCCTTATGGCGGTTCCTTTGTGATACCCTGAGCCAGTGACCAGAGTCAATTAGTATCCACCAGACTCTTTCCTAAACAGAGAGGTCGACCTCAGTCCCACATTAGATACAGCATCCAAACATGGCAATTCTGGTCTCTCAAAATCCTAAAGCCCCAAGACCGGTTCATTGGCAGAGAAAGTAAATAAACACTGTTCCTCCTCTTCCTCATTGAAACATCAAAGTTTTTTTTTATTATTAAGCCAATGGGTCGTCATAAACTTAAGATCGTAGATCTTTAAGCATTAGCGATGTGTTTTGTGCTTTTCTATTTTTTTTTATCAAAATACGGCTCTACTAAGAAAAATTACACATGTTTTTTAAATTAAGGCACTATTAAAGTAAATGAGCCACACGTTCATATTGCATTGCGGATGATATTTGCTTAAGCAGAATCGAAAAAATTTATGTTCTTACATACGTACACATATACATGTATATATTTATATTCATATATACATACATAATATACCAAATTTAACAAATTGAGAAAAAGTACCAATTTTATGCCGTTTTTTACCCCTAAAAATTACCAATTTTATCCATACGCATACGCATACGATATCAAGCAAAATTGATCGAAACTTTTTATTTTGGTATCATGGCTCTCGTTGTCGAATGAAATGTATCGCAATTTGAGATTATAGCATTCGATATGGACTAACCAAAGACATTAAATCTCTTGAGTTTTCATTCGATACGTCAGTGTCTATCGTATGCAGAAAAATACGATAATAAACTCGATACGATAGCCTTCTCGATATCGAATGCGGTAATTAGGCCCCTGGACCGTATACCAAATTTATCAAAAATAAAAAAGTAACCATTGCCCCTTTTTTACCTCTTAAAAAGTACTTTATATTTGTAATTGGGCCATATTTATATAAACAACATTATAGGAATTATTATTTTTACTCGAAAAGCAAGATTCCAGTCACTGGACCATATGCAATCTGTATATCAAAGAGAAAAAGTACCAAAAGTACCAATTTTCCCGTTTTTATATCACAAAAAAAATTAAAACAAAAAAAAAATATATTATATTCAATATTTTTTATTTTTTTGAATTTATTCTATGCAGGGACCGAAAATAACAGTTATATTGGAACTTTAAAACAAAAGAAATTAGAATTAAATGTCGAAAAACTGATTCAAGTATACCATATTGTTCTTTATGCACTTGTCAATGATAAAATATATTGATTTTTAAAATAACAGTTATTTTTTGATTTTTATTTTTTCGAGCAAAAATAAAAGTTATTCTCTAAAGAAAAAAATGTAGTTGACTTTAAATTTTAATTTTAATGTGTAATTATAATTGGAATTTCTTATGCACATTAAAATAATTATTTAAAGTCAACTAAATTATTAAAACACATACATTTCTTTAGAGAATAACTTTTATTTTTGCTCAAAAAAATAAAAATCAAAAAATAACAGTAATTTTTGTTCAAAAAAATAAAAATCAAAAAATAAGTGTTTTCATCTGACTTTTATGAAAAAAGGAATAACGGTTACGGTCCCTGATTCTATGAGCTAAATTTCAGTTATGCATTTTATAAAGCTTTTTTGTTATAGTCCTATTTCTTCAAAAAAGCTTTATAAGAAAAATATAATTAAAAATAAAATTAAATTAGAAAAAATAGAATTAGACTGAAGTCGCTTCAACAATTGAAGCACAGCCGCGAATAACGTTTTAAGTTACAAAATAATAATTTTTCAGGAGAGCAAAAAAACGTTTTTTGACAGGCAGTATTATTTGTTTTAAAAAACGTTTTTTCTATTATTAAAAATAATGATAATAAAAACTTTTATGAAAAAGGCTTTTAAAACATTATTCCGCACTGCAAGACCATTTCGGTTACATCATTTTCATAGTTACTTACAACGTTCTTCCACTGGCTTTACAACGTTATTCGCGGCTGTGCTTCAATTTTAATCTGGGCCATATGCTATCTCTTCACCAAATTTTTCGAAAAGATAAAAAGTACCAAAGTTTAATGTAGTCTTTAAACTAGGCTTGTGTCGTTCTTGAATGAATTACTTCAACTGAATGATTCACTTAAGTGAAAGAATGAAATATTTCCGTATTTTCTTTCCATTTCTTTCATCTTTCGTTTGTTATGCTTTTTCTCTTCTATTTGTCATTTATTGAAATTTAGTTTTTTTAATTACTTCGTCAAAAATTACATCTTTCAAAACCAATCTGAATTTTTACATACGAAAGCATCCTAAATGTGTGCGTATTAAACATATTTCTAAAACAACTATTTAACATTAAAACTAAAATCTAATTTCAATTTACTATAAAAACACGTTTTTTTTTTCAAATATAAATTTAGTCATTCCTCAAAAGCAGTAGGCACTTCATTCTGAAAGCTGTGTGTCATTTAGAAAGGTGAAAGCCCATATGGGTAATTCCAAAGTGTTGAACGTGACAGTCGCACGCCTCAAAAATGCAATAACATTTTAAACAAAAAATATTTGTACGTTCTATTAACCCTTAAATGATAGCACTAAGAAAGCACTGTTATCTATGCTAAAGTTTATGGAGCACGCGATTCTAGGTCAAAGATAATGGCAAAAGAAGTAGCGGTTCGAAAGTGAAAAAACAGAAGTAGTTTTTGTGGCCATGTATAACGAGGTGTAATTGAACGAAACCTGGCACAATTTTTTAGTCAAACTACTATCAGAATTTTACGTAGCAATGTAACATTAAAATGTCTTTGGTTTGATTCCAAAATCGTCTGTATTTTCTTTTTTTTAAGCCAAAATCTGGGTCGATACGTGACATTTCGAATGTGAATTTTTTTCCGTAATAATTCAACTGAATAATGATTAAAATAAAATAAAAATTTACCGTTTATCCGAATAACATATATCTCTTTGAACTCTTCCTTAGATTACAGACCATGTTAGAAATTTTTTTTGGAATAATTTATATCAAATATCACCTCTTTTAAGAAAGATAAATATTAAAGAAAACATACAATAAAACATTCTCACAAATAAGAAATTACGTTTGCACAACTTTGCAGTCTGATTGTTCATCTAAGTGAACAAATTTATGAGTTAATTTATAAAATTAGTAAAATCTAAATATTTCTTTATAACAATATCGTAAAATAATCAGCTTTTATTAACTTTTAAATTTTCGGTCACGGTGGACTTTTGACGGAAATGCCCATATGCAGTCTGTATACCAAATTTATTAAAAAGTACCAAAGTACCAATTTTTTCTTAATTTTTACCTCTTTAAAAGTACCCTATTTTTGAATCTGGTCCATATTCTATCCGTTTACCAAATTTCATCCATAAACATTAGACTGGTCCTTATTTTCTGACTTTAAAGCAGTACTCCCCTAAAATTTTATTTTTAGCATAAAAATCATTCTGTAAAATTTTCAAATCGATATCCTAATATTAACACGTTCCTCATTGAGGTTGAACGTACATCGCACATATGCACATTTAAGCCTCAATGAGGCACGTGTTAATATTAAAATATCGATTTGAAACTTTTACAGAATGATTATGCTAAAAATAACATTTAGGGGGGGGGGGGGGGGTCCTGCCTAAAAATTTTAAAGTTAGAAAATAAGACCGACCAGTCTAATATACATTGAGCGGTTTTCGCGTAATTGAGATCCATATTAACAAACATGCAAACTTTTACATTTAAAATATTAGTAGGATATGTATTCCCGCCGTTCCAGTGTGAAAAAAAGTCATACTCGAAATAAAAGAAAAAAATTTAACATTTTATTTTCAAAGAAAATAAGAAAATTTACGTTGATTTTTTTTAAATTACCACACATTTTGCTACAATCCAAACAAACAATGGTTACTTTTATTTTTCAAAAAAAAAATAAAGTTGTTGATTTTATTGAACCACTTTAATTTTTGGTCAAAAAATTAAAGTAATTAAATAACAGTTATTTCCTTAAAAGTATTTATATTTTATGAAAATCTACTTAATAACGAAAAAAATGATATACTGGACTTGGTGCCGTATATTTCCTTTTTTTGTGAATATTCTAAAATCAATGTTATTTTCATTTCCACATTTTTCTAGGGTAAAATCAAAAAAAATTAAAGAAAACTTTTTCATAAAAAAATAGTCTCAAATATTAAATATTTTCTATCGTTTTTTTTTAATCGCCTAGAATTGGGCGTTGCCAATTAAAGTTTTGTAATTAATTACAGACCTTATTACATGTAGTTGATATTGATATTACCAATTACCTACTTAATATGGAGGGCTCAGAGCTAAAGCGAACCAAGTCAAAAATGAAAATTCGATAATATTTTGAGTTTGAGTAAGTGAATTTCCATTAATTTCTGGAGCCATTGACATGGGTTGATTACCGTTACCTTTGGAATGAAAAACTTTTTGATTTAGTCCGTTAGAGAACTCGATAGAGTTAAACTTTGCGAAGAATTTCACACCAGTTTTAAAATACATATATGGGCATTTCCTGGGGTCACGAACGTACGTTCGTACGCTTTTGATGTACAAATAATATAGAAAAACAAAACTTTTCCTAACATTTTTTTTGCGATTCGATAGCATTTGGGTAGCTCTATGTTTAGTACAAAATTTGGATTTCATCGTGTTTAAGTTTTCATAATAAGAGTTATAAACGTGTGGTCACGAACGTACTCAAAATAGAAGTCAACTTCGGCTGACAGTAGTGAAATGTAAAAATCTGCGTAATGAAACAGAATTTTCAAAAGTGATTAATTTATTTTAAAAGTGTATTAATGTAGGTCCCCATCCAGTATTTACAAAATAAAATATCTCTCTTTGTTTTTGTTTAATTGGCTTATGTCGCGAACGTACGATTTTTCCATGTGTTTTTTTTTTTTATTATTATCACCATGTATTTTACCATAAATGTCTTCAAATTTCCTTAACAAAAAAACTTAATACTCCTTTTACAATTGACTGTAATGGAGAGATTATGAAGAAAGAGTGTAAACATAACATATTTTTTGCATGTAAAATAAGTATATAAAAATGTCGTTAGAAGTAGAAAATACAGGAAATTATAAAATTTTCCAGTTTCCAGACCAATTTCTTCAAGTAAAACAGCTCAGATATGCTAGGAAACAATTCTTTTATAAGAACATAGCCTTTTTTCTATTAAGAAACAATTAAAGACGATGATAATCAACATTTTATTTTTTCGTCCTGGTAGACCATTCTGGGGAAATGCCCATATGCATTTTATTTTATGACTTGGTTCGGTTCAGCTTTGAACCCTCCATATAATAAGTGATTACAAATTACAATATACCAAACAAGGAAAACATACCAATAGAAACCAAATTGCTAATATTCAATTTCATGTAATTAGTAATTGAAAAGTAATTGGCAACGCCCAAGTCTGAAATCATCATACATACATATTTTTATATATTTAAAATACTAATTTAATATCAAACAAAATTGTAATCCTCTTTCCTTCCCCATTAAAAAAAAACAGAGTGCACAATAGAGAAGTCGATAACAAAATGTCTCTGCACAATCTAGCCATGGTATTTGGTCCCACTCTTTTAAGGCCAGGCGCAACACAAACCAAACAAAAAGATCTACTAGCATCTGGTACAGTCGATGTAATGGCACAGGCTGGTATACTGTATTGTTTTCTACAGGCTCGTATGCAACATGAAAAAGATGCCGGGAATATCTAAAAATGTTAACATTGTGCTGTTTAAGACTGTCAAGTTCACTCTTCGGCAAACGAGAGAAATTCTCAACAAATAGTAGTTGAATGATTGTTTCGAATTTCGCTTTGGTAACAGATAGAGTGAATGGTAATTGGGTCATATTTTGTTTATTAATATTTGAAATATTATTATTCCATAGCTCAAGTAATTCTAACAGGTTAATAATTATAGAAAATATGATATTTTTATATATATACAAAAACAACCTACACTATATATATATATATATATATATATATATATTATGCATTTTATGTAAATATACAACTAACACATACATAAACATTTATACACATACATACATACATAATTGTCTTTATAACATCATCAGCTTGAATGATGTTGTTTAGTTAAAAGCGTTTATAGCAAACCTTAATGCTTTAAAGCTGTTTATTAATCCTAAAATCTAATCAAAAATATAGATAAAGAAGAAATCAGTTAAATTATAAAAGAGAATCAATCTAAATAGTAGTTTCTTGCTTTTTTCCCCGAACTTACCGAGGTACATACACACATATGTATGTATATGTAATAAAACTTATCTTATAATGTATTACCGCTCCTTAATTATTATATTCTATATTTTATAAAAATTTTATTATTATATGAATATTATAAGTATTACTTTAATATATACTACAATTATTATTACATAGCTGATTTATGGGATAGACATAAATCAATACTCGTTCGTTTGTATTGTATGTACTTTATTTCATCTAAAATCAAATTATTTTCAGAAATGCTTAAAAAAGAAGAAAAAACAAAAGAAAATAAAATATACATTTTTAATGTAAAACAAGAAACACCTTAATAAAACTATTGCAAGTATTGAGAAAACATATTTTTAAACACAAACTATTAATTATCACATTTAAAATTATGCAAAAACACAAAAAAAAACATCATCAGGATGATGAAATACATACAAACATACACATTTATTTAAAATTAAAAATTAAAATGAGAGCAATAACTGAATGGTTGCAAAAAAAAATCAGAAAAGAATAAAAATTTATAAAATTTAAATTGTTTAAACATTTGTAAAATGATATATTAAACAAAAATAATAAAACATTTGTGTACTGTTTATTTATTTCAACACTATCCTAGTTGGCCCATGTCACGGAGTAGAGTGCAACTTGGCGTTTATATTTATCGAAAATTAATTTTTACTGTTGCGCTCGACTTTAAACATAGGTTAGGTTAGGTTCCATTGGCAGCCGCGATCGAGCACAGCTCACTAGTGCCCGGCAATTGGTTTACGTTGTGTTACTACCATGTTTCACCAACTTTCAACCAAAATTGTAAAATTTTTCATTTATTCTTAAGCGGCTCATACACTTGCAATAAAATTGTTAATTTTTACGTATTGTACAATTATATAGAAGGTGGCACAATATATATTGTCAAAAACCAAAAAAGTTTTTATTTTTATTACACGGAGAACAGAAAGTGACATGTGTTGGCAAAATTGTACAATGGTGTTTATGTTATTCCTATAGGTTATGTTAACCTTTTTTTGGATGAATGAAACTATTGTGCGACTTATTACATAATATAGGACAGAATGGAAATAATATGGGGAATAGCATATGCAATAACATTGTACATATGTATATGGGTTTGCTTGAAAATTTTTAAGTATGTATTACATTTTACAGAAAAAAATTGCGATTTTTTTTAGTTGAACTGCCGATTTTTAATTTGAAATTTTGATATTTAGTTAGGCTTGAGCTCTCTCTCTTGTACGAGATGGGTCAGGGTATTATTCTCGAGCGAATTTCGGATCATAGGACTATGACCCTGGACTTCGGTGCAAAAACGCCAGTGGAGTTCCCGGATAGGGGAATTTGGCGTGGATCCAATGGACTGCTTGAGGGGTGGGCAGTATTTACGGATGGATCCAAGATGGAAACCGGCACTGGTGCCGGTGTATATATCGCGGACACCGAGGTGAAAAGGTCATTCAGACTCGCCGATGAGTGCAGTGTCTTCCAGTCTGAGATCCTAGCGATCTGGAGGGCGACAGAGGTGATACTGGAACACATCGTGGGTATATCTGTGGTGACAATTTACGTCGATAATCAGGCGGCTCTTAGGGCATTGACAAATTATACGGTGCGATTGTGCCTGGTTGCTCGGTGTAGGAATGCTCTTGGTGAACTCATGGAGGCATTCAATGTAAGGCTGTGTTGGGTACCTGGACACTGCATGGTTGATGGAAATGAGGTGGCTGACGAACACGCGAGAAGGGGTTCGAATCTGGACTTAGCGGTAAGGTACAGGGGGGTTAAGCCCCCCTATGTTACTATGGGGTGATACGGGAAAAATTCCGTGTTGACGTTAACCGATCCTGGAGGGACAGAACGGATTGCAGGGTGTCCAGGGCACTATGGCCCAGATTGGACGCGGGGGCAACCAGGGTTCTACTGGGATTGGATAGGGGTAGTCTTAGAACACTTATAGGGTTCTTGACGGGTCATTGTCCTGTCAGGGCTTTTGTGGGCAGATGGGACAACGCCATACCGGACTTCTGCAGATTGTGCGATGATTCAGAGGAGCTGGAAACGATCGAGCATGTACTGTGCCATTTTCCCAGGATGCAGGGTTTCAGGAGGAAGTGGCTAGGAGATAGGTTTCACGACGAACTGGGGTACATCGCTGGATGTAGTCCGGCTGATCTACTGGGGTTTGTCAGGGAAATAGTGCGGCTGTTTCTGTTGAGGGGACTGTAGGGAGGGCAATAGTTCTACGCGACATCTACTAACTTTCTATATTTCTTGTTTCTATCCATCCCATACTTCTTTTCTTTACTGTCTCTTCTTTTTTCTTTTAATTGAAGGGATTCACAATGGACCGTATTGGTCTCCGAGTGGAAGTGTGCCCTTGGGCGCATAACCCATCTTAACCTAACCTAACCTAGGCTTGAGCTCATCAAATTTAATTTTCATTAAATTATTTTTTTGGGGCGGCCCTATGTTCCACAGGGAATTAAAGGATTACATATTTATATATATATATATATATATATATATATATATATATATTTATATATTAACTGAAGGAAAAAATTTTACAACAATTTACGTTTCGAAAATAACCACATCCTCATGAACAGCATGAGGCTTATTCTGAATTGCGATGCGAAAATGCATAAATGCGAACAATTGCTATTCTGTATTGCGATATTCGCAAAGTTTTTTTTTAATCGCATTTCAAATGCGAAAAGGTGACAAGTCGGTATTCTACATTGCGAAAGCAAATGTCAAATTCGCAAAATTTATTCGACAACAAAATAGCATTGGCAAAGTACAAACATGTAAGTGAAAGATAATATTTTATTTATTTATTCATCATACATATGTATATTTATTATTTAATTCAGGGAAGCAAGCAATAAGACCACCAAATCGAGTCAATTTGAAATAATGATAGAATATATGAATAAGCACAGCCAATTGGCAAGAGGCCATTTGAAAACACCAAATACACATCAGTCGGCCAATACTTTGTGGCAAACTTTAACTGAAGAACTAAATATCAATGGACCACCTATTAGAGCAGCTGCAGGATGGAAAAAAGTATGAAATATATAAACCAGTTCAAAAATATTTGACTTTAATTTTAATTGGTTTTGGCCGATTTTAAAGTACACACGAAACAGAAGTTTAGGCGAAATAAAACCGACATTGGCGGCACTGGCGGTGGCCTTAGCCTCCCTTAGAGGAGCAAGTTGTGAAATTGTTAAACATGACGGATTCCCTAATGGATTACCGGGCGCACTTTCCTTCGAGGCAACAACTGCTTGCAATCTTGAAAATAATGGTGAAGACATGGCTGTAATGTTATTTAAGACATATACAAATGCTTCTTTATTCAATATATGTAAAATTTTTTATAAAGCTGAAAAAAGAAATATTCTGCATAAGTAAACGTTTATTTTTTGCAAGCATCAAAATAAATTATCTTTTTTTCATTCATGCTTAGAATATCGGATTTGCTTCTAAGCAATCTTCTCTGTATCCTTTCATTTGGCTCATGCCCTTCTTCGTCGTCGAACCACAGAACAGAATCCATTTTCCTAAATAAATTTTATAAACAATTTTCACAGCCAAACACAAACATTTTATTTATTTTTGACGTTTGTTGACACTATCGTTTATTTGAGCAGCGTTGCCACGATAAATTGCGAATGCGATTGCGAAAGTCTAACAGAATACCAATTTTCTTTCGCATCGCATTTCATTTGCACCACTGCGGTGCCTGTCAGCCAACAGTCAATCATCAATCTTAAACCAATGATATTGGTGGTTCAAAATTTTCTGTAATTAATTGTAATTTTTCAATTTTATTCACAAGTTACTTCCTTTTCTTCTGTTTTTTTTTATAAATAAATATAACTTAAAATTTTGAAAACTATCACAAAACAGAGCTTATTAACTAGTGTTTTTTGATTATTACGATGCAGGTTCCCCTTATAAAATGTAAGTATAACTCTTCTGGCCAGTAAGGTTTCTTGTTGTTATTGCGGTACAGCTGGTAAGTTTTCAATAAACCCATTATCTTGAGTCTTTTTATGTGACGAGTAGATTTTCTTTTATATTTTTGAAATATTCTCGAATTAGGTTTAACGGACTTATTGGCACCAATGTTTTTTTCCAAATCATTTTATTGTGAGTTTTTTGTTTCTATTTTCCCCTATTACCCACACAAGCTTCCTCTTCAATTATGGAACAGCTTTCAGTGTCGCTGTATTCCAAAAGCTTGATTTTCTTTTTATCAATCTAGATAGTACTAAAAATGCTACAAATAAATATTTTTATTGTTTATCTACATTTGACGATAGAGAATTCAATGTGTTTACGCCGTAAGATCTGTTTCACTATTATATTCAAAAATAATTAGGGGTGTGCTGGAAATCGAAAACGTTAAACGCAAGAATTTTAAAAGCCGTTTTTAAAAAGATTTCTGTAATAAAAGAATTTTATGACAAATATTTCTCTATTGAACAGAATTTTACAACAAAAATTATAAAAATTAGATTAAAAGTGTAGTTTAAAGCCCCTATTACGTTTTACAACTCAACTCAGTTGAGTTGTAATAAAGACAACTGGTTGTGATCAGTTGTAATTTTTGTTATGTTTTTGTTCAGCGCAATTTAGTAAAGTTGTAAACCATAATACAAAAATTAAGAAACTGAGTTGAGTTGTAAACCTTAATAGGGGCCTAAGACGATGTGCTGGTGGAGAACCATTTAAAACTCAGGGGGTCTACTCTCTATTGCGATGCGAAAACAATTTCGATGCGAAAGCTAAATGCCAACTTCGTACTCTCTATCACTTTCGCAAAATTTTCTGAAAAATAAAGCGATTGTGGTTATAAAAATTAAAGATGGCGCGGATTTACAGAAATGAAATGCCAAAGTGTGTAAAAATATTTGAAATTGAAAAATTTAAATAAAATAAAGTGATGATTTACGAAAAGAAAAAAAATTAAAAGATGCGAAAGACACATGCGCAAACGTATTGAAGAGCACCAATCGCTAGATTTGCTACAATTTTCTTTCGCATCGCAATAGAGAGTAGCCCCCCAGATTGCTTGCTAGTTGAGACTAAAATACTCTGCACCGTATTCTGGAAGTTTCTTTACAAACGCCGAGGTTGACCGATGACTATGACAATTTTAATTGTGACACCCTGGCATATAACTAATTTTCAGTTAGCCAAAAACTTTTAGTTAAAGTCAAAGCGAATTCATTTGCCAATTGGCCTTGCGAGTTCACCTGCTATGAATTCGCCATGGCCTCGAGATATCTGTAATGATTTCGACTTGCAAAAATAGTTATTTTTCAAAAAAGTTGTAAACGTTTATTTACATAAATTTTAAATTTGCTTAAATAAAATACAAAAACTAATTGCAGTAGACTAATTACAAAAAAAAATATACATAAAATAATATACATGTATTTACATAGTTTATTCATCTTCATCGTCATTTTCTAAGCTCTTAACATTGCTCTCAGCATCGAATACCGTACGTTTGCTGCGCTTTAACATACTATTTTGATGTAAACTATTAAGTTCATCGGCTGCTCTTTTTCTTAAAGTATCAACATCTTCGTCAGTTGTTGAGGCCCATTCGAGCACAATGCGCCTACCGTACAAATGAGTACTCTGACTCAAAGCATCAAAAGCTTTTTTAGCATCACTTTTGGTAATAAAATCAACAAAGCCAAAACCACGGTGGGAATCCTCGCCCGGTGACATCTTTTTTGGTAAACGTACTGAACGTAGTTCGCCAAAAGCCCTAAAAAAAACATTTCATATACAAATATTTACTTAATTTCCGAATACTTACTTAAAAATATCACGAACTTCTTTAACATGAGCCTGAAAAGGTATATTGCGCACAAGAATTTTTGTACCCGTTTGCTTAGTTAACTCAACCTTTTTGCGTCGACCCTGATTATTAACAGCTGACCTAATAAAAATATAGGGTTACGTATATATACATTAGCGTGGCCGTTAGTTGTATGGAGAACTTTTTTTTTTTGATTTCTTATATTCTCCCCCCCCCCCCCAAATCGGTTCAGTTTTATGTAAAAAAAAATACAAAAAAATTTCGTAGCAATAAGTTGTGTTTTAGGGGGGGCGTCGGCCCCTCAAAGTTTGCCATCAAGCCATTTATTCAAATGTAATTTGTTTGCATATGACTATCTCTTAAAAACAACATTTTACAAGAACATGATAAATGGCAATATTTTAGCTCTTCTAGTCAACAACATTAGCCTCGAAGAAAGTTTTTTGCTAAAATTAATATTTAAGAAAATAATTAAGAAAATAACAACAAAATTCCAAACATTTTATATACGTTTTATATATATAAAAGAGGGATTTAATGTCAAGTGAACTAATTTTGAAATCGATGTCTTTCGATTTGGATGAAATTTGCACCACCGTTAGTCCCATTGAATAGTAGTTCAGACACAAATTTTCAACAAGATCGGTCAAAAAGTTTCTGAGTTTGGGAGGGTCAAAGTTTGAAATTTTGGCCATACAGGTGTTCTTTCACATCCATGTAACTTATTACCAATTGGGGTTAGCAAAATTTGTCTCAAGCAGCTTAGATAGCTATTTAATCAATCTTTTTAATCTTTTTGGTTTTTTTAAAAAATTTTTTAACATATTTTTTTTATATTTAAAACTTTTTTTTTTTTTTTTTTGCCAAGTTGTAAATTTAAAAAAAAAATTTTAAAAAATTCAAAAAAAAACAAAAAAATTTTTTTTTTAAAGATTGATCAAATAGCTATCTAAGCTGCTTGGGACAAATTTTGCTAACCCCAATTGGTAATAAGTTACATGGATATGAAAGAACACCTATATGGCCAAAATTTCAAACTTTGACCCCCCCAAACTCAGAAACTTTTTGACCATGTAATTATTTTCTTAAATATTAATTTTAGCAAAAAACTTTCTTCGAGGCTAATGTTGTTGACTAGAAGAGCTAAAATATTGCCATATATCATGTTCTTGTAAAATGTTGTTTTTAAGAGATAGTCATATGCAAACAAATTACATTTGAATAAATGGCTTGATGGCAAACTTTGAGGGGCCGACGCCCCCCCTAAAACACAACTTATCGCTACGAAATTTTTTTGTATTTTTTTTTACATAAAACTGAACCGATTTGGGGGGGGGGAGAATATAAGAAATCAAAAAAAAGAAAATAACGGCCACCCTAATATACATAAGTACACATAATTTATAGATACAAATATAACATACTTAAGAATACGATCACTACGTTTAAGTTCTACTTGATTGCCATCAATATTTGTAAACTGCATATTCTTTAAAGCATTATCCGCTGTAGCAGATTTCTTAAACTGTATAAAACCATAACCGAGAGACGAAAAGCTTTTGGGATTTGTGGGGTCCTTACGTTTAGCGATTTCAACTGTATGTATGGGACCTAATAATTTAAAGTGGTTATAGACGGTTTCTTGTTCCGTTTTAAAATTCAAATTCCTTAAGAAAAGTGTTGTATTCGGCTCAGGTAATTCATTTCCATCATCTTCCTCCAGATCTTCTTCTTTAGTTTGTTGATTGGCATTTGTGTCAGGTTCTTTTGCGTCATTTGCTTGTGTAGGTTCAGTTTTTATTTTAGGTACCAATGGTTCTCCTGAAAGACTGGTAGTAAACGTATGTTCTGGTCCCCATTCTAAATATAGGGGAACATTTTTAAACTTACTGTAGGCCAACTTTTTAAACGCTAGTTTTGCTTCTGAAGGATCGCAGTACTCAATAATCGCTGTTACACCACTAGGCGGTAATACAATTCTGCCTATTGGCCCAAATTTACCGAATATGGGCGTTAAATCTTGTACTGTTGTCTCGGCTGGTAGATTTTTCGCTAGAATTATAGTTTTTGAACGTTTAATATTCTGAGAGTCAAAAGCATTTACATGCACTCCATTATCTTCTAAAAATTTCTTCGTTTCGACAACAATTTGTGCTTCTCCTAAAGCAATGCGCACAGCAGCACTGGAACCACCTTCATCAGTATCCAAAATATGCTGTTTAGAAGTGTCAAACTTTTTGGATAAAATTTCCGCTATTGCATTTGAACCCAAAAACAAGGTATTCCAATTAACGGAATTTTGTGCATTTTTCTTTAATTTAAGTGCTTTTTTCTGTTTAAAAGTGAGAGCACTGTCATTTTCATCCTGCTCCTCGTCATCCTTACTACTTTTACCGGGTATTAAATGCAACAAACGACCATTAAATGTTGTACCATCCAAATTATTAAAAGCTTGAACAGCATGCTCGGGCATCAGATAAGTAACAGTACCAAAACCTTTAATTTGTCTTGTCGCTGCATCTACGGGAAGATTTAGTTCTGCGACAGGACCATATTGTTCAAACAATTTCTGTAAATCATCTTCATTTACAGTATAAGCCAAATTGCGAAAGAATATTTTTCCCGATTCTGATATATCTTCTTCATTATTTAAACTCGCCTCTTGGGTTTTCCATTTCGAGTTTTTGTTTGTCATGTCCTTTATTTCGTGATCTCCTTTTCCCGCCTGTTTGGCTTTGGTAATCTTATTTTTCTCTGTAAAATCGGAGAAAAACACCTGTTTTCCTTTAATAAAACTTTTATTCTTTAACATAGCCTTGGTCATGTCTTTTTCACTCTTGAAGCCAACATAGCAGAATCCATGCACGTTGGTAGGTAAACGCACGGAGTAGGGCTTTAAAGGTTTAAAGAATTTTATAATGTCCTGACGTTTAGTCTTATAGGGAACATTGTGAATTTTTATAGTAAACAAATCAATATTAGATTGTTTAGACTTTCCAGAAGATTTTCCGACTTCCGAACAAACCATTAAGGATTTCATATATTCTAAATCGCTGATGGGCTTTTCTGCCAATTTATCTCCCTCTTCTTCAGTTTCATTTTCTTTCGCATTTTCGGATTTGTCTGACTTGTTGTTTTCCACTTCGTCATTATCATTATTGTCTTCTTGCTCATCAACTTCGGATTGAACTGCCTCAGCTGCATCGTTGGCCCACAAGGAACGTTTAGTTTCGTGGGCTTTCATAAACTCTTGAAATTCAGGATCATCTTTGTGTTTTCCTATAATTTCATCCAATTTGTTTTCCGTTTTGTCCTTTTCTTTAACCTTGAAAGATGTTTCTTTTAACTTTCTCGCTAAATCCATTTCCTTTTTATTGTCTTTGGCATGTTTACTCCACGACAGGGGCTTATCCTCACTGCCCAAATTTGCACACATTTCCACACGTATACGATTTGTTTGGATGCAGGTGTTGTTAAAAAATTTAATGGCTTGTTCAGCTTCATTATTAGTTTGATAGCCAATAAAACAAAACTGACGAAATTTACCATCAGCAGTATATTTTAACTGCATATCTGTGATTGTGCCTTTGGCACCAAAAAGATTTCGCAGTTTATCCTCTGTAATCTAGTAACAAGATATAATTATTTTTCAAATAATGTTTCATTGAACATACACTTACATTTTTGGGTAGCTGTTTAACAATAATTCTCGACATCTTTATTTACATATAAAGTGAATTTTTTGATAAAATTTTTAACTCTGTTCACGATTTAGGAAAACGTTCAGAAATTACATTGTTTATGTACTAAAAAGACATACACGTGAGACATTTTATAGATGCCAGACTTTTTCTTTGTTGAGGTGAGTTAAAGAAAACCAGCTTTTACAAATATGGCAGCACATTTGTTTAATAAACCGTTAATAAAAAGGTGCAAAATTTGAATCTTAGGCCATGTTCTAAAAATGGTCCGATGATGCCGCCAAAGTGTTAACCGTTCCTAAAGGTGCATTTTGTGGATTGATCTCACTGCATATGCGGCAATTTTGTTCATTAAAAACCCCGTTAAGCCAAACATGATCCTTAAGCAATTAAAATCACGAAGTCGTTTATTAGTTTCGCGAATCAGTTATTGATTTTCAAAGCAAATTTGCATAATTTGGAAACATTGTTTATTCATGAATCTAGTTATGATTATTTTCCAGAGTATACTTTATCATAAATGTCTTTTAACTCTTCTTACCTAGTATTTTCAACCATGGCCGAGGAGTCTACTGGGAATCTCAGGAAGATCGTTTTTGAAAGTCGACGAGTGCATTTTTTGACCGTAGAAGATTCCTTGCACTGGAGAAATTGTTAAGATGTGTATTAAGATTATCTACCGAACCTTTCAGAAAGCATGTATTTATTTATTTATTTGTTATTACTAATACATACACACTTTTCCAACTGTCTTGCCTACCGTCTTGGTACAACTACATGGCTGTGCCATGTTTACTGTCTTGCAAATTTTGCAGACAGTAAAATTGGACAGTGATTTGACAATTCGTCGGCTCATTATTGGTTTGACCTACCGACAATTTTTAAACAAATTGAGTTAGGTATGGGGTATATATATTTTAAATACCCCCTTTCTGAATCCAAAACGGGGTTCACCAACTTTTTTATGGTTTCTGAGATAATAAGCATTAAAGTTGCTCCATATCAAATATTTTAAAGTTTATTAAGTATTGTTTTGCTCTACACGCCACTGTTTGGCGAATGCTGAAAATTCTTCATACAAAAAAGGACAAAATAAACTGCACTCTTTATTTGCTTCATTGCCGTAAGAAAACAATTGTTAAAGCGAAAGAAAAATAAAATGAAATCAAGAAAATAAATTTTACTCCTGCTTCGCTTCATTGCCGAAAGAAAAAAGTATGTAGTAAAAGCAAAAGCAAAATATAATGTCAAGAACTCAATACACAGCAGTAATTATACGTATGCAGCAAAAAAGCTTATTTTTAGAAATAAATTTAGAAAAGTGGTGTATGCGGCACAAACAATAATTTTCACTTTCAATAAAATACTATTAACTTCTAAGTTCGTTAATGAACGTTCACATAAATTTACATTTTCCTTCAAAACATATGTCAGAAGCAGTGGCGAAAATATAAAAAAACAAGTAAGAGTGCTATATTCGGCTATGCCGAATCTTATATACCCTTCACCATGGTTTGGAAAGAACAGAAGTTTATATATATATTTAAATACATGTATATATACATGTATATTTATAAAATATATATCGTTTAGTTTTATTTAATTATTTGCACATGATTGCGTGCTATTAAATATATTAAAAGTTTAATTAATATATAGCACGTTAAGTTTTGATCGAATTTCAGTATTTGGTCATGCCGACATCTTAAAGTATAAAATTACCATTTACTTTGGTGATAAAACTTGTAGTCGGGAAGTTCTATGGTTCACGAAAATAGGTATTAAAAAAAAACTATATTTTTGACATTACTTTTTTTTTACCGATATTCCGAGTTTTTCTAAAGATTTCCGATATTTTGATATCTAAAACGTATGAATAGGTCATAATACAGCTCTAAAATTTTAGTTTTTATAAAAATGTTAATGTTTTTAGTCCTTTTTTGGAATATTTTGCACATAACTTAACCATTTTTAACCGATTTGGCAGATTTATATACCAATGTGCTTAAAAATAATATTTCCATTAAATTGGCTTATAGGCATATATATATATATATACCTACATATTTGTACATATATTTAAGCAAACTTAATTATAAAAAAAACAAACTTAATTATAAAATAAAAAACAAACTTAATTATAAACAAGTAAGAGTGCTATATTCGGCTATGCCGAATCTTATATACCCTTCACCATGGTTTGGAAAGAACAGAAGTTTATATATATATTTAAATACATGTATATATACATGTATATTTATAAAATATATATCGTTTAGTTTTATTTAATTATTTGCACATGATTGCGTGCTATTTAATATATTAAAAGTTTAATTAATATATAGCACGTTAAGTTTTGATCGAATTTCAGTATTTGGTCATGCCGACATCTTAAAGTATAAAATTACCATTTACTTTGGTGATAAAACTTGTAGTCGGGAAGTTCTATGGTTCACGAAAATAGGTATTAAAAAAAAACTATATTTTTGACATTACTTTTTTTTTACCGATATTCCGAGTTTTTCTAAAGATTTCCGATATTTTGATATCTAAAACGTATGAATAGGTCATAATACAGCTCTAAAATTTTAGTTTTTATAAAAATGTTAATGTTTTTAGTGCTTTTTTGGAATATTTTGCACATAACTTAACCATTTTTAACCGATTTGGCAGATTTATATACCAATGTGCTTAAAAATAATATTTCCATTAAATTGGCTTATAGGCATATATATATATATACCTACATATTTGTACATATATTTAAGCAAACTTAATTATAAAAAAAACAAACTTAATTATAAAATAAAAAACAAACTTAATTATAAAAAAGAGTAACTTTTGGGATTTCAGTATTTTGATTATAACTCAGCCATTTTTTAACCGATTTGACAAATTTATATACCGACGTGTTTAGCAAGAAATTTACCATTTATTTGTGTTATAAAACTTGGACTCGGGAAGATCCATGGCTACCGAAAATGGGTATTTAAAAAAAAACCGGTTTTCCCGAGTTCTTCATAAAATATGTTCTTCTTAAAATTTCCGATATTTTGGTATATAAGTCATTTCCATAGGACATATGACAGCCCTAAAATTTAGGTTTTTATACAATTTTTAAAACGTATGAATAGGTCATAATACAGCTGTAAAATTTTAGTTTTTATAAAAATGTTAATGTTTTTAGTCCTTTTTTGGAGTATTTTGCACATAACTTAACCATTTTTAACCGATTTGGCAGATTTATATACCAACGTGCTTAAAAATAACATTTCCATTAAATTGGCTTTTAGGCATATATATATATATATATATATATATATATATATATATATACCTACATATGTGTACATATATTTAAGCAAACTTAATTATAAAAAAAACAAACTTAATTATAAAAAAGAGTAACTTTTGGGATTTCAGTATTTTGATTATAACTCAGCCATTTTTTAACCGATTTGACAGATTTATATACCGACGTGTTGAGCAAGAAATTTAACATTTATTTGTGTTATAAAACTTGGACTCGGGAAGATCCATGGTTACCGAAAATTGGTATTTAAAAAAAAAAAAAATAATTTTGGTCATAACTTTTTTGTATCTGAACCGATTTTCCCGAGTTCTTTATAAAATATATTCTACTAAAAATTTCCGATATTTTGGTATATAAGTCATATCCATAGGACATATGACAGCCCTAAAATTAAGGTTTTTATACAATTTTTACTTTTTTTGTACGGGAGGTACCACGCCCACTTCTCCCATCCCGCCCACATTTTGTAGGGTGGGGTGTATTGACAACCAAAATGTGTGTACCCAATTTGGAAACTTTGGCTCTTACCGTTCTCCAGATATACAGAAAAAAGCAATAAAAATACAACAACAACAAGGAATTTTTGGAAAAAATTAGAGGCAGTCGTGGTTTTTTGATCATATCTCAGTCATTTGTGGACCGATCTTGCTGAATTTCAATAGCACGAAATGGTGGACTATATGTGACATAAATGTAAAACAACCTAGCCGCTATCATGTCTGGTTTTCCCGGAAAACACATATCAAGCGTAAGACGGACAGACGGACATCGTTAAATCAACTTCTCTTCTCATATGGACCCAGAATATATATACTTTATGGGGTCTAAAATCAATATTGTGGAAATTACAAACGTTATGACAAACTTATATATACCCTTTTACACCTGTGGTGAAGGGTATAAAAAGAGTAACTTTTGGGATTTCAGTATTTTGATTATAACTCAGCCATTTTTTAACCGATTTGACAAATTTATATACCGACGTGTTTAGCAAGAAATTTACCATTTATTTGTGTTATAAAACTTGGACTCGGGAAGATCCATGGCTACCGAAAATGGGTATTTAAAAAAAAACCGGTTTTCCCGAGTTCTTCATAAAATATGTTCTTCTTAAAATTTCCGATATTTTGGTATATAAGTCATTTCCATAGGACATATGACAGCCCTAAAATTTAGGTTTTTATACAATTTTTAAAACGTATGAATAGGTCATAATACAGCTGTAAAATTTTAGTTTTTATAAAAATGTTAATTTCAAAAGATTTTGTTATTCGTGCTTAATTCCCAGTTTTTATTCTTGATAAAAACACTTGAAATTTATTGTTGATGGGATAAGCTATTCCTATGCATTTCACTGGTTGCTTAGGCCAGATCATCAGGAAACTTCATCCATAAAGATTTTAGACAAACTAAAGATATTAAACCAAATAAAACTGTTAAACGTATAAGACTTATAGCAACAGTTTTACTTGTAACAATATCAAAGCTTGAACAAAATACATCAACAATAAAAAAGTGGGTTTATCTCATCTTACACTCCCCACTACAATTAGTTGAAATTCTCTCAACATTAATTGTAGTTGTAAGTAGGTTAAGAAAAACAAAATAAAAAACAAACAACAACTTACAAAAGATGTTGTCAATTAAGTGTTTTTTTAGGCCGTGCACTTGCCTGTTTATTATCAAAAAGTAATTTCAATTTTTGGGAATACAAAATTTTAATTTCAAAAGATTTTGTTATTCGTGCTTAATTCCCAGTTTTTATTCTTGATAAAAACACTTGAAATTTATTGTTGATGGGATAAGCTATTCCTATGCATTTCACTGGTTGCTTAGGCCAGATCATCAGGAAACTTCATCCATAAAGATTTTAGACAAACTAAAGATATTAAACCAAATAAAACTGTTAAACGTATAAGACTTATAGCAACAGTTTTACTTGTAACAATATCAAAGCTTGAACAAAATACATCAACAATAAAAAAGTGGGTTTATCTCATCTTACACTCCCCACTACAATTAGTTGAAATTCTCTCAACATTAATTGTAGTTGTAAGTAGGTTAAGAAAAACAAAATAAAAAACAAACAACAACTTACAAAAGATGTTGTCAATTAAGTGTTTTTTTAGGCCGTGCACTTGCCTGTTTATTATCAAAAAGTAATTTCAATTTTTGGGAATACAAAATTTTAATTTCAAAAGATTTTGTTATTCGTGCTTAATTCCCAGTTTTTATTCTTGATAAAAACACTTGAAATTTATTGTTGATGGGATAAGCTATTCCTATGCATTTCACTGGTTGCTTAGGCCAGATCATCAGGAAACTTCATCCATAAAGATTTTAGACAAACTAAAGATATTAAACCAAATAAAACTGTTAAACGTATAAGACTTATAGCAACAGTTTTACTTGTAACAATATCAAAGCTTGAACAAAATACATCAACAATAAAAAAGTGGGTTTATCTCATCTTACACTCCCCACTACAATTAGTTGAAATTCTCTCAACATTAATTGTAGTTGTAAGTAGGTTAAGAAAAACAAAATAAAAAACAAACAACAACTTACAAAAGATGTTGTCAATTAAGTGTTTTTTTAGGCCGTGCACTTGCCTGTTTATTATCAAAAAGTAATTTCAATTTTTGGGAATACAAAATTTTAATTTCAAAAGATTTTGTTATTCGTGCTTAATTCCCAGTTTTTATTCTTGATAAAAACACTTGAAATTTATTGTTGATGGGATAAGCTATTCCTATGCATTTCACTGGTTGCTTAGGCCAGATCATCAGGAAACTTCATCCATAAAGATTTTAGACAAACTAAAGATATTAAACCAAATAAAACTGTTAAACGTATAAGACTTATAGCAACAGTTTTACTTGTAACAATATCAAAGCTTGAACAAAATACATCAACAATAAAAAAGTGGGTTTATCTCATCTTACACTCCCCACTACAATTAGTTGAAATTCTCTCAACATTAATTGTAGTTGTATGTAGGTTAAGAAAAACAAAATAAAAAACAAACAACAAACAACAACTTACAAAAGATGTTGTCAATTAAGTGTTTTTTTAGGCCGTGCACTTGCCTGTTTATTATCAAAAAGTAATTTCAATTTTTGGGAATACAAAATTTTAATTTCAAAAGATTTTGTTATTCGTGCTTAATTCCCAGTTTTTATTCTTGATAAAAACACTTGAAATTTATTGTTGATGGGATAAGCTATTCCTATGCATTTCACTGGTTGCTTAGGCCAGATCATCAGGAAACTTCATCCATAAAGATTTTAGACAAACTAAAGATATTAAACCAAATAAAACTGTTAAACGTATAAGACTTATAGCAACAGTTTTACTTGTAACAATATCAAAGCTTGAACAAAATACATCAACAATAAAAAAGTGGGTTTATCTCATCTTACACTCCCCACTACAATTAGTTGAAATTCTCTCAACATTAATTGTAGTTGTAAGTAGGTTAAGAAAAACAAAATAAAAAACAAACAACAACTTACAAAAGATGTTGTCAATTAAGTGTTTTTTTAGGCCGTGCACTTGCCTGTTTATTATCAAAAAGTAATTTCAATTTTTGGGAATACAAAATTTTAATTTCAAAAGATTTTGTTATTCGTGCTTAATTCCCAGTTTTTATTCTTGATAAAAACACTTGAAATTTATTGTTGATGGGATAAGCTATTCCTATGCATTTCACTGGTTGCTTAGGCCAGATCATCAGGAAACTTCATCCATAAAGATTTTAGACAAACTAAAGATATTAAACCAAATAAAACTGTTAAACGTATAAGACTTATAGCAACAGTTTTACTTGTAACAATATCAAAGCTTGAACAAAATACATCAACAATAAAAAAGTGGGTTTATCTCATCTTACACTCCCCACTACAATTAGTTGAAATTCTCTCAACATTAATTGTAGTTGTAAGTAGGTTAAGAAAAACAAAATAAAAAACAAACAACAACTTACAAAAGATGTTGTCAATTAAGTGTTTTTTTAAAATTTTAAAATTTTGTATTCCCAAAAATTGAAATTACTTTTTGATAATAAACAGGCAAGTGCACGGCCTAAAAAAACACTTAATTGACAACATCTTTTGTAAGTTGTTGTTTGTTTTTTATTTTGTTTTTCTTAACCTACTTACAACTACAATTAATGTTGAGAGAATTTCAACTAATTGTAGTGGGGAGTGTAAGATGAGATAAACCCACTTTTTTATTGTTGATGTATTTTGTTCAAGCTTTGATATTGTTACAAGTAAAACTGTTGCTATAAGTCTTATACGTTTAACAGTTTTATTTGGTTTAATATCTTTAGTTTGTCTAAAATCTTTATGGATGAAGTTTCCTGATGATCTGGCCTAAGCAACCAGTGAAATGCATAGGAATAGCTTATCCCATCAACAATAAATTTCAAGTGTTTTTATCAAGAATAAAAACTAATTTCAAAAGATTTTGTTATTCGTGCTTAATTCCCAGTTTTTATTCTTGATAAAAACACTTGAAATTTATTGTTGATGGGATAAGCTATTCCTATGCATTTCACTGGTTGCTTAGGCCAGATCATCAGGAAACTTCATCCATAAAGATTTTAGACAAACTAAAGATATTAAACCAAATAAAACTGTTAAACGTATAAGACTTATAGCAACAGTTTTACTTGTAACAATATCAAAGCTTGAACAAAATACATCAACAATAAAAAAGTGGGTTTATCTCATCTTACACTCCCCACTACAATTAGTTGAAATTCTCTCAACATTAATTGTAGTTGTAAGTAGGTTAAGAAAAACAAAATAAAAAACAAACAACAACTTACAAAAGATGTTGTCAATTAAGTGTTTTTTTAGGCCGTGCACTTGCCTGTTTATTATCAAAAAGTAATTTCAATTTTTGGGAATACAAAATTTTAATTTCAAAAGATTTTGTTATTCGTGCTTAATTCCCAGTTTTTATTCTTGATAAAAACACTTGAAATTTATTGTTGATGGGATAAGCTATTCCTATGCATTTCACTGGTTGCTTAGGCCAGATCATCAGGAAACTTCATCCATAAAGATTTTAGACAAACTAAAGATATTAAACCAAATAAAACTGTTAAACGTATAAGACTTATAGCAACAGTTTTACTTGTAACAATATCAAAGCTTGAACAAAATACATCAACAATAAAAAAGTGGGTTTATCTCATCTTACACTCCCCACTACAATTAGTTGAAATTCTCTCAACATTAATTGTAGTTGTAAGTAGGTTAAGAAAAACAAAATAAAAAACAAACAACAACTTACAAAAGATGTTGTCAATTAAGTGTTTTTTTAGGCCGTGCACTTGCCTGTTTATTATCAAAAAGTAATTTCAATTTTTGGGAATACAAAATTTTAATTTCAAAAGATTTTGTTATTCGTGCTTAATTCCCAGTTTTTATTCTTGATAAAAACACTTGAAATTTATTGTTGATGGGATAAGCTATTCCTATGCATTTCACTGGTTGCTTAGGCCAGATCATCAGGAAACTTCATCCATAAAGATTTTAGACAAACTAAAGATATTAAACCAAATAAAACTGTTAAACGTATAAGACTTATAGCAACAGTTTTACTTGTAACAATATCAAAGCTTGAACAAAATACATCAACAATAAAAAAGTGGGTTTATCTCATCTTACACTCCCCACTACAATTAGTTGAAATTCTCTCAACATTAATTGTAGTTGTAAGTAGGTTAAGACAAACAAAATAAAAAACAAACAACAACTTACAAAAGATGTTGTCAATTAAGTGTTTTTTTAGGCCGTGCACTTGCCTGTTTATTATCAAAAAGTAATTTCAATTTTTGGGAATACAAAATTTTAATTTCAAAAGATTTTGTTATTCGTGCTTAATTCCCAGTTTTTATTCTTGATAAAAACTCTTGAAATTTATTGTTGATGGGATAAGCTATTCCTATGCATTTCACTGGTTGCTTAGGCCAGATCATCAGGAAACTTCATCCATAAAGATTTTAGACAAACTAAAGATATTAAACCAAATAAAACTGTTAAACGTATAAGACTTATAGCAACAGTTTTACTTGTAACAATATCAAAGCTTGAACAAAATACATCAACAATAAAAAAGTGGGTTTATCTCATCTTACACTCCCCACTACAATTAGTTGAAATTCTCTCAACATTAATTGTAGTTGTATGTAGGTTAAGAAAAACAAAATAAAAAACAAACAACAACTTACAAAAGATGTTGTCAATTAAGTGTTTTTTTAGGCCGTGCACTTGCCTGTTTATTATCAAAAAGTAATTTCAATTTTTGGGAATACAAAATTTTAATTTCAAAAGATTTTGTTATTCGTGCTTAATTCCCAGTTTTTATTCTTGATAAAAACACTTGAAATTTATTGTTGATGGGATAAGCTATTCCTATGCATTTCACTGGTTGCTTAGGCCAGATCATCAGGAAACTTCATCCATAAAGATTTTAGACAAACTAAAGATATTAAACCAAATAAAACTGTTAAACGTATAAGACTTATAGCAACAGTTTTACTTGTAACAATATCAAAGCTTGAACAAAATACATCAACAATAAAAAAGTGGGTTTATCTCATCTTACACTCCCCACTACAATTAGTTGAAATTCTCTCAACATTAATTGTAGTTGTAAGTAGGTTAAGAAAAACAAAATAAAAAACAAACAACAACTTACAAAAGATGTTGTCAATTAAGTGTTTTTTTAGGCCGTGCACTTGCCTGTTTATTATCAAAAAGTAATTTCAATTTTTGGGAATACAAAATTTTAATTTCAAAAGATTTTGTTATTCGTGCTTAATTCCCAGTTTTTATTCTTGATAAAAACACTTGAAATTTATTGTTGATGGGATAAGCTATTCCTATGCATTTCACTGGTTGCTTAGGCCAGATCATCAGGAAACTTCATCCATAAAGATTTTAGACAAACTAAAGATATTAAACCAAATAAAACTGTTAAACGTATAAGACTTATAGCAACAGTTTTACTTGTAACAATATCAAAGCTTGAACAAAATACATCAACAATAAAAAAGTGGGTTTATCTCATCTTACACTCCCCACTACAATTAGTTGAAATTCTCTCAACATTAATTGTAGTTGTAAGTAGGTTAAGAAAAACAAAATAAAAAACAAACAACAACTTACAAAAGATGTTGTCAATTAAGTGTTTTTTTAGGCCGTGCACTTGCCTGTTTATTATCAAAAAGTAATTTCAATTTTTGGGAATACAAAATTTTAATTTCAAAAGATTTTGTTATTCGTGCTTAATTCCCAGTTTTTATTCTTGATAAAAACACTTGAAATTTATTGTTGATGGGATAAGCTATTCCTATGCATTTCACTGGTTGCTTAGGCCAGATCATCAGGAAACTTCATCCATAAAGATTTTAGACAAACTAAAGATATTAAACCAAATAAAACTGTTAAACGTATAAGACTTATAGCAACAGTTTTACTTGTAACAATATCAAAGCTTGAACAAAATACATCAACAATAAAAAAGTGGGTTTATCTCATCTTACACTCCCCACTACAATTAGTTGAAATTCTCTCAACATTAATTGTAGTTGTAAGTAGGTTAAGACAAACAAAATAAAAAACAAACAACAACTTACAAAAGATGTTGTCAATTAAGTGTTTTTTTAGGCCGTGCACTTGCCTGTTTATTATCAAAAAGTAATTTCAATTTTTGGGAATACAAAATTTTAATTTCAAAAGATTTTGTTATTCGTGCTTAATTCCCAGTTTTTATTCTTGATAAAAACACTTGAAATTTATTGTTGATGGGATAAGCTATTCCTATGCATTTCACTGGTTGCTTAGGCCAGATCATCAGGAAACTTCATCCATAAAGATTTTAGACAAACTAAAGATATTAAACCAAATAAAACTGTTAAACGTATAAGACTTATAGCAACAGTTTTACTTGTAACAATATCAAAGCTTGAACAAAATACATCAACAATAAAAAAGTGGGTTTATCTCATCTTACACTCCCCACTACAATTAGTTGAAATTCTCTCAACATTAATTGTAGTTGTATGTAGGTTAAGAAAAACAAAATAAAAAACAAACAACAACTTACAAAAGATGTTGTCAATTAAGTGTTTTTTTAGGCCGTGCACTTGCCTGTTTATTATCAAAAAGTAATTTCAATTTTTGGGAATACAAAATTTTAATTTCAAAAGATTTTGTTATTCGTGCTTAATTCCCAGTTTTTATTCTTGATAAAAACACTTGAAATTTATTGTTGATGGGATAAGCTATTCCTATGCATTTCACTGGTTGCTTAGGCCAGATCATCAGGAAACTTCATCCATAAAGATTTTAGACAAACTAAAGATATTAAACCAAATAAAACTGTTAAACGTATAAGACTTATAGCAACAGTTTTACTTGTAACAATATCAAAGCTTGAACAAAATACATCAACAATAAAAAAGTGGGTTTATCTCATCTTACACTCCCCACTACAATTAGTTGAAATTCTCTCAACATTAATTGTAGTTGTAAGTAGGTTAAGAAAAACAAAATAAAAAACAAACAACAACTTACAAAAGATGTTGTCAATTAAGTGTTTTTTTAGGCCGTGCACTTGCCTGTTTATTATCAAAAAGTAATTTCAATTTTTGGGAATACAAAATTTTAATTTCAAAAGATTTTGTTATTCGTGCTTAGTTCTTAGTCCCAAAAATTGAAATTACTTTTTGATAATTTTATAAAAATGTTAATGTTTTTAGTCCGTTTTTGGAGTATTTTGCACATAACTTAACCATTTTTAACCGATTTGGCAGATTTATATACCAACGTGCTTAAAAATAACATTTCCATTAAATTGGCTTTTAGGCATATATATATATATATATATATATATATATATATATATATATATACCTACATATGTGTACATATATTTAAGCAAACTTAATTATAAAAAAAACAAACTTAATTATAAAAAAGAGTAACTTTTGGGATTTCAGTATTTTGATTATAACTCAGCCATTTTTTAACCGATTTGACAGATTTATATACCGACGTGTTGAGCAAGAAATTTACCATTTATTTGTGTTATAAAACTTGGACTCGGGAAGATCCATGGTTACCGAAAATTGGTATTTAAAAAAAAAAAAATAATTTTGGTCATAACTTTTTTGTATCTGAACCGATTTTCCCGAGTTCTTTATAAAATATGTTCTACTAAAAATTTCCGATATTTTGGTATATAAGTCATATCCATAGGACATATGACAGCCCTAAAATTAAGGTTTTTATACAATTTTTACTTTTTTTGTACGGGAGGTACCACGCCCACTTCTCCCATCCCGCCCACATTTTGTAGGGTGGTGTGTATTGACAACCAAAATGTGTGTACCCAATTTGGAAACTTTGGCTCTTACCGTTCTCCAGATATACAGAAAAAAGCAATAAAAATACAACAACAACAAGGAATTTTTGGAAAAAATTAGAGGCAGTCGTGGTTTTTTGATCATATCTCAGTAATTTGTGGACAGATCTTGCTGAATTTCAATAGCACGAAATGGTGGACTATATGTGACATAAATGTAAAACAACCTAGCCGCTATCATGTCTGGTTTTCCCGGAAAACACATATCAAGCGTAAGACGGACAGACGGACAGACGGACATCGTTAAATCAACTTCTCTTCTCATATGGACCCAGAATATATATACTTTATGGGGTCTAAAATCAATATTGTGGAAATTACAAACGTTATGACAAACTTATATATACCCTTTTACACCTGTGGTGAAGGGTATAAAAAGAGTAACTTTTGGGATTTCAGTATTTTGATTATAACCCAGCCATTTTTTAACCGATTTGACAGATTTATATACCGACGTGTTGAGCAAGAAATTTACCATTTATTTGTGTTATAAAACTTGGACTCGGGAAGATCCATGGTTACCGAAAATTGGTATTTAAAAAAAAAAAAATAATTTTGGTCATAACTTTTTTGTATCTGAACCGATTTTCCCGAGTTCTTTATAAAATATGTTCTACTAAAAATTTCCGATATTTTGGTATATAAGTCATATCCATAGGACATATGACAGCCCTAAAATTAAGGTTTTTATACAATTTTTACTTTTTTTGTACGGGAGGTACCACGCCCACTTCACCCATCCCGCCCACATTTTGTAGGGTGGTGTGTATTGACAACCAAAATGTGTGTACCCAATTTGGAAACTTTGGCTCTTACCGTTCTCCAGATATACAGAAAAAAGCAATAAAAATACAACAACAACAAGGAATTTTTGGAAAAAATTAGAGGCAGTCGTGGTTTTTTGATCATATCTCAGTCATTTGTGGACCGATCTTGCTGAATTTCAATAGCACGAAATGGTGGACTATATGTGACATAAATGTAAAACAACCTAGCCGCTATCATGTCTGGTTTTCCCGGAAAACACATATCAAGCGTAAGACGGACAGACGGACAGACGGACAGACGGACAGACGGACAGACGGACATCGTTAAATCAACTTCTCTTCTCATATGGACCCAGAATATATATACTTTATGGGATCTAAAATCAATATTGTGGAAATTACAAACGTTATGACAAACTTATATATACCCTTTTACACCTGTGGTGAAGGGTATAAAAAGAGTAACTTTTGGGATTTCAGTATTTTGATTATAACCCAGCCATTTTTTAACCGATTTGACAGATTTATATACCGACGTGTTGAGCAAGAAATTTACCATTTATTTGTGTTATAAAACTTGGACTCGGGAAGATCCATGGTTACCGAAAATGGGTATTTAAAAAAAAAAAAAATAATTTTGGTCATAACTTTTTTGTATCTGAACCGATTTTCCCGAGTTCTTTATAAAATATGTTCTACTAAAAATTTCCGATATTTTGGTATATAAGTCATATCTATAGGACATATGACAGCCCTAAAATTAAGGTTTTTATAAAATTTTTACTTTTTTTTGTACGGGAGGTACCACGCCCACTTCTCCCATCCCGCCCACATTTTGTAGGGTGGTGTGTATTGACAACCAAAATGTGTGTACCCAATTTGGAAACTTTGGCTCTTACCGTTCTCCAGATATACAGAAAAAAGCAATAAAAATACAACAACAACAAGGGATTTTTGGAAAAAATTAGAGGCAGTCGTGGTTTTTTGATCATATCTCAGCCATTTGTGGACCGATCTTGCTGAATTTCAATAGCAAGAAATGGTGGACTATATGTGATATAAATGTAAAACAACCTAGCCGCTATCATGTCTGGATTATCCGGAAAACACATATCAAACGTAAGACGGACAGACGGACAGACGGACATCGTTAAATCAACTTCTCTTCTCATATGGACCCAAAATATATATACTTTATGGGGTCTAAAATCAATATTGTGGAAATTACAAACGTTATGACAAACTTATATATACCCTTTTACACCTGTGGTGAAGGGTATAAAAAATCTGAAAACATGGGTTTAATCACCGCATACGATATCGAGCAAAATTGATCGAAATTATTTATTTTGGTATCATGAAACTCGATATCGAATGAAATGTATGAATTTGAAATAATAGCATTCGATATCGAATAACTCGACATTATATTTATCGAGTTTTCATTCGATACGTCAGTGTCTATCGTATTCAAGAAAATTCGATAGTTTATTCGATACGATAATATCGAATGCGGTGATTAGACCATCGAAAGCGCATGGAGACGAGGGGTGTGGAGTCAAAGAAACCAATACATATAAGGGTGGTTAAATTTTGAATAAAACACACATTATTTAGGAAATTATTTTCATTTCTTTTTATTATGATATTGGTATGGTTCAATTATGTATGGAACAAAATATCGGCCAGATGGCCGCCGCGACCTCTGCGGCAGACATCCATTTCCAAATAATTGAGGTTCTAGTCCGTTAATGAACCGAATTATTTCATCTTAAGCTCTTGAATTGTTGCTGGCTTGTCGACGTACACTTTTTCTTTCAAATAACCCTAAAGAAAGATCTCCAACGGCACCGTCCTGTTGAAACCACATATCGTCCACATCCATATCTTCCAATTCGGGTAATCCGAAGATAGCGAACACCATTCACAGTAACTGCCTGACCGGCCTCATTTTGGAAAAAATACGGTCCGATGATGCCGCCAGCCCATAAACCGCACCAAACTGTCACTCTTTGTGGGTGCATTGGTTTTTCGACAATCACTCTTGGATTATCATTCGCCCAAATGCCTCATCTCTGGAGATGATTTTCATCGAAAATTTATCATCCACTGTTGCCATTTCTTGCCACCATTCTGACCATTGACGACGTCTAGAATGGTCAAGAGGCTTTAGTTCTTGAGTCAATTGCGCCTTGTTAGCGTGTAAATGTAAGTCTTTATGAATAAAGTTCATCAACGACGAGCATGAGAGTTGCAATTATTGAGCACGACGAGTTGAGGTGGACGGCTCTTCAGCCACACTATCGCCAACAGCAGCAATATTTTCTGAAGTACGAGCATACACTGGTGTTTTCACATCTCCTACAGACCCGGTTTGCTAAAATTTTTGCACGATTTTTCCGATTGTACGTAAGCACATTCGGATGATTGATTGAAAAAATCACGAAGTGCACGATATACATTTTCAGGCATAAGCCTGAATAACTTCAACGCGTTGCTCGAATGTGTATCTTTCCATGGTTCTAATTGAGTAAGTCTGAAATTGAGAAATGTCAAATGAAATGCAGAAAAAACATAACGTTTAGGTTGTTCACCTTCAACATCGACCCTTAAAATTTAACCACCCTTTTATCAAGAACCGCTGGACCGATTGACACCAAACTTAGACAATAAATTATTCAAGAAATGAATAAGCGCGTAGTCACATTTTTCATTTTGGTGTTAAGAAAATGATAGAAAGAAATGACCGAATGTGACCGAAACTTTATTTCGGTCATTTCTTTTTCTTAACACCAAAATGAAAAATGTGACTTCTCGCTCATTCATTTCTTGTAGGGAACTATTTTATCACGGGTGCCGTGTCTTTAATTTGTTAAATGTTAATCCGGTAGCGTGTTTGTATGGCAAAGTAATTTCAAGTGTTCTCCAGAAATATAATTAGCAATTATTGCTCCATTTTTCTGTCATTGTTTTGCCGACGTTATTGCTTGTACTTAGTAGGGTATTCATTTAATCGACCTTTTGCTTTAATCGGTTAATCGCTCGATTAATTAACCGAGGTTTTGGTTTAATCGGTTAATAATCGGTTAATTTTGTTTTTGATCGGTTAACCGATTAATAAAGTTTTTTATAAATTAGGGGGGGTGTGCTAGAAATCGCAAACGCAAAACGCAAGAATTTGGAGGCTGTTTAAAATACACTTTTAATCAAATTTTTATAATTTTTGTTATAAAATTCTGTTTAATAGAGAAATGTTTGTATAATATTTGTCATAAAATTCTTTTATTACAGAAATCTTACTAAAAAACGACTTTTAAAATACTTGCGTTTTGCGTTTGCGATTTCCAGCACACCCCTGTAAGTAATTTTAATATATAAAAATGCATTAATTGCTTATTATTTGAAGTGTAAGTTAACGTATGACTTTTTTTGAGCGTAACTGCTCTCAATTTTTTAATCTCTCCTTTTTATGCACTTAGCACTTAAGTTAGTCTTGTTTCGTCTGCAGTTGGATAAGTAATCCTCATAGAAAAGGAAAGCGAGTTTTGTAAAATTAATTTTAGAAATAAGCAAAATTAAATAAAAAGTAAAAATTTAAAATAAACTATTAATTCAAATTAAAAGTTTTTTATTTGAACTACGAGACAAATTAATTGGCGCCCAACGTGGGGCTGAGGCTAAAATAAGACAATAAACTTTGAGTTGAAAAATTATAAATTAATAAAATTTCAATAGAAATTAGTTAATCAACTATGATAACCAATATAGTAAAAATTAGTAATTTTATCCTTAAAAAGTTTAAAAGCTTAAAAGGATTGTGTTAAAACCAGGCGTTTATTAAGTCTTTGTAAAAACAAGTGATCTTGAATAAAAACACATCGAAAAACTTGTGTAATTATTAAGAAAGATTAGTAAAAGGAAAAATCTTTAATGTAAAGCAAAATTTAAATTACTATTACATATTACAATTATTCTTATTAACATTTATAAAAATTAACAAAAAACAGTGATCAACACGAAAAGCTGTGATGTAAGATAATTAAAAAAAACAAAAAAAAACGGTATTATTACTATTGAAAAAAATTTTTGTGACAAAAAGAATTCAAAATTAATAAAAAAATTTTAATTTAACAGCAAAAAAAAAATGAAGTTAAAGCCTTAATAATATGCGTGAAAAAAAACTCTAAATCAACGAGAAAGCGAAATAAATAAGAGAGCATTAAAAAAGAAACCGGTTTTATTACTTTTGCAAATTCATGACAAAAGGAATCGAAATTAATAAAAATAAATAAGTTCAACAGTTAAAAAAGACAAAATAAAAGCAAATATTAAAATAAGTTAAAACCTAAATAATATGCGAAATACCTAAGAGAACGGCCGTTTTACAAGAGCTGCTGCTAAATTATTAAGAGATTATCAACATAACAGCCTATGAAGAAGAAATAATTTAAGTAACAAGTAACTAAATATAAGTTTAAAATTAATAAATTAAAAAATTTATTTTCAATAGTAACAGCTCAATAAATTAAACACAATACTTTTTTCATTTTTTTCTATAATTATTTAATGATTCTAACTAATTGCATATTATTTAAATATTTTTGAAAAAATTTATAAAACTAATTTTGTTACCAACCATAGTTAGATAATAGTAAATTATTGTTATTCTTTAACATTGAAATTTCTTATTATTAGATTTATCTTTGTTATATGTAAGTAGATTTAGGTCATATGGTTAAAATTTGTAAACATTAAAGGAGAGATTTAAAATAAAATAAACAAAAAAGAAAGATTGATAATTATTGATATCCTTATGAACATCGATAACTTAATATCAGATATACGGAATATTAGAATTAGCTCAGAAATTACTTCCCAAAACTCTGGAAATATGGATACCAGTACCGTCCAGGCTTTACTGAATACTGCCTTGACCCAAGCAACTGAACAAGCGCGTCAGGGTTTTCAGAGCACAATTGATGACCTGACTAAAAGATTATCCGTCTTGGAAAATCCCGTTCAGGTTGAAGAATATAGGCCTATAGCTATCAGAGTAGGTATAAGGTGCAGCGAATCTCTTGATATAGTTAAATCTATTCCAGAGTTCAGTGGGGATGCGATTAAGTATATGTCGTGGCGCCAGGCCGCAATAACTGCTCATAAATTGTATGAGTCGTATGAGGGCAGCTCCACGTATTATCAGGCTGTAGGAATTATTAGAAATAAAGTTGTAGGAGCTGCTGATGCAGTACTCAGTTCGTACAATACGGTGTTAAATTTCAGGGCGATTTTATCGAGATTAGATTTTTCATATGGGGATAAAAGGTCTATATTTACACTTGAGCAGGAATTGTCGACATTGAAGCAAGGTCCCCAGGGAATTGTTGAGTTTTATGATGCAGTCGAAAAGAAATTGGCACTGATTTTGAACAAGGTAATAATGACTAACGAGGGTAATTTAGCATTAATTGAAGCTTTAAGTCAAAAATATAGAGAAAACGCATTACGCGTATTTATTTCTGGGTTGCGACGTCCAATGTCAGATGTGTTGTTTTCGTGTAAACCTTCAGACATGCCTTCTGCTCTCGCTCTTGCTCAGGAACTTGAGACCAATCACACAAGATACAATTTTGCAACGACGTTTTGGAATAATTCGGCCCAAGGCATATCTTATAATTCACCACATTATCAACCTGTTCGGCAACCTTATTTTCATAATAGGCCAGTACAACAGAATTTTATTCCTAGGTATCAAGTTAACAATAGATTTCATATACCGCATAATCCAACCTTAAATACAAATGAAAATAGCAACAGATTTACCACTCCTTCTTCCCATCCGCATCAGAATGCTACATTTAATAGAAATAGTAATAGAATGCAGTTTTATGATGCCAATTATCGACAGAATGCCGAGCCAATGGAAGTTGATATCAGTACCCGTTTTAATCAACAGTATCAAAAACGTCCAGCTGACAGTTTAAACCAGAACATCTCAAAAATACAAAGAGTTAATTATTTGTATCAACATAATCCCACGGATAACTATTTAAGTTATGATGCTAATGAGCCACCTGGACCTAGTTTTAATTATGTTTCACCAGAGCCTCAGCCACCTTTTGTCCCACAAGTTCAAAATTGTGAACAAGATATACAGGACGAAGTAAATTTTTTAGAACCAGGTCCTTCCTGCCGTACATAGAAAGATCGTTTGGAGGTAGGACGTTAAAAATACTAATCGACACCGGAACATCGAAAAATTACATTAAAAATCTTCATTCTTTAAAATCAGTAAAACCACTCGAGAAACCCTTTATAGTAAAATCGGTCAATGGAAATTCAAAAATCTTTTCAAAATGTTTAGCACATTTATTTGGTACAAATGCTCATTTTTTTATTTTACCGGATTTAACTACTTTCGATGCAATAGTCGGCTTTGATTTTTTGAGTCATATAAAAGCGCAAATTGACTGCAAGGAGGGTAAACTAAAATATGCAAACGGGGAGGAAAATTTGTCGTTCCTTTATTGTAATTCGGTCAATACCTTGATGTGTCCTGAAACTTGTGATGTACCTGCCCGATTTATTGAAAACCTCGTTAATATTCTGGAGGACAACAAAAGAGTTTTTGCCGATCCGATAGAATCTCTTCCTTTTGTAACCAACGTTGTAGCCACTATTAGAACAGAGGACCAGGAGCCAGTTTACTCAAGGTCATATCCGTACCCGTTAGCTTTAAATGATTTTGTAAATAGGGAAATAGCAGACTTATTGAAAAATGACATAATAAAACCTTCTCGCTCTCCATATAATAATCCTATATGGATTGTTGATAAGAAAGGTTTCGATGAGTCCGGAAAGCCGAAAAAAAGGCTTGTAATTGACTTTAGAAAATTAAATTCAAAAACTACAAGTGATCGGTATCCAATCCCTGATACATCGACCATCTTATCAAACTTGGGAAAATCTTGTTATTTTACTACCTTGGACCTAAAATCAGGATTCCATCAAATTAGCCTAGCGGAACCTGATAGGGAAAAGACGGCTTTTAGCGTCAATAATGGAAAATTTGAATTTTGTCGATTACCGTTTGGATTAAAAAACGCCCCAGGTATTTTTCAGCGTGCAATAGACGACATCCTACGGGAGGAAATTGGAAAAACGTGTCACGTGTATATCGATGACATAATCATCTTCTCGTCATCAGCGGAAAAGCACATATCTGACATTGATAGAATCCTTAAAAAATTGTACAAGGCGAATATGCGAGTTTCAAGTGAAAAGTCAAAGTTTTTTAAAAATTCTGTGGAGTTTTTGGGATTCGTAGTTTCTGAAAATGGTATAAAGACCTGTCCTGAAAAAATCAATGATATTATAAATTATCGGGTCCCTGAAACATTGCGAGGTCTAAGGTCATTTTTAGGGTTGGCGGGGTATTACCGTCGGTTCGTCAAGAACTACGCACTTATAACCAAACCGCTCACAAAATATCTTCGCGGAGAAAACGGCAACGTATCGGCAAAGTGCTCTCGTAGTGTAAAAATTTATCTTGACAAGGAAGCACTTGATGCATTTCAAAAAGTCAAAAATATATTGTCATCGGAAGACGTCTTGCTACTTCACCCAAATTTTAATGAGCCGTTTGAACTTACTACCGACGCGTCGTCTAGTGCTATCGGTGCTGTATTGACACAAAATGGAAGACCGATTACTATGATTTCCCGGACTTTGTCTGCAACAGAAGAAAACTACTCCACTAATGAGCGTGAACTTTTGGCTATAGTTTGGTCGCTTCAAAAGTTGAGAAACTATTTGTACGGGGCGAAAAACGTTAACATTTATACAGATCACCAGCCGCTCTCATTTTCTCTTTCAGAAAAAAATCCAAACACAAAAATTAGGAGGTGGAGAGCATTTATTGAAGAGTTTTCACCAAGGTTTCACTATAAACCAGGAAAAGATAATGTAGTGGCAGACGCTTTGTCCCGTCAGTATATGCATTACGTGGAAAGTGACTCAATAAGCATGGATGCCACAGTTGGCTCTGAGACTATGTCTGCGACTGAAGGTTCTGACACTATAACTGCATCAGAGTCATCAACAATTGTAACTATGCACAGCGAAGAGTCTTCTACAGAAGTGATCAAGTCTGTCGCAAACCCAATTAATTGTTTTAAAAACCAAATTGTTTTAATTGAGGCATCAATATCAGCTTTGACTACAGAAACTGTGTTTGTTAATCAAACAAGGCACTTAATCAATTTTAATAAGGTAACGGACATCATTAAGTTAGTGAGAAAAGCAGTGAATTTAAATGTCGTGAATTGCATTCATTGTGATAGCCACACGTTAGGTCAAATCCAGAATGACATAATAAAAGATTTTCCGTCTGGAAAGTTTGTCTTTAGCAAAAATATGGTGATAGATATTCATAATCCTGATGATCAGCTTGAAATCGTTATAAAGGAGCACAACAGGGCACATCGGAATATTCGCGAAAACCTTAATCAAATCCTCAGAGAATACTATTTTCCAGGCATACGAAAAAAATTGGAAGAGATAGCTTCAACTTGTAAAATCTGTAAAGAAGCAAAGTATGTCAGGCATCCTCAAAAGGCAAGAATCGAGAAATCTCCTATCCCTGAAAATCCGGGCGAGCTGCTACACATAGACGTTTTTTCAACCGATAACTCGCATTTTATTACATGTGTGGACAAGTTTAGCAAGTTTGCTCTCGTTCTACCAATCGATTCACGGTCGATTGTAGATATCAAAGTTCCATTATTGGCAATTATGAATTTTTTTCCAAAGGCTAGGACTATGGTGTGCGATAATGAGAAAGCTTTTAGTTCAGAGACAATTAAATCTATTCTCGCGAACCAGTTTGGCGTCGAAGTTTTTACAGTTCCACCAGCACATAGCAAAAGTAACGGCCAAGTCGAACGCTTTCATAGTACTATGACCGAAATCGCAAGGTGTTTGAAAGCAGATGGAAGGTATGTCGACACAAAAGAGTTAGTTCTGATTGCTGTTTCTAAGTATAATCAAACAATACATTCTGTCACTGGACTCAGGCCCATTGATGTAATGCACTGTATTTCTGAGAAGCTGAGACTACACTTAAGGAAAAAACTGAATGTAGCTCAGGAAAGGGATTTGACTTACCATAACGCAAACAGGGTATCTCGAAACTTCTCCTCGGGAGACAGGGTATTTGTGAAAACCAACAGGAGATTAGGCAATAAATTTAGTAAGCGTTTTGTGGAGAAAATTGTTCAAAAGGATATGGGAAGCTACGTGCTGATAGAAAATCGACCTGTTCATAAGGATAATTTACAATAGAAATAAGGTTCAATTAGCTTAAATTGAAATCATTACCAATTTATCTTAAAGTAAGCAAAAAATTTATTTAGTTTGGATAGAAAATAATGTAACCGTCGAGGACGACTGGTTTTAAAGAAGGAGGGTAGTTAACGTATGACTTTTTTTGAGCGTAACTGCTCTCAATTTTTTAATCTCTCCTTTTTATGCACTTAGCACTTAAGTTAGTCTTGTTTCGTCTGCAGTTGGATAAGTAATCCTCATAGAAAAGGAAAGCGAGTTTTGTAAAATTAATTTTAGAAATAAGCAAAATTAAATAAAAAGTAAAAATTTAAAATAAACTATTAATTCAAATTAAAAGTTTTTTATTTGAACTACGAGACAAATTAATTTGTATAAGTAAAAAAAAACAATAACATACCAAACATAACAATTCTTGAACTAAAACGAGCAAGCAAAAAAAAACAATTCATAAATATGTCATATGCATTTTTCAATTAATGCGCAGGGTGTGGTATCAATTCATATCGTCATAATATCCTTAAAAATAAACTGAAAAATATTTAAATTTGTTTAAAATAAATATTGTTGTGTTTCAAACAAAATAAAAATCGTAATGCTGTGTTCATTGATTCTTCATAACTGTATAGTAGAAATCTATATTATAAGCGGTAGCTTACAACAGTCATATCGTTGGCTAAATATGCAAACCTGCTAACTCACTTTCAGCACATTTTACAGGAGAGACAAAAATCTGTTTATTTTTTTTTATTTGAAGCTTGATAGAAAATTAAAATTACAGTCAGTTTTTATAGACAGACTTTAATAGAAGAAAAACAACATGCTGGTTGACAAGGCGTATCTTTCTCTACCACACGGCATCAAAATCTCAATTTAAATAAAAAGTGGTTTGCATATTAAGCCGACGATATATATTTCCTGTAATTATTTTAAGACATAAGACTTTATGACTACCTTGTGAATCCAGAAAATATTAACGTATTTATTCAAAAATAAACTGAGATAATTTTATTAGTTATTTCAATAGTTAAAGGACATCTTATACAATAATCATTTAGAAAAATAATTTGGTTTAAATGTTTAGGATTAAAGCGATTCTTTTCTTTAGTTTTGACAAAAGTTGACTTGGAAACAATTCTTTCACTTATCGTAGATGAATATCTAATATCTCAGTACTTTTCCAGGATATTTCTTAACATATAAAATACTCCATTATGCCATTAGAGTTTTTAAAAATTTTTAACACTACTAATTGTTTCGGTTAATTTTGTTAAAAGACTTATATGAGAAGATATGATAAAAAACAAATAACTAAACACAAATATATAAAAAGTATATATTTAACCCATTTTTCGCCACATTCCTGTTGATCGATGAAGAAGATAAAAAAAACATTGAAAAACAATGTAATTTAAGTCATTGGTCGGCGGAAAATGGGTTAAAATTAAAATCACTACTTCGGTTAATCGGTTAATCGACTGAAATTAACCGGTTTAATCGTTAATCGAAAAAAGCCAATTTGAAATTAACCGATCAGTTAATCGGGTAGTAATTAATCGGTTAACCGGTTGACGGTTACCCGAATGAATACCCTAGTACTTAGCAATAAAAATTGCTACGTGGAGACCCAGCGCAAATAAAACTGCAAATATTATGGCGGTTTCTTTTCTGAGAAAAATATGTTACAGTATGTACATGTTACATTTTCTAATGTTACCTATAATCACTCGAAGTGTTACATGTTGTGCAATTTCAATAGAACACAATTAGTGCTTTTATTTACAACTATTACACTTTCATTATTAATGTACTTAATAATCGATTTTTAAAGCTATTTAAGCGGTTTCTGCACACTATTACGGGTTGGAAACAAATATTAACATCACTAATGGCTTATAAAAATTAAAACGATTATAATATAAATAGACTTTTTTTGGATTTTAATGTGTAAATATTTTTACATTTTCTTTTAAAACAAATTTTTTACAAAATTATGAGCGGTATGAATTATGACAAACAAAATAAAGCATTTGTTGTACAAACAAAGTAGTAAGTACCAAAGTTGTAGAACAGGGCAGTATGAACACCTTATGTAAAAGTAAGGGTAAAATATGCAACACATTCACAAAAGAACTTGAAAAATTTTCCCATAGTTGTATTTTTTGTACAAACGAACACAAAAATGTAGAACATGTAACATTAATGCAACATTTTTCTCAGAAAAGAAATCGCCATTAGTTTGCAGTCTTTTTTATAAGCTTTAGTGATGATTGCTATTTTTTCAACTACCACTAAAAAAATTTAGTGATATTGAAAATTTTTCACTATCACTAAACGCAGATTGAGTGCAAAAAGTATGCACTCAATTTAAAAAGTACAAAATTTGAACTTGCAATTAAAAAAAGCTGCATATAAACATACTCTCACTAATCTTTCAAAAATAAGTGGTTATGAAATTCTCGACTTTCATTATTATTTTGAGTGAAAACTACAAACAACAAAAATAAAAATCCTATATGATAATAATCAAAAAATTATATGTACAAATATATAATTATTTTATTCGGATGAAAAAATTTAACAAAAAAAAAATTCTTTAAGTTGATATCGAAATTGAAAAAAATTGTATCGTAATAAATTAAGTGATAATAATTTTGAAATGCTTGTTTTGCTTAAATCAAACAATTTTTAATACAGATCTATTTTATACATATGGGCATTTCCGTCAAAAGGTCCACCGTGACCGAAAATTTAAAAGTTATTAAAAGCTGATTATTTTACGATATTGTTATAGAGAAATATCTGGATTTTGCTTATTTTATAAATTTACTCATAAATTTGTTCACTTAGATGAACAATCCGACTGCAAAGTTGAGCAAACGTAATTTCTTATATGTGAGAATGTTTTATTGTATGTTTTCTTTAATATTTATCTTTCTTAAAAGAGGTGATATTTGATAAAAATTATTCCAAAAAAATTTTCTTACATGTTCTGTAATCTAAGGAGTTCAAAGAGTTCAAAGAGAAATATGTTATTCGGATTAACGGTAAATTTTTAATTTTTATTTTATTTTGATCATTATTCAGTTAAATTATTACGGAAAAAATTTCACGTTCGAAATGTCACGTATCGACCCAGATTTTGGCTTCAAAAAAAGAAAATACAGAAGATTTTGAAATCAAACCAAGACATTTTAATGTTACATTGCTACGTAAAATTCTGAAAGTAGTTTGACTAAAAAATTGTGCCAAGTTTCGATGAATTACGCCTTTTTATACATGGCCAAAAAAACTACTTCTGTTTTTTTCACGTTCGAACCGCTAATTCTTTTGCCATTATCTTCGACCTAGAATCGTGCCCTCCATAAACTTTAGCATAGATAACAGTGCTTTCTTAGTGCTATAATTTAAGGGTTAAGAAAACGTAAAAATATTTTTTGCTGAAAACGTTATTGCATTTTTGATGCGTACGACTGTCACGTTCAACACTTTGGAATTACCCATATATGTGTATCTATTGTTTTTGAATTACTATTAATTTTTTTTGATTTGTTTTTTATTTAAGCTAATAGGGCCTAAGGTTAATTAATGTAAATAAAAAGTAATTTTTTATTGCAGTTTTCCCGACGTTTCGTCGATTTTTTGTCGACTTTTTCAAGGGAGCGTAATATGAGCATTTCACATTAAATTAAATTTCTCCTTTTACATGTAACATTAAAAATATAAACATAAAACATTAATTTAAAGTAAAACACATATCAAAACCAGTATCACTGTAACGATTTAGTAATTGCAACCCCATTAATTAATTTTCTTGTTTTTTATGAAGTTTAATAAACTCAAGTCAATTTAGACTTGGAATTGAATGCAAAATTTTTAGTTGCACTCAAATGAGTGAAGAACAAAAAAGTTGCAAGAAACTGATGACTGCTTTTTATACCCTTCACCACAGGTGTAAAAGGGTATATATAAGTTTGTCATAACGTTTGTAATTTCCACAATATTGATTTTAGACCCCATAAAGTATATATATTTTGGGTCCATATGAGAAGAGAAGTTGATTTAACGATGTCCGTCTGTCCGTCTGTCCGTCTGTCCGTCTGTCCGTCTGTCCGTCTTACGTTTGATATGTGTTTTCCGGATAATCCAGACATGATAGCGGCTAGGTTGTTTTACATTTATATCACATATAGTCCACCATTTCTTGCTATTGAAATTCAGCAAGATCGGTCCACAAATGGCTGAGATATGATCAAAAAACCACGACTGCCTCTAATTTTTTCCAAAAATCCCTTGTTGTTGTTGTATTTTTATTGCTTTTTTCTGTATATCTGGAGAACGGTAAGAGCCAAAGTTTCCAAATTGGGTACACACATTTTGGTTGTCAATACACACCACCCTACAAAATGTGGGCGGGATGGGAGAAGTGGGCGTGGTACCTCCCGTACAAAAAAAAGTAAAAATTTTATAAAAACCTTAATTTTAGGGCTGTCATATGTCCTATAGATATGACTTATATACCAAAATATCGGAAATTTTTAGTAGAACATATTTTATAAAGAACTCGGGAAAATCGGTTCAGATACAAAAAAGTTATGACCAAAATTATTTTTTTTTTTTTTAAATACCCATTTTCGGTAACCATGGATCTTCCCGAGTCCAAGTTTTATAACACAAATAAATGGTAAATTTCTTGCTCAACACGTCGGTATATAAATCTGTCAAATCGGTTAAAAAATGGCTGGGTTATAATCAAAATACTGAAATCCCAAAAGTTACTCTTTTTATACCCTTCACCACAGGTGTAAAAGGGTATATATAAGTTTGTCATAACGTTTGTAATTTCCACAATATTGATTTTAGATCCCATAAAGTATATATATTCTGGGTCCATATGAGAAGAGAAGTTGATTTAACGATGTCCGTCTGTCCGTCTGTCCGTCTTACGCTTGATATGTGTTTTCCGGGAAAACCAGACATGATAGCGGCTAGGTTGTTATACATTTATGTCACATATAGTCCACCATTTCGTGCTATTGAAATTCAGCAAGATCGGTCCACAAATGACTGAGATATGATCAAAAAACCACGACTGCCTCTAATTTTTTCCAAAAATTCCTTGTTGTTGTTGTATTTTTATTGCTTTTTTCTGTATATCTGGAGAACGGTAAGAGCCAAAGTTTCCAAATTGGGTACACACATTTTGGTTGTCAATACACACCACCCTACAAAATGTGGGCGGGATGGGAGAAGTGGGCGTGGTACCTCCCGTACAAAAAAAGTAAAAATTGTATAAAAACCTTAATTTTAGGGCTGTCATATGTCCTATGGATATGACTTATATACCAAAATATCGGAAATTTTTAGTAGAACATATTTTATAAAGAACTCGGGAAAATCGGTTCAGATACAAAAAAGTTATGACCAAAATTATTTTTTTTTTTTTAAATACCAATTTTCGGTAACCATGGATCTTCCCGAGTCCAAGTTTTATAACACAAATAAATGGTAAATTTCTTGCTCAACACGTCGGTATATAAATCTGTCAAATCGGTTAAAAAATGGCTGAGTTATAATCAAAATACTGAAATCCCAAAAGTTACTCTTTTTTATAATTAAGTTTGTTTTTTTTATAATTAAGTTTGCTTAAATATATGTACACATATGTAGGTATATATATATATATATATATATATGCCTAAAAGCCAATTTAATGGAAATGTTATTTTTAAGCACGTTGGTATATAAATCTGCCAAATCGGTTAAAAATGGTTAAGTTATGTGCAAAATACTCCAAAAAAGGACTAAAAACATTAACATTTTTATAAAAACTAAAATTTTACAGCTGTATTATGACCTATTCATACGTTTTAAAAATTGTATAAAAACCTAAATTTTAGGGCTGTCATATGTCCTATGGAAATGACTTATATACCAAAATATCGGAAATTTTAAGAAGAACATATTTTATGAAGAACTCGGGAAAACCGGTTTTTTTTTAAATACCCATTTTCGGTAGCCATGGATCTTCCCGAGTCCAAGTTTTATAACACAAATAAATGGTAAATTTCTTGCTAAACACGTCGGTATATAAATTTGTCAAATCGGTTAAAAAATGGCTGATTTATAATCAAAATACTGAAATCCCAAAAGTTACTCTTTTTTATAATTAAGTTTGTTTTTTATTTTATAATTAAGTTTGTTTTTTTTATAATTAAGTTTGCTTAAATATATGTACAAATATGTAGGTATATATATATATATGCCTATAAGCCAATTTAATGGAAATATTATTTTTAAGCACATTGGTATATAAATCTGCCAAATCGGTTAAAAATGGTTAAGTTATGTGCAAAATATTCCAAAAAAGGACTAAAAACATTAACATTTTTATAAAAACTAAAATTTTAGAGCTGTATTATGACCTATTCATACGTTTTAGATATCAAAATATCGGAAATCTTTAGAAAAACTCGGTATATCGGTAAAAAAAAAGTAATGTCAAAAATATAGTTTTTTTTTAATACCTATTTTCGTGAACCATAGAACTTCCCGACTACAAGTTTTATCACCAAAGTAAATGGTAATTTTATACTTTAAGATGTCGGCATGACCAAATACTGAAATTCGATCAAAACTTAACGTGCTATATATATATTAAACTTTTAATATATTAAATAGCACGCAATCATGTGCAAATAATTAAATAAAACTAAACGATATATATTTTATAAATATACATGTATATATACATGTATTTAAATATATATATAAACTTCTGTTCTTTCCAAACCATGGTGAAGGGTATATAAGATTCGGCATAGCCGAATATAGCACTCTTACTTGTTTTAAATCGAACTAATTATTTTTGAGTGCAAAATTTTTTACCATCACTATCGCTCATGCTTAGTGAGCAGAGTTGCCAATTTAGCGCCTTTGGCGCTAGATTTAGCGCTTTTCAACTGTCGAAAAGGCGCATATTTTTTCCCTAGCGCTTTTTTTGAAAAGAGCGCTAAATTAGCGCTTTACTTGATACCCAACATTTTTGTACTTTTATTTGTATACATTAAAATCAAGACACATTAAACCAAAATTTGTTTCCGTTTTGTTAATACTTTACTCTGAAAAGCATTCTATACAAAGAAAGAAGTTTATTTTCTAAAGAAATCCATTTCGTTTCTTTAAACAAGAAAATCCAAAAATAAATAACAGATTTTTTTTTAATATGTTTTGTTCGTATTAAGTAAAAGTTTCTTAAATAAAGAAACATTTTCTCATGATTAAAAAATTCACGTTTTTGGCATATGATCAAAAATTTCAAGAAGCATTTATTTAATATTAGTCTGATTTTAAAATAGATTCAAGAAACAAATGCTAGCGATTTCTTTAAATTTTTCAGAAAATGCTCAAGAAAACTTGGCTTGATTCAATTAGTTTTTATTTGGATCGACATGTTACCAAATCAATCAAAGGCGTGGTCAAGACATATTTTCTGCTGATTAAGTAAATAATTCTTTCCGTGTATATTTGAAATTATATAACTTTAAATTTCCTCAAATATCAGAAAAGGCTTTTTAAAAATATTAGTGTTTTATTAACATAGTTTGCCAAAAAAAAGTCGATCTAGGGAACTTGATTATTTGATTTTAATTCACTTTAGCGTGCTGAATCCAAATAGTTCATTCAATCACGTCTAGTTAGCATTTTGTTTACTGATTTCTTGTCTTATTTTATTCATAATATACCTGGATTTCTGATAAATGATAAAAATACTAATTTTCATGGAAAAATGGCCGCCACTAATTAAGAAATAATTTTGAAAATAATTATTTGTAAAAGATCAATATCGTTCTCAAGTTATGATAAAATGTATGTAGCCTAAATGCCTTATTTCGGTAAAAATATAAGTCTAGCCCATAAAAAAACAACGGATTTGAATTTAGCGCAATAGAATCGAGCTCTAATAGCAAAAATTATTAAACCAACAACATTTTAGATTTTTGTTCTTTGATGAAAATCGGTAATTTTTATCATTTGTATCATCTCTAAAAATCTCATATCTCTGGGAAGTACCGTTACGAAATAAGAGCAAAAGCAATTTCAAACGAAACACTAGACTTGAAGCAAAATTATTTAAAAAAAAACCTTCTCCTGTAAAATTTGATTTTTGTTGGTTACATAATTTTTGCTATAAGGCCTCGGTATCTTTGTTTTTCATATATTTTCATTTAAAACGATTTTTTTTGACGGTCAGTGTAAATAATAAAACTTAAGTTTTTTATTTAAATTTTATTTAGCGCTTTTTGATTGGCGACACGGCGCTTTTTGATTAGAAATAGTTCACAACCCTGTTAGTGAGGCTACAAATTTTCAACTCATCACTCAACATCATCAAAATGATTGCAATAATTTTGCACTATAACTTAGTGTGAGTTGAAACTGCAAAATGAGTGCACTACCCCCATCTATGCCCGTTAGATAGCGCGGGGGTCAAGTTATTAAAAAAATTCTCCAGTATTGAATTTTTTTTATTTTTATTTAGAAAATCTTGTTTAGCGCCGGGACCAAACAGCTAATATAATAATAACAAACGTATTAAAAAGTACAATTTTTTACTGAATTAAGTACAATTTTGAAAATATCATTAGTTTTTTTTCTCGAAAAATTATTTTAATATTTGAGGAGGCTCTTTTCAAAACTTGTTTTCTTACTTTCGAAAGAAATATTTTAGGGTTTTATTTGTATATTTTAGCTTTTCTAAAACCTATAGAAAAGGTTTCCTGATGATCTGGCCTAAGCAACCAGTGCAATGCGCATAGAAGCTAGCTTTCCCTCAACACTAAATTTCAGCGTATTTATCAAATATGAAAAATTGAGAATTAAGCACGTCATACAGAAATCTTAATAAGAAATGTTTTTTTTTAATTTTTGTTTGTTTGGTAAAGTTGAAATAAAAACTCTGTGAAAAGATTTATTAAAAAAAAACATTATTCCAGTTCAAAATAACATTCCTATGAAAAAAAAAAACTATTTTCTCAAATTGTGCAAAAATATAAAAAGTGAAAAATAGTCAAGTTTTGAAAAGAACCTCCTCATTTGTAAATCGCTTATATTAATTCCTTAAGCTGTGAAATTATTGACCAGACTTCGTTCATGCATTTCAATTTCTAAAAAAAAACTTCTTTTTGCACAGGCATATTTTCATTACTTTGTAAATAAGTATTTTACAGATAAGAAAAAGAATTAGTTAATTTTATTTTATTTGTTTATTTTAAATATTTATGTATACAACTACATGCACTTTGTATGTATATTTATTTTATTTTTTTTTTCATTACAAGATGGATGCTTAAAACAAACTTTGTATATTAAGATTTAGAATTGTTTTATTTTTTCATTTTGATCTTTGCCAATATACTAAAAATTATTTATTTAAACGTATACCGTTTTTATACATTGATCGGAATTTTTTTTTAATTCTAATATGGAGAAGTTGGGAGATGCCATTTATTTTTTATAATTATTCGATATTTTTGTTTTGGTAGTTTATATAACCCTAACGTATTTGAAAAAATCAAATATGAGAAATAATTCAATGAGTTATTACCTCGACTTTCAATAAGTTTTGAATCTAATGAGACTTTGAATTTAAGCAAGGGCTGTTTTATACAAAAGTTAATTATTTCCTTTAATTTTTACATATAAAATTTTTTTGGTGTATTATTTTTGTTTTATTTCAGTTTCTTTTTAATTATGCCTACTTAAAGTTAAAATTATTATGTATAAAAGAGTGGGAGTGGTCAAAAAAAGAACACTTTTTGTGCGCTATTTTCAATGTATGTACCTGATAAAATATGAAAAGGGGACATCAATATTAATTTCTTGGTAAAATGTTAATTCCACGACTATAGGAACACGATTCTTCGAGATCATTTGTATGAACAACTTTAGAATTCGTAAAAATTTCAAATCTAGGATTTTGTTGAAACATAGAAATACATACGTAAAAATAAACACACTCTTTTCCGAAAAAAAAATTAATTTTATTTTTTTTTACCACTTTACACTATTGTGCTGGTAAAATCGTTAACGTAACTTGTTTTTTAAAAATAAAAAATAGGTTTGTTTCCGTTTATTTTAAAATTTAATCAAAATCGATAATATTCAAATTTAAAAGATTATTGTATTTTTTTTTTTTGCACAATTGACCGTGCAGAACTATGTTCCCACAATCGTACGTTGTAGAATCCACGATGTTATATCCACAAAGTAATAACATTTTCAGGTACGTTGAAATTTAGCTCGCAAAAATTGCTTTATGAACTACTTTAACGTATTAACCTAAAAGTTTTAATAAGTTAAATCATACGAGGGATATAAGTTATAATGTTAATGTTAGAGGCATTGAATAGAAAATTATTTACAAAAAGCATTCAAACAATTTTAGGGAAAACGACTTTTCCTATAAAATCTAAACTGAAAATGAGTTACAATAAGAAACGAAAAGCTAAGGAATACTGTATAAATATTTTCGATAGTCTAACCTTTATACCTGTCAACATCTTATTAAACGTTTGTTTAATAATACTTTACATTTAAGATAATTTGACGAAAACGCTTATTCGTATATTGCATGTTGTACCCAGATATAGGTAATGAAATTTATGTCCAAAAGAGTAAACCTTATGCTACGACGTTAATAATAGACTTTTGGTATTTGGATTTGTAATGGAATCATTTGTACCTGGCAGTTCATATGCAACTCCTCCCCATTGAAGTTTGTAGGTGCGTGTTCGCCATCGTATGGCTGGATTCCATAGAGCATGCAAAAATAAATAAGGTCCACTTAACTCGCGAAACAGCCAACCAATAACAAATTCGAATTTATGGAAAGACAACGACCCATTTTGCACAATCGACAGCATAACCCAGTCTGAGAGAAACCATGTAAGAATATGCACCAAATAAAAAACCAAGGGATCCCATTTAAATATTAATGAAGCCGACCACGAGGCCAATGCACCTAGTACCATACATTCAGATAAAGGCTCCAGAAGAATTGTAGTAGGCACCATAGCCACACGAAGCTTCGCCCAACGTATAAGACGCGCTTGGAAACTACTGATATCGCAAAATCCACTATTTTGCAAAGCAGGTTGGTTGCTAATACGCATTTTCCACCCTTGTTCGGTAATGGCTTTGGCAATAAAAAAATCTTCGGCCAAATAGCATCCAAATGTTTTTAGCCCCCCCAAATTGTCAACAACAGACTTTCGCAGCAGGCAAGACATGCCAGTATGGCAATTAATACCCAACAAATCGGCTGACAAATAAATTCTAGATTGAACCGTACCAAAAAATATCTTCTCGAAAGTTGCAGCAAAGCCCTCGCGATCGCAAGCAAAAGGCATTTGGTGCACCAAAGCGTATTTCTCACCCATGTTATGCACCATATCCAAAAGAGTATCATTTTTCATTTTGATGCCACTATCAGAAATCATGACAAATTCATATTTTGCTGCCTCATAGCCAGGTTGCATATTATTAATTTTTGGATTTACACCTACATTTGAGGCACCCAAGAAAAGTGATGCTTCTACTGTGGGATATTTCGAAATTAAGCTTTCCACTAATTTAACTGAAGGATCTGATTTGTCCTCAACACAAAATAAGAGTTCATACACAGGATAGTCCATTGTGAAGAAGGTTTCAAGATTGTGCTCCAAATTTGGATCGACGCCCATTAAAGGCTTAATAATTGACACACCCGGCAGCGGCGTCTCGTTGGGAAACATACACGATTTCTTATGGAGTTTTAATTTGCCATAGCATATAGCCATTAGATGGACACACCATGTACCACACCAAAATAACAAGAAGAAAATTGCAAATCCATAAACTGGTATTGGTATAGGTGACATTGTTTTACAATGCGTAAAATTTGTTTTGATACGGGTCTCTTCTGTTCTCCTCTGCTCCACTCACTTTTGCTCTACGCTGTATTTATTATGCTTAATTATTTTTATGAATCACTGCTCCGTCTTATGATAATTGTGATAATTCTTCTTGATGTATTTATTTGCTTTATCTCTTTTTTTCTTAGCGTTGTCACTTGGACAAGACATATTATTTGTCAAGACTATTCATTATTAATTATATTATTCACAACAGATATTTAATTTTTCACGCTCGATGTAATTTTCAATTTATTTATAAATTTTGATAAATTAAAAGGAAAAAACTAAAAAATCCATTATTTTTCTGCAAACGATTAACCCACAAATTACTATTAAACTAACTACTGTTTCTTTTTTTCCTGTAACAAATAGTTGGCAATACATTATATTTTTAATAGAGAAGATACTTTTACGAAATAAATTGGAAAGAAAAAGAGCAAAAAGAAAATGCATAAACCAAGGTATATTTATAGCTATAAATATACCTTGCATAAAACCAGGGCCCATCTATCAGGTCTGCTTACTTGTACAAAACCAAAAACTTTTTCTTTTAAGCTGTCAAAAACTTACTACCACATATACAAAGCAAAAGGAAAAACGTGTATGTAAACAACTTTTGAAAGCTCAAAAGAACGTAAACAATGATCATCAGGCTTCTTGCGCAGACCTTTTCAATGAGCCTTGCATAAGACCAAGGCAAATTCATAACAGGTAAACTCTTCCAAATTCGATCTTAAAAATATCTATAAATTAGGCTGGGATCACACGATTGCCGCAATGCACCAATTTTCACACTTTTTAATACACCAATCGTGTGACTGCACAACCAATTTGCTCATGTACCAATCGAGGACAATATTGTGCTTACTTTTACCAATCAAATGCAACCCTGGTGCGGCAATCGTGTGACTGTTTGCCATGCAACCGCGCGTCAATAAAAATAACAAAAATGCACCGATATTTATTGCCTTTTTGTGCGGCAATCAAACAGCACAATACGCGCCAATAGTTGCCTTTTTTAAATAAATTTTACGTTTTTGTGTCTCCTTTAGCAAGTAATGAAGATAAATATGTATTTATTTATTATGCATTTTATTTGTTAAAGTAGCCGAGATTTCTCTTTACTAAACGATATCGGTAGTTAAATTAATAAAGTAACAGAATTTAGTTACTGATATTTAAATAATGTTATTTAAATTGAAAAAATTAAATATACAAAAAACAAATTCGTCGTTTGCTTTTGTTGATATTGACGTTTATTTAAAAATATAATATATAAAAACCAAGGTATATTTACACAAGGTAAACTCGTTGCTACAACAAGTACAACAAGACAAAAACAACACGCCAAGTTGTTTTTGTATTTGGAACCATGGTGTCAAAAAACGCAACAATGTGCCTTTAAAATAAAAACACAAATTGAAAAAAAAACACGTGCAGTTCAGAATAATAAGCTGAAACAATTTTTAATATATTGTGCATTCTCAAGCATAAAAATAAAGTATTATTGCAAAAAATAATGCATTTAAATGTATTTTGTTTGCTTAAGCTTCGTACAGACGATGGTCAGATCTGCCAATGTTGTCATTAAAATTGCCTAAAAATGACTTACAACTGTGTGGACATTGTAAGCTCATTTTCATTTGGAAGATGTGTAAAATTAATGCATCTGACAATGGCACCATTGTCAGGAAAATGACAACATTGTAAGATCTGACCATCGTCTGTACGAAGCTTTAGTAATCACAAGAATTAAAATTTCACAAAAATAAAATGTTTTTCACAATTTTACACTTTTTTAATTCAAAATGGCGCGCACTAACCATAAGTATGTAAACAAACACAAGGAACCAACATAAATAACTTTTGACACTAGGGTTCCAAATGGGGTAAACAGCTGACAAACATATGGGCCAACGAGTTTACCTTGTGTAAATATACCTTGATAAAAACTTTTTCTGTATTTTGTTGAAATATTTTTTTCACTTGGCGGCTTTTTCTTGATTGTGTTGGAAACTCTTATTTTACTTTTACAGTAAAATGCAGTAAATTAGCAAACGGAAAAATTTGCTCTCACAAAAAGCTGTTGCACAAAAAAGTACGCGAACGCAATAATTGAAGTGTTGAAAAATGTTTACACTTTTGACTACTAAACTCGTTTTTTTTATCGGTACTCGATTAAATGCTTTTTATAACACGAACATTTTTGGAAAATACAAACAAATTGTTTTATGTAATCTTTCATATTTGTTTGTTTTTTATTTTATTTGATTTTACTAATTTGCAGCGGGTTAAATTATTTAAAAGAACATGAATAATTTTTTTGCTATTGATTTCTTAAGAACACAAATACTTCACACTTTTACAACTCTAAAAAAATTAACATAACAAAAAAAATTTCAAAAGTTTGTATTTAGCCAAATTAATGCAACCAAGTTTACTATCGGCGCAATGTACCAATTTTTGGCGTATTTCATGTGCCGATAGTGTGAACGGTCAAAATGTTTTAATATGCGACATTCTGTGCCGAAATTGTGCTGACTGTGGACAATCAAAATTAACCTAGATGCGCCGATAATGTTAACACTATTTTGCACAATGTGGAGCAATCAAATTGTTTCATATGTACCGATTTTTATCGGCCACTTGTGTGCCGATAACAGTCGCCAATCAGCGCCGATACAAGGGATGGCAAAACGAAATTTTTAAATTGCACCAACTGGCTACTAAAATTTTGCTTTTTTGAGCTTAATTGTACCAAAATTACATGTGTTTTATCTATTATTTATGTATTGAAACGTTAAATAGTACATTTGTACTACTAAGGGCCATTATTACAACTTGAAGTTAGCTAAAGTTAAGATTAAATTGACAGATAATAATGTGTTATCTGTCAAAAAGCGTCGGATAACAGCTAACGCCAAGTTATAATAATGGCCCTAAATGAAAGAAAACAATTCGCTTTAACCAAAACATTGCAGTTGCATCAATGTTGCCATCCCTGGTTTGTAAGCATCTGTTTACAAAACAACAATTTAAAAAAAAAAAAAAAAGAACAAGTGCAAGGTGAATTTACTTCAGGTGGCGTTGAAAAGGCAGCCGGTTATTTTTTTTTTTTTGTCATACCAGAAATGTCAAAAGTTTTGTTTATATGTGCTTGTTAAAATTGTGTTTTTAAATTAAAATTTTGCTTTACAACTTATAAATGAAAAAATTAAACAATAAAGAAATGATTAATGAAACTATGTATTAAAATTAAGTGAAAATCTTTTTTATATCACAAAAACTAATTTTTACCATTTCCAATGTATATTAAAGGTATTTTTATAATTATGTGCAGTTTTAGTATTTAAATGCACAAACTGAACACAGAAAAGAAACGGCTTAGATTATTTTTAATACAACATTCAATTTAACCGAATTTGGGAATTAATGCTCACAAAAATTGGACAAGTTTATGTTATAAAAACAGTTTTTTTCTTAATTTTAAAAATTATTAATTTGTTTTTTAATTTTTTTTACCCACATGTTTTTATTAATTTTAGTCTAGCGATGCCAGATTATTTTTTTCCAATCCCAAATTTAAAATAAAAATTTCCTATAATATCCCCCCAAAAATAAAAAGCACACAAATGCATTATTTTTAAGAAATTATTTAATTTTAAAATTACATATTAGTGGGGATTAATTTTATCTTATAAATTTGTATTTTAAATTTATATAAGTTTAGAATAAAACAATTTACAATTTGGTAATTATCTTTCAAATTCTGACCAAAAATCTATGTTATTAAGAAAGAGGGAAAGTTTATCATTTAGTTTCAGGAGTCTGCCTGAAAATTCCCGTTTAACCATTTAATATCGTTTACGAACATTTGAAGTTGTGACATTTCAAATATGGAGAATTCAGGTTATAACAACGACCCCACAAACACATAAATTTAACGCGTAAAATATCCATTGGCTTAGCCGTTATATTGGTGGCCATACGTTTGAAAGTATTTTTACTTCTTAGGCCGAGGCCACGCAATGAGCGGCTAAGCGTCAAGCGGCTGAGCGATGAGTGTCAAAAAATTAAAACATATGAAATACTACTGAAGTGGCCACGAATTGAGCGGCATGTGAGCGAAATTGTTGAGCGGCTAAGCGGCGTCGCTCAGGAATAAAACTTGTTCTAATTTTTAGTTGTTTTCTGAGCGTCAAAAAATAAACATGGCAAAAGTGAGCTTATAATTTCATCCGCACAAAGCCGACCGAATTATGGCAAGACAGATTACCAAATTTTAAAAATAAATAATTTGGTGTTAACTTTTTGCAACACCAAATCAAAGGATTTCACAGACATACGGCAGTATTGTATTGGGTAGATTTGTATATAAATGGTTTAATTCCTCTTGCTTGATTTATAGGATTGACACCAAGGCCTGTTCGTCGATTTCGATATACCCACACCACAATACTGGAGAGGGTATTATGCATTTGTGCTGATGTTTGTAACGCCTTAAAATATTGGTCATAGACCCACCTTAAAGTATACCGATCGACTTAGAATCACTTTCTGAATCGAACTAACGATGTCCGTCCGGCTGGCTGGCTGTCCATGTAACCTTGTGCGCAAAGTACAATTTTGAAGATAGTTTGATTAAATTTGGGACGTAGGTTCTTATTGGCACAACGACCAAGCCTATTGAAAATGGGCCGAATCGTATGGACACATAAGTTATGTAGGTTTTCAAAAATAGGACCACAAGAGAAGACAGGTGGAAATTTCTGCCTCTCAGAAACTATCAATCCGATTTTAATGAAATTTTATTTTTTTGATTTTAATAACATTAAACAAGCCTCTCTTAACAATGGAATTTTAACACCTAACCGCTCAGAAGTGACGCTCAGTAATAAGCCACTTGCCACTCAATCCTGACGCTTTGACGCTCATCGCGCTTAGCCTCTCATTTCGTGGCCTCGGCCTTAGAGTATTAACAGGTCAACCTGAACAAAAGGAGAAAACGTCTTTTTTATAAAAAAAATTCTGCTGCTACACATTTTAAATAAAAAACTAATATAGCGTGCAGTAAATCCGATTTTTTAGCCGCCGGGTATTGTAGTTGCTCTATAATTTGTTTAATATACATAAATGGTATTAATATGAGTTTTGTACATCAAAACACTTACAGATCTTATATATGTTGGCCTGTAAAAGAAACAGAACGATCAATAACTTTCCCAAAAAGAAAAATATATAGTTTATTTTTACATTCTCAGTTTAAACCCGAAATAAATTTTTGTTATCTAATTTGAGATAGGAACTCCAAATCTGGTAGCCCTGCTTTAGTCAACTGTTCTATAAAAGGCGAATTCATATATATATTAATTCGCCTTGTTTTTGACATTACATGACCGAAAAATAAAAACAAAATACATGTTGTTTTTGTGTTGTTGACTTGTTGTAGTCTCGCCGCCACCTGGAGTAAATTCGCCTTGAACAAGTGCAGTAAGTTTGAATGAAATTGAATATATTTTTTATTATACATACATATGTATCAAGGCGAATTCAACAAGGTAAACTCAACTCGTCAGCCGTTCATCAGCTGTCGCCACGGCGTATTAAAAAAAAATAGGGAAACGTCAAAACATAATTTTGTTTATGTTTTGCGCCAAAATAACCGAAAAATTTTCTTAGAAAAACTGAGAATAATTAAAGTGAATTTAATAATCTCTTTTATTACCCAAACAGAATTTTTATTTTGTTTTTCAATCCATTTTTGCCTTGTCGGTATTTTTGACAGCCGCCTATTAAATTGCATAAAAATACATGGGGCTTTTTGTAGTTGTAGAGTTGCACTTACCTTGTTAAATTCGCCTTGCATATGTATATTAATATATTATTTCAAATTGTTAGGAAACATAATTTAAAGGGCCAAATACACTTGTCAAATGCTTGTCCAGCCGGCGAATTCATCGTGTACGTGTGCTTGACGTAATATTCGCCGTAATATCTAAATTTTTTGATTTTCCATCCAGCATCGTCGGTGTGACACATACATACAAACATATTTTCACTAATACTACCACAATGCTTGATGAGTATTTTGATCAATGTATTTGGGCCTTAACATTCGGACGGAGAATTTTGCGAGTTTCTAAAGTAAAATTATGTCTGCCAACAAGTAAATAAACAAAAACATTTGATTTAACTTGCCCAAATAGCACGATAGTGTGACCGCATTGTACCGATTATTGTCGCAATTGAGTTTTGGTCGATATGAACCGAAAAAAATTGTCACAATGTGCGACGATAATGGGACCACCCAAGAATAAATTGTGCAATATGTATTTTTAAATGTGCGCCGATATAGCACGATAAAAATCGTCACAGATTGTCACAGAGTATACAGAGGCGTCACGAGACAGAAAATATTGTGTTTTTTCTGTATTTTTCTTCGAAAGCTGCCCTTTTTGCGTTTTTTGTTTTGATTATGCAATTTGTGTAGATAGTAGCGGCCTGTTTTTACGCATTGTCACTTCACTAACAAAAAACGTTTTCTTTCTCTTTTTTCGAAAGCTGCCCTCGCAAATGATTTAGGCATTTTTCATACGTCACTTTTTTCATCTCTGTATACTTTGTGCAGATTGTGCTATTTGAGCCACAGAGTATACAGAGGCGTTACGAGACAGAAAATATTGTGTTTTTTTCTGTCTTTTTCTTCGAAAGCTGCCCTTTTTGCGTTTTTTGTTTTGATTATGCAATTTGTGTAGATAGTAGCGGCCTGTTTTTACGCATTGTCACTTCACTAACAAAAAACGTTTTCTTTCTCTTTCTTCGAAAGCTGCCCTCGCAAATGATTTTGGCATTTTTCATACGTCACTTTTTTCATCTCTGTATACTTTGTGATTTGAGCCGATAGTGGGATCCAAGGTATATTTATAGCAGGTAGTCTCGGAAAGCCAGCTGGTTATTTTTTATTTGCTTGTTTTGTGATACATACTGTCAAATGTTGTATAGTAAACAAGTAAACAAGTTTTTTGTCTTTATCTTTTGTCTTTTTTTTCTCTTTTCAACCCCAAAGCTGTTTGACAGTTCGTATCACAAAACAACAATAAAAAGCCCTGTTGTTTGTTTTATTGTACAATTGTTGTAATCTCGCGGCTACCTGCTATAAATATACCTTGGTGGGATCTTAGCTTTAGACATCAATTTTTATTTTGTTTTTTTCTTTGTTTTGCTTTTTTTTTTTGAGAGCTAGTTCAGATAAACTAACGATAAATGTTATCAAAATTGGAGATGATAGTACATTTTTCCTGTTTCGCAGCCTGTTTCAAAATGAAACGACCTGTTTCGCTCACAAAATTATGTATGGGGAACATCACAAACACCAAGAGACGCATCAGGTAATGTTCTCCAGCTAATTGGTCAGTGTAAAACAGAGGTAAGGTTCAAAGAAAAGCTAATAACAGCAACACTTTTCGTGACAAGCCACAACCATTTGAATATTATGGGTGCTGACGTAATGGACCAACTTGGTTTTTGGAGCTATCCAATCGAATCAATTTGCCACAACATCAGAGTTTCGGAAGTTCAGAAAATCAAGAATAAATTTCCGAAAGTTTTTGCCAACAAGCCGGGTTATTGCTCTACTTTCAAAGTGAATTTAAAAGTGAAGGCTGATGCCAAACCAGTATTTAAACCAAAAAGACCGGTTTCTTATGCGGCAGTACAACAAGTAGACGACGAACTTCAGCGCCTGGAACGGGCTAATATCATTACACCTGTAAATTACTCCAGATGGGCTGCACCTATCGTTGTTGTTAAAAGGGCTAATGGAAAAGTTCGCTTATGCGGGGATTATTCTACCGGATTAAATCAATGTATGGAAACGCACACCTACCCACTTCCATTGCCTGATTATATTTTTTGTTAACTTCAACAACTGCAAAATCTTCACAAGAATACATTTAACCGACGCATACATGCAAATTGAAAAAGAAGGTTTGGCACTCGTATTTGCAGTAAAGAAATTTTACAAAATGCTTTATGGCCGTCGGTTCAAGCTGGAAACCGACCACAAACCTCTATTGGCTATATTTGGCAGTAAAAAAGGTATAGCAACACACACAGCTAGCCGATTGCAGCGTTGGTCTCTAACTTTAATGTCATACGATTTTGATTTAAGTAACGTCCCCACACAACAATTTGGTTGTGCAGATGTTTTTCGCGATTAATCAACAATAACCAAAAAGAAGACGTAATAATTGCTTGTGCTACACTAGAAGCAGAAGTGAAAGATTTGGTTCAAAACAACATCGATGTTTTACCCATCACATACAACATGGTGCGCCCAGCAACGCAAAACGATAAAACACTGCAAAACATAATAAAATACATCAAAAGTGCATGGCCGCAGACAAAATCTAAAAAAGGGATGCTATTTTATTTCCGTAAAGATGGATTATGCGTTGTTGATGATTGTCTTCTCTATCAACATAGAATTGTGATTCCAAATAGTCTACGTCAACGTGTACTTAAGCAGTTACAAAAAGGTCACTAAGGCATAGTTCGTACCAAAGCTCTTGCTCGGAGCTATGTCTATTAGCCAAACATAGACAAAGATGTGGAAATGTTAGTACGGCAATGTACATCTTGTGCCTCCACAGCTAAGGCTCCATCTAGAGCAAATCTTCATCACTGGCCTACTTCACTAAGGCCAATGCAACGTATACATATTGATCTGGCAGGTCCAGTGGAACAGAAAGCGTACTTATTGGTGGTGGATTCATTTTCCAAATGGCCAGAAGTTTGCCTATTAAAATCGATGACGTCAGCAGCAGTGATCGATTGTCTTAACGAGTTTTTCTCACATTTTGAATGGCCGGAAACATTGGTGAGTGACAATGGAACACAATTTACAACACAAGAGTTTTTTGAATTGAACACTTACGTACTGCTCCATTCCACCCACAATTCAATGGGCAAGTATAACGTTTTGTGAACACTTTTAAGCGCACTCTTAAGAAACAAAATTCATCAAATTTAATTATAGGTATTCGTGATTTTCAACATGTCTATCGTGCTACAAACAACGACAGTGCATCTGGAAACAAATCACCATCTGAACTTTTTTGGGGAGGAAGGTAAGAATCAACATGGATTTACTTCTAAAACCAAAACAAGCCACTGGCCATTATAATATATATAATATATAATCGTAAATACAATGCTAAAGATCGCCAATTTAATGTTGGAAGTGAAGTCTACGCAAGGTGTCCAAACTCAATAAGTACTTTTGGGCACCTGGAATTATTAGGAAGCGTATTGGAAATGTCAACTATGAAGTAGAGATTGTTACCTTTCCATATTTTAAATCCATGAAGGCTCACGCAAACCAACTGCGATTACGTCACAGCAATTCAACAAGTACTAATTCGTGGTTAGATAGTTTTGATCTCAGTCCACCTAATAAAAATACACCAAGCACGAATAGAAAACTTACACCCATTCAAGAAACTAGAATCGTCCCTGATCGTTATTCTGCTTCATCAGCTACAACTTTTCAGCAACGTCCTTCAACAGCAATGATACAGGATATGCCTGCATATGTGCCACAACCAACTGAAAAAGTCAACAATCAGGAAATAGTTCTTCCTGAACATCCTGACCAAGCACATCGTCGATCGCATCGCAACAGACGGGAGCCGAATTGGTTTAGAGATTATATTACTTAAAGTGGGAGATGTTGTGGTTGGTAACCCCACCAACAGATGACCGTTTTATTTTATTTATCATATTCTCTTTACACTCATCTTTTATTAAATATACACTTTATTTTCTAACTGTGAACCGTTTATGTTTCGATTATATGTGTCATTCGATTGGTAGTATTCAAATAATAAACATCAATATTTAAGCTGTTATAATATTAAAAACAAGAGTGAGTTTTATTTGTTTCTGGTCAGGAAAATAACATAAAGTTGTAATTTACGAAATCTTGGTAAAACAGATCTAGTTCAGATGAAAATTAGCTTAATTAATTCAAACATTGTGACACAATCTCCATATCGTGTATCCGAACCGAAGAAAACACTGGTTGCAGAAATGGTTCAAGAGCTTTTAGACAATGATATAATCACAGTTTCAGAAAAAGAAAAACGGTAATGAACGGCTTTGTATAGATTACAGGCGGTTTAATCAACTTATAACTAAAAAAAAATTCCCATCACCAAATATTGAAGAGTGTCTACAGGATGTAAAAAAATATAAATATTTTTTTTTTTGTTTTCCTTTATTTTTGGCCACTTACTGAAAATCATAGCAGATGTAGAACAGTGCATTCAGAAAATTGTAGAGATTACCCTTGGGGAAAAGGATGAGACAAGGACTAGATTGGCAAATATAATAACACTTCTTCAGAGGAACATACGGAACACACCTAAAGAGAAATTCATTTTAGCCATTTATGAGAAAACTCACACATTTTTGAAGACACATAAGGACCTAATTATACTCCAATCGGATAAAGGAAACAAAACGGTTGCAATCTACAAGAAAGAATATGAAAGGAAAATGGAAAAATTACTTGAGGACAAAAATACTTACCGGGTTATGAATACGGACCCTACCAGCAAATTAGTCAGAACTAATAACAGCATTATTAGTCAATTATACAGGGATAAATATATAGATACTTGGCAAAAACATAGGCTCATTTGTTCAGCTGCAACGGCACCTTGAATTTACGAGTTACCTAAAATACATAAATGTGGGATACCTTTACGACCCATAGTATCATCTATTCAAGTCCCGTGCTATCAGCTAAGCAAACACATAGGACTCATACTCAAAAATATCATCTCGGAAAAATATAATGTTAAAAACTCTTTGGAACTAAAAAAAACAGCTAAAGGACATCACCCTTGATGAGAATGACACATTGGTTTCTTTTGACGTCGTTTCCTTTTTCACCAATGTTCCTGTTTACACAGCTATAAAAAATATTATGGACCAATGGGACACTATTAAAACGAAAACTAGCATACTAAAATCAAAATTCTTGGAAATACTGAAATTCTGTTTTAATGACAACAACTACTGTGCATACAATAACAAGGTATACAAACATATTTTCGGTATGCCAATGGGAAATCCCCTTCCCCCTTCTATTGCCGATATTTTATTGGATAATTTACTTGACGCAGCCTTGGCAGAATTATACAACAAGAACGTTAACATTAAATATGTCAGATTTCGGTTTGTGCTTTGTTGTGATACAGACGTGTATTTTAGCCCCGCATACGATTTGAACTATTAATTAATCACATTTGATTTTGTTATATAAGCAGCGAATGGACGCTTAAAAAAAATAATATACATATTTTGTTATTTAAATTATTTAACATAATAGTGAACAATTTAAAACGATAAAATTAAATAAAATAAAACAGTAAAAATAAATACGTATGTATGAATGTTCATACATGTGTATACATATTCTGAACAAAAACATTAAAATTTCTTGTTTTTTTTTTTGTTGTTGTAAAATACAATAAATAATAAAAATATTAAAGCAAAGCAAAACGGTGAAAAACAAAAACAACTCTTTGCATGAGTACGAACAGTGAAACAACACTAAGACAAAATGAAAGAAACGTTTACGTTTTAGTTCAATCAAACGAAAATAATGCGGAAATAAATAAAACTAAACAAAATAATATAAACTATTTAACGGCTAAGCCAATTACTAGAACACGTTCCCTATCACCCTCGGTGTTTACAAAAACAGTGGATAGTGACTCATTAAAAAAACTACAACTAGATTTGGTGACAAGTGTTGCCAGGCCAGCAAGTATTGCCGTGACGTCAAAAACAAATTTAGTGGGAAATGAAACCATGAACTTAAACACAAATGCAATGGAAAACCCCCCTGTAAAAAGCTGCCAAAAGCCTACAGTACAAGTTGGTATGGACAGGTACATAACAGTGCTTAAACGGGGACGCAGCCCTACCTCTGCAGCAGTTGCTTCGGCCTCAAAAGTACCATCTTTTGATAAAATAAATACACAAAATCGTTTTGCGATTCTGGAGGATGAATCCTCTGAAGCACCAAACGTCATTAAATCGTCTAAGCCACCCCCGATATACCTTAGAGAGCAAAACTCTAATGAGTTAATAAAAAGTTTAATTTCGGTGATAGGTGAAAATTCCTTTTATGTAGCTGCAATAAAGCGCGGTATCATTAACGAGACTAAAATACAGGTGAATCACGAGGATGATTTTCGAAAAGTAATTACAAGATTTGAGACTCTGAATAAAAACTTTTATACTTATCAACTGAAGAGCAGTAAAGGTCTTCAGGTAGTAATCAAGGGCATTGATCCATGCGTAGACCCAGAAGAGGTTAAAACATTCTTAGAAGAAAAGGCTTCAAGGTAAAGCATGTAGTTAATATTAAAAATAGAGAACAAATTCCCCAACCACTCTTTCGAGTTGAGTTTGAACCCGGCGACGTAAAACTTAAAAAAAACGAAACACATCCTATTTACAATTTAAAATATATTCTCTACAGAAGAATAACTATAGAAGAGCCGCACAAAAGAAATGGTCCCGTTCAATGTTTAAACTGTCAAGAGTACGGTCATACTAAGGCATACTGCTATTTACCCCCTGTCTGCGTAGTATGTGGTGAACTACACGGTACAGTTTCTTGCGATAAGTCTAAAACCGACCCCAACGTAAAAAAATGTAGCAACTGTGGCGGTAATCACACTGCCAATTATAGAGGATGCCCTGTATATAATATCGTCAAGCTGACGGTTGGAACAAAAACAAATACCCCTCAAATGCAGGTTGCAAATCAAGTAAACACAAATGCAATTCAAGCCCCCCAGCCTAGTAATAACAGAACCTGTTACGCTAACGTCCTAAAATCAAACCATCAGCCAATGCAAGGTGCTTCGCCAAGTAATGATGAAACTCCGGTTTCTAATTTAAGTCGCTTAGAAAAAACCATGGAAACATTAGTGCAAACGGTAAATAATTTTACGAACACAATGGGTAATATGATGCAGGAAATGCTTAGAATGCAATCGATGTTATTGCAAGCTGTACTTAATAAACCATGAACTGTTTAAAAATTTGTTTTTGGAACGCAAACGGCATCCGCCAACATAAAAATGAATTAGAATACTTTCTTAAAAATAAACAAATTGATGTCATGATGATTTCTGAAACTCATTTGACCTCAAGAAATACGTTTAAAATAAATGGTTATATACTATATGATACCAAGGACCCTCGAGATAGAGCTTGTGGAGGTTCTGCCATTTTAATAAAAACCCGAGTGAAACACTACCTAATGTGTGATCATCGTGAAGATTATCTCCAAGCAACGAACATTTGCGTTGAGGAATTAAATAGAAACCTAGTAATTTCATCGTTATACTCCCCGCCTAGATTTTCAATATCGGAGGACAAATATTATAAATATTTTAAATCATTAGGACCGTGTTTCCTAGCCGCTGGCGATTATAACGCTAAACATACCTTCTGGGGGTCGCGACTTATAACACCAAAGGGTCGTGTTTTATTTAACACAATTTCTAAAATGGATTTAAATGTGGTAGCGAGCGGACAACCAACATATTGGCCCACTGATCATCAAAAAATTCCAGATGTCATCGATTTCGGCGTGGTTAAAAACATTCCCATAGAAACGATTCATGTTGAAGCCTCCCTAGATTTATCTTCCGACCACACACCTACAATTGTTACTATAATGAACCCCAATAGAATTGTACCTCCGACGACAGCTACGCAAATTAATTGGTTAAAATATAAAAAATATCTCAGTACCCATTGCACAGAAAATATTCCGCTCAGTACACCGGATTATGTAGATCGCTCTATTGACAATTTTGACAGTTTTCTGAAACTAGCTGTTCAACATTCCAATATTGCCCCCAAAAAAACAAAAACTATTAAAATATATTCCACAGATGTCGAGCATCTTTTGTCTGAAAAAAGGAGGGCTCGAAGAGATTGGCAATTGCACAGATCCCCTCAACTTAAGAACTTACTTAAAGAGTGTACAAAAAGACTTAGAAAGTTACTGCAGACTAAGAAAACGGCTTCTCTGGAAAAATATCTTGAGGAACTTGATGCAACCCCACAATCAAACTACTCAATATGGCGCGCAGCTAGAAACATCAAAAGGCCAGTTGTCTCTAAACCACCATTAAGAAACTTGAATGGAAGTTGGGCAAGAAATGATGTTGAAAAAGGAAATCTGTATGTCAATCATTTAAAAAACGTATTTACCCCAAATATATCTCACGATATTGCGGTCGAGTTACCACCTGTTGCTGCTAGAGCAGCTGTTCCGCTAAGATTTGAGATAAGAGAAATCGAAAAGGCTATTTGTGATTTAAACCCCAAGAAGGCTCCTGGTTTTGATAAGATCAGCAACAAAATGCTTTTGGAGCTACCCAGCATAGCAAAGAAAATTATTCTTTTAATTTTTAATGCTATTTTACGCCTTGAATACTATCCTCAAAAGTGGAAGGTCTCCTTAGGCACCATGATACCTAAACCTGGAAAGGATCACACAAAAGTTGAGTCATATAGGCCTTTAAGCTTACTTTCTAATATATCAAAGCTGTTAGAAAGCTACTTAGTCGGTCGAAAATTTATTATTAAAGAAGGTGATTATTTAAGCTCTCCTCAGCAAATTGACGCTGGAGTCCCTCAGGGAAGCATCCTGGGCCCACTTTTATACTTAATATATACCTCGGACATGCCAACAAACAACTACACACAAACTTCAACATTTGCTAATGATACAGCTTTTTTGAGCGTGCACGAAAACCGTCAAGAAGCATCTCGATACCTACAGGATCATATATTTCAACTCGAACTATGGTTAAAGCAATGGAGGATAGAGGTCAATGAGCAAAAATGCGTACATATAACATTCACCTTGCGTCGGGAATCATGCCCCCCTATTAAAATCAATAATCAAATAATACCTCAAAATTCGCATGTAAAATACCTCGGTATTCATCTAGATCGCCGTTTAACGTGGAAAAGCCATATAGAGGCAAAATTAACTCAAATGAAACTAAAAGCCATCCAAATTCATTGGCTTATTGGAAGAAACTCTGTCCTTAGTCTCGACTGCAAACTTCTTCTTTACAACTCCATCTTAAAGCCAATCTGGTGCTATGGTATTCAGTTATGGGGCACTGCCTCGGCCTCTAATATCGAAAAAATTCAAAGGCGCCAAAATAAACTACTTCGAATAATCACAGCTGCCCCTTGGTATGTTAAAAACTCAAATATTCACAAGGATCTTAATGTTCCATTAGTTAAAACTATGATTACGAAATATGCAGTAAAATACTTAAAAAGGCTCGAATCGCACCCGAACCCACTAGCACGAAATATTTTAAATGATAGCGGCCACACTCGCTTAAGAAGAAGAGACACTGCAGCACTTATCCAATTAGATGAGCGATAAACACTATAAAAGTGAACAGAACCCGCGATGAAGAAAATTTTTGTCTGGCATTGGCAGGACAAAAAATAACGTATTAGGTTGATTTGATTAATTATTGTTAGTTCATATTTAATATATGAAGATTCAATAAATAAATAATGAGAAAAAAAAAAAATAAAAATAAATAAATATGTGGCAAAGTACGTAGATGACATACTGGCTGTAATAGATATTAATGACAAAGACGATATACTTAAAGCACTCACCGGGTATCACCCGAAGTTGAAACGAACAGAGAAATAGCATACCTTGACACAAAATTACATAGAGGGGACAATAAAATAACGTTTGATTGGTATGCAAAAAATACATCGTCTGGCAGAATCACAAAGCATACAGAGATGAAAAAAGTGACGTATGAAAATTGTCCAAATCATTTGCGAGGGCAGCTTTCGAAGAAAGAGAAAGAAAAAGTCTTTTTGGTAGTGAAGTGGCAATGTGTAAAAACAGGCCGCTACTATCAACACGAACTGCGTTATCAAAACAAGAAATGCAAAAAGGGCAGCTTTAGAAGAAACAGACGGAAAAAAACGCAAAATCTTCCTTCTCGTGACGTCTCTGTATGCTCTGTGGGCAGAATTATCAATTTCAACGCTACTCAACCAAAATCTCAAATAGTAAATACTGCAAAAAATTTTATACGTACAGTTCTTGATATTAGTGATGAACAATACCATAACAAAAATAAACATGTAATCACGAAAGTACTTAAAGATAATGCTTTTCCTACAAATTTAATTGAAAATCTAATATCTGCCTATATACCTATAATAACAAACACAAATGGAAACATTGATAAGGAGGAAAAATATTTGTACAGTGTAAAATACATACCGGGCCTCACGGACAATAAAAACATAAAAAGCGCAATAGATAATAATGACATAAGCTTTGCTTGCAAACCAAACAAAACATTAAAGGAACGTATAGACGACATGTTTTTGTCATCTGACATGTCAAATTTCCCACTGCAAAACACATACATGTCGTGTGTTACCTTTTTAACTTTGCTTCTGTAAAAGTCAGATATACATAAAAACCGTTTCATTATAAAATTCTAAATTGGTATCTTTAAAATAAAAGAAAAAAATGTTAAGATGGCTAAATTATTTTACGGCGCAAATAAATATTTTCGTGGCGGCAGCAAGCTATTTTGAAACCGAGAACTACTTTGGTTTCTGCAATAACAATGCGAAAAAAACAGAGACAATGTCAGAAGCAAATTACATGTACGTTTGTGACCGAATATTATAAACCTTATGTAAAACAGCAATTTTGACAGACATGAACAATTCCATGTGACTTGAAAATTTGACATGTCAGATGACAAATACATGTCGTGTACGGGCGCCTTAAGTGCAATATTTACAAATACAAAGACGCCAATAAACAAACTACAACAAAATAATGTAGTGTATGAAATACCATGCAAGGGAGACAACAACAACAGCTGTGATTTAGTTTACATTGGGACGACAAAGAGAAATCTGGAGACAAGAATGGGAGAACACAAATCAGACATAAACAAAAACAAAGAAAGCACTGCATTATCACATAATACAAACAAAACACAAAGCTGATTTTGACAACATAAGAATACTAGACAAGGTAAATAACGTGAGGAAAAGATATACTACTGAAAGCTTAAGAATTCAACAGAAAATAAACAGAACAATGAATAAAAAAGAAGATACTGACAATTTAAGCGCCTATTACAGAGTTGTTTTGAAAAACAGTACGTGACGACACTAGCTGTGGCTTTTATTATTTAAAAAAAAAAAATATATTAATGTAATACAAAATTGTTTTTTTTTTCAATGTAAGTTAGTTAGTTACATTCAATTTATTGTATTATTAAATGTTGATGGTTTTATTTTATATTAATAGACGAATCCCCTGAAGAAGTGAACATAAAAGTCAAAAACGTCGGGAAAAATGAAATAAAAAATTGTTGAATTTTTATTTTCACAAATGGAGTTAGGCCTCACCAGCTAAGTATATATAAGCAAATATATAAATATAAATAAATATTTTACAACTTTAGATCTTAACAGTGGTTATTATCAAATTAAAATTGAACCTGAAAGTCGCAAACACACAGCTTTTATTACCACCGAGGGATTATTTGAGTTCAAACGTATGCCTTTTGGGTTGAAAAATGCACCCATGGTTTTCCAACGATTAATGGCAAAAATAAAAAATATGGTTGGCAAGAAAAACATGATGCATTACATGGATGATATACTCATTGGCAGTAACACAAAAGATGAAATGTTGGATAAAATAACAAGAGTTTTAAATGTTTTACAAGATGCAAACTTAGCACTAAATATGGAAAAATGCGAATTTTTTAGGACTACACTTGAATTCTTAGGACATCAATTAACGCCAGAGGGAATTTGCCCTGGGAAAGTAAAGTCTGCGGCAATAGAGAATTTTAAACGTCCAGAAAATATGAAATTCGAAAATTCCTTGGGTTAGGCGGATATTTTCGTAAATTTATTCGAAAATATTCAATAATATCGGAACCATTGAGGAAGCTTTTATGTAAAGATCAACAATTTGAATGGACAGATCAACAAGAAATATCGTTTAATGAATTAAAATTATCGTCTCAACCAGTTATGACAGCCTTCCGTCTCGATGCGGAACATCAAATCCATACAGATGCAAGTTCCATAGGATTAGCAGGTATATTATTGCAAAATGAAAATGGAATTGTAAATCCTGTAGCGTATTACAGTCGCTCAACTAGGCCAACTGAGAGAAATTTTCATAGTTATGAATTAGAAGTCTTGCAGTTGTGGAAACTTTGGAAAGATTTCGATATTATATTGACGGTAAACAAGTTAAAATAGTAATAGATTGTAGTGCTGTAAAGTCCGCTATGACAAAACGAGAATTAATTCCTCGAATAGCCCGTTGGTGGTTGATAATTCAAGATTTTGATGTAGTTTTAGAACACCGAAAAGGTCCATGTATGGAACACGTTGATGCGCTAAGTCGAACGCCAAATGATTCACCTAGTGATATAGATGTTGCTACTCTAAAAATTCATGAAATTAATCTTCATAAAGAGGACTGGCTTTCTGTAATGCAATTTCAAGATGATTCGATTAAGGAAATTATTTCGAAAATTCAAAATAAAGATAAGACGTTGTTAGAAGATTATGGTGAATACCATTTTAAGGATATAGATCCAATACCGTTTAATACAATTCATTTGGATCACTTAGTACCTTTTCCAAAAAGTAGTAAACGTAATGAACATATTTTAGTACTAGTGGATTCTTTTACAAAATTCACAATAATTAAAGCTGTAAAAAGTACAGCGGCCAGACATGTTATAAACATTTTAATGCTATGTTCACATTTGGATTTTTAAACGCGTTTAAGCAAAATGTTGATTTATAGTATGTTCACATTTGGCTTCTTAAACGCGTTTAAGCAGTTCGAACGTGATTAAGAGCTCTAATCACTTCAAAATCGAGATGATTACCCATACATTGAAGTGATTTGTTAATCACTTCAAATCGACATGATTACAACTAAATCACTTCATAAACCACATAGAATCCACTGAACATACCCTAATAATGTAGAATCGCTCGATTGTGTACAACCGGCCAAGATGTCTGCTTAATATTTTTATTTTTTTTTTCCTTAAATAATTCATAAATTTTCACAATTTCATCATTAAATTGATTAAAATAATCTTCTGATAATTTTATAAAAGTGTTTTTATCCATTTTTAATACTTTAAAGAAATTTAAATTTGTTTGTTGTTTTTTTGTGTGCTTGTGTGTGTGTTTTTTCTTAATCATCTGTCATCTTAATCATCTCAAATGTAATGTGAACGGCTTTGATTAGCTAAATCAACATTTTGCTTAAACGCGTTTAAAAACCCAAATGTGAACATACTATTAGCTAATCAAAGCCGTTCACATTACATTTGAGATGATTAAGATGACAGATGATTAAGAAAAAACACACACACAAACACACAAAAAAACAACAAACAAATTTAAATTTCTTTCAAGTATTAAAAATGGATAAAAACACTTTTATAAAGTTATCAGAAGGTTATTTTAATAATTTTAATGATGTAATTGTGAAAATTTATTAATTATTTAAGAAAAAAAATAAAAACATTAAGCAGCCATCTTGGCCGGTTGTACACGATCATGTTGGCGATTCTCATTTGGGGTATGTTCAGTGGATTCTATGTGGTTTATGAAGTGATTTAGTTGTAATCATGTCGATTTGAAGTGATTAACAAATCACTTCAATGTATGGTTAATCATCTCGATTTTGAAGTGATTAGAGCTTAATCACGTTCGAGCTGCTTAAACGCGTTTAAGAACCCAAATGTGAACATAGCATAAATGAATTTTCAAGTTACTTTGGAGTTCCAGCGCGCATAGTTTCAGATAGAGGAACGTCATTTACATCAAATGAATTTAAGAAATATTGTTCTGAGAATGATATTAAACATGTGCTCAATGCAGTAAGAACGCCGAGAGCTAATGGTCATGCCGAAAGGACAAATCGAACATTACTTTCAATGCTTTTGCATACTACACAAAATGATAAATGCTGAAATGATCATTTAAGAAATATCCAATGGACTTTAAATACAATGAAGAATAAGACATCGGGTAAAAGTCCCCATGAATTATTATTCTGTTATTCTCCACGAGACATTCTGCAAAATAAAATACTATTAGCTGTACACCATAATTTAATTTTTACTGAAGATGAAGTTAACAAGTTAAGACAAGCAGCTGCCGAACAAATTTACACAAAACGAAGTCAAGCAAAAGAACAATTTGATAAAGAGCATTCGAAGCCTAAGAAATATGAAATCGGTGAAATTGTACTTGCTGAAAATGAGCCTCCGAGTAGTGCTGGTTTTCCCAAATTGGAACCTCGATATAAGGGTCCTTTTATTATCGCAAAAGTTCTCAATAATGACAGATATATTATCGAGGATCTTCCAAATACCAAAAGAACATCGCGTCATTATTTATCAGTCTATGCTTCAGATAAACTAAAACCTTGTTGGTAACTGCCGCCTATGTTCGACAGTGAACTTGATTATGATACTTCCGGTGAAGACAGCAAGGACGGTTTAAATGCAGGATAGCCGAATGTTGGAAACCCTTATTTTACTTTCATTATTTTTTTTCATATTAATATTATTTATAAATCTAGTTACCTTTGAAATGTATAATTTTTTATTGTGAATTATCTGTCATACTCTGATTTTGATTATTAGTCTTATAAAAACCTTTGCACAATAAAATAAATATATTTTTAAACTTCAAAAGATTAAAATTGTTTTAGTCTTTTAATTGCTTTTAAAATATATAAACAACCGTACAGAGAAATGAAATGTCAGATAAATTACAACTGATTTGACAGGAGATTGCTAAGCAATCATTGCGCAATGGATTGCCACTCATGGAATTTTGCGGTCTATTCTTGCCGGACAGAAAAAGTTTGTTGGTAAGGGGGCGACGCTGTATGCTTGACACACTTTACATCTTGCCTCTATTGCCAACAAACTTTATCTGTCCGGCAAGAAATGTCCATAGTGTAAATTGCGACTTACGATCATTACGTTACTTTATGTTTCGACTAATTCTGCAAAGTCAAATAATTATAACTTTTCGATAACACATGTGATGAACATTTCCACAGCAGCTGAGAGTTCAAACAGGGTGGTTTATATGAATATGTCAAAAATATAATTTTCTTTAATGACAATTCTGTAAAATATTTAGACGAAATACAAAAATAAATTATACATAACATCTGGAAAAGTTGCAAATTTTCAAAATTCTTAAAATTGGTTATTTTGAAAGGTGAAAATTATAGTGAAAAATAAATATAATACCCAAGTATAAATTTCAAATCTGAAATCCAAAAGCGAATGGGAATTGAGCAAAAAATCAATTGTTAAATAAAATGTCATATACAATATTACGAAGCCTTAGTGGAGGAAATTTGCGCAATGCTACTGTATATTTTCTAAATACAAATACTCCTTTGAACTTCTATCTATTGGCGGTGCAACCAAATAATTATTGTATTGTGGCACATTATTCCAGACGCAGCGATTCTAAAAACCTTGAAAGCGCTTTCAAGGTTGTTAAATCGAAAGTTCGTGTCGAAGGTAAGCTAACAAAAAGGCAAAAAAAAAAACCGACAAACAACCACACAAAAAATAGCTAACATTAGTTTATACAAACAAATATTCACATCATGTATAAATAACAAACATGTATACCCTCATTCACCACTAGTGGAGGTGGAGGGTATAAAAAACGTTAAACAATTATCGCAACGCGTCTGATATGATTTGACAAACTTTTTTTTGTTTCCGTTGATTGTGTGCGTTTGATATTTGTTTTTTGTTTATGCATGATGCAAATAGTGAAGTATATTACATACGTATACACATACAAGCTGATATTCTTAAGACAATTCAGATTTTTTGGGCGGAGAATGTGGACCAAACTGGGAATTATTGTCGCCGCGAGGAAATCGTTTTTATTTTCCTAATGCTGTAGGACCTGCTTGGCAAGGTGTTACTACCACTATAACACTTGATGTTCCGTTAGAATCGCTGATAGATTTCGAAGGAAAAGTAGGTAGAATATATTAGTTATGTAAATTCGCTTCTTTTACAACTTTTCTTTTAGAACCCGGACGAAAAACTCAAGTTAAATTTTAGTGTGAATGAGTGCCCCTCATTAATAAAAAAGTCTCTACATGAGTTATTTCCAGCACCAGAAGTTTTATCTAATGAAAAGTTAGCTTTAATGACATTACGCTTCAAGGGCGATACAGAAATTGGAGCAAGAAAGGTTTGTAGAACAAATTATTACAATGTTTTTTACGTTATGGACTAGAGGCCTGCATAATTTAACTTGATAATCAAATAATACGGGTTTTCGAGTGTTTGTACACAAAAAGACTAATTCTATGTGCGTTGTGATGTTCGTAGCACAATGGAAATCATTCACACGCACTGCATGGGAAAACTCAAGTATGACCCCTTTCACACTCGGCAAGTTACTTGCCGACAGCAACAAAGTCTGTACAAAATTTGTTTTTCCTTATACCGACCTTACCGCTGACGACAACAACCAAGAGTAGCGCAAGTAACTTGTCGAGTGTGAAAGGGGTCTAACATACACAATAATAGTAGCTTAAGATGCCTATACACGAGTGATTTGCTTGCCAACTATTTCTCCAAAGACGACGTACGAAGCACAATAACAATAAAAGAAAACATGAATTGTGAAGCGGATGAAGCAATTGCAATTTTGATAATTTATTTGTGTACACAACGATTTGAAGTTTCGTTGAACTCTAAAATGGAAAAATTGTAAAATGTTCGCGCACAAGACCACTAACACATCAACAAATCACAATTTTCCATCTATTGCGATAATCTTCCTAAAAAATCATACAAAATAACTGAAACTAATTAAAATTACTTGAAAGTGGTCTTTTTGCAGACCTTTATAATGAACATTATTTTTGTATTTCGTGTGGCCATTTTTTCAGAATTAGTTTATACAAAACATTTTGCATATCTATTTATAAGATTTTGCGCAGCATTTTCTTTTGTTTTCATTGATTTTTTGATAAAAAAAAAAATAAACATGTTATCAGGTCTGTTCTGAAAATCACGTGATTTCAAATCACATGTGCTTTTAGAACAGTGGTGTCAATATTCAGGGGTGTGCTGGAAATCGCAAACGCAAAACGCAAGAATTTTAAATGTCGTTTTTTAGTAAGATTTCTGTAATAAAAGAATTTTATGACAAATATTATACAAACATTTATCTATTAAACAGAATTTTAAAACAAAAATTATAAAAATTTGATTAAAAGTGTATTATAAACAGCCTCCAAATTCTTGCGTTTTGCGTTTGCGATTTCCAGCACACCCCCCTATGATTGTGTTGGTGAGATTACTTTTATCTCTTACATTCCCAGCGGGTGAAATGTGCGGTTGCGAGGCAATAGTGAGGCCTTATTACTGATCTTTTCTAAAGAAAACAGAAATAAAACAAAACAGAAACAAGATAATAAACAAAATTTTGACATCCAACAATGATAAAGCTAACAAAAAAAGTTATCAGCAGGGCTTTTAAGACCACCTGTAATAAATGCGTCTTGCACAACTATTAATATATTATTTATGTTTAGAGGCCTCAAAACAGGCCTTGCGATATTTCCCGCTGAATGAGAGTGTTTCTCAGTAAGTCCCAATTTACACTAGGGACATTTCTTGCCGGACATTTTTTGAATTCTCTTTTAATCTTACCCGAAGCGTTTACATATGAAACATTAGAAGTCAGACAGAAATTAATACTTGCATGTAAACTACGAAAAAGTAAGAAAGAGAAATGAAAAAATGTCCAGTACAGATAGTCATGTACTACACACTCTACCTTTTCAACCCCTCGCCATCAAACTTCGTCTGTCCGGCAAGAAATGTCCCTAGTGTAAATTGGGACTAAACAATTATATTTTACGCTCGCATAATAAAAGAGCGTAAGCGTACATGTGAAATTATTTCCACAATTGTGTATGGCGTTGACATCCCTGTTTTAGAATCACACATGTGATTTTGTGGTGTTCTGCAAATCACACCATTTTTGTGTTTTTCGGTGTGATTTTCAATTGTCGAAAGCACAAGAAAAAAAAGTTTGTTTTACAAAATTATAGCTAATTTTTAATGCTTTTTGTGTTATTTTCCAACAATTTGTTTTTTTAACCGATTTAGCGATCTCAAATTAAGTTAAGGGTGTGTTTAAAATTTTGCAATTTTTTGCGAATTTTAGCCATGTTTGCGATAAAAGCAATTTGTTTCTATAAGTTTTCGATACTTTATAGCTTTGACGATTTATAATAAATAATAGAATTTTGCTATCATGCCGCTGATAGCAAATTTTTGCGAATTTCCGCTAATTTAGAAATTTTTACAGAATTTTTGCCATTCCTTATAGTTTTAGTGACTCAATCAATTGTATGGCTATTTTTTTAAGGATTTGTTGTAAATAAAATAGTTTATTGCATAAACAATTAATAAACAACACATTGAATATTTTATTTAAGTAATTTATTATTACGGCCATCTTACAATAGTCGCAAAAGACATTTGCCATTGCCAGAGTACGAAGAAGATTGTATCCAGGCCACATCTATAAATCTAACTGATTTCAATCTAACGTTAACATCCGTTTATTGTCCCCCGAGGCACAAAATTGTAAACGATAAATTTCTCAACTTCTTCTCCACATTGGGCCAGAAATTCATTGCTGCTGGCGACTACAACGCTAAACATACATATTGGGGCTCCAGACTTATTAGTCCTAGAGGTAATCAGCTATACAATACCGTAACTGCAAATAATTTTGATGTATCGAGTGGTAAGCCTACCTATTGGCCAACCGACTTCAATAAGCTACCAGACCTTATTGACTTTGCTGTAATTAAAAACATCAAGCGCGATCAGGTACTAGTTAGTTCCTCCTATGATCTTTCGTCTGATCATTCACCTTCAATCCTCATTTTAAAAGGTAACTCTGACGCTGCAGCTGCAAACTTTATTTCCTATCCAAACAGAAACACAAATTGGTTAAAGTATAAAATGTATGTGAGCTCTCACCTATCACAGTGCATTCCCCTAAAAAATTCATCTGACATCCAAATAGCTGTCGACCGATTTACAGAAGTCTTGGATACTGCAGCAAGAAATGCAACCCCAATCAAGCGGACAATTAAACGTGCTCCTTACAATACATCGACGGATATAGAGGCCCTTATCAGAGAAAAAAGGAAGTTAAGAAGACAATGGCAAAACAGTCGTTCCCCAACCACTAAGGCCCAACTACAAATATGCCTGACCACACTTCGCAACACATTGAGACAGAACCACGAGTCCGCAATAGAAGGCTATCTAAACAGCCTAGACGCCACAAAAAACACCAATTATAGCTTATGGAAGGCTGTACGGCATATGAAATGCCCTATAACCCAAGAATCTCCATTAAGACTGGAAAACCGCACTTGGGCCAAAAACACACATGAAAAATTAAACGCTTTCGCGGGCCACCTTGAGAAAGTTTTCACGCCACATGATGCACATACTTGTTCCTGTCGTCCAATCATTCCTGATAAGGTAAACCATCCATTAAAATTTAACATAACTCAAGTAAAATCTGCAATAGAAAAAGTGAATATTAGAAAATCTCCCGGACCTGACCGCATCACAGGGTCAATGATAAGAAACCTACCATCGTCTGCTTCCAGAATCTTGCTGCTAATTTTTAACGCTATATTAAGAGTCGGATACTTCCCATCCTCATGGAAGAGGTCTATAATTGTTATGATTCCCAAGCCAGGAAAAGATGCTAGCCAGGTTGCGTCGTACAGACCGATAAGCTTATTGTCAATCCTATCGAAGCTTTTCGAAAAAATATTCGTTTTAAGTATAACTCCTCATCTAAATGAACAGGACATCATCCCGGACCACCAGTTCGGATTCAGAGCGAAACATGGTACAATAGAACAAGTGCATAGAATTGTCACCCTTATTAGATCGGCGTTTGAGAAAAAGCAATACTGCTCAGCACTGTTTATAGACATTTCCCAAGCTTTTGACAAAGTTTGGCATGATGGGCTACTCATCAAAATAAAACGAATGCTTCCTCAAAACACTCACAAGCTTCTGGAGAGCTATCTAACAGGCAGAACATTCATAGTAAGGTCGCAAGATAAATACTCCCCCCTCAAGAAAATTTCTGCTGGTGTTCCCCAAGGCAGCATATTAGGACCGCTTCTATATATAATATACACAGCGGATATGCCAACAAACCTGAGCACGCATACCTCTACATTTGCAGACGACACAGCATTTATTAGCGTTAACCATGACCCAAAAGTCGCATCGCAAAATCTGCAGTCCCACATCAATGAACTAGAGGCCTGGCTAGAAAAATGGAGAATAAAGGTTAACCCGGCTAAATGTGCTCACTTAACTTTCACGCTCAGAAGACAAACGTGCCCAGCTGTAAAAATAAATAACATCACTGTTCCGGTAGAAAACCATGTTAAGTACTTGGGAATTCATATAGATAGACGCTTGACCTGGTCGCGTCATATTGAAGCGAAAATAACGGCTATGAAACTTAAAGCAGCTCAACTACATTGGCTTCTCGGTCGAAACTCAAACTTGTCCCTAGACAAGTCCATCATAAAACCAATATGGACATATGGCATCCAATTATGGGGTACTGCATGCGCATCTAACATCCAAAAGCTTCAAAGAAGACAGTCTAGAATATTACGACAAATTGTCTGCGCCCCATGGTATATACGTAATGAAATTATCCACAGAGATCTCAACGTCCCCACTATCCAGGAGGAAATTAAAAAATATTCAATAAGCTACATCGATAAACTAATGGTCCACCCTAACTACCTCGCTCGGGGTTTGCTTCAGTTCGAAGGTCACCAGAGGCTAAAAAGAACCGATACTTTGAGCCTTACTAGAAGACATTTTTAAAATTTGAATACAGCAGTTAGTGGTTACACTGGTAACAACTAATAAACAACAAGTAGAATTAAGATTTGAATACATATTGTAAATTTCGATAAGAAAGATTCAATAATAAAAATAAATTTCAAAAAAAAAATCTTACAATAGTCGCAAAAATAACAAAGTGATTTCAAAAAGTTGTTTACGTATGTAGCTGAACGTTTTGAAATCACAAAATAATATGCCCAGAACACCTTTCTTGTGATTTCAAATTACGATCTTTAATATTTATTTACTCTGTTAATACTGTCATTGAAAATGAAACAAAAGAGTTAAACTTTGTTTGTTTTAAGCGTTTCCAGCAATTATAAAGATATTTTAACGTGAAGTGAAGAAAATAATTCGCAGCGTTAGTTGTCATTTTTGTAACATAAAATGAAAATAATTAATAGAAATTTTAGTAACTTCAATACATTTTAAAATATAATTTTTATCAATGAAAATATTAATTTTTCAATTTCTAATTATTTTTCGTCATTAGTGTTAGAAATAAGCTTTAAAATGAGATATCATTCATTAAATTTAATGCGGTGGTATGGGAGATATTTGCAACCGACAAAAAAAAGTGCTTTAGAAATAATATATATGATGATGATTGGCCAAATGGCTGCATGTATTACAAATGGATAAATAAATAAATATGTCTGTGCGAGTTAAACTTTTACAAATAAAAGAAGCTGTAAGCTTACAAACCTATTATGTCAATGTACTTAAATAAATATAAACACATTCCATAATTCAATATTATTTTATTATTAAGATGCTTCTCAAATTCATTCACAACAAGTATTATATTCAATTCATTCACTTTTATTTTTGTATATTGTTTACTCTCCTTATCTCTTTGATTGTTTAATATTTGAATGAATGTTATTATGCACTTTAAGTAAAGGCAAAATAGCAAGTTATTCACAGCAGGCCTCTAGTGCGTACCTATTACAAAAAAAATTGTTTTTACGAACAAAAATATTTGATGGCCAAAAATGTTTTAATTTAAAATTAATATGGCAAATATAACTAAATAACACATTTTTATTATGTTTTTTACTTTTAGTTCGTTTTAGCCGCCCGTGAAATCACAGCCCGCCTAAGACTCCACGGTTATTGGGCTGATTTTATGAATCCGTTTAGTGGTAAACCATTTTATTCATGGGCTAGCGGTAAAAATCTTTATAAAATTGATAATCGCTTTCGAGGTTTAAATATGAAATTGAATAAACACAATGATTGTATTGTGATAAGTTCCGATGCTGAAGCTAATGCAGAAAATGCATTTTCTGGATCCATTTATAGCAATGCCCCATCAGACTTTGTGCAGCTGAAATCATTGTTGGATACACATGTTTAACATTAGTTCCTTATTGTATGGACTAATAATCATACTACCAAATGATTTACCTCATTATATAATTTTTTGTTGATGTTGTTATAGTCAAATAAATTAATTGTTTATCTTTTAAATTTAAAGAAAAAACGCACGTGTAGGCATTAGAAAAAAATATAATATAAAATTGTATTCAACTAACGGTCAATTTCACCATGCTACGTTATAATTAACTACATATCAGTTATAACTGTCAACAACATATGGTTAACTGGAAGTTGAAGTAATAGTTAGTTTTAACTGAACTTTGTGAAATTGACCGTAAATGTATTTTATTATTCCAAAGATTGTTTGCTACAATGTCGTTCTATTTCCTTAAGTTTATTTATTAACAATTGCAATTCTTCAGTGTTGCATACAAATTCCACAATAGTTTTTCTTTCACCTCCCTTTTGTTTGTAACGACCCAGATTAATGTGAAACCCAACTTCTTTGCTACTTTGATCCGAGGTTGAAGATTTAACATCGGCCACTATACGCCACTGCAGATCGGTTATGTGAGAAAAAGAGTGACTTACCTGCAATTGACGTAAAAATAATTGTTTACGTTGTTCCTCATAAGCTCGTGTTAATTCTTCAATAACAGCCGGATTTAAATGTTGCTCCTCCATAAGTTGCCTGACTGCCATTGCATCTAGACTGTGTTTTATAGCCAGACTGTAGAGTGTAACTAAAGCATATTCACTTTGTTTAGCTTTGGCACTGTTTGCAGCATATATTTCTGGTACAGGAGGAATAGCTACCAAAGAATTTCGCAGTTATATATACATTAAATATACATAGATATACTTATATACATTTATAACTAGTTTGATACTTACTAGCTTCGGGATGTAAAGTTAACTTAACGCTATTGGCGATAATTTTTTTGGTAATATCTAAGGGAATTACTGTTCCCAAATGACCAAGGCCTTCGGCCACCAAATCGGACAGAATTACGTGTAGATTGTTTGGAACACTCATCCCGGAATGTACTTAGTTGCCACAGTTCTACGAAAACAAAAAAAGACATGTATTCTGTTGGTGGAATTTCCACCGTGGAAATAAGAAATTGTATTCATGGTAAAATAATACAGGTGGCAACAAATATATACAACATTACAACAAAAATGAAAAATATTTTAAACTAAAATCAAATTTTGCCTCCGAACCCCAATTTTTGTTTCTCTACAGTAACTATCTTATTTAATTTTTATTCAAATAACCAAAAACTTTAATAAAATAATCACACCACAAAACGTGGATTTTTTGTAAGCATAAACAAAACTTTTACAATGGACTAAAACGATACTAGAGCAAAAAATTGCCATCTGGGGTTTTGATGACACCTGTTTGTTGCAGCCTGGTTGGAATTAAACTGTCAAAATACGCTAATTCGCTTTTATTCATGTATATAAAACGCCAAAATTTTAAATTCGCCTTGTAAAACGGCAAATTGGTATTTCGCTACCAGTGATGGTAACTTTTTTTTCATTATCGTACGGCCCTCTAAAAATTACCGTTTTTTAGAAGAAATTTATTTATTTATTCATCAGTTAGGTAATACAAAGCCCATGTGGGCCATTAAAAATATATTACACAGTCTTAATACCTAAGTAATCAAAAGCTAAAAGACAAAAACATTTTTATTCTTTATACCTACATACATATTTACATATTTGTGTCGTTTCATCATAACATCTTGAGTCAATTTAAAGAGTTGAAGAAGAAAAAACATTTTTCAATCATACTAATTTCCATTCAAGAATGCAAAGAGAATTTATTTATTACGGTTTTAAAATATTGTTTCACAACGAAGCTCTTTTTCCATCATGGTTTATTTATAATTTAATACAAAAAATGGTTTTTCACTAAGTTTTCTGTTTAAAAAAAAAACTGGTTTGCTATCGCACCTCGACTCAAGATGTTATATACGTACATAAAAAAAAAAAATATTTTATCTATAACTTGTCTAATTATACAACCTAATACTCGCCCCCAAGGCATAACACACATCCTATCATTAGATATAAATAGTAACTAGATTACACAAATTATGTACACGGCCCAGTCAGAGAAGAGCATACCCAAGTAATGTAAAAAAGTCAAATACTATACAGTAAGTAAGAACATTTAGGCGGAGAAATGTTTAACAAGTTTAGCTTAAAGACATTGTTTGAGTGCGTAAATATACGCAGCTCTAATGGCAGTCCATTCCAATAGCTGGTTACCCTAACTAGAAAAGATCTGGAGAAATCAGACCTAAATATTCTTGGAAAATTAAGATGAGGATTTCTGTTTCTAGGCGAAAAAAGAAAGGACTTGCAAAGTACAACAGGTCTACCACTTTTTACCACCTTATGAAATGTACACAAGTTACGAACTCGTACATAATTATCAAAATCACATCCAAGGAAATCTTTCACAAAGCCGAAATATGGTCCCCGCGTCGAACATTGTAAACAAATCTGGTAATGGCATTTACCAAGCGCTTTAGTCTAGTAAGGAGGATACCGACGGTACCCGTCGTAACTTCAAAACCATAAATAATTTGCGACATCAACATGGCATGCGCTAATCTCTTCCTTGCATGCAAAGGGAGAAATATACTAGAGCAGTAGAACTTACTCAACGTGCTAAATATTCTACCCGATAGGGCATCAATGTGATAACTAAACGAGAGCCTATTATCTAGAATCCCACCCAAGCACTTGTGGCGATCAACAAATTGAATCACATCATCATCAAGAAGGATTACTAACAGAGTAAAGAAACGGGGTGTAGGGCCGAACATTAAACCCTTAGTTTTTGGCGTATTGACCGTCAACAAGTTTACTCTGGTCTACTGCGAGACACGCGCTAGGCACGAATTAATATTGCGTTCAAAGATATCAACAGACCCTCTATCACCACTAAAAGGAGGAAAGAATCATCTGCAAAAAAATAAGAATTACAGCGCAGGGAATCAACAACATTCGAGAGGTCGTTTATGTAAAGGATGAACAACAGGGGACCTAAAACAGAGCCTTGCGGCACACCACAGGAGAGAGGAAGTACATCCGATGCAACACCATTAATGACAACAAACTGGGAGCCTACAAGCAGAACTTGAAAATTGGAACTCGTCTGAGAGTTTAGAAATCAATCTAGAAAAATTAATAGAACTAAACGCCTTTGAGAGATCTATAGATATTAAAACACTCAATTTATCCTCATTGATATTACCTCTTATCGAGTCAGTAAGGCTCAACAACAGGGAAGTTGTATTTAACCCATTACGAAAAACATATTGTGATTCAGAAATTTTATTAGATACATAGTTTAACATTTGGTCCTTCAATATAAGCTCAACAACCTTAGATAATGCAGGGAGTAAAGAGATAGGTCTAAGATCAAGAGTTGTTCGGAATAGGAACAATACGTGCAATTTTCCACGCTGATGGAAAAGAAGATGTAGTCAAACTTAAGTTTGTTAGACGAAGGATAATATCAGACAAGAAGGGAAAAATTAATTTGAGGAATTTAATAGATATCCCATCCACACCAACCGATTTAGACTTTACTCTATTCACGGCATCAAAAAGTTCAATTGTATTAACACAGGAGAAGGAAAAGGAGCTACCCAACTTCACGAACCTATCAAGAACTGCATAATTAGGTATAAAGTAACTAGAACCAGCAAAAGTTATTTGCAATGTTGGGATCAAGTTCAGGGGAAGAATCCTCCCCACCAATGCAACCATGCTCCTTAATAACTCTCCAAAAGCGACGGGAATCTATAGAACCAAAAAGTTTAGAAAAATATTTCATTCTACCCTTACGTATGAAGCCTGCAATATGTTCTCCAGTTATGATTAGAGGGGTTTGCTTTAAAAGCCAAAAAAGACAGATCACGTAACGACCTCATAAGAATAACAGTATTCAACTTCATCCAGGCATCAATGCCCTTACACAATAATTTCCTCACAGTAGGGACAAATTGAAACAGGTCATTCAAGAGCGAACTAAAAAGGGTACACTTAAGGTCGATATCAGCAGTATTAAAAATGTATGACATATCGTAAACATTTAAAAATGAGAATAACACTATGGGTTATCGACAAATTATACCTCAAGCAAAAAGAACAAACAAGATCCGATTTCAAAGGCGAAAATAAATTGCAATTAAAATCACCTACAATTATAATATTAGCATATCGGGAGAACAAGTCTAAATGAAGCCTCTCAAAAATATCTAAGCAGCCATTAGGGAGAAAGACGGTTCCAAATAAAAATGTAGTACTACCAGACACAAATTCAACGAAAAGCAACTCACAGCCTAAGTCTTGAATCTTGCAAACAACTCTGTACTTCAGCTTCCTAGATATATAGATCCCAACACCACCACCCCTGGAGGGCCTATCATTACGGTAAAACGTATATCCCGATATCCCCACAGAACAATCAGAGACATGATCATTAAGCCAAGTTTCGGTAACTGCTAGTACATCAAACACACAATCACCTGTAACAGACTTGAGCTCATCTAGCTTAACAGAATTCACCCTAGGTGTTAGACTACGACAATTAAGATGTGCAAAGGGTTTTAATTAAAACATTAACAACAGTATTCATAACCGTTTTATATTTTAAATAAGGTTTAAACTTAGTTTAACGTAGTCTGAAACTCGGATTTTTCCGGCAAAATGTGATTAGTTTTATTATTTCGATAAAGACCAACATTTTAAACAAAACTAAGGAAAATATTTAATAGATCCTGTTACGGGAATTCGCCCGAGCGCCCAGTTTTCACGAGATTGTAAACAACAAATCGTTAGCTAAAATGCAAAAAGACGTAACTAACAAAAGTATAATTTTACAGGAGAAGCAAAAAACTTTGTAAAGTGAAAACTGTAAACATGTCAGAAGAACATGCATTGATAAGTCGTCCATGGAATTCTTTAACCAATTTTCAAAGAAAACCATTTCATTATATTTTCTTAGAAAAAAAATGTGTAATTACGTCGTTTTGCATACATCAAACAAAAAAACTTGTAGTTACGTCCCTTTGTTTTTTGTTAATAAAAGCTCAATTTTTGATCGCAGAAGTGTAAAATTTTGTTAAGACATGTAGTTTTATAGCATTCATAATAATCAATCAAAAACTCGATTTTGAATTTTTTGTTAGTTACGTCTTTTTGCATTTTAGCTAACGAAATACAAGTTTTGGTAAATTCAGTTTTTATTGCATTTGAATGTTGAAATTTCTAAGTAAATTATAGTTTTATAAATAAATACAAATTATGTGGCGAATGAAAATACATACTTTTTAGTATGAAAACAAAGCGCGACAAATAGGTTCGTAACTGTGTTATAAATTATGTTTTTAAATAAAAAAGGTTTTAACAATGTAAGTTAAATTCTAATTTCACGACAACCAATCACTTTGCTTAACTATTTGAAAATGTGTTTTCTTTACGACTTTAAATAACTTTTTAATACAATTACAAAAGAAAAAATGTGCGCTTTTTCAAGGCTTGGGATTTTTACATGTTTTTAGTTTTTGACAGATTGAGATCGCACTGTCTCGATAAATAAGTAACCGAATGAAAATTGAATAAGTAACTAAACGACAGTGGCGCTAACAGACCCAAGTAACGATTTAAAAGAAAAGCGTGTTTTAAATAAAGTACCAATAGTACACAATTTTTACTTCCTCCTGCCTTCTGAGTTGTTGCGAATGAGCCCTCACACCCGTAAAATGGCAGTTTGTAGGCCAGCAAGGTGAAGGGAATGGTTTTCGTTGGCGTAAAGTTTCAACCTGCTGCAACCCTGCACAAGCAGCACAAAACTTATATGTACATGCATATTTTCAAAAACAAAACTTGGTCACTTAGTCTAATTTGTGAAGGCTCATTGAATTTTGCTTTTGCTTTAACTATTTTTCTACTGTCAATGAAGCGAAGCAATAGTAAAATTTTTGTTCTTGTTGTCACTTTCTTTTGCTTTCGCTTAACTTTTTCTCTTATGGCAATGAAGCAAAACATGTTTATTTTATAAAATATCTGACTCCATTATTGCCGTAGTGGCGATTTCATAACATTACTGAGAAAATATTTTGATTACCAATTTGTTTTTTCAAAATGCTTGAAATGTTTGATAAAATTACCATTGAGATAGGTTGTTGTATAGTTGTTCTCTTTTTTACGTGTAATTTTTTATAAACACACAGAAAATCCGCTATAAACATAACTTTTATATTACTAGATTAAACTATTATACTTTGTATTAATACATGTCAAACAAAGCCATTGCAAAATACATTTCGTCCAAGGCGAATTCGCCTTGATTTCGTCTAAAACCAGCTGAAGAAAATTCCAATTGGCAACTCTATTAGTTTGCTGATATTTTGAATATTTCTTTTCTACACGTGTTCGCATTCATAAGTTTATCCTATGTCAAGTTCCAAACATGAGTTTTAAGCGTCTCAAATTAAATAATGGTATAGAAATTGAAAATGAGGAAAATTCAGCAACACAAACATTACAGGCGCGTCTTATATCGGATGCGGGAGAAGAAGCAGGTCCACCCATCGATTTACCGGCTGGAGTAACTGTTGAACAATTAGGTCTAATCTGCAACGCTCTGCTAAAAAATGAAGAGACCACGCCTTATTTATTCTTTGTTGGCGATGATGAAATAAAAAAAACTCTCGACCAAACATTAGATCTTAAAAGTATTGACACTGAAAATGTTATAAATATTGTATATCAGCCGCAATCCGTATTTAAAGTGCGTCCCGTTACCCGTTGCACCAGTTCTATGCCTGGTCATGCTGAGGCCGTTATTTCAATTTGTTTTAGTCCGGATGGTGCCCATTTAGCAAGTGGTTCGGGTGATACAACCGTAAGACTTTGGGATTTAAATACAGAAACCCCACATTTTACCTGCACGGGACACAAACAATGGGTAATGTGTGTAGCCTGGTCGCCTGACGGTAAAAAACTGGCCAGTGCCTGCAAAGCGGGAAATATAATTTTGTGGGATCCAGAGACGGGTAAGCAATTAGGACGCAATTTAAGCGGTCATAAGAAATGGGTAAATGGTATAAGTTGGGAACCATATCATAAAAATCCGGAGTGCCGTAAACTAGCTAGTGCTGGAAGTGACGGGGATTGTCGCGTATGGGATACTGTATTAGGACAATGTATTATGGTGATAGCGGGTAAGTTAAATAATTTAAACTCTTTATTTAATATTTCAACTTATTTTGCTTAGGTCATACGGCAGCAGTTACTGCTGTAAGATGGGGTGGTGCTGGCTTAATTTTTACCTCTGCCAAAGATCGTACTGTAAAAATATGGCGAGCATCGGATGGCATACTCTGTAGAACTTTTACTGGTCATGCACATTGGGTTAACAATATTGCTCTTAATACTGATTATGTCTTACGCACAGGTCCTTTTCATCCAGTACAAGATAGAAATAAAAAGTATGCCGATTTAAGCAGTAAGTGACGATTGCAAATAATTTTTAAACATTAAAGAAATTACCACATGTATTTTTTAGAGGATAAATTACAAGAAATGGCTTTGATACGTTATAAACAAGTATGCCCAGATGATATTGAATCATTGGTATCTTGTTCTGATGACTACACTTTGTATCTGTGGGTGGCCAATCAAAATAAATGTATTCAACGCATGACCGGTCACCAAAATGTTGTTAATGATGTAAAATATTCACCTGACGTAAAATTTATCGCCTCAGCTTCATTTGATAAATCGGTCCGGTTATGGCGTGCCAAAGATGGACAATTTTTAAATACATTTAGAGGTCATGTTCAAGCTGTATATACTTTAGCTTGGTCGGCGGACTCTCGCTTGATTGTTAGTGGTAGCAAGGATTCCACATTGAAAGGTATTAAGTAATGCGTAAAAAAATTGTAGTTGCTATTATTTTCTGGGGGCTACTCTATTGCGGTGCGAATTCATTTTCGATCCGAAAACTTAATACAAACTTGGTACTCTCTATCACTTTCACAAAATTTTTTGAAAATGAAGAAATGTCAAAATATGTAAAAAAAATGTTGAAATTGGAAAATTTAAATAAATTTGAGAAACGAAAAAAATGAAAAGATGCGAAAACGCATTAAAGAGTGCCAATCACTCAGATTTTTCTATCATTTTCTTGCGCATCGCAATAGAGAGAAGCCCCCTGGTAGTATGGGTGAGTTCCAAAACATCAGTTGCAAAGCAACTCGCTTTTTTAGGTGCTTTCTACCAAGCAACCGTGAAAAATTTTACAAAAAACAATATCGATGCGTACACAATAATCAAACTAGATATAGTTAAACTATGATACTTTTTTGACTTTGACTGCAAAGTATTATGATGTTTAGGAACTCAGCCTATATAACAAGGCTAATTAGGCCAATAAGTTTCTACATAAGAAATGCTCGGCTCCAAGGCGAATTCATATAAGGTGACCTTGGCTCAGTGTTTTTTTGAAATTGGGGATACAAATTTCGTGAAAATCCCCAGGGGATTTTTTGGGGCAAACCTTTTTTTTCGCTGGGGATTTTTGGGGATAATTTATTATTATTAATATCATTTTTGCAATGGCAAGACCGATTTGGTCAAGATGTGGGTACAAATTTTAGTCTTTTTGTGGTTTAAAACAATTTCAAGAACTTGTTGAAATAGTCTTAAATATGCTTTTTGTACCAACTAGCTTTTTTCTTTATTGAATACAACCAAAATCAATATTTGCAACAGAATGCAATAGGAGTTATTAGGAGATCTTCTTAGAATACACACTTTAAAAATAATATTTTTTTTATAAGAAAATGTGGGGATTTTTGGGGATAAGAAAATGGCTATTTTGGGGATGAAAAATCGCAAATTGGGGATAAGGCCTAAAATAAAACTAGGAACTCTGCCTTGGCTTGCTACGTAAGCAACAGCTGATAACTAAATATACATATGTCAAAATGATATGCCGTTCCTTTTTTTGACATTTTTATTTAAATATTTATTTAAATTCAAAATAAATTTCAAGATATTTTTTATAAATTATAAATTCAAACTGAATCACACTCATGCACGCAAAACCTAAAACCTCAAGAGAAGGAAGTGGAGTACTGACGAACATCGTTATATCGTCTCAGAAAGTGATTCGGAGAGTATACTTAAGGATTGTCTAGGAACAATATTTGAAGGTGCTACAAACATCTGCACAAACTAATCCCAACTAGCGTAGGCTGTTTAGTAGGCAACACAACGTTAAAGTAATTTACAGTGTTGTATCCATTTTCAAAATAAGACCACCTTGTATGAATTCGCCTTGCTCGGCACCTTAAATTTCTATAGATAGTGAAATATTTCATTAGTTTTGGAAATATATGGGATTACACTAAATTGTTTTAAGTTTTTTTTTTAATCCGATAAATTTTTATAATTAAAAGCTTTTTATGATTTTATTACATTTTTATACAACTGCTGATTTATGTGCTTTTGCTTTAAGTTTTAATGTTTTTTTTTTTTTTTTTAATTTTATTTAGTTTGGAGCGTTCAAACAAAAAAACTAGCTCAAGAATTGCCTGGACATGCTGATGAAGTCTTTGGCGTCGACTGGGCTCCCGATGGTTCTAAAGTAGCATCTGGTGGCAAGGATAAAGTAGTAAAATTGTTAGTAATAATTAAAAATTATATAAAAATTACAATCTTTATTATTATTTTGTTTTCTTTTTCACAGGTGGGCTTATTAATAAAGTTATCAAATGAAAAAGCGTTTGTTTTAAAATTTCAAAAAATAGGGGTTTAAAATTATAATTGTTTATATATCAATGCGTTTATTTCTTTAAACAAAAGGTCTTTCTCTTCTCGGCTGCTGGTAAAGTATTTTTCAGGTACAGCAGAGTTCGATTGTAGGGAACGTTGAGCTGCTAGAAAACCAAATGATATACTTTCATTTAGATCTAAACCACGTAACAATCCAGTTATAAATCCACTTGCAAAACTATCACCGGCACCCGAAACATTTGCAATATTTTTAACACAGGGAGCTGCATAGAAACGTGTAACAAATTGGTTTGCAGTTTGAATTTTGTATGCTCCTGTTTGATCAAACATTTCTTGCTCAAAGCTTTCACCACGTAAATTAACCAACACTCCATGAGCTCCTAATGTGACAATAATGCAATCAAATTTATTTTCAATCATTTTTAATAAATCCTTACATTCTTCTAATAAAATATCCAGTGATGTAAGTGCTTTATTCGGTTCCCAATTGATATTTTTACCTGTTATTGTTTCAACAATTGCTTTAAGTTCAAAAATATTTGGTGTTATAATACGAATTTGCTGTGTGAGAGTCGTGTTCAATCCAAATGGTTTTCCGGCGATTAACATATCTGTTGGCTCAAAAAACACTGGTTTATTATAATGCAAAGATAGTGCCAATATTGATTCTATAGTATCAACCCTTAAATTCCCATCTATAACCACTAATGGTGCACTTTTAAATGTTTCCTCTTGATGTTTTATTACCTGCGGCGTTATAGATTTATGTATTTCCATATTGGCCAAGCACATTTTGCAATTGCCATGCTTATCAAAAAGTATAGAACAAATAGAAGTTGTTTTTTCTTTGTCTACCAATACCCCTTTACGTACTGTTTCTGGTATTAATTGTAATAAACTTTGGCCCATATGATCTTTACCTACAACAGAAACAAAACTTGCTGCACCATAAAGTTTATATATGCCTTCGGCAAGGTTTCGTCCCACTCCTCCGCCTGATTGTTTAGCATGAGTATGATATGTAGCACCATCCAAAGTAAGGGGAATGTCATCCATCATTGTAAGACAAAGATCCAACATGGAAGCACCAATTATTAAAGGTATTTTTGAACTATATTTCATAGATTTTACAGATCTTGGAAGGTCACGAGAACTATTAGTAGTTTTGCTTAATTCACAAGCAATTTGAGCTGCTACATTCGCATTGTTTTTAATTAAAGCTATATTTGATTTAAGACTAGAACCTTTTGTAATTTCTGCTATAGCGGCCAATAAAAATGGGGTAACTTCTTTTCCTTTTACATCATTATCGGTTGCGTTCTTATATGCTTGATTTATAGCAGAAGTAATTAATTCCTTATCGGCCTCATATTCATGAGGTATGGGTACACCAATTAATATACCTGATTGTAACTGTAGCTGATGCAAAGCTTTAATAAGTTTTGCAGCTTCTTGTGGACTTTGTAAATTGTATGGAGCTTTACAACCACTGTCTCGTGTATAGAAATCGGGAAATTTATTTTCGTTTTTAAAAGCGGCCACACAGACGCCCTGTGTCTCGAGATATTCCAAAGTACGTGGTATATCTAAGATAGATTTTACGCCACTGCTAACTACTGTTACTGGCGTTCTTCCTAGCTCTACCAAATCTGCCGAAACGTCCATAGTTAAATGCCCATCACGATGAACTCCTCCCACGCCTCCGGTGGCAAATATTTTTATACCAGCCATATGAGCCACAACCATAGTTGCGGCTACGGTTGTTCCACCACATTTCGCATTGGCTATTACATAAGGAAGATCTCTTCGAGAAGTTTTTATAGCATGGTCTCTATTCATTTTTGCCAACTGGGCTATATCATCTTTAGATAGACCAACCTTAAGACGACCATCTACGCAAGCAATAGTAGCAGGAGTAGCACCTACGGATTTAACTACATCCTCAACCTCCAAAGCAGTTTCTAAATTTTGTGGATAAGGCATGCCATGTGTAATAATGGTAGACTCTAGAGCTACTACTGGCTGATTAAGATCCAAAGCTTGACTAACTTTTGGATGAATATCAAGAAAATTTTGAAATCCATATATGGATGAATTTCTTTTTGATGAAAGATTTGCTATGTTTTTAAAATTTCTTAAAATCATTATAGTTGTTGATAAACACCTAATTAACTATTAACACAACAACAGATAAGTATTGAATCAATGCATAAAAACTTCACAACACATCCAAAAGTACATATCGTTACCTAAAACGCAAAACGCCCTATCTAACATTTTGAAAATTTTACAGGAGAAGCAAATTACTATTAAAAATGGTAATCGATAAATTGCCTTAAACTGTTTATAATTTATTTTTCTTCTATTTTTATTGTAAAAGCTAACAGTTGTTTTGACAATTGGCAATGTTGCATATTATGCAAACTGTTAGTAAGGCCTTTTAGCGCGTATCATATAATCTTTTGTAGATAGGGCCGTTTGTTTTTTGTTAATAGCTGCGTTCTTTTACCCCAAAATTCGTACAAATTTGTACAAATTTGTACTGGATTTTACTGAAATGCGTTCGCGTACACATAAAATTGCAAAAGAGAGCATCTACTGAGAGAGCAAAGTGACAGTTGTCAGACTACTCGCCTGCAAATTTTCACTGAACAAATTTTTGCCTGTAAAATCCAGTAGAAAACAAAAACATATGATTCAATTAAGTAAACAAACAAAAGTAAGCAAAAACAATTTTTTATAAAAACATTAAAAAGAACAAAAGCTGAATTAAAAGTGCAGTAAAAACTAAAATTAATTATTTTAAACGTGAAACAAAGTAGTCAGTAATAATCATTGTACATAGGTATTTATCAGTTTTCTAATATCTGTGTTTTTGAGAAGTAAATCAAATTTTAAAAAAATGAATAACATTGTTACAAGAGATGCAGCTTCCACCAGTTCGGAGCAGCGTAATGACGACTGTAAGTTAATTTAAGGAGGGATTAATTAATTTATTAAAGTGTTAAACATTTTAATTTTAGCTGCAAGTGTGCAAGAAATAAAGATGGGTTCTGTTATGTTCAATTCAATTACTTTCTTGGTTGAGTCGTCATCTGAAAGCGAAGATGAACAGGAAATAATTTTGCTTGAAATGTTAAGAAATAACAATGAAATATACCCTTATGACATACTATTTAAGAATGAAAGAATGCCACGCAATTCAATAAAACATTACTTCTATGAGATAGTACCGAAATATACAGATGAGGAGTTTCGGACACATTTTAGAATATCAAGAGCTTTATTTGAAAATTTAAGCAAGCGATTTCTTGATTCCGATATTTATATAACTCTTCGCCCGGATAAAAGATTGCCAGAAAGATTGCATATGTTAGTATTTTTGTGGTTTGCTGGCCACGAAGCCTGTAGCTTTAGCGATTTGTCGGATCGTTTTAATTTATCCCGGTCAACCATATGTGCAATAATAAACCGAGTAACTTTATTTATCAGTTCATTAAGTAAGGAAACTATTAAGTGGCCAACTGAAGCACAAAAAATAGAATCCAGCAAGTATTTTAAAAACAAATGTTTATTTCCCAAGACTATAGGTAATTTTTTAATTCAAATGTTAATAAATTATAAAGGTATAAATAATACTGTTTTAAATTTAGGTGGTATTGATGGAACACACATCGTTATTGATCCCCCCTCCAAATCAAAAGATGAATATATTGACAGAAAAGGAAACACAACAATTTGCATGCAAGGTATCTGCGACGAAAAGAAAAAGTTTTTAAACGTATTTATAGGATACCCAGGATCTTGCCACGATAGCTGGGTTCTTAAAAACTCACCCATTTACGAAAAATTGCCTTTATATTGTGGAGGTAATATTTATGTGCGAGTGTAACTTATATATGAACATATTGCCACTGACATGAACACGTACCCTGATAAATCGAATCATAATCAAAAAAAATCGGTTTCGAATTTTTGAATAGTTACGTCCGTTTGCATTTAAAGTGGCGATATAAACATTCTGATGTGATTTTAACTCCAAATACAATTTTATATATATTTTCAGAGTACTATCTATTGGGTGATTCGGCATATCCATGCAATAAATATTTAATTACGCCATATAAAGATAATGGCCATTTGAGCAGGCCCCAGAAACTTTTCAACATAAAATTAAGCTCAGGTCGTGTTGCCATTGAACACACTTTCGGAATTTTGAAGCAACGATTTCGGCAATTATATTACTGTAAGCTAAGAGGAATGAAAAAAATTTGCCATTTTGTTCGAGCTTGTTGTGTATTACACAATATTGCCAATGAAGAATCCATTGACTTTAATGCTGATATGATACCAGAGCAAAACGATAAATTTATAGGCCACGCCGAAGTTTCAAGTGGAAATTTAATTAGAGATCCAATATGCCAATTAATACAAAGGCAGTGCTTGGAATGAATTTAAAGCTCAAATTGGAACCTTTTTATAACATATCGCACTTGTTTAAGAATAGTGTATTTACTCAAAATTTTTGTTTTTTCACTTTTTGGAAAAAATGTAACGTAATATTTATATCTAACCGCTGTAAAAATATCATGCCATATTGTCTAACTGTTGGTTTTAAAATTTTTTTTCATATGCCTGTAATGTAAAATTAAACATTGTTTTGCTTCTACTGAAAATGTTTAAATTTTGAGTTAATCCAGTATTGCGGAACGAGTGCGATATTTTTTAATAAGAATATAGTTTAAATAAAATATTCAATTTATACTGTCTAATATTCAGTCTTATTTATTTCAACTTAAGTATTTTCCATAAATGTATATACATATTTAATTTACATTCATATTGATATTGATGTTGATATTTTCAAGTAAGTAATAATCTAGTTGATCATTCTCAGTTACCAAAAAAAAATTTTTACTGACAAACAAAAAAGTTACATACAGGATTTTGTTGGTAGAGAAACCGGGTTTTTGGCCTTTTTGTTTTTAACCTTCAACTTTTTTGTTAACTAAAGAAATATGTTTTGCTTATTTTTTATAACTCTACAAAAAGATATAATAAATAAAAAAAAATTGCACAAAGGTTAAAAATTTAAATGGGTTTCTCTAACAACAAAATCCTGCATGTAACTTTTTTGTTTGTCAGTAAAAAAATAATCAACTAGATTATTACTAAAAATACAAAATGATGAACTTTAAAATATCAACATATAAATATTGAGAAAGCGGTATCTAAAAATATTAATATAAAAATAATTAAAATTTTCAGTTCGACCCTCGTAACTTATTCATTTTTAATATACAGGGGTGTGCTGAAAATCAAAAACGTAAAACGCAAGAATTTGGAAGTTGTTTTTATTTCACTTTTAATCTAATTTTTATATTTTTTGTTATAAAATTATTTTTAATAGAGAAATATTTGTATATTTTTCATAAAATTCTTTTATTACAGAAATCTTATTAAAAAACGAGTTTTAAAATTCTTGCGTTATATGTTTTCGATTTCCAGCCCCTGATAATCTGTTGTAGATTAAACGAAAGTAAAAGCTTGATGAATTTTTTGGTATGCTTTCTTAAATTTGATTCTAATAGAAATCGTTTTCAAGCCAATCGAATTCCACCACATAGCACAATTTGTTTTTTAGTTTTTCACTAGGTGGCTTACAAGCCTTTCTAGAAGATCCACCTTTTGCTTTTCCAAAGCAACTCTTCTTTCTGCACGTTCTTCCTTTTGCTTAAAATTTTCTACAAGCATTTTGCGAATTTCTTCATCATTTTTTTCTTTTTTTTCTGCATGCATAGCTGCTTTCTCCATATATATTTCCATTGCACTTTTTCTTTTTCTAGAGGTTGATGGTGCCAAGTCTTAAATTGGAAAAATAATTGATTAAAAATTAATATCGTTATGAATGTATGTTTTTACCAACATGCTCTTCTAATCGTACGTTTTCCAAAAATTACAATTGCGAAATTAGGGGTTTTAAATAAAACAAGAGTGCTATATTCGGCCATGCCGAATCTTTAACACCCTCCACTGACAGTTAGAATATTTCAGGCGTGGGCCCTATATGGGATCTATAAATTATTCATTAACAATTATAAAAACGGAAGTCAGTATTAAAATTCGTCGTGGCTTAGACCTACATATGGTATATATAAATTAATAATAATATATACTTTATAGGGTCTGAGATGAATAATAAAAAAAAGTTTCAAACGGAATGAGAAACTAAGTATACTCTCATTCACCACTAGTGGTGGTGGAGGATAAAAAAAAATAAAACGTAATTAAAGCATCAGCAACAAGTCGGCTTGTTTTGACTTTGTCTTTAGTAATCATACGATTAGAGATCACTCGATTCCCATAACGTATCATATATTTGCTGTATACTAACCAGCTTTTGATAACTCCGGCTCCTCTGTCAAATCGTTGATGGATGATTCATCAAGACTTACATCAGTCTCGCTGTCTAGCAAATACTCCGGGTTTAATTACACCTTTTCTTTTAAAATCGCATCAAGTTCACTAACATAAGTATACAAATTGTAATTTTTTTTAAATTTTTCCATTTTTGTGACGATTTATTTATAAAAACTTACCTTTGATAGGGGCATGTTTGCCTGCTGCGGCCGGTTTTATTATTATTCAGCGCGACTCTTTTGTATTGCCTCTCAAGAGTAAAATATTTGGCCTCTACTTGTGCTGCCGTAAACAAATAACCTTTTTCCTGAAGCCCTTGCGAAATTTTTTGCCACATTTGTTTTTTGGACTTCAAATTAATAGATTTTCCAACCAGTGGCCGCAAATCTTTTATTTGGGAAATCAAAAATTTCACAGCAGAGTCAACCCATACATTTATTTTTGACTTAGCTGCACTATTATCACTTGCTTCTACTGCTAAATTGTTATGCTCTTCAGCATTGGGTGTGAAAATTATTTCATCAAATTCTTCGCCATTTGAAAAATCCACAGCAACGTTATTTCTATATATTTCATCTATAATTTAAAAGATATTAAAAATTTAGTATACATATTTGCATATATTTATATAAGTATGCATAATAAACAAGTTTACTTACCACTTTGTACCTTCCCAAATGTTCCAGGAGAACATACAATATTTAATTTTCTTTTTTTGGCATCCATTGTAAAACTTAAAGGCCTGACCATAATATGCATAGCCTTGCTTAACCTACTGTCAAAAATTAACAAAAAGTCTCTCAAATGTATTTAAAAAAACAAAAACAAAATAAAAAAACATTTGATTCCGTACGGAATGTGCGATTAGATTCGCACCTTGCTTAAGCAAATGACAGTTTCATTAAACTTAGCAAAAAGTTTCCTTAAGTTCAATATGGTTTGCCTCATATAATAAACATGTATTCGCACATTTGATTAAGCCAACTTAAGCACATTGTGGTTGGGCCTTTAGTTTTTCTTTCTGTTTGTTTACATTATTATTTTAGTGATGTAAATCTAATGTATATATGAATACTTCTTATTGCATATTTTTCGGGGTACCGAATATCAAAAATCAAATATCGAATTATTTTCGTATGTTATTTAACTAGAAACAAAATTAAAAGTCATGTACAAACTTAACAAGTATAAAAGCTTCCACAGAAGTTTATTTAATAAATACTTTTGTAACGAACTTATAATTATTAAAATGCAATGCATCAAGTACCAAAAACAATATATACTGGGTAGTCTAAATAACACATATTTTACAACACTAAGCTTTTTAGCGATCATATGTTTGAGTTAACCTGCAAGTTTTTGCAATTTTTCCGTTCGTTTACTTTTTTGTGCAAGAGCCAGTTTTGAGAGTAAAATTTTCATATTGCCCAAAATTTACTCATCTACTGGATTTTACTGGAAAAGTAAACGAACGCACCTAATAAAATCGCTAATTTTAGTTGAAAGATTCCAAAATTTATTGTGGACATTAGTGTGGATGCAATTCATCGGATTTATTGAAAAAGTAGTTTTTTAATTTTTTGTTAGTTAGGGCCTTTTGCGTTTTAGGTAACGATATGTAGGTACTTTTTGGCATACAAAAGTAGGTATTAAACAAATCTTATCCCTCAACGATTGTTTTTATTGAAGAACATTTGTAAAAAAAATTTAAATTATTTTAATTTTATAAAATATTAATGCCTAATTTTAACGTATGGTTTTAAACTACATTTGTATTTAAAATCGCTTTATACCTATACAAATTTCTGTTTTTCACTAAATACCTTAATGAAACTTAATTCACCAATCTGGTACATTTAAAATCAATTTAATTAAAGTGAACAATATTTATATTTGTTTTATTATTAAAATATTTTTCACACTTTTGAATCACATTTCTCTCAGAAATGTTTTCTTTATTATGGTGCAAAACATAAACAAACGTATTTTTTGTGTATTTTGTTTTTGCAATTTAATAGAAAGCTGTCAAGAAATTTTTTATTGCAAATTTAAATTATCACTTTTTATAAAAGAAATTATTAAACTAACTTTAATTATTCGCAGTTTTGAAATTTTTTTTATTATAAAAATAATATTTTTAGCACTTTTCATTCAACTTCTTCTAAAAACAAAATTATATTTTGACTATTACGTATTTTTTTTTAATTCGCCTTGGAGACAGCTGATGAACGGCTGACGAGTTGAGCTTACCTTTTTAAATTCGCCTTGTCTACATCATCAAAAAGCCCCATGCAAGGCGAATTCAACAAGGTAAACTCAACTCGTCAGCCGTTCATCAGCTGTGTCCACGGCGAATTAAGAAAAAATAGGGAAACGTCAAAATAAAATTTTGTTTATGTTTTGCGCCAAAATAACCGAAAAAATTTCTGAGAAAAACTGCGAATAATTAAAGTGAATTTAATAATCTCTTTTATTACCCAAACAAAATTTTTATTTTGTTTTTCAATAAATTTTTGCCGTGTCAGCATTTTTGACAGCCGCCTATTAAATTGCAAAAAAATACATGGGGATTTTAGTAGTTGTAGAGTTGCACTTACCTTGTTGAATTCGCCTTGGCCCCATGTATTTTGTTTTTGCAATTTAATAGATAGCTGTCAAAAATTTTTTATTGCAATTAAATTATTAAAATAATTTTAATTATTCGCAGTTTTGCAATTTTTTTATTATTAAAATAATATTTGTAGCAGGGACCGTAACAGCTATGCCTTTTTTCATAAAAGTCAGATGAAAACAGTTATTTTTTGATTTTTTTTTTGAACAAAAATACAGTTATTTTTTGATTTTTATTTTTTCGATCAAAACTAACAGTTATTTTTTGATTTTTATTTTTTTGAACAAATTTAACAGTTATTTTTAGATTTTTATTTTTTCGAGCAAAAATAAAAGTTATTCTTTTAATAAATTTACGTGTTTTAATAATTTAGATGACTTTAATAATTATTTTAATGTCCATAAGGAATTCCAATGATAATTAAACACTAAAATAAAAATTTCAAGTTAACTAAATTATTAAATCACGTATATTTATTTAGAGAATAACTTTTATTTTTGCTCGAAAAAAAAAAAATCAAAAAATAACTGTTATTTTTACTCAAAAAAATAAAAATCAAAAAATAACTGTTAGTTTTGATCGAAAAAATAAAAATCAAAAAATAACTGTTATTTTTTCTCATAAAAATCAAAAAATAACTGTTTTCATCTGACTTTTATGAAAAAAGGCATAACTGTTACGGTCCCTGCTACAAATATTATTTTAATAATAAAAAATATATAAGAATCAAAATTATAAAAATCAATATATTTTATCATTGACAAGTGCATAAGGAACAATATGGTATACTTCAATAAGTTTTTCGACATTTACTTCTATGTGCTTTTTTTGTTTTAAAATTCCAATATAACTGTTATTTGCGGTCCCTGATTTGTAGCACTTCTCAATCAACTTCTTATCAAAACAAAATTATATTTTACGTGGGCCAAGATAGCGTCGACGAAATAGCGTCGAATTTGGGAATTTAAAAACCGGGAAAAAAATACCCAAATTATGGTGTTTTTCAGAATAAGAACAAAAAGTTAGCGTCGAATTTAGGAATTTATGGGGATTTCCAAAGTAAAAAAAAAGTTAGCGTCGAATTTAGGAATTTAAAAAGGGGATGTAAAAATAACTAATATTTTTAATAAAAATACAAAAAATAGTTTACACAAATTAAAAAATACACATTTAGGAACAAAATAAGCGATGCGTGCAAAAAATCGTTCGCTTAGTTCCCGAGATATTTGGGTGCATCCAAAATGGTCAGTAAAAAGCGTTGCTGATTTATCCCATGGAACACAGGCTTTTGCACGCTATAAACTGTATATATTCTGAAAGTAAATCGTTTTCCGCACAAAATGAGTGATGCGTGCAAAAAATCGTTCGGTTAGTTCCCGAGATATGTGGGTGCATCCAAAATGGTCAGTAAAAAGCGTTGCTGATTTATCCCATGGAACACAGGCTTTTGCACGCTATAAACTGTATATATTCTGAAAGTAAATCATTTTCCGCACAAAATAAGCGATGCGTGCAAAAAATCGTTCGGTTAGTTCCCGAGATATGTGGGTGCATCCAAAATGGTCAGTAAAAAGCGTTGCTTATTTATCCCATGGAACACAGGCTTTTGCACGCTATAAACTGTATATATTCTGAAAGTAAATCGTTTTCCGCACAAAATGAGCGATGCGTGCAAAAAATCGTTCGTTTAGTTCCCGAGAGATTTGGGTGCATCCAAAATGGTCAGTAAAAAGCGTTGCTGATTTATCCCATGGAACACAGGCTTTTGCACGCTATAAACTGTATATATTCTGAAAGTAAATCATTTTCCGCACAAAATAAGCGATGCGTGCAAAAAATCGTTCGTTTAGTTCCAGAGATATTGGGGTGCATCCAAAATGGTCAGTAAAAAGCGTTGCTGATTTATCCCATGGAACACAGGCTTTTGCACGCTATAAACTGTATATATTCTGAAAGTAAATCATTTTCAGCACAAAATAAGCGATGCGCGCAAAAAATCGTTCGTTTAGTTCCAGAGATATTTGGGTGCATCGCCGTGGAGACATCTGATGACAGCTGACGAGTTGAGTTTACCTTTTTAAATTCGCCTTGAGGTAAACTAAGTGCTGGTTCACACAGGTCAAGTTTGACTCTTCAAGTCTTGAGGTTTAAGGAGAGAGGGGTAAAGAGAATGGAAAGGGGTACATACTTGACCGTACCAGTCAGTTTTGTATTTTTCTTTTCATTTTTCATCCGTAATATAATAAAAAGCTACAAAGTTGAAGGAAAAGAAAAAAAAAATTAATTTTGTGCATGAACGTGAACGCAAGTTCAAAAGAAAATTTAAATAAAGCTGTTCAGACTAGAGGTGTGCACGTGACTTGATTTTGTCGTGTCGCACGTGACTCCATCGTTAACGCGTGGTTGAAAAATAAAAACTCCGTAATATTAAAAAGTTTCTAGTGAAAGTAGCGCAAACGCGTATTTTTTGAGTTACGGACCTCTAAAGTTTTCATATAAATGTTCGATTTTCCACTACATTTCTGAACGTATAGGGCCAATATAGCACTTGAATATATCTTTCTGAATATACAAAATTTTTATCAAAACATTACAGTTTTTACAAAATTTTACATCAAAATATTACGGATGTGCACTAGGTTAATACTTGTGTAGGTTGTTCCAGTAGAAGTGTAAAACATAAAAATTTATTAAATAAGAAACACCAGCTTCGCTAACTAAAGCTTCTTTTGAAAGCCTTCGACCGGGCGCAAGGATGTCATAACAAACACTTGCTTCGCTTAAAGCTAGTCTACTCTATCTCACAAGTCTTACGTATTCCATAATACTTTGTGAGATACAAATCTAATGAGTTCTGTTGCGACTGTCAAAAATCTTATTTAATATGACAGTTTGTGTTCACACCATCACACAAAGTATAAACACTCACACATGAAATAAAATGCAACCCTGATCTAATGAAAAGTATTATTGAATATTATTTTTGTCAAGCTAATAGGGCTTAAATTTCTTCAATGTAAATAAAATTCAATTTTTAATTACAATATTTTGATCCCGACGTTTCGTCGATTGTTTGTCGACTTTTTCAAGAGAATGTCTATTTAAAAATTATAAAAACAATAAAATAAATACAATAATGTACCACATAAACATTAAAGACTTACAATATGAAAATTTAATCACATTAAAAAGTTTTAGATGTACTCAGGATCATACAAATATAAAAATTAAGTTTAATATTTAAAAAATACATATTACTTTAAACTTTAAATATATCACAGCTTAAGTAATGGCAACAATACAGCTCGCATTTATTTTGTTCGTGCCTTCCTTCAAATTCATTGTTCTATTAATTTGTTGTTGGATTCTTAGGCTTTCAATTGTGTACCTCTCTCTTTCTTTATTTTCTTTATCTAGAATTTTTACATCATCGAACCTAATTGTGTGACCAGTATGTAGGATGTGTTATGCTAGTGCTGTTGTCTCTTTTCTCCGCATCCATCTTGTGTTCTCCCATTCTTGTCTCCAGTGTACGTTTTGTTGTTCCTATATAAATAAGCTCGCATGGCTGTTTGTCATTTCCTTTACATTGTAATTCGTATACAATGTTACTTTGTTTTTGTTTATTAATTGGCGCCTTAACTCTAGAAAAAATTGTACTTAATGTCAAATTGGGTTTGTATGCAAAACAGATGTTTTTTGTTTTTATTGACGACCGTATATTATTATTTTCGGTTAACCCAGGTATGTATTTTACACTGTAAAATTTGTTCTCTTCTTTTTCTTTGTTTGCAGATTTCTTGTGGTTATTTTGGTCCTTATCCAATTGTTTAATCGTATTGTCTATCAATCACAAAGTATACAGAGATGAAAAAAGTGACGTGTGAAAAATGCCTGAATCATTTGCGAGGGCAGCTTTCGAAGAAAGAGAAAGAAAACGTTTTTTGTTAGTGAAGTGACAATGCGTAAAAACAGGCCGCTACTATCTACACAAATTGCATAATCAAAACAAAAAATGCAAAAAGGGCAGCAGAAAAAAACACAATATGTTCTGTCTCGTGACGCCTCTGTATACTCTGTGCTATCAATGTAGATGTGAGTTTGGTGGGGAAGCTATTGTTTTTTAAAATGTTTGTTATAATGTGTTTGTTTTTATTATGAAATTGTGTATCACTTATGTTGTATACCCTAGAAATAAAATTTTTTTCTGTGTTTATAATTTGATTTTTGGGTTGTGTAGCGTGGTAATTCATTAACCTTCCTACAGATGTTTCTTTAGTGTACCAATCAAACAGAATCTTATTATTTTTGCGTATAATTTTTGAGTCTAAGTACGCGATTTCTCCGTTTTTCTCAATCTCAGTAGTAAATTGTATTTTAGGGTGTTGTTTGTTAAGAATTGACAGAATTGTGTCCTTGTCTTCTATGCGGGTTATCGCCAAAATGTCGTCTACATATTTGGCGATATATTTAATGTAAATATTTGTATTTTCTAGTTCAGTAATTGCATCGTCAAGTATTATATTTTGACAATTACGCATTTTTTTTAATTCGCCGTGGAGACAGCTGATGACAGGCTGACGAGTTCAGTTTACCTTTTTAAATTCGCCTTGAGGTAAACTAAACACAACTAGCTGTTCAGACTAGAGGTGTGCACGTGACTTGATTTTGTTGTGTCGCACGTGACTCCATCGTTAACGCGTGGTTGAAAAATAAAAACTCCGTAATATTCAGAGTCACGCACGATTTCTTACGTAATCACGAATGTCAAATTCTTAATAAAATTGGTAACAAATCTAGTTTACCGACGCAGCTCCAAATTAAATAAAAAGTTTCTAGTGAAAGTAGCGCAAACGCGTATTTTTTGAGTTACGGACCTCTAAAGTTTTCATATAAATGTTCGATTTTCCACTACATTTCTGAACGTATAGGGCCAATATAGCTCTTGAATATATCTTTCTGAATATACAAAATTTTTATCAAAACATTACAGTTTTTACAAAATTTTACATCAAAATATTACGGATGTGCACTAGGTTAATACTTGTGTAGGTTGTTCCAGTAGAAGTGTAAAACATAAAAATTTATTAAATAAGAAACACCAGCTTCGCTAACTAAAGCTTCTTTTGAAAGCCTTCGACCGGGCGCAAGGATGTCATAACAAACACTTGCTTCGCTTAAAGCTAGTCTACTCTATCTCAGAAGTCTTACGTATTCCATAATACTTTGTGAGATACAAATCTAATGAGTTCTGTTGCGACTGTCAAAAATCTAATTTAATATGACAGTTTGTGTTCACACCATCACACAAAGTATAAACACTCACACATGAAATAAAATGCAACCCTGATCTAATGAAAAGTATTATTGAATATTATTTTTGTCAAGCTAATAGGGCTTAAATTTCTTTATGTAAATAAAATTCAATTTTTAATTGCAATATTTTGCTCCCGACGTTTCGTCGATTGTTTGTCGACTTTTTCAAGAGAATGTCTATTTAAAAATTATAAAAACAATAAAATAAATACAATAATGTACCACATAAACATTAAAGACTTACAATATGAAAATTTAATCACATTTAAAAGTTTAAGATGTACTCAGGATCATACAAATATAAAAATTAAGTTTAATATTTAAAAAATACATATTACTTTAAACTTTAAATATATCACAGCTTGAGTAATGGCAACAATACAGCTCGCATTTATTTTGTTCGTGCCTTCCTTCAAATTCATTGTTCTATTAATTTGTTGTTGGATTCTTAGGCTTTCAATTGTGTACCTCTCTCTTTCTTTATTTTCTTTATCTAGAATTTTTACCACAGAGTATACAGAGGCGTCACGAGACAGAAAATATTGTGTTTTTTTCTGTCTTTTTCTTCGAAAGCTGCCCTTTTTGCGTTTTTTGTTTTGATTATGCAATTTGTGTAGATAGTAGCGGCCTGTTTTTACGCATTGTCACTTCACTAACAAAAAACGTTTTCTTTCTCTTTCTTCGAAAGCTGCCTTAGCAAATGATCTAGGCATTTTTCATACGTCACTTTTTTCATCTCTGTATACTTTGTGATTTTTACATCATCGAACCTAATTGTGTGACCAGTATGTAGGATGTGTTTTGCTAGTGCTGTTGTCTCTTTTCTCCGCATCCATCTTGTGTTCTCCCATTCTTGTCTCCAGTGTACGTTTTGTTGTTCCTATATAAATTAGCTCGCATGGCTGTTTGTCATTTCCTTTACATTGTAATTCGTATACAATGTTACTTTGTTTTTGTTTATTAATTGGCGCCTTAACTCTAGAAAAAATTGTACTTAATGTCAAATTGGGTTTGTATGCAAAACAGATGTTTTTTGTTTTTATTGACGACCGTATATTATTATTTTCGGTTAACCCAGGTATGTATTTTACACTGTAAACTTTGTTCTCTTCTTTTTCTTTGTTTGCAGATTTGTTGTGGTTATTTTTGTCCTTATCCAATTGTTTAATCGTATTGTCTATCAATCACAAAGTATACAGAGATGAAAAAAGTGACGTGTGAAAAATGCCTGAATCATTTGCGAGGGCAGCTTTCGAAGAAAGAGAAAGAAAACGTTTTTTGTTAGTGAAGTGACAATGCGTAAAAACAGGCCGCTTCTATCTACACAAATTGCATAATCAAAACAAAAAACGCAAAAAGGGCAGCAGAAAAAAACACAATATGTTCTGTCTCGTAACGCCTCTGTATACTCTGTGCTATCAATGTAGATGTGAGTTTGGTGGGGAAGCTATTGTTTTTTTAAATGTTTGTTATAATGTGTTTGTTTTTATTATGAAATTGTGCATCACTTATGTTGTATACCCTAGAAATAAAATTTTTTTCTGTGTTTATAATTTGATTTTTGGGCTGTGTAGCATGGTAATTCATTAACCTTCCTGAAGATGTTTCTTAAGTGTACCAATCAAACAGAATCTTATTATTTTTGCGTATAATTTTTGAGTCTAAGTACGCGATTTCTCCGTTTTTCTCAATCTCAGTAGTAAATTGTATTTTAGGGTGTTGTTTGTTAAGAATTGGCAGAATTGTGTCCTTGTCTTCTATGCGAGTTATCGCCAAAATGTCGTCTACATATTTGGCGATATATTTCATGCAAATGTTTTTATTTTCTAGTTCAGTAATTGCATCGTCAAGTAGGTTGTCAAGTATGATATCCGCTATAGTGGATGATAGTGGGTTCCCCATTGGCATTCCAAAGATTTTAGTATAAATATTTTCACCAAACATAAAATAATTATTGTCATTTAGACAAAATTTGAGTATTCTTAAAAATTGTGAGCTGGACATCTTAAGGCCAGTTTACACGGTAATACAAAGTATTACGACTTTGTAGAATCAAAATATTATGAAATTATCTCCGTGTTTAAAAGAAAAAAAGAAAAATCTATTGTAAGTATTATTCATGTTTACTCGGATGGTACAAGTTAAATCAAAAATAATAACAAAAAAGCAGATGGTTGCAGTTTTAAATTTTTACAAAAACAACATGAAAATTTGCTGAGTTGATTCTAGTTGTTTTTGTAATTGTATAAAAATGCTACCGCCTTCGTTATACTCTGTTAAAACACACCTCTGGTGTGATGAGAATACTTAAGTTTCTAAAATGGTTTAGAAAAAAAACCATTTACCGACCGCTTGTCAGATTTTGTATCCGTATTCTCTCATACTCAATACATTTTGCTTTTACATTATAAGATTTTTCTCATTCTACATAATTTTTTGCAATGCCGTAATACATTGTATTACCGTGTAAACTGGCCTTTAGTATGATTTTTAATAATACTCCATTTTTTTATAATTGTGCTTATTGCCGTCTGAATTGGGATGTTCGTGAATAATGAAATCACGTCAAACGATACCATAGTTTCATTATTGTTAATTTTCACGCCGCTCAGTTGCTCCTTTACCCGTAGCGAATTTTTAACATTATATTTGTCAGAAATTATGACTTTAAGAATATTACCAACGTATTTTGATAATTGGTAACATGGTACTTGAACTGACGACACAATAGGTCGTAAGGGTGTCCCTTCCTTATGTATTTTGGGTAAGCCGTATATTCTAGGTGCAGTAGCCGCAGAACAAAGAAGTTTACGTTATTCACCTGTATTAATAATATTATTTTTGTAGAGATCAGAAATAATGGTATTGTTTTGTTTCTGCAGTTTGTCAGTTGGATCTGCTCTTGAAATTCTGTAGGTGTTTTTGTCTCCTATAAGTGCTTGCATTTTCCCCTCATACTCATTTTTATACATAGCTACCGTCTTATTTCCTTTGTCCGCCTGTATAATAATTATGTCGTTATATTTTCTTAAAAGTTTCTTAGTTTTCTCAAAAATTGTCAGGATAAACTTATCCTTTTTAGTATTTTTAATGCTTCTTTTAAAAGCGGATACATGGTTTGCTAATTTTGTTCTAGCGACGTCCTTTTCTTTATCAAAATTTCCATCCATGGCCTGTATACATTGCTCTACATCAGCTATTATATGTAATGGGGAGAAGTATTATTGTTTAGAAATTTTTCAAAAAACGTTGAAGTCGTATAAGATGTCAAACTTTTTTCATACTACTTGTCATTTTCGTGACACATTGCATTCACACTATCACACTTTGATTCTTGAGTTTTGCCTTAACTAAAACTTTTCTCCATAGTTATTATTCTACTCATCCGCAATTCTTAATGGGTTAAGAATTTTGAAATAAATTTTATACAAATAGAAAGACCTATTCAAAAGCTTTAAAATGATACCAATATTGGCCACCATCGTTGAGAAATGTAAACGCAGATTTGACCTTGTTTTTTTATTTAGAGCTGCGTCGGTAAACTAGAATAAAGCCTAAATTTGTTGTTAGAAAAACAATTTAGGCAAATTGTATTATACGTATTTAAATTTTAGAAATGCAAAATACGCAAAAAATGGATAAAATTCGTTTTAGTTTTATTCAAAACTAAATAAAAATGATTAATGAACACAAAAAAGGAACAATGTTTACTATAAAATAGTTTATAGTAGTCTAATTAAAGCTAAAAAAAGTATTAAAGCAATTTTAATTACTCTAATATTCTATATTGAACGTTTATTTTGGCGAATTCTAAAACACATTTTAACTTTTTTCTTATTTGTATGAAACATTTTATAAGTACGCATAAGGTTTTTTCTTTGAATGTTAAACAAATGTTAGAATCGAAAGACATATACGATTGTTTTAGATGATAAAATTATGGTATTGCGAAATGATTATCTATTAAACATTAAGAAATTGTTGCTATATAAATCTGGAATAAAGTTTAAGCTTTCTTAGATTTTCAAACATGGTCCTTATTGAGAGTTATCATTTGCTCGTGTTATCAGATCCAGTGTTGCGAAAAATTGAATTTTATACAACGCGGAACGGCCTAACCCCCAGATTGCGTTGTAATGTTTCTTGTTAAATTCGTGTGATCAAGGCGAATTAAACAACTGGTGGTGTCGAAACGCAATCTGATATTGATAGTTCGAACCAATTTGTTTTGATTTGTTACATGTGGACTTGACCTGACAATTTTTTTTCATAACTACCCGTCTCCACTATCCATCAACTTGGTAAGAACAGCATATCGCACATGAATTTGCTAGTGTAGGCTGTTCATGTTCATATTTCGTTCAGCATGTTGCACATGAATTTGCTAGTGTAGACGGTTCATGTTCATATTTCGTTCATGTGCTACCATCGTTGCCTAAACATATGTCTGATTAAGAATGTTCGCCTTACAATGTCATTGTCTGTCTACATCATTGGTGTCCAGCCCATACCACAATTGTGGAAATTAATTCACACACATTCTTCACACGCATTCTTACGCTCTTTCATTTAGTCAACGAGAGTACACAATTCAGTCGTCGATTATCAAGCGACGAGGGCACATGCGGCGGATGCTTACATATTTTTTGTATTTTTATTAAGAATATTTGTCTCTTTATTCACTAATACTTATATAAAGCAATACAACCACAATTTACATTTTGGACGTCACTGGTCTACAACAACACAACCGAAAAAATAGCAAAACATAAGAAAAAATCCGAACATGAACATCAACACGTAATCGCCACATACAAGAACATAAACAAATTAATACCGTTGCTCTGCTGGCCTTATGTTTATGTCTTGTTCAATTCGATAGCGCATGAGGAGTCTTGTAAAAAACGTCAAACTTCATATATGAAAAACCCTAACAAAAATATTAGAGTTTAACGTTTTGTATGACAAAAAATTGTCAGGTGGAGATCCTATGTTAGTCTGAGTTCATACGGCTCATGTCTTATTGACAAGATTCTTCCTTTTTCTTCTTTGACCATGAATTGGCGTTCAAATGAATCATGTCATGTTGACGGAATGTTTTTTATTTTGTTTTATTTGATATTGAAAACAAAAACAAAATTAAACAACGAATAAGAAAGCAAAACGTAAAGACAGTACATGCATCTGTGTACTCGTTTCGTTTCCCCTCGTCCCTCTCGCCTTTAAAGTAGCAATCTTGTCAATAAGACATGAGCCATATGAACACAGACTTATGTGTAGTTTATAGAACACGAGCGCCTTACTCGTCCATTCAACTTACATTTAAAACAAAAATAAATTTCGAAATTTTGTTTTGTTTTTTAATTGAATATAAAAATTTTCCGGATTTATGGGACATAAAATTCAATCGTTATACAAACAAAAAAAACGGTATACATATATTCATATGTATGTATATGTTTTTTGGTAGTACAATTAATTGTAGCAATAGTTGTCACTGTTAAAAAAATTAACAAGCAAATTAACGATTTTGCTATTCTGTAACATTTTAAACAGCACTTGTGATCGTTAATTCAGCTGTTTGTGTTAAGTAACAGTACGTTTACATTTGACAGTACTGGCAAGACAGTAAGAAAATACATATTAGTTTCCAAAAACACTACTAACTGTCTTGTTGACGTAGGCGTCCAGACAGTAGTTAAGACAGTTCACTTTTAAAAATTTGTCAAACGTGAATGTTGCTGTTCAAGTCCAGCTAAACGTGTTTTACATGAACTAAACAAAATTAAAAATAGCTTAAAATAACTATATTGTGTTAACAAACATAACACTTAAATAAAATATAAAAAACCAAAGCAAAATATATTAAATTATTTTTTACATATTGATTTTTTTTTTCCTTTTGCTAACAAAACTTCAGATTACTGTAAGCGAATGTCAAATCACTGTCCAATTTTATTGTCTGCAAAATTTGCTAGACAGTAGACAAGACAGTTGGAAAAGTGTGCATGTATTAGTAAAAAAGTTTGCATGTATTGCTACTGTCTTGCCAGTACTGGCAAATGTAAACGCTGTGTAAACGACAACTTTTTTAGTGTTGTTTAGTGCCCATTTAGACAGGGAAACATTTGGAAGGGAAACAATTTGCTTGAAAGCAAATTACGGGTGGGGAAGAGAGAATGGTTTTTGTGTTCGGTACTCGGCGACACGCTTTCTTCTCATTTTCTTTGTTGATATTTACTTTGCTTTTTGAGAAAAAAAAACAACAAAAATAACAGAATGTTTCCGGCAACATGTTCGCCTGTGTGACCGCGAATGAAAAAACAAAAGAGTATTCCAGATGTTTTCCTTCCAAATGTTCGCTCGTCTAAACTCGGACTTATTTATTGTTAAATGTCGAAAAAATAAAAAATATTTTGTTAAAAGAAATAATATAACTTGAAAATGGCAATTAAATAATTTGCATTTAATTTAATAGTAAAATGTTTGGCTTATCTTCTTAAAAAAAACAAAAAACAAACAAAAATTCTGTTTAGTTTTAATAATTTTATTTGTTTTTTTTTTATTCCTCTTTGTGACTTGACGTTAATTTGTATCTATGTTGTTAACACAGGGTCTCCACCTGAGATAAGATATAAGATTTTTATATCAGCAAACGTCAAATTCAATCGCAGAGAGTATTATCTTACGTGTGGACTCTCAAATAGTGTTAGTATTAATATTATAATAAATGTTATGAGACAGTTGTTATAAGAAATCTTATTACAACTATCTTATAAGATGACCTGTCAAAAATACACATACATACACACATATAAAACAATAAAAAGACGCATTCATTAAAATGTTTAATTTTTTTGTGCAAATAGTGAAAATATTGTGATAAGTGCTTAAAAAACCAATTTTTTTTAACTAAAAAACAAGAAAAAACTAAAAAAAGAGTAAAAACGACACAAGTTTACTGCACGAGAATCATTCGATTATGAAATCGTATAAGTACGTGTTCCCCTTGTTTAAGATTAAGATTAACATGAAGAAACTTGTTCTCTCATTCTGCCGACGTTCTCTCACATATTATATCAGATATTATCTATTATTACTCCATGTAACTGTTGTTATTGTTAAAAGTTACAGAATCCCACTACTGATGTTTCGTTCTTAGTTTTATCCATGGTATATTTACACAAGGTAGACTCATTTGGGAGTGTAGACATTCTGCTCTGTAAAATGAACCGAGTTGTCAAAATCGTCTTCATATAAAACAAAAACAATTTAACGCACACATGTAAAAATGTTGGCTCATATACACGAAATTTGACGTTTGGGTTCCAACTAGGGGTAATCAGCAGACAAACATATGGGCCAACGAGCTTACCTTGTGTAAATATACCTTGGTTTTTTCGTGGGAGGGAAAAACTAAAACACGAGCAAGGCGAATTTAACTACAGGTGGTGTCGGAACTATAACAATACAAAAACAACAGAAACAACATAAGATTTTTTGCATTGCATTGTTAGTGCCAAGGTCTATCCAATAGGTCTGCTTAAGAAGCCAGATGTTTATTTGGTTTTTTCCTCAACGATATCAAGAGTTGTTTACATTTTCCTTATACGTGTATATTTTTGTTTACTTTTTTGATTTTTTGCCACACATACATGCACACAAAACACATTTTTCCTTTTGTTTTGCCTATGTAGTAGTAAGATTTTGACAACGACGAGGAATTTTACACAAACAAAATGCCTGTTGTTTTTTGTATTGTTGTATTGTTGTAGTAAGCAGACCTATTGGATAGGCCCAGATAGGCCTTGGTTAGTGCCATTAGCTTGAAATGTCAACCATTATCAGCAAAACACTAACAAATCAAAACAAATAAGCCTTGAACACGAGTAGTAACACATCTTTCAATATAATTGCATCGTCTGTGGACAGCATAAATTAATTTAGCTTGGCAATACCCTTAAAAATATATTAAACCGAAGCGGCTAAATAAATTTTATAATTTAATATATTTTATTTTATAAAATGGATAGAGGATATGAAATTGAACATTTTGGTTTCACGGCAGAACAATCATCCCTAGAAAGTAGGTTTTACATAAATATTTACATTTCAATCTTAGAAAATTTTTATTTCAAAGGGAAATATTTCTTGCAAAAGATAATACGAAATGCTTTGGATTCTATGGTAAATAAATTTAACGTCAACGATAAGACTTCTGAGTTTTTAAGCAATGCTAAAGAGGAAGTTTTTGAAAATATGTGGATTTCCATGGCTGAAGAAATGGAAGCAGCCAATAAATTAGATGAAAAATATTTTACAATACCAGATCATGTTCTACTGCCGTCATGTTTTGATCAAGTTAAATCATACACAGAAGAAAATGAACAGGATTTAGATAAACAACTAAATGTGTTAAAAAGAACTTTCCTAGAGGTAAGTTTATTTTTGTATGTACCCAGAATATAGAAAATATGCTTGAAATTATTTTAATATAACTAGAATTCCATCATGCTGACTTCTCTGAATGTGGAAAACTCCAAGTATAAAAATTTCTCTTCTTTTGTCGAAAGTGAAAATAAAATTCAACAGCAGTTGAAAGAAACTTTCAATAGTCCTAATATGGATTTACTTTATAAAATAGTTGATAAAACTAATAATCTTACTAAAAATGAGAACCAAAAAATTTAATTTGTAATAAACGACATTATTGAAAATACATATACATACATATATAGGTAGGTTCCATGGGCAGCTATCAACAGACAGCTCACTTGGGTCCTTTATTGGTCCCTTTGTGATATACATACATTGGTACGTATAAGAAATTATAAAATTAGCGTTAACATTTTGTTTTATTTTAATTTTAAAGGAGTTCTATTTTTAAGCTTTCTACGTAGATAAGAAAAGAGCTAAAAAAAAATTAATAAAACATCTTTTTATAATTTTCACAAAGATCCTGTAATAAGTAGTAAGTTAGGGTGCGTTCGTAAATGCATCACTGTGCTGCATCAGAAAAGCAAACTTTTTATAAAGCCGATAAAAAATAATTATAGTTTTTTTTTATTGTATGTCTATTATTTTTGTGGAGTATTTCACAATTTTTTGGTCCACATTTACTTCACTGATAAATATACAGTGCCAGTCAAAAAAATAGCACCAATAGCCTATTCTATGTTCATTCTAGTGAAAACAAATATATTGAGCTAATTATTTTAAATAAAGTATGCAATACTATTGTAATATGTATATTCTCTCCGATCGTCTTTATTTTTTCCAAAAATGTTACTGGTTCTTTTCCAATGATCGAAATTATAAAAAAAACTCTACATCAGTGCAGTCATTAAAATAGCACCGAATAACAAAAATTCTTTTAAAAATATACGGGTGTGTTCTAGAATCCGAATCCACTCGAAAGTGGATTACTTTAGCATTTTTGGTGTTCTGCATTTCACATCCACAAGTTTTTATTCGTTTTCAATTAGAGTAGTAATGGGTTGGTGAAAGTAAAACGAATCGACTTTTATTCAAATATTTGATAACATTTTTATCAAAAAAATAAATTTTGTTTTTAGCTTAAAATCTTCTTAATCCAATTTAATCAAAAATATATCGTTATCTAAAATGCAAAAGTCCCTAACATACCCTAAATTTAAAATCGACTTTTTCATTATTTTGATGTAAATACAGCTTATTTTTTTAACGATTTTTATGTTATTTTCAGACAGTTTGTTTTTAATCGATGTTGAGAGAATTTCAACTAATTGTAGTGGGGAATGTAAGAAGAGATAAACCCACTGTTTATTGTTGATGTGTTTTGTTTAAACTTTGATGTTATTAAAAGTAGAACTGTTGCTATAAGTCTTATACGTTTAACAGTTTTATTTGGTTTAATATCTTTAGTTTTTCTAAAATCTTTATGGATGAAGTTTCCTGATGATCTGGCCTAAGCAGCCAGTGAAATGCGCATAGGAATAGCTTACCCCATCAACAATAAATTTCAAGTGTTTATCAATAATAAAAACTGGGAATTAAGCACGAATAGCAAAATCTTTTGAAATTAAAATTTTGTATTCCCAAAAATTGAAATTACTTTTTGATTTAGCGATCTCAAATTAGTTTTTTTGTTTGTTTAAAATTTTGCGATTTTTAGCCATGTTCGCGATAGAAACGATTTGTTTCAGTAAGTTTTCTGATTCTTTACAGCTTTAACGATTTATAATAAATAGTAGACTTTGCTATCATGCCGATGTTAGCAAATTTTTGCGAATTTAGCAATTTTTACCTAATTTTTGCCAATCCTTATAGTTTTAGGGACTTTTAATCAATTATATGGCTGGTTTGAAATATTAAAAATTTACGCGATTTTTCGCAATTTTTTTTGTTATTTTCCGAAATTTTGTTTTTTTTTTTTTACCGATTTAGCGATTTCAAATAAATTTTAGTGTTTGTTTAAAGGTATGCAATTTTTCGCGATGATTCTTTACAGCTTTCACGATTTTAAAATAATGGTAAACATTGCTATCATGCTGCGGTTAGCAAATTAGCGATCTTTAGTCCAAAAAAAGTTTTTTCGAACAAAAACTTTGAATACACAAAAACATGCGGATTTGAGAACACCAATTTATGAATTATGCGGATTTAAAAAATTATTCGTTTTCAATTCGAGTCGAAACGTAGAACATACCAGATAAATAGTGATTTAAAAGATGAAATAAAAGGAGCAAATGCTAAAGGTAAAAAAAAAAATAAAATAATTCATCGCATATTAATTACATTATTGATTTTCATAGAAATGGACGTGGAAAGCATTGTACACCTGAAAAACGTGCTTTTATTAAAAAAATGGTTTCCAAGCATGAATCATATTCTGAAATAAGAAACTTGATTGGGTGTTCCAATAAAATGGTTTTGAATGCAATAAAACTGACTCAAAAGTGGTAAATACGTGGTCGCAAGAAAGTTTTGCCACCATTAATGGTTAAGAGTTTGGTCAGACAATGCAAGAATACGCCGTTTATGCAAGCTACAGAGCTAAAAAAGGAGCTAAGTGTGACCGCAAGTGTTGAAACTATTCGTCGGAGGTTGCGAGACGGAAAAAAAAGTACCCAAAAAAGGAAATACGGGAAATTTTACAGTTTTCTTTAGCTTTTTAATTTTACTAAAGTAGCGGGTTAAATGCTAGAATTTAAACAAGTTTAAACCTAGAAAAATAAACTTTGGCATTAAAATATGTATGTCCACGAAGAAAAAGGAGGCGCTAACGAAGTAGCGGGTGTATGCTAGTTTAATATATTTACGACTTGATTTTCTGTTAAAGATAGTTTTCAGAAGCATTTCAAGCGGACATGGCAAAGAATTGGGCATTTATCCAAAAAATTAAGAAGGGTTTCGTGTTCTTTTAGATTGCATAATGAACATAATTTTGACCTTTCCTGTTGTTGGCATTTAGTTCAATAAGGTCACATCTAGCTTTAAATATTCAGCTTACTATATTTACATTTGTAATGTTTTCGAAATAAGCAGTGAGCAGTTCCATATCTTAATTGGCTGTAAAATCGTGTTGTTTCTGATGCTTTCTGGAAAAGTTTTTCTTTTTAATTTATTCTTAATAAATTCCTTTTTTTAAATGTTTGCTTAACGAAATTTTTGGTTTGTATGTATGTATATATTAAACCAGAATAAGTGTTTTTGTATTAATATTTTTGTTAACTGGTTTGGGAGACGGCTGTTTCTATATATTAAAAGTGTTTTTATAATATATGTATATGAGATGCAAATCATAAGAATATATGTATATGGCCATTTTCGATAACGGTTTCCAACATGAGTACATAAATTGGTGTAAATGCAGGTAGTTATAGAACTTTTTTTAAGAAAAAACATTATAACTCATCAACTTCTTCAAACTGCGGATAACCCCAGATTTGAGCACCATATGATTGGATAGCCCTACAAACAGACAAACAGATTCCATTTCGACTTTAAAGATATTTCTCTTCTTCCTAGTGTTACTCCTAAATTGGTATCTTCAGATACGATTTTTATTGGCATATTAAACATGCATAGAGGTTCTTGCGAAATATTACCATTTCTGATTTACCTAAATTAACTTCCAGATTCCAGGTTGTGCAGTAAATTTCTAAGTTTTTAATCATTTTTTGCATGGTTTTTATATCTGATAATACAACGATGTCATCAGCGTATAACAAGATATATATTTAAGGTTCCTATATTTACTCCTCCATTAATTTCTTCGTGTAGGTCATTTAAATAAATTGAAAAAAAGTGTGGGAAATAAAAGACATCCTTGTATTACTCTTGATGCCGTATCAAACTTTTCATATAGTTGTTCTCCAGTCCACACAGTAAAATTTGTTTTGTTGTACACACTTTCTACGGCGGTCTTAAAGGTTGTTCACAACCGTTTAGTTGTGAAATTGAAACAGGTACGATTGTGAAAAAGTACACACTCTATCATTTTTACCATTTTGGCCGATACACCTATATCATGAAGCTTGTAAATGAGATATTTTCTAGATATCTTATCAAATGCAGCATTAAAATCCACGATTATTTTATATTAGTAATTGAAGCCGTAGAATATCCTTCACGAAATCAAGCTTGAAATTCTGTAATAACATTATGTTTTTCTAGCCATTTATTTAGTCTGTTATTTATAACTCCCATAAAAATTTTTGCTATCGGATTCATGAAAGAAATTCCGCGGTAATTGCTAGGTAAGTTTTTATCCCCTTTTTAAATGTTGGAAAGATTATAATCGTAATAAACTTTTCATCTAACTTTGCATTTTCGAACATTATACTATAAGATTTCGCCATTTCGTCTATAAATATATCAGTCGCATTTTTGAAAAATGCATAAGAAACGCTATGTTCACCTGGAGGCTTATTATCAGGGAAACCAAAAAAAAAGCAATTGCATGTTTTTGCTTGTGTGGCCAATGACAGACAGAAACAATTTATTTATCTGTTTTAGAGCATTTTGGCATCGATTTGTTAGTGCATATTTTTGCATTTGTTACCGTTTGGAGCATTTTTTTTTGCATAATTTGGTTGAAAGAGCCTTTTTGCAGCATTTTTTAAGTTTAAAGGGCATATTTTTACTTTTTGAGGCATATTTTGATACATGTTAATTTTTAAGAAGCCTACAAGACTTTCGCAACATATAAATTTTTTGTTTGTTTTTGCAATATTTTGGTTTTTTTCTTGTTTTAAATAAATATCTGTATATCTAATGTATTGCTTCAATTTCAACATTTAAGTTTTACTCGAAAATTGTAAGACAAAGACTGTCGTTAGAGATTAATGTTATTTTAAACTTAAACATTTTATATATAAGAAAAAATTAAGGAAAAAGCAATAATGCACGTCTGGCTAGTTGTCTGTCCATGTTAACCTTGTGAGCAAAGTGCAATTGCAATCTTGTAGATAATTTGATCAAATTTGGTTAATACTCATTTTAATTGTACTGAGGAAGAAGTCAATGTAAATGGTGAGAATCGGTCTGCAATTTCACATATTCCCCATTAATTTTTTTTCAATATTAGACTCTTTGTGTCCATAAACCATTGAATTATGTGGGTATGTATTTAGAATAAATTCGCCCCAAAAATATTTGACTGCAAATTAAATGCTTTTAGAAACAGTTCACATTTACCCAAAGCTCCCATATATAAATAGCTTTAACTTCCTTTTAAATGTTAACATTAACAAACAATTTAGCGACCGTCCCTAAAATCCCTTTTAGACAAAAAATCTCATATGGATGTTTATACATATCTACTTATATCTAATATTCGGCACAAATAACTTTTATATGAATTAACATAACTCAGTTTTTGTAATTCAATGACGGCCCATCGTTTCCAAATAGGTAACGAAAATTCGTCTGTATATACTATGGTGTTTAGGCTTTACCGATTATAATTTTAGGATTGTTTTTATTAAATAGAACTGTTATTAAATTGCTGAATATTTTGTTTTCAAATTAGCAATTTTTAAATTTTTTTGGGGGCATATTTTAACAACTTTCAAGGCATATTTTCAAGTTTTTACTGCATATTTAATATGCAGAAAACGTGTTTTTTAGAGCATATTTCTGGTTTCCCTGCTTATTATATTTCGATTTGGCTTAAACACATTTTATTTCTGCAGATAAAATTGTGCCGTCGAGATAGCCATCATAATAAATCATTGGGGCATATAGAATATCATTTGAAATGTGCGATGGATTCAAGAAACAACGGTAATAATGTTTAAATTCATAAGCAGATATTCCGGGATATTCTTGTGCCAAAGATGTTACGTAATGATTAGATAATGCTAATGATTGCTAATTAACCCTCTTTTGTGAAATCCTCTAATTCATCAAACAATTAGAATTAGTTCAACTAATTCCCATTAGATAATTGAAATTTTTATTCCACTGGTAAAACTAATTGCAATTAGTTGCCATTAGCAAAACAATTGGTTTACCTTTACAATTAGAAATCTAATTGACTTCTGATAATGCAATTAGATATTCAATTAGGATATTTAATTGATTCTAATTCGAGCTAATTGAATATCTAATTGCATTATCATTAGTTGAACTAATTCTAATTGTTTGATGAATTAGAGAATATAAACTAATATCATCAGTTGCTAATTCTAATTGGAATTTAACATGTATATCTTGTGCATCTATTTTATAATTAGTACCTTTAATGGCTTTTTTCACTCCAACACACCTAGTTTAGTAGTCGCATTGCGCACGTCCGTTGTATTTTTGTGAGATGACGATATAGAGTTTGTGCATGTTTATTTATACTAGGATCGCCCGGTGGCCGAAATTCGACCACTTGACATTTACTTTCGACAGAACCTGTGCATTATACAATAAAAACGAACACATTTTAAGAGATCGGCAAAATGCACTATTCACCCATCTTTGTACGTATTTTTGCGAGATAAATTAAAACGCTTTTCAAACACTTTAATTCCAAAAATTAAGAAAAAAAAAATATATCGTGCATATCCCCGTATTTAATTTATAAGATTTTCATAAAATGTTATCAAAGTAAAAAATCGAAACACGTTAAAAGTCATTAAAAAAAGTTTCAGACTTTTATTTTCTTAAACGACGTTTTTGCGCGACATTATTTTTCAAAATGTCTAACGGTAACCCTGTTCTAAGAAGTTTATACATGTGTGTTTGCAAATGCAAAATAAAAACAAAAACATTTCGGGAGAACAACAAAGAGCACACCGTCGTTTATACATGAGTGAGCACGTGTGTTTGCCAGTATAATGCAAGAAAAAAAACACATTTTGGGAGAATAACAAAACACTCAACTTCTTTATATACATGTATGTGCGTATGCTTGCAAGCAAATTTAAACCACATTTAAAACCATTTAATCCTGAAAATTTAGAAAAAAAATTTATATTGTGCATTTCTACACAAAAATACCTTTAAAACGATATATGTTTCATTAAAATCGGTGGACGTTAAGATACTTAAAAATCAACGATAAAAAAAATTGCTTCCGTATTTATATATAAGAAGATACTAGCTGGCCTATCCAAATTGGGAAAAATGTTTGCGTTCGATTTTTAAAATCCGTTAAAAAGCTACGAACATTTGAAAGAAAAATTAGTCAAATCGATAGAGCCGTTTTCTGATTTAAGGTAAATCGAAAAAAGTGGGCGGGGCAAAATTTTCTTTCCGTAAAAACCTAAGTTGGACCATGGCGATGATTTTAAAGAAAAAATTCTCCAAATCGGTCAAGCAGTTCTTAAGTTATGCGCTTATTAGAAAAAGTGGGCGTAAAAGAAGGCGTGGCACATTTTTCTTTCGATGAAAACGTAAAATGGATTAATACGAGGCAACAAAGCCTCAGTTGGATCATGGCAATCATTTTAAAGAAAAAATCGTCCAAATCGGTCAAGCCGTTCTCAAGTTATGCGCTTAATAGAAAAAGTGGGCGTAAAAGTAGGCGTAGTAAATTTTACTTTCGATGAAAACTTAAAATGGATTAATACGAACATTTGAAATAAATATTTGTCAAATTGATGGAGCCGTTTTCTGATTTTAGGTAATTCGAAAAAAGTGGGCGTAAAAGTGGGCGGGGCAACATTTTCTTTTCGTATAAATCTAAGTTGGACCATGGCGATAATTTTAAAGAAAAAATCGTCCAAATTATATAGATGTCATTGGCAGTGCGATATGAAAATTGGATTTTGCGACGCCCCTCCGCCGCAGACCGAAAATCAAAAGTCACAGTGTCACCCGCCTAAATATTCTGAAGATTCCCTGAAAATTTCATCAAAATCGGCCGAGCCGTTTTGGAGTCCATACGTTACATACATACATACATACACACATCCTGTTTTATATAATGGGTGATTTTTTAAGAGTTATAGGAAAGTTTAAAAAAAAACTTAAAATTCAGAAAAATGCATGAAATCTTTATTTGAATCGATAGTACGGTTCATATAATTTAATGTTTGAAGATTATATCATGCAAATGTTGACCGTGACTGCGCCCCAAATGGTCCATCCGCTTAGTCTAATTTTGGCATACTCATTTCAACATTTCGGCAGGTATCTCATGAATACATGCTTCAATGTTGTCTTCCAATGCGTCAATTTAAGCTAGACATGAGCTTTAACATAGCCCCACAAAAAATAGTCTAAAGGCGTTAAATCGCACGATCTAGGCGGCCAATTGACCGGTCCCGAACGTGAAATAAAATGTTCACCGAACTCGCCTCTCAATAAGTCCATTGTTAAGCGTGCTGTGTGGCATGTGGCATCGTCTTGTTGAAACCACATGTCATGCAAGTCAAGCTCTTGCATTTTGAGCAAAAAAAAAGTTGGATATCATCTCACGGTAGCGCTCACCATTCACAGTTACGTTACGATTCGCATCATCTTGGAAGAAGTACGGTCCAATGATGCCACCAGCCCATAAAACGAACAACGCTTTCATGGTTAAATTATAGACCAAACTTTTTTTATTTTTTATTTTCCTTAAAATTAAAATTTTTTGGCGAACTATTTATAGTTATAGTAATGCTAGGGTATCACACAAATTTTTGGAGCCTCAACCGCAAAGTCCTCGTTCGACCTTAACCTTCGTATAGGAAGGCGAGAGCTTCCAGAATCTGCTCCAGAGTATTTTGGTCTCCACCAGTCAACTTCTGAGTTATTTCCTTGGTACTCCACCAGTAAAACGTCCAAGTCACATATGGCTCTCCACCAGTCACATTGTTTATTTAAGGTTAAAAACGATTACATATAGTTTATGCAGAAACCGCAAAAACTATAACTCGGTACAGTTATACGACGCCGAAACACCAACCAATGCGGGGTGACAACGCAAAACGCAACAAAAGCAAACAAACAAAAACGACCTGTTCAAGGCGAATTGACTAGAAGGTGGGGTTAAGTCAACATATGGTGTCGACTTGTCAAAGTTTGTATACAAACTAGTTTTTTATGTAAACAAACCTGTTTTTTTTACTAGCAATATTTTTGACAACCCGACCACAGAAGCATTGTAGTTGTAGAGTTGACCTCACCTTCTAGTCAATTCGCCTTGGACCTGTTTGTCCTTAAAAAATAATGACAAAAAGCGCGAGCTGCTTCTCCACTCAGAGCAGTTTTACGAGTGATAGACCAAACTGAAGATGTTTGACAGTGACAGTGATTTCCTTTTAGGCGGGAGACACTTTTGATTTTCGGTCTGCGGCGGAGGGGCGTCGCAAAATCCAATTTTCATATCGCACTGCCAATGACATCTATATAATTTGGACGATTTTTTCTTTAAAATTATCGCCATGGTCCAACTTAGATTTATACGAAAAGAAAATGTTGCCCCGCCCACTTTTACGCCCACTTTTTTCGAATTACCTAAAATCAGAAAACGGCTCCATCAATTTATGTAAAAATGTTGCTTATAAGGGTATTCACGTCACAAGTTGCACCCTTGCAAAAAAGCAAAAGTGCACAAATATAACAACAACTACACAGACAATTAGTTGTGCGTAAATAATTGTCTTTGTGGTTGTTGTTATGTTTTTGCACTTTTGCTTTTTTGCAAGGGTGCAACTTGTGACGTGAATACCCTTAATATTTAAAAAAAAAATATTAGTTCCCTAATGAAAAAAGTCCAATTTGAAGAAAGTTTTGCTATGCCGTATGAGAATTAATTTATGAAAAAAACTAATTTTTGAAAAATTTTGAGTTGTGACCCTTTAGTATTTAGGGTGCGATATAGTACATACATATATATTAAAAAAAAAACTTTTCTGTTGGTATAATTTTTAATCCATTTTTTGCATGTGTCCTGGTTGATAGGTTCAAAGATCTGGCAGCCCTACCGTAATGTGATGCATTTAACTATAGTAAAGCTTCATACAGACGGTGGTCAGATCTTACAATGTTGTCCTTTTTCTGAAAATGGTGCCATTGTCAGATGCATTAATTTTACACATCTGCAAAATGAAAATGAGCTTATGGCCATTTTCTCAATGTATCGACAAACTGCCTGTTACTTAATGTCAACATAAATTTATTGGACCGATAAACTGTCTGTTAACGATTTTGGGTTTCTCAATATACCGACAAAAAACATTGTTTTCAGCTGGCAACGCCACTCAAAATACATGTAAAAGTTGGGAGTCAGCTGATTGAATTTATCTGTACGGCAAATAAAAGGAAAATATATAATTGGCAGATGAGTGCCGGTTAGCTTTGCGATAAAATCGAAGCAAAGGAGACATTGAGAAAACCAAATTTCTTTAATGTGCAGTTTTTCGTTGGGAAAAAAGATAATTGCCTAATGAGAAAATGGCCATTAGAATGTTAACACAGTTGCAATCAGTGATGCCAACTTTTTGAGAGCAAAAAGCACTTTAAAATTTAAAAAAAGCACTAAAAAGCACTATTTTGAACAAAAAAAAAAGCGTAAAAAAGCACTAAGCCACTTTTTAAATTTAATTAATTAAACACAAAACAAATATTATATACCTCCAAAATTTAAAAAAGGCGATGGCGTGGGTGAGTATTTTCATTTAAAATTAAATATGGGTGTTTCTCTGGTTATGCACGCGACATTTGTACGCGTTTTATTGTGTTTGAATATTAAAAAAATAGAAGTGGATTGGAATTTTAGAATGAATTCTAGAATCGTTACATTGTTTGTGATGCGTTCTTTCTAAAAAGTATATATAATGGTAAATTGAGCACTGGGTACCCAAATGCCATGCAATCAAAGTTGACTTACTCACGTGACAAAAATAGAAGTGCCTTTTAGGACCGTAAGAAAAAGTGCGAAAGTAAGTGAATTGTAGGAGGTTTTTATTTCGGAAAAAATGTTTTTATAAAGGTTAGTAATGGGCCCTTATAATCATGTTTTGTTAAAAAGCAACTATGCATAAGTTGGCGAAGAAAAAAATAAATTGAAAATTACGCACGTGACATTACGCACGTGACACTTTTTACCTTCATACATATTTTAGTAATTTTACATATATTTTCAGAACTTTCTAACAAAAAAATTAAACTTTTATTCAAAAATGAAAAATAAAAAATAAAAATATACTACAAAATTAATCCAACTTAATTTTTTCCTTGAAAAAAATTATGCGAGCGCTTTGAGAAATACCCATAAACAGGTATGTATGTGATGAAAATCAATCGATTTCAAAACGACCGTTTTTAAAAGGTGTGATGAATTTCGAACGATTTTAAAATCTATTTCTGAATCTGCCCTGTTGCAATTACCGAAAATTTGACCGACTATTCTTTATAAAACTTAATGACAGCCCAAATTTTATAAAAAATATATGTTGTCAACGCTAAAAAGTAAACGTTTTGTAAAATTTCCAAATTGCTAGGAAGCCTAGCTCTAACCTCGTAAATAAAGTTTTTGGTGAAACGAATGCAACTTTCTTTTATCACTTTTTTTTTATCATTTGAAACCTTAAAATCTTTATATGCCTTCCCAAAATTGTACCCCATATAGCAAATCTTATCTCAATCATCCTGAATATAATCAAGGTTTTAAAAAATGGTACAAAAAAAAAATAAATATTGTAAAAGGCACTTAAAAGCACTGTGAGAAATTGTGAAAAGCACTATAAATACCCGCTTTTCAAAAACGGGTGTTTAACAAAATTTCGGGTATTGCATAAGCAAAAAAGCACCAAAAAATACCCGAAAGGCACCAAAATGGCAACGCTGGTTGCAATACTTTTTAAAAAATTTTAATGACAACATTGTAAGATCTGACCACCGTCTGTACGAAGCTTAAATATTAAAACTTTTCAGTTGAAGCAAAACTATTCACCCCTATCGTGAATAACAAGTGGAATTTTTGTTCCCATGAAATTTTCATTCCCCTCGAAGGGGAAAAAGCAATCGTGAATCTCATGTGAAAAATTTTTCACGCTATCAGTTCCAGTGAATGTAAAAAAGAAGAAAGATTAAAAAAAAATTAAAAATCAATGAAATTTTTGTTCAAAAATATACAAGTATATATTTTAAAGAAAAGTTAAAATAATAAAGCAAAATATTTAGTATTGTTGGATAGTTTGATTACAACGTAAGTTTTTTGCACATTGAAAATTTAATGAAGTAAAATATTTTCCAAAATTCTGCCACCAAGTCAATCGAAAGCTTCACAAAACCGCAGGCAATCGACCTGTTGTTTTGCATTTTGTTGAGCAATATATCGGTTTGTGCCTTATTAACTTTATTAACCCTTAATATTCGATTTATAGGAGGAGCTACTTACATACATGTTCTATTCCCTAGCAAAAATAAAGTGAGAAAATCTAAGGGAAATGTGAACAAATTACGAGGGAAACAATTTTTCACGATAAGGGGAATTTTTCCCATGAAAATTTTTTCACGTTATTATTCTCCTTTGAATTACATTTTTTCATGGGAGTTGTTCACGATCGCAAATATGTAAAAAGGCGAAAAATTACAAGGGAAAAAGTATTCACGATAGGGGTGATTATGTTTTAATTTAGTATTAAGGGCACATGAAAAAGGACTTTTAAACCAATCGTTTCATCATAAGATGATAAAATAGCACTTTATTTAACAGCGGCTAGATATGGATATTGCGTGTAAATTTTTTCCAAAACGTAAAAAATAACTTTTTGAGTTAATATTCTCTTGCGATATTCGAATTTTAAAAAAATCTGTCTTAGTTGAACGATACCAACTCCGGTCCAAATTTAAACTTTTTAGCTTCAGTCGTTTATAGGCTGTGCGATGATGAAACAGTCTGTCAGTAATGTTAAAATTTTAGTTATATGATGATAAAAAAATACAATAACTTTGGTTTAAAATATGTTTTAAACAAAGATTTTCATTAAAATTTTTCATAAAACACATTTAAAGTTTAAATAAATAGTTTTTGAATACTGCTGTGAATGTCAGATGTTTAAACCAGTGCTGGCAAAAAAGATAATAGCTAAAAATTCACCCAATATATGGAAGAAGAAGATAGAAGATTAAACATTTTTTTTTTTTATTGAATATTTCTTGTCGAAAATTACAATATGTATTCAAAGCTTAATCCTTATTCTTATTTGTATTTGTTAGCCGTTACCAATGTAACCGCTAATTAATTGTATTCAAGTGTCAAAAAAGGCTGCTAGGCTCAAAGTGTCGGATCTTTTCAGCATCCGGTGACCTTCGAACTTTATTAGATCCCGAGCGAGGTAGTTGGGATGGACCATTAGTTTATCTATGTATTTGACTGAATACTTTTTAATTTCTTCCTGGATGGTAGCGATGTTAAGATCTCTGTGGATTTTGTCATTACGTATGTACCATGGGCCGCAGACAATTTGCCGTAATATCCTAGACTGTCTTCTTTGTAGCAGTACCCCATAATTTTATTTATTTATTTAATTTAAGTCTATGGACAAATTCCTTACAGACTAACTTAATGTATTAATGTATTAACATAATAATTTATTTAAGCAAAGAAAGAAAGTTTGGAATAAACATTATTGATTTAAATATAATATGATATTGCTTTTTATGATATTAATGTTCAGAGAATAGTCGATAAAGTTATACATTTCATTGAAACAGTTGCATAATTTTCTTATTGGATCTGACATCGCAAAGTTTGTTCGGCATGTTCTGACATATAGAGGGTTGAAAAAACGAAGTGAACGTTGAGGAATATTAAAAGTTACGTTACTCAATAAAAATTCGGAATGTGTACTACCATTTATAAGATTGACCATAAATGATATATTTAGCATCATTCGCCGGCTTTTTAACGTTGGTAAATTTATTTCAGCTAGTCTAGTTGAATATGAAGGTAATACCAGGCATCCTCTATATTTACTTCTTAAGCAGAAAATAAGAAATTGTTTTTGCACTGACTCAATACGATCACTATGAATATTATAGATCGGGTCCCAAATAATGCTGCCGTATTCCAAAATTGGTCTGACGAGCGAAGTATAAAGACTTTTTGTGGTTAATGGATCGTTGAATTCCTTTGCCCATCTTTTAATAAAAGCCAGAACGCTACGGGATTTATTAACAGTCAGCGTTATATGTTGGATAAAGTTAAGTTTTTTGTCTAACAATATTTCCAAATCCATTATTTCACTAACATGTTGTAAAGTACAGCCACCAAGAACGTAGGAGTAAGCACACTTTTTTACTCTGGAGAATTGCATATGTTTACATTTATTTAAATTTAGTTCCATCAAGTTAAGTTTACACCAATTGTCAAAACTATCCAGGTCATTTTGTAGATGCTGTTGATCACAAGTATGTTTTACAGTCGAAAATAATTTTACGTCGTCTGCATACATCAATACATTACAATGTTGAACTGCTTCAGGCAAATCATTAATGAAAAGAAGGAACAAAATTGGACCAATGTGGCTTCCCTGAGGTACTCCAGATTTTACATTGATTTTTTCCGAAATTGCCGTATTAAATTTTACAGATTGAGTTCTACATGACAAATAAGATTTGATCCAGCTCAGGAAGTTATTATTGAAACCCATTACATCCAGTTTTTTCAACAATAGCGGATGATTAACTTTGTCGAAAGCCTTACTGAAATCAGTGTAAATAACGTCATTGGCAAAATCTCTATTAACGTTGTTAAATGGATAATGTTAGTCATAGTAGAGAATCCTTTTCAAAAGCCATGTTGACGTGGTGACAATAAGTCAGAAACTTGATGAGTGAGGCAATCCATTAAACATTTTTCAAAAAGTTTTGGAATATCACTCAGTTTGGCTATACCTCTGTAATTGCATATATCCGATTTATTTCCTGATTTAAACAATGGAATAATAAATGAATCTTTCCAAACTTTCGGAAAGTAACCACAATTTAAAGAAGCGTTAAAGATGATAGATAAAGGTTAAAGCAGTTGCGCAATTTTTTAAAACACAACTAGGTATGCCATCTGGACCTCTAAAAGATGATGACTTAGCGTTTTTTAAACAGTTTAGAATGTGAGAGGTAGTGATTGTAAACGAAGATATATTTTGGTTAAAAATTATCTTGTAAGGGTAGACATTACTAGCATCATACAGTGCATCGGAATATGTAGAAGCAAAGAAGTCGGCAAACATATTGCTGATTTTTAATTCATCACTAGACTCGGAACTTTGGTATTTCATGACTTTTGGAAATCCTGTGGATTTCCTTTTGGTATTAACAAACTTGAAGAATGATTTGGGATCGTGAACAAAGTTTCGCTTAACATTACGGAGATAAATCTTATACAGTTCTGTGTTAAGCAAATTATATTCTGCACGCGCAACTGCATATTTTTCATAGTATTGGATGCCATATGGGCATATTGGTTTTATGATAGACTTGTATAAGAGAACTTTGTTGTCTAAGGATAAGTTTGAGTTTCGACCGATTAGCCAATGTAGTTGAGCTGCTTTAAGTTTCATAGCCGTTATTTTCGCTTCAATATGACGAGACCAGGTCTATATGAATTCCCAAGTATTTAACATGGCTTTCTACCGGAACAGTGATGTTATTTATTTTAACAGGAGGGCACGTTTGTCTTCTGAGCGTGAAAGTTAAGTGAGCACATTTAGCCGGGTTAACCTTTATTTTCCATTTTTCTAGCCATGCTTCTAGTTCATTGATGTGGGACTGTAAATGCTGCGATGCAACTTTTGGGTCCTGACTAACACTAATAAATGCTGTGTCGTCTGCAAACGTAGAAGTATGCGTGCTCGGGCTCGTTGGCATATCAGCTGTATATATTATATACAGTAACGGACCTAATATGTTGCCTTGGGGGACACCAGCAGATATTTTCTTGGTGGGGGAGTATTGGTTTTTTGATCTAACCATGAATGTTCTGCTAGTTAAATAGCTCTCAAGGAGTTTGTGAGTGCTTTGTGGAAGCATTCGTGTTATCAGCCCATCATGCCAAACTTTGTCGAATGCTTAGGAAATATCTATAAACAGTGCTGAGCAATATTCCTTTCTCTCAAACGCTGATCTAATTTGGGTAACAATTCTATGCACTTGTTCGATTGTACCATGCCTTGCTCGGAATCCGAACTGATGATCCGGAATGATTGTGTGTTCAGTAAGATAGGGAGTTATACTTAAAAGGAATATTTTTTCGAATAGCTTTGATAATATTGATAGTAGGCTGATTGGTCTGTACGACGTAATGTGACTAGCGTCTTTTCCTGGCTTAGGAATCATAACAATTGTAAAGGTCTTCCAAGAGGATGGGAAGTAGCCAACTCGTAATATCGCATTAAAGATGAGCAGCAAGATTCTTGAAGCAGACGTAGGTAAGTTTCTTATCATTGAGCCTGTGATGCGGTCAGGTCCGGGAGATTTTTTAATGTTGACATTTTCTATCGCTGATTTTAATTGGGTTAATTTAAATTTTATTGGATCGTAACCTGTATCAGGAAAAATTGGACGACAGGAACAAGTATCAGCATCATGGGGCGTGAAAACTTTCTCCAAGTGGCTTGCAGAGGCATTAATTTTTTCATTTGTGTTTTTGGCCCAGGTAAGGTTTTCCAGTCTAAGTGGAGATTCGTGGGTTATAGGGCATTGCATATGTCTTACAGCCTTCCATAAGCTGTAATTGGAGTTTTTTGTGGCATCTAGGCTGTTTAGATAGCCTTCTACTTCAGAGTCGTGTTTCTGTCTCAGTTTGTTGCGCAGAGTTGCCTGGCATAACCGCAGTTGAGCCTTGATGGTTGGGGAACGATTATTTTGCCATTGTCTTCTCAACTTCCTTTTTTCCCTGGCAAGGGTCTCTATATCCACAGATGTGAATTGCGGACCAACCGCGGTTTTAAATGCCTAAAAACTGAAACCGAAAACCGACAAAAAACCGCGGTTTCAGCTTTTACTTTAACAATGTATTAATGCTTGAAGAAATTGCAAATTAAACATCATACTCGTACTTCATATACAAAAACTTTATACATAACAGCCTTCAACAATGATAAGGTATTTCAAAATTCTTAAAATTCAAAATAAGTACTAAGAAGAACAAATGTTATCTTTATAACTCTTAAGTACACACCTTATTTGTGAGGCATAAACTGCTTGAATTTTGTATGGAGTTTCTTGTGGCTATAGAAAAAACTCACACTAACGAACCCCTGGGCAAGGCTGGGACTACTTTTATATGTATGGAGTTTAATGGCTATAGCAGGAACATTTTGCTGGGAAATAAAATAATTTTTCGAAAAAATAGAAAAAAAAAGAATTCTATCTGTTAAGTATGCTTTTTGAAACGTTTCATTTTGATTTTATTAACTGCAGTACATATATTATAGGGAGGGGCCTGGCCAGGCCCAGGTGGATACAATATGCACAAAATTTTCATTTGGCCAATTGCTGAATTAAGAAATACATAAAGTTTCGTTCTAATATACTTAATAATTATATAAAAAAAACTGGAAAAAAGTCAAAAAATGCCTGGCCAGACCCAGGCATACACTTAAGGGCGAATAAAAGTACCTGAATTGAAACAAATAAAAAAATTGTATTACATGAAAAAAATTTAATAAATTGTATGAATTTAACTTCAAAACCGAAAACCGAACCGAAACCGACCGGTTTTAGTCATTTTAAAACCGAAACCGAGGTTTCACATTTTTACGGTTTTTAGCAAACTCTACTACAACCCCAATAGTTGGCTGTGTGATTTTCACCGCAGTTACTGCATTTCCTTACCTTTGGGTCAACTTTGGAGTGATTGCATTCCGAAGTTTTATGAGCGTCACCACAAACCACACATACGTTAGGTAGCTTGCAATACGATTTTGTATGCCCATATTCCTGACAATTGGTGCAAGATTAAACATGTCTTGGATTTTGTACAACAGACAATCATTTGCATTGTATGCTGCCTAGATAGGTTAGGTAAGGTTGGGTGGCCGGACGACGAGTGTCATCAAGACTATTCCCCAAAGGTCACTTCAGCCTCGAACCACCCCGACTCCCTGCAGAACAGAGAGACCGATTTCAGTCCCACATTAGACACATCGTCAGGACATGGCAATTCCGGTCTCCCAAAATGCCTAAACCTAATGTCCCCCAGACTGGGAAAGAAAGTGAAACACCGTCTCCTCTTCCTCCTCATCATAACAACTTCTACAGTAGTCATTGTAATCAAGACCCATTCTCCTAGTATGAGTCCCCATCACCCAGAGAACCGTGATGACCGATATCACTGTTCTCATCTGGTACCTACCGAGACCAAGTAACACGCGCGTTCTCGCCGCGGCATATCCAGGCCATAGAGTCCTGGCCATCAAGCAGGTATGCTCCTCCTGCCATCTTCCCTGAGCTCTTCTGTACGACACTCGTCTGATAAGAGTCTTGCAGCACGCCATTGAAATGCCAATCAGGCCGTCGACGAACATGTCGTCCTAGAGACAGCCCTGTTTGGCCAGACCGTCCGCAGTTTGGTTACTTAGGCATCCACTGTACCTGGTACCCATGTCAGCATTACCCTGGAATGTTCCGCGATCTCAATTAGAGACAACCGGCATTCCACTGTTAACATAGATGTCGTGAAGATACCAGCCAGAGCTGCAATGGCAGCCTTGCTGTTTGAAAATATACGTATATCTCTCGATATACGATAGTACCTCAGCCCGATTGAAAAAAAGTACATAACTATTTATTAAATATTTTAAACTTTTGAACAACAATAATAGAAAAAAAAGTAAGACGTCAAAGGAAAGATTTAGATTTAAAGACATTTAATATTTGAAATGACACTATTTGCGTTTATAAAGCAAACACCGCAAACGAAGCATTTGGACATAGTATCATGTTCCAATGAATAATGTTTAAATATTATAAATTAAACTCAACAGATTTTGTTATTCGTGCTTAATTCCCAGTTTTTATTCTTGATAAAAACCCTTGAAATTTATTGTTGATGGGATAAGCTATTCCTATGCGCATTTCACTGGTTGCTTAGGCCAGATCATCAGGAAACTTCATCCATAAAGATTTTAGAAAAACTAAAGATATTAAACCAAATAAAACTGTTAAACGTATAATGCTATGTTCTCATTTGGGTTTTAAAACGCGTTTAAGCAAAATGTTGATTAAGCTAATCAAAGCCGTTCACATTACATTTGAGATGATTAAGAAAAAACACACACACAAACATACACAAAAACAACAAACAAATTTAAATTTTTTTAAAATATTAAAAATGGATAAAAACACTTTTATAAAGTTATCAGAAGATTGTTTTAATAATTTTAATGATGTAATTGTGAAAATTTATGAATTATTTAAGAAAAAAAACACTAAGCAGAAATCTTGGCCGGTTGTACACGGTTGTTGGCGATTCTACATTTGAGGTATGTTCAGTGGATTCTATGTGGTTTATGAAGTGATTTAGTTGTAATCATGTCAATTTGAAGTGATTAACAAATCACTTCAATGTATGGGTAATCATCTTGATTTTGAAGTGATTAGGGCTTAATCACGTTCGAGCTGCTTAAACGCGTTTAAGAACCCAAGTGTGAACATAGTATAAGACTTATAAGCAACAGTTCTACTTGTAACAATATCAAAGTTTAAACAAAACACATCAACAATAAACAAACAGTGGGTTTATCTCATCTTACATTCCCCACTATTAAACTTAAAAAAGGGTTTCTGAATCTGTGGAAGAGTCCAGGAAGGCCACTGTTATAATAAACAGTGACTCTCTGCCGTAACTTCGGAAGACATAGGGGAAGATATTCTATGGATGTGGAACTATCTTCCTCCGAGTCTACAAAGGTGATGACAAAGGGAAGGCTCAAGCTCCGGTGACTACCACAACAGCAACAGCATCAACGGAGCATATGGAAGACGATTCCGCTACGTCATCGGACAATGAAGACACTCAATCGGTCAGTGGACTTGTGGGTGACTTCTTTGACAAGATGGAAGTGGCGGACGATGAGGACATCCTTTTGGAATCGGACGACGACCCAGAGGATGCCAACGTCACAGTCGTCCATAGCGATGAACTATGATGAAGGTTACACAAATCAACCTTCATCACTCTAAAGCGGCGTCAGCTGCCCTTCTCCTCCGATTGGCTTCAGGCACGGAGGAGCTTATATGTATCCAAGAACCATTGTTGTATAGAGACAGTTTAGACGGCTATAGTACTCTGTACGCAGCCGATCAAGGTAAGACCAGGGCTTGCGTTATGGTCAAAAACATCCTTAAAGCTTTCATTCTTTCTGATTTTAGCGATAAGGACTCCTGCACTGTCGCAGAAGAATGCAGAACCAGAACAGTTTGGTTTATGAGCTGCTACATGGCACATGACCAGGGTTCTAATCAACCAAACTCCACAACCAGGAAGGCGATGTCGTATGCCAACAGGCGCAACATCCCCCTAATAATATGTGCTGATGCTAATGCACATCATACCGTCTGGGGAAGCTCGGATGTCAATCCACGAGGTGAGTCGCTTTTGGACTTCATAGTAGAAAATGAACTAACAGTAGTTAATAGGGGTAGTGAGCCCACCTTTATTGTGACTAACAGAAGGGAGGTTCTTGATATTACGCTTATTAGTTATAAGTTCGCGGATATGATTAGCGATTGGAACGTGTCAAAGGACTGTTCCTTCTCTGATCACATGTATATTGATTTCAATTTCTCCTTTAGAGTTGATTCAGCTAAACCCTACACGAATAGAAGAAGGACCAACTGGTCTATCTATGCGAGTGTACTCGAGGACAAGCTGCCTATGAGCCCGGTTCTCATAGACAGTGTGTCCATGCTCGACTCCGCAGTGGAGTCTTTGACTGGTGTCTTAACTGAGGCAACAAACGAATCCTAAAAGAATCGACAGGAAGGGCAAAGCTAAGCCCATATGGTGGAATGCGGAGATTGCTGAAAAACGCAAAGAAAGCAGGAAACTCTTTAATGAGGCAAAACGTAATGGTGTTTGGAACAATTACAAGTCCTCAGTAAATGGATTCAAAAATCTTATAAGGAAGGCCAAGAGACAGTCATGGAGGAATTTCTGCAGCGACGTGGAAAACTCCTCGGAGACAAGTCGGCTACGTAAGATTTTATCCTCTAAACCAGCTATTCCATCGTATATACGGAAGATGGACGGATCCTGGACCACAAACAGTCGGGACTCCCTTGAGGTCCTGATGAATACACACTTCCCAGGTTGCACTGATGATGTGCCTAGGGAGGTAACATTTACTGGCACTCGGGATATCTCTAATATTCCGATAACTCGCCATCGTGTGGAATGGGCGGTCAAAAGCTTCCATCCCTTTAAATCTCCAGGCCCGGATGACATTATCCCAGCGGACCTACAAAAGAACCTGGGAATATTGATGCCATGGCTCTTGGCAATTTTTAGGGCCTGCCTGAGTCTCATATGTCCCATCAACTTGGACAACATATAAGATCGTCTTCATCCCCAAGAGTGGGAAGACATCTCACACTATGGCAAAAGACTTTAGACCAATTAGTCTATCCTCCTTTCTACTGAAAACACTGGAGAGGATTTTAGATATTCATATTAGATCATCGTTAGGACACAATTCCTTGTCACTGGCTCAATACGCCTACACGAAGGGAAGGTCCACGGAAACTGCGCTTCACTCATTGGTGGGCCACATAGAGAGATCCCTGCACTACAAGGAATTTGCCTTAGTTGCATTCCTAGATATTGAGGGCGCTTTCAACAACGTTGGACCTGAATCGGTTATTAACGCAATGAGACATTTGGAAATTATTCAATTTGTCAGCAGTAATCTGCACTTCGGGCGTATTGAATCCAACTTGGGTGCCTCGAACATCTCCAAGGTTGCGACTTGGGGCACCCCGCAAGGCGGTGTACTCTCACCATTACTTTGGAATCTAAATATGAATACCCTACTCAGGGCCATGGAAAGGACGTGCTGCAGAACGGTTGCATATGCGGATGACGTTGCAGTTGTGGCTCTGGGTAAAGATCCCAGACTAGTGTCTGAACTAATGGAGTCCGCATTGGACGTCCTAACAAAATGGTGCCAGGGATGTGGACTGGATGTAAATCCTGCCAAAACGGAACTGGTACTTTTCATAAGGAGATACAAAATTCCCGAATTTGATACCCCGAGGATAAAGGGGATCTCGCTGGAACTGTCTGACAGCGCCAAGTATCTTGGGCTAATATTGGACAGCAAACTGAACTGGAGGATGAACACCATTTCCAGGACTAATAAGGCGGCAACTGCATTATATTGCTGCAAAAGGGCCATTGGCCTAAACTGGGGAATTAACCCGAGAAATGTATATTGGCTATACGAATGTGTGATTAAACTCATTCTATTCTACGGGGCAGCTGTTTGGTGGCCGGCGCTCGAGGTGAAGAGTCATAAAATTAGGTTTGAACGTACAATGAGAATGGTGGCGATAGCGGTAACAGGTGCCATTAGAACAACCCCCTCTAAGGCACTGTTTACGATTTTAAACTGGTTACCACCAGACATTTTGGCGAAAAGTTTAGCTGCGAATGCGGCGGTAAGACTAAGGGCCACCGGAGCATGGAGGGATTACAATATCGGACATGCGAATATTCTGAACGAAATTAATTGGAACATGGATGTTGATTATGTCACACCCGAGCCAATCTTTGATCCTGGCTTCACGGTAAGCATTTTGGATAATGTGGTTCACTATGATGACCTACAAATTCCCGCGAACGCGATTCAAATTTTCACGGACGGGTCTAAAACACTGTGTGGTGTCGGTTCTGGCATATTCTCCGAGCAGCTAAACTGGAGCATTCCTATAAGGCTGCCGGACCACTGCAGTGTCATCCAGGCCGAGATAATGGCCATCCACACAGCCGCGAGACGCATCCGGTACGGTGATATATCTGGAAGGGATATTCACATTATTACCGATAGCAAGGCGGCCATAAGATCCCTGGAGAATGTGTTCATCACATCGAGAATTGTCCGAGAATGCCGGATGTCTCTGGAGGAGATAGCGAGACATTCACTGGTTACCCTTAATTGAGCCCCCGGACACAGGGACATTCCGGGGAACTGCATGGCGGATTCGTTGGCGTATGCAGGCACCACCTTGAATCGAGACGGTTCGACATATAATGTAGGTGTTTCACTCCCAAGGAGTAAACAACTCATTGCGCACAAGTTTCATATCATCGCCAGTCAGAGGTGGCTCGTTGAAACTACCTGTGGGGAAACCAGGAAAATCTGGCCCATCATAGATGAAAAAAGGACACGGCGGGCATTACAGCTGTCCAGACATCATCTTAGAAACCTGATTGCGGTTATAACCGGCCATTGGCCCATTGGGAGGCACGCCCAGAGGCTGGGGCTCCCTTACAATGACTTATGTAGAAGTTGCGGCGAGAAGGAGGAGGAAGAGTCAACGGAACATCTTCTCTGTAATTGCCCGGCATTCGGAGATCTAAGACTCAAAATGTTTGGTCGAAGAGCCCTTGGGGACAAAACTTGTCTCTCTGATGTTGATGTAAACAGGATCCACTCCTTTACTGAATCGACCGGATGGCTGCGTGGGAACACTAGCAGCCAGACAACATAGGACCCATGGGAAACGGTGTGACATGTTAACACAACGGGAACTAATTAATGGACCCACGTGAGCTGTGCTTGATCACGGCTGCCAATGGAACCTAACCTAACCTAACCTAAACTTAAAAAAACTCAATTGTGTGAGGATTTTTTTAAACATATTAGCGGTGTTCAATATAAGGCTTACAAAACAGCAAATGCGAAATATCGTTGCAATTTAAAGAAATTTAACGGAAACCCTGTGTGTTTTGTTGTTGGTTTAAACAAAAGAGCTACGACATTTTGCATTTGCACTTCTGCCAGCCTAATACTGAACTCCGCTATTGGTATGATATTTCACCACACACACAGTGTGCAAATATCGTATTGAATTTCAGAAAATATTTGTTTCTTAAATTGATTTTCTGATTGCAATTTAATTACTTTATATTGGCACGAAAAAATATGATTGCTGTGAGCAACGCATTATAATTTAGATTTCTACGCAGCACAAAAAGTCTTGTTTAAAACACATCAAAAATATCTTTAAACTATATTTTGTAAAATATTAGGATTTTATGAAAAAGTAATTTAAAAGCATACGTTAAAAATTGGAATTTGTATTACTTTAACAGGGTTTTCCTTAATATCTTTGTTTTTTGGAGACTAAACCAAAACTTCAGTAGAAAAAACAGTACAAAGTGTAAAAAACAGTACATTTGCGTACTGTCTAGGGTGTACATGTACTGCTAAAAACGCACTGTCTGGCACCCCTAGATCAATACATTTCCTTTTGTTTAAAATTTTTAGCAACTTAACATATACAAATTTTAAAATTAAAATAAATTAAGTAAAAGACAGTAAATTAAAAAAATAGTAAGAAAGTATAGTCGGTCAAGCCCGCCCATGTGATACCCTACACCACATTATTTAAAAACACGTCATGCTTATGTGTCCTAAATATAGATTTATCTATGTTTATAAACTTCATGAAAATCGGTTTGAAAGTTTGTGAGAGGCATAAATTGCCCCCTACCTCCCCTTATGGTCCTATTTTTAAAAACTGTATAGCTAATGTGTCCATATAGATATGGATCTATCTATGTTTTAAATTTCATTAAAATCGGTTTGAGAGGCAGAAATTGCCTCTATCTCCCCTCGTGGTCCTATTTTTTTAAAAATGCATACATTTTGTGTCCATAAAGATATGGTTTAAATTTCATTAAAATCGGTTTGATAGTTTCTGAGAGGAAGAAATTTCCCCCTATCTTCTCTCGTGGTCCTACGATTCGGCCCATTTTCAATAGGCCATTTTCAATTGTGCCAATAAGAACCTATGACCCAAATTTCATCAAATTATCTCCAAAATTGCGACCTGTACTTTGCGCACAAGGTTACATGGCCAGCCAGCCAGCCAGCCAGCCTGCCAACCTGCCAGCCGGACGGACATCGTTAGTTCGACTCAGAAAATGATTCTAAGACGATCGGTATACTTTAAGGTGGGTCTAGGACCAATATTTTAAGGCGTTACACACATCAGCACAAATGCATAATACCCTCTCCACTAATGTGGTGTGGGTATAAAAAACCAACAAAATTGTTTGATATAAAACGGCTGTTTTTCCCAAGTTGGCAAACGTTTGGCAGCTCGTTAACAAGAGTTTAGCAAATCGTTAGCCAGAGTTTGGTTAGTGTATTATGAATAAACTTTTTGCTAACTTTATGCCAAATTTTCATTATGAATACGGCTGACAATAATTAAATTTTTAAATTAGAATAAATTAATTTTTAAATAATGTGCCATGTCAAGGCATTGTCAAGGCACATTACTTATGTCAGGACATAAGTTAAGTCGAATCGAATTCGCCGTATCACACAGGATTACAACATTGCCACCAGGGTTGCATTTTTGTGGCACATACACGTGAAGTAGTGGCAACTCCAGCCAACTTCACGTAAGGTCCTGTTTCCGGCATTTTGGTCCCTTTCTTTTTGTGCTCTGTGATCGGTGAAGTTAATTCGTGTCCTAAATTAAAACGAACTTTTTGGGCATCCGCCAAAGGAAAATCAATATCGGCCGGTCCTGGCTATTGCGTTGTCTTGGGCAAAGTCGAAGAAAAGCTCTCGGGGAGAAAAAGTAAGTACAAAGTGCAGATAATTTCTGAGTGGTGACCATAGATAAAAATTATTTATGATCCCCAAAAACTAGGACCCATGGGAAACGGTGTGACATGTTAACACAACGGGAACTAATTAATGGACCCACGTGAGCTGTGCTTGATCACGGCTGCCAATGGAACCTAACCTAACCTAACCTAAACTTAAAAAAACTCAATTGTGTGAGGATTTTTTTAAACATATTAGCGGTGTTCAATATAAGGCTTACAAAACAGCAAATGCGAAATATCGTTGCAATTTAAAGAAATTTAACGGAAACCCTGTGTGTTTTGTTGTTGGTTTAAACAAAAGAGCTACGACATTTTGCATTTGCACTTCTGCCAGCCTAATACTGAACTCCGCTATTGGTATGATATTTCACCACACACACAGTGTGCAAATATCGTATTGAATTTCAGAAAATATTTGTTTCTTAAATTGATTTTCTGATTGCAATTTAATTACTTTATATTGGCACGAAAAAATATGATTGCTGTGAGCAACGCATTATAATTTAGATTTCTACGCAGCACAAAAAGTCTTGTTTAAAACACATCAAAAATATCTTTAAACTATATTTTGTAAAATATTAGGATTTTATGAAAAAGTAATTTAAAAGCATACGTTAAAAATTGGAATTTGTATTACTTTAACAGGGTTTTCCTTAATATCTTTGTTTTTTGGAGACTAAACCAAAACTTCAGTAGAAAAAACAGTACAAAGTGTAAAAAACAGTACATTTGCGTACTGTCTAGGGTGTACATGTACTGCTAAAAACGCACTGTCTGGCACCCCTAGATCAATACATTTCCTTTTGTTTAAAATTTTTAGCAACTTAACATATACAAATTTTAAAATTAAAATAAATTAAGTAAAAGACAGTAAATTAAAAAAATAGTAAGAAAGTATAGTCGGTCAAGCCCGCCCATGTGATACCCTACACCACATTATTTAAAAACACGTCATGCTTATGTGTCCTAAATATAGATTTATCTATGTTTATAAACTTCATGAAAATCGGTTTGAAAGTTTGTGAGAGGCATAAATTGCCCCCTACCTCCCCTTATGGTCCTATTTTTAAAAACTGTATAGCTAATGTGTCCATATAGATATGGATCTATCTATGTTTTAAATTTCATTAAAATCGGTTTGAGAGGCAGAAATTGCCTCTATCTCCCCTCGTGGTCCTATTTTTTTAAAAATGCATACATTTTGTGTCCATAAAGATATGGTTTAAATTTCATTAAAATCGGTTTGATAGTTTCTGAGAGGAAGAAATTTCCCCCTATCTTCTCTCGTGGTCCTACGATTCGGCCCATTTTCAATAGGCCATTTTCAATTGTGCCAATAAGAACCTATGACCCAAATTTCATCAAATTATCTCCAAAATTGCGACCTGTACTTTGCGCACAAGGTTACATGGCCAGCCAGCCAGCCAGCCAGCCTGCCAACCTGCCAGCCGGACGGACATCGTTAGTTCGACTCAGAAAATGATTCTAAGACGATCGGTATACTTTAAGGTGGGTCTAGGACCAATATTTTAAGGCGTTACACACATCAGCACAAATGCATAATACCCTCTCCACTAATGTGGTGTGGGTATAAAAAACCAACAAAATTGTTTGATATAAAACGGCTGTTTTTCCCAAGTTGGCAAACGTTTGGCAGCTCGTTAACAAGAGTTTAGCAAATCGTTAGCCAGAGTTTGGTTAGTGTATTATGAATAAACTTTTTGCTAACTTTATGCCAAATTTTCATTATGAATACGGCTGACAATAATTAAATTTTTAAATTAGAATAAATTAATTTTTAAATAATGTGCCATGTCAAGGCATTGTCAAGGCACATTACTTATGTCAGGACATAAGTTAAGTCGAATCGAATTCGCCGTATCACACAGGATTACAACATTGCCACCAGGGTTGCATTTTTGTGGCACATACACGTGAAGTAGTGGCAACTCCAGCCAACTTCACGTAAGGTCCTGTTTCCGGCATTTTGGTCCCTTTCTTTTTGTGCTCTGTGATCGGTGAAGTTAATTCGTGTCCTAAATTAAAACGAACTTTTTGGGCATCCGCCAAAGGAAAATCAATATCGGCCGGTCCTGGCTATTGCGTTGTCTTGGGCAAAGTCGAAGAAAAGCTCTCGGGGAGAAAAAGTAAGTACAAAGTGCAGATAATTTCTGAGTGGTGACCATAGATAAAAATTATTTATGATCCCCAAAAACTAGGGCACCTTGCCGGTCATTCGCGATCAGACAGCAAGTTCGATCCGCAAGTAACATTCTTGGACACCGGAAATTCAACCATGAAGAATACCATCTGTAGCGAAAACGGTAATAGCAAAATTTTTCAACGCCGGGAATTCAATGTTAAAGAATACCATCTATAATGGAAATTTAATAGCAAAATTTTTGGACACCGATAAATCAACTGTAAACCGTAACATCTGGGGGCAACGCTAACAAGGCGAAACCATCTCATACCAACTCTAAACCACCATCAGCCAGTGGCCACCCTGATCATCATCCAACCTGCGGAATTATAAAAAGATAAGTAGCACCATTTTGAATTTTGTTGGTAGACAAATGTAGAACCTCCCCTTGAGTGAATTTCGATTAGTATTGCCTTGATTTGTTGAATTAAGCACCACCACGGTTTTAAAATTCGTTTTTTTTTGTATTTTGTTAACAAACCGAGTAAACGACCCCGGTAGTCATCTCAGGCTTTGGTTGCACGATTTTAGTTTGGCGTAAACGGGGTGATACCGTACCCTGTAAAATTGTAAATCACCATCAGCCAAATTTTATGAAAATTAGTTTGAAAATTGATCTTGAAGTTTAAAATGCAAAACGGTTTAATTTTGAAAATGGAAGTGTGAAGAGGTTAAGGTAGGTATTTGGTGGTGAAAATGTTTGTTAGGGGTAGCTACAACTTGCGGCTACTATGCTACCATGGTCGAGCATCAGGATGGATGCTGAGGGAGGGCCAACCAGGGGTTTGATAACATCTTAACCCCCTACAACTAAAGGTATTGTATCCCAGCGATTGGTCTCGGTACATTTCGGTTTCTTTCCTTTTTGTGCCCCTTTTCAATTTTGCGGTAATTTAGGCAAGATGCACTGGTACATAAAATAATGTTTTATGCACGTCCATTTGCAACGAACACCCGCCCATGCCCGACGAGTCATAGCCCGGCTGAAAATTCGTTAGTTACCAGTGTGACAAATGGACAGTGCACGCGAACCGTGCGTGTGGCAGCGGCCACTATCGCATTGAATCGTGACAGTTATTATTTTTGGCGCCCAACGTGGGGCCCGAATGGAAGTTAATCGTTTTACCTTTTTATATATCGTGCGTTTGTAAAGTTTGAAATTTTTTTTTAGTAAAAACATTTTTGATTGTCTGGCGGTACTTAATCGAATTTTCATAAGTTCAGGACTGGTGGTACATCGGTTTATTCGCGACGACGAGTGCAGTTAGGGAAGTTTGTCGATGACTATAAGTCGTAGTAATTGGGATTTGACCGGGATTACTAAACGCGATAGGATTCGGGAACTTTAGCCAGGGCGGAAAGTAGCGTATGCTCCGTGGGTTTGTACTTCAATGCCGCGTCGCGACGTTAACTTGCAACCAAGACGACGGTCATGTGGAACCAACATTCGCAAACATAACTATGGGAAACAATACCTTTGTTTTCATTTACCTTTAATTTCACCATCCAGAAACCAACCCAACACTGAAATTTTTGTAAATTTTTTGTTTTTTTTTTAGCAAATTTTGTGGTTTTTAGATTTGAGTACGATTTCAATTTTATTTGCAGTTTTTCTCAGAAAGATAATCACATAAATTTAAAAAAGAAAACTTTCTTTGAACTTGTATGGTATTTGTCGAAGTTCTAAGTTAACAATATCTTATTTTGAATTTTTTTTGATTTTAGTTTTAATTTGTTAACTGTTAGATTTTTATTTTCACCATACATTCATTTTGTTTTTTTAGGCTTTAAATTTTTGTTAAAATTTTAATTTTTCCGGATTTGACTATCACAAGGCCCATCTATCAGGTCTGCTTACTTGTACAAAAACAAAAACTTTTTCTTTTAAGCTGTCAAAAACTTACTACCGCATATACCAAGGCCCATTGAAAAGGTCTGCGCAAGAAGCCTGATGATCATTGTTTATGTTCTTTTTAGTTGTCAAAAGTTGTTTACATTTTGCTTACATGTGCATGTATACGTTTGTTTACGTTTATGGTATGCCACACATGCACGTTTTTTCCTTTTGCTTTGTATATGTGGTAGTAAATTTTTGACAACTAAAAAGAATCGTTTTTTGTTTTTGTACAAGTAAGCAGACCTGATAGATGGGCCTTGGCATATACAAAGCAAAAGGAAAAAAACCTGTATGTAAACAACTTTTGAAAGCTCAAAAGAACAAAAACAATGATCATCAGGCTTCTTGCGCAGACCTTTTCAATGGGCCTTAAACTATCATTTTGATTGAAATTTTTCTTTGTTTACCTTTTATTTTAATTTCGGTTGTCAATATTTCAGGAGTTACCATCGGGTCAAAATTACTTGTGGCGATTTTTCGATTTTTTTTTGCGACGATTTTAGTGTTATACCAGTTCGGTGTGATTAAAATTGAAATTTAAATCTTTCAGCATACTTGGCAAAACTCAAACTTAGCAAACTTTCATTGCTTTTGCTAAATTTGTTTCTTTTGGTCTTTAACCATTAATGTTCACGTTTTAGCCTAAGTTTTGATAAATTTTGATCGGACTATCGTTTTGGTGAAATTCCGTTTGATTGTTTTTATTCGAAATTTTTAGGGTCAACATTTTAAGAGTTGCCAGTTGGCTAAAATTGTTTGGCGATTATTTTCTATTGTTTATGATTTTATTTGCGAATATTCTAAATTAATCATAATTAAAAACAAGTAAGAGGGCTATATTCGGCTATGCCGAATCTTATAAACCCTTCACCATGGTTTGGAAAGAACAGAAGTTTATATATATGGATATCTAAATATATGTATATATACATGTATATTATATAATATGTATTGTTTAGTTTTATTTAATTATTTGCACATGCTTGCGTGCTATTAAATATATTAAGAGTTTAAGTATAGTTAGTTTAGTTTTGATCAAATTTTAGAATTTGGTCATAACTCGGCCATTTTGTAACAGATTTGACAGATTTTTATACCGACATCTTAAAGTATAAAATTACCATTTACTTTGGTAATAAAACTTGGAGTCGGGAAAATCTATGGTTCCCGAAAATAGGTATTTAAAAAAAGCTATATATTTGCCATATCATTTTTTTCCCCGATTTTCCGATATTTTGATATCTAAAACGTATGAATAGGTCATATTACAGCTCTAAAATTTTAGTTTTTATAATAAAAATTTTAATGTTTTTTAGTGCTTTTTTTGAGTATTTTGCCCATAACTTAACCATTTTTAACCGATTTAGCAGATTTATATACCAACGTGCTTAAGAATAATATTACCATTAAATTGGGTTATAGGTATATATATATATACTTACATATATGTATACATATTTAAACAAACTTAATTATAAAAAAGTAATTTTTGGGATTGCAGTATTTTGGTCATAACTCTGCTATTTCTTAACCGATTTGACAGATTTATATATCGACGTGTTAAAGAAGAAATTTGCCAGTTATTTTGATTATAAAACTTGGACTCGGGAAGATCTATGGTTCCCGAAAAAAAAATTATATTTTGGTCATAACTTTTTCGTATCTGAACCGATTTTCCCGAGTGTTTCAGGTTTTTCTACAATTTTTAATAATTTTTGTACGGGAGGTACCACGCCCACTTCTCCAATCCCGCCCGCATTTTGTGGGATACTGTATCTGCATAATCTAAATGTTTGTACCAAATTTAGAAACTTTGGCTCTTGTCGTTCTCAAGATATACAGAAATAAAAAAATACAACAACAACAAGGGATTTTTGGGCAAAATCAGAGGCAGTCGTGGTTTTTTGCTCATATCTCCGTCATTTTTGGACCGATCTGGCTGAAATTAAATAGCAAACTTAAACGGAGTATATGTGATATAAACATACATCAACCTAGTCCACATCATTTCTGGGGTTTTTGGAAAACCCATTTCAACATACACACGGACAGACGGACAGACGGACAACCGGATTTGAACTTCGCTTTTCATAAGGACCCAGAATATATATACATTATAGGGTGTAGGATCAATATTGTGGAACATACAAACGGAATGACAAAGTTAAATATACCCTCTTACCTTCGGTGAAGGGTATAAAAAAGACATATTTTTTTGGATTTCAGTACTTTGGACATAACTCAGTCTTTTATTAACCGATTTGAAAGATTTATATACCGATGTCTTTAGGAATAAATTTACCATTTATTTTGTGATAAAACGTGGACTCAGAAAGACCTATGGCTCCCGTAAATGGGTATTTTTTAAAAAAAATTATATTTTGGTCATAACTTTTTTGTATCTGAACCGATTTTTCCAAAATTTTCAGAAAATATTTTCTACTAAAGATTTTCGATCTTTTGATATATAAGGCGTAGCCATAGGTCATATGACAGTCCAAAAATTCAGGTTTATATACAATTTTTGATTTTTTTTGTATGGGAGGTACCACGCCCACTTTTCCAATCCCGCCCATATTTTGTTGGATACTGTATATTGATAATCTAAATGTTTGTACCCAATCTGGAAACTTTGGCTCTTGCCGTTCTCAAGATATACAGAAATAAATAAAATACAACAACAACAAGGGATTTTTGGGCAAAATCAGAGGCAGTCGTGGTTTTTTGCTCATATCTCCGTCATTTTTGGACCGATCTGGCTGAAATTCAATAGCAAACTTAAACGGAGTATATGTGATATAAACATACATCAACCTAGTCCACATCATTTCTGGGGTTTTTGGAAAACCCATTTCAACATACACACGGACAGACGGACAGACGGACAACCGGATTTGAACTTCGCTTTTCATAAGGACCCAGAATATATATACATTATAGGGTGTAGGATCAATATTGTGGAACATACAAACGGAATGACAAAGTTATATATACCCTCTTACCTTCGGTGAAGGGTATAAAAAAGACATATTTTTTTGGATTTCAGTACTTTGGACATAACTCAGTCTTTTATTAACCGATTTGAAAGATTTATATACCGATGTCTTTAGGAATAAATTTACCATTTACTTTGTGATAAAACGTGGACTCAGAAAGACCTATGGCTCCCGTAAATGGGTATTTTTTAAAAAAAATTATATTTTGGTCATAACTTTTTTGTATCTGAACCGATTTTTCCAAAATTTTCAGAAAATATTTTCTACTAAAGATTTTCGATCTTTTTATATATATGGCGTAGCCATAGGTCATATGACAGTCCAAAAATTCAGGTTTATATACAATTTTTGATTTTTTTTGTATGGGAGGTACCACGCCCACTTTTCCAATCCCGCCCATATTTTGTTGGATACTGTATATTGATAATCTAAATGTTTGTACCCAATCTGGAAACCTTGGCTCTTGCCGTTCTCAAGATATACAGAAATAAATAAAATACAACAACAACAAGGGATTTTTGGGCAAAATCAGAGGCAGTCGTGGTTTTTTGCTCATATCTCCGTCATTTTTGGACCGATCTGGCTGAAATTCAATAGCAAACTTAAACGGAGTATATGTGATATAAACATACATCAACCTAGTCCACATCATTTCTGGGGTTTTTGGAAAACCCATTTCAACATACACACGGACAGACGGACAGACGGACAACCGGATTTGAACTTCGCTTTTCATAAGGACCCAGAATATATATACATTATAGGGTGTAGGATCAATATTGTGGAACATACAAACGGAATGACAAAGTTAAATATACCCTCTTACCTTCGGTGAAGGGTATAAAAAAGACATATTTTTTTGGATTTCAGTACTTTGGACATAACTCAGTCTTTTATTAACCGATTTGAAAGATTTATATACCGATGTCTTTAAGAATAAATTTACCATTTATTTTGTGATAAAACGTGGACTCAGAAAGACCTATGGCTCCCGTAAATGGGTATTTTTTAAAAAAAATTATATTTTGGTCATAACTTTTTTGTATCTGAACCGATTTTTCCAAAATTTTCAGAAAATATTTTCTACTAAAGATTTTCGATCTTTTGATATATAAGGCGTAGCCATAGGTCATATGACAGTCCAAAAATTCAGGTTTATATACAATTTTTGATTTTTTTTGTATGGGAGGTACCACGCCCACTTTTCCAATCCCGCCCATATTTTGTTGGATACTGTATATTGATAATCTAAATGTTTGTACCCAATCTGGAAACTTTGGCTCTTGCCGTTCTCAAGATATACAGAAATAAATAAAATACAACAACAACAAGGGATTTTTGGGCAAAATCAGAGGCAGTCGTGGTTTTTTGCTCATATCTCCGTCATTTTTGGACCGATCTGGCTGAAATTCAATAGCAAACTTAAACGGAGTATATGTGATATAAACATACATCAACCTAGTCCACATCATTTCTGGGGTTTTTGGAAAACCCATTTCAACATACACACGGACAGACGGACAGACGGACAACCGGATTTGAACTTCGCTTTTCATAAGGACCCAGAATATATATACATTATAGGGTGTAGGATCAATATTGTGGAACATACAAACGGAATGACAAAGTTATATATACCCTCTTACCTTCGGTGAAGGGTATAAAAAAGACATATTTTTTTGGATTTCAGTACTTTGGACATAACTCAGTCTTTTATTAACCGATTTGAAAGATTTATATACCGATGTCTTTAGGAATAAATTTACCATTTACTTTGTGATAAAACGTGGACTCAGAAAGACCTATGGCTCCCGTAAATGGGTATTTTTTAAAAAAAATTATATTTTGGTCATAACTTTTTTGTATCTGAACCGATTTTTCCAAAATTTTCAGAAAATATTTTCTACTAAAGGTTTTCGATCTTTTTATATATATGGCGTAGCCATAGGTCATATGACAGTCCAAAAATTCAGGTTTATATACAATCCCGCCCATATTTTGTTGGATACTGTATATTGATAATCTAAATGTTTGTACCCAATCTGGAAACTTTGGCTCTTGCCGTTCTCAAGATATACAGAAATAAATAAAATACAACAACAACAAGGGATTTTTGGGCAAAATCAGAGGCAGTCGTGGTTTTTTGCTCATATCTCCGTCATTTTTGGACCGATCTGGCTGAAATTCAATAGCAAACTTAAACGGAGTATATGTGATATAAACATACATCAACCTAGTCCACATCATTTCTGGGGTTTTTGGAAAACCCATTTCAACATACACACGGACAGACGGACAACCGGATTTGAACTTCGCTTTTCATAAGGACCCAGAATATATATACATTATAGGGTGTAGGATCAATATTGTGGAACATACAAACGGAATGACAAAGTTATATATACCCTCTTACCTTCGGTGAAGGGTATAACAAGCAAGAGTGCAATATTCGGCTGTGCCGAATCTTATATACCCTTCACCATTGTGCGAGCAGAATACAGAGCAACTAGACAAAAACTAAATAATTGTTACATATACATACATATTTACAATACTTAAAACTTCATTATAAATAAAATTTAAAAAGCGAAAACTGGTAAATATTTTTTTAAATCGTTTTAGAAAATAAAAAAAATAAAAATATTAAAAAAAAAAATTTCTTTTGAAAAAACCATGAAGGAACGTTAATCGGATATCATTAAAATGAAATATGGCACGTTTACTGTTCACAAAATTCAACACAGTTGAGTTGAAATTACTTTTGTTGTTATTGTTCACCGAAATAGCAAAGTTGGGAAATATATTCACCAAAATAGTTTGTGCCATGTATGTATGTGTGTTTGTTTGTTTTCTTTTATCTTTTTGGCGAGTTTTGAAGTAGCAAAAAAACACAAAAATTCCTAGTTTCTATTTGTAAAAATTATTTCTTTAAATAGATGAAATAATAAAGAAGGGTGATAACGAAAATCATATTGGGCATTATGCTAGTATATGTAAGGTAGAGTGACATCACATGGTTAAATCAAGTTCTCTCCTCATAAGGACCCAGAATATATATATATATATATATACACATATATATATATATATATATATATATATATGACAGATTTATATACCGAAGTGTTTAAGAAGAAATTTGCCAGTTAGTTCGGTTAAAAAACTTGGACTCGGCAAGATCTATGGTTCCCGAAAATGGGTATTTTTCAAAAAAAAATTAATATTTTGGTCATAATTTTTCGTATCTGAACTGATTTTCTCGAGTTCTTTGGAAAATATTTTCTACTAAAAATTTCCGATCTTTTGATATATAAGGCGTAACCATAGGTCATATTACAGTCAAAAAATTCAGGTTATTATTAAATTTTTGAAATTTTTTGTATGGTGTGTATATGTGTGTTGGTGTGTATTTATAACTTGAATGTTTGCACCTAATTTGGAAACTTTGGCACTTGCCGTTCTCCGGATATACAGAAAAAAGCAATAAAAATACTACAATAACAAGGGATTTTTGGAAAAAATTAGAGGCAGTCGTGGTTTTTTGGTCATATCTCAGCCATTTGTGGACCGATCTTGCTGAATTTCAATAGCACGAAATTGTGGACTATATGTGACATAAATGTGAAACAACCTAGCCGCTATCATGTCTGGAGTCTCCGGAAAACACATATCAAACGTAAGACGGACAGACGGACATCGTTAAATCAAGTTCTCTCCTCATAAGGACCCAGAATATATATACTTTATAGGGTCTTAGATCAATATTGTAGAAATTACAAACGGAATGACAAACTTATATATACCCTTTTCCACCTGAGGTGAAGGATATAATAAAAAGAGTAATTTTAATTTTTTTTTCGATTTTCATTCTTTAATTTCTATTTTGCTATCATTACCACATACAATTATCTTTACTCTTTAGGGTTTTATTTTTTTAAATTAAATTTTTCCGGACAGAATTTTGTTTTGATTTCAGGTGTTAAAATTTCAAGAGTTGCCATCGGGTTATAATTTCTTTTGGAAATTGTTTGATATTTTGTCTAATTTTTAAGTACGAATTATAAGTTTGGTGAGTTTTCAAGTTTATAGTTGAATTTTCCGGCATAATTCAATTTGTTTGAGTTTACTATTTAATTTAAATTTTTGATTTTCAGCACAACCTTAACTGGGGGTAAATATTACAGACTTTATAGTTTTAAAAATTTTCAGGTTGAGGTTACCATTGGATACAACTAATTTTGTTGGTTGTATACGCAATACAATCCAATCGGTATCGCGGTTAATACATTTTTTTGATTGGTTAGGCGATAATTTGTGGGGACGGTAATCAAACAATTCTGGTAGTACGGTTTGGTCGCGACATTTGATACAGCTTTTTCTTGGGAAGTTTCTTTGCCTTTTTAGGAATACATTTTGTGGAAGTTTGGTAAAACTTGGGAACTTTGTTCGGTTTTAATGGTAAGGACCCGCAGTGGTTTAAATACCAACAGCACAATGGGACCAGCTACTCTCTATTGCGATGCGAAAGAAAATTGTAGCAAATCTAGCGATTGGTACTCTTCAATACGTTTGCGCATGTGTCTTTCGCATCTTTTAATTTTTTTTCTTTTCGTAAATCATCACTTTATTTTATTTAAATTTTCCAATTTCAAATATTTTTACACACTTTGGCATTTCATTACAGTAAATCCGCGCCATCTTTAATTTTTATAACCACTATCGCTTCATTTTTTAGAAAATTTTGCGAAAGTGATAGAGAGTACCAAGTTGGCATTTAGCTTTCGCATCGAAATTGTTTTCGCATCGCAATAGAGAGTAGACCCCCAGGTGGCTCTGCAGCGGGAATTACGACCACCACTAATTCTTCAGCGATGGCATTGTCAACTTCGATAACCACCTCGGCTATAGTTCACTCACAGCCTTATCAACTATTTACGACGCAAGCTACGGGTATAGCCATGGGAGAAGCTGGCCCAAATTCTGTTGTACAGGAGGAAACCGAGCAAAACACCTCAACGGCTAACGCATCTCTAAACAGCACCATAACCTCTCCAGAGTTTAGTAGCATCACAGCCATCGGAGTGCAGAGGAGCGAACACTAATCACCTGAGGGCAGAAAGGCTGATGGAACCGTTAAGAGCAGCAGAAGGATTGAGGCAAATAGAAATCCGTAGATCTGTGGACGCGAGAATAGAAGATTTGATACCGGCGATAGTACAGGCGACAGTAAGCGCGATGTCACAGGCAAGTGGAGCGGGAGGAGCCCAAGCAAATCAGAGCTTCGATGAGCAGAGGTCAGTTAACCATCGACCGTCGTTCACGTATCACCAACCACCACCACCACGCAGAAATTCAGCGAACAATTACCAAGCAAGTATACCCCAACCACAACGTCATATTTACCAAGATAACCGGTATCAAGTTCCACCACCGCACGTTAACAGGAATAATTTACCAGTTTTTGAGAATCAACTACCTCGTTTTAGTGAGCCACCACCACAGATGTATGCACCGCGGAATCAACGTAACAATTATGGAGAATCATTTAACAGGATTGATAAGTGGGGATTGCAATTTGACGGGACGACAAAAACACCGAGCGTTGAAGATTTTGTGTTCAGAGTTGAGACACTTCAGTCGGTTGCTCTTGGGCGGAAGTCATTCGTAGTTTTCACCATTTATTGAGTGGACCAGCATTAGATTGGCTGTGGGATTATAGGCGGATGAATACGACACTAAGTGACTGGCCAACTCTTAAAAGCGCTTTAATCAGATATTTCCACCGATATGAAAGCGATTTCGATATTCAACTAAAAATTCTTGACAGGAGGCAACAACCTGTGGAATCCGTTGATGATTTTTGCAACGCAGTTATTCGTTTGAGAAACCAACAGACTAACCCCATGTTAGAACAGGACTTAGTAGAGATTTTGAAAAATAATTTGAGACCAGCTTTATCACAACTTCTGTTTGCCGTAAGACCATTTGGCTTGAGTCAATTTAGAACTGAAGGGAGAAGAGCAGAGTTTGTTAAACAACCAGCGATTGAGTAACCCGAGATATAAAGGACAACATATAAATGAACTAGATGTGGAGGGAGAAATATTGGAAAGCGAGATGTCTGTCAACGCATTGACAAACCCAGTCCGCAAACTTGTGTGCTGGAATTGTAAAGCTGAAGGCCATATGTTTATGGATTGCCCGTGGGAGCGTAGAAGACTATTTTGTTTCAAGTGTGGTTACGATAATACAGTGACTCCTAAATGTCCAGTCTGTCAGGGAAACAGGGTGGCGAACAATCCTCGTACTGGGATGGAGGGTCGTTCGAAAAATGTAGCAACCCAGGCTCAGCAAACACCGAGTACACCACCGACGAATCCGTCGAACCCTACCTTGTAACAGAAATTTTACCAACAACCGTCGCAGCAGAAACGCAAACCGATCCTACCATAGTCCCCAGTTCTACAGAAGATTTAACAACCACACATCCAATTGAAATTTCGCTTAATGAAAAACCAATTCTACCTTGCAATATCACCAAAGTTGACATTAACCCTAGGAAGCCATACCATGTACGATTAAAGGAATATGAAGCAGCTAGAAAAAGAATTTTTGTAACACCATCTAGAAGAATTATTAAGACCAGACAGCGTTATAAGGAACGGAAACAGATACATAAAGAAATAGCCTCAGCCAACTTAATTGAAAACTCGGATTGAAGGATTTATACCACCATCTCTATTAATGGCGTAAAAGTACAAGGTCTACTCGACAGCGGTGCAACAGTTTCTTGCTTAGGCGAAGGATGCCTTGATGCCGTTGAAGAAGCGAAGCTTGTAATACATCCGTATATTTCCAAGATTTTCACTGCTAATGGTAGAGCAAACCAGATTATAGGGCGTGTCAGGGTACTGATTGAATTTAATGGGCGTTCAGAGTACGTGAATTTTTACCTTGTTCCTTCCTTAAAACAAAAATTATTTTTAGGCGTAGATTTTTTGAGATTGTTTAATGTATTCAGATTTGAGATTAATAGTATAACGACTGACAACAGTGATTTGCGGGATGATTCTTTAGCCGATTTTCCGAGTAGACACACTTAAACACCTGAACGACAACAGATTTTGGACAAAGCAATTCAAGAATTCCCTTCATTTGCGCAAAAAGGTCTTGGTAAAACATCGCTGGAAACACATAGTATAGACACCGGAGCAGCTATTCCCATCAAAGAAAAATATTATCCGATTTCACCAGCTGTACAACAACTCATGTATGCCGAACTAGATCGTATGACTTCTCTGGGTGTTATAGAGCCAAGTGAAAGTGCCTGGAATAATAGGGTCACGTTTGTTCAAAAAGGTGAAAAGGTACGGATATGTCTGGATGCATATCCTCTACCCAATATTGAGGGTTTATTGAGCAGACTGGGGGATACCCATTTCATTTCTAGTGTTGATTTAAAGGACGCGTTTTGGCAGATACCGCTAGCAGTCTCCAGTAGGGAAAAGACGGCGTTCACGGTACCTGGAAGGCCTTTGTACCATTTTACGGTAATGCCGTTTGGGTTGTGCAATGCAGCTCAGCGGTTATGCCGTTTAATGGACAAAGTCATCCCTGCGCGCCTTCGCGAGCGTGTTTTCGTCTACTTGGATGATCTGCTAGTAGTATCTGCTACCTTCGCGGAACACATCGAACTCTTAAAAGAAGTAGCGACTTGTTTGTCTAGCGCTGAGTTAACAATTAACGTGGAAAAATCCAAATTTTGTTGCAAGGAACTTAAATATTTAGGATATATTGTGGGAGGAGGAATTCTCAGGCCAAATCCAGACAAGATCTCGGCAATACAAAACTTTCGCTATCCAACGACATCAAAGCAAGTTAGGAGTTTTATGGGAACCACTGGATGGTATCGACGTTTCATAAACGACTACGCGACAATAACAGCTCCAATTTTGGAAACACTTAAGAAAACAAAAAATTTGAATTTACTGAGGAAGCAAAGCTAGCGGTTGACCAATTAATTCACTGCCTTAGTACAAGTCCCGTTTTAACTCATCCTGACTTTTTATATACAGTGCGATGCATCTGATGTTGGAATCGGGGCAGTTATATTTCAAGAAGACCCTGAAGGTGGCGAACATCCAATTGCTTATTATTCAAGAAAATTAACACCGGCTCAGAAAAATTATTCTGTAACTGAGCGTGAATGCTCAGCGGTAGTGTCAGCCATTCAGAGTTTAGATCTGATGATTATAGAGAATTAATCCGTATCGTTCAGGAGGAAAAATCTAGCTTACCCGATATTAAAGTTATTGACAATTTTGTGTACAAAAGAACAACTGTATATAATGGCGACATTTCGTTAGAAGATCATGCCTGGAAGTTATGGGTGCCTGCTTCGTTAACCGAAAGCATAATTGAGAAAGCACATAGCCCACCCAGTATGGCTCATGGGGGCATTGCAAAATCAATTAGGAGGATTCGAGAATATTTTTTCTGGCCTCATTTGAACATTCAAGTTCGAAATTTCGTTAATCGATGTGACGTTTGCAAGGAATGCAAACCAGCTAATACTATACTCAAACCACCTATGGAAAAAGAAGCAGACGCAACCAGACCTTTCCAGCGAATTTTTATAGATTTTTTGGGACCGTACGTTCGTTCGAAGCGTGGCAATTGTTATAGGCAATGTCTAAAGCAAATGCTCGCAATGTAGTAGATTTTCTGGCTAAAGAAGTTTTTTATAAGTTTGGATGCCCGGAAACAATAGTTTCCGATAATGGACCACAGTTTGTGGGCAAGGAGTTTGCGGCTTTAATGGAAACTTTTGATACTAATCATTGCAAGACCGGAGTTTACGCACCTCAAGCAATTGCGTCAGAGCGCGTTAACCAATCAATATTGTCAGCAATTCGTTCTTATTTGGGAAAAAATCACAACGAATGCGATCTACACCTCTGCGAAATAGAATGCGCACTACGGTCAGCAGTTCACTCGGCTATAGGCATGACTCCCTACTTTGCGCTGTTTGGTACCAACATGATAAATCATGCGTCTGCATATAAAATAGCCAGAAAGTTAAACGTTGTTGATGAACCCGAAGTCAGCTTTGAGAACCGACATGACTTTATGGAAATCGTTTGCGATAAGCTAAAGGAAGGATTATACAAAAGCTATGAAACTAACGCGAAGCGATACAATATACGTGCGAGGATTGCGAAGTTTAAAGTAGGACAGGAAGTATTCCGCCGGAACTTTCAGTTGTCAGATTTTGCTAAACAAGTATCAGCTAAACTGTGTCGGAAATTTCTCAAGTGTAGAATTGTCCGAATGGTTGGAAACAGCCTGTATGAGATTGAGACTTTACAGGGGAAACCACTGGGTGTATTTCACGCTAAGGATTTAAAGGCATAGCTTGACGTTTCAGAACCGGGAACGAGTGTGGTGTGCCATGTCAAGGCATTGTCAAGGCACATTACTTATATCAGGACATAAGTTAAGTCGAATCGAATTCGCCGCATCACACAGGATTACAACATTGCCACCAGGTTTGCATTTTTGTGGCACATACACGTGAAGTAGTGGCAACTCCAGCCAACTTTACGTAACGTCCTGTTTCCGGTATTTTGGTCCCTTTCTTCAAGCGTCAAAAATCAAATTAATAAATTTGACATTACGTGGGTAAATAACAGGTCTGTCTGGGTACTTTTCCAGTAGCAAATAATCACTAAATTTTTTGGGAGAGTAAGACCAATATTACTCTATCGGCTGAAAAATCTCAAAAAGTACGCAGACAGTATCCAGTGAATTTTTGCAAGAAAACAGCTGATCGGTGTGTAAACAATTGAAATAACAAAGCAAAAGAATTTTAGCATATGTGTACGCAAAATTTAATTCTCGGGGTAAATTAAAAAATTATTAATTAAAGTGAAGCTTAAAAAGTGTTGTAAATTAAAAAACTTTTTTATTACACTGTTATTAGTTTGGTAAATTCAATTTCTTCTTAGTTTTATTTGTCGGGTTTTTTATAAAACTTCTTTTGCTTACATTGCCCAACATAGTGCCGGCTTACAATGAAAAAAAAAGAATGAAATGCCCAATACAGTGCCCTCCAACAGCTTGACAACGGAGAAAAATAATTTGGATGTGAAGTGCTCGCCAGGAACACAATTCCAAATACTCGCCTCTTCAATTGCAAAGTTTGTCCCACAAAGTTCTGCTGGTTCTATCGGTTCTGCCATCTCCACTCCACTTACGCCACGGTCGCACTGTATATTTGGATTTTTCTAGCATGAAGTAAAATGTTTTGTTTATTATAATTTATTATAAACGTTAAAAATCAACACAATTCTAACTACTGTAGTGTACTTTTCTAAGAAATACTTGTTATTTGTAAAATATAATTAATCATAGTTACCTAATTTTAAATGTTGAGTCGGGAAAAATAATAAATTAAATAAATAGTTTTAAAAAAGCAATTTTACAATTCAGGTGTGGGGTTATATAAAAAATTTTTTTTTAAATTAAAAAAAATGGATTTACGTCCAAGCCGCCAAAAGATAATAGATGCTTTGATAGCATCAGGAGTACAATTTCCTGAGTCAGCCTCTACAAGTCAACTTAGAGGTTTATATGACGTCTTTAAATGAAACCCATGGTAGTGCTTCTAAAAGCGTTGGTTTAGCTTCTGAATCAAGTACAAATGTGATTTTTCCTGCAACTTCCGTAACAACTTCCGTCACAACTTCTGTCCCATCTTCCGCCACAACTTCCGATACAATACTTATTGATGTTTATTTTGAACCAGTTCCATTTTTCTCTGTTACGGCAACAGATCCACTTACTTCCGCTTTGTCAAGTTTTTCGACAACAATTCCGCAAGTCACTAATGCTATTGGTTCTCCAGAAGAAAAAGAACTTGAAAGCCAAATAAAGAATATTATTTATCAGAAGACTGCATCAGGTCTTTTAATGAACTCAAAAAGTGTATAATGAATCAACTGGTTTTATCAAAATATTCCCCTAAAAGGGAAACTGAATTACATTGTGATGCAAGTACTAAAGGGTTTGGGGCAATATTGATGCAAAAACAAGACGACAAAAAATGTCATCCTGTTTAATTTTTTTCAAAATCAACCTCCCCTGCAGAGGCTCGCTACCATAGTTTTGAACTTGAAACACTTCCAATTATTTATGCTCTGCGGAGATTTAGAGTTTATTTAGATGTAATTCCTTTTACAATAATAACAGATTGCAACTCTCTTACAATGACACTAAGCAAAAAACAAGTAAATCCAAGGATTGCAAGGTGGGCTTTGGAATTTGAAAATTATGATTATACCATTAAACATCGTGGAGGGACATCGATGGGTCATGTAGATGCATTAAGTAGATGTGTTAATGGAAGTGTTTTAAATGTTTTTGACAAATGCAAAGTAATTGCTGCTTTGGATTGCAATGAACTTGACACTAGAATTCAATTAACTCAGCAAAGAGATAGTAGCATTAAAAAATTGACCACAGAATTGCAAACTAAGGAAGTTAGTGGATAAGAGCTTATGGATGGTCTGTTGTTTCGTAAAGATCATAAGGGAAAGATGATATTATATGTACCCAAGGAAATGGAGGAAAATGTTATTAGACTGATTCCTGAGGAAATTGGACATTAAGGTACGGGGAAAACCTATGACCAGATTCGATTTAATTATTGGTTTCCAAATATGAGGGCTAAAATAGATTCACATATAAAAAACTGTATAAAATGTATATTATTTTCATCACCAGCTCGAATAAGTGAACAAAATTTGTTAAGTATTCCAAAAAAGCCTATTCCTTTTGTTACAATTCATATTGATCATTTTGGTCCACTTCCATCATTAAAATCTAAACGTTAGCATATACTTGTTATTATAGATGCTTTTACAAAATATGTTCGATTATATCCTGTAAATTCAACAAGTAGTAAGGAAGTTTGTTGTGCTTTAGAAAAGTACTTTAGCTACTATAGTAGACCAAAACGGTTAGTATCGGATAGGGGTTCTTGTTTTACATCTCATGAGTTTGCAGATTTTTTTCTGAAGAACAATATAGAGCATGTTAAAGTTGCAGTTGCATCTCCCCAGGCTAATGGACAAGTTGAGCGAGTAAATCGAGTCATAAAGGGTGTTTTAAGTAAGATAAGTGATCCGATTGATCATGCTAATTGGTCTTTAAAATTATCCCAAGTTGAGTATGCCTTAAATAATACTATTCATAGTTCTACAAAAGACACGCCAAGCCAACTTTTATTTGGTACAAAACAGCGCGGAAAGATAATTACTAAACCAATATACCAACGAGAAAACTTATTTGAAAAAAAAAAAAATAAATTTCTACAGACGTGAATTGTATGAAATAAAGTTATTCGAAAGCAGATACAAAAATAAAAAGGTTTTCCTATGTATTTGTTTTTCTATTTAGAAGAATTTTTTAAATGCAAAGGTATTTATACCCACACCACAATAGTGGAGAGGGCATTATGCATTTGTGCTGATGTATGTAACGCCTTAAAATATTGGTCCTAGACCCACCTTAAAGTATACCGATCGACTCAGAATCACTTTCTGAGTCGAACTAACGATGTCCGTCCGGCTGGCTGGCAGGCTGGCTGGCCGGCTGGATGTCCATGTAACCTTGTGCGCAAAGTACAGGTCGCAATTTTGGAGATAATTTGATAAAATTTGGGACATAGGTTCTTATTGACTCAAGTACCAAGCCTATTGAAAATGGGCCAAATCGTAGGACCACGAGGGAAGATAGGGGGAAATTTCTTCCTCTCAGAAACTATCAAACCGATTTTAATAAAATTTAAAACTTACATAGAACCATATCTTCATGGACACAAAAGGGATGTATTTTTTAAAAAATAGGACAACGAGGGGAGATAGGGCCAATTTCTGCCTCTCGAACCGATTTTAATGAAATTCAAAACATAGATAGATCCATATCTATATAGACACATAAGCTGTACAGTTTTTCAAAAATAGGACCACAAGGAGAGGTAGGGGGCAATTTCTGCCCCTCACAAACTTTTAACCCGATTTTAATAAGTTTTATAAACATAGATAAATCCATATTTATATGGACATATAAGCATGATGTGTTTTTTAATACTGTGGTGTAGGGTATCATATGGTCGGGCTTGACCGACTATACTTTCTTACTTGTTTTTTATACCCTCCACCACAATTAGTTGTGAAGAGGGTATATTCAGTTTGTCATTCCGTGTGAAACTTTTTTACTATTCATCTCAGACCCTATAAAGTATATATATTCTGGGTCCTTGAGTAATTTTAAGTCGATTTAGCCATGTCCGTCTGTCTGTCCGTCTGTCCGTCTGTTGAAAACACGCTCACTTTCGAAAAACTCAAAAGAAATCAACAAACTTGGTGTCAAATTGCTTGTAGTTATCCTAAGCAGTTTGGGATTGAAATTCAGCAAAATCGGTTCAATAGGATCTGAGCTATGAATCAAAATGTGGAACCACCACCTAAAAAAAATTGATAATTTTGTTACAAAAACTAACATAAATGGTGGAAAAATGCACAGAATGATATAAGATTTCGCAACAATTCGTTTTATTCAACTGGAAATCACGCTGTGAAATTTCGTGAAGATCCGTCAATAATTTACCCTAGGCCCCATATAAGCCCTACTCCCGGAAAACAGTATATTAAGCCTAAAACCCTAACTAACAATGCTATCATTACAAATTTTGGCAGGTCACTGTGACATAGGACTAGAAATTAAACTGTTAAGTTTCGTGAAGATCGGTCCATAATTTACCATAGGCCCCATATAAAACCTACTTCCGGAAAACAACTTAGTACGCCTAAAAACGTAAAAAATAATGCTATCATAACAAAATTTGGTACATCAAAGTTTTATAGAACTAAAAATATATCTTTGAAATTTCGTGAAGATCGGTTCATAATTTACCATAGGCCCCATATAAACTTTACTCCCGGAAAACAACTTAGTACGCCTAAAACCGTAAAAAATAATGCTATCATAACAAAATTTGGTACATCAGAGTTTTATAGGACAAGAAATAAAACTGTGTAATTTCGTGAAGATCGGTCCATAATTTACCCTGGGCCCCATACAAACCCTACTCCCGGAAAACAGTTTAGTACGCCTAAAACCGTAAAAAATAAAGCTAGCGTAACAAAATTTGGTACGTCACAGTTCTTTAGGACAAGAAATAACACTGTGAAATTTCGTGACGATCGGTCCATAATTTACCTTGGGCTCCATATAAACCCTACTACCGGAAAACCGTTTAGTACGCCTAAAACCGTAAAAAATAATGCAATCATAACAAATTTTGGCCCGTCACAGTTTTATAGGACTATAAATGATACTGTGAAATTTCGTGAAGATCGGTACATAGTTTACCCTAGGCCCCATAGAAACCCTACTCCCGGAAAACAGTTCAGTACCTCAATTCTGTAACTTTTTGAATTTAACTACCGATATCGTTAATTAACGAGAAATCTCGGTTACTTTAACGAATTTGTTATTTTGTATTTTAAATAAACAAATATTTTTGTTTAGAAATATTGACGACAAATATCGGTAAAAATATAAGAACGTCAAAGTGAAAATTTTTTAAAATTAATAAAAAACAAAATAAATTTCATTTTGGGGCCCTATGCTCCTTATAGGATCGTCGGGAACATATATATATATAAAATAAATTTGCTTTATTGCATTTATTTTAACAAAACATGAATGAAAACGTGTAATTATTATATTTCTAAACATATATGTTGGTTTTAAATCTTTTTATACATAGGGAAAAATTTCCAGGTAACTGATCCACTCTAGCTCAACATTCTGCTCTGACTTTTTATACCTACACTAGCTGGCCCGGCAAACGTTGTTTTGCCATACAACCTATTTCTTTCAGATTTTACAGTGTCTGCGTGCCAAATTTTAAGAAAACCGGTTGATTGGTTAAGAAAATAATACAAATTATAGGCTTTAGTTCTTTCCAGGTGTTACACTATTTGCCCGCCAAATTTCAAGAAAATCAGTTGATTAGTTAAAAAGATATAGGAAAGGGAGCTTTTACCCCTCCTGCTTCACGCCCTAAATAATAAAAAATATAGGTACTTTTAGTACTTTCCAGCTGTTACGCTATTTGGCTGCGAAATTTCAAGAAGATATTGGGAGGGGGAGCTTTTACCCTTCTTGCCCTATTTCACATCTATTCCCTATTTCCTTTCAGATTTTACAGTGTCTGCATGCCAAATTTTAAGAAAACCCGCTCATTAGTTTAAAAGATATAGGGAAGATAGGGGAGCTTTTACCTCTATTGCCCTATTTCACGCCCTAAATAATAAAAATTTTAGGCTATAGTTCTTTCCAGATGATACCCTATTTCCTGCAAAATTTCAAGAAAATAGCACGATTTTTTAAGCAGATATAGGGAGGGGGAGCTTTTACTCCTCTTGCCCTATTTCACACCCTATTCCCTATTTTCTTTCAGATTTTATAGTGCCTGCATGCCAAATATTAAGAAAACAGGTTGATCAGCTAAGAATATATAGGGAGGGGGAGCTTATGCCCTATTTTGCGCCCTCTAGCGATATAAAATATACTCTACGACCTATTCTCTCTCATACCTAACAAAACCACATACAAAATTTTATAAAAATTAGTCAAGTCAAAATGGAGGGCATTTTGTTGATACTTGTTTAAGAATATATAGGAAAATCTAAATGCCATATTTCCGGAACCACTGCGCCGATTTCATGCAAACTTTACATAAACCATCTACAGACTGTCCCCAACGTACCCCAACGTTTTTGTTGAAATCGGTCTGACCGTTTACGCAGTTAGTGGTGACATCAAAGTGTACACTTCTTTTTATATATATACCTACATTACTGTATGTGAAGAGGATATTATGTATTTGTACGAATGTATATAACACATTTAAAAAAGGTTCTGGGCCTGCCTTTTAGTATACCGATTGACTCAGAATCAATGTCAGAATCCATTTAACGAAGCCCGTCCTTCTATCAGGATGTCTGTCCAAGATAACCTTGTGCGCAAATTACAGGTCGCAATTTTAAAAATAATTTTATAAAATTTGGCACATATGCGTTTATTGTCACAAGGTCGAAGCCATTTTATAATGGTGAGAAGCAGTTATTTAATTTTAATAGCCCACATGAAAACTTCTTTCCGGAATAGGGTTTTGTGCCTATTACTAGCCATCTTGTTTAATAGACATTTGAGTTGAATAAGATCCAAAAATATTTTGTCGCAACCTACATAAATCACCAGAACAAATTTTTTTAGAATCGGTACATATTTGACCACAACTCCCATACGAATACACTAATAATGGTACTACATAGATACTTAGATAATATTTGGCACAAAAATGTCTTATGTCAATATTAACCTCACAACATACTCTTTGGCGGAAACATGATCGCCCAAAATTGGCTACTTTCTCTATATTTTTAATCTGTTAAAAGTACATTTATTGCCGTTATTATTTAACAAGAACTTTTTTTGGGTCGTTAGCTACCGACATTTTTTGCCGATAAAAATTGTTAAAATTTCATTACAGAATAGCTCTTAACGACAACTTTCGTTAGCTAACGAATTTTGACTACTTAACGACAATTTTTTGTCGTTAAAAAGTTACAGAATTTCAGTACAGTACACCTAAAACCATAATTAATAATGCTATCATAACAGAAATTGGTACGTCACAGTTTTAAAGGACTAGAAATGACGCTGTGAAATTTCGTGATGATCGGTCCATAATTTACTCTAGGCCCCATATAAACCCTTCTACCGGAAAACAGTTTGGTTGCCTTAAACCATAATTAATAACAAATCGTCACAGTTTAAGATTATAATTACATCATACAGATATTACTCCTTAAACATTCGAACTGTCGGTGGAGGGTATCAAAGATTCGGCACAGCCGAATATAGCACTCTAACTTGTTTTCTTTTTTTTTATGGTGAATTTGGTTTTTAGGAGGATTTTATTCGTGATTAGATCAGAAGAAAATTTTTAGCAAAAATAATTAACAATGAAGTGATACTAATCATTTATGCGATGGAATCGGCAAATACGATTTATTTAAAAACAATTTTTTAAGTTAAATTTGTGATTAAATTCTAAAATTAGTAATTCAGTTAGAATTTTAAATTGTTTATTAATTATAAGACAATTTATTTATTTATAATTTTAATTGGTTAATTAATTTTTATTCAACATTTTTCATTTTTCGAATTTATTCTATGAGCTAAATTTCAAAAAATAAGAAAATACAATAAAATAGTCTGGTAGTGTATAAAGTCATTTTTGAAAAATTGAAGGAATATAACTATTACAAAAAAGCTTTATAAAATACATAACTGAAATTTAGCTCATAGAATAAATAAAAATGTTGAATATAATATAATATAAAGTAACCTTCGGAAGGAAATAATTCCCGGTTTCTAATTAATTAATTTTTAAAATTATTTATCTGGTTATAATTTTAAAATGTTAACTAGTTTTAAGATTATTCATTTGTTTATAATTCCCAATTGTTAACTAACTTTCAAATTTGAATCATTTACGTAGAGTTCCAATTGTTAAACAATTTTAAAACTATTTATTTATTTGTAATTTAATAATTGTTATAAATTTATAATTTATAATCAATTTCAAAATTACTAATTTATTTACAATTCTAAATTGTTAAATTATTTTAAAATCATTCAATTATTTAAGATTCCAACTGTTAAATAATTCTAAAATTATTCATTTACTTGTAATTTTATAATTGTTAATTAATTATAAACGTAGTTATCCGGTTATAATTTCAAAATATTATTAACTTCAAAATAATTAATTTATATACAATTTCATATTGTTAGATAATTCTGAAATTATTCATTTATTTGTAATTTTATAATTGTTAATTAATTATAAATTTAGCTATCTGATTGTAATTTAAAAATTATTAATTTATTTATATTTTCAAATTGTTAAATTAATTTTTTATCTGTGATTTTATAATTATTATTTAATTATATAATCTGTTTATAATTGTAAAATGTTAATTAATTTTAAAACCATTAATTTATTTATAATATTGAATTTTTAACTAATTTAAAAATTAATACTTTATTGTAATTTTATAATTGTGATTTAATTAGCATTTTTAAATTCCAACCAGTGGCAGTATTCTGCAATTCGCTAAAGCTAAATCTCTATCGCTAAAAATCTATAAAGTTTATTTAGCGATTTTTGGCTAAGAATGCAGTACTGTAATGTGCATTGCTAAATCTGGCAATGCCATAACAATTTAATTCACCGCAATTTTAGCTTTTATTGTCATCACTCAAATTTTTAAATTTTGTATTCTCTAAGGCATTTTAGCGATAGAGATTTAGCTTTAGCTAAGCGGATAACTAATTTAATAATTAACTAGCTGACCCGGCAAACGTTGAACGTTGCTATATAACTTATTTCTTTCAGATGTTACAGCGTCTGCATGCCAAATTTTAAGAAAACCGGTTGATTAGTTAAGAAGATATAGGGATGGGAGCTTTTACCCCTCCTGCTTCACGCTCTAAATAATAAAAACTATAGGCTATAGTTATTTCCAGCTGTAACACTATTTGGCTGCGAAATTTCAAGAAGATATTGAGAGTGGGAGCTTTTACCCTTCTTGCCCTATTTCACATCCTATTCCCTATTTCCTTTCAGATGTTACAGTATCTGCATGCCAAATTTTAAGATAATAGGTTGATTAGCTAAGAAGATATAGGGAGGGGGAGCTTATGCCCTATTTTGCGCCCTCTAGCGATATAAAATATACTCTGCGACCTATTCTCATATCTAACAAAAACACATAAAAAATTTCATAAAAATCAGTCAAGCCGTTTCGAAGGAGTTCAAAATGGAGGGCATTTTGTTGATATTTGTATGGGAATATATAGGAAAATCTAAATGCCATAACTCAGGAACCACCGGGCCGATTTCATGCAAACTTTACATAAACCATCCACAGACTACCCCAACGTACCCCAACGTTTTTGTTGAAATCGGTCTACCCGTTTTCGCAGTTAGTGGTGACATCAAAGTGTACACTTCTTTTTACATATATTGTTACGAAAGTAACTTTAGTTAAGAATTAGTTGTAATTATTGGTTAAGAATTAGTTATAATTATTATTTATCTTGTATTTATTAGTTGTTTTGTATTCATAAGTAATTTTATTAGTTTGCATTCTTATTAAAAATTGTTATAACTTAGTACACTTCAATCCTAATGTGCAGAAAGCCCTAAAAATGACCGTTAAAAAAGCTTTAGTATAAGTGGTGAAATTATGTAAACATAAGTGCCGCCATAAATCATAATAGACGATAGAGTGGTGAATAGTAAAGCCTCGAACCTTCGGAAACATTTCGAATGTTCTAGATGGCTGAATTACAGTATAAATAAATACAAGTTTACTATAAACATTGAAGTGTGTTGATTACAATAGTGAGTTGTAAATAAAAGCTGTAAATCACGGTTGTTAAAGCGACTTAGTTCTTACGATGGGTCTCCACGTAGCAATTTTTTATGCCGAGTACAAGCAATAACGTCGGCAGAACAATAGAGCAATAATTGCTGAATATATTGCTGGAGAACACTTGAAATTGCTTTGCCATAAATTTGCAATTTTCACCGCGAGTAGTTGTATAAAGTTTTGTGGCTGTATTTATAACAAATGTTTTATGTTGTGTTTTGAAGTGGTTGTTAAATTTTCTTTTTTAAATTAATAAATTAAAGTAACAAAATAATTAATTGTTATTGTCGTATTACTTTTTTGTTTATTTGCGTATGAAAAAAAACCTAAAACTTGTATTGTTCTATTGAAAAAATAAAAATATACAAAAAAACAAATTCGTCGTTTGCTTTTGTTGATATTGACGTTTATTTAAAAATATAATATATAAAACTTTTGGCTTAAATCCAGTTTACCAACGCAGCTCAAAATAAAAAAATAGTACATAGGGTTATAGAAAATTGAAAAATAAGAAGAAAAAATGAAATGACAAAATTCTCGGAAACGCATAGTTTTCGAGCTATGGACCTCTGAAGTTTTCATATAAATTTGCGATTTCCCACTACATTTTTGAACGTATATAGTCAATATTGGTATTATTTAAAAGCTTTTGAATAAATTTTTTTAGATATAAACATTTTATTTAAAAATTATTAATCCATTAAGGATTAAGGAGCCGGCTATGCGGAGAAGCTTTATTTAGCGAAGCCGGTGTTTGTTATACCATAAAGGAGAAAATCCATGCGCCCTGCCGAAGGCCGGCTATGCAGAGAGGCTTCATTTAGCGAAGCCGGTGTTTGTAATACCATTTAGGATAAAATCCTTGCGCCCGGCTTAAGGCCGGCTATGCAGAGAAGCTTTATTTAGAGAAGCTGGGATTTATTTGATTACATTTTTATTACCTAGTGCACTTCCAAATAGAAACTGGGAATTATTTCCTTCCGAAGGTTACTTTATATTATATTCAACATTTTTAATTTTTCGAATTTATTCTATGAGCTAAATTTCAGTTATGTATTTTATAAAGCTTTTTTTGTAATAGTTCTATTCCTTCAATTTTTCAGAAATGACTTTATACACTACCAGACTATTATATTGTAAATTTTTCTGTACATTCAATATACCTCATTGTTTTCCAAAGGAAGGCTAAGGTAAAATGTAAAAAGAAAATACAATATAATAGTCTGGTAGTGTATAAAGTCATTTCTGAAAAATTGAAGGAATAGAACTATTACAAAAAAAGCTTTATAAAATACATAACTGAAATTTAGCTCATAGAATAAATTCGAAAAATTAAAAATGTTGAATCTAGTGCACTGCCGTAACATTTTGATATAAATTTTTTAAAAACTGTATTAGGAGCTAAAGAGTTAAAAAGTTTTAAATAAATTTTGCATTTCCAGAAAGATCTGTTCAAATGCTTTCAAATAATACCAATATTGGCCATATACGTTCAGAAATGTAGAGGGAAATCGCAAATTTATATGAAAACTTCACAGGTCCATAGCTCGGAAACTATGCGTTTCCGAGAATTTTGCCATTGCCATTGCCGGGTTGAACTTTGAAAACAAACATTTTTATCTCACGGAAATTTTAAAAAATATACACCTGATATTTGTATATCGAGGGTTATTTTTCAAATAGTGCTATCAGCAGAATCGCAATTTGACAGGAGAGCGAAAAAACTGATATTTTCGATAACTCTAAGAATATTAACTAAACTTTATTTTACAATGTTATTAAAAAACAACGTCTAAATCATTCATATGTTATTTTTTTTTTCTTAATTCCAGAAATTCGCGCTTATATGTCTGATAGCACCATTTACAAATTAAAATTTTATCGATTTTAACATTGAAATAAGCAGATAGCACTATTTGAACAAAAATTAAAATGAGCTGTAATGAAAACTATTTCCGACTTGAGTTTAAGTTACACGAATTTTTATTAAAATAATAGTAAAATCAAGGACCGGAAAATGTTTTTTTATTTTGTTTCTAAAAAAATATTTATTGTGCAAGTTTAAAAAATTCTACATTTTACAGAAAATAAAAAATTTCTAAAATAATTTTGAAAAAAAAGTCGTCGAAAAAAATAAATAAAATAAAGTTTTTGAAATAAAAAGTTTTCTTAAAAACATAAAATAAAGTTTTTAAAATAAAAAGTTTTCTTAAAAATAAAAATAAAATAGTTGAGCTCGAGGCCTGGATTGTTCTTTAAAATTCTTCTTTATTTTTTCCAATATTTCGCTACTCTTCGAGTAGCATCCTCAGGGAGTATCTTTAATTTAAATATAAAAACAATACAAAAGGTAAGTATAATTTAGTTTCAAGTGAACAAACAATAATACATTTAAGTATAATTGACAATTTTCATAAACAAACGATAAACACAATATTAACAACAGTAATACAACAACAATAGATTTTTCTTAAACAGTATTTTTATATATTGACACACGTACTCACAATGGATTTTAAATAAACAAACAAAATTTCTTATAGTTGTTTTTAACTCGTCATCATAATTACTACTAAACTTAATAATATTATTGCATTTTTCTATTCCCTTTGTTGACTAAATGTATGTAGTTGTTGGAACAAGTACTCTCTATGTCGCTCTTAAAATTGATACGCTGTGTTGTTTTTGTTCTTATGATGTTTAGCATCTCCAGTATGTACCTTCGTTTGTAATTAAGTTCGGTTTGTAAAACTTTGACTTCATTAAAATTAGGGTAGTGTTTATTTTCCAGACAATGTTTTACCAATGCAGTTTTTTGTGTTGGATTACTGAGTTTTAATTTGTTATCAGATTTGTGACCAGCGATTCTGGTCCTCAGTTTATAAATAAATCTAACTTAATATACCAAATACCATGCAGCGGAAGTTTAACTGAGGAATGTGATATGGTTTACATAGGTACAACAAAAAATAAACTGAGGACCAGAAAGAGCGACATAGAGAGTACTTGTTCCAACAACTACATACATTTAGTCAACAAAGGGAATAGAAAAATGCAATAATATTATTAAGTTTAGTAGTAATTATGATGACGAGTTAAAAACAACTATAAGAAATTTTGTTTGTTTATTTAAAATCCATTGTGAGTACGTGTGTCAATATATAAAAATACTGTTTAAGAAAAATCTATTGTTGTTGTATTACTGTTGTTAATATTGTGTTTATCGTTTGTTTATGAAAATTGTCAATTATACTTAAATGTATTATTGTTTGTTCACTTGAAACTAAATTATACTTACCTTTTGTATTGTTTTTATATTTAAATTAAAGATACTCCCTGAGGATGCTACTCGAAGAGTAGCGAAATATTGGAAAAAATAAAGAAGAATTTTAAAGAACAATCCAGGCCTCGAGCTCAACTATTTTATTTTTATTATTAAATTGGAAAGGTCAAATAAAAAACAACTTAAATATGTTTTCTTAAAAAGATAAAAAAACAAAAACAAAATAATTATATTTAAGCATTGTCAAAAAATTTCATTCTTCAAAACAAATTTAAATAAAATTTATGAAGAGGTTTCTGAGAATACATACATACATACATATTTCATTTTTGAAAAATACATACATAGAAAAAAAAAAATTCTAAAAAAAACGTTTTACTGAACAACCTAAACAAAAGCGGCAAGCGTTTTTTTAAACATGAAAATTTTATTTAAATACAATTTCAATAAAACAAACCGACATAGCGATCTGTCAAATAAGATTTATCAGCCGGGTGGTTTCTAATTCGCATTCTAATGGTTTGTTTCGTATAAATTGTATGCAAATGAGAAGTTTTGACATACATAAAACGCTTCCGCTCTTATTTAGGTTGCTCAGTTAAGAAATATTTTTCAACAAAAAAAAAAAAAGTTTTTTGAAAATTTTTATTTGTTTTTTTTTTTACAAAAAAAGTTTTTGCTTTTTTTTTGAAACTATAAATTTAGTTTTCAAAGAAATTTTTTTTTTCTTTTTTCGTTTAAATTTTAAACACAGAAAAACAATTTTCTTTTTTCACACACAAAAATTTTTTAATTAAAAAATAAAATCCTTGAGTAAAATTTAAAGAAACTCGTAATCATGTTAACAGAACTCGAAATTAAGTTAAAATTTTACACTAACGTTTATTTAAAAGCAATATATAATTTAACTTTATCCACATATTTTAAATTATCATAAAAATAATGATATTCTTGCGAAATAGCAGACTTCAATACTTTGGAAATGCATCCGTTTGCTTAGTTGAAAAGAACGTGGGACAGATTGTAAGGGTTTCGGCTCTATTTATATGATCGCTGCACAGTGTGGGATGGAAATAATTCTACATTTTATAAACGGTTGGTCCGATTGAAATGCAGTTTGATGCTGGATGCTGAAAATTATTTTTAAGTGAAATGCGCTTGCCGAGTTCTTCATAATTTATAATTGGTCTAGTAGTCTATATAGGAAATATAAGACCCAAATGTATCATAATTGGTTTGAAATATTTTTTTTGTGAATTATTAACAAGATTTTGTTTGTCGTGCTTAATTACTAATTTTTATTTTTGATAAAAACACTGAAATTTATTGTTGATGGGATAAGCTATTCCTATGCTCATTTCACTATTCCTATGCTCATTTGACTATTCCTATGCACATTTCACTGGTTACCTAGTCCAGATCATCAGGAAACTTCATCCAAAGATTTTAGAAAAACTAAAGATATTATACAAATAAATAGTTGCATAATATCATGTAAATGTTGGCCATGACTTGGTCTGAGGTGGACCATTCGGACGGTTCAATTTTGGGTGACTCGTTCGAGTTTGTATGATCCGATATGTTAATAATAAATGTGCAATATGAATACTAAGTCCCGTAATTGGTAGCCATTATATTTCTAAAAAACACAAATTTTTGGGCATTTTCGGCTGTTTTTTGGGAATTGTGGGATTCGTTTACGTAAGTATTTACTTGTACAATTTCATTAAATAATATTACACAACAAAGATTTTATTGCATAAATTAAAATTTATATTGGTTACAAAAACTCATTAACAAATTTTTTGCAGTTTTTTTGCCAAATTTCTACAACGTATTTTAAAATTATATTAGTTTATGAAATCTAGACACAATTCCCAGCCCTTTGATGTATAATATGTCTACTTTGTAATAACAATTTTTATCATTTTATTATATGAAGTAATATTTTTTATGTAGATAGTAGTGCTGGGATACTATCGATATTTATCGATTGTTCGGATTTCACTATCGATATATCGATATTACTATCGACTGAATGTTTGTACTTGTGCAGCAAAACTTTAATTATTTTCTACCGTTGTTTTTATCACTTTATATAATGTATAAGACTTATGTATGTATATACGCACGTTATTTTAGATGGCAGTTTTTTAAAAATTTTTAAGTACCTTTCTGAAGGAGCCAAAGTAACAGGGACTATAAGATATTCCATTGCAACTTTAAAAAATTTTCTAAATTCTAAACCCAAAAAGGTTATCAATCTAGCGGACTTATCCTCTAATGGTCGTTCATTGTTTTGTCTTATGCTTGCAATTGCATTTGGATTTAAATTTTTTTTTCAACATTACAAAAATATTTGCCATTTCAGTCCCTATATAATCATGTAAAAATTTCGACTTAAAGTCCTTTAAATAGCAGTAAAAAGCACTGCTAAACAATCCATACCACTTGCCATTCTTGTTGTTTGTATTTATTGCTGTAATTCAGCGCGAATTAATAATAGCAAGTAAAAGTTTTCGGCAAAAAAACTGTGTGTATAGCTGCTGTAACATGTCTTCATAGCTTTATTTTAAATAATAATAATATCGATATTGATATTTTTCCTATCGATATTTTCGATATTTTAAGACTATCGATAATATCGATAGTCTATCGATAGTTTCCCAGCACTTGTAGATAGCACTTTTTAACAAGAAAAAAATGTGGGCTTAAGTCCAGTTTACCAAAACAGCTCAAAATAATAAAAAGGGCATAGGGTTATAGAAAATTGAAAAATAAGAAGAAAAAATTAAATGACAAAATTCTAGGAACCGCATAGTTTCCGAGTTATGGACCTCTGAAGTTTTCATATAAATTTGCGATTTCCCACTACATTTTTGAACGTATATAGCCAATATTGGTATCATTTAAAATCATTTGAATAAATTTTTCAAGATATAAACATTTTATTTAAAAATTATTAATCCATTAAGAATTAAGGAGCCGGCTATGCGGAAAAGCTTTATTTAGCGAAGCCGGTGTTTGTTATACCATAGAGGAGAAAATCCATGCGCCCGGCAGAAAGCCTGCTATGCGGAGAGGCTTTATTTAGCGAAGCCGGTGTTTGTTATACCATAGAGTATAAAATCCTTGCGCCCGGCCGAAGGCCGGCTATGCAGATAAGCTTTATTTAGAGAAGCTGGGGTTTATTTGATCACATTTTTATTACCTAGTGCACTTCCGTAACATTTTGATATTAATTTTGTAAAAACTGTATCAGGGGCTAAAGAGTTAAAGTTTTAAAAAAATTTTGCATTTCCAGAACGGTCTGTTCAAATGCTTTCAAAAAATACCAATATTGGCCATATACGTTCAGAAATGTAGAGGGAAATCGCAAATTTATATGAAAACTTCAGAGGTCCATAACTCGGAAACTATGCGTTTCCGACAATTTTGCCATTTAATTTTTTCTCCTTATTTTCGATTTTCTATTACCCTACACTTTTTTTTTATTTGGATCTGCGTTGGTAAACTGGACTTGTTCCAAAACGTGTGTGTTAGATAGCACAATACAATATTTATGAAAAAAACACGTTTTGGAAAAATTGACAGATGACCCTGCAGTTAGTGAACTCGTTTCTATAAAAAAGAAATTTTTGAAAATTTGCAGATAGCACTATTTGAAAAATAACTCTCGATATATTCCTATACATATCACTTAAATGCTATTTTGGAATTTATCCACTAAAGGCCCAAATACACTTGTCAAATGCTTGACATCAAGCTCGTGTACGTGTGCTTGACATTAGAACATTTGCTGGATCAGCTGTCAAGCATTCATTTTGCATTTTATTTTGAAGTGACAACAACAGGAGCAACAAATATTAATATATAGATAAAAAGTGTTTAATTGTGATTACATACTTTAAACTGTGTTACTTTTTAATAAATAAAAAAAAAAAAAAAAAATTGAAGAAAAGAAGAAGAAAATTATTAAATAACATTTTTATCCTCCAAAACATATTTTTCTTTTCATCCGACATTTTTAGCGTCTGTTCGGTTTGAAATCACGTTGAAAGTGTGTGGGTGCTTGAAGAGTAACGCCAATACATTCATCAAAATCACTTGTCAAGCATGCTAAATATCTAAATTTTTTGATTTTCCATCAAGCATCGTCGGTGTCACACATTAATGCTGGATGGGAATTTGACCAGTGTATTTGGGCCTTAATCATAGAGAAAAATAGTTGTATTGATTTCGTATTATTTTCATAAACAATGATGCCAAATTAAAATAAATATGTTATTTTATAAAAAAGCTCGGTGTTCAGTAAAGTTCGGTAAAAATTTCGCCGAACACTGAACTTTGACCGAACACTTTTTTTGCCGAACTCCGTAACCGAACCCGAACGTTCGGTCGGACACTATTATCACTCAAATTCCAACTCATCCAATCGAGAATAAAATCCAATTGTTGATTATACCCTTTTCACACTTGTCAACATTTAACATCAATTTGCGAAGATGTTGGAATTTTCCCATAAGAAATACATTAGGCTAAAAATCTTAATATTTCTACATCTTTACAGAATGTTACTATCTCATTTTGTTCCCTTTTACATTTTTCGATTCTTTTAGTGTCATCACTAGAAAAGTAGCAATAAATTCTGTTATTATTGTGGAATGACTGACAAAATGGCAGTTGCCAAGGTATATTTACACAAGGTAGACTCATTTGGGAGTGTAGACATGCTGCTCTATAAAAGGAACCAAGTTGTCAAAATTGTCTTCGTATAAAACAAAAACAATTTAACGCACACATGTACAAATTTTGGCTCATATACACGAAATTTGACGTTTGGGTTCCAACTAGGGGTAATCAGCTGACAAACATATGGGCCAACGAGTTTACCTTGTGTACATATACCTTGGCAGTTGCTTTGAAAGCAGCGTTACCATTTCTCAAGTTTTTTCTTTTTTGCAAGCCTTATTTTGCTTAATTTTGCTAAAATTATTAAACAAAATTAATTAGAAATACATTTTGGTGTTATCTCTTAAAATGTTGGTACTTTTGTAGAAAAAAAGTATTTCAAAAAAATAAAAGTTTTTTTTCAGAAATGGTGACATTTTTTGTTAATGGTAAATGTTAGATGTTTCAAGTGTGAACGCGTATTTCACATTTTCAACATCTTCCAAGCGTTCCTCCGAAATGTATGCAAGTGTACAAAGGGTATTATAGCCTTTTTACACTGATCAACATCTAACATCTACCATCAATTTGCCACCATTTGCGAAGATGTTAACATCTTTCCATAAGAACTACATAGGGCTAAAAATGATCACCTTCCTTCATCTTTAAAAGATGTTCCTATCTCATGTTGTTTCATTCAACATCTTTCGATTATTTCAGTGTCATTACTAGAAAAAAAAAAAATAATTTGTTAAAAAGAATATACCACTCGGTCTTTTGCCTTCGTGGTGTTCAGTTATTTCTCGTATGAGCCTTAGATTTTCAATTTTTGAATATATTTAAAAAAAAACCTAGTGACGCCAGGACGCCATTTTGTTCTTTAACTGGTGGTCTCGTGGCTTTAAATGCCGTTAATATACACATGAACTTTTTAAAGTCATACTATTTATTTACTTCTTATATAATTGGAACTTAAAGTTTCAATAAAACAATTAAAACTGTTTTCTGTACGAAAAACTGTGCAGTGAAGCCAGTACTCCTTTTTCTTTAAAAAAGGAAACTACCGCTGTTTTTGCCCACATGGGGAGAAAAAAAGGAACAAAAAGCCAGACGGAAGTGAGCACAAAAAGCAGAGAGAGGACGAGGAAACCTCGATTAATTCTCAGGAAATGTTGAGTGAGTCAGGCCCATCCACATCGTCGTCGGTGTCATCTATGGAAAATCTAATTGAACAGCAGGTAGGGGAAACGGAAAATCAAACTGCTCCTCAGACAGAATCTGGTAAGTCACCTCGACAACCTCCTTTTGACCCACACCCTGGCCCAAATAGCTCTAAACCCATTTCAGCTTTGGCCGAACAAGATCGTGAAGTGATTAATTGGTACCAGGGGAATCATCCTGGTCCTTTTTTTGTGTTAATTAGGTCCAAAGACCAATTATCTACACGCAGGATGAATAGTTAGCTTTTTCTTTTTGAAAAACTTAAAAAAATGAAGATTTCGGACATCATGCTCAAAAATATTGGAGATCGCCTGTACAGGGCATCTTTCCCAAACGCAGAGGCTGCAAATGCTTTTGCCCTAAATCGTGATTTAGAATCTGAAGGGCTCGAGGCTTTCATTCCGGATAGATTTACCCAAAAATTTGGCATCATAAGAAATGTCCCGCGATCTTTCACTGATAGTGAAAAAATGGCTGAAATTGAGGACCAAAACTCGCTGGAAGTTGTGTCGATCCATAGATTTCATAGGAAAGATGAGCTTGAAGCAGTGGTTCCATCCCTTACTATTAAGGTTGGTTTTAATACTACATCATTGCCCAAGACGGTTAAGATGTTTGGTACCACTAAGACAATGCAAAAATTGTGGTCGTCTTGGACATATAGCAATACGCTGCAGGGGCAAAAAGAGGTGTCTTAGCTGCGGTGCTAATATGTCCTGCCCTAACAACTGTGGCAATTATAAATGTGATTTCTGTTTAACCAATTCCACATGTGTTGAAAACTGTGGTTCTAAAATATGCCTTAGCTGCAATTCAAACTCTCACGATTCTTCAGATCGTGATAAATGCCCTAAATGGAAAAATGAAAAAGATATTCAGGAAGTAATGGCTCTGTCAAATCTCTCAAGAAAGGAAGTAATGGTTAAATACTCGTTAAACGATAACTATTATGCACTACTTGCTGACAAAGAATATGACATCAATTTCCCCCACTTGGAAAATAAACGTAAACCAGCCATGTTTGATCATAACCAGGAGATCAACCGTAGGATCACCAAGGTTAAATATTACCCTCAATTACAACCTGTAACTGTTGAGCCGTCGCAGGCGGTTTATAAAAGCCCCAAATATTTACCATTTCAGAGTTTGACAGAACCATTAAACTACTCAAGGATCAACTTGCGGTAATTTTCAATGATGAATCACCTGAAAAATGAATATTATATCTAATTTTAAAAATTCACTTCTAGCTGTTGGCAATGCCATTAAAAAAGAACTAAACTCTGAATCCTTGACTGACAACCCTTAACTAACATCTTTATTAATTCTTAAATCAATATGCTAATATCTCACTACAATATTCAAAGTCTTAGAGCCAACAAATCATCTTTTGAATTTTTCCTTAATAACCATGAAGTTGATATTTGCGCGGTAAGTGAAATCTTCTCCTTTGATGAAAACCAACAATATACTAATATTCTCAATTATAATTCTGTTACAAAAACCAGACCTGATAATTACAGCGGGGTTGCGATTTTTTTCAAAAAACACATTAAATTTATAAATCAGATGTTTTCATCATTGTTGGATACACTTGTATGTGAAACCACTAACCTCACACCTAACTCAAACTTTTGAACTTTGTTGAATCCAAAGAAAATATCTTGATATGCGGTGATATTAATGCCCGTTCTCCAGCTTTTGGCGATACTTTAACATCCAGTTGTGGCAAGCTTTTGACGAATCTTTTTGATTTAACTGATTTCAGGTGCCTGAACTCTGGGAGATAACTTTCAGAAAAACAATTGCTGACCCATCTTGTGTAGGCTCCGTGCTTGACCTTACCTTTACAAATTCAAGACTGTCCTTTGAATGGTATGTTTTTTTTATGGCAACATCGGAGGTAGCCATCATTACCCTGTCATGTGTAAAACGGATTCCATTAACAAATCTAATGTTTTTAAGATTTGTTTTAAAGAAAAAGATAATCAACAACATAAACAAATTATCAATTTCGACATCTTTCGATGTTATTGAAAATGATTTTCGTAATGTTATAGACAGGTCAACTTATATTCTTGAGAGCTCAAAACGTAAACCAAAAGTTTGGTGGAACTCTAATTTAACCAGGCTGCATCGTTTAAAAACTGCGGTACAAAAATGTTTCGACTTCTACAAATCGATGGAAAATGATAATGCCCTTTTATCTGCAATTAAAAATTGTAAATCGTGCCTCAAAGATGTTACGAACCGTTTGGTCTGGAGAGGTTTCCCACTAGCTCTTGAACATTTTATTCTCGGGGGGCTCCTTTAGGTATAAGTAAGAGTCGATTCGGTATTAACCAAGGATAATGTGACAGTAGCTTGAGCTCTGGAAAAAGATTTCAGAAAATTGAGTTTATGTAACGCAAGGCAGAGATATAATTATATAGAAAAACAAATAAATTGAGGGAATAAGATAGATAGGTATAATGCCTTATTTTTAAGTTTTTCTGTGTCATTTTTTTTTTATTATCGTTAATATTATTTTTTTTATTATTAAGTTTTTTTTAAATAAATAGTGTAAATGTTAATTTGAATATGATTTGAAAATGAGATTTTTCAATTAGCAAGGTACAAGCAATGATGGAGTGGTAAGTGAAGAAGTTGTCGAATGGGTTTTGGGTCATGTGACTGAATATACGCGGATGCATCCATGACATGGTTGGGAGGGCGAAGTGAGACCAACATCAGTCTCAAAATTCTTTATGTGGGGGTATATTGTTGTGTAGTTGTCAGTTTTGTTTTTTTTCATATTTTTTTTTATGTTCGAATACGAGGCTGGTGAGGAGGGTTGGAACCCCCCGAGAATAAAATGTTCAAGAGCTAGTGGGAAACCTCGCCAGACCAAACGGTTCGTAACAGAATGGCGCCCAAATAAATGTGTTAAAAAGCATGTGCAAACATCTAAACATGTGGTAATAGTCTAATAGTTGTTTTTGTAATAGCCCTAGTGTAATCGTGAATCATGTTGTGCAAGTTATTTATGTAACAGTTCTAGGACGTAATGGAATGTGTACGTAAATGTAGCTTGATGATGTGGTGATCGGTGAAATGTGTTCATCGTGAAGTGTTATACAGTAACTTGCGAGTGACCTGGTGTGTCCCCAAATGTATTGTATTCGTTTCCAGTTGTTTATTTTTAAAAATTTTAGAGTTCATTTTTTAAAGTCATTGTTTAGTATTGAATGTTGTATAATCTCTAATAGCCTGTCGTGATATGTTTCGTGAAGTGTGTAGTATTAGTTATTCATTCGTCCTGAATATGATTGTTTTGATTTTGTTTTAGTGTTGAATGTGTCGTAATGTCTGATAGCCTGTCATGATCGTGTTTATCGTGATGTATGTAGTATCGGCGTTATAAACGTTTGTCCCTAAAATAAATGTTTAGTTTTTTTGATTTAGTTGTTTATTGTATACCACATGAAGAATTTAAAATGTTTTTGGTTTACCGAATTGACCTTCACATCCGTCCATCATTGCCTAAGCCGAAGAAAAATATATATATCATAACTTTTATTATGATTTTTTTTTTTCTAAATATTTACCTACATAATTCTTAATTCATTTACACGTATTTTTTTGGTTACATGTTTGTATGTTTGAAATTAGTTTTAATATTCAAGTAATTTTAATGGATTTATGATTTTGGCATGCAATATCTAGTAATTTTTTTTAAATATTTTAATATTTTAAGTTTTATATTATGACTTCTTTTGATAGCTTTATTTTACTTTATTTTTTTTAGTTATTTTTATTTTTAAGGATTTTTTTTTATTTTGGACGTTTCATTTTATCAATTATTTATTTATTTTGTAATTATTTATTTATTATATATATGTATGTTGATTATTTTATTTTTTTTTTAATTATTTCAATTTATTTTAAATGTACTTTGATTATTTATATATATTTATATACTTGCATGTTGTTTTGCTTTTTTTTATTATTATATTTTAAATATTTTTGTTATGTACCTTTTTTAATTTGTGTTTCATTTATATCTATTATTGTAATTATCTATTTATTTTAATTATTTATGTGCTTTATTTTTATTTGTATTTTGCATGACCATTTACATATTCATACATATATATTAATGCAAGAGATTCTTTTATTTGTTAAGGAATTTCTAAAAGTGTTTTTATTTTTTTGATTTTTATTCCGTGAAATATTTGCATGTTTTATTAAATTATATTTATTTATCATATAATTTATGTTTATTCAAAATAAGCACTCAAAAAAATAAAATTTTAATTGTAAAAGGTAACTGGAAATAAAGTAAAGTTCAAAGATATTTTGAAATGCTATGCAAGTTTCAAAATATTTTACTAATATTCACTTGATTTCCGATTCCCATTTTACTGGAGAATGCTATTGAAATAAAGTGCAAAAAAAGTATACCTCAACATTTGAAACTTGAAATTCTAACTTGAACACCAATTGTTTTGCACTTGTTTTTCAGCAAATTTGCTCATTGGATTAATTTTAATTTTTATTTTTCTTTTATTCATATCCTGCACATAACAGTCAAAAATTTTCACAAATACAGTTTGATTATTAATAAATTTTTATCAACCACACAATAATATGGTTTACACCCATGGCCGTGACTTTTGCATAAATTTTAAATTTATTACCGGATAGAATGAATCCATTAGGTTTAAACCTTATATTTGTTGATCTTTTTAACTACGACGTACGCGCTATGTTTATCTGGATGTAAACTTTCATCAGAATCGGGTCTTGCATAATTTTTTTTTGAACTTGCTAACTTGAGAGGGTCTAGAACACGGGACACTTTTAGAAGAATATGATACTGTTAGATCTTGTAACTGGTACCGGATATGGAAATGTTTTCTGTGATAGTTGATCCGAATTCTCGCAGAGATATAGGCTATAAGTGCAGTATTGGATTAAGGAATTCCGGTAATCGGTGTGTGATATAGATGTTTTGCTAGTGTTGTCTAGTTTTTTTTTAGGATTAATTTATATATATTAGTACAATATGGGTTAACATATCAGGTGCTCATGGTATTGAAGCTCTGAAAGGAAATAAAGATTACACAAAGTAAAATATTTACATTTAAAGGGTCAGAGGTAATACTTCCCGTTATTTAAGGGGTTTTAGAGCTCGAGGATGTTCAGTTAATTTCTAAACCTTTTATATCCAAAAGGTTATAGAGATTAGGGATGATTAGGAAACAGCGTTGTCGGAAATAAATGAATAGAGGTGTGTCCCGAAGATTAATTAACGCGTTCATTGAACTTAGTTTCTTTTTAGTTGTCCTCAAGGGGGCTTTCGTTTTATTAAACTGTGCACAACTTGGTGTCCTGTTGATCAGATAGATCAGCAACAAGAAAATAAATACGTTTAAGGGGTTGCCTCTAGGAACTTTTTTCTGGGAAAAAATTTTTGATAGAGAGCAGATGTTTCAGATTATGGCAAAGTATCCTTAAGCTTGTGGTCATGAGTAAATAGATCATGCGAGGTTTCCTGCAAATACGGAGAAAATTGAGTATATGACTGGACTAATTATGCACTAATTGAATATACGTACTTAGAATATAATAAGCCCGGCTGGCTCAGTCAATTGAGTATGAGACTCTTTTTTGTATGTTTGTCAGGGTCGTAGGAGTTCCCCACGTTGAGCTTTTTATGGTGGAACTTAACACCCGCACACCGTTCCCTCTGACTGGCGCCAGCGAAACCGGAAATTTGTTGCGTATCATGGTGCACTGTGAGCGTTAATGTCCTTTGCCATATTTGTTATTTTATTTTGTGTACTGGACGTTCCTTTTGTTTTTATATTTATTTCCATGTTAAGGTGATGTTTTTTTTTTGTGTTTGTTTGAACATAGTATAAATAAAAATTCCATGGGAAAATCCCTAGATTTGATTTAAATGGGGGAAAAATATGGCTGATTGGCGGTAAAAAGATTTTATGTATCTGAGGAGAATATAGACTGCTAAGAAGAAAAAAAAATCGGTATTTAAGGGACAGGAACATTGGAATTTGGTTCATTTTTGAAAATAAAGGCTAAATAAATTAAAATAAAATAAAAGCGTGTGGTGCAAAAACTTATAAGAAGTTTATTAATTGTGTGGTTGTGAAGAGAGAAAAAAACTAAATACGTAAGAAATCATAAATTGTGCAATACTTAATGTTGATATGAATTAAGGAAAATATATTTATTTCAGCTGGCTATTTCCTGGGATCAATTAAAATTTTCCAAGATGCCACACGTAAGGAAATAGCCAGGTAATAATAAGAAATAGATAAATTATTTTTTTTTATATGAATGGAGAATAACTTCATAAAGATAATTCGAGTGAATGATATTTTGTTTTTGGTGCCTTTAAAAGAAAATGAGAAAGTTAGTTCCTTAGAGGTGATTATGGTGGCTGCGGAAAATATTATAGAAATCTAGATTCTGACAAGTAAGGGTATGATGTCAAGAATCCTAGTATACATACGAACATTATAATTGTGTGGCCATAATTGGCTGTGTACGAAGCCACAAGAGATTAGAAACCCTATGATATGAAGAAAGTAACCGAAAATTAAGATAATAAATGAAATACCTAGTGTTAATAGTTGTGTTTGTGTGAAAAAATTTTATAAGTATTTCGTCAGTTTTTGGTGTTGGTGTTTATTTATTAAGTATTTATGAAAAAAAAGTTTAAAAAAAGGACATATATTTATATCTCTAGAGTAAATGTGAGACAAACAGTACAGTGCACAAGCTAAGTCGGTATATAAGTATTTAATTCTGTACAGTGGCAGATAAAAGTTTATCCTCAGGGAGCTCCTTTAGGTATAAGTAAGAGTCGATTCGATATTAACCAAGGATAATGTGACAGTAGCTTGAGCTCTGGAAAAAGATTTCAGAAAATTGAGTTTATGTAACGCAAGGCAGAGATATAATTATATAGAAAAACAAATAAATTGAGGGAATTAGATAGATAGGTATAATGCCTTATTTTTAAGTTTTTCTGTGTCATTTTTTTTTATTATCGTTAATATTATTATTTTTTTTATTATTAAGTTTTTTTTTAAAATAAATAGTGTAAATGTTAATTTGAATATGTAGATTTTTCAATTAGCAAGGTACAAGTAATGATGGAGTGGTAAGTGAAGAAGTTGTCGAATGGGTTTTGGGTCATGTGACTGAATATACGCGGATGCATCCATGACATGGTTGGAAGGGCGAAGTGAGACCAACATCAGTCTCAAAATTCTTTTTGTGGGGGTATATTGTTGTGTAGTTGTCAGTTTTGTTTTTTTTTCATATTTTTTTTTTATGTTCGAATACGAGGCTGGTGAGGAGGGTTGGAACCCCCCGAGAATAAAATGTTCAAGAGCTAGTGGGAAACCTCGCCAGACCAAACGGTTCGTAACAAAGAATCAAAAACAAATTCCTTTAATACAAAAATTAGCGAGTTGAATGCTAAACCAGACTCCAAATCGCTTTTCAGATTTATAAACAACTGTAAATATTATGGCACAGATAGACTTCGTAATAAATGGAATTCCAAAAATGATTTTGCATTTTTGACACATCTTAAGAATCAGGTTACAGATTGTAATAATTTGGTATTAGATATTACGGCACCCGCTACGGATTTTTTTCTTTTGATGAACTCAAAACAGTTTTAAATTTGAAGTCAAAACCCTCAGCTGCGGGTCATGACAAAATAACATATGAAATGATAAGATCCCTAGGACCCTATTCTTTGAAGAATTTGTTAATTGCAATAAATGATAAATGGCAATCTTTGGATATTAACGATGCGTGGAGGAAAATAAGAATTGCACCCATACCTAAGAGGAACAAGGATCTTGAAATTTATACTAATTTTAGGCCCATTGCCCTTATTTCGGTTTTCATTAAAACTATCAACTTAATGGTCAAAGCTAGACTTAATACATTTCTTGATGAAAATAAAATTTTACCAAATCGTTCCTTTGTATACAGGAAATTTTTCTCTGAAAGCTCGTGCATAAACGAAATAACACATACCATTGGAATTCTCAAGGAAAGAGGCGAGAAAGTCATTCTATGTGCTATCGACATCTCTAAGGCATATGACTGCGTTAATCTTAATATAATGCAGGATATTCTATAGGATATCAATTGCCTCTGTCACATTAAGAACTGGATGTTGAATTTTTATAGACGAAGAATTCTTATTATGGGAAATTGTGAAATTGAAGTATCAAATAGCCTACCGCAGGGAAACTGTCTTAGTCCTACACTTTTTAACATTTACACCACTCATCTTCATCAATTACAGGATTCAAACACACACTTTTTTCAATATGCGGATGACTTTATTCTGATTTCATCCAACAAATACTTTGATCAGGCAGTACATAATCTTCAACAAAAATTATCTCTGTTTAAACAAAAAACGGATAACATAAATTTAACTTTAAATCCAGAAAAACCAAAATTTTATACATATCTAGCCAAAGGCTCTCGCAAAGAAGTAAAAATCACAATAGATGCCAAGCCAATTGAAAATGTTAAAAGTATTTGTTTTCTGGGTAGAATTATCAATAAAAGTTTAACTGTCAAAGAACACTATGACGAAATTTTTTCCAGAACTTCTGCAGCGGTAAATGCTATTAAGATGATCACCCCTATTAAAGCTGGTCTTAATCCGAAAATTGCTATAAATTTAACAAAAAGTATTGTTTTTTCAAAAGTAGAATATGCACGATCGACTACTGCCATTTCTCCCAATTATATTAACAAAAGAATTGCTACTTTTCAGAATAACCTCTTACGCAGATCTCTTGGTTTGACTCCGTCCACTCCCATACACTTAATTTATGCATTGGCAATTACTTTGCCTCCACCACAAAAAGCTCTTTATCTAGCTGCAAAAGAACTGGCAAGGATGAAAATTTTTAGGAAACAAGCATATGATTACTTTACGACTCAAATATGCAATAAATCGAGTCTAAACTTTATTTACCGCAACTACAAGGACATTTTTGACAAAATTGCTGTGCCCTCGAAGACAGGGAAGCCTGCTAATATGAATGTGATTTTAAACTTATCACCATTCTGTAAAAATGCTGCTAATCTTCAAACCTTTCGTCCTTACTATCTTGACGCCCTAAACACGTATAGAGGTGAGGGATATGCTTAGGGATGAAACGATACCTCTTAGGTATCGATACTTTTACTCGGTGTGGTATCGCTCGTGAAGTATCGATACCTACTTAGTATCGAAAAAAAAGTATCGATACCTACATACTTGTATCGGTTTGTATAATAAAAGAATAGAAAGCAGCATTTAAAAACGTTCTTATTAGTGTTTTAGTACTATACAATACAATTAGAGCTACGACCCATTAAAATTTTTGTGCGAAACAAAAATTGTAAAGATTGACACCACTTTTAGTTGCTACCAAGTACCAATTTCCTCTCGAAAAATCTTTTTTATCTTAGGAAACAAAATTTTTATAGAACGTTCAGGATATCAACCCTTTATTTACCTTTTATTCCAGAAATTAACAATGTCACTATGTATTTATTTTAAATGTTTATATGTATGTATTTTATTTTGATAAATATACAGTAGTTTTGACTTAACAGCCTTTTGTTTAAGTGCACTTTTCACCTAACTGCACAAAATTGATATTTTTAAAACCTTTTCTTTAGCTTCACTTCGGAAATCAAATCTTGTTACGTTAATTTAACCGCCTTATACTCAATGCAAATAGATGAAACTTTGCAGGCATACATATTACCGATGACAATACACAAATACATTGGCGTAGCCAGGATAAAATCTAGGGGGGGCAAACTTTTTTTAAATGTTCTTTTTAAGAAAAGCGTTTCTTAAAAAAACTTTTTTTAAATATTCTTATTTGTCATTATTCTTTAAAATTCCATACAAATTAATTTTTTAAGTGCACTTTCTATACCTGCACATTTGAGATAAATGCCCATAATTTTTGACATTTTAAAATTATTTTCATACAAAAAATCAAAGTTAGCTGCACTTTGACTTAACTGTCCAAAATACACAAAAAATTATGGTGTCCACTTTTTCACATAAATATCCAATTTAAGCTGTTTATAAAAACAAAAATCGCAAACAAGTCAAGTTGGCATCATTATAATTCATTTATTTTGTTTGCATGTACCTACACTCATGCATTTGGTTTGCGGTTACAGCAACTTTACCACGATTATATGAAAGGAATAGTAAATCTTAGGCCTGGAACAGAATAAAGTAGTTGTAGTAGTATCTTAATCTGCCGAATGCTCTTTAGCGCAACTAAGTTCAAAATTTCGAGTTTGCGTTTCAACTGCAACGACTTCTACAATTATTATTCTGTTGAAACTTCTTTGAAACTGCCGTTTTTAACTTTTGATAGCTTGCAGCGCTATTCTTAACGTTTTACTACAGCGAAAATTCTGTTCCCCACTTTATTGTTACCAATTTGGCTACCTCATTCATTACAAAAACGCATAACATATGACTAGAGGTTGTTTGAACGTCATTGTTATTATCAATTTATTAATAAAAACGTTGTTACTCCTCTTTCAAACACTTTATTTTAGTTATGCAGGTAACCAAAATTGCGTACCTGTACATTAAGGCAGCTAAATAAATTAAACATAGCTGCATTTTTGATTTATCCTGTACATTAAGGCAGCTAAATAAATTAAACATAGCTGCATTTTTGATTTATCTGGACAAAAAATGAGTGGTCGTCCAACAGGTAGCGGTCTTGCGGGTAGTGGAATTGACCAGGAAAATCGCTTAAGATTTTTCGGTGGTAATAAAGGAACAAATAATGTTATTAAAAATCCAGATAACTTTTCAAGTATGTATTTGATTTTTTTGGTCACAATTAATTGGTCACACGTACGTTTACCTCCAATTCCAGACGTCATAAACAGCCACAGAAATAACGATATGTGATATATACTTTTTTGAAGTCTATGTATTTGATTATAATTTTTTCAATAAATTTAATTAAAAATTAAAAATAAAAAATGTATTGTGTATTTCATAAAGGTTAGTACTAACCAATATTTACGCTATGAATAACTAGTTAGTGCTAACCAATATTTCCGCTAAGACTAACTAGTTAGCGTTAACCACTATTTTGGTTATCATTGACTAATAAAAAGCAGCAGAGTAAGCAGTACAGATATATATTCCGTAGACGAGAGGAATTAATTAGTTATACCATGTTCACACGGACAGCAATATTCGTGTTTCGCTCTCTTATTCCTGTTTCGCGCCCCAAACATGACTGAAACGACTTGTTTCCCCATACAAAATTTTGTGAGCGAAACAGGTCGTTTCATTTTGAAACAGGCTGCGAAACAGGAAAAATGTACTATCATCTCTAATTTTGATAACAATTATCGTTAGTTTATCTGAACTAGCTCTCAAAAAAAAAATCAAAACAAAATAAAATACAAAATAAAAATTGACGTTTAATAAAATAAAGTGATAATTATCAAAAAATAATATTAATAAAAGTATTAAATAATATTTTTTTTTTTTATAAAAAATAAATAAAATCACACTAACAACACAAAAAAAATGTCAAAATGAAACAAGAATGAATCGTATGAACAGCATGTTTGACAATCTAGTTTCAGAGAGCGAAACGAGTGGTTTTTGTCGTCGTATGAACATAGCATTAGAGAGATAGGCAAAATCACATGTACACAAGAGTTTCGTTTAGTTTTTTCATTTTGCTCTTAATAAACTAATAGAAACTTTAACCAATATATCGGTCATCACTACCGGTCATAAAACCAGTAAAATGACCGGTAGTCTTCTTGTAGGGTATGTTTCGACAAATGTTGCCTGGCCTGTGGGTACTAGGGTTGGGCAAATTGAAAAAATATATCGATATATATCGAATCGATATTTTTAAAGAGTATTGATATTTATTATTTCAAAAATATTGATATATCGAGCGTATTTTGCTGAAACTATTACCAAATTAAAAAATTTAATATATATATAAGCACAAATCTTATGATTATTCCAAATATATGTATATAAGCAAATATATTGTTCCAAAACCGCATTAAATAAATCTTTTCAAGTTCGTTTGACATTACTGTTTTAATTAGAAATCTGCAATGTCAAAACCCCGCTTTTTTCTTAATTCTTCTCCTTATTAACAGCAATCATTTTAGTTCTTGATATTAATTTTAAAAAAACATATGATGCATGCAGTGATTCCAGTTATTAAAAAAAACATATTCAGGGGTGTCATAGAAACCAATCTTATCGGTATTGGATTTGAAACCGTCAAAAAAATACGTTGGCGTCATGAAATCCAATGTTGTCGGTTTTTTGTTCTTGTTTTTTGTTATCGGTTTTTTATTGAAAAAAAAACCATGCAGCTTACAGGACTTTTTTATTATTGGAAATAAATAAAGTTTTTAAAAGCTTAATTTTTTTCAACAGTTCTACAGATAGAAGCAAAAAATATTGATTAATTGGTAAAATAATATTTTTTGCATGTTTCCGGTAGTATCGATATTTTGATATATCGATATTTTTTGTTCATTCCTAGTGGGTACTTTAAAAAACTATCAAGAAAAACTTGAACGTGTAAGTGCTGGTTCACACAGGTCAAGTTTGAATCTTCAAGTTTTGAGCTTTTAGGAGAGAGGGGTAAAGAAAATGGAAAGAGGTACATACTTGACCGTACTAGTCAGTTTTGTATTTTTCTTTTTTCATCCGTAATATAATAAAAAGCTACAAAGTTGAAGGAAAAGAAAACAAAAATTAATTTTGTGCATGAACGTGAACGCAAGTTCAAAAGAAAATTTAAATAAAACTGTTCAAGTAAACTTGACCTGTGTGAACCAGCACTAACTGCAGTGTTAAACAAACATACCAACATTTCCTTTGCAGTGGCAACATTGAAAACTATTTTTTTGTTGCTGAACATACTCCTTGGAAAAAAATTATAGACGATATTTACGTATGTATTATTTGATTTAATTAAAAAATAATGCAAGCATATTGAAAGAATTACGGGAAATGTGTTCGAGGAATTTAACGGAAGTTTATAATATAATGCGAAATAATGCTTCAAAAAATCGAACATTATATTCCGATGATAGAGTAAGTTACTGTTTTTGTTGTATTGATTTATTCAATTTGTCAATATTCTAAACAATACGTGTAGAATGTTGATGGCGACGCAGAGCTACTCCTTAGACGTTCAGTTCATAATGCGGAAGAGGGTTTAGAATTACGTGACGAATATGGTTCGCAACCAACCTGGATTGACAAATTGGAAGAGGCACAATACATTATGTCAAAGTAAGATTGAACCTAATAAAGATGTTAGAAAGCTTTTTATTTATTGCTATTTTCAGAATTAAACCAAAATTAGACGAACTCGGGTCCCTTCATGCTCGTCATTTATTACGTCCAGCTTTTGATGAAAGCAGAGCAGATGAGGTTGAAATGGAATCATTAAGCCAAGAAATAGCCAAATTAATCACTTCAACACACAGACATATACAGTGCATACGTTCTAGCTTAGGTGTAGGTGGCAAATGGGAACAACGTCTGACTTCTAATGTGGTCACTTATTTAATGCTAAGCTTACAAGAGTTGACTTTAAAGTTCCGTTATAGTCAAAATTCCTACCTCCGGCAATTAAATTCGCGTGAAGAACGTTCTCAAAAATTTTTTGACGACTTTACCAGCCCCAACGGTATTGAAAGGGACAATTATGTTGATACATTCGATAATTTTTTACAGCCCACACATTCTGGTGCTACTAAATACAATTTTTATGATGATGATGAAATGAAACAAAACGAATTGGATGAAAATTTTCAACGTCCCATGGGAAATCGGATGACACAACAACAATTACTGTTATTCGAAGAAGAAAACACCCGATTAGCTCTGAGTCGAGATGAAGAGGTTTCTAAAGTTGTAAAGACAATTTACGATTTAAATGATATTTTCAAGGACCTCGGTCAAATGGTTCAAGAACAAGGTACAATTCTAGACCGCATTGACTATTCCATTGAGCAGACTCAAACAAGGGTATCAGAGGGCTTACGACAATTACAAAGAGCTGAAATGTATCAGCGTAAGAATCGTAAAATGTGTGTAATTTTGGTTTTAGCTGGCATAACACTATTCATGCTTATATTACTTATTTTCACAAAATTTTAGAATAAATATTATAAAGTAATTCCATTTGCGGAAACTGGTTAACATAAATATGTTTATTTATTATATCTTCTGTTATTGTGTGTATTTATCTTATTGCAAAAATATTAAATTTAACTTCAAAATTCACAACTTATAGCTAAAAAATAAATTTTCTATTTTGTTTACATTCTTTCGCTTACGCGTGAAGCTACCGAGCGCAGATTACCATATACTTTGCTAGGTGGGGATCCCAAAATCAAATTACAAATTGCTCGACGGGCTAATTGAATATTTTGGTACGATCCTAATATATGAATTTTGCTGTCGGCTAAAACTATACGAGTTTTTGTAACATTTTCAATGGTAAATTTGGTACGACCACCTTTTCCTGCAAGACGACCAATAGCACGACTCATGTGATCGCCTTTTAGAGTCTTAACGTCACTTACTTCAAAAGATTCTACGAACAAGTCATCCAAACGTAGTAAGGCTAAAGCATCATCAACTTCGAAACCACAGAGAAAAGCTTTAACAAAATCGGCACCTTTTTGCAGATTTGAAATGTCTGGTGTTTCTGGACTAATACGAATTTCCACCTTAAAAAAAAAATTCGAAATAGAGGGGATAATAATCAGGTATTAATGAAAATTGATTTCAAAACGATAGTTTTTAAAAGGCGTGATGAATTTCGAGCGATTTTAAAACAAACCTATTTTTGAAGTAGTTTTAATAAAATATAAAATAAAAATTATTTAGCCAAATTATGAATAAAAATTCCCCTTGGTTTTTTTCGCTTTTCCTATTTTTACAATAGAATTAATATAGGAAAAATGGGAGAAGGGAGAAAACTCCCGTGGAATTTTAATTTATAATTGGGCTGATTATAGGGTAAGTGTACCAGTAGTCGGCACTTTAACTTTTTTTTCTTTTTTAAACTGGTGCCATAACGTACCCAAACGTGATACTGGGATGGCAACTAGCCACTACAGTTCAGTAATATGTATATTTTCGATTCATATAAGAGTTTTTAGACACATTCTATATTAAATTTGAGTAATTTTACCATTTCCTAAAATACACGGCATTTGCCAGTAGTCGGCATACGATGTTCCAATCCTCGGCATGTAATGATCCTATTGTCGGCATGGTCATTTTTTAAAGAAACAAACCAATTTGTTCACGAATTTAATTGATATTTTATTGAAAATTTAAGCTTTTTACTTTCTAAAATGCTTAAAATGTACATTTGTACGTTTAAGTAGGCATTACACGCAAAGACAAAAATGTTTTAATATGGTCACCTCCAAGAAAACCATTTTTAAAGCTAATTTTGAACATATTATGTTTAGTTTACCCATATTATTGTCTCCGACAACCATATTATGGTTAAATTAGTCCTCCATCAAGACGCCATACCCGTATTATGGTTGCCTCAAAACATGTTGTGGTTAAATATGACAATAATTTGTTTTCAAATTAACAATAGTTTTTCCTCTTTTGCAAGAGCAACATGCTATGGTTGAAAAAAACATGCTAATAAAAGTGTTAAACATATTTTATTTATTAACCGTAACATGTTCGGAGGCAACCATAAAATGGTTGTGGCTTCTTGATGGACGACTTATTTAACCATAATATGATTGTCGGAGACAATAATATGGTTAAATTAAACATAATAAGTTCAAAATTTTCTTTAAAAATAGTTTTGTTGGACGTAGAAAAAAAGGTTTCACCTCCAACAAAACTATTTTTAACGAGAAATTTAATACATATTATGGTTAGTTTAACCATATTGTTGTAGTCACAACCATATTTTGATGTTATTGCTAAATATGACAATAACTTGTTTACCACTAATAGTTCTATTTACTAATAGAATTTTCCTCTTTTCCAAGAGCAACATGCTATGGCTAACCATGCTTTGATAGGTGATAAATATATTTTTGTTATTACCCAAAACATGTTTGAAGGCAACAATAATGTGGTTGTTTCTTCTTGATGAAGGACTATTTTAACCAAAATCACCGGTGACAAAATTATTGTTAAATTAACCATATGATGTAAGATGTTTTCTTTTAAATAAGTTTTGTTGGAGGCAGAGCTATAAAAATCTGAAATCAAAATGATTTCAATCAAACTGATTTGATTCTTTGATTTCGAAATGATTTTAAATTTGTATGGAGAGTCATTTGAAGGAAACAAAGATTTTGATTCTGATTTCATTTTTATTGCAATAAGTGAATTTGAATGTTATATTTTATTGGAATCAATTAAAATATAAATTGAATTAAAAAATTTTTACTTTCAACATCTTATCGCCATTACATATTTTGGACGGATCATCCAAAATATCAACAACAATTTGTTCGATGAGATGGTTTTTCTTCAGGGACTTTAGCTCGTCCTTTACTAATTGCCTCTGATTTCTTAACAGCTAAGCTTAAATGCAGATTCAAGGACGATAATTTTTAAATAGTATGGTGCGTCCATCTTCCTTTATAATCGCTTAAACTGTGTTCAGAATGTAATCAATTTCTAACGGAAGTTTGCATTTGGAGAGGACGAGCCACTATTTTACTAACTTATCCTGTTTAGCATTTGACTAAACTTGTATTCTGTCATGTAAAGTGAAGCTTGGAAAGCTTCATTTCTGGCTGGCACCTAGTAAAGATATCAAACCATTTATTTGTAGGGCCACTTCAGTAAATTTAAACATTAACATTTTCTTACTTTTCATATTTAACTTTACTGAAATAAGTATGTTAATGAAATGCAAGTATCTAATAGTCCTTACAAATTTTAAAAAATATACTGTTTTGGGACCCCATATACAGTTAAACTAGAAATAAAATTGCTGCCGACTTTAGGACAACACTTATCCTATAGTCGGCAGGTCATGAGATACTCAAAAGAAATCATGCCGACTACTGGGTAAACTCGTTTTAAACTCATTTTCTGTTATCTCAGAGGCAAGAGGCACGATTGATGAACAATTTACTCAAATTTGAGTGTAATCAGAGAAAAATACTAATTTGCCAGTAGTCGGCACCCAATGCCGACCAAAGGAAATTTTGAAAATTTTTGTTCCTAATGTCGGCACCCAACAAAATTAATAAAATATTTACTTTTTGTAAATTTTTTTACTTTTACGACAAAATTGAATAGACTTTTTACCTTTTTAAACTTTATAAGTAATACACTTCCCATAAAAAATATGTCTATTTGCCTTTTAAAGTTAGCTGTAACACTAATTTTTTTTTTTGAAAAACAAGGGTCACCGCACAAGTTCAAGAGCTTGTTACTCAAGACTTCAAAATTTGGCAAAAATACTCATCTTACTCCAATTTAATTATCACTAATGGAAAAATGAGTAAATTTTCTTGACAAACTTGATGCTATTTATTAATGTTACAACCGCATTTCTTATTTATTAACGTTTAAATGCAAAATATGCCGACTACTGGGACATGCCGACTTTAGGAACACTTACCCTATTTAAACGTCAGCGGCATAGCCGGATTTCGCTGATGGCAACACAAACTTCATTTCAGTTGCCATTCGTAATCAACCCATTAGAAATTGATTTTTAAAGAAACTGAAAACGATAGCAATTTTAAATCGTTTCGTTTTTAAAAACGATTTCCATCATATACCTTTTTTTAATTGTAATTCCCTAGCTCACTACCAGCTAGCCTACCGGGGCACTGAATAACATTTTACTTTATATTATTAGTAGATTTTTTTCGTTTCTAATTTTAAAGGAATTTAAAGGCACTAATGCACAATTTTTTTTGATGTTTAAACTGGACATATTACAATTTTTAAGCTTAAGTTGTTCAGATGTGAAACTTTAACTGTTTGTTATACCTGTTTAGCTTTCATGTTAAAACGGATCTGTAATTGCATATGTTCCACAATGGGAGTGAAGATTTTCATCCAATGTTCTTTAAGTGAAGAATATCTAGAAAATAATCATCCAATTATATAATTGTATCCATAACAAAACTTTATTCTTTACCTATGAGGGGGAACAGCAATTTTACGCACTTCACTCTTAACTCGTTTTGTACTAGGCGGAAGACTTTTGCGTACGCCTTCGATGCCAGTTGTTTCGTCTACTTGCATTTCGGTGTCATTGTTAAGCGAACGTTTTTTGGCAGTACGTGTTGGTAAAATATCATCAACTTTAATATTTTCCACCTCCATTTTTCGTTGTTAATTATTCTGAAAATGTATTAAAAAAATTTATAAAACAAACCGACGAAATATCAACACATGTGGTTTTGTAAAATAAGAACTGTCAAAACAAATGCAGATGTTAAAAGGGCTGCCAGATTTTTATTGATAACCCCAGGTCTACACCAAACAGTGCTGCCACAACCAATACAATTTTTACAACCAAAATTTTTTAAAAAGTTACCAAATGTGAAAAAATATAACCAATTTTAAAATTCCATTTATTAAATGAGAAAATCATTAAAATTTATTTTAAGTTGCATTGTAATATAAAAGTTAGCTATTTGCACTTTATAGTAGTATAATAATTAAACGCCAAGAAAACAAAACAAAAATGAAATTCTGTTACATTTAAAAAAAAAAATAACGATAAACTTAATTAACCACCAATTTCACCAAGTTCAGTTCAAATCAACTATTTGTACTTCACAGTTATAAACCACAAAAAAGCAAAATTGTTTCCCACTTTTTAGCTGTCATTGACAGGACTGTCAAATGTGGCGATTTGTTAAATCCATTTGTCGATGGAAATTTACCTTTGGCGATGTGGCGATAGTTTTGGCGAAATCGAAATCTATTGACGAAATGCATTTTGTGTAAATATTTTCTAATTTACATAAAGTTCCATAAATTTTAAAATTATATATTATAAATCTATGTAATTTTGAAAAATCTTTAAAATTCCTATGTGTATTTTCAAGTATGTATTTAACTTTATCTACTTCTGGAAATAACCTAAATTTAGAACATTAAACTTGTATTCAAGCTTTTAGAAATACCAAAACGACTTTTGTGTAATTTTTAAGTCATTTTCTGAAATCGATTCCGCGTGATTTTATGCACTTTCTACTTTAAGTACTAGATACTTATCTTTAGTACTCTTAAAATCGGAAAAAGCTACGCTCATTTAAAAAATATAATTGAAAATCTCCATTGATAAAAACTTCATATGCTTTCGTATGCTTCATATGCCAATATTTTTCTTACTTTAGGGTTACACGATCAAGTTTTGCCTATCAACACTGCCGTCAAATGAGTAGCTAACTACAAAAAAAAGCCAACTTTAAGTTAGCTTGTATAGACTAACTTAAAGCCAACAACTAAGCAATGGAAAATTTTCATTAACCAAAGTGTATACAAACACTGTATATTTTAAGTAGAGAGAGCCAAGTCGATTAACAAACAAACGTCATTATAGTCAAAAAACATAGTTTTTTAATACAAAATCTACACTGCCCCGGTAGACTAGCTGGTAGCGAGCTAAAAATTTACTTTATTGACTTTGTGTAACTATATATTTTTATAAAGTTTTTGCAGGGTAGCTACAAAAAGTTAACTTTTATGTAAACTGAAAGTAAAGCAGAGTCGGACAATTGACTACTTCCTAGGACATCGCAATGTTAAAATAGTTAATTTCATATAAAAGCAATGCAAGTGTCAACCACCACTACTTGAGAAATAGTTAGCTTTCAGTTAATTTAAAGTTAACTGAATGTCCGACAGGGAAGTTTGAATACACTCACACTTTTTTACCAATACACTCATACTTTTAAAAATTGATACGAACTTGCCTTTAAAATTCTCTTGCCAGTGAGTGTTTCAATTAACGTTCAAGAAAACAGCTGATTTCAAGGTAAGTGAGCAAATTCCTCGTTTCACTTTATAAATTGTTTTCTTGATGGCATCTTGAAAGTAAATTGCTCAAAAATTGAATGCAGCCTACGTCACAACTATCAATTTTTGGAAATTTTGACAAACAGTATATGTAAAAGACTATCAAGAAAAACTTGAGCGTATAACTGCAGTGTTAGCAAAAATCTTAAAAAAAATATTTGGTTGCAGTTTTGAAAGGGATTTTTAATTTCGATAAAGTATAAAAAACTTCCATTCATTGGTTACAAATAATGAAAAATCATTGTACGCAGTACAAATTATATTCGTACGTATTTTTATTTTAGAAGAAAAGTAACCAAAATGAAAAAAATATTCACATCTCCACATCGAAAAGAAATATAACCAATTTTGGTTAGAAATAACCAAAACTGGCAGCTCTGACACCAAAGATAAATTTCTCAGTTATTTGGCAATAACGTCGGCAGAATAACAGCAATATCTAATGGCAAATTTTTAGGATTGATATTAAAAGACATTAATGTTTAAAATTGATTTAAATACAAAATTTTCTTCTTGACTTAACACTTAAATAAAACTTAATTCACCGACGTGGTACATTTAAATTTAACTTAATTTTCCATTGGAATAACTTAGCAAGGTGGCCTCAATATGACAACAATACAACAACAACAGGCAAAGCAATTCAAACTTAATTCACCGACGTGGTACCAAGGCGAATTGACTAGAAGTTGGGGTCAAGTCAACATATGGTGTTTTTTTTTCGGTGGTCGATTTGTCAAAGTTTGTATACAAACTAGTTTTTTATGTAAACAAACCAGTTTTTTTTACTAGCAATATTTTTGACAACCCGACCACAGAAGCATTGTAGTTGTAGAGTTGACCTCACCTTCAAGTCAATTCGCCTTGCGTGGTACATTTAAATTTAACTTAAGTTTCCATTGTAATAATTTAGCAAGGTGACCTTAATATGACAGCAATACAACAACAACAACAACAACAACAGGCAAAGCAATTTTTGAGACCACCTTGCAAATAAATCAACTTTTTATGATATTTTTATTGTATTTAGCAGTTTTACCCTTCTTTTATCTTAGTCTGGGATCACACTATGAAAGTTTTCTTTCAGAAAGTTTGAGTTTATTGGTGAGAGGGGAAGAGAACATGCTTTTCATCTCTCCTCTCTCACCCATAAACTCAGACTTTCTGAAAGAAAACTTTCATAGTGTGAACCTAGACTTAATTAAATAAGACTTTTCAAATTAAACTCAAAAATCAATCTGTATTTAAATACGATTTAAGTTTATATGAAAATTAACTTAATATCAAGGATCGGAAAATGTTTTTTTATTTTGTTTCTAAAAAAATATTTATTGTGCAAGTTTAAAAAATTCTACATTTTACAGAAAACAAAAAATTTCTAAAATAGTTTTGAAAAAAAAGCCGTCGAAAAAAATAAATAAAATAAAGTTTTTGAAATAAAACGTTTTCTTAAAAACATAAAATAAAGTTTTTAAAATAAAACGTTTTCTTAAAAACATAAAAAAACAAAAACAAAATAATTATATTTAAGCATTGTCATAAAAATTTCATTCTTCAAAACAAATTTCAATTAAATTTATGAAGAGGTTTCTGAGAATACATACATACATATTTCATTTTTGAAAAATACATACATAGAAAAAAAAATTCTAAAAAAAAAACGTTTTAAAAAATATTTTTCAACAAAAAAAAAAGTTTTTTGAAAATTTGTATTTGTTTTTTTTTTACAAAAAAAGTTTTTGCTATTTTTTGAAACTATAAATTTTGTTTTCAAAGAAAATGTTTTTTTTTCTTTTTCGTTTAAATTTTAAACACAGAAAAACAATATTCTTTTTTTCACACACAAAAATTTTTTATTTAAAAAATAAAATTTAATTTTGTGTTTTCCGTTCGTAAAATCCGGTCCTTGCTTAATATAGATTTAAATACTATCCTGAAAATTGGGCATTAGAGCTTGCAAACTTTAAAAGAATCAAGCGACTATAAATCTATAGACAATATCAGGTTTTATTGCCTCGAAAGCAGAGAACTGCAAAATCACTATTTTTCTTGATTTATTCATACGCTCAAATTTACATTCACTCTTTGCTTGCAAAACAAAGTTCAACGTTGGTAATTTTTACGTCGTTTCGTACACATTTGATTTTTGCATGTATTCGTTTTTTATTGAAAGTTCTTTGTTTGCATTTTTGTTGCGCACGCAATATAACACAACTGTGTAAATTCAAAAAGGCAAACATTCTTATACTTTTGCATTCAAGTAGTCATTGTCCACTCGATGAGACGCTTTGTTAACATTAACAACAATAAACCACTCGATGAGACACTTTGTTAAAATTAACAACCATAACAAGAATACATTGTACCTACATACAGAACTACTGTACTTTTTAAGATGATAAAAAAGTATACTGTTTCTATGGAAATTTTTTGTACCTACATACATATGTGCGTTTAGTTTAATTTCAATTTTTTTTTCGTGTACTACATAGCAACTGCTGAATGAATCCATGAGTAACGATTGCTTGATTTCTGGCTTTTTACCAAACAAATCATTGTCGCACCGAACACACAAACATCTTTATTAAAAAACGAAGCTAACGATGGTATAAATAACAAAGCACGATGTGCATTATTTGAATGACTGCAAACCAGCAGCGAATGTTTTCGGTTGCGCAAGTTTGATTGTATTACCGCAAGTGAGTGTTGATGTTCATTTAATGCGATTTTTTTGCAATTGCAAAAAGCCGTTCTCTGCTCGGGAGGAGTAGAGAAAAGGATACTCCAGATCAGTAATGTTATAATTTTTTTGGAAAGTCCCTGCACAGCCCGAAAAAAATCCATATTTTCCCTACGCGCTTAAAAAATTGTCACCACAAGAATCCCTAAAAGTCCCTACATTTTAATGATTTCAAAAAATAGTTCCTTCTTTTCCCTATGGCATACAAATAGAGATTTTCTCTACGAATAACATCACTGCCCCAGTATATATAGCTTATATGGCTTAATGGATATATAGAGGCGTCTCTGCCAAAAAGAAAAAAATTTAATTTGTCACACAGTGCTATTTATACCCACACCACAATAGTGAAGAGGGTATTATGCATTTGTGCTGATGTGTGTAACGCCTTAAAATATTGGTCCTGGACCCACCTTAAAGTATACCGATCGTCTTAGAATCACTTTCTGAGTCGAACTAACGATGTCCGTCCGGCTGGCTGGCTGGCTGGCTGTCCATGTAACCTTGTGCGCAAAGTACAGGTTTTTTGGAGATAATTTGGGCCATAGGTTCTTATTGGCACAAGGACCAAGCCTACTGAAAATCGTAGGACCACGAGGGAAGATAGGGGGAAATTTCTTCCTCTCAGAAACTATCAAACCGATTTCAATGAAATTTAAAACATAGAGAGATTCTTCCATACAACATACCTTACGGTCGCGAAATCAACACCATCCTGTCGGAAAATCCTTTTTTACAGATCCAAAGGCCGGGTTGTTTTATTAAAATTGTATTGGCAATAGCATTTTCATACTTCAAAAACGGTCTTATTTAGGTAGCTCAGTAATTGAAGCACAGCCGCGAATAACGTTTTAAGTTACAAAATAATAATTTTTCAGGAGAGCAAGAAAACGTTTTTTGACAGACAGCAATATTTGTTTTAAAAATTTTTATTTCTATTATTAAAAATAATGATAATAAAAACTTTTACGCAAAAGGCTTTTAAAACATTATGCCGCACTGCAAAACCATTTCGGCTTCACCATTTTGTTAGTAACTTGCAATGTTCTCCCACTGGCTGACACTTTGTACGCCATTTTGAAGGCGTTAATGTGCACAGTTTTGGTTGATTTGATGTTTAAACTGTGTAAGAGAGTAAGGTCAACGGTTATCTGCAAAAAAACAGTTTTTGCAAAATGTGGCGTTTACAACGTTATTCGCGGCTGTGCTTCAATTGTTTTACGACTCTTACAGTGAGTCTCAAAAGGTTTATTCCAAGATTTAAAGACGAGCGTGTCAAAAAACAAATAAAAAAAAAGTATATTAAAAAAAGATTTAGATGTTTTTGTGACTCGTCAGATAATCATCAGAAGATTCTTTTAGGAGTTGTATATTAAACAAAATCGTCTAACAAACAGCCTTTGCGAGCTGGGATATAACAGATCATTTTATACATGTATGAATGTTTATTTAATAAAATAAAAGAAACATTAACAAAAATAATGAGAATTCACAAACATACAAATTTATGGAAAAAACAAAATAATTGCGATTTATACTTTTATAAACAGCTTAAATTTGATATTTATGTGAAAAAGTGGTCACCATATATTTTTATGTGTGCAGCTATCTTTGATGTTTTGTATGAAAATATTTTAAAGCTGCGCAAAAATATGAAAACTGCGCAGGTAAACAAAATGTACGTAAAAAAGGATTTTGAAGAATAATTCCAGAAAATATGTATTTTGGGCAGTTAAGTCAAAGTGCATTTTTTGTATGAAAATAATTTTAAAATGCCAACAATTTTGTGCATTTATCTTAAATGTGCAGGTATAGAAAGTGCACTTAAAAAAGGAATTTGTATGGAATTATAAAGAATAATTCCATAAATTATCAATTTTGTGCAGTTAAGTCAAAAGTGCACGTAAACAAAGGGCAGTTAAGTCAAAACTACTGTATATTATTTCTAAAGCACTTTTTTTGTCGGTTGCAAATATCTCCCATACCACCGCCTCAAATTTAATGAATGATATCTCATTTTAAAGCTTATTTCTAACACTAATGACAAAAAATAATTAGAAATTAATATTTTCATTGATAAAGGATTCGTACGGGCAAAAAGTTAACGATGATCATGTCATTACCTCTAACATTGTATTCAAAGAAGTATTACATAGCGTCTTCACCTGACAATTTTTTTTCATACCAAACGTCAAAGTCTATATAAAAAAACTCGAAAATTTTTGTCAGCGTTTTTATACCCTTCACCTCAGGTGGAAAAGGGTATACATATATAAGTCTGTCATTCCGTTTGTAATTTCTACAATATTCATCTAAGACCCTATATTGTATATATATTCTGGGTCCTTATGAGGAGAGAACTTGATTTAACCATATCCGTCCGTCTGTCCGTCCGTCCGTCTTACGTTTGATATGTGTTTTCCGGAGACTCCAGACATGATAGCTGCTAGGTTGTTTCACATTTATGTCACATATAGTCCACCATTTCGTGCTATTGAAATTCAGCAAGATCCGTCCACAAATTGCTGAGATATGACCAAAAAACCACGACTGCCTCTAATTTTTTCCAAAAATCCCTTGTTGTTGTTGTATTTTTATTACTATTTGCTGTATATCTGGGGAACGGCAATTGCCAAAGTTTCCAAATTAGGTACACACATTGAGGTTGCCAATACACACCATCCTGCAAAATGTGGGCGGGATTGCAGAAGTGGGCGTGGTACCTCCCGTACAAAAAAAATTAAATATTGTATAAAAACCTAAATTTTAGGGCTGCCATATGAAATCTTGTTTTTTTAAAAAGAAAATTTTTTTTTAAATTTTTATTTTTTTTTTATATTCTAAAAACGATTAAAAAAAATATTTACCAGTTTTCGCTTTTTAAATTTAATTTATAATGAAGTTTAAAGTATTGTTAATATGTATGTATACATATGTAAAAATTATTTACTTTTTGTCTAGTTGCTCTGTATTCTGCTCCCACAATGGTGAAGGGTATATAAGATTCGGCACAGCCGAATATAGCACTCTTACTTGTTTTAATATGAAGTTTGACGTTTGGTATGACAAAAAATTGTCAGGTGAAGACGCTATGTTATAAAAGCATTTAAACAAATGTATGTATGTATGTAAATATGTATGATATATATTATGATTTCTAATATTTTTATACTTTTAATAAAATGTATTGAAGTTTCTAAAATTTCTATTAATTATTTTAATTTAATGTTACAAAACTGACAACTAACGGTGCGAAATATTCGCACGGGTCATCTAGTAAATGCTTTAACTATAATACATATTTACAAAATGTTGACAAAATATGTATTTGTTTGTCTGTTGCTGAAAACAATAAATTTTAATTATAGGGAAACGTGTAGGGGAAAAAGGGATTTTATTTTAGACATGTAGGGATTTTTCGAAATTTCTACTGGTATCACTGATTATAAGTCATATTTATTTTTTCTCTCAGTGTACCGTACAAAAACTAAGCTGTCTCCGGTATGTTTTCAAATAATTTTTGTTTATCCTTTTAACAAGCCAACATTCCCAATTATTTTGTATAAAATATGAGTGATGAAATTATTTTGACAAAAATTGCTAAATTAGCAAATGAGCAGCAAATAGTTAGTGACAATAAAATAACTTTACAATATAAAAACAAAACATGGATTATTTTAGACAACTTTAAGGAAGACGCTAAAAACCTTTTGAAGATTTTAGAAATATGTAAGAAAACATAATACAACAATAGTTATTTTAAATGAATTTTCAATTTCAAAATTTATATGTATGTATATTTTAGGTGAAAAATGTAGACGAAGAGATATTGCTACTGATTTAGCCGACGATGGGCAACATCTTGTAATTCGCTATAGGAATCATGTCCGTATAACTAATCAGGATAAATTATTTTATAAACTTATTTCTTTAGTGTTTACAAATTTTAAAAAAACCCTTTATACATCACCCGCAGTAATTGAAAATAAAGTGTTAAATACCTATGTAACCACTAAACTTTTTGAAGCCTTACAATCTAAACATAATGAGAGTATGCAGGACTTGACAAATGATATGGAACATAAATTATCAATTCCCGACAAATTCCTACCCACTTTATGTGAATATCAGAAAAAAAGTGTTTTATGGCTGCTAAAAAGGGAAGTTAATCAAGAATCATTCCCAGATTTCTTTGAAAAACTAACTGCCAAGGATAATGAGACTATAGTGTATAAACATTTATACTCTCGTTTTATACAAACAGAATATCCAGAAGACATAACTTTACCTCCGGGTGGTATATTAGCTGATGAAATGGGTTTAGGTAAAACTGTTGAAATGCTGGCATTAATTTTATTAAACCCTTGCCTCAAAGTTTTTAACCCTGCCTTGGAGATGTTTTTTTCAAACATAGGTGCTAAACGTAAACGAGTAGAAGATGATGTATTTTGTATTTGCTATTCCAAATCAAAGCATAAGCTCATACAATGCCAAAATTGTTATCTGCTGCAACATTTTAAGTGCGTCGCTTCCTTTGACTCGGAAATGGACAATGATGAGGTCAATGCACCATACATATGTCCCAACTGCTGGCAGCTGGTTATACAAAAGTGCGGTTTGTTAAAAACTAAAGCTACTTTTATTGTATCACCCAATACTATTAAAATGCAATGGTTTTCTGAAATAAAACGCCATATACAACCAACATTGCGAGTTTTTCTTTATGAAGGAGTTCTAGCTGGAAAATGGATAAGTCCACGTCAATTAGCTGAGTATGATATTGTCTTAACGGATTACAATATATTAAAGGGGGAAGTATATTTTACATCTGATAATGTAAGTTTACGTGCAACCCGCAACAAACCACGTTCTATGAGAGCAAATACACCCCTTCTAATGTTGGACTGGTGGAGAGTACTGCTAGATGAAGCACAAATGGTGGAGTCAAATACATCTAAAGTAGCGGCATTAGTTCGTACAATACCAGGTAATTTACAGCTAGCATACACTTTAATGAAACATGATTAATGTACCATTTTAATTTGACTAAGCTATTAACCGCTGGGCTGTCACTGGTACACCAATACAAAAATCCTTAAATGATTTACAATCATTATTACAATTTATTGGTTTTGAGGCAGTAAGTGAACCTTATGTTTGGCATCAAATAGTTAATGAATTTGTACTAGAGCAAGAGAAAAATTTTAAAAAAGATAATACAACTACAAACTGCCCGGCCATGATAAATATTTTACAAACATGTATGTGGCGCACATGTAAAAAGCAAATAGCTTCAGAACTGGAAATACCACCACAACAAGAAATTGTTCATCACGTACAATTCGACAATTTAGAAAAACTCTTCTATAATGAACAACATGCTGAATGCCGTAGTAAGTTTTTAGAAAATGTACTCAAGTATAGTCAAAGAATGTCAACAATATCACCGCAAGCTATGAATATTGTAAGATCGGCTTTTTTTTTGTACTTCTCATTTTTCATAACATTTTATTTTAGATTTTACAACCTTTTTTAAAAATTCGCCAAACTTGTACGATTCCAGTTGTGGTGGCAACATCTGCCGCAAACAATAATTTTAATTCACAGCAACAGAAACAATTTTTGCAACCACAAGAGTTGCACGATTATTTGAAATCTACAAATGAAATTTCTTGTAAATCAGAATTACGCGCTATGGCTTCATCTCATAATGGTAAGTTACTTGTAGTGAATTGTCCATTTTACATCCAAGTTTCTGAATAATGCGAGTTATTAGAGAAACGGAAAACTGATCAAAATTGGCGATTCAAATATAATTAAGTTTTTATCTTTATAATCAATTATAATTGTTAAACTTTTAAGGTTTAGCTGCATTATATTTTCTACAAAAAAAATTTGACGAAGCGATTAGAAATTATGAAGCCGTATTAAATTTAGCCACTAATTACAGTGATATGAATATAGCGTAAGCAATAAATTATAATTAAAATTTTTTTAAAACATTTAAAAATTCATAAATTCATATTCATACAGAGTTGATAGTTTATTGCAAATTCATGCTTTACATAATATAAAGCAAATTAAAATCATACAATCCGAAATGTCTATACAAAATTTTGAAACATATGAAAATCAGTACAATCAATTAGAATGGAAATACTTAAGTACCTATGCCAGTAATTTGGCAACAGTAAAAAGTGCGTACGAGGCTATAATAGAAAAGATTGAGACGGAAATAACTGAGAATTTTATTACCACTATGGCAGATGTTTTAGTAACTCTTTCAGCAAATGATGAGGCTATTCTAATACAAAAAATACAGGAAGAATATATGACAACAATTGGAAAAACTAATATTAAACTTGAACAAATTCAGTCTATACGAACACTACTATTTGTAATAGAGTTATGGTTTAATAAGCTTAGTGATATTTTAAAATCATTAAAAAGTGACGTACAGAAATTAAATTATTTTAGCGAAAATGTACGATCACGTAATCAAGTAAGTCCTGCCATCTGGAGAGATATAATGCGATTGGTGAATTCTGTTTATGATTGTCATTTAAGTGAGATAAGAGTAAGTTTTAACTGCAACTTTATTTATTTATTTACATATTGATAATTAAAGTTGCTTAGGAAACGCAAAAGTCCAACAAAGAACAACAAAAAGAGTCTTCAGAGAAGAAACAATTTTGCGAAATGTGCCGCTTACGAGATTCTATAAATGTATTTGAGTGTCTTGTATTTGATAAAATTATTGATACGAATACAAATTATACTGAAGGTTTAGAAAATCCCTCCTTTGAAATGAATATATGTAAATGTGAGTTTAATTTTCTGTTAATTATGGAAAAAAATTTAGAAATTCTATTTTTCAGTAACATTCCATTTTATTAAAAATAAGCACCACCATTCAACTTCTTTAATAGAAAAGAATTGGTCTCATTTGGAAAAACTTCAATTGGTTTGCAAACGTCTCATTAAACTTTGGATCGAAATGGAATATACAATAAAAGCTTACGATGAACTGAATATGTGCAAATTGCGTATTACTTTAACTGAAGATCCTAATGATAAATCCATTTTTAAAATAATGCAAAATGAAATTGAAGGTCGTATAATTGAACAACAAAGTGAACTAATGACTGCCCAAAAACAATTCACTGTTAAATTGGCTAGGCTAAGATATATTAAACATTTAGAAGGAGACGACGATCCAGGTCCATGTCCTATCTGTCGATTAAATGAGGATGATAGAGTAAGTAAAAAAGTTTTCCTAATGTTATTGGTGCTTATTAATGTCTGTGCACGTATTTATGTACATATACATACATTTATTTTTAGTATGCTGTTTTGGAATGTGGCCATCATATATGTTTTCCTTGTTTAAAATCTATACGTTTATATATTAAAGGCAATCGTTTAAAATGTTCGATATGCCGTAATATACAACAGGATCAAAAGTAAATATTTTTTATTATTTAATTATATAATATTCAGACATGTCACAGAGAACAATTCCGTTCGGAATCGAAGAAAACATATTTGTTTATTAAAAGAAAGTGTATTTTGATAGTTTTCTGGCCTTTTAGATACAGAAAACTCCCATTCCGTTCATGAAAACAAAAATGGTTTTTTCGTCATTTTCGGAAGTACCAAAATATGGAATGAATTCCGTTTCCGAACGGAATTGTATGTACTCTGTGACATTGCTGATTATATAGAAGACAACTAGATGGGAAACTGAGAACAGTCTTACCTTATTCAGTTTTTATAATCATAATTCGTGAAATTGTATTAGGAGTATAAAAAGCCTGTCGTTTGAGTTTTTTTTTTTTAATTGGTAGACGTCAGATATCTGGGAATCGCTTGTAATCGATTTTGCGATGATGACGACAATATCTTTTAACCATAGACATACCTAGTCAAATCAATTTGGAATATTCATGTGGGTCAGTATTTCTTTTAAATATCTTGCTGATTTCAATTACATACTCTGTTTAAAATCGTCAGAATATGAGCTGTTTATCTCTACCACTAAAAGAGGTAAATATTACATTAGGAGAACTCACGCTTAGTAGTACATATAAATATCTTTAGATATATGTACTAAGATTTTTAACCACATATTGTGAGCGTCTTTCTTGTGGGTATTATAAACAAATCGAAAAAGTAGATGTTTTGTTTTTCACCAATTTTTTTCTAATAACAGAAATCAGAGATAGAGCGAGTAAAACCAAAGGCTTGTAAATAAATGTATGTACATACATACATAGTTTACCACATTACAGTTTAATGCATTTTGTTGTTGGGGTCTTGTAAACCGTGGTATATGTACTATATTACCAAGATATGCTAGTTTACTACTAAGCATGAATTCCGCTATTGAAAATATGTGGCTTGTTACACAGTTAACGTATGAATCAAAAAACAAGATTAAGCATTGTGCAGGCAAGTTACTTTTTTGTGTGACTTTGTGCAACAATGATAAAAACAAGATAACGCATTCCGTATGTTTACAAAATTCAACTGTTCAATATGACGTCACATCAGGATATAATACACAAGTTTGTTTACTTTTTTAGCTGTACTTTGTATCATGGAATTTGTGTATGTGCATTTGTGTACGGCTTACATTTTTACAATAAAAACTCATTTGCAATCTATGCTGACGTATGTCGTTATGTAGATACGCAATAGAAAATGTTTTTGTATGACTGAGTGCGCAATCTTTTTTTTTATTCATGCAGTTAATGTGTGTTTCATGAAACACACAAATTTTTGGCGTTAGTCACACCCATACATTATTGATTCGATTGTGCACCGCACGAACCCCAATTGGAAAGTCTTTTTCCGATTATTTTAAAACATACCAGCTTATTTAAATCGCAAAATCCAAAAATTATATGTATTTCCTCTTTCCTTCTTGTGTGGGTACAAATATATCACTTTTAAATTCAGTATTTCTCTCAGTTTCTCACTTGGGTCCTTATAGCGGTCCCTTTGTGATTAAGTTACTATTTTATCTACGATAACGTTACTTATAATAAGGGTAGATATTTCATTGCTTTAAAGTTTCAACTATGCTTTTCTTATTTCTTATAAAAAAACTTGCTTAAATTCTAGGCTATTTTACGTAAGTCGCACAAAAATAAAAACTGCCGAAAATGAGAAGATAAATGGTAATTTTTCTTCGAAAATCACTTATATAGTACGATTAATTTTAAAACTCCAAAGACAACAGAATGAAGAAAACCCAGAATTCGACTCCGAATCTTCTCTTGAAATGGATGCCAAAAAAAATAATGTCAAAATATTAATATTTTCACAATGGGAACCAATAATACAAGCAATTGCTCTAGCTCTCAAAGAAAATAATATAAAATACCGTGCACAATGTACACCTCAAACTATAGAAGAATTTAAGGTACTTATTAAAGTTATTCAATTCAAAAGATGCACTCTTGCGAAAATGAAAAATTTCAAAAACATAAAAACAACCCCATAGCCAATTATTTGTGGGAAATAAATGTCTTTGTTTTTGCAATTTTTCTTTTTTGCAAGAGTGCGACTATCGGCGTGAATACCTTTATCGTATATCTGATTAGTAAAAATATTTTAAAGACACGTACTATTTTTTTTTTTAAGAACCCAAATCTTGGTATTACCTGTCTGCTAATGCCTTTTATTAGAGGCTCAAAGGGCTTAAACTTGATCGAAGCCACTCATGTTTTTCTCGTGGAACCCATACTTAATCCTGGAGAAGAATTACAGGCTATAGGACGTATACATCGTTTCGGACAGCACAGGTGAACACAAAAATTAGAAGTTCTTCTTAAAACAATTTACATATTTATTATATTTTATTTTTAGAAAAACTTTTGTACATCGTTTCATTGTAAGTGAATCGATTGAGGAAAATATCTATAGTATGATTATATCGTCTTCATCTAGCTCAAGTAATACAACCGGTATACAACGTAGATGGGAATTTGATAATCTATCTTTAAAGGATTTTGAAAATTTATTTTCATTGCAACAAACTGGCGAATATGATTAAAAAAAGTGTATATGTACAATTGTTGTACAATGTAATTTTGTATTTGTCTTGTATTAAACTAATTTATTGTTTCCAAGTGATAGGCGAATAATTGTAAAGTCAAATTTATATGAAAAGCTCTTTTTTTAATAAGAATTTTTCTTATCTAAAATACGTTTTTGTTTTCGAAGTTTTCGTTCGAAAAAAGCTTTAGTTGAACTAAAGACCGCTAATTTGCTAACCGATGCATGTTAGCAAAGGGTAATAATTATTAAAAATCGTGAAAGCTGTTAAGAATCACAGGAAAAATCGCTTTTATTGCGAACATGGCTTAAATTCGCGAAAAATGTAAAACTTTTAAAAATTTCAAATTGGAAACAAAACTACAAATTATGTCGGTTAAAAAGAAGAAAATGTCGGAAAAAAGCATTAAACGCCTTAAAAAATGAGCTATACGGTCATGTCTTGACAATCGCACGATTTGAAATCGCAAAACGCCAGATTTATTTTATGGTGTTCTGAATCTCGTGCGTTTAGCTTGCGATCTGGCATAGTTTCTTACAAATATTCTAGTTCCCTTGAGCATAATTTTGCAATTTGAAGTCGCCAAACTTCTTGCTATTGCGATTAACAGATAACCTAATATGCGATTTCAAATTAGAATCGCCAATGTTTAGCGTTTTGCGATTGTCAGAACATGCCCGATAATTACATCAAAATCAGTGAAAAGTCGATTGCTAATTTTGGTTGCTTTATAGCTGTCAAAACACATTGTTAACTGGGGGGTTACCGCGTATTTCGATTCGAAAGAAATCATTTACGGATTCGAACAATTTGTACTGTGTATTACGATTTTCGTAATATTTGTTTCAAATAAACGGACGTTTTTTATACTTTATTGAAAACAAAAAATCACTTTCTTAGAAGCCACTCTCTATTACAAACAAACATTGTTCATCAAATTTCCCATTTTTTAAAAAATACAACCTCTGTCATCGTTTCGAACGATTACGAAAATCGTAATACACAGTACAAATTGTTCGAATCGAAATACGCGGTAACCCCCCTGGACTACCCATCAACTTGGTAGGAACAGTGCAACATATGTTTTGTCGCACATAAATCCTGCTAGTGTAGAATGTTCATATTTCGTTCATGTGCTGCCATCGCGATGCATCGTTGCCTAAACATTTGTCTTAGCAACCATGTTCACCAAACAATGTCATTTTCTGTCTGCAACCAAACGCACAACCGAAAAAATAAGCAAAGCAAAAATTATATAAACTAAAAATTGTGGCAAATCAGAACATGAACATCAATATGTATTCGCCACATACAAGAATATGAACAAATTAATTCCGTTGCTCTGTCGGCGTTATGTTCATGTTTTGTTCAAACCGATAGCTCATGAAGATGTGATGTAAAAAAGTGTGAGTGTCAAGGCGAATTCATAAAGGTGACATTTTCCAGTCATCTGTTTATTGTTTTGTGTGTATACTGAATGTCAAGTTTTGTTTACATTTTGTGAAAAAATTAATTCAAATTTAAAATGTTATACCTTGTTTAAAATTCAATAAAAATTTAAATAGTTGAAAAAAAAACTTATTTAAATTGAATAAAACAAAAAAAAAAGTTAAAAAATATAAACACAAGAAATTAAACATGCGTAAGGAATAAGTGGAGCTACAATTAATTTGCAATTGCGGGGTTTCTTTAGCAATTGTGTATATTTTATTAACAAAAAAATTTCCTTTTTTATATTTTCAACAAATATTTTTGACATTCACTCTAACTTTTTACAAAAACAAAATACATAGTATTTTTCAATAAAAAGGGATAGCTAACATAACTCTATCTCATGATGCGGTCACCTTTATAAATTCGCCTTGGTGAGAGTATTAAAATTTGAAAGCAAAACAAAACACAACCATGAAAGTAAAATATTATTTCACCATGGCTACTTTTGAGTATTGTGTACAGGGACAAACACTCGGTACTGAGTACTCAGTACTCAATACTTCTACAACACTTATCAGTCATTAATTACAATTAACGGAGGTATTTGTAAAATAAATTTGCAATATTATTTAAAAAACAAATTCATTAGTTCCATTATGGATGCTGGCGAATTAAAACAATTACAAGAAAAAAATATTGAAAAATTTCCAAACATATTGGAACAATTTAATAAGGAAGTAAGTAGCAACAAATTAGTTTGTTTTTTAGGAGTGGGAGAAGTAGTCATATTTATTATTATTGTTAAATGTAATTGGATCATAAAACCACAAAAAAAATTATGTAGTAATAATGTATGTTTTCAGAATACAAATCTTTTCAAATTTGACAAATTTCAAAAAAATGATTTGTGGGTGACATTGTGGAAATCGGTTTTTAATATACTGAATGATGAAGCTTTTGAGGAACATCACATATTGTGTTTAAATACTGTACGAATATTATCTCGCGATGAAGCGAGTTTACTTAAAAATAACATAGTTGATGACATAGGCTGTCTACTGAAGATGGCTCATTTGACAACCAACAGTTCCTTAGTTGGTGAACCTTCCCATGAACATGAATCTTCACTTTCCGTTAGTTCGTTAGATATTCTTGGTGATTTTAATATGGATCGAGTGGTGGAAGCTTTAAAATGCCTGTGCAACTTGGTCTTTCAAAATCCTGAAATACGTCGAGATTGTGTAAGACAAAATGTGGCCGATCAAATATTCCGCAGATTGTCTGCGTCTTTCCAGGTGCCAGAAAAAATAGAACTATTTGATATGAAGTTGTTGTTTTTAATAACAGCTTTAGAAACTTCAGTGCGTAGTCGTGTCTTGTTCGAACTTAATGGTTTAACTTATATGACCGAACTAATGGATGTAAAGCTACATAACACTCAGGAATTCTCCGACGGCCAAGTAGATGTAATAATTGAGATGTTGAAAGTTATGTTTAATATAACTTCTTGCACCGATAAAAGTCCTAGTGAAAATGAAATTCAAAGTCTTCACTTGACCAGTGTGATACGCGATTTGTTGCTTCGCTTTGGAGCCATGAGAAACGACCGTGAACGTCAAGTTGTTTCTCATTCTATTGATCTTCTAACCAATATTTCAAGCAGCTGCCTCAGTGAGCTAATGCTTAAGTGTGATAGTTCTTCTTTGTCAACCGAGAGTTGTCGTATCTTTGAAAATCGTAATGTTAGAGCTTTAGATATTATACTTAACTTTCTTCTCTACGCACTTGACGATTTGGAAAAAAATACTACGTCAAATAAAGAACTTGTGCAACCAGTTTTAACCATTTTAGTAAAATGTGTCTGCAGTAATTCTATCATGCGTCACTATGTTCGTAGCATTGTTTTGCCACCCCTAAGAGATGTCTACAAACGTCCTGAGGAAGGTAACGAATTGAGAAATTATTTGTGTCGTTTACTCATGAATCCCAACATGGTGGTGCGCAACTTATCCTATGAACTGCTGCTTGTTTGCTGCAAGAAAAATCCCAGTCGTTTAATAAAGCACTTTGGTTATGGCAATATGGCGGGTTTATTTGCAAATGCTGGTATTTTAGATTGTCGTAAACCAAATACAAGTGAATATTCATCAGATAGCGAGGACAGTGATACCGAAGAGTACAAACGCATTAAACACTCGGTTAATCCAGTTTTAGGTTGTTATATGCCACCAAGCACCAATCCATTGGATAATATGTCTGAAGAACAAAAAGAATATGAAGCTGAAAAATTGGCACAACTGGTAGATAAATTACATCGAGGTGGTATAATTAAACCGTGTCGCATCAATGAAGAAGGCAAACCAGAACCAGTTGATCATATATTAGAATTACAGCAAGAATTACCCCAACAAAAGATACAAGAAAAAGGTAAAGATTAAAATAAAACAAGTTATTTGTTAATTGCACCGTGCTACACATAATCTGCAAACTCCTTGTGTAGAATTTTTCGAAGTACTGATCGAAACTAACAAAGTTTCATTTGGATTTTGGTAGTTTAGCTACGGTTCGGGTCTTATGGCCTCATGTACGAGGAGTTTGCACTTGATGACTTCAAAAATTTTGCACAGTGTTATTAAAAGATAACATTAATATGTAACTTTTAGGTAGATTTATTTTAATTTAGAATTGAGATGGTTGGAAATAATAGTATACTGACATTATTTAAATTCTTAGGTTTTAAAATTGTCTTTATAAAATACAGCAGTATTAAAATTAACTACTACCTAAATTTGCTTTTAACTATTTACAATTTTATAGCTGTAATAATTATCAAATGAGGCCGGCCGTCAGCTCAAAAGTGGTGTAAGCCACATTACATTTATTTCATATTTGTGTGGCTAATGGCTATGAACTTATGTATTATAAGTAAAGCAAATATGAATAATGCTAGTAATTGGTAAAATAAGAGATAAACTAGTTTCTTATTTTATTTTCGCAGTTTTAATAAATTTGGCGTAGATAAGTCAGGTTATGAAAAATTGAGGCTTACACCACTTTTGCGCTGACGGCCTCAGATACTAAAATAAAAAAATATTTTTAGTGCAAAATTATTCGTATGCAGTATGCCCTAATTATAAAAACTACTAGTCTTATAAAATGGAAAAAGTGCATTTTCAAAATATGTTTGTATGTTGTAAATTTAACGAATAAAAATTAATATTAAGAATCGTTGCCATTAAGCGAAAAAAATTCAATGTTGTCAATCAAAATAATTAAATATATACTACGTGAATATGATAAGCTTCTTTCTTAAGTTAATTATATTATTTGGCTTTCAATGTGACCAAAGAAAATAAACTACATTATAATACCATACAAATCAATGCAGTACATACACGAATTTTATAATTTATTAAAATAAAAATAAATGGTACCTATAAAAGATAATAAAACACTGTATTTTGAAGTATCGTTTGAAATACATAGTAAGTTAAAAATAAGAACATTTAAAAAAAATCTAAGAAAGTCAAACATATCACGAATCAAAGTCACCAGCCAATTTATAAGGAAAATCTGAATTCTTAAAAACATTAAAATAAAAACAAATCAACAATTAGGTTAAAATCATTAAAAGCAGTAGAGTCTTCTAACATTCGTAAAACTGCTCTGGAAGGGAAAGTAGCTCGCGCGGCTTTGTCGGCCGTGTTTGTTTGCTTTTCGTGCGTTTTACATCGCTTTGTCTAGAGGCGTAACTGTATCGTGTTACAGTTCTTGCGTTTTCAGCATTAACCATAAGCAATAGCGTATACCCAAAAAATTTTAACTTGTTTTAGTTTGTAGATAACTAAGTAAAAACTCAAGAGTGACTGTACCATAAAAACTCAAGACGTTTTTATGGTGGAGATTAATATACCCTAGAGCGGATTCTGGAAGCTTTTCGCCTTCCTATACATAGGTCTAGGTCATTGATGTTCAAAAATGTTTTGCATATGTATTATGAGAGAGTTTCAAAATACAGAGATACGCAAAACTAATCGCACAAACTTTGTTTAAATTTAATAGAAATAAATTGTTTTGATTGTAAAATATTTATAATAATATCGTTTTTTACAAACAGTAAGAATTGGAAATTTTTAAATATTTACATTAAAAAAAATTCAATGTGAAGTGCGAGCATGTTTAGAAATTAAAGTTAATAATTATATCTAAAAAAAACTCCACTAAATTCTTCGACATTTATGCTTTTATGACAATTTCGTAAAAACATTCAAATATTTTTTTAATTTTATTACTTATCTTACACACTGTATTTGAAATAAGATCAACTCATCTACCGTACGTGTGCAACTAAATAAATGAGCGTAAAAAACAAAGGGGTGGGGCTTCTAAACAATTGTTTGCTTGAATGGACATCAATGGTCTAGGTTGTCTGAGTACTTGTGGATGAGGGTTCAATAAAATCGTGTGATACTCGGTGACATCTCTGAAACATACAGGTATGTCACAGAAACCAAATTCTTACGAAAGTGAAAATGAAAACCTTGTTTTTTTTTGTTTTTTTTTTTCAAAAAAGCAAAACAAGGTACCAAGGCGAATTCACTTAAAAAAGTTTTAAATTTCACAATTTTAATCGAAAATTATAGAATTTAGTTAAGATTCCCCAGAACCAACAGGAAGGTATACCAATTTGACACAAGGTTAGTAATCAGCTGTTGCTTACGTAGCAAGATAAGTTCACCTTGTGTAAATTCGCCTTGCAAGGTACGATATAAAAAATGTGGAAAATTTTACTTTCGTACAAATTCTGTGACATACCTGATAGTTTGACAAAAACTTTTGAGCAAGGCCCATTGAAAAGGTCTGCGCAAGAAGCCTGATGATCATTGTTTATGTCCTTTTTAGTTGTCAAAAGTTGTTTACATTTTGCTTACATGTGCATGTATACGTTTGTTTACGTTTATGGTATGCCACACATACACGTTTTTTCCTTTTGCTTTGTATATGTGGTAGTAAAGTTTTGACAACTAAAACGAATCGTTTTTTGTTTTTGTACAAGTAAGCAGACCTGATCAAAAGCAAGGCCCATCTGCTTTTGAGCTTTAAGGAAAATTAAAAAAAATGTCTTAAAATGAATAAGCTTAAAATGCAGAAATGTTGGCACTGAAATACGTTTTGAACCAAACTAAATACCTTTGCAATTCCCAAATTGAGCAAATATTTTGGTTTAGCTGCGTACTTTGGAAAATTCCTTTTTTTTATTAAAATATGTACTTGAGAATGCATTTTTACTGGCACAAAATATATGTAAATGTATATTGTTTATTATTCTATGTATTTTGACAATATTATAAAATTGGGCAGTATTTTTTTCTAAAATATGTATATTAGCTAAAATTTCACGTTTAGCGTTTCGAATAATGTTAAACAAATTTTGATATAGGACGACAACGATGTTGTGATTGATGTTTTTGTGCCATGTGATTATGCTGAGTCAACAGTTGATCCTGCTGATGATTTTGTTGGCCGTGAGTGATTTTATTATTGTAGTGACTGTTTGCTGACGTTTTGCTACGACCCGAACACGAGTTTGAATTGTAAGAATTTCTAAAAAGATCACTGCTAGAGCTGCCGTTGCCACTATTACCAGAAAGATCTAAATCTGATTTATGATAATCACGATGTTGGCCCTTAGTAAGAAGCTGAAAATAAATATTTTTAATCGGTGTACTGCCTGTTGTGATATTGGTTGTGGTCAGCTTCTTGGGTGTGTTTTTGCACTTATAATTTTTTGTATTTGTCATTTCCTCTTGCTGTTGTTTTTGTTTGGTATTTTTAAACGTTTCACGACAAAAACTTTTAACTTCATTTTTATAACGTTCGATTTCTTCTTCTAACTTTTTGAGGCGTCTTTCATAGCAAAGTCTTTCTTGAAGTTTAGAAGATTCGCTACTGGGCGTGTTATTTAAAGGTATTACTTCCGATTTTGAATAACGTATAAAATTATTTACAGTGGGTAGTTGTGTATGTTTGTTAACATGATCCATTTTACTTTTCACATCATTTTGGTTTTTATTCAAAGCCATTGCACTTCTATGCAGTCTCTTGGTGTAGTTATTTCTTTTTAGTGATTCTGTGGTATTTTTTTGTTTAGTAAAGTCCACTTCATTAGTGGAAAATCTTCTAGCGTTAATTTCATTTAATTCGCTAGTAACATTATCTAATAATTGATCGCCTATAATTTGTCTGTGCAGCGGGGAATGATGATGACTATGTGATTTACTGCGCTGCAAATGTCTTTCTTCGTTAAAAATTGGCTTTGGTTCATTATATATGCCATCTCCTATATTATTAATACTTTTGGTACTTTTACTTTTTTTTAAAATACTAGATGTTTTTTTTAAGGTCCTATTTACAGTGTTACTAAGATTTATGTTACTTTGTTGCTGATTATCGTCTGAAATATTGGTGTTATGTTGCTTAATTCTTGTTACTTTTTTCTGTTCAGACTTTTCTTGCAGATTTTGAAGATACTTGTTTTCTCTGTATTCAAAAAATTAGTAATAATCTGAAAAAACCTCAAAATAATTTTATTTACAAGAATACCTGTTTCTTATCGTATTTATGGAGCTTTTGTTGTTATCTAACACTTTGTTTTTTTCTCCATGTGTTTGCACAATTTCATATAATTTTGATCTGTATTCGGGGACAGTTAGACGCACATCATCACGAAATGGCGGCAATATATCTACATTAAGTTCTAATTCCGGTATAGAGTTACGAAATCTGTTGAATTTTTTTATTTAAATATGATTTTGTTTTAAATAATATGTATGTACTAACTTTTCCACATAAGTATGATTTAATGCTTGACTGGCTGTTAAACGTCCCATTGGATCTAATACAAGAAGCGACTTTACCAAATCCAACGCATCACCTGAGGCTCCACTTAGTATATCATTTAATGTGATTTTTCTGACAGAAAATTTTAGGAATAGTTCAATTCTAATTAAATATTTAAGAAACAAAATAAAAAACTTACTTTTCTTTCAAAACTTGTTTGTTTAATAACACAGAACCAAACCCCGCACCAACTGAACGAATTTCATGCTCCGTTATATCAGGCAAAGTATATACTATTTTTTCAATCTTTAAAGTTAAAAATTTTTTTAAATAAAAATGTTTTTAAGCAGCAATAAGTATTAGTTTCTTGTAAGGCCAAATAAATAATATTAAATAATTAAAAGGATAAATAATGAATAATATATTTTAACATTACCTGGTTTATAGTGCTACTTCCTTGAAATATCGGCTTGCCTCTTATCATTTCAGCTAATATACAACCTAAACTCCACATATCAATGCCTTTGGTGTATCTAAAATAAAACAAAAGGATTCAATTACAAAAAAAAAAAAAAAAAAAAAAAATCAAAAGAAAATCGTAAAATCTTAAGAAAAGCCATTTAAAAAATTAAAAACGTTTGGTATGTACTATTTAATAAACACTCTGAAAGCTTTCTTATGCGAGTTATGAGCTAAAAGAACGACGAATATTTTTGTTTACATCGTTACTATAATTTAGAATTTTTTTTTTTTAAGTTTGAGACATAAAACTCGATAGTAAAAGTAGATGTATTTTATGGAAAGTTTTAGAACTATAAGAAATAAAGGAAGGACCTTTCCTAAATTTTTTATAGTTCTTAAACTATGCATAAGCTTTTTTATATACATATTCTTTATTAAGTTTTATGTATCAAACTCAACGTTCTCAGTTTTGGGGATTTATCCCCAAACTTGGGATTTATCCCCTAACTTGGGATTTTTTTTTTGTAAATGGGGATACAAATTTCGTGAATATCCTCAGGTGATTTTTTTTTTGGGAAAAACACTTTTTTCGCTAGGGGATTATGGTGATAATCAGGGAAACCAGAAATATGTTCTTAAAAACGCGTTTTATGCGCATTTAATATGCAGTAAAAACTTGATAATATGCCCTGAAAATTGTTAAAAATATGCCCCAAAAAATTCAAAAATTGCTAAATTAAAACAAAATATTCAACAATTTAATAACAGTTCCATTTAATAACAAGTAAGAAAGTATAGTCGGTCAAGCCCGACCATATGATACCCTACACCACAGTATATAAAAACACATCATGCTTATGTGCCCATGTAAATATGGATTTATCTATGTTTATAAATTTCATTAAAATCGGTTTGATAGTTTCTGAGAGGAAGAAATTTCCCCTTATCTTTCCTCGTGGTCCCACGATTCGGCCCATTTTCAATAGGCTTGTTCCTTGTGCCAATAAGAACCTATGACCCAAATTTTATCAAATTATCTCCAAAATTGCGACCTGTACTTTGCGCACAAGGTAACATGGACAGCCAGCCAGGACGGACATCGTTAGTTCGACTCAGAAAGTGATTCCGAGTTGATCGGTATAGTTTAAGGTGGGTCTAGGACCACTATTTAAAGGCGTTACACACATCAGCACAAATGCATAATTCCCTCTCCACTATTTTGGTGTGGGTATAAAAACAATCCTAAAATTCTAATCGGTAAAGCTCAAGCACCATAGTATTTACAGACGAATTTTCGAGATTTTACTTTATTTGGAAACGATGGGCATCGGCTCACAAAAACAAAGTTTTGTTAAGAGGTTGAAATTCATATGTATGAGTTATTTGTGCCGAATATTATCTTGATATTAACAACCGTATGAGATTTTTTGTTTTAAAGGAATTTAGGTACGGTCTCTAAATTGTTTATTTATGTTAACATATAAAAGGAAGTTAAAGCCATTTACAGATGGAAGTTTTGGGCAAATGTAAACTGATTCAAACAAAGAGTTTAATTTGCAGGACAATATTTTTGTGGCGAATTTAATCTAAATTCCAACATAATTAGATGGTTTACGGACACAGAGGGTTTAATTTGGAAAGAAATTTGTATGGGGAATATGTTAAATTATAGACCGATTCTCACCATTTACATAGACTTCGTCCTAAGAACAATTTAAATGTATTTACGAAATTTGATCTAATTGTCTTCAAGATTACAACTTGTACTTTGCGCACAAGGTTAACTTGGACCGGCAACCAGCCAGACGGACTGATGGACATCGTTAGATAACTTTAAAAAGTAATTCTGAGTCGATCGTTATACTTAAAGATTGGTCCAGATTTCTATGTGTTACACACATCACTAAAAACGTATATACTAATTGATTTTTCCTTAATTTTTGCTTATTCATTATAAAATTTTAAAATAACATTTATCTAAAATGACAACCTGCTTTGTCTTAAAATTTTCGATTGGGTATTAAAAAAAAGCTCTTGTAGGCATCTAAAAATATTTCAAATGTATCAAAATATGCCCAAAAAAAGCAAAATATGCGCTTTAAACTTAAAAAAATGCAGCTAAAAGGGTTCTTTTAACTAATTTATGCAAAAAAAAGCTGCAAACGTTAAAATATGAAATATGATGGCAAAATTCATAAAAAGCCCTAAAACTGATAAATATATTGCTAATGCCTTTATTGGTCGCACAAGGAAAAACATGCAATTGCATAATTATGGTTTCCCTGGTGATAATATATTATTTATATACGCCATTTGTGCAAGCCCGGTTTGGTCAAGACGTTGGTGCAAAATAAAGTTTTTTTTGGGTCCGAAGTTTTTTTTGTCATACCAAGACGCTGGCGGTTCAATACCTTTTCAAGAGATTGCTGAAATAATTTTAAATATGATTTATGTACCAACATGTAATGCAGTATGAGTTAATAGAATCTCTTCTTAGAATAAATACACACTTTAAAATAATTCAGTTTGCTGTGACAAATCTATTTCTTCCTCTGAAATGCTAACACTTTTTAATACAAACAACATGTAAAACAAAATTGCATTGGCTGATGAACCAGAAGTTTTTTAAATGATAAACATTGATGCATAATTATTTTTATTGTGCGTCTTTTTAATTTACTTATATTACAAATAAAATTAGTTTTAATTACATAACATTATTTTATTTTTTCGGATCTGTGGGTATTTTTGGGGATAAGAAAATAGCTATTTTGGGGATTTTTGGGAATAAAAATTCGAAAATTGGGGATAAGGTATAAAATAAAACTGGGAACCATGCTCAAACTTTTAAATATTTAAGTGTTAGATAGACTTTTTTAAATAAAAGTAACGATATGTAACTTCAAAAATGCTTTCTTTTAAATCAAATTGTTCTTGAGATTTTAAATGTATTTACCTTTTACTAGCCACTAGTATTTCTGGTGCTCTATACCATCTTGTGGCAACATAGTCGGTAAGCAACAACTCTGCCGGTTTATCTGTGTCCATGTTATTATTTTCACCACTTAAAGAATGATTTGCTACAGAACGGGCTAAACCAAAATCGGCTAATTTGCATCTTAAAAAAATTTGTTTTTTTTTTTGTAGGTCTCTTTTTGACTTTATGTATGTAGCTTTAGAAATTACCTGCACTTACTATCGATTAAAATGTTACTGGGCTTTAAATCTCTGTGTATTACATTTCCCGAGTGTATGTACTTTATAGCATTGATCAATTGATACATGACATAACGTTTGTGTATATCTTTTAAAATAGTGCCTCTCTTAATAATATTGTGCAAATCACTTTCCATATATTCAAATATTAGATAAATGTCCAAGTTATTTGAAGCTCTGTAATGAATAAAATAAATGTGTTAACGTTTTTAATGAAAGTTTCGAAATTACAATTATTAATTAATTGATTTTTATTTTTTTAAACGAAACTAAAAAAAATTAAATTTAAAAAGTAAACAATTAAAAGACATCATATATAAAATTAAAAAAAATTTTAAGATAAAAACATATGTTCATTTCCACCGAAAGGTCCACCGCAACAAAAAAATTATAAGTTCTTGAAAAGACTTTGTTTTATCATATTTTAACAGGAAAACAATCAAATTTAATAAAAGTAAAAACAAATTATATTTATTTATAACACATATCGAGATTTATGAATGCAAATTCGAACAAGTGCAACTTTTCTTATTTGGATATTTCTATTGTACGTTTTGCTATGATATCTAACAGTTCTTTAAGAGAGACATTATGCATTGACTTTTTCTCTCTAAAACCTTTCGGGAGGTACAAAGAGTCAAAATAGAATGCACAAGAAACTATGCGATTGCAAATAAATGCAATTTCTGTGGTTTTCATGGGCAACCGCGTATGTCTATTTTTTCGATTTTGAAATGTTGATGCTATATTGCTTAATTTTAAGCGCTCTTTACATTTTTTAAAAAAATTTTAAAAACAGATGGACCCATTCCGATGTTTTAACTCAATTACAAAGTTCAAAAGGTGCAATATCTAACCCATAGTTTGATCTAGAATGGTTTTTTTGGCTCTCCTGAAAAATTTTATTTTAAGACATACGCGGTTGCCCATGAAAACCACAGATTTTTTTCTTTGTATTATCTCATATTTCGATGTCATGTGCGACATTGAAAAACATAATTTTCTATCAATGCGTCGAAAGTAAAAGTTGAAAGCTCATCAAATTACCAGGCCAAACAGAGATTTTTTATAATATTAAAATAAAATAAAAATTTCTGTGAAATAGCAAGATTTGTGATCTTGGTACTTATATAAAGTTGTTCACGTGCGACATCGTAAGTGTGAAAATTAATAATTTGAAAATAATTTTTTATATATGTAAATGATTTATTTATGTTAATACATATATACATTTCAATAATTTAAATCTAGATGAGCAAAAAAAGCACTAAATTCAAAAATAAAGCCATATTCTAGCCATTAACAATGATATACGATACGATGAGATTACACTTTAAATAACGATGCTATATACGTATATAAAACAAAAAGGGCTGTAATGTAGGGCGTGGCAAAACAATTTTTTTAAAGTTTTTCAAACTTATTAAATATACCTTTTATTTTAGGGCGTGACTGATGAAAATATTATTCCTTGTATTGGCTTCTACCTGATTTAATGAAGTATGTGTGTGAAAAAGAGAAAAGCTTAATTTGTAGGCGTGTAATAAAAGTGGGCATTTGAGGAAGGATCCGAGATGGCATAAGTGGCGCCCAGAATTTGAGGTCGGATTAAAAAGTCACTAAAGACAAAAATGAAGCCACTATCAAGCCATGAAAAACGATATGCAATATGATGAGATCGGACTTTAAATGGCAGCGCTAAATATAAAAAACCAAAAGGGCTGTATTTTGGGGCGTGGCAAAAAAAAATGTTTCCTGTTTTAGAAACTTCATTGACATATCTTTCATTCTAGGGGGTGACTGGCCCAACTTTTTTTTTGTATGGAGGTCGACCCGGTCTAATCAACATAATATGTAATAATAATAATATATGTAATAATGTAATATATGTAATAACATAATATATTATATATCATGATGGAAAAAAATGTCATGTGCGACAGATCACGTGCGACAGCGATTAAAGCTAAATAAAAAAAAGTATACATTATTTTTATTTAAAATGACAGCCATATTTAAGAAATATAAGTGCATAACATTCTACAATTTTTTGCATTCAAATATTGCCTCAGGTTTCGCTGAAATTGGCATTCGAAAAAAATGGCCACAAAAACCACTTCTGTTTTCGTCACGTGCAAATGCCTTGTTTTTTTCAATTTTCTTGAAAACGAAACAATTTATCAAAATGAACAATAGCACCAATTATATGGCTAATTAAAAGCTATAACTTGAATCTATTGCCAAAATAAATATACGTTTTATTTTGACTTTTTTTAACTTTAAATGTGTACGATGGTCACGTTCGACATGATGGAAATGCCCATATAGAAGGATGAGTCGGGTATCTGATTCAAGTATGTATAATATATTGATCTTTATGAACTAGTCTAGAATAAAATCTATTGTTTTTGAAAATTTTGCTTTTTATTTTTTTTTTTTTTTCTTACTTTATTCTAGGCGAATTCACTACAGTGGTCCTAAAAGTATTGCTTATAACTTTTTAAGCTTTATCATTGTTGGATGTCAAAATTTTGTTTAAAATCGTTATTTATGTTTTGTTTTGTTTCTTTTTTTGACATTGTGCAATGATTAAAAAAAAAAAAAATTGCTTGTGGCTTTTGTACGAGTTGTGCTTGTTGTAGTACCTAGATTACCTGTAACGAATTCGCCTTGCTTTTATTTTTGTGTTTATTATATTCGTAACTGTGTTGTATAATACGAATTTTGGTAAGTTTGACAAAGTTTGAACGTCTTCGAAAATTAAGTATCGTGACGATGTGTATTTGTGTGAAATGTATTGGAATCACTAAAAAAAATTAAGCAAAAAAATCGAGTTAAGGTTTTTCTAAAAGAAACCCGTGTATTGTTAGCTAAAATGCAAAAAGGCGGAACTAACAAAAATATAATTTTACAGGAGAAACAAAAAACTTTGTAAAATGAAAACTATAAATATGTCATAAAAAAATGCATTGATAAGTCGTCCATGGAATTCTTAAAACAATTTCATAATGTTCTGTTGGAAAAAAAATTTGAATACCTGCGGCCGTATTCTGTAATTCGCTAAAGCTAAATCTCTATCGCTAAAAATCTTTAAAGTTGATTAAGCGATTTTTGGCTACGAATGCAGTACTGTAACGTGCATTGCTAAATTTGGCAATGCCATAACAATTTAACTCACCGCAATTTTAGCTTTTATTGTCTTTACTAAAATTTTTAAATTTTGTATTCTCTAGGGTATTTAAGCGATAGGGATTTAGCTTAAGCTAAGCGAATTACGGAATACGGGTGCTGAATACCAAATAAACACACATTTAGCTATGTCCCTTTGTTTTTGGTTAATAAAACCGTAATTTTTGACAGCAGAAGCGTACAATTTTGTCAAGACATATAGTTTTATGGCATTCATAATAATCAATCAAAAACTCGATTTTGAATTTTTTGTTAGTTACGGCCTTTTTCATTTTAGCTTACGATATGCATGTTCTAGTTATCAATATAAAGTGTATTTAAGTCGAACAAATTTTGAAAACAAGCGTGTGTACCAATTATCTTTACAAGACCAACTCTTAAAATTAGGGAAAAGTACTGTCATAAATTCTTATCGTAAATGACATTTTCCTCGATATTTTTCTCATTTTTCCTGAAAAATGTATGAGGAAAATTAAACAAGGAAATTTAAACAAGTTACTTTCGAATCAAAATATTCATATAATAACATATTTATTTAAAAAACTTACTTGTAAACGTTGTGTAATTTGACAATGTTTGGATGATTACGGAAGGCTTTTAGAAATATTATCTCACGAAATGTACGCTGAGCATCAGTTTCATCACGAAAAGCATCAAAAATCTTTTTCACCGCAATTGTTTCATTCGTACGTTTATCCAAAGCTTTCCATACAATACCATATGCACCTTTGCCTAAACGCTAACGAATTTTAATCAATATTAAAAACACAAAAATTTAGATACATTTTTCAACGTAATACCTTTTTAATGTCAAATATTTTCGATATGCCTTCATCGATTTCGGACATCTTATGCTTTTCCTGGGCTTTCGTTGTCATAGCGTCTGTTTTTTCTCTATGTTTTTTATAATTTTCAGTAGATTAATGAAGGATATAACAACAGATTAGTAACCAATGTAAACTGTTACCGTATTGTGTGATATTGTATGTTTTTTATTTGTTTCAAAATTTAACACGCTGCTATTAAAATGCATGTAGTTTGAGGACAGTTTTAAATGGAATATATGTTTTGTTAAATCGATGAAAAAGATAAAGAAACACTTAAAGTTTTTTTCAACCTAGTTGCAATAATAGCTGTTACAAATATAAATATCTAGGTAAGTGTATATTATTTTGATTGAAATATTTAAATTGTTTATTGAGAATGTGAAAAACAGAATTGTTTACATCAAAAAATAATGCATTCTAATAATTGGTACCATGTACAAAATGGGACTCTAAGGTCGTTTTGCTTTTCTTAAATAGAAAATAGTTATAAAAGCTAAAGAGCAATTAAAGATGTGTTTGCATTAAGCAAGTTATTTTTGAATGAAATCTTAAAAGGATATAAAGGACATTGCTTTGTTTTTACACTTGCAATTGAAACAATTACTGACTAATAAAAAGAATTGTTAATTTAAAAAAAAAAAAAAATTTTCAACTGAAATCAGACTTAAGAGAAAATTATGACTGTAGACATAATTTGCTTAAGATTTAACAAAAATATTTAAAATGTAATGGAAAACAAGCGCAATTTGATATGGTTTTTATACATTTTAAGTGATTCTATACCCTCTTCACTTTGGTGTCGTAGTATAAATATGCTCAAGGCGAATTCATTTTTACATAAATTCGCCATGAATATGTTGTTTTGCAAACAATTTGCATGATTTAAAGGGCCAAATACACTTGTCAAATGCTTGTCATGCAGTTGAATTCACTCGTGTACGTGTGCTGGACGTAAAATTTGCCGTGATGTCAAGCATTTTGATTGTGTTCAGACCTTTAAAGGCTTAAGTACACTTAAAGAGTCTGTACACTGTCAAAATTTCTTATCAAGCGCAATGGGAGTATTAGTGAAAATGTGTTTGTATGTGTGACACTGACGATGCTGAATAAGAAATAAAAAATTTAGATATTTCGCGAATGCACGAGTGAATACGCCGTGCTGTCAAGCATTTTGAATGTGTACATACCCTTTTACAAATGTTACGTCCAGCACACGTACACGAGTGAATTCGCATGCATGACAAGCTCATGACAAAACATAGATTCTTGCTTGTTCTTTTAGATATCTCATTAAACATACCTATTTACACATAACTTACTCTTAATATATGGATGTAGATATATTTTTTTTTTAGTTGTTTTTTTTATTCAATATCTTCTTATATGAGTTAAACATACATAAAATAAACATATGTATGCATGTATTATGCAGTATATAAACAGATTTAAATAGAAAAGTTTCTTGAACACATGGATATGCAATTACTAAAATGCAGTACAATATATTTAAAACGCCTTAACTCACACAACACAAAATATTTGAAATTAGCTTTGTAAGTTTAAATTTCGACGCCGCGAAACTTCTTGTGTATAGTTTTTTTTTGCTTATTATTTTTTTTTTTAAATCACTTCTAAGAAAAAATACAAAATATATTTGAAATATTATGAGGTAGATGACGTTCAACTGATTTTATATACAATTTTAACACTGATTGCTTGATTTTTCTAATAATATTTTGTTTTATACAACACAACCAATTAACCAACCACCATTTCAATTTGTTTTGGTTTCCTTAAGGATAGTGTTGGATACATGTATCCATTTTGTTATTTTGTTTACAATTGTATAATTAGGCAAGTGTTGGCTTAGCAACAGGATATTTAGTGGGCATTTAATATAAATAAAGTAAAATTTTTGTTAAAAGAAAAAACAATTGTGCAGCATTTAATATACATACATATGTAGGTACCTATTCAAATTGAAACTACAAATTATTCAATATTTTTTCGAAAATTACCATGAAATAGGTAGGTATACATAATAGCCCAATTCACAATCTTGTGCAAATGGTCTTGCATCGTAGCATTTGCAAAATCGTATAGTAAATACTGTAGTATACTTTTGATTGGCTTGGTTCACAGAGTGTTAGCTGTCGATTTACAATCAAGTGTTGCAAAAGTCGAGTAAATATAAACTATTGGTTTTAGGCGTTGCATATTTGCAAAAGAGTAGCAAGTGCATTGCTGTATATTTTGTTGGTGTAGAGTAAAAATATACTATACCATTTTGCAAATGCTCCCAAAAGTATGCTACAGTATTTACTATACCATTTTGCAAATGCTACGATGCAAGACCATTTGCACAAGATTGTGAATTGAGCTAATAATTTTAAAATAAATTAATGGCGAAAGGTACCATAAAACCTTTTGTTTAAACCTTTTTAAAATATACGATAAGAAAGTATTCGAATAAAAAGTTTGTTTACTTCTTATTAACATCACTATTATTATGTATTTTATTTTTGTTTAATATTTTTGAACAATAATTTGTTGTTTTTAACAAAAAAACAACTACACCTTTTCCAGTTGTAATTCAGAAAGCGTCAATTGTAATTCAGATTAGTCAATTGTAATTCAGAAAGCGTAAATTGTAATTCAGATAAGTTAATTGTGATTCAGAAAGCGTCAATTGTAAATCAGAAATGATCAATTGTAATTCAGAAAGCGTCAATTGTAATTCAGAATATAATAAATATACAAGGAATTATTTATGAATATCTACCTATTTAGCTTTTTTTATTGTAATAAAATAAAAATAAATAGTAGTTAATTAAATTTCTTTGTTTTCTGAATTACAATTGACGATTTCTGATTTACAATTGACGCTTTCTAAAATACAATTGACAATTTCTGATTTACAATTGACGCTTTCTATTTTTCTTTTTGGCATAAACTTTTCTTGATCACACTATGAAAGTTTTCTTTCAGAAAGTCTGAGTTTATTGGTGAGAGAGGAAGATAACATGCTATTATTCACTCCCCTCTCACCAATAAACTCAGAATTTCTGAAAGAAAACTTTCATAGTGTGAACCCAGACTATATATTCTCTAATCTACATAGAGACAAAACATAGTCAAACTGCGTGCTTGATTTTTAATTTCCTCATCTTTTGTCATTTTTAAAAGACTTAACATTTTTCAATAATACTTATTTTTAAAAGCTATTATTTCACTTACAATGTACATTAGACTGGTCGCATCTTGTATGGGATTTTTTTTTTAAATTTAATTGTTTGCGCTGCTTAAAATATGAGGTTTGGTGTAAGAAATCATGATCTAATTTTTCAGGTCAATCCGACGGTGCCTAGCCGTGCCGGGTGGGGCCCAAAGATCCCCATATTATAAAAAAACATATTTTCTATCAGATCTTTATAGTTATACTAGTTGAAAAGAAAAAATATGGCTTCGTTACGATCTTCCGCAGAGAAAGTACTTCAAGTGTGCCAAATTTCAGCTTCCTATGTCATCAGATGGCTTCAGAAAGTTGCGGAAAGAATAGGACATACATGCAAACATCCTGACATACTAAGAAATTATATATTGTATAGATAGATTAACATATGTTCGCGCAACTCAAAAACGCTTTAGCTTATTGAAAAACTAAAAAAAACCGAAATTACCCAATAAAATTTACTTTAAGAAAGGTAAAACGTTTTTCATATATGCGCAGTCGTTTTAGAAACATAATTTTTTTTCTGGAAAAAAAATAATTTTTTTATTAAAATTTCGGAATTTTTGTTTTTAAAAATTCATAAAAAATTGAAAAATGCAGCTATGCTTCTAATTTTATGCAGACATATCGTCAGCTCATTACTGGTTTGACCTACCGACCATTTAAAAAAAAAATGAGTTAGGTATGAGGAATATATTTTTTTAATACCCTCTTTCTAAATCAAAAACCTGTTTCGCGAAAATTTTTATGGTTTCTGAGATATAAAGCATTAATTTTGCTGCATATCAACTGTTTCAAAAATTTTTAAGTACTGTTTTGCTCTACAAGCCATTGTTTGGCGATTGCAGCAAATTCTTCATACAAAAACGTACAAAATAAATTTTACTGTTGCTTTGCTGCATTGCCGTAAGAAAAAATATAGTTAAAGCAAAAGCAAAATAAAATGACAACAAGAAAATTAATTTGTGAAAAATAGTTTTATAAAATAATGGACCCAACCAAGTGTACGATTTGCTATGATATGCAAAGTGTTTTTAGCCTACAAACGAAAATTGAATATGTACAATCTTACAGCAACCATTATTATGCCAAATATACCAACTTTTACTTATTGTGCCTTGTGGACGGAAGCTCATAGCGGTCGGAGTGGTAACGACATTGCTAGTGCTTTAATTAAAATTTTAAATGAATTAATAAAAGATTATCCACTAATTTAAACTTTGACTTTATGGAGCGATTCTTGCGTACCTCAAAATAAAAATCAAATTAACGCAACAGCAATCAAAATGTTATTTAAACAAAATAATATTGATGCCGTAATACAAAAGTCTTCAGAACCAGAACATTCTTTAATTCAAGAAGTGGACTTTGTCCATGGTGTTATTGACCGGTACTTAAAGAATATTGAAATTCATAGTCCTCTTCATTTACTAAATTTGCTTAAAACAATGCCAAATAATAAAACAAAACTTAAAGTTATGGAAATGCTTCCGGAAAATTTTCGCACATACTCGTTGGAAGCAAATAAAATGGACTTTCGAAAAGTCCCTTTTGCTAAAATTTAAGTACTTCTATACAGTTCAAATAATGATTTATGTATAAATTATAAAACATCTACCAGAGAGGAAAAATATAAAAATGCAATTTGTGTTAAGTCTGCATCAAAAAATTGTTTGAAAACTCCTGAGAATTTGTTGACGAATGTTTTAAAAATATCAAAACCATCATTTATTTCCAGCGATAAAAATAGAGACATAAAAGACTTGCTTATATTTCTTCCACGTGTTGATAAAGCTTATTATAAAAATTTACTCAATATTAAAAGTTTTAAAATTTCTTTTTACTTTTGCATTATTTAAGTTGTTTAATTTGTGGCTTTTTATGTAACTTTTCATAACAGTAGAACTGTTTTTGTAAAGTAAAATCAAATAAAAAAACTATAAAAAAAAATTCATCTCAACAAGTTACACAGCAATAAGTCTGGGATCACACTATGAAAGTTTTGTTTCAGAAAGTCTGAGTTTATGGGTGAGAGGGGAAAAAGGAACAGCATGTTCTCTTCCCCTCTCACCAGTAAACTCTGACTTTCTGAAAGAATACTTTCATAGTGTGAACCCAGACTAAGTATACGTATGCAGCACAAAAACCCACTTTTTTAATTTTTTTTTTAAAAATGGCGTATGCGGCACAAAACAATATTTTTCATTTTCAAAAAAAAAAAAACTATTAAATTCTAACTTTATTCATGAAAGTGCGCAAAAATTAACATTTTTCTTCAAAACATATACCGGAAGCAGTGGTAAAAATATAAAAAAATTCTATCGAGTACATTTTGAGAAATCTTCATGTAAATCTTCTTTGTCGTTTTTCTCCACTCCGACTTTTTGGCATATGCGCCAAACCAATACTGAGCTGACGATATAAAAATCAACATTGCAAACAAAACAAGCTATAGATGATTAAAATCTGTAAACAACTTTTGATTTTATGTATTCACAAAAGATGTGGCGGTTTAATAAAATTCTTAAATTAATTAAAATTTTTTGTCTTTTGTGAATACATAAAATCAAAAGTTGAAGAATAGCTGCATTTTTCAATTTTTTATAAATTTTTAAAAACAAAAATTCCGAAATTTTAATAAAAAAATTATTTTTTTTCCAGAAAAAAAAAAATCATGTTTCTAAAACGACTGCGCATATAAGAAAAACGTTTTACCTTTCTTAAAGTGAATTTTATTGCGGAATTTCGGTTTTTTTTAGTTTTTCAATAAACTAAAGCGTTTTTGAATTACGCGAACATATGTTGTGCAACCTCCTTAATTTTCGAAATAACGGTATATCGGCATTTTGCCGATTTTTTGCCCCTAAATTATCGAAGTGCCGATTTGCCGATTTTTGCTCCAAAAATGCCGATTTTTTGACTAACACGTAAAAGGCGATTACTTTTTGTTTGTTTGATAATAATACACTAACTTTAAGCGATACTGAAACAGTTGTAACATTGAAAAGAGACAACTGTTATTAAGTCAGCGCTGCTACTAAAGAAAAAGGGGTTAGTTTTATTCAATATTAAATGCAGTGTTTGTAAAGGCCCAAATACACTTGTCAAATGCTTGTCCAGCCGGCGAATTCATCGTGTACGTGTGCTTAACGTAATATTCGCCGTCATATCTAAATTTTTTGATTTTCTATCCAGCATCGTCGGTGTGACACATACAAACATATTTTCACTAATACTACCACAATGCTTGATGAGTATTTTGATCAATGTATTTGGGCCTTAATGTGTGTTGGGTTAATACATTTTTATTTGAAAAATATTCCACTATGAAGAATTAAAGGCCAAAGTTAAAAAGAAATAATTTTTAAACCTAAAATAGTTCAGTTAAAATTTTTTTTTCTATTAGAAAAATATACAACACTTTATATTTGTGTTTGAAAATGGATAGATAAATACTTACAAAAGAATAAAGGTAAGATAAATTTATATTCACTATCAATGAATATAATTTAAATAATAATTACTTTGATAATTAAATAATTTTTTTTTTTAGATTATAACGCAATTGAGGACGATGTTAGTACATAAATTAAATAGCCAATTCTTATGTAAGGAAAATTAAATAAATTTGCAAACTTTTTGGCAAAAAATTTCAGATTTATAACGTGAACATTTTATGGCAGCATTTAGTACAATTTTTGGTCCTTCCACATTCTTCGCAAATGTGGAAAGAATTTTTTAATGTAACAGAGTTTTGATGTTCTCTGGAAAATTTATCTTTTCAAGTTATTCGTTTTTTAAAGATTATTTAAAAATTAATAATTTAAACTCAAATATTTGTAAATGGAATATACTTAATTATAAGAAAGTTAAAAAAAAACTTTATATTTAACTACAATTTCTTTGTAAAACGTTTATTTTGATTGATTCTTTTGAAATTTCATAAGTTATAAGCATTAGATAATTCTGAATTGTTCTTATTTGTAAGTAAGAATATATTTATTGTATTTAAAATAGGTATTTTTAATTTGCCGATTTTTTTGTATTAAAGTGCCGATAATGCCGATTTTTTTTTAAAATATGCCGATTTTTTATCAAAATTATCTGGCACCCCTGTATGGGGGTATCAAATGAAAAAGCTGGCTAAGAACAACTCGAAAAAAAAGTGGTAACTCTAGATCAGTGTTCGAAAATAAACAGTACATTATTTAGCGTTCGGCTCACACACCGAAGAACGATATCTATTTTTTTAGTGTTTGTGTAAACATACACAACCCTTAATACCGTTCGTAACTATTTTCAAGAAAGAACCGAACATTATATAATGTTCGGTTCTTCGTTAAAAAACAGAACAATTGTAGTGATACTGTAGAAAAACATTATATTTTAATGTTCTATAATGTTTTTTTCGTGTGTGTATTTTGTTTTTGTAAAAAATGTTTGGTTCGTTTTTTACTAGCGAAAATGGGACGAACATTAACGAGCCGAACCGAACACATTGAAGTTTGTGGATGTTCAAAAAAACCGAACGGAATTGAATGTTCTCATCTTTTGTTGAGTATGATGAAAACAGTATTATTTTTGTGTTCGAAAGATGACAAACAGGGAAACGTTATTTTTTTTTAATGAATTTCTACACAAACACTATTAGCGTTTGTGTTTTCCAAAAATCTTCCGAACCGAACATTAAAGAACGATATTTAGTGCTGCTCTAGATACAATATGGCTGACAAAGTTTTTAATGCTTGCTGAGAACGCGAATGCGAGTTTTAAAAAAATTAAAAGTGAAAATTCTTTTTTAAAAAGTAGCTATTATAAATGCGCTAAAAAGTAAAAAACTTTATTAAAAAACAAGCTTTTATTTAAATGCGCTAAAAAGAAAAAAAAATTATTTGTTGCTTTAAAACTTTTACTATCAAATTATAATGTCATTGTGCCGAAAAGCAAGTTAATTAATAATTTGATTTTAACTATTAAAATTTTCAAACTATATATTATATACATATATAAATTGTGTAATGACGTTATAATTTGATAGTAAAAGTTTTAAAGCAAAACATGATTTTTTTTCTCTTTTTAAACTGCGAAAACAGCTGTTGTGGTAGCTTTTTTATTCTAGTTGGTTTGTTCTTTAAAAAAAGAACATTTTTCATAAGTACATTTAAACAAATTTTTTTTGAATACCTTTATTTGAAATAGTTTAAGAAAGATATGTGAATATTAAAGACAAATATCTGTAAAAGAAATAATACTTATTTTTTTTAATATCTTGAATAAAACTATTCACACTGAATAGCTATGCTTGTGAACATACCTATTTCATTAATAGCAATAATTAAAAAAAAAAAATTATAACGCATAATAAATAAATTCATATTTATCTTTATTAATTACTAAAAGAAACACTAAAAAGTAAATTTAATATAAAAAAAATGGCAAATATTTGTCGCGAATTGTGTTGTTTGATTGCCGCCACAGAGCCGACAGAGGCGTCATGAGACAGAAAATATTGTATTTTTTTTTGTCTTTTTCTTCGAAAGCTGCCCTTTTTGCATTTTTTGTTTTGATTACGCAATTTGTGTTGATAGTAGCGGCCTGTTTTTACACATTGCCACACCACTACCAAAAAACGTTTTCTTTCTCTTTCTTCGAAAGCTGCCCTCGCAAATGATTTAGGCATTTTTCATACGTCACTTTTTTCATCTCTGTATGCTTTGTGATTGCCGCACAAGAGCACAATAAATATTGGTGCATTTTTGTTATTTTTATTGACGCGCGTTTGCATAGCAAACAGTCACACGATTGCCGCACCAGGGTTGCATTTGATTGGTAAAAGTAAGCACAATATTGTCCTCAATTGGTACATGAGCTATTTGGTTGTGCAGTCACACGATTGGGGTATTAAAAAGTGTGAAAATTGGTGCGTTGCGGCAATCGTGTGATCCCAGCTTAAGTTCAGACTTTGTCAAAAACGTATCATGCTAAGAAAATTATAGTTGGTGAATAAAAGCTATAAAATTACGGATGTTAAAGTGACTAAGTACTAAATAAAGGTGTGTAAATTATAAACAGTGTTTAAAGTGTTGTGATTATTTAGTTTTATTTGAATTGCAATAAAAGAACTCGAAACAGTTTATTAAAAAGGAAATAAACCAAAACGTTATTGAAAGGCAGTAACGTAACAATTGGAATAAACTTTAGTACGTGTAAAACCGTAACGCTCTTAATCTGTGTTCTATCTTTTATTTGGTCAGTCATAGTTTTATGAGACTATAAATAACGTGTTCAAAAAGTTACAATTTTAAAAGCCAAAAAAAAAAAAAAAAAAATAGAAAATTTAGTTTTGACTGTATTATAATAAGTGTTTTACAACCAAAACAATTTATTTCTATTAAATTTAAATAAAACTGGAGCGCATAGTTTTGCGTATCTCTGTATTTTAAAATTCTCTCTCAACACATATGCAAAACGCTTTTGAGCACCAGAGCTCCCAGTTTTATTTTAAGCCTTATCCCCAATTTGCGATTGTTCATCCCCAAAAATCCCCAAAACAGCCATTTTCTTATCCCCAAAAATCCCCAAATTTTCTTAAAAATAAAAAAACATAATATTAAGTCAATGGATACATCCATTTATTAAAATAAATCCATTTGTGTAATATATTATTAAAACTCATGTTATTTATTTTTTTAATTCTACGTATCTATGTACAAGGGTAACGTAAAAACGCAAAAGAAAAATAATTATGCGTCAAAACACATTATCATCTCCAAAACTAGGGAATCTTAATCTTCTAATTCATAAGCCAATGCAATTTTGTGTTACAAGTTGTTTCTTTAAAAAGCGCATTTGAGATTATTCAATAAATTTGTTACAGCAAGCTGCATTATTGTAAAGTGTGTATTTATTCTAATGGTGTTTTCTTTTCTACAAAAAAATGTGACATTTTATTAAAAAAAAAATGCAATTTGGTGTCTGTTTCTTAAAAATTTTGCTCCCGAAAAGTGTGGCTTGTTTTATTCTAAAATACTCATCCTTTTCGGGAACAAAATTTTTAAGAAACAGGCACCAAATTGCATTTTTTTAAATAAAATGTCACATTTTTTTTTGGAGAAAAGAAAACACCATAAGTAGAACTCCTAATAACTCATATTGCATTCTGTTGCAAATATTGATTTTGGTTGTATTCATTACAGAAAAAGCTAGTTCAACAGAAGTAACGCTAGTTGGTACAAAAAGTATATTTAAAACTATTTAAACAAGTTCTTGAAATAGTTTTATACCGCAAAAAATACTAAAATTTGTAACCAAATCTTGACCAAATCGGTCTTGCCATTGCAAAAATTAAATTTATAATAATATATTATCCCCAAAAATCCCCAGCGAAAAAAGTGCTTTTCCCCAAAAAATACCCTGGGGATTTTTACGAATTTACAAAAAAAAAATCCACAATTTGTGGATAAATCCCCAAAACTGGGAACACTGTTGAGCACCAATGTTTTACAATAAAATGCAGTTAATGAGTACCCTGCAAATAATAGGACCAGTCCAAACACGCGTGTAAAGAGTAGTGCTCAAGGGACCAGGACTAGTCCAAAACTAACTCAAACGTATGGAAAAAACCTGATCTATTTAACATTACGATGTCCTAGGAGAGGACCATATAACCCACCTTTGGACCACTAAGGAGTAGTTTTAAAACTACTCCATGTTACACTCAAAAGGATTAGTTTTGAAGTCGTTTAAAAACGAAAGCATGTCGTTAAAAAACGAAGACATGTCGTCTCACTACAAACACTTTTTAACAATGACATGGTCCATGTTTGCATTACATCGGACCAGTCCATGGAGTAGTCCACTTCATCAAAATGGACCAGGTGGTCCAATTTTATTTGCAGGGTAATTACTGAGTAAACTGAAAAAATACTCTCAAAAAAAGTTTTTGCCCAAAAAAGTACGCAAACGTAAAATTTGTAAAAATTGTTAAGGCTCAGTTAGCCGGGAGTAACAGTAACGTTACAAATCAGCTGCTTCATTTTGTTGTATGCAAAGCAATTAGAACGATTTCTTATCGGTACTCGATGAAATACGTTTTGTAACACGAGCAGCTTAGGAAAATACAAACAAATTATTTTATGTAATCTTTCAATTGGGTTTTATTTATATTATTTGATTTTACTAATTTGTGGCGGGTAAATTTATTGAAAAGAACATGAATAAATTTTTTTGCTATTGATTACTTAAATACAAGAGCAGTTCTTAGAACCCAAATACTTCACACTTTTACAACTCTGGGTCTCCACGTAGCAATTTTTATTGCTAAGTACAAGCAATAACGTCGGCAGAACAATGGAGCAATAATTGCTGATTATATTGCTGGAGAACACTTGAAATTGCTTTGCCATAAATCTGCAATTTTCACCGCGAGTAGTTGTATAAAGTTTTGTGGCTGTATTTATAACAAATGTTTTATGCTGTGTTTTGAAATGCTTGTTAAATTTTCTTTTTTAAATTAATAAAATAATTAATTGTAATTGTCGTAGCTGTGTTTTGTATTACTTTTTTGTTTATTTGCGTATGAAAAAAAACCTAAAACTTGTATTGTTCTATTGAAAAAATAAAAATATACAAAAAAAAACAAATTCGTTGTTTGCTTTTGTTGATATTGACGTTTATTTAAAAATATATGTTATATAAAACTTTTTCTGTATTTTGTTGAAGTATTTTTTTCACTTGGCGGCTTTTTCTTGATTGCTTTTTTAATAAATAAACACACTAATTAATAAGAAACCATACAGTGAAATGAAATGTCAGATAAATTACAAGCGAATTGACAGCAGATTTCTAAGCAATAATTGCTCAAGCAATCAGAAGAGCAATCATTGTGCAATGGATTGCCACTCATGGCAATTTGTGGTCTATACGTCGCAAATTTAATGGAGCAATCAAATTTGACGTTTGCCGCAATAAATATTGCTATGTGGAGACCCGGGGTTAAAATTGGCAAAAATTTTCAAAAATGTAGTGATGAACATTTTTTACACTTTTGACCTTAGCTGTTTTCTTATCGGTACTCGATGAAATACGTTTTGTAACACGAGCAGCTTAGGAAAATACAAACAAATTATTTTATGTAATCTTTCAATTGGGTTTTATTTATATTATTTGATTTTACTAATTTGTGGCGGGTAAATTTATTGAAAAGAACATGAATAAATTTTTTTGCTATTGATTACTTAAATACAAGAGCAGTTCTTAGAACCCAAATACTTCACACTTTTACAACTCTTAAACATTTACATAACAAATAACAGTTTCCAAAGATGGTATTTATGCTTCACAAACAATATTAAATTATTACTGCCGTATTCATAAAAAATTAAAATGGACTTGAAATGCATTTTAAGAAAAATTTGTATGAAAATTTTGCCTTAAAACACACACAAAATAAGTTTTATTTTTTATGAATACGGCAGTTAATATTTATTCACTTTTTAATTTAATTTAATTTTTATTTTAACTTTTCTTTTATTAAACAATTTTTTCACAATTTGTATGCTTCTGTGTTTACTTTTGCTTGTTTGTTTTACTAAATTTTACTGAAAAAATTTCTGCAGTAAAAATTTGTAAATACTCATTCAAGAACAACAACACTAACAATTTGTGTTCTCATTTACTGTAATATGTGTACGCGAACGCAATTTAGAAAAATTCAGTAAAGATTTGAGTGCCTCGGTAGGCTAGCTGTTAGAGAGCTAGTCTATCTGCGCCGAGGTTGAGGGTTCGATTCCCACCAGAGACTCTGGTTTCTTTTCTGCAGACAAGCACTAGAAAAGAAAGGCTTTGGCGATTTTGACTTTGATTTTAGCAATAAAGATCAAATGAAACCTGACAACCCTGACACACACCATTTACATGAATTCGTTTTGCCACCACTATAACCATCAGCGTTGCCATATATTGTTTTTAAAAACTTATATCTGAACATTTTTTTTTTTTTCAAAAACAATCCCAAAGTGCCCACATTTTAAAAGAGCAATTTTTTTCAGAAAGTCTGCTGTTCTTTTCGTACATAATTTTTGTTTAAATACATTATTTAAAAATACGCTCTGCATTTGCTAAGGTTATGTAACGACATAATTAAATAAACTTATAGGAACTTGGTAATGCCGGCACAAATCTATTTTCAAATTAACTAAGCTTAGTTTAACTGAGAGCTCAAAAACCCAGCCTTGAATCTACTAAATTTGTCACGATATCATTTCTAACAGACCATTGCAAAGTTCAACATTAAACCTTAAACAATGAACCTTAAAGTCCATTTAAAAATCTTCAGATAACCATTACGAATTTGGTAATATCTTTAAGGTTGGAAGCTGTAATCACAATTTAACACTGTTGCAATAATAAAGGACAGAAAAATATAAGATAGTTTAATTGCTTAAAAACATTACTTTATATTTTTATCCAATATACTGTTAATTTTAAATTATATATTTAACAAAAAGAAAACTAAATAAAAACTTTACATCAATTTTAAACCCTACAAGAAATGAATGAGCGAGTACATAGTCACATTTTTCATTTTGGTGTTAAGAAAATGATAGAAAGAAATGACCGGAATAAGGTTTTCGGTCACATTCGGTCATTTCATTCTATCATTTTCTTAACACCAAAATGAAAAATGTGACTACTCGCTCATTCATTTCTTATAGGGAACTATTTGCATCACAGAAAACGTACAAAAAAGGGGAAACTTGACAAATGGCAACACAGATTACCACTAACTTCACATCTGTGATGAGATTTAAAATTTATATGTAGTACCAAAATTATAATGAAAACGGCACAATTTGACTGAAAAGAGGCTAAATTTCTTCATTTAAAAAATTAATCTTTGAAATATAAGTCTTATAGATGTATTTTAAGTAAAATTTGCTTTAACACAACTGTTTTGTCTATTGTCTTGTAAATTTCGAAGACAGTAAAATTGTGATTTGACATTTGCTGATAGTTATTTGAAGTTTTGCCCGCAAAATAAAATAAATGCAAAAATATATATATATTCTGCTTTGTGTTAAGTGTTATCTACGTTTACCCAATATATGTAGTCACTTTATACGTCAAGATGACAGCTAGCAGTGTTTTTGGATTGGATTTTTAAGTTTTTTTTTTGCGTCAAAACTAATCAACAAAAATACATGTCAATTTAAAACGAGTCAAAAAAAAAAAGGCGAAAGGGCCATAGAACCAAGCAACATTTAATAGTGCCAAAAATGGCCCAATTGTGCCATAAACTCCATCACTGCTTCACATCTCTAAAGCAGGGATGCAAAAGTTGGTACATTTGTACCATTTTTGGTACAATCGAGTTTTAAAAAGTACAATTGTTCGACATTTGTACTTTTGGTACTAATATTTAATTTTGTTTTTTAAATTTTACTTGGCATCTCATATTTCATATCATTATCGGTTTTCACTCTTGGTAGTAGTTTCCTTAAAGACCTTGTTAATCTTTTTAATTTAGTTTACGTACTAAAATTTACAACACCCCAAAACAAAATGTATTTAACTTTTATTTACTGCGCTGTGGTTGAAAAATCACACTAAAAACTATTGTAAACATGTGTATTAAATCTACCAGATTGAAACAGTTGACGAAACTCTATCTCTCTTAGCAGATTCTTTAATTGAAGGACTGCCGCGAATAACGTTGTAAAAGCCACTTTTTGCAAAACCAGTTTTTTAACAATACAAATTGGAATGGTCTTTTTAAGTGACCTCAGTAACACATCTGTTCGCAGTGTTTTTCTTCCTGGTGTGGCTTTTGGTGTTTTCTTTTTTATTTATTTTTTTATAATGCCATTTTGATTATGTCAACCGTCACAATTCTAGCAACAAAATTCTTGTTGTTTTGTTATTGTTGCATTGTAGTACTGAGGTCAGATTATCAAAGCATTTTGGAATTAATGTTTGAAGATATATTTGTCCGTAGAGTATTACCAACTCCAAGATTGATCTTAATTATTAGTGCCGGTTCACACACATTAAGTTTCACCCAATTTTCACGATTAATTAAAAGACATGTCTTTTTTGTAGTTCTTTTTAAAAGATACTTCCAAAAACTTGTTAAATTTTCACGATGTTTCTTTTTTTGTTGATTTTTTTCTGTTTTCCTTATATATGTATGTTAAATATTTGTTAAATTTTTTTATTTTTCCATATTTTAATTAGCAATTGTCACTTTGAAATAAAAATAAATCAAAAATTAAAAAACAAAATTAAGTGCAAAGAGGAATGTCAAAATAGAAACACGGAAAATACGATTCATGTCTTTTTTTCTACCCTGCTGACTTCTCTACCCCGCTCGCTCTCAAACTAAAAAAGACATGATTTGAAAATAGGGGGAAAAATCATCATGAAAATTGGGTGTTTGACTCGTCAAGTCATGATTTTTTAGAAGAGAGGGGAAAATATATGACATTCTCTTTTCCCTTCTCTCCAAAAAGTTCAAGACTTGACGAGTCAAACTTGACGTGTGTGAACCGGCACTAAGGCGTTTTGAACATTTGAATATTTGAAAATGTTTAAAATACATATGTAAAAATATTTATATATTAGTTTTTTTATGTTCTTTTGACGTACAAGGGAATTTGTATACGATATTTTGTAAATTTTAATATAAAAATTAAAAAAAAATTTTTTCAATACAATTAGGGTCCGAAAAGTACATTTTAAATTACAAAATGGTACTATATAAAAATTCTCATTTTACATCCCTGCACTATGGTAAGAGCAGTTAATTTTTTTTACGATTCGCTAACGTTGTACTCACGGTATCGCCGCACACTTTTTCTATTTGTATTATTTTTGTTTTTAAGTTAAAAGCTGTATGATATTTGTGTCAAAAAATAGAAGTAATTTTATGAAAAAATGCCGATATTAATTGCAAATTTAATGAATAAATCAATTAAAATTGTGTTAATGATTTAAAAGGAAAAATGAAAGAAAAGTAGTGTGTGTATGTCGTAAATATCTGCATAATAATAAAATATCACAAAAAGCTTTAATAGAGATGTGTGAAAAATAAAATTATTAAAATGTGTAATAAATATAACAAATATAAAGTAAATAGAGTATTAAATTTTAAAATAATAACAACAAATTATAAATTACTGTGTGCATACATGTACATACCGAAATTATAAAATAATGTGTGAAAAAATTGTATTTTTTTTTAAGTTTGAAGGAAAATGAATGCGTGTGTAATTTTTTGGTGTATTTAAAGTTGAAAACGATTGGATTTTCTTTGCCTTCGTTTTGTTGTTTTGTAATAAAACTCACAATACACTATACAAAATTTACTTAAATGCATTTTACTACGTAGAACATACACATTCACTATTTAGGTGTAATTTTTCAATAACAATGATGTATTTTAAAGAAACAATTAACTGTCTATTTCACTAAACGCAAAAGAACTCTTTCTTTCGCACAACTACATTTAAAAAAAAAAAAGAAATTCTAAAAACTTTGTTTTTGTTTGAAATTTGTGAGTGAAATTGTCAGAAAGTTGTCAATTTGGAGCTCTTGTGTAGTTACACATTTATCCTGTAAAAGCACACGTCAAGTTTGAACCGTCAAATCTTGAGCTTTTAGGAGAAAAGAGACGATATAATATTCGGTTGTAACAAATTTTTAATATCCCTCACCAACAGGTAGAATATTTCAGGATTTGGCTCTATTTGGGATCCAACTAATCTTTTTTAAAACTGACGTCAGTATTAAAATTGGTTGCGGCTTAGACTAATGTTAATAAATTAAACATGAAAAAGTTGTAGGTATGCTTTTATTTCAATTTATTGCAAGTAATATAAAAGCATCATTAGGCCAATAAACTATATTACAAAGAAATCAACCTGAATAAATACTAAAAATAACTAAATTTTGAATTTAATTTGAATCCCTAGGTCCCAAACCAAACTAAATGCCAATATATTATAATTATAATTTTATAGAAAAACACCAAGTTACGTAAAGTTTTTCTTTACCGAAAGAACAGCCCATGAAGCGTTTAACATATTCAGATATGTGATAATTTCTACGAACACCATAAACGTACCGTACAATCGTGTTTGCGATACGACCTAACTTAGAGGTTATATAATTCATTGACCCAGAAAAAACTTCAAGACCATATAAGATCTGTGTCATTCTAGTTATATAAAATTTAATTTGAACTAAATTTAGTAAAATATTATGATTAAATGATTTACAGGAAACAAATTTAAAGTTCTTTTTAGAAGGCTGCTCTATAGGTGACCTATGGTAAATTATGGAACAGTTGCCACAAAATTGCATGGTATTACTTCTGGTTATTTAAATTTGACTACAATAAATACATATGTGACAGCGCATAGAGAAAGGGACCGGTGAGGTAAAGGGAACAGTAAAAACCAACTACACAAAACAAGAGGTAGGGACGACCTACGCGCGTTTTCAAGGTTGACCAACAAGGTTGAGATGTGTCGCTTTCAAATTAGCCCAATGCCAACACGCTCAATGATGGTCCACCAAAGATACAAAGATAAAATTGCTCTCCTGAACAAAACCCTTAGGTCCCTTTGCGCGTCACATATATGTATTTTCTACAGTTTTAGGCGTATTTAAATTATTTCCCATATTAAGCTTTATTTTGGACCTATTCTCAATTATTAATGGGCTTCACAAAAGAGAGCAGAGTGATAGGTAACTAGTCTTATAACCAGCGAAACCAGAAATATGCAATTGCATGTTTTTCCTTGTGCGACTATTGAAGGCAGAAACAATATATTTATCCGTTTTAGAGCTTTTTATGAATTTTGGCATCGATTTGTTAGTGCATATTTTTGCATATTTTACCATTTGCATCGTTTTTTTTTTTGCATATTTTAGTTAAAAAACCTTTTGGCAGCATTTTTAGGTTTATAGCGCATATTTTGCCTTTTTAATGCATATTTTGATACATATTAAATTTTTTTTAGATGCCTACAATAGCTTTCGCAGCAAATAAATTTTTTTTTTTTTTTTTTCGAAAATCTGTGACTTCAATTTCGACATCTATATTTAATTTTTACTCTAAAATTGTAAGACAAAGCAGGTTGTCATTAAGGATAAATGTTATGCGATTTGTATCTAGGCCAATATTTAAGTATTCCGATCGACTCAGAATCACTTTTTAAAGTGATCTAACGATGCCCATCCATCCGCCTGGCTGGTTGTCTGTCCATGTTAGCCTTGTGCGCAGAGTAAAAGTTCCAATTTTGTAGATAATTTGATCAAATATGGACGAAGTCTATGCAAATGGTGAGAATCGGTCTATAATTTCACATCCAAATTAGACTCTTTGTGTTCGCAAGCTATCTAATTACGATGGTATTTAAATTAAATTCGTGCCAAAAATATTTAACTTCAAATTAAATTATTTTCGAATCGGTTCACATTTGCTCAAAACTTCCATCCTTAACTAGCTTTAAATTCCTTTTAATTGTTAACATTTGTTAACAATTTAGCGACCGTGCCTAAAATCCCTTTAAGACAAAAACCCATATGGATGTTAATATCTAGATAATATTCGGCGCAAACATCTCTTATATGAATTTTAACCTTTTTTTAGGTTTTTTTTTAGATTTTCTTATTAAATTGTTGAATATTCAGCCTTATTCCTGTTGTCGTTGTCGTAATCGCTCAAGTCGTTTTTTGTAAGAGATTAAAGAACACTGGTTGTGTTTTTCTTTAATCTCTTACAAAAAACGACTTGAGCGATTACGACAACGACAACCGGAATAAGGCTGATTGTGTCTAGGGAATGGTAAATCGATTTCGATTCCAATCGAAAATCGATTTTGTTATGCGATATGCGATTTTATACTGAAATCGATTATTGGGCTTTTAAAATTGATTTTTTAATTTTTATCAAAATTTTGGCAATTTTTAATTTAAATCTTAATTAAATCAATAAATTATGGGCATGCACAATATAACTTGAGATTTTTTTGTGCGTACATACGTGTGTAGGTGGTATGTTTATGCAGTTTTCTGAATTTAAAGTTGAAGTGTTACGTATTTACCTATTAGTGCCCTTAGTTTACTTTCAACTTTAATATAGGGGCTCTTGTTTTTCAGAAATTAAAGTAATCAATGGACAGTGAACAAAACAGTCCAAACATATTGTACTGAACCAAACATTGAAAGTCAGCTTTGTCAAAATCAACATATTATAGAAACACAACAGGTGAACTAAACCATGACATTTCTGTTGAAATACGCTAATATTCAAACAGACCAGTGTGTGAGCGAAATTTAAATTCGTGTCGGGTTTTCGTACTAATTCTACGTAGGTGGAAATGATGTTCTGCTTTTCAAATTGAATCTGTTTTCAAATAATGTTAATATATTTTTTTTGTAATTATTCACATAAAACGCGAAAATCGCGACATATTTTATCTTTTTTCATATATAGGCAATATGGGTTTCAAATTGTTTCATTTTTTAATTATAATAACCTGGTGATAAGCAAAAGATCCGTTTTCAAATACATACTTTTTATATGTATAATCACAAGTTTTATTTCACTCATTTAAATAGATTTAAGTTAATGTCTTCTACAGGGTTAAGGTTGTTTTATTACCGATGTTAACTTTTAGCTTCAAGTGCTCTTTTAGTGACAGTTTTGCTCAAATTTTTGCTTGCTCGATAGTTCTTATGTTAATGCTGTTTTTTCGTCGTTCAGTATTCAACCACAAATATTGACTGTTGACTGACGAAATTTTGGACTGTCGCTCAAGTTCGAAAGATGGTACTTCGCTTCATTGTCAATTTTTGTATTGTGTTGGATTTCTTATTTTTGACTCCGAAATCTCCGTGTGCTTCTATAAACGTTTGACGCAACAGCAGAAGATTTTTTAAAATGGTAAAAGTAAATAACATTTTTTTGGTAAATGCGCTTTAGTTAAATATAGGCCCATAATACGCTTTACAACTCAACTCAGTGGAGTTGTAATATCTTAATTTTTGTATTATGGCTTACAACTTTGCTAAATTGCGGTGAACAAAAACATAACAAAAATTACAACTGATCACAACCAGTTGTAATAGGGGCCATAAACTCGTCATTTTACCAAGAACAAATTGTATGATACAAAATTGAATGTAAAAAAAACATAATTTTCTTTTTGCTTTGATCTTTTCCTAGTGTTTAATTAAGTAATTTCTAAATCATTAAAAAAAGTAAAGCATTTTTAAACAATGGTCATAACTACAAATTTAATTTTGAAATTCCTTTTATACTTTCCACATACAAATCCTCCACCGAGAGTTGGAATATTTCAGGAGTGTTAGTCATATTTAAATGATTTCCAAGATTGGGCTTTTTATGAGGCCTATTGTAAATTATGGAACGATATTCTTTTTTCTTTTCCTTTGAAACAATGACAGAATAAATGTTACTCCAATATCATTATTCGTTACGGTTTTAGGCCTACTAAAGTGTTTTCCGAGCCTGGGCAAAATGATTTCTAACCATAAAAAACTATATCAGACAAATTGTACTGCATTATAATTACGGTGTTAGGCGTACTAAAATATTTCCAAGAGTGGGATTTATATGGGGCATATGGTAAATTATGGACTTAATTTTACTATAATAGCATAGCGGGTTATATGGGTTCTATGTTAAATCATGGATCGATCTACACGAAATTTGGCAGAGTGCATTCCAGAGATGTGAGCCGTGGTATTTTATTGAAGGCGGTGGCTGACGCAAAAAATACTCGGCGGCGTCTCGAAGTCGACAAATATTTTTATCGGCGGATGGCTAAGCCGACTGTTAGCCGCTTCGGCGCAGATCTCTGGTGCCTTCTAATCTTATGAAACTTTCCAAGAGTGGAATTTATATGATTAAATTATGAACAGTTCTTCACGAAATTTGGCACAGCGATTTCTAATCTTAAGACTGCGACAGACTTAATTTTGCTAAAAAACAAAGTATTTTCCGATATTAGGCGTTATATGGGTCCTATGGTAAATTATGGATCGACTTTCACGAAATTCGGTAGATTACTTTCTAATCTTATGAATTTTACTGGATAAGCTTTTTTACCTGTTATTGATTTCGGATAATAAAATATTTTCCGAGAGTGGGCTTTATTTGGGGCCTATGGTAAAATATGAACCGATCTTCACGAAATTTTATAGTTAATTTCAGTCATATAAAACGAAATTATACAGAATTTAATGAGAATCTGTGAACTCTGTCAGAATATGTCGAAAACGACTGAAAATTACTCAAGGACTCAGAATATAAATATTATTAATGGGTCTTAAATTAATATTAAACAAGTTTCATACGAAATGACAAACTGAGTACATATACATACATACCTTCATTCACCACTACATCTTTTCCAATTGTAATTCAGAAAGCGTCAATTGTAATTCAGAAAGCGTCATTTGTAATTCAGATTAGTCAGTTGTAATTCAGAAAGCGGTAATTGTAAACCAGATTAGTCAGTTGTAATTCATAAAGCGTAAATTGTAATTCAGATTAGTTAATTGTAATGTAGAAAGCGTCAATTGTAAATCAGAAATTGTCTATTGTATTTCAGAAAGCGTCAATTGTAAATCAGAAATCGTCAAATGTAATTCAGAAAACAAAGAACTTTTATTAACTACTATTTATTTTTATTTTATTATAATAAAAAAAAAGCTAAATAGGTAGATATTCGTAAATAATTCCATGTATTTTTATTATATTCTGAATTACAATTGACGCTTTCTGAATTACAATTGATAATTTCTGATTTACAGTTGACGCTTTCTGAATTACAATTGACCAATCTGAATTTCAATTGACGCTTTCTGAATTACAACTGAATTATCTGAATTACAATTGACGCTTTCTGAATTACAATTGACTAATCTGAATTACAATTGACGCTTTCTGAATTACAACTAAATTATCTGAATTACAATTGAAGCTTTCTGAATTGCAACTGGAAAAGGTGTAGTAGTGGAGGGTGTAAAAATAAGAAGAAATTTAAACCAGGGAAAAGTATGATAATAACTAATCAAACTGATATTCGCTAGTTTATAGTTAAGATAAGTTCATAACGAAACTTTTAAAAAGCTTATTGAATACAACCTCGAATCTTTCAACTCTAAACGTTGTCCAAAACCGGTCATTTAAATGATTTAATATTTCACAACTAATAAAAAGCGTTAATAAAGACCCAAACAAATTTAAAATTTTTGTGGGTGTTTATATGTTTTTTAAGTAAAATTATTGATGTAAATTTAAATTATTTATTTTTCCTTAATGAGATTTGAAATATTCATGTGTCAAATACTTTGAAGACACTGTTTTTTTTACAACCCAGTTTTTAAATATTTTTCCTTTAATACAGTTTTACGAACTGTAAACTTCTAAAATACAACAATAACTTTCAAACCATTCTCATACACACACATAAACACTACCCTGCAAATAAAATTGGACCACCTTATCCATTTTAATAAAATGGACTGCTCCATGGACTGCTCCGATGGAATGCAAGCATGGACCATGTCATTGTTAAAAAGTGTTTGTAGTGAGACGACATGTCTTCATTTTTTAACGACATGCTTTCGTTTTTAAACGACTTCAAAACTAATCCTCTTGAGTATACCATGGAGTAGTTTCAAAACTACTCCTAAGTGGTCCAAAGGTGGGTTATATGGTCCTATCCTAGGACATCGTAATGTTAAATAGACCAGGTTTTTTCCATACGTTTGGGTTAGTTTTGGACTAGTCCTGGTCCCTTGTGGACTACTCTTTACACGCGTGTTTGGACTGGTCCTATTATTTGCAGGGTAGCAGGTAAAACGCATACATATACTATAAGAAAATTGCATTGCACTTTTAATTTTCTCACACATTATCGTTGTCCATTATGTCGATAACGTCGTCATCGTCATTATTAGCACCATTGAACTATAAGAATATTGTTCAACAATAAACAACAAAAAAAAAATTGCATTTGAAAAAATTACAAAAAAAAACTTAAATTGATTATTTATCTCCATGACAATGAGATTATAGTGAAAAATCGAATTTAAAATTTGTTTGTTTCTTCAAGAGTAAAAAAAATGAGAGTTAAATTATTTTTGGCTGGGGAGAAGACCATAATTTTGACAGCCAGCAACAACAAGCAAAATAACATTGGACAAAAAAAAAAAAAAACAAAAATTACATTCATTTATAATTACATTCATACATACATGTGCATAGGCCGAGTTGGGCAAAATTCATGCACTGATGTATTAAAAATACCAAAAACATTTAAGTCATGTACTTGAAATACAAAATACATTTAAGTTGTGTATTATATCTATATATACATATATAAAAATAAGCTGCCCTATGTTCGTGATTTTATCCCAACAAACACGAAGTCAAACCTTTGATATGAAATGACTTTATCATTTGATATCAAACACAATTCTCAAACGTTTTTTAATTGTTTGATTTAACATTTAAATTCAAATTGATAATGATTTGAAAATAAACATTTGATATCAACTGTTTTATCAATTTGATGTCAAATGTTTGTCAAATGTTAAATTCAAATCAAAAATAAACTTGAATGAAAAGCGAAAAATAAATGTAATCATTAGAAATGGCGATTAAAGTTACATTTTTTAATTTGTGGTTACATGTCGTCGTGCGGGAGTTTATGTGCTCTATCCGCCATTTTACACATTTCGAGTTAATTATGCCACTTTAGGTTTTCGACCCCAAATTTTTCGAATATGTAGTCCGTTTTCGGCTATCTCATCTAGTTTCTGAGATAAATAGTGTCTGTTTTGTTCTATATCCTTCAAACCTGAATTATGTTAAAACTTCAAGATCGATTTTCTCAAAATACACTTTTGGCATATAGAGCACATAAACTCCCGCACGACGATGTGTTTTACTATTAAAAATACATTTTAATATAAAGTGAACAGCTAATTTCTTGTGAAAAATAAAAATTATTTGTGAGTAATTACAATGATTAAAAATACGAAAAAAAGGAAAATAAAACGGGAAAGTGAAGAAAGTTTGTTGAACGATCGCGGTACTACAATCCTCAAAATAAAAGGGAGTAGTTTTTCTCTCCAAGAACTAGAGGACAGAAAGAACATTATTTCATCTTTTAGCTATGGTGCCGAATGTTTATCTCACAGTCTATTTAAATAAATAAAAAATTTAAATTAAAAAAGAAATGATATATTTTTATTTATATTCCACATTGTTCTATAATCCACATTTGAAAAACATTTGGGAATTATGTTTGAAAGCAAGTTGAAAATAAAGGCATTTTTTAATTTGAAAATAAATTCCCCTTTTTGTTGAGAACGCTATGATTTTCAAATGATTTACAAATCATTATCAAACGTTTGTCGTTTGAGAAAATGTTTGATTTCAAATCATTTTCAATTTGAAATCAAACCTCCGTGTTTGTTGGGATAACTCGAGAACCACTTAACCGATTTTCAAACGAGTACATGCTTTGGAAAGGGGTACTTTCACTGAAGGTTTATAAAAAACTCCCGATAGGTGGCGCTGTTGTCGTGATATTAAAATTTTTTTATTGATGGTAGATAGCGCTCGGGTCATGTTATTAACAAAATTTTCCAGTATTTATTTTATTATTTTTATTTAGAAAATCTCGAGCTGCGCCGGGATCACAAAGCATACAGAGCTGCGTTACCGTTTCGGTTGCTTTTAACCAAAATTGTTTACTTTTTGTTCAAATGTGTACAGTTTTTAGATTTTTTTTTACTTTTTTTCAACGCAAAAATAACCAATTTTTTATTTTGAAAAAAGAACTTCACGCTCCGCCTTTTTGACCCTTAAAAATTGCGTGTGGTATATGTGCATCTAAAGCCAATACTTTTTTTTCCTCAACTTTAAGTTTATTTGTTCAAAAGCTTTTTATATATAAAGGTTTAAAGCTTTAGCTAATAAAGCTTTTAAAATTGACGATAATAAGTGTTAACTTTGTACCACCACTTGGTGCCACCTCCACTAAAAATTTTGAAATGTTATACATATAGCCTACTGTTCTTTCCAGACCATCGGTCAAAACTTTATAAAAATCGGCCCAGAGGTTTTTAAACCTACAATATTAAAAAATAACGTTTTCTTCTTTTGATACAAAATAATTTTGGTTACTTTTTCCGCTTTTGGTTACTTTGTTTTTACATTTTGGTTACAAAATTTTTTTGGTTGTGGCAACGCTGATACAGAGATGAAAAAAGTGACGTATAAAAAATGCCTAAATCATTTGCGAGTGCATCTTTCGAAGAAAGAGAAAGAAAACGTTTTTTGGTAGAGAAGTGGCAATGCGTAAACACAGGCCGCTACTATCAACACAAATAGCGTGATCAAAACAAAAAAATGTAAAAAGGGGAGCTTTCGAAGAAAAAGACAGAATATTTTCTGTCTCGTGACGCCTCTGTGTGCTCTGTGGCCTGGACCAAACAGCTAGTTAATATAAGGAATACAAAACACTTAAAAAATAGTTATGTGTTCAGCAAAACAGGTCTTACCTTTCATGAACACTAGACTTTCGGTTTTCAATGGTAACGCCGCTCTAGGTAAAAACGAGATTAAAAACGAAGTAAAGAGTGAAAGCATAAAGCCTGTAGTGCACGGAATGTAAAAAGTTACATGCGCATGTTCTGACGTAATTTTGACGTCACTTAAAAGCCACAATGTCCATTGTGTATTGTATGATGACGTCAAAGTTGCGTCAGAACCACTTGCGCACGAGGAAAAAGAAAAACAACCCCAATCAGGGCCATTATTGGGCATTTCCGTGCAAAATGACCATTTGCAGGAAAACAAAATTTACAAATTTGTAATAAACAAGTAAGAGTGCTATATTCGGCTGTGCCGAATCTTATATACCCTTCACCATTGTGCGAGCAGAATACAGAGCAACTAGACAAAAAGACAGAGGGACATATGGTTAAATCAAGTTCTCTCCTCATAAGGTCCCAGAATATATATACTTTATGGGGTCTAAAATCAGTATTGTGGAAATTACAAACGTTATGACAAAGTTATATATACCCTTTTCCACCTGAGGTGAAGGGTATAAAAAGAGTAATTTTTGGGATTTCAGTATTTTTTTGGCTCTTGGCGTTCTCAAGATATACAGAAATAAAAAAAATACAACAACAACAAGGGATTTTTGGAAAAATTTAGAGGTAGTCGTGGTTTTTTGCTCATATCTACGTCATTTTTGGACCGATCTGGCTGAATTTCAATAGCAAGAAATGGTGGACTGTATGTAACATAAATGTAAAACAACCTAGCCTCTATCATATCTGGATTAGCCGGAAAACACATATCAAACGTAAGACGGACAGACGGACAGACGGACATGGTTAAATCAAGTTCCCTCCTCATAAGGTCCCAGAATATATATACTTTATGGGGTCTAAAATCAATATTGTGGAAATTACAAACGTTATGACAAACTTATATATACCCTTTTCCACCTGAGGTGAAGGGTATAAAAACGGTAAATTCATGTCAAGGAGGAAATGACAATTATGAACATATAAAAAGTAAATTTTTTTATTTTTTATAAATTTTACAACACCTTGAAATAAGCATAAACTGATTACTCTTTACTACTACTTTGAACATATTTCGTTTATTTTGAATTTTTTTAATCCCTTTCTGAGAATCATTTAAACCCGTTATCTCTGGAAATATAAGTTATACTTTGCTTATTTTTTGTTGAAGATTCTAGTTTGTAGGTTTAATAATAAGAGTTTTATGGATTTATTTGTAAATTCAAATTTTCGGTCACATCTGTCACAAAAAAAGTTGAAAAAGTTTGATAACATTTTTACTTTACATAATAAATGACTGATACTTTCCAACAATGACAAACAAAGTAAGTGCAATTGATAATAAAATTATATTTTGTGAACCACCTTTTTAGTATTCGAGAATTTAGTTATAGAAAATATTTGGTCACACCAGTCCCACCAAGGATAACTCATATTTTTTCAATTGATGCAAAAAAAAACAAAAAAAAGGTTTGTAAAGGAAGAAACTTGAAGTAAATAAAGAAAATATAGACTGCATTTGGCTTTAAAAAGAGAAAGGGACAGGAAAAGATGCGATGCTAAGAAGAATATGATGGATAAGAAATCACAGTGTTTAGGTTTTCTTAAAAATGATTATTAACGACCTCAAACAAAGCTTGATTTGAAAATTATGCACATATTTTCGGATGGGCTTGCATCCTAATTCAAAAATTGGTACAATATTTTTAACATTGGTCATGCGCCGCACGCTTCTAAAGATGAAGTAGTTAAAATTAGATTTTAAATTTTCGTTTTTTTAATAAATGACTTTTTTTTAGCAACACTTGCATCATCTCCTAAAATGTCATGGTCACATAAGGTACCGTTACGATTTTAAAGCAAGAACAATTTTATTGTAAGCGACAAATTTCATACAAAATTTCAAATAAAATAAAAAAGCTATCTCCTGTAAAATTTGATTTTTGGCGCTTACGTTGTTTTCGCGGTTAGGGGTCGATATGTTTACAGTACATATTTATCTGAATTTAAAAAAATTGCTTATACAAATACTCGGCTGGAATATTTTGCTGCCTATGATATATCATATCATATTATTTGCTTATGAGTTTATTTTTACGTTTGTTACAATAATGAATTCAATAAAAATGTTTTTTTTCTTTAATTTTCTCGAGTTTTCTTACTAGGGAAAACCCGTCACATAAGGAAGTTACACCCGTCACAATTTGAAAAAAGTTTTTTTTGGTATAAATTTTTTTTTGCCAGGCAATAAGTTTATAAAACAATCCAAAAAACTTTGAAAGATTATTGCTCTAAAACAGTTACTTCCAAACACACATACTTTGATATTTGCATTTTCGATAAACATCTTTTAAAGCTCTTACAATTTGTTGTTCTGTCTTTGCAAAGTAAGTAGCAAGCATTGTCACCACGATCTGATTGGCTGTTGTGCTCTCGTCGATGTGAAAGCACAAAAGTTCTTTTATAAAAGCTTGTCCCTTGGGCATATGAACGTAACTGCTCTAAAATCTTTGTGCGCGATTTGCGCAAATGTAACAGAATTTATCCTTAAAGTCATAATGCTCTAAAAACTAAGATTTGTAAGGTCACACCCGTCACATCCTTCTAAAGGCCATTTTGAGCAGGTATCCTGTTCCTGCAATGTGTACCTGTTATTAAAAGTCTTAAAGATTAACATTATTGTGAATAACATCCTTTTTTTAAATTATCAATTTTATATTTTTGAATTATATAATAAAATAAGAGTATCGTGGTTACACTCGTCACTATGGAATTGCCCAACTTGAAGTTAGCTAAAGTTAAGATTAAGTTGACAGCCAATAATGTGATATCTGTTAAAACGCGTCTGTTATCTGCCGGATAACAGCTTGCGTCTAGTTATACTAATGGCTCTTAACAAAATAGTCCTACATAAGCCCAGTCGTTAGATGCTGTTATCAAGCTAGATCATGCCTATTACCACCACATTTTCCAATTCGCCTCCTATGAAACTAATACTTAGCCATCTCAGCCTGCTGTTTTGTAGAATGTGCGCAAATGTCTCTATCTCCTTTGTGTCCTCGCAAAACCAACACAAAACAAGCTAGTTAAATCCTGCCTATCATGCAGCGGCACGTGATAACACCTACCATGGTTCTAACGCAGACCTTGTTTCTTCCTAGTAGTGAAATATAAACAGTTTTCCTAAGTACCGGCCATTAGGTCCGTGATAATCTACAATTAATTATATTTCTCCATGCCTGAATAGTCCCGTTTATAATCCATTATTTAATCTTCCCCAAAAAAAGCCTTTTGGAGGTCTGACTGTTTCCATACAGGCAGGATCCTCCATTTCTCTTTTACTTGTAATATAACACAAACCAAATGATTATCATTTTTACCCTGAAGCCGATCTTATTTGGTTCTTACTGACATGCATAATACTAAGGATGAACCCACTGCTACAAAACATTGGTTCTTATGAGACTGCCCACACCAATTAGACAAGTCAAAAAACGAAAAAGGCATACACCCACACAAAAAAACTTCTTTTACAACCGGTAATCAATCAGGCGGCTATATATGCGTTTTTTTGTCGTTTTTCGAATACATGTAAATCATATGTCGTGTGTCTGTCATTTGCTTTAGTTCCTACTAGCATACACCCGCTACTTTGTTAGCGTCTTCTTTTTCTTCGTGGACATATTTTTATGCTAAAGTTTATTTTTCTAGGTTTAAACTTGTTTAAATTCTAGCATTTAACCCGCTACCTTAGTAGAACCAAAAAGCTAAAGAAAATTTTTCCGTATTTCCTTTTTTGGGTACTATATTTTTCCCCCATTAAAGTATCAATAATTTCAGTATTGTAGCCCATAAGTTAGTACGAATATGTCAATGAATGGAGAAAAATGCTTTGTAAAAAAAGTACCAAAAATGGTTACGATTTTAACCCCTTAAATGTTCGAATTTCGAAAAAGTATTAACTTTGTTTCTATGTTTATTGGTTCAAAAGATGGCAAAAAGGTACTAAAATTCAGATTTGACCCGTTTGCTCCCTAAAAGAACCGAATTTCAAAAAAGTACCAGACACCTGTCCGCTTATTTTTCTAAAGAACAACGATAAGTATTACCTCTACTTTTTTATCTCTTAGTTTTGGAGATGTAAGGTTACCGAATTTTCCCGTTTTTTTTACTGGTGACTGCCAGTATGACCTCCAGGTGGGCTGGAGTAGAAGCCTTACATCGCGTTTATATAGCGAACAGCTTGCTACGAGATTCGACTCCCACTTCCAGCCGCCTTTAGCATGAGGAACAGTCGCTGGTAGTTGCTGGATATAGGTTGTTTGAAGGCGCCAATCACTCGCCTGGACATTCCGAGTATAGTAGGCACTTAGAACTTGTAAGGAGCCCGGCCTCACCCGGAAATCGTTTGAGACTCTTTACTCGGAACCGCTGATTGTCCGCGACTGTCATTTAAGCTGTTCCGAATATCTACGGAACTTTCCACTATCCGCAATCTGTGGAGGCGCCCGATAGCATTCAGCTATGCTTCCTTAATTTGTGGAATGAACTCACTTGAACAAGACCATAAATTTCATTCTCGTGCGTTGTTCAATCCACTCCCGACTTCGGGAGCTAGCTTGTGCATATTATCAAATAATTGCTGTTCTCATAGCGCAACCTAAAAAACACTTTGTTATCTACATCAAATCAAATGGTAAATCAATTCGATTTGTTCTCAACTGTAAAAATACATTTTAGGAATGTACTAGAAATATAAATACAAAATAAGTATTTATATTTCAAATGCAAGTATTGCCCATCTCTGTACATACATGTGGTATTTAAATGTGTGTAGATGTGTATGGGATACAAGCAATGAATTTTTTTATGAATGTACTTGGAGTAAATTGTCCTTTGGATGTCGCCATTCTAGTGTTATATTTTACGGGTAGCAAAAAACAAATAGGAAAATAGCAATAACAACAGCAATTATTAACTAAACATTAAACAGAAAACAAACAGTGTTGTAATTGGTTTTCTTTGAATGCAAAATACATTTTAAAGGTCTGCCTCCTTGTGAGTTTGAAATTTATATTTTGGCAACATTAAATTGATAAATTTGTAGACTTTTTCTTTTTTATGAACTTTAAATTTAAGTTTTAGAAAGATACATTTTTATGTACCTACCAACTAAATATGTATTTATATACAATCATGAGTTTGCTATAGTTCAACTTTAAAATGGGGAGTGTTAAAGAACTTAATAGTTGTTTATGTTAAGGGTGCTTTTTAAGCCCGATAGAACTAACGACAGGGTAAGATGTCAATTAAAAACAGTATTTCCTGTAAAAACATCATAAATACGTCCAACCATGAACAACGCTACCAAATTATTTAAATTTACTGTGAAAATAAGTCATAAATTTAATAAACAAAGTTGCCGCATATTAAGTGAGACCAATTCACAAAAGACCCTGCTGACTCCAGTACATCCATCCCCGATTATTTTATGTGGGGCTACGTAAAGTCACTGGTTTATACGAAAAAAACAAGCAGCAACTGACGCCTTGGAGCAACGATCATCACGTCATGCCCCCGGGGGCCGAGCACTTTTCGTGAATTTCACACACACAACACGAAGGTTAACGCCTTGGAGCAACGATCATCACGCTATGCCCCCGGGGGCCGAGCACTTTTCGTGAATTTCACACACACAACATGAAGGTTAACGAAACAATTGTAAAAAGTTAATGTCTCAAACGAGTAAATTTATTTTCCTCTCTTTGCACTCACCACTACATACACATTTTTAACTGTCTCTCTCTTTGTGATGACCGCTGCCTTGGAGGCCAATATTATTCATGTTATTCGTGACACACAGTCAGCAATGCTCGAAAAAGTGGCTTAAAATCGGAAGGCCAGAAGGCGCTTTATCAACATCAACAGGTGGAGCCCATATGCCCGAAATAATTTTTAAATGTTAATGCCATCGTTTGATTCTTGGAATAAAAAAATTGCTAAATGTAGCCATTTAAGTTTTTTAACATTTTTATATAAAATTAGGAGCGCCAAAAGTAATAATTTTTTTTTCTAGTGGTATCAGGGAAATATAAAGTTCGCGATGTTGGCTCATTTTGGAGGCTGTGTGTTTATCTATATCAACTGATTAATTTTCAAGACTTATTTATTGTAAATTGTTAAATGCTTCTACTAATTTTTCTAAGTTAAAGTTAAAACTTCTAAAATTTTTATCTTATCCCAAAGAAATTAAAATTTCTTCATTATTTCCCCTACAATAAACTATAAATCTAGAACTTGTTTATTAAAATTGAACAATCCGTGGTGGAGGGTCAAGGAAGTTTTATTTGCCCATTTAGTTCTTGTTGGTGTTTTTTCTGCTGCTACCGTTGAGTTGAATGCGTGAATTTGCACATAAAACATATACCACGCTTGCAAACGATGACTTCATCTCTGCCTAAAACAACGCGAAATAAAAACAAAATACATACAGACTGTAGACATTGATGACTTTTACCATGCCACCTACATTCTTTTTTTTTTTTCTGTTTATGTATAAAAGTTGTAGTTCATACAGACATTTTTATAGGGGCAATGTGCGAGGGCAGGCTATAAATGTTTTGTAAAATACATAAAATAAATGAGTTTGAGTTCTCTTAGAGTTTTATATATTTGCTTCTTTCTGCATATTAAGTTATACATACATATGTATATATTAAAGATCCCTACAAAAAACGAATGAGCGAATAGTCACATTTTTCACGTTGGGGTTAAGAAATTGATAGAAAGAAATGACCGAAATCAAGTCTTCTGTGCAACGTGAAAAATGTGACTATTCCCTCATTCATTTCTCGTAGGAATGTTACCCATACCAATATATTGGCGTTACACTCAAAATATTATGTAGTTAAATTCAAACGAAAATTCATTTTAAACAAATTAAAATTCATTTAAAAAACGGATCATTTACATTTCATTTAAAACAAATGATTTTTACAGTCATTTTTAAATTTTTTATTTATTAAACAGCATATTCCTTAAAACTGAATAGTTTTTACTTTTAAAAAATAAATTTTAACCGACAAAAATCAAACTACATAAAAAATAAAAACGAAAAAACATTAAGGGTCCTCATGATATCGTTTATAAGTCTCGTAAACTGTGCAAACTGTGCATTCTTACACCCTCGTAAATGAACTGTCAAAAATTGTATGAGAATTCATTTACACAAACTGCTTAAATTTGCCCAACAATTTTGACTCGTAAACTTGCGCTGTTCAATTGTGCATTTATACAGACAAATTTTTTTAATGCTTACCGCCGTTTTCAATGAAAACTTCAAGTGTAAATAAATCACAAACAATAAATTCTTGTAATAATATAAGCATATTAGTCTTTTGGCTTTCTTTATGCATGTTTAAAAACAAATTTCATTTATAATTTACAAATTTCCATTTTTTTATTATATTTTTAATTATTTTTTTTTAATATATTTTTTATTGACGTTTCTGATTGAAATGACATTAATTGTTTAAAAATACACAAAAATTAAAAAGGATCTTCATGAAACGAGTCTCGCAAGTTTACCCATTTGCACAAATGGTAATTTTAAGCAATATCATGAAGACCCTTATTATTTTTTGGTTGTTTGTTTTTTGAATAACAAACATAAATGTTAAAAAATAAAATTATTCGTAAAATAACTATATTTTTATTCAAATTTAACAGTACGGAAAACGAATTTAATAACCCACAATCAGTTACTGTAATAATTTTATAAGTGTACTTATTTTCAGAGTTTTTCTGAGCAAACAATTATAAAGCAAGAGCAAATAAAAAAGCAGAGCATCAAATCAAAACAGGGAGCTACTCTCAATTGCGATTCAAAAGAAAATGGTACCAAATCTAGTGATTGAAACTCTTTAATACGTTTTTTGCGCATTTGTCTTTCGCATCTTTTTATTTTTGTTTTCGCAAATCATTATTATTTATTTTATGGATTAATATTTTGTATTGCTGGATCAAATAACGCCGATTTTCTAACTCTTCCTAAACTACTCAGTAACTTGCGACTTTGGAACAGGGTATACATATATAAGGCAGTTTCACACCATAATTAATAAGTATTTTAAGGAAAATACAGCCCTGACGTGATAAGTTTTTATTGTTTTTTGAACATTTTCAAACAATAATTAGATCAGGGAAGCATTATAATTATAGTTGTCAGATCTAAAATGTCGTAGGATTGGAAGTGTGGCAACGCTTAAACCTTAATTTACTAGCGATTTTAAAGAAATTCGCCTTTATGCGAGTGAAACAATCCGAACCCGTCAAAGAAGCCGGAATACCAAAATACATACATATGTATGTATAAGTAGAGATGCGATTTCCATGCAAATGCATGTTTTTTGTCGATAGTCTAAGAACGATGTCGACCAATTATCTTTCCGAATCATTAAATTTGCGTTAAAATGGCATCGATTTGTTTTTGCATATTGTTGCATATTTTGGTGAAAATACATATTTGTGCATATTTATAAATTTCCATATTATAAAAAAAGTTTTTTAAAAAAATGTATTCCCAAAAATTACTTTGATAAAAAATTTTAAATACACAAAAAAACTTAAAAAAAATATTTTATAATTAATAAATAAATTCTTTTGGAGCTTTGCTTGAAAAACAAGATTTTCAAGATTTCCACAGAATATCCTTCTATTTTAAACCGATCCTTACATGGTGAAGGCTTCCAATGGCTTTAAAATATTTTATCCAAAACTATTACAAGTTACTTGATTGTCACATTGGTTATACCGTGTTGCAGAGGAAATTAGAAGCCTATTCGATTATAATGCAATTGTTAATTAATAGTTAATGGGGGTCTGGTGTAATGAACGAGTGGTACCGAATTGTGAATCGCCATGAAATGTTTAAGGAGTGGCAGGATGTAATGTGTTTTGCGTACTGATGGATGGTTTCCCTGTAGCCCTTGGTTATTTTTTATAGCTTTTAGGGTTTCAGCTGGTAATATAGGCGTTCAAAAGAACTGCCAAATTATTCCTGACTCTTGGAATAAAACTAAGGCAAGTTACTGCCAGATTGGTTTTGTGATTTCAAGTCTAACTTTATTAAAATTTACAAGTTCTTATATACTATACATGAGTTTTTAGCTTAGCCGTTCTAACTATTCTAATTATCGACAGAGCTCTGTTTATCTCTGCCGGTATTATGAAGATATCTATATCAATCAATAGTTTATCAATAGTTTACTCCTTCGCGATTGATCTCACCAATCAGAATGTTTTGAGATTGGAATGCACTCAATTACACTTTTCACTAAATTTAGTGTCATTCACTTACATTCTGATTGATCAGCTTTGTCTTTGTATTTGTCGTAAGTCAGTTCTGCCGTTATTCGATCTTGTAAAATACCCTACTCTGATGGCTAGATGCTTCAGAATTCTATTTAAAAAACTTCGAGTAATTTAAGAATGTTAGAAGAGCTTGTTGATATCGATGGTTATGCAATTAAAAAAGTAAACGTAAAAGAAATATTAAATTTAAATAACATCAGAAGTCAATTCGAATTTGCTCTCCAACTACGAATATATTGGTGAAACATATTAATACTTAAGTCAAATTAATTGCTATTGCAGAAAGTGGCAGGGGGTAATTTCTTCCTCCTCGAAACTATTGAACAGATTTTAATTAAATTTAAAACATTGGGCCTGTTTGGATATATCACTGCGCTGCAGCTGATGCGCCTCTGTGATTAGTTTGCGATGCTCATGCAAATAAGCTGCTGCCAATGCTTGTTGGTGAAGTCCTACCAACTTTTTTGGCGTATCTTCTAGCCATTTCCCTTCGTTTAAAAATTAGTTTTGATCAAGGGCACATGCTTTGTAGACGCCGCAAGTTTGTTCTTATAGAGTTATAAAATATTAGATCTTTTTTTTTTGGATATGCAAATTAAATTGATATAACTTACTAAAAAAAACATTTGTATCTGAAAATACTTATGAATTGTTAAAATTGTATATGACCAGAAAAAAAATAGTTTATTAATTAAAATTTAAAAGTTCTTTTCTACCCGACCTCGTGCTCATCGCTGAATGACTGACTTAACTTAGTTTACTACATAAATACTAACTGGTAGAATGTCGTTGTTTAGATAGTTTGACAGTGTTTCTTCTATTTCTTTTAAAATTTTGAATTTTTATTTTTTGTCTGGTCTGGTTGTTGCGTGTTGAAAAGCTTTTTGTTTATTCCGATTATATAACATGTGTTGTCGGTTTGACTAGTATGGCCAAACACGACTTTTATGACACCAATTTAATTAGTCTAACTACTAGTAAACTAATATTTTTTATGCTTAATTCTGTTCGTTTAAAAATGTTTATTGTAGTTGTTCAACAAATTAGTTGCTTGCATAGATATTGTTCTTGGCCATTCACATTTAGATGCAAAAAAAGAAAAAAAAAAATACAATAAACTCTTCATTAGGGTAGGTAGTAAAAAGGTATTTAACATTTTTTTCGCTTACATTAATTGGAAATAAAGGGCGGCAAGAGAACGGAAATGTTTTTTCTTTATTACAAGGGCTTGTTCTCTGCTCAAATTTGTGAAAAAATGTTGAGCAACATCGATTATTTCATACGAAAATTTGACATAAATCAATATTGCTTATATCGCGTTACAATCAATTGCAAACGGAGTATTAAGTTTTTTTGTTAAGGAAATTTGAAGACATTTATGGGAAAATGCGTGGTTATAATAATAAAAAAAACATATGGAAAAATCGTACGTTCGCGATCCGTACGTTCGCGACCGGTAAATAAGCCAATTAAACAAAAACCAAGAGAGATATTTTATTTTGTAAATACTGGATGGAGACCTACATTAATACACTTTTAAAATATCGGGTGATTTTTTTTGCTATTATCTTTTTGGCAACACTGGCTTAAACAGCTGACACACGTTTCGTGTTTTGTTTCACTGTCAAACATCTTCAGTTTGGTCTATAGTTTAACCAATTATTGAATTTTATTATCAAAATGCATGCTCTGTTAAGAAAGTTAATCGCGCGCTTCTTGCGTTCAGCGACGAAGCTCATTTTTGGCTCAATGGGTACGTTAATGAGCAGAATTGTCGATTTTGGAGTGAAGATCAGCCAGAAGCATTGCAAGAGCTACCAATGCATCCAGAAAAAGTCACAGTTTGGTGTGGCTTATGGGCTGGTGGCATCATTGGACCGTACTTCTCCAAAGATGATGCGATTCGTAACATAACTGTGAATGGTGAGCGCTACCGTGAGTTGATATCCAACTTTTTTTTGCCCAAAATGCAAGAGCTTGACTTGCATGACATGTAGTTTCAACAAGACGGTGCCACATGCCAAACAGCACGCTTAACAATGGACTTATTGAGAGGCGAGTTTGGTGAACATTTTATTTCACGTTCGGGAACGGTCAATTGGCCGCCTAGATCGTGCGATTTAAAGCCTTTAGACTATTTTTTGTGGGGCTATGTTAAAGCTCATGTCTATACACACATGCCTGCTTTAATTGACGCATTGGAAGACAACATTGAAGCATTTATTTATGAGATACCGGCCGAAATGTTGAAAAGAGTATGCCAAAATTGGACTAAGCGGATGGACCATTTGAGACGCAGTCACGGTCAACATTTGCATGAAATAATCTTCAAACATTAAATTATATGTACCGTACTATTGATTCATATAAAGATTTCATGCATTTTTCTGAATTTTATGTGTTTTTTTTTAACTTTCCTATAGCTCTTTAAAAATATCTTAAAGAATATTTTTACATTTCACTACTGTCAGCCAAAGTTGATTTCTATTTGGCGTACGTTCGTGTCCACACGTTTATAACTCTTATTATGAAAACTTAAACTCGATGAATTCCATCTTTTGCACTAAACATAGAGCTACCCAAATGCTATCGAATCGAAAAAAATGCTAGGAAAAGTTTTGTTTTCTATATTATTTGTACATCAAAAGCGTACGAACGTACGTTCATGACCCCAGGAAATGCCCATATATAAGTTTGCCTTTCCGTCTGTAATTTTTACAATGTTGTTCTTAGACCCTGTAAAGTATATATATTCTGGGTCCTTATCAGTAGTTAAGTTAATTAAACGATGTCCGTCTGTCTGTTGAAAGACCTCAGATATGATGGGATATTTCTGTCACATCTGCTTCTTATAATTTTGCAATTGAAATTTAGCCATATCCGTCCATAAATAGGTGAAATATGAGGCATTAATCATGGCTGTCTCCAATTTTACCTAAAAATCCCATGTGGTATATTAGTTTTGCTTTATGTATGCTTGGAGATAAAGTTTTCAAAATTGGTACAAACATCTTGGCTTTAAAAACACAACATCCGAGAAAATGTGGGCGGGATTGCAGAAGTGGGAGTGGCACTTCCCAAACAAAGACTCTATAGATTTCTGTACATCTGGAGAACGGCAAGGGCCAAAGTTTCCAAATTAGGTACAAACATCTAGGCTATCAATCCGACAAAATGTGGGCGGGATTTAAGAGGTGGGCGTACCACAAAATAGATTTATTGATGTCTTCAGAACGGTATTTATAAAACTTTTTGTTGTTATTGCACCATGGAGACGGGTATATAAGATTCGGCATAGCCGAATATTGCACTCTTGTTCACAAATACAGTCATATTTTAAAAATTTCAATTGTGTGTTTCAATCAGCGTTGCCATTTGTCAAGGTTTCCTTTTTTTTTTTGCTAGTTTTTTGAAAAGCATAAAAGTTTTAAGTTTATATAAGGTTTTTCCAACTTTTTTAAAAATATATAATTTAAAATTTGCAGCATATTAAATGACAATATTAAGTGATGTTTTTGTGCGATTAAACGATCTTATATTTGGTGTGATCTCGTACTCAACGTTGGGAGCCCCAATCTTACCGAAAACTGTTCCCGTACTCAATGTTTGGTAAAGTGAGAGATCTTTTAAGAGAAAAATATTAAAAAGAAAAATATCTTTTTTATTTAATTTTTCTTTATCTTAAAATTTTAAATACTTTTTTGCATGGTATAAGGAAAACAAGGTAGTGCTGCCACTTACAATTTTTTGACAAGTATTGTGTTTTGCTCTGTTGTATTTTTTTATTAAGTGCCCATGTTCTGTAACTCTCGCGTCGAGAAAATTGAAACAAACAGCTGTTTTTCTCACTTTAATGTGTCTGTGGCGAGAACAAGCTGTCACGTAAGGAAATTACTCGCCAATTTACAGAAAAAGTGTGTCTGTAACATTTTGGTGAGAAAAGTTCCCGCTTTGAACTGTCAAATAAACTCACGAATAAAAATGGGGCGAGAAAAAATTTGAACACTAAAAAACAATTAAAAATGCAAAATGCAAAGAATAATAATAATAATATTTTATTCTTGGCACATTTTTCATGGTTTTATAATTTTGCTTTTAACATTTTTATAAAATATCCGAATGTCTTCAAAGCTCGTTTGCAAACAACAAACATTAAAGTCGCTCTTTACACAATTTGGCATAGCCGACGGTTGTGTTTTCGCCGCCGTCGTTGAAAAATTTTCAATGTAAGTAAATTTTGGTCGCCGTCAACGATATGTGTTACTGGCGTTCTGACCGTCTGCAATGTCACATCGGCTTCGAGTGCAATATTATGACATTTATAACGTAACGACGTAATCTCTTTTGATAGTTTTCGACATGAGTTACAGACACACATTTTTCTCACTTTTCGAGAAACGATGGAATATTTTGTTTCACATCTTTTCGATGCAAGAAGTTCTCACTAAAGTTACAGAACATGGGTACAGGTTTAATAAAATATTGCCACATGAGGAAAATGGATGGAGATTCCCAGAAATTTCAAAGTTAAATGTGTAGTTTTAAATAAATGAAAAATACGTACAAATTTTAGTCTTAATCTTGTATTAAATGAATTAAAAATATGCGATAGCGAAATATTTAAGAAACCGTTATTTACCCTGGTGGTTTTTTAGTTCTGTGAAACTTGTGTTAGAGACATTTTAGTTTAAAATAGTATAGTATAATAAAAACAAAGATGTTCTTTAATTTGATGCCTGATCCGTTAGCAATGAACCATCATTTATAACTATAATGTTCCAAATTACCTATTTTGGAAGGGAATGTCATTTCTATTAAGCCTTACATTATGTTTTTTCACTCGAAGGTCTTCTTGAGCGAAATGAAGTGAGCAAACGAATGATTCTTTTTTTAAATCTGCTTCTTCCTTCCTGCAATCGTGTGAACGGCAACAGCGCTATTTTGAAAAATGTGATATCCAAACGTTTACAGTTGCACCTTGTGTTCTTGTAGTCTTGGAATATGCAGCTCATTTTCTCTTTGTAAAACTTTTAATTTAAAAACTTTTTGTGTTGTTGATTTATACAAAATAAAATTTTATTTTGACAAAAAAAAAAATGGAATTATTAAGAACAAATATGGTAGCACAGTTTTCACAAAACACGTAAGTTCTCAAAGGCAATATGTCAGCATAAAAGAGAGAGTGGCACTACCTTGTAATCCTTATATCATGCTTTTTTGTATATTTTTATTAAATATTGACACTTGTATAAAAAAAAGATTTTTTTTTCAGAAAGTTTTTTTTTAAAATATATGGAAACGCTAGTTTAAATTTATAGTGCAGAAAACAGCTGATGGGAATGTTAATGATCAAATTTGTATTTTGCCTTTATGAATTGTTTTCTTGATGATACCTGACAGCTTGTCTGTAGAAATGATTTGTACGAAATCAGTAACTTTTTATAAAATTCTGTTGCTTGTACACTAAAGACTTTACGTATTACCACGAAAAAAGTCTAATAAAAACTAGGAAAAACATTATATCTACAGTACTGTAATATAAGACACCGTTCTTGTTATACTGTCATATCTAATAAAGAATCAATAAATTTTTTTTAAACTAAGTTTAAGCTGTGTTTAACTATATAATACATAAAAGAAATCACCCTTAAGTTAGGCAATACTTTTGGTTTAACATATGTAGTTTACAATAGAGCTGCAAAACAATCGATAGTACTATCGATAGTGTCGATAGTTTAATTTTTGGCGGGCTATCGATAGTTTTTATCAATATCGATAATATCTAACAATTTTAAAAGTAAATGCAAAGTTGATTAGATGTAGTTAACGAAACATTTTTAACAACTCATTCGATGCAAATTTTAAGCAGTGCATAAACTTTTTTAGCTCTTTGGGAAAAAGGAATAAGTACTTAAGGTGATTTAACCTAAATTTGAGTTATTTTAAAACTTCGTATGTATTCAAAAGTACACATGCAACAACACATGCAAATGACACCCTTGAGATCTTCACAATCAGAATTACACACGGGTAAAGTCTCAATTATTCTGTAAGACTTTGTTATAGAAAAATTACTCTTCAAGTACATATCTTTTTTCAATGGGTAATAATATTTGGAATAAAAACTTGCGTTTACTTCCGATCTGTGACATAAGAAATTTTTAGGAACAAAAACTTTAAAAAAGTATAGCCGCAGATAAGTGATGGTTATATTAACAGGAGTAAATATTCAAAAATCACCTTAAAAATTTAAAAAATAGACTTAAGCCCTTTTTCCTTATTGCCACAGAATTATGTACTAATTTACATATTAAAATAATGTTAATCGTACCTTCCTTATATAAACTAAATTAATTCAAAGAATGTTACCTTGTTTATTCAGCTAAAATCAGTGTTCGAAAATAAACACTAAATATCGTTTTTTAATGTTCGGTTCTGTAGATTTGTGGATAACACAAACGCTAATAGTGTTTGCGTAGAAAATCATTAAAAAAAATAACGTTTCCCTGTTAGTCATCTTTCGAACACAAAAATATTACTGTTTTTATCAAACTCAACAAAAGATGTGAACATTTAATTCCGTTCGGTTTTTTTTTGAAAACCCACAAACTTCAATGTGTTCGGTTCGGCTCGTTAATGTTCGTCCCTTTTGGCAGGTAAAAAAAAACATTTTTGCAAAAACAAAATACACACACGAAAAAAACATTATAGAACATTAAAATATAATGTTTGTCTACAGTATCACTACAATTGTTCTGTTTTTATAATGTTCGGTTCTTTCTTGAAAATAGTTACGAACGGTATATATGTCTACACAATCACTAAAAAAATAGATATCGTTCCTGAATGTGTGAGCCGAACGTTAAATAATGTATTGTTTATTTTCGAACACTGGCTAAAATAATCTTAAGTTAAAAAAAAACCAGGGTTGTTCTTAAATGTGGCTATTTTTTACCTGTTTGTCATTTCTTTCTTAACGAAAAAGTCCTAAAAAAATAATGGTGTTATTTTGAAAACGACTTTATTCTACTTCCTTGAAAAAATTTTCAACGCATTTTCAAAAAATTTTTTATGAATAAATTTCCAACGCAAGGTTTACGTAACAACTTTTTAAATTTCTAGATTTAGTTGAATATTTTGACTTCAAAGGTGAAAAAAAAACTGACAACCCTGACGACAATTAAACTATAGATGACACTGAAATTTAAAGTGAATATGCTGGGGTTTATACCTGAAAAACGTTTTCTGTAAATGTAGTTTTAACTCTTTTTAATTTTTTAACACCTTCATTTACTACCGTGTTCACATAAATGGCACATAGAAACTTTTCGATACTATCGATAGTTTTTAAGCTAACTATCGAAACTATCGATTGGGCCGACTATCGATAGTTTTTCAGCTCTAGTTTACAATAAAACAATTATTTAAAATCTGAGTTTGAGCTGCGTTTAACTATAAAAGAAATTAATCTTGATCGCAAAAACTAGCCCTTAGTAAAATACTGTTAATAAGAATGTGTGTGTGTGTGCATACGTAGTAGTAAATTTTCCTAAAATCAACTAATTTAAAGTAAATCTCAATTTAGTTCAACGTACTAAATGCCAAATACGTGGTATAGTACTTTCATAAATACTCATACAATCTGATCTCCTACAACAACTTTTACAACATGTTGTATGGAAGACAATTGGGTAGTAACAATATTGTAATGAATTTTAAAAACTACAACAATAGCAATAATAACTACCAATTAATTAGTATGTTTGAGAATCAAAATGAATATATAAAAAAAATATTTAAAAATTACAAAAACAATAAATTTAATAGCACAATTCAAAGCAAAAGAAAATCATAGTGTTCAACAAAATTTTAAAATAAAACGAAAAAAAATAAAATATTAAAACTTTAATTATTAAATAATTACTGCAAAAAAAAAAGTATACACAGTTATAAACGCAAAGTGTTTACTAAACTTAAATCTTACTATAAATGATGTAAGCAGAGAGAGAGAGAGAGAGAAACAACTTTAAAATAACAGTAACAGTCATCACACCCTATTCAACTTCACCACACAATAAAGAAAAATAAGTCACCAAACACGAAATAAAATAAAATATTGCATTTAGTTGATTTGCTTGCAATGCTGCTGATTGGTGCCCTAGCATTGGGTTTAGTCGAGTCTACAAATTCAAATTTAGGAATTAATAGTTTAACCTACAGTACAGTGGCCAGTAGAAGTAGTGGCGGTGTTGAAGTTAGTGTAAGTGGAGGTGGCATAGGAGGCGGTGATAATGCCCTCAACTCTGTGATCGAAACAGCAGCAGCTGCAGCAGCAGGTGTTGGTGACAATAGTGGGTCGTCTAGCGAAGGTGTCTCTTCGGCCGTTTCAATATTTTCCCAACCGACTATGAATGCAGTAACTGGCCAGGGCAGCAGTGGAGGAAGTGGCAGTGTTGGTAGTATGATTGTAGCAAGTTCTAATGCTGGCGGTGCCTTATCCTGGGACAACAATGCCACAATACGTTCCGCCACTACGGGCGACTGGTCAATTGAACAGTGTATTATATGGCAGCGACCCCACCACATGTATTTTCAATTAGGAAATGCCTTTTTACTTTTAGCATTTCTGGCACCACATCGACCGTTCGGTATACTGTGGTTGCGTGCAATGCTCGTAGTTGGAGCCATTCTACTTGCCATGTATGGCTATTTGATTGATTGTGCCCAAGATGTTGTGCTGTGGTCATCTCTGTTCTTTGGAGTTAACACGATTTACCTTATAGCAGCTTTATGTCGCCTACGACCAGTGCGCTTCGATAGAGAAATTGACGCAGTAAGTGTGTAAATATTTTATTTATAATTTTCCTCTATGTATATATGCGTTTTTTATTTGAATTAATGTAATTTTCAAATGTTTAAGTAAGTTTAATAAGCATTTAGTAGCAACTGTCCAAATACAAAGTCAACTAGAATATTCCCATGATAGATTAATTTATTTTCCAAATTCAACCTTTCTAATGTCTTAAATAAATAGTTTATGTCATATTGTGTGGGAGTTAAACTCGTAATCACTTTATCAACACCTAAACGTTACTGACTCAATGTTATAATAGTTGTTTTTTTAAGCTAAAATGCTCTTCTATATTTGTAGAAACATTTTAATTGTTACGCAGTGTATGATCCTGAAAGTATGCCATAATTTTGTATAAATTTTAATTGTAACCACACAGAACTCTCGTTTAACGGGATATTGGGCTTAAATAGTTGGTATTGTACTCTCATAAAATTCTGTAAATAATTATAGGCTGATTTAAAAAAGTTATTTTGGTATTCTTGGGTTTCAACACTTCTCTATTTTATTCTCCTTTCTTGAAAATTTATATTTTTAATGTTGTTTAAAATTTTTTAGCTTTTTTGTGTTTTCTATTTTTTAATTAAAGAGATAAAAAAAGAAAATGTCAGTATCAGTGTGACCATTTTGTAATTTTTGCAGCTAGCATATTCATTAAGTATTTCGCATTTTATTTATAATTTTTAAAAAATATTTCAGCTTTTATTAGCCCTTTTTTATAAATTTGGTGGAATAGTTTCATTGTTTAAACTAAAATTTAATTAATTTTGACTAAAAATAGACGCACTAAAAAAGAAATTTTGTATGAAAATTATATAAGCGGCTAATAAAAATTTGTTATGATTTTTTTTTTATGAAGTCAGCCATTGTCAGTCAGCCTAATTATGAATAAAAAATCCCCGAAAGTTTTTTCCTCTTTCCCATTTTTACAATTGAATTAACATAGAAAAAATGGGAGAAGGGAGAATTTAAATTTTAATTCATAATTGGGCTGACTTCAAACGACAGTATCGATTTCAAATCTTTTTTTTTTAAATCGTTTTTCATCACATACCTGATTATTAATTTGAAAAAAGTTGTTAAGCCATTAAAGTCATAAAACAATCATTTGAAAAAAAACTATCGAAAACAATCGACAATACTGAAAACTACCGATTGTAAAATGATAGACAAAAACCATTAATAGTAGCGATAGTACTATCGAAAGTTTCAGACCGCTACTTAACGCTCTGCTCAATTGTGCACCTCTCCATGGTTGGCCATACAAAGATACTTCTTTATAATTTTTTTTTTGGCAAACAATTAAATTTTCAATGCTTATTTATTGCATAACAATTTAGAGCATTAACAAATTCAATAGCAGAGCAAAAAATCAAACAAAATAGTAAATTGTCTTTTAATTCTTAATTCTTAGAGGTCAGTCCACACCACTCTTTTATGCATGTGCTTATTTTTTGACATTTTTTCAAGACGGACGCTTAAGTAGAAAAAAATCCTACGTCATGCTTTCGATACGTATGTTTGTATATGCATTCTACGCGTTTGCTCTGTAACTTGTCAATACAATTTTACATTACCTACTACTTTTTGGAAAGATGCATAAATGCATTGAATACTTTGTGTGTGTTTTTGAGTAGCAATTTATTTTACATACTAAAGTTTATTCTTTCAAATTGTTCCTTATATAATATTTACAATATTCTTAAAACTATCTAGTAGGCATGCGTACGTGACCATGCGCACATATTCTTATCTCTTATTTTTAGTTAAGTACAATCTGCTAATGAGTTTTTATTATCATAAAACATATGTATAAGGGTGATTTTCCCATGTGCGTGAGGCCAAACAATAAAATGTAATCTATTTATAGATTACCAATGAGTTTTCTTATCCTAAACAAACATAAGACAGCCAGGGGTTGTTTTACAGCTGCGTGAGATTAACAGACCCACACAAACTGTAAGCATATTATGACAATTGAAAATAAATTTAAAATATGTTCAACTACTATTGAACAGTGTGTGTGAAGATAAATAAGTATTTAACTAGCGGAGACATCCAACACAATTTCTTAACAGCAACTATTTGCAGTTAACATTGCATTTAACAGTGCTAATGTAATACAAAAAGTGCATTTTGGAGTATTTTCAGGGAAATGCAACCGGTTCCACATAAGAAAATAGTTCTCAAGAAGATTCTGGTAGTATAATATCTGAAATAATTTTTGAATTTCAGAAATTCACATTTTAAAAATGTCACTAAGGGCCATTATTACAACTTGAAGTTAGCTAAAGTTAAGATTAAATTGACAGATAATAAAGTGTTATCTGTCAAAAAGCGTCTGTTAACTGTCGGATAACAGCTAACGCCAAGTTATAATAATGGCCCTAAAGGTGTTATGATACTTGCTATTTTTTGTATTGGATTTTTTTAGGATTGACTGAATGAAACAACAAATGCGAGAAAGAACAAGAAAAACTATTTGATAAAATGTAAACAAAACAAACAATACTGCCCACGTTTTTTCCCCACAAAAAACAGTCATAAAAGCTAAAAATCGCAAAAAAAAAAGTTAAAAACCGTTTCTTTCGATCAAAAACTAAAAAAATTGGCAACAGTGCTAACAATTAATCTGGAAATGTCAATTTTAAGTTAAAAATTTTTATATTTTTTTTGACAGTCTTAGATTATTTATCGATAACACATGTATATTTGTTTGACATTTCAAGATTTTTTATGATATAATCATACTCTTTACACTTAGTCAGTTTTCCTATGCAAATATATTTGCACTGTTCTCCAATATAGAAAAAATACAAAAAATAGCAAGTATCATAACAGCTTAATCCTCGCCAGAAATTTCCGTAAAAAACGACACACATTTAATACTTAGTGTGAACCGGCAGCTTTAGCCGTTTTGCTTTGCATCTTTGTTCTCTGTTTGATAAATCTTTTATGTATTTGTACGTTTAAGATTTTTCTGCTTATTTTTACTGATTTTTGGGAGAATAAAGTTCATTACTTACTTTCTTAGTCGCCAATTTCAATGAATTAAAGATTTGAGGGCGATATCTTTTCTTAGAAATATGTTGCATTAATGGTACATGTTCTACATTTTTGCGTTCGTTTGTACAAAAAATACAACTGTGAATATGTCGATGAAAAACATGCAAAACATGTTGCATATTCCCCCTAACTTTTACTTAAGGTGTTCATCCCAGCAAAAACTTTGCTTACAAAATAAGCAGAAAAATAATGAGAATTTGACGAGCCAACTACTTACTTTTCTACTAGAAAAAGTACTTATTTTTGTTCGAGATGTCCCAAAAGTAATCCTTTATAATTTAGCCTATTATAATCTAAAAAATAATATGTTTTTTTTATACTTAAAATTTTTATAAAAATATATAGTTACACAAAGTCAATAAAGTAAAATTTTTTTTTTTTTTTTTATTATTTTTTTTAATTTTTTTTTTCTTATTTTATTTTTAATTTTTTTTCTGTCTCTGGCGGGATTCGATCGCGCAACCTCGGTGCTGATAGACTAGCTCGCTACCAGCTAGTCTACCGGGGCAATGTAGTTTTTGTATTAAAAAACTATGTTTTTTTGACTATAATGACTATAATGACATTTTTATTGTCATAATGAAAATTTAAATTTTTCTGTATATTTAAGATATAATAATAAAGTTATTATTTAATATATAACTAATAATCCAAAAAGTGGCGAATAAAGCTACAAAGTAATGAATTCTTGAAGTCATTAAAAGTAGGATTGTAAGTAAAGTTTTTGCTGGGATACTGCCCTGTGTTATCGCCAATATTTCTTTTTGAGTATCGGTATCGATCAGAGAACTGCAAAATCACTATTTTTCTTGATATATTCATATGCTCAAATTTACATTGACTCTTTAAGTCAAAAGGCACACATTCTTATACTTTTGCATTCAAGTAGTCATTGTCCACTCGATGAGACGCTTTGTTAACATTAACAACAATAAACCACTCGATGAGAAGCTTTGTTAAAATTAACAACAATAAAAACAACATTAACAAGAATACATTGTACATACAGAACTACTGTACTTTTTAAGAAATGATAAAAAAAAGTCTTCTGTTTCTATGGAAATTGTTTGTACCCACATATGTGCGTTTAGTTTAATTTCAATTTTTTTTTTCTCCGAACTTCGGAACGTTTCAAGACGGGCTACGAAACGATCAATATTTGTTTACGGGAAAGTACGTTGGGCTGAGCTCAATGACTTTTTTCGGCATTTCAATTGGAAACTCTGTTTCAATGCCATGGCGAAAATGGTTGAAAACGTAATAATGCTAGGAATGAAAATTTTCATTCCAGTTAAAAAAGCTTCGAATAAGCCTCGATCCAAATCTTGGTTTAATCAGTCGTGCAAATCAGCAGTCAGATCCAGAGAGGAAGCATTTAGAAATTGGCGTAAAAATAAAAACGCTGATACTGAATTGCTACGCAAAATGGCAAGGTCTTCGTGTGCCAAAGTACTTAGACGGGAAAAAACTCTTCACGAGCAACGTCTTCGTGCTGAAGTTCTTGCTGCTCCCCGGGGTAGTAAAAGCTTCTGGGCATTCGTTAAAAGAGTAAGGGTTAATGCTAGTTCTTCAATACCAACTCTTTTAAAGGATGGCCGATCATTCACGGACCCGGTTGATAAGGCTAATTGTTTTGCTGAATTATTTGCTAATAATTCTTACCTACCAGCTAGCAGTCAACCACTACCCGAACTCGAAAAAGTATCCGTAACTATGCCTAGAATATTTTTTCGGGGTCGAGCTGTTATAAGGGTTCTTGCGGATCTCGACGTAAACAAGTCTCCGGATGGTATATCTGCACTGGTCTTGAAGCAGTGCTCTTCGACGCTAGCTCGTCCCTTAGCAAATCTTTTTAGAACTTTATACCGTGCCGCGGAATTTCCAGTCTGCTGGAAAGTTGCTAATGTAACGCCAATTCCTAAAAAGGGAACCTCTTATAACCCTGAAAATTACCGCCCAATTGCAATTTGTTCGGCACTTTCCAAAGTTATGGAGAGTATGGTAAATTACCATCTTGTCAAATATTTAGAGTCAAACTACCTACTAAGCGACCGCCAGTATGGCTTTCGTAGAGGTCGCTCTACTGGAGCCTTACTAGCTCTGTTATCGGAAAAATGGTGCCGTTCCATTCACCATTTTGGCGAAAGTAAGGTAATTGCTTTGGATATTTCCAAGGCGTTTGACGGAGTCTGGCATGGTGCACTCTTGTCAAAACTTGCTGCGTTTGGTGTCGGTGATAATTTCTCTCGATTTATATCGAGTTTTCTCAGAGATCGCACTATACGAGTTGTTATAGATGGGGTTTTGTCAAACGAGTTCAAGATTCATTCAGGTGTACCGCAAGGCTCCGTTCTTTCTCCTACTCTATTTCTTATCTTTCTAAATGACCTCCTTTGTCAAACTTCCAACCCTATCTACTCTTTTGCAGATGACAGCAACCTTTGCCATTCGTACGCATTCGAGTGCAGACTAAGCGTATCCGATGTCGTTGCTATGAGGCAGAATATGAAGGATACGCTTGACCGAGACCTTGACATAGTCTCGGAATGGGGTCGTGCAAATAGGGTCGATTTTAATGCCCGAAAAACCCAATATTGCGTGCTGACGCATAAACGCGCGACAAACCAAGGTGCCTCATCTGTATATATGGGTGGTATAATTATTGAGGAATCAGAATCTCTTGATGTTCTGGGCATGAGGATACAATGTGATGTCCGATGGACTGAACATATATTCAAGATGTCGAAAGAAGCATTCAAGTGCCTCGGGTTTCTAAGACGGTGTAGGATATATTTCACTCCATCTGATCTCCTTACTATTTATACCACCTATATCCGACCGCGTATGGAATACAACTCTCATGTGTGGGCCGGTGCTTCAAAGTCTATTTTGGAGCTTCTCGACCGCGTGCAGGAGAGGGCGAGGGTTCTCATTGGTGACAGTAGGGTAACCAATTCTATTGACTCCCTTGAGCACCGTCGCAATGTGGGTTGTATTTGCCTGTTTTATCGTTACTACAATGGGATGTGTTCCGACGAAATCAGGGATCTGGTTCCCGAAACCCGTACATTTGTTCGTAATACACGTTTTCCCTCAAGAGCCCATCCTTATGTGGTCGATTGGCAGGTGAATCGTACAACGCATTACAGAGAGAATTCGTTTTTTTCCCGGACTGTTCGTATGTGGAATAAACTTCCTGCAGAAGTCTTCCCTCTCACTTACAACATGATTAAGTTCAAATCGAATGTTCACAAACACTTAAAAAATCTTAATTGACAAACGAAGCTTAACGATGGAATAAATAACAAAGCACGAAGTGCATTATTTGAATGACTGCAAACCAGCAGCGAATGTTTGCGGTTGCGCAAGTTTGATTATATGACCGCAAGCGTGTATTTGTTGGGGTTCATTTACTGCGATTTTTTTGCAATCGCAGAAAGCCGTTCGCTGGTATCGATATCGTATTGGCAAAAATATAATGTCACAGAAACAAATCCTTAGGTATTAACTGACATGGTTTTGACGAGTTGACATCACCATGCTGTGAAATTCTTACACAAAATATTTAATAGGTTTATGTGTGTGAAGATAAATTCGAAATTATCTAGCAGAGACAAACACCACATTTTTCGGGCCAAAAATATATTTTTACATTATTTTTTTTACATTTTTAAAATTTTAAGAAGTTTGGAGTCTTCTTAAGGAAGGGCCTTCTACGATTTGTTTTTTTTTTTTTTTTGTTTATAAAACAAAAGTCAATTAAAATTACATAGTTCGTTGTTAAAATTAAAGTATTCAGTCAGGTATGTGATGAAAATCGATCGTTTTAAAAGGATTTTATGGAAATTCATCGTTTCGTTTTCAAAATCCATTTCTAATTATAAGAAAATTTTGAAGATTATAGACAGGAAATTAGCAAAATAATGTACATATGTATTTATTATAGAGGGGTGTGCTGGAAATCGAAAACGTAAAACGCTAGAATTTGTAAGTTGTTTTTAATAAGCTTTTAATCTAATTTTTTAATTTTTGTTATAAACCTCTGTTTAATAGAGAAATATTTGTATACTATTTGTCATAAAATTCCTATACTACTGAAATCTTATTAAAAAAACGACTTTTTAAATTTTTGCGTTCTACGTTTTCGACTTCCAGCTCACCCCTGAATAGTTCTAAGTTTTTTGATTTCCAGCACACCCCTGATAAATCATTTGTTTAAGATACTTAAAACGATATTATCGTTTTTTAATCGTTTTGTTTTCTTAATAGACTTCCATCACATACTTGATCATTTATAATTTTGTGGCATTTTGACAAAACATCTTAAGTCGAGATAACATAGCAAAAAAGTTTTTATAAAAGAACTTGGTGAAAAAACCATTTTTATTGAATAATAAAAAAACCAAAATTAAAGAAACATTTTGTTTATAATAAAAAATTTTAAAAACGTAGACAAAAATGTTTTTTGAATAAAAATTCGTATGAATAACAACATTTTTTTTCAACTTTTTAAATTTGACTTAAGATGTTTTGTCAAAATGCCACAAAATTGTTTTGTTAACCCATTAAGGCCCTGCGTTGCGTTTTCGCAACGTTCACTTAAACCTTCCCTCAGGCATTTTGTTGTTACGTGATACTGTTTTTGGATTTGTATCATACATAAGTTTTTTTTTATAAAAATTTTTAATTTAAATTTTTCCTGTTTTTTGGGTCCTTTTGAAAAAAAGTTAAAAAAAAATAAAGTAATATATACAGCCATGTCACAGAGTACAATTCCGTTCGGAATGATTCCGTTCGGAATTGAAGAAAACATATTTGTTTTTTGATAGAAAGTGTATTTTGATAGTTTTTTGGCCTTTCAGATACTCCCATTCCGTGCATGAAAACAAAAATGGTTTCATTACGAATTTTTTTTTCGTCATTTTCTGAAGCAACAACATGCGGAATGAATTCCGTTTCCGAACGGAATGAATTCCGTTTCCGAACGGAATTGTACTCTGTGACATGGCTGATAATATACCTATCTGAAACTTCTGAAGGAGGTAGCTAACATACGAACAATATTATTTCTACTGAAAAATCCAATCATCGTAGACATTTGAGACTTTTTTTTATGATTGGATATATCCGTGATGCGAAAACGCAACACTGGGCCTATACCATATACAAATTACATAAAATTATCAAATAAAATATATTTATACAATCACTTGCTATTTAAAACAACATAATAAAAACTTGTATATGGGTCGATATCACGAAATGACTACATTCTGTGGCCCGACGCATTTTGTATTAAAAATATTACAAAATTAAAATTCTGAGAACAGGATTAAATAAAACAAAATGTCCTTCAACGAGGCGCAGAAATTAAAATAAAATATTTTAGAAATTTTTATGAAAAAATTTGGTCGCACGGTGCAAATCGTCATTACCATGGTGTGCGTCCAAACGTTTTGTGTTCAAAAAACACAGATTTTCATTAGTATCTCAAAATATATATTATAAATGAAGTACGCTATTATTCGAGTTATTCGAGAAGAATAAACCAACTCAATTTTAATTTCATAAATATAATTTTATTTTAAAACTTATGATTTTGAAACATTTTAGTCCGTGGCTAATTTTTTTCGTCATTCCCCGTGGGCCAATTTGTTTATTAAAAAAAAAAATGCTTTAAACCGGTTTTTTGGTTAGGTGTTAACTGTCAATGTAACGACAATTCCCGTTAGTTTTAAAGTGTATTGACAGAAGTGAAAAATGTAGTCAGTTGTTTGAGAGCTTTCGAAGTGTTTAGTGTTTTTTGCGCATGTTCCTGAAATTTTGTCATTCCCGTGGTAAGTAAATTTTTCCGTTATTTATATTATAATTTCCAAATTCGTTGTATTGGTTTGTTCATTTTTTAAGTCTTTATTAGATTCTAACATATTTTATAAACATTTTTGAAGATTTTCACATTTAAATCCAAGAATAATCACGTTTCCATCATTACCGTGCAGTCATTACCATGGGAATAATCTAAACCACGGTAATGACAAAAGGAACACGGGAATTACCTTTTCAATGTATATTTGAGATTATTCAATCTATGGTAATTATTTAAGAAATTTGATGTTCCCCAAACTTAAAAAGTACACCTGGAATTATAATCCAAAGAATGGACATAACGTATGCACAAATATCATTTCCGTTGGACTATTGTCATTCCCGTGGGGTGCAAAAATCATTAAAATCCTTAAATATACATGGCCCATTGCTTATTAATATATAAAAAGGTCTTATAAAACAGTATCAACCGAAAAATAATTATTTAAACCCATTTTCGCACTTGGCCGTTTTCAATCCTCGATTGTAGTCAATTCACGATATCGACCCATATATGTTAATTAGAAGTTGTTGTTATTTATGTGTTTAGAAATTTGCGATAATTTTTTCACCTTTTTCAAACTAATGGCCAATTTTTTAAATGCAGGATATTTCGCAGTAGGTATATTCTCTATGGCAATTTCTTTTTTTTTCTTATGCCAAAAGTGTATTATTTTCCTAGAAGGAAGCGAACTTACACCAAAGTAGTCCCGTGATAGGTCTTTGGTGATAGAGACCGGTCCTAGTTCTAACACTTTATATGAATAAGACCTATCAATTTAACATAGGGTTGTCATATTTCAATAAAACAAGTCCCCCAAAAAAGTGTCGGTGAAGACTGTACTGTAATCCATTACTTTTTCACCCTTTTTGTTCTTAATATACCAGTTAGATGATAAGTTCTCCTTTCACTGGTCATGAATTCTATCTTTTTGAACTTGTTCTATTTTTACAAATCCCAGGACCAGTCTGTTGGAACAATTGACACAAATTTCGCCAGGGTTACTTCAATAGGTACAGTAAGAGAAAATCGAACAAGTAGTGTGAAATAATCCTCTCCCAGGATATTAAAGAAAACCAGTAAGAGTGCTATATATTTGACTATGCCAAATATTTGATACCATCCACTGACAGCTAGGATATTTCAGGAGTGGGCATTATATAAATTATGAACCGATCTTTACGAAAGTTGACAGTGTGATTTCTAGCCATATAAAACTGTGACAGAACCAAATTTATTACATCGCAACGGGGCTTATCTGGGCTTCCACATATCCGATTTGCCCAAAATTTGTGTTCTTTCATATTTAGGTATAAACAATAAAATTTTAAAAGTTTCATCATTATTGCTCAATGGGACCATGGCTCGGGCCTTAATGGGTTAATGCAATTAGTTAGCATCAGAGAACCTCAAAATCACTATTTTTCGTGATTTATTCATACGCTAATATTTACATTCATTCTTTGCTTGCAAAACAAAATTCAACGTTGGTAATTTTTACATCCTTTCGTACACATTTTATTTTTGCATTTATTCGTTTTTTATTGAAAGTGCTTTATTTGCATTTTTGTTGCTCACGCAATATAACACAACAAGGGTTACCGTTGGAAATTTTCGAAAAGGGTGATTTTCCAGAAAAAGGGGTCAAAAAAGGGTATGTCCCATTTTAATGAATATAATAAGACCAATTTTTTTTATAAGCAAACAAAAAATTAATATTTCAGGTAGGAAGAACTCAAAAAACTTAATTTTTTTATGGAATGCCCTGTCCTGTTTTAAACACCTGACAAAAAGTTTATTCTTTATCATTATAGCTAAATTTTTCATACTTTTTATGTAATTTTGCGATTTAGCGATGTCAAATAAATTTTAGTGTTTGTTTTAAATTTTGCTATCGTTCGCGAATTGTAACCATTTTCTCGATTAAAGCGATTTTTTCCTGTAAGTGTCAGATTTTTTTAAAGCTTTTACGATTTTTAATAAATATAGGACTTTGCTATCATACCGCTTTTACCAAATATTTGGGAATTTCCGCTAATTGAGCAATTTTTACCTCTTGTTTTCATTCCTGTTAGGGCACTCTCAACACTGTCGATTCAAAAGGGGGCGAAAAGTTCAATACCTTTTACCATTATTAAGGGCGAATTTTTTTGAATAAGACATGCTACTGTCTAAGAGAGCAAAACACCAAATTGCATTTTTTTAATAAAATGTAAAATTTTTGTTTTAAAAGGAAACCACCATAAAAAATAACAAATATTCATATGAGTTATGTTTGCTTTTAGGAAAATTGTACTTTTCTATCAAAAATCAAGGAGAAGAAAGCATGGAATTGTAGGTTTATACTTTGAGTCTGTTCCATATCAAGCAATGCTTATTTGGAAAACATTTGTTAGCACTTCTGTTCCGCAGTGTTGACATAAAACAAAATGTGAGAGCTATTTCCAAAAAAGGGTCAAAAAGTGCCACAAAATAGGTGATAATGATACAAAAGTATAATTTAAAAAAAGGGTCATAAAAGGTATCAACACCGTCGAAAAAGGGTCAAATTGATACTTTAGTATGTATCACAACGGTAACGCTGAACACAACTGAGTAAATTCAAAAGAACACATTCTTATACTTTTGTTTACATTAACAACAACAATAAACCACTCGATGAGACAAATTAACAACAATAAAAACAATAACAAGAATACATTGTACATACCTACTACTACTACTACTGTACTTTTTAAAATGAAAAAAAAGTCTGTTTCTATGGATATTGTGTGTACCTACATATGGGCATTTCCGTCAAAAGGTCCACCGTGACCGAAAATGTAAAGATTATTAAAAACTGATTATTTTACGATATTGTTATAGAGAAATGTTCAGATTTTACTAATTTTATAAATTTACCCATAAATTTGCTCACTTAGATGAACAATCAGAATGAAAAGTGGTTCAAACGTAATTTTTTATATGTGAGAATGTTTTATTGTATGTTTTCTTTCATATTTATCTTTCTTAAAAGAGGTGATATTTGATAAAAATTATTCCAAAAAAATTTTCTGACATGGTCTGTAATCTAAGGAAGAGTTCAAAGAGAAATATGTTATTCGGATAAACGGTAAATTTTTATTTTGTCTAAATCATTATTCAGTTAAATTATTATGGAAAAAATTTCACGTTCGAAATGTCACGTATCGACCCAGATTTTGGCTTAAAAAAAAGAAAATACAGAAGATTTTGGAATCAAACCAAGACATTTTAATGTTACATAGCTACGTAAAATTCTGAAAGTAGTTTTACTAAAAAATTGGGCCAGGTATCGCTGTATTACGCCTTTTTATACATGGCCACAAAAACTACTTCTGTTTTTTTCACGTTCGAACCGCTACTTCTTTTGCCATTATCTTTGACCTAGAATCGCGCCCTCCATAAACTTTAGCATTGATAACAGTGCTTTCTTAGTGCTATAATTTACGGGTTAATAGAACGTAAAAATATTTTTTGCTTAAAATGTTATTGCATTTTTGATGCGTACGACTGTCGCGTTCAACACTTTGGAATTACCCATATGTATGTGTGTTTAGTTTCATTTCAATTTTTTCAATTTTTTCTTTTACTACATAGTTGCTGCTGAATATCTTCGTGAGTAATGATTGTTTCATTTCAGGCTTTTTTGTTTGTATTTTTTTATTCTTTACCAAAAAATCATTGTCGTACCGAACACTCAAATATCTTTATTAAAAAACGAAGGTAACGATTGTATAAATAACAAAGCACGATGTGCGTTATTTGAATGACTGCAAACCAGCAGCGAATCTTTGCGGTTGCGCAAGTTTGACTGTATGACCGTAAGCGAGTGTATTTGTTGTCGTTGATTAAATGCGATTTTTTTTCAATCGTATAAAGCTGTTCTCTGGTTAGCATCACTGTTGGTGTTATTGAGCAACAGCATTTGTTAACTAATTACCAGAAATGTTAAGGCTCAGTTAGACTTTACTTTCTGTTTCTGTTCTGTTCCGTGCCGTTCTGTTACAAAACTGTAATAGTTACTTTTTCTGTAGTAACTTATCAGCCATTTACGACAAATTTATTAGTTTTGCACCGTCCAATGTTTATTTCAATAGCTTCAATGCACATAAATTTGAAGAAACTAAATTTTATGAATCAAAAAAAGTTTATTTTAATGTAAATATGAATTTTTTTTTTATTTTTTTTGCTGTCACTTACTTAACAAGTTTTTGATTTTAACAAACTGAACCGCAACAGAACAGAAAAACTAATCAATTTCATAGGTTTTGTAATAACAAAAACAAATCAGCTGATTCGTAACAGAACAGAAAGTAAAGACTAATTCTGCCTTTAGTCTTTACTTTCTGTTTCTGTTCTGTTCCGTGCCGTTCTGTTATGAAATTGTAATACATAGTTACTTTTTCCGTAGTAGCTTATCAGCCATTTATGATAAATTTATTAGTTTTGCACCGTTCTTTGCTTTATTTTAATAACTTTTATGCACATAAATATGAAAAAATTAAATTTTAGGAATTCTTAAAATCAAAAAACAATTTATTTCAATGTTAATATGTATTTTTTATTATTTATTTTGCTGTCACTTACAAATACTTAACATGTTTTTGATTTTAACAAACTGAACCGTAACAGAACAGAAAAGCTAATCAATTTCATAGGTTTTTTAATAAAAAAAACAAGTCAGCTGATTCGTAACAGAACAGAAAGTAAAGACTAAAGGCAGAATTAGTCTTTACTTTCTGTTTCTGTTCTGTTCCGTGCCGTTCTGTTTCTGTTGTAACAGTTACTTTTTCTGTAGCAACTTATCAGCCGTTTATGGCAAATTTATTAGTTTTTCACCGTCCATTGTTTCATTTCAATCACTTTAATGCAAATAAATTTGAAGAAATTAAATTTTATGAATTCTTAAAATCAAAAAATAGTTTATTTCAACATAAATATGTATTATTAGTATTATTATTTAATTAAGATTGAGGTCTCTTTAAAAAAAAGGTCGAATACTAGTCAATTTATATAAATATGTATTTTTTATTATTTATTTTGCTGTCACAATAACTTAACAATTTTTTGATTTTAACAAACTGAACCGCAACAGAACAGAAAAACTAATCAATTTCATAGGTTTCTTAATAACAAAAACAAATCAGCTGATTCGTAACAGAAAGTTAAGACTAATGGTGTTTTCTTTTCTTAAAAATAATGATGCATTATAGTTGTGTAATATATTTATTAGGTTACACGAACCCTTACAATATGAAACATTTTCTAAATTACAATGGAACAAAATAATAGTTATGTTTTACACTCAACACTAATGTGTATTTAGCGTGTTAAATATTGAATGCAAAGTTTGTACTAAAAGCGATATTCACCACGCTTGTAGCAATTTTCTTATAATTCCAATAAGCGTTAACATCACTGATTTTCAATAATTTTGCGACAAAAAAAAAAAAAAATAATAAAATTAAAACAAACGAAAAACAAAAAGTTTTTATATCCATCACAATATTACTAAAAATCACAATATAACGCAAATTGTCCGCAAACACAAGAAAAAAATACTTGCTTGCATAAAAAAGTACTTTACGCAGATGCAAAAAAGGGTTTTATCTCACACTCAGTTATAACTGCGGGTAAGAAATGGAACAAATTTGCCATTTATTGTTGCAACAGGATTAGAAAGGAAAACGACAACTTCTCACATTTTTGCATATATTTTTAGACTGGAACAAAAACCCGCACGAATGGTAGCATATATGGAACATTATTGTCAGAAAAGAAAACACCATAATTCTGCCTTAATATGCTTTTAATTCTGCCTTTAGATTTACATTACCTCTTTTAAAAATAAAACTGAGCAGTGTTGCCATATTGTAGTGTTCATTCTTAATTCATTAAAATACTTCAAAAGCAAATCCATTTTCCCAAATTAATTAAAAACTCCACAGATTTTAATTTTTTTTTTTTTCATAATTTTGAATTTGTATGTATGTATTTGGTTTTATATAAACATGAAAACACAAGAATTACATAAAAAACTTTCTGAAATATAAATTGTTTATTTTCGATTACAAAAAATTCTTTATATAGCTTACTAAACTACTAACTAAAAAAAATTCGTTACATTGTTTTAAATATCTACTATAAACTACGTATCTATTTATGGATATGTGCATGTGTTAACATATAAAGATTTATATTTCTGATAAATTATATATAACGGTATAATTAGAAAATGATATTCCTTTATGTCGTTTATATCGTTTGATTTAAATTTTACAATAACAATTTGAGTTATCACAGATCTACGAACTATGTATGTATTGTTGTTATTGCTGATTGAATAATGCAATAAATTTTTGCGGGAATTCGAAAAGAAAATAAAAGTTAGTTAGCAATGACAATTGTTTGCTTTATAAATAATACTTTTTGGGAATACAACACGAAAAACTACTTAGCCCACTTTCACACTCGGCAAGTTACTTGCGCAAGTTAATTGCCGACAACAACAAAGTCTGTAAGGAAAAAACAAATTTCAAAAAAATTTGTACAGACTTTGTTGTTGTCGGCAATTAACTTGCGCAAGTAACTTGCCGAGTGTGAAAGGGGGCTTACTGACGTATTCATAACTAAAATGGATTTGAAATGCATTTTAAGAAAAAATTTTTATGAAAATTTTGCCTTTAAATACATTTCAAACTTATTTAATTTTTTATGAATACGGCAGTGAGAGTGTAATATAAATTATACAGGTTGACCCAAAATTACTGAAGGAGTTTGAATTCCTTAAACCTTTTTAGCATTTTGTGAAGAAGACTTGGGGAATTAAGTACGATTAATTTATAATCGAACAAAAATAATATTACACTCGACATTTTAAGAATAGCTGTGGAAAATATGGTAAAATGAGCACGTATGTGCGAATCTGAAAATGGTCACCACTTGCGAGATGTCATTTTTCATAATTAAATTAAAAATATTCTCCATTAATATACGGTTTTTAAAAAGTAAAATTACATAATTATGTCTTATGCTATGTTCACATTTGGGTTCTTAAACGCGTTTAAGCAGTTCGAACGTGATTAAGTTCTAATCACTTCAAAATCGAGATGATTATCCATACATTGAAGTGATTTGTTAATCACTTCAAATTTACATGATTACAACTTAATCACTTCAAAAACCAAATATAATCGACTGAACATACCTCAAACTGAGTATAATGTAGAATCGCCAACATGATCGTGTATAACCGGCCACGATTTCTGCTTAATGTTTATATTTTTTTTCCTTAAATAATTCATAAATTTTCACAATTTCATCATTAAAATGATTAAAATAATCTTCTGATAACTTTATAAAAGCATTCTTAATACTTTAAATAAATATTAATTTGTTTGTTGTATTTTTTTTAATCATCTGTCATCTTAATCATCTCCAATGTAATGTGAACGGCTTTGATTAACTTAATCAACATTTTGCTTAAACGCGTTTAATAACCCAAATGTGAACAAAGCATTTAATAAAAAGTTCTAATGAACTCAAATCCCTTCGGTCATTTTAGGCCACCCTGTAGTTATTTTCAAAATACTAAGGACGTACACAGAAAAAAATTAAAATTTATTTCAATTAAAAAATTTTTGATATTAATTAAAAGAATTAATTAAATTTGCATCAATAAACAAATTAATAGTATCAATTAAACGTTTAATTCAGTTGATTTTAATTAACTTGACTAAACGATTAATTCACTTGATTACATTTTTAATTAAAACTGATTTAATTTTTGATTAATGCTTTAATTGGTAAAAAATTTCGGAGATTTTTTTCTGTGTAAAAGAGGTAAAAATTATATTTTCATGAATAATGTTTACGAAATTTGATAAATTTTACTAACTAGGGCTAATAATTTGGGATTTATGTTTAACAAATTTGTTTTTGAATTTAAAAACTATACATACATATATAAATAAAATACATACTTATCTAAAAATGCAGAATGTTTTTGGTATATGATATTTTACGATTGAATATTTTTTTTAAGTTTTAGGTACAATTTTAGAAAAATGCCGAGATTTTTAATTTTTTTTTTTAAGTTAATGAACTTAAAATAAAATTGTTAAATCATAAAACATTTTAAATAAACATTTTTTTTTTAACTATGATTTAAATTTAAGCTGGATTCATCCATGTATTCAGATCGGAAAATTTGTCCTGAAAAACAAAGCTACCATACGGTTTACATATGTAAACAATTATGTAAAATGGCAGCACCGCTAGCAAACTAAATGTTTTGAATTGTTTTTTAAAAGTGCTTTAAAGAAAATGTAAAGTGATTTTATTATTTTTAATTGAAATGCCATTTCTTATTTAATTGTAATGCCACTATTTTATGTGGCAGCTCAATTTAATTTTTGTGTACAAATTGAGAAAAGTGGCAACTCAGTTCAATTCAAGTAAAAAGTTGCCGAACAAAATAATTTCTCTCTCTCTCTTAAAAGTAAGCCGTCGAAATCAATATGAAAAAATTTTCTCCCGATAAAAATATTTTTCGGAACGAATGGTTGAATCGAGCCTTAAACTTTGTTATGTTTAACATACACATATATTACTATTTAAGTTAACCGATTAAAAAACTATTGAAATTTGTAATTGACTAGCAATGTAATATAATTGTAAACAGCTTCCTACCATTGTTATCATATTGCCAATGGCCACTGTCATATGTACGCGTCGGAAGGCCTTGTGTATACGCTGATAATGGGGACATTTTATTAAGTCACCCTGTACTAAACTGCCAATCTCATTGCCACTGCCAATGGTATCTTCAATTTTATATTTTTCATGCATCAAACGTAGTAGTGGTGGCGCCAAATACAATCTAACCAATAACTCAATAGCTCCCGTTAGAGCCAATGAACCCAATTGTATACATGATGCTAAAGTCCATGTGTTGAGGAAAAATTTAACATAAAGTATAAGCATTGTAATACTGAGCACTGCATTAATAGCGAAATATTTTGGAAATAATATCTGCTGACATTGGCCAAACATATGGCGAGGCAATGAAAAATATAAAGAAAGCCCTGTAATGAAAGAAAATTAAGGTAAAGAAAAAAAATTATTATTTTAAACCACAATTTCATATTAATTTACAATGAATATGTCTGTACACATATGTTATAGATCAGAGCAACTAGGTTGTTTCAAGACTTTTATGATGTACAAGGTGGCGCAAAAGTTGTCACAAGTTGTTCTTTGGCTGTAACTTATTTCAGAAATGAAAAACTTTAGTTTTGATATTGGATTGTGTTTATTTCGGTGACAGGTTTTTGCATTCCTGACGATATATATTCTCTTTGAGGGCTTTAAGAGTCTGAGGCTTGTTGACATAGACCTGTGACTTCAAAAAACCCCCACAAAAAGAAGTCTAGAATATTTAAAGCCGGCGATCTTGCCGGCGCGTGCAAATCACTAAAACGAGAGATATTAGGCGACCCGGAAATGCAGCCCTCAGAAAATTTTAAAAATGACTCCGTAGCATTCCATTTCTTTTTGGCGTGAATTTTCTATCGGTTGTGCTTTGACATTTGTAAAGTACAAATGCCATTTACCGCAATTTGCAAAAGTTATAGCATCTTCCGATAGGATGATGATATTTGCGCCACCTTGTACATACTTATTTTAATGCATTAAATTTAAAAAATATAAATGTAAGTGTTTCTAAAGAGGTCAGTGATGAGAAAGATTTTGTTTTACTTATTTGTGAAAAAGTAAATTTAAGAGCAAAAAATTTAAAACAAATTTAAATAGGCTTTTTTTTAAATAATAATGTTGATTTTTCATTGAACTGTTGCACAGACAGGTATTTGACCCTAAAAGTCGCTCAAAATTCATTTTATTTATGTTAGCACTACACACTTTTTACTACATATTATTTTTTAAAAGTCAGGTAACCCCTCCAAAGACTTGAACCTTTCTCTAGCTGCATGAAGTCAATCGGAAGTTACCGTACCGTACGCTTTAGACGGATCTACTCAGACTTTAAATTATAAAAAAAATTACTAATTTAAGAATGGACCAAAATGTATGTGATTTTTGCGAATTGAAGAGTTTTTCTCAAAATAACAGCCGTTTATTTCGAATTGAATTAAATTGAATTTGTTAACTAACGTAATACGAATTATCGCGGTTTGACTGAAAAACTTTCGGCTTACATTTATTTTACTCAGTATCATCCAACATGAAAAAACCAAGTTAAACAGTCAACAACAATACAATAATAAAAATTTGTTTTTTAAAAGTCTACGTTTCGGCGCCAAAAGCGAAACTACTGAAGTTAATTAATATTTAACTACGTAAACGCTTAAAATTTAGAATCTTTAAGGTCCAATTAGACGTGACATAACCAAAACTGTGTTACCATAGTCACTGTATTACCAAAACGACATAAACATACCATACAAACCAATTTAATTTTGGTTTCTAAATTCGCCGTTACGGCTGTGGCATTATGTTTATGTAACGTCTAATTGGACCTTTAGGCTCAGTTAGCTGAAAGTAACAGTAACGTTGGAAATGACCTGCTTCTGCTTTTGTTTAATGTAAAGCAATTAGAACGATTATAGTTAGCAGTAAGATGTTACGTCTCAATCTGTAAAAAATATATAGGTCTTACTTTTTTACGGTAAGGTTACTGTTACTGTTACTCCCGGCTAACTGAGCCTTTAGTAGATTCTTAAAGTAAATATGTGTGTATATATTTCCTTAGTTGAACACTTCTTCACGAACAATGCTACTTCATCGATTAGACAAAAAAAACTTTTATTTTCGCTTGAAAAAATAAAAATCAAAAATAACTGTTACTTTTGCTTTTTTCGAGCAAAAATAACAGTTATTTTTTAATTTTTTGTTCAAACATTAAAGTTACCGCCACGCGAGTGCAAGAGTGACTCGTTTAACTAAAATTTCACAATTTGTTTTTGTTTTAAATGTTAGTTAAACGAGTCACTTTTGCACTCGCGTTCTAAAAACAGGCGGTAGCTTTTATTTTTGATCAAAAAATTGAAAATCAAAAAATAACTGTTATATCTGCTCAAAATAGCAAAAATAAAATATTTTCGCTTGAAAAATAAAAATCAAAAAATAACTGTTATTATTGCTCGAAAAGATAAAAAGCAAAAATGACTTTTTCTTTTATTGAAAAAAAAAATCAAAAAAAATAACTTTTTTCGCTTGAAAAATTAAAATCAAAAAATAACTGTTATTTTTGCTCGAAAAAATTAATTTTTGTTTTTGCTTGAAAAAATTAAAATCAGAAAATAATTGTTATTTTCGCTCGAAAAAATAAAAATAAATTTTTGTTTTTGCTTGAAAAAACTTAAAACAAAAAAAAAACTTTTATTTTCGCTTGAAAAAATGAAAATCAAAAAATAGGTAACTGTTACTTTTGCTTGGAAAAAAAAAATAACTTTTTTTCGCTTGAAAAAATTAAAATCAAAAAATAACTTTTTTCCGCTTGAAAAAACTAAAATCAACAAATAACCGTTATATTTGCTCGAAAAAATAAATTTTTGTTTTTGCTCGAAAAACTAACAAAGCAAAAATAACTTTTTTTGAAAAAAACTTATTTTCGCCTGAAAAAATAAAAATCAACAAAAAAATTTTTTGGTTTTTGCTAGAAAAAATCAAAGTAACTTTTATTCTTGCTCGGAAAAATTAAATAATCAAAATTTTAATTAGCAAAAAATAACTTTTATTTTTGCTCGAAAAGTTAAAATCAGAAAATAACTGCTTAATTAGCAAAATATTTAATCATAGACATGTTCATAAGAATCAATATCAGGGACCGAAAATAACAGTTATATTGGAATTTTAAAACAAAAAAAGCATATAGAAATAAATGTCGAAAAACTGATTCAAGTATACCATATTGTTGCTCATGCATTTGTCAATGATAAAATATATCGATTTTTATAATTTTGATTTTTATATTTTCGATCAAACTTAACAGTTATATTTTGATTTTTATTTTTTTGAACAAAAATAACTGTTATTTTTTTGATTTTTATTTTTTCGATCAAAAATAACAGTTATTTTTTGATTTTTATTTTTTTTGAACAAAAATAACTGTTATTTTTTGATTTTTATTTTTTCGAGCAAAAATAAAAGTTATTCTCTAAATAAATGTACGTGATTTAATAATTTAGTTGACTTTAAATTTTTATTTTAGTGTGTAATTATCATATTGAACACTTCTTCACGAACAATGCTACTTCATCGATTAGACAAAAAAAACTTTTATTTTCGCTTGAAAAAATAAAAATCAAAAATAACTGTTACTTTTGCTTTTTTCGAGCAAAAATAACAGTTATTTTTTAATTTTTTGTTCAAACATTAAAGTTACCGCCACGCGAGTGCAAGAGTGACTCGTTTAACTAAAATTTCACAATTTGTTTTTGTTTTAAATGTTAGTTAAACGAGTCACTTTTGCACTCGCGTTCTAAAAACAGGCGGTAGCTTTTATTTTTGATCAAAAAATTGAAAATCAAAAAATAACTGTTATATCTGCTCAAAATAGCAAAAATAAAATATTTTCGCTTGAAAAATAAAAATCAAAAAATAACTGTTATTATTGCTCGAAAAGATAAAAAGCAAAAATGACTTTTTCTTTTATTGAAAAAAAAAATCAAAAAAAATAACTTTTTTCGCTTGAAAAATTAAAATCAAAAAATAACTGTTATTTTTGCTCGAAAAAATTAATTTTTGTTTTTGCTTGAAAAAATTAAAATCAGAAAATAATTGTTATTTTCGCTCGAAAAAATAAAAATAAATTTTTGTTTTTGCTTGAAAAAACTTAAAACAAAAAAAAAACTTTTATTTTCGCTTGAAAAAATGAAAATCAAAAAATAGGTAACTGTTACTTTTGCTTGGAAAAAAAAAATAACTTTTTTTCGCTTGAAAAAATTAAAATCAAAAAATAACTTTTTTCCGCTTGAAAAAACTAAAATCAACAAATAACCGTTATATTTGCTCGAAAAAATAAATTTTTGTTTTTGCTCGAAAAACTAACAAAGCAAAAATAACTTTTTTTGAAAAAAACTTATTTTCGCCTGAAAAAATAAAAATCAACAAAAAAATTTTTTGGTTTTTGCTAGAAAAAATCAAAGTAACTTTTATTCTTGCTCGGAAAAATTAAATAATCAAAATTTTAATTAGCAAAAAATAACTTTTATTTTTGCTCGAAAAGTTAAAATCAGAAAATAACTGCTTAATTAGCAAAATATTTAATCATAGACATGTTCATAAGAATCAATATCAGGGACCGAAAATAACAGTTATATTGGAATTTTAAAACAAAAAAAGCATATAGAAATAAATGTCGAAAAACTGATTCAAGTATACCATATTGTTGCTCATGCATTTGTCAATGATAAAATATATCGATTTTTATAATTTTGATTTTTATATTTTCGATCAAACTTAACAGTTATATTTTGATTTTTATTTTTTTGAACAAAAATAACTGTTATTTTTTTGATTTTTATTTTTTCGATCAAAAATAACAGTTATTTTTTGATTTTTATTTTTTTTGAACAAAAATAACTGTTATTTTTTGATTTTTATTTTTTCGAGCAAAAATAAAAGTTATTCTCTAAATAAATGTACGTGATTTAATAATTTAGTTGACTTTAAATTTTTATTTTAGTGTGTAATTATCATAGGATTTCCTTATGCACATTAAAATAATTATTAAAGTAATCTAAAATGTTAAATCACGTACAATTATTTAGAGAATAACTTTTATTTTTGCTCGAAAAAATAAAAATCAATATATAACTGTTATTTTTGTTCAAAAAAGTAAAAATCAAAAAATAACTGTTATTTTTGATCGAAAAAATAAAAAAAAAATAACAGTTATTTTTGTTCAAAAAAATAAAAATCAAAAAATAACTGTTATTTTTGTTCAAAAAAATAAAAATCAAAAAGTAACTGTTTTCGTCTGACTTTTATGAAAAAAGGCATAACTGTTACGGTCCCTGATCAATATGATAGACCTAAATCAGTTTTCCACATTTTCATACTTCTATGTGCCTCTTATATTTTATAATTTCAGAATAACTGTTATTTTCGGTCACTGTAAAAAAAATATCGGATTTAACTTCAGAAAGCTCTCTATAAAATCTTTAAGATCTATAAATTAATGAGTAGGATAAAATCAGGAATAAACAAAAAGTTTCTTACCCGACACAAAAGTCATCCATATTTGTGCTCCGAAATGTGTAGAAAATGCACCCAAGTAAGCCATTACAGCTAACATATCATTCCTCTTAATTGACATTTCTTGTCTATGATCTGATGACATTGATGTTTCCAAAATATGCTCATGCGCAGAATGTTGTTGCTGATGGAAATGAGGAGGTTGCTTTGTTGATTGTTGACCACTAAAGCTGTTATTGCCATCAAAAAGTTCCGGCCAAACTGTTAGCAATACAATTGTAACAATACCAACTACCATTAAATGAGCAGGTTGTGTTGTTTTGGTCAGCAATCTAAAAATGTGAGAAGAAATAAATAAATACTAAATTAATATATTCAATTACTATGCATTATTTATAGGAAACTAAGAAAGTATTAGAGAAAAAAAACAAAAAAAAAAAAAAAAAACACGAAGTTGTTGTTCTTAGTTGTAAATGAAGCATGAATTTCAATTAAAATTCTAACCAAGCTTCTGCATTTAGCTCGCTCTTGCATTACACCCAGTTTGTTTGAAAAACGTAAAGCAACTGGTGTACGTGCGAAAACGCATGCAATTTTTGTATTCAATGAACTACAACGGCCAATCTTTCCCCCACCCCACACCGCTAAATGTATCGTTATGCCGCCTCACCAAGCCATCATCTTCTAACGTCGTTAAACGTTGAATAACGAAGTATGTTGCTGTATAGTGCTCTCCACAAACAAATGCACACACAGGTCTAGCATAAATGTGCAAAAAAAAAAAAAAAATGAAAAAAGTCATTATGCATAATAAAGTGCTGCCAACTTATGTTATAATTTGCTTATGCAAAAACAAAATTGTAATTGAAATTTTTTATTTAGGCTAATTTTATAATTTAAAAATTATTTAGTTTTCTTTTAAACTTGTTTGCCTTCTTAATTTGATTCTTGAATGCAAACAGGTTAGAATTAAGCGAACAAAAAAAAAAAAAAACGCAAAGTTGACATTACCATTACATTTTTCCAAAGCTTTGACTAAAAAAAATTGTTTTATCCCAATTTCAAAATAACAGATTTTATTGTTTCTTTTTATTGTCTCATGTCTAGCATTGAACAGACTGTTCACTTTTAGGACTATAAAATGCAAAGGGGCATTTTTAAAGAGAACATTAAAAGTGCAAAACAAAAAACACATTAAATAGAGAACAATGATCAAATCCATGTATTTTATAACTTAAAAAAAAAAAATCACGAATACTGCACGACTATAAAAAAACCAAGTCACAAGCAAAAAATAATAAAATCCATGTGAACAACGAAACTTTCCGTTGTAGTAAAGAAAAAATACAGTGTATGTGTGGTAAAATTGTAAAAACTGCACGCTTATCAGTTCTAGACGTCATTTAAGTCATATATTAATTTGATATCTATTATACGTCACACCTCATTTAACTAATGCACAAAAAAAAAACACTAACTTACAGTATGGTGTTTATAAAATTAATCAAAAAGTAAGGCCACTTTAGAGATTTAAAAAAAAAAAAGGTTATCAGATATTCTGTAAGCAATAAAAAACTAAAAGATATGCACAAATCTCTAAGAGTTAACATCTTTCTTTTGATAAAAAGGAGCGGAAAAACTTAAGGAAATACATTTTCTCTTGGTATTGTTTTATACACTGAGTAGCAAAAAAATAGTTTAATGCCAAATAACTAGTTCAGTACTAGTAAGGCTATGAACTACTTAGCTGCATAAGTACATATTTATGTATTTAACAAATTTCTAGTGCAAATTTTACGATAAGTTTACATTATCTATCTATGAACTATTAAGAGAACTTACTATAGTTCTAGGTTTGTATGTAGGTACTTATCTTAAAATTCAACAATGCCGCGATTATTAAATGGTGGCTGGCAGACGGCAAATTAATAACGTAAATATTAAGATAACCCCAAATAAAGTTTCTTTTAATTAAACCGCCATTTTTTTTTTGCTTATTTTTCTCGTAAATAAAAAAAATTTTTACTTGTAAATAAAAAAATATAATTATAAATTATTTTAATACAATGCCGCCATTTTTGTTTAAAGTTTTTTCCCGGGAAACTTGCTGCGACTTAAGGCCCAATAAAATTTTTTTTCATTTTGCGAAGCACTAATGGTACATTTAAAGAAATAAGCGCACAATTATGCGCTACGCAATAAGACATACAAAGAACTCGCAACAACTTTTATAAAAAAATAACATTTCAAGTGCTACGGCATTCCCTTACGACGAAGCAGGCTTGTAAGGGAGAATATTAAAAAATAACTGTATCAAAATATTTAGTGTATAAGGCTGATCGTTACATACAACATTTTATATATGCGCTGATTAATGCGCTTTATGTGTCAAAAATGTATTGCTTCAAAATGCATGCCTTCCTTAAGCGCAATGGTAAGCGAAACGTTTATGTTTCTCCCTTACCGGCTTTGTTGGAAGCTCCAATTCAGGGGCTAATTTAACTGATTTTCGAGAATGGACTTTATAAACGGCCTAATGTGTAAAATGTGTAAAAAAAAACCAGCCTCAATAGTTGCAATGCGAATTGAAACTAGACTATTGTTAGAGCAAATCTGGCGAAGGGTTTTGAAAAGTTATGGGTTTTTAAACGCGTTTAAGCAAAATGTTGATTAAGTTAATCAACGCCGTTCACACTACATTTGAGATGATTAAGATGACAGATGATTAAGAAAAAAAAAAAAAACACAACAAACAAATTTATATTTATTTAAAGTATTAAAAATGGATAAAAATGCTTTTATAAAGTTATCAGAAGATTATTTAATGATGAAATTATGAAAATTTATGAATTATTTAAGGAAAAAAAATAAAAACATTAAGCAGAAATCGTGGCCGGTTATACACGATCATGTTGGCGATTCTACATTATACACAGTTTGAGGTATGTTCAGTCGATTCTATGTGGTTTATGAAGTGATTTAGTTGTAATCATGTCAATTTGAAGTGATTAACAAATCACTTCAATGTATGGCTAATCATCTCGATTTTGAAGTGATTAGAGCTCAATTACGTATGAGCTGCTTAACCGCGTTTTAGAACCCAAGTGTGAACATAGTATTAGCTCGGGTTTTTGAAGATTTTAAATTTTTTGAAAAGACGTTTGGAATAAGTAAAAAAAAACAAAATGTACTTCTGAGCTCAAAAATTATTTCAGATGCCTGAAGTAGAACTGAATGGCGATTCTTTTCTTAGAATATATTAACCCTCTAACTCTCATTTGAATGAGCAATTTTTGTCCATTTTTCCAACTTTTACACAAAAGTATACTAAAAGGGCACTTTAGAAGCTTACAATTTTCTACGAATATTCTCTGCATTAAATTTCACTAGGGGTCCTCTAAGACCAAAAGTTCGTGAAATATGTGTAAAATGCTTAATGAAGGAAAATTGAAAAGTAGCATACCGTCGGCTTAGAGTGTAAACCTGCTAAATCCACTTTTTAAGTAAATTGAGATTTTAATGCCGTATGGTAGAGAAAGATATGCCTCGTCGACCAGCATGTAGTTTTTCTTCAATTTCAGTCCTAAAATGTGTCAAATCAACAATATTTTTGGTTTTCCTCTCAAACAGCAAATAGGAAAAATAAAAAGTTTTTTGTCTCCTCTAAAATTTGTTAAAAGGGAGTTAGCAGGTTTACACTCTAAGCCGACGATATATTTTTTTTATCATAAAAGTAGTCGATTTTAAACCAAAAACGTCTTAAGTATTTCTAAGCTAAATGGTACATTAGGATTTATACAAAAAAAATCTTATGGCATTTTTTTTAGAGAAATTAACCCTATAATTTAATTTTATGGGGTGTTATTTGTCCTGTTTAAAAAAATTACTTGAAATATTAGTGTTTGACAAATTCAACTACGGAGAGGTACAAAATTGAGCAGCGCGTTAAGATTGTTGAAGCCTTTTACGGCATTGGGCGTTCAAATCAAAATGCATTTCGTGCAATTCGTGATTTTTCTTGGTCTGCATAATTGACTAAATGTGTCCACAATCGGAAGAATTGTGCGCAATTTTCAGCAAACCGGGTCTTTAGGAAATGTGAAAACACCTGTTCATGCTCGCTTAGTTCGTTTTGGGCTGGCGGCGTCATCGGGCCGTACATATTCGAAAATCGCCGGCCAAGCAGCTACCGTGAATGGAGTTCGCTATTGCGAGATGATAACAGAGTTCTTGTGGCTAGAAATTGAGGATAAGAACCTGGACGATATGTGGTTCCAACAGGAGGGGGGTGCTTTAATACCATGGTAGATAAGGCTATGATGGCATTAGCTCTCACTCAATAGGGAGATAAAGCCTTTTTTGTTTTTTTTTTTCCATTTGAATGGGAGATAAAGCCATCATGGCCTTAGCTCACATTAGCAATATTAGAAAATGGCCTTATCTCTCATTTCAGTTCCGGATACACTAAAGTTAAGTATTGAAATCTGGCTTCGCATACTAAAGTTTTTCCGCGTGACGGCCTGCGGCCGTGCTTAGGGGTTTTTTTCTCCAGTAGGACGCGGCAGGTGGCTTCGCTGGATATAGTTTTCCTGCGTGCATCACAAGAATAAAAAAATGTTTTTCAATGATAACTAAGGATTTCCCCTTTTACAGAATGTTTACACCATGCATAACAATATTCTTAAAAAATATGACTTTATCTCTCATTTGCGGAAAAAATAGTGCTATATCTCTCATTTCGCAAAATTTAACATATGACCTTACCTCTCAATAATTGGGCAATAAGGCCATTATGGCTTTATCTCCCATTCAATTGAGCAATAATGCCATCATGCCCTTTTCTACCATGGTTTTAAAGCACCCCCCAACAGGATGGTGCCACTTAAAACACAGCCAACGAAACAATGGCTCTTCTGCGCGAGAAATTCAATGGCCGCGTTATCTAACGTCGTGGCTGTGTTTATTGGCCGCCACGATCATGTGATTTGATACCGTTGGACTTCTTTCTTTGGGGATATTTAAAATAAAAAGTGTATGTCAATCAGAGTGTTCTCTGATTATACGGTTGAAAAAAAATCGCATTTAATCAACGACAACAAATACACTCGCTTACGGTCATACAGTCAAACTTGCGCAACCGCAAATATTCGCTGCTGGTTTGCAGTCATTCAAATAACGCACATCGTGCTTTGTTATTTATACAATCGTTACCTTCGTTTTTTAATAAAGATATTTCAGTGTTCGGTACGACAATGATTTTTTTGGTAACGAATAAAAAAATACAAACAAAAAAGCCTGAAATGAAACAATCATTACTCATGAAGATATTCAGCAGCAACTATGTAGTAAAAGAAAAAAAAAATTGAAATGAAACTAAACACACATACTTATGGGTAATTCAAAAGTGTTGAACGCGACAGTCGTACGCATCAAAAATGCAATAACATTTTAAGCAAAAAATATTTTTACGTTCTATTAACCCGTAAATTATAGCACTAAGAAAGCACTGTTATCAATGCTAAAGTTTATGGAGGGCGCGATTCTAGGTCAAAGATAATGGCAAAAGAAGTAGCGGTTCGAACGTGAAGAAAACAGAAGTAGTTTTTGTGGCCATGTATAAAAAGGCGTAATACAGCGATACCTGGCCCAATTTTTTAGTAAAACTACTTTCAGAATTTTACGTAGCAATGTAACATTAAAATGTCTTGGTTTGATTCCAAAATCTTCTGTATTTTCTTTTTTTTAAGCCCAAATCTGGGTCGATACGTGACATTTCGAACGTGAAATTTTTTCCATAATAATTTAACTGAATAATGATTTAGACAAAATAAAAATTTACCGTTTATCCGAATAACATATTTCTCTTTGAACTCTTCCTTAGATTACAGACCATGTAAGAAAATTTTTTTGGAATAATTTTTATCAAATATCACCTCTTTTAAGAAAGATAAATATGAAAGAAAACATACAATAAAACATTCTCACATATAAAAAATTACGTTTGAACAACTTTTCATTCTGATTGTTCATCTAAGTGAACAACTTTATGGGTAAATTTATAAAATTAGTAAAATCTGAACATTTCTCTATAACAATATCGTAAAATAATCAGTTTTTAATAACCTTTACATTTTCGGTCACGGTGGACCTTTTGATGGAAATGCCCATATGTAGGTACACACAATTTCCATAGAAACAGACTTTTTTTTCATTTTAAAAAGTACAGTAGTAGTAGTAGTAGGTATGTACAATGTATTCTTGTTATTGTTGTTAATTTGGAAAAAGCGTCTCATCGAGTGGTTTATTGTTTTTGTTAATGTAAACAAAAGTATAAGAATGTGTTCTTTTGAATTTACTCAGTTGTGTTATATTGCGTGAGCAACAAAAATGCAAATAAAGCACTTTCAATAAAAAACGAATAAATGAAAAAATAAAATGTGTACGAAAGGATGTAAAAATTACCAACGTTGAACTTTGTTTTGCAAGCAAAGAATGAATGTAAATTTTAGCGTATGAATAAATCAAGAAAAATAGTGATTTTGAGGTTCTGTGATGTCAATATGCCAAGAATAATTCAAGCTCTTAAGGTTGAGATAATTCGGCACATCAACGACATTGTACCTTAATTATGTCTCATAGTCATTGGACCATCGAATAGAGGTACGCCACTGAAGCCGTGGCAAGCATATGGCCGATATTTAGTTTCACACATAATTTTCATAGATCCCTATAGGTATCACAACAAATATTATGTTAATTCCCTGAAATCTTTTTGTTTTATTTGAAATTAACATCGTACGTTTTGGTTGGACCAAATTATTTTAAAATTGTTTTATAAAATGGCGTTAGTGGAACTAAGAAATGCTTAATATTTTATAAAACATACAACATACATATGACATTACATATCTATACACATAAAATTTGCCAACCTGAAAATTAAAGAAAACATTATGAAAAATGAAAAGCACAACTTCAAGTTGTGCTGAAAAAGGTCAACAAGAATAAGAAAGACAAAAAATGAAAAAACAAAAAATATGTACTTTGAACTTCAAGAAGAATTCTTGACAAAAGTACGAAAAAACAGAAGTAAAGGAATAACATGTTAAAATGAATTAAAATAGATAATCATTCAAAGCAAATTTCGATCTACCAAAGGTTGAATACAATTTGGTTTAAGGATTGATGTTTGACTAATGACGTCAGCAGTCGTCGATGGCTGCGAGTGTTAAACGGCAAGCCCTCTGAGGAGATTGAGTGGTTGCAATCGAAACATGTCAGGGTAACCTGTCCGTAAACACCTGGGTTCGAGCCCAGATTGAGTCAAGAATGAAAAATTATCAATAAATTTTAATTAATTTTCATGTTGTAAAATTCCTTTCTTCATAAAAATAATTTAATGAAAATTAAATTTAATGAACTTAAGCCTAATTAAAAATATTAAAAATTTGGATTAAAAAAATGAAAATTTAAAAAAAAATAGTAATTTCTACAGAAAAGTCTACTTTTCACGGCACGTCACGCCATCAAGTATTTGGAATTGTTTCTAAAGAAAAATTTATATAATATTTCCTTTTTTATACCTATTTTGGTGTGAAGCGCAACAAGCTTTACATTTAGTGAAAGGGAGGACAAATCTAATTGATTGGTGGCGTAACGTGACAAACGGATAGTTTTTCTGTGGAAGCACCCATATATGTATTTTAATAGGTACAAGTTGGTAAAACTAATAGAAAAGTTTCTCCCACTACTATGACTACTATAATTTCACAATTTTTCTATTTCTTTAGTAAATATTTTTATTTAATTCAATATTATTTATCTGAAATATAGATTTTGAAAATTTAAACATGTTATTTATTTTGATTTAATTTGTATGTTAAAAATCTCTTATCAATAAAAACAAATAAAACTTACACCTTTAAACAATTTACTTATTTAACGCTAGTGTGAGATAATTTTCTGTCAACTGATAGTTTATACTTTTTTGTGAGTAATTTTTATTTATGTATTGTGTTAGCAACAAAAAAAATTTTTATTTATTTTAAATAAAATTAATTGTTTCAAGTTCATGCGTTTGGCATGAACAACAAAAAAAAAAAAATGGGTAGTTAAAAAAAATTCTGTGGGTGATGGATAGTTATTAAATATATTTTCTTTTAATAAAAAAGGGAAATTTTATTAAAAACATTTGAATTATGGATGTATTTATCTATATGTATGCCAGTAGATACAGTGTCGGAAAAATAATGGGGACACATAAAATAGTTTCTTAAATTTTTATTTGGTTTTTTTTAAAATAAGTTAAAATCAATGTACCTACATACATATATAAAACTGGGTGCCCTGATAGGCTAATTGGTAGCGAGCTAGTCTATTGCTATGTTCACATTTGGGTTTTTAAACGCGTTTAAGAAAAATGTTGATTAAGTTAATCAAAGCCGTTCACATTACATTTGAGATGATTAAGAAAAAATACAACAAACAAATTAATATTTATTTAAAGTATTAAAAATGCTTTTATAAAGTTATCAGAAGAATATTTTAATCATTTTAATGATGAAATTGTGAAAGTTTATGAATTATTTAAGTAAAAAAATAAAAACATTAAGCAGAAATCGTGGCCGGTTATACACGATCATGTTGGCGATTCTACATTATACACAGTTTGAGGTATGTTCAGTCGATCCATGTGGTTTATGAAGTGATTTAGTTGTAATCATGTCAATTTGAAGTGATTTACAAATCACTTCAATGTGTGGGTAATTATCTCGATTTTGAAGTGATAAGAGCTTAATCACGTTCGAGCTGCTTAAACGCGTTTAAGAACCTAAATGTGAACATAGCATACCACTATCAGATTGCGGGTTTCGATTACCGCAAAAGACGCTGGTCTGTTTCCCTACAACGGGCTGAAGGTCTACGTTACTATTGCTCGGTTAATTAAGTTAGAATACAATTTGTAATTGAATTTGTAACTAAATAAATAAATATATATTAAGCTAAGGCTCTTCCATTTTTCTATATCAAAATAAAGTAACTGCTCCGCTTTATAAAATTCACGAGATTGGCTCATGTACCGGTGAATTTGAGTATTAACCCAGTAAAAAATGTGCTCCAGAAGGAGCAGTTTTTATGTATGAATTCATATCTCAAATCGCTTCAAACCTGCTGATGGGATGCCTGATTTTTGTATGGAGTGTTTCCGGTTCTGAGGAATATATTCTGCTGACAATAAGCGCTAAATTTAACATGGGAACAAAGCACTCCTAAAGGGTTTTTTTTTAAGGGCTAACTATATAAAAATATCCACTAATATTTTGCTTTAACTTGTTTTAATGCTTTTTTTCAATAATTTTCGTAAACCATAATATATTTAATAATTTTTTAAACCTTCTTCGTTGTCAGCTCTAAAATATCAGCTTTTTTTGTATATTTTATTCTTAATCATTTACTGCTGTATAAGAGCTGAGATCTCTTTGTGAAGCGCATGATTATGCGCTTTTTTCTCAAGTGCTTCAAAAAACCCAAATTTTTTTTACTGGGAAGTTTCTTGAACCTTTTGCCATTTGCCAACTTATTTATCGATTAATTATCCCAATTTTATTTGTTATTATTTTATCAATAAAATTTCAATGAAAATTTTTCTACGCCATGTTATTTGAAAGGAAGATATCGTCCCTTTTACTTTTTCCGACACTGTATGTGTGTATTTATCAAAAGTAAAAAAAAAAATATGCAAACAATTATAACCCTGTAGGAAGTCAAACACATTTATAACTAACTTCAAACTGGTTTTTTTATAACCACAACTAGTTGATTAAGTGACTTTTTTCCTTGTCGACGACTCATTATTTTAACATGGGCATGTCATAGGCAGTAGTCAATTGGCCATCTTTGCATGACTTTTCAACTGACTACTAACTACTTATTTTTCAACCTATTTGTAATTAATTAAAAGTATTGTCAGTTAATAATAAATTATTTAAATTTTAAATTATTTTTGTCAAAAAAATATATGTACATATGAACATGCATACATACATACATATGTATATCTTTATATATTTTGATATAGAAATAATTATTTATGAAAATTTTGCATTAAACTGCCGCAAATGATGATGTATAAAAGTCCTGAAATAAATACGCCACATAATTGCTAGTACATACATAAACAGATTTGTATTGATTTAATTTTTAATTATTTTAAAATGTTTGTATTTATTTTTTTCATTTGACTTCATGGCATGCTTGTTTTACTTATTTTGCTTTTATTTGTGTTTTACGTGCGCCTTTTTGGTTGATATCTGCATGAGATTTAAACCAATTTGTAGTCATTTAAAAAAAAGTTAATTTATAGTTAGTGTTTTTTGCAACTGACTATTTTATTAACTACAGGGAACATATTCAGAAAGTTTAAATATGTATTTTAAGTCTCACTTTGTTATTTAAATAACAAAGTGAGAAGAGTCAAAGAAGACTCGATTATGATTAAAAATTTTACAAAATGCTAGCTGGGTTATTATTAACAATTACAATATGTATACACATATCGCAACGGTTCCATCATACAAATTCGTGTCATTGATTCACATATCATATGACTCAGCTACTTTACAAGAAAATGCAACTCTGATCGCATGGAATCTATTATTTCATAAACATTTGCAAGTCGATCAAACCTGTCAAAAAAATCTGTCAATCAATTTAATTTTTAGGTCACACACTTTAAGAGCAAAAACGAATAGGCAAAAGGGGATTGGTTAACTCAAGGCCTATCCAATAGGTCTGCTTACTACTACAACAATACAACAATACAAAAAACAACAGGCATTTTGTTTGTGTAAAATTCCTCGCCGTTGTCAAAATCTTACTACTACATAGGCAAAACAAAAGGAAAAATGTGTTTTGTGTGCATGTATGTGTGGCAAAAAAACAAAAAATAACAAAAATATACACGTATAAGGAAAATGTAAACAACTCTTGATATCGTTGAGGAAAAAACCAAATAAACATCTGGCTTCTTAAGCAGACCTATTGGATAGACCTTGGGTTAACTCAAAATTTTTTAATTTCTTCGTAGACAAAAAATATTTTTTTAATTGTACTCTTTATTTTGTAAACATTTGCAAGTCGATCAGAATTGTCAAAAAAATCTGTCACTCAACTTACTTTTTAGGTCACATATGTACATACATTAAGAGCAAAAGCGATTTTTTGACAAATCGTATAACTGAATAGGCAAAAAGGGGGTTGGGTAACTAAAAATTTTTTTAATTTTTTCGTAGAGACAAAACATACATATCTTTTAATGGTACTCTTATACCTACCACAAAGGGAAACTTTGTAGAAGAAAGTAGTGAAAATTATTTAAAAGTTTTACATTGGGTAGATATGACCACTGTATATCGTTTTCTTGGGAAAAGTGAAAATTTGTAAATTTTGTAACAATCCTCTTCGTAGAAAATATTTTAAATGTTCAGTTACATAAGAAAATTAATTTAGCACGAACTTTTGCTTGCCATCCACTGTATTTTCATAAACTTTACAATGTATTTAAATATGTACAAATAGAGAGCAAACTGCTGACAAAGCCACAAACTCGCTTACATATATATACATATGTATCTACATACATGTAAAGTTTAACGAAAGAAAAAAAATGTTAAAATTAAAATTTAATAGAATGACATAAACTCACGTGTAAATTTTGCTGCTTTGTAACCTTCTTATCGCCTGTTGCATTGTGTATGCAAATTCTCTTGTAAGCTGAGTACTTTTAGCCAAAATGTCATCGTTATATATTTTTCCCGTATCCAACAACAATTTTGGATGATCGTCATCAAAGTGGCCACTCAAATTTCTGATGGTGTTGCCATTAACTGTTGCTGGTAATTTGATTTTTGGTGTTGTCGTAATTGCTGTGTTTAATTGTGAAATTTGGGGAAATCTTTCATACAAGCTGTTGTTGTTGTTGTTTTTGTTCGAAAATTTTAAATCATCAGCCATTAGAGTGGATACTATTGTTGTAGTTGTTGTGGGTGGTGTTAGAGGTATAGAGAAAATTGTTGCTGCTGGTGTAGTAAATTTCCCATGACCAAAAGGACACTTGGATATAATTGCTGGGGGGGAGCTGTTTAAAGACTCTTGGGAATTAGTTTGTTTAATTTTATCAATGTTTTTAGTAGAGCTTTCATAAGAGGTGATTTGTTGTTGTTTTCGTATCTCTTGATTGATTTCTTTATTAGCAGCACGTTTTCTCATGGTATATTTAATCGTTTTGATAATTTTTGTTGGCATACCATTTTCAATGCACTTTTCGATTTGTTCATTTTCTAATACAGAATTATGGCACATTTTGAAATTTTTTTTTATATTAAATAATTACAATTAAAAAACATTAAACACTTTTTTTAAAAAAAAAAATCTGAAAGGACTTTTTTAATTTTTACGTTTATCCTTAATTATTTTTTATTTTCAAATTAACGGTGGGGTTTTTTATTACTCCTATTTTTTTATTATTATTTGGTATTGATTAAATGCATTTAATTTATTTATTATTGTATGGTTATTTAATTTTGTCACTTTTTTAATTTATGTATTTATATCGTATAATTAACTTATTTTTAAAATAATTTTTTTGTATATTGAAAATTCTCTGTTGATTTCGCAGAGAATAATCAACTACGCGACGTTTACACTTTGAGTTGTAAAGCAAAAGTGATTCTTCTATCAACTGTGTGCAGTGTTTTTATTTTTCATCCACAATTATTTTTTTTGTTGTGTTCAGCAAAAATCCCAATAAAATTTACACTCAGTATTTCGTTTATTTACGTCTGTGTCTTTTATTCATTCATGCTGAATTTGTTTTTGCTTGTTGAAATTTTTATCATTTTCTCATGGATGCATGTTCGCTCTTCTCACTGAGAGTGATTATTTTGCTGAATCATTTTGTGTTACTGGCAAAACTGAACCTCCTCAATTTCTTTCTGTGCTATATAATAAATTAATTACGAGGGAAAGCTGCAAAGATATTTATTTGACCATTTTTTTTTAATGCATTGTTCAAGTTTTGGTGAACAGTGCAAATATAAAGTAATAGAAAAATTTACCAAGTGCGAAGGGTTCAGCTGTATTAAAATAAATGGCAAACTATCAAAATTTTTACTAAAGTTATCGATAAAAAATGAAGTTATGTCAAAAAAAAAAATGTAAAATTTTTCAACATAAAATTTACATTTCAAGCTTGAAATATTAAAAGTGTTGCTGAATCAGCGGTTTATGGGCAAATTCAGCGATTTACCGCTTTTTGTTTTTAGGTTTCTCATAAACAACAAGTTGGCAACATTTAATAAAATTAACAGAACAGGGATGGGTAAGTTGTTTCAATTGTATCTTTTTTGTTGATACTTTTTAAACTAAGATTTATAATAACTTTTTGTGGTGTTTTTTTAAGAACATAAATAAAATTAATTTCAACTAAAAAAATCTTTTAGTACAATTAGTGTAAAAAAGTAAAATTTTTAAAGGTTGTTGGTACAATCTTAAAAATTTGCAACACCATCCCTGAAACAAAACCATAACGAGAGAAAAAAAACGAAAACACTTTGTTTACATTTTTTATAGTTTGTTCTTTCAAGCATTTACTGTTTCTTTCTATCAATTCTATATCAATTAATGAATAAAAAATGTAGTGTCATAAGAGCTTTACACTTTGTTAATTAAACATTAACAGCCTTATGTATAATGAAAAATTGGCATAAAGTTAGCATAGAGTTGAATTATAATACTCTGTATACTAAACGGCTAAACTATTGTTAGTCAGTTGCCAAATATACGCCAACTTGTGAAAAACAGCAGTCGTCGTCGGCCAAGAAAAATTTATAAAATGAGAAGAAATCCATTTTTGGAGTACAGCGAGGAAGAGTTTCGTGTAAAGTACAGATTCTCCAAAAAAAAAAAAAAAAAAAAAATTAATAAAACTTGTTGAAGCTGATCTTACCGGTAAAGGTACAAGGAAAGGCGGAAGCATTCCTCCGCATATACAAGTTCTGGCGGCTTTAAGGTGTTGGGGTCGCAATTGTGTGCAAGATGACTGCGCTGAGTACCATGGATTCACCCAGTCCACAATGAGCAGAATTGTTATATCAATTCATTTATAAATATGTATACTTATATCTAGGTTGTTTGTGGCGCTTCATTAAAAATAAACGATATTGTTGCCTGCTGGAGGGGAAACACACACGACTCCAGAATTTTTAATGAAAGCAAAATAAAAGAGCGATTTGAAGAAGGTGCGTTTATGGGCCGATTAGTTGGAGATGGGGGTTACAAATGCACTAACTATTTATTTACACCTGTGCAGAATCCAAAAGATAGGAAGGAAGAAAATTACAACAAAGTGCATATTGGTATTTCCACAGAAATGTCTACTTTTTGTCACGTAACGTCACCAACCATTTTTAATTGTTTCTCAAAGAATAATGAAAATATTATTTACTTTTTTGCATTTGGGTGTAGAGCGCAACTAGGTTTTCATTTACTGAAAGAGAGGAAAAATTTTAACAACGTGGTTCTAACATACAATACTAATTGCTAGGTGACGTGACGTGACAAAAAGAGAGCTTTTCTGTGGAATTGCCCATATAGTAACGAGAAATGTCATTGAAAGACTCTTCGGTGTTTGGAAAAGCAGATTTCGAATCCTTTTGGATAAAATGCGAATTTCGAGAAGCAACGGAAAAACACTAATTGTGGCTCTTGCAGTTCTCCATAACTTGTCGATTATGTATAATGAGGAAATCTTTGGTAGGGCTATAATTATTCAAGATTAAAAAATATAAAAAATGTTTTTTTTTTTTTTTGTAGACGAAAATGATGTCCAAAACAACATTTCACCCATTGAAATTTACCAGAATGGCAGTGAAGATGAAAATATGCCTCGCTGTATTTATATTCAACAAAATTTCTGATTAATTCTTCTGAAGCTATGTACGTTTAGCCGTTTTTTTAATTTTTTAAATAATAAAGTGTGTTTTTTTTTCAAAGTTTATTAACAAAATTAATTAATATGAAAACTTAAACAAATAACAATTAACTTCAAATCATAACAAAAATAATAATAAAAAAGGATCTATGAAAAAAAAAAACAATTCACTTTTTCATTAAAATATGTATAATGAATATAGAAACTAAACCCAAATAAAAATTCACTTGAATAGTAATAACTTAAAAGAGATCTATAAAAAACAATTCATTAAAATACTTTGGGCACTAAAAAGAGATCAATGAAAACAATTCATAAAAATTTCCATCACATACCTGTATAAAAACAATTCATACAAATATTACAGGCACATCATATTTAATTTAAAATTTAAAAGAGAAACGAAGAAGAAGAATTTCTAATTTAATTTTTTCAACCTTAAGGCCATGTGTCCTCCTTCATTTGTTTTTCTATTAATGCATTTTTTCTTGTTTCCACAATGTGTTTTTCCTCCGAGTATTTAATTTCTAATTCTTTCTGCTTAATGCTTAGATCCAAAAGCATTATTCTTTTAAAATTTTCACTTTCGAATTCATTTTCACAGTTCATGCTTCTTCTTTTCCTTTTGAAAGTTAATGGTAACTTTTTTTCCTTTATTGGAGTATCACCTTCTGTATCACACATTTCATCATTCGTTTTTATTTAAACGTCTTGAATACTAAAATCAATTTCTTGTGTGGATGTTTCGTTCACTTGCGAATTGCTGTCGTATACATTAAAATCTATTTCAAAATGCTTGGGTAGTCTTGAAACCAGCTCCTCTTCCACGCTACTTAAAGGCTTAGGAGCAGGGCCTCCACCTGTTTGCTTAGTTTGCCTGATAAAAGCAGAATTATTTGTCTTTGCAAAAGACTTTGTTTTGCGCCACTGGTTTTGGATTTGATCTAGTGTTCTGCTGTGCGCAGAAACTTGATTAAACAGTTGATGAATGCTACTCCATGCCTCTTTTTTCTTTCTATTTGTGTTAGTATCGATTCGTGCATCCTTAATAATTTCCAACTTGTCCAAAGCAAGTTTAGACAACTAATCCTAAAATGTTTGTTTTTTATTACGGAATAATACCACAAAAATACACTTTATTACTTACCTTTTCATCCTGTTGCCAATTCGCCGATCTTTTGACTTTTTCCATGGTTGAAATATAATTTTTAATTATAATTTACTTAATTTTAACGCACTTTTATGAATTTAATTACAATTTATGAAGTGTATTTTGTTATGTATTGAAAAAAGATATGTCAAAATCAAGGATTATTTCAGCAATTTTATTAGTATATTTTTAGCAACATCACTGTGATGCCACACTGCATCATTAATTTCCAGAGTTGATCTATTAAAATATAGCAGCCTTTAAAAGTTCATTATACATGAACATTCTGCAAAGAAGCTGCTAAGGCTAACCGATATTCTAGTTGGCAGGTCGTTGTACGCAGTGTATAAACTGTGGCTTATAAATCATAATACTTAAGGCTCTAAGTTAATGAAATGGGTGATAAAATAAGAGGTTCCCCGTGGAAGTGCTCATATACGATAATCCTAGAATAGTTAATATATTTTAAGAGGGTAGAGCATAATAATTACAAACACTTTTCATGCTTCCCTCGTATATATATAATTTTTTAAAGAGTATTTTTTTAAGTTTATTTGGGGGTCATTAAACAGATGAGTTTATTTTGTGCCAGTATGGTGTAAGTCTATATTTTTTGCTTCTTTCGTATCGTTGCGATCGTTTTTCTGATTTCTTATGACTCGTGATTAGGAGACGTGCCCTCTTATACGCAAACATGACTAACTACTCCCCCAAGAAAACGTACGTCAAAATTTGGAAACATCACAAGAACAAATATTTTTGTGCGCTTTCATTTTTGGCAAACATAAATTTCATAGCACGTACTATAAATAGCCGGTTTAAAGTAGTCAAATAAATTAATTTTGGAGTTTTTTTTTCTTGTCTTTTTTTTTTTAAATATTTTGAATATTTTAATATTAATTTATCTAGCAACTTGGTGGTTTATTATATGTTCCTAATATATGTACGTGTGATATTAAAAGGGGCATAATTTGTTCGTTAAAAAGTTTCTCACGATTTGTCAAAAAAAAAAAAAAATATTTCACGTGTCTATCATTGTTACTTTATTATTGCAGAGATTTGAGAACTTCGTAAAAAAATTTATGTCTTAACAAGTTAAAGTTCTATATTCGGCTGTGCCGACTCTTTAATACCCTCCACCGACACAAGAATATTTCATAAGTGGGCTTTATATAGGATCTATAAATTGTAAACTAATCTTTATAAAAACTGACTTCACAATATTATAAGTTTTAAGTCTATTCCAAAATTTCGATTTATATGGGACCAGCCGATCTTCACGAAATTCGGCAGTGTGATTTATAAAATTGATTCTTATTACTTGTTACTACCCAGTAAAAACTTCGCCTGCAAAATAATGTGTTGAGTAATCAGAAAAACAAAAAAGCACTACCTTTAGTGCATTTACACTTGTAATTTTTAAACTATGTAGTGTATGATCGTAAGAAAATTTTTTGGAATAATTTTTATCAAATATAACCTCTTTTAAGGAAGATAATATTAAAGAAAATATACAGTAAAACTTTCTCACAAATAAGAAATTACGTTTGCACAACTTTGCAGTCTGATTGTTCATCTAAGTGAACAAATTTATGACTAAATTTATAAAATAAGTAAAATCTAAATATTTCTCTACAACAATATCGTAAAATAATCAGCTTTTAATAACTTTTAAATTTTCGGTCACGGTAGACCTTTTGACGGAAATGCCCATATATACATACCTTTTTTACCGTTACCGTTATTAAAAAAAACTTACATTTCTTATAAATTTGGAATTTTCTTAGATTATTTTATTTTTCTTATTGTTTTTTAACAGATAAAAGTAATTTTTTTTCACTTTAATTTTTTAATATCACTAGCGTTGCCAGCACAAAATTTGAAAAAACAGAGTTGTATTAACAAAAACTGGATTTTTGTAACTAGTTTTTCTCAAAAGCTAGTTATAAACGTGTTTTTAATTTGTATGGATAAACAAGTTTCTCAAACTAGTTAACCATCATAAACAACTTATAATCTGTTTATGGCGTAGGTGTAAATGCACTATCACAATTCTACTGTAAGAACCAATGAAATTTACAAGGGAGGTCCAGAAAAATTAGTTATAGAAGAAAGCTACTAATTAATAAGTGAAAGAAGCTATTCATTTTGAAAAAGTAAGCAAAGTTTTTAATGGGTATTTTAGGCGTACTTAATTGTTTTCTGAAAGTGGGAATTATGTGAGGCATATGGTGAATTAAGAACCGATCTTCACCAAATTTAGCAGCGTAATTTCTTATGAAACTAAACTAAGGCAAATATCATTACAAACGCGTTATTCGTTATGGTTTAATGTGTACAAAACTGTTTTCCAAAAGTGAACTATAGACAGATCTTCACAAAATTTAGTATATGATTTCTAGTCATATAAAAGCGTGTTTTCAATAGACGGACATAAGGACATGGCTAAATCGACTTAGATTAATATTAATGGTCTGTTCACCGATTTCGAATGAAGAATTCTTTCGTTTAACTTACATGTAGAACAAAAACAAACGGGTATGTTCTGTAAATCGAAATGAAGTGGATTTAAATCCGAACAAATTTTGAAAACGAACCTGCAAAGAAGGTTCATAAAAATATTCCTTTTTATATAGTTCATATTTTGAGTTCCAATTGAATTTACAGGCTCTTAAAAACAGAAAAAATTACACTAATTTTGTAAATAAATGAAATTAAAATCTCGTTCAATTTCAATTCCACTTCATTTTGATTTGTAGAACATGCCCGAATATTTTTTTATTTGTTTTTAATGTAAGTTAAGCGAACGAAGTAATTGCTTGGAAATAGATTTGCTTAATATACCCTTTTAGAACCTGTTTTATTTTTTATAAATAATTGGGGTATTCACAAGGTGTGCTATCATGTTATATTGTCATAAAGTTCTAACATTTTACAATGGTTTAAAAATATTGTTGATTTGTAAACAAAAAGTGTCTTAAATTGATAGAACTTTGCTTGCTATGTTTATTGTGCTGTCGTTATTAAACAGAAGACCAGCGGCTGAACAGTGCCGCGTTAGTTTTTGTAGCCGTTGAGGTAGAGTTTTATCCGGCTAACATCCGTATTTAACCTGAGGCTAGCAATTTTTGCAACAAATCACGTGCGACGTCAAATTAGATCGGCTTAGGACTCTGCTGTTTGGTAAACAAACAAAATAAAATTTATTTGTGATTTGCGTCTGAAAAATAGTCAGGTAAGATCTAATTTAATGTGTTAATTTATGGATTAGAACTAAAAAATATTTTTATTTTGGGTAAATACTTATTTTTTTTATATTTGCTTTAAATCAGCTGATTTAAATTCAAAATAGCACACCAAATATTCACAACAGTCGTATTTTTTCATGTTTTTATTTTAAGACATATAACTTTATGACACCTTCTGAATTGCCCAAATATTGTTGTTTTAAATCAATTACCAAGCATTTTTGAATTTCAAATAAAATGTTATTTTTACCTTACTCTACACCTAACTCTAATGCTGGGTGCACACAGTGCAATCTACATCAATGCAATCTCAAAATAACAAAGGATTTTGATGTTGATGCAATCTGGAATGAATGAAAATGAATTTAATTCACTAGATTGCCAAGGCGAATTAACCACAGCTGGTGTCGAAAAGGCATCTAATTTTGACAGTTTGAGCTTATTTGTTTTGATTTGTTAGTGTTTTGCTAATAATGGTTGACATTTCCAGCTAATGGCACCACCTGTAGTTGAATTCGCCTTGCTAGATTGCGTAATTGCGTTGCATAGTGTGTACCCAGCATAACAGGATTTGAATGTTAGCAAATTTATGTCTCGTGATGACTGGACTTAATCGATTTAGCTGTACACAAATCTGGTCACACTGGCCGAAGGAGCACTACTTTACACACACACACACACACACAATTATCATTCCTAAAACAAAATTTATGTCAACTAAATTGTATTGCAGCGTCTTCGTTTTATTGCGATCACGCGTTTTTATTGCAATTTGGTCTGATGTTAATAAAATTTTAAATTACATTCACTCAGCTTATCACTATTCACTATTTGCCATTAGCGTTGGTTCCTTATCAGGAATATTGTATATTGTTTTGTTTGCCAAAGAATAGAATAACCGTGTAAATTTGTTCTTTGTAGATTGAGATCTGTAATGGAGTAATAAAAATTCATTCATGTTCATCATGTACTAGACAAATGTGAAAAATATGTATAAATATTTTAATTTTTAATAGACAACGATGGACTGGCTGGATAATAATACTATGTATGTAGGCAAGATGAACGAAAGTACAAAAAAAAAAACTTAATTTCAGCGGAAATGAGTGGACATATTTTTCATTTTTTTGCGCTTGCAATATTTGAATTCTTGACCATTTAAGAACTAAAATGTTATAAAAATAAAAAAAATTTAGTTTTACATTCATTCTATAGATGTGTGTACACGCGTAGGCTATTAAGTAAAGATTATCTATTTATCAGATGTTACTTACAAAAATTACAAATTATTTCATAGACGAGCAAATTACATTAAATGCGTTGTGGGTTGAAACGAATATAATGAAATGCCATTTCTTTTCCCCTCTCTCCTTAAAACTCAAGACTTGACGAGTCAAACTTGACGTGGGTGAGCCGGCACTTACTATTTTTAACAACAATTTTAAGAAATTCTTTATTTCTTTTCTTTACTTTATTATTCGTTTTTAAAGGGTATTTTTTAGAGCGTCACAACTTTGAGTTGGCATCACTGCCTTATTTGAGCACGCAGTTAACAGCTGATAGTTGCTTTTTGTTTAGTTTGCTTTGAAATTTCATTATCAATTGACTTACACCAAAACATCGCATGCAAATTGTTGAAATTTTTAATCAAAAGATGGGCTGAAAAACAAATTGATATGATTTTGAATTTCCATTCAAAATTTAATTTTCCGATGAAGCCAATTTCGGGTTGAATGGGTACGAAAATAAGCAAAATTGTCGCATTTGGAGAGAGGAGAATCCACAAGCTTTCGCCGGAAATCCACAGAAAATTACTATATGGTGCGCTTTATGGGCTGGCGGAGTCATTGGCCCATATGTCTTCAAAAACAATAATGGTCAGAAAGCGAAAAGTTGTTGAAAATTGGTGTTCCAGATTGCGCCTTCTACGCGCCAGCCGTGGAGGCCATATAGCAGAAATCATATTTAAACATTAATTTCATAAAATTTTCTTTCCCGTTTCATTGATATTAAAAATATATTTCCTTGTGTTATTATGATTTAAACTTGTGTCACTCTATACCAGTGATAACCAAGCAACAAACAAAGTTGTTGTATACATATGAATTGCCGACCGTGTCTGTGTAGAAAATACGATTATTGACTGCATCGCCAGACTATGGAGTGGCCCGAACAAAATTGTATACGTGTGAATTGCCGACCGTGTCTGTGTTAAAAATACAATTATTGACTGCTCGCGAGTCTATGGAGTGGTTATGACTGCTCTATACAAACACACTTTATATATTAAACGTTAAATGCACCCACATATAACTTATGGCGTTTTCTTTTCTGAGTAAAATTCTGCCTTAATTCTGCCTTTTACATTTTTTTATGTTCTTTTCTGAAAAACATGTGCTATTTTAAAAGTGTAGAGCGTTCTTTTCTGATGTTCCCTTAAAAATTAAAAAAAAATTCTACATGTTCAACACTCATTTTAATTAAAGGGGCAGGGGCATGAGTGCAACACTAGATCAAGGCGAATTCAGTACAAGTTTGAAATTTGTATTCTTTTGTAAACGTAAAGTATGCAACACTTCTTAAAAATTACGTGAGCATTTGAAAATGTTGCCAAGTCACATGTAACTCTTATGCAACACTTTTTTTTAGAAAAGAAAACGCCATTAAGGTAAAAAAGTGCGAATTATAAAACAAAACCGAAGTGTAGAAGGCACTAAACTGTGTGCCCCTCCCAATATTCTTTCCACACAAACCAACAAACTAAGGAACTGCTGCAAAAAAATTTTGCAAGTGGGGACGCAGACTTTTTTTATCCACTTGAAGCCACTTTTTGACAGATGTTGTGTATTGATAACAAAGCTATTTATACGAAATTTGTAAACTGTAGCTGTTGCCGTTCTATAGATATACAGAAATCTAATTTGTGCCACGCCCACTTCTGCGTACTGATAACTATTCTATTTGTAAAATTTTTAAACAGTTTTACACTTATCGTTCTTAAGATCTACAGAATATTTTTTGTGCCACGCCCACTTTTTCACTGCTGTTGCGTTTAGTAGCCAAGCTTTTCATTCAAAATTTTAAAACTTGAGCTGTGACCGTTCTCTAGATACATATATAGAAATCTCTTACATTTGTATGGATTTGTGGCGAATTAAGAAACATAAGCTATTGCCATTCTGCATGTATATAAAATTCTATTTTTACCCATGCCCACTTCTTCAATTCCACCCACTTTTTGACAGTACACCAAGTACACCAAGTGCTTTCCCTCATTTAAAAAATTTAATTTTAGTAAAATGTTTAAAAGAAATTAATTAAGGTTATAACATTTCCCCATATTTTTTTCGTTAAATTTCATTTCTTATTAAAAACGTTTTTAATAGTAAAAATAATAAGAAATTAATAGTATGTATTAGCAGTAGCCAACATTAAAAAAAAACTTAAAAATTTTCTAATAAAGCACACATTAATACTTGTACGTCAATTTGACTTTGCAATTAACATAAAATTATTTTATTTTTTTTTTAAATTTTGTTAACCCCTTATTTTTAATTACTCATTCATAGATTGATTGTATATTGTATTGAATCTTATCTTATACCAACTGCACCACAATAACGAAGAGGGCATTTCCCAACTTTTTGTGTACCAATCGATTCCGAATCACTTTTTGAGTCGATCTAACAATGTTTGCCCGTACGTAGGCTTGCCAGATTTAAAATCCATAAAATCAGTACATAAAAAATCGTTTTTTAATTTTAATCAAAATTTTAATATATTAATTAGGTAGAGTTCATCAAATTTATTTTCATTAAATTATTTTTATGAAGAACGGAATTTTACAACATGAAAATTAATTAAAATTGTTATTGATAATTTTTCACTTTTGACTGCAGCTGGGCTCGAACCCAGGCTTTTACGGACAGGTCACCGTTACTTGTTTCGATTGCAACCACTCAATCTCTTCAGAGGGGTTTGCCGTTTAGCACTCACAGCCATCGACGACTGCTGACGTCAATATTCAAACATCAATCCTTAATCCAAATTGTATTTTTACCTTTGGTAGATCGAAATTTACTTTGAATGATTATCTATTTTAATTGATTTTACATATTTTTCCTTACTCCTGTTTTTTCGTTCTTTTGTCAAGAATTCTTCTTGAAGTCCAAAGTACATTTTTTGTTTTGTTTTCATTTTTTTTGTCTTTCTTTTTCTTGTTGACCTTTTTCAGCACAACTTGAAGGACAAATGTAAACATAGAGGTCGTGCCTTAGCTTTAACAATACTTAGTATTGTGGTTATTTTGTTGAACTTTTTATGGTTTTTAATCCAAATTTTAATTAGGCTTTAGTTCATCAAATTTAATTTTACTAAAAACAAAAATATATAAAATTCAGTATATTAAAAACTTAAATAACAAATTAAAATTTTTGTTTGTTTAAATAAATAAGTACTGTTTTATTAAAAGTAAAGTCTTGTCTTGTACTTGTTCATACATCTAATGTAATATGCCATTAAATTTATGAAATCAAACATTTTTTTATAAAAGCAACATATTTCAATAATGCTTTCATAAGTTTAAATTTTCATAATGCAATGGCCATTATAGTAATGAACCAAATACTTTCTATCAACGTTGTTTTTGTTATGGACAATTTAATCGCATATTTACGCTCTTAATTGAGTACAAAACATAGTTTTTTTTTATCCAAAAATTACACTGCCCCGGTAGACTAGCTGGTAGTGAGCTAGTCTATCAGCACCGAGGTGGCGCGATCGATTCCCGCCAGAGACAGAAAAAATAAATAAAATAAGAAAAAATTAATAAAATTGGGCAATTTTTCATGGGATTAATGTCAATATTCATTGGTATTGCGAAGAAAATTCTTTCAGTGCATGTGCCAAGCAAGTTATTTGTAACCCATTGGAAGCCTTAACGATGTAAGGTGCTACATCGGTTTAAAATAGAAAGAAGCTTCTTTTGTCAAAATCTTGTATTTAAAGCAAAGCTCCAAAAGAATTAATTTATTATTTAAAAATTTTTTTTGGAAAGTTTTTTTTTGTATATTTAAAAATTTTGTAAGAACTTTTTTGTAAAAATATGCAAAAAAGCATTTTAAACCTAAATATGCAAAAATATGCATTTTCACCAAAATATGTAACAATTTGCAAAAACAAATCGATGCCACAAAAAACATGCATTTGCATGGAAATCGCATCCCTACAAATCATTAAATTTTTGAACGCAAATTTAATGATTCGGAAAGAAAATTGGTCGATAATTGCATGGATATCGCATCCCTACTTATAATTTATCAGTCCAAAAGATTTGTGTCACTGTCCCGCTGCAGGGCAGGCAGGTTTCTGATGCTTCAGAAAGCGGAACTTAGACAGCTTGTTGGCCTATTCACGGTGCACTGTGGTTTTAGATACCATCTGTTTAAGTTGGGTAATTCATCTACTAAAATATGCAGATTCTGTGAGATGGATGACGAAACGTCGCAACATTTGCTATGCTGCTGTCCCGCCTTGGGGACTTCTAGGTGGAAATTTTACGGGGGGGGGGGGGGGTCAAAAAGTGGGCCCGACTGAAATGTATTATCTTTCACCGGGCAGGGTAATGGGCTTTAAACGCAGCCTAAACCTGACATGGTTAGGCACAGGGCTGCACAAAAGATCCTCTGGGTCGTGGTGCTTATGGCCTTCACGTATATACAATACAATACTTATAATTTATTTTTGATCTACTCATTTTTATATACATACATACCAGGCGCGGATCCAGCTTGAGCATTAGGGGGGGGGGGGGGAGGGAATTTTATATGATACAAAAAAATTTGTAAGTACTTTTTGCAATTTTGGCGAATATCAAAGTCTTCATCGCATAGCCGTATAGACCGTGAAAAAATATTAAGAAATTATGTATTACTTTTTCGCGATAAAGTTTTGAATTTCAATTTGTCTCCTTACTATACAAAATTAACATTTAATTACAAAATGTTAAGTATTTTCTAATAATTTCATGAATTTAACAAGATCTTACCATTTGTAAGGAAGAAGGGTGCAAAAAACATCGGGACTCTATTTCGCGGTTTTTTTAATAAACTAAATTTTAATGGCAAATGATAGATGTTGTGATAGATGAGTTGTTTGGCGATTATGTATATGAAACAGTGATAATTTTCAGCAGCGTAGGAATATATGCGCGGAACGAGCTATTAAAGTTTTCCATTATGTAAATCAACTCGCACTTTAAACTTAAAATTTATTTTATTAAACCCAAAAAAAAGCTTTACATTTTTGTTATACAGTTTCTTATTTTATGTATTTTTGCCTGTATTCATAAAAATATTTTAAATTGAATTAAGGCTTGAAAACGACATTTTCTATGAAAATTTTATTATCATTTATGAATATGGGGGCTAAAATATATAGCATATATAAACAATAAATGTACCATATATATTGTGTATAGAAATTAAAAAAAAAAAAATTTTTTTTGAGGAGTTTTAGAAATTGCATTTGGTGCGGAAACTTTTTTGGCCAAAATGGCCTAAAAAACTATTTTCAATATCAATACTAAATTACCCATCGCGTGTTGGGATGAAGAAATTTTGTCCAAAAAAGTCATTACCCTAATTAAAAAAAAACTCAATAAACAGGATAAATAAAATATAAGATCAGTTCAATATACATTAATCTTTTTAAATAAGCAATTTATGATTTCCTTGTGAGGCAAATTTAAGCCTAGTACTCAGTTCAACAATTCACGTGAAATGCTGTCAAAACGCATATGGGCACTTCCAAGATTGTAAACGGGACATTCGCACACGTTTATATTGACAAAACTGTAAAAAACAACCTGATTTTAATTTTTTAAATTTTTAAATGATTCTTTTAACTCTCAATTAGCTCTTTAATTTCCGCAAATGAAATTTTTCGCTAACTGTCGTGGTTTCCGAGATAATTGCAAAAAACCAGTGATTGTAAACGGGACAAAAAACGGAAGTGGGTTTTAAGGGGTAACCGTTTAAACAGTGATTTCTGCGAAACCTGACACAATATTTTATTGGGATTAATTTTAAAATGTTGCGTACTAATGTGCCTTAAAAATGGTTTCGATTTCAAAATAAAGTATGAATTACCTTTTTTTAAATAAATTGTTAAAGAAATTGTAAACGGGACAATTTTTCTACCATGATTTAAACTTTTTTTATGTTGCTATTTATAATCCTTTATATAAGAAACTTAATAAAAAATGTTTTTCAGATCATAAATATGCCTTAGATTAGAGTATTGTTGTTCTAAATGCATATTTTCTAATATACAGAAGTATGTACTAAAAGTTGTTGTACTTATACGCATATATTAAAAAAATATAAGCAATTCTCTAAATAAATCTTGAAAAGAAAAATTTTTTTTTTCCATTTTTTGTGGTTGACGTTTTTTTTTTTTGAAATAGCCATATAAAAAAAACTTGTGCGGAATATCTATGAAATAATGTTGATAGAGTTGTACTCTGTTCATTTTGTGAAAAAGTTCCGAAATTTTTCTGGCAACATTTTTTTACAACTGCGAAATAATGTAAGCTGCACTTATTTCGCGTGGAATTTTAAGCAAATGCAAAAAAGTATGTACTGATTATTAAATACGAAATAAAAAAATAATATAACACAACCGGTAACAGTTTCTAATCCATATTTACTTTCTTTTTTATAAAATTTTTTATTAAAAAAATTATTTTTAGTAAAACACATGGGGGGTTTGTTTACATACGCAAAACAATGACGCATACTTTGCAGGACTAAAATCGTCAAATTGTTTAAACTCGCATGATAGGTAACATTGATACATGTCAAAATTTTGGTGTGAAATAATTAATGTTGCTCAACATTTTTCACAAATTTGAACAGAGTACTAGGCTTTAGACAGTACAGTCTATATTCTGTCATTGTTGATCTGAGCCATGTTTTTATTCGACGAAGGGTAGGAAATGACCTCCCGCTCGTAGCTGTACTGACGAGCATTGAAACGAAAATTTTAAATTATTTTCTTAGATTTGGGCAGATATCTTCATCACAGTTTACTAAAGCATCTACAACGTTATCTGATAGATCAGGCTCAAGTTTAGATCTTAGTAGGTGTTTATCTCTTTTATCAAATATAATCAGCTCATCAGCTAGTTGTGGTTTTAACAGTTTTGTATATGACTTGATTACACTTTGAGGTAGAAGTTTAGGTATGTACAATACATTTGGGATATCTATTGGGAAAGTTGTTATGAGATCTTCTAAAATAAATTTAATAAGAGGAATGTAACCTACAACTCGGTAGTAATCTTCAACATTTTGAATGTGATTATTTCGTTCAAATCTTGTCTTTTCGATAGGCACCTCGATTTGAACGCAAATAACTTTAACTTTTTCAAAAATTGCTTTAAATTGTTCTTCGGCTTTATTTCTTTTTTCTTCAAGGCACATGATTAAAATTTTGATAAGGCTTGATCCTTTTTGAAGATCTATATCTTGCTTTTTTAAAATGATACTAAGTGGCTGTGTTACAATAGGTATCACACTTAATATTTTTTTTCTGCAAATAAATTTAAAAGTACTGAGTTCCTTAATATAAAAGTAGAGATACTACCTTTCCACTCAGATATTTTTTTCCAAAGCTTCTACTATATGATGTACACTTGTTGCAAAGACGCATAATGAAGAGAGTTTGGCTCCCAAATGCTTTGCTAAAACTGTTTTTCGCTTGGGATGATTATATTTAAAAAATGTTGTCGTTTCTTTAACAAATGATACAACTTTTTGTATTAATGGCACTTTATTGCTTTTAGAAATTGAGTTGTTCGATTTATGGGAATAGCAAGGCGTTTGTTTCGCATTTGTCGCTTTTCCAGAAATTTTGAACAGCTCCATTTTCTGCTGACATCAGAGGACACCCATCTGTTCCATATCCTACACAATTTTTAAGGTCAAGACCAAAATTTGTCAAAGCTTTAAGAAGTATTGATGATAGTGTCTTCGTATCAATTGACACATCAACATATTGAAAATCGTTAGAGATTCAATAAAAAATAAATAAAAAAAAATACTTATAGAAAATTTCGTTAAAGATTCCAAAAAAAAAAAAAAAAAAAAACCTTGCTGGGATTTCCAAAAATTTTGTACATTAAAAAAAATATTATTATTGGGAATTCTTGTATTATCGAAATTAACAAAACATATTTTTATAATTTACGGGGGGGAAATATCCTTATTTCCCCCCCCCCCCCCCCCCCCCCCCGGAATCCGCGCCTGATACATACACTTAAACTTTTTGGTGAGTAAACAATTGGATTTTTTTTTTAATAATTGTGAAATTTTATTTATCAAAATTTACTTTGCCACATTGAAAACTTTTCTAATAAAGGGTGTTTCGTTCTGGATTGAAATTTATGTGGCAACAATTTTAAATTTTACGACTTAATAAATCAAATTTGTTTCTTATGCATACATTTTTTAATGTTCTTTATTTTTTTTTTGTATTGCTTATGTAACATGGTGATTATCGTAACATTTTTATTTTCGTGGGAAACTAAAAATATAAAAACTTTTTACAAACATTTCCTGTTTTCCCATGTACGTTATATTTGCATTTTACATATATATTTTAGTCAGAATTTTTCAAAAAACTTTCCGAAGAAATTTTTCCATTGGAAATTTTTGAAGAGCTTTTTATTAATGAAAACTTTTCGAAAGGAATTTTTATATAGAAAACTTTTTGAAGAGTTTTATTTGTTCGTATATCATTTTTTTCATCGAAAGTGTACCTATTAAAGTTTTTAAAAAATATGTTAAATGCATAATTTTTTGAGCTAATTTTGTTTGATAAAAAACTTTTTTATTAAAAGTAAAATTATTTTTACAAAATCTACTTAGTTTTTAAATCAAACAACATCTTTATAAAGTTTTTATGGTAAAAAATGTAATAATAAAATAATTTGGGAAATTTAACGTTAGTCATAAAGTCATATATGTGTTAAAAAATTAACATGAAAAACAATGACTGCTGTGAGCAACCCCTCATAATTAAAATTTATACTGTGTATGACAAAACAATAAACACAGCATTAAAAGTCTAATTATTTTAAGACCTCTTGTGTTTGCAACACAATAACAATTTGTTTAAGCTATTGTAAAATATTAGCATATTAAAACAATATGACTGCATAGCAAACCGTTTGAATCCTTCAAATATGTTTTAGAATTTAGGATTATAGTTGCATTTGTATGAAATGAAAATTTTAACCAAATAAACGTTTTCACGACAGTCTCTTCAACCCACCGGAACGTCTTGGAGTTGAATGTACAACGAACAAGAATTGTCAATTCAGCAACACCAACTTAATACGTCTCGCGAATACAACAATATCAATTGTCGTCAATGTTGTATTTACGCCAAGCGTGGTAATATTCGATTTGTTTGGTGAATTTGTAAACAATTTGTTTAGAGTGCGATAACTACCACAATAAATTTAATTTTTCTAAATGATTAATATATGTTTGCTTCATTTCAATTTATTTTTTATACTATTTTTATTAAAATTGCCTTTCAAATAATATTCATCATTATTTCATAACAAATTAAAACTCCCATACCGGGTTTTATTTCATGATATCAACCAATGTGAATGGCAAATTTAATTTAAGAAGAAGAAAAAATAAATAAAAATGCAGAGTGAAGTAAAAACTTAAAACTGAAATTAAATAATTTACCAAAGGTTTTCTTGGGAGTCAAAAAATTTTCATTAATAAGAAGATTTAGTTTTATTAATCTTTTTAGGCCCGTTTTCACAACTTACCGATAGCTAAAAGTAGACTTTAACCGGCCTTATACAATAGTGGTATTCACACCGAGCTTGTTAGTTTGTTAGTCGTTAATCGTTACTTTTTTACACGCATTTTGTTTTTGTATATTTAACGCGCTACCGGATTAACATTTAACAAATTAACGACACGTCACCCCTGATAAAATAGTTGTTAGTTGGTAACTCACAATCAGCTGTTGCAGTTTCTTAGTAAATATAATAAAAAAGTAATTTGTGATACATTTCTAAAAAATATTTGTGTTTTGGCAATTTTCGTGTGCATTGAGAGTAATGGCCATTTTCTCAATGTATCGACAAACTGTCTGCTACTTAATGTCAACATAAATTTATTGGACCGATAAACTGTCCGTTAACGATTTTGGGTTTCTCAATATACCGACAAAAAACAAAGTTTTCAGCTGGCAACGCCACTCAAAATAGATGTTAAAGTTGGGAATCAGCTGATTGAATTTATCGGTACGGCAAAAAAAAGGAAAATAAATAATTGGCAGATGAGTGCCGGTTAGCTTTGCGATAAAATCGAAGCAAATAAGACATTGAGAAAACCAAATTTCTTTAATGTGCAGTTTTTCGTTAGGAAAAAAGATAATCGCCTAATGAGAAAATGGCCATAAGTATGTTAATTAAATTATTTTTTTAAATTTTATTTTAATAAATCATAAACTGTTTTACTACGAAAGTTACCAGACTACCAAAGTTTTAAAAAGGGGGTCGTTCACAGTTGGTAACATTAACAAATTAACACACTACCGAGTAACAAATTAACAAGTTTGGTGTGAAAACAACAAATGTGTTCCATTATTAAAATTTTACTTTAACCTAAAGAGAACGATAAAGTAAATTAAGGTTCATCTAGGGTTGCCATACGTACTGTTTTAAGCAGTACATGTACTGATTTTTTGCAATTGTACTGTTTTATGCACAACTCCTAAAACAGTACGCAAATGTACTGTTTTTTACACTTTGTACAGTTTTTTTTTTGCTCAGTCTATATTTAACAGTACTGGCTTACAAAAATTATGTTGTGTTAATAAAAAATGTTCTAAAGTAATAAGAGTTTTTACGCTGTGGTCATTGTTTTCTCATAAATACACAGTAGAAATCTAAATAATAATGGGTGGCTCGTAGCAGTGGTATATTTTCATGTTGTTATGATTTCACGACGAAATAGGACTATTGATTACGGAACATGGAACGTAAGAAGTATTAATGGAAAGGCAGCTGAACTCGTCGACGAAGTTAAGAAAACAAATGTTAAATACCTTGCCATAACCGAGACAAAGAAAAAGGGACAAGGATGTGAGATCATTAAAGATGGTTTCGTTCTACTGTACTCAGGAGTGGCAATGAATGACAGAACTAGGGCTGGGGTTGGATTCTTAATCCATAAGGAAATGGAAGAATCCATCTGCGAATGGAAATTCATAAATGAACGGATTATGTCTCTTAAAATCAAGGAGGGAAATAGGTTTCTGACCATGGTTGTGGCCTATGCACCAACGGAAGATGAGAACGCGGAAGAAAAGGATAGATTCTTTGACACACTCCATAACGTTATTGGTGACATAACAACAGACATAATACTGCTAGGAGATCTCAACGGAAGAGTCGGCAACAATCCCGAAAAATTTGAAAACGTTATTGGCAGATATGGAGAAAATGAATTAAATAACAACGGTACTCGTCTGCTGCAACTTTGCATTGCTAACAACCTTGTTGTAGCTAATACAATGTTCCCACATAAAAATATCCATAGATATACAAGAGAGGAACCCTCGAGAAACGAAAAGTCTATAATAGACTATATTGTCGTAAGCAGGAACCAACTATCGAGATGCCGAGATGCTAGAGTAAAACGCGGACCAGAGATAGGGAGCGATCATTACCTACTGGTACTACGTAAAGTAGTTGAAAAGACGTCAAATAGGAAAAGTCGACAACGGAACATGAAAACAAAGATGAAGATAGCAAAACTAAAATCCAGTGCAGTTCAAGAGCTGTACCATAAGACAGTGTCTGAAAAGAGTAGGGCAAGACCATATATCACAACCGATAACGTAGACACCATATGGAATGAATTTAAAAACATTATATTGGATTCTGCGAAAGAAGTTTGCGGTGAAACAAAATGTGGTGGACGACATGTAAAAGTCACAAGATGGTGGAACGATGCTCTTAAAGAGGAAGTAAATGAAAAGAAAACGAGATGGAAGGACTATTTTAGCGACAAAACCACTGAGAAATACAACTACTACAAAGAACAACGTATAAAAGTTAAAGAATTAGTCCTGTTGTCAAAGGCAGAAGCATGGGAAGAATTTTGACGTTTTTTGGAAGAAAATCATAGTGAAAACCAGAAACTTTTCTACAGAACCCTTAAAAACCTTAGGAGACCCAAAGATTGTCCAATTAAATTTATCCGAAGTAAAGAAGGAGAACTCTTGAAAGATGACAATAAGATAATGGAGCGATGGCGTGAGAATTTTATACATCTATTGAATGGCGAAGGCACTTCAGTTTCAGCAGATAACTTTATACTTCCGGAGGACGAAGAAGATCCTGGCCAAATCACAATGGACGAACTCCTCAATGCACTTCGCAAAATGAAGTTAGGTAAAGCTGCTGGACATGATGGCATAGCTCCTGAACTTTTGAAATATATGGGTGATGATGGACAGATTTTTCTACACAACGTGATCAATGCAGTATGGAGGCAGGCAACAATTCCCAGCGACTGGCAAGTAGCCATAATCAACCCTATTTTTAAGAAGGGAGATAACCAGCTATGCCAAAATCACCGCGGCATAGCACTTCTTACTGTAGCGGGAAAAATATACTCGAGAATACTCACTGAAAGACTGAAGAGCAAGATAGAACATCAACTTGAAGAGGAACAATGTGGATTTAGACAAAATCGTGGAACCCAAGATTTAATATTCACGATGAGACAAATTTCGGAAAAAACCATTGAATTTAATAGGAAAACTCACTGCTGCTTTATAGACCTGGAGAAAGCTTTCGATACAGTAAAATGGCAACAAATATGGGAGGTGCTTCAGAAACGGAATATTGACAACATATTGATCAGACGAATCAAAAGCTTTTACGAAACATGCCGAAATTATGTAAGAACCGGGAACATAACATCCGAAGAATTTATAACAACACAGGGAGTGCGACAAGGCGACATACTAAGTCCTTATCTGTTTATAATACTGATGGATGACGTAATCAAGTCTTGCAGGGACTCACTTATTTCAATGACGGTAGGATATTGGAACATGCAACTAGTGAAAGTTTCCATGCTGGCATATGCAGATGACGTGACCATAGTTGCAAAATCCGCGGAATCTCTACAACGAAACCTTGATATCTTTGTGAACGAAATGACAAGGAGAGGCCTCCGCATAAATACCCGGAAAACGGAAACCATGATAATAAGTCGCGATAGGAATCATCATCGAATTTACATAGGATCCGAAGCATTAAAGCAAGTTGAACACTTCCGCTACTTGGGAGTCACAATTAGCGAAGACGGAAAAGCGGACAGGGATTTAAACCGCAGGATAGCTACAACTGCTAATTTATAATTAGTATTGTGGTTATTTTGTTGAACTATTAATGGTTTTTAATCCAAATTTTTAATATTTTTAATTAGGCTTAAGTTCATGAAATTTAATTTTTAATTAATTTTCATGTTGTAAAATTCCTTTCTTCATAAAAATAATTTAATTAAAATTAAATTTCATGAACTTAAGCCTAATTAAAAATATTAAAAACTTGGATTAAAAACTGCTAATTTATACTTTGCTTTAAACAAAAATTTTATCAGTAAGATGGAAGTTTCAACGGGTACAAAACTTGCCGTATACAACTCCACGTATATACCAACCCTTACATATGGCTGCGAATCATGGGCGCTAACCACAAAAAATCGGAGCAGAATTCAGGCGTCAGAAATGAAGTACTTAAGACGTGTAGCCGGTAAAACAAGACGAGACAGAATACGAAACGACACTATACGAGCCAGCTAAAATACAGAACCGCTAAACAACAAAATCGAACGCAATAAGCTAAGGTGGTTCGGACATGTAACCAGAATGCCAGAGAATCGCCTGCCGAAACGAGTGTCAGAAGCAAGACCGAGTGGTACGAGAAGCAGAGGAAGAAGAAGAATAACGTGGCAGGACACTATTAACAACATTCTGACAGAACAAGGAATCGAGCCTAGAACTGCCAAAACAGCGGGACAGGATAGAACGAAGTGGAGAAGTCTTTGCAAAAACCTCTACACTGCAAGGTAGAAAGAGGTCCGGAATAAGACAAGAAGAAGATGATTTTATGGCTACCTCTTCCAATAGTCTTTCCCTTTCCACACCTGAGAAAGACAAAAAAAAAATCTAAATATTTTTTAATTATTAAAAAATACTTATTCCAACACAATTATCGTTAATTTTTAGAACTTTTTTAATTTTCGGGCATGTTCTGGAAATCGAAATCACGTCAAATTGAAAACAAACAAATTTATAAAATTATCCGTGTTCAAAATTTATAAAAATACCTAATACCTTTGAGAACCACTTTTCTTTACCTAAACTGCTGAAATAAGAAAAAGATAAGTTAATTTTTACAAACATTTTATTGAAAATATTCATCGTTTTGAATTGCACTTGATTTGAACTATTTTCAGATTTTGTGAAATAAAAATAAACCAAACTTTTTTTTTTTTTTTTTTGGATTTTATAGATTAATGGCCAATTTCACCAAGTTCAGGTTTAATTAACTTTCATTATAAAAGTAAAAAAACCTATTGTTTGAGTAATAGTTAATTATAGCTGAACTTGGTAAAATTAGCCGTAAATAATTTAAAGTTGTTTAAAATTGGAAAATGAATTTAGGAAACAAACATTTTCTCAAGTTCTATATAATTTGTGCAACTATTTGTGTAGTGAAAATTGCTTTAAATACGAATATGTTTAAAGAAAATCGTACTTACACAATCAATGTGTTAATTGTTTTGAGCTAAATAAGGCTTTTCTCCTTTCTTATACCCTTTGTACACTTGCATACATTTCGGAGGAATGCATGGAAGATGTTAAAAATGTGAAAAACGCGTTCGTAATTGAAACATCTAACATCTACTATCAAAAATCAATTGCAAAAAAGAAAAAACTTGAGAAATAGTAGCGCTGCTTTCAAAGTAACTTCCATTTTGTCAGTGCTGCCACAATAATTACAGAATTTATTGCCACTTTTCTAGTGATGACACTAAAAGAATCGAAAAATTTAAAAGGGAACAAAATGAGATAGTAATATTCTGTAAAGATGTTGCAAAATTTAGATTTTTAGCCCATGTATTTCTTATGGGAAAATTCCAACATCTTCGCAAATTGATGTTTAATGATAAATGTTGACAAGTGTGAAATGTTAAGGTTTTCCTGACCAAATGCTTCGTTTGTGGTGTTTGCTTTTTAAACGCAAATGGAGTAATTTCATATATTTATGAAATGCCATAAAATGGAAATAATTCCGTTGACGTTACACCTTTTAAGTGTATTTCTTTATATAATTGTTGTTGCATATTCAATCAAAAGTTTAAAATATTTACCCCAATTTCACCAAGTTCAGTTAAAACTAAATATTACTTTAACTTCCAGCTTACAATATGTCTTTTGACAGCTTGAACTGATAGTTAATTATAGCTAAGCTTGGTGAAATTGGGGGTTACTAATTAAAACAAATGGTTATGTTTTAGTCAAACAAAAATGTACTGTTTTTTTCTTGATTGTACTGTTTTTTTGTATTCAATGTACTGTTTTTCCGAATTTAAAATCTGGCTACCCTAGGTTCATCCTACCTGGTAGGATAAAGTAAAGTTGTAATAATGGAACACTTTTTATACTGCCGAAAAAATCCTACCTTTAGCTACCGGTAAGTTGTGAAAACGGGCCTTATTAATGTGCTAAATTCCTAATTCTTACTGAAATTTATTGTTGGTGAAATAAGCTTTTTCTGGTTGCTGAGGCCGGATTTTCAGTTTTTTTTAATCTTTTTAAAAGAAATTGGTTAATCTTCTTAAATGTTTTAATCAAAGTGAATTGACAATGTACATTGAATTGATATTTTCCATTTTTGACATTTAGCAATACGGCAAAGGAACGACTCAACAAATGTTAGTACAAAAATTGATCCGGTTATTTTCTTCTGTGGAACATTTTAGAATTATTAAACACACGCCACAATAGTGGAGAGAGTATTATGCGTCCGAACTGATGTTTGCAACACCTTAAATTATTGGTCCTAGGCCCACCTTTAAGTATACCAGTCGACTCAGAATCACTTTCAGAGTATTTCTAACGATGTCTGTGTGACCTGCTGGCTGTCCAAGTAAACCTTGTACGCAAAGAACAGGTCGCAATTTTGTAGATAGTTAGAAGAAATTTGGAACATACGGCGAAGATTTTCAATTAAATTTTTGTATAAATGAACACAGCTTTTCTTGATTTTAAATGTAGTTTAGGTAGAGGAAAGTGGTCCCCAAAGTATGAGGTATATAAAAGAAAATATTATTATGAACTTTGAATACGGGAGAGTTTTCAAAATTTGTTCGATTTCAATTGCACGTAAATTTGATTTCCATGATTATGCCGATAGATTCTAATGGCCGATTTCACCAATTAAATATCACTTTATGTTTAAAAGTACAAAATTTAATAAATAAAAAAAAAAAAAAAAAAAAAATAGTTTTTCGTGTCAAATAAAAATAAAATTATAATAAAAACTATATTTTAATATAAATTGATATTTAAATGGAATTGGAATTTATTATGTTGGTATTTATATTAATTTGGCCAAAACTAAATCATATTACCTTATTTTATTGGAATCGGTCCATAGAACTTTCACATGAAAATTTACTTTGTAACACAATTTTGTGCTGGCATTATTGCTAATGGGTCCCAAATAGGGTACACTCTCGAAAACTTGTCTCTTAATTCTTGACTTGACCGATTATACTTTCTTACTTGTTTTTTTTTTTTTTGAAAATTATTTAAAACGTTTTTTTTTTCTTAATTTAACAATAAACAAATTATAAAATTAAAAATTTAATGTTTCTTTTATTTTTTGTAAAATACATACATAGCACATTTGCTCTTCCGCAAAGTTTTAATTAATCTTAAGACCTTCATGCGATTTAAAAAAAATCTTGGAAGTTGTCGGAAATAAAAGCGGATTCAAGATAATTAGTGTAAACAAAGGTACAAATCTGAATTTAAAAAAATTAAAATTTCCAAAAAAAAAAAAAAACAACTAAGCGTCACTTAAGAGTGATCAAAAATATATTTACATACATACATTGTATACACATACATATAAATAAAAAAAAATAGTCAGAAATAAGTAGAATTCCCTAAAACCCAAATTCAAAATAGTTACCTTAAAAAAAAAAACTGTAGAAAAAACGTTAAAAAATTCCCATGTTTGCGCAAAAGTGACGTTTGTTTTTAAACGATCGTGACTTTGTTGTAATACTAGTTGACACTTGTGCTTAAAAGCACAAATTAATATTTAAGTAGAAGAAAAAAAAAATGTTTAAATTATTGATTTAAGGCAATTTATCACACTTGGTCATAAAAAGCGTGTAACCCAGAATAAACATTAACGCCTTCTTGTTTAAAGAAAGAAAGAAAAGAGCATGCAATACAGTAATTGCTGAAAATGCTATAATTTATTAATATGTATTACCACACTAACACATAAAGACGACACACCTCCTTATTCTCTATTTATTACAGATCGCTTTGCTGCAACTTGCAATGGCTGAATTTCAAATTTTCAGAGCTTTGAAAACTTTACACTCCGCTGTTTATGTTTATGTTTTTATTCCGTTTTGAGTCTGGAGATAGATCTCTTTACTTTTGTAACTCTTACTTGGCCGTTGGTTTATTTACATTTCCAATTGGAGCGCCGGTTTTAAATGATCTTGCTCATTTCTGTGTGTTTGTATCTGTGTTTACAATTGTACGGTTTAATTGGATTAAATTGCAAAAACTATAAAAACAACAATAAAATAATAGCAGAATCGGGCATACACGATTGTTTACGCTTGCAGTTAATTTTATTGCAATAATATTGTGACTGAGTATGAGAATGTTTTTTTTTCAGTTTCTTCTTTTCTTCAATGTGTACAAATACGAATATCAGAAGAGAGAACAAAGGTGAATTTTGGCCTACGTGACTGGGTTGATTTCAGTGATGTCTGAGCTTTACTCTGTGTGGATTTAATATCGGTAGATTCAGTTCGTTTCGTCCGAAGCCACAGTTTGGCTTGATTCGTTTATTTGTTCGTATTTGTTAAAGTGTCTTCTTAAACCTTTTATTTTATGGGGTGTTGGAATTTTTTTTTGCATTTATGATATATTACATATGTAGGTATAGTTTTTTTTTTTGTGTAAATCAGAATTTTTAAAGTATGTTTTCAATTCTTAAGATGATATCACAATACTGTATTAACTCGAAATTAAAAACTTTTTAGAAGAAGCAAAGCAATTCGTAATTGTCCAACCAAACGTTTTATTACCAAAAATTACACAATACCTATAACACGTTATTTTTATAGCGGGTAGATATCTGTGTTGCCATTTGTGGGTAATTACCCGAATTTGGTATAATTTTTACGGTCGTTGGTAGAGCGTGGGTAATTTCTCTTAGGTGTTATTTAGGTATAATTTGAAATTTTTACTTCAGATGACCAAATAAAATCACGATTCGATTTCAATGATGACATTTATTGCTTTTTAAATATTGTTGCTAAGAAATGCACATCCTTCTGAACCAAAGTCTCGGCTTCTTTTTAAGAAACGACTTCAATTATTAAACAAGATGGACCCTTAGATTTGGATAAAGATGCCTATCATAGTGATTTAGAACCTGAAGTTTATTGAAAAAAGTTATTCAAACTAAAAACTTGCCTGTGGGAAGATATGTTTCCAATATTGCAACATATATTTAATTTTATTAATTTAAAGGGTATCTGAAATAATTTTGGAATTTCAGAAATTTTTAAAATCTGAATTTCTGAAATTCCAAAATTATTTCAGATATCCCACTACCAGAATCCTCTTTAGGGCTCTCTTCTCCCCCATTCCTATATGGTGTTATACTAGTACCTATCACCATTTCTCCAAATTGTCCAATGTCCATAAAGTCCACTTAACATTTTATTAAAATCCAGTTTTCTTAATTTTCAGAATTATTTCAGATATACCACTAATAGAGTCCTAAAGAGGACCCCTTGGAGTACCATTTCCATATAGTTTGTTGCTAGTACCATTCCATATTTTTCCAAAATGGCCACTAATCCAAACCAGAAATTTTCGTAAAAAACGAAATTTTTAAAATCTGAATTTCTGAAATTCCAAAATTATTTCAGATATCCCACTACCAGAATGCTCTAAAGAACTATATTCTTATGTGCAACCGGTTCCATTTCCCTGAAAATCGTCCTAAATTCACTTTATTCTACTATAGCAGCACTGTTTTGTGCAATGTTAACTGCAAACAGTTGCTGTTAAGAAATTGTGGTGGATGTCTCCGCTAGTTAAATACGTATTTATCTTCACACACATCAATTTTGTTTCTCTTTTTCGAATAAAATGAACAATGTTGACCTCCAAGACACCGATTGTTGCTGGTTTATCAGCATTAACCACTGACTTCACAACCCTACGGAAAACAATCAATAAGTGTCACATCGCACGACCTGGAAGTCTAATTGACAGTTTATTTTCTCTAAATCAACACATCGCCTTCATTTGTAAAAAAAATTTGCGTCATTTAAGTCATGAAGTCACCTTTAAGTTGCGAAAATCGATGGCTGATTTTCAAAGTATATTTGGATAAATTGGTGTGGCGTTGTTCAAGCATGAATCTATTCATGATGATATGCCTGATCAAAAAGTGAAAACAGTATGACAGCTCGTTTGACCGCTAACCTTTCGTAAGCTCTATGGGGCTAATAAGCATCCATTATAAAGCAAGACAAAGAACATTTTAAACCTTCCCAAGATATATCAACCAAATATGGAAGTTAAACTCATTATTTTAGCAGTTTTATTAGTTTTATTAATTTTTGTAAGTCTTTAATGTTATTTTTTGTTTATTTAAATAAAATTAACAGTTTGACTAATATTGATCTTGTTTTAATGAGTTTGTTTTGTGTTGCTTCTTTGTAAATGTATTTTTATTAAATAAAGCTTAAATTTTATATCAGGTGTAATTTCATTTAAATCGGGTAATTTTGTTTCATCTCAAGTGTAATTTTGAATCTTGCTGGTGGTAACACTGGTAGATATGAATGTAACTTGTCCATTTTTTCCAAAAAGTGAAAAAATAAAAATTTTCAATTACTACACTTTTTGAATTTATGTATTTGTACGCAGCGTAAATTTTAGTTATAATTGACAAACAACTACCTACATACATACTAGGAATGCCAAACGGGAAATCCCGTGATTTTTCAGGATTTTTAATATATAAACTTTTGTGTACAAAAATGTTCGTTTTTAAAGAATTTTTATACTCTACTAGCTTTACTCGGTGCGCTTCGCTACACTGCTTTAACCACGTTTGACGACTCTCCCTTTAATAGTTTTTCAGTTGAGAGATATTTAATATATGCATCCTATGTGAGGTATTTCCCCCCTGATCCTACCCGCTTTATTTTTATTTTCAAAAGTGTAGTATACCATAAGAGTGACTCCCGCAAAGTTTGAAAATTCTCACTATAACAGTTCTTAAGATATGGGATATTAAACATTGGCGTCCTATGGTGGGTACCACTTCCTCCGCTGTTATTATTTTTTAATTTTGGGGCTCAGAAGATCCTACTACCAAAAGTTCAACAAAATGCATGCAGCGGCTCTTAATATATGCGATATTTAATATTGGCATCCAATGGGGGGTACCAATTCCCCAGCCCCTATCGAAAAAAATAGTAGCCTCACGTGATGCTACTGTAAAAATTTCAGGAAAATCGGTTCAGTAGTTTAGGAGTCTATAAGCCAACATACAAACAAACAAACATACAAACATTTTTCATTTTTATATATGAGCCGTTTATTTTGAAAGTGGCATTAGTCACTTTTTCAATAAAAATCGAGTTAATAATAAATAATAATAATAAATAATAATAATAAATAATAATAATAATAATAATACTGAGAAAAATATCATTATCATGATGTATCAAATACAAGTGAATCTTCTCGAAAGTTAGCATCCATATTTTTAAACGTGTTAAAACGCAAACCCTTAAATATCTCGACTTAAAAACCGAAATGACTTATGCCACTTTCAAAATAAACGGCTCATATATAGATACCTTTTGGAAATTCATAAATAAATAAAAAGTGTTGTTTATTTACAAAAATCCCGAAATCCCGGGATCCAAAAATCCCGGAATTTCGGCATCGGGATTTTCTAAAATCAATCCCGATTGGCATCCCTAATACATACGAAACAACTTACTAAACGCATTTTTTCATTCCTAATCGCTACTCGCTGCGTTAAATTTGTTAATCGACAAAGTAATTTCTTTTAATTCACACAGTTATTCGCAAATGCAAGCTTAGTTGGCTAGTTTGAAAAACTTGAAAAAATCAACGAAAAAAGAAAGATCCAAGTTCAAATGTCAACTGGGCCAGCACATTTTTTATACATACATATTCAGCCGACTTATGAATAAAAATTCCCCGGGAGTTTTCTCCCTTTTCCCATTTATCCTATGTTAATTCAATGGTAAAAATGGGAAAAGGGAAAAAACTCCCGGGGAATTTTTATTCATAATTGGGCTGGTTAAGATTTGTGCTTGTAAGTAGAAATCACTTGCTAACTATGAATTCTTTATTCTTCATGAAATTGTAGAGTTTTTCTTTCCCGGGACTTTTTTATTTCGCGGGAAAGCGGGATTTATTTTTATTTTTCAATTTCTTGGGAAATCTCGCTTAATATTAAACGGTGCTAAATACAATATAATACAAAAATACAAAAAAAAAATCAAGGGGCCAATTCTGGCAGTCGTGATCGAATACTTAAACGATAGCAATTGTACATCTAATTATTTTAGCCGATACTTAACGAATTGAAATTATTTTTTCAGTGTTGTTTGCAAAGCATTTATTTGAGTTTTTACAAAAATGAACAAATTATTTCGATTCGCTCAGTATCGTCTGAAAGAACTAGGAATGAAATTGCTTTCGAATCGAAAAAGTGTTCGTGTTGCAATAAAGGAACGATATAATGAAGTTGAACGCTTAATTTTTCTAGTGGGCTATAGACTATAGTGTGTTACACAACCAATTCGATCTCAAATGGTTTGTAGCAAAACTCACTGTTTATTATTAGTGTTTTGTCTAAGCTGTGATATCGTTCGAATAAGACTTGAGTGTTTGTAATTCTCATTCGCTTTACAGTGTTATTTTTATAGTTTCCTTAGCTTTTCCAAAGTCTTTAGAAAAAGGTTTCCTAATGATCTGGCCTCAGCAACCAGTGAAATGCGTATAGGAACTAGCTTATACTCCAACAATAAAATTCAGTGTATCTATCAAGAATATCAAGAAAAAAAAGTTCCAAAATTAAATATATTATTTTTCAGAACTATTTTGATTTTAGTTGAACTGTTAATTTTTAATTTTTGATATTCTTTAATTAGGTTTGAGTTGATCAAATTTAATTTTCACTAAATTATTTTCACTGAGGGAAGGAATTTTTACAACTTGGAATTTTTTTTTTATTAAAATTTATTGATAATTTTTCTTGGCTGAGCTGGGATTCGAACCGGGTTGATCTTTACATGTTTCAAGAATCACCACATTCTATCGTCGGAAGATCTTTGAGTTCTACCCACTGCACCACTGCGGTGCCCGTAAAGCCAACAGTCAAACATCAATCTTTAGCCAGAAGTACTGGTGGTTCGAAATTTATCACTTAAATTTAAAATTTTCTCTGTTTTTTTCGTATTCTTTCTGTCAAGACTTTGTCTTGAAAACCTGAATACATTTTGTTTATTATGTTTTTTTTTTGTCCACTTTCGTCGACATTTTTATTTGTGCAAATTAAAGTACAAATGTAAACATTAGAGCTTGTGCCATAGCTATTTTAAGAACAATTTTGATTTGATTATTTTTCTATATTTCAGTTAGTTTCAAAACTGTCGGCTTACTAATCTACAATGATTTCCCCAAAATTCGTTACTGTGTAATGAGCGAGTTATGCAACTCACGTACACAGTTGTCAAGTTTTCATAGTGTTAATACTAGATTGTAGTTAAGATTAACGCGATTATTCACCTAAAAGTGGTTTGAGACGATATGAATTTAGCAGTGTTTTGTCAAATTTCCCACTGAAAAATGCATACATGTCGTGTAAAAGCCAATAAATTTGCTTCTGTAAATGTCAGCTCGAAATTGCAGCGCAAAATTTTTCAATAAGAGCGTGTTCTATTTTGAACTGACCAACCATCTGACTTCAACTGCTGTGTAGGTAGGTCATTTTAATAAATATAAATTCTTAAAAAAAAAAACAATATGTTTAATTAACTGAAATATAATTAAAAGTGAATAGAAATATAAATAGTATATCGTCACCTAAAATGCAAAAGGGCGTAACAACACTTTTTATAATTTTTTTTTTCAATTTTATAGGAACATGTTATTTAGTCTAGTGCATCATAATCAATCAAAAACTCGATTTTGAATTTTTTTTTGTTGTTACGCCCTTATGCATTTTAGGTGACGATATAATTTTCTGTTGTGAACGATTACAGGTTGTGCCAGATGAAACCAAGAACCAACGTGTGAAAGTAAAAAATTATAAACCTTCTGTATTTGTAAATGTATATGGATTATACATCTGAAAAAGCTACTGCAAAATACATGTTGTGTAAAAGCAGCTTAAAGAAAAACGAGCTATTATGAAAGATACAAGTACTTACATACATGCATACATATTTACTTATGGTTCAGTCACAGTGTGAACATAGTGTACACTCAAATAAAATAACTTTTCCTTGATATTTATTTAATTAAAAATAAGTAAATTTAGGAAATTCCTTCCATTAATTTTATTTAGTGACAAAAATATAAGCAATAATCATAAATAAGAAGTTATAAATACATTCCTTAATGCAACTGGTGTCAATGAATAAACGAAAAAAGTAAAGAAACCGAGAGTATCAGGCTTTTATTAATATTAATTTATGTTATTATTTTGACACTTGCAAATTACAATATTTTGTATATTGTTTTTTGCGACTTTTTTTTTTCGCATTTTTCCCTCTTTTATGCGTCCGTTAAAAAAATAAACATTTGCTTTGTATGGGCAGCATTTAGGACAAATTATGAAATTATTAGTGAAAACAAGCATCAATCATTTTATATTATAAATAGCACTATGATGCTGAGATCACTATCGTTAATGATCCACTTATTTAACCCACAAACAAGAAGATGGGTATGAAAGTAAATTAATTTTGTAATTTTTTTGTAACACATACTAAGATATAACCATCAAAGACCCTTGAAAGTATTTATGTATGTATCTTTTGAATCCTTGTGAAGTTATAAAACGATCTTGACATTTTCGTTCTTTTAATGCAGAATAAAGGTCATAGTAAAAGATAGAGGAAAATTAAGTGTGGTAAAAAGAAGACAGCGTATTCGGTTTAGTTTATTAAATAAACTAAAAAACCGAAATTCCGCAATAAAATTACCTTCAAATAAGGCAAAACTTTTTTCAAATCTGCGCAGTCGTTTAAGAAACATATTTTTTTATTTTTTGGAAAAAAAATAATTGTTAGCAAAATTTCGAAATTTTGTTTTTTTAAAATGGCATTAAAAACTGGAAAATGCAACTATGCCTTAAATTTTTTCTTCACGTATAGAAAAAAAATCCAAACAAAACACGTCACAAATTACTAAAATCTGTCTACAACAGAGAACTGCAAACATCACTAATTTGCTTGATCAAAAAAGTGTATTTTATGGCGTTCATAAAATGCGAATTTTTTGCATTCACACAAAGCCGTTCTCTGGTCTACAACACTCGATTTTATTCATAAAAGATGAAAAATAAAGATGGAGATAAATGGCAAGTAGTTTTCAGAAAATGTTTGAGGACGAAAGACTAATGGAGGCCGGTCATGCATTTTATCCCCTTAGGGGCGAATCCTAGAATAATATGGGATGTTTTCTTCAATATATTTCTAGCCTGTATTGAAAATATTGTAGGTATGTTAGAAACAAATGATGGGGATACAAAAATAAATTGGGGTTGTTCATATTTTGACCTGTCTAGGGGCATCCTACGCTCTGCAGGGGCTAAATTTAAGAATTTCATTATACCGCCATATTTGAATGAAAGCCCCCTAAGGGATGGTAATAAGTGGCAAGTATGTTTTGAGAAAATGTTGAGGCCAAAAACAAATGGAGGTCGGTTATACATTTTTTCCGGTTATGGGACTTTTTCAGTAAACTAAACAGCGAATATATGTTGTGCAACCTCCTCTTGATCGAAATAACGGTAAATTTCGAAAACAAGAGCTAGCCAACAAAAACGGTTAGCACCATTGGATTCAGCGTACTCGAATAAAGGTAACCCGCAGGGTGCCCAGCGAGTAAGTTTTTTCAACTAGCACAGTGTATGTAATCTCTTACATTGTAATTTTGTATAATAAAAAAATTACTCAATATGCTTATCGGTATCGCCGATATTTCTTTTTTAGTATCGATATCGTATCGTCGAAAAGGCGTATCGTGACATTTTTTTTTTAATTATTTCCTTTATCCATATATATAAAAACGTTTGTATCGTGTATGTGCTCCCAAAACTCAAGAACTGCTGGACCCAGGGCTGCCAGAAAATTTTGTGAAAAAATCTTCAGTTTCCTGAGAAAAAATAAAAAAATTGGCTTTCTCGTTTTGAAAAATCGTCAAAAAAGAAAAAAAAATCGGATAACTTAAAATTTATTTATTTTTTCAATTTTTGAGCAAAAAAAGTACCCACTTAAAAAAAGTTTTAAATTTACGAAAAAAAAATTAAAAAAAAAAATAAAAAAAATCCCCCATATACATATAGCTCGAAATAGTTATCTTTTAAAACTCAATTAGTTCAATAAGCTTAAAAAAGCTAAAGTTCACGATAGTGAACCAATACACTAAACCTGTGTAAAGAGCATAGGCTTAGAGTACTCGTTAAGTAACTTGTACTTTTTTTGCCGAAGGCAGTAAACATTAGGGTTTTTTTCCCGGGACGGGAAATCCCGGGAATTTCAATAATTATGTTTCCCGCTTTCCCGGGATTTTTCATGCGGGATCCCGGGAAATAAAAAATTCCTCATAGTTTAAGAAAACAGCTATTTATACTTTGAAATTTAGTTTTCTATTCTCTTAAAATAAGCATCTGTGGATGGGTTGTCGATTAGATCAATTACAAGAAGTGAGTACATACGTAAATCAATGTCTCCTGATGCAATAAATCTACTTAAAGCAGAATAAACAGTGCAACAGTTGATAATTAATAAATTTAGTGAAGTGAAAAGTTAATAAAGAACATTAATTCAAAAAAAGATGCAGGTAGTAAAGTTTAATTGTCCATGGACAAGTCTTAAAAATAGCAGATACCTAAACATATAGCTCCTTTATTGCAACATAGTCATATCTACAAAAACAAATGAACTTGGCAAAATGCGATTAAAGTTTTCAAAATGTACCGATTTAAAGATATATTTTGCTATAACTTCGGTTCAGTTTGAGATAAAATACGAGAAAGCATGAAGGAACACTTTGCTTAAATAACTTACAATTTTTGATTTTTTGAGACATGACTATGTTTCAATGAAGGAGCGATATGTTTATTAGGTGATAAACACGAATTTTTTTCAATTTGTGTTGGTTTATATACCCTTGAAGTGCGGGGAAACCGAAATAAAAAAAAAATTTGGAATTCGTGTAAGATACTACAACATACAATTTGAAAAACACATTCTCCTAAAGATTACAGATAGACCTAATGAAATGAAAAGGTTTGTAAGAGGTTGATGCTATTTTTTGCATGAACCTTGACATACATTTGACTGATATAGACGTTGTTTATAAAAAAAATGTTTCTTATTGTGAATCAAAAGCCTTCTACAACGGTGCACTTTTAACTATTTATCCAACCTCGGTAAAAAATGAACGAAATTTTTCGGAAACATGGTAATTAGTAAATAAAATAATCAATATACTTTTTGACGTCTTACTAAGCGCTTTGAGTGCGTCAGAAAGTTATTTCCTAAGCCGTTAAAAAATGTTAATATATTTATTTAAAATATTTTATCTATTTTATGAATTAACTTTTTTATCTCATATCTTGAGTACCTCAATTTGTGTTTATGAATTAAATTGTTATGTTTATCTTAATTTTTTATCTTGTATCTAGAGCATAATAATAACACGGAATTTACATATAAAACCGTAAGGAAATAATAATTCAAGTTCCTCTTTTAATCTTCATTTAATTTTGTAGTATTTAAAGATTTCTTTTACTTACTTTGTAAACAAGTTACCTTACGTTTTTTTAAAAAAGTTTTTTTTCATTATTTGAAACAAATTTACTGTGTATTATTTATATGGAGCGGGATCCCGGGATCCCGGGAAATTAAAAAAAATTTCCCGCTTTCCCGGGAATCGAAAAACTCCGGGAAAAAAAAAACTCTAGTAAACATATAAAAACATTAAAAACTATTTTTTTTGGACACTGAATAAAATCTTCACTTTATAGAAAAAATCAGCAAATCGGCTATTTGCTAATTTCGGAACAAAAAATCGTAAAATCTGGCAGCCCTGGCTGGACCGATTGGCTACAAACTTGGACAATAAATTATTTGGGTCTAGTTAAGTCAGGAGCCAGGGTTTAATAGGTCATATGCTTAATCCCAATAGGTGGCGCTGTTGTCGGGATATTTTAATTTTTTTTTAATTTATGGTATGATTTGGCTGAAATTCATATTTATATTACAACAATTATTAAACAAAAATAATTTTCCTTATCAAATTTTGAGCCGGTAGATAGCGCTAGGGTGAAGTTATTACAAAATTCTCTAGTATTTAATTTTTTATTTTTATTTGAAAAATCCCGAGCAACGTCGGGACCAAACAGCTATGTTTTATAATTGTGCGTCGTTTTATTTGATCTAAATGGTGGTGAGTGGGTGTCACAGATACGGCACGGCCGAATTTTTTGAAAAATCAAAATAAACAAAAATTCCATTTTATTCTACAACTAAATTATTTTTTTTTGTGAATCTATTAATAAATACCCTTGAAAAATAATTTTTGGTTAATTTTAAATTCACATTTCAAATTTTAATAAAATTACATAAAAACAAATTTACTTACCATACGAAAAAAAGAGTAAAAGAGTTTTTTTTTTTAGAGATTTTAAGTTATCGGCAACTTTTATTTTCACTTATTTCTAAAATCTTATAAAATGAGATTTTAAATTTACATTATTTTCAAAAAAAAAAAATTAATTCATTGGCATTATCAAGATCTTATAAATAATGATCGTATAAAAGGTATTTATTCTTATATTTGAAATATGAGTAAACAAAAAATCATGTTCTAATTTAATTTTAAACAATTTTCACACATAGATTTTGTGCAAAAAAATATTGAAGGTCGTTTTTGGCAATAAAAATTTATTAACTCTATAAATGTCTGCTACAAGTAGGGTCTCAACTTTATTTTGCTGTTTTAGGATTGAAGGCCTTGTTTATTTTCAGGCATGTACATAAGTATGTGTTCCCAGGGCTGCCAGACTTGGGGATTTATCCCCAAAGTTGGGGATTTCATGCGAGCAAAAAGGACAAAAAAAGTCATTTGGGGATTTTTTTGGGTATTTAAAAATAAAATTCAAGGATTTTTTGGGGATTTTACACATTTTTAATATATTTTTCCATCTGTTATTATTTACGCTTATTTTTTTGTTTCGTATATAAAATATGAAAAAAGTAGCAAAACTTTTATCTTATACTATATTTACACCTACGCCAAATCTAGTACTTACGAGATTTCGAGCCAAATCTAGTTGTTTTTGACTAGATTTCCCATACAAACCAAAATCTACTTCGTGACTAGATTTCGACGAAATCTACTCAAAATCTAGTAGTACTTAATGATGCAACTATGGTTTTTTCAATAAAGCACTAAAAAATACTTTCCTGCACAAGAAAAAATTACATTTAAAAAAAAGACAAAACAAAAATTGTTAAAAAAAAAATTAAAAAGTTTAATAAAAGCTGTAAAAATATAAAAAAACGAATAATATTGATAAAATAAATATCGTTGATTATTAATAAAAGGTAATGCAAATTTTTAAATGTATATTTTCCTTTTTGTGTGTGTATGTGTAATGAAAAAACTTTTAGTCAGTTGTTTTGTTATAAAAACATATAATGTAAACGCACTCGATTTCGAAGAAGATTTTAAATCAAATCTACAAGATTTCGGCCTAATGTAAATGTAGTATTACTCTTATCAACAATTGATACGGTGTTAAGGGTCCTTATTAAGATTACCATTTTTGTTAAGTGCGTAAAAGGTACTTAATAAACTTAGTCTGTGTTTAAATGGCTCAAGTTTTAACGACATGATTGCTACTTTAATGGTATGTGAGACGAGGGGAGAAGAAACGAATACACAGATGCATGTACTGTCAGTACGCACGACTATACAAAATAAAAAAACATTTCGCCAACATGACATGCATCATTTGAACGTCAATTCATGTTCAAAGAAGAACAAGGAAGTATCATGTCAATAAGACATGAGCGATTTGAACACGGAATAATGTTATTATTCTTGAGTGAGTGTTTTAAAATGGAAGAATTTAAAAAAAGAATCTAAAACCGTTGACAATACATACAATTTTTGATTTTTTAAAGACAATTTTCAAGCAAATAAGTTAATATGAAAGACAATAAATAAAGTTTGAGAAAAAGAATGTTGGGCTATTGGTAAGTACTTATGATGAATCGAAGTTTTAAAGAAATAACGGATATATGTACTTATTTTTATTGTTGATTTCAAGGATGGCTAAAACCGATTGAACAAGCTCCAAATTCATATTAATTGTCTCATTCATCTTCAAAAACAGCATATTGTTCTGCTTCAAATTGCTCAGTGAAATCGCATAAAATGGATTTTTAAAAACATGCCCAAAACAGTCGCTACAAACAAAATAAAATATTTTTTTTACTAAAAATTTTTATTTGGGGTATTTTTATTAAAAATTTTCTTACTATTTTTAAAAAAATTTAAAATTTGGTCAGAAAAAATTTTAAATTTGGTCAGAAAAAAAAACAAAAATAATTTTTACTTTTTAAGGTTTTGTTTTTTAATTTGGGGATTTTTAGGGATTTTTTTTTAATTTTTTGGGGACAAGGAACAAAAGTACCTGGCAGCCCCGTGTGTTCCACAAAAAACTTCAGTCAGCTGTTTTTGTTATGAAAACAAAATCTCGCTAATGTGAAAAAAATTACAATGTAAACTAGATTTTAAGGATAAAATCAAATGAAATCTACTAGATTTCGTTGTAATGTAAACGGCCTATAATGCTATTGAAATTAAGTCCACAAACTACTGATGTATGAGCAAAAATAAACACGATTGCCTGCAATATTTTCGCGTAAACCTTTACTAGTTGAGTCCTTTCGAGGCATAACCGCAAAAAAAGCTTAAGCGACAAAAACAAAGTTTTACATAAGAACGTTTTTTTTATTTTATTTCATATAAATGTGGTGTGAAGGTTGTCGCTTAAGAAAAAAAATGTGTTTGCTATAAAATCGTAACGTTCCTTATGTGACCATGACTTTTAAGGAGATAATCCAAGTGTTGCCAAAATAACGAAAATTGAAAATTATGTCGCTTAAGTTTTCTTTGTTGCGTTAATGGCTAGCTTTTATAAGTTATGAACTTTATGTTTTCACTATCTTCGGTTTATAAGTTAGACAAATTTATAATAAAGGGTGTTTTTTATAGAGTGACACAAGTTTTATGGTATAAACACAACTGGGACGAACGATGAACTTCGCATAGTGCGACGAATTCGTCGGCAAGAATTCGTTGCGTAAGTTCGTCATATGAGACACAATAAGTGCGTAAACTCCAGGTATTAATCACCCCTATCGTGAATAACAAGTGGAATTTTTGTTCCCATGAAATTTTCATTCCCCTCGAAGGGAAAAAAGCAATCTTGAATCTCATGTAAAAAATTTTCCACGCTATCAGTTCCAGTGAATGTAAAAAAAGAAGAAATATTAAAAAAATTAAAAATCATAGAAATTTTTGTTCAAAAATATACAAGTATATATTTTAAAGCAAAGTTAAAATAATAAAGCAAAATATTTAGTACTGGAGGGATAGTTTGATTACAACGTTAGTTTTTTGCACTGTTTAAATTTAATGTAGTAAAATATTTTCCAAAATTCTGCCACCAAGTCAATCGAAAGCTTCACAAATCCGCAGGCAATCGACCTGTTGTTTTGCATTTTGTTGAGCAATACATCAGTTTGTGCCCTATTAACTTTATTAATTTATATTCGATTTATAGGAGGAGCTACTTCCCTGGCAAAAATAAAGTGAGAAAATCTAAGGGATATGTGAACAGATTACGAGGGAAAAAATTTTTCACGATAAGGGGAATTTTTTCCCGTGAACATTTGTTCCGTTATTATTCTTGTTATGTACAAAATCGCCTACTTATGTACACTCATTGGCAACACTAAAAATACATATTTTTCTTAGGTTTTGTTAACTACACATGCAACAATGAATTTGCATTTTTAGTATACAAAGTAAAGCAAAGAACTCGTGTCGAAATAAATGAAACAATATTATTGAAAGTTTTAATAATTCTTTTATTTACTAAAAGCCATACGTAAAAGTGGTGTCAGAAGTGGGATTCGAAGATGCCACTGAATGATGAAGAAACCAAGCAAATTACTTCCATATTTGCTGATGCTTTAAGGGAGGCTGTAACACAAGCAACACAAGCGGCTGTCTCGGCAGTGTCGCAGCAACATCATGTTGGAAATTCGTCCTCTGCAAATACGCTACAAAAACCTCCGCCTTTCAGCATGACAGAGTACAACGAAACTGGAATGTCGTCTATCGAAAATTATTTTGAGAGGTTCGATTTAGCCCTCCAACTGAGCAAAATTCCAGAGACCAATTACTGTAGCTATGCACGAGTACATATGGGAATGCAGCTAAACGAAGCTTTTAAATTCCTAATTCATCCGAAAGAACCAGAGAGCTGTTCCTATGATGAGATGAAGAAAATATTGATTGGTCATTTCGGTAAGAAAAGAAATAAATACGCCGAAAGTGTGAAATTTCGGCAACTGACACAGAACAAAGGGGAATCGGTTGCAAATTTTGCACTTCGTTTGAGACAGGCTGCAGTTTACTGTGAGTATGGTGAATTTAGTGACCGTATGCTAACTGAGCAACTAATTTTTGGTATCGAGTCACGAATGTCATGCGATGAAATAATTTAAAAAAATCCGAATACTTTTCAGCAGGCCTATGAAATTGCGCACACGCTAGAGGCAACGCATCAAACAACATCATCTGTAAAATTTTCAACGGAAATCTTACCGGAGCAGACAAATAAGCTAGGGTATGCTCCAGTACAAAGGAAAAATAGGCCTATCCCTATGGACTCGACTCGTAACATAACGAAATTTGGAAACGAGAAAACTAGCAAGACCACATGCCACGGTTGTGGAGGAAAACACCTACGTACACAATGCAAATTTCGTGACTCGACGTGCTTTGCCTGCGGTAGAAAGGAACACATTTCAAAAGTATGCAAATCGAAAACCAATCAGGTTGTGGAGGCCCCGTCGGATGTGCAGGCCTTGGACAGCGATTGCGATTCAGTGTATGAAAGTAATATAAATGTTGTGAAGACAAAAACTACAAAGAGGAAAATGATCACCGCACACATAAATGGAAATAAAATTGAAATGGAACTAGATACAGGCGCACCGTGTGGGATAATAGGCAAAAAACATCTACAGAATATAAAACACAACGGCATCCGTGAAACACAAAGGATATTTTCCAGTTATACTGGCCACCCAATTCCTTGCTTGGGTCGCGTACCGGTATATGTTAAGTTGGGCCAAACCATCCGAAAATTAAATCTTTACGTGATGGATGGGGAGTACGACCCTTTATTTGGACGGGAATGGATATCCCATTTCGTTAATGAAATCAATTGGTCTGAACTGTTTTCACCTTCAAATCGAGTGAATTCTATAAAAATGGAACCACTCTCACTGAATACGTCACAAAAGAAAAACTTGGAAGACGTATTGGTCAAATACCAAGATATGTTTAGCGAGAAGGCCGGTACATTAACAGGTCCCCCCGCGAAACTTCACCTCAAACCAGATGCCAAGCCGATTTTCACCAAGGCCAGGGAAATTCCGTTGGCTCTATTACCTTTTTTTCATGGGAGTTGTGCATGATCGCAAATATGTGAAAATTGAAAAAATTATTCACGATAGCGGTGAATGTGAATTTTTGCCATTCCTTTTAGTTTTAAAGACTTTTAATCAATTTTATGGCTTGTTTGAAATATTAAAAATTTACGCGAATTTTCAATGTTTTTGCAAATTTTTTTTTTTTTGTTATTTTCCGACATATTGTTTTTGTCCCTGTGATTCTTTACAGCTTTCACGATTTTTAACAAATATTAGACCTTTATATCATGCTGCACTTTCCCTTTCCCAATTTATTCGTCGTTCGTCTGCGTAAGAAATAGGAATAAACCTATCGCAGAGTTCGTTACACACGACGAATTTAGTATTCGCAATGATTGTGTGTACCTTCATATACACCAATGTGTTCTATTTCTAATGACGAATATTCGTTGCAAATAATTCGTCGTTCGTCCCAGTTGTGTTTCTAGCATTAATCATAATAAAACAAGGAAATATATTTTTAATATCAATGAAACGGGAAAGAAAATTTGAGGAAATTAGTGTTTAAATATGCTGGCGCGTAGGAGGCGCAATCTGGAACCCCAATTTTCAACAACTTTTCGCATTCTGACTATAATTGTTTTTGAAGACATATGGGCCAATGACTCCGCCAGCCCAAAAAGCGCACCAAACAGTAATATTCTGTGGATGTATTGGTGTTTCGACAAAAGCTTGTGGATTCTCCTCACTCCAAATGCGACAATTCTGCTTATTTACGTACCCAATCAACCAGAAATGGGCTTCATCGGAAAATAAAATTTTGAATGGATATTTAAAATCAATATCAATTTGTGCTTCAGCCCACACGCAGAGAAAAAATATGGTTGGGCATGGTTACGGCAACAACACTATGTTTAATGTAACAATATATTGTTGTCGTACACAAATAATTGTTATTTTTATTTAATATCAACAATATTATAGTTACTGTAAACATATCAATGTTTATCGCAATTATGAATTTGAGTATTGTTGACCGAAAAATAATTATTTTTCTAACAACTTAATTATGATAACTTTCTAAACATATTATATTTCTCACAACCGTATCATGATATTTAATAGCCATAACATGATAACTTTCTATAAATTTATCATATTATGTTAAAGATGCAATCAAACTATTTTTACTCTAATAATATTATGTTAGCGCCATTTGTAAAATAATTTTGAAGCAGTTGTGTCGTTTGTTTTTATGTGAGCGGTTAAACAATTAAAAGATAAAATCCCATAAAAAAATAAGTTTAAAGAAATAAAAAAATTTAAATATTAGCGGAGTTCATTCAGTATTAGTGATGTAATAGTGCAAATGCAAAATATCATAGTTTTTTTGTAAAATCCAACAACAAAACACACAGGGATTTCGTTATATTTTATAAAAGTGCTACGATATTTTATCAACATCTTAAAATCGAAAAAATGAACACACGCGGTTGCCCATGAAAACCACAGATTTTTCATTTGCTCTTTGGAAGCCTTATCTTGAACTCCGCTATTTGATTAACATTAAGAAAAATTGTAAAAAGCCACAAAATAAAAAGTCGAAGCAAAAATATTTTAATTTATTTTGTATTTTTATGACAGCTATAAAAGGTGCTGTATCATAATATGATTGCTTCTAAATTTATTATGATTAACATGATGATAATATGATTACTTCCTAGCTTATTATGATTAACATGACAATAATTTGATTACTTCTTAACTTAGTATGATTAACAGAATAATAATATGATTAAGGGAAAAATATTATGATGACATATTACGAGTATATTTAGTCATAATATGATTCAATAATAATCTTAATATGGTGACTACAATCATAATTCTTATCATAATATGTTGCTCTTAGAATGTGTTTACCACAACCATGTTTTTTCTTTGCGTGCATTCGCCGAATTAGTTTGATTAAAAATTCCAACCATTTGCACGCGTTGCTCTGGGGGGCTACTCTCTATTGCGATGCGAAAGAAAATGGTAGCAAATCTAGCGTTTGGTACTCTTTAATGCGTTTGCGCATTTATCTTTCACATCTATTAATTTTTTTTTTCGCAAATCATCACTAGTTATTTTATTTAAATTTTCCAATTTCAAATATTTTTACATATTTTAGCATTTCATTACTGTCAATCTGCGCCATCTTTCATTTTTATTACCGGTAATTGCTGCATTTTCAAAAAATTTTGCGAAAGTGCCATTTAGCTTTCGCATCAAAATTGCTTTCGCATCGCAAAAGAGAGTAGCCGCCCTGGTGTAAGTCGATTCATAATGAAATTTCAAAGCAAACTTAACAAAAAGCAACTATCAGCTGTTAAATGCGTGCTCAAGTAAAGCAGTAATGCCAACTCAAAGTTGTGACACTTGAAAAAAACACCCTTTACTTTTTTCTTCCCAAAATAGGAAGTACCAAATCTGACACAGAGTATTAAATAAAAAAAATTTTCCAAATCGGTTCGTTATTTCGCATGTCTGCCATATAAGTGTCCTCCTGATTTTATGCTTTTGATACGTGTCCATATAAAACAAGCTAAAATAATCTTTATATATGAAATTTGTATAGTTTTAAAAATCAGCGAATCTATCGATTATTTCACTAACGACCACACAAATATGCTCCCGGAATAAGGGTTTTGACATAAAAGCGCTCATCCCATATGAACTAGGGAACAATTTACTTCTCACTACTGTGTTAAAGGGTATGTAAGATTCGGCACTGCCCTAAATAGCACTTTTACTTGCTTAACCTACTTTTAAGTCAAAGTATGTATGCATCATATGTTCTTCTTCTCAAATTACAATTTGTGAAAGGTTTAAAAATTATGACCCATCCAATAACATTATTTCAAACATTTAGTTTTAAAAATAAACTTTATATTCCGGTTTAAAGATTTTCAAAACAATTTTTTTTTGTGAGTACATAAGTAATACATAAATACATATGTATTAAATAAAAACAGCTAAAATTTAAATCTCAACACAAAACCTCTCCGCATAAGGTTCAAAATGACCTCTCATGTAGGTGCAACCCAATGTAAATAAAAAGAAACAACAAATTTTGCTTCTGCCAGCGCCGCACAGTGCGTTGCCCCCTACACAAAAATCAAAAAATCACTCATCTTGGATTTTGATAAAATACACATATATTTTTTGAAAGAAAATATTGAACCATATTGTCGCAAGAGGGCGCTAAACTAAAAGTAAACAAAAAAAAAATACTATCGGGCATGTTCTAAAAATGGACGTGGATTAAAAATTTAACAAATATTCAAAACGCTCTTTTCAAAACAATATTTCTTTATATACATTTCAAACTTTAATGATCTTAACAAGAATAACTGCTAAAAACATGAAAAACTAAGGTAGTTTTGCAAAAAATGTCAACCAAATTCTCGTTCGATTTCAACTCTACTTCCTTTCGATTTCGAGAATATGCCCCGTATGTAAAAAGAAGTTGGATTTTAGGTGCATGATAAAAATATCTTTAAAAACTCTATTTATTTAAGAAAATTTATAAAGTTTGGTATTTTTTTTTTTACTTTATAATAAATATCATTAAAAAAAATTTTCTTATAAAATTGTCTCAGTAAGAGCAGTGTTTAAAAAACTAGACTCCAAGTAGCTGTAGTAACGAAAAACACAAAATAGTCTAGTTAAAAAATGTTAAAAACTTGTAGTCGTTCATTTACTATTATTACCGCTACCGTCACATTTTTGTAGCGGTAGTTGTAGTAGTAGCACAAAAAGAAAATAGTTGGGGCAGCATAGTAAAAAAATGTGTACTGCTCTCGCTACCTTTTACTGCTAAAGTAGTTTTATTTTTAAAATTTTTACTACTACCTACCTTAGTAGTTATAGAAGGAGAAGACAACCTAGTATTTGAAGTAGCAGAAGAATAACATTGAAGTAGTTGTTTAATAACATTGAAGCAGTTTTAGAATAACATTGAAATGGTATGTTAATAACATTGAAGCAGTCATAACATAAGATTTTGGTAACAGTAGAAGTAACAACAAGTAAGAGTGCTATATTCGGCTGTGCCGAATCTTATATACCCTTCACCATTGTGGGAGCAGAATACAGAGCAACTAGGCAAAAACTAAATCATTTTTACACATGCATACATACATATTAACAATATGTACTTTAAACTTCATTATAAATTAAATTTAAAAAGCGAAAACTGGTAAATAATTTTTTTAAATCGTTTTTAGAACATAAAAAAATAAAAATTTAAAAAAAATTTTCTTTTTAATAAAAGAAGATTCGAACCAGAGAACTCACAGTTTCTAACTTAACACACCCCCTAGACAACTAAACCATGAAGGAACGTTGTTTGAATATCATTTAAGTGAAATATGGCCCGTTTAATGTTCACTGTGTTGAGTTGTAATTACTTTTGATGTTTTTGTTCACCACAATAGCAAAGTTGTAAACCATAACAAAAATTACAAATGAACTTATTTGAGTTGTGAACCGAAATATGGAAATATATTCACCAAAATAGTTTGTGGCATGTTAGTATGTGTGTTTGTTTTCTTTTATCTTTTTGGGGAGTTTTTAAGTAGCAAAAAAACACAAAAATTCCTAGTTTCGAATTATTTCGTTAAATAGATGAAATAATAAAGAAGGATGATAACGAAAATCATATTGGGCATTATGCTAGTATATGTAAACAAATGTGATGGGGGGGGGGGGGGGGGGGGAGACGGACAACCGGATTTGAACTTCGCTTTTCATAAGGACCCAGAATATATATACTTTATAGGGTGTAGGATCAATATTGTAGAAATTACAAACGGAAGGACAAAGTTATATATACCCTTTTACCTTCGGTGAAGGGTATAAAAAGAGTAATTTTTGGGGATTCAGTATTTCGGTTATAACTCAGCCATTTTTAAAACGATTTGATTTAAATACCGACGTGTTTAGGAAGAAATTTACCATTTACTTGAGTTATAAAGTTTGGACTCGGGGAGATCTATGGTTCCCGAATGTGGGTATTTAAAAAAAAAATTTAATTTATGTCATAACTTTTTTGTATTTGAACCGATTTTTTATAAAATATGTTCTACTAAAAATTTCCGATATTTTGATATATAAGTCATATCCATAGGACATATGGCAGCCGTAAAATTTAGGTTTTTATACAATTTTTAATTTTTTTTGTACGGGAGGTACCACGCCCACTTCTTCAATTCCGCTCACATTTTGTAGGATGGTGTATATTGGCAACCTAAATGTGTGTACCTAATTTGGAAACTTTGGCTTTTGCCGTTCCCCAGATATACAGCAAAAAGTAATAAAAATACAACAAACACAAGGGATTTTTGTAAAAAATTAGAGGTAGTCGTGGTTTTTTGCTCATATCTCAGCCATTTGTGGACCGATCTGGCTGAATTTCAATAGCAAAATTATAATAAGAATACCTGACATAAAGATACCCCAACCAAGTCCCCATCATATCTGGGGGCTTCGGAAAACCCATTTCAACATACAGACGGACAGACGGACAACCGGATTTGAACTTCGCTTTTCATAAGGACCCAGAATATATATACTTTATAGGGTGTAGGATCAATATTGTAGAAATTACAAACGGAATGACAAAGATATATAACCTTTTACCTTCGGTGAAGGGTATAAAAACTTAAAATCTTTAGCGAAATAAGTACATGTGTGTTTTAATCAGTGTTGCCAGAAAATCACCATTTCAAAACACAAATCTCCAATTTTTTAAGCCTATAACAAACATGGAACGAAAATTGGAAACTTTAATCAAATTCATCAATTTATAATTTTTGAAATTAAAATGTTTTTATTTAAACTATTAAGAGCCTAATCAAAACAATAAATTAAAAATTTATATAGTTTAACAAAATTGAACGCTTTTTAAGTTGATAGGGATATCGCACACACATTGTTACATCGTCATATAGCTGGATTTCAAAACCTCATATTACTTTGCAGTCAAAGTCAAAAACGCATCATCAAGCTTTTAATGCACAGTTTGCTTTTTGTTTTTGCATCGATAACTTTTCTGGTGTATTTCGGGACAAATAACATTGTAAAATTCTACACGGTTGCATTGTAGAATGCACTCAAAAAAGAATGTTGCTTTGCAACTGACGTTGTCTGAAAAAAAACCGAAATCACATAACGAAAGCAGAAACAAAAATGTGTGAAACAAATTTAAACGACGATTGTTTATAAACAGCGCTATTTCGTTTGTCAAAAATAGGTCTCATCAACTTTAAAATTTCACAAAGCAATAAATCCGAAAAATGCTTATTAAAAAATTAAATAAGTTAAGTTTTTTAGTATTATGGCTTTATTTTCTATCAAGATTTTTGTATGAGAAAAGCTAAAAATATTATACAAATAAAACCCTAAAGCGAATAAGAATTTTAAACACTCACGCCCGTATTTATACAAAATTTTAACATTTAATAAAGGTTTACAAAACAAATTTTGTATGAAAATTTGCCTTAATAACCGTTTGTTAAATTTAATAATCGTTTATAAATACGTGGGTTAAAGTCTTACATGTAACAATATCAAAGCTTAAACAAAACACCAACAATAAACATTGAGTTTATCTTTTCTTGCATCCCCCTACAAATGGTTGGTTTCTTTCCGACTCGAATTGTAGTTGTCAGTGGGTAAAAAGAAAAACCAAAATTAAAAAAAAATTGTTTTATTTTATTGTCTTCGCAAGAAAACAACAAAAAAAAAAACCAATTTGGCAATTCAGCTTTCTGCACGGGCACATGCAAGTATATTATCAAAGTTATTTACGGGAATACAAAATTTATTATCAAGATTTTTGTATGACGTGCTATTTTCCTTTTCTAAATCTATATTTTATAAATATTGACGTTATTTTTTAAATTAACTTTAAAAGTGCCTAAGAAATAGGTAAATTTACGGTGTTTTAAAATAAAATTTGTATATTAAACATAAAATTCCAAACATTCCACTGCATTGTGGAATGAATGCTCATAAAATAAATATCAAAAGATATGAGTACAATAACTTCTAAATTATTGCCTGGATTTGTTCACAACATTTTCTGCGAAGATAAGCAGTCGAAAATTTTTCGCATAGAAATTTTTAAAAAGTGTCGAGTTGCAACACTGTTTAGAATCATTCAAACAACAACTACACATACGTACTCATTGTTGGTTTATAGTTTTCTCTTTATTTTAGTTTTTGACTACCTCAATGTTATTATTTTACTACTTCAATGTTATTTACATACTACTTCAATGTTATTTTATTACTACCTCAATGTTAGTAGTTTATACTGCCTAAAAATTTTCCACTAAAAATAAAACTTCCAATGTTGTAAGTAGTAGCTATAAATCCAAAACCAATTTTATATTTTGCACGTAGCAGTAGTTTTAAAAAGGGTAATGCTACTAAACAAGACAACTGCTCTTTTAAGCCTACTTGTAATTGTTTAGAGTACTAGTTTTAGTAATAGTAAAAAAATGTTAAGGTAATATAGTTTTTTGAACACTGAGTAAGAGTGCACTTTAAAAACTAAGTGTCAGTTTTGTGCAAGTGGTAACTCGAAAATTTGGCTGTCACATTGGCTTATTCCGATTATTAAACTAAAGAACAGCGCGTTATAATTGTAAAAAATACGTGTTTATATATTAATACAAAGAAGTATTAACCCCTATCGTGATTAATGTTTCCCTCGTAATTTTTCCCCTTTTCACATATTTGCGATCATGAAAAACTCCCATGAAAAAAAGGTAATTCAAAGGATTCTCCGTGATTTCTCCGTGAATTCAAACGTGAAAAAATGTTCACGGGAAAAAATTCCCTTTATCGTGAAAAGTTTTTTTCCTCGTAATTTGTTCACATTTCCCTTAGCTTTTCTCACTTTATTTTTGCTAGGGAACAGAACATATATGTAAGTTGCCTGCGGATATGTATGTGAAGCTTTCGAAAGACGTGGTAGCAGAATTTTGTAAAATATGCTACTACATAAAATTTCAAAAGTAAAAATATAGATTTTGGAGATATGTATCTATAAGTATATGCACATACAGTCAAACCACGATAGCTTGTAACCCGTTAATTCAAAAAACTTAACAATTCGAAGGAAACGGCTGGTCCCTGGAGAAAAACTCTTTATATTCGCAAAAATCCCATACATTTTGGTCTTCTCGTTAATTGGTATTCGGCTATGCTGAATCTTATATAGCCTTCACCATGGTGCGAAAATAACAGAAAGTTATATAAAAACCGTTCTTTAAACACCGGGTTTTCGATTAAGGACTTGACAACTTTATTTTAACGTTGCTCGTGGCACCGTCCTGTTGAAACCACATGTCGTCCAAGTCCATGTTTTCCAATTCGGGCCAAAAATAATCGGTTATCATGGCGCGATAACGATCGTCATTCGCAGTAACGTGACAATCGTTATTGTCGACAAAAAATATGGCCCAATGACGCCGCCAGCATGCAAACCGCACCAAACAGCTATTTTTTGTGGATGAAATTGTGACTCATGATTCATGAAGTACATGTGGATTTTCAACAAACCAATAACGCATATTTTGCTTAGACGCACCCATTGAGCCAAAAATGAGTTTCATCACTAAAGATGATTTTGCGATGAAATTCATCATCTTGGCGCATCTTCTTCAGAGCCCAAAGAGCATACGTTGATCGTTCGTGTACTTTACCATGATGGAAATGTTGAGTTTACTGGAAAAAAGGAAATTAACAGTTAGATGATCAGTGAAATAGTGCGTTCACAAATCAAATTCACCTTTGTGCCACGCCCACTTTTTCAATCCCGCCCACATTTTGTCGGATGTTGTGAATTGATAACCAAGATGATTTAACTTGGAAACTTTGGCTCTGGCCGTTCTTCAGATATACAGACGTCTATAATGTCTTTGTATGGGAAGTGACTCCCACTTTTCCAATCCCGCCCACATTTTTCCGATGTTGTGTTTTGTTAACCAAGATGCTTATTTTGAAACTTTGGCTCCTGCCATTCTCCAGATATACATAAAAATAAAATAAAAAAAACAAAGGATTTTTTGGTAAAATTAGAGGCAGTCGTGGCTTTTTGCTCATTACTCAGCCATTTGGAGACCGATCAGGCTGAATTTCAATAGCAAACAAATCCGGACTATATGTGACATAATTATATAGCTGCTACCAACCCATTTCAACGAACAGACAGATACATAGCATCTAACATCAATATTGTAGAAATTACAAACGAAACGACAAACCTATATAGTATACCCTTTTACCTTCGACGAAAGGTATAAAAAAATGCAAAGTTGTTTTTACTAGTTCTCATTAAGAGCATTAAGCTTTGTTCACAATCAGAGCAACAATTTCGTTTTTTCTTCTATCTTATTTCTTCCCAAAGTATTTCAAAGTATAAGTTGAGTCAACTAGAACTTTAGCAACAATTTGTATGAAATTGTTTCTGACTTTTAAAATAATTATACGCACACCTCAATAGTGGAGAGGGTATTATGCATCTGTGCTGATGTGTGTAACACCTTAAAATATTGGTCCTAGACCCACCTTAAAGTATACTGATCGACTCAGAATCACTTTCTGAGTCGAACTGGAGATAATTTGATAAAAATTGGAACATAGATTTTTATTAGCACAAGGACCAAGCCTATTGAAAATGGGCCGAATCGTAGAACCACGAGGGAAGATAAGGGGAAATTTCTTCCTCTCAGAAACTATCAAACCGATTTTAATGAAATTTAAAACATAGATAGAACCATATCTATATGGACACAAAAGGTATGATTTTTTTTTTTTAATAGGACCACGAGGGGAAATAGGGGCAATTTCTGCCTCTCAACCCGATATTAATGAAATTTAAAACATAGATAGATCCATATATACATATGGACAAATAAGCTATACAGTTTTTAAGAAATAAGACCACAAGGGGAGATAGGGGGAAATTTCTGCCTCTCACAAACTTTCAAACCGATTTTAATGAAGTTTATAAACATAGACAAATCCATATTTATATGAACACATAAGCATGATGTGTTTTTAAATACTGTGGTGATGGGTATCGTATGGTCGGGCTTGACCGACTATACTTTCTTACTTGTTTTATTTAGTTTTGAATGAAAATTTTAACAAAATGTTCCAACAAATAATAATAAATACATAATATTGTTTTGCGCAAATGTTGCTGCCTATTGTGAAAAAAGCTTTTTCGTTTATAAAAAATAAATTATTTTTGTTGTTTGCTTCATATTAATTGTTTGTTTTTAATAAATCATTTATTTTTTAATTTAAACATTTTTAAATTCAAACCTCTACAAATCGTTTGGATTTAATTTGAACCTCGTTAAATCGCAATCTCTTTATTTCGATACCCCCTCTTATTCCTTAAAAGCAGTTGATCCCTTCGACTACTAGAAATCGGGATTCTGCTGTTGAGAGTGTTGTTACTTGTGCTGAGAGCGTGATGATGTTCTTTAATAGCAAAAATTTACATCTGAAAATTGATTGCAGGCGTCTGGATTTTTCATTTATGATTTTATTTTACTAACTTATGTGTTATTTTAAAATTGTTTTTATGAAATATATAAAAAGTGCATTTTTTATTTTGACGTGCGAGTGATTGAAAACTAAAATGTATGTTTGTTAAGCGTAAAGGTGTGCAAAACTGGAAAATGTAAGGTAATTGCGCGTTATCATACGAGAGTAAATATGTTCTCATCGAAAGTTTTCGTGATAGTGTGTCAAAAACAGCCACGCGCACATGAGTGAGTAAAAATATTATAATCGTGAGTATGCGTGACCTTGTAAAAAAAGCACGCTCACTCTTGTGTTATTAGCTTTTTACAAATATGCCAATGTTCATTAAATTTGGATAACTTTTGTAAAAGTTATTGCATATTTTCTTCGAAGAATTAGGGATGGGCAAATAAAAAAAAATATATCGATATATATCGAATCGATATTTTTTAAGAGTATCGATATTTATTATTTCAAAAATATCGATATATCGAACGTATTTTGCTGAAACTATTACCAAATTTAATATACCTTTGTACATACATATTTATGAACAAACATATTATATGAGGGGCTAAAAGCACAAGGGGTTTAAGAGCCTTTTTCTAAAGTTAAGTTTTCATATGGAATTATGGATGAAGTTTGGAGAAGTTGTTCAGAGCACAAGAGGTGAATGTAGGATTCTCTTCCGGACGCTACATATGGTGAACAATTCAAGCACTTGACATTAAAATACCTGCTTCGCTTCGAGCTCAAGCGAAACAACCGATTTTGTCTCATTATTTAACATAAGTCACTTGAACCCCTTGTGCTTTAAGCTCCTCATATGTAATTACATTGTTACTTTTTCTTGTTTCATTTTATTTCGAAAAATTTAAAAGAAAAAATTCAATCAAAACAAAAAGATCAATAAAAACAAAAAATTCAATTATAACAAAAACAAAAGGGAAGAATACAAAAAAACATATGAAATCAAAAAATAAGTCAATTAAGAAAAATTTAAATGGAAGTAAATTTGAATTGCACCCCAAAAGTACCAACTTTAACAAGAAATGTTTTCGATTGTTTTAGTCAAACCAGTAGTTATCAGATATGGACATCAGGAGCACTCTCTGTTTTATGTGCTCTACTGTCAATTTGCTTCTTGTATCCGGCACTGCTTCTTATAACACCCAGTCTACAATAGACATGAAATGCTTAACATTAACACTAATATGATGTTAGTGTTTAGTATAGACTCATCATTTTTGAGTTTTTCTTTTGTTATAACATCATGTTGTAACAGCAAATCATGTCAGTTGTAGACGTGGAGTAAATGCCAATCATTTAAGATCTTCATATTAGTTAAAAAAACATATGATGCATGCAGTGATACCGATTCATAAAAAAAATATTGTTTGAAAAAAGGCTAAATTTTGAGTTTTTAATGAAGGCTGACTTAAAAAAATATCGAATTCGTAGTCGTATTTTAATATCGATATATTGATATATCGGAATTTTAAATATCGGCGATATATATATTTTGATAAATCGATATTTTTTTGCCGATTTCTACACAGAATACTCAAAAGGACCAAAAGTCTTTTTTGCAATTACGGTAAAAACTAACTTACTAAGTACGTTATTGATTTATGTAACAAATATAGATTTATACAATTAAGGCCCGTTTTCACAACTTCCCGATAGCTAAAGGTAAGATTTTATCAGCCATATAAAAAGTGTTACATTATTACAACTTTACTTTAACCTACCAGGTAGGATTAACCTTAATCTACTTTATCGTTCACTTTAAGTTAAAGTAAAGTTTTAATAATGGAACACTTTTTGTAAGGCCATTTAAAGTCTACTTTAAGCTATCGGTAAGTTGTGAAAACGGGCCTTAATTTTATAGCAAATTCAAAAATTTTAACTTTTTTAAACATATTCGGTAGGCGTGTCCTTGCTATGATTTTTTCAAAACTTTTCTTAACTAAGGAAAAGCAACTACTGTACGAAATTTCATAAGTCTGCCACAACTCTTCTTATTTTGTCCCATCGTTGTATGTGATCAACGCACTGTGCGTCGTGTGTGGACGTTTTTACTACGTGTACAATTTGTCTGACATCAAAATTAATTGTAAAAAAATGTTTTAAAATTCTTTTCGGCATTCAGAGTGTTCAATGAACCTTTTCGAATTTTATATTTTTTAGGTTTAACTAAGAAATTTAAATTTTGTTTGTTTGTGGAATCGCTTAATATAACAAAAAAAAAAATTTTTTAAGTTATTTAAATGTACTTTGAGTTTGTTTTTGTATTTTAATTCTTACACAAAAATATTATAAAATAACGTAAGAATAATGTGTTTATCTGTTAGTCATTATTGTTGTTGTTTTTAATAATTTTATAGCAGACAGTAACAAAATCTAATAAAAAAAATATTCAATTTTTTTATTACAGGTTTATGAGGCTCTATTTAAACCATTGCACGTAACACGACATCAATTTAAAAAAGTTTTAAACTGCATGAAACTGATACGTGCCCTTAAATATCAGGAGGTGTATGCACAAGAAAAAGTAACCAAAGTCGATAGTCTATCGTTGGTATTATCGGGAAAGTAAGTACAATGTTTATTTAAAAAAATCTAATTTTACTGTTAAATTTTCAACTACTTGATGAAATAGATTAAGGAAAATTGTTATTCATTAGCTGTTTTGATTTAAAAGAGGGTTGGCAAGGGGTTCAAGCAATTGTGTCATAACTAGTAAAGGGGAGGTTTTTTTGTAGACGTTTGTTTGTTTTGTAAATCTTCCGATAGGAATAACTGTAAATCTAGCTTTCATACTAACGAAGTGTGTTTGGCTTTTTTGCCATAATAACCCCAAACATAATCTGCTTAAATTGGCAAAAGTGCGAATACATGTTAATCATATGAGGCAAACCATATTAAACTTAGGGAAACTTTTTGTTAAGTTTAATGAAACTGTCATTTGATTTAGCAAAGTGCGAAACTGATCGCACATTTCGTACGGAATCAAATGTTTTATTCAATACATTTGAGAGACTATTTGCTAATTTTTGACAGTAGGTTAAGCAAGGCTATGCATATTATGGTTAGGCCTTTACACTAGAACAACGTTTACAAATCGTGAAAATTTATTTCCAAAATTCGCGCTCTGTTCGCCAAATTTATAGAGCACTTTGCTAAATATACGATTTGGCTCATATCTGGCTTAACGGGTATGTAAACAAGCTGAATTGTCGTTTTTTGAGAGAGCACAATCCTCACTGTTTGATGCCGTTTAAATGTCAAAGGTGTCATCTGCCCATTTGTCTTTAAATCGAACAACGGTGCCAACATTAGCGTGAATGACAAACGCTACAGGCAAAAGATATGTGATTTTTTAATTCCTCATGTCTTTGCAAAATATTTTAAGGAGAAACGGTTCCAATAAGACGGCGCAACATTCCGTAAAGCGCGAGAAACCGGCACATTGTTGTTCCAGACGTTAAGTTTCCGAATGATCTAATGAAATGGACCCGTCAATTGGCCAGCTCGTTCGTGTGATTTGACACTTTTGAACTACTTTTTCTAGGGGTACGTCAAATCTGTGGCCTCTGCTAATAAACCAGCAAAGATTGATTCTTGAGAAGCCAACATTCGACGCCCTATTAACAAAATAAAACCCGGCACGCTCGAAAAGGTGGAGCAAAATTTAACCGACATCATAGCGTTCATAAGGCGCAGTCGAGGAGGCCATATGCCAGAAATTATTTTTAAACATTAAATGTCATGAACTTTATGAGCTAATTAAGTTAACCGTTTCGTCATTCTATTGATTTTGTTGTGTTCAATTTGAAAAAAGGTGTATGCCTCTAAAAAAAACATCCCTGACACCCTCGAAATGTATTTTTCTGTCCAACAATTTTAGAAATATTAGTTAGTAATATTATTTTGCAGATTCAACTTAAATCAGAAGTTCTTAAGAAAACATTTTTATAATTCTCTTTCGCGTAAATAGTGATACGGGCTTCAAGGGGTCCCCCATTTATGGACCGTTATTTAATACCATGATATGTGAATCTTCAACTGGAAAGCATTTCAATAATTTAAATATCTGAAGACAATTTACGTAATTCGATATTGATCGAAATTACAATACAAATTAAATGGAAATTTCACTCGATATCGTATGCCGTAATTTGCCCCCGGCTTAACTTTTACTTCGAAAACTACAAACATTGTACATTATAACAAAACTAATGTATTAACGAAGCTTTTTATTTATTAACCTATGAAATTTTTGAAACCAATCGCATGACTTTAAGCATAGTTCAAATTGGCGCTTATTTCAACGAGAAGTCAAATTGACTTAATTTAGACCATACAACTCCCTAATGAAGCCAGCCCCTAAAAGTTGCGACTTGTTGTGCATGTTGATTAAGTTGCGCAACCAATTGTAGCGTTCTAGGGTCAACTGACGATCAAGTTAGCTTGGCACGCATTCTGATGTTTAGTAATGCTGCCTGTACACGACATGTTTTTAACATCTGACTAGTCAATTGTCCCATTTCAAAGCACATACATGTCGTGTGTTATCTTTTTAACATTGCTTCTGTAAAAGTCAGATGCAAAGTCATCTGACAAAATTTCAATTAGATCGTGCTTTATTTACTTCTAACAAACCATCTGAAATCAGCTGATTGCAAGCAAGATTGAGCAAAGTAGAAAAAAGTTAATGACTAAAAATAAACCAAATCGGTCCTGTACAAAAATATCAACCTAAGATGGTAAAGTTCGGCTTGAATATTCTTTATACGTAAACTTTGTTTAATATTGAAAATGAACCAAGTAGGCCAACTAAAAAATAAAGCTTTACAGAAAGTTTTTACCTAAAATTTTACAGCCGTTTTTATAGCGAAAAGTTGGCATGAAGTTAGCACAAATTTTATTTATAATACACTTAAGGGCAAAATAAACAACACAAAATGCTTGGCAAACACACACATTGTTTTCGTTTTGTGTTTGCCAATAAACAACACAAATATTCATACTTCGTACAATGATAAAATAAATTATTTTACCATCATCGTACAAACATTAATATTTCATTTTTGTTTTGTTGCCGACAGTGTTGCGACAATTTTCTGGCTTTTTGCTTAAAACGAAGATGAAATATAAAATAAAGACAAAGAATTTTTAGTAAAAAGTGATTTAAACAACGAGTTGTTTAATGCCAGTTAATAATGCTAAAAAAATTTTATTTACTATTGAAAATTATATTTAAGCTTCTTTTTCAACGTCTTCACTCTACAAAGTTTTCGCTGAAATGAATACATTTAGCATTAGATAGACGCCACAAAAAGTTTGACAAATAACCAACATGTTTGCCAAATATTAAAAAATTTTTAATATTTCTACAAACATTGCTTCATATATTTGTCCAAACAGCAAACATCCCAATTAACAACACAAAATATTTGTACAAACATAAAATTTTGGCATGTTTGCCAAGCCATTTGTGTGGTTTATTATGCCCTTTACAAAACTCCGGATTACGATTTGCTAAACTATTCTTAACGAGCTGCCAAACGTTTGCCAACTTGTGAAAAACAGCTGTTTTATGTTTTCAATATAATTTTTAAGTAAAATTATATAATAAGACCCGACAAACGTTGTTTTGCCATGTTCTCTTTCAGATGTTACAGCGTCTGCATGCCAAATTTTAAGAAAACCGGTTGATTAGTTAATAAGATATAGGGAGGGGGAGGTTTTACCCCTCTTGCTCTATTTTACGCCCTAAAGAATAAAAACTATAGGTGTGAAGTACTTTCCAGCTGTAATACTATTTGCCTGCGAAATTTCAAGAAAATCGGTCGATTAGTTCAGAAGATAATGGGAGGGGGAGCTTTTATCCTTCTTGCCGTGTTTCATATCCTTTTCCTTATTTCCTTTCAGAAGTTACAGTGTCTGCATGTCAAATTTTAAGAAAACCCGTTCATTAGTTTAAAAGAGATAGCGAAGGGGAGCTTTTACCGCTATTGCCCTATCTCACGCCCTATTCCCTATTTCCTTTCAGAATTACAGTGTCTGCATGCCAAATTTTAAGAAACCCGGTTGATTAGCTTAAAAAATTGGGGAGGGGAGCTTTTACCCCTATTGCCCTATTTCACGCCATAAATAAGAACAATTTTAGGCTATAGTTCTTTCCAGATGTTACGCTATTTTCCTGCAAAATTTCAAGAAAATTGGTCGATTAGTTAAGCATATATAGGGAGGGAGAGCTTTTTCCCCTCTTGCCCTATTTCACGCCCTACTCCCTATTTTCTTTCAGATGTCAAATTTTAAGAAAACCGGTTGATTGAAGAAGATATAGGGAGGGGGAGCTTATGCCATATTTTGCGCCCTCCAGCGATATAAAATATACTCCATAGATGGGCATGTTTCAGTACCAGTACTTTTTCAGTATTTTCATTTTTTACTGATTACTAAAAAAAAAAATCAGTATTCAGTAAATAAATATATATATATATATATATATATATATATATATATATATATATATATATATATATATATATTTGCACAGAGTGTATTTCGGGCACGTGAAATTTTTTCACTTTTTTTAACGGAATCTACAAAATTTTTAAAAATCGGGCATATAGATTCAAATATTTTGCCCTTATTCTTAGAAAAATCGGAGGAAAATCGTTTTTAGCATAAAGCGTATTTTTAGGGTACATTGCTCTACATTGTGTACATTTAAAGGACGAGTGCCGAATCTGTACACTATGCATATGAAAATTTTTGTTGCCACATATTTCATAAAAAACTGCGTTTTTTATTCCGCCATCATGTTTTTCATTATTGAAAAACAGTGCTACCGCTGTGATTATTGGAAAACAATGTTACCGTTGTGATACTAAAGTATCGATTTTTGTTTTTTTGTTAATATCTTAATATGTTAATTTGTTTATTGGTTTTTTTGTTTATTTGTTGATTTGTTTATTTATTTGTTTGTTTGCCTATTTGTTTATTGGTTTATTTGTTAATTTGTTTGTTTGTTTATTTGTTAATTTGTTTATTTGTTAATTTGTTAATTTGTTTATTTGTTTTTTTGTTTATTTGTTAATTTGTTTATTTGTTAATTTCTTTATTTGGGTATTTGTTTATTTGTTTATTTGTTAATTTGTTTATTTGTTTGTTTGTTTATTTGTTAATTTCTTTATTTGGGTATTTGTTTATTTGTTAATTTGTTTATTTGTTAATTTGTTTATTTGGGTATTTGTTTATTTGTTTATTTAGTTATTTGTTAATTTGTTTATTTTTTTATTTGTTAATTTGTTAATTTGTTATTTTTTTATTTGTTAATTTGTTTATTTGTTAATTTGTTATTTTTTTTATTTCCTTTTTTGTTTATTTGTTAGTTTGTTTGTTTGTTAATTTGTTTATTTGTAAATTTGTTTATTTGTTTATTTTTTAATTTGTTTATTCGTTTATTTGTTTATTTGTTAATTTGCTTATTTGTTAATTTGTTTATTCGTTTATTCATTTGTTCGTTTATTTGTTAATTGGTTAATTTGTTTATTTATTAATTTGTTTATTAGTTTGTTCGTTTATATGTTAATTGGTTAATTTGCTTATTTGTTAATTTGTTTATTTGTTTGTTTGTTTATATGTTTTTTTGTTTATTGGTTTATTTGTTAATTTGTTTATTTGGGTATTTGTTTATTTGTGTATTTGTTAATTTGTTTATTTGGGTATTTGTTTATTTGTTGATTTGTTTATTTGTTTATTTGCTTATTTGTTTGTTTGCAACATATGTTTTTCATAAATTTCACGAATTTCCGATAAAAAATACAACTGAAAAATGTGAAAAAATGCATTTTCTAGGAATGATATATGAGGAATTATGCATTAGAGACTATTTTTTCTGAAGATTACCGTGTGGCAGCTACAGGCCAAAAATGGTGCAAAAAAATATATAAATTAAAATTTTTCTACATTTTAGCATTTTTGAGGCATTAGATGCAATTTTTCGGATTATTTTGTTCTACTTTTTTCTCCTTATATTCTGTAGGCTACAATTGTAGCAAAAATAGTTTCTAGCCGAGATTTTGACATGAGAAAAAAAACGCAAAAACTAGCAAAACGCAAAAGGGTTTCGTTGGTTGCGATAAGTGCTTCGAGAAATTCCACACGAGAAAGAGTTTGAAGTCGATATCCTTAAATATTTGGACAATTGACCAAAAATTGTGAAATATTTATAAAAATTTTATATTTTAGCAATTTTAATGCACTAACTACAGTTTTTCATGGCCATTTTTTTAAAGCTTTCCTTCTCCTAGTTTATAGCTAAGATTATGGCGAAGACAAGAAAACAAAGTTTCTAATTGGTTTTCGAGGTGAAGGGTATATTATATAAAATATAATAAAAAAATTGTTAGAACCAAAATTTATTATTGAATAAAAAGTGCTTAAAGTAGTTAAAAGTAAAACTATAACGTGTTTCATAAGGGCGTTATCAAAATCGAACATTTGAACAGAACATTACATAATTCAACATAAGACTTTGAAGAGTTAACTCTAAAATCGATTTCATCATCTTTAGATACTTTAGCACCTAAAAGAATATAAGTAATTGGGATCTTTAAGGTATGAAGTATATATGGAGTAAAAAAATTAAACAACTTAACAGTAATAAAGGACAGATACTATCTAAGATTGCATCCTTTCATCTAATATACTGCAAATTTTAGTTTATTATTATATATGAAAATCTTAATAAAAATTTTAAACATTTTTACGTCTAAAAATACTTATAAAAAAAAATAACATGACAAATGGTAACGCTGGTAATATGCAACTCTGTGTGTTCTTTCTACACTGCTGCTAATTTAGCTATTTTCTCGTCAAATCCAGCGATTTTTAATAAAATTTTACTGGAATAAATAATTTTATTTAAAAAATATGGTTTTTAGCAATTTATAGCTTAATTAACTTATTATTTAAAAAATTTTGCTATTTTAATTGTCTTTGTTTTATAATATTTCAATAATTTTATTTCAAAAAGGGTGGCTTTAAGAGATTTATAGCTAAATTTAACTTTTATTTAAAAAATTTAGCTATTTTTGCTTGTTTGTTTTATAATATTCCAATAATTTTATTTCAAAAAGGTTGGTTTTCAGCTATACATGGCTAAATTTACCTATTATTTAAACAAATTTAGCTATTTTTGCTTGTTTGTTTTATAATATTCCAATAATTTTATTTCAAAAAGGGTGGTTTTCAGCGATTTATAGCTAAATTTACCTATTATTAAAAAAATTTAGCTATTTTAGCTTATTTGTTTTATAATATTTCAATATTTTTATTTCAAAAAGGGTGGTGTTTTTCAGCGATTTTTAGCTAAATTTACCTATTATTAAAAAAAATGTAGCTATTTTTGCTTGTTTGTTTTATAATATTTCAATAATTTTATTTCAAAAAGGGTGGTTTTCAGCGATTTATAGCCAAATTTACCTATTATTAAAAAAATTTAGCTATTTTTACTTGTTTGTTTTATAATATTTCAATAATTTTATTTCAAAAAGGGTGGTTTTCAGCGATTTATAGCTAAATTTACCTATTATTAAAAAAAATTTAGCTATTTTTTCTTGTTTGTTTTATAATATTTCAATAATTTTATTTCAAAAAGGGTGGTTTTCAGCGATTTATAGCTAAATTTACCTATTATTAAAAAAATTAAGCTATTTTTACTTGTTTGTTTTATAATATTTCAATAATTTTATTTCAAAAAGGGTGGTTTTCAGCGATTTATAGCTAAATTTACCATTATTAAAAAAATTTAGCTATTTTTTCTTGTTTGTTTTATAATATTTCAATAATTTTATTTCAAAAAGGGTGGTTTTCAGCGATTTATAGCTAAATTTACCTATTATTAAAAAAAATTTAGCTATCTTTACTTGTTTGTTTTATAATATTTCAATAATTTCATTTCAAAAAGGGTGGTTTTCAGCGATTAATAGCTAAATTTACCTATTGTTAAATAAATTTAGCTATTTTTGCTGTTTGTTTTTTAATATTTCAATAATTTTATTTCAAAAAGGGTGGTTTTTAACGATTTATAGCTAAATTTACCTATTATTTAAAAAATTTAGCTATTTTTGCTTGTTTGTTTTACAATATTTCAATAATTTTATTTCAAAAAGGGTGGTTTTCAGCGATTTATAGCTAAATTTACCTATTGTTAAAAAAATTTAGCTATTTTTGCTGTTTGTTTTATAATATTTCAATAATTTTATTTCAAAAAGGGTGGTTTTCAGCGATTTATAGCTAAATTTACCTATTGTTAAAAAAATTTAGCTATTTTTGCTGTTTGTTTTATAATATTTCAATAATTTTATTTCAAAAAGGGTGGTTTTCAGCGATTTATAGCTAAATTTACCTATTGTTAAAAAAATTTAGCTATTTTTGCTTGTTTGTTTTATAATATTTCAATAATTTTATTTAAGAAAGGGCGGTTTTTATCGATTGATAACTAAATTTAACTATAATTTAAAAAATTTAGCTATTTTTTCTTGTTTGTTTTATAATATTTCAATAATTTTATTTCAAAATGGGTGGTTTTTTGCGATTAATACCTAAATTTACCTGTTATTAAAAAAATTTAGCTATTTTTGCTTGTTTGTTTTATAATCATTCAATAATTTTATTTCAAAAAGGGTGGTTTTCAGCGATTTATAGCTAAATTTACCTATAATTTAAAAAATTTAGCTATTTGTGCTTGTTTGTTTTATAATATTTCAATAATTTTATTTCAAAAAGGGTGATTTTCAGCGATTTATAGCTAAATTTTCCTATTATTAAAAAAATTTAGCTATCTTTACTTGTTTGTTTTATAATATTTCAATAATTTTATTTCAAAAAGGGTAGTTTTCAGCGATTTATAGCTAAATTTACCTATTGTTAAAAAAATTTAGCTATTTTTGCTTGTTTGCTTTATAATATTTCAATAATTTTATTTCAAAAAGGGTGGTTTTCAGCGATTTATAGCTAAATTTACCTATTATTTAAAAAATTTAGCTATTTTTGCTTGTTTGTTTTATAATATTTCAATAATTTTATTTAAGAAAGGGCGGTTTTTATCGATTGATAACTAAATTTAACTATTATTTAAAAAATTTAGCTATTTTTTCTTGTTTGTTTTATAATATTTCAATAATTTTATTTCAAAATGGGTGGTTTTTTGCGATTAATACCTAAATTTACCTGTTATTAAAAAAATTTAGCTATTTTTGCTTGTTTGTTTTATAATCATTCAATAATTTTATTTCAAAAAGGGTGGTTTTCAGCGATTTATAGCTAAATTTACCTATAATTTAAAAAATGTAGCTATTTTTGCTGTTTGTTTTATAATATTTCAATAATTTTATTTCAAAAAGGGTGGTTTTCAGCGATTTATAGCTAAATTTACCTATTATTTAAAAAATTTAGCTATTTTTGCTTGTTTGTTTTATAATATTTCAATAATTTTATTTAAGAAAGGGCGGTTTTTATCGATTGATAACTAAATTTAACTATTATTTAAAAAATTTAGCTATTTTTTCTTGTTTGTTTTATAATATTTCAATAATTTTATTTCAAAATGGGTGGTTTTTTGCGATTAATACCTAAATTTACCTGTTATTAAAAAAATTTAGCTATTTTTGCTTGTTTGTTTTATAATCATTCAATAATTTTATTTCAAAAAGGGTGGTTTTCAGCGATTTATAGCTAAATTTACCTATAATTTAAAAAATTTAGCTATTTTTGCTGTTTGTTTTATAATATTTCAATAATTTTATTTCAAAAAGGGTGGTTTTCAGCGATTTATAGCTAAATTTACCTATTATTTAAAAAATTTAGCTATTTTTGCTTGTTTGTTTTATAATATTTCAATAATTTTATTTAAGAAAGGGCGGTTTTTATCGATTGATAACTAAATTTAACTATTATTTAAAAAATTTAGCTATTTTTTCTTGTTTGTTTTATAATATTTCAATAATTTTATTTCAAAATGGGTGGTTTTTTGCGATTAATACCTAAATTTACCTGTTATTAAAAAAATTTAGCTATTTTTGCTTGTTTGTTTTATAATCATTCAATAATTTTATTTCAAAAAGGGTGGTTTTCAGCGATTTATAGCTAAATTTACCTATAATTTAAAAAATTTAGCTATTTGTGCTTGTTTGTTTTATAATATTTCAATAATTTTATTTCAAAAAGGGTGATTTTCAGCGATTTATAGCTAAATTTTCCTATTATTAAAAAAATTTAGCTATCTTTACTTGTTTGTTTTATAATATTTCAATAATTTTATTTCAAAAAGGGTAGTTTTCAGCGATTTATAGCTAAATTTACCTATTGTTAAAAAAATTTAGCTATTTTTTCTTGTTTGTTTTATAATATTTCAATAATTTTATTTCAAAATGAGTGGTTTTTTGCGATTAATACCTAAATTTACCTGTTATTAAAAAAATTTAGCTATTTTTGCTTGTTTGTTTTATAATCATTCAATAATTTTATTTCAAAAAGGGTGGTTTTCAGCGATTTATAGCTAAATTTACCTATAATTTAAAAAATTTAGCTATTTGTGCTTGTTTATTTTATAATATTTCAATAATTTTATTTCAAAAAGGGTGGTTTTCAGCGATTTATAGCTAAATTTACCTATTATTTAAAAAATTTAGCTATTTTTGCTTGTTTGTTTTATAATATTTCAATAATTTTATTTAAGAAAGGGCGGTTTTTATCGATTGATAACTAAATTTAACTATTATTTAAAAAATTTAGCTATTTTTTCTTGTTTGTTTTATAATATTTCAATAATTTTATTTCAAAATGGGTGGTTTTTTGCGATTAATACCTAAATTTACCTGTTATTAAAAAAATTTAGCTATTTTTGCTTGTTTGTTTTATAATATTTCAATATTTTTATTTCAAAAAGGGTGGTTTTTAACGATTTATAGCTAAATTTACCAATTATTTAAAAAATTTAGCTATCTTTACTTGTTTGTTTTATAATATTTCAATAATTTCTTTTTAAAAAGAGCGATTTTAGCGATTAAATTTACCTATTATTAAAAAAATTTTGCTATTTTTACTTGTTTGTTTTATAATATTTCAATAATTTTATTTCAAAAAGGGTGGTTTTTAACGATTTATAGCTAAATTTACCAATTATTTAAAAAATTTAGCTATTTTTGCTTGTTTGTTTTATAATATTTCAAAAAGGGTGGTTTTCAGCGATTTATAGCTAAATTTACCAATTATTTAAAAAATTTAGCTATTTTTGCTTGTTTATTTTATAATATTTCAATAATTTTATTTCAAAAAGGGTGGTTTTCAGCGATTTATAGCTAAATTTACCTATTATTAAAAAAATTTAGCTATCTTTACTTGTTTGTTTTATAATATTTCAATAATTTCTTTTTAAAAAGAGCGATTTTAGCGATTAAATTTACCTATTATTAAAAAAATTTTGCTATTTTTACTTGTTTGTTTTATAATATTTCAATAATTTTATTTCAAAAAGGGTGGTTTTTAACGATTTATAGCTAAATTTACCAATTATTTAAAAAATTTAGCTATTTTTGCTTGTTTGTTTTATAATATTTCAATAATTTTATCTCAAAAAGGGTGGTTTTCAGCGATTTATAGCTAAATTTACCAATTATTTTAAAAATTTAGCTATTTTTGCTTGTTTGTTTTATAATATTTCAATATTTTTATTTCAAAAAGGGTGGTTTTTAACGATTTATAGCTAAATTTACCAATTATTTAAAAAATTTAGCTATTTTTGCTTGTTTGTTTTATAATATTTCAATAATTTTATTTCAAAAAGGGTGGTTTTCAGCGATTTATAGCCAAATTTACCTATTATTAAAAAAATTAAGCTATTTTTACTTGTTTGTTTTATAATATTTCAATAATTTTATTTCAAAAAGGGTGGTTTTCAGCGATTTATAGCTAAATTTACCTATTATTAAAAAAATTTAGCTATTTTTTCTTGTTTGTTTTATAATATTTCAATAATTTTATTTCAAAAAGGGTGGTTTTCATCGATTTATAGCTAAATTTACCTATTATTAAAAAAATTTAGCTATCTTTACTTGTTTGTTTTATAATATTTCAATAATTTCATTTCAAAAAGGGTGGTTTTCAGCGATTTATAGCTAATTTTACCTATTATTAAAAAAATTTAGCTATCTTTACTTGTTTGTTTTATAATATTTCAATAATTTTATTTCAAAAAGGGTGGTTTTCAGCGATTTATAGCTAAATTTACCTATTATTAAAAAAATTTAGCTATTTTTACTTGTTTGTTTTATAATATTTCAATAATTTTATTTCAAAAAGGGTGGTTTTCAGCGATTTATAGCTAAATTTACCTATTATTAAAAAAATTTAGCTATTTTTTCTTGTTTGTTTTATAATATTTCAATAATTTTATTTCAAAAAGGGTGGTTTTCAGCGATTTATAGCTAAATTTACCTATTGTTAAAAAAATTTAGCTATTTTTGCTGTTTGTTTTTTAATATTTCAATAATTTTATTTCAAAAAGGGTGGTTTTTAACGATTTATAGCTAAATTTACCTATTATTTAAAAAATTTAGCTATTTTTGCTTGTTTGTTTTACAATATTTCAATAATTTTATTTTAAAAAGGGTGGTTTTCAGCGATTTATAGCTAAATTTACCTATTATTATAAAAATTTAGCTATTTTTGTTTGTTTGTTTTATAATATTTCAATAATTTTATTTCAAAAAGGGTGGTTTTCAGCGATTTATAGCTAAATTTACCTATTGTTAAAAAAATTTAGCTATTTTTGCTTGTTTGCTTTATAATATTTTAATAATTTTATTTCAAAAAGGGTGGTTTTCAGCGATTTATAGCTAAATTTACCTATTGTTAAAAAAATTTAGCTATTTTTACTTGTTTGTTTTATAATATTTCAATAATTTTATTTCAAAAAGGGTGGTTTTCAGCGATTTATAGCTAAATTTACCTATTATTAAAAAAATTTAGCTATTTTTACTTGTTTGTTTTATAATATTTCAATAATTTTATTTCAAAAAGGGTGGTTTTCAGCGATTTATAGCTAAATTTACCTATTATTAAAAAAAATTAGCTATTTTTTCTTGTTTGTTTTATAATATTTCAATAATTTTATTTCAAAAAGGGTGGTTTTCAGCGATTTATAGCTAAATTTACCTATTGTTAAAAAAATTTAGCTATTTTTGCTGTTTGTTTTTTAATATTTCAATAATTTTATTTCAAAAAGGGTGGTTTTTAACGATTTATAGCTAAATTTACCTATTATTTAAAAAATTTAGCTATTTTTGCTTGTTTGTTTTACAATATTTCAATAATTTTATTTCAAAAAGGGTGGTTTTCAGCGATTTATAGCTAAATTTACCTATTATTATAAAAATTTAGCTATTTTTGTTTGTTTGTTTTATAATATTTCAATAATTTTATTTCAAAAAGGGTGGTTTTCAGCGATTTATAGCTAAATTTACCTATTGTTAAAAAAATTTAGCTATTTTTGCTTGTTTGCTTTATAATATTTTAATAATTTTATTTCAAAAAAGGTGGTTTTCAGCGATTTATAGCTAAATTTACCTATAATTTAAAAAATTTAGCTATTTGTGCTTGTTTGTTTTATAATATTTCAATAATTTTATTTAAGAAAGGGCGGTTTTTATCGATTGATAACTAAATTTAACTATTATTTAAAAAATTTAGCTATTTTTTCTTGTTTGTTTTATAATATTTCAATAATTTTATTTCAAAATGGGTGGTTTTTTGCGATTAATACCTAAATTTACCTGTTATTAAAAAAATTTAGCTATTTTTGCTTGTTTGTTTTATAATCATTCAATAATTTTATTTCAAAAAGGGTGGTTTTCAGCGATTTATAGCTAAATTTACCTATAATTTAAAAAATTTAGCTATTTGTGCTTGTTTGTTTTATAATATTTCAATAATTTTATTTAAGAAAGCGTGGTTTTTATCGATTGATGGCGAAATTTAACTATTATTTAAACAATTTTGCTATTTTTTTTGTTTGTTTTATAATATTTCAATATTTTTATTTAAAAAAGGGTGGTTTTTATCGATTGATAGCTAAATTTAACTATTATTTAAAATATTGAGCTTTTTTATATTTAGTTATAAACCAATTAAAACCAACCTTTTTGAAAAGAAATAATTGAAATATTATAACACAAACACAAAATTTGTGTTATACACAATATAAAATAGCTCAATATTTTAAATAGAAAGTATATTAGGACATAAATCGCTAAAGATCACCCTTTTTTAAAAGAAATTATTGAAATATTATAAAACAAACACAATAAAAAATAGCTCAAAATTTTTAAATGGAAAGTATATTTAGACATAAATCGCTAAAATCGACCTTTTTAAAAAGAAATTATTGAAATATTATAACACAAACACAACATTAAATAGCACAATATTTTAAATAGAAAGTATATTTAGTCATAAATCGCTAAAAACCACCCTTTTTGAAAAGAAATTATTGAATTATTATTAATGAAACACAATAAAAAACAGCTCAAACTTTTAAATGGAAAGTAAATTTAGACTTAAATCGCTAAAATCGACCTTTTTAAAAAGAAATTATTGAAATATTATAACACAAACACAATATTTTAAATAGAAAGTATATGTAGTCATAAATCGCTAAAAACCACCCTTTTTGAAAATAAATTATTGAATTATTATTAATGAAACACAATAAAAAATAGCTCAAAATTTTAAATGGAAAGTATATTTAGACATAAATCGCTAAAATCGCTCTTTTTAGAAAGAAATTATTGAAATATTATAACACAATATAAAATGGCACAATATTTTAAATAGAAAGTATATTTAGACATAAATCGCTAAAAACCACCCTATTTGAAAAGAAATTATTGAATTATTATTAATGAAACAATAAAAAATAGCTCAAAATTTTAAATGGAAAGTATATTTAGACATAAATTGCTAAAATCGCTCTTTTTAGAAAGAAATTATTGAAATATTATAACACAATATAAAATGGCACAATATTTTAAATAGAAAGTATATTTAGACATAAATCGCTAAAATCGCCATTTTTAAAAAGTAATTATTGATATATTATAACACAAACACAATATAAAATAGCACAATATTTTAAATAGAAAGTATATTTACCAATTATTTAAAAAATTTAGCTATTTTTGCTTGTTTATTTTATAATATTTCAATAATTTTATTTCAAAAAGGGTGGTTTTCAGCGATTTATAGCTAAATTTACCTATTATTAAAAAAATTTAGCTATCTTTACTTGTTTGTTTTATAATATTTCAATAATTTCTTTTTAAAAAGAGCGATTTTAGCGATTAAATTTACCTATTATTAAAAAAATTTTGCTATTTTTACTTGTTTGTTTTATAATATTTCAATAATTTTATTTCAAAAAGGGTGGTTTTTAACGATTTATAGCTAAATTTACCAATTATTTAAAAAATTTAGCTATTTTTGCTTGTTTGTTTTATAATATTTCAATAATTTTATTTCAAAAAGGTTGGTTTTCAGCGATTTATAGCTAAATTTACCAATTATTTTAAAAATTTAGCTATTTTTGCTTGTTTGTTTTATAATATTTCAATATTTTTATTTCAAAAAGGGTGGTTTTTAACGATTTATAGCTAAATTTACCAATTATTTAAAAAATTTAGCTATTTTTGCTTGTTTGTTTTATAATATTTCAATAATTTTATTTCAAAAAGGGTGGTTTTCAGCGATTTATAGCTAAATTTACCTATTATTAAAAAAATTTAGCTATTTTTTCTTGTTTGTTTTATAATATTTCAATAATTTTATTTCAAAAAGGGTGGTTTTCATCGATTTATAGCTAAATTTACCTATTATTAAAAAAATTTAGCTATCTTTACTTGTTTGTTTTATAATATTTCAATAATTTCATTTCAAAAAGGGTGGTTTTCAGCGATTTATAGCTAATTTTACCTATTATTAAAAAAATGTAGCTATCTTTACTTGTTTGTTTTATAATATTTCAATAATTTTATTTCAAAAAGGGTGGTTTTCAGCGATTTATAGCTAAATTTACCTATTATTAAAAAAATTTAGCTATTTTTTCTTGTTTGTTTTATAATATTTCAATAATTTTATTTCAAAAAGGGTGGTTTTCATCGATTTATAGCTAAATTTACCTATTATTAAAAAAATTTAGCTATCTTTACTTGTTTGTTTTATAATATTTCAATAATTTCATTTCAAAAAGGGTGGTTTTCAGCGATTTATAGCTAATTTTACCTATTATTAAAAAAATTTAGCTATCTTTACTTGTTTGTTTTATAATATTTCAATAATTTTATTTCAAAAAGGGTGGTTTTCAGCGATTTATAGCTAAATTTACCTATTATTAAAAAAATTTAGCTATTTTTACTTGTTTGTTTTATAATATTTCAATAATTTTATTTCAAAAAGGGTGGTTTTCAGCGATTTATGGCTAAATTTACCTATTATTAAAAAAATTTAGCTATTTTTTCTTGTTTGTTTTATAATATTTCAATAATTTTATTTCAAAAAGGGTGGTTTTCAGCGATTTATAGCTAAATTTACCTATTGTTAAAAAAATTTAGCTATTTTTGCTGTTTGTTTTTTAATATTTCAATAATTTTATTTCAAAAAGGGTGGTTTTTAACGATTTATAGCAAAATTTACCTATTATTTAAAAAATTTAGCTATTTTTGCTTGTTTGTTTTACAATATTTCAATAATTTTATTTAAGAAAGCGTGGTTTTTATCGATTGATGGCTAAATTTAACTATTATTTAAACAATTTTGCTATTTTTTTTGTTTGTTTTATAATATTTCAATATTTTTATTTAAAAAAGGGTGGTTTTTATCGATTGATAGCTAAATTTAACTATTATTTAAAATATTGAGCTTTTTTATATTTAGTTATAAACCAATTAAAACCAACCTTTTTGAAAAGAAATAATTGAAATATTATAACACAAACACAAAATTTGTGTTATACACAATATAAAATAGCTCAATATTTTAAATAGAAAGTATATTAGGACATAAATCGCTAAAGATCACCCTTTTTTAAAAGAAATTATTGAAATATTATAAAACAAACACAATAAAAAATAGCTCAAAATTTTTAAATGGAAAGTATATTTAGACATAAATCGCTAAAATCGACCTTTTTAAAAAGAAATTATTGAAATATTATAACACAAACACAACATTAAATAGCACAATATTTTAAATAGAAAGTATATTTAGTCATAAATCGCTAAAAACCACCCTTTTTGAAAAGAAATTATTGAATTATTATTAATGAAACACAATAAAAAACAGCTCAAAATTTTAAATGGAAAGTAAATTTAGACTTAAATCGCTAAAATCGACCTTTTTAAAAAGAAATTATTGAAATATTATAACACAAACACAATATTTTAAATAGAAAGTATATGTAGTCATAAATCGCTAAAAACCACCCTTTTTGAAAATAAATTATTGAATTATTATTAATGAAACACAATAAAAAATAGCTCAAAATTTTAAATGGAAAGTATATTTAGACATAAATCGCTAAAATCGCTCTTTTTAGAAAGAAATTATTGAAATATTATAACACAATATAAAATGGCACAATATTTTAAATAGAAAGTATATTTAGACATAAATCGCTAAAAACCACCCTATTTGAAAAGAAATTATTGAATTATTATTAATGAAACAATAAAAAATAGCTCAAAATTTTAAATGGAAAGTATATTTAGACATAAATTGCTAAAATCGCTCTTTTTAGAAAGAAATTATTGAAATATTATAACACAATATAAAATGGCACAATATTTTAAATAGAAAGTATATTTAGACATAAATCGCTAAAATCGCCATTTTTAAAAAGTAATTATTGATATATTATAACACAAACACAATATAAAATAGCACAATATTTTAAATAGAAAGTATATTTAGTCATAAATCGCTAAAAACCACCCTATTTGAAAAGAAATTATTGAATTATTATTAATGAAACAATAAAAAATAGCTCAAAATTTTAAATGGAAAGTATATTTAGACATAAATTGCTAAAATTGCTCTTTTTAGAAAGAAATTATTGAAATATTATAACACAATATAAAATGGCACAATATTTTAAATAGAAAGTATATTTAGTCATAAATCGCTAAAAACCACCCTATTTGAAAAGAAATTATTGAATAATTATTAATGAAACACAATAAAAAATAGCTCAAAATTTTAAATGGAAAGTATATTTAGACATAAATCGCTAAAATCGACCTTTTTAAAAAGAAATTATTGAAATATTATAACACAAACACTATATAAAATAGCTCAATATTTTAAATAGAAAGTATATTTAGTCATAAATCCCTAAAATCGCCCTTTTTGAAAAGAAATTATTGAAATATGGTAAAACAAACACAAAAAAAAATAGCTCAATATTTTAAATAGAAAGTATTTTTAGTCATAAATCGCTAAAAAGCACCCTTTTTGAAATAAAATTATTGAATTATTATTAATGAAACACAATAAAAAATAGCTCAAAATTTTAAATAGAAAGTATATTTAGTTATAAACCAATAAAAACCGCCCTTTTTGAAAAGAAATAATTGAAATATTATAACACAAACACTATATAAAATAGCTCAATATTTTAAATAGAAAGTATATTTAGTCATAAATCCCTAAAATCGCCCTTTTTGAAAAGAAATTATTGAAATATGGTAAAACAAACACAATAAAAAATAGCTCAATATTTTAAATAGAAAGTGTATTTTGTTATAAACCAATAAATACCACCCTTTTTGAAAAAATGATTGAAATAATATAACAGAAACGCAATAAAAAATAGCTCAATATTTTAAATAGAAATTATATTTAGTTATAAATCGCTAAAAACCACCCTTTTTGAAAAGAAATTATTGAAATTTTATATAATTTAGCGATAAAACGCCAAAAAGTTTTACTAATAAATTTTATTTAAATTCGCTGGTTTTGACAAGAAAATTGCTACATTAGCAGCAGTGTAGAAATAATCACACAGAGTTGCACTTGAACAGCGTTGCCATTTGTCATATTTTCCCTTTTTTTTAAATATTGTTAGACGTACACATGTTTAAAATTTGTATAAAGATTTTTGTCAATATATAATCTAATCTTTGCAGTATATTAGACGAAAACGTTAAGTGAAGTTAAGTGCAACAAATCTATCTTAGATTCTATCTGCTTTATTACTGTAACGTTGTTTAATTTTGTTTACTCCTTCAATACTTCATACCTTAACGATCACAAATGTATTCTTTAAGGTGCTGAAGTATCTAAAAATGATGAAATCGACTTTAGTGTTCACTGTTCAAAGTCTTATATTGAATTATGCAATGTTCTGTTCAAAAGTTAAATTTTAATAACGACCGTCTGTAACAAGTTGTAGTTTTACTTTTTATTACTTTAAGCACTTTTTATTCTATAATGAATTGGCTCTAAAAAAATTTTATTGTATTTCATTATTAATAAAAATGTACCAAGGTTTTTTTATGCACCTGTTACATGCTCTTTATCTCGGAAACCATTTAGCATTTTGTTTTCTTGTCTTCACCATAATCTTAGCTATAAACTGGGAGAAGGAAAGCTTAAAACAAAATAAGCGTAAAAACAGTATTAAGTGAATTAAAATTGCTAAAATATTAAATTTTTAAATATTTTGCACTATTTTTGGCCCATAGTCCAATTTTTCAAACTCTTTCTCGTGTGGAATTTCTCGAAGTACTTTTCGTAACCAACGAAACTTTTGCGTTTTGCTAGTTTTTATTTTATTTTTCTCATGTCTTAATCTCGGAAAGCAATTATTTTCGCCATAATTGTAGCTATAGACTCTTAGAAAATAAGTAGAACAAAATAATCCGAAAAAATTTATCTAAAGCCTCAAAAACATTTTTGGCCCGTAGCTGCCAAACGGTAATCTTCAGAAAAAATACTCCTTTTACTCTAATTCATAATTCCTCATATATAGTTACTGAAAAATGCATTTTTTCACATTTTTCAGTTGTATTTTTTATCGGAAATTCGTGAAATTTATGAAATACATTGCAAAAGGTAAAAACGTAAATTATCCAATAATAATTTTTTACACATATTTCGAATTTTCGATATAAATACAGCTGAAAAATGTAAAAAAAGAATTATGATGTTCTAAAGAATTTTGAATTATATTATAAGAATTATTTTTTCTGAATAGAACTTTACTAAAGAATCCACAGTTTGGCCGCGGCGGGCCATGAATGTTAAAAAAATAAATTAAAATTTGTCGACATTTTAGCAATTCTATGGCGCTAGCTGCAGCTTTTTTGCGTTAGTTCGTTATACAATTTTTGTCTCCTAGTGTAAAGCTGCAATTATTAAAACAAAATCATAATTGGTTTCTGAAAAATATGCCTGTTTAAAAAATAAAAATTTAAGGGTTAGCCAAAATTTTCAAAAAGTACAAATTTGTAACAGCTTTCTCTTCAGATGTACTATATTTGTTTGCTGTCTCTATGATAAGGAACACAATTGCACCGTATGAACGTAGTAGTCTACGACGTAGATACGATGTCAAATTAATATGTATACTATTGTATACAAAGGCACACAATAGCTGGCGCAAATCTAAAAGCGTATCTACGTCGTACGTCGACTTACAGAAAATTCAGACGGGGGCTTTTACAACTTCTCTTTTGGTTTGGTGGCTAACGGTTAAGTGAAGATAGAGGGGTAAACAAAAATACTTGGTTTGTGTTTTTCATGACTTTTTCTCAGATTTATCTTTCAACTTATTTATTTTCTTATCGTTACGTTTTATAAATTGAAAATACAGTAAGTCCTCGATCATCCATAGCAACAATTTTGAGTAGTTTTTTGTGTGTTTCTAATTAAGTTACAAACGAATAGTGTTGCATCTGCCGGTTAATCGAATGACAGATAATCGAGGCGCTTCTGCAAATAAAAAATACGTAACTTTAAATCATCGTATAAACACAAAGGATTTTTGAAAGTTGCTGGAGAAGGGAAATAAAAATTGAAAATTTAATTTAAATTATTTTTGTGTTCTCAAATTGAATATTTGATAACAACATAAACCAAGGAAAAAATTAACAAAAATTTAGATTTTTTTAAGATTATTTTCAAAAGAAAACTCGATTTGTGTACGACGGAATTGTAAGTAAATAGATCGTGTTTTAAAAAATGTACGACCGTTAACTTACGTTCTTAAGTGGCTCATACACTTGCAATAAAATTGTTAAATTTTAAGTATTGTACAATTATATCGATGTGTATGTGATATTCGAAGGTAACACATTATATTGGCAACAATCAAAAGACATTTGATTTGTATTGCACAACGAAAAGAAACTGAAATTTGTTGCTAACATTGTACAATGCTGTTGATGTTATTCATAAAGGTTATGTATGTACACCTTTTTTTTAATGAAAGTTGAGCAATATTTAAATTTAAACCATTGTGCGACTTATTGCATAATTTACGACAAAATGGAAATAATATGGCGAATATCATATACAATAATATTGCAAGTGTATGGGCCGCTTTACAACGTATCGTAAAGAACATAGGTTTAAATTTTAAGCAAAATTGTTAAAAACAAGTGTTTACAAAAAGTACCCAAAAGTAGGACTTTTTACACCTGTTTTATCTTCTTGTCTTTTTCCTAAACCTTTGCGTAGCAATTACAAATAAACACACAGAGGGAAGTCAAAAAAACCACATAAAAAGATATAAGAAAATTAAATTAAAAAAATATATTTTTATTTTAAAAAAATTGATAACAAGAAACTATTTACAGTCAAATCCCGATAAGTCGTACCCCGGTAAATCGTTATTCCCGATAACTGTCGGTCCTTTGAAAAAATCTCGTTATTTCGTAAAATTTCCATACATTTTGGTCCCCTCGCTAATTATAAATTTTTTTTCAAATAAAATCTTCTTTATCTCTTATAAATCGTAATTGTTTGCTAACTACCACTTATCATTCATAATAAAAACAACAGAAACATGGAAAGAATAATTTTTTGTTTACCGCTTTGTTTTTTGTGGGTTTTTGCTTGTGTGTGTGTTTATTTTCTTAATATCAGTTTGTTACATGTATAATTTTTATATATTTTATTTTCAACAATTGTTTTTTATGTTTTTTTTTTATCGTTTTAGTAAATAAATTGAAAAACCCCTTTAATTCGTATTTTTTTTATTTTAACCCCGTTAAATCGAAAGCCCGCTAAATCAAAAGCCCCTATAATTCGTAGGAAATTGCTGGTCCCTTGCGATTACAAATTATCGGGATTCTACTGTATTTCAAAAATAAAAACATAATTCATATAAGCAGATCTTTAAAATGACACATATCGCTTTTGTTCAACAATAGTGTATTTCACATTGATTTTTTTTTTTGCAAAAATTGATAACAGAAATAGTTAAAATGGCGTCTTTATGTATTTTACAAAAATTTACGCTGTTTCTAATATAACTTTTATAAACATTTTCGTTTCATATGTACCTCCTTTTATTTTGTTGTTTATTATTTTTTTTTTTTTTTTTGAAGGAAACAATAGGTATAAAACCAAAATTCCGCAATAATAATCCAACATTTCTGTTTAAATTCATATTTGGTATAGATTTGGTAACGACAAAATATATATTATGGAAAAAATTCAGACTCATCGTAATATCTTACTTTGGAGACGCAAAAATTTCCAATATTTTGCTCTTTCCACTAAATATGTTCCTTAAAGTTTAAACGTAGTAGGTCAATCCACTCACTAAGTGTGAGTTAATTGGTAAAAAAGTGCGAGTGTATTAAAACTTGATCGCGCAACCCTTAATTAAGGCATTAAGGGGTACACATTAAGTCCCAATTCACACGTTGCAAGTCTTATTGATCAGCCTGCTACTCTATAACGAGAGTGAAGAGAGGAAAATAAACGTTTCTCTCTCACTCTCTCTCGCCTATAAGGTAGCAAGCTGGTCAATAAGACTTGCAACGTGTGAATTGGCACTAAGGGGTACACAAAACTCAAAAACGTTGCACTAATAAAGGACAGATAAAATATAAGATCGGTCAAAAGCAAAAAATCATCATATAATAGTCATCCAATATACAGCAAATTTAATTGTATCAGCCGTTTAAAAAAATAAAATAAGTTTAAAATAGGTTTTAAGGCAGAATGTTCATGCGCTGTAATTCACAGTAATTTTTTATGAATACGGCAGGATATTTTTAAAAACCTTCTTTAACTTTAAAACTTCGTAAATAAAAAAAGAGGGACAATTTTTCACAATGGCAACGCTGATGTAATGCAACTCTGTGTGCAATTTTGTACACTAACACATTCTTACATTAATATGTATTACAGTGTTACCAGTGAAATTTCGAGAAAGATACATTTTAGTTTCCAAAATGATACCCTTTTTCCCAAATAGATACATTTTGAAAAAAATTTGAATATCCATTTCTAACGTTTAACTTTTATTAACATAACATTTTTATTTTATATTTAATGACTATTTTTAAGATAATGATATCATATAAATTCATTTTTATATCTATTTAAGTCATAAATATAGGGTACCTATGTAATTTTTAAGCAAACATTAAAATAATTTAAATGTAACTATCTTTGGATGTTATTAAAACAAATTGGATGTTATTAATTTATAAAAATTAACATATAAACAAGAATAAGCAGACGACAGAAGAACTTAGAAAACTTAACAGCAAAATAAAACAATTTAGTTGTCACGGTTTTTTAGTATTCATAACAAAATATCTTTGAAAAACTTTGCCAGAAACGTAGGGTGCTCCTAGACGGGTAAAATGTATGACCAACCTTACTTTATTTTTAATCTCCTTTATTTATTTCTAACATACCTAACCGCTATCTCCTTTCCTTAAGGGGGCTCCCATATAAAATTTTCAATACAGTCTAGAAATATATTGAAGAAAAAGACCCATAACTGGCCAGGAATCGTCCCTAGGTGGATAACATGTATGACCGACTTCTATTAGTTTTTTGGCCTTAACATTTTCTTTAAATATACTTGCACCTTATCTGCACCCCGTAGGTAGGCTCCCATACAAATATGGTGGTTAAGTGAAATTCTAAAAGTGGCCTCTGCAGAGTGTAGGGTGCTCCTAGACGGGTAAAATCTATGACCAACCTTACCTTATTTTTCATCTCTATCATTTATTTCTTACATACCTAACCGCTATCTCCATTCCTTAAGGGGGCTCCCATATAAAATTTGCATTACAGTCTAGAAATATATTGAAGAAAAATATCCATAACTGCCCAGGAATCGCCCTTAGGGGGATAAAATATACGACCGACCTATATTAGTTTTTCGGTTCCAACCTTTTCTTTAAATATACTTGCACCTATCTCAACCCCTTAGGGAGGCTCTCATACAAATATGGCGATTTAATAAAATTCTTAAAGTTGGCCCCTGCAGAGCGTGGGGTGCTCCTAAACGGGTCAAATCTATGACGGACCTTACTTTATTTTTCATCTCCATCACTTATTTCTAACATACGTAACCCCTATCTCCATTCCTTAAGGAGGCTCCCATACAAAATGTGCAATACAGCCTAGAAATTTATTGAAGTAAACGTCCCATAACTGCCCAGGAATCGCCACTAGGGGGATAAAATGTATGACCGACCGCTATTAGTTTTTTATCCTCAACATTTTCTTTAAACATACTTGCAACTTTTCTGTACCCCGTAGGGAGGCTCCCATACAAATATGGCGGTTTAATGAAATTCTTAAAGTTGGCCCCTGCAGAGCGTATGGTGCTCCTAGATGAGTCAAATCTATGACCAACCTCACTTTATTTTTCATCTCCATTATTTATTTCTAACATACCTAACCGCTATCTCCATTCCTTAAGGGGGCTCTTATATAAAATTTTCAATACATTCTAGAAATATATTGAAGAAAAAGACCCATAACTGACCAGGAATCGTCCCTAGGGGGTAAAAATGTATGACCGACTTCTATTAGTTTTTCGGCCCTAACATTTTTTTAAATATACTTGCACCTTATCTGCACCCCGTAGGTAGGCTCCCATACAAACATGGTGGTTTTTTGAAATTCTTAAAGTGGCATCTGCAGAGCGTAGGGTGCTCCTAGACGGTTCAAATCTATGACGAACCTCACTTTATTTTTCATCTCCATCATTTATTTCTTACATACCTAACCGCTATCTCCATTCCTTAAGGGGGCTTCCCTATAAAATTTTCAATACAGTCTAGAAATTTATTGAAGAAAAATATCCATAACTGCCCAGGAATGGCCCCCAGGGGGATAACATGTATGACCGACCCCTATTAGTTTTTTGGCTCCAACATTTTCTTTAAATATACTTGCACCTTATTTCAACCCCTTAGGGAGGTTCTCATACAAATATGGCGGTTTAATAAAATTATTAAAGTTGGCCCCTGCAGAGCGTAGGGTGCTCCTAGACGGGTCAAATCTATGACGAGCCTTACTTTATTTTTCATCTCCATCATTTATTTCTAACATACATAACCCCTATCTCCATTCCTTAAGGGGGCTGCCATACAAAATGTTCAATACAGCCTAGAAATCTATTGAAGTAAACGTCCCATAACTGCCCAGGAATCGCCCCTAGGGGGATAAAATGTATGACCGACCGCTATTAGTTTTTTATCCTCTACATTTTCTTTAAACATACTTGCAACTTTTCTGTACCCAGTAGTGAGACTCCCATACAAATATGGCGGTTTAATGAAATTCTTAAAGTTGGCACCTGCAGATCGTAGGGTGCTCCTAGATGAGTCAAATCTATGACCAACCTCACTTTATTTTTCATCTCCATCATTTATTTCTAACATACCTTACCGTTATCTCCATTCCTTAATGGGGCTCCCATATAAAATTTTCAATACAGTCTAGAAATATATTGAAGAAATAGACCCATAACTGCCCATGAATCGCCCCTAGAGAGATATAATGTATGACCGGCCTCTATTAGTTTTTTGGCCCCAACATTTTCTTTAAATATACTTGCACCTCATCTCCACCCCTTATGGAGGCTCCTATACAAATATGGCGGTTTAATGAAATTCTTAAAGTTGGCCCCTTCAGCGCGTAGGATGCTCCTAGACGGGTCAAATGTATGACCAACCCCACTTTATTTTTTATCCCCACAACATGTTTCTAAGATATCTACCCGCTTTCTCCATTCCTTAAGGGGGCTACCATACAGACTAGAAAAATGTTGCAGAAAAGTCCCATAGCTGCCCTGGACGCGCCCTTGGGTGATAAAATATATGGCAAACAAATGTATGACAAACAAACAAATTTAATTAAAACAAACAAACAGATTAATTATTGGTTGTTTTTGTCCAAGTAAAGAAATAAAAATTAAAAACTTGTGATTTTTGTTTTTAAGTTTTTATTTTTAATTCCCAATATTTCGGTTAGCGTCGCTAACCATCTTTAGGGGTATGTAAACAATTAAAAAATAATAACAAAACTTCACAAAAGCAACTGCTTAACTTGCTATAAGATTTTCTTAACTGAATGAAACAATCAAATAAACAAGCAAACAAACAAACAAACAAACAAACAAACATCCGAACAAACAAACAAACAAACTACAAACAAGCATACGGACAGACTTACAGACATTCAAAAAAATAAACATTACAATATCATTACAACCAACAAACATACGAACAGACAGACAGACATACATACATACAAAAAAAAATAACATTCCAATATATTTATATGTACACATGTATATCTAAAAAAAACGATAATGATTTTCAGTGGTAACACGTTTTGTTTATGCTTTTTGTAAGAAATGCACATGTGTACTTAAAAGGTGGTCTAAGTATTACAACCAATACAACAACAAGCATAGACAAATGGGATTAAAAAGTAAACAGCTGTTTCTTACTACCCACCTTGGATATAATGCTTAATCTCTAAAAACAAAGAAAAAACGCAAAAGCACAGAATTAATGGCGTCAAATGTATTAATTTAAAATTGAAAATATGGCAGCACACGAATGGAAAATTTTAAATAAAAATTAAAAATGTAGGCATTTATTTAGAGTCTATAAATTAATGGATACGTTATTTATAAAAAGAATTAAAAGTAAATTAACAATCAAAAAAAAAAAAATTTTAAAAAAAATAGTACTCAAAGTGTTATGTGCCCAAAATCTACTGGTGGTATACGATTTTTTTGGGCACCGTCCTCAAAGAATGCAAATGTTCCCAAAAAATACGGTAGCTCGAAAAAAAGTGCCGAAAAAGCACGCTATATATATTTAGTATATATAAATATGTACATATTTAATTTTTATTATTTATAATAATTTAATAAATAATTAATATTAGTATTTAATTTTTAATAAAAATTTAGACAAAATATAAGAATAATCTTTTTTTACATATCGTCATATTAAATGCAAACGGACGTAACTACACAAAATTTCGAAATTGATTTTTTTATCGATTATGGTTCGTTTTATCAAAATACATGTTCGTGCAAAATTTTAGATTCCTACGATCCAAAATGACGGTTTTATTAACGAAATTCAAAAACCAATTACACCTTGTTGTTATTGATTTTGTAAAGTTTTTTGCTTCTCCCGTAAAAATATAAAAAGTGTAGTTACGTCCGTTTGCATTTAATATGACGATATATATATTTACTGATTTTTTTTTAAAGTAATCTACGACCTATTCTCTTACCTATAAATACACATAAAAAATTCCATAAAAATCTGTCAAAATATTTGTATGTGAATATATAGAAAAATATAAATGCAATATCTCCATAACCACTGGGACGATTTCCTGCAAGTTTCACATAAACCTTCTACAGACTATCCCCAACGTACCCTGAAATTTTAGTTGAAATCGGTCGACCCGTTTTCGCAGTTAGTGGTGACATCAAAGTGTACACTTCTTTTTATATATAGAAAAGAATAATGAATATATAAAACTTTTTTAATTTACTTAAAATTTTAAAAACTTTTTAAAATAGAAACTGGGAATTATTTCTTTTCATAAGTTACTTAATTATATTCAACATTTTTTAAAATATTTATGTATATTGGAGGGGAAAAAAGAAGTACAAAACCAGCTATGGTTAATCCAAAACAAGTTGAATTTTTGAGCAGTGTAATGTGGCATCCTTAAAATTCAGCATTGATTTATTAAAAGTTATCAAACTGACAAACTGCTAACTTTCATCGGCATTCTAGTAAGCACCTCGTTATACATAGTGTACATACTGTGGCTAATTTTTTGTTACTTATAAACAGTGTTCGAAAATATACAGAACCTTATTTAGCGTACGGCTCACACATCCAGAAATTATATTTTTTTTTAGTGTTTGTGTATTAACACACAACACTTAATACCATTCATTACAAATTTTCACGAAAATAACGAACATTATTATATAGTGTTCTGTTCTTAGTAATTAAACAAAACAATTTTAGTGGTTCTGTAGACATGCATTATATTTTTTTAAGGTTCTATAGTGCTTTTTTACATTGATAAAGAAATGAGCAAACAAAAAATTTTAGCAACGCTTCTCAACAGTATTGTTGTTGTTGCTTGGGAAATTTGTGCGACCATTTTTATAGTTGTTTTGTTTGTGAAAAAATAAGTTGCTGGTTTTTTGTTTTTTTTTTCTGTACCAGCTAAATAGGCGCTGAAAACAACTGTCACGAACGAACATTAATGTGCTGAACCAAACACAACGAAGTTTGTGGTTAAAAAAAAAACAAAACGATTTAAAATGCTCTCCCCTTTTTGTTAAGTTGGATAAGTGAACTATTATATTTGTGTTCGAAGATTACAAACAGCGAAACGTTTTTTTTTTATGATTAACTACACAAACATTATTAGCGTTTACGTTTTCCACATATCTAACGAACGAACACCAAAGAACAGTAAATAATGTTTATTTTCGAACACTGGTTATAAATACGGCCGTTACAATCCGATTTTGAAAGACCTCCAGTGGTAAAGGGTGTATATAAGATTTGGCAAAGGATTCTTACTTGTTTTGTTTGGTCTTGTTATTTAAGTGATTTTAAGAGGTGCGTGGCATTGTGAGCAGAGTATGATATAAACAACTTTATTTTTTCGATTTGGGGTCATATACCTGAAACTTAAAATTCCGAATTACAAACACCCAATTTTAAAAATTCTGAATTTTTATATCCCAAATAGGGGTTTCTTCTTTATGTTAAAACAAACACCGAATTAATTAACTTAAGCCCCTCTGCATACCCGAACTTCGGCCTGAGGCAAGGATTTTCTCCTCTTTCGTATAACAAAAACCGGCCTCGCTAACTTAAGTTACTCTGTTAAAGCGGCCTTTGGCTGGGCGCTAGGATTTTCACCTCTACGATATAACAAAAACCGGCTTCGTTAACTAAAGCTTCTAAATTTGGGGCTTTATATCAGAATTTTTAAATTAAGGATTTTTAAAATTCAGAATCAAATTCGGGATTTTGTCATTTAGGGATTTTGATTCTATCCCGGCTTTTTCATGCAATTTTAGTATTTAACATTTTTTTTCTTGTAATTTCGTTGAACTTGACAAAATTTGTTTAAGTTTCTTTATGGCTTTTACATTTTGCAACATATTGAGTCCTTATTTTTATATTTGTTTTACTTTTTAGGCTGGTAGTATCACAAAATCAAAGAGCATTACATATAGTATTTCCACATCAGTTCCTAGATTCACCAGAATGGTTTGGTGTATCAACGGACGATTATTTTCAGGTAAATATTCTTACTTCATAAATTTTTTTGGTATAAAACAATAAATTTTTCAAAATTTACAATTTTTTGCAGGTCTCTATAATGGCTATGGAAGAATCGAGAGTTCTTATATGGCATCGGGATAAATTAAAATTATCAATTATGTCAGAACCATTTTTGCAAACAGTTTTTGATCACATACTGGGACGAGATGTGGTCAAAAAGCTTATGCAAGTTACACAGGTATTTATTGAAAATATTATCAAAATTTAAATGTTTACAAAAAGGAACAAGCGTTTTTAAAAAGTCTTGGATAACTAAGAATCGCTAAAATTGAAAAGAGTGCAAATATTATCCGTATCAAACTCAGAAAAAATCATAGATTTTAATGAACAGAAAAAATAATTCAAATCAGAAAAAAAATTCGGATTAAAAAAACCTGCGGTATATCACAGACAAAATGCTAAAATACGGTAATCACCAGAATCAAAATGTTAAAGTGTTGACAACTTTAATATTGCCGTCAGAGTTGATTATATAGGGGATTTGCTATTTTCACTAATGGCCCGAAGATGAAGGCCAAGGGTGCAGGAGTCTACATTAAGGATCTGAACATCAGAAGATCATATAGACTCCCTGACGACTGCAGTGTGTTTCAGGCGAAGGTTCTAGGGATTTTCAGGGTCGTGGAATTGGTAGGAAGCAACATTGTCAGGGGCTCGGAAGTTATTATATATGTGGAAAGCCAGGTGGTTCTTAGGGACTTGATAGGCTGCTATGTGAACTCCAGGATGGTGGATGATTGCAGGAGGGCTCTAGAAGAAATCTTAAGGAATTATGTGGTAAGGCTATGCAGGGTACCGGATCACTGCAACATTACCGGCAACGAGATAGCTGACGAGTTGCCGAGACTGGGCACGGAAATGGAGGACCCTCCCTGTTTTGAGGCGGTAAAGCTTCCAATTGCCTTTTACTTTGGAAGAATCAGGGGATGGGTGCTAAGCGGGACCAATCGAGTCTGGGGGACCCGCATGGAATGCAGCGTACAGCGCACTGTTGCCGGTGCTTAGGAAGTCCGATTCGAATTCACTGCTGGGCAGGAGTAGGGTCTGCGTCAAGACCATGATAGGAATCATAACGCGCCACTGTATGATAGGCAGGATGGCGGTGAGATTGGAATCCGTCTTGTCGGATATATGCAGGTTGTGTGAGGACCAAGAGGAGTTGGAGACGTTTGAGCACTTTCTGTGCCACTGTCCGAGGCAGGCTGAGGTGGCTGGGTAGTAGATTTCTGTACCATTTTGGGAGATTTTGGGATTCGTAATGGGAATGACCTAGCTGCGCAGCAGGAGACTGGGAACATGTAGGGCAGCTCTCTGTTCATTAGGGTTGTTTTTGCTTGTGTTGTCCGATTTGTTTTTATCTTCAATTACTCTCTGTTCTCTTCTGATTTCACTCTTTTCCTATTGCAAAAACATGACAACAACAACGTAGAGAATTCTTTGTGTAAAATTCGAATTCACTTTCGAGAATAAAAACCTGATATGATAAAATAAATGTTTTACCTATGTGATATCTAACTCTTTCTCTGAGATATCTCGAACTGTTTTTCCCAAAAATTTTTTATAAAAAAAGATTAATTTGCTTAATTTCCTCTCGAAAACCTGATGTGATAGAGAAATTTTGAGTGCAGATTCGGGTTCAGCGTAACTCAAACTCTTAAAAAAAAGTAAACTCCAGTCCCAGGGTTTTGACTTTCAAAAAATTTTGTCAAACTGAGTTATATACCGATTTCTAGTCTTATCAAACTGAAATGCGCTAAATTTACAACATTTTTTTATTATGATTTTTGTATGACGTGCTAAATTATATTTTTTACGGTTTAAGGCGTACTATGGGGCTATAATAAATTATGACTCGATCTTCACGAGTTTTAGTAGTGTGATTTCGAGTCTTATGAAGCTAGATATAACCAAATTTCGCCTCAAAATTATTATTGTCATTATTGTCTGAACACAATGTAACGATAATTTATTGCGGTGCGGTTTTTCATAAGATTTTTAAGTAAAAACATCAGTGCGGAACGGCATAAAATTAAAATCTATTTTATTTTCATTGCGGACTTTCTTTCTCTCTCAATTTTTGATACTCATTCTCTTTCTGATGTTTCCATAGTTTTTAAATAATTGGCGATGTTCACAACATTCAGCCTGATTACGGTTGCCATTGGCGTATACGCCTGAGTGGTTTTTTGTAGTAGATTAAAGTAACACACAACCTTTGTTATTTAATCTACTACAAATAACGACTCAGGCGTATCAGAGAACTGCAAAATCACAATTTTTCTTGATTTATTCATACGCTCAAATTTACATTCATTCTTTGCCTGCAAAACAAAGTTCAACGTTGGTAATTTGATTTTTGCATGGATTAGTTTTTTTATTGAAAGTGCTTTGTTTGCATTTTTGTTGCGCACGCAATATAACACACTTGTGTAAATTCAAAAGGCGCACATTCTTATACTTTTGCATTTAAGTAGTCATTGTCCACTCGATGAGACGCTTTGTTAAAATTAACAACAATAACAAGAATACAATGTACATACAGAACTACTGTACTTTTTAAGATGATAAAAAAAAGTATTCTGTTTCTATGGAAATTGTTTGTACCTACATCAGTATGTGCGTTTAGTTTCATTCAAATTTTTTTTTCTTGTACTACATGGTAACTGCTGAATGTCTTCATGAGTAATAATTGCTTGATTTCTGGCTTTTTTGTTTGTATTTTTTTTTTTTCTTTACCAAAACAATCATTGTCGCACCGAACACACAAACATCTTTGACTGCAAACCAGCAGCGAATGTTTGCGGTTGCGCAAGTTTGATTGTATCACCGCAAGCGAATGTATTTGTTGCTGTTCATTTAATGCGATTTTTTTGCAATTGCACAAAGCCGTTCTCTGAGGCGTATACGCCGACGACAACCGTAATCAGGCTGATTATTGTAAACAAAAAACCCCGCGGTTGATAGACTAGCTCACTACTAGCTAGCCTACCGGGGGACTCAAAAGCAAAAGCAAAATAAAATGACAACAACTCAATACACATCATTAAGTATACGTATGCAGCACAAAAAGCTACTTTATAAAAATAAATTTAGAAAAGTGGCTTATGCGGCACAAAACAATAATTTTCACTTTCAATAAAATACTATTTACTTCTAAGTTCGTTCGTGAACATTCCCAAAAATTTATATTTTTTTCTTTAAAACATATGCCAGAAGCATTGGTGAAAATATAAACCAATTCCATCGGGTATATTTTCAGAAAACTTCATGTAATCCTTCATTGTCGTTTTTCTCCACTACGATTTTTTTTTTGCCAAATGCGCCAAACCAATAATAAGCTGACTATATAATGAATTTTTTGAAATTTAATGACAATCTATACATTCCGCCAACATTTTAGGTTAGTTTTTGTCAATTTATCTTATAACACTTTTCCTATTGCACCGATTCTGCTGGATTTCAATCCCAAACTGCTAGAAACAATTTGACAGCCATATTGTTTTCACTGATGATTTTAACGCTGGTTTATTTGAAATTGACTTGAATTTATATGTTTTAAACTCAACAACTATAAATCAGTGTCCCAATTTTTTTTTTGGAAATTTTTGAAAATCCCTGGTTTAAACACATTTTAACTTGCTCTGATTTTTGAGCCCTTAGAATAACTTGTTAAAAAGAGAAACAAAATTTGGAACAAATACGTTTATATTTTCCTTAATATTCTTTACAGGTTAGCGAGTCAATTGCCAGCAATGGATTTTTACCATCAGGTAGTTACGATGATGCAGAAGACAAACCGATGCTCATTATGAAAAAAAGTGTGGAAGGACACAGTTTAACAGCTTTAATAAATCGACAATTGCAAGGTACAAATCACTTACCGCCAATAATCATTTGAAATATTCTCACAATTATAACTACATGTATAGCATATATATTTTTTTTTTTTTTTTGGGTTTATCTTTTATTTTTGTGTTCAGATCATTTTCTTTTATATTGTATTCTACACACAACATTTCAGTTTTTCTTTTAAATGCCTAAAAAAAAAATTAACAAACATAAAATCATTGGCTTTTTCTTATTGTTCTAGTGCTTGTTGTCGAAATGTGATTTAATTTTTAAAATTCTTGTTTTTATTAAATCTTGAACTAATAATATACATATAAAGTAAAAACATAACAAAAAAAAAAAATGCCTTCATTACTAACAAAATGTTGAACTTTTTTTTTTTAAATACTTTTTGTATGTTGTTGCATGGGAAAGTTAAAAAAGTTTTATCTAGAAAATTTTCTGTTAACGGAAAACAATTAACTATTTATTTTTTGTTCTAGTATAGATTAACTTTATTTTATTTTTTGTTCCTTTTGTGTTTTTGGTTTTATTTTACAATATACTATTTGTGTTTATAATTCTATTCTAGAAGAGCATGTGCCTCTTTTGGGCCGTACATACACTACTAAAACATTTCAGTTGTACAAGCCTAACACAGGCCTCGGCCTTAACAGCGACGATGAATCCTGCTCAGCAGCTGAATATACCACCTCAGACATACCACCGTGCCTGATTATAAAAGAATAATTTCTTTTTTTTTATTGTTTTTTTTTTTTTTATTTATTTTAATTACTTTATTTAATCCACTTTATAGGAAAAATTAAATTTTGTATAAATGAAAAGCAGGCGTTTAGAATGAAAAACAAAAAGCAACCAACAAGTAACTAAACAAAAATTTTACTAAACTTAAATCTTAATTAATTGCGTTAGAATTAATTGTAAATCTAGAAAATATTGAAAGAAAAAATATTGAAAAAAAAAAAAAAAAAAAAAAAAAAAAATACAAAACCAAATATTAATGTATAACATTACTAAATACTAACTAACTTTTATCAACTTAAGTGTATTTCGAACAAAATCCATAATACTTTTTGAATTAATATAATCTGAATTTAAAAATGATCAAACTACAACAAACATATATAGAATTACAACTAAAAGTTACACTATTAATTTAATTTTTTGAAACAGCAAATTGTATTTCAATATTGCATACTTCTAATCAGGGGGGCTACTCGATATTGCGATGCGAAAGCAATTTCGATGCGAAAGCTAAATCCAACTTGGTATTCTCTATTACTTTCGCAAAATTTTTTGAAAGTAAAGCAATTACTGGTAATAAAAATGAAAGATGGCACAGATTGACAGTAATGAAATGCTAAAATATGTAAAAATATTTGAAATTGGAAAATTTAAACAAAATAAATAGTGATGATTTGCGAAACGAAAAAAATAATAGATGCGAAAGACAAATGCGCAAACGCATTAAAGAGTACCAATCGCTAGATTTGCTACCATTATCTTTTGCATTGCAATAGAGAGTAGCCCCCCATTTATCTGATGGAAATCGATTTTAGAAACGAAATGATTTAAAACCATTTTCCAATTCCTTTATTTATAAAATTTTTGATTACAATAGTAAAAAAAAGTTAAATAAAACGTTCAATTTGAACTTAGGGCGCCAACGAACTCTCTCCATCTTTTTCGATCATTAGCTAATGATTTAACTTGTAACATGTCATTCCGATATCTTCATAATCATTTTTTATGTTTCTTATCCACGTTAGGCGCGGTCGACCAGGACCTCGTTGACCTTGCGGGCTCCACTCCATCACTGCGCGTGATATTTCATGTGGAGGCTTTCTAAGTGTATGCCCTATCCACTTCCATTTGCGTTTTTTAGTTCATTCTTGATCGAGTTGAGGTTTGCCAATTCAAGAAGCTGTTCGTTTGTGACCCAGTACGGCCAGAAAATTTGTAGGATTTGGCGTAGACAGCGGTTTGTAAATGATTGTAGCTTTCTCAAGCTTTCCTGAGTTAATCTCCAGGTAGTACAGCCATAAAGAAGTACACTTGTAACACAACTGTTGAAAATACGAAGTTTTGTTTTTCTAGTGATATTGCTTGATCTCCAAATTTTGTAAAGCGATTGGAAGGCTGATCGAGCTTTATTGATCCGGTCGTTTATATCTTTATCCGACCCACCATCTACATTTAATGTGCTACCAAGGTAGCAAAATGAATCCACTTCGTTTATTACGGCTCCATTAAGATGAATGGGAAGATTGTTTGCTGCTACAACACGCATGAGATTTGTTTTCTTTATGTTTATTTTCAGACCTACTTTTTTGGCGTTCTTAGCCAAATGAAATAATTTGGTCGGTGTGCAAGTAGGCAGATGTCATCAGCATAATCAATGTCGTTCAGACGTTCTAATAAGTTCCATTGGATACCAAATGGAGAATCCGAGTTTGTCTGTTCCATAACTCAATCGAGAAGTATGAGAAAGAGCGTTAGAGACAAGACACAACCTTGTCTTACGCCAGATTCAATCGAGAAAGGTTGGCTTTCCTTTCCATTGAAGCGAACAGCGCATACGTCATCGGTATATAGCTCACGTATTAGGTGTACAATTTTTTCTGGGAATCCTCTACAGTTGAGTGAAGCCCAGAGAGCTTCTCTTGACACAGTGTCAAACGCACGTTCGAAGTCCACGAAAAGTATGTACAGAGGGCTGTTGAATTCAAGGGATTGTTCTATTAGAATTCTTAGGGTCGTCACATGGTCTGCACACGAACGATTTGTCCTGAAGCCTGCGTAAGATCGTCTCAACATAGGGTGTGATGCGTTGGAGAATTATAAGGGCAAGTACTTTGTTGATGGTGTTGAGGAGTGTAATACCTCGCCAATTTTTACAGAGGCTAAATATCGTTTATCGGGCCTGTTCTGAAAATCATGTGATTTAAAATCGCGTGTTTTTGAAATCACACGTGTGATTTGTGTTGTTCTGAAAGTCATACCGTTTTTAAATTTCTCGGTGTGCTTTCGGCAATTGAAGATCACACCAATCACACGTGTGATTTTAGTAGGCACGTGTGATTTGAAATTATGGGATTTGAGTAAAATTGGTTTGCAGAACAGGGGTCTAATTACCGCATACGATATCGAGCAAAATTGATCGAAATTTTTTATTTTGGTATTATGACTCTCGATATCGAATGTAATGTATCGTAATTTGAGATGATAGCATTCGATATCGAGTAACCAAAGACATTTAATCTCTCTAGTTTTCATTCGATACGTCAGTGTCTATCGAATGCAGAAAAATATGATAGTTTACTCGATACGATAGCTTACTCGATATCGAATGCGGTAATTAGGCCCCAGGCCTGTATAGTAGCTTTTGAAATTGATTTCTAATACACATTTATTTTACTTTACGTCTATGTAACATTTGCGATTATCGGGTCTGTTCTGATAATCGGCAATTGAAAATCAAAGACGGAACACCAAAACATCAGACGTGTGATTTTAAAAGGCACATGTGATTCGAAATCACCGTATTTGAGTTAAAGCGATTTTCAGAACAGGGGCCAAATTACTGCATTCGATATCGATCAAAATTCCCACTCAAATTGTGTTGTAATTTCGATCGATATCGAATGCCGTAATATGGCCCCAGGCCTGTATGACCTGAAATAGCATAAAAGGTAAATCGCAATAAGTTTGGCTACTTAAAATTACAAAGTATGCTCAAGGGAACTAGAATATTATTAAAAAACTATGGCAGATCGCAAGTAAAATGCAATAGTTTCAGAACACCACAAAAAAATTTGGCAATTTGCGATTTAAAATCTGGCCTTAATACTAAAGGTATTCACTAGAGTTGTCAATCATTCGCCTTTCAACTTTGTTTGAATAATTCAAATAATGTTTTTTGTTCTATCTAAATCTAAAAAATTATTCGATTAATCGATGAGAATAACGAATAAAAAAATTATTTTTACAAAAAAAATAATATGGAAAATCTTCCATTCCATCCGCCATGACTTCGTCTCTTTTTGATACATAACATTTTTCATCTTAACTCCATATCGTTGTATTACTTAGGGCCATTATTATAACTTGGCGTTAGCTGTTATCCGACAGTTAACAGACGCTTTTTGACTGATAACACATTATTATCTGTCAATTTAATCTTAACTTTAGCTAACTTCAAGTTGTAATAATGGCCCTTAAAGTCATCGTAAAACCCTTAATTCCTTAATAATCCGATATTAAGGCTCAGTTAGTCTTTACTTTCTGTTTCTATTCTGTTCCGTGCCGTTCTGTTATGAAATTGTAATACATAGTTACTTTTTCCGTAGTACCTTATCAACCATTTATGATATATTAATTAGCTTTGCACCGTCCATTGTTTTATCTTAATAACTTTAATGCACATAAATTTGAAAAAATTAAATTTTATGAATTCTTAAAATCCAAAAACAGTTTATTTCAGTGTAAATATGTATTTTTTATTATTTATTTTGCTGTCACTTACAAATACTTAACATGTTTTTGATTTTAACAAACTGAACCGCAACAGAACAGAAAAACTAATCAATTTCATAGGGTTTTTAATAACAAAAACAAGTCAGCTGATTCATAACAGAACAGAAAGTAAAGACTAATTCTTCCTTTACTCTGGATTTTTGAAAGGCGTTGGCAGACCTACCTTCTCAGCCAAACTTATAATTTAAAAAAATTATAATACAATAATAACATTTTCTACTTTCAAGATATGATTTATCAATACTTTAATTTTAAGCTGTTTGTTTATTTCTAAATTTTTCATCCGAAATTGAAAAATCCCCTTTCTTGAAAATTTTTTAACGTTTGATTTAAAAATAATACAGCTGATACAATTGAGAAGGTGAATTGCAAAACTCGTTTGTTGCAAAATTCAAAATACGAGATGGCAAATGATTCTTAAAGTTCCTTTGGCGCTTTATTAGAGTATATATATATATGGGGGATTCATAAGTCTTAAAATAATAACATGAAAAAATACGACTCTTGTGAACAACCCCTCATAATTTAGTGTTCTATTTTGAATTTAAATCAGCTGATTTAAAACAAATATAAAAAATAAATATTTACGTAGCACCATAACATTTTTTAATTCTCATCCATGAATAAATAAATTAAAATAGATCTTACCTGACTATTTTCCACTTTTTAGACGTAAACCACAAATTAATTTTATTTTGTTTGTTTACCAAACATCAGAGTCCTAAGCCGATATAATTTGACGCCGCAAGTGTTTTGTTGCAAAAATTGCTAGCCGCAGGTCAAATTCGGATATTAGCCGGATAAAACTTTACCATTAACGGCGACGGCTACAAAAACTAAAGCGGTTCGGCTCAGCCGCTCAGCGCAGGTCTCTTCTGATTAATTACGACAGCACAATAAACATAGCAAGCAAAGTTCTATTAATTTAAGACACTTTTTGTTTACAAAGCAACAACAATATTTTTAAACCATTGTAAAATTTTAAAACATTATGACAATATAACATGATAGCACACCTTGTGAATACCCCAATAGTATATTTTTTCTCATAAAGCGCCAAAAGAACTGTTAGAATCAATTGTCATCTAGTATTTTTAATTTTGTAACGAACGAGTTTTGCAACTCATCTACTTATTTGTTTGTTAAGATTTGTTAAATAAGAACATAAAATACGGGTTTTGCTTACTAAACATTGAGATTAATTACAACCAGGGCTATGTCGACAGTATTTTTTAACTTTCCTATGATGAATTTCATTTAAAAATCGAGATAAAACTGAAATTTTGAACCCGACCCCCTCAGATATCGATGAAATTTTGTTCATAGCTAAATTTGATCAATACAAACAAACTCTCATTTTTAGAAATGACTGTTTTGCGATTTTTTGGGCGTGACACAGTGGGAACGTTTTCGAAAAAACGCGAAAATGGTCGAAAAGAGCTCCATTTAAACTACAATAACTCAGAATCGGCTAAACCGATTTCCATGATCTTGGTATCATTAAAAAGATATTTTAACAGGCTTTGTGACACGTTTAAAAAGAAATACACTGTAAAAAAATTTATAACAAAAAAAATTTTAACTGACGAAAAAACCAGAAAGATCAAGGGTTTTTTACAGTGTATTAATTTTTTAGAAAGGTTTATCCTTCATCTATACCATATCAAAAAATAAAAATGGGTTCTTTTTTAGTTTTTTTTATATAATTTTTTAAGTAGTGTCACTTCTAGTAATTGCCCTTATATTTTATAACAAAAAAAAATTTTAGGTAACGAAAAACCAAAAAAGATTAAGGATTTTTTACAGTGTATTACTTTTTTAGAAAGGTATTTCCTTCACCTATAACATATCCAAAAAGTAAAATGGGTTCTTTTTTATTTTTTTTAAATAATTTTTTAAGTAGTGTCACTTCTAGTAATACGTACCGAAAGTTTTCGAAATAATTCGAATAACAGCGAAAATATCTGGTCACATTCACAAAATAGTTCAACAATTCTAACATTTTTTAAATGTTTACAAATAAAAAACCATCAACAATTGTTTATATTATTTGCCATGTTTTTATTAATTTGTGTTTTATTTTATTTAAATTTTTTTTAAGTTTATTATTTGTAAGAAATTTTGCGCTGCTCAAATTTTTCACAGTCAGAATATCTGCGCACATGTACAAAAGTTTCATTTATCGGAATGAATGAATGAAAGCCTTGAGTTCCTGTTATAGTTTTAGCTTCTTTATATCTTGAAAATAGCTTTTCTTTAACGTTGTTGTATTCGTCAGCATCTGCGTAAGCAACTTGTATGGTGGTCTTATATGTGTCTGATGCCCAGTGATAGAGTTGCCTCGTTGTCTGGATTTCATTTTTATTTGCAATACTATAATTTCGAGCACCTCTCTTCAATGTTCCTCCGATTCCATCACATGCAGATTTTCCGTGACTGGTAGCATAAAAGTGCCATTCAGCGTCAATCCCAAAATCAGATTTGTGATGGCATAAATTTACTAATACCAAAATATTAAAATAATTACCTTTGTAATAAATAACGAACGGATGTATTGTAGCCTGATCATTACTCCAATGGTATCCTTGCACGGCATCTTGTACAAGAAATGCATAATTTTCAGCAAAGTCCATTTGAATTAACATTTCTCCTGATAACAGCGCCGCTCTTTTATTGCTGATAAATTCAGATTGTCGCTTTGCTATGAAATGATGCGGAATCAGAACTTTGATGTGTTCAGTAAAATCGCTGACAAATGATTCTGGGTTGGTGGTTAACGTTTCCAGAACACATCTAATCGTTGTATTCCACTTTTTGTATATTATTTCTTCAGTTTGGTTATTTTCAAAATGTTTTAGCATATGCGTTTTTAGATTATTTAAATTTTTAAAGCAGTGACCACACATTGAAACGCAACACTCGCTTTTTTCTATGTCACAATTACAAACAACGAATTTGAGAACATCTTTGTAATCGGTTAATGTGCATTCTCCTTCAATACAAATTGATTTTAAGCCACTTTTTTCAAACATCAATTTCATATTCTGATGCAATGTGCATACACAGATATTTTGCTGGTTTCCAACTCCAAGTTTCATACAATTGTTTGGCCTTAACATTGTAAATTTTGTAAAACCCACTTTGGCCAAGGGATGTTTTTTTTTTAATTCGTAGTAAGATTCGCGTAGTGAAGATAACATCAGTCTTTTTTGAACTTTTTCACGTAAGTTTCCTTGTTTAACAGTAATTGAATCTTGTGATCCAGGCATCATTCGGCTAATTTCATCATCTTCATAAAATAACTTGACTGTGCTCATTTTAAAAAGATTGATATCTGCAAACTTCGTTTTATTCCTTACAATCGTGAGATATATCATCCCCAAAACGATCTTTAATTTCTGCGTGACTCATATTGATTGGTAAGAGAGATAAAAGTTTTTGCTTTTCCAAAACATTTGAGCTGTTCTCTATTTGATATTTGATGTTTTCCAAAATTTCTTCGTAAATGGCTTTGACGTTTTCAAGTTGCGCTGACAAATCAGATAATGGATCAGCTCCAAGTGAATCTGCTATATTTTCGAAAATTTGCAGTGATTTTCTATTTCTGTATGCATCTCGTTTCATATATTTCCTTTTAAGAGGCGACATTTGGTTTGATAGATGAGGAATAATATGATCATTTATATTTTCAATGACTTCCGTCCTTTCGATGTTTGCATTACGGCTGGTACAAGTTGGAAGTTCATTCAATTCTTCGCTAATTTCATCGCTGGGCGTTGTTGGTAAATAATTTGAGACTTCATTCTGCTCCACGTTGGATTCATTACGACTGCGCGCTTTTCTCAGTGTATTCCGGCAAGTTTCGCAAATACGGCTACAATGAATGTTGGCGACAGCTGGAAAATATTCAATTATATTTGCAGCCTCGTTTTCACTTATTTTACGAAGCGAAGCGCAACACTTATTAGATATTTTTATGCATCTGTACTTATTGTTTGAATTCATATTCACTCAAATTTTTAAAATATACGCGTAAAAGTTGTAATGGGATATCTTGGCTTCTCCAAACTGTTTATAATTATGAATTTCGGTACGTTCATGAGGTGCAATTATATAGCATTTTTTAAGGCAAGCAAGAACTTTTTGCGGTTAAAACATATTCATAATTTTCCTGGGACAATGTTTATTTATTTTACCTGTTAACCCTTCGTCAGGTACATATTTTGAGCCCTTAGTTGTGGCACATGGTGTCTACCTGAGGAAGAAAAAATAGACCTGAAAAAATCTTTGGAATGAAAAGGGCAACAATTTTTTTGTTCTATGTATATTTCTCTTTATTATGGGTAAAGTAATAAATGTTTATGACAAAATAGAAAATTATTATGAAGAATACATTGATTTTTTTATTCAGAATTTTGCGGAATTACTAGAAGTGACACTACTTAAAAAATTATATAAAAAAAACTAAAAAAGAACCCATTTTTATTTTTTGATATGGTATTGATGAAGGATAAACCTTTCTAAGAAATTAATACACTGTAAAAAAACCCTTGATCTTTTTGGTTTTTTCGTCAGTTAAAATTTTTTTTGTTATAAATTTTTTTACAGTGTATTTCTTTTTTTTTTTAACGCGTCATAAAGCCTGTTAAAATATCTTTTTAATGATACCAAGATCATGGAAATCGGTTTAGCCGATTCTGAGTTATTGTAGTTTAAATGGAGCTCTTTTCGACCATTTTCGCGTTTTTTCGAAAACGTTCCCACTGTGTCACGCCCAAAAAATCGCAAAACAGTCATTTCTAAAAATGAGAGTTTGTTTGTATTGATCAAATTTAGCTATGAACAAAATTTCATCAATATCTGAGGGGGTCGGGTTCAATGCATCTCGATTTTTACATGAAATTCATCCTATATTTTGTATAAAATCACTAAAAGCGTATGAGAATAAATAAAATTCTAAGCTTTTATTTAATTTATTTTTTAATAAAAAAAAATTTTTCGATTAATCGACATTAATTAATCGATTTATTCGTTATTCGAAAATCGTCGTTTTGAAATTATTCGAACAAGAGTTTGGTTTTGTTTGATCGAATTATTCTTAATCGGTTGACAACTCTAGTATTCACGTAAATTTTTTTGACCCTTGCAACTGTGCACAATAGCATAGTTGCACTTATTTGACGTGAGCAAAACATTTTGCTTGCATTTTAAATTTTCAGCTTTTCCGAATTCTTTTTTTTTTAACAACGCAACTTCCATTTGACAATTCCCAAGATGCATGCACTTTCAATCATGGTGGAATAAGCAGGTGGCATCGTAACGGCAACGAAAACAACATTCAAAAAAAAAAAAAAATGGAAATTATATCACCGTTTATGTCAAAAAATACTTTAAACAAAAATCAAAGCGTACCACCATTGTTGCCAACTTTTTGTAAAGACTTACCGTCAAGTCGTTCTTCAAATCCGCTAGAAGCCGCCAAATTTTTTTATTTAGCGTAAAATTCAGAAGTAAGTTGCGATAAATTTGGTTTTTATGCAAAAAAAAAAAAAAAAATAGTACTATTTCTTGTTTTCAAAAAATGTATAAAAACAATTTTATAAGGACAAAAGTTTTGCATTTTTATCAAAAAGCCAGATATGTACATTAGAGCGACTCAAGTTGTATGGAAGCAAAATTCGTGCTCGATGTACCCTCCTAAAAATGAACCTTGGACTTTTTAAGATGACATTTTAAATATTTCGGCTCCAGCTTTGACCTCTCGTGAGCTGGACCAGTTTGAAAAAGGGTTTATTTTTGTATGTTTTGTTAATTTGTGAATCTGTTCCCTTACCAACATATACAAATTGGGTATCGTAAGAAAGGTTTTTTTAAGGCGTGTCCAACTGTATATACAATTTGTCCAAGGACGATCATCCATGTCCTTTTTTTTTAAGGATTTTCTGTAAAAATAACGGTTTTTGAATTTTTTGTTCGGGGTTGTTTGTAATAAAAGTGCCAAATTAACATATTTTATTCTTAAGTCGATTTAATTAAATTCGTGTCTCAGCTTTTTTTGAAATTCGTGCTAGTTCGCGTTTTGACAAAAATGCAATGGGGTGGTAACCCTTCGTTTTATATAGGGCAATATGGGTATCAAATTTTTTCTTTTGCCAAGTACATCATCTTTGTATGTAAATAATTTAGATTTTTGCAAATTAGATGCATTTTACAAGGTGCTGTGGAATATATATAATTGCAATTTTGTAGTAACTCTAATATGATAGCAAATTTAGTTTCTAGACCACACTGAAAGAAAAATGCTTCATATATTTAATGAATCATTTTCATAAAAAAGTTTTCCTTGGGTAAATGAAAATTTTCATTGTCTAAATGGAATTTCATAGGTTTGATGAAGTATTTCCGTTAAAATCGCTTCATTAGATTTCGTAATTACGTTAAAAATTTTCATTGGATATATGAAAACTTAAGGTTGTCCAAGTTAAACAAAAAAATTTAATTGGGAACTTAAAAAAACAATATACAAACATAACTATATTCATAAATTAATACAAAATTATAGTTTCCTTAAAAAAATGTTTAATTGTTATTTAAAAAATGTAAGATTTAATAACTTCATACATCTAATGTTACATGTATGCCATTAAATTTATGAACTCAAACAATTTTTTTATAAAAGCAACATATTTCAATAATTGCCTTCATAAATTTAAATTTTCATTATGACAATAAAAATGTCATTATAGTAATGAAACAAAAACTTTCAATCCACTTTCAATCAACGTTGTTATTGTTATTATGGACAATTTAATCTCATATTTACGGTCTTAATTGAGAAAAAAACATAGTTTTTTTATACAAAAACTACACTGCCCCGGTAGACTAGCTGGTAGTGAGCTAGTCTATCAGCACCGAGGTTACATGTTCGAATCCCACCAGAGACAGAAAAAAAAATAAAAAATAAAATAAAGTAAAATAAAATAAGAAAAAAGAAAAAAAAATAAATAAAAAAATAAATAAAAAAAAAAAAAAATTTTACTTTATTGAAAGTATTCATCCAATGAATAATATTCATGGATCTAATGTAATGTTTCATTAAGTCATTTTAATGAAACAGGTTTCATTGATCCAACGAAGCGCTGCATAGGTTCCTTTATAATGCAATTTTTCATGGGATTAATGTCAAAATTCGTTAGTATTGCGAAGAAAATTCTTTCAGTGCATGTATGAATGAAAATGGGACTAAAGAAAGAAAGGACATGGATGATCGTCCTTGGACAAATTGTATATACAGTTGGGCGCGACTTAAAAAAAACCTTTCTTACGATACCCAATTTGTATATGTTGGTAAGGGAACAGATTCACAAATTAACAAAACATACAAAAACAGACCCTGGAGCCGAAATATTTAAAATGTCATCTTAAAAAAGTCCAAGGTTTATTTTTAGGAGGGTACATCGAGTACTTCTTTTGGTGGGTCGCTGTAATGTACATACATATACTAAAAATAAAGTAAGAAATGTATTATGAAAATAACTAATATTTCGCCGGAATTGTCCGATTTGGATTAAATTACTAGCATATGACTTGGAATAAAACTACCTTTAAATTATAGCCACCTTATTTCGGACGAAATATTATAAAGCCCATTAAAAACTTGACGTAATAGAATCAGTCTGGGAACAGATTTGAATTCAGCACGCTGAAGTCAATTAAAATCACATATGAAGGTTCTTGCTACTGCCTTTTTTATTTTTGCGACCAGTGTTATTAGCATAATCAACTATAAAACTACGACTTATTTTTGTTAACTGAACATAATTTGACAGAATTCCAGTTAATCCTAATCAAAAGCTTAATAAAACAAGTTAGAGTGCTATATTCGGCTGTGCCGAATCTTTGATACCCTCCACCGACACTTCGAATGTTTTAGGAGTAACATCTGTATGATGTCTATTTATTATTATAATCTTTGTAAAAACAGACATCTGCATTAAAATTTGTTGCGGTTTAGACCTAAATAAAATTATTGATCGACAATCAGAATCAATTTTAAAAAGTTTAAGTAGAATATCAGTTTAAGATGAACTTAAATGATTTTCAAGAGAACAAATTATATAAAAGCCATGGTAAGCTATGAACCAATCATCCCAAATTCTGCAGAACGATTTCTGGTATTAAAAAACATAAATTTCAATACAGCGGTGCAATTAGTTTAAGCGTTTGCAGTAAATTTCCAAAGGCTGCTAAAATGGGATCTAAGGAAAATGATGGACCGTATATCACAAAATTGCATTTTCTGGCCATATGAAGCTAAACTGGAAGAAAGTTTACCGCGTATTTAATTATTTTACCAGAGTGGGCTTTATATGAGGCCTATGGTAAGTTATGCACCGATCTTCACCAAATTTCACAGTGTCATTTCTAGTTCTATAAAACTGTGATGTATCAAATTTTGTTATGATAGCGTTAGTTTTTACGTTTTTAGGCGTACTAAGCTGTTTTCCGGGAGTAAGATTTATATGGGGCCTAGGGTAAATTATGAACTGATCTTCACGAAATTTCACAGTCTTATTTCTAGTCCTGTTAAACTTATATGTTCCAAATTTTGTTATGATAGCATTATTTTTTACGTATTTAGGCGTACTAAGCTCTTTTCCGGGCGTAAGGTTTATATGGGGCCTATGGTAAATTATGGACCGATCTTCACGAAATTTCACAGTCTTATTTTTAGTTCTAAAAAATTTTGATGTACCAAATTTTGTTATGATAGCATTATGGTTTACGGATTTAGGCATACTAAACTGTTTTCTGGAAGTAGGTTTTATATGGGGTCTATGGTAAATTATGGACCGATCTTCACGAAACTTATTAGTTTCATTTCTAGTCCTATTTAACTGTGACGTGCCAAAATTTGTTATGATAGCATTGTTAGTTAGGGTTTTAGGCTTACTATACTGTTTTCCGGGAGTAGGGCGTATATGGGGCCTAGGGTAAATCATGGACGTATCTTCAAGAAATTTTACAGCGTGATTTCCAGTTAAATAAAACGAACTATTGCGAAATCTTATATCATTCTGTGCATTTTTCCACCATTTATGTTAGTTTTTGTAACAAAATTATCAATTTTTTTTAGGTGGTGGTTCTACATTTTGATTCATAGCTCAGATCCTATTAAACCGATTTTGCTGGATTTCAATCCCAAACTGCTTAGGAAAACTACAAGCAATTTGACACCAAGTTTGTTTATTTCTTTTGAGTTTTTCGAAAGTGAGCGTGTTTTCAACAGACGGACAGACAGACGGACATGGCTAAATTGACTTAAAATTACTCATGGACCCAGAATATATATACTTTATAGGGTCTGAGATGAATAATACAAAAGTTTAACACGGAATGACAAACTTAATATACCCTCTTCACAACTAATTGTGGTGGAGGGTTTAAAAAAATGTTTTTATAGTGGAAGCGAATTTAATTTTGAAAAAAAACCAAATTTTTTTCATTCTTACTTTTTAATTTGAATTAAAAAAAAAAAAATACAAACTTGTAATCTCTTTTTTTATGAAAATATTTTTAGTTTCAAATACCTAGAATAAAAATTTTTTACTCTATTGATATTAAAAAAAACCCGCTAGATTTCCCGCTAACCGTCAATACGGAAATTTTGCTACAATGGGCACATAAAAACCGTTCGAACCGCGGTAAAACCGTCAAATTGGCAACAGTGCGTACCGCTGAACGTGATGAAAATTATCAAAAACTTTAATCAAATACAATAATCACAGCACAAAACGTGGACTTTTGTAAACCTAAACAAAACTTTGACATAAACCTAGACAAACATTGCAAGAGCAAAAAATCGTCATCTGGCGTAGTGCTGCCACCTGTTTACTTCACCATGCTTGCAATTATTTAAAAAAAAAAAAAAAATAATTCAATAAGGGAAATCACAATGGGTAGGGCAAAGTGTGCAAACGATGCAAATGCGCGTAAAAATACACACATTTGCACAACACAACAACAAAATGTACGTATTTGCAATTTTCGTGGGTTTTTAATATAAAATAGAGAATTAAATTTTAATAATTTAAAATAAATAATTTATTTTAATTTGCTTGTGTATAATTGTAAGCAAATGCTGAGTTTTACAGTGCTAAATTTTAAGAAAAATAGCACATTTGCACATGAAATAAAAGTGGTATGCTCACGATCAATCATAATATGCATTGCAATTTTACAAATTGCAAATTTGCACAATGACCATCGTGATTACCCTTAATCAATTTTAACCGAAATTATTAATTTTATTTATTTACAAGTCGAATTTAAAGCTTACCTTCCTCAAAATTTTTCAGACAACTATTCCAGTAGTTTTATTATTTTTATTCACCCCTATTATGAAAGTCGACGTCGACACAAGTCGACGGCACCTGAACAGTAATGGTATTTTCTGAGTCGTTGTTGACAATTATCGATGACTATTGACAGTCAATTTATATTTTCTAAGGCGCTTTTAAGTCGACGTCGAGTAGTATTATCCCCGTTTTAGTCGACAGGAAATTTTGCGACGACTCAAATGAAAGTTAAAGAAGTTTTAAATGAAATGTAAACATATTTATTGAAAACGCTTAAAATAAAAAAATGCAAATTTAAAAGAACTTATGGGCACAAATTTAATTAGTACATTTAACGCGAAAATTGCGAAAGTTCGGAAAAGTTTCCTCAAAGAGCCAAAATTGCGAAAATTCGGAAATATTTGCAAAAATAGCGAAAATTCTCGAACATTTTTAATATATAAAAAAAAGCCATAAAATTGATTAAAGTCCCTTAAACTGTTACGAATGGCAAAAATTCGGTGAAAATTGCTCAATTAACGTAAATTCGCAAAAATTTGCTAACAGCGGCATGAAAGAAAAGTCTTATATTTATTAATAAACGTTAAAGCTTTAAAGAATCAGAAAACTTACAGTAAAAATATCTTTTATCAAAAACATGCCAAAAATTCGCGAAAAAATACAAAATTGGAATAAAACTCTACACTTTTCTTTAAAAAGCTAAATCGGTTAAAAAAACATGTCGGAAAATAGCATAAATAGCGCTAAAAAGTAAGTGAAGAAAAAAGATTTGGAGATGGGTTTTTTTTTTTGTCAAATTTTCGATAACTAGTCGACGTCGACACAACATTCTTATAAAATACCAAACTAACGTCGAAGTGATGTAGTCGTCGCCTTGATGTGACAACAATTAAAAATTAATGTCGACGTCGACGTCGACAACGCCTTACATAATAGGGGTGATTATTCTTTTAATTGTTGTTTTTTTACAAAGTTCATCTTTAATTCAAAGAAAAAAAAATGTATGTTTAAAAGGTATTCCTGCAATGTTGTTTAGTGACGAGTTGATTTTATGAGTAATTTTTAAGCATTTTTTTTTTCGATTTAGCAATGCCATAAAAAGTGGCACCATTTTTATGCTTTTACTTTGATAATCTTATACTTACTAAGGTCCTGACAATTTTGCATCGTTTGTGCGAAATAATTGTCTATGTGGTTGCTGTTATGTTTTTGCTCTTTTGCTTTTTCGCAGGAGTGCAAAGTTTGACGGGAATACCTTTACTACTATAATTCAGAAATGGATTTGTAAATCGCTCGAAATTCATTACACCTTAAAATAATGTTCATTTTGAATTCGATCGATTTTCATCAAATATCTAAATATATTATTTAGCTTAATTTCTTCGACCTTCTTAATATTATTTCCTTTCAATAATTTCTCAAGCTCAAGGTCCGTTTTATATAAAAAAATATTTATTTAAAATTTATCCAATATTTCGCTATCTCAATGGATAGCTTCTTCAGGGATTTTTGGTTTTTTTTTTATATATCAAATCCCTGAAGAAGCTATCCATTGAGATAGCGAAATATTGGATAAATTTTAAATAAATATTTTTTTATATAAAACGGACCTTGAGCTTGAGAAATTATTGAAAGGAAATAATATCTAAATATATTTACATATTTCTAATCTTTGCAATTGCATCTGCGTAAAACAAACTTGGCCCTGTTTCTCAAAACACAATAAGAAAATGCAGCAATTTTTGTTTCAAATATATTTTACTTGTAGATTGAGAAACAGGGCCCAGGTATATTATTATTGAAATACAATTTGTAGCTTTTCGGAGTTTTATTTACAAAGCGTTAATTTTAATTTATTTACTCTTAATAATTAGTATTTCCTTTTTTTAGTCTTTATTTGGCTTTTTTTTAAAAAATATATATACACTAATTTTATTTGGAAATAATTGTGAAACTTATTTTAATAACTTGAAAAGGATCCTGAGTCTCTTTAGTACATACTAAGTCATTTGCCGAGTCGCATAGATTCCTTTGTACTTTATCAGTCCAATTATGAATAAAAATTACCCGGGAGTTTTTTCCTTTTTCCCATTTTTACAATTGAATTTACATAGGAAAAATGAGAGAAAACTCCCAGGGAATTTTTATTAATAATTGGGCTGTATACATCGCTTTTTTCTAACTAACAACTAAGTTGATATACAGGTTTTCTTATGAACTTTGTTCCATATCATACGTCTCCGTTATTGAACGCTATCGAGTTTGTTTTTAGATTTGTTTCAATTAAATTTTTTGTGTTGTGTGTCAGCTAAAATAAAATAAATTAAAGTTAATAAAGTCTCGCTCTTTATTCAAAATATCCGTTATTAACGAATTCATTCCCAGTTGGAAAAAGAAGGAGTACGGATGCCTTCTAGAAGGCCTCTGTACTCCTTCTTTTGGATATACAAGGACTGCTCGCTCCATTCCATACTCATATCTTTTTTAGACACGTTGTCATTGCGGAGAAGGCCTTCCGCTCTCGCTTCTTTAGCAGGAACATAAGAATGGTAACGGGATCAAAAAAAAAATAATTATATTGCTTTTGCTTGTGCAAAAAAACAATACAAATATGTACTCCTTCTATACTCCCTTCTCATAGAAGTGAGTGTGGAAGGTGTATCTTATCTTTCACGCCAAAGAGCTGAGGCCTTCTTTCAGGCATTCTTTAACAGTTAGATAATAATAGTAATTTGATCAAAACAATTTTTAAGCAGGCCTTTTAAAAGGCCTGAAGTAAGAAGGTCTTCTGAGTTTTACCGCTGGCTTGTGCGCCCCTTCTGAGTTGTTATGTTAGTGTCAGTTGAAACAAGTAAGAGTGCTATACTATTCGGCTATGCCGAATCTTATTTACCCTTCACCATGATGAGATAAGAACAAAAAGTTATATACATAAATAACGTTCTTTAGATAGGTATAAATAAATATTAATTGAGCCACGCCAACTTTTCATTTCGTCATGCCGAAGAATATAAAAAAACAAAAAATTTTTAAACATATACTTTTTAAATATAACAACGAAACATCTAGGACAATGAAAGAATACTGCAATGAAGTCAAGAAATTAGCGAACCAACAACAAAGGCTTAAGTTTCTTTTGTCATGCAGAAGTTATGGTATTATACCAAATCACACAAAAAATACCACAACACAGGTAACACATCTTTTTCAGTGTCATACTATTAAGGGACAACTAGGCAAAGTTCAATACAATTTTCACAAAAAAATCTTGAACTTGGAAATCTCACAAACAAATACTAATATTAAAATTATTAAAAGGAAACTTTTTCATCTTGAGACTGGGGTTAAGAACATGGTAACAACTGATGATTTTAACATTTTTATTAAAAAACAAACAGATAGAGCGAGACATATAACTACGAATACGAAAGAACGACAAATAAAGAAACTAAATACACTGAAAGAAAGACATTTTGAAAATCATGGCCTTAAGTTTAATGATCATTGGTTTGAAAATAGGACTAACTTAGTCATTCCAGTTGAATGTAAATGGATTTTATCATTGGGGAAAAAATTTGCCTTACCGATTAACAGAGCTAATTTTTCAGCTTTACACATAATTGCGGATATTGAACAGTGTGTTCAGGCAATAGAGGACAACACGGATAGGGAAAAGGAAATGGTCAGAACTAAGCTGGCGAATAGAATCTCGGAATTTAACAGAAAAATGGGAAATACACCTAGGGAAAAACTGATTCTTACAGCTTTCGAGAAGACGAGAAAATTTTTGAAAAGGCACAGCGACATTATGGTAATACAAGCAGATAAGGGAAATAAAACGGTTGCGATGTATAGAACTGATTACGAAAGTAGGATGCAAACGTTATTGGAGGACAAAAACACATACCGCGCATTAAGAATCGACCCAACACCAAAATTACAAAGAGAAAACAATAATATCATAACGGACCTACATAAAAATGAATACATAGACACATGGCAAAAACGACGGCTTCTTTGTTCAGCGGCAACAGCTCCAAGAATCTACGGCTTACCAAAAATCCATAAAACTGGAATCCCTCTGAGACCAATTGTTTCCTCAATGCAGGTGCCATGCTACCAACTTTCCAAATACCTAGGACAAATTTTAAAAAACTTAATTTCGAACAACTACAATATAAAAAATTCATCACATTTAAAATTACAGTTGCAAAACATAAATATCTGTCCCGGAGAGGTATTGGTATCTTTTGACGTCATATCACTTTTCACAAACATTCCAGTTCATACCGCAATAAAGAACATAATGGCAAAATGGGAAGTTTTAAAAAATTTCACTAGAATTCCCAGATCTAAGTTTTTAAATATGCTAAAATTCTGTCTTACTGATAATAATTACTTTATATACAATAAAAAAATTTTTAATCAAATATTTGGTATGCCGATGGGTAACCCACTTTCACCAACTATCGCTGATATAGTCCTAGATACTCTACTTGACGAAACAATTAAGGAATTGCAGGATAAAAATATCCGCATAAAATACATAGCAAAATATGTAGATGATATTTTAGCCATAGTTAAATTAGACGATAAGGATGAAATCCTAAAGACTTTAAACAAATATCATGAGAAAATTCAGTTCAAAATTGAGACACAAACTAACACAGGAATTGCTTACTTAGATACAAAACTACGCATTAGTGGAAATAAAATAGTTTTCGACTGGTACGCAAAGGAAACATCATCGGGAAGAATCATGAATTTTCACGCAACACAACCACGGAACCAAATAATTAATACTGCCAGCAATTTTATCGACAGAGTGCTAAACATTAGTGACAGACAATATCACTCAAAAAACATAGAAAAGATAAACAACATTCTTACCAGTAATAGCTTTCCAAAAAATCTTATAAAAACTTTAATAACAAATACAGTAAGGAAAATGAATAACACAACATCTGGCCACTCTAATGCTGACAAGGAGAAAAAACAATTTTATAGTGTAAAATACATACCTGGACTTACGGATAAACAGAACATCAAAGACACAATAGAGAAGAAAAACATATATTTTGCTTACAAACCTAATAAAACTTTAAGCACAATATTTACAAACATCAAAACACCAATAAACAAACAACAACAAAACAATGTTGTTTACGAAATACCATGTAAGGGCAAAAACGATCAAAGCTGCGATTTGATTTATATTGGGACCACAAAGAGAACATTGGAAACAAGAATAACAGAACATAAAATGGACATAAACAAATTAAAGGAAAGTACTGCTTTAGCCCAACACATAAAAAATACAAATCATACGGCAGATTTTGACAAAGTACGAATATTGGATAGAGAAGGAATAGAAAGGAAAAGATTCACAATAGAGACGCTAAGAATACAACAGAAAATAAAAAAGACGATGAACTTAAAAGAAGACACACAAAACATTAGTGCCAGTTACTGTGTTGCAATATCAAAAAACCTGTGATATAATTTTTAAATTTGTGTTTAATTTAATTTTTCATGTTTAATGTTTTTCATGCTTGTCTACAACAAATTATTGTTCAATGTAATAAAAATTGATTTTCTTATTGTAAGTCATAATTAATTGTTGAAAAATGTTTGTTGTAATAATATTGTTATATATACTTTCTTTAATTTAAATAGACGAATCCCTTGATAAAGTGAACATAACATTCACGAAACGTTGGGAAAATATGGATTAAATGCATTTTTAATTACATAAAAAAAACTTTAGGCCGTATTAGCTAAAATAAAATCTAATTTAATGAATAATTACATTGGCCAAACAACAAAAATATATATAAAAAATGTATATATGTACCTAAGCCCGTTTCCTCTTTTGCCAAAGTTAATGTCTGAAATTCGTTTTATAATCTTAAAATCGTTTTTTAGAACATAAAAAAATTAAATGAAAAAAAATTATTTTTGGGATTCGAAATTGAGTCTATTAGTCTATTAGTTTGTTTCTTTATTTGAGCGGCATATCATAAACATGCATTAATGTGTATGTGTATGCGTAAAATTAAACACATTACAAATTAAATCCACCACTTGTAAGTGAAGGGTATAAAAAAACAACAACAAAAACCACATTACCAACACTGTATTACCATAGCCACTGTATGACCGTAGAAACCAAAATTGAATTGGTTTGTATGGTATGGTTATGTCGTTTTGGTAATACAGTGATGGTATGGTAATGTCACGTCTAATTGGACCTTTAAAGGAAAAAATTTGAGGCAGTCGTGGTTTTTTACTCATATCTCAGCCATTTGTTGACCGATCTTGCTGAATTTCAATAGCAAACAATTCCGGACCATATGTGACATAAATGTATAATAACCAGAGAACGGCTTTGTGCGCTTGCAAAAAAATCGCAGTAAATGAACACCAACAAATACACTCGCTTGCGGTCATACAATCAAACTTGCGCAACCGCAAACATTCGCTGCTGGTTTGCAGTCATTCAAATAATGCACATCGTGCTTTGTTTAGCTTCGTTTGTCAATTAAGATGTTTGTGTGTTTGGCCCGACAATGATTGTTTTGGCAAAGAAAAAAAATACAAACAAAAAAGCCAGAAATCAAGCAATTATTACTCATGTAGCCATTCAGCAGTTACTATGTAGTACAAGAAAAAAAATTGAAATCAAACTAAACGCACATATCGTCACCTAAAATGCAAAAGGCCGTAACTACTCAAAAATTCAAATTTGACTTTTTGATTGATTATGACGTACTTAACTGAAACACATCTACACAGAAAATCTTACATGTATACGTCCAAAAATAACGACTTTATTTCCGAAAAACAAAAGGCCGTAACTGCAACGTTAACAATTTCATAAACCAAAAAGCCGTAACTACAGTTTTCAAAAAAAAAAAACAAGAAAAAAATCAAAACAAAGTTGCCTTTGATTCTCTTTCAATGTGTGTTATTGCGTTATTATTTTTCTTAACCACTTTAATTTAATTTTATTTTCTCGAATTAAATTTATAAATTAAATAAATTTTTTTAATAGTTATAAGGAATTTTGTGTTTTGTTTTAAAATACTTACAATAAATAGATACAAAAAGACATCACTTGCCCAAAAACTTTTTTAGTTACGTCCTTAAAGCACTATTTTCTTATCTTAACCATTTGTTTTATTTTATGCACAATTTTATTCTTGTAGTTACGGCTTTTTGGTTTCAGAAAAATAGAGTATAAAAGGCCGTACTAACATTTCTTAAAAAGTACTTTTTTCCATTAATTTCTTTTTTAGAAACAAATCCGTCTTTGTTTTCTAAGCTTGAATCTAAAATTTGGATATTAAGTTTTAAGTAGTCTTTAATTTATAACGTTTATTCCTTCTCCTGTAAAAACCATAAAGTGTAGTTACGGCCTTTTGCATTTTAGGTGACGATATGTAGGTACAAACAATTTTCATAGAAACAGACTTTTTTCATCTTAAAAAGTACAGTAGTAGCTGTATGTAGGTACAATGTATTCTTGTTTTTATTGTTGTTAATTTTAACAAAGCGTCTCATCGAGTGGACAATGACGAATTGAATGCAAAAGTATAAGAATGTGTGCCTTTTCAATTTACACAATTGTGTTATATTGCGTGCGCAACAAAAAATGCAAACAAAGCACTTTCAATAAAAACCGCACACATGCAAAAATCAAATGTGTACGAAACGATGTAAAAATTACCAACGTTGAACTTTGTTTTGCAGGCAAAGAGTGAATGTAAATTTGAGCGCATGAATAAATCAAGAAAAATAGTGATTTTGCAGTTCTCTGATAATAACCTGGCCCCCATCATATATGGGGACGGACAGACGGACATCGTTAAATCAACGTCGCTCCTCATAAGGACCCAGAATATATATACTTTATAGGGTCTAACATCAATATTATAGAAATTACACTGAAAGAAAAATGCTACATATATTTAATGAATCATTTTCATAAAAAAAATTTCCTTGGGTAAATGAAAATTTTCATTGTCTAAATGGAATTTCATAGTTATCATGAAGTATTTTCGTTAAAATCGCTTCATTAGATTTCGTAATTACGTTAAAAATTTTCATTGGATACATGAAAACTTAAGTTTGTTCAAGTTAAACAAAAAATTGTAATTGGGAACATAAATGGTGTCCAGCCCATTCCACAATTGTGGAAATTAATTCACACACATTCTTACGCTCTTTCTTTTAGTCCACGAGAGTATACAATTCAGTCGTCGATTATCAAGCGACGAGTGCACATGCGGCGGATGCTTACATATTTTTTGTATTTTTATTAAGAACTAGCTTAACCCGGTGCGTTTCGCTACACTGCTTTAAGCACTTCTTCAGTTCAGAGATATTTAATATATGCATCCTATGGAAGGGTTTTCCCCCCTGCACCTTCCCGCTTTATTTTTATTTTCAAAAGTGTAGTATAACAGTTCTTAAGATATGCGATATTAAACATTGGCGTCCTATGGGGGGAAACATTTCCCCGCTGCTATTTTATTTAAATTTTTGGGCTCAGAATATCCTACTACCAAAAGTTCAACAAAATGCGTGCAGCGGCAAAGTTTGAACATTCTCACTATAACAGTTCTTAAGATATGCGATATTAAACATTGGCGTCCTATGGGGGAAGCCACTTCCCCCGCTGCTACTTTATTTCAATTTTGGGGCTCAGAAGATTTTACTACCAAAAGTTCAACAAAATGCGTGAAGCTGCTCTTAAGATATGCGATATTTAATATTGGCATCCAATGGGGGTACCAAATCTCCTGCCCCTATCGAAAATAAGTAGCCTATTTTATTTTTAGGGCTCACGTGATTCTACTGTAAAAATTTCAGGAGTATCGGTTCAGTAGTTTAGGAGTCTATAAGCCAACATACAAACATTTTTCATTTTTATATATATAGATATTTGTCTCTTTATTCACCAATACTTATATAAAGCAATACAATCACAATTTACATTTTGGACATCAATGTTTTAAATTCACAAATACCACACATAATTTTTAAGGATCAAAAAAGCGGATAGTTCTTTTTCCAAAACAAAATTTGGTTATTTTTGTGTTGAAAAATAGTAACCAAAATGGAAAAAAATACACAAGTACACATTGAGAAAAAAAAGTAACCAATTTTGGTTAAAACAGGGACCGAAAATAACAGTTATATTGGAATTTTTAAACAAAAAAAGCATATAGAATTAAATGTCTAAAACTGATTCAAGTATACCATATTGTTCCTTATGCACTTGTCAATGATAAAATGTATTGATTTTTAAAATTTTGATTTTTATATTTTCGATCAAATTTAACAGTTATTTTTGTTCAAAAAAATAAAAATCAAAAATAACTGTTATTTTTTTTCAAAAAAATAAAAATCAAAAAATAACAGTTTTCATCTGACTTTTATGAAAAAAGGAATAACTGTTACGGTCCCTGGGTTAAAAGTGACGCTGGCCGCTTACGTTATTTTCGCGGTTTGGGCTCGATATATATTTTTTTTTTACTGAAATTTCATAAAATTTTTATTTTAAAATATGGGATCTTTAATTATCCGCCCTTAAATATGCTTTCCTTTTTGTTTTATTACTTGCAAAACAGTCTAAGGCCCGTTTTCACAACTTACCGATAGCTAAAGGTAGGATTTTATCGGCCGTATAAAAAGTGTTCCATTGTAACAACCTTATTTTAACCTACCAGGTATAATGAACCTTAATCTACATTATCGTTCACTTTAGGTTAAAGTTAAGTTTTAATAATGGAACACTTTTTATAAGGCCGTTTAAAGTCTACTTTTAGCTATCGGTAAGTTGTGAAAACGGGCCTGATATTAATAAATAATAAACAGAGGGAAAATTACGGGTATTCGATGTCGATCGAAATTACAATAAAATTTAAATGGAAATTTCGGTCAATATCGAATGCCATAATTTGCCCCCAAAATGTCTCAAATAAAAACCACAGCCTAAATATAGGCTTTAAGCTACGGTCACACTTATTAAATATTTGACCAAATAATCATAACCACTACTTTTGTTATTAGTTAGTGAGATTTAAATTGGCGTTAATATCACAAAATGAACTAATTATACTAATAGACATAGCAAAAACCCGTTTTTTGTAAAATGTGGTGTTAAAATCATCATAAATATTGGAACTAAAGGAAATTATTATTTAGTTTGCTTTTTGGTCCCGTTTTTTTCGTCAAATATTTGACAAGTGTGAACGTAGCTTTAGTAATTTTAAAATTTATTTGACAAAGTTACTTGTTACAATCCCTGTTAGCCAGGTATTTTTTAAGGAAACAAACTTAATTTAAGGAAGTGTGAAGAAAATTTTATAAATTAAAGGGATTTCTTCTATTACATTTTTGAAATTCGATCAACAAATTAAATACAATCAAACCAAGTAAATTTGTATTTTATTTATTTATTGGTTTATTTTTTTTGTATTAAAAAATATCTAATTGTTATCTTATACGTTCGGCCTTATTCTTAAAAAATAAAACCGGCTTATAACAAAGGTGAAACGAATTTTCTATGAAAATTTGTTAAAAAACCCTTAATAAACCTGTTTTATTTCTAATGAATAAGGGGAATAATAGTATATAAAAATTATTTACTTTCACATTGTGCCTTTCTGAAGTTTTGTACACAAATTTTAAAATATTGCTGATAGTTTTTTTCTCCTCGGATTTCGTCCATCGTTTTCATTTCATTGGCCATTCTCATTGGACCTTTCTAAACCTTTTCTTCTTTCTTTTTTTATATTTTCTTAGATTTAAGCGACATTTTGCGGTAGGCAATTTTGAAACGCCCCATTCATTATTTTTATATTTGGTTGAACTGTAATTGAAAAAAAAAAAAAAAAAAATATGAAAATAATTAATTAATAAAATAAAAAAATTTTGGAAAGAATTCAAACTACTCTAGATTTGAGTTTTAAATCTTAATCAATACTAAAAAATTTCCTCTATTTAAAATTAGCTGATTTTACACATCCTAAAATATTAAAAAAAACAAAAAATCTTTTACATTTTATTCGTTTTGCGCCTTAAAAATACAAACAAAATTTATAAAAATTAGGTTGATCCGATTGTCGAATTTCGATCACTTATCACTTACAGTTAAAATCAATCTTTTAGCATTTGTATTTATGTATGTATGAAATGTCATTCTTTCTTTAAATTGGGGCTACTTAAATTTTGCTTTTAACTAATGGCTCTTCCTAAATTTAAGAGTAGTTTTGGAAATGAAGTACTGCTCAAAGTATGAAAACTAAAAAGGAAAATAATTTATGAACTTCCAAAACAGGATCGCTTTCAATAGTTATTTGATTACAAGCTTACAACATGAAAGCTAGATGGATAAGATATATGATTTGTGCATAAGGTTTTTACGGTAGTGAACTAAATCGGTCCATCATTTCCCATACAAATTTTTGCTTAATAGCGACGGTACGCAACACCCTATCATGATGAGATTCGTCTGGAATATTCTTAATATACATATCGTCACCTAAAATGCAAAAGGGCGTATCCACGCTTTTTATTTTTTTTTACAGGAGAATCAAAAAACTTTACAAAATCAATAACAACAAGTCGCCATTTTCGATCGCAGGCATCTAAAATTTTTTGTTAACGTGTAGGTTAATAAAACGAACAAAAATCTATAAAAAAAAACTCTATTTCGAATATTTTTGTTGTTACGCTTTTTTGCATTTAAGGTGACGATATAAACTTTGTTTTAAAATACGCCAAATCGAAAAAACCCTTGCGTTACTTTATTATAAACAAGAGCGCTGCACAAATCTAATTGAACATACATTTAAATCATTGAAATATTTTCAAACTATTTACTGTAGTGTCGTTGTCAGAAGCAAATATGTACTTCAGTGAAGTTTAGAAGATCAATTTACGTTAATGTGTGAACGTGTAGAAGCAAAACACTATAGGGCATTTCCGTCAAAAGGTCCACCGTGACCGAAAATTTAAAAGTTATTAAAAGCTGATAATTTTACGATATTGTTATCGAAAAATATTTACAGTCTAATTCATAAACACTTCATTGCAGCTTTATAAGTCATTAATAAGCAAAAGTCGAAAAAAGAGTATTTATAAATGTTTAATAGCCTATTAAACGTTTAATAAACGTTTCATATATTTGAAATATTTATTGTAGCCTTTACCCTACTTTAAGCGTTTAATAAACTGATATTTCAATGCTTGTTAAAATAAAATTTTAATAATTGCATGAAAAATTAAACATTTTTGTCTTCTTATTTATTTTAATAAAAAAGTTTAATACTAATATTTGAATTAATTTAATATAAAATAAGCAGCTTGATGGATTTTTTTGTAAAAAAAAACGTGGGGAGATACTTATGTATGTTCTCTGTTAAAACTTAAAGTCGTTATAAGTTTTTGCATAAAAAGCTATTAAGATTTATTTCAAATAATGTTAACCTCTTTTTTTTACCATTCATTACACTTATATTTCAAAATGTCATTCAAATAGCACAAAAAGTGACAAATGAAGCAAAACAATGAGAACTGTAAAATTAAGGATATCAGGAAATGCTAGAGCTAGATATCTCTAAATATATTCGAGACATCAAAAAAGGTATTAAATGTTAAAAAAAGGGTGTCACTATTATTATATAGAATTGATTTAAAACTAAATTTTTGTAAAAATGTGCCTGCTAGAAATTTAAAAACGAATTTTAGCAATTACCAAAAAAAGCGATAATAACAAATTAAATTGAAGTTAAAAAAACAATTCGAAGATTTAAGATGATGCAGCCGATCTTCATGGGTTCTCTCAAGCAACAGTGTGTAGAATTTCAGCTCGTGGCTCGTGCCTTAGCTCGCTGGGGCAATCGAAAAATTAAAATGCCTTCATCTCTTATAGAAGAAGCAATCCTAATGAGAGAATTTAAGACATTTAAAAATTTCCCAAACGTTATTGGTACGCACATACATATCAAAAAAAAAAAAAAAAACGGCGGAACAGAAAGGGTTACTATACCCTGAATGTTTAGGTAAATGAAAACATTTGAACTTAAAATATTTTGGCAGTTATATGTGTTTAAACCTAGGAGGTTTTATTTTCAAAACATCTGGTTAAAATTGGTAAAATTATTCATTAAACATAAAGCTGTATAATCTCTCTTGGAACATACAGAGTTAAAGCAGTAAAAATTTGATATTGAAAAATGGTTTACATATTTCGCTTCTATTTCAATAGTATGTATTTTATTAACAAAAAAAAACATAAAATTAATTCAAATATAACGTTTTAAAAAACAGAAATTCATTTTAAATTTAAAACAAAACAGAAATTCACTTAAAATTCGTTCGTTGTATGATATTTTTATTTACTCGTATCGTTTCATCCCTAGTTGTATGCATCACTATTACAAAAATTACAATTAATATATCATGATGTTGCCAACATAATAATACAAAATTAATATAAACGTTTAATAGTTAATCCACTCCTATTAAGCGTTTATAAATTAGATTTTTTATTAATGGTTTATAAAACAAAAAGTGTTTGATAACTATTGTATTCATTAAAGCTGAAACAAGAAATTTTTATGAATTAGACCGTTAGATTTTACTAATTTTATAAATTTACCCATAAATTTGTTCACTTAGATGAACAATCAGACTGCAAAGTTGTGCAAACGTAATTTATTATTTGTGAGAAAGTTTTATTGTATGTTTTCTTTAATATTATCTTCCTAAAAAGAGGTGATATTTGATAAAAATAATTCCAAAAAAAAAATTTCTTATATGGTCTGTAACCTAAGGAAGAGTTCAAAGAGAAATATGTTATTCGGATTAACGGTAAATTTTTATTTTGTTTTAATCATTATTCAGTTAAATTATTATGGAAAAAATTTCACGATCGAAATGTCACGTATCGACCCAGATTTTGGCTTAAAAAAAAATAAAATACAAAAGATTTTGAAATCAAACCAAAGACATTTTAATGTTACATTGCCACGTAAAAACCTGAAAGTAGTTTGACAAAAAATTGTGCCAGGTTTCGCTGAATTACGCCTTTTTATACATGGCCACAAAAACTACTTCTATTTTTTCACGTTCGAACCGCTACTTCTTTTGCTATTATCTTTGTCCTAGAATCGCGGCCTCCATAAACTTAAGCATAGATAACAGTGCATTCTTAGTGCTATAATTTAAGGGTTAAGAGAACGTAAAAATATTTATTGTTTAAAATGTTATTGCATTTTTGATGCGTACGAGTGTCGCGTTCAACACTTTGGATTTACCGTATAGTGAAAGCGCGGTTGTAAACAATACTCTTAAAAGTTAACAAGGAAAATACACGCAGCAATGAATGAGAGTGGGGATAAAGAATGCACAAATTCTTTAATTTTTTTTATGAGAGTTTGAGTACTAAATGCTTTGTTTGTAAGGCCCCTATAACGGTTAACAACTAAACTCAATTGAGTTGTAATTAAGACAACTGGTTGTGAATAGTTGTAATTTTTGTTCACCGCAATCAGCGTTACCGTTGTGATACTAAAGTATCAATTTGACCCTTTTTCGAAGGTGTTGATACCTTTTATGACCCTTTTTTTAAATTATACTTTTGTATCATTATCACCTATTTTGTGACACTTTTTGACCCGTTTTTGGAAATAGCTCTCACATTTTGTCTTTTGTCAACACTGCGGAACAGAAGTGCTAAACAAATGTTTTCGAAATAAGCATTGCTTGATATGGAACAGACCCAAAGTATAAACTTACAATTCCATGCTTTCTTCTCCTTGATTTTTGATAGAAAAGTACAATTTCCCTAAAAGCAAACAGAACTCATATGAATATTTGTTATTTTTTATGGTGGTTTCTTTTTAAAACAAAAATTTTACATTTTATTAAAAAATTGCAATTTGGTGTTTTGCTCTCTTAAACAGTAGCATGTTTTATTCAAAAAAATTCGCCCTTAATAATGGCAAAAGGTATTGAACTTTTCGCCCACTTTTGAATCGACAGTGTTGAGAGTGCCCTAACAGGAATGAAAACAAGAGGTAAAAATGTAGCTTCATAGTAAAGGTAAGCAATTTGATGTAAACTGTGGCCCATAATTAATGAAAATGTATTCTGTCCAGCTGGCTGCACGTTTGTAATAAGTACTAAAAAAAAAATGGTAAAAAAAGGACTGACAGAGCAACAGCTGTTTGAGTTATTGATGGAAAGTGATTTGGAAGACTTTTCAGACGATGAAGGCGAAAACGAAATTTTTGATACCATTTTAGAGGACCAAGGGGAAGAGGATGTTGCCCCCGAAGCTGTGGAAGAAGTGCCCGAAATATTAGAGAGCACAATAAGAAATTAAAAATGGGTTTCGAAAAAATTAATTTCTAACTATGTTGACATGAATGATGACCCATGGGAAGTAGGCGAAAGGACAAATTGGACACCTTTTGATTATTTTAACCAGTACTTTGACGATGATTTTTGGACACTTGTATGTCAACAAAGTAATGCCTATGCTTTGCAATGCAATAAAAACTTAAATTCAACTCGTGATGAATACAAACAATTTGTTGGTGCCCATATCGTTGCCGGTTGCATGAAACTACCTCGAATTAGGATGTATTATCGACCATCCATAAGGGTTCCAGCCGTGACAAAGCTACCAAGAGATCGCTTATTTAAACTACGGAATCATATGCACTTTGTTGACAACTTGGCAGTTACACATGCCGAAAAAGAGAAAAACGCTATGGAAAATACAACCTGCAATTGATGCAGTTCTTAAAACGTGTCGATCTCTTTCAAAACCAAAAAAATTGAGCGTGGATGAACAAATGATTCCCTTCACTGGAACAACTCAACTGAAGCAATATGTCAAGGGAAAGCCGAATCCAGTTGGCCTCAAAAACTTTGTTTTGGCTTCCCCGGACGGACTTGTGCTAGATTTTTTTATTTACCAGGGAGCAAAAACTTGGCCCAATGAAAAACCAAATCCGACTTTGGGCATTGGAGGTACGGTGGTGGAAAAACTTACCGAAAATGTGTCTCAGGGAAGCGAAGTGTTTATGGATCGTTATTTCACTTCCAGCAATTTGCTACACTTTCTTTTAGAGAAAAGTATTTACGCCACAGGCACCATACAACAAAATAGATTACCTAAAAATCTGCGATCAAAGCTGTCAACGGACAAAGTCCTTTTTAAAAAAGGAAGAGGTAGTTTCGATGAATTCGTAAGGCAAGACGATAAAATATCTGTAATAAAGTGGATGGATAACAAATCGGTATACTTAGCGACTACCGCGGTCGGATCAGAACCAATCCAAACAGTTCGACGATGGGATAAGCGCCAAAAAAAAAATACATAGATGTTAATTGCCCAAATGTAGTTAAAAGGTACAATACATCAATGGGAGGTGTTGACCTTGCAGTTAGGCTAATATCATACTATCGCATTGCGATTCGCACAAAAAAGTGGCCCGTAAAGGTATTTTGGCACTTGGTTGATTTAGCTTTATCTAATTGCTGGATTACGTACAAAAAGGACAAGCTTGCTTGTGGTGCCAATAGAAAGGAGCTTATGGACTTCCTACATTTTAAGCTTTACGTTGGGGAATGTTTCTCTGCTTGTGCCAGTACAATGAAAGTAACTAGATCCATACGCGACGTTGATGGCAGTTCTAGCGAAGAGCATGAAATTCCCAAGAAAAAGGCTATGTTACCAAATCCACTGCCACCAAGGGATGTCCGACTTTCTGAAAATAGACATCTGCCTGTATGCGGAGTCGAAGATAAAAATAAATATATGAGATGCCGCAAAGAGGGCTGCCAACAAAAAACGCGATTCAAGTGCACTTCTTGCAATATATTTCTCTGCATTGCCAAAGAAAGACAATGCTTTTTTGAATTTCATTCTTAAATCATTTTTTCAATTAATATTTTCTAATTTTTTTATTGTTTATTATTGATTTGTAATGAATTAATGCATAATTTTTGTTTTACTGCCCAAATAAATTGAACTTTATAAAAATTTATATTAAACTTTATACGTTCCAAATGTCCAGCTGGCTGCACCTGCCATATCTCCATTGTCCTGCACCTGGCAAGAAAAATGTTTACTAATTTTTCTAAATTGAATGCAGCCAGTTCAGGAAAAAAAGGTTTTGAGAGTTTTTCTTCAGGGGGCCGCTTCCGGGACTGAAGAGGTTATATTTATTAAAAATCGTAAAAGCTTTAAAAACATCTGACACAGGAAACAATCGCTTTAAACGAGAAAATGGTTACAATTCGCGAACGATAGCAAAATTTAAACCAAACACTAAAATTTATTTTACATCGCTAAATCGGAAAATTACATAAAAAGTATGAAAAAATTAGCTATAATGATAAAGAATAAACTTTTTGTCAGGTGTTTAAAACAGGACAGAGCATTCCATAAAAAATTAGGTTTTTGAGCTCTTCCTACCTGAAATATTATTTTTTTGTTTTCTTATAAAAAAACTTGGTCTTATTATGTTCATTAAAATGGGAAATACTGCTTATAATAACTTGACCCTTTTTTTTTTTTATTGAAATACCCTTTTTTTGACCCCTTTTTCTGGAAAATCCCCTTTTTGTGACCCTTTTCGAAAATTTCCAACGGTAACCCTGACCGCAATATAGCAAAGTTGAGTTCTCGCAGACGAAGTAGTTTTCAAATACTAGAAGTATGTGCAAACATTTTTTACTGTTTGAAACTTTTTCAAAAAAAAGCAAGTACTGGCTGGAGTGTATTTCTTTGAATTCTTGTGCCCAAACAACACTAAATATATAAATTGTGCGACGAACAGTAAGGCATACTATTTGTCATTGTGGTTATACACAAACGTTTTGTACACACAGCAAAGTTATTTTCGGGAATACAAAATTTATTATTAAGATTTTTGTTTGACGTGCTAAATTCCCAATTTTTCATATTTAATAAATACACTGAAATTTATTGTTGAGGGAAAGCCAAAGAATTTAGAAAAGCTAAAAATATTATACAAATAAAACCCTAAAGCGACTAGAATTTTAAACACTCAAAGTCTTACTTGTAACAATATCAAAGCTATAACAAAACACCAACAATAAACAGTGAATTTATCTTTTCTTACATTTGATTTTTGTTGTGTGTTTGATCTCCAAATACATTTATACAGGCCTTTAGTATATAATTTTTTTTATATTACTGAAATCCAACCAAAATCACTGTTTTATTATAATTGAACTGTATGTATTCCTCTACAACCAACAACCTCTAAGCTTAATAAAATCAAGCCCCGCAAAGCTATTCGTCTTGTCTGCAAGATATATATACATATATGGATGGTTAGGTAGAAAGATGCTGTTGCAGTTGTTCCTGGTTTTTCGTGCGTTCATTCCATTGTGCCATTCGTGTATCTATTTTTCCGTGTGTAAAGGCTGTCGTTGTATGGTCTAGTAGCCTATTGTTATTTTTGTCTTTTTGTCTTGTATCGCTAATCGGTTATTGTTCCTGCCAAGTAGACGATAGATTGGTCTGCTGCAGCTGTTCCTAGATTATCGTGCTCTCTGTGTATTTTGGTGTAGTGGTGGGGATCCTTGCTAATCTTTTCTTTCTACCTTTTTTTCTATGGGGTAGCGGCATTCTGACCTTAACCATGACTGTCATTCGTGGACGGGGAGAAGCTCGCGCGTCTTTGTCGTGATTCCTTACAGGCAAACATTCCGATTTTGTTTGTCAGCTTTTTGTGCGTTTTCCGTCTCATTTTGTAGCATGAGCTTAATGTGTAGTTTATAGAACATGAGCGCCTTACTCGTCCGTTCAAATTACATTTGAAACAAAAACAAATTTCGAAATTTTGTTTTTGTTTTAAATGTAAGTTGAACGGACGAGTAAGGCGCTCGTGTTCTATAAACACCACATAAGGCTTGGCATCGTGTGACTGTACCGAGTTAAAGTTATTGTCGAATTTATATGTTTTATATTGGTAGTTTAAACGCCCAATTTTATGCGCTTAGAGATGGTTTTTATATTTACTGATTTATGGATTTAAACACATTCTAAACCAAAAAGAGTGTTTACACTGATTTATTAGCCCTTAGAGTAGTCATTAAACTTTACTTCAAAATGTTATTTAGCAACAACGCCTAAATCCTTAATCTTTTATTAAATCCAGATATTCGCGCTTAAAGCATTTTTTTTATGTTAAAGTTTCATTGATTCGAACATTTAAATAAGCAGACAGCACTATTGGAATAAAAATATGCTGTTATAAAAAACCAATAAGTTTTCGGCCTAAACTCACAACCTGTGTTCTTTAATCTATTACAAAAAAACGACTAAGGCTATAACGACAACGCATTGCACAAAAAGGCCTAACAAATATTTGACGAATATATTTAAAAAATAAGAACATTTAAAAAAAAATTTTTTTAAGAAAAGCTTTTCTTAAAAAAGAACATTTAAAAAAAATTTTGCCCACATGTACTGTCATCGGAAATATGTATGCCTGCAAAGTTTCATCCATTTGCATTGAGTATAAGGCGGTTAAATTAACGTTACAAGATTTGATTTTCCGAAGTGAAGCTAAAGAAAAGGTTTTAAAACATTTTGCCAGCCCCCCCCCCCCTAGATTTCATCCTAGCTACGCCCATGTATTCGTGTACTGTCATCGGGAATATGTATGCATTTTACCAAAAAAAAAAAAAAATTTGAGTTCTTTTGAGAGGACTATAATGGACCATTATTTGGTGACCGGTCATGAGAGATTCCACTCTACACACATGAGAGAATTAAACAAGAAGAAACATGTTATGCTTTGTGCAGTTTTTGGTAAAGGAATTATTTGATTTCAAATACTATAAAAACTGTTTCGCAAGCATGCTTAATTATTAATTTATAAATCTTTTAATTATTATTCTTGCAAAACGACAAGTGTTTGTGTTTTTATTTTCTTTTTTTTTCCTAAATATTTCAAAGTTTTTATTTAAATTTGATTATTGACGTCAAATGTCTTGTGGTTATATACAATTTAAACATAAAATTTCAAAAGTGTAACGGATTAATTAAACAACAATATTTAAATTTTTTTAATTATTTTCATATTTCAGTAATTTAAATGAATAGAAAAAAGTTATACAATTATTTCCAAAAAAAAAAAAACTTTATTTGTTTAATGGCAACAAAATTTCCTATTCTTGCTTTAGCATTAGAAAAACAAACTAACATAAAAAAAAAACTTTGTTAATTACCATGTAAACGTGTTTTTATAGTTTAATATAAAAAAAAATATATAAATATTTGAAAATTTAAAAAAAAAAATTAATTTAAAATTTACAATAATTTTTTTATTTTGAGTGAAAATCTATAACTTTTTTTTCAGTCACTACCATGGTGGAATAAACAGGTGGCAGCACTATGCCAGATGACGATTTTTTGCTCTTGCATTGTTTGTCTAGGCTTATGTCAAAGTTTTGTTTATGTTTACAAAAAGTCCACGTTTTGTGCTGTGATTATTGTATTTTATTAAAGTTTTTGATAATTTTAAATTAAAAAAGATTAAATTTACAAAAATTGGCTAAAAATTTATTTATTTCATCACGTTTGATTTTTGTTTAAAGTATTTTTTGACGTAAACGGTGATATAACTTTCATTTTTGTTGTATTTGTTGCCGTAACGATGCCACCTGCTTATTCCACCATGGTCACTACCACTTTTTATACAACTTTGTAATTTTAAACGAGATCATTTATTTTGAAAACACATTCAATATCTACACAATAATTATTTTGAATTTTACAATACTCTTCCACATAAAATTTTTATTACCGCTAATTCATCAACAAGAACAAAATAAAAAATAATTCAAGAAATCAACTCAACTTAAATCTTTTTTTTTATTTCCGTTTTTTCAAAGTGTTAATTTTATGTTTAAATTCATTTTCAAATAGTTTTTGTTGGAAAAAATTTTAATTTGATTTTCTTTTTGTTTTCAAAATGAAACAACAACTACAATAACAACAACAACAACAACAAACAAATGACAACAACATCAAAAAAATAGCACTCCCACGGATATCAAAATATTATGAAAGTGGTAAGTAAATGTTTCTTTTTTTTATTGTGTTAAGTGAATAAATAATAATTTTTTGTTTTTCCTTGTTTCTTTTTGTAAATATCATTAAGCATATTTATTTAATTAACTTGTGTGTAGGTGTGTCTGTTGTAATGTTTATAAATTTAAGTGTCCAATTAGATTTTAGCATTAGGTTTCCTTCTTTTTTTTTAAAGAAAAAAAAAAAAAAATGCATGACTGATTCTTTTTAAGTTTTTTCTTTCTTAGAAACTTAGAAAAAAATTATTTTTTTTGTTTTTTTTTTTTTTTTTTTTTAATTTAAAGCCAAATAATTTATAAACACTTTTCTTTTCCAATATTTTATTTACAGTAGGGGATCCAAATTCGTGGCGTTTGGGACGCATAGACGAGACTGATACTGAGACGGCTGTATGAGTACGTAAAAAAATCTTGCTATTGTATAGTGCTCGTCGTCGAACCTGTAAGCTTAGACTATGAAAATAATTTTGAGTATTATTAGTCATTAAGATACAAATTTTATTCAATAAATTATTGTGTACTGCAAGAAATAAAATGTTTAAAGAGAAGCAAAATTGTCGACTGGGAGGAGTTTATGAGATGATTATTTAATATATTACTAGCGGTTTTATCCCGGCACTACCCGGGATTTTCCAAATAACATTTAAATACTGGTTTTATTAATTTTTTTTAATTGTATAAGCTATTTTTTACCTTTTTCAAATAGTTGTAGTATAAAAGAATGTAAAAGTGAGAAGATGATCTTATTAAAATCCTTTGAAGAAAGTTTTCTTGTTATCATACTTGCCGATTTCTAAGAAGAAAATAAAATTTGGCCTACAAATGATATTTTTTTGGAACTGGAACTAAAATCTTTATTTAAATACTCTTCTCTTTCCACTCTCATTTTGTAAAAAAAAGGTATTTTACTCACACATAAATTAAACATTTTTAATTAACCACCAAAGTTTATGTTTATCCAAGTTTGAAACGCTGAGAAAGATTTGTTAAAGTGGTCTTAAATTTAGATATGGTCTCGGTTTAAGGTATATTCTCGTCTACATTTCCATTTTATAAAGTCTTGTGTCTTATTGTGGATTGGGATTATACCTGCATCACCATTTTTAAAATTATTTTTCAAAAATCGCTTTTAAACAAACAGTACCTAAAGTACAAAATTTTACCCTTTTTGTCCCACCAATTTAGAATTTTCCAAATCTATGCTTCTAATAGTAGTGAAAATAAGCCAACTTTAAAATGTTGATTCTGAAAATTGCTTATTTTAGTCTTTAGTATGGCTGATTTCATAAACGCAGTATTACAAAGCATCACAAAAAACTAAAGCGTTAAAAAGGCATTACAAATAAAAACAATGCACAAATTTCGCAACGTTGTGCAGTGAATACAGTTAGTCTGAGTTCATACAGCTCATGTCTTATTGACAAGATTGCTACTTTATAGGCAAGAGGGACGAGGAGAAAAGAAACGAGTACACAGATGCATGTACTGTATTTACGTTTTGCTTTATCATTCGTAGTTTAATTTTGTTATTGTTTTCAATATCAAAAAAGAACATGTCGTCAACATGACATGAATCATTTGAACGCCAATTCATGTTCAAAGAAGAAAAAGGAAGAATCTTGTCAATAAGACATGAGCCGTATGAACTCAGACTTACCATACTATAATGAACTCGAAGCATTGTGTACAGAAAAGTTGTGGAGTTTATGAAGCTATTCCATTTAGTGTTGCATTGCAATACTGCGTTTATGAAGTCAGCCTATATTTATTACACCGGATAGTAAAATTCCCTTTTTACCCATTCTCTCCCATAATACGCTACTATACCCAAAGGTTCTTAATTTGTTTGCTACCTTTATGTTAAAAAAAAAACATAAAGGCAAATCACGATGGGTAGTGCAAAGTGTGCAAACGATGCAAATGCCTGCAAAAATAAACACATTTGCACAACACAACAACAAAATGTACGTATTTGCAATTTGCTCTTTTTTACTTCGTTTGCACTAAAAAAAACCATGAGCAAAATTAGTAGTGCATATTTGCTCAGCTGCAAACAATTGTAAACAATAACATTTGACATTATAGGTGCCCATATTGGTTTAAAGAAAACTAATAAATTCAACATTAAATTTAAATTATTTAAAAAGAAAAAAATTTATTTCAATATGCTTGTGTATAATTGTAAACAAATGCAGAATTTAACAGTGCTGCCAATTTTTGGTTTGCCAGAATAAATTTTTAGAAAAGTGGTATGTTCACGATCAATCATAATATGCACTGCAAATTTGCACAAAGATCATCGTGATTACCCTTATAGGGGTAATAAATAAATACACTTTTGAAATTTTGTAGTCTAAATGGGGTTAAATTAAATGTACTCAAAATTCCATGTTTTACCAACTTTTCCTAAAGACCGATTTTAAAAATTTACTTGTTTGTGACGTGGCAATAAAATTTTTAGAAAAACAATTTTTGTGTCGATTACAAATGACAACTGAACTGAAGTTTAGTTGGAAGCAGCGAAATCGGGCAACTCAACTTCAGTTGTGTTGCCATCCGTAATCTACTCATTTGATCTAAAACCAAAATCGATTTTAGTTTCGCCATTTTTTTTTTTTGCTATTTTATTCCTTCCTGACCCTTAAATTCCGGAAAAATATGATCTATAAGAAATTCGCTAGAATATTCTATCTTGTTGGCGGTTCAACACTTTGGGCGTGGTATTCAAATATTTCCCTATATACACCAAATACGCACAAAAAAGGTATGTCCTATAAATGCCTAAAACTAGTAAACCAATGCACATAAAAAGATTGTATATACATAAAAACAGACGCACTGACGTCACCTTTCATGGGAGATTTCTAGAAACAAAATCGGTTCACGCATTACCGAGAGCATCAATTACACAATACAACTTATTTTTATATACATATTTAATGTAATATAGAGATTATTATTATTAAAATTAAGGTTGTTCACGTCACAAGTTGCATCCTTGCGAAAAAGCAAAAGTGCAAACACATAACAACAACTACATAGACAATTATTTGTACGAAATAGCTTTCTAAAAGAATTGTTTCTTTTGATATTATGCCTTCAAAAATATGCCTTCTGAAAGATATACTACATTTATTTCAAATAGACGCCCCAAAATATGGTGGCATGTCAAACCGTTCACTCCAAAAAGTGTCACAGTGGCCATGGACTTTATGACACTTTTAAAAGTGTCATAATGTCCATCAGAGCAGTGTCATAACGTCCGTCCATGGACACCATGACACTGGACGTTATGACATGCCACCCAGAATATTAATTACACATGTTCTACTCCCATCTTTAAGAAGGAAGAAACGGAGTTGTTCAGTTTAAAATTTTTTTGTTGTTCTTAGTGACGATCCTTACTCCCTTCTTTGGGATGGGAAAGAAGTTGTTCTATTTGTTATATATTTTTGTGGTCTTTCCTTACGTAACCGACTACGTTGCGGATCAGCTGTTCTATATTCCTTACCAAGCTTATGTATAAATAGGTACTCTTAAGCTGGAGTTATACATCACGCATTTTCGCCTCCATGCATTGCATGTTTTAATTGTTTTCTACGTTTTATGCGACATCACCACAGTTAAGAATAAAATTTAAATTGTCAAAATCTTCCGATTTGTTTGAACGCCGATTGTGACGCTTACAAAAGTAGAAAGTACTACTACTTTTCACATTCAACGCCTAACGGCATCTTTCGCTTTTGTGCACGTAAAACAACACAGCTTTACTTTTTTGACAGCTGCGTAGGCAGCTAGAAAGCGATGAATGCATGGTGTCGACCTTCAGCATTGCGTAAACGTGATGTTGCGTTGCGAATGAACCTGATAGTATTAAAAAAATTTTCCGTTTTATTGATAAAGCGAAAATTCCACCGACGTACATGATGTTTTTTTTTTTTCATTTTTATACAAAACGCACAAAAACCTACAATTTATTAATAACATACATACATATATAAATTTTGACAAATTTTCTGTTTTCCTTTTAACGCATTTTAAGACGTTAACGTATTTTTGGTAACTACCAACCATTGAAGAGGACCGCAACTTTCTTTTCTCTTTTAATAGTCCTTCATTTGAAAGCCTTTTAGGCTAGTTGTCATTGGGCTTGCTCCCAGTGTTAAAATAAATAATCATGGAAGGCGGCAAGTGCTTCTGTCTGCTAAATAGGGCCTTCTATTAGGCTTTTTTACTCATCCTTTTTTTCTGCTGGGTACGTAATATTCTTCTGGGCAAAATTTGCAAACGTTTTCTTATTTGAAATCATGTGTGCTTGTCAAAAACGTTGTTGCTTTATTGAGAACACTAAGTGAATATCTTGCTGTCATTGTGAAGGAAGCTTAATACAATAAAAAAAGTTGTATTTTTATTGATTAAATATTTAAGAAATACTTGAAAAAGTCATGAAAGAATTAAAGACATTTAAAAACACAGACTTGAAATCTTTTCCCCATATTCATAAACGATTCTTAAATTTACCAAACGTTTATTAAGCAAATTTTTCTTAAAAATTTGTATTGTAAACCTTTATTACCGCCCCTATTGCGGTTCCCCACTCAACTCAGTTTGGTCGTGTGAGAGTAAACCCAACTTATACACAACCAAACTCATTGTAGGTATTGTGATACCCAACTGTTTTTAGTTGAGTTTGCTATAAAGTTGCCAACTTAACATATCACGTTCGACAAATTAAAATTTTATAAAATTCAATTGTTTTTAACTTTTGTGTCAAAAAAAAAGTATTTATAATGGATATTAGTGTCGATTTATTGCATGATAACGAAAAGGAAAACTCTTGTATAGATGTGCTATGTACAAGAAGAAAATTCGTGATGATTCCAACCCTCTTGAACTTCCCAGTGCCAAGTAAGAACTTATAAAAAGTAACGAAACTTTATTGTGCCTGATGAGTTCTTCTTCTGGTTGGGGTAGCTGCCGGCAAATCTGCTGGTTGTATTATTCGTTCAACTGACTTAGTAAAATTGTCACTTGATGGTGAAATATTTTCAATTCCAAATACTTGCCCGGTTGGTGCCACTTGCAATGACAAGAGCTGATAGGCCTCGCCCTGTCGCTTGAGAGTTTCTTTTATTGTTGACAAGTTTTTGTTTATACTTGCCTTGTAGTGTATCCAAACCTGTGCCAAGAATATTGTAATTTTATTTATTTATAAGTTCAGTAGATTAAGAAGATTATTAGTGACTAAGAGAAGTACTTGTCTTGGTCCCAAACTATTTAACTCTACTGAAAACTCTTCCCATAACTCTTTACATGAATTTTTCATCATATCAAACTGGACAAGCCGCTAAAATTTTTAAAAATAGTGAAAAAGTTATTACAAAAATTTGTATATACGATTTCTCCTTCTTGTTTTAGATTTTCACCGAATTTAAATTTTTAGCAGTTGTGTGTATTTAACATTTTTGTCGACCAAGCTTTTACAAAGTTGAAAACGGCAATACCACGAAAAAGCAGATACATAACTGAATAGGCAACTGCCAGTTGAGTTGAGAATGGCAATGTGAATTTACCAAAGACAACCAAACTGTAACAAAAGTGGAGAACTGCAATAGGGGCATAGATTAAAAATATTTTTATGCATACAAACATATCGAGCCATAGCCGCAAAAAAAACTTAAGCGACAAAAACAAAATTTTACAGACAGTTTTTTTTATTTTATTTTAGAAAAATTTTGTATGAAGGTTGTCGCTTGAGATAAAATTGTTTTTGCTATAAAATCGTAATGGTACCAAGATATTTTAGGAAATGATGCAAGTGTTGCCAGTAAAGTCATTTATTAAAAAAAAAAAAACGAAAATTAAAAATGATGTCGCTTAAGCTTTTTCTGCAGTAAGGACTCGATATAAATCTATAAATTCAATTTAGAAAAAAGAATAAGGTCCAAATTTACAGTCATTAGTTAACTAATAGTAAGCTAATATGATAACTATTGGCTAACTAGCATTTCATATTTCTATATATTGATTAACTAACCCCCCGTTGCCACCGACATGTCATTCATTGAGAACGCAGAAGCTTCGTGAACCGTACATTGGTGCACAGCACCAGCGCAAGCACCCCCAGTTATGATATTTGTTGCACGATCTATAATTTCCTCCAAGTAGATCAATCTTCGTTCTATCTCGCCAGAACCTTCAAAGTTTGGAACACGAATGTTGCTTTTGGCATAGGCTTTAACTTTGGACCAAATATTTTCAATGGGATTTAGCATTGGAGAATAGTGTCCGAGCCGCTGGCGTACTATTGATTACTCTTTCAAGGTTTGAACGACAAGGTGCGTTGTCAGCAACAATCACCAAATCTTCCAGCAGATTACCCATATCTTGCCACTTTAGCATTAATATAATCACCCAGTCATTTGCTAAATGTGCAGTAAATAAACCCTTTCTGCGTTCCATGTGTACGATTCCTGTAGTTGAATTTGCACCTATTAAATGTATGTTAGGACCTCTTGATGCTGGAAGGTGTTGTACTGCTCTACCCCCAGCTCTTGCACGACCTATCGTTCGACGGCAAAACAAGTTTTAAAATTGGTTTCCTCCATCCAAACAACTTGCTTTCCATTTCTCAGCTCTTTTCCTTTTGTTTGCCTCAGAGTAACAGGTTTTATTGTTGCCAGAGATAACGATTTGTTAAAGTGACTCATAACCTTTTCTTTTAGCTGCATTAATGTTGTGGTAGAGTCTTCTTCTACCCACGAAGCATCAAATAAATTTCATCATTAGAAAGAATTTTTGGCTTTGGATCCAACAATATGTGGTCTTATATTTAATTCCTAGTGGTAAAGCCAAACCTATCCAATCTTCATCTCTGTTAGCACAATTAACTATTCTTTCATGGTCTTTTGCATAATTTTTTTATATTTTTTTTTTTCATTTTCATCTTTTCCAGCCACTATTGTTCTGCACATAAGACAAGCACTATCTTCAACATTCGTTATAGGCTGTGCGCACTTCTTGTGAAAGAAATGTAGGCATGGTAGCAAGCGTATAACTGAATTCCTTGTCTTATCAGATTGACAAATTGCACAATTATCCTTAACTCCCATTTTTGTTTTGATTCATGCCAATATGACGCTTTCTGAATTACAATTGACTAATCTGAATTACAATTTACGCTTTCTGAATAACAATTGACTAATCTGAATTACAATTGACTAATCTGAATTACAATTTACGCTTTCTGAATAACAATTGACTAATCTGAATTACAATTGACTAATCTGATTTACAATTGACGCTTTCTGAATTACAATTGACTAATCTGAATTACAATTGACGCTTTCTTAGTTATAACTGACTAATCCGAATAAATTTGGGCTTAAGACATTTAAAAACAGACGTAAAATCTATAAATTCATTTCAAAATATTTTGTCATATTCCATTTTTGTCGTTTACGAAACTGTTTTAGTATATTTTCGATCTCAAACTATATTTTTTCAAAACTTCAAGTATAGTTGATTTACCGGTTAACCCCATAACTTCGAAATATTTTCATTATAGAAATCTTTGAAAACTGTAATTATTATTTAATCAGCCTTATTCCTATTGTCGTTGTCGTAATCGATCAAGTCGTTTTTGTAAGAGATTAAAGAACACTGGTTGTGTGTTTCTTTAATCTCTTACAAAAAACGACTTGAGCGATTACGACAACGACAACTGGAATAAGGCTGAATATTCCGATTTATGTCAAAACAAAATGTATCGTTTGTAATTCTTTTATTAGGAAATCACTTGTAAAAATAAGAAGTACTTATTTAAAATGCCTTTCTTTTAAAAAAATCTTATTATTAACCTCAGTTCGAATTAGCTATTTAACATATTGTTTTTTGTAGTACATTTATGTTTAGCGAAATTGTTATACATATATATAAAATATTATTATTTTTTTTTAATGTATTTACAATTTAAGTATATAAAACAATTAAATTAAAACCAAAAGAAAACTAGTATAAACATATGTGAATGTAACAAAAAAAGAAGATAAAACGCAAATTGTTAAACTTAAAAAAGATACCAAAAAAATATTATTAATAATAAAAAATATTTAAATTATATAGTTTAAATAAAATTAGTAAAACAACAAAACTAATAAAAAAAAAAAGATTGATTAATCACCCTTATCGTGGTTGGCGAATTTAAAATACGCCTGCGACTGTTTGGTAATAGATTTAAGGAAATGAGTTCATGTTCTCTTTAATCTATTACAAAACAGTCGCAGGCGCATTTTAAATTCGCCAACCACGATAAGAGTGAATGTTGCATTACTGTGTCATAAATTCTTTTATTTTATTGAATGACCCATCCATGCAACAATTACAACCAACAATAACAACAATTGGTGTGTATCTTTAATTTTGTTATATTTTTTTAATGTAATTTATGTAATAACAATAAATACAACTTAATAAAAACCAAAATACCAACAAAGAAATAAAAAAAAAACGAAAACGAATATTTAAAATATTGTATGCGAATAAAAAAAAATTTAATTTTTGCTGTTTTAATTTATGAGAAGTCATGGTAGGGGCCTAAGAAAGAAATTTTGATTTTAAAATATGTACGTTTAACCGGTCAATGGTGTATCATCTATACAAATGCCCTTAAAAATATTTTAAAAGCAAACGATACACATTAGAAATTCGTACAGACAGAACACTCTAAATATTTGTCAGGACAGAACACTCTAAATATTTGTCAGAATCGAGAATTGATTTTAACTAACTACCAAAAATTGACCTACAGACAAAAGGGTGCTTTATGCTATATTCTTTAATACCCTTTATTCAATGTAATGCAGCGTCTTAAAGCAATCACTCACTAACAGAATTAAAAAAAAAAGTAAGAGTGCTATGTATATTCGGCTATGCCGAGTTTTATATACCATTCACCGTGGTGCGAAAATAGCAGAGAGTTATATAAATACCGTTCTTTAAATATAAATAATTTAACTTTGTGCCTGCCCACTTGTCCAATCCCGCCAACATTTTGTCGGATGTTGTGAATTAATAACCGTTGCCGTTCACCAAATATACAGAAATCTTTAATGTTTTTGTATGGGTAGTGCCACGCCTACTTGTCCAAATCCGCCCACATTTCGTCGGATACAGTAGAATCTCACAAATTTAAACCTTTATGTGCACCGGGCAGTTTGAATTTCTGAAAAGTTCGAAGTTCTAAAAATTGTTTTTTTTTTACAGAAATTGATAAAATTATAAAGAAACTAGTTGTGTAAGCTTTATTTAAACACAAAACAGTTTTTATTTAATAACATTAAATTAATTGAACACATTAAGTTCATAGAAAAACTTTTAAAAATTTTTATAATTATTAGGCACTTAATTGGTTTTTAGCATAAAATCAGTAATACTTGTTGTTTTTTTTTTTTTTTTGATTTATTGAAACTGAATACAACGATATCGTTACGGACGTCCAAAAGGTTAGACATGTGTTTACTAGAAAATATATCACTGGTTTTGCACCATTTTATAACATTATTGATGCCTTCAAGGACTTTTAAATGAGGAATATAGCTGGCATTATGTCGACGTCGCTGCAATCTAAAGCCTCCTTCCCTCGTCACTATTCTCTGCATCCGATCAGTCATTAAATACATCTTCATTCCATTCCTCGATTTTATTTACATTTTACAGAATTGTTTTTCCCGCGAAGCTCAACGCTTGTCTGCAGGAAAGAGTCTCTGGCGGGAATCGAACCCGCAACCCCGACGCTGATAGACTAGCTCACTACCAGCTAGCCTACCGGGGTACTCTACATTTTAATTCAAAAGATCAAGATTAATTTGAAGAACTTCATTGCAATCATGATTTCGTTGTTCCAATTGTGCTAGTGGCAAATCATCATCGCTGTCGTAATCGCCTGAGTCCCAATTTAATAATTTGGACAATGAATTTTTTAAAACTGTCTGTTGTACTTCATCCCAACATCAATAATTTTGCATCTCGATTGAATGCCGTTTCAAAATAACACCACCATCACCAATTAATTGAGATAGCAGCTTTCTTCTGTAAAAAAGTCTTGTAATGTTGCATTTGGCGGCAAGAAATATGCAATTATATTACCATCCAAAGTGTCTTCAGAAAATCGGATGACCTGTCTTTGAACAAAAAAAAAAATTAAAAAACATGGAACTTTAAATATGCATTGATTAAAAAAACTTCTTTGATAAACATGTATCTTGTGAAACCAATCTTGAAAAATCCACGCATATTTCGAAAAGTCATAATGAAGTGGGTTATTAAATCCTTTGAAGCTTCTTGGCTTTTTAGCTTTTCCAATAACCAGTGGTTTTAATTTGTGTGAGATTGATCAGAATTTGCGCCTAGAAAAGTTGCGATACGTACTTTTTGAATTTTAAATCCTAGGGCACTTTTTTCACAAGCAGCGACAAATGTTTTATCTGGAAGGCAACGGAAAAATTAACCGCTTTCATAAGCATTATCGATTTGGATTTCAATAACCCGATTTCCGAGACTTGCACGAAATCTGTGTAGAAATGGAGTTAACTCACCAACATTACTCGAAAGTATTTCACCACCAATTTTTAAAAACCTTATTCCATGACGTGTTTTAAATTTGGAAAACCATCCATCACTTGCAGTTAATGCATTTTCATCTTTATCGGGGTACACTTCACTAAAAATTGTCTTTGCTTTTGCTTTTAATACGGGTCCTGTCACTGTGTTCTTCTTTTCTCGTTGATTTACAAACCACTTATTCACATATTCTGCTTTATGTAAAGATTTTTTCTTGTTTCCTGATAGGTGCTGGTAATTGCATCCATTATTTCTTGTTTTTTTTTTTTTATTTTATGTAGCTGATGGAAGATTTTGGTCACATTAAAATCTTGAGCTAAACGATTTCCACTCACGCCTTCATTATTAATTTTTTTTTTTTTTATTTATGTATTTCATTAAACGTAATATAGAAAGCCTCTCCTGGCCAATTAAAATATATACATATTACAAAGCAGTATACCTGAATGCAGTTATAAAATATTTAATAATACAAAATTTGTTTTAAAGTCTTTTTTTAACCTTAGTATCCAAAGATAAGGTATTTTTTTACGTTTGTTTGTCATTTTTTTTTTTTCATCTTTCACGCGTATGAACACTTCACTTTAAGCTTCAGTCATCAACTGATCCAAATTTGTACAAGCCTATCAAACGCATATGCACGTATTGTACACGCCACGAATAACTCGGTGATTCCCTGTTTTATTTTACTTGAAAGAGCGAAAAGAAATAATTTGTAGTGAAAATACAAAAAAAAAAACTTCCAGAAACTAGAACCGCTAATTTTAGAGCGTTTAATTTTGTTTTTCGCTTATTAAGTTCAAAATCATAAAAAAAAATTTTGCTAGTAGAAATAAAAACAAAAAAAAAACTCCCAGAAATTTGAAATTAGAACCACAGGAAATAATTTGTAGTGAAAATACAAAAAAAAAACTTCCAGAAACTAGAACCCGCTAATTTTAGAACGTTTAATTTTGTTTTTCGCTTATTAAGTTCAAAATCATAAAAACAAATTTTCCTAGTAGAAATAAAAACAAAAAAAAAAAACTACCAGAAATTTGAAATTAGAACCACAGGTTTTGTAACAACCTACGGAAAACTCATTTTCAACATACACGTTAGAGGTGTTGAAAAAAATTATAGAGAATTCTTAAGTCAATGAATGGCCTAATTTGACTACTTTGTTAATATATATCATTTAATATGAAATTTGGTACCGATTCGATAAAGAAAAGTGTAGGTGGAAATCGATTGAATTGAATACAAAGCAAAAAATAAGTTTTTTTTTTCAGTTATTGTCGAATTTTGTAAACGTCGTAAAAGTTTTTACTCTAGATAATCACCCTTATCGTGGTTGACGTATTAAAAATACGCCTACGACTGTTTGGTAATAGATTAAAGGAAATTAAATCACGTTCTCTTTAATCTATTACCAAACAGTCGTAGGCGTATTTTAAATACGCCAAACACGATAAGGGTGAATAAATTAAGCAAAATGAAGACCCAATTATGTTTTGAAAAAGGTATAACAATCCAAAATCGGTTAAGAACTACAGTACTTTTCGCTTATAGTCCACAACTTTTGTGGACTATAAGCGAATTTGGACTATAACCGATTTTTTTTATAAGCCATTTTATGGATAATAAGTGAAACCTAGTATAATCCACATTTTGGTAAATACATATTATTTTCTTCAATAAATCCACTCTTTTTAAACGAAAGAAAAGTTTATTTAAAACATAACCAAAAATATTGATTTATTTTAAATAAATAGTTAAAACAAAAACCTTTTTTTAATAATTAATTTAAATGCTTCATTTTAATTCTTTGGATGATGAAATCAAACACAACATAAATATCAATTTCATAGGATCTTTACATGGGGTCTTCACCTGACAATTTTTTGTTATACCAAACGTCAAAGTCTATAAAAAACACTCTAATATTTTTATTAGCGTTTTTTTTTATAAAGTTGGACGTTTATTTAACAAAAAAATGTCAGACGAAGACACCATGTCATGAAATATAATTTGCGAAATTTGGCATTTATAATAGTTGCCAGAAAGGTAAATTAAAACATGTTGCCAGTTGATTAAAAATAAATACAAAACAGAGTGGACTATAAGCGAACATTTTTGCATGAAGAATTATATATGCATGCTAAGAAAATGTGGCTTTTAAACGAAAATAGACTACAAGCGAAATGGACCTTAGAACAAATAATTTGTATGAAATTCGAAAAAATCTGCATGTGAATATGACAGTTTTGGCTTATATCCGTTTTTGGCCTCTAAGCGGAATGGACTATAAGCGAAAAGTACTGTAGTCCAATAATAAATAATACCCCATATTATTAATGTGCCAATTATTACTTGACCGAGAAATTCGAGCACATGCCTTAACGACTTTTTTCGTAAGCGACACAAATACGACAACCTTTATATGTATGTATGTGTTTTTTTTTTGTTTTTTTTTCTATAGAAAAAACTTTCCTACAAAAAAAATTTTATTTGTACAAAATATTTAAAATACATTTCAATTCTAGCCTCAGCGCCGTAGGGCATTATTGAGGCAAGTTGGCAAATTAATTAATTGTCAAAAGTACAAATAAAGATTTAACTTAATGTTAAGATTATTAAATTACAAAAAATAAGTATAAAAACTGGTTTACAAAAAAAAAATAACAAATTACAAAAGCGTTTCAAAGTTGTTAAATAAGTGTTGTTTAAAAGACGATGTAAATAGTAAAATTCGATTAATTGATTTCAAATCTGCATGTAAATTATTGAATTTTACAGCACCCACGTAATCAATGCGTTGCTTGGTAGTTTCTAGTCTACATCGAGGAATTCTCAAATTTGATCTGTTTCGTGTGTTAAAACTAAATTGCTGTTGAGAAAATGTTATGCTTTGGTGACCAATAGGTTAATGCATTTAAAACCAAACATTAACACCTGATACTCATGCAATCCATAAATTGGTAAAATTGTTTAACTTATATCTTTATACAATGTGACAGTTGAATACAGTATTGGTAGTTTGATTTCAGTGACATGTAATTTTTATTGTAAGCATATATAATTGCTAAGTAATTCAAATGCGATTGAATCAAAGATTGAAATATCATCATCTTTGATTTAACATCCAGTTTATTTTTTAATTTATATAAAATTCCAATTTCTGGAGCTATTTTCCTTTTCAAATCGGTTATATGTAAATCCCATGACAAATTACTTTGCAATGTGATTCCCAAATACTTAACGGAATGGGTTTCATAAACAGCTTTTCCATTAATAAACACGTTGAAATCACTATTTATACTTAAAGCATGTGGTCTAAAGCGTATTAATTTGGTTTTATCCGGGTTAAGAACTAATCGATTTAATCGCGCAAATTCAAATATCAAAGCAGCATCTCTTTCAATTCTTGTTTTAAGTGATAAATCGTACTTGTAGGGGTAAAACAAGCACACATCGCACAGTGCTTTGTCCCCATATAACGAAGGGACATAAATAGGAGGAGTTGTCAGAAATTTTTGAAATTTCGTACACTAGCATAAAATAGCTTAGTTAAGAAAAATATGAATTTTTGGAGAAATCGGTTCAAGGACACGCCTACCTCCCATGTGTCCTGAAATGGAAAAATGTAATTTTAGCTTCAATAATGCCCACAAAACTACAAAAAATGGTCAGGCTAATACACACACAACTAGCAACGTGTGTGCAAATTTTCATTTAAATCTGAACAAGGACTCAAGTCCTGCCATATATCCTTTTTCTTAAAAAATTTGGTATGAAAATTGATATTTGTTAGATATGTGTGTGCCGAATTTTGGTAGAATCGGATTATTAATGTGAAAAATACAAAAACATAATTTAATAAAATATGAGTTAAAAACGCTTAAAATGCTCTTGCAAAAATAGCAAGTAAGAAAGTATAATCAGTCAAGCCCGACCATGTGATACCCTATAGTATAGTATTTAAAAACAAATTTCCTAGAGTGTAATCTATTTGGGACCCATGGGCAATCATGGACCCGCCAGAACAAAATTATGTTATGAGGTTAAGATTCGTTTAAAAGTTCTTTCTCCCGAATATTGTTTAGATATCTTAAGCTCCGTATATACGTTTTATGGGTGAGGGTTTATATGGAACCTATAGATTATTTTGGACCTTTCTGGACAACATTTTGTCATGACTTAGTAGCTATCGTAAAAGTCATTGTCGCCAATTTGTATGTAAATACTAATATTTTTAAGGAAGCTGGCATTAAAAGCTTTTTCGGGAGAATGATTTGTATGGGAGCTATGTTCAAACATAGAAAGATTCCAATACAATTTGATAAGCTGATTTTGATTGCAATAAAATTAGTTTGGTTTCGACCAAATTTAATCTTGCCGATGTAATAAGATGGCTTTTGTAAAATTATGGACCGATTCGTTCCATTTTTAATAGGCTTGGTCCTTGTACCAGTCAGTGCCTCTGGGACAAATTTCATCAAATTGTCTCCGAATTTGCGATCTGTATGCACAAGGTTGCATGGACCGCCAGCCGGCCGGACGGACATCGTTAGATCGACTCAGAAAGTGATTCTGAGCCGATCTAATGAATTATTTGGAATTCTTTCTTATTATATTCCTAATTTATTTTCTTTAAACTAATTTATTTATTATTTACATATGTACGTTCATATTTTTTAATTACAATAAATCATCTTCAGTACTGAATTCTTCCAAAAAAATATTGCCGCTCAATGAAACATTTGTTTCGTCATCTTTAACTAATACATTTTCTCTCAGTATATATTTCTCAACTTCTTCAAAAAATAAATTTTTTTAGTCTTTGGATTCCTGTTTGAAGATAACAACTGATCTGAGGAATGTATTAAATGAGTCATTAAATCTTTATGAGTGTCGTCGTGACGTTTTTCTCGTATGGGAAAGTCTGGTTTTTCTCACGATTTTGTGGTTGGCTTCCAATGCTTCTTCGGACAAGCACCCTGAAATTTATTTTAGTTATTAGTTACGTTTCATTAAAATTACATAAAGCCACTTTTATAACTTAATATTTCTTATTATGTTAGTTTATTTTTTTTAAAGCATTTTTTTAAATACATTTTTTTTCAAGTTGTGGTAAAATTTGTTCAATTTTTTTTCTTGTAGCTATTAGAAAACAGTCTAAATATTCGAAATCAGAAAAAACCCCATAGACGGTATTTTTCTTTTTTTTTTAATATTTCATCAAAGTTAGGAAATTTTTAGAGCTTAAGTAAATAATAAGCATTTTTCAAACCATTAAAAAATATGTATAGGAGCAGAATTCCCCTAAAATTTTTTTATAGTTGGATTAGAATATAGTTAGGTGTTACAGAAAAAAATTTTAATCTTGTAATCCAGAAAATGAATTTTTTACAATTATTTTCTTGAAACAATAAAAAACCAAGGGCATTTGTGATTTCAGCGACCTCTTATGCCGTAAAATGCAGGCAAACACAAAAAATTTTTTATACATATTTTGATTTTTTTAGTTTTTTATTGAACGGTATAAGTTTGAATTAATATTTCACAGTATTTGTAGTTAATTGTCTTTTAAACTCCTGAAAACTATCAAAATTTTAGCAAAAATCATAAAAATAGCCACTTAAAAAAAATTTTTTTTTTCAAGTTGTGGTAAAATTTTTTCAATTGTTTTTCTTGGAGTTATTAGAAACCAGTTTAAATATTCGAAATCAGAAAAAAACCAATAGACGGTTATTTTTTTTTTTTTTTAATATTCCATCAAAGTTAGAAAATTTTTAGAGCTTAAGTAAATAATAAGCATTTTTCAAACCAATAAAAAAACACTTATGAGAAAATAATTCAATAAATTTTTTTTACAGTTAGTTCTAAATATAGTAAACTGATGATCTGGCCTAAGCAACCAGTGAAATGCATAGGAATAGCTTATCCCATCAACAATAAATTTCAAGTGTTTTTATCAAGAATAAAAACTGGGAATTAAGCACGAATAACAAAATCTTTTGAAAATATAGTAAACTACTACAGAAAAAAATTTCAATCCCGTGCTTTAAAAAACAACAGTTTTACAACAGTTTTCCTAAAGCATGTAAAACTCAAGTAGTTGTTTGGCCATTTTTACTATAAATTCTCAAACTTTGGCGCCCTCTAGCGCCGCCAAAAAGAGTTAAATCTTAAAAATACTTCAAAATTCATTTTAATTATTTTGTTATCTATCGATCTGTACATTTTTAAGTACAATATAAGACTTGTTTTATTTTTGATTTATGTCTATGGGCCAAAGCACTGTGCATCGTCTGCAAACATAACAAGTTGCCCATCTAAATTTAGATTTTTTAAATCATTTAAATATATAGAAAACAAAAGAGGGCCCAATCCACTACCCTGCGGTACACCATAGTCAACAGAACCAAGAAAACTGTCCGTGTTGTTTATATTATGTTTAATGTTGTTTTCTATTAACGAAATAATTTTTAAACAATAAAAGTTCTCGTCCCTGAACACCATATTTCATTCATTTCTGTAACATTATTTCATGATCTACTAAATCAAAAGCTTTAGTAAAATCAAAAAATATTCCAGCAACTCCACTAGAACCTCCATCAAGCCCACTACAAATGAACTGTACTACATTCAACACAGCATCTTCAGTACTACAACCCCTTCGAATGCCATTGTCGTAAATTTTAATTGATATTGGCAAAAATTTGCAACGACTACGACTTCGATCACGACAACGACTCTCTTAAAAAGGCCGAATAAGTCAATTAAATAAGGCTAGATTATTTTCAACGGAAGATTACGAAAAACTACAGTTTGTGACTAAAGACCTTTTTGCCTAGCTTTAAAGAGTTACATATGTATGTAGTTCTGTCTTTTATCTGCACCGCTTTATCATAATAATATTTTACATAAATATGTTCATTAAAAATAAATAGTTTTAACGTACCCAATTGTTTCAAAAGAAATCATGATAATGAATTTATTTTTATACGTTTCGTAGCCGAACTTAGTTGAAATTGATAGTCATCTTCACACATATCGAATTCATCACTGCTTCTTTGTCGACGTTTTTCTCCAACTGGGCTTTTCATCCTTTCGTTTGGTCTTAAAAGAGACACTTTACAAGACCCTTCATAAGGAAAATCCTCTTCCATGGAGGTACAAATATTATTTATATTTTCTACCTGCATATTTTCCTCATCATACTCTTCATCTTTATTTACCGTATCGTTATTCGGTTTAACTGTTTTAGTTCGCTCTGGTCTCTGGCAAAGAGGCATCACGAATGTTTTGTAAACCTTTAGTAGCTCGTCATGGGTTAATTCATTCATGTTGTACACATGTAATTGGCGCTGTGGTTTAAGCAATTAATTTTTATTTTGAAAATAATCCTGAGTGAAATAACTTACTTGCTTTAGAATTCTTAAAATCTCTTCACGACTTAACAATTCTGATAGTGCGTATTCCATTTTAATATACTTTTTTCTTAAAAATCATAACTTACTAATTGTTTTGTTTACTTTCCCACAAACAAATGCAGTGGTGCCAACTCTTGGCGCACTAAACGCGTGATGTCCAGTAATGCCAACTTAGTGCTTTTGGCACTATTTATGGTGCATTTTGATCCCTCAAAACGCCAAAATTTTATCCATATGCATTTAATATTGAATAAAACTAACCCCTTTTTCTTTAGTAGAAGCGCTGACTTAATAACAGTTGTCTCGTTTCAATGTTACAGCTGTTTCAGTATCGCTTAAAGTTAGTAGATTATTATCAAACAAACAAAAAGTGAACGCCTTTAACGTGTTAGTCAAAAAATCGGAATTTTTGGAGCAAAAATCGGCACTTTGATAATTTAGGGGCAAAAAATCGGCAAAATGCCGATAAATCGGCAACAATGGCAGGCCTGCACTGGTGATGTAATATGAAAAACGTACTAAAAGGGGAATAATTGTAAAAATGGACGGTTTTTGTACATTTCAATGCCATTTTTTATAAAAGCGCGAAAAGTTCTAAAATATATTTTTCAAGTCAAAAAATTTGAAGCAAGAAATTATTAAAATATAGTATTGAGCATATTGAAGCTTTAAGTAGCATTTACATTATTTTATAATTGGTCGTTTTTAAAATTTACAGTTCTTGGCCATCCTCGTTTTTAAGACAGTTTTCACAACTCGATATAGCCAGAAAAAAAAGTAAAAACGGGCTAAATCAAATTATTGTGTTGCAGTTACATTGAAAAGGTATAAATCAAGCCCGAAAGGGACTAAGTTGGCATCAGTGAACAAATGTGCCAAATTAGTTTTTAAGGTACCCAGGCAAAATTTGTGCTTTATTAAAAATAAATTGTGTTCTTAAAAACTCTTGTGCTTTTTTTAAAATTCTTTGAGTCAAGTTACTATTTTGAGTTGTTTCTTCGGCGGGGGAATTTTTAAAATGAAATGGATTATTACCAGAGCAGCATGTCTACACTCACAATTGAGTCTACCTTGTGTAAATATACCTTGGCTTCTACGACATTTTGAAAATGAACTCGCAGTGGCATGTGTAATCACAAAAGTTAATGGCATGAGCTTCGACTATTTCGAACAAATTTATCTTTGATAATATGTATACAACAGTAGCATGCCACTACTTGCATGTGTAAAGGCAGGGTGAATTGAAAGCAGCCTGTGCTGCGGCCCATACATTTGCAATATTATTGTATATGATATTCGTAATATTATCTCCATTTTGTCGTATAGTATGCAATAAGTCGCACAATGGTTTCATACATTCTAATAGCCTTTTCACACTTGTCAACATTTAACATCTAACATTAATTTGCGAAGATGTTGAAATTTTCCCATAAGAAATACATAGGGCTAAAAATCTGAATTTTTCTACATCTTTACAGAATGTTACTATCTCGTTTTGTTCCCTTTTACATTTTTCGATTCTTTTAGTGGCATCACTGACAAAATGGCAGTTGCTTTGAAAGCAGCGTTACCATTTCTCAAGTTTTTCCTTTTTTGCAAGCCTTATTTTGCTCATTTTTGCTAAAATTATTTAACAAAAAGAATAAGAAATACATTTTGGTGTTGTCTCTTAAAATGTTGGTACTTTTGTAGAAAAAAAAGTATTTAAAAACAAAAGTTTTTTTTTCAGAAATGGTGAAATTTTTTGTTAATGGTAAATGTTAGATGTTTCAAGTGTGAACGTGTATTCCACATTTTCAACATCTTCCAAGCGTTCCTCCGAAATGTATGCAAGTGTACAAAGGGTATAAAAAAGGTGAACATAATCTATAGGAATAACATAATCAGCATTATACAATGTTGCCAACACACTTCACTTTGTTTTCGTTGTGCAATCAAAAGTCTTTTGATTGTTACCAATATATTGTGCCACCTACGAATATCACATACACATTGGCGATATCACTATACTATACGTAAAATTTAACAATTTTATTGCAAGTGTATGAGCCGTTTAAGACATTACAAATTGTTCGTATATTCGGGGGTTAAAAACTCTTTTCAACTTGTGGTACTTTATCGATGATAACACACACCTAACCAATACTACTCATCGTTAGTGTCATCGAGATTTTGCCACCTCTACTATTAAACCATATTTTTGCATTTACCACACTGTTATTTTTTCTATTACTGCCGACAAAATGTTTAAAAAGTATGTTTCTGTTTAATTTAAACTAACATTTACACCATAAATAAATACAATTTTAGATTTGAGGAAAAAGAAAGTGTATCTTCCATACAACAATTGAAGTCGTCTGTGCAAAAAGGTATACGTGCAAAATTGCTAGAAAGCTATCCATTGCTGGAATCGCACATTGATGTAATTTTACCAAAAAAGGATACGTATCGTATAGCGAAATGGTAAGATTTCGTTAATACGTTAAATATGTATATATGTAGGTATATTAAATAATTTTATTTTCGTATTTAGTCATGATCACATTGAATTGCTTTTAAACGGTGCTGGCGAACAGGTATTTTTCCGTCATCGGGATGGCCAGTGGATGCCAACACTTAAGCTATTGCACAAATATCCATTTTTTGTAAATATGCAGCAAGTTGATAAAGGTGCAATACGTTTTGTTCTAAGCGGTGCTAATATCATGTGTCCTGGTCTAACCTCACCCGGTGCTATGATGACACCGGCTGAAAAGAATACCATTGTTGCCATTATGGCAGAGGGTAAAGAGCATGCTCTAGCTATTGGCATTACCACATTGTCTACGACAGATATGTAAGTAACACGTTGCATCATTTGTGTGAGGAACAGATCAATAAATATTTTATATTCTTTTAGTGCTAAAATTAACAAAGGTATTGGTGTGGATAATTGCCATTATTTAAATGATGGTTTGTGGAAAATGAAACCTATTAAGTAAATTTGACTAGTCTTATTTTAGTAAACAATTTTTTTATTAAGAATATTAATTGCATTTTATATGTATGTAAAAATAAAAAATTCAATGATTTTGTCACACTAAGATTATGTATAAAATAAACTGCAAAAAAAATTGAATATTCTTTTGTACTTTAATTTTTGTTATTATTATTTTTCGGCAAAACATTAAATTGGAATCGCGTTGATTAACATTTTGAAACAGCTTTGTTTTATATGCAACGTAGCCCATAATGTAGAAAAATCTTTATTGGTTTCCTTCTCATTCTGATATTATTATATCTACTTTAGCTATGATATTTAAAATTTAATTTTTTTTCTTTTGAAAATTTGTTGATATCTTATATTCAACCCAATTATGTATAAAAATTCCCCGGGAGTTTTTTCCCTTTTCACCTTTTCCTATATAAAATCAATTGTAAAAATAGGAAAAGGGAAAAAACTCCCGGGGAATTTGTATTCATAATTGGCTGTTTAAAAAAAAGAACAGTTACAAAACGAAAAAATTACACATATGGACATTTCCATGAGAATGTCAACCACGACTCAAAAAATTAAAACGATTGAAACTTTTTTTCAAATATGGTGGAAAGGAAAAAAAACACCAAAGCTTTACTATGCCGAGGTATGTTATAGCTTATTACAATTTTTAAAAAGCAAAAAATAATAGTTTTAACTCACTTTCTCATTGATTCAGTTTTAGTAACTGCAATCGACAATTTTTAATATTCTGCCGATTAAATACAGATACTTGTAATATTCCAATTATACTTTAATATTAATGTTACAACAACAATGAACAAGATCCATGACGAAAGAAGAACAAATTTATAGTTCAATTAGCGGTATATTTTTGTGTTTGTTTTGGATGCTACTCTAGTGACACGTACGTGGTGCGAAAACATGATTTGTCTTTGTCATTTGAAATAGATCAGTCTTAGATGTTTCAAAATAAAAGTTCAAAGCTAGATATTTGCTGCAAAAAATATTGATCGGTATTTTTTTTTAATTGTTATAATAAAAATTGTATAAGCTTTTAAAGCTCGTCACGTACGATATTGTAAGTTCTAAAATGCAACTAAATGCATCATATTATGTTGGTATTTAGTTTAAATTTGGTCAAACCTTATTTTATTACAATCAAAATCATCTTACAAAATTTTTTTAGAATCGGTCCATATTTGACCATAGCTCCCATACAAGTGCTACCCCCGAAAATAGCTATAAGTGCCATAACTTCCTTATAAATGTTGGTATTTACATAAAAATTTCCGACAATGATTTTTACGATAGTACTATGTCATGAAAAAATGTTGTGCGCGTAGGTCAAAAATGAACTATGTATAGGTCCCATATAAACCTCCTTCCTTAAATCGGCTAGGGGCAAACAAATCTCATATTGATGGAGATAACTTAATAAAATTCGGCACTTTTATATAATTCTTTAACTCATAGCATAATTCTGTTCTGGTGATCTTGATTAGCCACGGGCCCCAAGTAGGGTATACTCTCAAAATTTTTTTTTTTAAATATTATAGTGTAGGGTATCATATGGACGGGCTTGACCGACTATACTTTCTTACTTGTTTGTTTTGAGTTTTTATATACATACATATATTTACAAAAAATATATTTCATGCCATGTAAATACTATAAGAGAGAAATCTGTTCATTATTAAACCACCAAAAAAAATAATTTTTTTTCCAATTACGGATTATAAGGAAAACAAGTAAGAAAGTATAGTCGGTCAAGCCCGACCATATGATACCCTACACCACAGTATTTAAAAACACATCATGCTTATGTGTCCATGTAAATATGGATTTATCTATGTTTATAAACTTGAACATAAAAATCGGTTTGAAAGTTTGTGAGAAGCAGAAATTGCCCCCTGCCTCCCCTTGTGGTCCTATTTTTTAAAAACTGTATAGCTAATGTGTCCCTATAGATATGGATCTATCTATGTTTTAAATTTCATTAAAATCGTTTTGAGAGGCAGAAATTGCCCCTATATCTCTCGTTGTCCGATTTTTTTAAAAATTTATACATTTTGTGTCCATATAGATATGGTTCTATCTATGTTTTAAATTTCATTAAAATCGGTTTGATAGTTTCTGAGAGGAAGAAATTTCTCCCTATCTTCCATCGTGTTCCTACGATTCGGCCCATTTTCAATAGGCTTGGTCCTTGTGCCAATAAGAACCTATGACCCAAATTTTATCAAATTATCTCGACTTTGCGCACAATGTTACATGGACAGCCAGCCAACCAGCCGGACGGACATCGTTAGTTCGACTCAAAAAGTGATTCTGAATAGATCGGTATACTTTAAGGTGGGTCTAGGACCACTTGTTTTAAGGCGTTACACACATCAGCACAAATGCATAATACCCTCTCCACTATTGTGGTGTGGGTATAAAAATATGTGGTTTAATGTATGAAATTAAAAAAAGGAAAAAACCTCCCACAATTCGCAGATTTTCGTATTTTTTTTACATTCAACACAAACTCACTTCTGTTTTATGTCACATACGATATGCACTTATTTAGCCCGATATTTTGGACAACAAGGTTCCGAATTTGAAAATTTTTTTTTTCATATATAGTTTCCTCTAAAAAAATTTTCCAGTTAATACTATTTTTGCAAAATTTGTATCTCTCTGAAGGCGTTCAAATGTCACGTACAATGTCATGGAAATGCCCATATGTATGTAAGTATGTTTCTAACGGGTCACTTACTCAACTTCAGTTCAGTTGCCATCCGTAATCGTCACATAAATTAATACCAATTTATCCATTATTTATTTATATATTTTAGGTTAAAAACACCCACTTTAATATTAAAATTAATATGAGGGAATTTACATATTTATTATAAATCGACTTTTATATAATCAGAAAAAATCTTAAGATTTTTCTTGAAGAAAACATCAAATCAGTTTATTGGCGGCAGAGTACGACCAAAAAACAAATCAATTTTCCATTTGTTGAATAAAACATTTTTCAGAAAACATGGATCTGCCAAATCGAATCAAAGTAATTTTTTGAGAAGTTACAGGTCGCAATTTTAAGGAAAATTAATTGGTCCAAATATTTTTAGATACCAAAATAAAATTAGAACAAACAAACTTATTGTTTAAATAACAAACGTCTTCATATTCTTAAGTAGTGTGGGACATGAATTTTGTTTCCTCTCTAGTGTTTTGAATTGTGCAACTTTTTTTTTGGTTTTTATACCCACACCACAATAGTGGAGAGGGTATTATGCATTTGTGCTGATGTGTGTAATGCCTTAAAATATTGGCCCTAGACCCACCTTAAAGTATACTGATCGACTCAGAATCACTTTCTGAGTCGAACTAACGATGTCCTTCCGGCTGGCTGGCAGGCTGGCTGGCTGGCTGTCCATGTAACCTTGTGCGCAAAGTACAGGTCGAAATTTTGAATATAATTTGATAAAATTTGGGACATAGGTTCTTATTGGCACAAGGACCAAGCCTATTGAAAATGGGCCAAATCGTAGGACCATGAGGGAAGATAGAGGGAAATTTCTTCCTCTCAGATACTATCAAACCGATTTTAATGAAATTTAAAACATAGATAAAACCATAACTATATGGACAAAAGGTATACATTTTTTAAAAAATAAGACCACGAGGGGAGATAAGGGCAATTTCTGCCTCTCAAATCCATATCTATATGGACACATAAGCTATACAGTTTTTCAAAAATAGGACCACAAGGGGAGGTATGGGGCAATTGCTGCCTATCACAAGCTTTCAAACCGATTTTAATGAAGTTTATAAACATAGATAAATCCATATTTATGGGGACATATAAGCATGGTGTGTATTTTAATACTGTGGTGTAGGGTATCATATGGCGGGCTATACTTTCTTACTTGTTTTTTATTGATAAATAAATATTAGCTCTGTTTCTTTACTCTACTTTGGGATCCCTCGGAATCCCAATTTGCACGAAAAACGTTCCCGTACTTTTAATTTGTGTAAATGAGAGCGGATTTGACAGAATAAAATTCTTATTCTTCTTGCACGAAACAGCCCAGACTTTTTCTTCGTGCAAATTGTGAAAAAATTGTCTGGGGAAATGGGACTTTCAGCATAGGTGCACGTAGTGCGGAAAGTTTTCTGACTGTCATTCACTTGGGAGTGACCAGTAACGATTCCTCTGTTTGACTGTCCAAGCAACTCACTACTCCCGGTCCTAGACCAAGTATTTCCCGGGCAATGGCTTTTCAGATTCCTCTGAAAGCTAACTAAAGTGAGAAGGCACCCAGTCATGTAGCCTGAATGGTTAAAGTACATCTTAACGTTTAAGGCAAATTACATGAATGTTTGCTGAAGCATGACTGCATCGTGGGATTGGACACGAAGATAGCAGCCCTATCACCAATCTAAGAAAGGAGGGCCAGCAACCCAATTTTCCGAAATATAATTTGCTAACGAATCGCCCAATAAACAGCCTCTAAATGAAAAACCGAAACCTTTGATGACAACCTTTGCATATCGAACAAGGACTTTGATTGGATACTGGAACGTTAGAACCCTTAGGGACAGCGATAACATCAGCGCTGGTATGAACTCCAAATACCTGCAAGTGGAGCGCGATATGTCGAGATATGGCCTTGAAATACTAGGATTGAGTGAGGTACGTTGGCAAGGTTCAGGAGAATTTTCGTGCCCTACTGGCCAAACAAACATGCTGTATTCTGGAAAAGAAATCGGTTCCACCCACGAATCCGGAGTCGGACTTATGCTTACACAAAATTCTCGAAAAAGGCTTATTGACTGGAAACCTGTGTCTGACCGAATACTATTCGCTCGGTTTGCATCTAAAATCAGAAATATTACAATTATTCAGTGCTATGCCCCAACGGAAAATGCCAAAGATGATATTAAAAATTCGTTTTATGACCAGCTTAATATTACATACGACTCTGTTCCACGTGGTGATATTATATTAATAATGGGTGATATGAATGCTAAAGTGGGCTCTGATAATGAATCATTGGAACATATAATGGGTAAACATGGAATTGGCACTCGAAACGATAACGGTGAACGATTTATAGATTTCTGTAAATCCAGAAATTTTCTTATTGGTGGTAAACTATTTGAACATAAGTTGTGTCATAAAATAACTTGGTTGTCCCCTGATAGGCACAATACAGCAAATCAAATTGATCACTGTGCTATAAGCCATCGGTGTAGAAAATGTCTCCTAGATGTACGCAGCAAAAGGGGAGCAGACATAGGTCAATCCCGAGACCACTACCTAGTGGTCGCAAAAATTCGCCTCTGCACAGCTGCGATACAAAAAAGGAAGACAACAATGGATGTCCGATGTAACGTGGGCTATTATTGCAGAAAGGCGTGAGCTAAAGGAAAAACTGGCATCAATGGATAACTCGGAGCTAAAGACGAACCTAGAAACGAATTACCGAGATCTACACATAGCAGTTAAACGAGCGGTGCGGAGAGATAAGCGTAAACATATTGACAACTTGGCAGAAGAGCTGAAAAGGCTGCACGAGCTGGCGACACACGTACTGTATTTAAGGTCACAAAGCAGCTAGCAGACCGCAAACTACGAACAGAACACCCTGTGAGAGATCTGCGAGGAAATTTGCTCAACACCGACCACGAACAACTCCAACGTTGGAAAGAGCATTTCTCTTGTGTGCTAAACTGTATCCTAGATACAACTCTTGAGCCTCCCCTTTTAACTAATACACCACCAATTATAAACACGAGGATTATAATAACACCTCCTAGTATAGCGGAAACTATTGCCGTCATAAAAGAACTGCCAAATGGAGAAGCAGCTGGTATCGATGGTATTCCAGCGGACATATACAAATGTGATCCGGCACTTTCAGCTGAAATTTTACATCCACTGATCACTGAGGCATGGGAAACCGAATTATTTCCGGAAGAATGGAAGGATGGCGTTGTTGTTAAAATCGCGAAAAAGGGAGATCTTAAAGATTGTTCTAATTGGAGGGGTATATGTGTATTACCAACCGTTGCCAAAATAGTTGCAAAAATAATATTAAACCGCATTAAAGAACATTTAGAGCAAACTATCAGCTCATGTCAAGCCGGCTTCCGCAGTGGTTCCTCTTGCGCTGACCATATTAGCTCATTGCGCATTATCATTGAGCAGTGCGTTGAGTTCAATTCCAAACTAAGTATATCTGCTATTTATAGATTTCGAAAAAGCGTTCGATTCAATTAATCGAGAATGTATTTGGTTAGCCTTGCGAAGAAGAAATATACCTGAAAAAATAATTACTTTGATTAAAGAGAGCTATAACCATGCCAGAAGCTTTGTCCTTCATAAGGGAAATCTTTCTGACCCGTTTATGGTAAAAAGTGGAGTGCGCCAGGGTTGCATATTGTCACCTCTTTTATTTCTTGTGGTTATGGAAGATGTTCTCAATGGTATTGAAAATAAAAGACAAGGAATACAATGGCAAATCAACAATCGTTACCTTAACTACCTGGCGTACGCAGACGATATTTGTTTACTCTCACACAAAATTATTGATCTTAGACAAACAGCTTCAGGAAAAGCTGCAATACAAAGGGCAAAAAATAAATGCAGCCAAAACAAAAACGCTAATTATCGGGGCAACAACAGTTCCCATGACCATCAACAACCAGACATTTGAGACTAGTGACCAATTCTGCTATCTAGGAAGCGAGATTACTGCAAATGGAGGAACCGAACTCGATGTAGTCGCTAGAATAAACAAGGCTAGGTCATCTTTTGGCTTACTAGCCCCAATCTGGCAAAGTAATAAAATCAGCCGAACCACAAAGCTGAGAATTTTCGAGGCGAATGTTAAATCGGTTCTCCTATATGGGTGTACAACCTGGAAGGTCACAAGTGACATTACCAGACGACTTCAAACGTTTATTAGCCGCTGCCTAAGAAGAATACTACGCATCTATTGGCCTAGTACAATATCAAATGCCGAATTGCTATCAAAGACTAACCAAATACAAGTAGCAACCGAGATACGTAAACGAAAGTGGCAGTGGATAGGACACACCCTCCGTCGAAATGACACTAATGTAACTAAACAAGCTCTTAGATGGAACCCATTTCAACAAGATGGCAGAGAAAGCGGCAGGCCACGCACAACATGGAGACGTTCAACGGAATCCGAAATGACCCAACTGGGTATATCTTAGAATGAACTTAGGTATATCGCTCAAAACCGGGTCAGATGGAGAACAGCTGTTATTGGCGCCCTATGCTCCAGTGGGAGTTAGAGGAATATATATATAAAATTGTGTAAATTGTCAAACAGATGTTAAACATAAACAAAACAATGAAATGCAAAGGAAAAAAATCATGAACCAAATTTTGGAAAAAGTGTTGTTGAGTAAAATAATGTACTTAAATATAAAGTTTTATGTAATGTAAGTTATTGTAAAAGTGTTTGTTTTGTTTAATTTTTGGTAAAATTAGTTTATTTCTACAGACAATATACAATTTTTCAAAAGTGGCATAAACTTTTATTGTTTTGTAAGGACTGTCAAAACAATGACTTTATATTTTGTGCTTAAAATTTGGGTTTTTCTGTTCCCGTACTTTTGTGTAATTTTTTCTCTTAATGAGAGAAATTTATGCTTGCTCTCATTTTCACGAACTTTACCCAAAAAGTAAAGAACCAGAGCTATTATATCGAGAGTTATTATTCAAATAGTGCTATCTGAAATTTTCCAAAAAATGTTTTTTTTTAATAGAAACGAGTTAACTGACTAAAGGGTCATCTGTCATTTAAATCTGAAAAAAAATTTCCCAAAACGTTTTTTTTCATAAATATTGTATTATCTTACACACACGTATTTTTTTTGGGACTATACCCAGCTAGCATTTTGTATCATAATCTAATCAGTTAGGAATCAGCTTCAGGGGCAAAACACCCGTATGTATATGAGCTCATCATTCATAAATGATACTCTCGTTGAGAGAAAATGGTACCCTACCGATGAATCACCTGAAAGAATCATTTGTGATACAGTTTTCTGATTCCTTTTTGATCATTTTAATATTAGTTTTTATTATCATTATTTAATCGTTTTTGTCTTATTTTTTAATCGTAAATTATATATTTTTTGATTATATGTCGAGGGTTATTTTTCAAATAGTGCTATCTGAAATTTTTCAAAAATTTTTTTTTACAGAAACGTGTTCACTTACGGAAGGGTCATCTGTCATTTAAATTTGAAAAAAAAAAAAAATTTCCCAAAACGTTTTTTTTCATAAATATTTTTTGTGCTATCTAACACACACGTTTTTTTTTGGTAAAAAAGTGCTATCTACATAAAAAATATTACTTCATATAATAAAATGATAAAAAGTGTTATTACAAAGTAGACATATTATACATCAAATGGTTAGGAATTGTGTCTAGATTTAATAAACTACAGTATTCCACGGATAATTACCTCGACAAAAATGCCAATATTTTTGGGTAATTATGCGGGGTAAGCATTTAAACGAATACGCTTAACTACCTCGTTGAGGTAATAATAAGAATACGTTTAACTACCTCATTGAGGTAATTAAGCGAATTCGTGAGGTAATTAGACGTATTTATTTACAAAATAACTTAACTTTGATGTATGAAAAAATTTAAGAAAGGAATTTTTACATGTACCAGCTAAATCTTAAGAGATAGCAATAAAAACAATGGGATTTGTTGTCATAAATTTTATCTGCAGTGCTTTTTGAGATGTCCTATCATATCCTACTACTACTCATGGAAGCCGTAAATATGCAATTGAATGGTTTTTCTTGTGATACCAATGAATGCAGAAACAATATATTTTTGCGCTTAGAGCTTTTAATGAATTTTGGTATCGATTTGTTTGTAAATAATTTCCATATTTTAACCATTGCTGCATTTTTATTGCACACATATTTTAAGTTTTTAAAACATATTTTAATACATGTTAAGCAAAAAAAAAAAAAATTGCTTTAAATTCTGGTTAACAGATGAATTTTCTGTTGCTTTAATTTCGCCACCTACATTAAATTTTCGCTGTACAATTTTAAGCCAAAGCAAGTTTTTGTTGAAGATAAATGTTTTTCGCAACTTATAACATAGAAACCTAGACGCATCGTTTAGTAAACGATCGAATCAGAAACACTTGTTTAAGTAATCTTTTCGTGTCCGTCCGTCCTTCCATCTTGCTAGTCATACAGTCCATGTAAACCTTGTGCGAAAAGTAAAGGTAGCAGTTTTTAGATAATTTGATAAAATTGGGTTAATACGTTTAATTGTCTTAAGAACAAAACCTATGTAAATTGTAAGAATATAACTCTATATGAATCTTGACCTCATAACATAACTTTTAATGCAAATATTAATTTGTTGAATATTTTGCTTTTAATCAAGCCATATTTTGTTTTTTAGACAAACATATTTATTAAAAAAAATTTTAGTGCATATTTTGAAATTATTAACATGTAAAACTTGGTTGCATTACTTGCTGTGCTTTTGTCAAATAGTACTGAGGCAATTAAACGAATGAAATTTAGGTATCATTTTGTTTTGGGAGTTAAATTTTTAAGGAAATTATCCGAATCGGGTAATTAAGCGTATGGCAATTAAACGTGGATTTTTGTTTAAAAAATTGAAGAAAAAAAACGGGGATTTAAAACTCGAGGTAAATAAGCGTGAAAGGTATTTAAACGTGGGGTAATTAACCGGGTTATACTGTAATATAATTTTAAAATTCGTTGTAGAAATTTTGCAAAAAAAAAACTGCAAAAAATTTGTCGATGAGTTTTTGTCTATAGTAAATATTTTTTTATTTATGGAGTTTTTATAGCAACGTGTTTACTGACTGAATAAAAAATCGTGGAACTTAATTAATTAAAGTCTAAAAAGTATTCATTGCAGCTCATTTTATTTTTGTTCAAATAGTGCTATCTGCTTATTTCAATGTTCAAGTCGATAAAATTTTAATTTGTAAATAGTGCTATCAGACATATAAGCGCGAATATCATGAATTAAAAAAACATTAATATATGTATGATTTAGACGTTCATTTTTAATAACATTGTAAAATAAAGTTTAGTTATTACTCCTAGAGTTATCGAATAAATCAGTTTTTTCGCTCTCCTGTAAAGTTGTGATTTTTCAGATAGCACTATTTGAAAAATAACCCTCGATGTATTTCATATAATTTTTTAATTGTCATGTTTTTTAATTTTTCTCCGATGAAATCAGCACCATTATGGCTTTTGAACCAAACAAAAGTAATTGGTTTTTCTCAAAGAAGAGAAGAAACAATTTGCACTAACATTTATGTTCATAAATTGTCAATAATTTTTGGTCTTCTTTTTTAGCAAAGCTTTTTATTTGTTTTGCTGACATGAAAGTTTCTATTTTTATTTTTTCCATTTGGCATAAACAAAAATTTTCAATATGTATTTAAAAATCATTATTAAAACATATAAATGAATCATATATGAATCCTTTTTCAATCACTCAAGTGATAAATCAGGTGGCGAATTACGGCATTCGATATCAATCGAAATTTCCATTTAAATTGTATTGTAATTTCGATCGATATCGAATGCCGTAATTTGCCCTCAGTTTTTAATCATCAAAACTGATCTGAAAAGAATCATTTGGGTGATTTTTACAAAAAATAATCAACCAAATGGGGTGAATAAAATAAAAATTTCAAAAAATAATACATATAATTTTAAAATTCGTTGTAGAAATTTTGCAAAAAAACTACAAAAAATTTGTTATGAGTTTTTGTCAACAATATAAATTTTAATTTATGCAATTTAATCTATATAAGCTTATATTATTTAATAAAATTTTACAAGTAAATACATTGGAATTAAAAAAAAATTAACAGGGGCCTGATTCTGGCAGTCCTGATCGAGTATGTACTTTCTTGATTCGAAAGTGTTGAAATAACATTTTCAATCGTATTAGTTTTGTTTTTATAGCTTTTATATTGTGAAATTATTGTCATTCTAAAGAAAATATTTGAGCTGAATAAACGTTCTTTCTTGCTTAATTATTTTTATATAAACTTTCTGTGTCCTTATTGTTGTATATTACTAGAGGTTATGGGCGATAGTAAAGATATACACGGAATTCCTCAATTTAAAGGTGAGGGATTTGACGACTGGCAGTTTCGGGTGAAAACTCATCTGGATTCACTCAACTTATTGGATGTTCTAACCGGCACTCCTCCAAGTGATGCAACTGCTTTAGGAGAATTTTCTAAGAAGGACAAGAAAGCAAAAGATAGAATCGTAAGTTTTGTTCATTCGGATTGTTTGAGCTTTATACGGGAAAAAGAAACTGCTTTTGAGATGTGGACTAGTTTGCAAGCCGCCTTTGCTAAACAATCTGTTGTGAACCAACTGCTTTTAAGAAAGAAACTGGTAAAGTTAAGAATGAAAGATGGGGACTCAATTGTGTTTTGAAAACTTAATTCGTCAACTGAAATTGGCTGGTGCTAAGATGGAAGACTCTGATGTATTGGCACAGCTATTTCTAACACTACCAGAGAAATACTACCCTCTCGTTACGGCTCTACAAAATGTAGAAGATTGCAAATTAAATTTAAATTTGGTGAAAGAGCGCTTGATTTCAGAAGAAGCGAAGTTTTCTGACCGTAATAGTGAAATCCGCGAAGAACAATAAGAAGAGATTTAAAGGAAAATGCTTTAAATGCAATAAATTTGTTCATCAAGCCAAGAATTGCTTACAGGGTGAAGCAAAAGTTGCAAATACCAAAGCGGTTTCCTTCATGGTAAAAAGGAAAAATTATGATAAACGGTATGTTGCTGATAAAATTAGTTATAAATTAGATTCGGGTGCAAGTGATCACTTGGCAAATCAGAAAACATATTTTTCTTTAATTAAAAAGCTTAAAATTCCGGTGGAAATAAATGTTGCTAAAAATAATGAATCAATAGTTGCCAATCATGTCGGAAATATAAATGGTATTACTGACAAGGGGGTTGAAGTTACAATAAAAGATGTTTTATATACTCCAGACTTAAGAGATAATTTGATATCTGTGCGGAAATTAACAAAATCTGGTCTTTCAGTAAATTTTTTAAATAAAAAAGCTGTAATATTAAAAGGTGAATTAGAAATCGCAATAGTCTATCTTATTGGTAACTTATATGAATTACATTTAAATTGTGGAACGGGTTATGCGTTATCGTGCAGTCAAAATGAATTCGAATTGTGGCATAAGCGTCTGGGGCATATTGGTATTTCTGGATTCGAGCAGCTTAAGAAATTGGGATTAATAAATCGTGAACTGAAACGAAATAATCTTGGCTTTTGTGATGTTTGTATGGAATCGAAGATTTGTCGAAATACTTTTGATGGTACAAGACCCAGAGCTACAAGAGTTATACAAAGAATTCACTCTGATGTATGCGGACCAATCACACCTACAGCTTGGAATGGTTCAAATTATATTGTTACATTTATTGATGACTTCACACATTTCGCAATGATGTTTTGTATTAAAAAGAAGTCAGAAGTTTTTGACAAGATTCAAGAATATGAGGCCTTGGTAAGTGCAATGTTTCCTGAATCTAAAATATCCACACTTACCATTGATCAAGGAAGAGAATACTTTTCATTGGAGCAGCTTAATTGGTACAAGACTAAAGGTATTCAAGTCGAAACTACTGTTTCTTATACCCCACAACAAAACGGGGTTTCGGAACGATTCAACAGAACAATTTTTGAGAAGGTCAGATCAATGCTTTTAGAATCTGGAGTGCCAAAATTTCTATGGAACGAAGCTGCTTTAACTGCGGTGTATATTATTAATAGATGTCCTACTAGAGCAAATAAAGAAGATGCCGAGTTATGGTATCGTAATAAGATGAACCTTCAGAAAATAAGAACGTTTGGATGCAAAGCTTATTGTTGGGTGCCATATGCCAAGCGAAAAAAACTTGATCTAAAAGGACAGAAAATGGTAATGATTGGTTACGCTCCAAAAGGCTTCCGTTTATGGGACATGGAAAACCGTAAAGTTGTTTTAGCTCGTGATGTTAAATTTGAGGAGACTCGCTATCCCTTCAAATCGGTCATAAAACCCTTAAAAATTCCAAATATAATTGAACGAAACAGTCACGAGCAAGAGGGGGAAGAAATTGAATATGTTGCTGTGTCTGATTCCAATCAAAAAATTGATATTTCCACTTCAATTGAATCCCCACCAGAATTTAACATAACAGAAGATGAAAATATATCACCTACTCCAGCCCTTGTGTCCGATGTTATGAATGGAGACGAATCTAACCAAGAAATATCTAGAGATATATCGCTTTCGGAAAACGAATTACGAAGAAGTGGAAGAATAAGTCGATTGCCAGGCAAATTTTTTGATTATATAACTGGTTTCAATGCCGAGGTGATTAAAAATCAAGAACCTCAAACATATGCTGATATTTTTAATAGAGACGACTCAAAGCAGTGGGAGAATGCTATTAAAGATGAATTAAATTCTATGAAAGTAAATCATGTTTGGGAGGAAGTTAAAGTTCCACCTAATGTCAAGTTGCTAAAATCGAAATGGGTGTTTCGAATAAAAGAAGATCACAACGGAAACTTAACAAGATACAAAGCACGATTGCTTGTCAAAGGATTTCTTCAAAATTACGGCATTGACTACTGGCAAACATATGCTCCTGTTGCGAAGTTATGCACAATAAGGATAGTGCTGGCTATTGGCCTTCATTATGGTTACAAATTTCATCAACTGGATGTTAAAACGGCATTCCTACATGGAGAATTAAAGGAAACCATTTACATGGCTCGACCGGAAGGTGTAAAAGGAAATAACGACGTATGTTGCAAATAAGTGAAATCACTTTATGGTTTAAAACAAGCTCCTAAATGCTGGAATGACAAATTTAATCACTTCATTGAATCATTAGGTTTTTCAAGATCAAAACATGACTACTGTTTATATGTTAAAATCGACAAAAATAAAACTGATGCGTTGTATTTAATTTTGTATGTAGACGATCTGCTAATTGTTGGAAGTAAAATTGAGAGCATAAACAAATTAAAAGCTGACCTTAAAAAAAACTTTGAAATGTCAGATTGTGGCGATTTAAAGTACTTTTTAGGGATGAAAATTACATTAAGCGATGGAAGCTTATCTAAATTGCAGGAGTCGAGTATTAACAAGATTTTGAATAAATTTGGAATGTCGGGGTGCAATTTAGTAAAGACTCCAATGGAAAAAGGATTGCAGGTGGAAATTAATAGAACCGACCAAGGTACAAACCAACCATATCGTGAACTTTTAGGTAGCTTGATGTACATTATTTTGTGTTCACGACCAGATATATGCTATCATGTCGGCTACCTAGGTAGGTTTCAACAAAATCCAAACGATATACATTGGCAACATTTGAAGAGAGTTTTGAGGTATATTAAAGGAACTTCGTCTATGAAATTTAATTTTCCAAAGAGCAACAATGAACCAGTGATTGGATATGCAGAGGCAGATTGGGCCTCAGATATATCAGATCGAAAGTCAGTAAGTTGATACTTATTTAAAGTCTATGGCTGTACAATTTCTTGGTGCAGTAAGAAGCAACAAACAGTAGCCACATCATCGTCAGAAGCTTAATACATAGCTCTTAGTTTAGCGACAGCAGAAGCTATTTGGATAAGAAAAGATCTCAAGGAAATAGATGACAACTATCAAATAATGATTTTTGAAGATAACAGAGGATGTATATGAATGGCAACAAACCTTGAAACGAAACATGTAAAACATATAGATATAAAACACCATTTTATTCGAGATAATATTGCAAGTGGCATAATAAGTGTTGAATCAATACCTTCCGAGATGCAGTTGGCAGATATTTTTACAAAGTCAACAGACTCCTGTCGTTTTGTTAAACTACGTGATCAACTTGGACTAATCGATTGAAATAACATTTTCAATCGTATTAGCTTTTGTTTTTATAGCTTTTATATTGTGAAATTATTGTCATTCTAAAGAAAATATTTGAGCTGAATAAACGTTCCTTCTTGTTTAATTACTTTTATATAAACTTTCTGTGTCCTTATTGTTGTATATTACTAGAGAAAGCAATTTAATATCTAATTATTTCAGTCAATACTGAACGAATCGGAATTATGTTTTCAGTGTTGTAATGCATTAATTTGAGTTTCACAATACTGAAAAAATAATTGCGATTCATTTTGTATCGACTGAAAGAAGTAGAAATTAAATTGCCTTCGAATCGTGAGAGTACCCGATCACGACTGCCAGAATTAGGCCCCAGATTAATAATTTCGACGTTGTTTTTTAAACATTGTAAAAGAAAGTTTTATTAATATTCTTAGAGTTTACGAAAAAATCCGTTTTTTCGCTCTACTGTACAATTGCGATTTTGCAGATAGCACTATTTGAATAATAGCTCTCGATATCCATTTAATTTTTAAAGCCTTAGTGCCATATTGGCTTTGTAGAGGCTATATCATTATGTTAAATACCTTAATTATTATTTACAATATTTATATTTACATATGTATAAGTATATAGGGGATTTCATGTAAAGTGACCCAATTTTTAAATCGATGTCTTCCGATCTGGATGAAATTACACCAAGGTTAGTCCCAGTGGATAGGAGTTAGAGGGGTTCAAAGTTTGGCATTTTGGTCACACAGGTGTTCTTTCTCATCCATGTAACTTATTACCTATTGGTGTAAGCAAAATTTGTCCCTAGTAGATTCGATAGCTATTTGATCAATCTTTTGAAACATTTTATTGTTGTTTTTTTAAAAATTTTTAAATTTTCTTTTTTTTTAATTTAAAACTTTTTTTTATTTTTTTTTTGCGGAATTTTTTTTTTTTATATAATTAGGGCCTTAAATTAAACAATGATCCGAAAGGTTTAAAAAATATCTCATTAGCATTAAACAATTCTAATCGCAAATATCGCGACTACGAACGCTAAATTTGAAAAACATCTATTACCATTGAATTCAGCGTACTCGAATTAACTTTACCAGTAGGGTGCTAGCTCTTGTTAAGATAATAACGGTATATTATTTCGAAAATGGAGAAAGTTGCACAACATACTTACAGTGAGCGTCAAAATAAAGTGTAAAGCTTGTTTTCGAAAATAAAAAGTGTTAAGTTAAGTTATAAAAAGTTAAATTTCTACTTTGCCAAATTTCATCAGACTTCAAGCTTGCTTTCATCTGTGAAAAATACGTTGCTCCAAAAATTTACGAAAACATGTTGGGCAAAAAAAAAACGTGATAAAAGTAGAAATAAGAAATTCAACGGAAAAAATATAGTATCTAAGTGAAGCGTGTTAGGTTTGGTTTTTGAATTACGTCCTAAGACTGATGGATTAGCCCAATAGTCGCTCGATATCAACTCAATTAAACATCTGGCAACATTTGGACAGACAAATTAAAAAAAAAACATAAGCATCAAGCACTCTCTGAAGAAAATTCTGCAGGAAGAGTGTCCAAAATTGTCTCCTGAGCAAACCTTAAAATGGGTGGAATCGATGCCAAAGAGACTAGAAGCCGTCCTAAAAGCAAAAAAAAAAATCAAACAAAGTATTAGCCACTTCACTTTTCTTAGTATTTTAAAACTGTACACTTTTTTTTGACGCGTTAAAAACGGAGTTAATTTGTTTTTTATTGTACTGTTTTTGTTGTTTTTGGAGTATTTCAAATGTTTAATTTCAAACTGTAATAACATTGTCCAAAGTTTAGTAAATGATAATAAACTTTTAAAAATTTTTATTCTTTTAGTAAAAAATAACACTTTTTATATTGGAAATCCAGTTGTACACTTTATTTTGACGCTGACGTATATTTGTGTAACTCAAAAACTGTTTAGTTTATTGAATAAACTAAAAAAACCGAAATTCCGCAATGGAATAACCTCTAAGTAAGGTTAAAAATAGAACTTTAAATTTAAGAAAAATAACCATTTTTGCAAATAAAAAAATTTAGGATTTTTTGTTTTTTTAAAACGGCATAAAACAATTTTTTCTACACTTAAAGAAAACAAAGTTTTAAACAAAACATTATTAAAAACTGTCTTCAACTTTTGATTATATTCACAAAAGATGAACAATTTTAGTTTTTACAATAACCAGACGAAACTAAAAAATTTAAATAATTTTTTAAGTGAAATGGCCGTATTCATAAAATATGTTTGAGGTTTATAAAAAGTTTATAAATTGAATTTTATATGAAAATAAGTAACGTTGAAAATCAGCTGATTCATTTTGTTGTATGTAAAGCAATTAGAACGATTACAGTTAGCAGTAACACACAGAAAAAAATCAATGTAAATTCGTTCAAAACAAGGTTGATTTTACATTTTTCAGTAGTGATTTTGCTTCATTGTTGTTTCATATTAGTTTAACATGATTTTACAACAACGATCATCACGCTATGCCCCCGGGGGCCGATCACTTTTCGTGAATTTCACACACACACAACACGAAGGTTAACGAAACAATTGTAAAAATCCACAATTTTAAAAAACAAGAACAAAACACATAGTAAATGTCTCAAACGAGTAAATTTATTTTCCTCTCTTTGCACTTTGCACTACATACACATTTTTAACTGTCTCTCTTTGTGATGACCGCTGTTTTACAATAACTTGCGAACAACATTTTTTTCTTTTAAAATAACTATAATTCATGTTAATTTAACATTGTAGTAAAGTTAGAGCAAAATGTAATTAATATTGAAATAACAATCCGAATCACGTTGAATGAAAGTTATTTAAAGTTGAAACAACGTGAATTTCATGTAGAATCAAATTGGTTGGAGTGTGATATAACTGTGTGAAGACAACATATGCATTTATTTAAGAATAATTTAAAACACTTACCCCTGTAACACATGTTTCACTTATTTTGTATCTCCTTTGTTAACAGAAGCATCAGCCGAATGGCCCGATATAGTTTTCGTCATCATTCTACTTTGAAAACTTGATGTACTATTTAACTAAATTATTTTAATTAAAAGAATACGGGAATTGTGTTCTTTTTATAATATATTTTAAACATGAAAATAAAAAGATGTACATACTTAAGTGTGTATGCATGTTAATTTAACAAGATAAACTTTTGATTTTAATATAAAACAGGTTTTTATGGATTCAATATTGAACAATGTTATTTTCACAGTGAATAATATTAAATAAACGTGATTTAAGATTATTTTAATATTTTTCATTTAAAATTAATATGAAATAATGATAAATTTAAATAAAGGGCATACTTTTGCAGAAATTTACCATGATTCTCAAACAACATTTCGCCATGTTATTTTAACATTGGTATTTTTTTTTCTATGTGAAGATGTTACGTCTCAATCTGTAAGAAATAGATTGGTCTTACTTTTTTACGGTAAGGTTACTGTTACTATTACTCCCGGCTAACTTAGCCCTAAGGGGGTAAGTTTTTATTATGAAATTTATTTTTTTTCCTCCTGCAAATTCCAACAAATATCCCCTTAAAGCGAATTGAGTTTTTTGCCACTACTCCAGTGTTTGAGTCACACGCCATGTTCACCAGACTCGGCTGATGATTATTCATTAAATTTTATTGCATGGGAATGTAAAAAATGTATTTTCAATGACCTTCTGACCAGTGTTCGAAAATAAACACTAAATGTCGTTTCTTAATGTTCGGTTCGGTAGATTTGTGGAAAACACAAACGCTGATAGTGTTTGTGTAGAAAATCATTAAAAAAAAATAACGTTTCCCTGTTAGTCATCTTTCGAACACAAAAATATTAATGTTTTTATCAAACTCAACAAAAGATGTGAACATTTAATTCCGTTCGTTTTTTTTTTGAAAATCGACAAACTTAAATGTGTTCGTTCGGTTCGGCTCATTAATGTTCGTCGTCCCTTTTGGCTGGTAAAGAAACCAAACATTTTTTACAAAAACAAAATACACACACGAAAAAAACATTAAAGAACATTAAAATATAATGTTTGTCTCCAGTATCACTACAATTGTTCTGTTTTTTATCGAAGAACCGAACATTATATAATGTTCGGTTCTTTCTTGAAAATAGTTACGAATGGTATTAAGGGTTGTGTATGTCTACACAATCACTATAAAACTAGATATCGTTCCTGGGTGTGTGAGCCGAACGTTAAATAATGTACTGTTTATTTTCGAACACTACTTCTGACGTTTAAGTAAGCTTAGCGTTAACCTTCGCCTTAGCAATACCCACCGGGGCTTATTTCTTAAATAACTTCCTTAAATTTGGTTCAGTATATAGGAAATTTTTACTATCTGAACAAATTTTTAAGTTCTTAAAAAAAAACTAAAAAAAAAATATTTGAATGACGAAAACTTGTTCATCGCCGCATGGGTATTGGAAAAAGATGTACCTAAAAACCTTTGGTAATGCAAAGGTTAAAGGTAATTTTATTGCGGAATTTGTTGTGTTACCTCCTTCATTTTCGAAAATTTAAAAATTTAGCACCCCTGGATTTGGCATATTCGAATTAGATCAGAAAAAAGTGTCAAATTCGAGCACAGTGTTATTTAACGTTAAGTTTAAAACCTAATTTATATACATGCATACATATCCAAAAACTATTATTATTTAAAAAAATAAATAAATGTATGTAAATAACCTTTCCTTATTTCAATCCTTTGCATTTAAACATACAAGTTCAAAATCATTAAAAGCTACAAGAAGCAAACGCTCATTAAAAGGATGATGACGGAAACGATTACTAGGTGACCTTTGTTGTAAGTATGCATAATTTATGTCATAAAAACATTTATTCTTTATTATTATTTACCCATACAAGGAGCCAACAAAGTAGATAAACCACCTGTTAATACGGAATCAACGTGTGTCTTCTGTATATACTACATATGTATGTATGCATGTATATACGCCATCATCATCATCTCCATCTCCTCATTTAAAGATACCAACAGGCTTCAAGACAATTGGTGAGTGGATATAACGACTCACTGCACTCACTACAAGCTGACTCAAGTCCACAAAACAAATCAACAAGAAATCAAAACAAAATAAACGAAATAAATTGTATTTGTAGGAAGGAAAAAACAACTTGAGTGTAACAACAAAAATACAAATAATGAAGAACAAGAATAACACTAAACAAAAAACCATTTAAAAGCAAATATATTAACAACAACAATAACATAAACTAAGAGGGAATTGTCATGAAATATTGATTTTTTATATAATTGAGATAAAGTACAATCACTCAATCGCACACACATACACATGTGTTATTCTCCCCCTCGAAAAAGGACATGCGCATCGTTAAGCAATTGTTAATTTTATAAAAGAGATGGCAATACATTTTAAATGAAATGATACGTTTTAATAGCTAAAGTACCTTAATACAGAAATCTTTTTTTAATAATAATTCTATTATGTGCAAGCCGTGTACGCGGCGTTGCCCGTCCACAGTTAATTTTTGACTAACTCTAGAGCCGGAGAGGTAGAAATTGTTAATCTGTCTCCTATTATTCCAAGGTTTGAAATAAATATATATGCCCTGTGTGTTAAATTTATTCTGATCTATCTATGAGTCAAATTTCATCAAAATTGGTGAGATACTTGTGGAGAGGCAGTAATTCCCCCTCTTGGTCCTAGTTTTATAAAAATAAAAATCATATATTTTCAATTTTATCAGCTATTTAGACGATAAAGCGTACCAAACGCAAGAGTCATTATCGCATTCGATCAGGAGACGGTCGAGCGGACAGATAGACTGGAGGCGGAATAGACGGTGAACAGCGTACTCACGTTAAAATGGATGCTATTGCTTTAATAGATCTCTTCTAAAACGATAATTAATTATCTGGGTATAGAATGTTAAGCGCCCCTGGACCCTATCCTAAGCACTTAAGTGGAAGCTTATAAATCATATGTCTGCTAGGAGGTTCCATTCTTCATTTTGTTAAAAAAAAAAAATTAAAATCGGTAGTTCCGGAGATTACCTAAAGCATATAAACATGCAAACTTTTCAGCTTAATAATATTATAAAGATTACTAGTTGCTTTGACCCGGCTCTGCCCGGGATTTTAGAAAGTTTGGGTTTATTGGTGAGAGGGGAAGAGAACAGGCTATTTCTGAAAGAAAACTTATATATTGTGAACCCAGATTTAGTCAATAAGTCTGTTGGAGTGTATTATAAATAAAATTTCTTATAAAACTCGAAGGACTAAAAAATTCTTTGGCGGCTTTTTATAAGAAAAAGTACTCAAAATGAATACTTTCATCCCTGTTCAACAGTTACTGCCAACTCATTGAGTACATTAGTTGTGCCAACTAATAACAGTTACAAAGCGAGAGTCCATGTAGACACAAGTGTGAAAAAAAGTTAATCAATTAAAAAAAGCATTTTTAAAATATAAAAACTTCTTAGAAAATTGTACATACATACATATTAACAAATTAAAGAAAAAAATCAAGTTGAAAAAGTGCATGAGAAACCAATTTTCTATTATAAGTATAAAACTTTAAACAAAAAAATAGAATATAATATAATAGAAAAACCTAAAAGTATTGTGAAAAGAAAACTTTCAAACCTTGAATTTTATTGTGTAGTAAAAAAGGGTACATTTTTTTATGGGTACTCGTGTGTGTACTTCTTTTACTCCATGAAGTTGAGTCATCGTAAATAGTGCAAACATACATATGTATATATGTACGACTGTTTGTTTGAAGCCAAAGGCATATTTGAATTAAAAAAAAATATTGCTTTTATGAGAAAGAAGTTTCATGATTGCACAAAGGACTTTTTAGTTCTTAAGACTCCAGGCTTTGTGGTAGTTGCTCTAGTCGTCGTCATCACAAGCGTCATTAACAAAATCCTAAATATTGATTTATTTGCTTACAGGACTATCAAGGAATAACTGTATCAAGTTATAAATATTTAATTTAATGAAAACTTAAATATTCACAAAGAGATAAATTTCGAATAAAAATAATTTAAGAGATCATAGAGATGGAAGATTTATTTCTTTTGATAATCAAAGAGTCAACGGGGACTAAACATAATGCCCTGCGACAGACTGCACAAATAGCATACGGTAAGTTTTAATTACAATAATAATAATTTCAAAAACTTTAAACATGCGTAGTTTCTCGTTTCCTGTCTTAATGTCCTTCCGGTGCACAGTGGGGATTTCTAGAAAAATTTAACTTCGATTTGGGAAGTAGGGTGCCTTAAATATAAAATAAAATGCAAAAATCTTTATTTCACTAATTTCTAAAGGTACCTATCGTCTGCTCAATATTAGGTCCGTTTGAGTACTTTTACAGTGAAATGCAGTAAAAGAGTTTTTTTTTACTCTCAAAAAAAGTTTTTGACCAAAAAGAGGAAGCGAACGGAAAAATTTTAAAAATTCTTTAAATTATGGGAACAGTTGATGGCCAAAAAATGCAGTGTGGAAAAATTGTTTCACTTTTAACTACTTTACTCCTTTTCTTATTGTTACTCGCTTAAGTTCTTTTTATAACACGAACATTTAAGGAAAATACAAACAAATTTGTTTATGTAATTTCTCCTTTTTTATTTATTTTTTTTTATTTTTTATTTTCTTTAATTTTGCTAATTTGTTTTGGTTAAAGTTATTTAAAACTACAAAAATACTTATTTTTTGATAGTGATTACTTAAAAACAAGTGCAGAGCTAAGTACCCAAATACTTAACAATTTTACAGCTCCAATAAATTAAAAAAACCCCTAAGTTGACTTTTTGTTTCACACAGAGAACATTCCCCAAAATTTTTCACCAATTAAAGCATTAAATAAAATCAGTTTTGATTAAAAATTTAATCAAGTGAATTAAACTATAAATTGATACTATTAATTTGTTTACTGGTGCAAGGTTTTGTTGCTGATGCGTGATCGCCACAACAGTTGTGCAAAGTTTGAATTTTTAAACACCAGCTAAATTTTAAATTCTGAAACTTTTATAAGCGAACATAAAATAATAATGAAAATGTTATCAACGAGAGCGATGACAAATTTTATTAAAAATATTGAACTAAAAAGTGACAGTTTTCTTAAAAATTACAAGAAAAAGCACCAAAAAAATAAAACAATTTTTTTTATGTTTAAAATTGTCAACATTTGCTGCAGTGCTGCGGCATCACTGCATAGTTCCGGTTCACAAATGTCAAGTTTGACTCGTCAAGTCTTAAGTTTTAGGAGATAGGGGAAAATAAATGGCATTCTCTTTTCCCTTCTCTCCTAAAAGCTCAAGAATTGCCGAGTAAAACTTGACGTTTGTGAACCAGCACATAAAAAAAACTTTTGACATATTAGAGTGATGCCAAGTTTCTAACAAGTGATGCATTTAAGGGCATAATGAACCACACAAAATGCTTGACAAACACACCCATTGTTTCCGTTTTGTGTTTGCCAAAAAACAACAGAAATATTCTCCGTACAAACATAAATTTTTCATTTTTGATTTGTTTTCAATAAATGCAGACGCCAATAGTGCTGCGGCAATTTTTTTGCTTTTTGCTTAAAACTGAGAACTAATATAAAATAAAGGCAAAGAATTTAAAGAAAACAGTGATTTAACAACGAGCTGTTTCGTAAGCAAAAAAAAAGTTTGACAAATATCCAACACGTCTGCCAAATATTAAAATTTCTACAAACATTGCTGTAAATGTTTGTCCCAACAGCAAACGCCCCCCCAACTATTGGATACCAGCAGAATGCTGACGAGGGCCGTGGCGGGCAAGAAAATCTATTACATTCTGCTGGTATCTAACAGTTGTATAAATTTTCTGTACAATTTACTTCACTGCTAGCCAAAGAATAGCTAAAGTAAGCCTCGTAACAGAAATATACAAACGAAAATTCTGATAGTGCATAGAAAATAGTCCTGGAAAATATTGAAGGAATAAGACTATTAGAGTATAAAGCTTTTAAAATTGTAATTTGACTTACACATTCGATTTATTATGAAAATTTATAAAATAAAATTAAAATAACACCACCTGATTTGAATCATTTTAAAGATTTAATTTCAAAAAAAAAAACAGTTCCATGGCCCAATAGGTAGGTGTGCGCGCAACTACAACAAGCATTTTGTTTGTGTAAAAAATGATAAAGATGTCGAGAACAAAAGCAATTGTTTGTGTAAAAAATGGAAGAAATGTCAAAAACAATTGCTAAAAAAAACAATTGCATGTGAAAAACACAACTCTGCAAAGAATCAGCAGGCGTTTAGAGCAGACCTACTAATTGGACCATGAACAGTTAAAGAAATGTTTTTATTTCGGCATAGGTAAGTGTTTTAATGTGATTTGAAAAGCAAATAATTTGATGCTGATGATTTGATTTTGGGGTCTAATCACCTCATTCGATACTATCGTATCGATTAAACTATCGAATTTTTTTGCATACGATAGACACTGACGTATCGAATGAAAACTACATAAATGTAATGTCGAGTTACTCGATATCGAATGCTATTATTTCAAATTCAATACATTTCATAAGATATCGAGTTTCATGATACCAAAATAAATAATTTTTATCAATTTTGCTCGATATCGTATGCGGTGACTAGACCCCTGGCTTAACACGAAATCAACAACAAAAGTAACACATTTAACGCCAAAAAATCATATTGTAACCTGACCAATAAAAACTTTGGTATTAGACTGTGGACTTGGTGCCAATGTTTAAGCAACTAACGGCCATTTTCACCAAGTTCGGTTAAAAATAACTTTCAATTAAAGTTCCGGTTACCAATACGTTTTGACAGCTATAACCGATGCTTAATTATAACCGAACTTGGTGAAAATGGCAGTAAAATTATATTACTTAACTGACTTTACGCAGAGAAAAACATGTTTTAATATGGTCACCTCCAACAACACTATTTTTAAAGAAAATTTTGATATATTATGTTTAATTTAACCATATTGGTTTCAAGCCATAAAAGCGTCATCAACAGGGAAACCATGAATATGCAAATGCATGTTTTTCCTTGTGCGACCAATGAAGTCACAAACAATATATTTATCCCTTTTAGAGCCTTTTATGAATTTTGGCAACGATTTGTTAGTGCATATTTTTGCATATTTTACCGTTTGCAGCATTTTTGTGCATAATTTAGTTAAATGAGCATTTTTGCAGAATATTTTAAGTTTATAGCGCATATTTTGCCATTTTAAGGCATATTTTGCTACATGTTCAATTTGTTTAGATGCTTATAGGAGCTTTCGCAGAATTTTTTTTTTCAAAAGTCTGTTAATTCAATTTCGCCATCTAGATTTAATGGCAAAGCAGACAAAGCATATTGTCATTAAGGATAAATGTTATGCGATGTGTATAATTCAAAGAAATGTAGACCAATCTTTTAGTATACCGATCACTTGAAGTGATCTAACGATGTCCATCCGTCCGTCTGGCAGGTTGTCTGTTCACGTTAAACTTGTGCGCAAAGTACAAGTTGGTTTTTAGGTTTTTTTTTTTCAAATTGTCAAATATTTTGTCTTCATATTACCAATTTTTGATTTTTGATGGCATATTTTTAACATTTTTCAAGGCATATTTCCCATTTTTTACTGCATATTTAATGCGCATAAAACGTGTTTTTTAGTGAATATTTCTGGTTTCCCTGGTCATCAAAATACACTTGTAAACTTCAAAGTCGTTTTTCTCCAAAACTTGTTTTCTTCCCATAGGTCCCTTTTAACTTTCCGTGTCACATTTAATAACACAGTCCGACAAAATTAAAAAAGATTTTTGCTTCCTTGAATTTATCAACTGATTCTAGTTAATTTGGGTGCGCTGAATTGAAAAATTTTTTATTTACTGTTATAGTTAATGCAAAAAAAAAAAAAATTCCCCAATTTTTTTAAGTTTTTTTTTTATTTTAATAAATCTGTATGAAACAGTTTTACTTCTTTTTATTTTTTTTTTACATTCGTATGGAAAAGTTTTACTTTTTAAATACTAAAAAAAATTTGGGAATTTTTTTTTTGGCAATAACTGTAACAGTAAATAAAATGGTTTAATAAAAAAAAAATTTTTGGAAAAAAAAACTTTTGGGTAATTGGTAATTGGTAGATAGAAGAGACAAACTGATTTCAGTTTTGTATTCAGCGCACCCAAATTAACTAGAATCAGTTGATAAATTCAAAGAAGCAAATTGAGTGTTGGCCTGTGTAATAAATGGTTTCAAAAATATGTGTGTAAAGATAAATACGTATTTTACTAGCGGAGAACTATTTTCTTATATGGAACCGGTTAAATTTCCCTGAAAATACTTCAAAATACATTTTGTGTATTGCAGTAGCAATGTTAAAACACAATGTTAACTGCAAACAGTTGCTGTTAAGAAATTGTGGTAGATGTCTCCGCTAATTAAATACGTATTTATCTTCCAACCCATTCCAAAAATTACTTTTAGGAAATTTTTGTATCGATAAAGACATGCACACCTACTTCAGGCTAGGGATGGGCAAATTGGAAAAAATATATCGATATATACCGCATCGATATTTTTTAGGAGTATCGATATTTATTATTTCAAAAATATCGATATATCGAACGTTTTACCAAATTAAAAAATTTAACATATTGTACTATATATATATATATATAAATATATATATATATATATATATATATATATATATATATATATATATATATATATGTATACACATATATGCACAAATCTTATTATTCCAACTATATATAGGCACAAATATTGTTCCAAAACCGCATAAAATAAATCTTTTCAAGTTCGTTTGACTTTACTGTTTTAATTAGAAATCTGCATGGGGAAAACCCCGCTTCTTTCTTAATTCTTCTTCTAATACATGCAGTCAACAACTGACATGAAATGCTTAACATTAACACTGATATGATGTTGTGTTAAGTATAGAGTCATCATGTTAGAGGTTTTCTTATGTTATAACAGCAAATCATGTCAGTTGTAGACGGGGAGTTATAGATCTTCATATTATATGTATATAGTTAAAAAAAAAATTATGCATGCGGTGATGCCAATTTTTAAATACATATTGTTTGAAAAACGGCTAAAATGTTGAGTTTTTAATGAAAACTGACTTTAAAAAATATCGAATTCGATAGTCGTATTTCAACATCGATATATCGGTATTTTAAATATCGGCGATATATATCGATTATTTTTTTTTAAAATATCGATATTTTTTGACCATTCCTACTTCAGGCACCTACGTCGACAATTGTGAATTTAAAAAGTATTGCGTTTTCTTTTAAAAAAAAGTGTCAACTATTTAAAAAAATTTTTTCACAAATTATACGGGCATGCTCTAGGTATTTTACTGAAGTGGATTTCAAATCGAGCAAAATTTAAAAACGAACCTGTACTGAAAGTTCATACAAACATTCCATTTTAACAATTTCAATTAAAATTAAAATTTTGTATTCCCAAAAATTACTTTGATAATAAACAGGCAAGTGCACGGCTGAAAAAAACTAAAACTGGCAACACTTTATTATTTAAAGCAGGTTGTTTTGGTTTGCATTTTGTTTTTTTCTTAACCTACTTACAACTACAATTAATGTTGGAAGAATTCCAACCAATTGTAGTGGGGAATGTAAGAACAGATAAACTCACTGTTTATTGTTGATGTTTTTGTTTAAACTTTGATATTGTTACAAGTAGAACTGTTGCATTTAATTCTTATACGCTTAACAGTTTTATTTGGTTTAATATCTTTAGTTTTTCTAAAATCTTTCGATGAAGTTTCCTGACGATCTGGCCTAAGCTACCAGTGCAATGTGCATAGGAATAGCTTATCCCATCAACAATAAATTTCAGTGTTTTTATCAAGAATAAAAATTGGGAATTAAGCACGAATAGCAAAATCTTTTAAATTAAAATTTTGTATTCCCAAAAATTACTTTGATTTCTTATGATCTCTTAAAGTAAATTTGCTTTATCTTATAACACTGAATTAAGAGCTTTATTTTTAAACAATTATATGTTATATATGTAAAAGTCGGAATAATGTAACTTTGCAAATGTTAAAATATATATAAAAATACCAGTATAAATTTATGTTGACAAAAACAAAATTTTTAATTTATTTACTTATTCATAAATATATGAACTATTTCAAGGCGAATTTATTACAGGTGGTCTTAAAAGCCTTGCTGATATTAGCTAAAATCACTGTTGGATGTCAAAATTTTGTTTATTCTCTTTTATTTTCTTTGTTTCTGTTTTGTTTTATTTCTGTTTTTGACATTGTACAATGATTTTACAAAAACAAATTGCTTGTGGTTTTTGTACGAGTTGTACTTGTGGTAGTACCGAGATTACCTGGGATGAATTCGCCTTGAACTATTTCAAATATTTTTTTTTTAGAAAATACTGAAAAAACGTAACCTTAAGCAGCTCATACACTTGCAACATAACTGTTCAATTTTATCGCCAATACGTATGTGCTATTCGAAGGTGACACAATATATTGGCAAGAATCGAAATCAGAAAATAAGTGCAATATACCGTGAAATGTGTTGGCAACAATGTTGTTTTGCTTTAAAGGTTATGTTTTTTTTTTAAATAAGAGTTGCGCCATATTTTAATTGAAACCATTGCGCCACTTATTGAATAATATAGGGCAATATAGAGATAACTAGATGACCCGTGCGACTATTTCGCACCGTAATTTTTATCAATGAAAATATTAATTTTTTAATTTCTAATTATTTTTCGTCATTAGTGTTAGAAATAAGCTTTAAAATGAGATATCATTCATTAAATTTGATGCGGTGGTATGGGAGATATTTGCAACCGACAAAAAAAAGTGCTTTAGAAATAATATAGATGATATGGCGAATAACATATACAATCAAATTGTAAATGGATGGGGCGCTTGACGCTAATGTACAACAGAGATATTGTTTACATGTGTTCCTTATATAAATACTGTTTGCTATTAAATACTTATATAAATGAATTCCAATAAAATATTTGATGTTCTTTTATTTTCATAAGTTATTGTTTTATTTTTTTTAACAAAAAGTACTATTTTGTGGGAAAAAATACTCTTTTAGTTGAAGTTCAGTACCAATTCAAAATTTCAATTTTGCAACACTGATATGGTCCCTTTTAAGTAGTAGTTAATAAAATGGTCACAGCGCAGACACCTCAGGTAAAATTTATCAACTGAGTGCCACAGAGTCACTCCTAGTGGAGTAAAATGTAGAACCGACCCCCTTTAATTTTTTCTTTCCCGACATTTTTCCCGAACATACTTACCCCCTATCTGCATTTCTTGAGCGGGCTTCCACACAAAGTTTATGAAATTTGAAAAAATGAGCCTCACAGCTCCTACGATGCCCCAAGATGGGTCAAATGTATGACCCACCCTACTTTCATTCCCAACTTTTGTTTCAAAAATATTGACACGTTGTCTACATTTCTCCTTCCAGTGTGCGTCGTTTTAAAGTAATTTTATTGACATACATATGCCTATATCTAGTTAAAACCGAATAATATATGTATATAATATATAATAAATTTTTTTTTTAGATAAATTATATCGTCAACATGGTATACATCGAGATCCATCACATGAATTACGTTCTGTGTGCTTCACGGCACTGCAAATGGCATTAGATACGAAACGACCAAAATTTGTAACAATGGGCTTAAATGGATTGCATGTAAGTAAACTGAAATCTTAAATTCAATTCAAAATATTACACACACACTCAAACATACTCAAGTAGATATACCTACATACACATATGTATGTACATATTTACATATCGTCGCAGGAATTAAAGAACGATGTAACTGACAAAAAATAGAAAATACGTTTTATTGCATAATTTTAATCAGAAAAAAATAATGCCTCAATTGGTCCCGGTCCCATATTTGTATGATGAAAAAAATTCACTTACGCAAAAAAAAAAGCCGCGGAATCACCGGGAATAATAGACTTGAGAGGAAATGTTTACAGTCAATATATAAAGCGAGTAAAAATAAAAATACATTTTTAAAATCGTGTTCCTAAGGTGTATGGTTTTTGTGATATGAATTTTTTTCTACCTTCTTTCATACAGGTTTTTTTTGGCTCTGGTGAACATTTTATGTTTTGTCAGTTACAGCGTTCTTTAATTCCTGCGACGATATATAGATGAATATAATCCAGGGACCGCAAATATTAATAATTTTTAAATTTTAACTTAAAAAAACATAGTATAGAAAACATGCTGCATGCACAAGAAATACACTAATATAATCCGTTTTACATATGCAACCTTAAGTGATAAAGATTTTTATTTTTTTTAAGTTTTATAGAAAAAAAAAACACTCAACTTTTAAAATTATTTTTTGAGTTTGATTCAGTGTTCGAAAATTAACAAAACATTATTAATCGTTCAGCTCACACACCCAGAAACGATATCTATTTTTTAGTGTTTGTGTAGACGAACACAACCCTTAATACCGTTCGTAACTATTTTTTAAGAAAGAGCCGAACATTATATAGTGTTCTGTTATTCGTTAAAAAATCAGAACAATTGTAGTGGTACTGTAGACAAACACTATATTTAAATGTTCTATAAAGTTTCTTTTTTTACATTGATAAAGAAATGAACAAAAAAAAAAAATTAGCAACGACTGCATCACGAACAGCTTTTGTGTGTATATTAAAGGGCTGCATGAACAACTTCTTTCATAAACATACTGAAATGCTTATTCACTGAAAGTCGTGTTCGAATAAAATTGAGATTACCGAACAAACTGTTGTTTTATTCATGCTGCTATGAACACATTTCGTTTCATATCGCAAACACACAGAGGTTGTTCAATGAAACGGGCTTTGTTTCATAGTTTTCATTCTCTCTCATTTATTTTTATTAATACTCAATAGCGATGTTGCCACTTCAGTAAATTCATGTAATTATTTGCATGCGTTACCCATGTGTAATTTAATTTGGAATATAAACAATAAATAAAATGCAAAATATGTTTTTTTTTTGTTTGTCATTTGCATTTTTGAATAATACAAATCTTTGAAACATAGCAAGATTTTATTGTCTTGTAATGTACTGTACACGGCCCTGAAATGAAACGAACTCATAAAAATCAAACACATTTTTAGGTGAAAGATGAAAAACAAAAGGAGGAATGAGTTTATGAGAAATTTAATTGTTAGTTTTGTAAGTGTCTTAGGAGTCTGACCACGTGGTAGTTTTTTTTTCGAAAGATATTAAAAACTTGAAAATTAATGTAAGTTAATATAATTAATAACGGCTCACGTTTGTCTCGATGTCACGTTTGTATGTAGCATAACAGCTTTTTAACCATACGTGTTTTTTTTGGTAGATAATATCGACCCCTAACAGCGAAAATAATGTAAGCGCCAAAAATCAAATTTTACAGGAGAGAGCTTTTTTTGTTTTATTTCATATTAATTTTGTATGAAATTTGTCGCTTACACTAAAATTGTTTTTGCTATAAAATCGTAACGGTACAATATGTGACCATGATATTTTAGGAGATGATGCAAGTGTTGCCAATAAAGTCATTTATTTAAAAAAACGAAAATTGAAAATCATGTCGCTTACGTTATTTTCGCTGTTAGGGCTCGATATGTAACATTTTATAAAAAAAAGCAAGAAATTTACTTTGCGAAAAACGTTGCGTCATTGGGTGGAATACAGCGTTAGTCGAACAAATTATGTTTTACATCATAATATGAAAACGATGGATGTTGATCGTGCTGGATGATGTATATGACACTTTTTTGCCTAGAATTTATCTCTTTTATTTTAACCATGAATTATCTCATTTTTTTAGTTCTCATTATAATAATATCTGTAGATTGTTAAGCATTTTTAATTTATTAGCTATCTACTTTTTTCTGTTTAAGACAAATATATTGCCGAAAATTTTTTAATGTTAGTAAATGTTTTTGAAAATAAAATTAAATATATTTAATTTTATTGAAAATTTATATTGAAAACAAAAATAAATTTGAGTTTTTATTTCAATATTAATGTATCTCTTTAACTTGTTGCATTTACCCCTCACGGTTATTTCTATTTTTTTTTTTTTAACTTTCTTTTGTTTTTATTTTTCTACAACTGGCAACACTGACATTTAAATCATACTGTTTTTCCATGAACTTATTCGAGATTTGTTCAATGGTTGTTCTGTTTCATGGTTGTTGATGTTCATGTTCTCTTGTATAAGCAAATAAACTAATTTCATCTTATTCGTCTCTTAAATATCAAGTGTTCACTGCTTTCATTTCATAGTATTTCATCTTACTGAATACGAATGAAGCGAACACAAAATTTTAATGAAGGTTTCATGAACATCATTATTAAGTTTCATGCAGATGTTTAGTGTATATGTTTTGTTTGTATAAAATTTAATTTCTGGCTTTTGGTTTTTCTTTCGTATGTGTAAGACTATACTTCACAGGATCATTTCTGTAGTCAGTCTTCATTTGTTTTCATTGCAAAAACTTTCGTATGTGTATTTTGGTTTTGTAAAAAATGTTTGGTGCAGTGTTGCCAGTGAAATTTCGAGAAATATAATTTTAGTTTCCAAAAAGATAAAATGTTTCCCAAAAAGATACATTTAAAAAAAAAATTTTAAGTCCAATTTAAACGTTTAACATTAACAGATTTGACGATTTATCGTCATTTTGACGATTTTTTGTTACGAAATTAGAAAATTGCCGATTTGCTGATTTTTTTTCTAATAAGTGACGATTTTTTCTGTCTCCAAAGTCTGAATAAAACATTACATTTTCTGACAATTTCGTTTTTTAATCTTGGAATATTTAACAGCCATACCTTAACAAGTGCGGAAGGCGGAGTTTTCTTTCGCTTAGCTTTTACGCCGATATGCCATACCACAGCAAGAGCGTCAACGTTGTGTCATGAACAGTAGTGATAGCTTTTTTGTTTAATAAAACCCACCAATTAAAAATAAAAATAGCGATAAAAACCAGAGTATGAAAACAAACAAAACATTTCGCAAACGTTTGCAAAATGTACAAAACTATTCAAAATTTTTAAATTGTATTGTACATGAGCAAAACCAAAACAAAAACTTTTCAAGTGTCAAAGAGAGAAAACGAAACAATTGGCGTTCCACTCATCTGCATTATTTAATTTACCGTTACAATCGTACATCGGAGCAGTGATGTTAACCGTACGGTAATTACCCTTTTTTACGGTAATTTTGAGCCCCAAAAGGTAGCAAGGTAATTTTATTTAAAATACGGTAATATCAAGATTTGGGTTTTTGATATTCATATACATACTTGCATATGAAGGCTTTATGATTTTAACTTTTGAGAGGTGATTTTCAACGGCAGGTTTAGAAATATAATGTTATGTTTCTGCAAATGCTTAGGTTACAGTGATAAGTATAAAATATCAAAAATTAAATAACTCATTGTATATTTTTAATTGTATTTTTAACTTTACGGTTGTTTCAAAGTCAACAATTTTTTAAGCATTTAAAAAAGCCGTTATGTGATGCATTTAACTATAGTAATTATTAAAACTTTTCAGTAGAAGCAAAAATATTACATATTAATTTTGTATTAAAGGCATATAAAAAAGAACTTTCAAACCAATAGTTTCATCATAAGAAGATGAACGTAAAAAAATAAAAAATTTTTAGTTAATATTCTCTTGCGATATTCGAATTTTAAAAAATTCTGTCTTAGTTGAACGATTTGGCAAAAAACCAACCTCCGGTCCAAATTTAAACTTTTTTGCTTCAGTCGTTTAGGCTGTGCGATCATGAATCAGTCAGTCTGTCAGTAACGTAAGAATTTTATGTATTTAATGCTTTTTTTCGTATTGATAAAAAATACAACAATTTTGGTTTAAAATGTATTTTAAAACAATGATTTTCAAGAAAATTTTTCATAAAACACATTTAAAATTTGAATAAATTAAAAACCTTTGCGTACGGTAATTTCTTATCAGAAAAGGTAATTTTTAGAGGGCCGTACGGTAATGAAAAAATAAAAGTTAACATCACTGCATCGGAGTACAAAACAGATAGAGAAACGTTTTGTTTTGAGTAATTGATTAAGTTCTTGTTTGGTTTTTGTAGTGGCATAACAAGAGTAAAATTGATTACTATGGTAGCCAAAATAAGCATTAGAACAAACTAAAAAACCTAAAAACCTCTCTTTTTTTCAATAAGAAACAATAGTAGTGAGTAAATCAATTACCAAACGTTTGTCAAACGTTTTTTGTCTGAATGTTTCAATATTGTTCTTACTCTTTTCTTTTCCAGCTGTGTAAGTTTATATTAATGTACAATTTGCGCTCACGAGCAAAAATAATACAAAACAAAATGGCACAATCATTCTCATTGTTTTGGTTTTGTTCTTGTTTTACTCACTGCAAATAACAAAACAAAACGAAAGCAATGAGAATGATTGTGCCATTTTGTTTTGTATTATTTTTGCTCGTGAGCGCAAACTTTACTATTAAATGAGCTGTCAAAATCGGGTTTTACAATTGCAAGCGTGCCGCTTTTGTTTAGGTACGTCTATAATATGCGAGTCTTAAGAAAATCTTTGATTATTTTCAGAGTACAAAAACCACAGTGTTACACTTTGTTTATCTTTCGTCAAACCATCATCGAATGAACCTTTTACGACTCTCTGTATAAATCATATTTTCAACAATTATACGGCGAGCATTTGACGATTTGTAACAGAATATCTACATCAGTTTCAAACGATTCTTGACATGAAAGTCTCGAGATTATCTTTACCCACGTCTTAAACGATTCCCACAACGATTTAAGAAGCGTCTTTCGCTGTGCCATTTAAAAAATTTTAAAAAAAAAAATAAATTTTAAGTTGTCCGTTTTTATACCCTCCACCACAATTAGTTGTGAAGAGGGTATATTAAGTTTGTCATTCCGTGTGAAACTTTTTTATTATTCATCTCAGACCCTATAAAGTATACATATATATTCTGGGTTCTTGAGTAATTTTATGTCAATTTAGCCATGTCCGTCTGTCTGTCCGTCTGTTGAAAACACGCTCACTTTCGAAAAACTCAAAAGAAATAAACAAACTTGGTGTCAAATTGCTTGTAGTTTTCCTAAGCAGTTTGGGATTGAAATCCAGCAAAATCGGTTCAATAGGATCTGAGCTATGAATCAAAATGTGGAACCACCACCTAAAAAAAATTGATAATTTTGTTGCAAAAACTAACATAAATGGTGGAAAAAGGCACAGAATGATATAAGATTTCGCAACAGTTCGTTTTATTTAACTGGAAATCACGCTGTAAAATTTCTTGAAGATCCGTCCATGATTTGCCCTAGGCCCCATATAAGCCCTACTCCCGGAAAACAGTATAGTAAGCCTAAAACCCTAACTAACAATGCTATCATAACAAATTTTGGCACATCACAGTTAAATAGGACTAGAAATGAAACTAATAAGTTTCGTGAAGATCGGTCCATAATTTACCATAGGCCCCATATAAAACCTACTTCCAGAAAACAGTTTAGTACGCCTAAATCCGTAAAAAATAATGCTATCATAACAAAATTTGGTACATCAAAATTTTTTTGAACTAAAAATAAGACTGTGAAATTTCGTGAAGATCGGTCCATAATTTACCATAGGCCCCATATAAACCTTACTCCCGGAAAACAGCTTAGTACGCCTAAAAACGTAAAAAAGAATGCTATCATAACAAAATTTGGTACATCACAGTTTTATTGAACGAGAAATAAGACTTTAAAATTTTGTGAAGAACGGCCCATCATTTACCATAGGCCCCATATAAACCTTACTCCCGGAAAACAGCTTAGTAAACCTAAATACGTAAAAAATAATGCTATCATAACAAAATTTGGAACATATAAGTTTTACAGGACTAGAAATAAGACTGTGAAATTTCGTGAAGATCAGTTCATAATTTACCCTAGGCCCCATATAAACCTTACTCCCGGAAAACAGCTTAGTACGCCTAAAACGTAAAAAAGAATGCTATCATAACAAAATTTGGAACATATAAGTTTTACAGGACTAGAAATAAGACTGTGAAATTTCGTGAAGATCAGTTCATAATTTACCATAGGCCCCATATAAACCTTACTCCCGGAAAACATTTTAGTACGCCTAAAAACGTAAAAAAGAATGCTATCATAACAAAATTTGGAACATATAAGTTTTACAGGACTAGAAATAAGACTGTGAAATTTCGTGAAGATCAGTTCATAATTTACCCTAGGCCCCATATAAACCTTACTCCCGGAAAACAGCTTAGTACGCCTAAAACGTAAAAAAGAATGCTATCATAACAAAATTTGGAACATATAAGTTTTACAGGACTAGAAATAAGACTGTGAAATTTCGTGAAGATCAGTTCATAATTTACCCTAGGCCCCATATAAACCTTACTCCCGGAAAACAGCTTAGTACGCCTAAAACGTAAAAAATAACGCTATCATAACAAAATTTGATACATCACAGTTTTATAGAACTAGAAATGACACTGTGAAATTTGGTGAAGATCGGTGCATAACTTACCATAGGCCTCATATAAAGCCCACTCTGGTAAAATAATTAAATACGCGGTAAACTTTCTTCCAGTTTAGCTTCATATGACCAGAAAAAATCGTTCTGCAGAATTTGGGATGATTGGTTCATAGCTTACCATGGCTTTTATATAATTTGTTCTCTTGAAAATCATTTAAGTTCATCTTAAACTGATATGCTACTCAAACTTTTTAAAATTGATTCTGATTGTCGATCAATAATTTTATTTAGGTCTAAACCGCAACAAATTTTAATGCAGATGTCTGTTTTTACAAAGATTATAATAATAAATAGACATCATACAGATATTACTCCTAAAACATTCGAAGTGTCGGTGGAGGGTATCAAAGATTCGGCACAGCCGAATATAGCACTCTAACTTGTTTTTTTTTTTTTTTTAAACGATAAAGACGATTTTTTTATTTTTTCTCAGGAAACTGAAGATTTCTTCACAAATTTATCTGGCAGCCCTGATGATATCATATAAATTCATTTTTATATTTATTTAAGTCATAAATATTAGGAATGAAGTTTAAAAAAAAAAAAAATAAGCAAACATTAAAATTAATTATCAAAGTTATTTTCGGGAATACAAAGTTTATTATTAATACGATTTCCGTATGACGTGCTTAATTCCCAGTTTTTCATATTTGATAAATACACCGAAATTTATTGTTGAGGGAAAGCTAGCTTCTATGCGCATTTCGCCGGTTGCTTAGACCAGCTCATCAGGAAACCTTTTCCAAAGATTTTAGAAAAGCCAAAAATATTAAACAAATAAAACCCTAAAGCGAATAAGAGTTATAAACACTCTAAGACTTACTCGTTACAATATCAAAGCTTAAACAAAACACCAACAATAAACAGTGAGTTTATCTTTTCTTACATTTTACATATGTAACTATCTTCGGATGTTATCGAAACAAATTCATTCTTGTAAAAATTAATATACGAGTTAAGTCGTTAATACCAATATTATATCAAAAAGTTAATATAAATTTCCTAAAAAAAAGATGTTCAAATTTCCTCCGAACCACTTCACACTACTTGTATTCCTCGATTTAGGTGAATCGTATGTTGAAACATCTTTAATGTTTTCTTTCACCATTATGAAAACTGCTATTGTATAAGTATTGAGTCAGTTACGATGATCAGTCTTCGTAAGTTTTAGTACATTTTGCATACAGATTCAAAAGATACGAAAAATGTCAGGATTATACATGGTACGTGAAGCCATCAAAAGATACGAAAAATGTATCTTTCGTATCCTAATGGCAACACTGGTTTGGTGTTTTACCAGCCAAAAGGGCGCTACGCACAACAGCCGAACACAATTAAGTTTGTGGTAAAAAAAACCGAACGTAACTAAATGCTCTCATCTTTTGTTGAGAAGAATAAGAACGTATTATTTTTGTGTCCGAAAGATGACAAACAGGGAAACGTTATATTTTTAATGATTTACTACACACACACTATTAGCATTTATGTTTTCCACAAATCTACCCAACCGAATTTAGCGATATTTAATGTTTAGAACACCGGTTCTATTAAGGGCTTAGAAAATCGTAGTTATGTTTTGATTTGTTGCTTAGAAAATTACAGTTTTTTTTTTGAGTTTCATTTTATAGTCAAATATTTTTTATTTTTAATCAAAATCGGAAAACCTTTGATGTAGTACCTTAAGTCAAAAAAAATCATTTTTAATTTTTGATTGGTTATAGCTCAATTTGTTTTCGAGCGGCAAGCGTTGTTTAAACATGAAAATTCTATTGCCAATACATTTTCAATCAAACAAACCGACACAGCGACCAGTCAAATAAGACTTTCCAGCCGGGAGGTGTTGAATTCGCGTTCTAAAGGTTTGTTTCGTATAAACTGTGTGAAAATGAAAAGTTTTGACATAGAAAAGATGCTTCCCGCCCTTATTTTGGTAGCTCAATGACTAAAGTCTAGCACAACTTCTTCCAATCGTAACCAGCTCTTTAGGCAATAAGGAAAGTAAATCATTTTTAAATTTAAATCAACGAATAAATAATTTTAAAGAAAAGACAGCAGTAAAAAAATGTATTTAAATAAAGATTTAAATCGTTACGGTCCCTGTATGTATAAAACGTACAAGTTATTGTCTAGGCGGTGTGTAATTCAATGCAGCGAGTGTAAAAAGGATCAAGTGTCGTTTTGTCTAAATGAAAAATAACAATAGCCCCATTATCACACAGCCTGCCAGTCTGCCTTCATTCATTTATCGCCACCATTCACTCACTCACTTGACTCACTCACCACTCACTCTTGCTTTTTACTCGTAATATTGTGTGTGTGTGTGTATCTTTTGTGTAATGCTCGTATTAAGAAAATATTGTTAAGGCATACGACAAACGAGTATAGAATTTCCTGATTTTTCTGTTAATACCCATCCATATGCGACAAAGGATTAATAATTGTAATGTTTCAAATCAAAATGTCATTTGTCTTCTATTGCAACTAGTGAATAGTGGATGAAATTTTACACAAGTTGGGTTATAAGCACAGAAATTTTCTAGATTAACATGAGTACCTAAACACCAGGTTTTCTGACGTAACTCTTTGTAGATGCCAACATGCACCTTGATTAAGCGCCAATAATCTAGGCCGATTTCGTTAACAATAAATTGGGACTAATACCATGTTCGCACGACAGCGTTTTTTCATAATTCACTCTCTTATTCTTAATCCACAGCCTAATTCTGATCCAAATTACATAATTCGCCATACAATTTTTATTACCTGTGGATTACTTTAAAATCAAGGTGATCTCTAATTTTTATCGGTTTTTTATCATCACCAGCTATCAAAGCACTAAAAAACAAACAAAATATAACATAAACACAGAAAATAAAGGAAGTCATTATATATTATAAGATTTAATGGAATCCAAAAAAGGAATGGAAGCAAAATGTACTGGGAAAATAAATTAATAAATATTTTTTACTTACTTTTTCTTTCCATTATTAATACAAGTAACCGCAAACAACTAATTAAATTTAGCAATAAACAAAATTAATAAAAAAAAGACAAAGAACTGTCAAAACCGATTAGGTAAATGCCGTGCGAACATGGTAATTTAAATAAGTAATAAAAACTGAGAGCGAAGTAATCCAAAGTATGTACCGTGCGAACATGGCATAGGTTAGAACAATTGTTATCCAAAATGATAACTTCCGGTTTTGAAGTGCGTTACGCGAGTAAATAAATTTGCATAACCTTTAAACTTTTATAGATCACATTTTAAAACTTTTACAGTAAAATGAGGACACCCTAAGCCAATTTTGGTAAAAAAAAAAATAAAAGAAAAAAAGATGTCGAAGTTATTTGAAATGGTTATTTCCGGTTTTGCAGATGAACATTTTTTTTTTGAACAGAAGAACCAATTTCCTATAAGAATCATTATCCTAAATTTTTTGTTTTATTTGTTTAGAGTTCGATCGAACCAATAACACTGTGCTAGCATTTAACACTTTTTTTGTGTTTTAACCTAATTCGGGTACGCTGAATCCAGTGGTGCTGACCGTTTTTTTTTTAGGTTAGCTCTTTCACAACATATATTCGCGTAACTTAAAAACAATTTAGTTTATTGAAAACACGAAATTCCGAAGTTAAATTACCTTTCAGTGAAGTTAAAGTTTTTTCTAATATGCGCAGAAACACAATTTTTTTTAGCAAAATTTCGATATTTTTGTTTGTTAAAAATTAATAAAAAAATGGAAAATGGAAATTTTTTACTAGACATATAAATTATATATGATTGCAACCAAAAGAAGCCATAAATGATTAAAATCTGTTTACAATTTTTGATTTTGTTCACAAAAAACAAACCATTTTATGCTAGAAACACAACTGGAACGAACGACGAATTATTCACAACGATTATTCGTCACCTGAAATAGAACACATGCAGCGTTGCCAGAAGATTTGGAAGGAAAATCTTATTTTGGCGAAAAAAAATCTTATTTTGAAGAGAAAAATCTTGAAATATTTTATAACAAAGGCAAAAAAGTAAAAATTATTAATTTTTTAAAAGAAACTACTTTTTATTATGGAAACGTCATATAATACGTAATTGCGGTATTTATACAAAATTAAATTGTAGGTTTAAAATTGTGTTTTAGTTATATTTTCCAAAAAAATAGATTTTAAATGCACTTAATTTCTAATAAATAAGAACGTAAAAAAGTCCATTTATATAAAGAAGTTTCATCGAAAGTACTTAAATTCTAATATTAGAGATGTATATATTTTGGGCAAAAAATGTTGGTTTGGGTGCTATGAAGGTTATACATCATATGAAATCCGTTGTTATATCGAAGGCATTTTGAGAAAATTGCATTTAAAAAGCTCACTGAAAACTATGGATTTTCCTAAATATATTTTTAATGAATTTTTATTAAAATAATGGTACACGTTTAAACAGATATTCTTAAGCACTTATGTATAAATACTTTGTTTACAAATTATCATAAACATGGAATGTGGTATTTTCAAACCAAAAGCTTTAAAACCCTTAAGTGTAACTTTTTACCACTCCTCTTGGTCTAGGCAGACCACAATTAAAACAGCTAAAAACCCCAATTAAATAAAAAGTTAATAAATATATTTTTTTATTGAACGTATGTTATTTGCTAGATTATACGGATTTGTTATATATTTTTATTATTTTATTTTACATGCAAGTCATCGAAAATGTAGTCCTTAATTTTGAACATTGCTTTTTCGCATCTACCACACATTTGATTCAAACTTGATTCATTCAATTCAGAACATATCATTTATAGTATTCACGTTTCTGTTTTTTGATATTTTTTCCTATTTGAAAAATATTGCAAGAAAACAAGAATTCGGTCTGGCCAAAAGGGTAATTTCATAGACTTTTATATAAAAATAAAATTTCACCCCCACTAGTTTGCTTCAATCGAATCCAAATTAGTTTCATTCGATTCAGCACGTATCATTATAGAACTCACGCCCCTGTTTTTTTGTTGTATTCGAAAAATATTGCAAGGAAAAAACAAATTTGGTCTGGCCCGACCAAGACGGTTATCCTAGGGCTTAGTTCCATTAGTTTTACCTTTTGGTACTAAGACATAGTAACTAAATACATGAACTTTTTTGTTCTTTAATAAATTAATCTTTAAATATATGCTATACATTTTTTCTTTTCACAAATAATTTTTTTATCAATATTCCTAAAATGAACAACCGCGAATCGATGATGCTTTTTTAAAGTTTTGTATGCCCAGAAATAATGATGCATGTTAGTACAAAAGTACAAAAGTGTGCAAAACCAATAGACAACAAGCTGATATAAAACCTCATTGTTTTTAAAATTTACTGTTTAAAAAACTGTTAAAGAAAATTATGTATGTTGTACAAACTAAAAGTTAAAAATCTTTATATCTAAAAATAAAAAATCTTAATTGGAGAAAAAAAATCTTTAAATCTTATTTTGTTCAAAATATCTTGAAAAATAAGATAAAATCTTAATTCTGGCAACGCTGAACACATGGGTGTATATCAGGGATGTCCACAATTGTGGAAATTAATTCACACACATTCTTCACACGCATTCTTACGCTCTTTCATTTAGTGCACGAGAGTACACAATTCAGTCGTCGATTATCAAGAGATGAGTGCACATACGGCGAATGCTTACGTATTTTTTTATTTTTATTAAGAGCAGTGATGTCAATTATGATTGTGTTGGTGAGATTACTCTTATCTCTTACATGCCCAGCGGGCGAAATAAGCGGTTGCGAGGCCTTATTAAAGACCTTTTCTAAGGGTCATCTATGTTCGATTGAATTGTTGGGAATCAGGTAAGGTATTAAAACTTACAAAACATTTTCATGAAAGGGCGATGCAAACACCAGGGCCAGCATTATGCGAGGAAATATAGTTCATGCTTTCCATTCATTTTTCATCAGACCATTTAAAGTTAACTTACATTTATTGCTATGAAGACTTAAAAGCAATAAATAATAATACAATTATCGAAAAATGTTGAGTTATTGGCCAGACACAATCAGTTATTATTTAAATAAATTTAATTTGGAACCTCAGAAACTTTGCTTATTTTTTGGAAAAATTTGCGCAGTTTACAATATTTGAAGTCTTTTTACAACCTAATACAATTCTTTCCAATATTTTTCGTTTTTTGCTCAACATACCTTTGCGAATTCTAACAATGAAAATTCATTTGCTCATACTAATGCAAATATTAAGTTTAAAAATATTCCGTAAGTATTTACCATCATTATAAAAAGAGAAGATTTTACTAGCCTATAATAAATACTTTTATTTACCAATAATATCTTCTAAATTTATATTGCAGTTTCGTAACAACAAAACATTTTTTAGGTTTGCGGATGTTAATTTATTGCGTTGTTCTGAGCAAATGTATTTCAAATCGGAAAATATTTGTTCGCAAAAATATGTTGAGGAGAAAAGCGACAAACATTTGAAGGAATTTTTTTTTTAATATAGGATATAGCGCCCCGTCTAAATTTTTCCAGAACTCAATAATATTTTCCCTGTCTGGAGGATTAATTTCGCTCCTAAGTATGATTAGTTCCGACTGGATGCTGAATTCATAACTTGCAATGTCGCACTTAAAGGGATTTTGGAATATGTTAAGTAGTGGTTTTATATCCTCAAAATTTTGAAAACGATCTTGAAAGTTGTAAAAAAGGTTTTCAAAAATTGCCAAATACTCAGATTTTTTCAAATATTTCTCCTTGTCATAAATAAGCAAAGTTTTAGGAAAGTTGGAAAAATCTTCATTATTTATTTCATTTGTTAATAAAAATAATTTGGTTTTAAAATTAAAAACAATCGTATATATGTCACTTAAATTGTTTCCCTTTCCTTGTAGTTCCAAATTTAGCTCATTTAAAATACTGCTTGTATCCGCCAGAAACGCAAGGTCTAAAATGAAGTCATAATCATTCAACTGTATTAATTCACATTCGTCTAAATTTTCAGTTTCCCAAAAACGCAACACCTCTTTTCTAAGATCGAATAACCTGTTTAGACAATCACCCCGACTAAGCCAACGAACTTCCGTAAACATTTTTAAGTCGTGGTGATTGGCGTTTACGTTTTTAAGAAAACTTACAAATTTTCTGTGCGTTAATGAATGATGACCCCCCCGTATTCTATTGATTATCCGCTCTGCAGTCTTAATAGCGGCATGATCACTTATAAATTTTGAGGCAAGCATGGACTGATGAATTATGCAATGGGCATGTACATCAATTCCATTTTGCTTAAGCTGTCCTACGAAACCTTCATACTTCCCGGCCATAACGTTTGCACCATTTGTGCAAACTCCTGCTAATTTTGAAGCTTGTGTAACAGATATCAGGTTTTCAAAGACTACGTCGTATAATACCTTACCTGTTACATTACCGTAAAACGTTTCAAGTGAGTACATAGTTTCAAAAATATTGTACTCACTATCTATGCATCGAACACAAATGACCAATTGGCAAAGATCATTAATGTCGGTGCTTTCGTCGAAGCAAAAAGAAAAATATTCACAATTTTTTAACTTTTCCCTAATCACAGATTGTATATGTGCAGCTAAAATTGATGTGCGCTTGACGACACTATTTCGGCTCATGGGAAGCGTTTTTATTACGCTGCAATCGATTTTAATTTTTTCCAAAACTGCATTGAAAAGCTTTTTTATAAATGCCCCATCGGAAAATGGTCTTCCCTGTTTTACTATTTCCAAAGTTAGTAAATTTGATATTTCTATTTTTAACTCTTCTTTCCTATCTTCATGCTCTTCTTCTTGTGATACCCAACTTTTCAAGCTATCCAAATAAACCTTTTTTTAATCTTATATTGGTTTTCCCTTTCTTTTACTTCATATTGTTTAATATCATTATGGAAATGATCATAATGCCTTTTCAAAGTATACAATCTCTTAAGTTCAAATGTTTTAAAACATAAGAGACATTGAAAATAATTAAATGCATTTTTTATCATAAAATATTTTGTATATGGCATCATTTATCTTTTTTTTAATAAACTCATCCGCTTGCACGTCCGTTATCGCTGTCTACAAGACTATTAAATGAAATTCTAATTTGAAGTTTACAGGTATACACAATTGTACATAGAAATGGATTTCCCTGGTCTATTTATTCAAAAATAAAATGAATTACATGAGAATTATAACGTGAAAAAGTTATTTTAGTAAAAAGTTAGGGTATTCATAGTGGTAAGTAAAATAGAAAGGGTATTCACGGTGTTGGGTTACTCATACTTCAAACATCTGTGCATACATTTTAATTCTAGCTAATGGTATATCATAACTTTTTACAAAATACCAAATGCGCACCTGAGTTTGTCTGCAAAAATGTATAAAGTCATTATAACAGGTCAAAGTTACGTTAAATAAATACCATAAAGTAGTAAGGTTTACTCTTTAGACTCGGTCATATAATTGTAGCATAAAAAAGTAAGCAATAAAAATAGTGCGAAACAATTAAGTTTCATTAATACATCAATAAAACACATCTTCTTACCCAAAAATTTTACCTGCTGTCACATTTGCTTTTATGTCTATAGGTTTACACATAAATTGTAGCAAAACAAGACTTTTTTAACTTGTTTTTTAAATATTTTTACCTACTTAAGAAGAGTTTTCAAAAAAAAACCCACCGACGCGATTGGTACAGAAACATAAATATTTTTACAATCACAAAATACCAACAAATTCTTGTGGCTTTTTCTTTTCTTAATAATTTCTGCATTTAGGTACGTCTTCTTAACGAAAGAAAAAGGGACCCTGTTACAGGCATCAACGAATTTTCTTCACGAACAAAACACATATCGTTAGCTTAAATGCAAAACAATTATTTTGAAAATTTGAAATTTTTGTTGATTAGGATTCACTTTACATATATATTTTTATAAAATTTTAAAATTCTATCTTAAAAAATAACCACAATTGCACAATTGTGCAAAGAAATGGAAATCCCTGTTTTAAAATCATTGTACAATGTCAAAAACAGAAATAAAACAAAACAAAAACATAGATAATAAATAAAATAAAAAAGATAATAAAACAAAAAAAAAGATGTACCTACATACAGTTATTGTATATTTATTTATATACATAAATATATTTAGAGGCCTCAAAACAGGCCTTGCAATATTTGCGATATTTCCCGCTGAATGAGAGTGTTTCTCAGTAAACAATTATATTTTACGCTCGCAAAATAAAAGAGCGTAAGCGTACATGTGAATTAATTTGCACAACTGTGCAAGGCGCTGACATCCCTGATTAAGAGTACTTGTCTCTTTATTTACTAATACTAATATAAATCAATACAACCACAATTGACATCACTGGTGTATATGAAAGTACATACACACAAAAATTCGTCGTGCGTAACGAACTCTGCGATAGGTTTATTTCTTATTAAAAATCGTGAAAGCACAGGGACAAATCGCTTCTATTGCAAACTTGGCTAAAATTCACGAAAAATTGCAAACTTTTAAACGAACACTAAAATTTATTTGAAATCGCCAAATGGGTTAAAAAAAAGATTAAAAAAATTTCCAAAAATGGCGAAAATTCGCGGAAATTTTTAATATTTCAAACAGGTCATAAAATTAATAAAAAACAGGTAAGAGTGCTATATTCGGCTGTGCCGAATCTTATATACCCTTCACCATTGTGCGAGCATACTACAGAGCAACTAGACAAAAACTTAATAATTGTTACATATACATACATCACATGGTTAAATCAAGTTCTCTCCTCATAAGGACCCAGAATACTTTATAGGATCTAAGATCAATATTGTAGAAATAACAAACGGAATGACAAACTTATATATACCCTTTTCCACCTGATGTGAAGGGTATAAAAAGGGCTGTAGGAAATATCGCCCAAAGAAAAATGGCCAAAAAAAAAAAAATGAAAAATCGCACAAATGAAGAATCGCCCAAGCGAACATGAAAAATGACCCAAAAAGGTAAATTTGAAATTTTGCCCAAAAAAAACGAAAAAGGGCCCAAAAAGAAAATGAAAAATGACCCAAAGAGCAAAAACGAATTTTTTCCCAAAAAAAAAAAAATAAAATATTACTCAATTTGCAAAAAAGTGTTTATTATTCATATAAATTTAGGTGACATGTCATAACGTCCAGTGTCGTAGTGTTGGACTTTATGACACTTTTAAAAGTGTCATAATGTCCATCGAAGAATTGTCATAACGTCCGCAACTTAACTTATAATCAAAAATGTGTAAATTTTTTTTTAAAATACCGTTAAAATTTCAAGTGATTTTTTTAAAGATACTAATTTTACCATAATATGGTTGTCGGTGACAATGATTTGGTTAAATTTAACATAATATGGATAAAATATTTTTATAGCTTTTACTCCGGGTGTATATATTAAATATATATATCCAAAATAAGGATTTCATCTTCTAAGGTATAACAAATACTGGCTTCGCTAACTAAAGCTTCTCTGTATAGACGGCCTTCGGCCGGGCGCAAGGATTTTCTCCTCTATGGTATAATAAAGACCGGCTTCGCTAACTAAAGTTACTCTGTATAGCCGGCCTTCGGCCGGGCGCAAGGATTTTCTCCTTTATGGTCTAACAAAAACCGGTTTCGCTAAGTAAAGCTTCGAAAAACTGCCTTGTTTCCGAACAAGGCCGACTAGGCAGAGAAGCTTGAGTTAGCGAAGCCGGTGTTTGTTATACCATAGAGGAAGGCCGGCTATACAGAGAAGCTTTAGTTAGCGAAGCCGGTCTTTGTTATACCATAGAGGAGAAAATCCTTGCGACCGGCCCAAGGCCGGCTATACAGAGAAGCTTTCGTTAGCGAAGCCGGTCTTTGTTATACCATAGAGGAGAAAATCCTTGCGCCCGGCCGAAGGCCGGCTATACAGAGAAGCTTTAGTTAGCGAAGCCAGTATTTGTTATACCATAGAAGAGAAAATTCTTATTTTCGATATATATATATATATATATATATATATATATATATATATATATATATATATATATATTTAATATATACACCCAGAGAAAAAGGTACAAAACCATTTTTAAAAAAATTCTACCCATATTATGTTTAATTTAACCAAATCATTGTCGCCGACAACCATATTATGGTTAAATTAGTTTCTTGAAAAATAGTTTTGTTGTTTGCAACTATAATAAAACATGGTTTTCTCTGCTATGTAAAATTATGGTAGAATTTTAAAAATGAAAAATGGCCCCAAAAAAATGGGCTGTTTTTCATACAACATTTTTGGGTGAATTTTCATAATGAAAAATCACCCAAATTTAAAAAACGAAAAATCACCCAACAATAACGAAAAATAGCCCAAAAATTTTGGGTCATTTTTCATATGAAATCAGGCCCAATTTTACATGCAATTTTATTGGGCGATTTTTAATTTTTTTTTTTTTTTTGTCGATTTTTCTTTGGGCGATATTTCCTACAGCCTATAAAAAGAGTAATTTTTTCAGTATTCTGATTATAACTCAGCCATTTATCAACCGATTTGACAGATTTATATACCGAAGTGCTTAAGAAGAAATTTGCCAGTTAGTTGGGTTATAAAACTTGGACTCGGCAAGATCTATGGTTCCCGAAAATGGGTATTTTTCAAAAAAAAAAAAAATTAATATTTTGGTCATAACTTTTTCGTATCGATTCTGATTTTCTCGAGTTTCTCAGAAAATATTTTCTACTAAAAATTTCCGATCTTTTGATATATAAGGCGTAACCATATGTCATATTACAGTCAAAAAATTCAGGTTATTATACAATTTTTGAAATTTTTTGTATGGGGGGTACCACGCCCACTTCTCCAACGCCGCCCACATTTTGTGTGTTGGTGTGTATTTATAACTTGAATGTTTGCACCTAATTTTGAAACTTTGGCCCTTGCTTTTCTCCAGATATACAGAAAAAAGCAATAAAAATACAACAAGGGATTTTTGGAAAAACTTAGAGGCATTCGTGGTTTTTTGGTCATATCTCAGCCATTTATGGACCGATCTTGGTGAATTTCGATAGCACGAAATGGTGGACTATATATGACATAAATGCAAAACAACATGATAGCATGTCTGGAGTCTCCGGAAAACACATATCAAACGTAAGACGGACAGACGGACGGACAGACGGACGGACATCGTTAAATCAAGTTCTCTCCTCATAAGGACCTAGAATATATATACTTTATAGGGTCTTAGATCAATATTGTAGAAATTACAAACGGAATGACAAACTTATATATACCCTTTTCCACCTGAGGTGAAGGGTATAAAAAAAAACAACAACCACAAGGGATTTTTTTGGAAAAATTAGAGGCAGTCGTGGCTTTTTCGTCATACCTCAGCCACTCGTGGACCGATCTATCTGAATTTCAATAGGACGAAATGGTAGACTATATGTGACATAAATGTAAAACAACCTAGCCGCTATCATGTCTGGAGTCTCCGAAAAACACATATCAAACGTAAGACGGACAGACGGTCGGACGGATATCGTTAAATCAACTTCTCTCCTCATAAGGGCCCAGAATATATATACTTTATAGGGTCTAAGATCAATATTATAGAAATTACAAACGGAATGACAAACTTATATATACCCCTTTTCCACCTGTGGTGAAGGGTATAAAAAATAAGGGCAAAAATTCGGTCAAAATTGCTGAATTAGCGGAAATTCGCAAAAATGCGAATGAAAGCAAAGGTACTATTTATTATAAATCGTTAAAGCTGTAAAGAATCAGAAAACTTATGGGAACAAATTTTTTATGATACAAAAAAGTAAGAAATCTGTTTTTAACAGTTTATAAAAAACAGTATGTGTATATTATATTTAAAAAAAAACTCAACAATAAGGTTGAATAAAATATAAGATCAGATCAATATAAATTCAAACAAATCGATCTTTTTAAACAAGCCTTTTTTGATTTCCTTGGGAGGCAAATTTGGATAGTACAGTCTATCTTCTGTCATTGTTGATCTGACCCATGTCTTATTCGACGAGTTGTATTACTGACGAGCATTGAAACGAAAATTTGAAATATTTTTCTTAGATTTGGGTAGATAACTTCATCACAGTATATTAAAGCATCTACAACATTATCTGATAGATTTTCAGATATTTTCCATGTTTGTTGGCAATGCAACAGTTCAGACTCAAGTTTAGATGTTAGTAGGTGTTTATCTCTCTCGTTTATCAAACATAATCAGCTCATCAGCTAGTTGTGGTTTTAAAACTTTTGTATCTTTTAGGGAAAAGTTTAGTTATGTTTAATACATTAAGAAAAGGTGTCTTGAGATCTTCTAAAAAAATTCAATAAGAGGAATGTTACCTACAACTTGGTGGTAATCTTCAACATTTTGGATGTGATTATTTCGTTAAAATCTTGACCTTTCGATTGGAACCTCGACTAGAACGCAAATAACTTTAACTTTTTCAAAAATCGCTTTAAATTGTTCTTCGGCTTTATTTCTTTTCTCTTCAAGGCTTGATAAGGCTTGATTCTATTTGAAGATCTATATCGTGCTTTTATAAAATGATACTAAGCGGCTCTGTTACAATAAGTATCACATTAATATGCATATTCCGCAAATAAATTCGAAAGTACTAAGTGAGTTCCTAACTATAAGGCTTTTGATGAAGTATATCTACCTTTCCACTCTGATATTTTTCCCAAAGCTATATGATGTACACTTGTTGCAAAGTTTAAAATTGAGTCGTGACGGTCCACTCATCTTGTCTCGCATAATGTAGAGAGTTTGGCTCCCAATAACTTTGCTAAAACTGCGTTTCGCTTGGGATGATTATATTTAAAAAATTTTGTCGTTTCTTATACAAATGATACAACTTTTTGTATTAATGGCACTTTATTGCTTTTAGAAATTGAGTTGTTTGATTTATGGGGATAGCAAGGCGTTTGTTTCGCATTTGTCGCGGTTTCCAGAATTTTTTAATAGGTCCGTTTTCTGCTGACATCAGAGGACACCCATCTGTTTCAACTCCTACAAAGTTTTTTAAGTCAAGACCAAAATTTGTCAAAGCTTTTGAAACTATTGCTGATAGTGCCTTCGCATCAATCGACATATTAACGTCATTATCAGTATTCTTTGAAGCCTCTTCAAATGCGTTTACAACAAAGCCAATAAAATAAGGAAATCTGGCTTTTCCCCGTCAAAAATTATCGAATAGAATTTTGATTCATACATATTTCGAAATTTTAAATTCAAAGATGACTATGATGAAAATCTGATACGAAAGACGGTTGTATTCAAATATATATAATAATAATTATCATAACACATACATACATAAATATTGCATTTACTAAGACTTATTAATAATTAAACCGCACGCATTTTCAAGTCAAACGTCTACTCTTTGGATATAGATGGGATTGAATGTAGAATAATAAGTATTTGAATACAGTATACTCTATATTTTTAATTGGAAATATATAATAAGCAACTATTAGGATTAAGATTTGAACACTTATTGAAAATTTCGTTAGAGATTTAATAAAAAAAAAAAAACAAAAAAAAACTTGCTGGGATTTCCAAAAACTTTGAACATTTGAAAAAAAATATTATTATTGGGAATTCTTGTATAATCGAAATAACCGAAACATATTTTTATAATTTTGGGGTGGGGGGGAGGGTAATTTCCTTATTCCTCCCCCCTGAATGCGCACCTGCTAGCGTCCAAGATATTTGTTTTTATAAATTAAAAAAAATGTCAAGTCACATTAATACCTGGAATTCACGCACTTTTTGTGTCTCATTTGACGAACTTGGGCAACGAATTCTTACCTACGAATTCGATGTACTATGCGAAGTTCGTCGTTCGTCCCAGTTGTGTTTATACCTTTAATTGAACTTAAGAATTTTATAAAATGCCATATTTGTAGGGGAGCCCGCCTAGCGGGTGGATATATTTAAAATTTTGTATGGGAGCCATAAAGAGATATGTATGTTAGAAACAAATACATCATACTGGAGATGAAAAATAAAGTAGGGTTGATCACACATTTGACCCGACTCTTAGCATCTTGCGAGCTGCAAGTGCCAACTTTAAGAATTTTAACCATACAAATATGGCGGTTTAATGAAATTCTTACACTTGTTCCCTGCATCGCGTAGGTTCCAGAAATGGCTATTGATTTTTGTGGTGAAAAAAAGCTGGAAAACGAGGAATACCTTAAACTTTTCGATGAAAGAAAAACCCCCTTTTTTTGTATCGAGACATTTATTTGTAATAGAACTGTTTTGGCTGCAAGTAAGTGGTGCACTATGATATTTAATCTGGGACAAACCCATCAAGATACAACTGATTTCAAAAATCGGAACTAATGTTCGCTGGCAATGTTTCCGCACACAGTTAAAATATCGTTGTTAAAGCGACATTCTGCTTCATTTGAAAGAGGAAGCTCTGAAATTAAAATCAAATATGGTTATTTGCATCACTTCAAAATAAAAGACTATGATATATCCTCCATACCAAGATCTAGGGTTAACACCCCAATTTTTTTTTCCAAAATGCCTATACTAGTATTAGCGTTAACAGAAGGCTGCTTAATATGGGATCTAAGGTAAATTATGAACCGTATATATCGAAATTGCATGACATTTGTTCTGCCCATATGAAGCTAAGATGGAACAAATTTTACCGCAATACCTATATCTGCTACGTATCTGGCGTATTTAATTAATTTCCGAAAATTGGCTTTATATAGGGCCTATGACAGATTATTGACCGATCACGATCACGAAATTTATTAGTGTGATTTCTAATCCTATAAAACTGGGAGGAATTAAATTTTATTATGATAGCATTATTTATAACGGGTTAAGGCGTACGAAACTGTTTTCCGGGAGTAGGGTTTATATGGGGCCTATGGTAAATTATAGACTGATCTTAACTAATTTTAATAGTATGATTTCTAGTCGTATAAAACGAATTTCTGCAAAATCTTATGTCATTCCGTGCATTATCAACAGACGGACAGACAGACGGACATGGCTAAATCGACTTAGAATTACTCAAGGAGCCAGAATATTCATATATGTATACTTTATGGGGTTTGAGATAAATAATCACACCATCGCAAACAACTACTCCCATGAAAATATTCCCATATTTTTATACCCTCCACCACAATTAGTTGTGAAGAGGTTATATTAAGTTTGTCATTCCGTGTGAAACTTTTTTATTATTCATCTCAGACCCCATAAAGTATATATATTATGGGTCCTTGAGTAATTTTAAGTCGATTTAGCCATGTCCGTCTGTCTGTCCGTCTGTCCGTCTGTTGAAAACACGCTCACTTTCGAACAACTCAAAAGAAATGAACAAACTTGGTGCCAAATTGTTTGTAGTTATCCTAAGCAGTTTGGGATTGAAATCCAGCAAAATCGGTTCAGTAGGACCAGAGCTATGAATCAAAATGTGGAACCACCACCTAAAAAAATTTATAAATTTGTTACAAAAAATAACATAAATGGTGGAACAAGGCACGGAATGAGATAAAATTTTGCGAAAATTTGTTTTATTTAACTGGAAATCACGCTGTTAAATTTCGTGAAGATCCGTTTATAATTTACCCTAAGCCCCATATAAACACTACTCCCGGAAAACAGTTTAGTACGCCTAAAACCGTAAAAAATAATGCTAGCGTAACCAAATTTGGTACGTCACAGTTTTTTAGGACTGGAAATAACACTGTGAAATTTCGTGACGATCGGTCCATAATATGCCTTAGGACCCACATAAACCCTACTACCGGAAAACAGTTTAGTACGCCTAAAACCGTAAAAAATAATGCAATCATAACAAATTTTGGCTCGTCACATTTTTATAGGTCTATAAATGATACTGTGAAATTTCGTGAAGATCGGTACATAATTTACCCTAGGCCCCATAGAAACCCTACTCCCGGAAAACAGTTTAGTACACCTAAAACCATAATTAATAATGCTATCATAACAGAAATTCGTACGTCACAGTTTTAAAGGACTAGAAATGACGCTGTGAAATTTCGTGATGGTCGGTCCATAATTTACCCTAAGCCCCATATAAACCCTACTACTGGAAAAAAGTTTAGTCGCCTAAAACCATAATTAATAACAAATCGTCACAGTTTAAGATAATAATAATAAATATACATCATACAGAAATTACTTCTTAAACATTCGAACTATCGGTGGAGGGTATCAAAGATTCGGCACAGCCGAATATAGCACTCTAACTTGTTTTATTTCGTATTGTGAATGATTCTCCCATACCAAAATTTTTGGGAATAAATTCCCAAACTTAAAAAATTTTGCATCGCCAATGTTTACTGCCGCGGATTTTTTTAATAAATAAATTCCCAACAAGTGTTGATGTGAATGAGAAGGGAACATGGACTAAATTAAATTACCTTTTTATTGAAGGAGTGTTCATAAAGAAACTTAAGATAAACACTATTCATTATTTATTTCATTATATTTTTATTAGTATTTTATTTTGTATATTTTTCTTTCACAATACAGGCACTGACAAGTTACTCACAATAGAGACTTTTGTTAACAAAGCACTGACAAATAATTCACAATAGAAATTTTTACTGCCAAAATATTTGCGATACCGATTTGTTGGGGATGGGAATTTAGGTTTGATCCCATGTATCATATTCCCATAACATTCGCGATAGGGGCGAATAAAAAAATTAAACACGGAATGAAAAACTTAGTATACCCTCATTCACCACTTGTGGGGGTGGAGCGTATAAAAGGGCAGCATTTTAGCACTCCATAACTCGACAAATAAGCAATTACAAAAAAAATTGAATATATTTTTGGCACACAAATCCATAAATACTAGAGGTATAGTTATACCCAGGGAAACCTCAAATATGCAATTGCATGTTTTTCCTAATGAAGGCAGAAATAATATATCTATCAGTTTTAGAGCTTTTTATGAATTTTGGCATCGATTTGTTAGTGCATATTTAGGCATGTTTTACCGTATGGAGCATATTTTTGCATTATTTAGTTAAAAGAGCCTTTTTGCAGCGTTTTTTAAGTTTTTAGCGCATATTTGGCCTTTTTAAGACATATTTTGATACAAATTCTATATTTTTTAATGCCTCGTGTAAGCTTTCGCAGCAAATTTAAACTTTCAATTTTTACATAAAAGCAAAAATTAAGGAAACAGCAAATTTAAACATACGATTTTGGCGATGTTTGCAATACATAGTAATTTTAACTAATCTTTTTGTACACCCATCGACTGAGAATCACTTTTTAATGTGATATAACGATACCCATCCTTCCGTCTGGCTGGTTGTCTGTCCATGTTAACCTTGTGCGCAAAGTTCAAGTAGCAAATTTGTACATAATTTGATAAAATTTTGTTAAGACATTTTAATTATACCAAGGACGAAGTCTATGTTAATGGTGAGAATCGGTCTTTAATTTCATATATTCACCATAAAAACTTCTTTCCAAATTAGACTATTTGTGTTTGTAAGCCATCTAATTATGTTGGCATTTAGATAAAATTCGTCCAAAATTTAAGTTACAGCAAATTAAATTATTTTCGAATTGGTTTTAATATACTATGGTGTTTATTTAGGCTTTACCGATTATAAATTAAGTATTTTGTTTTGAATGCAAATGTTGAATATTTTTTTTTAAATGAGCAATTTTTGATTTTTTTGAGGCATATTTTTAACATATTTTTGAATTTTTGCTGCATTTTTAATGCGCATAAAACGCATTTTTTAGAGCATATTTCTGGTTTCTCTGGTTATACCAAATACATACATATAGAGGAATTTCGACAAAAAAAATTTTTTTTTTGGGTTGTCTGCTTCACTGTGGATTAGCCGATCAAGACCAAAATTTTACAGAATTTAAGTCAAACAATAAAAGGAAACTTTCTACCAACCTTAAAATTACTTTTACACAACTGGGCCCAAATCGTTCGAATAAACTTTCGTATCGAATAAAACTTCGTCACGTATAAAAACGGGATTGTGGCATTCGAAAGCTTGCATTAAGGAAATGAAAGCTTTCGAAAATGAACCTTATAAAATAGGTGACTTCGGTTTATCGGTTTTCGGTGCTTGCTGATTCGGAAATTCGCAAATATTTGCAAACAGCGGCTTGAAAGCAAAGTCTTATATTTATTAAAAATTGTTAAAGCTGTAAAGAATCAGATAACTTACAGAAAAGGTCGCTGATATCGTGAACATGGCTAAAATTCGCGAATAATTGCAAACTTGAAAACAAAACCTAAAATTTATTTGAAATCGCTAAATCGGTTAAAAAAAACATAATGTCAACAATTAGCAAAAAAAAAAAAAAATTACAAAAATAGCGAACATTTTTTAAAAAATTAATTTAAAGTCCATAAAAGTAGAAGGAATGAAAAAAATTCTGTAAAATTTGCTAAATTAGGGGAAATTCGCAAAAAATTGCTAACAGCGGGGTGGCATGTCATAACGTCCAGTGTCATAGTGTCCATGGACCTTATGACACTCCAAAAAGTGTCATAGTGTCCATGGACATTATGACACTTTCAAAACTGTCACAACGTCCATGGACACTATGACACTTTGCAAATGGACATTATGACACTTTCAAAAGTGTCATTAGGTCCATAATTACTAAAGAAGTTAAATACAAAAAAATGATCTGCATACACGCAGAGAAAAACATGTTTCATTATGATCCAAACCAACAAAACTATTTTTAAAGAAACTAATTTAACCATAATATGGTTGTCGGTGACAATGATTTGGTTAAATGAAACATAATATGGTAAAAAAAAATTTAAAAATGGTTTTGCTGCTTTTTCTCTGGGTGTATATATTAAATATATAACGAAAACACTTTTGGGCGCAAGGATTTTCTCCTCTAGGTATAACAAATACCGACTTCGCTAACTAAAGCTTTTCTGCACAGCCGGCCTTTGGCCGGGCGCAAGGATTTTCTCCTCTATGGTATAACAAACACCGGCTTCGCTAACTAAAGCTTCTCTGCATAGTCGGCTTTCGTTCGGAAACAAGGCAGATTTTAGAAGCTTTACTTAGCGAAGCCGGTGTTTGTTATACCATAGAGGAGAAAATCCTTGCGCCCGGCCGAAGGCCGGCTGTGCAGAGAAGCTTTAGTTAGCGAAGCACGTATTTGTTATACCATAGTATGACACTTTCATAAGTGTCATAACGTCCATGGACACTATGACACTGGACGTTATGACATGCCACCAACAGCGGCATAATAGAAAAGTCTACTTTATGTTAAAAATCGTTACAGCAGGAATCAAAAAACTTACAATAAAAAAAAAAAACGCTTCTATCGCAAACATGACTAAAATTTGCGAAAAATTGCAAAAGTAAATGTCATTATTTTTTTTTCTTATTGCTGAAAAAAGTTTAATACATACTTAAATTTTTAGATATTTGTTGAAGAAATCTAATAATTATTCCCAAAAAGCGGGTAAATTGCTCTTAACTTAACCAATCGAATGACATTTCGAGTAAAGGCATTCGATCGACTACTTGTTATCGAATGACATATGGCCTGTTCAACGATTTCGAATGAAGACTTCGTTCGCTTAACTTTGCATGTAAAACAAAAACAGTTTTTTTATAATTTATTTTTGTTTTAAATGTAAGTTAAGCGAACGAAGTCTTCGTTCGGAAATAGATGAACAGGCAGTTAATCTCAAATTTCGAAAGAAGTTTTTTGATAACGAATGGGACGATTTCAAAAAGTAAAATTTCGATCAAAGTCACTCTATCACGACTGCGACGATCTGGGCCCTGATGTTATTTGAATTTCTCGGGTTTGTTTCAATATCAGATTGGGAAAGTATTATTTTTTTTAATTAAACGATGTATAGTATTTTTCTTAAAAAGACAGTTATCGCCCAATAACTCAATTTAGGATTTTTTGCTGCTTGACTACTTTTTGAAATAAACGATTTAATTTAGGTGTCGATATGTACTTTAGCAAAAATATCACTAAATTCCCACACAAATTATGTTGTTTTGTTCATTTTATGCATGTTCAAGTATTTTTGCATGTTTTTTTTTTTGTTTTAATATTTACACCTGGTACTAAAATCAATTAACAGAAAAATAAAAATGTGTAAATAATTCAAACTCTTTTGTTCAACAAATGCAAATAAACACTACAATTTCAATGTCATTACATGGTAAATTGTTTACATTTCTCCGGTAAAGTAAAACGCAAAAACAAGCAAACCAATTCAAGAGCGACAACACAATACAATTTTTCATTAATTTTAAAACATAAAGCTTAAAAACATATGTATATATGTATGTGTTTCAGAGAATAATTAAAGATGAACGATTTTATATTGGTCTGGAACCAGAGGACGATTCGGTGTGGCTACCCGCCCAACTATTGCGTGCCACATCCGGCATTTTACCTACAACAAGTAATGAGGATACAGTTGTTAATATTTTGAGACTATTTTTGGCCATGGCATGTTCTCCTGCTTGTACTCTCAATGGTCGCTTGCTCATAGAGATATTATCACGGTGTGGAGAATGTTGGGAGTTGGGTTCAAGAGCAACAAAGGCAGCTTCATTGGCAGCTGCCTCACAGTGCTTAAGAACTTTTTGTACATTCCTAATAGAAGAGGCAGAGGATGTAAAGAAAACGGCACCGGCCGGGTTAATGACACAAACTCAGGCTACAGCGGTTTACAATGAGGTAATACCGGTCATGCAGTGGCTTTGTAGTCGTTTGGTAGAACCAAACGTTAATAATTCCCCCAATAAAAAAGTCGAAACTACTTGCACTCTCTACCTAACGGAATGCATACTGACGCTGACTTCATCATTGCCACGGAACGTGTATGCTAATCCACATTTTACTTCATTTTTGTGGCAAAAGTTTTGCCCGACTTTAGCAGCTGCATTGGGTTCACCAGGAAGAGTTAATTTAGATAAGAAATTCACTTACAAGTAAGATATTTAAATTAAAGTAAATAATTCAATTTTTTTAATTTTGTTTATTTTTCCAGAGATGCTCTGCACATTATAGAAAATGAGGCTCGTGGATTTTTTACTGGGCCTGGTTTAGATAGTGCTCAGGCCCGTTGTGTCTACTTGACGGGTATACAACTTTTGAGAATAGCTGGTTCACATGGATCTTTGCGACCAATGTTAGAGGCCTTATTCCATCGCATGTTGTTGCTTCCAACTCCCCAAAATCGAACAGAACCTTTAAAATGTGTACGAGAAATTTTTCGTAGTCCCGAACGATTAATTGATTTAGCTGTGATTCTTTATGCCGATAAAACTACTGTTCAAGGTTGCAGTGATGAAATGGCCTTGTTTAGATTGTAAGTTACATTAAGAACCTACACTTTGTCATGGGGAAACTTGAGGATGGGAGACTTTTGAGACATGAACGTTGTTTTATAAATCTGCAATACCCTCGTTACTATGAAAAATGATATCGTTAAGCACTATGGGCAAATTATTTTATTTGATTATTACAAGTTAAGTTGGAAAAAGTTAAGATTGTTTGTAATATCTCTTAGGGCACTATCTCTTTATTTGAAGTCCAAGCTAGTTATGGATCGCTGAATAATCTTGGGAAACACAATGATTTTAGTTGGTTACCCGGCCATAAGAGCAACGTGGGCAACGAAAGGGCTGACTGCTTGGCTTGGGGCAACTCGCCTTCCGTTTATAGGCGCTGAGCTTTTTTTTGCATCCCTATCGGTCACGTTAAAGGGCCGATTCAGTCATGGCCCGAACGTGAATTCTTTTAATCATGAACGTCTACTTCCGGGCAGAGACATTCTAAGAGATTTGTGATCCTGTCCGGTCGCAAGGCACGTAATCTACTTCTGCTTGAGAAGGGAGAACTAAAGTTACTTGCTGGCCTATTTACAAGGCATTGTGGTCTCAGATGCCATCAGTTTATAACGGACAATGATAACTCCAGGTTGTGCAGAGTTTGTAAAATCGATGGCGAAATGTTCGAACATCTACTATGCTGTTGTCCCGTTTTAAGGACTACTAGGCGGACATTTGTCATTGGGCAACTGAAATTTATGGTTTTTCACCAGGCAGGGTAACTGGCTTCGTACGTTGCGTGAACCTGATATGATAAGATATACATACTTCATGAAAGCCCACTTGGGTCGCGGTGCTTAGGTCCTTTTACATATCTATCTATTTATTTGTTTATGCATAATTCCAACATTGTTGGCAGTATTAACGAAATTTTTGATATTCCCTCTAACATTAATAGTTAATATCTATGCAATTTATGCAGGAGTTTGGAAAGTTCGCTTTAAAGAACCAAACAAAATTAGTTAACTAGTCAAAATAGTAAACGATTTTACCTTATCATTTCCGCAAAATAATGTATTTAATTCTTTCATTTCAGAATGATTGATGCCATGGAAGAATGTGCTTATGGCGCGGGAAACGGTGCTGTTGTGGAAGCCAGTCTGCAAGCCAGTGTAGAGTGCATGGTAGCTCTTCTTCAAAGCCTACAAGTTCTTTGCACTGGTGAAATAACAGATACAATGATAAGTGATCAAATAGTTAATGTAGTTAACACACGTTATGGTCAGTTAAAAGATGCGGATTATACCGGACCACTGACATATCAGTCCATGGCCCGATTGCCAGCTTCCTACCGAGATGCCGTAGTTGAATTTCGGCAAAGTGTTTATGAGGCCTCTTCGGGTTCAGAGAGCGATGGTGATCATCATATTGAAAATGATGCAGCTTCAAATGGTTCCGGCGATACAGAGGGACCCGAAGACGAGGAACATTCCACTTCTAGTGATGAAGCATCAAGAGCAGAACTAAACCGCTGGCCTTATACAAATCTGGAGGTACCTGTTTTTCCAGTACGTTCGGATGTTGATACCGACCGTCAACATGCTCGCGACTTTGCCAAGGCATTGCACTCCGATTTGGTTCCTAAGCTTTTACGTCTGCGCTCTTGCATTGAAGTCGACGAAGCCATGCAAGAATTTGCTTCGGCTGTGTGTCAAGAAAATAGCGCAAATATATCAGATTTTGATTACAATTTTACAGTTATAAATGCTGACGGCATTTATTTGGCTGTATATTCCGCTCTACTTCTTAGTTGGCAACTTAAAAAATCCGGTTATTACGCGGACATGCAAAAGGAAATTATGATACCCATGTCCGAGCAACAGTTTGTTACCTCCGTCCAGAATACCGGAGTTTTGGTTTACCTTTCCTCAGCCTGGCTGTGTGAATTATATCAGAGTGTTTTGGTTTTAAATATATTAGAATCTTTGGATGGCAATGACCAAGAAGGTGGTAATAATCGCTGTGCCTTGATTGATATGCTATGCGATGCCGGTGGTTTGGGAGCCACTCAAATGATGTCGGAATGGCAAAGATTGCAAATGGCAAACGTTAAGTATACGGATGATGAACATAGTACGGCTAGGCGTGAAGCTGCTAAAAAATTAAGCAGGCGTTTGCTTACCTGCTGTTGGGATTCAATGGTTTTAGTGTTAAGTTCAGGATTAGGTGATGTACCATCCTCCAGTTCAAGTAAATTTGTGGCTTTATCAAAACGTACCTTAAGGGTTAAAAGTAAAACTGCTAAATCAAACGGTGAAGCCTTGTATGCAATGTGCTTGGATGGTCTGCATTCGGTAAGTTTATTTAAGTGAAATAAGTTTTGATTGCCAGCTAATAAGACATTAAATTTCCCAGGCTGCTACTTTAAGTAACAATTTAAACTTACAACATCTAGCAGGCAAAATTTTGAATTTATTGGCTTCAAATGTTTGCCAAACTACTGGACCTCGTATCTCTGCCAGTCAAGCCTTGTCAATGGATGTCGTTCTTAGTGGTGGTCTTAATTTAGGTTCCTATAGTCCAGATTGCTGGCAATCCATATTCGCTGTCTGTCGGCATGTGAGCCAATTGGAGCATGAAATTTTTAGCATGCGTAATCCTTCCGTTCCAACTTCATCACCAAATGGCAGTCGTGACATAGAGACAGGAGAGAAATTGCAATGTAACGGAGGACAAAATGAAAAGCTTAATTTGGCTTCTATACCCATAGATGATGATGAGACATGGTGAGGAGTTTAACTTAAAAATTTAATTTAAATATATTGATATAATATAATTTTTTAACTTTTAGTGTTGATGTCTATAGTTTCCTGCAAGCTCCATTACGAAGTCCCAACACTAATATTACTTCAATTCTAAAAGTTTATTCCGGTACCAACGAAACCGTGCTATTAAGTCCCAGTGATACCACCAAGGTACTCTGTGGTCTCTCCTATCAAGCCGAAAATCTTTTTAGTGATGCTGCGGAACGTTTAAGTTTGCCCTCGTTATGTCAGTTTCTCAAAAATCTGTGTAGAGCCTCCAGGGAACAATTATACAAGAATACAACCACACGCAAAGGTAGTAGAGTGTGGTGGCCTAGTAAGGGATGGCGTAAGCATGACACTTTACCAATGTCTCTACTGTTGCATCGTATAGGTGACGTTACATTAAAAGTATTTCGCAGTCCAAGGCCTTTACTGCATATTCTTAAGGTATGGGCTATAACGGGACCTCATTTAATGGACACAGCTTGTCATAGAGATCGTGTAATATCGAAGCGAGCCATAGAGTATATACACGATATAGTAACAGCATTATTAGTGGAACAATCAGAGCTGCCCTATTTTCATTTTAATGAGGCTTTGCTTAAGCCCTTTGAAAATTTGCTAAGCATGGATTCTTGCGATTCTGACGTACAAGATCAAATTGTAGCCTGTTTGTATGAAATTGTGGAAGCTCATCGTACAGAAATACGTTCAGGCTGGCGTCCCTTGTTTGGTACTTTACGCAATGCCAGGAGTCGCATGTTAAATGCAAGCAATATTATCGACATATTTAGGGTATTTTTAGATTCCGACAATACTTTGGTTTTTGCTAATGCGGGCCTCGATTGTATTTTGTGCTTACTTTCCTTCCTCGAGGTACCGGGAGCTGGAGGAGGAGGAGGCGGAGGTGGTGGAGGGAATACTGCTGGGACTTCGGGCGGTGGTGGTGGTGCCAATAATGGAAATGAAGAGGACAATAACTTTAGACCCACAGAATTTTTGCATGAAACATTACGTTTTCTAGAACGCTGCTCTTCCATTTTAGGTTTCATGTACAATATGCCGAAATGTCCGAACTTTCATTCAACTTACAAGATCAAGGGCATATCCTACACCCATATTATCGATGCTAACATTCCGAACTCCATGGAAAACTTCACTTACTTTGGCAACGATTATTTACAAACCAAAAATGAACAACATATGATTTCTTATCGCTCCTTGCATATCGACAAAGAGACTATAGTGAAAATCGATGAAATGGACAAACCTTCAGGAGTACTTAAAGTATGGTTTCTTTTATTGGATGGTTTAACCAACTCCTTAATAGTGTGCCCATATTCACATCAGGCTCCCATATTGCAGACAATCTTTAAGCATTTTAAGAATCTACTAACAAATCCGGGCATAGAATTTGGTTTCTATTGCATAAATCACTTGCTTATACCAATGATTCAGGATTGGCTGAGGTATATCAATAAAACTGGAACATCGTGGCAAATGGTGGAGAAAAACTTCAAACATTGCTGTTGCATGACCACAGATTTGGTTGTGGATTTTATTAAAATGTCTTTACCGGAAATGCGCAAGCAAGCACCGAATACTAGGACCAGGGTTACTCAAATTGTGCAACCCACAGATAATGCATATTCAAAACTAAAATTTGTCACCGAACCAGTAGATGAAAGAACAGGTGCATTTGGGAGTTCCCAATACGACAGTACTTCTAGTGAGGAAAGTTCACGAGACTCTAAAGAATCTATTACAAAGGTCTCGAACTCGGCTACTTTGGCCTTAAAGCAATTGCTTCTAGTGCTTATCGAATGTGCAGCCCAGGTGCAGGAAACTGTGGCAAGGGTAGGAGTGTCCTGTCTTAAACATGTAATACTTTCTACGGGTACTTTATTCAATGAGTACCAATGGATGATAGCCTGCTCGGCCATACATAGAGCTTGCACTGTAACTATAGCACCTTTGCGGCAATTATCATTTGCTTTTCATGAAAAATCCAATAGTTTTTATGGCGACTGTGCCAATGTCAAGGTCGCCGCCCGACGCGACAGCTCTTTAGATGAACTGACACGCATTTATTCCTTGGCCCAGCAAGTATTTCTCTCTGATAATCAACGAGAACCAGGCGCAAAACTAAACAATCATTTGGATAAACATTTGACGGATGATCGTAGCTATTCGTTTCTGTTGTATCCACAAAACAATGGCTTCAATTCTAATCTAGACAATTTTGTTATAAGAATCCCTTTTAAGACCCTGGTGGTTGGTTTGTTGGCCAATCAAATGTTACTGCAATTAGTGGCCAAGCTACTGCTCTCCCGCTTGAAATGTGTACCGCAGGCCGTGTCAACTTGTATATTTGACAATTACACCACCGCTACACAACAATGCTATGACTATGACTTGGATTTTCGTTCCAAGGAAATATTATTGCGCTGTTGCTTGCAATTTCTAACCAGTGCTTTGGAATTTGACTCTCGCCCAGGCCTTAAGTTCTTAATGCAGAAGGTGGCCAACATAGAATATGCCGCCAACTTATACAAGCAAATGACTTCTTCTTGGATGATATATTACATTGCCCTGGTCGACTCATATTTGAACGACATTGTTATTTACAATTTGGGACCCGAGGACCTGAATTTTATTTTAGAGTCCTGCTCGCGTCTTAACACTACCAAGGTTAAGAAAAAAGAGAACTTTGTTAGATATTTGTTTTGTCTGCAAGATGCTTGGAATTTAGTATGTGAATTATATCTCAGCAACTCCACTTTGCATGACATAGAAAATGGCCGTTTACGTTCTGCTGATAATGCAGATCTAAAACAGCTTAACTCTTCAGCAAAGAATATAAAATCGATGTGCATTACTTTAAATGGAAATATTGAAAATGGTAGCACTTCTGGTTTGGCAGAAAACAACGATTATTCACCACAAAGATCGGCTCAAACACCCGAAGAGGAAAGCGTCACTATGACCACCTTAATAAGTGAATTTCAACCCAAATCACGCAATAATCCATTCGACACAAATCGCCCACAAAAACCCGAATCGGAAACAATATCCCCTGAAATCGAACAACAAAGAGCCACAAGCATTTTGAAAGACTCTAATTACAAGAGAGCAGCTTTGGCCCAATTAGTGGTGGCCTCAATGGAACTGTTAAGATCTCTGCCGGGCGAGGCAGAAGGTAATCTAAAACTATTAATGACGCCGACAATACGTGAAGCATTCCGGTTGGTGCAGTTGCAAGGCAACGAACTAAAAGTTAACCAATTTTAGGTTTTGCTTGTTGAGTTTTATTTTGACTTGTAAGTGTGTGTGTATTAAATAATAATTTGTATGACAAGCGCAACAGAAGCTTTTAATCCAACCAAAAATCCAAATATATGTATCTATCTTTTTTTAAACTTTAAATCCCAATTTCCTGCAATAAAAAACTCTCGATCACACATACACTCTCAAACATATACTTATACATACATACCCACCATAAAGTATAAAAAATTATTATTATAAATATATTTACATATACATATACATATACCAAAAAAATACTTACTTACAACAAAAATCCTAGCCGCCCATTACCGCCCATTATAAGATTATATATACATATTTATATACATACATATATACATTAATACTTATATTAACTTATAAAATAATGTATAGTATATAATTAAAATCTAGTCATATATGCCTGCTTTTATAAAAAGCTTCTATATTTATAAAAAAATTTTTTTTTGTTTATTCATTTATTATTCGTTTGACTTGATTTTTTGTTTTTTTTTGTGGTTTGCTTTCAGTAACATAAATAAATGATCAATAGAACGATCATCGATATTATTACTGACATGAAATGTTTAACATCCCTGAAGGAAACCTGGGTCCAAGTGTCGCCAAGTCACCAGTTTTGTCGATTATATTGGTGACATTGTCAACGAAGTGTCTACACTACATTACAGTTGCCACTATATTTGGCTTTCATACGAAAAAGATTTTATGAATAACAACTGAGAAGTACATTGCTTAGAAAAGCTGAAGAAATAATAAAAAAAAAAATTGTTTTAATTTCGTATTCTTACAAAAACTGTAGACTACTTTTACTAAAATGTACTAGCGATTCCCTGGTTCCAATGTCTACATATGTTCCCAAAGAAACTACCTAGTCGGTAGTACCAACATCAGTAGTAGATTTCCAATGACACGCACATGTTAAATGTCTATTGTTAATAACATTACCTGGGGTTAATAAGTCACTAGTACTGGTGACTGTGTCAATAGTGAATCAGTACATATTCGATAGTGACATTTCCTGCAGGGATTACCACTAAAATGATAGTGTTAGTGTTAAGTATAGACTTATCATGTTAGAGGTTTTGTCATGGTATAACACGGTTGTTAATGCAAATGTTTTAACAACGCTTTTATAACATCATGTTATAACAGCAAATCATGTCAGTTGTAAACGGGGAGTAATCCAACCTTAATTTCCCCTTTTTATTTGCTTATTATTATATAAAATACTTTTGTTTAAAAACCTTAACTAAAAACAAAAATTGGTACGATTGGAAGTGAAAATTACAGAAAAAAGTGACTCAAAGTAAAAACTCAACAGAGACATCAGGAATTTACTACTAATGCAACATTTAATTATGTAACGAACTAACTCTTTCTCTTTATCTGTCTATCACTATCTCTCTCTCTTTAAAGTTTAAACGCACCTAGCAGCTACAATTGATACGTATGTAAAAATAAAAAAATATCATTAAAGACAAGCCTATCTAGTAAAACAAATAGATAAATAAATTAATAAATATGTATGTATTTCATAGTTTACACAATATTCCACATTGCAAACTCTTTATTTAGATATACTACATACCTACAGAGAATCGTATTTAAAAATTAAAAAAATAAAAGGTTTCAAAGCCAAAAAAAAAAAATGCAAATATTTACGATGTTTAGTACCTTTTGTACTTGAACTGCTTTTTAGATAAAAATACAATGTAATTTTTGGTAATAACTATTGACATTAATAAGTTTAACTTTTTTCAATTTAGATTTAATTACTACATTTCATGCAAAAAGTTAAATTATATAGGAAATTATTCAGTAGTTTTTTGGGTTGTTTTTTATTAAATACCTACGTACATACTTGCCAGATCTGTTAATGGTTGCAATCAATTAAATTGCAATCACATGTTTTCTCGTTAATGACTGCTATTTTTCTGATTGCATTTAAAATCAGGAGCCTAATTCTGGCAGTCGTGATCCAGTACTTTCTCGATTCGAAAGTTGTTTTATTTTTGATTCTTTCAGTCGATACTGAACGAATCGAAACTATTTTTTCAGTATTGTGAAACTCAAATTAATGCTTTACAACACTGAAAAAATAATTGCGATTCGCTCAGTATTAACTGAAATAATAAGATATTAAATTGCTTTCGAATCGAGAAAGTTCTCGATCACGATTGCCAGAATCAGTCCCTAGAATTGATTTTTGTTTGAATACATTAATTGATTACAATCGATTTCATTGCAATTCTTTAATTACAATCAAATCCAGTAATTGCTGCAATATGAAACCACAATTAAAATCAAAAAATAATATTTTATTTAAATTCGATCACATTAAGTTTTTTATATTTCTTTTTGAAATAGACTTTAAAGCCTAGTACTCTGTTCAAATTTGTGAAAAATTTTGAGCAATATTGATTATTAAATTGCGAGTTGTTTTTGTTGTTTTGACGTTTTTATTTCTGCAAAGTATGCGACATTGTTTTGCATATGTAAACAAAAAACACATGTATTTTTACAAAAATTTAGATGTTGTTTTTGAAGGTTATGAACGTCATGTGTCAACATGTGTCCTAAATGTGATGTAAAAAAGGCATAACGTTTCTAGACGTCAGACGGATATAAGTTATAAAGATATTCTCATATAAGTTCGATGGCTGTACACGTCATGCGTCTGTGGAAACCCCGAATTAAAAAATTGTATGATTTTTAACGATTTTTATTAGTTGCACATTTTGTAAATGTTTTTGCAACATTGTTTACACACATACATATGATAGTATGAACAATAGATTTACACATGATAAAAACCAGTTGGTTATTGGAAATGTTAACTGGTTAAGCTTCTATGAGCTTAACATTTTATGACGTATATGGACTTCATGTCCCAAGAGAAAACTTTGATATACGTCAGTGTCCACGAAGGGTAAACTCAGCCATAGAAGTTCACTGGGGGCTTTTTCTGTATTGCGATGGAAAGTTGGTATTCTATAATTCTTTTGTATGCATTCGCATTCGAATTTTATTTCAAATCAGGGCAACACTGGTCAAAAAATAACAAATATACGTCAAATTTAAAATTAAAAAAAATTGTGGTTTTGATTACAAACAAGGCGAATTTATTACAGGTGGTCTTAAAAGCCCTGCTGATATTAGCTAAAATCACTGTTGGATGTCAAAATTTTGTTTATTCTCTTTTATTATCTTTGTTTCTGTTTTGTTTTATTTCTGGTTTTGACATTGTACAATGATTTTACAAAAACAAATTGCTTGTGGTTTTTGTACGAGTTGTACTTGTTGTAGTACCGAGATTACCTGGGATGAATTCGCCTTGATTTCAAAATATATTAACATTAATTTTTAAAAAAGTTTGTCTTAAAAAAAATATGTCGTAAAAAGTGTTATGTTATTAGAAGCAACTAAAGTAGATACAATATTATTTTTTAAACGATAATAAAATAATAATTTTTGTAATTTTCAGAATAACTAAATAAAATATTTTTTACTTACGTTTTTGTGCTTTGCGAATGCTGTTTTGGCGATTTTGACCTTGGTTTCCGCATTATAGAATACCAACTTGCCACTTTTTCGCACAATGCGAAAATCGTTACATAGAATAGCAATTGTTTGCATTTGAATAAAGGGTGGTCCAACCAAAACGCACGATGTTAATTGTAAATAAAACAAAAAGTTTTCAGAGACTTATCTTAATATTTTTCTATTATTACAGAAGGATCTATCTATGACAATTATGAGTGAAACAAAATATTGGCCAAATGCTCGCCACGGCTTCGGTGGCATACCTCTATCCATATTTTCAATGACTCTGTCCCATAATTAAAATTCAATGTTGTTAATGTACCGAATTGTCTTATCCTTTAGCTCTGAAATTGTTCTCGGTTTGTTGACATACACTTTTTCTTTTAAATATCCCCAAAGCAAGAAGTTCAGCGGTGTCAAATCAAATGATCGTGACGGCCAATTAACATCGCCACGACGTAAGATAACACGGCAATTGAATTTCTCGCGCAAAAAAACCCATTGCTTCGTTGGCTGTGTTGCAAGTGCAACCATCATGTTATAACCACATATAGTCCAGGTCCATATCATTTATTTCCAGCCACAAGAAGTCCATTATCGTCTCACAATACGCTTTAACTGCTTGGCCGACCTCATTTTCGAAGAAGTACGCCAGACATAAACCGCACCAAACAGGTGTTTTCACATTTCCTGCAGACCCGGTTGACTAAAATTTGCGCACAATTCTCCCGATTGTGGACACAATTGGTTTGATTATGCTGACCAAAAAAATCACGAAGTGCACAAAATGCATTTTGATTTGAAAGCTCATTTTCCTAAAAGGCTCCAACAATCTCCATGCTTAAATTTGTCAAACGCCGAAGCAAAGAAATGTCAAATTAAGTTGGGCAAAAAACTTGACGTTAAGGTGTGACTCACAATTAACATCGTGCATTATGGTTGGGCCTTTTTTATTTTCGAGTCGCATTGACTTTCGCATTACAATTTAGAATAAGCCCCCTGAGGCACATTTTTAAATTCCATTTATCAAAATTTGCGCTATGAGTAGATCAATACTCAAAAAATACGTATTTCGTATACTATTAAACGTTTAGTGTAAAATCGCTAATAAAATTATTATTTTTTTTTTTTTATTATTTTGTTGGACTTTCACTTTAGGTGTGATTCCAAAGGAAATTGATTGCAATCAGAAAATTTCTATTAAAACTCAATTGCAATTGAATTGGTTGCGATTGAATTGATTGCATTCAATGATTTCTAAAAAAAATGATATTGAAATGATTGCAATCACAAAGTATTGCAAACTTGGGATTGCAATCTTTCCAAATCTGAAATAATTTTTAAAACCATTTGTTTGAAATCATTTTGATTGTAATCACAATTGACTGCAGTTTTTTACAGCTCTGATACTTACAAAAATATTATGTACTTTCTAGCGAAACTAATCAATTCAATTAAGATTTATTATGGCAAAAACCCTTTTAATTAAATATGCAACAGAAATTTGAAAATATGCCCTTAAAAATTTTGTATCGTCTGAAAAAATTAGAATTAAAAATCCTTTCAAATAGAAAAACTAATCGATCACGATTGCCAGAATCAGCCCCCTGTATTTTAAACAAAAATATCGATATCGATATTTTAAGACTATGGATAGTATCGATAATTTCCCAGCGCTAGTTGTAAGCCATTTCGTCAGCTCAGAATTGGTTTGGCATATGCCAAAAAGTCGGAGTGGAGAAAAACGACAAAGAAGATTTACATGAAGATTTCTCAAAATGTACCCGATAGAATTTTTTTATATTTTTACCACTGCTTCCGGTATATGCTTTGAAGAAAAATATAAATTTTTGCGCAATTTCATGAATAAAGTTAGAATTTAATAGTATTTTTTTTGAATATGAAAAATATTGTTTTGTGCCGCATACGCCACTTTTCTTGAAAAAAATAATAAAAAAAAAGTGGCTTTTTGTGCTGCATACGTATACTTATTGCGTGAGTGACTGAATGATTCATCATCGTACAGCCTAAACGCCTGAAGCTAAAGACTTGAAATTTGGACCGGAGGTGGATCTTCCCCCAAATCGATCCACTAAGACGGGATTTTTAAAAATTCGAATGTTTAGGGGGTAAAAAAGGGCAAATTCGGAAACCTTTTATCTCCAAAACTAAAAGAGATACAAAAAAAACTGTAATAAGTTGACAAGTGTGTGGTACTTTTGTAAAACTCAGCTCTTTTAGGGTGAAAACGGGTAAAACCTGAATTTTGGTACGTTTTGTCAGCCCATCTATCTTTTGATCCAATAAACCTAGAAATAAAGTTTATACCACATTCGAAACTTATCAAAAAAATACGAATACAAGTTTGGTACTTTTTCGAAATTCGAACGTTTAAGGGGTGAAAATCTTAACTATTTTTGATACTTTTTTACAGAACATTTTGCATTTTGCAATTCTTTATACCATAATGGGGGAAAAAATAGTACCAAAATGGGAAATACGGGAAATTTAATATCTTTCCTCAGCTTTTTGGTTCTACAACTGGTATTTTTTAATTATCGCTAATATTTGACCTCAAAAGATAAAATTCAACATGCAATGTCCTGAATGAATGCACAAAAAATTTCGCGAAACAGATTTGGATTCAAAAAGGGGGTATTTAAAATATAATGGGTGATTTTTTAAGAGCTACAGGAAAGTTTTAAAAAAAACACATCAAATTCATGAAATCTTTATTTGAATCGATAGTACGGTCCATATAATTTAATGTGTGAAGATTATTTCATGCAAATGTTGACCGTGACTGCGCCTCAAATGGTCCATCCGCTTAGTCCAATTTTGGCATACTCTTTCCAACATTTCGGCCGGTATCTCATAAATAAATGCTTCAATGTTGTCTTCCAATGCGTCAATTGAAGCAGGAATGTGTGTATAGATATGAGCTTTAACATAGCTCCACAAAAAATAGTCTAAAGGCCTTAAATCGCACGATCTAGGCGGCCAATTGACCGGTCCCGAACGTGAAATAAAATGTTCACCGAACTCGCCTCTCAAAAAGTGCATTGTTAAGCGTGCTGTGTGGCATGTAGCACCGTCTTGTTGAAACCACATGTGATGCAAGTCAAGCTCTTGCATTTTAGGCAAAAAAAAAGTTGGATATTATCTCACGGTAGCGCTCACCATTCACAGTTAAGTTACTATTCGCATCATCTTTGAAGAAGTACGGTCCAATGATGCTACCAGCCCATAAACCGCACCAAACTGTGACATTTACTGGATGCATTGGTAGCTCTTGCAATGCTTCTGGCTGATCTTCAATCTAAAATCGACAATTCTGCTAATTAACGTACCCATTGAGCCAAAAATGAGCTTCGTCGCTGAACACAAGAAGCGCGCGATGAACTTTCTTAACAGAGCACGCATTTTGATAATAAAATTCAATAATTTGCAAGCGTTGTTCGTTTGTAAAGCCCCAAATACATTGATCAAAATACTCATCAAGCATTGCGGCAGTATAAGTGAAAATATGTTTGTATGTGTCACACCGACTATGCTGGATGGAAAATCAAAAAATTTAGATATGACGGCGAATATTACGTCAAGCACACGTACACGATGAATTCGCCGGATGGACAAGCATTTGACAAGTGTATTTGGGCCTTAAGACGATTCATGGTTAAATTATAGACCAACTGAAGATGTTTAACAGCGAAACAAAACACGAAACGTGCGTCAGCTGTTTAAACCAGTGTTGCCAAAAAGATAATTGCTAAAAAATCACCCGATATATACCCCATTCCTAACTCAATTTTTTTTTAAATGGTCGGTAGGTCAAACCAATTCTGAGCTGACGATTTGTTTGAGTTTTCACAACACATGAAAAATGATTTTGATTCGTTCAGTATCGACTAAAAGAATTAGAAATAAAATTGCTTACGAATCGAAAATGTTTTCGATCACGACTGACAGAATAAGCCTCATGCATATCGACCCCTTTGCGCGAAATTATCGTATGTTACAAAAACCAAATTTTACATGAGACCCATTTTTCTACTTTTCTCTGCTGTCACTTGCAATATCAAAATGAAAATATACATTAAATTTTTGGAGCAACGAAGTGGAATTCGCCTACAATATTATGTCAGGTGACTTCTTTTTGAATGTAGAACAAGATTGCATCAAAAACTCAATTTCAAAAAAATTGGCATATACGATAATTTCGCGCAAAGGGGTCGATATATTTTATTGATCTGTTATTGCAAATTTTGAAAAAGTAATTGTTTTTTGTTATTAATGATTAACAATTTACTAAAAAAAAGTTTTTTTTTGCATATTTTTGAGCATATTTCGCATATATCTAAGTCTAAGTTATACCAAAACTTATTAAACTTTTTATACAATTACTTTTCTTATTTAGATTTGCAAATTTTTTGAGACCTTTAATTTTTATAGAATTAAAAAAAACCAACAACAATAGAATATTAAAATTTAAATCAATCAATGGCAACAACACCTCTATAATAATAATGAAAGTATTAGATTATAAATTACATTTTCAACTATTCACATTAAAACTAAAGGGAAAGAACTTATTAAGCATTGATTTAGATAAAAAAAAGAATAAAATTAAGTAAAATAAAAATGTAGTGGAATGTAAAATATAATTATTCATTCACAACTCAAATAAAACATTAAATTAATTAAACACTTTCATTAGTTTAAATCAGCAGCAGTTTGCAATGTGACAATGACATTTGCATTCCACTGCAAACAACAAACATTAACTATAGTTCAAAAGTAGTTAAAAAACTATTTAGAGATAAAAGAAAAGAAAAACATTTGAATTCAAACGATAAAAAAATCTAAGCACTATTATTTGTATTATAATTATTTTTTTTTTTAGTTTAGTTTCGTTATTTAATTTGTTTCATTTCATAAATAGGTCAAGTAAAAAATATCAAAGAGTCCTTTCGAGTGGTCAACAATTGTACTTGACTATCAAAAGCAAAAACGCATCCATACAACAACCATGATAAACAACTATAGTTTTGGGAATTTTTAAAGTAACAAATAAAATTTGATAATTATTATAAAATAAAACAAATAATTAAAAAAAAAATAATACATAAATAAAAAACAACTAAACTATTGCATCTTTACTAATACTATATTTATATGTATACACTAATGAAAATATTTCAGTTAAAAAATATAAAATTTTTAAAATCAAAAAAAAAAAAAAATAATTTTGTATGTATTTTTTTGTATGTAACTCTGGAGGATTAAAAGGTTGTAGAAGTGGCGTAACTAGGGAAATTTTTGCAATCATAGTACAGTACTTTTCGCTTATAGTCCACTACTATAGTTGCACAACTTTTGTGGACTATAAGCGAATTTGGACTACAACCGATTTTTATACCCTCCACCACAATTAGTTGTGAAGAGGGTATATTCAGTTTGTCATTCCGTGTGAAACTTTTTTACTATTCATCTCAGACCCTATAAAGTATATATATTCTCGGTCCTTGAGTAATTTTAAGTCGATTTAGCCATGTCCGTCTGTCTGTCCGTCTGTTGAAAACACGCTCACTTTCGAAAAACTCAAAAGAAATTAACAAACTTGGTGTAAAATTGCTTGTAGTTATCCTAAGCAGTTTGGGATTGAAATTCAGCAAAATCGGTTCAATAGGATCTGAGCTATGAATCAAAATGTGGAACCACCACCTAAAAAAAATTGATAATTTTGTTACAAAAACTAACATAAATGGTGGAAAAATACACAGAATGATATAAGATTTCGCAACAATTCGTTTTATTCAACTGAAAATCACGCTGTGAAATTTCGTGAAGATCCGTCAATAATTTACCCTAGGCCCCATATAAGCCCTACTCTCGGAAAACAGTATATTAAGCCTAAAACCCTAACTAACAATGCTATCATTACAAATTTTGGCAAGTCACAGTTACATAGGACTAGAAATTAAACTGTTAAGTTTCGTGAAGATCGGTCCATAATTTACCCTAGGCTCCATATAAACCCTACTACCGGAAAACAGTTTTATAACAAACCGTCACAGTTTAAGATAATAATAACATCATACAGATTTTACTCCTTAAACATTCGAACTGTCGGTGGAGGGTATCAAAGATTCGGCACAGCCGAATATAACACTTGTTTTATTTTATTTTTATTTTGTTTTCTGTCTCTGGCGGAATCGCGCAACCTCGGTGCTGATAGACTAGCTCACTACCAGGTAGCCTGCCGGGGCAGTGTAGTTTTTGGATAAAAAAAAACTATGTTTCTTACTCAATTAAGAGCGTAAATATGAGATAAAATTGTCCATAACAACAATAACAACGTTGATTGAAAGTTTTTGGTTCATTACTATAATGAAATTTTTCATTGTCATAATGAAAATTTAAATTTATGAAAGCATTATTGAAATATGTTGCTTTTTTAAAAAATTTTTGATTTCATAAATTTAATGGCATACATATAACATTAGATGTATGAAATAATTATATCTTACATTTTTTGATTAACAATTAAACATTTTTTTGAGGAAACTTTAATTTTGTATTAGGGCGATTCTATTCTAGACAACTTTTAACATCAATTTTCAAATCACACTATTTGACACTTTTTGATGCCAATTTAAAGTATAATATCTATATTTTATAATAATATAATTTTTTTAGACGTAAGCTTAAATATAAATTTGTTGTTCACTTCGATTCATTAAGATTCATAGATTTGGCTTGAACAGAAAATTCATTGAATGTTGCACCCGTCATGGCTTAAAGAGAAAATTTCTTATTATTGGATTATATTTTTCTACGATGTTTGATTTGATAATCATCGTCTGATATCTCATCTTTCACAATAAAAAAGAATAATACAATAAAAGTTTAAAAATTAACAGAGTTTTGTGTTTTTGTGGTATGATCTTATGAAAGTGGGCCGATTTGGTTGCACCCGTCATGCACTTTAAAGCTCTCTCGTGGCTATTTGATCGTTTCATATAAATTCTTGTAAGTAGATAACAATAGTATATACACTCAAAAAAGTTTCACATTAACTGGTTGTAGTTTGTTTTAACATTTTTCCGTTAAGTTAAAATTAAACCAAAATATAGTTATTTTAGTACGAAAATTATTTTTTAACTTTTTAGGCACGTTGTTTAGAAAACCAATTACAAAAGACAAACGAAATTTCCGTTCATTTAAAATAATCAGTTGTTTTTTTTTTGTTATTTAAAAAAAAAAACATAGTTTGTTTGATTTGTTTTTCATAAGAAAAAAAATCGACTTCTAAATGGAAAACAATTTTATTTTAAAAACTGTCCGGAAAAATAGACAAAATCAATTGGTAAGTATAAATTGTTTTTTAAATATCTCGTTTTTAAATAATATAAGATTATATTTTTTCAGGAGTGGTATAGTTCCAGTTATACGGAAACCCCTATTCCTGAGTTAATCGACTAAAGGAGAACCAGTGAAGAAATAAGCAATGCTATGATTCTTTTTATGAGGACAGTGCACAAAAACGTTCTCAGAAAGAATAATGATAACTATTCGAACTTCAATAGAATGGTTGGAACTCCAATAGAATGGTTTTCATTATTCTTTTCTGAGAACGTTTTTGAGCACTATCCTCATAAAGAGAATCATAGAAGTGAAACATCTAAAAGAGGTTGCCAAGTAACGGGCTTTGATTGCAAATCTTGTTTTTTTTTCCATTATACTTTCTAGCACGCTTCATCATCCTGCTGAAACTCTGTCCGTCTGTATGTGCAGAAATCTCTGCTGGAGCTCGAAGCAAGTTTGGTGGTAAATTATGTATGCTGACAGAATCTTCTTAATCAGAGTCAGTCAGTTTGGTCATCATTGGCGGTGTCAAGTGGAAGTAAAAAAATATATAAATCTTTACCCTGGTTGTCTTATTTATCGTCTTCTTTTAGAATTGTGGCGATGTCGTGCAGCGTTATTATAAGCTATAAAGCAAAAAAAAAAAAAAAAAAACATTTGTATATATTGCTCATGCATAGGGTATTTTTCTGAAATTTTCCACAAATCTGGATAAAATTTTTTTTTTTATTTTTCACTTATTAAAACACTTAAAAGTAATACCTTCAACTTAAAAAGAAAAAATATTATCAATGGTTATGTCACAATGATTTTTTAAAGTTACTGCACCACATGTGGTCTATATTACATACATACATATATATAAGGACAAGACTTATATGTATTTATAAGTACACATATATCACTAGCTACTTAGGCTATAAGTTAATAATTATAATACGTTAATTTAAAATAACCTTTTTTTTTAAACTTACATACTATATAATCAATAAGTATTATGAGTTCTGTATTTTTTTTATTGTTTTTTCTTGTTACACGCTTGTTACACGCTCCAGTTAAGAATTTTTTCTTTTTACTTATTTCTAAGCGTAAAAGTTCTTTTTGTAAATATACTTTGTGCTATAAAAATAAAAAATTATTTTCTTTAAAAAACTAGTTTTCTTTATAGTTAAAAATTAGAAACAAAAGTAAATATCCGTAATTTTTACGGAAATTGTAGTTTGTTTTTTTGATAGTTAAATTTTTGAAACGAAAGTTAAAATCCGTAATTTTTTCGGAAATTGTAGTTTGTTTTTTTGATAGTTAAATTTTCGAAACAAAAGTTAAAATCAGTCATTTCTACTGTAATTAGTGAGTTATTTTTTAACATTTAAAAATAAAAGTATTTTTAGTCTGATTTAAATGAAAAATATGTTGACCGGGTTTTAAATGTATTTTCATTTGTTTTATATTACATTTTACGTTGATTTTACCTACATAATATTTTGAGTGTACAAAAATGTTACCCCTTCTAGAAATAACTTAATTTCAAATGTGTTTCTTTCTATTAGTAAAAGACGTTTAAAGCGTCTAAATGTTGCACCCGTCAGAATAGAATCGCCCATTAATTTATGAATAAAGTTATGTTTGTATATTGTTTTTTTATGTCCCCAATTAAAATTTTTTGTTTAACTTGGACAAACTTATGTTTTCATATATTCAATGAAAATTTTTAACGTAATTACGAAATCCAATGAAGTGATTATAACGAAAATACTTCATTATAACTATTAAATTCCATTTAGACAATGAAAATTTTCATTTACCCAAGGAAAAATTTTTAAGAAAATGATTCATTAAATATATGAAGCATTTTTCTTTCAGTGCACCTTCTAGTCAATTCGCCTTGAGTCATTTATTTAGTGAAAAGTCTGTTATTCACAAACAAGGATCGTTTAACAACCGAAGAATGCGAAAATAGTTAAAACTTACTACAAAGTGGTGGTTCACAAGTGGACACTTTTCGAGTATTATGGGCAGGGCTGTGGAGCCTAAGTCGGATTTGAGGTTTTTGTGCCGGAGTCGGAGTCGAAACAACCACAAAAACCGCGACTGTGTCTCCAAAAATTTTCGGCATAAAAAATTTAAAAAAAATCATTTGACGTCGTTAGACATTTTTTGGGACTACGACAAAGACCTAGGCCCCGCTATTATGGTTCACAACTCAACTCAATTGAGTTGTAATTAAGACAACTGGCTGTGAACAGTTGTAATTATACCCACACCGCAATAGTGGAGAGGGTATTATGCATTTGTGCTGATGTGTGTAACGCCTTAAAATAGTGGTTTTAGACCAGAGATCTGCAAAACACCGCACATGTGCGAATGCTCTCACACAAATAAAGAGAGCATGAGAAAATAATTTGTATTTTTACTCGAAAACACTGAACAAACAAAAACAATTACGCTCAAAAATAAACAACCAAGAGAAACAAGAAATGTAAATGTATGTGTTTGGCGGACTCTGTTTTAGACCATAGTTAACCAAAACTCTCATTAAATGAAATGCGTCTGTATTGGATAACATAACATTGCCCAGCAAACACAAAACTAAGCATTGCAAATGTAATGAATTTTAAGAATATTATTTTTAGATGAAAGTACAGATATTAATGATCTTTGTCAACTGGTTGTCTGTGTAAGATGCATTAATGAACATTTTAATGTTTTTGAATCAATGTTGACATTGGAAACCTTTCATGGGCATGTAACGGGAAAGCTTTTGATGGAAGTTGTAAGTGATAAACTTTTTGCTATTGTTGATGTAAACAAAATTGTCGGTGTCTAAGACTTCCTCTTTTAAATCATATAGCCGGTTAAGGCACTCGCCACGACTGAGCCAACGTACCTCAGTGAACATTTTAAGATCTTTGAAAGCTGCGTTTTTAGATGTTAAAAATTTTACAAATTTTCGATGAGTGAGGGCATTGTGTCCTCCTCTTATTTTATTTATAATGCGCTCTGCAGTCTTCATAGTAGAGTCTTGAGTAATAAATTTAGATGCAAGCGCCGCTTGATGGATAATGCAGTGAAAGTTTTGCATTGCCATTTCACTTTTTTTTATATTACCTATCAAACCTGTGTTTTTTCCTACCATTACACTTGCCCCGTCTGTGCAGACACAGACAATTTTGTTTACATCAACAATAGCAAAAAGTTTATCACTTACAACTTCCATCAAAAGCTTTACCGTTACATGCCCATGAAAGGTTTCCAATGTCAACATTGATTCAAAAACATTAAAATGTTCATCAATGCATCTTACACAGACAACCAGTTGACAAAGATCATTAATATCTGTACTTTCATCTAAACAAAACGAAAGAAATTTACAATTTATTAATTTTTCTTCAATAGAAGACTCCACCGAATTTCCTATTTGGGCAATACGCCTAGCCACAGTTTGGGGTGACAAGGGAATTGACTTTATGAAATCTGTTTTATAATTTAACGTTTGAAAAGTTTTTTGTAAAATATTTTTACTAGCATTCCATCAATAAACGGTCTGCCTTGCTGAGCGATTTCCAAGCTTATTTGGCTCGAAATCTCTATTTTTAATTTTTTATTGTGCAAAATTTCCTCACTTTGCTCTTCTTGCAGAACCCATTCTTTAATTCTTTTCATATAAAGATTTTTTTGCTCAAGAAAAAACATTTTCTTTTTTTCCTCGTTTAATTTATTTATTTCTATGTGAAAAAGGTCAAAATGCCTTTTAATTGAAAATGGTTTCTTTGTTTTAAATGTTTGGTAACATAAAATGCATTGCATGTTACCAAAAGCATTTTTAATGACAAAACAAAAATTTTTGTCTTCCATCATACTATTTTGTTTGCTGGTTTATATTGAAATAAAATCAAAGCTGAAAAACCAATAAAGCTGAAAAAAAAACCGTAAGCATCCGCACATGTGTACTCATCAACACTCAATTAACAAGTGAAATCAAACCAGTGATGTTAACCGTACGGTAATTACCCTTTCTTACGGTAATTTTGAGCCCCAAAAGGTAGCAAGGTAATTTCATTTAAAATACGGTAATATGAAGATTTGGGTTTTTAATATTCATATACATACCTACAAACTTACATATGAACTCTTTATGATTTTAACTTTTGAGAGGTTATTTTCAACGGCAATTTTAAAAATAGATGAATGTTATACAAAAAATCAAGAATGTTTATGTTTCTGCAAATTCTAAGGTTACAGTGATAAGTGAAAAATTAAATAACTCATTGTATATTATTAATTTTATTTTAAACTTTTTGTTTGTTTCAAAATCAAAAACTTTTTAGGCATTTTAAATAGCTATAATGTGATGGATGCATTTAACTATAGTAAATATTAAAACTTTTCAGTAGAAGCAAAACTGTTACATATTAATTTTGTATTTAAGGCGTTTGAAAAAGAACTTTTAAACCAATCGTTTCATCATAAGAAGATGACAAAATAGCACTTTAATTTACAGCGGGTAGATATGAATATTTCGTATAATTTTTTTCCAAAACGAGAGTCCAACCTTCTGTCCAAATTTAAACTTTTTAGCTTCAGTCGTTTAGGCTGTGCGATTATGAATCAGTCTGACAGTAACGTTAGAATTTTATTTACATATACATATGATGTTTTTACTTTCGTATTGATAAAAATACAATAATTTTGATTTAAAATGTATTTTAAAACAAGGATTTTCATTAAAATTTTTCATAAAATACATTTAAAATTTAAGTAAATTATTTTTGAATACTGCTGTGAATGTTTAAATTAAAAACTTTTGCGTACGGTAATTTCTTCTCAAAAACGGTAATTTTTAGAGGACCGTACGGTAATTAAAAAATAAAAGTTAACATCACTGAATCAAACTGAAATAAAAGAGAACAAGCATCGGTGTGAGTTGTTTTTATTGTTTTTGCAGCACTATTGTGCACAGAAAATGAAGATTTGGATAACACTGTTTTAGACCCACCTTAAAGTATACCGATCTACTCTGAATCACTTTCTGAGTCGAACTAACGATGTCCGTCCAGCTGGCTGGCAGGCTGGCTGGCTGTCCATGTAACCTTGTGCGCAAAGTACAGGTCGCAATTTTGGAGATAATTTGACAAAATTTGGGTTCATAGGTTCTTATTGGCACAAGGACCAAGCCTATTGAATCGTAGGACCACGAGGGAAGATAGGGGGAAATTTCTTACTCTCAGAAACTATCAAACCGATTTTAATGAAATTTAAAACATAGATAGAACCATATCTATATGGACACAAAATGTATAAATTTTTTAAAAAATCGGACCACGAGGGGAGATAGGGGCAATTTCTGTCTCTCAAACCGATTTGAATGAAATTTAAAACATAGATAGATCCATATCTATAGGGACACATTAACTATACAGTTTTTAAAAAATAGGACCACTAGTGGAGGCAGGGGGCAATTTCTGCCTCTCACAAACTTTCAAACCGATATTCATGAAGTTTATAAACATTATCCATATTTATATGGACATATAAGCATGTGTTTTTAAATACTGTGGTGTAGGGTATCATATGGTCGGGATTGACCGACTATACTTTCTTACTTGTTTTTGTTATGTTTTTTTTTACAGCAATATAACAAAGTTGTAAATTAAGAATTTACAACTCAACTGAGTTGAGTTGAAAACCGTAATAGGGGTCCTAGTCTACACGGATAATCCCCTTACGTTGGAGCATTTAAAACCTAACATTCGTCAAGTTATCGCCAAAATATGACCCGACATTTTTAAAAATGTGGTCGAAAACTAGCTCAAAAGGATAGTCTGCTAATACGAAAGGGGCAGTTTATATTAAGGGTTTTCCCAGGAATTTTAATTATTTTATTTCTCACTGGGAAATAAAAAATTCCTCATAGTTTCAGAAAGCAGTTATTTCTACTTTGAAATTTAGTTTTTTATTTTGTCGATTTCCATAGTTTCTATAGATGTCGATTAGATTAGTTACAGGAAGTGAGTACATACGTAAATCAATGTCTCCTGATTAAAAAAAAACTACTCAAAGCAGAATGGGCAGCACAGCAGTTGATAATTAATAAATTTAGTAAAGTGAAGAGTTAATAAAGAACATAAATTCAAAAAAAGATGCAGGCAGAAAAATTGTCTTTACCTAAATATATCGCTCTATTATTGCAACATAGTCATTTCTACAAAAAAAAATCAAGCTTGGCAAAATCCGATTAAAGTTAAAATGTACCGATATGTTTTGCTATAACTTCGATATAATACTTCGATATAACTTGAGATATAAAACTGATTTTTTGTTACGAGACGGTATGAAGAAACACTTTGCTTAAGTACTTGAAATTTTAGATTTTTTGAGATATGACTATTTGCAATAAAGGAGCGATATGTTTAGTAGGTGATTAACCCTGCGGCCACACGTTCAAGTTGTTCTTGATAGTCTTTTACATATACTACTTGTCAAAATTTACATAAATTGAAAGCTGTGACGTACGCTGCACTCAATTTGTAAGCAATTTAGTTCCAAGATGTCAACAACAACACAATTTATAAAGACAAACTTGTACTCAGCTGTTAAATTTAAAGTAAAATTGCCAAACAAATGGAAAGGTGAAATTGAAAGCCATCTCGTGGTCAATTTAAAAAGTGTGAGTGTATTAGTAAAAATGTACCCTGCAAATAAAAGGACCAGTCCAAACACGCGTGTAAAGAGTAGTCCACAAGGGACCAGGACTAGTCCAAAAGTAACCCAAACGTATGGAAAAAACCTGCTCTTTTTAACATTACGATGTCCTAGGAGAGGACCATATAACCCACCTTTGGACCACTAAGGAGTAGTTTTAAAACTACTTCATGGTATACTCAAGAGGATTAGTTTTGAAGTGGTTTAAAAACGAAAGCATGTCGTTAAAAAACGAAGACATGTCATGTCACTACAAACGCTTTTTAACAATGACATGGTCCATGCTTGCATTACATCGGACCAGTCCATGGAGTAGTTCATTTTATCAAAATGGATCAGGTGGTCCAATTTTATTTGCAGGGTAAGAGTGTATTGCAAATTGAAAGGAATTAAAAGGCAAAACTTGATCGTGTTACCGCCAAGTAACACAAGTTTTTTCAATTTGTGTTGGTTAATATACCCTGGAAGTGCAGGGAAGCCGAAATAAAACAAATTATGGAAACTCATGTATGATACTACAACATACAACTTGAAAAACACATTGTCCTAAGATAACAGATGGACCTAATGAAATGAAAAGATTTTAAAGAAGAAGCCCTATTGATGTTATTTTTTGCACCAACCTTAACATTCATTTGACTGATATACAGGCCTGTCACAGAAATCAATTCCGATCGAAAGTGATTTCGTTTTATATGAAGCAAGATACGAAATCACTTTCGATCGGATTTGATTTCTGTGACAGGCCTGATAGATGTTGTTTATAAAAAAGAAAAAATAGCTTCTGATTATCAGAAGCATGCAAAAACGATGCACCTTTAACTATTTGGTAAACAAGTGAACGACATTTTTCGGAAACCAGAAATATACTCTTTGAGGACTCACTTAACGTTTTGAGTGTGTCAGAAAATTATTTCTTAAGCCGTTAAAAAATTTAAACGGCAAGCCCTCTGAGGAGATTGAGTGGTTGCAATCGAAACATGTCAGGGTAACCTGTCCGTAAAAACGCCTGGGTTCGAGCCCAGATTGAGTCAAGAATGAAAAATTATCATTAATTTTCATGTTGTAAAATTCCTTTCTTCATAAAAATAATTTAATGAAAATTAAATTTGATGAACTTAAGCCTAATTAAAAATATTAAAAATTTGGATTAAAAACCATAAATAGTTCAACAAAATAACCACAATACTAATTAATATATTTATTTAAAATATTTTATCTATTTTATGAATTAACTTTTTGAACTCATATCTTGAGTACCTCAATTTTTGTTAGTTTTATTATTGTTTTATGAATTAAATTGTTATGTCTATGTTATCTTTTTATCTTGTATTTACGGAATTAACATATAAAAGCGTAAGTTCCTCTTAAAATCTTTAAATGATTTTGGTAGTGTTTATGCATTTCTTTTACTTACTACTTCTTTTCATTAATTAAAAACAAATTTACTTTGTACTATTATTATGGAGCGGGATCCCGGGATCTTGGGAAATTTAAAAAACTTTCCCGCTTTCCCGGGAATCGAAAAACTTCGGGGAAAAAACACTACTTATATTGCAGCCTTGATCATTTTTATATTAAAATCTACTGCACCGAGCAAATGTAAACCGAAGTCATACATCTAAAATTTGCTTCTATTTGACAACTCTTTAGTACTAAAAATGGCTTAATTTTTACTAACAAAATGGCTAAAACAGATAAAAAAAAACTTACGAAATTAATTTATTGCACTGAAATTTGACATAAGAGGTTATTTAGTTTGTATAAATAAAAAGGAAAAAATCAAATTATCGATAAAAATTAATTTTTTTTATTGTAAAAGTCATTTTCGCCAACTAATTAAGAAAAGTTCATTGTGTTGGTGTTGGTCTAAAATTTTTTCAAGCTTTAAAGAAATTTAGCTAAAAGTTATGACTCAACGAGATGAAAAATGGCTAAATCTAGATGCTTAATGGCTAAATTGACCAAACTGTCGCTTATACAACTTAAATTAATACTATCGGGTGATTTTTTAAGAGCTATAAGAAAGTTTAAAAAAAACAGATAAAATTCAGAAAAATGCATGAAATCTTTATTTGAATCGATAGTACGGTCCATATTATTTAATGTTTGAAGATTATTTCATGCAAATGTTGACCGTGACTGCGCCTCAAATGGTCCATCCGCTTAGTCCAATTTTGGCATACTCCTTCCAAAATTTCGGCCGGTATCTCATCAATTAATGCTTCAATGTTGTCTTCCAATGCGTCAATTGAAGCGGGCATGTGTGTATAAACATGAGCTTTAACATAGCCCCACAAGAAATAGTCTAAAGGCGTTAAATCGCACGATCTAGGCGGCCAATTGACCGGTCCCGAACGTGAAATAAAACGTTCACCGAACTCGCCTCTCAATAAGTCCATTGTTAAGCGTGCTGTGTGGCATGTGGCACCGTCTTGTTAAAACCACATGTCATGCAAGTCAAGCTCTTGCATTTTGGGCAAAAAAAAGTTGGATCATCTCACGGTAGCGCTCACCATTCACAGTTACGTTACGATTCGCATCATCTCTGAATAAGAACGGTAGGCTAGCTGGTAGTAAGCTAGTCTATCAGCGCCGGGGCTGCGGGTTCGATTCCCGCCAGAGACTCTGATTTCCTGCAGACAAGCGAAAAAGCTTCGCGGGAGTAGCTTAGGGAATAAAAAAAAAATGATGCCACCAGCCCATAAATCGCACCAAACTGTGACTTTTCTGGATGCATTGGTAGCTCTTGCAATGCTTCTGGCTGATCTTCACTCCAAAATGGACAATTCTGCTTACTAACGTACCCATTAAGCCAAAAATGAGCTTCGTCGCTGAATACAAGAAGCGCGCGATGAACTTTCTTAACAGAGCACGCATTTTGATAATGAAATTAAACAATTTGCAAGCGTTGTTCGTTTGTAAGACGATTCATGGTTAAATTATAGACCAAACTGAAGATGTTTGACAGTGAAACAAAACACGAAACGTGCGTCAGCTGTTTAAACCAGTGTTGCTAAAAAGATAATAGCTAAAAAATGACCCGAAAATTCTTAATTCAGATAACCAAATAAATCAAGATTACATATCAGTGATGATATTTATTTCTTTTTAAATATTGTTGATAAAAAATGCACAGTCTTCTGAACCAAAGTCTCGGTTTTTTTTAAGAAAAGTCAAAAGTTCGATAATGAATGTCGCAAGATGGACTCTTAGATTTGGATAAAGATGGCTATCATAGTGATTTAGAACCTGAGGTCTATTGAAAAAGTTATTCAAACTAAAAACTAGCTTGAGGGAACATATGTTTCCAATATTCCAACAAATACAGCCCAACTATGAATAAAAATTCCCCGGGAGTTTCTTCCCTTTTCCTATTTATATTCAATTGTTAAAATGGGAGAAGGGAATAAACTCCCGGGGAATATTTATTAATAATTGGGCTGATAATTAATTTTATTTTTTTCGGGCAACTTTCACATGCTTTAGTTTGAAGAATATTTAACGCCCTTAAATATTGAATAAAACCCTGCAGGCATTTTGTTAACTAAATAAGGTATAAAGGGTATTTTTTAAGACCATCAAACTTAAAATGGTAGACAACACAAACAAGTATTAATTTTAATACACGGCATTACCATTTGAAACTGATTTCAAACAAATAGGGATCGCGCCTGTCCTTGACGAAACGCATTGCAGACGTCCAATTTTGTTCCTCTCTTTCGATCATTGCTGGCTGCATGTCACGAATAAAATGAACAATGTTGATCTCCAAGACGTTAATTATTGCTGGTTTATCAGCATAAATCAGTTACTTCACAGCCCTACGGAAAATAATCAAGAGGTATCACATAACACGGCCTTGAAGTCTCATGGACAGTTTATTTTCTCTAAATCAACCCATCGCCTTCAATTTAAAAAAAATAAGTTGCGTCATTTAAATCATGAAGTTAAGCTTAAAAAACACCCATTATAAAGTAATGACATTGATCATTTTGAACCTTCTCTTGATATATGCAACCAAATGTGGAAGTTAAACTCATTATTTTAGGAGTTATACGAGCATGTTCTAGAAATTGAAATGAAGTGGAAAGTTCATACAAATATTCCATTTTATCAATTACATTTTGTGAGTACCAATTAGCTTTACAAGAACAACTCTCAAAACTAAGAAAAACAACGGCCATTTTGTAAATACAGTCAAATCCCGATAATTCGTTCCCCGATAAATCGTAATTCCCGATTATTCGTAATAAACTGTCGGTCCCTTGCAAAAATCTCGTTGATTCGTAAAATTTTCATACATTTTGGTCTCCTCGCTAATTCGTAATTTTTTTTTAAATAAAATCTTATTTACCTCTTATAAATCGTAATTGTTTGCTAACTACCACTTATAATAATAATTCGTAATTAAAACAACAAAACATGGAAAGAATGGTTTTTTGTTTACCACTATTTTAATTATGCATGGGTTTTTGCTTGTGTGTGAATTTATTTTCTTAAGACCAGTTTGTTACATGAATAATTTTTATGTATTATATTTATATATTTTATTTTAAACAATTGTGTTTTATGTTTTTTGTATCGTTTTAGTAAATAAATTGAAAAACCCCGTTTATTCGTATTTATTTTATTTTAACCCCCTTAAATCGAAACCCCGCTAAATCGAAAACCCCTATAATTCGTAAGAAATGGCCGGTCCCTTGCGATTACGAATTATCGGGACTCTACTGTAATTGAACTTAACATCACGTTCGATTTCAATTTCACTTAATTTCGTTTTCTAGAACATGCCCGTTATTTTATGTTTTATTAATACTTTTTAAATCTTTCATTTTTTGTTAATTTATTTTAAGTTACAATAATAATCTTAGCAGTTTGACTAATATTTATCTTCTTTCAATGAGTTTGTTGTGTTTTTGCTTCTTTGTAAATGTATTTTTTTTTTTTTAAATAAAACTTTAATTTTATATCAGGCGTAATTTCATTTAAATCGGGTAATTTTGCTTCATCTCAAGTGTAATTGTGAATTTTGCTGGTGGTAACACTGTTGTATCATCACCCTTATTCTATTTGGCGTCGTCAACAGTTAACAACGCCGTTTTTTATGTTTTGTTTCAATTTCGTATTCCCGTTGGCAATATTGCCATATTTCGATGACTGTTAACATATGTTTGGTATTTTCTAAGAAAAATTGGCGTTGCTGTTGCCTTAAATTGCCCTTGATTTTGTCGTCGGCATTTTTAGTGTTGTCTTGTGCTGCTTTGTGTCGTGTTTTAAAAATTTTACGTTGTGGTTGGCTGCAATCATTATTTCTTCGGCGGTTTTGATATTTTTCTTCATTTGTGTTGTATTTTGATATATTTTTTGTGGATATAATTGAAAAATTAAAATAACAACTAAGTGCCAGTTCGAGAAGCTAGTGGAAGAGCTTGTAAAAAATCCATTACTAGCCAGAGGATTATGCAGGGTCTCTTTTCCTAATAAATTAAATATCCCTTGCGATTAAAGAAGAGATGGTGGTTGGTTCCGTCCACACAGCCAATTACACCTGGAAATGCTGCTTTTCAAAGAAATGCAACTTTAATTTATCCATTGTGGACAAAGTTCTCTCTTCATGACTTCCAGAATCTCAGACAAAATTTTTAAACTTGTGGCTGGGACAGTCAAAAGTGGAAATAATTTCCAACGCTAAAATGGTACGATCCCTGGGTCAAAAAACGCAATGTTGCTGCAAATATATTGTGTTTGGAACAAACGTTCCCTTTTTTAAATGAGGCTCTATTATTTCCAACACATGTTTAAAAGAAAGTTTATTCAGCCGAAAATAACTTTCAGATCTTAAAAAGATTAAAAAAAATCCATTAGGCACTTGGGAAAATTTAATATAATAAAAAAATTTTTCATTTAACCATTATTTTTTTTACAAACAAATTTTTATTTAACTTAAAATTTGAACAAACAGCACAGAATTTTTTTTTCTTTAATTAAAAAACAAAGAAGCATAACAAGGAAATAGTGCTAAAACGGACGTGGGGGTACAGCGGTATTTTTGAAAGGAAAAACCAAGGTATATTTATAGCAGGTAGCCGCGAGATTACAACAATTGTACAATAAAACAAACAACAGGGCTTTTTATTGTTGTTTTGTGATACGAACTGTCAAACAGCAAAGGGGTTGGAAAGAGACAAAAAAACTGTTTACTTGTTTACTATACAACTTTTGACAGTTTGTATCACAAAACAAGCAAATAAAAAATAACCAGCTGGCTTTCCGAGACTACCTGATATAAATATTCCTTGGGAAAAACTACTGAAAATAGTACCATAGTACTGAATTTTCCATCACTGATTGACGCGCTGTACTTTCTCACTCTCTTTCTCCAACACACACTTTTAGAAATAGAAACACGACTGCCAGATTTGACGATTTATCGTCATTTAGACGTTTTTTTTTTTTTGATGTGATATTAGTTAAGTGGTGATTTGCCGATTGTTTTTCTAAAAAAGTAAAGAATATATTTCATCTTTGAAGTATTACAATCTTCAGGTACTGAATTAATTAAGTCAAATCCTTCTTGTGGTTTGTGCCAGATGCATCTTTAAAGTTAAAAACTTTGGCCAAAACATTCTAAAACGCCATTATTAAAAATAATTATACCAATTGGCAAAAGGATGTCTATTCCACAGAATTTTTATAAACATCAGTGTCCATTAATGATTTTAATATGTCTTTGGTTTATAAATTTCAGGATACTTTTAAGGCAAGCGATGAACGATGAATTAATGTGTACGATGAATTTTGATACTGCTAACAGCTGTCTTTAATTGTAAAATCTCTTCACTTACCAAAATTAAATTTAAAAGTTATCTTTGAAATTATTTAACCTTCTAGTAAATACAATATGTTTATAAAGAATTTTAAATCTTTTGTATTGCTTAAAATATTTTAGATCATAATATTAAAAACGTCATGTACATTTTGTCACACTGAAATTTCAACTTTTAACAATCATTAATGACATCATATATATGATATTAATGATTGGATTCACAAAAATTAGAAATAATATGTTGCTGTCATCATTAATCTCTGTATTGATAATTTTTTTTAGCATGACCGTTTTCAACAGTTTAAATAACTGAAAAATAATATTTCAATTTATGTTTTCCAACAAGTTTTACAAATTTTTAATATTTTTTAATTTTGGTGCTATAAACCCCAATTTTTTTTTTGATTCAAAAGCCCTTTTATAATTATTGCAGCGCAATTGTCTGTTGCAGAAATAATTGTAAGTCTCTTTTAGTATGAGCTCAGCTTTTTTCGTAATTTTTTTTAAAGCTTACGAGCAATACAAAGGGAATAATTGATTAGGACCAAAATAACGATTACATAAACACATCTATTTTACGCGTAATATATCAGTTGACTTATCAATTGAAGATTCGTAAAAAAGTTATTTTGATTTTTGCAATATTTAAAAAAATTCGTATTTTTTCGTTTAATATCCTTAAAAACGCAACGATATTTTTCTTAGCAGTAGTCTGGCAGCCCTGAATTCAGTGGTTGATAACCAGACATGGAAAACTCAGTACATACTATTATATTTTTTAAGTCAGAAAATATCGCTTTTCAATTGCACTGTTAACCACATCGAGCCTTTTCTGTCATGACTCAACTTTGAATTCTCTAGCACCTTAAAATATAATTCTTCTCTCTGGAATTGAGGTTATAAAATATGAATATAAAATTTAAGCACAATATTAAGAAACTATATGGCGTTTAACTCCACATTATAAGCTAGTAGGCGGCCCTATGTTACACTGGGAATTAAAGAATTAAATACATTAGCTCAAAAATTTGGTTTTCTGAGTTATGACTCTATTGCAGCAAAGACTCGAAATGATCTCTACTATAAACCGGAAACAAAGAAAATATTTTAGGATTATTTTGTTAGTTTGTCTTTAAATTTTTCTCATTCATTATTTGATTTTTTGATTAATTCTTGTTTCGTCAACTTTTACACTTGGAATCGTTTGCAACAAATGTTTTTGGTTACAGGCACTTTCATTTTCCAAAAGTAGAATTTTAAAATCTTAATTCCCCATCCCAAGAAAAATTAAGTTGATTCACAATTTTAGTCACAACAAGCACATAGTTTTCATATCAGGGAGTGAAAATCATGGCACAATGTTAAATAGTTTTAAACCTGGCCTTTTCACATGCAAGTGCAAGTTTGAAAAACTCAATTCACTCACAGTTTTTCACTAACACCGTCACATTATCGCACTTGCAGCTCAAAGTGTAAGGCATTTCTGAAGACAGGATTTTGTTGATACTTGAAGCAATGTAATGTCAAAAATATAAATAGTGTTGCCACTGTTAGCTGTTTTTAAGTATATTTAAACATATTTTTTTTTTTTTGCAAATATACAAGAAATAGACAATTGACTTTTTATTTGGACTTGGTAACTCTTATTTATAAAGAAATTTTACTTGAATGCAACTTCGAATTTCTTGAAAATAATCGACTCTACTTGTTAATAATTGCTTGCATGCGTAAAAGCAGGGTAAAGTTCAGAAATTGTAATAATAAGGTTGCGATTTCTAAGCAAATACATGTTTTTTGTCAATAGTATAAGCACGATGTCCAACCAAGTATCTTTCCGAATCATTAAATTTTGCGTTAATGCATATTTTTGCATATCTAGGTTTTAAATGTATCTTTGTTTTGCAAATTTTGAAATTTTTGGTTTTGGGTTATATCTTTTTTAAATTTCCATATTATAAAAAAAATTCTTCGAAAAATTCCCAAATACGCAACAAAAATCTTCCTTAAAAATTGTGAAAACAATAAATAATCTTTTGGGTCTATACTTAAAATATAAGATCTTCAAGTTTTCGACAAAACATCCTTCTATTTCAAGCCGATGGAGCACCTTACATGGGGGGAGGATTCCAATGGATTAAAAATATTTTATTTAAAACTGTTACAAGTTACTTTCCAGGCATAAGGGTTATACGCATTGCAATTTTCAACGATATGTATCCCTTGGTTCCACTTCCACCGCAGCAATTTAAGAATTTTTGAAGAGCTTCGGTATCATGATTACGCAATTAAAAAAGTAAAAAAACTATTTAATTTAAATAGTCAATTTGCATGTGTATTTTCGTACTACGGATATACTGGTGAAAAATAACTAATTAGGAGGGAATTAGTTCACTTAGTCCCAATTTACACTAAGGAAATTTCTTGAAGGACATTTTTTGAATTCTCTTTTAATCTTACCTGAAGCGTTTACATATGAAACATTAGAAGTCAGACAGAGATAAATACTTGTATGTAAACTACGAAAAGTACGAAAGAGAAATGAGAAAATGTCCGGTACAGATACTCATGTACTACACACTCTACCTTTTTGACCCCTCGCCATCAAACTTCGTCTGTCCGGCAAGAAATGTTCTTAGTGCAAATTGGGACTTAATAATCAAGTTGAATAAATTGAAAATTTGGAAAGTGAAATTAACAATGTGGAAGTCAGCATAGCACGACAAATCAAAAAAGATCCAAAAAGTTTTGCAAAAAAATAAGGCTTTCAAAATGTAAAATAAATTTTAAATGTTTTTCATCTGATCTAGAACCAAAATGGGATCTGAAAATGAATATTCCAAATGCATTGGCATTCTTCAAGTATGGTGTTATAACTTCGGTTGACATAGAGAGATAATTTTCCGTTTACAAAAGTTTTTTGCGTCTGAAAATGACAGAATTTTACTTTTAATAAGCCAGTACTTATTTATTTAAGCAAACATTAAATTAGTTATTTATGTCTTGTTTCAAGGTTACAAACAATTGATTGTGTAGTAAATTTTTTTTACACAATCAATTGTTTGTCATCTGGAAACAGCACATTGATGCGTTGTTTTCACAACACAAGTGATTGGACATGTAGTAACATTTGTATGAAAAGCACTCAGTTTTTTTTAAATGTTTTTCATATAAATTTTACTACGCAATAAATCACTTGTGTTGTGAACACAACACATAAGTTTTATTAAAGATATTTGCTTAACAAAAGACTGAATTTATTATATTTTTGTTTTTAATCAAATAAAAAAACGATTTTTTCCGAAATTTTTCAAGTTTTTAGTGCATATTTTGGATTTTTAGTGCATATTTAAAGCGCATATTTTCGATTTTTTAGTGCATTAAAATCTCAACCCTAGTAATAATCAAAGAAATTAATAGTGCTTACAAAAAATTTCAACTAAACAGGAAAGTTCACACAATTAATTTTGAATGGAACATACCAAGAGTTAAATATTTGTTGTTGGCAGTTTAAAATTCCCCCGATATATGTATTCTGAGTTTTGGTTTGCTTATAATATTTCAAGAAATCTTGAACGTAATCAAAAGGTCAACAAATTCATGTTGCTTCAAAAATTTAAAAATGGTAGAATATATTTCTCCAAAGTTAGTACAGAGCCATTATCCATCCCTGTACTATACACTTCCAAAACAATTTTCGTTTGTTCACTCAATAAAAAACAAAACTCAGTTGTGTTCAAAATGTATTAACAAAGTGACCTCAGTACTACAACAATGAAACAATAAAAAAAACAACAGGCATTTTGTTGCTAGAATTGAGACGGCAAGTGTCAAAATGCCTTATAAAAAAAAGTAAATAAACAAAAAAAATGACGACAAACGTCACACACGAAGAAAATCACTGCAAACAGCTGCGCTTCTGAGGTCACTTTATTAGTACATTCTGGTTGTGTTTGGCGTATTCGACAGCACAGAAGTGCTTGATATCAGAGTGAAAGTGGTACGAAATAATTGAAGAAAAATAGTAAAAAAAATATATTAAATAAGACACATAAATTATGTAAAAACGTGTGAATATTAGCAAAAATAACAGACCTATTAGAAATAATTATTTATTTTTTTTAATTATTAGGTATAACAAATAAATAAAAAAAAGAAAATTATTTTTAATCGGGTTTGAGTTAAATAGGTAAATGATAGAAAAGTTTTGTGTTAAGTTGTTTCTAAACTAAAATTGAATGAGTTTTTGAAATTTCATTAAATAAAAGAAAAAATTAAAGAAAATAGGTACAGGCGAAGATAAAAGAAAACCAAAAAGCAATAAAAAAAATTTAAAAGATGCCCTAATGAATAAAACGAAAGCAATGTTTTTTTTAATATCTACTACCTATTTTGTGCGAGTATTTTGTGGTACCAACAAAAAATCTGTCTAAAACTCTCTGTATCTGTACAAACGCGCTTCAAAGAATTTGCAGAGTTTTATGAGTTTTTGTTTTAAATATTTTCGGTGTGTGTATAATACATACATATGTATCTACTACGTAAAAAAGATACATTTTTAAATTTTTTATGAAAAAAAAGGATTTTGTGCAATAAATTTATATGAAAGTGTGTTTACTAAAAATAAAATACTAAAAATACAATAAAAAAAAGTTCCTGAAAAATGTTTACTAGAATGAATACCTAAAAGAAATTATATTTTCTAAAGAAACCTGTAAAATTTTGCATTGAATTTGGTTTAAGTCAAGAAATTGTTTCGTTAGCAAAAGCCAAATAACAAAAACAACAAATCGGTTTTTACACTGTGGCAAGTTCTTAAAAGAACTAACTATTAAATAATTTATTAGATATTTAAAATATGGCACATAAATAATATATTTCTTTTAATGTCTGATATTAAAAAAATACCAAGGATTTTTATTTGCAAACGGACCTTTAAAAAGATCTTATTTAAGGACGGGATGAGGCTTGCCAGACATGAAATTCATAAAAACAGTACATCCAGAAAAAGACACTACATTAATGTACAAACGTACAATTTTTTTATTTAATTCACTTTAAATTCCGTACATAAAGTAAATAACATACCTACGTCGAAATTGGAATTGGTATCTTTGGTATGCTTAAGCCGAATATGAGCTCAGTTTTCTTTAATCTCGTCAAATTTTTTAGATAACGGTACATTTTTTTCGCAGACTACTTCTCTTTCCAACTAGAGTCAATGTCTAGTTCAATGAAATGAATTATGTATATATGTAGGTATGTGTTGTTTAAAAGTCTACTAAACTACACTTCGAACAATGGCTTATTGTTTTTGATCGGTTAAAAATGAATAAAAGCGAAGATTTTATGAAAATTGTAAAGTTTTCCATCAATTATTGTCATTTCGAAAGATGTTTTGTACAACAATTAATAAAAAAATGGTTTTTTTAATTTAATTGTAAAGTCCGCTTGATCACAAAAACTTTGACCCATAATGGACCGAAATCGGATAACAACCAAAAATCCTATAATTAAAAAAATAAAATAAAATAGGTAGGTATCACTGTTTAAGATTCTTAACTTTTTTTTACTTTGTTTACAATGCCATTTTTACCGTTTTCTGCTTTTAAAAAATTTAAAAACTAAGAAGTGTTATAAATTCACTCTCTAAGTTTTCAATGAAAAGTTTACTTTGCCCTTTTCAACAAAAAAAGAAAAAAAATCATAGAACTAACATTTTTTCCAGTAGTCGCACTTGAATGAGGAGGAGAAAATACGAATATTTTCGAATTTTGGGAAAAATTTTGCTAACGAGATGAAATTCGATACAAATTCTTGCCGATAGGCCCAAAATTGTCTATAGCTACTTAAGGTACCTATAAATGTTTTTTAAAAAACGCAAAAAAAAAATATAAAATGGAAAACTCCAAATAAATTTAATTCATTTAAGTCTCTGGATTTTTAGTAATTTTATAGTAGTGTTGTTATTTTTTTAGACAAGCCTACATTTTTAACACGTCTCCATTCGTAATAGTTGTATCAGTAGGAATGTGTTAGGCCATAAGTATCGATCGACCTTTAGTCTGTTATAGTGTCGGCTTATCGGTCGGTGGGTCGCTAGGTCGGTATATTTCCCATCTACTAACACTATGACTATTAGAATGCTCATGCATATGCAGCCAGCAGAGGATATAATAAACAAACATTGGGTCAATTATTTGTTGTTATCGGTTCGTAGGTTTGTTTTTGTACAATAACATACATACACTTTTGGCATTTAAAAGTGCTGTCTGTTAACAGCCATAAAATGAGAGAAAAAAAAGGAGTAGCATAAAAAATATATTTACAGAAATAAATTTAAAAAAAAAAATATTAAAATAGAGAAAAAGGTTCATTAAAGAAGAACAAATACAAACGTGTCAATATTTATGCTTTTCATAATGAAAAGTACAAAAACAATAGCAGCAGCAGTTAGACCAAAAATAACAACAAAAACAAATGTGTATACCTCAAAAAAGCCAACAGCAATAATAACAACAACCAAAATAGAGAGATGAGAACGTCAGCAGCATCCGAAGCAGAAGCAGCGCGCAACACCAGCAGTAAGCGAAGCAGTGGCAGCAGGATTATTTAGGACGTGTTCTTTTTATCAGGAAGGAAACATCAGTATAAAGCCGGTTAAAAATATCTTTAATACCTATATAAAATATAAAAAAATAAAGATACAAATAAAACTAAAGCAAAAGCAAAAAATCTTATTAACATTTTTTAAAGTGTTGAAAAAAAGTCTTAGGTATATGAAAAAAAACGGACACACACAACTTGAAGTAAAAAAATATCAGAAAAAATACTTAAAAACTACATCATATTATTCTTCTCCACTACTAATATTTCTAAAAACGCCCTCGCAACTGTATTCTGCATTTTGTTGATGTTTCTCATAAGGTATGTACCTAACTACTATTAAATATTTTTTAACTCTTGAATTTTTGGTTGCATATTTTTTCTTAAAAAAAAAAAAAAAAAATTCTAGTAAGATGTATTTGTATGTAAATATTGTAGTATTTTTGTAATTTCATTGATTTTTTTTGTACAGTCTTTAAAAGATTTCATTCCAGATACACATGTACATAATTTTATAAATGCAAAAAATATTTTTAAATAGGTACAAGTGTTTGACTTTCCTGACAGCTAACTCTTTCCACAATAGGTATAACACAATAAAATAAAAGTAATACGTAGAGTGCAGATCCAAATAATGGGCTAAAATATGAGAAATTTCGTAAAACACTACTTTTAAATACAATAACTCATTATTTTCAAAAGAATTGTTGCCATTTGAAGACATTTTTATTTTACTACAGAAAATACTTTTTTGTACGTAGAAACCAGTGTTGCCACTTTGTGGGTAATTACCCGAATTTGGTATAATTTTTACCGTCGTGGGTAGAGCGTGGGTAATTTCTCTTAGGTGTAATTCATGTGTAATTTGAAATTCTCACTTCAGATAACCAAATAAAATCAAGATTCGATTTCAGTGATAACATTTATTTACTTTTAAATGTTGCTTATAAAAAATGCACAGTCTTCTGAACCGTAGTCTCGATTTCTTTTTAAGAAAAGTCTTCAATCTTTTAATATATATTTTCAAAAGTTCTGTAATGAATGTCGCAAGATGGATTCTTAGATTTGGATAAAAATGATTCTAATAGTGATTTAGAACCTGAAGTCTATTGAAAAAATTTATTGAAACTAAAAACTAGCCTGAGGGAATATATGTTTCCAATATTCCAACATACAATAAATTTTTTTTTTTATCTGGTAACTTGCAAATGCTTTAGTTTGAAGAATATTCAACGCCCTTAACAGTTGTTACACTGAATTACGAAAGGGACAGTTGTATAAAAGCCTGCAGGAATTTTGTTTACTAAATAAGGAATAAAGGGGTTTTTAAGACCATGAAACTTAAAATGGTAGAAAACACAAAAAAAAATTAATTTTAATCGCAGATTAATACACGGCATTACCAATTGAAACTGATTGAAAACAAATAAGCACGTCCTATTTTGTTCTCTCTCTCTTTCGAGCGTTGCTGGCTGCTCAGCAGCATACACCAGTGACTTCACAGCCCTACGGAAAACAATTAAGAGGTGTCACATCGCAAAGCCTAAAAGTCTAATTGACAGTTTATTTTCTCTAATCCAATTTGGTGGCGTTGTTCAAGCATGAATCTATTCATGATGATGTGCCTGAGCAAAAAGTGAAAGCAGTATGACGGTTCGTTTGACAGCTCACCTTTCGTAAGCTAAAAAAAACAACCATCGTAAAGCAATGGCAATGAGCATTTTGAACCTTCCCTAGATATGTAAATATATACAACCAAATGTGGAAGTTAAAATTATTATTTTAGGAGTTTGATGTATGTTTTATTAATTGTTTTTAAGTCTTTAATGTTATTTTTGTTAATTTATTTAAAATTACAATAAGAATCTTAACAGTTTGACTAATATTGATCTTCTCTCAATGAGTTTTTGTGTTTTTGCTTTTTAAATGTCTTTTTATTAAATATAACTTCAATTTTATATCAGGTGTAATTTCATTTAAATCGCGTAATTTTGCTTCATCTCAAGTGTAATTTTGAATTTTGCTGGTGGTAACACTGATAGAAACATTTAAAGCAGTGATAACCAAGCCCCGAACGCACGCACTCAAAGATATTATGTGCTTGTGTGCGGTCGCAGAGACTGATGATAGTCTGATGTTTTGAAACGAACAAAGTTGTTGTATACATGTGAATTGCCGACAATGTCTGTGTGAAACTGCCTCGCGAGGCTATCACTGATTTAAAGCTGAGATTCACCAACCTAGAAAATGCAACTATGATTGCATAGAATCTATTACTTTTCATCAAAATTTTCATTAGCACTTGCCAGTCGTACAGACTTCTCAAAACAGCCTGTCATTTAATTTTATTTTTAGGCCACCCCAATTCGAATTCACACACACACATTTTTTTTTTTTGATAAATCGTTTGACTAATTAGCATTGTGAAGAACCAACTTAAAGGCCGGGATTCACTATCCTACACAATCGTATGATTTATTCACACGAAAATCTGATGGAATTCTATTCGACACAAAAAAAATGTCTTCAAAATATGTTGTCAATGCCACACTATCTCACAAAAATGATGCCATCTCAAATGACTCAGCTACTTTACAAGAAAATGCAACTCTGATCGCATAGAAACTATCATTTTACGAAAATGTTCATAAACATTTGCAAGTCGGACAGACTTGTCAAAAAAATCTGTCACTTAATTCATTTTTAAGCCACACCATCCTACTTTATGAGCACACACGATTTTTTTTGACAAATCGTACGACTGAACAGGATAGTGTATCGCCGCCTTAAGTGATTATTCCGACATTTGCAATAATTAATAGTTTTTATTTTAAAACTCAAATAAAAAATTTCTGTAAAGTTTGCATGAAATGGGACCAGTGGTTCCGGAGATATGGCCATTAGATTTTCCAATATATTCTCATACAAATATCAACAAAATGCCCTCCATTTAAAACTCCTTCGAAACGGCTTGACTGATTTTAATGAAATTTTGTAAGTGTTTTTGTTAGGTATGAGAATAGGTCGTAGAGTATATTTTATATCGCTAGAGGGCGCAAAATAGGGCATAAGCTCCCCCTCCCTATATCTTCTTAGCTAATCAACCTGTTTTCTTAAAATTTGGCATGCAGCCACTGTAACAATGAAATAGGGCAAGAGGAGTAAAAGGTCCCCCTTCCTATATCTGCTTAACAAATCGACCGTTTTGCTTGAAATTTTACAGGAAAATAGTGGAAAGAACTATAGCCTAAAATTTTTATTATTTAGGGCGTGAAATAGGGCCAATAGGGGTAAAAGCTCCCCCTCCCCAATCTATTAAACTAATCAACCGGGTTTCTTAAAATTTGGCATGTAGACACCGTAACATCTGTAAGGAAATAGGGCGTGAGATAGGGCAATAGCGGTTAAAGCTCCCCTTCCCTATATCTTTTGAGCTAATGAGCGGGTTTTCTTAAAATTTGGCATGCTGACACTGTAACATCTGAAAGGAAATAGGATGTTAAATTTGGCAAGAAGGGTAAAAGCTCCCCCTCCCAATATCTTTTTGAAATTTCGCAGCCAAATAGTGTTACAGCTGGAAAGTACTATAGCCCTTAGTTTTTATTATTTAGGGCGCGAAGAAGTAGGCGTAAAAGCTCCCTTCCCTATATCTTCTTAACTAATCAACCGGTTTTCTTAAAATTTGGCATGCAGACACTGTAACATCTGAAAGAGAAAGGGCATGAAATAGGACAAGAGGAGTAAAAGCTCCCCCTTCCTATATCTTCCTAACTAATCAACTGATTTTCTTGAAATTTGGCGGGCAAAAAGTGTAACATCTGGAAAGAACTGAAGCCTATAATTTTTATTATCTTCTTAACTCATCAACCGGGTTTCTTAAAATTTGGCATGCAGACACTGTAATATCTGAAAGAAATAAGTTATATGGCAAAACAACGTTTGCCGGGCCAGCTAGTTAACTATATTTTTAGTCAACAATTGTTAAATTTAGGGTAATTTTTCTATCGTAAAATTTTTTCATTTTTGTTTAAATTTAGAAATCTACTGCCGTATTCATAAAAAATAAAATAAGTTTGAAATGTGTTTCAAATCCATTTTAATTTTTTATGAATACGGCAGTAGTAGTCTATATTAAATGTTTACCCATTACTCTACACTTATAAATATATATTATTTACGTGTGTCTTAACTACATGTGCATGTACGTACATACTTTTTATTATTGTAGGTATGTCATTAGGTATTCCCAAATTCCAAGGCACCCCCATGTGACGCCACATCACTATAACACCATGTTCCACTTTTTTATCATTAAATTTTAATTTAATTTCTAAAAGAAGAACAAAAACAAGCGTAAACAACTAGCTGCAAACATACATACATGCATAAAACAAACAAAAATTGCAAACTAAAAACAAACTTCATGTTGAAATGACAGCAAAATGCAAATGTCAAAGTAAGAAGAGATGCTGCAATAAAATCATTATTCCTACTATTGTTGCATGAAATAATTTTGTATTTTCATAGATTCCTTGAATATGTGTGTTTTCTGCATATCGTTACCTAGAACGCAAAAGGTCCTAACTAACCAAAAATTAAAAATCGGCTTTTTTTATAGATTCTGATATTTTGCATCAACACAAATTACATTACAAATGGAATCTTTCAACCAAAATTAGCGATTTTATTAACAAAAAACAAACGGACATATCTACAAAAGATTATGTATGACTAGGGATGCGATTGCCATGCAGATGCATGTTTTTTGTCGATAGTCTTAAATCGATGTCGACCAATTATCTTTCCGAATCATTAAATTTGCGTTAAAATGTTATCGATTTGTTTTTGCATATTTTCGTTTTAAATGCATATTTTAACATTTTGAGTGATATATTTTTTTAAATTTTCTTATTATAAAATTAAAGTTCATCGAATTATTTCCAAATTGTATACAAAAAAAAACCCTCAAAAAACATCAAAAGTCAATTAGCATTTGTATTTTCCAACTCCGGATATATTGGTAAAACAATAACTAAATTGGAAGGATTTAGTTCACTTAATAGTCAAATCAAATTAATTGATATGGCAGAAAGTAAAATTAACATGTGGAAGGAAAAATAGCCCGACAAATTAAAAAAAAAAATCCAAAACGTGTTGCAAAAAAAATACAGGATTTCCGAAAAACTTACCTTGAATAATAAAAGAAGCGTGGAGTTAAATTCAAATCTGTCGATAGTCTAAGATTGATGTCGACCAATTATTGCGTTAAAATGGCATCGATTTGTTTTTGCATATTGTTGCATATTTTGGTGAAAATGCATATTTTTGCATATTTTAAAATTTTTGAGTGATATATTTTTTAAATTTCCATATTATCCAAAATAAAAATGTTTTAAATAAATAAATAAATTTCAAAAGATTTTGTTATTCGTGCTTAATTCCCAGTTTTTATTCTTGATAAAAACACTTGAAATTTATTGTTGATGGGATAAGCTATTCCTATGCATTTCACTGGTTGCTTAGGCCAGATCATCAGGAAACTTCATCCATAAAGATTTTAGAAAAACTAAAGATATTAAACCAAATAAAACTGTTAAACGTATAATACTTATAGCAACAGTTTTACTTGTAACAATATCAAAGCTTTAACAAAACACATCAACAATAAAAAAGTGGGTTTATCTCATCTTACATTCCCCACTACAATTAGTTGAAATTCTCTCAACATTAATTGTAGTTGTAAGTAGGTTAAGAAAAACAAAATAAAAAACAAACAACAACTTACAAAAGATGTTGTCAATTAAGTGTTTTTTTAGGCCGTGCACTTGCCTGTTTATTATCAAAAAGTAATTTCAATTTTTGGGAATACAAAATTTTAATTTCAAAAGATTTTGTTATTCGTGCTTAATTTTTTTTGGAGCTCTGCTTAAAATAAAAGATTTCGACAAATGATTCTTCAGTTTTTAACCGATGCAGCACCTTGCATGGTTAAGGTTTTTACTTTGGATTATATATAAAAGTATTTATTTGATTATGCAAACAAAAATTTAAATGGTGTAGTTATTTAAATGAAGTTTTACAAAATATTATACCTTTGAATAAAAATAGAATAAAAACAACAATAGAATTTTTTGAATATTATTTTTGTCAAGCTAATAGGGCCTAAATTTCTTCAATGTAAATAAAATTCAATTTTTAATTACAATATTTTGTTCCCGACGTTTCGTCGATTGTTTGTCGACTTTTTCAAGGGATTGTCTATTTAAAAATTATAAAAACAATAAAATAAATACAAAAATGTACCACATAAACATTAAAGACTTACAATATGAAAATTTAATCACATTAAAAAGTTTTAGATGTACTCAGGATCATACAAATATAAAAATTAATTTTAATATTTAAAAAATACATATTACTTTAAACTTTAAATATATCACAGCTTAAGTAATGGCAACAATATAGCTCGCATTTATTTTGTTCGTGTCCTCCTTCAAATTCATTGTTCTATTAATTTGTTGTTGGATTCTTAGGCTTTCAATTGTGTACCTCTTTCTTTCTTTATTTTCTTTATCTAGAATTTTTACATCATCGAACCTAATTGTGTGACCAGTATGTAGGATGTGTTGTGCTAGTGCTGTTGTCTTTTTTATTTTGTTTTAAATAAAATATAAAAAAAACAAACGCTTTTTTTATTGAAAATGATCAAGTTTTAAGTGCATATTTTTTATTTTTTTAATGCATATTTTGGAGTTTTTAGTGCATATTTTCGATTTTTTAGTGCACGAAAATCTTATCTCTATATATGACAAACGATAAAGGATCTGACTAGCAGTTTGCAAATTATGCAACATTGTCAATTGAAGCACAGCCGATAATAACGTTTTAAGTTACAAAATAATTTTTTTTTCAGTAGAGCAAAAAACCGTTTTTAACAGGCAAGATTATTAATTTTTTATTTTGTTTTTAGATAATAAAAATTTTTATGCAAAATATCAACAAATTTAAAACTTAAATTACATGCAAATTTACAGTTTATAACTTTTTTTATTGGAAAAACGTTTCATATCAACAAGCACGATGTCATTTAAAACGTTCTTCTACCACGCAAAGCATCATGACTGGTGGCTTTTAAAACGTTATTCCATGTTTAAACCCATTAACTTTGTATAATTTTTAAGTAACTTACAACGTTCTTCCACTAGCTGACTCTTTTTATGTCCCTTTTAAAGGATTTAAGCTGCATAATTTTGGGTGATTTGAGGTTTAAAAAGTGTACGAGAATAATGTTAACGGTTATCTGCAAAAAAACAGGTTTTGCAAAAAGTGGCTTTTACAACGTTATTCGCGGCTGTGCTTCAATTGTTAAAACAACTGTTAGTTTCTAACTACAAGAAAAATAAATTATAAACAGTTTCAAGCAATTTATCATTTTAAACCGTTTTTACTTCTCCTGTAAACTTTTCAAAATGTTGAATATGGCCTTTTGCGTTTCAGGTAACAATATGTAGAACAGAGATGAGAAATGAGTAAACCAATATCGTACCAACGAACTTTTAAAATCGTACTTTTTTTACCCCAATAGTATTTTTTACAATTGTTAATTTTGCCAAGCACTCAAGGAAAAAAACCTGAAGAAGGCACACAACGGAGAGCCGATATATTCAGGGGTGTGCTGGAAACCGAAAACGTAAAACGCAAAAAATTTCAAAGTTGTTTTTTAATACGATTTCTGTAATTAAAGGATTTATGGCAATTATTATGCAAATATTTCTTTATTAAACAGAGTTTTATAATAACAGTTATAAAAATTAGATTAGAAGTTCATTAAAAACAACTTTCAAATTCTTGCGTTTTACGTTTCCGATTGGTTAAAAAAATTTGGCCTTCTATCTTCTTCTATATATATAAAACAGGATGTGTGTATGTATGTAACGTATGGACTACAAAACGGCTGGGCAGATTTTGATGAAATTTTCAGGGAATCTTCAGAATATTCAGGCGGGTGACACTGTGAAGTATTTTCGGTCTGCGGGGGGAGGGGTGTGGCAAAATCCAATTTTCATACTGGACCACCAATGACATCTATATAATTTGGACGATTTTTTCTTTAAAATGATCGCCATGGTCCAAGTTTGATTTATGCGAAAAGAAAATGCCCCGCCCACTTTTTTTTCGAATTACCTACTATCAGAAAACGGCTCCATCGACTTGACAAATTTTTCTTTCAAATGTTCGTATTAATCCATTTTAAGTTTTCATCGAAAGAAAAATTTACCACGCCTACTTTTACGCCCACTTTTTCTATTAAGCGCATAACTTAAGAACGGCTTGAACGATTTAAATCATCGCCTTGGTCCAACTTAGGTTTTTAGGGAAATAAATTTTTTCCCCGCCCACTTTTACACCCACTTTTTTGGAATTACCTATAATCAGAAAGCGGCTCCATCGATTTGACAAATTTTTCTTTCAAATGTTGGTATCTTTTTAACGGATTTTAAAAATCGAACATTTTTCCTAATTTGGACAGGACAACGTCTGTCGGGTCAGCTAGTATTTTTTATAAAAAATGAGACCTCAGGCTTAATTAAATTTTTTTTATTAACAAAAACAAAAGGAACTTAAATTTCATTTGTACATGTAAAGTAAAGATAGAAAAAAAACAAGAGCCAACATATAAAAAAAGGGTGAGCACCACTGGATTCAGCATACCCGAATTAAGAAAACCCGCCAGGTGCCCCGCTTGGCAGAAAAAAATTGTTAGCACAGTAAAAGAAGAAGAATTTTATCAGAGTTTTAAAAACTGCAGTCGAAACCTAAAACTGTAGAACTGAAAATGAAATTTTGCGTACACATTTTTGCTTTTTGAGTTGGTTTGGACATCGACTGTTTACATTTAATGAATCAGAAGTAAAAGCAAAAATTTTTCTGGACAATGTTGAATTTAATTTAAGTGGCATTTTAAGTTTTGAAGAGCAAATTAAAGGCTAATATCTCACATATCAACGAAAAAAAATCGCATGAAAAATAGCGATCCAGTCAAAAGTTATGGAATTTTGGCCGCCTTCTCGTAAAATTTCCCACTGTGCGATGGTTGTGAATTAAAAAAATTTAATTTTGTTAATATCAATGCCAAAACAACCAGTTTATTATTAAAAATAAAGTTTATCCAAACTGAAGTTTCTCCTTTATTTAGTTTTGCTTCGTTTTAATAAATTTAAACAAGAGCCTTTAAATAAAAGCTTCACGTTTTCTCTTAATTTTTTTTAAACACAAAATTTAAATATTGATAAAAATTTTTAACACCTAGAAAACCATTTTAAAAATGATTCATTGCCGTTTATACCACAACTGAAATTAAATTATAGTATATACTACAGGGAATATATTTTCTTTTTATTCATGTAAATATATTTCAAAAATTACTGTATAAAATAAACTGCGTAACTTAAATGTAAAAAATAAACAATTTTGAAAATGTTTTTGCAATTCGTAAACAGTTAATAGGCTTAATTAGGGATGGTCACCTGTCAGTGAGCTAATTTAAAAGCAGATTCACATAAACAAACCTTGGAAATATTCACCTTTAATACATATACATATTTTTGAAACAAATTTCCATAGAAATTCTATACATTTTATAATTTAAAAACACTTGTTTAAATAAAAAAAAAAAAATGCGAATTCGAAACAAAAATCTGTAGGAAATACACAAAATTTTGGCATAAATAAAATAAAGTGTTTCTTTTTGTTTTTACTTTTATTTGCTTCTATTAAATTTTGAATAATATTGCATATTAGGCTTGGAGAGTCAAATTAGCAAAACTCTGGACATTCATTAAAAAAAATTCTTGATTTTGAAAATAACTCTTGACAATTAAAAACTTTATTAAATAATCTTTTCTAAAAATAACACATTTGTTAAAACCAGTTAAAAGTAACATAAATGTACAAGCAAATAAACTCACAGTATGCAACAAATTTTTTTGCACGCTTTTGTTTTGAGTCGGCTGTTTAAAGTTTTTAATTGTTAGTATTGTGGTTATTTTGTTGAACTATTTATGGTTTTTAATCCAAATTTTTAATATTTTTAATTAGGCTTAAGTTCATGAAATTTAATTTTTATTAAATTATTTTTATGAAGAAAGGAATTTTACAACATGAAAATCAATCAAAATTGTTATTGATAATCTTTCATTCTTGACGTGGCTCGGGGTCGAACCCTGGCCGGCAGGTTACCATGACATGTTTCGATCGCAACCACTCAATCTCCTCAGATGGATTTGCCGTCTTACACTCGCAGCCATCGACGACTGCTGACGTCACTAGTCAAACATCAATCCTTAAACCAAATTGTATTTTAACATTTGGTAGATCGAAATTTGCTTTCCTGAATGATTATCCATTTTAATTGATTTTACATGTTTTTATACCCTCCACCACAATTAGTTGTGAAGAGGGTATATTCAGTTTGTCATTCCGTGTGAAACTTTTTTACTATTCATCTCAGACCCTATAAAGTATATATATTCTGGGTCCTTGAGTAATTTTAAGTCGATTTAGCCATCCGTCTGTCTGTCCGTCTGTCCGTCTGTTGAAAACACGCTCACTTTCGAAAAACTCAAAAGAAATCAACAAACTTGGTGTCAAATTGCTTGTAGTTATCCTAAGCAGTTTGGGATTGAAATTCAGCAAAATCGGTTCAATAGGATCTGAGCTATGAATCAAAATGTGGAACCACCACCTAAAAAAAATTGATAATTTTGTTACAAAAACTAACATAAATGGTGGAAAAATGCACAGAATGATATAAGATTTCGCAACAATTCGTTTTATTCAAGTGGAAATCACGCTGTGAAATTTCGTGAAGATCCGTCAATAATTTACCCTAGGCCCCATATAAGCCCTACTCCCGGAAAACAGTATATTAAGCCTAAAACCCTAACTAACAATGCTATCATTACAAATTTTGGCAAGTCACAGTTACATAGGACTAGAAATTAAACTGTTAAGTTTCGTGAAGATCGGTCCATAATTTACCATAGGCCCCATATAAAACCTACTTCCGGAAAAAAACTTAGTACGCCTAAAAACGTAAAAAATAATGCTATCATAACAAAATTTGGTACATCAAAGTTTTATAGAACTAAAAATAAATCTTTGAATTTTCGTGAAGATCGGTTCATAATTTACCATAGGCCCCATATAAACTTTACTCCCGGAAAACAACTTAGTACGCCTAAAAACGTAAAAAATAATGCTATCATAACAAAATTTGGTACATCAAAGTTTTATTGGACAAGAAATAAAATTGTGTTATTTCGTGAAGATCGGTCCATAACTTACCCTGGGCCCCATATAAACCTTACTCCCGGAAAACAGTTTAGTACGCCTAAATCCGTAAAAAATAATGCTATCATAACAAAATTTGGTACATCAAAGTTTTATAGGACAAGAAATAAAACTGTGTAATTTCGTGAAGATCGGTCCAAAATTTACCCTGGGCCCCATATAAACCCTACTCCCGGAAAACAGTTTAGTACGCCTAAATCCGAAAAAAATAATGCTATCACAACAAAATTTGGTACATCAAAGTTTTATAGAACTGGGAAAAAGACTGTGAAATTTCGTGAAGATCGGTCCATAATTTACCCTAGGCCCCATTAAAAAAACCCTACTACCGGAAAACAGTTTAGTCGCCTAAATCCATAATTAATAACAAATCGTCACAGTTTAAGATAATAATAACATCATACAGATATTACTCCTTAAACATTCGAACTGTCGGTGGAGGGTATCAAAGATTCGGCACAGCCGAATATAGCACTCTAACTTGTTTCCTTTACTTCTGTTTTTTCGTACTTTCGTCAAGAATTTTTCTTGAAGTCCAAGTACATATTTTTTGTTTTTTACTTTGTCTTTCTCTTTTCTGTTGAATTGTTGTATTTCCCTCTATACTCAACACTGATAATTGAGGGAATTAAATGCAAAAAGATACAAGTAATAAAACAACATTAAATTAGACGCTGCAATCTACGCTTAAAGCAGTGAAGGGCACATTTGCAAATGCTATGTACGCGTGCATAAGAATAAAAATGCTGCTTGTGTGACGTCGACACATCCCTTCAAACACTTTTGAAATTTTTTGGCGATTGCTTGTTTGGCGATGATAACGCGATCCTTCTCAGGGAATACGAATTGCTAACCATCGCTTAAGGCGATGAATATGCGAACGCACACAAGTCCGCTACATCAGTGTTTTTTTTATAACTTTCAATAGAATTTTTTTTTTCTTGTTGTTTTATAAAGGGAAAATAAATATTTGGTTTCAAGGGCAGTTAGCAAAATTGTCATTCCAGTTGAGCAAGTGATTTGTGAAAGGTGTGTTATTGTAATTCATTTAAATAATATTTAATATATCCCTGAAAACAATTTTCATCGCCGAATCATTGTCTAACATCGCAGCGATGCATCGCGTGGAAGCTAAATGCGATCCTCTGGCGAATCGCGAAAACGTTCGCATGTGTCAACCACGCGATTCGTGTACCGCGGCACACGATGTTCACGCGAATCGCGGTACGCAATGTCCACGCGAATCGCGATTCGCGTTTCGCATTTAGCATCCACTCGATGCATCGCGACGATGTTAGACAACTTGCCGGCAATTCGCGGCCGATGGAAATTGTTTGCAGGGATGTACACTATAAACTTCTTTGTGTGGTCTGTGACAATGTACGTTCGGCTGTTGCTTTGTTGTTACCCTGCCGTCAAATGAGTAGCTAACTACAAAAAAAGCCAACTTTTAGTTAGCTTGTATAGACAAACTTAAAGCCATCTACTAAGCAATGCTAAATTTACATTAATCAAAGTGTATACAAAAACTGTGAATTTTAAGTAGAGAGAGCCAAGTCGATTGGCAAACAAACGGCTGCAATATCCACAAGAGATTTAATTATTTAGGGCCATTATTACAATTTACGGAGTAGAAATTGGTATTCGGTAATGGCCAGGTTATAGTATAATTAGAAAATTAAATAAAATAACTAAATACAATTTTAATAAAATAGTTAATTAAAAAAAAACCCAACTTAAAGTAGTAAGTTTATAGCTAGCTTCAAAAAGTTAACTTCAAGTTAACGGCTAGGTAACTAACTTTAAAGTTAACTGAAAGTAATGCAGAGTACAATTGACTACTTCCTAGGACATCGCAATGTTAAAATAGTTAGTTAATTCCATATAAGGTAATGCAAGTGTCAACCACCACTACTTGAGAAGTAGTTAGCTTTCAGTTAATTTAAAGTTAACTGAATGTCCGACAGGATATTTCGTCAACACAAGCATAAATGTGTAAGTATGTGTGTGCCCTTCACTGGCTTAAAGGCTCAGTTAGGCGAACGTTGCTTTTCGCTTTTTGTTATATGACAACCGTTAATCGGTTAACCGATTAATTACTACCCGATTAACTGATCGGTTTATTTAAAATTGGCTTTTTTCGATTAACGATTGAACCGGTTAATTTCAGCCGATTAACCGTTGTATTAAACACATTTTTTTTTTTTTTTTGTTTTAATTTATGGGTGAGTTCAAAAACGTCGGCTGCAAAGCAAATACATTCTGCAGTGCAACCATAAACAATTTTTCAACGTTATCCATACCAAAATTCTCCATAAAAGTTACCAAAGTGGACGAAAAAAAGTTGTGTTTATTTTTTTTTATACAATATATTTCCTTCTATAAATACATTTTTAAAATACAGTACAAAAACAGAAATTAGGGAATTCGGAAATGAGATTTTTTGCAGAATGTTTGATGCTGAGCTTTGCCAGGATGAGTTAGATGAGGACCTGACAACAGCAGAAACTTACGATAGTAACGCAATAACAGAATTAACCCAAACAATTGGAAGTGTTAAAAATTTTAAAAAATAAAAAGGATTTAAATGGCACAATGGAAGATTTTATATGTTTAGAGAAATCCAGAAAAAAGATTGAGCATTTAGATATTCTGTATTATGGGTTGCTTTCGATTTCGCCAACATCTACGATAAGTGAAAATATTTTTCCGAGTCAAAATTTATCAAAACTAAAGAAAGGAGTCGCTTAAATCCAAAACATTTTGACCAAATTATTTATCTAAGATTATTTTATAAGATCTCCTTAAACTATTTAAATTAATAATAAAATGAGCTCACAGTTTATTTTTTAATAAATACATAATCGGCCTTGTTCTGGAAATCAAAATCACGTGAAATTGAAATCGAACAAATTTGTAATTCTTTCACAGAAAAAATTCTTCAAAATTGTTCACCAATTAAAGCATTAATCAAAAATAAAATCAGTTTTAATTAAAAATTTAATCAAGTGAATTAAACGTTTAATCAAGTAAATTTAACGTTTAATTAATACTATTAACTGGTTTAATTGATACTATTAATTTGTTTACTGGTGCAGATTTAATTTTTTTTTTTAATTAATATCACAAATTTTTTAATTGAAATCAATTTTTATTTTTTTCTGTGTTGACTACCACATATCTTTACCAAAACTACTTTTGAAAACAGGAAAAGCTACTTTCATTTAAAAAACATTAACTTAAAATCTCCATCGATTTCAATTTCACGTGATTTCGATTTACAAAACGTGTCCGAATATGTATTAATTCAAAAATATGTAGTAGTGTAGACACTTCGTTGACAATGTCACCAATATAGTCGATAAAACTGGTGACTTGGAGACACTTTCACCCAGGTTTCCTTCAGGGGTAGTCAGAGATCTGCGCCGTCAAGTTATGTCGGCGGCGGCGGCGGCTTGCAAAAATATTGCCGGCGGCGGCTCAAAGCCGGCTTAAGCCGACTTAAACTTAGGCCAATTTAAAAATGATTTTTTTTATCAATTTTCATATTTTAGTTTGAATAATAAAATTAATTTGCATATATATTTTAAGGCGACTTTAGTCGATAAATTTTCGGCGGCGGCGGCTGTTAAAAATAATCGGCGGCGCGGTTCTGACGGCTTAAGACGTCAAGGCGCAGGTCTCTGGTGGTAGTTGCAATGTACCAATCTGTATAAAATAGAATTCCATGCCGTTGTTACGTGACATTTGTAAGACAGTGATGGGCGGCTTGTATATTACATTGAATGCGGGTATTTTTGCTCTTTTTTTTTTGGTAATTTTTTCAGTATAGCTTTGGAATTGCGACAAAACAACTTACACTACAACATATTTTCATATGCTTAGAAGTACAAAATAATCAAATGCATATACACATAGGCTGACTTCCAAAACGTCAAATGCTAAAAATGTCTTTAGAAGTAGAAAATACAGGAAATTATAAAATATTCCAGTTTCCAGCCCAATTTCCTCAAGTAAAACAGCTCAGATATGCTAGGAAACCATTCTTTTATAAGAACATAGACTTTTTTCTAATAAGAAACAATAAAAGACGATGATAATCAACATTTTATTTTTTCATCCTGGTAGACCATTCTGGGGAAATGCCCATATGCCATTTGGTTTTATTTTATTTGTTTAGTCAAATATTTCGACCAACTTTGTTGATCATTCACGGGCGCCGTCTGTTCTTACTTGTATAATTTGTATAACACATTTAGAAGAGGAAAGTAAGGTAAAAAAAAGTTGTTGTAATCCTTGTTTTATTTTTGGTAAATAGCAGACCTTTTGCTATTGGACTTGGTGCTGTTTGATCTCAAGGAATTGAGCAGTACAAAAACCATCATGGAAGGTAAAGAACACCAAGTCCATTTTGATAAGTAAATGTATTTCCGTTCCATAATCAATATTATTATTGTCCAAGATAATATAAAATTGTAACTGCCGTATTCATAAAAAATAAAATAAGTTTGAAATGTGTTTTAAGGCAAAATTTTCATACAAATTTTTCTTAAAATGCATTTGAAATCCATTTTAATTTTTTATGAATACGGCAGTAAGCCTTTATTTTCGGTCCAATTTTCCCACAACACAACAAGTGTGTATTCTCAAATCATTTTTTGTGTTAACCCCTTAATTGATGGGAACTATTTCTGGAACAATGTCATGTATTTTTCCCAGTTCCTTTTTCTTATTTTTCAATTATCATTCACTTTGAAGATTGGAATTTAAAATGTAGTTCACTTAGTGCTGTCACCACAAGAGCTAAGCGAACTTGTTTACAAATTTGCATTTTTAAATTCCCTAATTCGACTCCATTTCTTCAACGATATCTTGGCACACATCAAACAATAGTGAACCAGTGAGTTTTCTTATAGAAAATGCAAAAAGAGATATTTTGAAAATGTCTGGTAAGTGGAACGAACGAGTTTTGTGACCAACTGCAATTTTAGGTCACATAAAAACATAGAAAAGGACATGTTTCGTTACAATTTATTTCTTTATTCTCATAAAGTGCTAAAAGATCTGTCAAAATCAATTCCTATCTCAATTTAATAATTTTTGAAACGAACTAGTTTTGCAACTTACCAACTCATATGTAAAGTAGACTGGACCTTATTTTCTGACTTCAACATTTTTAAAGCAGACCCTCTTAAATTTTTTTTTTACTTTTTCTTCACGATAAATCTTCAAGCTCAAGGTCACTTTTATATAAAAAAATATTTACTATTAATCAAAATTACAGACATTTAATTTATAAGAATAAGATAGCAAATCTATATATATAAAATAGGATGTGTGTATGTATGTAACGTATGGATTCGAAAACGGCAGAGCCGATTTTGATGAAATTTTCAGGGAATCTTCAGAATATTCAGGCGAATGACACTGTGAATTCTGATTTTTTATTTTCGGTCTGCGGGCGGAGGGGCGTGGCAAAATCCAATTTTAATTTTGCACCACCAATGACTTCTAAATAATTTGGACGATTTTTTTCTTTAAAATGATCGTCATGGTCCAACTTAGTTTTATACGAAAAGAAAATTTTGCCCCGCCCACTTTTTTCGAATTACCTATAATCAGAAAATGGCTCCATCGATTTGACAAATTTTTCTTTCAAATGTTCGAATTAATTCATTTTAAGTTTTCATCAAAAGAAACATTTTCCACGCCTACTTTTACGCCCACTTTTTCTATTAAGCGCATAAATTGAGAACGGCTTGACCGATTTGGACGATTTTTTCTGTAAAATCCCATTTTAACGCCCACTTTTTTCGATTTACCTAAAATCAGAAAACGGCTCCATCGATTTGACTAATTTTTCTTTCGTATCTTTTAACGGATTTAAAAATCGAACGCAAACATTTCTCCTAATTTGGACAGGACAACGTCTGTCGGGTCAGCTAGTAAGTTTATAAAAATGGAATAGAATAATTTTTGTTCCCTGTGTATAATTTTTATTATTTTTCATAATTGATGATTTTGTTGTTTCATAAAATGTTGTTTTAAAAATTTAGTTTAAAATTATAAGAACCAAAAAACCCTGAAGATCCCTGAAGCAATTTTTCATTGAGATAAAGAAATATTGGATTAATAAAATATATTTTTTGTATAAAAGTGACCTTGAGCTTGAAGATTTATTGTGAAAAATAATATTAAAAAGTTCGAAGAAATAAACTAAATAATTTTTTTTGTTTTGAAAAGTATTTAAAAAATTTTTATGCTGAAAAATGTTGGAGCCGGAGTCGCGAGTTTTTGTGGGTACTTCGACTCCGACTGCGACTCCGGTACAAACAACCCAACTCCGACTCCGACTACACAGCCCTGAATAAAAGTGTTCAATTATTATATTTTTACTTTAGCCTACCAGTGGGGTAGTTCTGTAACTTTTTAACGACACAAATTTGTTGTTAAATAGTAAATTTTAAGTATTTTTAAGTCAAAATTTTCTACTTAACGACAAAAGTTACAGAATTACCCCACAAGTAGGTTAAAGTAAAGTTGTAAATAAAATATGTAATATAATTGGGGGATTCACAAGGTAGTCGTAAAGTTGTAAAGTCATATGTCTTAAAATAATTACAAGAAATACATATGACTGCTGTGGTCAACCGCTTATAAATTAGATTTTTACTGTACAGTTATGACGAATTAATGAACACAGCATTAAAATTTTAATTTTGTTTGAAACACAACAGTATTTTTTTTTAAATAATTGTTAAATATAATTTAGGACATTATGACGATATGACTTAATAGCACACCTTGTGAATCCCCCAAATGAAAATTAAATTGGATGAACTCAAGCATTACTAAAAATATCAAAAATTAAAAATTAACATTTCAACTAAAAATCACAATTGTTCCAAAAAAAAAAATTTGTTTGATAAAATACATTTGTTCACTAACGCAGTGTCGCATACTTTGAAGGAATAAAAACGGCAAAACTTGCAAAATAGGTAACATTAAAACATGTAAAAATTTTCGGGTGAAATAATCAATGCTGCTTAACTTTTTTCACATATGGGCTAATCCTGCGTTACGGACGTTACATTCGCACGCAAATTTGCTTGTTAAGTTTGACACAGCTGGCGTTAGCATTGGAATATTTTCATGAAATTTGTTGCAAAATGTAGTTCTTTGGGAGTATTTTAAAAATTTGTTTTAAACTTAAAGGTTAACTGTTTTTGAAAAAAAAGTTATGCTAGCTTAAAGTTCCGTTACGGACGTTACAAAAAATGGAAGTCGACTTTGAAGCTTATGTGCATTTGCACATTTTTTAGCTAATTTTGCATAATAAACAAAAAAAGTCCATATACAAAAAATTAAGTGGAATATATGACCATATCAATCCATCTTAGAAAAGAAGGCTAAGTAGTCCTGTTAAACAAAAATCTTAATTTTTGTCTGTGACGGACGTTACGTTACGGACGTTACACTTTTTCCATTAAACCAAATTGTGTATATAAAAAACATTCATGTATTTAAAAATCTTTTTAACCTTGTAATTATTAATTTATTAGTTACAAAAAAATTATAGAATATTTCATTAATCTTATATTACTTATATTCATTTATTAATTTGTTTATTTAACCGTTTAACATTGTAGCTTATGCTTAATAGACCCAGCTGTTCGAGCTACTCTTATAGTATTGTCATTGGAAAAGCCTGAAAAAATAATGATATGATTTAAGAGCTGGATTATTTTTTACATTTATCCATGTTTTTGATATTTCGTCAGATGTAGTTTTGACATAATTTTTACCAACGTAAATTAGGAAAACGCTATTTATATTTTTGTTTTGCTAATAAGTGAAAATCTCGAAAGTTTTTTTAAATGAGATTTTGGGTTTTTACTAGTTGCCAAACTTTTCGCTTAACAACAGCGCCAACACCGTCCACCGATCCTTTTCCATGCGAAGTAGCAAAAAAATTCCGTTCGAAACAACTCACATTCCATTCTTTTACGAATTGTGTAATGTTTCTCAGAATGAATTTATGTGCCTCTCTAAATTTGGCCACTCCTTGTCTATTATCTTTTTATACCCTCCACCACAATTAGTTGTAAAGAGGGTATATTAAGTTTGTCATTCCGTGTGAAACTTTTTTATTATTCATCTCAGACCCAATAAAGTATATATATTCTGGCTCCTTGAGTAATTCTGAATCGATTTAGCCATGTCCGTCTGTCTGTCCGTCTGTTGAAAACACGCTCACTTTCGAACAACTCAAAAGAAATGAACAAACTTGGTGCCAAATAGCTTGTAGCAAATTGGGATTGAAATCCACCAAAATCGGTTCAGTAGGACCAGAGCTATGAATCAAAATGTGGAACCACCACCTAAAAAAATTGATAATTTTGTTACAAAAAATAACATAAATGCTGGAACAAGGCACGGAATGAGATAAGATTTTGCAAAAATTTGTTTTATTTGACTGGAAATCACACTGTTTAATTTCGTGAAGATCCGTCCATAATTTACCCTAAGCCTCATATAAACACTACTCCCGGAAAACAGTTTAGTACGCCTAAAACCGTAAAAAATAACGCTAGCGTAACAACATTTGGTACGTCACAGTTTTTTAGGACTAGAAATAACACTGTGAAATTTCGTGATGATCGGTCCATAATTTACCTTAGACCCCATACAAACCCTACTACCGGAAAACAGTTTAGTACGCCTAAGACCGTAAAATTTAACGTAATCATAACAGAAATTAGTACGTCACAGTTTTTAAGGACTAGAAATGAATCTGTGAAATTTCGTGATGATCGGTCCATAATTTACCCTAGGCCCCATATAAACCCTACTACCGGAAAACAGTTTAGTCGCCTAAAACCATAATTAATAACAAATCGTCACAGTTTAAGATAATAGTAACATCATACAGATATTACTCCTTAAACATTTGAACTGTCGGTGGAGGGTATCAAAGATTCGGCACAGCCGAATATAGCACTCTAACTTGTTTTTTATTCTTTTTGCCTGTGACACACTATTTTTTTAGCTGTTCTTTGATTTTCTCAAGATATGCTCGCTTTCTTTCTGCCTTTTTAGTTTTAAACACCAACAGTTTTTCAGTATTATTTTCAAATTTGCACAAAATTTGTTTGCTCTGTCTGCATTTGAACACATTTTAATAAATACGAATATATTTGTCACCACGCGCAAAATTTTGAGATCAAAGCAAGAATTGCTTAAAGATTTCTAACGGAAAATCCAGTACGTAAACATTGCAAGCATGGGCGTACCACCAAATATTTGAAGGGGTGCATGGAGGTTGCGGTTTACAACATGGTTATTAATTACTAATTATTGATATTCAGAAATTATTTTAGGTTTCAGAAAAATTTGAAATTCATCTCAATTTAAGTTGCAAATTGGGGGAACGCATGTTATTAAAACACACTTTTTGTTACTTTGAGGTGAAGTTTTTCGGATTCTCGGCAACCTAGAGCAATTTTAAGTCCAGATTCAGATTCAGCAGGTGAAAATCCATTATAAACACATACTTCCACCTCATAATATTAAAATAAAACTTTTGGGTATTTTCATGCCGTTACGGACGTTACACACTTTGTCATTTATATTAAGAAAAAAAAAGCGTAATAAAGGTATTGGGCGATTCTATTCTAGACAACTTTTAACATCAATTTTCAAATCACACTATTTGACACTTTTTGATGCCAATTTAAAGTAAAATATCTATATTTTATAATAATATAATTTTTTTAGACGTAAGCTAAAATATAAATTTGTTGTGCCCTTCGAATCATTAAGATTCATAGATTTGGCGCGAACAGAAAATTCATTAAATGTTGCACCCGTCATGGCTTAAAGAGAAAATTTCTTATTAATGGATTATATTTCTCTACGATGTTTGATTTGATAATCATCGTCTGATATCTCATATTTCACAATAAAAAAGAAAAATACAATAAAAGTTTAAAAATTAACAGAGTTTTGTGTTTTTGTGGTATGATCTTATGAGGGCCGATTTGGTTGCACCCGTCATGCACTTTAAAGCTCTCTCGTGGCTATTTGATCGTTTCATATAAATTCTTGTAAGTAGATAACAATAGTATATAAAAAAATGTTACCCCTTCTAGAAATAACTTAATTGCAAATGTGTTTCTTTCTATTAGTAAAAGACGTTTAAAGCGTCTAAATGTTGCACCCGTCAGAATAGAATCGCCCTTTTTCTTTTTTTCATCAGATTAAAGTGCATAAAAAACTCTGTTTATAAAGCTAGTTTGGAAAACAAAATTATTAAAATTCATTCTGACGTTACACAGAGTGTACCCATTTTTAGTTCAAATTTTTAATATATATTACATAACTTACATATATGATTTTAATCTTAAATAAAAGAAAATTAAGCAAATCAAAGTTTTGCTAAACGCTAAATACTGAAACGATTGTTTTGCCCACTTTTTTGACCATGGAAAATATCCTTTTTTTACAAGAATAAATGAAAGCAAGAAACAAAAAAGCCAAGAACAAAAAAAACCCACCGTAAAACCTTATTGCTTATATATGTTGAAGCTTGAATATGTATCCTATTATTCCATTAACAAACATTTGGATTTCGGGCAACTTTAAATTACTGCCTTTGGTTTAAAAATTTTCGGTTTAGCCCATATTTAAACAGAGTACTAGGTTTTATTCATAAAACTTAATTTGTAAAGCCTCATACTCTGTTCAACATTTCACGTGAAATGCTGTCAAAACTCATTGAAAAAACTTGTACGGAATATCTGTGAAATAATGCTGTTGAAGTTTTACTATGTTTATTTTGTGAAAAATTTACGAAATGTTTCTGGCAACATATTTTTTAAAATACGAAATAATATAAGCTGCACTTATTTCGCGTTAATATTTTACCTGTATACTTAATATTAAATGAGAAAGGAAAAATTAAAAAAAAACACACAACCGGTAACAGTGTTTTTTCCATATTAACATTCTTTTATTCAGTTTTTTAATAAAAAAAAATACCTTTCAGTAATGAACATGCGGGTTTTGTTAACATACGCTAACCATAACGCATACTTTGAAAAAGAAAAAAAAAACTAGCTTTTACCAGTGACTTTGTTCATGTGAAAATTAGAGCAATATTTAAAGAAAAGGGTATATCCAAAAAAAAAAACTTTTCTACATCTATGCTTATTTTATGTTTAAATATATTTCAATTAACAATATTATTGAAATTATTATTTTTCGCTTACACATGCAAATGCCTTTTGAGCACTCGATACACTTGAGCAACCAACATTCAACTGTCCATATCAAAAGCAAGCGGTCTTTAAATATGTATAGTATCGGACAAAACCTAAGCACCCCCTCAGCATATTTTTTTTTAAATGATAATTTTTTTAAGAAAACAAAATTATTAAACATTTTTTTTTATTTATTTATATCTTTTTTATTGAAAAACACAAACTTACTGCCTATTTCACGATGTCACTCAAACGTTTACGTTCTCACAAATAACATGTAAACCAAAAACAAATTTTTACATTTTGTTTTTGTTTTATATGCAAATATGAGCGGACTAAACTAAAGCACCCCCAACTTAAGGTACAAAAAAAAACTGTTGAAATCAATATTTCGTTGCGAATTCTTTATTCTGGATGACAAACGCACATCTTTTAGGCGTAGAGGATATTAAATTATTAATTATTTCAGGTGATATTGCTTCCAAGGTTTATTTTGCGGCATCAAATAAATTTTGTTTGGTTTTGCAGTTTTCTCACTTGATTTTTAAGTTAACGATCTCCTCAAATTCTCGATTGGGTTAAGATCAAGTGAATTTATCAAGACATTAATTAAGTGCAAAATATTCGATCAACAGATCAGTTATTTCTAGGCTAATTAAAAAGTTTTTGCAGACTGGTCGCACATCTCCTACACATTCTGGAGGAAGGCCACTTTAAACTTCGCAACATGAAGACTCCTTAATTAAAAGGACAATCCAAAATTATCCTACAGCATCTTATAGTCACATACGAAACCACTTAGATTTAAAAATTAGTGAAAGAACGATTTGCAGAAGAGCGGTAGAGGCCGGATTATTCAGTCGAAGACCAGCAAAAAACCCTTTCATATCGTCAAAAAATAAAAAAAGACAGACTTGAATTCGCCAAGGCGCATCTCAACTGGAGTGCCCAAAAATGGAGGACTGCTGTTTTCTGGCGAATCTAAGTTGAATTTAAAGGATCCAGATGGCATAAGGCGTGTACGCAGATCAAATACACAACGGTTGAATTGCAAAGGCACTGTAAAGCATGGAGGCGGCAACATAATGGTCTGGGGTTGTTTCTCTGGGCAAGGGATTGGGCCAATTAATAAGATTGATGGCAGTATGGATGCTGTAGGATCATTTTGAAGTGGAGTGCCCCGGTAGGCTAGCTAGTAGTGAGCTTGTCTATCAACCCCGGGGTTGCCGGTTCGATTCCCGCCAGAGACTCTGGTTTCTTTCCTGCAGACAAGCGTCAAGCTTCGCGAGGATTAGCATAGGGATTAAAAAAAAAATTAAGGAGTCTTCATGTCGCGAAGTTTAACGTGGCCTTCCTTCAGAATGAGTAAGAGATGTGCGACCAGTCCGCAAAAACTTTTTAATTAGCCTAGAAATAATTGATCTGTTGATCGAATATTTTGCACTTAATTAATGTCTTGATAAATTCACTTGATCTTAACCCAATCGAGAACTTGAGGAGATCGTTAACTTAAAAATCAACCGAGAAAATTGCAAAACCAAAGAAAATTTATCTGGGAAGCAATATCACCTGAAATAATTAATAATTTAATATCCTCTATGCCTAAAAGATGTGCGTGTGTCATCCAGAGTTAAGAATTCGCAACGAAATATTGATTTCAATAGTTTTTTTTGTACCTTAAGTTGGGGGTGCTTAAGTTTAGTCCGCTTATATTTGCGACTTAAAATATTTTTTGAATATTAACTTTTTTTTATTAAGTTCTGAATTCCTTAAGTTTGTATTTTTCAATAAAAAATATATAAATAAATAAAAAAAAAATTTGTAATAATTTTGTTTTCTTAAAAAAATTATCACTTAAAAAAAAAATATACTGAGGGGGTGCTTAGGTTTTGTCCGATACTGTATATTCTGTATACTGAAATTTATCAAAAAGAGAAAAAGTACCGATTTGTTCGTTTTTATCAGTGATGCCAACTTTTTGAGAGCAAAAAGCACTTTAAAATTTTAAAAAAGCACTATTTTGAACAAAAAAAAGCGTAAAAAAGCACTAAGCCATTTTTTAAATTTAATTAAACACAAAACAAGTTGCATTCGGCTGTGCCGAATATTATATACCTCCAAAATTTAAAAAAAGGCGATGGCGTTGATGGGTGGCCATTTTCATTTAAAATTTAATAAAAAATATATTTAAATTTTTATATAAACAGTTTTAAATGTATTTTTATTATCTTCAATAAAATCGAAAATCGATCGATTTCAAAACGACCGTTTTTAAAAGGTGTGATGAATTTCGAACGATTTTAAAATCTATTTCTGAATTAAAGTCTTAAATTTTCGTTCAGAATACACTTCAGTTAACGTATATAATATAAAATTTTAAAGAATAAACACTGAAAATAAAAGGAATATGCATTTAAAATCCATTTTAAAAGATACTGAAAATTATATTTTCGGTTTCAAATCGTATCGTTTTTATAATCAATTTCCATCTCATATAAAACAGTAATAAAGTGCGAGCTAGATTTTCGTAGTTAGAAAAAATCTGGCCTGTTGCAATTACCGAAAATTTGCAGTGACCGACCATTATTTATAAAACTTAATGGCAGCCCAAATTTTAATAAAAACAAGTAAGAGTGCTATATTCGGCTATGCCGAATCTTATATACCCTTCACCATCAGCGTAAGACGGACAGACGGACGGATATCGTTAAATCAACTTCTCTCCTCATAAGGACCCAGAATATATATACTTTATAGGGTCTAAGATCAATATTGTAGAAATTACAAACGGAATGACAAACTTATATATACCCTTTTCCACCTGTGGTAAAGGGTATAAAAAGAGAACTTTTGGGATTTCAGTATTTTGATTATAACTCAGCCATTTTTTAACCGATTTAACAGATTTATATACCGACGTGTTTAGCAAGAAATTGAGCATTTATTTGTGTTATAAAACTTGGACTCGGGAAGATCCATGGTTACCGAAAATGGGTATTTAAAAAAAATTAATTTTGGTCATAACTTTTTTGTATCTGAACCGATTTTCCCGAGTTCTTTATAAAATATGTTCTACTAAAAATTTCCGATATTTTGGTATATAAGTCATATCCATAGGACATATGACAGCCCTAAAATTTAGGTTTTTATACAATTTTTAATTGTTTTTGTACGGGAGGTACCACGCCCACTTCTCCAATCCCGCCCACATTTTGTAGGGTGGTGTGTATTGACAACCTAAATGTGTGTACCTAATTTGGCTCTTACCGTTCTCCAGATATACAGAAAAAAGCAATAAAAATACAACAACAAGGGATTTTTGGAAAAAATTAGAGGCAGTCGTGGTTTTTTGATCATATCTCAGCCATTTGTGGACCGATCTTGCTGAATTTCAATAGCACGAAATGGTGGACTATATGTGACATAAATGTAAAACAACCTAGCCGCTATCATGTCTGGTTTTCCCGGAAAACACATATCAAGCGTAAGACGGACAGACGGACGGATATCGTTAAATCAACTTCTCTCCTCATAAGGACCCAGAATATATATACTTTATAGGGTCTAAGATCAATATTGTAGAAATTACAAACGGAATGACAAACTTATATATACCCTTTTCCACCTGTGGTGAAGGGTATAAAAATATGTTGTCAACGCTAAAAAGTAAACGTTTTGTAAAATTTCCAAATTGCTAGGAAGCCTAGCTCTAACCTCGTAAATAAAGTTTTTGGTAAAACGAATGCAACTTTCTTTTAATACTTTTTTTTATCATTTGAAACCTTAAAATCTTTACAGGCCTTCCCAAAATTTTACCCCAAATAGCAAATCTCATCTTAATCATCCTTAATATAATAGAAGTTTTAAAAAATGGTACAAAAAAAAAATTAAATATTGTAAAAGGCACTTAAAAGCACTGTGAGAAATTGTTAAAAGCGCTATAAATATCCGGTTTTCAAAAACGGGTGTTTAACAAAATTTCGGGTATTGCATAAGCAAAAAAGCACCAAAAAATACCCGAAAGGCACCAAAATGGCAACGCTGGTTTTACCACCACAAAAAATAGCCTATTTATTAAGCATCGCCAAATGCTATCTCTATACCCTTAAAAAGTACCCATTGTTTTAATCTGGACCATATGCAATCTGCCTGCCATAATTATCAAAAAGAGAGGAAGTACCAAAGTTCCAATTTTTTCCCCCGATTTACCTCTTAAAAAGTACCCATTACTTTAATCCGACTGCCAATTTTCAGCTTTGCGCCCCAAACATTTAATCAAACAAACTTAAAAATTCACAAACACACAAACTTTCACATTAAAATATTAGCAGGATTTTATTAAACTTTTGGCATTTAACATCTTAAGCCTGGTACTCTGTTCAACATTTCACGTGAAATGCTGTCAAAATGCATATGAAAAAAAACTTGTGCGGAATATCTATGAAATAATGTTGATAGAGTTGTACTCTGTTTATTTTGTGAAAAAGTTCCGAAATGTTTCTGGCAACATTTTTTTATAACTGCGAAATAATGTAAGCTGCCTTTATTTCACGTGGAATTTTAAGCAAAAGCAAAAAAGTATGAACTTAATATTAAATAAGAAATTAAAAATTAAAATAACACAACCGGTAACAGTTTTTTATCCGTATTTACTTTTTTTTAATTAAATTTTTTATTAAAAAAAATAATTTTAGTAAAATATATGTGGCGTTTGTTTACGTACATGAAACAATGTAGCATACTTTGAAGGAATAAAAACGTCAAATTGTACAAACTCGCAAGATTGGTAACATTGAGAAATGTCAAAATTTTCGTGTGGAATAATCAATGTTGCTCAACATTTTTCACAAATTTGAACAGAGTACTAGGCTTTAAATATTATGTATCTATAACAAAAATTTAAAATTTCTTTTAGTGTAGTTTGATCGATAAAACGTTGTTTTTGTTAACAAGTCTGCAACAAACTTTTTTAATATTTTGTTAATGTTTTCGTAAGAAAAATAAAATGTTTTCGAACAAAAGCTACATAAAGACACCTGCATGTGTTGTAGTTTTTTTTTTAAGGAAAATGCAGATAATGAAATGGCACGTCTTTTTCACTTGAGATTAAATTATTTGGAATAGTTTCATTGTGATAAATTTTTGTTATGAACAAATCATATAAAATTGTTATGCTAAACACATACTTTTAATAGAGAAAAAGAAAATTAAATTTTGTGAGTTCCACTAGGAAAATATTTTACAAAAATTGTAGCTGTCTGTAAAGAAAAAAAAAGTGTCTTATTAATGTTCACATTTCACCGGTTTATCTAAATGGAGTCAACTCAAAATTGGCAATTTTTTTACTTTTTGCAAGAAAGTGGTTACATCAAGGCAAATTCACTTTTCAGGTGGCGTTGAAAATATAGCTGAGCTACTTTTTTTGTTACTTAAGGCAATGGTCAAATTTCCCACTGCAAAATACATACATGTCGTAGAAAGAGATATGTCTAAAGTATCGACATAAGCTGTATGAGTTCCCCGATAGGCTAGCGGGTAGTGAGCTCGTCTATCAGCGCCGGTTGTCGATTCCCGCCAAAGTCTCTGGTTTCTTTCCACAGACAAGCATAGAGCTTCGCAGGGTTAGCTAAGGGAATTACAAAAAAAAACTTGTTGTAGTATCGCTGGCAATGGATACATGAATTCGCCTTGGGTCATATGCTACTTACTCATCTATAGTTATTTTCTATATGGCTGAATTAATTTAATTATTAGGTATCTTAAGCTAAGGCATACTTTTAGGCTTTACCATAAATTGAGATAACTTAATAACGAACATTCGAGTATTTACAGTGGGGTTGAAGCAGTGATGCCAAATGTAGGGAATTTTCCCTTTTTGTAGGGACTTTTTCGAAAAATTTCAAGCGTATGGAAAAAAGGACAGACTTTTTATTTTAAGGCAAATGTAGGGAATTTTCAAAATTATGTCTCATTTTCAATATATTATCTAAGAATGCGTAAATATTAATCTAATTTTAATTTAAAAATGAAAATTTTTCATATTCAATAGCATTTTAGTACAAATGTACTATTTTTTAAAAGAAACCATATACTATGTGTCCTAACAGCCTGGCAATCCATATATTAAAACCATGTGCCCGAATATCCCGAATATATAATTAAGTGGCAACGTTTATTCGCGTTCGCATTGCGAATTATTCTCTTATTTTTGCTATTTGCATTCGCACTCACATTCTTTAAAATGTATGCGAATATTAAAAGCGAATATCTAATAAATGAAATTTGTGCATAGAAATTTATTTGTAAAAAAAACAATCACACCTTCTAAGCTAAGAGAAATAAAAATATGTATGTATACAATTTAAAAATTTTAAAAAATTTAATATGAAAACTTTTAAGGATATCAAATGAGATTTACTTTTAAAATAATTTTTTTTTTATTTAAGTTCAGGGGAACTAAAGAAAATTTTTTTTTAAATTTTACAGAGCCCCCTTTTGTTTGATACCAAGTTTGCTAAAAATTATTAGATACTTTTTTTTTTAATTAATTTTCATGTTGTAAAAATTCCTTTCTTCATAAAAATAATTTAATGAAAAATTAAGTTTCATGAACTTAAGCCTAATTAAAAATATTAAAAATTTGGATTAAAAACCATAAATAGTTCAACAAAATAACCACAATACTAATTATTAGATACTTTTGTTAAAAAAATTATTAAAAATAAGTATTCTTGAAAATTAAAAAAAGATGTGGAATGATAAATCAAATACGAAGTTTGACTCTGTTTTGTTCTAGATTAAAGGATTTAAAGAGGCGTTTCTGTCAAAAAGACAAAAAAAAATTAATTTGTCACACAGTGCTATTTTTGGAATTAGTTTTTTTTTGAAATAAATACAAATGTTAACAAAATAAATATGTATTTGTTTGCTTGTCGCTAAAAACCATACATTTTTAATGTAGGGAAAAGTGTAGGGATTTTTTTTTTTTGGTTGTAGGGGAAAAGGGGATTTTTTTGGACACACGTAGGGATTTTTTGACATCACTGGGTTAAAGTACAATTATGCACAACAATTTAACATTACATCTGTACATTGATTTTTACACTAGAAGTGTGCATAATAAAATAGTTAATAACTAAAGGCCAGTTTACACGGTAATACAATGTATTACGACTTTGTAGAATCAAAATATTATGAAATTCTCTCCGTGTTTAAAAGAAAAAAATAAAAATCTTTTGTAAGTATAATTCATGTTTACACGTATGGTATAAGTAAAATCAAAAATAATAACAAAAAAGCAGATGGTTGCAGTTTTAAATATTTACAAAAACAACATGAAAATTTCCTGAGTTGAATTTAGTTGTTTTTGTAATTGTATAAAAATGCTATCACCTTTAACGTACTCCGTTAAAATACACCTCTGGTGTGATGAGAATACATAAGTTTCTAAAATGGTTTAGAAAAAAACCATTTAAGGCCAGTTTACACGGTAATACAATGTATTACGACTTTGTAGAATCAAAATATTATGAAATTCTCTCCGTGTTTAAAAGAAAAAAATAAAAATCTTTTGTAAGTATAATTCATGTTTACACGGATGGTATAAGTAAAATCAAAAATAATAACAAAAAAGCAGATGGTTGCAGTTTTAAATATTTACAACAACAACATGAAAATTTCCTGAGTTGATTTTAGTTGTTTTTGTAATTGTAAAAAAATGCTATCACCTTTAATGTACTCCGTTAAAATACACCTCTGGTGTGATGAGAATACATAAGTTTCTAAAATGGTTTAGAAAAAAACCATTTACCGACCGCTTGTCAGATTTTGTATCCGTATTCTCTCTTACTCAATACATTTTGCTTTTACATGATAAGATTTTTCTCATTCTACATAATCTTTCGACATGTCGTAATACATTATATTACCGTGTAAACTGGCCTTTACCGACCGCTTGTCAGATTTTGTATCCGTATTCTCTCTTACTCAATACATTTTGCTTTTACATGATAAGATTTTTCTCATTCAACATAATCTTTCGACATGTCGTAATACATTATATTACCGTGTAAACTGGCCTTAATCAATACAAGATAACTAATAAATTAATCTAATGGTGTTTTCTTTTCTGACAATAATGTTCCATATATGCTACCATTCGTGCGGGTTTTTGTTCCATTCTAAAAATATATGCAAAAATGTGAGAAGTTGTCGTTTTCCTTTCTAATCCTGTTGCAACAATAAATGGCAAATTTGTTCCATTTCTTACCCGCAGTTATAACTGAGTGTGAGATAATACCCTTTTTTGCATCTGCGTAAAGTACTTTTTTATGCAAGCAAGTATTTTTTTTTCTTGTGTTTTCGGACAATTTGCGTTATATTGTGATTTTTAGTTATATTGGGATGGATATAAAAACATTTTGTTTTTCGTTTGTTTTACTTTTATTATATTTTTTTGTCACAAAATTTTTAACAACAGCTGACATTCATTATTGAAAATCAGTGCTGTTAACGCTTATTGGAATTGTAAGAAAATTTAATGTTGAAAATTGCTACAAACGTGGTGAATATCGCTTTTAGTACAAACTTGCATTCAATATTTAACACGCTAAATACACATTAGTGTTGAGTGTAAAACGTAGCTATTATTTTGTTCCATTGTAATTTAGAAAAATTTATCACTTTGTAAGGGTTCGTGTAACCTAATAAATATATTACACAACTATAATGCATCATTATTTTTTAGAAAAGAAAACACCATAAATCTTAACCAAAGTTACTTTCGTAACAATATTTTAAAATTAGTTTTTATAAAATAAAGTTTACATACAGTTCTTTGTTATCCTCGTTTCTATTCTATAAATCACTGTCTATCAGGGGTGTCATGGAAATCGAAAACGTAAAACGAAAGAATTTTAAGAATCGTTTTTCAATAAGATTTCTGTAATAAAAAAATTTTATGACAATTAATATACAAATAATGCTTTATTAAACAGAATTTAAAAAAAAAAAAATTGTAAAAATTAGATTTAAAGCTTTATATATGATATTTTGATATTTTTAATATTTTATTTGTTTCGTTAAAACTAATTTTTAAGCATAGCTCGGCGAGAACTTTGTTGCTTGAACAACAACGATTATCTCGTTTTAAACAGTAAAAGTCCTTTAAACTTTCACCTTTAATTAATAATAGATTAATTTTTTTATAATACAATAGTTTTATTGTTAACAATTGCAAACTTATTTTCGTTTTCACGATGTTTTTCTATACTTACGTTTTTTAATTTTCAACAGTTTTCATAACTCGTTATAGTCAGAAAAACAAAAAACTTAACCATACCCGAGCAAAAGAAAAAACGTGCTAAAAGGGCTAAATTAAAATAACAAAAAAAGGCAAATATGCGCGTTTTTTAGTTTAGGGCTACACATTTTTTTACACATTTTTTACAAAATTTCATCAAAATATCTTGAAAATTGTGACTTGTACTGTACCAGCCATCCGACCGGACGGACATCGTTATATCGAAACAAAAAGTGAAAATCAGTCGATCGCTTTACTTAAAGGAGGATCAGGGGCTAATATTTTAAGGTGTTACACACATCAGCACAAAGACCGAGTTGATGAGAATGGTAACTAACGATAAATTCGAGGCCTCTGTCTCACTCACGTCTACAGCGGATTTGGTTGAATATTATTGAAAAGTGAAAGTGTAGTCAACAAAGCGATCCATAGTATTGCGTATTAGCTGATTAGATGGACGACTATGCGCATTGCAAACTTGACGAAGTAAATAAACTTCAACAACTTGTAAATGTTGTTCTGGTGTAAGTCTTTTCACGGTAATTTGCCAAAGTATACTGAAAAAAGTAAAAAACACTTCATTACTACACTGAAAGAAAAATGCTTCATATATTTAATGAATCATTTTCATAAAAAAAATTTTCTTGGGTAAATGAAAATTATCATTGTCTAAATGGAATTTCATAGTTATAATGAAGTATTTTCGTTAAAATCGATTCATTGTATTTCGTTAAAAATTTTCATTGTATATATGAAAACTTAAGTTTGTCCAAGTAAAACAAAAAATTTTAATTGGGAACATAAAAAAAACAATATACAAACATAACTTTATTCATAAATTAATACAAAATTATAGTTTAATTGTTAATCAAAAAATGTAAGATTTAATTATTTCATACATCTAATGTAATATGCCATTAAATTTATGAAATCAAAAATTTTTTAAAAAAGCAACATATTTCAATAATGCTTTCATAAATTTAAATTTTCATTATGACAATGAAAATTTCATTATAGTAATGAACCAAAAACTTTCAATTAACGTTGTTATTGTTGTTATGGACAATTTTATCTCATATTTACGCTCTTAATTGAGTAAAGCTGGGATCACACGATTGCCGCAATGCACCAATTTTCACACTTTTTAATACACCAATCGTGTGACTGCACAACTAATTGGCTCTTGTACCAATCGAGGACAATATTGTGCTTACTTTTACCAATCAAATGCAACCCTGGTGAGGCAATCGTGTGACTGTTGGCTATGCAACCGCGCGTCAATAAAAATAACAAAATTGAACCAATATTTATTGTCTTCTCGTGCGGCAATCAAACAACACAATACGCGCCAATATTTGCCTTTTTTAAATAAATTTTACATTTTTGTGTTTCCTTTAGTAAGTAATGAAGATAAATGTGTTTTTATATTAAGCATTTTAGTTTTTTTTTAATTTTTGCTATACATACTATGTAGCTGTTAAGTGCGAATATTTTATTAAAGATATTTAATGAAACTACGTATTATTTAATATGTTAATTTTTGGATTTTCATAAATTTTTCTTAAAATATTTCAAATAAAACTATTCAACAAAAAATTGTATAGTAGGTGCCTATGTACATATATGAACAAATTTTTCGTTTTTGAAAACATACCAACTAGAACTTCCAAACAAATGAAAAAGCTACCACAACAGCTGTTTTCGCAGTTGTCAAGTAAGAACAATCGTGTGACTGTGCTGCCGCAATTATTGTACCCATTTCACTTTGTACCAACTAGCGGCAATTAAATTAGTATAAAACAGGGCAATCGTGTGATTTCAGGATATTTGATTGGTTCAATTTCTTTATTGTGCGTCAATAAAGTACAATAAAAATTGTGCCATATTGGTGCATTTGCGGCAATCGTGTGATCCCAGCTTAAGAAACATAGTTTTTTCATCCAAAAACTACACTGCCCCGGTAGGCTAGCTGGTAGTGAGCTAGTCCATCAGCACCGAGGTTGCGCGATCGATTCCCGCCAGAGACAGAAAAAAAAAATTAAAAATAAAATAAAATAAGAAAAAATAAAATTAAAAAAAAAAAAAATTTTTTTTACTTTATTGAAAGTATTCATCCACTGAATAATATTCATAGATCTAATGTAATGTTTCATTAAAAACATTTTAATGAAACAGGTTTCATTGATCCAACGAAGCGTTGCATAGGTTCCTTTTTAATGAAATTTTTCATGGGTTTAAGTCAAAATTCATTGGTATTGCGAAAAAAATTCTTTCAGTGTATTACGCCAAAATGTACAGTTATCCCTATCGGAATACCCTATACATATCAATACCTTTTATAACAAACAAAAATATATTTATAATACTCTAATGGCCATTTTCTCAATGTATCGACAAACTGCCTGTAACTTAATGTCAACATAAATTTATTGGACCGGTAAACTGTCCGTTAACGATTTTGGGTTTCTCAATATACCGACAAAAAACATTGTTTTCAGCTTGCAACGCCACTCAAAATAGATGTAAAAGTTGGGAGTCAGCTGATTGAATTTATCTGTACGGCAAATAAAAGGAAAATAAATAATTTGCAGATGAGTGACGGCAAGCTTTGCGATAAAATCGAAGCAAATAAGACATTGAGAAAACCGAATTTCTTTAATGTGCAGTTTTTCGTTGGGAAAAATGATAATTGCCTAATGAGAAAATGGCCATAAATAATGACATTTAATTAATCACATCACATTTTATTAGTAAGTAATTAAGCATTAAAGCAGCATTTCGGACATTTAATTTAGCTTCGATAACTTCTATAACAACTAATATGTCAACTTGTGGTGATAGGACAACAATTGACTATAGGTCACATATAAACTCCCTTCCTTAAATCACTTCAAGACAATAGATGTAGATGTCTAGATAATATTCGGCACTAAGAATTCCTGTATGAATATTACACTTACAACACAAATTGTTTTGCCGGGTCCATGATTGTCAATGGTTCCCAAATAGGCTACACTCTCGAAAATGTGTCTGTTATTACTGGGGTGCAGGGGAACTTAAGGTCTGGATAGACCGAACATACGCTTTACCTCTTTTAAATTGAATAAGTAAAGCAAAACCTATCGCAAATGATGCTTTGTTGATACAAAATTCGAAATTTTTGAAGCAAAAAACAAACTTTGTTGTTTACACTTTTTCGTTTAATGACTAAGTGAGAATAAATGACAGATGTTTAACCCCCCAAACTGCCATTTAAGTTTTTAAAACCATGTCTAAGAGATACGCCGTCTGCTATAAATTCCATTGTATAGCCAATAAAACTGACTTATCGCTAATTTTAATAAAATAAAAAACATAAACATATGTACATTAGGGTATTAACTTTTTTTGGACAAAATTTCTTCACCCCACCATGCGATGGGAAATTTAGTATTGATAATAAAATCAATTTTTTTAGGCCAAAAAAGTTTCCGCAATTTCTAAAGCTCATCAAAAAAAAATTTTTTTAATTTCCATACACATTATATATGTTACACTTGTAATAAAAATTTCGACGCCTCCCTTGATTCAACTCATCTATCTATTTATATAAAAATAAGTTGCATTGTGTAATAAGTAATTGATGTTCTCTGAAATGCGTAAACCGATTTTGTTTCTGTACGTGTACGTGGAAGGTGACGTCAATACCAAGGTTTTTATGTATCAACGGTCTTCAAATATGTATTGGTTCTTGAGTTATAGCCATTTTAGTGAACACTGCATTCATTCCGAAACATGTATTTATATTCCTATACAAATATCAAAATTTTGAACTCCTCCGAAACAGCTTAACCGATTTTTATGAAATTTTGTGTGTGTATTTGTTAGGTATGAGAATAGGTCGTAGGATATATTTTATATTTTATAGGAATAGGGTGTGAAATAGGGTAAGAGGGCTAAAAGCTCCCCCTCCTTATATCTTCGTAACTAATCAACCGATTTTTTTGAAATTTCGCAGGCAAATAGTGTTACAGTTGGAAAGAACTATAGCCTATAATTTTTTCTTAAAATTTGGTTAGCAGACACTGTTACATCTGAAAGAAATAAGTTATGTGGCAAAACAACGTTTGCCGGGCCAGCTAGTATTTAATTAAAAAAATAAGTCGATTTTTTTAGTGCATTAGTGCGTACCAAAAGTATAAAATAAAATTAGCCCGAAAAGTCCAACATAAAATTAGATAAATCTTTTACCTGCAAAGGTATTTTTTCTGAAAATTAGCACTGTTTCATATAATATCCGCCAAACAACTCATATAAGTTCAGAGAGAAATATGTTATTCGGATTAACGGTAAATTTTTATTTTGTTTTAATCACTAATCAGTTAAATTATTATGAAAAAAATTTCACGTTCGAAATGTCACGTATCGACCCAGATTTTGGTTTAAAAAAAAAAAAATACTGAAGATTTTGGAATCAAACCAAAAACATTTTAATGTTACATTGCTACGTAAAATTCTGAAAGTAGTTTTACTAAAAAATTGTGCCCGGTTTTGCTGAATTACGCCTTTTTATACATGGCCAGAAAAACTAGTTCTGTTCTTTTCACGTTCAAACCGTTACTTCTTTTGGCATTATCTTTGACCTTGAATTGCATTTTTGATGCGTACGACTGTCACGTTCAACACTTTGGATTTACCCATATCACTGATGGGATTTGTGGTACAATTGTACCAAATTTGGTACAATCGAAACTGCTTTTGGTACAATTTGAAAAAAATACGAAGTTTTATTATTTCTTTGAGCTGGATTAACTCGCTTTTTTTCAATAATAAAATTTTTAATACCAGCCGTAATTTTTGCTTTTTCTTAATTTTTAAATCCACACCACAATAGTGGAGAAGGTATTATGCGATTGTGCTTATGTGTGTAACACTATAACATAATATTTTTTGATACGATTTAACGATTTCCCTCCGTCAGGTTTGCTTTCTGGTTGTCTGTCCATGTAACCTTCTGCGTAAAGTACAGGTAGACATTTTTAAGGTAATTCGATGAAATTTTGCACAATGGTTTTAATTCATAAGGACAAAGCCTACTAAAAATGGTGAGAATCGGTCTATAATTTCAAATTTCCCCATATTCCTTTCCGGAGTAGTGTTTGTGCCTATAAGTCATCCTATTAACGTTATCTTTATTATTTCATCTATTAAACGAAATAATTTTTACAAATAGAAACTAGGAATTTTTGCGTTTTTTTGCTACACTCACAATATTATTACTGTAACGGACTGTAGTTTATTTAAGAAATATTCCGTTCAGTCATTTTTAAATAAATAAACATTTAAAATTTCAAGCAAATTTATTTTTAACTGATTCTAAAACCGCTATTTTTTGCGCCCTTCTTCCGTACAAATAGTAAGATCTTGTTTTATTCATGAAATTATTAGAAAATACTTAAAATTTGGATTAAAAACCATAAATAGTTCAACAAAATAACCACAATACTAATTATTGTTAAAGCTAAGGCACGAGCTCTATGTGTACATTTGTCCTTCAAGTTGTGCTGAAAAAGGTCAACAGAAAAGAAAAAGACAAAATGAAAAAACAAAAAATGTACTTGGACTTCAAGAAAAATTCTTGACAAAAGTACGAAAAAACAGAAGTAAGGGGAAAAAAACATGTAAAATCAATTAAAAAATGGATAATCATTCAGGAAAGCAAATTTCGATCTACCAAATGTTAGAATACAACTTGGTTTAAGGATTGATGTTTGACTATTGACGTCAGCAGTCGTCGATGGCTGCGAGTGTAAGACGGCAAATCCATCTGAGGAGATTGAGTGGTTGCAATCGAAACATGTCATGGTAACCTGCCGGCCGGGGTTCGAGCCCCAGCCACGTCAAGAATGAAAGATTATCAATAACAATTTTAATTAATTTTCATGTTGTAAAATTCCTTTCTTCATAAAAATAATTTAATGGAAAATTAAATTTCATGAACTTAAGCCTAATTAAAAATACTTAAAATTTTGTTATTAAATGTTAATTTTAATTCAAAACTTTATCGCGTTTGGTGCGAAAACTCTTTTAACCATCGCGAAAAAGTAATACATCATTTAATATTTTTCCATGGTCTATACGGCTACGCGATGAAGAATTTGATATTCGCAAAAATTGAAAAAAGTTATAACTCTAATATACATTGTACATATGTATATGTATGTACAAATTAATAATATTTGATTTGATTATAAATAGCAAAAGCATTTTTTATTTATGTACCCAACAATTAACAAAAATGTTTGTAATGTTCTAATCACATTTGATGATTCACATCACATTTTATTAGTAATTTGAATAACATTCATCGCGGTTGACCCAAAAGTGCAAATAACGAAATTAAATATCAATTTTTTTTTTATTAATTCGCAATAACGATTGCGACCCACTACACGTACTTTGATTTGTTTTCTTGATAGTTTTTGTGTGTGAATTCTAAAGAAATGTGATAAGTGATATATATACATATAATTATTATATTATATTAGGAGTTTAGGCATATACAGAATTTTGAATGTGCCGGATATATATTTGTTATGATTTAAAGGCCTTTTTAGACATACTTTTGAAAAAATATCGGAAGATAGTGTTAATGCAATAATAAAAGTTATTAATTTATTTAAAAATCCGTTTTTAATAACTTTATAGAAATATGCAAAACTTTTGTTTGGAAAAATTGTTTAACAATGATTAGTTGTTTGTTTTATTTATATAGCTATGAATTCGTTTAAGCAGCTAACGGGGTTTTATAACTAAAAATTTTAATAGTTTATTAGTTAGTTAACAAGTATGTTTTTTTTAAATATTGTGCAATAAATATATGAGTAGCTGAGCTACAAAACTCATTCGTTACAAAATCGGAAGAGGACCTACTCATATTTATTTTATTACTAGCTGACCCGACAGACGTTTTCCTGTCCAAATTAGGAAAAATGTTTGCGTTCGATTTTTAAAATCCGTTAAAAAGACACGAACATTTGAAAGAAAAATTAGTCAAATCGATTGAGCCGTTTTCTGATTTTAGGTAAATCGAAAAAAGTGGGCGGGACAAAATTTTCTTTCCGTAAAAACCTAAGTTGGACCATGGCAATCATTTTAAAGAAAAAATCGTCCAAATCGGTCAAGCCGTTCTCAAGTTATGCGCTTAATAGAAAAAGTGGGCGTAAAAGTAGGCGTGGTAAATTTTTCTTTCGATGAAAACTTAAAATGGATTAACACGAACTTTTGAAAGAAAAATTTGTCAAATCGATGGAGCCGTTTTCCGATTTTGGGTAATTCGAAAAAAGTGGGCGTGGTAAAATTTTCTTTTCGTATAAATCTAAGTTGGACCACGGCGATGATTTTATAGAAAAAATCTAACAATTCGGTCAAGCCGTTCCAAGTTATGCGCTAAATAGAAAAAATGGGCGTAAAAGTAGGCGTGGTAAATTGTTCTTTCGATGTAAATCAAAAAAAGTGTACGGGGCAACATTTTCTTTCCGTAAGGACCTAAGTTGGATCATGGCAATCATTTTAAAGAAAAAATCGTCCAAATCGGTCAAACCGTTCTCAAGTTATGCGCTTAATAGAAAAATTGGGCTAAAAGTAGGCGTTAATACGAACATTTAAAAGAAAAATTTGTCAAATCGATGGAGCCGTTTTCTGATTTTAGGTAATTCGACAAAAGTGGGCGTAAAAGTGGGCGGGCCAAAATTTTCTTTTCGTATAAATCTAAGTTAGACCATGGCGATCATTTTAAAGAAAAAATCGTCCAAATTATATAGATGTCATTGGTGTTGCAATATATAAATTCGATTTTGCCACGCCGCTCCTGTTGAAAAAATAGACTTCCCGGGCACCTGCCGTTTAAACCTTATTTGTGTACGCTAAATCCAGTGGTGCTAGCCGTTTTTTTTTAGGTTAGCTCTTGTTTTCGAGATACAGCGTTATTTAAAAAATGGAGGAGGTGGCAAAACATATATTCCCCTAATTCCAAAACGCTTTTGTTAATTAAAAACACTAAACAAAACCGAAGTTCCGCAATAACATTAAATAAACTAATATGCGCAGTCATTTTAGAAACATAATTTTTTTATGGCGTAAAAAATAACTCTTAAGCTAAATTTCTAAATTTTTTTTCTTTTTTAATTATAAGAATTGGACAATGCAGCTATGCTTCTAATTTTCTAGAAATTTAAAAAAACGAAGTTGCAAACCAAACAAACTATAATTAAAATCTGTTTACAACTTTTGATTTAATTCACAGAAGACGAAAAATTTTAATTTAAATGAAGAATTTCATAAAACGCAATATTATGGGAGCCCCTCTAAGAATTGGAGAATTGGGCAAGTAAGTTTTGGAAAAATTTTATCCCCCTAGGGGCGATTACTTCGCAGTCATGGGGCTTTTTCTTCAATATATTTCTAGCCTGTATTGAAAATTATTTATGGGAGCCCCTTAAGGAATAGAGATAGCGGATAGGTATATTGGAATCAAATGATGGGGATGAAAAATAAAGTGGGGTTGGTCTTACAATTTCCCCGCATAGGGGCATCCTTGGCGCTGCAGGGTCCAAATTTAAGAATTTCATTAAACCGCCATATTTGCTTGTTTGAAATTCTTAAATTTGCCCCTGCAACGCCTGGGATGCTCCTATGCCGGGCAATTGTAAGACAAACCCCACTTTATTTTTCATCTCCTTTATTTATTTCTAACATACCTACCCGGTTTCTCCATTCCTATATATTTAGCATACTAAATTTTCAATACAGACTAAATTTATATTGAAGAAAAAGCCTCATTACTGCCAAGGAATCGCCCTTAGGGGTATAAAATATTTGTCGGACCTCCATTAGTTTTTCGTTCTTAACATTTTCCCAAAACATACTTGCCCTTTGTCACCGCTGCTTAGGGGGGCTCCCGTACAAATATTGCGTTTTATAAAATTCTTTAATCTTAATGAAAATTTTTATGGCGTGTTTTGTTTGCAACTTCGTTCTTTATATTTCTAGAAAAATTAGAAACATTTTCAAATTTTTTATGATTTTTTTTTTTAAACAAATGATGAGTTGGCCTATGCAACCAGTGAAATGCGCATAGAAGCTAGCTTTCCCTCAACAATAAATCTCAGTGTATTTATCAAATATGACAAACTGGGAACTTAGCACGGCATACAGAAATCTTATTAATAATAAATTTTGTATTCCCAAAAATAAAAAAATAAAAAAATTTCGAAATTTTGCTAAAAAATTATTTTTTTCCAAGAAAAGAAATATGTTTCTAAAAAGATATTAGAAAAAATTTTAGCCTAACATTAAGGTAATTTTATTGTGGAATTTTTGTTTAGATTATTCAATAAACTAAACCGTTTTTGAGTTACGCGAATAAATAGGTCTGTCTGGGTACTTTTCCAGTAGCAAATACTCAGTAATTTTTTTTGGGAGAGTAAGACCAATATTACTCTGTCGGTTGAAAAAATCTTAAAAAGTACGCAGACAGTATCCAGTGAAATTTTGCAAGAAAACAGCTGATCGGTGTGTAAACAATTGAAATAACAAAGCAAAAGAATTTTAGCATATGTGTACGCAAAATTGAATTCCCGAGGTAAATTAAAAAATTATTAATTAAAGTGAAGCTTAAAAAGTGTTGTAAATTAAAAAACTTGTTTATTACACTGTTATTAATTTGGTAAATTTAATTTCTTCTTAGTTTTTAGTTTTATTTGTCGGGGTTTTTATAAAACTTCTTTTGCTTACATTGCCCAACATAGTGCCGGTTTACAATGGAAAAAAAAGAATGAAATGCCCAATACAGTGCCCTCTAACAGCTTGACAACGGAGAAAAATAATTTGGATGTGAAGTGCTCGCAAGGAACACAATTCAAAATACTCGCCTCTTCAATTGCAAAGTTTGTCCCACAAAGTTCTGCTGGTTCTATCGGTTCTGCCATCTCCACTCCACTTACGCCACGGTCGCACTGTATATTTGGACGTTTCTAGCATGAAGTAAAATGTTTTGTTTATTATAATTTATTATAAACGTTAAAAATCAACACAATTCTAACTACTTACCTCTGCCATTGTTAAATTTAAATTTTTATTTTCATTTCCCAAAAAGTATTTCATTCAAACAGCTGTTCAAACTATTTGCAAAATCTTGCAAGCGGAAATTTCTCCAGGAACATTTTGCAAGTTTTCTAACTTCCAACTGTCAAAAAATTCTCTTTTTGGCTCTCTCGCTGCAAGCGATTTGGGGTACGCAGACAACATTTTGCAAGATTTTGCAACATTTTGCGCAAAATATGTGTACGCAGACAGACCTAATGTTGTACAGCCTCCTACATTTTCGAAATAACGGTATATCTCGAAAACAAGAGCTTACCTTTAAACACGGTTAGCACAAATGGATTCAGCGTACCCATATTAGTTTAAAACGCCAGGAGACGCGTTTGTCACATAAAAAAGTGTCAAATTATAGTACAGTGTTATTATTATTATGTCTATTTTTACACTGCGGAACAGACATTTTGCGTTCTGAAATTTGATTGCAAATTTTTACTAATTTAAGGTCGATGATTTCAAATCTAATCTCCATTTCTCCCTTTTCGTGATATATCGTTATGTCCAAAATTAAGGCACTTTCACTTCATATATTGGAATAACTTGAAAACGGTTGACCATGTTCAGTTAACAAAAAATCCGAAACTAGGCAACAGTATTATCTTTAAACCGTGCTTACTTTGTTTTTAAATTTGGCCTGTAGTTTCAGAGATATGGCTGAATTTTAAAGAAAAAAAGGAAAATATGAAAAAAACAAATTTTTTGTTCTTTAAAAATTCATTAAAAATAAAAATGCGACAAAAATCACAGTTTTGGTATAAAAACATTTATCTTAACATAATTAAGAATGAAATGCGTTTTTTTTTCATTGTAATAGGTGCACAACTTTTGATTTAATTCACAATTTACTGAGAAAACTGAATATCGATTTCCATACAAAAAGCAAATCTAATTTCCTTCAAAAAAAAAAAAAAAAAAAACATTTACTACCTTTTTTTTGTAGTTTATATAGAGAAAGATCCCAGTAAAAACTTCGCCTACAAAATAATGTGCCAAGTTATCAGGAAAAAGTAAAAGTACTACTTCCAATTCTACTGAAAGAACCAAGGGATGTCCCACAGGTGGTGAAAAGGGTATATATAAGTTTGTCATTCCGTTTGTAATTTCTATAATATTGGGTCCTTATGAGGAGCGAAGTTGATTTAATGATGTCCGTCTGTCCGTTGAAATGGATTTTCCGAAGACCCCATATATGATGGGGGCCAGGTTATTATACATTTATGTCACATATGGTCCGGAATTGTTTGCTATTGAAATTATCGGTCCACAAATGGTTGAGATTGAGTAAAAAACCACGGCTGCCTCAAATTTTTTCCTTTAAAGGTCCAATTAGACGTGGCATTACCATACCAACACTGTATTATCAAAACGACATAAACATACCATACAAACCAATTCAATTTTGTTTTCTACGGTCATACAGTGGCTATGGTAATACAGTGTTGGTAATGTGGTTTTTTTTTTTTTTGTTGTTTGTTTATACCCTGCACTACAAGTGGTGGATTTTATTTGTAATGTTTTTAATTTTACGCATACACATTAACATTAATGCGTGCATGCCGCTCAAATAAAGAAACAAACTCATAATTAACCTGAAAAATAAATAGTTATAGAAGTAGTTATTATATTTATAAAGAAGAAAACCACTAAATAATGAGGGAAATGTAGTTTTCCTGATTTTAAAAGCAGTTCCTCACCAATGTTTTGTAACTTTCGCATACAAAATATTCCATCGTTTCTCGAAAAGTGAGAAAAAAGTGTGTCTGTAACTCATGTCGAAAACTATCAAAAGAGATTACGTTGTTACCTTATAAATGTCACTACATTGCTCTCTGATGTGACATTGCAAACGTTAAGTTCGCCAGTCACACATCGTTAACGGCGACCAAAATTTACTAAAATTGAAACATTTGAAACAACGGCGGTGAAAATACAACCGTCGGCTATACCAAATAATATTGACCCTTATTCTGCGTTTCGATTCGGATCGAAATTTTCTCCGTTTTTGGAAACTTTGGTATTCTGTGCCCATGTTCTGTAACTCCCGCGTTTAGAAACTTTTCGATTGAAATGTGAGAACTGAAACAAAAATACCGTAAGTTGAAACAAACTGTTATTGTAACATTGTTGGTGTGCAGTGTTCCCAGTTTTATTTTAAGCATTATCCCCAATTTGCGACTATTCATCCCCAAAATTGCTATTTTCTTATCCCCAAAAATCCCCACATTTTCTTAAACATAAAATACATAATATTATGTCAATGGAATGGAAAAATATGCATGCATCAATTTATTTAAATAAACCCATTTGTGTAATATTATTAAAACTAATGTTATTGATTCTTTGAGTTCTACGTATCTATGTACACATGAATAGTATGCAGCAAGGGTAACGTAAAAACGCAAAAGAAAAATAATTATGCGTCAATATTTATCATTTCAAAAACTAGGGATTCAAAATCTTCTGGTTCAAAAAACTGCATTTGAAATGATTGAATAAATTTTTAAAGTGTGTATTTATTCTTATTAATTCTAAAAACTTATATTGCATTCTGTTGCAAATATTGATTTTAGTTGTATTCATTACATAAAAAGACTAGTTCAACAGAAGTAACGCTAGTTGGTACAAAAAGCATATTTAAAAATATTTCAACAAGTTCTTGAAAAAGTTTTAACCGCGAAAAGGCTAAATTTTTTTCCCATATCTTGACCAAATCGGTCTTGCCATTGCAAAAATGGAATTTATAAAATATATTATCCCCAAAAATCCACAGCGAAAAAAGTGCTTTTCCCCAAAAAAAATCCCCTGGGGATTTTCACGAAATTTGTATCCCGAATTACAAAAAAAAAAATCCACAAATTGGGGATAAATCCCCAAAACTGGGAACACTGTTGGTGTGTAATAGCTGTAACGTAAGGAAATTACTCGCCAAAAATGTTACAGTAACAGTTAAGTGAGAAAAACATGTTTGTTTCAATTTATGGTATTTTTGTTTCATTTCTCACATTTCAATCGAAAAGCTTCTCAACGCGGGAGTTACAGAACATGGGCACAGAATACCAAAGTTGCCTAAAACGGAGAAAATTTCGATACGAATCGAAACACAGAATAGGGGTGATTATGTGCAACTTTATGTTTGTTGTTTGCAATCGAGATTTTAAAGCATTCGTGTAATTTATAAAAATGTTAAAAGCAAAATAATTAAACTATGAAAAAATGTTCCAAGTTAATATAGTATTATTATTATTTTCATTTTGATTTTTAATATGCCGAAAAGGGTGAGTTTTTTAGAATAAAACAAGCCACCCTTTTCAGGAGCTAAATTTTCAAGAAACAGACACCAAATTGCATTTTTTTTTTAAATAAAATGAGACATTTTTTCTAGAAAAGAAAACACCATTAGTGTTATTTATTTGAACAGTTCAAAGCGGAAACTTTCTCACAGAAATTTTACAGACACTTTTATTCTGTAAATTGTCGAGCAATTTCCTAACGCAGTTAAGTGAGAAAAAGAGTTGTTTGTTTCAATTTATAACATTTTTGTTTCATTTCTCACATTTCAATCGAAAAGTTTCTCGACGCGAGAGTTACAGAACATGGGCACTGGAAATATAAGTTGTTCTAGAAGTATGAGCACGGAATACACAGAACTGTAAAAAGTGACGTGTGAAAAAGGCCCAAATCAGTTGCGAGGGCAGCTTTCGAAGAAAAAAGAGACAGAAAGCTTTTTTGGTAGTGAACTGGCAATGTGTAAAAGCAGGCCGCAACAATCAACACAAATGGCGTGATAAAAACAAAAATAACAAAACACAAACCACGTTAAACAAATGCATTAGTTCAGCAAACGTTGTTTTTGTGCAAAAAAATGTATATAGTAATATGTATTGTTTTGTTTTATAATGTTATATACTTACTTAAATATTATTTACTCGTGTTGTGGTGAACTTAAGAGTTAATTTTTACAACAGTTTTGCAAATAAATCTTAACTAAATAAATTTGTGTTCATTCCCAGCGGGAAAATGAGGAATTGATTACATAAATAATTAAAAAAATAATGCATTATTTTGGAAAGAATAATAATGCATTCATTGGAATCGAGAAGGTAATTTCATCAGACACAAAATTTAAGCACTGATTACCACGTATATTCCAACATTTGCAGAACAAGGAATGTATTGTTTCTGTTAGTAACAATTATTCGTGTTTTTGCTTTACTTACATATTTCCTTAATAAAAATCCGTTATTTTTTTGCTGCCATTATGTCGCCTACTTATAATTTTTATTTTAGTCGCAGTTTGTGTTTGAAAGCGTGCGGTCAAAGCACAAATTATATGTCTGTGGGTCAAAGTTATTTAAAGTAAACAGGTATTAAAAAATGTATTCCAAACGGCATTGGAGAAGACTTTTATTATAAGACTTTTGAATAATATAATTTATTCCAAAGAATGAATAATTTATATTTAATTCATTCGCAGGATACATTAAAATAATTTATTACAATCCTAGGACATGGTCTGTGTTAAGAATAATGAATTCTGGAATCAAATATCATACAAGATATGAATTACTTTCTCGATTCCTATTAATTCCATTTTCCCGCTGGGTTGTATTGAGGCATAGAAGATGATGAAAAGAGAAATGAAAAAGGGCAGCTTTCTTTGAAAGAGACAAAAAAACGCAAAATCTTCCGTCTCGTGCAGTGATGTTAACCGTACGGTAATTACCCTTTTTTAGGGTAATTTTGGGCCGCAAAAGGTAGCAAGGTAATTTTATTTAAAATACGGTAATTTAAAGAAATTTGGATTTTTTGTATAAATATGCTTACATTTGGAGCATTCCATAAAAAGAGGGAAATCTGAACAATTTTACAAACATAAACCTTTTTCATATTTTTGCATCAATGTACATAGATAGATAAAGTTCTCATCTCAAATATTTAACATACATTATGACGAGTAGATCACTTTTTTCTTAAATACCGTTATTTTCTTGAGAGTATCAAGAATATTGCTTTTTTATATAATTTTACACCATTTTTGCGAGGTCGCTTCCACTACTGTTTTTCACATATGAACTTAATTTCTTTTCTGCGTGATGAGCGGCATTAAACTGCATTATATTTTTTTGTTGTAAAGTGCTTTGTTCACCGGGAATTAATAACAATGCAAAGGTAAATTTCTGTGCCGCACACGTGACGCGTAATTCCTTTTTATAATAATAACTGTAAGACAAGTCAACTTTTGGTGGCCTAAAATCTGACATAAAAAATTTGCACTTAAACAATTCTTTCGTGATAAAAAGTGTATGTACGTGACGCCAAGAATTAAAATATCTGAAATCTCAAAAGATTTTGCTATTCGTGCTTAATTCCCAGTTTTTATTCTTGACAAAAACACTTGAAATTTATTGTTGATGGGATAAGCTATTCTATGCATTTCACTGGTTGCTTAGGCCAGATCATCAGGAAACTTCATCCATAAAGATTTTAGACAAACTAAAGATATTAAACCAAATAAAACTGTTAAACGTATAAGAATTATAGCAACAGTTCTACTTGTAACAATATCAAAGCTTGAACAAAACACATCAACAATAAACAACAGTGGGTTTATCTCATCTTACATTCCCCACTACAATTAGTTGAAATTCTCTCAACATTAATTGTAGTTGTAAGTAGGTTAAAAAAAACAAAATAAAAACAACAACAACTTACAAAAGATGTTGTCAATTAAGTGTTTTTCTTTTGAAATTAAAATTTTGTATTCCCAAAAATTGAAATTACTTTTTGATAATATCTGAAATCTTTCAATTTCACTGCTATTTACAAACTGTATTTATTATTTACTGCACTGCAATTGTGACTCATCCAAATATGACTGATCAACAACCTTCCACTAGTGCTGACCGTATGCGGAAACTTCGCGAAAAGCGTAAGAAAGATGATCCAAACTTTGGCCCTAATGAATCTAAGAGAATATGTGAGCTTCGTAAGCGAAAAAGAGAAATGAAGATTTACCTTCAGCGGAAATAATTTGGAGCGATGGCCCGGCATCGGAATTTAAAAACCGTTATATGGTAAAATTAATATCAATGCTGAGTGAAAAGTACACAAAGCCCTTTTTTTTGAAAATATTTTGCTACATCTCATGGAAAAGGTGTAATAGATGGAATCGGTGGAAATTTTAAGAGATTGGTAAGAGAGAAAGCGATGAGCCAAAACGAACAATTGTCATCCAGTCAGCTAAAGACTTTGCTGATTTGGCTTCTCAATTAGTTTCAAAAACCCCGGTAATTTATGTGCCATACTCTGAACTCATAGAAAAAAATTGAATCTGAATCACCATGGAATAACACCAAAGCCATAGCAGGAATTTCATCAAAGCCAATCAAAAGATCGTGGAGTGCAAAAAACATTTTATAAAAATAATTTCAACTGTGTTGCTAACGTGATACCATTTGTCTGTACGTGACAAAATAAAAAAATTTATTTTTTCTTATAAATATTTGTTTTATTAAAAATGTATTACCATCATAGGTAAGCATCGTTGTTAGTTGTAATTTGTTTCTTAGACATCTTTTTTCTATGTGTAGTCGAATCGCTGAAATTTGGATTTAACTATTACAATTTTAAATGTTGGTTGACTCAAGCTGTCGCACACGTGACGAAGATTGTTCACGTTTTTCTTTAATATTTTATGTATTATTCAAAACAAGTTCTATGTAGGATTGAAGACTAGCATGCAGTTTAATTAATAGAAGAAAAAAAAAAAAGAAATCCGATTTACCAATTAGAAGTTGTATGTAAAATAAGTGCTAAAAAATAGTTAAGTTTGTCTGTTCTTGACGGTGGAATGCCCCATTTGCAGGTTTTATAATTTTAACTTTAAAGAGGTGATTTTCAATTTAAATAGATAGATGTTATATCAAAAAACTTAGAATATTTTGTTTCTGGAAATGTTTTCATAACACTGAAAAGTACGGAATAAAAAAAAAATGAAATTACTCTTGTATATTATTAATTTTAAATTAAACTTTTTGTTTGTTTAAAAGTCAAAAATTTTTAAACATAAAATAGTCGCTATGTTATAAATTCAACAATAGTTTTTAGATTGTTTTAAGTATGGATCAGGGATTAAATGTCGCTAAAGTAAAGTGTTTGACACTTGAAATATCTGTATTTTAATCAAGCATTCTGTACTTGATTTAAGAAAATCCGTACTTACCGTACTATTGACACCACTTTACCTTGGTTTAAGTACGGATAAAATTATTTTACATTATTTTTTTTTAATGTTCATCAAATACATATGTACGTTAAGCGTATTAAATAAAAATATTTTAAGTTGAATGAACATACATTATTTTTATTTAATTCTTAAACATTTATTTTAAGACAAAAATTTCGATTCAAATTTTTCTTTAAACACATCTAAAATTTAAATAATCTGCCTATGAATACTGCTCTTATGTGCTGTTTCCAAACGATGGACTGAGTGCTTTTGAAATAAATTAAAGTTTTAATTTAAAATCTTTGCGTACGGTAATTTTTTCTCAAAAACGGTAATTTTTAGAGGGCCGTACGGTAATTAAAAAATAAAAGTTAACATAACTGGTCTCGTGATAGCTCTGTAGTATTCTGTGGTATGAGGTAAAATAAGGAAATATTTTTTTATTCAACATTTTTTATTTTTCGAATTTATTCTATGAGCTAAATTTCAGTTATGTATTTTATAAAGCTTTTTTTTAATAGTCCTATTCCTTCAATTATTCAGAAATGACTTTATACACTACCAGACTATTATATTGTATTTTCTTGTTACATTTTACCTTAGCTTTCCTTTGGAAAGCAATGAGGTATATTGTATGTACAGAAAAATTTATAATTATTAGACACCAGCAGAATGTAATGCATTTTCTGGCCCGCTACGGCCTTCGTCAGCATTCTTTGTGTCACACTGGATAGTGATACTTTATAAATTGAATGTATTTAACTCAACTATTTTAACAAATAGAAACTGGGAATTATTTCCTTCCGAAGGTTACTTTATATTATCTGCCTGTTTTTAGAAAACGTAAACAAGTGAGTGAGTGAGAAATTATATTGAAAACAAAAAACAATTTTCGTTTTTTATTGTTGTTTTCAATATAATTTCTCACTCACTCACTTGTTTACGTTTTCTAAAAACAGGCAGTATATTCAACATTTTTTTTTTTTTTTTTCATTTTTCGAATTTATTCTATGAGCTAAATTTCAGTTATGTATTTTATAAAGCTTTTTTTTAATAGTCCTATTCCTTCAATTATTCAGAAATGACTTTATACACTACCAGACTATTATATTGTAGTTTCTTGTTACATTTTACCTTAGCTTTCCTTTGGAAAGCAATGAGGTATATTGTATGTACAGAAAAATTTATAATTATTAGACACCAGCAGAATGTAATGCATTTTCTGGCCCGCTACGGCCTTCGTCAGCATTCTTTGTGTCTCACTGGATAGTGTTACTTTATAAATTGAATGTATTTAACTCAACTATTTTAACAAATAGAAACTGGGAATTATTTCCTTCCGAAGGTTACTTTATATTATATTCAACATTTTTTTTTTTTTTTCATTTTTCGAATTTATTCTATGAGCTAAATTTCAGTTATGTAATTTATAAAGCTTTTTTGTAATAGTCCTATTCCTTCAGTTATTCAGAAATGACTTTATACACTACCAGACTATTATATTGTATTTTCTTGTTACATTTTACCTTAGCTCTCCTTTGGAAAGCAATGAGGTATATTTTATGTACAGAAAAATTTACAATTATTAGACACCAGCAGAATGTAATGCATTTTCTGGCCCGCTACAGCCTTCGGAAGGAAATAATTCCCAGTTTCGAAATATTTTTTTTTTTTTAAATTTTAAACACAGAAAAGTTTTAAAATTTTTTCAATTTTAATTTCACTCGAATTCGATTTTCAGAACATGGCTAATAATTTCGTTTTTAATGGAAGAAGTAGAAACATAAGAGACAATAGAGACAATAGAGAATAATTCCACCGAACTAAAAAAATCTGCATTCTTAAGACAAAAATTGTCAAATCTGTAATTTGAAATCTGTAATTTGACAATTTTGGGGTAAACAAATTTTTAAAATCTCGCAAAAACTCTTAAGTATATTTTTAATCACAATCACCCTTATTCCATTTAACGTCGTCGTCATCGTCATTAATTCAATATCAAAATCAATTTTTATCGACATCGTCATCAATTCGATACAAAACTTGTATGCCATAACAGCAATGTAACGATGTCGATTGTTTATCGTTTTTTTAAGAACATCTCTAATAAGTTTTTATTAAAAATGTGCAATTTGATGTTCGTTTCTTATTAATGTTGTGCTCTCAAAGAGGGTAGCTTGATTTATTCTAAAAAAATCACCCTTACTAATGCCATAAGGTATTGATTACACTTTTTGCCCCGTATAAATCGACAGTGTTGATAGTGCCCTGTAAAAAACAGAACGGTACGACGATTGCCGAAAAGAGCAACAAAAAGTTACGCGAAAATTGCAAACATTCGGAAAATTTGCAAAAATAGCGAAAATTCGCGAAATTCTTTTTTATTTGAAACAAACCATAAAATTGACTTAAAGTTCCCAAAAACATAAGAATGGCAAAAATTCCATAAAAATGGCAAAATTAGTGGAAATTCGCAAAAATTTGATAAAAGCGGCATGAAAGAAAAATTTAATATGTAATAAAAATCGTTAAAACTGTAAAGAATCAGAAAACTTACAGGAAAAATTGCTTCTATCGCGAACATGGCTAAAATTCGAGAATTTGCGGTAATTTAGCGATTTTCATGGAATTTTTGCTATTCCTTATAGTTTTAGGAACTTTTAATCAATTTTTTGGCTTGTTTGGAATACATAAAATTTTCGCGAATTTTCGCTATTTTTGCAATTTTCCCGAAACTATGTTGCTATTTTTTAATTTTTTTAATTCACCATTATTATTTTTGAAAAATAAAAAAGAAAAAAACTGTTTCGACACCAATAAGACTGACGACAAAAACAGAGTCAATTTAAATCGATGCCAACGTTAACGTTGCGTACGGCATACCAAAAATACATCGACGCTTATCGATAAAACTTGATATTGACAATGGGCATACCGATTTGCAACAATCGACACAAAACGATATCGTTTCGTATTGATAACGCTAAATGGAATAAGGGTGAATATTTATAAAAAAAATTTTTCGATTAATTTTTCACTCCTACTATTTTTCTAATAAATTTTTTTATAAAAAAAAAATCAAAAAAGGTATTATATAAAAAAAAATATATTCATTTTACAGATGCCAGGACTTGTTGTATTTAGAAGACGCTGGTCGGTAGGCTCAGATGATCTAGTGGTGCCTGGAGCATTTCTAGTAACCATTCATTTTATATGGTAAGTTTGAAACATGAAAATAAATTAATCATGGCTATTCTAAAATACGCGTTCACCACAAAAATGACATTTGGAAATTCTATAATAGGCGCTGTTGATCAACAATAAATTGCTGCAAATTGTTGTTATCGTCACCTTTCGACATATTCTAAAATACTAGGCAAACAAATACTTGAGACATTTTAGCTCGGCATAATTTTTGGCGCGTTTAAGAACATTTTTCTTTATTTTTTTTTTTTAGAAAAAAAAACAACATGACACAGCTGCTAATTTGTCAACTGGTCAACAAAGTTCCAAGCGACAATTTTTACTCCAATTCCTATATAATGCGTAAAAACTGCTGCAGTGATGAAATCTTTTGTTGCTGATGCAAGATCACCTGTTGCAGTTGTTATGTTAGTGCTTTTTTACTGCGCAGCAGCTGTGCAAAGCTTGCAGTTTTGAGCATAAGCCAACATAAAAAAATAATAAAAATGTTATCAACAAAAAGCGATGACAAATTTTATTGAACCAAAAAGTGAAATTTTTTCTTATAAAAGAAAGAAAGTGTCATTTCTTTTCCCCTCTCTCCTAAAAGCTGAAGTCTTGACGAGCAGGGTTGTCAGATCGACTTTCACCTTTTTCGCCAAATTCTATATCAAAAATCGCCAAAATCTCCAAAACCTTTGTTTACAAGTTTTTGACAATAAAATACATATTTTTTATATTATTAAAAATATTTTTTATTAATCCTAAAAACCAAATTAGTTCCGTATCGCTTAAATACGCCAAAAATTCAAAAAAAGTCGCCATAATATATATTTTGCTTCATTTTTATTTAGAGCGTAAGTGAACACAAAAAAGGTACGATGTTTACTATAAAATAATTTATAGTAGTCTACTTAAAGCAACAAAAAGAGATTTTTTTGCGGCTAGAACTAAACAAATATTAGAAATGCACTATATAAAAAAGTTGCAGTTTTATTATATATCTAAAACGCTTCACCGTCAAGACTCGCTATTTGTCTTTTAAACTTATTTAGTTATCTTTTCAATTAACCGCTTATTTTTTCCATTGTGTTTCATAAACGTCCAAAAGTATGATAGGATTCATAGAAATCTTTAAAATATCACTAACAACAACATAATTTATTTGTGATAATAAATTGCCACATACATACATATAAGTATAATGTGAAAATGTTTATAGACTTAAAACATATTAGTGTTTTAAGGAATTCTATTTATTGATTTTTTCATGAGCAATTTGATATATAAAAAACACTTTTCTGGAAGATTTTCATAACTTCATCAGCCATTTGAACATACCTTCAAATAGCTATCATAAATATGATTGCCTGAAATTTCACTCATAAAAATACGAGAATTAAAATAATCACCCTTATTGTGTTTGGCGTATTTAAAATACGCCTACGACTGTTTGGTAATAGATTAAAGAGAAAGTGAACTTTTTTCCTTTAATCTATTACCAAACTGTCGTAGGCGTATTTTAAATACGCCAAACACAATAAGGGTGAATATTATTTCTAAGTATTGAATTTCAAAACAAATTCATAGGTCATCAAAAATAGCCAGTTGGCGATTTTAAAAAAATCGCCATGTCGCCAAATCAAAAATAAGGTCGCCAAACATGTTTAAAAATCGCCACGTTTGGCAAGAAATTGCCACATCTGACAACCCTGTTGACGAGTCAAACTTGACGTGTGTGAACCGGCACTTATTTAATTCCCAAAATTTGTTTAAGAGCTATGGCATTACTGCATAAAAAAGCGATAGATACCTGGGGATTGCTCAGCTCGAATTGTTTGTTAAATTTACCACAGGAAACGCACTCATATAATTTTTTTTGTATTTTGTGATAACGTGAAGATAAATTCGGCAAGACAAACTGCATTTAAAGGCTTTTTTTAGAGGAGATTCTTTTTAAAACTATACAATTACACTTTTTGTGCTTTTGCGCAATTTAAGAAAATAGTTTTTTTTAACCACGACCTTACGATAATCTCCGAGTGGGGTCTTGCAAATAGGGTCGATTTGCATGCTCATAACACCCAATGTTGTATGTTGACCCACAGACGTCTTGTGGAGTCAGCGTCATCTGTATCTATGGGAGTCAGCGTCATCTGTATCTATGGGAGGTATAGATATTAAGGAATCAGATACTCTTGATGTTCTAGGCATGAAAATCCAATGTGATGTTTGTTGGAACCAAGTGCCGAAAGAAGCATACAATTGTCTTGATTTCTTAAAACGGCGCGGGAACTACTTCACTCCGTCTGATCTCCTCGTTATTTATACCGCTCTATATTTAACCGAAAATAGAATACAACTCGCATACCTAGGCAGGTGCTTCAAGGTCAAGTGCGTTGAAGCTCATCAATGACAGTAGGGTATCTAGTACCCATGTTCTGTAAATTTAGTGAGAACTTCTTGCATCGAAAAGATGTGAAACAAAATATTCCATCGTTTCTCGAAAAGTGAGAGAAATCTGTGTCTGTAACTCATGTCGAAAACTATCAAAAGAGATTACGTCGTTACGTTATAAATGTCATAATATTGCACTCGAAGCCGATGTGACATTGCAGACGTTCAGAACGCCAGTAGCACATATCGTTGACGGCGACCAAAATTTACCAAAAATTGAAAATTTTTCAATGACGGCGGCGAAAATACAACTGTCGGCTATACCAAATTGTGTAAAGAGCGACTTTAATGTTTGTTGTTTGCAAATGATCTTTGAAGACATTCGTATATTTTATTAAAATGTTAAAAGCAAAATAATAAAACAATGAAAAATGTGCTAAGAATAAAATAATATTATTATTATTCTTTGCATTTTTAATTGTTTTTTAGTGTTAAAATTTTTTCTCGCCCCATTTTTATTCGTGAGTTTATTTGACAGTTCAAAGCGGGAACTTTTCTCACCAAAATGTTACAGACACACTTTTTCTGTAAATTGGCGAGTAATTTCCTTACGAGACAGATTGTACTCGCCAAAAAAAGTTACAGACACATTTAAGTGAGAAAAACAGCTGTTTGTTTCAATTTATGGCATTTTTGTTTCATTTCACACATTTCAATCGAAAACTTTCTCGACGCGAGACTTACAGAACATGGGCACAGCTCTATTGACTCACTGGAGCATCGTCGGAATGTAGGTTGTGCTCCATTGTTCTATCGATATTACCACGGTAAGTGTTTAGCTTAGATGGGCTAACTCATCGCTGACACGCGTGTAAAGATCAAACTAAATGTCCACACAACCTTTTTTCCTAATACCAACGCAATGCATTGCATTAGTAGGGGGCATCTCCTGAGTGTTGGCTCAAAGTAAAAAAAATGTGGAAGTTTCGAAAAAAATCTCATTTATTCGAATGATTTTATCAAATCTTATTTTGAGAGAATATAAAGTAGTTATATGCAGAGCTGTGGAGTCAGAGTTGAGGTTTTTGTACCGCAGTCGAAGTACCCAAAAAACTCGTGACCCCGACTCCAAATTTTTCCGTCTCTGGGCATAAGAGTACATATTAGTAAATACAGTCTTACTAATATGTACTCTTATGCCACAAAGGGTGATGATTTTTGGGCAAAAGAGTAGACAAAACGAATTTTGCAGTGGTAGATGAGACTAGTGTATATCGTTTTCTTGCAAAAAGTTTAAAATTTTAGAGGAAATGATGCGAAATGAATCGACTTATATTCAAATTTAATTAAGCACGCTATAAAAATTGGCGTTTTGGTTATAAATACTTGTCAACACTGTAATTAAGCGCGTTTTGAGTAGGGGAATAGCGCGTTTTGGTTTTAAAAGTCTTTAAAGGTCTATAAAATAAATCTGTCGTTTTGCGATTTCAAATCATGCGATTGTCAGAACATTGCCGATAATATGGACAAGGACATATGAATGTAAAATTAAGGAACATCACCCATTTTAAATACATATGTATATACTACCCAGTGTTGCCACTTTGTGGGTAATTACTCGAATTTGGTATAATTTTTACGGTCGTGGGTAGACCGTGGGTAATTTCTCTTAGGTGTAATTTGAAATTTTTACTTCAGATGCCCAAATAAAATCAATATTGTTGCTAAGAAATGCACAGCCTTCTGAACCAAAGTCTCGGTTTCTTTTTAATAAAAGACTTCAATCATTAAACATACATATACTTTCAAATGTTTGGTAATGAATGTCGCAAGATGGACCCTTAGCTTTGGATAAAGATGCCTATCATAGTGATTTAGAACCTGAAGTTTAGTGAAAAAAGTTATTCAAACTAAAAACTTGCTACTTTTTAATGCTTTAGTTTAAAGAATATTTAACGCCCGTTACAGTTGTAAAACTGAATTACGAAAGGGACAGTTGTATAAAACTCTGCAGGCATTTTGTTTACTAAATAAGGTATTAAGGGTATTTTTTAAGACCATGAAACTTAAAATGGTAGACAACACACAAAAAAAAGTTGCGTCATTTAAATCATGAAGTCACCTTTAAGTTGCGAAAATCAATTGCTGATTTTCAAAGTATATTTGGATAATTTGGTGGCGTTGTTTAAGCATGAATCTATTCATGCTGATGTGCCTGATCAAAAAGTGAAAATAGTATGACAGTTCGTTCGACAGCTAACCTTTCGTAAGCTATATGGGGCTAAAAAGCATCCATTATAAAGCTATGACAAGGAACATTTTAAACCTTCCCAAGATATATCAACCAAATGTGGAAGTCAAACTCATTATTTTAGCAGTTTTATTTAATGTTTTATTAATTTTTTTAAAGTCTTTAATGTTATTTTTGTTAATTTAAATAAAATTAACAGTTTGACTAATATTGATCTTGTTTTAATAAGTTTGTTGTGTTTTTGCTTCTTTGTAAATGTCTTTTTATTAAATAAAACTTAAATTTTATATCAGGTGTAATTTCATTTAAATCGGGTAATTTTGCTTCATCTCAAGTGTAATTTTGAATCTTGCTGGTGGTAACACTGATACTACCCCTTAAGGTGGAAGTACATAACACGCGTTAGTTCGTCGACGAGTATCGTGCGTTTAAAAACTTAAGCGCGTAAAAAATTGCAAGTTACACAACACGCATTACAAAGGCCATTCCTGTCAGTTGTTTTTGTTTGTTTTACTTATTTGTGCATTAAAAACGGGTTCGAAAGTTTATCAAGATTTTGTTATTTTATTGAATTTATTCTTTTTTATAAATATTGTATGTTTTTTAAGCTCTTCAATAAGTTTTTCTTTCATGATTCACAAATTTGTTAAATTATTCTTTTTATTGTCAGCTGATTACTTGTCAAAAATACACAACGCGTTAAAAAGTTCAAAGTGGCGCAAACGCGTCAAAATATTTTGCATGTAGCTTGTTCTATGAAAATACACTAGTTTAACTTTTTTTGACAGAAGACGACAGAGCGCGCGCGCACTAACGCGTGTTATGTACTTCTACCTTTAGTGTTTTTAGTGTCCTCCGACTAGACTATTTTTATGACTATTCTCAATTAAAGACTGTACAGCTGAATCCATTGTTTATGATTTTGTTTGTTCTTGTTTATATTTTTTAAAAGTGATCACAAATAATAACTTCGAACAATATTTCTTCGAGCGCATTTTAGAATATGTTGACGTTGAGACGGCGACGATGTGAAGCGAGTATTTTAGAATAACCATAAATATTAACACATTTTAATAAAAACTTTTCATTATTTTCTCTCTTAAAAAAAAAAAAAAAAAAAATACTTCTAAACAGTGTGATAACTGTTATTGTATCATTGGCCATTTTTGAATACGATACCAGTATAACAGATGTTAAATTACTTTTTTTTCATCAAATTGGTTACTTAGCTATATTAAGTGGTAAGTAAATCAGTTAATATTAATACACAATTTTTCCATTAAGAGCCAACCACAATATTAATAATAATAAAACAATGAATTTTTTATTTCTACTTTTACAGTTTCATTATTTATAGAAATTGGAATATGTATAGTATCAATGCGAGGCAGTATATTGGACTCTGATGCCAGAGCTCGCATAAATATATGGATATATACAAAAAGTGGTAACAAAAGATGACATACATTTTCTTTAATTCGTTTGTTAATGATATTAATTAATTAAATATTTGTTGGATTCTTTCTTTTTTCTTTTTACAGTGGTAATGCTATTCGATATTACCTGGTTATCTATGGGAACAGTGTGGCTGACAAAATATTATGTGCAATCAACTGTTGTAAATACGGAAAAGAAAATCTTCTTTGGTATGTTTGCTAAACTGTGTTTTTGATCTTTTGCTTTTCGTTTTTTTTTTTAAGCCAATTAGCATTTACTTGTTAAATATTCGAGATGTGTTTTTTATTTAATTGTATTTTGTTAATGTCGTCATATTTGTTATTTTCTTTAGCAATTTTGATCTCAAACTGGGCATTGGTGTTTGTTACGGTTGCCACAGTATGGTGCACCTTCGATGCAGCTGGTCGTTCATGGGTGAAAATGAAAAAGTATCAAAGATCAATGCGAGAAACAGAATCACGTTTCAATTACAAACGTAGCAACAGCATGAATCGTAATTGGCGTCAAAGGTGAGATAATTTCACATTTTTATTGTTTAATAATTTGTATTAAGTTAAGTTTGGTTAAATTCAAATTAAAAATTAAATATTGGGCCATGTCACAGAGTACAATTCCGTTTGGAATTGAAGAAAACATATTTGTTTGTTGATGGAAAGTGTGTTTTGATAGTTTTATGGCCTTTCAGATACAGACAACTACCATACCGTTCATGAAAACAAAAATGGTTTCATTCAGAAACATTTTTTCGTCATTTTCTGAAGCACCAAAATACGGAATTAATTCCGTTTCCGAACGGAATTGTACTCTGTGACATGGCTGATTATTTTTTAATTGAAAGAGCTTTAGAATTTTATTAAAAATCTTTTAAACAAAAATAATCCGTTTGAAAATCACTTTTGTCTTATCTAAAACCCAAATATTTAAGACCTTAATCATAAAAAATACTTTAGATTTACGGCCAATTTCACCAAGTTCAGTTATAATTAACTATGAGTTAAAACTGTCAAAAATATAACTGTGAATGGTGAGCGCTACCGTGAGATGATATCCAACTTTTTTTGCCCAAAATGCAAGAGCTTGACTTGCATGACATGTGGTTTCAACAAGACGGTGCCACATGCCACGCAGCATTTTATTTCACGTTCGGGACCGGTCAATTGGCCGCCTAGATCGTGCGATTTAACGCCTTTAGACTATTTATTGTGGGGCTATGTTAAAGCTCATGTCTATACACACATGCCCGCTTCAATTGACGCATTGGAAGACAACATTGAAGCATTTATTCATGAGATACCGGCCGAAATGTTGGAAATAGTATGCCAAAATTGGACTAAGCGGATGGACCATTTGAGGCGCAGTCACGGTCAACATTTGCATGAAATAATCTTCAAACATTAAATTATATGGACCGTACTATCGATTCAAATAAAGATTTCATGCCTTTTTCTGAATTGTATGTTTTTTTAAACTTTCCTATAGCTCTTAAAAAACACCCATTATAAACCTGAAGTACAGTGAACTCGCGATAATGTGAACGAATATCACATTATTGAGTTTGTTCAAATTTCCGATGGAAAAAATTTGAAGCGCCATACTGTGTTTTTTTGCTTAAAAAAAGTCTAGAGAGTATCGAAACTATATATAACTTAACGATTTGTTATTTAAAATTTTCCTTTTATATCAAATATTTACTTAAAAAAACTTAAATTAAATATTTAACTTCTTGTCAAGATGTTTGGTTTTATGGGATCCAAATTAAATAACTCCCCAAACCCAAAATGAACTAAGTCCCCAAATTTGGGGACGTCGTTCATTTATGGAAAAACCCGAAAAAGCCAATATGAACTAAGCCCCCAAACAGGTGAACCAAGTCCCTAAACAGGAATGAACTAAGACCCCAATTTCACCAAATTTCCACAAGAGTGAAAAAAGTCCTCTAATGAAGTCCCCAAATTAAAAAAATATAGAAATTGTTTTGGACCTCCATGGTATAACAAAGACCGGCTTCGCTAACTAAAGTTCTCTGTATAGCCGGCCTTCGGCCGGGCGCAAGGATTTTCTCCTCTATGGTATAACAAAGACCGGCTTCGATAACTAAAGCTTCTCTGAACAGCCGGCCTTCGGCCGGGCGTAAGGATTTTCTCCTCTATAGTATAACAAAGACCGGCTTCGCTAACTTAAGCTTCTCTGCATCCTTGCGCACGGCCTAAGGCCGGCTATACATTGAAGCTTTAGTTAGCGAAGCCGGTCTTTGTTATACCATAGAGGAGAAAATCCTTGCAGCTATACAGAGAAGCTTTAGTTAGCGAAGCCGGTCTTTGTTATACCATAGAGGCGAAAATCCTTGCGCCCGTCCAAAGGCCGGCTGTTCAGAGAAGCTTTAGTTAGCGAAGCCGCAAGAGTGAAAAAGTCCTCTAATGAAAGTGAACTAAGTCCCCAAAAAATAATTTAGGGGTTTTAGTTCATTTTGTTTTTTGGGGACTTCGTTCATATGTACTAACTCCCCAAAAAATAAAATGAACGATGTCCCCAAAAACGTGAACGAAGTCCCCAAATATCGTTGTTGTTTTTTCACATACAGTCGTTTGGGGACTTAGTTCATTTTGGGTTTGGGGAGTTAGTTCATTGGGGACATAGTTCATACCGCCAGCTCAAGCGATTTGTATTCTTAACGAAAAACAAATTACCTTCATTAACAAACCTCAAAGTATGTATGCACGTTTTGTTTTCATTTTTTATTCAATCGGGGGATTCCCAAAATAAGAAAATAAAATAAATCGCCAAAATGTTTGCTCACTATTTAGAGCCATTAAACTTTTTTCACTATTTAGAGCGCTAATAACAAAAAAATAGGTGTTCACATTACTGGATAATTCGGCGGCAAGAAATAACCCCCCAAAAAAATAATGAAATAACCCCCCAAAGCGTGGGGTCTTATTTCATATGCAGTTAAGCCCCAATTTTGAAAATAAAATTAGCCCCAAACATAAATTAAATAATTCCCCATTTTGGGGGCTTATTTCATATGAAATAAAACCCCAATTTCTAAAATGAAATAAGAGCCCAATATACATATGTAATACAATTAATTATACAGTTTTGCTTTAAAGAATCACACGATAGACATCATGCTATGATATACCAAACACAAGCTTCGTCAACTAAGGCTTTTCTGCGTAGTCGGCCTTCGGCCGGGCGCAATGACTTTTTTCTCTATGGTATAACAAACACCGGCTTCGCTAACTAAAGCTTCTCTGCATAGCGCCAGGATTTTCTCCTCTTTAGTATAAAAATACCGACTCGACTGCGTAGCCGGCAGAGAAGCTTTAGTTAGCGAAGCCGGTGTTTAGTATACCATAGAGAAAAATTCATTGTGTCCGGCCGAAGGCTGGTAATGTAGGGTAGCTTTATTTATCGAAGCCGGTGTTCTGTTTACCCAAAAACGTTTTCATTATAAATTTGAAAATTAAATAATCTACCAAAAAATATATTGGGGCTTTATTTCATAATGATTTTTTGGGGGATAATTTCATATGAAATTACACCCCAATTAAAAAAATTAAATAACACCCCAAACAAAATGAAATAACCCCCCAAAAATCTCTGTACAAACTTTTGGGGGGGTTATTTCATTATTTTTTTGCGGGGTTATATTTGGGGGGGGTTAATTCATGCCGCCGGATAATTCACTATATTGGAAGTTCACATAACCGAGAGTTCACTGTATTTTTTATGAATAAGGTCTTAAACAAAGTATATTTATTACAAGTACATGCAAGTGATCAGCTGTTCAGTTGTTTTATTTTCGATAGTGTCAAAATTTGCTTACATTTTCGTGCGCCATGATTTTTTTTTTTTTTTTTTTTTTTTGTTTTCTTTATGTTTGGCTGTTTGACAGTATCAAATGTTTTTACACAAACAAAATGATTGTTGTTTTTATACCCTTGGAGGGTATGTGAAGAGGGTATATTAAGTTTGTCATTCCGTGTGAAACTTTTTTATTATTCATCTCAGACCCCATAAAGTATATATATATTCTGGGTCCTTGAGTAATTCTAAGCCGATTTAGCCATGTCCGTCTGTCTGTCCGTCTTTTGAAAACACGCTCACTTTCGAACAACTCAAAAGAAATGAACAAACTTGGTGCCAAATTGCTTGTAGTTATCCTAAGCAGTTTGGGATTGTAATCCAGCAAAATCGGTTCAGTAGGACCAGAGCTATAAATCAAAATGTGGAACCACCACCTAAAAAAATTGATAATTTTGTTACAAAAAATAACATAAATGCTGGAACAAGGCACGGAATAAGATAAGATTTTGCAAAAATTGGTTTTATTTGACTGGAAATCACGCTGTTAAATTTCGTGAAGATCCGTCCATAATTTACCCTAAGCCCCATATAAACACTACTCCCGGAAAACAGTTTAGTACGCCTAAAACCGTAAAAAATAACGCTAGCGTAACAAAATTTGGTACGTCACAGTTTTTTAGGACTAGAAATAACACTGTGAAATTTCGTGACGATCGGTCCATAATTTACCTTAGGCCCCATATAAACACTACTACCAGAAAACAGTTTAGTACGCCTAAAACCGTAAAAAATAATGCAATTATAACAAATTTTGGCTTGTCACAGTTTTATAGGTCTATAAATGATACCGTGAAATTTCGTGAAGATCGGAACATAATTTACCCTAGGCCTCATAAAAACCCTACTCCCGGAAAACAGTTTTGTACACCTAAAACCATAATTTATAATGCTATCATAACAGAAATTGGTACGTCACAGTTTTAAAGGACTAGAAATGACGCTGTGAAATTTCGTGATGATCGGTTCATAATTTACCCTAGGCCCCATATAAACCCTACTACCGCAAAACAGTTTAGTCGCCTAAAACCATAATTAATAACAAATCGTCACAGTTTAAGATAATAATAACATCATACGATATTTCTCCTTAAACATTCGAACTGTCGGTTTTATTGTTGATTTGTTGTAGACTTACATGTACTTGGTATAAATATACTTTGGTCTTAAATATTTGTTTTTTAAATAAAACAAAAGGGATTTCCAAACGGATTATTTTTCCAGTTTTTTAACAAATATTTTTTTTCAAAATTCAAATCTTTGTATTCTTGTGTATAGTTGACCTGTTGTTTATGTTGTTTTATTATTTTGGCTTGAGGTCCTATATAAATAATAAATAAAATTCAAAAAACTTTTTATTTTATTTTTATTTATTTTTATATTTTTCCAATATTTCGGTCAAAATCTCTGACCATCATCAGGGGAATCTTTTTAAAAATACAAAAAACAAAAATACCATTAAAAGTACAAAATATTTTATACTAAACAAATTTAATATTTACATTTAAATAAATAAACAATAAAAGTTTAAAAAACTCGGACGAATTTAACTCTTCACTGATAAAGCTTTCTTTGATTTGTGTTTGTCTATTGCATGTTTATAAATTTTTGCACATCTTTCTGTGTCTTTCTTAAAATTTAATGTCTTTTCTGTCTCTTGATCAATAATATGTAGCATCTCAAGAGTAAATCTCTTCTTGTAGTTGTGCTCTCCCACCAATATGTCTACATTATTAAAATTTGGTTTATGTCCAGTTACAGTACAGTGGGCTGCTAATGCAGTTTTCTGTTCTAATGGCTTGTAAGTAGCCTTTTCATCTGACTTATGTGCTGCAAGTCTGGTTTTTAATTTGTTTTTTGTCGTGCCAACATATACTTTTCCGCATGCGTCAGTTTTGTCTCCATTACAGTGTATTCTGTAAACTAAATGCGATTTTTCCTCTTTTTCAATCTTAGATTTCATATTATTAAAAAGTTTTTTTGTTGTATTTTCAGTTTTAAAGGCTAATTCATATTTTTCCCGATTATAAATGTTGGAATGTTTAATTCGTTCGGAAAAATCTTCTACATATGTCATAGTCTTATATATTATTGGTGGTCGTTCCCTTTTAGTTGTTCCTTTTACTATCGTAGTTTTTACTCTGTTAATTAGTTCATTAATGGTTTTATTTGGAAAATCGTTTTTACTTAATATATTCCTTATTTTGCTGATATTTATTGGGTGGAAAACTTTGTCACTTATTTCTAGAACTCTCTTAATGAAGTTGGTCGCTGTATTTATAATTGTTCTTCTTGGGTGTTTTGAGTAGAAATTTATTAATCTACCAGACGCCATCGGTTTTTGGTACCAATCTAGTTTTAGTATGTCTCCGTGTCTAACTATAACCGAATCTAAATAGGCTAGTTTGTTATCTGTTTCCTTTTCCAACGTAAATTGTATTTGTCTATTAAATTCGTTCAATGTATTCAGGGTTTCTTCAATACCATCTCTCTTAACGATTCCAAACAAATCATCCACATATTTTGTAAAAATCCTTGGCTTTCTCTTCATCTTTCCTATTGATACATTTAATAGTTCTTCCATAATTATGTCCGCAATGACTGGTGAGGCTGGAGATCCCATGGGCATTCCTTTATTTTGTTCATAGTATTTATCCTCATACTTAAAATATCTTGTTTCTTTAATACAAAAAGTTAGTAGTTCTAAGAATAAATCTTTAGGTATTCGTGTATGTTCTTTCAGTAAGTGCCATTTTCTTTCAATCGTTTTAATTGCCATGTTAACTGGAATACTTGGGAAAAGTGAAATTACGTCAAAGGAAACAAGTACTTCATCTTCATATATATAAGTATTGTTTACTCTGTTCTTAAATTCTATTGAGTCTTTTACATTGTATGTAGAGTCCATTGTCAAGTTTTTTAAAATTGTAGTCAAATATTTGCATAATTCGTAGGACGGTGAATTGATATTGATAAAAATAAAATAAAAAGTTTTTTGAATTTTATTTATTATTTATATAGGACCTCAAGCCAAAATAATAAAACAACAATTCAAATCTTTTTTTGATTTACAAGAAATTTAAACAAAACTTTGCTGGAAACAGTTTATTTTAATATTTTTACATAAATTGACGAATGGGTATTGTTGGACGACTCAGATTACCTGTAATGAATTCGCCTTGACATAGAATTTTTCAGCGAAATTTTAAATAAGTTGTTTTTAATATCTAAATTTTTAATATTTGAAATTAAAATAAAATTTAACAAAAAGTTATGAATATTATTTTTGTCAAATTCAATTTTGAATTACAATATTTTGTTCCCGACGTTTCGTCGATTGTCTGTCGACTTTTTCAAGGGATTGGCTATTTAAACATTATAAAACAATAAAATAAGTACAATAATGTAACACATAAACAATAAAGACTTGCAATATGAAATTTAATCCCATTAAAAAGTTTTAGATGTAGCCAGGAGCATACAAATATAAAACATAATTTTAATATTTATATACTTACATATTCACCCCTATCGCGAATGTTATGGGAATATGTAATATGGGAGCAAACCTATATTCCCATCCCCAACAAATCGGTATCGCAAATATTTTGTTAGTAAAAATTTCTATTGTGAATTATTTGTCAGTGCTTTATAAACAAAAGTCTCTATTGTGAATAACTTGTCAATGCTTGTATTGTGAAAGAAAAATATACAAAATAAAATACTAATAAAAATATAATAAAATAAATAATGAATAGTGTTTATCTTCATTTTCTTAATTAAAACTCCTTCAATAAAAGAAAAAATAAATTTAATTGAGTCCTACCTTAGAATACAAATTAAAATTTACATGTTCCCTTCTCGTTCACATTGACACTTGTTGGGAATTTATTTAGTAAAAATACTCGCGGGAGTAAACATTGGCGATGCCAAATTTTTTAAGTTTGGGAATTCATTCCCAAAAACTTTGTCATGGGAAGCATTCACAATACAAAATAAAAAAACATGGGAATATTTTCATGACAGTAGTTGTTTGCGATAGGGGTGATTACTTTAAGCTTTGTTCACAATCAGGGCAACAATTTCGTTTTTTCTTCTATCTTTTTTCTTCCCAAAGTATTTCATATATTTTCCTGTTACTTTTAGAACAAAAGTGTACAAAAGTTGATTCTACTTTAACTTCAGCAACAATTTGTATGAAATTGTTTCTGACGTTTAAAATAATTTTATTTAGTTTTGAAGAAAATTTTTAATTTAAGGCTGGTGTTCATCAAATTAAATTTTAATTTAATTATTTTCACTGAGGAAGGAATTTTACAACTTGGAATTTTTATTAATATTTATTGATAATTTTTCTTTGGCTGAGCTGGGATTTCAAATCCCGGATTGATTTTCACATGTTCCAAGTTCCGCAGTGGTTAGAACTCAAAGATTTTCTCAGGGTAGAATGTGGTAATTCTTGGAACATGTGAAAATCAGCCCGGGTTCAAATCCCAGCTCAGCCAAAGAAAAATTATCAATAAATATTAATAAAAATTCCAAGTTGTAAAATTAAATTTGATGAACTTAAGCCTAATTGAGGAATATCAAAAATTTTAAATTAACAGTTCAACTAAAAATCAAAATTGTTCTTGAAAATTTTAACATAATGTTGTCAAAAATAATAATAAATGCATAATATTGTTGTGGCTAAAATTTTCAAACGGTTTCTTAATGCAAAATGTGTGTAGTTGCAAAAAAAATTGTTGCTCTATTATGAACACCAAGTGAAAATGTTTTTTTGATTGTGAACGAAGCTTTAAACTTTAAATAAATCACAGCTTAAAGTATGAAGTATATAAAAAGGAATATTTTTATGAACTTTCGTTACAGGCACGTTTTCAAAATTTGTTCGGTTTTAAATCCACTTCATTTCGATTTACAGAACATACCCGATTGTGTGCCTTTGTATTAAATATCAGCGGTAAAAAAAACTGCAGCCAGAGTAGAAAAACTGCTGTTTCTTACACGTCTTCATTTGTCATTTGCCAAAATAAAAAACTATTGCTTTTACTGCTGATTCATTATATATATAAACAGTCGCCGTCAAACCAACTCGAAAAGTCAAACCAAAAGCGAAAAGTTGTACACAAATTTTCGTGTTTTGTTCGACAGTTTTTGGTTTCGACTGCAGTTTTTTAAACCCTGTAAAATATTATTCGTTTTTAATTTGACAATGTATCTACATTAGAGCGACTCACCAAAAAAAGTGCTCGATGTACCCTCCTAAAAATGAACCTTGGACTTTTTTAAGATTACATTTTAAATATTTCGGCTTCAGCTTTGACCTCTCGTGAGCTGGACCAGTTTGAAAAATGGTATATTTGTGCATGTTTTGTTACTTTAAGAATCTGTTTCCTTACCAACATATACAGGTTGGGTATCGTAAGAAAGGTTTTTTAAGGCGCCTCCAACTGTATATAAAATTTGTCTAAGGAAGACCATTTATGTCCTTTTTTTTAAGGATTTTCTGTAAAAAAAACGGTTTTGAATTTTTTGTTCGGGGTTGTTTGAAGTAAAAGTGCCAAATTAACATATTTTAATCTTTAGTCGATTTAATTAAATACGTGTCTCAGCTTTTTTTGAAATTCGTTCTAGTTCGCGTTTTGACAAAAATGCAATGGGGTGGTAACCCTTCGTTTTAAATAGGGCAATATGGGTATCAAATTTTATCATTTGCCAAGTATATCATCTTTATATAGATTCCTCTAACTCCCACTGGAGTCCTATTTTCATCCATACATGATATAGAAACTAAATTCGCTATCATATTAGAGTTACTACAAAATCGCATTTATATAGATATATTCCAGAGCACCGTGTAAAATGCATCTTATTTGCACAAATCTTAATTATTTACATACAAATTTTATATACAGTTGGACCCGCCTTAAAAAACCTTTCTTACGATACCTAACTTGTATATGTTGGTAAGGAAACAGATTCTTAAAGTAAAAAAACATGCAAAAATAGACCCTTTTTCAAACTGGTCCAGCTCACGAGAGGTCAACCCTGGAGCCGAAATATTTAAAATGTCATCTTAAAAATGTCCAAGGTTCATTTTTAGGAGGGTACATCGAGTACGAATTTTGCTTCCATACAACTTGAGTCGCTCTAATCTACATACGTCGTTCGCTACTAAGTTTATACGGTTCAATTGTGTTCCTTCCTACGGTTTAACCAAAAACTTTTTACATAAATTTTTTTTTTTAATTAGAACAAAAATTTTTCTTTAGAGAAATAAAATTTTTAAATTCAAACAAAATTTTCGAGCAAAAAATTTTCTTTTTTAAAAAAAAAAATTTTCTTATTAATAATACTTCCAGGGCCTTGGAATACTTCGAAATTGTTTTAAATTCATACAAAATTATTTAAAATATATTTGTAAATCAAATTTTTGAATTTTTTTCTGACAGAAAAGTTATTCGTGCCTATCAGGACAGCTGGGATCATCGATGTCGGTTACTTTTCTGCTGCATTGGTTCATCAGAACGTAATCGTAACTCTTTTGCGGATATAGCTCGTCTGCTAAGTGATTTTTTTCGCGAATTGGATGTGGTGCCATCGGATGTTGTGGCCGGTTTAGTACTATTACGTAAATTTCAACGTCTGGAACGTGAGGCCATAGTACGACAACGAAAAAATGGTACCTATGAATTTCTAAGCGGAGTACCCATAACCGAACGTACAAAATTTCTAGCATTGAATGATGCAAAAAATTACGATTTCTTTCAAACTGTTATACACTATATGTACTTTGCACAGGGTGCATATGGTTGGCCCATGTACTTTATAATTAATCGTTCCAAAATGTATAATTTAATACCGGAATTGAAGTGAGTGTTGAACTCTATAACAGGAAATTTCTTATATTTAATAAATGTTATTAAAATTTCAGATGTTTTGGTTGTTGTGTTAATCCCACCACTGAGGCGGAAATTATCCAAGACAATTGCTGTTATTGCAACTATGCTGCTCTTAAGAAAACCCTACTAATCGGCGATATTGAAATTGTCTATGTCACCTACCATGTGGATGTAGGCGAAACACCATTTTTTGTTGCTATCGATTATACCCAAAAGAAAATTGTTGTCAGCATACGTGGTACTTTAAGTATGAAAGATATTTTGACGGATCTAAATGCCGAAGCTGAAGTGTTACCTTTGAATCCACCGCGAGAAGATTGGTTGGGTCATAAGGGAATGGTTCAAGCGGCAATTTATATACGTAACAAATTAGAAGAGGAAAATATCATACGGAATGCTCTCAACAAGAATCTCGAACGCAATTCGAATACATTCGGTTTAGTATTAGTGGGTCATTCATTGGGTGCCGGTACAGCTTCCATATTGGCAATATTAATGAAAGCCGACTATCCAACATTACAGTGTTTTGCCTATTCACCGCCAGGAGGTCTTCTAAGGTATGTTATGACAGTTGAGTAAATTCGGGTTAATCATTAATGTCTACTGGAGATTTGCTTTTAGAAATATTCTATAAAAAATTTGTTTGATGAACCCTTTATAAACCTGTATTATTTTTAACAAGCATTTAACCTGATACTTCGTTAGCGTCTCCCTTTCTTTCGTAGACATATTTGTATTCCAAAATTTTTGTTTTTGGGTTTAAACAAAAAAGTACCAACATGCTTTATCATATAGCTTCTAATGCAGTCAGGGCCCTGTACCAATAACTTTATGTTTTTAAGTTCAATATTATAGAATATTGAAAAAGTAAATTGAATTTCCAGTATTTTCCCTTTTTGATACGTTTTTAAAGGATCATAAATTTGATTATTGTAGTGGGAGCCTAAAACTTAAAATGTATGTCAATGAATGGAGAAAAATATTTTGTAAACAAATTTGCCACCCCTTAAACGTTCGAATTTCGTAAAAGTACCAAATTCAAATTTGTATTTATTAGATAAGTAACGAATGTAATACTATTTTTATACCCTCCACCACAATTAGTTGTGAAGAGGGTATATTAATTATTATATTATATTATTATTCATCTCAGACCCCATAAAGTATATATATTCTGGGTCCCTGAGTAATTCTAAGTCGATTTAGCCATGTCCGTCTGTTTGTCCGTCTGTTGAAAACACGCTCACTTTCGAACAACTCAAAAGATATGAATAAACTTGGTGCCAAATTGCTTGTAGTTATCCTAAGCAGTTTGGGATTGAAATCCAGCAAAACCGGTTCAGTAGGACCAGAGCTATGAATCAAAATGTGGAACCACCACCTAAAAAAATTGATAATTTTGTTACAAAAAATAACATAAATGCTGGAACAAGGCACGGAATGAGATAAGATTTTGCGAAAATTTGTTTTATTTGACTGGAAATCACGCTGTTAAATTTCGTGAAGATCCGTCCATAATTTACCCTGAGCCCCATATAAACACTACTCCCGGAAAACAGTTTAGTACGCCTAAAACCGTAAAAAATAACGCTAGCGTAACAAAATTTGGTACGTCACAGTTTTTTAGGACTAGAAATAACACTGTGAAATTTCGTGACGATCGGTCCATAATTTACGTTAGGCCCCATATAAACCCTACTACCGGAATACAGTTTAGTACGGCTAAAACCGTAAAAAATAATGCAATCATAACAAATTTTGGCTCGTCACAGTTTTATAGGACTATAAATGATACTGTGAAATTTCGTGAAGATCGGTACATAATTTACCCTAGGCCCCATAGAAAACCTACTCCCGGAAAACAGTTTAGTACACCTAAAACCATAATTAATAATGCTATCATAACAGAAATTGGTACGTCACAGTTTTAAAGGACTAGAAATGACGCTGTGAAATTTCGTGATGATCGGTCTATAATTTACCCTAGGCCCCATATAAACCCTACTACCGGAAAACAGTTTAGTCGCCTAAAACCATAATTAATAACCAATCGTCACAGTTTAATATAATCTTTAAGTTAAGGCAATAGGAAGTTAGCGAATTTACACGTTTTTACCCCCTAAACGTTCGAATTTCCATAAATCCCGTCTTAGTGGATAGATTTAACGGAAGAACGATCTTCGTTTCAAATTTCCACTTTTTATCTTTAGGCGTTGAAGCTGTGTGATAATAAATTCATTCAGTGAGTCAGTCAGTAACGTAACAATTTGATGTATCGAGCCCTTACCCCAAAAAAAGCTTAAGCGACAAAAACACAATTTTACAAGTGAAGGTTTATTTTATTATAGTATTTCATAAAAATCTTGTATGAAGGTTGGCGCTTATGCTAAAATTGTTTTTGCTATAAAATCGTAACCGTATCTATATCACAATGACATTTTAGGAGATAGCTCGAGTTTCCGAAATATGAGCTCCTAAAGTTTTTGAATTTTTTTAAAAGGCGTTTGGTATAAGTCAAAAAAAATGTACTAAATGTACTTCTAAGCTAAAAAATAATTTCAGATGTCTTCTGTAGAATCGTATGGCGATTGTTTTCTTAGAATTTATTAATATTCCAACTTTCATTTTAGAGGTAATTTTTTACCTTTTTTCCAACTCTTACACAAAAGTATACTAAAACGGCACTTTTAAGGGTTAAAATGTTTGACGAATATTTTTTTGCATCAAATTTTACTAGGTGTCTTCCAAGACCAAAAGTTCGTGTGATGTATGTATGTAAAACGGACTTTCGAAATTTCGGTCATTGAAATTTTTGAATTTCTTGAAAAGGCGTTTGAACCAAGTCAAAAAAATATACTAAATGTACTTCTGAGCTAAAAGACTATTTCAGATGTCTTCAGTAGAATTGTATGGCGATTCTTTTCTTAAAATAAATTAACCCACAAACACTCATTTTAAGGGGTCATTTTATAACTTTCACACAAAAATATACTAAAACGGCACTTTAGAGGGTTAAAATGTTCTACGAATATTCTCTGCATCAATATTCACTAGGGGTTTTCTAAGACCAAAAGTTCGTGTGATGTATGTAAAAGGGATTTTCGAAATTTCGGGCATTGAAATTTTAAATTTTACACTTATCGTTATTAAGATATACAGAATTGAATTTTGTGCCATGCCCACTTATATATTCCCGCCCACCTTTCGACCGATGTTGGAAATTGGTAGCCAAGCCATTTGTTTTCAATTTGGAAACCTTATCTGTTATGTCTCGGTCAATTTTGTAACTCTCTCTCTCTTACCGTTCTTAAGATATAAATTAATCTGTTTTATGCCACGCCCATTTTTCCAATCCCGGCCTTTTTTGTATTTGTAAGAGAGCTACTACTAGGAGCAGATATAGAGCTTTAAATCCTTAGCCATTAAACCCCTGTGGGCAAGCTTTAACTCTATAGGGTCAGAACGGTTTTTGTGCGGGAGCCATGTTTAGATATCGAGATAGAGCTTTGGCGCACAGGAAAAAAGTTTCGTTAATCGAGAAAAGTGCGTTTTTAACAAAGTTACTGCCTTTGAAGGCCTGGCGACACACCATAAATGTTCCGATTTGCCTGAAACTTTCTATATTTTTTTCCCCCCCAAAAAAACAAAATAATTGGTTTTCGTAATTACTTTAACGTTATTTTCTTCATACAAAGTTGTCAAGATGAGAATGCAATTGGGTGGCAAATGTTATTTTCTACCATAAGATATGGCGCTTAAGTGGTTTATGAAGAAATGCATCGATATGTAACTTGTAAATCAATTGTATTTGCTAGATTTTTTTTTTTTTTTTTTGTTATCTAAAAGTCTAATCGAGTTTTATTATTAATTATTTCATGGATATTAATGTTAATTAAATAAAAAGGCATTGATAGATTAGAAAAAATTGATAATACTCTATTTTGCAAGAATTATAAAAACTGTATCGATATTGTGTAATAGCGGAGTTCAGTATTTGGAGCAAATGCAGAATATGGCAGCTTTTTTTTATTGTGAATTCAACAACAAAATACACAGAGTTTCTGTTGGATGTCATAAAAAAAACTACGATATGAATTTATGATAAACATCTTTAATTAACGTGTAAAATTTAATTTTCTTTTTATTGATATAATTGCAGCATGCCAGCTGTAGAATACTCCAAAACTTTTATAACTTCAGTCGTTTTGGGTAAAGATGTTGTTCCTCGCATTGGTTTATACCAAATGGAAGCATTAAGAGCTGATCTCATTAACGCTATACAACGTAGTATAGATCCTAAGGTAAATTACAAAAATTGTATAATTGTAATACAAATCAAATAAATTTTCAATATTGTTTATTCTAGTGGAAAACTATATCGTGTTCAATGATATGCTGCTGTTGTGGACCTGAACCCAAGTCTGTTGTAGAAATGTCAGTTAAGGATACACATATTAATAAATATCAAGAAGTAAGTTTGTTTGGAAGCGTAGAAACATTATAAGCTGAATTACAAAATACGAACATCGGTTCTTAAAGAGTTTAATTATTTTACTTAATTCTTTAAGTTTAACTTTAAGAACAAGCCAAAGTACTACATTCGGCTGTGCCACATCTTATTTACCCATTGTATTACAAATATTATTGGAGCTACAGTGTAAAGTTCGTATTGCAGTAGCATATTTGTATGGTAGCTAAGATAATGAATTATAAGCCTTATTGCGGTTGTCGTTATCGTTAACGACTGTGTCGTTTTTTGTAATAGATTAAAGTAACACACAACCTGTGTTCTTTAATCTTTTCCAAAAAACGACTTATGCCCGTAATTTCTACAAATAGATATGGGAATTTCCATGGGAATGAAGAAGTCAAATTTGTAAAAGGGTTTTTATATATACAAAGTAATGAAGTAGCACTCACTATATTCAGAAAAAAAAAAATTACAGCAGTCGACTCTAAGTATTTGCAAATATAAGCAAAAATATGCGTTGGCGTGACGTTAAAAAAACGGAAGTGTATTTTGACTTGCATTACAAAACTGAATAAGACTGCGAATTGAGCAAGACGTTTTGTATAAATCCTTTTTTAGTAAACTGTGTACTTATGTAGATTTATTTTTCAAGCTACCAAATTTAAAAACCTTTGCACGTTTAAAGGTACATATGGGCATTTTCAGCGAAAAGTCTAATTTTTTTTTTTTTAATGTAACGCCAGAATGCAAAAAAGCTTGTACTTTAGAACCATGTTTTTCAAATGTTATCCCTTTTGTTACAAAATGTAGAGCTAGTTGCGCTTTACACCAAAATATAAAAAAAATATACACATAAAATTGTTTGAGAAACAATTAAAATTACTTCTGGTGTTACGTGACAAAAAGTAGACTTTTCGCTGGAACTGCCCATATCTAGCTAATAGATATCTATCTAACCTACGGGTTAAAGTGTAATACAGTTATTTCCGCTTAATTGAGTTTCTAAATATGCACGACTTTTGACGCAATTAAACGGGAACTCAATTAAGCGGTACTCGGTTAATTGAATCGCCGACGCAATTAAAACGAAAATCGCTTAATTGAGCAAGATGTGCAATAATGCGAAACATCCATGTGTAGATCAGAGAAAGCCAATGAGTATAAAAAAAATTAAAGTACTCTAGCACATATCGACAATTTTCAATACGTGTGCGTACTCGTATCTGTTTATTCTCATACTTGTGTATATCCATGCGCATTTGATTTCATTCATGTATGTTATCATACTTATTGTGTTTCTTGCTCGCACATATTCAGACACACCCATAGTTATAGCATTGACTTCAAACATTTTTTTTTTTGTTAAATTTTTTCATAAATGTTGCCAGAATTTTTTTTCCAAATTGCTGAATCACAAATAAATACGTTTTTTCAAAATCGTTTTTGTACAATTCAACAAAATTTTATTGAAAAACGATTGTTGACTTTAAAAAAATTTCTGTGATATAAAGATTTGCGTTCTTATTTAAGAAAATCTAAAAAAATGACTAAATGGATGCAAATTAAAATACGTCGTGTCATTTTAATCGTTCTTAATAAAAACAGAAAAAGTTACCTTAATCCAAAAAAAAAAAATCGAATATTCATATTGGCAGTTAAGAAATAAGATATCACAGGTAAATACATTCATTTATATTATGAGTTTGAGTAGTTTATCTGTTGCCAGTTGCATTTTTAAGACGTTAAAAAATGGTTTAAAATTTAATTGCTGAAGTCAATCAGTATGCCAACGAAAATGTTAGCCTTAAAGAAGACTTCGACATCATGCTATGGTGGAAAAACAACTCCACAAGGTATCTACGGTTGTCTTAATAAGAATCAAGAATTTTATGAAATTTCCTGCCTGCAGCGCAGCTTTAGATTAAGATTTCTCTTTAGCTGGAAACATAAAAAAAGAAACAGGAAAGATCCAAAAATAGTTGATAGCCTCCTTTTTTAATTATTTTTATACAAAAACCTCTTTCGTAAAATAGATTATAATTTATTATAGCTTTAGAAGCATTATTTTAATTTGATAGCAAATATTTATGTTTTAATAAAACTTTAACATAAATTTTTAGGTCGTGGCAACACTGCTTGCTTTAAAATAACCATACAAAATGTTGAAGTTACTTGTCGATACTTACGATACATGCCTTTACTCATACGCATTCAAAGGATTACCCATAAGCATGCGTGTTTGTTCATACTCATACCGGTCGATATACAAACTTATTCATGCTCATACTTATTGGTAGTCATACCTGCCTGTACTCGTGCTCGGTGTCGTATGAATAGGTTATAAGTATTAAAAATATAACTTTTTGGCTTTCTCTGGTGTAGATAGCAAATAAAACTTATTTCTTTATTTAATAAGTTAAAAAAGGGTTAAGGTTTTTTAAAACAAAATAAAAATCAGGAACGATTATTGTACAATCTTTCTTGCCTCAAAATAATTTTTTTACGTTTGCGGAGCAAAAATACATTAAGTAGACGGAAACAATTAACCAAAACAATTGCTCTTGTTTTTCGCAATGTGGCCTTATTTTGCGAAATAATTAAGCGGGTGACGCAATTAAACGGAACTCATTTAAACGGGTATTTTTACATAGACAGTTAAACTGAATGATTTCGTTACATGATTTTAAGTGCAATAAAACGGGAAACTCAATTAAGCGGGGCTCAATTAAGCGAAAATAACTATATTTTACACCATCGATATTTCGATAGTTAATTCACGTAGGTAAAATTAACGTTAAAATTACCAAAATAATGATACCGGATAGGTGAAGATAATTGTTAGGTACGAACACGACTAGACATCTGTTTGTAGAAATTACAGGCATTAGTCGTTTACGAGAAAGACAACCGTTATAAAGCTGATTAGGTTGATTTCGCTGATTTTTAAAACAAAACAAATTCCATATACGGAAAATATTTGAACTTCTATAAAGTATTTTTGCTTTGAGGTTTTGAACGAAGGGTGTCGCCGCCTTGTTATATTTTTGGTTACATCTTAGGCATTAACTGTCCGATCTTAAACATTTTTTCTTAAACGATTAGAAAAAATTATAGCCTTCCTTAAAGGTAATTTTATTGCGGAGTTTCGGTTTTTTAAGCTTATACACTGAACCGTCTTTGAGTTACGTAAATATAAGTTGTGCGACCTCCTCCATTTTCGAATTTTAAAAATATTTCTGCTGGAATTATCGAACTACTTCCTTAGCAAAAGTTTAATAGTTTCTTGCGAACTTTAGTTTTCTGACATTAGGGTAGTACATTGGGTGGTACAATAGAGATCTGGTAGATAAATACTAGAACGAGATACTTGAGGTCAATGGCTCTTAAGGGTAAAACATTGGCCTTCTCGAGACAAAAACATGGATATATCATACTTTAAGATCGGATTGTAAATTCTTAAGATATAAAGAAAAATTCCTTCGGCAAAACAAAAAAAAATTCGAAACTGTCTTGCAAAAATACGTTATATTAAGGATATACGGCACACTTTTTTACTAGTATGGTGGCAACTCTAATGCTCATATCTCAGCCATTTGTAAACAGATCTGGCTGAATTTCAATAGCAATATATTCTGGACTATATGTGATAAAAATAAATAACAACTCCCCATCATATCTGGCGTCTTCAGAAAATCTATTTCAACATACAGACAGACAGCCGGCCATTATTTAACTAGTTAGCTTTGCTAATCATTAGGACCAGGCGTCATAACGCTGATGTATTTTGACATCAGTACATACTATGAAAAGTGTCTTTCGTTTTTGACCCCATGGTGATGTCAACCTTAACCTCACTTGGCCAAAGTGTCATCAGGGTCAAAATGAAATTATGTCATCAATGAGATAACACATCAGCAACACAGAAATGACGAACATGTCCTCAGTGCAATGACGCAGTAACATCGGAAAAAGGACACATTAGCATCAATTTAATGACAGTTTGTCATAAAGTCAAGGTCATTGGAATTGACTTAAGTCAAAATGAGAGAATATTATTATTAACTTACCCGTTACATATGTTTGTTTCACGTTTGTTGAATTGCGACCTTTGTTTACAGCAGAACTCTCAATAATAAGACTCCAGCACCATGCCCCATATGGTTTTCGTAACCATTCTACTTTAAAAATTAGATGTATTTAACTAAATAATTTAAAAAAATAGAATATAGGAATTTTTGCTTCTTAAAATACATTGTAATCATGAAAATAATGTTAATAATATACAAAATGTGGCAACAATGTAATGTCACTATAGTCATAAAATAGATGACACGTAAGAAATGACAAAATTGTTCGAAGACGCTAGTCATTGGATTGAGTTTACTTTTTGTATCATTGATGCCATTTGTAGTAACATTGATGTCACAATTCTGATGTTAGGGCATCATCAATATGAAGATGCATTTTTCTATCAGTGTATATAGTATATACACTGATACTATACTATATACTTTTTTAGGATCCTAGGATTATTTATTATAAACGGAATGCTAAACATATTCTTTTTCCACGTATGTTGAAGGGTAAAAAACTAACTTCTGATAATTTAAAATCTTTTATTCTTTCTTTTACAGGAACGCGATTCAGCACGTTCGGCTAGCACTCATCCTGCTGATAGTACAATAGCTTTAACAATACATCAGCCATTATATCCGCCCGGACGTATAATACACATTGTACGTCATCATCCCAGAGCCGAAGAGTAAGTTAATCTTAAATATTTGATTCCAAAAAAAATTTCACACTTTAAATATTTCACTAAATATGATGCTTTTTTAAAAACCACAATTTATTTTTTTTTTGTTTTTTGCATTTGTTTATTTTTTTTTTTATATTTATGCCATACAAATTAAAATTACTTAATAATTTAATTGCAGGAAAAAATATGACAGAAGTTGGAGGTAGGAAACAAAATACAACAACTACATACAATAAATACTATTTACATTTTATTGTACATATTGTATTTTCTTATTGACTCTCTTTATACTCGTAGTCTTTGTTAATTAATATATACCCAGAAAAATCGTGTGAAAAATTAGTACAATTGCATGACAAAATTTTAAAACATTAAAATTAATGCATGTTAAAATGTTTGCAGTCAATGAATTTGTTACATGAAACTTTTTGTTAAACTTCATATTGGGATAAACTATCAACTGCAATCAATTTAAATTTAAATAAATATTTACCCCCATATTCATAGGAAATTTGTTCAATAAACCTTTTAGAAAACAAAAATATTTGTATGAATATGGGGGTTAAGTTTTTAATATACAGTTAAGATGCTTGCCATTTCTATACGAACCAGTTTACACGTTGCGCTTTGTCCCTATCTCGAACTAGATATTTTCTTTCAGTGACCCTTCATAACCTCTCATGCATTCATATTTTCGGTTTTTTTCAACAATCATGCTACCATATATCAACATATTTAAAATAATTCAGTAATATGCAAAATATAACAGATAACTAGATAAGCTGGTAACACTTCTCCTAGTTGTTTTTATGTTTTTACAAAAAAAATGATAATTGGGCACACACATTAATATCTACTATAAAACGCTTAACATTGGCGATTCGGACTTAAGATCGCAAATTAGGTGTTCTGTAAATCGCAATAGCAAGAAATTTGGCGACTTTAAACTGCGAAAGAGAACTAGAATATTTGTAAAAAACTATAGCAGATCGCAAGCTAAACGCACGACTTTAATTGTCAGAACATGGCGGATAGTTATACCAAATATAAAGGAATTTCGGAAGAATATTTTCTTTTTGGTATGTTCGTTTCACGAATAATGCTTTATATCGTTACCTTTAACGCAAAAAGCCGTATCTAACATTTTTAAAAATTTTTGAAAAATTTCAAGGCCCGAAATTTTGAAAATCCGTTTAACATACATTGCACGATTTTTTGGTCTTAGAAGACCCCTAGTGAAATTTGATGCAGATAATATTCGTAGAACATTTCAACCCTCTAAAGTACACAAAAATATAATAAAACGATATTTTTGTGTAAGAGTTGGGAAAAAGGACAAAATTGACCCCTTAAAATGAGTGTTAGAGTGTTAATATATTCTAAGAAAAGAATCGTCATACAATTCTACTCAAGACATCTGAAATAGTATTTTAGCTCAGAAGTACATTTAGTATATTTTTTTGACTTGTGCTAAACGCCTTTTCAAGAAATTCAAAAATTTCAATGACCGATATTTCGAAAATCCGTTTTAAATACATTACATTATATTTTGGTCTTAGAAGACCCCTAGTGAAATTTGATGCAAGAAATATTCGTAGAACATTGTAACCTTTAAAAGTGACGTTTTAGTATACTTTTGTGTAAGAGTTGGGAAAAAGGACAAAATTGACCCCTTAAAATGAGAGTTAGAGGGTTAATAAATTCTAATAAAAGAATCGCCATACGATTCTACTAAAGACGTCTGAAATTATTTTTTAACACAGATGCACATTTGGTATATTTTTTTACTTATACCAAACGCCTTTTCAAAAAATTCAAAAACTTTATAGGCCCATATTTCAGGAACACGAGCTAACTTTTCAAACCCCTTTGGCAGATTTACTCTACTAGTAGTATACTTTCATTTCGCGTTGCAAGTGTGGAGGCTGGTTTGTTTGGTTGCACAGTGTAATTGACAATGTTGCAAACGGTTAGTTACGTCTTTTAGCGTTTATCATATAATCTTTTGTAGAAAGGGTTGTTTGTTTTTTGTTAATGAAATCGCTAATTTCGGACGAAAGATTCCAAATTTGTATGGACATTTGAGTTGATGCAATACAACAGAATCAGTGAAAAAGTATACTTTTACGCCTGTATTTATAAAAAAAATTTAAATTTAATAAAGGTTTACAAAACAAATTTTATATGAATATTCTCCTTAATAAACGTTTGTTAAATTTAATAATCGTTTATAAATACGGGGGTTAGTTTTTGGTTAATTATGGACTTTTGCGTTTAAGGTAACTATATACTTTATAGGGTCTAAGATCAATATTATAGAAACAACAAATGGACTGACAAACCTTCCACCTGTGGTGAAGGGTTTAATAAAAATTATGTTTCAGTTGGACTTAAAAAAATTTTTTTGAGGATTTTTGTATTTAACTAAAGTGTTTAATAAAATACAATTTTTATTATATAACGTCTGCATGAATGTGTTTTTATATGTATGTGGATTAAAAATCTTTAACCATTGTGTTTGTTAATCTATTAAACCAATTAAATGTAATTAACTGACAATTTATTTTTACCTGTTTTATTCTAGAAATGTTTTAAAAAGTCGAGAGCCAGTTTATCAGGCTATTTGGGCTGATAGCATTGATTTCGATGAGGTTCTTATATCGCCAGTAATGCTGCAAGATCATATGCCCGATAAAGTATTAGCTGCTCTAAAAAAGGTAATTTCCGATGCCACAGAAGACAACACATCAATTAATAGTTCTTACAATTTAAATGCTCGTATGTAAGAAAAACAAACCCCAAAGAAATGCTTGAGATTGTATATAAAATTGCAAGAAGCAAATGAAGTGCTTATTAATTTTTTTTTACTTATTTTATGCATATTAATTTAATTATTTTCCTTAATTTTAAATATTTATTTATTAAATACTATTTGCTTTAAGTTTTTTATTACATACATATTTTTTTATTTGAAATGTGTTCGTATGTAAAATAAATTGCTCATTTGTTTAGTTGTTAATTAAATTGTTATTGTCATAGTTTAAGACATTTAAAATGAAGAAAGTCTGATAATAAATATTGTTTGTTATTATTTTTATATGCACAAAGTTTTTGGTTTTTTAAATTTTTTTTTTTTTTTGGTTATACAAACTTTAAGCGTTCATTTTTCAAATTTTTGTAACTAGAAATAAAGAAAAGCTTAAGTTTTGGGCTAAAACTTGTAAAACGCTTCAAGCCAAAGTCCCTAAATAATTTCAGTTGATTTTAATCATAGCTTGGGAATAATGATTAGAAATCCTAATGATTAGCAATTGGATTAGAAATTTTAATTGTGCTGAAAAATGGATTAATTATGATTAGTCAGCCATTTTAGACGATTACTAATTGATTAGATTAGAAATAATCAAAAATCTAATCACAATTAGTGACGATTAGCATTTCTAATCAAATCTTATCAAAACTAATCCAAAAAATAATTGATTAGATTTCTTGATTATTTTTGATTAGATCAACTATTTTCAACTATTTTTGTTTTTATTTTTTTGGTTTACTTAACATTGAAAGTAAAATCTTTAAGATTGTAATTTTTGTTTTATTCAAATTAAAGTGTTCAAAATTATTGGTAAGAAAAAATGCACGGATTTTTTTTCTTTTATTTATATAATCACAATTAGTGACGATTAGCATTTCTAATCAAATCTAATCAAAAATAATCAAGAAATCTAATCAATTATTTTTTTAATTAGATTTGATTAGAAATGCTAATCGTCACTAGTTGTGATTAGATTTTTGATTATTTCTAATCAAATCAATTAGTAATCTGAAATTTTAATCAAAATTCAATTCTAATGATAAGATTATTTTATTTCTCTAATCGTAATGATTTCTAATCCAAATTCCCCAGCTATGATTTTAATTTAAATAAGTACCTATGCGTTCGTTTAAGTTTAATTATGCATTTACCCAGCTAGCATTTTTTGAAATTTTTTAATCATATTCGTGTCTTTTTTGAATCAAGAGAAAATATGCGCTCATTTTCTTATCACAAAAGATATGTACTTTTGTGAAGAGATGATGAGTAATTTATAATTCGTTTTTTATTATAGTTTCAACTCTTTTCTAATGGTATTATTAGTAATTTTCGCATAGTTTTCTAATCATTTATCAGTCTTAATCTTAGGGGGTGACTGGCTTAACTTTTTTTTTTTTTTTTGTATAGGGACCGAACCACTCTAGGAATATTCTATAAGAACGTTTACGTTTGAAATTGTTAAGCAGGCAGAAAAAGTTCTCTTGGAGTTTGAATTTCTTTAATAAAGTCGCCATTTGTTATCGCCAATAAATTTTAAATCAATCAATCAATTAAAAACTCCATTTCGTATTTTTTGTAGTAACGTCCGTTTGCATTAAAAAACAAAAAAAATATCAATAGCCACCAAGTATCTTTCCTGGGTGTAGGAAAAATCGCCCAAAGAATGAAGAATCGCCCAAAAGAACATGAAAAATGACCCAAAAAGTTAAATATCGACCCCTAACCGCGAAAATAACGTAAGCGCCAAAAATAAAATTTTACAGGAAAGAGCTTTTTTATTTTATTTAACATAAATTTTGTATGAAATTTGTAGCTTACAATAAAATTGTTCTTGCTATTAAATCGCAACGGTACCTTATTTGACCATGACATTTAAGGAGACGATGGAAGTGTTGCTAATTAAGTCATTTATTAAAAAAACGAAAATTGAAAATCATGTCGCTTACGTTATTTTCGCGGTTAGGGCTCGATATGAAATTTTGCCCAAAAAAAAAACGAAAAAGGGCCCAAAAAAAAAGAAAAATTACCCAAAAAGCAAAAACGAACAGAACAGAATATAGCTTTTTGCAAGGTGGCATGTCATAACGTTTAGTGTCGTAGTGTCCATGGACATTGACACTCGCTTACTAAATCTTCACTGCATACCGGTTTCGCCAAGTAAAGCTTCTAAAATCTGCCTTGTTTCCGATTTCGCAGATAACCTTTAGTTAGCGAAGCCAGTATTTGTTATACCATAGAGGAGAAAATACTTGCGTCCGGCCGAAGCTTTAGTTAGCGAAGCCGGTTTTTGTTGTACCATAGAGTAGAAAATTCTTGTGCCCGGCCGAAGGCCGGCTATGCCGAAACGCTTTAGTAAGCGCTGCCGGTATTTGTTACACCATAGAGGAGAAAATCCTTGCTCCCGGCCAAAGGCCGGCTTCGCAGAGAAGCTTAACTATGACACTGGACGTTAGACATGCCACCTTTTTGCGATATGTCCCGTTATTTTTACAAATAACATTTAGGAATTCGACGTATAATGATAATGAATGATTTAGACAAATAGTATGTAAGATTTGGACAAAATTTTAAAAATGAAAGATGGCCCAAAAAAATGGGCTAGTTTTCATACAATATTTTTGGGTTATTTTTCATAATGAAAAATCACCAAATTTAAAAAACGAAAAATCACCCAATAATAATGAAAAATAGCTCAAAAATTTTGGGTCACTTTTAATATGAATTCAGGTCCAATTTTACATGGAATTTTTTTGGGCGATTTTTCATTTTTTCCCCCCATTTTTTTCGATTTTTCCTACAGCCATCTTTCCTAGGGCATTTTAGTGGGTTGAATTCGAATCTTTCACATCAGGCTTTCGAAATACAAAAAACTAGTTTATTTAAAAATCAATGAATTTTCAAAAGTGAATGGCGTCCAGCAATAGTCTCCCAGCATGCTTTTGTCGCAAACTCCTTGATAAATTCATTCAATTTTCATTAAATCTTGGTGAGCACGCTCCCCTTGTTCACGCTCACTGCACCTAGTTTTTTTTAATTGTGAAGTTGTTGTGTAGTTTCAAAAGATTTTGTTATTTGTGCTTAATTCCCAGTTTTTGATAAAAAACACTTGAAATTTATTGCATGCGCATTTCACTGGTTGCTTAGGCCAGATCATCAGGAAACTTTATCCATAAAGATTTTAGAAAAACTAAAGATATTAAACCAAATAAAACTGTTAGGCCCGTTTTCACAACTTACCGATAGCTAAAGGTAAGACTTTAACGGCCGTATAAAAAGTGTTCCATTATTACAACTTTACTTTAACCTACCAGGTAGGATTAACCTTAATCTACTATATCGTTCACTTTAGGTTAAAGTAAAGTTTTAATAATGGAACACTTTTTATAAGGCCATTTAAAGTCTACTTTAAGCTATCGGTAAGTTGTGAAAACGGGACTTAAACGTATAAGACTTATAAGCAATAGTTCTACTTGTAACAATATCAAAGTTGAAACAAAACACATCAACAATAAACAGTGGGTTTATCTCATCTTACATTCCCCACTACAATTAGTTGGAATTCTCTCAACAATAATTGTAGTTGTAAGTAGGTTAAGAAAAATAAAATAAAAACAACAACAACTTACAAAAGCATGTTGTCAATTAAGTGTTTTTTTAGGCCGTGCACTTGCCTGTTTATTATCAAAAAGTAATTTCAATTTTTTGGGAATACAAAATTTTAATTTTAAAAGAATTTGTTATTCGTGCTTAATTCCCAGTTTTTATTCTTGATAAAAACACTTTTTATTGACTGCTTACAGTATTGCCAGCATGCGATAAAAAAATGAACAAGACGTGATAGCCCAATTCGAATTCAGCGCACCCAAATTTGTTAAAAAACATGCTTCGTTTCTGCAGTCAATTTTGTTCTTCCAAATTTGCAGACTAGTGTATTTAAACCATTTTTTAATGTTTGCCAAGGCCCATTTATCAGAGGGGTTACCGCGTATTTCGAAAGAAATCCTTTACGGATTCGAACAATTTGTACTGTGTATTACGATTTTCGTAATATTTGTTTCGAATAAACGGACGTTTTTTATACTTTATTGAAAACAAAAAATCCCTTTCTTAACAGCCACTCGCTATTACGAACAAAAAGTTTTCATCAAGCTTCCCATTTTTTAAAAAAAAAAAACCTCTGTCATCGTTTCGAACAATTGCGAAAATCGTTATACACAGTACAAATTGTTCGAATCCGTAAATGATTTCTTTCGAATCGAAATACGCGGTAACCCCCAGGTCTGCTTACTTGAACAAAAACAAAAAACGACATGTATTTTGTTTGTGTAAAATTTATTTTTAGTTGTCAAAAACTAACTACCACATATACAAAGCAAAAGGAAAAAACGTGTATGTGTGGCATACCATAAACGTATGTGTGGGAAAAAACAATAAACGTAAACAAACATACATGCACATGTAAACAACTTTTGACAACTAAAAAGAACATAAACAATGATCATCAGGCTTCTTGCGCAGACCTATTCAATGGGCCTTGATGTTTACATTTATTTTTCGCTTCAGTGTTGCCAAGATTATTTTTGATTTGAGAAAAACATTTAATAACAATTTTATAAAAAATTTAAAAAACCATGTATATTACTGGCCTGTTCAACGATTTCGAAAGAAGACTACGTTCACAAACAATATTTTATAATTGGTTTTTGTTTTAAATGTTAGCTAAGCGAACGAAGTTTTCGTTCGGAAATATTCAAATCATTATCAATTTGAATTCAAATGTTAAAATCAAACAATTAAAACAATTTTGCGAATTGTGTTTGATGTCAAATGATAAAGTCATTTCATATCAAAGGTTTGATTTCGGGTTTATTGGGCACACATCAAACTGGCTCATCAAACTCACATTTTTGTAATTGTGTCTGTAATCAAAAACTCACATGTAACCTTTTGGTTTGATGTTAGTTTGAAGAAAATCAAAGTACTTTCAATTTGCATAAAAATCGGACTGCAGTTTGATGTGTGTGAGCGTAATTTCTTCAAATTTTATTAATGTTTATGAAAAAGTTTAATTTTCCAATTTTTTTTTTTTTGTTAAAGTTTTATTTGCCCCTATCGTGAATAATTTTTCCCTCGTAATTTTTTCCCTTTTCACATGTTTGCGAGCATGAAAACTTCCCATGAAAACTCCCATGATATGTTGCTCAACAAAATGCAAAAGTTTAGGGGTTTTTTAATATTTTTTAATCTTTCCCCTTTTTTAACATTCACTGAGAACAAGTTTGACTCGTCAAGTCTTAAGTTTTTAGGAGAGCAGGGAAAATAAAATGCCACTTCTCTCCAAAAAGCACCAGACTTGACTTTTGCGAACCGGCACTTTGAAGCATTTCCCAATAGCGTGGCGTCAACGCTTTTCAGTTGGAAAATCCGATTTTGAGAGCGCGTTAAATAGTGAAGTTGGCCGCTATTGTTTATAAATAATTAAAGTTTAGCTTTTTTTTTGTCAACTAGCGGTTTTATCTTAACTTTTATTTCTATTGTGTGGCTATTATTAAAGAAGAAAGTTAGCACTGGTGTTTGTGACGCAACATTGATCCCTGCAAATAAAAGGACCAGTTCAAACACGCGTGTAAAGAGTAGCCCACAAGGGACCAGGACTAGTCCAATAGTAGCCCAAACGTATGGAAAAAACATGGTATATTTAACATTACGATGTCCTAGGGCAGGACCATATAACCCACCTTTGGACCACTAATATATATGTGTTCCTCTAACTCCCATTGGAGCATAGGGCGCCTAAGGAGTAGTTTTAAAACTACTCCATGGTATACTAAAGAGGATTAGTTTTGAAGTCGTTTAAAAACGAAAGCATGTCGTTAAAAAACGAAGACATGTCGTCTCACTACAAACACTTTTTAACAATGACATGGTTCATGCTTGCATTACATCGGACCTGGGCATGGAGTAGTCCATTTTATCAAAATGGATCAGGTGGTCCAATTTTATTTTCAGGGACATGACATATCAGTTTAGGTATGATATATCAGCGTAAAAGCCAGGGCTGCCAGATAAATTTGTGAAGAAGTCGTCAGTTTTCTGAGAAAAGATAAAAAATCGTCTTTATCGTTTGTTCGAAATATTAAACAATTTCGCGAATTTTCGTTATTTTTGCAAAAAAAAAAAAAATATTATATTCCGAAATTTTGTTTTTTAAGCGATTAAGCGATTTCAAATAAATTTTACGTTTTTTCCAAGTTTGCAATTTTTCGCGAATTTTAGCCATGTTCGCTATATAAGCGATTTCTTCCTGTGGTTCTTTAGAGCTTGAAAGGGGTCTACTCTCTATTGCGAAGCGAAAACAATTTAGATGCGAAAGCTAAATGCCAACTCTCTATCACTTTCGCAAAATTTTCTAAAAATGAAGCGAAAGTGGCAATAAAAATTAAAGATGGCGCGGATTTACAGTAATGAAATGCCAAAGTGTGTAAAAATATTTGAAATTGGAAAATTTAAATAAAACAAGTTAGAGTGCTATATTCGGCTGTGCCGAATCTTTGATACCCTCCACCGACAGTTCAAATGTTTAAGGAGTAATATCTGTATGATGTTATTATTATCTTAAACTGTGACGATTTGTTATTAATTATGGTTTTAGGCGACTAAACTGTTTTCCGGTAGTAGGGTTTCTATGGGGCCTAGGGTAAATTATGTACCGATCTTCACGAAATTTCACAGTATCATTTATAGTCCTATAAAACTGTGACGAGCCAAAATTTGTTATGATTGCATTATTTTTTACGGTTTTAGGCGTACTAAACTGTTTTCCGGTGGTAGGGTTTATATGGGGCGTAAGGTAAATTATCGACCGATCGTCACGAAATTTCACAGTGTTATTTCTAGTTCTGTAACGTTCCAAATTTTGTTACGCTAGCGTTATTTTTTACGGTTTTAGGCGTACTAAACTGTTTTCCGGGAGTATTGTTTATATGGGGCTTAGGGTAAGTTATGGACGGATCTTCACGAAATTAAACAGCATGCTTCCCAGTCAAATAAAACAAATTTTTGCAAAATCTTATCTCATTCCGTGCCTTGTTCCAGCATTTATGTTATTTTTTTGTAACAAAATTATCAATTTTTTTAGGTGGTGGTTCCACATTTTGATTCATAGCTCTGGTCCTACAGAACCGATTTTGCTGGATTTCAATCCCAAACTGCTTAGGATAACTACAAGCAATTTGGCACCAAGTTTGTTCATTTGTTGTGAGTTGTTCGAAAGTGAGCGTGTTTTCAACAGACGGACAGACGGACAGACAGACGGACATGGCTAAATCGACTTAAAATTACTCAAGGACCCAGAATATATATACTTTATGGGGTCTGAGATGAATAATAAAAAAGTTTTACACTGAATGACAAACTTCATATACCCTCTTCACAACTAATTGTGGTGGAGGGTATAATAAAGTGATAATTTAGGAAAAGAAAAAAAAATTTAAAGATGCGAAAGACACATGCGCTAACGTATTGAAGAGTACCAATCGCTAGATTTGCTTCAATTTTCTTTCGCATCGCAATAGAGAGTAGCCCCAAGGATTTTTAATAAATAGCCGCTGTTTGCAAATTTTTGCGAATTTCCGCTAATTTAACACTTTTTGCCGAATTTTTGCAATTCCTTATAGTTTTAGCTAATTTTAATCAATTTTATGGCTTGTTTGAAATATTAAAAATGTTCGCTATTTTTGCAAATTTTCTGAATTTTTGCAATTTTCGCTAGACTAGCAAAACCTAAATGGGGTTTTGTTAGTTTCGAAAGTACTTTAAGTCGTTCCACACGAGAAGTAGTTTGCACTCGATGATAGTGTTCGTTAAATATACTAATTAATAATGGCCAGATTACACTATTATACTTTGTATTAATACCTGTCAAAAACTCAAGTAATATGAGAAAGTGTGATAGTGATAGTGATAGTGTTATGAAAAAAATTTGACATCCCATACCACTTCATCGTTTTTTGAATACAGTGCTGTCTGGGTGGAGTGAACCCCCGATGCTATGAATACCTCGTTAGAGTGAACACCAGAATGTTTACATTGACTACTCTGTAGAGTGAACACTCATGAACCTCTATAGTGGGAACATACTTTATAGTGAGTTTTTAGGTTTGGCGAAGGAGAAAAACAATGAAAAAGCGTGTAAAAATTCAAGAGAACATATAATAACTGTAAAGTAACGATTCTTTTAGAGTAAGTTGACAAGTTACTCTCACAAAAACGTATTCTATGAATCCAGGGGCGAATTTTTCGATTACAGAAGCAATGAAGTGATAGACACGAGTAAGATAGTAATGCACACCATCTCAATTACAATCTAGTACACTTTTTCAAATGCATTGCCGCATTTATCGAGTGAACGCCTACCACTTGCACACAAAGTAAGCGGGATAGTGAAGTGTTCATTCAATAAATATAAATTCAGTACTGCTTCACAAACATTGTAAGCAGGCATTAGACAGTCTATACACAATCTAGATTACTTCGCGGGCAAGTGGAAGGCGCCTAGCACACTACTTCGCACACATTGTAAGAGGACAGTAGACAGTCTATACACAATCTCGCTTACTTTGTGGGCAAGTGGAAGGCGTCTATCACACTACTTCGCACACATTGTAAGCGGACAGTGGGCAGCCTACACACATTGTCGCTTATTTCGTCTTGCACACTACTTTCCACACATTGTTGGATTTTTGCGTTATTTCAGAATTATTGATTTTGTAACTATTTTCAAGAAAATCAAACCAGGTTTTCGTTATAAAACTAAAAAATATATATTAAACTTGTAATATATTTTTAGATTGCTCCTTATTACACAACAGGCCGCAAACTTTTAAATCGCAATTAAAAAAAAAATATTTTATAAAGAAACAAATGAAAAATAACGTTACGAAATAAAAACCTGCATATTTACAGACATTATTCTGTCAGCACATTTTAAAAGAAGAACGAAATTCGTTTTTGTAAATTCCATATACTGCCCTCATACACTTTGTAAGCTAGAATTCATTAAACACAAAGTGTAACAAACTTCATTAAAGAGAGGTGTTGTGGTATGCAAAGTTCGACGCTGGGAAGTGTTAATTTATTTTAGTCTGCGCGCCTGTTCCATTAAGGTCGTGTCTCAAAGTTCATTTCTGAATAATTGGTCATAAATTTAAACTTAAGTATTACATGGAAATAAATAAAATTTATAACCTATAAAAAAAAAAATTCAACCTTGATTTAGTGAACAACCTGGGTATAGTGAAATCGCTCTGCAAACATTGGTTCACTCTACCCAGACAGCACTGTAATTTCTAAACAATAATACTTTTCATTGGATCAGGGTTGCATTTTATTTCATGTGTGAGTGTTTATACTTTGTGTGATGGTCTGTACACAAACTGTCATGTTACGTTAGATTTTTTGACAGTCGCAACAAAACTCATTAGATTTCTATCTCACAAAGTATTATGGAATACGTAAGCCTTGTGAGATAGTGTAATCTAGGCTTAAACAAAGATGCCACTTGATTGAAATTTTTAGCTATGTTGTTAAAATTGAGTTACTGAATTGCTGTATTGTTACCGTAAGCAATAAACAGTGCCGGTAAAATTAACGTTAACGTTAATTGTTTAAAGTTAGAGAATTCCACTACATCTAGCATTTTCAATCATGTAAGAGCTACTGGGAGTGTCATGAAGAGCGTCTTTGATCGTCGATGAAGCATTTTTTAACCGTTGAAGATTCCTCACACGGGAAAACTGTAACGTAGATTTTCTTAAGACTTGCATATTACAGCCGCACCTAAACAAAAGCGGCACGCGTTTTCTACTTATGACCATAAAATTTTTATGAAGCATCCCTAAAGAGAGCGGCGTCAACACTTTGCAATTGGAAAAACCGATTTTGACAGCGCGTTTAATAGTGAAGTTGGCCGCTATTGCTAATTAATAATGGCAACATAGCTATTTTTTGGTAAATCTAAAGTTTTTATTTCCTATTTTATTTATAATTTTTGGGGTTTTTTAAACAAGAAAGTTATGACTACTGTTCGTGACACAACGTTGACGCTCTTGCTTAGGTATGGCATATCAGCGTAAAAGCTAAGCGAAATAAAACGTTTCGCCTTTCGTCAAAATGACGATAATTCGTCAAATCTTGGAGTCCTGGTAAAAGCTCAACGGAAGAAAACGTTCCACCTTCCGCTGTTATTTTGTAAAATTTTCATGTTATACTAAAGAAAAATAGGTTTAACTTTTATCGTTATCTATTTGCGAAAAATATGATCAGCATTTTGTAAAATTTTCATGTTATACTAAAGAAAAATAGGTTTAACTTTTATCGTTATCTATTTGCGAAAAATATGATCAGCAACAACAACAAATAATCACATTTCAAACGCTTGCATGATCCTTTTGCGATAAAGCAGTTTTCAATATTTTTGTTGCGCGAAATATGATAATAAATAACGGATAAAATACTCATACTTTAAGCGCCTGGATGATCAAAATGCAATTGCTATACGATATGTTATTGTATTTTTAATCAAAAGATTTTAAATCTTAACGTGAATCATTTTTGTGTCGGTTTTTAAGCCTGTAAGTGAATAAATCAGTTTTTGATCCCTAAAATTACTCCAAAAAGACTCATTATGATGATTTTTGAAAAAGCGTTCTTTCAAATGCTAGCTGTGTAAGAACAATAACACAGTGCTACAAAATGCGGGACATCCTAGGGGCCTTCAATGACCAACAAATCGTGCAATGTACGTAAAACGGGGTTTCGAAAAGTTGTAAAATTTCAAGGCCCGAATTTCGAAAATCCGTTTTACATACATTGCACAATTTTTTTGGTCTTAGAAGACCCATAGTGAAATTTGATGCAGAATATATTCGTTAAACATTTTAACCCTTTAAAGTGCCGTTTTAGTATACTTTTGTGGAAGTTGAACAAAGGACGAAAATGACCCCTCAAAATGAGTGTTAGAGGGTTAATATATTCTAAGAAAAGAATCGCCATACAATTCTACTCAAGACATCTGAAAAAGTATTTTAGCTCAAAAGTTCATTTAGTATTTTTTTTGACTTGTACCAAACGCCTTTTCAAGAAATTCAAAAATTGCAATGCCCGAAATTTTGAAAATCCGTTTTACATACATTGCAAGAACTTTTGATCTTAGAAGACCCATAGTAGAATTTGATGCAGAAAATATTCGTGAAACATTTTAACCCTCTAATGTGCCATTTTAGTCTAATTTTGGGTGGCAGTTAAAAAAAGTAAAAAATTACCACTTAAAATTAGTGTTAGAGGGTTAATATATTCTAAGAAAGAATTGCCATACAATTCTGCTCATGAAATCTGAACAACGGGTGTTAGACGATTGTGTTAAATATACAACAATAATCTTTTTCTGATGATCTGACGAGCATCAATAACAAAAACATCTACTTTTATTAAATTATTACTTTTTAATACATTTTCTTACACGTTTGTTTTTTAATCTTGAATGTCTAAAGATCTTTGAATGGGTATTTTCAGAGAACAAAAAAAAAAAACGCGTTACACTTTGTTTATCTAATTTCTGTATGAATCAATTATTAGCTGAGCATTTCCGATATACACACACAGAAAACAAATTGGTTGGGAAACGGTTGCAGTAATAAAATATTGATCAAGTAACATGATTTGTTATTGCAACTATTAAAAATGTATAGTTCTAACTGATTTTTAATTCTCTTGATTATAAAAATGATGTTCCAACTGAAATATGATTCCTTCAATTCTTTTATTAGTTATGATAACTAATTTAATTAAGTTCTAAAAATTAGTACAAATAGTTAGAATCACAACCGAATTTAATATAGGGCAATACTGAATATTGGTCATTGCAATCAATAATTTGCTTTCGTCAATAAATGTTGTAATATATATGTTTATTCATTTATTGCAGCTAATTATTGATTGTTGGAATAGATTCAATTCGAGTACAACAAACGAAAATATAATTATTCGGAACTCACAATCAAAAAATAGTTAAAAGCCCCAATTGCTTACTAAATTTTCTGTCAAAACATTTGATAGATTAAATTATTTTTTACTATTTTATTTAAAAAATATCTTCGCGGTCAAAAATGGAAAATGTGAAAAATTTAATAAATAGGGGTAAGTAATTTACGTATTCTTATAGGTATGAACATATACACGTACATTCATATGTATGTATGAATGTATGTATTGTTTTTTATACCATGAAAATTATATTGGACTTCTTGATCCTGGACTGGTCCAATGTAGTGCAAGTATGGACCATGTCATTATTAAAAAGACATGTCTTCGTTTTTTAACGACATGTTTTCGTTTTGAAACGATTTCAAAGCTAATCCTCTGGTGTATACCATGGAGTAGTTTTAAGACTTCTCCTTTGTAATGCAAGCTGGGTTATATGGTGCTGCCCTAGGACATCGTACTGTAAAATAAGCCATTTTTTCCATTCATTGGACAAGTCCTTGCCCCTTATGGGCTACATTTGACCGGTTAAAAAAAATATGTTGATAACGACAATCGAATATCTTGTTATGAACACCAATTATGTGTTAATTCAGTTGCAGCTATCATTTATTCGGGTATAAGCACAATTTTGTTTCTAATAATCATACTAACAACTAACAAAATCTGCTGTTATGACTGATAGTGTACTAAAATTCAAATGTTGCTATCAAAACTAATATGCTAAGCAACGAAATTTTCAGTAATTGGAACCGAATTGTGTGATAGTACATGCAACCGACGAAATTCGATTGGCGCCAAATTCGGTTGTGATCACGAATCTGTTTTCTCTGTGCAGACAATTCTTTACATGCTTTTTGAAGGACTCGTTATATAATCTCATGTCTCAAACATGTCTCAAACGATTCACTCTTCAAATAAAGTAAGCGTCTTACGCTGTGTTATGGAAGAATCTCATAGAGAAATCAGCTCGTATAACAGTTTCTCCCGTGCAAGGAATATTTTGTGATTATGATTATAAAAATGCTCACGCAGACGATCAAATATGGTCTTCATGAGACTCCCAGGAGATTCTTACACAATCGGAAATGCTGGCTGGGTAAATTCATGTGTTTAGTAGGTATGAAATTAGGTCTTCGCAGCTACCCAGCGGTAACTAGAATGGGTAAAAAGGCCTAATAGAAAGCCTTATTTTGCAGACACAAGCCATCCTCGCCGCATTCCATATTATTTATTTTTTACACAGGTTGTCATTGGGAGCAAGTCCTTCCGCACTTCTCATAATAACAACTTCGTTCCATTCCCAAAGAAACTGAACAACTTCCTTTCTCTCTTCTTAAAGAAGGGAGTAGCGAATGTACGCTGAATATTTTGGAAGGTCTTTCAAAAAGAAATGTATACTTTCTAGAAGGCATAATTCTGAAGGCAGGATATCATACGAAGCGAATATTTTAGGAAGCAGTTAAGAGGCCTTCAAAAAGGCCTGCCACTTGCGGTCCTTTCAATGTGTAAGAAAAGAAAACCTTACCTAATCGATGACTGCACCTTTTTACATAGTTTTGATACAAATACATAAAGGCCTCCTACCTTATCTTTTGCTTCGTTTTTCCCACGGACTTAAAAAGCGACATAACCTAAGTTTCGTTTAAGTACCAGGTCATACTCGTTTTTCGGGTTTTAAAAGCCGGCTAATGAGCCAAATATGTGGACGTCGGAATTGGTGTAAAATATCACTATACGGATTTGGCTTTTATCCTGTAAGGACTTGTTCAGCAGAATTCGATTTAGTCTGTCTCTGTCTGTCTTAATGTCCAAAGAGATATTTACGATTTCAAAGCTACTCAAATTTTAATTTAAAAAGACGTTATTCATTACTCGTGTATGCAAGGACATTAAATATCCTTTCTAATAATTTGTATACAAGTTTTTGACTTCCCTATTCCATTGGTTTTAATTGTCAAAATCATTTATATTTGTACATTATTACCGAATTTTTTCCATTTCAGGTTGTTACCACTAGTGGTCCTCAAAAACCACATCGCCAGGCATCGAATGCATTTTCTACTACATCTAATGATTTGCATCGCAGCAATCAAGATGTCTTTAGTTGTTATAACTGTTCAAATATGGAATTACATCATACGCATCAACAGCATCATCATCATAATGCTAATCACATGGGCTCAGAATCGAATGGACCCTACGATAGCATAGATTCAAGGCCCAGCCTAAGTCATGCTGATATTCAAACATCAACAAATTCTTCCACAATGCAGCAGCACCAACAACTCCAACAAAGGGTATGTCTAGAAACATCATTTACAAATTTAAACAGTCCCCAAATGAGCCATAAGCATGCACATTTTGCCGAAAGTGTTAGTTCCAGTAAGGCCTCCTCGTTGGCGGGAAGTATTTTAAGCCGCAGCCAAATCAGTTGTATACAGTATGACATATCAAGTGCAATGGATAACAGCATAACAACGGTGCAACGAAAGAGTCCTATGAAAAGTTCTGTCGAAATACTTAAAGTGGAAAAAGTTGAGTTGGTGCTGCAACCACCTAAAACAAAATGTGTAGCTTTTGAAAACACTCCCTCGCCCCTAAAGAATTTAAAACGTCAACATTCTGCCAAAATAGAAAAAAAGCCGAAATCTCTGCCCATACCTCCACTAAGGAGGGCCTCTGACGTTACCAATGGTGGTGACAATGAAGAATGGCTAGGTTTAGCACCACTAGCCAGTCCAGAAACTCTTTCGGAAATATCAAGTATATCATCACGTAATAGTGTGCGCAATAGTTTGGCAACTAGCATAGATCATTATTTGCAAAATGCAACCAACTCTAATGGGGTCGATATAAATGATATTTTTGAATCCCAATTGCACACGCCAACTGTCCTAAGAAGGGCTCCTAAATTTATCGAAAATCTGTCCAGTTGTGCCGAAGACAGTCGCAATGTAGATCAATATAAACGTATGGGTAGAGTGATTGTACCTCCCCCATTGTTTAAGCCTGCCATACAGGATTCCAGTGAGGAGGAGGATAGTTTTGAATCAGCTAATAGTTACAAAAGGATTTTCACAGCCTCTTCTACCACTAACGGCAGCATTAGTCAAAGTGCTATAATAAAAGAACCAAATTCTTCTTCGATACATGGCCATCGTAGACAAAATTCTAAATCAGCCGATCAATTAGATGAGGTAATGGCAACAGCCAACAAACAACAAAATGATCAAAGTGCAGCCCGTAAACTCACCTTTAGCGATAGTAATATAATCAACGACAACGATGTAGTGCATTCTTCTGATAAAATTTCCTGCACCAAATGTCGCACTAATCACTGTAGCTGCAGCACCCAACTGAATACCAACAATATCGGTTCTCAAGAGACAACTTTCTATAGTGCCAACTCATCTATTGATTGCATCACTAAGCCTTGCACTCATGCCGATGCAAAAATTAACGCAAATCCTCACATTATGCCAGAGGGAGTTTTAGAATCGCATTTTCCCCTACACCAGGATGCATTTACTAACACAACGGAATTATTTACTAAGCACTATACGTCGTTAAATGCTGACCATTCGACTCTTGTGCAAATGCCAAGGGCCAATTTCAATTCACCGCTATCCACAATGGGCCGGGCAAAAAGAAAAAACTGTATATATCCTTCCGTAATGTCATCACAGCCGCTGTATGCAGCGGCCGGTGACAATGTTAAAATGCTTACTAATCCTAATACAAACAATACCACCTCAAATATACCTGAATTAACAATTGCAAATGGTTCTTCTAATCCTAGTCCAAGATCCCAAACACCTAATGAAAGTAGTGTTTAAGGCAATTAGTACAATAGAAAAGTGTTTACTTAAAAGAAAATCACTGATAACCAAAAAATAGTTTTTAAAGGATTTAATTATATAAATAAACATAGACTTAACTGTATATTAACCTATAGCTTGGACTAAGTAAACACTTTTAAATATAAAAACTAAAAATCTTATAAGTTGTTAACATATTTGTAATGAATGAACCTTTAACGAATTATACATAAGTAAATTAATAAAAAAAATAGTAGATTGTTTGTTACACGAAAAATATTTGTTTAAAAAAAAAGCAAAAAATAAATATTTATACTAAAATAAACATAAGTTTAGTAAAGAATTGTTTGTACTTTGTAGAGAATATACTAACATATATTTAAATAAATTTAAAAAATAATATGACTTAATTCAATTTAAAAGTTATTTTAGTAAGTACTTTATACAGATATAAACATAAATTAATACTTAAAATTAAAAACAAAGAATTACATATTTAGCATTGTTTAGGAAATAAGTAGTGACGAATTTGTTAAACAAGTGATAAAGCCATCCGCAATTTTAGCCATAAAAACGTGTGCATTAAAACACCCCTCCATTGTACTCCCACACAAAAAAAAATGGAATAAAATAAAATAAAAAAACAAGAGTGCTCTATTCGGCTATGCCGAATCTTATATGCCCTTCACTATGGTGCGATAAGAACACAGTTATTAAAATACCGTTCTTTAAATATAAATAAATCTTCTTCGCACGCATTCTGTTTTGATAACCAAAATGCTTCTTCCTTATTTGAAAGCTTTGGCTCTTGCCGTTCTCCAGATATGAAATGACTTTATCATTGGCGCCAAACACAATTCTCAAACGTTTTTCAATTGTTTGATTTTAACATTTAAATTCAAATTGATAATGATTTGAAAATATACATTTGACATCAAATGTTTTATCAATTTGATGTCAAATTAGTATCAAATGTTAAATTCAAACCAAACCTAAACTTGGATTAGTTAAATTTTTACAAGTGAACGATTTATTTCTTGTGAAAAATAAAAATTATTTGTGAGTTGTTACAATGACAAAGAATACGAATTAAAAAAAAATAAAACGGGAAAGTGAAGAAATTATAAGTTTGTTGTATGAGTCTGGGTTCACACTATGAAAGTTTTCTTTCAGAAAGTCTGAGTTTATTGGTGAGAGGGGAAGAGATTATGCTGTTAATTTTTCCCCTCTCACCCATAAACTCAGACTTACAGAAAGAAAACTTTCATAGTGTGATCCCAGTCTGATCGCGGTGCTTCAATCCTCATAATAAAAGGGAGCCAAGTATTTCGTCTTTCCAAGAATTAGAGGACGGAAAGGACATTATTTAATTTTTTAGCTATGGTGCCGAATGTTTATCTCACAGTTTATTTATTTAAATAATGAATTTAATAAAAAAAAAATAATGTTCATTTGAGAATTAGGTTTGAAAGCAAGTTGAATATAAGGGCATTTTTCAATTTGTAAATAATTTCCTCTTTTTGTTGAGAATGATAGAATTTTCAAATCATTATCAAACGTTTGTCTTTTGAGAAAACGTTTGATTTCAAATCATTTTTAATTTGAAATCAAACCTCCGTGTTTGTTGGGTGGTGCCAAGCCAACTTCTCCAATCCAGCCAATAATTTGAAAGAAATTGAGTTTTGATAGCCCAGCCATGTGTACCGAACTTGGACAATTTTTCTTTTACTGTTCTTAAGATAGTAATAAATCTATTTTGTGCCACGCCTACTCCACCAATCCCCTCCACATTATGTCGAATGTTGTCTTTTGATAACCCAGATGCTTGTACCAAATTTGGAAACTTTGGCTCTAGCCGTACTCCAGATATACAGAAATCTTTAATGCATTTGTATGGGCAGTGTCACGCCTACTTTCCCAATCCCCACCACATTTTGTCAGTTGTTGTGTATTGATAACTAAGGTGCATCTAGTACCTAATTTGAAAAATGGGTTTTGCAAAAGTGATATATTGGTAAAATTGGAGACAGTAGTGGTGTTTTGCTCATATCTCAGCCATTTTGGTTTGATCTGGATGAATTTCAATAGCAAAATTTAGCGGAGCATCTGCGACATAGACTTTTCGCTGGAAATTCCACATGTACCAACAAATTCCCCATCATTTCTGGAGTCTTCGGAAAACCCATTTCAGCTGACAAACGGACATCATTAAATCAACTTCGCTTCTCATAAGGACCTGACAAATATATACTTTATAATAAAGTCTAACATCGATATTGTAGAAATCAAAAATGGGATGGCAAACTTATATGTACTTATATATGTACATATATTCCTTTCCACCTGTGTTGAAGGGTATAAAAATAGAAAAAAATAAAATGCATTTACCAGAAAATTATGAAAATTGCATCCAACATGCATTTTTTATTTTTTTTTTTTTTTTTTTTTTTTGTAAATGAAAAGAAGAACTATGTAATATACAAAATTAAATATTAATATAATTCAAAATAAAGAATTCAAAAAAAAAAATAAAAATTAATATAATTCAAAATAAAGAATAATTCAAACAAGACACTAAATCGATGACTGTGATGTGAATGGATCTCCTCATTTAGATTTTAAATAAATGCCAATATATCTACATTCAAATAATATGAAAAATTATTATGTTTTGATTTTAACTTATTTCAAACTTAATTTACGTTTGGTTGTTTTATTCTAAGTGAAATGTGAAAAGCGTATTTCGCAAAAACCAATTAATAAACAAATAAAAATTATACATAAACAAATTTTATAATAATTTTAAAAAATAAATTAAAATTCTAAAATTTAAATAAAACCAATTGTTTTAATATTTTAAGAATGATTTTTTTTTATTATTAATGAATTCTCTAAACATATTTTACATAAAAATATTTGTTCATTATCATCGGTGCTCCAACAGTTGCCATCACTGGGTTCTACAAATATTTCACAATTTGCATTTGTGGAATATCCAAAACATAAACGCCACATATCAAATTTATTTAAAATTAATGATAAACTCTTCATATCAGTAATTTCCTGTGTTAGAGACAATGTTTGAATAACACTTGCATTGAAAATTAACTCCACCAAACCCTCAATATAAATGCAAACCATTTTTGTAACTTGCAACGTCGAAAGATCCATGTAAGAGAAGCACATCTTAGAGAGATTTGGACTGCGGTGTATACCCCACAGAGAACTGGGCATTAAAATATCATAAGCATTATTATAAAGTAATTCAAATAAATTAATTATTTGCGTCTTTGCCAAATGCTGACTGTTATTATCGTTATTGGTTACAGGCATTTCAGCAGATTCATCATTGGACTCAACTAGTACAAAATCAATTATTTGATTCTCCGATTCATTTGTTGTTTGTTCTTGGCTTGCAAAGTTTTCAACATCATCTTCCATATTAACATCAGTGATTAATTTTGACTCATTTTCTAGCTGTTCTTCCGCCGTAATAAGATCAGTTATTTGTTCAGTTATTGAGTTATCACAAATATGTAATTCTTTGGGCAAGTTGTGGTTAGGGAGGCGGGTTTTTACTTTGTATGTAAGCTAAAATGTAATAGTAGTAGAAAATAAAATATATCCTAAAATCTTATAAAAAGGCGGTTATTCCAATTAAGACATCGTATTTTAAAAATAAAACTTATTTCGTAAAAAGAGAAGTTCACATTTCTATTTAATTTAAAACCAATTTAACCTATTGTGTGCTTTGTCCTTTACTTCTTTACTTAACTTGAGGGTTACACGATCAAGTTTTGGCTATCAAGTTTTAATACACTCAAACTTTTTTACCAATACACTCAGGCCCGTTTTCACAACTTTCCGATAGCTTAAAGTAGACTTTAAACGGTCAATTAAGGTCCATCCTACTTGGTAGGTAAAAGTAAAGTTGCAATAATGGAACAGGTTTTATACGTCCGATAAAATCCTACCTTTAGCTATCGGTAAGTTGTGAAAACGGGCCTCATACTTTTAAAAATTGATACGAACTTGCCTCTAAAATTCTTATGTTTTGAGTGTATCAATTTTCGTTCAAGAAAACAGCTTATTACAAATCTTTTGAAGTTGTTTTTGTTTTTTTTTCACAAATATTTTGCCGGCAAAAGCTGAAGTTCTTTTTTTTTTACAAATTGTTGCGGGAATTTTAAAATTTTAACTAAAAACCTAAAAAAGTAGTGAAATATGTTTATCAATAAAATTAATATTAATAAAATTAATAAGCAAAATGATGTTCTGCGATTCATAGAGCTGTACAGAAGCCATGAAATTTTATAAAACATGAATCTTTCATCATATAGGCGAAATGATTTGAAAATAAAAGCCTACGAGTCTATAGCTTCTGAAACAAAAATGCCAGTGGAAGAAGTAAAGAAAAAAATAAAGTCCCTTCGAACAGCCTACAGTGCAGAAAAATCAAAAGTGGAAAATAGCAAAACATTTTGAGTAGTTTTCTCGGCGACGACATCTTGAAAAAGTAAATTGCTTTCAACTTGCGTGCAGCCTACGTCACAGCTGTCAACTTCTGCATATTTTGACAATCAGTATATGTAAAAGACTATCAATAAAATCTTGATCGTGTGGCTGCACTGTAACCGTATAGCAGTGAAGGGCACACACATACTATCGCATTTATGCTTGTGTTGACGAAATAACAACAAAGCAACAGCCGAACGTACATTGTCACAGACCTCACAAAGAAGTTTATAGTGTACACGTGTCGACGTCACACAAGCAGCATTTTTATTCCTATGCACGCGTACATAGGATTTGCAAATGTGCCCTTCACTGCCGTATAGGTACATATCACACTTGCTCGAAATTTTTAGATTTTCATTTTTTGGAAAATATGGACACGGTATGAAATTTTGAGTTTATACAGTATTGTTAATCAAATGCGATATATATATGGGCATTTCCAGCGAAAAGTCTACTTTTTCTAACGTAACGCCAATAAGAAATTAAAATTGTTTTTTAAAAGTTGTATACATATCGTCAGCTCAGAATTGGTTTGAACTACCGACCATTTTTAAAAAAATTGACTTAGGTATGGGGTATATATATTTTGAATACCCCCTTTTTGAATCCAAAATCAGTTTGGCGAAATTTTTTGTGGTTTCTGAGATATAAAGCATTCACTCAGGACATTGCATGTTGAATTTTTTTTATGTTTTGAGGTCAAATATTAACGATAATTAAAAAACACCAGTTGTAGAACCAAAAAGCTGAAGAAAGATATTAAATTTCCCGTATTTCCAATTTTGGTACTATTTTTCCCCAAATTATAGTATCAAAAATTGCAAAATGCAAAATGTTTTGTAAAAAAATACCAAAAATTGTTACGATTTTCACCCCTTAAACGTTCGAATTTCGAAAAAGTACCAAACTTGTATTCGTATTTTTTTGATAAGTTTCGAATGTGGTATAAACTTATTTCTAGGTTTATTGGATCAAAAGATAAAAGAGCCGAATTTCAAAAATGTACCACACAACTGTCCACTTATTTTTTAAAAGAACAACGATATTTATTACAGTTTTTTTGTATCTCTTTTAGTTGTGGAGATAAAAGGTTTCCGAATTTACTCTTTTTTACCCCCTAAACATTCGAAAAATCCCGTCTTAGTGCATCGATTTAGGGAGAGATCCACCTCCGGTCCAAATCTCAAGTCTTCAGCTTCAGTCGCTTAGGCTGTACGATGATGAATGAGTCAGTCACTCACGCAATAAGTAAACGTATGCAGCACAAAAAGCCAATTTTTTAATTTTTTGTTAGAGAAGTGGCGTATGCGGCAAAAACGAGATTTTTAATTTTCAAAAAAATACTATTAAATTCTAACTTTATTCATGAAAGTGCGCAAAAATTTACATTTTTCTTCAAAACATATACCGGAAGCAGTGGTAAAAATATAAAAAAATTCTATCGGGTACATTTTGAGAAATCTTCATGTAAATCTTCTTTGTCCTTTTTCTCCACTCCGACTTTTTTGCATATGCGCCAAACCAATTCTGAGCTGACGATATGTATAATTTACTTTTTATATTTTGGTGTAAAGCGCAACAAGATCTTTATTTAGTAACAAAAGTGATAACATTTTCGCAACATGGGCCACCTCCACATCTAGATGGAAAACTAAAAAGTGACGTATGTATTTAATTTATTTATTACAAATTCTGTATTTATTTATTTCATGCACAGTAATATATAAAAGCCTTCTAGGCCAATTAACATATATTATAAAGATATATTCCTGAATACAAATACAATTTAATTTTAATACATAGTTATAAACATACTTTTACTTTTAACTAAAAAAAAACTCCTTCAATGGCTCCCCAGGCAAAAAACAAAAAAGTTATAAAAAAAAAGATCGTATGGAAATGTAGTCCAATAAGAAGTAGTACGTCTAATTGTTTTATTTTATATATCCAACAAGAAAAGGAAGCGTAAATAAAAGTTTAAAATATGTATATATAAAAAAAAGAAGTATGTAGTCTACAAAAATGACAAGTGACTAAGAAGATTTAAACGAAAAACATTATTCGTATCTGAAAACAAACCAAGTTCAAGAGGTAAGATGTTCCAAAAGCGCGCAATTCTTATAACAAATGACCTTTCAAATACAGAGTATATAATCCTAGGAATAATTATTTGTGAATTTCTACTCGAATGAGAAAATATAAATTCAGACCGAAGTTGCACAGGCAAACCACTTCTAATTACCTTGTAGAAATTCAATAGATTACGATATAAAATAAAACTCTTGAAAGAACCACCCAAGAAACATCGAACATAATCTGATACAGTAGAATCCCGATAATTCGTTATCGCAAGGGACCGGCAATTTCTTACGAATTATAGAGGTTTTCGATTTAGCGGGGTTTAAATAAAATAAATCCAATTTATTTACTAAAACGAAAAAAAAAAACAATTGTTAAAAATAAAATATATAAAAATTATTCATGTAACAAACTGATCTTAAAAAAATAAATCCACACACAAGCAAAACCCCACGAAAAAATAAAATAGTGGTAAACACAAAATCATTCTTTCCATGTTTTTGTTGTTTTTATTACGAATTATAAGTGGTAGTTATCAAACAATTACGATTTATAAGAGGCAAAGAAGATTTTATATGCAAAAAAAAATACGAATTAGCGAGGGGACCAAAATGTATGGACATTTTACGAATTAAGGAGCTGTTTTTAAGGGACCGACAGTTTATTACGAATTATGGGGAATTACTATTTATCGGGGTACGAATTATCGGGATTTGACTGTATATGCATTCTACTTCGAACATTGTACACATTACGGACGATCATGTTCATAATACGTTTCAATCTAGAAACAAAATAAGCCACCGTACCAAAAAAATAACCTCAAGTCCATACATTACATGAGGCATCGAAATTTTATGTGCAATAGTGTTCCTTACGTGAGCTGGTAAAAAAAAAACTCCAATTGAATAAAGCCTACATAAAATACCAAATACTTTGAAACTTACACCATCAATATAATATTCAAAGTTAAGACGATTATTAATATAAACTCCTGCAATCTATCAACAAAATCAGTAATAGAATAGAAACAGTCAACTCCGGTAAATTAAAATTTTCAAATAATATCTATCCCCTTAGTTTTAGAAGAATTTACCATCAAATTATTAGCGGTAGGCCATTGCAGGAAACGACGAGGAGCATAGTCAATACAATATTGTAAAATATCACTATAATCTGCACCAGTTCGAATCAAAAGCATGATATCATCTGCAAATAAAAACGATTTACAAATGGCCGTATCAATGCAATCAGGAAGATCATTTATGTATAACATAAAAAGAAGCGGACCCAAAACGGAACCCTGAGGAACACCAGACGAAAGAGGTAGTAAGCTTGAGTATGCTCCCCTAATATCCACAAACTGAAAACTATATCCACAACTGAAAACTTGCCTACAGGCTGAACTCGAAAATTTAAACAAGTTTTTCAACTTATTAATTAGAACACAAAAATCTACTGAGTTAAACGCCTTAGACAAATCGAGAGATACCATAGTCGTCAAATTGCCCTCATTCAAATCACAACGAATATCATCAGTTAAGTTAAGTAGAAACGAAGTATATGTATATGAGAACAAAAACAAGAATGTATTTATTTATTTAATATATTTAGGTCTATGGATAAATCCTTACAGCCTAATACAAATGAATATTTAACTTAAGTATAATATTACGTTTAACAATATTTAAATCTAGAGAAAAATCAATAAATTTAAACATTTCATTAAAGCAACAACACAGTTTTCTAAATGGGTCTGCCATAGCATAGTTAGTTCGGAAAGTTTTTATAAATAAGGGATAATAGTACCGTACCGTACGTCGTGGAATGTTAAATGATAAACTACTTAATAAAAAATTCGAGCATACTTTTCCATTTATTAAGTTAATTACAAATGAGACATTTAGCATAACTCTGAGACTTTTCAGTGTTGGCAAACGTATTAAAGATAATCTTGTAGAATATGAGGGGAGATTATCATATACTCGATATGTATCTCTCAGGCAAAAAAGCAAGAATTGATTTTGAATGGATTCAATATGATCACTATGAACCATATAATGTGGATCCCATACAATCGAACCGTAGAATGGGAAATTAACTGCCTGTTTAACGATATCGAACGTCATCGTTCGCTTAGAAAATAACATTAAAAACAAAAACAAACTTCGAACAATGTTCGATTTTTGTTTTAAATGTAATTTTCTATGCGAACGATGACGTTCGATATCGTTAAACAGGCAGTAAGTTTTATTTAACAGGGGTGTGCTGGAAATCGTAAACGTAAAACGCAAGAATTTAAACAGTCGTTTTTAACCCATTTGGCGCTGCTGTACTCATTTGAGTACAGCTTAACTTTTATCAACAATTTTAAGATTTTAAACGTTTCTGGATTTTTTTACGCTTTAAGCTAAAAAGAAACGTGCTTTTTATTAAAATAAAATTAAAAAAATTTCTTTATATAAAAATTAAGTTCCACAAAATTGACCTTAATTTATATAAAATTAATGTGTTGAGATAACGACAGATATTTCTATTTTTTTTATCCGTAATTGTATGGCTTGTTTCCTTTTTATTTATTTTTTTTAAAGTGAGCATTCGTATAAATAAAATAAATGAAAAATAATTGGTCTGCCGTATATTTTTACAAAGTTATCGTAATAAAAATACAACTGTACTCAACTGAGTACAGCGGCGGAATCCCTATACAAATTGTGTCATACTGTAGTTGTAAAAATTGCACAAAAATTAAATTATACTTAAATATTCGATGGGTTCTAAACGTTTTAACGCTTGTATTTTGTATTGATAGCGAATCTTTGTATGTTTTTTGTTTTATGTTATCAGTTGAAGAAGAAGATGCCATGGAGAACATGGTTACGGTCAATCCAGGTACATACATAACATTGAACGGCAGCGAGGATTATCCATTGCAAAAAGGAAAAAGAAGCTGTAGTGAACTACAACGTAGCACAAGTGGTATCAAAGATCCTCTTTTACGACTAGCACAAACACGAAGATATCAAGAAGGTTTTTAGTTATATAAACCTATTATTTGCGTATATTAGAGAAGATATTTTACAAAGAACTGATAATTTTTTTTTATCAGTAAAACTGTATATGCTTATCAAAACAATTGGCATAACTTCCCATGTGACGCCAGGCTTATTGATATTATGTGTATATCAGCTATCCAAAGGCATATTGATATTGTGTATATCAGTTACCCAAAGGATATTTACATTGGACTTACGATAATGTTAGAATAGAAACATTATCAAAATCAATGTCTAGGCAAAGATATCCAGACATCAAACTGAATCTACATCTCGTAAAACAATTTATTCCTATTAATGAACGAGTCGCTTGCATGAAATAAGGCAAATTGATATCATGGATAAATTTTTATTACAACGTTATATTACAAGGTTCAATTGAAGGCATCTTTCATCATTGGAACTAAGGTTACCTCAAGATGGTATAGGTTTTTACCCTTAAAAAGAAGAAAAGCAATTAGGATGTGTTTTATGTTCTGTAAGAATTCGTTGGCGATGCAAAAAATGTTTAATAACGTTATGTAATGAATAACAATGTTCTAAAATTTTTCACCTATATCCCGCCGCTGTACTCGGTTGAGTACACCCCTCCTACACCAACCATTCCTAATTTTTAAAATTTTTTTTATACCTATATGCTACTTTAGTCTGCATAAGATTTCTGTAATAAAAGAATTTAATGATCAATATCATATAAATATTTCTCTATTTAACAGAATTTTATAACAAAAAGTAATTTCAATTTTTGGGAATACAAAATTTTAATTTCAAAAGATTTTGCTATTCGTGCTTAATTCCCAGTTTTTATTCTTGACAAAAACACTTGAAATTTATTGTTGATGGGATAAGCTATTCCTATGCATTTCACTGGTTGCTTAGGCCAGATCATCAGGAAACTTCATCCATAAAGATTTTAGACAAACTAAAGATATTAAACCAAATAAAACTGTTAAACGTATAAGAATTATAGCAACAGTTCTACTTGTAACAATATCAAAGCTTGAACAAAACACATCAACAATAAACAACAGTGGGTTTATCTCATCTTACATTCCCCACTACAATTAGTTGAGAGAATTTCAACGTTTAACAGTTTTATTTGGTTTAATATCTTTAGTTTGTCTAAAATCTTTATGGATGAAGTTTCCTGATGATCTGGCCTAAGCAACCAGTGAAATGCATAGGAATAGCTTATCCCATCAACAATAAATTTCAAGTGTTTTTGTCAAGAATAAAAACTGGGAATTAAGCACGAATAGCAAAATCTTTGAAATTAAAAATTATAAAAATTAGATTCATAGTGTATTAAAAACAACTTCAAAATTCTTGCGTTTTACGTTTTCGATTTCCAGCACACCCCTGTAAAGCTGTCTGGTTATTTTATAATAAAAAGAAACCATTTTTTTTATACAGTTTTACTTTTCTTTAAATTCGTTTTGTACTAAAAACCCAAATAAATAACTATAAAATTTAAATATCGAGGGTTATTTTTCAAATAGTGCTATCTGAAAAATCACAATTTTACAGGAGAACTGATTTTTTCGATAACTCTAGGAGTAATAACTAAACTTTATTTTACAATGTTATTAAAAATGAACCTCTTAATTATACATATATTAATTTTTTTTTTAATTCCAGATATTCGCGCTTATACATATGTCTGATAGCACTATTTACAAATTAAAATTTTATCGACTTGAACATTGAAATATGCAGATAGCACTATTTGAACAAAAATAAAATGAGCTGTAGTGAATACTTTTTGAGACTTTAGCATAAGTTACGCGAATTTTTATTAAAATAATTAGTAAAATTTAAAGAAACGCATAATCATGTTAACTGAACTCGAAATTAAGTTAAAATTTTACACTAATGTTTATTGAAAAGCATTAAATAATTTAACTTTATCCACATATTTTAAATTATCATAAAAATAATGATATTCTTGCGAAATAGCAGACTTCAATGCTTTGGAAATGCATCCGTTTGCTTAGTTGAAAATAACGTGGGCCAGATTATAAGGGTTTCGCTTCTATTTATATGATCGCTGCACTAAGTGGGAAATTTGGAAAAAAAAAAATGGAAATAATTCTATATTTTATAAACGGTTGGTCCGATTGGAATGCAGTTTGAGGTGAAAATTAAAAAGTTGTAGTCGAGTTTAGGTCATGGATCATCTCAGGTATAACAAAAACTAAAAACGATCCTTAATTCTTAATTTTAGCTGGATGCTAAAAATAATTTTTTAGAGAAATGCGGTTGCCGAGAACTCCATAATTGGTCCAGTATTTTAGAAATATAAGACTCAAATTTATCATAATTTGTTCGAAATATGTTTTTGTGAATTATCAACAAGATTTTGTTTGTCGTGCTTAATTCCTAATTTTTATTTTTGATAAAAGTACTGAAATTTATTGCTGATGGGATAAGCTATTAACATACACATTTCACTGGTTGCATAGGCCAGATCATCAGGAAACTTCATCCAAAGATTTTAGAAAATTTAAAGATATTATACAATAATTAGTATTGTGGTTATTTTGTTGAACTATTTATGGTTTTTAATCCAAATTTTTTAATATTTTTAATTAGGCTTAAGTTCATGAAATTTAATTTTTCATTAAATTATTTTTATGAAGAAAGGAATTTAACAACATGAAAATTAATTAAAATTTGTATTGATAATCTTTCATTCTTGACGTGGCTGGGGCTCGAACCCCGGCCGGCAGGTTACCATGACATGTTTCGATTGCAACCACTCAATCTCCTCAGATGGATTTGCCGTCTTACACTCGCAGCCATCGACGACTGCTGACGTCAATAGTCAAACATCAATCCTTAAACCAAATTGTATTCTAACATTTGGTAGATCAAAATTTGCTTTCCTGAATGATTATCCATTTTAATTGATTTTACATGTTTTTTCCTTCCTTCCGTTTTTTCGTACTTTTGTCAATAATTTTTCTTGAAGTCCAAGTACATTTTTTGTTTCTTCATTTTGTCTTTTTTTCTGTTAACCTTTTTCAGCACAACTTGAAGGACAAATGTACACATAGAGCTCGTGCCTTAGCTTTAACAATAATTAGTATTGTGGTTATTTTGTTGAACTATTTATGGTTTTTAATCCAAATTTTTTAATATTTTTAATTAGGCTTAAGTTCATGAAATTGAATTTTTCATTAAATTATTTTTATGAAGAAAGGAATTTTACAACATGAAAATTAATCAAAATTGTTATTGATAATCAAGAATGAAAGAAGAAAGGAATTTTACAACATGAAAATTAATCAAAATTGTTATTGATAATCAAGAATGAAAGATTATCAATAACAATTTTGATACATTTTCATGTTGTAAAATTCCTTTCTTCATAAAAATAATTTAATGAAAAATTCAATTTCATGAACTTAAGCCTAATTAAAAATATTAAAAAATTTGGATTAAAAACCATAAATAGTTCAACAAAATAACCACAATACTAATTATTGTTAAAGCTAAGGCACAAGATATTATACAAATAAATTCGCTTAACAGTTTTATTTGTATAACATCATGTACAAGTAAATTTTGGCCATGACTTTGTCTAAGGTGGTCCATTCGGACGGTCCAATTTTGAGCGAATCGTTCGACTTTGTATGACCCGATATGTGTATAATAATTGTGCAGTTTGAATACTAAAGCGGCTCATACACTTGCAATAAAATTGTTTAATTTTACGTATTGTACAATTATATCGCCAATGTGTATGCGATATTCGATGGCAGCACAATATATTGACAACAATCAAAAGACTTTTGATTTTTATTGCACAACGAAAAGAAAGTGAAATGTGTCGGCAACATTGTACAATGCTGTTTATGTTATTCCTACAGTTTATGTTCACCTTTTTATTGAACTAGCTTAACCCGGTGTGCTTCGCTACCCCCATCGTTATAAAATATATAAGTTTTTAAAATATATATTAACAAAAATGTATTTATTAAATTATTAACTGCTTCGTAGTAAGAGAATTCCGTGGCATTCAGTAGTTTAATTTTATGGGGGTATTGCTCTCCCTCCGTCAACAACGCCCATTTTTCTTTTAAAATTTACCATAATAGTGGATTTTTCCACGTTTGAAGACTCTAGCTATTATAGTTCTTCAGTAACGTGATATTTAATATTTGCATCCTATGGGGGGTACCACTTCCACCTCTGCTATTTTATTTCAATTTTGTGGCTCAGAAGATCCTACTACCAAAAGTTCAACAAAATGCTTGCAGCGGCTCTTCAAATATGAGATATTTTTTTTTTGACATCAACAAAAAAATATGGCACCGCCCCTTTGTCCAACCACACCTTTTTGAACCCAACGACACATTAATTCAGAACAATAGCCTTCTGTGAAAATTTAGTGACGATCGGTTCAGTAGTTAATTAGATATAACGTTTTTTACTTTTTCTATAAAGGGGCGGGGCCACGCCCACTTTTTTAATTAAACGTATTTCTGTTCATGCCAACAACAAATATACCAAATATTATCGCCGTAGGTCAAAAAATGTCATAAATAACACGAATTTAAAATTTGGGTTGTATGGGCGTGGCATCGCCCCTTTGCCCAGTCACAATTTTATATAGCCTAATGTCTCTTCCAGGGTCACAGTTACATGCTGTGAAAATTTCAAGTTCATCGGTCAAGTGGTTTGGCCTCCTATAAGGCACAAATATATATACATATATACAAATATATATACATACATTCACTTTTATATACATAGATGAATGAAACCATTGTGCGACTAATATCATAATATAGGACAAAATTGAAATAATATGGCGAATATCATATACAATAATATTGCAAGTGTATGGGCCGCTTAAGACCCGTGCTTGGTAGCCATTATATTTCTAAAAAACACAAATTTTAGGGAATGTTCGGCTGTTTTTTTGGGAATTATGGGATTCGTTTGGTAAGTTTAATAAAATTTTGAGCTGGTTTGTATTAAGCATTAAAACATGTATTTACTTGTAAAATTTCATTAAATAATATTAGCTAACAAAGATTATATTAGATAAATTAAAATTTATATTGTTTACAAAAACTTATAAAACAATTTTTTGCAGTTTTTTGCAATATTTCTACAACGAGTTTAAAAATTATATTAGTTTATGAAATCTAGACACAATTCCCAACCCTTTGATGTATAATATGTCTACTTTCTAATAACCATTTTATCATTTTATTATATGAAGAAATATTTTTTATGTAAATAGCACTTTTTTACAAAGAAAAAAGAACGTGTGTGTTAGATAGCACAAACAATATTTATGAAAAAAAAAACGTTTAGGGAAAAATTTTTTTCAAATTTAAATGACAGATGAGCCTTCCGTCAGTGAACACGTTTCTATAAAAAAAAAAATTTTTGAAAAAAAAACCCTCGATATACAAGTTTGTTTTCAAAATCTCGATTATTCATGTCCAAAAAAAATAATGTTTTTGTATAATTAATTTTCTTAAAAAAATTATAAATAAGTTGCCGTTTTTTACAAAAAGTTGCCTTAATTACAAAAAGTTGTCTGACTTACCCCCGGTTTTCACAACTTTCCGATAGCTAAAGGTAGGATTTTATCGGCCGTATAAAAAGTGTTTCATCATTAAAACTTTACTTTATCCTACCAGGTAGGATTAATGAACCTTTCTTTAACTTATCGCTCACTTCAGGCCAAAGTAAAGTTGTTAAAATGGAACACTTTTTAAACGGCCGATAAAATCCTACCTTTAGCTATCGGTAAGTTGTTAAAACGGGCCTAAAGGTTTCAGCTTATATTTCCACTAGTGACCTTAATGTTTTCTTAAAAAAGTTAAGAGACTAGAAAGAATGGTCCAGTGTTAAAAAAAAATGCAGTCAAAATAGAAAAAGTCATAAAATTGTTCTTTTTCTTCGACTTCATAATTTTTCTGAAGTTTTAGATATATAAGTAAGCTAATAGGGCCTAAATTTTTCCATTGTAAATTAAAAACACATTTAATTACATTTTTTCCCAACGTTTCGTCAATTTTTTGTTGACTTCTTCAGGGGAACATTTTCTTTTAAAGTGTGTATATATGTATAACATTAGATAAAATATGAGTAAACGAAATAATTCTTAATTATGAAATTTGTTATTGACATTATTTTAATTTTAATTTGTGTAATTTAAACTTGGTCGTTAATAAATTATCCTATTGCCACTCTGTGAATTTTTCATTGGCCAAACAAAAACTGTTGCTTTCACTTCTGATTTGTAAAACAAGTCAAAAGCAAAAAAAAAAGGAAAAGTTATGCAACACAAAGTACTTCAATGCAGAACCAAGTTAAGTAGCTCAATAAGATATTTTCGAGATCTGTGTAGCAAATCGTTCATTCATAAAAATTGGCGACTAGGGTGACCGCAACTCTGAACTATTCTATATCTCAGTTTATTCATTTGAAAAGTTTGTATGTTTCTATGTTTGTAAGTGATAATCTCCGGGACTGCTGGGCCGATTTAAAAAATTTCATCCACAAAATGAAGAATGGAACCTACTAGCCTATGGCCGGGCTATATAAGGTTCCACTAAAGTGCTTAGGATAGGGTCCAGGGCGCTAAACCTCATATTCTCACCTCACTCATGTCTCCAAAATTAAAAGAGACAGAAAACAAATGTGATAATTATCGTTGTTTTTTAGAAAAAAAAAAAGCGGACAGGTGTCTGGAACTTTTTGAAATTCGGTGAATGAGAATCTGTAAGAGGGGCTTTTTGGAACTTTATTCACCCTTATCCTGTTTGGCTAAATTAAAATACGCCTGCGACTGTTTGGTAATAGATTAAAGACAACTTTTTTCATTTAATCTATAACCAAACAGTCGCAGGCGTATTTTAAAATCGCCAACCACGATAGGGGTGATTGTTCTTTAATTGGTGCTTTTTGAATTTCCGTTAAAATGGGCAAAGTCCCGAGTGAATACGAATCTGTAAGAGGGTCTTTTTAGTATTTTTTGTTCTTTAACTGGTACTTTTTGAATATTGGACCTAGAAACATAAAATTATACATGCAAAGCCCTGAGTGAATGAGAATCTGAAGAGGTATTTTTTTTTAACTTAGGATTGGGTTCAGGGCCACTAAAACTCCTATATTCAGAAAATATTCAGGGGTGCCATAGATTCCAAGTCGGTTTTGCAAACCAATATTGATTTCATTTGGTGTCATATAAACAAGTCGGATTTGTTATTTTCGAACACAAATAAAACCGATATTCGATTGGCTCATGTGTTTACAGCTTTAAATGCAATTTTTGTTTGACAATTTTGTAAATTATGATTTTTGTGCTAAAATATTGTTAACCGAATGCGAAAGCGACCAAGAGGGGACATACGGAGAATTACTGCCACTCCGAAAATATCTAACTAATTTTGATCAGATCAGCGGGACAGATGTGCAATTTCAACTTTGATGAAATCAAAATAAAGCGACTAAAGTTTCCTTGGATAGTAGGCCTCCGGCCGGGCGCAACGATTTTCTCTTCTTTGGTACAACAAATACCGGCTTCGCTAACTAAAGCTTCACTGCCTAGCCGGTTTTCCTCTGGGCGCTAGAATTTTCTCCTCTATGGTATAACAACACCGGCATTACTTTTAACATTAAGTAAAACTTCTATGCATAGCAATCAAAAACTCCCAATTTTTAATTTAAAAATAAATTTTGTAAATCCAAAAAGATATATTCAAAAGATACCGATTTAGGTCGTATATGTTCGAAAATGTAGTGGAAAATCGCATTTCCCTTTATATGAAAACTTCAGAGGCTCATAGGTCGAAAACTATGCGTTTCCGAGAATTGTTCGTATATTTTATTCTTATTTTTCAATTTTCTTTCGCCTTATTTAAATCTTTTTTGTTCTGAGCTGCGTTGGTAACCTTAAATAAATATACCTTTTTGCTTATTATTTTATCTAGTTCGAATCGCTTTTAATATCCCTTATAACCATATAGGTTACAAAAATTAAGCTTACCAACTCTTTTTCCGTTGTCATTTCCAAGCATGGCAGAGCATCTGGATTTAATTTAGGCCGATCTCTATTAATTTTATATATTCTACCATTTATGCAATGATCAAATGTAAAAACAACATCATCAGGTCTAAAATGCAAATGACAAACTCTATCCGTAGATCTTAAAGTGCGAACTTTTGGCAAAGCCTTGACCCACTGTGCGAAAAGGGTTTGTTCCTTAAAAAAGAAAGCAAACATTTTTAATATTTTAATGCAAATTCTTAAGCCAATTTAAAAACCCCTTACCTTAGGCACTAAAAACATTGTTCTATTTGGTTGATCCTTATTTTTAACATCACAAAAGGGCACAAAACATGTTCTCATTTCATTTATTTATGAATAGAAACAACTATTTAAAGCAATTTAAAGAAGAAAGCACTACCTGAAACAACTTGTTCAATCAAAATAAACAAAATATTTAACCAAGGTATATGTACACAAGGTAAACTCGTTGGCCCATATGTTTGTCAGCTGATTACCCCTAGTTGGAACCCAAACGTCAAATTTCGTGTATATGAGCCAAAATTTGTACATGTGTGCGTTAAATTGTTTTTGTTTTATATGAAGACAATTTTGACAACTTGGTTCCTTTTATAGAGCAGCATGTCTACACTCCCAAATGAGTCTACCTTGTGTAAATAGTATACCTTGATATTTAACAGTATAACCTAGTCTTGCCAGATGGTTTAATTTTTTTCTGTTTTACAAGAATTTTCAATGCTCGTCAAGAATCGAAAAAAAATATATCGTCAGCAAAAATGCAAAAATGTTAACAAAATATTTAAAATCGTGTTTTTCATTGGTTAATTTGAATGCCATTGAACTACATGTCTTGATAAAATTTTACACTTCTGCGACCAAAAATTACGCTTCTATTAACAAAAAACAAAGGGACGTAACTATAAGAGTGCCTGGGTTATAAATGCAAAATTACGTAATAACCCATTTTTTTCTATCAAAATATAATGAAATGATTTCCTTTTAACATTGTTTAAGAATTCGATGGACAACTTATCAATGCATTTTTTCTGACATGGTTATAGTTTTCATTTTATAAAGTTTTTTGTTTCTCCTGTAAAATTATATTTTTGTTAGTTACGCTTTTTTGTATTTTAGCTAACGATGTGTACATATATTGTCAACCTTTTTTAAAGCTCAATCAAAAAACCATTTATTTTTTTTTTTTATTTTTTTACAGTTTTTCTTAATGCTTCTTCTTCACTCTGCAAAGTTTTCTTTGAAACTATTACGTTTAGATGTTGACAAAATTTCAACATGGCCGCCAAAAATTAAAAATGTTTAATATTTCTACAAACATGCTTCATATGCTTATCGAAACAGCAAACACCTCAATTAGTCTTGAGGCTTCAATTTGAGGAATAAATCCTATTTACACGATGCAAGTCTTATTTTTAAGATTGTTACCTTACAGGCGTGAGTGACGAGGGGAAAAGAAACGAGTACATAGCTTGATATTATTTTCAAATTCGTTTTGTTTCCTCATTCGTGATGAATAAAACGCACACTGTGTGTGTACTTCATACATAAAAATGTAATATTTCAGCAATTATACTTGCATTTTGTGAATGCCAATGAAAGTTCAGAGAAGAAAATATGATAAGTTTATCAATAAGACTTGCATCGATCAAATTGATACATGGGAAGTTTTTAATCAAGATGTTTTATTGAATGTCAACAAGTTTGCAAATTCCAGAAGGTTCCAACCCTGCTCACTGGGTACGCTGCACATAAAAAAAAATCAACTACTACATGACCTACTCACTCCTCAAACACACATGCACTATAAAAATTATACTTTATTTTTCCATTTTATACTTTCCAGGAAGCAGTTGTTATGCCTACCCCTTCGCCCACCCTGCCGTGTCACAAAAATATCCATACTCCATTTATTTGTGACCCACATAACCACCCGACTTCTCCAAGCTTAACTTACCTTCACGCCATCAATCCTTCTAAGTTCAATCCAAAAAATTCAATGATTGTCATTAAACATTCCAATTACATATTGTATTAAAAAAATAAACAAATTAAATTTTCTTAACCTATCCGTTATACAGTTATAATTATAACATTAAAAAAAACCGAACAATAAAAAAAAAATATTAAAAAAAAAACTTATTAACAAATTTATAATACCAGATACGTACAGCAAAAGATTCTTTATATCTATTAGGTAATCTATTAATTTTCTTCACACCACTACTAACAAAATTTTTCCTTCCTAGTTTATTATTAATTATTGTTTCTTAATATTTGTACTAAATCTAATATACATACTACATGTACCAAATAGATATAAAGAATCTTTTGCTGTACGTATCTGGTAGTATAAATTTGTTAATAAGTTTTTTTTACCTTCATTACCTAAACCAAACCAAATAAGAATTCGTAAATTTTTTTTTGCGTTTTATTGTTTGTTTATAGTTTTACAACGTATATAAAAAAAAAAAAAAAAAACATTTTTATTCGGCACGGTATAATTTAATTTATTTATTTATATATCCAATTCAAATTTTTTAATTTATAATTTTATTTATTTATCCAATTCAAATTTTTTTAGTTCTATTGTACATATAACAATTTCTTATTTATTTTTAATATCCTTGACTTCTATTTTATGTTTGTAAAGTTTATTTATTTATTTAATTTTTTTTAATTGCATGTTTTGATTTATTTAGTAATTATTTGTATGTATACAGTTTTTTTAATTATTTATTTTATTTATTTATTTCACTGTTCATATGTGTCTAAATTATTTTTATACTCTCCACCACAATTAGTTGTGAAGAGGGTATATTAAGTTTGTCATTCCGTGTGAAACTTTTTTATTATTCATCTCAGACCCCATAAAGTATATATATTCTGGGTCCTTGAGTAATTCTAAGTCGATTTAGCCATGTCCGTCTGTTGAAAACACGCTCACTTTCGAACAACTCAAAAGAAATGAACAAACATGGTGCCAAATTGCTTGTAGTTACCCTAAGCAGTTTGGGATTGAAATCCAGCAAAATCGGTTCAGTAGGACCAGAGCTATGAATCAAAATGTGGAACCACCACCTAAAAAAATTGATAATTTTATTACAAAAAATAACATAAATGCTGGAACAAGGCACGGAATGAGATAAGATTTTGCAAAAATTTGTTTTATTTGACTGGAATACACGCTGTCTAATTTCGTGACGATCGGTCCATAATTTACCCTAAGCCCCATACAAACAATACTCCCGGAAAACAGTTTAGTACACCTAAAACCATAATTAATAATGCTAGCAGAACAGAAATTGGTACGTCACAGTTTTAAAGGACTAGAAATGACGCTGTGAAATTTCGTGATGATCGGTCCATAATTTACCCTAGGCTCCATATAAACCCTACTACCGGAAAACAGTTTGGTCGCCTAAAACCATAATTAATAACAAATCGTCACAGTTTAAGATAATAATAACATCATACAGATATTACTCCTTAAACATGCGAACTGTCGGTGGAAGGTATCAAAGATTCGGCACAGCCGAATATAGCACTCTAACTTGTTTTTATTTATTATTGCATGACTTTTTATATTAAACAGTTAATTATTTTTTTAATTTAATTTTAATGATGTGCATGTATGTATTTGTATTACTTTTATTTACGTTAAGTAAAATCCATTTTGCTATTTTAAGATAAATACTTACTTTAAAATCGCCAATTCACATATCAACGTTTAAATAAAACTTCTTACACTCACACACAAAATTATAATTTCCACATACAAATTTTATTTTTGATAATTTTTACACATTTCTGGTTTTGTGAAAAATTTCGGTTTTTTTGTCAAGAATATTTACAGCCTTAAGTAAAACAAGTATAACTAGCCATTTTTTAAAAAATTAGCCTCACGGTTCAGTTAGTATAGACTTCGATCCTCAAGTAGGAACTTTGAAATACTCAAAGCATCAGATATCATTATTAATTTGAAAATTTTTATTAACCAACAAATAATAATAATTATCGAATAAATTGTGCAATAATAGAGCTTAAGATAAAAATAGTCTTTGAGTAAATACATTACTTCAAATAGCTTTGTTATACTTTGCGCTAAATATAAGCAAATTAATATATGATATCTGTGATTTAAGTACCTGATGGGGGAGGAAGTGGATATAATAGGGTTAGATTAGTTACTCATTTTAGATTAGTCGATTAGTGCAATATTAGTTACAGGAAACCGCAATATTAGTCTTACGAATATACTGTGATCTAAATCTGTGATATAAATGTTTGATTTGTGATGTCCTTTTTCTTATTAGTGGTTTAAGAATGTATTTTAGTGCAATATAGCTTAATTAATCTTTATTGCATTATTATTCAATCTTTTAAATTCTGAAAAGAAAAAAAAGGAGAAAAGGAATCACGGACTAGACTCTATATTATAGGCAAATGATTGAGTATACTTCCCGTAAGGGATGAAGTGGTGATAAAACAGGGGATATTCCCAGAATCTCTGATTAATTTTTATGCGAAAGAATTTCAGAGATGGGTGGCTAGTATAATGAAGATAGTACCCGAGTGCTAGGAAGGGAGAAATAGAGGTGTAGCCCGATTAAGTAGCTGTAAGGATATATTTGGTTTTAGTTAGTTTAAAATTCTTGCCTCAAATTTTTAGATTTTGTGGGCCTTCGATTTTATAAACACGTACAATCCGTGTACTACTGGAAAATCCGGTAACGTGAAAATTATTTTTTTATATATGATGGGTTGCCTCTACGTTTTTTTTTCCTACCAGAAAAAAATTCGGCAGAGTGCTAGGCTATATGCGGGCCATTGGGAATATTCACTTGGGAATAAGCTGCAAGGTTTCCTGGGAAAAGAAAAGGGAATTTTTACGTACATATGTATTCATATTGAAAAGTTTTTGATACTTATAATAATGTTGGATTGCCCGGCTAACTTAAGGTAGAATTTGAGACTCTTTCAGGGTCATGGAAGTTCCCCACGTTGGTCTCTTGATAATTTTTCATGTGTTTTGTTTGTTTTGTCCTCCTTGTCATATGTTTATGTTAACATGTATGTGTTAGGGTAATAAGGCAGTGTTACGTATTAAATTAGTCGGTAGTGCAGTGTATAAAAGAATGAAGGGTTGTATTTTCATTCAAATATTTAAATTTCTATATTGCTTATGCACAATTTAAAAAAATATTAATATTATGAATGAAAATATGACATCAACTAGAATTCATGTTTGCCTGGTATAATAAAAAGTTCATAGGCTATTAAATTGCATGAGGAAATTAAAACTCCGCCTGGTCCAAAATTAATTAGGAAAAATTGTGTACTGATACGGGGAGCTTTAAAATATAAATTATAATAAATGGAATTAAACTGAAATAAAAAGATGGCTGTTTGGCGGTAAAATAATTACTTAGGTATTTTAGTTATATAATTGAATCGAAACCGCTATGACTGTAAATAGGAACAGAAATGAAATATAGGAAGATAGCAAGGAAGGCGAAAATTCAAGCAGAAGCAAAACAGAACTTAAAGAGTAAAAACGTTTAATATTTGTGTGTGGTAAATCTTATGTATTGTTTAAAAAAAAAAGATTGTGTTAAATAATTAAAGAAAAACGCAAGAAAAATAAAACTAATAAAAAAATGTTGTGTGTAAAAATAAAAAAATATTTTCTTTCAGCTGGCTATTTTCGTGGGATACCATTATTGGAAATTTTCCCAACACCACACCATAGGAAAATAGCCAGGTAACCATTAAGTTTGATGTTATAGTAGTTGTTATGAAATCTTTAACGTGAATCCCCAATTTACTTGTTAACGGCTGGAAACAAAAAGCCTATAGATGGAAAATGTTTTCAAATGTGAAATTGGTGATGTGAGGGAAGAAAATAAGAATTAAATTGAATAAAAATAAGAAACAATTAAAGTAGAAACCCTCACCGAAGTAATTTGGAAAAAACGGTGGTTGAAGAACAAAAGAAAAAAAAACAGAAAAGATATAAATACGTAAAAAAAGATAAAAACTTTAATAAATTTAAGTTGTTTTAAAGTGTAGTTTTGTGTTTTGTGAAAAAAAAACTGTAAAGATAGTGTCAAGTGTAGTAGTTCGTGTGCATGTCCTATATCACTCAATTCACATGAGGGCTTTTACGACGTCGTTTTATCTTGATTCCCTTTTAAAGCAACTTCCAAAATCTCTTTGCGTTCATACGATGATTTTTGGTTGCATGTCTTTTTTTTATTTACAGTATGGCCTTGATTACCCGTCATTCGATTAACCGGCAGCTTCAATAAAATGGAAAACAAAAATTTTTTTGCACTGATTTAAATTGCCTCTATTATCCGAAATTATAAACAAATTATCTTTTTTTCGTTAAATTTTGAACAATCAAAAGAAATTTAAATAAACAAAGAAAGAGAATATCTTAACGGTGTGGAAGCATGTTCTGCCAAATTTACTTTTTTCCTCATGTTTACATAATAAAACGTTATATATTTACATAAAATAAGAAACACACCAAAAAAAATAAATAATCAAGAATTCTGCCGATCCCGTCTATTATCGATAATCGAGGTCTCACTGTATTTTCAACCACACACTTCAAAGTAAGAAAAAGAATAAAACGTAAACAGAAAAAGTTAAAAGAGAAATGTAAAAAACGACATGCAAAATACAAAACGAGTCATTTTGTTAACCCCTCTTTCTTTTCTACACCGCTCACCAACAAACCAAAAGAGACGTCGACAAAGCGACGTCGTAAAAGCCCTCATCTAAACTGAGTGTATGTTTCTTGATATACACCTAACCCTCCATATCGGTGTTTAATGAAATTTTAAATTATATATATATATTGTTTTATGCATTTAGAATATAATATTAAAAGAAAAGGAAAAAATGTGTCTCAGGGAGCTCCTTTAGATTCAAAAGGGGGCGAAAAGTTCAATACCTTTTGCCATTATTAAGGGCGAATTTTTTTGAATAAAACATGCTACTGTTTAAGAGAACAAAACACCAAATTGAATTTTTTTAATAAAATGTCAAATTTTTGTTTTAAAAAGAAACCACCGTAAAAAATAACAAATATTTATACATATGAGTTATGTTTTCTTTTAGGGAAATTGTACTTAACTATCAAAAATCAAGGGGAAGAAAGCATTGAATTGTAAGTTTATACTTTGAGTCTGTTCCATATCAAGCAATGCTTATTTCGAAAACATTTGCTTAGCACTTCTGATCCGCAGTGTTGACAAAAAACAAAATGTGAGAGCTATTTCCAAAAAAGGGTCAAAAAGTGTCACAAAATCGGTGATAATGATACAAAAGTATAATTTAAAATAAGGGTCATAAAAGGTATCAACACCAACAGATACAAAGATAATAAAAGAGAATAAACAAAATTTTGACATCCAACAGTGATTTTAGCTAATATCAGCAGGGCTTTTAAGACCACCTGTAATAAATTCGCCTTGTATTAGCTAAAATCACTGTTGGATGTCAAAATTTTGTTTATTCTCTTTTATTATCTTTGTTTCTGTTTTGTTTTATTTCTGTATTTGACATTGTACAATGATTTTACAAAAACAAATTGCTTGTGGTTTTTGTACGAGTTGTACTTGTTGTAGTACCGAGATTACCTGGGATGAATTCGCCTTGCAACTACTTCTAACAAAATAAATAACATTAAAATTTTTAAAGTTTTGGAGAAAATTTTAAAACAACTTAATTGAGTATAAGTGCAATAAATTTCTCTAATCGAAGTTTTTTAATAATTTGATGCATCTAACAAAATAAGCAAAATAATAATAATTTCCAAACTGCATACATAGATTAGTCACGAAATAATACTATGTACATAAACTTTTAATAAAAACGCCTAATCTACGAAAAAAGCACTTCATAATCAGTACTGTTTCTTTTTACCCCGGAATCAAAACAAATACTAATAAAAACATTACACATCCTCAAATAAATTAGCACCCAAAAAATAGGAACAACACGCACAAAAAAGATATACAACAATGTGTGGACAGATATGATAAGATTTTGATGCCCAGGTCTAAGATTTAAACACAAAATGTCACGTAATGTTTTACAAAGTAGTTTGCTTAACGCCGGATTAAGTATTATTTTTCAGGTGAGTTAACTGTCGAATTTAATAATATAAGTAATAATTAATTATTACTAATAACTATTTAATTTCATAACAATTAGTTATTATGTCGTATTGTTACGTTTGGTATCAATGCCTTTATAGTACGCCATGTGGGTCGTGATGTATTGGGTATAATGAATGTGCGTTTGCTGCTGTTGGAGAGTACCGTACTGTTTCTATCGCGAGAAGCTATAAATCGAGCAGCACTTAGTGCCACCGTTCAACAAAAAGAAAAATGTTCATGGGCTCAACTAATAAATCAACAGTGGCTAACGTAAGTAGATTTTAATGTACAAAATGTTGAAACTGTGAACATATGTATATATGTATGTATATGTTTTGCACTTAGTTAAATGATCTATTTTTTCTTGTGCTTTCTTCCTTTTCCACTTTCCAGAGTTCCTATCTGCATAGCTATAAGCATACCTTGCGTGTATATATGGCTTAATTGGTTATCTGCTGTTGATACTGTATTTGCGTCTCAATATAATTTTGCTTGTTATGCTGTCGCCTTATCTTGTGTCATAGAATTGTGTGCAGAAGCTCCAGTTTTTATTACACAAGTCTTTTGTTTTGTTAAACTTAAAGTAATTTTAAATACTCTTCATATATTTATACGTTCTGTTGTGTTTCTTTGGATTGTCTTAGGAAATGGAACTGTGGCTATTTATGCTTTTGCCATTGCTCAATTGGTTAGTGCGGTTACAATACTTGTATCACATTTTGGATTTTTCGCCTGTTATATTAACTTGTTTGAAGATTTTAAGAACGCTACAAAAGATAAGCAAAGAAAGTGGAAAATGAGAAAGTTCTTAATAAACGAATCAATTTTTGATAATATGCAAGATTTCCCTTTTGAAAATTTAAAGCAATTTCTGCCGGGAGTTATGATAAATAAGGTAAAGTATTAATATATCTCATGTATGTACATATATTAAAAATCTAGTTTGACTGCTAAGAAGTTTTGAACAAATTTTCTTGTGCATAAACATAATCAGCCTTATTCCGGTCATCGTTGTCGTAATCGATCAAGTCGTTTTTTGTAAGAGATTAAAGAACACATGTTATTATTTTAATCTCTTACAAAAAACGACTTGAGCTATTACGACAACGGCAACTGGAATAAGGCTGAATATTTACACTACAAAAACTTGGATTTCCTCTTAACCTATTTTATTTAGGAAAGCTTTTTTAATTCCGAACTCCAAGTTTTGACTCTTAGCTTTGTAAAGCAAGGTGTACTTAAGCAAATTCTAACGGAAGGCGAAAAGTACGTCATGTCCATGAGTCCTGTATTAAGTTTTAGTGAACAGGCCACTTATGATGTAGTCAATAATTTAGGAAGTTTGGCAGCGCGTTTCATATTTCGACCCATAGAAGAAAGCAGTTATTTCTACTTTACACAAACCATAGCCAGAGATGTGTCTTTAAAGAACCAGGATAAGGTTAAAAATATATTATAATTTTTCTCTAAAACAAATTAACAAAAATGCAAAAATTCTTTTTTTTAAGACAAAAGTACAACAAGCAGCTCAAGTTCTACGTCATCTCTGTTTAGTTGTTTCATCAATAGGCCTTATGGCCTTGGTATTTGGGCAGAGTTATTCCCACACTGTGCTGCTGATGTATGGTGGTGCAGATTTTGTGGCCGATGGTTTACCGGTGGTTTTATTAAAATGGCATTGTTTGGCTATATATTTTTTGGCGGTTAATGGTATTACTGAAGGCTATATGTTTGCTACTAATACTAGTCAGGATATTGACAAATATAATTATCTAATGGCTATATTTTCTGTAAGCTTTCTCATTTTGTCATATGTATTTACAAGTATTTTTGGTCCAGTGGGTTTTATATTTGCCAATTGTATCAACATGTTTTCACGCATTTGTTTCAGGTACTTATAAAGTTGAATACTAAAGAATATTGATACGATTTTTATCATTTCAGCACTCGTTTTATTTGGTTGCAGTATAAACCATTGGGTTGTAATCCTTTAAAAGGTTTAATGCCAAAGAAATTGTTTTTATTTAGCTTGATTTTTGCGGGTATTGTATGCAACTATAGTATGGTAAGTAACTAAATCTATGTATTAATATTTAACCATACTAATTTCTGTTGATTTTTTTTAAGTTTAACACCTCTATTCTAAAGCATTTAGCTTTGGGTGTAGGAAGCGTTTTAATTGTTTTGGCTGTTTGGTCGTATGAAAATAAAGAACTGATAAAGCTAGGTTGGTCGTATAAAAGAAAATTAAAGGAACTATGATGTAAATAACAAATATTATTAATAAATTTCTAATACATAGAAGAAATTATGAAAATTTCATGTTTTCTTTTTCTTCTCCAAAACCAATAACATTCCAAATCCAAGTAAAAGCACTATACATACCAAAAAAAATTAAGTTTTTTTCTTTTATTTCTATATTAACCTAATTATGTATACTTACAACTAAAAACCATTAGAAAAAGTTATTTTTAAATACATAGTAATAAGTACATATTGTTTATTCCCTTGTTTAATTTATTTCTCTATCTTATTAAATACACTTATAAAAAACAAACATTATCATGGCTAACATGTGACCAATATAGTTCATATTGGACCATATATGTAATATGTTTTCTGTTGAGTTAGAAGTTGTTGCATTCAACATAACCCCTAAATAGGCCAGTTGAATAACAACTATTAAGCTAAAACAAAAGTTAACTAATCGCACTAATAATATAGAAAATATAAACGATTGTCCCTTCCAACGGGGACAGTGTGAGTAGCTGCAATTTTGTTTACAGGCATTTGACTCAATGCAGGCATCAAATACTTGGGCTAAACAACGACGCAATAGATTTTCAAAGTAGCTAAAGCAACTCAAAGAGATTAAAACCAAATGCACTTTGTAGTTGAAACCATGTACTAGGCATGATACTAAATATGTAAGTAAAACGGCAAAAAAATATGGATATTTTGTACAACGTAAACGATTAAAAACATTTTGTTTTAACCATAAATGCATAGGTATATTCCAATTTCTTACAACATCAGACAAAGAGCGTGGAAATTCGATTGCCCAGGGATTAACTATAGACTGGGTAGAGGAAGAAAACTTTAAAGAATTTGTAGTAGCCGACAGTAACGTTGCCTGCGAAAGATAGCAAACAAAATAATGGCTACAGCGCACGGAAAATGCGTCTAAATAAGTACCCCACCACGTGGCGGCTCCCATTAGTAACTTTAGCCAAGGTAAAATACAATTGGAAAGATTTAAAAATACTACAGCAAACAACACATTTAGAAATATCTTAACAATAAGAGTTATTAAATTTAACCCGGCACTAAACTGTGGTCTATAGTCTTTCAAAGAGACCCAAGGTCCCATAATCAATGAAGCAGAATTTAAAAGATAACCCAGTAACACCAAAAACTGATACTTTTGTTTTTCCTCCTGCAACTCATAGGCAACTGAAATTAATTTCATGCTAATCACCATCTGAGGTCCCCTAATGGTTTCATACTGTTCCGATTTCAACAAATATTCAAAAAATAATTGAAATAATATTGTATAAAAACAAAGCAGTAGTCCTGTATATCTAATTTTAAGCCTCAGAACCAACTTGAGAAATAAGCACAAGTTGCAAACATGTAGACACACGTATATGCTGCTGCTGACACCAACATAAAACCATAAACATATAAGCCCGCATACCAAAGAGATTATATGAAACAAATATGGATATTTATTACCCGCTAAGCGTCTTACTAATTCCCAGGCGAAACGTTGCAAAAATCCACATCCTAATAGTGCTATTATATATTGTTGCACTTGTTGGCTGGATGACTTAATGCAACCTTGATAGATGTCCTTAAATGATTCTAGTTCGGGCAGTATCATTGAGTCGTAGTCATAATCTTCATTATCCTCAAGCTCATTATCGCCTATTTGGTCGTAGTAATAATAATCCATTATTTTGTATCACACGGGGCAAAAAATTATTTTTTATTTCAGACTAGACTACCGGCAAAAATGTATGCTGTTGCACTTATCTTCTAATTTATCTGCCTGCAACAACATTTGTAAACATAATTCCAAGGTATATTTATAGCAGGCAGCCGTGAGATTACAACAATTGTACAATAAAACAAACAACAGGGCTTTTTATTGCTGTTTTGTGATACGAACTGTCAAACAGCAAAGGGGTTGAAACCTTGGGTTGAAAAGAGACAAAAAAGACAAAAGATAAAGACAAAAAACTTGCTTATTTGTTTACTATACAACATTTGACAGTTTGTATCCGAGACTACCTGCTATAAATATACCTTGCATAATTCATTAAAAATGCTGCCAACTGTATTATAAAAATTGCGATAAAAACCCATGGTGAAATAAACAGGTGGCAGCGCTACGACAGATGACGATTTTTTGCTCTTGCATTGTTTATCTAGTTTTATGTCAAAGTTTTGTTTATGTTTACAAAAAGTCCACGTTTTGTGCTGTGATTATTGTATTTTATTGAAGTTTTTGGTAATTTTAAATAAAAATAAATAACATATTGACCATAATTAAATAAAAATTGGCTAAAAAATTATTTACTTCATCACGTTCAGCAGCACGCTTCGATTTTTGTTAAAAGTATATTTTGACGTAAACGGTGAAATAACTTCCATTTTTGTTGTAATGTTGTATTTGTTGCCGTAAAGATGCCACCTGCTTATTCCACCATGATAAAAACCGTGGAGCCTGCAACAACTTCACAAGGTAGACTCGTTGACCCATATGTTTGTAAGCTGTTTACCCCAGTTAAATCCCAACTCTCAAATTTCGTGTATATGAGCCAAAATTTGTACATGTGTGCGGTAAATTGTTTTTGTTTTATATGAAGACAATTTTGACAAGTCGGTTATTTTTATAGAGCAGCATGTCTACACTCAAAATATATGTATACCACGTACATGCAAGTCTACAACAAATCAACAATAAAAAAACAACATTCAATTTGTTTGTGTAAAAACTCTTGATACTGTCAAACAGCAAAAAATCATGGCGCACTAAAAATTTAAGCAAATTTTGACACTATCGAGAGGAACAGCTGATCACTTGCATGTACTTGGTATAAATATACTTTGTCTACACTCCCCAATACCAAAAAAAAAACGCTTTCTGTGTCTGTTTTGAAATTTGTCTTCGCAACTGATTTGGGCTTTCTTCGCACGACACTTTTTTACCTGTGGTTGCTCTGTACAGCCAAGTTATGAGTTTTTTAGGAACGATAGGAAACTATAACGGAAAGGGGTAAGGACTTGACAGTATACTTACGGCTAATTTTAAGGTTTGATATTAAATCACATTTATATCTAAACAATTCTTAAATATACATACAATAGACTTTTATTTTTTTCCTTTAAACACGGAGAAAATTTCATATTACATATTTTGATTCTACAAAGTCGTAATACATTGCATTACCATGTAAACTAGCCTTTAGCAAGTTGGCCTCAATAACTCAGCAATACAACAACACTTAAAGCAATTAAAGTCAGCTGTTTTTTGTGACCACCTTGTAAGCAATTACACTTTTTTATGATATTTTTTGTAATTAGTAGTGCTACCATACTTTTATCTTAATTAAATAAAAATTTTCAAGAAAAGGGTGTGTGTGAAACGGTAGCAAAGTTCTATGGTGAATGAAATTTGTTGTTGTGCTGTGTGAAATTGTAACATTTTTGACAAGGTAAAATTTTGACAAAGAAGAAATCAATTACTAGTAGTTTTGTGAAAATGCATAAATTTATCAAATTTTTACCAATAATCATTTCAATTCTGTTGGAAATGAGATCGTCCTAATTTTTACAAAAAGTGTGGGCCATGATATTATTAAAGTTCAAAAATTTATTATAATTATTATATAATTGTCTAGATTTTTATGGAATAAAAATAACCCCTGATGAAGTTCGCAAAAAGCGAACGAAACGTTGGGAAAAGAAAATAAATTAACCATTAATGTTTTTTAATTACATTTGGTAAAAAAACGATTGATCATATTAGCCCGTGAGGAAAACAAAAAACCTCAATAATAATATTAAATAAAACATTGATCATAAAACAAACAAAAAAAAATATAAATAAAATATTATTTTTTTATATTTTAGCATTTACTGCCATCCGTAATCGACCTATAAGGGTCTTTAAGTCACACTCTGGATTATTACATCTGGCATAATATTATATACATATACTCTGCTTTGTGTGTATTAGGTTTTTTTTTTTTAATTGACGTTTACCTTTCAATATATATATTATTGGCGTGACAAAGTCTCTTCTTCTTTTAACCTCATCTTTTTATGGGGTTCACCTGACAATTTCTTGTTATAATAAACGTTAAACTTCATTAAAAAAAAAAAACGCTGACAAAAATATTAAAGTTTTTTTATATAGACTTTGACATTTGGTATAACAAAAAATTGTCAGGTGAAGACCCCATGTTACTATTCAAAACAGTGATGTTATACACTTTTTTTAAAAGTCCTTAAGCCGCCCGAAAAATCCCTATTTTTCCCTACGCGTTAAAAAAATTGTCTCTACAAAAAGCCCAACAACTTTTAATGATAAGATATCGATACAAATTAAACCATTTATATTACACAACATTAGACCGACTCACATTATATGGACAAAAAAAGTTATAGTTGTACCACCTTGAAAAAAGACTTTCGCAGTTTTTATGATGATTCCCAAAATACTTCGGCTCTAGCGGTTATTTCCCGTGAGCTAAGCCGCGTCAAACAAGGTTCCAAATGGTATTTTTCATGAATTAAAAGTTCGGTAACCTTGTTTGTCCAATGAATGACCAATTATTATAGATATTTAAGAATTATTTGATTCTGCATTAAAAAATTTAACAAATCTAACCACAGACTCGAGATAGCGAGATGTTTATGTAATTTTTTAATGATTTTAATCAAAATTTAAATAACTTAACCCTTTTTTGTCCGATTTTCATTTCTAACACTTCCCTAGAAAGGTGTTAACCACCGCTTTGGAAAATTAACCCTAAACTGCACCGTCTTACTTTTCATAACATTCACTTAGATATGGGCATTTCCATTTCGACGTGTCGTGACATTTGTACCACAAAATGTAAAATAATTAAATGAAGAAGTCAAATTTGTAAAAAGGTTTTTTATATACATACATACACAAAGTAATGAAGTAGCTCTATATTCAGAAAAAGAAAATTACTGCAATCGACGCTAAGGATGTGCAGATATAAGCAAAAATATGCGGTGGCGTGACGTAAAAAACGGAAGTGGATTTTGACTTGCATTTCAAAACTGAAGAACACTGCGAAATGAGCAAGACGTTTTGTATAAAACCTTTTTTAGTAAACTTTGTACTTATGTAGATTTATTTTTCAAGCTATTAAATTTGAAAATCTTTGCTCCTTTTAAGGTGCATGTGGGCATTTGCCAGAATGCAAATAAGTGCTGGCTCACACACGTCAAGTTTAACTCGTCAAGTCTTGAGTTTTTAGGAGAGAGGGGAAAAGATATGGCATCCTCTTTTCCCTGGCTGAGATATTTATCTTTAGTGTAGACTACAATGTTGCCAACACATTTCACTTTCTTTTCGTTGTGCAATAAAAATCAAAAGTCTTTTGATTGTTGCCAATACATTGTGCCACCTTCGAATATCACATACAGATTGGCGATATAATTGTTCAATACGTAAAATTTAACAATTTTATTGCAAGTGTACGAGCAGCTTTTGTCCTCTTGTTAATTAATGGCATTAGTGTAACATGATCAACGTTTTTTTGTTCGTTTGTGCAAAAAATACAACTGTGGGAAAAATTTTCAAGTTATTTTGTGAATATGTTGATGAAAAACATGCAAAACATGTTGCATATTTTACCCTTACTTTAACTTAAGGTGTTCATACTGCCCTGTTCTACAACTTTGGTGCTTACTACTTTGTTTGTACAACAAATGTTTTATTTTGTTTGTCATAATTCATACCGCTCATAATTTTGTAAAAAATTGATTTTAAAACAAAATATAAAAATATTTACTAATTAAAATTAAAAAAGTCTATTTATATTATAATCGTTTTAATTTTTGTAAGCCATTAGTGATGTTAATATTTGTTTCCAACCCATAATAGCATGCAGAAACTGCTTAAATAGCTTTAAAAATCGCTCATTAGTCTGGGATCACACTATGAAAGTTTTCTTTCAGAAAGTCTGAGTTTTGGTGAGAGGGGAAGAGAACATGCTTTTCTTTTCTCCTCTCTCACCTATAAACTCTGACTTTCTGAAAGAAAACTTTCATAGTGTGAACCCAGACTAAAGTACATTAACGATGAAAGTGTAATAGTTGTAAATAAAAGCACTAATTGTGTTCTATTGAAATTGCACAACATGTAAAACTTCGAGTGATTATAGGTAAGTGCTGGTTCACACAGGTCAAGTTTACTTGAACAGTTTTATTTAAATTTTCTTTTGGACTTGCGTTCACGTTCATGCACAAAATTAATTTTTGTTTTCTTTTCCTTCAACTTTGTAGCTTTTTATTATATTACGGATGAAAAAAGAAAAGAAAAATACAAAACTGACTGGTACGGTCAAGTATGTACCCCTTTCCATTCTCTTTACCCCTCTCTCCTAAAAGCTCGAGACTTGAAGAGTCAAACTTGACCTGTGTGAACCAGCACTAACATTAGAAAATGTTTCATGTATATACTGTAACATATTTTTCTCAGAAAAGAAATCGCCATAATGTAGAGCTAGTTGCGCTTAGTCTGGGTTCACACAATGAAAGTTTTCTTTCAGAAGTCTGAGTTTATTGGTGAGAGGGGAAGATAACATGCTTTTCTTCTCTCCTCTCTCACCCATAAACTCAGACTTTTTGAAAGAATACTTTCATAGTGTGATCCCAGACTTAACACCAAAATATAAAAAAGTAAACTATACATATAAAATTTGTTGAGAAACAATTTAAGTTACAAATAGTACACTTTTCGCTGGAACTGCCCATATCATTAATTTTCGGTAATTATATTTCATACCGTACTCATTATTTGATCTAACACTGTGTTTCGTTGACTATTTCCAGTGATTGTTTGTCATTAATGGAAACAAGAAGAAGAGAGTTGCGAAATTGCAACAAAATTTACGGAAAAGCTTGTTTGCAAATATTTTGTTTGGAAAGATTTTTAAACTTTTAGTATTAAAACACAAATAAGAAAAATATATAAATCTTATTGCATTGCTAATAAACAAGCAGCGATTTTTTAATATATTTTTATGTAGAAAAATAAACCAAAATTGTATAGAGAATATTTCAACGAAAACAAAAATCTGTTTTATTAAAGGAGTCCATCAATTTAGGATATCTTTATATTTTTTTTTTGCCTACGATAAATACACAAATTTAAAAGGGAAATGGTAAGTTTAAGCAAATATATCTGTTTAGTACGTAAAAAAACACAAATCTGCCAAAATAAATTTGAATTTGCAAATATAGTACGCCGGTAGCTTTGTTTAATACAGTGTTAGCTTTTGGAGGTTATGATTTCATGTTTTCAGATGTCTATATTGTCTTGTTTGATTATTGTTAGTTAATCTTATGTTTCTTAGGAAATCCAACAGTTGGAGATATTGTGCAAACAGCTATATGAAGCCACAGATTCTGTACTGCGTTCGAATGCCGAGAAAACCCTTGTACAATTTGTTAGCAGCCAAGATGCTTTGCCCAAATGTCAGATGTTGTTGGATCGTGCTGACTCCAGTTATGCTCAGTTATTGGCAGCCACCACCTTAACCAAATTAATACAAGGTTTAAACTTGGAACAACGCATTGATATCAGGTAATTTTTTTCTTATTACCAATTTATTAAGAAACTATTTAATCTCATTTATTTTTTGTCTAGGAGTTATATTCTAAATTATTTGGCTAATAGACCGAATCTGCAGCATTTTGTGGTGCAGGCGTTGGTAACACTATTAGCTAAAATAACGAAGTATGGATGGTTCGATACCTATAAAAATGAGCTAATATTTCAAAATCTATTAGAAGATGTTAAAACATTTTTGCAGGTAATTGGTTGGTTTAATGTATATTAAATATGTTATCATGTAGTATTGTGATTTTGAATATGTTAGATTGATTTTGATTTTACAAGACACACAGTATAAGCAGGACTTTTATTTTTCAAATTAATATAATGACTTTCGCTAATCAAGTATTGCAATATATTCATTTTGTTTTCCTAGGGCTCCGTTGAACACTGCACAATCGGAGTTCAAATTTTATCCCAATTAGTTTTAGAAATGAACTCAATTGTTGAAGTTGATGCCAATATATCATTTTCTAAAAATCGTAAAATTGCTACATCATTCCGAGACCAACAACTCTTAGACATTTTTCTCTTGTCCTGTAATCTTTTAGTAACAGCACGTGATAATAGTAAAACCTTAAATTTTATGGATGAATCACAACAAGCATATGTCAAGTAAGTAATTTAGCCATGTTTTGGAAATCGAATTCTTGTGAAATTGAACTTGATAAATGTTGAAAACGATTCTGTGTTAAAAGCTCATAAAAATTTTCCCTTTTATATACCTCATACTATGAGTGCCATTTTTGCGTTCATTATTGAAAAGATTGAATTAAAAATTTGCATCGATTTCAATTTCACGTGATTTCGATTATCAAATTTAATTGTATTATCTGTGGTTCTCAATTTTATATATATATTTTTTAATGTGCATTATAGCCTGGTTTCACATGTTTTGCGATTGACTAAGAACTGTTTAAGTTTCGATTTTATTGGAAGTTCTACAGATGAATCTTCTGACGATATGAATAGCGTTCAAATACCAACATCATGGCGTCCGGCATTTTTAGATGCAAATACATTAAAATTATTTTTTGATTTGTATCAAATATTACCCAATGGTCTGGCTAGCTATTCTTTAGCATGTTTGGTACAGGTAATTTAATATTTTTTTTGTTTACCTACCAAAAATTAAAAAGTTTAATTGTAAAAAAGTAAATTTTTTAAAATAAATACATTGAAAAAAGATTTGTTATGGAGGAACATAATTAAAGTCACTGACAAATTTTCAATTGATAACACAAGGGAACAAAATGTAACTTTTTTGTGCAGCCTGAAACTTTATTGCATATTTTTACTAATTTGAGGTCGCTGATTTCAAATCTTATCTCGGTTTTTCTCCAAAAATTAAAAGTTTAAAAAAAAGTAACTTCTTCATTAAGCTCTTTTTAAAATGTTTCTTTTTTTTAAGACGTACTTGTTAAATAAAAATGAAAAACAATTAAACTTTAAAAAAATCACCAAAAAAATTGGCTAACTAATGGTTGTTTAAGTTAAATAAAATAAAAAAAAACAAATTTTTTATTTATAAAAATCATCAAAAATCCAAAACAGGAAACATTTTAAGGTCTTATTACTTTCACGTAAAGTCACATAACCTATGAACAAAATGAGACAAAGATCATAAAAAACGATGAACGCGTTTCGATGTTATGCAGAATTAAGTGAAGTTACCTCATTTTTAAGTGAAGGAAAAAACGTCCACAAATAGAACAGTAGAAAATATAAACACATTACAAAATTTTATTTTTGTATGGAAATCGCTATTTTTATCATTTCAGTTTTTTTCAGTAAATTGTGAATAAAACCAAAAGTTGTACATCGATTACAATGGAATAAATTTGTTTAACCCAAAACTATAGGCTCAACCATAATATGCATAGTCTTGCTTAACCTACTGTCAAAAATTAAAAAAAAAGTCTCTCAAATGTATTTAAGAAAACAAAAACAAAATAAAAAAACATTTGATTCCGTACGGAATGTGCGATTAGATTCGCACCTTGCTTAAGCAAATGACAGTTTCATTAAACTTAGCAAAAAGTTTCCTTAAGTTCAATATGGTTTGCCGCATATAATTTACATATATTCGCTCATCCGCTTAAGCCAACTTAAGCATATTGTGGTTGGGCATTTTAACAAAAAAAAAAAAAAAAAATTTATTTTTTTTTTGATTTGTTCTTTTTTTTTTAAATTTCAACGGTATCTCTGAAACTACTGGGCAATTTAAAAACCAATGTAATGATTTTTTTTTAACTGAATATGGTGAACCGTTTTCAAGTTATTCCAATGAAGTAAAAGTGTCTTAATTTTGGACATAACGGTATATTTCGAAAAGTCGAGCTAATAGAGAAAAATGGAGATTGATTTGAAATCAGCGCCCTAAAATTAGTAAAAACTTGCAATGAAGTACCAGTCCGCAAAATGACTCTTCCCCAGTGTAATTTAAAGGTTTTACTTTGATTTAAAGTTTCATAAATTTCTATAAAAATTTAATATGAATTAAGCCACAGGTTTTTATATATCGCTCATTTGCTGCAAGACCGGCATAACTCAATCAAAAAATGAAATTTTTGAATTAGAGATGCAGAATTGTTCGCTTTGTTTTTCTTTATATTGTGTATTAAATTCATCTTTATATCTTTTATACTTTCTCAGTTGAAGAGAATGTGTCTTCTTTTTTTTTTCTAAGTAGTTAAAGCAAATCAAAAACTTTAAATGCGTTTATCTCGAAATGGATTTTTTTGAGTTATGCCGGTTTTGCAGCAAATGAGCGATATGTACTAAAAAAGTGCAGCAAATTACAATTGAGCAAGTGAGATAATGTAGTCTTCGTAAGAATTCTAAAGAATATTCTTAAATTTACTAAAAACATAAAAACTTGTTCTTCTCAGATGACATCAGTACGTCGTTCTTTATTCAATAACTCTGAACGAACAAAGTTCCTTACACATTTGGTGGAAGGCGTTAAAAATATATTGGTTAATTTGCATGTAAGTAAAAACTTTAAAATAAATCCCAAATATATATATATATATATATATATATATATTTACAACTTTATAAATAAAATTAAACATTTTAAGGGTTTAAGTGATCCTGATAATTACCACGAGTTTTGTCGCCTGTTAGCCCGCTTAAAGTCCAACTATCAATTGGGTGAATTGATTGCAGTGCCTTGTTATCCCGAAGCTATTGCATTAATTGCTAAATTTACAGTGCAATCATTACAGGTTTATAATATAAAAAATTATTTATTTGTGTACATAAATGTAAAGATACATTTTATAAATTTTAGATGTGGCAATTTGCCCCTAATAGTGTACACTATTTACTTACTCTGTGGCAACGTATGGTGGCTTCAGTTCCTTATGTTAAATCAGCCGAACCGCATTTATTGGGCACTTACACTCCCGAGGTGACTAAAGCGTACGTTGAGTCACGCCTAGACGCCGTTCCTGTTATTGTACGCGACAATATCGATGACCCCTTAGACGACTTATGTATGGTACAACAGCAACTGGAACAATTGTCGGTTATCGAGCGCTGTGAATACGATAAAACGTGCCAGTTGTTAGTGCAACATTTCGATCAAAAAGCCCGTGAATATGAAAACTTATTGCAAACACCCAACTCAAATCCCATGGATATTAGTATACACGAATTGCAACTGACGTGGTTGGTGTATATCATTGGCTCGGCCATTGTGGGCAGACTGACGGTGAATTCGAACGATGACCACGATACCATGGATGCAGAGCTGGTTATTCGAGTTTTTCAATTAATGAGACTAACAGATGCTCGTCTACCCCAAGCAGGCTGTGAAAAACTTGAACTGGCCATTTTAAGTTTTCTCGAGCAGGTGCGCAAAATGCATATCAGTGAACAAACCCAGAAGGCAAATGTTTATAAACGTTTGAATGAGGTATTTGGCATCAGTGACGAACAAATGCTGTTAAGTTTTATTAATCGTAAAATGTAAGTTTTAATTTTCTACATACATATGCAAAAATTATAAATATTAACATATTTTGTTTTTAGTATAACAAATCTAAAATTTTGGGGTCATTCCGAGCAAATAATAACAAAAACTTTAATGTTGCTATCTGATCTTTCAGTGCAATTTAATTCGGTGCGCAAATTGGCAAAACTAGAGGAAGTTCAGTTTATGCTAACAAATCATACGGTATAAGAAACTTAATTTACGGCCTTATTTATAGAAAATAAAACGGGTTAATAAAAGGGTTTTTTAAACAAACTTTCTTACAAATTTCCTGTTTTATTTTTTCTAAATAACGCCGTTAATATTTAGTTAATTTTATTTTTTTTATACACACTATTTTCAGAGCGAACACTTTCCATTTTTGGGCACTAATTCTTCTTTAACGGAAATGCGCTGTCGCACCATGTTTTATACATCACTTGGTCGTCTACTGATGTTTGATTTAGGCGAAGATGAGGAGAGATTTTATAATTTTCTTTCACCTTTAACCAGTATGTTTAGATTTAGAAATCGACAAACAAAAAAAAAACAAAGCAAATTTTTTTTTATTTTAATTAGATCAGTTTGAAAACCTTGGTCCGGTTTTAATGGACTCCAATAGTTTTCCCAGTGAAGAGGCCAAAAAGGCCATAATTGGTTTGGCCAGAGATTTGCGAGGTCTAGCTCAACCTTTAACATCACGTGTTCCTTATACGATGCTCTTTGAGTGGTTGTAAGTATAAAGTTAAAGCAAGCCTTTCTCAAATGTAAACAAGCATTTAAAGCTATGGTCCTTTTTAAATATTTGACCTAATAAGCGTAACCTCTACTATTGTAAAAAGTTAGTGTGATTTAACATGGTCTTAATATCACAAAATAAAACTTATTATAATGTTAGATATAGCAAAATACCATTTTAATATTTTTTTTGCAAGATTTGGTATCATAATCAAAATAAATATTGAATTTATATTTTAGTTCGCTTGTTGGTCGCGTTTTTTTTCGTCAAATATGTGCCAAGTGTGACCGTAGCTTAAGAAAGGCGGCGAAATGTAATAACCTTGACAAGTATCTTTAGAGAATTTAAAGCGGATAACACAATAGAGCAAATCAGCCAAAGGGTTTCGAAAAGTTAGCTCGGGTTCCCGAAATATTGGCGCCTAAAGTTTTGGAATTTTTTTAAAAGGCGTTTGGTATAAGTAAAAAAATATACTAAATGTACTTCTGAGCTTAAAAATAATTTCAGATGTCTTCAGTAACTCTCATTTTAAGCGGTCGTTTTTGTCCTTTTTCCCAACTCTTACACAAAAGTACACTAAAAGGGTTTTCGAAAAATTCAAAAATTTCAAGGCCCGGAATTTCGAAAACCCGTTTTACATACATTGCATGATTTTTTGTCTTAGAATACCTCTAGTGAAGTTCGATGCAGAAAATATTCGTAGAACATTTTAAGCCTCTAAAGTGCCGTTTTAGTATATTTTTGTGTGGAAGTTAAAAATGAGGGGTCATTTAACGAGTGTTAGGGGGTATATATATTCTAAGAAAAGAATCGCCATACAATTCTACTGAAGACATCTGAAATAGTCTTTTAGCTCAGAAGTACATTTAGAATATTTTTTTGACATGTACCAAACACCTTTTTAAGAAACTCAAGTTTCAATTCCCGAAACTTCGAAAATCCGTTTTAAATACATCACACGAACTTTTGGTCTTAGAAGACCCCTAGTGAAATTTGATGCAGAAAATATTCGTAGAACACTTCAACCCTTAGAAGTGCTGTTTTAGTATACTTTTGTGTAAGAGTTTGGAAAAAGGACAAAAATGACCGATTAAAATGAGAGTGAGAGGGTTAATAAATTCTAAGAAAACAATCGCCATATGATTCTACTGAAGACATCTGAAATTATTTTTAAGCTTAGAACTATATTTGATATATTTTTTTACTTATGCCAAACGCCTTTTCAAAAAATTCAAAAACTTTAGGGGCCCATATTTCGGGAACCGAGCTAACTTTTCAAAACCCTTTGGCTGATTTGCTCTACTAGTAGTCTACTTTCATTTCGCGTTGCAAGTGTTGAGGCTGGTTTTTTTGTTGCACAGTGTAATTTGAAGTCGATTAAAAATTAATTTGGTCGGTATTATGCATTTGTGCTGATGAGTGTAACACCTCTAAATATGGGTCCTGAACCCACCTTAAAGTATACCCGATCGACTCAGAATCACTTTCAAAGTCGATCTAACGATATCCGTCCTGCTGACTGGCTGTCCATGACAACTTGTGCGCAAAGTACAGAGCGCAAATTAAGGCATTCGATATCGATCGAAATTTCAACACAATTTTAATGGAAATTTCGATCGATATCGAATGCCGAAATTTTAATGAAATTTAAAAAATATTTAGATCCATATTTATATGGATACATAAGCTATGCAGTTTTTTAAAATAGGACCACAAGGGGAGGTAGGTGGCTGTTTCTGCCTTTCACAAACTTTCAAACCGATTTTAACGAAATTCAAAAAATAGATAGATCCATATTTATATGGTAAAATAAGCATGATTCTCTATTGGTCCCTAATAGAGTTCATTCTCGTAAATGTGATTTTAAATACTGTGGTGTAGGGTATTATATGGTCGGGCTTGACCGACTATACTTTCTTACTTGTTATAGATAAATTGTTATAGATAAATTTAAGATTTACATATACAGATATAGATAAAAGTCGACTATAGACTTCTAGAAATGTTTATAGAAATTTTTTGATTATAATAAAAAAAAAAAAATATATTTTTTAGATACTACTCTGATTATTTACCCATGTTAATAAGAGCTGTTGAGCTATGGGCCCATGATCCTGCCGTTACTACTCCTGTCCTTAAACTTTTTGCGGAATTAGTACATTGTCGCACGCAGCGCTTACAGGGTAACGTTTCCAGTCCAATGGGTATTCTATTATTCCGGGAAGCATCAAAACTCATCTGTATCTATGGCAATCGTGTTTTGCATTTAGATGTGCCGCGTGATCAACAATACCCCATGCGTCTGAAAGGAATTTCAGTATGCTTTACCATATTAAAAAATGCCCTGGGTGGAAACTACGTTAATTTTGGCGTTTTTAAACTATATGGCGACGATACATTGGATAATGTTTTGAACATAGCGGCTAAAATGATAATGTCAATACAACAAAATGATTTGTTGGTAAGTAAAAGTATAATAATATTGTACATATAAAGGAAAATTATTAAATCTAGAACTACTATTTTTTTTGGCGTTTAAGGAATATCCAAAGTTGGCCTCATCATATTTTAATTTATTGAATTGTTTATCACAAGATCATATTAGTTTTCTGGCTGGCCTAGAACCTGGTGCATTTGTTTACATTCTAGAAAGTCTTTCTAAAGGATTTACAGCTTTGGGTAAATTGCATATCATATATTGCAGAACCATAATATTAAATGTGATTTCTTTTTTAGATTCCACTATTTATATAACTTGCTGTTCCATTTTGGATAGCATTGTATCCTATATATTTAAGCAACTTCAATTGAAAAGTAATTACATATTTACATGTTTTTAACTAGTCATGGGACAGACTTCAAATAAAAATTTTGTTCGCTTAACCTACATTTAATACCAAAACAATATTTTAAATTTGTTTTTGTTTTAAACGACAGTTAGGCGAACGAACTTTTCGTTTGAAATCGTGGGACAGTCAGTAAGTTAATAATAAAAATTTCATTTTTTTATATTTCTCTAGTGTCTACATTCCCAAATAAGAAATTACGCAGTTTAACTCCGGAAAATGCTAGATTTTTAGAGGTAAAATAAATTATATATGGATTTCGTTAATCAATTATTACTTATTTTTTCCTTGATTAAAGGTTGTAAAAATAAATTCGGAGTTGTTGCAAAATATGATGTCAACTCTTTTAAATAATGTTATGGCTGAGGACTGTCGAAACCAATGGTCAATGTCAAGACCTTTATTAGTTTTAATACTTTTGTATGAGGATTATTTTAGGTAAGTTAGTATTGAATTGCTGTTGGTGACGAAGACATTTTTCTGGAGGAAACTTAAAGCCAGCGAAATATTTGTTTTCTAATTTAGATATTAACAGATTTTCTGAAACCATTGGAAATGACCAGGGAAATTAGAAATATGCTCTAAAAAAAAAACGAAAAATATGCGCTATAAACTCAAAAAATGCTGCAAAAAGGTTATTTAAACTAAATTATGCAAAAATGCTGCAAACGGTAAAATATGCACTAACAAATCGCTGCCAAAATTCATTAAAAGCTCTTAAACATATAAATATATTGTTTCTACCTTCATTGGTCGTACAAGGAAAAACATGCAATTGCATATTTATAGTTTCCCTGGAAATGACTTCAGATTTGCTTCTGGAGATAGCGATAGTTTTTTTGTGAAAGATTTTTGGGAAAATTTCCTAGGCGTAGTTTGTTTGATCTATCTCATATACTTTTTTTTTATAGAAAATCAGAGATGGCTAGAAATTAAAATAAGAAATTTTGGTTTTGTAAAAAACTTGTAGTTAGGCGCAGAGTTGTTTTTTTTTTAGCAAAATTGAAGAAGATTACAGATTTAAAAAATAATTAGTATTGTGGTTATTTTATTGCACTGTTTATGGTTTTTAATCCAAATTTTAATATTTTTTAATCAGACTAAAGTTGATGAACTTTTCATTTTCATTAAATTATTTTTAAGAAGACTGAAATTTAACAACTGATTAAAAGTTATTGATGAAATTAAAATTTCTTTCTACCTAAAAATAATTTGATGAAAATTAATTTTGATTAATTTTAGCCTGATTAAAAAACATTAAAATTTGGATAAAAACCTATAAACAGCATTTTGTGAGTGGCTCATGAAATAAGCAACGCATTCAAGCTCATGTGTATGCACACAGGCATAAAGGCTCGACCACAATATGCATAGCCTTGCTTAACCTACTTTCAAAAATGAACAAAGTCTCTCAAATGTACTTAAGAAAACAAAAACAATATAAAAAAAAACATTTGATTCCGTACGGAATGTGCCATTAGATTCGCACCTTGCTTAAGCAAATGACATTTTCATTAAACTTAGCAAAAAGTTTCCTTAAGTTCAATATGGTTTGCCTTATATAATTTACATGTATTCGCACATTTGCTTAAGCCAATTTATAGCCTTTTTACACTGATCAACACCTACCATCAATTTGCGAAGATGTTAACATCTTTCCATAATACCATGTCCAAACATGATTCAAACGACTTGTTTCCCCATCAGTGTTCCCAGTTTTGGGGATTTTTTTGTAATTGGTGATACAAATTTCGTAAAAATCCCCAGGGGATTTATTGGGGAAAAGCACTTTTTTGGCTGGGGATTTTTGGGGATAATATATTATTATAAATTCCTTTTTTGCAATGGCAAGACCGATTTGGCCTCAAATTTTAGTATTTTTTGCGGTTAAAACTTTTTCAAGAACTTGTTGAAAAAGTTTTAAATATGGTTTGTACCAACTAGCGTTACTTCTGTTGAACTAGTATTTTTCTGTAATGAATACAACCAAAATCAATATTTGTAACATAATGCAATATAAGTTATTAGAATTAATAAGAATAAATACACACTTTTAAATAATGCAGCTTGCTGTGACAAATTTATTCAATCATCTCAAATGCACTTTTTAAACAAACAACATGTAAAACGAAATTGCACTGCCTGATGAATCAGAGGATTTTGATTCCCTAGTTTTTGAAATGATAAATATTGACGCATATTAATTTTTCTTTTGCGTTTAAACGTTACCCTTGTTACATACTATACATGTGTACATAGTTGCGTAGAAAAGAATAAATAACATTAGTTTTACTGCCTGTTTTTAGAAAACGTAAGCAAGTGAGTGAGTGAGAAATTCTATTGAAAACAAAAACAAATTTTCGTTTTTTATTGTTGTTTTCAATATAATTTCTCACTCACTCACTTGCTTACGTTTTCTAAAAACAGGCAGTTAATAATACATATGTATTACACAAATGGATTTATTTATATAAATCGATGTATGCATATTTTCCATTGACATAATATTATGTATGTATTTTATTTTTAAGAAAATTTGGAGATTTTTGGGGATAAGAAAATAGCAATTTTGGGGATGAAAAATCGAAAATTGGGGATAAGGCTTAAAATAAAACTGGGAACCCTGTTCCCCATACAAAATTTTGAGAGCGAAACAGTTCGTTTCATTTTTAAACAGGCTGCGAAACAGGAAAAATGTACTATCATCTCCAATTTTGATAACATTTATCGTTAGTTTATCTGAACTAGCTCTCAAAAAAAAAAATCAAAACAAAGAAAAAAAATAAAAATTGATGTTTAATAAAATAAAGTGATAATTATAACATAATAATATCAATAAAAGTGTTAATAATATATGTTTAAGTAAAAAAAATCACACTAACAACACAAAAAAAAAATGTCAAAATGAAACAAGAATGAATCGTATGAACAGCATGTTTGGCAAACTAGTTTCAAAGAGCGAAACGAGTGGTTTATAACGTCGTATGAACATAGCATACGTCCCGTTGTTATTGCCGACGCCAAATAGAATAAGGATGATTATTTATTTAAACAATTTATACGAATAGTTTTATTTATTTAACTTAAATTTTTGTATAAACTATTGTTACGTGTCAGCTATTGGCACTACAGTGAATCTCCAACTAGCTCTCGATCGGCATCTTCCCGAGTGTGATTCATCCCTCACTATAGCCCATTGACAGGTAAACAAATAAAATCTGAAACAAAAACTATTTACAAACAAAACGAACATACGCGGAATAGAGAGGTAGGTGTAAACCTCTTATTGCCCTGACCCAACCATGGTCATCTAATACCCTGGCCCATAACCGCATCCCTTTTCACACTTACCACATCAACAACCCATATTCAATAATTTAAGCACACATTATTTTTTTACATAACACTATCAAGACATTTGTTTTTATTAAATAAACTAAATATTAAAAATAACAATTATAAATCACTTAAATACTATTTTTATAAACAAGACATACACATAAATAACTTTATTTGTCCCTTTATTATTTTTTTATTTCCTCTTCTTTGCTGGTCTATTGCACTGTGTTTTGGTCGTATACACATATCAGCTTTTCTTTGGTGAAACCAGCGTGATACACTGAAGCCTTTCGTTTGGGCGCCATATTGTTACGTGTCAATGGGCTATAGTGAGGGATGAATCACACCCGGGAAGATGCCGATCGAGAGCTAGTTGGAGATTCACTGTAGTGCCAATAGCTGACACGTAACATTATAATACATTTTGACAATAAAGCTGTACTCAAAATTATATTTCGCATGAAAATGGAATGTAAAAAAAATAGAATATTTAGGGAATATAAATCATGTTGATTGTAAAAATTATTAGGCATTTGATATTGAGATATAAAAGTACAAAGAAATTTCACTTTGTTTTTAGATAAAAATTCTATAGTGTAGATGTTTGAAACAATTTTTTGCTTGAATTTTAAAATTTCAACTTTACTTAAACTAAAGAAACAAAATACACTAATGTATTTGTTGTACCAAAATCTACCCACTTGTTTAATTATACATATAAAAAAATTTAAATTTCTTTAAAAAATAAGTCTAAAATAATAACAAGTTTTTAACAAAAATCTTAAAATATTTTAGGATTATTTTTGGGATTTTTTGTCCATAGCTCTAATACCAGATTTAGCTGTAAAAATTTTTAGAATCTGGTCACACTGGTAATTTTCTTTAAATGAAGAATTACAACAACAAAATTCCGTTACATTTTTACACAGTTATTGAATGTGTGTTTTTTTTTTAGAAGAATGGTAAGGAATTTGCATAAGTCTTTGACCAATGCCCAGACATAATCTGTTCCAACAACAAAATAATATATTGCAAACTTTTTACTGATCATAAAAAATTATTTGAAGGGTTAATTTTTTTTTTAGTAATTTTCTTCAAACGAAGAATGGCAACAACAAAATTCATTCATGTATATGTATATTTATTTTTGTAGAAAAAAGACAAAATAGTCTACGTGGCAGTTATTGTATGTGTTTTTTTTATAAGAATGGTTCAAACACAATCTAATGAAACAACAAAATTATCTATTGCAAATTTTTAACTGATCATAAAAAATTATTTCAAAGTTAAGCGTTTTTAGTAATTTCCTTCAATGGTAATAACAAAATTCATTTATATTTATGTTTTTGTATGTTAAAATTGCCATGTATTTTTAGAAATAAGACAAAATAGTCTGCCTGTTTTGGATGTTTTACTAAAATGTTTACAAAAACATAAAACCAAAAAATTCCATTAGCTTTTTAAACATTTAGTGCATGTGTTTTTTTTATTAGAATGATTAAATGACAACCAATGCACGAAAACGGACTAGCACAATTTGCCTAAAAATTGGGGTTTCTGGTTTTTAAAAATATTTATTCATCATACATCATAAATTAAAACTTTAAAAATAGAAGAAAACTGTAAGATGAAATTATTTATTTAAATAAATTTATGTAGGACTGATCAATGTATCCAAATACCTTAATGTTTGACTAACAACTATTTCATAATAATATTTAACACGAAAACAGCTAGATTCCTAACAAGGGCTAGAAATATAACATGTGTGCAATGCTACGCCCCTACAGAAACATCAAATACCACACTAAAGGAGGACTTCTATAGCAACCTTTCAAGGGTAACATCGTCGATACACCGAGGAGACATAGTCATAATAAAGGGAGATTTTAATGCGCAGCTTGGACCAGATAACAAAAACATGGAGGGCATCATGGGCCGACACGCACTGGGTAGAATGTCTGAAAATGATGAACTATTTGCAGGAATGTGCCTGTCCAACAACCTCGCCATTGGAGGAACATTATTCCCTCATAGAAAGGTGCACAAAGTTACGTGGGTATCCCCTGACCAAACAACACAGAACCAAATTTACCACATTGCCATCAGCAAAACCTGGCGCAACTGTTTACTAGACGTCCGAAGTATAAGGGGAGCGGATTGCTCCAGCGACCACCATTTGATCATCGGCACAATAAGATTAAAAGTCGCTGCAATTAAAAAGAAAAAAGTGTTACAAAGAAGATTTGACGTCCGAAAACTGTACAATCCCATACACCATACAGCCTACTTAAATGAGATTCGGTCATCCCTGGAGGAAGCTCAAAACCGTAACGTTGACTGGGCAACCATAAGAAAATGTCTTACAAACGCCGCAAAAGACAACCTTGGATGCAGAATATCTGAACGTCAGGAGTGGATCTCAGATGAAACCTGGGACTTAATAACGAACAGAAGATCATGTAAAGTAAATCTCAACAGTGCTAAGAATCGGAAAAATGTCAAGAAAAGCGGTCGCCGAGACAAACGCTGCAGGGTCGATGATCTCGCCAAAGAAGCCCAAGCAGCTTCCGAGTCCCACAGGAGTCGAGATCTGTACAAATAACAGCAATTAGGACGCAAGAGTTTCAACTCAAGCTAACCCTTAAAAAACAGCCAATAAGAGATAATTACATCGAAAACAGGACAAAAGGGCATAAGGGTGGAACACTATGAAAAAATGCTAAACACCACTGAGGCTACTTTGAATCAACATGACTTTGCCCCAACACAATGAAAGGCATGACAATTAAAACTCTCAAGAACAATAAAGCACCCGGAATCGACAACATATCGACCGAACTACTAAAGGCAGATCCAGCTACATGCGCCCAACTAATACACCCCATTTTAGACAAATTCTGGGACACCAAACAACCTAGCGACGACCTAAAAGAGGGTGGGTGCGTTCGTAAATGCATCACTGCGCTGCATCAGTGATTTCAGGTGGTTATATATTTATCAGGGAAGTAAATGTGGACCAAAAAATTGTGAAATACTCCACAAAAATAATAGTCACACAATAATAAAAGTTATAATTATTCTTTTATCGCCATTAAAAAAAAGTTTGCTTTTCTGATGCAGCGCAGTGATGCATTTACGAACGTACCCGGTATGATAATTAAAATCCCAAAGAAAGGAGACCTTACACAATGCAAGAACTGGAGGGGCATAACTGTTCTTAGCATGGTAAACAAGGTCATAGCTAATATAATAAAAAAATAGCCTTCGAATAATAACGGAACAATCAGTCGAATGGCGATCTCCGTTATAGCTAACATTCATCGACTTCCAGAAGGCGTACGACACAGAAATCACGCTGCAATATGGAACGAACTTCACTGCAAGGGTATACCGGAAAAACTTATTGTGATAATCAGGGCTTTGTACGAGAATTCCAAATGCCGCATCCTACACGACAACGTAATCAGTTGCCCAATAAGTGTCAAACTAGGTGCGCGGCAGGGTTGCCCATTATCCCTTCTATTATTCAACGTTGTCATCGACAGCATCATGAAAAAAGTCATAACAACACCTAGAGGCATTACCTGGCGCCTAAACGGCGTTATGCAGTCAAAACTTAACAACATCAAAGCCGAAGCAGCAATGTGTGGTCTCAGAATTAATATCACCAAAACCAAAGCCATGAGAACCAATACAACAAATATGCAATAGTTCACACTATAAGAACAACAGATCGAAGACGTCGAATCCTTCTGCTACCTGGGTAGCATAATATCAACAAGTGGAGGCTCAAAAGAGGATATTGGGAACCGAATAAACAAGGCAAGGCAAGCTTATGTCGCATACTAAAAATTTACTGGCCAAACACCATCACAAACGAACGCTTATGGACCGAGTGCGGACAAACACCAATTGAGTACGAAATCAGAAAATGGAAATTGCGGTGGATTGGACATGCCCTGCGAATACCTCAAGCCGACATCACCAGAAACGCAATAGACTGGAATCTCCAGGGCAGCCGCATGCTGAAGATCGTAGCAACAGACAAACAAGAATGGAACACAATCGTTAAGGCCCTACGCTCCTTATAGGAACAAAAGGAATTTATATATATTATATATTTAACACGATAAACTGCATTTCTGGCAACATCGTTTAAAATTAAAATAAAAACAAACATGGCTTCTAATGAGTGTGCAATAGAGTTTCTAATTTCCCGAACTTTTTCTATTCCCGGGAAACGAAACAAAAAAATTCTTATTCCCGGGAATCCCGGGATTCTTTAAAAAAGTCAAAAAAAATTTGCTTTACAGAAAACCGAATAAATTGTTATGTACATGCATATTATATACATACATGTAGGGAAAATATAAGAAAACACAATACTATTGGTTTTTATATTTTAAAGTTAATTGAAAAAAACGATTTATATTTATTAATTCACTTGGGTATTTTCAATATCTTAAAACTATTTGGTATAAAAGATTAATGATTATATTTAAGTATTACAACAATAGGTGTAAAAAATGTCTGTCCGAATCAACTTTTATTCTTCACAACTTTTTCCGTCCGAAGTTAGCACGACTTCACAACTTTTGTAACGACTTTACAACTTGCGTTTCTTTTGATAGCTCAACAACGACTGACCCTTCTTTTTAAATTCTAAAATATTCTTCCTAATTCTTTCCATTCATGTCCGTCTGTGTTGCTAATTTTAGTATGTCAGTGTTGGGAACTGTGTCAGTCCACTATTTAACCCCCTTATCCCACATTCGGCCATCCGACCAATCGTCCGTCTCGGATGATCGCCACCTTTATCATCAGATTCGGAATAACGCCATAACTTCATATGATCATTGCTGGTGCTTGTTGTATTCCGCCCCTCAAAAGATGCTGCTTTTCGCACATCATAACGCCCATTTCGCTTAACTTTGGTAACTTCATACGGCCCAAGATATCCATTAGCAAGTTTTTTGCCGGCAACAAATTGGGTTCTCTTAATTGCCACCAAATCACCCATCTTGTAATCAAAATTCTTCTTTCTTTTACGATCAAAACTCCTCTTATTTTCAATTTGTACTTTTTGAATTTGTTGTTTAGTTTCATATCTAAGTTTTTCGTGTTCTTCATCAAATTCCTTCACCAGTTCAGTTTCAAGAATTTCCATTACGTTACTGCAGCTGCCATTTTTCATTTTTACGCCAAATAAAACTTCACCATTTGAACCGCGACCCGTAGATCTATGAAAACTACTATTCAGAGCTTTTTGCACATTGATTACTTCCTTGTACCACATTTCAGGTTTTTCAGATGAAAGTTTAGATATTACTGCTAAAATAGTTCTGTTCGTTCACACGTTCTACTTGCCCGTTACCTCTCGGTACTCCAGTTGTTGTTAGTATATGTTCGATGGCTTTCGAATTGCAAAATTCTTTAAATGTGTTTGAAGTAAGCGCTGCACCTCTATCGCTTATAATACGCTGTGGATCACCAAAAATCGAACGCCAACATTCGAGCTTGTTAATGACTTCATCTACACCAGTGCTTTTTGTTGGGTAAAGCCAAACAAATTTACTGAAACCAGTAACAACAGCCAATATGTGCTTATACTGCTTGGACGGAGCATCCATTGGCCCTAAGTGGTCAACGTGTATCGTACACAGCGGCACATTACCTTTATTAACACATTCTAGAAATCCTTCTAGTTTACCTTGTTTTTGTTGAAAAGAATACATTTTATACAATTTTGTATTACTCTATTTACTTTATTTTCCACATGTGATATAAAATAGTTTTGTTTTATTTGATGAACAGTTTTTGCTGTTCCGAAATGACCGTTCTCGTGTGCTTTCGTGATAATTTCCCTCTCCATATGACGAGGAACAACAAATGCCTCATTTCCATCAACTGATCTACATAATACACCACCTATCAACTTTTAGTTACCATACGGACGAGTCTTTAATATTTCAATACATAATAGCTTTTAAGGTATCATCAGTATTTTGTGCATTTTGCAACCGGCATTTCAATTCAGATTCTACGCTGACAATATTCACAGCATGTCTACTGAGCGCATCAACGTGCTTCATACGTTCACCTTTCCGATGTTTTAAATTATAGTCAAGAGGCTTATTCTGAATTGCGATGCGAAAATCAATGCGATGCGAAAATGCGAACATTGCTATTCTGTATTGCGATATTCGCAAAGTTTTTTTTTTTAATCGCATTTCAAATGCGAAAAGGTGACAAGTCGGTATTCTACATTGCGAAAACAAATGTCAAATTCGCAAAATTTATTCGACAACAAAATAGCATTCGCAAAGTACAAACATGTTAGTGAAAGATAATATTTTATTTATTTATTCATCATATATTTATTATTAAATTAAGGGAAGCAAGCAATAAACCGCGTCAATTTGAAATAATGATAGAATATATGAATAAGCACAGCCAAATGCACATCAGTCGGCAAATACTTTGTGGCAAACGTTAACTGAAGAACTAAATATCAATGGACCACCTATTAGAGAAGCTGCAGGATGGAAAAAGTATGAAATATACATATAAACCAGTTAAAAAATATTTGACTTTAACTTAAATTTTAATAGGATTGGGCCGATTTTAAGGTACACACAAAACATTCTCATTTTTTTCGTCGTCGAACCACAGTGCCACAAAATCCATTTTTATTATTTTTTTTTATTACAGAATGTCCTAAATAAATTATTTAAACAATTTTCACAGCGAAACACAATTTATTTATTTTTAATTTGATGTTTATTGACACTGACGTATATTTGAGCAGCGTTGCCACAATTTAAAATAAATAACGAATGCGATTGCGAAAGTCTAACAGAATACCAATTTTCTTTCGCATCGCATTTCATTTGCGCATCGCATTGATTTTCGCATCGCAATTCAGAATAAGCCTCCAGGAAACTTTATCCATAAAGATTTTAGACAAACTAAAGATATTAAACCAAATAAAACTGTTAAACGTATAAGAATTATAGCAACAGTTCTACTTGTAATAATATCAAAGCTTGAACAAAACACATCAACAATAAACAACAGTGGGTTTATCTCATCTTACATTCCCCACTACAATTAGTTGAAATTCTCTCAACATTAATTGTAGTTGTAAGTAGGTTAAGAAAAACAAAATAAAAAACAAACAACAACTTACAAAAGATGTTGTCAATTAAGTGTTTTTTTAGGCCGCGCACTTGCCTGTTTATTATCAAAAAGTAATTTTAATTTTTGGGAATACAAAATTATAATTTCAAAAGATTTTGTTATTCGTGCTTAATTCCCAGTTTTTATTCTTGACAAAAAACACTTGAAATTTATTGTTGATGGGATAAGCTATTCCTATGCATTTCACTGGTTGCTTAGGCCAGATCATCAGGAAACTTCATCCATAAAGATGTAGTGGGGAATGTAAGATGAGATAAACCCACTGTTGTTTATTGTTGATGTGTTTTGTTCAAGCTTTGATATTATTACAAGTAGAACTGTTGCTATAATTCTTATACGTTTAACAGTTTTATTTGGTTTAATATCTTTAGTTTGTCTAAAATCTTTATGGATGAAGTTTCCTGATGATTTGGCCTAAGCAACCAGTGAAATGCATAGGAATAGCTTATCCCATCAACAATAAATTTCAAGTGTTTTTTGTCAAGAATAAAAACTGGGAATTAAGCACGAATAGCAAAATCTTTTGAAATTAAAATTTTGTATTCCCAAAAATTGAAACTACTTTTTGATAATATTTTATAACTTTATGCACTTTTGCAAATTTTGGTATTGGACGAGCCCCCAAATGTAGGGAAAATACAAGAAAACACAATATCGGTTTTTATATTTTAAAGTTAATTGAAAAAACGATTTATATTTATTAATTCACTTGGGTATTTTCAATATCTTAAAACTAGTTGGTATAAAAGATTAATGATTATATTTAAGTATTACAACAATAGGTGTAAAAAATGTCTGTCCGAATCAACTTTTATTCTTCACAACTTTTTCCGTCCGAAGTTAGCCCGACTTCACAACTTTTGTAACGACTTTACAACTTGCTTTTCTTTTGATAGCTCAACAACGACTGACCCTTCTTTTTAAATTCTAAAATATTCTTCCTAATTCTTTCCATTCATGTCCGTCTGTGTTGCTAAATTTAGTATGTCAGTGTTGGGGACTGTGTCAGTCCACTATTTAACCCCCTTATCCCACATACATATGTATGTATATATATTTTTTTTTGGGAGATCATGAATTATTAAAACTTATTAATATTTAGTAGTTATTATTAAAAGAAACTTGGTAAAATTAATTTTCTTTTAAGCATAAAATTTTTGGTATTATTAAAGCATTTAAAAGTGCATCAAAGATTCTATTTCAAATCCTTGTTGATATGTATATTGCCTGCCACCGAAAACGTGCTCTCGCTTTCTACAGACGTTGGTTTTATAGTACTTTTCTTCTTCAAGAAGCCTTTATCAGCAATTAAAAAGAACGTTCATTTATTGGCGTAGGAAAAAAAGTTCGATTTGTAGGTAGTTTTTAGTAATTTTAGGAAAGAATATATCCTAAATTTAGTTTGAAATTCCCGAAAAAAATTTTCCGGGATTAATTTTAAAAAACTGTCCCGGGATTCCCGGGAATTCTTTCCCGCGTAGAAACTCTAGTGTGCAATCGTGCGCTAGTATTTTATGCTCATGCGCATATGCTCATGAGTTTCATCTGTCAATGCTCATGCGCATGCGCATTAATAGAAAATTTGGCAACACCTTTTTAGTTTAAAGCTGGCGACAGATTTTTTTTGTAGTCTTTATGCCAGCCAGGGTTGTCAGATTTTTTTGAGCTCCATCGCCAAACCGGATGTCAGAAATCGCCAAAAATCGCCAAACGTCGATTTTGTTCAGTTTTTGTAAAATTTTCTTTTTTTTAAATTCAATTTTGCATACAAAAAACTCTAGTATAAATTTTCAGTCAAAAATCGCCAAAAACTGAGATAAAATACAAAAAAGTCGCCGAAGTAAATTTTGTTTTGTTTCTGTAATATTTTTTTTTTAAATAACATAAAATGGAGATCATATATGTATTCAGATAAAAACTTAAATTAGGTACATAAGTCTATAAGATCGTACACTTCAGCCTAACCGATTTCATTACTGGAGTTTTGTCCTACATACTATTAGAATTACATAGTGACTGAATATAAAATTCACTTAATATGTTTTTTTATATAAGTAATGATAACAAAAATTACAAGTTGTTAAACAAAATTGCCGAAATAATATAAATGGTAAAAATAGCCAATGGGAAATACCATCGCCAAACACTTTTCAAAATCGCCACGTTTAGCGAGAAATCGCAATATCTGACAGCCCTGATGCCAGCAATATTTTTACTTTCGGTTTTTCTTCTTATTTTCGAGCTGGAGAATAATTTCTTTTACATCGGAAATATGGAACTGGCGAGTACTTGCTATGAAAATGTTTATTTTCAACAAATAATATAAAAAGCCTAATTTGATCAATTAATTTCATTACGATAAATAAAGCTACGTTCACAATCAAAAAAACAATTTCGTTTTTTCTTCCCAAAGTATTTCATATATTTTCCTTTCATTTTGAAAACAAAAATGTAACTAAATTTTTTTTTTTTTTAAATGTAACTAAAGTTGAGTCAACTAGAACTTCAGCAACAATTTGTATGAAATAATAATTTTATTTAGTTTTGAATGAAAAGTTTTACAAAATGTTTACAAAAATAAAAATAAATGCATAATATTGTTGTGGCTAAAATTTGCAAACGGTTTCTTGATGCAAAATGTGTTTAGTTACAAAAGAAATTGTTGCTCTATTATGAACACCAAGTGAAAATGTTTTTTTGATTGTGAACGCAGCTTAAATCTTTATTTTTTAAATTTGTTTATTGATTTATTTGTTTCTCACATTACCTATAGCCTAGCCTTTAAAGGCCATAATCGTTAACAAATTTCAACTAACAGTTGTAAACAAATCAATATGTATATGAACGCATGTATGTGTATATAAAGATTAAAATTAAATACAAAAGGGTTAATAAAAATTTAAAAATTCTAGCTATAAAAATTCCCAAAACGAACGATTCTGAAACTTATATGCAAACACCACACGCAAATACAGTGGTATCTCGGTTTAACGAATTATATATTGTCAGGCCCTTTCGTTATATCGGAAAATTCGTTAAATCCCGAAGTTTTTTTTAATACATTTTTATTAATAAAACAACAATATTTTAATAAAACAAAGTAGATTCGTTTATTTCCATACATAACACAAACAAAAAATAAATACTTCATATCATTTTCAATTAAATAAGTACATATGAGGAGCCGTTTATTTTGAAAGTGGCATTAGTCACTTTTTCAAAAAAAATCGAGTTAATAATAAATATAATAATAAATAATAATAATAAATACTGAGAAAAATATCATTATCATGATGTATCAAATACAAGTGAATCTTCTCGAAAGTTAGCATCCATATTTTTAAACGTGTTAAAACGCAAACCCTTAAATATCTCGACTTAAAAACCGAAATGACTTATGCCACTTTCAAAATAAACGGCTCATATGTAGATATAAACGAATCTACAGAACCATGGCTGGCTAAAATTTTTCAACGTACATTTTTTTGTGTAGATCTAGGGCTTTTGCTTTTAATATATGACCAATAATAGGAATATTCCGAATTTAGTCTTTTCCATTTCGCTCAAAAGTTTCCGTTTTGATTTTATAATTTCGCATATTGTTGACTTTAGCAGCTGATATTTATTAGATAAAGCACTTAGTCGCAGGCCCTTTTCATAGTAGTCAAAAATGTTTAATTTTTCTAATAGAATTTAACGTTTTCTTTTGGGCATTTTGATGTCAACTTTAAAAAAACTTCACAAAACTGAAGTAAAATTCGACACAGAAAACAAACATTTGTTTTGTAAGCAAAAGTAAAAAATTACTTTGTAACGTACAAATTTTTATTTTGGAGAGCAAGTATTTTCTTTGCTTTCTGTGTAAGAAAATAAAATACTTCTCTTAACTCCTTGTTTTCAGTTAAATCGCTTTAAAAATATGGTAAAAATGTATACAAAAACAAAAGAGAATGGATGCAAATATGTTTTCATTCATTCTATTTTGCTTTTACAAATTTTTTTGTAAAAATTCGTTAAATAAAGTACAAAAATTTGCTGTTTGTTCGCAAATCGCGAATTCGTTAAACTGAGTATACGTTAAACCGGGATACCACTGTATATGTAGATATATACAGACATTTTCAATATAACTAACAAAAGAATTTTAATTTATTTTTAGATCTCTTAAAGATAACATTCTACGCGCACAACCCTTAGACAAACAACAAATTATGGCCCAATGGTTTGATGATTTAATGAGCGGCATAGAACGAAATGTTTCCAGTAAAAATAAAGAGAAGTATATACAACGCAGACTACAATTGTAAACTCTGTACAATTAAATAAAAAACCTTTTTTTTCTCCAACAGGTTCACTCATAATTTATCATCCTTCCGCCGTGATGTGGTAAATTTGCCGAAAATATCCAATTATAGCACTGGTTCGTCATTTATCGATGAATTTTCATAAAAACTATTTTGATTTTTAAAAATTATCGGAAAACAAACAAACGAATAATAATAATAAAACATAGCTCTCTGTTAATTTATAGTTTTTTTCTTATTATTAATATTTTTAATTTTTTATTTTGTTTTGCCGCCTTAATGGGAATTTAGAACTGATAATCGTATTCAAAGTATATTTATTACTAGTACATGCAAGTGATCAGCTGTTCAGTTGTTTTATTTTCGATAGTGTCAAAATTTACCTTCATTTTAGTGCGCCATGATTTTTATTATTTTTCTTTGTTTTCTTTATGTTTGGCTGTTTGACAGTATCAAATGGTTTTACACAAACAAAATGAATGTTGTTTTTTTCAATGTTGATTTGTTGTAGACTTGCATGTACTTGGTATAAATATTCTTTGATCGTATTCGTAAAAAATAAATTTGATTTATATTTTGCAAACAATCAAATAATGAACGCATAAAAATATTTGAAATAATAACATTATGAATAAATAATAATTTTAATAAAAAGTTTTTTTTTTTTTTTTGTTTTTTAAGAAATTTATTAATTTATTATTATTTCTAAATTATAAGTTTAATTTTGTTACTTTTAATGATTGCGAAAACAAAAGAAAAGAAAGACAATTGAGAGATCTATGTCTGTATTAATGCGATACAAAAACTATGCATAAATTTAAAATGTTCTTTATTGTCTAAATTGGTTTTTTTTGTTACTACAAAATTGCTACTATTCCATTAACTAATTGTGTATTATTGTTAATTTCAGATAATTCGTATCAAATTTATTCGGAAAATAATTATTCGGTTTCGGTGTGATTCTTTTCATCTAACTAACAAAGCAATAACCACGGACTGCTTTTAAACAAACAAAAAATGAAAAACCGATTTTGGATTAAGATTTTATAAATATAATTTAATAAAGAAAAAATATTCTTTCCAACCATCAATGACCTGCTTGAACGCAAAAAGTCTGTTTCTAAAGAAAAAAATATATAGATATTTTTTTTTTTTTACTTTTAATAAAGTTTATTTGATGTACATACATGATTATAAAAACAAACAAAAGCAAATTTATTTTCTATCTAGTAAAATTATCATCAAAGTATAACTTTATCATTATTAAAATACATATTTACTCAACCAACCAAATCTACTTATTAGTTGGACACTTTAAGAAAGACTGCAATTATATCTCACAAATTAGAACCACTTTGTGCACCGGGCAGTTCGAATTTCAGAAAAGTTCTAATTTCTGGACATTTTTTTACGGAAAATGATAAAATTATAATGAAATAGTGATAGATAATGAATAGTTGTGTAAGTTTTATTTTAACACAAAACTGTTTTTATTTAATAACATCTATATATAAATCGATTAGAGTCGCTGGACTACGCAGACGATAAGCGTGAGCTCTCCCACAGACGAGCTGATATACAAGCAAAAATTAATGATCTAACCAGAGAAGGTTGGGTTGAAAATAAACATCAATAAAACAAAATAAATATGCATTAATGCAGAGTCAACTGAACCACTAACCATCGGCAATGACGTAATAGAAAGTGTGAGCGAGTTTCAATACCTAGGGAGTATGATAGATACAAATGGGGGTGGCCTCCTGGATGTAACGACAAGAATACGAAAAGCAAGAGTCGCTTTTGCAATATTATCAAAAACTTGGAGGTCAAATGAATACAGCAAAAAGACGAAGTTAAATATATTTTCAACATGTGTGCTGTCCGTTTTATTATATGGATGCGAAACATGGCTTGTAACTGAAGAAATCAAGCGCAAAATGCAAGTTTTTACCAACAGATGCCTCCGGACCATACTTGGAATTTATTGGCCTAATACAATTTCAAATGCTCAACTGCTCGCCATAACCAATATGAAAGACATAAACTGTGCAATCCGAAGACGTAAACTTGGCTGGATAGGGCACACACTTAGAAGAGAAGATGACAACATATGCCAAAGAGCGCTTACATATAACCCCCAGGGTGCAAGAAGACGAGGAAGGCCGAACAACTCTTGGCGACGTTCAACATTAAACGAATTTAACACGCTGCCTGATTTTAATGATAGAAAGATAGTTAATTTGGCGGAACTGAAAAGTATTGCAAATATACGCTCCAGATGGAGATTTCTTATTGAGAGCCTATGCCCACAATGAGGTAGCTCTAAAGTAATTTTAGAGCAAGGCTTATTATTATTATTATTTATAATTAGTATTGTGGTTATTTTGTTGAACTATTTATGGTTTTTAATCCAAATTTTTAATATTTTTAATTAGGCTTAAGTTCATGAAATTTAATTTTTATTAAATTATTTTTATGAAGAAAGGAATTTTACAACATGAAAATCAATTAAAATTGTTATTGATAATCTTTCATTCTTGACGTGGCTCGGGCTCGAACCCTGGCCGGCAGGTTACCATGACATGTTTCGATCGCAACCACTCGATCTCCTCAGATGGATTTGCCGTCTTACACTCGCAGCCATCGACGACTGCTGACGTCACTAGTCAAACATCAATCCTTAAACCAAATTGTATTTTAACATTTGGTAGATCGAAAAATTTGCTTTCCTGAATGATTATCCATTTTAATTGATTTTACATGTTTTTTCCTTTACTTCTGTTTTTTCGAGAAAAGAGAAAGACAAAGTGAAAAAACAAAAAAATGTACTTGGACTTCAAGAAAAATTCTTGACGAAAGTACGAAAAAACAGAAGTAAAGGAAAAAACATGTAAAATCAATTAAAATGGATAATCATTCAGGAAAGCAATTTTTTCGATCTACCAAATGTTAAAATACAATTTGGTTTAAGGATTGATGTTTGACTAGTGACGTCAGCAGTCGTCGATGGCTGCGAGTGTAAGACGGCAAATCCATCTGAGGAGATCGAGTGGTTGCGATCGAAACATGTCATGGTAACCTGCCGGCCAGGGTTCGAGCGCGAGCCACGTCAAGAATGAAAGATTATCAATAACAATTTTAATTGATTTTCATGTTGTAAAATTCCTTTCTTCATAAAAATAATTTAATAAAAATTAAATTTCATGAACTTAAGCCTAATTAAAAATATTAAAAATTTGGATTAAAAACCATAAATAGTTCAACAAAATAACCACAATACTAATTATTGTTAAAGCTAAGGCACGAGCTCTATGTGTACATTTGTCCTTCAAGTTGTGCTGAAAAAGGTCAAAAGAAAAGAGAAAGACAAAGTGAAAAAACAAAAAAATGTACTTGGACTTCAAGAAAAATTCTTGACGAAAGTACGAAAAAAACAGAAGTAAAGGAAAAAACATGTAAAATCAATTAAAATGGATAATCATTCAGGAAAGCAAATTTTTCGATCTACCAAATGTTAAAATACAATTTGGTTTAAGGATTGATGTTTGACTAGTGACGTCAGCAGTCGTCGATGGCTGCGAGTGTAAGACGGCAAATCCATCTGAGGAGATCGAGTGGTTGCGATCGAAACATGTCATGGTAACCTGCCGGCCAGGGTTCGAGCCCGAGCCACGTCAAGAATGAAAGATTATCAATAACAATTTTAATTGATTTTCATGTTGTAAAATTCCTTTCTTCATAAAAATAATTTAATAAAAATTAAATTTCATGAACTTAAGCCTAATTAAAAATATTATTATTATTTATGTATATATAAATCGGCTAAGGCAAAACAGTTAAGAACACTTTCCTCCTCTGTATGTCAACCGATTTGAACAAAATATACACCATTTAAGATGTATTTACTCAAAGAAGTGCACAATGTATATTTTATTAAAATCTGTTCAATAATTTCAGAGTTATAAGCGTTCAAAATTGTGACTAACACAAATGCAAAATAAATAAATAAAAATTTATTTTCAATTATCAAATAATAAAAAGTTAGGGTGATCGATTATTCGACATTTTTCAGTAACCGGTTTTCGAATATTTCGACTATATAAATCAGACCAGGCAAAACTGTTAAGAACACTTTCTTCCTTTGTTTGTCAACCGAAGCTCTGTGGGGAGAAAAAAGGGGAGATATGGGAAACTAAATCCTTTTTTTACTTTTCTGTGCTTCATGTGATAATTTTTAAATTTTCTATAGAACTTAGAAACATAATATTATAGGTGAAGGATCCTGAGTGAGTGATAACCTGTAAGATAAAAAATGCTGGTATTTTTTGATTTTCATCTGGAACTTTTGGAATTTTCGTTAATATTCGACCTATAAAGAAAAAATTATACATTAAACTGGGTGAATAAGAACATGTAAGGGGAGCTTTTTGGTACTTTTTCGTTCTACATCTGGTACTTTGATTAATTTTTGTTAATATTAGACATAGAAACATAAAATTAAACGTACAACGTCCTGAGTGGATGACAATATATAAAGAAGACTTTTTGATACTTTTTTGTTTTTCAATTGGTATTTTTTATACTGAACTTACAAAATTAAATTAACTCACGTAGAAGATAAAATATGAACGGGAGGTTGGTCCCTCGCCAAATCGATCCACTTTGAAGGAACAAATAAATACTCGAAACTAATAAATTCATATATACTTAGATGAATTATGTTTTCTTCATATTTATAAAAAAAAAAAAAAATCATGGTCGAATTTTGACCATAAGGCGAACACTAGTTTAATTAATTGAACTTATTAAATACATAGAAAAACTTCTATGTATTTTAATTGATCTTCAGTTATCAACTGACCCAAATTTGTACAAGCATGTTAAATTTCATACGCATATGACCGAATTGTACACCACCACCAACAACTCGGTGATTCCCCGTTTTATTTTTACTTTAATGAGCGAAAAAAACAATTGTAGTGAAAAAAAAAAAAAAAATATACAAAAATTCCAGAAATTAGAACACTGTTCTAATTTTAGAGCGTTTAATTTGGTTTTTTGCCTATTAAGTTCAAAGCCATAAAAAAAATTTTCCTAGTAGAAATAAAAACAAAAAAACCTGTGGTTCCAATTTTAGAGCGTCCAATACATTGAAATGGCCGGTTCTAATGTCTGGATTTGTGAGATTCTACTGTATATGGCAGGCGTAGCTGCCATCAGGGTTCCCAGTTTTATTTTAAGCCTTATCCCCAAAAATCCCCACATTTTCTTAAAAATAAAATACATAATCAGCCCGATTATGAATACAAATTCCCCGGGAGTTTTTTTCCCTTTTCCCATTTTTTCAATTCAATTTACATAGAAAATATGGGAGAAGGGAGAGAACTCCCGGGGAATTTTTATTCATAATTGGGCTGAATATTACGTCAATGGAAAATTATGCATATGGGCAAATCCTGCGTGACGAACGCTACATTCGCACGCGTTTTCTGATTGCAATACACAAATTTTTCGGTCTTTCAAAAAAGATAGCTTCAACTTATATATACATAGTATTTAGCCACATTAATATGTACTTACGAATGGCATAAATCATAATTTCTTAGCAAGTATTTGTTGCGAAATAATTGATCACAAAGTTTTGTGACGCACGCTACAAAAAGTGGAACTAACTTCAAAGGTTGAAGTGCGTTTTCCTAATTTTTAGCGAATTTGGCATGATAAGGTATACAAAATCTAATTCATAAAAGAAACATACAGGGGTGTTCTGGAAATCGAAAACGCAAGAATTTGAAAGTTGTTTTTAATACTCTTTTAATCAAATTTTTTAATTTTTTTTATAAAATTAATTTAAATAGAGAAATATTTGTACAATATTTGTCAAAAAAATCTTATCACAGAAATCTTATTAAAAAATGGAGTTTAAAATTCTTGCGTTTTGCGTTTTCGATTTCCAGAACACCCCTAATAACTACAAGAGAATTCTAAACGCACTTATACGCAGCCAAAAAATGTTGTGATGTTTTGACAAAAGCCGTGAACCCTTTGTGACGCATGCTACATCACGAACGCTACAGTTTTTCCAGTAGTATTTTATTATTTTTTATTTATTTTAACAAAACAAATTATAGTTTTATGAATTGCATTTCTTAAACTAATTTCTTAACAAATGAATATCAACTTTTTTTTAACGAAATTTATATATTGATAAGTCTGCTGTAAGTGCTATTTTAAGCACAAAAATCACCTAAAATAATGCTAAATTCACGTATTACATTAAGAAATCAGCAGTGAGGTAGGATTTGGTAAAAATTATTGCATTAAAGATCATTGAAATACACATTTTTTAATATAAAAATGAAATTATACATCTAGTCTTAAATTCTATTAAAAAAAAATTCATTTGAAAAATTTTTGGTTAGTGGACTGTTTCTGGGATTTGCCCATATATCGATTTATATAAATAAATCCATTTGTGTAATACATATTATTAAAACTAATGTTATTTATTCTTTGAGTTCTACGTATCTATGTACACTAGGGATACAATTTTTGAAAATATCAAAATGGCCCTATCCATACCATGTAGTGCTTAAAAAAACAATAAGAACTGCATCTTTAGATTTTCGATATCGTTAAAAAAGGTTCCGCGTCAAATGCAATTAAGTTTGGGATCAGTAATAATGCATTTACATCTACACCATAAACAGTTTATAAGTTGTTTATGGTGATAAACAATTCTTGCAATTCTAGCTTACATACTTATTCCAAAATATCGTAGCAAATTATATGCAATATGCGAATTTATATGTGGCCCTTGGTACAACATTTGGTTTTCAAAAAAATGACTTCGAAGCCTTAAACAAATCATAATCGGGCTTTACTAATGCTCAAAAATGCTTTCTAAGACATTGGGTGAAAGATGAATCAAGAATTTCAAAAACCCAACGCAGCAACATTTGTGCGGAACGCGCCATCAAAGTCGTACAAGATATTTTCCCCCAATGCAAATCAACACGAACTCTTAATCTTAAGTTAATTTTACTTAACAAAGAAAGTTTTTAGATTGTGATTTTTTTTTAATCATATAATTACATTAAGAAATGTAAATACATAGTAACATAATTATAAAATAAAAAATTTTTGAAAAATACAAATTCCTCTGATTCATCAGCCAGTGCAATTTTGTTTTACATGTTAATTGTTTAAAAAGTTCATTAAAGATGATTGAATAAATTTGTCACACCAAGCTGTATAAAGTGTGTATTTATTCTTATTAATTCTAATACAGTACAATACGCATATAAGAAACTCGCTTATAAGAAAAACTTGGTTATAAGAAAGACATCTTCAGACACCATGCACATTTGTATATATCTGCGTGCTAAATAAATCTCATATAAGAAACTCGGTTATAAGAAAAACTCTTTATAAGAAACAAATTCTGAAGAAAATTATGCTCATTCCATAGAAAATGGTACGTGTATAAGAAAGTAATAATTTTTTTTAACCTCGGTTAAAATTGATTTTTATTTTTCAAAGAATATCTAGACGTTGACGAAGGCAACGATACTATTTGTAAATTAGAAGATATTCTCTTTAGAACCCATGAAAGGGAGCTCGTCCAAAAGAAAATTTAAGATTTTTTCAGTGTTACTTAATAGTATTTTTTTCATTCTTCTTAGTGATGATGAATTAATATTTTTTTTTACCAAATTACTTTTTTTATCAAATGTGATTTTAAGTGAAGTGCAATCACCTGTTTTGTTTTTGTTATGTTTCTATCTTTAATTGTGTACTTATATATTTACTTATACTTGTACGACAAATAAACGAAATTTAGTACAAAATGATGTGTAGTATGTATTAGTATTAAACAGTTTTATTTTAATTACATATTTCTATAGGAAATTTTTTAAATTCTGTTACTGATGTATATAAGAAAATATCCTTCTTATATGCGTGTTACAGATACATATAAGAAAATATCTTTCTTATATGCGTGTTACAGATATAAGAAAGTATCTTTCTTATATGCGTGTTTTCTTTATAAGAAAGCTTGCATATAAGAAAGAAAATCTGTGCATTTTTAGGCTTTCTTATATGCGTATTGTACTGTAACTTATATTGCATTCTGTTACAAATATTGATTTTGGTTGTATTCATTACAGAAAAAGACTAGTTCAACAGAAGTAACGCTAGTTGGTACAAAACCATATGTAAAACTATTTCAACAAGTTCTTGGAAAAGCAAAAAAGACTAAAATTTGAGCCCAAATCTTGACCAAATCGGTCTTGCCATTGCAAAAAAGGAATTTATAATAATATATTATCCCCAAAAAATCCCCAACGAAAAAAGTGCTTTTCCCCAAAAAATCCCCTGGGGATTTTTACGAAATTTGTATCCCCAATAACAAATAAAAATCCCCAATTTGGGGATAAATCCCCAAAACTGGGAACACTGGCTGCCATTTAAAATCTGTCGAAAATCAGCAAATTTTGCAAAACAGATCGTTAAATTGACTATTTAAATCAGAGTACCGAAACGCTCGCTCATTTTTCAGTCATGAGCGAGCGTGAACAATTTTAAATTGAACTGCTTCTTCACATTCATGAGGGTGAGGAAAAAAAACATTTTTAATTTCCTCATTCATGAAAAATGAGCAAACAAAAAAATTCATATATGAATTTGTCAGATATGAAAAATTTAAAAAAATTCACATTCAAATTCCTCATAATGAAAAAAAACGCGATATGCCTGACCATTAACAGCGGGAAAATGAAGTTGTAAAGAGGCCTTAAAGAAGGCCTTTTTACCTATATTAAGTTTTCCAGTCGCATTCCAACTGTATTAGAACAACAAGGTTCTATCTTACACGTTGTTTAGGTGCATATATATCCTTGTTGTCCTAAGGTCGCAAATTGTTGTTGCTAATAACGCGAAGTTAGTAAATTAATAACTAAACTTGCTACACATTCCAACATTACTGCTAATAAAACTATTTCGACAGGCCTTATCTCAGAAAAGTTAATTTGAATTTGTAAAATATTTCATAAAACCCGTTCTAAAACCCCTTTTCGAAGAAGGCAGAGCGGAATAAGTAAAAGTTTATTGAAAATCTAGTTGTAAACCTTCTTTAAGGCCTGAAAAGTCAAAGCCCTCGCAATTTTCCCCGCTAGGCAGCACGATAGCCTGTTTTTGTCTTGTAAAATTATTTGTTGGCTGGTAAACTAAAATGTGTTTTTTTTTATTTTGTGATGCCTCTAAAAGGGTCTGTTTTTTTTTCGTTTAAAAGGCATAAAGGCAAAAAAATATTGAAAAAAAATTACTACCTGCAAGAACTGAAGACATGTATTTGGTCTCGTGAAAAAAATTTTGTTTGTGGTCCAAGCGCAACGGTATTGAAAACACTACATTGAATTTACAATAACTGGCATAATTTGGCGCGAAACAATAAAATTGCATTAATGCAACAATAAAACAAATTTTCTTACTCATCAACCATACTTACTGTCGCTTTGCTTGTGGCGAAACAAGACTTTCCCTGCAAATAAAATTGGACCACCTGACCCATTTTGATAAAATGGACTACTCCATGGACTAGTCCGATGTAATGCAAGCATGGACCATGTCATTGTTAAAAAGTGTTTGTAGTGAGACGACATGTCTTCGTTTTTTAACGACATGCTTTCGTTTTTAAACGACTTCAAAACTAATCCTCTTGAGTATACCATGGAGTAGTTTTAAAACTACTCCTTAGTGGTCCAAAGGTGGGTTATATACCATGGAGTAGTTTTAAAACTACTCCTTAGTGGTCCAAAGGTGGGTTATATGGTCCTCTCCTAGGACATCGTAATGTTAAATAGACCAGGTTTTTTCCATACGTTTGGGTTACTTTTGGACTAGTCCTGGTCCCTTGTGGACTACTCTTTACACGCGTGTTTGGACTGGTCCTATTATTTGCAGGGTTGTTAGTGTTTTCCTTATAACTTTACCTACGTAAGAAAACTGTTTTCAGCAATAAAAACCCATTGTCGCGATTGGAACAGAAACCAAAATATTTTTACAAACACAAAATCAGGGCTGTCAGATTTTTTTGAGCTCCATCGCCAAACCGGACGTCAGAAATCGCCAAAAATCGGCAAACGTCGATTTTGTTCAGTTTTTGTAAAAATTTTTTTTTTTTTAATTAAATTTTGCATACAAAAAATGTCAGTTTAATTTTTCAGTCAAAAATCGCCAAAAACTGAGAAAAAATACAAAAAAGTCGCCGAAGTAAATTTTGTTTTGTTTCTGTAATTTTTGTTTTAAATAACATAAAATGGAGATCATATATGTATTCAGTTAAAAACTTAAATTAAGCACACAAGTCTATAAGATCGTACACTTCAGCCTCACCGATTTCATTATTGGAGTTTTGACCTACATACTATTAGAATTACATACATACTATTAGAATTAAATAGTAACTGAATATCAAAATCACTTAATAGTATTATATTAGTAATGATAACAAAAAATGACAAGTTGTTAAACAAAATCTCCGAAATAAGTTTTAGTTCATACGGCTCATGTCTTATTGGCAAGATTCTTCCTTTTTCTTCTTTGAACATGAATTGGCGTTCAAATAATTCATGTCATGTTGACGACATGTGCTTTTTTGATATTGAAAACAATAACAAAATTAAACAACGAATGAAAAAGCAAAACGTAAATACAGTACATGCATCTGTGTAATCGTTTCTTTTCCCCTCGTCCCTCTCGCCTATAAAGTAGCAATCTTATCAATAAGACATGAGCCGTATGAACTCAGACTAATATAAATGGTAAAAATAGCCAAGTTAATCGCCAGTTATATCAGAAATCGCCATAAAAGTCGCCAGTCGCCAAATGGGAAATCCCATCGCCAAACACGTTTCAAAATCGCCACGTTTGGCGAGAAATCGCCATATCTGACAGCCCTGCACAAAATACCAACAACTTCGTGTGTCTATTTTTTTCTCAATAATTTCTGCATAAAGGTACGTCTTTTTAACGAAAGAAAAAGTGACCCTTTTTAAAGTAACCAAAGAATTGTTTACACAAACAAAAAACATATCGTTAGGTTAAAAATTATTAGAAACTTTTAAATTTAATTTTTGTGTTGATTACCATTCACATCAAATATTTTTATAAAATTTTAAACTGCTACATAAAAAAATATCCAAGTTAATTACAAAATTAAAAATTAGGTTTCATAAAAATATAATTTTTTTTAACAACATAATGTATAATCACACTCAAGAAAAAAATTAGCAAAGTTTTTAATTCTTTTTATAAGAACACATTAATATCTTTAAAAGTCAAATCTGGGGCCTAATTACCGCATTCGATATCGAGTAAGCTATCGTATCGAGTAAACTATCGTATTTTTCTGCATTCGATAGACACTGATGTGTCGAATGAAAACTAGAGAGTTGTAATGGCTTTGGTTACTCGATATCGAATGATATCATCTCAAATTACGATACATTTCATTCGATATCGAGAGTCATAATACCAAAATAAAAAATTTCGATCAATTTTGCTCGATATCGAATGCGGTAATTAGACCCCTGGGTAATTTGTTTTATAACTGTTACCAGGGTGTTAGTGGAATTAGTGATCAGACTAAAAATTATTGCAGAAGAAAAAGTAATAAAAGTGCTGTAAAATGATAAAAGCCGTCTCCATATAGCACTGTCAGAAATTTTGAAATTTTGCAGCCTACCCCATTGCACTTCCAAACGCTTAAAATTTCTAAGAATAAATGGCAACATCTGCAGGTCCTCAGATTTTTGTTTCCATCAGACTGTCATCATTATTATGATAGTATCCTTATGAGTTAAAATTGTTATTGATAATTTTCATGTTGTAAAATTCCTTTCTTTATAATAATAATTTAATGAAAAATTAAATTTGATGAACTTAAGCCTGATTAAAAATATTAAAATTTGGATTAAAAACCCAAAAATAGTTCGACAAAAAAAACCACAATACTAATTATTCAAAAGAAATATTTTTATTAGTTTATTTAAAATAATCTGTTTTTTATTAGGATTGCATTCTTCCAAGTGGCCCTTCATCAATATCCTGAAAAAGACAGTTATTCTTAATTTTTGGAATAATTGCCTTTTTTATTTTTTTATAAAGTAGTGGAATATAGACTGTTTAGCTTTATTTTGTGTTAATCCTTTAGAATTATTAAATTGTAATCATATCTTTCTTTGGAGAAGTACTACTTTGTCCAACATTTAATATGCTATAACACTACGCTTTCCTTCTTCTTATTATTTTTCAGAAATCACCTAATTAAAATTTACTTTTTGCAACGTACATAGCGTTGTTAGAATGCGATACGGAGTTCTTTTGAAATAATTCGATATATACATGTTATGTTATATGAGTCAAATTTTTAATTGCTAAATTTGTTCATTGTAAAAAAAATAATTTTACTTTTTAATTAGAATGAAAAATATGGCTTTTTAAAATTAAATCATAGCTAAATTAAATTAAGATACATTTTCCAATTTAAACCACTACTTATTAGTAAAAAAAATCAATAAAAAATTATCATAGGTATGTATATATCCTATTTTTCCGGTAATTTAACACAAATATTTAATTATTTAATATTTTAAATGTTTGTTTTACTTAATACTAATATGTATACTTTCGTTGATGATACGTCTTTTTGTTTCTGAAAATTACAAATTTATATAACGCAACATACACAACTTAAAAAAATAATAATAATCGCATTTATAGCTGAAATATTTAAAATTGCTTATAAATCTCATAAACATTTTACAAAGTTGTCTGCTTTGCATGTAAAATTATGAAATGTGATGTTACATTATTCTGCATTCAAGATGACGGACGATATGTGCAGTTCTTTTAATTTTTTTCAATAATGTTTTCTTACAAAAAATCCAACAGTCACTTCGGCTGGTTGCCTATACCAAAAATATTTTACACAAACAAATACACACAGTCATTTCGAGCTGTGGTCATGCAAACTGTCAAGCAACAACAACATTACTAGTGAGGATCGTTTCTAAAACTTTTTTTTTCCTCATTTTTCATGACTGAAGAAAGGCAAAATTGGATTTTTCCTCAAAAACATGAATGAATTTGGCGAAATATTAACAATTCATTCATGACTGTGAAAAAAAGTTACATATTTTACATTTTTCATTTATGAAAAAATTCAAGAATGGTTGAATATGAGCGTTCACATTTGAATTTCTCTGAACTCTGGTTTATTGACTCATAATTTAATGCGAAATAAATATTAAAGGTTAATTTTTTAACTTAAAAAAAATGCATACGATTGCATTTTTTCTTTTATTTTTACTCTAACGTAAAGTTTATTAACTTGTAATTTCTATGTTGAATATTTATCTTATTTTAAATACTCAAACAATTTTATTCATGCATATTTTTTAAATTTCTCTTCATTGAAGAAAATATAAGGTGATCAACTTAATATTACTCTCTTTTTTATTGAAAAATACTCAAACAAAAAATTCTTTATTTTTGTTTATATTCAAAATTCCTCCTTATGGAAAATACATCGGGAGCAAAAACAGGCAGAATTTTTGCTGCTTTGAATGAAAAAAAGCAAAATGCTCCCTCTGTGGTATATGGGAAAAAACGAATGCGGAAGCAGAATTTTTGCTGGTTTCAATGAAAAGCAAAATGCTCCCTCTGTGGTATATGGGGAAAAAACGAATTTTTGCTGCCTCCCCATTTCCCTACTACTGAAGTGGGAAATTATTTAATGGGAAGCGTCTATCAAGGTGGTTTGTGGAATTATTTTACTTTATCGTTGTGTACTTATTGTTTTTTCCAATGCTGTGAAATATTGCAAACAAAATATGTTAAGAATTAAAACTATGTAAAATTATATACAAAAATAAAGTTAAATTATACGTGTGTTTTTTTAGCTGCATAAGAATTTCGATATCTATAACTATGGTTTGACAGTTGATAATGTCACACTGTGTTGACATTTCCATTCAGTAATATTATGGTGAAATAAGACAGGTGGCATCACTACGCCAGATGACGATTTTTGATCTTGCATTGTTTGTCCAATCTATCCCTGCAGATAATAGAGGATACGTGATCCATTTTGATGAAATGGACTACTCCCTGCACTAGTCCAATGTTATGCAAGCATGGACCATGTCATTGTTAAAAAGAATTTGTAGTGAAACGACATGTCTTCTTTTTTAAACGAAATGTTTTCGTTCTTAAACGAAGTTAAAACTAATCCTCTGGAGTATACCATGGAGTAGTTTCAAAACTAGTCCACTAGGAGTATATATGAACATAAAGCAGTTTTAAGACTACTCCGTTGTTTATACCGTTATTGACAAAATTTTATATTGTTTAATGCTCTTGACTTAAAAATTTACAATTTTTAAATTTTAGTAAGACAATATTTTCATGCAGCTTTTTTGATTGCAAGTTAAAATTTAGCACTATTTGAATTGAGTGCAGAATTTGGCATTCAATCTGCGTTTAGTGATAGTAAAAAAATTTGCAACATCATTAAATTTTTTTAGTGGTAGTTAAAAAACGACCAATCATCACTAACCCCCCGTTTCCACATACACTCTACACTATACACTACTTGCAAGTAATGTAACTCCCCGTATCCACATGCGAGTGCAAGTTCGAAAAATTCAATACACTCACACTTTTTCACTAGCATTCACACAATTTTTGTATTTAAAAAAAAAACCGGCTTCGCTAACTAAAGCTACCCTGCATAACAAGCCTTTGGCCGAGCTCAAGGATTTTCTCCTCTATGGTATAACAAAAACCGGCTTCGCTAACTAAAGCTCCTCTGCACAGCCGGCCTTTGGCCGGGCGCAAGGATTTTCTCCTCTATGGTATAAAAAAAACCGGCTTCGCTAACTAATGCTTCTCTGCGTAGTCGGCCTTCGTTCAGAACCAAAGCAGATTAGAAGCTTTACTTAGCGAAGCCGGTGTTTGTTATACCATAGGGGAGAAAATCCTTACATTCATTATTCCATGATTCTTTCCTATTTTGTAACCATGAAAATCTCTAGTCTTATGTCTCGATAAAGTCCTTCACTCATTGCACTCATAGCAGCAATAATTTATTTTCAGCGTTTGCGTTTTGATAGGAATGGAGGTCTTTTTCAAAACAAAAAAAAGATCACTACGACACTACGACGTGAACTTTCCTTAATACGTATTTGCGAAACTTTCAAATAATTAAAAAATCTCTAAGAAAATCTAATTTTGATGGAAACTTACTGCCAGTTAAATGGCCTGTTTCTTGGATAAACAATTCAATAAATTTCACTTCGTAGTAGTGGCATATTTTATATCACACTAAGGACAGACGAACTTTCGACTGTTTTCCAAACTAACAAAAATTTTTAAATCTAGTACTTCTTGACTTTTTTACTTTAAAATTCGTTCATTTAAAATAAACTTAAGGCATTTATACATATCTCATTTAAAAGCACTAAAAGTCGTGCAAATAATGAAACGCATCTAATCGATAAATAGTGAGTACATTTTTTTAATGCACTGAATAAAATTGCATATCGCTTTTCTACACAGCCATTCATACATACATACACAGATTAATCAAAAATAAAATTAGTTTTAATTAAAAATTTGATCAAGTGAATCAAACGTTTAATCAAACGAATTCATTTAATTAAACGTTTAATTGATACTATTTATTTGTTAACTGGTGCAAATTTAATTTTTTAATTTAATTTAATTAAATTTTTTAATTAATATCACAAATTTTTTAATTAAAATAAATTTTAATTTTTTTCTGTGTATGTGAAGAATGGTCCAACTAAAACGCACGATGTTTTTTATAAATAAAACAAAAAGTTTTCAGAGAATTATCTTAATATTTTTATTATGATAGAAGGATGATAATTATGGGTGAAACAAAATATCGGCCAAATGCTCGCCACGGCTTCGGTGACCTTCCTCCTCCTACCTCTTCATGGTTGAATTTGTCAAACACTGAAACAAAGAAATATCAAATTAAGTTGGGCAAAAAGCGTGACGTTAAGGTGTGACTATCGCACAATTAAAATCGTGCATTATGGCTGGACCACCCTTGATATTCATAAAATAAGAACTCAAATTAAATTTCAAATTAACAAACTATTTTAACAGCTTTTTTTTAATTTTTTACTTCCAAGTACGTAATTCCAGTTGTAAAGAAAGCCTTCGAATAAAGTGTTTACAGTCACATCTCATAAAATTTTCTCACACACACACAATTATTCCATTAGGCAGCCTTCATTATTTTTGAATTAATTCCCGAAAAAATCCATTGTAAATCAACACCTTTTACTTAAAGATCAGAATGAATAATTTACATTAAAACAATTTTCATCAAAGGCAAAGAAAAAATAGTTCAAACAACCCAGATTTATGTAGTTGAAAATAATAAAAATTATTATGAGTTGTTGTTCGTACGAATTCTTAGAATGTAAAAGACGTAGTTTACTTTTCTTTATTGAATAATCAAATGTTGATTGACGCAGGTAACCTTTTTTTCCTTTTGGCCCTTTTGTATTCGTCGTATGTGACTCTGCTACACATGTGAAAAAACTGTCTGAAATAATTGTTGTTGGCGGATTTAAATTGGTTTTTATTTGTGGAAGAATAAAGTCTTAACAAAATCAATGGCAAGGACTTTTCAAGAAAAGAATTTTTAATTTCAAGACTGGTGGCAGTTCTTAGTGCTAACGGTTATTCAGTTGGGAAAATGTTAAGTATTATACTGAAATGTGGATCAATTGAATAATAAAGGTTACCTATCGCAAACAAATGAGTTGTTTATTTTGAAAGTGGCATTAGTCACTTTTTCAAAAAAAATCGAGTTAATAATAAATATAATAATAAATAATAATAATAATAAATACTGAGAAAAATATCATTATCATGATGTATCAAATACAAGTGAATCTTCTCGAAAGTTAGCATCCATATTTTTAAACGTGTTAAAACGCAAACCCTTAAATATCTCGACTTAAAAACCGAAATGACTTATGCCACTTTCAAAATAAACGGCTCAAATATTAAATGCATGTTAGTTAAAGAAGGTTTAAATTGATGAAATCATAAATGTAATAATAATGATTTAATAACACTGTACTAGTTGAAAAGACTGTCAAGCGGGGCACCCGGCAGGTTAACCTAATTCTATACGCTGAATCTAGTGGTGCTAACCGTTTTTTAATTTAGCTGTTGTTTTCGAGATATACCGTCATTTCGAAAAGGGAGGAGGTTGCACAGTATATATTCGTACAACTCAAAAACGGTTTAGTTTATTGAAAAAACTATAAATCGAGCAATAACCGCAAAAAAGCTTAAGAGACAAAAACAAAATTTTACAGGAGAATGTTTTTATTTTATTTCATAAAAATTTTGTATGAAGGTTGTCGCTTGAGATAAAATTGTTTTTGCTATAAAATCGTAACGGTGCCTTATGTGATAATGATATCTTAGGAGAAGATGCAAGTTTTGCCAGTAAATTATTTTATTAAAAAAAACGAAAATTGAAAATGAAGTCGCTTAAGCTTTTTTGCGGTAAGGGCTCGATATGATGAATATAATTCACATATACTGAAAAAAAGTCCCATAACTGCCTAGGAGTCTCTCATAGGGGGATTCAATGTATATGACGGACCCCCATTAGTTTTTTGTCCTTAACATTTTTTCAAAACATACTTGCCCCTTATCACCATCCATTAGAGGGGCTTCAATACAAATACGGCGGTTTTATTAAATTCTTAAATTTGGTCCCTGCAGTGCCTATTTTTCCTACCCACCTAACATACCTACCCGCTATCTCCCCCTTTAAGAGGGCTCCCATACAAAATGTTTAATGCAGGCTAGAAATTTATTGAAGAAAAAGTCCCATTACTGCCTACGAGTCGGCCCTAGGGCGATAAAATTTATGACCTGCCTTCATTAGTTGGTTGTCCTAAACATTTTCTCCAAACATACTTCTTCTTTATATCCACCTCTAAGGGGGCTCCCTGCAGCGCCTAGGTTACCCCTAGATGGATCAAATGTAAGACCAACCAAACTTTATTTTTCATGCTCATCATTAGTTTCTAACATACCTAGCCGCTATCTCCATTTTTAAGGTGGTTTCCATACAAAATATTCAATACAGTCTAGAAATTTCTCGAAGAAAGAGTCCCATAACTGCCAAGGAGTTGTCCTTAGGGGGACTATTTAATAAATTAAACCGTTTTTGAGTTACGCGAATATATGTTGTGGAACCTCCTCCATTTGTAAAATAACGGTATATCTCGAAAACAAGAGCTAACCTAAAAAACGGTTAGCTCTACTGAACTCAGCGTACCTGAAATAAGTTAATCCGCCAGGTGCCCCTCTTGGCAGAAAAAAAGTGTAAAATTCCAGCACTGTGTAATTATTATAATTATAACAACATGACACTATGACACTGGACGTTATGACATGCCACCAACATAACAACAACCACATAGAGAATTATTTCGCACAAACGATGCAAAATTGTCAGGGTCTAAGTAAAGGCCAGTTTACACGGTAATACATTGTATTACGACTTGTCGAACAATTATGTCGAATGAGAAAAATCTTATCATGTAAAAGAAAAATGTATTGAGTAAGAGAGAATACGGATACAAAATCTGACAAGCGGTCGGTAAATGCTTTTTTTCTAAACCATTATAGAAACTTACATAGCGTCTTCATCTGACAATTTTTTGTCATACCAAACGTCAAACTTCATATTAAAAAAACGCTGACAAAAATTTTCGAGTTTTTTATATATAGACTTTGACGTTTGGTATGGCAAAAAATTGTCAGGTGAAGACGCTATGTTATGTATTCTCATCACACCAGAGGTGTATTTTAACAGAGTATTTCGAAGGTGGTAGCATTTTTATACAATTACAAAAACAACTAAATTCAACTCAGGAAATTTTCATGTTGTTTTTGTAAAAATTTAAAACTGCAACCATCATGTATTTTATTCGTGTTGCAAAACCAAACAAACAGCAATTTATAAAAACTAGATGACCCGTGCGAATATTTCGCACCGTTAGTTGTCATTTTTGTAACATAAAATGAAAATAATTAATAGAAATTTTAGTAACTTCAATACATTTTAAAATATAATTTTTATCAATGAAAATATTAATTTTTCAATTTCTAATTATTTTTCGTCATTAGTGTTAGAAATAAGCTTTAAAATGAGATATCATTCATTAAATTTGATGCGGTGGTATGGGAGATATTTGCAACCGACAAAAAAAAAGTGCTTTAGAAATAATATATATGATGATATTAAAAAATAAAAGTTAAAAAAATAGTAAACTTATAATTAACAATGGATTTGTTTGAATTCCAATCAATTACGCCAGTTAAGGTAAGTTTTACAATAACAAAATTCACTTTGCAAGGCTAATACATATGTAGTACATATTTTTATACAAATTTCCATGTTTTTTGTAGATTGAATGGTGCCAAACATTTGTTATGAAGTTAATACAATATTGGGAGCAGAAGGAGTGCTTGTACAACACGAAAAGTGTATTGTACCGCAACAAACATGCCCGAACAGAGGCCTTGGAAATGATTGCAACTCAAATGCAAAATGTGATACCCGGTGTTACTCAAACGGATATAAAGGTAAGGTAAATAACCTCTACCATAGGCCAGTTCCAAAACCTCATAATACTTCGCCGTCAAAGTCAAAAATGTATCAAGTTTAACGATTTATAGTTTACGTATATTGTGAACGCATCGAAAACGTTTTTGGTGCACTTTGGAACAGATAACATTGTAGAATTCTACACGGTTTTATTGCAGAATGCATTTAAACGCGATTTTCTTTACAAATGGCGTTTTGGAACTCAAACAAAATGAATATTGTACCCTTTCTAATTAATTTTTATATTAGACTAAAATTAATTATCTGCGATCCCAATATGGACGGTTAAATCAATTTCTATATCTCTTTCATTTATATCTTTAATTTCATAATATTGTACATTTGTTTAATTTAAAATAGAGCAATTTGGAATATAATGTTCATAATAAAAATATAAGATTTGCTTGCGAAGAATTGTATTCCAGCTTAAAAATGTCGTCAAGAACATTCCAATTTGAGTTAGAGATTTCCATGTCTCAGAATCAATTTTATTTTATGGTTTCCCTGTTGTAGGATGAGATAGCAAATATTATTCCTATATTGAAATGTATATTGAATCTAGAATTAACATTGTTTAGCGTTGCCTTAATATATTCCTTATAGCTCATAAGGTTTATCCATTCATCCCGGTCCAATCCAATGAAGTTCCTATCCTTATATCCTAAAGGGATGTTGAAAAACCGCATGCAACTTTTAACTTTAAAGTTAGAAAATACTCCAGTTCAAACACCATATCGTGTATTTTCGGGTTTCTCTTGAGATGAAACATTCTCGATGAATTTTAAATGTATACTAATAATATTTTTACTTTGAAAATCTCTATTTAAAGAAAAAATGCGCTTTTATAATTTTTTTTATTTTTTTGAAAACTATATGTATATGTATTAACTGTAATTAAATAAGGCACATTTATTATTTAATTCTAATAATAAAAAAAAGTTTAATTAAATTCATTATTTTGTTTTTCTTGCACATAAATTTAGACATTTAAGATGTTTTAATATTATTTTATAGTTTTCGATAATTCTCATAACCTCCTTCTTGCTCTAAAGAAAAAGTAACATCCACACAAACCCACAACATATCCACTTGTACTTTCGTGAGAGCAAGGTATACTATTTACATTAAAATCTGTATATTATCTTTTGAATGCACACAATAATTCCAAATGTTCTTCAAAGATAACACTTCCGAATTCTTGTAGAAAAGCTTCAATAACCTCCATCTTTCCACTTTAAGATTTCATTTACAACTTATGGAAATATTAATAATTCTATATTATATATACCCTGTAGGAAGTCAAACACATTTATAACTAACTTCAAACTGGTTTTTTTTATTGTTGATTAAGTGACTTTTTTCCTTGTGGACGACTCACTATTTTAACATAGGCATGTCATAGGCAGTAGTCAATTGGCCATCTTTGCATGACTTTTTAACTGACTACTTACTACTTATTTTTCAACCTATTTGTAATTATTTAAAAGTATTGTCAGCTTCTAATAAATTATTTAAATTTTAAATAATTTTTGTCAAAAAAAATATATGTACATACACACAAAAAAATTCATAGGTAAAATAAGCAAAGAATATGGTATAAAATTAACTAAACGCAAGGGTAGCATGGCAGTATCTAAGTTTCTTTGGTAATAAAACGTTTAACTAAGGTAATTTCTATGTTCGAAAAAGTATCTAATAATTTTGTTAAAATTACAAAGAAACTTTGGAAATTTATCAATGATAGCAAAGTTAGTTTATATTTTTATTTTAGAAAAGTTATCTAAGTTAAATTTTGTACAAGAACATAGGTTTTAGGTATATTTACTACATACTTTTTTTTTTAATAAAAAAGCATTTTTAAAAAAACTATATCCTTTTTTAACCTTTTTAATTTCATAATATGTATTTTATTTATCAATTCATAATGTGTATCAATTAATATAATAATTTACTGAAACTTTTTGTTGTTTCTTAAAGTTCCGGGCTGTTTTTTGGGCTCATTTGTGGTCAAAGGATTAAAACTAATCTTGTCTTGGAAATCCATATTGATCCAGCATCGTGTCGTCCTAATTAGTAATCTTCAATAAAAGTAATAAATAATTATTGGTGTTATTGTAAAAAACAAGACAGAATATCGACCCCTTTGCGCGAAATGATCGTATATGCCAATTTTTTTGAAATTGAGTTTTTGATGCAATCTTGTTCTACATTCAAAGAGACGTCACCTGACAAAATATTATAGGCGAATTCCACTTCGTTGCTCCAAAAATTGATTGTATATTTTAATATTGATATTGCAAGCGAAAGCAGAGAAAAGTAGAGAAAAGTGACTGTCCTGTAAAATTTGGTTTTTGTAACATACGATAATTTCGCGCAAAGGGGTCGATATTCTGTCTTGTTTTTTTTTTTAAAGTTCAGCGGAGTTCTTTATCCTATGTTAATAATACTCACTTACATGCGTTGTATTTTTATCCTTTATTGAATAGTTGGGGGTGCTTTAATACCATGTGAGATAAGGCCATGATGGCTTTATCTCTCATTCAATAGGGAGATAAATGCTTTTTTTATTTTTTTTTTCATTTGAATGGGAGATAAAGCCATCATGGCCTTAGCTCACATTAGCAATATTAGAAAATGGCTTTATCTCTTATTTCAGTTCCGGAAACACTAAAGTTAAGTATTGAAATCTGGCTTCGCATACTAAACTTTTTCTGCGTGGGGTTTTTCCTCCAGTAGGTCGCGGCAGGTGGCTTCGCTGAATAAACTTTTCCTGCGTGCGTCACAAGAATAAAAAAAAAGTTTTTTAATGATAACTAAGGATTTTTCCTTTTACAGAATGTTAACACCATGCATAACAATATTCTGAAAAAATATGGCTTTATCTCTCCTTTGCGAAAAAAATATGGCAAAATTTTAAATATGACCTTACCTCTCAATGATTGGGCAATAAGGCCATTATGGCTTTATCTCCTATCCAATTCAGCAATAAAGCCATAATGGCCTTATCTCACATGATTTTAAAGCAACCCCGAATAGTTTTTAATTTAATTTTTTTAATTTTATATTTAAAAATTCTAAATTCACAGCCTGTTCATGGATTTCGAACGTCATTGAGGTCAAAGTTCAAATGATAAAAAAAAAATTTCCATACAAGCAAAAAATTTTTTTTTCGATTTTTTTTTTTTTTTATCATTTTAACTTTGACCTCAAAGGGGCAGGGGTAAAAGTTATCCGATTTGGCTGAAATTTTTTCCACATCAGTTTTAGACCATGTGGCACAATATTCCGCCCGGGAGATGTTGAAAATCCGAAGTTGAAATTTAGCTGACACCCTAGGAATCATGCTCTCAAATAGGGCCAAAAACTGAATTTTTCCAGTTTTTTACCCCAATTTAGAACAAAAATGCGATGTCGAAAAAAAATTTTTAAAAAAAATTTAAAAAACCTGGTATTAAGAGCAACAAAAAATCTTTAATGTGTGCTTATCAAAACTAAAAAAAAAATTTTTTTGAAAATTTTTTAGAGTAAGCCCCTAACAAGCCTCAAATTTTTTTTTCAGAGTCACTTTTGAAACTGAAAATCTTGTCCGATCGAAATGAAATTTTTTGTTGTTAATAAGCTTATAAAGCTTACTAATATTAAAAAAATCGAAAAAAAAATTTTTTGCTTGTATGGAAATTTTTTTTTTTATCATTTGAACTTTGACCTCAAAGGGGCAGGGGTAAAAGTTATCCGATTTGGCTGAAATTTTTTCCACATCAGTTTTAGACCATGTGGCACAATATTCCGCCCGGGAGACATCAATATTAATACAAAAAAATTGCTCCATACATTTAGCTGCCACCCTAACATGCATACATACATATGTATATCTGTATATATTTTGATATAGAAATAATTATTTATGAAAATTTTGCATTAAACTGCCCAAAATGATGATGTATAGTAGTCCTGAAATAAATACGCCACATAATTGCTAGTACATAAACAGATTTGTATTGATTTATTTTTTAATTATTTTAAAATGTTTGTATATATTTTTTCCAGCTTATAATTAATGGTATCCTTTTCGTCATCCAAAGGAATCTTTGAAAATATATATGAGCCAGTTGATAGGTACCCAACATCGTTTTCAGTCAAGGCATTAAACCTTTTAGGAAGATAATGCATAGCTCCATCAAATTCCAAGACTATAACATCTCCATATTTTGTAGTTACCCGTTCAGCTCCTGTAATAGGATAGTCCTTTCCATCTACCATATTTTTTACACTTAAAATATGTTTCATATTTAATTTATTAAATGAAGCAATTAATTCCGCGTTTGATAATTTATAATGAAGTGTAATTAATAATTCAATAAATTCACAATTTATAGAAAAAAATTTCTGGTTACACATACATATGTACATAGTTTTACCATATTTTATTTGCTCTAATTCATTAAAGTTATCGATAATGTTTTTTTTTATTTTTTTTTACCCACCACACCCATTGTTAAACAAAATAAAATATTTACCCACCAGAAAAAAATGTTGACCTATATTTTCTATCGTTTAAAAATGTCACTAGCGCTTTTAACACATGGCAATCGCTCAATTAATTTTTTCAACACCTAATTCAGAACAAAACTAAAGAAAGGCTTAGCAGTAAAATTTTCATTTTCCAATTTCTTCTACAAGATCTATCTGTCTGTCAGTCTGTATGTCCATCCAATAATTTTCTCGTTGATCGTCAGTCGATTACCCAAACAAGCAAAACAACAACAAGAACAACAACAACAGCCGCAACAACAACAACATCTCACCATCTGGCTACCCATAAACACACAAAAAAAGGGCTTATCAGAAATGTGTGTTTTTATCCCAAAAAATGTTGACCTACATTTTCTAGCGTTTAAAAAATGTTGACCTACATTTACTAGCGCCTTTAACACATGGCAATCGCTCAATTAATTTTTTCAACACCTAATTAAGAACAAAACTAAAGAAAGGCTTATCAGTTATATTTTCATTTTCCAATTTCTTCTACAAGATCTATCTGTCTGTCAGTCTGTCCATCCAATAATTTTCTCGTTGATCGTCAGCCGATCACCCAAACAAGCAAAACAACAACAACAACAACATCTCACCATCTGGCTACACATAAAACACACAAAAAAGGGCTTATCAGAAATGTGTGTTTTTCTCCCAAACAATCCATAAACACGCACAAAAATAAAAAAAATATTTTTCGAATTTCTTCCTCAAGGTCTGTCTGTGTATCTGTCCATATTCAAGACACACTCCAATACAATACCCTTATCATCTCACACCCCATAAATTATTAGTTTTAATATAAGCGCTTTAAAAAAATTGTCCACAAAAATTTTTTTCAAAATCAAGTGCATCTACAAGTACACAGTATGTCTGTCTGCCTATTGATCTACATGCATACATATCCACAAAAACTAAATCACATCTTTCTCAAGTGCATCTACACAGTAAGTCCGTCTATCGATCACAACATTTTTTCTAAATCTCAGCTTTATTGCTATCCTATAAAATTTAACGACTTTTTTTATTACTTTGTTTTGAAATTTTTTAAAAAATTTGACCTACTTTAACACGTGTTCATGAATTTCCCCCTAATTTTTTTCCAAATTCTCAGCTTTATGGCTTTTTTAAAATTTTATGAAATTTTTATGGCTTTTTTTAAAAATTTTGTGAAATTTTTATCGCTTTTTAAAAATTGTATGACATTTTAATTGCTTTAGAAAAACCAACGATGACCTTTAATGGCTTTAATTACTCTCCCCCATACTAAACCTAGAGGAAGTTGACCTTTTAATGACTTTAAAAATAAACGATGACCTTTAATGGCTTTTATTACTCTCCCCCATACTAAACCTATAGGAAGTTGACCTTTTAATGGCTTTTTGTTCACATTGGCGCTAAACTGTCAATATACATATACTATCCTGTTTTATATATACACTAGCTGACCCGGTTCGCGTTGCTGGCCCTAAGCAAACATTAGTGTTGTATTACCAGACGATTTAAATTGAACTTTAAACGAAATTTACGGCCTTTAAAATTTTCCTGATTTTAGGTAAATCGAAAAAAGTGGGCGGGACAAAATTTTCTTTCCGTAAAAACCTAAGTTGGGCCATGGCAATCATTTTAAAGAAAAAATCGTTTGAATCGGTCAAGCCGTTCTCAACTTATGCGCTTAATAGAACAAGTGGGCGTAAAAGTAGGCGCGGTAAATTTTTCTTTAGATGAAAACTTAAAATGGATTAATACGAACATTTGAAAGAAAAATTTGTCAAATCGATGGAGCCGTTTTCTGATTTTAGGTAATTCGAAAAAAGTGGGCGTAAAAGTGGGCGGAGCAAAATTTTATTTTCGTATAAATCTAAGTTGGACCATGGCGATCATTTTAAAGAAAAAATCGTCCAAATTATTTAGAAGTCTTTGGTGGTGCAATATGAAAATTGGATTTTGCTACGCCCATCCGCCCGCAGACCGAAAATCAAAAATCAGTGTCACCCGCCTGAATATTCTGAAGATTCCCTGAAAATTTCATCAAAATCGGACCAGCCGTTTTGGAGTCCATACGTTACATACACACATACATACTTCCTATTTTATATATATAGATAGATAGAAGAAGATAGATAGATTAAAGGTATTCACGTCGAAAGTTGCACTTTTGCTCTTTTGCAAGCATAACATAACAACAACCGCATAGAGAATTATTTCGCACAAACGATGCAAAATTGTCGGGGTCTAAGTAAGTGAAAGATTATCAGAGTAAAAGCATCAATATTTTGCAACTTTTCAGGTATGTTCATTAGGGAGAGTTTTCATTATTTACCCATATAATGTCAAATTATTTATTTGATTTTTGACGCTTGTTTTAATTTTTTTCCATATTTTCTTTCGTTTGACGTAATATGGGTTTTGAAATTGAGAACAAAATTTCTAATGACTACCTTGTACTTATTCTACAACGCAGGAATACCATTTGAACGCACATTTTTTCTTTGAATTGAAAAATATTATAAATTGTAGTGTTAAAAGATGAATTTTGGAAGTAATAAAAAAATTTTAAAAAGAAAAAGCGTAAAAAAATGGAAGAAGTAGAAATACAGGAATACCTATGTTCTGAATAAAATTTTGAAGTAGATAAGTTATAAAATCGACTTATAAACTAATAAAATTAATCATTTTGTGTATTTTCAAGAAACTTACGGTTCAAATTTATTAAAATATTTTTTAAAATAATTGCAAATGCATGCGTCTTGGAAAATTGTCAAATGGAAGGAGCGTTGTTTGAAAAATTGTTTCGGAAAAGCTTAAAGCTGAAGGTGCAAACAAAATGGGTTGCTAACGTCAAGTAAGTGCAACTATGCTATTTTGCACAGTTGCAAGGTTAACAAAAATTGACGTGAATTACTTTATTTATTTAATTATTATTACAAATACTTACAACTAAAAGAATGTTGGGAGAATTCCAACCAATTGTAGTGGGGAATGTATGTAAGAAAAGAAAGACTCACTGTTGTTTTTGTCTAAGCTTTGATATTGTTACAAGTAAAACTGGTGCTAATACTTCTTGTTCGCTTAACAATTTAATTTGTATAATATCTTTAGTTTTTTTCAAAACTTTGGATAAAGTTCCTGATGATCTGGCCTAAGCAACCAGTTATAGGAATAGCTTATCCCTTCAACAAAAAATTTCAGTGTTTTTATCAAGAATAAAAATTGGGAATTAAGCACGACAAACAAAATCTTGTTAATTAAAAATTTTGTATTCCCAAAAATTACTTTGATAATAAAAAATTTAATTTGTCAACATTTCTATAAAAAAGTGATTTTATACCTGGGATTAACATATTGAAGGGTTTACATTATCGAAGGTATGAAATGCCAGTTAAGTATGTTACATAGCGTCGGAAAGGTTAATTTGACTAGTTTCTCAGCATAAGTTTTATTTTTAAGGCTTTAGAAACACTTACACACAAATATTGAACAAAATTGAAAAAAATACATATGCTGAAAATTGAGAAACCCTCGTCTTAGTTAGAAATTATTTTTTTTTAATCAAAATTTTAATATTTTTACGGCCAATTTCATTAAGCTCAGTTAAAACTAACTATTACTTTGACTTCCAGTGAACAGTACTTACTGGCAATTACAGTTATACAGTTACAGTTATAACTGGCAATTAATTATAACTGAACTTAATGAAATTGGCCGTTAATCAGGCTTAAGTGCATCAAATTAAATTTTTATTAAATTATTTTTATGCAGAAAGGAATTTTACAACATCAAATTAAATAAAATTTATTGATAATTTTTCATTTTTAACTGAACTGGGAACCGAACCCAGGTTTTCACTGACAGGTTGCCCTGACATGTTTCGATTGTAACCACACAATCGCTTCTGAGTTATTTGCCGTTAAATGCTCACCGCTATGACGACGGCTGGCAGTCAATAGTCAAACATCAATCTTTAAAACAAAATGTTATTCCACTTGGTGGATCGAAATTTGTTGTGAATGATTATCTATTTTAATTGATTTACATGTTCTTCCTTAATTCTGTGTTTAGTACTTTTTGTCAAGAATTCTTCTTGAATTCCAAAGTTCATTTTTCCGCATTTTATTTTTCTTCTTTTTTCTGTCTTTTATTTTTACTTTCCGTTGATCTTTTCAGCTCACCTTAACCCATTAAGGACTGACCCCCGATTTCGTGGTCGGATTTTGATGAAATTTCACACATTTGATATTATGGGCATTTATATTGACATTGCGTTTTTTTTTTATTTTTATCTGTCAAACCTTGGCCCCTAGACCATGAGTATTTTTCTACCCAAGTCGCTATTAAAGAGTTCTAAAACACAAGATTTTTTGGAAACAAAAATATTGAAAAACTTTTTTATATCATGCATTGATGTGAATGTTGTGTGCTTATTTCACTTTGTACGTAGAAAAGAATGAAAAATAAGAGCTACAGATGCCCTCAAGAAGGCCTTTGTATTCTTTGTAAAAAGTGGTTAAATTTTAAGGGCCGATGTTGATTTTGAAAAAATACAAATTATTTAGAAAATTATTGTCATTTATTTTTATTATGATAATATTGGTATGGTTCAATTATGTATATAACAAAATATCAGGCAAATGGCCGCCGCGACTTATGCGGCACACTTCCATCCGATGGTCCAAATTTTAGATGACGCTGCGGAAAAATTGAGGTTCTATGCCGTAAATGTGCCGAATTATCTCATCCTTTAGCTCTTGATTGCTGCTGGCTTATCGACGTACACCTTTTCTCTCAAATAATTCCAAAGAAAGAAGTGCAAAGGTGTCTAATCACATAATCTTGGCGGCCAATTGACATCGCCACCACGGCCATTGAATTTGTCGCGCAAATGAGCCTTTGTTTCGTTAGCTAAGTGGCAAGTGGCACCGTCCTGTTGAAACCACATATCTTCCATTTACACATCTTCCAATTCGAGCCATAAAAAGTTCGTTATCATCTCACGATAGCGAACACCATGGAAAAAATACGTCCCGATGATGCCGCCAGCCCATAAACCGCTCCAAACAGTCACCCTTTGTGGGTGGCAATCACTCTTAGAATATCATTCGCCCAAATGAGGCAATTCTGCTTATTGACGAATCCACTGAGGTGAAAATGTGCCTCACTACTGAAGTCGATATGCATTTTGATTTGAACGCCCATTTTCATAATAAGCCTGAATAACTTTAACGCGTTGCTCGTATGTGTATCCTTCCATGGTTCAAATTGAGTTAGTTTGAAATTGAGAAATGTCAAATGAAATGTAGAAAACAACTTGACGTTTAGGTGTGGTTCACATTCAATAACGGCCTTTACAAGGCCTGCTCGCTCCATTCCATACTTATATCTTTTTACACACGTTGTCATTGCTCTCGCTTTTTTTACAGTTAAATAAAATGGTAACGGGATAGAAAAAAAACTAATTATTCTTTTGCTTGTGCTTGTGCAAAAAAAAAAACAAAACAAAAAATGTTACTCCTTCTCTTCTCTGTTGTCATAGAATGGAATGTGGAATGTGTATCTTATATTTTATACGAAAGAGCCGAGGCCTTCTTACTTATGCTTTGGATGCTTCTATGGTGTATGCCTGGAAATTACACTGCATGCTAAGAAAATCTGAAGAATCATGAATCAATTTTATTTCGTGTGAGTGTTGTTGAAGCATTGGTAACAATTCCTAATAATAGTGTTCGTGTAAGAGAAAAAGTTGTCACAAATGCACAAGGGATGGCAAAGCGCATGGACAACTTTGACCATATGATAAGCCAAATTATTAAGCGTGGCCGTTGTGGACAATGTGAAGGAAAAGTTTCACACATTGTACAAAATGCAAATTTAAGTTACACCCAAAGGGTTGTTTTGCAAAGTTTGATGCTGGTGTATCAAAAAACATTAAAAAGATAAAATTATCTCAATAGTCGATCACAGTTGTGATATTTATTTCTTTATTTTTTACAATAAATAGTTTATTTTACATAAAACAACGCATTTTAACTTGCCAACAAATTAAAAAAATAACATGTGTTTTGAACCCTCTGACGGCGAAGTGGGTATTTAAATAACCATGTCATTGAATCAAACCTGTAATCAACGTTATTTGTCCAATTTAACTAATATTTTTTTCTAAAGCAGAGCACACCTAAGGCTATAAGTCACCAAGAGGGTTTTCCGATTTTCCACTTTCCCAATTTTCAAGAGCCGTTGTCGTTCACTTTTTCCAAATATTAAAATTTGCTAATTTTTAAACCGCTAACTTACCCAATTAAATTGGGCAAAATTTAATTCAAAAATTTGTTTATGTAGTCCTAACCTTTCTTTATCTTTCTGTAAAAACCAATTTCCGATACCTCTTACCTGAAGCTAGCCAGAATTTTTCTACGAAGGCTCTGTTTTTGGGTATTTAAATACCCATCAGTCCTTAATGGGTTAAAGGACAAATGTAAACATAGAGCTCGTGCCTAAGCTGTTAACAATAACACTGTGCTAGTTGCAAAATTAGACAAGTCGGGCACACGTCGCTTTAGGATAATTCTTGTACGCTGAATCTAATGGTGCCCACCGTTTTTTTAGGTTAGCTCTTGTTTTCGAGATATACCGTTACATAATTGTGAATAAAATCAAAAGTATGTTTCTAAAACGACTGCTCATATTAAAAACAAGTTAGAGTGTTATATTCGGCAATGCCGAATCTTTTATACCCTCCACCGACAGTTCAAATGTTTTAGGAGTAATATCTGTATGATATATATTTATTATTATTATCTTTATAAATACAGATATCTCCATTAAAATTGGTTGCGGTTCAGACCTATAATAAATTATTGACCGACAATCAGAAAGTTTAATGATTTTTTTTTTTAGCAATTTTTACTAGCTTAAGTAAAATATCATGATTCGTATCAGTTTAAGCCGAACTTAAATGATTTTTGAGAGGTCAATTTATATTGGAGCCATGGTAAGCTATGAAAGAATCATTCCAAAATTTTGCAGAGTGATTTCTGGTATTAAAAAACATTAATTTCATTAATAAATTTCAAATTTATATGGAGCCTATGGTAAATTATGCACCAATCTTTACGAAATTTCACAGTGTCATTTCTTGTTCTATAAAACTGTGATGTACCAAATTTTGTTACGATAGCCTTATTTTTACAGTTTTAGGCGTACTAAACTCTTTTCCGGGAGTAGAGTTTATATGGGGCCTAGGGTTAATTATGGACCGAACTTCACGAAACGTTATAGTCTTATTTCTAGTCCTATAAATCTTTGATTTACCAAATTTTGTAATGATAGCATTATTAGTTTTGATTTTAGGCGTACTAAACTGTTTTCCGGGAGTAGGGCTTATATGGGGCCTTGGGGGAATTATGGACGGATCTTACCGAAATTTTTCAGCGTGATTTCCGGTCGATTAAAACTAATTTTTACGAAGTCTTATATCGTTCCGTGCATTGTTCCACGAGTTATGTTAGTTTTTGTAACAAAATTATCAATTTTTTTTAGGTGGTGATTCCACATTTTGATTCATAGCTCTGATCCTACTGAACCGAAACTGCTTAGGATAACTACAAGCAGTTTGACACCAAGTTTGTTTATTTCTTTTGAGTATTTCGAAAGTGAGCGTGTTTTCAACAGACGGACAGACATAATATATATAGAATAATAAAAAAGTTTCACACGGAATGACAAACTTAGTATACCCTCTTGACAACTAACCCTCAACGTTTAAAAAGTTTACTCTTCTTAAAGGAAATTTTATTGCGGAATTTTGAATTTTTTTTTAGTAATTTTAATAAACTAAACCGTTTTTGAGTTACACGAATATAAATTGTGTAACCTTCCCCATTTTCAATATAACGGTATACATATTTCGAAAACCTAAAAAAACGACGGGCAATATTGGATTCAGTGTACCCGAATTATGCTAAAACGCCATGTGCCCGGCTTGTCTAAAAAGGTATCAATTTCGAGCACAGTGTAATAAGTGTATGGTTATTTTATTGAACTCCTCATGGTTTTTAATTAAAATTTTAAAATTTTTAATCAGGCTTTTTTTATGAATAAAGGAATTTTACAACATGAAATTAATTAAAATTTATTAATAATTTTTAATTCTTGACTGAACTGGGAATCGAACCCAGGTTTCTCGGACAGGTTGCCCTGACATCTCTTCAGAGGAGTCATTTCATTTTTTTTTATACATATCCCGATACATTCCACGAAGCGACCAAAACTACCTTAAGGGAAAACACCAAAGCTTTCTTTTGAGCAACAAAAAAAAGTACCCATTTAAAAAACAAAAATAAAAAAGCTTTAAATTAAAAAAAAAATATTGAATGATTGAAGAAATTGCTATATAGTATGTTTAGGACGAAATTAAAATTTGTGTCTAAACTACTATCCAATAGGATAGTGCAAATTTTGTCCATATTAGAAGGGATCGATTTCAAAAGTTGGGTCACTTGACTACACTAGGTTCTTTTATACCCTCCACCACAATTAGTTGTAAAGAGGGTATATTAAGTTTGTAATTCCGTGTGAAAGTCTTTTATTATTCATCTCAGACCCCATCAAGTATATATATTCTGGGTCCTTGAGTAATTCTAAGTTGATTTAGCCATGTCCGTCTGTTGAAATCACGCTCACTTTCGAACAACTTAAAAGAAATAAACAAACTTGGTGCCAAATTGCTTGTAGTTATCCTAAGCAGTTTGGGATTGAAATCCAGCATAATCGGTTCAGTAGGACCAGAGCTATGAATCAAAATGTGGAACCACCACCTAAAAAAATTGATAATTTTGTTACAAAAAATAACATAAATGCTGGAACAAGGCACGGAATGAGATAAGATTTTGCAAAAATTTGTATTATTTGACTGGAAATCATGCTGAAAAATTTCGTGAAAATCCGTCCATAATTTACCCTAAGCCCCATATAAACACTACTCCCGGAAAACAGTTTAGTACGCCTAAAACCGTAAAAAATAACGCTATCGTAACAAAATTTGGTACGTCATAGTTTAATAGGACTATAAATGATACTATGAAATTTCGTGAAGATCGGTACATAATTTACCCTAGGCCCCATAGAAACCCTACTCCCGGAAAACAGTTTAGTACACCTAAAATCATAATTAATAATGCTATCATAACAGAAGTTGGTATGTCACAGTTTTAAAGGACTAGAAATGACGCTGTGAAATTTTGTGATGATCGGTCTACAATTTACCCTAGGCCCCATATAAACCCTACTACCGGAAAACAGTTTAGTCGCCTAAGACCATAATTAATAACAAATTGTCACAGTTTAAGATAATATTAATAAATATACATCATACAGATATTACTCCTTAAACATTCGATCTGTCGGTGGAGGGTATCAAAGATTCGGCACAGCCGAAAATAGCACTCTTACTTGTTTGATACTATTTTTTAATTTTTTTTGACAGAGGTACTTACAAATGCTGCTGAAATACATAACACATTTTTCTATTCTAATTGGTTGAAAAAATACGTAATTGTTTTGAAAAATATTATACAACTAAGAGAAAAATGTGTTAACGTGTGCATACATACATAATTAATCTGGTGCCGTGTCGTGTCTCTATAATGCAAAGCAAAAATTTCAATTTATACAAAAGTGAAATAATTGTATATTTTAGTGTATATTTTATTTATATAGTGTATGAATTATGGATGATGATTGAAGCCCGGCATGAAATATTAAAGATATCTGTATATAAATTTCCCAGAGGATGGTCAATATTAAATTCATTCAAAGATGATACAAGTTATGGGCTGTACACTTTTAGGGAATATATAAAAACTTTCTGGCCTTGGTATATTTTTCATTTAGCAGTTACTACTGTGATCCGAAAATATAAAGCTAAATGGCAGAGCTTAGCAAATGCAATCGTTTGTATGCTGATATTATTAACGACAATGAAACTAATTTCAATAGCTTGCTAATGTCATATTATTTTGTTGCCCGTAGAAATTCAAAACTATTGACGTGGCTGCTGTCTGTGGCATGGCTGTTTGCTATGATATATATTAAATCGAATGGTTTGTTGCGCAAGAATCTGGGAAACCTTAAGTTTAGTTATGTAACAGTAGCATTATGTTGGTCCATATTACGCGGCTGTAGCTATAGTTTGCAACGGGAAAAATCATATAGAAGGCACGAAGCGAATTTCAGTAGCAAATATACGTTGCCACACTTCTTGGGTTACACTTTATATTTTCCCTGTCTAATAAGGGGACCTTTTATGGGTTATCATCGTTATATTGTAATTGTTAATGCAAATAATCAAATGAAAATACAGAACTTTAAGCTATTTTTTTGGCAGATTATCAGAGTATTCATTTGGTGGCTTGTTTTAGAAATAGCCACACACTTCATATATGTTCATTATATGGCTCTCGATATATCCGCTTTAAAAGTTTTAAATACAAAGTTTGGTCTATATGCTGTGGTTTATTTTATGGGACAATTTTTCTTCATGTACTACGTTATTTCATATGGTCTTGGTATAGCTTTTGCCCAGTTCGATGGATTACACCCACCTCGGAAACCTCGCTGTATTAGTTTAATCCATTATTATTCAGAGATGTGGAGATATTTCGACGAAGGTCTTTATGAGTTCTTGTTCTCTAACATATATGGCGAAATGTGCAGCAAAAATTCATCGACGTTAAGAAAAACTGTTGCAACAGCTGCTACATTTACATTTGTGTCTTTATGGCATGGTTATTATAAATTAGTTTTTATATGGATAGTATTTAATTTCGGTTGTTTACTTGGTGAAAAGTTTGTAAAGACTTTATTCAAATCGCCTAAATACATTAATTTTATGCAAAATAAGTTAAAGCTAACTGACAACGGACTTTTGCGTTTTAATGCACTATTAGGTTCACAAATCCTTATTCCCGGTTTATTTTCAAGTTGTTACATTATAAGCGGATTGGAAGTGGGAAATTTTATAATGGAAAGCATCTATCAAGGTGGTTGGTGGAATTATTTTACTTTATCGATGGTTACTTATTGTTTTTTCCAATCCTGTGAAATATTGCAAAACAAATATGTTAAGAATTAAAATTATGTAAAAATATATACAAAAATAAAGTTAAATTATACGTTTCAAAAGGTAAACAAGCAAAAGTAACAAATAAAAAGCATACAAATTGTGAAAAAATTGTTAAATAAAAGAAAAGTTGAAATAAAAATTAAACCAAAACAAAAAGTGAATAAATATTAATTAATTAAACTTGTTTGTGAAGCATTTATTTGGCTAAATACAAACTTTTGAAATTTTTTTCGTTATGTTAATTTCTTAGAGTTGTAAAAGTGTGAAATATTTGGGTACTCAAGTAATCAATAGCAAAAAAATTATTCATGTTATTTTAAATAATTTAACCCGCTAAAAATTAGTAAAAGCAAATAAAATAAAAAACAAACAAATATGAAAGATTACATAAAATAGTTTGTTTGTATTTTCCAAAAATGTTCGTGTTATAAAAAGTATTTAATCGAGTTAAGTAGTCAAAAGTGTCAATATTTTTCAACACTTCAATTATTTGCCATCAGCTGTTGCCTTTATTTTACGAATTTTTACAAATTTTGCGTTCGCGTACTTTTTTGGACAACAGCTTTTTGTGAGAGAAAATTTTTTAGTTTACTCATTTACTGCATTTTAATGATGAAACAGAACTGAGTCTTCAACTTCAAGCAAAAATTTTAAAGCCCACAATTAAAACGTCGGCAGTAACTTCAAATTCTCTCTCGTTTCTTTCATTTTCTTTTGTTCTTATTTTTCTTTGTTTACAAAATGTATGAAATTGAATGAAAGTATGGTAGCATTGTTAAGAGAATAATTGTATTTATGTGAGAGCATTAGAAAAAACGTCCTCAAAATAAAATCGATTTTATTTCTCGACCGCATTCTCTGGCATAATTTTATGTCAAACTGTATGAAAAACATCGTTCAGCCCCAGTTCTGTTTCATCATTTACTGTAAAAGTATTCAAACGCACCTATAGACACTTATTCTCTTAACAATGCTACCATACTTTCATTCATAGTATAATAAGTACCAGGTATGTTCATTAGGGAGAGTTTTCAAAATTTACCCATGTAATGTCAAAAAAATTTATTTGATTTTTAATTAATTTTTAAATTTTTTCCATATTTTCTTTTGTTTGACGTTATATGGGTTTTGAAATTGAGAACAAAATTTCTAATGACTATACCTTGTACTTATTCTACCATGCTTTCATTCAATTTCATACATTTTGTAAACAAGGAAAAATAAGAACAAAAGAAAACGAAAGAAATGAGAGAGAATTTGAAGTTACTGTCGACGTTTTAATTATGGGCCTTAAAATGTTTGCCTGAAGTTGAAGACCCAGTTCTGTTTCATCATTAAAACCAGTGTTACCGTCGGATATTTTCAAAAAGTATCACAAAAAGGGGATATCTCAAAAAAAGTGGCACCTCTTTTAAAATTGAAATAAGTACACCACATTATGTTTTTTTTGCGTTTTTTTTCTATTTATTATAATTTTAAATAACATTTTATAAATGGTATAAAAACATAACAAAAAACAATATATATTAATTATATATACTAAAAAACAATTGATTGTATTACAATAAGCAAACATTCTTACTTACAAATGGCTCATGTGTTGTAAAACTAAAATAAATATTTTGTAAATATTTCTCTGGAGATGTAATTTTTACAAAAAATTTACTTTTAATGTTTTGGTAATTCAAAAACGTTAAACTCGCTTTCTGCCAAACATGTTTTTTTGATTATGACATTGTTGCAGCAAATATAAGATATTTATGTAATGTGTTTTATATATACTACATTTAGTAATATATTTCTTGCACTTTTCCTTCTGAATACATTTTCATTGATTTATTTAAGAAATTGTATTGCACAGGTAGACATTTAAAAGCTATTTAGATGTTTTGTACCACAATAATAACGAAATCTAGTTTTATAGTTTTGTTCAATAAACCTGATTACAAAAATTTCAAGTAATAATAGATAGATTGGATAAAAACTAATATCCTATACTAAAGAAATTAAAACACTTAAATTTAGTAGCATGTATGCATGCCCTGCATTTATTTGTATTAAAGTGCGAAACCGATTAAAAATAATGAATTTGAAAAAGTGATAGTTTCGTTTTTTTTTTATAAGATTTCTAGTTTTTGTCCGATTATAGCTTAAAACCAAGGACCGGAAATTACGAACGGAAAACACAAAATTAAATTTTATTTTTTAAATAAAAAATTTTTGTGTGTGAAAAGAAGAATATTGTTTTTCTGTGTTTAAAATTTTAACGAAAAAAGAAGAAAAAATTTCTTTGAAAACAAAATTTATAGTTTCAAAAAAAAGCAAAAACTTTTTTTGTAAAAAAAAAACAAATAAAAATGTTTAAAAAAGATTTTTTTTGATGAAAAATATTTCTTACTGAACAACCTAAACAAAAGCGGCAAACGTTTTTTTAAACATGAAAATTTTATTTAAATACAATTTCAATAAAACAAACCGACACACAGAGGAGTATTTGGCCTGAAAAGCTGGCCAAAATTATTAAACGTGTTTTTTGAATTAAAAGTTTAATGGCCATTTTCTCAATGTATCGACAAACTGCCTGTTACTTAATGTCAACATAAATTTATTGGAACGATAAACTGTCCGTTAACGATTTTGGGTTTCTGAATATACCGACAAATAACATTGTTTTCAGCTGGCAACGCCACTCAAAATACATGTAAAAGTTGGGAGTCAGCTGATTGAATTTATCTGTACGGCAAATAAAAGGAAAATAAATAATTGGCAGATGAGTGCCGGTTAGCTTTGCGATAAAATCGAAGCAAATGAAACATTGAGAAAACCAAATTTCTTTAATGTGCAGTTTTTCGTTGGGAAAAAAGTTAATTGACTAATGAGAAAATGGCCATTAGTTTTTTGATAGTTTTTGGCAATGTAAAAATATGAGAGATCAATTTGTACAAGTTTGAATATATATATTCATCAAAACTATTTTCAATGTTCCTATTTCACGCCAAAAATCTTCAGCATTCGAAATTTTAAATATTTGTTTGTAATTCGTGTCATTTACTTTACTCTCTAAAAGTTTAAATTCATGTATAAATGCATCTGGGTCAGTTATATTTAGGCTTGCCAACCGTACTTTATAATAAAGTATTGTACGTTATTTCGAGTAATTGTATTCTATACTTAATGAGACTAATAAAGTACGCGAAAATACTTTATTTCGCATGATGAGATTTATCTAGAATTCAAAATAGATTCAGGTTATATTAGTCACGGTTTTATTAGTCATTAAATTATAATACTTATTGTCCAATTTTTTTTTAGAAAAATTAAAGAACAACTAATTAATATTAGTCAGGGCCGTTTGTTGATGTTTTTTATATTGGCAGGGCGATTTTTCGAAAAAAATAATCTGACAGCACTATTTCACTTGTTTGTTTTGTTTGAGTACAATAACTGCCTGTTTTTAAAAAACGAGTGCAAAACTCTTTCAAATAACTGCCTGCTTTTAGATCGCGAGCACAAAAGTGACTCGTTTAGCTAACATTTAAAACATAATTTCAAAATGTCCATTCCTTAAGGCGGCTTCCATACAAAATGTTGAAAACAGACTAGAAATATAATGAAGAAAACGCACCATAACAGCCAAGGAGTCGCCTTAACAATTTCCCGAGACATACTTGCTCCTTATCACCACTTCTTAAGGGGCTCCCATACAAATATTGCGTTTTATGGACTTTTTATATTAATTAAATTTTTCGACTTTTGTTAGTAAAAGCAAAAGTTGTTAACAGATTTTAATCATTTTTAGCTTGTTTTGTTTGAAGCTTTGTTTTTTATATGTCTGGAAAAAACTAGAAGCATAGCTGTTTTTATAGATTTTACAAACAGAAATTTCGAAATGTTGCTAAAAAATTATTTTTGTTGCAAAAAAAAAAAAAAAAAAAAAAAATATGTGTCTAAAACGACTGCGCATGTTAAATTTAACGTTTAAAGGAAATTATATTGCGGATTTTCGTTTTTTTTAGTAATTTCAATTAACTGAAACGTTTTTGAACAGGTTTTGGATTTAGCGTACCCGAATTAGGTTAAAGCGCCAGTTGCCCGTCTTGTCTCAAAAAAAGTGCCAAATTCTAGCACAGTGTAATTGTTTGATAAACCTTGCGGAAAGCCAGAAAAAAAAACTTTTTAAATATAACGATGAAAAGAAATATGTAATTGTACTTTATATTTATACTGTGTACTTTTTTTTTTAACCTTTAATTATCAATGTACTTTAATTGCAACAAAAAAAGTTGGGAACCCTAGTTATATTATCTTTAAACACTGAAACTAATTCGAAATAGTTTACATCATCATTAGACAAGCCCCGAACTAACCAAGCCCCGAACGCTCGCACACAAAGATATTATGTACTTGTGTGCGGTCGCAGAGACTGATGATAGTCTGATGCTTTGAAACGAACAAAGTTGTTGTATACATGTGAATTGCCGACCGTGTCTGTGTAAAAAATACGATTATTGACTTACTCGCGAGCCTATGGAGTGGCTATCACTGGTCTAAATACTTCAATATATTGAGCTTCTTGTTTTTTATATCAATTCTTGTTATTAATTCTTTACACAGATTTTGGTAAAAACTTAGTATTTTACTTTTAATGTCAATTATACAAATTTTAGAAACAGTTTTCGGTACACAACAGGTCGGTTTCGGCTTCATGACCAATATATATATGTGAGATATCTTTAATGTGTAAAGTATTATTAAAATCAATTTTTTCTAGTCCTGTTGTATTTATGTATTCTTTTTTCAAAAAATTTTTGGAAAGCTCTAATAATATGTCTTTAGTTGAAGAAACAAGATAGTTATATTATTTGAGAGGACTCGCTTTGAAAATTTTTGTTCAGTTTGTTCATAGTTCTCAGAAAATAAGTTAAGAATTTTAAATATGTTTTATTTACAGGTGACAAAGCATCTAGAATTACACGAATTTTTTTCTAAATTAGAAGCACATTTCTCTTCGAACTGTGCCCGAATAAAAAAATGTTGTAGAACCGACCACTGCTCCAGAATTCTTGTTGCAACAGATTCAAATGACAGCCATCTTGTATCACTAAGCCTGAGTATCTTATGCTCGGGTACATCAAATATATCTTGTAGTTCCTTGAATTCATGTTGTCTTTTTGCACTCTTGAAATATTTAAAAACATTTCTAAGTAACTGTTCAACGACATCTGGAATGCATGATAGTGATGAGTTATTCACGAGATTTATAGAATGGCACATGCAGCCAATATGAAATAACTGCGGAATCTTTTTCCTTAATAGTGTCGCTACACCAATATTTTTTCCCACCATTGTAGATGGCTTGTCTGTAGCAAAAACAATGAAATTTTTTAGTGGAATTTGATGTTCTTCTAATGATGATAGTATGGAATTACAAATGCTTTCGCCAGAACCATCGCACAGAGGAGTATTTGGCCTGAAAAGCTGGCCAAAAAGGCAAAACTGAATTTTAAGAAATCTTAAGAACTAAGTACGCAGCTCGACAGACAACAATATTTTACATTATATTGTAAATTTTAAAGACTTTTAGTTGCGATTTTAAGCTCTGAGACCCTGCTAAAGTCAGGAAAGTGAAGAAAATTATATGATATTTAAATGTTTTTTTTCGGTTTCTGGATGTTTATATGATATTTTTTTGCGGCTAAACGAATAAAGCTAAAAAAAACAAAATATACACTTTTTTTTTGCAAAAAAAGGAAAAGAAGAGGTTTTTAAAGGTGAGGTTAGCATGTCTACGAATTATGTTTGACACCACAATAAAATTTGGAATCTCTAATTTTAGAATCCAAAAAAAGAGTGGCGCAAGTTTGCGCCATTATTTTTGACGATTTTTGTAAATTTTCACATATCTTCTATTTTTGCTCATCGGGCACTTTTTCTTATACATTTATATCGTCATAAACTTTTATGTATTTTGAATTATTGATTTCAACTGTTATTCACATCACTTTTAACACTTCACAATATTAATACCTGCCTATATGTATTTATAAATTGCAAAAATTCTTAATTATCCAAAATAGTTTTAAGGGAATGTCCCACACATCCCCATAAAAGATATTTTTATATACCTGCTCTAAAAAACAAAAATTAATTTACAAAAAATAAATATAGGTACATAAAAAATACATGGGCACCCAGGTATCAGGCTACCATCCAATTAAGGCATAAAAGCATGCGCTTGAAAATACTTATAAAGGGTTATTGCACCCATTTTTTATCAAAGCCGTTTGGTAACTTCGAGAGTCAACATGGAACAAGTTTACACAAGATTACAGCTATTCCAAATAGTGAAAAAATCTAATGCTGGAACCATGGACGAGAAATTGGATTTTTTGGTCAGAAAATTGAGCGAAATTTCAAAATGTCAAGGGGATGGGGACATATTAGCACTGAAGCAGTGTTTGAAAAATTTCAAAAATTGTTTCAAAAGATACCGCTTTTAAGCACAAACGCTAAATGGCTGGAAGGAACTGTAACAATACCAGTATTTGGCAGTTCGTCTTCAGGGCGACCACGAAAAGAATTTAATGAAGCTAGTGATAGAACAAAGCGGAGAAAAACTGAAGAACTTCGTCACCAATTAACAACAGAGGAGATCACATTTGCTGCATCTATGAGTCAAAGAGCAGCGGGACATAATGATGCGGCTAAATTAATAATGGATATAACGAGATCCCCAAGAAAAGCAAGAATTTGCAAGCGATCATTAACAACTTCTGAAGTCAACCCTGTGAATAAACTTTCAGCGGAAGGAGCTTTAGCACTCTTTGTAAATGCAGAGCTCACGAAAAAGCAATATGAAATTTTATACAATGTAAATAAAAATGTGTATCCATGTTACTTGTTACTAAAAAATGCAAAAAAAATTGTTCTCCCAATGAAGATGCCATAACCGTCACTGAAACATTAGCGGAAGTGAAGCTCCAAGCTCTCCTCGACCATACAGCAACAAGTTTATGTATATACCTTGAAGAGGTTTTGCAGCAGTTAGACTATGAAGAGCTAAATTTCTTGGAACTTATAACCAAATGGGGCTGTGACGGATCGCACCAATCATGTTATAAGCAGAAATTCGAAAACGAAGATGTTAGTGACGCTAATATATTCCAAAGCAGTTGTGTACCAATTAAACTAATCACAAATACTAATGGAAAAATTAAAACGATATGGCGAAATCAAACACCATCCTCAACTAGGCTGTGTAGACCAATCCGCATCCTTTTTGTGCAGGAAACAACTGACATCACGAAGCAAGAAATAGGACACATAAATAATCAAATTGAATTTTTAAAGAAAAGCGAAGTACCGTGTAGTGGAAAAATTGCACAAATTAAACACACGATGGTAATGACAATGGTCGACGGAAAAGTATGCAATGCTGCAACGGACACAAAATCGACAATGAGGTGTTACATTTGCGGTCAAACTTCGAAAGATTTTAACGCGTTGCAGAAGAATGTTCGTCTGAACTGTGATGCCTTGCGTTTTGGACTATCAACTTTACATGCACGCATACGCTTTTTAGAATCGATACTTCATCTCTCATATAAACTGCCAATTAAAAAGTGGCAAGCAAGGAGCGATGAAGATAAAGCAATTGTTAAAGAGAGGAAGATATTCATCCAAAAAAGACTTAAAGACGAGATAGGAATACTTGTAGATGTTCCAAAACCAGGATACGGTAGCACTAATGATGGCAACACATCAAGAAGATTTTTTTCGGACCCAGCAACTGCATCGAAAATCACTGGAATAAATGAAGAATTAATCAACCGCCTGAAAATAATATTGGAAGCAATAACTAGCGGACACCGAATTAATATTGAGAAATTTGAGGAATATGCACATAAAACTGCCGAAATATATGTGCAACTTTACAACTGGCACCCCATGAGTCCTACGATGCACAAGATTCTTATTCATGGCGGTAGTGTTATAAAGCAAGCAATCTTGCCAATTGGACAATTGTCAGAAGAAGCTGCCGAGGCCAGAAATAAGCACTTACGATTATATCGCACGAATTATTCGAGGAAATTCAGCAGAAGCGATACAAATCGAGATGTCTTGAATAGGTTATTTCTGAGCAGTGACCCTTTTATAAGCTGCAGTACGCAAAGAGAACGGAATAATAAAAAAGCTTTTTCATCAGAAACCATCACACTTCTTCTTCCTGACACCGATGATGCAGCTAATGAGGATACGCATACGACATAATAATTAGTAAGGAATTTTTATTGGTTTAACTTTTCGTTTATAAAGTATTAAATAATACAAAATAAATATAATAAAGCCTTTTTTCATAAAAAAATACTGTTTTATAAGAGCCTTACAATTTTAAATTTTTTTTTTTTTTGTTAATTGGACTGTAAATCATATGTATGTACATATGTACAAACAGTTTGTCAAGAATGAGTTTAAACCTTAAAAATCAACATTTGTTAATTGAGTTTTGCGATTTATACCAACTTTTATTCCTTAGGAATGTGGCTTTTAGAAAAATCTTAAAAATTTAAACTTTTTGGTTCTTAAATTTTTTTATTGCATTTTGAAAACAAAAAATTTTACGCATTTTGCATGTTTCGCCATTAAATTTTTAATAACTCCAAAATGGTAATAGATATAAAATAAATGTGTATGGTTAGTTTAAGCAGAATTTTCCGGTGCATCTTCTGATCCTCCAGCTTTTAAAATCGGAGAACACGTTTTCAAGTTATGGCAAAATATATAAGGCAACCCAACGATTTAGGGGGTGTTTAGGGGGCCTTTAAAAGAAAATCCTTACGTACTAGAGAAAAACGGAAAACAGATTTGAATTAAGGGCATCAAAATCCATATAGTCCACATACTTTTATTTCTAGGGTAGAGAAAAATTTTTTTGTTGCGCAGTGTAATTTTTTCAAAATCTGCCACTAGACTTTTTAAGTCATACTACACCTAAAACTATCAAAAAACTAAAACTTTTAATTCAAAAAACACGTTTAATCATTTTGGCCAGCTTTTCAGGCCAAATACTCCTCTGTGCATCGCTTGGCTGGACTAACCGAAATAAACTATCAACAGTTTTTCCTTTGCAACTATCAAACTGTCTGACCACAAGTACCAAGCATTTTTCCGTAGAAATGTCCGTAGTTTCATCAATAATTAGGCTAAAAGTTTGTTTTTTCATTTTTTCCACCATCTTAAGTAGTCCTTCTTTGCCGAGGAACTGGGAAATGTCTTTTGATTTAGTACGGCTACACGATACCTGCGAGAAATGTAATTTTTACATTTTACAATTTTTGTGTTAATACAGTCTTCTGAACCTTAATAAAGCTCTCTCTAAGGGCCAATTTCACCAACTGTATTAAAATATGATTTTCATATACTTATATGGTTTTTGTTTTCACATGAAAAACAAAAATTGGTATTTAAATACAATTGGTGAAATAGGCACTAAGTTTATTTACCAAAAAAAAAAAATTAAATTTTTTGTTTCAGTTTGTCTTTTTTACAATGTGTTCATATCAGTGCTGCATTAAAAATTTAACTATTGCATTCAAAATCTAGCTAACTTTTTAATTGCATTCAAAATCGGAAAATTGTTTGTAGGATTTTAATTTTACTTCAACAATAAATTTTCTGATATTGATTGCAATACATTTTTTAAAATCAATTTATATAATAATTGATTACAATCAAATTTAATTGTAATCGATTTGCTTGCATACTTCAATTCTAATCAAATTCAGTGATTACAATCACTCTCTTTTTTATTTAGTTTTAAATGAAAATGTAACAAAATGTTTTAAAAAATAACAAATACGTAATAATGCTCGGGGCGACATTTGCAAATATATGCCTAATTAAACATGTCTATGGTTATGAAAAAATTGTGGCTTTATTGTGAACCCCAAGTTACAAATATCGATCAAAAAATAATTTTTTTGGTTATCAGTGATGAATTATTTAAGACGGCTTTCATTAGAATACACTCAGGTCTCGTTTTATGCGATAGATGCTTTAAAAAAAAAATCGCATAAATTGCATTCGCATAAAACGATACTCTAGCTTCATGTAAAAAGTAATGATTCGTTCCAAAATTCTGAAAACCCGCATAAATTCAAATTTATTTTAAAAAATCAAAACAAAATCGCATAAAAAATCAACAAATATATATCTGTGGCATTTTGACAAAACATCTTAAGTCAAATTTTAAAAGTTGAAAAATATGTTGTTAATCGTACAAATTTTCATTAAAAAAACATGTTTGTTTACGTTTTTAAAATTTTGTATTATAAACGAATTTTTTTTTCATTTTGGTCTATTTTATTATTAAATAAAAATTATATTTTCACCAAGAGATATGAATAAGTGTGCGAAATGTTTTTTTCTATGATGTTTATTTGTGTAGTTACGGGGTGGTAAAATGTTGCCGTTTTCAAAAAAATGTGTTTATTAAATTATTATTTCAAACTAAAAACTTATCAAACGAAAAAACAATTTAGATGATTCTTATTGAAAATCGATTGATCTTTAAATAAAAAAATTTATTAAAAAAAAAAAAACTTCATCTGCAAAACCGCATATGATCAAATTAAATCAAAATTTTTTTAACTTAGCTCCTATTTTTTTTATTATTTAATCTGAATTAATTTAATTAAATTAATTACAGGACCTCTATTACTTTAAAAGTTTTGCAAATTTCTTTACACTCGTACATGTGGTTATTACAATGTTGTACCGTAAAAGACAGGAAAGAACGAGTTTAAATTAAAATTTTTCTAATTTCCACCTAAATTTTGATTCAATTTTTACCGCAATTAACCTTCGTTGTAAAACTAATATTTTGTGTTCTTCATTAGTTTAAAAACACTCATACATACGTATCGGCTATGCATATATAAAACACAAAATAGAACTAACTATAACGATTATATCAGTGATAAAAGCTTCGATTAATTTAAAAACGATAAAAAAAACTTAAAAAAACATCTAAAATTTCAAAAACCGTAAAAATTAAAAAAAAATCGTTAATTTAAAAATCGCATAAATTTGAATCCGCATAAAACGAAACCTGAGTGTATATCACGTTTTGAATCGATATAACGATATTCGCCCATCCGATGGGCTGTTCATGTAAACCTTGTATAGGTCGCAACTTTGGAAATAATTTGGTGAAAATTTAAACCAAGATTCTAATTATCATAACGACCAAGCCTATTGAAAATGGTGAGAATTTTAACATTTATCTTACCCTCGGAAATTCGTCCCTATATACTGTTTATTAAAGATATTTGTAAACAAAAAATTTTTTGGCTGAAGTAATGGTAATAGAAAGAATTTTTTTTATTTTAATTGGTTACGATAACCAAATAAATTATATGTATCTAGCGTAGGGCTGCCAGATGTTTGAACCTATCAACCAGGACACATGGAAAAAATGGATAAAAAATTACACCAACAGAAAAGTTTTTTTTAATACATATGGGCATTTCCTGGGGTCACGAACGTACGTTCATACGCTTTTGATGTACAAATAATATAGAAAACCAAACTTTTCCTAGCATTTTTTTTGATTCGATAGCATTTGGGTAGCTCTATGTTTAGTGCAAAAGATGGATTTCATCGAGTTTAAGTTTTCATAATAAGAGTTATAAACGTGTGGTCACGAACGTACGCAAAATAGAAGTCAACTTTGGCTGACAGTAGTGAAATGTAAAAATCTGCGCAATGGAACGGAATATACAAAAGTGATTAATTTATTTTAAAAGTGTATTAATGTATATCTCCATCCAGTATTTACAAAATAAAATATCTCTCTTGGTTTTTGTTCAATTGGCTTTTTTACCGGTCGCAAACGTACGGATCGCGAACGTACGATTTTTCCATGTTTTTTTTTATTATTATCTTAAATGTCTTAAAATTTCCTTAACAAAAACCTTAATACTCCTTTTACAATTGATTGTAATGGAGAGATTATGAAAAAAGAGTATAAACATAACATGTTTTTTGCTTGCATAATAAGTATATAAATATGTTTTTAGAAGTAGAAAATACAGGAAAATATAAAATTTTCCAGTTCCCAGCCCAATTTCCTCAAGTAAAACAGCTGAGATATGCTATGAACGCATTCTTTAATAAAAACAAAACCTTTTTTTTTATAATAAAAAGCAATAAAAGACGATGATAATCAACATTTTATTTTTTCATCCTGGTAGACCATTCTGGGGAAATGCCCATATGTGTGTAGTATATCGCACCCTTAATAAATAAATTCTCAAAAGGCATAGCCAAAATTTCTTCAAATTGGACTTTTTTAATAAGGCAACTAATTTTTTATTTTTTTTTTAAATATTATCACCTTTTTTACATAAACTGTTTTTTGGCTCTCCTGAAATTTAAGAATTTTGAGTTGTTACAGTTTAGTATTTAGGGTGCGATATGTAAAAACCATCCAGTTTTTATTTTTAAAACTTCGCTTACTTTTTCAAAATGAATAGCTTCTTTAACTCATTATTTTGTACATAAAAACGGTGAAAAATAATAAAAAGTTGAGCTTAAAATAGTCTAAACTTAAATAATTTTCAGAAGATTGCACTTTTTCTAGAACTTCATTTCGGTCTTTGATATATGTAGTTATAAAACAGGCAGCATGTCATATTAAAGTCAAACTTACATTGAACAATACTCTCCAGTGTTTCAGTCTTTAACGAGTTTCTTTCTTTAGTCCATTGAGCAGACTAAGTACTCAACTTGAAAAAAAAATCAAACTCTTTTGATTATTCTTCAACCAACTCGACAACTGTCAAACTAATCAATTGACTGAGCCATACACGCTTTGATATGGGCAACGACCGACTTAGTTGACAATGGAATTGAAACGTGTATGGGCTGCCTTACTTGGTGGCCACACGATCAAGTTTTGCCTTTCAATTTGCAATACACTCTCAGTTTTTTACTAACACACTCACACTTTTTAAATTGACCACGAGATGGCTTTCAATTTCACCTCTCCATTTGTTTGGCAATTTACTTTCAATTTAACAGCTGAGTACAAGTTTGTCTCTGTTGTTGTTAACATCTTGGAAGTAAATTGCTTACAAATTGAGTGCAGCCTACGTCACAGCTTTCAATTTATGTAAATTTTGACAAGCAGTATATGTAAAAGACTATCAAGAACAACTTGAACGTGTGGCCGCAGGGTTAGAGAAAGCAATTTGTTATCCGTTTTCGATTACATATAAAAGTTGTTTACACGGTAAACCTTTTTACAGCCACTAGTTAAAACAAAATTTGAAAGTGAATTGACTATCATCTAATATTATTGAAAGCTTTTACCAGCTTTACACCAGATAACAGTTGAGTTTAATTAAAGTTCTTAATATAATTACCTTATGTTAGCAGTGTTATAACAGAAATCTTAACCTTTGTTAACAATTTAAACCAGCAAAAAAACAAATTTGTTTGTCTTGACCTGTACAAAAAACCAGGACAATTTAATAGTGGACCAGGACACCAGGACAAGTAGTCTAAAACCAGGACAATCCTGGAAAACCGGGACGTATGGCAGGCCTAATCTAGCGATAATGGTTAAACTTTTTCAAATGCAAAGAAGGAAATTTTTCGTCACCTTTTTGAACTAACAAAAATAATTATTATTTTCGGTCCCTGTTTTGAATTGCCAACAGTGTAAATTTTTGTTTAAAACCACTAAATTAAAAGTGTACAATATTTTTTCGTTGGAGCACATGATTTCAATTAAATTGATTGCATTTAAAGATTTCTAAAAAGAATGCAGTTATTCCAAATCTGAATTCATTTTGAAATTAAGAAATTAAATTACTTTGCTTGAAATCATTTCTGATGCATATGCACAGTTTTCAATATTTACAATTTTTTAGCCTATAATTAAAAACATTTTTGACTAAAATTATTGTAAAATAAATTTCGTACAACAATTTGTTTATACACCTTGAACAAATCGATTCAAGCTTTTATGAATAAGGGGGCTAACATTTTTACATAAGTACATAATTACAAAATTATAATATGAGAACAAATATAAAAAAAAATATTTATTTTTCACGATTTTTAAAAATTTTACGGAATTAGTTGGCCTCGTAGAATGTAACTTTTCAGATAAACACATTTAATTTTTTGGTTACCTCAATTTAAATGCATATAAAGCGCGAAACAAATAATGTAAATAATTTTTAAGAGTACATTTTTGTATTAAACATTGTAAGTTCATATTATGGCAGAATAATTACAAGGTGTAGTCATAAGCAATTATGTTCTCAATTTTAAAACCCATATATGTTAGATTTTGTAATAAAATTGTCAATTTTTAAGGTGGTGGTTCCTCATTTTGATTCATAGCTCTGATCGCACTGAATCAATTTTGCTGGTGTATCAATCCCAAACTGCTTAGGATAACTAGAAGCAATTTGACACCAAGTTTGTTAATTTCTTTTGAGTTTTTCGAAAGTGAGCGTGTTTGTAACAAACGGACAGACAGCCGGACCTGGTTAAATCGACTTAAAATTACTCAAGGAGACAGAATATATATACTTGAATGAATTATAAAAAAGTTTCATACGGAATGACAAACTTAGAGGGAGTTCACACGGAGTCTTTTCAGACGTATCTGCTTTTGACATTCTCTTTTGAACATGCTTCCAAAACCCTACTGTCTTTTCACGATGTCTTTCCAAACATATCTGTTTTCATGTATAATAGTCTAATATACATATACATACAAATTAAAAACATAGAAATTCATATAAACAAACATGAAAACTCATTTCATGCCTGTTTGCTAACCCCTCTTTCTTCTCTACCCCAGCAAACACAGAAATACACCTTATGTATTGCCAAACGTATTGCCTGGATGAAAAATGTTATTGCGGCATTAATCGATTTCGTATTGCGGAAGATACTTCCTTCGGGAAGAAACGTGTCTCGATGGCAATACTTCTAAGCAATACGAAAGCGATACTTCTAGATGAAAAACTAGCAATATCGCTAGATAACCACTTTTAAGAAAATATGAAGATATCAACAAAATATCATTGGGATGATAAAAAGAAGATTTTGCATTTAAAAAAAATTGTCATTTGTGTACAAAGAAGCACAGCTTTTTATTTAAAATTAAATAGGTAATTGTATACGTATAAATTTTACTAAACATAATATAATTTATAATTAAAATAAAGTAAAAAATATACATAAATATTTTGTTTCCACCAAATTCTTGAAAAAAACCTACCACTTCTTTAAAATTGTATCCAGGGTTGAGAAATTCTTGACGCTGGGTCTCCACGTAGCAATTTTTATTGCTAAGTACAAGCAATAACGTCGGCAGAACAATGACAGAACAATGGAGCAATGATTGCTGATTATATTGCTGGAGAACACTTGCTTTGCCATAAATTTGCAATTTTCACCTCGAGTAGTTGTATAAAGTTTTGCGGCTGTATTTATAACAAATGTTTTATGTTGTGTTTTGAAGTGATTGTTAAATTTTCTTTTTTAAATTAATTAATAAAATAATTAATTGTAATTGTCGTAGCTGTGTTTTGTATTGCTTTTTTGTTTATTTGCATATGAAAAAAACCTAAAACTTGTATTGTTCTATTGAAAAAATAAAAATATACAAAAAAAAAAAAACAAATTCTTCGTTTGCTTTTGTTGATATTGACGTTTATTTAAAAATGTAATATATAAAAACTTTTTCTGTATTTTGTTGAAGTATTTTTTCACATGCTTTTTTAATAAATAAACACACTAATAAATAACCAAACGTACAGAGAAATGAAATGTCAAATAAATTACAACTGATTTGACAGCAGATTGCTAAGCAATAATTGCTCAAGCAATAAGAAGAGCAATCATTGCGCAATGGATTGCCACTCATGGCAATATGTGGTCTATACGTCGCAAATTTTATGGAGCAATAAAATTTGACGTTTGCCGCAATAAATATTGCTACGTGGAGACCCGGGGTGACTAAATTTAAAAGGAAACATATCAATATTTAATCGATTTATTTAATTTAAATATTTACCTTTTGCAGAATATTTTGGAAAATAATTTTTAAGTTCTAATAATTGGATTAATTTTTATTTTTTATTTATGACGTATGTATTAAATTTAAAAAAAATTTTTCTGTCTATGTTGCGTAATTTTCTCAAAAATTATAAAAGAAAGAAAATAAAATATTACTTTGATTATTTTCTTTTAGATGAAAATTTGGAGATATTGCTAAACTATTGCCTTAGGGGATATCTTCCATTTGTTTGCAAGGACCCCGATCGCCTACAAACAAAACAAACGTGTTTGTTATACATGTCTGAATAGACACCGTGTAAACTCCCTCTAAGGCATGAGCCGTATGAACTCAGAATTTCGAAAATACCACGGTGCCCCACCAGCGATGCCAACTTAGTGCTTTTGGCACTATTTATGGTGCATTTTGATGCCTCAAAACGCCAAAATTTTATCCATAGTACCAAACTAAAAAAAAGCACTAACTTGGTGCTTTTTCAATTTTCCATTAGTGCCTTTAGTGCTTTTTACAATTTTTATTTTTTTCTACCATTTTTTAAAACTACGTTTAAATAGAGGATGATTTAGTTGATTTTGCTATTTGGGGTACAATTTTGAGAAGACTTGTAAAGATTTTAAGATTTCAAATGTTAAAAAAAGGGATAAAAGGAAGTTACATTCGTTTTACCAAAAACGTTATTTACGAGGTTAGAGCTAGGCTTCCGAGCAATTAGGAAATTTTACGAAACGTTGCACTTTTTAGCGTTGAAAACATTTTTAAGTAATCGTAATAAAAACGATGTATTTCGGTAAACATTTTTTAAAGATGTACCCACTGTTTCAAAAATAGAATATGGATTGGAAAATATTAGGAATTGTTAAAAAACATGCAGTCGGAAACCGTACAAAAAAAAAAAAACGCAAAGACTTTAAAAACAAAAAAAGAGCCGAAGCTGGGTATATGCAAAGTGTTGAATAAATTAAAAACAGCTGACAGAAAATACTATTATAACGAGCGTTGTGTAACCTGCCATTTTTCATTCGCTTAAGTTTTCCACGTATTGTGCACTTCTACCTCTAGTGCTATTGAAAACATATATAAATTTTTTTCTATTTTACACCTTATGTGTGTTCTTAACTCAGAAGCGTACATATGTTAAAATAATTGGATAGTATCATAAGCCAATTGTTTTGTTAAACTTTGCACGCTTTTAATTTAGATTTATTTAAACGATAAAATAAAAGGATCTTTATTAAAATATATGCTGTTATTAAGTTTTGTAAACAATGGTCGGTCATTGCAAATTTTTGCCAATTACCTGTTTTATGGCCAATTTAAACTCCAAATGATTTGGATGATATTATTTTTATTGAAGATAATAATAATTCATTTAAAAATGTTTATATACAAATGTATATATATATATATATATATATATATATATATATATATATATATACATATATATTATTTTATCTTTAATGAAAATGGTCCCCATCTACGCCGTCGCCTTTTTTTTAAATTTTGGAGGTATATAATATTCGGCACAGCTTTTAACTTGGTGCCGGTTCACACACGTCAAGTTTGACTCTTCAAGTCTTGAGCTTTTAGGAGAGAAGGGTAAAGAGAATGCCATTTCTTTTCCCCTCTCTCCTAAAAACTCAAGACTTGACGAGTCAAACATGACGAGTGTGAACCGGCACTTGTTTTGTGTTTCATTAAACTGTAAAAATGGCTTAGTGCTTTTTTACGCTTTTTTTTTCTCGAAATAGTGCCTTTTAGTGCTTTTTTTGAAATTTGAAGTGCTTTTTGCTCTCAAAAAGTTGGCATCACTGGTTTTAAGCGGAAATTACCGAAACGCATAAAATTTTTAAGAATATTTGTTTCCTTTTATGTCGTGTTCCACATTAGCGTTTGAATAAAATTAAATGAAACACACTTTCCACAAGCAAATTTACATTTAAAAGAAGACGATCCACATAACTATCCGCCTCGAAACAATTTCTCCGCTAAAGTAAACAATTGGGAGACTGGTTTCAAGAGAATCACAAGCCATCAGCACAGCGAAAAGTCACACATTTGGATAATGTTTTGGGAATGAAAGCGAAAATATCTGGAGAACTATTTGCACAATTCGACAAGGTATTGGTGAGAAAATTATTGGCACAAGCAAAACATCTACAAGATTAGATTTTTTATTTTATTAGTTTTTTTTTTAATTTATTAAATCTAAAATCTTTAAATGAAATGTATTAAATTACACAAATTAGTTTTATTCTAAAAAATTAATCGGTCGCCGTATTGTTTGTTTGAAGAATTTTTTTGCATCCTTAAATTATGCTATACAAGTATTACAATTACATTAATCAATTTAACATTTCTACACATTTCATTCGTACTATTGTGGTTGGTATCATAACTGAAAATGAAAAAAATAATTATAATACAATCCACTAAATTATTCTGTCATAAACACAATAACCAAAACTCTTATTAACTATATTAGGTCTGTCTGGGTCAGGCCTGCCATTTTTGCCGATTTATCGGCATTTTGCCGATTTTTTGCTCCTAAATTATTAAAGTGCCGATTTTTGCTCCAAAAATGCCGATTTTTTGACTAAAACGTAAAAGGCGATTACTTTTTGTTTGTTTGATAATAATACACTAATTTTAAGCTATACTGCAGGGATGTCAGCGCCATACACAATTGTGGAAATAATTTCACATGTACGCTTACGCTCTTTTATTTTGCGAGCGTCAAATATAATTGTTTACTGAGAAACACTCTCATTCAGCGGGAAATATCGCAAGGCCTGCTTTGAGGCTTCTAAACAGAAATAATATAAATAAATATGCAATAACTGTATGTAGGTATGTACACCTTGTTTTGTTTTATTATCTGTTTTATTTTGTTTTTTATCCAGATAGGGAAAATATTATTGAATTCTCGAAAAATTTAGACGGGGCGCTATATACTATACATATTAAAAAAAAAATTCCTTCAAATGTTTGTCGCTTTTTTCCTCAACATATCTATGCGAAAAAATATTTTCCGATTTGAAATACATTTGCTCAAAACAACGCAATAAATTAACATCCGCAAACCTAAATAATGTTTTGTTGTTACGAAAATCTTCTCTTTTTATAATGGTGGTAAATACTTACTGAATATTTTTAAACTTAATGGGGTTATTATTTGCATTAGTATGAGCAAATGAATTTTCATTGTTGGAATTCGCAAAGGTATGTTGAGCAAAAAACGAAAAATATTGGAAAGAATTGTATGTATTGGGTTGTAAAAAAACTTCAAATATTGTCAACTGCTCAATTTTTCCAAAAAATAAGCAAAGTTTTTGAGGTTCTAAATTAAATTTATTTAAATAATAGCTGATTGTGTATGTCCATAACTCAACATTTTTCGATAATTGTATTATTATTAATTGCTTTTAAGTCTTCATATCAATAAATGTAAGTCAACTTTAAATGGTCTGATAAAAAATTAATGAAAAGCATGTAGGTACATACTATGTTTCCTCACATAATGCTGGCCCTGGTGTTTGCATCGCCCTTTCATGAAAATGTTTCCTTACCTGATTTCCAAAAATTTAATCGAACATAAATGACCCTTAGAAGCCGTTAATAAGGCCTCGCAACCGCACATTTCGCCCGCTGGGCATGTAAAAGATAATCTCACCAATACAACCATAATTGACATCACTGCTATACTGTAACAGTTGTAACATTGAAAAAAGACAACTGTTATTAAGTCAGCGCTTCTACTAAAGAAAAAGAAGGGGTTAGTTTAATTCAATATTAAATGCAGTGTTTGTAATGTGTGTTGGGTTAATACATTTTTATTTGAAAAATATTCCACTATGAAGAATTAAAGGCCAAAGTTAAAAAAGAAATAATTTTTAAGCCTAAAATAATAATAATAATAATTTGTTGCTTTTACGCCAAATCTTGGGCGCATAGTGCCACAATAATTCAGTTCAAATTTCTTTTTCTATTAGGAAAATATACAACACTTTATATTTGTGTTTGAAAATTCATAGATAAATACTTACAAAAGAATAAAGGTCAGATAAATTTATATTCACTATCAATGAATATAATTTAAATAATAATTACTTTGATAATTAAATAATTTTTTTTTTTTAAGATTATAACGCAATTGAGGACGATGTTAGTACATAAATTAAATAGCCAATTCTTATGTTAGGAAAATTAAATAAATTTGCAAACTTTTTGGCAAAAAATTTCAGATTTATAACGTGAACATTTTATGGCAGCATTTGGTACAATTTTTGGTCCTTCCACATTCTTCCGCAAATGTGGAAAGAATTTTTTAATGTAACAGAGTTTTGATGTTTGATGATGGAAAATTTATCTTTGCAAGTTATTCGTTTTTTAAACATTATTTAAAAATTAATAATTTAAACAGTTTTGATTAGGGTGGTTTTAAAAAATCGATGTCGGATTTTTTCTGGGGGCACAACCCTAAAATGTTTCTTTCTGTCAGATTTTAGGATTGCCAAAGTTTGAGCACGATTGAAAGATGTTAACACGTGCAACTGGGGCCTCAAAGTTTTGAAAATATCGATTTTTTGGCAGTTTTGCAACTTTGCCGACCCATATCTCTAGAACGGTTTAATATATTTGCCCTTGTCACACATCAAATTGAAGGTGATGCTGTTTTTAACATTTTATATTCTGCACAATAAATACGCAACTAGTACTGAAATCGAAAAAATAGAGCCAATGTCCCTAAAAACGTGACTAGGTACCCCCGAGAGCGAAATTGCGTTATTTGTATTATTATTGCTTATTATGGAAAAATACTTGTACTTTGGAATCCCATTTCATTTAAATATGTTTGTTATGGTATACCGTTAATTTAAGACCCACAACAATGTTTTTTTTTTTTATGTCAGGTATGTATCTACTTTTTCCTCATTCTGTATCATTGGCGACCCCAAACAGGTAAAACCGAACTAGTTAAAAAATGTATTGGGTTACCCTACTACCTATTGTTATATTTTAAGTAGAAGTCCTGGGGGGGAACAAGCCCTAGCAGTGTACGAATGTTTAGAGGAATGGGGTCGCGCCAGCTCGGTCGTGGCTATGTGCTTCGATACAACAGCATAATACTGGGAGGCCCAATTAAGCGTGCAATTTCCTGGAGTAGATGTTAGGTCGAGAGCTTCTGTACCTAGCGTGCCGACACCACGTTTTAGAAGTCTTGTTGAGAGGGGTTTTTGATTGCAAGTTTGGAAGCACATCGGGACCTCAACCAGACATATTGAAGAGATTTCAAAAAGAATGGTCGGCGATTGATAAATCCAAGTTCGATGTAGGCGAGAATGTTTTGAAACTACTGCCCAAAGAAGAAGTAGAGAATATCAAAGAAGAACTTAAAATAAAACTACTGGAATGCCAGCCAAAAGACGAATACAAAGAACTTTTACAGTTGGCATTGATATATCTTGGCCATCTTGGTGGATAAGATGTGCGTTTCAGGTCTCCAGGTCCAGTACACCATGCACGGTGGATGGCAAAAGCTATTTACTGTCTGAAAATACAACTCTTCCGTGACCAGTTTAAGCTGACTTCCCAGGAACAAGAGGCCCTAGAAGCACTTTGTGTTTTCATCGTTCGAGTCTACTGTTAAGCCTGGTTTAACGCACCAGAGCGTGTTAGCACCAAAACAAGACCTAGACCTAATTGAAAATCTATTGAAATACGAAACCATTGACAGAAAAAGGAAGTTACAAAATGATAAATCACCTGTGGTATCTTAGTCCTGAACTTGTTGCGCTGGCATTGTTTGACCCGACATTTCAAAACACCGTAAAGAGCCAAAAGGCGACAAAAATCTTAAAAAATCAAGCAGAAGAAAATGAAAGTGCTCCAAAAATATGCGACCCAAATTAAAAAAGAACAACTGCCGAAATTCCTATAAAAAGGTCTCCAAGCCCTAATTACAAGTGAGACCTACCTGTTGTTCAAGAGATTAAACATTAACACCGAATTTCTGGAAAAAGATCCTGCAACTTGGCCGCAGAACATCAACTACCAGGAGGGGCAAAGGATAGTAAATTACTTGAAAGTTGTGAACGACATGGCAGAGCGAGGAGTCAAGCTCATCACAGATTACAACCAATTACTTACAAAGGACGAGCAACAAAAACAATGTTTTCATTCCAAAAATTGATAATATAGGAAGGAAAATGGGCTTTTTCGCAATAGGTTCCATCTTCGCTCTTAGGGGTACCTAGTCACGTTTTGAGGGACATTGGCTTTATTATCTCGAATTCAATACTTCTTACGTATTTTTTATTGCATATAAAATATTGTAAATAGTATCGCCTTCAATTTGATGTATGACACGGGCAAATATATTAAACCGTTCTAGAGATATAGGTCGGCGAAGTCGCCAAACTGCAAAAAAATTGAGATTTTCAAAACTTTGATGCCCCAGTTGCACATGTTAACATCTTTCAATCGTGCTCAAACTTTGGCAATCCTAAAATCTGACAGAAAGAAACATTTTAGGGGGGTGCCCCCTAAAAAATTCTGACATTTTTTTTGCCCTATGAGATAAAACCACCCTAGTTTTGATATTAATATTAAAACGGATTTATTAAAAATGTCAAACTCAAATATTTGTATATGGAATATACTTAATTATAAGAAAGATAAAAAAAACTTTATATTTAACTACAATTTCTTTGTAAAACGTTTATTTTGATTGATTCTTTTGAAATTTCATAAGTTATAAACATTGGATAATTCTAAATTGTTCTTATTTGTAAGTAAGAATATGTTTTATTGTATTTAAAATAGGTAGTAGGGTATTCATTCGGTTAACCGTCAACCGGTTAACCGATTAATTACTACCCGATTAACTGATCGGTTAATTTCAAATTGGCTTTTTTCGATTAACGATTAAACCGATTAATTTCAGTCGATTAACCGATTAACCGAAGTAACAAAATTTACAATATTTTGTAGTATTATAACATATTTTTTTTGTGTGTTTTTAATTATTTGTTTTATCTCATCTACAAAATGTATTTGTTTAGAAAATATTTTTTCATACAAACAAAGAAGGTGTTCAGTGATTTTCATTTTAACCCATTTTCCGCCGACCAATGACTTAAATTACATTGTTTTTCAATGTTTTTTTTATCTTCTTCATCGATCAACAGGAATGTGGCGAAAAAATGGGTTAAATATATGATTGCCAATCCCTTTTTTTTTTTTTTGTTTCACGTACTTTTTATATATTTGTGTTTAGTTATTTGTTTTTTTATCATATCTTCTCATATTAGTCTTTTAACAAAATTAACCGAAACAATTAGTAGTGTTAAAAATTTTTAAAAACTCTAATGGCATAATGGAGTATTTTATATGTTAAGAAAAATCCTGGAAAAGTACTGAGATATTAGATATTCATCTACGATAAGTGAAAGAATTGTTTCCAAGTCAACTTTTGTCAAAACTAAAGAAAAGAATCGCTTTAATCCTAAACATTTAAACCAAATTATTTTTCTAAATGATTATTGTATAAGATGTCCTTTAACTATTGAAATAACTAATAAAATTATCTCAGTTTATTTTTGAATAAATACGTAAATATTTTCTGGATTCACAAGGTAGTCATAAAGTCTTATGTGTTAAAATAATTACAGGAAATATATATCGTCGGCTTAATATGCAAACCACTTTTTATTTAAATTGAGATTTTGATGCCGTGTGGTAGAGAAAGATACGCCTCGTCAACCAGCATGTAGTTTTTCTTCTATTAAAGTCTTGAAGTGTGTAAAACTGACTGTAATTTTAATTTTCTATCAAGCTTCAAATAGGAAAAATAAACAGTTTTTTGTCTCTCCTGTAAAATGTGCTGAAAGTGAGTTAGCAGGTTTGCATATTTAGCCAACGATATGACTGTTGTAAGCTACCGCTTATAATAAAGATTTCTACTATACAGTTATGAAGAATCAATGAACACAGCATTACAATTTTTATTTTGTTTGAAACACAACAATATTTATTTTAAACAAATTTAAATATTTTTCAGTTTATTTTTTAGGATATTATGACGATATGACTTGATACCACACCTTGCGCATTAATTGAAAAAAGCATATTACATATTTATGAATTGTTTTTTTTTTTGCTTGCTCGTTTAAGTTCAAGAATTGTTATGTTTGGTATGTTATTGTTTTTTTTTTACTTATACACTTCAAATAATAAGCAATTAATGCATTTTTATATATTGAAATTACTTAATTTATAAAAAACGTTATTAATCGGTTAACCGATCAAAAACAAAATTAACCGATTACTAACCGATTTAACCAAAACCTCGGTTAATTAATCGAGCGATTAACCGATTAAAGCAAAAGGTCGATTAAATGAATACCCTAATAGGTAGGTATTTTTAATTTACCGATTTTTTGCCGATTTTTTTATATTAAAGTGCCGATAATGCCGATTTTTTTTTTTAAATATGCCGATTTTTTATCAAAATTATCTGGCACCCCTGTAGTGCGATTCTGTTATTAATTTTAGCAATAGTTGTCATTGTTAAAAAAATTAACAAGCAAATTAACGATTTTGCTATTCTGTAACATTTTAAACCGCACTTGTTATCGTTAAGTCAGCTGCTTGTGTTAAGTAAACGACAACTTTTTTAGTGTTGTTTATTTATTGTTAAATGTTGAAAAAATAAAATATATTTAGTTAAAAGAAATAATATAACTTGAAAATGGCAATTTTTACGAAAAGTGAAGTTAATGGTATGGGGTTTAGGCGGAATTGTTTATATCGTTAATTTTTGCTAGTTTTGTTTTGATATTGGGCTGACAGCCAATTTTAAGTTCTTGTCAGCATGGAGGGTGGGCTTCGGAACAGTGTAGCAAATTACATCAAAAGCTATACCATAATCTTTTACCGCTTCTTCTTCTTCTTTTATATTATGTGGATCATTATATATTGTAAAGCTACCTAAAGTAAAGTCACTGTGACGGATTCAAATACATTAATAATTTTTTTTTATTTCTCATAAGGGAACACAACTCACTCCCCACCGACGAACACGGCCGTAATATTAGGTAGCACCGTTCCCAAAAACTAGAAATTCAGAATTAAGAATCGTTACAGCCTCGGTGTAATTATTGCAAAAAGTGATAATTTTCTCAGGCTCATATCTTGCAAACCGTTCGGAATTTTGATTAGTGTTGATGCAATTCATCAGATTTATTGAAAAAGTCAATTTTGAATTTTTTGGTAGTTAGGGCTTTTTGCGTTTTAAGTAACGATATGTATGTATGTATGTCTGGGATCACACTATGAAAGTTTTCTTTCCGAAATTCTGAGTTTATGGGTGAGAGGGGAAAAAGAAACAGCATGTTCTCTTCCCCTCTCACCAATAAACTCAGACTTTCTGAAAGTTTCATAGTGTGAACCCAGACTATGTAACTATCTTTGGATGTTATCGAAACAAATTCAGTTTTGTAAAAATTAATATACAAGGGCGTCTATACCAAGGCGATTATATAAAAAAGTTCATATAAATTTCCTGAAAATAAAAGATGTTCATATTTCTTAAGAACAACTTTGCACCACTTGTAATGCTCGATTTAGGTGAATCGTATGTTGAAACGTCCTTAATGTTTTCTTTCACCATTATGAAAGCTGCTATTGTATAAGTCAGTGCTGCCAGATTTGACGATTTTTTGTTTCGATATTAGCAAAGTGCCAATTTGCTGATTTTTTTAAAAAAAGTGACTATTTTTTTAGTCTCCAAAGTCTGAATAAAATATTTAAAGTTTAAATTTCGTTTTTTTTATATTGGAATGTTTAACAGCCCTCCCTTAACAAGGGCGGGAGGCGGAACGTTTTCTTTCGCTTAACCTTTACGCTGATATGTAGTAGTGATAGCTTGCTTGTTTAATAAAACCAACAAAAAAATCTAAATAAAAATAGAGATAAAAACGCTAGAGTGACAAAAAAAAAATAGCTAATTGCCATTATTATAACAAAAGCGGCAAACTTCACTTTTAAACGAGCTGTTAAAATCGGGTTTTTCAATTGAAAAGCGTTCAGGCCACTCTATTCAAAAACTAGGAAAAGCGTGCCGCTTTTTTAGGTACGGCTGTAATATGCAAGTCTTAAGAAAATCTTGGATTATTTTCAGAGTACAAAAACAACAATGGTACATTTTGTTTATCTTTCGTCAAACCATCCCTTTTACGGCTCTCTGTTTAAATCATATTTCAAAAATTATATGGCAAGCATTTCACGAGTTGTAAGAGAATAACTACATGAGTCTCATACGACTTTTGACATAAAAGTCTCGTTAGATTATCTTTACCCACGTCTTAAACGATTCCCACAATGATTGAAGAAGCGTCTTTCGCTGTGCTATGGAAGAATCGCACTCGTTTACAGTTTTTCCCGTGTGAGGAATCTTCTGGATTAAAAAATGCGGTCATCGACGATCAAAGACGCTCTTCATGAGACTCCCAGTAGCTCTTACACGATTGAAAATGCAAGCTGGGTATGAAGTAATTATGTTTTTGTTTGAATGTTTTTTTTTTTTTTTTAAATCAAACAAAAATTGTTTAAAAAAAAACTAAATTTTAAATTGTCCGATTTTTTTTACGATTTTTCGAAACGATAAAGACGATTTTTTCTCTGCAAACTGACGATTTCCTCACAAATTTATCTTGGAGCCCTGGTATAAGCATTGATTCGGTTACGATGATCAGTCTTAGGCCCGATTTCACGACTTACCTTTAAAGATCGAAATAGTTAATGGTACCTATAGCACTAGTGAGGAATAAAGTTACCTTCAACTATTTTTCGTTTTCACAACTTTTGTATAAAATAAGCTAAGCATTTTTAAAAATGTGGCAATACTAAAGTAAATACCGATTATTTTCGCCAAAATAAAAGTACGAACTGGCAACTACGTCTTTTCTTTTACTTTTCTCATTTTTAATTTTTGTGTGACACTCGTAAAACTGCTCTGAGTGGAGAAGCAGCTCACGCTTTTTGTCATTATTTCTTAAAGGCAAACAGGTCGTTTTTGTTTGTCTGCTTTTGTTGCGTTTTGCGTTGTCACCCCGCATTGGTTAGTGTTTCGGCGTCGTATAACTGTACCGAGTTACAGTTTTTGCGGTATCTGCATTAACTATATGCAATCGTTTTTAACCTCAATTTGAGGTTTTTGTCTGGTGGAGAACCATTAATAACTCATGTGACTGGTGGAGAACCAATATAACTCAGACGTTTTACTGGTGGAGTACCAAGGAAATAACTCAGACGTTTTACTGTGGAGACAAGATATACTCTGGAGCTTATTCTGGAAGCTCTTCGCCTTCCTATACGAAGGTCTAGGTCGATCGAGGACTTGTGGATGAGGCTCCAACAAACCGTGTGATACCCTGGCAATATAACTCTAGATAGTTAGCCAAAAACTTTTAGTTTTTAAGCAAAGTCAAAAAAAAAAAAAAATAATTTTTGTGTGCACAAATATTTTTTAATAATGGCAAATATTACATACACGCGAATTAAACATTTTGTAAATTTTATTTGAAAAAATACAAGTTTGTTATTAATTTAGTGCTGGTTCACACAGGTCAAGTTTGACTCTTCAAGTCTTGAGCTTTTAGGAGAGAGGGTTAAAGAGAATGGAAAGGGGTACATACTTGACCGTACCTGTCAGTTTTGTATTTTTCTTTTCTTTTTTCATCCGTAATATAATAAAAAGCTACAAAGTTGATGGAAAAAAAACAAAAATAAATTTTGTGCATGAACGTGAACGCAAGTTCAAAAGAAAATTTAAATAAAACTGTTCAAGTAAACTTGACCTGTGTGAACCAGCACTTACAAAATATACGCGTACTTGGAGTTGCCATATATAAAAAATATGTGAAAATAATATGGCAATCTCAAATCTAAACCTTACGACAAAAGTTAAAGGTAGAACGTTCCTCTCTTTACCTTATCCTTTACTTTTACTTCAAGGGCACTTGTGATAATTAAAAACTCATTATCTGTTCGATTAGTTCCTACATTAAGCTGTCGTTAAGTCGTGAAAACGGGCCTTAATAAGTTTAATACATTTTACATTTTTATACATGGTACGTGAAGCCATCAAAAGATACGAAAAATTTATCTTTCGTATCCTAATGGCAATCCGGCCGAAAAACAAATTTTCTCTGTAACATAGCGTCTTCACCTGACAATTTTTTGTCATACCAAACGTCAAAAAAAAAACGCTGGCAAAAATTTTCGAATTTTTTGTATATAGACTTTGAAGTTTGGTATGACAAAAAATTGTCAGGTGAAGACGCTATGTAATGCATAAAAGCATGGGTTTATAGCACCAACATCGGATACGCAAGGTCTATAATCAAATGATTACGAATGGCGAAGGTCGGTATCATTTGCAAAAGAGTAGATAGGGTGTTGCGGCCATGTGTGGCAAAGGCAAGAAATGCTCGAGGCCACGGGTGATGGGTGAAAACCTGCAAATGCCCCTGACCATGAAACAATAATTGGCGTACGCTTGAGGCGATTTAACGGAATGAGGCTAAACATTCTGGCTCGTATTAAAATATTTGTAAATGGGAAAAGGCCACTATATGCTTAGGGAGCCACTACTCCAGACCTTTTCCAGTGGATTTGTATTTATATTGTATTAGATAGGGAGAGATTTTATCCATGTGGAGTCCACCATTTCCAACCCATGTCCCGGTGGTATTTATTGGGTTTTTGGCTGAAATTAAAAGATAAACAATATTAATAAAATGTTTATTAAAAAAAAAGAAACGATACATATTTACCATATCCTAATGAAAAGTTAGTTGGAGATTCCTGAAAGAAAAAGAAATAAAATATATGTAAATAAGTTAATAAAATACCTTTCATTTTCACGTTTGTCGTCGTTTGAAAATCATAGCATTCTCAACAAAAAGGGGAAATTATTATCAAGTTAAAAAATGCCTTTATTTTCAACTTGCTTTCAAACATAGTTCTAAAAGGTTTTTCAAATGTGGATATTAATACAATGTGGAACATAAATAAAAATATTTTATTTTTTTAATTTAAATTCATTATTTATTTAAATAAACTGTGAGATAAACATTTGGCAACATAGATAAAATATGAAATGAGGTTCTTTCCGTCTTCTAATTCTTGCAAAGACAACATTTGCTCCCTTCTATTTTGAGGATTGTAGCACCGCGATCGTTCAAGAAATTTTCTTCTCTTTCCCGTTTTATTTTCCTTTTTTTTTGGTATTCTTAATCATTGGAATTACTCACAAATAATTTTTAATTTTCACAAGAAACAAACTGTTCTTTTTATATTAAAATTTATTTTTAATAGTTAAACACATGTAACCACAAAGTAAAAAATGTAACTTTAATCGCCATTTTTAATGATTTTTTCGCTTTACGGCCATTTTCAACAAGTTCGGTTGAAACTAACTTTCAATTAAAGTTCCGGCTACCAATATGTTTTGACAGCTATAACCGATAGTTAATTATAACCGAACTTGGTGAAAATGACCGTTAGTGCTGCCAAGTTTATTTTTGATTTGAATTTAACATTTGAAAAACATTTGACATCAAATTGATAAAACATTTGATATCAAATGTTTATTTTGAAATCATTATCAATTTTAATAAAAATGTTAAATCAAACAATTGAAAAGCGTTTGAGAATTGTGTTTGATGTCAAATGATAAAGTCATTTCATATCAAAGGTTTGACTTCGCGTTTGTTGGGTAGTGAGCATAGTAGACGTAGTAGTGACGTCCCACACAGTGTGTAAAATAACAGGGTACGCATTTTCATTCAAAACAGGAAGAAGATTAAATAGGAAAATTTAAATTTGAAAATAATGAATGAAAATATGCATGCAGCTAAAATTGCTGATAGCCTGATATCGTGGGGACATGCAAGATATGGGGAATAGAAGAGCTAAGAAAATCATTTCTTTCGGTGATCACCAGAGATTTTTATTTGAGATAAATATTTCTAGCTTTTGTAACCAAGAATATGCCGCGAAAATTGTATGTATTTAAATTCTTTTGTTTTATTTGTTATTTATAAGAAAAGTTATTTTATTATGAGGAAAGAGGCAATTACAAGTAGATACATATATAAAATAAATCGAGAGAAAGTTAAAGGGAAGAACTTTCGCGGGGAAATTGTTACATATTATATGGACAACATTACTTGGTGGGAAAATGTTAAATATATACATATACGTAGGAATATATTAAGGATGAAAATGACAGGCGGGAAATTTTAAACCGGCAAAATAAGTACATAACCAGTGATGTCAACTTAGTGCTTTTGGCACTATTTATGGTGCTTTTTGATGCATCAAAACGCCAAAATTTTATCCATAGTGCCGAACTAAAAAAAAGCACTAACTTGGAGCTTTTTAAATTTTTCGATAGTGCTTTTTACAATTTTCATTTCTTTCTTCCATTTTTTAAAACTACGATTATAGAGAGGATGATTTAGTTGAACTTTGCTATTTGGGGTACAATTTTGAGAAGGCTTGTAAAGATTTAAAGATTTCAAAGTGATAATAGGATGGTGTGTATTCGCAACCTTAATGTGTGTACCTAATTTGGAAACTTTGGCTTTTGCCGTTCCAAAGATATGCAGCAAAAAGTAATAAAAATACAACAACCACAAGGGATTTTTGGAAAAAATTAGAGGTAGTCGTGGTTTTTTGGTCATATCTCAGCCATTTGTGGACCGATCTTGCTGAATTTCAATAGCACGAAATGGTGGACTAAATGTGACATAAATGTAAAACAACCTAGCCGCTATCATGTCTGGAGTCTCCGGAAAACACATATCAAACGTAAGACGGACGGACGGACAGACGGACGGACATCGTTAAATCAAGTTCTCTCCTCATAAGGACCCAGAATATATATACTTTATAGGGTCTTAGATCACTATTGTAGAAATTACAAACGGAATGACAAACTTATATATACCCTTTTCCACCTGAGGTGAAGGGTATAAAAAGATCATATTCATAAAAAAAACAAGTAAGAGTGCTATATTCGGCTGTGCCGAATATTATATACCCTTCACCATTGTGCGAGCAGAATACAGAGCAACTAGACAAAAACTAAATAAATTTTATATACCTACACATTAGGTATGACATAGTGAACGATTTTTCGATTTTGAATCGCTCCCGCCTCTTATTTTGTTAGGCTTGGAAAAAAAATACATGTGGCAAAAAATGGGGGAGTTTGGTTGAGGGTAAATGGCTCCTCATCAAGGTCAAAGTTCAAGGGAAAAGTGAAAAAATTCATAAAATTTCCAGTAACTGCTGAGGAGTCGCACCTAGAGTAGTTAAATGTAAGACTGACCTCCATTAATTTTTCCTCCCCAACATTTTTGTAGAACATACTTGTACCCTATCTCCGCTCTTTAAGGGGCTTGCCCTACAAAAGTTAGTTTTTTATAAGTTTTACCCCCATTGTCTTAACAAGTTACAGGGCGCCTCTGAAGGATTCAAATGTATGACAAACCCCCATTGATTTTTCCTCCCCAACACTTTTGTAGAACATTCTTACCTTCTATCTTTGCTCCTTAGGGTACTTTCCCTTCAAATAAAGATTTACAAATTTGCCCCCTCGTTCTAACTACTTTCAGGGCGCCTCTGGAGGAGTCGGATGTATGATCGACCATTGATTTTTCTCACACAACATTTTTGTGGAAGACACCAACCTTCCATATCTGCTGCTTAGGGTACTTCCCTTCAAATAAGGTTTTACAAATTTGCTCCCTTGACCTAACTACTTTAACTGCACCTCTGGAGGAGTTAAATGTATGACCGACCATTAATTTTACTTCCACAACATTTTTAGAAAAAACATAAAACGGTGTAAAAAATCGGTCTTTGTTTGGTACTAAGAAGCAGGGTTTAAAACTGCTTGACTATTTTGAATGTTTTTGTAATTGCTTAACTTTACTTAAGAAATAGAACACAGTTAAAGCATAAAGCAATAAGCAAACGCAGAAAAAGTGATAGTAAATAATTTACTTATTTTCACAATGTGTGTGTTCTCATCTTAAACTGCCAGCCACGCAACCACTTTATACAAAAAGTTGCTGTTGCTATAAGTAAAAAGTTTATTTTATTTTTTCTTTGGCTTAACTGTTAATTGATGCGCTTAAATTCAGCCAGTAGTATCTTCAACAGCAACAGCATTTTTTTTTTGTTTTAAGTGTTTTCTTCGCTGACTGATACAGCACAGAACATACACATAGCGAGATTGAATACATTATTTATACTTTATTTGCTTAACTTTTTGGTTTTGCTGACTCTCTTTCAAAGAGTTTTAATTTGCTGCAAAAAATTTAAAAAAAGCAAAAAGTGGCAACCGTTGCTATTTTAAGGCAAGCAATTTTAAAACTGCTAAGTTAACAACGGTGTAATATGTTCGTGATTGTGAAATAAATTCGCTAATTATTTCTAATAAAAATGGCTTCAACATCGACCGGCATTGCGAAAAGTTTGAGATCGAATACTGAACTTTTTTTAATAGGACAACCATGCTCAAATATATTAGGAACGAAATTGCCATCTAGAAAGCAAGTACTCAAGATGTATTTTTATGGAACTGGACAGCGTAAAATTAGTTCGGATGAAAGTGCATACTTGGTAACTGACACAGTCATGATATTTTGGCGTCAGGCATTCATCCCGACAAAAAAGAGAAGCAAAGTAAAGGCACAAGTGCAATCGTTGGTAGCTGAATGGAAATCGTTGCAAAAAAATACTTTAAGAGGCGGAGCAACACAAATTGAAAAGGAATTTTATTTTGTCGAGCAGTTGGATAACCTTTTTGATATAGCTCATGCAAATGCACTAGAAATGATTAGCGATCCGGAAGATGTTTCATTTTTGCAACAGCAACGGCAGAAAGGACGTCCAGGATGTATGGTAGGTGTTGACAAAATTCTTGCTACACGAAGCAAAAGGAGAGCGGGAAGAGAGAAGGAGGATGAAGATCGGAAAAAGCGTGCAAAAGTTCAGAACGAAATCGCAACAGCGGGTAAGTACTATTATTGATAAATAAATTAGCAAACACTATACATTTTAGACTTGAATATTTATACTGTGTTCTACATTATTAAAGTAACTAATTATTCATCTGCCGAATCGACTGCATCAGACAATCAGCAGGAAGATTTCAGTAACGAATCGGACCTGCGTAAGCAATCGCCCAGGGGTACAAGGGGATCCATCAAATGCATTACTCCGAATCTAGTAGCTGTTTTCGACAGATGTAAGACATCTGACATTGCAGCAGTTCGTATATTGATTGCTGCGGCTCAAGCTTTTCAACTTGACCCAAGAAACTATATCATCAATCGAACATCTCTTCGAGAAGAACGGACACAAAATCGACAGCAGATCACCGCATTCTTGAAGGAAAACCCGAAGGTATGCAATTTTATATATTTCTGTAATATATAATACTTGTTTAAAGCGGTATGAAAACTTTATGCATCTGTAGTTGGCTGAGGCAAAATGTTTGAATGTGCACTGGGATGGAAAAATGTTGGCAGACTATCAAGGCGGTGGAAAAAAGATTGAACGACTTCCAGTTGTCCTAACATATGATGGTAACGAGCAGCTACTGGGTGTGCCAAAGATAACGTCAGGTAAAGGAAAAGGCAAACGTATTTCAGAGGCCATTTACGGGCTTCTACTTGAATGGAAAATCGCTCACCGCATTCAAGCTATTTCTTTCGACACCACTTCAACGAACACTGGCAAATTCCAAGGTGCATCTTTTTTGCTTGAGCAATTACTAGAACGAGATCTTCTCTATCTTCCATGCAGACATCACATTTATGAGTTGCAACTGAAGGAAGTGTTTGAAGCCAAATTTGGAAAAATGTCTGGACCCGGTGTCCCAATATTTGCGCGTTTTAAAGAGCAATGGGAAAATATTAAAGATAAACCATATAGTCCTGGTATAAAAGATGATGAAGTTGCAGCAAAAATACCGGTGCAAGTTCTAATTGATACCGAATCATTTTGTTTAGCTCAATTAAACGAACAACAACCCAGAGGCGACTACAAGGAATTTTTACAAATCGTTTTGCTGTTCATTGGTGTAAATATTCCCAACCATAAATTAAGCCAACCAGGACCTACCAGTCATGCTCGATGGATGGCCAAAGGCATATACTGTGTAAAAATGTTTTTATTCCGAAAATTTCTCGACATAAGCGAAAATGAATTAAACGCACTTCGCGATGTTTCTATTTTTATAGTAACTCTTTATATTAAAGCGTGGTTTAGTGCTACCAAAGCAGTAGAAGCCCCAAATAATGACTTGAACTTTTTAAAAGCGATTATCCATTATGCTTCAATTGATGAGACAGTTTCACGTCAGTTGGTGAAGAGATTCTGTGGACATCTCTGGTATCTTAGTGGCGAAGCTGTTGCTTTTGCATTATTTGACAAGAATGTTCCCTTTGATACCAAGCGAAAAATGGCGGATGCATTTCGTACATTTGAGAAGAATAAAGAGAAATACGTGGAAGAACTGCCGGGCAGTCACATGGAGGAATCTTATGATGAAGATAGCGGGGCAGAAGAGGGTAGAGTAAATGTTTCTCCAGTACCTTTTTACGACTTCGAAAGTGTTAAAAGAATTTTATTGTCACCAAAAGAAGTTAACGAAGAGCTCATAGAGAAAAATTTGAGTCATTATGTTACACCAGACACAAGAAAAATGTTTACTCGCCTGGGATTGTCAAAAGATTTTCTTTATAGTGATCCAGAAACTTGGGAAAAGCATGAAGACTACCAACAATCACTAGAAACACTGCGAAAATTGCATGTTGTCAACGATTCTGCCGAAAGAGGTGTAAAACTAATTGAGGACTACAACAATATTTTGTGCCGAAATGAGGAAGAATGAAATGAGGAAAAATTAATGGAGGTCAGTCTTACATTTAACTACTCTAGGTGCGACTCCTCAGCAGTTATTGGAAATTTTATGAATTTTTTCACTTTTCCCTTGAACTTTGACCTCGATGAGGAGCCATTTAGCCTTAACCAAACTCCCCAATTTTTTGCCACATGTATTTTTTTTCCAAGCCTAACAAAATAAGAGGCGGGAGCACTTCAAAATCTTGTTGCAAAAATTTTCATATATCACTATGTCATAGCTACTACACATACATATTTACAATACTTAAAACTTCATTATTTTATAAAATTTAAAAAGCGAAAACTGGTAAATATTTTTTTAAATCGTTTTTAGAACATAAAAAAATAAAAATATTAAAAAAAAAAATTTTTCTTTTTAAAAAACCAAGATTCGAACCAGGGAACTCTCAGTTTCTAACACACCCTCTAGACAACTGAACCATGAAGGAACGTTAATCGAATATCATTAAAATGAAATATGGCACGTTTACTGTTCACAAAATTCAACAAAGTTGAGTTGTAATTACTTCTGATGTTTTTGTTCACCACAATGCCATGTAAGTGTGTTTGTTTGCTTGTTTGTTTTCTATTATATTTTTTTGGCGGGTTTTTAAGAAGCAAAAAAAAACACAAAAATTCCACACAAAAAATCAGGTTCTCTCCTCATAAGGACCCATAATATATATACTTTATAGGGTCTTAGATCAATATTGCAGAAATTACAAACGGAATGACAAACTTATATATACCCTTTTCCACCTGAGGTGAAGGGTATAAAAAGAGTAATTTTTGGGATTTCAGTATTTTGATTATAACTCAGCCATTTTTTAACCGATTTGACAGATTTATATACCGACGTGTTTAACCTATGGTTCCCGAAAGTGGGTATTAAAAAAAAAAATTTAATTTTGGTCATAATTTTTTTGCATCCGAACCGATTTTCCCGAGTTTTTTATAAAATATGTTCTACTAAAAATTTCCGATATTTTGGTATAAAGGTCATATCCATAGGACATATGACAGCCCTAAAATTTAGGTTTTTATACAATTTAAAATTTTTTTGTACGGGAGGTACCACGCCCACTTCTCCAATCCCGCCCAAATTTTGTAGGGTGGTGTGTATTGACAACCTAAATACCTGTGACAACCTGTGTACCTAATTTGGAAACTTTGGTTTTGCCGTTCTCCAGATATACAGAAAAAATCAATAAAAATACAACAACAACAAGGAGTTTTTGGAAAAAATTAGAGCCAGTCGTGGTTTTTTGATCATATCTCAGCCATTTGTGGACCGATCTTGCTGAATTTTAATAGCACGAAATGGTGGACTATACGTGACATAAATGTAAAACAACCTAGCCGCTATCATGTCTGGAGTCTCCGGAAAACACATATCAAATGTAAGACGGACGGACAGACGGACGGACGGAAAGACGGACGGACATGGTTAAATCAAGTTCTCTTCTCATAAGGACCCAGAATATATATACTTTATAGGGTCTTAGATCAATATTGCAGAAATTACAAACGGAATGAAAAACTTATATATACCCTTTACCACCTGAGGTGAAGGGTATAATAATTAGTGAAAAAAAGTAAAATAATTATGAATATGGTCAAATTTAATTAAACTAAACCTGATGATTTGTTCATGAATATTCTAAAGAAAATAGAATACCAATGGTAATGTTTTGTGCGTGTTATTTGTTTCTTTGCGTTTGCTAATTAGCTGGCTATAGTCTCGTCCGGATGGAAAGTTCATAATCGGAATAGAGGAAGAAAAAGCCAGGCAAATTTTCCGGGGAGCTGTAAATTGAAAATTGAATTCCGGAGAATACCTAATCAGGGAAATACTCGAGGGAATTCTTTATCGTGTTGGCTGGTTGCAAAAGAAGAAAAAGGAAAATAAAAGAAACCCAACAATGAATATAAACCCGGAATATTTTTTTTGAGAGACCTGGCTGTGCCATTAATAAACACAGGAGTTCAAAAACGTGTACTATTAAGAATTTAAGAAAAATATTTTAAAATTTATTTAGAAGAGAAAAGTGAATGTAATACATATTTCTTAAAACAGATAAAAAAGACATTTAAATTTAAATAATAATCATCATATATATTATTTCTAAAGCACTTTTTTTGTCGGTTGCAAATATCTCCCATACCACCGCATCAAATTTAATGAATGATATCTCATTTTAAAGCTTATTTCTAACACTAATGACGAAAAATAATTAGAAATTGAAAAATTAATATTTTCATTGATAAAAATTACGGTGCGAAATAGTCGCACGGGTCATCTAGTATTTAAATAATAATATTTAAATAGTAGTTTCATTTAAGGTAATTTTAAGAAGTGATAGTGTGAAAAACTGTGTCCTTTGAGAATGTGGTGTGATGTTTGGGTGTTGAGTGTTTAGTCTGATAACTAAAAATATTTTAATTAACCCGAAGGCCCGGGTAAAAACCTAGAAAAAAAAGAACAATTAAATAAAAAACAATAATATATCTCAGAAAAAAGAAACAACCAAAAATCTATAGAACTAAAAAAAAAAATTAGGTACTCAAATTAGGCGGAATAATTTAAAATAAATAATAAGTGAAGACAAGAGTGTTTTTAGAAATACATGATTACGGAGCTCCTTCCGACGTAGAAAGTTTAAGGAAAAGCGAACACCCGGTAGTGCGGATATAAAAATATTTGAGTGCTTAGAGAGAGAAAAAGAAAATATAAATAGAAGAAAAAGATTTTTTGTGAGATATAAATAATAGAAAAAGAAAGAGTAACGGCCCATATATAATTAAATAGATTTTAATTTAATAAAACAAGAAAAGTCATGAAAATAGTAAAATTAAGTTTTAAGTCTTATGTTTTTAGAATAAGGTTTTTGGTAGAGTAAAATAATAATAAAGAAGTAGAGATAATATAAAAGATAAAAATGAACAAGATTGAGTAGAATTAATTCTTTTGGGGATTGTTGAAAGCAGAAAGGGCGACGAATTACCGGTTTTTGGGACTGTGGAAGAGGAATTGATAGATGGATATCCCGCAGTCATGGTTGGGAAATGGGCGATTGGCGTTAACATCCACCTCCCTATTGATTGGCATTGCTGCGGCAGAATAAGTTTTTGTGTTGAATTGTTTCAGATTTTTTTTCTTATATACAGTAAACAAAATTAATCAGCTGATTTTAATATTAGAGAGGTGTGCTGTATTTTGTTAGCAATATCGATAAAAAGTCAACGGCGTCATAATACTCTTACAAAATACCAATTTAACATAGAATTGATGTTGTTGGTATTGCCGACGCCAAATAGAATAAGGGCGATTAAGAAATTTTGTTTTTATGACATTTTGAGACGCAAATCGTATAACAACTAAATTTTAAAAAAAATTATATTAACACAAAAGTTCTTATTTTAAGTTTATAGTATGTAATAACCAGGGAAACCAGAAATTCGCTCTAAAAACACGTTTTATGCGCATTAAATATGCAGTAAAAACTGGAAAATATGCCCTGAAAAATGTTAAAAATATGCCCTAAAAAATCAAAAATTTCTTATTTGAAGACAAAATATTCAACAATTTAATAGCAAAATTTTTAGAACAAACCTTAAAATATTATCGCTTAAGCTCATATTAGAGATGTTTGCGCAGAATATTATCTAGATATTAACATCCATATGGGTTTTTTTCTTGAAGGGATTTTAGGCTACCGTACTAAATTGTTAACAAATGTTAACATTTAAAGGAAGTTAAAGCTATTTAAGGAGTTATAAGGGAGCTTTAGGCATATTATTCGAAAATAATTTAATTTGCAGTAAAATATTTTTGGGGCGAATTTAAATTAAATACCATCGCAATTAGATGGCTAACTGACACAAAGAGACTTATTTGGAAAGGAGTTTTTATGGGGAATAAGTGAAATTATTGACAGATTCTCACAATTTACACAGACCTCGTCCATATTTGATCAAATTATCTACAAAATTGGAACTTGTACTTTGCGCACAAGGTTAACTTGGGCAGACAACCAGCCAGACGGACGGATGGACATTGGTTAATCACTTTAAAAAGTGATTTTAGTCGATCGGTATTGTATTATACACATCGCATAACATTTATCCTTAATGAAAACCTGCTTTGTCTTACAATTTTAGAGTTAAAATTAAATGTAGATGGCGAAATTGGAGTATCAGAATTTCGCAAAAAAAAAAAATTATTTTCTGCGAAAGCTCCTATAAGCATCTAACAAAATTGACCATATGTCAAAATTTGCCTTATAAGTCAAAATATGCGCTTTAAACCTGAAATATGCTGCAAAAATGCCCGTTTAACTAAATTATGCACAAAAATGCTGCAAACGGTAAAATATGCAAAAATATGCACTAACAAATCGATGCCAAAATTCATAAAATGCTCTAAAACGGATAAATATATTGTTTGTGTCTTCATTAGTCGCACAAGAAAAAAACATGCAATTGCATATTTATGGTTTCCGTGGTAATAACTATCAAACGCTTTTTGTCTTATAAACCTCCTATACAAATTTGTATTCATAAACGTACATTAACAGCGTGTTAACTATTAACTGTTTGTTGGGATTTTGTGTTTAAGTATGGCAACTTTCTTTATATTTTGATGTCATTTTATTGCTAGTGATGCATGCAACTTCTATTCGGTTCACATGATATTCAATATTTAATTTTTTTTTAAATATTTGTTCTTAATTGTATAACTTAAAAATTGTTGTTATCAAATAAAACTACAGTTATTTTCGGTTAATTGAGCCCCGCTTAATTGAGTTTTCCGTTTTATTGCACTTAAAATCATGTAACGAAATCATTCAGTTTAACTGTCTATGTAAAAATACCCGTTTAATTGAGTTCCGTTTAATTGCGTCGCCCGCTTAATTATTTCGCAAAATAAGACCGCATTGCGAAAAACAAGAGCAATTGTTTCGGTTAATGTGTTTTTGCTCCACAAACGTTAAAAAATTTTTTTGCGCCAAGAAAGATTGTAAGATAATCGTTCCTGATTTTTATTTTATTTTAAAAAACCTAAACCATTTTTTAACTTATTAAATAAAGAAATGAGTTTTATTTTTTAACTACACATGGGTGTTTCGCTTTATTGCACATCTTGCATCTTGCGTTTAATTGCGTCAAAAGTCGTGCATATTTAGAAACTCAATTAAGCGGAAATATCTGATATTATTTTAGTTTCTGAACAAAATGTTGCCGAAAGGTATCATAAATTTTTGTTTGAACCTTTTTATACCCACACCACAATAGTGGAGAGGGTATTATGCATTTGTTCTGATGTGTGTAACGCCATAAAATAGTGGTACTAGACCCACCTTAAAGTATACCGATCTACTCAGAATCACTTTCTGAGTCGAACTAACGATGTCCGTCCGGCTGGCTGGCAGGCTGGCTGGCTGTCCATGTAACCTTGTGCGCAAAGTACAGATCGCAATTTTGGAGATAATTTGATGAAATTTGGGTAATAGGTTTTATTGGCACAAGGACGAAGCCTATGGGCCGAATCGTAGGACCACGAGGGAAGATAGGGGAAAATTTCTTCCTCTTAGAAACTATCAAACCGATTTCAATGAAATTTAAAACATATCTATATGGACACAAAATGTATGCATTTTTTAAAAAAATACTTTCTTACTTGTTTAAATATACGATAAGAAAGTTTTCGAATAAAAACTTAGTTTACTTCTTATTAACATCACTATTATTATGATTTGCTTATTTTTTTTTTTTGTAGGGTGGTGTGTATTGACAACCTAAATACCTGTGACAACCTGTGTACCTAATTTGGAAACTTTGGTTTTGCCGTTCTCCAGATATACAGAAAAAATCAATAAAAATACAACAACAAGGAATTTTTGGAAAAAATTAGAGGCAGTCGTGGTTTTTTGATCATATCTCAGCCATTTGTGGACCGATCTTGCTGAATTTTAATAGCACGAAATGGTGGACTATACGTGACATAAATGTAAAACAACCTAGCCTTTATCATGTCTGGAGTCTCCGGAAAACACATATCAAATGTAAGACGGACGGACAGACGGACGGACGGAAAGACGGACGGACATGGTTAAATCAAGTTCTCTCCTCATAAGGACCCAGAATATATATACTTTATAGGGTCTTAGATCAATATTGCAGAAATTACAAACGGAATGAAAAACTTATATATACCCTTTACCACCTGAGGTGAAGGGTATAATAATTAGTGAAAAAAAGTAAAATAATTATGAATATGGTCAAATTTAATTAAACTAAACCTGATGATTTGTTCATGAATATTCTAAAGAAAATAGAATACCAATGGTAATGTTTTGTGCGTGTTATTTGTTTCTTTGCGTTTGCTAATTAGCTGGCTATAGTCTCGTCCGGATGGAAAGTTCATAATCGGAATAGAGGGAGAAAAAGCCAGGCAAATTTTCCGGGGAGCTGTAAATTGAAAATTGAATTCCGGAGAATACCTAATCAGGGAAATACTCGAGGGAATTCTTTATCGTGTTGGCTGGTTGCAAAAGAAGAAAAAGGAAAATAAAAGAAACCCAACAATGAATATAAACCCGGAATATTTTTTTTGAGAGACCTGGCTGTGCCATTAATAAACACAGGAGTTCAAAAACGTGTACTATTAAGAATTTAAGAAAAATATTTTAAAATTTATTTAGAAGAGAAAAGTGAATGTAATACATATTTCTTAAAACAGATAAAAAAGACATTTAAATTTAAATAATAATCATCATATATATTATTTCTAAAGCACTTTTTTTGTCGGTTGCAAATATCTCCCATACCACCGCATCAAATTTAATGAATGATATCTCATTTTAAAGCTTATTTCTAACACTAATGACGAAAAATTATTAGAAATTGAAAAATTAATATTTTCATTGATAAAAATTACGGTGCGAAATAGTCGCACGGGTCATCTAGTATTTAAATAATAATATTTAAATAGTAGTTTCATTTAAGGTAATTTTAAGAAGTGATAGTGTGAAAAACTGTGTCCTTTGAGAATGTGGTGTGATGTTTGGGTATTGAGTGTTTAGTCTGATAACTAAAAATATTTTAATTAACCCGAAGGCCCGGGTAAAAACCTAGAAAAAAAAGAACAATTAAATAAAAAACAATAATATATCTCAGAAAAAAGAAACAACCAAAAATCTATAGAACTAAAAAAAAAAATTAGGTACTCAAATTAGGCGGAATAATTTAAAATAAATAATAAGTGAAGACAAGAGTGTTTTTAGAAATACATGATTAGGGAGCTCCTTCCGACGTAGAAAGTTTAAGGAAAAGCGAACATCCGGTAGTGCGGATATAAAAATATTTGAGTGCTTAGAGAGAGAAAAAGAAAATATAAATAGAAGAAAAAGATTTTTTGTGAGATATAAATAATAGAAAAAGAAAGAGTAACGGCCCATATATAATTAAATAGATTTTAATTTAATAAAAAAAGAAAAGTCATGAAAATAGTAAAATTAAGTTTTAAGTCTTATGTTTTTAGAATAAGGTTTTTGGTAAAAATGAACAAGATTGAGTAGAATTAATTCTTTTGGGGATTGTTGAAAGCAGAAAGGGCGACGAATTACCGGTTTTTGGGACTGTGGAAGAGGAATTGATAGATGGATATCCCGCAGTCATGGTTGGGAAATGGGCGATTGGCGTTAACATCCACCTCCCTATTGATTGGCATTGCTGCGGCAGAATAAGTTTTTGTGTTGAATTGTTTCAGATTTTTTTTCTTATATACAGTAAACAAAATTAATCAGCTGATTTTAATATTAGAGAGGTGTGCTGTATTTTGTTAGCAATATCGATAAAAAGTCAACGGCGTCATAATACTCTTACAAAATACCAATTTAACATAGAATTGATGTTGTTGGTATTGCCGACGCCAAATAGAATAAGGGCGATTAAGAAATTTTGTTTTTATGACATTTTGAGACGCAAATCGTATAACAACTAAATTTTAAAAAAAATTATATTAACACAAAAGTTCTTATTTTAAGTTTATAGTATGTAATAACCAGGGAAACCAGAAATACGCTCTAAAAACACGTTTTATGCGCATTAAATATGCAGTAAAAACTGGAAAATATGCCCTGAAAAATGTTAAAAATATGCCCTAAAAAATCAAAAATTTCTTATTTGAAGACAAAATATTCAACAATTTAATAGCAAAATTTTAAGAACAAACCTTAAAATATTATCGCTTAAGCTCATATTAGAGATGTTTGCGCAGAATATTATCTAGATATTAACATCCATATGGGTTTTTTTCTTAAAGGGATTTTAGGCTACCGTACTAAATTGTTAACAAATGTTAACATTTAAAGGAAGTTAAAGCTATTTAAGGAGTTATTAGGGAGCTTTAGGCATATTATTCGAAAATAATTTAATTTGCAGTAAAATATTTTTGGGGCGAATTTAAATTAAATACCATCGCAATTAGATGGCTAACTGACACAAAGAGACTTATTTGGAAAGGAGTTTTTATGGGGAATAAGTGAAATTATTGACAGATTCTCACAATTTACACAGACCTCGTCCATATTTGATCAAATTATCTACAAAATTGGAACTTGTACTTTGCGCACAAGGTTAACTTGGGCAGACAACCAGCCAGACGGACGGATGGACATTGGTTAATCACTTTAAAAAGTGATTTTAGTCGATCGGTATTGTATTATACACATCGCATAACATTTATCCTTAATGAAAACCTGCTTTGTCTTACAATTTTAGAGTTAAAATTAAATGTAGATGGCGAAATTGGAGTATCAGAATTTCGCAAAAAAAAAAAATTATTTTCTGCGAAAGCTCCTATAAGCATCTAACAAAATTGACCATATGTCAAAATTTGCCTTATAAGTCAAAATATGCGCTTTAAACCTGAAATATGCTGCAAAAATGCCCGTTTAACTAAATTATGCACAAAAATGCTGCAAACGGTAAAATATGCAAAAATATGCACTAACAAATCGATGCCAAAATTCATAAAATGCTCTAAAACGGATAAATATATTGTTTGTGTCTTCATTAGTCGCACAAGAAAAAAACATGCAATTGCATATTTATGGTTTCCGTGGTAATAACTATCAAACGCTTTTTGTCTTATAAACCTCCTATACAAATTTGTATTCATAAACGTACATTAACAGCGTGTTAACTATTAACTGTTTGTTGGGATTTTGTGTTTAAGTATGGCAACTTTCTTTATATTTTGATGTCATTTTATTGCTAGTGATGCATGCAACTTCTATTCGGTTCACATGATATTCAATATTTAATTTTTTTTTAAATATTTGTTCTTAATTGTATAACTTAAAAATTGTTGTTATCAAATAAAACTACAGTTATTTTCGGTTAATTGAGCCCCGCTTAATTGAGTTTTCCGTTTAATTGCACTTAAAATCATGTAACGAAATCATTCAGTTTAACTGTCTATGTAAAAATACCCGTTTAATTGAGTTCCGTTTAATTGCGTCGCCCGCTTAATTATTTCGCAAATTAAGACCGCATTGCGAAAAACAAGAGCAATTGTTTCGGTTAATGTGTTTTTGCTCCACAAACGTTAAAAAATTTTTTTGCGCCAAGAAAGATTGTAAGATAATCGTTCCTGATTTTTATTTTATTTTAAAAAACCTAAACCATTTTTTAACTTATTAAATAAAGAAATGAGTTTTATTTTTTAACTACACATGGGTGTTTCGCTTTATTGCACATCTTGCATCTTGCGTTTAATTGCGTCAAAAGTCGTGCATATTTAGAAACTCAATTAAGCGGAAATATCTGATATTATTTTAGTTTCTGAACAAAATGTTGCCGAAAGGTATCATAAATTTTTGTTTGAACCTTTTTATACCCACACCACAATAGTGGAGAGGGTATTATGCATTTGTTCTGATGTGTGTAACGCCATAAAATAGTGGTCCTAGACCCACCTTAAAGTATACCGATCTACTCAGAATCACTTTCTGAGTCGAACTAACGATGTCCGTCCGGCTGGCTGGCAGGCTGGCTGGCTGGCTGTCCATGTAACCTTGTGCGCAAAGTACAGATCGCAATTTTGGAGATAATTTGATGAAATTTGGGTAATAGGTTTTATTGGCACAAGGACGAAGCCTATGGGCCGAATCGTAGGACCACGAGGGAAGATAGGGGGAAATTTCTTCCTCTTAGAAACTATCGAACCGATTTCAATGAAATTTAAAACATATCTATATGGACACAAAATGTATGCATTTTTTAAAAAAAATACTTTCTTACTTGTTTAAATATACGATAAGAAAGTTTTCGAATAAAAACTTAGTTTACTTCTTATTAACATCACTATTATTATGATTTGCTTATTTTTTTTTTTGTAGGGTGGTGTGTATTGAAAACCTAAATACCTGTGACAACCTGTGTACCTAATTTGGAAACTTTGGTTTTGGCGTTCTCCAGATATACAGAAAAAAATCAATAAAAATACAACAACAACAAGGAATTTTTGGAAAAAATTAGAGGCAGTCGTGGTTTTTTGATCATATCTCAGCCATTTGTGGACCGATCTTGCTGAATTTTAATAGCACGAAATGGTGGACTATACGTGACATAAATGTAAAACAACCTAGCCGCTATCATGTCTGGAGTCTCCGGAAAACACATATCAAACGTAAGACGGACGGACAGATGGACGGACGGAAAGACGGACGGACATGGTTAAATCAAGTTCTCTCCTCATAAGGACCCAGAATATATATACTTTATAGGGTCTTAGATCAATATTGCAGAAATTACAAACGGAATGAAAAACTTATATATACCCTTTACCACCTGAGGTGAAGGGTATAATAATTAGTGAAAAAAAGTAAAATAATTATGAATATGGTCAAATTTAATTAAACTAAACCTGATGATTTGTTCATGAATATTCTAAAGAAAATAGAATACCAATGGTAATGTTTTGTGCGTGTTATTTGTTTCTTTGCGTTTGCTAATTAGCTGGCTATAGTCTCGTCCGGATGGAAAGTTCATAATCGGAATAGAGGGAGAAAAAGCCAGGCAAATTTTCCGGGGAGCTGTAAATTGAAAATTGAATTCCGGAGAATACCTAATCAGGGAAATACTCGAGGGAATTCTTTATCGTGTTGGCTGGTTGCAAAAGAAGAAAAAGGAAAATAAAAGAAACCCAACAATAAATATAAACCCGGAATATTTTTTTTGAGAGACCTGGCTGTGCCATTAATTAACACAGGAGTTCAAAAACGTGTACTATTAAGAATTTAAGAAAAATATTTTAAAATTTATTTAGAAGAGAAAAGTGAATGTAATACATATTTCTTAAAACAGATAAAAAAGACATTTAAATTTAAATAATAATCATCATATATATTATTTCTAAAGCACTTTTTTTTGTCGGTTGCAAATATCTCCCATACCACCGCATCAAATTTAATGAATGATATCTCATTTTAAAGCTTATTTCTAACACTAATGACGAAAAATAATTAGAAATTGAAAAATTAATATTTTCATTGATAAAAATTACGGTGCGAAATAGTCGCACGGGTCATCTAGTATATATTATTTCTAAAGCACTTTTTTTTGTCGGTTGCAAATATCTTCCATACCACCGCATCAAATTTAATGAATGATATCTCATTTTAAAGCTTATTTCTAACACTAATGACGAAAAATAATTAGAAATTGAAAAATTAATATTTTCATTGATAAAAATTACGGTGCGAAATAGTCGCACGGGTCATCTAGTATATATTATTTCTAAAGCACTTTTTTTTGTCGGTTGCAAATATCTTCCATACCACCGCATCAAATTTAATGAATGATATCTCATTTTAAAGCTTATTTCTAACACTAATGACGAAAAATAATTAGAAATTGAAAAATTAATATTTTCATTGATAAAAATTACGGTGCGAAATAGTCGCACGGGTCATCTAGTATTTAAATAATAATATTTAAATAGTAGTTTCATTTAAGGTAATTTTAAGAAGTGATAGTGTGAAAAACTGTGTCCTTTGAGAATGTGGTGTGATGTTTGGGTGTTGAGTGTTTAGTTTGATAACTAAAAATATTTTAATTAACCCGAAGGCCCGGGTAAAAACCTAGAAAAAAAAGAACAATTAAATAAAAAACAATAATATATCTCAGAAAAAAGAAACAACCAAAAATCTATAGAACTAAAAAAAAAAATTAGGTACTCAAATTAGGCGGAATAATTTAAAATAAATAATAAGTGAAGACAAGAGTGTTTTTAGAAATACATGATTACGGAGCTCCTTCCGACGTAGAAAGTTTAAGGAAAAGCGAACATCCGGTAGTGCGGATATAAAAATATTTGAGTGCTTAGAGAGAGAAAAAGAAAATATAAATAGAAGAAAAAGATTTTTTGTGAGATATAAATAATAGAAAAAGAAAGAGTAACGGCCCATATATAATTAAATAGATTTTAATTTAATAAAAAAAGAAAAGTCATGAAAATAGTTAAATTAAGTTTTAAGTCTTATGTTTTTAGAATAAGGTTTTTGGTAGAGAAAAATAATAATAAAGAAGTAGAGATAATATAAAAGATAAAAATGAACAAGATTGAGTAGAATTAATTCTTTTGGGGATTGTTGAAAGCAGAAAGGGCGACGAATTACCGGTTTTTGGGACTGTGGAAGAGGAATTGATAGATGGATATCCCGCAGTCATGGTTGGGAAATGGGCGATTGGGCGTTAACATCCACCTCCCTATTGATTGGCATTGCTGCGACAGAATAAGTTTTTGTGTTGAATTGTTTCAGATTTTTTTTTCTTATATACAGTAAACAAAATGAATCAGCTGATTTTAATATTAGAGAGGTGTGCTGTATTTTGTTAGCAATATCGATAAAAAGTCAACGGCGTCATAATACTCTTACAAAATACCAATTTAACATAGAATTGATGTTGTTGGTATGGCCGACGCCAAATAGAATAAGGGCGATTAAGAAATTTTGTTTTTATGACATTTTGAGACGCAAATCGTATAACAACTAAATTTTAAAAAAAATTATATTAACACAAAAGTTCTTATTTTAAGTTTATAGTATGTAATAACCAGGGAAACCAGAAATACGCTCTAAAAACACGTTTTATGCGCATTAAATATGCAGTAAAAACTGGAAAATATGCCCTGAAAAATGTTAAAAATATGCCCTAAAAAATCAAAAATTTCTTATTTGAAGACAAAATATTCAACAATTTAATAGCAAAATTTTAAGAACAAACCTTAAAATATTATCGCTTAAGCTCATATTAGAGATGTTTGCGCAGAATATTATCTAGATATTAACATCCATATGGGTTTTTTTCTTAAAGGGATTTTAGGCTACCGTACTAAATTGTTAACAAATGTTAACATTTAAAGGAAGTTAAAGCTATTTAAGGAGTTATTAGGGAGCTTTAGGCATATTATTCGAAAATAATTTAATTTGCAGTAAAATATTTTTGGGGCGAATTTAAATTAAATACCATCGCAATTAGATGGCTAACTGACACAAAGAGACTTATTTGGAAAGGAGTTTTTATGGGGAATAAGTGAAATTATTGACAGATTCTCACAATTTACACAGACCTCGTCCATATTTGATCAAATTATCTACAAAATTGGAACTTGTACTTTGCGCACAAGGTTAACTTGGGCAGACAACCAGCCAGACGGACGGATGGACATTGGTTAATCACTTTAAAAAGTGATTTTAGTCGATCGGTATTGTATTATACACATCGCATAACATTTATCCTTAATGAAAACCTGCTTTGTCTTACAATTTTAGAGTTAAAATAAAATGTAGATGGCGAAATTGGAGTATCAGAATTTCGCAAAAAAAAAAATTATTTTCTCCTATAAGCATCTAACAAAATTGACCATATGTCAAAATTTGCCTTAAAAAGTCAAAATATGCGCTTTAAACCTGAAATATGCTGCAAAAATGCCCGTTTAACTAAATTATGCACAAAAATGCTGCAAACGGTAAAATATGCAAAAATATGCACTAACAAATCGATGCCAAAATTCATAAAATGCTCTAAAACGGATAAATATATTGTTTGTGTCTTCATTAGTCGCACAAGAAAAAAACATGCAATTGCATATTTATGGTTTCCGTGGTAATAACTATCAAACGCTTTTTGTCTTATAAACCTCCTATACAAATTTGTATTCATAAACGTACATTAACAGCGTGTTAACTATTAACTGTTTGTTGGGATTTTGTGTTTAAGTATGGCAACTTTCTTTATATTTTGATGTCATTTTATTGCTAGTGATGCATGCAACTTCTATTCGGTTCACATGATATTCAATATTTAATTTTTTTTTAAATATTTGTTCTTAATTGTATAACTTAAAAATTGTTGTTATCAAATAAAACTACAGTTATTTTCGGTTAATTGAGCCCCGCTTAATTGAGTTTTCCGTTTTATTGTACTTAAAATCATGTAACGAAATCATTCAGTTTAACTGTCTATGTAAAAATACCCGTTTAATTGAGTTCCGTTTAATTGCGTCGCCCGCTTAATTATTTCGCAAAATAAGACCGCATTGCGAAAAACAAGAGCAATTGTTTCGGTTAATGTGTTTTTGCTCCACAAACGTTAAAAAAATTTTTTGCGCCAAGAAAGATTGTAAGATAATCGTTCCTGATTTTTATTTTATTTTAAAAAACCTAAACCATTTTTTAACTTATTAAATAAAGAAATGACTTTTATTTTTTAACTACACATGGGTGTTTCGCTTTATTGCACATCTTGCTAAATTAAGCGATTTCGTTTTAATTGCGTCGGCGATTCAATTAACCGAGTACTGCTTAATTCAGTTCCCGTTTAATTGCGTCAAAAGTCGTGCATATTTAGAAACTCAATTAAGCGGAAATATCTGATATTATTTTAGTTTCTGAACAAAATGTTGCCGAAAGGTATCATAAATTTTTGTTTGAACCTTTTTATACCCACACCACAATAGTGGAGAGGGTATTATGCATTTGTGCTGATGTGTGTAACGCCATAAAATAGTGGTCCTAGACCCACCTTAAAGTATACCGATCTACTCAGAATCACTTTCTAAGTCGAATTAACGATGTCCGTCCGGCTGGCAGGCTGGCTGGCTGGCTGTCCATGTAACCTTGTGCGCAAAGTACAGATCGCAATTTTGGAGATAATTTGATGAAATTTGGGTAATAGGTTTTATTGGCACAAGGACGAAGCCTATGGGCCGAATCGTAGGACCACGAGGGAAGATAGGGGGAAATTTCTTCCTCTTAGAAACTATCAAACCGATTTCAATGAAATTTAAAACATATCTATATGGACACAAAATGTATGCATTTTTTAAAAAAATACTTTCTTACTTGTTTAAATATACGATAAGAAAGTTTTCGAATAAAAACTTAGTTTACTTCTTATTAACATCACTATTATTATGATTTGCTTATTTTTTTTTTTAATATTTTTGAAAAATAATTTGTTTTTTTGATCAAATCTGCCAAAGGGTTTTGAAAAGTTAGCTCGGGCTTCCGAAATATGGGCCCCTAAAGTTTTTGAAAAGGCGTTTGTTATAAGTCAAAAAAAAAAAAATACTTCTGAGCTAAACAACAATTTCAGATGTCTTCAGTAGAATCGTTTGGCGATTCTTTTCTTAGAATTTATTAACCCTCTAACTCTCATTTTAAGGGGTAATTTTTGTCCTCTTTCCCAACTCTTAAACAAAAGTATACTAAAACTGCACTTTTAAGGGTTAAAATGATTTTTTGGTCTTAGAAGACCCCTAGTTAAATTTGATGCAGAAAATATTCGTAGAATATTTTAGCCCTCTAACGTGCCGTTTTAGTGTAGAAATAAAAAAAAATAACAAAAATTACTCCTAAAAAAGTGTGTTAGAGGGTTAATATATTTTATGAAAATTATCGCCATATAATGCTACTGAAGACATCTGATATAGTCCTTTAGGTCAGAAAAAAATTCAATACAAACGAAAATTGTTGTACACAAAAGTTGATATATTAAAAATCCCGGGATTAATAAATATAAATCCCGCGATTTCGGGATTTCCCGTTTGGCATCCCTAGTACAAGTTAATTGATACAAAACTCATCCACGGTAACACTGTTTTTCCATTTCTCACTTAGTGCCGGTTCACACACGTCAAGTTTAACTCGTCAAGTCTTGAGGTTTTAGGAGAGAGAGGAAAAGATATGGCATCCTCTTTTCCCTTCTCTCCTAAAAGCTCAAGACTTGACGAGTCAAACTTGACGTGTGTGAACCGGCACTTAACTTGCGACATCCCAACAAACACGGAGGTCTGATTTCAAATTGAAAATGATTTGAAATAAATGTTTTCTCAAGCGACAAACGTTTGATAATGATTTTAAAATCATTTGAAAATCATAGCGTTCTCAACAAAAAGGGGAAATTATTTTCAAATTGAAAAATGCCTTTATTTTCAACTTGCTTTCAAACGTAATTCTCAAATGTTTTTCAAATGTGGATTATAATACAATGTGGAATATAAATAAAAATATTTTATTTTGTTTAATTTAAATTTATTATTTATTTGAATAAAGTGTGAGATAAACATTCGGCACCATAGCTCAAAGATTAAATAATGTTCTTTCCGTCCTCTTATTCTTGGAAAGTTGCGACGCAATCGTTCAACAAACTTTCTTTCCCGTTTTATTTTCCTTTTTTTCGTATTTTTAATCATTGTTATTACTCACAAATAATTTTTATTTTTCACAAGAAATAAGCTGTTCACCTTATATTAAAATTTATTTTTAATAGTAAAACACATGTGACCATTTATTTTTCGCTTTAGTATTGCCAAGTTTATTTTTGATTTGAATTTAACATTTGACATACATTTGACATCAAATTGATAAAACATTTGATATCAAATGTTTATTTTCAAATCAATCTCAGTTTGAATTTAAATGTTAAATCAAACAATTGAAAAACGTTTGAGAATTGTGTTTGATGTCAAATAATAAAGCCATTTCATATCAAAGGTTTGACTTCGTGCTTGTTAGGAAGTGTCAAAAATTTACCTGCAAGCTGCAAGTACGAAAAATGTGATGGTGTTAGTGAAAAAGTGTGAGTGTGTTGAGTTTTTCGAACTTGCACTTGCATGTGGAAACGGGTGGTTACCCTACGTTTCCACAAGTAAGTAATTACTTGCAAGTAGTGTATACGTATTATCAACGAAAAATCTATAAGGCATCTTAAGCTGTTAGATAACAATAGTAATTGAACCAAAAAAATGTTTTAGCAGGCCTTTAAAAAGGCCTTAAGTGAGAAAGTCTTCTGAGTTTACCCGCTGGGTTAGTGAAAAAGTGTGAGTGTATTGAGTTTTTCGAACTTGCACTTGCATGTGGAAACGCGGGGTTACCCTTCGTTTCCACATGCAAGTGAGTACTTGCAAGTAGTGAATACGTATTAGTAACGAAAAATCGAGGAAACAGTGTGCGTGTATTGAGTTTTTCGAACTTGTCCAGCGGTAAAACTCAGAAGACGTTCTTACTTCATTGCATGTGCCCGTGCATAAAACTGAATTGGCTAATTGGTTTTTTTTCCGTTGTTTTCTTACGAAGACAATGGAATGAAGCGGTTTGTTTTTTAATTTTGTTTTTTCTTTTAACCCACTTACAACTACAATTCGAGTCGGAAAGAACCTAACCAATTGTAGGGGGATGTAAGAAAAGATAAACTCACTGTTTATTGTTGGTGTTTTGTTTAAGCTTTGATATTGTTACGAGTAAGACTTATGCTTTATGCGCCCCATACACGGTTCAATTCAGTTGTCAACTGAGTCTTTCAACTTAGTTGACAACTTCATCAACTGAATTGAAAGATTTTAAATTTGTTTTAAAATTTAATGAAATAAAAGACAATTTTTAAAAAATTTGACTACAATAATTAATTTTGACAGCTAATCAAGAGACTTGAGCACACACAGTACAATCGAATTGAAAGACTTAGTCAACTTGAAAAAAATCAAAATCTTTTGATTTTTCTTCAACCAACTCGACAACCGTCAAACTAATCAACTGACAAGGCCATACACGCTTTGATTTGGACAACAACCGACTCAGTTGACAATTGAATTGAATCGTGTATGGTCTGCTTTAAACACATTCGAGACAGCAAGATACCGACTTCAATATGTCAAAAATAGAATACATGTGTGTATATGGCAATGATTATTTTCACGACGACTTGCTGGGTACACACTATGCAACGCGTTTACGCAATCTAGTGAATTAAATTCATTTTCATTCATTCTAGATTGCATCAACATCAAAACGCTTTGATATTTTGAGGTTGCATTGAAACAGATTGCATGTAGGTTGCATTGTGTGTACCCAGCAACACGGCTACATGGCTGCAGGTTGATGTCTGTTCTTATTTTGTCGTTGTAGTCAAATTAAACTAATTTCTATTTTTGTCCACTACAAAACAGCAAAAGTGTTGCTAATAAAAAAAAATATTTAAAGAATGAGTGCTTAAGAAATTTTATTTTTTTTTTTTGTTTAACAGAAAAGAATCGGCTTGAAACAAGAATTTTAACTCGGCTCAACACCAAATTGATATTTTTATAATTTTTTAGTATTCTTGAAAGAAGTTCTATAGGAATATGTTGTTCGCGCCAGCGCTCCTAGTTAGGGAGTTATTGGTCGTAAAAGTTGCAAAATACTTTATCCATATCTATTTAGGTAAAAATGAATCTATAAAATTTGGGAATCATTGGAAAATGCTTCAAAATGTGTTTTACATGGAGTTAAAAGCATACAGATTTACCAATTAGGAGATAATATTATGTATTCATACTCCGTGGCTGATATTTTTTTACAAAATTGGCTTTATCTTTAAATTATGTCGATATTTATTTATTTAACCCTAGATATTTGCTTAATAAACTTTCTTTATTGCGGGTGTTCGGCCATAAATTATTACTACATACATACATATTTTTACTCAAACTTATAAATAAATTGAGAAATTTTCCACAATAAAATTTTTTAAAGCTTTATAAATATAAAATTCTATATGATGGAATTACTAAAAATATGGTTTATAAAAGCTTGAAGTATTCTTCTCTATACATAGTCTTTTGAACTGTATTTTAAGAAAATTTTGTAGAAAATTTTGCCTCAAAACACATTTCAAACTTATTTTATTTTTTATGAATACGGTTTTAATAAATATATTTACAAAATTTTAAGTTTTGTAAAAAATCCTTTAAGAAATATTTATTTTTGAAATTTGCTCTTAACGGAATTTTTAATACATCATGTGAAAGATATTTCGAAGTAGTTTCTTATAATACCAGTGCTTTTTTGGTCCAGTTTTTACCTAAAACGCAGTTGTTGGGTATCACTTGCGCAGAAGTAAAGTTTAATGTTCGAAAAATATCCCTTTTAAGAAACTTGGCATGACTTTTATGTGTCAAAAGTTCTTTTTATGCAGCAAATGTTGGCAATTATTGCTGCAGTTAATTTTCTGAAGCAATAGCTTTTGACATAAAAGAAATCGTTTTATTTTTTTTGTGATGCTTTTTCTTGTCATTTATAATAAAACTGTCAGTTGTTGGTTCAATATTTTTAATAAAATTTGACATCGTTATTGTTGATAACATTTTTATTATTATTTTATGTTTGCTTAATAAACTTTTGCAATTCAAACTTTGCACAGCTGCTGTGCAGTAAAAAAGTATCAGCATCACAACTACAACTGGTAATTACGAATAGTTTTCATGCATTAACGTACGCACCCAAAGTGTTCTGAAACAGTTTATATGTATTTATTTATTTTATCTGCCGTTAAAATTATATTGTTTATTGCTTCAAAAAACAACAATATTATAATATTTAATATGTTTTATAATAAATTCAATTGTTTTTATGTTATAAAATGTATTACATATAAAGAAGTATTTATATATTTATAATCTTAAATAAAGTTTGTATAAAACTCTGCAATTATGCATGTTTTTCATTTTATAAAAGTAAAAAAGTGATAGTGGCACCACTGAAATATAAACACACAGGGGAAAAGAAATGGCATTCTCTTTTCCCTTCTCTCCTAAAAACTCAAGACTTGACGGCTAAAACTTGAAGAGTGTGAACCAGCACTAAAAAAACAGCTGTTTATATTTTTTCAATTGTAGCTGCCGTCTTCAACATAATTCAGTAGCTCACTACACGACTATAATTGCACCCAGCAGCATTTGTAGTCGTGTGTTCGTGTATCCTGCTGTGGTGAATCTGTTTAATGCATTAGAGTGTTTATAACTCTTATTCGCTTTTAGGGGTTTATTTGTATAATATTTTTGGCTTTTCTAAAATCTTTGGAAAAGGTTTCCTGATGAGCTGGTCTAAGCAACCGGCGAAATTCGCATAGAAGCTAGCTATCCCTCAACAATAAATTTCAGTGTATTTATCAAATATGAAAAACTGGGAATTAAGCACTTCATACGGAAATCTTATTAAAAAATTTGTAGAATCAAATAATTTTTTGTCTGAAATCGGTCCTAAAAACAAATTCGCATATTCAAACAATTTATTTGCATTTTGTTTATTGAAAAAACACCGATTTTTTTCAAACAAATAATTTAACTGAATCAAATAAAAAGTATACTGAAATTCTTATAAATTTCAAACAAATAATTTTGCTGAATCAAACAAAAAAAGTTTTTGGTCAAGCAATGCCGTGCACACACTGTTGGAGAAGATGCAGCAGAGCAGAGCGGCCGGCTGGCTTTGAGACACATTTTTTTTTTGGAATAATTTTTAAACGAAGTCTTATTTTTACACACAATGTTTTTCTTCATCACTCACAGTTGCTGCATCCTTTCCTTTGCTTATGAACAAGTATGGTCACCACTACATTGAAAGCTTTGCATGTGTGGCATTGTATTGGTTTGATTACGTTTGCATTTGTTGGTTTTATGCTCTTTTGCTCTTTGTTTTTTGTGGATGTATACACATCGTTCGCTCTTTTTGCATTTTGATTTAGCATTTGCCCATAGCTGCTTTTGAAGAAGAAATGTAAACAAAAACGGCAGCAGACCGACTCGATATATTTGTCGTCATCATTTTTTTTTTGTATTTGATGTATTTAAGTAAACAGTTTGAAAAAATTGAATACGGGATTTTGTTTTTTTTTTACCAACTTTGAAACCAACCAAAAATTTAGTTTGTTTCTTATAATATTGTTGTTTTTTCTGTTGTTTAAAAAGAGAGAAACGTTTTTATTTTACCTGCTATTGTTTTTGTTGTTTTTTACTACATACCTCGTCCTGCTGTTTTATAATTTTTCTTATTGCTGTACTTTTTTAACCCCGGGTCTCCACGCAGCAATATTTATTGCGGCAAACGTCAAATTTGATTGCTCCATTAAATTTGCGACGTATAGACCGCAAATTGCCATGAGTGGCAATCCATTGCGCAATAATTGCTCTTCTGATTGCTTGAGCAATTATTGCTCAAATCAGTTGTCATTTATCTGACATTTCATTTCTCTGTACGGTTATTTATTTATTAGTATGTATGTTTATTTATTAAAAAAGCAATCAATAAAAAGCCGCCAAGTGAAAAAATACTTCAAAAAAATACAGAAAAAGTTTTTATATACATATTATATTTTTAAATAAACTTTAATATCAACAAAAGCAAACGACGAATTTGTTTTTTTGTATATTTTTATTTTTTCAATAGAACAATAAAAGTTTTAGGTTTTTTTTTCATACGCAAATAAAAGTAATACAAAAGACAGCTACGACAATTACAATTAATTATTTTATTAATTGAATTTATTAATTTAAAAAAGAAAATTTAACAACCACTTCAAAACACAACATAAAACATTTGTTATTAATACAGCCACAAAACTTTATACAACTACTCGAGGTGAAAATTGCAAATTTATGCCAAAGCAATTTCAAGTGTTCTCCAGCAATATAATCAGCAATTATTGCTCCATTGTTCTGTCATTGTTCTGCAGACGTTATTGCTTGTACTTAGCAATAAAAATTGCTACGTGGAGACCCAGTGTAAAGCGTCCAAAAATAGACTGCATGTGTTTTTTGTTGTAGTTCTTATATTTCACATAAAGAAGTGTTGCTTACGATCAAATAAAAAAAATACAAAAAACGACAACATTAAGGATCGTTAAATATTTCATACAAAACTATGAAAACTTGAAACCAATAACGCGTACACAGAAAAAAATATACAAATTTGTAGAATCAAACAATTTTTTGTCTGAAATCGGTCCTATAAACAAATTCGCATATTCAAACAATTTATTTGCATTTTGTTTATTAAAAAAAATGCTGATTTTTTCAAACAAATAATTTAACTGAATCAAACAAAAAGTTTACTGAAATTCATATAAATTTCAAAGAAATAATTTTACTAAATCAAACAAAAAAGTTTTTGCACAGTTTGAAAAAATTGAATACGGGATTTTGTTTTTTTTTACCAACTTTAAAACCAACCAAAAATTTATTTTGTTTCTTATAATGTTGTTGTTTATGTTGGTTAAAAAGAGTGAAACGTTTTTTTACCTGCTATTTTTTAACTACAAAATAAAAAAAAAAAATAGACATTATGTGTTTTTGTTGTTGTTCTTATATTTCACATAAAGAACCCTACAAGAAATCAATGAGCGAGTAGTCACATTTTTCATTTTGTTATTAAGAAAATGATAGAAAGAAATGACAGAAATAAAGTTTTCGGTCACATTCGGTCATTTCTCTCTATCATTTTCTTAACACCAAAAAGAAAAATGTGACTACTCGCTCATTCATTTCTTGTAGGGAAGTGTTGCTTACGATCAAATAAAAAAATGCAAAAAGACGACAACATTAAAAAGCGTTAAATATTTCATACAAAATTATGAAAACTTGAAACCAATAACGCGTATATTATATTTTTGAATAGTTGTCCACATTTTTGTTGGTTAAATAAAAATCAAACAAAAATATTAATTGAATCAGTAAAAAAATTTGTAGAAATTAAAAAAATTTTCAAAGAAGCGTTTGTTTGAAAATAATTCGGCAATAATTTTTTCAGTGTAGATATCGAAATTCTAAAGCTCGATTCACCCATGCGTTCCGAACAATATTTTTGACCGGACAATAATTTTTTTACAGAGAGCGTTCTGCAGAACGATTCACCCATCTCGGAAAATTTGTCCGGACAAACAAAGCTACCATATGGCTTACAGATGTAAACGATTATACAAAGTGGCAGCACAGTTAGCAAACTATTAGTTTTTTTATAAAAGTGTGTGAAAATGGAAGAAAAAAGAAAATTAATTTTATTGTTTTTAATTGAATTGCATAAAACCCATTTACTAGCAAAACAAATTTATCAAAAAAGGTTGAAAGTAAAAAGAATAGCAGTTAGAAAAATATTACAGAAAAGAAGAACAAACGGGGTTTTCCACACACTTGTTCCTAAGATGCGCCTTCATGACGTGGAATCGTTTATAAATAATTCACATTCACTTCCTACAATAATTGGTAAACATTATGTTAAAAAATATTTAAATTTACCACTTAAAATTTACTTACGACCAATTCCAATAGATTCTTCTATTTCCGTCCATATATTTTGTTTTAAGTAAGTATTTTTATATGAACGATTTCCCATATCATTAATACATTCTCTTCCTGGATTTTTTATTTCCTCAATAAGTTTCAGGGCAATATTTTCTTTAACATCCATTTTTGTTTAATTTTTTTTTTTAATTATTCAGCACAAAACGAAAAATTTAATATGTGGCAGCTCAATTCAACTTTTATGTACAAATTGAAAAAAAGTGGCATCTCAGTTCATTTTGTTCGGTACAAGAATTAAAATTAAACCAATTCAAGAAAAAACGTTCCGAACAAATTCATTGCTCTCTCTCTCAAAAGTAAAACGTCAAACTCAATATAAAAAAAATTTTGTCCGGACAAAAATTTTGTTCGGAACGCATGGGTGAATCGAGCTTAATGCAGATAAAAAAAACACGTATAATTTAACTTTATTTTTGTATATATTTTTACATAGTTTTAAATCCTAACATATTTTTTTTTCAATATTTCACAGGATTGGAAAAAACAATAAGTAACCAACGATAAAGTAAAATAATTCCACCAACCACCTTGATAGATGCTTTCCATTATAAAATTTCCCACTTCCAATCCGCTTATAATGTAACAACTTGAAAATAAAGCGGGAATAAGGATTTGTGAACCTAATAGTGCATTAAAACGCTGAAGTCCGTTGTCAGTTAGCTTTAACTTATTTTTCATAAAACTAATGTATTTAGGCGATTTGACTAAAGTCTTTACAGACTTTTCACCAAGTAAACAACCGAAATTAAATACGCTCCATATAAAAACTAATTTATAATAACCATGCCATAAAAACACAAATGCAAATGTAGCAGCTGTTGCAAAAGTTTTTCTTAACGTCGATGAATTTTTGCTGCACATTTCGACATATATGTTAGAGAACAAGAACTCATAAAGACCTTCGTCGAAATATTTCCACATCTCTGAATAATAATGGATTAAACTAATACAGCGAGGTTTCCGAGGTGGGTGTAATCCATCGAACTGGGCAAAAGCTATACCAAGACCGTATACAATAACGTAGTACATGAAGAAAAATTGTCCGATAAAATAAACCACAGCATATAGACCAAACTTTGTATTTAATACTTTTAAAGCGGTTATATCGACAGCCATATAATGAACATATACAAAGTGTGTGGCTATTTCTAAAACAAGCCACCAAATTAATACTCTGACAATCTGCCAAACAAATAGCTTAAAGTTCTGTATTTTCATTTGATTATTTGCATTAACAATTACAATATAACGATGATAACACATAAAAGGTCCTCTTATTAGACAGGGAAAATATAAAGTGTAACCCAAGAAGTGTGGCAACGTGTACTTGCTACTGAAGTTCGCCTCGTTTATTCTATATGATTTTTCCCGTTGCAAACTATAGCTACAGCCGCGTAATATGGACCAACCTAATGCTACTAGTACATTACAAAACTCAATGTATCCCAGATTCTCGTGCAAAAAACGATTCAACTTAATATATATCATAGCAATCATCCATGCAACAGACAACAGCCACGTTAATAGTCTTGAATTTTCACGGGCAACAATATAATATGACATTAGAAAACATCCAATTAGAGCTATTGAAATTAGTTTCATTGTCGTAAATAATATCAACATACAAATGATTGCATTTGCTAAGCTCTGCCATTTAGCTTTATATATTCGGATCACAGTAGTAACTGCTAAATGAAAAATATACCAAGGCCAGAAAGTTTTTATGTATTCCCTAAAACAGTACAGGTTATCATCAGAATCATCTTTGAATGAATTTAATATTGACCATCCTCTGGGAAATTTATACTCAGATACCTTCCATATTTTATGGCGGGCTTCAATCATCATCCATAGTTCATAAACTATATAAATAAAATATACACTAAAATATACAATTATTTCACTTTTGTATAAATTAAAATTTTTGCTTGGCATTTTAGTAACACATGTGTAGACGACGGCAGCAGTTTAATTATGTACACGTTAACATATTTTTCTCTTAGTTGTATAAAATTTTTTCAAAATAAATAGGTAACAAAGTACGTATTTTTTCAACCAATTAGAATAGAAAAATATGTCATATACACTATTTCAGCAGCATTTTTAAGTTCTAATACCTTTATCAAAAAAATTACAAAATAGTACCTACGTATGTATCAAAAAAGAAAAAAAAAACAGAACATTATGTAAGTTTAAAAAAAGTTGTTAAAAAATCTTTTAAGCGGTTTATACACTGGCAATAAAATTGTTAAATTTAACTTATTGTACAATTATATCGACTGTAGCAAACTATACCAAATAAAAAACGTTCGTCAGCATGACATAAATCATTTGAACTCCAATTCAAAGAAGAAAAAGGAAGAATCATATCAATAAGACATGAGTTGTATAGGGGGGGGGGGGGTGATTTAATACCATGGTAGATAAGGTCATGTTTGTTTTTTTTTTTTCATTTGAATGGGAGATGAAGTCATCATGGCCTTAGCTCACAGTAGCAATATTAGAAAATGGCTTTATTTCTCATTTCAGTTCCGGAGACACTAAAGTTAAGTATTGAAATCTGGCTTCGCATACTAAAGTTTTTCTGCGTGGCTGCCTGCCGCCGTCCTTAGGGTTTCTTCCTGAATAAAGTTTTCCTGCGTGCGTCAGAAGAATAATAAAATATTTTTCAATGATAACTAAGGATTTTCCCTCCAACAAAATGTTTACACCATGCATAAGAATTTTCTGAAAAAATATGGCTTTATAACACCCCCCCGCTGTATAAACTGAGATATAGGTTATGTTCACCTTTTTATTGAATGAACATTGAGCAATATTTAAATTGAAACCAATGTGTGACTTATTGCGTAATAAAAGACAAAATGGAGATAATACGATGGTTTTTAAAACATGCCTTTGCTTAAGCAAAATATTTTTAATAGAGGCATTCAAAAAGGCCTGCCACTTGCGGTCGTTTAATATTAATCGCTGGGAACTTTTATTTCTTGTTTAACCCTGCAAATAATAGGACTAGTCAAAACACGCGTGTAAAGAGTAGTCCACAAGGGACCAGGACTAGTCCAAAAGTAACCCAAACGTATGGAAAAAACCTGGTCTATTTAACATTACGATGTCCTAGGAGAGGACCTTATAACCCACCTTTGGACCACTAAGAAGTAGTTTTCAAACTTCTCCATGGTATATTCAAGAGGATTAGTTTTGAAGTCGTTTAAAAACGAAAGCATGTCGTTAAAAAACGAAGACATGTCGTCTTACTACAAACACTTTTTAACAATGACATGGTCATTTTTTTTTTGTCAAACCAACCCGCTGGCGGTTTGATACCTTTTCAAGAGCTTGCTGAAATAATTTTAAATATGCTTTTTATACCAACATTTAACGCCTGTTTCTATAATACAGAGTTATTAGAAGTTCTTCTAAGAATAAATACACACTTTAAAAATAATTTAGTTTTCTGTGACAAATTTATTCCATCCTCTCAAGTGCTAACACTTTTAAATACAAACAACATGTAAAACAAAATTGCATTGGCTGATGAACCAGAAGTTTTTGAAATGATAAGCATTGATGCAAAATTATTTTTCTTGTCCGTCTTTTTAAGTTACTCAAAGTGGGGATTTTTGGGGATAAGAAAATAGCTATTTTGAGGATACAAATTCGTAAATTGGGGATGAGGTATAAAATAAAACTGGGAACCCTGGGGCCATTAAGCCGCTTTACTTATTCTAGTTACCGCTGGGTATATGTATGTAATTTATTTTTATGTATTATGTAGTGGGTTTTCAATTCAGATAAACGGTTGTAGGCATTCATGTCATCTTTAACATGTTTTGAGTCTACGGAAACCACCATAAAGTTAGTGTAATTCCATTTCAATGACTCTGCTTAAGGCGCCCGTACACGACATGTATTTGTCATCTGACATGTCAAATTTTCAAGTCACATGTAATTGTTCATGTCTGTCAAAATTGCTGTTTTACATAAGGTTTATAATATTCGGTCACAAACGTACATGTAATTTGCTTCTGACATTGTCTCTGTTTTTTTCGCATTGTTATTGCAGAAACCAAAGTTGTTCTCGGTTTCAAAATTGCTTGCTGCCGCCACGAAAATATATATTTGCGCTGTAAAATAATTTAGCCATCATAACATTTTTTCTTTTATTTTAAAGATACCAATTTAGAATTTTATAATTAAACGGTTTTTATGTATATATTTACATAAATTCTATTCAATGGTGAGATGAGCATACATATGTATCTTGGTATTGTAAAATATTAACTTCAGCCGGCTAATGATTCCTTCAATAGTTGACGCCGCTGCCGGCATAGATTTCTGATGTCAGATGGTTTGTCAGAAGAAAATAGAGCACGCTCTAATTGAAATTTTGTCAGATGACATAGATTTCTGATGTCAGATGGTTTGTCAGAAGAAAATAGAGCACGCTCTAATTGAAATTTTGTCAGATGACTTTGCGTTTGACTTTTACAGAAGCAAAGTTAAAAAGGTAACACACGACATGTATGTGTTTTGCAGTGGGAAATTTGACATGTCAGATGACAAAAACATGTCGTCATGCTCCTTAATATGTATATGCTTACTGTCTTGCCAGTACTGGCAAATGTAAACGCTGTGTTATTTTTTGGAAACCTTACTATGTAACGTAATTTGAGAGTCATATACATTTGAAAAATCAGCCTATATCTAGTTTTATTTAAAACTTTAAAAAATGTTTAGGTTTTAGCGGTATTTTTAAAAAAAATCCCGCTAAGTTAAATATTTAGCGGTTTTGAAGTCCGATTTGGCGGGAAATGTTAAAAAAAAGTTGGCAACAGTGTTCATACGATTCATTCCTGTTTCATTTGACATTTTTTTTGTGTTCTTAAGGTGCTATCAGACGGTATGTATTTTACATATGCACTGTCAAATTTTGCATCTGTAAAAGTTGTACACATCGTGTGATACATATGAAACTTTGCATGTGTAAAATACATGTGGAAATACATATGTAAATTTTTCGATTAGAACACGCTCTATTTTCCTGTGGCATACATAAACAAAACAGCTGGTTTGTTTTGAAACGTAAACAAAAGTCAGCTTTTGTTTACATTTATAGGTTATGTCATAAGGAAAAACATAAGCAGGTGTGATAGCAAAAATTATGAATCGTATGTAAAATGGAAATTTTGACATACATACGGAATTACATATGGGAAAGAAAAGTGACAGTACATATGTAAAATACATCCCGTCTGATAGCACCTTTAGTGGGATTTTTTTTAAACATATGGGCATTTCCACCGAAAGGTCCACCGCAACAAAAAAATTATAAGTTCTTGAAAAGACTTTGTTTGATCATATTTTAAAAGGAAAACAATCAAATTTAATAAAATTAAAAAAATTTTATATATATTTATAGCCCATTTCGAGATTTATGAATGCAAAGTCGAAGAAGTGCAACTTTTTTTATTTGGATATTTCTATTGTACGTTTTGCTATGATAAAAGTTCTTAAAGAGAGACATTATGCATTGACTTTTTCTCTCTAAAACCTTTCGGAAGGTACAAAGAGTCAAAATAGAATGCACAGGAAACTATGCGATTGCAAATAACTTTAATTTTTTTCTTTGCATTATCTCATATTTCGATGTCATGTGCAGGGCTGTCAGATATGGCGATTTCTCGCCAAACGTGGCGATTTTGAAACGTGTTTGGCGATGGGATTTCCCATTTGGCGACTGGCGACTTTTATGGCGATTTCTGATATAACTGGCGATTAACTTGGCTATTTTTACCATTTATATTAGTCTGAGTTCATACGGCTCATGTCTTATTGATAAGATTGCTACTTTATAGGCGAGAGGGACGAGGGGAAAAGAAACGATTACACAGATGCATGTACTGTATTTACGTTTTGCTTTTTCATTCGTTGTTTAATTTTGTTATTGTTTTCAATATCAAAAAAGCACATGTCGTCAACATGACATGAATCATTTGAACGCCAATTCATGTTCAAAGAAGAAAAAGGAAGAATCTTGCCAATAAGACATGAGCCGTATGAACTAAAACTTATTTCGGAGATTTTGTTTAACAACTTGTCATTTTTTGTTATCATTACTAATATAATACTATTAAGTGATTTTGATATTCAGTTACTATTTAATTCTAATAGTATGTATGTAATTCTAATAGTATGTAGGTCAAAACTCCAATAATGAAATCGGTGAGGCTGAAGTGTACGATCTTATAGACTTGTGTACTTAATTTAAGTTTTTAACTGAATACATATATGATCTCCATTTTATGTTATTTAAAACAAAAATTACAGAAACAAAACAAAATTTACTTCGGCGACTTTTTTGTATTTTTTCTCAGATTTTGGCGATTTTTGACTGAAAAATTAAACTGGCATTTTTTGTATGCAAAATTTAATTAAAAAAAAAAAAAATTTTTACAAAAACTGAACAAAATCGACGTTTGGCGATTTTTGGCGATTTCTGACGTCCGGTTTGGCGATGGAGCTCAAAAAAATCTGACAGCCCTGGTCATGTGCGACATTGGAAAACATCATTTTCTATCAGTGCGTCGAAAGTAAATGTAGAAAGCTCAGAACAAACAGAGATTTTTTATAAAATTAAAATAAAAAAAACCTAACTGTAAAATAGCAAGATTTGTGATCTTGGTAGGTATTTATATAAAGTTGTTCACGTGCGACATCGTAAGTGTGAAAATTAATAATTTGAAAATAACAATCATATGCGAAAATGATGAGATTAGGCTTTAAATGACGTTGCTATATATTTAGCGCGTGTCAAAAACAATTTTTTAAAAGTTTTTCAAACTTAATAAATATACCTTTTATTCTAGGGCGTGACTGATGAAAATATTATTGTTGTATTGGCTTCTACCTGATTTAATGTAGTATGTGTGTGTAAAAGAAAATAGGGCTTAATTTGTAGGCGTGTCATAAAAGTGGGCATATTAAAATCTATACATACGTAGTTTTAGAAGGACTTTCTTGGCACGTAAAAAAAAAATGGACATTTGGGGGAAGGATCCGAGAAGGCATAAGTGGCGCCCAGAATTTGAGGTCGGATTAAAAAGTCATCAAAGACAAAAATGAAGCCACTATCAAGCCGTGAACAACGATATGCAATATTATGCGATCGGACTTTAAATGGCAGCGCTAAATATAAAAAACCAAAATGACTGTATTTTGGGGCGTGGCAAAAAAAAATGTTTCCTGTCTTAGAAACTTCATTGACATATCTTTCGTTCTAGGGAGTGACTGGCACTACTTTTTTTTTGTATGGAGGTCGACCCGGTCTAATCAACATATACATATATCATGATGGAAAAAAATGTCATGTGCGACAGATCACGTGCGACAGCGATTAAAGGTAAATAAAAAAAAAGTATACATTATTTTTATTTAAAATGACAGCCATATATAAGAGACATGAGTGCATAACATTCTACAATTTTTAGCATTCAAATATTGCCTCAGGTTTCGCTGAAATCGGCATTCGAATTAATGGCCACAAAAAGCACTTCTGTTTTCGTCACGTGCAAATGCCTTGTTTTATTGCAATTTTCTTGAAAACGAAACAATTTATCAAAATGTACAATAGCACCAATTAAAGGGCTAATTAATAGCTATAACTTGAATCTATTGCCAAAATAAATATACGTTTTATTTTGATTTTTTTTTAACTTTAAATGTGTACGATGGTCACGTTCGACATGATGGAAATGTCCATATTATTTAACACTTTTATTGATATTATTATGTTATAATTATCACTTTATTTTATTCAACATCAATTTTTATTTTGTTTTTTTTTTTGTTTTGATTTATTTGAGAGCTAGTTCAGATAAACTAACGATAAATGTTATCAAAATTGGAGATGATAGTACATTTTTCGTGTTTCGCAGCCTGTTTCAAAATTAAACGACCTGTTTCGCTCACAAAATTTTGTATGGCGAAACAAGTCGTTTCAATCATGTTTGGGGCGCGAAACAGGAATAAGAGAGCGAAACACGAATATTGCTGTCCGTGTGCACATGGTATAATATTCTGTAAAGATGTTGAAAAAGTTTGATTTTTAGCCCAATGTATTTCTTATGGGAAAATTCCAACATCTTTACAAATTGATGTTAAACGTTAAATGTTGACAAGTGTGAAAAGACTATAAGATAAAAGTTTGGTAGCAAAAATAAAAAAAAGTTTTTAGTGAAGAAGAGAATTTTGTATTTAAAACGATTTTAAACATAAATGTGTTTTAATATCAATCCTGAAAATTGTCTATTAACTATTTTTGGTAATTTTTTTACAAAACATTTTTTTTCCATTCATTGACATATTGGTTCTTCAACTGCTATTTTTTACTATCGTTAATGTTGGACCTTAAAACATAAGATTCAACATGCAAAGTCCTGAGTGGATAAGAATCTATGACGGAACTTTTTGGCACTTTTTATACCCTTCGCCGAAGGTAAAAGGGTATATATAACTCTGTCATTCCGTTTGTAATTTCTACAATATTGATCCTACACCCTATAAAGTATATATATTCCGGGTCCTTAGGAAAAGCGAAGCTCAAATCCGGTTGTCCATCTGTCCGTCTGTCTGTTGAAATGGGTTTTCCGAAGCCCCCAGATATGATGGGGGCTTGGTTGGCATATCTTTCTGTCAGGTATTCTTATTATAATTTTGCTATTGAAATTCAGCCAGATCGGTCCACAAATGGCTGAGATATGAACAAAAAACCACGACTACCTCTAATTTTTTCCAAAAATCCCTTGTGGTTGTTGTATTTTTATTACTTTTTGCTGTATATCTGGAGAACGGCAAAAGCCAAAGTTTCGAAATTAGGTACACACATTAAGGTTGCCAATACACACCATCCTACAAAATGTGGGCGGGATTGGAGAAGTGGGCGTGGTACTTCCCGTACAAAAAAAATTAAAAATTGTATAAAAACCTAAATTTTAAAGCTGCCATATGTCCTATGGATATGATTTATATACCAAAATATCGGAAATTTTTAGTAGAACATATTTTATAAAAAACTCGGGAAAATCGGTTCAGATACAAAAAAGTGATGACCAAAATTTTTTTTTTTTAAATACCCACTTTCGGGAACCATAGATCTCCCCGAGTCCAAGCTTTATAACTAAAGTAAATGGTAAATTTCTTCTTTAACACGTCGGTATATAAATCTGTCAAATCGGTTAAAAAATGGCTGAGTTAGCACCAAAAAACCACGACTATCTCTAATTTTTTTAAAAATTCCCTTGTTGTTGTATTTTTATTACCTTTTGCTGTATATCTAGCGAACGGAAAAAGCCAAATTTTCCAAATTAGGTACACACAATTAGGTTGTCAATACACATCATCCAACAAAATGTGGGCGGGATTGGAGACGTGGGCGTGGTACCTCCCGTACAAAAAATATCAAAAACTTCATAAAAACCTGAATTTGTGCACTGCTATATGACCGATGGTTACACCTTATATATCAAGACCGGAAATCTTTAGTAGAAAATATTTTCTGAAAATTTCGGAAAAATCGGTTCAGATGCAAAAAAGTTATGACCAAAATAAAATTTTTTTTATTACAATACCCATTTTCGGGAATCATAGATCTTCCCGAGTCCAAACTTTTTAAGTCAAGTAAATGGTAAATTTCTTCCTAAGCACGTCGGTATTTAAATCTTTCAAATCGGTTTAAAAATGGCTAAGTTATGATCAAAATACTGCAATCCCAAAAATTATTTTTTTTATACCCTTCACCTCAGGTGGAAAAGGGTATATCGTTAACTTAATACGAAAAGGCCCTAACTCATAATTTTTCGAAATCGATATTTTTACATATTTCGATAGACCATTACTAGATACACATTCTCGAAAAAAACTCAGATGAATTCGGAAAAAAATACCGAAGTTATAGCCTAAAAACGAAAAGCCCGAACTCATCTCTTACAATTTTCTAAAGAAAAAAGCCCTAACTCATTTTTGCTGAGGAAACAGCAACAAAGAATCAATTTTTATAATCTCTGTTGTTGTTTAGTGTTTGCTTTGCGCGATGTGCTGCTTTTATTTTATTTATTACCTTTGATTCTGCATAGAGCATTAAATGGCAGTCAGCTGTTTTAGTGCTCCCACCTGTTATATACGCCTTGGCATTTATGTGTGGTAGTGAGTTTTAAAATGCCGTTATAAATTTACCCCCGTATTCAAGGTATATTTATAGCAGGTAGTCTCGGAAAGCCAGCTGTTTATTTTTTATTTGCTTGTTTTGTGATACGAACTGTCAAATGTTGTATAGAAAACAAGTAAACAAGTTTTTCGTCTTTATCTTTTGTCTTTTTTGTCTCTTATCAACCCCTTTGCTGTTTGACAGTTTGTATCACATAACAACAATAAAAAGCCCTGTTGTTTGTTTTATTGTACAATTGTTGTAATCTCGCGGCTACCTGCTATAAATATACCTTGCCCGTATTAATAAAAAATATTTTTGATTTATGAAAGGTTTATTGAACAAGTTTTCATAGGAAATTTGTTCAATAAACCTTTTGTAAATCACAAATATTTTCTATGAATATGGGGGTTGATTCAACTTCAGGTCGAAGTAGTGGCGACCCTACTGTAAACTTGCTACGGGCATTAGGAAACGACCACTCAGGGTTAATTTATTTTAAAACAGATATATGTGGCGAATACGAGCTTCTACCCCAAAGAACAAAGTCTGCTAATAAACATATTGAACCTGGCCCCCTTTATACTTCAAAATTGGAAATCTCCAAGAAAAAGTGGGATCACTTGCAAGATTTAAAGAAGTTGCTGCCCAAAGACTGCCATCACTTTTATGAAAAGTTACCATATAAAAACTAATATATTATGAAGATTTTATTACTTTTCAATGTAATATGATTATAATTTTTTTAATTTCCTTGTTTCTTTGTCTAAAACATGAATTTCTTTTAAATTACTTTTTGTTCTCGTTAAAAAAAAGCCCCAACTCATTTTTTTTTTCAGAAAATACAACAACAAAAAGCCCTTACTCATAAATACTCATAAATAAAAATTAAAAAAAATTAATAAAACTAATATAACACTAAATTTGTAAAGTGTTTTTAATAAAAATTGCGTTTAAACAAATTTTGTATCAATATTGCATCTTCTTTTATTTAGTTTTTTCCTTCTCCTGTAAACTATGAAAAACATGAGTTAGGGCCTTTTCGTATTAAGTTAACGATATATAAGTTTGTCATTCCGTTTGTAATTTCTACAATATTGATCCTACACCCTATAAATTATATATATTCTGGGTCCTTACGAAAAGCGAAGTTCAAATCCGGTGGTCCGTCTGTCCGTCTGTCTGTTGAAATGGGTTTTCCGAAGCCCCCAGATATGATGGGGGCTTGGTTGGGGTATCTTTCTGTCAGGTATTCTTATTTTAATTTTGCTATTGAAATTCAGCCAGATCGGTCCACAAATGGCTGAGATATGAGCAAAAAACCACGACTACCTCTAATTTTTTCCAAAAATCCCTTGTGGTTGTTGTATTTTTATTACTTTTTGCTGTATATCTGGGGAACGGCAAAAGCCAAAGTTTCCAAATGAGGTACACAGATTAAGGTTGCCAATACACACCATCCTACAAAATGTGGGCGGGATTAGAGAAGTGGGCGTGGTATTTCCCGTACAAAAAAATTGTTGCCCCCCCCTAGATTTTATCAGGGCTACGACCAAGTATTCGTGTATTGTCATCGGGAATATGTATGCCTGCAAAGTTTCATCCATTTGCATTGAGTATAAGGCGGTTAAATTAATGTTACAAGATTTGATTTTCCGAAGTGAAGCTAAAGAAAAGGTTTAATAATGAGTTTTATTTTCTATCTACACATGGGTGTTTCGCTTTATTGCACATTTTGCTCAATTAAGCAATTTTCGTTTTAATTGCGTAGGCGATTCAATTAACCGAGTACTGCTTAATTGTGCTCCCGTTTAATTTTGTCAAAAGTCGTGCATTTTTAGAAACTCAATTAAGCGGAAATAACTTTTTTAATATTGATAATAGTCTTATGAACATAAAATCAAACCTGCAAGGTCCTGAGTGAATGAGAATTTCTAAAAGCGCTTATTGGTACTTTTTAGTTCTTAAACTAGTACTTTTTGAATATCCGTTACTTTTAGACCTAGAAACATTCAATTCAAGATGCAATGCCCTGATTGGAATAGAATCTATAAGAGGAAAGTTTTTGGTACTTTTTTGTTCTTTGTACTTTTTGAATTTCGCGTTAGTATTGGACCTAGAAAAATAAAATTAAACAAGTAAGGTCCTGAGTGAATGAGAATCTGTTAGAGGGTTTTTGGTACTATTTTGTTCTTTAACTGGTACCTTTTCAATTTCCGTATTTATTGAATATAGAAACATAAAATTAAACATGCAAGTTCCTAAGGGAATGAGAATCTGTAAGAGGGATTTTTGGTATTTCTTCGTTCTTTAACTAGTACCTTTTTTAAAAAACCTAGTACTTTTTTAATTTAATTTTGTGCATTAAATAAAAAAAGCAAATAGGTATCTGGTACTTATTTGAAATTTGGGCGTTTTAGGTAGTAAACGGCAAAAACCTGTATTTTTAAACTTTTTTGTCCACCATCTGGCTTTTAAACCAATACGCATAGAAATAACATTTGTAACTTATCTAAAAAATACAAATTCATATTTGGTAGACTATTTTTCGTAATTCGAACGTTTAAGGGTTGAAAATTGTAAATATGTTTCTTACTAAAAATAATTTAAATTTTTGGGAATACAAAATTTTAATTTCAAAAGATTTTGTTATTCGTGCTTAATTTCCTGTTTTTATTCTTGACAAAAACACTTGAAATTTATTGTTGATGGGACAAGCTATTCCTATGCGCATTTCACTGGTTGCTTAGGCTAGATCATCAGGAAACTTCATCCATAAAGATTTTAGAAAAACTAAAGATATTAAACCAAATAAAACTGTTAAACGTATAAGAATTATAGCAACAGTTCTACTTGTAATAATATCAAAGCTTAAACAAAACACATCAACAATAGACAACAGTGGGTTTATCTCATCTTCTTATCCCATCAACAATAAATTTCAAGTGTTTTTGTCAAGAACAAAAACTGGGAATTAAGCACGAATAACAAAATCTTTTGTAATGTTTCTTACTTTTTACAAAAGACTTTTTTCTCCATCTATTTATCTTTCATCGCAGAGCCTAAATGTATGAAGCTAAAAGGTTGACATTTGGACTGAAGGCTGGCCTCTCGCCAAATCGATCCTGCTACCTCATTCCTACTAACCAAAAAGAGTTACAAAAAATTTAATGCTTATTATTGTTTATAAAAAATTAAACGGACAGGTGTCTGGTACTTTTTTGAGGTACGGCCTTTTTGGGGTATAAAAGCGAAAATAAAAATTATATCACATTCGTAACTTATCTAAAAAATACAAAACAGATTTGGACCTTTTTTTGAAATTCAAACGTTTAAGGTGTTAAAATCGTTCCTTATATTGTTTTTTTCTTCTCAACATTTTTCTCCTATCTATCTATCTATCTATCTATCTATCTATCTATATATATAAAATTGTAACATTACTGACTGACTCACTGACTGATTCATCACCGTACAGCCTAAACGCCTGAAGCTCAAAACTTGAAATTTGGACCAGAGATTGGTCACTCCCCAAATCGATCCACTAAGACGGGATTTTTTGGAAATTCGAATGTTTAGGGGGTAAAAAAGGGTAAAAACGGGATAATTCAGTAACCTTATATCTCCAAAACTAAAAGAGATACAAAAAAAATGTAATACTTATCGTTGTTCTTTAGAAAAATAAGCGGACAGGTGTCTGGTACTTTTTTGAAATTCGGCCCCATTAGGGAGTAAACGGGTAAAATCGGAATTTTAGTACTTTTTTCCACCCCATCTATCTTTTGAACCAATAAACTAGAGTTTGCTAAAAACCGTTAAAATGTGAAACCGCGGTTTCGGTTTTAAAATGATTAAAACCGGTCGGTTTCGGTTCAGTTTTCGGTTTTGAAAATATCAAAGTTAAATTCATGCATAAACATATATATTTTTTTGCATGTAAAACAATTTTTTTATTTGTTTCAATTCAGGTACTTTTATTGGCCGTTAAGTGTATACCTGGGCCTGACCAGGAGGCTTATTCTGAATTGCGATGCGAAAATCAATGCGATGCGCAAATGAAATGCGATCCGAAAGAAAATTGGTATTCTGTTTGACTTTGGCAATCGCATTCGCAATTTATTTCAAATCGTGGCAACGCTGCTCAAATATACGTCAGTGTCAATAAACGTCAAATTAAAAATAAATAAATTGTTTGTGTTTGGCTGTGAAAATTGTTTAAAAAATATATTTAGGACATTCTGTAATAAGAAAAAAATAATATAAATGGATTTTGTGGCACTGTGGTTCGACGACGAAGAAAATGAAAGTGTTTTGTGGGTACTTTAAAATCGGCCCAAACCTATTAAAATTAAAGTTGAAGTCAAATATTTTTTAACTGATTTATATATTTCATACTTTTTCCATCCTGCAGCTTCTCTAATAGGTGGTCCATTGATATTTAGTTCTTCAGTTAACGTTAGCCACAAAGTTTTTGCCGGCTGACGTGCATTTGGTGCTTATTCATAAATTCTATCATTATTTCAAATTGACGCGGTTTGGTGGTCTTATTGCTTGCTTCCCTGAATTAAATAATAAATATATGATGAATAAATAAATAAAATATTATCATAAAAAAATAAATAAAAGTTGGTTGGAAAATCAAATAGAGGAAATAATGAATTGTCTGAACAAATTCCATCATAATATAATATTTACAATAGAAAAAGAAATTGACGGCAGACTTCCATATCTGGATACCTTAGTTATACGGCAAAATAATAAAATTAAAATAGATTTGTATCAAAAACCAACCGCGTCTGGTAGAATAATTAATTTTTATTCGAAACATCCCAAAAGAATAATAATAAATACAGCCTTAAACATAATAAGGAGAGTTTTAAATATTAGCGACGAAGAATTTCACAACGACAACATTAACAAGTTAGAGTGCTATATTCGGCTGTGCCGAATCTTTGATACCCTCCACCGACAGTTCGAATGTTTAAGGAGTAATATCTGTATAATGTTATTATTATCTTAAACTGTGACGATTTGTTATTAATTATGGATTTAGGCGACTAAACTGTTTTCCGGTAGTAGGGTTTATATGGGGCCTAGGGTAAATTATGGACCGATCTTCACGAAATTTCACAGTCTTTTTCCCAGTTCTATAAAACTTTGATGTACCAAATTTTGTTATGATAGCATTATTTTTTACGGATTTAGGCGTACTAAACTGTTTTCCGGGAGTAGGGTTTATATGGGGCCCAGGTTAAATTATGGACCGATCTTCACGAAATTACACAGTTTTATTTCTTGTCCTATAGAACTTTGATGTACCAAATTTTGTTATGATAGCATTATTTTTTACGGATTTAGGCGTACTAAACTGTTTTCCGGGAGTAAGGTTTATATGGGGCCCAGGGTAAGTTACGGACCGATCTTCACGAAATAACACAATTTTATTTCTTGTCCAATAAAACTTTGATGTACCAAATTTTGTTATGATAGCATTATTTTTTACGTTTTTAGGCGTACTAAGTTGTTTTCCGGGAGTAAAGTTTATATGGGGCCTATGGTATATTATGAACCGATCTTCACGAAATTTCAAAGATTTATTTTTAGTTCTATAAAACTTTGATGTACCAAATTTTGTTATGATACCATTATTTTTTACGTTTTTAGGCGTACTAAGTTTTTTTCCGGAAGTGGGTTTTATATGGGGCCTATGGTAAATTATGGACCGATCTTCACGAAACTTAACAGTTTGATTTCTAGTTCTATGCAACTGTGACTTGCCAAAATTTGTAATGATAGCATTGTTAGTTAGGGTTTTAGGCTTAATATACTGTTTTCCGGGAGTAGGGCTTATATGGGGCCTAGGGTTAATTATTGACGGATCTTCACGAAATTTTACAGCGTGATTTCCAGTTGAATAAAACGAATTGTTGCGAAATCTTATATCATTCTGTGCATTTTTCTACCATTTATGTTAGTTTTTGTAACAAAATTATCAATTTTTTTTAGGTGGTGGTTCCACATTTTGATTCATAGCTCAGATCCTATTGAACCGATTTTGCTGAATTTCAATCCCAAACTGCTTAGGATAACTACAAGCAATTTGACACCAAGTTTGTTGATTTCTTTTGAGTTTTTCGAAAGTGAGCGTGTTTTCAACAGACGGACAGACGGACAGACGGACAGACAGACGGACATGGCTTAATCGACTTAAAATTACTCGAGGACCCAGAATATATATACTTTATAGTGTCTGAGATGAATAGTAAAAAAGTTTCACACGGAATGACAAACTGAATATACCCTCTTCACAACTAATTGTGGTGGAGGGTATAAAAAGATAAAAGACATGTTGCACAATAACAATTTCCCGACAAAAACTGCAACAAAACTGATAAAAGATTTTAAAAAACAAAAGACACGTAAATATGTAAATAAGGAATCCCCGACCATATATAAATCGTTGACTTATGTTCCAGATCTGTTCGAAAGAATTGAAAAATCCCGACTACATAATGCAGAAAAATATAGAATGGCTCATAAAACAAGCTATAATCTCGGACAATTATTTAGCAATACTAAAGACAAAGTAGAAATATTGGATAAAGCTAATGTTGTATATAAAATACCATGTAACGGGAAGAATGGTGAAAATTGCAATAAAGTATATGTAGGGACTACCAAAAATAAACTTAAAACTAGAATATCAGGGCATAAATCCGATCAACGCATTTTAAATATTTCGTCACAAAAAACTGCACTATCAGCCCATTGTGCCAGTACAAATCACTCGCCAAATTTTAATGATGTACGAATATTACAACAAGAACAAAATTACAAACGACGCTTTATGTTGGAGATGCTGAACATTATCAACATACCAACAACTATGAATTTTAAGAGCGATGTAGAGAGTAGCTGTGCAAAACAATATAGATATCTAGTTAATAAGACAAACCAATATTCAAATTTAGTACAATAATGACGATGGTAGTAAACACTACATACATAGAGAATAAGAAAATGTTTTTTGTGATTTTTTATTAATAATTTAGTAAGTTCTTGTTGTTATTGTTATTACTGTTTGAATTTTGTGTAATTTTTTGGTTTGTATTGATGTTTTATAAACTTATATTGTTTTTTTAGACTATCCCTGATGATGATATTCAATGAATATCGAAATATGTATTGGATATATTTAAATAAATAAAAATTATATAAAAAAACTTATGACCTCGAGCTTGATTATTTATTTCTTTGAAATTCTATAAAATATTATCTTTCACTAACATGTTTGTACTTTGCGAATGCTATTTTGTTGTCGAATAAATTTTGCGAATTTGACATTTTTTTTCGCAATGTAGAAAACCGACTTGTCAACTTTTCGCATTTGAAATGCGATTAAAAAAAACTTTGCGAATATCGCAATACAGAATAGCAATTGTTGTTCTCATTTATCCATTTTCGCATCGCATTGATTTTCGCGTCGCAATTCAGAATAAGCCTCCAGGCATTTTTTGACTTTTCCAGTTTTTTTTATATAATTATTAAGTATATTGAACGAAATTTTATGTGTTCCTCAATTTCGCAATTAGCCAAATGAAAATTTTGTGCATATTGTATCCACCTGGGCCTGGTCACCCCTTCCCTATAATATATATGTACTGCAGTAAATAAAATCAAAATGAAACGTTTAAAGGTACGGTAACATATGGCAAACATTTGTCAAAAAATATCAAATATTTGTTTGCCCTAATCTGACCACAAAATATTTTTGAGAGGCAAACAGAAAAACAGCTGATTTTGGGCAAACAAAATTATTTGCTAGCAAACAAAAATGCTCCTAATGTGACAATTTAACGTCAAATATTTTCCTTGTTTTTAGGCAAATAAATATTTGTTCTTACAAAAATTTTGTAAGAACAAACAGCGGCAAATAAAAAGCTTTAAAATAAAAATGATTGAATAAAATTGAAAAAATTAACAAAATTAAATAAGTTTTTAATGACGAAAACACTTATTTATGTAAACAATTTTCCTGTGTTCTCTTTTTAGCAAAGAGATTTAGGATTCAAGATATTACAAAATACATTTTTCTTAAGTAAATAGGTAAATTATATGAGCCTGTGTTACGAATTATGAATTGCAAGCATGGCGTATCTATATAAATAGATACATTTTTGAGAGTGTACCAGTTTGGGGTCATTGGACAATCAGAGACCCGTCAAAATAAAATTATATAATGAGTTTAAGTTTTATATAAAACATATTAGCGCCAAATAATATACCGACATAGACACCTTTATGAGATTTATTTTCGTCTTGAAGTGATTGTAGCAAGTGACAAAGAACCAATTATCGGCCTAACAAGACGAAATTTTGACACGACATACAACCTTTTATAGAAATTATTGCCAAAACCGACATTCATAAGATTATTATGACATCAAAAGCTATTTACAGAAGTGGTATTTGTATAAGAGATATGGTAAAATATGGATCGATTACAAAAACATTTGGTAAGGTGATAATAGATTGCCTATGGGCACAAGGACTCTTCTCCAGAAATAAGTTTTTATGGGGGCTATATGAAATTATTGACCGGTTCTTTCCACCTCTTATGACATTAAAAACAACATTTCATTACTACCAGGTGTGTTTTTGGAATCCGCATAATTCAGAAATTGGTGTTCTGAAATCCGCATGTTGTTGTGTATTCGAAGTTCTTGTGCAGGAAAAAAAATTGATGATGTTTTCTTTGATAGTGCCCTGTAAAATAGGTGACTACGGTGGGGCTATCTTAATAATGGCGGCGATTGCCGAAAAACGCAACAAAGATATGCGAAAATTGCAAAAAATTTGCAAAAATAGCGATATATTTTAATATTTCAAACAAACCATAAAATTGATTAAAAGTCCCTAAAATTATAAGGAATGTCAAAAATTTGATAAAAATTGCTAAATTAGCAGAAAATCACGAAAAATTGCAAAGTTCGAAGCAAACCCAAAAATGTATCGGTTAAAAAACAAAATGTTGGAAAAACAAAAAATTTTAAAAATAGCGAAAATGCGCGAAAATATTTAATATATTTGGAATAAGCTTTAAAGTTGATTAAAAGTCCCTAACACTACAAGGAATGGCAAAAATTCTGTAAAAATTGCGAAATCAGTGGAAATTTGCAAAAATTCGCGATATTCGCAAAATTCTGTTTTTGCTTAAAATGTTCTCAAATATAAGAATAAAAGTCGATTTGTTTTACTTTCACTAACCCCTTACTACCCTAATTGAAAACGAATAAAAACATGTGGTGGTGAATTGCAGAACACAAAAAATGCTAAATTAATCCACTTTCGAGTGAATTCGGATTTTAGAACACACCCGATTATCTCAAAAATTGCGACATGTACTTTGCGAATAAGGTTAACATGGACAGCTAACCGGACGGATGAACATTGTTATATCGATTAAGAAAATTTTGGTGGCAAGTTCACTCAAGTTCTTTTAAGCAGTTTGGATTGAAATTTAGCACTTTTGGTTCAGTAGGAAAAGCGTTATGGACTAAAATGTGAAACAACCTCCCGAAAAATCGATATTTCTGTAACAAAAACTAACGTAAATTGGTGGCGGAATGCACCTTTTATCGTTAAATTTTGCACAAACTCAATTTATATGCCTAGAAATCATACAACTAAATTTCTTGAAGATCGGTCTATAATTTACAATAGATCCACTGTCTAAAAACACTTTATTGCTTGCGTAACTAAACCGTAACGAATATTGCTTTAGCTCATAATATAGTTTAATTTAGTTGTATTAGACTGGAAATTACTTCGCCAAATTGCATTTATCTCTTTATTTGTTATGTAAATCCTTTTTTACTTTTAAAACTGTTGTTCTCGCTCTTCTATACCATAAAACCATACAAGTTTCAATATTTTGCATCAAAATGATAATTTTTAGTTTTAATAAAAAGTAATTTTATTTATTTAATTTTTATTTTTGACAATTTGTTCAAATATTTATTTTTAGGCAAATATTTTTATATGTGAACACAGGGCAAACATGTTTTCCCATTTTTTATTTGAAGCAATTTAATATCTGTTTGAACAAACAAAAATGGGCAAATAAATGTGCGTATTGTGACCAGCAAATAAAATTTTTATTTTTTTTAACAAATTTTTTAAAAATGCCGGCAAACAAAATTTGACAATTGTTTGCCATATGTGACCGTACCTTAAGAAAGCATACACAACACATAAGAATTCTTTCTTTTCTGTTTTTTCTATAAATTATTTTATTTCCCAACAAAATGGTCCTGCTATAGCCATAAAACTCCATACATATAAAAGTAGTCCAAGCCTTGCCCAGGGGTTCGATAGTGTGAGTTTTTTCTATAGCCACAAGAAACACCATACAAAATTCAAGTAGCCCAGGTGGCAGTTTATGCCTCACAAATAAGGTGTGTACTTAAGAGTTATAAAGATAACATTTTTTCTTCTTAGTACTTATTTGAATTTTAAGAATTTTGAAATACCTTGTCATTGTTGAAGGCTGTTATGTATAAAGTTTTTGTATATGAAGTACGAGTATGAGGTTTAATTTGCAATTTCTTCAAGCATAAATACATTGTTAAAGCAAAAGCTAAAACCGAGGTTTTTTTGTCGGTTTTCGGTTTCGGATTTTAGGCATTAAAAACCGCGGTTTCGGTTTCGGTTAAAACCGAACAGCAATCCCTACAATAAACATAAAAACAAAGTTTATACCACATTCGAAACTTATCAAAAAAATACAAATACGAATTTGGTACTTCTCCGAAATTCAAACATTTAAGGGGTGAAAATCGTAGCTATTTTTGGTACTTTTTTCACAAAACATTTTTCTCCATTCATTGACATATTCGTACTAAATTATGGGCTCCCACTACAATACTGAAATTTGAAATACATAAATGGGGGGAAAAATAGTACCAAAAAGGGGAAATACGGGAAATTTGATATTTTTCTTTAGCCTTTTGGTTCCGCAACTGGCATTTTTTTTAATTATCGTTAGTGTTGGACCTTAAAACATAAGATTAAACATGCAATGTCCTGAGTGGATAAGAACCCATAAGGGGAAGTTCTTAGTACTTTTCTGTTCATTAACTGGTACTTTTTGAATTTCCGTTAGAATTGGACCTGTAAAAATAAAATTAAACATGCAATATCCTGAATGGATGAGAATCTATAAGAGGGAACTTTTTGGTACTTTTTTGTTCATTAGAAACATGAAATTAATCATGCAAGGTCTTGAGTGAATGACAATCTATTAGAGGGATCTTTTTGATACTTTTTCGTTTTTTAACTGGTACTTTTTTTACAATTTTCGCTAATATTGGTCTTATGAACATAAAATTAAACCTGCAAGGTCCTGAGTGAATAAGAATCTCTGAAAGGGCTTATTGGTACTTTTTAGTTCTTAAACTGGTACTTTTTGAATATGCGTTATTATTGGACTTAGAATCATAAAATTTAAGATGCAATGCCCTGAGTGAATAAGAATGTATAAGAATAAAGTTTCTGGTACTTCTGTGAGGTACGGCCTTTTTGGGGTGTTAAAGGGTAAATAAAAATTATATCACATTCTAGCTTATCTAAAAAATACAAAACAGATTTGGACCTGTTTTGAAATTCAAAGGTTTAAGGTGTGAAAAGCGTTCATAATTTTGTTACTTTTTTTACAACATTTTTCTCCATCTATCGATATAATATAAAACTGTAAAGTTACTGACTGACTAGTGCTGGGAAACTATCGATAGACTATCGATATTATCGATAGTCTTAAAATATCGAAAATATCGATAGGAAAATAAATAAATATCGATATTTTTATTATTTAAAATACAGCTATGAAGACATCTAATAGCAGATATACACACACAGTTTTTTGCCGCAAATTTTTACTTACTATTATTAATTTGCGCTGAATTACCGCAAAGAATACAAACAACAAGAATGACAAGTGGTATACATTGCTTAACAGTGCTTTTTACTGCTAATTAAAGGCCTTTAAGTCGAAATTTGTACATGTTTTATAGGAACTGAAATGTCAAATATTTTTGTAATGTTGTAAAACAAAAAATGCAAATCCAAATGCAATTGCAAGCATAGGACAAAACAATGAACGACCATTAGAGGATAAGTCCGCTAAATTGATTACCTTTTTGGGTTTAGAATTTAGAAAATTTTTAAAGTTTCAATGGAATATCTTATACTCCCTGTTACTTCGGTTCTTTCAGAAAGGTACTTATCAATTTTTAAAAAACTGCCTTCTCAAATAACGTGCGTATATACAAAAGTCTCATACATTCAATAAAGTGATAAAAACAACGGACTGTAGCCTTATAAAAAAATAATTTAAGGTTTCCTGCGCAAGTACAAACATTCAGTCGATAGTAATATCGATATATCGATAGTGACATCTGAACTATCGATAAATATCGATAGTATCCCAGCACTATGACTGACACATCCTAAGATCCTGAAGCTAAAAAGCTGACATTTGGACCGGAGGCTGGCCTCTCAAAAATCCAAAACTAAAAGCGATACAAAAAATTTAACACTTAATGTTGTTCATTAGAAAAATAAGAGGACAGGTGTCTGGTACTTTTTCGAAATTTGGTCCTTTTGGAGAGTAAACGCCTAAAACCTGTACATATTTTGAAACCTATTTGTCACGCTACCTCTGTATGTACATTAGAGACACAATTTTTCTGGACATCATTGCCCCAAGGGACTATATCTTATGGGCAATATGGGATAATAAAACACATTTTTCAGTTCATTTAAAGCCAAAAAATTTTTTTTCCTCAATTGGCGAAGTCCCTCACGCCCACCAAAGTTTTTTTTCATCCTATGACAAAAACGTACTAAACTATAGGCTCCAACTGCAACATTGAAATTTTTAATACATAAATGGGGAGAAAAAAGTATCAAAAAGGATAATACGGGAAACTAACTTTCTTTCATTTGTGTTCTACGAGTCGTACTTTTTGAATTTTCTATATTGAACTTAGAAGCACAAAATTATAGGTGCAAAGTCCTGTGTCAATATCAACCTATGAGATGAAAAATGTTGGAACTATTTTGCTAAAACCTATTTACATATTAGATTACAAAGTAGCGGGTTAAATGCTAGAATTTAAACAAATTTAAACCTAGAAAAATAAGCTTTGGCATACAAATATGTCCACGAAGGAAAAGGAGACGCTAACGAAGTAGCGGGTTAAATGCTAGTGTTATATAAAATTGCAAAATTTCTGACTGATTCATCATCGCAAATCCTAAAACTCCTGAAGATAAAAAGCTGACTTTTAGCTTCTCGCCAAATCGATCTCGCTAACCTCAAAAATCCAAAACTAAAAGAGATCCAAAAAATTTATCACTTATTGTTGTTCATTAAAAAAATGAGAGGATTGGTGCCTGGTACTTTTTTGAAATTTGGTCCTTTTGGGGTGTAAACGCGTAAAACCTACATATATTTTGGAACCTTTTTGTCACGCCATCTATCTTTTAAATTAAAACATTTTCTTCATTCTTTCAAATAAACGTAATAAATTATGAGCTCCCACTACAACACCGAATTTTTAAGCCTAGAAAAATAAACTTCGGCATAAAAATATGTCCACGAAGAAAAAGGAGACGCTAACGAAGTAGCGGGTTAAATGCTAGTATAAGTGGACTAGATGTGGACCAAAAAATTGTCAAATACTCCTCAAAAATAAAAGTCACACAATTAAAAAAAATATAATTACTTTTTATTGGCATTGAAAAAGTTTGCTTTTCTGGTGCAGCCTAGTGATGCAATAACGAACATACCCTAAATAAGCGCATACATATAACAATAATATAAACTTTTCACGCATTTGAATAAACGGAAATAAATTTATTCTGTTTTTGCTGATCAATAAAAAGTTTATGCACATTCAGCTTGCTGTGAGTAATGTTTTTCGTGCGATTCAAAGAACTTACTGTGCGCATAATAGGCCTACTGAAACCAATATTGCCAACATAATTTGCAGATGTAAGTCCCAGTTTACATTAGTGGATGATACTCGACCGGTTAGACCACACGTAGTGAAGTCAATATAGCAGCTGTAGCTGAAAGTGTAATCCCTGGTCCATATTTCTTTAAAATTGAGGAAAATCAGATTGTTAACATCAATGGTAACCTCGCACCATGCCTTTTTTTGTAAGGACCATCACTTAGGGGATGACTCCCACTAATGCATTGCAATGGGTTGTATCTAGGAAAATATGTTACTTTATTCTTATTTTTATTTTATTTATTCATGTTGAAAGGGAGAGGGAAGACTTCAGCAGGAAGGTTATTCTCTGTAATGCAAAAAAGGATGGGTTCCTGAGGAAAAACGTGTATAACGAACAAACGTACCGTTTATGTTCTGACTTATAGCACCAACATCGGAAACGTAAGGTCTATAATCAAATGATTACGAATGGCACAGGTCGGTATCATTTGCAAAAGAGTAGATAAGGTTGGAAGTTTGACAAAGCAAAAATAAGAAATAGAGGAGGAGAAAAAAACGAAGCCTTGTGGCACCCCTGAATGAATTATGAATTCGTTTGATGAATCGATATAAATCGAGAGAAATTATCATCGACACCAAATTCAACAAGTTTTGACAATAGTGCACCATGCCAGACCCTGTCAAACGCCTTGGAAATATCTTAAGCATTTACCTTACTTTCGCCAAAATGGTAAATGGAACGGCACCATTTTTCCGATAACAGAGCCAGTAGGTCTCCAGTACAGCAGATCAAGCGCATGCTCTCGGTGAGTTCTGGTTTCAACAAACCGGCGCACAGTGGGAAATTTTACGAGAAGGCGGTCAAAATTCTATAACTTTTGACTGGATCGGTATTTTTTTATGCGATTTTTTTTGCTCGATAGGTGCGATGTTAGGCTTTAATTTGCGCTATAAAACGTAAAATTCGACTGATAGGAGCATTTTCATTTTTTTGTTGAGTTTCGGTGTAAAAGTTGAATATTTCAAATATGATTTTTTTATAATTTATCATTATTTCTCTTGTATTTTACAACTGATACTTATTTTTTTATTGTCGAACTTAGATCCCGTCAGAAAATGCGAATATTTGACCCCTGTCAATTTTTTAGTCCGAATATTCACAGGGGCCAAAGGTTGGCTTTTTTGGGACGAGACGAGTTGTTATAAGGATAAAACTGAAAAGGAATATTTTGAAAAATGCCCAAATAGCATTCTTGGCTATCGATAACATTTTAGGTAATTCAACTTTTATTTTTGGTTTGAGATGTATGTGTATTTTATTTTTATCCCTGTAGTTTATTCGTGACAATTGACCCCAAAAGTGGCAGTAATATACACTGTAGACTGGTTATAAAACTACCCACATTGATCCTATACTCTGAAGTCTGGTTATAAAACTATCCACATTGATCCTATACTCTGAAGACTGGTTATAAAACTATCCACATTGATCCTATACTCGGAAGACTGGTTCTAAAACTGTGGAACATTTCACTGTCACTTTGTGGTGGTACTTAGCTGTATTTTTGTGTCGCAGATGGTGGATAGTAAAAAATGTATGTCATTGAGCATCAGTGATGTTATCCGTACGGTAATTACCCTCTTTAACGGTAATTTAAAGAAATGTGGATTTTTAAAATACATATACAATACATACTTACATACGTATGTAGGATTTATTCGGGTATGTTCTAGAATCCGAATCCACTCGAAAGTGGATTACTTCAGCATTTTTGGTGTTCTACATTTCATATCCACATGTTTTTATTCGTTTTCAATTAGAGTAGTAAGGGGTTGGTGAAAGTAAAACGAATCGACTTTAATTCTAATATGTGATAACATTTTTAACAAGAAAAAAGATCTAGTTTTAAGTTTGGAATGGTCTTTATCCAATTTAATCAAAAATATATCGTTACCTAAAACGCAAAAGACCCTTACTAACCCAAAGTTAAATATCGACTTTTTTATTAGTTTTGATGTAATTATAGCTCATTTGTAACGCTTTTTATGTTATTTTCCGACCATTTGTTTTTTTCAATCGATTTAGCGATCTTGAACTAGTTTTGGGATTGTTTCAAATTTTGCAATTTTTTGCGAATATTAGCCATGTTCGTCATAAAAGCGGTTTGTTCCTGTAAGTTTTCAGATTCTTTACAGCTTTAACGATTTACAATAAAAAGTAGACTTTGTCATCATGCTGCTGTTAGGAAATTTTTGGAAATTTCCGCTAATTTAGCAATTTTTACAGAATTTTTGCCACTGCTAATAGTTTTAGGGACTTTTAATCAATTTTATGGCTTGTTTAGGACATCCCCTTGTTAAAGTGGCTAGTCATTTGGCTAGCTTTCGGACTGGTTGTGTCACAAAGTGGCTAGTATTATAACCAGCTCGGAGACAGCCACATGAACTATAGAGTAAGGGAATGGTTTCGTAGACACAGCTAATTAACTAACCTGCTTGGGACAGATTTATAGTTGGTATAAGGAGACAGTTAAGGGTTAGCCAAGAAGAACCGGATTATGAACTGTCTTTTTGTGGCCTCTTGGTGACAATTTACCCCCTCGTAGGACATCCCCATGTTAAAGTGGATAGTCATATGGCTAGCATTCGGACTGGTTGTGTCATAAAGGGGCTAGTATTATAACCAGCTCGGAGACAGCCGCATGAACTACAGGGTATATATTAATACAAATATATGTATACTTAAATCAAAAACCAACTATACCCTGTAGTTCATGTGTCTGTCTCCGAGCTGGTTATAATACTAGCCCCTTTGTGACACAACCAGTCCGAAAGCTAGCCATATGACTAGCCACTTTAACAAGGGGATGTCCTACGAGGGGGTAAATTGTCACCAAGAGGCCACAAAAGATAGTTCATAAGCCGCTTCTTCTTGGCTAACCCTTAACTGTCTTCTTATACCTGCCAAGCCACTGCCTTAAAAATCCCCAAATCATTCCCTTTTTTGTATGAAATAAAAGGCATTTTATAAAATTTTATAATTTATTTACATATCGTTAGCTAAAATGCAAAAGGACGTAACTAACAAAAATATAATTTTACAGGAGAAGCAAAAAACTTTATTAAATGAAAACTATAAACATGTCAGAAAACATGCGTTAATGAGTCATCCATGGAATTCTTTCAACAGTTTCCAAAGGAAACCATTTCATTATATTTTGTTGAAAAAAAAAATGAGTAATTACGTAATTTTTCATTTATAAAGTAAACACACTTGTAGTTACGTCCCTTTGTTTTTTGTTAATAAAAGCGCAATTTTTGATCGCAGAAGTGTTAAATTTTGTGAAGACATTAAGTTCAATGACATTTATAATAATCAATCAAAAACACGATTTTGAATTTTTTGTTAGTTACGTCTTTTTGCATTTTAGCTAACGATATGTAGCTTAAAAAAAACATTTCGTAAAAAAAAAACAAAACAAATTCATTTATTAAATAAAATAAAGGCAAAAATATTTAAATTTTTTTTTTAGCTATTTTTTTTAAATATCGCTTTTTTGAAGACGTATCGCTTCACGCAGTTGATGTTCTGGGCCACCGTCGCAAGCGTTTGGAATTATGGCTTCTGAAATTAAAATTTATCCATATGGACAAAGTATAAAATGTTTTATTTACCTATGAAGACATCAAAAAAGGTTTTCATTTTTCTTAGCGACTGTTTACCGTGAATTCCGTCAATATTTATTAAATTTGTCAATTCAGGTGAAAGGACAAATTTCAAGTTTTTTTTTACACCTTGTGGTGTAAGCAATGATGTTATTGCATTTACCTAGATAAAAAGTAGTTTAAAATATAATACATTTAGGGGCATTATCTCAATTTTCGATTAAAGTGCTCAGATTTTCAGATAATGGCCCTTATAATTGTTATTTTACTTATATGTACTTACATAAAGTTGTCTGTTTTCGTTACATATTTTGCTATTTATAGAAGCAAGCTCTTCTACCGATTTAATGGGGAAATTATTGGCGTCGTCTCTTTGAAGTCCACGAGCCTGCGTGGACATATTTTTAAGCTCAGCTAGGGCTTCAACTATTATTTTCATTTGGTCTGTAATGTAAATAAGTTGGGGAAAAAAGGTCGCGTTTATAAATCTGTTAACGAAATTGTGATAAAAAAGCGTGAACGAAAGTCTACGCACATTTTAATGTAACTTACCTTGCATTTGTCCCAGTTTTAATTCCATAGCATCTGCAAAGAAAAAATTAGAAATAAAATAAAGAAAATAAATTTTTGAAAAAATATATTAATGAAAAGAAAAAGGTGTCAATATAACAAAAACATGTTACCTCTTAACTCATTCATTTCTTTCTTACATTCGCAAGTTTCTTTAGAAGTTGGAGTTTCTGAAATATTTGAAAATGTTTATTTAGCATTTTGAAATACAGTAACCAAAAAATACTCACTTTTACTATATTTAGGGGTATATCTTCTCAACTGAATGGGAGAATTATTTGAGTCGGACATTGGAAATAATTAGGGATGCGATTTCCATGCAAATGCATGTTTTTTGTCGATAGTCGAAGATCGATGTCGACCAATTATCTTTCCAAATCATTAAATTTGCGTTAAAATGGCATCGATTTGTTTTTGCATATTGTTGCATATTTTTGTGAAAATGCATATTTTTGCATATTTTGGTTTTAAATGCATATTTTTGCATATTTTAAAATTTTTGAGTGATATATTTTTTAAATTTCCATATTATAAAATAAATTTATAAAAAAAAATTCACAAATACACAAAAAAGTCTTCCAAAAAAAATTTAAGATCAATAAATAATTTTTTTTTTTTTTTTGGAAAAAGATTTTCAAAATTTAGACAGAAGATTCTTCTATTTTTAACCGATGCAGCACCTTACATGTTTAAGACTGCCAATGAGCTTAAAATATTTTATCCAAACGGTTCACATGTTACTTGCTTGGCATATGGGTGGTCCTGACGTGTAGAGGAAATTGATTCTAACGTGAAAAATATATATATTTAAAGGCTCCTTTACGAGTTACAATTTTTAATGAAATGTATCCCTTGGCACTCTTACCACCGCAGTCAATATTAACTTGGTTAGATGCTGTCGAATGCTATTCAAAAATTTTTAACAATTAAAAAATGTTATTGTAGAACTTGTTGCTACCGGGGCTTATGCAATTAAAAAGGAAAAGAAAATATTAAATTTAAATAACATTAAAAGTCAATTAGCAGTTGTATTTTCCAACTACGGATATATTAATGTAACAATAACTAAATATGAGGAATTGTGGAATGAAGAATATCCCGACCAATTAAAAAAAAATCCAAATGTTTTGCAAAAAAATTAAGGGTTTCAAAAAATAAATCAAATTTCAACTATTTTTGATCTGGAATCAAATGTGGGATTTGAATAAGAAAATTAATATTATCTAAATGAATTGGCATCCTTCAAGTATGCTCCTATAACTTCGGTTAGCGTTGGAAGCGCATTTTCCATGTACCAAATTTTTTTGCGGCCGAACAGACAAAGGCTTACTTTTGATAATAAAAAAAAGTATTTATTTGTTTATGTAAACAAAAATTTAAATTAATTATTTAAACTAAGTTTTAAAAAATATAAGACTGAACTTTTTATTTTGTTTGTTTTAAAAAAATTAAAAAAAACGCCTGTTTAATGAAAATGTTGAAGATTTTAGTACATATTTTTTATTTTTTTAACGCATATTTTGGAGTTTTAAGTGCATATTTTCGATTTTTTAGTGCATGAAAATCTCATCCCTAGTAATAATTGCTGACAATTGAAATTTAAAAGAGGTTGCAGTTAAAAAATTAATGGAGCATTGGTAAAAGAACAATATTATTTGCGTACGGAATTCCAACTGCTTTATGTTCAACTTCTGCCAGCGAAAACATTTCTGCAGTATCAGATGGAATTACGTCTGCTATACAAACTCCTAATGTTATTGATTCGCAAGGCTCGGTATACAAATTACGCAAATTTTTAAATTTCCTTCCTAATATATTGCCTCCTTGTTCTTTGGAAAATGATTGTACTTCAATCGGTGTAAAATCTTTCATGTAGCACAAATTATCTGGATAATTTGTACTCAAGAAAAAATTCTGAAATGTGCATTATTTTCCGTAAGTGAGGGTTCAGCTTTATCTGGCGGAACTAAAAAGCATTCATCTTCTAATGTATTATGAATTTGTTGCAAGATTTTACTTGGTTTTCGCACTTTTTTTTTAAACTTGCAAATAATTTTCAAAAGAATATGAGGATCCTAAAGTTGGGTTATCTACCAATTTCACAGTATCCTTAACTATTTTCTCCAAACAATATTTTAAAATTTTCAACAAATAAATCAAGGAGGTCTTGAGCGGTTTCTAAATTCGAAGAACGCTGTTTTTCTGAATATAGAAGTCTGCAATAATGAATGTAGCAAAATAAATTGGTAAAACAAGTCCTCATGAATTTCATCTTTGAGTACAATAACCCCTGTGTACAGCAAAAATTGCCTAAACTCTGTGGCTTTCCAGTGTAACAAATCTTCTAAGGACCGTGGTTTCCTAGCAAATTCTTTTGGAACGCATTTTCGGATTTCCAGCAGTTTTTGTGAAATGTTGCCTATATTTTCCTTCGGAACTTTTAAACGCAATTTCCTATTTACAATTCGCAAAAGGAATTTTCTCATCACACCTAAATCGATGAGGTGCATAAGATCCAATGGAATTTGCGTAGCCATAGACAAATGTAAATGCTCGAAGGGAGATTTTTTATTTAAAAACTCTGCGGAATGAATGGAGTATTTACGATTTGCAAAATCTGCATCTGTAATTAATGCACCCAATTTTGTTGAATACGTCAAAACTCCATCAATCTTTTTTGCAACTTGAGTGCATTTGGAGCAGCCATGTTTTGATGTGTGTGAAAGAGTGCCACTGACGAAAGCTCTCGCAGGAGCATCACATATAATGGCTCTTATTTCCAAATATAACAGTTTTCGTCCAATCTCGATACCATTGGAAATAAGGTGTGCCAGTTCAGTTATAAATTTACCTAAGTATTCATTACAACTATTCGGCTTACTTCTCCCATATATATACCTGCCGGAAAGACAGGGCAACTATAAACATTGTTAAGCCTAATCAAAACAGGCCAAAGTTGTGTTTTCGAACTTCGAAATAGGGGCAAACCTAAACTAAGTTTTTCTGGAAGTTCAACATAATCTGCAATTTTTTTTAACTGCGTTGCAACCCCAACATGCAAATAATACCCCCAGCTATAGCTACAATATTGGGTTCTATTGAATTTTTAGTTTTATAAAAATTCCCAACATTTAAATTTTCCTCCTGAAGAATTTTATATAAATTATGTGCGCACTCGCGACTGGGTCTGTATTTTTTAAACCAATTTCTTAATTTTCCACTCAAGCTTTTCGTATCGTTAGCCGGCAAAAAATTGTTTGTATTACAATATTCAAAATGCATTATATTTTTTTCCGTGTTGCTATCTATAGCACTTTCCACACATAAACCAGCTGATTCTATTTCCACACACAATTCACTATGTTTTTTTAACCCAGCATCCATAAATGTTTTAACAAACACTTCTTTTTCATGTTTTATTTGCCTTCTTATATTTCTTTTACTCATAATTCCTGTTTCAGTTTTATTTTATTTAATAAATATTTTACCAGTTTTACCACTTTTATTTAATTTAACATTTATAATTTATTTAATTTATTTAATTTAACTCAAACTGACAAATATTTCAAAATTCTTGATTTAAAAACAAACAAAAAGTTAAAAATAAAATTAATAATATACAAAGTAATTTAATTTTTCATATTTTATTGGTGTTACGAAAACGTTTGCAGAAGCATAATGTTCTTAGCTTTTTGTTATTACATGATTTATTTTAAAATTGAAAATCAACCCTCAAAAGCTAAAACAATCAGGTTTGTTCTAGGTTTCGACTCGAATTGAAAACGAAAAATTTTTTGAATCCGCAAAAACTCGGTAAAAATTGCTAAATTAGCGGAAATTCCCAAAAATTTCCTAACAGCAGCATGATGACAAAGTCTACTTTTTATTATAAATCGTTAAAGCTGTAAAGAATCAGAAAACTTACAGGAACAAACCGCTTTTATGGCGAACATGGCTAATATTCGCAAAAAATTGCAAAATTTGAAACAATCCCAAAAACTAGTTCAAGATCGCTAAATCGATTGAAAAAAACAAATGGTCGGAAAATAACATAAAAAGCGTTACAAAAGAGCTATAATTACATCAAAATTAATAAAAAAGTCGATATTTAACTTTGGGTTAGTAAGGGCCTTTTGCGTTTTAGGTAACGATAAATTTTTGATTAAATTGGATAAAGACCATTCTAAACTTAAAACTAGATCTTTTTTCTTGTTAAAAATGTTATCACATATTAGAATTAAAGTCGATTCGTTTTACTTTCACCAACCCCTTACTACTCTAATTGAAAACGAATAAAAACATGTGGATATGAAATGTAGAACACCAAAAATGCTGAAGTAATCCACTTTCGAGTGGATTCGGATTCTAGAACATACCCGAATAAATCCTACATACGTATGTAAGTATGTATTGTATATGTATTTTAAAAATCCACATTTCTTTAAATTACCGTTAAAGAGGGTAATTACCGTACGGATAACATCACTGATGCTCAATGACATACATTTTTTACTATCCACCATCTGCGACACAAAAATACAGCTAAGTACCACCACAAAGTGACAGTGAAATTTTCCACAGTTTTAGAACCAGTCTTCCGAGTATAGGATCAATGTGGATAGTTTTATAACCAGTCTTCAGAGTGTAGGATCAATGTGAATAGTTTTATAACCAGTCTTCAGAGTATAGGATCAATGTGGGCAGTTTTATAACCAGTCTACAGTGTATATTACTGCCACTTTTGAGGTCAATTGTCACGAAAAAACTACAGGGTAATCTATGAACAATTTTAAATTAAATAATATTAGTAAAAATTTCTTCTAAATAGCTTTGGGTTTCATTTTCCAGAAGTTGTTTAGCTTCTTCCTCTAATTCGATTGAGGTTGATTTCCATTTTTGTCGAATACTGGACATATATGGATCTGATGTGCACAACAAAATAGTAATAAGATCTTCATTAGTACAACATCTGGACATTTTTCTTGTGTTATGCTCGCGGAAGAATCTGTAGTCTTTGTTTCTTTTTTCTTGCGCTTCTTCAGATAGATCTCCAATTGGTAGCATATTGTGTTGAACTATTTGTTCCCCATGTTATAACATTTTATAAAGAATTGCTGTTTCATTTGCATACTGGCCAAATTTTTTTGCATTTATCTTTCTGCTACATGATATAACTTGTAAAATGATCTGGAATCGTCTTATTAATTCAAAATGTGCTCCTGTGATAGATGCTTCAGTTTCTGGATCGGAAAAGAATCTCCTTGCAGTATTTCCATCATTTGAATTTCCTTCTCCTTGTTTTGGCTGATCAATTATAAGGCCTAGGTGAAGGTATTTTTCTTGAATTTGTTTTTTTGTTTGCTTCCTTTTTTCCACATTTTCTTTGTTTTTTCTCACTGTTTCGCCTAACGGGCCAAATTCCAAATCATAGCCCAATTTAAGAATATGCTCCATAAAACGAATTATGGTATGAAGAGGGGACATTCCAAATTCGTATGCTTCATTGAAACTATTGTCGTGTGATGGGGGTTGGCTTAATTGACTTGATGTCTTTTTGCATATGGTACAGCTTGACGAAGACTTTGTTCGGTTAATGCTTGTGCAACTTTTCCATCGATCATTGTAAGGAACATTTGAAAATTAATTTCAATGCATTGGTCATCAAATTTAAATATTGCCGGTTGAAGTTCTTTTATTTTTCGAACTTCTTCAGTTATGACATCTTTAGTTTCCTTTTTGTAAACAAACTTTATTGGTCTGCAATACTTTGTTGAAGAGGGAATTTCGTTTTTCCATACATCCATATCTGTAACTCTACTGGTTGACGGCTCTAAGCCAATATAAGTTTTTCTTAAACGTAATGGAACTAAAGATACCATGAATAAGTTAGCATCAGATGAGTTTTCTGCATTACATTGCTTGTATTGTTTCTGACCACATCCCCATTTAGAAAATAAAGTGATGCTGCAATTTTTAAGTTTTTTTAAACAGTCAGCATCAAGTGTATTTAATAATCGTTCTGCAGTGTGTTCGAGAAGAGCCTGCAATTTTACTTCTGCTGAACTTGAAGTTACACTAATAGCCGTTTGTGAAGGTAAGCACTCTTTTTTGACAGAAACTAAATCTCGATATGCTGGAAAGATTCCACAATTTTTTTCATTGGTTCGCTTTCTCAGTTCTGTATACTGATTTTTTGTCAGTTTTAAATCCAAAAATAGTGCAAATGCTTCTTCTGGAGTAAATTTCATTTCTTCAGTTGGTGTAGGCATACTTTTTAAAATCCTCTTTGTGCGTCTAGGGCTCGCTTCCACTATTTTTTCAATTATTGCAATTTTTGTTTTCTTATTTTGCGTTGGTTGAATTTGATGCAGAAATGAATCCCTATACTATGAGAAATTTCTTCATTGATATTTGCAAGCTTGCGTCTTCGTGATCTTTCACTGCAATTGTCAATTTGTTTTGCGGGCCGACCCACTTTTCCAGTTTCCTTAGCGGTTATTGACAGCTTCTTAAAAATCAGATCATTTGTTAGCCATTTTTCGTTGCGTAAGTAAAACTTTTTCTTGTTTCTAGAACATTTAAGGTACCGTTTTCTTAATGTAAATGAAAAACTTTTAATTTTTATCTTATGTATTTTGATTTCTTGTTCGTTGCATAATTTAAAGAATGGATTATTCATTATGTGTAACACAAAATCTTTTTCATCTTTCTGAAAATATATATCTGCGAGAACTTTATAACTGAACTTAGCCATTGTTTAAACAATAATGAAGGTAAAATTATGAATGCATGCATTTTTATACTCTTGATAGAAGTTTTTTTAAATGATCTTTTGTTACCACTTCTTTGAAACATAAAAACCATTTTTTAAATACAAATTTAATCTTTTATTAGCATTTCTTCGAAACATAAAAACCCCTGTTTTCACACTTTTTAAAAGGATAACATACCGGCAATAAATTAACAGGTAACATGTAGGTAATTTTCATGTAAAATAAAACTGCGTGCTGGTTTTTTTTTTACCATTTACCTGCTATTCCATTTCTTTAAATTAAGTTGCAATTTTCAGGTAATTAAACTATGTAGTTTATGTTGCGGCTATTTACTAATGTTTAACCTTTTAACTTACTCAGAAATCTAACGTGTTAGTCTATTTATGTCGCCTATTCGTTTTGCAGCATCCGTTCACCCACAATAAGTTCATAACAATGGCAATACATTTACCTTCTCCAAATTAAATGATAACCTGACATGCTAGATAATTTATGTGGCCTGAACTGCTTTATTTGTCGAAAATTCTTTAAGACTCATCTTCTTTAATTTCAGTAATGTATACTTGCAGGACTTATTTTTTGAACCGAATATCTTACCTTGGGTCACAGAAATTGCTGTAGTTCTCAAGGTCGTATCCAGACGTGTGTACAATGGGGTATAGAAATGTAGGTTAGATTCTGGACTACAAGAGAGTATAGATTTTTTTTGACGCGTTTTGACGGGCAGGACTTATGCTCTATAAAGTAGGAAATTTCCGGGAAATTTAGACATTAAAAAAAAAAAAAAAAAATTAAATAGTTTTAGATTTCGCAGAGTTTAATCCTTTAAACCACGTGTAGCTAATAAAATAAACTAATTCACAAAACTTATTCTGTCAAAAAATCTTAAAAAACAAAAAGTTATGAGCATTTCAACTTCAAAAATTGACTCAGAAATTCAAAACTATAACCAAATATTGAGAAAGTCCATTGCGGACCACCCTGTTCTCAATGAAATAGTTGAAATAGGGTTGAAATTTTTTGGCTCCCGAGGTTCACTAGTATTTACTTTCACATGAATAAAAAAAATTTAAAATCGGAGAACACAAAAAAAAATTATTTTGGCCGCCTTCTCTAAATATGAACCAGTGTGCGGCGCTACGAGCCATACACCGCGTGAAACAATAACCTTTGGTGAGCACTTAATTCATGTTTTGCTGTGGTGAATTGGCCACCTAGATCGTGCGATATCACGCATTTGGACCTTTTTTTTTGGGGATATGTAATGTCTGAGGTCTTCAGGAATAAGTCAGCTACGATTGACGCTTTAGCAACTAACACTACATAAGCTATTCGCGAGATACCAGTCGCTATGCTCGAATGATTTGCCCAAAATTGGACCGTCCGAATGGACCACCTCAGACATGGCGGAATTGGCAAGTCATGGCCAATGTTTCCATGATATCATTTTCAAACAGTAAATGCCATAAATTTTAAGTTAACTTTCAAATTTATGTGTTTTATTTTACTTTATAACCTCACGATAAATCACCCGATATATGTATCTATTAACCATTATTTTTTATCATCCATGCTTAGCCCGAACCTGTGCGTGGCGGATAATCGAGGTTAAACTTTTTTTTTTAATTTAAATAAATGCCTTTTTTCTATTTTTCTTTAATAAAATGAAATGAATTACATAGTTTCAGTTTATAACAAACTGAATTTTTTCCATATTTACAATCTATAGGAGAAATAAAACAAAAATGCGTAATAGTGCCCAATGTTCGATTAATCGAATACCATTTTTCTCAAAAAAAACTCTGTAGCTTGGTGCTAAAAGGGTCAATGTCAATATTTTTCTGTTTTGAGTTAATCGTTTCATTATGTGTATTATTTTACTCTCTTTTATTTTTCTGTATCAGCCAATGTCTTAAGTTAACCCAGAACAGTTTAATGAGGTTTTTTAGACATTGACTGATACAGAAAAATTTAAGTGAGTAAAATAATAAACATAATGAAACGATTAACTAAAAACAGCAACAAACATTGGCCCTTTTAGCACCAAGCCACAGAAATAATCTAAAACAAATTCGGACTTCAGGTTCGTGTTTCTAAGCCCCAAATTATCATTCAACCACCAAGTTTTATAAAGTTACTCGAAAAAAAAAATCGCTGGGACGAAATGGGTTAATAAAACGCACGTACATATACATATGTAATTTAACTTTATTTTTGTATACATATATTTTTACATAGTTTTATTTTTAACATATTTTGTTTGAAATATTTCACTGCATTGGAAATAACAGTAAATAAACAACGACAAAGTAAAATAGTCCCACAAACCACCTTGATAGACGCTTTTCATTAAATAATTTCCCACTTCCAATCCGCCTATACAGTAACTACTAACAAATGCAGCGGGAAGATAGATTTGTGAACCTAATAGTGCATTAAAACGCTGAAGTCCTCTGTCAGTCAGCTTTAACTTATTTTGCATAAAAATAATGTATTTAGGCGATTTGACTAAAGTCTTTACAAAATTTTCACTAAGTATACAACAGAAATTCAATGCGCTCCATGTGAAAACAGATTTATAATAACCATGCCATAAAAACACAAATGCAAACGTAGCAGCTGTTGCAACAGTTTTTCTTAACGTCGATGAATTTTTGCTGCTCATTTCGGCATATATGTTAGAGAACATGAACTCATAAAAACCTTCGTCGAAATATTTCCACATCTCTGAAAAATAATGGATTAAACTAATACAGCGAGGTTTCCGAGGTGGGTGTAGTCCATCGAACTGGGCAAAAGCTATACCAAGACCATATGCAATAACGTACAACATGAAGAAAAATATCCCCATAAAATAAGCCACAGCAAATAGACCAAACTTTGTGTTTAAAACTTGTACAGCGCTTATATCGACAGCCATATAATGAACATAAACAAAGTGTGTGGCTGTTTCTAAAACAAGCCACCAAATGAACACTCTGATTATCTGCAAAATAAATAGTCTAATCTTCTGTATTTCCATTTGATTATTTGTATTAACAATTACAATATAACGATGATAACCCATAAAAGGTCCATTTATTAGACAGGGAAAATATAAAGTGTAACCCAAGAAGTGTGGCAACGTGTATTTGCTACTGAAATTCGCTTCGTGTATTCTATATGATTTTTCCCGTTGCAAACTATAGCTACAGCCGCGTAATATGGACCAACATAATGTTATTACTACATTTTTAAACTCTACGTATCCCAGATTCTTGCGCAACAAACGATTCGATTTAATATATATCATAGCAATCATCCATGCCACAGACAGCAGCCACGTCAATAGTTTTGAATTTCTACGGGCAACAAAATAATATGACATTACCAAGCATCCAATTAGAGCTATTGAAATAAGTTGCATTGTCGATAATAATATCAGCATACAAACGATTGCATTTGCTAAGCTCTGCCATTTAGCTTTATATTTTCGGATCACAGTAGTAACTGCTAAATGAAAAATATACCAGGGCCAGAAAATTTTTATACATTCTTTAAAACGGTGCAGCTCAAAATCTGTATCATCTTTAAATGAATTTAATATTGGCCATCCTTTGGAAAATTTATACACAGATATCTTCAATATTTCATGCCGGGCTTCAATCATCATCCATAGTTCATACACCATATAAATAAAATATACACTCAAATATACAATTATTTCACTTTTGTATAAATTTAAATTTCTGCTTTGCATTTTAGAGACACGACACGGCACCAGATTAATTATGTATGTATGCACACGTTAACACATTTTTCTCTTAGTTGTATAATATTTTTCAAAACAAGTACGTATTTATTCAACCAATTAGAATAGAAAAATGTGTTATGTATTTCAGCAGCATTTGTAAGTACCTTTGTCAAAAAAAATTAAAAAATAGTATCAAACAAGTAAGAGTGCTATTTTCGGCTGTGCCGAATCTTTGATACCCTCCACCGACAGATCGAATGTTTAACCCATTTCTTACCGCCGTGTGTTTGAACACACGTTTATAATTTCTTAACTTTGAGGAATTATAAATCACAGATAAGTATAAAAAACTTAATGTGTGTGTCGTGTATATTAAAGTTTGGTGCCTTACCAACAAAAAAAATATTTTTGTAAATTTTTGCAAGCTTCCCCCCTTTCACAAGAGGGGGTTTAAAAAGTGTCCAAAATAGGCTCTTTTTAAATCAATTATATTATATATATAAAATAATCTGAATTATTATATATGTATTGCCGTGTGTTACGATATCTCCAAAAAGCAACTTAAGGCCATTTGCCCATCAAACTGGTTAATATATGTGCCGCTAGGCGGCAGTAAATACCAGCGTGTGTTTCACCACACGTTGGTACTGAAAGTGAGATTGATTCGACAGAGTTTTTCTTATATTTTCTTTGTGTGACTGCATTTTATGTTTTTTTTTTTTTTGAAGGGAATAAAATATTGTGATTAAAAATTGAATTTTATTAACATTGAAGAAACTTAGGCCTTATTAGCTTGACAAAAATAACATTCATAAATTCATCACTCTGGCCAAAGAAACAACTACAGCAATTGAAATTATTTAATTTGTTTTGTAATTAAAGTCAGATTGGCTAAAATGTCACGCGAAGAGTACCCTACTGGAGCGATGATGAACATGAACATCAAGGTGAAAGAGCGTTCGCGTTTGAAACTGCTATTTATTTGTTCCCCGATAATACTGTCGGTGATTCGGATACGTGAAAAACAATGCGTTTCGGATATAAACTGTGGACGATTTGATTAAACATTGGCTACATGTTTCCTTTTGTTCCATACTCGTTTATCCGTTTTTTTTTTCAATAAAAGTTTTAGACTCGATGCATCCGCCATAATAGAACTATTTTCACATTGTGAACATAAAATGCAAAGCAATTCTAGTTTGTAATTTTTTGTGTTCCTCCCATTACTTGCTGTACTTGTTGAAAGGGAGAGGATTCCGCGCAAGCAGCACTGTTCGACCCAACCAGGGTACCGGCGCCCCTTCAAAATTGGTAAAAAAAAGCCTTGAAAAAGTACAATTCCCGACTTTGCATTCGATATACGAAATAACGTTCTGGTAATTCGTTGGACGGACAATTCTAAATCTACACTCGCAAATAATTAATACGCAATCGATCCAGTAGTAGCAGTTCGTGTTCGTGTTTAACAGCCCCTCGCTATCAAAAATTACAACGGGCATATGGGTGGCGTGGATTAACATGGCAATGCGGTTGCCAAAACTGCATTTCTTCATAGCAGCTTCGCAAAACGCGAATCCTATCTTACAAATTGACTTCAATAACTCGGTGTCCAAGTCTCTGCTGCTTTCGTCGGAGGATGCAATAGAGGGAATCGAACCTTCGCCTACAGAGGATTCATTCACTAATCGTTAGCAACAAAACTTTTCGATGGTAGACAGCTTGCATTTTCCTTTCAAAAGCACCAGTCGTCGCCGTTGCGTTATGTGTACAGCAAAAGTCACTATATTTTAGTGTGAGAAGTGCAACGTCCACATACACCTATACAATTGTTCCACAGAGTCAAACAATTTTATATACAACACCGTTCCACACGTTCAAGGAATACGTACCATAAAAAAACATAAATAACTAAACAAATTTGTACACAACAAAAGATTGCAAAACACTTAACAGTACCAGCGTGTGGTCAAACACACGGCAATTTTCGGAAAAACTACTCGTCGAAAAAAAAAATTTTTTTTCAGAAAATGTTAAAAATGGTATTATAAGACGTTCCTGATATTTTCAACAAAAAATTTCAACGTTTAAATTTTTGGTAATTAACCGGTTAAGGAGTAATATCTGTATGATGTATATTTATTAATATTATCTAAAACTGTGACAATTTGTTATTAATTATGGTTTTAGGCGACTAAACTGTTTTCCGGTAGTAGGGTTTATATGGGGCCTAGGGTAAATTACGGACCGATCATCACAAAATTTCACAGAGTCATTTCTAGTAGTGCTGGGAAACTATCGATAGTCTCAAAATATCGAAAATATCGATAGGAAAAATATAAATATCGATATTACACACACAGTTTTTTGCCGCAAATTTTTACTTACTATTATTAATTTGCGCTGAATTACCGCAATGAATACAAACAACAAGAATGACAAGTGGTATACATTGCTTAACAGTGCTTTTTACTGCTAATTAAAGGCCTTTAAGTCGAAATTTGTACATGTTTTATAGGAACTGAAATGTCAAATATTTTTGTAATGTTGTAAAACAAAAAATGCAAATCCAAATGCAATTGCAAGCATAGGACAAAACAATGAACGACCATTAGAGGATAAGTCCGCTAAATTGATTACCTTTTTGGGTTTAGAATTTAGAAAATTTTTAAAGTTTCAATGGAATATCTTATACTCCCTGTTACTTCGGTTCTTTCAGAAAGGTACTTATCAATTTTTAAAAAACTGCCATCTCAAATAACGTGCGTATATACAAAAGTCTCATACATTCAACAAAGTGATAAAAACAACGGACTGTAGCCTTATAAAAAAATAATTTAAGGTTTCCTGCGCAAGTACAAACATTACCAAGCATCCAATTAGAGCTATTGAAATAAGTTGCATTGTCGATAATAATATCAGCATACAAACGATTGCATTTGCTAAGCTCTGCCATTTAGCTTTATATTTTCGGATCACAGTAGTAACTGCTAAATGAAAAATATACCAGGGCCAGAAAATTTTTATACATTCTTTAAAACGGTGCAGCTCAAAATCTGTATCATCTTTAAATGAATTTAATATTGGCCATCCTTTGGAAAATTTATACACAGATATCTTCAATATTTCATGCCGGGCTTCAATCATCATCCATAGTTCATACACCATATAAATAAAATATACACTCAAATATACAATTATTTCACTTTTGTATAAATTTAAATTTCTGCTTTGCATTTTAGAGACACGACACGGCACCAGATTAATTATGTATGTATGCACACGTTAACACATTTTTCTCTTAGTTGTATAATATTTTTCAAAACAAGTACGTATTTATTCAACCAATTAGAATAGAAAAATGTGTTATGTATTTCAGCAGCATTTGTAAGTACCTTTGTCAAAAAAAATTAAAAAATAGTATCAAACAAGTAAGAGTGCTATTTTCGGCTGTGCCGAATCTTTGATACCCTCCACCGACAGATCGAATGTTTAACCCATTTCTTACCGCCGTGTGTTTGAACACACGTTTATAATTTCTTAACTTTGAGGAATTATAAATCACAGATAAGTATAAAAAACTTAATGTGTGTGTCGTGTATATTAAAGTTTGGTGCCTTACCAACAAAAAAAATATTTTTGTAAATTTTTGCAAGCTTCCCCCCTTTCACAAGAGGGGGTTTAAAAAGTGTCCAAAATAGGCTCTTTTTAAATCAATTATATTATATATATAAAATAATCTGAATTATTATATATGTATTGCCGTGTGTTACGATATCTCCAAAAAGCAACTTAAGGCCATTTGCCCATCAAACTGGTTAATATATGTGCCGCTAGGCGGCAGTAAATACCAGCGTGTGTTTCACCACACGTTGGTACTGAAAGTGAGATTGATTCGACAGAGTTTTTCTTATATTTTCTTTGTGTGACTGCATTTTATGTTTTTTTTTTTTTTGAAGGGAATAAAATATTGTGATTAAAAATTGAATTTTATTAACATTGAAGAAACTTAGGCCTTATTAGCTTGACAAAAATAACATTCATAAATTCATCACTCTGGCCAAAGAAACAACTACAGCAATTGAAATTATTTAATTTGTTTTGTAATTAAAGTCAGATTGGCTAAAATGTCACGCGAAGAGTACCCTACTGGAGCGATGATGAACATGAACATCAAGGTGAAAGAGCGTTCGCGTTTGAAACTGCTATTTATTTGTTCCCCGATAATACTGTCGGTGATTCGGATACGTGAAAAACAATGCGTTTCGGATATAAACTGTGGACGATTTGATTAAACATTGGCTACATGTTTCCTTTTGTTCCATACTCGTTTATCCGTTTTTTTTTTCAATAAAAGTTTTAGACTCGATGCATCCGCCATAATAGAACTATTTTCACATTGTGAACATAAAATGCAAAGCAATTCTAGTTTGTAATTTTTTGTGTTCCTCCCATTACTTGCTGTACTTGTTGAAAGGGAGAGGATTCCGCGCAAGCAGCACTGTTCGACCCAACCAGGGTACCGGCGCCCCTTCAAAATTGGTAAAAAAAAGCCTTGAAAAAGTACAATTCCCGACTTTGCATTCGATATACGAAATAACGTTCTGGTAATTCGTTGGACGGACAATTCTAAATCTACACTCGCAAATAATTAATACGCAATCGATCCAGTAGTAGCAGTTCGTGTTCGTGTTTAACAGCCCCTCGCTATCAAAAATTACAACGGGCATATGGGTGGCGTGGATTAACATGGCAATGCGGTTGCCAAAACTGCATTTCTTCATAGCAGCTTCGCAAAACGCGAATCCTATCTTACAAATTGACTTCAATAACTCGGTGTCCAAGTCTCTGCTGCTTTCGTCGGAGGATGCAATAGAGGGAATCGAACCTTCGCCTACAGAGGATTCATTCACTAATCGTTAGCAACAAAACTTTTCGATGGTAGACAGCTTGCATTTTCCTTTCAAAAGCACCAGTCGTCGCCGTTGCGTTATGTGTACAGCAAAAGTCACTATATTTTAGTGTGAGAAGTGCAACGTCCACATACACCTATACAATTGTTCCACAGAGTCAAACAATTTTATATACAACACCGTTCCACACGTTCAAGGAATACGTACCATAAAAAAACATAAATAACTAAACAAATTTGTACACAACAAAAGATTGCAAAACACTTAACAGTACCAGCGTGTGGTCAAACACACGGCAATTTTCGGAAAAACTACTCGTCGAAAAAAAAAATTTTTTTTCAGAAAATGTTAAAAATGGTATTATAAGACGTTCCTGATATTTTCAACAAAAAATTTCAACGTTTAAATTTTTGGTAATTAACCGGTTAAGGAGTAATATCTGTATGATGTATATTTATTAATATTATCTAAAACTGTGACAATTTGTTATTAATTATGGTTTTAGGCGACTAAACTGTTTTCCGGTAGTAGGGTTTATATGGGGCCTAGGGTAAATTACGGACCGATCATCACAAAATTTCACAGAGTCATTTCTAGTAGTGCTGGGAAACTATCGATAGTCTCAAAATATCGAAAATATCGATAGGAAAAATATAAATATCGATATTACACACACAGTTTTTTGCCGCAAATTTTTACTTACTATTATTAATTTGCGCTGAATTACCGCAATGAATACAAACAACAAGAATGACAAGTGGTATACATTGCTTAACAGTGCTTTTTACTGCTAATTAAAGGCCTTTAAGTCGAAATTTGTACATGTTTTATAGGAACTGAAATGTCAAATATTTTTGTAATGTTGTAAAACAAAAAATGCAAATCCAAATGCAATTGCAAGCATAGGACAAAACAATGAACGACCATTAGAGGATAAGTCCGCTAAATTGATTACCTTTTTGGGTTTAGAATTTAGAAAATTTTTAAAGTTTCAATGGAATATCTTATACTCCCTGTTACTTCGGTTCTTTCAGAAAGGTACTTATCAATTTTTAAAAAACTGCCATCTCAAATAACGTGCGTATATACAAAAGTCTCATACATTCAACAAAGTGATAAAAACAACGGACTGTAGCCTTATAAAAAAATAATTTAAGGTTTCCTGCGCAAGTACAAACATTCAGTCGATAATAATATCGATATATCGATAGTGAAATCTGAAATATCGATAGTATCCCAGCACTAATTTCTAGTCCTTTAAAACTGTGACATACCAATTTCTGTTATGATAGCATTATTAATTATGGTTTTAGGTGTACTAAACTGTTTTCCGGGAGAAGGGTTTCTATGGGGCCTAGGGTAAATTATGGACGGATTTTCCCGAAATTTTACAGCATAATTTCCAGTCAAACAATATAAATTTATGCAAAATCTTATCTCAATCCGTGCCTTGTTCCAGCATTTATGTTATTTTTTGTAACAAAATTACCAATTTTTTTAGGTGGTGGTTCCACATTTTGATTTATAGCTCTAGTCCAACTGAACCGATTTCGCTGGATTTCAATCCCAAACTGCTTAGGATAACTACAAGCAATTTGGCACCAAGTTTGTTCATTTCTTTTAAATTGTTCGAAAGTGAGCGTGTTTTCAACAGACGGACAGACATGGCTAAATCAACTTAGAATTACTCAAGGACCCAGAATATATATACTTTATGGGGTCTGAGATGAATAATAAAAAACTTTCACACGGAATGACAAACTTAATATACCCTCTTTACAACTAATTGTGGTGGAGGGTATAAAAAGAAAAAAAAAATAGTGTAGTCAAGTGACCCAACTTTTGAAATCGATCCCTTCTAATATGGACAAAATTTGAACTATTCTATTGGATAGTAGTTTAGACACAAATTTTCATTTCGTCCCAAACATACTATATAGCAATTTCTTCAATCATTCAATATTTTTTTTTAATTTAAAGCTTTTTTTATTTTTGTTTTTTAAATGGGTACTTTTTTTTGTTGCTCAAAAGAAAGCTTTGGTGTTTTCCCTTAAGGTAGTTTTGGTCGCTTCGTGGAATGTATCGGGATATGTATAAAAAAAAAATGAAATGACTCCTCTGAAGAGATGTCAGGGCAACCTGTCCGAGAAACCTGGGTTCGATTCCCAGTTCAGTCAAGAATTAAAAATTATTAATAAATTTTAATTAATTTCATGTTGTAAAATTCCTTTATTCATAAAAAAAGCCTGATTAAAAATTTTAAAATTTGAATTAAAAACCATGAGGAGTTCAATAAAATAACCATACACTTATTACACTGTGCTCGAAATTAATACCTTTTTAGACAAGCCGGGCACATGGCGTTTTAGCATTATTCGGGTACACTGAATCCAATATTGCCCGTCGTTTTTTTAGGTTTTCGAAATATGTATACCGTTATATTGAAAATGGGGGAGGTTACACAATTTATATTCGTGTAACTCAAAAACGGTTTAGTTTATTGAAATTACTAAAAAAAAATTCAAAATTCCGCAATAAAATTTCCTTTAAGAAGAGTAAACTTTTTAAACGTGGAGGGTTAGTTGTCAAGAGGGTATACTAAGTTTGTCATTCCGTGTGAAACTTTTTTATTATTCTATATATATTATGTCTGTCCGTCTGTTGAAAACACGCTCACTTTCGAAATACTCAAAAGAAATAAACAAACTTGGTGTCAAACTGCTTGTAGTTATCCTAAGCAGTTTCGGTTCAGTAGGATCAGAGCTATGAATCAAAATGTGGAATCACCACCTAAAAAAAATTGATAATTTTGTTACAAAAACTAACATAACTCGTGGAACAATGCACGGAACGATATAAGACTTCGTGAAAATTAGTTCTAATCGACCGGAAATCACGCTGAAAAATTTCGGTAAGATCCGTCCATAATTCCCCCAAGGCCCCATATAAGCCCTACTCCCGGAAAACAGTTTAGTACGCCTAAAATCAAAACTAATAATGCTATCATTACAAAATTTGGTAAATCAAAGATTTATAGGACTAGAAATAAGACTATAACGTTTCGTGAAGTTCGGTCCATAATTAACTCTAGGCCCCATATAAACTCTACTCCCGGAAAAGAGTTTAGTACGCCTAAAACTGTAAAAAATAAGGCTATCGTAACAAAATTTGGTACATCTCAGTTTTATAGAACAAGAAATGACACTGTGAAATTTCGTAAAGATTGGTGCATAATTTACCCTAGGCCCCATATAAACCCTACTCCCGGAAAAGAGTTTAGTACGCCTAAAACCGTAAAAATAGCGCTAATATAACAAAATTTGGTACATCACAATTCTATTGGACAAGAAATATGTAAGACTATAAAATTTCGTGAAGATCGGTCCATAATTTACCATAGGCTCCATATAAATTTGAAATTTATTAATGAAATTAATGTTTTTTAATACCAGAAATCACTCTGCAAAATTTTGGAATGATTCTTTCATAGCTTACCATGGCTCCAATATAAATTGACCTCTCAAAAATCATTTAAGTTCGGCTTAAACTGATACGAATCATGATATTTTACTTAAGCTAGTAAAAATTGCTAAAAAAAAAAATCATTAAACTTTCTGATTGTCGGTCAATAATTTATTATAGGTCTGAACCGCAACCAATTTTAATGGAGATATCTGTATTTATAAAGATAATAATAATAAATATATATCATACAGATATTACTCCTAAAACATTTGAACTGTCGGTGGAGGGTATAAAAGATTCGGCATTGCCGAATATAGCACTTTAACTTGTTTTTAATATAAGCAGTCGTTTTAGAAACATACTTTTGATCTTATTCACAATTATGTAACGGTATATCTCGAAAACAAGAGCTAACCTAAAAAAAACGGTGGGCACCATTGGATTCAGCGTACAAGAATTATCCTAAAACGACGTGTGCCCGACTTGTCTAATTTTGCAACTAGCACAGTGTTATTGTTAACAGCTTAGGCACGAGCTCTATGTTTACATTTGTCCTTTAAGGTGAGCTGAAAAGATCAACGGAAAGTAAAAATAAAAGACAGAAAAAAGAAGAAACATAAAATGCGGAAAAATGAACTTTGGAATTCAAGAAGAATTCTTGACAAAAAGTACTAAAAACAGAATTAAGGAAGAACATGTAAATCAATTAAAATAGATAATCATTCACAACAAATTTCGATCCACCAAGTGGAATAACATTTTGTTTTAAAGATTGATGTTTGACTATTGACTGCCAGCCGTCGTCATAGCGGTGAGCATTTAACGGCAAATAACTCAGAAGCCATTGTGTGGTTACAATCGAAACATGTCAGGGCAACCTGTCAGTGAAAACCTGGGTTCGGTTCCCAGTTCAATTAAAAATGAAAAATTATCAATAAATTTTATTTAATTTGATGTTGTAAAATTCCTTTCTGCATAAAAATAATTTAATAAAAATTTAATTTGATGAAATTAAGCCTGATTAACGGCAATTTCATTAAGTTCAGTTATAATTAATTGCCAGTTATAACTGTAACTGTATAACTGTAATTGCCAGTAAGTACTGTTCACTGGAAGTGAAAGTATTAGTTAGTTTTAACTGAGCTTAATGAAATTGGCCGTAAAAATATTAAAATTTTGATTAAAAAAAAATAATTTCTAACTAAGACGAGGGTTTCTCAATTTTCAGCATATGTATTTTTTTCAATTTTGTTCAATATTTGTGTGTAAGTGTTTCTAAAGCCTTAAAAATAAAACTTATCCTGAGAAACTAGTCAAATTAACCTTTCCGACGCTATGTAACATACCTAACTGGCATTTCATACCTTCGATACTGTAAACCCTTCAATATGTTAATCCCAGGTATAAAATCACTTTTTTATAGAAATGTTGACAAATTAAATTTTTTATTATTAAAGTAATTTTTGGGAATACAAAATTTTTAATTAACAAGATTTTGTTTGTCGTGCTTAATTCCCAATTTTTATTCTTGATAAAAACACTGAAATTTTTTGTTGAAGGGATAAGCTATTCCTATCACTGGTTGCTTAGGCCAGATCATCAGGAACTTTATCCAAAGTTTTGAGAAAAACTAAAGATATTATACAAATTAAACTGTTAAGCGAACAAGAATTATAAGCACCAGTTTTACTTGTAACAATACACAGTACAACAGCCAATCTGGGGGGTGAGAAATTCCAAGTCAGGGTGATGGTACTAGGTCAGTATAGTAAAACCCTCAATGGGTTTGGCGTTCGTATGTGTCAGTTTTTTTTTTATGACATTTAAAATTTTTTCCTTATCTTGATGTTTTTTTGTTTAACATTTATGTACTACATATATTCTGTAAATTTGTAGTATATTTTAAAATGCATATTGTTATTCATTAATTTTAAGTCAATATTGTTATTAGTCAGTAAGGATAATATCCATTGATTAAATAAATAAATAAATAAATATGCCCTAAAATAAAAAAAAATCCCTAGAAAAGGGGAAATCCCCTACTGTTGGCATCACTGAATGTGGGTGTATTCTTTCAAATAACAAACAAAAGTCCGACGATTTTCACCGATCGCTTAAAAAAAGTCACAAAAATTGCAGTGCAGGTTTGTGATAAAATCTGCTGCATACATCCAGGCTTGAACATTTTTTTGCACTTATCAATTATAATTCTCCACAAATTTATATTCACCGGCAAAACTGTTGATTATAAAGAAAAACGTTATATGAACGGATTAAAGAAATTTTGAGTTTGTTTTAGCAAAATCGGACAAGTGGTTCTCGAGTTATGTTAAACAAAAAAACATCAAGATAAGGAAAAAATTTAAAATGTCATAAAAAAAAACTGACACATACGAACGCCAAACCCTTTGAGGGTTTTACTATACTGACCTAGTACCATCACCCTGACTTGGAATTTCTCACCCCCCAGACAATAATCCCAAAAATGTTCCATAGTGATATCAAAGCTTAGACAAAAACAACAGTGAGTGTTTATTTTCTTACATACATTCCCCACTACAATTGGTTGGAATTCTCCCAACATTATTAGTTGTAAGTACTTGTAATAATAATTAAATAAATAAAGTAATTCACGTCAATTTTTGTTTACCTTGCAACTGTGCAAAATAGCATAGTTGCACTTACTTGACGTTAGCAACCCATTTTGTTTGCACCTTCAGCTTTAAGCTTTTCCGAAACAATTTTTCAAACAACGCACCTTCCATTTGACAATTTTCCAAGACGCATGCATTTGCAATTATTTTAAAAAATATTTTAATAAATTTGAACCGTAAGTTTCTTGAAAATACACAAAATGATTAATTTTATTAGTTTATAAGTCGATTTTATAACTTATCTACTTCAAAACTTTATTCAGAACATACGTATTCCTGTATTTCTGCTTCTTCCATTTTTTACGCTTTTTCTTTTTAAAATTTTTTTATTACTTCCAAAATTCATCTTTTAACACTACAATTTATAATATTTTTCAATTCAAAGAAAAAATGTGCGTTCAAATGGTATTCCTGCGTTGTAGAATAAGTACAAGGTAGTCATTAGAAATTTTGTTCCCAATTTCAAAATCCATATTACGTTAAACGAAAGAAAATATGGAAAAAAAATTAAAACAAGCGTCAAAAATCAAATAAATTATTTTGACATTATATGGGTAAATAATGAAAACTCTCCCTAATGAACATACCTGAAAAGTTGCAAAATATTGATGCTTTTACTCTGATAATCTTTCACTTACTAAGACCCTGACAATTTTGCATCGCTTGTGCGAAATAATTCGCTATGTGGTTGTTGTTATGTTATGCTTGCAAAAGAGCAAAAGTGCAACTTTTGACGTGAATACCTTTAATCTATCTATCTTTCTTCTTCTATCTATCTATATATATAATATATGAAGTATGTATGTATGTATGTGTGTATGTAACGTATGGACTCCAAAACGGCTGGTCCGATTTTGATGAAATTTTCAGGGAATCTTCAGAATATTCAGGCGGGTGACACTGTGAAGTCTGATTTTTGATTTTCGGTCTGCGGGCGGAGGGGCGTAGCAATAATTTGGACGATTTTTTCTTTAAGATGATCGCCATGGTCCAACTTAGATTTATACGAAAAGAAAATTTTGCCCCGCCCAATTTTACGCCCACTTTTTTCGAATTACCTAAAATCAGAAAACGGCTCCATCGATTTGACAAATTTTTCTTTCAAATGTTCGTATTAATCCATTTTAAGTTTTCATCGAAAGAAAAATTTACCACGCCTACTTTTACGCCCACTTTTTCTATTAAGCACATAAGTTGAGAACGGCTTGACCGATTCAAACCATTTTTTCTTTAAAATGATTGCCATGGTCCAACTTAGGTTTTTACGGAAAGAAAATTTTGCGCCGCCCACTTTTTTCGATTTACCTAAAATCAAAAAACGGCTCCTTCGATTTGACTAATATTTCTTTTAAATGTTCGTATTAATCCATTTTACGTTTTCATCGAAAGAAAAATGTATCACGCCTACTTTTACGCCCACTTTTTCTATTAAGCGCATAACTTGAGAACGACTTGACCGATTTGGACGATTTTTTCTTTAAAATCATCGCCATGGTCCAACTTAGGTTTTTACGGAAGGAAAATTTTAAAGGCCGTAAATTTCGTTTAAAGCTCAATTTAAATCGTCTGGTAATACAACACTAATGTTTGCTTAGGGCCAGCAACGCGGACCGGGTCAGCTAGTGTATATATAAAACAGGATGTGTGTATGTATTAGGCTGGTTAAGAAATCGCACTTTTTTTTGTTTTTGTTATTTTTATGTGGACCAACCGAAACATATATTAAGTTCAGTGGAAAAATAAGACATGATTTTTAAAAATTTTTTTTATTAAGATTTAGGGGTCACTACCGGCCCTTAAACTCTGATGTTTTTGAAAAAACTTCTGCTGAAAACCATCTTGTTGACGAATATTTGGAAATATTATGAATTCGTTCTAAAATAATTTTGAATTGAGAGAAAGTCGTTTTTTAACTATTTAGAACTTTTACAGAAGTGGTTTCCTATATCTTTTAAAAACTTGTCAATATCATCAGAAAATGCACGCTTATATGCTGCCGCTGATACTTAATTTATAATGTGTCATAAGCAATCGTTTAGTGAACAAGTGCAAACATCTATTCAGAATAGCGGAGTTCAGTGTTTAGTGCAAATGCAAAATAACATAGCTGTTTTGTTAAATCCAACAAAAAAAAGAGTCCCTTAGATTTCATAAAAAAAGCTACGACAATTTACATTTTCGCAAGACTATTTGCACCACACACTAAACTCCTCTTGTATTCATTGGACGAGTTGCCATTTAATATCAATAATAAACATGTAGGTTTGAAAAATTTTAAAATAGTACCAAATGAGTCACGGGGGTACCAGCGTACTTTTTAGTTTTGAACTGTACCAAAAAAAGTACAATTGTACCAACTTTATCAACCCTAATTTAAATGTATTTTTTTTTTTTTTGGAAATATGTATGTAATGCTGGGTACACACTATGCAACGCGTTTACGCAATCTAGTGAATTAAATTCATTTTCTTTCATTCCAGATTGCATCAACATTAAAACGCTTTGATATTTTGAGGTTGCATTGAAACAGATTGCATGTAGGTTGCACTGTGTGTACCCAGCATAGTAACTAAAAACACAATTTTAAACCTACAATCTAATTTTGTATAAATACCGCAATTACGTATTTAAATTTAAATAGTTTCAAAGTTATTTTCGGGAATACAAAGTTTATTATTAATACGATCTCCGTATGACGTGCTAAATTCCCAGTTTTTCATATTTGAAAAATAGACTGAAATTTATTGTTGAGGGAAAGCTAGCTTCTATGCGCATTTCGCCGGTTTTTTAGACCAGCTCATCAGGAAACCTTTTCCAAAGATTTAAGAAAAGCCAAAAATATTAAACAAATTAAACCCTAAAGCGAATAAAAGCTATTAACACTCTAATGGCCGTTTTCTCATTAGGCAATTATCTTTTTTCCCAAAGAAAAACTGCACATTAAAGAAATTTGGTTTTCTCAATGTCTCATTTGCTTCGATTTTATCGCAAAGCTAACCGCCACTCATCTGCCAATTATTTTTTTATTTGCCGTACAGATAAATTCAATCAGCTGACTCCCAACTTTTACATGTATTTTGAGTGGCATTGCCAGCTGAAAACAATGTTTTTTGTCGGTATATTGAGAAACCCAAAATCGTTAACGGACAGTTTATCGTTCTAATAAATTAATGTTGACATTAAGTAACAGGCAGTTTGTCGATACATTGAGAAAATGGCCATAAGTCTTACTTGTAACAAAGCTTAAACAAAACACCAACAATAAACAGTGAGTTTATCTTTTCTTACATCCCCCTACAATTGGTTGGGTTCTTTCCGACTCGAATTGTAGTTGTAAGTGGGTTAAAAGAAAAAACAAAATTAAAAAACAAACCGCTTCATTATATTGTCTTCGTAAGAAAACAACGAAAAAAAACAATTTGCCAATAGTTTCCATAATAAAAAATAGTTTCTTTTAAAAAACTAATAAGTTTTTAATAAAAAATTTAAAGATTTTTTTCTTCAAAATAAGATTTTTTTTCACCAAAAGACAACTGACATGAAATGCTTAACATTAACACTAATATGATGTTAGTGTTAAGTATAGACTCATCATGTTAGAGGTTTTCTCATGTTATAACACGGTTGTTAATGCAAATGTTTTAACAACGCTTTTATAACATCATGTTATAACAGCAAATCATGTCAGTTGTAGACGGGCAGTTATACAATGTGGCAAGTGGAAGGCAGACAGACGAAGTTTGTTGGTGAGGGGTTGTAGAGGTAGAGTGTGTAGTACATGACTATCTGTACTGGACATTTGTAGACATTTTTTTGCTTCTCTTTTACATTTTTCGGCATTTTCATGTTGTTGCTTCATATCATTTTTCTCACAACAATGTAATTGTAGTATCAATGCCTGTTAAATGTTCATCTCCGTCAACAGCGAAAAAGAACGTAAAGAGGAAAACAATAATTTCTGTCTGCCTATTAATTTCGCGATTGTGAAAGGTTTAGGCAAGTTCAAAAGAGAATAAGAAAAATGTCTGCCTTTCAATTTCAACGTTGTAAATTGGGACTATGCGCATTTCACTGGTTGCCAAAAAATGGCTAAATTTACGGCAAAAAATGAGCTAAAAAATCGCTAAAAGCTTTTTTAAATAAAAACACGTTAAAATTCAATAACAAAACAGAAATAATTTATTTAAAGTTGTTTACGATGAAATTGTGAGTTAAGATCAATTTGTTAAATAAGAATAAACGTAAATTAATATTAAAAAATTAAATCATCGAAAAATTCGATGTCGTTATTGTTCATCTCATAGGAATCACTCATTAGTTTCAAATAATCATAAGTTTTAAATAATTTGAAGGTAAATCATAATCACGACAACATTTACCCAACCTTTTGAGTCCAGATCTACAATAAAAAACAAGTAAGAAAGAATAGTCGGTTAAACCCGACTTTATGATACGCTACACCAAATTAAGCTCAGTTAGGCGAACGTTGCTGTACCCGTAATGTACCACACCGTACTGTAAGCACGTTGGTGCACTTATAGAACGTTTAAAACGTGTCATATGTTTTCCCATACATAAACAAAAAGCAATAGTATACATAAAACAAAACACACAGTGATGGGAATCAAAAATGTTCAAATGGTGACCGTTGTGCAGAAAAGGTACCACGTGATTTAAATGGTATTAAAACAGTATTTTGTGTATGTAAAAAATGTAAATAACTTAATATTTATATTATAGATTTACAATAAATGAATTTGTATTTTAGCATATCGAGGGTTATTTTTCAAATAGTGCTATCTGAAATTTTTCAAAAATGTGTTTTTTATAGAAACGAGTTCACTGACGGAAGGGTCATCTGTCATTTAAATTTGAAAAAAAAAATTTCCAAAACGTTTTTTTTCATAAATATTGTTTTGTGCTATCTAACACAGACGTGTTCTTTTTTTTTTTTTTTTTTTAAAGTGCTATCTACATAAAAAATATTACTTCATATAGTAAAATGATAAAAAGTGTTATTAAAAAGTAAACATATTATCAATCAAAGGGTTGGAAATTGTGTCTAGATTTCATAAACTAATATAATTTTAAAATTCGTTGTAGAAATTTTGCAAAAAAACTGCAAAAAATTTGTCGATGAGTTTTGGTCTATAGTAAATATTTGTTTATTTATGTGATATATGTGTCGGATTTAGGGCCAAACAAGTTGGATTACACGAATATAACACACATATTATGAAAAAAGAACGTGCACAATTGGAAAAACAACGGGACAAAGTTGAAGCTCAAGAAGGAAGATGTCATGTGCTTACCATGGATGCACAAGCAGTAAAACTTTGTCCCGATATAAACGCATCCGCTACTTACTATAAACAGCGCCTTCAAGTACACAACTTTACAATTTATAACCTCGCAACCCATCACTGTTCAAATTACTGGTGGAATGAAAGTAATGGGGATCTGTCTGCATCGACGTTTATTTCATGTATTATAATTTATTTAAAGATCTATTGTTTGTCAGATACGTCACCAATAATAATATATTCCGCAACTATCAAAATCGTAACCACTATTTATCGAATGCACTGTCAGTTTTTTCTATAGAAAATAATAAGAAAATTGAGCAGAAGTACTTAGAGAAGGGCCATACCCAAATGGAGTGCGACAGTGCACACGCTAAGGTTGAGATGAAGCTGAAAAATCAGACGATTTATTTGCCCAGCGATTATATTAAAATAACAAAAGATGCCAGAAAGACGATCAAAATTGATAATAAAATTGTTAATGCCTTCTGATACTCTTTATCTGAATTGTGATTTCTTTAAAGTCTATACTAGTGACGGGCACATTTGCAAATCCTATGTACGCGTGCATAGGAATAAAAATGATGCTTGTGCGACGTCGACACATCCCAGCGGGAAAAAGGAGGAGTACGTAGGCCTTCCAGAAGGCCTCTGTACGCCTTCTTTTGGATAAACAAGGCCTTCTCGCTCCATTCCATACTCATATCTTTTTTACACGCGTTGTCATTGCGGAGAAGGCCTTCCGCTTTCCTTTCTTCCCCAGAGCTTCTTAAAGGTCTTCAAATAATTGGCTCTTAGAAGGCTTTCCAGAGAATGACTGTCAAAAGGCCTTAGCAAAAAGATTATCTTGAAGGGTTTTTAAGAAAGGTATGTTAAAAGGCGGCCTTTCAATTAATGGCTCTTAAAAGGCCTTTCATACCATCCTTCTACAAATGCATTAAAGGTCATATTGAAGGGCTATCAGTCTAAAACATTAAGGAATATTTCCTTACAAATGAAATTAGAAGACTGAATAGGTTTCATGTACATATCAGATCTCCAAAATAGAAAATGAACACTTAACTTTTTATATATGTATACATATTTTACAAACGTATGTTTATATATTTTATTCAACTTGAAATGAAGAAAGTGACCCAAAATTGTTGGGCTATTTTTCGTTATTATTAAATCACCCAATTCGTTTTTTAATTTTGATGATTTTTCATTATGAAAAATCACCCAAAAATATTGTATGAAAAATAGCCCATTTTTCGGGCCATCTTTCATTTTTTAAAATTTCGTCTTAATCTTACATACTATTTGTCTAAATCATTCATTATCATTATACATACATGGAATTCCTAAATGTTATTTGTAAAAATAAAGGGACATATTCCAAAAAGGTGGCATGTCATAACGTCGAGTGTCATAGTGTCCGTCATAAAGTCATAAAGGCCGTGGACGTTATGTCACTTTGTAAAGTCTCATAAAATCAAACGCTTATAACTCCCGAAAATTAAATTTTTCTTATAACGGTTTTCTGTTCTTAGTTAATATGCATCTTAGCTATGTGTGTGCAGAATTTAATACAATAAGCTTTGGTCGTGTTCATTTGCCAGAGAATAGCTTTTTGCAATTGAAAAAAAATCGCATTTAATTAACGACAACAAATGCACACGCTTACGGTCATACAGTCAAACTCGCGCAACCGCAAATATTCGCTGCTGGTTTGCAGTCATTCAAATAACGCACATCGTGCTTTGTTATTTATACAATCGTTACCTTCGTTTTTTTTTATACAGATTCTAAGGCTGGGTTCTTAAGATCTCAGTTAAACTAGGATTAGTTAATCTGAAAACAGATTTGTGCCACCATTACCAAGTTTGTATCCAAAATTTTTACGGAACAGCTTAATTTTGCTTAAAATGTTGGTCCTTAATGAAATAATAAAAAAAAATCACATTCCGCTGGCAGAATGCGAGTTTCAGACTACGCTAAACCAAGTTTAAACTTAATCCACAACTTAAAAACCCGGCCTAAGTGTTCTGAGCGCAAATGATTGTTTGGTAAAGAAACAAAAAATACAAACGAAAGAGCCAGAAATCAAACAATCATTACTCATGTATTTATTCAGCATTAACTATGTAGTACAAGAAAAAAAAAATTTAAATGAAACTAAACACACATACTTATGTAGGTACACACAATTTCCATAGAAACAAAAAGTACAGTAGTAGTAGTAGTAGGTACAATGTATTTTTGTTATTGTTGTTTTTATTGTTGTTAATTTTGAAAAAGCGTCTCATCGTTGTTTATTGTTGTTGTTGTTAATGTAAACAAAAGTATAGAGAATGTGCTCTTTTGAATTTACTCAGTTGTGTTATATTGCGTGAGCAACAAAAATGCAAATAAAGCACTTTCAATAAAAAACGAATAAATGAAAATATCAAATGTGTACGAAAGGAAAAAAAAATTACCAACGTTGAACTTTGTTTTGCATGTATAGAGTTATTAGCGGAGTTCAGTGTTTGATGCGAATGGTCTTCCGAAAGTGCAAATGCAAAATATTGTAGCTTTTGTTTGCAATCCAACAACAAAATATTCAGAATTGCAATTGTCACATCATTGCTTTTGCGCAACACTAAAACTGTTTAGCTTTTTTTGCTACACGTATTGCGTTTACATAACTGATACTCGAACAGCTGACATTTGTAAACAATAATTTAGAATCGTGAAGCAAAATTTAAGATATGGAGTCGACAACTCTAAATTAAAACTTAAAAAGAGAAAAATCCAACAAAAAGTGGACGGCAGATGAAATAAAAACTGTTTTGGATTAAGCAGTCAGAAAACATAGAGGTTAGTAATAAAGAAAAGTCCGTAATTTTTCAAAAGCAATTTCTTTATTATTATTATTTAGACACCAACAGCTCAAATGTTTAATAAAAAATTTATTGAAAAAAGCGGTATCGATGCAACCTGGGATATTATAAGGTGGAAGGGTACGAAACCTTAAGGCATCTTATAAAAAGGCCAACGATTGGCGTAGTTCTACTAGTGCTGCGATAATATTTTCTTTTGCACTGCTTCGTTGCATTTTAAAACAATTTTACAAAATAATCAAACACCTTTTTGTAAATTTTCACGACCAATAATTCCGTAAAACAGCTGTTATCTAATTTGCATCTAGCATTGCAAAGTTGCTTAAAATACCGCTCACTGTCAATGATAAAATTATTGCACTACCAAACCGTTGCACCCTAAAACGCACCAAACATTGAATACCGCTATTGTAAATTTTAGCGTATGAATAAATGCACAAAAATAGTGAGTTTTGAGGTTCTCTGTCATTTGCGAACTGTTTGTTTAAGCAGCCACACGTATTACAAATTATATGGAAAGAGTGTGTTTTTAAAAAAACTAAAGAAATTGATATTAAAAAAAATATTTGTGTAAAAAATGCAATTTGCTATTTAAAACAGGTTAGTTAATGATATTAAGCAACAAACACACAAAAAAAGTTGTAGCTTTGTCCTCAGTATTTTTTTAAAAGACATGTTGCCTTTAGGCAACATTGGTCCATTATGTTCATAATTTACATAAGAATATTTTGTTCACTAAAAATTAGTGCAAGGGGTTTGGCAAAGTGAAAATTCGAAAAAAATTATTAATTTGAAGAATGTGAAGATGAAGACATCGAAAATGATGCATGAAGTAGACTTTACACCCTCACCCAGAGACTGATATGGTCTATTGTGACGCCTTAGTTAGTGAAAGAATTCTAGTATGAAAGAATACGAGAAGTAAAGAGTGGAAGAACAGGAAAAGAGGAAGTAGTGGAAGATAAAAAATTGGACTGCACAATCCAACAACACCCTACTAAACTGAAAACTGCCTTACATGTGCCCAGTACCCAGTCTTCTGCCGCGCAGCCAGGGCATTCCCATTACAAATCAGATTCTAGAGCCCGCATCTCGAGACATCTCCTAATTCACGCAGGAATCTGATTCCCAGCCACCTCAGCGTGCTGATCTGTAGCCTAGGACAGCGGCACAGAAAGTGCTTACTGTCTCCAACTCCTCTGGGTCCTCACACAACCTACATGTATTCGACAAGTCAGATCCCATTCCCACCGCCATTCTGCCTATCATACAGTGGCTTGTGATAATAGCTATCATGGTCCTGACGCAGGCCCTACTCTTGCCCAGCAGCGCATCTGAATTTGAACTGCTTAGAACCGGTCACAGCGTGCGCGATACCCGTCAGTCCGTTCGGGTCCGCTACGCCCGGTTAGTCCCGTTTAGCGCCCATTCCCTTATTCTTCCAAAGTATAATCACATTTGAGGCCTGACCGCCTGCAAACTATCAGGACCCTCCATTTCCAAGCCTAGTTGCAGTGACCCATATTCACCAGCTCTATCATCACTAGATTCTCCATCATCACCAACTTCATCACCGACATTGCAAGCTCTTGAAAAAGATATTATGTAGCAGAACCCGTAAAAAATCAAATATATGACAAAACTATTCTCTGGGTTAAATAAGGATCAAAAGGACGATGCAGGATATGTCACACAGGCTTTCCACGTTCGAAGTGAAGAAATGAAGAAATTTTGTATTATATCATACCTAAAATATAAAAAAATTGCAATATATAAATGATCAAATATCTTCAACATGCCTTTAAAGTTTACACAGAACTGCCCAATGTTGCCTATAGGCAACATCTTATATATCCTTCTCCAGGATAGGTAGAACTTTAAATTTTATTTTATTTCATATCTAGGCAAAAACGAACTTAACCCTACGGTCAATAACCGGGTACCCGGGTAACTTCTTCAACTTAGAAATGCTCGCAATTCATTCACAATGAAGATGTGGCTATGAAACTCCAAATCGTCGCTATTTAGGACTTAAAAAACATTATGAAAGAAAAAAATATATATATAGCCTGATCTTTGTTTAAAACCGTTTAACATTCGACACCTATGCGAGTCAATGACCGGGTACCGCGGTTCCCCTACAAGTTTTATTTGTTTTTCTCTGCAAATTAGCACGGCTATTTTGACTTTGATTGAAAAAACATATGAATTTTTTTTTTTTAACAACTCTTTTATTGTTCAAATGTTATATTTGTTGGTATCGGCATATTGGAATGTTCCTCTAAATCATGAGTGGTAAAAAAATTATTTATTGTGATGGGGCGCCAACTACCATGGAAAGGACCTGTTAGATCCTTAACGACTCTTTTTCCTTGTCGGTTCTCTGGACCCATTGGTGATTTCCCGGTATATACTTGCTCATCGAGCGGATAGCAGTTTTTTTCATTAAAATCTACAAAACTATATTCCCCAATTTTGCTGGACTCGCATTCGCATTCGCTGGATGTTAACATCGTCAAATCGTATAAAACGCCGCAGTGACCAGAATCTGCTAATGGCCATTGTTACTCGATATAGAGGATAAGATGCGAAGGCACGTAAATCTTTCGTATTATCATTACATGAATGAATCATTATTAAAATCTCAGTAAAGGCATACATTTCATTTAATGTTACGTATTTCCAATTAAGTCGTGGTTTTGTTGGGTAAGTCCCAATGTAGACTGCATATGTGGCATCTGCTTTTTTGATTGTGTATTGTCTGACGCACTATTATGTCCACAATATCTACTCTCAAGTTTTAGCTTTTGAAAGCAATACCGTAGATCTTGCAGGCCCACAACGTTGCCGTAGAATATTAAGTCTTCTAGTTTTGATGGGATAACAAATTGTGCTTTTTCCACACGGCAAATTATTAACTCCGGCATCACTTTCAACTGAAGACTCATCGTAAATATCAGCATTAGACATATTATATTTCCAGTATATGGTGTTTCACCGTCTACTCTTTAAGACAACTGATCATCATCCACGATATCGTCAAAAATAGATCAGTTATATTTAGCTTTTTTTCATCTGATAAATGTTTGTATTTGCTTTATTTTGGAAACTTCACTTTACGCGACATTCTTACCTAATTTTTTATTAAAAATTATTATACCTACAAGGGTAGTAGCGATACTTCTATAAACCGACCTACATGCATATGTAAGAGCAAGAAGCAAATGCTTAAAGTATTTAAAAGCTACAACCATTTTAAAGAAGCACCGTTTTCAAAGAAGAACAAAAAAAATTGCTATGTGTTTACTTTAGCGACTTCTTTTAATAACTACAAATGGCTTTGCGACAGAAGACAAAGTAAAGCGTAGCGATTTAAAACAAAAATCTTTATAATTTGATTATTTTTATATACGGAAATTTATTATTGGCCTATTTTGCAAAACTATCTATATGTAATTGGACTAAAAACAATATTTTCTAATATAAAAGTGCAAAAATCTACAAAGGGGTACCGGGGTACCCGGTTATTGACTAACGTATATTTTGTTGGTTATTGACCGTAGGGTTAACTAACTTAAAAAAAATTTTTTTGAACCGCTCAAAAAAATTCGGGGATGAAAGGGTTAACGATTGCTTAATGTAACCTATATCTCAAATTACTTTTATCGATGTTTACTTGGCTACTTCAGCATTAGACCATGGAAGTGAGAGCAACTTTATGGTCAATTCTGAAATTTCTAAAACCATTTTGTTACAGCCTGCATCCCTCTATTGAAATACTTGCAACCAGAAAGAAACAGCGATGTTTGTGTTGATCCATTTTATAAATTTAATAGTGGAATACTGTTCCTTAATTTTGAAAGATGTTTCAGCGTCATAGTTTATAGCGATTTTCAACATTTGTAAAAGTTGTGATTTAAATTAAAGGCGTTTTAATTGTTAAAAATGTTTATTTTACTTTTATAAATTTTAAAAAGAAAAACGGCAAAAAAATTTTATGGCTAAACAAGTTGAAAAATGGCTAAAAAAAATGGCTAATGGCTAAACTCATTTTTTAATGGCTAAACAGGGTGAAAAATGCCTAAATCTAGGCACTAAATGGCTAAATTGGCAACACTGACTTGTAACAATATCAAAGTTTAAACCAAGGTATATTTATAGCAGGTTGTCTCGGAAAGCCAGCTGGCTATTTTTTATTTGCTTGTTTTGTGATACAAACCGTCAAATGTTGTATAGTAAAAAAGTAAACAAGTTTTTTGTCTTTATCCTTTGTCTTTTTTGTCTCTTTTCAACCCCTCTGCTGTTTGACAGTTCGTATCACATAACAACAATAAAAAGCCCTGTTGTTTGTTTTATTGTACAATTGTTGTAATCTCGCGGCTACCTGCTATAAATATACCTCGGTTTAAACAAAAACATCAACAATAAACTAGGGATGGGCAAATTGAAAAAATATATCGATATATATCGAATCGATATTTTTTAAGAGTATCGTTATTTATTTTTTCAAAAATATCGATATATCGAACGTGTGTTGCTGAAACTATGTAGCATGTAAGTGTTGGGAAAAGGTGGTAGATCCGCATCCATGCGGTGATTGCGCTTAGGTTCTGGCCTCAGCATGCCTTTTATTCCGGCCGTTTGCTCGTCGGCCAATGGGTGGATTCGTTGCCATTGAACCTTACACTTTAAAACCCAAAAAAATACACACTTTATTTAAAATTTGCATACTGCACGTAAATAGAAAGGAATTAAATCACAGTGACAAAAAAACCAAACATTCCCGATAAGTTATCTTTGAGCGTTTTAGGTATATTAACGCAACTTGTTGCCCTCCCAGCCGTGTTCATGAGTTCGAAAATCCACAGTGTAATTATCATGATCCCATATTTTCAAAATCTACCTACTTAGAAGCTAGGAAATCAAAACGTTTTTACTTTAGAAATTCATTATAAATACTCTTTTTATTAATGGAATTTCACAAAAAAAGATTAATGACGTAATAATTGTCTTAAAGTTAGTTAATTTTAATTCCAGATTAGATCGTAGTTATATTTATCAACGATTATTATCTTATATTCTATAAACCTAATTTTCATTTAAATTCAAAATTCTGTATTTTGTTTTTTGTTCTTCTTTTCATCCATTTTTTTGTTATTCTCTTTTTTTTTTTTTTTTTTTTGTTTATAAAGCTTAAGGCCAGTTTACACGGTAATACAATGTATTACGACTTTGTAGAATCAAAATATTATGAAATTCTCTCCGTGTTTAAAAGAAAAAAATAAAAATCTTTTGTAAGTATAGTTCATGTTTACACGGATGGTAAAAGTAAAATCCAAAATAATAACAAAAAATCAGATGGTTGCAGTTTTAAATATTTACAAAAACAACATGAAAATTTCCTGAGTTGATTTTAGTTGTTTTTGTAATCGTAAAAAATGCTATCACCTTCAATATACTCTGTTAAAATACACCTCTGGTGTGATGAGAATACATAAGTTTCTAAAATGGTTTAGAAAAAAATCATTTACCGACCGCTTGTCAGATTTTGTATCCGTATTCTCTCTTACTCAATACATTTTCCTTTTACATGATAAGATTTTTCTCATTCTACATAATCTTTCGACATGTCGTAATACATTGTATTACCGTGTAAACTGGCCTTTATAAGTATTCAAGGGGGGAAACTAACACAATAACATCTACTTATTTCAAATGATCCTTAATTTAGATTCAATCTACCTTTTATAACTGACTAAGATTATCTGACAAACAAAAAAAAAAAATTGAAATGAAAGTTGGCAAGTAATAACTAAGGAATTCCTAAATTTGGAATATTATGTATATAACATTACTATGTTTTACGTTAAATTTTTATTTTATTTTTATTTTCCTGATTCAGTGTGTTTTGCTTTACATGTCAAAAGTAGTAATTATTCTATCTAAAACAATAATTTTCTCAGTACGGTCGTTGGTTTTCATTTAATCAAATATAATATTAATTGTTTCAAAACAAATCATGCAGGAATATACAAACATAACACCAACGAGAATTAGTGAAGAAAAAATAGTTGTTAACTGAGTTGAATAACTTTTATACCCTATCCGGAATATGAAGAAGATTTAAAGATTTAATCATCAATACCCGCTGTACTTCGCGACGGTTTTCTTAAGTGTGTATAATTATTGGTGATTTAAACAAGAATTGGGGTCACTTAATCCGTTGTCCAAAAACTCGTACCTGTCATTTTATCGTTAACATCGATTGTGCCGGTTTTATTAACAGCCACTTCATAACATTTTACCACTCATGCTTCTGTTTAAAAGTTAATGTTGACCAGATAACATAAGTAATGAAAGGTTATGTTAAACTCAGGTGGTTGATGCACAACAATGACAAATAGGAATCTTTGTCTTTTATCCGTCGTCCAATAAAAAGCAAATACAAACAAAATTAATTGGAAAAAAAACTTACATTAGTATTGGTGATCCCTCGATGAAAGTACTTTCACTGGAGCTGAATGACCAAAAGGATTAGAATATGGTGATATGTATGTAATTTTAAGTGTTGTATGTATTTGGATTCCCAGTTTCGTTTGGTTTTTAATTTGAATGTCTTGCTTTTCTTTTCAAGGGGTTTTTGTTAACATAAAATCAGATAGATATACCTTTACTTAAATTTTAAACAACCACTTTCACTTCACAATTATTCTCACTTTTGCTGTGCTATAATTCTTTTTATGACTTTTGGCTGCATTATTTGCTTAACACGTAAAACTGCCTAACCTTTTAACCGAACTGAATTGCATACTGTTAAAGTAGGTATGCCATGTAAAGGTAATTGTAAACCAAAACCGAAAACTTATAAAACGTTTTCTTATTTTTCCCCCGAAATGCGAACTGCGCCCGAAGTAAGAACTAAAGGTGTTGGGAGTTTTTCCTCTTTCCAGATTCTTTTTGTTGTTTTTTCTTAACACTTGATGCTAATTTGCAAATTCAGTATATGTAAATTTTTTTCACTTAATAATAATACCGTCTTCTCAAGATTAAATTTCCAACAAAACAATTTTTGGAGCAGCGCAAGTATCTGCTATAACACAAGGGGTTAGCTGGATGATTTTGTTTTTGTTAAACTGGATATTTTTCCTCCATTGTTGTAAGGCCTTGTTATTTAACCTGTGGGTTTTCCTCTTCAGGAGAAATATAGAGGCAAACTTATGGGCGAGTTTTCCATGTGGGTTTCCTCGCGCCCACTTTAAAACCATGCAGTGTTAAAAGGGTTGAAAAAATTGCACAAGAGGCAGAATGCTTCCTAAGACCGGGTTCACCCTATCCTTACTTCTAGCAAAAGGTGTCCGCTGTAATTTTTTTTCCTCCTACGTTAAACGTTTTTGCCGCACTTATCAAGAAAATTCCTATTCTAACATCCACTAATTTAGCACTTGCTAACGATGCTGTAAAATTGATCAGGCCGGCAAACTTCTTAAAATTACAAAGAGGTTAGTTGCACGTTGAAATTCCGCTTTTATACCCCTTTTACTATTGCAACCGCACACTAATACTTCCGCATCGCATAAAACGCACTACAAAAAAAAATGACCGCCATTACAAAAATCACTGCTGCCAACCTCATACCGACTACTTGCATTTTGTAACCATTTGGTTAATGCTTGAACATTTGCACAATGGGAATAAGCTGAACGATTAGAAGCAAAATGTTTTCATACCAAAAATTTAAAACATGTTCCATCTAAAATTAGTTTAAAGAGGGTAAAATTTCCACTTTCGATCCATTATGGTTGGAAGCCAGTATACAAAAGAAACTACTAGATTCAGAATGCATCTATCGCTACTGCGCCCCTACAACTATTACTAAATTAAAAAATGTATACATATATATATATACAAAATTTTTTTTTGTCAGAGGCTCAAGCATAATTTGAAAGCTTATAGGGTCCAGTATTTTTTAATTTTTTTTTTAGATTTTTAGGTAGAAGTTTAGAGGTCGCGCAAATCAAGTCTTTGTTAAAAATCGGGGGTTTCGGCCTTTTTTCAAACTTGACTCATAACTTTGTCAATAACCACGTTCATTTAATTTTTTGACCGAATATTTCTAAAGAAAATTCCCCAAATTTTATTTCCATATGCAAAAACTTTAAGTTCCGGCAGTATGTTTGTGCATTAAGATTCCACATATTTAGTATTTTTTTAATTTTTTAACAAATTCTGTAAAAAACGCTTTATTAATTTTCAAATTTATATGAAAGGTATTAAAACACGTGACGCGATTTTGAATACCGATAAGTTTGTAACAATTAAGAAAAACAAAAATGGAATTTTGTCCTACAGTTTTCGAGTTACATTATTTTTATAGTTTGTACCTTTAAAATGGTGATACTTTTTTCGTTATAATTATTGTATATTTCCATCAATTTTTATAGTTAGGTTTTAACTGTCATTAATTTCTGACATTTATTGAACTAAACCGTTACACGCTGTCATTTTCACTTTCTATTTTATGTGTGCTCCAGGAGCTATCAATTGGGCTCGCTGGATGATGAAAATTATCTATTCTTTGAAAATATTCATTTTCCGAAACCAGTTGCAGTATTGGTACCTCTGCCAGTGCCCTCGATACGATCCTCTCAATGATCTGAGCCTATTAAAGGAATTGGACAGTTATAAAATTATTAATAAAGCAGTTGCAAAAGCCTCGCTTAAAACTTTTCTAGGTCATCAGTGGTACTTAACTTCGAATTGATGAACGTATCGACACCAAAACTTTGCGCTTAATGACAAAAAAAAAAAACTTGCAGATACTCCATGCAGCGATTATGAAGTAGGTTAGGTTAGGTTAGGTTAAATGGGTAGCCGTCACGAAGACGACTCACTTGGGTCCTTATAGCGGTCCCTTTGTGATACCCCTAGCCAGTGACAAGGGCCAGCCAGTATCCACCAGACTATTCCCCAGAGGTCACCGCAGTCTCGAACCACCCCGATTCCCTGCAGAACAGGGAGATCGATTTCAGTCCCGCATTGGACAAATCGTCCAGACATGGCAATTCCGGTCTCCCAAAATGCCTCAACCTAACGCCCGCCAGACCGGGGCATTGACAGAGGAAGTGAAACACCGTCTCCTCCTCCTCCTCATCATGACAACTCCTGCAGTAGTCATTATACTCAAGACCCATCCTCCTAGCATGAGTCCCTATCACCCAGTGACCCGTGATAACCGATATCACTGTCCTTATCCGGTCCCTGCCGAGACCGAGTAGTACGCGCGTTTTCGCCGCGTCATAGCCAGGCCATAGAGTCCTGGCCATCAAACAGGTATGCTCGCCCTGCCATCTCCCCTGAGCCCTTCTGTACGACTCCCGTCTGATGAGAGTCCTGCAGCGGGCCATTGAAGTGCCAATTAGGCCGTCGACGAACATGTCGTCCAAGAGACAGCCTTGTTTGGCCAGACTGTCCGCAGTATGGTTGCCCAGGAGCCCACTGTGTCCTGGTACCCATGTCAGCGTTACACTGGAATGTTTCGCGATCTCATTTAGAGACATCCGGCATTCCACTGTCAACATAGATGTCGTAAAGACACCAGCCAGAGCTGCAATGGCAGCCTTGCTGTCCGTAAATATACATATATCCCTCGATATACGATAGTACTTCAGCCAGTTTGCCGCCCGCTTTATGGCAGAGATTTCCGCCTGCAGCACACTACTGCCATCTGGCAGCCTAAAAGAGACCCTGATGTCCAATTCTTCGATGAAGAAACCTCCACCCACTCTGTCGCCCATCCTGGAACCATCGGTGTAGACCCGCAGGGTCGGCTCCAGAGATCGCGTATTATCGAGCAGCTCATCATAGCTACCATGATGAACCGTGAACAAAGCACCGAAAAAGGGTTCCGGAGTGCAATAGTCCAGCCCCGCCAGGTCGTATGACGCGTGAAGCGTGACCCTGGCATGACCATAGTTCCGCGTAGACCACAGGCCCACCGCCCCCAGTCTCATAGCGGAAGTCAAGGCCTGTTGTTCGGCCATGATATCAATCGGCAACCAGTCTAGCATAGTAAACAGTGCCTTCGTCGGTGTCGAGCGGAGTGATCCCGTGATCATCAGCGCAGCCAACCTATATACTTTCTCAAGCATCCTGCAGTACCGTCCCCTTTCCACGGCAGGCCACCACACTATGACCCCATAGAAGAGAATCGGTTTTACCACCGCTTCAAAGATCCATTCGACACCCCTGGGGCCCAGGCCCCAGCTCCTGCCCAAGGATCTCTTGAAGGTGTATAAGGCCACAATAGCCCTATCAACCCTCGTCCGAACGTTGAGTTCCCATGATAGTTTGCTATCGAGAATTACGCCCAAATATTTGGCACTGTTCGAGAGCCTCAGCTCCGTGCCGTTTAGCCTAGGAAGCCTAAAGTTGCCAACCTTGTACTTCCTGGTAAAGAGTACCAACTCAGTTTTCTGTGGATTGACACCAAGTCCACAGGAAATGCTCCAAGAGCTTAGAATCTGCAATGCAGATTCCATACAATGGGACAGTGTGTCCAGGTGTTTACCCGCGACCGCCACCGCCACGTCATCCGCATACGCGACGGTTTTTATCCCTAATCTGTCGAACCGACCCAGCAAAGTGTTCACCGTCAGGTTCCACAGTAGAGGGGAGAGAACCCCACCTTGCGGGGTGCCCCTGTGCACAAATCTGCAAACATTAGTAGCACCCATTGTGGATTCAATGATCCTATTATCGAGTAGATTACCAATAAATCTACAAATTACATCGTCAACCCCAACCTCCCTCATCGACTCCAAGATGGAGTTGGGTTTGACATTATTGAAAGCTGCCTCAATGTCCAGAAAGGCCACAAGTGAGTATTCCCGAAATTCAAGGGATTTCTCAATGTAGCCGACCAGTGAGTGGAGCGCCGTCTCTACAGACTTGCCCTTGGTGTAGGCATGCTGCGATGAAGAGAGCAAATGTCTAGGAATAGACATCCTCAGATGAATATCAATGACCCTTTCAAGGGTCTTGAGAAGAAATGACGACAGGCTAATTGGCCTGTAGTCCTTAGGTCTGGTGTGGGATGCTTTACCTCCCTTTGGGATGAAAACAACCCTACATCTAGTCCATCGGATGGGAACGTACGAGAATCGAATACATTCCGTATAAATAGCGGACAGCCAAGGAACCAGAAGCCCCGCGTTCTTTTGAAGGTCGGCCGGAATAATACCGTCCGGACCAGGAGCCTTAAAGGAGTCGAAGCTCCTTATCGCCCAATTGAGCCTATCATAGCACAGAGAAATGGACACGGGTCCAGGCTCTGATAGGCAGTTGATCTTCCGTGGTGTTGGAAGGGAATTGCCAGGAAAGTGCGTGTCAATTAACACCTCCAGCGTCTCCTGACTATTCGTAGTCCAGCTACCATCAGCTTTCTGAATGTAGCTAGGGACAGTCGGGCAAGAAGCCATTATTTTGCGCAACCGGTTTGTCTCAGAGGAGCCTTCCACGCCGCTGCAGAAGTTCCTCCAGGCATTCCGTTTCGCCGATCTAACCAAATTCTTGAACCTATTCAATGCCGACTTATAATCCGCCCAGTTTCCCAGTCGTTTAGCCATATTGAATAACCTACGACAGTCTCTGCGAGACTGTGCAATCTCAGGGCTCCACCATGGTGGCTTGCCCCCCTTTTTCCTAACCACTGGCCTACAGGCCAGTGCCGTTGCCTGACGCAGTGCCCCCGATAGGAATTCCACTGCCATTTCAGTCTCCGTAATGCCACTAATGACAGGGACTGAGCCCAGAGAATCAGCGAGTAGACTAGCCTGATAGTCCCACCTCGTTCTCCTCCTATTCACAAAAGTACACACCCCCAAGGAGGGTGGACCTAATTGAAACTCAACATACCTGTGGTCCGAAAAAGAACAGTCATTTGAGACCGCCCAGTTACTTATTAAGTCGGAGTGTTCCGAGCTGACCAATGTCACATCAAGAACCTCCTGCCTATTAGCTACAATGAACGTAGGTTCCGCGCCTATGTTTGCTATTTCCAAATTACTGCTACAGATAAAAGAAAATAGCGACTCACCTCTAGAGTTGGTGTTGGTGCTGCCCCACGTGATGTGGTGCGCATTAGCGTCAGCACAGATAACCACCGGGGTACCCATGGAGCCGGCTTTGGCTACCAAGCCACGAACAAGCCCATTAGGTGGCCCATTGTCCTGGTCATGCGCCATATAGCCCGAGACGATCCAGATCGGCATGTCGCCCATCTCTAGGGCCGCTGAAGTTGTGTCTTCATCACTGAAATCAGAAAGAATGAAGATATCCAGCGTGTTTTTAGCCAAAATACAAGATCTAATTTTACCTGTTGCTTTGGCATATAGGAGCTTATAGCCCTTGAGGTTTAATCCGCAAACCCGATCCTTGTGGATCCATGGCTCTTGGATCATTATTAGCTCCTCCTCTCTCTCTACCACCCGGAGGAGCAGTGCAGCGGATGCTGCCTTAGAGTGGTGAAGGTTTATCTGTGTCACCTTCACCATGTCCAGTATTAACGACCGTGACATTGGCGTCCTCCTGATCTGATTCCAGGAGGGCGTCCTCATCAGCCAATTCACCCATGCGTTCAAAGAGGTCACCCAGCATGTCAGAGACGGACGGGGTGTCTTCTTTGTCACATGAATGAACGGAAGCGTCATTCGTGCAGTCCGCAGACTGCGTAGGCTCCACAACCTTCGGAGCGGGATCGCCCTTGTCATCACCTCGGTAGACACGGAGCAAGATGGTACTGAAACCATAGTAAATCTTGCCCTGTTTCTCCCTCAGTGGCTTCAAGGAGTCCTGATTCAGGACTACGATCGCCGTTCTTGAGGATCCTTCAGCTGCTGAAACCTTGACAACTTTCCAGTTATGAGTGGGAAGTTGGGGGTTGCAGCACTGAATAATCTTCAAGACTTCCTCCGGTGCAGAGGGTTCCGCTGGGATGGTGACGATGGATCTAGGTCTCCGTGGTATCTCACTCATCAAAACCACGTCGAGCCTAGCACCTTCCCATATTTCGCCAATCGCTCCAATGGCAAGCTTCAGCAGAAGTGCAGAGCGCTCGTCCACACACGCCATCAGCTTAACGTGACCCTGGTACCAGCCAGCATCGTCGCATTGCGGGGATGCTCCTGGATTCTCACTAAGGATCTTCCAAAAGACACCCATCATTTGCTGCTTCACCAAGTCCCACCTAGAGTGGGAGATGGATCCATCAGCAGCACTTCTGTCTATAATAGCCCTAACAAGATGGTCTTTCGCCACCTCGCTGTAGGACCTATTAGTCGACTTTGGTGCGTACTTGGGACGTTTTGTCCCTGGTTGCTGTCTAACGGCTGTCGCTTAAGGGCGTAGTCTATTTGCTGAGGTGCCCAGGTATCAGCAAAGCTCCGTGATAATACAGTCGGTAACCCCTGACTGCAAACCAACCGATAGGCACGGGTCGCATAACACCTCGGTTTAGGGGATGGATAACCTTTCGTTGCCAAGGCCTTTAAGTTCACTGCCCTCATCTCGGGAATCACCAGATGCTGGCAAAATGCCCGGATCAAGACACGAACCACAGCCAAGACGTAAGCCACCACATCGCTTCAAGATTGTTATCCATAATAGTGGTGGGATTATGAAGTAGCAAATGTAACTTTAACAGAAGAAAACTTTAGAAATAAAGAAATTCATGAATTGTCAAAAGCCAGTTTAACTTTTTTTGAAGCTTGCAATATTTCAATCGATTTTTTTAAAATAGATCCAGAGAATTGGAAAGCCAACAAGTCATTTCAAGAATCAAAAAAAAAAGTTCAACAATTACAAGTAAATGATGTGGCAGAACGAGGTGTGGTCGTGGTTTTTTGCTCATATCTCAGCCATTTGTGGACCGATCTTTCTGAATTTCAATAGCAAACAATTCCGGACCATATGTGACATAAATGTATAATAACCTGGCCCCCATCATATATGGGGTCTTCGGAAAATCCATTTCAACGGACAGACGGACATGGTTAAATCAACTTCGCTTTTCATAAGGACCCAGAATATATATACTTTATAGGGTGTAGGATCAATATTGTAGAAATTACAAACGGAATGACAAACTTATATATACCCTTTCCACCTGAGGTGAAGGGTATAAAAACGGGTATAACTCAGGAACGGTAAGAATAAATTTAAAAATTGTTGATTCATATTAATTAGAATTGATCATTAGTTTTTTTCGTTTCTATTCAAACTTAAAAAGTTGTAAAGCGTTATTACAAAATTTTGTGAAAAAATTACGAAAAATTGTAATTAAGGGTATCTAAATGAGTAAACTCATCACCAAAACTTATAGTTTTTTCACACAGGAATAAAGTTTGGATACTTTTCTTTAAAACTGTTTCCTCAGGAGTGAAGAAACTCGTGGTGTTAACCAAGTTATGAGTAAAGTTAAAAAAAGGCCGAAAACTCCGTTTTTTTTTTTTTATTAAAACTTCATTTGCGCGACCTCTAAACCTCTTTTGCAATTATTTTATTTATTTAGTCTATGGATTACCTTTTTTCAGACAAAAATTACAAAATTAAACAAACAAATTTAACATCATCTATTTAAATATAAAATTAAATTCAGTTTGACTAGATGACCCGTGCGAATATTTCGCACCGTAATTTTTATCAATGAAAATATTAATTTTTCAATTTCTAATTATTTTTCGCCATTAGTGTTAGAAATAAGCTTTAAAATGAGATATCATTCATTAAATTTGATGCGGGGGTATGGGAGATATTTGCAACCGACAAAAAAAAGTGCTTTAGAAATAATATATATGATAGTATTAATATTCAAAGTCATATCAATAATACTGTACAGATCATTAAAGTTTACACATATTCGACGAAAAGGGTCGGCATTTGCATAATTTTGTTGGAAGTATTCAATTGATAACGGCTGGTAATAACGTGTAGGGCGTTGGGGAACATTAAAAAATAAACTGTTTAACAGGAACTCCGAGCAAATATTGCCTTTAATTAGATTGATAACAAATATGATATCCAGCATTGTTCGGCGGCTTTTTAAAGTTGGTAAATGAATCTCCAATAACCTGGTTCTATATGGAGGAAGATATATAGATGGATTTGGGTAAGTGCTCCGTAATATGAATAGCAGAAATTGTTTTTGGACAGACTCAATACGATCACTATGAACGTTGTAATATGGATCCCAAATTATTGAGCCATATTCGATTATAGGTCTGACAAGTGCTATATACAACTGTTTTGTTATAGATCTGTCAGAGAATTCCTTTGACCAACGTTTAATAAATCCAAATACACCACAAGCTTTATTAGTACACATATTAATATGTTCTAAAAAAGATAACTTAGTGTCAAATAATACACCAAGATCCAAGAAAGCATTAACAACTTCCAATTTGTGTTCACCAATAAAATAGCAGCCAATTGGTCTAGTTTTTCTGGAAAAACGTATATGTTTGCATTTTTTTAAATTTATATCCAATAAGTTTATTTGGCACCAATTAAAGAATAAATTTAAATCCTGTTGTAAGTGGTGTTGAACAATGGAGTCAGCACAACTTAAAAAAAATTTTACATCGTCAGCATACATAAGTACATTGCAAAATTTTATTGTGGTAGGTAGATCGTTGATATATAATAAGAAAAGTATTGGTCCGAGATGACTACCTTGTGGAACACCAGAGTTGACTATAATATGTTTAGATAATGTATTATTAACACACACACGCTGTTCACGAGGTAAAAGATAAGATTTTATCCAATTCAAACAGCAATTCGTTAATCCCATTAAATACAGCTTATGCAATAGAAGTTTATGGTTAACTCTGTCAAAAGCCTTACTAAAATCAGTGTATATAACATCGGTATAACATCCGTTTTTAAAGTCATTATTTATTATTGTTGTCAATTCTAGTAAATTTGTCGTAGTTGAACATCCTTTACGAAAACCATGTTGGAAAGGTGTGAGTATGGAAGAGACTTGTTTACTGAAATATTCAGTAAGATATTGTTCAAAAAGTTTGGGAATGACACTTAATTTGGCAATACCTCTGTAGTTCACTATATTCGATTTATTCCCTGATTTAAATAGTGGAATAATAAAAGATTTTTTCCATAATTTCGGGAAGTAGCCATGCTTTATAGACATATTGAATCAAATTGTTAAAGGTATAGATATATTATGCGCACAATTTATAAGAAGGCAGCTAGGAATACCATCAGGTCCACTGTAGAACGATGATTTTAGTTTTAATAATAATGTTGTCATATATGCAGTAGTGACGAATGGAAATGAAATGGGTTGTTGTTCAGGGATATAAAATGGATAACTTTTCAATGTATCATATTCCTCAATAGAGTAGGTTGAAGCAAAAAAATCCGCAAACATATTACTTGTTTCCATATGATTAGAAGACTCGGTGGTGAGATATTTCATCGAAGATGGAAATCCGATGGATTTTCTTTTCGAGTTAACAAATTTATAAAATGCTTTCGGATCGCGCTTTAGATTCAGTTTCATCGTATTTAAATAATTTGTATAAAGGTTATGGTTGAGTAAATTGTATTTAGCACGGTATAAAGAATATTTGGAGTAATCAATAAGTCGTCCAGTTTGTTTATACTTCTTATAAAATATATTTTTTATATTCTTTAATCTCGATAGAGAACTTGAATTCCATGGAGGGCCAGATTTATTAACAACTGCGTATTTAGGTACACAATCATCGATGTAATGAAACAAAGTATTATAAAACGAATTAAGAGCTGCATCGATTGCTGCCGGAGTACCACTGGATAATGACAAAATTTCAAGCCAGTTTGTATTAGATAAAAAGAAATTTAAATCGCTGTAGTTAGTCTTCTTAAAACAGTAATTTTTTATATTATTGAATTTTTTATTTGTTTTCACAGAAAATGGATAATAACAGTTGACTTCAATAGTAGGATGATGATGATGATGATGACGATCTTCAGGCCTAGTAATAGGATGGTTACGAGTCAAAGTACAATCTTTAGGTTCATTTACAAATACCAAATCAAGCAGATTCTTAGAATCATTTAATACACCATTTATTTGAAAAAGACATAAGTCCGATATGTTGTTTAAGAATTCTTCGATAAAATTGTTTATATTAGTTGGAGAATAATATAACGAATCAGGTAAAAATTTCCAAGATAAAAACGGTAAATTAAAATCACCAAAGACAAGGACCAAATCTTCAGGGTTAATCGAAAAAAGAACGGATTTTAATGCAGTTAAATGTTGAAGATATGTTATCTGTCCCGAATTTGGAGGGATATAAGAACACGTTACGAAAATATTTTTGCAGTTTAATTTTATTTTGACTGCAATAAATTCAATATTGTCTATGGGAATGTTATCAACTTTGACGGTTTCCAAACATTTAGATACAGCAATCAAAACTCCACCACCAGTAGTATTTGTGACTCTGTCACGTCTAAAAATTAAATATTTGTTGCAGAGTATTTCAGAATCCAAAATATTGCTATTGAGCCAAGTTTCAGAAAATACAAGTATTTGATGGTTTAGATCAAAACCATCGATATACAGGTTATATATTTTAGATTTAATACCATTTACATTTTGATATATGATGTTTAATTGATTATCGCAGTTGTTAATTAGTTTTTTGAAACATTAGTTGAGCGGTATGGTAAGCGAACAGTGTTAGTTGGTCTTTGATTGTCTCTGTAAACATATTCACGAATCAATGCATTTTCAGGCCAGAATCTAGGATCAATCAAATGGTCAAATATTTCAGACGGTACCATAACTTTAAATGATGCAATTGTTCTCGGCTGAGAAAATTTAAACTTATGGATTACCAATTCAGCATCAAAATTTAATTTAGTTTTTATGTAATATTCAATATCTTCAGTTGAAGTGTCAAAAGCAAAACGGGATATAAAAATATTATTTTTAGGCGGAATAACTCTTAGAGAATGAATATTATTAGTGTTCAGAGTTTGATGAATAACAACAGGTGGAATTTCAGACGTAATAGGGATAACTGATGTTTCAGTGTTAGCAGGTATCGTATTTATACTTGTAAGTTCCATAGGAGAACAAGGGTAAATTTCTGATGGAAGGACATTTACATCAGCAGGAACAGAGGGATTTATGTTGATGTTTGTATTGGTATAACCAACATTTAAATTTGCATCTACATCAGACCAAGATGTAGATCCGGCAGCTTTTGAGGAAGTTATATGTGGTGCAACAGAGCTGGAGTTTGTCTTCTTCCGTTTAGGAGACGAAACATTCGCTGAAGATGTAAATTTTTCCAAATTAGGGTATTTGGTAAATAATTCTCCAAATTTGTTGAGTTTAGTTTGCAGCAGCAGAAATTCCTTATTGATTTTATTAAATTCATCTCTAGAGTTTTTAAAAATGTTATAAAATTCAACACTAATAGTTCTGCAATTTGGGCATGTCCAGTGCAGAGATTTTTGAGGGTCAGCAAGAGCGTCAGCATCGCGTGCTTTTAGGCCACAGCATTTCAAATGATAACACCCCACGCACAGCCAGCAGGATACCATCTTCCGAAAATTCTTAAAAAAAAATCAAAAATACTTTACACTATAAGCTTTTAAATTTTAATTGAGCACCTATGAAAATCAGAAAGAAAACATTTTTTGGGACACCCTAATATATATATGCACGAATCTTATTATTATTCCAAATATATATAGGCACATATATTGTTTCAAAACCGCATAACATAAATCTTTTCAAGTTCGTTTGACTTTACCGTTTTAATTGGAAATCTTTCTTAATTGTTCTTTTTATACAGGGTGGCCTTAAATTACCGAAGGGGTTTGAATTGCTTTTAACTTTTTTATTATATTTTTTTTTCCTTTCTTACCAAAATAATTTTCCCGGGAATACGAAATTTCAATTTTAAAAGATTTTGTTATTCGTGCCTAATTCCCAATTTTTATTATTGATAAAAACACTGAAATTTATTGTTGATGGGATAAGCTATTCCTATGCGTATTTCACTGGTTGCTTAGATCATCAGGAAACTTCATCCATAAAGTTTTTAAAAAAACTAAAGATATTAAACCAGTATTTCAGTATTTTGTAAAGAAGACTTGAGGAATTTAAACTGGAGCAGTACTCAATTGAACAACGTGCCCAAATTGTTGAGCTTTATTTTTTCAAATCAACGATCATAATTTTATTCATAATTTACACTCACCTAAGTGTACGGTTTGGTGCGATGTTTCATCGGAAAGGTTAATTGGTCCTTATTTTTTTGAAGTTTTGCGGTAGGTTATGGAAAAAGAGCACGAATTTGCGAAGCAGAAAATGAGCACCACTAGCGAGATATTATTTTTCAAAAGTAAACTAAAAGTATTCCCCATTTATATACTGATTTAAAAAAAAAGTTAATAATTATTTTTTAAATAAAAAGTTATAACAAATTCAAACCCCTTCGTTAATTTTAGGCCACCCTGTACATGAAGTCTACAGCCGACATGAAATGCTTAACATTAACACTAATATGATGTTAGTGTTAAGTATAGACTTATCATGTTAGAGGTTTTCGCTTGTTATAACACGGTTGTTAATGCAAATGTTTTAACAACGCTTTTATAACATCATGTAATAATATAGATATATAATATAGAATAATCTTCTTATAAGTTTAAAAAACATATGATGCATGCAGTGATGCCAATACTAAAAAGCATATTGTTTGAAAAAAAGGCTAAAATTTTGAGTTTTTAATGAAAACTGACTTTAAAAAATATCGAATTCGATAGTCGTTTTTCAATATCGATATATCGGTATTTAAAATATCGGCGATATATATCGATTATTTTTTTTTAAATATCGATATTTTTTGCCCATTCCTACAATAAACAGTGAGTTTATCTTTTCTTACATTCCCCACTCAATTGGTTGCAAATGTAATTTTTTTTTTTTTTTGTTTTTTTTACACCATACGTAAGTTATTTTGTAAAAAAACTTCCATGGATTTTTTTTAAATGTAGTAAATTTTGTTAAAAGCACAATTTTAATCGTGTTATAATACAACACTTATTTTTGCTTAGGGCCAGCAAGGCGGACCGGGTCAGCTAGTATATAATAATAATATTTTTTTTATTTATTTATTTAATAAATTTTTAATTTGTCAGTTATTGTCAAGGCGAATTTACACCAGGTGAACTTATCTTGCTACGTAAGCAACAGCTGATTACTAACCTTGTGTCAAAATGGTATACCGTCCTGTTGGTTCTGGGGAATCTTAACTAAATTCTATAATTTTCGTTTAAATTGTGCAATTTAAAACTTTTTTAAGTTATAACATTTCAAAAAAACACAATTTAATATAAAAACAAAATCAAATATTTGTTTGAATTTTTGACACAACGTTAAAATATTTTACAGTGTTGTAAAACGTTTTCAAAATAAGACCACCTTGTATGAATTCGCCTTGGTTATTGTTAAATTTGTTACAAAGTGTTGAAAAGTTATAAAATAAGGAAGAAAAAAAACCTCAAGCTCGACAATTCTCAATTTCAGACTAGCTCAAATTGAGCTATGGAAAGATTATTATTATGAAAAAGCGTTCAAATCAAAATGCATATCGCGCACTTTGTGATTTTTTCGGTCAATTTAATCGTCCAAATGTGCGTACAATCGGAAAAATCGTGGAAAATGTTGAGCAAACCGGGTCTGTTGGATATGTGAAAACACCCGTGCATGCTCGTACTGCAGAAAATATTGAAAATAGTAGGGCTGAAGAGCCGTCCACCTCAACTCGTCGTCGTGCCCAACAATTGCACCTCTCACGGTCGTCGTTGATGAACATTATGCATAAAGACTTGCACGCTTAAAAGGTGCAATCGACTCAAGAACTAAAGCCTCTTGACCATTCCAAACGACGTCAATGGTCAGAATGGTGGCAAGAAATGGGAACAGTGGATGATCAATTTTCGAAGAAAATCATCTTCAGTGATGGGGCACATTTTTAACCAAGTGGATTCGTCAATAAGCAGAAAAGCCGCATTTGGGCGAATGATAATCCAAGAGTGTGTTTGTCGAAAAACCAATGCACCCACAAAGAGTGACTGTTTGGTTGGTTTTATGGGCTGGCGGCATCATCGGGCCGTATTTTTTCCAAAATGAACAAGGTTGTTAGATGTGACGATTTTTCGTAATTTTCGAATGTTAAGAAACACTAACAAGAAATATTTACAGTTATGTATATTAGGAACAGTCCAAAACGTAACAATCAATTCTTCGAAATACAGAAATGATTGGAAATTAAACAAGAAAAATACTTCCCCCATCACAAGCCAGGTGGATTTCATTAGAAGAATATGTAATTCGAATTCTACAATTATATGAAGCGCTAAAAATTAATTTTGGCTTCGCTGCTTATATCGATGCCATCAATACTGCAAAAGATATATAGCAGGGTTGATAAAGTTGGTACAATTGTACTTTTTTTGGTACAATTCAAAACTAAAAAGTACGCTGGTACTCCCGTGACTCATTTGGTACTATTTCCAAATTTTTCAACCTACATATTAATAATTGATATACAATGGCAATTCGTATTTACTGTCAAATGAATTTATTGTTGGGTTTAACAAAACAGCTATGATATTTCGCATATGCATTACATTCTGCTGGTGTCTAATAATTGTAAATTTTTCTGTACATTCAATATACCTCATTGCTTTCCAACGGAAGGCTAAGGTAAAATGTAAAAAGAAAATACAATATAATAGTCTGGTAGTGTATAAAGTAATTTCTGAAAAATTGTAGGAATAGAACTATTACAAAAAAAGCATTATAAAATACGTAACTAAAATTAAGCTCATAGAATAAATTCGAAAAAAAAAAAAAAAAAATGAAAAATGTGGAATCTATCTATCTATATATCTATATATCTATCTATATATATAAAAATGAAAAATGTTTGTATGTTTGTGTGTTTGTTTGTTTGTTGGCTTATAGACTCCGAAACTACTGAACCGATTTTCTTGAAATTTTTACAGTAACATCACGTGAGCCCTAAAAATAGGCTACTTATTTTTTCGATAGGGGCAGGGGAATTGGTACCCCCCATAGGATGCCAATATTTATTATCGCATATCTTAAGAGCCGCTGGACGCATTTTGCTGAACTTTTTGTAAAAGGATCTTCTGAGCCCCGAAATTGAAATAAAATAGCAGCGGGGGTATTTGAATCCCCCATAGGACGCCAATGTTTAACATCGCATATCTTAAGAACTGTTATAGTGAGAATGTTCAAACTTTCTAGAAGTCACTCTTATGGTATACTACACTTTTGAAAATAAAAATAAAGCGGGTAGGCGCAGGGGGGGAAATACCCCTGGGAGAGTCTTCAAATATAATGAAATAAAGTAGCAGCGGGGGAAGTGGTTTTCCCCATAGGACGCCAATGTTTAATATCGCATATCTTAAGAACTGTTATAGTGAGAATGTTCAAACTTTGTAGAAGTCACTCATATGGTATACTACACTATTGAAAATAAAAATAAAGCGGATAGGCGCAGGGGGGGAAATACCTCCCATAGGATCCATACATTAAATATCGCTCAACTGAAGAACTATTAAAGGGAGGGTCTTCAAACGTAGTTAAAACTACTATTATGGCAAACTTTAAATTACAATATAGTAATGGGCGGGGTAGACAGAGGAGGAGCAGTTCCCCTCATAGATTGAAATGTAATGAAGAGCCGCTGCAAGCAATTTGTTGAACTTTTGGTAGTAGGATCTTCTGAGCCCCAAAATTGAAGCAAAATAGCAGCGGGGGAAGTGTTAACCCCCATAGGACGCCAATGTTTAATATCGGATATCTTAAAAACTGTTATAGTGAGAATGTTCAAACTTTGTAGAAGTCACAGTTATGGTATACTACACTTTTGAAAACAGAAATAAAGCGGGTATGCGCAGGGGGAAATATCTTCCATAGGATGCATATATTCAATATCGCTCAACTTAAGAACTATTGAAGGCAGAGTCTTCAAGCGTGGTTAAAGCTTCTATTATGGTAAACTATAAATGTCAATATAGAAATGGGCGGGGTAGCCAGAGGAGGAGCAGTACCACTCATAGATAGCATTATTAATAAGAGCCGCTGCAAGCAATTTGTTGAACTTTTGGTAGTAGGATCATCTGAGCCCCAAAATTGAAACCCCCATAGGACGCCAATGTTAAATATCGCATATCTTAAGAACTGTTAAAGTAAGAATGTTCAAACTTAGTAGAAGTCACTCCTATGGTATACTACACTTTTGAAAATAAAAATAAAGCGGGAATGCGCAGGGGAAAAAACATTCCATAGGATGCATATATTAAATATCTCTCAACTGAAGAAGTGGTTTAAGCAGTGTAGCGAAGCGCACCGGGTGAAGCTAGTATAATATAAAGTTACCTTCGGAAGGAAATAATTCCCAGTTTCTATAAATTTTTAACGTTAAAAATATGGATGCGATTTTCATGCAAATAAATCCCATCGATTTGTTTTTGCATATTTTTTGGAAAATTAATTTTTTTGCATATTTTGAGTGATTTTTTTTTTTTAATTTCCATATTATAAAAAAGTTCTTAAAAAGAATTTTTAAATACATGCATACACAAAATATACCTTCCAAAAAAATCTTAAAATCAATACACAAATTCTTTTCGAGCTTTGATTTAAATACATACAAGATTTTCAAGATTTCGACAAAAGCATCTTGTATTTTAAACCGATGCAGCAACGTACAAGAAGATAATGTAAAACATTATCCGTTTGATGAAATTAATTTTGTTGACACTTGAAATTTTTAACTAGGGGAGAAGCTTAACTTTCTCAATATTTAATTAATGCTGAAGCTCACAATTAATTTGTCGATAATTGTGTGGCATTCTATGTTTAATTATGCATTCAAATAACAAAAAGATTTGATTTCGGAAATTCTGTTACAAATAATTTAAAATTCAATAGAAAAGGATGTATGTACATATGTAAGAGAGTAAATATTTAAATATTTTGAAGAAAGATCAATATCCTTTGGAAAAAATCAAATCAATGAAGTTAACTTGTGTAATTTTATTAACCCATAGTCCCAATGTTTGATTTTTCGAACAGTAAATTTTAACCTCGATTCACCCATGCGTTCCGAACAATATTTTTGACCGGACAATAATTTTTTATACAGAGAGTGTTCTGCAGAACGATTCACCCATCTCGGAAAATTTGTCCGGACAAACAAAGCTACCATATGGTTTACAGATGTAAACGATTATACAAAGTGGCAGCACAGTTAGCAAACAATTAGTTTTTTTTTATAAAAGTGTGTGAAAATGGAAGAAAGAAGAAAATTAATTTTATTATATTTAATTGAATTGCATTAAACTTGGGTATTCATTTCGTTAATCCGTTAACCGATTAATTACTATTCGATTAACTGATCGGCTAATTTAAAATTGGCTTTTTCGATTAACGATTAAACTGGTTAATTTCAGTCGATTAACCGATTAACCGTTGTAACAAAAATTATAATTTTTTGTGGTATTAAACCATATTTTTTTGTGTTTTAAACAATGGGTGAGTTCCAAAACGTCGGTTACAAAGCAACTCGCTTTTTAAAATACATTCTACAGTGCAACCAATAACAATTTTACAACGTTATCCGTACCAAAATTCTCCAAAACTGCACCAAAATAGTTGTGTTCAGAATTATTTTTGTATACAATATATTTCCTTCTATAAATACATTTTTAAAATACAGTACAAAAACAGAAATTAAGGAATTCGGAAACGAACTTTTTTGCAAAATGTTCGGTGCTGACTTTTGTCAGGATGAGTTAGATGCTGACCTGACAACAGAAGAAACTTACGATAGTAACGCAACAACAGAATTAATCCAAACAATTAGAATTGTTAACAATTTTAAAAAATAAAACAGGATTTAAATGGTATAATGGAAGATTATATATGCTTAGAGAAATCCAGAAAAAAGACTGAGAATTTAGATATTCTGTATTATGGGTTGCTTTCGAAAATTGAAAATAAAAAAGTTTTTAATTCTAACCTGTGTTTAAAATTGATAAAATTGATAATTATCGATTTCAATTTCACGTGATTTCGATTTACAGAAAGTGGCCGAATATGTATTAATTAAAAAATATATGTATTACCGAGTTATGAATTATTTTTTTTTTTTTGCTCGTTTTAGTTCACGTATTGTTATGTTATTGTTTTTTTTACTACTAATCTGCAAATAATAAATAATAAGCCCAATTATGAATAAAAATTCCCCGGGAGTTTTTTCCTTTTTCTCATTTTTACAATTGAATTAATATAGGCAAAATGGGAGAAGGGAGAATACTCCCGGGGAATTTTTATTCATAATTTGGCTGATTTTTTCATTTTTATTAATTGAAATTACATAATTTATAAAAAAATACTTTTTTAATCGGTTAACCAATCAATTACAAAACTAACCGATTAAACAAAACCCTCGGTTAATTAATCGAGCGATTAACCGATTAAATCAAAAGCCCGGTTAAATGAATACCCTACATAAAACCCATTTACTAGCAAAAAAAAATTTATCAAAAAAGGTTGATAGTAAAAAGAATAGCAGTTTATTCCACACACTTGTTCCTGAGACGCGCTTTCATGACGTGGAGTCGTTTATAAATAATTAACATTCACTTCATACAATAATTGGCAAACATTATGTTAAAAAATGTTAAAATTTACCATTTAAAATTTACTTACGACCAATTCCAATAGATTTTTCTATTTCCGTCCATAAATGTTGTTTTAGTAAGTATTTTTTTATGAACGATTTCCCATATCATAAATACATTCTCTTCCTGGATTTTTTATTTCCTCAATAAGTTTCAGGGCAATATTTTCTTTAACATCCATTTTTGTTTAATTTTTTTTTTAATTATTCAGCACAATACGAAAAATTAATTATGGCAGCTCAATACAACTTTTATGTATAAATTGAAAAAAAGTGGCATCTCAGTTCATTTTTTTTGGCACAAGCAAGGTATATTTATAGCAGGTAGTCTCGGAAAGCCAGCTGTTTATTTTTCATTTTCTTGTTTTGTGATACGAACTGTCAAATGTTGTATTGTCAACATGTAAACAAGTTTTTTGTCTTTATCTTTTGTCTTTTTTGTCTCTTATCAACCCCTTTGCTGTTTGACAGTTTGTATCACATAACAACAATAAAAAGCCCTGTTGTTTGTTTTATTGTACAATTGTTGTAATCTCGCGGCTACCTGCTATAAATATACCTTGGGCACAAGAATTAAAATTAAACCAATTCAAGAAAAAACGTTCCGAAACAAATTCATTGCTCTCTCTCTCTCTCTCTCTCAAAAGTAAAACGTCAAACTCAATTTAAAAAAAATTTTGTCCGGACAAAAATTTTGTTCGGAACGCATGGTTGAATCGAGCTTTACGCTTTTTTGTAATTTTTTTACTCTTTTTACCTAGCATTTCCACATCCCTGCAAATAATAGGTCCAGTTCAAACACGCGTGTAAAGAGTAGACCACAAGGGACCAGGACTAGTCCAAAACTAACCCAAACGTATGGAAAAAAACTGGTCTACTTAACATTACGATGTCCTAGGAGAGGACCATATGACCCGCCTTTGGACCACTAAGGAGTAGTTTTAAAACTACTCTATGGTATACTCAAGAGGATTAGTTTTGAAGTCGTTTAAAAACGAAAGCATGTCGTTAAAAAACGAAGACATGTCGTCCCACTACAAACACTTTTTAACAATGACATGGTCCATTTTATCAAAATGGATTAGGTGGTCCAATTTTATTTGCAGGGATGCCACTGCCAGTTCGAAAAACTTAATACACTCACAGTTTTTGACTAATACACTCACATTTTTCGCAATGGCATCAGCGATGCCAGAAGTGCAGATTTATCTGCATTTTGCAGATTTTATTCCTAAAATTGTCAAAATGCAGTTTTGAAGATTTTTGGTTTAAAATTGCAGATTTTTTAGCTCTGTAGAAATTTCTTTACATTGTCAGTTATGTTTGTACTATTTCCATTTCTCATTCATAGAAGAACCGTTTGGAAAAAGATTCATTAGTAGGAATTTTATTCACAAAAGATTAATTAAAAATTAGCATTGTCTTGACCCATTAATATCGCCGGACTTATGTTGTCTGATTTTATACGAAATAACATGCGTATGTACGTATACGTACATATCAATATATATATATATTCATATGTACTTATGCATAAACTAGTGCTCGGAAACTGTCGATAGTACTGTCGATAGTCTTACTATATCGATAGGTAAAATATCGATATAATTATTACTTAAAATGAAGACATGTAACAGCAGCTATACACACACAGTTTTTTGCCGCAAGTTTTTACTTATTATTATGTAATTCGGTTCGAATACATCGAATACAATTAAATATCTTATAGTCCCTGCTACTTCAGTTTCTAAAGAAAGGTGCTTATCAGCAGCACAATTTTTCAAGAACTGTCATCTGAAATAACGTGCGAACAAACATACGTCTCATACGTTCAATAAAGTGATAAAAACAACGAACTGTAGCCTGATAAAAAAACTAGTTAAAATTTTCCTGCTTAAGTACAAATATTTAGTCGATAGCAATATCGATAGTATCGATTCTGAAATCTTAACTATAGATAAATATCGATAGTAGAAAATATCGATAGTATCCCAGCACTAGTATAAATATCTTTAATAGTTGCAATATTTCATCTCTTGTAATTTCAATAATGCTATGTTCATACGACGTTATAAGCCACTCGTTTCGCTCGTTGAAACTAGTTTGCCAAACATGCTGTTCATACGATTCATTCCTTTTTCATTTTGACATTTTTTTTTGTGTTGTTAGTGTGATTTTTTTTAAATAGATAAAAAAAGTAAATAAAACTTAAACATATATTATTTAACACTTTTATTGATATTATTATGTTATAATTATCAGTTTATTTTATTAGATATCAATTTTTATTTTGTTTTTTTCTTTGTTTTGCTTTTTTTTGAGAGCTAGTTCAGATAAACTAACGATAAATGTTATCAAAATTGGAGATGATAGTACATTTTTCCTGTTTCGCAGCCTGTTTTAAAATGAAACGACCTGTTTCGCTCACAAAATTTTGTATGGGGAAACAAGTCGTTTCAATCATGTGCGAAACAGGAATAAGAGAGCGAAACACGAATATTGCTGTCCGTGTGAACATGGTATAAGACCCTTGATAGTTTAAATAACATGTCAAGAAATTAACTTTTAATTTGTTGTTTAAGATACCAAAGTTGTGATTAATCCCTACTCAGCTTGAGAAGAAGGTTGGAAAGATATTTTTAATGTAAAAATATCCAAAAAGTATCAGTCATGTTCTGAAAATCGCATTTGAGTAAAATTAAAATATAACCAATTTTTAAAACTTTGCTGTGTTGAAAGTTCAAAAAATATTTCCTTTTTTATACCTCATACTATTTACCATCGATTTCGAATTCCAGAACATGGCCGTATATATCGAAATGAATTGTCTTTGTAGTTTTGTAAATAAACTACATAAAAAATGTAATAAATAAAGTTTTGAAGATTTATTGAAGATTTTTAAAATCTTGATGCAGATTTTCCAGATTTTTTGATGAAAAATTATGGTTTTTTTTGCTGATTTTACCTTTTAAAATTCTGGCAACACTGAATGGCATGCGAGTGGAAATTTGGCACTTGCATGCAGGGCTGTCAGATATGGCGATTTTTCGCCAAACGTGGCGATTTTGAAACTTGTTTGGCGATAGGATTTCCCATTTGGCGACTGGCGTTTTTTGTGGCGATTTCTGATATAACTGCCGATTAATTTGGCTATTTTTACCATTTATATTATTTCGGAGATTTTGTTTAACAGCTTGTTATTTTTTGTTATCATTCCTAATATAAAAAAAACTTGCAACTTTTTTCCACATGATTTTTGTTTTGTTAATAGTTTAAGTGAATTTTGTATTCAGTTACTGTACCTAATAGTATGTATGCGGGTCAAAACTCCAGTAATGAAATCAGTGAGGCTGAAGTGTGCGATCTTATAGACTTGTGTACTTAATTTAAGCTTTTTTATCTGAATACTTATACGATCTCCATTTTATGTTATTTAAAACAAAATTTACTTTCGGCGAATTTTTTGTATTTTTTCTCAGTTTTTGGCGATTTTTGACTCACATATTATAAAAGCGTTTTTTGTATGCAAAATTAAATTAAAAAAAAAAAAAAAAACCAAAAACTGAACCAAATTGACGTTTGGCGATTTCGGACATCCGGTTTGGCGATAGAGCTCAAAAAAATCTGACAGGGTTGTCATGCCACTAAATGTCAAAACGATAAGCAATGTTACCCTGTTAAAAATTTAGTGCAAATTTACTGGATTGTTGTAAAGTTGTAAATTATGTTTTAACTTGTTAAATGTATCATTATGATACATTTTTTGAAACGCTCATTAATAAAAGCAAGTTTGTTAATTATAGAGCATTAATATTCTTTAAATAATGCTTATATAAATAAATGAACAAATACCCCCAAAAATGCGCCATCATTATTAACTCGGTAGCTCTATTTTGTTTTCTGGTACTTTTTTTTTAATTTGAGAAGTAAACAAATTTGCTTAAGTTGACGCTTTAACGACATTTTGAAAATGAACTCGCAGTGGCATAAGTATGTAATAGGGTATTCATTTAATCGGGCTTTTACATTAATCGGTTAATCGCTCGATTAATTTATCGAGGTTCTGGTTTAATCGGTTAATAATCGGTTAATTTTGTTATGGATCGGTTAACCGATTAATAAAGTTTTTTTTATAAATTAAGTAACTTCAATATATAAACTTGAAAAATTGGTTATTCTTTGGAGTTTATTAGTTAAAAAAAAAAAAACAATAACATAACAAACATAAGAATTCTTGAAGTAAAACGAGCAAAAAAAAATTTTATTAGTAATTTAAATAGTTTAAGGAGATCTTATAATATAATCTTTTAGAAAAATAATCTGGTTAAAATGTTAAGGATTTAAGCTATGATTTTCTTTAGTTTTGATGAAACTTGCGTTGGAAAAAATTTCTTCACTATGTTAAAGAAATCGAAAACAACCCATAATACAGAATATCTAAATTCTCAGTCCTTTTCCTGGATTTTATGCCATTAGAGTCCTGTTTTAAGTTTTACAATTTTTAAACTTCTAATTGTTTCGGTTTATTCTGTTGTTGTGTTACTATCGAAAGTTTATTCTGTTGTCAGGTCATCATCTAACTCATCCTGGCAATGCTCAGCACCGAACATTCTGCAAAAATGTTAATATCCGAATTTCTTAATTTATGTTACTGTACACTGAAAGAAAAATGCTTCATATATTTAATGAATCATTTTCATAAAAAAGTTTTCCTTGGGTAAATGAAAATTTTCATTGTCTAAATGGAATTTCATAGGTTTGATGAAGTATTTTCGTTAAAATCGCTTCATTAGATTTCGTAATTACGTTAAAAATTTTCATTGGATATATGAAAACTTAAGTTTGTCCAAGTAAAACAAAAAATTTTAATTGGGAACACAAAAAAACAATAAACAAACATAACTATACTAAATTATAGTTTCATTAAAAAAATGTTTAATTGTTATTTAAAAAATGTAAGATTTAATAATTTCATACATCTAATGTTACATGTACATATGCCATTAAATTTATGAAATCAAAAAAATTTTTTATAAAAGCAACATATTTCAATAATTGCCTTCATAAATTTAAATTTTCATTATGACAATAAAAATGTCATTATAGTAATGAAACAAAAACTTTCAATCCACTTTCAATCAACGTTGTTATTGTTATTATGGACAATTTAATCTCATATTTACGCCCTTAATTGAGAAAAAAACATAGTTTTTTTATACAAAAACTACACTGCCCCGGTAGACTAGCTGGTAGTGAGCTAGTCTATCAGCACCGAGGTTGCATGTTCGAATCCCGCCAGAGACAGAAAAAAAATAAAAAATAAAATAAAGTAAAATAAGAAAAAAAAAAAAAAAAAATAATTAAAAAAATATAAAAAAAAACAAAATTTTACTTTATTGAAAGTATTCATCCAATGAATAATATTCATGGATCTAATGTAATGTTTCATTAAGTCCTTTTAATGAAACAGGTTTCATTGATTCCTTTATAATGCAATTTTTCATGGGATTAATGTCAAAATTCGTTAGTATTGCGAAGAAAATTCTTTCAGTGTATTTTTAGAAAGAATTATATTGTATGAAAATATGGTTAAATACTACAAAAAATTAAAAATTTTTTTACGTCGGTTAATCGACTGAAATTAACTGGCTTAATCGTTAATCGAAAAAAGTCAATTTTAAATTAACCGATCGGTTAATCGGGTGGTAATTAATCGGCTAACCGATTAACGGTGAACCGAATGAATACCCTAGTATGTAAACACAAAAGCCAATGGCATGAGATTCGACTATTTCGAACCAATTTTCTTTGATAATATGTATACAGTAGTGGCATGCCACTACTTACATGTGTAAAGGCAGGGTTAGGTAAGACAATGAACTAATTTTTTTAAACAATTATATAATAGTTGTGTTCGAGAACACAAAAGTTTTGACTATTTTTTACAAAACTTTACTGCATTTTACGAAATTGCGTTCGAGTACACAAAGTGCAGTAAATGAGAACATAAATTGAGAGCGAAAAGTGACAGTTCTTGTCTCAGTATTTACAAATTTAAAAGCATAAATTTTTGCAGCAAAATTTAGTAAATCAAAAAAACATATGTTTCAAAAGGTAAACAAACAAAAGCATACAAATTGTTAAATAAAAGAAAAGTTGAAATAAAAATTAAACCAAAACAAAAAGTGAATAAATATTAATTAATTAAACTTGTTTGTGAAGCATTTATTTGGCTAAATACAAACTTTTGAAATTTGTTTTGTTATGTTAATTTTTTAGAGTTGTAAAAATGTGAAGTATTTGGGTACTTAAGTAATCAATAGCAAAAAAAATTCAATTTTCCAAAAATGTTCGTGTTATAAAAAGTATTTAATCGAGTACCGATAAGAAAACGAGTTAAATAGTCAAAAGTGTCAATATTTTTCAACACTTCAATTATTTGCCATCAGTAAAATACAGGCATTTTACGAATTTTTACAAATTTTGCGTTCGCGTACTTTTTTGGACAACAGCTTTTTGTGAGAGAAAAGTTTTTAGTTTACTCATTTACTGCATTTTACTGTAAAAGTACTCAAACGCACCTATTGTAAGAGGTTAGCTACAAATATAAAAATAAAAGTTCTTACCAACTTCACGCCTCCCTTGTATAACAAAAAAGCACTGGGCACTATTAAGCACAGAATACACACAACTGTAAAAAGTGACGTGTGAAAAGGCCCAAATCAGTTGCGAGGGCAGCTTTCGAAGAAAGAGACAGAAAGCTTTTTTTGGTAGTGAAGTAGCAAGGTGTAAAAACAGGCCGCAACAATCAACACAAATGACGTGATCAAAACAAAAATAACAAAACACAAACCACGTTAAACAAATGCATTTGTTCAACAAACGTTGTTTTTCGTGCAAAAAAATGTATTTAGAAATATTGTTTTGTGTTATAATGTTATTTACTTACTTAAATAATATTTACTCGTGTTGTGGTGAACTTAAGAGTTAATTTTTACCAGCTTTGCAAATAAATCATAACTAAATAAATATGTGTTCATTGTATTGCGGCATAGAATATGATGAAAAGAGAAATGCAAAAGGGCAGCTTTGTTTGAAAGAGACAAAAAAAAACGCAAAATCTTCCGTCTCGTGACAGTTCTGTGTATTCTGTGCTATTAAGCACTTTTGTTTTTCTCAGAAAGGCTTACTGAATCATCGCATTTCTCTGTTCTGTTTTTTTTTTTTTAAATAATAAAAAGCTTCTGAACAATCAGTGTTCTGTGAGAAATGTTTTTCGTGCGTATCGAGGAACTTACGGTGCGCACAATCTACTACAGTTGTAGCTGAGAGTGTAACATTGGTCCAATTTTTTTCAACATTGAGGAAAATCAGAATGTTACCGTCAATGGTCATCTCGCACCATAATTTTTTTTGTTAGATTAAACACTCAGGGGATGACCCCTACTATTGGGTGGGAACTAGGAAAATAGGTTATGGAAAGGAGAAAAGATTTGGAGTAGTACCTGTGAACATTCGACTTGAATTTATTCATGTTGACAGTGAGAGGGAAGACTTCAGCAGGAAGGTTATTCCACAGACGAACAGTCCGGCTAACAAATGAATTTTCCCTGTAATGCATTGTACGATTTACCAGCCAATCGACCACAAAAGGATGGGCTCTTGAGAAAAAACAAACGTACGGGTTTCGGTCTCGGTCAAGCGTATCATTCATGTTCTGAACGTAGCACCAACACCGGATACTCTTGGCCTGTAATCAAATGATTACGAATGGCAAAGGTTGCTGTCATTTGCAAAAGAGTAGATAGGGTTCGAACTTTTACATAGGTGGTAATTTAGAAAAATAAGAAATATAAATAGTAGGAGAAAGAACGGAGCCTTGCGGCACCTCTGAATAAATTTTGAACTCGTTTGGAAACCCTATCTAAAACAACTCGTATAGTGCGACCTCTGATAAAACTCACTTTAAATCGAGAGAAGTTATCACCGAAACCAAATGCAATAAGTTTTGACAAGAGTGCAACACACCAGACTCTGTCAAACGCCTTGAAAATATCTTAAGTAATTACCTTACTTTCGCCAAAATGGTAAATGGAAGTGCACCAGTATAGCAACCTGAAAATCAAGCGCATGGTCTCGGTGAGATATGGTTTCAACAAGACGGCGCTACGAGCCACACATTTTGGTGAGCACTTTATTTCATGTTTTGCTATGGTAAATTTTCCACCTAGATCATGCGATATCACACCTTAGACCATTTTCTCTGGGGATATGTAATGACTGGGGTCTTCAGGAATAAGTCAGATACGATTGATACTCCTGTTATTCGCGAGAATGATTCACCCGAAATTCGACCTTCCTAATGGACCACCTCAGACGAAGTCATGGCCAACATTTCCATGATATCATATTCATACAGTTAATGCCATAAATTATTCGTCTAACCAATAATAAAAATTTCAAGTTCACTTTCAAATTTATGTGTTTTATTTTACATTATAATTTAAACTTCACGAAGAATCACCCGATTTATCTATTAACCATTTTTTATTATCAATCATCCCGGTCCTGTGCGAGGTTCAACTGTATATTTTAAATTTTATAAAATGCCTTGTTCTAGTTTTCTTTAAAAAAATAAAATAAATTTGTTTCAGTTTATAAAAAATTTAGGTTTTCTATATTTACAATCTATAGGAGCAATAAAATAAAAATGCTAAATAGTGCCCATTTTTCTCAAAAACAAAAAATCTAAAAAAAATTTGGACTTCAGATTCGTGTTTTCTAGTCCCAAATTATTATCTTTTAACCACCAAGTTTAATAAAGTTACTCGAAAAAAAATCGCTGGAACGAAATGGGTTAATGACTTAATGGTTTAACCAAATCCGTCAGCTAAAGTTGAAGGTATTTTTAATTTTAATAAAAACAATTGAAGGCATTTTGTTTGCAAAGGATTATTTGGAAATTAATATTTCAGACTGCTTCAGTGCAAATACTACAAAAAGTTTTTTAAAAAAAACCGAGCAGATAGCATGTACACTGAAAGAAATATATTTAATGAATCATTTTCATAAAAAAATTTTCCTTGGGTAAATGAAACTTTTCATTGTCTAAATGGAATTTCATAGTTATAATGAAATATTTTCGTTAAAATCGCTTCATTGGATTTCGTAATTACGTTAAAAATTTTCATTGGATATATGAAAACTTAAGTTTGTCCAAGTTAAACAAAAAATTTTAATTGGGAACATAAAAAAACAATATACAAACATAACTATATTCATAAATTAATACAAAATTATAGGTTCCTTAAAAAAATTTGTAATTGTTAATTAAAAAATGTAAGAGTTAATAATTTCATACATCTAATGTTACATGTATGCCAATAATTTATGAAATCAAAAATTTTTTTTATAAAAGCAACATATTTCAATAATTGCCTTCATAAATTTAAATTTTCATTATGACAATAAAAATGTCATTATAGTAATGAAACAAAAACTTTCAATCAACGTTGTTATTGTTATTATTGACAATTTAATCTCATATTTACGCTCTTAATTGAGTAAAAAACTAGCTGCACCGAGGTTGCGCCACAGAGTATACAGAGGCGTCACGAGACAGAAAATATTGTGTTTTTTTCTGTCTTTTTCTTCGAAAGCTGCCCTTTTTGCGTTTTTTGTTTTGATTATGCAATTTGTGTAGATAGTAGCGGCCTGTTTTTACGCATTGTCACTTCACTAACAAAAAACGTTTTCTTTCTCTTTCTTCGAAAGCTGCCCTCGCAAATGATTTAGGCATTTTTCACACGTCACTTTTTTCATCTCTGTATACTTTGTGGTTGCGCGCTCGAATCCCGCCAGATACAGAAAAAAATAAGAAATAAAATAAAAGTGTTATGATACTTGCTACCCAATACAAAAATATTTTTTTAGGATTGACTGAATGAAACAACAAATGCGAGAAAGAACAAGAAATACAATATGTAAACAAACCCTTTTTTCTGATTGACATTTCTCATGTAGGTATATTTTTTTCTTTGACTAAAACAAAGAAAATGGTAAAAGCTTGGGCAGATGAAACTATTTTGTTTTTATAAACGTTGATCATAACTTAGCCATTTTTAAACCGATTTTTTTTTACAGCGGTTATTTATTTACATTTTTGATAGAAAATTAAACTACGTAAACTATAGTTACCAATATAAATTCAAATTATACAATGTCCCATACAAGAGCTCTCTAGTATAAATAATATTAATAATAATTACTTTTGTAGGTATATATTAGCGGTTTTCACCCTTTGTATTAAGTGTACAACTCTGTTTTACTTAATACGATTTTATACTACAAAGCGTGAGTGTCTTTTTCGTTAGTATTGTAAATTAAAGAAGTTGCTGAGTGAGGGAGAGAGACAGATATAGTTTCTTCAACTGTTTTATTCCTGGGTTATTTAACAAACGTGCTTACTACAGCTTTTTGTTGGATTTTTCAACCACAGCCTAGTAAATTTTAGTCCAATACATTTTGTTGTTGCAGTGTTGTAAATCTAAGTACTTTAACTAAATTAATAAGATTCACAAGTTCTACAAGGGACTTCACTATCAAGGGTGAAAACCGCTATTATATTTTATGTAATTCAATGAAGAATATATTATTTACTTTATTTGCAATGAAAAATTAAAAAAAACATTACATTTTTTTTTTTTAATTCATTTACGTTTGTCAAAAGGATAAAAGGAAAAAAGTATAACAATTATAGATTTAGCCACAAAAATTTTTTATTTTTAAGTCTTCGAATAATACCAGATACGTTATTACCTATACTTGTACTATATCTAAAATCGTTTGTCGTTGAATTACAACAAACACGTTTCACGTTAGCCCGTCTATAGTTATGATAAAATATAGGGACTAAGTTTTCATTTTGTATGATATTAATTTTATCTAAATACAAGAAGGCTGGAGGTACAAACCCTTTTTCTAATGTATCAATAATATACTCTTCATTGGTATAATATGGAGCCATTATTAGATTATTACTTGAGCATGTTATACATCTTGTAATGTGGTTTCTTATTAGATTGATAATAACATTATCTATTCTTATTATATTTGATAAATTGTACAAAGTATTGTTAGAAATATACTTAACATAATTGCTTTCTGAAGATCTAAATCTAGATACACAAGCCCTAAGACATTTTCTTTCAAACATTCTTAATTTTTCCATATAAGATGGTGAAATATTGAACCAGATAGGGCAGCCATACGTAATTATAGGTCGAACTAATGTTTGGTACATAATAATTTTGACTTTGGTTTAACATATTTAGAGTAGAATAAAGATTTATATATGAAAAAAGCTTTTCTTGCTTTGTTTAATATCTCGTTTATATGATTATTAAAATATAAGAATTTATCTAGGTAGATACCTAAGTATTTTACTGTATCCTTGTTTGGGATATTAATATTATTTGAATTAGATTTGATTCCAAATTGTTTCCAATTTTTCTTTATATTAGCATTACTCTTATCAACTGGTGGTCTAAATAGGATTGTTTCACATTTTTGTGCGTTAATTTTCATAATCCAATCCATTGTATATTTTTCTACAGTATTAAAATTAGCTTGAAGATTTTGATTTATTTTTTCAATGGTTCTATCAGAATAATATATTATAATATCATCTGCGCAGGATATAATATTTTCAATTTCACTCAAGAGATCTAGTATAAATAAATTAAAAAGTATTGGTGAGTTCACCGTACCTTGCTGTAAACCGTTAATAATTGTAAACGTATTCTTACTTTCAAAATTTTTATGAAACACTTTAAAAGTTTTATTGGTAATCATATTATAGATTAATAAAATTTGGCAAAATGGAAATTTATAATTATTTAATTTGAATATGAGTCCTGGAATCCATACGCTATCAAATGCTTTTTCCATGTCTATTAGACATGCTCCCGTGAAGAGCTTCTTATTCCAATTCCAATTGACATTTGAAGTCAACAAATTTATTGCATTTATTGTGGAATGTTTGTATTTGAAACCAAATTGTTTCTCACTTATTAGGTTTTTTTCTTTACAGAATGCATTAATATTGTTATTAATACATATTTCAAATATTTTACTAATATTAGGAAGTAAACTGATAGCACGAAGATTTTTTGGATTACTTTAATCTTTATCCTTTTTAGGTAATATTACGACTTTAGTTTCTTTCCATTTAGTGGGAAAGTAAGAGTTATTTAACATATTATTAAATAAATTACAGTATTCGAAAATAATTTCATTGGGAACATTTTTTAATATAATATTTGGTATTTTATCAACGTCAGAAGATAATTTACCTCTTAATTTCCGGAAAATGTATATTATTTTGTCCCTTGTTATGAAATAACTTGCAGCTTGAGTATCATTCATGTTATCAGATGTTTTTTCGCAGGAAAAATTTATTAAAGAAGTTTGAGTATTTTCATAATTATTTTTCATTTCTAAAAACTGATGAAAATAATTACTAACTTGCGCCTGTAATCTATTATTGGAATCAATTGTTTTGAAAGAATGAATGGACTCTAAATTTGCTCCAACAGTATCTAACATTTCTTCTGTATCACGTATTATAAAGTTATTTAAGTTGTCTTTTTCCACATTGTTTGGTAAAATACCCGCTCTATTAAATATGTTTTCTGAACTTTCCGGTATTTTTATATTCTGAAGATGTAAAGGTTTCAATTTCTTGAAATTCTTTTTAATTTCTTTGAACATATGGACTGAATCTTTTGGATCTATATTAGTCAATTTCTCTTGTATATATTTGTTAATACAAACTTCAAAATTTTCTTGAATTAATTTTCTAATCAGCTTTAATTTAGACTTTAATAACTTAAGTGACGAAACAGGGAGAGTATGTTCTAATCTGTTATGCTTTTTAATGCAATTTAAAATTTTACTTTTTTCTGCATGAAGCTTTTCTATAATTTTGTTGGTTTTTTTTTTTGTCAATGAGTCGAATTTTTTATATTTAGGCGTAACTTCTTCTACAGAACCCACAATTATATTGTTAAGTCTAGACACATGGGAATCAATTTCCGAATTTGATAAATTTCTATCATTTGGAATTTTTGTTTCTCCTTGTAATTTATTTTTAATTTTATTCTGGAATTTTTTCCAATTGGTTTTCTTAAAATTGTATTTTGTTATTTGGGCTTCTATAATTAATACAAATTCTTGCTGTTCATTGTTCATGGGAGCTCTAATCTGAATAGCATTGTGATCACTATCGAAATCTAAGGTTTCAAGATTGTTTAATGTATTGTTTTCTGTATGAATGTAAAGCCTACAATCTGCAATACAAACGTCTATATACGATCCAGTTCTTGGGAAAGAAGGAAAATTGGACGCATAAAGCCTACATCTGAAGTTTATTTCATTATCTGTTAACCATTCTTTTAGCTTATTTCCTTTCTGATTGTTTGTTGGGTGGCCCCAGTCTGTATGTCTGCAGTTAAGATCACCTGCTAATATATAATAATTGTCAGTGTTTTGTAATTTTAAGGAGTTAAATAATTCATCAATCTCGGTTTTTATAATTGAGTCATTATTACCCGAAGGAAAATAAGCTGAGATAATATAAATTGATTTATTACAGATCATTGGTATGCGAATTATGCAAGTTTCAAGAAAAGTAAATGAGTCCGTTATATTATTTGAATATTTGTAAAATTTTATGTTATTTTTTTTAAGTATTGCAGTGCCTCCGCCTTGTTTTGCGCCTGCCCTATCTTTTCTAATTATGACGTAGTTATAGAACTCTAACTTGTGTCTAGCATTTAATTTTGTTTCGTTCAAAAGAACAATGTCTGGATTGTGTATGTTAAGAAATTGTTGTAGATTATATCTCCTACTTATAGATATCATAGAATTAACATTAATGTGTATAATTTTTAAATTTTTTGATATTGTATTCTGACTATTATCCATATTTACACACCTACCATATTAAAAATTGTATCTATACGAGATGTTTGTAAATGTAATTGTTTTTGTAAATTAGCTATTTGATTATTTAAACTAATCATCATATTTTTTAACTCTAACAGAAATGAATTATTACAATTTTAATTTATAATATTTTGATTTGTATTTAAATTATCATTTCCTCTAACAACACTAGCAAAACTTGTGCCTGCATTAGTAAATGTATTGTTAACACTCGTATTTTTAGTTTCCAACAAGGATTTTTTCTTTAATCGAAATTTGTGTTGCAGTTGTTTATAAACTTCACAACCTTTATAAGAAGCGGGATGACCATATTTGTTACATACGACACAATATAGTTTGTCTTTCTCATCCGCTGACACATCATTTATAGGGCACTTTCCTTTCTCATGGCTTGAGTTACATTTGACACATTTTGTATCAAGAAAGCAGTTTGCTGCACTATGGAAAAACCCTTGGCAGTTACGACACTGAGGTATTTCAGGACGTCTAATTTGCTCCCATTTCACACAACGATGTAAAAGATCCTTAATATTTTTTAATTTGTTTATGTTGCTTTCTGGAGAGATTTGCACAAGAAAAATTGGTAAATTGTTACCTTTTTCAGAAGATTTTTTAGTAGTGAATTTACTAACTTTTTTAAATTGTAATTCATCAGTTTGAAATTTACATAGTTCGTTTAATATTTCATCCGTAGGTATGTTGGCCTCAAGGTTTTAAGTAAATACGATTTCGTTTTTAACCCTTTCGGTGTAAATGTAAAAAATTTAGTTTTTGTCTTTTCTAAATAAGTTTTCACTCTTAGAAAATCATTAATGTTGTTCATAAATAGTAATTTTTTATTTCGGTATTCTTTAATTTTAAATTCATTGATTTTCAACGCATTTTTTATAAATTCAATTAAATGTTTTGTTTCAATATCAACAATGTTTATTGGTGGGACTTTTTTGTTAACATTTTTATTACTATTAACCACTGTGTCATTATTTTTGCTTGTTGAAGGCACATTCTTATTAGCACTCTGTGCTTGATTCATTGCTGTAATAGCTGAATTTAATTTTTGGTATTTTTCATTGTTCTCTTTCACTTGGTTCTCAAATTTCTTTAACAGGTTTTGATCACACTGCTTGTCATTGTCAATATCAAGAACTGCATAATAATTGCTTTTGTAATGTTTTGTTGTGGATGAATCCATTTCATTGCTTGTTCTTTTTCTTTTATTTTCAATATTAATATTATTATTGTTGTTTTTTACAAAATTGATGTTATTATTTTTTGGAGCATTATGCTCACTCATAATATAAATGTTTGCTTACTTTTTTAAAGAGTTTTTTTTTAATTTTTTTAAAATAAGAAAAGAAATAACTAAGTTGTAATTGTTTTTAGTGTAATACCAGTAAACGATTCTGATCTCCGTAATGCGTGTGTCACTCATCACAGTCGCGATCGAACTCTCATTTTTAAACCGATTTGAAAGATTTAAATACCGACGTGCTTAGGAAGAAATTTACCATTTACTTGGGTTATAAAGTTTGGACTCGGGGAAATCTATGGTTCCCGAAAGTAGGTATTTAAAAAAAAAAAAAATTTAATTTTGGTCATAACTTATTTGTATCTGAACCGATTTTCCCGAGTTTTTTGTAAAATATGCTCTACTAAAAATTTCCGATATTTTGGTATACGGGAGGTACCATGCCCACTTCTTCAATCCCGCCCACATTTTGTAGGATGGTGTGTATTGGCAACTTTAATATGTGTACCTAATTTGGAAACTTTGGCTTTTGCCGTTCCCCAGATATACAGCAAAAAGTAATAAAAATACAACAACCACAAGGGATTTTTCGAAAAAATTAGAGGTAGTAGAGGTGGCAAATAACGTCGGCAGAACAATGACAGAACAATGGAGCAATAATTGCTAATTATATTGCTGGAGAACACTTGAAATTGCTTTGCCATAAATTTGCAATTTTCACCGCGAGTAGTTGCTTGGCTGTATTTATGACAAATGTTTTCCGTTGTGTTTTGAAGTGGTTGTTAATTTTTTTTTTTAAATTAATAAATAATATTAATAAAATAATTAATTTTAATTGTCGTAGCTGTGTTTTGTATAATTTTTTTGTTTATTTGCGTTTGCTTTTATTGATATTGACGTTTATTTGAAAATCTATATCTATATGTTGGGAATTGGTATCCCCCATAGGATGCCAATATTAATTATCGCATATATTAAGATCCGCTGCACGCATTATGCAGAACTTTTGGTAGTAAGATCTTCTGAGCCCCAAAATTAAAATAAAATAGCAGCGGGGGAAGTGGAATCCCCCATAGGACGCCAATGTTTAACATCGCATATCTTAAGAACTGTTATAGTGAGAATGTTCAAACTTTCTAAAAGTCACTCTTATGGTATACTACACTTTTGAAAATAAAAATAAAGCGGGTAGGCGCAGGGGGGAAATACCTCCCTTAGGATGCATACATTAAATATCGCTCAACTGAAGAACTATTAAAGGGAGAGTCTTCAAACGTGGTTTAAGCTACTATTATAGTAAACTATAAATTTTCAATATAAAAATGGACGGGAGAGAGAGAGGAGGAGCAGTTCCCCTCATAGATAGAAATATTAATAAGAGTCGCTGCAAGCATTTTGTTGAACTTTTGGTAGTAGGATCCTCTGAGCCCCAAAATTGAAATAAAATAGCAGCGGGGGAAGTGTTACACCCTATAGGACGCCAATGCTTAATATCGGATATCTGAAAAACTGTTAAAGTGAGAATGTTCAAACTTTGTAGAAGTCACTCTTATGGTATACTACACTTTTAAAAATAAAAATTAAGCGGGTAGGCGCAGGGGAGAAATACCTTCCATAGGATGCATATATTAAATATATCTCAATCGATAAAATGGTTAAAGCAGTGTTGCGAAGCGCACCGGGTTAAGCTAGTACTATATAAAAATGAAAAATGTTTGTATGTTTGTTTGTGTGTTTGTTTGTTTGTTTGTTGGCTTATAGACTCCTAAACTACTGAACCGATTTTCCTGAAATTTTTACAGATACATCACGTGAGCCCTAAAAATAAAATAGGCTACTTATTTTTTCGATAGGGGCAGGGGAATTGGTATCCCCCATAGGATGCCAATATTAATTATCGCATATATTAAGATCCGCTGCACGCATTATACAGAACTTTTGGTAGTAAGATCTTCTGAGCCCCAAAATTAAAATAAAATAGCAGCGGGGGAAGTGGAATCCCCCATAGGACGCCAATGTTTAACATCGCATATCTAAAGAACTGTAATAGTGAGAATGTTCAAACTTTCTAGAAGTCACTCTTATGGTATACTACTCTATTGAGAATAAAAATAAAGCGGGTAGGCGCAGGGGGGGAAATACCTCCCATAGGATGCATATATTAAGTATCGCTCAACTGAAGAACTATTAAAGGGACAGTCTTCAAACGTGGTTACAGCTACTACTATAGTAAACTATAAATTTCAATATAAAAATGGGCGGGGTAGACAGAGGAGGAGCAGTACCCCTCATAGATAGCAATATTAATAAGAGCCGCTGCAAGTAATTTGTTGAACTTTTGGTAGTAGGATCTTCTGAGCCCCAAAATTTAAACAAAATAGCAGCGGGGGAAGTGTTACCCCCCATAGGACGCCAATGTTTAATGTCGGTTATCTTAAAAAATATTAAAGTTAGAATGTTCAAACTTTGTAGAAGTCACACTTATGGTATACTACACTTTTGAAAATAAAAATAAGGCGGGAATTCGCAGGGGGAAATACCTTCCATAGGATGCATATATTAAATATCTCTCAACTGAAGAACTATTAAAGGGAGAGTCTTCAAACGTGGTTAAAGCTACTATTATGGCAAACTTTAAATTTCAATATATAAATGGGCGGCGTAGACAGAGGAGGAGCAGTACCCCTCATAGATAGAAATAGCCGCTGTACTCATTTTATTAAACTTTTTGTAGTATGATCTTCTGAACCCCAAAATTGAAATAAAATAGCAGCGGGGAAATGTTACCCCCCATAGGACGCCAATGTTTAATATCACATATCTTAAGAACTGTTATAGTAAGAATATTCAAACTTAGTAGAAGTCACTCCTATGGTATACTACACTTTTGAAAATAAAAATAAAGCATATATTAAATATGTATCTTATTTTTAATTAGGCTTAAGTTCATGAAATTTAATTTTTATTAAATTATTTTTATGAAGAAAGGAATTTTACAACATGAAAATTAATTAAAATTGTTATTGATAATCTTTCATTCTTGACGTGGCTCGGGCTCGAACCCTGGCCGGCAGGTTACCATGACATGTTTCGATCGCAACCACTCGATCTCCTCAGATGGATTTGCCGTCTTACACTCGCAGCCATCGACGACTGCTGACGTCACTAGTCAAACATCAATCCTTAAACCAAATTGTATTTTAACATTTGGTAGATCGAAATTTGCTTTCCTGAATGATTATCCATCTTAATTGATTTTACATGTTTTTTCCTTTACTTCTGTTTTTTCGTACTTTCGTCAAGAATTTTTCTTGAAGTCCAAGTACATTTTTTTGTTTTTTCACTTTGTCTTTCTCTTTTCTGTTGACCTTTTTCAGCATAACTTGTCATGGTAACATGTCATGGTAACCTGCCGGCCAGGGTTCGAGCCCGAGCCACGCACATAGGGGTTTTTTGCCAATCTAGCCGGACATTACTTTTTGTTTTAGCTTATATTGCTTCTTAAAAGTTATTGAGTGCCCCTAGATCGATGAAACTTGGCAGAAATATGTGATATTGTCATAGGCAGGTAAACGTCAAAAATAAATAAAATCGGACCAAGGAGGAAAAGGTTCCCCCTAGAAGAACTAATCCAACCTCTGAAAAATGCAATTTTTTTTTAACTTTTTCCATACTTTTGTTTGGCAAATGCAACTTTTAACGTCGGCGAAAGTTAAAAAACCTAAAATAAGACCCATGAGATCGTAAAATTACACTTTTCGCCCCCGCCCCCTTTTGAGGGCGGTTACATAAAATAATATTTAAAAAAAATGTAAATATTAAAAGAAATAGATTACTAACGCCTTAATACTATAAAAATTAAATTTTTGAACTTTAATGGGTAGGGGGAGGTATCCCTCCAAACACCCCCCCGGAACGACCCTGTAAAAATTTTTTTTTTTTTTTTTTGTTAATTTCCAAAACATATTAATTTTTAAGATTTTATGTGACTTTTATGTATTTTATAGTATTTAATTTATCTGAAAATAATTAATATATTCGTAATAATAACTTATTTATAATAGTAACAGCAAATTTTATTTAAAATAATAACAACTAATTTATTTAAAATAACTTCTCTTTTGCACTAAGATGATGATGAGTGCCATGGTTCTTCTTCGTCTGCTTCTTCAAAATCCTCTTCTGAATCTGAATTCTCTTCAGAGCCAAGTACAGGTGGAAGCATAAAAGAAATTGCTTCTTTCGTAAAGGGTAATGACTTTTTTTTGGAGTTGGTCTTATGCTAGTAATCAGTGGGTCAGAACTGAGCAAAATTCTATTTATAACATCTTTGTTACACTGAACCCTCGAAAACTTTCTAGCAAAATTCTGCCTGTAAAGCCGAAAATGTTTATTTCGTGCCTCAGATGCTTCGTCTGATAATAGCCCGATAGGCAACAATGCCTCACTCATTACAGTTGCGCTATGTACTAAAATCTTTTAAAAATATTTTAATAAAATATTTGAATTTCTTTAAGCATTGATTTACTACTGATATGTCACTATCTCCCTGACATTTTGAAATTTCGCACAATTTTCTAACTAAAAATTGTAATTTCTCTTCAACGAGTTTAGAACTACATTCTTGTATAATTTGGAATAACTCTAATTTCGTATACACTTTTTCCATTTTACTCTCGAAGCTTCAAAATGGTTCTGATAACAATTTTATGCAATAACCACAATATATATTTAAAAAAACTAGGTACCTAGAGCCCAGATTTTATTTTTTATTATATATTATTTTTGTTGTTAATGATTTTAAAAGTTATGCAAAACAGGTACATTTATTTTGCTCCATAAAATAACGTCATTTAGCGGCCGCACAGGTGGTTAAAACCCGTTACTTACTGTTTCGCACATCCCTTTTATATACAGGGAATATTAGTCTTAGATGTTATAATTTAAATAAAAAACATCTACGTACAACCAACACATTTTATGACTGACGAAAGGGTATCTATCATATCGACCCCTAACCGCGAAAATAATGTAAGCGCCAAAAATCAAATTTTACAGAAGAGAGCTTTTTTGTTTTACTTCATATTAATTTTGTATGAAATTTGTCGCTTACATTAAAATTGTTTTTGCTATAAAATCGTAACGGTACATTATGTGACCATGATATTTTAGGAGATGATGCAAGTGTTGCCAATAAAGTCATTTATTAAAAAAAACGAAAATTGAAAATCATGTCGCTTACATTATTTTCGCTGTAAGGGCTCGATATGTACCTATGCAAGATGAGCAAAAACAGAAAAAAGGTGAAATTTTCAAAAAATCATTAAAAAAAATGGCGCAACAACGCGCAACGTTTTTTTTTTTAATTTAAAAGTAGAGATTTTAAATTTTATCGTGATGTATAACATTTTTAAGAACTCAGCGGAACTCACCTTCAAAAACCTTTTAAATTTTATTTTTTTACAAAAAAGTGAACAAAAAAATCGTTTTTTTTAATTTCGTACTAATTTTTTTATCATAAAAAATTCAAATAAAATTTTTCTAAAAATTTTCATAATTAGCTGTTTATATAGTCTTTCACAGAAAAAAAAATTCAATGTAAAATCTTTATTCGTTTATCTACAAAAAAATATATGGTAAACCTCCCAAAACCGTAAAAAGTCAATGAACACGCATGCAATTTAATCAACTTTCCTGGTTTTAACAGTGTCCCAAAACCACAAATCTCAAGCAAAAGTCTTGAAAATTCACTATACGATGCAGAACTTTGTTGTCTGTCGAGCTGCGTACTTAAATTTTTCCATTTCTTAAATTAAATTTTTTGCTTAATGTCCGGCTAGATTGGCAAAAAACCCCTATGTGCCACGTCAAGAATGAAAGATTATCAATAACAATTTTAATTAATTTTCATGTTGTAAAATTCCTTTCTTCATAAAAATAATTTAATAAAAATTAAATTTCATGAACTTAAGCCTAATTAAAAATATTAAAAAAAAAATTTGGATTAAAAACCATAAATAGTTCAACAAAATAACCACAATACTAATTAAATATGTATCTCTCAACTGAAGAAGTGGTTTAAGCAGTGTAGCGAAGCGCACCGGGTTAAGCTAGTATAATATATAAACACTTTTTCTGTATTTTGTTGAAGTATTTTTTCACTTGGCGGCTTTTTCTTGATTGTTTTTTTAATAAATAAACACACTTATAAATAAACAGCCGTACAGAGAAATGAAATGTCAGATAATTTACAACTGATTTGACAGCAGATTGCTAAGCAATAATTGCTCAAACAATAAGAAGAGCAATCATTGCGCAATGGATTGCCACTCATGGCAATTTGCGGTCTATACGTCGCAAATTTAATGGAGCAATCAAATTTGACGTTTGCCGCTATAAATATTGCTACGTGGAGACCCGGGGTTATAATTATCACTTTATTTTATTAAACATCAATTTTTATTTTGTTTTTTTCTTTGTTTTGATTTATTTGAGAGCTAGTTCAGATAAACTAACGATAAATGTTATCAAAATTGGAGATGATAGTACATTTTTCGTGTTTCGCAGCCTGTTTCAAAATTAAACGACCTGTTTCGCTCACAAAATTTTGTATGGCGAAACAAGTCGTTTCAATCATGTTTGGGGCGCGAAACAGGAAAGGAATAAGAGAGCGAAACACGAATATTGCTGTCCTTGTGCACATGGTATAACATTCTGTAAAGATGTTGAAATAGTTTGATTTTTAGCCCTATGTATTTCTTATGGGAAAATTCCAACATCTTTGCAAATTGATGTTAAACGTTAAATGTTGACAAGTGTGAAAAGGCTATAAGATAAAAGTATGGTAGCAAAAATAAAAAAAAAGTTTTTAGTGAAGAAGAGAATTTTGTATTTAAAACGATTTTAAACATAAATGTGTTTTAATATCAATCCTGAAAATTAACTATTTTTGGTAATTTTTTTACAAAAAATTTTTGTCCATTCATTGACATATTGGTTCTTCAACTGCTATTTTTTTACTATCGTTAATGTTGGACAGTAGTATGTTATTGCCCGTCCTAATCCACTTTTCCCATACAAATTTGGGATCATCCCTAGATGGGAGTATGTATACATTTCTAATTAGAATTGGTATAAATATGTTGTAATTGGATCCCTACAAAATATGATTCATGCCTGGATTTGAGTAAGTAGTTCTAATTGTGTAAGCAAAATAATTTTTATCCGTCCGTCCGTTTGAATGGCTGGTTTAAAAATAAAATGATTTGTGTTTGCATCTTTAAAAAAAATTTTTTGTATGTAACAAATGAGAATAAGTTAAACCCGTGTTTCCATCCCTGGGATGAAACTTTTTTTTTTTTTTAATTAAACCTTTTTAATTTTCGAATGTGGGATGATGTCTACGCTACGTTGGTTTGAGTCGGCATATATGATCGGTTGGTCGGTTTGCTACGGTCGAGTTAATTAAGGTCATTAATTCATCTTTCGCTATATGTGTGAATGTTAATGCAACACTAAAATGTTTAAGTCAATTTCTTATTGGAATCATCCCAGCACTACATTATATGTCTTATGAGATGACTGAGCCGTATATGTGTGTATATTAGACTACCTGATCCATTTTAATTAAATGGACTACTCCCTGGACTGGTTCCAATGTAATGCAAGCATGGACCATATCATTGTTAAAAATTTTTTGTAGTAAGACGACATGTCTTCGATTTTTAACTACTTGTAATCCACAGCTGGGTTATATGGTCCTGCCATAGGACATCGTAATGTTAAATAGACCATGTTTTTACCTACGTTGGGGTCCTTTTGGACTAGTCCCTTATGAGGCTTTATTTTACACGCGTGTTTGAACTAGTCCTATCATTTGCAGGGTTGCAATTTGTTAGCACCTCCACTTCTATTGTCTGTGAATGTGTGTGCGTGAATGTGGTTATCGTGGCTGTGAGTGTGTGTGTAAATGCGACTGGCGTGGTTGAGGTGCAGGGTGTTTGTTAGATCTTCGTAAAGAGTAGGGTGTGTGTAGATACAACCATGTCGGATGGTACATTTTTTGTAATATGAAACCCTTTTATTTTCCAAAAAAATTGTACATACGTGACAAATTTAAATTTCATAAAGCTTTTTTTATAAAGTCCTTATTTCAAAATTCTTGGAAGAAACAAAGAAATTTGAGTATTAGATGAGCAGATGTGTAGGTGTTGTAATTTTTCATTATATGAAATAAAATAATGCAAGAATTAAAACTAAGAAAAACAATAAATAAATATTTTTTAAAACCTGCTTATTATTTCTTTTTATAATTGTCTTTGTAATATGAAACATTTTTATTTTTCGAATTAATTCTTCATTTGAACGTGATAAATTTAAATTTCATAAAGCTTTTTTTATAACTGTCCTAATTAGGGTTTCTAATTTCCCGAGCTTTTTCTATTCCCGGGAAACGAGACAAAAAAATCTTATTCCCGGTATTCTAAGAATAAAACAATAGTTATTAAATGAGTTCAAGACAATTCAAAGGCTTTATAAAATTTTTTAGAATTTGGTATAGCCTTTTCAAGATGATCTTTAAAGATAGTAGATGATCATCATCTGGTGTTGGTGTGTCGTGTACAGTTTTATTTTCGACTTTAAGAAGCTTTTTAGACATTTAATCATGAATTAAAAAGACTATTGATTTATTGGCGTAGGGAAAGAAGTTTGATTTGTAAGCACTATTTAGTAAAGAATATATTGTTATTGATCGCTTTTGATGTTATCGATGATAAATTTCAAATTAAAATTTCAAAAAATTTAATTTGAAATTCCCGAAAATTCCAGGAACAAAATTTACAAACCCAAACCCCCCCCCGGGATTTATTTAAAAAAGTCCCAGGATTCTTTCCCGCGTAGAAACTCTAGTCCTAATCTCAAAGTTCTTGGAAAAATAATGAAATATGAGTCATGCATATGCAGATGTTTACAATTCTTGGAAAAACAAAGAAACCGCTGATGCTGCGGTTTTTGATTATATGAAATAAACTAATGCAATAATTTAAACTAAGGAAAAAATAAATAAATATTTTAAAAAATCTGCTATTTTTTTTTTGTAATATGAAACCTTTTTATTTTTCGAATGAATTCTACATATATACGGACAAATATAAATTTCATAAAGTTTTTTTTTTTGAATGAGTCCTCATCTCAAAATTCTTGGAAAAACAATGAAATATGAGACATGCACGTGTAGATGTTTAGAATTCTTGGAAAAAACAAAGAAACCGCTGATGCTGCGGTTTTTGATTAGGACTGTAGTCTCAAAATTCTCAGAAAAACAAATTATCGGAAAAACAAAGGATTATAAGACATGCATATGCAGCTGTTTAGAATTCTTGGAAAAACAAAGAAACCGCTGATGTTGCGGTTTTTGATTATATAAACTTATGTGACACTTACCCCTAACTTATTACTCCCCTCATCAACAATTTTTGATATAAATACGACTGCTTCTGAGGAGACAGAATCATTCTTGTTCTGATAGTTAAATCAGTGTGTTCTATACTAAAAAAGTGAAATGGCTGGCAGTTTTATTTATGAATTTTGTGATAAAGTATTCACTTTGAATACAAATTTAAGAAGACATGTTCGATTGCATCATGATGGACCATCATCATCGTTTAAATGCCAAACATGTAATTTACATTTTTCGGATCGTAAGGAATGGCACCGACACACACATTCTAATACAAAAGGTGACTACAATGATGAAGAAACTAATATTTACTGTGAAGATTGTGAGAAATATATAAAAAAAACAAATTGGCATTACCATATAAGATCAAATGCACATAAACTTAACTGTGCTGGGAAAGCAGATAATAATAGTGATATTAAATGCATAAAATCATCTTTTAACAATAGAATTGTCACATTTTTAATTGAAAACAACAATAAAAATAATTTAATACCTGAAAAATTTTTAACGGATATAAGAGAGAAATTAATAAAATTATTAACAGACACCATGCAAAAACGAGGAAACATAAAATTTAATATGGAACTGTATGGTGAATATGTGCTGATAAAGGAAGGTGAAGATTCTTGTATGGTGGATATAAAATCCCATCAGACCAAAATGAACATTCTTACTATGCTTTCAACAAGAGAGGATATCCTAAATATTTACAACGAACAATGTAATATTATAATAAAAAAGATGAGCGAATTTCAGGAGCGTGATAGTGGCTGGGCATTAATTGAAATAACACGTTTGGAGATGAACATAAATCAATATAAGTGTATCAAAGGATCACAATACCTTCCTTTACCAGCAAAAATAATGCAGAAAAAAGCATGTGTCAACGTACAAAATAGAGACGAGTACTGCTTCAAGTGGGCTATAATATCAGCAATTTCTCCAGTAGCCGCTCATACAGAAAGATGTTCAGTATATACAATTAATAATATTGAAGATATCATTTTGCTTGATAATGGAATCGATCTTAATTTCACCAATTTAAATTTCCCTCTTCCGATTAATCAAATAAAAGATTTCGAGATTATGAATCCTGAAATAAGTGTGAATGTGTTTGGACTAGAAGATGATGTTGTAGTAGGACCATACTACTTCACCAAAGAAGAAAAGTACAAACACATCAACTTAATGCTGTTAGAGGATGGTGAAAGATTCCATTATGTATGGATCAAAAATATTTCAAAGTAGGTTCACAATATTTATATTCTTTTTATATATGAATATATTATATTAATTTAAATCATTTTCTTTTTTCCTATTAATTACAGATTGCTAAGTAGTCAACTTACAAAACATGGAGATCAAGTATACATCTGCAATACATGCTTAATCCATTTTCATACAGAGACGTCGTTAATAAAACATAAAGAGGAATGTAATAAAATGGTTACAAGGATGCCTAGTATAGATAAAAGTAAGCTTAGTTTTAAAAATTTTAAAAAGCAAATGGATGTGCCTTTTGTTGTATACGCTGATTTTGAATGTATTCTGGAAACAGTAAACATTCAAAATTCTAAGAACGTAAAATCAACACAAAAGCATATTCCATTTGCTTATAGTTATTTTATTAAATATTCGTATAACTCAGACTTAGATATTTTTAAAATTTATACTGGAACTGATGCGCCACAACATTTTTTTAAAACTTTAGTTGACGACATTTTAGCTATTTACACTAGTCATCTAAGTGTTATTAAACCAATGAATTCCTTAACACCCCTGCAACAGATACAACATTATGAAAGCAAGACTTGTTATATTTGTACGAAATCTTTATCTAATGAAGATAAAGTAGCTGACCATTGTCATCTAACTGGTCAATATAGGGGTGCTGCTCATAATCAATGTAATTTAGGATATCAAATTGCAAATTTCATCCCTATATTCTTTCATAATCTTTCGGCATATGATTGCCATCTGTTTGTAAGAGAGCTTTCAACAATTGAAGGCGATATAACTATTATACCTTTAAATAAGGAGCTTTATGTGTCTATATCAAAAAGAATTTCTGTAAATGAAAAAGATACAATTGAGTTACGTTTTCTCGATTCATTTAGGTTTATGCCATCGAGTATAGCAAAATTAGCAAGTTATTAGTCCGACAGTGATCTAACGGTAGTAAAATCAAGCTATCCAAATGATGAAGAATTTAATTTAATGAAACGTAAGGGTGTCTTTCCGTATGATTATTTAGATTCAATGAATCGTCTTGAAGAAATTAAATTACCACCTCGTTCAATATTTTTCAATAAATTAAATAATGAGTCGTGTAGTGTAGAGGATTATGAACATGCACAAAAAGTATGGAAAACATTTAAATGTAGAACATTAAAAGAGTATCTACTTTTATATTTAAAAGTAGATATTCTTTTACTTTGCGATATATTTGAAAATTTCCGTAAAGTTTGTGCAAACATTTATAATTTAGATCCATGTCAATATTATACTACCCCAGGTTTATCCTGGGATGCAATGTTGAAAACAACTGCAATAGAATTAGAGTTGTTGACTGATATTAATATATATAATTTTGTCCTTCGAGGCATTAGGGGAGGTATTGTTCAATGTTCTAATCGTCATTCAATTGCTAATAATTAATATATTAGATGTTAATAACTTGTATGGCTATGCAATGTCACAATACCTCCCCTATAAAAATTTTAATTGGGTTGAAAATTATGAACATTTCAACGTTAATAATATAGCAGAAGATTCTCCATTAGGATATATATTAGAGGTAGATCTAGAATATCCATCTACATTACACGACTATCATAATGATTTACCATTTTGTGCTGAGAATAAAAAAATTGAAACCATGAAACAAAAGAAACTAATAACTGATTTAAATAGTAAATCTAATTACATAATACATTATCGAAATCTTCAGCAATGTATTCAACATGGTTTAGTTTTAAAGAAAATACATTGAATTCTTCAATTTGACCAATCAAATTGGTTACAAAAATATATTGATTTAAATAACCATCACAGAACACTAGCAAAAAATTCATTTGAACAAAATTTTTTTAAATTGTTGAATAATGCAGTATACGGGAAAACTATGGAAAATGTTGATAAGAGGAAAGACATTAAAATAGTATGTCAATGGGAGAATAGAGGTAAACGTTTAGGAGCCCGAGCTCTTATAGCTAAACCAAATTTCCATAGTTCACTTCAAATTCATGAAGATATGCATGCTATCCAAATGAATAGAATAAAAACTGAATACAACAAACCTATTTATGTTGGATTTGCAGTCTTAGAAATATCCAAATTTAAAATGTATAGTTTTCATTATGATTACATAAAGCCTAAATATCGTGAAAACATTAAACTCAATTATATGGATACTGATTCCTTTATTTACGACATTAAAACAGATGATCTATACAGAGATATTAAAAATGACATAAATACTCATTTTGATACATCTGCATATCCGATAGATAATGTCTACAATATCCCCCTTCTTAATAAAAAAGTTTTAGGGATGATGAAGGATGAGTGTAATGGTAAAATTATTAAGGAATTCATTGGGTTAAGAGCTAAAAAGTACTCAGTGAAAATTGATAGAGAAGATAAAGAAATTAAAAGAATTAAGGGCGTTAAGCAATGCGTAACTAGTAAATTAAGTATAAATGACTTTAGAAAATGTCTATTAGAAAAAAAATTATATTATGATTCAATGTATATATTTAGATCTAAGATACATCAAATTTATACTCAAAATATAAGAAAACTAACATTAAGTTATTTAGATGATAAGAGATTTATTAGAGATAATGGCGTTGATACTTTTGCATGGGGTCATTATAGAATAAATAACTATTCTGGACCTATGGAAAAGGATAACGACATTCTTCTCAATGTAAATATAGATTTTAATTAATTTTAAGTTTTTTAGATAATAAGAAAAATTGTAAATAAAAAAATTATGAAAAAAGAAGACATTAAAATTTTGTTTTTATTTCAAACCATATTTATTTAATAAAAATGTTAAACAAAAAAAAAAAAAACAAAAATCACAACTACCTCTAATCTTACCCCAAAAATGCCTTGTTGTTGTTTTTATTTATTTTTCTGTATATCTGGAGAACGGCAAGAGCCAAAGTTTCCAAATTAGATACAAAATATAGGTTTTATTACACCTAATCTGCTTTCGATTTGCTTTTAATCAGCTTTTGATCCGTTGCCGTTTTCCAGATATACAGAAAAACAAATAAAAACAACAAGGCATTTTTGGGGTAAAATAAGAGGTAGTTTTGGTTTTTTTTTTATATCTCCGTCATTTATAGACTTTTATGACTGAATTTCAATATCAAAATTTAACGGAGTTTATGTGAACATATACAAAAATTCCTAAGCATTTGATACGAGATAATGTGTTGGAAAGATAATAATGATTTTTTGTTGTCAGTAAGGAAGATTAAATTAATATCGGTCGTTAGAGAAAGAAATTTAATAATTGTATTCAATTATAAGTAAGATTATATATAAAACAGATCGAAAGCAGAGCAAAAACAGATATGAAACAGTAGAGCAATATGCGAACAAACGAAACAAATTGTTATTAGAAATGCTGTAAAACAGATGATCTCATATATTATCTTTAAAGATCATCTTGAAAAGGCTATATCAAATTCTAAAAAATTTGATAAAGCCATTGAATCAGTGATGTTAACCGTACGGTAATTACCCTTTTTTAGGGTAATTTTGAACCGCAAAAGGTAGCAAGGTAATTTTATTTAAAATACAGTAATTTAAAGAAATTTGGATTTTGGTATATAATTTTAACTCTTAAAAGGTAATAGTGACAAAAATTAAGAATATTATGTTTCTGCAAATGTTTTCGTAACACTGATAAGTGCAAAATAAGAAAAATGAAATTACTCTTGTATTTTAAACTTTTTGTTTGTTTAAAAATCAATAATTCTTGACAATATAAAATATTAGAAATTTAACTATAGTTTTCGGATTAAATGTGGCTAAAGTTAGTATTTGAATCAAGCATTTTGTTCTTGATTTAAGAAAATCCGTACTTACCGTACTATTGACACTGCTTTGCATTGGTTTAAGTACGGATGAATTGATTATTCTTCTGACTGTAACAATTTAAAAATTATTATAGTACATACATGAATGAAATGTTTAATAAAAGTGTTAAAAAATAAAAATGAATATATAATATTGTGGGAAAAATTTGCAAACGTTTCCTTAATTAAAAATATGTGTGGTAGCGAAAAAAACTGTTGTTCCATTATGAACACCAGTGGAAAATGTTGCTGCCTATTGTAAACGAAGCTTTATTCATAAAAAATACAATAATTTTTGTTAAAACTGTATTTAAGGACAAATAATGTTATTCAAATTTTTCTTAAAACACATTTAAAATTTAAATAAATGGTTAATGAATACCTATCTTATGTGCTGTGCGGCTGTTCATATAAATTTTACTATACAATCAATCAATCGCCTGTCATTTGGAAACAGCACATTATGTTTTGATTAAAAATCTTTGCGTACGGTAATTTCTTCTCAAAAACGGTAATTTTTAGAGGGCCGTACGGTAATGAAAAAATAAAAGTTAACATCACTGCAAAAAACCTATATTTTGTATCTAATTTGGAAACTTTGGCTCTTGCCGTTCTCCAGATATACAGAAAAATAAATAAAAACAACAACAAGGCATTTTTGGGGTAAGGTTAGAGGTAGTTGTGATTTTTGTTTTTTTTTTGTTTAACATTTTTATTAAATAAATATGGTTTGAAATAAAAACAAAATTTTAATGTCTTCTTTTTTCATAATTTTTTTATTTACAATTTTTCTTATTATCTAAAAAACTTAAAATTAATTAAAATCTATATTTACATTGAGAAGAATGTCGTTATCCTTTTCCATAGGTCCAGAATAGTTATTTATTCTATAATGACCCCATGCAAAAGTATCAACGCCATTATCTCTAATAAATCTCTTATCATCTTAATAACTTAATGTTAGTTTTCTTATATTTTGAGTATAAATTTGATGTATCTTAGATCTAAATATATACATTGAATAATAATTTAATAATTTTACCATTACACTCATCCTTCATCATCCCTAAAACTTTTTTATTAAGAAGGGGGATATTGCAGACATTATCTATCGGATATGCAGATGTATCAAAATGAGTATTTATGTCATTTTTAATATCTCTGTATAGATCATCTGTTTTAATGTCGTAAATAAAGGAATCAGTATCCATATAATTGAGTTTAATGTTTTCACGATATTTAGGCTTTATGTAATCATAATGAAAACTATACATTTTAAATTTGGATATTTCTAAGACTGCAAATCCAACATAAATAGGTTTGTTGTATTCAGTTTTTATTCTATTCATTTGGATAGCATGCATATCTTCATGAATTTGAAGTGAACTATGGAAATTTGGTTTAGCTATAAGAGCTCGGGCTCCTAAACGTTTACCTCTATTCTCCCATTGACATACTATTTTAATGTCTTTCCTCTTATCAACATTTTCCATAGTTTTCCCGTATACTGCATTATTCAACAATTTAAAAAAATTTTGTTCAAATGAATTTTTTGCTAGTGTTCTGTGATGGTTATTTAAATCAATATATTTTTGTAACCAATTTGATTGGTCAAATTGAAGAATTCTATGTATTTTCTTTAAAACTAAACCATGTTGAATACATTGCTGAAGATTTCGATAATGTATTATGTAATTAGATTTACTATTTAAATCAGTTATTAGTTTCTTTTGTTTCATGGTTTCAATTTTTTTATTCTCAGCACAAAATGGTAAATCATTATGATAGTCGTGTAATGTAGATGGATATTCTAGATCTACCTCTAATATATATCCTAATGGAGAATCTTCTGCTATATTATTAACGTTGAAATGTTCATAATTTTCAACCCAATTAAAATTTTTATAGGGGAGGTATTGTGACATTGCATAGCCATACAAGTTATTAACATCTAATATATTAATTATTAGCAATTGAATGACGATTAGAACATTGAACAATACCTCCCCTAATGCCTCGAAGGACAAAATTATATATATTAATATCAGTCAACAACTCTAATTCTATTGCAGTTGTTTTCAACATTGCATCCCAGGATAAACCTGGGGTAGTATAATATTGACATGGATCTAAATTATAAATGTTTGCACAAACTTTACGGAAATTTTCAAATATATCGCAAAGTAAAAGAATATCTACTTTTAAATATAAAAGTAGATAATCTTTAATGTTCTACATTTAAATGTTTTCCATACTTTTTGTGCATGTTCATAATCCTCTACACTACACGACTCATTATTTAATTTATTGAAAAATATTGAACGAGGTGGTAATTGAATTTCTTCAAGACGATTCATTGAATCTAAATAATCATACGGAAAGACACCCTTACGTTTCATTAAATTAAATTCTTCATCATTTGGATAGCTTGATTTTACTACCGTTAGATCACTGTCGGACAAATAACTTGCTAATTTTGCTATACTCGATGGCATAAACCTAAATGAATCGAGAAAACGTAACTCAATTGTATCTTTTTCATTTACAGAAATTCTTTTTGATATAGACACATAAAGCTCCTTATTTAAAGGTATAATAGTTATATCGCCTTCAATTGTTGAAAGCTCTCTTACAAACAGATGGCAATCATATGCCGAAAGATTATGAAAGAATATAGGGATGAAATTTGCAATTTGATATCCTAAATTACATTGATTATGAGCAGCACCCCTATATTGACCAGTTAGATGACAATGGTCAGCTACTTTATCTTCATTAGATAAAGATTTCGTACAAATATAACAAGTCTTGCTTTCATAATGTTGTATCTGTTGCAGGTGTGTTAAGGAATTCATTGGTTTAATAACACTTAGATGACTAGTGTAAATAGCTAAAATGTCGTCAACTAAAGTTTTAAAAAAATGTTGTGGCGCATCAGTTCCAGTATAAATTTTAAAAATATCTAAGTCTGAGTTATACGAACATTTAATAAAATAACTATGTATAAGCAAATGGAATATGCTTTTGTGTTGATTTTACGTTCTTAGAATTTTGAATGTTTACTGTTTCCAGAATACATTCAAAATCAGCGTATACAACAAAAGGCACATCCATTTGCTTTTTAAAATTTTTAAAACTAAGCTTACTTTTATCTATACTAGGCATCCTTGTAACCATTTTATTACATTCCTCTTTATGTTTTATTAACGACGTCTCTGTATGAAAATGGATTAAGCATGTATTGCAGATGTATACTTGATCTCCATGTTTTGTAAGTTGACTACTTAGCAATCTGTAATTAATAGGAAAAAAGAAAATGATTTAAATTAATATAATATATTCATATATAAAAAGAATATAAATATTGTGAACCTACTTTGAAATATTTTTGATCCATACATAATGGAATCTTTCACCATCCTCTAACAGCATTAAGTTGATGTGTTTGTACTTTTCTTCTTTGGTGAAGTAGTATGGTCCTACTACAACATCATCTTCTAGTCCAAACACATTCACACTTATTTCAGGATTCATAATCTCGAAATCTTTTATTTGATTAATCGGAAGAGGGAAATTTAAATTGGTGAAATTAAGATCGATTCCATTATCAAGCAAAATGATATCTTCAATATTATTAATTGTATATACTGAACATCTTTCTGTATGAGCGGCTACTGGAGAAATTGCTGATATTATAGCCCACTTGAAGCAGTACTCGTCTCTATTTTGTACGTTGACACATGCTTTTGTCTGCATTATTTTTGCTGGTAAAGGAAGGTATTGTCATCCTTTGATACACTTATATTGATTTATGTTCATCTCCAAACGTGTTATTTCAATTAATGCCCAGCCACTATCACGCTCCTGAAATTCGCTCATCTTTTTTATTATAATATTACATTGTTCGTTGTAAATATTTAGGATATCCTCTCTTGTTGAAAGCATAGTAAGAATGTTCATTTTGGTCTGATGGGATTTTATATCCACCATACAAGAATCTTCACCTTCCTTTATCAGCACATATTCACCATACAGTTCCATATTAAATTTTATGTTTCCTCGTTTTTGCATGGTGTCTGTTAATAATTTTATTAATTTCTCTCTTATATCCGTTAAAAATTTTTCAGGTATTCAATTGTTTTTATTGTTGTTTTCAATTAAAAATGTGACAATTCTATTGTTAAAAGATGATTTTATGCATTTAATATCACTATTATTATCTGCTTTCCCAGCACAGTTAAGTTTATGTGCATTTGATCTTATATGGTAATGCCAATTTGTTTTTTTTATATATTTCTCACAATCTTCACAGTAAATATTAGTTTCTTCATCATTGTAGTCACCTTTTGTATTAGAATGTGTGTGTCGGTGCCATTCCTTACGATCCGAAAAATGTAAATTACATGTTTGGCATTTAAACGATGATGATGGTCCATCATGATGCAATCGGACATGTCTTCTTAAATTTGTATTCAAAGTGAATACTTTATCACAAAATTCACAAATAAAACCGCCAGCCATTTCACTTTTTTAGTATAGAACACACTGATTTAACTATCAGAACAAGAATGATTCTGTCTCCTCAGAAGCAGTCGTATTTATATCAAAAATTGTTGATGAGGGGAGTAATAAGTTAGGGGTAAGTGTCACATAAGTTTATATAATCAAAAACCGCAACATCAGCGGTTTCTTTGTTTTTCCAAGAATTCTAAACAGCTGCATATGCATGTCTTATAATCCTTTGTTTTTCCGATAATTTGTTTTTCTGAGAATTTTGAGACTACAGTCCTAATCAAAAACCGCAGCATCAGCGGTTTCTTTGTTTTTCCAAGAATTCTAAACATCTACACGTGCATGTCTCATATTTCATTGTTTTTCCAAGAATTTTGAGATGAGGACTCATTCAAAAAAAAAAACTTTATGAAATTTATATTTGTCCGTATATATGTAGAATTCATTCGAAAAATAAAAAGGTTTCATATTACAAAAAAAAAATAGCAGATTTTTTAAAATATTTATTTATTTTTTCCTTAGTTTAAATTATTGCATTAGTTTATTTCATATAATCAAAAACCGCAGCATCAGCGGTTTCTTTGTTTTTCCAAGAATTGTAAACATCTGCATATGCATGACTCATATTTCATTATTTTTCCAAGAACTTTGAGATTAGGACTAGAGTTTCTACGCGGGAAAGAATCCTGGGACTTTTTTAAATAAATCCCGGGGGGGTTTGGGTTTGTAAATTTTGTTCCTGGAATTTTCGGGAATTTCAAATTAAATTTTTTGAAATTTTAATTTGAAATTTATCATCGATAACATCAAAAACGATCAATAACAATATATTCTTTACTAAATAGTGCTTACAAATCAAACTTCTTTCCCTACGCCAATAAATCAATAGTCTTTTTAATTCATGATTAAATGTCTAAAAAGCTTCTTAAAGTCGAAAATAAAACTGTACACGACACACCAACACCAGATGATGATCATCTACTATCTTTAAAGATCATCTTGAAAAGGCTATACCAAATTCTAAAAAATTTTATAAAGCCTTTGAATTGTCTTGAACTCATTTAATAACTATTGTTTTATTCTTAGAATACCGGGAATAAGATTTTTTTGTCTCGTTTCCCGGGAATAGAAAAAGCTAGTTAAGCATTGCTTAACGCCCTTAATTCTTTTAATTTCTTTATCTTCTCTATCAATTTTCACTGAGTACATTTTAGCTCTTAACCCAATGAATTCCTTAATAATTTTACCATTACACTCATCCTTCATCATCCCTAAAACTTTTTTATTAAGAAGGGGGATATTGTAGACATTATCTATCGGATATGCAGATGTATCAAAATGAGTATTTATGTCATTTTTAATATCTCTGTATAGATCATCTGTTTTAATGTCGTAAATAAAGGAATCAGTATCCATATAATTGAGTTTAATGTTTTCACGATATTTAGGCTTTATGTAATCATAATGAAAACTATACATTTTAAATTTGGATATTTCTAAGACTGCAAATCCAACATAAATAGGTTTGTTGTATTCAGTTTTTATTCTATTCATTTGGATAGCATGCATATCTTCATGAATTTGAAGTGAACTATGGAAATTTGGTTTAGCTATAAGAGCTCGGGCTCCTAAACGTTTACCTCTATTCTCCCATTGACATACTATTTTAATGTCTTTCCTCTTATCAACATTTTCCATAGTTTTCCCGTATACTGCATTATTCAACAATTTAAAAAAATTTTGTTCAAATGAATTTTTTGCTAGTGTTCTGTGATGGTTATTTAAATCAATATATTTTTGTAACCAATTTGATTGGTCAAATTGAAGAATTCTATGTATTTTCTTTAAAACTAAACCATGTTGAATACATTGCTGAAGATTTCGATAATGTATTATGTAATTAGATTTACTATTTAAATCAGTTATTAGTTTCTTTTGTTTCATGGTTTCAATTTTTTTATTCTCAGCACAAAATGGTAAATCATTATGATAGTCGTGTAATGTAGATGGATATTCTAGATCTACCTCTAATATATATCCTAATGGAGAATCTTCTGCTATATTATTAACGTTGAAATGTTCATAATTTTCAACCCAATTAAAATTTTTATAGGGGAGGTATTGTGACATTGCATAGCCATACAAGTTATTAACATCTAATATATTAATTATTAGCAATTGAATGACGATTAGAACATTGAACAATACCTCCCCTAATGCCTCGAAGGACAAAATTATATATATTAATATCAGTCAACAACTCTAATTCTATTGCAGTTGTTTTCAACATTGCATCCCAGGATAAACCTGGGGTAGTATAATATTGACATGGATCTAAATTATAAATGTTTGCACAAACTTTACGGAAATTTTCAAATATATCGCAAAGTAAAAGAATATCTACTTTTAAATATAAAAGTAGATACTCTTTTAATGTTCTACATTTAAATGTTTTCCATACTTTTTGTGCATGTTCATAATCCTCTACACTACACGACTCATTATTTAATTTATTGAAAAATATTGAACGAGGTGGTAATTTAATTTCTTCAAGACGATTCATTGAATCTAAATAATCATACGGAAAGACACCCTTACGTTTCATTAAATTAAATTCTTCATCATTTGGATAGCTTGATTTTACTACCGTTAGATCACTGTCGGACTAATAACTTGCTAATTTTGCTATACTCGATGGCATAAACCTAAATGAATCGAGAAAACGTAACTCAATTGTATCTTTTTCATTTACAGAAATTCTTTTTGATATAGACACATAAAGCTCCTTATTTAAAGGTATAATAGTTATATCGCCTTCAATTGTTGAAAGCTCTCTTACAAACAGATGGCAATCATATGCCGAAAGATTATGAAAGAATATAGGGATGAAATTTGCAATTTGATATCCTAAATTACATTGATTATGAGCAGCACCCCTATATTGACCAGTTAGATGACAATGGTCAGCTACTTTATCTTCATTAGATAAAGATTTCGTACAAATATAACAAGTCTTGCTTTCATAATGTTGTATCTGTTGCAGGGGTGTTAAGGAATTCATTGGTTTAATAACACTTAGATGACTAGTGTAAATAGCTAAAATGTCGTCAACTAAAGTTTTAAAAAAATGTTGTGGCGCATCAGTTCCAGTATAAATTTTAAAAATATCTAAGTCTGAGTTATACGAATATTTAATAAAATAACTATAAGCAAATGGAATATGCTTTTGTGTTGATTTTACGTTCTTAGAATTTTGAATGTTTACTGTTTCCAGAATACATTCAAAATCAGCGTATACAACAAAAGGCACATCCATTTGCTTTTTAAAATTTTTAAAACTAAGCTTACTTTTATCTATACTAGGCATCCTTGTAACCATTTTATTACATTCCTCTTTATGTTTTATTAACGACGTCTCTGTATGAAAATGGATTAAGCATGTATTGCAGATGTATACTTGATCTCCATGTTTTGTAAGTTGACTACTTAGCAATCTGTAATTAATAGGAAAAAAGAAAATGATTTAAATTAATATAATATATTCATATATAAAAAGAATATAAATATTGTGAACCTACTTTGAAATATTTTTGATCCATACATAATGGAATCTTTCACCATCCTCTAACAGCATTAAGTTGATGTGTTTGTACTTTTCTTCTTTGGTGAAGTAGTATGGTCCTACTACAACATCATCTTCTAGTCCAAACACATTCACACTTATTTCAGGATTCATAATCTCGAAATCTTTTATTTGATTAATCGGAAGAGGGAAATTTAAATTGGTGAAATTAAGATCGATTCCATTATCAAGCAAAATGATGTCATCTTCAATATTATTAATTGTATATACTGAACATCTTTCTGTATGAGCGGCTACTGGAGAAATTGCTGATATTATAGCCCACTTGAGCAGTACTCGTCTCTATTTTGTACGTTGACACATGCTTTTTTCTGCATTATTTTTGCTGGTAAAGGAAGGTATTGTGATCCTTTGATACACTTATATTGATTTATGTTCATCTCCAAACGTGTTATTTCAATTAATGCCCAGCCACTATCACGCTCCTGAAATTCGCTCATCTTTTTTATTATAATATTACATTGTTCGTTGTAAATATTTAGGATATCCTCTCTTGTTGAAAGCATAGTAAGAATGTTCATTTTGGTCTGATGGGATTTTATATCCACCATACAAGAATCTTCACCTTCCTTTATCAGCACATATTCACCATACAGTTCCATATTAAATTTTATGTTTCCTCGTTTTTGCATGGTGTCTGTTAATAATTTTATTAATTTCTCTCTTATATCCGTTAAAAATTGTTCAGGTATTCAATTATTTTTATTGTTGTTTTCAATTAAAAATGTGACAATTCTATTGTTAAAAGATGATTTTATGCATTTAATATCACTATTATTATCTGCTTTCCCAGCACAGTTAAGTTTATGTGCATTTGATCTTATATGGTAATACCAATTTGTTTTTTTTATATATTTCTCACAATCTTCACAGTAAATATTAGTTTCTTCATCATTGTAGTCACCTTTTGTATTAGAATGTGTGTGCCGGTGCCATTCCTTACGATCCGAAAAATGTAAATTATATGTTTGGCATTTAAACGATGATGATGGTCCATCATGATGCAATCGAACATGTCTTCTTAAATTTGTATTCAAAGTGAATACTTTATCACAAAATTCACAAATAAAACCGCCAGCCATTTCACTTTTTTAGTATAGAACACACTGATTTAACTATCAGAACAAGAATGATTCTGTCTCCTCAGAAGCAGTCGTATTTATATCAAAAATTGTTGCTGAGGGGAGTAATAAGTTAGGGGTAAGTGTCACATAAGTTTATATAATCAAAAACCGCAACATCAGCGGTTTCTTTGTTTTTCCAAGAATTCTAAACAGCTGCATATGCATGTCTCATAATCCTTTGTTTTTCCGATAATTTGTTTTTCTGAGAATTTTGAGACTACAGTCCTAATCAAAAACCGCAGCATCAGCGGTTTCTTTGTTTTTTCCAAGAATTCTAAACATCTACACGTGCATGTCTCATATTTCATTGTTTTTCCACTAACCAAAAAGAGTTACAAAAAATTTAATGCTTATTATTGTTCAATAAAAAATTAAACGGACAGGTGTCTGGTACTTTTTTGAGGTACGGCCTTTTTGGGGTATAAAAGCGAAATAAAAATTATATCACATTCGTAACTTATCTAAAAAATACAAAACAGATTTGGACCTTTTTTGAATTTCAAACGTTTAAGGTGTTAAAATCGTTCCTTATATTATTTTCTTCTCAACATTTTTCTCCTATCTATGTTATATAAAATTGCAAAATTTCTGACTGATTCATCATCGCAAATCCTAAAACTCCTGAAGATAAAAAGCTGACTTTTAGCTTCTCGCCAAATCGATCTCGCTAACCTCAAAAATCCAAAACTAAAAGAGATCCAAAAAATTTAACACTTATTGTTTTTCATTAAAAAATGAGAGGATTGGTGCCTGGTACTTTTTTGAAATTTAATCCTTTTGGGGAGTAAACGCGTAAAACCTACACATATTTTGGAACCTTTTTGTCACGCCATCTATCTTTTAAATTAAAACATTTTCTTCATTCTTTCAAATAAACGTAATAAATTATGAGCTCCCACTACAACACCGAATTTTTAAGCCTAGAAAAATAAACTTCGGCATAAAAATATGTCCACGAAGAAAAAGGAGACGCTAACGAAGTAGCGGGTTAAATGCTAGTATAAGTGGACTAGATGTGGACCAAAAAATTGTCAAATACTCCACAAAAATAAAAGTCACACAATTAAAAAAAATATAATTACTTTTTATTGGTATTGAAAAAGTTTGCTTTTCTGGTGCAGCCTAGTGATGCAATAACGAACATACCCTAAATAAGCGCATACATATTACAATAATATAAATTTTTCACGCATTTGAATAAACGGAAATAAATTTATTCTGTTTTTGCTGATCAATAAAAAGTTTATGCACAATCAGCTTCCTGTGAGTAATGTTTTTCGTGCGATTCAAAGAACTTACTGTGCGCATAATAGGCCTACTGAAACCAATATTGCCAACATAATTTGCAGATGTAAGTCCCAGTTTACATTAGTGGATGATACTCGACCGGTTAGACCACACGTAGTGAAGTCAATATAGCAGCTGTAGCTGAAAGTGTAATCCCTGGTCCATATTTCTTCAAAATTGAGGAAAATCGGATTGTTAACATCAATGGTAACCTCGCACCATGCCTTTTTTTTGTAAGGACTATCATAGGGGATGACCCCCACTAATGCATTGCAATGGTTTGTAACTAGGAAAATATGTTATGGGAAGGAGAGAAGTAAAAGTAGTGCCTGTAAAACTCGACTTTATTTTTATTTTATTCTTATTTTTATTTTATTTATTCATGTTGAAAGGGAGAGGGAAGACTTCAGCAGGAAGGTTATTCTCTGTAATGCAAAAAAGGATGGGTTCCTGAGGAAAAACGTGTATAACGAACAAACGTACCGTTTATGTTCTGACTTATAGCACCAGCATCGGAAACGCCAGGTCTATAATCAAATGATTACGAATGGCACAGGTCGGTATCATTTGCAAAAGAGTAGATACGGTTGGAAGTTTGACATAGCAAAAATAAGAAATAGAGGAGGAGAAAAAAACGAAGCCTTGTGGCACCCCTGAATGAATTATGAATTCGTTTGATGAATCGATATAAATCGAGAGAAATTATCATCGACACCAAATTCAACAAGTTTTGACAATAGTGCATCATGCCAGACCCTGTCAAACGCCTTGGAAATATCTTAAGCATTTACCTTACTTTCGCCAAAATGGTAAATGGAACGGCACCATTTTTCCGATAACAGAGCCAGTAGGTCTCCAGTACAGCAGATCAAGCGCATGCTCTCGGTGAGTTCTGGTTTCAACAAACCGGCGCACAGTGGGAAATTTTACGAGAAGGCGGTCAAAATTCTATAACTTTTGACTGGATCGGTATTTTTTTATGCGATTTTTAGGCTTTAATTTGCGCTATAAAACGTAAAATTCGACTGATAGGAGCAAAAGTTATGGGGAGTTCAAAATGCATTTTCATTTTTTTGTTGAGTTTCGGTGTAAAAGTTGAATATTTCAAATATGACTTTTTTATAATTTATCATTATTTCTCTTGTATTTTACAACTGATACTTATTTTTTTATTGTCGAACTTAGATCCTGTCAGAAAATGCGAATATTTGAGATTTGGATAGTCATATGGCTAGCATTCGGACTGGTTGTGTCATAAAGGGGCTAGTATTATAACCAGCTCGGAGACAGCCACATGAACTACAGGGTATATATTAATACAAATATATGTATACTTAAATCAAAAACCAATTATACCCTGTAGTTCATGTGTCTGTCTCCGAGCTGGTTATAATACTAGCCCCTTTATGACACAACCAGTCCGAATGCTAGCCATATGACTATCCCCTTTAACATGGGGATGTCCTACGAGGGGGTAAATTGTCACCAAGAGGCCACAAAAAGACAATTCATAGTCCGGTTCTTCTTGGCTAACCCTTAACTGTCTCCTTATACCAACCATAAATCTGTCCCAAGCAGGTTAGTTAATTAGCTGTGTCTACGAAACCATTCCCTTACTCTATAGTTCATGTGGCTGTCTCCGAGCTGGTTATAATACTAGCCCCTTTGTGACACAACCAGTCCGAAAGCTAGCCATATGACTAGCCACTTTAACAAGGGGATGTCCTACGAGGGGGTAAATTGTCACCAAGAGGCCACAAAAGATAGTTCATAAGCCGCTTCTTCTTGGCTAACCCTTAACTGTCTTCTTATACCTGCCAAGCCACTCCCTTAAAAATCCCCAAATCATTCCCTATTTTGTATGAAATAAAAGGCATTTTATAAAATGTTATAATTTATTTACATATGTAACTTAAAAAAAACATTTCGTAAAAAAAAACAAAACAAATTCATTTATTAAATAAAATAAAAGCAAAAATATTTAAATTTTTTTTTAACTATTTTTTTTAAATATCGCTTTTTTTGAAGACGTGTCGCTTCACGCAGTTGATGTTCTGAGCCACCGTCGCAAGCGTTTGGAATTATGGCTTCTGAAATTAAAATTTATCCATATGGACAAAGTATAAAATGTTTTATTTACCTATGAAGACATCAAAAAAGGTTTTCATTTTTCTTAGCGACTGTTTACCGTGAATTCAGTCAATATTTATTAAATTTGTCAATTCAGGTGAAAGGACAAATTTCAAGTTTTTTTTACACCTTGTGGTGTAAGCAATGATGTTATTGCATTTACCTATACAAAAAATAGTTTAAAGTATAATACATTTAGGGGCATTATCTCAATTTTTGATTAAAGTGCTCAGATTTTCAGATAATGGCCCTTATAATTGTTATTTTACTTATATGTACTTACATAAAGTTGTCTGTTTTCGTTACATATTTTGCTATTTATAGAAGCAAGCTCTTCTACCGATTTAATGGGGAAATTATTGGCGTCGTCTCTTTGAAGTCCACGAGCCTGCGTGGACATATTTTTAAGCAAAACTTTTTGCTCAGCTAGGGCTTCAACTATTATTTTCATTTGGTCTGTAATGTAAATAAGTTGGAGAAAAAAGGTCGCGTTTATAAATCTGTTAACGAAATTGTGATAAAAATGCGTGAACGAAAGTCTACGCACATTTTAATGTAACTTACCTTGCATTTGTCCCAGTTTTAATTCCATAGCATCTGCAAAGAAAAAATTAGAAATAAAATAAAGAAAATAAATTTTTGAAAAAATGTATTAATGAAAAGAAAATGGTGTCAATATAACAAAAACATGTTACCTCTTAACTCATTCATTTCTTTCTTACATTCGCAAGTTTCTTTAGAAGTTGGAGTTTCTGAAATATTTGAAAATGTTAATTTAGCATTTTGAAATACAGTAACCAAAAAATACTCACTTTTACTATATTTAGGGGTATATCTTCTCAACTGAATGGGAGAATTATTTGAGTCGGACATTGGTAATAATTGCTGACAATTGAAATTTAAAAGAGGTTGCAGTTAAAAAATTAATGGAGCATTGGTAAAAGAACAATATTATTTGCGTACGGAATTCCTACTGCTTTATGTTCAACTTCTGCCAGCGAAAACATTTCTGCAGTATCAGATGGAATTACGTCTGCTATACAAACTCCTAATGTTATTGATTCGCAAGGCTCGGTATACAAATTACGCAAATTTTTAAATTTCCTTCCTAATATATTGCCTCCTTGTTCTTTGGAAAATGATTGTACATCAATCGGTGTAAAATCTTTCATGTAGCACAAATTATCAGGATAATTTGTACTCAAGAAAAAATTCTGAAATGTGAATTTTTTTTTCCGTAAGTGAGGGTTCAGCTTTATCTGGCGGAACTAAAAAGCATTCATCTTCTAATGTGTTATGAATTTGTTGCAAGATTTTACTTGGTTTTCGCACTTTTTTTTAAAAACTTGCAAATAATTTTCAAAAGAATATGAGGATCCTAAAGTTGGGTTATCTACCAATTTCACAGTATCCTTAACATGGAGCAGGCTATGTATATTATAAGATATACTATTTTCTCCAAACAATATTTTAAAATTTTCAACAAATAAATCAAGGAGGTCTTGAGCGGTTTCTAAATTCGAAGAACGCTGTTTTTCTGAATATAGAAGTCTGCACGCTGAATGTAGCAAAATAAATTGGTAAAACAAGTCCTCATGAATTTCATCTTTGAGTACAATAACCCCTGTGTACAGCAAAAATTGCCTAAACTCTGTGGCTTTCCAGTGTAACAAATCTTCTAAGGACCGTGGTTTCCTAGCAAATTCTTTTGGAACGCATTTTCGGATTTCCAGCAGTTTTTGTGAAATGTTGCCTATATTTTCCTTCGGAACTTTTAAACGCAATTTCCTATTTACAATTCGCAAAAGGAATTTTCTCATCACACCTAAATCGATGAGGTGCATAAGATCCAATGGAATTTGCGTAACCATAGACAAATGTAAATGCTCGAAGGGAGATTTTTTATTTAAAAACTCTGCGGAATGAATGGAGTATTTACGATTTGCAAAATCTGCATCTGTAATTAATGCACCCAATTTTGTTGAATACGTCAAAACTCCATCAATCTTTTTTGCAACTTGAGTGCATTTGGAGCAGTCATGTTTTGATGTGTGTGAAAGAGTGCCACTGACGAAAGCTCTCGCAGGAGCATCACATATAATGGCTCTTATTTCCAAATATAACAGTTTTCGTCCAATCTCGATACCATTGGAAATAAGGTGTGCCAGTTCAGTTATAAATTTACCTAAGTATTCATTACAACTATTCGGCTTACTTCTTCCCATATATATACCTGCCGGAAAGACAGGGCAACTATAAACATTGTTAAGCCTAATCAAAACAGGCCAAAGTTGTGTTTTCGAACTTCGAAATAGGGGCAAACCGTCAATGTTAACGTCTAAACTAAGTTTTTCTGGAAGTTCAACATAATCTGCAATTTTTTTTAACTGCGTTGCAACCCCAACATGCAAATAATACCCCCAGCTATAGCTACAATATTGGGTTCTATTGCATTTTTAGTTTTATAAAAATTCTCAACATTTAAATTTTCCTCCTGAAGAATTTTATATAAATTATTTGCGCACTCGCGACTGGGTCTGTATTTTTTAAACCAATTTCTTAATTTTCCACTCAAGCTTTTCGTATCGTTAGCCGGCAAAAAATAGTTTGTATTACAATATTCAAAATGCATTATATTTTTTTCCGTGTTGCTATCTATAGCACTTTCCACACATAAACCAGCTGATTCTATTTCCACACACAATTCACTATGTTTTTTTAACCCAGCATCCATAAATGTTTTAACAAACACTTCTTTTTCATGTTTTATTTGCCTTCTTATATTTCTTTTACTCATAATTCCTGTTTCAGCTTTATTTTATTTAATAAATATTTTACCAGTTTTACCAGTTTTACCACTTTTATTTAATTTAACATTTATAATTTATTTAATTTAACTCAAACTGACAAATATTTCAAAATTCTTGATTTAAAAACAAACAAAAAGTTAAAAATAAAATTAATAATATACAAAGTAATTTAATTTTTCATATTTTATTGGTGTTACGAAAACGTTTGCAGAAGCATAATGTTCAACCCTCAAAAGCTAAAATAATCAGGTTTGTTCTAGGTTTCGACTCGAATTGAAAACGAAAAATTTTTTGAATCCGCAAAAACTCGCTAAAAATTGCTAAATTAGCGGAAATTCCCAAAAATTTTCTAACAGCAGCATGATGACAAAGTCTACTTTTTATTATAAATCGTTAAAGCTGTAAAGAATCAGAAAACTTACAGGAACAAACCGCTTTTATGGCGAACATGGCTAATATTCGCAAAAAATTGCAAAATTTGAAACAATCCCAAAAACTAGTTCAAGATCGCTAAATCGATTGAAAAAAACAAATGGTCGGAAAATAACATAAAAAGCGTTACAAAAGAGCTATAATTACATCAAAATTAATAAAAAAGTCGATATTTAACTTTGGGTTAGTAAGGGCCTTTTGCGTTTTAGGTAACGATAAATTTTTGATTAAATTGGATAAAGACCATTCTAAACTTAAAACTAGATCTTTTTTCTTGTTAAAAATGTTATCACATATTAGAATTAAAGTCGATTCGTTTTACTTTCACCAACCCCTTACTACTCTAATTGAAAACGAATAAAAACATGTGGATATGAAATGTAGAACACCAAAAATGCTGAAGTAATCCACTTTCGAGTGGATTCGGATTCTAGAACATACCCGAATAAATCCTACATACGTATGTAAGTATGTATTGTATATGTATTTTAAAAATCCACATTTCTTTAAATTACCGTTAAAGAGGGTAATTACCGTACGTATAACATCACTGATGCTCAATGACATCCATTTTTTACTATCCACCATCTGCGACACAAAAATACAGCTAAGTACCACCACAAAGTGACAGTGAAATTTTCCACAGTTTTAGAACCAGTCTTCCGAGTATAGGATCAATGTGGATAGTTTTATAACCAGTCTTCAGAGTGTAGGATCAATGTGGATAGTTTTATAACCAGTCTTCAGAGTATAGGATCAATGTGGGCAGTTTTATAACCAGTCTACAGTGTATATTACTGCCACTTTTGAGGTCAATTGTCACGAAAAAACTACAGGGTAATCTATGAACAATTTTAAATTAAACAATATTAGTAAAAATTTCTTCTAAATAGCTTTGGGTTTCATTTTCCAGAAGTTGTTTAGCTTCTTCCTCTAATTCGATTGAGGTTGATTTCCATTTTTGTCCAATACTGGACATATATGGATCTGATGTGCACAACAAAATAGTAATAAGATCTTCATTAGTACAACATCTGGACATTTTTCTTGTGTTATGCTCGCGGAAGAATCTGTAGTCTTTGTTTCTTTTTTCTTGAGCTTCTTCAGATAGATCTCCAATTGGTAGCATATTGTGTTGAACTATTTGTTCCCCATGGTATAAAATTTTATGAACTGTGGTTGGCATATGTCTCCAAGAGTATTTTTTGTTATAAAGAATTGCTGTTTCATTTGCATACTGGCCAAATTTTTTTGCATTTATCTTTCTGCTACATGATATAACTTGTAAAATGATCTGGAATCGTCTTATTAATTCAAAATGTACTCCTGTGATAGATGCTTCAGTTTCTGGATCGGAAAAGAATCTCCTTGCAGTATTTCCATCATTTGAATTTCCTTCTCCTTGTTTTGGCTGATCAATTATAAGGCCTAGGTGAAGGTATTTTTCTTGAATTTGTTTTTTTGTTTGCTTCCTTTTTTCCACATTTTCTTTGTTTTTTCTCACTGTTTCGCCTAACGGGCCAAATTCCAAATCATAGCCCAATTTAAGAATATGCTCCATAAAACGAATTCTGGTATGAAGAGGGGACATTCCAAATTCGTATGCTTCATTGAAACTATTGTCGTGTGATGGGGGTTGGCTTAATTGACTTGATGTCTTTTTGCATATGGTACAGCTTGACGAAGACTTTGTTCGGTTAATGCTTGTGCAACTCTTCCATCGATCATTGTAAGGAAATTTTGAAAATTAATTTCAATGCATTGGTCATCAAATTTAAATATTGCCGGTTGAAGTTCTTTTATTTTTCGAACTTCTTCAGTTATGACATCTTTAGTTTCCTTTTTGTAAACAAACTTTATTGGTCTGCAATACTTTGTTGAAGAGGGAATTTCATTTTTCCATACATCCATATCTGTAACTCTACTGGTTGACGGCTCTAAGCCAATATAAGTTTTTCTTAAACGTAATGGAACTAAAGATACCATGAATTAGTTAGCATCAGATGAGTTTTCTGCATTACATTGCTTGTATTGTTTCTGACCAGAGCTTCCATCACATCCCCATTTAGAAAATAAAGTGATGCTGCAATTTTTAAGTTTTTTTAAACAGTCAGCATCAAGTGTATTTAATAATCGTTCTGCAGTGTGTTCGTGAAGAGCCTGCAATTTTACTTCTGCTGAACTTGAAGTTACACTAAACTTTTAATTTTTATCTTATGTATTTTGATTTCTTGTTCGTTGCATAATTTGAAGAATGGATTATTCATTATGTGTAACACAAAATCTTTTTCATCTTTCTGTTGAAAATATATATCTGCGAGAACTTTATAACTGAACTTAGCCATTGTTTAAACAATAATGAAGGTAAAATTATGAATGCATGCATTTTTATACTCTTGATAGAAGTTTTTTTAAATGATCTTTTGTTACCACTTCTTTGAAACATAAAAACCCTTTTTTAAATACAAATTTAATCTTTTATTAGCATTTCTTCGAAACATAAAAACCCCTGTTTTCACACTTTTTAAAAGGATAACATACCGGCAATAAATTAACAGGTAACATGTAGGTAATTTTCATGTAAAATAAAACTGCGTGCTGGTTTTTTTTTACCATTTACCTGCTATTCCATTTATTTAAATTAAGTTGCAATTTTCAGGTAATTAAACTATGTAGTTTATGTTGCGGCTATTTACTAATGTTAACCCTTTTAACTTACTCAGAAATCTAACGTGTTAGTCTCTTTATGTCGCCTATTCGTTTTGCAGCATCCGTTCACACACAATAAGTTCATAACAATGGCAATACATTTACCTTCTCCAAATTAAATGATAACCTTACATGCTAGATAATTTATGTGGCCTGAACTGCTTTATTTGTCGATAATTCTTTAAGACTCATCTTCATCAATTTCAGTAATGTATACTTGCAGGTAGTCTTGGGCTTAATCGTTCATTTAGGTGACCGGTCATTAACGTTCAATTCAAAACAGTGAACGAGTTCGTTCACTTCGTTCAGTCGTTCTTTTCGGGTCACTTGTCTTTTGGGTCAGTTTATATTTTGTGTCAGTCGGTCTTTTGTGTATTTCGTTCATTCATTCACAATTGATTGAATACGGCAATGTGTTAAAAGAAACAAGTATAGCATATTTGTTTGATGTTACACTCAAAATATTATGTAGGTAAATTCAAAATAATATTAAGTTTGAAAAACTGAAATTTCATTTAAAATAAAGGAACTTTGCGGCTATTTTTTAATGTTAATTTTAAAACGGAGAAATTCTTTAAAAATTAATAAATTTTTCTGTTATTTCAATGTACAAACTACAAAAAATACATTCAAAGGTTTTTTCAATTAATTTTAACTCAATTTAAATTACATACTAAAACAGCTAAAACAGTATTTATACCTGTCATTATTACCTACCAAATCAGCGAAAAATTTGTGTTTTTTAATTTATGTGCACATGTTCCTATAAGTATGTAAATAATAAAATAATTTAAAATATCTTTGCAGTTAAGTATTTCAGTTTTATTTTATGCATAACAAATAACTGAACATATATTTTTTGGAGAAACATATAGAAATAGTTAAAGAATTAGTTTAATTATAAAATAACAAATTTTATTAAGTTTTAACTCTACGGAAAATGATTTTAGTAAATTACATTCAGTTACTGTACAACTTTTTGAGTGTACCCAAAAATAGAAAACAATAAACGAAAAATTCTGAGTTGTTTTTTCGTTTATCCAACAACTGATTGAAAAGAAACAATACTAGTAAAATGTTTATGTTGTACCAGTATACTATATTTGTTTCTTTTAACACATTGCCAGTGGCAATTTGCCACATTGTTTAGAAAATTTCGTAGTACAATCTGGGCTGACATATGTAGTGATTTCTCGCTAAACGTGGCGGTTTTCATACTTGTTTGGTGTTCTCATATTCTAACAGCCGTATTCATAAAAAAAATCATAATTCAGGTTTTAGATGAATTTTAGTTAAAAAACATTTTAAGCCTAAAAAAGCTTTTTTTTAAATTCGTATTCATAATCAGCATTTTAACTAATAAACGTTTTACCGTATTTTTTAATTTGATGGTGGCAACGCTATCTCTTTTATTTGTCACATGAATCATAACATAGCGTCTTCACCTGATAATTTTTTGTCATACCAAACGTCAAACTTCATATTAAAAAAACGCTGACAAAAATTTTCGAGTTTTTTTTTATATAGACTTTGACGTTTGGTATGACAAAAAATTGTCAGGTGAAGACGCTATGTAATGATGTAAAACAGTGGTTATTAATTCATACTCGTATTCGTATCTAAAATTTTTTTTGTCGTGTGTGAGAAAAAAATAGTTTTTTATATATGAATAGTTGTCTCTTATATTTAAAAAAAATAAAGAGTTCAAACAAAACAAAACAAAGTGCAATTTAGATGATGATTTTATTGCTGATATCAAAAAGTATTCAAATAACGAGTTTTATTTTATTTGTTTTGATCGTTTACACATCACTAGTTCATAATGTACAATTAATAATTTTTTGAGCTTTAATTTGTGAAATTGAAAAATATATTAATAATATACATTTTTCATACATACATATTTTTGAATTTCATTTTATTTTTAATGTTTAAATACATAATAATATATTGTCTTAAAATTTCTCGCAAAAATGTTCAAAATGACCATAAACACACAGCAAAAAGCAAAAATGTCATTTTAAAATAGGTTTAAACAAGGGTCGAACCAATTTTAAAATTTGCTTACTTACACAAGGTTTAAAATAGGGTTTTTAAGGTAATATTCGTTTATGAATACAATTTTAACGATTTATGCTTAAAACAGATTTGAAATGGAGTTTAAAATGTTTATGAATACGGCTGTAAATGTTTAGGTAACTTTATTTAAAGAGAAATAATTACTTAAAAAATTTTACTGCCTGTTTTTCGAACTTATAATGTCATTAATCAATTTATATGATATAAAAGCATGTTGCTTGTCAATACATGTTAGATGTATAATAACTTTACACAGTTAACCATGCATTGTCATCCAAACTGAACATATGTTACAAAATGTCAGCTAAATCGGTTCGAGTAATCTGCTTTAAATTTGAGCTGCAAGATTTTACCCACAAACATACATTGCAAGTTAAATAAAAGCAATTTAAATGCATAAGTAGATTCTTATAAACTAATATTTTTTTTTATTTTACCAGTCTTTTGCCTGTAATTTCTACAAAAAGAAATCTAGCAGTGCATAGTAATTAATAGTGTAAAAGCTGTCATTTTTTAATGAAAACTGAAGGATAAAACATACATGCTAAATGATTGTTGAAATAGGTAAAGATAAGTGCCGGTTCACACACGTCAAGTTTGACTCGTCAAGTCTTGAGTTTTTTGGAGAGAGGGGAAATGAAGTGGCATTCTCTTTTCCCTTCTCTCATAAAAGCTCAAGACTTGACGAGTAAAACTTGACGTGTGTGAACCGGCACTAACTGTTAGGTACGAACACAACCAGCTTTCTTTTTTAAAAATTAGGGGCATCATTAATAAACGAATGCTTTAGTTATATCTACATTAAAAATGGGCTTTCCTTAATAATTTCGTGCTCTAAAACTTGACTAAGCTTTAATTAATAAAGTTGTCGAATATTGAATTTGTTTATTTATTTTAAGGTCTAATTTAAAAAATAAATGAAATAAATATGTATACAATTTTTTGCTCAAATAAAAAATTTGCATTTGGCGGGTTTTATATTAAGAGCAACTGGCAACGCTCATGTAAAATTGTGAATAGCAGCCAGAGTTGTCGAATTAATTTTGATCTTTTTTGACAAATTTATTGTTCAAAATCGCCAAAGCCTTTTTTGCGTTTTTGACAATATAAAATATATCTTTAACAGTTTTAAAAATATTTTTTATAAATCCTAAAAAATAAATATCTTCCTATTTGCTAAAATTTGCCAAAAATGGGAAAAAGTCGCGTTGATACATAAATTGTTTAATTAAAATGTTTGGTGAACACAAAAAAGGTACAATAGTTTACAATAGTCTAACTAAAGCAGCAAAACGATTTCTTGTGGTTAGTATTAAATGAATATTGGATCTAAAATGCTATACATTTCACCGGTAAGGCATTCTTACTGTTTTTTTGGAAAACAATGTGTACGATTCAGTTATCATGTGAAGGTATTAACGTGCTATTTACATTCATATAATTTATAGCTCGTAATAATGTGCCTATAAGTTTATACTGCACTCAATTTTGAATGCGAGTTTTAGTGAAGTTAATTATTAAAAATAACTCTTTCAACACAGACATTAACAATTGGAATAACATGCACATAAAGAGTTCTTTAAAATGGTACGTACCGGACGTATCCTTATAGCTATATATTTTTTCAAAAACTAATTTATATTACATGGAATACCACATTGAAATAGTATTTCTAAATAACAAACGGTAAATTTGTATACGAGTCTCAAAACAAATTCATGGCTTATACTATGCTCACACTTGGGTTCTTTAACTCTGCTTAACGTTTTTTTTTTTTTTTTTTTTCTTAAATAATTCATAAATTTTTACAATTTTATCATTTATATGTTTAAAATAATCTTCTGATAACTTTATAAAGTATTTTTTATCCATTTTTAATACTTAAAAGAAATATTAATTTGTTTGTTGGGTTTTTTTCTTAATAATCTGTCATCTTAATCATCTCTAATGTAATAACATTTAGCTTAAACGCGTTTTAAAACCCATTAGTCCCAATTTACACTAGGGACATTTCTTGCTGTACAGACGAAGTTTAATGGCGAGGGGTCGAAAAGGTAGAGTGTTTAGTACATGACTATCTGTACTGGACATTTTTTTCATTTCTCTTTCTTACATTTTGTAGTTTACATACAAGTATTAATTTCCGTCTGACTTCTAATGTTTCATATGTAAACGCTTCAGGTAAAATAAAAAGAAAATTCAAAAAATATCCGGCAAGAAATGTCCCTAGTGTAAATTGGGACTAACTGCCTATTTCACGATGTCACTCGAACGTATACGTTCGCACAAATAACATATAAATCAAAAACAAAATTAAAAAATTTGTTTTTGGTTTACATGTTATTTGTGCGAACGTAAACGTTCGATTGACATCGTGAAATAGGCAGTTAGTATTATCAAATTTACAACAAAATCGCCATATATTTTAAAATCAGCCAAAAATAAATCGCATGTCGCCAAATTGAAAATTAAGTCGCCAAGAAACTTGACAACCCTGATCGTATTATGAAAATGTGTAAAAGAATGTGGCAATGAGTAAATGAAATAAGAATATTATACTGGCATCACATATACATCACAATAGTATTGTTGTTTCTTTTCAACGAGTTGTTTGGTAAACAAGTGACCGACTGACTAAAAAGACCTAAGTGATCCATGCAAGTGACCGATTGAACGGAATTGAACGATGAAACTGAACGGCCGTTCATCGTTCATCTGACTGACCCGTTCAATTGAACTAGTTCGTTCATGACCGACACAACTCTACTTGCAGGACTTATTTTTTGAACCGAATATCTTACCTTGGGTCACAGAAATTGCTGTAGTTCTCAAGGTCGTAGCCAGACGTGTGTACAATGGGGTATAGAAATGTAGGTTAGATTTTGGACTACAAGAGAGTATAGATTTTTTTGACGCGTTTTGACGGGCAGGACTTATGCTCTATAAAGTAGGAAATTTCCGGGAAATTAGACATTAAAAAAAAAAATTGGTTTTAGATTTCGCAGAGTTTAATCCTTTAAACCACGTGTAGCTAATAAAATAAACTAATTCACAAAACTTATTCTGTCAAAAAATCTTAAAAAACAAAAAGTTATGAGCATTTCAACTTCAAAAATTGACTCAGAAATTCAAAACTATAACCAAATATTGAGAAAGTCCATTGCGGACCACCCTGTTCTCAATGAAATAGTTGAAATAGGGTTGAAATCTTTTGGCTCCCGAGGCTCACTAGTATTTACTTTCACATGAATAAAAAAAATTTAAAATCGGAGAACATAAAAAAAAATAATTTTGGCCGCCTTCTCTAAATATGAACCAGTGTGCGGCGCTACGAGCCATACACCGCGTGAAACAATAACCTTTGGTGAGCACTTAATTCATGTTTTGCTGTGGTGAATTGGCCACCTAGATCGTGCGATATCACGCATTTGGACCTTTTTTTCTAGGGATATGTAATGTCTGAGGTCTTCAGGAATAAGTCAGCTACGATTGACGCTTTAGCAGCTAACACTACATAAGCTATTCGCGAGATACCAGTCGCTATGCTCGAATGATTTGCCCAAAATTGGACCGTCCGAATGGACCACCTCAGACGAAGTCATGGCCAATGTTTCCATGATATCATTTTCAAACAGTAAATGCCATAAATTTTAAATTCACTTTCAAATTTATGTGTTTTATTTTACTTTATAACCTCACGATGAATCACCCGATATATGTATGTATCTATTAACCATCATTTTTTATCATCCATGCTTAGCCCGAACCTGTGCGTGGCGGATAATCGAGGATAAACTTTTTTTTTTAATTTAAATAAATGCCTTTTTTCTATTTTTCTTTCATAAAATGAAATGAATTACATAGTTTCAGTTTATAACAAACTTAGGTTTTCCATATTTACAATCTATAGGAGCAATAAAACAAAAATGCGTAATAGTGCGCAATGTTCGATTATACGAATACCATTTTTCTCAAAAAAAAACTCGTGCTAAAAGGGTCAATGTCAATATTTTTCTGTTTTGAGTTAATCGTTTCATTATGTGTATTATTTTACTCTCTTTTATTTTTCTGTATCAGCCAATGTCTTAAGTTAACCCAGAACAGTTTAATGAGGTTTTTTAGACATTGACTGATACAGAAAAATATAAGAGAGTAAAATAATAAACATAATGAAACGATTAACTAAAAACAGCAAAGTATTGACATTGGCCCTTTTAGCACCAAGCCACAGAAATAATCTAAAAATTATCATTTACTCAAAAAAAAATCGCTGGGACGAAATGGGTTAAGGAGCGTATAGACGATATGTTTTTGTCATCTGACATATCAAATTTGCCACTGCAAAACACATACATGTCGTGTGTTACCTTTTTAACTTTGCTTCTGTAAAAGTCAGACGCAAAGTCATCTGACAAAATTTCAATTAGAGCGTGCTCTATTTTCTTCTGACAAACCATCTGACATCAGAAATCTATGCTGGGAAGAAACTGGCAGCGGCGTCAACTATTAACGGAATCATTAGCCGGCTGAAGTTAAAATTTTACAATACCAATTTATGTATGCTCATCTTACCATTGAATAGAATTTATGTTAATATATACATAAAAACCGTTTCATTATAAAATTCTAAATTGGTATCTTTAAAATAAAAGAAAAAAATGTTAGGATGGCTAAATTATTTTACGGCGCAAATAAATATTTTCGTGGCGGCAGAAAGCTATTTTGATACCGAGAACTACTTTGGTTTCTGCAATAACAATGCGAAAAAAAACAGAGACAATGTCAAAAGCAAATTACATGTACGTTTGTGACCGAATATTATTAACCTTATGTAAAACAGCAATTTTGACAGACATGCACAATTACATGTGACTTGAAAATTTGACATGTCAGATGACAAATACATGTCGTGTACGGGCGCCTTTAATAAAACGCACGTACATATACATATGTAATTTAACTTTATTTTTGTATACATATACATATTTTTACATAGTTTTATTTTTAACATATTTTGTTTGCAATATTTCACTGCATTGGAAAAAACAGTAAATAAACAACGACAAAGTAAAATAGTTCCACAAACCACCTTGATAGACGCTTTTCATTAAATAATTTCCCACTTTCAATCTGCCTATAGAGTAACTACTAACAAATGCAGCGGGAAGAAAGATTTGTGAACCTAATAGTGCATTAAAACGCTGAAGTCCTCTGTCAGTTAGCTTTAACTTATTTTGCATAAAACTAATGTATTTAGGCGATTTGAATAAAGTCTTTACAAAATTTTCACTAAGTATACAACAGAAATTCAATGCGCTCCATATGAAAACAAATTTATAATAACCATGCCATAAAAACACAAATGCAAACGTAGCAGCTGTTGCAACAGTTTTTCTTAACGTCGATGAATTTTTGCTGCACATTTCGGCATATATGTTAGAGAACAAGAACTCATAAAAACCTTCGTCGAAATATTTCCACATCTCTGAATAATAATGGATTAAACTAATACAGCGAGGTTTCCGAGGTGGGTGTAATCCATCGAACTGGGCAAAAGCTATACCAAGACCATATGAAATAACGTAGAACATGAAGAAAAATTTCCCCATAAAATAAGGCACAGCAAATAGACCAAACTTTGGGTTTAAAACTTGTATAGCGCTTATATCGACAGCCATATAATGAACATAAATAAAGTGTCTGGCTGTTTCTAAAACAAGCCACCAAATGAACACTCTGATTATCTGCAAAATAAATAGTCTAATCTTCTGTATTTCCATTTGATTATTTGTATTAACAATTACAATATAACGATGATAACCCATAAAAGGTCCATTTATTAGACAGGGAAAATATAAAGTGTAACCCAAGAAGTGTGGCAACGTGTATTTGCTACTGAAATTCGCTTCGTGTATTCTATATGATTTTTCCCGTTGCAAACTATAGCTACAGCCGCGTATAATGGACCAACATAATGTTATTACTACATTTCTAAACTCTACGTATCCCAGATTCTTGCGCAACAAACGATTCGATTTAATATATATCATAGCAATCATCCATGCCACAGACAGCAGCCACGTCAATAGTTTTGAATTTCTACGGGCAACAAAATAATATGACATTACCAAGCATCCAATTAGAGCTATTGAAATAAGTTGCATTGTCGTTAATAATATCAGCATACAAACGATTGCATTTGCTAAGCTCTGCCATTTAGCTTTATATTTTCGGATCACAGTAGTAACTGCTAAATGAAAAATATACCAGGGCCAGAAAATTTTTATATATTCTTTAAAACGGTTCAGCTCAAAATCTGTATCATCTTTAAATGAATTTAATATTGGCCATCCTTTGGAAAATTTATACACAGATATCTTCAATATTTCATGCCGGGCTTCAATCATCATCCATAGTACATACACAATATAAATAAAATATACACTCAAATATACAATTATTTCACTTTTGTATAAATTTAAATTTCTGCTTTGCATTTTAGAGACACGACACGGCACCAGATTAATTATGTATGTATGTACACGTTAACACATTTTTCTCTTAGTTGTATAATAAGTACGTATTTTTTCAACCAATTAGAATAGAAAAATGTGTTATATATTTCAACAGCATTTGTAAGTACCTCTGTCAAAAAAAATTAAAAAATAGTATCAAAAAAGAAAAAAAATAGTGTAGTCAAGTGACCCAACTTTTGAAATCGATCCCTTCTAATATGGACAAAATTTGCACTATCCTATTGGATAGTAGTTTAGACACAAATTTTCATTTCGTCCCAAACATACTATATAGCAATTTCTTCAATCTTTCAATATTTTTTTTTTTTAATTTAAAACTTTTTCTATTTTTGTTTTTTAAATGAGTACTTTTTTTGTTGCTCAAAAGAAAGCTTAGGTGTTTTCCCTTAAGGTAGTTTTGGTCGCTTCGTTGAATGTATCGGGATATATATAAAAAAAATAATGAAATGACTCCTCTGAAGAGATGTCAGAGCAACCTGTCCGAGAAACCTGGGTTCGATTCCCAGTCCAGTCAAGAATTAAAAATTATTAATAAATTTTAATGAATTTTTTTTTTTTTTTTTTTTTTTATTATTATTATTATTATTATTATTATTAATTCAAAATTACAATTTTACAATTATGATGAGGTCTCAGCGCCCCTAGGGCTTGGTTGAGACTTCGTTGGCAAAAAAATACAATTTGTGTATGATTTTTTTTTAAATTATTTTTAAATTATTACAAAAAAAATAAAAAATAAATAAAAATAGGTAAATTACACTACATTTAAAGCATTTCAACATTATTAAGATAAAAATCTTTTAGCTTTTTCTTAAATACTGTTACTGATGTACAATTTTTTAGAAATTGGGGCAAATTATTGTATTCTAAACCACCTGAGTATTACATTCTTTGTTTGGTGATTTCTAGACGACATCTAGGAATCCTTAAATTCGAATTGTTTCGTGTATTAAAAAACATTTGATTGACAGAAAAACTGATCGTGTGATGTCCAATTTTATGTATGGTTTCATAAATATATATCAATAACTGCTGTTTATAAATACCATATATTGGTAAAACATTTTTGGCAATATCCTTATAAAGCAGCAGAGTTGGGTATAATGGCGGCAAGTTAAAAACAGCCTTTAGCGATTTGTTTTGTATTTCATGTTGTAAAATTCCTTTATTCATAAAAAAAGCCTGATTAAAAATTTTAAAATTTGAATTAAAAACCATGAGGAGTTCAATAAAATAACCATACACTTATTACACTGTGCTCGAAATTTATACCTTTTTAGACAAGCCGGGCACATGGCGTTTTAGCATAATTCGGGTACACTGAATCCAATATTGCCCGACGTTTTTTTAGGTTTTCGAAATATACCGTTATATTGAAAATGGGGGAGGTTACACAATTTATATTCGTGTAACTCAAAAACGGTTTAGTTTATTAAAATTACTAAAAAAAAAATTCAAAATTCCGCAATAAAATTTCCTTTAAGAAAAGTAAACTTTTTAAACCCTCCACCACAATTAGTTGTCAAGAGGGTATACTAAGTTTGTCATTCCGTGTGAAACTTTTTTATTATTCTATATATATTATGTCCGTCTGTCTGTCCGTCTGTTGAAAACACGCTCACTTTCGAAATACTCAAAAGAAGTAAACAAACTTGGTGTCAAATTGCTTGTAGTTATCCTAAGCAGTTTCGGTTCAGTAGGATCAGAGCTATGAATCAAAATGTGGAACCACCACCTAAAAAAAATTGATAATTTTGTTACAAAAACTAACATAACTCGTGGAACAATGCACGGAACGATATAAGACTTCGCAAAAATTAGTTTTAATCGACTGGAAATCACGCTGAAAAATTTCGGTAAGATCCGTCCATAATTCCCCCAAGGCCCCATATAAGCCCTACTCCCGGAAAACAATTTAGTACGCCTAAAACCAAAACTAATAATGCTATCATTACAAAATTTGGTAAATCAAAGATTTATAGGACTAGAAATAAGACTATAACGTTTCGTGAAGATCGGTCCATAATTTACCATAGCCTCCATATAAATTTGAAATTTTTTAATGAAATTAATGTTTTTTAATACCAGAAATCACTCTGCAGAATTTTGGAATGATTCTTTCATTAAACATTCTGATTGTCGGTCAATAATTTATTATAGGTCTGAACCGCAACCAATTTTAATGGAGATATCTGTATTTATAAAGATAATAATAATAAATATATGTACATCATACAGATATTACTCCTAAAACATTTGAACTGTCGGTGGAGGATATAAAAGATTCGGCATTGCCGAATATAGCACTCTAACTTGTTTTTAATATGAGCAGTCGTTTTAGAAACATACTTTTGATTTTATTCACAATTATGTAACGGTATATCTCAAAAACAAGAGCTAACCAAAAAAACGGTGGGCACCATTGGATTCAGCGTACAAGAATTATCCTAAAACGATTTGTGCCCGGCTTGTCTAATTTTGCAACTAGCACAGTGTTATTGTTTACAGCTTAGGCACGAGCTCTATGTTTACATTTGTCCTTTAAGTTGAGCTGAAAAGATCAACGGAAAGTAAAAATAAAAGACAGAAAAAAGAAGAAACATAAAATGCGGAAAAATGAACTTTGGAATTCAAGAAGAATTCTTGACAAAAAGTACTAAACACAGAATTAAGGAAGAACATGTAAATCAATTAAAATAGATAATCATTCACAACAAATTTCGATCCACCAAGTGGAATAACATTTTGTTTTAAAGATTGATGTTTGACTATTGACTGCCAGCCGTCGTCATAGCGGTGAGCATTTAACGGCAAATAACTCAGAAGCGATTGTGTGGTTACAATCGAAACATGTCAGGGCAACCTGTTAGTGAAAACCTGGGTTCGGTTCCCAGTTCAGTTAAAAATGAAAAATTATCAATAAATTTTATTTAATTTGATGTTGTAAAATTCCTTTCTGCATAAAAATAATTTAATAAAAATTTAATTTGATGCACTTTTCAGGTTCGTGTTTCTTAGCCCCAAATTATCATTCAACCACCAAGTTTTATAAAGTTACTCGAAAAAAATCGCTGGGACGAAATGGGTTAAAAAAACGCACGTACATATACATATGTAATTTAACTTTATTTTTGTATACATATATTTTTACATAGTTTTATTTTTAACATATTTTGTTTGAAATATTTCACTGCATTGGAAAAAACAGTAAATAAACAACGACAAAGTAAAATAGTTCCACAAACCACCTTGATAGACGCTTTTCATTAAATAATTTCCCACTTCCAATCCGCCTATAGAGTAACTGCTAAAAAATGCAGCGGGAAGAAAGATTTGTGAACCTAATAGTGCATTAAAACGCTGAAGTCCTCTGTCAGTTAGCTTTAACTTATTTTGCATAAAAATAATGTATTTAGGCGATTTGACTAAAGTCTTTACAAAATTTTCACTAAGTATACAACAGAAATTCAATGCGCTCCATATGAAAACAAATTTATAATAACCATGCCATAAAAACACAAATGCAAACGTAGCAGCTGTTGCAACAGTTTTTCTTAACGTCGATGAATTTTTGCTGCACATTTCGGCATATATGTTAGAGAACAAGAACTCATAAAAACCTTCGTCGAAATATTTCCACATCTCTGAATAATAATGGATTAAACTAATACAGCGAGGTTTCCGAGGTGGGTGTAATCCATCGAACTGGGCAAAAGCTATACCTAGACCATATGAAATAACGTAGAACATGAAGAAAAATTTCCCCATAAAATAAGGCACAGCAAATAGACCAAACTTTGGGTTTAAAACTTGTATAGCGCTTATATCGACAGCCATATAATGAACATAAACAAAGTGTGTGGCTGTTTCTAAAACAAGCCACCAAATGAACACTCTGATTATCTGCAAAATAAATAGTCTAATCTTCTGTATTTCCATTTGATTATTTGTATTAACAATTACAATATAACGATGATAACCCATAAAAGGTCCATTTATTAGACAGGGAAAATATAAAGTGTAACCCAAGAAGTGTGGCAACGTGTATTTGCTACTGAAATTCGCTTCGTGTATTCTATATGATTTTTCCCGTTGCAAACTATAGCTACAGCCGCGTATAATGGACCAACATAATGTTATTACTACATTTCTAAACTCTACGTATCCCAGATTCTTGCGCAACAAACGATTCGATTTAATATATATCATAGCAATCATCCATGCCACAGACAGCAGCCACGTCAATAGTTTTGAATTTCTACGGGCAACAAAATAATATGACATTACCAAGCATCCAATTAGAGCTATTGAAATAAGTTGCATTGTCGTTAATAATATCAGCATACAAACGATTGCATTTGCTAAGCTCTGCCATTTAGCTTTATATTTTCGGATCACAGTAGTAACTGCTAAATGAAAAATATACCAGGGCCAGAAAATTTTTATATATTCTTTAAAACGGTTCAGCTCAAAATCTGTATCATCTTTAAATGAATTTAATATTGGCCATCCTTTGGAAAATTTATACACAGATATCTTCAATATTTCATGCCGGGCTTCAATCATCATCCATAGTACATACACAATATAAATAAAATATACACTCAAATATACAATTATTTCACTTTTGTATAAATTTAAATTTCTGCTTTGCATTTTAGAGACACGACACGGCACCAGATTAATTATGTATGTATGTACACGTTAACACATTTTTCTCTTAGTTGTATAATAAGTACGTATTTTTTCAACCAATTAGAATAGAAAAATGTGTTATATATTTCAACAGCATTTGTAAGTACCTCTGTCAAAAAAAATTAAAAAATAGTATCAAAAAAGAAAAAAAATAGTGTAGTCAAGTGACCCAACTTTTGAAATCGATCCCTTCTAATATGGACAAAATTTGCACTATCCTATTGGATAGTAGTTTAGACACAAATTTTCATTTCGTCCCAAACATACTATATAGCAATTTCTTCAATCTTTCAATATTTTTTTTTTTTAATTTAAAACTTTTTCTATTTTTGTTTTTTAAATGAGTACTTTTTTTGTTGCTCAAAAGAAAGCTTAGGTGTTTTCCCTTAAGGTAGTTTTGGTCGCTTCGTTGAATGTATCGGGATATATATAAAAAAAATAATGAAATGACTCCTCTGAAGAGATGTCAGAGCAACCTGTCCGAGAAACCTGGGTTCGATTCCCAGTCCAGTCAAGAATTAAAAATTATTAATAAATTTTAATGAATTTTTTTTTTTTTTTTTTTTTTTATTATTATTATTATTATTATTATTATTAATTCAAAATTACAATTTTACAATTATGATGAGGTCTCAGCGCCCCTAGGGCTTGGTTGAGACTTCGTTGGCAAAAAAATACAATTTGTGTATGATTTTTTTTTAAATTATTTTTAAATTATTACAAAAAAAATAAAAAATAAATAAAAATAGGTAAATTACACTACATTTAAAGCATTTCAACATTATTAAGATAAAAATCTTTTAGCTTTTTCTTAAATACTGTTACTGATGTACAATTTTTTAGAAATTGGGGCAAATTATTGTATTCTAAACCACCTGAGTATTACATTCTTTGTTTGGTGATTTCTAGACGACATCTAGGAATCCTTAAATTCGAATTGTTTCGTGTATTAAAAAACATTTGATTGACAGAAAAACTGATCGTGTGATGTCCAATTTTATGTATGGTTTCATAAATATATATCAATAACTGCTGTTTATAAATACCATATATTGGTAAAACATTTTTGGCAATATCCTTATAAAGCAGCAGAGTTGGGTATAATGGCGGCAAGTTAAAAACAGCCTTTAGCGATTTGTTTTGTATTTCATGTTGTAAAATTCCTTTATTCATAAAAAAAGCCTGATTAAAAATTTTAAAATTTGAATTAAAAACCATGAGGAGTTCAATAAAATAACCATACACTTATTACACTGTGCTCGAAATTTATACCTTTTTAGACAAGCCGGGCACATGGCGTTTTAGCATAATTCGGGTACACTGAATCCAATATTGCCCGACGTTTTTTTAGGTTTTCGAAATATACCGTTATATTGAAAATGGGGGAGGTTACACAATTTATATTCGTGTAACTCAAAAACGGTTTAGTTTATTAAAATTACTAAAAAAAAAATTCAAAATTCCGCAATAAAATTTCCTTTAAGAAAAGTAAACTTTTTAAACCCTCCACCACAATTAGTTGTCAAGAGGGTATACTAAGTTTGTCATTCCGTGTGAAACTTTTTTATTATTCTATATATATTATGTCCGTCTGTCTGTCCGTCTGTTGAAAACACGCTCACTTTCGAAATACTCAAAAGAAATAAACAAACTTGGTGTCAAATTGCTTGTAGTTATCCTAAGCAGTTTCGGTTCAGTAGGATCAGAGCTATGAATCAAAATGTGGAACCACCACCTAAAAAAAATTGATAATTTTGTTACAAAAACTAACATAACTCGTGGAACAATGCACGGAACGATATAAGACTTCGCAAAAATTAGTTTTAATCGACTGGAAATCACGCTGAAAAATTTCGGTAAGATCCGTCCATAATTCCCCCAAGGCCCCATATAAGCCCTACTCCCGGAAAACAATTTAGTACGCCTAAAACCAAAACTAATAATGCTATCATTACAAAATTTGGTAAATCAAAGATTTATAGGACTAGAAATAAGACTATAACGTTTCGTGAAGATCGGTCCATAATTTACCATAGCCTCCATATAAATTTGAAATTTTTTAATGAAATTAATGTTTTTTAATACCAGAAATCACTCTGCAGAATTTTGGAATGATTCTTTCATTAAACATTCTGATTGTCGGTCAATAATTTATTATAGGTCTGAACCGCAACCAATTTTAATGGAGATATCTGTATTTATAAAGATAATAATAATAAATATATGTACATCATACAGATATTACTCCTAAAACATTTGAACTGTCGGTGGAGGATATAAAAGATTCGGCATTGCCGAATATAGCACTCTAACTTGTTTTTAATATGAGCAGTCGTTTTAGAAACATACTTTTGATTTTATTCACAATTATGTAACGGTATATCTCAAAAACAAGAGCTAACCAAAAAAACGGTGGGCACCATTGGATTCAGCGTACAAGAATTATCCTAAAACGATTTGTGCCCGGCTTGTCTAATTTTGCAACTAGCACAGTGTTATTGTTTACAGCTTAGGCACGAGCTCTATGTTTACATTTGTCCTTTAAGTTGAGCTGAAAAGATCAACGGAAAGTAAAAATAAAAGACAGAAAAAAGAAGAAACATAAAATGCGGAAAAATGAACTTTGGAATTCAAGAAGAATTCTTGACAAAAAGTACTAAACACAGAATTAAGGAAGAACATGTAAATCAATTAAAATAGATAATCATTCACAACAAATTTCGATCCACCAAGTGGAATAACATTTTGTTTTAAAGATTGATGTTTGACTATTGACTGCCAGCCGTCGTCATAGCGGTGAGCATTTAACGGCAAATAACTCAGAAGCGATTGTGTGGTTACAATCGAAACATGTCAGGGCAACCTGTTAGTGAAAACCTGGGTTCGGTTCCCAGTTCAGTTAAAAATGAAAAATTATCAATAAATTTTATTTAATTTGATGTTGTAAAATTCCTTTCTGCATAAAAATAATTTAATAAAAATTTAATTTGATGCACTTTTCAGGTTCGTGTTTCTTAGCCCCAAATTATCATTCAACCACCAAGTTTTATAAAGTTACTCGAAAAAAATCGCTGGGACGAAATGGGTTAAAAAAACGCACGTACATATACATATGTAATTTAACTTTATTTTTGTATACATATATTTTTACATAGTTTTATTTTTAACATATTTTGTTTGAAATATTTCACTGCATTGGAAAAAACAGTAAATAAACAACGACAAAGTAAAATAGTTCCACAAACCACCTTGATAGACGCTTTTCATTAAATAATTTCCCACTTCCAATCCGCCTATAGAGTAACTGCTAAAAAATGCAGCGGGAAGAAAGATTTGTGAACCTAATAGTGCATTAAAACGCTGAAGTCCTCTGTCAGTTAGCTTTAACTTATTTTGCATAAAAATAATGTATTTAGGCGATTTGACTAAAGTCTTTACAAAATTTTCACTAAGTATACAACAGAAATTCAATGCGCTCCATATGAAAACAAATTTATAATAACCATGCCATAAAAACACAAATGCAAACGTAGCAGCTGTTGCAACAGTTTTTCTTAACGTCGATGAATTTTTGCTGCACATTTCGGCATATATGTTAGAGAACAAGAACTCATAAAAACCTTCGTCGAAATATTTCCACATCTCTGAATAATAATGGATTAAACTAATACAGCGAGGTTTCCGAGGTGGGTGTAATCCATCGAACTGGGCAAAAGCTATACCTAGACCATATGAAATAACGTAGAACATGAAGAAAAATTTCCCCATAAAATAAGGCACAGCAAATAGACCAAACTTTGGGTTTAAAACTTGTATAGCGCTTATATCGACAGCCATATAATGAACATAAACAAAGTGTGTGGCTGTTTCTAAAACAAGCCACCAAATGAACACTCTGATTATCTGCAAAATAAATAGTCTAATCTTCTGTATTTCCATTTGATTATTTGTATTAACAATTACAATATAACGATGATAACCCATAAAAGGTCCATTTATTAGACAGGGAAAATATAAAGTGTAACCCAAGAAGTGTGGCAACGTGTATTTGCTACTGAAATTCACTTCGTGTATTCTATATGATTTTTCCCGTTGCAAACTATAGCTACAGCCGCGTATAATGGACCAACATAATGTTATTACTACATTACTAAACTCTATGTGTCCCAGATTCTTGCGCAAAAAACGATTCGATTTAATATATATCATAGCAATCATCCATGCCACAGACAGCAGCCACGTCAATAGTTTTGAATTTCTACGGGCAACAAAATAATATGACATTACCAAGCATCCAATTAGAGCTATTGAAATAAGTTGCATTGTCGTTAATAATATCAGCATACAAACGATTGCATTTGCTAAGCTCTGCCATTTAGCTTTATATTTTCGGATCACAGTAGTAACTGCTAAATGAAAAATATACCAGGGCCAGAAAATTTTTATATATTCTTTAAAACGGTTCAGCTCAAAATCTGTATCATCTTTAAATGAATTTAATATTGGCCATCCTTTGGAAAATTTATACACAGATATCTTCAATATTTCATGCCGGGCTTCAATCATCATCCATAGTACATACACAATATAAATAAAATATACACTCAAATATACAATTATTTCACTTTTGTATAAATTTAAATTTCTGCTTTGCATTTTAGAGACACGACACGGCACCAGATTAATTATGTATGTATGTACACGTTAACACATTTTTCTCTTAGTTGTATAATAAGTACGTATTTTTTCAACCAATTAGAATAGAAAAATGTGTTATATATTTCAACAGCATTTGTAAGTACCTCTGTCAAAAAAAATTAAAAAATAGTATCAAAAAAGAAAAAAAATAGTGTAGTCAAGTGACCCAACTTTTGAAATCGATCCCTTCTAATATGGACAAAATTTGCACTATCCTATTGGATAGTAGTTTAGACACAAATTTTCATTTCGTCCCAAACATACTATATAGCAATTTCTTCAATCTTTCAATATTTTTTTTTTTTAATTTAAAACTTTTTCTATTTTTGTTTTTTAAATGAGTACTTTTTTTGTTGCTCAAAAGAAAGCTTAGGTGTTTTCCCTTAAGGTAGTTTTGGTCGCTTCGTTGAATGTATCGGGATATATATAAAAAAAATAATGAAATGACTCCTCTGAAGAGATGTCAGAGCAACCTGTCCGAGAAACCTGGGTTCGATTCCCAGTCCAGTCAAGAATTAAAAATTATTAATAAATTTTAATGAATTTTTTTTTTTTTTTTTTTCTTTTATTATTATTATTATTATTATTATTATTATTATTAATTCAAAATTACAATTTTACAATTATGATGAGGTCTCAGCGCCCCTAGGGCTTGGTTGAGACTTCGTTGGCAAAAAAATACAATTTGTGTATGATTTTTTTTTAAATTATTTTTAAATTATTACAAAAAAAATAAAAAATAAATAAAAATAGGTAAATTACACTACATTTAAAGCATTTCAACATTATTAAGATAAAAATCTTTTAGCTTTTTCTTAAATACTGTTACTGATGTACAATTTTTTAGAAATTGGGGCAAATTATTGTATTCTAAACCACCTGAGTATTACATTCTTTGTTTGGTGATTTCTAGACGACATCTAGGAATCCTTAAATTCGAATTGTTTCGTGTATTAAAAAACATTTGATTGACAGAAAAACTGATCGTGTGATGTCCAATTTTATGTATGGTTTCATAAATATATATCAATAACTGCTGTTTATAAATACCATATATTGGTAAAACATTTTTGGCAATATCCTTATAAAGCAGCAGAGTTGGGTATAATGGCGGCAAGTTAAAAACAGCCTTTAGCGATTTGTTTTGTATTTCATGTTGTAAAATTCCTTTATTCATAAAAAAAGCCTGATTAAAAATTTTAAAATTTGAATTAAAAACCATGAGGAGTTCAATAAAATAACCATACACTTATTACACTGTGCTCGAAATTTATACCTTTTTAGACAAGCCGGGCACATGGCGTTTTAGCATAATTCGGGTACACTGAATCCAATATTGCCCGACGTTTTTTTAGGTTTTCGAAATATACCGTTATATTGAAAATGGGGGAGGTTACACAATTTATATTCGTGTAACTCAAAAACGGTTTAGTTTATTAAAATTACTAAAAAAAAAATTCAAAATTCCGCAATAAAATTTCCTTTAAGAAAAGTAAACTTTTTAAACCCTCCACCACAATTAGTTGTCAAGAGGGTATACTAAGTTTGTCATTCCGTGTGAAACTTTTTTATTATTCTATATATATTATGTCCGTCTGTCTGTCCGTCTGTTGAAAACACGCTCACTTTCGAAATACTCAAAAGAAATAAACAAACTTGGTGTCAAATTGCTTGTAGTTATCCTAAGCAGTTTCGGTTCAGTAGGATCAGAGCTATGAATCAAAATGTGGAACCACCACCTAAAAAAAATTGATAATTTTGTTACAAAAACTAACATAACTCGTGGAACAATGCACGGAACGATATAAGACTTCGCAAAAATTAGTTTTAATCGACTGGAAATCACGCTGAAAAATTTCGGTAAGATCCGTCCATAATTCCCCCAAGGCCCCATATAAGCCCTACTCCCGGAAAACAATTTAGTACGCCTAAAACCAAAACTAATAATGCTATCATTACAAAATTTGGTAAATCAAAGATTTATAGGACTAGAAATAAGACTATAACGTTTCGTGAAGATCGGTCCATAATTTACCATAGCCTCCATATAAATTTGAAATTTTTTAATGAAATTAATGTTTTTTAATACCAGAAATCACTCTGCAGAATTTTGGAATGATTCTTTCATTAAACATTCTGATTGTCGGTCAATAATTTATTATAGGTCTGAACCGCAACCAATTTTAATGGAGATATCTGTATTTATAAAGATAATAATAATAAATATATGTACATCATACAGATATTACTCCTAAAACATTTGAACTGTCGGTGGAGGATATAAAAGATTCGGCATTGCCGAATATAGCACTCTAACTTGTTTTTAATATGAGCAGTCGTTTTAGAAACATACTTTTGATTTTATTCACAATTATGTAACGGTATATCTCAAAAACAAGAGCTAACCAAAAAAACGGTGGGCACCATTGGATTCAGCGTACAAGAATTATCCTAAAACGATTTGTGCCCGGCTTGTCTAATTTTGCAACTAGCACAGTGTTATTGTTTACAGCTTAGGCACGAGCTCTATGTTTACATTTGTCCTTTAAGTTGAGCTGAAAAGATCAACGGAAAGTAAAAATAAAAGACAGAAAAAAGAAGAAACATAAAATGCGGAAAAATGAACTTTGGAATTCAAGAAGAATTCTTGACAAAAAGTACTAAACACAGAATTAAGGAAGAACATGTAAATCAATTAAAATAGATAATCATTCACAACAAATTTCGATCCACCAAGTGGAATAACATTTTGTTTTAAAGATTGATGTTTGACTATTGACTGCCAGCCGTCGTCATAGCGGTGAGCATTTAACGGCAAATAACTCAGAAGCGATTGTGTGGTTACAATCGAAACATGTCAGGGCAACCTGTTAGTGAAAACCTGGGTTCGGTTCCCAGTTCAGTTAAAAATGAAAAATTATCAATAAATTTTATTTAATTTGATGTTGTAAAATTCCTTTCTGCATAAAAATAATTTAATAAAAATTTAATTTGATGCACTTTTCAGGTTCGTGTTTCTTAGCCCCAAATTATCATTCAACCACCAAGTTTTATAAAGTTACTCGAAAAAAATCGCTGGGACGAAATGGGTTAAAAAAACGCACGTACATATACATATGTAATTTAACTTTATTTTTGTATACATATATTTTTACATAGTTTTATTTTTAACATATTTTGTTTGAAATATTTCACTGCATTGGAAAAAACAGTAAATAAACAACGACAAAGTAAAATAGTTCCACAAACCACCTTGATAGACGCTTTTCATTAAATAATTTCCCACTTCCAATCCGCCTATAGAGTAACTGCTAAAAAATGCAGCGGGAAGAAAGATTTGTGAACCTAATAGTGCATTAAAACGCTGAAGTCCTCTGTCAGTTAGCTTTAACTTATTTTGCATAAAAATAATGTATTTAGGCGATTTGACTAAAGTCTTTACAAAATTTTCACTAAGTATACAACAGAAATTCAATGCGCTCCATATGAAAACAAATTTATAATAACCATGCCATAAAAACACAAATGCAAACGTAGCAGCTGTTGCAACAGTTTTTCTTAACGTCGATGAATTTTTGCTGCACATTTCGGCATATATGTTAGAGAACAAGAACTCATAAAAACCTTCGTCGAAATATTTCCACATCTCTGAATAATAATGGATTAAACTAATACAGCGAGGTTTCCGAGGTGGGTGTAATCCATCGAACTGGGCAAAAGCTATACCTAGACCATATGAAATAACGTAGAACATGAAGAAAAATTTCCCCATAAAATAAGGCACAGCAAATAGACCAAACTTTGGGTTTAAAACTTGTATAGCGCTTATATCGACAGCCATATAATGAACATAAACAAAGTGTGTGGCTGTTTCTAAAACAAGCCACCAAATGAACACTCTGATTATCTGCAAAATAAATAGTCTAATCTTCTGTATTTCCATTTGATTATTTGTATTAACAATTACAATATAACGATGATAACCCATAAAAGGTCCATTTATTAGACAGGGAAAATATAAAGTGTAACCCAAGAAGTGTGGCAACGTGTATTTGCTACTGAAATTCACTTCGTGTATTCTATATGATTTTTCCCGTTGCAAACTATAGCTACAGCCGCGTATAATGGACCAACATAATGTTATTACTACATTACTAAACTCTATGTGTCCCAGATTCTTGCGCAAAAAACGATTCGATTTAATATATATCATAGCAATCATCCATGCCACAGACAGCAGCCACGTCAATAGTTTTGAATTTCTACGGGCAACAAAATAATATGACATTACCAAGCATCCAATTAGAGCTATTGAAATAAGTTGCATTGTCGTTAATAATATCAGCATACAAACGATTGCATTTGCTAAGCTCTGCCATTTAGCTTTATATTTTCGGATCACAGTAGTAACTGCTAAATGAAAAATATACCAGGGCCAGAAAATTTTTATATATTCTTTAAAACGGTTCAGCTCAAAATCTGTATCATCTTTAAATGAATTTAATATTGGCAATCCTTTGGAAAATTTATACACAGATATCTTCAATATTTCATGCCGGGCTTCAATCATCATCCATAGTTCATACACAATATAAATAAAATATACACTCAAATATACAATTATTTCACTTTTGTATAAATTTAAATTTCTGCTTTGCATTTTAGAGACACGACACGGCACCAGATTAATTATGTATGTATGTACACGTTAACACATTTTTCTCTTAGTTGTATAATAAGTACGTATTTTTTCAACCAATTAGAATAGAAAAATGTGTTATATATTTCAACAGCATTTGTAAGTACCTCTGTCAAAAAAAATTAAAAAATAGTATCAAAAAAGAAAAAAAATAGTGTAGTCAAGTGACCCAACTTTTGAAATCGATCCCTTCTAATATGGACAAAATTTGCACTATCCTATTGGATAGTAGTTTAGACACAAATTTTCATTTCGTCCCAAACATACTATATAGCAATTTCTTCAATCTTTCAATATTTTTTTTTTTTAATTTAAAACTTTTTCTATTTTTGTTTTTTAAATGGGTACTTTTTTTGTTGCTCAAAAGAAAGCTTAGGTGTTTTCCCTTAAGGTAGTTTTGGTCGCTTCGTGGAATGTATCGGGATATATATAAAAAAAATAATGAAATGACTCCTCTGAAGAGATGTCAGAGCAACCTGTCCGAGAAACCTGGGTTCGATTCCCAGTCCAGTCAAGAATTAAAAATTATTAATAAATTTTAATTAATTTTTTTTTTTTTTTTTTTTATTATTATTATTATTAATTCAAAATTACAATTTTACAATTATGATGAGGTCTCAGCGCCCCTAGGGCTTGGTTGAGACTTCGTTGGCAAAAAAATACAATTTGTGTATGATTTTTTTTTAAATTATTTTTAAATTATTACTAAAAAAAAAATAAAAAATAAATAAAAATAGGTAAATTACACTACATTAAAAGCATTTCAACATTATTAAGATAAAAATCTTTTAGCTTTTTCTTAAATACTGTTACTGATGTACAATTTTTTAGAAATTGGGGCAAATTATTGTATTCTAAACCACCTGAGTATTACATTCTTTGTTTGGTGATTTCTAGACGACATCTAGGAACCCTTAAATTCGAATTGTTTCGTGTATTAAAAAACATTTGATTGACAGAAAAACTGATCGTGTGATGTCCAATTTTATGTATGGTTTCATAAATATATATCAATAACTGCTGTTTATAAATACCATATATTGGTAAAACATTTTTGGCAATATCCTTATAAAGCAGCAGAGTTGGGTATAATGGCGGCAAGTTAAAAACAGCCTTTAGCGATTTGTTTTGTATTTCATGTTGTAAAATTCCTTTATTCATAAAAAAAGCCTGATTAAAAATTTTAAAATTTGAATTAAAAACCATGAGGAGTTCAATAAAATAACCATACACTTATTACACTGTGCTCGAAATTTATACCTTTTTAGACAAGCCGGGCACATGGCGTTTTAGCATAATTCGGGTACACTGAATCCAATATTGCCCGTCGTTTTTTTAGGTTTTCGAAATATACCGTTATATTGAAAATGGGGGAGGTTACACAATTTATATTCGTGTAACTCAAAAACGGTTTAGTTTATTAAAATTACTAAAAAAAAATTCAAAATTCCGCAATAAAATTTCCTTTAAGAAAAGTAAACTTTTTAAACCCTCCACCACAATTAGTTGTCAAGAGGGTATACTAAGTTTGTCATTCCGTGTGAAACTTTTTTATTATTCTATATATATTATGTCCGTCTGTCTGTCCGTCTGTTGAAAACACGCTCACTTTCGAAATACTCAAAAGAAATAAACAAACTTGGTGTCAAATTGCTTGTAGTTATCCTAAGCAGTTTCGGTTCAGTAGGATCAGAGCTATGAATCAAAATGTGGAACCACCACCTAAAAAAAATTGATAATTTTGTTACAAAAACTAACATAACTCGTGGAACAATGCACGGAACGATATAAGACTTCGCAAAAATTAGTTTTAATCGACTGGAAATCACGCTGAAAAATTTCGGTAAGATCCGTCCATAATTCCCCCAAGGCCCCATATAAGCCCTACTCCCGGAAAACAATTTAGTACGCCTAAAACCAAAACTAATAATGCTATCATTACAAAATTTGGTAAATCAAAGATTTATAGGACTAGAAATAAGACTATAACGTTTCGTGAAGATCGGTCCATAATTTACCATAGCCTCCATATAAATTTGAAACTTTTTAATGAAATTAATGTTTTTTAATACCAGAAATCACTCTGCAGAATTTTGGAATGATTCTTTCATTAAACATTCTGATTGTCGGTCAATAATTTATTATAGGTCTGAACCGCAACCAATTTTAATGGAGATATCTGTATTTATAAAGATAATAATAATAAATATACATATGTACATCATACAGATATTACTCCTAAAACATTTGAACTGTCGGTGGAGGATATAAAAGATTCGGCATTGCCGAATATTGCACTCTAACTTGTTTTTAATATGAGCAGTCGTTTTAGAAACATACTTTTGATTTTATTCACAATTATGTAACGGTATATCTCAAAAACAAGAGCTAACCAAAAAAACGGTGGGCACCATTGGATTCAGCGTACAAGAATTATCCTAAAACGATTTGTGCCCGGCTTGTCTAATTTTGCAACTAGCACAGTGTTATTGTTTACAGCTTAGGCACGAGCTCTATGTTTACATTTGTCCTTTAAGTTGAGCTGAAAAGATCAACGGAAAGTAAAAATAAAAGACAGAAAAAAGAAGAAACATAAAATGCGGAAAAATGAACTTTGGAATTCAAGAAGAATTCTTGACAAAAAGTACTAAACACAGAATTAAGGAAGAACATGTAAATCAATTAAAATAGATAATCATTCACAACAAATTTCGATCCACCAAGTGGAATAACATTTTGTTTTAAAGATTGATGTTTGACTATTGACTGCCAGCCGTCGTCATAGCGGTGAGCATTTAACGGCAAATAACTCAGAAGCGATTGTGTGGTTACAATCGAAACATGTCAGGGCAACCTGTTAGTGAAAACCTGGGTTCGGTTCCCAGTTCAGTTAAAAATGAAAAATTATCAATAAATTTTATTTAATTTGATGTTGTAAAATTCCTTTCTGCATAAAAATAATTTAATAAAAATTTAATTTGATGCACTTAAGCCTGATTAACGGCCAATTTCATTAAGTTCAGTTATAATTAATTGCCAGTTATAACTGTAACTGTATAACTGTAATTGCCAGTAAGTACTGTTCACTGGAAGTGAAAGTATTAGTTAGTTTTAACTGAGCTTAATGAAATTGGCCGTAAAAATATTAAAATTTTGATTAAAAAAAAATAATTTCTAACTAAGACGAGGGTTTCTCAATTTTCAGTATATGTATTTTTTCAATTTTGTTCAATATTTGTGTGTAAGTGTTTCTAAAGCCTTAAAAATAAAATCTATGCTGAGAAACTAGTCAAATTAACCTTTCCGACGCTATGTAACATACCTAACTGGCATTTCATACCTTCGATATTGTAAACCCTTCAATATGTTAATCCCAGGTATAAAATCACTTTTTTATAGAAATGTTGAAAAATTAAATTTTTTATTATCAAAGTAATTTTTGGGAATAGAAAATTTTTAATTAACAAGATTTTGTTTGTCGTGCTTAATTCCCAATTTTTATTCTTGATAAAAACACTGAAATTTTTTGTTGAAGGGATAAGCTATTCCTATCACTGGTTGCTTAGGCCAGATCATCAGGAACTTTATCCAAAGTTTTGAAAAAAAACTAAAGATATTATACAAATTAAACTGTTAAGCGAACAAGAATTATAAGCACCAGTTTTAATTGTAACAATATCAAAGCTTAGACAAAAACAACAGTGAGTGTATCTTTTCTTACATACATTCCCCACTACAATTGGTTGGAATTCTCCCAACATTAATTTTAGTTGTAAGTATTTGTAATAATAACACTACGTGACAAAATTTCAACAAAGTCGTGACCGAATGAATCTGACAGTTAATCATTATGTACAATTTTCCGCTGAATCCGAATTTGAAGTCAGAATTGACAAAAGTAGAACAGTTTTTGAGATATTCCAAAATAACCGTTATTTGTGCTTTTAAAAAAGATGATGTGACTGAAATGCAAATATCCAAAAAATTAAACTTTAGTCTATTTCAATACGAACATTTTGTGCCCAATAGGATCCGGATCGGTGCAAAAATTATAAAGTTACAGAAGATTAATTGAACTAACCCACAACAAATTAATATACAAAGCTAAATTTTTAGTAACAATAAATATTAAAAATTGCTTAAAAGTATTCTACTTTTGACAATTCTGACTTCATATTCAGATTCAGGGGAAAATTTTACATAAAGATTAGGTGTCAAATTCATTTGGTCAAAAAATTGTCACGTAGTGTAATTAAATAAATAAAGTAATTCACGTCAATTTTTGTTTACCTTGCAACTGTGCAAAATAGCATAGTTGCACTTACTTGACGTTAGCAACCCATTTTGTTTGCACCTTCAGCTTTAAGCTTTTCTGAAACAATTTTTCAAACAACGCACCTTCCATTTGACAATTTTCCAAGACGCATGCATTTGCAATTATTTTAAAAAATATTTTAATAAATTTGAACCGTAAGTTTCTTGAAAATACACAAAATGATTAATTTTATTAGTTTATAAGTCGATTTTATAACTTATCTACTTCAAAACTTTATTCAGAACATACGTATTCCTGTATTTCTGCTTCTTCCATTTTTTACGCTTTTTCTTTTTAAAATTTTTTTATTACTTCCAAAATTCATCTTTTAACACTACAATTTATAATATTTTTCAATTCAAAGAAAAAATGTGCGTTTAAATGGTATTCCTGCGTTGTAGAATAAGTACAAGGTAGTCATTAGAAATTTTGTTCTCAATTTCAAAACCCATATTACGTTAAACGAAAGAAAATATGGAAAAAAAATTAAAACAAGCGTCAAAAATCAAATAAATTATTTTGACATTATATGGGTAAATAATGAAAACTCTCCCTAATGAACATACCTGAAAAGTTGCAAAATATTGATGCTTTTACTCTGATAATCTTTCACTTACTTAGACCCTGACATTTTTGCATCGTTTGTGCGAAATAATTCTCTATGTGTTTGTTGTTATGTTATGCTTGCAAAAGAGCAAAAGTGCAACTTTTGACGTGAATACCTTTAATCTATCTATCTATCTTCTTCTATCTATCTATATATATAAAATAGGAAGTATGTATGTGTGTATGTAACGTATGGACTGCAAAACGGCTGGTCCGATTTTGATGAAACTTTCAGGGAATCTTCAGAATATTCAGGCGGGTGACACTGATTTTTGATTTTCGGTCTGCGGGCGGAGGGGCGTTGCAAAATCCAATTTTCATATTGCACCACCAAAGACTTCTAAATAATTTGGACGATTTTTTCTTTAAAATGATTGCCGTGGTCCAACTTATGTTTTTACAGAAAGAAAATTTTGCCCCGCCCACTTTTTTCGATTTACCTAAAATCAAAAAACGGCCCCTTCGATTTGACTAATTTTTCTTTTAAATGTTCGTATTAATCCATTTTACGTTTTCATCGAAAGAAAAATGTATCACGCCTACTTTTACGCCCACTTTTTCTATTAAGCGCATAACTTGAGAACGACTTGACCGATTTTATCATTAAAATCATCGCCATGGTCCAACTTAGGTTTTTACGGAAGGAAAATTTTAAAGGCCGTAAATTTCGTTTAAAGCTCAATTTAATTCGTCTGGTAATACAACACTAATGTTTGCTTAGGGCCAGCAACGCGGACCGGGTCAGCTAGTGTATATAAAAAACAGGATAGTATATGTATATTGACAGTTTAGCGCCAATGTGAACAAAAAGCCAATAAAAGGTCAACTTCCTATAGGTTTAGTATGGGGGAGAGTAATAAAAGCCATTAAAGGTCATCGTTGGTTTTTCTAAAGCGTTGGTTTTTAAAAAGCCATAAAAATTTCATAAAATGTTTAAAAAAGCCATAAAAAGGTCATAAAATTTTAAAAAAGCCATAAAGCTGAGAATTTGGAAAAAAATTATGGGGAAATTCATGAACACGTGTTAAAGTAGATCAAATTTTTAAAAAAATTTAAAAACAAAGTAATAAAAAAAGTCGTTTAATTTTATAGGATAGCAATAAAGCTGAGATTTAGAAAAAATGTCGGGGGAGCAATGCACAAGTGTTGGGTGCATTGTTGAAGCCTTTCTTTTGTTGTGATCGATAGACGGACTTACTGTGTATATGCACTTGAGAAAGATGTGATTTAGTCTTTGTGGATATGTATGCATGTAGATCAATAGGCAGACAGACATACTGTGTACTTGTAGATGCACTTGATTTTGAAAAAAATGTTTGTGGACAATTTGTTCAAAGCGCTGATATTAAAACTAATAATTTATGGGGTGTGAGATGATAAGGGTATTGTATTGGAGTGTGTCTTGAATATGGACAGATACACAGACGGACAGACAGACCTTGAGGAAGAAATTGGAAAAATATTTTTTTTAATTGATATTTTTTCTTATTTGACCTTTATTTTATAATTACTTTAAATTATTTAAGCTTGAGGTCTTTTTTTATAAAAACCTTTGGTTAGCATCGTCAGAAAATTAAAAACTTTTAATAATAACAAAAAACGATAACAAAATTATGAAAAAATTTTTGTCAAATAGGTTTTTGAATTTAATTTCTGACAAAAATTTTTTCATAATTTTGTTATCGTTTTTTGTTATTATTAAAATTTTTTAATTTCCTGGCGATGCTAACCAAAGGTTAGCGAAATATTGAAGAAAATAAATATAATTTTTTATAAAAAAAGACCTCAAGCTTAAATAATTAAAAGTAATAATAATATTTTTTTTATTTTTTTGTGTGTGTTTATGGATTGTTTGGGAGAAAAACACACATTTCTGATAAGCCCTTTTTGTGTGTTTTATGGGTAGCCAGATGGTGAGATGTTGTTGTTGTTGTTGTTTTACTTGTTTGGGTGATCGACTGACGATCAACGAGAAAATTATTGGATGGACAGACAGACTGACAGACAGATAGATCTTGTAGAAGAAATTGGAAAATGAAAATATTACTGATAAGCCTTTCTTTAGTTTTGTTCTGAATTAGGTGTTGAAAAAATTAATTGAGCGATTGCCATGTGTTAAAAGCGCTAGTAAATTAGGCCTGCCATACGTCCTGGTTTTCCAGGATTGTCCTGGTTTTAGACTACTTGTCCTGGTGTCCTGGTCCACTATTTAATTGTCCTGGTTTTTTGTACAGGTCAAGACAAACAAATTTGTTTTTTGCTTTAGTTGTTAACAAAGGCTAAGATTTCTGTTATAACACTGCTAACATAAGGTAACTGTATTAAAAACTTTAATTAAATTCAACTGTTATCTGGTGGAAAGCTGGTAAAAGCTGGTAAAAGCTTTCAATAATATAAGATGATAGTCAATCCTCTTTCAAATTTTGTTTTAACTAGTGGCTGTAAAAAGTTATAACGTGTAAACAACTTTTATAAGTAATCGAAAACCGATAACAAATTGCTTTCTCTAAGGCAGCCCATACACGTTTCAATTCAATTGTCAACTGATAGGGCCCATACACAATACCATCATGATTGTACAATCAAGTGATTGTGCCAGCTGATGGACCGTGTATGAGCTTGTGGTGTGATTGTACCAGCTGATGGTGCTTTATCAAAAATAGTTTGATATTTTTTTGATTGTACCAGCATGATTGTATCGTGTGCTGTAAAGTTAGCTCATAAATGTTAAATCGTTAAGGCATAAAAATCAAAAAATTCAAAATTTAAAACAAAATTTAAATTAAAACACGTTTTTTTTTTTAATCCTTATTCGTTTTTGTTTTAGGATAATAGCAATAATAACAGCAGCACAAATTTGATTGTTATTCATTACAACCTTTTCCACACACATTTTGGTAAAAAATGAATTTTGTACCAGCATGCTGGTGTGTTGTGTGCTTCAAGCTTAATTGCACAATCACTTGATTGTACAATCATGATGGTATTGTGTATGGGCCCTATGAGTCGGTCGTTGTCCAAATCAAAGCGTGTATGGCCTTTCAATTGATTAGTTTGACAGTTGTCCAGTTGGTTGAAGAAAAATCAACTTGAAAAAAAAGAGTTTGATTTTTTTCAAGTTGAGTACTTAGTCTGCTCAATGGACAAAATAAAGAAACTCGTTAAAGACTGAAACACTGGAGAGTATTATTCAATGTAAGTTTGATTTTAATATGACATGCTACCTGTTTTATAACTATATCAAAGTCCGAAATGATGTTCTAGTAAAAGTGCAATCTTCTGAAAATTATTTTAGTTTAGAACATTTTAAGCTCAATTTTTTATTATTTTTCATCGTTTTTATGTATATCAAGTTGGATGGTTTTTACATATCGCACCCTAAATATTAAAGGGTATTAACTCAAAATCCTTAAATTTTCAGGAGAGCCAAAAAACTGTTTATGTAAAAATGGTGATAATATTTAAAAAAAAAAATAGTTCCCTTATTAAAAACGTCAAATTTGAAGAAAGTTTTGCTATGCCTTTTTCAATTTTGTAAGTAGCTAGACATGTGAAATGAGAATAAATTTGTGAAAAAAGTCATTTTTGAAAAATTTTGAGTTGTGACCCTTTAGTATTTAGGGTGCGATATACTACATATGTACATATTGGTATTTCCACAGAAATGTCTACTTTTTGTCACGTAACGTCACCAACCATTTTTAATTTTTTCTCAAAGAATAATTAAAATATTATTTACTTTTTTGCATTTGGGTGTAGAACGCAACTAGGTTTTCATTTAGTGAAAGAGAGGAAAAATTTTTACAACGTGGTTCTAAAACACAAGACTAATTGCTAGGTGACGTGACGTGACAAAAAGAGAGCTTTTCTGTGGAAATGCCCATATGTATTAAAAAAACACTTCCGTTGGTATAATTTTTTATCCATTTTTTCCATGTGTCCTGGTTGATAGGTTCAAACATCTGGCAGCCCTATAGTAAATGTAGGTCAACATTTTTTAAACGCTAGAAAATGTAGGTCAACATTTTTTGGGAGAAAAACACACATTTCTGATAAGCCCTTTTTTTGTGTGTTTATGGGTAGCCAGATGGTGAGATGTTGTTGTTGTTGCGGCTGTTGTTGTTGTTGTTGTTGTTGTTTTGCTTGTTTGGGTAATCGACTGACGATCAACGAGAAAATTATTGGATGGACAGACAGACTGACAGACAGATAGATCTTGTAGAAGAAATTGGAAAATGAAAATTTTACTGCTAAGCCTTTCTTTAGTTTTGTTCTGAATTAGGTGTTGAAAAAATTAATTTAGCGATTGCCATGTGTTAAAAGCGCTAGTAACATTTTTAAACGATAGAAAATATAGGTCAACATTTTTTTCTGGTGGGTAAATATTTTATTTTGTTTAACAATGGGTGTGGTGGGTAAAAAAAAATTAAAAAACATTAACGATAACTTTAATGAATTAGAGCAAATAACATATGTTAAAACTATGTGTAACCAGAAATTGTTTTCTATAAATTGTGAATTTATTGAATTATTTATTACACTTCATTATAAATTATCGAACAATGAATAGTATTAACGCGGAATTAATTGCTGCATTCAATAAATTAAATATGATACATATTTTAAGTGTAAAAAATATGGTAGATGGAAATTTTTTTCTATAAATTGTGAATTTATTGAATTATTTATTACACTTCATTATAAATTATCGAACAATGAATAGTATTAACGCGGAATTAATTGCTTCATTCAATAAATTAAATACGAAACATATTTTAGGTGTAAAAAATATGGTAGATGGAAAGGACTATCCTATAACAGGAGCTGAACGGGTAACTACAAAATATGGAGATGTTATAGTCTTGGAATTGGATGGAGCTATGCTTTATCTTCCTAAAAGGTTTAATGCCTTGACTGAAAACGATGTTGGGTACCTATCAACTGGCTCATATATCATTACAAAGATTCCTTTGGATGACGAAAAGGATACCATTAATTATAAGCTGGAAACTAAGACGGCTGCTCCTACGAAAGGATATTATCCTTATACTCATTTTAATACATTTAAATAAAATAATTTTTCAATAAAAAAATGAGTAAACAATAAATTATTATAAATTCTTGTGTTTTTTTTTTTCTTTTTTTATTAGTATACAGATATGTATAAGTATATATAATATAGAATTATTAATATTTCCATAAGTTGTAAATGAAATCTTAAAGTGGAAAGATGGAGGTTATTGAAGCTTTTCTACAAGAATTCGGAAGTGTTATCTTTGAAGAACATTTGGAATTATTATGTGCATTCAAAAGAGAATATACAGATTTTAATGTAAATAGTATACCTTGTTCTCACGAAAGTACAAGTGGAGATGTTGTGGGTTTGTGTGGATGTTACTTTTTCTTTAAGAGAAAGAAGGAGGTTATGAGAATTATCGAAAACTATAAAATAATATTAAAACATCTTAAATGTCTAAATTTATGTGCAAGAAAAACAAAATAATGAATTTAATTAAACTTTTTTTTATTATTAGAATTAAATAATAAATGTGCCTTATTTAATTACAGTTAATACATATACATATAGTTTTCAAAAAAAATAAAAAAAATTATAAAAGCGCATTTTTTCTTTAAATAGAGATTTTCAAAGTAAAAATATTATTAGTATACATTTAAAATTCATCGAGAATGTTTCATCTCAAGAGAAACCCGAAAATTCACGATATGGTGTTTGAACTGGAGTATTTTCTAACTTTAAAGTTAAAAGTTGCATGCGGTTTTTCAACATCCCTTGGTTTTAAGCCTATTGTCTGGTTGCATTATAAGGATAGGAACTTCCTTGGATTGGACCGGGATGAATGGATAAACCTTATGAGCTATAAGGAATATATTAAGGCAACGCTAAATCAATGTTAATTCTAGATTGTATGAATCTAATTAATAAGGATGAAAAGAAGGATGTTCAATATACATTTCAATATAGGAATAATATTTGCTATCTCATCCTACAACAGGGAAACCATAAAATAAAATTGATTCTGAGACATGGAAATCTCTAACTCAAATTGGAATGTTCTTGACGACATTTTTAAGCTGGAATACAATTCTTCGCAAGCAAATCTTATATTTTTATTATGAACATTATATTCCAAATTGCTCTATTTTAAATAAAACAAATGTACAATATTATGAAATTAAAGATATAAATGAAAGAGATATAGAAATTGATTTAACCAGACTTTGTTATGAGTTTGGAAAAAAAAAATGCAAAATAAAATTAAAACAGATAGATTATTATTAAGAATGGATAATAAATAAAAACAAACAAAAAAATATATATAAAAACAAACAAATATTTGAGTTTTTTTAATTGGTTCTTTATTTTGAAATTTATTAAAAATTTTAAACATAAATGACCACAAATAAATGCATTAAATTTTTGATATCTTAAATAGTTATATTTAATGTTTTTACCCAAGTATCTTAAAACTTCCATAGGTGGTTGGAGATTACCAAAACTATCAAAGTATTCTACATTATCATTATTTTTATAAAATGCTACCCAATGTGTTCCATATCCTCTATTTGAGTCCAAGTTTATAATTCCATTCTCTTTTCGGTGTGGAGTTTTAGGAAGTTTATCCCTCATATAAACTCCTCTAAAATAAGGAATATACTTCTTCCCAAATATTTTCAAGTCCACATCTGTAAGTGGTCTATTAGGTAGCTGCTTCAATAGTTTTTTGATAAGGTATAAAATATTCCATAGCCTTTTTTATAAGGTTTACTTGTAACTATTGACTCTAATGTTTTGTTATGACGCTTGCTTTCTTCGAGTTGTTGTCTACCATTTTTAGCTAAAGTAATAGTTTTAGCGATTGCTGACCCACCAGAAGCTATTGATCCCAATGCTCCAAGTGCTGTTAGAATAGGAACAAGTGGTAGAAAACCGCCAAGTTTAGGTATGTTGATAATTCTAGGAATTTTTACATAGATTTTTTCCCAAGAAATGAATGTCGTATAGCTTTTCGTGCAGTTTTAATAGCGGTTTTGATGTCATTTGGTTTTTCCTTTTTTAAAATATCGGCTGCTGATTTAACGGTATTCTTAAAAATATTTCGTCTACACTTTTTCTTTTGGTTACCAGTTTTAACTCCCAAGCCTAATTTAACTTTTGACTTCATTGCGTTAGTGACAAGGTAGGCGTTGATTTTTTCTCCAAAAGTACTATCTTTTGCTTTAACTCTGCTCCAAGCTTTTTCTGCTAGTTCTTTATCTGCTTGATGTCGTTTATGAATATCAGTGTTCTGGGAATAAGCAATATCATTAATTTTGCAAGCTGCATCCAAAGGATTGATACCTTTATCACCCCTTTGTAATCGTTTTTCCAATTTAGTTCCTGGTCCACAAAATTGATAACCCGGCAAATGAAGTTCAAGAGGTAGTGAATTAATTAAGCTATTTACAAGTCCTTTTCTAAGGACGAATTGTTTTCTACTAAATTCTTTATTTTTATACACAATCATTTATATATAAAAATTGCTTTTTCTGAAATTAAAAAAAAAATTCGAAAGTAAATAAAACGTAAGATTAAGCAAACGTATGCTTTCAGTTATAAAGATGCGTTTGGTAAATCAACAATCGAATATTTCAGTGAGAAACTTGGATTTAACGGAAAACAGAAATGGTTTTAAACATAGCTGCCTTTTACCAAATTCTATTAGAGCACTAATAGTTGGTCCCTCAAACTGTGGCAAAACAAATATAATGCTAAGTTTAATTGAAAGTCCGAATGGTATAAAATTTAAAAATATTTATATATACTCAAAATCATTAAATCAACCAAAATATAAATATCTATCAAGATTAATTTCATCAGTAAAGGGTATGGGACTTTATACATTTTCAGATAATGAACATGTCATACCACCCGAAAAAGCTAAAGTAAATTCTATTATGATATTTGACAATGTTGCTTGTGAAAAGCAAAAAAATATAAACTCATATTTTTGTATGGGTAGACATAAGGATATTGATTCTTTTTATTTATGTCAGACTTATAAACACATTCCAAAACATTTAGTACGTGATAATGCAAATATGATTATTTTATTCAAGCAAGATGAATTAAATTTAAAGCATATCTACAATGATCATGTTGGTAGTGACATGAGTTTAAATATGTTTCGTTACATTTGCGGAGAATGTTGGAAGGATAAATATGGATTTCTTGTAATAAGCATAGATGATGAAATGAAGCAAGGACGTTATAGAAAAGGCTTTGATCTATTTATTCAGATTTAGTCATATGTATACTATTAACTACATCAGACGTATACCTACCCAGCAAAAACTTGGTAATGACTTGCCATTACTGAACAACTTACTTTTCAATGACTACTTCGTACCATCTGCATTACATAGAAGTAGTTTAGTATTGGCTGACATATAATCTGATACCTAAGTACTTGTGTATGAGTTGATTAAAGAAATTTATAATTCATAATAAAATGCATCTACGGTTGAAGTTTTTTCAAATCTAATACAAATTGATTTAAAATATTTGTTCTTACAATTTGTTTTTTTTTTTTATTATAAATAAAAAACAATTTGTAATAAATTTGAATATGAAAAATTATGCTGTACTGACATTTTATAGTCATGACATGTTAGTTGTAATTTTGGTGACATCGGAGTAATAACTTATTTAAGTCCCTATTTGTAAGCGAATGTGGTAATGACTTATTTAACTCCCTATTTGTAAGCGAGGGTGGTAAGTACTTGCCTCCAATGACATCACCGTGTTAAAATAATGAGTTAAAGTGCCAATGTATAAGTAGTGAAGAGTCGTTATATTAGCTTTTTAACTCATTACTTTGCAATGTAAGTTTTTGCTGGGTCCTTTTCATAATTGTCTTTTTTTGTAATATGAAACCTTTTTATTTGTTCGTGATAAATTCATTTTATGTTTGTATGGAAATATGATTTTATAAAAAAAGAAACTATGTTTTTGAATTAGAAAATAAAACAAATAGTTTGATAGATGTTTATGTTTTCATTTTATTAAAAGTATAATTTTTACATTTAGTTAAATTATATACATTATTATTATAATATTCCATGATTTCTTTAGCTTCTTCTAGGACAGACTATTTTGTTTTCTTAAAGCGGGGAACAGGAACAAGTATCTAGATCACACGTATTATTTTCATCTGATCAAGCATAATTATTGTAATTAGTTATTGTTTGCAATTTATTTCTTTCCTCCAGATATTCTTTTTTTTATGCATATCAAAAACATGATTGCTTACACCAAGACCAATAGAATTGGTCTTAGTTTTGAATCTTTAAATTTATACTTAGGAGTTTTGCTTTCTCCAAATTTATTTATAAAACTCGTGTTTTTAATAAACTATATTAACCCCTCTAAGTTCCTTAATAATTGAAATTATCTCGTTTTTATGATTATTATGACCAGCACCTTGCAATGAATGGAGTAAACGTAATCTGTCGACTAATTCATTAGGATGATCCCAATAAATATAGTTTTGTTTACGTTTTTCTACTAATTTTAAGGTTAATCCACTACCTTCAGTACACAGAAAAAATTATTGCAGAATTATTTTCAAACAAACGCTTGTTTAAATTTTTTTTTAATTTCTACAAATTTTTTTACTGATTCAATTAAAATTTTTGTTTGATTTTTATTTAACCAACAAAAATGTTGACAACCATTCAAAAATATAATACACGCGTTATTGGTTTCAAGTTTTCATAATTTTGTATGAAATATTAAACCAGGGATGTCAGCGCCTTGCACAATTGTGCAAATTAATTCACATGTACGCTTACGCTCTTTTATTTTGCGAGCGTAAAATATAATTGTTTACTGAGAAACACTCTCATTCAGCGGGAAATATCGCAAATATTGCAAGGCCTGTTTTGAGGCCTCTAAATATATTTATGTATATAAATAAATATACAATAACTGTATGTAGGTACATCTTTTTTTTTTTGTTTTATTATCTTTTTGATTTTATTTATTATCTATGTTTTTGTTTTGTTTTATTTCTGTTTTTGACATTGTACAATGATTTTAAAACAGGGATTTCCATTTCTTTGCACAATTGTGCAATTGTGGTTATTTTTTAGGATAGAATTTTAAAATTTTATAAAAATATATATGTAAAGTGAATCCTAATCAACAAAAATTTCAAATTTTCAAAATAATTGTTTTGCATTTAAGCTAACGATATGTGTTTTGTTCGTGCAAAAAATTCGTTGATGCCTGTAACAGGGTCCCTTTTTCTTTCGTTAAAAAGACGTACCTAAATGCAGAAATTATTAAGAAAAGAAAAAGCCACAAGAATTTGTTGGTATTTTGTGATTGTAAAAATATTTTTGTTTCTGTACCAATCGCGTCGGTGGGTTTTTTTTTGAAAACTCTTTTCTTAAATAGGTAAAAATATTTAAAAAACAAGTTAAAAAAGTCTTGTTTTGCTCCAATTTATGTGTAAACCTATACACATAAAAGCAAATTTGACAGCAGGTAAAATTTTTGGGTAAGAAGATGTGTTGATGTATTAATGAAACTTTATTGTTTCGCACTATTTTTATTGCTTACTTTTTTATGCTACAATTATATGCCCGAGTCTAAAGAGTAAACCCTACTACTTTATGGTATTTATTTAACGTAACTTTGACCTGTTATAATGACTTTATACATTTTTGCAGGCAAACTCAGGTGCGCATTTGGTATTTTGTAAAAAGTTATGATATACCATTAGCTAGAATTAAAATGTATGCACAGATGTTTGAAGTATGAGTAACCCAACACCGTGAATACCCTTTCTATTTTACTTACCACTATGAATACCCTAACTTTTTACTAAAATAACTTTTTCACGTTATAATTCTCATGTAACTCATTTTATTTTTTTTTAATACCTTACCTGATTCCCAACAATTTAATCGAACATAGATGACCCTTAGAAAAGGTCTTTAATAAGGCCTCGCAACCGCATATTTCGCCCGCTGGGCATGTAAGAGATAAGAGTAATCTCACCAACACAATCATAATTGACATCACTGTATTCAACCCTTTTTAATGTTGTCGTCTTTTTGCATTTTTTTATTTGATCGTAAGCAACACTTCCTAATGTGAAATATAAGAACTACAAAAAAAAACACATGCAGTCTATTTTTGGACACTTTACCCTGCCTTTACACCAGTGATGTCAATTATGATTGTGTTGGTGAGATTACTCTTATCTCTTACATGCCCAGCGGGCGAAATATGCGGTTGCGAGGCCTTATTAACAGCTATGGGCAAATGCAAAATTAAAATGCAAAAAGAGCGAACGATGGGTATACATACACAAAAAACAAAGAGCATAAAACCAACAAATGCAGACGTAAACAAACCAATACAATGACACACATGCAAAGCTTTCAATGTAGTGGTGCCCATACTTGCTTATTAAAGACCTTTTCTAAGGGTCATCTATGTTCGATTAAATTGTTGGGAATCAGGTAAGGTATTAAAACTTACAAAACATTTTAATGAAAGGGCGATGCAAACACCAGGGCCAGCATTATGCGAGGAAATATAGTTCATGCTTTCCATTCATTTTTCATCAGAACATTTAAAGTTAACTTACATTTATTGCTATGAAGACTTAAAAGCAATAAATAATAATACAATTATCGAAAAATGTTGAGTTATGGACAGACACAATCAGTTATTATTTAAATAAATTTAATTTGGAACCTCAGAAACGTTGCTTATTTTTTGGAAAAATTGCGCAGTTCACAATATTTGAAGTCTTTTTACAACCTAATACAATTCTTTCCAATATTTTTCGTTTTTTGCTCAACATACCTTTGCGAATTCTAACAATGAAAATTCATTTGCTCATACTAATGCAAATATTAAGTGTAAAAATAGTCTGTAAGTATTTACCACCATTATAAAAAAAGAGAAGATTTTACTAGCCTATAATAAATACTTTTATTTACCAATAATATCTTCTAAATTTATATTGCAGTTTCGTAACAACAAAACATTTTTTAGGTTTGCGGATGTTAATTTATTGCGTTGTTTTGAGCAAATGTATTTCAAATCGGAAAATATTTGTTCGCAAAGATATGTTGAGGAGAAAAGCGCAAACATTTGAAGGATTTTTTTTTAATATAGGATATAGCGCCCCGTCTAAATTTTTCCAGAACTCAATAATATTTTCCCTGTCTGGAGGATTAATTTCGCTCCTAAATATGATTAGTTCCGACTGGATGCTGAATTCATAACTCGCAATGTCGCACTTGAAGGGATTTTGGAATATGTTAAGTAGTGGTTTTATATCCTCAAAATCTTGAAAACGATCTTGAAAGTTGTAAAAAAGGTTTTCAAAAATTGCCAAATACTCAGATTTTTCAAATATTTCTCCTTGTCATAAACAAGCAAAGTTTTAGGAAAGTTGGAAAAATCTTCATTATTTATTTCATTTGTTAATAAAAATAATTTGGTTTTAAAATTAAAAACAATCGTATATATGTCACTTAAATTGTTTCCCTTTCCTTTTAGTTCCAAATTTAGCTCATTTAAAATACTGCTTGTATCCGCCAGAAACGCAAGGTCTAAAATGAACTCATAATCATTCAACTGTATTAATTCACATTCGTCTAAATTTTCAGTTTCCCAAAAACGCAACACCTCTTTTCTAAGATCGAATAACCTGTTTAGACAATCACCCCGACTAAGCCAACGAACTTCCGTAAACATTTTTAAGACGTGGTGATTGGCGTTTACGTTTTTAAGAAAACTTACAAATTTTCTGTTCGTTAATGAATGATGACCCCCCCGTATTCTATTGATTATCCGCTCTGCAGTCTTAATAGCGGCATGATCACTTATAAATTTTGAGGCAAGCATGGACTGATGAATTATGCAATGGAAAGCATGTACATCAATTCCATTTTGCTTCAAGTGAGTACATAGTTTCAAAAACATTGTACTCACTATCTATGCATCGAACACAAATAGGGTAGCCAGATTTTAAATTCGGAAAAACAGTACATTGAATACATAAAAACAGTACAATCAAGAAAAAAACAGTACATTTTTTTTGACGACAACATTACCATTTGTTTTAATAAATAACCCCCAATTTCACCAAGTTCAGCTATAATAAACTATCAGTTCAATCTGTCAAAACATATTGTAAGCTGGAAGTTAAAGTAATAGTTAGTTTTAACTGAACTTGGTGAAATTGGGGTAAATATTTTAAACCTTTGATTGAATATGCAACAACAATTATATAAAGAAAGAAATACACTTTAAATGTGTAACGTCAAAGGAATTATTTCCAGTTTATGGCATTTCATAAATATACATATGAAATTACTCCATTTGCGTTTAAAAAGCAAACACCACAAACGAAGCATTTGGCCAGGAAACCCATAAAATTGCTGTAAGCCATTTAAGAAAGGAGAAAACCCTTACTTAGCTCAAAACAATCAACTCATTGATTTTGTAAGTACGATTTTCTTTAAACATATTCGTATTTAAAGCAATTTTCACTACACACATAGTTGCACAAATCATATAGAATTTGAGAAAATGTTTGTTTCCTAAATTAATTTTCCAATTTTAAATAATTTTTAAATTATTTACGGCTAATTTTACCAAGTTCAGCTAGCTATAGCTATAGCTATAATTAACTATTACTAAAACAATAGGTTTTTTGACTTTTATAATAAAAGTTAATTAAACCTGGGGGCAAATTATGGCAGTCGTTATCGAATACTTTTTAGATTCGAAGGCAATGTTATTTCAGTTGATACTGAACGAATCGTTATTATTTTTTCAGTGTTGTGAAAACTAAAATAAATGCTTTACAATACTAAAAAAATAATTTCGATCCGTTCAGTATAGACAGAGAGAATTAGAAATAAAATTGCTTTCGAATCGAAAAAGTATTCGATCACGACTGCCATAATTTGCCCCCTGAAATTGGTGAAATTGGCCATTAATCTAAAAAATCCAAAAAAAATAGTTTGGTTTATTTTTATTTCACAAAATCTGAAAATATTTAAAATCAAGTGCAATTGAAAACGATGAATATTTTCAAAAGAATTTTTGTAAAAATTTACTTATCTTTTTCTTATTTCAGTAGTTTAGGTAAAGAAAAGTGGTCCTCAAAGGTATTAGGTATTTTTATAAATTTTGAACACGGATAATTTTCCAAATTTGTTTGTTTTCAATTTTACGTGATTTAGATTTCCAGAACATGCCCGAAAATTAAAAAAGTTCTAAAAATTAACGATAACTGTTTTGGAATAAGTATTTTTTAGTACTTAAAAAAATTTAGATTTTATTTTTGTCTTTCTCAGGTGTGGAACGGGAAAGACTATTGGAAGAGGTAGCCATAAAATCATAACAACACGAAAATATACCACTGCTACGAGCCACCCATTATAATTTAGATTTCTACTGTGTATTTATGAGAAAACAATGACCACAGCGTAAAAACTCTTATTATTTTAGAACTTTTTTTTTTTTAACACAACATAATTTTTTGTAAGCCAGTTCTGTTAAATATATTCTGAGCAAAAAAAACAGTACAAAAAACAGTACAAAGTGTAAAAAACAGTACATTTGCGTACTGTTTTAGGAGTTGTGCATAAAACAGTACAATTGCAAAAAATCAGTACATGTACTGCTTAAAACAGTACGTATGGCAACCCTAAACACAAATGACCAATTGGCAAAGATCATTAATGTCGGTGCTTTCGTCGAGGCAAAAAGAAAAATATTCACAATTTTTTAACTTTTCCCTAATCACAGATTGTATATGTGCAGCTAAAATTGATGTGCGCTTGACGACACTATTTCGGCTCATGGGAAGCGTTTTTATTACGCTGCAATCGATTTTCAGTTTTTCCAAAACTGCATTGAAAAGCTTTTTTATAAATGCCCCATCGGAAAATGGTCTTCCCTGTTTTACTATTTCCAAAGTTAGTAAATTTGATATTTCTATTTTTAACTCTTCTATCCTATAGAAGAAGAGCATGACTTCTTCTTGTGATACCCAACTTTTCAAGCTATCCAAATAAACCTTTTTTTAATCTTATATTGGTTTTCCCTTTCTTTTACTTCATATTGTTTAATATAATTATGGAAATGATCATAATGCCTTTTCAAAGTATACAATCTCTTAAGTTCAAATGTTTTAAAACATAAGAGACATTGAAAATAATTAAATGCATTTTTTATATGGCATCATTTATCTTTTTTTTAATAAACTCATCCGCTTGCACGTCCGTTATCGCTGTCTACAAGACTATTAAATGAAATTCTAATTTGAAGTTTACAGGTATACACAATTGTACATAGAAATGGATTTCCCTGGTCTATTTATTCAAAAATAAAATGAATTACATGAGAATTATAACGTGAAAAAGTTATTTTAGTAAAAAGTTAGGGTATTCATAGTGGTAAGTAAAATAGAAAGGGTATTCACGGTGTTGGGTTACTCATACTTCAAACATCTGTGCATACATTTTAATTCTAGCTAATGGTATATCATAACTTTTTACAAAATACCAAATGCGCACCTGAGTTTGCCTGCAAAAATGTATAAAGTCATTATAACAGGTCAAAGTTACGTTAAATAAATACCATAAAGTAGTAAGGTTTACTCTTTAGACTCGGGCATATAATTGTAGCATAAAAAAGTAAGCAATAAAAATAGTGCGAAACAATAAAGTTTCATTAATACATCAACACATCTTCTTACCCAAAAATTTTACCTGCTGTCAAATTTGCTTTTATGTGTATAGGTTTACACATAAATTGGAGCAAAACAAGACTTTTTTAACTTGTTTTTTAAATATTTTTACCTATTTAAGAAAAGAGTTTTCAAAAAAAAACCCACCGACGCGATTGGTACAGAAACAAAAATATTTTTACAATCACAAAATACCAACAAATTCTTGTGGCTTTTTCTTTTCTTAATAATTTCTGCATTTAGGTACGTCTTTTTAACGAAAGAAAAAGGGACCCTGTTACAGGCATCAACGAATTTTTTTCACGAACAAAACACATATCGTTAGCTTAAATGCAAAACAATTATTTTGAAAATTTGAAATTTTTGTTGATTAGGATTCACTTTACATACACATATATTTTTATAAAATTTTAAAATTCTATCTTAAAAAATAACCACAATTGCACAATTGTGCAAAGAAATGGAAATCCCTGTTTTAAAATCATTGTACAATGTCAAAAACAGAAATAAAACAAAACAAAAACATAGATAATAAATAAAATAAAAAAGATAATAAAACAAAAAAAAAAAGATGTACCTACGTACAGTTATTGTATATTTATTTATAAACATAAATATATTTAGAGGCCTCAAAACAGGCCTTGCAATATTTGCGATATTTCCCGCTGAATGAGAGTGTTTCTCAGTAAACAATTATATTTTACGCTCGCAAAATAAAAGAGCCTAAGCGTACATGTGAATTAATTTGCACAATTGTGCAAGGCGCTGACATCCCTGCTCTAAACCCAATGAATTCCTTAATAATTTTACCATTACACTCATCCTTCATCATCCCTAAACATTTTTTATTAAGAAGTGGGATATTGTAGACATTATCTATTCCCAAAAACGCAACACCTCTTTTCTAAGATCGAATAACCTGTTTAGACAATCACCCCGACTAAGCCAACGAACTTCCGTAAACATTTTTAAGACGTGGTGATTGGCGTTTACGTTTTTAAGAAAACTTACAAATTTTCTGTTCGTTAATGAATGATGACCCCCCCGTATTCTATTGATTATCCGCTCTGCAGTCTTAATAGCGGCATGATCACTTATAAATTTTGAGGCAAGCATGGACTGATGAATTATGCAATGGAAAGCATGTACATCAATTCCATTTTGCTTCAAGTGAGTACATAGTTTCAAAAACATTGTACTCACTATCTATGCATCGAACACAAATAGGGTAGCCAGATTTTAAATTCGGAAAAACAGTACATTGAATACATAAAAACAGTACAATCAAGAAAAAAACAGTACATTTTTTTTGACGACAACATTACCATTTGTTTTAATAAATAACCCCCAATTTCACCAAGTTCAGCTATAATAAACTATCAGTTCAATCTGTCAAAACATATTGTAAGCTGGAAGTTAAAGTAATAGTTAGTTTTAACTGAACTTGGTGAAATTGGGGTAAATATTTTAAACCTTTGATTGAATATGCAACAACAATTATATAAAGAAAGAAATACACTTTAAATGTGTAACGTCAAAGGAATTATTTCCAGTTTATGGCATTTCATAAATATACATATGAAATTACTCCATTTGCGTTTAAAAAGCAAACACCACAAACGAAGCATTTGGCCAGGAAACCCATAAAATTGCTGTAAGCCATTTAAGAAAGGAGAAAACCCTTACTTAGCTCAAAACAATCAACTCATTGATTTTGTAAGTACGATTTTCTTTAAACATATTCGTATTTAAAGCAATTTTCACTACACACATAGTTGCACAAATCATATAGAATTTGAGAAAATGTTTGTTTCCTAAATTAATTTTCCAATTTTAAATAATTTTTAAATTATTTACGGCTAATTTTACCAAGTTCAGCTAGCTATAGCTATAGCTATAATTAACTATTACTAAAACAATAGGTTTTTTGACTTTTATAATAAAAGTTAATTAAACCTGGGGGCAAATTATGGCAGTCGTTATCGAATACTTTTTAGATTCGAAGGCAATGTTATTTCAGTTGATACTGAACGAATCGTTATTATTTTTTCAGTGTTGTGAAAACTAAAATAAATGCTTTACAATACTAAAAAAATAATTTCGATCCGTTCAGTATAGACAGAGAGAATTAGAAATAAAATTGCTTTCGAATCGAAAAAGTATTCGATCACGACTGCCATAATTTGCCCCCTGAAATTGGTGAAATTGGCCATTAATCTAAAAAATCCAAAAAAAATAGTTTGGTTTATTTTTATTTCACAAAATCTGAAAATATTTAAAATCAAGTGCAATTGAAAACGATGAATATTTTCAAAAGAATTTTTGTAAAAATTTACTTATCTTTTTCTTATTTCAGTAGTTTAGGTAAAGAAAAGTGGTCCTCAAAGGTATTAGGTATTTTTATAAATTTTGAACACGGATAATTTTCCAAATTTGTTTGTTTTCAATTTTACGTGATTTAGATTTCCAGAACATGCCCGAAAATTAAAAAAGTTCTAAAAATTAACGATAACTGTTTTGGAATAAGTATTTTTTAGTACTTAAAAAAATTTAGATTTTATTTTTGTCTTTCTCAGGTGTGGAACGGGAAAGACTATTGGAAGAGGTAGCCATAAAATCATAACAACACGAAAATATACCACTGCTACGAGCCACCCATTATAATTTAGATTTCTACTGTGTATTTATGAGAAAACAATGACCACAGCGTAAAAACTCTTATTATTTTAGAACTTTTTTTTTTTTAACACAACATAATTTTTTGTAAGCCAGTTCTGTTAAATATATTCTGAGCAAAAAAAACAGTACAAAAAACAGTACAAAGTGTAAAAAACAGTACATTTGCGTACTGTTTTAGGAGTTGTGCATAAAACAGTACAATTGCAAAAAATCAGTACATGTACTGCTTAAAACAGTACGTATGGCAACCCTAAACACAAATGACCAATTGGCAAAGATCATTAATGTCGGTGCTTTCGTCGAGGCAAAAAGAAAAATATTCACAATTTTTTAACTTTTCCCTAATCACAGATTGTATATGTGCAGCTAAAATTGATGTGCGCTTGACGACACTATTTCGGCTCATGGGAAGCGTTTTTATTACGCTGCAATCGATTTTCAGTTTTTCCAAAACTGCATTGAAAAGCTTTTTTATAAATGCCCCATCGGAAAATGGTCTTCCCTGTTTTACTATTTCCAAAGTTAGTAAATTTGATATTTCTATTTTTAACTCTTCTATCCTATAGAAGAAGAGCATGACTTCTTCTTGTGATACCCAACTTTTCAAGCTATCCAAATAAACCTTTTTTTAATCTTATATTGGTTTTCCCTTTCTTTTACTTCATATTGTTTAATATAATTATGGAAATGATCATAATGCCTTTTCAAAGTATACAATCTCTTAAGTTCAAATGTTTTAAAACATAAGAGACATTGAAAATAATTAAATGCATTTTTTATATGGCATCATTTATCTTTTTTTTAATAAACTCATCCGCTTGCACGTCCGTTATCGCTGTCTACAAGACTATTAAATGAAATTCTAATTTGAAGTTTACAGGTATACACAATTGTACATAGAAATGGATTTCCCTGGTCTATTTATTCAAAAATAAAATGAATTACATGAGAATTATAACGTGAAAAAGTTATTTTAGTAAAAAGTTAGGGTATTCATAGTGGTAAGTAAAATAGAAAGGGTATTCACGGTGTTGGGTTACTCATACTTCAAACATCTGTGCATACATTTTAATTCTAGCTAATGGTATATCATAACTTTTTACAAAATACCAAATGCGCACCTGAGTTTGCCTGCAAAAATGTATAAAGTCATTATAACAGGTCAAAGTTACGTTAAATAAATACCATAAAGTAGTAAGGTTTACTCTTTAGACTCGGGCATATAATTGTAGCATAAAAAAGTAAGCAATAAAAATAGTGCGAAACAATAAAGTTTCATTAATACATCAACACATCTTCTTACCCAAAAATTTTACCTGCTGTCAAATTTGCTTTTATGTGTATAGGTTTACACATAAATTGGAGCAAAACAAGACTTTTTTAACTTGTTTTTTAAATATTTTTACCTATTTAAGAAAAGAGTTTTCAAAAAAAAACCCACCGACGCGATTGGTACAGAAACAAAAATATTTTTACAATCACAAAATACCAACAAATTCTTGTGGCTTTTTCTTTTCTTAATAATTTCTGCATTTAGGTACGTCTTTTTAACGAAAGAAAAAGGGACCCTGTTACAGGCATCAACGAATTTTTTTCACGAACAAAACACATATCGTTAGCTTAAATGCAAAACAATTATTTTGAAAATTTGAAATTTTTGTTGATTAGGATTCACTTTACATACACATATATTTTTATAAAATTTTAAAATTCTATCTTAAAAAATAACCACAATTGCACAATTGTGCAAAGAAATGGAAATCCCTGTTTTAAAATCATTGTACAATGTCAAAAACAGAAATAAAACAAAACAAAAACATAGATAATAAATAAAATAAAAAAGATAATAAAACAAAAAAAAAAGATGTACCTACGTACAGTTATTGTATATTTATTTATAAACATAAATATATTTAGAGGCCTCAAAACAGGCCTTGCAATATTTGCGATATTTCCCGCTGAATGAGAGTGTTTCTCAGTAAACAATTATATTTTACGCTCGCAAAATAAAAGAGCCTAAGCGTACATGTGAATTAATTTGCACAATTGTGCAAGGCGCTGACATCCCTGCTCTAAACCCAATGAATTCCTTAATAATTTTACCATTACACTCATCCTTCATCATCCCTAAACATTTTTTATTAAGAAGTGGGATATTGTAGACATTATCTATCGGATATGCAGATGAATCAAAATGAGTATTTATATAATTTTTAATATCTCTGTATAGATCATCTGTTTTACAGCATTTCTAATAACAATTTGTTTCGTTTGTTAGCATATTGCTCTACTGAACTGTTTCATATCTGTTTTTGATCTGCTTTATATATGATTTTGATCTGTTTTCAATCTGCTTTCGATCTGTTTTATATATAATCTTACTTATAATTGAATAAAATTATTAAATTTCTTTCTCTAACGACCGCCATTAATTTGATCATCCTTACTGACAACAATAAACCATAATTATCGTTCCAACATATTTTCTCGTATTAAATGCTTAGGAAATTTTGTATATGTTCACATATGCTCCGTTAAATTTTGATATTGAAATTCAGTCATGACGGAGATATAAACAAAAAAAAAAACACAACTACTTCTAGTTCAGCGGTGGGCGCTGGTTTGCCTGGATTACGAAGTTTTTCGGGTTTTTCCATTTACTCTTCGTGTTTTTTTTTACCAGAGCTGCTAAAAATGCAAAAATTGCCCTACTAAGGTATTCCTTAAAATCACCAAAACATACCATACACTTGTTTTATTATACTACTTTTTAACTTAAAAAAAGTAGGTTTAAAATAGAGAAAATAAATAAAAACAATTTTTTAGCAGTCAAAACAAGAAGAAACAACAATATTTACATTGAAATTAGAATGTGAAAAAATTTACCGTATAACACATACACGTGTTTGTGTGATGTTGCTTTCACTCATTTACAACTGCCCACAAACTGCAAATCTTGAATTCATTGTTTCATGCGTAAAAAGTAACAAAGGCAACCCGAAAAACAAATACAACAGAAAGAAAAAAAAAGAAAATTGTATTCAGTTGCTTAAGCTGTTATGATTGATACTTGCTATTTTTTGTATTTTTTCTATATTGGAGAACAGTGCAAATATATTTGCATAGGAAAACTGACTAAGTGTAAAGAGTATGATTATATCATAATAAATCTTGAAATGTCAAACAAATATACATGTGTTATCGATAAAAATCTAAGACTGTCAAAAAAAATATAAAATTTTTTAACTTAAAATTGACATTTCCAGATTAATTGTTAACACTGTTGCCAATTTTTTTAGTTTTTGATCGAAAGAAACGGTTTTTAACTTTTTTTTTTGCGATTTTTAGCTTTTATGACGGTTTTTTGTGGGGAAAACCCGTGGGCAGTATTGTTTGTTTTGTTTACATATTATCAAATTGTATTTCTTGTTCTCCTAAAATCCTAAAAAAATCCAATACAAAAAATAGCAAGTATCATAACACCTTTAATAAATTTCAACAAAGCAGGACTGTTGCGCATGTTGTTATTTTGGCAAATTTTGCAATTTCGTAGTGGTACACTGACAATATATTTATTTTGATGTGATCAATCTGTGCTTATGTACATATGTTTTTTTTTCAGCTTGTTTTAAAAACTTTTCAGCAATCATGTGGGATGATGAATTATATTATAATCAAGTTTTTTACTGAATTCCTTTTTTTTTTGCATAGTAATATATAAATAGTACACATTTTGAAGCTTTTGCTCAAGGTCTTTTCGATTTCAGGTGACCATATGCATATATATATTTTATCGTTAATGAAAACTTGATGAATTGTATAATAATAATATTTTTACTGAACTTTTTTTTTTTTTTTGGTTCTGCATATTTACATACAGTTTGAAAAGCTTTTCAAACATTTCTCTAAGTGTAAATCAACTAATTTACTCTCTTTTATTCAACGTTCTCTGTCTGCCCTTCGCTGCTCTAGTTTACCCCAAAAATGCTTTGTTGTTGTTGTTTTTATTTGTTTTTCTGTATATCTGGAGAACGGCAAGAGCCAAAGTTTCCAAATTAGATACAAACATATAGGTTTTTATTACACAGAATCTGCTTTCGATCTGCTTTTGATTTGAGCAGCGAAGGGCAGACAGAGAACGTTGAATAAAAGAGAGTAAATTAGTTGATTTACACTTAGAGAAATTTTTGAAAAGCTTTTCAAACTGTATGTAAATATGCAGAACCAAAAAAAAAAAAAAAGTTCAGTAAAAATATTATTATTATACAATTCACCAAGTTTTCATTAACGGTAAAATATATATATGCATATGGTCACCTGAAATCAAAAAGACCTTGAGCAAAAGCTTCAAAATGTGTACTATTTATATGTTACTATGCAAAAAAAAGGAATTCAGTAAAAAACTTGATTATAATATAATTCATCATCCCACATGATTGCTGAAAAGTTTTTAAAACAAGCTGAAAAAAAACATACATAAGCACAGCCTGATCACAACAAAATAAATATATTGTCAGTGTACCACTACGAAATTGCAAAATTTGCCAAAATAACAACATGAGCAACAGTCCTGCTTTGTTGAAATTTATTAAAGGTATTATGATACTTGCTATTTTTTGTATTGGATTTTTTTAGGATTTTAGGAGAACAAGAAATACAATTTGATAAAATGTAAACAAAACAAACAATACTGCCCACGTTTTTTCCCCACAAAAAAACCGTCATAAAAGCTAAAAATCGCAAAAAAAAAAAGTTAAAAACCGTTTCTTTCGATCAAAAACTAAAAAAATTGGCAACAGTGTTAACAATTAATCTGGAAATGTCAATTTTAAGTTAACAAATTTTATATTTTTTTTGACAGTCTTAGATTATTTATCGATAACACATGTATATTTGTTTGACATTTCAAGATTTATTATGATATAATCATACTCTTTACACTTAGTCAGTTTTCCTATGCAAATATATTTGCACTGTTCTCCAATATAGAAAAAATACAAAAAATAGCAAGTATCAATCATAACAGCTTAAGCAACTGAATACAATTTTATTTTTTTTCTTTCTGTTGTATTTGTTTTCCGGGTTGCCTTTGTTACTTTTTACGCATGAAACAATGAATTCAAGATTTTCAGTTTGTGGGCAGTTGTAAATGAGTGAAAGCAACATCACACAAACACGTGTATGTGTTATACGGTAAATTTTTTCACATTCTAATTTCAATGTAAATATTGTTGTTTCTTCTTGTTTTGACTGCTAAAAAATTGTTTTTATTTATTTTCTCTATTTTAAACCTACTTTTTTTAAGTTAAAAAGTAGTATAATAAAACAAGTGTATGGTATGTTTTGGTGATTTTAAGGAATACCTTAGTAGGGCAACTTTTGCATTTTTAGCAGCTCTGGTTAAAAAAAAACACGAAGAGTAAATGGAAAAACCCGAAAAACTTCGTAATCCAGGCAAACCAGCGCCCACCGCTGAACTAGTGGTAGTTGTGGTTTTTTTTTTGTTTATATCTCCGTCATTTTAAGACTTATATGACTGAATTTCAATATCAAAATTTAACGGAGCATATGTGAACATATACAAAATTTCCTAAGCATTTAATACGAGAAAATATGTTGGAACGATAATTATGGTTTATTGTTGTCAGTAAGGATGATCAAATTAATGGCGGTCGTTAGAGAAAGAAATTTAATAATTTTATTCAATTATAAGTAAGATTATATATAAAACAGATCGAAAGCCGATTGAAAACAGTTCAGTAGAGCAATATGCGAACAAACGAAACAAATTGTTATTAGAAATGCTGTAAAACAGATGATCTATACAGAGATATTAAAAATGATATAAATACTAATTTTGATTCATCTGCATATCCGATAGATAATGTCTACAATATCCCACTTCTTAATAAAAAAGTTTTAGGAATGATGAAGGATGAGTGTAATGGTAAAATTATTAAGGAATTCATTGGGTTTAGAGCTAAAATGTATTCGGTGAAAATTGATAGGGTAGATCAGGAAATAAATAAAATTAAGGGGTACCTGCCGAACAGAAAACATCAACAAGCTTATAAAATCTTCAAGATTTTATAAAATTGAAGAATTATAGATAAAAATTTTACTTTTAAGCATGTTCAATCATGTTTGGTTTTGATATTTCTAGGTTAGTGTAATTAATGTATTTGTAATATTTAATAATTATAAACATGGTTAAGCATGATCAATCAATAGTTTGAATTTCACACTTAATCATATTTTTGGTACAGTCCCGTCATATTTTATTAGTAAGAATTTGGGAAAGATAATTATGGTTTTATTGATGGCAGTATGGAAGATCCAATTAATGGTGGTCGTTACAGAAAGGAATTTAATAATTTTATTCAATTATAAGTAAGATTATATATAATACAGATCGAAAGCAGACCAAAAGCAGATATAAAGCAGATCAAAAACGGATATGAAACAGTTCAGTAGAGCAATATGCGAACAAACGAAACAAATTGTTATTAGAAATGCTGTAAAACAGATGATCTATACAGAGACATTAAAAATTATATAAATACTCATTTTGATTCATCTGCATATCCGATAGATAATGTCTACAATATCCCACTTCTTAATAAAAAATTTTAAGGGATGATGAAGGATGAGTGTAATGGTAAAATTATTAAGGAATTCATTGGGTTTAGAGCCAAAATGTATTCGGTGAAAATTGATAGGGTAGATCAGGAAATTAATAAAATTAAGGGGTTCCTGCCGAACAGAAAACATCAACAAATTTATAAAATCTTTAAGATTTTATAAAATTCAAGATTTGTTGATGCTTTCTGTTAGGGAGGTACCACGCCCACTCCTCCAATCCCGCCCACATTTTGCGGGATTTTGTGTAATAAAAACTTATATCTTTGTATCTTATTTGGAAACTTTGATTCTTGACGTTCTCCAGATATGCGGAAAAACCAATAAAAACAACAACAAGGCCTTTTTGGGGTAAAATTAGAAGTTGTTGTGTTTTTTTGCTCAAATCTCGTCATTTATGGACTTATCTGGCTGAATTTGCATATCAAACTTAAACGGAGTATATGTAAACATATACGAAAATTCCTAAGCATTTGATATGTGATACTGTTTTGGAAATATAATTGTGGTTTTGTTGTTGTAAGTAAAGGCTTGTTAAGACTATTATACTTTGTGTTAAAACATGTCAAAAACTCAAGTAATATGTAAAAGTTTGACAGTGTGAATGCATGTGTGATGAAAATGACAAGAATAATGAATAAAAAAAAGTTTGACATTCCATACGACTTCATCGTTTTTTAAAAAAATTTCTAAACATTGGATCAGGGTTGTATTTTGTTTCATGTGTGAGTGTTTATACTTTGTGTGATGGGTTCACAACATCAAACTGTTATGTTAAATTAGATTTTTTGACATTCGCAATAAACCTCATTAGATTTCTATCTCACAAAGTATTATGGAATACGTAAGACTTGTGAGATAGTGAAAACTAGCCTTAAAGGATGATCGAATTAATGGTATTCGTTAGAGAAAGGGATTTAATTATTTTATTCAATTATAAGTAAGGTCGTATTCATAAAATATATCAAAAATTTGATCGAAAGCATATGCAAAGCAGATCAGAAGCAGTATAAAGCATATCAGCAGAGCAGAGCAATATGCGAATAGTTAAACAAACGAAACAAATTGTTATTAGAAATGCTGATGATGAAAATGAAAAAAGCTAAAATTGTACATAGCACACTATTACCAAACTCAATAACAGCGTTAATTGTTGAACCATCAAACTGTCGTAAGACTTATGTAATGATTAGTCTTATAGAAAGTCCTAATGGTCTTGGTTTGAAAAACATATACATATATTCAAAATCTATTTACATTCTCGGAAAATGAAAAAGTTTTAAGTCCAGCTAAAGCAAATCCACACTCTATAATAACATTCGATGATGTAATTTGTGGTAAACAAGACACTGTAAGAGATTACTTTTGTATGGGTAGACATAAACATATACATAGATTGTATTATGTCAAACATATACGAAAATTCCTAAACATTTGATATGTGATAATGCAAATAGGATTATAATATTTAAACAAGATGAAATGAATTTAAAGCATATATTAAATAATCATGTTATCGGTTATATGTCATTTAAACAGTTTATAACAATTTGTAAGGAATGTTGGAAAGATAATTATGGTTTGTTGTTGTCAGTAAGGACGATCCAATTAATTGCGGTCGTTATAGAAAGGGATTTAATGATTTTATTCAATTACAAGTAAGATTTTGTGTAAAACAGATCGAAAGCAGATATAAAGCAAATCAAAAGCAGATCAGACGCAGATATAAAGCAGATCGTTTATAATTTAAAATACAAACACATGCATACAGCAATCATGAGTAAAAATAATGAATTGTTAAAAGATATTGTAGAAACCAGAGCGGTATTAAAGGAAAAATTTAAAAATATTAAACTTAATGAAATAGAAAAGTTAATATGTTAGAAGAAACCTTTAAGCCTATAACAAACCCTTTAAAACATATAATAAAAAAACTTGATAAAACAAAAAAAATCTTCTGGAACAGTACGATCGCCATCATATCAATCACTATACACACCATCTTCGCTATCACTGTATAGATCTAATTTAAATCAGAATCTTTCTTATATGAATTATGATGATGATAATAACGAAGCTGGTTTTGCTGGTTTTAATGAAGAAAATAGATCTAATTCCAATATGGTTTATGATGACGATGATTTTGATAATGTATCTAGTTTGGTGAGGTTAAATGAAGAAAATAAATCTAATAATAATATGGATTATGGTAATGATGAAGATATTGATAATAACGAAGCTGGTTTTAATGAAGAAAATAGATCTAACTCCAATATGGATTATGATGATGATATTGATAATGTATCTAGTTTGATAAGGTTAAATGAAGAAAATAAATCTAATTACGACATAGATATTGATGATGATGAGCATTACAATGAAGATAATAATGACAACAAAGTCCAATACCTAAACAACTTAAAACGAATAAGAACATTTAGCAACAACACACCTACTCTACCTAATATAAAGAGAAAGAAAAATAATATGAAAATTTTACAATCAACAAAAACATCGACATTATTAAAACCTTACAATACTAAAAAGCATATTTCACTAAAAACAACAACAACATCCACAGCACAATCGAAAAATGATAAAAACCAAAAAAATCTTAAACGAAAGAATCATTCATTGCTTTCAAATTTCGATGAAGATGGTGATAGAAAACGCAACAAAATCACACTTTTATTTTCTAAACGTAAAAGTAAAACACAATTAAATACCGATAAGAAACGAATTAAATTAAGTAATTCTAAATCAAATGAATCACCTCTTTATGAGAATATTATGTTGTTAATAAATAATAAAATGATTGATAGAATCTATGGATTTAATATAGACCATGCTGGAAATTGGCGATATGGAACAAACAAACTAAAATTTAATCTCGATAACTAGGGATGAGATTTTCATGCACTAAAAAATCGAAAATATGCGCATAAAACATGCACTAAAAATTCCAAATTATGCATTAAAAAAATAAAAAGTATGCACTAAAAACTTGACCATTTTCAATAAAAACAAGTTAGAGTGCTATATTCGGCTGTGCCGAATCTTTGATACCCTCCACCGACACACATAGGGGTTTTTTGCCAATCTAGCCGGACATTAAGCAAAAAATTTTTTTTAAGAAATGGAAAAATTTAAGTACGCAGCTCGACAGACAACAAAGTTCTGCATCGTATAGTGAATTTTCAAGTCTTTTGCTTGAGATTTGTGGTTTTGGGACACTGTTAAAACCAGGAAAGTTGATTAAATTGCATGCGTGTTCATTGACTTTTTACGGTTTTGGGAGGTTTACAATATATTTTTTTGTAGATAAACGAATAAAGATTTTACATTGAATTTTTTTTTCTGTGAAAGACTATATAAAAAGCTAATTATGAAAATTTTTAGAAAAATTTTATTTGAATTTTTTATGATAAAAAAATTAGTACGAAATTAAAAAAAACGATTTTTTTGTTCACTTTTTTGTAAAAAAAAAAAATTTAAAAGGTTTTTGAAGGTGAGTTCCGCTGAGTTCTTAAAAATTTTATACATCACGATAAAATTTGAAATCTCTACTTTTAAATTCAAAAAAAAACGTTGCGCGTTGTTGCGCCATTTTTTTTTTATGATTTTTTGAAAATTTCACCTTTTTTCTGTTTTTGCTCATCTTGCATAGGTACATATGATAGAAACCCTTTCGTCAGTCATAAAATGTTTTGGTTGTACGTAGATGGTTTTTATTTAAATTATTACATATAAGCCTAATATTACCTGTGTAAAAAAAGGGATGTGCGAAACAGTAAGTAACGGGTTTTAACCACATGTGCGGCCGCTAAAGGACGTTATTTAATAGAGCAAACAAATTTTTTTACCTTTTTTCTGTTTTTGCTCATCTTGCATAGGTACATATGATAGAAACCCTTTCGTCAGTCATAAAATGTTTTGGTTGTACGTAGATGGTTTTTATTTAAATTATTACATATAAGCCTAATATTACCTGTGTAAAAAAAGGGATGTGCGAAACAGTAAGTAACGGGTTTTAACCACCTGTGCGGCCGCTAAAGGACGTTATTTAATAGAGCAAAATAAATGTACCTGTTTTGCATAACTTTTAAAATCATTAACAACAAAAATAATATATAATAAAAAATCAAATCTGGGCTCTAGGTACTTAGTTTTTTTAAATATATATTGTGGTTTTTGCATAAAATTGTTATCAGAACCATTTTGAAGCTTCGAGAGTAAAATGGAAAAAGTGTATACGAATTTAGAGTTATTCCAAATTATACAAGAATGTAGTTCTAAACTCGTTGAAGAGAAATTACAATTTTTAGTTAGAAAATTGTGCGAAATTTCAAAATGTCAGGGAGATAGTGACATATCAGTAGTAAATCAATGCTTAAAGAAATTCAAATATTTTTTAAAAATATTTTGGCATTCAGCACAAAGAAAAAAGGATCGATTTGTAAGCATGCATGCCAAATGGCTGGAAGGAACAGTGACAATACCTTTTTTTGGGAGTTCGTCTTCAAAACGACTACAAAAGCCGTTTGTTGAATTGACCGAAAGAAGTAAGAGAAGAAAAACTGAAATCTTGCGAACTCAAACCGATGCTGATTTATTGATGCACGCTACCCAAACACAACTACAAACGTCTGGAAAAAAAGATGCCTCAGGTCTGCTTAAAGAAATTGTGTCTTCTCCGGCAAGAGCTACAAAAATAAAAAAAGCATACAAAGCTGCACAAGAGGATAAAGTAAAACAGCTAACCCCTCTAAAGGCTCTTTCTATATTTGTAGAAGCTGATCTTTCTCGAAAACAATATGAAATAATCCGAAGTGCCGCTAAGAAGGTTTATCCTAGCTACAAAATTCTGCAGAGAGAGAAAAGTGAATGCTATCCTCCAAAAGAATCATTTGAAGTAACGGAAACATGTGCTCAAATAAATCTTCAGGATTTGCTTAATCATACTGCAAGTAGATTACTTACATATTTAAAAGATGTTTTATGTGATTCACAAATAGAAGAATGCAACTCCCTCGAACTAATAAGCAAATGGGGCTGCGATGGATCACACCAGGCACAATTTAAGCAAAAGATGAAAAATGATGCTTCTGATTCTCATATTTTTCAGAGTAGTTTCGTACCGCTTCGACTAATATATGGTGCAAAAAAGGAGAAAATATTATGGCAAAATCCTTCATCACCGCGATATTGTAGACCTATTCGCATCAGATTTGTTAAAGAAACTGTAGATGTAATCCAAGAAGAAATTAATTATGTACAAGATGCCATTACTACATTACAAAACACTAATTTTTTAATGGAAGGAAAGTTATATTCCATAAAACATACAATGGTATTTACAATGATAGATGCAAAAGTATGTAATGCCGCAACACAAACTACGTCCACAATGAAGTGCTATATTTGTGGGGCTACTTCAAAAGAATTTAACAATTTGAAAATCAAAAGGGGTATAGACGTAGATGCACTTTCTTTCGGATTATCTACTTTGCACGCCAGAATTCGTCTATTTGAGAGCATATTACACCTATCGTATAAACTCACAGTAAAAAAGTGGCAATTAAGATCGGATGAGGACAAAACTATTGTTAATGAGAGGAAAAAAACTATCCAAGAAAAATTTAGAAGTGAATTAGGGCTAATAGTGGATGTACCGAAGACTGGATTTGGAAACAGCAACGATGGTAACACCAGCAGACGATTTTTTTCCAATCCTGAATTAGCTGCAGAAATAACTGGAATTGCATTGGATTTCATCTACCGGATCAAAGTTATTATTGAAGTAATTACAAGTGGTCACAAAATCCATTTGCACGAGTTTGCCAATTATTGCTTAGACACTGCAAAACTTTACGTTACTCTATATCCCTGGCATCCTATGACACCTACAATGCACAAGATTTTAGTACATGGCGCAACTGTAATGAGTGAGGCATTGTTGCCTATCGGGCTATTATCAGAAGAAGCGTCTGAGGCACGAAATAAACATTTTCGGCTTTACAGGCAGAATTTTGCTTGAAAGTTTTCGAGGGTTCAGTGTAACAAAGATGTTATAAATAGACTTTTGCTCAGTTCTGACCCACTGATTACTAGTACACCCAATTCTCTTTTTACACGATAGATACGTTCCCAATAAATTCGTGTAAAAAAATTCGTGTAAAAAAAGATACTAGCCAAAGGTGAAACTAGTAGATTGGTTCCAGACCTAAAAAATAACGTAAAAGTACAATAAACAACAATAAAAAATTTTTGTTAAAGTTTACTTGAGAATTTATTTAACGTGCTTACACATTTTAATATCTTAAATACATATAAATACATACATATATTATAAAAAAAAAATAATGATTTGGAAAAAAGAAAATAATATCAGAAATTCATTAATATAAAAAAGGAAAACTAATATAAACATAAACAACTTTTATTTGCTGTCACTTTCCGACAATAATCGTTTACGTTTGCGTAAGGCTGCAATATCACTGCTCTCACTAGATCTATTTTGTTCATCATTTTGGGAAATTATGTCTCTATTATTATCAGTATTTTTGATTGTTGATAAGTCATTAGTTTTAGGAATGAAATCAGTTATTAAAGATTGTGTTTGAATGCGTGATAAACCTTTATAAAGTTCCCTGTAAGATGACGTTAATAATTTCAGTTCACGTTGAAATTTCGCAGCTCGTTCCTTATCAGGATCATGTTGCTCAAAATGATTACCTAAATTCCTTGCAATATCAAGACCTTCTTTAATTAGAGTTGCATTTAAAACTGGAATATCCTCTTCCTCATTATCGCTTTGTGCGTTGTTATGATGAGTCTCAATGCTAAGGTCTATAATTTCATTTTCACTCAAGCTTTGATCAACTAACAATTCCTCTATATCTGCAGATGACAGGTCATCGAAACCATCTCCACCAATTGTATGTGCCAATGTTATGATGTCAGCAAATTCATCGTTATTATGGATGTCAGGATCTTTGCTTTTGACACAATCTGGCCAAATATTTTTCCAACATGAGTTCAAAGTTGATGGCTTTAATTCAGCTAACGTTTTCCCAACATGGTTAACGCAGTCCATAATAGAAAATTGTTTCCAAACATCAATGACTGTTAATTCCTCATTTTGATCTAGTTTGTCTAGCACGTATTGGAATGAACGTTTTATGTAGTACGTTTTAAATGTAGCAATTATTCCTTGGTCTAACGGTTGTATTAAGGATGTAGTATTGGGCGGTAGGAAACAAAGTTGAACATTTGGGTGCTCCACAACCGTATGGCCAGGTGCATTGTCTATAATTAAAAGAACTTTAAATTCTAAACATTTTGCGTTCATGTAGCGTCTAACTTCTGGGATGAAGTAGTTCTGAAACCATTCTGTAAAGATTGCACTGGTCACCCAGGCCTTTTTGTTTGCCATCCAGTGAATTGGCAATTTATTGTAATCAATACCTTTCATAGAACGTGGTTTTAAAGCACGATTTACTAGCAGCGGTTTTAACATTCGTTCTCCTGACGCATTGGAACAAAACAATAGTGTAATACGGTCCTTTGCTACTTTAAAACCACCGGCAGTTTTCTGTGATTTTGCAACATAAGTTCTGCTGGGCATTTTTTCCCAAAAAAGACCAGTTTCATCTGCATTCCAAACTTGATCTGGGGTGTATCCTCCCTCTTCAATAATTTTTAAAAGTTTTTGAGGAAACTCTTTAGCAGCCAATTCATCTGCAGATGCAGTTTCTCCCTTAATTTTTATATTGTGGAGAGCATGTCTTTTAAGAAAACCTGTCATCCAACCAGTACTTGCTGAAAATTCAGGTTGTTTTGACTGAGATGAAGTGCTTGGCTCTATTTCTTTAATATGTTTATAGATTCTTAATGCTGTTTGCTTGATAGTCATTCCGTCTACTGGTATTCTTTTTTGTGATTTATCTTCAATCCATATTACCAAAGCTTTTTCCATCTTCTCTTTGACAACATCTCTTATATATGACGATGATTTAGCACTTATTTTTGTTCCAGAACATACAGATTTTCTAATCGCAGTTTCATTTTTCTTAATCGTTCTTATGGTAGCTTCATGAATACCAAAATGGTTTCCTACAGCCGTTGCACCTTGTCCTGTTGCAAGTTGATCTAAAATTTTAATTTTAGTATCAAGACTAATGGCTTTCCTCTTATTTATTACAGGTGATTTATGTGACATTGTGACCGGGCTACCAATATACAATAGTTAAAAAATAGTTATAATTAAACACAATTCTGATTTTCAATTATAATTAATAATGCAGCGATTTGGAAATTATTTAAAACTTACCTGTTATTGAGTTGATAAATTTGTACGAGCACTAACTTTACAGCAATTAAACGTCTTTTCTTTTCTATTCTCAAAACCATACTAATTTGCGTACATAATACATTGCATTTTTACTTTATGTTTAATTCGGGGAATCCCACTCAAAGACAAAATACATACGCATAAATATAATCGACATAAACGGGATGCCATACCGTTAAATTAATTGAAATGTGTAATTTGTGAGTAGTGAGAATAAAAAAAAATCATAGAACATAAAAAATAAAAATTTATAAAAAGAATTTGTAGAATATTTAAAATCGTGTTAAAACAAAACAATTCGTGTAATTAGAGAAAAATGTTAACTTTTTAACTCGTGTTAAATGAAAATTCGTGTAAAAATAATTCGTGTAAAAAGAGAATTAGGTGTATAAGACCAACTCCAAAAAAAAAGTCACTACCCTTTACGAAAGAAGCAATTTCTTTTATGCTTCCACCTGTACTTGGCTCTGAAGAGAATTCAGATTCAGAAGAGGATTTTGAAGAAGCAGACGAAGAAGAACCATGGCACTCATCATCATCTTAGTGCAAAAGAGAAGTTATTTTAAATAAATTAGTTGTTATTATTTTAAATAAAATTTGCTGTTACTATTATAAATAAGTTATTATTACGAATATATTAATTATTTTCAGATAAATTAAATACTATAAAATATATAAAAGTCACATAAAATCTTAAAAATTAATATGTTTTGGAAATTAGCAAAAAAAAAAAAAATTTTACAGGGTCGTTCCGGGGGGGGGGGTGTTTGGAGGGATATCTCCCCCTACCCATTAAAGTTCAAAAATTTAATTTTTATAGTATTAAGGCGTTAGTAATCTATTTCTTTTAATATTTACATTTTTTTTAAATATTATTTTATGTAACCGCCCTCAAAAGGGGGCGGGGGGCGAAAAGTGTAATTTTACGATCTCATGGGTCTTATTTTAGGTTTTTTAACTTTCGCCGACGTTAAAAGTTGCATTTGCCAAACAAAAGTATGGGAAAAGTTTAAAAAAAATTGCATTTTTCAGAGGTTGGATTAGTTCTTCTAGGGGGAACATTTTCCTCCTTGGTCCGATTTTATTTATTTTTTAGGTTTACCTGCCTATGACAATATCACATATTTCTGCCAAGTTTCATCGATCTAGGGGCACTCAATAACTTTTAAGAAGCAATATAAGCTAAAACAAAAAGTAATGTCCGGCTAGATTGGCAAAAAACCCCTATGTGCGACAGTTCGAATGTTTAAGGAGTAATATCTGTATGATGTCTATTTATTATTATTATCTTAAACTGTGACGATTTGTTATTAATTATGGATTTAGGCGACTAAACTCTTTTCCGGTAGTAGGGTTTATATGGGGCCTAGGGTAAATTATGGACCGATCTTCACGAAATTTCACAGTCTTTTTTCCAGTTCTATAAAACTTTGATGTACCAAATTTTGTTATGATAGCATTATTTTTTACGTTTTTAGGCGTACTAAGTTGTTTTCCGGGAGTAAAGTTTATATGGGGCCTATGGTATATTATGAACCGATCTTCACGAAATTTCAAAGATTTATTTTTAGTTCTATAAAACTTTGATGTACCAAATTTTGTTATGATACCATTATTTTTTACGTTTTTAGGCGTACTAAGTTGTTTTCCGGAAGTGGGTTTTATATGGGGCCTATGGTAAATTATGGACCGATCTTCACGAAACTTAACAGTTTAATTTCTAGTCCTATGCAACTGTGACTTGCCAAAATTTGTAATGATAGCATTGTTAGTTAGGGTTTTACGCTTAATATACTGTTTTCCGGGAGTAGGGCTTATATGGGGCCTAGGGTAAATTATTGACGGATCTTCACGAAATTTTACAGCATGATTTCCAGTTGAATAAAACGAATTGTTGCGAAATCTTATATCATTCTGTGCATTTTTCCACCATTTATGTTAGTTTTTGTAACAAAATTATCAATTTTTTTTAGGTGGTGGTTCCACATTTTGATTCATAGCTCAGATCCTATTGAACCGATTTTGCCGAATTTCAATCCCAAACTGCTTAGGATAACTACAAGCAATTCGACATCAAGTGTGTTGATTTCTTTTGAGTTTTTCGAAAGTGAGCGTGTTTTCAACAGACGGACAGACGGACAGACAGACGGACATGGCTAAATCGACTTAAAATTACTCAAGGACCCAGAATATATATACTTTATAGGGTCTGAGATGAATAGTAAAAAAGTTTCACACGGAATGACAAACTGAATATACCCTCTTCACAACTAATTGTGGTGGAGGGTATAAAAAGCGTTTGTTTTTTTTTATTTTATTTAAAATAAAAAACTCTTTTGTTGTTTTTATTGTATCGTTATTCAAAGGTATAATATTTTTTAGAATTTACCCCCTGTTCATCGATTTCGAACAAAGACTTCGTTCGCTTAACTTTGATGTAAAACAAAAACAATGTTTTATAATTTGTTTTTGTTTCAAATGTAAGTTATGCGAACGAAATCTTCGTTCGGAAAAATATGAACAGGCAGTTAATTTAAATAACTACATCATTTAAATTGCATAGTCAAATAAATACTTTTTTATATTATTAAAAGTAAACCTTTGTCTGTTAAAAAGCTTTTGTACATGGAAAATGATCTCTCAACGTCAACCGAAGTTGAGGCATACTTCAAGGATGCCAATACATTTGAAGAATATTAATTTTCTAATTCAGATCCCACATTTGATTCTAGATCAAAAATATTTGAAATATGTTTTATTTTTTGAAATCCTCTATTTTTATTTTTATAAACTGTTGCAAGTTTTTGGATTTTTTTTTAATTTGTCGGGCTATTTTCCATTCACATGTTAATGTAACTTTCTGCCATATCAATTAATTAGAGTTGACTATTAAGTGAACTAAATCCTGTATGCAACCAATAAATCAATATTATCGAATTGGCCTCTGATTTCCTCTGCAACTCGGTGTAACCCATGTGCCAATCAAGTAGCATATGTTACATATGTAACAGTTTTCGATAAATTGTTTTAGGACAATTGGCAGCCTTAACCATGTAAGGTGCTGCATCGGTTAAAAATTTAAGGATCTTTTGTCGAAATCTTGTATTTTAAGCAGAGCTCAAAAAAATTAATTAATTGATTTAAAAATAAAAAATTTTTAAGTGTTTTTTTATACAATTTGCATTTAAAACCAAAATATGCATTTTCACCAAAATATGCAACAATATGCAAAAACAAATCGATGCCATTTTAACGCAAATATAATGATTCGGAAAGATAATTGGTAGACATCGGTTTAAGACTATCGACAAAAAACATGCATTTGCATGGAAATCGCATCCCTATCGATAACACTTTATATATAGGGGCTAAAAAATTTAAATTGACACCAGGATTATTTGAACTTTTATTCCACATAAAACCTTTACATTATAATAAAATAAATTTAAAAAAATATAAAGATATTCTTATTAATACAAATGTACACAGACGTAACTATCAGTCAAATAAACAAATTAAAGCAACTAAAGCATTTAAATATGAACGCATTATAAAAAAATTATTCAATACAAAGAGTAATATTCTTACTGAAGGTAGTGGATTAACCTTAAAATTAGTAGAAAAACGTAAACAAAACTATATTTATTGGGAGATCCTAATGAATTAGTCGACATATTACGTTTACTCCATTCATCGCAAGGTGCTGGTCATAATAATCATAAAAACGAGATAATTTCAATTATTAAGGAACTTAGAGGGGCTAATATAGTTTATTAAAAACACGAGTTTTATAAATAAATTTGGAGAAAGCAAAACTCCTAAGTATAAATTTAAAGATTCAAAACTAAGACCAATTCTATTGGTCTTGGTGTAAGCAATCATGTTTTTGATATGCATAAAAAAAAGAATATCTGGAGGAAAGAAATAAATTGCAAACAATAACTAATTACAATAATTATGCTTGATCAGATGAAAATAATACGTGTGATCTAGATACTTGTTCCTGTTCCCCGCTTTAAGAAAACAAAATAGTCTGTCCTAGAAGAAGCTAAAGAAATCGTGGAATATTATAATAATAATGTATATAATTTAACTAAATGTAAAAATTATACTTTTAATAAAATGAAAACATAAACATCTATCAAACTATTTGTTTTATTTTCTAATTCAAAAACATAGTTTCTTTTTTTATAAAATCATATTTCCATACAAACATAAAATGAATTTATCACGTACAAATAAAAAGGTTTCATATTACAAAAAAAGACAATTATGAAAAGGAACAATCAGCAGATTCTTTAAAATATTTATTTTGTTATTTTTTTTCTCATTTTAAAGATACGCATTAGTTTATTTCATTTAATCAAACATCTGTACACGTGCACATATTACTCAAATGTTTTTGTTTTTACAAGAATTAGAAAATTAGAATAAATTAAAAAAAAAGCTTTATGAAATTGAAAATTCGAAAAATAAAAAGGTTTCATATTACACAAAAAAGATAATTATGAAAAGGAGCAATTAGCTGACTCTATAAAATATTTATTAAGTTATTTTTTTGCTTTGTTTTTTAAGAATTCTAAACACCTACACATCTACATATTACTCAAATTTCTTTGTATTTCCAAGAATTTTGAGACTTTATAAAATTTAAAAAAAAATTAAAATTTTGTCAGGTATGTACAATTCATTTGAAAAATAAAAAGGTTTAATATTACATAAAAAAGATCATCCGATATGGTTGTATCTACACTAGGTCTGCCATACGTCCTGGTTTTCCAGGAATGTCCTGGTTTTAGACAACTTGTCCTGGTGTCCTGGTCCACTATTAAATTGTCCTGGTTTTTTTGTACAAAACAAAAACAAATTTGTTTTTTGCTGGTTTAAATTGTTAACAAAGGTTAAGATTTCTGTTATAACACTGCTAACATAAGGTAATTGTATAAAAAACTTTAATTAAATTCAACTGTTATCTGGTGTAAAGCTGGTAAAACAAGTGTAAACAACTTTTATAAGTAATCGAAAACCGATAACAGATTGCTTTCTCTAAGGCAGCCCATACGCGTTTCAATTCAATTGTCAAATGAGTCGGTCGTTGTTTAAATCAAAGCGTGTATGGCTTAGTCAATTGATTAGTTTGACAGTTGTCGAGTTGGTTGAAGAATAATCAAAAGATTTTGATTTTTTTCAAGTTGAGTACTTAGTATGCTCAATGGACTAAAGAAAGAAACTCGTTAAAGTTTGTTAGTTTGATTTTAATATGACATGCTACCTGTTTTATAACTGTATCAAAGACCGAAATGAAGTTCTAGAAAAAGTGCAATCTTCTGAAAATTATTTTAGTTTAGAACATTTTAAGCTCAACTTTTTATTATTTTTCATCGTTTTTTTTGTACGTGAAGTACACGTTAATTTTTTTTTTTCTATATATTGTTGGATTTAAAAAAAAACTGGATGGTTTTTACATATCGCACCCTAAATACCAAAAGGTAACAACTCAAAATTCTTAAATTTTCAGGAGAGCCAAAAAACAGTTTATGTAAAAATGGTGATAATATTTAAAAAAAAAAAAAATTTGTTCCCTTATTAAAAATGAGAATTAATTTATGAAAAAAGTCATTTTGGAAAAATTTTGAGTTGTGACCCTTTAGTATTTAGGGTGCGATATACTACATATGTACATACATATGTATTAAAAAAAAACTTTTCTGTAGGTGTAATATTTTATCCATTTTTTCCATGTGTCCTGGTTGATAGATTCAAACATCTGGCAGCCCTAATCTACACACACCCTACTCTTTACGAACATCTAACAAAGACCCCGCATAGGGTTGGCAGACGGTCACATTTACACACACACAGCCACGACAATCACATTCACACACACACTCACACATACAATAGAAGTGGAGGTGCTAGCAAATTGCAACCCTGCAAATCTTAGGACTAGTTCAAACACGCGTATAAAATAAAGCCTCATAAGGGACTAGGACTAGTTCAAAAGTAGCCCCAACGTAGGTAAAAACATGGTATATTTAACATTATGATGTGTAATGGAAGGACCATATAACCCAGCTTTGGATTACAAAGGAGTAGTCTCAAAACTACTCCATGGTATACTCAAGAATATTAGTTTTGAAGTCGTTTAAAAACGAAAACAAGTCGTTAAAAAACGAAGACATGTCGTCTCACCACAAACAAGTGCAAACTTCGTAGAAGTCACTCTTATGGTATACTACACTTTTGAAAATAAAAATAAAGCGGGTAGCCGCAGGGGGGAAATACCTCCTATAGGATGCATATATTAAATATCTCTCAACTGAAGAATTGGTTAAAGCAGTGTAGCGAAGCGCACCGGGTTAAGCTAGTTTAATATAAAAGAAACATTAACAAAAACAATGAGATATCACAAGGAACATAAAAATTTATGGAAAAAAACAAAATAATTTCGATTTATATTTTTATAAACAGCTTAAATTGGATATTTATATGAATTTATATGTGTGCAGCTAACTTTGATGTTTTATATGAAAATATTTTAAAGCTGCCCAAAAATATGCAGGTATACAAAATGCACGTAAACAAGGATTTTGAAGAATAATTCCAGAAAAAATGTTTTTAGGCAGTCAAGTCAAAGTGCAGCTAACTTTGATTTTTTGTATGAAAATAACTTTAAAATGCCAAAAATTTTGTGCATTTATCTTAAATGTGCAGGTATAGAAAGTGCATTTAAAAAAGGAATATTTAAAAAGAATAATTCCAAAAATTATCAATTTTGTGCAATTAAGTCAAAAGTGCACGTAAACAAAAGGCAGTTAAGTCAAAACTGTCTTGGAAGAGAAATACTTAGGAGAGGATGAGAAGGGGACTCAATGCATACTACACATGCAGGAACTCCATTGGTAAGAACTGGGGTCTTAGGCCTGATATGGTAAACTGGATTTACACATCGGTTGTTAGGCCTATACTTACCTATGGATGCACTGTTTGGTGGGGTGCGTTGGGAGTGGATAGCTATAGGAAGATGCTCAGCAAGGTTCAAAGAAGTGCTTCTCTTGGTATCACAGGCGCAAGGAGAAGCACTCCGCAGGCAGCGCTTCACATCCTACTATATCTATCCCCTATCGAGCATTATGTGAGGAGTGTGGCGGCTAGGAACCTACTTAGACTTTACGAGTCTTCTTTAGTTAGACCTAGGCGGGACGATCACACGAGAATTTTGTACGAGATGGGTCTGCTTGATCAGGGTATTATTCTCGAGGGAATTTCGGATCACAAGACTATGACCCTGGACTTCGGTGCAACACCACCAGTAGAGTTCCCGGATAGGGAAAATTGGAGTGGATCCAATGGACTGTTTGAGGGGTGGGCAGTATTTACGGATGGATCCAAGATGGAAACCGGCACTGGTGCCGGTGTTTATATCGCGGTCACCGAGGTAAAAAGGTCATTCAGACTCCCTGATGAGTGCAGTGTCTTCCAGGCTGAGATCCTAGCGATCTGGAGGGCGACGGAGGTGATACTGGATCACATCGTGGGTGGATCTGAGGTGACAATTTACGTCGATAGTCAGACGGCGCTTCGGGCATTGAGCAGCCATACGGTGCGATCATGCCTGGTTGCGCGGTGTAGGAGCGCTCTTAGGGAACTCATGGGGTCATTCAACGTGAGGCTGTGTTGGGTACCAGGACACTGCATGGTTGATGGGAATGAGGTGGCGGACGAACTCGCGAGAGGGGGTTCGGGTCTCGACTTAGTGGTGGGGGACAGGGGGGTAAAACCCCCCCCTATGCTACTACTATGGGGTGATACGGGAGAAATTCCGTGATGACGTTAACCGATCCTGGAGGGGCAGAATGGATTGCAGGGTGTCTAGGGCACTATGGCCCAAATTGGACGAGGGGGCAACCAGGGTTCTACTGGGATTGGATAGGGGTAGTCTCAGAACACTTATAGGGTTCTTGACGGGTCATTGTCCTGTCAGGGCTTTTGCGGGCAGATGGGACAACGCCATACCGGACTTCTGCAGGCTATGCGAGGATTCGGAAGAGCTGGAGACGATCGAGCATATACTGTGCCATTGTCCTAGGATGCAGGGTCTCAGACTGAAGTGGCTAGGAGATAGTTTCACGACGAACTGGGGTTTGTCAGGGAAATAACGCGGCTGTTTCTGTTGAGGGGACTGTAAGGGGGGTATTGTTCCTACTTTCTAATTTTCTGTCTATATCTTACTTCCTTTTCTCTATTTTTCACTTCCTCTTATCTCTATCTCTTACTTCATATTTTCATTGAACGGAATCACAATGGATCGTATTCGGTCTCCGAGTGGAGGTGTGCCTGTGGGAACACAACCCTTCTTAACTTAACCTAACCTAACCTAAGTCAAAACTACTGTAAAATATATTTTAGAGTCTGGTACTGTTCCAAAAGATGAATATGTAAAAGGTTTGTCCTCTTATAAAATTCTCAAATTAAAATTTGCACCGTCAACCTCAGTCGAAGTAGAAAGAAGCGTCTCTTTATACAAAACGCTTTTAACAGATCGACGTAGAAAATTAAAATTTGAAAACATAAAATCCCACATGATAGTATATTGTAATAATTTTGATGATGTGGAAAAATTAGAATAAAACATTTTTTAGTGCTTTTTTTTTGTTGCTGTTTTATCAATTGTTTGTTGCTTTTTTTATAATATCTTTTTGCTGTAAAAGTATTGAATATTGCTTTTTTTGTCTTCTCTGCTTATGACGGATCAATGAACACAGCATTAAAATTTTTATTTTGTTTGAATCACAACAATATTTTTTTTTAACAATTTTAAAATATTATTAAGGACATTAATGTTGAATAAAGAATTTAATAATTAAAAAAAGTCCCATGAAAAGCTCCATATAAATTATATTCTTCATATATATTAAAGAAAAGGTTCCACAACTGCCTAGGAGTCACTCCTAGGGGGATAAAATGTGGGACGGACCTCCATTAGTTTTTCTACCTTAACATTTTCTCAAATCATACATTCCTTTTATCTAAACCCCTTATGGGGGCTCCCATACAAATATTGCGTTTTATGAAATTCTTAGATTTAATTATGGAGCAATTCCATATGAAAGCGATCACCTTTTGGACGACCCCTCTCCGATTTTAAAATAAATAGTCTCAATCGATTGCCCAGCAAAAAATAATGTACCTACATATTTTTTTTTTTTATAGTGACTGGTTTAGTGGTGGTGTACACCACTGTCATGTGACAAAATGGAAGAATTCTTCATAACATGGGGTCTTCACCTGACAATTTTTTGTCATACCAAACATCAAAGTCCATATAAATAAACTTTAAAATTTTTGTCAGCGTTTTTTTTATATGAAGTTTGACGTTTGGTATAACAAAAAATTGTCAGGTGAAGACCTCATTGAAAGTTGTTTTAAAAAAACACTACTAAAGCGATCGCAACGAGTGATAGCTCGTTGGAAAGGTATTGAATCAGGCTTTAATTGAAAAATAAAATTTTCCTAATTTTTCTTAGAAATTTACCTTTAAATTTTCCCATGAAAATTAAATTTTCCGATTTTCCACAGAAGCTCCTAAATTTTCCGGCTAATTTTTTTTTTTTTTTGGATTCCTCATAATTTTTGCTTTAAGAATCAGCAATAAAAAAATGGGCCCCGACTCCTTGTTTGGACAGGAGAAGAGCATTTAAGAGACCACCTTGTTAAAAATACGTTTTAAAAATTATTTTACAGTTAAAAATACATTTATGAAGAAAAAATCTTTCTTATTTTGCTGCTTATACTTAATTACAATATTAATTAAAAATTTCAATTGTCTTGGCATCATTATAAAATTAAAGTAACTTTAAATTTAGCACGTCGGCAGACGAAGAGTACCGCTTTACATTAATTGACATATCAGAAATATTTGGTATGAAGCAATGAAACTTTTGCTTTCCAGTTATAGTTTTGACATTATTATATCTGTTTTGAATTCGTCGCTCCATGGCATCGTGTTCTTTTTGAGTGCATAAAACTGTGTTAATGGCAATTTCCTTGCTTTGAATCCACGAAAACATATGTTGTACATTTAAGATCTGGTCAGTATATGGCCTTTGCAAACTTGCCTTAGTCGCCATGCGTTTTAGGGTTCCCCCTAACGCATCGCATGGGCCCTTACCGTGCCACTCGACCTTGCAGTTTTGTTCTTCTTCAATTATGCAAAGATTGTAAAAATTTTTTTTATTCTTGTTCTGAGAAGCCGCGCCTCTGAGAAAAACGTTACTTTGTCGATTGCATCGAATTTTGATCTTAAGAATTCAAACAGTTTCATTTGAAATAAATAAACGGACACATAATTATGAGCTAAACTCTCCGCGACAACAACAAGGCTTACGGTCTGTAGTTCGTTATCTTCGTTTTTGAAATAAATCCAAAAAGGATGCTCCGTGCACTGGTCGTTTGTCCAGTGATAAGCCTGAATTTCATCCTGAACGAGAAATTTAATTCTCGGCAAAGTCGCTTATCACAATGAATTCATTTTTTTTAAGAGCCCCAAGTTGAGTGTGTAGTGAATATGGTCTGCCTGCCTTCACAAGATCGGCCATAAATCCATGGATAATAGCAGCAGTGGCATGTAATGGCACATCAAGCCCGACTGAGGCTACAGGTCATAAAATGTTTTGTAAATTTTTTAAATTACCAGGTAATAAATATTTCGCCTAAAATGACAAGTGCAGAAACAAGTCATAAAACACGGATTTTCCATAAATATGGCGAAATATTTATTACCTGGTAATTTAAAAAATTTGCAAAACATTTTATGACCTGTGGTCGGCTTATTGGCAGTAACCAATTAAGTCCCTCTTTAAAAAACATTTTATGACCAGTAGTTCACGCAAATTTTCCTATTAAAGAAAAGCAAATATCGCTTATTTTTTTTACCTATTTTTTACCAAAAAATAAATATAAATACTTCACACACTCTGAGTCAAATTTCAGTTGAATACTAAACGTGAAAGTGTTAAAGTGTTTTTTTTTTTTTTGTAAAGTAAAGAGTGAAGCTGTAAAGACAATTTAAAGTAAAATGAATAAATTTTGCTGCAATCCGTTTAACAAGAGTAGACATCGTTCGAAAAAGATAAAAGTATTAAAATTAACTGGTGTTTCGAAGCGATACATGAATGAATTAAATATACAATACGGTGAAGAAGCAGAATTCATTTGCCCCAAGTGTAAAATCGATTTGTCTCAACAAGCAAATGCATTGAAACAAATGCAGCCACATCCGAGAGTGAAATGACAAGTGAACAAAATGTTTCATCTGATAGTGAGGCAGACATTCCGATGGTCAATATGTCTTTGAGTCCTTTGAATGAGGCTATTACCACTTTAGGTGAAACGCCTATTAGAAAAAGAAAGTTGCGAAGTGAAACATACAGGAAAGAGAAAAAAGGCAAGGTTATGAGTGCAATCGCGACAATATTTGATGAAGGCTCTGATAACGAATGCAGTCAAGCAGATGACGTTGATGACGGCAAACAAATGATTGAGCAGTTGAAAAGAAAATTCAATTTAGCGACCACTTTTCCGGAGAAATATCTCATTTTATCTGTGCTGCCTCAATCATGGTCTATACCAGCCAAGGCCCATCTATCAGGTCTGCTTACTTGTACAAAAACAAAAAACCTTTTCTTTTAAACTGTCAAAAACTTACTACCACATATACAAAGCAAAAGGAAAAAACGTGTATGTAAACAACTTTTGAAAGCTCAAAAGAACGAAAACAATGATCATCAGGCTTCTTGCGCAGACCTTTTCAATGGGCCTTGATACCAGCCATCGGCAAAATCAGGGCGCCGCGTTTTCTCTATTCTCTTTTATTACGTACGTGTGCACACACATAGTAGAGAATTAAACAACATTAATCAGTCTAGCTTGAGCATTCAACAAGGCAGGTCGTGTTGTCGCTTGTTGCTTAAAATAAGATTAAAATCAGCGTTGCCATATAAAAAAATTTTTCCCCACCAAAATGGTAGATGAATATGAATTGAATTTTTTATTTTCAGAAAATTATTTTGGCAAACCAGAATGTTTGGTTTGTCAGCGTACTTTGTCACGGATTAAAACCCATGACATGCAAAGGCATCTTCAAGCATTTCACAAAGAATATGAAAGTATTACTGGTGATGCAAGAGAAGCCCTTGTTGTTAATTTAAAGAAAACTTTTTATGAAAAAATGATTGCTGATGCGGAACTAAACTCGAAAGAAGCAGTCGATTTTTCATTAAAAAGAAAGGCATCTTTCGTTGTTGCTGCGTCTCTAGCTAAACGTTGTCGTCCTTTTGAAGATGGCGACTTTTTTAAAGAGCTTAGCAACGATGTTTTAGAATGTTTTGGCGAAAAATCTGAAGAGATACGTAAATTGATAAATGATATTCCCCTCTCCGCTCGCACAATTGTTCGACGGACTGAGCATATCAGTGCCTTCATCTTTTCAAACATCATATCTGTATAAGGACTGTTAATGAAAATTTTACGTGCACGAAGAAATGTTTTCCCTATACGGCCTTCACAACAGTGTGAAATGAAAACTTATTTTTGATATCGTGAATGAAAATGTTCTTTCTTTTACAGATAAGAATAAGTTTTGTTCTGTATGTACTGATGGTGCCAATGTAATGGTGGGTAAAAAAGAGGGTTTTGTAGGACATTTGCTAAAAAGCAATTTAGATTTGTATGTTTTTCATTGCATTGTTCACCAACAGGCATTATTTTCAAAAAGTTTGAATGTATTGAATACAATGAAAATTGTCGTTCAAATTGTTAACAAAATACGTGGAGGCCATAATGCCTTAAGTCATAGAAAATTTAAAGATTTTCTTGAAGCCGTGCATGCAGAATATGGGGATTTGGTTTTGTATACAGAAATAAGGTGGTTAAGCAAAAGTCGTTGTCTTCAAAGACTTTTTAGCCTTCGTAAAGAAGTCATAACGTTTTTGGACGAAAATGTAACAAACGAAACTAAGGCATTGTCTAAACATTTGAAAGACAAATCCTTTGTATTAGATTTTGCGTTTTTGACTGATGTAACAGAATTTGTCAATCAACTTAACATCCAGTTGCAAGGAAACACCAAAACAATTTTTGAGCTATTTTCTGCACTTAAACAATTTATAAGAAAAGTTGAAATTTTAATACAAAACCTTAAAAATAACAATTTAATAAGTTTAACAAGAACATTTGAAATTTATGGTGAAGTTCCAAATAGCAATAGCAAACTAAATGAGTATGTAAATGTGCTCCAATCTCTGTTAAATAATTACAACAATCGTTTTCATGATTTTAAAAAAATTGAAAATTTGATTGAAATGCATAACAACCCTTTGTTATGTAATATTGAACTACATAATCACGATCTTAAAGCAGAACTTATTAAAATGAGGGAAGATCTAGCTTTACCATTTACTAATGGAATTGAGTTTTGGAGAAATATTTCTGAAGATCTATACCCGAAAGCTAAAAACGAAATTTTTAAATTGTATGCAATGTTTGGATCGACCTACATTTGTGAGTCAACTAAAAGTCGAAATCGTTTGACTGATAAGCATTTAGAAAATCTGTTACGCATAAAATCCTGTCCATATGAAATAAATATTGATGATGTAATAAAATATGAAGTTTGATATCAAAATTTTTTTGAAACGCAAAATCTAATAAAAAGGATTTGTCTTTCAAATGTTTAGACAATGCCTTAGTTTCGTTTGTTACATTTTCGTCCAAAAACGTTATGACTTCTTTACGAAGGCTAAAAAGTATTTGAAGACAACGACCTTTGCTAAACCACCTTATTTCTGTATACATAACCAAATCTCGATATTCAGCATGCACGGCTTCAAGAAAATCTTTAAATTTTCTATGACTTAAGGCATTATGGCCTCCATGTATTTTATTCACAATTTGAACGACAATTTTCCCTGTTCTCATTATATTCAAACTTTTTGAAAATAATACTTGTTGGAGAATAACACAAAATTTTCATAACACTTCTGATACAGATAATAACATGAGACATGTCATTTATAGCAGTGCATTCTCCTAAGCATATGGCAGCAAATAATCATGCAAAAATTTGTATCCATATGATATATTACATATTGAAGATGTAATGTATCAAAATATGTTAACGATTGGAGATTCTTACTTTTAAATTGGGGATATGAGAAAAATGTTTTTTCTGGCAACACCGGTTCGTGGTGAGAGGGAGAGCGAATATAACGCACATAATCGCAAAATGTAATAGTATAGGTTGCCGATGGCTGGTATACATACACAAAAAACAAAGAGCAAAAGAGCATAAAACCAACAAATGCAAACGTTAACAAACCAATCCCTGCAAATAATAGGACCAGTCCAAACACGCGTGTAAAGAGTAGTCCCCCTGCAAATAATAGGACCAGTCCAAACACGCGTGTAAAGAGTAGTCCACAAGGGACCAGGACTAGTCCACAAGTAACCCAAACGTATGGAAAAAACCTGGTCTATTTAACATTACGATGTCCTAGGAGAGGACCATATAACCCACCTTTGGACCACTAAGGAGTAGTTTTAAAACTACTCCATGGTATATAACCCACCTTTGGACCAGTAAGGAGTAGTTTTAAAACTACTCCATGGTATACTCAAGAGGATTAGTTTTGAAGTCGTTTAAACACGAAAGCATGTCGTTAAAAAACGAAGACATGTCGTCTCACTACAAACACTTTTTAACAATGGTATGGTCCATGCTTGCATTACATCGGACTAGTCCATGGAGTAGTCCATTTTATCAAAATGGGTCAGGTGGTCCAATTTTATTTGCAGGGCCACAAGGGACCAGGACTAGTCCACAAGTAACCCAAACGTATGGAAAAAACCTGGTCTATTTAACATTACGATGTCCTAGGAGAGGACCATATAACCCACCTTTGGACCACTAAGGAGTAGTTTTAAAACTACTCCATGGTATATAACCCACCTTTGGACCAGTAAGGAGTAGTTTTAAAACTACTCCATGGTATACTCAAGAGGATTAGTTTTGAAGTCGTTTAAACACGAAAGCATGTCGTTAAAAAACGAAGACATGTCGTCTCACTACAAACACTTTTTAACAATGGCATGGTCCATGCTTGCATTACATCGGACTAGTCCATGGAGTAGTCCATTTTATCAAAATGGGTCAGGTGGTCCAATTTTATTTGCAGGGATACAATGCCACACATGCAAAGCTTTCAATGTAGTGGTGCCCATACTTGGTAATAAGCACTGTTGCCAACTTTTTTTGAACATTTCCCGCCAAATCGGACGTCAAAACCGCTAGAAACCGCTAAATATTTAATTTAGCGGGATTTTTTTTTTAAATACCGCTAAAACCTAAACATTTTTAAAAGTTTCATATAAATCTAGATATACGCTGCTTTTTCAAAGGTATACGACTCTCAAATTAAGTTACATTCTAAGGTTTCGAACTACCCTAGTTATTTTATTCATCTGTGCGAATCTTTTATACCCTCCACCTACAGTTAGAATATTTCCGAAGTGGTCTTTATATGGGTCATATGGTAAATTATGGGCCGATCTTTACAAAATTTTAACAAGTAATTTATAGTCTTATAAAACTTTGACTGACCAAATGTTATTGTAATAGAACACAGATTGGACACTTTACGGTTCTACGCGTTCTAAAGCTTTTTCCGAGAGTATGCTTTATATGGGGCCTATGGTAAGTTATGGATTGATCTGCACGATAGTTGACAGTGTAATTTCTAGTCGTTTTGTATGACTAGAAACCAAAATTTATAAAAATAGCATTATTTGTTAGGGCTAAAGACGTACTGTTTTTCAATAGTAGGTTTTATATGGGGCCTATGGTAAAATATGGACTGATAATCACGAAAATTGACAGTGTATGTATTACAATAACATTATTTGTTACTTTTTTAGGCATACTATATAAGGCCTATCTTTAATTATGGACCGATTTAACAGTAGAATTTTTAGTCATATAGAACGAATCTGTGCATAATCTTATATCAATATGTGCATTCCGCCACTAGTTATGGTAGTTTTTGTACCAAATGATAAATTTTTTAGGGTGGTTGTTCCACATTTTAATTTATAATTCTTTTCCTACTGAACTGATTGTGCTAGACTTCCATCCCAAACTGCTTAGGTGAATTCTAAACAATTTGATGCCAATATTTATATTTCCTTTTGAGTCGTTTGAAAGCGACAATAGAGGGATAGACAGAAAGACATGGCTTAATCGACTTAGAATTACTCAAGGACCCAGAATAAATGTACTTTATGGGGTCTTAGATGAATATTAAAACAGTTTCACCCGGAATGACAAACTTAGTACGTATGTACGTAAACGCCAAAAAAATTTATAACATTTACGCTATTTTTAGTAATTATTTGCCGTTTTAAGCAGTTAGATAAAAATAGTTACATGAAAGTAAGTGAATTATGTATATTGCTTAAGTTTTATCGCGACAATTTTGATCACCCTCTTACCTTTTGTTCCAAAATTTTAAGCAAGCTTAAAGTTGTTAATTGTTACATATAGCCCTAACAAAATACTAACTGAAAATCGAAAAAAAATGTCATACAATCTTCATTTCACTAAAACTTGTTGTTTGAAAATCTCTAGATTTCCCGCTTACCGCTAAAACGTATTTTTTCCCGCGATTGACATTTCAAAAACGCTAGATTTAGCGGGAAAATCTCTAAATTGGCAACAGTGGTAATAAGTAACATGGATAAGAAAGAACACCTGTATGGCCAAAATGTCAAATTTTGACCCCCACTAACTCAGAAACTTTTAGACCGATCTTGTTGAAAATTTGTGTCTAAACCATTGGTGTCCAGCCCATACCACAATTGTGGAAATAACTCACACACATTCTTCACACGCATTCTTACGCTCTTTTATTTAGTCCACAAGAGTACACAATGCAGTCGTCGATTACCAAGCGACGAGTGCACATGCGGCGGATGCTTACATACTTTTTGTATTTTTATTAAGAATATTTGTCTCTTTATTCACTAATACCTATAAAAAGCAATACAACCACAATTTAAATTTTGGACGTCACTGGTCTAAACTACTATCCAATAGGACTAACATTGGTGCAAATTTCATCCAAATCGGAAGACATCGATTTCAAAATTGGGTCACTTGACATGAAATCCCCCCAAAGTATATTTATACCAAGTAAATGCAAGTCTACAACCAAAAAAACTACATTCATTTTGTTTGTGTAAAAACTCTTGATACTGTCAAACAGCCAAACATAAACAAAAAAAAATCATGGCGCATTAAAAATGTAAGCAAATTTTGACACTATCGAGAATATAAGTCTGAGTTCATACGGATGTCTTATTGACAAGATTCTTCCTTTGTCTGAGTTCATACGGCTCATGTCTTATTGACAAGATTGCTACTTATTGGCGAGAGGGACGAGGGGGAAAAAAACGAGTACACAGATGCATGTACTGTCTTTACGTTTTTTATTTTTTTTTTATTTATTTATTTCTTCGATTACATAACCGAGCCCTTAGGGCCTTATATGGTTAATAAAAACTACTAATTAAACAACAAACTTCAGTAATTAATAAAAAAAAATATAATAAACAAGAAAATAATGTTACTTATGTATATAAAACTTATATATAAAGTTCAAAAATAAAATGCATTAAATAACAAAGACATAAAAAATGCTATATATTCTGTTTCCATATTACGCAGATAGAAAATTCCAAAACAATGGCAAATGTTCGTTTTAGTGAATTGATAAGTTATTTAGCTCTGCAAATTCCATCAACTTAGATTTAAATAAATGCAGCGAATAAGAAAATTTTCTTAGATCCCTTGGCAAAGTATTCCAGATTTTTGAAACCCGAATCTGATATGATTGTCCAAAAGTGTTCAAACGTCTAATAGGAAAAATAATTTGAGGATTCCTTGTTGACCTAGAGAAATTGAAATTTTCAACAATATAATCAGGGTAACCATTTACAATGCATTTATAGAAAAATAGTAGTATTCTAAAGGCAATAAAATTTTCAAAAGATGTCCGTAGAAAGGTAAGCGTATGCCGACTTACATGATCACGAAATCTCAAACCAAAAACATAACGAATAATTCTGTTAAAAATAACCTTAAATTTCTCAAGTACATAATTACCTGCGCCCGAAAAGACCTCCAGACAGTATAGTATATGTGGCATTAAGACCGCCACAGCCACCCGCCTTCTCACTGAACAAGGCAAGTAAATATTTAGAGAATAAAGTCTTTTCAAGACAAATGATACCCGAGACGACAGGTAATTAATATGAGGAGACAAATTTAACAAGTTATCAATAACGACCCCTAGACATTTCATTTTGTCGACAAAAATAACAGGAACACCGTCAATAGTAATGTTTATATTATTTGTCTCAAATCCAAACCCCATCACTTTCGTTTTAACTCGGTTGACACTGAATCCATTGTCATGAGCCCATGTTACCACCTCACGAATTACATAATTAACACCCTCCTCCAACACGTCGAGGAACTCAGCATCGGAATAACAAACAAATTGTACATCGTCAGCATAGACGAAGGGCTTACAGGAGACGCCATTAAATGTCTCTAACAGGTCATTAATATAAGTCATAAAAAGAAGCGGACCAATTACAGATCCTTGTGGAACACCACTTGTAATCTGACGAATCTGAGGGTAACGAGCGCCTACTGATACATACTGAGATCTATCATAAAGGTAAGATTCAATAAGTTTACATGCATAACGGGAAAAATTAAATTCATGAGACAATTTAAGTAGTAATTTAGAGTGTACGACTTTATCAAACGCTTTTGAGAAATCTATAGAAAGTAAAACCACGTTCTTACGACTATCTAAAAACTGTCTAATAGAATCTGTCAGAGACAATAGCAGCGAAGTTGTGTTATAACCTTTTCGAAATCCTGACTGTTCGGAGTGAATTAACGATCTCTGATCCAGAAATTCAATCATTTGGTCTTTAAAGATATGCTCAACTACTTTAGAAAGAACGGAAAGTATTGATATAGGCCGCAAGTTATCAAAACAAGACGACTGACCTTCCTTCTTGATAGGAACGACTCTGGCAATTTTCCAATTATGAGGAAAAGTTGATGTTGTTATAATCGTATTAACAAGGTGAAGCAAATGCGAGGAAACAAACGGAAAAATTATCTTTAAAAATCTTACTGATAACATATCATGACCCACAGCAGTGGATTTAATTCTTAGTAATGCAGTGTATAAAAAATCGGAATTAATACATTTAAAGGAAAACCCCGACCCAGAAAATCCCCCGGAATTACATAAGACACTTGGATTCTGATTTTGGCATTCAACAAAGTAATTATTCAAATCATCTGGCTCGGTAAAAGCCTCATGTTCTCGTGATTCGAGACATCCATTTCTTCTCAAAAAACGCCACATACTATCCGTACTGAAATCCTTAAAAAGTCGTTCATGTGCACCTCTTTTTAACTTTCGAATAACCCCTTTTACCTTATTCCTATATATACAAAAAATTTTCCAGTTACTTGGAGTCCTACTTTGAAGATAATGTCCATAGGCTAAGTCCCATGGGGTCTTAGATGAATATTAAAACAGTTTCACCCGGAATGACAAACTTAGTACGTATGTACGTAAACGCCAAAAAAATTTATAACATTTACGCTATTTTTAGTAATTATTTGCCGTTTTAAGCAGTTAGATAAAAATAGTTACATGAAAGTAAGTGAATTATGTATATTGCTTAAGTTTTATCGCGACAATTTTGATCACCCTCTTACCTTTTGTTCCAAAATTTTAAGCAAGCTTAAAGTTGTTAATTGTTACATATAGCCCTAACAAAATACTAACTGAAAATCGAAAAAAAATGTCATACAATCTTCATTTCACTAAAACTTGTTGTTTGAAAATCTCTAGATTTCCCGCTTACCGCTAAAACGTATTTTTTCCCGCGATTGACATTTCAAAAACGCTAGATTTAGCGGGAAAATCTCTAAATTGGCAACAGTGGTAATAAGTAACATGGATAAGAAAGAACACCTGTATGGCCAAAATGTCAAATTTTGACCCCCACTAACTCAGAAACTTTTAGACCGATCTTGTTGAAAATTTGTGTCTAAACCATTGGTGTCCAGCCCATACCACAATTGTGGAAATAACTCACACACATTCTTCACACGCATTCTTACGCTCTTTTATTTAGTCCACAAGAGTACACAATGCAGTCGTCGATTACCAAGCGACGATTGCACATGCGGCGGATGCTTACATACTTTTTGTATTTTTATTAAGAATATTTGTCTCTTTATTCACTAATACCTATAAAAAGCAATACAACCACAATTTAAATTTTGGACGTCACTGGTCTAAACTACTATCCAATAGGACTAACATTGGTGCAAATTTCATCCAAATCGGAAGACATCGATTTCAAAATTGGGTCACTTGACATGAAATCCCCCCAAAGTATATTTATACCAAGTAAATGCAAGTCTACAACCAAAAAAAACTACATTCATTTTGTTTGTGTAAAAACTCTTGATACTGTCAAACAGCCAAACATAAACAAAAAAAAATCATGGCGCATTAAAAATGTAAGCAAATTTTGACACTATCGAGAATATAAGTCTGAGTTCATACGGATGTCTTATTGACAAGATTCTTCCTTTGTCTGAGTTCATACGGCTCATGTCTTATTGACAAGATTGCTACTTATTGGCGAGAGGGACGAGGGGGAAAAAAACGAGTACACAGATGCATGTACTGTCTTTACGTTTTTTATTTTTTTTTTATTTATTTATTTCTTCGATTACATAACCGAGCCCTTAGGGCCTTATATGGTTAATAAAAACTACTAATTAAACAACAAACTTCAGTAATTAATAAAAAAAAATATAATAAACAAGAAAATAATGTTACTTATGTATATAAAACTTATATATAAAGTTCAAAAATAAAATGCATTAAATAACAAAGACATAAAAAATGCTATATATTCTGTTTCCATATTACGCAGATAGAAAATTCCAAAACAATGGCAAATGTTCGTTTTAGTGAATTGATAAGTTATTTAGCTCTGCAAATTCCATCAACTTAGATTTAAATAAATGCAGCGAATAAGAAAATTTTCTTAGATCCCTTGGCAAAGTATTCCAGATTTTTGAAACCCGAATCTGATATGATTGTCCAAAAGTGTTCAAACGTCTAATAGGAAAAATAATTTGAGGATTCCTTGTTGACCTAGAGAAATTGAAATTTTCAACAATATAATCAGGGTAACCATTTACAATGCATTTATAGAAAAATAGTAGTATTCTAAAGGCAATAAAATTTTCAAAAGATGTCCGTAGAAAGGTAAGCGTATGCCGACTTACATGATCACGAAATCTCAAACCAAAAACATAACGAATAATTCTGTTAAAAATAACCTTAAATTTCTCAAGTACATAATTACCTGCGCCCGAAAAGACCTCCAGACAGTATAGTATATGTGGCATTAAGACCGCCACAGCCACCCGCCTTCTCACTGAACAAGGCAAGTAAATATTTAGAGAATAAAGTCTTTTCAAGACAAATGATACCCGAGACGACAGGTAATTAATATGAGGAGACAAATTTAACAAGTTATCAATAACGACCCCTAGACATTTCATTTTGTCGACAAAAATAACAGGAACACCGTCAATAGTAATGTTTATATTATTTGTCTCAAATCCAAACCCCATCACTTTCGTTTTAACTCGGTTGACACTGAATCCATTGTCATGAGCCCATGTTACCACCTCACGAATTACATAATTAACACCCTCCTCCAACACGTCGAGGAACTCAGCATCGGAATAACAAACAAATTGTACATCGTCAGCATAGACGAAGGGCTTACAGGAGACGCCATTAAATGTCTCTAACAGGTCATTAATATAAGTCATAAAAAGAAGCGGACCAATTACAGATCCTTGTGGAACACCACTTGTAATCTGACGAATCTGAGGGTAACGAGCGCCTACTGATACATACTGAGATCTATCATAAAGGTAAGATTCAATAAGTTTACATGCATAACGGGAAAAATTAAATTCATGAGACAATTTAAGTAGTAATTTAGAGTGTACGACTTTATCAAACGCTTTTGAGAAATCTATAGAAAGTAAAACCACGTTCTTACGACTATCTAAAAACTGTCTAATAGAATCTGTCAGAGACAATAGCAGCGAAGTTGTGTTATAACCTTTTCGAAATCCTGACTGTTCGGAGTGAATTAACGATCTCTGATCCAGAAATTCAATCATTTGGTCTTTAAAGATATGCTCAACTACTTTAGAAAGAACGGAAAGTATTGATATAGGCCGCAAGTTATCAAAACAAGACGACTGACCTTCCTTCTTGATAGGAACGACTCTGGCAATTTTCCAATTATGAGGAAAAGTTGATGTTGTTATAATCGTATTAACAAGGTGAAGCAAATGCGAGGAAACAAACGGAAAAATTATCTTTAAAAATCTTACTGATAACATATCATGACCCACAGCAGTGGATTTAATTCTTAGTAATGCAGTGTATAAAAAATCGGAATTAATACATTTAAAGGAAAACCCCGACCCAGAAAATCCCCCGGAATTACATAAGACACTTGGATTCTGATTTTGGCATTCAACAAAGTAATTATTCAAATCATCTGGCTCGGTAAAAGCCTCATGTTCTCGTGATTCGAGACATCCATTTCTTCTCAAAAAACGCCACATACTATCCGTACTGAAATCCTTAAAAAGTCGTTCATGTGCACCTCTTTTTAACTTTCGAATAACCCCTTTTACCTTATTCCTATATATACAAAAAATTTTCCAGTTACTCGGAGTCCTACTTTGAAGATAATGTCCATAGGCTAAGTCCCTAAGAGAAGTCCAGTAACTGATTTTATTACTATCAAGCCAATTCTCCCTAGTAGAACATACTTTCCGTCTCACAACAGGAACAATTGAGTGAATTAGATTAATATTAAACATAAGTGCCTCAAGTTGCAAGTTAACATCATTTGTAACATACATGTTAGTAAAGTCACGTTTTGCTTTTTCATTCGTTGTTTAATTTTGTTATTGTTTTCAATATCAAAAAAGCACATGTCGTCAACATGACATGAATCATTTGAATGCCAATTCATGTTCAAAGAAGAAAAAGTAGCAATCTTGTCAATAAGACATGAGCCGTATGAACTAAGACTTAACAACTGAACAGCTGATCACTTGCATGTACTTGTTATAAATGTACTTTGTAATATACGTTCATTAAATGTGTATTTTAACTCGAAAATTAAGTTGTTTTTATACAGTTAAAAAATTTTTTTTTTATATTGGGTATAAAAAAAATTTAAAAAACCCGAAATATCCCGAAATTTTTTTTTAAATCCCGTAAATCCCGGTATTCAAAATATCCCGAAAATCCCGGGATCCCGAAATCGAAATCCTGAAATATTTTCTTCAATTCCGAATCCCGGGATTCAGAAAAACCAATCCCGATTGGAAGCCCTAATGCAGATGTCTGTTTTTATAAAGATAATAATAATAAGTAGACATCATACAGATATACATAACTCCTAAAACATTCAAGCTGTCGGTGGAGGGTATCAAGGATTCGGCACAGCCGAATATAGCACTCCAAGTTGTTTTATTTGTATATCATTAAGGGCCATTATAGTTTGTTAGATAGTTACGTTAATGCTGGGTACACACTATGCAACGCGTTTACGCAATCTAGTGAATTAAATTCATTTTCATTCATTCTAGATTGCATCAACATCAAAACGCTTTGATATTTTTAGGTTGCATTGAAACAGAATGCATGTAGGTTGCATTGTGTGTACCCAGCATAAGTTTTATATACATAAGTAAAATTTTTTTTATTGTTTATTACATATGTATATATATATATTGTTTCTGATAAATAACTGAAGTTTGTTGTCTAGTTAGTAGCTTTTATAAACCATAAAAGGCCCTAAGGGCTCGGTTATGTAATTGAAGAAATAAAATAAATAAATAAATAGTATGCTGGGTACACATTATGCAACGCGTTTACGCAATCTAGTGAATTAAATTCATTTTCATTCATTCTAGATTGCATCAACATCAAAACGCTTTGATATTTTGAGGTTGCATTGTGTGTACCCAGCATTATAACTTGGCGTTAGCTGTTATCCGACAGTTAGCAGACGCTTTTTGACAGATAACACAGTATTATCTGTCAATTTAATCTTTACTTTAGCTAACTTCAAGTTGTAATAATGGCCCTAAATGTAAACTGTCGCTGTCAAACCAACTCAGAAAAGCGAAAATTTGTACACAAATTTTCGTTTTTTGTTCGACAGTTTTTGGCAAGGTATATTTATTGCTATTAACATAGCGTCTTCACCTGACAAGTTTTTGTCATACCAAACGTCAAAGTCTATATAAAAAAAATTTTAAAATTTTTGTCAGCGTTTTTTTAATATGAAGTTTGACGTTTGGTACGACAAAAAATTGTCAGGTGAAGACGCTATGTTAATATACCTGGGTTTTTGGTTTCGTCTCCAGTTTTTTAAACCCTGCATATTACCACTTTTCTAGTGATGACATTAATTTTGACAAGTCGGGTATTTTTACTAAAGGCCAGTTTACACGGTAATACAATGTATTACGACTTTGTAGAATCAAAATATTATGAAATTCTCTCCGTGTTTAAAAGAAAAAAATAAAAATCTTTTGTAAGTATAATTCATGTTTACAAAAATAATAACAAAAAAGCAGATGGTTGCAGTTTTAAATATTTACAAAAACAACATGAAAATTTCCTGAGTTGAATTTAGTTGTTTTTGTAATTGTATAAAAATGCTATCACCTTTAACGTACTCCGTTAAAATACACCTCTGGTGTGATGAGAATACATAAGTTTCTAAAATGGTTTAGAAAAAAACCATTTACCGACCGCTTGTCAGATTTTGTATCCGTATTCTCTCTTACTCAATACATTTTGCTTTTACATGATAAGATTTTTCTCATTCAACATAATCTTTCGACATGTCGTAATACATTATATTACCGTGTAAACTGGCCTTAAGCAGCATGTCTACACTCCCAAATGAGTCTACCTTGTGTTAATGTATCTCCAGTCCAAGGTATATTTACACAAGGTAGACTCATTTGGGAGTGTAGACATGCTGCTCTATAAAAGGAACCAAGTTGTCAAAATTGTCTTCATATACAACAAAAACAATTTAACGCACACATGTACAAATTTTGGGCCATATACACGAAATTTGACGTTTGGTTCCAACTAGGGGTAATCAGCTGACAAACATACCTTGCTTCAGTCAATATATATTTATTTTAAATGGGAGAGTTTCATATTCATGTGTTTTATCTATGGTCAGTGCCGTTATAAATAAAAACAGGCTGTCATTGTCAACAACATTCATTTTGTTTGTGTAAAAAAATTTGATACTGTCAAACAGCCAAACATAATAAAGAAAACAAAAATCATGGCTCACTAAAATGTAAACAAATTTTGAGAATATCGAAAATAAAACAACTGAACAGCTGATCACTTGCATGCACTTGTAATAAATATAATTTGATACAACCCTGATGTTTCGTTAAAAAGATTATAGGTGTTGGCCAATCTGTCAAAGTTTCGCTTATTGTACGTCCGCGGAGTGTGTGTTATAGAAGAATTTGTTAGCAAAAATATTTTAAGTTGTAATAAACAATAACTTACAATAAAAATTAAGAAAGAACGTAATAATATAACCAAATAACAACAATTAGCATAATTTGCACAGAACGTAAGTGTGAAAAGTGTAAAAAAAAAACGAAAAGGTGTGAAAAACTAAATGAAGGCAAGAAATTCATACATATACACAGGGAAAAACATTTTTGACTGCATATAAAAAAAAACTAATGAGAACAAATAAAATATAAATGTGGAAGAGTAATAAAGTACTACATTGATTTTCTGCTCTATTAAAACGACATATATTCGTTTCGTTCTCGCTTTCCTGTGTCTCAGCTAAAACCAAGTGTGCTTGACTGAAACGAAAGTATAGTATATGAAATATGAATGTTTTTGAAATATTTCGTTCAATATTTGTATTGTTGCTCTTTGTCTCTCTCTCTTTTTCGTTCGTTTCGTTGTGTTTTATATATTTTCGTTGTATTATTAATCAAAAAGTTTTTCCCCCCTTTGGTGGTGCAAATTGCAATTTTGGTGTACTAAAAAACCAAAAGTGAAGAAAATCTGTCATTGTGAAGAAAATTAATAAATTTTTTTGTGTGTTGTTTTTGTTACAAAATTTCTATAAAATATTTTCTAATTGGTTAGAAAAATTTAAAGTTTTTATGTGTTTATTGTTAAATAATTGTATAAATCGTCAAGAAAGAAATGGAAAAATTAAAGTGAAAAATTCTCACCCCTTTAAATACGGTCGATCTTGAACGGAATTGTAGAACAGTTGGAAAATGTATATAAAAAAGGCAGGCAATAGAAAAATATATATTTTATCAGCGTTGCCACAAGTGAAATAAAAAATTTAATTTTTTCAATCAAAATTGCGTTCGAAAATTTTAAAATTTACAATATTCAGTCTTTATTTAAAATACCTAAAAGATTTCGAATTATAAAAAAATTATCTTGATATGTGACAAAAATTTTAATTCTGTATATAATTTTTGATGCTTGAAAATGACTAAAATATTTTAAAATTATAATACATATTTTACAAATGTTACTTGAAAAAATTAGCTCTCTTGTTTTTTCTTCAACTCGAACGAAATTGTATTTATTTGTTCCTGAAGTTAAATATAAATAAATAATTTTCTTAAAACTTGGTTTTTTATAATTATAAAGTGAAAATGTGGCAACACTGAAAATATACATATACATACACTTAAATAGGCAAAGTAAAGAGCACACAAAATACAAGTGTTTATGAAGTGAAGAGGACGTCAAACGACGACGAACGAAGAAAAGGGAGAATCATTTATACAGTAAGCAGCAGTTTTTATTTTTTCAACAGGAGAAAACAGAAAAATAGAGGAAAACTCCTGGGCAATTAGTAAAAAGAAAATTTATCATCCTTGGAATTGTGAAAAAGGCACGATTTTGGATGGAAGTTAAACTTTCAGAACACGGCTACAAGTGAAAAATAAATAATTTAGGTGAGTGTTGAAAGAATTCAATAAAAAGTTTTAATAGAAAATTATTTTTTTTAACTAACACCGCACCTTTTAATTTTTTTTACTCATTTACCACCCCCTCCTCGTTCGACTTCATCGTCGTCATATATAAAATACGATACAATACAATATGTATATGAAACATCATCTCAATCTCACAAAAAAATATTTGCGGCCTTCTTCCAACCAACCACCACCTTTAAAGATATAGAGATTTTCACCATCATCATATAAAAAAAAAACGAAGAACAGCAGTAGTAGTAGTAAAAAATTGGAAAAACAAAGAAATAATAAGAAATAGAAAAAAAACAGCAACAGCCACTCTTTTTTTTATACAAATCATATAAAAATTTAAAAGAAAAATTCCATAAAATACAAAAACCAAATATATTTTAAAAAAACCGACACAAAGATGAACGAGTTGGATAGTTTGAGACAAGAAGCCGAAACCCTTAAGAATGCAATACGTGATGCCCGTAAAGCGGCCTGCGACACAAGCCTGGTCCAGGCGGCAGCGTCGTTGGAACCCATCGGGCGTATACAAATGCGCACGAGACGCACACTTAGAGGCCATTTGGCGAAAATCTACGCCATGCACTGGGGCAATGATTCGCGAAATTTAGTGTCAGCTTCTCAGGATGGTAAACTAATTGTTTGGGATTCGCACACCACCAACAAGGTCCATGCCATACCACTGCGTTCGTCGTGGGTGATGACGTGCGCGTATGCGCCCTCCGGCAGTTATGTCGCCTGCGGCGGTCTTGATAACATGTGTTCAATTTACAACCTGAAAACACGCGAGGGCAATGTACGAGTCTCTCGTGAACTGCCCGGTCATGGTGGCTATTTGTCATGCTGCCGTTTTCTGGACGACAATCAAATCGTCACCAGTTCCGGCGACATGACATGCGGTTTGTGGGACATTGAAACCGGCCAACAGGTAACATCATTTCTGGGACATACCGGCGATGTAATGGCACTATCGCTGGCGCCCGGCTGCCACACATTCGTGTCGGGTGCTTGCGATGCCTCCGCAAAGTTGTGGGACATACGAGAGGGTGTCTGTAAACAGACTTTCCCTGGCCACGAGTCTGACATCAATGCCGTGACATTCTTCCCTAACGGTCAGGCCTTTGCCACCGGGTCAGACGATGCCACCTGTCGTTTATTTGATATACGAGCCGATCAAGAGCTTGCCATGTACTCGCACGACAATATCATATGCGGCATTACATCGGTGGCATTTTCAAAGAGTGGTCGTTTGCTGTTAGCTGGTTACGATGACTTCAACTGCAATGTTTGGGACACAATGAAGGCCGAACGTTCGGGCATACTGGCCGGTCATGATAACCGTGTTTCTTGTCTAGGTGTCACCGAAAATGGTATGGCAGTAGCAACGGGTTCATGGGATTCATTCTTGCGTGTATGGAACTAAATACCAACTTAAAATTTAAGTAAAATAGCAACAACAATTCACACACACACACACAATCTCACACCATAACAACAAAATAAAAAGAAAAACCCTATTTACTACTATATAGATAAACAAACGCATAAACAAATACAAAATGCCGTGGTCACTCTACAATACAAATATAAAAAAGTCGGGTTTGAGGATTTTTTCAAAGGGACATGCAACCAAACAACAACAATATATTATATTATATATATAAATATGTATTTCTATATAAAACATAGATTCTTATTTTTTATTTTTTAATATAAACACTAGTCTTTAAGTTTTGAGTATTTCTTCTAAACAAAAACATAAAACTAAACGAAAAATCAAATCTAATAAGCTTAAATTAAAAAAACAAATCTTTACATCTTTTACTTAAAATTTAGAGTTTTAAGTTTAAAAAAAACAAAATTACTAAGAAAGAAAGAAAATAATAATTTTGTTTCCTAATTTTTGTAATGGGAATTTTTACGTACAATTTTGCACAAATTTATATTAAAACATAGAAAACAACAACAACAAACTAAACTTATGTCTTAAGAAATACTCAATATCTTGTTTAATTATAAAAATCAAAAATTTGATAATTGTTTTTCCGTTTTATTTTACTTTTTAACAATTTATTTCTTACTTAATGTGTAAGCTTGAAAATTAATAAAAGAAATGTAATAAGGGGATGTTACATTTTAAGTTTTTTTTTTTTTTTTTTTTTTTTGTTTTTTGGACCACCAGCCACAACACACACACACAAAAAACAGTATTTCCTAACTATATACATGCATATATTATTAAAACACTATTTCAAATAAAAAAAAAACAAAAAACAAAAATTTTAATGGTAGTTTTTATATTAAAGAAGTGTTTAGGGCAATTTTCAAATGGTGTCCGCATACAGCAATTGTTGCATTTGCCTGCATATTTTTATGTTTTCGGAAAATTTTTTACAATTTAGGGAAATTTTAAAACAGCAATTTATTACAATTTTCGAAAACTGTTATTAGAATTTCGTTAATCAATTATGAAAACTTAGATTTATAATCGAATCATACATAGTTGGGTTGTTCAAGGAAGGCTGGTTATCAGGGGGGCTACTCTCTATTACGATGCGAAAGGAAATTGTAACACATCTAGCGATTGGTACTCGTCAATACGTTTGCGCATGTGTCTTTCGCATCTTTTAGTTTATTTTCTTTTCATAAATCATCACTTTATTTTATTAAAATTTTCCAATTTCAAATATTTTTACACACTTTGGCATATCATTACTGTAAATCCGCGCCATCTTTAATTTTGATTGCCACTATCGGTTCATTTTCAGAAAATTTTGCGAAAGTGATAGTGAGTACCAAGTTGGCATTTAACTTTCGCATCGAAATTGTTTTCGCATCGCAATAGAGAGTAGACCCCAGGTTATATGGTTATTTAGTTATACTCACAACAACAATATACATACATATAGGTATTTAAATTTGTATACCCTCCACCACAATTAGTTGTGAAGAGGGTATATTAAGTTTGTCATTCCGTGTGAAACTTTTTTGTTATTCTGTCTGTCCGTCTGTTGAAAACACACTCACTTTCGAACAACTCAAAAGAAATGAACAAACTTCGTGCCAAATTGCTTGTAGTTATCCTAAGCAGTTTGGGATTGAAATCCAGCAAAATCTGTTCAGTAGGACCAGAGCTATGAATAAAAATGTGGAACCACCAGCTAAAAAAATTGATAATTTTGTTACAAAAAATAACATAAATGCTGGAACAAGGCACGGAATGAGATAAGATTTTGCAAAAATTTGTTTTATTTGACTGGAAATCACGCTGTTAAATTTCGTGAAGATCCGTCCATAAGTTACACTAAGCCCCATATAAATACTACTCCCAGAAAATAGTTTAGTTCGCCTAAAACCGTAAAAAATAACGCTAGCGTAACAAAATTTGGCTCGTCACAGTTTTATAGGACTATAAATGATACTGTGAAATTTCGTGAAGATCGGTACAAAATTTACCCTAGGCCCCATAGAAACCCTACTCCCGGAAAACAGTTAAGTACACCTAAAACCATAATTAATAATGCTATCATAACAGAAATTGGTACGTCACAGTTTTAAAAGAATAGAAATGACGCTGTGAAGTTTCGTGATGATCGTTCCATAATTTACCCTAGGCCCCATATAAACCCTAAAACATAAAACCATAATTAATAACAAATCGTCACAGTTTAAGATAATAATAACATCATACAGATATTAGACCTTAAACATTCGAACTGTCGGTGGAGGGTATCAAAGATTCGGCACAGCCGAATATAGCACTCCAACTTGTTTAAATTAATTTTGTTGCTGTTATTATGACTATATAACCATATAACCTGATAATCCGGCTTTCGTCAACAACCCAAGTGTAGTTTTATTTTTAAACATAATGTTGCAATATTTTTTGGTTAGGATATTACAAAATATGCCTTTTAACACATTCCCTCTCAACCAGTTGTAGGCCTTTTTCATTTTTTAAAAGGATATGAATAATTTCAAAAAAATACTTTTAAAAATTCATCAAAAAAACCATATTGCACAAAAAGGGTAGCATTTAACTTTCGACTAAAAACAAAACTTCATGCACAAATTAAAAATAAAGTTATTTTGGTTGTACAACTTTTTTTTAAACTGTTCAGGCAAATGAAATCACAGTAGGTATATAATTGTTCATAAAATTTGATTTCGTACAAGATTCAGCATTTTTCCTAAATTTAAAAACGCGTTAACATTTTCTTTAATTCTTTCTCAAATACACACAATTTTAATAAAATCTTAAATTTCATAGTTTTCCTGTGCATGGCTGGTTGTCTTATATTCAATAAAACAACCAATTAAATTAAAAATCTCAATAACTCCTTAATATGACATTTTTTCTATTTAAATAACAATAAAAAAATGAAATTATTGTACTTGTAACACAAAAATACCAATAAATTATTTAAAATAGCTTAAAAAATCGGCGTACTTTTTTCTCTCAAAATAAAGACGGATGATTGCTAAAAAATTGTGTCCTCAAGCTAAGCTAACACACAGACTCAACATCTTAAATTAAAAATGAAAATTTAAACAAAATAAACATAAAAACAAAATAAAAAAAATTTGTAATAACACGCGCAATTTACACGCACATGAATTTACACCATATACATACATACATACATACTACACAGGAAGTTCGATCAACAAGCATATACGCAAACATTCATAAACGTACACACAATATAAAATTATATACAATTAACTTACATTAAATACATAAAAATATTTATAAAACAAAATTAAAAAAAGTGGTAAAGATAACACGACATTGCAAAATAAAAAAAAAATCATCTTTAAGAACAGACACAAAAAAAACAACCAAAATATACTTACGAACGTATAAAAAACTTATAGGAAATTAATGATAAAAAAGGAAGATTTATAAATATAAATAATTATAAAAAATTATATTATACAATAGTAAAAAAATAAGTTTGTCTAAAAATGAAGAAAATCTTTTTAATTAACGATCACTGCATCAAACCTACATACATATACCACCTCCCACCCATACAAACAAATAACAGATAGAAAATGCACTCAAAGGGAATATTGGATTAGGTTATTTTTTAATTTAACACTTGTTCAATAAATTTAAAATTTTTTAAGTTATTTTTTTTTTTTTGAATGTTCAGAATATCGAGTAAAATTGAAATCGATGAAGATTTTCAGTTAATTTTTTTTTAATGTCTAAGTTTTCCTGATTTAAAGAGTAATTCAGGTTAAGATAAGTGGTTCTAAAAGTATCAGATATATTAAACGATGTATTTTTATGATCGGTACGTTTTCAAAATTTTGTTTGATTACAATTTTACTCGAATTCCAGAACATAGATAAAAGTGTTTCTAAAAGTATATTGTAAGTCAATTGTTAGATTTTAGATTAGGAATCATATAAATCAGGTAAAATTTCAACCTGTTACAGCAAGTTTTAGAGACATGCTGCAATTAATGGTCAAAATCACATTGTAGTTCTATAGAAAAGAAACACAATTTTAAAACAAAAATATATTCACCCCTATCGTGAATAAAAATTCTTTGGGATTTTGTTCCCTTTTCCCATTTTTGCAATTGAATTAACATAGGAAAAATGGAAAAAGGGAAAAAACTCCCAAGGAATTTTTATTCACGATAGGGGTGATTATTTAAAGATTTTTGTTATATCTTATTCCGCCAGCTCTGATTATAACGTTTCTGTTTTACCCCATTGTAGTTAAAACTTTGCTCCAAACAAATAAGTTTTTAGAAAAATCTGTTGAAATGCTTTCACAACTTTTAAAAATGAAATTTGAACTCTCTTTAATTAATAAATGTTCATATTGGCAAGTGTAACGGACTTATATTCTAGGCTCTTTTTTTAGTTCAATTTAAATCTCAACTTTTTTTTAAATAATCTTTGTTCTTGTATATTTTTACTGAGTGTGTTTTTTAAACGAAACTAAAAATAATCAAATCTTCATTCTTAATGAGAAAAATGCTACAAGTCATATGAATAACAATTTTTGTTGTTTCTTTTAAGCAGGAAATAAAATTAATGAAATTTGTTTTTTTTAATATTTTTCATTAATTATAGTAGCTTCAGAAATAAAACCAAAGTTATGAAACTGATTACATGACGTTTGAATTTTTTTTTTTTTTATAGTGACTTACATACTTAACACAGAACCAAAATTATTAAAAATACAAAAGTTAAAAATAAAAAAATTATAAAAAAATACAAAGAAAGAATGAAAAAAGATAAAGCATTTACAAAACCACAGCAAGTTTATTTAAATAAAAAAAGTCCTAACAAAAACCACTTCAACAACAAATAACAATGAATAATAAATTTATTAAGTCTTATAAAAAACCAAAACAATTTATTAACATAATAATAATTAATAATAACAACAAAATCATACACTAAAACTTTATAAAAAATGAAAACATTTCGTATTTAAGGTCTTTAATTTCTAAAAATTAAAAAAAAGAAAAATAAAAACAAAAATATAAAAAAATTTTATATATGCATAAAAATCCTTATTAAGAATTAAGTATAAATAAAACTAAACGTAACTAAATTTATATAAAAAAAAATAAATAAAAACAAAAAATATATATAAAAAAATTTAAATAAGTGAGTATAGTAGGAGAAGAATATGTGAAAAAAATTAAAAACAAAATTTCAATAATTTACATCAAACAACCAACCAACATCACTTAAAATCCAATAAACAAAAAAATAATGGGTTAAATATACTTATTTAATTTACAATACAGCAAGAACATAATTACATACAATTTCTTCTACACTGAATTTTTTTGTGTTTGTTTTTTTTATATCAATCAAATCAAATCTAATATTTTATGCTACAAAACATCCATTTCCTCTTTAGTATAGACAAGCAAAATAAAATAAAAAAAATATATAAAAAACTATGTATTAACTACTTTATTTATTATAAAGAGCAAAGTGCTTTTTACTACAAAACAAAATTAACCCATTTTAAACCAATAAATTTATTGTTACTTGTAAAATATTTTCAAAATTTTCTTAATTCTTATCGCCTAAAATAGAAAGTTCTAATTGTTTTAGAAAAATATAAATCTTTAAGTGGTTACAAATTGAGTTATGATATCGATGTATTCAGTAGGTAGGTTGTTGTTGTTGTAACAGCTCGACCTGAAAAACAAGTATGTATAAATTTATTTTCTATTCATCTTCTCCTTCGCTCCGTTCGTCCAACTCAGCTAGATCAAGGCCCAGTAGCTGCGCTACATCAGGCGGTTGGGTCCATAAGGGCACTGCTTCTAGCTGGGTTGGGTTTGCACTGCAGTTGAATAGATGTCGTACGTCGTGTGGGCCTTTTCCACATGCAGAGCAAATATCGCAGATGGTGCTGTTTATTCTGGACCAGTATGAGTTTAGACGTGTGCACCATCCTGAACTCAATTGCGCCAATACAACTCTGGAGGCTTAGGGTGCGTTCGTAAATGCATCACTGCGCTGCATCAGAAAAGCAAACTTTTTTTAAAGCAGATAAAAAAACTAATTATAATGGTTTTTATTGTGTGACTATTATTTTTGTGGAGTATTTCACAATTTTTTGGTCCACATTTACTTCACTGATAAATATATAACGATTTGAAATCACTGATGCAGCGCAGTGATGCATTTATGAACGCACCCTTATTCTGAATTGCGATGCGAAAATCAATGCGATGCGCAAATGAAATGCGATGCCAAAGAAAATTGGTATTCTGTTAGACTTTCGCAATCGCATTCGCAATTTATTTCAAATCGTGGCAACGCTGCTCAAAAATACGTCAGTGTCAATAAACGTCAAATTAAAAATAAATAAATTGTTTGTGTTTGGCTGTGAAAATTGTTTAAATAATTTATTTAGGACATTCTGTAATAAAAAAAATAATAAAAATGGATTTTGTGGCGCTGTGGTTCGACGACGAAGAAAATGAAAATGTTTTGTGTGTACTTTAAAATCGGCCCAAACCTACTAAAATTTAAGTTAAAGTCAAATATTTTTGAACTGGTTTATATATTTCATACTTTTTCCATCCTGCAGCTTCTCTAATAGGTGGTCCATTGATATTTAGTTCTTCAGTAAACGTTTGCCACAAAGTATTTGCCGACTGATGTGCATTTGGTGTTTTCAAATGGCCTCTTGCCAATTGGCTGTGCTTATTCATATGTATATTCTATCATTATATCAAATTGACGCGGTTTGGTGGTCTTATAGCTTGCTTCCCTGAATTAAATAATAAATATATGATGAAAAAATAAATAAAATATTATCTTTCACTAACATGTTGGTACTTTGCGAATGCTATTTTGTTGTCGAATAAATTTTGCGAATTTGACATTTGTTTTCGCAATGTAGGATACCGACTTGTCACCTTTTCGCATTTGAAATGCGATTAAAAAAAACTTTGCGAATATCGCAATTCAGAATAGCAATTGTTCGCATTTATGCATTTTCGCATCGCATTGATTTTCGCATCGCAAATCAGAATAAGCCTCCTGGTCCGACGTGGTAAGTCCCGTTCTTTGTTTGCAACGGGTGGGGACGACCTGTTAAAACAATATTTTCTCGGCGACTTCACAGCAATCTCCACCGACTCCCTATGAATTTTATTCAGAGCTGCCCTGTATGAGATGTGGTATTTCATAGAGCCCAGCAGGAGTCTAATTCAGTTAAATGGTAATTCGTATATCCCCTCCGATGACATCCCAGAAGAAACTGCTTTGTTAGTATCATGTTGTGTTCCTTGGCCGTCATCATCTTTGCTTCGTCATGCAGGTGGCAACACCAACATAAGGTATGTAGGTAGAAAATAGATGGAAGAAAAGATTGAAACAGACAAGTAATAAAAACTTCATAAACATATCTCCATTACAAATTCCATCAGATCCTCAAGATATCACCTAACTAATCCATGATACTACTTCCGAGCCATTTCAGCCTGTATTTCTGCAATGTCTTCTATCCTGTGGAGATCCGACTGACTATGTATTATTGATTCAGAAGAAAATGTTGATAGGTAGATTTTAAATTTGCAGTTAGTGCACAAAAATATTACAAATCCCTTTTATATAAAAGATTCTAGAGATAACGAGCAAAGTACATATAGACAGAAAATTTAAAAAAAATATATAAAAACCAGAATAAATCAAGAGACAGTTTTATGACAAATCTAATTGTAGATAATAGGCTTCAGCTTAATGCTTCATATTTTTCGATTTCCGATAAGGAAGACAAATCTTTGAAAAAAGCTATTTTTTTATTCAATCATTATAAAATAATTTTTTTTTTTTAAATATTTATTTATTCATTTACACTTGTGAACATCTAACATCTACCATAAGTTTGCGAAAATGTTGAAATTTTCCTATAATAGCCTTATATCATTATATATCGCCGATATTTAAAATACCGATGTATCGATATTGAAATAAGACTATCGAATTCAATATTTTTCCAAGTCAGTCTTCATTAAAAACTCAAAATTTAGCCGTTTTTCCAACAATATGTTTTTTAAGAATTGGCACACTGCATGCATCAGATGTTTTTTTTTTAACTACGTAATAGCTCTGTTTCTTTACTTTTTGGGTAAAGTTCGTGAAAATGAGAGCAAGCATAAATTTCTCTCATAAAGAGACAAAATTACACAAAAGTACGGGAACAGAAAAAACCAAATTTTAAGCACGAAATAAAAAGTCATTGTTTTGATAGTTTTTACAAAACAATAAAAATGTATGCCACTTTTGAAAAATTGTATATTGTCTGCAGAAATAAACTAATTTTACCAAAAATTAAACCAAACAAACACTTTTACAATAATAAACATTATATTTTTCTAATATTTCAACATAAAACTTTATATTTAAGTACATTATTTGACTCCACAACACTTTTTCCAAAATTTGGTTCAAAGTTTTTTTGCTTTGCATTTCATTGTTTTGTTTATGTTTTACAGCTGTTTGACAATTTACACAATTTAAGTAAACGAACTTAATAAGATTTATTTTATGTGGTTTGGGAAAAATATATGTGCCTATATATATTTGGAATAATAATAAGATCGTGCATATACATACAGGGGTGTGCTTGAAATCGAAAACGTAAAACGCCAGAATTTGGAAGTTGTTTTTAATACACTTTTAATCTAACTTTTATAATTTGTTTTATAAAATTCTGTTTAACAGAGAAATATTTGTATAACATTTGTCAGAAAAATCTTTTATTACAGAAATCTTATTAAAAAACGGCTTTTAAAATTCTTGCGTTTACGTTTCCGATTTCCAGCACGCCCCTGATATATATTTTTGAAATAATAAATATCGATAATCGTTGTTTTTAATTTTAAAAATATCGATTTGATATATATCGATATATTTTTTTAATTTGCCCATCCCTAGTTGCAAGTAAAATGACAAATGGTAAAACAGTGCTACCGTGGATGAGTTTTGTACCAATAAATTAGTACTTTGTAAAATAAGTAATGATAACCCTGCTAGTCCATGCATGCATGTAAAGAGTAGTCCATAAAGGAGTAGGAGTACTCCAAATATATGGGTAAAAGGTGGTCCATTTAACATTACGATGTCCTAGGAGGGGACCATATAACCCACTGAAGTAGTCCTTAAACTACTCCATGGAGTACTAAAGTGGGTTAGTTTTAAAAGTACTCCATGTTACTACAGTGTGGAGTACACTCAAGGGGTAGTTTAATCATTTTTCTTTTTAATTTTTTACTAATCGCCTTTTATGGTGTGAACTGTAGTCTATTATTGCTATTATTAAATATATTTACTTGGTACACATTTTAAATTTTTTTTACCTTTTTTCCACAAATTTCACAAACTTTCACTTTTTAATAAACAATTAATAATGGACACCATCAGGGCTACCAATGTGTAATACTGTAAACTATAGAAAAGTATACATCATGCAGTTGTTGGCAGCACTGCATGTTAATTTCTTATAACATGGTCCATACTACAGTACATTGGACCATGTTGTAAGTAGTCCATTTAAGCCACAATGGACCATGTAGTCCAATATTATCTGTAGGGAAAAGTTGGTTTTTTTAATAAAAGTTTGAGATTCCAATAAAAGTTATGTTTATAGCTGAAAAGAACACAAATATACAACACAGCAATACTGTATTCACATATTTTTAAAATTTAACATTACTTTTCATAAAGATTCATAAAAGAAAAAATTATTCACCCCTATCGTTAATAATTTTTCCCTCGTAATTTTTCCCCTTTTCACATATTTCCGATCATGAAAAACCTCCATGAAAAAAAGGTAATTCAAAGGAGAATAATAACGTGAAAAAATGTTCACGGGAATAAATTCCCCTTATCGTGAAAAGTTTTTTCCCTCGTAATTTGTTCACGTTTCCCTTAGATTTTCTCACTTTTTTTGCTAGGGAACAGAGCATGTATGCCAGTAGCTCCTCCTATAAATCGAATACTAAGGGATAGATCCGTTAATAAGGCATAAACCGATATATTGGTCAACAAAATGCAAAACAACAGATTGATTGCCGGCGGATTTGTGAAGCTTTTGAAAGACGTGGTGGCAGAATTTTGGAAAATATTTTGCTACATAAAATTTATAAGGTGCAAAAAACTAACGTTGTAATCAACCTATTCCTCCAATACTAATTATTTAGCTTTTTTTAACTTTTCTTTAATATATATGTATACGTGTATATATTTGAAACAAATTTTCATTGATGTTTAGTTTTTTCTAATCTTTCTTCTGATAAAGTGAAAAATTTTTCACATGAGATTCACGATTGCTTTTTCCCCTTCGAGGGGAACCAAAATTTCATGGGAACAACAATTCCACTTGTTATTCACGATAGGGGTGATTAAGTTAATTAGGCCCTAAATTTGTAAAACGCAAAAGCAACGCCAAAAATTATATTGAAAGCAAAAACAAAATCGAAAATATTTCATTGAATTTTTAAATTTTAAACGCTGCATATCTTGTGGCGTTGATAATTTTTAAACGCAATATGTATTTCTGTAGAAAGCAACAACAAAATTTTGAAAAATGTTTGACATTGTTTTTGCTTTCAATGTTATTGTTGGGATTGCGTTGCGTTTTACAAATTCAGGGCCTTAATTTAAATCGTAGCCATGACACAGAGTATACAGAGGCGTCACGAGACAGAAAATATTGTGTTTTTTTCTGTCTTTCTTCGAAAGCTGCCCTTTTTGCGTTGTTTGTTTTGATTATGCAATTTGTGTAGATAGTAGCGGCATGTTTTTACGCATTGTCACTTCACTAACAAAAAACATTTTCTTACTCATTCTTCGAAAGCTGCCCTCGCAAATGATTTAGGCATTTTTCATACGTCACTTTTTTCATCTCTGTATAATTTGTGGCCATGAGGAGAGTCTATAGATGCAACGATTTGAAAATAAAAGCTAGAACAAGGTATATTTACAGCAGGTAGCCGCGAGATTACAACAATTGTACAATAAAACAAACAACAGGGCTTTTTATTGTTGTTTTGTGATACGAACTGTCAAACAGCAAAGTGGTTGAAAAGAGACAAAAAAGACGAAAGATAAAGACAAAAAACCTTGTTTACTTGTTTACTATACAACATTTGACAGTTTGTATCACAAAACAAGCAAATAAAAAATAACCAGCTGGCTTTCCGAGACTATCTGCTATAAATATACCTTGAGCTAGAAGTTGCTAGCACAGAATACTAGCAGAACTGTCACGAGACGGAAGATTTTGCGTTTTTGTCTCTTTCTAAGAAAGCTGTCCTTTTGCATTTCTCTTTTCATCATCTTCTATGCCGCAATACAGTGAACACAAATTTATTTAGTTAAGATTTATTTGCAAAACTGTTGTAAAAATTAACTTTTAAGTTCACCACAACACTAGTAAGTAATATTTAAGTAAGTAAATAACATTATAAAACAAAACAATATTACTAAAAACATTTTTTTTGCACAAAAAACAACGTTTGTTGAACTAATGCATTTGTTTAACGTGGTTTGTGTTTTGTTATTTTTGTTTTGATCACGCCATTTATGTTGATTGTTGCTGCCTGTTTTTACACCTTGCCACTTCTCTACCAATAAAAGCTTTCTGTCTCTTTTTTCTTCGAAAGCTGCCCTCGCAACTGATTTGGGCCTTTTTCACACGTCACTTTTTACAGTTCTGTTTAAAAGGCAGGATTACTTATTTTAAAATTTTTTTTTAGATTACCAAAATTAATGATAATAAAAACTTGTACGCAAAATATTAAGAAATTTTAATTTAAAATAACATGAAAATTTGCAGATTATATCTATTTTTAGTGGAAAAACGTTTCATATCCACAATCGCGATGTAATTTTAAATGTTTTTCCACTACGAAAGCGGCTTTTAAAACGTTATTCCAATTTACAAAATCATTAAATTGTATTTTTTTTTTAATAACTTACAACGTTATTCCACAAGTTGACTTTGTATGTCATTTTGAAGAGGTTAATGTGCATAATTTTGAATGATATGATATTTAAACAATGAAAGAGAGTAATGTTAACGATAAGTTGCAAAAGAACTGATTTTGCAAAAAGTGGCTTTTACAACGTTATTCGCGGCTGTGCTTCAAATATATAAATATAAAATAAAAGTTTTTCCTTTTTTGCAAGCCTTACCACACTTAATTTTTGTTATATTATTAAACGAAATGGATTCTAAATACATTTTGGTGTTATCTTTTAAGGTTTTGGCACTTTTGTAGAAAAAAGAAATAAAAAAAAATAAAAGTTTTTTTTTCACATTTTCAACATCTTCCATGCGTTCCTCTGAAATATATGCAAGTGTACAATTTTTTAACATCTTTGCAAGATTAGTTTAAAAAAAAAAAAAAAAATTTGTTTAAAAAAAAAGGGGACGAAAAGTTCAATACCTTTTACCATTATTAAGGGCGAGTTTTTTTGAATAAAACATGCTACTGTTTAAGAGAGCAAAACACCAAATTGCATTTTTTTAATAATATGTCAAATTTTTGTTTTAAATAGAAACCACCGTAAAAAATAACAAATATTTATATGAGTTATGTTTGCTTTTAGGGAAATTGTACTTTATCAAAAAAAAAAAAAAAAAATCAAGGAGAAGAAAGCATGGAATTGTAAGTTTATACTTTGAGTCTGTTCCATATCAAGCAATGCTTATTTCGAAAATATTTGTTTAGCACTTAAGTTCCGCAGTGTTGACAAAAAACAAAATGTGAGAGCTATTTCCAAAAAAGGGTCAAAAAGTGTCACAAAATAGGTGATAATGATACAAAAGTATAATTTAAAAAAAGGGTCATAAAAGGTATCAACACCGTCAAAAAAGGGTCAAATTGATACTTTAGTATCACAACGGTAACGCTGACACTCACTTTGCTCTAGGGTTGCCAAACGTACTATTTTTAGCAGTACATGTATTGATTTCTTGCAACTGTACTGTTTTATGCACAACTCTCGAACAGTACGCAAATGTTCCGTTTTTGTACACTTTGAACTGTTTTTTTTGGTCTAAAAAAAACCTAGATATTAAGAAAAACACTGCTGAAAACATATTTTCATAATATCCTAAAATTTAACAGTACATCGCTTAAAAAAATTTTGTTCCAAACAAAAAAGTTCTAAAATAATAAGATTTTTTACGCTGTGGTCATTGTTTTCTCATAAATACACAGTAGAAATATAATTATAATGGGTGGCTCACATTAGTAGTATATTTTCATGTTGTTATTTTTAAGACATATGATTTCAAATTTTTTTTTTTTTAAATTTAATTTTTTTTAAATACTAAATAAATACTTATTCCAACACAATTTTCTTTAACTTTAAGAATTTTTTAATTTTCGGGCATGTTCTGGAAATCGAAATCACGTCAAATTGAAAACGAACAAATTTGGAAAATTCTCCGTGTTCAAAATTTATAAAAATACCTAATACCTTTGAGGACCACTTTTATTAACCTAAACTATTTTTGAAATAGGAAAAGGCACACACATTTTATTGAAAATCTTCATCGTTTTCAATTGCTCTTGATTGTTGTACTGAGAGAAATTTTTGTGTTAAATTTTGTTGAAACTTTTTTTATTACCATTTTGTGAAATAAAAATAAGCCAAACTATGTATTTTGAATTAACTATCATTATAAATGTCAAAAAAAACCCTATTGTTATACAGAGTAATAGTTAGTTATAGCTGAACTTGGTAAAATTGGCCGAAAATAATTTAAAAATTGTTTGAAATTGGAAAAATAATTTAGGAAATTTTCTCAAATTCTGTATGATTTGTGCAACTATGTGTGTGGTGAAAGAAAATTGCTTTAAATACGAATATGTTTAAAAAAAAAATCGTAATAACACAATCAATGAGTTAGTTGTTTTAAGGTAAGTTAGGATTTTCTCCTTTCTTATATGGCTTACAGCAATGTTATGATTTTCCTGTGGTCTTTGCTTTTTAAAGGCAAATTGAGTAATTTCGCATATTTATGATATGCCATAAAATGGAAATCATTCCTTTGACGTTACACATGCATTTTTTTATATAATTGTTGTTGTATATTCAATCAAAAGTTTAAAATATTTTTAATAATAATTAGTATTGTGGTTATTTTGTTGAACTATTTATGGTTTTTAATCCAAATTTTTAATATTTTTAATTAGGCTTAAGTTCATTAAATTTAATTTTTATTAAATTATTTTTGTGAAGAAAGGAATTTTACAACATGAAAATTAATTAAAATTGTTATTGATAATCTTTCATTCTTGACGTGGCTCGGGCTCGAACCCTGGCCGGCAGGTTACCATGACATGTTTCGATCGCAACCACTCGATCTCCTCAGATGGATTTGCCGTCTTACACTCGCAGCCATCGACGACTGCTGACGTCACTAGTCAAACATCAATCCTTAAACCAAATTGTATTTTAACATTTGGTAGATCGAAATTTGCTTTTCCTGAATGATTATCCATTTTAATTGATTTTACATGTTTTTTCCTTTACTTCTGTTTTTTCGTACTTTCGTCAAGAATTTTTCTTGAAGTCCAAGTACATTTTTTTTTTGTTTTTTCACTTTGTCTTTCTCTTTTCTGTTGACCTTTTTCAGCACAACTTGAAGGACAAATGTACACATAGAGCTCGTGCCTTAGCTTTAACAATAATTAGTATTGTGGTTATTTTGTTGAACTATTTATGGTTTTTAATCCAAATTTTTAATATTTTTAATTAGGATTAAGTTCATTAAATTTAATTTTTATTAAATTATTTTTGTGAAGAAAGGAATTTTACAACATGAAAATTAATTAAAATTGTTATTGATAATCTTTCATTCTTGACGTGGCTCGGGCTCGAACCCTGGCCGGCAGGTTTAATAATTTAAATAACTAGTTATGTTTTCGTCCAAAAACTGTACTGTTTTTTTGTATTCAATGTACCGTTTTTCCGCATTTAAAATCTGGCTACCTTATTTTGCTCCCTTTTACATCTTTCGAATTTGTTCCGGTTCACACACGTCAAGTTTGACTCGTCAAGTCTTGAGCTTTTAGGAGAGAAGGGAAAAGAGAATGCCATATCTTTTCCCCTCTCTCCTAAAAACTCAAGACTTGAAGAGTTAAACTTGACGTGTGTGAATCAGCACTTTGTTAGTGTCATCACCAGAAAAGTGACAACAATTTCTATTATTTTGTGGCAGCACTGACAAAATGGCATTTTTTTCGAAAGCAGCGTTACCATTTGTCAAGTTTTTACATTTTGCATTAAAGAAATGGCATTCTCTTTTCCCTTCTCTCCTAAAAGCTGAAAACTTGACGTGTGTAAACCGGCACACACTTATTGGGATTTTAAAACGTTGATCTACATTTGTTTCCTTTTTGGATGGGGAGCCAAATTTTTGATGTACATATTGTGAATGATTATATTTAAATTCTTTAGTAAGTTATATGTATATTAGTTTGTATCTAATTTTTATTCAGGATTATTGCTATGCATAAGTGTTCGAAAATAAGCAGAACACTATTAACAGCCAGTTCATGGATTTCGAACGTCATCGTTCGCATAGAAAATTACATTAAAAAGAAAAACAAACTTCGAACAATGTCCGAATTTTGTTTTTGTTTTAAATGTAATTTTCTATGCGAACGATGACGTTCTATATCGTTGAACAGGCAGTTAGTATTCGACTCACACACCCAGGAACGATATCTACTTTTTTTAGTGTGTGTGTAGACGAACACAACCCTTAATACCGTTCCGTAACTATTTTCAAGAAAGAGCCGAACATTATATAGTGTTCTGTTCTTCGTTAAAAAACAAAACAATTGTAGTGATAATGTAGACAAACTTTATATTTTAATGTTCCATAATGTTTTTTTTTTACATTGATAAAGAAATGAACAAACAAAAGATTTTAGCAAAGACCGGAGCACGAACAGCTTCTGTGTGTGTATTGTGAATATTTAGTTTGTGTTAAATTATTTTGCTGGGTTTTTGTTTTTTTTCGTATGTGTATTTTGTTTTTGTAAAAAATTTTTGGTTTTTTTTACCAGCCAAAAGGGTCGAACATTAATGAGCCGAACCGAACACAATGAAGTTTTTGGTTTAAAAAAACCCGAACGGAATTAAACGTTCTCATCTGTTGTTGAGTTGGATAAAAACAGTATTATTTTTGTGTTCGAAAGATGACAAGCAAGGAAACCCTACGTTTCACATGCAAGTAATTACTTGCTAGTAGTGTATACTTATTATCAAAAATCGAGGAAACAGCCGATTGGCTGAAAGTGCAAAAATTGTTGGAATGTTAGTGAAAAAGTGTGAGTGTAGTGAGTTTGTCGAACTTGCACTTGCATGTGGCAACGGGGGGTAAGTAGCGATATTTGGTGTTTATTTTCGAACACTGCTATACAAACGTAAGCATTTTATTTGACATTTGTATGTTACAGTGAATTTTTTTTATTAATAAATATTCGATCAAAAGTATATACATCGAATCGAATATCGAATATCGAATTTTCCGTATACTATTAGCAAAATGATCAAAAATATAAAAAAGTATAATTGTATAAATTTTTGGAACCCTGCTTCACATATTAAATACAATTTTTTGTCGGTGTTACAATTGAGAGTTCGTAACATAAGGAGAAAACTTTGCTGATATACTGTTGTTCAAAATCTTTATTAGTGCCGGTTCACACACGTCAAGTTTTACTCGTCAAGTCTTGAGTTTTAAGAGGAGAGGGGGAAATAAACTACATTCTCTTTTCCCTTCTGTCCTAAAAGCTTAATACTTGACGACTGAAACTTGATGTGTGAACCGGCACTTAGATAAACTGGGAGAAGATAAACTAGAATAGACGCCATAGTGTCCCTGAAAAATAACAAAGCTCCTGGACCGGATAATTTATCTCCTAAACTATTAAAGGCATCTCCTGAAACAGCGCTAAGTTTATCTACCACGTTATAAAAAATCTTTGGGTAACAAACTCACTGTGCGATGACTTAAAGGAAGGCCTTATAATTAATATACCAAAAAAGAAGACTAACATCAATGCAAGAATTGGCGTGCCATAACCCTTAACAACATCGCAAACAAGATAATCTCTCAAATTATCCACAAAAGGCATTCAGTCGCATTCGATCCGCTTCTCCGCAATGAGCAGGATGGCTTCCGCCCCCGCAAATCATGCATGGACCATGTCAACAGCTTACGGATTATAAGTAATTGAGCAATCTGTTGAGTGGAGGATACCGCTCTAATTAATATTCATCGATTTTGAGAAAGCATTCGATACGCTCTCCCATTTAGCCATATGGAGTACGTTAGCATGCAAAGGTATCCCAACAAAAATAAGTGATATTGTTAAAGCCCTATATCACAACGTAGACTGCCGAATGCTTTATGATGGCTTTATTAGAGATTCATTCCCAATTAATACTGGAGTGAGACATGGCTGTGCTCTGCCGCCCCTACTTTTTAATATCGTCCTGGACAACATAATGAGAAAAGCCACATGTGAACAGAGGGGAAGATCTCGACTAGGCCGACGACATATGTCTACTATCCCACAACTTTAATGACATGCAGGCTAAGATCAATGCAGTACAAACAGAAGTGGCTAAGGCTGGTATGAAAATATATGTTGCCAAAACTAAGGCAATGAGAATAAATTCTTCTTACAACAGAGCATTCGCAATAGATGGAAAGAATCTTGAAGATGTTTCAACTAGGGAATGGTTAATGGATTGGAATCGAAGTCAATTTACCATTCCCTAGAATCAACGTTCTTTGGCATGTTTTGGAATTGAGCTGTCGATATTATGTTGAAAGGTAGTTAGTATGTGGTTATTTTATTGAATTCTTCATGGCTTTTAATCCAAATTTAAATATTTGTAATCAGGCTAAAGTTCGTCAAATTTAACTTTCATTAAATTATTTTAATGAAGAAAGGAATTTTACATCCTTAAATTAATTAAAATTGATTGATAATTTTTCATTCTTGACTGACCTGGGAATCGAACCCAGGCTTTCGCGGACAGGTTGCCCTGACATGTTTCGTAGTAACCACACCATCTCTTCAGAGGGGTTTGCCGTTTACCACTCACCACCATTGACGACGGCTGGCAGTCAATAATCAAACATCAATTTTTAAACCAAATGTTATTCCTTGGATCGAAATTTGTTGTGAATGATTTTCAATTTTAATTGATTTACATGTTCTTCTTACTTCTGTTTTTAATACTTTTTGTCGAGAATTCTTCCTGAAGCCCAAAGTACATTTTTCTGTTTTTTTTTCTTTTTCTGTCTTTGTAATTTATGTTAACCTTTTTAGCTCAACTTGAAGGAGAAATGTAAACATAGAGCTCGTGCCTAAGCTGTTAACAAAAGGTATCATATAAGACGAAATATTTTTGAAGGATAAGCGATAATCTCAGCAAAAAATATGTGTAACTCAGCAATGAGAACTTACTGATTTTTGTTAATAAAATTTGTAATTTGATTTATTTAAATAAAATAATTTTACTAAAATAAAATTTATGTTAAAAAAAAAATACAAAAACGAAATGGTAATAAATAAACCGCAAAATATCTTGTTTTTTTAATATTGTTACGTTTTTACTTTTTAAAACGCGCTTCGGTTTATATTAAACTTTTAAATTCTTTATCTTTTATATATAGTTCACAACCAATTCTAGTCGATTCCAGAACATTCCGTTCGAATTATTTTAAAATAATTGTTATACATCTAAATCTAAAGTCTACAATTACACATACGGCACAACACCACAAATTACAAGATAACATATAACTAAAACTATTAACAATTCCAAGATAAATCCAATTTCGTAACAATATTGTTAAAGGCTAGATTACACTATTATACTTTGTATTAATACATGTCAAAAACTCAAGTAATATGACAAAGTGTGTGCAATGTGTCACGAACTTCATCGTTTTTTGAAAAATTTCTAAACAATAATACTTTTCATTAGATCAGGGTTGCATTTTATTTCATGTGTGAGTGTTTATGCTTTGTGTGATGGTGTGAACACAAACTGTCATGTTAAATTAGATTTTTTGACAGCCGCAACAAAACGGTATACGTAAGACTTGTGAAGTAGTATAAACTAGCTTTTAGTAATTTTCAAACTAAATTTTTGGCTTGTATATTTTGGTTTGCTAATTTTTTAAATTTAAAAAATTTTGTTTTTTTTTCCATACAAGTTTCTTTTTTCAAAATATAAAATTTTTTATTTTAACATTTCATCATACCGTTTAAAATGGGTTAATTTCAGTTATATTTTGTTAATTAGTGTACTAACAAACTATTCACCTTTTCTTCAAGAAATTTGTTGTACTTTAGAAAGTACATATGTATGTATAATTTGAAACTTTAGAAGATAAGGAATTTCTTTGAAATAAACTAGAAGGATCTTAAATACAACAGGAATTAGTGTAAATGTGAAAGGCCTAAAAAAAATTTTGTTGGAATAACATAAATATTTTTATTAGAAACTATTAAAAATGCACAATCTTATAATAATTTCATTATTAGAGTTTTTAAAATATCTCTGATTTATTTGTAAAAGTTCGCGGTACTAGTAGTTTTTAATGTACATATATATATTTTTATTTATAAATAAAAATATGTACATGTATTGTAGGTTTTAAGCCAATTGGAGACAATGCTTAAGAATTAACGTATTTTTTTGAGCCCTAAAAATTAAATTAGGTGGGAATTTGTAAAATTACTTTTTCGGAATTATGACTTGTAATAATGTGGAAGTTAAGTTAAAATGTATGTTAATGCTAGTAGGTACAAACATTTCAAATACATAATTTTAAGTTAAGGTAATTAACAGCCAAACAACATTTTTTTATGATTAAGTTCCTACTAATAAAAGATTGACTGGAATCGTAACTCTTCAAGCAAATATACAGGAGGCAAATTATGGCAGTCGTTATCGAATACTTTTTCGATTCGAAAGCAATTTTATTTCAGTCGAAACTGAACGAATCGTAATTATTTTTTCAGTGTTGTATTTTTTTTCAAATAAATGCTTCATAACACTAAAAAAATTATTTTGATCCGTTCAGTATGGACAGAAAGAATTAGAAACAAAATTGCTTTCGCATCGAAAAAGTATTCGATCACGACTGCCATAATTTGCCCCCAGTTCTCTCATAAAATTCCGTACGTGTGAAAAGCAACAATAAAGTAAACACATTCTTTTCAACACAATATCAGGGTTCGGTTTTTTGACAGCTTAAAGACGTACCTAAACAAGAGCGGAAGGCGGAACGCTGTCTTCCGCTTTGCTTTTACGCTGATATGCCACACCCAAGGTACATTTACACAAGGGTAGACTCATTAGCGGACAGATATAAGTCCCAATTGTCGTATGCTTGGCGATTGGTTACTCTTTCTTCTATTATTGGCGCACACAAATCTTCAGCAAGTTTACGCAAATAGCGTTTTCTCCGTGTTGTTTGATATGGAACAGTTGTGTTATTCTCATAAAATATAGTGTATGCCGCAAAAGCCCTAACATCAAGCATATTGTACAAAAACGACAAAGGCCACCTTTTTGTATGTCTCTGTGTGGTATACTCCCGAAGCGTCTGGTCCATAACATCCACGCCACCTATTATAAAAATTGATGATTTCTGGTTTGCCGTTTTCTTCTACAGTTGCATCCTCTGTTTGTATGTAACCATAGTCACCTTCTCGTGGAAACAAAATTTGCTTGTCCCAATGGTCCACCTATTATCGCTTTTCATTTCTGTTGGTATATAGACTTTGTTTCGCCGCAGTGTTTCGACAACGCTAAGTTTGACGGATATCAGCTGCTTTGCCAGTGGCAGCGTCGTAAAAAAATTGTCCATGATGATATTACGTCCGCTATTGTGGTATGGCCTAACCAAATCTCTGACTACTCTTTCGCCTACTCTAATTTCGCGACCACTGTCTTGTTTGCCAGTATATATTTCGCCATGAAGAGGATATGAATTTTTAGTCCCTTGCATTTTTATCATTGGAATGATGTGCGCCTGCTATTATCAGCATTCCAATGAATGCGTATATTTCAGCCACTGCCGTATACCTTCACTTCAATTGACGCTTTGTCGGGTTTGCTGCATTGTAAGCATCATAAGTTTAATTGGCTTTTTTGTTGGTATGACGCACGATTATATCGACCATTTCAATTGTAAAATAACTCTTAAAGTATTGCATACCAGTAATACTTTCCGTCATTCGTAATGGACCTCTGCGAGTTCTTATGATGTTGTGACTGCTTATTTGTTGACAAACAGGTGGTGCTGGTTGCCATTGAGTACCATCACGTGCAATCATACTTTCTGTTGTGCTTGATGTTGGTGCATTTTCTTCAACCATATCAGTTTCATTGTCACTTTCATCTTCAAATACATCTTGCTCTATTTGCATTGGCGTGTCAATAGCGGCTGGAATTTCGTTGTCATTCTCCCAGTCTTCACTCTCTGAGTCTTGCACTTCTCCAGTAAATACCTCTTCTTCATCAATTGGCACTAAAGCATCGTCATCCTCAGTCATATCATCAAGTATAGACTTAATATCACAAAGTATACAGAGATGAAAAAAGTGACGTATGAAAAATGCCTAAATCATTTGCGAGGGCAGCTTTCGAAGAAAGAGAAAGAGAACGTTTTTTGTTAGTGAAGTGACAATGCGTAAAAACAGGCCGCTACTATCTACACAAATTGCATAATCAAAACAAAAAACGCAAAAAGGGCAGCTTTCGATGAAAAAGACAGAAAAAACACAATATTTTCTGTCTCGTGACGCCTCTGTATACTCTGTGCTTAATATATCTGCTTCTGGCTTCTTCACTGAAACCCAGATATTGTATTTGAGTTAAAAATTCTATTTTACGGTTCATTTTTCTTCAACTTCACTGTTCAACTTATAATGACGAAATCATTGAAATGGTATCTTTTTCTAGCGTAGCTGAGCATTTGCTACCTAAAAACACAAACAATTCACAAACAGGTACCAAAAACAAGCAAAAACCCAAGCCTTATTAAACCAGTTTCTGTTTACTTTTGTGTGCCTTACAACATAAAATTTGCACAGTTGATATGTAAAAACTAATCGTTTCTAATAATCTGTGCAGATTTTTGTATTTATATTATTTTATTTTTGTATGAGCTTTCAAAGTTTATATTTTTTTTTTTTTTTAATTTCCTAAGCTAATCCCGCGAAGCTCTTTGCTTGTCTGCAGGAAAGAAACTAGAGTCTCTGGCGGGAATCGAACCCGCAACCCCGCCGCTGATAGACCAGCTCGGTACCAGCTAGCCTACCGGGGTACTCATTTGAATATAAACGAAAAAACTGCACTAGGTATCCGGGTACCCTGGTTATGAACTCCCGTTCATCCAGCTGGTTATTGACCCTAGGGTTAAGCGAGTGTGGCCGCCAAGATTTTTAATAAATTCCGAGCTAGTGGATTTGGATGTTGTTCAAGCCTTTTTTAATATTTAACTGCATATTTTGTAATCATACATAGTTTTAACTAATGGCACATTGAGATCCTTATGAATGTTTTAGTTTTTAATATACCAGGGAGCGGCTCTGATAATTCGAAGAAGTTTATTTTGGCGCCTTTGAATTATTTTTTTTTTGATATTAGAGGCCGACGCAGTGCCCCATGGCTGAATACCAGATAGGCTTTAAGATAGAGTTGTGAAGTATAAGCCAAAGAATTTGAATTGATTTTAGTTTCATTTGAATTAATTTGCCTCTATATGGCATTTCCGCGTTAATCGCCGATCCAGATGTATACCGAGATATTTTACATACGAATGTTGAGGAATTATTTGATTATTGATTTTAATTATTGCTTCGAATTGGACCTGACTTATAACAACGTCTGGGGTTAGACAAGGGTGTTTATTATCACCGCTTCTGTTCCTAGTTGTATAAGATGCTGTTGTTAAACGCTCAACTGCAAATAGACCGAGGGGAATTTAATGGGATCCCTTAAACCCACAGATTCGATTAGAGTCGTTAAACTACGCAGACGATAAGTGTGAGCTCTCCCACAGACGAGCTGATATACAAGCAAAAATTAATGATCTAACCAGAGAATCAGAGAAGGTTGGGTTGAAAATTAACATCAATAAAACAAAAGAAATACGCATTAATGCAGAGTCAACTGAACCACTAACCATCGGCAATGGCGTAATAGAAAGTGTGAGCGAGTTTCAATACCTAGGGAGTATGATAGATACAAATGGGGGTGGCCTCCTGGATGTAACGACAAGAATACGAAAAGCAAGAGGCGCTTTTGCAATATTATCAAAAACTTGGAGGTCAAATGAATACAGCAAAAAGACGAAGTTAAATATATTTTCAACATGTGTGCTGTCCGTTTTATTATATGGATGCGAAACATGGCTTGTAACTGAAGAAATCAAGCGCAAAATTCAAGTTTTTACCAACAGATGCCTCCGGACCATACTTGGAATTTATTGGCCTAATACAATTTCAAATGCTCAACTGCTCGCCATAACCAATATGAAAGACATAAACTGTGAAATCCGAAGACGTAAACTTGGCTGGATAGGGCACACACTTAGAAGAGAAGATGACAACATATGCCAAAGAGCGCTTACATATAACCCCCAGGGTGCAAGAAGACGAGGAAGGCCGAACAACTCTTGGCGACGTTCAACATTAAACGAATTTAACAGGCTGCCTGATTTTAATGATAGAAAGATAGTTAATTTGACGGAACTGAAAAGTATTGCAAATATACGCTCCAGATGGAGATTTCTTATTGAGAGCCTATGCCCACAATGAGGTAGCTCTAAAGTAATTTTAGAGCAAGGGTTATTATTATTATATTATTATTGGACCTGACGCCCTACGTTCTCAGTGAACAGTTTATGTAAATATTTTATTTTAAATTTTTTTTTGTATTCATATTTTTTTTTTTAGATAAATGAAGGTCATATATATACATATATATTGATTTTGTTAGGCAAGCATGATTCCCGGCGCAAGGTGAATGTTATAAGTACGCATTTTTGCTCATTGACCATTATCCTCCATTGTCTTAGCCATATTTCTAGTTGAAATATATGATCCTGTTAGTAACGAGATGCTTCAAAACGGTTTTCGTGCACGCTTAGAAAAGCTGTATCATCTGCAAATGTTGAAGTTTGGTTGTAGTTGCTTGTTGCCATGTCCGAATTATAAATTAAGTATAATAGAGGCCACAGGATGCTGTCTTGTGGGACTCCAGCGCCAATCGGCTGAGGTAAACTTAAGAAATTTCCTTCTTTAATAATAAATTGACGACTAAGTAGCTTTCTAACAGCTTGTGTGTGTTTGCTGGTAAATTTTGCTTTAATTTATGTAACAAGCCTTCATGCCAGACTTCATCAAATGCTTGAGAAACATCGATGAAGAGAGCGGAACAATATTTTCTTTCTTCAAAGGCTTTTCTTATAGCGTTTACTATTCGATGAGTATGTTCAATTGTGCTGTGTTCTCTTCTAAAGCCAAATTGGTGGTTAGGTGGGGTTAATTTTGACACTAACAATTTCTCAAAAAGCTTTGATATATTAGAAAGTAAGCTTATAGGCCTATACGACTCAACTTTTGTGTGATCCATTCCAGGTTTAGGTATCATGACAACCTTCCACGTTTGAGGATAGTATTCAAGGCGTAAAATATCATTAAAAATAAAAAGAATAATTTTCTTTGCAGCAACAGGTGGTAACTCAACCGCAATATCGTGTGATATATTTTTGGGGTAAAAACCTTTTTCCAATTAACAAATACATAGATTTCTTTTTCCTTAATGGGGCTTAGAGACAACTGGGCTTCTGTGCAATTGCCACTCTCTTTTTTTCAGACAAGAGACGCTCGACATCTGTGGAATATATTTTAATATTAATTGTTTTTTTGGGAGTAGTAATGGAATGTTGAACAGCTAGTTTCAGAAAACGGTCGAAATTAACAATAGAGCGATCTACATTCTTCGGTGTTCCAAGTGGAATATTTTCTGTGCAATGGGTACTGAGATATCTTTTATATTTTAACCAATTAATTTGTGTAGCTGACGTCGCTAAGTAACCAATCGGAGATACAATTCTATTGGGGTTTATTATAGTAACAATTGTAGGTGTGAGGTCGGAAGATAATTCCAAGGAAGTTTCAACATCGATCGATGACATCTGGAATTTTTTGCTGATCAGTAGGCCAATATGTTGGTTGTCCGCTCGCTATCACGTATGGTATGTTTAGCGTTATAATCGCCAGCGACTAGGAAACAGGGTCCTAATACTTATAATATTGGCTTTCTGATATTGAAAATCTGGGTGGGGGGTATAACGATGAAACTACTAGGTTTATATGTAATTCCTCAACGCAAATGTTCGTTGCTTGGAGATAATCTTCACTCGGGTTTTTATCAAAATGGCAGAACCTCCACAAGCTCTATCTCGAGGGTCCTTGGTATCATATAATGTATAACCATTGATTTTAAACGTATTTCTTGAGGTCAAATGAGTTTCAGAAACCATCATGACATCAATTTGTTCAATTTTAAGAAGGTATTCTAACTCATTTTTATGTTGGCGGATGCCGTTTGCGTTCCAAAAACAAATCTTTAAACAGTTCATGGCTTCTTTAGTACAGCTTGTAATAAAATCTATTGCCTTGAGGGGTCCAACTGTAACTTTTTTTGTGCCCATATAAGGTGAGTCGGTCTTATGTACATACATACATAAGAGTGCCCCGGTAGGCTAGCTAGTAGCGAGCTAGTATATCAGCGGCGTGGTTGCGGTTCGATTTCCGCCAGAAACTCTGGTTTCTTTCCTGCAGACAATCATAGAGCTTCGCGAGATTAGCTTAGGAAATTTAAAACAAAACATAATTTAATACCCTGCAGATAAAATAACTTGTATTTAGCTAGAAATATACTAGTTAGTATTAACTTAACTTTTTGCAATATATTTTTCTTTTATACGCCGGAGAACTACAAACAATTTAGAACCAGGTGTCCATGCTTTGGCTTAGTTTTCAAGAATTTTAGTAAATAAAATTAATTTTTACTTATATAATTGTTTTAATTTTATAAAAGTTTTAAACTAGTTGCGTTATAGTATGTTTTTTATCTACTTTTGTAGTGTTATTGTTATTTCTACAACAAATGTGCAGTTGAAATTTCGTCCTCTGTTTCGTTGTTGTACTCGTAAAAACTAGTAATAAACTGGACCAAAATCTTACATAGTTACGAATTTGGCTGCAGGATATGTACACTTGTATTTGAAAATTCACTAAACTTGATTTCTAAAAATATAAGCAGCAGACAAAAAACAAATTGTTGGTGTTGTAGTTTTAGGGAGAAAATTTTTGAAGAGAAATTTCAATAAGTAATGTATTGATCAAGGCGAATTGACTAGAAGGTGAGGTCAACTCTACAACTACAATGCTTCTGTGGTCAAAAATATTGCTAGTAAAAAACAGGTTTGTTTACATAAAAAACTAGTTTGTATACAAACTTTGACAACTTGACCACCGAAAAAAACACCACATGTTGACTTGACCCCACCTTCTAGTCAATTCGCCTTGGTATTGATTGTTGATCCTTTGTTTTACATTGTAAAATTGTAAAATTTACAAGATGCTAAAAGGTAATTTGAGAAAATGTGGTATTGAGGTAAGTCATCTTGGGTGACAAAATACATCATTTATATGGCTCTTATTTTACAATTAAAGTGATTTCTGTTATAATATTTACAACTTTCTTTTTGTTAGGCTTAATATCGATCTATTTAACCCTGTTTTTATTACAAATAATATAATTTTAATAAAATTAGTTAAAATTAATACAATTGATCGTTTCTATCGTTTTATTCCTCTTTCTTATTTTAAATTAATACATATTTTTGCAACTAAAAATTTAAACGGTTATTTCCTATACAGTTTTTCATAAATTTAGCAAAAGTCCATTATCATAGGGAACTTATGGACGTATGCTTGTACACTTAAAACACACAGTATTCCATACTGGCGCCTCCACCCCATTCTGTTTGGGACTTATTTTGAAAAATACGCACTCAATTTCAATACACACATACAATACACTCTACAAATACGTATTTAATTTAATATATGTACATAAATAAAAAAAAAAAGATCTGTAACAAAACTGAATTAATATTTATGTATATCGAAAACTGTTTATAACAAAATGTATTAACAAAGTGACCTCAGTACTACAACAATGAAACAATACCCTACAGACAATATTGGACTACGTGGTCCATAGTGGCTTAAATGGACTACTTACAACATGGTCCAATGTACTGTAGTATGGACCATGTTATAAGAAATTAACATGCAGTGCTGCCAACAACTGCATGATGTATACTATTCTATAGTTTACAGTATTACACATTGGCAGCCTTGATGGTGTCCATTATTAATTGTTTTTTTAAAAGCGAAAGTTTGTGAAATTTGTGGAAAAGAAGTAAAAAAAATAAAAATACCAAGTAAATATATTAATTAATAGCAATAATAAAGTAAAAAATTAAAAAGAAAATACCCCTTAAGTGTACTCCATACAGTATTAACATGGAGTACTTTTAAAACTAACCCACTTTAGTACTCCATGGAGTAGTTTAGGGACTACTTCGGTGGGTTATATGGTCCCCTCCTAGGACATCGTAATGTTAAATGGACCACCTTTAACCCATATATTTGGAGTAGTTTTGGAGTACTCCTACTCCTTTATGGACTACTCTTTACATGCATGTATGGACCAGTCTCGTTATCTGCAGGGGAGAAAAAACAACAGGCATTTTGTTGCTAGAATTGAGACGGCAAATGTCAAAATTATTTATTAAAAAAAGTAAATTAACAAAAAAAATTACACCAAACTTCTCCCACGATGAAAATCACTGCAAACAGCTGCGCTTGTGAGGTCACTTTATTATTACATCTTGGCTTATAATTTTTATAAATACACACTCCGATGTATTCTTTTTTTTTTTTTTTGTGATACATTTAAATGCGATTAACAGTTACACATTTCGTATTGTAACTCACTCACTCCCATCTCCTTCGTATCAAAATAAATGAAAAAATATACAATCATCAGTATTCGACTGGATATTTCGGATCAAGAACTGCATTTTATAAATAATTCAAAAAAGGAACTGGTTAAAAAATGTAATAAAAGGTTTCTTCCTAAATTTAACATTTAATAACATTTATTCAACTAATAAATACTTTTGTTGGACCGAACTATTAGATCATATACTAGCAGTCATCAGACATTATAATTAAATAAAAACAATATTAATTTACATATGTGACAGCGCATAGAGAAAGGGACCAGTAAGGTAAAGAGAACTGTAAAAACCAGCTACACAAAACAAGAGGTAGGGACGACCTACGCGCGTTTTCCAGGTTGACCAACAAGGTTGAGATGTGTCGCTTTCAAATGAGACCAATTCCAACACGCTTAGTGATGGTACACCAAAGATATACGTTTTTCAATCTTTAAAATGGCAAACCACTTAGATCCCTTTCTATTTTTCGCGTCACGTACATATATTCATACAAAAGACATAAATATGTTATTTTCATACACACATATATAGAAAAATAAAAGATTTTTTAAAAAAGATCTTTTAAAAATAATACAATTTCATACATACATACATATACAATATATTAATAAAATATTTAAAAGAGAATATGAAACATCAAAAAATCACATACATATGTTTATACATTTTTTATTTTTTAAAAAATAAACAAAAAATGCCCAAAATTATAAAAAAAAAATTAATTTATGAAACGAAATGAAATTGAATAAAATTATTCAATAATAATAAAATTAAAAAAATAAAAGTGAAAAACAAGTATGTATAATTAAAATAATAATAAACAAATGCATAAAACTCATATTTAAAGATCTGTAATTAAAAATAAAATTTAAATAAAAATACATTTGCTTAGTTAGTGTAAAATACTTTTTAATTATTTATTTTGTTTTTTTGTATTTAAATATTTTTACAACAAAAGTTGTATTAAATGAAACATTTTCGAGTTAAAAAGAAAAAATTAATTTCGATGAACATAAGTATGTAGTACATTATTTTGAAATAAGATTATGTATTATGCTTTTCGCAGATGTATTTTGAAAAGCATTTTTATATCCTTTGTACACTTGCATACATTTCGGAGGAACGCATGGAAGATGTTGAAAATGTGAAATACGCGTTCACACTTGAAACATCTAACATTTACCATTAACAAAAAATGTCACCATTTCTGAAAAAAAACTTTTATTTTTTTTTAAATACTTTTTTTCTACAAAAGTACGAACATTTTAAGAAATAACACCAAAATGTATTTCTAATTCATTTTGTTTAATAATTTAAGCAAAATTTGGCAAAATAAGGCTTGCAAAAAAGGAAAAACTTGAGAAATGGTAACGCTGCTTTCAAAGCAACTGCCATTTTGTCAGTGATGCCACAATAATAACAGAATTTATTGCCACTTTTCTAGTGATTACACTAAAAGAATCGAAAACTGTAAAAGGGAACAAAATGAGTTAAGCTTCGTACAGACGATGGTCAGATCTTACAATAATGTAAGCAGGTGTTGCCAACAGCAAAATTTTTCTGACAATGGTCCATTGTCAGATGCATTAATTTTGCACATCTGCAAATACAAATGAGCTTACAATGTTCACACAGTTGTAAGACATTTTAGCCAATTTTAATGCAATTTAAGCAACGCTGCTTACCAATATTGTAAGATCTGACCATCGTCTGTACGAAGCTTTAGTAACATTCTGTAAAAATGTTGATTGTTAGCCCTATGTATTTCTTATGGGAAAATTCCAACATTTTCGCAAATTGATGTTAAATGTTAAATGTTGACAAGTGTGAAAAGGCTATTAGGATATTTTTATTGTTTTTAACCGGGGGTAGTTTTATGAAAAAAGTTTTATAATTGGTGTAAAATTATATATTTTTAGGTTACTTTATTATTTGAAAACTTTGATATTTTGTGGATAGTTTGATAATTTGTGAAAAATTCAATACGTAAGATATAACAAAAAATCGTTTTGAGTTAATTTATTTTTGCATTAACGTTCAACCAGAGTTGTAATAAACTGTATTTTTGAAAACATCATGGTGTGCTTTAAAACGAATTTAATTACATAGATCGATGTTTAGTATGGCAATATGTTTTAAATTTAAAAAAGATGCCAGGTAATTACAAAACAAAAGGTACCCATATATTTGCAATATGTATTATTAAGTGCCGGCTCACACACGTCAAGTTTGACTCGTCAAGTCTTCAGTTTTTAGGAGAAAAGTAAAAAGAAATGACACTCTCTTTTCCCTTCTCTCCTAAAAGCACAAGACTTGACGTGTGTGAACCGGCACTAAGTACTTACTGGTTTGCCGTGCGGAACGAAAATGTTTATTCTAGAAAACCGCAATGTTTGGATTAATTTTGAATATAAACTGTATGATAGACTTTTTTGTTAAAAATAACGGGTCACGAGGTATATTTTCTATTGAAAATTTAAGTTTTTATAGCTTTTTGCACAAAATATAAAAAGTTATTAAGATCAAACTAAGATAATGCAAACATGTCTTGTGCTCCATATACAATTTATTACAATTAAATTTTTAAATGTCTTTTTAGTAGGTCAAATTATTTGTTAAAGCGGACACAAAGTAGAAACCACATAGTGTACCGTCGGGTGGCTACTGGTTTGCCGCACGGAACAAAAATGTGTTGATCTACATTCTTGAATAGAGCATGCAGTATAACAATTACAAAAAAAAATATTTTTACTTTTACATTAAAAATTTTCTTCATAGCACAAAAAGTGACGAATGAATAAAAACAATGTTTAGAGAACTGTAAAATTGAGGATATGGGGCAATGTTAGGGCTCGATATCTCATAATATATTTTTAAACTGATTTTTTTTAAATGTGCCATGTGGGATACCAGAAACCACGAACTATTTTCAAACAAAGTTTATAAAGGAATAACAAAAATAAAATAAAGATAAGCAGTATTGGATTCATATCAGCACTTTATCAAGGATTTGAACAACAACAGCAGTTATTTTAAAAATGTTAATTACAAGCACTTAACGCAAAAAGTTTTGAAACTGGCTGTTTTAGAAGGATGAAGCAGTGGGTTTAAGGATATAAAAAGGAACAAATCTTTTTTATAGCCGCAGTTCCAAATAAAATCAGCACAAAGGTTGATAGAAAATTAAAAAATAAGAATAAAGTTTCATATGGTAAAACACTTGCAAATGTATAGTTTTCGATTTATTGACCTCTGAAGTTTTCGCATATACATATGCGATATACATATGCGATTTTCCACTACATATCTGAACGTATATAGCTAATATTGCTGTCATTTTAAAATTTCTGAATAGATGTTTCTGGATATACAACATTTATTTAAAATGTATATATGCAAACCAAAGAGGTTCATAACTCGAAAGCCAGGCGTTTGTAAGACTTTTACCATTTTATTTTGTTCTTATTTACCAATTTTCTAACGCGCTATGTTCTTTTTTTTTGGAAGTCCATAAACTAGATTTAAACCTAACAAATATATAACTTCTGTAAAATGAAATTTGTATATACATATATAACTGATTTTATGGTTTCATGCAGATTCATTATAAGGAAAATCGACTGTATTTACAAATTACGCTTAAGCCGAGGCGAATTTATTTTTCAGGTGGCGTTGAAAGCACAGCTTTGCTACTTTTTTTTTAAATTAGAGAGAGGAATGTCAAAAGCAAGGGGAATTGACTAGAAGGTGAGGTCAACTCTACAACTACAATGCTTCTGTGGTCGGGTTGTCAAAAATATTGCTAGTAAAAAAAACAGGTTTGTTTACATAAAAAACTAGTTTGTATACAAACTTTGACAAGTCGACCACCGAAACAAACACCATATGTTGACTTGACCCCACCTTCTAGTCAATTCCCCTTGGTCAAAAGCACAAAGTATACAGAGATGAAAAAAGTGACGTATGAAAAATGCCTAAATCATTTGCGAGGGCAGCTTTCGAAGAAAGAGAAAGAAAACGTTTTTTGTTAGTGAAGTGACAATGCGTAAAAACAGGCCGCTACTATCTACACAAATTGCATAATCAAAACAAAAAACGCAAAAAGGGCAGCTTTCGAAGAAAAAGACAGAAAAAGACACAATATTTTCTGTCTCGTGACGCCTCTGTATACTCTGTGGTCAAAAGTTACTTGTGTTCAAGGTATATTTACACAAGGTAAACTCGTTGGCCCATATGTTTGTCAGCTGTTAACCCCAGTTGGAACCCAAACGTCAAATTTCGTGTACATGAGCCAAAATTTGTACATGTGTGCATGTGTTTTATATGAAAACAATTTTGACAACTCGGTTCCACTCGCTTATTTTTATAGAGCAGCATGTCTACACTCCCCGATGAGTCTACCTTGTGTTAATGTACCTTGCTTGTGTTTTTGACATATCCGCCAACGAAAGCCGCAACAAAATACAATGTTGTGTTTTTGGTGTTGTTACTTGTTGTAGTATCGACACCACCGTTTACATGAATTCGCCTTGGCTTAAGCCTTTATTATGTCTGCAAAATGTTTTAATTTATTGATAATCTGGCATCATAGTACATTGTTTAGTAGTTCGCGCGTTTTTCTGTCACTTTTTCATTTTTTATTGTATGTGAGGTCTATTTTTGTGTGCTTAATAAAATTAACATATTTAGTGTTTTTATTGCAAAAATTTTAATTATTTACTTTAAATTGTAAAAATCATAAAGTGCACAAAGATTTGCGAATAATGCGCAATTCTACAAGTGGCAGTACACCGAAAACAAAAACGGTTCAAGATGAGAGTATTTCAAACAATGCAGAAAAAACTAGTGCAAAAAAACTAAAACAAGCTCGATTGCCATTTAAAATTATTGCTCCCGGCATATCGCCTGTTAGCACTAAAACTGCTGCGACACCAACAGCAGTGGACAAAAATAAAGATACAAATTCCACAGATGGTAGAAAACGTAAGCTGTCGTATAACGATACAAATGAAGACGGGGACAATGATGTTGCCAAAGACGGCGATGATAATGTAAGCAAGGAAAATGTTGAGATATTGGCGGCAGCAACTAAGAAAAAGAAACTTTGTGCAGGTAGTAATAATGAAGCCACTTCTGATGTCGTTGTTTCTTTGTTGGACGATGACGATACTGACGTTAAGGGTGATGATAATGATGTAGCAAATGTATCTATTAACTGTCTTGACAAAAAACATTCAACTTTAAAATCTTCTAAAGTCAATGTAAAAGATAAACGAAAAGGTGCGGGATCACCACAAACATCTAATGCACAAAAGGATAAAACTGGCAGTGCCTCAAAATTACAAATTAAATTACCCTTAAGTGCTGGCAAAAAGAAGCGTAGAAAATCAAAACTACTTCAATTGCCACATAATTCTGCGACCGAAAATTCCTGTAATTATTCGACACAGGAATTTTCAAGCGATGATATTGAAGAGATTGCTGTTAAGCTTAATCCTCAAAAACGTAAAAAACTAATAGGTGAAAATGATGATACGAAAAAAGATAAAACAAATTATGCTGCAACTGCTGCTGATCAGGATCAGGTGAGTGTTTTTTGCTTAGTAAATATACATAGAAAGATATGTATAATTTTGGCTGAAGTGCACTTTACGGGGCGTACGAAAGAAAAATAAAAAAAATATGCTACCCGATTCAGAATAAAAAAAGAAAAAAACCATAATTAAAATTTAAGGGGGCTGAGGTCCTTGGTGCCCTCTGGACACAAAAAACTGCCCCGCCCACTTTGTGATATGTGTGGGTACTCAAATTAAAGGTTATTTGCTCACGATTGCAAATATGTATTTTGTTTTTGTGTTCGCATACTATTTTCCTCTCTAGGTTAATTTAAGTAACTTTTAGGTGTAGAAAAGCTTTAGTTAGCGAAGCCGGTTTTCGTTATACCATAGAGGAGAAAATCCTTGCGCCCGGCCGTAGGCCGGCTATGCAGAGAAGCTTTAGTTAGCGAAGCCGGTATTTGTTATACCATAGAGGAGAAAATCCTTGCGTCCGGCCGAAGGCCGGCTATGCAGAGAAGCTTTAGTTAGCGAAGCCGGTCTTTGTTATACCATAGAGTAGAAAATCCTTGCGCCCGGCCGAAGGCCGGTTATGTAGAGAAGCTTTAGTTAGCGAAGCCGGTTTTTATTCCATAGAGGAGAAAATCCATGCGCCCGGCAGAAGGCCGGCTACGCAGAAAAGAATTCTTTAGCACATCGGAATTAGGCTATTAGTAACAAAAAAAAAATAAATTTTTTTTTTTTTTAAATCGAACATAAAACATTAAAAAATACAAATTATTCACAATCGCGAGCAAACTACCTTTAATTTGAGTACCTACACATAGATGTGAGTGGATGAGGGCACTTTTTTTTACCCAGAGGGCCCCAAAAGTCCCGCCAGCCCTAAATTTTATTATTTTCGTTTTTCTTGTACAATTACCTTTAATTTGAGTACCCACACATTCACTAACTGGGCGGGGCGGTTTTTTGGGTCCGGAGGGCCCCACGGGCCTCAGCCCCCTTAAATTTTAATTATGGTGTTTTTCTTTTTTTATTTTGAATCGGGTAGCATATTTTTTTTATTTTTTTTCGTACGCCCCGTAAAGTGCACTTTTGCCATAATTTTACCCTTATTGAAAGGTTATAAATTAAAATCTGCATTCAATAAAAAATATATTTTTGCATTATTGCCTAGAGTATTGTTAAGGTATGTTCAGACCTAACAAATATTTGACGAAAAAATCCAAAAAAGCGTGACCAGTAAATTGGTAAAATTTTAGCTTAATTTTTAACAATTTCTATTGGTTTACCAAACTTTATTTGTTAGAAGATAATTGTATAGTTTAATTTAGAAACTATTAAATGATATTAAATCTCGGCAAACGTTAAGCTAAAGCAAATAATTGTTTAATAAAACTAGAGGTTACGTGTAGGACTTCAAATATTTAATAGGTGTAAACGTAGCTTTAGCATTTTAATTTTAAATTTGATTTTAAAAATGTTTTTTTTTTTGTAATAAAAATAGTGAAATAAGTTTCGACAAAAATTTTGATTTTTGATACTATATAAAAGGATACCACATCACCAACAAATGTTTAAATTCTAATAACAAAACTGAGTACCTGTCCTTTTATATTAAAGGAAGTCTCAACTTTATAATTAAACTTAACACAAATTTGTCCGAATTTTTTCAAAATATTTTAATAAAGAAGCTAAATTTAACATTACATGAATCAGTAAGTTCCAGACACTTTACTACTCAAGTCTTTGGTAATAACTAGGGATGCGATTTCCATGCAAATGCATGTTTTTTGTCGATAGTCTAAAACCGATGACGACCAATTATCTTTCCGAATCATTAAATTTGCGTTCAAATGGCATCGATTTGTTTTTGCATATTGTTGCATATTTTGGTGAAAATGCATATTTTTGCATATTTTGGTTTTAAATGCATATTTTAACTTTTTTGAGTAATATATTTTTTTAAATTTCCATATTATAAAAAAACGTCTTCGAAAAATTTACAAATTGTATAAAAAAACCCTTCAAAAATTTTTTTTTTAAATCAATTAATTTATTTTTTTGAGCTCTGCTTAAAATACAAGATTTCGACAAAAGACCCTTAAATTTTTAACCGATGCAGCACCTTTCATGGTTAAGGCTGCCAATTGTCCTAAAACAATTTATCGTAAACTGGTACATGCTACTTGATTGGCACATGGTTTACACCGAGTTGCAGAGCAAATCAGAAGCCAATTCGATAATATTGATTTATTGGTTTCATACAGGATTTGGTTCACTTAATAGTCAACTCAAATTAATTGATATGGCAGAAAGTAACATTAACATGTGAATGGAAAATAGCCCGACAAATTAAAAAAAAAAAAAATCCAAAAACTGTTGCAAATAAAAATAGAGGATTTCAAAAAATAAAACAAATTTCAAATATTTTTGATCTAGAATCAAATGTGGGATCTTAATTAGAAAAATAATATTCTTCAAATGTATTGGCATCCTTGAAGTATGCCTCAACTTCGGTTGACGTTGGGACTCCCAACTTGGGAGATCATTTTCCATGTAAAAAAGCTTTTTAACAGACAAAGGCTTACTTTTGATAATATAAAAAAAGTATTTATTTGACTATGCAATTTAAATGATGTAGTTATTTAAATTAACTGCCTGTTCACCTATTTCCGAACGAAGATTTCGTTCGTATAACTTACATTTAAAACAAAAAAAATTATAAAACATTGTTTTTGTTTTACATTAAAGTTAAGCGAACGAAGTCTTCGTTCGAAATCGATGAACAGGGGGTAAGTTCTAAAAAATATTATCCCTTTGAATAACAATAGAATAAAAACAACAATAGAATTTTTTATTTTGTTTTGTTTTAAATAAAATAAAAAAAAAAAACAAACCGTTTTTTTATGAAAATGGTCAAGTTTTTAGTGCATATTTTTTATTTTTTTAATGCATATTTTTTAATTTTTAGTGCATGTTTTATGCGCATATTTTCGATTTTTTAGTGCATGAAAATCTCATCCCTAGTAATAACAAATTTCAATTTAATACTGGGTGCAAGTGTTAATTGGTCTAAGAGGCTTTTATATATTACTGTAAATAAAATATATATATAAAAAATGGAAGAACTCTTCTGAAGGAAAATTGTTACAACATTGACAATAAAGTACCTATAATCGTAACTCCTAAATATATATTATTAAGTTAGTTTTCCTAAAGAGATTATTGTTCAAAATGAAAATGTTTGCAAATTTAATAATATCATCAAACTTAAGTAATTTGTGATAAAAAAAAACATTTCATTTAAATATATCGATACCTTCCCATAAGAATGTATTAAGCGACACTTTTTTTGAAAATGACTTTTTGAAAATGACTTGGAACTATACTAGAAGTTAAGCGCCACATTTAGGCCTGGGTTTCGCTGCCCTATCATGGATGCAAAGGAAACTAGAGTGAAAATAAAATTGTATCAACCGTCAAGTTTTCTCATTGGAATAATGTTGCACCCTGTAATTTGTATTGTCCGCCAAAGAAATTATGCTAATCCACATTTTTAAATATGTTTTATATTTTGAAAATCGCTTTCCAAATATGTTCCTTTCAATAAAATCCGAAAAATAAATAACTAAATGAGACGTTTTTTTCGTTTCCTACACAATTTTAGAAATGTCGCTTAATACATTCTTATAAGAAGGTATCGATATGTATGTATACATACATATGTACATACATTTGGCAGGTAAAACAAATTGAAAAGTTAAGAAAATTATTGCCCTTAAATTTAAAGTTTTTGTACACAACTGTACAAAAATCATATTTTAATAAATTTCGAATAAAGTTAATAAACATTTTATTTAAAGGGAAATGAAACTATTGTTGTACACCCAGAACCAGAAAAAGGTAAACACACGGAAACAATAAAGCCACCGAAGGGAAAAGATAAAATTCAAACAAAGGGTTTCAATAATTCTTTTGAACAATTAAACAAAAGCAAGAATGTTGCTAAAAACGTTGGAAAAGATAAGGAAACTTCTACAAAGCCTAAAAATAATGTTTTGAAAAAATCTTCAGAGGAAAATGATGTGTGTATTAATGTTTCCGATTCATCTGATGAGAATGAAAAACAACAAGTTGATAAAGAAGACGATCTGGAAGACAGTATCTTAACAGACAATGATAATGAAGCTGATGATGAAACGGATAATTTAGCTGGCCAGTCGTTCAATATTTCGTCCGATGTTAGTGAGAATTTCGAATCAAATCTCAATAACACTATAGAATTACACAAGGATGCTAAAAATTTAAGTTCTAGATCAAAAAATCCAACAAGTAAACAACTCAAACTTATGGAGCAACGGCGAAAAGCACGTGAAGAGAAAGAACGCAAGCTTCAGGAAGAAAAAACGAAAAAACAACGGGAGAAAGAAGAAAAAGAACTGGCAAAAAAACGTGAACGTGAAGAAAAAGAAGAACAAAAGCGTAAAGAGCGCGAAGAAAAAGAAGAACAAAGGCGCAAAGAACGCGAAGAAAAAGAACGTAAACGTTTGGCTGAGATTGAGGCCAAAAATGAAGAGAAAAGAAAAAAGAACGAAGCTAAAGAGGAGGAATTACGTAAAAAGGAAGATGAACGTAAGCGCAAAGAACAAGAAAAAGAAGAAGCCGAATTAAAAAAGAGAAAAGCTGCTCAAGCTTTTACGAAATTCTTTTTAGCGAAAACTCCCACCAATGTGCAAGTTAAAAATGATGAAGACAGCAACACTGGAGATGGTACTAGGCTACTGGCATTTAGACCTTTCCAAATAAAAGGTGACATGCAGTTGGCACCACTTTGTCGCAAACATTTTACACCAGACGATAAAAATCGTTTGGAGGAGCTGTTGGGCTGTAAAAATAAAGCTAATGAGGAGGTCGATGACGATGAAGAAGAGGAAATGGTAATACGCAAGTATTTGCCTAAATCTCAACTATATTTGTCTGAGTTACGTTCTGGTAAAGTATTGCCTGGAAAATGGAGGAGGCCTTCTACTGAATCTAAAGACGATGTCATTCTTTTAGGTAAGTACACATTTCCAGCACTATTCTTAAAGGTACTTGTTAAATATGTTTTATAATTTCAGAGGATGAATTGGATCGTGTTGGTCAGGCAATTGTGGAAGATTCTCCTGCTTATATCCGAGAAGAAATGCGTGTAAAATTCTATAAATTTCATGATAATCGCAGACCTCCCTACTATGGAACATGGCGCAAAAAGTCAACAGTTGTGAAACCAAGAAAACCTTTTGAACAGGACAAGGTATGTTGACAGAATTATGTATAGAATATTTTTACAAACAAAAAAAAATTATATTTGTATTGCAGCAATTCTTTGATTATGAGGTTGACTCTGATGACGAGTGGGAAGAAGAAGAACCTGGCGAATCACTTGAAGATGGCAGTGATGAAGATAAAGAAAAAGAATCGGAAGACGATGACTATGAGGTCGATAACGAGTGGTTTGTACCTCATGGGCACTTAAGTGACGAAGAACTACAAAATGAAGACGAATTTGGTATGGGCGATGACAATACACGGGAGGCACAAAAAGCTAAATTGCAATTATTACAACAAGAATTTGCACAGGAAATGAAAAAGAAAACCGAAAAGATAAAGCCTCGTCTGATAGGCTGTATATGGGCTGACACAAATGGCAATCAGCCACAAGAATGCCCAAAAGTCTTATGGGATACGTTGGAGAAAAAAGCAATGCTTTATTCTGAACCCCCACTCATAGAAGAACCAGAAGTCGATAGATCAGCTGAACCTAATTCACCTTCGGGCACAATTAATGGTTATACAGAAAAGACAACTACGGATAAATTGAAACCCATTTGTTTGTCTGGAACTATGGTAAAGGATCTTACGCGGTTAATACATGGCAACAACCATGCGAAAAATTTTTTAATTAACGAATATATTGCATATGTTGAAAAAACAGAAGAAGCTGTTAAAAATGGTGACTTGCGAAAGCCTCTTAAATCGGTTATACGTGATAAAATCGACGAACTTGCTGAATGGCAAGCGGTTGATGCTACTGCTTCCAGTATGCAGGATATGGAACTCACAACTGATGACACCGCAGACAAAAAGAAGAAAAAGGTCAAAAGGCGGTTGTGTTGGGTTGTCAAACAAGAAATGTTAGATAAAATGGATTTGTCTTCTTTAGAACTGAGAAATTCATGGAAATACACTCTACCGCCAAAATTTGTAAAGGCCGACAAAGAGGTTAAAACAGATGAGTCGGCAGGTACAACAACCAGCGAAAGTAATACAAATGCTGCAGTAGAGGGAAGTATAAAGGGAAAGGCTGCATTTGCAACATCTCAAATCACAAAATTTACAAAATGTTTAACAGCCGAAGAAATGGCTTCGAAATTACAGAATACACCTGCCTCAAACAATGCGTCTTCCAGCGATAAATCGAGTACAGATGCACCGAACACCTCGTCGAAGGAGAAGAAGCGAGTGCCTTTACTTATGTCTGTAGCCAGGGGTCAACAGTTTTCTACACCAGCTAAAAATAAATTGATCAGTAAATTTCTACAACAAAAAAATAAAGACAAAGATTCAGTTTCATCTTCACCAACGACGTCAGTAAGTAGATCAAAAACGACGAGCTCGCCCGTAGTGGAAGATGACGATGTAATGATACTGGATTGATATCTGCATTTTACAATAAGCACAAATAATTTCACTGTATTGCCCTTTTCTAATGGGTTCTTATATTTTGATGTTTATATAGGACACACTCGTCTACCCAAGCACTCATTTGAATACATATATACAGAGTAGGTGCTTAGGGACGTTGTATTCGGATGTGTATGTTAGTGTTGTAAGTCAACATTTAACTCTTTAGTTTTTCATTAATTCTAGTTATATTTTAAACACTGTAAAAGTTCACGTTAGTTTACACCCAATAATTATTAGCAAAACGAAAAGCCTCTAGGAATTGTTTAAACATAATTTATATATTAAATAATTCTGCATTTGAAGGATGTGGCATTTCTCAAAAATAAAACTAATAAAAATGGCGACATATTTTAACGCAAAATAAATCTGAAATCTATACATTCATCCTTATGATTTTTGTTGTAACAGCTCGACTTGGTGTTGCTGGTTTGACAATCTTTGGTTGGTGCAATTGATCCGAGTCGTTTCGGTACGTAGACCCAATTGTCGCGGGATGGTGGTGGGCGCAGGTGTATTTAGAACAGTGACGGACACATTTGCAAATCCTATTTACGCGTGCATAGGAATAAAAATGCTGCTTGTTGGGCGTCGACACATATGCACTCATCCCTATTCTGCGTTTCGATTCGGATCGAAATTTTCTCCGTTGTTGGCAACTATGGTATTTTGTGCCCATGTTCTGTAACTCCCGCGTTGAGAAACTTCGATTGAAATGTGAGAAATGAAACAAAAATATCATAAATTGAAACAAACATGTTTTTCTCACTTAACTGTTACTGAAAATTTTTTGCGAGTAATTTCCTTACGTTTCAGCTATTACACACCAAAAATGTTACAGTAACAGTTTAGTGAGAAAAACATGTTTGTTTCAATTTATGGTATTTTTGTTTCAGTTCTCACATTTCAATCGAAAAGTTTCTCAACGCGGGAGTTTTGTCTTGCATTTGTTGTCGTTTATGCTAACCACGATATCATTTTTTAAAAACGCCTAATAACATCCGATAACGAAAAGGATGATTATTTGAAGTAACGGTATGCGTTGTGTTTACAGGGAGAGGAAATTCTTTTGGTTTTGTTAAAGGAAACTGGGCAGCATTGGTTGGTAGTGCCGTCAGCGCTATCTTCTGGTTGAGTATTTTTCATTTAAAAAATCAATGTGGGAAAATAGTCTGGCAGCTCGCAGAATTTTCCCAGATTCTGATGGTGATACCAGACGATTTTTTCATAGTGCTGTGCCAAATTTAGAAAAATGTTGCCAGATCAATTTTTTGCTCCTTAAACATTTGATTGCTAAAACACTAGATGGCGCATCTGCGAAATTTTTCGAGTGCTGCCAAATTTAGAAAAAAAGTTAACGTGTTTTCAATTACAAAATTAAATATTACTTTATTCGCGTCTCAACGTACAATAAGTAAGAAATAGGGTGCGTTCGTAAATGCATCACTGCGCTGCATCAGAAAAGCAAACTTTTTTTAATGGCGATAAAAGAATAATTTAAATTTTTTTTATTGTGTGACTATTAATTTTGTGGAGTATTTCATAATTTTTTGATCCGCATTTACTACACTGATAAATATATAAGCATTTGAAATCACTGATGCAGCGCAGTGATGCATTTACGAACGCACCCATAATTATGTTCTCAATTGTCAAATTCTATTGTTCAGGTGTAGATCGCAGAAATATTTATTTGAACATATGTACACAAGGCGAGTTTAACTACAGGTGGTGCCGGAACTACAGCAGAAACAACATAGGGTTTTTTGCACTGCATTGTTAGTGTTTACGGCTCGAAATGTCAACCATTCTTAGCAACCCACTAACAAATCAAAACAAATAGGTTCGAACCGTCAAAATCAGATAGAGATATGTATTGCGAAATAGTTGTTTGAACTTATTATGAAATTATGTTGTACATAAACTGTCAAATTTGTCTGTCATTTCTAAAGACATTTGTTTTTCCGTGAATTACATAAATAGGTGCGTTTGCGTACTTTTGCAGTAAAATGCAGTAAATGAGTAAACTGAAAAATTTGCTCTCACAAAAAGTTGTTGTCCAAAAAAGTACGCGAACGCAAAATTTGTAAAAATTTGTAAAATAAAGGCAACAGCTGACGGCAAATAATTGAAGTGTTGAAAAATATTGACACTTTTGACTACTTAACTCGTTTTCTTATCGGTACTCGATTAAATACTTTTTATAGCACGAACATTTTTGGAAAATACAAACAAACTATTTTATGTAATCTTTCATATTTGTTTGTTTTTTATTTTATTTGATTTTACTAATTTATAGCGGGCTAAATTATTTAAAAGAACATGAATAATTTTTTTGCTATTGATTACTTAAGTACCCAAATACTTCACACTTTTGCAACTCTAAGAAATTAACATAACAAAAAAAATTTCAAAAGTTTGTATTTAGCCAAATAAATACTTCACAAACAAGTTTAATTAATTAATACTTATTCACTTTTTGTTTTAATTTAATTTTTATTTCAACTTTTCTTTTATTTAACAATTTTTTCACAATTTGTATGCTTTTTATTTGTTACTTTTGTTTGTTTACCTTTTGAAACATATGTTTTTTTGATTTACTAAATTTTACTGCAAAAATTTCTGCAGTAAAAATTTGTAAATACTCAGACAAGAACTGTCATTTTTCGCTCTCAATTTATGTTCTCATTTACTGCATTTTGTGTACTCGAACGCAATTTCGTAAAATGCAGTAAAGTTTAGTAAAAAATAGTAAAAACTTTTGTGTTCTCGAACGCAACTAATGCATGGATAAAATCAGAATCCACTAATAAAGTGACCTCATAAGCGCAACTGTTTGCAGTGATTTTCTTCGTGTGTAACGTTTGTGGTTATTTTTTTTGTTTATTTACTTTTTTTTATAAGGCATTTTGACACCTGCCGTCTCAATTCTAGCAACAGTACTGATGTCACTTTGTTAATACATTTTGGATAAAATAAGCTTGTGCTATGAATAAAAAAAAAAGTTAATACATTTAGGCCCGTTTTCAAAACTTACCGATAGCTTAAAGTGGACTTTAAACGGCCTTATAAAAACTGTTCCATTATTAAAACTTTACTTTAATCAAAAGTGAGCGATAAAGTAAATTAAGGTCCATCCTACTTGGTAGGTAAAAGTTAAGTTGCATTAATGTAACAGGTTTTATACGTCCGATAAAATCCTACCTTTAGCTATCGGTAAGTTGTAAAAACGGGCCTTAAACAAATCAAAAGTGAGTACGAATAAGTAATTAAAAATATTTACTTATCAGGCAAGTTCTGAAAATCACAAGATTTCAAATCACTTGGTTTAAAATGACGGGAAAAATAAGCACTTAAATAGTTGACCGGTTTAAAATCACAATTATGAAAAAAGTTTTTTGTTTAGAACACCTTTCTTGTGATTTTAAATCACTTCCACAATAAAGGGATTTCCAAAAACATGCCTGTATATTTGCAAATCTATCGTTATTTAAAACAAAAACAGTATATCGTGACCTGAAACGCAAAAGTCCCTAACTAACGAAAAGTTAAAAATCAACTTTTCATTGATTCTGATTTATTGCATCAACACAAATGTTCACAAAAAATTTTGAGGTTTTATTATCAAAAAACTAACGGCCCTATCTACAAAGTTAATACGGTAAACGCTTAAAGGCCTGAATAACAGTTTACATTATGCGCGACATTGTCAATACAGTTTAAGGCGATTTAAAATTTATAATTTTAAATAGTTTTGGCTTCTCCTGTCAAATTTTTAAAAATGTTAGATAGGGCCTTTTGTGTTTTAGGTTACGATATGTTTATATTTGCATACAAACATTCACGGCGATTTTTTCAATTTATGCTTATTACACAATACTAGGGAATGGTAAATCGATTCCAATTGAAATCGATTTTGTGTTAAAAAAAAAATCGATTTTTCGCAATCGAATTTTCATATGCGATTTTTGAAATCGATTATTGGGCTTTTAAAATCGGTTTTTTTATTTTTTTTATCAAAATTTAAATTTACAATATAATTTTAATCAAGAACACAATTTTAATATGTGAAATGTATCGTACTGGTTTCTTTTAAGGGATTCAACTTAAAATTTACACATTTTCAATTTTTGCATTGGTCATATCTACCTACTGTAAAAACCTTAATTTAATTAAATTAGTATTTTGCAAAAAAAAAAAAAAAAAAAAAAAATGCAGTTGTGTCTCCCTTTATGATATAAGGTATAAGTTTGCAAAATTATCTTAAACGATTTTGAGATACGATTAATCGAAATAAAAAAAGTCGACCGAAAAATTGAAAATCACCATTCCCTACACAATACGTGTTCTCCACCACAAAATATATGCTTGTACATGAACTTATTTGTGCCGTTATTCTGTCGACGTTATTTCTTATGTTCCGAAATACATATGGGTAAATCCAAAGTGTTGAACGTGACAGTCGTACGCATCAAAAATGCAATATCATTTTAAACAACAAATATTTTTACGTTCTCTTAACCCTTAAATTATAGCACTAAGAAAGCACTGTTATCTATGCTTAAGTTTACGGAGGGCGCGATTCTAGGTCAAAGATAATGGCAAAAGAAGTAGCGGTTCGAACGTGAAAAAAATAGAAGTTGTTACGTGTCAGCTATTGGCACTACAGTGAATCTCCAACTAGCTCTCGATCGGCGTCTTCCCGGGTGTGATTCATCCCTCACTATAGCCCATTGACAGGTTAACAAGTAAAATCTGAAACAAAAACTATCTCAAACAAAACGAACATACGCGGAATAGAGAGGTAGGTGTAAACCCCTTATTGCTCTGACCCAACCATTTTTTCCCCCACCCGCAACAAAGTAGTTTTTGTGGCCATGCATAAAAAGGCGTAATTCAGCGAAACCTGGCACAATTTTTTAGACAAACTACTTTCAGAATTTTACGTAGCAATGTAACATTAAAATGTCTTTGGTTTGATTCCAAAATCTTCTGTATTTTTTTAAGCCAAAATCTGGGTCGATACGTGACATTTCGAACGTGAAATTTTTTCCATAAGTCCCCTTTCACAATGTGACAGACAGAAGGCAGACAGACGAAGTTTGTTGGTAAGGGGGCGACGCTGTATGCGTGACACACTTTACTTTTTTCCTCTCTCGCCTACAAACTTCGTCTGTCTGTCTTCTGTCTGTCACATTGTAAAAGGGGTCTAATAATTTAACTGAATAATGATTAAAATAAAATTAAAATTTACCTGTAATCCGAATAACATATTTCTCTTTGAACTTTTCCTTAGATTACAGACCATGTATGAACATTTTTTTGTTATAATTTTTATCAAATATCACCTCTTTTAAGGAAGATAATATTTAAGAAAACATATAATAAAAAATTCTCACAAAAAAGATATTACGTTTGCACAATTTTGCAGTCTAATTATTCATCTAAGTGAACAAATGTATGTGTAAATTTATAAAATAAGTAAAATCGAAATATTTCTCTATAACAATATCGTAAAATAATCAGCTTTTAATAACTTTTTAATTTTCGGTCACGGTGGACCTTTTGACGGAAATGCCCATATGTAAATATTCTTTACAATAAATTAAATTTTTTTAAATTATTTTTTTTTATTAATTGCTCTGTCAAGATTTTTAATAATTTTAGAGAATTGATGTTAGCCACATACATATACATATGTATTATGTACATTTTTGGAATAGATTTCCTCCAAATTTAATTTTTTAGTACATATGTATTTATATTTGCAGTTTAATTTTCCGCAAAACCAACTTCTACCAATTCTTCGTCTTTACTGCTATTTGGTACGTCAGCCAGTGTACTGAACCATTCAAATTTATTTAACCAACCATGAACTTTTTTACCAAAAACATAAAATTGCAATCGCTGTTGGGCACTTAAATCTTGATCCTCGATACTCTCGTCATAATCATCGCTTATCTCACTCAATTCGTTACTATCAATCATAGCCAAATCAAACGCCAAAATCGCATGCAATAAAAAGAAACAACCACAACATAAAGCTGCGACACTTTGAGCTTTGGAATATTTAAAAAAAGGATGTGGGAGTTCTGTTAGCTCTAAACGTTCCTCTTCAATTTCTTCACTGAAATCCCCTGAAAGATACATTAAATGAAAATCCTTCTCAGCGTGATACATACTGTTTAACGAGACTAAAATAAAAGCCGAAGCGGCAAATATATTTAAGGCTCCTTCACGCAAAGGTGACACAGGCTCTTTGAGACATATACTTAGGCAACCAAACATAGCCATTAATGAGAAACCGCCAAAAACGGCAACGTATGTATAGTGTTGCTGTATATAGTTGATATTTAAAAACCCCCGTGCATGATATCCTAAACAACTCAATCCCAATATGGATTCTATAATTTTAAAAATAAACCACACGCGTTTCATTCTGAATAGAATTTGTATTTTAAATTATGAAAAAATTTACCAGGCATGCTTTAAAAAAAAAAAAACAAGTAAGAAAGTACAGTCGGTCAAGCCCGACCATATGATACCCTACACCACAGTATTTAAAAACACATCATGCTTATGTGTCCATATAAATATGGATTTATCTATGTTTATAAAAGTCATTCCAATCGGTTTAAAAGTTTGTGAGAGGCAGAAATTTCCCCTGCCTCCCCTTGTGGTCCTATTTTTTAAAAACTGATTAGCTAATGTGTCCCTATAGATATGAATCTATCTATGTTTTAAATTTCATTAAAATCGGTTTGAGAGGCAGAAATTGCCCCTATCTCCCCTCGTGGTGATTTTTTTAAAAATTTATACATTTTGTGTCCATATAGATATGGTTCTATCTATGTTTTAAATTTCATTAAAATCGGTTGGATAGTTTCTGAGAGGAAGAAATTTCCCCCTATCTTCCCTCGTGGTCCTACGTTTCGGCCCATTTTCAATAGGCTTGGTCCTTGTGCCAATAAGAACCTATGACCCAAAGTTTATCAAATTATGTATATCCAAAATTGCGGCCTGTACTTTGCGCACAAGGTTACAGGGTATATAAGATTCGAATATAGCCGAATATAGCACTTACTTGTTCTTAATAAATTTATTGAAGAATAAGTACAAGGTATAGTCATTAGAAACTTTGTTCTCAATTTAAAAACCCATATAACGCAAAACAAAAATCAAATAAATTAATTTTTCAATACTTGGGTAAATAATGACAACTCTCCCTAATGAACCTACCTTGCACTTATTCTACCATGAATAAAACTATACATATTTTTATTTAGATTTTTTTTTAGTTTCATAAACATTTCGTTTTAAAATTTTATTTTTGCTTTCCCTAAATTTTTTTTCTAAACAAACGAATGTTTTGTGAAAACAGGGGAACACAGGCCTGTTCTGCAAATCACTTTTACTCAAATCACGTGATTTCAAATCACATGTGCCTACTTAAATCACACGTGTGATATTTTAGTGTCTTGTTTTTGTGTGCTTTGGTGTGATCTTCAATTGCCGAAAGCACACAGAGAAACACAAAAACGGTATGACTTTCAGAACACCAGAAAACCGCACGTGTGTTTTCAAAAACACGTATTTGAAATCACGTGATTTTCAGAACAGAGGAATAGTATTATTATTTTGTGTCTTTTAATGATAAAATTATGTTGGACCAAATTATTATTTAATTATTTTCAAAACATTAATAATGTTTATGCGTGCCAATAAAATAAAAATATTAAAAATATGTATGCATATATTTTTTTTAATTGTTAAAAATTATAAAAATAAGATCAAGAGAAAAATATTTTATTAAAGTTGTTTTGTATACATAAATACATACTTTATAATATACATACATATGTACATATCGTTGGTCTCATAAAGAAAGGCCATTAAGATGGATTCATTCATGCGCTCCGAACAATATTTTTTGGTCCGCAGAATAATTTTTTTACTGAGATGGTTCTGCAGAACGATTCACCAATTTCGGAAAATTGTTCCGGAAAAACAAAGGTACCATATGGTTTACAGATGTAAACAATTATACAAAACTAGCTGACCCGGTCCGCGTTGCTGGCCCTAAGCAAACATTAGTGTTGTATTACCAGACGATTTAAATCGAGCTTTAAACGAAATTTACGGCCTTTAAAATTGTCCTTCCGTAAAAACCTAAGTTGGACCATGGCGATGATTTTAAAGAAAAAATCGTCTAAATCGGTCAAGCCGTTCTCAAGTTATGCGCTTAAAAGACAAAGTGGGCGTAAAAGTAGGCGTGATACATGTTTCTTTCGATGAAAACGTAAAATGGATTAATACGAACATTTAAAAGAAAAATTAGTCAAATCAATGGAACCGGTTTTTTGATTTTAGGTAAATCGAAAAAAGTGGGCGGGGAAAAATTTTCTTTCCGTAAAAACCTAAGTTGGACCATGCCAATCATTTTAAATCGTTTGAATCGGTCAAGCCGTTCTCAACTTATGCGCTTAATAGAAAAAGTGGGCGTACAAGTAGGCGTGGTAAATTTTTCTTTCGATGAAAACTTAAAATGGATTAATACGAACATTTGAAAGAAAAATTTGTCAAAACGATGGAGCTGTTTTCTGATTTTAGGTAATTCGAAAAAAGTGGGCGTAAAAGTGGGCGGGGCAAAATTTTCTTTTCGTATAAATCGAAGTTGGGCCATGGCGATCATTTTAAAGAAAAATCGTCCAAATTATATAGAAGTCATTGGTGGTGCAATATGAAAATCAAAAATCAGACTTCACAGTGTCACCCGCCTGAATATTCTGAAGATTTCCTGAAAATTTCATCAAAATCGGACCAGCCGTTTTGGAGTCCATACGTTACATACATACATACACACATACATACATCATATTTTATACATATATATAGATGGCTGCACAACTAGCAAACCACTTATTTTGAATTGTTTTCTTAAAGTGTGTTAAAGAAAATTGACGAAAAATGGAAAGTGATTTATTATTATATCCACACCACAATAGTGGAGAGGGTATTATGCATTTGTGCTGATGTGTGTAACGCCTTAAAATATTGGTCCTAGACCCACCTTAAAGTATACCGATCGTCTTAGAATCACTTTCTGAGTCGAACTAACGATCCGGCTGGCTGGCTGGCTGTCCATGTAACCTTGTAACAATGAAATTTAAAACAGATAGAACCATATCTATATGAACACAAAATGTATGCATTTTTTTAAAAATAGGACCACGAGGGGAGATAGGGGCAATTTCTGCCTCTCAAACCGATTTTAATGAAATTTAAAACATAGATATATCCATATCAATATGGACACATTAGCTATACAGTTTTTTTAAAAATAGGACCACAACGGGAGGTAGGGGGCAATTTCTGCCTCTCACAAACTTTTAAACCGATTTTCATGAAGTTTACAAACATAGATAAATCTATATTTATATGGACACATGAGCATGATGTGTTTTTAAATACTGTGGTGTAGGGTATCATATGGTCGGGCTTGACCGACTATACATTCTTACTTGTTTTGAATTATGTATATTACATATATTTTTGTTTAGATAATTATTCAGTAAAAAAACAATCATTTCAACTTTTATGTTCAATATAAAAAAGTGGCAACTCAGTTCATTTTGTTTTGAACAAAAATTAAACCAATTCCACGGAACAATTAGTAGGTCTGCGCGCAAGTAAAACAACTTCCATTTTGTTTGTGTAAAAAATGATAAAGATGTCAAAAAGCATTTGTTTGTGTAAAAAATGTTAGAAAGTTCAAAAACAATTGCTACAAAAACAAATGCATGTAAAAAACACAACTCTGCAAAAAATCAGCAGGCATTTCGAGCAGACCTACTAATTGGACTATGACCAATTCAACAAAAAACTTGCCGAGAAAAATAATTTCTTTCTCTCTCTCTCAGAAGTAAAACGTCAAAATCAATAGAAAAAAAATTTTTGTCCGGACAAAAATATTGTTCGGAACGCATGGGTGAATCGAGCTTTACTCACATGTCTACAACTTTACAGGAGAAGGTAAAAACATAAGTAAAACAGTATATTTTTTATTAAAAATAGAAAATTGCTTGTAAAGCCGTTATTTTTGATACTATTTCATAAAATTTTTGTGACGAGGTGTTTTTTTTTTAATGTTTTGGAATCACTTAAAAACTGAATTTCGAAAAAAATCGAGTTAGGGCCTTTCTACATGAGACCAACAATATGTACTTCTAAACTAGTTACTTTTTAATTTCAATCTTGTTAATGTACATGAAATTTGTTTTTTTTAAACTTCTAAAAAAAAAAATCTTAATATGTACGATAATTTTGTTTCTTTTTTTTAAAGAATTAACAATAATAAGGCATATAATATGATTAAAAAGTTTAAAATACAAAACACATTCATACATATGTACAAGCATATGCACTTAGTTATGTATATTAGTAATTAATAAGAATTTATCAAGTACATATAATTAGATAGACACTATACAAATCTACAAATAGTATTATTATTATTTATAACTAAAGAAGTAAAAATATCTTTTTTTTTAGTTGTTTACATACATACATACATTTGTATATATTTTTTATATTGTCACAAATAAACCAGTGGTTATGCATAAAATTAAATGTGAAAAATATTAAAATTTAAAATAAAAATGAATGTGAGCGAAATCGTAAGGTAAGAACTTGCTAGGAGTATTTTGTCCTGATAATTAGAAAGCGAAATGTTCAGCTTTCTTTAATACATATCCTTTTCTAAATTATTTAAACGTTGATTACATTCTTTACTGCTGAAAAGGGTAATCTTACAATACTATTTTATATGTATATTCAAAATCCTCCTTAATCGTATTCTTAATCCGTCTTTAAGTGAATTGTTGTTGTAACAGTTTTAGCAGTCTTAGGCCGAGGCCACGCAATGAGCGGCTAAGCGTCAAGCGGCTGAGCGATGAGCGTCAAAAAATTAAAACATATGAAATACTACTGAAGTGGCCACGCAATGAGCGGCATGTGAGCGAAATTTTTGAGCGGCTAAGCGGCGTCGCACAGAGGAGTATTTGGCCTGAAAAGCTGGCCAAAAAGGCAAAACTGAATTTTAAGAAATCTTAAGAACTAAGAACGCAGCTCGACAGACAACAATATTTTACATTATATTGTAAATTTTAAAGACTTTTAGTTGTGATTTGTAGCTCTGAGACCCTGCTAAAGTCAGGAAAGTGAAGAAAATTATATGAGATTTAAATGTTTTTTTTCGGTTTCTGGATGTTTATATATTTTTTTGCGGCTAAACGAATAAAGGTTTAACCAAGGCGAACCTGTAGTTAGGTGGTGTCGAAACGGCATCTGATTTTGACAGCTCGGGCTTATTTGTTTTGATTTGTTAGTGTTTTGCTAATAATGGTTGACATTTCGAGCTAATGGCACTAACAATGCAATGCAAAAAACCGTATGTTGTTTCTGTTGTTTTTGGATTGTTGTAGTTCCGACACCACCTGTAGTTGAATTCGCCTTGGGTTTAACAAAGAGAAAAGCTATTTAAAAAAGAAAACAAATTTAAAATATGTTGAATATTCATGTTGAAACAATTCGTTCAAAAGCTAAAAAAAAAAACAAATTATACACTTTTTTTTTTTGCAAAAAAAAGGAAAAGAAGAGGTTTTTAAAAGTGAGGTTAGCATGTCTACGAATTATGTTTGATACCACAATAAAATTTGGAATCTCTAATTTCAGAAACAAAAAAAAAAGTGTGCGCAAGTTTGCGCCATTATTTTTGACGATTTTTTTAAATTTTCACATTTCTTCTATTTTTGCTCATCGGGCACTTTTTCTTATACCTTTATATCGTCATAAACTTTAATGTATTTTGAATTATTGATTTCAACTGTTATTTACATTACTTTTAACACTTCTCAATATTAACACTGCCTATATGTAATTATAAATTGCATAAAAGATATTTTTATATACCTGCTCTTCGAAAGATTTTAACCAGGGACCGTAACAGTTATGCCTTTTTTCATAAAAGTCAGATGAAAACAGTTATTTTTTGATTTTTATTTTTTTGAACAAAAATAACAGTTATTTTTTGATTTTTATTTTTTCGATCAAAAATAACAGTTCATTTTTGATTTTTATTTTTTTGAACAAAAATAACTGTTATTTTTTGCTTTTTATTTTTTCGAGCAAAAATAAAAGTTATTCCCTAAATAAATGTTCGTATTTTAATAATTTAGATGACAGTTATTTTTGTTCAAAAAAATAAAATTCAAAAAATAACTGTTATTTTTGATCGAAAAAATAAAAATCAAAAAATAACTGTTATTTTTGTTCAAAAAAATAAAAATCAAAAAATAACTGTTAAGTTTGATCGAAAATATAAAAATCAAAATTATAAAAATCAATATATTTTATCATTGACAAGTGCATAAGTAACAATATGGTATACTTGAATCAGTTTTTCGACATTTATTTCTATATGCTTTTTTTGTTTTAAAATTCCAATATAACTGTTATTTTCGGTCCCTGATTTTAACGCGTTGCAGAAGAATGTTCCTCTGAACTGTGATGCCTTGAGTTTAGGACTATCAACTTTACATGCACGCATGCGCTTTTTAGAATCGATACTTCATCTCTCATATAAACTGCCAATTAAAAAGTGACAAGCAAGGAGCGATGAAGATAAGGCAATTGTTAAAGAGAGGAAGATATTCATCCAAAAAAGACTTAAAGACGAGATAGGAATACTTGTAGATGTTCCAAGACCAGGATACGGTAGCACTAATGATGGCAACACATCAAGAAGATTTTTTTCGGACTGCATCGAAAATCACTGGAATAAATGAAGAATTAATCAACCGCCTGAAAATAATATTGGAAGCAATAACTAGCGGACACCGAATTAATATTGAGAAATTTTAGGAATATGCACATAAAACTGCCGAAATATATGTGCATCTTTACAACTGGCACCCCATGAGTCCTACGATGCACAAGATTCTTATTCATGGCGGTAGTGTTATAAAGCAAGCAATCTTGCCAATTGGACAATTGTCAGAAGAAGCTGCCGAGGCCAGAAATAAGCACTAACGATTATATCGTACGAATTATTCGAGGAAATTCAGCAGAAGCGTTACAAATCGAAATGTCTTGAATAGGTTATTTCTGAGCAGTGACCCTTTATAAGCTGCAGTACGCAAAGTGAACGGAATAATAAAAAAGCTTTTTCATCAGAAACCATCACACTTCTTTTTCCTGACACCGATGATGCAGCTAATGAGTATACACATATGACATAATAATTAGTAAGGAATTTTTATTAGTTTAACTTTTCCGTTTATAAAGTATTAAATAAAATAAAATAAATATAATAAAGCCGTTTTCATAAAAAAAATACTGGGGGTCTACTCTCTATTGCGATGCGAAAACAATTTCGATGCGAAAGCTAAAAGCCAACTTGGTACTCTCTATCACTTTCGCAAAATTTTCTGAAAAAGAAGCGATAGTGGCAATAAAAATTAAAGATGACGCGGATTTACAGTAATGGAATGCCAAAGTGTGTAAAAATATTTGAAATTGGAAAATTTAAATAATATAAAATGATGATTTACGAAAAGAGAAAAAATTAAAAGATGTGAAAGTCACATGCGCAAACGTATTAAAGAGTACCAATCGCTAGATTTGCTAAAATTTTCTTTCGCATCGCAATAGAGAGTAGACCCCCTGTTCTATAAGAGCCTTACAAGTTTCAAAAAAATTTTTTTAATTAGACTGTAAATCATATGTATGTATGTACATACAGTCTGTCAAGAATGAGTTTAATGTGTAGTTTATAGAACACGAGCGCCTTACTCGTCCATTCAACTTACATTTAAAACAAATTTCGAAATTTTGTTTTTGTTTTAAATGTAAATTGAACGGACGAGTAAGGCGCTCGTGTTCTATAAACACCACATAAACCTTTAAAATCAACATTTGTTAATTGAGTTTTTCGATTTTTTGGTTCTTAAATTTTTTTATTGCATTTTGAAAACAAAAAATTTGACGCATTTTGCATGTACATTTTTTTTTCGCCATTAAATTTTTAATAACTCCAAAATAGTAATAGATTTAAAATAAATGTGTATGGTTAGTTTAAGCAGAATTTTCCGGTGCATCTTCTGATCATCCTGCTATTAAAATCGGAGAACACGTTTTCAAGTTATGGAAAAAAAAATATAAGGCAACCCAACGATTTAGGGGGTGAAGTATGCCACGCCTTCAAAAGAAAATCCTTACGTACTAGAGAAAAACGGAAAACAGATTTGAATTAAGGGCATCAAAATCCATATAGTCCACATACTTTTATTTCTAGGGTAGAGAAAAATTTTTTTGTTGCGCAGTGTAATTTTTTCAAAATCTGCCACTAGACTTTTTATATAATACTACACCTAAAACTATCAAAAAACTAAAAGGGTGAGTTCCAAAACATCAGTTGCAAAGCAACTCGCTTTTTTAAGTGCTTTCTACAAAGCAACCGTCAAAAATTTTACAATGTTATCTGTACCAAAGTTCACTAAAAACAATATCGATGCGTACACAATAATCAAACTAGATATAGTTAAACTCTATGATACTTTTTTGACTTTGACTGCAAAGTATTATGATGTTTAGGAACTCAGCCAAACTTTTAATTCAAAAAACACGTTTAATAATTTTGGCCAGCTTTTCAGGCCAAATACTCCTCTGTGCGTCGCTCAGAAATAAAACTTGTTCTAATTTTTAGTTGTTTTCTGAGCGTCAAAAAATAAACATGGCAAAAGTGAATATGGAGCTTACATTTTAATCCGTACAAAGCCGACCGAATTATGGCAAGACCGATTACCAAATTTTAAAAACAAAAATATGACCGAGAAATTATTTTTTTGTTTTGTCAATTTGATGTTTACTTTTTGCAACAGCAAATCAAAGGATTTCACCGACATACGGCAGTATTGTATTGGGTAGATTTGTATATTAATGGTTTAATTCCCCTTGCTTGATTTATAGGATGAACACCAAGGCCTGTTCGTCGATTTCGATATATGTATATATATATATATTTATACCCACACCACAATAGTGGATATAACATTAAACAAGCCACTCTACAATTTTAACAACTAATCGCTCAGTAATAAGCCACTTGCCGCGTCAAACTTGACGCTTAGACGCTCAGCCGCTTGACGCTTTTTTTTTAAATTGCTGAGATTTTATAATTTTTGATTATATGTATACTTAATTATTGCACATTTATTCTAGTTTATGTACATAGTTTTTTTTAGAATAATAATAAGAAAATCAAGTAAGAAGAGTGCTATCTATATTCGGCTATGACGAATCTGATATACTCTTCACCATGATGAGATAAGAACAAAAAGTTATATACATAAATAACGTTCTTTAGATAGTTATAAATAAATATTAATTGAGCCACGCCAACTTTTCATTTCGTCATGCCGAAGAATATAAAAAACAAAAAAATTTATATATTTACCTAAGCCCGTTTCCTCTTTTGCCAAAGTTGATGTTTGAAATTCGTTTTATAAGCTTAAAATCGTTTTTTAGAACATAAAAAAATTAAATAAAAAAAATGAAAAAAAATTCTTTTTGGGATTCGAACTGGCAATATCATCAGTCTCAGGAGAGAACTTAACAACTCGGCTACGAATGTTTTTACTGAAGAAGCGTTAAATTAAAATATATTGAGTCTATGAGTTTGTTTCTTTATTTCAGCGGCATATCATATACATGCATTAATGTGTGTGTCTGCGTAAAATTAAACACATTACAAATAAAATCCACCACTTGTAGTGAAGTGATAGCCACTGTATGACCGTAGAAACCAAAATTGAATTGGTTTGTATGGTATGTTTATGTCGTCTTGGTAATACAGTGTTGGTATGGTAATGCCACGTCTAATTGGACCTTTAAAGGAAAAAATTTTTGGCAGTCGTGGTGTTTTACTCATATCTCAGCCATTTGTGGACCGATCTTGCTGTATTCCAATAGCAAACAATTCCGGACCATATGTGACATAAATGTAGAATAACCTGGCCCCCATCATATATGGGGTCTTTGGAAAATCCATTTTAACGGACAGACGGACATTGTTAAATCAACTTCGCTCCTCATTAGGAGCCAGAATATATATACTTTATAGGGTCTAACATCAATATTATAGAAATTACAAACGGAATGACAAACTTATATATACCTTTTTCAACACCTGTGGTGAAGGGTATACAAATATCTGGGGCCTAATTCTGGCAGTCGTGATCGAGTACTTTCTCGATTCGAAAGCAATTTTATTTCAGTCGATACTGAACGAATCGAAATCATTTTTTCAGTATTGTGAAACTCAACTTAATGCTTTATAACACTGAAAAAATAATTCCGATTCGTTTAGTATTGACTAAAATAATCAGATATTAAATTGCTTTCGAATCGAGAAAGTACTCGATCACGACTGCCAGAATCAGGCCCCTGATTAATTCGTAATTGCCGTATAACATAACACTTTCAACATAAATTTTCCTCCATAAAAAAAATCATTGAACGATGTCTCTAGAGAATTTACAAACAAGTTTATTACAACAAAAATGTGAGAAATCAAGTCAAACCTTACTTTGAACCATGGAGAATTTTTAGAATTGTTTAAGGCTAGATTACACTATTATACTTTGTATTAATACATGTCAAAAGCTCAAGTAATATGACAAAGTGTAATAGTGTGAATGCAATGTGTCACGAAAATGACAAGTATTAAGAAAAAAGTTTGACATCCCATACGACTTCATCGTTTTTTGAAAAATTTCTAAACAATAATACTTTTCATGGGATCAGGGTTGCATTTTATTTCATGTGTAAGTGTTTATACTTTGTGTGATGGTGTGAACACAAACTGTCACGTTACATTAGATTTTTTGACAGTCGCAGCAAAACTCATTAGATTTCTATCTCACAAAATGAAATATAAGTTAAAAATAATTTTGAAAATGGTATTTAAAAAAAATGTATACTGGATTTTCATTATACTTTTTTTGCGTGGAGAAATAGCCATGACTGAGAATTTTTGTAGGCTAAGGGCATATAAATTTCACCTTTAACATGTATGTTCTGAACACCAAAACTTCATATACCTATCGTCCCAATTTTCGATTTTTCGAACAGTAAATTTTCAGCGTTTCTGTATTTTTTTACTCTTTTTAGTTAAGACAAAGAACTAATTTTTTTAAACAATTAAAGCAATAAAAGTTCTTGCCTACTTCACTCCACGCTTTCATAACAAGGGGGAAGAAAATACATTAATTTTAGCATATTTTAAAAACTGAAAACTTTGTATAAAATATAAAAAAGTAAAAATTTAGTTCCATTGAAAAACGATTAAACGTTTAACAACTGCAAAACCATTTCCGATAGTTGTAAAATATCAAAAATATCGTTAGGAAAAATAGAAATATCGATATTTTTATTATTTAAAATACAGCTATGAAGACATCTAACAGCAGCTATACACAAATTTTTACATGCTATTATTAATTCGCGCTGAATTACAGCAATGAATACAAACAACAAGAATGACAAGTAGTATGGATTGCTTAGCAGTGCCTTTTACTGCTAATTAAAGGCCTTTAAGTCGAAATTTGTACATGTTTAAAGACTGAAATGTCAAATATTTTTAATGTTGTAAAAAAATGCAAATGCAATTGCAAGCATAGGACAAAACAATGAACGACCATTAGAGGATAAGTCCGCTAGATTGATTACGTTTTTGGGTTTAGAATTTGGAAAATATTTTAAAGTTGCAATGGAATATCTTATAATCCCTGTTACTTTGGTTCCTTCAGAAAGGTACTTATCAATTTTAAAAAAAACTGTCATCTAAAATAACGTGCGTATATACATGCGTCTCATACATTCAATAAAGTGATAAAAACAACGGACTGTAGCCTTATAAAAAATATAATTAAAGTTTTCCTGCACAAGTACAAACATTCAGTCGATAGTAATATCGATATATCGATAGTGAAATCGGAACTATCGATAAATATCGATGGTAGAAAATATTGATAGTATCCCAGTACAAAAGTGCTAAATAGTAACTTTTGTTTTTTCTCAGAAAGGCTAACTTAATCGACGAATATTACCATTATATAAATTTTTTTTACGCATTTGAATAAACGGAATTAAATTTATTCTGGTTTTGCTGATCAATAACAAATTTATGCACGATCAGCGTTCTGTGGGATATGTTTTTCGTGCGATTTGAGGAACTTAGGTTGCGCATAATCGGCCTACTGAAACCACTATTGCCAACATCAGTCGCAAATTTGAGTCCCAGTTTACATTAGTGGATGATACTCGACCGGTTAGACCACATCCAGCACGTAGTGAAGTGAATATAACAGCTGTAGCTGAGAGTGTAATCATTGGCCTACATTTCTTCAAATTTGGGGAAAATCAGCAGGAAGGTTATTCCACATACGAACAGTCCGGCCAAAAAACGAATTTTCCCTGTAATGCGTTGTACGATTTACCGGCCAATCGTACAAACGTACATGTACGGGTTTAGTTCTTAACCAAGAGTATCATTCATGTTCTGACTCATAGCATAAACATCGAATACGCCTGGTCTATAATCAAATGATTACGAATGGAAAAATTTGCCGTCATTTGCAAAAGAGTAGATAGAGTTGGAAGTTTGACATAGAAGGTCATTTAGAAAAATAAGAAATATAAATAGTGGGAGAGAGAACGAAGCCTTGCGGCACCCCTGAATGAATTTTGAACTCGTTTGACGTAACCCCATCTATAGTGCGATCTCTGAGAAAAGTTGATATAAATCGAAAGAAATTATCATCGACACCAAATGCAACAAGTTTTGCCAAGGGTGCACCATGCCAGACTCTGTCAAACGCCTTGGAAATATCTTAAGCACTTACCTTACTTTCGCCAAAATGGTAAATGGAACAGCACCATTTTTCCGATAACAGGGCCTGAAAATCAAGCGCATGGTCTCGGTGAGATCTGGTTTCAACAAAACGGCGCTACGAGCCAAACACCGCGTGAAACAATAACTTTGTTGAGAAATCAACTTGGTGAGCACTTAATTTCATGTTTTGTTATGGTAAATTGGCCACCAAGATCGTGCGATATCTCACTTAGACTATTTTCTCAGGGGATATGTAATGTCTGGGGTCTTCAGGAATAGGTCTGCTACGATTGACGCTTTCGAAGCTAACACTACTCGTGTTATATTGTCGAATTAGTCGGCCGAAATGCACCTTCCGAATGGACCACCTCAGACGAAGTCAAGGCCAAGCCAACATTTCCATGATATAATTTTCATACATAACCAAAAATAAAAATTTCAAGTTCACTTTTAAATTTATGTGTTTTATTTTACATTATAATTCAAACCTCACGGTGAATCACCCGATATATCTATTAACCATTTATTTTTATTATCCATGCTCAGGCCGGTCCTGTGCGAGCCGGATAATCGAGGTTTAACTGTATATTTTTATTTCAAATACATAAATGCCTTGTTCTATTTTTCTTTAATAAAATAAAGTGAATTAGATTCAGCTTAAAAAAAACTTAAGTTTTCCATTTTTACAATCTACAGGAGCAATAAAACAAAAATGCCAAATACATAGTGCCCAATGCTCGCTTAATCGAACACCATTTTTCTCAAAAGCAAAAAACCTAAAAAAAATTTGGACTCCAGATTCGTGTTTTCTAGTCCCAAGTTACGTATCAACCACCAAGTTTTATAAAGATACTCGAAAAAAAATTCGCTGGGACTAAATGGGTTAAGAAAATTTAGCCAAAAAATAAATTGCTTAACCAGGATAAAATCTATATATGTTCTTTTTTAAGAAAAGCGTTTCTTAAAAAAAAATTTTTAAATGTTCTTATTTTGAGGTTAAAGTAGTCTATTTGCTTAGACAATATACAATTTTTCAAAAGTGGCGTCAATTTTTTTTTGGTGTTGTAAAGACTGTCAAAACACTGAATTTTTATTTCGTGCTTAAAATTGTGTTTTTTCTGTTCCCGTACTTTTGTGTTATTTTGTCTCTTTATGAGAGAAATTTATGCTTGCTCTCATTTTCACGAACTTGGCCATTTTGGCATTTTTGCAGCTAGATTTAGCATTTTTTTGTCTGATTTAGCTGCAAATTTTTCATTTAGCAGTTAGCATTTTTTTTTAGCATTTTTCAACTACATACTTAGCATTTTTTAGCATTATTTAATTTAAGAATATTCAAATAATCTTTTTTTGAAAATCCACCACACTGTTTTGTTGAATGCACATACAAGTCCCTACTCTTTTGCTTTAGAAACTGTACAATCTTTTAAAAGACCTTTCATAGCAAATCGTTTTAAAATTTGATCAGTTTGATCCATTACGATTTAAACAAATTTTTGGAAACTAAAAAAAAAATACCATAACTTTTGAAATAGAAAAACAAACTCGATTTTATAGCTAAATCTATACGTTAACTAAGACAACGATTGCCAAAAAATGTTCATAATTTAACAATTACTTAATTTTTTGTGTAGAAAACAGTTTAGAATGAATGCAAATTAGGCGAACATTTAAAAGAAAAAATGATTGATTTCTCTGTAGAAAAAATTAAAAATTTGGAACATCTGTGGTAGAAACTAAATTCATATGAATTGTTAAAGAATAACCCAACAGTTGATTTCTGGATAAATGTATATGGATATAAAAATGCATTAAATGAAAATCCATTCAGTGAATTAGCTGCTTTTGCAATAAAGTTCTTCGTCTTGCCATTAAGCAACGCGGAAGTTAAAATATGTTTTTAGTGGTATAAATCTCTTAAAACCGAAAATTTAAAATAGAATGACGTTAAAGTCTATGAAATCAATACTCTATATTAGGTGTGGTTTAAAATGTTGCGATATTTTTAAAAAATTGTACGATCTCATATAAAAATGCAATAATGATATCTCGATCGATTCTTCAGAAGCTGAAGAAGAATATTCATTTGATGACGTTTTTAATTTATAAAATGAAATTTTTTATTTAACATGTTATATAAATTTTATTGAAATATTAAAAAATAACCATTTATGGGTCAAGTTCCCTTATTTTTTTGTTATGGTATGGTACCTTTTGTTTGAAAACTTTTTATGTACGTAAATTATTTTTAATCAGTTTGTTCTATTTATATTATGTAAAGAATTATGCAAAATAAATCATGTATAAAGTTATATTAACTCAAATAACAAAAAAATAATTCAATTTAAATTTTAGCATTATTTTTTGGCAGTTTAGGATTTTTTTTAGCATTATTTTAAAGCCGATTTAGCTGTAAAATATTTTTGGATATGGCCACACTGAACTTTACCCAAAAAGTAAAGAAACAGAGCTAGTGTCATTATTAAAAAAAAAAATACAATTTCTCAGTTGAGCCGATGTCACATTCATAAGGTATATGCACCCGAGAGAGTTATTTTGGTTGTCAGATTTTTATATGGAGTTTTGACATTAAGGGAAACAAAGTTCATTTCGTCGGCTTAATATGCAAACAGCCTTACTCCCTTTCAGCACATTTTACAGGAGAGACAAAAAACTTCTTATGTTTCATATTTGCAGAGGAAACACTTTAAGAATCAATTGCTGGTCGACGAGGCGTATCTTTCTCTACCACACGGCATCAAAATCTCACTTAACTTAAAAAGTGGATTTCGCAGGTTTGCATATTAAGCCGACGATATGTAAAAACCGATCAGCTGGGCGGATGCGTCTATATACATGTTTAGTGTACAATGGTATAAATTTTGCAAACAATATCGTTGTAAAACAAAATATATCGTTTATTGTGAAATACCAAAGATCGTTGGTATGACCTTATGACGAACGTTGCAGAACTAAGATTTGCCACTGTCATTATTAAAAAAAAAAAACGGGCAATAACAAGTAGACGGCACATTTTCATCGCAAGCGGTAAGTTTGCAACGATTCAGAAATAATTTTTTACACAATATTTTTTACAGTTCGCATTTTTGTTTGCAATACATAAGCGGTACGATATTCAATGTTTGGTGCGTTTTAGGTTGCAACGGTTTGGTAGTGCAATAATTTTATCATTGACAGTGAGCGGTATTTTAAGCAACTTTGCAATGCTAGTTGCAAATTAGATAACAGCTGTTTTACGGAATTATTGGTCGTGAAAATTTACAAAAAGGTGTTTGATTATTTTGTGAAATTGCAAAAGAAAATATTATCACAGCATTAGTAGAACTACGGCAATCGTTGGCCTTAAGGTATCGTACCTTCCACCTTATAATATCCCAGGGGGGCTACTCTCTATTGCGATGCGAAAGAAAATTGTAGCAAATCTAGCGATTGGTACTCTTTAATACGTTTGCGCATTTGTCTTTCGCATCTTTTAATTTTTTTTCTTTTCGTAAATCATCGTACCTTCCTTCCACCTTATATTTATTTTATTTAAATTTTCCAATATCAAATATTTTTACACACTTTGGCATTTCATTACTCTAAATCCGCGCTATCTTTAATTTTTATTGCCACTATTGCTTAATTTTCACAAAATTTTGCGAAAGTGATAGAGAGTACCAAGTTCGCATTTAGCTTTCGCATCGAAATTGTTTTCGCATCGAAATAGAGAGTAGACCCCCAGGTTGCATCGATACCGCTTTTTTTAATAAATTGTTTATAAAACATTTAAGCTGTTGGTGTCTTAATAATAATAATAAAGAAATTGCTTTTGAAAAATTAAATTAAATTAATCCAAAACAGTTTTTATTTCATCAGTCGTCCACGTTTTGTTGGGTTTTTCTCTTTTTAATTTTTTATTTAGAGTTGTCGGCTACATATCTTAAATTTAGTTTCACGATTCTAAATTATTGTTTACAAATGTCAGCTGTTCGAGTATCAGTTATGTAAACGCAATTCATGTAGCAAAAAAAAAAGCTAAACAGTTTTAGTGTTGCGCAAAAGCAACGATGTGACAATTGCAATTCTGTATATTTTGTTGTTGGATTGCAAACAAAAGCTACAATATTTTGCATTTGCACTTTCGCAAGGCCATTCGCATCAAACACTGAACTCCGCTATAGAATTAAAAAATACACATTAACGCCTCTGCATAGCTCTATAGCAAATTTTAAATTACTTTCAGATGTTTATATAGATTGCGGAACGCAGGAACACAGGAAAACGGTATCGTTGTACCTAAAATTGTCTGCGATTTTCGAAATTAATAGCCAATTTCACCATGTTCAGTTAAAACTTACTTTTACTTTAACTTTCAGTTAACAAAATGTTTTGACAGTTAAAGGTGACAGTTAATTATAACTGAACTTCGTGAAATTGGTCGTAAAATGTACAAAAAAAAAATTTTTTTTTTGATAAGATTTTTTTTAAATACTGAAAATTTTTAATTAACATTTTTAATTTAAAATATATTACTTAGTACCTAGTATTTTCGTCCAAAAAATATAAATCTATTTCGAAATATTTAAAACTTTCGAATAAGTTGAAAACTTTTACATACATTCCAAATTTAATGTTAAAATTAATTTAAACAAAATTTTAAGCATCCAGAGAGTGAGAGATCACATTTTAAAAATTAAATTTTAAAATATGTTATGAATAAAAAAAAAGGATGAATTAATTTGTTAATTGCATACCTAAATAAGTAATGTGCTTTTGTCCTATTAAAAATGTTTACGAAAAGAAAACCCTTTTCCTATTCTATTAAAAAAGTATATGTATATATGTATATGTATATACATATACACATACATATACATATATTATTAAATTAGTTCTTACTAAACTAGTCTGAAAAATTTCTTTTACAGTTTTAAGTGTCCATCGATGATTGCCTTTTTTCAATTTTTAACTCTGTATGGGTAGGGGTCTTTTTGCCTTTAAGTATTATTTATTATTACGTATTATTTTTCATTTGATCTCTGTGGAACTGTTGTTGCATGAGATTTTCTTCTCGTCAGGGAAGCAAAATCAATGGTTTAAAATATGCCCGACAAAATATGGTAGCCGCTGATGGTGGTAAATCTTGATTACGATAGTACATGTTGCATTCTTTTTCGGTTAGTTTATCGAAAACAGCAGCATATTCACGATGGAATGTCGCCAAATCTACATTGGAACGACCGATAGCAGTTATAGCTAAAAATAATATATCACGATAGATTGAATGTGAACGATCAATGCCACTGTTCTTAAGTTTATGGCGTTCGTTGGCTAGTTTTTTAACAGGCATTAGTAGATCATTACAGCGTATTGCTGAAATGATTTGCTGAATAACGCTGTAAAGGGAAAGAGAAGAAATAATTTATAATAACCAAAGAAAAATCTGCATCAATACAGAATAAACCGAAATTTTGACTTTTTTTTTTGTTATACTTGTTATATAATATAATCAATTGAAGCACAGCCGCGAATAACGTTGTAAACGCCACATTTTGCAAAATCTTTTTTTTTAGCAGATAACCGTTAACCTTACTCTCTTACACAGTTTAAACATCAAATCAACCAAAACTATGCACCTTAACGCCTTCAAAATGGCGTACAAAGTGTCAGCCAGTGGAAAAACATTGCAAGTTACTAACAAAATGATGAAACCGAAATGGTTTTGCAGTGCGGAATAATGTTTTAAAAGCCTTTTGCATTAAAGTTTTTATTATCATTATTTTTAATAATAGAAAAAATAAAATTTTTAAAACAAATAATGCTGCCTGGTCAAAAAACGTTTTTTTGCTCTCCTGAAAAATTATTATTTTGTAACTTAAAACGTTTTTCGCGGCTGTGCTTCAATTCTTTCAACTTACTTTTTGTTTAATTGAGCTTGATCGGTAAGCAAAGCTTTGAGTAGAGGACTTGTGGGTTGTGTTTGTCTGTATAAAATATACATGGGTAAGCCGGCCTCACTGTGCAATTGTAGATTATCCCATAAACATTGAATTTTAACATGTTTTACCTTGCTCAAAGGATCACATTTGCTGTCATCCTAAAAAAAAACAAAGAGCCATTAAAAAAAATCCAAGGGCTTTAATTTTTATTTATTCGTTAAACATGTGTGTAATGAAACTCGTAACAAATGTCGTTTTTTCTTTAAAAAATTACTTACAAAAGTATTGTCAGGCTTTATATAAAAACTAGCTTAACCTGGTGTGCTTCGCTACCCCCATCGCACAGACAGGTATTTGGCCCTAAAAGTCGCTCAAAAGTATTTTTTTTTCCATTTAAAATTTTATATTAGTATTTTATTGGATTTAAAGGTAGATTAGGGTATTTCAGTGTAGAAAAAGGCAAAAAACATTATTATAAATCTTATTTATTCGTCACTTGTTACAGTAACGTATTTATTTTCAATATTAACGTTGCAAATGCCGTTTTCTTCTAGTAAATTTAAGACTTCAATCTTCTTTTTCGATTTGGGTTTCCTCATTCCTGTCAGAACGGGGCCTGATGTCAAAAGCAACCTGTTTAGCACATCTTGGTTGCATTCTATTCTTGAAAATTTTCTCGAATAATCCAGCCTGTATGTGCGAACATATTTATTACGGGAGAGTTGACCAATTGGCAGAATCGCCTCCCTTTTTACGGCTGCTCCATGGCGTAACACCTTGTGCAAGGTCGGTGACACAGAGTGAAATTGATAAAGGGAACCATACAATTCAGCAGTATCCTTAATTTTAATACCAAAGCACATGGCATCAATTATTATTTTTAACCGGTATATTAAATTTTTGTCAATCCCAGATATCTCTGCTGATCTTTCGTGTTCTTCAAAATAGCGGCGACCGGTATTCCCATCATTAGTGTTGCCTTCGGTATGTCCAACAATAAGCCCAGTTGGTCTCGAAAAAAATGACATTTTATTGAAATTCTGGATTAACCTAGTTTTCAAAGCCCATGTACTAAAAAAATCGCTAAAAATTTAGGGGTGGATTGGGGTGGCTGTTTTGTGCTTTTTAAATTTCTGGAGGATCTATTCTACAAAATACTACCAAATTTAAAGCTCAGAAATGAACAGAAATAGTTTGAAACCTCTGTGAAATAAGATGTGTGTTTTCTTTTTTTTTGCATTTGAAGCGCTTAACCATTAAGGGCAAAAGAACTAGTTAGTAATTAGAATCAATGTAAAACTTAAGTTTTAGATAAAGCACATACCTGATTGAACACAATCCGTAATAGAAACTAACACAAAATCTACTTTATCACCATAAAATGAATATTTGAAGACACTAAAGTTTTGAGCGTATCGAACAAATCATACGAACACGTTTTTCGAATGGTAACTTCCGACTGACTTTATGCAGCTGGTGAAAGGTTGAACTGCGCCATGTTGGTTCTATTGTTTCGAGAGATTACCTGACTTCTAAAAAATAACAGTAAAAAGGGTGTAGTGCTAATAAAAAAATGAATTTTGAGCGACTTTTAGGGCCAAATACCTGTCTGTGCATCGTTATAAAATAAAACTGAAAGTATATACAATATATATAATATATATAAACAAAAATTTATTTATAAAATTAGTAGCTGCTTCGTAGTAAGAGAATTCCGTGGCATTCAGTAGTTTCGTTTTATGGGGGTATTGCTCTCCCTCCGTCGACCCCGCCCATTTTTCTTTTAAAATTTACCATAATAGTGGATTTTACAACGTTTGAAGACTCTAGCTATCATAGCTCTTCAGTATCGCGATAATTAATATTTGCATCGTATGGGAGGTATTGCTCCCCCTGCGCCTACCCGATTTATTTTTATTTTCAAAAGTGAAGTATACCATTAGCATGACTTCTACAAAGTTTGAATATTCTCACTATAACAGTTCATAAGATATGCGATATTAAACATTGGCGTCCTATGGGGGTACCACTTGCCCCGCTCATATTTTATTTCAATTTTGGGGCTCAGAAGATCCAACTACCAAAAGTTCAACAAAATGCTTGCAGCGGCTCTTAAAATATGCGATATTTAATATTGGCATCCACGAAAAAATATGGCACCGCCCCTTTTTCCAATCACACCTTTTTGAACCCTACGACACATTAATTCAGAACAATAGCCTTCTGTGAATATTTGATGACGATCGGTTCAGTAGTTTATTAGATATCACGTTTTTTACTTTTTCTATAAAGGGGCGGATCCACGCCCACTTTTTTAATTAAACGTATTTCTATTAATGCCAACAAGATATATAAGAAAAATGGAAGTTTTTGTGAACGTTCATGAACGAACCTAAAAGATAATAGTATTTTTATGAAAGTGAAGTTTTGTGCCGCATACGCCAATTTTCTAAATTTATTTTTAAAAAGTAGCTTTTTGTGCTGCATGCGTATACTTACTGCTGTGTTTTGAGTTGTTTTCATTTTATTTTGCTTTTTCTTTAACAGCTTTTTTTATACGGCAATGAAGCGAAGCAAGAGTGAAATTTATTTTCTTGTTGTCAATTTGTTTTCATTTTGCTTTAACTACTTTTTTTTCATACGGCAATAAGGCAAAGCAAGAGTGAAATTTATTTTGTACGTTTTTGTATGAGGAAACAGTGGCTTGTAGAACAAAACAATACTTAATAAACTTTAAAATAGTTGAGATGGAGCAAAATTAACGCTTAATATCTTAGAAACCATACAAAATTTCAGAAAGGAGGTATTCAAAATAAACAGGGTTTAAAAAACTGCAGTCGAAACCAAAAACTGCCGAACAAAAAACGAAACTTTGTGTATAACTTTTCGCTATTTGAGTTGGTTTGACATCGACTGTTTATTGAATCAGACGTAAAAGCAACAGTTTTTTTTTTTTGCCAATGGCAAATGAAGAAGTGGAAGAAATGGCAGTTTTTTGTTCTTTGACTGCAGTTTTTTAAACGATGAAAATAAATATATCCCATACCTTAATTTAATTTACTTAATTTTTTTTAAATGGTCGGTAGGGCAAAACAATAATGAGCTGACGATATGACAATAATGCTTTTCAGCATGTTTTAAGTTAAGACTAACTAAATAAAAAAGTAATCAAATTCTTTAAAATTTATTTTAAATAATGTCACTTACTATTGTGGGTGAACAGAGATCAGGCAAATGTGTTTTACTCTCTATACGCTCCATTATCCATAACAGATTCCAATAGATAATGGGATGTTCATCAACAAAGTTGGGTTTTATAAGTGATAAATCTCCTTCCTGTGTTAAAATATTTTCGAGCTCTTTGCGCAAAACCAACGGATTTAGATAAGGTATTGTAAAAGTATCCGCTTTTAATTTATTATTGTCTTTTTGTGTGTCACTCACATTAAAGTTTACACTGAGAAAAGGTACAGTTAGTTTATTGCAAGCATGACATGTAGTATTTAGATTGGAATCTTCGGCCGACCAGCCGGACATGATTTCTTCATCATAAAGTAAAACGGAACAATTGTGGCATTGAGAGCATGAAGTCATTTGTATTAAAACATCATAGTCACTGGTCTCGTCCATATTCTTGTTAATTCCAAAAAAATTCAAAGAGTAATAATTAAAGACAAAAGTTTAAAATAATAAAAAAATAATGTTAAGGCTTAACTTACATCTTGTGGTGTGACATAAAGATTTTCTGGTAAAGCCAATAAGGCACTATTTAAATTCATTGTCGAGGTATTTTCCCCCAGAGGCACCAAATTATTATAACTCGACTTACGTGATTCACTTAAACGACTCCAAGGATGTTCTAAATCACTGGATACACGCCGTATTTTTAAAGTGCCATCTTCATGGGCAATCATATCTTCTTCGGAGACACCGTTGTCATTGTAACCTTGTATAGATAATGAAGATTTAACTGGTGTTGTATTTGCCGATATGGCTCCTTTGATTTCATCAAATTTGCGCGTAATAGAAGTAGCAGCATGCTTAATGCTGCTTAAGCTTCCTTGGATGATTTCATTCGATTTTTTACCACTAAAATTAGGACTACAGCGAAAACATTTAATTTAATTTAATTAGTTTAATATTAAACAATAAAATAGCTGAACGGAAACTTTATTTTCATTTGAACTTTTATATAAACCTGTTTCAGACTGTGCGACATTTGTATTAACTTTTGGTGTCTCTTTGAAAACTCGTATACGTTCAAACGTTGAGTTTTTTTGTTGCAATTTAACGTTGTACTATTAAATTTCAAAACGATACATATTTAATGGGAACATCTAATTGTTGCTTGAGTTTACATTTTACGCTACATTTTTTACTCCGCAAGCGTTTCTACACTCGTCGTCAACAATGAAATGTTTCTGTGCGACATGTCGCATAGTATGAAACAGGTATTAAGTAAAATTACGTTTTCACAAATTTTTATTTTAACTTTGAAAATATTAGGTCTGTTCAATAAATAAAAGATTTTCAACAATTATCTATACTAAGAGGTACATACTTGTCACAAGACACTAGTTTTTGCAGGCCCTTAAAAATTTAATTTATGAAAGAAATGGCGAACAATATTAAACTCAACAAGTTAGAGTGCTTTATTCGGCTGTGCCGAATCTTTGATACAATCCACCGACAGTTCGAATGTTTTAGGAATAATATCTATATAATGTCTATTATTAATTTATCTTTATAAAAACATACATCTGCATTAAAGTTGGTTGTGGTTAAGACTTTGTATATTAAATTATTGACCGACAATCAGAAAGTTGTATTGTTTTTTTTTTTAGCAATTTTTACTAGCTTAAGTAAAGTATAAAGATTCGTAACAGTTTAAGCCGAACTTAAATGATTTTCAGGAGGGGAATTTATATTGGAACCATGGTAAGCTATGAACCAATCATCCCAAAATTCTGCAGAGTGATTTCTGGTACTAAAAAACATAAATTTCAATACAGCGGAAAAATTTGTTTTATTGTTTGCAGTGAATTTCAGAAGGCTGCTTAAAAAGGATTTAAGGTTTTTTATGGACCGTATATCACAAAACTGCATAACATTTTTTCTGGCCATATGAAGCTATGTTGGAAGAAAGTTTACCGCAATATCTATATCTGCTACGGTTTTAGGCGTATTTAATTATTTTACCAGAGTGGGCTTTATAGGGTAAATTATGGACCGATCTTCACGAAATTTATTAGTGTGATTTCTAGTCATATAAAACTGTGAAGTATCAAATTTCATTCTGATAGCATTACTTTGTACGGTTTTAGGCATACTAAATTGTTTTCCGGGAGTAGGGTTTATATGGGGCCCAAGGTAATTTATGAACCGATCTTCACGAAATTTGACAGTCTCATTTGTAGTCCTGTTAAACTGTGACGTGCCAAATTTTGTAATGAAAGCATTATTTTTTATGGTTTTAGCGTACTAAACTAGTTTCCGGGAGTAGGGTTTATATGGGGTCTAAGGTAAATTATGGACCGATCTTCACGAAATTTTACAGTGTTATTTCTAGTCCTATAAAACTGTGACGATGAAAAATTTGTTATGATCGCATTACTTTGTACGGGTTTAGGCATACTAAATTGTTTTCCGGGAGTAGGGTTTATATGGCGCCCAAGGTAAATTATGAACCGATCTTCACGAAATTTGACAGTCTCATTTGTAGTCCTGTTAAACTGTGACGTGCCAAATTTTGTAATGATAGCATTATTTTTTATGGTTTTAGGCGTATTAAACTAGTTTCCGGGAGTAGGGTTTATATGGGGTCTAAGGTAAATTATGGACCGATCTTCACGAAATTTTACAGTGTTATTTCTAGTCCTATAAAACTGTGACGATGAAAAATTTGTTATGATCGCATTACTTTGTACGGTTTTAGGCATACTAAATTGTTTTCCGGGAGTAGGGTTCATTTGGGGCCTAGATTAATTTATCCACCGATCGTCACGATATTTTACAGCATCATTTCTAGTCCTTTTAACCTTCGCGAAATTTTACAGCGTGATATCCAGTCGAATAAAACGAATTTTTGCAAAATCTTAAATCATTCCGTGCATTGTTCCACCTTTTATGTTAGTTTTTGTAACAAAATTATCAATTATTTTTAGGTGGTGGTTCCACATTTTGATTCATAGCTCTGATCCTACTGAACCGATTTTGCTGGATTTCAATCCCAAACTGCTTAGGATAATTACAAGCAATTTGGCACCAAGTTTGTTCATTTCTTTTGAGTTGTTCGAAAGTGAGCGTGTTTTCAACAGACGGACTAAGCCCCATATAAACAATACTCCCGGAAAACAGTTAAGTACCCTTAAAACCGTAAATAATAACGCTAGCGTAACAAAATTTGGTACGTCACAGTTTTTTAGGACTAGAAATAACACTGTGAAATTTCGTGACGATCGGTCCATAATTTACCTTAGGACCCATATAAACCCTACTACCGGAAAACAGTTTAGTACGCCTAAAACCGTAAAAAATAATGAAATCATAACAAATTTTGGCTCGTCACAGTTTTATAGGACTATAAATGATACTGTGAAATTTCGTGAAGATCGGTACATAATTTACCCTAGGCCCCATAGAAACCCTACTCCCGGAAAACAGTTTAGTACACCTAAAACCATAATTAATAATGCTAGCATAACAGAAATTGGGACGTCACAGGTATAAAGGTCTAGAAATGACGCTGTGAAATTTCGAGATGATCGGTCCATAATTTACCCTAGGCCCCATATAAACCATACTACCGGAAAACAGTTTAGTCACCTAAACTGTGACAGTTTAAGATAATATTAACATCATACATATATTACACCTTAAACATTCGAACTGTCGGTGGAGGGTATCAAAGATTCGGCACAGCCGAATATAGCACTCTAACTTGTTTAATTTTTGCTTACCTTTTCTATATAAAAATTAAACGAGGCAAAATTTTTATATTCTGTGAATGGCAGTATGGTAGGAAATTTTAAAATAAAGATTTTGGTGTACATAACAGTAGCATTCTGTTAAGAAAAACTGCAGTTTTAGTTGAAATGATGATATGACTAAAGTTGTTTATTTGTAAATTTGCTTCAATTTTATAAATACATTAGTATAAAGTAAGAAGAGATTGATGTTGGTTTTTTATTTTTTCAAATTTGCTAAAATTGTACTTTTGTTGGAGTTTGGATGCGCTTTGTGAAAATGCTCGATGACTTGAATCAAATCATTTTACTCACTGTTTTCCATCACTAGTGTGTTGTTGACGGTTTTTAGAAGGCCAATTGCGCGTTCTGCAGGGTCGTTAACTACTGTTAAATTTATTGCAAACTGTTCAACTTTTTTGAAATTTTCATTTTCGCGCCAACAAGAAGATGGACTTTGAATAAAGTCATAATTGATTCCAATAATATCGAAACACATTTTTGTGCTCTCTGACACTAGGTCAACGATTTTGAGGTCGGCTTCTTTGAAAAAACACTTATAACGAAACAAATTTTGCTTTGAGCATTGGTTTAAGTGCACGTTAGCAACACATGCCGCTTCAAACGATATTTATTTGATACAACAAATCCAGCAATATAGGAAAATAAATTTTTCTGTGGCGGAGGCTGCTTTGGTAATAATGTCACGCCACTTATGGTATTTAAGTGAAATGGCAATTGGCCTATCTTTTTTTGATCCAAAGCAAAGAGAGCAAATTTACAAATAAACAACTTTAGTCATTTCATCATTTCAACTATAACTGAATGCTACTGTTATGTACACCAAAATCTTTATTTTAAAATTTCCTACCATACTGCATTTACAGAATAAAAAAATTTTGCCTCGTTCAATTTTTATATAAGAAAAGGGAAGCAAAAATTAAAAAAAAATATAAGTTCGTATTGAAAAATAAAAAACCATCGAACAAAATGGCAATGTTGCTTTAAGAAACATTTAGGAAATTAAATAAGCTTTCTAATGCATGTAATTAGGTTCAAAACCGTTAAGAGCTGCTTGAGTTAGGGGCAAATTACTAAAGCAAGATTTTTTCATTTTTTGAAAAAAGGCATTTTGCCTAAAAAAAAAACGAAAAAACGGTTTGAGAGACCACTTCCCGTTCATCAATATTTAAGTGTTATCCACTAAAATTCTTGGTTTTTAGAGTAGATTAGGAAAATCGATGTTCATGAATTAATTTCGAAAAAAGTATAAAAACTGAGACGGTCTAATCTATATTTTTGGCGTCACAAGCAAAGAGTTCAACAACATTGATAAAATGATTGCAAAAGATGTAAATATGGATACCATTGATTTTGATTTATCTTCACTCGTTTGGCGTTTGGGTTATCTGTCCTTCATGGCTGGATAAGATTTTTTAAGTGTTTTATGCGTTTATCATATAAGCTTTCTATTAAAAAACTGATACACAAAATCGCATTCAGAAAATTGGATTGATTGTTGACCAACCAAAATCAGGGTTTGAAAACCTCAACAATGCAAGGCGTGTTTTTAAGAATGCCGAAGTATCTGCAGAAATTACAAAAATTTATTTACAGTTGATAAAAAAGATGTAGTAATAGTCGTTTCTAGTGGTATTGAGGTCCATATTAAAAGATTACGCTAATGACACTATCAGGCTATTTGATAAAAATCATTCATGGGATTATATGCCTCCTACTCTACTTTATTCACGAGCTAGATATTATATAGCTTACACAATTGCCTTTTGGTCAACTAACTGATGAATTTGAGGAAGCAATATAAGACATGTTTAATAGATTAATTTATTTATCCATTTCGTTCAAGTTCTGATCCTTTCATTTCAAGCATGAGGAACAGTTGTGAAATAAAAATAAGGCAATTGCCAGTCTGCATTGAAGTTACTTATTCTTCCCCACAACGAAAATGATTGTGGTGACGTTGAATATGAAGATTATTTTTATGAATTTAATGACGAAATGAAATAATAATAAAAAAGCCTTACAATTCTGTTTTTTTTTTTTTAAATTATTGTTCTATTCAAATGTAATATTGAAAAATAAAAAATAATAATATTTTCTAATGTGAATTTTTTGAGTTCAATTTGTGGAATAATGGAATTTGGAGAAAAAAATCGGATTTTAATTTTATATTTCATTAATAAAAATGTGTATATATTAACGGTCTTATTCATAAAAAATAAAACAGGTTTAAAAAAGGTTTTGGAAATGAATTTTCTGTGAAAATTTGTTTAATAATCCTTTTAAAAAGCTTTTTTTTTTTAGCCCTTTCTGTGTCACTGTCCCAAGCTACATAACAGCAGGTTGAATTGGCTAGATAGTAGACTCTTGCGCGAACTTGAAGATGTCTAGGGCTGTGTGCTTGAAAATCTGACAATATTTGTAATGGGAATGACTGGCTACATGTTTAAGCACTATCTCACAAAGTAGTATGGAATACGTAAGACTTGTGATAGTTGTTGTTTCCGATTTTTATCTTCCACTACTTTCTCTATTCTATCACTAACTAAGGCGTCACAATGGACCATATTGGTCCCTAAGTGAGGGTGTGAAGTTGACTTCGCACCAGCCTTTCAAACTAACCTTACCTTACCTAACCTACATTCACCCTTATTGTGTTTGGCGTATTTAAAATACGCCTACGACAGTTTGGTAATAGATTAAAGGAAAAAAGTTCACGTGCTCTTTAATCTATTACGAAACAGTCGTAGGCGTACTTTAAATACGCCAAACACAATAATGGTGATTATTGATAGACTTTTTTAAAACCGTTAAAAGTATATTATCATTCAATTCAGAAGCTTCTTCAGAGTAATTGTAGTCGTATTTGTCAAAAACTGTTCGAATTACTTTTAATTATAAATTTAAAAATTTTGTTCATTCGAACAAAAAAAAAAAAAAAAAAAAAAAAATAAAAAAAAATGGTTGTTCGAATACTGAATAATTCTTTTTCGAATGAAAAACTTGGCTGTGTTAGTGAAAAACTGTTAGACTATTGCTTTCTTTTAACTTGCATGTGGCAACGATGGTTATTAACAATACTGCAAATCAAATGAATTATCATTTAAAACATTGTTAAAGCTCAGCGGCAAAACAGATGATTGTAGATTTGCAATTCCTTGTCAAAGTTTGCAATGTTGCATTTGGGAATACGTGACATTGTTGCACAGCAAAGCAAAATGCGTTAAGGAACGAAGCCTATATTTCAACCTACTGTCAAAAAATGAACTAAAGAAAGCAAAAACTAAATAAAAAAAACATTTGATTCCGTACGGAATGTGCGATTAGATTCGCACTTTGCTTAATGACAGTTTCATTTAAATGTTTCTTTAAGTTCAATATGGTTTGCCTCATATAATTTGCATGTATTCGCACATTTGCTTAAGCCAACTGGTTGGGCCTTTAACCAAATGTTTTCTTCTTCATAAACATGAATGAAAATAAGCAGCGCCATTTTTAAACGTTCATACTTCCTAATGAACGAAACGATCAGTGAACGTTTTGGTACTCTGTTTAAAATATAAGTAAAAATGCAAAATAAAATAATTTTAATTTCAAATTAGGATTCGAATTTTTGAAAACTAACTGCATATTATTTCACTAAATGCGAAAGAACTCGGGAGGATCTATGGTTCAACAAAAATTTATATTTTAGACATAACTTTTTTGTATATTTAATATGTTTTGCTAAAGATTTCCGGTCTTTTGATATATAAGACGCATTAATAGGCTATATTATGACAGCCCTAAAATATAAGTTTTTATACAAATTTGATATTTTTTAGCTCATTTTTGGAGTATTTTGGTCATAACTGGCTTATTTTTTAACCGATTTGACAAATTTATATACCGAAGTGTTAAGGAAGAACTTTATCATTAACTTGGGATATATAAAATTTTTACTCGGAAAGATCTATGGTTCAAGAAAATGGGTCATAACTTTTTTGTATCTGAACCGAATTTTCTGTACGGAAAGTACCACGCCCCCTTCTTTAATCCCGCCCACATTTTGGGGAATGCTGTGTATTGATAACCTTAATGTTTGTACCTATTTAAGAAAATTTGGCTCTTGTCGTTTTCCAGATATACAGAAAAAAAAGGAATAAAAATACAACAACAACAAGGGATTTTTGGAAAAAAAATTAGTGGTATATTGCTCATATCTCAGCCATTTTTGGACCGATCTGGTTGAATTTCAATAGCAAAATTAAAATGAGCATAACAACCAAGCCCCCATCAAACTTATTTCAACAGACGGACGGACAACCGAATTTGAACGTATCTTCTTATAAGGATCCAGAATATATATTTTATAGGGTCTTAAGATCAATATTGTAGAAATTACAAACGGAATGAATATACAGTAAGAGAAAATAATCTAAATACACCTCACAATTTTGCAATTTTAGGAAAGTTATAAAGATAATTAACCTTATAGCGGTTGACGAAATTTAAATGCGCCTGCGACTGTTTGGTAATAGATTAAAGGAAATAAGTTCACATTCTCTTAAATCTATTACACAACAGTCGCAGGCGTATTTTAAATTCGCCAACCACGATGAAAATAATAACAAAATGCTATTATAAAAACAATTATAACAAAAACATTAAAAATCGACAGAAAAAAGTCTATATACAGCGTGGTAACTCCATGCAGTAGGTAGAAAATTAAGAACAGAAAGGAGAAAAAACCGTTATTTTTTATTTAATTTGGTCTTAAAATCTCTCACTATCTCTAATTAATTTTACAAATTCAAGTGGAAGAAATAAAAAATCGGTAATTTTAGCCATAAAAATGGAAGGTAGAAGAGTTACCGATCTCTGTTAGATATACATATGTATTGTGGTCAGTGAGAGAAAGGAAGGTAAATCTTATGGCGAAATTACCAAAATAGTAAAGCGTAGTCGCGCAACAGTGCAGACAATACTAAGAAATTATGAAGCAACCAAGAGCACCGAAACTAAGCCACGCACTGGCAGACCAAAGAAGCTTTCGAGACGTGATGTTAGCAGTATGCTGAAAAAAGTGAAGCGTGTTCCGAAAGTTAGTGCCCCAAAACTAGCGGAACACCTATAAATTGTTGCAATGTTCCTGTTACACAGAGAACAGTTATAAATATTTGCACCATAATGGTTTTAAAAGCAGAGTGGCCCGAAAAAGGCACAAATTTCTGCGAAAATCGTAAGCTTCGGCTTAAATTTGCTTGGGCACATCTTAACTGATGAAAGTAAGTTAAACATTTTCGGTATTAACGGAAGATCAAAGGTTTGGAGGAAGCCTAACACTGCATTGGTCCAAAAAATATTATACCAACAGTAAAACATGGTGGCGGCAGTGTTATCTGGAGTTGGTCGGTTAGTCTTTGTTGATGGTTGTTGTTGTTGTTGTTGTAACAGCTCGACTGGTATTGTTGTTGGTGTTGCTGAGTTGACAATCTTTGGTCGGCGCAATTGATGCTCCGAGGGTTCCCGTACGTAGACCCAATTGTCGCGGGATCGCTAAGGCCTTGGTAATCAATGGATTCTCCAACAAGACAACGACCCGAAGCATACCGATAACGTTGTACGAGACTGGCTTCTATATTATGCACCGAGACAATTAAATTTCTCACACCAAACACCTGATTTAAACCCTATTGAGCATAACTGGGATGTTTAAGAGGAAAAGGACTTAAAAGTTTGAGTTTGGAATTTTAATTTGAATTTATATCTTTAGATTTTTCCCTTAAAAAATTAGGATTTATCTATTTTCTTTTGGCAAATTTTTATTATACCCTTCACCACAGGTGTAAAAGGGTATATATAAGTTTGTCATAACGTTTGTAATTTCCACAATATTGATTTTAGACCCCATAAAGTATTTATATTCTGGGTCCATATGAGAAGAGAAGTTGATTTAACGATGTCCGTCTGTCCGTCTTACGTTTGATATGTGTTTTCCGGATAATCCAGACATGATAGCGGCTAGGTTGTTTTACATTTATGTTACATACAGTCCACCATTTCTTGCTATTGAAATTCAGCCAGATCGGTCTAAAAATGACGTAGATATGAGCAAAAAACCACGACTACCTCAAAATTTTTCCAAAAATCTCTTGTTGTTGTTGTATTTTTTTTATTTCTGTATATCTTGAGAACGGCAAGAGCCAAAGTTTCCAAATTAGGTACACACATTTAGGTTGCCAATACACACTATCCTACAAAATGTGGGCGGGATTGGAGAAGTGGGCGTGGTACCTCCTGTACAAAAAAAATTTAAATTTAAGGGCTGCCATATGTCCTATGGATATGACTTATATATCAAAATATCGGAAATTTTTAGTAGAACATATTTTATAAAAAACTCGGGAAAATCGGTTCAGATACAAAAAAATTATGACCAAAATTAAATTTTTTTTTTTAAATACCCAACTTTCGGGAACCATAGATCTCACCGAGTCCAAGCTTTATAACTAAAGTAAATGGTAAATTTCTTCTTCAACACGTCGGTATATAAATCTGCCAAATCGGTTAAAAAATGGTAGAGTTATAACCGAAATACTGAATCCACAAAAATTACTCTTTTTTATAATTAACTTTGTTAAAATATATATTTACAAGTTTATATAAATGTTTATATATAAATATAACTTAAGTAAATGGTAAAATTCGTCCTTAACACGTCGGTATATAAAACTATCAAATCGGTTAGACAATGGGTAATTTATGAGCAAAATACTCCAAAAATGGGCTAAAAAACATCAAAATTTTTATAAAAACCTAAATTTTAGGGCTGCTATACGTCCTATGGATATGACTTATATATCAAAATGTCGGAAATTTGTATGAGTTATAACAGAAATACTGGGGTCTAATCACCGCATACGATATCGAGCAAAATTCATCGAAATTATTTATTTTGGTATCTTGAAACTCGATATCGAATGAAATGTATTGAATTTGAAATAATAGCATTCGACATCGAGTAACTCGACATTACATTTATCGAGTTTTCATTCGATACGCCAGTGTCTATCGTATGCAAAAAAATTCAATAGTTTATTCGATACGATAGTATCGAATGCAGTGTTTAGAACCCTGAATTCCCGAAAATTTCTCTTTTTATACCCTTCACCGAAGGTAAAAAGGTATATACAATATTGATCCTACACCCTATAAAGTACATATATTCTGGGCCCTTATGAAAAGCGAAGTTCAAAACCGGTTGTCTCTTATTTAAAAAAAAATATTTACCAGTTTTATTTAGTTTTTGTCTAGTTGCTCTGTATTCTGCTCGCACAATGGTGAAGGGTATATAAGATTCGGCACAGCCGAATACAACACTCTTACTGTTTTTTAACTAGAAAAGTAAATGAACAGACCTAACTATTTTAATAGTTATAATAAGTTTGTATTGTCCTAATATAAAACCATAATGAGTTTTAAAGTTTCTTATTAAATAAAGTTTATATAAAAATAATGTTAAAATAAAATGAATTTTATGCACAAATGTTTTATTACATATGTATATCTAAGAAAGACAAATCATAAAACAAATAAAACTTAAACTATTAAAGCATTTTAATATTAGTTACATAATAATTAAAAAAAAAAAAAATACCAATACAAATGAAAAAAGGAAATTTAACTAAAAACTATTGGACAAACTGTACAACTTTACTGTTTTGTGTTTTTTTTTTAACGATTTTAAGGTTTATGTGTTTGCTACCACCCACCACCTTTTCCACCTTCACCATCGATCGTATTTAGTATAGTTTTAATAACAAAATTTAAAACATTAACATAAGCTTTATTATGGCCAAATTTTTTAAATAGTTTTTTTTTTCTTTAAAGATGGCCACAATTTTTTTTATCTTTTGTGTAAAATTCAACACTTACCTCATGTAGCTTATATTTTCTATAATATTGGTGGGCAATTTCAAGTCTTTCTTAAAGGACAAGCGTGCAGGTGAATAACGTCTACGAAAACATTTAAAATTTTTTTTGTTGATTTATAAAACAAATTAAAAAAACCATTGAATTTTTGACAACGAAACAGTGGAAAAAGATTTTACATAAAATATATAAATTAAAAAATTAAAACTAATTAAATAACAAAAAGGAGTGTGAAATTTTATACAAATTAAAATAATGTTATGCCAGTGATAAATTGATAATTGGAGAAGTGTTAATCAAAACCTGTTTTAAAGAAACTTAAACGAACTCATCTTTTAAAATTTTGTATTGAATGAATAACAATTTATTAAACTTTTGTTTTCTATACAGTTTTCTTGCAAACAATTCCGTTTCAGTTTTTTTTTATTTTAACAAGCAGTAAAATGTATAAAAATTTTAAATTCTTGTTTGAATTCGATTGTATTTATAATTTTAAACAGAACATAACGCACTTGTTCAACAATAGTGTAATAACTCAACATTTTTATTTCTTCACTTATTGGAAAAAAATTATATTTTGTCTACTTTTTGGTAATGAAACGGTTGGTTAAAAAAATTTTTTTTCATATGCCTAAAATGTAAAATTAAATATGGATTTGCTTCTGCAGAAAATTTTTAAATTTTGAGTTAATACAGTATTTTTGACAGGGCTAGCAAAAACCCGGGTTTTTTAATTGGGTTTTTCGTGTAATGGTATAATAATAATTGGTCTAAGCAATGTTGCCAACTCAGCTCTTTTAGGTATAGATCTAGCAAGAAAATCTTCAATATTTTTTTTATGGCATCATCATCAAATGCATGGATCGTTAAAAGAAAAGCTAGGCTTAAATAAGTTCTTACATATATGCCTCAACTGCCAAGTGATTAATTTTTGAACTTTTATGCCCAAATAAGATCGGAACATATAAATCTATTTGACAATGACATTCATAGAATTTTAAATAACGTTCAATTGTATATAGAAGCTTTGAATATCCAACAAATGTTACTCAAAGTTCAAAAATATCTAAATGCTGTACAAAGTGACTCCGCTACAATTGCAACTGTCATAGATGTAATTTGTTGAACAATGATATACTACTGTCAAAACGGAATTTTGTTGAAACGCGTACTTACTCCAACTCATTATTTGGCGAATGTGATGCATCCCAAACATATACATAAGTATGTGTGTATACAAATTAATTAGTCAAGCAAACGTAGATAACAGAAGAATGTATGAGTCAAAAGCACCTCTCATTTCTTGCACCTTGTTTGGCATTTAAAATTTAAGTTGCAGAATATTTTTCACAATAACGGTATTCAGTTCAGATTTTATTTGATTGAAAAAATGGAAAAAGCACACAAGGAAAAGTATTTACATTAAAAGCTGCAATTTAAACAGCCTTAAACCAAGTGTAAACAATCAGGTTTAAAAGTTCTAACATTGCAGTTTTTTCCCATTTAACATTATTTTTATATTTATAATATTCTAGCTTAACCCGTTGCGATTCGCTACAATGCTTTAGCCAACTTTGAAGACTCTCCCTTTAATAGTTCTTCAGTAGAGAGATATTTATTTTTATTTTCAAAAGTGTAGTATACCATAAGAGCGACTTCTACAAAGTTTGAACATTCTTACTATAACAGTTCTTAAGATAAGAGATATTAAACATCGTCGTTCTATGGGGGTACCACTTACCACGCTGCTATATTATTTGAAGATCTTACTACCAAAAGTTCAACAAAATGCGTGCAGCGGCTCTTATTAATATTTCTATATATGAGGGGTACTGCTCCTACTCTGTCTACCCCGCCCATTTTTATATTGAAATTTCTAGTTTACCATAAAAGTAGCTTTAACCACGTTTGAAGGCTGTCCCTTTAATATTTCTTCAGTTGAGCAATATTTAATTTATGCATCCTACGGGAGGTGTTTCCCCCTGCGCCTTCCCGCTTTATTTTTATTTTCAAAAGTGTAGTACACCATTAGAGTGACTTCCACAAAGTTTGAACATTCTCACTACAACAGTTCTTAAGATATGCGATATTAAACGTTGGCGTCCTATGGTGGGTACCTCTTCCCCCGCTGCTATTTTGTTTAAATTTTGGGGCTCAGAAGATCATACTACCAAAGTTCCAACAAAATGCGTGCAGTGGCTCTTATTAATATTTCTATCTGTGAGGGATACTGCTCCTCCCCTGTCTACCCCGCCTATTTTTATATTGAAATTTATAGTTTACCCTTTTAGCAGCCTTAACCACGTTTGAAGACTCTCCCTTTAATAGTTCTTCAGTTGAGCGATATTTAGTATATGCATCCTATGGGAGGTATTTCGCCCCCTGCGCCTACCCGCTTTATTTTTATTTTCAAAAGTGTAGTATACCATAAGAGTGACTTCTACAAAGTTTGAACATTCTCACTATTACAGTTCTTAAGATATGCGATGTTTAACATTGTCGTCCTATGGGGGATTCCACTTCCTCCGCTGCTATTTTATTTTAATTTTGGGGCTCAGAAGATCCTACTACCAAAAGTTCAACAAATTGCTTGCAGCGGCTCTTAAGATATGCGATAATTAATATTGGCATCCTATGGGGGGTACCAATTCCCCTGCCCCTATCGAAAACAATAAGTAGCCTATTTTATTTTAAGGGCTCACGTGATGTTACTGTAAAAATTTCAGGAAAATCGGTTCAGTAGTTTCGGAGTCTATAAGGCGACAAACAAACAAACATACAAACATTTTTCATTTTTACATATATAGAAGATAGAAGATAGATAGATTTCCATTAAAGACGTAATAATAAGATGACAGGCTGTTTTACTTTATTTGACACGACAAATACATACATACATATGTACATAATCACACATTAAAATTATAATAAAGACATTCAACATGAGTGCAATTTTCCGTTTTCCTTTTTTTGCAAAATGGTCAAAAATTTAAAATTTTTACCAGCTAATTTTTACGATTTTTTCGCTTCAGTTATAAATTGCCCTGGTAGTTCAGCATCAATAGAAAACATTTTCCCCCTTATTGTTTAATATAGAATAACCATAGAAATCGTCTTGAATTGGAAAAAGCATTAGCTCTTGTTAAAATGTATCGACATTTAAAATCTGAGCCACTTTTTATGTATAGGATTTTAACCTTAATTTCGGCCTTTTTAAGATCAAATTCAGGTATTTAAAAAACAAATTAAGAATTTTCGTATTTCAATTGAGTATTTTACAAATCATTTTCCGCATTTTTCAAATCAAATTCATTTTAAAAAGCCTGATTTTAGTTTTTAAAAGGAATTAGATTCAAATAATTAATAAAAAAGATTGCTAGGACAAGGGAGTAAATTTTATGCATTTCTTTTTGGATAATATTGTTTTAAACTGAAAAAAGTGTTTCTGTGGATAGTTTAGGTCTTTGGCCTGGTTTCTTTGGGGAATTGTATACAGAAAATATAAAAAAAATCACAGTTTTCCACAATTTTTTTTTTCAAACGTAAAGTAGTTTTATGAAAACAATAAATTTACGCTAAATTTTGACTATACGATTCTCTATACCAATAACGCCCATTTCTCATATTCCTATACTCGCAAGTATATGCCAAGCATTTATGTTGCTGTGATGTCTAAACACGTACACCATAATAACACTGGTCTACAAATTTGGAAAAAAATTGACTGCAGAAACGAAGCATGTTTTTTAACTAAACTAAGAGCCAGTTTTTGACATAAAGATCAGCGATTAAATTAGAACTAATCTTTGAAATTCGTTTTTGGGTAGTCGATTATTTAGGCCCTGAATTTGTAAACGCAACGCAATCCCAAAAATAACATTGAAAGCAAAAACAATGTCAAAATTTTTTCAAAATTTTGTTGTTGCTTTCTACAGAAATACATATTGCGTTTAAAAATTATCAACGCCACAAGATATGCAGCGTTTAAAATTTAAAAATTCAATATTCATTTCTGTAGAAAACAACAACAAAATTATGAAATATTTTCGATTTTGATTTTGCTTTCAATATAATTTTTGGCGTTGCTTTTGCGTTTTACAAATTTAGGGCCTTAATTTTGTTTCCAAGTTTAAACGCCCAAAGTAGGCAGCTTATAAAAGGAAAAATTTTTTTTTTTTTTTATTTAAAATTGTATTAAATATTCCACCTCGTAAGATAAAATATTTCTTGATTATTTTGCTTCTTTTTCTATTTCATATATTTATAAATATATTATATTATATAACACAATACAAAATTATCGCCTTTTCTTCTTCTTTTTCACGTTAAGAACAGTAATTTGATGACAATTTTCGACATTTGTTTTAAACTGCCATACTTGTACATAAAAGTATTGTCAATTCATATGGCAATGCTAAAATCTTTAACCTTTCACTTAAAAACGCCAAAGAGGATTTAGGCTAGATTAATTTTATTATAAGATTAACAAATCTTACTATTGATCCTGGTTTAAACTCTAAGTAAAAAACCCGCTCTAAATGGGTGCGCTGAATTCGAAACTGGCATTAAAATTGGGCTATTACGTCTTGTTGATTTTTTTTTCGCATGCTGGCAATACTGTTAAACAGTCGATACTGACACTACAATTTCACAATTATTTATTTGACAGAAGCCCACATTCATTCTAAGTCTTCATAATAGCAGCGTTTAAGCATGTCAGGGAGATCGTGTGTGACTGATTAAAACTATTTTTGCTTTGTGTGCGGTGAATATTTGGTTGGAAAAAAAGAATATGCAATATCAGAATCAGGGTTACCGTTGGAAATTTTCGAAAAGGGTCACCAAAAAGCGTATTTTCTAGAAAAAGGGGTCAACAACAAAATATTTTAATAAAAAAAGGGTCAAGGTTTTTAAAAGCAGTATTTCCCATTTTAATATATGTATATAATAAGACCAAGATTTTTATGGAATGCCCTTTCCTGTTTTTAACACCTTACAAAAAGTTTTTTCGTCATCATTATAACTCATATTTTTAATACTTTTAATTTTATGTTCCGGCATTTTCTTTTTTTAACCGATTTAGCGATTTCAAATACATTTTTGCGTTTCAGCAATTTTTAAAGAATTTTTTCATTCCTGTTAGTTTTGGGGACTTTTATTCAATTTTATGGCGATATTTTTGCAAGCTTTTACGAGTTTTTAAATTTTTGCGAAGCTTTGTTGCTTTTTGAGGCAGTCGTCGCAGTTTTAAAAATAGCGCCATATATAAACCGAATCACCTATTTTACAGGGCACTCTTAACATTGTCAATATTAAAGGGGGCGATAAATGCAATGTTTTATGCCATTTGTTAGAATAAAACATGCAACCCTTTTGGAGAGCAAAACACCAAATCGCATTGTTTAAATTAAATGTACAATTTTTTTCTGAAAAGAAACCACCATAAGCTATTCTATAAATAAAAAAGATCAAATATGTATATGAGCTATGTTTGCTATTAGGGAAATTGTACTTAAAGTTTCATTTTACTATCGAAAATTTAATTTAGAAGCCGTAAAAATCTTTTAACAAAAACTTTTTACGAATACTAACTACTTTTTGGGAATGTGCGTTCTATATTTTGTTACTAATGGCGATTTCTTCTCTGAGAAATATGTTGCATAAATGTTACATGCTCTATCTCTTTTGTGTAGAGCATGTAACATTTATGCAACATATTTCTCAGAAAAGAAATCGCCATAAGTCTTCACTTGAAGTCCATTCCTCCATCTCCGCTTCTAACAAATTAAGAGAAGAAAGCATTGAATTGTAAGTTTTTAGTTTGAGTCTGTCCCAAAGTTTGTTTTAAGCAATGCTTATTTCGAAAACATATGTTTAACACTGTTCAGCAGTGTTGACTAAAAACAATATGTGAGTGCCATTTCCAAAAAGGGTCAAAAAGGAGCACAAAATAGTGAAAAATTATAATAATTATAATTTGTTGCTTTTACGCCAAATCGTGGGCGCATAGTGCCAAAGTGAAAAATTATACATAAGGATAATTTAAAAAAAGGGTCATAAAAGGTATCAAAACCGTTGAAAAAGGGCAAAATTGATACTTTAGTATCACAACGGCAACGCTGATCAGAATCATTAAAATATGCATATTTACATTATTTGTGTTAAGCAGTCAGAAAATTGGACAAACCGTAGACCCCGACGATGTTTTGCATATTCTTCATTCGCATTTAGATTTTTTTCCAAAAAAAAAAAAAAAAAAAACCAAGTGCAGTAGTGCGAACAAGATTTAATGAAAATTGAAAAAATTTATCAAGGATTTTGAGACAAAAGCATGCTGGACTTTAATACGTGAAACCGAACCAACAAAATACAAACGACGTCCAAAAAACGTCTCACTTTTGAATTTCATTGATTTTTAAATAAACTAGTGATTTTTTTTTTTTTTTGTAAGAAACGAATAAAAACATTTTTTCGTATCTCGAATACCTGACGTGATAGAGAAAAGCCAATTACAGATTCGAATTCAGCCCACCAAATTACCAAAACCTTGTTGGCTAGTGTAATATTCGTATGTATTCCAATTATGAACATTCGGTTGTTGTTTTGTTTACATTTCAACAAAGAGAACAAATAAATTGCCATGTTTTCCTGCTTCTACCACATGTACATAATTATGATTGTTTGTCGCCCGGCATTACTGCTTTGATATGAAATTACTTTAACATTTGATATCAAGCACAATTCTCAAACCTTATTCCATTGTTTGATTTTAACATGTAAGTTCAAGTTGATAATAGTAATTTAAATACATATAAACATTTGACATACAATGTTTTATGAATTTGATATCAAATGTTATTCTAAAATCAGTGAGAAAAAATGTCTTTCAGTCGAGCTGGCAATTTTTGTTTGAAAACGTTGTTAGAAAAAGCATTATCCGTCCATTGTTAGACAACAATATATTTAGATATCTAATTGGCATATAAATGTCTGACGTAAGAAGCTTATTTCTTATTGTCTGTGAATAAATAAGTGAATTCGCCTTTACCCTGCGGCCACACGGTCAAGTTGTTCTTGATAATCTTTTACATATACTGCTTGTCAAAATTTACATAAATTGAAAGCTGTGACGTAGGCTGCATTTAATTTTTGAGCAATTTACTTTCAAGATGTCATCAAGAAAACAATTTATAAAGATAAACGAAAAATTTGCTCACTAACCTTGAAATCAGCTGTTTTCTTGGACGTAAATTGAAACACTCACTGGCAAGAGAATTTTAAAGGCAAGTTCGTATCAATTTTTAAAAGTATGAGTGTATTGGTAAAAAAAGTGTGAGTGTATTAAAACTTGATAGGCAAAACTTGATCGTGTAACCCTCAAGTTAGAAAACCTTAATTTCTTGTGAAGTGTGGTATTTTAACAGTTGGTATTTGGTATTTGTGAAAAGAGTGCAAATAAAACGTTAATTTTGCAAATTTTAAATTTACAGAAACAGTAAATGTGTATTTTTTTTTATCAATTTAACACTGCAGTTTAATCAAATAAACAGCCATGATATCTAATGGCGTTTTCTTTTCGAAAAAAAAACTGTTGCATAAGTGTTACATTTGACTTGGCAACATTTTTAAATGCTCCCCTAATTTTTAAGAAGTGCTTCATATTTTACGTTTACAAAAGAACACAGATTTCGGCATTAAACAATAAAGTACAATTAGCGCAAGGCAAATTCAATTACAGGTGGTGGCAAGACTACAACAATCCAAAGCCAACATAAACAACAAATGTATTTTGTATTGCATTGTTAGTGTTTACGGCTCGAAATTGCCACCACCTTGTACTGAATTCGCCTTGATCTAGTGCTGCACTCATGCCCCTTTATTTAAAATGAATGTTGAACATGTAGCATTTGCATTAAAAAATGTAAAAGGCAGAATAAATGCAGAATTTTGCTCAGAAAAGAAAACGCCATAAGGCTTAGACATGTGCTTCGATCGGCAGGAGAGGGGCCATTAGAAGTACTCCTCAGGCGGCCCTGGATGTTATTCTACAGGGTGGCGCAGAATAAACTATATGGTTTGAATTCTTTATAACTATGTATTTTAATTATTATTCTTTCTTTGTTTTTTTTTTTTGAGCATTTTGTGAAGGAGACCTGGGGAATTAATTATGAATCATGACGCGATCGAACAACGTACAAAAATAATTGAATTTGATTTTTCAAACCAATAGTCTGTTGTGTGGACACAGCATGCATATCCTTATTTCGCGCACAAGCGATTTTAACTGGGCTCTACGTTCACCAGATTTAACAACTTCTGACCGGTTTCTTTGGGGATATTTAAAAGAAAGTGTGTACGTTAACAAACCAAGAACCATACTCCAATTAAAAACTAACATTCGAAATGAAATCATGGCCATTACACCCGAAATTTTGCGAAAAGTTATGGAAATAATGATAAAAAGAGCACGTATGTGCGAAGCAGAAAATGGGCATTACTTACAGGATATAATTTTCCAAAGCTAACTGCAAAATATTAATATTATACTGTGCTTAAAAAAAAATATTATAATAATCGCATTAATAAAAAAGTTATAAAGCATATAGCTCATTCTGCGCCACCCTCTACATCTTCTGCCTATTGAGCAGTATGTAATGGAAGTGGCAGCCAGGAGCATTGTTAGACCGATTGAGTTAGGACTGTTACGAAATTTTACGCAGGGTCACTCACGGATCTTGAGTGAGACTGTGGCGGATGGTTATTGCCTATGGTCGCACAGTTCCACGGATTATGTGGGCGCTAGTGTCGATTTTGGGCGTTTGCTGGGGGTAATATTGCCGTTTAGGAAGAACTGGTCAAGTAGGAACAGATTGTATACTGGATTTGTCATTTTCACTGATGGCTCGAAGAAGGCGGGCACGGGTGCGGGGTCTACATTGGTGATCTGGATATCAGAAGGTCTTATAGGCTTCCTGACAACTGCAGTGTTTTTCAGACAGAGGTTCTAGGCGTCTTGAGGGCCGTGGAATTGGTAAGGGGAAACATTCCTAGGCTCTCGGAGGTCACTATATATGTGGACAGCCAGGCGGCTCTTAGGGCCTTGATGGGCTGTTATATGAACTACAAGCAAGTGGATGATTGTAGAAGTGCTCTGGGAGAAATCTTAGAGGAGTATGTGTTAGGGCTATAGTGGGTACCGGGTCATTGCAACATCGCTGGCAATAGGATAGCTGATGAGTTGGCGAGACAGGGCTCGGAAGTGGCGGTCAGGCCTCCAAAAGGCTTCCTATTTGAAAAGATCAGGGAATCGGTTTTGAGCGGGACTAACCAGGCCGGCGGAACCGAACGGACTGCCGGGTATCAAGAGTAGGGCCTGCGTTAGAACCATGATATATATCATTACGGGCCACTGTATATATAACCTGTCGGATATGACCAGGTTCTCTGAGGATCCGGTGAAGCTGGATATTGTTGAGCCCATTTTGTGTCAATGTCCCAGGCTGCGGAACGGCGGACTGAGGTGGCTAGATAGTAGATTATTTGGGTTGCAGGTTCGAGAATCGTACGGGGTTCGTAATGGGAATGACCAGGCTGCGCAACAGGAGGCTTGATACGGCATATACATAGGGCGGTTTTGTTTTGTTTATGCCCGTGATTTCTACAAATAGGTATCTGCCTGTGTATAGACATCTATGGTGTAACGGATTTTTCATAATTTTATCACGTCCCAGCGGGAAAACTCAGAAGACCTTCTTACTTCAGGCCTTTTTAAAGGCCTGCTTAAAAATTTTTTTGATTTAATTCATATTCTTACGTAACAGCTAAAGAATGCCTCATAGAAGGCCTCGGCTCTTTGGTATGAGAAGCGAGAAAAGAAGGAGTAACATTTTTTGTTTTGTTTTTTTTTTTGCACAAGCAAAAGCAAAAGAATTCAGATCCCTTTACAAAAACAAAGTAAAATATGCTGTAAATCATTTAAGTTGAAGTGAAAAAGAGAAAGAGTAAAATTTTTTGTTTTGTTTTTTTCAGATCCCGTTATAAAAACAAAGTAACAAAGTAGGTGCATATTAAAATACAAAATAAAAACAATAATGTAAATCATTTTAGTTGAGTTTTGTCCATTAAGGAAGATAGGTACTTGTGCTTAAAAGTTTTTTTTTATTATAGGTATACTTTTATTTACAATGTTTAGCAAATTTGATTATTTCAATAAAAAAAATAGGTATCACATGTGTTATTAAACCACAATAAGTTTAATAAAATATATAAACATACGTTATATGAAGCCTATTCAGTCTTCTAATTTCATTTGTAAGGAAATATTCCTTAATGTTTTAGACTGATAGCCCTTCAATATGACCTTTAATGCATTTGTAGAAGGATGGTCTGAAAGGAGCCATTAATTGAAAGGCCTTTTAACATACCTTTCTTAAAAGCCCTTCAAGATAACCTTTTTGCTAAGGCCTTTTGAAAGTCATTCTCTGGAAAGCCTTCTAAGAGCCATTTATTTGAAGGCCTTTAAGAAGCTCTGGGGAAGAATGGAAAGCGGAAGGCCTTCTCCGCAATGTCAACGCGTGTAAAAAAGATATGAGTATGGAATGGAGCGAGAAGGCCTTGTTTATCCAAAAGAAGGGGTACAGAGGCCTTCTGGAAGGCCTCCGTACTCCTTCTTTTTCCCGCTGGGGTATGTCTTACCTACTGGTTAAACTATAGTATATTTTATATAAATTGACTTTTATTCGACCTTTATAAAATTTATTATTATTATTATTTTATTAAGCTTGAGGTCTCTTTTTTTTAAAAAATATTAAATTTATTGAACCAATATTTCGGCACTCCGTTGTGTGCCTTCTTCAGGGTTTTTTTCTTTAATTTTTGACAAATAATAACAATTTTAACAAATGAAATAAATTTAACCAAATTAACCAAAGATCCCATGCCCTAAAAGTGTTCCTTCCCAGAGATATGCGCGTTTGGCTCAGTGATGGTACACCAAAGATACACGTATTTAAATCTTTAAAATGGCTCTCCTGAACAAACCCGCTTTTTGCCCTTAGGTCCCTTTCTATTTTGCGCGTCACATAAACTTTTTAGTTACATATTAAATTAACGGCTGTCTTAGCATTAGCTATACATAAAAGATTTAGGCCCGATTTCACGACTTACCGATAGTTAAAAGTTGACTTTAACCAGTCTTATAAAAAGTGTTCCATTATTAAAATTTAACTTTAACCTAAAGTGAGCGATAAAGTAAATTAAGGTTCGTCTAGGGTGTTCAATCGACTAATTATTGTTCGATTAATCGAACAATTTTAGACGATTAATTGTTCGAATAATTTAAAATTGCTAATTTCGATTAAAGGATTAATCGAAGAATTTACACCGATTAATCGAATGATAACAATATATAATATTTCTGTTAAATGTATAATTTTTCATTTCGATTTCTAGAACGCGCCCGTATATTTTAACAAAATAGTTCATGTGTTTCTCTAAGAGGAAATTATTTGAAGAATCATAGCGGATAGAGGCATAGAGGATGGAATGTTCGTGAAAAGTAGCAAAAAATCCTCTCTTAAAAGTTAAGTGCCTGAAGTGAAGCAAAAATTTGGAGCTACATTGACAAGTTTTATTTGAACAATAATGTTTATTTACTCAATAACTAATTTATAAAATTTCAAATTAAGAATTATTCGATTAATCGATTAATTTTAAAATTTTATTCGTTTAATCGAATAAGTAAAAAATGCCAAATATCGATTAATCGTTTAATCGAACAAAAATAAAACCCGATTAATTGAACACCCAAGGTTCGTCCTACCTGGTAGGTAAAAGTAAAGTTGTAATATTGCTTATCTACGATTCTTGACCCTCGATACAATGCTCGATTATTTCAAAGACGATCAACTTCAATCGTATCGAAAAAGAGTCTTTCGATCTTCTTAACATGTCTCTGCATTCCGAAAGTGTTGAAAACACGGTCAACCCTACAGGTGGTACAAGTTCTAATAAGTCTAAAAGAACTATGATATAATTCTGCTAAAAAAGAAGTCGAAAGATACCGTAGATCTTCTTATATTTCTAGAGACGCAGATCCGCTTGTTTACGATCGCAATAACATGTTATACCCAAACTTAAAGAAAATGGCGCTGAACTTCTTTTGTTCTCATACGAGTTCTGTCGCATCTGAGAGACTATTTTCCATTGCAGGTCTGGTTCAAACTGACTTTTTTTATACAAAAATCTTATTAATGTAAATTTCTTACGCTGTTATTTTTGTAAAAAATTTTTATTGTTAATTAATTTTATTATGAATTCAATACAGCCAAATTATGAATAAAAATTTTCCGGGATTTTTCTCCCTTTTAATTTTCGAAAGAATAATAATGCATTCATTGGAATCGAGAAGGTTATTGTATGGACACCATAATTTTGATTACCACGTATATTCCCTCATTTGCAGTACAAGGAATATATTAAGGGTATTCACGTCACAAGTTGCACCCTTGCAAAAAAGTAAAAGTGCAAAAATATAACAACAACCACAGAGACAATTAGTTGGTATGTTTTTGCACTTTTGCTTTTTTGCAAGGGTGCAACTTGTGACGTGAATACCCTTATTGTTTCTGTTCGTAACAATAATTCCTGCTTTTTCTTCTGTTCGTGACAATACTTTAACATATTTTCTTAATAATAATTCGTTATGAATTATTAAATTCATTCTCAGAATCCATAAAATAATTAATTACAATCTCAGGACATGTTCTGTATTTAAAGTAATGAGTTCTAGAATCAAATATTAATCAAGATATGTATTGCATTCAAGATTCCTTTTGATTACATTTTTCTGCTTGGTTATTTCAGAAAGAAATACATAATCCGTTTAAAATTTTTGAAGAAATTTGCATTTAAGTCACATCATCTTTTTTAAAAACACAAATAACGGTTATTTTGGAATACCTCAAAAACTGTTATACTTTTGACAATTCTGACATCCTATTCGGATTCAGCGGACAATTTTACATAACGAGGTGTCAGATTCATTTGGTCACGAATTAGTTGGAAATTTTCACGTAGTGTAATTTTTTAACAAAAAAAAAACATTTACTAAGAAATGTTTTTTTCCTAGCGCTTTTCTAAAGGATAATTTTTTACTTATTTTTAACAACCAGCTTTATTTTAAATAATAACACTGCTTTACAAATTTTTAATTTGGAATAGTACCAAGACCGCCACATGCCTAGATAAGTTAATTGGTACCTCCTGAACACGAAAACTGCTGTAATTTTTTTTTTCCTAAGTACCGTTTTTTAGATAACGGAACTTTTGTGTTTTTCGGTGTATGGTCCCACTCAAACCCTTGTTTAAAAAATGCCTATTTTTTACGTTTTTTCAAAATTTTTCATTTTTATTTCGTTTTTTTCTACGTTTTATTAAATATCTGGAATGTTATATTTTTAACCAAATAGTATATTTAATTACCAACATACGTTAAAACTGATGGATTTAAAAAAAGCGGAATTTTATATGAGATGAAAATATTGTCGTTCCACAAAATCCTTAATTAAAACTTTATTTTTCATCCGATTTTTTTCAAATTACACTTAAAATGTTGGTAATTAAATATACTATTTGGTTAAAAAATAAAACATTCCAGATATTTACTAAAACGTAGAAAAAAAACGAAATAAAAATGAAAAAAACAGTGGTTTTCGTGTTCAGGAGGTCCCAATTAACTTATCTAGGCATATGGTGTTCTTGGTATTTTTTGGCTGTAAACCAGTGTAATTAATATTAATTCATAAATAAACTCACCCAAAATTCAATTTAAACGATGAACCCAAATTAGCCAAACTTGAGGCAACACTGGAACCCGGCATGGTTTCTGAACGTTGCATATTTTTATTTAACTGAGTCGATTCATCAAATGTAGCACTACGCTGGCCTTTAAACAGAATGGGTTTATCACTGTATAAAGTATTGTTATTAAAACTGGATGAAACATAAGCGCACTGATCTTCATTAGTTGGTGCCGCAGCTGGTATTTCTTCTTCATTTAAAGCGCCTAAAGGGTCATTTTGGGTGACAGGAGTTCTGGGTGAAATTCTGTAATATACAAAATCAGAAGCTTAAATAAAACGACTTTAATATTACTGTTTTAGCAAACATACTTAGTGGGACTTTGCACTTGTCTTGCCAAAGGATGTTCATCATCATCTTCATCTTCTGTTTCTTCGTTTATATTTTCATCGTCCAACTCCTCTTGGGAACTAGCCATGTCGTTAAAATTACTTTTATGTATTAGATCTTCATCATCTTCATCACCAATGTTCATAATTTTCTTATTGTTCATTTCGGTTAGAGTATGTTGTCTTTGTAGTTTATTCAAAAGCTCAGCATCACCCCCAAAACTTTCACGATTTGATAGTTGTCTTTTGGTTAAGTCGTTAGCAGTTGGCTGAGGGCTTGCCGGTGGTATATGAGAGGTTGTGTTTTCGACCAATATTTTTGAGTCACCGGAAATTAATAAGCCAGCACTAGATATAACATCATCTGTTGCATCCTGTGTGCCAATTGATTGTCTTACAATACTGCCCAATTTGGATCGCAATTTATCGAAAGCTGAAAAATCTAAAATATTCACACCATAACCATCACCACCAGCTCCTGCTAATAGCTGAGAAGAATTTGACGATTCCAAACTGGTGCGTGACGTACCATCTACCGTTTCCAAAGTACTTAAGTTATTGTCATATGAAGCCGACAATGGTTTTTTTGAGGCTCTCAATTTGCCAGCCCTTTTAAAATGAGCCGCACCAAATACCACATTCTTAATACGATTCCAACGCAATTGGCTTAAAGTGGTACTATCGCTAGGCCATTCTGATTCCAAAACACAGCGATTATAAAAACCGTAAGTTAAAGCATTTGGTTGAACGCCAGATCTCTTCATAAGATAATGCAAACGTACTGCCAAAACTGGCATATTATATGTGCCACAGAGTTGCATCATAATACGATAACAGAATTCATCACAATTTATTTTTATTTTATTGGCTTTTACCAACATATCGTAGGCTGTTCTGAGAATATCATGCTCTTTGCCAGCTCGACGTGTATCCAAGACCATGGACGGTAAAATCAAGAAATATATTGAATAACAAGTGGCCAGTAAGTATTTGGACCATAATTCGGGACGGCTCTGACAACGTCTAGCCAACTTTTGAGATAATTTTATTTCATGTTTAGTACGCCGGGCAATTGGTGAGCCAGGCGCTAAACAACCATTTATTTGTTGCTGTATTAAGCTAGATAAAGCAGTCTTCTTCGATGTCTTCAAAAGACTGGGAGTCAAAGTAAAGCTTTCATAATTGTAAACAGTTTCCTGGGCGTTTTGATCTATTTCAAGGAGACAGTTAAAAATAACAAATATTATATTAAGTAAGTAAACACACTTACCTTTGGTAGGTCCAATACTATCTGGTGGAAATATATACTTCGTTCGTTCACTATTTTGACCATTCTCCCAATCAACCAAACGCACATCGGATGGTGTTTCGTCATACGAACCAACCTTTTCTGCACATTCATCAAAAAAGGTCAAACCATGATCACCATCTGATACAAATGATCTTTCCTCAATGAAACGTATAAACATTTGAGTTTTCATCATTAGTTCAAAGAATTTTTGATAAGCCTATTTTAAAATAAGCAAACAAAATTTAAAATTTAAAAAACACTCGTAATAAACAAACAATAAGGTGTTTGAACTTTACCTTATCTCGGGAACGTAGAAAAGCTTTTAGTTGAAATAAGGCACTAGGGTCAGTGGCACCAACAGAGGGAGCCTTTGAAATGGGTACTAAATAATCACGATAACCACGTAAAATTGAGGCCATAAATAATAAAAAAGCCTCCTGTATGCGTTGTTCTAAGTGAAGCTTGAAAGAAGAAAGATTATAAGCACAAAAGAATAGAATAAACATATTTTATAACAAATATACTTACCTCACGTTTACGTCGTCGTAAATCACGATCTAAACTATTGTTGCATTCTATATTAAGCGGTTTGGCTTGTTCCAACTCCGAAAGGGTTTGTCTCAAAATGCGAGCCGCTCTTTTAGGCAACAATTTTATCAGCAAATGTTTTTGAGATTCGCAAAGCTAAAAATTAGTAAAAAAAATTAAATAATAACTATTTGTAAGAATGCATGCAGGAAGTTCGAAAACAGCTTACACTTATAGTATTTGTATCCAAATCAATGCAAGTAACATCAGTGGGCGGCTCATATAAGTCGAAAAATCTTGAATCTACGCCAATAAGATAAGGTACAGGAGCATGTAAGACTTCTGCTAAACCCAGAGGACACAAAGGAATATAGGGACATTGCCACTTAAAGGGAAATAATAATGATACAATTGCTTCAGCTACGGCAGTCAAGGTTGCAGGCCTGTAATAAAATCCAGAGGTTAAACGAATTATTTTTTTTAAGTTTAAAATGTGTACGTATGGATGTGTTACCTTAACGAATGTATGAGTATTTTTTGTTCAGTAAGGGCCAAAAGTAGAACATGCAAACAGTTCTCTGTGCCTAAATTTTGCAAAAGCATATGAAATCCTGCACCACTTCGTGGTAAAGGAGAATCCTCGGGTTGAGTCAGCAAAATACGATCATTTGATTCACTTGAAAGCTGTTTTAAAATATACAGATATTTAAAGCATATTTTTTTATTTGATTAAATGTAATATGAAAAGCCACTCTTGGCCAATTAAAATAAATATTACAATGTTTTGGAAAATAAACCATTTTAAACATCATTTTTATAGCCTCCACCACAATTAGTTGTGAAGAGGGTATATTAAGTTTGTCATTCCGTGTGAAACTTTTTTATTATTCATCTCAGACCCCATAAAGTATATATATTCTGGGTCCTTGAGTAATTCTAAGTCGATTTAGCCCCGTCCGTCTGTCCGTCTGTTGAAAACACGCTCACTTTCGAACAACTCAAAAGAAATGAACAAACTTGGTGCCAAATTGCTTGTAGTTATCCTAAGCAGTTTGGGATTGAAATCCAGCAAAATCGGTTCAGTAGGACCAGAGCTATGAATCAAAATGTGGAACCACCACATAAAAAATTTATAATTTTGTTACAAAAAATAACATAAATGCTGGAACAAGGCACGGAATGAGATAAGATTTTGCAAAAATTTGTTTTATTTAACTGGAAATCACGCTGTTAAATTTCGTGAAGAGCCGTCCATAATTTACCCTTAGCCCCATATAAACACTACTCCCGGAAAACAGTTTAGTACGCCTAAAACCGTAAAAAATAACGCTAGCGTAACAAAATTGGTACGTCACAGTTTTTTAGGACTAGAAATAACACTGTGAAATTTCGTGACGATCGGTCCATAATTTACCTTAGGCCCCGTATAAACCCTACTACCGGAAAACAGTTTAGTACGCCTAAAACCGCAAAAAATAATGCAATCATAAAAATGATACTGTGAAATTTCGTGAAGATCGGTACATAATTTACCCTAGGCCCCATAGAAACCCTACTCCCGGCAAACAGTTTAGTACACCTAAAACCATAATTAATAACAAATCGTCATAGTGTAAGATAATAATAACATCAAACAGATATTACTCCTTAAACATTCGAACTGTCGGTGAGGGTATCAAAGATTCGGCACAGCCGAATATAGCACTCTAACTTGTTCAGAATAATTTTTCTCAAATTAAATTGAAATAATTTTTTTAGAAAAAAAAAACATACATTTTTAAAAAAAGTAATAAATTTAGGAATCGTATTATTTTTATATGTATGTTTTTTAACACGTTGGCTGCCACGTCGCACGTTTTCATGCGAAACCCAGATGTTACCCTGAGGCCACGCCGCACACTTTCGTGCGGCACCTAAATGTTACCCTTAGGCCACGTCGCACATTTTCGTACATTTTATTATGGAATTTTACATGGAATTTGGATTCTCTGGCCTGTGGTGAACATTTTGGTATAAAAAAGTTGGAAATTTTAATTTGTATTTTTATTAATTCTTTTAAAAATCAATTCATTTATGAACAAAAAAATGTATAACAATATACATATATGTATGTAAATTCAAATGGAGATCTGTAGAAAAACAATACACTTAAAATTAGAAATTCAATTTGGAGATCAGTAGAAAAACCATAAACTTAAAATTAAAAAATCAATTTGTTGATGGAGTGCAAAAATGGTGATATTAAAATGTAAATTTATCAAAACGAATGCTTCTTCTTCTTCTTAGTGCCTAAAAATAAGTTTTGACTACTCGCGATTTTTTTTTGGTCCCTAATTTGGCCCCACAACATGTTTTATGTTCTCCCAGGCCATGTCGCACGAAAATGTGCGACAAAAAACTTATCAAACTTATTTTTAGGCACTAAGAAACAAAAAAGAACAAAAATTAGTTGTTGGCCTCAGGTGACCAAAATGGTTAAATGACATTGCTACTGAACGATCAAAATTCTAAAAAGGCTTTGGCAGCCAACGTGTTAAATTAGCGAAATATAAATATTGCTTGTTTTACCTGTAAATGTATGCTGGGAGCAGGAAATGGTACTTCATCCAATAGTTGTGTAATATAACGCTCAATCGGTATAGGTAAATTAACACCAAATACAGCTAAGCGCTAAAATTAAATGAACACATAAGTATGTATGTATGCGCATAAACACAAACATTTTCAAAATAATTGGTTTTTTATAAAAGTGTATTGTTTTACTTACATGTAAATATTTTAACCATTTATCAAATGTATCGCCAAAAGGATAGTGGGACAATAAACAAATGGCTTTAATGATATGCAATGAATGATTTTGAGCAAATTCCTCATTCCAACCGAGCAATTCACATTGTTGTTCCGTTAGTTGGGACTCACTTTAATAAATATTTATAGTTTTTTTTTTTATGTAAAAAATATTAATAAAAGAAAGAAAAACTTACTCGAAATCTTCATAAAAAGTTAAGGCCGAACCATAAACTTTGTACGTGCCATCATTTACCGTCAAAACAAATGTACTGAATACAGGAGCTGTGGGTTTACGTTTCTTCTTTTCGGCTACATGTGGCCAAGCTTCTAACGAAGCACCCATGGGCAAACAAAACAACGGCACACTAGGACATAAATTTAATGGAAAATCATTATGGTCAACTGTGGGATAACGGAGTAAAATTTCAGGCTGATAACTGATGTGTTTTGGACGGTACATAGACTTTTTGTAGCATAAATAAACATCGCTACCGGTGAAGGCTTTATTCAAAGACTTATAGATTAAACAAAAGGCATGTGGTGGTTTCTCTCCTTTGCTGCTAATAATCACACAAAGATCAGTCACTACCAGTTCATTGCAGGGCATCTCAGCTTGAGCCCGACGATAGGTTAAAAATGTTTTAGCCGATGAATTATTAACATTGGCAACTCGACCTCCAGGTGTTTCGGCCACAATTTCTGCATCGGACATAATGCGTTCATGACCTTCGTAGAGGACGCCTTAAGAAAAATGCAATGAATATAAATAATAATATATTAACCGAAAGGTGTGAAATACAAACTATCAGGAAGTAGAAAATTAATTTAGAATTATGTCAAGTACTTGGTGAGAGTTTTTTTATTTAAACATGGTTAAGATATACTTGATTTAAGTCCATGTTTGACTGACATTAATAAGTTTGTTAGAAATTTCTTATATTTTCTCTTAAGATAACTTTATATCATTTAAAAGTCATTTTGGATGCTGCGTCTAACGTATGCGGAATAAAATATGGACTAACACATTAGCAGTGATTAAAAATTTATATCAGGTATTAAAAATCAAACTTAATATGCAATTGTTAAAATACACAACTTGAACTTATTTTACAAAAAGATATCTTGCCACATCGATGATGGGCAATAGCCTGTTGAATCACCTTTGTATGCACTTTCTATAACAGCCATTTATTTCAGTGATAAATCAGTCTAGGTTTTTTGGTTCCTATATCTATTTATAGAAATTTCTTTTCAAATTCGCTTCCATTGTCAAGAAGCTCCCATTATCCATGAAACGATTCATGGCCAGTCTGCAGCAAAAAAATTTTGTAACAAAGCCCCTTTTAGATGTTTGATAATTACTGACTCTTTTCTGAGACTACTGGAACGGTCTTCATTTATTTGCCAACGCATGGTAAGATTTTGAAGTATATCCGGCAATTTCTACCTTCAACATAGCTAGAGTTTGGTTGTGTTTTTATACTTTGGAAAGCTTTTACTGTCTTATAAACAAAAGATTTTTCAACTTGGATTTCAGAAAAGTTACGAAAAAATTAAAATTTTATTTAATGATTCTGCGAACAACCAACGTGAAAAAATGTTAACGAGAAAAAATTCCACTTATCGTGAAAAGTTTTTTCCCTCGTCATTTGTTCACGTTTCCCTTAGATTTTCTCACTTTATTTTTGTTGGGGAACAAAACATTTATGTAAGTAGTTTCTCCTATAAATCGAATATTAAGGGATAGATCCGTTAATAACGCAGAAGCCGATATATTGGTCAACAAAATGCAAAACAACAGGGGGAAAATTATGGCAGTCGTGATCGAATACTTTTTCGATTCGGAAGCAATTTTATTTCAGTCGATCGTTATTATTTTTTCAGTATTGTGAAAACTCAAATATGTAAGTGCTTTACGACACAAAAAAATTCGATCCCTTCAGTATGGACATAAAGAATTAGAAATAAAACTGTTTTCGAATCGAAAAAGTATTCGATCATGACTGCAATAATTTGCCCCCAGGTCGATTGTCTGAGGATTTATTAGCTTTCGAAAGACGTGGTGGCAGAATTTTGGAAAATATTTTACTACATAAAATTTAAAAAGTGCAAAAAACTAACGTTGTAATCAAACTATCCCTTCAATACTAAATATTTTGCTTTATAATTTTAACTTTTCTTTAAAATATATACATACATACGTGTGAAATGAAAATTTCATGGGAACAAAAATTAAACTTGTTATTCACGATAGGGGTGAATGTTAAAGAAAACATACAATAAAACATTCTTACAAATAAGAAATTACGTTTGTACAACTTTGCAGTCTGCAAATGCGGTAATCTCATGTCTCCAAAACTATAAGGGCCATTATTATAACTTGCCGTTAGTTAAAGGAAAGATTTTGACGGGCATATAGCAAGTTATTTGTCTGAATGCAGCATCAGATAAAATAAAATATAAATTTTATATTTCTTAATATTTTCAATTAGGCTTAAGTTCATCAAATTTAATTTTCATTAAATTATTTTTATGAAGAAAGAAATTTTTACAACATGAAAATTAATTTAAATTGTTATTGATAAACTTTCATTCTTGACCGTGGCCGGGGCTCAAACCCTGGCCGGCAGGTTACCATGACATGTTTCGATCGCAACCATTCGATATCCTCAGATGGATTTGCCGTCTTACACTCGCAGCCATCGAAGACTGCTGACGTCAAGAGTCAAGCCTCCATCCTTAAACCAAATTGTATTTTAACCTTTGGTAGATCGAAATTTGATTTTTAATTGATTCTACATGTTCTTCCCTTACCTCTGTTTTCCTGTACTTTTCTCAAGAATTCTTCTTGAAGTCCAAAGTACTTTTTTTTTGTTTTCCCATTTTTGTCTTTCTTTTTTTGTTGACCTTTTTTTAGCACAACTTGAAGGACAAATGTACATATAGCACGTTGGCTGCCACGTCGCACGTTTTCGTGCGACACCCAGATGTTACCCTGAGGCCACGTTGCACAATTTCGTGTGACACCTAAATGTTACCCTTAGGCCACGTCGCACATTTTCGTACATTTTAATATGGAATTTTACATGGAATTTGGGTACTCTGGCCTGTGGTGAACATTTTGGTATATTTTCCATGGCCGCTGTGTATTTTTAATAGTATTTTTTTGGATAATAAAAAAGTTGGAAATTTTAATTTGTATTTTTATTAATTCTTTTAAAAATCAATTCATTTATGAGCAAAAAAATGTATAACAATATACATATAGTATGTATGTATGTAAATTCAAATGGATATCTGTAGAAAAACAATACACTTAAAATTAGAAATTCAATTTGGGGATCAGTAGAAAAACCATAAACTTAAAATTAAAAAATCAATTTGTTAATGGAGTGCAAAAATAGTGATATTAAAATGTAAATTTATCAAAACTAATGCTTCTTCTTCTTCTTAGTGCCTAAAAATAAGTTTTGACTACTCGCGATTTTTTTTTTGGTCCCTAATTTGCAGCTATAACGGTTTTTTTGTGTCGCACATTTTTGTGCGACGTGGCCCCACAACATGTCTTATGTTCTCCCAGGCCATGTCGCACGAAAATGTGCGACACAAAAAAACCGTTATAACTGCAAAATTAGGGACCAAAATAAAGTCGCGAGTAGTCAAAACTTATTTTTAGGCACTAAGAAAGAAAAAAGAACATAAATAAGTTGTTGGCCTCAGGTGACCAAAATGGTTAAATGACATTGCTACTGAACGATCAAAATTCTAAAAAGGCTTTGGCAGCCAACGTGATATAGCTCGTGACCTAGCCTCAACAATAATTAGTATTGTGGTTATTTTGTTGAACTATTTATGGTTTTTAATCCAAATTTTCAATATTTTCAATTAGGCTTTAGTTCATCGAATTTAATTTTTATTAAATTATTTTATGAAGAAAGGAATTTTTACAACATGAAAATAGTATATAAATAGTTCAAAAAAATAACCACAACAGCAATTTTTATGTTTCTTTTAAAAATATTATGGACAGAACTCAGACTCAAAATATTTTGGAAATTAACATAACCACAATTTTTTTAACTCGGTTTAATATGTATGAATGTATTTTGTTAACAACACTATAGTGTTGTGGTTAAAAGAAAATAAAATTATTTTTATTCAAATGGTGCTATGCTATTACATAGTATGTATGTATTTGATAAAAGGGCCAAAGTATAAATTGATATTATTTACTGAAGTGCCGGCTCTCACACGTCAAGTCTTGAGTTATTAGAAGAAGGAAAAAGAAATGGCATTCTCTTTTCTCTTCTCTCCTAAACGCTCAAGAATTGACGAGTTAAAAAAAATCTAATTTTGAAGAGAAAAATCTTTTTTATAACAAGGGCAAAAAAGTAAAAATTATTAATTTTTTATAAGAACATACTTCTTATTATAAAAACTATATAAATTTAAATACATATTTGCGGTATTTATTCAAAATACGATTGTTGCTTTAAATTGTGTTGTTAGTTATATTTTTTATAATATTTTTTCTAAAAATACATTTTAAGTCCATTTAATTTATAATAAATAAGAAAGTAAAAAAGACCATCTAAATAAGGAAGTTTCATTTAGAGTTCTCAATTTCACAATCTTTTTATTATTTTAATAACTCTATTTTCATTTCATTCATTAACTGAGACACATGGGTCTGCAATCACAACTGTTTCAATTTCACAATTAAAGGGTTGTGAACAACCTTTCCACCTGAGAGATAAGACCGCCGATTTCATATTATACTTTTTGATAACGTTGTTATATCGAAGGCATTTTGAGAGAATTGCATTTAAAAACGCTAATTGAAAATATATGGATTTTCCTAAATATATTCCTAATTGAATAGTTATTAAAATAATATTGTTACACCTTTTAAAAGATATTCTTAGCCACTTATGTATATATACTTTGTTTTAAAATAATTATAAACATGGAATGTGGGATTTTCAAGCTAAAAGCTTCTTTACGATATGATTCTCGGTAACTTTTAGCTATTAAGTTTTCCTCTTAGTCTGGCCAGCAGCCGTATTCTGTAATTCGCTTAGCTAAAGCTAAATCTCGATCGCTAAAATGCCTTAGAGAATACAAAATTAAAAAATATTAGCGATGACATTAAAAGCTAAAATTGCTTCGAATTACATTTGTATAGCATTGCCAAATTTAGTAATGCCATTTACAGTATTGCATTCGCTAGATCAACTTTATAGGTTTTTAGCGATAGAGATTTAACTTTAGCGAATTACAGAATACGGCCACAGATCCCAATTAGAACAGCTTAAAAAACCCATCTAAATAAAAAGTAAATAAATATATTTTTTATTGAACTAATGCTTATTATTTGAGATTAAACAAATTTATAATATAATTTTATTATGTACATCATTTTTTTCATGCTGGACATCAAAAATTAAGTACTTATTTTGCACATACTTTTTCCGCATCTTCCACAGCTGAAACGAGTCTTGCGTTTTGTTTTTGTATTTTAATTGAACTTAGCTCATAACGGGACGTTATTCATTCAATTCAGAACATATCATTATAGAATTCACGTTTCTTTTTTTATTTTATTTTGTCCTATTTAAAAGATATTGCAAGCAAAAAAAAAAAATTTGGTCTGGCGAAGAGGGAGTTTCTTTTACATAAAAATGAAATTTTACCCCAATAATTTGCTCCAATCGAATACAAATTAGTTTCATTCGATTCAGCACATATTATTTATATAATTCACACCCCTGTTTTTTGATTTTTTGTTATATTCGAACAATATTGCATGCAAAACACAAATTTGGTCTGGCCAGGCCAAGACTGTAATCCTGGGGTTAAGTTCAATTAGTTTTACCTTTTGGAACTAAATACATGAACTTTTATGTTCTTTAATATATGAAACTTTATCAATATTCCCAAAATGAACAATAGGTTTTTTAATATTTTGTATGCCCAGAAATAATGATGCATTTTTGTGTATGCTAGGCAATGGGTAAAAAAGTGTGCACAAACAGTAGACAACAAGCTGATCAAAGCATTGTTTAAAAATTGACTGTTTGTTGTACAAACTGAAAGTTAAAAATCTTTATTTCTAAAAATAAAAAATGTTCTATGAGAAAAAAAGTCTTCAAATCCTACTTTGAAGAAAAATAAGATAAAATGTTCATTCTAGCTACGCTGTCTTGGAGTGTTAAACTGCTTACTTCTACAAAATTTTACAGGGCAGACAAAAATCTTCTCTTTTTTATTTCTGGCTTAAGAAGTACTCCTTTAAGGCTCAGTTAGCCGGGAGTTACAGTAACGTTGGAAATCAACTTCATTTTGTTGTATGTAAAGCAATTAGAACGATTATAGTTAGCAGTAAGATGTTACGTCTCAATCTGTTAGAAATAGATTGGTCTTACTTTTTTACGGTAAGGTTAAGTTACTGCTACTCCCGGTTAACTGAGACTTTATACCTAAATTTGGTTTATTTTCTAATATTCTCTAGTCCTAAATTGAAATTAACATTATTCTTAGTCGATGCAGTTTAATAATGTATAAAATAGATTAACCAGGTTGTGCATATATAGTATGAAACACCTACCAATATCCACCAATGGTGGGCGATCCTTTCCACGCCTGTAATATATGAAACATTCTGTTGATCTTAATGAACCATAATTTAAATTTGCAGGTAATCCCGTCGGCGTACTTTCTAAAACAGTATAATCATCAGGTATATCCTCATCCAACAATGGGAAAAAGACACCTATGTCTGTTATAGGATCTATTGAGGTGGCAGCTCTTAGATGGCTGGAATCTTTAAAATTACTTTCTTGTAGTAGTTTTGGCTTTTCTGGCATACCGGCCACAACAAAATAATCGGCAATACGTTTCTCTTCCATGGCAACTATAACAAGACACAAACATACATACACATATTACAATTTTTGTTGTTTTTTCTTTGCGACATTCTATTTTTGTCTCTTTATTACTTTTATTTTAGTGTCCTTGACAATCACCAGCAATCGAACAGAAAGAAGAATATAAAATCGAAGATGGACACTAAGGGAACCTTATATGTTGTACTGGAAAACAAGTTAATCTTGTTTATTTTTTAATACCACACGTATAAAATAGACAGACTCGTAAGCTGATGATTAATCAGCTCTAAATTTAAATTCACCGCAAAATCCGCCTAATCATGCATACGATTTTGTTCCATTGCCAGGATTGTCTGGTTTCGATTTTTAATAATTTATTTTCTTTCAATTACTACCTAGTTTAGTTTTTTATTTATTATATACTTTATTAGCAGTATTTGGCGCTGCTACGCCTTGATTAAAAGTCTTTCGATTTCTAGTTTTATTTTTGCTTGTTTTTTTTTTAATTTTCAGTTCTTTGTCACTACTATATTACTATTGTTCACTGCAGCTCCTCCCTTCTTCGAACCACATTAATTTTCACTACGCAACATTTTCATCTTTTATTGCATTACCGACTTTTTTTATTTTCAAGTTTTCTTGAGTGACCAAAAATATGTTCAATGTTTAAAATATTCTATTTTTTTAATAAAATCTCTTAAAAACTTTTAAATCTCACTTTTTACTTCATTTCCGTAGGAATTTATCAAATGTTTCTAAAATATCAAAGCCGTCAAAAAATTAAACGTCGCCAAGGTGACAATTGCAATAAAGGGTTACCATGCCATAACAGAAAGTAAACCTCGAATATGTGCTGCCAGATAATTAAGCAAAATTTCAGGCAATACACAAAACATCCGAAAAGCTTTTATACATTTCAAATAGAAGAGAAAACAAATTGATTTCTAAAGCGATCCATCCACTATACAATATTATTGTATATGCTGTTTGCCATATAATTTATATGTGCCACCCTATATTATGCAATAAGAGGTTTCAATTAACATATGACGCAACTTTTCTTAGTGCTGGGTCACTCTCTTCAAGTTTAATCCTTCAAGTCTTGATCTTTTAGGAGAGAAGGGAAAAGATAATGCCATTTCTTCTCCTCTCTCTCCTAAAACTAAAGACTCAAAGAGCGTGAACCAGCACTTAAAAAACCTAACCTAAAAGTTTCAATTTAGACTTTGGACATTTCTTGCCGGACGGACGAAATATGTTGGCAAGGGGCGACGCTATCCTATCTCGCGAGTAGTCACTTTTTTCATTTTGGTGTTAAGAAAATGACAGAAAGAAATTACCGAATGTGACCGAAAACTTTTTTTCGGTAATTTCTTTCTATAATTTTGTTAACACCAAAATGAAAAATGTGACTACTCGCTCATAGAATAGAAGTTGCATGCATCACTAGCAATAAAATGGCAGCAAAATATAAAGAAAGTTGCCATTCTTAAACACAAAATCGCTACAAACAGTTAATAGTAAAACGCTGTTAATGTACGTTTATGAATATAAATTTTTATAGGAGGTTTTAAAGTAGTGCTGGGAAACTATCGATAGTCTTAAACTATCATTAGGAAAACTATCAATATCTATATTATATTCACCCCTATCGGGAATATTTTTCCCTCGTAATTTTTCCGCTTTTCACATATTTGCGATCATGAACAACTCCCATGAAAAAATGTCATTTAAAGGAGAATAATAACGTGAAAAAATGTTCACGGGCAAAAATTCCCTTTATCGGGAAAAATGTTTTCCCTCGTAATTTATTCACATTTCCCTTAGATTTTCTCACTTTATTTTTGCTAGGGAACAGAACATGTTTGTAAGTAGCTCCTCCTATAAATCGAATATAAAGGGTTAATAGAGTTAATAAGGCACAAACCGATATATTGCTCAACAAAATGCAAAACAACAGGTTGATTGCCTGCGGATTTGTAAAGCTTTCGATTGACTTGGTGCCAGAATTTTGGAAAATATTTTACTACATTAAATTTAAAAAGTGCAAAAAACTAATTGTAATCAAACTATCCCTCCAGTACTTAATATTTTGCTTTATTATTTTAACTTTTCTTTAAAATATATACTTGTATATTTTTGATTTCATTGCTTTTTAATTTTTTTAATCTTTCTTCTTTTTTTACATTCACTGGAACTGATAGCGTGTAAAATTTTTCAAATGAAATTCACGATTGCTTTTTTCCCCTTCGAGGGGAATGCAAATTTCATGGGAACAAAAGTTCCATTTGTTATTCACGATAGGGGTGATTATTTAAAATACAGCTATGAAGACATGTTACAGCAGCTATACACACACAGTTTTTTGACGCAAGTTTTTACTAGCTATTATTAATTCGCGCAGAATTACAGCAATGAATACAAACAACAAGAATGGCACGCTGTGCCGAAATAGGTATATGTTTACATAGGCTAGGTTAGGTTCCATGGGCAGCCATAAAAAAGACAGCTCACTTGGGTCCTTCAGTGGTCCCTTTGTGATACCCGGCGCCAACGCCCATCCCTTAGAGCAGTTGCTCAGATGGCGTCACTGCAAGTTCCAACCACTTCGTCTTCCTAGTGAAGAGAAGGAGCGATTTTAGTTCCATCCTGGACAGATCCCCCAAGCAGGAAAACACCGGTTCCCCCAGGTATTGTTCCCTAATGCCCCGCAATCCAGGGCAATGACAAAGGAAGTGAAGCACAGTCTCCTCCTCCTCCTCGCTCTGACAACTCCTACAGTAGTCGTTAAATTCCAGACCCATTCTTCCAGCATGAGTCCCCACCGGCCAGTGTCCAGTTAAAACCGATATCACCGTCCTAATCTGGTTCCTGCTGAACCCAAGTAGAAGCTAGTTCTCCGTTCATCATATCCAGGCCAAAGGATCCTGGATATCAAGCAGGTGGAATCACAGGTCCACCGCATCTGCGCAACTCTATAAGACTCGCGCCTGATAAGTAATTTACAGTGAGCCATTGGAAGACCAACAAATTGATCGATGAATACGTCATCCATGCGACCACCTTGTCTGGCCTGCCCATCTGCTACTAGATTACCCGGGCACTCCGAGTGACCCGGTATCCATATAAGCGTTACCCTTGAATGTTTCGCAATCTCATCCAAAGACATCCGACATTCTACAGTTAACCTAGATGTCGTGTAGACACCCGCTAGGGAAGCAAGGGCAGCCTTGCTGTCAGTAAATATACGTATATCTCCCGATATGCGATGATACCTCAGCCAGTTTGCCGCCCACCTTACAGTCGAGATTTCCGTCTGCAGGACACTACATCCATCCGGCAGACGAAAGTGTACTGCACGGGACGGAGAAAAATACCAGCTGGTTGCGGTTTACACAACAACCAGCAAATATGGCCAGACTGTTGGCGGCGCTGGTATGCTGGCGGATCGCGCGGCTTAAGCTCGCCGGATGGGGTGGTTCTTGCCAACCGACTGGCAGTAATCCCGAGTACAAAAAAATTCATACCAGCTACAAAAAACTTGGTAATGCGATCTAAAACAAAAATATATTTGGGACCCAAAGCAGTAAGTTGTTGCGACACTATGATATACACACACTTATACATATACATAATTAGGCAGGTGGCTGGCCTAATCTTTTCCCTCCCTTTGGGACTTTCTGTCCCACCGTACATCCTATCTGGAGGTTTACCTGGATGTCCCTAAACAGCCTTAACCTTACCACCTTCACCACTCTTGTTCTCCCTTACCAGTGATGTTAACCGTACGGTAATTACCCTTTTTTAGGGTAATTTTGAGCCGCAAAAGGTAGCAAGGTAATTTTTTTTAAAATACGGTAATCTAAAGAAATTTGGATTTTTTGTATACATATACTTACATAAGTATTTTACATTTTAACTTTTGCGAGGTGATTTTCAGTTTAAAAATAGATAAATTTTATAACAAAAAATTAAGAACTTTAATTATGTTTCTGCAAATTTTTTTCGTGCATAAGTGCAAAATAAGAAAAATTCAATGACTCTTGTTTATTATTAATTTTATATTAAAAATCAACAATTCTTAAACATAAAAAATAGATGAAATAGGCCCAGAACAGACGGTAAAACGCAACTGCAACGAAACCCTTTAAAAATTATTGTTTTGAAACCAGTTTCAATCGTTTTCCACACACCCTGCAACCTAAATTGTACCCGAATGTAATGAAATTATCACAATCATTTCGATTTTCTTTGAGAACAGATAAAACGCAAACACGAGTTTCCTGCACGCCGGTTTCAATGCAACTGATTTCCAATGCATTTCAAACCGGTCTCAAAATGGTCGCGTCGTGTGTGGTCCCTCAAAGGAGTCTATGGCATAAACTTAAATGAAATTCGAAAATCACTAGAAGTTGCAGTTTCGTTGCAGTTGCGTTTCACCGTCTGTTCTGGGCCATAGTGTTTTATTTTTTGATATCAGATTTTTAACGTGCGTAGATATGACCACTGTTCATTGATTTCTTGCAAAAAGTAAAAAATTGAAAAATTTGAGCTGACTCTCTTTAGAGGAACAAGTGCGTTATGTACGCTAAGCGTATTAAATAAAATTATTTTGAGTTGAATGAATATACATATGGGCATATCCGTCAAAAGGTCCACCGTGTCCGAAAATTTAAAAGTTATTAAAAGCTGATTATTTTACCATATTATTATAGAGAAATATTTAGATTTTACTAATTTTATAAATTTACTCATAAATTTTTTCACTTAGATGAACAATCAGACTGCAAAGTTGTGCAAACGTAATTTCTTATATGTGATAATGTTTAATTGTATGTTTTCTTTAATATTTATATTTCTTAAAAGAGGTGATATTTGATAAAAATTATTCCAAAAAAATTTTCTTACATGGTCTGTAATCTAAGGAAGAGCAATATGCTATTCGGATTAACGGTAAATTTTTATTTTGTTTTAATCATTATTCAGTTCAGTTATTATGGAATTTCACGTTCAAAATGTCACGTATCGACCCAGATTTTGGCTTAAAAAAAAGAAAATACAGAAGATTTTGGAATCAAACCAAAGACATTTTAATGTAACATTGCTACGTAAAATTCTCAAAGTAGTTTGACTAAAAAAATTATGCCAGGTTTCGCTACTACTTCTATTTTTTTCACGTTCGAACCACTACTTCTCTTGTCATTATCTTTGACCTAAAATCGCGCCCTCCATAAACTTTAGCATAGATAACAGTACTTTCTTAGTGCTATAATTTAAGGGTTAAGAGAACGTAAAAACGCATTTTTGATGCGTACGACTGTCACGTTCAACATTTTGGATTTACCCATATATGTACATACCTATTTTATTCAAAATTAATAAAATTTTTCTTAAAAATGTATTTTAACACAAAACTTTATATTGAAATTTTTCTTAAAACACATTAAACAGGCGATGGACCTATTGCTTTTAATATAAATTTTACTACACAATCAATCGCCTGTCATTTGGAAACAGCATATTAATGTTTTTACAAAAAAAATCTTTGCGTACGGTAATTTCTTCTCAAAAAAGGTAATTTTAAGAGGTCCGCAAGGTAATGAAAAAATAAAAGTTAACATCACTGTCCCTTACTCACCGCCTTTTTTTCCTTTAAGTCAGTGATGTTCATTCAAGCAAACAATTGTTTAGAAGCCCCACCCCTTTGTTTTTTACGCTCATTTATTTAGTTGCACACGTACGGAAGATGAGTTGATCTTATTTCAAATACAGTGTGTAAGATAAGTAATAAAATTAAAAAAATATTTGAATGTTTTTAAGAAATTGTCATAAAAGCATAAATGTAGAAGAATTTAGTGGAGTTTTTTTTAGATATAGTAGTTCTTAATTTTAATTTCTAAACATGCTCGCACTTCACATTGAATTTTTTTTAATGGTAATATTTAAAAATTTCCAATTCTTACTGTTTGTTAAAAAGTTTTTAAAAGTTAAAATTTTAAAAGTCAATTTAAAAAATAGAAAATTTAGTTGGACGGTATTATTATAAATATTTTACAATCAAAACAATTTATTTGTATTAAATTTAAATAAAATTTGTGCGTTTAGTTTTGCGTATCTCTGTATTTTGTAACTCTCTCATAATACATATGCAAAACATTTTTGAACATCAATGCTTTAAGTCGACATAGTAACTTATAAACGCATTTAATAATTTAAATTACTCATTATAAACTTTTGCTTTATTAACATTAATTTTTACGTATGGCAAAATTTCAACATTATCAGAATTTGAATTAATTTCACAGGGCTAATGACAATTCAGCAAAAACAAAAATTTTTTTTAACCTTCAAACAAACCATGTATTTTATAAAATTTACAGGTAAAATTTCTTTAATTTTTTTTTTTCTTTCCATTAAGGTAATGATTTTACTGAACGAAAATTTCTTTTATATGGAGTTGCTTCACTACGGATTGCTGCTACTTCTTTGTCCTTCACCGGGATATGGCTGACTGCAAGCTGGGCTTGAAAGGTTTTGGTCGTCTGTCGTTGTCCGAAGTCCAGGCGTTTTTCGGTAGGTATTTAATCTATTTTATATTTCTTTTTTTTTATTCATTTTTCCCCTTTCAGGGTTCTTTTTTTTATTTGCGTTTCCTTTTTTTTTTATTATTTGGGTAATGATGATTTTGATGTCAGTTTAAAGACAATACTTGGCGCTACAAACCATAAATTGAAAAAAAAATTTTTTTTGAAAAATGTAATATCTGCAAAATGTTAAATTTTAAAAACGGACTAAGTCAAAAACTTATTTTTTTATTTGGCTGATTTTTTTTTGTATAATACCTCAAACTGTTCTTTAAAAATCCTGAAACTTTGAAGGAGGTGTTTTTTTTTTTTTTTAAGATATGATTTTTTTCCTTTCGCAACCCTTAAAAAAATAATATTAAAATAGAATTTTAATATTGTTATTTTGAGCAATAAGTACACTGTGCAAGTTGCAAAAAACAGACGAGCCGCGCACCTGGCATTTTACCCTAATTTGGGACGCTGAATCCAGTGGTGCTAACCGTTTATTTAAAATGACATCAAAATCATCTTCGTATGTCAATTAGTTTTCGAGATATTGAAGAAATAAGCTCAACACATTCGGCTAATTCTGCGAAATTATGACATTTTGAATATGTCATAACTTTCGAAAAACAAATTTTAAAAATTTTTTTCGTTCATATATGTTCCTAATAAGATAAAAGGAACATTCTCACCAAATTTTATTAAAATCGGAAGGGGTCGTGTCCCACTCTTGGTCGTTTTGACATGGAATTACCCATTTTCTTCTTTTTTTCCAATTTTATTTTAGGGAATTTTATTAAATTTTAATTTTTCTAACCACTAATTCTGGTTACTTTCCGTCTTTCTACCCGACGATTTCTAGGCCTGAGCTCAACCCTACTCTTCGCGCACGTTTGGCTCAAAATTCCCAAAACGGGCTGGGCTACGCGTGGAAAAAAACTTCAAATAAAATTTCCTAAAAAATTTCTTTAACTTAAATATTAATTTTTTTTTTATTTTTTTTCAGATTTCGGTCCTGTCCGTCTAGTCGTCCAGGTTACCACTTCCTTACGTCTAAAAAACCCTTGTTACCAAGCACCTCTGGCGTAGCGGTGCTGATGCAGCTTCTCCAGCGATGGATGAGTCGGACTAGCTGGCGGTATCAAGTGGCAGTGGTTTGGTGGTCCAAATCCTTTTTATATAATTAACTTATATTTCTTTGACTTTACTTTAACGTTTAAATTTTTAAAATTTTGACTTTCAACTTTGTTTCAGTTTTAAATCTTTTAATAAAATCTTTACTATATTTACAAAAACCACTTCGCTTCTTTATTTATGCTTCTGCCACCGGACTCACCATTCGTTACAACCAGAGGAAAAAAGAAAAAGGAACGACATTTTGCTTTTTGGCGGCCAAGATGCCTCGGTCAAGCAAAATGTCGTCCTACCATCTTTCCAACAAAATTTGTTTTCAGCAATTTATTTATGTTTATTTGCTTCTTCTTGTTCTAGCTATATTTTTTATTTATATTGGCAGCCCAGCTATATGGGCTTTTGCCCATGCCAATGAAGCTTTTTGCTCATTGGTGAGGTCTTCAGCTTTCTTGGAGCCGAGAAGATCGATAACATATTAACAATTTTATTAATAATTTACCTTCTAATTTTAAGCTAAAACCAACAAAATTGCCGCAGCACTATTGGCACCTGCATTCACTGAAAACAAAACAAAAATGAAAATTAATGTTTGAACGGAGAATATTTGTGTTGTTTATTGGCAAACCCCAAACGGAAATAATGTGTGTGTTTGCCAAGCATTTTGTGTGGTTTATTATTATTATTACTTATTATTATTACTTAATGTCAACAAAAATTTATTAGAGCGATAAACTGTCCGTTAACGATTTTGGGTTTCTCAATATACCGACCAAAACATTGTTTTCAGCTGGCAACACCTCTCAAAATACATGTTAAAGCTGGGAGCAGGGTTGCCGTTTGGAAAATTTTTATCCGACCAAAATTGCCTGCAAAACCTACAAAAATCCTTTAAAACCGACCAAATTTTTGTAATATTTTAAAACAATAATTAGTATTGTGGTTATTTTGTTGAACTATTTATGGTTTTTAATCCAAATTTTTAATATTTTTAATTAGGCTTAAGTTCATGAAATTTAATTTTTATTAAATTATTTTTGTGAAGAAAGGAATTTTACAACATGAAAATTAATTAAAATTGTTATTGATAATCTTTCATTCTTGACGTGGCTCGGGCTCGAACCCTGGCCGGCAGGTTACCATGACATGTTTCGATCGCAACCACTCGATCTCCTCAGATGGATTTGCCGTCTTACACACCATGTCATGGTAACCTGCCGGCCAGGGTTCGAGCCCGAGCCATAGACATAGGCTGAGCTCCAATACACCCTAAAACCTTGCAAACAACGAAAATATGTATCAAAGAGTTTTACAATGCTTAGTTGGCTTATTGTATACGCGTTGATAACTTGCTCTGTTTTGGAGCTCATCCATACTTTCTGCAAGTTCTGCGGCTCTTATATCATTGCCTTTATAAAACTATGTTTCAAAATACAGTATCAAAGCATACCACTGCTCTACGATTCTTACAACATCTTCTTTTAAGAAGTCCATCTTGTATAAGAAACACCTAATACAGAACAGAATTCCCGAAATTCTTTTAGGACTATGTGAAAAAACTTTAAATATTACCACAAAGAACCTTAATATTTTTTGCATTGTTAAGTAATTTGCCTGCTATCCGTCCAATTTTCTAAAACCGACCAAAATTAGGTTTGGCCTACCATCCGACCAAACCAAAAACATCCGAAAAATTTGGTCGGAAAAGACCACGTTCGGCAACCCAGATTACATACTATAAGATTAAAATAAGAACTTTTAATAGCCTTTTCACACTTGTCAACATTTAACATTTAACATCAATTTGCGAAAATGTTGGAATTTTCCCATAAGAAATACATAGGGCTAAAAATCAACATTTTTATACCCTTTGTACACTTGCATACATTTCGGAGGAACGCATGGAAGATGTTGAAAAAGTGAAATACGAGTTCACACTTGAAACATCTAACATTTACCATTAACAAAAAATGTCACCATTTCTGAAAAAAAACTTTTATTTTTTTAAATACTTTTTTTCTACAAAAGTAACAACATCTCTATCTCATTTTGTTCCCTTTTACATTTTTAGATTATTTTAGTGTAATCACTAGAAAAGTGGCAATAAATTCTGTTATTATTGTGGCATCACTGACAAAATGGCAGTTGCTTTGAAAGCAGCGTTACCATTTCTCAAGTTTTTCCTTTTTTGCAAGCCTTATTTTGCTTAAATTATTAAACAAAATGAATTAGAAATACATTTTGGTGTAATCTCTTAAAATGTTGTTACTTTTGTAGAAAAAAAGTATTTAAAAAAAATAAAAGTTTTTTTTTCAGAAATGGTGACATTTTTTGTTAATGGTACCTGTTAGATGTTTCAAGTGTGAACTCGTATTTCACTTTTTCAACATCTTCCATGCGTTCCTCCGAAATGTATGCAAGTAAACAAAGGGTATTATGCATATGGCTGATAGTTTCTTCGACCGTTTTATGTTGGGTTATTTAACCCTCTAATGCCAAGTTTTAGAATAAATGGGAAAATATTATGAAAACAATTTTTTAAGGTATTTTTGGGCCCCTGAATTCAAAAAATTTTTTTTAAGCCCGTACGATGAGTTGTTTACGTTCCAGTAGCTCGTTTCTGTATTTCTCGCATCGTAAAATTTCTTACATGAAGTGTGAAACAAAAAATTCCATCGTTTCTCGATTTATGAGATAAAAGTGTTTCTGTATTTGAATGCGAAAACAGACACAACAAATTCTGTTTACAGTGCAGCCACACGATCAAGATTTTCTTGATAGTCTTTTACATATACTGATTGTCAAAATATGCAAAAGTTGACAGCTGTGACGTAGGCTGCACGCAAGTTGAAAGCAATTTACTTTTTCAAGATGTCGTCGCCGAGAAAACAACTCAAAATGTTTTGCTATTTTCCACTTTTGATTTTTCTGCACTGTAGGCTGTTCGAAGGGACTTTATCATTTTGCTTATTAATTTTATTAATAAACATATTTCACTATTTTTTTAGGTTTTTAGTTAAAATTTTAAAATTCCCGCAACAATTTGTAAAAAAAAAGAACTTCAGCTTTTGCCGGCAAAATATTTGTGAAAAAAAACAAAAACAACTTCAAAAGATTTGTAATAAGCTGTTTTCTTGAACGAAAATTGATACACTCACTGGCAAGAGAATTTTAGAGGCAAGTTCGTATCAATTTTTAAAAGTATGAGTGTATTGGTAAAAAAGTGTGAGTGTATTAAAACTTGATAGCCAAAACTTGATCGTGTAACCCTCAAGTTATACTGGAATATATCCAGTAATTAAGTGTCAAATAAAAGCGAAACGTCAACAAAAGAAATAAATATAATAAAAACAGGGCTGCCAGATTTGACGAGTTATCGTCATCTTGACGATTTTTTGTTCCGATATTAACGAAGTGACGTTTTAATGATTTTTGCTAAAAAAGTGACGAAAGCAAATGCAAAAACAAAATCAAAAATATTTTATAATTTTGTTGTTACTTTCTATAGAAATGAATTTTTAAATTTCAAACACTTCTATTTTGTGGCGTTAAAAATTAAAAAAAAAAAAAATAATATGAATGTCTGTAGAAAGTAACAACAAATTTATAAAATATTTTTGATTTTGTTTTTGCTTTTAATGAAATTGTTGGCGTTGCGTTTTACACTTAGTCGTCGAAATAAGATAATTGTAAATATTTTTACATGTTTGTTTATTAGAAAAAAAGATATCTTTAGAAACAAGGGTTAAATTTCTATATTTATCCCTATTGTGAAAATTGTCCTCGAAATTGTGTTTCTTCCCTAAAAAATGTATCGGCAAAAGCAACATTTCGAGGGAAAGTAATGGACCGACTTGGCTTATTTTGAACATTTAATACTTCTTATATACATACATATACAAAATATGATTGATATTTGATATTCTTATCTTATTTGTACACTTTTGTGCCAAAACCATTATTCCGGCAAGAAAGAAATTTGTTTGTCTCCCAGTAAAAACTTTTTCAAAATGGATAGCTTCTTTCACTCGTTATTTAGTAGCTTTCTTCCATAAGAACTTCGATAACTACTTTTTTCTGGATGTATTTAGATAAAAAAAAAATACTTTCTTTTGAATTTGTTCATTTTGGCACAACCCTTGTAAAATTCATTAGTTTTTCAGTAGAATTGTATGTAGTCCTTTTATGTGTTTCTGATTACTTAACACGTTGGCTGCCAAAGCCTTTTTAGAATTTTGATCGTTCAGTAGCAATGTCATTTAACCATTTTGGTCACCTGAGGCCAACAACTTATTTGTGTTCTTTTTTCTTTCTTAGTGCCTAAAAATAAGTTTTGACTACTCGCGACTTTATTTTGGTCCCTAATTTTGCGTTATAACGGTTTTTTTGTGTCGCACATTTTCGTGCGACATGTGGGGCCACGTCGCACAAAAATGTGCGACACAAAAAAACCTTTAGGGACCAAAAAAAAAAAAAAAATCGCGAGTAGTCAAAACTTATTTTTAGACACTAAGAAGAAGAAGCATTAGTTTTGATAAATTTACATTTTAACCCTCGGTCTGAAATAATATGCGAACATATTTATATTATTTTTATTTATAATATACCAATTAATATATTTTGAGTATTTATTAAAACTGAAAAATAAGATCGTTTTATGTTATCAAAGGTATATAACATGTTTATAATATGCAATACGATTTTATTTGTAAAAAAAAGAGAAATAAAATAAATATATTAGCTTTATAGATTTTGTAAATTTTCAAACATCGTTCCTTTTCAAGCAAATACAATAGACAGCCAGTGCCAAAATACTGCAAAAAAAGCCAAAGTTCATCTTTTGGTGGATAGTTTTGTTGTAAAATATAGTTGACTCTGCATTTATTTACGTCGTTAAACCGGATTACTTCAGGTTTAATCGCTTCGCCTTCAATCTTTACCATAGAAATAATCATGGGCAGAGTATTGTTGACAAGTTTGTACATGTAGCTCTTCTTCATTGTCCTTAGAAGCAAACGATTCATTTGGTTTTGTGACCAATTTATTTTCAGTACCGGATGAATCGTTCTTATTTGGAACGCAATCCCCATCATCATTGCGTTCAGTTGTGAAGGTTGAATTTCATAACTTTCCTCAGCAGCCTGTACTCTTCACATGTAAAACTCAACTTCTGAACGTGAGTTACTAGTTGATGTGGTTATTGTCTTTTTCCAAATTAAGAACTAGATGGAGCAATAGTTTGTGTGTTTAATAAAATTAAATAAATAAAAGATAATTTAACAAAAAATAATTAAAAACAGCAAGAAAGAAAGTTAAAAATACGGCATCTTCTGTACAAAATATATATGGGTCTGGCCAGACCACATGTGTTACGAATGTGATGTGTGCAGTAAAATATTCGAATACGTTTCCTTATATATCCTTTCCAGGATATATTTTTCCAGCTTTTTATAGAAAACTAAATTCTAGAAGGGTACCTGAAATTTCAAGTCTCTACCTGAGTTTTAAATGTACTAAAATTATATTTAAAATCGAAAAAGGTCTGGGCAGACTCATGAGTAAGACGAAGGGTTAATATCACTATTTTTGACCTCCATTAACAAATTGATTTTTTAAGTTTATGGTTTTTCTACTGATCCCCAAATTGAATTTCTAATTTTAAGTGTATTGTTTTTCTACAGATCTCCATTTGAATTTATATACATTCATACTATATGTATATTGTTATACATGTTTTTGCTCATAAATGAATTGATTTTTAAAAGAATTAATAAAAATACAAATTAAAATTTCCAGCTTTTTTATTATCCAAAAAAATACTATTAAAAATACACAGCGGCCATGGAAAATATACCAAAATGTTCACCACAGGCCAGAGTACCCAAATTCTATGTAAAATTCCATATTAAAATGTACGAAAATGTGCGACGTGGCCTAAGGTAACAATTAGGTGTCACACGAAAGTGTGCGACGTGGCCTCATGGTAACATCTGGGTGTCGCACGAAAACGTGCGACGTGGCAGCCAACGTGTTAACATATTATTTTGTAGGCTAAGATTTTACTGGGTCTTTAACCCGTTATTTATGAACCGATTTTTTAAATTTTAACTACCAGGTATTCTACTAAGTCTATTTCAGGTAAAAGAGAAAAGGATTATAGGAATAGGTAAATTAAAGATTTATATCTCAGCCATTCGTAAACCGATATAGTTAAATTTCAATAATATACTATTTCGGACTACATACGATATAAATATAAAACAACGTTGTCACTATCAATTCAATAAAAACCCAGAATATTTATAAAGCTGTTATCAAAGCTGATTTAATTTAAAAATTTTCCATTTTGATCTCGGTTTTTGTAAATATGTATCATATATATTATTTCTAAAGCACTTTTTTTTTGTCGGTTGCAAATATCTCCCATACCACCGCATCAAATTTAATGAATGATATCTCATTTTAAAGCTTATTTCTAACACTAATGACGAAAAATAATTAGAAATTGAAAAATTAATATTTTCATTGATAAAAATTACGGTGCGAAATAGTCGCACGGGTCATCTAGTCTATTTTAAAAAAGAATGTATTTTTATTTTATTAAGCTTGGTTTCTTTTTGCTTTTGTAAAAATATTTATTTTATTTTTTGTTTAAAATGATATTTTCTCATGCCTTTGTGTAACTTCTCCAGGGAAAAATAAAAATTTTAAATTGTTATCGGATTAAAGCATGGTGGAATAAGCAGGTGGCATCGTTACGGCAACAAATACAACAAAAATGGAAATTATATCACCGTTTACGTCAAAAAAATTGTTTAAACAAAAATCAAAGCGTGCCGCAAAACGTGATGAAATAAATACATTTTTAGCCAATTTTTATTTAATTATGGTCCATATCTTATTTATTTTAATTTAAAATTATCAAAAACTTTAATAAAATACAATAATCACAGCACAAAACGTGGACTTTTTGTAAACATAAACAAAACTTTGACATAAACCTAGACAAACAAGGCAAGAGCAAAAAATCGTCATGTGGCGTATTGCTGCCACCTGTTTATTCCACCATGGATTAAAGAAAATAAATAATTTTTTAAAAAATAATCCTCCAGCTTAACAAAATAAATATAAATTTAATGAAATTATTAAATACCCATGTACTTTAACTATGTTTTTTGTTTGATTATTTTTTAATAAAAGTCGAAACAAATTTGTTTAAAATTGATTTTAAATTGCACGATTTTTAAAACAAAAAAGACGATATTTTTTGTTTTTTTCTCAGGAAATTGACGATCTCATCTAAGAAAAACAGCAATAACTCACTTTTTTTTTAAAACATTGATTTAAATTTATTCATAAACTACATAGTATTTTCAAAAAATAATAATACAATAAATGTTTCAAAAGAAGTTAAACCATATTATAACTATTGTAAAAGCATCATATGCCACAAGAAAGAATATTTTGGACCTAACATTTAAAAATAAGAGATCTTAAATGAAATAATACTATACAACTAGCGTATACGTTATGGTGTTATTATTAAGTACACCATGACTACATATTATGGCTAGTTTACATATCACACAAGTCACGCAGGGCCTCCACGTAGCAAAAGCGTGGGCAGAAAGTGGCGCAATAGTTTGAAGTTGCTGTAAAATCATTTCTCATTTACCTGACATTTCATTTCTCTGTACGTTTATTATGGCAAAGCAATTTCACCTGTTCTCCAGCAATATACATAATTAGCAATTATTGCACCATTGTTCTGCCGACATTTTTGCTTGCACCCAGAAAAAAAAATTCTACGTAAAGACGCAGCGTTATTCCATGGTCCAATTAGGCCGTGTTTTTGAGATCTAGGTTTAGTTAATCTGCTTACAGCTTTTTGTTTTGCTTAAAAAGTTGGTCTTTAATGTTTCAGACTACGTGAAACAAAGGATAAACTTAATCCAAATCTCAATAACCAGATTTTAGAAGGCCTGCTCGAAACGCCTGCTGATTTTTTGCAGAGTTGTGTGTTTTTTTTGTGAAATTGTTTTTGACATTTTTATAATTTTTTACACAAACAAAATGCGTTTTTTTTGTATAGTTGCATTGTTGTAGTTTCCCGCAGACCTACTAATTAGACCATGTCTTATGTGATGTCAAATTTTTTTTCGTAATACTTGCTATTATCATTGCACTTGTATTCTCACTATTACACTTTTACATATTACTTGAGTTTCTGACATTTATTAATACAAAGTATAATAGTGTCAACTAGCCTTTATCAACGAAAAACAACCGTAACCCCACAATATCGAAAAGTTTTATTTTGTTAGTGTAAAACTGTGAGTGTTTCGAGTTTTTCGAACTTGCACTTTCATCGGGGGCTAATTTGTTGCATGTAGAGTATAACTAGGTATTCTTAACGAAAAATCTATGATTGGCTTAAAGTACGAAGGTGTGTACCGAGTATTTAGAACTTTTTATGTATAATTTCATGTGTAAAGGTTATTTTTACATATACATATAACATTCATATTTTACCGAAAAAATTTAAATTTTGGCCGCTTGCGGAGTGAAAAGGTATTTTAAATCGGTGGAATATATGGAAGCTAGGATTTAATATTAAGTAATTTATACATTATGTACCAAAGAGCATTTACATTTTACTCTTTTTGGAGCTTTTCTAATAAAACCATAAATAATTCTTGTCTTTTTTTTAAAATTAAGGTTTAGTTCAAGGCGAATTGACTAGAAGGTGGGGTCAAGTCAACATATCGTCAGCTCAGAATTGGTTTGGCGCATATGCCAAAAAGTCGGAGTGGAGAAAAACGACAAAGAAGATTTACACTGTTAATATTTTTTAAATAGCCAGTAGGTTATGGAAAAAATAACTGAAAAAAAATTGGTCTTGTAATAATAATTATAAATTACCCAGAAAATTATAGGTCTGCCATTAACATTATAAAAGATTATTATTTTTTTTGGTCTTTGATAACCGTTATGAAAGATTATTAATTTTTTTGGTCTTTGGTAACCATTATGAAAAATTTTTATTCTTATGGGTCTATAACCATTATAAAAAAATTTTTATTTTTTCTGTCTTCTATAACCACGCTACAGTTCGCAAACTCCAAATAATATTTTCATAAAACTAGTGTGAAATTCGATATGGAAGACCGAAAAAAATAAAAATCTTTTGTAATGGTTACGGAAGACCAAAAAAAAATTAAAATCTTTTATAATGGTTATAGAAGACCAAAAAAATAAAAGTCTTTTGTAATGGTTACGGAAGACCAAAAAAAAATTAAAATCTTTTATAATGGTTTAGAAGACCAAAAAAATAAAAGTCTTTTGTAATGGTTACGGAAGACCAAAAAAAATTAAAATCTTTTGTAATGGTTATGGAAGCCCAAAAAAAACAAAAACAAACTATAACGGTTATCAAAGACCAAAAAAATATTGGTTTTTTGTAATAATTATTCAGAGAGCAAGTTTTAAAAATTCGTGATAAATTATTATTTCAGGATTTTTTCAAATATTGGTTATAACTGTTATGTCCCTGATTTTTACCACTGCTTCCGGTATATGTTTTGAAGAAAAATGTAAATTTTTGCGCACTTTCATGAATAAAGTTAGAATTTAATAGTATTTTTTTGAAAATGAAAAAATATTGTTTTGTGCCGCATACGCCACTTTTCTAAAAAAATTAAAAAAGTGGATTTTTGTGCTGCATACGTATACTTATTGTTGTGTAACTTGTTGTTGAGATGAATTTTTTTATTTGATTTTACTTTACAAAAACAGAAAAAACAGTTCTACTGTTATGAAAAGTTACATAAAAAGCCACAAATAAAACAACTTAAATAATGCAAAAGTAAAAAGAAATTTTAAAACTTTTAATATTGAGTAAATTTTTATAATAAGCTTTATCAACACGTGGAAGAAATATAAGCAAGTCTTTTATGTCTCTATTTTTATCGCTGGAAATAAATGATGGTTTCGATATTTTCAAAACATTCGTCAACAAATTCTCAGGAGTTTTCAAACAATTTTTTGATGCAGACTTAACCAAAATTGCATTTTTATATTTTTCCTCTCTGGTAGAAGTTTTATAATTTATACATAAATCATTATTTTAACTGTATAGAAGTACTTAAATTTTAGCAAAAGGGACTTTTCGAAAGTCCATTTTATTTGCTTCCAACGAGTATGTGCGAAAATTTTCCGGAAGCATTTCCATAACTTTAAGTTTTGTTTCATTATTTGGCATTGTTTTAAGCAAATTTAGTAAATGAAGAGGACTATGAATTTCAATATTCTTTAAGTACCGGTCAATAACACCATGGACAAAGTCCACTTCTTGAATTAAAGAATGTTCTGGTTCTGAAGACTTTTGTATTACGGCATCAATATTATTTTGTTTAAAGAACATTTTGATTGCGGTTGCGTTAATTTGATTTTTATTTTGAGGTACGCAAGAATCGCTCCATAATGTCAAAGTTTTAATTAGTGGATAATCTTTTATTAATTCATTTAAAATTTTAATTAAAGCACTAGCAATGTCGTTACCACTCCGACCGCTATGAGCTTCCGTCCACAAGGCACAATAAGTAAAAGTTGGTATATTTGTCATAATAATGGTTTCTGTAAGATTTTACATATTCAATTTTCGTTTGTAGTAAAATGTTGAAGCATTTCCCTTAGGTAGGCTAAAAACACTTTGCATATCATAGCAAACCGTACACTTGATTGCGTCCATTATTTTATAAAACTATTTTTCACAAATTAATCTTCTTGTTGTCATTTTATTTTGCTTTTGCTTTAACTATATTTTTTCTTACGTTTTTTACGTTTTTGTATGAAGAATTTGCTGCAACCGCCAAACAATGGTTTGTAGAGCAAAACAGTACTTAAAAAATTTTGATATCTCAGAAACCATAAAAATTTTCGCGAAACAGGTTTTTGATTTAGAAAGAGGGTATTAAAAAAATATATTCCTCATACCTAACTCATTTTTTTTTTAAATGGTCGGTAGGTCAAACCAGTAATGAGCTGACGATATGGTGTTTTTTTCAGTGGTCGACTTGTCAAAGTTTGTATACAAACTAGTATTTTATGTAAACAAACCTGTTTTTTTTTACTAGCAATATTTTTGGCAACCCGACCACAGAAGCAGTGTAATTGTAGAGGTGACCTCACCTTCTAGTCAATTCGCCTTGGTTTAGTTATTACTTGCATTAATTCCGACTAATGTTGAAATTAATTGTTTTTAACTTTCCTATTCTTGATAAAACAATTTTAAAGATGTTTTAACAGCAAAACATCATAATCCGTGTAACTTTATTTACAAACTTGTTCGTGCAATAACATCGGCAATTATAAATAAAAAATTCCCGGAAGTTTTATTTCCCATTTTTTAAAATTGAATTAAAAAAAATAGGAGTAGGAAGAAAAATCCGTAATTGACGTCTAAAAAGAGACATTGAATTACTAAATGGGAATTATAGCTTAAATCAATACTAATTGGAAAATAACTTAAATGTTTTTCTGGGATTTTGGGAGGGTTATACTCAATAGAATATGTACTATTAACTATTAAATTACAAAACTATTAAGTATAACCCTCCCAAAATCACATAAAACAGGATTTTTCAATTCGGGCGACTTACGATGTTTTTAAAATCAGCCCTTGTTTGGCTTTTTATATAACTGTTAAAATAAGGAAGATAAAAAACAGTGATTAATTAAAACTAAAAAATAATTTATCACGGAGATATTTAATAAAACTAATTAAAATAAAAGTAAACGTGTTAGATGTTAACGAAGTCTATTTTGTGGGAGCATTAGGTATGAGCATTATTTTTACTATAGATTTGTTGGTGTTGTTGAGGTGTTTGTACACTGCCAATATGATCTGTATAAACGTTATTTGTTACATGCTGGATATAACTACTAATATTAGCTCCATTATGTGGATGAGGGGCAACGGATCCAATTTGTTGTTGCTGTTGTTGGCGTTGTAGCAACGACAAAAGGACAGGTGTTGCTGAATTTTGGATGCTTGATTGGTATTCGTTGAATTCCGAGTCGTTCCGTTGCGTAAAACTGATCGTCGTGGGAACGGACAATCCATTTTGTGTCGACACATTGTTAGAAAAATTGGAAGATACAAAATTGCTGTGATACAACATGTTTGTGTTGTTTGTTTCAGCAGAGGGGGCTGGGGTTGAATTCAGCGGGCACGAAACATTTATTGTTATATTTGAATTGTTTATAACCCGATTATGGTGGTAATTGATGTCAAAATTTGAGCCAACATCAGCTGAGGGCACTGCAAATGAAGAATTTGGAGCAACAACAGCAGATGGTTGATAATTTGAATTAATTGCAGGGAAATGTGTTGGATATAGTGTTGTTGGTAACGATGATGTTGACGGCACTACCAATGAAGAGTTTGGAGCGACAGCAGCAGATGGTTGATAATCTGAATTAATTGTAGGAAAATGTGTTTGATATTGTGTTGTTGGTAACGATGATATTGGTGATGATGTTGGCCTTATTAATGATGCATTTTCATTTGGTTGGATTAGTTTACTTAGTGACGCACATTTTATTTTTGGTATACTTTGAGCTTGTTTTACCTGCTCTTCTCTAAGAGAATTTTGTATAAAGATATCATCGTCTTCGAGTAAAAAGACATTATCACTATTAGACATGTCTAGTGGTTCGTTTTTGATTTTTATTGAGCCCATTGCCGCCTGAATTGGAACTACTGGCCTTATTTCAACTTGAAAATCTTTTAACGATGTTACACTCAATTCATTATGTCCTGCCAATTGACAACGAATTTTAAATTTTTCTGAGCTATGATACTCTACGAAATGTGGTTTTACTTCTTTAAGGGATTTAAAATTGAAATTAGTGCACTTTTCGCAAAAGTAATCAAGTGACAATTTATGATATCGTTTTAAATGTAAGTTTAACACATCACCATTCATGTTTTTTCCCCCACAACAAAAACAATTTTTCATGGTAGAGAATGTTAGATAATTATCCGCGAAGACTATGTATAATTTTATAAACAATTGTTGATTTGTCTTAAACAGATGTATTACTGGAACATCTCGTGCCGTGTGTTGCTCCTCTATATGTGAGGACATTTTCGAGTGACTTGAAGTGACTACCGAACATGCTCCACATATGAACATATATTCATTGTGTAATTTGATGTGATTAAAGAGCTCATCTAAATTATTACATTTCTCGACATGATAATCACATTTGGAACAATTAAACTGTGTGCCATTGATTGTGTGCGAGGTGCTCAAGTGCCTATAAAGAGAGTCCTCTCTGAGAGTACGAAAGTTGCAATATTTTACCAAGCAACGAAGGGCTACTTTACGATTTGACAGAATTTGTAAAAATTCATCCATCCAAGGAGTATCGTCACTAACGGGCCACTGTTTTTTTAAAGTGTGGATTTCAGCGGTTTTCAAATCTTTTAAACGTTTATCTAAAATGGTCAAGAATTCCGACATAAAATTTTCGCGCTCTTTGAATAAATCACTCTGCAACATAATCGAATAGTGATACGAGATATTATAGCGTATTTTCTCAATTCGCATTGAGCCCAAATCATTATGTTCTTGGACAGCATGTTGTTTAGCCAATATTTCATTGGGACTTGTAGTCGAACAATAAAAACAGATAAACGTATGACGGCAATGTTGTTCAAAATGCAATGAAATTGCTTTCAAAGTAAACACATTTGCTTCAGGGCAGTGGGGACATTGGCATTCCAATGTGCGATGTCGCATTTTCATGTGTTTAAGCCATAAATCATAATTAGAATAGAAACCACCGCATGTTGCTTCGGGACAACGATAAAGATTGTCTGGAGCTACTCCGGTATTAGCAGTTAACTTTACTAAGCGTACTTTAATAGTTTCTTCACTGATTTGCATTAACTCCGTGAGATTTGGTTTGACGTCCTGAAACATATCTTCGCTTTCAGTGCTTTTTTTAACACTAGCACTAATATCTTCCCAAGCTACTGTTTCGGATATATCAATCACATTTGATATACTTCTGTTATCCTAATTTTTGAAATAATAATTTTTTGTTAAAACTTTTTTTAAATAATATTCAATATATTATAAATTTACCTCATTCATACTATTAAGTTCTGTATTATGATCGTAAGCGCGCGGCAGTTCTCCCGGATGTTTTTTAGCCATGTGAATTCGTATATCATTTATATTTTCGACCGAAAGCGGACAATATATGCAGGAATACATGTTTAAGTTACTGACATTAGATTGCATGTGCGCGTTAATAAGATGATTTATTAAAAGTTTGGTATTATAGAAACCTGCATCGCAACCTGAAAAAAAATAGTTCATATTATTATTATTATTTAAAAAAAAATTAAAATTTTAATTTTAAACTATTATTTTTATTTTGTTTAGTTTTTCCTTTTAGTTTTTATAGAATATTATAAGTTTTCTTTTTAATTAATTGATTTCTTCCCTTTTTTTAAATATACAAATCGTTACTAAAATATATAATTGAGGTACCTAAATATTAGAGTTATTCGCCTTTCAACTTTGTTCGAATAATTGAAATAATTGTTTTTGTTCGTTCGATCAAACGATTAAACCTTAAAAATTATTCGATTAATCGATGAGAATAACGAATAAAAAAAATTATTTTAACAAAAAAGTTACGTATTTTAAATAGATATATCTGTCCATTTATCTTCATGTATGGAAAATCTTCCATTTTCTTCTTTATTTTTTTCTCAAATCCGCTTTGACTTCATCTTTTTTTGATGCGTAAAACTTTTCATCATATTTCCATATCGTTGTATGTATTACTTAAACACATCGTAAAACCCCTAATTCTTAAATAATCCGATATTACTTTGGATTTTGGAATATCGTTTGCAGACCAACCATCTTCAGCCATTCTTCTGCATACAATTTATTCTATAGAACAACCGCTCGGCATTTTTGATGTCGTTGGATAATTTTCCATGGCATCGTTTTCAATGGTAATATTGTGACAGTTACGCAAATGGCAAAGATATATACATATATGTATACGTAATTTAAAAAAAAATAAAATAACAAAATTTTTTCTTTCATGATATAATTTATATAAAACGATTCTTTATTTGTTTACCTTTTTGTTTATTTCTATGTTTTTCACACGAGAGTGAAAAATCCCCTGTCTTGAAAATTTGTTAGCGTTTGATTTAAAAAGAAAACAGCTGATAAAACTGCCTGTCAAATATTTGTTTAATAAGAACAATAAATAAATTTTTGAAATACTATGCGTACCTAACACGATTTTTCTTACTAAACACTGAGATTAATTACAAACAGGGCTAAAATATTTTTTAACTTTCCTATAATTGTGAGTCACACCTTTATGTCAAGTTGTTTGACCAACTTTATTTGACATTTCTTTGTTTCGGTTTATGACAAATTTAATTATGGTGAGGTACACAATAAAGCAGCGCATTCAGATTTTTCAGCCTCATACGAAAATAGGCGTTAAAATCAGAATGCATTTCATGGTTTTATTCGTCAGAATAATCGACCAAATGTGTCCACAATCATGAGAATTGTGCGCAAATTTCAGCAAACCGGGTCTCTAGGCAATAACACCTGTGCATGCTCGCCCAATTCTTATATGGGCTGGTGGCTTCATCAGACCGTACTTCTTCGACAATGAGGTCGGCCAAGCAGTTACCGTGAAAAGCGAGGTGATATCGGAATTCTTGTAGCCATAAATTGAGAATATGGACATGGAAGATATGCGGTTCCAACAGAATAGTGCCACCTGCCACACATCCAACGAAGCAATGGCTCTTTTGCGCGAGAAATTCAACGGCTGCGTTAAAAGAAAAAGTGTACGTAAATAAGCCAATAACAATTCAAGAGCTAAAGGATGAGATTATTCGGCACATTAACGATCTTGGACCTTAATTATATCTCAGTATGCCACCGAAGAGGTGGCGAGCATTTTGCCGATATTTTGTTTCACAAATAGGTGTCATAGAGCCTTCTATAATAATAAAAAATATAAAGATAATTCCCCAAAAACGTTATGTTTTATTTACAACTAGCTGACCTGTCCAAATTAGGAAAAATGTTTGCGTTCGATTTTTAAAATCCGTTAAAAAGATACGAACATTTGAAAGAAAAATTAGTCAAATCAATTGGAGCCGTTTTCTAATTTTAGGTAAATCGAAAAAAGTGGGCGTTAAAGTAGGCGGGGCACCAGCAGCTCTCTAGCACCAAAAATGCACCTCCATCTATTTTTGAGGACACCATTGGTTATTTCAATAACATTGCGGCACTTTAAATGAATTTCATTTCGGTCACCCCTCTTCTGGAGTTTTGTGAGGTTTCAGAAGCCACGGGGGATATCCTGCGTCGCCTATGTACATATAATAATCACCCATATTGTGTTTGGCGTGTTTAAAATACGCCTACGATTGTTTGGTAATAGATTAAAGGAAATAAGTTCACGTTCTCTTTAATATATTACCAAACAGTCGTAGGCGTACATATTTTAAATACGCCAAACACAATAAGGGTGAATATCTTTGTATACTTATAACGTCTGCGGCAGCTCGTTTTTTTAAATGTTGCTGATTTTCTGCTTCTTCAGCTACCATCCGAATGCTACACTAAACATTTCCTTTTTTTTTTAATTAAAAACTATTATATTTTTATTATTTTTAGTCAACACAACATATTTTTCACTTATTCGCTTGTTTTTTGCAAAATTTTTACAAGTTTTTTAAGTTAACACAACACAGCTAAAAGCAAAACAACTGAGAGCGAAAATTCGAAATTCCCTTTCCCATAATACTATTCTCCCCGTCTGTTTAGAATAGGGGAATGTTATTCCCGGGAAAAACTAATTCCCCGGGAGCTCATTTCCCCGGGAATATTTATAATTGGGCTGTTTATTTCGGTTGGGATAGCGAAGTGTACCGGGTTATGCTAGTTTTATATAGAAATAGAAATACACCTACAGCCAACTTCAAGTTGAAAAGTGTGAGAATTACATAGTGCCGGTTCACACAAGTCAAGTTTGACTCGTCAAGTCTTGAGTTATTAGGATGGAGGCGAAAAGAAATGGCATTCCCTTTGTGCTGGTTCACACAGGTCAAGTTTACTTGAACAGTTTTATTTAAATTTTCTTTTGAACTTGCGTTCACGTTCATGCACAAAATTAAGTGCTGGTTCACACAGGTCAAGTTTACTTGAACAGTTTTATTTAAATTTTCTTTTGAACTTGCGTTCACGTTCATGCACAAAATGAATTTTTGTTTTCTTTTCCTTCAACTTTGTAGCTTTTTATTATATTACGGATGAAAAAAGAAAAGAAAAATAAAAACTGACTGGTACGGTCAAGTATGTACCCCTTTCCATTCTCTTTACCCCTCTCTCCTAAAAGCTCAAGACTTGAAGAGTCAAATTTGACCTGTGTGAACCAGCACTAATTTTTGTTTTCTTTGGTACGGTCAAGTATGTACCCCTTTCCATTCTCTTTACCCCTCTCTCCTAAAAGCTCGAGACTTGAAGAGTCAAACTTGACCTGTGTGAACCAGCACTTTTCCCTTCTCTCCTTAAAGCTCAAGACTTGACGAGACAAACTTGACCTGTGTGAACCAGCACAAAATAAAACACAATACAAATACACCTGCAACCAGTGTTGCCGAAACTTAATAAAGAAAAAATGCTAACATATGGGCATTTCCTGGGGTCACGAACGAAAACAAAACTTTTCCTAGCATTTTTTATTTGCGATTCGATAGCTTTTGGGTAGCTCTATGTTTAGTGCAAAAGATGGATTTCATCGAGTTTAAGTTTTCATAATGATAGATATAACCATGTGGTCACGAACGTACGCAAAATAGAAGTCAACTTTGGCTGACAGTAGTGAAATGTAAAAATCTGGGCAATGGAACGGAATATTCAACAGTGATTAATTTATTTTAAAAGTGTATTAATGCAATTCTACATCCAGTATTTACAAAAAAAAAATATGTATCTCTTTTGGTTTTTTTTTAATTGGCTTATGTTTTTTTATTATTTTCACCACGCATTTTCCCCTAAATATCTTAAAATTTCCTAAACAAAAATTAATACTCAATTTACGATAGTCCGAATAGTTCAGGAGTGGGCTTTATATGGCATCTAAAAATTATAAGTTAATTTTCATAAAACCTGACCTCTGTATTATAAATAGTTGCCTAACATATCCCAGCAAAAAAAGCGTTGAAAAAGATGTTATTAAATCACCACAACTCGCAAACCCGAAGTACTTCAAATTCGGGTGGAGAAGCTATGAATTTAACATTAGCATGTCATTGGAAAAATGTTGTTAATTTTCTACCACTTTTAACTGCATATATTCCACGTTTCTAGTACTTTTAGAGTTCTGATATTTGAATGTCAATTATACGTAGGGGGAAAAATGTATACTAAAATAACTTTAAGATGCTAAACAAAAGTAGTTCTGCAATAGTAATGAAATTGTTAATTTAAGAAGTGATATTCACCCCTATCGTGAATAAAAATTCCTTGGGAGTTTTTTCCCTTTTTTAATTTTTCCTATGCTAATTCTATTGAAAAAATGGGAAAAGGGAAAAAACTCCCAAGGAATTTTTATTCACGATAGGGGTGATTAATGCAGTGATTTTAAAATGCATCTATATCGCTTTTAAACATTTAAAACTCCTTTAATTAATTGAAAAGCATCACTTTTTTTATTATTAATTAATTTAAATTTTTTTTTTTGTATTTTTTAATCTAATTTTTATCAAATATAAAATTTATTTGCATGGCAAAAAAAAAAAAAAAAAATTAAAGTATTACAGGTACAATTCATGTTTAGTATTTTTATAAAAATAGTTTCAATTTGTTTCCTTTTTAAAAATTTCAGGCCAACTACATTCTATACAATTATTTAAGAACAAATGTGCTATTCAAAATCTTATTTTTAATTTGTACCTCAAAACTACTTCTATAAAGCTGAAAAATAACATTAGCTACTTTGGCCAATTTCTCTAATGTCTCCAGTCGCCAAGATACTTGAGGCATTATGTCTCCCAGAACTAATGGATCATCTCCAATCAGGGAATCATCAATATGAATTCCGCAAGCAGTATGGTACAACACCTTCTCTAACCGACATCTTCACACAAATCAGCCACGGTATTAACCAGGCTCGACCATGTGAAACAACGGTCTTAGTGACTCTCAACCTATCAAAGGGCATTCATACGGTCAACCATGCCATCCTCTTCAGAGACATTTCGACTTCTGGTCTTGTGAACTATTTGTGTAGAAGGCAGTCGTTTGTGGGGTTTAGATATGTATAAAAAGTCGATGTGTCGTAGAATTAAACTGGGTGTTCCCCAGGAGGGAGTTTTATCACCAATCAATTTGTACATGTCTATACTTCCGGCACCTCCCCAAGGTGTCGAAATGATATCACACACAGAGTACTGTTCTCTAGTCTCTAGCCGGCAGCACTTGGGGCATAGAAAATGAAACCTTGTTGGCTACATACAAAACAATTGACCTGTCAGTGGTAAACTGCGCAGCTCCGGCGTGGACCCCAAGAGTCAGTGACACGACGAAGCGAAGATGAAGGAAAAAACGTAATGCTCGCAAAGCAGTTCCTTCGGGGTTGTCAAAGGAGGTGCATTCGAACTACCATCTGACGAATTTAGACCCTGCCCCGAGACATGTCACGAAAGATTTTCGCTGATATAGGAGTGAAGTCCAACAACATCTGCACTCCGTCACAGATCCCACCTCATACAGGGCAGTTCTGAATGAAATTCATAGGGAGTCAGTGGAGATTGCCATAAATAGCCACTAGGAGAATACACGTCGGACCAGAGTGGTACAATTGAGGTCAGTGTGGTGCACCCGTCTTAACTCTTACTGGTCCAGAATCACCACCAACATCCCTGAACTTTGCCATGCATGTGGAAAAGGCCCACACGACGTAAGACACCTATTCAACTGCAGTGCAAACCCAACCCAGCTAGAACAGTTGTTCTTTTTGACACGCCCACTTGTATACTGTGTCTTGATCTAGCTGATTTGGATGAACAGAGCGAATGAGAGAAGGATTAGAAGATAATTTTTATTCATTCAACAATTATTTGTTGTTTTTTTAGTAGTGGTCGTGCTTCAGGTTTGCTATCGGTTTATAGTGGTGTCCCACAGGGTTCTGTTCTTGGTCCTCTTCTGTTTATCATGTTTGTTAATGATCTTTTTGGGAACATAGAATATGTATTTCATTTGCATTTGCTGACGATGTGCAGCTGTTGTTTAGTGGTACTGCGGCGTTTTCAGATGTTTTGCAGAACATGATTGATTATACTGTTGGGTTATTGGTTGATTGGATAGGTAATAACGACCTGTCTATTAATGCGAAAAAGACTAAGGCAATGATGTTTGGTAAAAGTGATAGGGTTGATTTGTCTATTACATCAGATGGTCATTTGATTGAGTTTGTTGAGAAAATGAAATGCCTTGGGGTTATTGTTGATAAAAAATTGAGTTTTGAAAGCCATAATACTATAGGGTTAACTCTTTTTTGCGTAAGTTGTTTTTTGTTAAAAGGCGGATTGTTCATAGCCTTATTATGCCATTATTTCTTTATGCCTTGGAAGTGTCCTCGGAAACGTGGGGATATGTTTTGAAAAGGATAAGGTTTGTGTTCAAAAGGGTAATGAGATATTTGTTTTCTCTTAGATAATGTCGGCATGTTTCTTCGTATGGTGTACGATTTCTTGGTTTTTCATTTGAGGATTTAGTTAAATTTAGGACGTTATTGCATTTTTACAAGTCATATAAGTTGCTGACGCCTAAATATTTGGTTGATTTGTTTGAATTTGGTAGATCAAACAGAAATAAGCAGTTGGTAATACCAAGATTAACTTCAGTTTTGGAGCGTTCATTTTGTGTAAGAGTGGCTCGGATATATAATAAGTTGCCAGGCTCTTTGAGGGTATTTAATGTCTCCCCTGATGTTTCTAAGGTTAAACTTTATCGGGAGTTTTCTGCATTGTCTGGTTAAAGTAAATGCTGTTCCTATCTGATTAATGGAACCCGTAAGTAAGATCCCTAAGGTTTACATAGTAGGACTTCTGTCTGACATTTGTATTAATATCCTTATGTGTTTTAGATTTTTTGGAATTGTTCGGTTTTGCTTTTAATTTTTGTGCAATTTGATTGACCTTTTAGTTATATATTTATTAAGGGTAATCACGATGGTCATTGTGCAAATATGCAATGTGTTAATTTGCAGGGCATATTATGATTGATCGTGAGCATACCACTTTTATTTTTGTGCAAATATGCTATTTTTCTAAAAATGTATTCTGGCAACACTAAACACTTCTTGCAGCGCTGTAAAAAATCTGCATTTGTTTACAATTATACACAAGCGAATTAAAATAAATGTTTTGTTTTTAATTAATTTAAATTGAATTCTCTATTTTATTTTACAATCTGTGAAAATGTTCAAGTTATAAGTTTTCTTAAAATCAACATGGCATTTAATATGTCAAATGTTATTGCTCACATTTGTTTGCAACTGAGCAAATATGCACTACTAACTTTGCTCATGATTTTTTAGTGCAAACGAAGTAAAAAAGAGCAAATTGCAAATACGTACATTTTGTTGTTGTATTGTGCAAATGTGTGTATTTTTGCACGCATTTGCATCGTTTGCACACTTTGCACTACCCATCGTGATTTCCCTTATTATTTAATGTTATTTCTATTATTTAAAAGTTTTTTTTTGTTTTTTTACTATAATTTATAATTTATTTTTGTTGTTGTATGTATGTACTATGTACTAATTTATTTTGAAATTTTTTAATTTCTTTAAAAACTGTTTCTATTATTAAGTAGAATTTTGTAAGCCGATTATGGCCAATAGGCTAGGTTACTGAAATTTAATTAATAAAATAATAAAAAATAAAAAATAAAAAATAAATAATTGACTATGTGGTTATGTTTTTGCAATTTAGCTTTTTCGCAAGAGTGCAACAACGTGAAAATATAGAAAAATATAGGAGTTTTTGAAGAAAGAATAGACAAAGACCGCATTTACATTTATGCAATTAACGCCGAGTTTTTTTCTTTTAAAGTAGTTTCTACGAAACTCTTTTCACATTTACATTTACATTTTTTTCAAGCATTTTTTCAACTTTTTCAAATCCGTTTTCTTCCCTACACCTCTTGCTAACAAACAAAAAGTTGCGGCGTTAATTGCATAATGTAAATACTTTGAATTTATTTATTTCAAAAACAATAGCTCTGTTTCTTTACTTTTTGGGTAAAGTAGAGTTTTAAGTTTGCATGGGGACTATGTCTATAATATGACCGATTCTTACAATTTACATAGGCTTCGTTCTTATGACAATTAAACGTATTTACCCAATTTTATCAAATTATCTAAAAACTGCTGCTACCTTTACTTTTCGCACAAGGTTTACATGGAATACAACCAGCAAGATGGACGGACGGACGGACACGAAAAGATAACTTGAAAAAGTGTTTCTGATTCGACCGTTTACTAAACGATGTGTCTGGGTTTCTATGTTATAAGTTGCGAAAAACATTTATCTTGAACAAAAACTTGCTTTGGTTTAAAATTGTACAGTAAAAATTTAATGTAGGTGGCAAAATTAAAGCAACAGAAAATTCATCTGTTAACCAGAATTTTAAGCAATTTTTTTATTTGCTTAACATGTATTAAAATATGTTTTTAAAACTTAAAATATGTGTGCAATAAAAATGCAGCAATGGCTAAAATATGGAAATTATTTACAAACAAATCGATACCAAAATTCATTAAAAGATCTAAACGCATAAATATATTGTTTCTAGTAGTAGTAGTAGGATATGACAGGACATCTCAAAAAGCACTACAGATACAATTTAAGATAACAAATCCCATTGTTGATTTAGCTGATACATGTAAAAATTCCTTTCTTAAATTTTTTCATACATCAAAGTTAAGTTATCTTGTAAATTAATACGTATAATTACCTCACTGAGGTATTTAAACGAATTCGCTTAAATACCTCAATGAGGTAGTTAAACGTATTCTTATTATTACCTCAACGAGGTAGTTAAGCGTATTCGTTTAAATGCTTACCCCGCATAATTACCCAAAAATATTGGCATTTTTGTCGAGGTAATTATCCGTGGAATTGTACATAGTTCTACTCTAACCTTCGGAAGGAAATAATTCCCAGTTTCTATAAAATTTTATATTTAAGAACATTATTTTAATTCACAGCACTTTTTCAAAAATTTTGTTTATAATTTTTTTCCTTTGCATTTCACTGTTTTGTTTATGTTTTTCAGCTGTTTGACAATTTACACAATTTGCACCAAGGTATATTTATAGCTATAAATATACCTTGATTTGCACGAAGAAAAAGTCTGGGCTGTTTCGTGCAAGAAGAAGAAGAATTTTATTCTCTCAAATCCGGTCTCATTTACACAAATTAAAAGTACGGTAACGACGCTTTTCGTGCAAATTGGGATCCCGAGGGATCCCAAAGTAGAGTAAAGAAACAGAGCTAATATAAGTGTGGTAATTTTATTTTATATATAAGTTTAAAAAACCAATTTGCAAATTTATTTTTCTATACATATATTTAATAATAAAAATATGTTTCACTTTAAATTCATATATTATATTATGTACTTACATTTGCAGATAATTCTTGAAATATTTGTCTCAACTTGCTCGTTTAAATTAAGCACTTGGTTGCTATTGAAATTTAACACCTCATTCGAACATTTATAAATTCGGCAGGAGTTAGGATAATTGTTATGATGAATTTGTTGATGAATGTGCACATTAGAAGCATCACAGCTACGATAACAGCACATAGAACATTGATAGATCAAGTGACTATGTTGAGATCGTATATGTTCAATCAATTGTGCCGAGGTCAATTGAGTATTCATTTTTATTATACAATAAGGACATTGTAAATAATCCAGTGTTTCTATAGTGTTCGCAGAATGTTCAGTAAAATGTTCGTTTATTTCCTCGGAACAATCTGTAGAGTAATAACAATCATCAATCATACATTTGTAAAGCCCCAAGTAGTTGACATTTTGAGGATAACTACGATATTTTTTGTATGCAACTAACGGTATATTTTTAGATTCCTTTTCTTTTGGCTTATTATTTGACGATGATGGGGATCTTTCAATCTCTATTGGTTCTGTTTTAATAACAATTGGTAAATGTCTTATTTCTAATGACGCATTTTTACGTGGTTGTATTAAACTAGAAATAGGAGCACTATTTAAATTATTTTCCATATGATGTATAACTGTCATTGGTGGCGATGGAAGTGTTATTTTAGAAGAAACTAAAGGATCTTCGTTCAATTTTTTAAACTGTTGCTCTAATGAATATTTTTCATCCTGTAAAAATTCATCCTCTAAACAAGGCTCATTACTTACAGGTATGTTATCATCATCAACTTTGAATTCAATTTGTGACGTCTCTGTCTGTTGTGTTTGCCCAGAAAATACTGCATTATTGTCATCAAAACATTTTTCAAGCGTCGGTAAAGGTGATTTACTTTCTTCATTGGCGTCGGGTCCATCATTAATGGCGGTCAAAATACATTTTTGTACGTTACTCGTTACAGCTTTGTTCTGATCATGATGCTCTCTCAAATGTTTTAAAACATTTGCTTCGTTTAGTTGAACGAAATTGCAAATTTTACAATAGTGCAAATATATACACCGGGAATTTGGATGATAACGATACATAACTTGTATCGAGGAATTGCGGCAGGCTTTTGCATGTAATATGTGGGATTGTATATCGGGTTTATAGGGTTTTGTCAGACGACAGTGGGAACATTGATAGGCATACTCTCCTGTATGTGTAGAATAATGATTGTAAAAATTGATAAAGTGGTCGACAACTTTGTCCTTGCAGAAGGGACAATCTACTTCATAACGTTCAAAACGATAGTTTTTAGTTTTGGGTAGTAACTTGGCAAAAGGCGTATTTATAGCCAAATCGTCCATTTCTGACAATTCTAATCTGGCTATATAAGATTCAGTTTTGTGTTTACCAATGTAATGATTTGTCAAATCTGAAGGTTTGGAACGGCATATAACGCAGGTGGAAGTATTGCGTTCCGTCATTTGACAATCATTATTATATTTCTTTAGTTTAGTTATCTTAAGAGCAGGTTCTTTAGGGTTCGCAACTATTTCGCAATTTTTCTTTACCCTCCATATTTGATTATCCTCTAGATTAGTTGCTTCTGTTGCTTCTGTTTCTTCTCTTTGCCTTTTAGTCTTTTCTTCAATAAAATCGGGCCTTAACCGCTGTAATTTAATAACAAGTTCCTTTGGTTTTAATTTATTTTCAGAGATATTTGATATATTCTCATATGGGGAGGACGGGAAGGAATCCAGCGAAGATCTATCTTCATCTAGTATTCGCAGAGTGTTTGATCTTCTGGTTGGTCTTATATTTTCATCAATCGTTTTTCTACGTTTCGGGATTGAGATGGAATCTAGCGATACATTTTCAGAAGAAGAATTCGTAAACGAATCTGTTGCAAGTCGTTTTGTGTTCCTTTTTTGACTTAACTCGGTATCTGAACAATCGGATGATTGTTGTCTCAATTGTTCTGATATGGCAGAAAGAGCGTGCATACTGGATCTTCGTTTAAGTCCTATAGGTCTAGGCATATATGCTTCTTTTGAAGCTTTTGTAGAACTTGTATCACTTTCAGAAGAATTTTCACATGCATTGGGTATGTAATCACTGATTTGGTCAAAACCTTTAAGCGAACACTCCAATTCTTTATAAATACGATTGAGTTTTTGATCTGCGTTATTGGTTTTGTTATTTTGGTTATCAGTTTTGTTTTTGGATTTTTTATTAGTTTTTTTCTTTTCTTTAGCTTTATTTTCCTTCACAGTACTTTTGTCCTGAGTAGTTTGGGGCGATGTGGTGCGGTTTATAATTTCTCCCTCTGTGTTTTTTGGTTTATTCATAGCGGAGGTGCCAGCTAAATTCTTTTGTTTGGATTTCAACTGTTCTTTGCAGGGATTCAAGGGGGACGCTAATTTGTTTTTGAATAGTTCTGATTTCTCTTTTTCCATTTCCATTTGCTTTTTTGCTTTGGCCTTGCGTTCTTCATCTCTTTGTTTTTCAATTTCTAATTTTTTTTTCAGGTATTCGCCATAAGTTTTGGGCTCATTTGAACATGTTGAGGGGGTTTGCTGCTGTTTTGGATTCTGCTGATATTTTGTGGCTTCACATATTTTTCTTATGCTTGCTTCAATTTCTGGATTCAATACATTTAATTGAAAGAGAGGTGAATTTTGTAGAGAATGAAGTTGTTTTATAATACGTGGATCATTAACGTTTACTTTTGGTTTGGGTGGTGCACCAACTGTCCTTGTGGCAAAATTTGAGTTTTGGCCATAATGCGGTGTTAAAGCGGGAGTCATTTGGGATTGTTGATGCTGTTGCGGGGGGTAATAAGCAGCTGGTGTTTCTACATGATAGGGAACTGTGGTTTGTTGTTGCTGCAAGTGTTGAACTGGAGATGCAGGTAAATTATTTAAAATTGGTGAAGGGGCTGGTTGAGGTGCCTCTGATGGGATTGCTTGATCAAAATTGTGTGCAACTTCTGTAGTTTTTGCCGAAGAGCAATTGTTTTGCTTTACAATTGCTATAGCCTCTAATAATGTTTCCATCTCAAAATCTGTTCTGTTTGAAATATCTTCCAGTATTTTGCTTACTTGTTGTGGGTTTAAAATAGGAGTACTAATGTTATTTTCTGATGATGTTTTTACAACATTCTCCTTTTTACTGCCTGCTTTTGAAGCCTGCTTCCCATTAATATTAGATGTAAAATCGTTTGTATTTTCCAACTCATCCATGATATCAGTATCCAAAAAAACGGAGTCAATTGTTTTACATATATGATCAACTTTGTCATAAATTTTATTTGCACTATTACTGTTGCTGTCACTCGAATTTGTTTCCTCTCCAGTTTTCCCTTTTCCCTCTAAAGTAGTTTCAACATTTTGGGGCTTATCTACTACTGCTGCCTTAGTTGAGGTTGTGGGAAGCTCATCATCACTATCGGAATCCAAACAAATAGTTTCTATTTTTTTTGAATAAACAATATTATTTTCTAGACTTTGTTCTTCATCGTCGTTAAAATCGGCACGTCTTTTAAATAAGACATCTGATGAGGGTTTACGCCTTTGAAAAAAAGCTTCATCCCCATCTTCTAGCTCATTGTGTTCTTCTTTTTGATACGTATAATTAATGGGTTCATGGACTGAACACTTCATTTTTAAATCATCTTTGGCGTATTCATCAATTTTAATAAACATATCTTTAGATGACTGGTATACCCCCTCTTCTTCGGCATTAACTTGATTTAAATTTGTTTTTCTGGATGGCTGCGTTACCACTTTCTCTTTTTTTGAGTTATCAGGATAATTAAAACTAACGATTTCCAAATCATCATCACTGCTATCCTCTACACCAAAATATAAAAATTAAGGAATTAAAATTTAAATAATTTTAATAATTATGTATGTATGTACATTGGATCGACTCATCTTATTTAGACAAAAACAAAAAAAAGTTAAAGTTGTACCCGCCTGAAAATAAATACATACCTACTGATATTTTTATCATGATTCCCAAAATGTTCTCGCTCTAGCGAATATCTCCAAAAAAGGGCCCAAAAATGGTATCTCTCATAAATAAAAAGTTTGGTAAATTTTCTTTTGTCCAATAAGTGACCAAATAAAATATATATGTATGTATTTAGGAATGTGATGAATATATAAATTAATAAAAATATATTATTAAAACGTGTTTCCTGCACAAATATACGCTTTTTGTGGTTATAAAATGAGTTTTTAGTGATTGATAAGTAAATGTTATAAAAAGACAGTTCAGTTAATGGTTAATTTTCGACTAAAATCTCAAGCGGTGGTCAACACCTTTCTAACGACGTATATGAAATTAAAATCGGACAAAAATGGTTAAGTTATTTTAATTTTCATTAAAAATCGAATTGAAAAGCATAAAAAAACCGATATAAACATCTCGCTATCTCGAGTCTGTGGTTAGATTTTTAAAATGTTTTAAAGCCGTATCGAAGAATTCATAAATATCTACTACATATTTTATTTGGCAAAAAAAAAAAAAAAAAAAAATATGCCAAACTTTTTACGGTAACCCTCCTACAAGACGGCTTCCTACAAAACGATTTCGATCTTACACGAAAAAAACTTTGCGGAAATCTCCTCATCTACAACACGGTTTCATTCTAACACGATAAAATGGAATTGCAACTTTATCATGATTGAGTTGTTTAAATTGTACCAAAATAGTACAAAAGTACTAATTTTTGCATCCCTGTTACGATTTACGGCCATTTTCACCAAGTTCGGTTATAATTAACTATCGGTTATAGCTGTCAAAACATATTGGTAACCGGAACTTGGTGAAAATGGGGGTTAGTTAGATTTCGGTGGTTCAGCAAAGTGTATGTGTGTCTACACAATTTTCGCATCCACCGAAAGTAAAATTGGGGAATACCCAAAGTATCTTACATCGAGCTTCGATTGAAACACAGATCATTTAGTATACATACAGTCTCAAGTGTTAACAACGTTGTTGCGAATAAATTGATTTTATATAAAATATATAAAAAATATTTAATTAAAAAAATATTTATATTTTGCACTGTCTCCTAGCCTCATATAACACGTTTTCCTACAACACGGCGTTTTCTAGGAACCTATCTACCGTGTTGTAGGAGGGTTACCTGTATTTATGAAAAATACTATTTTTGGACCCTTTTTGACGCGGTTTAGCTCACGAAAGATTATCGCTTTTGGGAATCTTCATAAAACATTTCAAAGTTAGTTTTTAGGGGGTACATAAACAACTTTTTTTTTTTTGATTCGGTCTAATGTACATTTGAGGGGCTTAGAGCACAAGGGGTTTAAGTGCCTTTTTCTAAAATTTAGTTTGCATATGGAATTATAGGTATAGTTCGGAAAAGTTGTTCAGAGCACAAGAGGTGACTGTAGGATTCTCATCCGGACGCTAGATATAGTGAACAATTCAAGCACTTGACATTAAAATACCTGCTACGCTTGGAGCACAAGCGAAACAACCGGTTCTGTCTCATTATTTATAATAAGTCACTTGAACCCCTTGTGCTTTAAGCCCCTCATTTGTATTTTAATTATAATTACCTTTTGTTGGTGTTTTTTGGTTTTGATATTTTTTCGAATGACTGGGTTTTTCTTCATATACTTTGGTTTTGTTTTTTGTATTACTATTATGTTCTTTTTTATAACTTTTATGACACTTTTGTACATCATCATCTTCTTCGTCTGAACATAAATTAACAAATTGGTTTAAATTCATGGGAGAAAATATATTAGCAATTTTTTCTGGAATTTGCTGAAACAATGTAAAATAAAAAATAGTTACAATTATTCTTTGTATGCATACATAAGTAGTTTAATAAACATACATAATTCAGCAGCAATAAGACAGTGTTGCCAGTGAATTTTCGAGAAAGATACATTTTAGTTTCCAAAAAAGATATGTACATTTTAAAAAAAATACACTTTTTCCCAAAAAGATATATTTTGAAAAAAAAAAAAAAAAAATTTAAGTCCATTTTCAAAGTTTAACATTTATTAACATTACATTTTTACTTCATATTAAATGAATATTGTAAAGAAAATGATATCATAAAAATTCATTTTTATTGTATTTATTTAAATCAGCAATATTAGGTATGTACTTTTTAAAAATACAACAAGCAAACATTAAAATTAATTATATGTAACTATCTTTGGATGTTATCGAAACAAATTCATTTTTGTAAAAATTAATATACGAGTAACGGCGTTAATACCAAGGGATTATATCAAAAAGTTCATATAATTTCCTGAAAATAAAAGATGTTCATATTTCCTCCAAACATCTTTGCACTACTTGTATTCCACGATTTCGGTGAATCGTATGTTAAAACGTCCTTAATGTTTTCTTTCACCATTATGAAAGCTGCTATTGTATAAGTATTTAGTCGGTTACGCTGACCAGTCTTAATAAGTTTTCGTACATTTTGGATACAGATTCAAAAGATACGAACAATGTCAGGATTATACATGGTACGTGAAGCCATCAAAAGATACGAAAAATGTATCTTTCGTATCCTAATGGCAACACTGCAATAAGGATTACGCCAAGGCGAATTGACTAGGTGAGGTCAACTCTACAACAACACTGCTTCTTCGGGTTGTCAAAAAAAATATGTTTACATAAAAAACTGTTTTGTATACAAACCTTGACAAGTCGACCACCGAAAAAAACCCCATATGTTGACTTGACCCCACCTTCTAGTCAATGCGACTTGGATTACGCTTATTTACCATTTGAGCGTGGCTTGTGCCAGATTATCATAAAATACACTACCCTGCAAAAAATATTGGACCACCTGATCCATTTTGATGAAATGGACTGGTCCGATGTAATGCAAGCATGGACCATGCCATTGTTAAAGTGTTTGTAGTGTAGTAAACGACTTCAAAACTAATCCTCTTGAGTATACCATGGAGAAGTTTTAAAACTACTCCTTTGTAGTTCAAATGCTGGGCTATATGGTCCTGCCTAGGACATCGTAATGTTAAACAGACCATGTTTTTCCAATACGTTTGCGTTACTTTCGGACTAGTCCTGGTCCCTTGTGGGCTACACTTTACACGCGTGTTTGGACTGGCCCTATTATTTGCAGGGTACTCATCCCCTGCAAATAAAATTGGACCACCTGATCCATTTTGATAAAATGGACTACTCCATGGACTGGTCCGATGTAATGCAAGCATGGACCATGTCACTGTTAAAAAGTGTTTGTAGTGAGACGACATGTCTTTGTTTTTAAACGACTTCAAAACTAATCCTCTTGAGTAGAGTTTACTAAAAACCGTTAAAATGCGAAACCGCGGTTTCGGTTTTAAAATGATTAAAAACGGTCGGTTTCGGTTCGGTTTTCGGTTTTGAAAATATCAAAGTTGAATTCATACAAATATATTTTTTTGCATGTAATACAATTTTTTAATTTGTTTCAATTCAGGTACTTTTATTCGCCGTTAAGTGTATACCTGGGCCTGGCCAGGCATTTATTGACTTTCCCAGTTTTTTTTTTTATATAATTATTAAGTATAATTTAGGTATTTACCTTGACAACTTTTTATATTTTAATACTCATATAAATACACAGCTAATTAGCGAAGAATGCTTTTTTTATGTACAAAAAACTATTTTACTCACGATATATTAGTCCAAGGGTGAAAATAATTTTATATAAATCTTTAATTCGACCAATATTAACATATGGTAGCCAAGTATGGTTTAACATTTCACCATCATATATGGAAAAATTCCGAATTTTTGAGAGAAAATGTTTGAGAGCATGCACTGCACTCTACAAATCACCTGAAAGTAGATATAGAAAATATATCTCCAACAAAAAGTTATACAACGAGGCAAAAATAAACAGGATTGACAACTTTATTATTCATCTTATAAGATATCATATTATTAAAAGTACTCAATGCAGGGAAAATAACTTAATCCTGGCTCCATACTATGTTAATGAAGACTATATACGCCAAACACTTCAAAGTGGATATGTACCACCTGAGGCTTTTCTATACCTCGACAACAAAGGATTTATCCAAAACGAAAACGGCATTCCTATATTCTACCATATATATATAGATTTGATAAAAGCATATATGCAGGGGATGAAAATATAGTTCCAAATATAAAGAAAAAAAAAAAAAAAACTGGTGGCTTAACTAAGACCATTTTGCATATTTTTTTTTTATCTTTTGACTCTTTTAACAATTTTAATCTTATTAAAATATAAAAGTAAGGTTTTTTGTCAAAAACATATTTTTCTTTATATTAATTATACATAAATATTAATCATATAAAAAAAAAAATAATATTCAATTGGAAAATATGATATAAATTTATATATATCCGGGTTTTAGGCATTTAAAACCGCAGTTTCGGTTTCGGTTAAAACCGAACAGCAATCCCTACTCTTGTGTATACCATGGAGTAGTTTTAAAACTACTCCTAAGTAGTCCAATGGTGGGTTATATGGTCCTGCCCTAGTACATCGTAATGTTAAATATATCATGTTTTTTCCATACGTTTGGGTTACTTTTGGACTAGTCCTAGTCCCTTGTGGGCTACTCTTTACACGCGTGTTTGGACTGGTCCTATTATTTGCAGGATCATGTAGTGTAATTTTAGTGAAAATGTGTTTGTATGTGTTACACCGACGATGCTGGATCATTGTTGGGATCTGACAATTCTTAAATTGTACCAATTCAATGGCAAAATTGTACCAAATTGACATAAATTGTACCAAATTTTGGCTACAAAATAAAATAGCATACAAAGTAAAAATTTATAACAGCTTTTTATTTAATAAAACGATATTATCGATAGTCTTAAAATATCGAAAATATCGATATGAAAAATATAAATATCGATATTTTTATTATTAAAAAAAAGATATGAAGACATCTAACAGCAGCTATACACACACAGTTTTTTTGCTGCAAATTTGTACTTGCTATTATTAATTGGCGCTGAATGACAGCAATGAATACAAACAACAAGAATGGCAAGTGGTATGGATTGCTTAGCAGTTTACTGCTAAATAAAGGCCTTTAAGTCGAAATTTGTACATGTTTATATATGGGCTGAAATGTCAAATATTTTTGTAATGTTGTAAAAAAATGCATATCCAAATGCAATTGCAAGCATAGGACAAAACAATGAACGACCATTAGAGGATAAGTCCGCTAGGTTGATTACCTTTTTTGGTTTAGAATTTAGAAAATTGTTTAAAGTTGCAATTGAACTTTAGCTCAGAAAGGTACTTATCAATTTTTAAAAAACTGCCATCTAAAATAACGTGCGTATATACAGACATACGTCTCATACATTCAATAAAGTGGTGAAAACAACGGACTGTAGCCTTATAAAAAAATAATTAAAGTTTTCCTGCACAAGTACAAACATTCAGTCGATAGTAGAAAATATCGATAGTATCCCAGCACTAGTGGGAAGTAGTGTGCAAGACGCCTGCTACTTTTCCACGAAGTAAGAGGCAATGTGTATAGGCTGCCAACTGTCTGTGTGCGAAGTAGTGTGCAAGACGCCTTCCACTTGCCCACGACGTAAGCGAGAATGTGTATTGGCTGCCCACTGTTTGCTTACAATGTGTGCGAAGTAGTGTGCCAGACGCCTTCCAATTGCCCTCGAAGTAAGCGAGAATGTGTATAGGCTGTCCACTGTCTGCTTACAATGTTTGTGAAGCAGTACAGAGTTTATATTTACTAAATGAGCACTTCACTATTCCGCTCACTTTGTGTGCAAGTGGTAGGCGTTCACTCCATAAATGCGGCAATGAATTCGAAAAAGTGTACTAGGTTGTAATTGAGATAGTGTGTATTACTATCTTACTCGTGTCTATCACATCATCGCTTCTGTAATCTAAAAATTCGCCCCTGGGAAGTGAAGACGCTTCGTTGACAGTGTCGCCAAACAATCCACAAAAGTGGCGATTTGTAAACACTTGAACGCAGGCTTCCTACAGGAATACGAGTGCAAAATCGTATGTATGTACATATGTCCAGAATTTTTAGTATATCATGAACATAAATAATGCAATTTTTGGTAGAACTGGTCAGGGCTGGAGATAAGTAAAAAGGAGTTTTATAATTAAAAAGGAAAGTGAGTTAATCCACTTCAAAGAAATGATAAATTTCGTTGGGATTTCTTTTGTATTAAATTGTACCAAAAAAAGATGAATTGTACCAGTGTACCAACAAAGTTTCAATTGTACCAAATCCCATCAGTATGCTGGATGCAGTGTGGCCATATCTAAAAATGTTTTACAGCTAAATCGGCTTTAAAATAATGCTAAAAAATGCTAAAAAATGCTAAAAAAATTCCTAAACTGCCAAAAAATAATGCTAAGATTTAAATTGTATTATTTTTTTGTTATTTTAGTTTATATACCTCTATACATGATTTATTTTGTATAATTCTTCCCTATAAACACACATTATTTCAATATTTATAAAACATAAAAAGTCTAAAAACTATATACGTCCATAAAAAACATGTTAAATGAAAAATTTCATTTTATAAATTAAATACGTCATCAAATGAGGGGTATAGATGCAAAGACTGCCATGTCCACATTTATAGTTTTCGTAATAAATAGTAAAAACCTCTAGCTCAAAGTATATTAATATTTATGTATTGTATATCATGCTGTTTAGTAAATAAGAAAATGATGAAGATATGACGTAAGTTTCAACCAAATCGATATAGCGGTTTGCTGGCAATTATAATAACAAAATTGGAGATTGCTGTGTTTGCTCTAATCAAATGGACATTGATGCTTTTTTAGCATGGGCAAGTACTTAAAAAATCAGTAGTTATAAAATTCTTAAACTTAACAAAGGCTTAGTTTTTACTTGATTGATTTGGAGGAACTTCATAACAACTTAGCTCCATAATTACGACTAATGACAAAGTTATAAAATGAACAATAAAACTAACTGTTTCATATAAAAGATTTAAAAAATAAAAAATAAAAAGTTTTTTCGAGCTCGAGGCCAATAATTTGTAAACAATAAATATTATTTATTAATTAATTTGTTCCAATATTTCGATATCCATCGGATATCATTATCAAGGAATGAGTTACAAGTATATTTGTAAGAGACGTATTACTATCTCCACATTTAATATTGAAATTTTTTTTATTTTTTAATAAAAAAAGGTCGAAGAAATAAAAAATTTAATTTAAGATTTAAAAAATAATTAGTATTGTGGTTATAATTAGTATTGTGGTTAATAATTTGTTGTATTTTTAAATTTCTTTTTAGTTTTGTTTTGCAAAAAAGAAACAGAATAAAAAACAAGTAAGAGTGCTATATTCGGCTATGCCGAATCTTATATACCCTTCACCATGGTTTGGAAAGAACAGAAGTTTATATATATATTTAAATATATGTATATATATATGTATATTTATAAAATATATATAGTTTAGTTTTATTTAATTATTTGCACATAATTGCGTGCTATTAAATATATTAAAAGTTTAATTAATATATAGCACGTTAAGTTTTGATCGAATTTCAGTATTTGGTCATACCGACATCTTAAAGTATAAAATTACCATTTACTTTGGTGATAAAACTTGTAGTCGGGAAGTTCTATGGTTCACGAAAATAGGTATTAAAAAAAAAACTATATTTTTGACATTACTTTTTTTCTAAGTTTCCGAGTTTTTCTAAAGATTTCCGATATTTTGATATCTAAAACGTATGAATAGGTCATAATACAGCTCTAAAATTTTAGCTTTTATAAAAATGTTAATGTTTTTAGTCCTTTTTTGGAGTATTTTGCACATAACTTAACCATTTTTAACCGATTTGGCAGATTTATATACCAACGTGCTTAAAAATAATATTTCCATTAAATTGGCTTTTAGGCATATATATATATATACCTACATATGTGTACATATATTTAAGCAAACTTAATTATAAAAAAAACAAACTTAATTATAAAAAGAGTAACTTTTGGGATTTCAGTATTTTGATTATAACTCAGCCATTTTTTAACCGATTTGACAGATTTATATACCGACGTGTTTAGCAAGAAATTTACCATTTATTTGTGTTATAAAACTTGGACTCGGGAAGATCCATGGTTACCGAAAATGGGTATTTAAAAAAAAAAAAAAATTAATTTTGGTCATAACTTTTTTGTATCTGAACCGATTTTCCCGAGTTCTTTATAAAATATGTTCTACTAAAAATATTTTGGTATATAAGTCATATCCATAGGACATATGACAGCCCTAAAATTTAGGTTTTTATACAATTTTTAATTTTTTTTGTACGGGAGGTACCACGCCCACTTCTCCAATCCCGCCCACATTTTGTAAGGTGGTGTGTATTGACAACCTTAATGTGTGTACCTAATTTAGAAACTTTGGCTCTTACCGTTCTCCAGATATACAGAAAAAAGCAATAAAAATACAACAACAACAAGGGATTTTTGGAAAAAATTAGAGGCAGTCGTGGTTTTTTGATCATATCTCAGCCATTTGTGGACCGATCTTGCTGAATCAATAGCACGAAATGGTGGACTATATGTGACATAAATGTAAAACAACCTAGCCGCTATCATGTCTGGTTTTCCCGGAAAACACATATCAAGCGTAAGACGGACAGACGGACAGACGGACGGATATCGTTAAATCAACTTCTCTCCTCATAAGGACCCATAATATATATACTTTATAGGGTCTAAGATCAATATTGTAGAAATTACAAACGGAATGACAAACTTATATATACCCTTTTTCACCTGTGGTGAAGGGTATAAAAAGAGCTTAACAAACTGTGATCATAGCAAAAACGACAATCTTCAATGGACATTGCCGTTTTTGCATCAATTCTTAATTTTTGGACATACTTTTTAATGGGATAAAAGTGTTTCTGGTAATGTTATATTCACTAATTGGAAGCATTCATTGAATACAACTAAGAGGTATTATTCGTTACGTTTGTGAAAAAAGTGGACATTGCAGTCTTTGTATCTATACCCCTCAAATGAATATTCTTGTTCAGCTTCTGAAGAATCGATCGAGATGTCATTATAATATATGTTCCTTTTGCATTTTTATATGAGATCTTACAATTTTCTAAAACTATCGCAATAATTTTAACCACACCTAATATAAAGTAGCGATTTCATAGACTTTAACGTCATTCTAAATCGAATTTTCTGTTTTAAGAGATTTATACCACTAAAACCCTATTTTAACTTCCGCGCTGCTAAATGGCAAAACCAAGAACTTTATTGCAAAAAAACGTATTCACTGAATGGATTTTCATTTAATGCATTTTTATATCCATATACATTTATCCAGAAATCAACTGTTGAGTTCGTATTTAACAATGCATATGAATTTAGTTTCTGCCACTGATGTTCCAAAGTTGTAATTTTTTCTACAGTGAAATCAATCATTTCATCTTTTAAATGTTCGCTTAATTTGCATTCATTAGTTTTTAAACTGTTCTCCACAAAAAAAGTTGGTATTTGTTAAATTATGAAAATTGTTTGGCAATCGTTGTTTAAGTTCACATATTAATTAAGCTATAAAATCTCGGCATGTAATTCGAATTTATTTTTCTATTTCAAAAGTTATGGTATTATTTCGTTTCCAAAAATTTTTTAAAATCGTAATTGAGGGAAAAAATCCGCTATTTTAAATTTTAAAACAATTTGATATGAAAGGACTTTTAAAAGATTGTACAGTTTCTATAGCAAAAGTGTAGGGATTTGTATGTGCATTCAACAAAAAAGCGTGGTAGATTTTCAAAAAATATTACTTGAGTATTCTTAAATTAAATAATGCTAAAAAATGCTAAATATGTAGTTGAAAAATGCCAAAAAAAAAAAAAAAAATGCTAACTGCTATATGAAAAATTTGCAGCTAAAACAGAAAAAAAAATGCTAAATCTAGCTGTAAAAATGCCAAAATGGCTACGCTGGCTGGATGGAAAATCAAAAAATTTAGATATGACGGCCAGGGTTGTCAGATTGATTTTGACCTTTTTCGCCAAATTCAATGTCAAAAATCGCCAAAATCGCCAAAGCCTTTATTTTCAAGTTTTTGGCAGTAAAATACATATTTTTTAATTTATTAAAAATATTCTTTATAAATTCTAAAAAAAATTAATTTGTTCCGTATCGCTAAAATACGCCAAAAATTCAAAAAAGTCGCCATGGTAGTATATATTTTGCTTAATTTTTATTTAGAAAAAAGTAAAAATAGCTAGTGAACACAAAAATGGTACGATGTTTACTACAAAAAAAGTTTTTTTGCGGCTAGTATTAAACAAATATTGGATATATTTAAATTTTTATATATATATGTAGTTGCAGTTTTATTATATATCTAAAACGCTTCACCGGCAAAGCTACCTATTTGTCTTCTTTTTTTGGAATACATTGTAAGGGTTTTTCATTTATTCAACGATGGTACAAAAGAAGTGCAACTTATAACTCGTAACAACGCTTCTAGAAGTTCGTATTGCATTCTACTTCAAAGGCGAGTTGTAGTGGAGTTCATAGCCTAAACACAGGCATTACTTATAATAATATAAAGAACATATAAAGAACAGTCATAGTAAGTTCCTTGAAATTGTACGTACCTGCCGTTTCGTTGCAGCTTTAAAGTTGTGGCATAAACTTATTTATCTTTGCAATTAACCAACGCTAATTTTTTCATTGGGTTTCAAAAATGTCCAAAGGTATGTAAGAGTTCATAAAAATCTTTAAAATATCACTGACAACAACGTATTGTATCTGGGATAAAAAATTGCCACATACATATAATGAAAAAATGTTCATAGACTTTAAATATATTTATGTTAATTTCTTTTTATTGATTCTTTCAAGAGCACTTTTAAATATGAAAAACTATTTTCTCGGAGATATTCATTATCTTCATCAGCCATTTGAACTTTCAAATACTGACCATACACATGAATGCCTCAAACTTCATACATAAAAATAATATAAGTATAATAAAATTAATATTATTTCTCAGTATTGAATTTAACGATTTTCAAAACAAATGCATAGCTCATCAAAAATCAAAATCAAAAATAGACAACAAGATCGCCAACTTTTTTGTTAAATCGCCAAAAAATCGCCATGTCGCCAAATCAAAAATTAGGTCGCCAAACAAGTCTGAAAATCGCCACATCTGACAACCCTGATGACGGACGAATATTACGTCCAGCACCAGGGTTGTCAGATTTATTTTCACCTTCATCGCCAAATAGCATACTAAAAATCGCCAAACATTTATATTCCTGAATTTTTGGTAAAAAGAAATCGCCAAATAAAAGTTTTGTATAAAAAAGAGTATACAAGTGTATTTGGGGGGGGGGGGGGGTTGTGCTTTAATACCATGGTATTAAAAGCCATGATGGCTTTATCTCTCATTCAATAGGGAGATAAAGCCTTTTTTGTTTTTTTTTTTTCATTTTTTCATTAGCAATATTAGAAAATGGCTTTATCTCTCATTTCAGTTCCGGAGACACTAAAGTTAAGTATTGAAATCTGGCTTCGCATAGTATAGTTTTTCTGCGTGACGGCCTGCGGCCGTGCTTAATAGTTTTTTCCTCCAGTAGGACGCGGCAGGTGGCTTTGCTGAATAAAGTTTTCTTGCGTGCGTCACAAGAATAAAAAAAAGGAAAAAAGGATTTTCCCTTTTACAGAATGTTTACACCATGCATAACAATTTTCTGAAAAAATCAGTGTTGCCACTTTGTGGGTAATTACCGAATTTGGTATAATTTTTACTGTCGCGGGTAGAGCGTTGGTAATTTCTCTTAGGTGTAATTCAGGTGGTATTTGAAATTCTTACTTCAGATACCCAAATAAAATCAAGATTCGATTTCAGTGATGACATTTATTTCTTTTTAAATATTGTTGATTAAAAATGCACAGTCTTCTGAACTAAAGTCTCGGGTTCTTTTAAGGAAAAAACTTCAATCATTAAATATATATTTTCAAAAGTTTGGTAATAAATGTCTATCATAATGATTTAGAACTTGGTGTTTATTTAAAAAAGTTATTCAAACTACAAACTAGCCTGGGGGTAGAAATGTTTCTAATATTCCAACATATAATTTATTTTATTTGTGTCTGGAAACTTTCAAATGCTTTAGTTTGATGAATATTTTAACGTCCTAAACAGTTGTAAAACTAACAAGTAAGAGTGCTATATTCGGCTGTGCCGAATCTTATATACCCTCCACCAATGTGGGAGCAGAATACAGAGCAACTAGACAAAAACTAAATAATTTTTACATATGTATACACACATATTAACAATATGTACTTTAAACTTCATTATAAATTAAATTTAAAAAGCGAAAACTGGTAAATATTTTTTTTAAATCGTTCTTATAACATAAAAAAAAATAAAAATTTAAAAAACAAATTTTCAATCCAAATTTTTAATATTTTTAATTAGGCTTAAGTTCATTAAATTTAATTTTCATTAAATTATTTTTATGAAGAAAGGAATTTTTACAACATGAAAATCAATTAAAATTTACTGATAATTTTTCATGCTTTGACTCAATCTGGGCTCGAACCCAGCTGTTTACGGACAGGTTACCCTGACATGTTTCGATTGCAACCACTCAATCTCCTCAGAGGGCTTGCCGTTTAACACTCGCAGCCATCGACGACTGCTGACGTCATTCGTCAAACATCAATCCTTAAACCAAATTGTATTCAACCTTTGGTAGATCGAAATTTGCTTTGAATGATTATCTATTTTAATTTATTTTAACATGTTATTCCTTTACTTCTGTTTTTCGTACTTTTGTCAAGAATTCTTCTTGAAGTTCAAAGTACATATTTTTTGTTTTTTCATTTTTTTGTCTTTCTTTTTCTTGTTGACCTTTTCAGCACAACTTGAAGGACAAATGCAAACATAGAGCTCGTGCCTTAGCTTTAACAATTATTAGTATTGTGGTTATTTTATTGAACTATTTATGGTTTTTAATCCAAATTTTTAATATTTTTAATTAGGCTTAAGTTCATTAAATTTAATTTTCATTAAATTATTTTTATGAAGAAAGGAATTTTTACAACATGAAAATCAATTAAAATTTACTGATAATTTTTCATTCTTTGACTCAATCTGGGCTCGAACCCAGGTGTTTACGGACAGGTTACCCTGACATGTTTCGATTGCAACCACTCAATCTCCTCAGAGGGCATGCCGTTTAACACTCGCAGACATCGACGACTGCTGACGTCATTAGTCAAACATCAATCCTTAAACCAAATTGTATTCAACCTTTGGTAGATCGAAATTTGCTTTGAATGATTATCTATTTTAATTTATTTTAACATGTTATTCCTTTACTTGTTTTTTCGTACTTTTGTCAAGAATTCTTCTTGAAGTTCAAAGTACATATTTTTTGTTTTTTCATTTTTTTTTTGTCTTTCTTTTTCTTGTTGACCTTTTCAGCACTACTTGAAGGACACCGTAAACACCTGGGTTCGAGCCCAGATTGAGTCAAAGAATGAAAAATTATTAGTAAATTTTAATTGATTTTCATGTTGTAAAAATTCCTTTCTTCATAAAAATAATTTAATGAAAATTAAATTTAATGAACTTAAGCCTAATTAAAAATATTAAAAATTTGGATTAAAAACCATAAATAGTTCAATAAAATAACCACAATACTAATAAAACAATTTTCTATTTAAAAAAACAAGATTCGAACCAGAGAACTCACAGTTTCTAACTTAACACACCCCCTAGACAACTAAACCATGAAGGAACGTTGTTTGAATATCAATAAAATGAAATATGGTCCGTTTAATGTTCACGGTGTTGAGTTGTAACTACTTTTGATGTTTTTGTTCACCACAATAGCAAAGTTGTAAACCATAAAACTTATTTCAGTTGTGAACCGATATATGGAAATATATTCACCAAAATAGTTTGTGGCATGTAAGTATGCGTGTTTGTTTTCTTGTATCTTTTTGGGGAGTTTTTAAGTAGCAAAAAAACACAAAAATTCCTAGTTTTGATTTGTTAAAATAATTTCGTTAAATAGATGAAATAATAAAGAAGGATGATAACGAAAATCATATTGAGCATTATGCTAGTATATGTAAACAAATGTCAAGGGGGGGAAGAGACGGATAACCGGATTTGAACTTCGCCTTTCATAAGGACCCAGAATATATATACTTTGTAGGGTATAGGATCAATATTGTAGAAATTACAAACGGAATGACAAAGTTATATATACCCTTTTACCCTTTAGGTTAAAAAAAATTAATTTTTGGGATTGCAGTATTTTGATCATAACTAAGCCATTTTTTATCCGATTTGAAAGATTTAAATACCGACGTGCTTAGGAAGAAATTTACCATTTACTTGGGTTATAAAGTTTGGACTCGGGGAAATCTATGGTTCCCGAAAATGGGTATTTAAAAAAAATTTTGGTCATAACTTTTTTGTATCTGAACCGATTTTCCCGAGTTTTTTATAAAATATTTTTTTCTACTATTTTGGTATATAAGTCATATCCATAGGACATATGGCAGCCCTAAAATTTAGGTTTTTATAAAATTTTTATTTTTTTTGTATGGGAGGTACCACGCCCACTTCTTCAATCCCGCCCACATTTTGAAGGATGGTGTGTATTGGCAACCTAAATGTGTGTACCTAATTTGAAAACTTTGGCTTTTGCCGTTCCCCAGATATACAGCAAAAAGTAATAAAAATACAACAACCACAAGGGATTTTTGGGAAAAATTAGAGGTAGTCGTGGTTTTTTGCTCATATCTCAGCCATTTGTGGACCGATCTTTCTGAATTTCAATAGCAAACAATTCCGGACCATATGTGACATAAATGTATAATAACATGGGCCCCATCATATATGGGGTCTTCGGAAAATCCATTTCAACGGACAGACGGACATGGTTAAATCAACATCGCTTTTCATAAGGACCCAGAATATATATACTAGAGGTCTGCAACGAGTAACTTTTTTCTTCACATGTGAAACTCGCTGTGGAATATAGTATTTATTTGTTCTCTTGTACCATGTTTTTTATTATAGTTCGAGTAAGTGTTCATGCTTTGCTAGATCATATGTACTTTTTAAGTACAAATCCATTTGTGCAGGCGTCTAATATATACTTTATAGGGTGTAGGATCAATATTGTAGAAATTACAAACGGAATGACAAACTTATATATACCCTTTTCCACCTGAGGTGAAGGGTATAATTACGAAAGGGACAGTTGTACAAAACCCTGCAGGCATTTAGTTTACTATAAAATATAAAGGGCATTTTTTAAGACCATGCAACTTAAAATTATAGAAAACACAAAACAAATGAATTTTAATTGCAAATTTATACACGACGCTACCATTTGAAACTGATTTAAACAGATAGGCATCACCGCGCCTGTCCTTGACAAAAGGCATCGCAGACGTTCAATTTTGTTCCTCTTTTTCGAGCATTGCTGGCTGCATGTCACGAATAAATTAACAATGTTGGCTTCCAATATGTCAATTGTTGCTGGCTTATCAGCATAAGCCAGTGACTTCACAGGCCTACGGAAAACCATCAAGAGGTGGCTTTATCTCTCATTTGCGAAAAAAATATGGCTATATCTCTCATTTCGCAAATTTTTAAATATGACCTTACCTCTCAATGATTGGGCAATAAGGCCATTATGGCTTTATCTCCCATTCAATTGAGCAATAATGCCATCATGGCCTTATCTACCATGGTTTTAAAGCACCCACTCGTGTATTTTACCTTTATTTAAATTTTCCTTATTCTAGTAATGTGTTTCTATTATATGTAGTAGACAATCGCAAAACGCTTAACATTTGTGTTTCTGACTTGAAATCGGATAAAACGTGTTCTGTAACTCGCAATCGCAAGAAATTTGGCGACACATGTTAAGTTCAATTTAAAAATTGCGTATGATTAAATGTTTTAAGAACTGTTTCTTAGATTTAACACCACTAAAGTTCAAAGTCACATCAAACCCGTGTTGCCAATTTAGCCATTTACTGAATAGAATTGAGCAATGAAAAAATCAATCTAGCAATTTGTAATTTTTTGCCATTTTTATTTATCCAAATTTTCTTTTTAAAATTTTGTTAAACCATTATTAGCCACTATCAAGCAATTTTTTTAAATTATTTTACCATTTTTAGTAGTGAGGAGTTGGCATTACTGCATCAAACTAAAATTGTACTTTTTCAACAGTTGATATTTATCTTCAAAGCAGAAGCGAAAGCAAGATTTTACTTTATGAACATAAAACTGAAATTTCAAAGCAACAGCATACAAATTCAAACTTTGGCTTTTCGGCTGTCAGTTTTATTTTAACACTGCCCTTCATCTAAATTCCCAATTATCTACTTAATTTTTCATTTTGTTATTTGCCAAATATGTATATAGTTATTTTAAATATAAATGTACTGTACAATAGAGTGGTTCGAAAAAAAATTTTTTTGTCAGGATTAAAGATAATGTAAAAACAATTCCAAAAATATTTTTTTTATTTTTTTGCCACGCCTAGAAATACCGCCCTTTTAGTTTTTTGTTCACTGTGTCGCCATTTTTAGTCCGATCATAACATTTTGTATATCGGTGTTCATGGCTCTGTAAGGGCTACATTTGTGTCCTTAATAGTTTTTTTATACCACGCAAATTCTAGTCATGTCATTCGAAAGCTCTGTTTATACCCTCCCAAAACGCTAAATATTTTTGAACTAAAATGAAGCTGTGTTATTTTGATACAACTTCTGTATTGAAGCTATTTATTTTTATTCATAAACAAAGAAGTTAAAGGAGTTTAAAGAAATACTTAACGTGTTTTGAAATATGGCAACACTTTTGACAAAAAGTGATGCAGTTCTCATAATTTTTGGGACACGATAGAAAAAATACATTTAAATACATATTTATTTAGACAAATTTTGACGTGAATTTAGGTTGCTATACTGTTCGCGACTTCTTAATTTAGCAAATATAAAACCCATGCGCCTTTCTTCTACAACCTTATTAGCGAATTCACTAACAACCCGTACAAAGCGTTCAGTATTTTGAGAGTGACAAGGAAATTCTAAAAAAAAAATTAATTATGTGATTATAAAGGCATTAATTATGTGATTATAAAGGCATCTGGGCAAAAACCCTTATTAATGGCCAGAACCATATGATAGAGGTAGAGCTGGTCTCCGCGGATGTTCCAGTCTTCTACATTGTCTGGCATAACACCCACAGAAATTGCTTTGAAATCCTTAACGACCTTAAAAAAATATTCATATACATATGTTCTTATTTAAATGTGGCGATAGTATTACAAACTTACAGGATGAAGGTTGCATTCCATTAGTTCAGATCCTAATGGCTTAGGCCAAATTCCAGGACCAGTTTGCTTTCCAATTAAATGGGTCATCAATTTTTTGATTGGTAACTCTTTAAAATGAAACAAGCAAACATTCCACTGTAATGGTTGTTGCAAGTATCTTTCCATACAAGCGTTTACTCCAGTTTTGTAGCCTGTATTTACAGCGGCTCCATCACAATTGATTGACACTAAGTAATTTAAGGAATAACCTTCTGAATTCAAAAAGCTTACAATGGCCTTCTTAATCTCTACCCCTGTTCCCGCTGCTGGAATTACGTGTCCGAGAAATGTCGCGTCAGGCTCTTTAACAATTGTTATATGTTCTTATGTAATTGTATTAAGAGATACTTGTTTTCCACATGCTTCTTTTTTTAACGATAGATCTTTTTTTCCGTCATAAGAAATGCATTTTAAATCAACAGCACTGGTAGATGAGGCTTTCGCTGCTTCTCTAAACTTAGCCCGCTCTCTGCGGATTTTATTCTTTTCAATAATAACGTCGTCTAGAAATTCAAGGATGCGATCACCAGTATCTCCGTAATTTTTACTTGCTTTTTTAGCAATTGAAATTTTCAAGTCTTTTATAAATGTTGTTGCAAGTAAAGACCCATAGCGATCCGACGTACCAGTACGGTCTAATGCTAAAGCATAATTTTGCAGAGATAAATCTATTACTTTCAGTTGCTGCTCGTTTGTCGAATTGGCGATTTCATCTTTATATTCCATTTCTTCATTAGAAGACGGGGCATATGAAACGACATAGGAAAGTGCCTCATCTGTACAACTAATAAAGCTTTGCAAAAACCCTGCAAATAAAATTGGACCACCTGATCCATTTTGATAAAATGGACTACTCCATGGACTGGTCCGATGTAATGCAAGCATGGGCCATGTCATTGTTAAAAAGTGTTTATAGTGAGACGACATGTCTTCGTTTTTTAACGACATGCTTTCGTTTTTAAACGACTTCAAAACTAATCCTCTTGAGTATACCATGGAGTAGTTTTAAAACTACTCCTTAGTGGTCCAAAGGTGGGTTTTATGGTCCTGTCCTAGGACATCGTAATGTTAAATAGACCAGGTTTTTTCCATACGATTGGGTTACTTTTGGACTAGTCCTGGTCCCTTGTGGACTACTCTTTACACGCATGTTTGGACTGGTCCTATTATTTGCAGGGAAATCATCATTTTCTCTGGTATTAGTTTCCACACTATCTTACGTTAAAAGCCTTGGGCCACACTGGTCAACAAAAAAGTTAATTTCATTTGAAGGGATTTTTTGCACTTGAGGACATTTGCATTCCAAATTCATTGCAATATTGCACTTACACTTTGAGATCCGAAATATTATATTCCAATCATTTTCAATATATTTGCTTGGTTTTTTAACAGTTTTATAATAACAATCCAACAGATTCACTAACAATTTTTTAATAGAGGTCTTACTTAGTATTGGAATTTTTGTATTTTGTCACAACTCACAAATAACTTTTAATACTACTTGTATGTAACGAGCTAAACTTTTATTTTTATAATTTGCCTTTAAATATAAAAAATATGAAATAACCTCTCGTTTTGTTGGTAATTTAGTTTTTTCAATATTACACGCTTTGAAATGCATTTTTTTTATAAGTATACATATATATTAAAGTTAGAGTTTTTATAGATATGATATTTACCCGAGACTTCGGGAGCTACAAATATTTCTTCGTAACAAAAATAATCGTCACTTTTACAGTTATAAATTTCTGTTTGTTTTTTGTGTTTTATATACATATGTATATTCGTATAAAATTTCCAAACTTTTCCTTCATTGAAAATGTCAAATAAAAGAAAACGCCATTTTTGTCAAAAGTGTTGCCATATTTCAAAACACGTTAAGTATTTCTTTTAACTCCTGTAACTTTTTTGTTTATGAATAAAAATAAATAGCTTCAATACAGAAGTTGTATCAAAACAACACAGATTCATTTTAGTTCAAAAATATTTAGCGTTTTGGGAGGGTATAAACAGAGCTTTTGAATGACATGACTAGAATTTGCGTGGTATAAAAAAACTATTAAGGACACAAATGTAGCCCTTACAGAGCCATGAACACCGATATACAAAATGTTATGATCGGACTAAAAATGGCGACACAGTGAACAAAAACTAAAAGGGCGGTATTTCTAGGCGTGGCAAAAAAATTAAAAAAATATTTTTGGAATTGTTTTTACATTATCTTTAATCCTAGGGGGGACTGACAAAAAAATTTTTTTTCGAACCACTCTACTGTACAACTGAATTGCTGTTCTTCTATTATTAAAACAAGTACTATATATTATTTGGGTTTAAGTACAATTAGGGTGAAAAAAGTACAATTCTTTACTGAATTAAGTGCAATTTTAAAAATGTCATTTATCATTCCTGATCTGATATAATATGTGAGATAACGTCGGCAGAATGAGGGAACAAATTTCTTCATTTAAGGCAAGGTATATTTACACAAGGTAGACTCATTTGGGAGTGTATACATGCTGCTCTATAAAAGGAGCCTATTTGTCAAAATTGTCTTCATATAAAACAAAAACAATTTAACGCACACTATTTTGGGGTTGATTTTGTTTTTATTTTCGGATTCATGCAACAATCGAAAGTACATTAATATTAAAAGTTAATATGTTAATATGTTAAGAAATTAAATTGATCAGGTATGTTCTAGGTTTCGATTCGAATTGAAAACGAAAAATTTTTTAAATCCGCATAATTCATAAATTGGTGTTCTTAAATCCGCATGTTTTTGTGTATTCGAAGTTTTTGTTCGAAAAAACTTTTTTGGACTAAAGATCGCTAATTTGCTAACCGCAGCATGATAGCAATGTTTAATATTTTTTTTTTAAATCGTGAAAGCTGTAAAGAATCACAGGAAAAAATAGCTTCTATTGCGAACATGGCTAAAATTCGCGAAAAATTGCAAACTTTTAAACAAACACTAAAATTTATTTGAAATCGCTAAATTAATAAAAAAAACAAAATTTCGGAAAATAACAAACAAAATTGCAAAAATAGCGAAAAAGCGCTTAAATTTTTATATTTCAAACCAGCCATATAATTGATTAAAAGTCCCTTAAACTATAAGGATTGGCAAAAATTAGGTAAAAATTGCTAAATTCGCGGAAATTCGCAAAAATTTGCTAACATCGGCATGATAGCATAGTCTATTATCTATATATATAAAAAGAAGTGTACACTTTGATGTCACCACTAACTGCGAAAACGGGTAGACCGATTTCAATAAAAACGTTGGGGTACTTTGGAGATAGTCTGTAGATGGTTTATGTAAAGTTTGCATGAAATCGGCCCAGTGGTTCCGGAGATATAGCATTTAGATTTTCCTATATATTCCCACACAAATATCAACAAAATGCCCTCCATTTTGAACTCCTTCGAAACGGCTTGACTGATTTTTATGAAATTTTGTATGTGTTTTTGTTAGGTATGAGAATAGGTCGTAGAGTATATTTTTTGTCGCTAGAGGGCGAAAAATATGGCATAAACTCCCCCTCCCTATATCTTATTAGCTAATCAACCTGTTTTCTTAAAATTTGGCATGCAGGCACTGTAACATTTGAAAGAAAATAGGGAATAGGGCAAGAGGAGTAAAAGCTCCCCCTCCCTATATCTGCTTAACAAATCGACCGATTTTCTAAAAATTTTGCAGGAAAATAGAATTACATCTGGAAAGAACTAAAGACTAAAACTTTTACTATTTATGGCGTGAAATAGGGCAATAGAGGTAAAAGCTCCCCCTCCCCAATCTTTTAAACTAATCAACCGGGTTTCTTAAAATTTGGCATGCAGTCACTGTAACATCTGAAAGGAAATAGGGAATAGGATGTGAAATAGGGCAAGAAGGGTTAAAGCTCCCCCTCCCAATATCTTCTTAAAATTTCGCAGGCAAATAGTGTTTTTATTATTTAGGGCGTGAAGCAGAAGGTGGAAAAAGTTCCCTTCCCTGTATATTTTTAAATAATCAACCGGTTTTCTTAAAATTTGGCATGCAGATACTGTAACATCTAAAAGAGAAAGATCATGAAATAGGGCAAGAGGAGTAAAGCTCCCCCTCCCTATATCTTCTTAAGTAATCAACTGTTTTTCTTGAAATTTGGCGGGCACATAGTGTAACATCTGGAAAGCCCTAAAGCCTATAATTTTTATTATCTTCTAAACTAATCAGCCGGTTATCTTAAAATTTGGCATGCAGACACTGTAACATCTGAAAGAAATAGGTTATATGGCAAAACAACGTTTGCCGGGCCAGCTAGTTTATTATAAATCGTTAAAGCTGTAAAAAATCAGAAAACTCAGTTCGTCGTGAAACCTATCTCCTAGCCACTTCTGCCTGAGACCCTGCATCCTGGGTCAATGGCACAGTACATGCTCGATCGTCTCCATCTAAATCATCGCACAATCTGCAGAAGTCCGGTATGGCGTTGTCCCATCTGCCCGCAAAAGCCCTGACAGGACAATGACCCGTCAAGAACCCTACAAGTGTTCTAAGACTACCCCTATCCAATCCCAGTAGAACCCTGGTTGCCCCCGCGTCCAATCTGGGCCATAATGCCCTGGACGCCCTGCAATCCGTTCTGTCCCTCCAGGATCGGTAAACGTCATCACGGAATTTCTCCCGTATCACCCCATAGTAGTAACATAAGGGGGCTTAACCCCCCTGTCCCTTGCCGCTAAGTCCAGATTCGAACCCCCTCTCCCGAGTTCGTCAGCCACCTCATTTCCATCAACCATGCAGTGTCCAGGTACCCAACACAGCCTTACATTGAATGCCTCCTTGAGTCCACCAAGAGCATTCCTACACCGAGCGACCTGGCACGATCGCACCGTATAATTCGTCAATGCTCTAAGCGCAGCCTGACTATCGACGTAAATTGTCACCACAGATCCACCCACGATGTGTTCCAGTATCATCTCCGTCGCCCTCCAGATCGCTAGGCTCTCAGCCTGGAAGACACTGCACTCATCGGGGAGTCTGAATGACATTTTTACCTCGGTGTCCCCTCAGGAAAACTAACTAGTTTTTTTCAGGCTACAGTTCGTTTTTTTAGATGATTGTTTTTAAAAATTGTGCTGCTGATAAGCAACTTTCTGAAGAAACCGAAGTAGCACGGACTATAGATATTTTATTGCAGCTTTGGATAATGTTCAAAATTGGTTTTGATTCTCAACCCAAGTTCTCAAAATCTAGCAATTGCATTTGTATTTGCATTTTTTTTACAACACTTCAAAAATATTTTAAGCTAAGCAATCCACAAGGCGATATGGGAAGCTCTGAGATGCAAAGGAGTTCCCGAGAAGATTATTAATCTTATTATATAAGGGTACAGCAAGCAACCCCATCAAAGTAAACGTAAGTGTTCGTCAAGGCTGTGTTTTGTCTCCACTACTGTTTAACATAGTACTTGACGTAGTTATGAACCACTGCATGAATATGCATCATGGAATTTCGTGAGGCCTTCATGATAGGTTAGAAGATATTGATTATGCAGATGACGTCTGTCTTTTATCCCACCGCTTCTCTAGCATGCAATCTAAGATTCAAACCTTTGCTACACGTGCAGCCAAAGCGGGATTACAAATTAATATCAACAAAACCAAATCAATAAATTCTTCATGCAACGAGAACTTTCAGCTTTCGGGCCAACCCATTGACGATGTTGAAATCTTTTGTTACCTGGGGAGTATAATTTCAAAAACAGGGGGCAGAAAAGAAGATATACAGAATAGACTGTGTAAGGCAAAGCAAGCGTATGGCACGCTTAATAAATTCTGGAGATCTCAAAATATCTCAACTCACACCAAAATCAAGGTTTTTAATAGCAATGTAAAATCTGTGCTTCTGTATGGTTGTGAAACTTGGAATATTTCGGGCCGTGAAATGAGTGAAATGCAAGCTTTTGTAAACCGCTGCCTCAGGCGTATTGAAAGGATATTCTGGCCTGCCACGATATCCAATCTGGAGTTGTGGAATTTAACCCATCAAATTCCTTTAAGTACCAGTATCCGATTGCGTAAATTTAGTTGGCTGGGACACACAATGAGAAAACCAGCACATGATTTAACTCGACAGTCTGTAGAATATAACCCCCAAGGATCCAGGAGACCTGGTAGACCTGCGAATACTTGGAGACGACAAATTGAGAATGAGTTGCATGAGCATGGCGTGTCCTGGTATGAGATTAAAACCATGTCCACTGATAGCATACAATGGAAAACATTTGTTGCGGCCCTATGTTCCACAGGGAATTAAAGGATTACATATATATAATCCATATCACCTGCCAGTCTTGTTGTTTGTATTCATTGTTGTAATTCAGCGCGAATTAATAGCAAGTAAAAACTTTCGGCAAAAAACTGTGTGTGTATAGCTGCTGTTACATGTCTTCATAGCTGTATTTTATTTAAATAATAATAATATCGATATCAATATTTTTCCTATCGATATTTTCGATATTTTAAGACTATCGATATTTTCCCAGCACTAACAGAGAGTCGTAAAAGGTTCATTCGATGATGGTTTGACGAAAGATAAACAAAGTGTAACATATGTGCAGTTTATAGAACACGAGCGCCTTACTCGTCCGTTCAACTTAAATTTAAAACAAAAACAAATTTCGAAATTTTTTTTTAAATGTAAGTTGAGCGAGTATGGCGATCGTGTTCTGTAAACACCACATTAGTTTATTTTTTTGTAATCTGAAAATAATCACTTAAAGATTTACTTAAGACTTGTATATTACAGCCGTACCTAAATAAAAGCGGCACGCGTTTTCTAGTTTTTGAATAGAGCGGCCTCAACGCTTTGCAATTGGAAAACCGAGTTTGACAGCTCGTTTAATAGTGAAGTTTGCCGCTATTGTTAATTAATAATGGCAATTGAGCTATTTTTTGGTCAATCTAGCGTTTTTATCTATACATTTTTTTATTTTTAATTTGTGGGTTTTATTAAACAAGAAAGCTATCATTACTGTTCGTGACACAACGTTGACGCCCTTGCTTTGGTTTGGCATATATTGGTAAAAGCTAAGCGAAAGAAGACGTTCCGCCTTCCTCTCTTGTTAAGGTACGGCTGTTCAAGATTAAAAAACGAACGTGTCAGAAAATTTAGTGTTTTATTCAGAATTTGGAGACTATGTGTGTATGTGTATTTTTGACAGCTCATCTTATTAGATTTAAATCATGGTATAAGGATTACAAGGTAGTGCCACTCTCTCTTTTTTTCTGACATATTGCCTTTTGACAACTTACGTGTTTTGTGAAAACTGTGCTAACATATTTGTTCTTAATAATCCGATTTTCTTCTTTTTTTTTTTGTCAAAATTAAATATTTTTGCCAAAATTTCGAAATTTTTGTTTTTTTAAAAATTCATAACAAATAAAAAAAATGTATGACCAACCCCACTTTATTTTTCATCTTAATCATTTATTTCTAAGGGGGCTCCCACACAAAAAAGTCGATACAGATAAGAAATATATTCAAGAAAAATCCCCATAACTGCTAAGGAGTTGCCGCTAGGGGGATAAAATGTATGACCGACCTCGATTAGTTAAGGGGGCTCCCACCCAAATAGTCAATACAGTTTAGAAATATATTGAAGAAAAATCCCCATTAGTTTTTTGTTCCAAACATTTTCTTAAAACATACTTGCCATATATCTCCACCCCTTATTGGGGCTCCCATACAAATATGGCGGTTTAATCAAATTCTTAAATTTGGCCCCTGCAGCGCTCACTGTTTATTGTTGTTAAAATCTTTGGAAAAGGTTTCCTGATGAGCAGGTTTGAGCAATCAGTGAAATGCGCATAGAAGCTAGCTTTCCCTCAGCAATAAATTTCAGTGTAGTTATCAAATATGAAAAAATTCGGAATTTAGCACGTCATACATAAGTCTTATCAATAAAAAAATCCCGGGAAATTTGTGCGGAAATTCCCGGGATTTTCTTGATTTAATTATGGCAACTTCACTGCTGATATAATTTTTAAGCACCCCTATCGTGAAAAATTTTTCCCTCGTAATTTTTCCTCTTTTCACATATTTGCGATCATGAACAACTCCCATGAAAAAATGTAATTCAAAAGAGAATAATAACGTGAAAAAATGTTCACGGGAAAAAATTCCCCTTATCGTGAAGAATTTTTTCCCTCATTATTTGTTCACAATTCCCTTAGATTTTCTCACCTTATTTTTGCTAGGGAACAGAACATGTATGTAAGTAGCTCCTCCTATAAATCGAATATAAAGGGTTAATAAAGTTATTAAGGCACAAACCGATATATTGCTCAACAAATGCAAAGCAACAGGTAGATTGCCTGCGGATTTGTGAAACTTTCGATTGACTTGGTGGCAGAATTTTGGAAAATATTTTACTACATTAAATTTAAAAAGTGCAAAAACCTAACGTTGTAATCATACTATCCCTCTAGTACTTAATATTTTGCTTTATTATTTTAACTTTTCTTTAAAATATATACTTGAGTATTTTTGAACAAAAATTTCATTGATTTTTAATTTTTTTAATCTTTCTTCTTTTTTTTACATTCACTGGAGCTGATAGCGTGAAAAATTTTTCACATGAGATTCACGATTGCGTTTTCCCTTCGAGGGGAATGAAAATTTTATGGGAACAAAAATTCCACTTGTTATTCACGATAGGGGTGAAGAAGTTTTGTCATGAAATAGATCTAAGCCGTTAGGCAAAAAGGTCTTAAGTCAAAAAAAAAAAAAAAAACGCATTTTGCGTTTTTGATTGGCTTTAATTACAATTTTTTTCTCTTTTGTTTGGTTTTAGTTTGGAACAACTGTTTCAAATCGTTATCATATGCCCTTAGAAAAAAGTCTATGAAATACACTAAATAAATATTTTTTAATTTAACTCAACGAAAAACTACAGTTTTTAAATTTTTGATTTGTTTAAAGACCCTGAATTATTTTTAAAAATTATTTCAAAAAATTTAATGATTTTATATGCAGAGCAGCTGCATAAAAGATTTTTCAGATAAGATCCTGTCAGAAACGATGACAAAAGTTATTAACAAAGAAAAGGTTTCTTTGATTCGAAGAAAATAATTTTTTTTTTAAAAGAATTACAAGTTTTGAAGGAAGTGCTAAGAAAACTGAAGGTGTCAAGAGATTATATAATGTTTCTCTCCTCCTCATCAGTTCTCTGCCGTTATAGTTTTTTAAGTTGTTATTCCTAAACACTCCTTATGTCACAGATCGGAAGTTTTTATTATTCCAAATTTTATTGCACTTTGAAAAAAAGATATCCAAAAAGTAGTTTTTCTATAACTTCCTCAAAAATCCTACGAAATAATTGAAATTTAGCACATGTGCTTTTTTGAACATGAAGATCTTAATAGGCTTTTTACACTGATCAACATCTAACATCTAACATCTACCATCAACATTTTTTTAAATTGAAAATGTTTTTGTCTCACAAAAGTGCCAAAATTTAAAAAGAAAACTCTAAAATGTATTTGAAGTTCAATTTGTTTAAAAATATAAAAAATACTTAACAAAAAAACATTGCAATAAAAGATACAACTTGACAAATGGTAATGCTGCTTTCAGAACAAACTTCTTTTTTTCAGTGATGCCATAATAATAATATGTAGAACTTATTGCCACTTTTCTAGTGATGACACTAAAATAATCAAAAGATGTAGAATGGAATAAAATGAGATAGGAACATCTTTTAAAGATGTTGGTTTTTAGTCCAATGTATTTCCTTCGGAAAGATGTTAACATCTTCGCAAATGGTGGCAAATTGATGGTAGATGTTAGATGTTGATCAGTGTAAAAAGGCTATTAAGATCTTCATGTTCAAAAGTGCACATGTGCAAAATTTCAATTATTTTGTAGGATTTTTGAGGAAGTCACTTTTCTTTTCTTTTAGAAAAGGCTTTTTACTTTTCGCCACAGAAATAAAAAAGTTGAACGCATTTATAATCTTATTTTATTAATCTTTATAAACTTATTTTATTATGTTAATAAATTAAATAATATTTTGAATCGGTTTGTATTGAGCGGGAATAATATCCCGGAAATTGTACTTGTTTTAGGAAATTTATTAAAATAAAAACCAACTTACCACATTATTTTCAGTTACTAAATTTTTGTACTGGGTAATTATAGATTGTTCAATTTTATTTATATCGGTCAAGGGATATCTGCAAAAATATAAGAATCAAACATTTTAGGTAAAAATATTTATATAATGATTAAGGTATATTTACACAAGGTAGACTCGTTAAGCCTAGATTACACTATCTCACAAGGCTTACGTATTCCATAATACTTTGTGAGATAGAAATCTAATGAGTTTTGTTGCGACTGTCAAAAAATCTAATGTAACATGACAGTTTGTGTTCACATCATCACACAAAGTATAAACACTCACACATGAAATAAAATGCAACCCTGATCCAATGAAAAGTATTATTGTTTAGAAATTTTTCAAAAAACGATGAAGTCGTATGGGATGTCAAACTTTTTTCTTAATACTTGTCATTTTCGTGACACATTGCATTCACACTATCACACTTTGTCATATTACTTGAGTTTTTGACATGTATTAATACAAAGTATAATAGTGTAATCTAGCCTTTAGCGGACAGACATTAACCCCAATTGTCAAATTCATGTGTATAAGCCAAAATTTGTGCATGTGTGCGTTAAATTGTTTTTGTTTAATATGAAGACAATTTCGACAAGTCGGCTATTTTTATAGAGCAGCATATCTACACTCCCAAATGTGTCTACCTTTTGTTAATGTACCTTGATAATGATTATTTCCTTAAAAAGTGTCATAATTAAAAAAATACTAAAAGAATTGACAATAAGTATCTTAAAATTTTAATGTGATGACATCTTAATATTTACATTGTGAGTTCCTAAGTTAAATTGTTTAATTGTACCATCACCATATTGCGTAGGGGGAGTATGGGAGTGTGTTAGGTAAACTGGTTAAAGCGTTCCTTAGTAAGACTTGTCATCCCTAAAACTGACGAGTATAAGGTAAAGTGTTCCCACTATCCTTAGTAATTCACTCCAAGTCGATTCGTAGGTCAGCGTGCTGATCCCATTGCTACGGCAGTGGCCTCCTCGTGGTACTCCTTGGGGACCACCTCTGTTGAGGTGGAAGCTAATTCGTGCGACAGTCTTTAGCATATCCGAGTGGTCATTTAAAAAAAAATGAAGTCTCGGGAAGTAGGCATATTTGCTATTGACTTTCACCAAGCCAGGCTGGTGGCTTAGCTGCCCCAGCGCCAGCCTAGGAGAGCTTTAGTCCAATCACTTATTCTCCCCGAAGTTAAAATGATTACTGAAACCTATATAAATTAGCGTCCACAGCGAATTAAAGGATTTCATATATATCACCATATTGCCATATTGAAAATGACAAGCTTTTCAGACTTTTACATTGGCACTTGGTACCTAAATTCATTTACCCACAAAAACTGCAATTTTGCCAACCAACAAATCTAAAAGGCATACTTTCAACGTATTTGCAACGTTTTTCTGTCGTTTTAGAAGACCAGACTTCTTTAAGAAATTTTAATAGATATAAACACTACGTTTGAGAATTCCCACAGGTTCTCAATCGTATTTAGATTCAACAATTGAGGAGGCCAATCCAGTAATGGATCATTATCTTGTTGCATTACAGTGTGTTCGACACTTTGACCACAGTCTTTTGGACTTTCCATATAAGATGACTTGATAATAGGTGTATTCGTTCGCCCCAAAATTTGCAAAAACTTGTGCAAATTTGTATTGTTTTTTACTAAAATGTTTTCGTTTACACATAAATTTGCAAAAGAGTGTATAAACTGAGAGAGGTAAATGACAGTTGTTAGTCTAAGAGTCTGCAAATTTTTATTTAAAAAATGTTCGCCAGTAAAATCCAGTAGAAAACAAAAACAAACAAAAGTAAGCAAACAAAAAGCATACAATTTGTAATAAAAACAATTAAAAGAACAAAAGCTACTTATTAAGAGCATTCAATATTAAGTTTTCTTTTTTTGGCATTCATGGTAAAATTTGAGTTAACCCTTAAATGCATACTGTTGCCAATTGGCTACATGCCAGTTCAAGCTAATTTTCTTTATGTTCCAATGTGAGTGCATTTATAAAAGTTCGTTTCTAAGCACACACAAGCAGTATGAATAAAAATAAATCGTAACTTTGTTTTTAGTTGCTTTGATTTGTATTGGTTTGGCATTTCATTGAGCTGGCTGATAAAGATCAGTTTCTTAGTTAAAATAAAATTTTGTATTTTTTTGTTTTCTAAGGACCGTGTATTATCACATCGGAAAAAAATAAATTTGCAACTGTTGACAGGTTAGCTATGGCCTGGTCATGTTTAATTTAACAATATTACTGAATAAATGCAATATTTTCGAAAAAAAATGTATGTTGCCAAAAGTCTACAACATGCGTTTGTGACATAAATATTACTTGACGGTTACAATTGGTTTTGGGTAGACTGTGCCTTTAAATTTCCCGTTAAACGAACCACATAATTTATTTCGACAATTATTATACGTCAATTCCATTAAAGTATTACCTATGGACTCAGGAAATATACTTGTTGGGCACAATTCACATAAATCGGATTGGAAAGAACTGCAAATTACCTGCCGCAAAAAATTTATGAAACGGTCTGTTGCACGGGGTTTCTATGAGAAATTTGTTACAAATTATTAAAGTATAGCTATCTCTGTGACATGCTGAAAGGAGAATAAGCATGTTACGAAAGCTTCAAACACAAACTTTAATAGCTTGTCCAAAAACGGTCGAAAATTATAACGCCCATATGGGAGGAGTTGACCTTATGATAGCTTTTTAGGCAGGTATTAAATAGCATGAAAAGTCGTAAGTGGCACTTAAGATTAATTTACCATATGACGTAATAATTTCATGAATACTCTAAAAAACAAACCACCCAAACATTAAATTTCCAGATTCTAAATCAGATCTGGCGGAAACATTGTGCTCCTATAAATCATACCCTAGAGGGAAGCGAACTGACACCAAAGTAGTCCCGTGATAGGTCTGTGGTGGTAGGGACCGGTTCGAGTTCTAACACTTCATATGAATAAGACCTATCACTTTTACATGGGGTTGTCATTGACGGGGGTTAATTGACACCATTTAACCAGTCACAAATCTATTCTCAATGGACGTGTTTAGTGACAGTTACTAAAATGTAGTATTATTTCATTACGATGTAGTATTATTTCAATAAAACAAGTCCTATAATTAAATTCAAGAGCCACATTTTAGAAAGTCCCAAAAAAATTTATCACACCACCGGTGAAGAATGTACTGTAATTCATTACTTTTTCTACATTTTTGTTCTTCATAAACCAGTTACATGATTGGTTCTCCTTTCACTGGTCATGAGTTCTTTCTTTTTGTACCAGTTCTATTTTCACAACTCCCAGGACCAGTCCGTTGGACCAATTGACACAAATTTCCCGCAGGGTATGAAAACAAACGAGGAAGACCTTCAACCAGAGAGGCAGATGGTGGTAAAGGCCCCGAGGACCTCCAAAACCTATACCGACACCAGATATACGAACCGATGGTATATGACATACTGAAAAGAGATGTTCCACTAAAAACAGGTGCAAACTTCCAGAGTGCAATGGATTTTCACGGACTGAGTATACTAAATGTATAGTTGCTTTGTGCCAGATCAAAAATGGCATTTGTTTTGTATTGTTTCATAAATAGAAACAAATTTCTGAACACCTGTATGTTATATAAATATATATGTGACTATTGCTCATATCTTAAAAATTCAAGTACCAAACGCATATTGTTGCCAAAAGTCTACATACCGTTTTTATCGAAAATAACACTCAAAACTAATTTCTAAAATTTTTTTATTATTTTTTACGAAATTTACGCCTAAGTTTCTATTAAAAAACATTTTTTTCAATCCAAAAGAAAAAATCATGCATTTAAGGGTTAATTGTTTTTATTTACGTTAATATTTAAGAGATGTACTTATGTATATGTAAAAATGAATTGCATCAATTACCAAAAACGTTATATACTGGGTAGTCTAAATAAAACGCATTTAACAACACTAATCTTTTTAGTGATCATCTGTTTAGATTAACCTGCAAGTTTTTGCTATTTGTTCATTCGCTTACTTTTATTCTGCATTATGGCTCTTATTGAGAGTAAAATTTCGCCCAAAACTTACTCAGCTACTGGATTTTACTGGAAAAGTAAACAAACGGACCTAATATCCATGCACTTTTATGGAGTTTTTTTTTACCCCTTCTGCGAAAAAACAATCCCAAAATAGCAATTTTCCACCGGCCATGTCATGGAAATCGAACTCAAGTGAAATTGAAAATGTAAAAATAAACGCAGCTTTTCCTGATTTCAAAAGTTGTTTTGGTAGAGGAAAGTGGTCCTCAAAGGATATATTTTTATGAACTTTGAATACATCCGGCCCTTAAAAATAATGATTCATCTGTCCAAATATAATGAGCTCCCTAACTATTTTTCAGTAGAACCGTATATGTAAGTAAAAAAAAAAAAGTTTTAAAAATATTGTTTCGGTACTGAAAAACTTATGACGTTAACCTTGTGACGACCATTTCAAGACTGAGATGTGTCATTGTTTTAATTTAAAAAAATGCGTAGTAAAAAGAAGAACAGCACATTTTTCGAAAAGAACTTCATATAAAAATCATTATAATGCGCAACTTTCTGTATACTAATTATTAGTGTCCGACCGAACGCACTTTTTGAGACCGAACCCGAACTTCGGTAAATTTTGACAAGTTCGGCCAAACCCGAACCCAAACTATTTGTTAATAAATCTAAACAATTGTACTTTTTTTAATGTATTTATTAACAAAATAAAATTTCGGGAAATTATTACATTTATAGCCTGTTCATCGATTTCGAACGTTAACGTTCGCATACAAAATTATATTTAAAACAAAAACAAAATTCGAAAATTTGTTTTTGTTTTAAAGGTAATTTTCTATGCGAACGTTGACGTTCGAAATCGTTAAACAGGCAGTAAAACTTTTGGAAGGATGCCACATGAAAATATAAATTGCACTTTATAGTAGTCAAAACTATTTTATAGTAAAAAAATAATTAGTAATTGCTTTTTTTAAGACAAAATATAAAAAATAAAGTTCAAGTTTAATACAGTATACATTAGGGATATAACTTTTTCACACTATTTACGAAAATATAAAATGGCATAGTATAGTCGTGTAGAACATTAAAGGTTATTAATAAAAAATATAATTTTTTCGGATTGTTAAAAAAGTTAACGCAGGGATCGGGTTGAAGTTTGAAAACAACCATTTGTATCTCACAGAAATTTTAAAAGATATACACCTGATAGTTGTATATATTCCTATACATATCACTTAATTTGGAATTTATCCACTGCTTTATATTTAAAAATTTCTTGGAAGGTTTAAGCAATTTGCTTCCCCGCGCGAGGTTTTTTTTCGCAAAACGACGGGAGACAAGTGTTTCGATTACTAAAACATTTTTGGCCACTCCGTCAAACTATGCAAATAATTTGGTTATAGCCCTAGTATACATATTAGTACTCAAAAATCTACATTGTATTTTTTGAATTTGAATTTAATATTGGCGGTAGTTTGTTTGCTTGGCAATGAACTCCCCATTGACATTTGTTTGGCGCAACATTTGCATTTAGTGCTTGCAAAATTTTTTTCAAAAAAACTCCAAAATGGATTGGATGTAATTTTTATCTGGAAATATGTACAGTATTTATCGGATATAAGAAACTTAAAGAATCCAGGAAAAATGTTTCTTATAAGCGTTTCTTTCTTATATATAACTATTTTATATAAGAAACTTATTTCTTATATAAGTAGCTATGGCCATAATACTTTCATATTTTGGTTTTCTGTCTCTTTTTTTGTTACATAGGGTCATCACCTGACAATTTTTTGTTATATTAAACGTCAAACATCATATAAAAAAAAAGCTGAAAAAAATTTTCAAGTTTTTTCTAAATGGACTTTGACGTTTGGTATGACAAAAAATTGTCAGGTGAAGACCCCATGTTAACGTTTCTAACTTTTAAATAATTGTTGTCTATGTCTTTTGAGTTTTTCACTATTTTAGATAACGTTGAAAGTCCAATATTATATTTTTTGAAATTTCGCTTCTTGTTATACCGTTTTCTATTTCTTTTAAAATTTTAACTCTTGTTTTTATTGAAAAAAACACAAAGCTTCTCTTGAGTACCAGCTCGCTCATCTAAAACTAAAGCTGGAGGCCCATAACACGCGTTTTCGCCTCCACGCAGCGCATGCTTTTATAACCTTACTTGCGTTCTACGTTTCAAGTTACATGCAACGCTTTTTATGCAGCAGCAGCACAAGTAAAAATAAAATTTAATTTGCAAAAGTAGAAAGTAAACCTACTTTTCGCCTCAAGGCATCTACGTGCATGTAACTTACTACGTATAACTACACAGATTCTACTTTTTTGATAGCTGCGTACGCTGCGAAGAAGCGAGTAACGCGTGGTGTAGACCTCCAGCTTAAAAGTTAAAAAAAAAAACTTTGTTCTTGTTGTAAAACTGTCAGAAAACAGAGTTGTCCATGCAAACTACATAAATTCTGTGTTGCCGTTGGAAGTTTCTTATATAAATTCTTTTTCTATACATTTTGTGATTTTGGTGTTTAAGTAAAATGTTCTATCAGTTTTTTTATTATAAGCGTTTTTCTTATATGAAACATTTTTTGTTAGAAAAATCGCAAAAAAGATTAGAAAAATCGCAAAAAAGACATGGTGTTTTTGAAAATGTTTCTTATAAGCGTTTTGTTCTTATATGAGATGTTCTTATATCCGAATAATACTGTATACTATAAAGCAGCGGTGGCCGCCAGGGTTGTCAGATTGATTTTGACCTTTTCCGCCAAATTCAATGTCAAAAATCGCCAAAATCGCCAAAGCCTTTGTTTACAAGTTTTTGACAATAAAATACATATTTTTTAAATTATTAAAAATATTTTTTATAAATCCTAAAAAATAAATTAGTTCCGTATCGCTAAAATACGCCAAAACTTCAAAAAAAAGTCGCCATAATATATATTTTGTTTAATTTTATATAGAGCGGAATAAAAATAGTTAGTAAACACAAAAAAGGTACGATGTATACTATAAAATAATTTATAGTAGTCTACTTAAAGCAACAAATAAAGAATTTTTGCGGTTAGCACTAAACAAATATTAGAAATACAATAATTGCACTTTTATTATATGTATATCTAAACGCTTCACCGGCTAGACTCGCTATTTGTCTTCTTATTTGGAATACCTTGTGAGGGTGTTACATTTATTCAACGAAAGTACAAAAGAAGTGCAAAATGTACTATTCCCATTCCCATTCATATAACTTATAACTCCTAATAACGCGTCTAGAAGTTCGTATTGCATTCTAGTTCGAAAGCGAGTTTTAGTGGAGTTCATAGTTTCAACACAGGCATTACTAGTTTATAAACCGCATATAAAGGACAGCCAAAGTAAAGTCCTTGAAATTGTACGTACCTGCCGTATCCTTGTAGCTTTAAAATGTTGGCCTAAACTTATTTAGTTATCTTTCCAATTAACCAACGCTAATTTTTTTCATTGTGTTTTATAAACATCCAAAGGTATGATAGGATTCATAAAAATCTTTAAAATATCACTAACAACAACGTTTTTTATCTGTGATAATAAATTGCCACATAAGTACGTAATGTAAAATGTTTATAGACTTAAAACATATTAATGTTTTAAGGAATTCTATTAATTGAATTTTTCAAGTGCAGTTTTAAATATAAAAAACACTTTTCTAGAAGATTTTCATTAACTTCATCAGCCATTTGAACATACCTTCAAAAACATATCATACATATGATTTCATTCATAAAAATACGAGAATTAAAACAATATTATTGAATTGAACGAATTTCAAAACAAATTCATAGGTCATCAAAAATAGCCAGTTGGCGATTTTAACTATTTTATAAATCGCCATGTCGCCAAATCAAAAATTAGGTCGCCAAACATGTTTGAAAATCGCCACGTTTGGCGAGAAATCGCCACATCTGACAGCCCTGGTGGGCGCTGGTTTTCCTGAATTACGAAGTTTTTCGGGTTTTTACATTTACTCATCGTGATTTTTTTTTTACCAGAGCTACTAAAAATGCAAAAATTGTCCTTCTTAGGTATTCCTTAAAATTCCAAAAACATACAATACAATTGTTTTTTTTTATACTACTTTTTAACTTAAAACAAGTTAGAGTGCTATATTCGGCTGTGCCGAATCTTCGATACCCTCCACCGACAGTTCGAATGTTTAAGGAGTAATGTCTGTATGATGTTATTATTATCTTAAACTGTGACGATTTGTTATTAATTATGGTTTTAGGCGACTAAACTGTTTTCCGGTAGTAGGGTTTATATGGGGCCTAGGGTAAATTATGGATTATGGTTCTTTAAAACTGTGACGTACCAATTTCTGTTATGATAGCATTAGTAATTATGGTTTTAGGAGTACAAAACTCCTATGGGGCCTGGGGTAAATTATGTACCGATCTTCACGAAATTTCACAGTATCATTTATAGTCCAATAAAACTGTGACGATCCAAAATTTGTTATGCTAGCGTTATTTTTTACGGGTTTAGGCGTACTTAACTGTTTTCCGGGAGTAGTGTTTATATGGGGCTTAGGGTAAATTATGGACGGATCTTCACGAAATGTAACAGCGTGATTTCCAGTTAAATAAAACAAATTTTTGCAAAATCTTATCTCATTCCGTGCCTTGTTCCAGCATTTATGTTATTTTTTGTAACAAAATTATAAATTTTTTTAGGTGGTGGTTCCACATTTTGATTCATAGCTCTGGTCCTACTGAACCGATTTTGCTGGATTTCAATCCCAAACTGCTTAGGATAACTACAAGCAATTTGGCACAAAGTTTGTTCATTTCTTTTGAGTTGTTCGAAAGTGAGCGTGTTTTCAACAGACGGACAGACATGGCATGAATAATAAAAAAGTTTCACACGGAATGACAAACTTAATATACCCTCTTCACAACTAATTGTGGTGGAGGGTATAAAAAGTAAGTTTAAAATAGAGAAAACAAATAAAAAACTATTTTTTAGCAGTCAAAACAAGAAGAAATAACAATATTTATATTTTTACGGAACTTTTTTTTATTTTGCATATTTACATACAGTTTGAAAAGCTTTTCAAAAATTTCTCTAAGTGTAAATCAACTGTTTAACTCTCTTTTATTCAACGTTCTCTATCTGCCCTTCGCTGCTATAAAGTTAGGTTTGTGGTTCACCCAAAACTATAGCTTATCTTACCATTCGCAGAATATAAATAGATAGTATTTTTTTGCCAAATAAAATTTAACCGTTTTTTTTATTTTTTACCGTCTTCTAAAAATTACACATATAAAGATATTTTTACACACTTAAGCATTTTATTTAGTCATCGCTGTATTTTTCGAACTAATAATCATAGAGAAAAATAGTTGTATTGTTTTCGTATTATTTTCATAAACAATGATGCCAAATTATAATTTAAAATTATAATAAATATGTTATTTTATAAAAAAGTTCGGTGTTCGGTAAAGTTCGGTAAAAATTTCGCCGAACTTTGACCGAACTCCGCAACCGAACCCGAACTTTCGGTCGGACACTACTAATTATTTACAAAACCGAGATTTTTTAGTTATGACACTATTGAGCGATATGTACAGTAAGCGTCAAAATAAAGTGCACAATGTTTTTCAATACAAAAAGTGCAATGTTAGTTTAAAAAGCTTTAAGCTTGCTGTCATCTGTAAAAAATGCTTTGTTCCAAATTTTGATGAGATCACATTGGATAAAAATAACGTGATAAAAGGTAGTAATAGGAAATTTAAAAGAAAACAAGTATCTATAGTGAAGCGTGATATGGTTGGTTGTTGTACTACGCCCGTACTACGTAAAGTATTTCAAATTTTCACTTTTATATTCACCCTTATTCTATTTGGCGTCGTCAACAGTAAACAACGCCGTTTTTATGTTTTGTTTCAATTTCGTATTCCCGTTAGCAGTATTGCCATATTTCGATGACTGTCAACATATGTTTGGTATTTTCTAAGAAAAATTGGCGTTGCTGTTGCCTTAAATTACCATTCATTTTGTCGTCGGCATTTTTAGTGTTGTCTTGTGCTGCTTTGTGTCGTGTTTTAAAAATTTTACGTTATGGTTGGCTGCAATTTTGATTTCTACGGCGGTTTTGATATTTTTCTTCATTTGTGTTGTGTTTTGATATATTTTTTGTGGATATATGTAATTGAAAAATTAAAATAACAACTAAGCGCCAGTTTGAGAAGCTAGTGGAAGAGCTTGCAAAAAATCCATCACTAGGCAGAGGATTATGCAGGGTCTCTTTTCCTAATAAATGAAATATCCCTAGCGATTTAAGTAGAGATGGTGGCCTTGTTTTTTTTTTTTTTTTTTTTTGAAATAAAATTTTGGTGTGGGTTCCGTCCACACAGCCAATTACACCTGGAAATGCTGCTTTTCAAAGAAATGCAACTTTATTTTTTTTTATCCATTGTGGACAAAGTTCTCTCTTCATGACTTCCAGAGTCTCAGACAAAATTTTTAAACTAGTGGCTGGGACAGTCAAAAGTTGAAATAATTTCCAACGCTGAGCTGGTACGATCCCTGGGCCAAAAAACGCAATGTTGCTGCAAAAATATTGTGTTTGGAACAAACGTTCGCTTTTTTAAATGAGGCTCTATTATTTCCAACACATGTTTAAAAGAAAGTTTATTCAGCCGAAAATAACTTTCAAATCTTAAAAAGGTTAAAAAAAAATCCATTAGGCAATTGGGAAAATTTAATATAATAAAAAAAATTTTCATTTAAACATTATTTTATTTACAAAAAAATGTTTATTTAACTTAAAATTTGCACAAAAAGCACAGAATTGTTTTTTCTTATAAAACAACAGTAAACAAAATGAATCAGCTGATTTTAATATTAGAGATGTGTGCTGTATTTTATTAACATTATCGATAAATAGTCAACGGCGTCATAATACTCTTACAAACTACCAATTTAACATAGAATTGATGTTGTCTTTGATAAGAAGTGATGTTGCCTTAAAATTGCCGTTGTTATTGCCGACGCCAAATAGAATAAAGGTGATTGTAAAAATGTAGTCCAAATATTTGTAAATGACAATAAACTTTTAAAAATGTCAGCTCTTTTTTAACTTAAATAACACTTTCTATATTGGAAAGTCAGTTGTACCCTTTATTTTGACGCTCACAGTATGTACATTAGGGTGGGCCGATTTGTAAGGATACAAATTTGTCGATATTGTGCCATCGATTTTGGCATAAGGAAAAAAAATTTAACTACGACATATCAAAAAATAATTTTAAATAATATGAACAATTGTGATTTATAGTTGAACTGTAAATTTTTAATATTTTTAGTTAGGCTTGATTGAGTTCATCAAATTTAATTTTCATTAAATTATTTTTACTGAAGCAAGGAATTTTTAAAATTTATTGATAATTTTTTGGCTGAGCTGGCGCTCGAACCCGGGTTGAATTTACATGTTTCAAGAATCACCACATTCTTTCATCAGAATTCTTTGAGTTCTAACCTCTACACCACTGAAAGAAGAATCCTGATGAAAACTCGGGTTCGAGCCCCAGTTAACTGGGATAAAGGTTTATGTTTGACTGTTGGCTGGCAGACACCGCAGTGGTGCAGAGCAGAGATCAGCAATGAATCGTTTTTCCGCTACTCATACTGACTCATGCAATTGTAAGTATAAGTGCGTAGAAATCATTTAAACTAAACTACTCCGATTCACTCATACTCATAAATGACGTCAGCTTGATTTATAATTTCAAGAAAATACATACTTACAATACTCACAATGATTCAAATCATTTAGCTCATCCATTTACCGTTTTAACACAACAGATAAAACACACAACTTAATAATCAGCGTTGCCAGATAAATTCGCAAATCGTCACTTTGCTATTTCGGGGTCAAATCTGGCAGCCTCGTATTTTGCTTCGCCTATACACATTGAGTTGAGTAGATTCTAAATCAAACACTACAAATGTGTAGTATGAGTACGATGAATAAAATGAAACTTTTGAGTGAATATGAGTTTGAATAACATTGGAATAAGTATGAGTGCGTATAAGTACAAGAATTTATGAGTCATGATCAAGTATGGGCACCACTACATTGAAAGCTTTGCATGTGTGGCATTGTATTGGTTTGTTTACGTTTGCATTTGTTGGTTTTATGCTCTTTTTCTCTTTGTTTTTTGTGTATGTATACACATCGTTCGCTCTTTTAGCATTTTGATTTTGCATTTGCCCATAGCTGGTCATGATTTAGCTCTATTCACCAGGGCTGTCAGATTTTTTTGAGCTCTATCGCCAAACCGCATGTCAGAAATCGCCAAAAATCGCCAAACGTCAATTTGGCTCAGTTTTTGTAATTTTTTTTTTTTTTAATTAAATTTTGCATACAAAAAACGCTAGTATAATATGTGAGTCAAAAATCGGCAAAAACTGAGAAAAAATTCGCCGAAAGTAAATTTTGTTTCTGTATTTTTTTTTTTTTTTTTTAATAACATAAAATGGAGATCGTATAAGTATTCAGTTAAAAAAGCTTAAATTAAGTACACAAGTCTATAAGATCGTACACTTCAGCCTCGCTGATTTCATTACGCGAGCTTTGACCTGCATACATACTATTAGAATTAAGTCGTGACTGAATATAAAATTCACTTAAACTGATAACAAAACAAAAATCATGTGGAAAAAAGTTGCAAGTTTTTTTTTCATATTAACAAAAAATAACAAGCTGTTGAACAAAATCGCCGAAATAATATAAATGGTAAAAATAGCCAAGTAAATCGCCAGTTATATCAGAAATCGCCACAAAAGTCGCCAGTCGCCAAATGGGAAATCCCATCGCCAAAACCGTTTTAAAATCGCCACGTTTGGCGAGAAATCGCCATATCTGACAGCCCTGCTATTCACTTTTTGACTACTCATGCTGATCTCTGGTGCAGAGGTTACAACTCAAAGAATTCTGATTCAAAGAATTCAGCTCAGCCAAGCAAATTATCAATAAATTTTAATAAAAATTTCATGTTGTAAAAATTCCTTCCTTCAGTAAAAATAATTTAATGAAAATTAAATTTGATGAACTCAAGACTAACTAAAAATACCAAAATTTTAAATAATCGGACATGTTCTAGAAATCGAAATGATGTGGATTTAAAATCGACCAAATTTTAAAAAGGACCCTCTAATAAAAGTTCATAAAAATATTCCTTATTATTTACTTCATTTTTCGAGCAACAATTATTTTTACAATAACAACTCTTAAAACCTGAAGAATCTACGGTCATTTTGTCAATATTTTAAGTTAAAAACTCGTTCGAATTTAGTTTCACTTCATTTCGATTTCTAGAACATGCCCGAATATTAAATATTAAAGATTAAATCATCCGATTTATTTTATTACCTACTAAAAAATCTTAAAAATAAAAGTTGACAAAAATTCAAAAATTTTAAATTTGGGCGCCTCGAAAATGATTTTTTTTGATATGTCTAAGTGGAACTTTTTTTTCATCATGCCAAATCGATGGCACAATATCGATTACTAAATCAACACACCCAATCAATGTACATGTATATTTATATAATAAAAAAATTTATATACATACTTCTTTTTTCTAAGTATAATCCATTTTTTTATATTAATAAACTTAATATATTTTTTATGATCAATTTTTAAAACAAAATCGATAAATGGCACATATTTCTTTAACGACTCCATCTGTTTCTCTGCAGCTGTTTTGTCCATTTGGGGTCTAAAATGAAATGTTAGATAAAGAGGATAATATTAATAATCTAACATAAATATTTGTATTTTGTATTTGTATATCTTCTAAATTACGGCATTAGAATCAGATACGTTATAGGGCATGATTTGCAGAAACAATTATTAACCTTAAAATTTAACATTATAAATAAACATTGAACATTTACTTAAATTATTTAACATTTAAGAAATAAAAATAATTAAACATAAAATTTAAAACAAATGTTCTAGTTATTACCAAAGTGAGTTAAAAACAATTTTTTGAATTTTATCGCGTTGCGTGTGAGTTGTATATCAGTGGCAAAATGGTTCCAGAGGTATATTGTGGAAATATAAAATTGGTTATAGGAAGCACTCTTGCGAAATCTAAAGCTGCATATGCTATTATTTCTTAAAGATGAGATGAATGTCAACTTGTTGTAGAGATATTTAGGCTCTTTTGTTTCTATAACTTTATGCATAAAGATTAAACTTTTAAACTTGATGTAGTCATCAAAGCGCATGCCACAAACTCGTTTGGAATATGGAGATACATGATCAAATCTCTGTAAATCGAAAATGTAACGCGTGATTATTGAATATTAAGACAAGCTTACGTTCGTCAGTGGCATTGCAAGCAGCAAAGACTTCACAGCAATACAAAAGTGTTGGTATTAAATTCGATATGGCTAGCATCATTCTTATCCTCAGTGGAGTAAAATGCTGACTACACCAAAGGCTTCTAAGCACAGCATATGATCTGCCACATACTTGGTTAATATGATCCGACCAAGAAAGGGAACGATTAAAAGTAACACCCAAGTTTTTTACTGTTTGTACTAGTTCGATTTGAGTACCATCAACATTAATATTTATGTCATTTATTATGTCAGTGTTAAGCGGCTCATACACTTGCAATACAATTACTCAATTTTACGTACTGTACAATTATATCGCCAATGTGTATGTGATATTCGAAGGTGGCACAATGTATTGGCAACAATCAAGAATTTTGATTTTTATTCCACAACGAAAAGAAAGTGCAATGTGTTGGCAACATTGTACAATGCTGTTTCTGTTATTTCTGAAGGTAATGTTCACCTTTTTATTGAATGAATGAAACCATTGCGCGACTTATTGCATAATACAGCACAAAATGAAAATAATATGGCGAATATCATATACAATAATATTTCAAATGTATGGGCGGCTTTAGACCTCGCACCGATTATAAGACATTTTGACTTGTTTGGATTGAGTCGTAATCCATTTGCGGAAGCCCATTGAAAAATCATGTACTGATCGTGTTTAAGTTTTTATAAAAATGTATAGCTTATGTGTAGTTTTACATAGGTACTGCTGATGTTACGGCCAAATTTATTTTAAATATAAATAATATGTACAAAGTCCCATACCTGCCTAGTGACAAAGCACATTTTTGGTAAATTTTTTTTTTCATTTTTACACAGAAGTGCCAAAAATACTGAAGGTATTTTTTTAAACATGGATATTTTATTTGTATGGCAGATAACCAAAACACATTCATGGGTATTGAATAACATCTGAATAATATTTATGTATTTTTGTTTACTGAATGTGGTTGCGTGAAGATATTGCCGTGCATAAGTATAAGTAATAACCATACTTTTTGCGTTATAAATATGTGTATACACAATAACGAAAAGCGTGGGTAAATACCTCTGTATTTTATTCTTATGGGTACTTGTTGTCATTCTCTGGTATATACGACTATTTTATTAGCAAGGGAAGATCATTAGCATACAACGAGTACACAAGTGGACCAAGAATAGATCCCTGGGGAACACCTCTTAATGTACCATTGTTGGCAACTATCTACGATCTATCACCTAGAAATGAAGAAACTAATTTTGTTGCAGTTTATGAAAAGTTAAACATTCTTGCAAGTTTCATAATTAACATCTTGTGTTCAACGGTGTCAAAGGCCGTTGAGTGGTCGAGAAGAATCAATAATGCAAACTTGTTATCATCCAAACTACTTCGCAAGTTTTTAACAAATTTGGTTAAGGCTGAAGAACAGCTATGCCAGAATGACGGTCCGTGAAAAGATTATTATTAGAGATGTGTTTGGAGACCTGCTTAAGTAGGAGACGTTCGAAAACTTTAGAAAGGTAGGGGAGAATGGAAATTGGCCTGTATTCCTTATCATCTTTAGGTATAGGAATAATTTTCGTACACTTTTACCTAGATGGAAAGGTAATTGTGGTTATTGCCGTATTAAAAATGTGGTTTACATGATGAATTATCCATGGTAAAATAAATTTAATAAAACGAGGTTGAATGTCATCTAGATCGACAGATTTTGACTTAACGGCTAAAAATCCTTCAGCAGTGTTTCTAAGTTAAAACATGGATAGCTAAACTGGTTTACAGGATCAATTAAAGCAATAGTTATAAAAATGAAGTTGTGCCGGTGGTTGTAGAATATTAGTAAATTTTTGATTCAATGCATTAACATCAATCAATCTTATGCCATGTATCCACGACGATTTAAATCACCTGCTTCGCTATCTGAATCATGGTGTTTACACGACTTATCTACTTGCTTCGATTTGACAGTTGTCTATAGTAAACAAATCAGCGTTGTCAACTTTGCATTTTCAAAACGCACCAAAATGGAGAAAAAACGCAGTAAAACTTTATTTTTTATTTTAAATATTGAATTAATTTTGCATAATATTACTATATTAAAATACAGTAGAATCGTAAATTGTAGTTCAGGAGGTGCAAATTAAATCAAAGTTAATTTATTAAAAATAAGTAACTTAAATAAAATTAGTGTGTTATTTTCGAAAAATCTTTGTTTATTGTTGAATTTTTTTTTACAATTAAATACCGTTTAAAAAATTTAATAGTTCGAAAAAATTTACAACCCTTGGAATATTTCGGTTTACTTTTTCGAGATTCTACTGTATAACAATAAAACAGTCTTAAAAAAAAAAACTTAACAATCATAAAATAACTACATAAATTTGTTTGTATTGATGAATTCAACAGGGTTTACTCTTTAGAGCAACTGCTCGTCAGCTGTTAAATCAATTTGTCAAAAAAATTTCTTTTTTAATTTTTTTGTTTTAATTATGTACATTAAATTGTCGAAGTTAAAATTTTTTGTGAAAAAACTCATTTTGTGTGAAATTTTTATTCAAAATGATTACAAAGTATGTATTAGAAAATATTTCATTTTAGTATTAAAAAGCACAAAAATGTTCACCACGATTGGATAATTTTTAGCCCTGCCTCAAGCAACTATTTGTATTTATTATTAGAAATAAGACAAAAAAATTTATTTTTTAATATTTTATTAAAAACTAGCTGGCCGCCCCGGCTTCGCTCGGTAGCTGATTACTAATGATCAATGGAGCCGTTTCTAGGTAAATCGAACAAAGTGGGCGGGGCAATATTTGCTTTCCGTAAAAACCTAAGTCTAAATCTGTGAAATAAATAGCAAAAGTGGGCGTAAAAGTAGGCGTCGTAAATTTTTCTTTCGATGAAAACGTAAAACAGATTAATCCGAACATTTGAAAAAAATTAGTAAAATCGATGGAGCGGTTTTCTTATTTTAGGTTAATCGAAAAAAGTGGGCGTAAAAGTGGGCGGAGCAAAATTTTCTTTCCGTAAGAACCTAAGTTGGACCATGGTGATTATTTTAAAGAAAAAATCGTCCAAATCGGTCAAGCCGTTCTCAAGATATACGATCAGCAACAGACAACATTTCAATTTTATTATGTCTATAGATTACACTACGTGACAATTTTTTGACATTCAGCCCAATTATGAATACAAATTCCCCGGGAGTTTTTTCCCCATTTCCCCATTTTTACAATTGAATTCACATAGGAAAAATGGGAGAAGGGAGAAAACTCCCAGGGAATTTTTATTCATAATTGGGCTGTTTATGTAAAATTTTCCGCTGAATCTGAAGTCAGAATTGTCAAAAGTAGAATAGTTTTTGAGATATTCCAAAATAACCGTTATTTGTGTTTTTAAAAAAGATGCTGTGACTGAAATGCAAATACATATCCGAAAAATAAAATTTTAGCCTATTTCAATACGAACATTTTGTGCCCAATAGGATACGGATCGGTGCAAAATTTACAAAGTTACAGAAGATTAATTGAACTAACCCACAACAAATTAATATACAAAGCTAAATTTGTAGTAACAATAAATATTAAAAATTGCTTAAAAGTATTGAATTTCTATGTAAGTTGATTACCAAATCTTCTGTAGCTTTGCCATTTTTGTACCAATGTATGTCTTGTTGGACGCAAAATGTTCATATTAAAATTATCTAATGTCGCATGCAATAAAACATTAGGATTTTTAAATCATTGGTTTAAAAAAAATAACTTGAATAGAGCAAAATTGAACAAAACATAAAATTTTCAATGAAGTTTGAACTTTTGTCCCCTGTTACTCTGTCATTTCTTTACCAATCTTCACAAGCAATCCATGGTTATTTTAGAAATTGTATAACCTTTCACTAGAAGGAACACAGAAAAAATTATTGCCGAATTATTTTCAAACAAACGCTTGTTTGAAATTTTTTTTAATTTCTATAAATTTGTTTGCTGATTCAAACAATATTTTTGCTTGATTTTTATTTAACCAACAAAAATGTGGACAACTCTTCAAAAATATAATAAACGCGTTATTGGTGTCAAGTTTTCATAATTTTGTATGAAATATTTAACGCTCTTTAATGTTGTCGTCTTTTTGCATTTTTTTATTTGATCGTAAGCAACACTTCTTTATGTGAAATATAAGAACAACAACAAAAACACACACAGTCTATTTTTGGACGCTTTAAAAAAGTGCAACTATAAGAAAAACAATAGCAGAAACAACATTACAAGAAACAAAATCCCGTATTCAATTTTTTAAAACTGTTTGGTTAAATACATCAAATACAAAAATAGAATGATGACGAAAAACATATCGAGTCAGTCTGCTGCCGTTTTTGGTTACATTTCTTCTTTAGCAACGGAAAGGATACAGCAACAGAGAATGATAAAGAAAAACATAGTGTTGTGTGTATAAATAAGACTTCGTTCAAAAATTATTCCAACAAAAAAAATGTGTCTCAAAGCCAGCCGGCGGCTCTGCTCTTGCCGGCATCTTCTCATACAGTGCTAACTTGTGTGCGCGTCATTGCTTGTGCAAAAACTTTTTTTTTTTTTTGAAATTTAGTATATGAATTTCAGTAAACTTTTTGCTTGATTCAGTTAAATTATTTGTTTAAAAAAACAGTGTTTTTTTTCAATAAACAAAATGCAAATAAATTGTTTGAATATGCAAATTTGTTTATATATAGGACCGATTTCAGACAAAAAATTGTTTGATTCTACAAATTTTTTTGGTTGAATTGGAAAAATAATTTTTTCTGTGAAATAATTACATACCCCGTTTAAAATTTTTGAAGATATTTGCATTTCAGTCACATCATCTTTTTTAAAAACACAAATAACGGTTATTTTGGAATATCTTATCAAAAACTGTTCTACTTTTGACAATTCTGACTTCATATTCGGATTCAGTGGAAAATTTTACATAATGATTAGCTGTCAGATTCATTTGGACACGACTTTGTTGAAATTTTGTGACGTAGTGTTATTTGAAAAATGAACATTAAAATAAAATATTTCTATGAATTACATATTAATATAAATTTAGTGTAATAGTGAAGTCTTTTTAAAAGTAGGATAAATCATATTATATTCTTTGACCACTTGAAAAAGGAATTTTTTTCTCTTCTTTATTGTGTGTTAATTTATTATTATTATCTGTAATGAATTTGGCACCTCTTTCAGCAGCATCGTTTACTGCAGATAAGTTTTGACAAATTTGAGATGCTTGCGCGTAGTCAAATCTTTCATTCCAATCCGATGGATCGACTTGCAAATATTCTTTTGAAATTTCTAAGCGATCAAAGAACGCGTGTGTGTTTGAATTTACAAAATCGCTTAAATCTTTTTGTGAATTTGTTTGAAGGATATTTGTTGGATTAGCTATGATCCGCTTGCATTTTTCTTTATTTTCTTGAACATTAAATGCTTTAACCATTTTTCTCTTAATAGCAACACTAACATTACGATCGAAGAATGAAAGACCAACTGCTTCTTCGGACAAATACCATATCTTTATCTTGTTCAGGATAAGCAATTATATTTTTTATTAAATTTAGGTCTTGATTTGGTGCTTCAATTGCTTTGGTGCATCCAAACCAGGCTTTTACATAAATACGAACTATGAAAAGACAGATTCTACGTATACCGTTCAGCTCTTTTTTTGTCATATTAAATTGATTACGGATCAAATAAATTTTAAGTGTATAAATAGCTTTTGGCATCCATCTAGCATGAGAAGTTGCACCAGGTATTCGAAAGGTGTTAAAATTCGGCACCGTACCACCAAGAAAACTAATAACTAATTGTAATAATTCTTTGTAATCGCGTCTACTTTATGAGTTTTGGTTTGTCTTTTTTTAACAAGCTCTTCTTTTAGGAAAAAGTAAAAAAGCAAAACGCGAAATAATTTTTTTTAGCTTTTGCTTTTGAGGTGGTTGACCATTTTTGTCGCTGGCTGGTAAAAAAGCAATTGTCAAAAAATAAAAATATATATACAAAATAGGAGATTTGCTTTTTTGCACAAACGAAAAACAAAACATCGACTATTGGAAAAAAAATTTAAAATTTCAATAGCAGTGGCAAAATAAAAAGCATCCAGCTGATGGGCGCTTTTAAACCCTGACTGACACCTTTGAATACTTGTAAGATGTATACAATTGTATTGCAGTTGTATTAGTGTAAAATTGGAAAAAAATTATTTAGGCATCCACGAAACATGTGGGATCGTCCCTGTTTCATTAACGACTTAATGAAAGACCATAAGAATTATGTGACTCAATAATTGCAAATCAATCCAAGTGGTAATAAAGAGTGCTTGGAGGCAGAACTAAAAATTGTCCTATCGTGCTCAAATTTGTTGTGTGGTTTTTTGAGACCAAATAAAATGTTTTTAGTGCTTGCCGTGATACAAATTAAAAAAAAAAAAAAAAAAAAAACAAATAAGGACCGGTCTAGTATGCATACTTTTTTTAGTTATCCCCTTTAAATGGTTCTAATATCTTCAAAAACACAAATAAGTATATACATAAAAACAATCAATACAATTTTTTTATTTATATACATACATACATATATATTAATTATTTACCATTTCATCACACTTTTCGTAAACAACTATTTTGACAAATTGGATTTGTTAAACTACCAAAATTGCTGCTATTTTTGTTAAAATTGTAATTGTTGTCGTTGAATTCAACTCGGTATTATTATGTACTAGACAAATTTTATTTTAATTACATAAAATATATACAATTTTTTTCAGAAGTTTGATATTTTCATATTTGCATTCATTTGTACAAGATGATACATTTCCGTAAATCAATTTAATAAATTCAAAAATTTATAATAATAAAAATGGTGTAACAAAGAACGGCTGGGCCGATTTCGAAAATTTTGGAAAATCCCTCCGGAAAATTGGAAAAATCGAAAATTAATTTTTTTGTACGAAATTTTGTGTGAAAATATTTGTGTTGTTTTATTAATCTTAAGTTTGTCTGAAGGCTTAAAATTGGGGCGAGGCGAAGTTCGCCGGATCCGCTAGTTTATAATAATTATTTAAATTAATAAAGTTAATATTTTCAGAAAGCACCAAAAATGGTACGAAACGCACCGAGTAGATTCAATATGAATCTACTTGCTTCGCTTCCAAAATTGTGTATGGCGAAGCAGTTGCTTTGTTCAGGATTGGGATGTGAAGCATGAATAGAGAGCGAATCACGTACCGTGGAAACATGGCATAACATTAGCGCGTGTACCAACTACCAATTTCACGAATTTGCTTCTATTTTTGATTAGTGTTGACTGCGGTCTGAAATTTGTTACCATAGTAAATTAGTTTATCATGTCTTATTTTAAATACAACTGCTCTTCTTGCCAAACGATAATGACTTAGTGAATCTTGTGTTCTGTAGCAGAGAACTGCAAAATCACTATTTTTCTTGGTTTATTCATACGTTCAAATTGACATTCACTCTTTGCTTGCAAAACAAAGTTCAACGTTGATAATTTTTACATCGTTTCGTACACATTTGATTTTTTCATGTGTGCGTTTTTTTATTGAAAGTGCTTTGTTTGCATTTTTTGTTGCGCATGCAATATAACATAATTGTGTAAATTCAAAAGGCACACATTCTTATACATTTGCATTCAAGTAGTCATTGTCCACTCAATGAGACGCTTTGTTAAAATTAACAACAATAACAAGAATACATTGTTCATACAGAACAACTGTACTTTTTAAGAAACGATAAAAAAAAGTTCTGTTTCTATGGAAATTGTTTGTACCTATATATGTGCGTTAAGTTTCATTTCAATTTTTTTTTTGTTTTTCTTGTACTACATAGAAACTGCTGAATTTCTACATGAGTACTAATCGCTTGATTTCTGGCTTTTTTGTTTGTAACACACAAACATCTTAATTGACAAACGAAGCGAACCGATGGAATAAATAACAAAGCACGATGTGCATTATTTGAATCACTGCAAACCAGCAGCGAATGCTTGCGGTTGCGCAAGTTTGATTGTATGACCGCATGATGATAGAATGGTGACGAAAAACATATCGAGTCGGTCTGCCGCCGTTTTTGTTTACATTTTTTCTTCTTTAGCAAAGGAAAGGATACAGCAACAGTGAGTGATGAAGAAAAACATTGTGTGTATAAATAAGACTTCGTTTAAAAATTATTCAAACAAAAAAATGTGTCTCAAATCCAGCCGGCCGCTGTGCTCTGGCTTCATCTTCTCCTACAGTGCTTGCTTGTGTGCGCGTCATTGATTGTGCAAAAACTTTTTTGTTGGATTCAGTAAAATTATTTGTTTGAAATTTATATGAATATCAGTAAACTTTTTGTTTGATCAGTAAAATTATTTGTTTGAAAAAATCAGTGTTTTTTTCAATAAACGAAGTGCAAATAAATTTTTTGAATATGCGAATTTGTTTATAGGACCGATTTTAGACAAAAAATTGTAAGATTCTACAAATTGTTTGTTTGAATTGGAATAATAATTTTTTTCTATGCAAGCGAGTGTATTTGTTGCTGTTCATTTAATGCGGTTTTTTTGCAATTGCACAAAGCCGTTCTCTGTTCTGTAGCGCATCCACTCATTACAAAGTAAGTCACGACGCTCTGTTAACAGTTAAGTCTCTGATCTAAACCAAGAACTTATCCGACCATTTGTATTTCTATGTTAAAGGGGAACGTGTTTGTTAAATATACGAAGAACAAGACCATTTAGATACTCGACTTGTTCACTTACAGACGAAAGGTAATATGTATATGTATTACATCCCGATTGGCATAGGAAAGATCTTCTTGGAGTAATGACATATTGATATTGTTGGTAAATGTATGAGCCTGTCTTGCGACTTTAAATTTATAAGACAAGAATATAAGGTGATGCATAGAAAAAACGGGTGATGCTAACTGATCATAATGTTTTATTGTACGATTATCAGCAACCAAGAAAAGGTCCAATTACACAGTACAACATTTTCAGGTGATTGATGCGGGACTCAATTCTGATAATTGCTTATGAAAGTAGACCCAAAAAGAAGAACTTCTGCATCATTAGTTTGGTCATTTAAAAATTAATTTGAAGTTAGTAAGTATCGAATAGGGGAATTTGTCACGTTTTAGGCTCTTTTGTTTGTCATAACTCGAACAAACAAAAAGTTTACTGAAATTCGTATAAATTTCAAACAAATAATTTTGCTGAATCAAACAAAAAAGTTTTGGCACAAGCAATGACGCGCACACAAGCAAGCACTGTTGGCGAAGATGAAGCAGAGCAGAGCGGCCGGCTGGCTTTGAGACACATTTTTTTGTTGGAATAATTTTTGAACGAAGTCATATTTATACTCACAGTGTTTTTCTTCGTCACTCACTTTTGCTGCATCCTTTCCTTTGCTTATGAAGAAGAAATGTAACCAAAAACGGCGGCAGACCGACTCGATATGTTTTCCGCCATCATTCTATTTTTGTATTTGATGTATTTAAACAAACTGTTTGAAAAAATTGAATACGGGATTTTGTTTTTTTTTTTACCAACTTTGAAACCAACCAAAAATTTATTTAGTTTCTTTTAATGTGTTTTTTCTGTTGTTTAAAAAAAATGAAACGTTTTTTTTACCTGCTATTGTTTTTGTTGTTTTTTTTTTTACTACAAACCTCGTCACGCTATTTTATAATTTTTCTTATTGCTGTACTTTTTTAAAGCGTCCAAAAGTAGACTGCATGTGTTTTTTGTTGTAGTTCTTATAGGTATTTCACATAAAGAAGTGTTGCTTACAATCAATAAAAAAATGCAAAAAGACGACAACATTAAAGAGCGTTAAATATTTCATACAAAATTATGAAAACTTCAAACCAATAGCGCGCTTATTAAATTTTTGAAGAGTTGTCCACATTTTTGTTGGTTAAATAAAAATCAAACAAAAATATTGATTGAATCAGTAAAAAAATTTGTAGAAATCAAAAAAAATTTCAAACAAGCAAATAATTCGGCAATAATTTTTTCTGTGTACATAAGCAACAGTTTCGCAGTTATAAATAAATGTATGAAGAAAAAAAATATTTTTTACCAAAAAATTTAATTTTTTTATTTTTAATTCATAAAAACTCCAAAACGGTAAAAAAAAATATAAGTCCTATTACTTTCACGTAAAGTCGCGTAACCTATGAACAAAATGACACATAAATAAGGAAAATCGATGAACGCGTTTCGCTTTAATTCACAATTAAGTAAAGGTATGAATTTCAAAAATTTGCTCGAGATAACCACAAAATTCTTTGGAAAAAACATTGATGACTTTTTTATTGATTCTTTATTTTGCATGAAAATAAACGTTCCGATTCATATTACAGCTATTCTTATACAGAAAATATGAAATTTTTATATGTTATCTATGCATGAAAACAAAATTTAGAAGTTCTAAATTAGAACATTTTCAACAAAATATCATCTAGATCCTTTATCAAAGGTTTATTCCGTAATTTTAGTTGCTCGGGAGTTCTTGCTTTCCATTGATAATGATTTCCTGTGTATCGTGAATTCCAATTACAAAGGAAGCAGAAGTATTTTGGAAAACCGCCCTTTAATACAATGCATTGTATTATGTTTACAACCTTTAGATCGCAATAAATCTTCCATTTGTGTACATTGTAGTTGATTTTCTCCAAAAATTCGCCCAATGTTTCATACGTTTCCTTTATAGTTGTGCTGAATCCCAATGGAATGGACGGTTTTTTGTTAGTTTTGTGCAATAGCACAGCCTTCAAACTTGAAACTGAAGCATCAATAAATAAACGCCAGTCGCCAGCGATATAATCCAATCGCAATTTTTTCACTAAGCCTGGGATATCATGGGAGTAGGTGAACGTATTTGCTTCGGCAACGGAATAAATGACAATACGCTGTTTTGAATTCCTCAGTAATCAATTTTTTTCGCTCCAGTTGGCCTCTTTTTAGGACGATATGGCCACAAACATAACAAAAATGATCCAATTGTGGGCACTTGTTATTTTCCATATTTGGAAAATATATTACATGTTTTGTTGTTATTTACTTTAAAAAACCGGAGAAAAATTCAATTGTACTTCTCGCGTTTGTCGACTCTTGTGAAATTACAAAAATCGATCAAAGGGCACCTATAAATACTACAAATATTTCAATATTTTACTGGCAGGTACTTATGAAATATGATTTCGAAACGTTCCAAAACATGAGCACAAAATGTGGGTGCATAATCATAAAAATCAAATAACCTTTTGTTTATTATTTTTTTTTTAATTCTGATAATTATAAAAAAAGTCATCAATGTTTTTTTCCAAGAATTTTGTGGATATCTCGAGCAAATTTTTGAAATTCATACCTTTAATTAATAGTGAATAAAAGCGAAACGCGTTCATCGATGTTCATTATTTATGTGTCATTTTGTTCATACACTGAGAAAAAAAGTGCGCTTTAAAATTAAATGTGAACACTTTCAAATTTTATTTAAAGTGCCTCAGTCTATAGTTTCTTATGGGGGGCACAAAAAAAAATATTTTTTAAAAGTGGTAATTTTAAGTTTTTAAAGTTTATTTAAAAGTTAAAATATTAGTTTTTAATGTAAAATTCTTAAATTTAAAAATGTTGACTTTATTTTATAATGACAAACTTTATATTTTAAAGTAAAATATATTATTTATAAAGTAATCACTTTTAAAATTGTATTAAAAGTGAATCCATTTAATTTAAAATTTTTAAACTTTCAAAAATAAAATGAAAACGTTTATTTTCAAAGTGTAAACTTTTAAATGTAAAGTGATCAATTTGCAGAAAAGTGTTAACGTTTACATTTAAAGGGTTCACTTTATAAATTAATGTGTCACTTTCTAATTTAAAGTGTTCACTTTAATATTGAAAGTTTTAGTTTAGAGTGAAAAGTGTTAACTTTAATTTTTAAGTTTTCACTTTAATATATAAAACGTCAGTTTTTTATTAAAAGTGTTCACTTTGACATTTAAAGTGTACATTTTGTATTAAAAGTGTTAACTTTTGAACTTAAAGTGTCTTTGTTGGAACTAAACGTGAACACTTTAAAACGCAACGTAAACATTTTTATTTTCAAAGTGTTTAAGTTTATTTTAAAAGTTCGACTTTAAATTGTACCGTTAGCAGCATTTGTGTAATTTCCTTATAGTAAAGTGAATTTAGAAGTGTGAACAAGATACAAGAATGACCAGTCAGGGTAAAATTATACAAGAAAGTGACTTGCTGCGAATTCTTGGCAACGATATCCAAATTAATGAGCAGGGTGATTTAACGTACACGTGTGTTGAGGAAAATACGGATCTCCTTAATCAGCTGAAGGAGTTTGATCTGGAAATACTTTTTCTTGACCTAAAAAGTAAGTAAAATTTTTTAGGCAATATTAACACTTATGCAATATTATTAATGTCCCTTAGATGCTGCAATAACTTTTCGAAGCTTAAAATTTTTGTCGAAAGAAGACTTTGCGGAAGCAGTAAGAAATATTTTTCATCGAGCGGAGTTTAGAGAAAAGTTGTTTTTCTGGCGCAAGTCAAAGGTAAGTATAATATTAATTTTGAATCTTTTTTGCGATGTTACGCACGCAGATAAATACAATTTCCATTTCCATATTACTACGTTTATAATTTAGCAAGCTTATTTTTTCAGTTTGGAATAGAAGACGAAACGTTGAGCCAGACTTCGAAGGTTGTTGGTTGGCTAGAAAAAACCCTTCACAACGATTCAGCTTGTTCTTCAAATAATTCAATAAGAAACGCATTTGGATCACAGGTAAGAATATACAGTAAAAAATTTTGTATCAAATTTAATGATGCACTGCATTGCAGCCCCTTTCAACATTTTTAAATAATAACTCAGCCGGAAAACAACGTATTCAATATTATAAGGAAAGGGCATGTTTTACGAATAAGCAACGCGATGACCTCATTAAAATAATTTTAGAAGATGTCATGTTAACAAAGGCAAAGCTCAGACCGGAACACTTTGCTAGTATTGTGGAAGAAATAGTTGGTTTATTTCCCAAAGAAAAAGAGTCCCAGGTATTATTAAAAACGATATATTGAAAAGAACATATTATAAACTGATTTCTTTCAGGATTATTACTACATTCCTCATCAAAAAAACCCATCAGGCAAACTCTTTTCCAAATATTTTGACTTAAAGACAAAGATTAGAAAGATCTCTTTCGAGTGAAGTACGTGATCCATTAGTGGAAGAAAATTTTCAAGTTGACGAAACGCTGTCGTTATGTTTAAAAACTTCGCTTCAAAAACATGCCAGTAATTGGGATGAGGTTATTGACAAATGGCTAAAAACATATACATTTCATAAGAAGGATTTGGCAAAGCGCTCAAATTCTGATTTTTTGCAGGAGTGGTTAATTTTAAAAAACTCCAGAGCACCATTTCTGGTATTTAAAAAGAACTTTAACACAAAATTCAAGGATATACAGTTTTTTTATATTTTTAGATTAATCTAGATTTCAATTTGATTTGTCCACAAAAAGATAATCTTTTAAAAACAAGGTGCGATAATTTTAAAACCAAGATAGTGAACTACTACGATGTCAACATACGGAAGCAGCAATCAATAGATCTTCTGAACCAAGCGAAAACAACGAAAAAAATTGGTGAGTAACAATTATGGGCTTTTTGTTAAATTAATAAAATAACACTTAAAAAATTTTTTTTTTTCAGATTGTCAAGACTACATTTTTACAATTCTTCTCAATTCAGTTCTGCTGCCTTCAGCAAGATTACGTGCAGATGAAAATACAAAAAAGAAAGCCACCATTAAAGATGCTAATGAAAGCTCCGTATTGCAGTTAACAACAATTAGCGATTACTTAAGACGAATAAAAGAACTTATCGGTAAATACTCTTATAATAAACTAAAATAATTAAATTGAAATTTAAATTAAATTATAAACAAGTTATTTCATAAATATAAAATAAATTTAAATTTAAATATGTTTGAATAAAAAAACATGTGAATTAAAAACAATTAAAATAATCTGTTTCCTTTAAAGTTTATAGTGAACACTTTTAAATTGCATTTGAAAGTGTTCACTCTTAAAATAAAAGCTAACGCTTTTAATTTGAGGTTGAATGTGTTAACTTTTAATTTAAATACAAACATTTTTAAATTGGGTTAAAAGTGTGAACTTTAAAATGTAAAGTTTTCACTTTAATATTCAAAGTGCTAACATTAATAATTTATATTTTAAAGTGTAAACATTAAAATTAAATATTTTTCAATACGGCTGGTTTTCATACATGAAAATTTTTAATTTTAAAGTCCCTTGTACTGGATTTAAAGTGAGTTTAAAGTGTTTCTTTTCTGAGTGTAGGTTATGCGACTTTACGTGAAAGTAATAGGACTTGACACTTTTTTTTTACTGTTTTGGAGTTTTTTTGAATTAAAAATAAAAAATTTTAATTTTTTGGGCAAACAATATTTTTTTTCTTCATACATTTATTTATAACTGTGAAACTGTTGCTTATGAAGCGAAAATTTATGAACAAATAAAAGGAATTGTAATTCTTAATTTTTTTAAATTTGTTTCAGCTTATTCGGACTAGTGGTACTCGAGTTATGACAAACAAAAGAGCCTAAAACGTGACAAATTCCCCTATACGATACTTACTAACTTCAAATTAATTTTTAAGTGATTTATTGAGCTACCCATGGCCAAACTAATGATGCAGAAGTTCTTCTTTTTGGGTCATGTGTTGTACTGTGTTAGGAGGTATCGCTGCTGTGAAATGTGTGTGTCTTATGCTAATTACTGGAAATAAGTTGAGAGATGTCATTACAATTGATCCGGAATTAGACATTAAGTTGACATAAAAGTCCCCAGATATTCATCCTTATTCTATTTGGCTTCGGCAATAACAATGGCAATTTTAAGGCAACAGCAATTCTTATCAAAGACAACATCAATTATATGTTAAATTGGTATTTTGTAAGAGTATTATGACGCCGTTGACTATTTATCGATAATGTTAATAAAATACAGCACACTTCTCTAATGTTAAATCAGCTGATTCATTTTGTTTACTGTTTTTTTATAAGAAAAAAAAAATTATGTGCTGTTTGTGCATATTTTAAGTTAAATAGAAATTTGTTTGTAAAAAAAAATAATGTTTAAATGAAATTTTTTTTTATTATATTTAATTTTCCCAAGTGCCTAATGGATTTTTTTTAATCTTTTTAAGATCTGAGAGTTATTTTTGGCTGAATAAACTTTTTTTTTTTTTTTAAACATGAGCATGAAATAATAGAGTCTCATTTAAAAAAGGGAACGTTTGTTCCAAACACAATATATGTATTTGCAGCAACATTGCGTTTATTGGCCCAGGGATCGTACCAGCTCAGCGTTGGAAATTATTTCCACTTTTGACTGTCCCAGCCACAAGTTTAAAAATTTTGTCTGAGATTCTGGAAGTCATGAAGAGAGAACTTTGTCCACAATGGATACATTAAAGTTGCATTTCTTTGAAAAGCAGCATTTCCAGGTGTAATTGGCTGTGTGGACGGAACCCACATTAAAATTTTAGCGCAAAAAAAAAAACAAGACCACCATCTCTTCTTTAATCGAAATATGGCAATATTGCCAACGGGAATACGAAATTGAAACAAAACATAAAAAACGACGTTGTTTACTGTTGACGACGCCAAATATAATAAGGGTGATTATAATATTTGTGTAGGCAACAGATAATTGTTCCAACTCAGCAACAATCGAATCCCATCGTTTGCTATTACTGCGTCTGTATACACATTATTTTTATTCACCCTTATTCTATTTGGCGTCGTCAACAGTAAACAACGCCGTTTTTTATGTTTTGTTTCAATTTCGTATTCCCGTTGGCAATATTGCCATATTGCGATGACTGTTAACATATGTTTGGTATTTTCTAAGAAAAATTGGCGTTGCTGTTGCCTTAAATTGCCCTTGATTTTGTTGTCAGCATTTTTAGTGTTGTCTTGTGCTGCTTTGTGTCGTGTTTTTAAAAATTTTACGTTATGGTTGGCTGCAATCATTATTTCTTGGGCGGTTTTGATATTTTTCTTCATTTGTGTTGTGTTTTGATATATTTTTTGTGGATATAATTGAAATAATTAAAATAACAACTAAGGCCCAGAACAGACGGTTAAACGCAACTGCAACGAAACCCTTTAGAAATTATTATTTTGAAACCAGTTTCAATCGTTTTCCACACACCCTGCAACCTAAATTGTACCAGAATGTTATAAAATTATCACAATCATTTCGATTTTCTTTGAAAACAGATGAAACGCAAACAAGAGTTTCCTGCACGCCGGTTTCAATGCAACTGATTTCCAATGCATTTCAAACTGGTCTCAAAATGATCGTGTCAGGTCTCTTTTCCTAATAAATTAAATATCCCTTGCGATTAAAGAAGAGATGGTCGTCTTGTTTTTTTTTTGAGCTAAAATTTTGATGTGGGTTCCGTCCACACAGCCAATTACACCTTGAAATGCTGCTTTTCAAAGAAATGCAACTTTAATTTATCCATTGTGGACAAAGTTCTCTCTTCATGGCTTCCAGAATCTCAGACAAAATTTTAAAACTTGTGGCTGGGACAGTCAAAAGTGGAAATAATTTCCAACGCTGAGCTGGTACGATCCCTGGGCCAAAAAACGCAATGTTGCTGCAAATATATGTGTTTGGAACAAACGTTCCCTTTTTAAATGAGGCTCTATTATTTCCAACACATGTTTAAAAGAAAGTTTATTCAGCCGAAAATAACTGTCAGATCTTAAAAAGGTTAAAAAAAAATCCATTAGGCACTTGGGAAAATTTAATATAATAAAAAAATTTTCATTTAAACATTATTTTTTTACAAACAAATTTTTATTTAACTTAAAATTTGCTCAAACAGCACAGAATTTTTTTTTCTTATAAAAAAAACAGTAAACAAAATGAATCAGCTGATTTAACATTAGAGATGTGTGCTGTATTTTATTAACATTATCAATAAATAGTCAACGGCGTCATAATACTCTTACAAAATACCAATTTAACATAGAATTGATGTTGTCTTTGATAAGAATTGCTGTTGCCTTAAAATTGCCATTGTTATTGCCGACGCCAAATAGAATAAGGGTGATTAGGATTTTATTCTTAGTTTTGATAAAGGTACGTTCAGACTGATGAAATATTTGATAGCAAACATCAAATATTTCACTAGCGTTGTCTGAACACAAAATATTTTTGAGTGTCAAATAAAATAACAGCTGATTTTGAGCAAATAAAAGTATTTGATTTTGAGCAAATAAAAATATTTGTCCAATGTGAACATAGTGTGAACACAAAAAACAAATATTTTAGTTGTTTTTGAGCAAACATTTATTTAATATTACAAAAAGATTGTAAGAGCAAACAACGACAAATAATTTTAGCCATGTTACCTATAGAAGCAATTTTTCTTATAAGTTTTCGGATTCTTTACAGTTTTAAAGATTTTTTATAATTATTTGACTTTGCTATCATGCCGCTATTGGCAAATTTTTGCGAATTTCCGCTAATTTAGCAATTTTTATAGCATTTTTGCCATACCTTATAGTTTTAGGCACTTTTAATAAATTTTATGGTTTTGTTTGAAATGTTAAAATTTTTCGAGAATTTTCGTTATTTTTGGAAATTTTTTTTTTTTTCCCCGACATTTTGTATTTTTTAACCGATTAAGCGATGTCAAATAAATTTTAGGGTTTGTTTCCAAGTTTGCAATTTTTCGCGAATTTTAGCCATGCTCGCGAAGTAGCGATTTCCCCTGTGAATCTTTACAGCTTTAACGATTTTTAATAATTATTAGGCTTTGCTATCATACCGCTACTAGCAAATTTTTGAAAATTTCCGCTAAATTGGCAATTTTTACTATTTGTGAAATATATTTTAATTTTTGAACACTTTCATTAAATAATTATTTGATGCAAAAATTTGTTTAACGGCCATTTTCACCAAGTTCGGTTAAAACTAACTTTCAATTAAAGTTCCGGTTACCAATATGTTTTGACAGCTATAACCGATAGTTAATTATAACCGAACTTGGTGAAAATGGTCGTAAGTCTGAACGCATGGCAAACATCATTTCATTTATTTTATTTGACACTATTTGCCAACTGTTTTAACAAACAAAAATTGTCAAATATTTGAGCTTAGTGTGAACATTAAACAAAATATTTTTTTGTTTCAGACAGTTTGAAGCAAATATCAGAACAAATATTTTTGTCAAATATTTCATTAGTCTGAACGTACCTTAAGGAAAGATATGTAAGTATGTACGTAATGCTGGGTACACACTATGCAACACATTTACGCAATCTAGTGAATTAAATTCATTTTCATTCATTCCAGATTGCATCAACATCAAAACACTTTGATATTTTTAGGTTGCATTGAAACAGATTGCATGTAGATTGCACTGTTTGTACCCAGCATAAATGCTTTAAGATCGAGAGAACTTGAAATTGTAAAAAAATAATACAAAAAAATTTAACTTTACTCAAAAACAAATTTTTATTCGAAGGTTATTCTGTACTTGGCATTAACATTAAAAAAATTATTATGGGCAAGTCCAATTTTTGACGACTTTTTTGATATCAAGAAAATCGGTTGAATAGTTAAAGATTTAGGGAAGGGGAGCTTTTAACCCTTTTGCACTATTTCAAGCCCTATTCCCTTTCAGATATTACAGTGTCTGAATGCCAAATTTTAAGTAAGCCGGTTGATTAGATAAGAATATATAGGAGGGGAACTTTTACCCCTCTTGCCCAATTTAAGCCCTAAAAATAAAAATTATATAGACTATAGTTCCTTCCAGATGTTACTCTATTTGCCTGCCAAAATTTAAAATAGTTAAGAAGATAAAGGGAGGGGAAGCTTTTAAAGCTCTTGCCCCATTTCCTTTCAGATGTTCCAGTGTCTGCATGCCAAATTTAAAGAAAACCGGCTGATAATTAAGAAGAGTAAGGAAGGGAAGCTTTTACCCGTTTGGCTCTATTTTACGCCCTCTAGCAATATTCTCATACCTAACAAATACACATACAAAATTTTATAAAAATCGGTCAAGTCGTTTCGTGGTTGTCGACAGAGGCATTTTGTTAAAATATAATATGAAATTTTATTTACGCACCAACACTAAATATTTATTTATTATATTTTTTCTATATTTTTTGTTTACTGCTTTGTTTGTTATTTGTTTACTCCCTAGTTTTGTATTCTGTTTTGTTTGTAGAACAGAGTTGTATTTTTATGGCTTAATTTATAATTTTTGGCGATTTTTATTTTAAATTTTCTTTGTTTTTTCAAGTCTTTGCGTTCATGTTATTTTTTACCACTTTTCCTATTGGTTTTCTTTCTTTTCTATCATATTCTTGACTTGCATTTGTTTCTTATCTTTTTTTAAAAGTATTATTTCAAGTTTTTCCATTTCATTTCAATCGCTTCAGAAACTCTATCCTTGGCACATCTCATGTAATTCATATGATTTATTTCCCATTTATTTATATTTTTATCCTAATTATTCTATGCAATATTTTATCTTATATGGGCATTTCCTGGGGTCACGAACGTACGTTCGTAAGCTTTTGATGTACAAATTATATAAAAAAAAACTTTTCCTAGCATTTTTTTTGCGATTCGATAGTATTTGGGTAGCTCTATGTTTAGTGCAAAAGATGGATTTCATCGAGTTTAAGTTTTCATAATGATGGTTATAAACATGTGGTCACGAACGTACACAAAATAGAAGTCAACTTTGGCTGACAGTAGTGAAATCTAAAAATCTGGAAAATGGAATGGAATATTAAAAAGTGATTGATATATTTTAAAAGTGTTTTAGTGTAGGTCTCCATCCAGTATTTACAAAATAAAATATCTCTCTTGGTTTTTGTTTAATTGGCTTATGTACCGGTCGCGAACGTACGATTTTTCTTTATGTTTTTTTATTATTATCGCCATGAATTTTCCCATAAATATCTTAAAATATCCTTAACAAAAAAATTTTATGGTCCTTTTACAATTGATTGTAATGGAGAGATTGTGAATGTAATGGAGAGATTGTGAAGAAAAAGTTCAAACATAACATATTTTTGCATGTAAAATAGGTATATAAAGATGCCTTTAGAAGTAGAAAATATAAGAAAATATAAAATTTTCCAGTTTCCAGCGCAATTTCCTCAAGTTAAACAGCTGAGATATGCTATGAAACCATTCTTTTATAAAATCATAGACTTTTTTTTATAATAATAAACAATAAAAGACGATGATTATCAACATTTTATTTTTTCATCCTGGTAGACCATTCTGGGGAAATGCCCATATATAACATAGTATATATACAGTATCGGACAAAATCTTCTATATATAAAAATATATTTTATCGTAATTATTGAATCATTCTACTCATCTTTCATCATTTTCAAAACTTTTATATTTAATAAAGGAATCACAAAAACATTGTACATTTTAACATGAGCGGCGTTGCGTAATTTCGCTGCTGGCAACTCAACTTCAGTTGTGTTGCTATCCGTAATCGACTCATCAGATCGAAAAAAATTTCTTATTTATTCCTCTTTTTTAATTCTTTTTATTCATTCATACTAAATCATAAACAAAGTTGAGCAAAAAAAGATATAAAATTTAAAAAAAATCTTAAACAACCTGTGAACCTGTGGTGCGAAAAAACAGAAAGTCGTATAAATACCCTTCTGCAAATATAAATAACTCAACTTTGTGCCACGCCTACTTGTCCAATCGTTACCCACATTTTGTCAGATGTTGCGAATTGATAGCGAAAAGATGCTGGTTCCTAATTTGGAATCTTTGTCGTTCTCCAGATATACAGAAATCTTTAATTTTTCTATATGGGAAATGCCACGCCCACTTGTTCAGTCTCGCCCAAATTTTGTTGATTGTTGCATATTGCTAACCAAGATGCTTGCACCTAATTTCAAAACTTTGGTTACTTCCGTTCTCCAGATATACAGAAATCTTTAATGTCTTTGTATGGGAAGTGTCACGTCCACATGTCGAATCCCGCCCATATTTTGTCGGTAGATGTGTTTTGATAATAAAGATGCTTGAACCAAATATGGAAACTTTGGTGACTGACGTTCTCCAGATATACTTACAGAAAACTAAAATAAAACAAGTAAGAAAGTATAGTCGGTCAAGCCCGACCATATGATACCCTACACCACAGTATTTAAAAACACATCATGCTTATGTGTCCATAAATATGGATTTATCTATGTTTATAAACTTCATGAAAATCGGTTTGAAAGTTTGTGAGAGGCAGAAATTGCCCCCTGCCTCCCCTTGTTGTCCTATTTTTTAAAAACATTTTGTGTCCATATAGATATGGTTCTATCTATGTTTTAAATTTCATTAAAATCGATTTGATAGTTTCTGAGAGGAAGAAATTTCCCCCTATCTTCCCTCGTGGTCCTACGATTCGGCCCATTTTCAATAGGCTTGGTCCTTGTGCCAATAAGAACGTATGACCCAAATTTTATCAAATTATCTCTAAAACCTGTACTTTGCGCACAAAGTTACATGGACAGCTAGCCAGCCAGCCAGCCAGCCAGCCTGCCAGCCGGACGGACATCGTTAGTTCGACTCAGATTCTGATTCGATCGGTATACTTTAAGGTGGGTCTTGGGCAAATATTTTAAGGCGTTACACACATCAGCTCAAATGCATAATACCCTCTCCACTATTGTGGTGTGGGTATAAAAACAACAAGGGATACATATTTGGGTAAAACAAAGGCAGTCGTGGTTTTTGTTTCATTAGTCACTTATTTGTGGATCGATCAGCCTAACTTACAATAGCAAATAATTCCGGACTATATGTGACATAAATATATAACTACCAGGTCCCCATCATAATCCATTTCAACGGACGCACGAACATCGTTAAATCAACTTCGCCAAGATCAGACCAAGAATATATAATTTTATAGGATCTAATATTTATATTGTAGAAATTACAATCGGAATGACAAACTTGTTCAAATATATTTTTTTAGCTTCGGAAAAGGGTATACAAATGGGAACAGTCTACCACAACGTCCACGTCGTTGGTCCTGGGTAAAGCTGAGAGTGGGACGATAAATGCGCTTCTGATCTGTAAAAACAAGGGCTTTGGAGTCATCAAAAACTAGTTCTAACACCGACTCCAAACGTTAAAACTTTTAAAGTCCGACTCCTACTCTATTCGTGATGCTAAATCTGTATAAGACATGACCTTATTTGACTTAAAACTCTTTTTAAATATAGCAAGAAAACGTTTCTGTTATAATTTCAAATCGATATTTTAAATATTGAATCGTCAATTGCGAAGAATTTTTATTTTGGAAAATATTAGACAATTTTTATAAATGTTTTATCCCGACAAATTTTAGAGTCGGAGCCGCGTGTTTTTACTCCGACACTGGTACAAAAACCTTAATTCCAAATCTACAGTCCTGGTAAAACGAAAAAAAATCATTGTCACATCGCAAAAAAATTAGCAGCAATGTCGGCAGGTACAAACAAATCCCCGCCTTCAGTTTTTGTCGACACTTTTGCATACCTATCGCCGCTTGAAGCACGTGTGTATGGTTATTTAACTAGACATTTTTTGGTTTCAGTATGTAAGTATAAGGTATAAATATATACTGTCTGAAAAACATTTTTTTTTTAATTCCTTTATTTAAAAAAAAAAAATCATTACATTTGTAAAAAAAAAAATTAGTTCAGTTTGAACTTAGGCGTATAAAAAACATAGGTTAAACTAAATTCTTCAATAAACTGATGACATTGTAGAGTACCAAGAAAGGGTGCTATATTCGGCTATGCCGAATTTTATATACCCTTCACCATGGTTCGGTAATTACAGAAAGTTATAAAAATAGCGTTCTTAAGATATTTACCCCTATCGCTAACCACTACTCCCACGAAAATATTCCCATATTTTTTATTTCATATTGTGAATGACTCTCATGAAAAATTTGTTGGGAATGAATTCCCAAACTTAAAAAATGTGACATCGGCATTACAGTACTTTTCGCTTATAGTCCACTACTCTAGTTGCACAACTTTTGTGGACTATAAGCGAATTTGGACTATAACCGATTTTTTATATAAGCCATTTTATGGATAATAAGTGAAATCTATTATAATCCACATTTTGGACTATATAAATATTATTTTCTTCAATAAAACCTTTATTTTTAAACAAAAGAAAAGTTTATTTAAAACATAACCAAATATTGCTTTAATTGAAATAAATTGTTAAAAATAATAGTTGCGAGAAAGGTTAATAAAAACATGTTGCCTGTTGATTAAAAAATATAAAGAATCATAAATGCGTGCTAAGAAAATGTAGCTTTTAAACGAAAATGGACTACAATCGAAATGGACCTTAGAACAAATAATTTGTATGAACTTCGAATAAATGTGCAAGTGAATATGACAGTTTTGGCTTTAATCCGTTTTTGGCTTTTAAGCGGAATGGACTATAAGCGAAAAGTAATGTTTTTACTTCTGCGAAATTTTTACTCCCAAAATATTTGAAATACCAATTTGTTGGGAATGGGAATAAAGGTTTGCTCCCATATATCATACCAGGGATGATAAATGACAAAACCAATATCGTACCAACGAACTTTTAAATTCATACTTTTTCGGCCCCAATATACTTAATCTTTTTTTATAATTTTTTTTTCGGCATAAGGTCATAAGTTGAAACAAATTTTTAAATAAAAAATATAAGCATATTTTGTTTTAAAAATTCCATTTTATTTTATTTCCCAATATTTCGGTCAACTTTGTTGACCATCTTCAGGGGTTCTATATAAAAATACAAAAATATATGTATTACAAAAATATCACAAAGCATTTCAAAACAAATACAATATAATTACATTTAAAAATAAATAAACGAAAACAAAAAATGTGAACAATAAATAAATTTACTCGAGCTGTTGTTCAACCGTAAGCTTTTGTCAACTAATGTTTTTGTGTATCGTGTGTTTGTATGTACGAGCTGAGATGTTTTCTGTATCTAGTTTGTAGTTTAATCTCTCATTTATGTCTAAGTTAACCCTTTCGCGGACACCCCTTTTAACGAAGGGTTTCCCGTGGGCATTTTGCTATATCTACGTCATTTTTCTAGATAGCAAAATTCCGAAAACACCAAACTGTTCAAAATTAAAAATATAATCAATCTACAGGATAAAAAGGACATACAATTTTTGACGTTTATTTCCGTCATGATGCTCTTTGTACCTCAGCAATGACGTTAGAAACCATGACGTCAATTGCCGTCAGACGGATATATACGTCTACGCACGTATAAAACATAAAAAGCTTTAAAGTTCAGCTTTGGCGTTCATACACGTCAATATAAAACAACATATTTGGTTAAAATATAAAAATATTTAATTCATAAAATTCAGTATTTTGTAGTAAAAGAAATAAAACTTAAAAAAAGCGAAACAAATTTTTATAATACGTAAACTTTAATTTTCAAATTGTATTCTTTATATGTTTGTGTGCCATTTTTCAAAACATAGACCAGGACAGAAACATGTCTTACAACTGTACATCTAGGCTTAAGTATTCCCCTGGATAATAGGTTTAGAGACATTTTAGATTAATATATTTATTAACTCAGAAACTTTTGATAGCCTGTAATTTTCAATTGGATATCTTTCGTAGTTTATGCAACGCAGAATTTGCTCATATCTTCTTCCAGATATAGTAGATGCGAAAATTGGATGATAGGTCAGTAAATCCTTCGTAAACATTTCACGTTTTGTAGGAAACTTTATTTGGCATAAACCAAAAAATTTTTCGATTTCCTGCTGGTCAGTACTTCCAAAAGCTTTATAGCGACATTTCTGGTTGTTCGTATGTTTTGAAACAAGTTCTTTCCGTATTGGTTTGTGCATTCTACGAAAGTCCTGGTAATTTCAGGTGTCCAAAGTGTTGAAAAACATCGTATGGTGATGGGTTTTCTGGTACAGATATTTTTATTCCAGATTGACCAGAATCAAAACAAAAGTCGGGAATACTCTCCGTATCTGATAGCCATATATCATCTACATCATCTTCGGTTTCATTCAAATTTGCTTCATTTCCAAAGGTTTAATTTTTTTAATATGTGTCGTCTAATAAGGATACTGATGACGCTTCTGAGCTTAGAAGGTCTGGAACATAGTTTGGGTCCCGCCCAGAATATTCTCCATTATCCGCAAATGGGTCTGAAGAATCTGAGTCTATTTCCGAGTAGCTGTCACTCGAATCTTCTTCACTAAACCACTTCTCTAATTTCGCCCTTTCTTTTTCGTATGAAATTTCCAAAAAAAATGGAATTTGACGCAAAATATCTATGTATTAAAATATATTTTTTATAAAATTGCAACGTAACAACAATATAAGTTCACAAGTACCAAAATTTAATTAAAAATTCAAACTAACCTAGATTTTAATAAAAAACTCAAAATAAATTTTGTCCGTTATTTTTTGCGACTTCCCACAAACACGAGTATTCTACAACTGAACTAATTTCCATATAAACTTGACGTGTATAGCCGTCATGTGTTTATTATGTTAATATGTTTTTTTTTGATACTTTGCAACAGGTGAACATTTGATATGATATCATGACTTAAACTTTGTTTTTAAGCATTCATTGTATGCAAAAGCACTGTATCAAGCAAAGTTGATGATCTATTGTTGAAAAGCTTCAATATTAAACGTTTTAGCAGCAAAAATATTTATGACGTGTATGAACGTCATGTCCCACCAGAAACCTTTGTTATGACGGCTATACACGTCACTGTCCGCGAAAGGGTTAAGTATGTGTAGCATCTCCAAAGTAAATCTCCTAGCATAATTGTTCTCCTCTACTAATATTTTAACATCATCGAAGTTTGGTGTATGTCTAGTAATTGCACAGTGATCCGCGAGTGCCGTTTTTTGCTCCAATGGTTTGTAAATTGCTTTTAAATCAGTCCTATGTGATGAGAGTCTGGTTTTTAGTTTCGTTTTAGTTGTGCCTACGTATGCCTTCTGACATTTGTTGGTATTGTCACCCTTACAATTGATTTTGTACACTACGTTTGTATTTGTTTTGAAATGCTTTGTGATATTTTTGTAATACATATATTTTTGTATTTTTATATAGAACCCCTGAATTTATTTAATTTTGAATTGAGAGAAAGTCGTTTTTTAACTATTTAGAACTTTTGCAAAAGTGGTTTCCTTTATCTTTTAAAAACTTGTCAATATCATCAGAAAATTCACGCTTATATGCTGCCGTTGATACTAAATTTAGAGTGTGGTACAAGCAATCGTTCAATGAACAAGTGCAAAAATCTTCACAGTAGCGGAGTTCAGTGTTTGGTGCAACTGGTCTTGCTAAAGAGCAACTGCAAAAGTTAAAGCTGTTTTGTTAAATCCAACAACCAAAAATAGAGTTTCTTTTAGATTTGATAAAAATAGCTACGACATTTTGCATTTTCGTAAGTCTATTTGCACCAAACACTAAACGCCGCTTATATTCATTGGACAGCAAATTCGAGTTGCCATTTTATATCAATTATAAATATGAAGGTTTGAAAAATTTGGAAATAGTACCAAATGAGGGGGGTGCCAGCGTACTTTTTAGTTTTGAATTTTACCAAAAAAAGTACAATTGCATCAACTTTATCAACCCTGTAACATACCCATTACATTCGCAATAGGGGAGATAAAGAAATAAACTTGGTGTCACGTGCACTTGTCGAATTCCAATGGCCGTGTTATCTAACGTCGTAGCTATTTTAATTGGCCGCCACGAAATGAGGTTTGACACCGTTGGGGTTCTTTTTTGGGGATATTTAAAATAAGTGTACGTCAATAAGCCAAGAACAATTCAAGAGGTGAAGAATGAGATAATTCAGCATATTAACGACATTGAACCTCAATTATGACCCAGATTCATTAAAATATGGACCATCGGATAGAGGTATGCCACCGAAGCCGTGTCGATACTGACCGCGGACTACCCTAATGGCAAGAGCCGAACTTTACATGAAAAAGTTGGTCTAGAACGGGCAATAACATACTACTTTTAACTACAAAAAATATTATTTTTAGGGGGGTGTGCTGGAAATCGCAAACGCAAAACGCAAGAATTTGGAGGCTGTTTAAATTCCACTTTTATTCAAATTTTTATAATTTTTGTTATAAAATTCTGTTTAATAGAAAAATGTTTGTATAATATTTGTCATAAAATTCTTTTATTACAGAAATCTTACTTAAAAACTACTTTTAAAATTCTTGCGTTTTGCGTTTGAGATTTCCAGCACACCCCTGTTAAAAAAAAAATAAAAAATATTTTGCAAATATGTAATGCAAACATTACAAAACTCTTTTGAAAAGCCAAATACTATTAACATTGCTTTTTTATTTACAATTTTTTGATTTTTGTATCATCAGTACATGTGGAGAGAAGTTTAAAAAAAAATAGTTTTAAAAAAGCAATTTTTAATTTAAATTAAAAAAAATTTTTTTTTTAACTTTTTAAGATCGTGTTTTTAAAAATGTGAATTTTTCAGAGGTTTTTTTGAAACCTGTAATTGCAAAATTTTCAGCAAAAATGTTAGTCACATGTAAGTCTAAAAAAATAAATTTCTATCAACATTTAAGGTTGTTAGGCTAACATTTTGATATATAAAAACCACGTATAAACATTTAATTTTTAAATAAAAATTTTTAGTAACTTATATTAGAATTACAATTTATACAATTTTTGAAGATGTTAGTAATATATTATAATAAAGCAATTTTTTAAGATAGCGGTTCTTAATAAGAGCATATTTTTTTTTTTTTTATAATATATGTATATGCACGGTGGCGCAAAATGAGCTATATATGTAGTTTAAAATTTGTTATTTATGCGATTATTAATTTTTTATACTATTAAAAATCATATCTTGTAACTGATGTCCATTTTCTGCATGATTTGAATTCGAATGTCGGTTCTTAGTTGGTGAATGGTTCTTGGGATGTTAACAAACACTATTTTTTTTAATTAAATCCGGTGAACGCGGAGGCCTGTTAAAATCGCTTGTGGTCGAAATAATTGGTTCGCTGAATATGCCCCTATTTGTCCAAAATGTCAAACTTTGACCCCCTCTTACTCAGAAACGTTTTGACTGATCTTTTTGAAAATTTGTGTCTAAACTATCGGGGGATTTTTTAAGAGCTATAGGAAAGCTTAAAAAAACACATAAAATTCAGAAAAATTCATGAAATCTTTATTTGAATCGATAGTACGATCCATATAATGTAATGTTTGAAGATTATTTCATGCAAATATTGACCGTGACTGCGCCTAAAATGGTCCTTCCGCTTAGTCCAATTTTGGCATACTCTTTCCGACATTTCGGCCGGTATCTCATGAATAAATGCTTCAATGTTGTCTTCCAATGCGTCATTTGAAGCGCGCATGTGTGTATAGACATGAGCTTTAACATAGCCCCACAAAAAATAGTCTTAAGGCGTTATAGTGGAAGGCAAATCTACGCGGCATACGGCTGCGGGTGATAATATCATTGCCATTGTAAAAATCTTAGCATTGTTGACAAAAATGTTCATACAAAAAAAAAAAAAAAAAAGACATCACAAAAATTAAGACTTTGTATTATTTGGAAAAGATGCCGCGCGGCATCATCATTTAACAAAAGAAATTTAAAAAACATAACAAATGGAGTTGAAAAAAAAATCCGATTTGATAAGTAAATTCTTATTATGTTCAAATAAATCGGTTTTTTTATAGATTAACAGCTTATTCAACATTTGCCGCTTTAAAATGTGCCGCTTTCATTTGCCTTACAAAAAAATTTTAAGCGAAAAACTAAACAGCTGATCGCCGCCCGCAGCCGCGTACATTGGCCTTCCACTATTAAATCGCAAGGTCTAGGCGGCCAATTGACCGCTCCCGAACGTGAAATAAAATGTTCACCGAACTCGCCTCTCAATAAGTCCATTGTTAAGCGTGCTGCGTGGCATGTGGCACCGTTTTGTTGAAACCACATGTCATGCAAGTCAAGCTCTTGCATTTTGGGCAAAAAAAACTTGCATATAATCTCACGATAGCGCTCACCATTCACAGTTACGTTACGATTCGCATCATCTTTGAAGAAGTACGGTTCAATGATGCCACCAGCCCATAAACTACACCAAACTGTGACTTTTTCTGGATGCATTGGTAGCTCTTGTAATGCATCTGGCTGAACTTCACTCCAAAATCGACAATTCTGCTTATTAACGTACCCATTGAGCCAAAAATGAGCTTCGTCGCTGAACACAAGAAGCGCGTGATGAATTTTCTTAACAGAGCACGCATTTTTATAATAAAATTCAATAATTTGCAAGCGTTGTTCGTTTGTAAGACGGTTCATGGTTATATTATAGACCAAACTGGAGATGTTTGACAGTGAAACAAAACACGAAACGTGAGTCAGCTGTTTAAAACAGTGTTGCCAAAAAGATAATAGCTAAAAAATCACCCACTACTATCCAATAAGACTATCCTTGATCCAAATCGGAAGACATCGAATTGGGTAAATTGACAAGAAATCCCCCATATATGTTCTTAAGTAATGCTAAGTCGATTAAGCCATGTCCGCCTGTTGAAACACGCTCACTTTCGAAAGATTTAACTGAAAATACCATAGCTTTTATCAAACTATTTCTAGTTATTTTTAAGCAATTTGATTGAAATCCAGTACAATCGCTTTAGTAGGAAGAGTTATGAATCCAAATGGGGAACAACCTACCTAAAAACTTATATTTTTGAAATTATTTAAAATTGATTAAGCTTGATGTCTTTTTATGTAAAATTTTGTTAATTTCCTTAAGATGCTAAACAAACTTTAGCGAAATATTGAGAACTAATTAAATATAATATTATTTTTTTATAAAAAGACCTCAAGCTTAATCAATTTTAAATAATTATAACAAAAAAGGTTAAGTTATAATAATAAATAACTTATATTTTTGTTACAAAAGCAAGCGTAAACTAGTAACAGAATGCACCGATTCTCATTTAATTTGTCACAAATTCGTTTTATATGACTTGAGTCACAGTATTACATTTTGTGAAGATCGGTTCATAATTAACCATAGGCCCAATATAAAGCCCACTCTCGGAAAACACAAGTACGGCAAAAACCGTCAGAAATTATGCTGCTGTAATAAAATTTGATCTATCATAGTTTCATACGAAAAGAAACCACTCTGGCAAATTTTGTAAATGGCGGTCCATAATTTATCATAGGCCTCATCTTAAACCCACTCTCGGAAAACACTTTAGTACGCAACAAACCGTAACGGATTATGCTATTGCAGTAAAACTGGTTTGTCATAGTTTCATATAATTAGAAACCACTCCGCCATATTTCGTAAAGATCGGTCCATAATTCTTCATAGTATCCACATTAATTAAGTACACTCTGTAAAATCATTTCAATATGACTAAACCCAAACCAAATATAGATATTGTGGTAAAATTTGGTACAATTCTGCCTTATGTGGCTAGTAATTTCATCATATAATTTTGTGATAATCGGTCCAATTTACCGTAGGCCCTATATAAAGCCGCCTTCTGATAATGAATCTTTCTATCAAACATGTACATAGGTTATGATAAACTAGGAAATTTCCTTTAGAACCATTTAAAAAAATGTTATCCAAATTTGTTTCCCATTTTTTAAAAGTGAAAGGCTAAGAAAAACCATTGAAATTTCGCAATGTTTAAAAAAAAAACAACATGAAAAAACGTTTGACGTTGGACGACCAGAAAAAGATTTTATAAACAAACCAGTTTTTCTATTAATATAAATCTTATTTGTTAAATTAATTTTATCAATAACTAGCATACACCCGCTACTTCGTTAGCTTCTCCTTTTTCTTCGTGGACATATTTTTATGCCAAAGTTTATTTTTCTACTTTTGTAGAACCAAAAGGCTAAAGAAAAAGTCAAATTTCCCGTATTTTCTTTTTTGGGTTCTATATTTTTCCCCCATTAAAGTATCAAAAATTTCAGTATTGTAGCTGTAGCCCATAATTTAGTACGAATATGTTAATGAATGGAGGAAAATGTTTTGTAAAAAAAGTAACAGAAATAGTTAAGTTTTTCATACCTTAAATGTTCGAATTTCGAAAAAGTACCAAATTATTATACGTATTTTTTTGATAAGTTTCGAATACGGTATTTACTTTGTTTCTATGTTTATTGGTTCAAAAGTTGGCAAAAAAAGTACTAAAATTCAGATTTTACCCATTTACTCCCTAATAGGGCCGAAGAAAAAAGTACCAGACACCTGCCCGCTTATTTTTCTAAAGAACAACGATAAGTATTGGTGGCTATTCCAAAATACGCGTCGAAGAAGATAACATTTACATTAAAACAAAAACTAAATTGACGAAAATTGTTTTTGTTGTCTATACACTTGAACAATAAAATTAACGCGAGAGTTGTAACGCGTTTCTTTCTCTTTTAAAAACTGTAAATTTTGTATGATAAACAAAAACAATTTTTGTCAATTTGGTTTTGTGTTGTTTTTGTTTTCATGTAAATGTTCACTTCTTCGACGCGTATTTTGGAATAGCCACCATTTACTTTATTTTGCATCTCTTTTAGTATTGGAGATATAAGGTTACCGAATTTTCCCGTTTTTACCCCCTAAACATTAGAATTTCGAAAAATTCTGTCTTAGTGGATCGTTTCGGGGAGTGACCAATCGCAAGTCAAAATTTCAAGTTTCTAGGATCAGCGGTTTGGGCTGGGCGATGATGAATGAGTCAGTCACTCACGCAACTCTTTTGTATATATCATTTATAATTTTGAATTGTATATATTATAATTATAAAAAATTACATTTTGTGGTGGTGTGGCTTACCTACAATAACTTTTGACGTCAGGAAAAAGATGCCTCCATTCAGATACAACTTATAATAAAAACTAATGTGGTCCTTCATCTTTGGTCAATGATCAGTTGAAGCCTTGGAATAATTTTAATACTCAGCTGTGTCATTAACTACTCTTAAATCTTCCACTATTTTGAATCTTTTAAATGTTTAATGTATAAAATAAGTGTCAGTTGTTCAATTTTTAGGAATGGTTTGAAAAATAAAATTCAGTCATTTTTGGTTCGTTGTTCGATTGTTAACTTATTTATTATTAATTCCTTAATGCTTCTTTACAAAATACTAAAAAAAAAAAATAATAATTAAAAAAGTTATAAAGAACTCAAACCATATAGCTCATTTTGGACCACCCTGTACTTTGTATTTATAATTAGTTGATCATGCAGTGATCTTTTGTTCTATTGTTTTACAAAAACTTTATTTATAATAAGGCAATCATTCATATGATATTTAATTCTATTGTTTTACAAATAACTGTAATATTTTTGATTGATATCAATCTAATGTAATGATCCATCGGCATTTTGGCGTTTTTCATGTTGTTTAGCCATTATAAAAAATGTTTAGCCGTATTTGTTTACCAAAATTTCCTCCATTTTTTTTTTAATTGTGTTTTACCATTTAACTTTTCTTCATTAGTACGCCAAGACGTTAACGATAAAAAAAGTAAATTTTATGGATAATTTGAGTTTTTTTATACGAACATTTTCCTTATGTATATTTTATTAATGAGAAGAAAATAATTTCTTATGTGCAAAAAATAGTTTTATAAGTTCTTTAATAACAATGATGCGTTTAGTTATAAAATCTTGTTCAGCCATTCATATTCGTATCACTGCTTCGCAAAACACGTTGAAATGTTTCTTTCGTCGAATATTGAGAAAAAAAATTGATAGCTGTGTAAGAAAAAAAAAAAAATTGTCATATAACATGATTTTTTCTTTTTATTTCAGATTACTGGAACAAATTTTTTATGTACATTGTGAATATAATAAAAAAATGTGCGTTGGGAAGTATGAAGCAAAAAAAAAAAAAAAAAAAAAACATGTGAAAATATGCATTCCAAAACAATAAGCAATACATGTTTTAAAAACCAAAACCATAAATGTTTATTTATAAATAAAAAAATTCTAAAAATGTATGAAAATGTATGTATGTTACATATTAATTTTAGAAACTTTTATTGTATATTAGCATGCTGTTCAAATTCTAAACTAAGTAATTCAACTTCTATTTTATATCTATGTACTTCTCAATTTATTACCTTTACAGAACTTAAAATAAAAAATTTAATTGGAATAACAGAAAATCCTAATATTTCAATAAATTCAAATTAAAAAAACCAAAAAATCTTTTCTGTTAGTTAAAAGTACAACATGATTCTCTTAAATTTCGCTTATGTGCACACCGGTTATAAGCATTTAATGCTTTGATGCATTCCAACTTTTATCCTTCCTAAGCAAAACGCTTGTTTGAAGAAGACCTGAGTCTCTTGCGGGAATTCAACCTGTAACCCCGCACTGATAGACTGGCTCACTACCAGCTATCCTACCGGGGCACTCACATGTGCAATTATACAAGTGCGTCACAAAATTTAAAATGTTGCTTTTTTTATTATAAAATTTGGTATCTTTATTGAACAGCTGCCTTGTAAAAATTTGAAATATTCTTATAAACGTTTTCTTTATGTAAGTGCTCCAAAATTATTAACTACCCAGCAGGAAAATGTAATTAGTAAAATCAAGAATACTCAAACGTTGTCTTAATGAGACATTTCTTGCAAATGTCTGACTTTATTCGTAAGGGATTTTGTTCAGATTTCTGTCAGACATTGAATACACATCCATACGTACTGTCTGGCCGCTTTCTGATCGATTTCGCATGGTTACACGGAGGAAACTTATGTTTTTCTGACTGAATTCATATATTTTAACGAGACTTATATGGACCAATTACGGATGGCAGCTGAACTGAAGTTTTGTGTGTTGCCAGCAGCGAAATCAGGCAACGCCGCTCATGTCAAAATAGAAAAAAATTATTTTTAAAAAACCTTTTCACTTTCATATGAATTATGTTTCTGAGATACATCTGATAGTTTGTAATCTAAAAAGGACTTAATTATATTGTAAAGTTCAGCATCACAATATGATAAAATTTTAACAAATTCTCATATAAACATCGTTTTAATTTTGATTCAATTACAAAAAAAGATGTAAAACAATTATTCTATTGAAACTAAATTTGATTAACTTTAGTTAAACTTCGAATGTATAGATACCCATTTTATTAATAATCTTCCCTTAAAAAGAAAGATTATTAAAAATTAAGGCCCCTATTACGGTTTACAACTCAACTCAGTTGAGTTGTAATTTCTTAATATTTGTATTACGGTTTACAACTTTGCTATATTGCGGTGAACAAAAACATACACTCAATTCACATGAGGGCTTTTACGACGTCGTTTTATCTTGATTCCCTTTTAAAGCAACTTCCAAAATCCCTTTGCGTTCATACGATGATTTTTGGTTGCATGTCTTTTTTTTATTTACAGTATGGCCTTGATTACCCGTCATTCGATTAACCGGCAGCTTCAATAAAATGGAAAACAAACATTTTTTTGCACTGATTTAAATTGCCTCTATTATCCGAAATTATAAACAAATTATCTTTTTTTCGTTAAATTTTGAACAATCAAAAGAAATTTAAATAAACGAAGAAAGAGAATATCTTAACGGTGTGGAAGCATGTTCTGCCAAATTTACTTTTTTCCTCATGTTTACATAATAAAACGTTATATATTTACATAAAATAAGAAACACACCAAAAAAAATAAATAATCAAGAATTCTGCCGATCCCGTCTATTATCGATAATCGAGGTCTCACTGTATTTTCAACCACACACTTCAAAGTAAGAAAAAGAATAAAACGTAAACAGAAAAAGTTAAAAGAGAAATGTAAAAAACGACATGCAAAATACAAAACGAGACATTTTGTTAACCCCTCTTTCTTTTCTACACCGCTCACCAACAAACCAAAAGAGACGTCGGCAAAGCGACGTCGTAAAAGCCCTCATCTAAACTGAGTGATAACAAAAATTACAACTGATCACAACCAGTTGTCTTAATTACAACTCAACTGAGTTGAGTTGAAAACCTAAAAATCAAAAAAATTTTTGTTAAAATAACATTTGCTGTTTAAATGTAATCCCGAGATGTTTATTTTATAAGAACCAGTTTATGGACACCTAAATCAGTTTTTGTTATTTTTCTACGAGCGAACAATTATTTTCATTTTATAAAAACTGGCTGTAAACGTATTTAGATATGTATGTGCATAATTGCTATTAAATAGTTAAAAAAAAAACATACAATCATCAGCCATGTCACAGAGTACAATTCCGTTCGGAAACGGAATTAATTCCGTATTTTGGTGCTTCAGAAAATGACGAAAAAATGTTTCGGAATGAAACCATTTTTGTTTTCATGAACTGTATGGGAGTTGTCTGTATCTGAAAGGCTATAAAACTATCAAAATACACTTTCCATCAACAAACAAATATGTTTTCTTCAATTCCGAACGGAATCATTACGAACGGAATTGTACTCTGTGACATGGCCCCATATGTATTGAAAAATATTAACTCAGCTTATAATTCCGTATATATTGTACCGCATCTGCCTGTTTCCTCACGGCATATATTTACGACAAGATATTTTTTCATAAAAAAAATAACTGATTCAGATAAAATATTATCTGGAAACTAATGCAATTTCAAATGCATTGATAGGCATTTTATTTTTGTTTTAATTTCGCTTTTTAATGTTTTGTTGTTCTAAATGTTGTCAACTTTTGTTTGTAAAGAAAGGCTTTGAATTATAAAAATATTTATAACATTTTAAAATTATTGTCTGTATTCATTAAACTATTACACATTTCATAAAGGGTTAAAAAAAAAATTAAAGCGAAGTTTTACTGCATTTTTTTATGTTTGTGATCAAGAGGTTAAAATAAACAAACATTTTTAAAAACAAACAAAAATAAATAAAATGTTAAGCTTCTTGTAATTGACGTTGTGCTTAATATTTATGAATGTTCAAAGATATCTTTTTAAGAATTACATTTATCTAAAAGAGTAAAAATCTCTTAAAAATCTTAATTTTTCGAGTAAGCCGCTTATATCAGTTTGTGCCTTATTAACCGATCTTGGCCTTTATAATCAAATAAAAAGAAGAACTACTGACATAAGAATATGTTCCCCAGCGAAAATCAAACTGAAAAGTGAACAAATTACGAGGGAAGAATTGTTCACGATAGGGGTGAATAAGTGGTATCAACAGAGAAGTTTTGCTTATTGACCTCGAATTAAATTTTTATTTTTGTGTCTATGCAACAAGTTTAATATAGTAAGTTTGAAAGTTCAATTCGAAATAAACACGGCTTACGTGTGCTTATTAAAGGCTAGATTACACTATTATATTTTGTATTAATACATGTCAAAAACTCAAGTAATATGACAAAGTGTGATAGTGTGAATGCAATGTGTCACGAAAATGACAAGTATTATGAAAAAAGTTTAGGCATCCCATACGAATTCATCGTTTTTTGAAAAATTTCTAAACAATAATACTTTTCATTGGATCAGGGTTGCATTTTATTTCATGTGTGAGTGTTTATACTTTGTGTGATGGTGTGAACACAAACTGTCATGTTAACCCAGTTGGCCACGTCTTTAAGACATCCTCGAAGACGGATGCACGATGTTAATTCATGCTCGACATGTGAGGGACAGCGGGAACAAATCGTCAACGACGTTTTCGAACAAGTGTCGCGTAAATCGTGCACGACACTAAGAAAGACAATGTCGCCTACTTTATCATTAACGACTACCTGTATGACAATGTCGTCTATTTCGACGTCCACGTCAAAAATTATTATATGGTTATCTAATTCAGACAGTTTTTTAGTATAGTTGGAATTTTAATTTCTGCTATATGTTTAATATTAGACTCCTATAAGCAATCCTAAAGTTGACAGTGAAGTACTAACTGCATGTAATCCATTTACCAGCCCGCGAATAATTTCATCATCATTTTTGGTTTTACTGTTTAGAACTAATTTGTAAATTTTTTGTAGGTATTTCAATAAACAATTAAAAAAAAAAGAATGTAAGAATTTTAAGAAAAACAAGAAAACCAATAGCATTCATGAAAACTTTGTCGTCAGTAGCTTTTATACAAGACAACTTATAAGACAGTGTCGCTCATACTGTCCCACATAGGGTTTAATAGAGGACAACTTATAAGACAAAGTCGCTTATACTGTCCCATATGAAGCTAAATAGAATACAACTTACAAGACAACGTCGGACAAACAGTCGTGCACGACACGACGATTTCCTGTAAATTGTCTTCTGGAAAACTAAACAACAGGGCACAAGTCGTGCATACATCATTGACGACGATATCGTCAACGGCAACCTGGTCAACTGGGACGTTAAACCCAAAAAGCTTTAACTTGGTTTAAAATGGTGGGAAAAATAAGCAGGTAATTTGAAATCGGCGGTCACTTAGCTGACCAGTTTCAAATCGCAATTATGAAAAAAGTTTTTTGTCCCGAACACCTTTCTTATGATTTTAAACCACTTTCACAGTAATTTTTCGAACATGCCTGATAATAGCATTAATGAAAATAGCATAATGTATGAGCGACTCAAGTTGTATGGAAGCAAAATTCGTGCTCGATGTACCCTCCTAAAAATGAACCTTGGACTTTTTTAAGATGACATTTTAAATATTTCGGCTCCATTTGACCTCTCGTGAGCTGGACCAGTTTGAAAAAGGGTATATTTTTGCATGTTTTGCTACTTTACGAATCTGTTTCCTTACCAACATATACAAGTTGGGTATCGTAAGAAAGGTTTTTTTAAGGCGCGTCCAACTGTATATAAAATGAGTCCAGGGACGATCATCCATGTCCTTTTTTTTTAAGGATTTTTTGTAAAAAAAAAAACGGTTTTTGAATTTTTTGTTCGGGGTTGTTTGTAATATAAGTGTCAAATTGACAAATTTTAATCTTTAATCGATTTAATTAAATACGTGTCTCAGCTTTTTTTGAAATTCGTGCTAGTTCGCGTTTTGACAAAAAAGCAATGGGGTGGTAACCCTTCGTTTTAAATAGGGCAATATGGGTATCAAATTGTATCTTTTGCCAAGTATATCATCTTTGTATGTAAATAATTTAGATTTGTGCAAATTAGATGAATTTTACACGGTGCTCTGGAATATATATAAATGCAATTTTGTAGTAACTCTAATATGATAGCGGATTTAGTTTCTAGATCATGTATGGATGAAATGTATGAATTCAAGGGTTGATTGTCCTGAATTATTGTCTTTAATACCATTCAATATACCAGCTAGAAACTTGAGGATAATTGACACATTTAAAGTTCCAGTTCATCGTACTAATTATGCACTTTAACGAGAGCATTTAATTATATTAATTAATTAAATATATGCCTTCAAAAAAAAATCTAAATCGCATATTGAATTTTGCACATCAAAAGATAATTTTGTTATTTCTTTTGAGTATTTTATAAAATTTTTTATATATGTATATATTCCAATTATAAAAAAATATAACTTTTTTTTTTTTTTTTTACTTTATAATATATTTTTCTATTTTGGGTTAGTTGCATAGTCTGTAAGGAACTTTGTTTTCCATAGACTGAAATAAATAAATAAATAAAATAGGACTAAAGAAAGAAAAAAAGAAATGATACACGATCTGATTTTTTTTTAATTTGTATATGTAATGTTATTTTTTAATGTTGTTAAAAAAATGCGAATACAAATGTAATTGCGAGCATAGGACAAAACGTACGTACAAACATACGTCTCAAAGGTTCAATAAAGTGATAAAAACAACGAACTGTAGCCTGATAAAAAATTAGTTAAAGGTTTTCTGCTCAAGAACAAACATTCAGTCGATAGTAATATCGATAGTGAAATCTGAACTATCGATAAATATCGATAGTTTCCCATCATTAATACAAACATTTCTTTAGAAAATGACTTATTCTTGCCGATAAAATAAAAAAAAAAAAAAAACTTATTTTTGCTCGAAAAAATAAAAAAAAACACTTTTATTTTGGGTGGAAAAAGTATACATAAAAAATATTTTTGCTTAAAAAAAATATACCTACATAAAAAATTTTGTTCAGATACTTATGAAGAAAAAGGAATAATTATAATAATTACTATGGTCTTTGATATAAATTCATTAAACACATATTTCTTCACCATTATTATTTTCATCTGGTGAAAATAGCAAAGTTCAGAAAATTTCATTCATGATCGCTAATATTTCCGAATTCAAGGAAAAATCCAAAATTTTTAAGTTTTTCACAGTCATAAATGAATTGTTAACAGGGGGTTTCTTAAGAGGCGATGCACCACGCCTTAACTTTTGTATTTTCACAAACTCATCCCCGCTTTTTAAAATTATTAACTTAGGGATTTAAAAAAAAAAAAAAATATATATAAATATAAGAATATAAATAAATTTTGAATATCCAGAGAGATATATCTTTCAAACTAGCTGACCTGGCAAACGTTGTTTTGCTGTTTAAGGCCCCTATTACGGTTTACAACTCAACTCAGTTGAGTTTACACTCTTTTTTAATTATTTTAATAACTCCATTTTTCATTTAATTTATTAACTGAATGAAATGAAAAATGATCAGTTGTAATTTTTGTTAGGTTTTTGTTCACCGCAATTTAGCAAAGTTATAAACCATAATATAAAAATTAAGAAATTATACCTACAGTATAATTTATATAATATATACTCAGTTGAGTTGTAAACCGTAATAGGGGCCTAACTTATTTTTTAAATGTTGCAGTATCTGCATGCCAAATTTTAAAAAACAGGTTGAGTAGTTAAGAAGATATAGGGAGCTTTTACCCCTCTTGCCCTATTTCACGCCCTTTTTCCTATTTCCTTTCAGATTTTACAGGGTCTATATGCCAAATTTAAAATACCGACTGGTTAGTTAATAATATAAAGGAAGGGGGACCTTTTACCCCTATCGACCTAAATAATAAAAGTTATGGGCTATAGTTCCTTCCAGATGTCACACTATTTGCGTGCCAAATTTCAAGAAAATATGTATGTTGATTAGTTAAGAAGATATAGGGTGGGGAACTTTAACCATTATTGCCCTACTTCACGCCCTATTTCCTTTTAGATGTTAGTGTCTGCGTGCCAAATTTTAAGAAAGCCGGTTGATTAGTCAATAATATATAGGAATGGGGAGTTTTTACCCTTATTGTCCTATTCCCTATTTTCTTTCAGATGTTACAGTATCTGCATGCCAAATTTTAAAAACAAAGCTTGATTAGTTAAGAAGATATAGGTAGGGGGAGCTTTCAGCCATCTTGCCCTATTTCACGCCATAAATAAAAAAATTATTGGCTATAGTTCGATGCAGATGTTACACTATTTGCCTGCTAAATTTCAAGAAAATCGGTTGATTAGTTAAGATATAGGGAGGGGGGGGGGGGGGGGGGCTTTCATAAAAAAACTGTCAAGCCGTTTCAGAGGAGTTCAATTACAAAAACCGTGACACGAGAATTTAATATATATCGATGATACCAATATTGGTCATATACATTCAGAAATATTGTGGAAAATCACATACTCGAAAACTATGTATGTGTTTCCGAAACTTTTCCCCCTTTTATACATATTTTCTTTTTTACTTTTCTATCACCCGATGAAATTTTTATTTTGTTTGGAGCTACGTTGGTAAGCCGGATTTAATTAAGCCTTAAGTTTGTTATGGTATGTTAAATATGTAGGTACCTACTTTTTGTTTAAAGCTAAAAAAATTGTTTTAATTCAAGATATTTAAAAAAAAAAAAAAATTTTTTGCATTGATTTAAATTTTTTTTTTTGCAACGAATACCTCTGTTATCTGGTATTACCTCTTTTATCCGAAATTATAAAAAAATATAATTTTTTGCGTTTACTTTTAAACAATCATAAACTTATTATTATTGTTATACGAAGAAAAAGAATTTCTCAATGTACTGGAAGCATGTTCTGTCAAAATTACTTTTTTCCTCATAGGTATTTAAATATGTAAATATAATTGGGCTATTCACAAGGTGTGCTATCAAGCCATAGCGTCATAATGTCCTAAATAATATTTTAAATTGTTTAAAAAAAATATTGTTGTGTTTGAAACAAAATAAAAATGTTAATGCTGTGTTCATTATTTCGTCGTAACTGTACATTAGAAATCTAAATTATAAGCGTTTGCCCACAGCGGTCGTATATATTTCTTGTAATTATTTTTAGACATATGACTTTACAACTTTGTGAATAGCCCAAATATATTATATTATAAATAAATTTACATACAATAGGAAACACAAAAAAAATTATAATCAAGAATGCTGCCAGTCCCGTCTGTTATCGATAATCGAGGTCTCACTGTATTTTCAACCTGAAACCAGTGTTTCCAGTTTTTGGGATTTATCCCCAAATTGGGGATTTTTTTGAAATTGGGGATACAAATTTCGTGAAAATCCCCAGGGGATTTTTTGGGGCAAAGCACTTTTTCGCTGGGGATTTTTGGGGATAATTTATTATTCTCCCCTATCGCGAATAACAAGTGGAATTTTTGTTCCCATGAAATTTTCATTCCCTTCGAAGGGAAAAAAGCAATCGTGAATCTCATGTGAAAAATTTTTCTCGCTATCAGTTCCAGTGAATGTAAAAAAGAAGAAAGATTAAAAAAAATTAAAAATCAGAAATTTTTGTTCAAAAATATACAAGTATATATTTTAAAGAAAAGTTAAAATAATAAAGCAAAATATTTAGTACTGGAAGGATAGTTTGATTACAACGTTAGTTTTTTGCACATTGAAAATTTAATGAAGTAAAATATTTTCCAAAATTCTGCTACCAAGTCAATCGGAAGCTTCACAAACCGCAGGCAATTGACCTGTTGTTTTGCATTTTGTTGAGCAATATATCGGTTTGTGCCTTATTAACTTTATTAACCCTTAATATTCGATTTATAGGAGGAGCTATTTACATACATGTTCTGTTCCCTAGCTAAAATAAAGTGAGAAAATCTAAGGGAATGTGAACAAATTACAAGGGAAACAATTTTTCACGATAAGGGGAATTTTTTTCCATGAAAATTTTTTCACGTTATTATTCTCCTTTGAATTCCTTTTTTTTAATGGGAGTTGTTCACGATCGCAAATATGTAAAAAGGGGAAAAATTACGAGGGAAAAATTATTCACGATAGGGGTGATTATTAATATCTTTACGAGGGTCTTGCAATAGCAAGACCGATTTGGTCAAGATGTGGGTACAAATTTTAGTATTTTTTGTGGTTTAAAACTATTTCAAGAACTTGTTGAAATCGTTTTAAATATGCTTTTTGTACCAACTAGCGTAAGCCTGCCATACGTCCTGGTTTTCCAGCACTGTCCGGGTTTTAGACTACTTGTCCTGGCGTCCTGGTTTACTATTTAACTGTCCTGGTTTTTTGTACAGGTCAAGACAAACAAATTTGTTTTTTGTGGTTTAAATTGTTAACAAAGGTTAAGATTTCTGTTATAATACTGCTAACATAAGGTAATTATATAAATAACTTTAATTAAATGCAACTGTTATCTGGTGTAAAGCTGGTAAAAGCTTTCAATAATATTAGATGATAATCAATCCTCTTTCAAATTTTGTTTCAACTAGTGGCTGTAAAAAGTTATACCGTGTAAACAACTTTTATAAGTAATCGAAAAACGATAACAAATTGCTTTCTCCAGGCAGCCCATACACGTTTCAATTCAATTGTGAACTGAGTCGGTCGTTGTCCAAATCAAAGCGTGTATGGCTTCGTCGGCCTGCTGTCGAGTTGGTTGAAGAAAAATCAAGAGTTTGATTTTTTTCAAGTTCAGTACTTAGTCTGCTCAATGCACAAAGGAAGGAAACTCGTTAAAGAATGAAACACTGGAGACTATTTTTCAATTTAGGTTTGATTTTAATATGACATGCTGCCTGTTTTATAACTACAGTGCACTCGCGATAATATGAACTAATTAAAACAAAGCCAGTTCACTTTTGCAAGATTGTTCATATTTGCGAATGGCATCTAATCTCCCTTCAAAAACGCCCCGCTCTCTTAAAAATCTCCAGATATTTGCCTTGTCCACTAACAGTGATCTTTTTGTATCTCATTTTCAAAATCCATCGATGCATGCATTTTCCATTTTTTGGGTATTCGGAAGACCGCACAAGTCAAATAAACGTATTGTAAGAACTTTTGATATTCTTTTAATTAGGCTTGAGTTCATTAAATTTAATTTTCACTAAATTATTTTCACTGAGGGAAGGAAAAGTAAGAACTTAAAAAGAAATCAAATTTATTCGCTAAATTAGTAATACCTTTTTCTAAATGTTCTAAATTTTTTAAAATTTCAGATTTTTCTTTTTAAAATTCAAAATTGATGCTTTTTTAAATTCATATTTAAGAAAATTTCACGCTAAAATTATATATAAAAATGTATATAGAATTCCATGTTTATGTCAGAACTAACTAAAAAGTGTATGTAAAACATTTTAATTAACAACTGAAGACAATTTTAAAGCGATAGCTGGGGAAATCCCCAAGTTATTACGCAGTTGAATAAAAATTGATTTTGATTTTAACACTGTGTAGGTAGATAAAAGCCGTTAAAAATACAACTTTAAGCTGTTCATATTTTAAAGCTTTTGCACAAGTTCATATTTTAGAGTAGTCAATGGAAGAAAATAAGTGTTCATATTTTGGGGTGTTCATATATTAGGGGGTTCATATTATCGCGAGTGCACTGTATATCAAAGACCGAAATGCAGTTCTAGAAAAAGTGCAATCTTCTGAAAATTATTTTAGTTTAGAACATTTTAAGCTCAACTTTTTATTATTTTTCATCGTTTTTATGTACATGACGTACACGTTAACTTTTTTTCTATATGGTGTTGAATTTAAAAATAACAACTGGATGGTTTTTACTTATCGCACCCTTAATACTAAAAGGTAACAACTCAAAATTCTTAAATTTTCAGGAGAGCCAAAAAACTGTTTATGTAAAAATGGTGATAATATAAAAAAAAAAATTAGTTCCCTTATTAAAAAAGTCCAATTTGAACAAAGTTTTGCTATGCCTTATTAATTTATGAAAAAAAACTAATTTTTGAAAAATTTTGAGTTGTGACCCTTTAGTATTTAGGGTGCGATATAACTACATACATATGTATTAAAAAAAACTTTTCTGTTGGTATAATTTTTTATCCATTTTTTCCATGTGTCCTGGTTGATAGGTTCAAACATCTGGCAGCCCTAAACAAGCGTTACTTCTGTTGAACTAGCTTTTTTCTGTAGTGAATATAACCAAAATCAATATTTGCAACAGAATGCGATATGAGTTATTAGTAGCTCTTCTTAGAATAAATACACACTTAAAAATAATGAAGTTTGCTGTGACAAATTTACTCAATAATCTCAAATGCATTTTTTAAACAAACAACATTTAAAACAAAATTGCATTGGCTTATGAATTAGAAGATTATGATTCCCTAGTTTTGGAATGATAAATATGTAATGACGTATAATTATTATTTTTACGTAACCCTTGTCACATACTTTATGAATATATAACATTAGTTTTAATAATATTACCAGGGACCGAAAATAACAGTTTTATTGGAAAAAAAGCATATAGAAGTAAATGTCGAAAAACTGATTCAAGAATACCATATTGTTCCTTATGCACTCGTCAATGATAAAATATATTGATTTTTATATTTTCGATCAAACTTAACAGTATTTTTTGATTTTTATTTTTTTGAACAAAAATAACTGTTATTTTTTGATTTTTATTTTTTCGATCAAAAGTAACAGTTTTTTGATTTTTATTTTTTGGAACAAAAATAACCGTTATATATTGATTTTTATTTTTTCGAGCAAAATTAACAACCAGGCCCACGATGTCACTCGTTAACGTTCGCATAGAAAATTACATTTAAAACAAAAACAAATTTGAGAAATTGTTTTTGTTTTAAATGTAATTTTCTATGCGAACGTTAATGTGTGACATCGTGGGCCTGGCTGTAAAAGCAATTCTCTAAAGAAATGTACGTGTTTTAATAATTTAGTTGACTTTTAATAGTAATTTTAACGTGCATAAGAAATTTCAATGATAATTACACATTAAAATAAAAATTTAAAGTCAACTAAATTATTAAAGCACGTACATTTCTTTAGAGAACAACTTTTATTTTTGCTCGAAAAAACAAAAATCAATTTATAACTGTTATTTTGGTTCAAAAAAAATAAAAATAAAAAAATAACTGTTATTTTTTATCGAAATAATTAAAAATCAACAAATAACAGTAATTTTTGTTAAAAAAAAAAAATAAAAATAAAATATTTATGTTCAAAAAAATAAAAATCAAAAAATAATATAATGAAAAATTAAATTTCATGAACTTAAGCCTAATTGAAAATATTAAAAATTTGGATTAAAAACCATAAATAGTTCAACAAAATAACCACAATATCAAAAAATAACTGTTATTTTTTATCGAAATAATAAAAATCAAAAAATTACAACTATTTTTGTTCAAAAAAATAAAAATCAAAATATAACTGTTTTCATCTGACTTTTATGAAAAAAGGAAAAACTGTTACGGTCCCTGAAAATTACACAAATGGATTTATTTAAATAAATCGATGTATGTATATTTTTCCATTGACATAATTTTTTTTAAGAAAATGCGAAGATTTTTGGGATAAGAAAATGGCTGTTTTGGGGATGAAAAATCGCAAATTGGGGAAAGGGCTTAAATAAAACTGGGAACTCTGCCTGAAACTAAGAAAAAGAATCCCACGATGTTACACGTAACCGTTCGCAAAGAAAATTACATTTAAAACAAACAATTTCTAAAATTTGTTTTTGTTTTAAATGTTATTTTCTATGCGAACGTTAACGTGTGACATCGTGGGACTGGCTGTAAATAAGTTAAGAGAAACACAAAAAACGACTTGAAAAAAACACAAACCGAGTCTTTTTGTCTACCTCTCTTTCTTGTCTACACCGATCGACCAAAACAAAGAGACGTCGTAAAAGTACCCGTATGAATTCAATCAGGCCTGTCACAGAAATCAATTCCGATCGAAAGTGATTTCGTTTTATGTGCAGCAAGATACGAAATCACTTTCGATCGGTATTGATTTCTGTGACAGGCCTGAATGTTACAGAACATAACGGCAACCGAAATAAATGAGGCCTACAGTCGTTTACAACAACGACAACCGTAATAAGGCTGAGTAAAGGCTCAGTTAGCCGGGAGTAACAGTAACCTTGCCGTAAAAAAGTAAGATCAATCTATTTCTTACAGATTGAGACGTAACATCTTACTGCTAACTGTAATCGTTCTAATTGCTTTACATACAATAAAATGAACGTTACAGTTACTCTCGGCTAACTGAGCCTTTACTCTATTTCATTTTTGTTATTTGATGACGTGTCATTTAACAAAATAAAGTGCGCAGTAATTTTTTTTTTATAACACTATTGGATAACGGCAACACACTAATCTTGTAATGTACAATTTTTCTTGCACATACATACAACATACAATTTAGATTGTTAATATGTACATAATGTAATTAAAATAATTTGTGTACGCTTAATACAAGTTAAAATAAAAAATTTTAATTTTTTTTACTTGAAATATGCATTATGGGTTAAAAAAAAAGAAATTTAAACAAAAAAAAAAATATAACAAATGAAGGATTATGTTACGAAAATGGACAAAAAAAAATGAAGTACAGTCCACTTACCTTATTTTATTTTATATCTACGCCTTTAACTAAAACAACTTTACACTTTAAAAATCTACAAGCAACTAAAAAAAATGAACAGCGCAATTCAAGGCGAACTCAACTAGTTGAATTCGCCTTGTCACATGCCAAAAGGGCTGCCAGATTTAACAATTTATCTTCATTTTGGCGATTTTGGTGTTAAAATGGATCATTGACCATGAATCAAAGAAACAAGATTGTACATTGCGCAGGTCCGTTATTATTGTGTGTGACGAAGAAATAGATTTTGTGTGTGTGAATTTGTGTGTCATACATTTTTTTACACTAAAAAACACTCATTGCAGTATATGATGACCAGAGCTGCGGTTTTTTGTTATTTCTAACCAAAATTAGTTATATTTTTTTCATTTTGGCTATTTTTTTCTTTAATAATCCTACGTACGAATGTGTTTTTCTTGATACAATTATTTACGAGCTCGAATAATTTGTACTGTGTACTACGATTTTTTCATTATTTGTTACCAAGGAACGGAATTTTTTTATACTCTATCGAAAACAAAACAATCCTTTCAAAACAGCGACCAAATAATTTATTTTAAGATTTTTGTTAAGAAAATATTGCCATTTGTAATTTTTATATTAAAAACGCCATGTTCTGAAATCGAAAATAAATAAAGTTTTAATCAATGGAGATTTTCAATTATTTTTATTTAAATGAGCTTAGTTTTTCCTGATTTTAAGAGTAGTAAAGATAAGTAGTACTTGAAGTATGAAGTGCATACAAGCATAAGGAATCGATTTCAAAAAAATTCACAAAAGTCGTTTTAATGTTTCTAAAAACTTGAAAATAAGTTTATCCTTCTAAATTTCGGCTATTTCCAGAGGTATATAAATATAAATATATATTTGAAAATATTTTTCACAAATACGTTGATTTATCAATATAATTTTAAAATTTATGGAATTTCTTTAAAAATGGCTGTAAGTTTAAGAATGTTTAAATTTGACTGTTTATAACTTGTCGGTTTGTATTTTTATTAAATGTTTTTTAAGATAATTATTTGGTAAAAAAAACTTTTAACTGTCAGTTATATATTTTTTCCCCATTGAATATACGTTACGAAAGGCTAATTTGTTTATATTCGCCATAATATTTTACAATGATACACAAAAAATATACAATACAACAATTTTGAAACAGTTTTTTATAATAAGAATTATAAATTTGTAATGTAAAAATAAAAATGCTTTTATTTCAAGCTCGAGGCCAGTATTGAAAAAAATTTTATTTTATTTTTTGCCGATATTTCGATACTCTTTGAGTTTCATCTTCTGAGCTTGTCTATAAATATGTATAATTATAAATGGAATAAATTTGTAATAAAATTTACAAACAAGAGAAAAAAGTTTTTATAATATTTTAAATATATATATGAAAATTAAAAAATATTTACATAAAATTCATTTTGCATATCGCCAATCGTTTTCATTTTCGCCATATCGCCAAACGTTTATAAATTTATAACTGGCATTTAAAAAAATATTAAATTAATTAACTTTCAATATACTGAATTTTGTATGGAAATTTTACGGGCTTAAAGGCTATTATTATACTTTGTATTAATACATGTCAAAAACTCAAGTAATATGACATAGTGTGAATGCAATGTGCCACGAAAATGACAAGTATTATTAAAAAAGTTTGACATCCCATACGCCTTACGAAAAAATCTCAAATAAATAAAAACTTTTAATAAAGTTTCTCGTTAGTTCTTTAAATGAAAAATAATTACATTTCTTGTTTAGTTTTCTTGATTTATAATTATTATTTTACTATAAAGTGCAAATAACCTTTGTATTACAATGCAACTTAAAATAAATTTTTATGATTTTCTCAATTAAAAGAGGCATTTTAAATTTGGTTATATATTTTTACATTTGGTAACTTTTTTAAAAATTTTGGTTGTAAAAATTGTATTGGTTGTGGCAGCACTGATATAAATATACATAAGTGCTTAAGAATATCTTTTAAAAGGTGTACCAACATTATTTTAATAAATATTCCATTAGGTTTTAACAAATATAATATTAAATTGAGAACCCTTAAGATGACATATAATGAATGATCTTCATAGCTTCCAAAGTAAAATCTTCTTGCCCAAAATTTATATATATCTTATTTTAGAACTTAATTACTTTCAATGAACCTTCTTTATTTAGATGAACTTTTTACGTTCTTATTTACTAGAAATTAAATGGATTTAAATAATTAATTTTTTTATTATTATTAGTTATTATATTATTTCAATTAAAACTTACGGAAAAGAGCTAAAAACTTAAAAAAAAGTTATCAGTGTTATTTTGCAATGACGATTGAATTTGACGTTTTTTTTTTGCAAAATTTGCCGATTTTCGGCACATTTTATCTGGCAGCTGTGAACGCAAGGCGAATTCAATAAACGGTGTTGGCAGTACTTTTTGAAGTAGAACAAAGAAAAAAGTGCTGCCAAGTCTTAGGAGATGCCATATTTGCATAATTTAGCGATTAAATGATGAAACAGAACTGGGGCTTAACGATGTTTTTCATACAGTTTGACAGAAAATTATGCCAGAGAATGCGGTCGAGAAATAAAATCTATTTTAATGATGAAACAGAACTGGGGCTGAACGATGTTTTTCATACAGTTTGACATAAAATTATGCCAGAGAATGCGGTCGAGAAATAAAATCGATTTTATTTTGAGGACGTTTTTTCTAATGCTCTCACATAAATACAATTATTCTCTTAACAATGCTACCATACTTTCATTCAATTTCATACATTTTGTAAACAAAGAAAAATAAGAACAAAAGAAAATGAAAGAAACGAGAGAGAATTTGAAGTTACTGCCGACGTTTTAATTGTGGGCTTTAAAATTTTTGCTTGAAGTTGAAGACTCAGTTCTGTTTCATCATTTATTTTGAGGACGTTTTTTCTAATGCTCTCACATAAATACAATTATTCTCTTAACAATGCTACCATACTTTCATTCAATTTCATACATTTTGTAAACAAAGAAAAATAAGAACAAAAGAAAATGAAAGAAATGAGAGAGAATTTGAAGTTACTGCCGACGTTTTAATTATGGGCTTTAAAATTTTTGCTTGAAGTTGAAGACTCAGTTCTGTTTCATCATTAAAGCTGCTGAAAAGTTATAGGTTCTGAATCAATAAATATTTAATATGGCTATAAAGCATTAAACCAAAATAAGAATGTTAAAGAATTTCAATTTTGAGTTAACATAAATACGTTTTCCCATGCCTTTAACATAAGCTGAGCAATTAGATATATTGCTTTGTTTTTCTGCCGACGTTATTGCCACTGATTGGCATCCCTAGTATGAACTTGTTTATTGCAAATAAGGTTACCAGATCTAGCAATTTACTACTTGAGGGTTTTTTGGTCCAAAATTAACCTATTGATGATTTATGCCCCAAACTTAGCGGGTTTTTAATAACAAACTGTGTAACTAGATAGAAAAAATTACGACAAATCAATTGTCATATTGATTACCATATTCCTCAAGACAATTAATTTTTTAATTGAAAAGGCACCAACAACCGAATTTGTAAATATAAAAAGTACTTTTGTTAATTAAAATTGTTAACGTTCAACAAATATTTTTAACAATGAGTTTGTTACATTAAATGAAATATTTGTTAGAAACCAAATAGAAAATTTAATTACAAATTTGTCATTTTAACAAAATGATTCGTTGCTTATTAATTTTAAAATATGTGTGGCAATTTAAAAGAAAGAGATGTGTGGCAATTTAAAAGAAAGAGATGCATTAAAAATGTTGATCTAATAAATATTTTATTTACATATAATGAAAATCTCATCACAATTACATATCTTAAACATAAACGGACTTAGAAGGGGATGCAGAAGAAGGTTTAGCACGTGCTCAAAACGGATTCATGACACAATCATAAAATATAATTTGAAAACTAGACTTTGTTTTCAATTACAGTCCCTGCATTAACTTTTACGACATTAAAATTGATTTTTTTAATTTTGTATTGAAAATTATTGACAAAATATGTTGTTATTTTTTCAACTAAAACAAATTGTTAATATGACAATTTACAAACAATTTAATTAAGAAAATAGTCCACTTCTATAAATGCCATTTTATGGATAATAAGTGAAACCAAGTATAGTCCCAATTTTGGACTATAAACAAAGGAAAAGTTTATTTAAAACATAACCAAAAATTAATTTAATTTAAATAAATAGTTAAAACAAAAATCTTGTTTACTAAATAATTGAAATGCTTTAAAAGCTTACAATAAAAACAAAAATGTAAATAATTTAAATGCTTTATAAGCCTTAAGTACAAGATTCATTTTAATTCTTTGGATGACGAAATCAAACACAACATAAATATCAATTACATTGGTTCTTTACATGGGGTCCTCACCTGACAATTTTTTGTTATACCAAACGTCAAAATCTATATAAAAAAACTCAAATATTAATGTCAGCGTATTTTAATGAAATTTGACGTTGACGCATGCTAAGAAAATGTGGCTTTTAAACAAAAATGGACTACAAGCGAAAAGGACCTTAGAACAATTAATTTGTATGAAATTCGAAATAATCTACATGTGAATATGACAGTTTTGGCTTAAATCCGTTTTTGGCCTTTAAGCGGAAAGTACTGTATATTTCTTATGAAAAGAATAAATATATTGCACCCGAAAAAAATTGATACTCTGTAAAAAGACACTTCAATACAATAGAAGATCAACAATATTTGAAAAAGCCTCAAAAGTGATAATTTGCTAAAATGGGGTGAACATTTACACTACGTGTAACTCATTCATCTTAACATTCTTACACTCAATTTACATGATGAATTTTATGACGTCCAATTTTAAAAAATAAAATGGAATTTTACTTGTGTAACTTGTGTAATCATTCTTCTTGTATAACACTCAATTTACATGATGAATTTTATGACGTCCAATTTTGGACGTCATTTTTTTGTTTGGCAGCAAGCGGTGTAGAGAAGAAAGAGGGGTAGAAAAATAGACATGATTTCTGTTTTCTCTTCCTCTTTCTTCTCTACACCTCTTGCTACCAAACAAAAAATGACGTCTAAAATTGGACGTCATAAAATTCATCATGTAAATTGAGTGTTATACAAGAAGAATGATTACACAAGTAAAATTCCATTTTATTTTTTAACTTAACTGTTTATAAAAGCTATATTATTTATTTTGTACAAACATACTTAACATTTCTATTGGCCAATTTCACCAAGTTCAGTTAAAATAAGCTATCACTAGAACTGTTAAAAGCATATTGTTAATTGGATCTTACAGTAGTGGTTAATTATAACTAGCTTGAGTAAAAAATATCATCAAATCATATATTGGAGAAAAAAATCATCAACAAAATAAATCCCCTTTCTGGCAACGCTGAAAAGAACAAAGGAAAAATAAAAAGTGCTGCCAAGCTTATAGATATGCCCAAGGCGAATTTATGTAGAACAGCTGTGATTCCACCGTTGGGATCTGACAATTCTTAAATTGTACCGTGTCAATGACAAAATTGTACCAAAAAGACATAAATTGTACCAAAACTTTGCTGTAAAATAAAAAAGGATACAAAGTAATTCATAACGAATTTTCATAACGAATTCGTAATGAATTTTTGGAAAACTAAAATTGAATTGAATTGAAGTAATTCATAAAACTTTTTATTCAATAAAATTAAAAACAAAACTAGTAAAAAAGCTATATTCGGTCAAGCCCGACTATTTGATACCCCACAGCACAGTATTTAAAGACTCTATTTCGGACCCATAGGAAATCATGGACCAGCCATAACAAGATTATGTTAGCAGCAGTGAACCAAGCCGAAGGCGTTTGACCGGCGGCGGCGGCGCGAGTATAATTAATAGGCGGCGGCTTAAATGTCGGCTTGAAATGTCAAAATATCAAAATATTTGATAACAAAAATTCTGTATGTTTGAACGGTGTTGTGTCCTAAATAAAAGTCTATCAAAATATTAATATGAACATGAAAAGTTTATTTGAAAATATTTCAAATAAAAATTTGTTATTAATATTTGTGTAAAAATTAATTTTAATAAATATACATTTATTCACATACATACGTATGTATGTATTCATGAAAACGAAAGATGCATTTAACCAATTATACTTTCAAAAAAGTTAGAAATTGATTTATTAGACTAGCATCGTTTTAATCATGTTACAATCATTATATTTTATACCAAGTACATGCAAGTCTACAAGGCGAATTCATCCCAGGTAATCTCGGTACTACAACAAGTACAACTCGTACAAAAACCACAATCAATTTGTTTTTGTAAAATCATTGTACAATGTCAAAAACAGAAATAAAACAAAACAGAAACAAAGATAATAGGTTAGGTTTTAGCTAATATCAACAGGGCTTTTAAGACCACCTGTAATAAATTCGCCTTGGCAAGTCTACAACAAATCAACAATAAAAAAAACAACATTCATTTTGTTTGTGTAAAAACATTTGATACTGTCAAACAGCCAAACATAAAGAAAACAAAAAAAAAAAAAATCATGGCGCACTAAAATGTAAGCAAATTTTGACACTATCGAAAATAAAACAACTGAACAGCTGACCACTTGCATGTACTTGTAATAAATATACTTTGGATACTGTGAAATGTTTTACTTACACTCAGAAAAGTATTACAATGTAAATGAATACATTTTCATTTCATATTAACGTATTTTCTTTTGATGTTACTAGGGTTGCCATACGTACTGTTTTTAGCAGTACATGTACTGATTTTTTGCAACTGTACTGTTTTATGCACAACTTCCGAAACAGTACGCAAATGTACTGTTTTTTACACTTTGTACTGTTTTTTGTACTGTTTTTTTGGTCGAGTCTACATAAAATTAAGATATGAGAAAAACTCTGCTAAAAACATGTTTTTATAATATCCTAATATTTAACAGTACATAGCTAAAAAAAATTTTCTTGTGTACCAAACAAAAAAGTTCTAAAATAATAAGATTTGTTACGCTGTGGTTATTGTTTTCTCATAAATACACAGTAGAAATCTAATTATAATGGGTGGCTCGCAGCAGTAGTATATTTTCATGTTGTTTTTTTAAGACATATGATTTTATGGCTATCTCTTCCAATAGTAGACAAAACAAAAAAAATCAAAAAGACAAAAACAAAATCAATTTTTTTTTAATTTAATTTTTTTTATATACTAAATAAATACTTATTCAAACACAATTATCTTTAACTTTTAGAACTTTTTTAATTTTCGGGCATGTTCTGGAAATCGAAATCACCGAATTCTCCGTGTTCAAAATTTATAAAAATACCCAATACCTTTAGGACCACTTTTATTTACCTTTACTATTTTTGAAATAGGGAAAAGCTTCGTTAATTTTTACACACATTTTATTGAAAATCTACATAATTTTCAATTGCTCTTGATTGTTTTACTGAGTGAAAGTTTTGTGTTAAATTTTGTTAAAAACTTTTTTCTTACTATTTTCAGATTTTGTGAAATCAAAATAAACCAAACTATTTATTTGGATTTTATAGATTAATGGCCAACTTCATCAAGTTCAGGTAAAATTAACTATCATTATAAATGTCAAAAAAATTTATTTTTATACTTAGTGATAGTTAATTATGTACGGTAAAATTGGCCGAATATGTTTAAAGAAAATCGTAGTAACACATTCAATGAGCTAGTTGTTTTAAGGTAAGTTGGCTTTTCTCCTTTCTTATATGGCTTACAGCAATGCTATGATTTTCCTGTCTTCACATTAAAAAAAACCGAACGTTTAGGCCAAATCCTTCGTTTGTGGTGTTTGCTTTTTAAAGGTAAATTGAGTAATTTCGTATATTTATGAAATGCCGTAAAATGGAAGTCATACCTTTTACGTTAGACATGCATTTTTTTATATACATAATTGTTGTTGTATATTCAATCAAAAGTTTAAAATATTTTTAATAATTTAAATAACTAGTTATGTTTTCGTCAAAAAAATGTACTGTTTTTTTCTTGACTGTACTGTTTTTTTGTATTCAATGTACTGTTGTTCCGCATTTAAAATCTGGCTACCCTAGATGTTACCTACATACATAATAATTTGAGTGTAAGAAAAAAACAATAATTTAAAAAATGTAATCATACATGGAAATAAAAACTATGGCGCACTAAATATGTAAACAAATTTTGACAATTTTGCTGATTGCATTTCCACCAGTCAAGGCTCTCCGCTTCATGAACAGGTACGGCAAAATATATTTGAATTTCTTGGGAGATTGGGTTCCTGACGGCGCATTCTCCAGACTCGGAAAGAAAATGCAGCATTCTTTTTCTAGTTTCGGAAATTTTCTTTAAATAGAGTTTGCAAAATATTAATATGATTTTGTAGTTTAATACTTAAAATTCCTTCCTCTTTTTTTAACTGGGGTTCATCAGATGGTAAAAAAAGTTCCTCAATCCCATGGCTTCTTATCTCCTAAAGGATTAATTTTTCTTTTGTTATATGGTTCTGCAAGTACTCTTCCAATACAAAGGTGTCTTGCACGATTTGGTTTTCTGGTATTCTTGACATATATTTATTTAAAGTTGACCAATTTTTTTGGGCATGGTCCATTAATGCAGCTACGAGGTGAATTTTATAGATTTTAAATCTTTTAAAAAAATGTTGCCATGCGAAATCGTAAAGATGTATAATTTGGCCAAAAGAAGAATTATTACCTTTTTCGACTAAATTGGCATATATATTTTCGTAAAAATATATAACGCAAGATATAGTGGCATATTTCTGACATTGCATATATGTATGTATCTAGTAGCTTCAGAAAATATCTCCAAAAAAATCAGCAAACTCTTTTAAAATCTCTTCTTCCATCGACGAAATTAGTAAGTATTCTTTTTTAATTTTTAAAAGTATCATATTTATTATATAATATTTATTATATCAGAGCAAAATTGAACAAAATCATAAAATTTGTAATGAATTTTGAAGTTTTGTCCACTATAACTCTGCCATTTTATGACTCATCACTTCAAACGACCCATGGTTATTTAATAAATTTTATAACCTCTCAATAAAAAGAAAGAAATACATAGTCCGTTAAAAATTGTTGAAGATATTTGGATTTCAGCCACATCATCTTTTTTAAAAACACAAATAACGGTTATTTTGGAATATCTCAAAAACTGTTATACTTCTGACAATGCTGACAAATTCGGATTCAGGGGAAAGTTTTACATAAAGATTAGCTGTCAGAACCATTTGGTCACTACTCTATTGAAAATTTGTCACGTAGTGTAATCACCAGGCAAAGAATGCGAAGATATGTGAAATTTTCGGTGTTATTTTTTAATTTGGTTTTTTCTGGATAAAATATTCATGTTAAAGAAAACTAATACAGAGCAACATTGTTCATAAGATATAGCCCTAGAATATTTATGAATAAGGTTTTTCTCTAAAATAAATATTACGGAAGTTATCAAAAATTAAAGCGACTCATAGTGAGAAAAATTGCATTTTAGCAAACTTTGTGGGCTCAAGGCATATATTTTATATATATTTATACCCTTCACCACAGGTGTAAAAGGGTATATATAAGTTTGTCATAACGTTTGTAATTTCCACAATATTGATTTTAGACCCCATAAAGTATATATATTCTGGGTCCATATGAGAAGAGAAGTGGATTTAACGATGTCTGTATATCTTGAGAACGGCAAGAGCCAAAGTTTCCAAATTAGGTACACACATTTAGGTTGCCAATACACACCATCCTACAAAATGTGGGCGGGATTGGAGAAGTGGGCGTGGTACCTCCCGTACAAAAAAATTAAAAATTTTATAAAAACCTAAATTTAAGGGCTGCCATATGTCCTATGAATATGACTTATATATCAAAATATCGGAAATTTTTAGTAGAACATATTTTATAAAAAACTCGGGAAAATCGGTTCAGATACAAAAAAGTTATGACCAAAATTAATTTTTTTTTTTTAAATACCCACTTTCGGGAACCATAGCTTTCCCCGAGTCCAAGCTTTATAACTAAAGTATATGGTAATTTCAACACGTCGGTATATAAATCTGCCAAATCGGTTAAAAAATGGCAGAGTTATAACCGAAATACTGAATCCACAAAAATTACTCTTTTTATAATTAACTTTGTTAAAATATATATTTACAAGTTTATATAAATGTTTATATATAAATATAACTTAAGTAAATGGTAAAATTCTTCCTTAACACGTCGGTATATAAAACTATCAAATCGGTTAGACAATGGGTAATTTATGAGCAAAATACTCCAAAAATGGGCTAAAAAACATCAAAATTTTTATAAAAACCTAAATTTTAGGGCTGCTATACGTCCTATGGATATGACTTATATATCAAAATGTCGGAAATTTGTATGAGTTATAACAGAAATACTGGGGTCTAATCACCGCATACGATATCGAGCAAAATTCATCGAAATTATTTATTTTGGTATCTTGAAACTCGATATCGAATGAAATGTATTGAATTTGAAATAATAGCATTCGACATCGAGTAACTCGACATTACATATATCGAGTTTTCATTCGATACGCCAGTGTCTATCGTATGCAAAAAAATTCAATAGTTTATTCGATACGATAGTATGGAATGCAGTGATTAGAACCCTGAATTCCCGAAAATTACTCTTTTTATACCCTTCACCGAAGGTAAAAAGGTATATACAATATTGATCCTACACCCTATAAAGTACATATGTATATTCTGGGCCCTTATGAAAAGCGAAGTTCAAAACCGGTTGTCTCTTATTTAAAAAAAAATATTTACCAGTTTTATTTAGTTTTTGTCTAGTTGCTCTGTATTCTGCTCGCACAATGGTGAAGGGTGTATAAGATTCGGCACAGCCGAATATAGCACTCTTACTTGTTTTTTCTAATTTGGAATCATTCTAAGGGGTTTGCCAAGTGAAAATACGAAAAAATAACGGTCACTCTAATATACAGTAATGATCGTATTTCTTTATTTCAATTCCACTTTCATTTATACATATCTTTAGTTTGATGCGTTTCGGTCAGTAATATGAATTCAGGTTTATTTATTTCGGCTAAAATTTCCAGTTGGGTAAAGCTATTAATTTATCTTTGAATGTTTGTATTAATGCCATATATATTTGGTTGTTAAAATGATAAACCTATCCTTTTCTTTTTAAGATTTAACTTATTCAGATACACCGGACACTCTCGGTTATTGGTGCCGTGATTTTCATCAAGACCTAAATTTAGTCGTTTATTTTTTTTTCATGCAATTAACACACTTCATAATTATTGCTTTGGGTACGTTCGTAAATGCATCACTGCGCTGCATCAGAAAAGCAAACTTTTTTTAATGGCGATAAAAGAATAATTATAACTTTTGTTATTGTGTGACTTTTATTTTTGTGGAGTATTTCACAATTTTTTGGTCCACATTTACTTCACTGATAAAAATATAACCACTTGAAATCACTGATGCAGCGCAGTGATGCATTTACGAACGCACCCTTTATTACATTCTTTACTCCTGTGGTTTCCATGGCATTTAAAGCATACACTTTCATTCTTGCATTCCATCGATTTATGGTTATAGCCTTGACATTTAAAACATTGCATAATATTTGTACCATCAAAAATCTTACATCTGTCCCATCCTTCATTTAGTTTTTGACTTTCCATTACTTTTGGATACGATTCATTGTCTATTTTTTTTCAATTTTGCATTATACATACTATCATGATTTTTATCAGTTTAGCCACATTAAAGAGATATTTAGGATTTTTGGTCGGTTGAGTAATATTTAGCAGGCGTGTCAGATATGGCGATTTCTCGCCAAACGTGGCGATTTTGAAATGTGTTTGGCGATGGGATTTTCCATTTGGCGACTGGCGACTTTTGTGGCGATTTTTGATATAACTGGCGATTTACTTGGCTATTTTTACCATTCATATATTTCAGAGATTTTGAAATAAAAAATTTGCACTTTTATTTACAAAAGCGGAGTTAGGCCTCTCCAGCTAAATATATATAAATATATTCATACATACTTATAGATTTTTGAACAGTTTGTCCTTTTTTGTTATCATTACTAGTTTAAAAAAAATCTAGCTAATTTTTTTCACATGATTTTTGTTTTATTATCATTTTAAGGCAATTATTCAGTCACTTTTTAATTCCAAGGTTTAAAAAGCTGCAGTCGAAAACGAAAAACGAAAATTTGTCTAAAATTTTTTCGCTTTTGATATGGGTTGACAGCGACTATTCACATTTAATGAATTACAAGTTAAAAAAAATTTTTTTTTGGCCAATGACAAATGAAAAAGTGGAAGAGATGGCAGCTTTTGAACTTCGACTGCAGTTTTTTAAACACTGCTTAAATCTAATAGTACGTATGCAGGTCAAAACAATGGTAATGAAATCGATGAGCCTGAAGTGATCTTATAGACTTGTGTGCTTAATTTTAGTTTTTTTAACTGAATAAATGATCTCAATTTTATATTATTTAAAAAAAAAAATAACAGTTACTAAACAAAATTTCTTTCGGCGATTTTTTGTATTTTTTCTCAGTTTTTGGCGATTTTTGACTGCAATATTATATCAGCTTTTTTTTGTATGCAAAATTTAATTAAAAAATAAAAAGATTTCGAAAACTCAACAAAATTGACGTTTGGCGATTAACGCCATCCGGTTTGGCGATGGAGATCAAAAAAATCTGACAACCCAGATTTTTAGTATTAAAAACATAAATTAGGCCAAATTTCAATACAATTATACAAGTTTTTTAACCCTTTTAAAGTCTCGCTTTTTACGGGACCAATAGTTGTATGCCGGTTATTACAAAATTGCATCGAGTTATTTTAAGCAATTTAAAGCTAAATTGGAATATCGTTTTTACGATTTTAGGCGTATTTAAATGATCTCTAAGAGTGGGCTTTGTATGGAGCTTATGGTAAATTGTGGGCCGATCTACTCCAAATTTATTTGTGTGAGCGTTATTCGGTAAGTCTTAAGGCGTAACCAGAATGTGAATAACGTGGCTTAAGCAACTGAGCGAAAACAAGTAAATCATATGTGTAAAACCTGTTGAACTTAAGGGAACTTTTTGTTAAATTTTATGAAACTGTAATTGTCTTAAGTAAAGTGCGAAACTAATCGCACATTCCGTACGGAATCAAATGTTTTATTTTATTTTGCTTTTTCGTTTATTTTTGACAGTAGCTTAAGTTTGTTTATGCACATTCTGGTTGGGCCTTTAGGCCTATTTAAGTATTTCCAAGAATGGATTTAGTGTAATATCTACTCATAGAAACCGAGTAACAATCGGTATATTCTGTCAGCAATTTTTGTTAGTTTCTTTAACAGAAATATACATTTTTAAGGGTGTTGGTGTTCTGGTTAAAAAGAAGAAAATTAACTTTAAATTAAGAACCCTTATGTCCAGTCAAAGACCGGAAATAAAGAAAAAATTTAGTTAAGTAATACCCATATTGAAGCAATAACATAAAGTATTTAAATTATTTCCACATGTAAACTCAAACCTACATACATATGTATTTAACAAAAAGATTTATTGGAATATAAATTTGTAACTTTAATAAATTCAGATTTTTTTACGCTACTGTACTATGCTTTCCTTTAATATGAAAGTTTGAGGCGTTCTCCATTATATGTAAAAAAATAACTAAATATCGACAAAATTTTGAGATTAGAGCAATTTTAATAAAATACATTAGTTATTAAAAATATTTTTTTATATTGGTTCTTAATTGGTTAATAATTCGGCATGTTTTATATACCATGTGAAAGGTATTTGAATACACCCTTCAGCGATACCCATATTGCGGAGATCCAATTTCTCTTATGGTCTATAACTCTAAAACAAAGCTCGTTTGCAAACATTTTTATTTTCAAAGCACTCATAAATGCAATATTTTGTTCCTTGTTTGCCGATGAGCTAGAAATCTTGATAAGTTCAAATAACATATTTCGTCGTTCCGAAGTTATCTTGACGTAACTCCAAATAATATTTTTTTGGGAAATTTAATTTAAAGTTTTCACAGCTTATAGAAAAAAATTGAGTCGAAAAAAGGGGATCAATATTTTTGTCAGATATTATTTTAATTATCATTTATCGAATAGTTGAAAAATTCTTTAAGTCATAGAAAAAATTTTTTAAGTTTTAGACATTTTTAGTTCTAAAAAAATGATAACATATTGCCGTAAAAGCCACCTTTTGGGAAATATTTTTCAATAATGGCGCATACGTCAAAATAACGCCGATAGAAATTTTAATTTGTTTTTTTTCCCGAAATTATATTGACGTATGTAATACATACAAAAGCAAAATTCATACAAATACTATTTACTTAATAATATTAAGTAAATAGAAAGTACATACAAAAAACACTTCACTCATTGCTTTTGCATATTTTTCTTTATTAACGATTCATTATGTATTTTTTTTTCAAGGTTATACTTTAATAAGCACAGTGACGTAGGTAATACTATTGCCGTGTTATTTCAATACGTTTTTTTAGTTATAGCCCCCACCATATACACGACGCACAGAGGAGTATTTGGCTTGAAAAGCTGGCCAAAAAGGCAAAACTGAATTTTAAGAAATCTTAAGAACTAAGTACGCAGCTCGACAGACACATTATATTGTGAATTTTGAAGACTTTTAGTTGCGATTTGTAGCTCTGAGACCCTGCTAAAGTCAGGAAAGTGAAGAAAATTATATGAGATTTAAATGTTTTTTTTTCGGTTTCTGGATGTTTATATATTTTTTTGCGGCTAAACGAATAAAGGTTTAACAAAGATTTTTTTTTCGCTGAAAGGTTTGATCAAAAGTTATTTAAAACACCAAAAAAAATTTTAAATATGTTGAATATTCATGTTGAAACAATTCGTTCAAAAGCTAAAAAAACAAATTATACACTTTTTTTTGCAAAAAAAGGAAAAGAAGAGGTTTTTAAAAGTGAGGTTAGCATGTCTACGAATTATGTTTGATACCACAATAAAATTTGGAATCTCTTATTTTAGAATCCAAAAAAAAAAAGTGTGCGCAAGTTTGCGCCATTATTTTTGACGATTTTTTTAAATTTTCACATTTCTTCTATTTTGCTCTTATACCTTTATATCGTCATAAACTTTTATGTATTTTGAATGATTGATTTCAACTGTTATTCACATCACTTTTAACACTTCACAATATTAATACCTGCCTATATGTATTTATAAATTGCAAAAATTCTTTATTATCCAAAATAGTTTTAAGGGAATGTCCCACACATCCCCATAAAAGATATTTTTATATACCTGCTCTAAAAAACAAAAATAAGTTTACAAAAAATAAATATATGTACATAAAAAATACATGGGCACCCAGGTATCAGGCTACCATCCAATTAAGGCATAAAAGCATGCGCTTGAAAATACTTATAAAGGGTTATTGCACCCATTTTTTATCAAAACCGTTTTGTAACTTCGGGAGTCAACATGGAACAAGTTTACACAAGATTACAGCTATTCCAAATAGGGAAAAAATCTAATGCTGGAACCATGGACGAGAAATTGGATTTTTTGGTCAGAAAATTGAGCGAAATTTCAAAATGTCAAGGGGATGGGGACATATTAGCACTGAAGCAGTGTTTGAAAAATTTCAAAAATTTTTTCAAAAGATATTGGCTTTCGGCACAACGAAAAGAGGGCCGCTTTTTAAGCACAAACGCTAAATGGCTGGAAGGAACTGTAACAATACCAGTATTTGGCAGTTCGTCTTCAGGGCGACCACGAAAAGAATTTAATGAAGCTAGTGATAGAACAAAGCGGAGAAAAACTGAAGAAGTTCGTCACCAATTAACAACAGAGGAGATCACATTTGCTGCATCCATGAGTCAAAGAGCAGCGGGATATAATGATGCGGCTAAATAAATAATGGATATAACGAGATCCCCAAGAAAAGCAAGAATTTGCAAGCGATCATTAACAACTTCTGAAGTCAACCCTGTGAATAAACTTTCAGCGGAAGGAGCTTTAGCACTCTTTGTAAATGCAAAGCTCACGAAAAAGCAATATGAAATTTTATACAATGCCAACAAAAATGTGTATCCATGTTACTCGTTACTAAAAAATGCAAAAAAAAATTGTTATCCCAATGAAGATGCCATAACCGTTACTGAAACATTAGCGGAAGTGAAGCTCCAAGCTCTCCTCGACCATACAGCAACACGTTTATGTATATACCTTGAAGAAGTTTTGCAGCAGTTAGACTATGAAGAGCTAAATTTCTTGGAACTTATAACCAAATGGGGCTGTGACGGATCGCACCAATCATGTTATAAGCAGAAATTCGAAAACGAAGATGTTAGTGACGCTAATATATTCCAAAGCAGTTGTGTACCAATTAAACTAATCACAAATGCTAATGGAAAAATTAAAACGATATGGCGAAATCAAACACCATCCTCAACTAGGCTGTGTAGACCAATCCGCATCCGTTTTGTGCAGGAAACAACTGACATCACTAAGCAAGAAATAGGACACATAAATAATCAAATTGAATTTTTAAAGAAAAGCGAAGTACCGTGTAGTGGAAAAATTGCACAAATTAAACACACGATGGTAATGACAATGGTCGACGGAAAAGTATGCAATGCTGCAACGGACACAAAATCGACAATGAGGTGTTACATTTGCGGTCAAACTTCGAAAGATTTTAACACGTTGCAGAAGAATGTTCGTCTGAACTGTGATGCCTTGAGTTTTGGACTATCAACTTTACATGCACGCAAACGCTTTTTAGAATCGATACTTCATCTCTCATATAAACTGCCAATTAAAAAGTGGCAAGCAATTGTTAAAGAGAGGAAGATATTGATCCAAAAAAGACTTAAAGACGAGATAGGAATACTTGTAGATGTTCCAAAACCAGGATACGGTAGCACTAAAGATGGCAACACATCAAGAAGATTTTTTTCGGACCCAGCAACTGCATCGAAAATCACTGGAATAAATGAAGAATTAATCAACCGTCTGAAAATAATATTGGAAGCAATAACTAGCGGACACCGAATTAATATTGAGAAATTTGAGGAATATGCACATAAAACTGCCGAAATATATGTGCAACTTTACAACTGGCACCCCATGAGTCCTACGATGCACAAGATTCTTATTCATGGCGGTAGTGTTATAAAGCAAGCAATCTTGCCAATTGGACAATTGTCAGAAGAAGCTGCCGAGGTCAGAAATAAGCACTTCCGATTATATCGCACGAATTATTCGAGGAAATTCAGCAGAAACGATACAAATCGAGATGTCTTGAATAGGTTATTTCTGAGCAGTGACCCTTTTATAAGCTGCAGTACGCAAAGAGAACGGAATAATAAAAAAGCTTTTTCATCAGAAACCATCATACTTCTTCTTCCTGACACCGACGATGCAGCTAATGAGGATACACATACGACATAATAATTAGTAAGGAATTTTTATTAGTTTAACTTTCGTTTATAAAGTATTAAATAATATAAAATAAATATAATAAAGCCTTTTTTCATAAAAAAATACTGTTTTATAAGAGCCTTACAATTTTCAAATTTTTTTTTTAATTAGACTGTAAATCATATGTATGTATGTACATACAGTCGGTCAAGAATGAGTTTAAACCTTTAAAATCAACATTTGTTAATTGAGTTTTGCGATTTATACCAACTTTTATTCCTTAGGAATGTGGCTTTTAGAAAAATCTTAAAAATTTAAACTTTTTGGTTCTTAAATTTTTTTATTGCATTTTGAAAACAAAAAATTTTACGCATTTTGCATGTAAATTTTTTTTTTCGCCATTAAATTTTTAATAACTCCAAAATAGTAATACAAAGATATAAAAGAATTTTCCGTTGCATCTTCTGATCATCCTGCTTTTAAAATCGGAGAACACGTTTTCAAGTTATGGCAAAATATATAAGGCAACCCAACGATTTAGGGGGTGAAGTATGCCACGCCTTTAAAATAAATTCCTTACGTACTAGAGAAAAACGGAAAACAGATTTGAATTAAGGGCATCAAAATCCATATAGTCCACATACTTTTATTTCTAGGGTAGAGAAAAATTTTTTTGTTGCGCAGTGTAATTTTTTCAAAATCTGCCACTAGACTTTTTATATCATACTACACCTAAAACTATCAAAAAACTAAAACTTTTAATTCAAAAAACACGTTTAATAATTTTGGCCAGCTTTTCAGGCCAAATACTCCTCTGTGCGACTCTGGCAACTTAAATACTTTATTTAAAAATAAGCAATGTTTACCGTTAGCAAAAATAAAAAGGAGAAAAGCAGAAAGGGAGTTCTATCAACATCAGAAAAAAGGTTTGAAAGAGAACTTAGTACATGTACAAAAATAAATATATCTGAAGATAAAAAAATGATATTAAAAGCCTTTTCCTGATAATGATATTAAATTTTATTCAAAACTATTTACGTAAGTTATTATATACATACATTAGAAATACATAATTTCAGATTGATTTTCAAAACGAATGTTTAATTTAATTTTCAATTATGTATTAATTTTGTGTATCCATACTTAAGTTAATTTTAATTACAAGAATTACCCCCATTGTTTGTAAAACATAATTTTGCTTTATACCTAAAAAGTTTATGAAACAAAGTTTGTATGAATATCCGTTTTGTAAACTTTTAATAATAAAAATTTTATAATTTTTCAAAAATTTCATACATTTTTTGACGTATATCCACAAAAGTGTCGCATACGTCCTTATAACATAATATTTTTTTTGGCAAACTTGCATATACGGCAAAATAGCTTTTAAATATCTTAGAAAATACACAGAGGGAAAAATCCGGTATAAAAATACCAAAATTGACACCATCCGTTGTCAAAAGTGAGCCAACTACGTTTGTGTTCAATTTGATAACGGATGGTATCAATGTTTTTTAACCACCTCGTTGTCAGTTTGTCACCATTTGTTCTCAATATGAGATCAAATTGGTTATATATTATCACCATAATGGTACCATACCGACAACATGCTGTTGTCATTTTTGACAACACACCGTTAATATATTGACAACATTCGGTTGTCCTTTCGATAACACATTGTTCTGATTGTAGTATGTACTTAATAACCCATTCTGAACCCAAGTAAAAAAATGGAATAATGTAAATTTATTAATTTATTTCACATTAAATAATATACTTATAAAAAAATACATAAAAAATTCACACTTTTACAGCCAGTCCCACGATGTCACACGTTAACGTTCGCATAGAAAATTAAATTGAAAACAAAAACAAATTTTAGAAATTTTTTTTATTTTATTTATTAAATTTTTATTTATTAATTTAATCACAGCACTGAAACTTTTCACTTTTTACTTTCGAATACCAAAGTTGATTGTGGGATAACTTGTATACGCTGTTAATAATGACAACAGGGCGATACCTATTTGACAACAGGGTGTTATCAATTTGACAACAATGGTACGTTTTTTATCTAACGGCCCAATTTGACAACATTTTGTTTAAAATTTAACAACAAATGTTGTCGAAATATTGACAACAGTTTGTTATCAATTTATTACCACTGGTTGACAGTTTTTTAACGTTTTTTTTCGCTCTGTGTACAGAAGATAAACACTTGGGGATTAAACACATCGATAGATCTAATAATTTAATGTTCAATAATAGTCGTAACTAATTTTTTGTGATTTTGTGATATACGTCAAGATAACTTCGGAACGACGATTTGTCAACATGCGTAGAAAATTTGTTGAAAAGTAAAAATATTGGCCCATAATCATAGTCAAACGCTAAAGTCGGTTCTTTTTAAAAAACAACTTTAAAAGAAACACATTCTTCTTTTTATTTTGCTAATATAGTCGAAATTAATGTATGTTTTATATTGAACCGACTTTAACTGGGTGCCACCTTAAATGGAGGAAATTTTTTCATACAACATACAAGAAAATATAAGTAAGTGGCAACTCTAAGCAGCTGACATTAAAAATTAAAATATAAGTCTGGGTTCACATTATAAAAGTTTTCTTTCAGAAAGTCAGAGTTTGGGTGCGTATGAAACGGTAACAAAGTTCTATGGTGAAATGAAATTTGTTTGTGGTAGAAAATTTTCATATTTGTGCTGTGTGAAATTGTAACATTTTTGACAACGTAAAATTTTGACATAAAGAAAAAAACAATTACTAATAATTTTGTCAAAATTAATAAATTAAAGAAACGTTTACCAATGATCATTTCAATTCTGTTGAAAATGAGATCGTCCCAACTATTTGATGAATTCATTCTGATTTATTAACAATTTTTACAAAAAGTGTGGGCAAAAAAGCTTATACATATTTGAATACTTACATCATGTATTATTTTTTTTTGCCGCTGGTCCTGCTTCCATTTTAAATATTTTTTTGTTTAAACAAATTTGATGAAAAAAAATAATTTTGTGGTTGTCAAAAATTTGTACACTAATGTCAAAATTTATACTAGCCCCTAGGGCTAGTGAAATTTTATTCACCTCAATAGTGTCAAAATTTTACTTCCATGAGTACTTTGCTACAAAAGTATACTTTTGCTACCGTTTCACACACGCCCTTTATAGGTGAGAGAGGAGAAAAGAAAAGCATGTTCTTTTCCCCTCTCACCAATAAACTCAGACTTTCTGAAAGAAAACTTTCAAAGTGTGATCCCAGACTAAATAAAAACTGCATATGTAGGAAGTAACAACAAAATATTTTTGACTTTCTTTTTGCTTGCATTGTAATTTTTGGCATTGCGTTTTACACCACAAAGTGACGTATGAAAAATGCCTAAATCATTTGCGAGGGCACCTTTCGAAGAAAGAGAAAGAAAACGTTTTTTGATAGTGATGTGGCAATGTGTAAAAACATGCCGGTACTATCAACACAAATTGCGTTATCAAAACAAAAAATGCAAAAAGGGCAGCTTTCGAAGAAAAAGACAGAAAAAATACAATATTTTCTGTCTCGTGACTAGGGTTCCCAACTTTTTTTGTTGCAATTAAAGTACATTTATTATTAAAGGTTAAGAAAAAAAAGTACACAGTATAAATATAAAGTACAAATAATTTCTTTTTATTGTTATATTTAAAAACATTTTTTTTTATTGCTTTTCGCAAGTTTATCAAACAATTACACTGTGCTAGAATTTGACAATTTTTTTTAAACAAGCTGGACAAGTGGCGCTTTAACCTAATTCGGGTACGCTGAATCAAAAAAAAAAAACGAAAATCCGCAACAAAATTAAATTTTATTATAACATGCGCAGTCGACAACAAAATAATTTTTTAGCAACATTTCGAAATTTTTGTTTGTTAAAAATCTATAAAAATTACAGCTATGCTTCTAATAATATTATATAAAAAACAAAGCTAAAAACAAAACAAGCTATATATGAATTAAATCTTATAACAACTTTTGATTTTATTCACAAAAGTCGAAACATTTTTATTAATTTCAAAATTTCAAAAAACGCAATTTTTGCATGGGAGCCGCCTTAAGAAGTGGTGATAAGGGACAAGTATGTCTCGAGAAATTGTTAAGGAGACTCCTTGGCTGTTATGGTACGTTTTCTTCAATATATTTCTAGTCTGTATTAATCATTTTGTATGGGAGGCCCCCTTAAGGAATGGAAATCTTGAAATTTTGTTTTAAATGCTAGTTAAACGAGTTAAACGATCTAAAAGCAGGCAGTAATTTGAAAGAGTTTTGCACTTGTGTTTTAAAAACAGGCAGTTATTGTACTCAAACAAAACAAACAAGTGAATAGTGTGGCTGATTTTTTTTTCGAAAAATCGTCCTGCCAATATAAAAAAACATCAAAAAATGGCCCAGACTAATATAGTTTTTCTAAAAAAAAAATTGAACAATAAATATTACTAGATGACCCGTGCTAATATTTCGCACCGTTAGTTGTCATTTTTGTAACATAAAATTAAAATAATTAATAGAAATTTTAGTAACTTCAATACATTTTATTAAAAGTATAAAAATATTAGAAATCATAATATAAGTATATCATACATATTTACATACATACATACATATGTTTAAATGCTTTTATAATACTTCTTTGAATACAATGTTAGAGGTAATGACATGATCATCGTTAACTTTTTGCCCGTACGAATCCTTAATACAAACAAAAATATATTTCTAATTATTTTTCGTCATTAGTGCTAGAAATAAGCTTTAAAATGAGATATCATTCATTAAATTTGATGCGGTGGTATGGGAGATATTTGCAACCGACAAAAAAAAGTGCTTTAGAAATAATATATATATATATATATATGATGATTATTTTATGACTAATAAAACCCTGACTAATATAACCTGAATCTTTTTTGAATTCTAGATAAATCTAATTATGCGAAATAAAGTATTTTCGCGTACTTTATTATTCTCATAAAGTATAGAGTACAATTACTCGAAGTAACGTACAATACTTTATTATAAAGTACGGTTGGCAAGCCTACTCGTGACGCCTCTGTATGCTCTGTGTTTTACATGGGGTCTTCACCTAAGATAATATCTGATATAATATGTGAGAGAACGTCGGCAGAATGAGAGAACAAATTTCTTCATGTTAATCTTAATCTTAAACAAGGGGAACACGTATCTTATAAGATTTCATAATCGAATGATTCTCGTGCAGTAAACTTGTGTCGTTTTTACTCTTTTGTTTAGTTTTTTCTTGTTTTTTAGTTAAAAATATTGTTTTTTTAAACACTTATCACAAGATTTTCACTATTTGCACAAAAAAATTAAACATTTTTATGAATGCGTCTTTTTATTGTTTTATATGTGTGTATGTATGTGTATTTTTGACAGCTCATCTTATAAGATAGTTGTTATAAGATTTCTTATAACAACTGTCTCATAACATTTATTATAATATTAATACTAAGACTATTTGAGAGTCCACACGTAAGATAACACTCTCTGCGATTGAATTTGACGTTTGCTGATATAAAAATCTTATATCTTATCTCAGGTGGAGACCCTGTGTTACACAATTAGGGCCTATACATATGTATTTTGTGTTAAGTAAATAAAAAAAAAGTTAGCAGCACTGTATTTTTTTATTTAATTAAAACAGCTTATAGAAATTATTTTATTTTGAAATAAATTTTCTAATAACATAATATTGCGGAAACTTGAAAATAAAATTAGTAAAGGTCGGAAAATGAGCCATAAAATTAATCAAAAACTTTGTGGGCAATGTAATTTAGTGGTAAATGAAGAAGAATATGATTTTATTGAGTGTGACAAGTGCGCCAAAATATATCATGTACTAAGCACAACATTAGACAAACGCCAGTATAATTTCTTTTTACATCATGAAGATGAAGAATATGTGTGTCCAATATGTGATAATAGTGGGGACGTTAAAGCTGAACTTAAAGAAATTAAAGCAGAACTAAGAAAACTTGATTAGCTTGCCGTTTTAAATGAAACCATGAGTTTGTGCCGGTTAACACACGTCAAGTTTAACTCGTCATGTCTTGAGCTTTTAGGAGAGAAGGGAAAAGAGAATGCCATTTCTTTTCCCCTGGCTCCTAAACGCTCAAGACTTGAGGTGTGTGAACCGGCATTTTTTTTTATCAAAACAATTTGATGATATTATTAAGGACGTTGCAGAAAAAAAAAGAAGAAGACAAATTAGACTTTGTGCAAAAAGAAAATAAATTATTAAAGAAGGGAGTGAAGACCTCAAAAAACTCAATAACATTTTTAAGTGATCAGCGTGTTAAACATGATTGTATTATTAGTGGATTAAAAGAGCCATCTGGATCTACGGCGGTCGATACAGTGCTTAAATTAACAAATGATGCGGGTGAAACGTTTAATGCTGATAATATTGATGATGCCTATTTTATAAAAAATCCAAATAGCAAAACCAATAAACTTTGTAGTTGTAAAGTTCAGCTCTAAGAAGTCAAAGGAAATATTGATGGGTGTCAAACCAAAACTTAAGGAAAATAATACTATTCAGAATGTATTTGTACAGTATTTTTAAGTTATAATTTATTTACAACATTGAGCTTCGTTCACAATCAAAATAACATTTTCACTGTGTGTTCATAATAGAGCAACAATTTCTTTTGCAACCACACACATTTTGCATTAAGAAACCGTTTCCAAATTTTAGACACAACAATATTATGCATTTATTATTATTTCGTGTGAAATAATCTATGTTGAGCAACATTGATTATTTCACACGAAAATTTTGTCATGTATCAATATTGTCTGTCTTGCGGTTTTTCAAAACTTAGTGCTGGTTCACACAGGTCAAGTTTGACTCTTCAAGTCTTGAGCTTTTAGGGGAGAGGGGTAAAGAGAATGGAAAGGGGTACATACTTGACCGTACCAGTCAGTTTTTATTTTTCTTTTCTTTTTTCATCCGTAAGTGCTGGTTCACACAGGTCAAGTTTGACTCTTCAAGTCTTGAACTTTTAGGAGAGAGGGGTAAAGAGAATGGAAAGGGGTACATACTTGACCGTACCAGTCAGTTTTTATTTTCCTTTTCTTTTTTCATCCGTAATATAATAAAAAGCTACAAAGTTGAAGGAAAAGGAAACAAAAATTAATTTTGTGCATGAACGTGAACGCAAGTTCAAAAGAAAATTTAAATAAAACTGTTCAAGTAAACTTGACCTGTGTGAACCAGCACTAATATAATAAAAAGCTACAAAGTTGAAGGAAAAGAAAACAAAAATTAATTTTGTGCATGAACGTGAACGCAAGTTCAAAAGAAAATTTAAATAAAACTGTTCAAGTAAACTTGACCTGTGTGAACCAGCACTTAACGTTTTTATTATTACAAGTATACAACAATTTTTTGCGAAGGTAAACAAAAACCATAGTTGGGGGTAGTGCACTAAATATTGATTTATTTTATTTTTTTTATTTTATTATTATTTGGTATTGCACATTTTTTCAATATCACCAACTGTGATTGAATGCATAAAATCTACACTCAATTCAAACATGTTAATTAAAATTTGAACTTGCAATCAAAAAGCTGCACAATAACATAATACACATCACTAAAATTTAAAAATTTAATTTTGTATATGCATGGTTTTCTGATAATATGCATAATTTGACAAAGTTTTTACAAGATATTTAAAAAAAAATAAAAAAATATACTTAATAAATAAATGGAAAAAAATTAAAGTTACAACTTTAAAACAATTTAAAACCCTTATTGGTGAACTTGAAAATAAGCCGAGTTAGGCAAAAGGATTAAATCGAAGTTCAACTCCTAACAATTTTAAAAAAGAATGGGAGGAAATAACAACAAAATGAAATTCAATTAGATACAGCGAGGGTTGGCAAAAGGTTTGGCTAGAAACTTTTTAAAAAATATAAATTTTTAAATTTCGACCATTTCCAATGGTTGCCAATTTGAACAAACTTAAATGCCTGTTGGTTTAACCGAAAATACTCAATGAATCTATATAAAGAAACAGATTTACAAAATGCTCGTATGAATTTTCCCAAATACAAACCAAAATGTTTTATTACTCACGTGTTGTCTGGCAAATTAAAAATGGATGATATGAAATTTGCCTTATAACTTTCCTCTGAAGCTTTAGCATTTCTTTATTTTCTTCCTCACTACTTTCAGAGTCAACAAACATAACATTTTACACGAAAATTTAAAAAATAAATTAAATTACTGTCAAAATACATAGAGATGAGCAATATTTTTTTTTAAATATCGATAACATGTCGACATCAATATATACATGTAAATTAATACGGATTTAATGTCGAGTTGACGTCGGCGTCGTCTAAATGTGACTTAAGCTAAAAATTAACGACGCCGTCGACAACGAGTTCAGTAATAGAGGGGATTGTTTTATCAACTATATAATTATAATTTAGCCAGGGTAATACCAAAGATGAGAAATCACATACTAATTTTCAATAATTTTTACACACCATTGCCCTTGGCTTACTTTTTATCGAAACACGAAATCTATTGTGACGGAACTGTACAACAGAATAGATTGCCTAGTTGTCGATTCCCGGACAAGAAGGATCTAATGAAAACAGCTACACCTAGGGGAACAAATGAGGAAAGAATTTCTCACTATGATGGGGCGGACTTTTCAGCGACGGTGTGGAGAGACAACAAGGTTGTTACTTTGTTTTCTTATAATTAGGTCTGTCTGCGTACACATATTTTGCGCAAAATTTTGCAAAATGTTGTCTGCGTACTCCAAATCTCTTGCAGCGAGAGAGCCAAAAAGAGAATTTTTTGACAGTTGGAAGTTAGAGAACTTGCAAAATGTTACTGGAAAAATTTCCGCTTGCAAGATTTTGCAAATAGTTTGAACAGCTGTTTGAATGAAATATTTTTTGTGAAATGAAAATAAAAATTTAAATTTAACAATGGCAGAGGTAAGTAGTTAGAATTGTGTTGATTTTTAACGTTTATAATAAATTATAATAAACAAAACATTTTACTTCATGCTAGAAACGTCCAAATATACAGTGCGACCGTGGCGTAAGTGGAGTGGAGATGGCAGAACCGACAGAACCAGCAGAACTTTGTGGGACAAACTTTGAAATTGAAGAGGCGAGTATTTGGAATTGTGTTCCTGGCGAGAACTTCACATCCAAATTATTTTTCTCCGTTGTCAAGCTGTTGGAGGGCACTGTATTGGGCATTTCATTCTTTTTTTCCATTGTTGGGCAATGTAAGCAAAAGAAGTTTTATACAAAACCCGACAAATAAAACTAAAAACTAAGAAGAAATTGAATTTACCAAATTAATAACAGTGTAATAAACAAGTTTTTTAATTTATAACACTTTTTAAGATTCACTTTAATTTATAATTTTTTAATTTACCTCGAGAATTCAATTTTGCGTACACATATGCTAAAATTCTTTTTCTTTTTTATTCCAATTGTTTACACACCGATCAGCTGTTTTCTTGCAAAATTTCACTGGATACTGTCTGCGTACTTTTTGAGATTTTTTCAGCCGATAGAGTACTATTGGTCTTACTCTCCCAAAAAAATTTCCTGAGTATTTGCTACTGGAAAAGTACCCAGACAGACCTATTATTAGCTTCCAACCTGTTGGTAATATCTGCCGATATGATAAGCGAACAAAGGAAAAAATAGATATCTCTTGTCCAAAAATTGTGCAAGAGTATAATATGCATATGGGAGGAGTTAATTTGATGGATAGCTACTTAGGTCGCTATCGAATTTATTTTATCATCTATTAGACCTCGCCGTAATAAATTCCTGGATATTAATAAAAAAAAACCTGACTGCAAAGGGTACCCCGAAGAAAGAACTACAAAATCTTGGTCAGTTTCGCAATGACTTGGCTGACGCTCTCGGTAATGTGGGATCTCAATTAAATGGCAATAAAAGAGGTCGACCTGCTAATGAGTCATTACAGCAAAGTTTACTGACAAAAAAAACATAGCGCATCGCCTCATCTCTTGCAGTCTATAGATGCACGAAAATATGGCGTTGGTCACTGGCCTATATTTTCCAACAGATTGAGATGTACAATTCCTGAATGTAAGGGTAACAAAAAGCGGTCATGTGGCAAATGCAATGTTCCTTTATGTTTAAATGGTAAAAATAATTGTTTTATGAATTTTCATGTTTTGTAATGTAATAACAGCAATTTTTGTATGATTGAAATACTTTTTTTTTCTACGAGGTAGACTAGTAGAATTTAAGGAGTGATTGTTCATGATGATGTAGAAATACATCACAATGTTTTTTTTTTTTTTTGAAACTGTCAAAGCCGGGCAGCTTTTGAGTTGATTTGAAAGAGGGTCGGGAGAGTGACTTGTGGTCCTCTAAAATTGGTAGCCTCGGATATTCAAGTTTTTCAAAAATTCGCCAAGCAAAAAAATTAGACTTAAGCTGACCTACAAAAATTATTCTTAAATGTTAAGTTATCTTAGGGTTGCCAGACACGAATCCGAAAAAAGCTTGACATTAGGAAAGAAAAAGCTGGACGACCCAAAAATAAGCTGGACATTAAGGCCTGGAACAGAATAAAGTAGTTGTGGTATTAGCTAAAGCTGACTAATTTCGAATTCTGCGCTTGAACTTCAACTGCTACGACTACTACAACTACGTATTCTAATGACACCACTTTTAAACTACCGTTTTTAATATTTTACAGCTTGCAGCACTATTCGTAAAGTTGTACTACAGCTACTATTCTGTTCCCCACTTTAGAATAAAAAACTTACTAAAATTTTTGTTTACTATATATAACTTTTAACTGACGTGAATATTACTACATATAAAGTACGAAGAAACTAGTATTTTCATTTATTTCATTGTTCTAATGCAGTCATAACCACTCCATAGACTCGCGAGCAGTCAATAATTGTGTTTTTTCACACAGGCACGGTCGGCAATTCACATGTATACAACAACTTTGTTCGGGCCACTCCATAGTCTCGCGAGGCAGTCAATAATCGTATTTTTTACACAGACACGGTCGGCTATTCATATGTATACAACAACTTTGTTTGTTGCTTGGTTATCACTGTTCTAATGTATAAAACCCCTGAAGGAAACCTGGATGCAAGGGTCTCCAAGTCACCAGTTTTGTCGACTATATTGGTGACATTGTCAACGAAGTGTCTACACTACATTACATTTGCCACTATATTTGGCTTAAATACGAAAAATATTTTATCAATAACAACTGAGAAGTACAATTCATATAAAAGTTGAAGAAAAATTAAAAAAAGATTGTTATGATTTCGTATTCTTACAGAAAGTGAAGACTACTTTTACTAAAATGTGCTAGCGATTCTCTGGTTCCAATGTCTACATATGTTCGCAAAGGAACTACCTAGTCAGTACCTAGTCAGTAGTACCAACGTCAGTAGTAGATTTCCAATGACACGCACATGTTAAATGTCTATTGTAAACAACATTGCCTGGGGTATAATAAGTCACTAGTACTGGTGACTGTGTCAATAGTGAATCAGTACAGATTCACTAGTGACATTTCCTGCAGGGACATTAAACTTAAATAAATATAAAAAAAATAACAATTCAGTCTTAAATTTTTTGATTTGTACTTTGAAGTTATAAGCAGTGTTGCCACTTTGTGGGTAATTACCCGAATTTGGTATAATTTTTACTGTTGTGGGTAGAGCGTGGGTAATTTCTCTTAGGTGTAATTCAGGTGTAATTTTAAATTCTTACTTAAGATACCCAAATAAAATCCAGGTTCGATTTCAGTGATGACATTTATTTCTTTTTAAATACTGTTGCTTAAAAATGCACAGTCTTCTGAACCAAATTCGCGGTTGCTTTTTAAGAAAAGACTTCAATAATTAAAAATATATTTTCAAAAGTTTGGTAATTAATGTCACAAGATTAACCCTTTGATTTGAATAAAGATGCCTATCAAAGTGATTAAGAACCTCAAGTTTATAGAAAAAAGTTATTCAAACTAAAAACAACCATGGGGAAAGATATGTTTACAATATTGCAACACATAATTAATTTTATTTTTATCTTGCAACTTTTTAATGCTTTAGTTTGAAGAATATTTAACGCCCTTTACAGATTTAAAAATTAATTACGAAAGGGACAGTTGTATAAAACCCTGCAGGCATTTTGTTTATTAGGGGATAAAGGTTTCATTAGCCGACCGTAAATGTAGAAATGTAAATGTAATGTAAACAGCTGATCGCTTCTGTTATATGGAAAGCAATGCAAATGCTTAATGCTATGTTCACATTTGGGTTCTTAAACGCGTTTAAGCAGCTCGAACGTGATTAAGCTCTAATCACTTCAAAATCGAGATGATTAACCATACATTGAAGTGATTTGTTAATCACTTCAAATCGACATGATTACAACTAAATCACTTCATAAACCACATAGAATCCACTGAACATACCCCAAATGAGAATCGCCAACATGATCGTGTACAACCGGCCAAGATGGCTGCTTAATGTTTTTATTTTTTTTTCTTAAATAATTCATAAATTTTCACAATTACATCATTAAAATTATTAAAATAATCTTCTGATAACTTTATAAAAGTGTTTTTATCCATTTTTAATACTTTAAAGAAATTTAAATTTGTTTGTTGTTTTTTTGTGTGTTTGTGTGTGTGTTTTTTCTTAATCATCTGTCAACTTAATCATCTCAAATGTAATGTGAACGGCTTTGATTAGCTAAATCAACATTTTGCTTAAACGCGTTTAAAAATCCAAATGTGAACATAGCATAACTGACTGTAATGTCACTTAACCGTAACGTGCCAACCTGTAGAAAATAGAATTTCATAACGAGGTTACGTGACAGCTGTAGATAGTGATGGGCTGCTTATATTTTAAATGCAATGCGGGTAAAATCATTATTTATGTTTGGTACTTTTTCAGTTATAATATCTGTGGACTTTTGACAAAATAAGTTACAATCCATACATATTTTCAATTATACAAATATATGTTTAGATGTACAAAATTAATAAATGTAGACATATCCACAAACAAAGAAGGTCTGGTTTTTAATAGTACTAAAACCTTGTTTAGGTGTATGCACATTTTGAAATTAATGTAAGAACATGTGTAGGAATATGATATAATAAATATTTGTTTTTTTGTAAATCTGTAATATCAATATCAAATTTTAAATTATTTATTTATTTATACATGCAAGAAATACAGTTTTAATACTATTTAAATCACTTGGTACTTTTTCCGCAAAGCGGTCACCATTTCAACATTTTTAATTCTCATCACTGTGTGTGTTGTTTTATGTATACTAATGCTTTTTTGTTTTTGGTTGTGAAAAACAGCTGACACGTTCTTACATGTTCTATAAGTGCACAAACGAGCTTACTGTACGTTACGGTACTTAACATTGCATTTAATTACACTTACGGTCGGCTAAAGCGGCCTTAAAGGGTATTTTGTAAGACCATGAAACTTAAAATGGTAGACAACACAAAAAAAATTAATTTTGATCGCAGATTGATACACGACATTACCATTAGAAACTGATTTCAAACAATTAGGCACCGCGCTTGTCTTCGAGCATTGCTGGCTGCATGTCACGAATAAAATGACGAATGCCCTGAAGTCTTATTGACAGTTTATTTTCTCTAAGTCAACACATTGCTATCATTTGTGAAAAAATAAGTTGCGCCAGTTTAATCACGAACTCGCTTATAAGTTTCGAAAATTGATGGCTGAATTTCAAAACAAATTTGGATAATTTGGTGTCGTTGTTCAAGCATGAATCTATTCATGATGTGTGCCTGAGCAAAAAGTGAAAGCAGTATGACAGTTCGTTTGACAGCTAACCTTTCGTAAGGTCTATGGGGCTAAAAAACACCCATTATAAAGGACTTGCAATGAGCATATTCATAGATATATGCAACCAAATATGGAAGTTAAACTCATTATTTTAGGAGTTTTATTTTATGTTTTATTAATTTTTTTAAGTCTTTAATGTTAATTTTGTGAATTTATATAAAATTACAATAAGAATCTTAACAGTTTGACTAATATTGATCTTCTTTCAATGAGTTTGTTGTGTTTTTGCTACTTTGTAAATGTCTTTTTATTAAATAAAACTTCAATTGTTTATCAGGTGTAATTTCAATTAAATCGGGTTATTTTGCTTCATCTCAAGTGTAATTTTGAATTTTGCTGGTGGTAACATTGGTTATTAGTAAAGTAAGAAAATCTTTTGTTCTTTAATTATCATGTCCTCTACATATATTTGGTAGTTGGACAAACAGATTTTGTCAATTTAAAACCTTCAGAACTGTGTTAGAACATCTAAAAATCTTTACAAGATTTCTTTCACCTCAATCGAATTAATATTTCGGCTTTTATCAAGTCGAATGACATTCTGTGTCTCCCTTTAGTATAAAGATTTTTTATCAAAAAGTAATTTCAATTTTTGGGAATACAATTTTTTAAAATACGATACACCCTTTTCAAAAAGCGTTGCTTTCTGGTATTGAAAATACAAAACATATTAACTTTTCTAAATACTCGAATCTATTGCCTTCATTTTTATTAAAAAAACATGACCATATTTTATCACTTGGTAAATCTTTTAGTAATTGTTCGTAAACCTCACGAAGGCAACAGTAATCAATATATAGCTTATCGTGGTCTTTTTCTTCATATAGTTGTTAATCTTCCCTAGAAAATAATTTGTTCTTCAAATTTGTTATTGTTATGAAATCAGCTATTCTGGTGTTGAGCGATGTCATTAGTGATGACTAGGGATGAGATTTTCGTGCACTAAAAAAACGAAAATATGCGCATAAAATATGCACTAAAAAGTCCAAAATATGCATTAAAAAAATAAAAAATATGCACTTAAAACTTAAACATTTAAAAAAAAAAATGCGTGTTTTTTTTTATTTAAAAGATACAATATTTTTTAAAACTTAATTTCAATTACTAATTTAAACATACACAAATAAATACTTTTTTATATTATCAAAAGTTAAAAATAAACTCTCAACGTTGATGTTATAGGAGCATACTTGAAGGATGCTAATTCATTTATAGAATGTACATATATTTTCTAATTCAGATCCCACATTTGATTCCAGATCTTAAATGCTTGAAATTTGTTTTTATTTTTTGAGAAAATGTTTTGAATTTTTTGTTTAATTTGCTGGGATATTCTTCCTTACACATTGTTAATTTTACTTCCTGCAATATCAATTAATTTGAGCTGTCTATTTAGTGAACTGAATTCCTCCTATTTAGTGAACTAAATTCCTCCACCAAAATATCCGTAGTTGAAAAATACAAATGCTAATTGATATTTTACTTTTTTAGTTGCAATAGCATCGGTAGCAACAAGTTCTTTTATAACATTTTTATATTGCTCAAAGTTTTTTGAATATTATTCTACAGAATCAAACCAGGTTCCCAATCTTGTTAATACTGGCTGCGGTGGTAACAGTACAAAAGATACATTTCATTAAAAAAAAAATTATTTTTTGATTTGAAAATTTTTATCGAAGATTTTTTTGTTTACATGAATTTTTTTTTGTAGAAATTTTTTATAATAAGTAAATTAAAAAAATTTATCACTCAAAAATGATAAAATATGCAAAAATATGCATTTAAAACCAAAATATGCAAAAATATGCATTTTAACCAAAATATGCAAAAACAAATCGATGCCATTTTAACCCAAATTTAATGATTCGGAAAGATAATTAATTGGTCAACATCAATCTTGGACTATCGACAAAAAACATGCATTTGCATGGAAATCGCATCCCTAGTGATGACACAATGGGAAAATTTGATACACACAATCAAGCAATTAAACAATTAACGCATAAATCACTTTAGTAAAAAAAAAAAGAAAAACTACACTTTTGCAAAAGTTTTTATGACGTTATTTTTCATAAAGGTAGATTATAACAAAATATTAATTCTTCATCGTTTAGCTGGACAAATCACTTCATCAAGCAATTAAACAATTAACGCATAAATTAATTTTAGCTTAAAAATGAACAAGTCCTAAAAAAGCTGGACAATCCAGTCGAATCCAGCCTGACTGGCAACCCTAAGTTATCTCCTTTGATTTTCGAGATATTCGGATAAAACGGATTTTTGGGCTGATTTTTGACGATTTTTCTAGCTTTTTAGACGGTTCGATTATGTTTAATATCAAACTGTTATTAATAGTGGGTTAAACATTTTTTATATTGGTAGGAAAGCAAACTTTAAGCAATGGTATGTGCATTTTTAAATGCTTCTGCATTTTTCTATAAATATAGTGGTTTATTCTAGGCAAATGTATATGCGTATAAAGGTAATACATATGAATACTCTTTTTTACTATTTTACCAAACGATGGCAATGTTCTTTAGCTAATTAAACAAGTATTATATCCAGAAATAAATAAAAATACTTATATTTTTTTAAAGAAAACGTATCCAAAAAAAAAAAAAATCAAATTTTTCAAACAAAAAGCATTTATTTAAGTAAAAGATTCTAGAAATGCAACACACCGATTTTTGTAAAATTAGAACAGTATTGTTTTCTAATATGTCCATGTTTTTTTGGAAAATTCTGATCAATATCGAGTGTAAATGGTGGCAGTTTTGCCATATTTGTAAAAGAAAAATAATTTTTATTAAAGCATTTTTCCAGGATTGGGATTTTGGGGTCCATTGTTTTAAGTACTCTTCCTTCTACATAACTTCAAAATTTATGTCAGTGCCGGTTCACACACGTCAAGTTTGACTCATCAAGAAATGGCATTCTCTTTTCCCTTCTCTCCTAAAAGCTCAAGACTTGACGAGTCAAACTTGACGTGTGCGATCCGGCACCCAAAATGCCAAACATAAAAATTATTATTTCTATTGTGTAAATGAATGAAATGGCATTCAATATGAGTAAAAGAATAGTAATTTTAAGGTTTGACATACTATATAGCAGATATGAATAAAGATATCAGAATGAAATTTGGCAGTTATATAGATTAGAATGTTCTTAAAACAGCGCAATTAAAAAACTGCCCTCGTACGCTACGTACGTACGTAATGCATAACATTCTGCTGGTGTCTAATAATTGTAAATTTTTCTGTACATTCAATATACCTCATTGCTTTCCAAAGGAAGGCTAAGGTAAAATGTAAAAATAAAATACAATCACCCTTATTGTGTTTGTCGTTTTTGCGGTGAAAACTTGTCGTTTTTTCAAAATCGTATCGTGCTTGTCGAAAAACGCCAATAAATACGACACTGTTCAAATCTATTACAAAAACGACGTTGAAACAGTACCGCGTTTGGCGTATTTGTCTGTCAAAAGTGTAAAAAATTGTCGTTAAAATATTTGCTCACGACGTTACTCAAAGTTATAAAAAAATAAGTTCAATGGAAGGAACTAAAATGTAAGTATGCAAAAATATATTTAACCAGACATGTTCCAGATTAGTAAAAGTAAATTAAGTCTACTTTTCAACTTTTTACTCCGGTTTTCCTTCAGTAGTTTGCTGTTACATTTTTCCATTTCAAGCGAACATTTATTTCACATTAAAGTGGAAACTGTAGTAGCAATCTACCAATTTAACAGAAAATCAAAAATTCATAAAAAGATTATAAAATAAACTTGAATAAAAGTGATTTTGTTCTAATGCATGTATGTATTTTAGCGTAAAAATCACAACTGCAGCACAATTTGCCAAATTAGTAGAAATAATGGAGCAGAAATCTTATTTGGCAAAAGGCTTCAATAAAAGTTTAAAGGCCATAAATATTAAAGAAGAGTGTAACGCCGTTTCTGAAGAGTTGAATTGTCTTGGTCCCCCATCCCGTTCCGGAGAGGGTTGGATGAAGGTGTGGGCCGATTTTAAATTTAAATTAAAAAAAAAAACTTGCTCACAATAAAGCAGAAAGTTATGCTACAGGTGGCGGACCTTTCAAAAAATTTGATTTTTCTGCTGTTGAAGAAGCAGCAATAAATTTGTTAGACATGCGTATGGTTGTCCAACATAAAGATGCATTTGGACTTAAAAGACCACAAAATGTTTCCCCAGAACCCGAGCAAACCTCAGCGGCTAATACCAATAGTACTATTGATGAAATTGAAGAAACATGTATTCCAACTCCGCAAAAAAAATTAGGAAAACCAATAAGCAAGGAAAAGCAACGCTATTAGAAGAACAGGTAAAACTGCAGAGAGAACTATGCTTAGAGCTAAAAAATAAACTGTCCGAAATAGAACGGTACACCAGAAGATCTTGTAGAGTTAAAGAAGAAAAATTAACATTATATAAAGCAGAACTTAAAAAACATGATGAACATAGAAAAGCTATGTTAGAAATACGGAAAGCTGAACTTGAAATTAAAAAAAAAAAAAAAATTGAACTCGAAGAATTAAAAAGTAGGTTCACCTAATTTTTCTTTTAATTACACATTGCTAGAATTTGACACTTTTTTAGACAATGAAATTTTAAAATGTTGCTAAAAATTATTTTTTGTTTGGCCAAAAAAAAAAATTGTGTTTCTAAAACGACTGTGCATCTTAGAAAAAAGTTAACCTTTACTTAAAGGTAATTTTATTGCGGAATTTTTTATTATATTTTTAGTTTTTTTAGTTATTTCAATTAACTAAACCGTTCTTGAGTTACGCGAATATAAGTTGTGCTACCTCCTCCATTTTCGAAATAACGGTATATCTCGAAAACAAGTGCTAACCTAAAAAAACGGTTAGCACCATTGGATTCAGCGTACCCCTATTATGTTAAAACGCCAGGTGCCCGTCTTGTCTATTTTTTCAACTAGCACAGTGTTATTTATGTTGTTATATTTGAATTATTTTAAGTTTAGTGTTAAAAAAACCCCAAGCCTGAATTTAAGATTTCTCCAATATTTTTCTTTTTTTTTTATGAACATACATATGAATAATGTACATTGTGCATATATGTATATGAATATGAATTATTTTTAGTTTCATGGTAAAAAAGTTAAATTTATATTTTATTTACATATGTACAGAAATAATGAATAAAAAACTTAATTTAAAAACAATCAAACAAGTTGTTGCATAATTCTTGAACGAATATTTAAAGCGCTTAAGTTGTCTTCATCAACACAATCTTGAGTGACTTCATGGTTTGTATTAACTTCAGGCCATTCTATATTATAATGTACACAAATATTGTGTAGAGCAGCACAAACGGCTGTAATTTTTCCAGCAAACTCAGGACTATAATGTAGCTGCCTGGCTCCAAGTAAGCACCGAAATCGGTTTTTTAAAACCCCTATGCACCGCTCTACTACATTTCTAGTTCGGGAATGAATGTTGTTGAAATTACTTTCAGGTGTTCCTTCTTGTGCCAAACGAAATGGTGTTATAAGATAGGGTTCCAACGGATAACCTGCATCTCCTGAAAGTTAATGAAAATTAGATTTTTCTTGTACCATAACATAAAATAAATAAAAAAAAGGAATGTCTATATGTATGCATATGCACAAATGTATTAACGTACCTAACAGCCATGTGTTTCTTTTTCCATTTTCATATTTTTGTTTCAAATGGTGCTTTAACTCACTTATGTTCCATATTAGCGAGTCGTGGCTCGACCCAGGAGAATGCGTCTGAATGTAACTAATACGAAGTCTATGATCACAAACCTAAAATGTTTAATGCCTTTAAAAATGTTTTGAAATATGTAATTTTTAAACTTACTAGCATGACGTTAAGCGAATAAAATCCTTTTCGGTTCAGGTATTTGAATCGATCTTCCATACAGGGTGGTATAATTGAGACGTGTGTCCCATCTATGCAACCGATTACGCCAGGGAAACTTGTTTTCCGATAAAAATGTTTTTTGATTTCATTTTCTTCTGCTTCATCCATTTCAAATGAAATCCATCTTGGACACAGTTCGCTGTACATCGCCTCTATACAGTCATGGAAAGACTCGCTTACTGTTGTTTGGCAAAGGTTTACATGGTGATCATTGCCAGCACCTTTTTGGTAACTGCCTTCCGCAAGCAATCTCATTGTCGCTGTAAGCTTGATTAGCTTTGGTACACCGGTCTTTCTTTTCGGTTCCCGCAATTTTGGTGAAATTTTGTTTAAGATATATTTAAAGGCATCTTTATTAACTCTAAAATAACTTATAAACCTAAAACAAAATATGTATTTATGTACGTCCAGCAATAATAATGTATTTATTTACAAACTTTTTGTTAGGAAGTGCAAATATATTCGCTTGCTGTCTTAGCTGTTTCTTTATTTCATTTAGTTCTTGAACGCTGGTTGTTTCTTCATCTTCAGAGGATGAATAAAAAGCAACACTTAAGGCCAGATTACACTATTATACTTTGTATTAATACATGTCAAAAACTCAAGTAATATGACAAAGTGTGATAGTGTGAATGCAATGTGTCACGAAAATAACAAGTATTAAGAAAAAAGTTTGACATCCCATACGACTTCATCGTTTTTTGAAAAATTTCAAAACAATAATACTTTTCATTGGATCAGGGTTGCATTTTATTTCATGTGTGAGTGTTTATACTATGTGAGATGGTGTGAACACGAACTGTCATGTTACATTAGATTTTTTGACAGTCGCAACAAAACTCATTAGATTTCTATCTCACAAAGTATTATGGAATACGTAAGGCTTGTGAGATAGTGTAATCTAGGCTTTAACATTTTCACACAATAAATTAACACGATTTTTATAATTATTATTTATTTATGTTTTTATTCACCAAAAAGTTCTATTTGAATTTAATTTTTTTATTTTGAAATATTTGATTGACAGTTCTTTAACAGGCTGTTTCATAATGATTTATTTTTGCGTAGTCTATTACATTATTATTCATTTACAAAATTTAGCTTGTCGAAAATTTTAGACGGTAGCATTAGACTTTAAATTCGAGAGCAACTACGACAGCTGTCGTTTCTCAACTACGCCAAACACAATAAGGGTGAATATAATAGTCTGGTAGTGTATAAAGTCATTTCTGAAAAATTGAAGGAATAGAACTGTTACAAAAAAGCTTTATAAAATACATAACAGAAATTTAGCTCATAGAATAAATTCGAAAAATTAAAAATGTTGAAAAATTATTTTAATAAAATTGTTTTACTGCTTGTTTGTAGAACGCGAGCACAAAAGTGACTCGCTTAACTTACATTTAAAACAGGGATTTCCATTTCTTTGCACAACTGTGCAAAACAAAACTTACCAGTGATTCCAACTTTTTGAGAGCAAAAAGCACTTTAAAATTTAAAAAAAGCACTAAAAAGCACTATTTTCAACAAAAAAAAAGCGTAAAAAAGCACTAAGCCATTTTTTAAATTTAATTAAACACAAAACAAGTTGCATTCGGCTGTGCCGAATATTATATACCTCCAAAATTTAAAAAAGGCGATGGCGTTGATGGGTGACCATTTTCATTTAAAATTAAATATACAGGTATGTGATGAAAATCAATCGATTTCAAAACGACCGTTTTTAAAAGTTGTGATGAATTTCGAACGATTTTAAAATCTATTTCTGAATCTGGCCTGTTGCAATTACCGAAAATTTGCAGTGACCGACCATTCTTTATAAAACTTAATGACAGCCCAAATTTTAATAAAAAAAATATGTTGTCAACGCTAAAAAGTAAACGTTTTGTAAAATTTCCAAATTGCTAGGAAGCCTAGCTCTAACCTCGTAAATAAAGTTTTTGGTAAAACGAATGCAACTTTCTTTTATCACTTTTTTTATCATTTGAAACCTTAAAATCTTTATATGCCTTCCCAAAATTGTACCCCAAATAGCAAATCTCATCTTAATCATCCTGAATATAATCGAGGTTTTAAAAAATGGTACAAAAAAAAATAAATATTGTAAAAGGCACTTAAAAGCACTGTGAGAAATTGTGAAAAGCACTATAAATACCCGCTTTTCAAAAATGGGTGTTTAACAAAATTTCGGGTATTGCATAAGCAAAAAAAGCACCAAAAAATACCCGAAAGGCACCAAAATGGCGAGGAGCTAGGCTTCCTAGCAATTTGGAAATTTTACAAAACGTTTACTTTTCAGCGTTGACAACATATTTTTTTTATTAAAATTTGGGCTGTCATTAAGTTTTATAAAGAATGGTCGGTCACTGCAAATTTTCGGTAATTGCAACAGGCCAGATTCAGAAATAGATTTTAAAATCGTTCGAAATTCATCACACCTTTTAAAAACGGTCGTTTTGAAATCGATTGATTTTCATCACATACCTCTATATTTAATTTTAAATGAAAATGGTCACCCATCAACGCCATCGACTTTTTTAAATTTTGGAGGTATATAATATTCGGCATAGCCGAATGCAACTTGTTTTGTGTTTAATTAAATTTAAAAAATGGCTCAGTGCTTTTTTACGCTTTTTTTTTGTTCAAAATAGTGCTTTTTAGTGCTTTTTTTAAATTTTAAAGTGCTTTTTGCCTTCAAAAAGTTGGCATCACTGCTAGCGGATGCTATATTATTTTGTTTCAGCAAACACTCAAAAAATATTGTGCGGACAAAAATGCTTTTGGTAACATCCAATGCCTTGCGTGCAATTTTTATTTAGAGTTCAAATGACTTAAATGTAGAATAATATAACATTTCATTAGTTTATATGCAAAGCAAAGAACTTTGTAAAATGGTAATTATTTGAGATTTAAAATCAATTTTTAAAATTTCAGATAAAAATGCGTTAACAGATATTATTAAGGAAAAAATATTGTATTCTAATAATTTGTAATTTTCAAATAATATCTACATTGTTTTGCATTTAAGCTAACGATATGTGTTTTGTTTGTGAAAAAAATTATTTGATGCCTGTAAAAGGGTCACTTTTTGTTTCGTTAAAAAGACGTACCTAACGCTGGGACTCCACGTAGCAATTTTTATTGCTAAATACAAGCAATAACGTCGGCAGAACAATGACAGAACAATGGAGCAATAATTGCTGATTATATTGCTGGAGAACACTTGTTATTGCTTTGCCATAAATTTGCAATTTTCACCGCGAGTAGTTGTATAAAGTTTTGTGCCTTTATTTATAACAAATGTTTCATGTTGTGTTTTGAAGTGATTGTTAAATTTTCTTTTTAAATCAATAAATTAAATTAATAAAATAAAATAATTAATTAGTGTTTTGTATTACTTTTTTGTTTACTTGCGTATGAAAAAAAGCCTAAAACTTGTATTGTTCTATTGAAAAAATAAAAATATACAAAAAAAAAAAAAACAAATGTGTCGTTTGTTTTTGTTAATATTGACGTTTATTTAAAAATATAATATATAAACACTTTTTCTGTATTTTGTTGAAGTATTTTTTCACTTGGCGGCTTTTTCTTAATTGCTTTTTTAATAAATAAACACACTAACAAATAAACAACAGTACAGAGAAATGAAATGTCAGATAAATTACAACTGATTTGACAGCAGATTGCTAAGCAATAATTGCTCAAGCAATAAAAAGAGCAATCATTGCGCAATGGATTGCCACTCATAGCAATATGCGGTCTATACGTCGCAAATTTTATGGAGCAATCAAATTTGACGTTTGCCGCAATAAATATTGCTACGTGGAGACCCGGGGTAAATGCAGAAATTATTAAGAAAAAAACCACAAGAATTTGTTGGTATTTTGTGCTTGCAAAAATATTTTTGTTTCTGTACCAATCGCGTCGGTGGGTTTTTTTTCTTTGAAAACACTTTTCTTAAGTAAGTAAAAATATTTAAAAAACAAGTTAAAAAAGTCTTGTTTTCCTACAATTATGTATAAACCTATACACATAAAAGCAAATGTGACAGCAGGTAAAATTTTTGGGTAAGAAGATGTGTTTTATTGATGTATTAATGAAACTTTATTGTTCGCACTTTTTGTATTGCTTACTTTTTTATGCTACAATTATATGACCGAGTACAAAGAGTTAACCTTATTAATTTATGGTATTTATTTAACGTAACTTTGACCTGCCATAATGACTATACATTTTTGCAGGCAAACTCAGGTGCGCATTTGGTATTTTGTAAAAAGATATGATATACCATTAGCTAGAATTAAAATGTATGCACAACAACGTGAATACCCTTTCTATTTTACTTACCACTATGAATACCCTAGCTTTTTACTAAAATAACTTTTTCACGTTATAATTCTCATGTAATTTATTTTATTTTTGAATAAATAGATCAGGGAAATCCATTTATATGCATAATTGTGTATACCACTACTAATACATATTTTTGTTTTAGGTTAACAGAAAAAACTTTATGATGTCACTTAAAAAATATTGTGCGGTCGAAAACGCTTTTGGTAACATCCAATGCCTTATGTGCCATGTAGTCTTGGGCTTAATCGTTCATTTAGGTGACTTTTCATTAGAGTTCATTTAAAAAAAGTGAACTAGTTCGTTCTTTTAGTTCAGTAGTTCACTTTTAGTCAGTCAGTCTTTTGAGCCAGCTGTATATTTCGTCAGTCAGTTCATTTAAGTCAGTTCATGTCAGGGCTGTCAGATTTTTTTGAGCTCCATCGCCAAACCGGATGCCAGAAATCGCCAAAAATCGCCAAACGTCGATTTTGTTCAGTTTTTGTAAAATTTTCTTTTTTTTTATAAAATTTTGCATACAAAAAACGCTAGTATAATTTTTCAGTCAAAAATCGCCAAAAACTGAGAAAAAATACAAAAAAGTCGCCGAAGTAAATTTTGTTTTGTTTCTGTAACTTTTTTTTAAATAACATAAAATGGAGATCATATATCACTTAAAAACTTAAATTAAGTACACAAGTCTATAAAATCGTACACTTCAGCCTCACCGATTTCATTACTGGAGTTTTGACCTACACACTATTAGAATTGCATACGTACTATTAGAATTAAATAGTGACTGAATATTAAATTCACTTAATATGTTTTTATACCCTCCACCACAATAAGTTGTGAAGAGGGTATATTAAGTTTGTCATTCCGTGTGAAACTTTTTATTGTTCTTTTTAGACAAAGTCTGTTGAAAACACGCTCACTTTCGAACAACTCAAAAGAAATGAACAAACTTGGTGCCAAATTGCTTGTAGTTATCCTAAGCAGTTCGGGATTGAAATCCAGCAAAATCGCTTCAGTAGAACCAGAGCTATGAATCAAAATGTGGAACCACCACCTAAAAAAATTTATAATTTTGTTACAAAAAATAACATAAATGCTGGAACAAAGCACGGAATGAGATAAGATTTTGCAAACAATTGTTTCATTTGACTGGAAATCACGCTGTTAAATTTCGTGAAGATCCGTCCATAATAATTTGGTACTTCACAGTTTTTTAGGACTAGAAATACCACTGTGAATTTTCGTGAAGATCGGTACATAATTTACCTTAGGCCCCATAGAAACCCTACTCCCGGAAAACAGTTTAGTACACACAAAACCATAATTAATAATGCTATCATAACAGAAATTGGTACATCACAGTTTTAAAGGACTAGAAATTACGCTGTGAAATTTCGTGATGATCGGTCCATAATTTACCCTAGGCCCCATATAAACCCTACTACCGAAAAACAGTTTAGTCGCCTAAAACCATAATTAATAACAAATCGTCACAGTTTAAGATAATAATAACATCATACAGATATTACTCCTTTAACATTCGAACTGTCGGTGGAGGGTATTAAAGATTCGGCACAGCCGAGTATAGCACTCTAACTTGTTTATATTAGTAATGATAAAAAAAATTACAAGTTTTTAAACAAAATCGCCGAAATAATATAAATGGTAAAAATAGCCAAGTTAATCGCCAGTTATATCAGAAATCGCCGTAAAAGTCGCCAGTCGCCAAATGGGAAATCCTATCGCCAAACACGTTTCAAAATCGCCACGTTTGGCGAGAAATCGCCATATCTGACAGCCCTGGTTCATGTATGTATTTTAAAGGTTCATTTACTTCAGTTGCTTGTTTTGATTTCTTATTCTGTTGTTGTTTATTTTTGTGTGTGTCAAGCTTTGAAAAAATTAATAAAAATTTAAATACTTAAAAAAAATTATTTAAATTTTTAATAAATATTTAAATATAATGTAATAAATATAAATTTTTAATAAAGTTCAAAAACACAATTGTGAATTTTTTAAAAAATTTCCTTTTCTTTGTTTTTCAACAAATAAATTTGACATTCCTCATTTTACAAAAACAAAATGCATAGTATTTTTCATGTTCTTTACCGAATTGATAGAAAAGAGACAACAATATTATTAGTTTCTATATGTTATAATATACTTGTTTCTTTTACTCATTGCCAGACTACTAAAATATGTTCATAATATAATCAGGGCTGCCATATTAAGAGATGTCTCGCCATATGTGGCAATTTTCAAACATTTTGACTACACTGCGATTTATAAAATATATGGCGATTTTTTTATTTTAAAAAGATTTCCGTATGACGTGCTAAATTTCCAATTATTATTTTTGATAAATACACTGAAATTAGATAAGCTATTAATTTATTTTAAGACTCTAATACTATGTTTCCACTATCAGCTTGTTGTCAACTTGTTTTGAGCAAAACGTGTCAGAGTGCTTCCATTATGTAAAACTGGTTTTGGTTTTCGAAATCAATTTGGCATTAATGTTGTTTACAAACATGAAAGCAAAAAATATTTTTGTAAAATAATAAATATTTTCTTATTTGTTTTTTAATACACATTATACATATAATTTAATAAGTCTTGTTATTTTGGTAAATATGTAATTTTTTTCGAAATGGTTAATCACCAATAATGGAAAACTCTGAGTTTTTTCATGGTTTTCGACATTTTTTGGAGCAAAACTAGTATTTATTTGAGTTTTTCGAACACGAAAACTGTATGGGAAAACAAGTAGCAGAACACTTGTTTTGCTGCAAATGTAGTTTTGTGGCCCAAAACATGTAAAGCGGCCCATACACTTGCAATATTATTGTATATGATATTCGCCATATCATTTCCATTTTGTCCTATATTTTACAATAAGTCGCACAATAGTTTCATTCATTCAATAAAAAGGCGAACATAACCTATAGGAATAATATAAACAGCATTGTATAATGTTGCCAACACACTTCTCTTTCTTTTCGTTGTGCAATAAAAATCAAGTCTTTTGATTGTTGCCAATATATTGTTCCACCTTCGAATATCACATACACATTGGCGATATAATTGTACTATACGTAAAATTTAACAATTTTATTCTAAGTGTATGAGCCGCTTAAGTGAAATACTATTACATAATGGAAACACTCTGACACGGTTTGCTCAAAATAAGCACCCCTACCTCAAACAACTACTCCCATGAAAATATTCCTATATTTTTTTTATTTCGTATTGTGAATGATTCCTATAACAAATTTTATGGGAACGAATTCCCAAACTAAAAACATGTAGGGAACATGTAAGTTTTAATTTGTATTTTAAGGTAGGGCTCAATTAAATTACTTTTTTCTTTTATTGAAGGAGTATTAATAAGAAAAATTAAAATAAACATTATTCATTATTTATTTTATCATATAATTATTAGTGTTTTATTTTGTATATTTTTCTTTCAGAATACAAGCTCTGACAATTTATTCACAATAGAGACATTTGTTTATAAAGCACTGACAAATAATGCACAATATAAATTTTTACTCCCAAAATATTTGCGATGACAAAAAATTGTCAGGTGAAAACGCTATGTTAATGCCGACAAAATCACCTCAACAATAAATTTCAGCATGTCCTACGGAAATCTTAAGAGGCCCATAGACACATACTGCTGACACCTACTGCCGATGAATCCTTCGTATACGTGTGTGATTGATATTTTACTACACACCTATCAATCATCATTTTAAAATAAATGTCATTTCGTGAAATTCAAGAGAACCCCTACTTTCTTCACACGTTTTTTTCTCAGAAACTATTTTAAATTTGTTTTAATTTAAATTGAAAGAAAAATATATCATAAAATTAATAATTTTTTTTATTGTTCATTGAACAACTGTCAGCAGTATGAGTTCATTTTGAAATCAAACCTATTTTGGTTTTTAATACTGCATTGTCTGTGTGACGCATACATAAATAAAAATTTCAAATTTACAAACACATGCTGATTGCATGAGCATGAGAAGTATGTGTCTATGTGACCCTTTATTAATAATACAAAAGATTTTATAAATTGCCGAAAAAATCGCAGCTAGACATCTCTAAGTATGGCAGCCTTGATTTTATTATGAAAATGTTTAAAGTTATCTGGCAATGAGTAAAAGAAACAATATAATGTTAAACATAGAGACACTAATACTATTTTTGTTTCTTTTCAATCAGTGCGGTAAAGAATAAGAAATCAAGTGGACAAGCAACTGATGTAAATGAACCTGTGAACTAAATGAATTGAACTAAATGAATTGAACTAAATGAACCCTCTCAAAAGACTGCTGACGCAAAAGACAAAGTGACGAAAAGTGAACTGTTGAACTAAAAGGAACTGTCAGACTGAATGACAGTTCAACGTTCATCTGACTGACTAGTTCAATTGAACTAGTTCGTTCATGAACTACCCAACTCTAGTGCCATGCAACATTTAAGGAAGGAACGGAATATGTTATAAAACGGCATTGCGATCGTTTTCATAATAATATAAATAATTTAAATGATAAGGAAAGAGAAGACCTGTTTTATAAAAATAAAACCATTTTTTTAGAAAAATTGAAAAAAATGGTTATTAGAAGAAGAAATTTATTAACAAAAATCAGTTCCCAAATTGAAAAAGGAGATTTCAAATTTAGTAATATTGGAAATTGTTAAGAAAGGAAGACCATTGTGCGATGGTGTTTTTATCAAGCAATTGCTGAAAAAAATTTGGGAAAGGCTTAATTATAACACTAAATTTATAGAGTCTCTTCCCCTGTCCAGTCAAACTGTAGGCCGTCGTACTGTTCAATTAGGAACATGTGTAGAATCTGCAATTAGGGAAAAAGTAATTAATTGCGAATTTTTTTCAATTTGTTTAGACGAAAGCACTGACATAAATGATCTGTGTGAACTTGTAATTTGTATTCGATGCGTAGACAGCGAATACACTATTTTTGAGTCAATGTTTACTTTAGAAACATTTTATGGAAATGTAACTGGTACGTTGTTGTATGACGTTGTCACAGAAAAGCTTCTTTCCATTGTAGACATAAACAAATTTGCTGGAGTCTGCACAGATGGAGCGAATGTAATGTTGGGCAAATATAATGGGCTTATAGGCCAATTAAAAAAAAACGAATTTGCAGTTCATAATTTTCACTGCATAATTCATCAGACCGCTCTTGCATCGAAATTCATAAGTGATACCCCAGTATGAAGACAGCAGAGGACATAATAAATACAATTCGAGGCGGACATCAAGCGCTTACCCACCGAAAATTTGTAACCTTTTTAAAAAATAAAAATGCTATGATCTGTGACCTGAAAATGTTTACAGAAGTTCGGTGGCTAAGTCGCGGTGATTGCCTGAATAGACTTTATGATTTAAGAGAAGTTATTCACCCCTATCGCAAACAACTACTCCCATGAAAATATTCCCATATTTTTTTATTTCGTATTGTGAATGATTCCCATAACAAATTTTTTGGGAATGAATTCCCAAACTTAAAAAATTTGGCATCACCAATGTTTACTCCCGCGAATTTTTTTACGAAATAAATTCCCAACATATGTTAATGTGAACGAGAAAGGAACATGTAAATTTTTATTTGTATTCTAAGGTTGGACTCAATTATATTTCTTTTTTCTTTTATTGAAGGAGTTTAAATTAAGAAAATGAAGATACATACTATTCATTATTTATTTTATTATATTTTTATTAGTATTTTATTTTGTATATTTTTCTTTCACAATACAAGCACAAACAAGTTATTCACAATAGAGACGTTTGTTTATAAAATACTAACAAATAATTCACAATAGTAACTTTTACTCCCAAAATATTTGCGATACCGATTTGTTGGGGATGGGAATATAGGTTTGCTCCCATATAACATATTCCCATAACATTCGCGATATGGGTGATTCAGTTCCTAGAAACTGAGAAAATAGAAATAGTTTTAGTACAGTGTTTAAAAGACAATAATTTTATTTTAGACTTAGTTTTTTTGGCAGATACGACAAGTATGTTAAATGAACTAAATTTGGAATTGCAAAGAAAAGAACGCAATATTTGCGACTTGTCAAAATCATTCACAATTTTAAAACAAAACTTTTTCTAATTTGTTCCCAAATTAAAACTGGTGATTTTTCCAATTTTCCAAAAACTTCACTTGTTTATAGAAATCTCGAAATCGACAAAAGATATGAATATGCCGAAATATTTGAAACACTTTTCAATAATTTTCAAGACAGGTTTCAAGATTTTGTAATTTTACAACCGCTATTAGATCTTTTCGAAAACCCTTTTCGTTGCGATGTAAGCAACTACGAATTTGATATTCAGTCAGAACTAATCATACTACGGAGCGAAGTAAATGCTCCAGACGAAAATAATATTGTAGAGTTCTGGAAAGATTTGGATGGCAAGTTCTATCCTGAACTACAAAAAAAAAAAATTCATTTAAGTGCCTCTCTTTATTCGGCACTACTTACCTATGCGAACAAATTTTTTCGGATTTAAAATTTATTTGTTCCAAGCAACGTAATAAATTAAGTTCATCCCATTTGAAGAGCATTCTACTATTACGAAACTGCCATAAAAGTATAAATTTAGAAGATTTTATTTTATAAGTTGTATAACACAAGGGAACAAAATTAAACATTTTTTGTGTTGATAAAAAATTTGTAGCAGTTTTTAGGGGAGGGTGATTTAAAACCACGTAAGATAAGGCCATGATGGCTTTATCTCTCGTTCAATAGGCAGATAAAGCCTTTTTATTTTTTTTCATTTGAATGGGCAATAAAGCCATCATGGCCTGATCTCACATGGTTTTAAATCAGCCCCCGTTCTTTACCAATTCAATGTCGCTGATTTTAAAACTGCACTTTTTTCTATCAGCTGTGATTTGCGTGCAATAAAATCTTTATTTTTTACAATTGTTTATAAGATATTTGAACCTGATTTAGAGTCAAAAAGCTTCCGAATAAAAAAAGGTGCAGTGTTAAAATCAGCGACATTGAATTGGTAAAGGATTGCTACAAATATTTTATCAACACAAAAAATTTTTATTTTGTACCTTTGTGTTATACAACTTATAAAATATATTACTAACATTTTATTTCGGCTGTATTCTCTCAATTTTTTACTCTCTCCCTGCAAATAATAGGACCAGTCCAAACACGCGTGTAAAGAGTAGTCCACAAGGGACCAGGACTAGTCCACAAGTAACCCAAACGTATGGAAAAAACCTGGTCTATTTAACATTACGATGTCCTAGGAGAGGACCATATAACCCACCTTTGGACCACTAAGGTGTAGTTTTAAAACTACTCCATGGTATATAACCCACCTTTGGACCAGTAAGGAGTAGTTTTAAAACTACTCCATGGTATACTCAAGAGGATTAGTTTTGAAGTCGTTTAAACACGAAAGCATGTCGTTAAAAAACGAAGACATGTCGTCTCACTACAAACACTTTTTAACAATGGCATGGTCCATGCTTGCATTACATCGGACTAGTCCATGGAGTAGTCCATTTTATCAAAATGGGTCAGGTGGTCCAATTTTATTTGCAGGGCTGGTACTCACTAATACACAACCAAAATTTTTTGGAAATGCCTGATTCAAGGCGAATTGACTAGAAGGTGAGGTCAACTCTACAACTACATACAATGGTTCTGTGGTCGGGTTGTCAAAAATATTGCTAGCAAAAAAACAGGTTTGTTTACATAAAAAACTGGTTTGTGTACAAACTTTGACAAGTTGACCACCGAAAAAAACACCATATGTTGACTTGACCCCACCTTCTAGTCAATTCGCCTTGGCCTGATTCAACGTTGAACAATTCAGTACTTTGGTACTTTTTTCAGTACTTTTTCATTTTAAAAATACCGCAGTACCCCCGCGTTGTTTTAAGTACATTTTTATTATTTGGGCTTTTTAACATTTAATATGTTAGCAACATTCTCAAATCAGCGCTAAACTTAAACTGTGTGATGTGATCATTTCGATAACAGTCTTTGGTAATCATGTGTTTGTTGCAAAGTTTCTGTTGTTGTTAATAGAAATACCACCACTACCTTGTACTATGTGTGTGTGTGTGTGCTAAAATTTTATTAACAGTTTTTGTTACACCGAAGGTAATTTTTATACAGAGTACATGCAAATGCATATGTTGAAAGTTTTGCAAAAAAATAGAAAATAAACAAATTTAATTAAAAAACAAAATAAAAAGCTGCAAATGAAAAATGGATTCTTCATCTTACAGGTAAATTAATGATTTGATATTCATTTAAATAGAATTTCCGTACATATATACCAAATTTTAGCAAAATTAAAACATATTGTGCTGGATTCCGAGAAGAATGGAGAGAAAAGTTTCCATGGCTAGTAAGAGATAAATCAAATGGGAAAAAATGTACCATATGTAACATTGGAATCGTCGGTGGCTTAAGCCATATACAACGCCACGCAAGTCGAGAAAGTCACATTAAAAAGCAGAGTACCGAAACGCTCGCTCATTTTTCAGTCATGAGCGAGCGTAAATTTTAAATTGTACTGCTTCTTCTCATTCATGAGGGTGAGGAAAATAAATATTTTTAATTTCCTCATTCATGAAAAATGAGCAAACAAAAAAATTCATATATGAATTTGTCAGATATGAAAAATTTAAAAAAATTCACATTCAAATTCCACATAATGAAAAAAAACGCGATTTGCCCGACCATTAACAGAGGGAAAATGAAGAAGCAAAGAGGCCTTATAAGAGCCCTTTTTACTGATATTAAGTTTCCAGTCGCATTCTAACTGTATTTCTAATTTACACAATATATCATTGGATACCAAAACCTGGGCTTCTTGCATCTACTTTAAAGGCCTTCTAAAAATAATTAATAATAAAGCTTTATCCCAGTGTAATTGTTATTGCTAATAACGCAAAGTGAGTACATTAATAACTAAACTTGCTACACATTCCAACATTACTGCTAATAAAACTATTTCGACAGGCCTTATCTCAGAAAAGTTAATTTGAATTTGTAAAATATTTCTTGAAACCCATTCTAAAATACCTTTTCGAAGAAGGCAGAGCGGAATAAGTAAAAGTTTATTGAAAATTTAGTTGTTCTTTAAGGCCTGAAAAGTCAAAGCGTTTGCAATTTTTCCAGCAATGCAGCACTATAGCCTGTCTGTGCTTTGTAAAATTATTTGTTGGCTGGTAAACTAAAATGTGTTTTGATTTTGTAAAAAATTTGTTGATGCCTCTAAAAGGGTCTGTTTTTTTTCCTTTAAAAGACATAAAGGCAAAAAAATATTGAAAAAAAAATTACTACTGCAAGAATTGAAGACATGTATTTGGTCTCGTGAAAAAAAATTTGTTTGTGGACCAAGCGCAACGGTGTTGAAAACACTACATTGAATTTACAATAACTGGCATAATTTGGCGCGAAATTACATTAATGCAACAATAAAACAAATTTTCTTACCCATCAACCATACTTACTGTCGCTTTGCTTGTGGCGAAACAAGACTTTGTTACACTGAAAGAATTTTCTTCGCAATACCAATGAATTTTGACATTAATTCCATGAAAAATTGCATTAAAAAGGAACCTATGCAGCGCTTCGTTGGATCGATGAAACCTGTTTCATTAAAAGGATTTAATGAAACATTACATTAGATCTATGAATATAATTCATTGGATGAATACTTTAAATAAAGTAAAAATTTTTTTTTTATTTATTTTTAATTATTTTTTTTTTTAATTTTTTTAATTATTTTTTTTATCTTTTCTATTTTTTATTTTATTTTTAATTTTTTTTCTGTCTCTGGCGGGATTCGATCAGTCAACCTCGGTGCTGTTAGACTACCTTGCTACCAGCTAGTCTACCGGGGCAGTGTAGTTTTTGTATTAAAAAACTATGTTTTTTACTCAATTAAGAGCGTAAATATGAGATTAAATTGTCCATAATAACAATAACAACGTTTATTGAAAGTGGATTGAAAGTTTTTGTTTCATTACTATAATGACATTTTTATTGTCACAATGAAAATTTAAATTTATGAAGGCAATTATTGAAATATGTTGCTTTTATAAAAAAATTTTTTTAATTCATAGAATTAATGGCATACATGTAACATTAGATGTCTGAAATTATTAAATCTTACATTTTTTAATTAACAATTAAACATTTTTTTAAGGAAACTATAATTTTGTATTAATTTATGAATATAGTTACATATGTTTGTATATTGTTTTTTTATGTTCCCAATTAAAATTTTTTTTTAACTTGGACAAACTTAAGTTTTCATATATCTAATGAAAATTTTTAACGTAATTACGAAATCCAATGAAGCGATTTTAACGAAAATACTTCATTATAACTATGAAATTCCATTTAGACAATGAACATTTTCATTTACCTAAGGAAAGTTTTTTTATGAAAATGATTCATTAAATATATGAAGCATTTTTCTTTCAGTGTAGTGTTTTCCAAATAACTTTACCTACGTAAGAGAAGTGTTTTCAGCAATAAAAACCCATCGTCGCGATTGAAACAGAAACCAAAATATTCTTACAAACACAAAATACCATCAACTTCTTGTGTCTATATTTTTTCTCAATAATTTCTGCATAAAGGTACGTCTTTTTAACGAAAGAAAAAGTGACCTTTTTTAAAGGCACCAAAGAATTGTTTGCACAAAAAAAAAAAAAAAAAAAACATATCGTCAGCTTATATCCAAACATTATGTGCGTTCGTTTACTTTTCCAGTTAAATCCCAGTAAAATCCAGTAGGTCAGTAATATGAAAATTTGTGTACGCGAACGCATTTCAGTAAAATCCAGTACAAATTTGCACAAATTTGTACAAATTTTGGGGTAAACGAACGCAGCTAATATTAGATAATTTGAAATTGATTTGTTTTGTTGGTTACGATTCACATTACATATTTTTATAAAATTTTAAACTGCTACCTAAAAAATATCCAAGTTAATTACAAAATTAAAAATTAGGTTTCATAAAAATATAACTTTTTTTAACAACATAATGTATAATCACACTCAAGAAAAATATTAGCAAAGTTTTTAATTCTTTTTATAAGAACACATTAATATTTTTAAACGTCAAAACTGGGTAACTGTTACCAGGGTGTTAGTGGAATTAGTGATCAGACTAAAAATTATTGCAGAAGAAAAAGTAATAAAAGTGCTGTAAAATGATAAAAGCCGACTCCATATAGGACTGTCAGAAATTTAAAAATTTTGCAGCCTACCCCATTGCACTTCCAAACGCTAAAAATTTCTAAGAATAGATGGCAACATCTGCAGGCCCTCAGATTTTTGTTTCCATCAGACTGTCATCAATATTATGATAGTATCCTTATGAGTTATAATATCTAGGTATGTATTTCCATTTTAATAAATTTAAATAAAGTCGAACTTCCCTATAATGAATCTGTATGGGACCATAAAATTTCTTAATTATAATAGGTATAAAAAGTTTATAATACAAAAGAAATATTTTTAATCCAAATTTTAATATTTTTAATCAGGCTTAAGTTCATCAAATTTAATTTTTCATTAAATTTTTTTTATGAAGAAAGGAATTTTACAACATGAAAATTAATTAAAGTTGTTATTAATAATTTTAATTAATTTTCATGTTGTAAAATTCCTTTATTCATAAAAATAATTTAATGAAAAATTAAATTTGATGAACTTAAGCCTGATTAAAAATATTAAAATTTGGATTAAAAACCCATAAATAGTTCGACAAAAATAACCACAATACTAATTATTCAAAGAAATATTTTTATTAGTTTATTTAAAATAATCTGTTTTTTATTTGGATTGCATTCTTCCAAGTGGCCCTTCATCAATATCCTGAAAAAGACAGTTATTCTTAATTTTTGGAATAGTTGCCATTTGTATTTTTTTTACAAAGTAGTGGAATATAGACTGTTTAGCTTTATTTTGTGTTAATCCTTTAGAATTATTAAATTGTAATAATATCTTTCTTTGGAGAAGTACTACTTTGTCCAACATTTATGTTAAGTTAATATGGGAGCTGCTATCAACACTACGCTTTCCTTCTTTTTATTATTTTTCAGAAATTACATAATTAAATATATACATGTTATGTTATATGAGTCAAATTTTTATTTGCTAAATTTGTTCATTGTAAAAAAAAAATCGTTTTAAGGAGATCAAAATACTTTTTAATTAGAATGAAAAATATGGCTTTTTAAAATCAATTCGTAGCTAAATTACCCTACAAGAAATGGATGACCTAAACTAAAAAAAAACAAAATGTTTACTAACACACTTGCAACAATTTTACATTAGTTGTACCACTCTAACATATATGTTAGAGTAGAACAACTGAAAACACCACAAAAATGCCAATTTTTTTTTAATTTTTGTTATACATACTGGCTAATATTTGTGAAAAATTGTGAATTGTTTAAATTAAATACTGCAAAATATTTTAATAATTATTAAATTATTAAAATAAATAAAGAAAATCCAAAGGATTTGGGTAAGTAAGTTAAAAAAATGCGAAAAAGAAAAACGCGAAGCTGAAGATGCGGAAAAGCTTAAACAAAATTTGGATGAAGCCAAAAATACTCATATCCGAAGATCCCAGTTGGCCAGGTGCATATTTGAATGTGTCGAAAATTAACAGAAACGTTAAAATCTATGGATGGACACATCGTTTACGACGTCAAGGCAAAGGTTTAATTTTTTATTTACATTACGGATTTTTACAATGTTTGGTACACTAAAACCTGTGCCAGAAGGCAAATCGGTAAGTTTCGTTTCGTGAACAATATTGTAGAAACTGATTTATTTGTTTTATGCACCAGGTGGACACGAATTGCATGTAGATTACTGGGAATTAATTGGTTTGGCTCCTGCTGGCGGTGCTAAAAGTATTCTCAATGAAGAGGCTCATCCCGATGATCAGTTGGATAATCGTCATATTATGATTAGAGGCAAAACATTTTTCCGTGTTAATTCTTCCACCTGCAGTGAATGGTGTAAACGCATACGTACAGCAGTCAACTTGATTTGGTTGCATTATAAGGAGCCAGAGTTGGTTATACGATATTCAGAGGTATGTTATCATGAAAATTTGTTTTTAAACAAAATTAAGTCGTCTTTTTTTTGTATTTTACAGTATTTTGCAAATTGTAGCGAAAAACACAAATCTAGCACTTCTTGATCGCACAGTAACCTCTTTAGTGTGTGCTCTTTACAATTGTGAGGAATCAGACACTCTTTATGGTCTAAAAAGTTTTTAGTAAAAACTAAACAAAGCAAACGTTTCGAATGGATACAATATGTAGCAGAATTGTACAATGATATTTAAAAGCAGTTAAATGATGTTTGATCTAGCCAAACGTTTTGCAAAAACCAATAACTTTTTAATAAAACTATTGGTTACGAGCAACGTCTAATATGTAATAAAAAAACTGTTATCATCTAAAGTTTATGAAAGGAGGAATAACTGTATCGGTCCCTGTTTTATTAAGCCTTTTTGCAATATTCCCATTCTTTAAATATTACACTTGGTTTTTGCTAAAGCCAACCTTTGGTTAACATTGATGCTATAGATGTAAACATATACTTAGGAATGATTCTAATGAAACTATGAGATATTCTGGTAGTGTAGGATCATTCCTTAGTATATATACTTATCTATAGCATCAATGCTAACCAAAGGTTGACTTAAGCAAAACCCAAGTGAAATATTGAAGTTGCAAAAAAGCTTTATAAAATTTAAATTACCACATAGGACAAAAAATAATTATTTATTTATTTAATTTATTCTGTAAAACGAACAAATATTGAATTTTATTTAAAATAAAAAACAAAAATATGTGTGAGAATTTAATAAAATTAATCGTGTTTTATTTAAGCTAAAAATACGTCAATAGTGATGAATATATGCATCAGTACTGACTAGTCAGCTGGGACCGGTATATGCATCAGTACTGACTAGTCAGCTGTGTCCGGTTTATACATCAGTACTGATATGTAAAGAGTATAAGAGTAAACAGATCAGATATATGTTTTATCTACCACAAAATTCATAGGTTAAAGAAGGATGCAAAATCACACGTACACAAAAGTTCAGGTCATTTTTTTCACGTTGGCCTTAAGAAAATGATAGAAACTTTGTTCTACGCGATGACCGACATCTGTATCAGCAATGTCGGTCATATGATAGGTCAAATGACCGTCACTATTCTTGTAGGGTTAAATGAAGTTAAATTTTCTAGTTTAAACCACTACTTATTAGTAAAAAACCAATAAAAAATTATCATATACATATATATCCAATTTTACCGGTAATTTAACACAAATATTTAATTATTTAATATTTTAAATGTTTGTTTCACTTAATACTTATATACTTTCGTTGATGATACGTCTTTTTGTTTCTGAAAATTACAAATTTATATAACGCAACATTACACACAAAATAAAAATAATAATAAATTCAATATTTTATTTAAAATTGCGTATAAATCCCATAAACATTTTACAAAGTTTTCTGCTTTGCATGTAAAATTATGAAATGTGATGTTACAATATTCTGCATTTAAGATGACGGTCGATATGTGCAGTTCTTTTAATTGTTTTTCAATAATGTTTTCTTACAAAAAATCCAACAGACACTTTGGCTGGTTGCCTATACCAGTGATGTTAACCGTACGGTAATTACACTTTTTTAGGGTAATATTGAGCCGCAAAAGGTAGCAAGGTAATTTTATTTAAAATACGGTAATTTAAAGATATTTTAATTTTTTGTATCAATATACTAACATTTGTAGGTTTTATTTTTTTAGATGTTATATCAAAAAATTTAGAACATTATGTTTATTAATTTTAAATTAAACTTTTTGTTTTTGTTTAAAAGTCAATAATTTTTAAACATATAAAATTGTCGCAATGTTAAAAATTTAGCTATAGTTTTCGGATTCTTTAAGGACGGATCAGGGATTAAATTTGACTTAAGTTAAGTGTTTCGCACTTGAATACCGTATTTTAATCAAGCATTCTGTACTTGATTTAAGAAAATCCGAACTTACCTTACTATGATACCGCTTTGCCTTGGTTTAAGTACAGATAAATTCATTTTACAGTATTTTTTTAATGTTCATCACATACATACATATGTATGTACGTTAAGCGTGTTAAATTATTTTTATTTAATTAGTAAAAATTTATTTTAAGACAAAAATATCCATTCAAATTTTACTTAAAACACATTTAAAATTAAAATGATGGACTAATGGCTTTTCATTTAAATTAAAGTTTTGATTAAAAATCTTTACGTACGGTAATTTTTTCTCAAAAACGGTAACTTTAGAGGGCCGTACGGTAATTAAAAAATAAAAGTTAACATCACTGGCCTATACCAAAAATATTTTACACAAACAAATACACACAGTCATTTGAAATGAAAGGCAGATTACAACGAAAAAATACTGATCAGTGTACAAGCAACATGGTTTTTTTTTCATGGTGGTGAGGAAAAAAAAATTTTTGCCTTTCTTCAGTATGTTGTAGTAATGTTGTTGTTGCTCGACAGTTTGCATGACTATAGCACGAAATGTGTGTGTGTGTATTTTGGTTTTTTTTAATATTTTTAATAAAGGCAACCAGCCAAAGTGTCTGTTGGATTTTTTATTGTATAGAAACAAAAACAAATTCTTGTTGTATTTGTTTTGCATGAAAAATATCACTTGTCTTCGTCGATCATGTGCCTTTCAGCTACCTTTGCGCTGCTTTTATCTCCTATTTTGCGGCTATTAGCATGCAGTGGTTTTTGATTTGGCGGCTGTTTGACAGAATCTTTTTGTTTCATTCTCTTTCCTACATATTTTCTCCTACAACAGAAAAGTTATTGCCGTTGCTTTTTGAGTTCCATCAAATAAGAAAATTTTTGCTATTGTTAAAAAAGCAATAGTTGGAAAAAGCAGTGTCCATTAAAAGGTTACTTTTCAAAAACAGTGTGTTTATTTTGCTGCTGCTTTTGAAAAGTGTGGGCTTTTTTAGCAGTGGAACTTGTCGGCTTTTTATTTTTGATTTTTCTTTAAATAGGAAAAAGGCAAAATTTGGCTGCTTTTGCTAATATGGCGATAGCATTTTAAACCCTGGTTATTATTATCTTAAACTGTGACGACTCATTTCGAGCTGTGGTCATGCAAACTGTCAAGCAACAACAACATTACTAGTGAGGATCGTTTCTAAAACTTTTTTTCCCTAATTTTTCATGACTGAAGAAAGGCAAAAATGGATTTTTCCTCAAAAAAATTCATTCATGACTGTGAAAAAAAGTTACATATTTTACATTTTTCATTTATGAAAAAAATTCAAGAATGGTTGAATATGAGCGATCACATTTGAATTTCTCTAAACTCTGAGTTAAATACATTCAATTTATAAAGTATCATTATCCAGTGTGACACAAAGAATGCTGACGAAGGCCATACCGGGCCAGAAAATGCATTACATTCTGCTGGTGTCTAATAATTGTACATTTTTCTGTACATACAATATACCTCATTGCTGTCCAAAGGAAAGCTAAGGTAAAATGTAACAAGAAAATACAATATAATAGTCTGGTAGTGTATAAAGTCATTTCTAAAAAATTTAAAGGAATAGGACTATTAAAAAAAGCTTTATAAAATACATAACTGAAATTAAGCTCATAGAATAAATTCGAAAAATGAAAAATGTTGAATATATGTAATATAAAAGTTACCTTCGGAAGGAGATTTATACCACTTAAAACCTATTTTAACTTCCGCGTTGATAAATGGCAAAACCAAAAACTTCGTTGCAAAAGAATCTAATTCCATGAATGGATTTTCATTTAATGCATTTTTATATCCATAAACATTTATCCAGAAATCAACTGTTGAGTTCTTATTTAACAATTCATATGAATTTAGTTTCTGCCGCTGATGTTCCAAAGTTGTAATTTCTTCTACAGTGAAATCAATCATTTCTTCTTTAAAATGTTAGCTTAGTCTGGGATCACACTATGAAAGTTTTCTTTCAGAAAGTTTGGGTATATTGGTGAGAGGGGAACGGAACATGCTTTTCTTCTCTCTTCTCTCACCCATAAACTCAGACTTTCTTAAAGAAAACTTTCATAGTGTGAACCCAGACTTAATTTGCATTTATAAGTATTTTCTGCACAAAAAAGTTAGAATTTGTTAAATTATGAAAATTGTTGGCAATCATTGTCTAATAGTATGTTCACATTTGGGTTTTTAAACGCGTTTAAGCAAAATGTTGATTTAGCTAATCAAAGCCGTTCACATTACATTTGAGATGATTAAGATGACAGATGATTAAGAAAAAACACACACACAAGCACACAAAAAAACAACAAACAAATTTAAATTTCTTTAAAGTATTAAAAATGGATAAAAACACTTTTATAAAATTATCAGAAGATTATTTTAATCAATTTAATGATGAAATTGTGAAAATTTATGAATTATTTAAGGAAAAAAAAAATAAAAATATTAAGCAGACATCTTGGCCGGTTGTACACAATCGAGCGATTCTACATTATTAGGGTATGTTCAGTGGATTCTATGTGGTTTATGAAGTGATTTAGTTGTAATCATGTCGATTTGAAGTGATTAACAAATCACTTCAATGTATGGGTAATCATCTCGATTTTGAAGTGATTAGAGCTTAATCACGTTCGAACTGCTTAAACGCGTTTAAGAAGCCAAATGTGAACATACTATAAGTTGACATATTAATTGAGCTATAAAATGCCAGCATGTAATTCGTATTTGTTTTTCTATTTTAAGAGTTATGGTATCTCTTTTCGTTTCCAAAAATTTTTCAAAATCGTAATTGAGCTTAACATGAATAATCGATCAAGCTGTCCAAATTTTAAAACAATTTGATATGAAAGATCTTTTAAAAGATTGTACATTTTCTATAGCAAAAGAGTAGGGATTTGTTTATGCATTCAACAAAAAAGTGTGGTAGATTTTTAAAAGAAGATTACTTGAATACTTTCACGCAGAGAAAAAATATGGTTGGGCATGGTTACGGCAACAACACTATGTTTAATGTAACAATATATTGTTGTCGTACACAAATAATTGTTATTTTTATTTAATATCAACAATATTATAGTTACTGTAAACATATCAATGTTTATCGCAATTATGAATTTGAGTATTGTTGACCGAAAAATAATTATTTTTCTAACAACTTAATTATGATAACTTTCTAAACATATTATATTTCTCACAACCATATCATAATATTTAATAGCCATAACATGATAACTTTCTATACATTTATCATATTATGTTAAAGATGCAATCAAACTATTTTTACTCTAATCATATTATGTTAGCGCCATTTGTAAAATAATTTTGAAGCAGTTGTGTCGTTTTTTTTTATTTGTGAGCGGTTAAACAATTAAAAGATAAAATTCCATAAAGAAAATAAGTTAAAAGAAATTAAAAAATTAAAATATTAGCGGAGTTCATTCAAGTATAAGTGATGTAATAGTGCAAATGCAAAATATCATAGTTTTTTGTCAAATCCAACAACAAAACACACAGAGATTTCGTTTTATTTTATAAAAGTGCTACGATATTTCATCAACATCTTAAAATCGAAAAATGGACACACGCGGTTGCCCATGAAGACCACAGATTTTTCATTTTCTCTCTTGCAAGCCTTATATTGAACTCCGCTATTTTATTAACATTAAGAAAATTTGTAAAAAGCCACAAAATAAAAAATCGATGTAAAAATATTTTAATTTATTTTGTATTTTTATGACAGCTATGAAAGGTGCTGTATCATAATATGATTGCTTCTAAATTTATTATGATTAACATGATGATAATATGATTACTTCTCAGCTTATTATGATTAACATGACAATAATATGATTAATTTCTTAACTTAGTATGATTAACAGAATAATAATATGATTAAGGGAAAAATATTATGATGTAATAGTACGAGTATATTTAGTCATAATATGATTTAATAATAATCTTAATATGGTGACTACAATCATAATTCTTATCATAATATGTTGCTCTTAGAATATGTTTACCACAACCATATTTTTTCTTTGCGTGCTTAAATTAAATAATGCTAAAAAATGCTATATATGTAGTTGAAAATGCTAAAGAAAATGCTAACTCCTAAATGAAATCAGACAAAAAAAATGCTAAATCTAGCTGCAAAAATGCCAAAATGGCCACCATCATTTTTTTTGGCAACAAAAATAATTGTTTGCAACATTTCGAAATTTTTGTTTGTTAAAAAGGTATAAAAAATTACAGCTATGCTTCTAATTTTTTCCAGACATGATAAGTATAAAAAAAAGCTTCAAACAAAACAAGCTATAAATGATTAAAATATGTTAACAACTTTTGATTTTATACACAAAAATCGGAAAAACCAGATACAAAAGTACTAATTTCTTTTCGTTTTTATATCATAAAAAGTACCCTTTATTTTAATCTAGGCCATATCCCATCTCTAGACCAAATTTTTTGACAAGAGAAAAAGTACCAAAGGTAAAAGAGTACCAGGCGTACCAGCCTTTCCTCATTTTAGGTCCCGAGAAAGTATGCTACATGTTAATGTAGGGTTTAATCTCCATTCCATTAAGCGGTTTTCGCGTGATTGAGCCACAAACTAACAAACATCCAAATACCTATACAAACATAAGTTTTTCTTAAGCTGTATATTAAAGAATCGTTTTCGATCGTTAAAGAAGGATCTCTTTTAAGGTCGTCGCAAAAATCATCTTTACTGGAACTCTTTATTTAATTTTCAATATTTAATGTAGAGTTTGAAAAAGTATGAATTTAAAATAAATATCGTCACTTAAATTCTAAAAAGACGTTTTGATAGTATACATTTTTTTTATTAGTCTAGAACTAATATTTTAATGTATTACAGACATCAGCACAAACGTATAAAACCCGCTCCATTATTGTGGTATGGGTATAATGAACATGTAACGGAATTTTTGTAAAACACTTTTTTTTAAAACGGTGTCGCTAACATAGAATTATCGAAAACTGTCGAAATAGCCAAGCAAAATTTTAAAAAGCCGATTTTTTATTTATAACGAAAAACATATGTAGGTATGGACTTATTATTTTGACCATATGTTTAATACTATGTTCACACTTGGGTTCTTAAACGCGTTTAAGCAGCTCGAACGTGATTAAGCTCTAATCACTTTAAAATCGAGATGATCACTTTAAATTGACATGATTACAACTAAATCACTTCATAAACCACATAGAATCCACTGAACATACCTCAAATGTAGAATCGCCAACATGATCGTGTACAACCGGCCAAGATTTCTGCTTAATGTTTTTATTTTTTTCGTTAAATAATTCATAAATTTTCACAATTTCATCATTAAAATGATAAAAATTATCTTCTGATAACTTTATAAAAGTGTTTTTAACCATTTTTAATACTTTAAAGAAATATAAATTTGTTTGTTGTGTGTTTTTTTTTTCTTAATCATCTGACAACTTAGTCATCTCAAATGTAATGTGAACGGCTTTGATTAGCTAAATCAACATTTTGCTTAAACGCGTTTAAAAACCGTATACTATGTTCACACTTGAGTTCTTAAATGCGTTTAAGCAGCGCAAACGTAATTAAGCTCTAATCACTTCAAAATCGAGATGATTACCCATACATTGAAGTGATTTGTTAATCACTTCAAATCGACATGATTACAACTAAATCACTTCATAAACCACATAGAATCCACTGAACATACCTAATAATGTAGAATCGCCAACATGTCGTGTACAACCGGCCAAGATTTCTGCTTAATGTTTTTATTTTTTTCCTTAAATAATTCATAAATTTTCACAATTTCATCATTAAAATGATTAAAATAATCTTCTGATAACTTTATAAAAGTGTTTTTATCCATTTTTAATATTTTAAAGATATATAAATATGTTTGATTTTTTTTGTGTGTTTTTTTTCTTAATCATCTGTCATCTTAATCATCTCAAATGTTATGTGAACGGCTTTGATTAGCTAAATCAACATTTTGCTCAAAAACCCAAGTGTGATCTTGGCATAAGTGTGAACTAAGCATAACAGGGTTTAACAAACTGCAGTCGAAACAAAAAAACTGTCAAACAAAAACTAAAAATTTGTTTACAACTTTTTGCTTTTTGAGTTGGTTTGACAACGACTGTTTACATTTAATGAATCAAAAGTAAAAACAACAGTCAATTTGAATTTTTTTAAAATGGCAGTTTTTTTACTTCGACTGCAGTTTTTTAAACGCTGATGTGTAACATATATTTCTTAATAAAGAAATCTTCATAAGTTTTCAATCCCACCAACAAAAACTTCCATAACGCTGTTAACTTTAAATAACAGTTTTTTAAACGCTGATGTCTAACATATTTTTCTAAGAAAAGAAATCTTCATAAGTTTTCAATCCCGCCAACAAAAACTTCCATAACGCTGTAAACTTTAAATAAATAATCTGGCAACTCTAAGCTTTAACACATTGAGTGCTTTTCTTAGTAACTTTCACTCAACTGGTTCGTAACTGTAAATAAAAGTCCTCGTGTTGTTATGAAAATAATGTAAAATAAACTCAAAAGGATAACAAATTTCTACGACTGAATACAGTTAGTTAGACAGTCATCTTGCGGGTGTCTATGCGAACGGTGGGCTGTTTCTCTTTGTGCCCCTAATACGGTGTTTTTTTTTTCTAATAACTAAAAATAATAAACAAACGGTAGTTGTATTCGAAATCCGAAAAAAATATTTAACTTAAAAAGTTTTCATTTTGAATGAAAATTTAAAGATAAAAAAATTTAAAAATCATTTTTCAGCTTAAACACAAATTTTAAAGAAAATAAAAAAAATTGTCATTTAATTATTTTTTTTAAATTGTTGAAAAAATCACATAAGGTTTGTTTTCTTCTGCAAAGCTAATAGTTAAAGTTATACATATTAAAAGTTATTTCTTATTTAAAATATTTGTATTTATTATTTGTTTATTAATAATAAATATATTTACAAATAAAATTAATATGTTTACATAAACTATACTGCAATTTGTGTATGTGTTTGTTGTTTTGTGAATTATAAATTCTTTTTGGATTGGAATATTGTTTGTATTTACTTTACATAAATTATGGTAAGTTGAAAATTTAAAAATTCCCTTTTATTTAGTTATTTGTGTAGGCAATTTTTGGTAAAAGTTCAACTTTTGTAGGTATTCAAAATTCAAACAATTAAAAATTTAAAAGCGCTTATTTAAAGATACATAGGTATGTACATAAGTAATGTTTAACTATAAGATTATTTTATTTCAATATGGAAAATAGAAAAGTTTCCAATTCTTGTGAAATTTCGTAATAATTTTGTTATTTAAATTAAATAATAGTACATTTGACGGTTAAGCAAGAAAAGTTTTTCAAGAAATATTATTTAAATAAATTATGCCGATAACCAAAATGATAACCAATCTTATGGCACTTTCTTTTCTGGCACAACATGTTGTTAAGGGTGTTACTTATATCCTCATAATCGTGGCTATTCTTAAATACGCGTCCAAGGAGTGAACATTTGCATGAAAACAAAAACAAAACACCTATAAGAAAATTGTTTTTGTTATCTATTCTCTTCTTAAATCAAATTGACGCGCGAGTTATAACGCGTTTCTATATCTTTTAAAAGCTGTTAATTTTGTATGATAAACAAAAATAATTTTGTCAATTTGTTTTTGTTTTAATGTAAATGTTCACTCTTCCGACCATTTAAATTATTGTAACCTTATTTTATGTACATAAGTTCTAAGCAATTCCACTTTATTATTCTTAGACCGCATTTAGATCTATGCAATTAACGCCGAGTTTTTTTCTGTTTTCTTTTAAAGTAGTTGCTACGGAACTTTTTTCACATTTACATTTACATTTTTTTCAAGCATTTTTTCAACTTTTTCAACCCCGTTTTCTTCCCTAGACCTCTTACTAACAAACAAAAAATTGCATGCGAAAGTTGCGGCGTTAATTGCATAATGTAAATATGGTCTTAATCAAAAAATACAAAGAACAGGGGCCTAATTCTGGCAGTCGTGATAGAGTACTTTCTCGATTCGAAAGCAATTTAATATCTAATTATTTCAGTCGGTAATGAACGAATCGAAATTATTTTTTCAGTGTTGTGAAACTCAAATTAATGCTTTACAGCACTGCAAAAAATGATTCCGATTCGTGCAGTATTGACTGAAATAATTAGATATTAAATTGCTTTCGAATCGAGAAAGTACTCGATCACGACAGCCAGAATCAGGCCCCAGCAACTAATTTTTTAAAACAATAACCATAACAGCTGTAAAATTAACACAGCGTTTACATTTGACAGTACGGGAAGACAGTAGGAAAATACATTTGAGATGCAAAAAAACAATACTTTCTGTCTTCGTGACGTAGGCGTCAAGACAGTAATTAAGACAGTTCACTTAAAAAAAAAAAAAATGTCAAACGTGAATGTTGCAGTTCTAGTTCTATCTAAACGTGTTTTTTATTAACATAACAAATAAGAAAACAAGTAAGAAAGTATAGTCGGTCAAGCCCGACCATATTGATACCCTACACCACAGTATTAAAAAACACATCATGCTTATATGTCAATATAAATATGGATTTATTTATGTTAATAAAAGTCATTAAAATCGGTTTAAAAGTTTGTGAGATGCAGAAATTGCCCCCTACCTCCCCTTGTGGTCCTATTTTTGAAAAACTGTATAGCTTATGTGTCCATATAGATTTGGATCTATCTATGTTTTGAATTTCATTAAACTCGGTTTAAGAGGCAGAAATTGGCCCTATCTCCCCTCGTGGTCCTATTTTTTAAAAAAATGCATCCCTTTTGTGTCCATAAAGATATGGTTCTATCAATGTTTTAAATTTCATTATATGGACAGCCAGCCAGCCAGCCGGACGGACATTAAAATCCTTTGTTGCTTCTGTTGTTTTTGGATTGTTGTAGTATCGACACCACCTCTAGTTTAACTCGCCTTGGACTATGTTGTGTGAACATAGATAACAATTAACTAAAACGTAAACAATCAAAGCAGAGTTTATTTTTTTTTACTTTTTGTTTTTTGCTTTTGCGAACAAAACTTCAAATTACTCTCAGCAAATGTTAGTTAGTGTACGAGACAGTAGCAAGTCTTGCCAATACCACAAAGTATACAGAGATGAAAAAAGTGACGTATGAAAAATGCCTAAATCATTTGCGAGGGCAGCTTTCGAAGAAAGAGAAAGAAAACGTTTTTTGTTAGTGAAGTGACAATGCGTTAAAACAGGCCGCTACTATCTACACAAATTGCATAATCAAAACAAAAAACGCAAAAAGGGCAGCTTTCGAAGAAAAAGACAGAAAAAAACACAATATTTTCTGTCTCGTGACGCCTCTGTATACTCTGTGCCAATACCGGCAAATGTAAGCGCCGTGTAATGCTGTATTTTTAACACTTCGATCTAGGTGAATTCATAACAGGTGAATTTTTTTTGGATCCGAGCATTTTAATTTAATTTGTCTTGTTAGTAAATTTATTTATTTGCCTTATAACGAAATAACTGATTTTGACAAATATACTAGATACTAGAGGGTGAAACATGAACCGTGTTTTGGGATTTGTAAGTTTCGTTTGTCACAAAAAGACCTAGGCGATTTCCACTATATTTGGCTTTAATACGAAAAAGATTTTGTCAAAAGCAACTGAGAAGTACAATTCCTATAAAAGCTGAAGAAATAATAAAAAAGATTGTTATGATTTGGTATTCTTACAACAAGTGTAGACTACTTTTACTAAAATGTACTAGCGGTTCTCTGGTTTCAATGTCTACATATGTTCCCAAAAGAACAACCTAGTCAGTAGTACCAATGTCAGAAGTAGATTTCCAATGACACGCACATGTTAAATGTCTATTGTAAATAACATTGCCTGGGGTATAATAAGTCACTAGTACTGGTGACTGTGTCAGTAGTCAATCAGAACAGATTCACTGGTTATATTTCCTGCAGGGATATTTTAGTGCAAAAGTATTGCTTTACCATTTATTTTACATATTTTAATGCACTACATTATTTCCTTATCAAAAGAGATTATTTTTTACGCAAAAGTATTTTTATAAAATGCCTAAATACTACATTATTATTTTTAAGGTACTCTAGTAATAATGCACTACTGATGATGGGTTGTAATAATAATGCTGAAGCAGTGTATTAATTGGCATACAATTTAATGGTATGTTACAAATAAGGCACAACTTTGATAAGAAAATAATGTTTTGCAAAAAATAGTGCAATAAAAAGGTTACTGGTAATGCAATTAATATGCCATAGAGTTGTGTCGTTCCGGAACGACCTAGTTCCATTGAACGATTCTCTAAAAGGAACGGTGCGGACTTTTTTAATAGTTCCTTTTTTGTCGTTCCTCGTTCCGCAATTGCAATCCGTTGGGTGATCGCATGTATTTTTGTAGGTTCATAGTTTGTGCATTGATTAGTGTTGCCGTCTTTTGTGTATTGTTATCGTCAACTAAAAAAATACTAATGTGACACAAAGCAATATATTTTAGCAATATACCACTTATTATTTATTTTTGCAAACATTTAAAAAATACATACATAATTCTTATGTATGTAGTTGTTGCGCCACCATAAAAAAACAAGCAATAACAAATATTTGATTGTTGAAAGCAAAAAACCGGAACGATGAACGAAAGGAACGACCTAGTTCCTTTGATCTTTCGGATCGGTCGGAACGATTCCACAAAAGGAACGATTTTGCTCAACTCTAATATGCCATCGCAATACTATTGATTTGGTTTAATGAAAAAAAAAAAATTCTCAATGCATTAGCATATTAAATGCTTTTGTCCCAGATCTGTTTGCAACAGAATAAGTTATGCACCTACAATAGGAATACCCAACCATAATATGGATAGCCTTGCATTTCTAAGGTGACCATACGAACTCTTTTTTTAGGTGACAATCATCCATTTTAACTGGCTGTCATCTATAAAATTTCTTTTTTCATAATCTATCATCTTTGTCATTTTTTTTTTTAAAAGGATGATCAATATTTGTTTTAATTTTTATAAATCAAAATAAATTTTATTTCACGGCGCACACTGGTTCATATTTTGAGAAGGCGGCCAAAATTATTTTTTTTTATGTTCTCCGATTTTAAATTTTTTTTATTCATGTGAAAGTAAATACTAGTGAACCTCGGGAGCCAAAAAATTTCAACCCTATTTCAACTATTTCATTGAGAAAAGGGTGGTCCGAAATGGACTTTCTCAATATTTGGTTATAGTTTTGAATTTCTGAGTCAATTTTTGAAGTTGAAATGCTCATAACTTTTTTGTTTTTTAAGATTTTTTTAAAGAATAGGTTTTGTGTATTAGTTTATTTTATTAGCTATACGTGGTTTAAAGCATTTAACTCTGCGACCTCTAAAAGTATTAAATTTTTTTAATGTCAAAATTTCCCGGAAATTTCCTACTTTATAGAGCATAAGTCCTGCCCGTCAAAACGCGTCAAAAAAAATCTATACTCTCTTGTAGTCCAGAATCTAACCTACATTTCTATACCCCATTGTACACACGTCTGGATACGACCTTGCGAACTACAGCAATTGCTGTGACCCAAGATAAGATATTCGGTTCAAAAAATAAGTCCTGCAAGGAAACATTACTGAAATTAAAGAAGATGAGTCTTAAAGAATTTTCGACAAATAAAGCAGTTCAGGCCACATAAATTATCTAGCACGTCAGGTTATCAATTAATTTGGAGAAGGTAAAGGTATTGCCATTGTTATGAACTTATTGTGGGTGAACGGATGCTGCAAAACGAATAGGCGACATAAATAGACTAAATAATAGACTAAAAATAAAAGATCAAATTCGACCCTATCGCGAATAAAAATTTCTTGGGAGTTTTTCCCTTTTTCCATTTTTCCTATGTTAATTAAATTGCAAAAATGGGAAAAGGGAAAAAACTCCCAAAGGAATTTTTATTCACGATAGGGGTGATTAAATAACTTTAACCGGCAATATTTAAATTTGATGACCAATGCATTGAAATTAATTTCCAAATGTTCCTTACAATGATCGATGGAAAAATTGCACAAGCATTAACCGAAACAAAGTCTTCGTCAAGCTGTACCATATGCCAAAAGACATCAAGTCAATTAAACCAACCCCATCACAAGACAATAGTTTCAATGAAGCATACGAATTTGGAATGCCCCCTCTTCATACCAGAATTCGTTTTATGGAGCATATTCTTAAATTGGGTTATGATTTGGAATTTGGCCCGTTAGGCGAAACAGTGAGAAAAAACAAAGTAAATGTGGAAAAAAGGAAGCAAACAAAAAACAAATTCAAGAAAAATACCTTCACCTAGGCCTTATAATTGATCAGCCAAAACAAGGAGAAGGAAATTCAAATGATGGAAACACTGCAAGGAGATTCTTTTCCGATCCGGAAACTGCAGCATCTATCACAGGAGTACATTTTGAATTAAAAAGACGATTTCAGATCATTTTACAAGTTATATCATGTAGCAGAAAGATAAATGCAAAAAAATTTGGCCAGTATGCAAATGAAACAGCAATTCTTTAAAAAAAAATACTCTTGGAGACATATGCCAACCACAGTTCATAAAATCTTATACCATGGGGAACAAATAGTTCAACACAATATGCTACCAATTGGAGATCTATCTGAAGAAGCTCAAGAAAAAAGAAACAAAGACTACAGATTCTTCCGCGAGCATAACACAAGAAAAATGTCCAGATCTTGTACTAATGAAGATCTTATTACTATTTTGTTGTGCACATCAGATCCATATATGTCCAGCATTCGACAAAAATGGAAATCAACCTCAATCGAATTAGAGGAAGAAGCTAAACAACTTCTGGAAAATGAAACCCAAAGCTATTTAGAAGAAATTTTTACTAATATTGTTAAATTTAAAATTGTTTATAGATTATAATTTGTTTATGATTTAAGTATATATTTGTATTAATATATAAAAATAAAATACACTTACATCTCAAACCAAAAAGTTGAATTAGCTAAAATGTTATCGATAGCCAAGAATGCTTTTTGGGCATTTTTTAAAATATTCCTTTTCAGTTTTATCCTTATAACAACTCGTCTCGTCCCAAAAAAAGCCAACCTTTGGCCCCTGTGAATATTGGGACTAAAAAATTTACAGGGGCCAAATATTGGCATTTTCTGACAGGATCTAAGTTCGACAATAAAAAATAAGTATCAGTTGTAAAACACAAGATAAATAATGATAAATTATAAAAAAATCATATATGAAATATTCAACTTTTACACCGAAACTCAACAAAAAAATGAAAATGCATTTTGAACTCCCCATAACTTTTGCTCCTATCTGTCGAATTTTACGTTTTATAGCGCAAATTAAAGCCTAACATCGCAACTATCGAGCAAAAAATTGCATAAAAAAATACCGATCCAGTCAAAAGTTATGGAATTTTGACCGCCTTCTCGTAAAATTTCCCACTGTGCGGCGGTCGCCGGTATTTTTTTTGTAAATCGTATGGAAAATATCCTACTGAACTCTTAAACACTTGCAGTATGAAACGTGAAGTCGAGCTATATTTTTAACTACTTATTTACGAGTAAATGTTTATTTTTATATATGGAATTTTTGTTAATTTACTTTACATACATAAATATGTGAATGTAAATTTGTCTGTAAAATATGTAAAAAATTTTGAAGACAAATAAATTTTTAATTTTTTTCTATACGTCCTCTATTTTTATTTTCAAAATCTGGTCGCCTTAGGTTAACCTACTGTCAAAAATTAACAAAAAATCTCTCAAATATATTTAAAAAAACAAAATAAAAAAACCCCTTTAATTCCGTACCGAATGTGCGATCAGTTTCGCAAATTTGCTTAAACATTTTCTTTTTAAAAATCAACACAAAAAAGGGCAAAAGGCAGAATAGCAGGCACGCACTGTTTATTTCAGAATTTTCCAACACTAACAAAAAAAAAAAATTAAATTTGTGCAAGTAATAAAAAAAACTGTTACTTTGGCAAACATTTAATAATCTCTTTAATAGTTATTCTAATTCTTATCACGATTTTCTTGTTTAATCTTGTGTGACGCAAGCAACAAGTACGGTTTTCAAATCCCAACACATCCCAAATAAGTAAAACCATGACGATTATGAACATTTAAATGGTAAAAACGATTATGGGATTTTCATAATAATGAATTCCCGGAAATAATATTAAAAGTTTTTACGTTCCTAGTAATGAAAACCCTTGAAATAATAAATGGAACATAACCAAATCGTTTAAATGTTTTAATTTACATAAACATGTAATGTAAACTTTTAGTTTTAAGTGTTTGGTAAGTCTATAAGTTTGTGTAACAAAAAATTTGAAGAAATAAAAAGAAAAAGCTTTATAAACCTTTACAAATCTGTTGCGTTTTGATAAAACATCTTAAGTCGAATTTGAAAAGTTGAATTTTCATTCAAAAAACATTTTTTTGGCTTATTTTATTATTTAAAAAAAATTATTGCTTCACCGAGCTTTTGTTAAAAACTTTTTTGCTATTTTATCCCGACTTAAGATGTTTTGTCAAAATGCCACAGAAATTTAATAATCTTTCTCAAAGTTTTTCTTGGGATTCAAAAATTAATTAACAAGGATTCGTTATAATGTGCTAAATTCCCATTTCATACTATTGACAAATTGAAGTTTATTGTTGATGGGATAAGCTATTTCTATGCGCATTTCACTGGTTGCTTAGGCCAGATCATCAGAAAACTTCATCTAAAGATTTTAGAAAAACTAAAGATATTAAACCAAATAAAACTGTTAAACGAATAAGAATTATAAGCCCCAGTTTTATTTGTAACAAAATCAAAGCTTAAACAAAAACAACAACAATAAACAGTCAGTTTATCTTTTCTTTTTCTATTTTCTTGAACTCGTCTAATGGGACGAAAAACAAAATTTCCCAAACACCGGTTACAATGCAACTCGCTTTTTTAAATGCATTCGGCAACGCAACCGTGTAGAATTTTACTATGTTATCTGTCCCAAAGTGACCCAATTCCCCTTGGGGGAAGGAGTCATAAGATAATTGCATCTTGTGGTGTTAAATACATCCTCCTGGGCATAATCAGGTGCAGATTTGGAACGGAAATCCAAATTTTAAAAATATCAAGATCTCTTTATGATATTTCAACAACTACGCGATTCGGGCCCTTCCGAAATATACCTTTTGCTTAAAATTTTTTACTTTGTGCCATCTTTTCTCCCATCGCAAAGCTACAATTAAAAATGTAAAGCACTTTTACTATTACTCAATCTGTTTCTCATAATATTGTAAAGGGACCCAGTCAGAAATTACGACTCTTCTTAATATTACGTACCGCCACAACCTTGTAAATACAAAATTGTGACTCTTCCAAAAATATGGTACCATCACAACACTGTAGATACAAAATTACAACCTTAGTTTTTTAATACCGTTTTTAATTTTATGAATTCTTAAAATCAAAAAACAGTTTATTTCAATAAAAATATGTATTTTTTATTATTTATTTTGCTGTCACTTACAATTACTTAATAAGTTTTTGATTTTAACAAACTGAACCGCAACAGAACAGAAAAACTAATCAATTTCATAGGTGTTTTAATAACAAAAACAAATCAGCTGATTCGTAACAGAACAGAAAGTAAAGACTAATCTGCCTTTATTCGATCCTTATTATTTATTCAAACTCAAAATATTATCGAATTTTTTTTATACCCTGCATTACAATTAGTTGTGAAGAGGGTATATTAAGTTTGTCATTCCGTGTGAAACTTTTTTATTATTCATCTCAGACCCCATAAAGTATATATATTCTAGGTCCCTGAGTGATTCTAAGTCGATTTAGCCATGTCCGTCTGTCTGTCCGTCTGTCCGTCTGTTGAAAACACGCTCACTTTCGAACAACTCGAAAGAAATGAACACACTTGATGCCAAATTGCTTGCAGTTATCCTAAGCAGTTTGGGATTGAAATTCAGCAAAAGCGGTTCAGTAGGACCAGAGCTATGAATGAAAATGTGGAACCACCACCTAAAAAAATTGATAATTTTGTTACAAAAAATAACATAAATGGTGGAACAAGGCATGGAATGAGATAAGATTTTGCAAAAATTGGTTTTATTCGACTGGAAATCACCCTGTTAAATTTCGTGAAGATCCGTCTAAAATTTACCCTAAGCCCCATATAAACAGTACTCCCGGAAAACAGTTTAGTACGCCTAAAACCGTAAAAAATAACGCTAGCGTAACAAAATTTGGTACGTCACAGTTTTTTAGGACTAGAAATAACACTGTGAAATTTCGTGACGTTCGGTCCATAATTTACCTTAGGTCCCACATAAACCCTACTACCGGAAAAACGTTAAGTACGCCTAAAACCGCAAAAAATAATGATATCATAACAAAATTCGGTTGGTCACAGTTTTATAGGACTAGAAATTACACTGTAAAATTTCGTGAAGATCGGTCCATAATTTACCCTAGGCCCCATATAAACCCTACTCCCGGAAAACAGTTTAATACGCCTAAAACCAATTTTAATGCTGTTGTCTGTTTTTAGAAAGATAATAATAATAAATAGACATTATTCGATATTACTCCTTAAACATTCGAACTGTCGGTGGAGTGTATCAAAGATTCGGCCAAGCCGAATATAGCACTCTAACTTATTTTTACTTGGTTCGCTTCAGCTCTGAGCCCTCCAATTGTTATACATACTCAAACCAGAGTTATCTGGTTGAAATTTTATTTGGCTTACAAAAAATTAAAATAGTTTTATGGTTCAAATTTAATGGCAAAAACTTTAGGTTCGGTTCGGGTTCGGCCGAACTTTGCAAAATTTACTAAAGTTCGGCTTCGGGTTCATTCTAAAAAAATGCGTTCGGTCGGACACTTAATGTTCCCCATGATTGTTTAGGGTATCAAATGGCCGGATTGACCGACTATACTGTCTTAATTTTTAAAAATTATATTTGTTTTTGAAATTAAATCCAAAACTTGAAACTCCAACACATGTCCTTTATTGTAACCTAAAATTTTTTTCTTATCGGACTTGCTGTTTGTAAAATCCAGCATTTTTTTCTATATTTTTCCAAAATCGCCAACTGCTAATTTGTTTGCTTTTTTTTAATTTTTAACATTTTAAGTACAAAACTTCACTACATGAAAATAAGCATTTGTTTAAGATCTAACATATTTTCCACAAAACTATTATTTTCTGCTTTTGGAATTCATTAATATTTTATTGCGTTCAGTTTTGCAATATATATACGTGCTTTAACTATTTTGTTAAAAATTCCACTGAAAGAAAAAAATCTTTTCTCACCTTTCCCAAGGAATGTAAACCATATCCCAATAAAAAATTTTATCATTTTGCGAAGCACTAATGGTACATTTAAAAAAATAAGCGCAAAATAAGACATACAGAAATGCAGTAAAGTAAGTGAAAGTGCAACGGCATTTCCTTACTACGAAGCAGGTTTGTATGGGAGAATACTAGAAAACAACTGTATCAAAACATTCAGTGTGTAAGGCTGATCGTTACATCCAACAATTTTTATATGCGCTGAATAATGCGCTTTTTGTGTCAAAAATGTATCGCTTGAAAGTGGGAACTCGCCACATAAAATTCATGCCTTCCGTAATGGTAAGCGAAACGTTTATGTTTCTCCCTTACAAACCTGCTTCTTTGGTAGCTCCATTTTTTATTGGGATATTATAACATTTATTGGCATTAAATGAAATTTAAAGTGCTACTTTATTGGGTTTTAATGAAAAGTTATGTAGAAAGATTTGTATTTATATTTTAAACAGCGTTTAAAAATCTGTAGTCAAAGTAGAAAAACTGCCATTTCTTTCACTTCTTAATTTGTCATTGGCCATACAAAACTGTTGCTTTTACTTCTGATTCATTAAATGTAAACAGTCGCTGTCAAACCACCTCAAAAAGCGAAAAGTTGTGCACAAATTTTCGTTTTTTGTTCGGCAGTTTTTGGTTTCGACTGATGCGATGGAATGAAACGTCGGTGCTACTTAAAAAAAAAAAAGTTCAATGTAATATATGTAAGTAAAGAAAAGTGGGCATAATTTTGGGGCGTGGCATAAAAGTGAGTACATTAAAGGCTAGAAGTACAAAGTTTTAGAAGGGCTTTCTTGCCACTTGCCAAAATTGGACATTAGAGTGGTACGTTCCGAGGTGGCATAAGTAGCGCCCATAATTTGATGTCGGACTTAAATGTCACCCAAGGCAAAAATGAAGCCATAGACAAGCGATGTAAAACGATATGCAATATGTTATGATCGAACTTAAAATGGCGACGCAGTATACAAAAAACTAAAAGGGCGGTATCTAGAGGCGTGGCAAAAAATTAAAAAAAAAATGTTCTGGAATTCTTTTCAACTAATCTTTAATCCTAGGGAGTGACTGGCTCATCTTTTTTTGTTTGCTTTAATTTAGTGAAAGTGAATGTATGAAAAATACTCTTAAAAATTTGCAAGGGAATTAAAAATACACGCAGCAATGAGAGTTGGTAACAAAAAATACACACATTCTTTATTTTATAATTTGAGCTTGGAATACGTAAATATGTACGAAAGATTTTGTATGCTTATTTCTTTATAATACAGTAGAATCGCGGAAAAGTTAACCCAAATGCTCCTAGGCTTGTTAAGTTTTTCAAACTTTTAACGTTTCTAAGCGTAAATTATAAAAATATGTTTTGTTAATTTCGATAATACACAAATTCCCAACAATAATATTTTTTTAATGTAAAAAATTTTTGGAAATCCCGGCAAGGTTTTCTTTTATGGAATCTCTAACGAAATTTTCAATAAGTATTTTTTTATTTTTTTTTATTGAATCTCTAACGATTTTCAATAAGTATGCATATCTTAATTTTAATAGCCATTTATTAGATATTTCAAAAGAAACATCTTGTTTACCGTATTCAATTACTTATTATTCTACATTCAATCCCAGCAGGTGCCAAAGACGAAACGTTTGACTTGATATGCGTGCGGTTGAATTATTAAAATGCCTTAGTAAATGCAATATTTATGTATATATTTATGTGTTTTATGAATCAAAATTCTATTCGATAATTTTTTACGAAAGCACGGACTTGTCGGGGAAAAGCCAGACTTCCTTATCTTTAAGATATTTCAACATACAACAAAAAGTTTTTAGGGAAGAATTTATTGGCTTTATTGTAAACGCATTTGAAGAGGCTTCAAAAGATATTGATTACGTTGATGTGTCAATTGATGCGAAGGCACTATCATCAATACTTCATAATGCTTTGACATATTTTGGTCTTGACCTTAAAAATTGTGTAGGAGATGGAATAGATGGGTGTCCTCTTATGCCAGCAGAAAATGGAGCTGTTCAAAATTTCTGGAAAAGCGACAAATGCGAAACAAACGCCTTGCTATTCCCATAAATCGAACAACTCAATTTCTAAAAGCAATAAAGTGCCATTAATACAAAAAGTTGTATCATTTGTTAAAGAAACAACAACATTTTTTAAATATAATCATCCCAAGCGAAAAACTGTTTTAGCAAAGTATTTGGGAGCCAAACTCTCTTCATTATACGTCTTTGCAAGAAAAAAATATCTGAGTGGAAAGGTGGAATCTCTACCTTTATATTAAGGAACTCACTTAGTACTTTTAAATTTATTTGCGGAATGTACATATTAAGTGTTCTACGTTTTGTAACACAGCCGCTTAGTATCATTTTACAAAAGCAAGATATAGATCTTCAGTATCAAGCCTTATCAAAATTTTAATCATGTGCCTTGAAGAAAAAAGTAATAAAGCCGAAGAACAATTTAAAGCGATTTTTGAAAAAGTTAAAGTTATTTGCGTTCAAATCGAGGTTCCAATCGAAAAGACAAGATTTGAACGAAATAATCACACTAAAAATGTTGAAGATTACTACCAAGTTGTAGGTTAGATTCCTCTTATTGAATTTATTTTAGAAGATCTCCTAGCAACTTTCCCAATAGATATCCCAAATGTATTGAACATACCTAAGCTTCTACCTCAAAGTGTAATCAAGTCATATACAGATACAAAACTGTTAAAACCACAATTAGCGGATGAGCGGATTATATTTGAATAAAGAATAACGTTGTAGATGCTTTAAGAAACTGTGATGAAGACATCTACCCAAATCTAAGAAAAATATTTTAAATTTTCGTTTCAACGCTCGTCAGCAAAGCTACGAGCGGTAGGTCATTTCCTACCCTTCGTCGAATAAAAACATGGCTCAGATCAACAATGGCAGAAGATAGACTGTAGTGTCTGAATTTGCCTCACAAGGAAATCATAAATTGCTTATTTAAAAAGATTAATGCATATTGAACTGATCTTATATTTTATTTAACCTTTTTGTTGAGTTTTTCTAATTATGGTTATGACTTTTTTTGGACAAAATTTCTTCATCCCATCACGCGAGCCTGAATGAACATCACTGATCTGAACTTGAGCCTGATCTATCAGATAACGTTGTAGATGCTTTAAGAAACTGTGATGAAGACATCTACCCAAATCTAAGAAAAATATTTCAAATTTTCGTTTCAATGCTCGTCAGTAAAGCTACGAGCGGGAGGTCATTTCCTACCCTTCGTAAAACATAAAAACATGGCTCAGATCAACAATGGCAGAAGATAGACTGTACTGTCTAAATTTGCCTCACAAGGAAATCATAAATTGCTTATTTAAAAAGATTAATGTATATTGAACTGATCTGATATTTTATTTAACCTTTTTGATGAGTTTTTTTAATTAGGGAAATGACTTTTTTTTGGACAAAATTTCTTCATCCCATCACGCAATGGGCAATTGCCCAATAAAATATGGAGCTTCCAACGAAGCAGGTTTGTAAGGGAGAAACATAAAAGTTTCGCTTACCGTTGCGCTTACGGAAGACATGAATTTTATATGGCGAGTTCCCACTTTGAAGCAATACATTTTTGACACATAAAGCGCATTATTCAGCGCACATAAAAATTGTTGGATGTAACGATCAGCTTTACACACTGAATGTTTTAATACAGTTATTTTTTAGTACTCTCCCTTACAAACCTGCTTCGTGGTAAGGGAATGCCGTAGCACTTGAAATTTGTGCGCTTATTTTTTTTAAGTGTACCTTTAGTGCTTCGCAAAATTATAAAATTTTTTATTGGGTTAGTATTGATAATGAAAATAATTTTTTTAGGCCATTTTGGCCAAAAAAGTTTCCGCACCAAATGCAATTTCTAAAACTCCTCAAAAAAATATTTTTTTTTTTAATTTCCATACACATTATATATGGTACATTTATTGTTTATATATGCTATATATTTTAGCCCCCATATTCATAAATGATTATAAAATTTAATAAATGTTTATTAAGGAAAATTTTCATAGAAAATTTGGTTTTCAAGCCTTTATTAAATTTAAAATATTTTTATGAATACAGGCATAAATACATAAAATAAGCAATCGTATAACAAAAATGTAAAGCTATTTTTTGGGTTTAATGAAATAAATTTTAAGTTTTAAGTGCGAGTTGATTTGCATAATGGAAAAATATCTTGTGCAACTTTCATAGCTCGTACCGCGCATTTATTACTACGCTGCTGAAAATTATCACTGTTTCATATATCCGCCAAAAAACTCATCTATCACCACATCTATCATTTGCCATTAAAATGTAGTTTATTAAAAAAACCGCGAAATAAAGTCGCGATTTTTTTTGGGCCCTTCTTCCGCACAAATGGTAAGATCTTGTTATATTCATGAAATTATTAGAAAATACTTAAAATTTTGTAATTAAATGTTAATTTTGTATAGTAAGGTAAAAATTGAAATTCAAAACTTTATCGCGTTTGGTGCAGAAACTTTATTCACGATCGCGAAAAAGTAATACATCATTTCTTGATATTTTTTCACGGTCTATACAGCTATGCGATGAAGAATTTGATATTCGCAAAATTTGCAAAAAGTACTTACCCTAATACACATATTGTTTTTAATAAACTTTTAAAAATTAATTTTTTACTTTTTTGTATCTTACAAAATTTCCCCCCTCCCCTCCCCCCTAAGGCTTAAGCTGGATCCGCGCCTGTTTGGGGTATTCACAAGGTGTGCTATCATGTTGTATTGTCATAATGTTCTAAAATTTTACAATGGTTTAAAAATATTGTTGTAGCTTTGTAAACAAAAAGTGTCTCAAATTTATAAAACTTTGCTCGCTATGTTTATTGTGCTGTCGTAATTAATCAGAAGAGACCTGCGCTGACCGGATGAGCCGAGCGGCAATGATTTTGTAGCCGTCGCCTATGATGGTATAGTTTTATCCAGCTAACATCCGAATTAAACCTGCGGCTAACAATTTTTGCAACAAAACACTTGCGTCGTCAAATTAGATCGGCTTATGACTCTGATGTTTGGAAAACAAACAAAATAAAATTTATTTGTGGTTTGCGTCTGAAAAATGGAAAATAGTCAGGAAAGATCCCATTAAATTAATTAATTCATGGGTTAGAATTAAAAAATATTTTGGTTTTAGCTAAATATTTTTTTTTTTTATATTTGTTTTAAATCAGCTGATCTAAATTCAAAATAACACACCTAATTATGAGGGTTTGTTCACAACAGTCGTATTTTTCATTTTATTATTTTAAGACATATGACTTTATGACACTTTGTGAATCCCCCAATTGTATTTTGACCGATTTAAACATTTTGGCAAGACGATTTATGTTGCAATAAGATATTTTTGGACCAAATTTTTTCTCTTAATACCAACAAAATAAAAGAAGGTGTGGAAACAAAGACTCTATTCCGGAAACATGTAGGTTTGTATGGGGGCCTTGTGAAATGATGGACCAATGCTCAATCAGTTGTCCTTTTAACAATTAAAACGTACATAAGTATAAAGCACATTTCATAAAATTCGCCATACAGCCAGCCAGCCGGACGGACAAACATCGGAAAAATAAGTTTTATAAGACTTATAAATCGTTCAGTATATTAAAGATGGGCCTTAAACACACATTAGCGCAAACGCATAAAGCCCACTTCTTTATTGTGAGGTGGGTATAACGAATGCTAAACTACATAAGTATTAAATCATTATTCTTAGTATTTACGAGTCATGATATGATATTAAGAAATTATGTTATAAAAAAGCTTTCAATATATGTTGATTGCTTAACAACGCTGTTTTAATATTAACATTAGCCTTCCATATCTAACAACGCGATTTTGGTGTTAATGCAGGTTAATTTCTTTCACGTAAAGACGGGCTTTTAAGCACATGTACACAAATTTGACATCAAGCATTTTTTATCGTGTCTAGATCTATTTTCTTTAAAAATTATAACCAATCACATCTAAAACTCCCAATATGAAATTTTGTAATTTCTTTAATCTATTACACTACGTCTACACCTAACGTGAAATGCAGTTAAAACATGAAGCTAAGACTTGCTGTCTAAATACCTACATATGTATATGTTTAGGTGGCGTACACAAAGTGATGTTAGAGCTATAACTTTTTATTAACATGCAGTCTACAACTGACATGAAATGCTTAACTTTAACACTAATATGATGTTAGTGTTAGGTATAGACTCATCATGTTTGAAGTTTCCTCATGTTATAACACGGTTGTTAATGCAAATGTTTTAACAACGCTCTTATAACTTCAAGTTATAACTGCAAATCATGTCAGTTGTAGACGGGCAGTAAGGTCCCATTAGCCGACCGTAAATGTATAAATGTAAATGTAATGTAAACAGCTGATCGTTTCTGCTATATGGAAAGCAATACAAATGCTTAACTGACTGTAATGTCACTTAACCGTAACGTTTCAACCTGTAGAAAATAGAATTTCATTACGAGGTTACGTGACAGTTGTAGATAGTGATGGGCTGCTTATATTTTAAATGCAATGCGGGTAAAATCACTGTTTTTGTTTGGTACTTTTTCAGTTATAATATCTGTGGACTTTTCACAAAATAAGTAACAATCTATACATATTTTCATTTATACAAATATATGCTTAGATGTATAAAATTAACAAATGTATACATATCCGCAAACAAACAAAGTCTGGTTTTTAATGGTATCAAAACATTGTTTAGGTGTATGCACATTTTGAAACTAATGTAAGAACATGTGTACGAATATGATATAATACATATTTGTTTTTTGTAAATCTGTAATATTAATATCAAATATTAAATTATTTATTTATTTATACATGCAAGACATACAGTTTTAATACTATTTAAATCACTTGGTATTTTTTTAAGTTGTGACCGAACCAAAAAATATTACGGAACGGGAGTAGCACCAAATTAGAGGTAATCAACTCTACTTTCGTAATCTTTAATCAAAATTTAAGAAATATAAATTTTTCTATTTTTAAAAAATTCTTTAAATTTTGGCTAGTGTATACGGGAGATATTTTTTTAAGTTGCGACCGAACCAAAAAAGATTACGGAACGGGAGTAGCACCAAATTAGAGGTAATTAACTCTACTTTCGTAGTCTTTAATCAAAATTTAAGAAATATACATTTTTCTATTTTTAAAAAATTCTTTAAATTTTGGCTAGTGCATCTGAAAGAGATTTTTTTAAGTTGTGACCGAACCAAAAAAGATTACGGAACGGGAGTAGCACCAAATTAGAGGTAATCAACTCTACTTTCGTAATCTTTAATCAAAATTTAAGAAATAGAAATTTTTCTATTTTTAAAAAATTCTTTAAATTTTGGCTAGTGCATCTGAAAGAGATTTTTTTAAGTTGTGACCGAACCAAAAAAGATTACGGAACGGGAGTAGCACCAAATTAGAGGTAATCAACTCTGCTTTTGTAATCTTTAATCAAAATTTAAGAAATATAAATTTTTCTATTTTTAAAAAATTCTTTAAATTTTGGCTAGTGTATACGGGAGATATTTTTTTAAGTTGCGACCGAACCAAAAAAGATTACGGAACGGGAGTAGCACCAAATTAGAGGTAATTAACTCTACTTTCGTAGTCTTTAATCAAAATTTAAGAAATATACATTTTTCTATTTTTAAAAAATTCTTTAAATTTTGGCTAGTGCATCTGAAAGAGATTTTTTTAAGTTGTGACCGAACCAAAAAAGATTACGGAACGGGAGTAGCACCAAATTAGAGGTAATCAACTCTACTTTCGTAATCTTTAATCAAAATTTAAGAAATAGAAATTTTTCTATTTTTAAAAAATTCTTTAAATTTTGGCTAGTGCATCTGAAAGAGATTTTTTTAAGTTGTGACCGAACCAAAAAAGATTACGGAACGGGAGTAGCACCAAATTAGAGGTAATCAACTCTGCTTTTGTAATCTTTAATCAAAATTTAAGAAATATAAATTTTTCTATTTTTAAAAAATTCTTTAAATTTTGGCTAGTGTATCTGAAAAAGATTTTTTTAAGTTGTGACCGAACCAAAAAAGATTACGGAACGGGAGTAGCACCAAATTAGAGGTAATTAACTCTACTTTCGTAATCTTTAATCAAAATTTAAGAAATATAAATTTTTCTATTTTTAAAAAATTCTTTAAATTTTGGCTAGTGCATCTGAAAGAGATTTTTTTAAGTTGTGACCGAACCAAAAAGATTACGGAACGGGAGTAGCACCAAATTAGAGGTAATTAACTCTACTTTCGTAATCTTTAATCAAAATATAAGAAATATAAATTTTTCTATTTTTAAAAAATTCTTTAAATTTTGGCTAGTGCATCTGAAAGAGATTTTTTTTAAGATGTGACCGAACCAAAAAAGATTACGGAACGGGAGTAGCACCAAATTAGAGGTAATCAACTCTACTTTCGTAATCTTTAATCAAAATATATGATCATGTCAGTTGTAGACGGGGAGTAATTTCCAATTTTGATCCTTGATAAAAGCACTGAAATTTATTCACTGGTTGCTTAGGACAGATCATCAGGAAACTTCATCCATATATAAGCAACAGTTTCACTTGTAACAATATTAAAGTTTAAAATATTAAAACTTAAACAAAAACAACAACAATAAACAATGAGTTTATTTTACATATCTTACTTCAATTGCCAATAAGCTCATAAATATAATGGAAAAATGTATAAAAGCTTCAGAGGTCCATAACTCGAAAATTATGCGTTTCCGAGACTTCCTTATATATACCTATCATTTTTATTTTTCAATTTCTATCACTCTAATTTTTATTTTGTAAATGAAAAAAATGTTTTCGTTATTAATAAGATATTATTATTTATTTAAAAAAAAAAATACATACCAATGCAAATATTTATTTTAATAAATTAATTTCATCTCCAATAAAAACTATAAATGGTAAAATAATTTTCTTTTATTAAAATTAATTTTTTTCAGTGTACAATTCATGTAGTAATCAGAGTTGCATTGTTTTGGCAATTTTTCTTTTTTAATCGATGATTAAGCCATGGAATTCAGCAATAGCTAACAGTATTAAGAAAATTTTCATATTTGTGCTGTGTGAAATTGTAACATTTTTGACAACGTAAAATTTTGACATAAAGAAAAAAACAATTACTAATAGTTTTGTAAAAATCAATAAATTAAACAAACGTTTACCAATAATCATTTCAATTATGTTGGAAATGAGATCGTCACAACTATTTGATGAATTCGTTCTGAGATATTAACAAATTTTATGAAATGTATGAAATTAGTTTTGTAACATATTTCTATACATATTTAATTTTTTTTATTTTAAACTATAGCAACAAGATTCATAAGACTGTAGCAATAATTTGTTTGAATTAAATTCGATATAGTATTTACATAAAGGCGATTTCTTTGCTGTGTTTTTATCATATTTTGGTAGGAAAAAGATTTTGCAATTTTTAAATTGTACTAAATTTGCACTGGAGTACTTTATTACTTTTGCACTGCTAATAGTAGTAAAAAAAAGTACAATTATACTACCAACTTTATCATCCCTGCTCAGAAATAAACTACGAACGAAAAGCAAAAGGAATTTGCGAGTACAGCAAAGTTCGTACTCCCCCGCTATTCTCTTTTCCCCTCCCTTCCATAAACTCAAGACTTTGCAAAGTAAACTTTGCCTGTCTAAAAGGGGACATACGAAACCAAAAAAACATGCAAATACAACATGCTTTTTGTTTTCACATTCTTTATGTTAAAATTTTCATTCAAAACTAAATAAAATTAATTTAAACGTCAGAAACTCTAGACTAAAATCCACTTTAGTTACATTTTTGTTCTAAAAATGAAAGTAAAATATATGAAATACTTTGGGAAGAAAAAAGAAGTAAAAACAAAATTGTTGCTCTGATTGTGAACAAAGTTTAATACAAATTAAATTTGATATTTAATCCGTTATAATAAATAAAAATAATTTTTAATTCGTCATTTTGCAAACCGACTCGAGCAATCCTGTAAGATCATCGGTAAGTAAGACAACATTAATATTTAATCGGAAATTTCTTTCATTTTATCTGTAAATCAAAAAAAGGTAAAACATTAAAATTTTTCTGTGCATATTTATTTTTATGCATAAAATAGTTTTTTAAGGTATAAATTAATAAAAATAATACTCCATTTCGTAATAAATTTCGATTTTTTTTATTGTTTTATTGGTTATGGTTTTTTGAAAATGTTTAATCAATATATTTTTAACCTATACATTGAGAAATGTAGTGGAAATCGCAAACTGTGCGCCAATTTTTTCACTTCATATTTTCTCCTTATAACCCTGACAGACATAGGATTTGTATACTAAACTAGCAGGGTATATGCTAGGGAATGGTAAATGGATTCCAAAATCGATTTTCGATTTTTCGATCGACTTTTTATATATAGGTTTTTAAATCGATTAATCGAACCTCAAAATAGATTTCAAAATCGTTTAATATTAATTTGCAAACTTTGTGTAAATTTTGAGATGCCATTTAGAGGAACAACAAGTGCATGTACATTTTACAAATTAAAATTGTATTCTTGTATAGTCAATCGGTCCTGTCACACAAATTAATTCCGATCGAAAGTGGAAGAGATTTCGTATCTTGCTTCACATAAAACGAAATCGCTTTTGATCGGAATTGATTTCTGTGACAAGTCTGAATGTATGGATAGTATTTCAAAGTATGTATTATGAAAATAGTTCCTGATCCGTGGCGACTGTTTGGCTGTTTTCCTAAACGTATGTTGCATTGTAGTAATACATGGCAATATGTTCTTAAATGCAACCATAAAAATTTTGACAATGCATTTAGTTCCGAAATGCAACTTTGTAGTTGTCACTGCGGAGAGAAAAGCAAATAAGGCAGTTAAAATAATGTAGATGCAAACCATATTCATATACAATACAAAGTAGGTGAAAATTTAAGTACACAATGCATCAACACGGTATTGATACATTATGAACACACGTTTAGGAAAACAGCCTTTCTTTGCTAAGTTACTATTCAGTAAGTAATAGAACACAAACGTTTGCACATCATTGATGTCAGAAAGATGCAGAGATATGTCCTTGTAATTTCGTATTTGATAGGATAAATTACATACTTTTTGTTTTTTCACTCTGCTTATAACTAGATTTAATTATCGTTCACTCAGTGGTCTGTTTGAATATTAGCGTATTTGTACAGGAATGCCATGGCTTAATTCACCTGTTGTGTTTCTATAATACATATCGATGCCTTACTTTCTCAACCTCGTATCTTAAAAAAATGTTTAGGAAAAAAAAACGTTTCATCTTTGTATACTTCGGTGTTTGGGTTAAAGTTAAAATGGAATTATTAAAGAATTGATTACATATATGTAAATTGTATTGAAATAATAAGTTGTTGCAGTATTAGAACACAAAAATAGCAGTCGTTTGATATGAAAAAGTCAAAACCGTTTTTTTAAGTTACGAGGTTGAGGAAGTAAGGCATCGATATGTTGATTTTCACCAAGCTGACTTTTATGTTTGGTTCGGTACGATATGTTTAGGACTGTTTTGTTCACTGCCCATTGATGACTTTAATTTCTGAAGAACAAGAGCCCATATATTGCAGTTGGAAGTATACCAAGGCTACTAATAGATAAATACCTCTAATTTGGTGCAACTCTACTTTCGTAATCTTTTTTGGTTCGGTCGCAACTTAAAAAAATATCTCCCGTATACACTAGCCAAAATTTAAAGAATTTTTTAAAAACAGAAAAATTTATATTTCTTAAATTTTGATTAAAGATTACGAAAGAAGAGTTAATTACCTCTAATTTGGTGCTACTCCCGTTCCGTAATCTCTTTTGGTTCGGTCGCAACTTAAAAAAATCTATCCCAGATACACTAGCCAAAATTTAAAGAATTTTTTAAAGATTACGAAAGTAGAGTTGATTACCTCTAATTTGGTGCTACTACCGTTCCGTAATCTTTTTTGGTTCGGTCACAACTTAAAAAAATCTCTTTCAGATGCACTAGCCAAAATTTAAAGAATTTTTTAAAAATGGAAAAATTTTGGTTAAAGATTACGAAAGTAGAGTTGATTTCCTCTAATTTGGTGCTACTCCCGTTCCGTAATCTCTTTTGGTTCGGTCGCAACTTAAAAAAATCTATCCCAGATACACTAGCCAAAATTTAAAGAATTTTTTAAAAATAGAAAAATTTATATATCTTAAATTTTGATTAAAGATTACGAAAGTAGAGTTGATTACATCTAATTTGGTGCCCCTCCCGTTCCGTAATCTTTTTTGGTTCGGCCGCAATTTAAAAAATCTCTCCCATACACACCGCTTAAAATTAAGAAAAAAATTAAATAAAAACGTAGCTGAGCTACGCGTAGCTTAAATATGCGTAGCTGAGCTACGTTTTTAATCAGCTACGCGTAGCTCAGCTACGTTTTTAATAACGTAACGTTTTACGTCATAAAACATATTTAACTCGGCGTATTTATCTTCACCCACTTGTTTTATGTATACTAATAGTGAAAGGCCAATGTTCTCGGCATGCGGCTGCGGGCGATAATAGCATTGCCATTGTAAAAATGTAAGCATTGTTGACAAAAATGTTCATACAAAAAAAAGACATCACAAAAATTAAGACTTGGTATTACTTGGAAAAGATTCCGCACGGCAAATTTGAATTTTTTCAACTTTTGTTTTAAGCCGCGTGAAGTAGACGTTGCCATACACACACATAATCATTTAACAAAAGAAATTTAAAAAACATTACAAATGAAGTAGAAAAATAATCCAATTTGATAAGTTAATTGTTATTATGTTCAAATAAATCGTATTTTTTATAGATTGAACATTTTTTAACAGCTTATTCAACATTTGCCGCTTTAAAATGTGCCACTTTCATTTGCCTTACAAAAAAATTTCAAGCGAAAAACTAAACAGCTGATCGCCGCCCGCAGTCGCATGCCGCGTACATTGGCCTTCCACTATAATGCTTTTTTGTTTTTGGTTGTGAAAAACAGCTGACACGTTCTTACATGTTCTATAAGTGCACAAACGAGCTTACAGAACGTTACGGTACTTTACATTGCATTTAATTACATTTACGGTCGGCTAAAGCGGCATTTATTTTCAGTTTGTTGCCGCTTAAATAGATATAATGATACAGTTTTTAAGGGTTGTTGATAATAAGAAAAGTGGATTTTGTACATAAATGTTTATTTTATGCTTATATTTTCTATTTACGCTAATATTTTTCACAAAAAACAAAGTATTAGGGGTGTTATGGAAATCGAAAACGCAAAAATTTTAAACGATTTTAAGGATTTCTGTAATAAAAGAACTTTATGACAAAAATTATACAAATATTTCTTTATTAAACAGAATTTTATCACAGAAATTATAAAAATTACATTCAATGAGTATGAAAAACAACTTCCAAATTCTAGCGTTTTCGATTTCCAAAACAACTCTGTATATTATGTACAGAGTCAATTAATGTTATAAAAGAGTTTTCAAAAGAAATGTTTTAACAGTCATGTTCAAGCTTTAACATGAGCGGTCTACACTTAACATTAACTTGGAAGTTAGTATCAAAGCTAGGTGTAGACGGCAAGTTATTTAAATTTAAGCCCATAATAAGGAATTTTAGACAATAGGTGTTTAAATTGATACCGACATAAACTTAAATTTGTAAAGTATATTTTAACAGTGCTCATATACACAATATATTTGAATATAAACGTATTTATGGGGTTTAAAATGTTTTATAAAAAAAGAAAATAAATTATGATATTTCAACAGAGTTGTTTCACCCACCAAGAAGATTTTGTTGCGGTGTAAACGTTAATATTATTTACCCATAATTAAATATTGACAGTTCGGTTTTCTTCTGTTGGGTTAAAAACAAGATCGTAATTGCAACCAAATATTCAAGGCAGCAATGAATAAAATTTTAAAAAAAAACAGAAAGAACAAATGTAAATGCAAATTATATTTGTTTGTTTTTTTGTTGATCATCAATAACAAAATGCAAGTATAATAGAAATAAATTATATTAGCAAACAAAAGTATTAATTTTAAAATAAACCAACCATGTACAAGCTAAAATTGCAAATAATTTTCGTTTCCGTTTCCTCGAACCACTCAAACTCACAAACCCAAGGTTACTCATGTTTAATGCAATTTAATTTTTAGTCCTCGGAGGCATTATGGATATTTTACAAATTATTGTACTAAAAGGTGTGACAGGCAGGCAAATGAGACATGTGTTGAGTTGAAAATTCCATTTGTAAATAAATATGTACGAACATGACTATTTTCATGTTAAATTGTCACATATTGTTTAAAATGTATTAGGTTAAGGTAATTTATAACTGAGAATGTAAATGAACATTCAATTTACTTAATAAAATGTTTGGATAAAAATTTGAAAAATATCTTATTTGCACGTGCATTCTCTGTACATACATACATACATATATGGAAGGAAATATGTATGTATAAAAAGTTTCTGCTGTTTTGTGCTTTAAAAAAAATTAAATTTATAAAAATCAATAGAATTTATATGTATGTATGCATATTCACTTTTTATACCTTCGCGACGCGTCGGGTGGTTACTGGTATGCCACATGGCACATTTTTTACAAAAAATAAGTTATATATTAGTTATATATAATAAATGTGCCCGCTGTATAAAACCTAAATCCATTTTTTTTTAAATTCCTCGAAAATATTAAGAGACATTGAGTACCAAAATTAGCTCGTATCCACAATTTTAGAGTTATCAAAGACCCCTTTCACAATCGGCAAGTTACTTGTGCAACTCTTGGTTTGTAGACGTCAGCGGTAAGGTCAGGGTAAGGAAAAAATATTTTTACAGACATTGTTGTACTCGGCAAGTAACCTACGCAACTAACTTGCCGAGTCTGAAAGGTGTCTTAGCAAAGTTTTGTTTCATTCGCAGTGTTGCCACTTCGTTTTTAATTACCCGAATCGGGTGTAATTTTCACCGCCGTGGGTAGAGCGTGGGTAATTAATTTCAGGTGTAGATCAGGTATAAATTGAAATCCTTTTGTTGTAAACGCAATATATTGTTTCAACGTAAATGATATACTTATTAGAAGTTTGTCATATGAGACAAAATGACGAATGTTTCCGATATCAGAAGGGCAATTATACTTAAAAACTAAACCAGTATGGGCTCGAAGATTTCGATAAATATAAGCTTTATAGTGATTTGGAACCCGAAGTTCAATGGAGAAAAGTATTCAAACTAAAAAATAACCTGGAGGAAGATATGTTTACAATATTATAACACCCAGTCTACAACAGACATGAAATGCTTAACATTAACACAAATATGATGATAGCGTTACATGCAGTCTACAACTGACATGAAATGCTTAACTTTAACACTAATATGATGATAGGGTTAGGTATAGACTCATCATGTTAGAAGTTTTCTCATGTTATAACACGGTTGTTAATGCAAATGTTTTAACAGCAAGTTATAAGAGACAATCATGTCAGTTGTAGACGGGCGGTTAGATAACACATCATCATGTTAGAGGGTGGCTGAGTTCCTTAACATCATAATACTTTGCAGTCAAAGTCAAAAAAGTATCATGGAGTTTAACTACACAGAAAAAATTATTGCCGAATTATTTTCAAACAAACGCTTGTTTGAAAATTTTTTTAATTTCTACAAATTTTTTTACTGATCCAATTAAAATTTTTGTTTGTAAAAAAATTTCACTCTTTTTAAACAACAGAAACAACAATAACATTATAAGAAACAAAAAAAATTTTTTGGTTGGTTTCAAAGTTGGTTTAAAAAAACCAAAATCCCGTATCCAATTTTTTCAAACTGTTTGCTTAAATACATCAAATACAAAAATATAATGATGACGAAAAACATATCGAGTCGGTCTGTCGCCGTTTTTGGGTTACATTTCTTCTTCATTAGCAAAGGAAAGGATACAGCAACAGTGAGTGATGATGAAAAACATTGTGTGTATAAAAAAAGACTTCGTTCAAAAATTATTTCAACAAAAAAATGTGTCTCAAATCCAGCCGGCCGCTCTGCTCTCTCTGCCATCATCTTCTAATACAGTGCCTGCTTGTGTGCGCATCATTGCTTGTGCAAAAACCTTTTTTTTTTTTTAATTTTGAAATTTAGTATATGAATTTCAATAAACTTTTTGTTTGATTCAGTTAAATTATTTGTTTAAAAAAATCAGTGTTTTTTTTTCAATAAACAAAATGCAAATAAATTGTTTGAATATGCGAATTTGTTTATACGACCGATTTCAGAGAAAAAATTGTTTGATTCTACAAATTTTTTGTTTGAATTGGAAAAATTATTTTTTCTGTGTATATCTAGTTTGATTATTGTGTACGCATCGATATTGTTTTTAGTGAACTTTGGTACAGATAACATTGTAAAATTTTTCACGGTTGCTTGGTAGAAAGCACTTAAAAAAACGAGTTGCTTTGCAACTGATGTTTTGGAACTCACCCGGTTTCTCACGTTATAATACGGTTGTTAATGCAAATGACTCCCTTATTTCAACATAGCCATATCCCAATCTTGGTAAAGTGCGATTAAAGTTTTCAAAATTTATTTTTATATACTGATTTGAAAAAATATATTTTGTTATAATTTAGGCTTTGTTTGAGATATAACACTGATTTTTTGTACATATAATAAAAAAATGAGCTATAATGATGAAGAACAAACTTTTTGTCAAGTGTTAAAAACAGGAAAGGGCATTTCATAAACAAATTAAGTTTTTTAAGCACTGCCTACCTGAAATAAATATTTTTTGTTTGATTCCAAAAGATTTTGTTATTCGTGCTTAATTACCAGTTTTTATTCTTGACAAAAACACTTGAAATTTATTGTTGATGGGATAAGCTATTCCTATGCGCATTTCACTGGTTGCTTAGGCCAGATCATCAGGAAACCTCATCCATAAAGATTTTAGACAAACTAAAGATATTAAACCAAATAAAACTGTTAAACGTATAAGAATTATAGCAACAGTTCTACTTGTAATAATTCAAAGTTTAAACAAAACACATCAACAATAAACAATAGTGGGTGTATCTCATCTAACATTCCCCACTACAATTAGTTGAAATTATCTCAACATTAATTGTAGTTGTAAGTAGGTTAAGAAAAACAACAACATAAAACCAGGGTTTAAAAGCACCCATCAGCTGGCTGCTTTTTATTTTTGCTTTTGCCACTGCTTTTGAAATTTTTAATTTTTTTTCCGATAGCCAATGTTTTGTTTTTCGTTTGTGCAAAAAAGCAAATCTCCTATTTTGAATATTTTTATTTTCTGACAACTGCTTTTTTACCAGCCAGCGACAAAAATGGACAACCACATAAAAAGCAAAAGCTAAAAAAAATTATTTCGCCTTTTGCTTTTTTACTTTTTCCTGAAAGAAGAGCTAGTTAAAAAAGACAAACAAAAAAAAAAAAAAAATCTAAAGTTCAAAGAACAAAAATTCTTCTCTGGCTGGTAATAACAAAAAGCCGCTGAAGTGTGTGCTAAAAGCAGTCTGAGCAGAGCTATTCACCCCTATCGTGAATTATTTTCCCCTCGTAATTTTTCCCCTTTTCACATATTTGCGATCATGAACAACTCCCATTAAAAAATGTAATTCAAAGAAGAATAATAACGTGAAAAAATGTTCACGGGAATAAAATTCCCCTTATCGTGAAAAATTTTTTCCCTCGTAATTTGTTCACATTTCCCTAAGATTTTCTCACTTTATTTTTGCTAGGGAACAGAACATGTATGTAAGTAGTTCCTCCTATAAATCAAATATTAAGTGTTAATAAAGTTAATGACAAACAAACCGATATATTGTTCAACAAAATGCAACACAATAGGTCGATTGACTGCGGATTTGTAAAGCTTTCGACAGACTTGGTGGCAGAATTTTGGAAAATATTTTACTACATAAAATTTAAAAATTGCATAAAACTAACGTTGTAATCAAACTATCTCTACAATACTAAATATTTTGCTTTATTGTTTAAACTTTTCTTTAAACTAAGTGTATACTTGTATATTTTTGAACATAAATTTCATTGATTTTTAATTTTTTTAATCTTTCTTCTTTTTTTTACAATCACTGGAACTGATAGCGTGAAAAATTTTTCACACGAGATTCACGATTGCTTTTTCCCCTTCGAGGGGAATGAAAATTTCATGGGAACAAAAATTCCACTTGTTATTCACGATAGGGGTGATTAGCTCTGCAAAAAGGCAGATTACAACGAAAAAATACTGATCAGTGTACAAGCAACATGGTTTTTTTTCATGGTGGTGAGGAAAAATAAATTTTTGCCTTTCTTCAGTAATGTTGTAGTAATGTTGTTGTTGCTCGACAGTTTGCATGACTATAGAACAAAATGTGTGTGTGTGTATTTTGGTTTTTTTTAAATATTTTTAGTAAAGGCAACCAGCCAAAGTGTTGGATTTTTTATTGTATAGAAACAAAAACAAATTCTTGTTGTATTTGTTTTGCATGAAAAATATCACTTGTCTTCGTCGATCATGTGCCTTTCAGCAACCTTTCCGCTGCTTTTATCTCCTATTTTGCGGCTATTAGCATGCAGTGGTTTTTGATTTGGCGGCTGTTTGACAGAATCTTTTTGTTTCATTCTCTTTCCTACATATTTTCTTTAACAACAGAAAAGTTATTGCCGTTGCTTTTTGAGTTCCATCAAATAAGAAATTTTTGCTATTGTTAAAAAAGCAATATTTGGAAAAAGCAGTGTCCATTAAAAGGTTACTTTTCAAAAACAGTGTGTTTATTTTGCTGCTGCTTTTGAAAAGTGTGGGCTTTTTTAGCAGTGGAACTTGTCGGCTTTTTATTTTTGATTTTTTTTTTAATAGGAAAAAGGCAAAATTTGGCTGCTTTTGCTAATATGGCGATAGCATTTTAAACCCTGCATAAAACAACCCACTGTTTTTTTTTTATTGAAATACCCTTTTCTTGACCCCTTTTTTCTGTAAAATCCCCTTTTTGTGACCCTTTTCGAAAATTTTCAACGGTAACCCTGATGCGCATATGTTTTTCCATTACCTACTGTACAGACCCGGTTTGCTGAAATTTGCGTACAATTCTCCTGATTGTGGAAACATTTGGTCGATTATGCTGACCAAAAAAATCACGATGTGCACGAAATGCATTTTGATTGAACGCCCATTTTCGGAAAAAGGCTTTAACAATCTTAACGAGCTGCTCAATTGTGTATCTCTCAATGATAGAAGTTCTTAAATACTGAAACAAAGAAAGGTAAATTTAAGTTGCGCAAAAAACTTGACGTTAAGGTGACTCACAATTATCGTGGATTATAGTTTAACTACCCTTTATTATATATTTATCAATTTAAAAATAAAATACATATATTTTCATTGAAAATAAATTCATAGTAACATTGTTCATTTCTGGAATAAAAGGTAAATAAAAGGTTGTTATCCTGAACGTTCTATAAAGTTTTATTTCCTAAGCTAAAAAAGATTTTTCGAAAGGAAATTGATACTTGGTGGTAAATTAAAGTGGTCTCAAACTTTACACTTTGTGTTTTGCACAAAAATTCTAATGGATCGTAGTTAGGGTTGCCAGACGGCCTGGATTGACCATTTGCCCAGTTAAAAAACTTTATTTAATTTTGAAAAATATACTATACTAAGAAAAATTGTAAGGAAACAATTTCTATTTTGTCGACAAATATTCCAATTAATGAGATAGAGGTCCTTTTTTTTCAAAAATGCGATAAAAATAACGTACAAACTTATATAAATTGATCTCGTTTGTTAGTAATGCCATCTAGCAATACTTTTTGTGCATGCACTTGAGGTATTTCTGATAATCTTTATACACAAGAATCCATTCATATGACCGAATAAAGGCTACAATTTTAATAATACTAAATTTTGATGAAAGTTGCAAAATGTTTCAAACATTTTTGCTTACAACTAGTAATACTAGTAGTAGAGTTATTAAATTCTTCAAATAACAATACAAAAAAAAAAAAAAAAATTCGAATTAGAGTGAAATCAAAATCGAACAAACTTTAAAAACGATCCAGTGTTTAAAGTTCATTAAATAATTTTGTTTTATATATTTCATACCATGATACAAATACAGAAGGTAGTTCCACTCTCTCTTTTTATCGCCATATTAACGTTCTGACGTTTATGGGAATTAACAAAATTAGTGCTACCATATTTCATTAAATAATCCAGTTTTCCTGTTTTTGTTTTATTTATTTTTTGAAGTTTAAGAAAATTTAATATTAATTTACAAAAGATTGAATAAAATTTATATTAAAAGACTGAATATTTTTGTAAATAAATAAAAAAAACTAAAAAACAAATATGTATTTTAATAAGATAAAAAAACTGCAGCTTCAAGAAATATGGAATTATAAATATCAGCCACCGATAAATTTACTTAAAAGTATTGTGAAGCTCGAAATTTCGCAAGAGCAGATATATACCTATTTACATATGTATGTACGTTTTGATGCGAAAAAGTTTGTGCAAATGTGTGTAACACATAAAAATATTGGTTTTAGAGTCTAGGCTCTAAACCAGTTATGTCCAACTCATATGCACATTGTGCGAGCTTTCACAAAATAGCTGTAGTGCTTTCACATCGACGAGAGCACAACAGCCAATCAACTCGCGGTGAAAACAATGGTTGCTGCTTACTTTGCAAAGAAACAACAACAAATTGTAAGAGCCATTTACCGCAAATGCAAATATCAAGGTATATGTATTTGGACGTAACTACTCTAGACCCATAATCGCTTTTAAAATCGATCTAACGATATCCGGCTGGCTATATGACCATATAAACATTGTACGCAAAATTGTGACGAACAAAGTACACAATTTCGGAGATAATATTAAATTGGTTATAAACATTTTAACTGACACAAGCCTTTTGAAAATGGTGCAAATCGGTTTATAATTTCAATATGAATCATCCTATCAAAGTTTTTTCAAAGTGGTGCTTATTTGATAAAAGGTTTTACTAAACACCACTCCTAAAAATACATAGCTTTTATATTTATAGCTTCCATATTAATGTATTGGTATATATAATGATAGTGATAAGCAATTTGGATATGAGAACTTTCGTATTTAAATTTCTAACAAAACATTGAAAGACCAAAAGAAATTGGTTTGCACTGTCAAAGTCAGCAGCATTTTTCCGCCACGTGTAGAGAATTCGCCTTGGTATTATATGGCCAAGTAAACATTCTTACTTGTTTAAAATTTATTTAGTAATAATTAAACACAATTAAACTAAAATCTAAATAAAATATGGATAATTTTTAATACAAATAACACATTTTAACTAATAATTTCCAAAAAGAAATTTGTTGTATTTTTTATATGTGGCAACGCTTTTTTAATTTTTCCAAAAAAATTTACTTCAAATAATTCCGATAAACTTAAAAAAAAATATTGTGAGAGAGAAGTGGAACTACCTTGTATATTTGTATCATGCTTCATACTATGAGTACATCTTATCTTTATTAGAACTTACCTCAAAATAAAAAACGACGTTAATTTAAACAAAAATTTAACTGGAAGTCTCTATTGATTTGAATTTCACTCGATTCGTAACATGGATGTTTATGTACTTTTTTATTTGCTTTAATTTAATATATACCAAGTTGAATTTATAAAAACGGTGGCAGCAATACTACAACAAAACAAAAACCATAGAAACAGCTGATGTTAACATCTCGATATGTCAACTATTTATAAATAATATATTATGTAACCAAAACAAATTGGTTCCAACTGTCAAAGTCAGCAGACTTTTCGCTGCCACTGGTAGCAAATTCGCCCTGATTATAATTTTGTAATATGATATAAGACTAAATTTAAAGTGTTATGTTTGTTTGCTTTTTAATTTTTTTTTTATTATTGCAAAATAAAATCTGAAGTAAAATTTTTTTATTTTCTTATAGTTAGGTACTTTTTCAAATTGTCCAGTTATTTTTTTAAAATCCAGGTGAATTTTTTCTATTGTCCAGTTATTTGACTTTTGATATCTGGCAACCCAAGTCGTAGTTCTTATTCTATTGTAAAGCACTAAAGCACTAATAAGAACGTTTTTAAATGCTGCTTTCTATTATTTTATGATACAAACCGATACAAGTACCGATACAAGTAAGTATCGATACTTTTTTTCGATACTAAGTAGGTATCGATACTTTACGAGCGATACCACATCGAGTAAAAGTATCGATACCTTAGAAGTATCGTTTCATTCCTAATTATAAGCCTTCTCCTATATTCGTAAATTTTGACAGAGTGTACAATTACATATGAAATTTACATCTGATAAACCCTCTGCAAAATACACACCGTGTTAAAATACCGTTATTAACACGAAACGTTTGTACAAATGTAAAAATTTGACATGTTTGCCAAGTTTTTTATCTGTGCGGTTTATTGCCTTTTTAATGAAAACAAAATGAAAATTTGTTTCATACACAGATATTTTTATTTTGTTTTACAACCAGTAAAATATTTTTTTTTTTTATTTATAAAAGAAAATTACCTTTTCGATTTAACGATTTGCCCTGACATTATATCGTACGTTAAACCCAAAACAACTGTTTTTAATATTATTGTTAGTGATTTTTACCTACGCAAAATCTAGTACTTACGAGACTTCGAGCCAAATCTAGTTGTTTTAAACTAGATTTCCCATACAAAACAAAATCTACTTTGTGACTACCCAGCCAGCAAAATAATCCGACGTCGTTCAGATATCTGAGAGAAACGTCGGCAAAAAAGTCGGAATCGTATACGAATTCTGTCAGATTTCTGACCCAAAAACGAATGAAGTGGTTGACACGAATTCTGACAGACATGTCGTGGGAAAGTCTGGTTTTTTGTCGGCATTTCTGATAGATATCTTACAGAAATCTAATAAAAAAGGCATGGGAAGTTCTGATGTGTTAGCCGAGATTTTTTGCTTTCTAACTGATAGCGGAAAGACATAATTTTATTGCAAAATATGTACATAATTATACATTTTACACGTTCGTACCTTTTTTATGCTTTTTTTCTTGAACAAATAAAATTAAAATTATTTCCAACTGAATGACAATTCGTCAGCTCAGAATTGGTTTGGCGCATATGCCAAAAAGTCGGAGTGGAGAAAAACGACAAAGAAGATTTACATGAAGATTTCTCAAAATGTACCCGATAGAATTTTTTAATATTTTTACCACTGCTTCCGGTATATGTTTTGAAGAAAAATGTAAATTTTTGCGCACTTTCATGAATAAAGTTAGAATTTAATAGTATTTTTTTGAAAATAAAAAATATTGTTTTGTGCCGCATACGCCACTTTTTTAAATTAAAAAAGTGGCTTTTTGTGCTGCATACGTATACTTATTGCTGTGTAACTTGTTGTTGAGATGAATTTTTTTTATAGTTTTTTTATTTGATTTTACTTTACAAAAACAGAAAAAACAGTTCTACTGTTAAGAAAAGTTACATAAAAAGCCACAAATTAAACAACTTAAATAATGCAAAAGTAAAAAGAAATTTTAAAACTTTTAATACTGAGTAAATTTTTATAATAAGCTTTATCAACACGTGGAAGAAATATAAGCAAGTCTTTTATGTCTCTATTTTTATCGCTGGAAATAAATGATGGTTTCGATATTTTCAAAACATTCGTCAACAAATTCTCAGGAGTTTTCAAACAATTTTTTGATGCAGACTTAACCAAAATTGCATTTTTATATTTTTCCTCTCTGGTAGAAGTTTTATAATTTATACATAAATCATTATTTTAACTGTATAGAAGTACTTAAATTTTAGCAAAAGGTACTTTTCGAAAGTCCATTTTATTTCCTTCCAACGAGTATGTGCGAAAATTTTCCGGAAGCATTTCCATAACTTTAAGTTTTGTTTTATTATTTGGCATTGTTTTAAGCAAATTTAGTAAATGAAGAGGACTATGAATTTCAATATTCTTTAAGTACCGGTCAATAACACCATGGACACAGTCCACTTCTTGAATTAAAGAATGTTCTGGTTCTGAAGACTTTTGTATTACGGCATCAATATTATTTTGTTTAAAGAACATTTTGATTGCGGTTGCGTTAATTTGATTTTTATTTTGAGGTACGCAAGAATCGCTCCAAAATGTCAAAGTTTTAATTAGTGGATAATCTTTTATTAATTCATTTAAATTTTAATTAAAGCACTAGCAATGTCGTTACCACTCCGACCGCTATGAGCTTCCGTCCACAAGGCACAATAAGTAAAAGTTAGTATATTTGGCATAATAATGGTTGCTGTTAGATTGTACATATTCAATTTTCGTTTGTTGTAAAATGTTGAAGCATTTCCCTTAGGTAGCCTAAAAACACTTTGCATATCATAGCAAACCGTACACTTGGTTGGGTCCATTATTTTATAAAACTATTTTTCACAAATTAATTTTCTTGTTGTCATTTTATTTTGCTTTAATTATATTTTTTCTTACGGCAATGCAGCAAAGCAACAGTTAAATTTATTTTGTACGTTTTTGTATGAAGAATTTGCTGCAATCGCCAAACAATGGCTTGTAGAGCAAAACAGTACTTAAAAAATTTTGAAACAGTTGATATGCAGCAAAATTAATGCTTTATATCTCAGAAACCATAAAAATTTTCGCGAAACAGGTTTTTGATTTAGAAAGAGGGTATTAAAAAAATATATTCCTCATACCTAACTCATTTTTTTTAAAAATGGTCGGTAGGCCAAACCAGTAATGAGCTGACGAATTGTCCTTATTTTAAAAAAATAATAAGTTTCTTTAGACAAATCTGAATGAATTCCGTCGGAATTCTATTGGACATATCTGTACATAAATTCCCCCCGATATATCCATGCGAAATCGATCAGAAATCGGCCAGACAGTAAGAATATTCAATGGCTGACAGAAATCTGAACGAAATCTCTAAGAATGAAGTCAGACATTTGCTGGCTGGGTAGATTTCGACAAAATCTACTCAAAATCTAGTAGTATGTACGTAATGATGCAACTATGGTTTTTTCAATAAAGCATTAAAAATACTTCCCTCCACAGGAAAAAATGGCATTAAAAAAAAACAAAACAAAAATTGTTAAAAAAAAAATTTTAAAGTTTTTTAAAAATTGTAAAAAAATAAATAAAGACGAATAATATTGATAAAATAAATATCGCTGATTATTAATAAGAGGCAATGCAAATGTTTTTAATGTATATTTCTTTTTGTGTTTGTATGTGTAACGTAATAACTTTTAGTCAGTTGTTTTGTTATAAAGTTTATAACAAAACAACTTATAATATAAACACAAAATCTCGCTTATGTCAAAAAAGTATAATGTAAACGCACTAGATTTCGAAGAAGATTTTAAATCAAATCTACAAGATTTCGACCTAATGTTAATGTAGTATTAAACAAGCCTTACATATATGATCGTTAAGGTCAAGTTCTCAAATCGAGTACAAAATATTAAATAATTTCTTTATTTTGTTCAGCTCACCGCATAGGAAAGCACGCTTCATATAGCCAGGGCTGTCAGATATGGCGATTTCTCGCCAAACGTGGCGATTTTGAAAAGTGTTTGGCGATGGGATTTTCCATTTGGCGACTGGCGACTTTTATGGCGATTTCTGAAATAACTGGCGATTAACTTGGCTATTTTTACCAGTTATATTATTTCGGCAATTTTCTTTAACAACTTGTCATTTTTGTTTTCATTACTAATATAAAAAAACATATTAAGTAAATTTTATATTCAGTCACTATTTAATTATAATAGTATGTAGGTGTACGATCTTATAGACTTGTTTACTTAATTTAAGTTTTTAACTGAATACATATCGCTCATTTGCTGCAAGACCGGCATAACTCAAAAAAATCCATTTCGAGATAAACGCATTTTAAGTTTTTGATTTGCTCTAACTACTTAGAAAAAAGAAGACACATTCTCTTCAAACTGGGAAAGTATAAAAGATATAAAAATGAATTTAATACACAATACAAAGAAAAACAAAGCGAACAATTCTGCATCTCTAACTCCAAAATTTCATTTTTTGAGTTATGCCGGTCTTGCAGCAAATGAGCGATACATGATCTCCATTTTATGTTATTAAAAAAAATAACAGAAACAAAACAAAATTTACTTCGGCGACTTTTTTGTATTTTTTCTCAGTTTTTGGCGATTTTTGACTGAAAAATTATACTAGCGTTTTTTGTATGCAAAATTTAATTAAAAGAAAAGAAAATTTTACAAAAACTGAACAAAATCGAAGTTTGGCGATTTTTGGCGATTTATGACATCCGGTTTGGCGATGGAGCTCAAAAAAATCTGACAACCCTGCATATAGCCATTTTACATAGTCTGGGCTTACACAATAAAAGTTTCCTTTCAGAGAGTCTGACTTTATCGGTAAGAGGGGAAGAGAACAGGCTATTATCCTCTCCCCTTTCACCTATATACTCAAACTTTTTTAAATAAAACTTTCATAGTGTGAACCCATACCTACATACATATACATATGCACATTATCTTCATTACCGATGAAATTCTACCTAAAATAATTTTTTTACGATACAAATTCGTCTCATTTTGCATACTGAAACTTTCAAATCCTTAATAGCCTCCCTATGATTTAAGATTAGAGTTATTATTTTGCAACACATACTATTGTTGAAATTAAAATCAATAATTTTTATAATATTTTATTTTCTACCTTCAATCTTTTAAATATTTTGTGGAAACCACAAAATAATAACAAATTTAAAAATGCGTATACAATTTCACGCCATTTTGTTGGAAGAAAAATTGTCGTAAACCTCTGCCAACAAAAGCCTTAAAAAAGGTGAAGTAAAAGTAATAAAAAAAAACTTAGAAAAAATGAGAATTTTTATTACCTCGTTTACATAAAATAAAAAGAAAATTAAGCAAAACCTTTTTTCTTAATCAAAAGGACCCAAAAAGAAGGTGTTTTTTAAGCCGATAGAATTTGAAATAGAATAAATTTTGGACCAAAAATGTTTTTTATTCGAAAGATCAATACATGGTATAAACATTTAGAAATATTATCAGCCCAATTCCCCGGGAGTTATTTCCCTTTTCCCATTTTTACAATTGAATGAAACTAGGAAAAATACGAGAAGGGAGAAAACTCCCAGGGAATTTTTATTCATAAGTGGGCTGTATTTCTAATTTTGGGCTACTTTTTAAAGCATCACGTGCCGTTTGTCCCAAAGCGTGTACATATACCGCACAAAATGGTGCATTCTTTACTGTTTGTTGTGAATTAGTCTCACTCTTTATGCGGCAAATTTTGTTATGCACAACCCAGTTAAGCCAAAAATGGGCCTCATTGCTAAACACAATTTTTCGTTGCACGAATCGATGATTAATTTGAAAAGTGGGTTCAAGACTGAATCTATTCATAAAGATTTATTCGAGTATACTAATCATAAATGTCGAAAAATAAGCGCAGTATGACAACTCGTTTGACAGTTAACCTTTTTCGAAAGTTATATTTGGCCTAAAAACACACCCTTTATATACAAAAAAAAAAATTGTTTTTATTCGCATTGTTAAAGAACACAGCTCAGTGACAAATTAAAGGCATCAGGTTTTCTTTAATAAAAAAGGGAAAATGGTTAAAAATGCAAAAGGGATAAAGATGAATGTCAATAAAAACTTCCTGATGACCTTTTTATATGTTAAACCTTTAAGTGTTAATAAATTTACACTGATTGGTGCGAGAGATTTCTTCAAACGTCATTGAACATACATTGAACACGTTTGTTAATCCTGCAGGCGTCTTGTTTTATGAATGAGTGAATAAGCAAGTGTATAATAATTGTTATGTATTTAATCTGTCTCAATCGTTGTCTTCTTTTAACAAGTTCAATGCCTTGTGTCATCTTGAAAAAAAGAACAAACAAAAAGCGAATAAAAAAAAATCTTAAGGACACTTTAGAACAAAAAGAAAAATATATTAAGGCGAATAATACTGCATTCCATAGCTTAACTTTTTGTTAAAGTTGATTTGTCTGTCTTCTCTTTGTTGTTATTTCTGTGTAATTTATTTATGAATAAATTACAAATGATGTTTATAAAATATTTTGCTCAGACTCGTAATAAAATAATTAATATGAACAAAAATAATTTTATGTTCATTAGATCCATTACATTTTCACGGAGAATTAAAGAAATGAATTGATTGAACGTAATAAAAATATGTATTGCAAAATTATATTTTTTTGCTGCGTTTTCGTAGTTCTTTTAAGATGGCTAGACACGATCAAAATACTTGCTGTCAAATTTGTGTACGAGTGCTTGTTGTTTTACTTCACACATGCTTGATGAACTGTCATGCTTTCATTTTGTTTTGAGTCTAATTTTGTGCTGTCAGTATCATAATTTATGTATGTATGTATATAAACAACATCAAGAAATTATTTATCTAGGAGTTTTGCAAAAATAGTTTGTGCAAAATACTTTTTTCATAGTCTCCGGAAGATTTCGTTTATAGTATAGGATGTTTTTTTTAGCTGCATGAGAACTTTAAATGATAATATAAAACAGAAATATTGTTGGAATAAATTTTTTTTATTATAATATGGTAGATAATTAAATGGCATTTATTTTTTTAATATAATTTCCGGCATATGCCCGCCGGTCTATTCGACCAGTCCAATTTTTGACTTAATTTCCTATAAATCTGTCCGCATGACGTATTTTGCTTAACAATTGGCTTTCAATTCAAGAGTTGCTTGTTTATAGCCATGAATCAAGGACTAAAAATAGCCCTATAAATAGAGATCCAGGGGCTTTAAATCGCACGAACGAGGTGGCTTGTGAACAGGACCAACTCTGAAAATAAAGTTGCCACCAATTTGATCTGGCAATAAATTGATTGTTCAACGCGGCGTATGGCAAGTTGCGCCATACGTAACCAATTGTCCACCAATTTTCGTTTGAAATGTCAAATGAAATGCAGAAAAAAATTTGACGTTTAGGTGTGGTTCAAATTCAACATCGGCCCTAAAAATTTAACCACATGTGTATCCAAAGTGAATTTATGTAAACGGTACAACACCAAAAAAAAAAAACACAACATCCCTGCAGATAACGAGACTAGTCCATACATGCAAGTAAAGAGTAGTCCATAAAGGAGTAGGAGTACTCCGAAACTACTCCAAACATTTGGGTAAAAGGTGGTCCATTTAACATTACGATGTAGGAGAGGACCATATAACCCACCGAATTAGTCCCTAAACTACTTCATGGAGTACTAAAGTGGGTTAGTTTTAAAAGTTCTCCATGTTACTACAGTATGGAGTACACTTAAGGGGTAGTTTAATCATTTTTCTTTATCATTTCATAGTCTATTATTGCTATTATTAAATATATTTATTTGGTATTTTGAATTTTTTTTACATTTTTTCCACAAATTTCACAAACTTTCACTTCTAAATAAACAATTATTAATGGACACCATCAGGGCTACCAATGTGTAATACTGTAAACTATAGAAAAGTATACATCATGCAGTTGTTGGCAGCACTGCATGTTAGCTTCTTATAACATGGTCCATACTACAGTTCATTGGACCATGTTGTAAGTAGTCCAATATTATCTGTAGGGATTGTATTTTATTTGTTGCTTTCGTTGTTCGATATGTCAAAAACACAAATAACTTCTGACGTTTCTCTCTCAAAGTAAGAAATAAAAGTAGCACAGCTGTGTTTTCAACGCCACCTGAAAAATGAGTTCGCTTTGTATGTATCTTCTCAAAACTTGGTTTTCTCATTTAAGTATTATCATTAAATTATCATTAAATTATCATAAATACCAGGGATGATAAATGAGAAAACCAATATCGTACCAACAACCTTTTAAAATCGTACTTTTTCGGCCCCAATAGTACTAAATCATTTTTTATATATTTTTTTGTTTTTTTTTTAAACAAAAATTTAATGCAACAAAAACAAATTCATTTGTACAAGTAAAGTATAGATAGCAAAAAATACATGATCATTAATTATACATAATATGAGGATGGGTAAAATTTTTTCGCTTCAAAAACACATCGCGATTCTTGTCCTATAAGTCATTCCAAGAAACTTTGGCAAAGAAACCATAGGTCAAAAATTTATTTCGAGCCCCGGATTTTTCAAGCTAGTTAGTTTTCCAAAATATTCAAGAATAGAGGCAAACAAATTGTAGTTGGTCTAACCAGACCTGTATCATGCGGTTTTTAGGGTCGAGCAATCCATTTATTTTTGATTGCCGCCAGAGAGCGTTTTCAAACACTTTTTAGAATTTATCGTCTTTTTTGTGGAAAATTGACGAATATTTCTTAAAATGCAATCTCGAATTTTAAACGAAAATATAATTTTTAAGCGTTCTAAAAATATGTGCATACGAGCATCTTCGGATTGCATTTCCAAACTTATTGAGTTTACAATTTTCAATATGTACTGCAGAAACAGGAAAGAAGTAGAAAGTCCAAATATAATAAAATTTAATTTAGCGCTTATAAAATCTCCTTCCAAATAATTCGGAGTAAAATAATAATGGAGTGGCTTCCCACTGTTCCAAAATTCTGTTGGTTACTTCTTGACGTGACTACCATCTTGTTGACGAATATTTGAAATTATTATGAATTCGTCCCAAAATAATCTTGAATTGAGATGAAGTCGTCTTTTCTACTATGTAGTACGTTTGCAGAAGTGGTTTTCTATATCTTTTAAAAACTTGTCAATATCATCAGAAAATGCACGCTTATATGCTGCCGCTGATACTAAATTAAGAATGTGGCATAAGCAATCGTTCAATGAACAAGTGCAAAAATCTATTCACAATAGCGGAGTTCAATGTTTGGTGCAAATAGTCTTTCAAAAGAGCAAATGCAAAATATCATAGCTGTTCATAGCTTCCCTTAGATTTCATAAGAAAGCAAGACTATTTGCACCAAACACTTTAATCCGCTTATACGAGTTGCAATTTTATATCAATTATAAATATGTAGGTTTGAATAATTTGGAAATAGTACCAAATGAGTCACAGGCGTACCAGCGTACTTCTTAGTTTCAAATTGTACCAAAAAAAAGTACAATTGTACCAACTTTATCAACCCTGATACATACTCTTGTTACCCTGCAAATAATAGGACCAGTCCAAACACGCGTGTAAAGAGTAGTCCACAAGGGACCAGGACTAGTCCACAAGTAACCCAAACGTATGGAAAAAACCTGGTCTATTTAACATTACGATGTCCTAGGAGAGGACCATATAACCCACCTTTGGACCACTAAGGAGTAGTTTTAAAACTACTCCATGGTATATAACCCACCTTTGGACCAGTAAGGAGTAGTTTTAAAACTACTCCATGGTATACTCAAGAGGATTAGTTTTGAAGTCGTTTAAACACGAAAGCATGTCGTTAAAAAACGAAGACATGTCGTCTCACTACAAACACTTTTTAACAATGGCATGGTCCATGCTTGCATTACATCGGACTAGTCCATGGAGTAGTCCATTTTATCAAAATGGGTCAGGTGGTCCAATTTTATTTGCAGGGTAGTTCAAGACGGTTTAAAATAGGCCATCCATTAAATAAAAGCACTTCTATCAATTTTATATATATTTTAATTTTAGCCGTATTTTTGTTTTGTTTTACGATTTGTTAAATCCAATAATTTTCTTCAACTCAAATAATTGTAAATAAATCACGTTGTAAGTTTTTAAAAAATTTCACATAAATTTTTAAAGCTGTCATTTTACATGACATGAAACAGGATGGTTCATCATCCATAAACAATATTTTCGAATAACCAAAAAAAATAACCCCAAAGTAAATAATACAATCTGAAATAAATAAACAAAGTAAAAATTTAACACTAATGCACACGCAGTCAAATAAACCATAAAAACACATTTACACACTTTCTCACACAAGCAGATATTTTACTTTTGGGTTAAATTTTGTACAAGAAAAGAGTGTACCTTATAAAAAAAAGAAATAAAAAATCACTCACTTTGCTCTGAATACAAAACAGTCGAGTCAAAAACAAACATTTAATCGGAAAATTTAAAAAGTACTCTCCTATTATTTATAGCGTATTGAAATAAATTTTTAAAATATTTACGGTCTTATTTATTATTAATAAAAGGTTAAGTTATAAAACGGATTTTCATATTAAATTCGTTTCATAAATTAGGCCGTTATCCTTAATAGCAATTTACAAAAGTCAATTGAAAAATTTACAGTTTGTATTTTTGCACGTTTTCGTTTAGGAAACAAGCTCAAAATAGAATACTGTAGCCTGTTTCTGTATTTCTCACATCGTAAAACTTTTCGCATAAAACGTGTGAATTGCAACAAAAATAATGTGAAATGAAACAATAAATGGGTTTTCTCACACAAGTGTTTCTGTATCTTTTCTTTGCGAGAATTATCTGTCATTTATATAATTTTCCAGCATTTATTGGAAGGATGCGAGAAACAGTGTTTCTGTAACAATATTTTGCAAAAAGTTTCTTACAAGAACTGTCAAAATAAGTCACAATTGAAATTGGGGCGAGAAAAACGAAATGTAGATATTTTAAACTTAAAATATGTTTATATACTATTTTTTTTTTAAATAAATAAAAAATAGAAGGAATTTAAATGTTGAATGCATAATTTATACGATGAAAATAAACAAAACACAATTGTTTTATTTTGTTATTTTAATTTTTTTTTAGCCTTTCCTTGTTTTGGTTTTATTCAGTGCTGCCAGATAAATTTGTGTAAAAATCGTCAAATTCCTGAAAAAAAATAATAAGATCGTCTGTCTTGTTTAAAATAATTAAAATTAATTTTAAACAAAGTTTGTTCGATTTTTTTTAAAACATAGTTAATGTTCATGCCCAGCTAGCATTTTGTATCATAATCTAATCATTTAGGAATTAGCTTCACGAGCAAAATACCAGTATTTGTGTTAGATTAGGGTAAAAAAAAATTGGTAAAAATATGAGCTCGATCGGTTTAAAATTACAGTGCCGCACGCTCGTTGAAATCTGTGAGAATTAAATTCGGGCAAAATTGAGAGAAAAACAACCGAAACTACTGAGGAGTCATCCTTACAGATGTAAATGTACGAGCAACCCCCTTTATTTTTGCATCCCCAATATTTCTTTAGAACAAACTTATCCTCTATCTCCAACCCTTCATATGGCCCCCATACGAAAAATTTAATTTTCTCGAAAACCGTCTCTAGAACAGACGGATGGACAGCCAGACGGACATGAAGTCCAAGATTAAAAAAACGGAACTAATTAGGATGGAATCCAATCCAGTTCCGTTTTTTAATCTTGGACTTCATGTCCGTCTGGCTGTCCATCCGTCTGTTCTAGAGACGGTTTTCGAGAAAATTAAGTTTTCGTATGGGGACCATATGAAGGGTTGGAGATAGAGGTTAAGTTTGTTCTAGAGAAATATTGGGGATGCAAAAATAATGGGGGTTGCTGATACATTTACATATCTAGGGGTGACTCCTTAGTAGTTTCGGGTGCTTTTTTTTTCTCAATTTTGACCGAATTTCATTCTCACAGATTTCAATGTTCGTGCGGCACGGCAATTTTCAACCGATCGAGCTCATATTTTTACCAATTTTTTTTTACCCTAATCTAACACAAAACTGGTCTACTTTTTTGAAACAGATAACTTTTTTAATTTTCCCTTCATTGATGGTCCACTCTAATACATACGTATTTTATATGTCCTTTACTTGCTAAAAAAAAAAAAAAAAAAAAAACCAATTGAATATTTCATTACATTTAATTAAAACATCGAGTCATAAAATGTTCAATGTTAACATTCATTTTCTCACTACACAGTACATAAGAAATCACGAGTGATGTTGAAAAAATAAAAAATAAAAATGATTTATTTGTGGCACTTTTGAATGTTTAATGGTGAATGTGATACTTTCAAACATATTTTGGTCCAAACAAACCACACAAGCAGTTTGATCAAGGATATGAAAAACGTTTTTTTTTTTCACACAAACATCTTATTATAATTGCTTGTCAAACGGCTTGTGTAGTTTATTTGGCACTTGAAAGCTCCTTACCTTTATTTGCAAATCTGTCCTGTTTCAAATAAAAATTCTTTAAAGTATATCAAGTAAATCACAAAAAACATAGTAGACTGTTAAAATTCAGCATTCTATCATTTTACCAAGGCGAATTTATAAAGGTGACCGCATCATGAGATAGAGTTAAGCTAGCTATCCCTTTTTATTGAAAAATACTATGTATTTTGTTTTTGTAAAAAGTTAGAGTGAATGTCAAAAATATTTGTTGAAAATATAAAAAAGGAAATTATTTTGTTAATAAAATATACACAATTGCTTTAGAAAGTTCGCAATTGCAAATTAATTGTGGCTCCACTTATTCCTTACGCATTTTTAATTTCTTGTGGTTATATTTTATATTAATTTTTTTTATTTTATAAAATTTAATAAAGTTTTTTTTCAACTATTTAATTTTTATTGAATTTTAAATTTGAATTAATTTTTTCACAAAATGTAAACAAAGCTTGACATTCAGTATACACACAAAAAAATAAACAATAAACAGATGACTCGAAAATGTCACCTTTATGAATTCGCCTTGCATTTTACATACCAAGTTACAACTACATACATATGGATATAATAGTTTTTTTTTAAATTTAATGGAATTTTTTAAAGAATATCGAAGAATTTTTTTTAGCAAAAATTAATTTTCAAAAATTATGTGCGATTTTTTTGTATCCTATACCACTGGTGTAAAGGAGGGTATATATTAGTTTGTCATTCCGTTTGTTACTTCTACAATATTGATCTTAGACCCTATAAAGTACATACATTCTGGGTCCTTACGAGGAGAAAAGTTGATTTAACGTTGTCTGCCTGTCTGTTAAAATGGGTCTTCCGAAGACCCCAGTTATAATCAGGATTTTGTTGGTATATATATATCATAATCATAATAAAACAAGGAAATATATTTTTAATATCAATGAAACGGACTTAATTGGAAAGAAAATTTTATGAAACTAATGTTTTAATATGATTTCTGCCATGCGGCCGCCACGGCTGGCGCGTAGAAGGCGCAATCTGGAACACCAATTTCGCAACATTTGCGGTCACATTTCGCCGATAACTCTTCGATTGTTAATTGTCAGGTGTTCAATTGTTTGTGGTTAATCGACGTAGACAAGTGACTTAATCCAGTGGGGCTAAATAACACGATCTTGGTGGCCAATTAATTAGGCCATTACTTGAAAGTATTTTTTCATCAAAAGTTTCTTTGAGTAAATTAATTGAAGCGCCAGCTGTGTGGCATTTGGCTCCGTCCTGTTGGAACCACATATCAGCAAGATAAATGCCACGTAATTGATGTACGAAAAAATTTCGAATCATGTTCCTATACCGTTCACCATTGACAGTTACATTCTCACCATCATCGTTTTTGAAGACATATAGGCCAATTACTCTGCCAGCCCATTAAGCGCACCAAATAGTAACAAACAAAAGCTTGTGGACTCTTCTCACTCCAAATGCAACAGTTCTGCTTTTTTCGTACCCATTCAACCAAAAATGGGCTAAATCGGAAAATAAAATTTTGAATGGAAATTCAAAATCAATATCAATTTGTGCTTTAGCCCATTCGCCATATTGGCGGCGCATAAGGTGGTTGTTTGGCTTTAATTCCTGCACAAATTGAATCTTTGAAAGCTTTTAAGCCAAGATCCTTTCGTAAAATCTTTCATAAAGCTTTTTTAAAATTGATTGATTAGGATCATCTTCAATGCTTTCCTGTACAGCGGCTACAGCTTCTTCAGTGCGCACTGTTCTCACGGGATGTACATTATCATCTTTTTTATTTTTGTATATCTGGAGAACGGCAAGAGCCAAAGTTTCCAAATTATGTACAAACATCTTGGTTATCAAGAAACAACTTTCGATTAAATGAAGGCGCGAGTAAAGAAGTGGGCGTGACACAAAAAAGATTTATAAATATATCTAAAAAACCGTATCTATTTAACTTCTTGATCTTATCGCACCATGATGTAGGGTATATAAGATTCGGCATAGCACTCTTACTTGTTTTTGATAAACAAAACTCGTTAAGCAACTTCAAGATTAGCTTTTTTTGTTTTGAAGAACTCATACATTTAGGCCACTGTGCCTAACACAGAGTCATAGTCAAACAAGCATGATATCACATAGCCTAATAGACACTTGCGATATCAACTATCTATGCAAATCATGAAATGTACGATATGTGTAGATATTTAATATGAAATAATGGCAAAACGTGTGTATGTTTGCAGGTGCGCCAGGATGTTTTTCTTTAAATTTGTTTGTATTTGCAGCAACAATTTACATATTTTCTATCATTATCTACATTGTACAACAGAAGTGCCAATGTATGTTGTTTCTTTTGCCGGTTTTGTTGTTATTGTAATGATAACAAATTAACAAAAAAAAAAAAAAAAAAAAAAAAAAAAATGAAAAAGGAAGTTTATCAACAAAAAAGACAAAGAAAAAGTTTTGAAATTCTTGGCAAATTATTGTTCCCTTCACAACACGTACGCAAATAGTTTTTTTACTTTCATTTATTCGCTCGTTTATTCATTTATCAACTTATATGTATCCCATCATTGGCATCATCATAAAAAGAGAATATCATTCAGTAGGTACCTACAAATGTGTGTAGAATAGATTCTACCTACATCCCAGTTGGTCACGTCTTTAAGGCGTCTTTAACGACGGGTAGAATACAACAGTAAAGGCCCAACCCCAATGCGCTTAAGTTGGCTTAAGCGAATGAGCAAATACATATAAGATATATGAGGCAAACCATATTGAACTTAAGGAAACTTTTTCTAAGTTTAATAAAACTGTCATTTGCTTAAGCAAAGTGCGAATCTAATCGCACATTCCGTACGGAATCAATGCTTTTTTATTTTGTTTTTGTTTTCTTAAATACATTTGAGAGACAGTAGGTTAAGCAAGGCTATGTATATTATGGTTAAGCCTTTAGTCGTAGGAGACATACTGTGGACTGATCAATACAAATCGTCGACGAAATTTTAATACAAATGGCAGCGTGGCCACATAAGACAAGATGAGCGACATTGTCTGTAATAATTTCGTCGACGCCTTTATACAAGACAATCACCCTTATCGTACTTGGCGAATTTTAAAGATAAGTGCGAATATCTCCTACACCCTTCATGACAATGTCGTCTATGTTGACGTCCGACACAAAATTTTTTATATGTTTGTTTATTTCAGACAATCTTTCAATGTGCTTTTTTAGTTTAGTCGCAATTTTATTTCGCTTGTTTTGTTTCTGTTACATTTTATATGTTCGTCTTTTATAAGTAATTCTTAAATTGACAGCGAAGTATAAACAGAATGTAATCTATTATCACGCGGCGACCTTAATCAGCAAGTTTTCGGTTTACTGCTTTGTGCTAATTCGTAAATTGCGTGCTGGTATTTAAATCAACAATTAAAAAAACAATGTGAGATTTTTTAGTAAAACAAACCAAGTGATTGGAAAGCATTCAACTACGGCAGAAGAAAACTGTCTCGGGAAAAGCTTTTATACAAGACAATTTCACTTACACTGTCCCACATAGAGGCGACACAGTCATTGACGGTCATATGGGCGACATTGTCGTTGACGACAATATGGGCGACACTTTCCTTGACGATCATATGGGCAACACAGTCGTTGACAATCACCCTTATTCTATTTGGCGTCGTCCACAGTTGACAACGCCGTTTTTATGTTTTGTTTCAATTTCGTATTCCCGTTGGCAATATTGCCATATTTCGATGACTGTTACCATATGCTTGGTATTTTCTAAGAAAAATTGGCGTTGCTGTTGCCTTAAAATGCCCTTGATTTTGTCGTCGGCATTTTTAGTGTTGTCTTATGCTGCTTTGTGTCGTGTTTTAAAAAATTTACGTTATGGTTGGCTGCAATTTTGATTTCTACGGCGGTTTTGATATTTTTCTTCATTTGTGTTGTGTTTTGATATATTTTTTGTGGATATAATTGAAAAAATTCAAATAACAACTAAGTGCCAGTTCGAGAAGCTGGTGGAAGAGCTTGTAAAAAATCCATTACTAGTCAGAGAATTATGCAGGGTCTGTTTTCCTAATAAATTAAATATCCCTTGCGATTAAAGAAGAGATGGTGGTCTTGTTTTTTTTTTTTTTTTTTTTGGAGCTAAAATTTTGATGTGGGTTCCGTCCACACAGCCAATTACACCTGGAAATGCTGCTTTTCAAATAAATGCCACTTTAATTTATCCATTGTGGACAAAGTTCTCTCTTCATGACTTCCAGAGTCTCAGACAAAATTTTTAAACTTGTGGCTGGGACAGTCAAAAGTTGAAATAATTTCCAACGCTGAGCTGGTACGATCCCTGGGCCAAAAAACGCAATGTTGCTGCAAATATATTGTGTTTGGAACAAACGTTCCCTTTTTTAAATGAGGCTCTACTATTTCCAACACATGTTTAAAAGAAAGTTTATTCAGCCGAAAATAACTTTCAAATCTTAAAAAGGTTAAAAAAATCCATTAGGCACTTGGGAATCTATATATATAAAAGAAAGTCGTGTTAGTTACACCACTTATAACTCAAGAACGGCAGAACAGATTTGGCTGAAAATTGGTAGGGAGGTAGCTTAGAGCCAGGAGACGGACATAGGATACTTTTGCCCCGCCCACTTTTACGCCCACTTTTATCGATTTACCTAAAATCAGAAAACGGCTCCATCGAGTTGACTAATTTTTCTTTCAAATCTTCGTATTAATCCATTTTAAGTTTTCATCGATAGAAAAATTTACCACGCCTACTTTTACGCCCACTTTTTCTATTTAGCGCATAAATTGAGAACGGCTTGACCGATTTGGACGATTTTTTCTTTAAAATGATCGCCATGGTCCACCTTAGGGTTTTAGGGAAAGAAAATTTTGCCCCGCCCACTTTTACGCCCACTTTTTCGATTTACCTAAAATCAAAAAACTGCTCCATCGATTTGACTAATTTATCTTTCAAATGTTCGTATAAATCCATTTTAAGTTTTCATCGATAGAAAAATTTACCACGCCTACTTTTACGCCCACTTTTTCTATTAAGCGCATAACTGGAGAACGACTTGACCGATTTGGACGATTTTGATTTGACTAATTTATCTTTCAAATGTTCGTATTAATCCATTTTAAGTTTTCATCGATAGAAAAATTTACCACGCCTACTTTTACGCCCACTTTTTCTATTAAGCGCATAACTGGAGAACGACTTGACCGATTTGGACGATTTTTTCTTCAAAATGATCGCCATGGTTTAACTTAGGTTTTTACGGAAAGAAAATTTTGCCCCGCCCACTTTTACGCCCACTTTTTTCGATTTACCTAAAATCAAAAAACTGCTCCATCGATTTGACTAATTTTTCTTTTAACTGTTCGTATTAATTTATTTTACGTTTTCATCGAAAGAAAAAATTACCACGCCTACTTTTACGCCCACTTTTTCTATTAAGAGCATGATTTGAGAACGGCTTGACCGATTTGGACGATTTTTTCTTTAAAATTATCGCCATGGTCCAACTTATTCTTTTTTGATTGAGCCCATATCCACACCATATGTAAGTTATTTTTTAAAAAAAATTTATGATAGGTATTCCATCGATTTTTATTTTAAAGGGCCGTAAATTTCGTTAAATGCTCAATTTAAATCTTGTGGTAATACAAAACTAATGTTTACTTAGGGCCAGCAACGTAGACCGGGTCAGCTAGTATTTAATATAATAAAAAAAAAATTTTTATTTAAACATTATTTTTTTTACAAACTAATTTTTATTTAACTTAAAATTTTGCATAAACAGCACATAATTTTTTTCTTATAAAAAAAAGTAAACAAAATGAATCAGATGATTTTAATATTAGAGATGTGTGCTGTATTTTATTAACATTATCGATAAATAGTCAACGGCGTCATAATACTCTTACAAAATACCAATTTAACATAGAATTGATGTTGTCTTTGATAAGAATTGCCGTTGCCTTAAAACTGCCGTTGTTATTGCCGACGCCAAATAGAATAAGGGTGAATATATTGGTGGTTATTACCTGGGCCCTCCCGGGCCCACGGATTAAGTCTAGAGAGAGCTGGTCAGGTCAGGGCAGATTTTATTCGAGATTTGCTATTTTTTCTTATGGTTTCAGGATAAGGGGCACGGGTAAAGGGGTCAACCTTGAGGATATAGATGCAAAAAGTTCATATAGGCTTCCTGATGACTGCAGTATATTTTTGGCGGGGGTTCTAGGGATTTTAAAGGCCGTTGAAGTGGTAAGAGGTAACATTGATGGGGCTCGAAGGTCACTATATATGTTGACAACTCTAAATGCCTTGATCACAAAGCATACAGAGATGAAAAAAGTGACATATGAAAAATGCATAAATCATTTGCGAGGGCAGCTTGCGAAGAAAGAGAAAGAAAACGTTTTTGTAGTGAAGTGGCAATGTGAAAAAACAGGCCGCTACTATCAACACAAATTGCATAATCAAAACAAAAAACGCGAAAAGGGCAGCGTCTCGTGACGCCTCTGTGTGCTCTGTGGCCTTGATGTGGGTCTTATTAGACAAGAAAGTTAACACTATTGTGCGTGACTCAGCGTTGAGCCTTTTGTTTAGGTGTGGTATTTCAGCGTAAGAGCTAAGCGAAGAAAATGTTCCGCCTTTCGTTCTTATTTAGGCATGGTCGATAATGTCGTCCATCATCACGGCGATTTGGCCAACTGGGATATGCTGAATAAAAAAATAAGACTCACATACCAACTCCAATATTTATACAAAAATGCGTGTGGAACACCACCACTCTACTCTCTAGTTGTTTTGTTTGTGACAATAAAAAAAAAGTTATGTAAACAAAACATATGGCTAGAAAAAATGGACTGACATTTGGTTACATTTAATATGGCAATACTGTTAAGGCAAAGCTGTAATGCTAATTTATATACATATGTACGTTCGTATGTTTGTTGTTGTTAATATTGGAATATTGTTATTTATAACTGTAGTTGTTGTTGTTATTGTTAATAAATCTAGGGTATAGATGCCATGTCGTTTGTCTGTCATATTGTTAAATATTTGAAATTTTCTTTGTTTTAGCTTTTATTTGCTAAAATTCTTTCCAGCGAAAAAAAGAAGTAGTAAAGGGGCCTTCAAAGTGTTTTTTTTTGCAGAAATAAGACCTCCCAGTCGCATTCCAAATTGATTTCTAATTTATACGACTAGTCATTGTAAACCAAGGGGTTGCCTTTTCGTATCTTCTTTGAGGGCTTCGAGAAAGCCTCCAAAGATAATTAAGAATTATGTTTTATTTTAGCATAATTGCTGTTGCATATAAAGCGGAATGAGTGAATTAATAACTGTTAATGTAAAACCCAGTAAAAAAATTTGGGTTTTTTGAAGCACTTGAGAGAAAATGCGCATAATCGAGCGCTTCAATAAGAGAGCTCTTATACAGCAGCAAATGAATAAAATATACAAAATAACTGCTATTTTAGTGCTGACAACGAAGAAGGTTTTAAAAAAATTTAAATATATTATGGTTTAAGAAATTGATTGAAAAAAGGCATTACATTAGTGGATATTTTTATATAGTTAGCCCTTAAAAAAAGCACTTTAGGAGTGTTTGGTTTGCATGTAACACGAAGCGCTTATTGTCATCAGAAAATAGTCCTCCAAACCGGGAAAACTATATACAAAAATCAGGCATCCTATCAGCAGGTTTGGAGCACATTTTTTACTGGGTAGGTATTTTGACTCGTCTGGAAATTTGAATTTTTTTTAAATTTTTAAAAATGCAAAGACAAAGAAAGAAAGCAGATTGAAATGATTAAAATTTGATTAACAGTGCGTATTTTAAATACACTATTTAAATGTATTTTGTATTTAAAATAAACAATTTAAAAGTATTGTGTATTTTAAATATGTACATCAATGCAAGTGCTTTTCTGAACCCTGAGTGTGTTGTATGGTATACAAAATAAAAATGACTTAAATTTTTTGATTTTTTCTGAAAAATTGCAATGCAAAATTAAAATCGCTAAAATAATATGTTGGCTGATTTTCCATCCTAGCATTTGTATGTATTTAACCAGGGTTAAAAAAACTGCAGTCGAAACCAAAAACTGTCGAACAAAAAACGAAAATTTGGGTACAATTTGTGTACAAATTTTCGCTTTTTGAGTTGGTTTGACATCGACTGTTTACATTTAATGAATCAATGAAGTGGAAGAAATTGCAGTTTTTTGAACGCTGCTTTAAACAAATGGTGAAGACTTATTTGTACCTAAAAAATGCTTTCTTAAACTCTTTTGACATTTAGACAATTTTACTTTTCTCCTTTATCAAAACATCATATGCATATATCATCACATACTCTGTCCATTTTTATAGTCACGTATTTCATATGATATTTTCAAAAGCCAAATACTCTTTATGACAGTGCATCATAGCGAATTTTGTTTGCACTAATTTAATGCATATTGCACAATGGGTAGAATGGCAAAAAAAGCAAAAGTTAGACATTAGAGACGAAGGATCTGAGATATTATAAATGCCATCTAGAATTTCAAGTTAGATTGAAAAAAAACCTAAATTTTAATGGCGATGCGAATAAAACAAAAAGTTCTGTATTTTAGAGCGTAAAATTTTTCAAACTAAATATATCTTTCATTCTAGAGCGTGACTGTTGGAATTTTATGGTTTTGTATTGGGTTTTATCCGATTTAATGTTATATGTCTGTGAAAAGAGAAAGGAGGCTTAATTTTAAGGCGTGTCATGAAATTAAGTATATTAAATGATAAACATACTTGGGGTATTCATCATGTTGTATTGTCATAATGTCCTAACATTTTACAATGGTTAAAAAATATTGTTGTTGCTTTGTAAACAAAAAGTATCCTAAATTAATAAAACTTTGCTTGCTATGTATATTGTGCTGTCGTTATTAATCAGAAGAGCCCAACGCTGAACGGCTGAGCCGAGCGGCACTGATTTTGTAGCCGTCGCCGTTGATGGTATAGTTTTATCCGGCTAACATCCGAATTTAACCTGCAGCTATCAGTTTTTACAACAAAACACTTGCGGCGTCAAATTAGATCGGCCTAGGACTCTGTTTTAGAAACTTCATTTACATATCTCTCATTCTAAGAAGTGACTGGTACAACTTTTTTTCGACATACCTTCATCTATATCATATTAGTAGGTTGCAAAATATATTGGATAATATCAAAAGTCTTTTAATTTATATTGCCCAAAAATAAATATTTTTTAATGTGTTGACAACATTGAATAATGTGGAGTAAATCGATAATAACAACAGCAATAAAGTACCAAATAAAAGTGCAAATGTATTGTACCTTTAGGAAGTAAACACAATCTCCTTTTAACCGTTATATAATTTATTATTCAAGTATATGTAACAAGATTTCAACTTCCCCTAAATATTTTTCCTCTTAACCCTTTCGCACCTATTGGGACATATGTATCCCACTGAATGTTCCCATAGTCCTAGTATTGAAGTTTTTCACTTTAAATGGTTCAAAACTCTCCCATTTAGTTATTTAGACGTTTAAGTACAAATATTAAACAAAGTTTTGCTTATTATCATAACACGTGTTGGTTGGAGAAGTTTTTTGATCAGTTATCCAAAATGTATGAACTAGACCGTAAATCACAGAAATGGTGGAATAAAGTTTTCATAGATTGGTGATGTCAGCTGTAAATTCGTGGATCATATCTTTGAATTTACAACGTTAAAAGAAAACAATTTCTTTATTTTGTATACCCTTTTTTTATATGTTTACGACTAATGGGACTTATATGTCCCATGCCAAACTCATGATGGGACATATATGTCCCACCCCAAACCTCTTCCCTGGGTAGGGGTACTCAAAAAACAGATAAATATTAGTTTAATATGCATATCTTTGTAAAAATATTGCATTTTAAAAGCTTGAAACTAACTAATCGTCTCCCGTGCCGAAAGGGTTTAGTTAGACAAGATTTTGAAGATTTAACTCCTAATCTAAAAATTCAAGTGCTTTGAATCAGAAATTCTGAAATCCTATTGCATTAACTTAAATAGCAGTAACTAGACTTATCGCTTTATTTTACGTCCAGAAATTCGTTTGTAATTTATTTTGCCAACTTTAATAAAGTGACATTATATTGAAAATGGCAGCAAGAACTAGAAATAATGTAATGTAAACAAAAAAAAAAAAAAAAAAAAATAAGAATACATAAAAATATGATACGCTTAATATTATTACAACACTAACAAGGAATGAATAACAATTTTCTATCTTTCACTGAAAGTAATAAAGTGATAATAAAAAAAAACGAGACATCCTTGTTAAATTGAAATACAAATAAAGTTTTTCATACAAAAAGTCACACACATAATTTAAAATACAAATAAATATAAATACTTTGCAAAAGGACAAGACGATAATGCGCAAGGTCGAATAATTCAGTACTATAAAATCAGCCTTGTAAATATAAACGGGATTTTTTTCTGCACTCGTATTCCGTAATTCGCTTAGCTAAAGCTAAATCTCGATCGCTAAAATGCCTTGGAGTGCACAAAATTTAAACATTAGATGACATTAAAAGCTAAAATTGCGGCGAATGAAATTGTTATGGCATTGTCAAGTTTAGCAATGCACGTTACAGTATTACATTCGTAGCCAAAAATCGCTTAATCAACTTTATAGATTTTTAGCAATAGAGATTTACTGCCCGTTTTTAGAACGTGTGTGCAAAAGTGATTCGTCTAACTAACATTTAAAACAAACATTTTACACAAACAAAACATGTACACAATACACACAGAAGCTAATCGTGCTGTGGTCGTTGCTAAACATTTTTGTTGCTCATTCCTTTATTAATGTAAAAAAGTGACACTAAAGAACATTAAAATATAATTTATGTCTAAAGAACCACTTCAATTGTTCAATTTAACTTTATAATGTTCGTTACTTTCTTTAAAATAGTAATGAACGGTATTAATACACAAACACTAAAAAATAAATATCGTTTCTGGGTGTGTAAGCCGTACGCTTTGTTTATTTTCGAACACTTAAACAGTTGACTCCCTGAACTAGCATTTAGCTAGAAATACCCCTCAATATTTTTTTTTTTTATAAAGGTTGAACCAACCAAAATTTACGTAGTTTATTGTAAATAAAACAAAAAGGTTTCAGAGAACTGTCTTAATATTTTTTATTATGATAGGAGGATCTATGACAATTGTGTGCGAAACAAAATATCGCCACGACTTCGGTAGCATACCTCTATCCGATGGTCCATATTTTCAATGACTCTGAGACATAATTGATATTCAATGTTGTTAAGGTGCCAAATCATCTCATCCTTAAGCTCTGGAATTGATCTTGGGTTATAGACGTATACTCTTTCTTTTAAATATCCTTAAAGATAGATGTCGAACGGTGTCAAATCACATGATTGATTCGCCACGACGTGAGATAATACGTCTATTGAATTTCTCGCGCTTCCGAGCCATTATTTCGTTGGCTGTGTGGTAAGTGGCATCACCCTATCGAAATCACAATTGTCCCGGTCCATCCTCAATTTCTGGCCACAAGAAGCCCGTTATAATATCGAGATAGCGAGCACCATTCATTGTTACTGCTTTGCCGACCTTGTTTTCGAAGAAGTACGGCCCGATGACGGCGTCAGCCCATCAATCGCACCAAGTAGTCGCTTTTGATGGATGCATCGGCTTTTTAACAATCACTGGTGGATTCTGATTTGCCCAAAGGCCGCAATTCTGCTTGTTAACGAATCCACTGAGGTGAAAGTGTGCACGAAATGCATTTTGATTTGAACTCCCATTTTCGTAAAGGGCTTCAACAGTCTTAAAATGAACTGCTCAATTGTGTACCTCTCCATGATTGAATTTGGCAAACACTGAAACAAAGAAATGTCAAGTTAAGTTGGGCAAAAAACTTGACGTTAAGCTATGACTCACAATTAACATCGTGCATTATTATTGGACTACCTTTTACAGTCAAATCCCGATAATTGGTACCCCGATAAATCGTAATTGCCGATAATTCGTAATAAACTGTCGGTCCCTTGAAAAAATCTCGTTAATTCGTAAAATTTCCATACATTTTGGTCCCCTCGCTAATTCGTAATTTTTTTCAATTAAAACCTTCTTTACCTCTTATAAATCGTAATTGTTTGCTATTTACCACTTATAATTCGTAATAAAAACATGGAAAGAATGATTTTTTGCCGCTACTATTTTTGCGCTGGTTTTTGCTTTTGCTTGTGTGTGTGTTTATTTTCTTAAGATCAGTTTGTTACATGAATAATTTTTATATATTTTATTTTTAACAATTGAAGCACAGCCGCGAATAACGTTGTAAACGCCACATTTTGCAATAAGTGTTTTTTTGCATATAACCGTTGACCTTACTCTCTTACACAGTTTAAACATCAAATCAACCAAAACTATGCACCTTAACGCCTTCAAAATGGCGTAGAAAGTGTCAGTCAGTGGAAGAACATTACAAGTTACTAACAAAATGGTGAAACCGAAATGGTTTTGCAGTGCGGAATAATGTTTTAAAATCCTTTTGCATTAAAGTTTTTATTATCATTATTTTTAATAATAAAAAAAAAAAAAATGTTTAAAACAAATAATGATGCCTGTCAAAAAACGTTTTTTTTGCTCTCCTGAAAAATTATTATTTTGTAACTTAAAACGTTATTCGCGGCTGTGCTTCAATTGTTTTTTATCTTTTTTTTTATCGTTTTAGTCAATAAATTGAAAAACCCCGTTAATTCGCATTTATTTTATTTAAACCCCGTTAAATCGTAACCCCGCTAAATCGAAAACCCCTATAATTCGCAAGAAATGGCCGGTCCCTTGCGATTACGAATTACCGGGATTCTACTGTATATAATATGTGCTAGTTAACACTATATCACAAATCTTACGTATTCCATAATACTTTGTGAGATAGAAATCTAATGAGTTTTGTTGCGACTGTCAAAAAATCTAATTTAGCATGACAACTTGTGTTCACACCATCATACAAAGTATAAACACTCACACATGAAATAAAATGCAACCCTGATCCAATGAAAAGTATTATTGTTAAAAAAATTTTCAAAAAACGATGAAGTCGTATGGGATGTCAAACTTTTTTTCATAATGCTTGTCATTTTCATCACACATGCATTCACACTATCAGACTTTTACATATTACTTGAGTTTTTGATATGTATTAATACAAAGTATAATAGTGTAATCTAGCCTTAAGCACTTACCTCTGAAACCACACAGAGAGAGAGAGAGAGAAGGAGCGGATATTAAAGTAGGGAACAGAATAGTCGCTCTAGTTCAACGTTACGAATAGCTCTATAAGCTGTCAAAAGGTAAAAACGGCAGCTTCAAAATAGTGTCAACAGAATACGTAGTTGTAGTAGTCGTTGCAGTTTAAGTTGAAGCGCAAAATTCAAAATTTTGAACTTTGTCGCGCTACAGAGCATTCGTCAGTGTCAGCTTCTACTACAACAACTTTATTCTGTTTCAGGCTTAATATTTATTTTCCTTTTACACCATGTTTTACTTTTGTTGAAAACTCCTCTTTGATTACAGAAGGAATCAAAGAGGAGTTTTCTTCCGAAACCTCGCAACTCAAAAATAACTACTTTTCAGGTGAGACAAAATACTTTTCTTTTAACAAATATTTGAAACTTTTTGCTATATATTCTTTTATAATCCAAGAATTACGAAACATTCCGATATTCCGCCAAACAAAAAAATTGCAAAATTGTAAGGCGGTATTTACTGATTACTTTTCCGGTTAAAACAATAAATAGGAAAAATCGAGTTACGTGGTTGCGGAAGAAAACCATCGAATGATAAGAAACCAGCAGAATGTTCCGTTGTGATTTTCGTCATCATTCTACATTGTAAACTTGATGTATTTAACTCAATAATTTTAACAAAAAGTATTCGGGAATTTTCCTTCAGTTTATTAATTAAAAATGAAAATATTTTGAAAACTCTAAACTAAATTTTGGAAAGATGTTTTTTAAGAAAAAAATTGTAAAAATTTGGCACACATTGCTGGGATGTCAATACACAACCTCTCTATATATGGACTGGACTGGAGAAGTAGGCGAGGCGCCTCCCATATAAAGACATTATTGATATCTGTTTATTTGGAAAACGCAGAGAGAGCCAAAGTTTCCAAATTAGGTAAATGAAACTTGGTTATAAATTCACAACAATCCGACAAAATGTGGGCGGGATTGGATAAGTAGACGTGGCACAAAATATTTTTACTAATATCCAGGGCTGTGGAGTTTTAACTCCAACGCTGAAATTTTTCAAGTCCAACTCCTGCTACAACTCCGACTGCTGCTCTTACATTGATGCTAAATGTATATGAGACTGGTCCTTATTTGACTTAAAACTCTTGTTTTTTTTAAACAGTACACTTTAAATGGTTAAATATACATAGCAAGAAAATTATTCTCTAAAAACTTCAAATCGTTATTTTAAATTTTTTATCGCCAATTTCGAATTTTTATTTTGGAAAATATTAAAAAAAATTTTAAACAATTTTGGAGTCGTGAGATTTTGTGGGTTCTTTGACTATGACTACACAGCCCTGCTTATATCTAAAGTACTGTATTTTTATGACTTTCTGTACTTATCGCATAATCGTGAAGAGTATATAAGTTTCGGAATACAGGACTCTTATTTTATATGTATAAGAAATATCTGCGACAAATTTGGTCCTTCTGTCCATTTTAAGACCGATCTGACTTAATTTCAATAGCAATCGAACCCGGGCTAAATGTGATATAAATATGTGTATGTAAACCAAACATATCGTTAAATCAACTTTGCTACTTATAAGGCCACACAATTTATATAGTTTATAGGGTCCTTGATCAATATTGTAGAAACAGCAAACGGAACGACAAACATATACATGGGCTGGGTTCAAACTGTGAAAGATTTCTTTCAGAAAGTCTAAGTTTATAGGTGAGAGGTGAAGATAACATGCTTATCTTGTCTTTCCTCTCACCAATAAACGTTGGCTTTCTGAAAGAAAACTTTCATAGTGAGAAGCCAGACATACATAGATATACACTTTCCACCTGTTGTAAAGTGTATGCAGAAGTCAACTGAGTGATTGTATGAAAAAACATTAAAAACTGTATTCATATTTATATGTAAATATTAACTTGGCTGTCATTTGCCATACGCATTGTCAGATACAATCTGTTTTGGCCTTGTTCCATTGGAATCTTTTTGTTAGTCAGAAGTTCTATATGACATAATATTATATTTTCTTTTAAATGTTATACGAATGTAACACTTTTGAAATGTTTCTACAACAACTACTAAAGCCTGTCTATATCGATTCCTTAGACTTCAAAGCCATCATTAGGTATATCTATTTATGATTTGCAATCAATCGTAAATTGACAAAAAGAGCAAGAAGAAAATCTAAAATTTTAAAAGATGAATAGAAAAGGAGGGACAGGACGATATGCTGATTTCTTTATTTTGTTATGTCTTAATAAAAAAAAAAATGTTGTCAATAATAATTTTTATTCGTGTATAAGATGTAAAGACTGAGAGGGAGGCAAAGTATGTTTACAGTAAATATATCGATGGTTTTCTGTATGATTCTCTTATTGTTGGTGTGAGAGTATTAACATATGGTTACAGTGTATATAAAAGAGTAACGAGTATGAGTACTATAAGAATATCTTCATCTATTTATGTTTGTGTATAAATATGTATGTACATATGTTAATCATTATGCCGAAGTGTGAAAGTGTGGGTGTGGAAGCGTGAAGTGCCGAAAAAAATGTCTGTTTGTTGGCTGTGGTGATGGGGTAAGTGTGTGCCAACTTGTTGTATTTGGAAAAACTCGTTTTTTATTTAAGTTAATGTCTTTTTGGCAACGTTAGCACGTTATTTAATGAAGCCTAAGCGAGCAATAACCGCAAGGTATTTCGTTGTAAATATGTATTTTTAAAGGTTGTCATTTGTTTAAGGGCTGTTTTAAAAGGGAAGTATTTTTCTTAAAGATTTTTCTGAAGGTTTATAAAATGTGATGTGTTTTTAGGAATTTAAAATTTTTAGCTCTTAATCAAATTATGCAGTAAAACAAGTAAGAAGGTACAGTCGTTCAAGCCCGAACATTTCATACCCTTACCCACACAATTTAATTCTGCTAGTTTCTTAAAGTTCTGTATGCAAAGGGCTTTTACGACACAACCCAATGTAAAATACGATAGTTTGATTTCTGAAAAAAATCAAAAGTGCAACAAGTTTAAAATAAATACTAACCAGTGAGTTTCTATCCAAATACTACCCAGCCAGCAAAATACTTCGACATTGTCTGAATCAGCCATTTCGTGCAAATGTCTGACTTCATTCATAGAGACTTCGTTCAGATTTCTGTCAGACATTGAATAAACTTACTGTCTGGCCGATTTCTGATCGTATTCGCATGGATATATCGGGGGGAATTTATGTACAGAAATGTCCAATAGAGTTTTGACGGAATTCATTCAGATTTGTCTAACGAGACTTATTATTTTTTTAAAATAATGCCAATTGTCAGTCAGTTGAAAATAATTTTAATTTTATTTTATTTGTTCAAGATAAAAAGCATAAAAAAGGTACGAACGTGTAAAATGTATAATTATGTACATATTTTGCAATAAAATTATGTCTTTCCGCTTTCAGTTAGAAAGCAAAAATCTCGGCTAACACATCAGAACTTCCCATGCCTTTTTCATTAGATTTCTGTAAGATATCTATCAGAAATGCCGACAAAAAACCAGACTTTCCCACGACATGTCTGTCAGAATTCGTGTCAACCACTTTATACATTTTTGGGTTAGAAATCTGACAGAATTCGTATACGATTCCGACTTTTTTGCCGACGTTACTCTCAGATATCTGAACGACGTCGGATTATTTTGCTGGCTGGGAAGTTACTTTGTCTGCAGGGTTGGTATGTGTTTGAACTGATGTGTGTGTAAAATTTTTTAGTACAGAATTTTAAAAATTGCAGTCAAATTAGAAAAACTGCCATTTCTTCCACTTCTTTATTTGTCATTGGCAAAAAAAAAAAAAAAAAAATGTTTCTTTAACGTTTGATTCATTAAATGTAAAGACTCGCTATCAAACCAAGCCAAAAAGCGAAAAATTATATAAAAATGTTCGTTTTTTGTTTGACAGTTTTGGGTTTCGACTGTAGTTTTTAAGCCCTATTTCAGTATACAGAATCACTTGCTGAATCTATCTAACAATTTCCGTTCATCCCGCTGGCTGGTTGTATGTTCCTGCTACCTTGTGCGCAAACGACAGGTCGCAATTTTGAAAACATTTTGATGATATTTCAATTGAAAGAAGCCTATTGAAAATGGCCTCCATATAAACTTATTTTCGGAATAGTCTTTCTGCTCAATAAACTATCTTATTAGGTTGGTATTTAAATTATTGCAACCTAAATCGTCTTACCATTTTTTTTATATCGATCCATATAAATCTAGTCCACATAGCTCCTATACAAATAGCACACCCTGAAATAGCTTTATGTGTTCAAACTTCCTTACAAATATTAGTAGTGATATAAAAATTGGCAACGAAAAAAACCATAAATATAACAGCTACTTTGTCAGATTTTGTACCGAAAGGTCCGAAATTGACCATAGGTCCCATATAAACCCCATCTCTCAAATCTAAGACGAACAAATCTCATATACATATGGGCAAGGCCACGAAAAATTAAACCACATAGATTTTTTTTTTTTGTCACAAAGCCTTAATTTTTTTTTACTTTTGAAATGTCAAATATATATAGAATTTGGCAGCATTTAATGCCAGTTCAAAATTTGGGTCTGTTTAGACATTTTACATTCTTTTCATAACGGGCACGTGCAATGCGTAGTTAAAAAATATAGCAATGTCGGCGAAAAAGGTAAAGTTTGTTGTTATTTTTTTTAATTTAGGCAGATAATTACTTTATATGGATAGAATATAAATAAAAATATTGATTAGCAAGCAAATTTGTGTACAAAGCTTGGCTTTTGGGCCAATTAGGGCTTAAAGTAATCAGCCGCAAATAAATGGTGACGTTACTGACAAATTTTTATAAAATGTTTTTTTTTTATCCGTTTATTATTTTTGAAGGGGTCTATGAAATAACTCCCACGAAAAAGGTCCCACTTTTAAAAACGAAATAAGTCCCACCAAAAATTGCTTAAAAAAATGAAATAACTCCCACGAAATAAGTCCCACTTTTGAAAGCGAAATAAGTCCCACCAAAATGAAATGATTTAAAAATTTACTTGAAATGAAATAACTCCCACTCAAAATGAAAAAACTCCCCCTTGAATAATATATTTCTTAAATGAATTAAGTCCCACTTTCATAAACGAAATAAGTCCCACTTTTTCACTGTTTAATGCGATTTCAAATAAGAAGTATTTGGCTCTTCGAAAAAAACACGTCGAATAATATGAATAATCAAAGCAGAGGAATAATAAAGAAAAATCGTATGCAAGCTTGCAGAAGGCTTCTTAATGGAATGGATATTACGAATTTTGATAGAGTTGCAGAATTTATTATTAATTCTTTTTTCGGTCAAGGAACGTATAGAGAACGCCTACTAGTTACAACGTTTGGATTCGTAAATGGATTAAGTACAGATCAATTCTTCTTATTATTAAGATGGAAACCGTTTCGGAAGGACCATCAGATTAAAATTATCGACCTTTATAAATGGCTTGAAGATCCAGTGCATGGTAGACGGTATTATAGTTTTAACGTGGCATTGGGATTAGTTGTATTTTGTAATGGTGATATTAGAAAACATGGAACACGAATTCCAATTTCCTACTAAAAATATAATAAAACACATACATACGTAATTACGTCAACATTTTTTTTTAATATTGTTTTTCCAGTAGTTAAGTTCGGTACCTATTTGTACACATTTCTTTAAAGTTTTTTTATTATTGTAAGTATAAAGTAATTAATAACAAAAAAAGGAGAGCCATGAGAGATAAGGACAAAAAATTATAGTTGTCCCTTTTACGAAATGTCCAATATATAACTTTTTGCATAAGAAAAAAATGAGAAATAAAGCCATAATGGCCTTATATTTCATGGCTCTATCGCACTCCTCCATAAAAAAATCATTTATTTATCAGATAAATATTTGAAGGGTTTCATGAACTTCTGCACGACAGTTTGCATTGTAAGACAGCATTCACTGCAAATTTTCAAGTGCTTACAAATATAAATTTAGGGGTATGAAATAACTCCCACTTTACAAAACGAATTTATTCCCACTCAAAACGAAATAAGTCCCACTTAAAATAAAAACGCGTAATGAAATAAGTCCCATCAATTGACGAAATAAGTCCCACTTTTAAAAACGAAATAACTCCCACTTTCAAAACAGCAATTTTTTGTGGGACTTATTTCGTTTTTAAAAGTTGGACTTATTTCGTGGGAGTTATTTCATAGACCCTTTTTGAAGTTCTTTCATAATTAATTCTTAAATGAAGCATTATTTGCATATAGCAGGGTATTTTTGCAAAAAAAAGATTGCGTGACGTTACTGACGGTTTAAGAAAAAAAATTTTTTTTTCTACTTTTTTACTTAATATTTTGGTATTTAATTGCTAGACTCCGATTTCTGGTGCCCAAAGAGACAAGCGTTATGTTGAAAAGCTGAAAGAAAGCAACAAATACGACGAGTACAAAAAGAAAAAGGCCGCAGCAATGAAAAAATTGAGGGCTAACAGAAAAAAGAAAGAAAAACTAATGCCAATAAGTGAATTGGGAAAGGCGATTTCTATGCGCCGTGCTGCAAAAAACATTCGTGACATTTCGTCTTCGCACCAAATCCGTACCATTGGGGACGAAATAGTAGCTTATACTACTTCTCAGCAAGAATACAATTAAAATTTCTTTATTTTTTGTGATATTTTATGTTTATTTATGTTAAAAAAAAAAACTAAAACTGAAGTGATGCTTTAATTTTGCAACAATTAACAAGACTGAAATTAATAAAAACTTTTTAGTTTCCGATAATAATGTGTTTTTATTTTATAGTGTACTGGCTTTAGTTCAAAATACCGACACAAAGTTTGTATCACTATTTCACAAATATTTCGCAAAAAAAAAAAAAAAAGTAAAACAGAAGTCAATTCGACATTTTTCGTAACTCTATCATACAAAAATCAGCTCTAAAGACAAGCCCGATTTACTAAATTTTTTTTATGATATTAGTGCGAAAAGAGGTTTTGTCTTAATATCTCCCCAGGCTTGCAATTTAAAACTCCTCTGCTATGATTTTTGGCCGTTTAGGTTTCCTCTATTAACCCAAGAAATTCGTACGTGTGATGTTACTGACATTTTGCGTCCCGTTACTGACACTGCTTTTATGTCATTTACGTGATTAAACCATAAAATATTAAGCCCACCTTTTGGTTAAAAATCATCTTTCATCCTTCCTTTTTTTTACATACTGGGCAATAATAGACATGAACTCTTTTCAATTCGCTAATTTGTACACAAACGTTCAGTAACCTCCAAACACACTTCCAAAATCCGGTGACGTTACTGACGGCTTAAAATGGTCATAACTTCACAACAAAACGAGATACAGCAAAATTATCTGCGTATGAAACGATAGTTGTGACGAGAACTTTCATATGCCGGTCTCAAGTTGGGGAAGATAATTGTATTTTATAAAGATATTGACCAAAATAGGTATACGAGCGTAACGTTACTGACGGTGGCCTTGCCCATATGTACATAGATGTTGAGATTTTGATAACTTTAGACACAAAAACTCTTATATGAATCTTAATGTCATAACATAATTTTGTTTTGCCGGGTCCATGGTTGGCCATGGCTCCCAAATAGGTTGTACTTTCAAAAATTTGTCTTGATATATGTACATTGGTGTATGGCATAAACATTTTAACATATTTTTTTTTGTTTAGTTGGTTTTTGTCATTCTGTTTTTAAAAAAATTAAGATTTATACAATACTAGCTTAACCCGGTGCGCTTCGCTACACTGCTTTAACCACTTCTTCAGTTGAGAGATAATTAATATATTCATCCTATGGAAGGTTTTCCCCCCTGCGCCTTCCCGTTTTATTTTTATTTTCAAAAGTGTAGTATATTATAGGAGTGACCTCTACTAAGTTTGAACATTCTTACTATAACAGTTCTTAAGATATGCGATATTAAACATTGGCGTCCTATGGGGGGTAACATTTCCCCGCTGCTATTTTATTTCAATTTTGAATTTCAGAAGATCATACTACAAAAAGTTCAACAAAATGAGTGCAGCGGCTCTAAATTATATTTCTATCTATGAGGGGTACTGCTCCTCCTCTGTCTACCCCGCCCATTTCTATATTGAAATTTAAGGTTTGCCATAATAGTAGCTTTAACCACGTTTGAAGACCCTCCCTTTAATAGTTCTTCATTTGAGCTATATTTAATATATGCATCCTTTAGGAGGTATTTCCCCCCTGCGCCTTCCCGCTCTATTTTTATTTTCAATAGTGTAGTATACCATAAGAGTGACTTCCACAAAGTTTGAACATTCTCCCTATAACAGTTCTTAAGATATGCGATATTAAACATTGGCGTCCTATGCTGGATACCACTTCCCCCGCTGCTATTTTATTTGAATTTTTGGAACCAGAATATCCTACTGCCAAAAGTTCAACAAAATGCGTGCAGCGGGTCAATCCCGCCCATTTTTATATTGCTATTTATAGTTTACCATAATAGTAGTTTTAACCACGATTGAAGACTCTCCCTTTAATAGTTCTTCAGTTGAGCGATATTTAATATATGCATCCTTTGGTAGGTATTTCCACCCCTGCGCATGACCGCTTTATTTTTATTTCAGTAGTGAAGTATACCATAAGAGGGACTTCTACAAAGTTTGAACATTCTCAATATAACAGTTCTCAAGATATGCGATATTAAACATTGGCTTCCTATGGGGGGAACCACTTCCCCCGCTGATATTTTGTTTCAATTTTGGGGCTCAGAAGATCCTACTACCAAAAGTTGAACAAATTGCTTGCAGCGGCTCTTATTAATATTTCTATCTATGAGGGGTACTGCTCCTCCTCTGGTTACCCCGCCCATTTCTATATTGAAATTTATAGTTTACCATAATAGTAGCTTTAACCACGTTTGAAGACTATCCCTTTAATAGTTCTTCAGTTGAGCGATATTTAATATATGCATCTTATGAGAGGTATTTTTTCCCCCTGCGCCTACCCGCTTTATTTTTATTTTCAATAGTGTAGTAAACCATAAGAATGACTTCTACAAAGTTTGAACATTCTAACTATAACAGTTCTTATGATATGCGATATTAAATATTGGCGTCCTATGGGGGAAACCACTTCCCCCAATGCTACTTTATTTCAATTTTGGGGCTCAAAAGATTTTACTACCAAAAGTTCAACAAAATGCGTGAAGCGGCTCTTAAGGTATGCGATATTTAATATTGGCATACAATGGGGGTACCAATTGCCCTGCCCCTATCGAAAAAATAAGTAGCCTATTTTATTTTTAGTGCTCACGTGATGCTACTGTAAAAATTTCTGGAAAATCGGTTCAGTAGTTTAGGAGTCTATAAGCCAACATACAAACAAACAAACATACAAACATTTTTCATTTTTATATACATACACTAGCTTAACCCGGTGCGCTTCGCTACACTGCTTAAACCACTTCTTCAGTTGAGAGATATTTAATATATGCTTTATTTTTATTTTCAAAAGTGTAGTATACCATAGGAGTGACTTCTACTAAGTTTGAACATTCTTACTATAACAGTTCTTAAGATATGTGAAATTAAACATTGGCGTCCTATGGGGGGTAACATTTCCCCGTGCTATTCTATTTCAATTTTGGGGTTCAGAAGATCATACTACAAAAAGTTTAATAAAATGAGTGCAGCGGCTCCAAATTATATTTCTATCTATGAGGGGTACTGCTCCTCCTCTGTCTACGCCGCCCATTTCTATATTGAAATTTAAAGTCTGCCATAATAGTAGCTTTAACCACGTTTGAAGACTCTCCCTTTAATAGTTCTTCAGTTGAGGGATATTTAATATATGCATCCTATGGAAGGTATTTACCCCCTGCGCCTTCCCGCTTTATTTTTATTTTCAAAAGTGTAGTATACCATAAGTGTGACTTCTACAAAGTTTGAACATTCTAACTTTAATAGTTTTTAAGATATCCGATATTAAACATTGGCGTCCTATGAAGGGTAACACTTCCCCCGCTGCTATTTTGTTTAAATTTTGGGGCTCAGAAGATTCTACTACCAGAAGTTCAACAAATTGCTTGCAGCGGCTCTTATTAATATTGCTATCTATGAGGGGTACTGCTCCTCCTCTGTCTACCCCGCCCATTTTTATATTGAAATTTATAGTTAACCATAGTAGTAGCTGTAACCACGTTTGAAGACTCTCCCTTTAATAGTTCTTCTGTTGAGCGATATTTAATTTATGCATCCTATGGAAGGTATTTCCCCCCTTGCGCCAACCCGCTTTATTTTTATTTTCAAAAGTGTAGTATACCATAAGAGAGACTTCTGCAAAGTTTGAACATTCTCACTATAAAAGTTCTTAAGATATGCGATATTAACCATTGGCGTCCTATGGTGGGTACCACTTCCCCCGCTGCTATTTTATTTCAGTTTTGGGTCTCTGAAGATCCTACTACCAAAAGTTCAACAAAATGCGTGCAGCGGCTCTTAATTATATTTCTATCTATGAGGGGTACTGCTCCTCCCCTGTCAACCCCGCCCATTTGTATATTGAAATTTATATTTTACCATAATAGTAGCTTTAACCACGTTTGAAGACTGTCCCTTTAATAGTTCTTCAGTTGAGCGATATTTAATATATGCATCCTATGGGAGGTATTTCCCCCCTTGCGCCTACCGCTTTATTTTTATTCTCAATAGAGTAGTATACCATAAGAGTGACTTCTACAAAGTTTGAACATTCTCACTATAACAGTTCTTAAGATATGCTATATTAAACATTGGCGTCCTATGGGGGAACCACTTCCCCCGCTACTATTTTATTTAAATTTTGGGGCTCCTTACTACCAAAAGTTCAACAAAATGCGTGCAGCGGCTCTTAAGATATGCGATATTTAATATTGGCATCCAATGGGGGGATCAATTCCCCTGCCCCTATCGAAAAAATAAGTAGCCTATTTTATTTTTAGGGCTCACATGATGTTACTGTAAAAATTTCAGGAAAATCGGTTCAGTAGTTTAGGAGTCTATAAGCCAACAAACAAACAAACAAACACACAAACAAACATTTTTCATTTTTATATATATAGATATAATATATTGATCAACCACTTTTTTGCTTTCAGTTTTTTCGCTGTTTTAGCGATTTTGTTATTTTTCTAATTATTTTAAAGAATTATCAAAAAGTAATTTCAATTTTTGGGAATACAAAATTTTAATTTCAAAAGATTTTGTTATTCGTGCTTAATTCCCAGTTTTTATTCTTGATAAAAACACTTGAAATTTATTGTTGATGGGATAAGCTATTCCTATGTATTTCACTGGTTGCTTAGGCCAGATCATCAGGAAACTTCATCCATAAAGATTTTAGAAAAACTAAAGATATTAAACCAAATAAAACTGTTAAACGTATAAGACTTATAGCAACAGTTTTACTTGTAACAATATCAAAGCTTTAACAAAACACATCAACAATAAAAAAGTGGGTTTATCTCGTCTTACATTCCCCACTACAATTAGTTGAAATTAGTGGGGAATGTAAGATGAGATAAACCCACTTTTTTATTTTTTATTGTTGATGTGTTTTGTTAAAGCTTTGATATTGTTACAAGTAAAACTGTTGCTATAAGTCTTATACGTTTAACAGTTTTATTTGGTTTAATATCTTTAGTTTTTCTAAAATCTTTATGGATGAAGTTTCCTGATGATCTGGCCTAAGCAACCAGTGAAATGCATAGGAATAGCTTATCCCATCAACAATAAATTTCAAGTGTTTTTATCAAGAATAAAAACTGGGAATTAAGCACAAATAACAAAATCTTTTGAAATTAAAATTTTTTATTCCCAAAAATTGAAATTACTTTTTGATAATAAACAGGCAAGTGCACGGCCTAAAAAACACTTAATTGACAACATCTTTTGTAAGTTGTTGTTTGTTTTTTATTTTGTTTTTCTTAACCTACTTACAACTACAATTAATGTTAAGAGAATTTCAACTAATTGTAGTGGGGAATGTAAGATGAGATAAACCCACTTTTTTATTGTTGATGTGTTTTGTTAAAGCTTTGATATTGTTACAAGTAAAACTGTTGCTATAAGTCTTATACGTTTAACAGTTTTATTTGGTTTAATATCTTTAGTTTTTCTAAAATCTTTATGGATGAAGTTTCCTGATGATCTGGCCTAAGCAACCAGTGAAATACATAGGAATAGCTTATCCCATCAACAATAAATTTCAAGTGTTTTTATCAAGAATAAAAACTGGGAATTAAGCACGAATCACAAAATCTTTTGAAATTTTAAAGAATTTTATGAAAATTTGCCGTTTCTAATTTTAAAGTTTTATTATTATTAAATTTAGGCGTTTGTTTGCTTTTGCGATTTTATTCTGCTGATTTTGGCTGGAATATGCCGGAATTTGGAGAAATTATTTTGGTTTGTTTAATATGATTTAATAGTGTTTGTTTTTGCCTTAGCATATTTTTCATCATTATTTTTTTTACCACTCCATATATCAATCGTGATACTTATAATTATTTATTTCCTAAATAATTTTTCTCAACAAATAATTAATAAATGAACATTTTGGAAGACACCCTCTTTGTAATTAATGACAAATGATGATAACTTTGCATTTAATATTTAATAGGAAAAATAAGTTTTTAGCACCATTTATCTCCTGTCAAATTGACATCACTTGTATTTTATTCGAATATATTTGATGATGATGATAAGTAAAAGTTCATGTTGCGTAGTAAATTCTACAAAATTGTTGTACGACTCACCCACCTTTATTAATTATTCTTATAACTGTTTTTGATAGAAGATTATAAATGATTAAATCTGTCTAACAACATTTAAACAAATTATCACTTACAATACAGGTACCTAAATTAATGTATGTGTGTAGTATGTACTTATAACAAATAATTGTTTTTGGCACGCATGCAAATTTTAAGGCTGCCACCCTTTTTCTGATTTTTATACCCTCAACCACAATTAGTTGTGAAGAGGCTATACTAAAGCTGGAGGTCCATACCACGCGTTTTCGCCTCCACGCAGCGCATGCTTTTCTAACATTACTTGCGTTCTACGTTTCAAGTTACATGCAACACTTTTTATGCAGCAGCAGCACAAGTAAAAATAAAAATTTAATTTGTCATAATCAGCTGATTTGTTTGAACGCTGCTTGTGACGCTTACAAAAGTAGAAAGTAAACCAACTTTTCGCCTCAAACCATCTACGCTTTTGTGCATGTAACGTACTACGTATAACTACACAGATTCTACTTTTTTGACAGCTGCGTATGCTGCGAAAAAGCGAGTAACGCGAGGTGTGAACCTCCAGCTTAAGTCTGTCATTCCGTGTGAAACTTTTTTATTATTCATCTCAGACCCCATAAAGTATATCCCCCGTATTTATAAACGATTATTAAATTTAACAAACGTTTATTAAGGAGAATTGTCATACAAAATTTGTTTTGTAAACCTTTATTAAATTTAAATTTTTTTTATAAATACGGGGGCATATATTCTGGGTCCTTGAGTACTTTAGGTCGATTTAGCCACGTCCGTCTGTCTGTCCGTCTGATTGTCTGTGCGTCTGCCCGTCTGTTGAAAACACGCTCACTTTCGAACAACTCAAAAGAAATAAATAAACTTGATGTCAAATTGCGTGTAGTTATCTTAAGCAGTTTGGGATTGAAATCCAGCAAAATCGGTTCAGTAGGATCAGAGCTATGCATCAAAATGTGGAACCGCCACCTTAAACAAATTGATAATTTTGTTGCAAAAAGTAACATACATAAATGGTGGAATATTGCACCAGAATGATATAAGATTTTGCAAAAATTCGTTTTTTTCGACTAGAAATCACGCTGTAAAATTTCGTGAAGATCCGTTAATAATTTACCCTAGGCCCCATATAAGCCCTACTCCCGGAAAACAGTATAGTACGCCTAAGACCCTAACTAATAATGCTATCATAACATTTTTTTGCACGTCACAGTTTAATAGGTCTAGAAATTACACTGTAAAGTTTCGTGTAGATCGGTCCATAATTTACCCTAGGCCCCATATAAACCCTACTGCCGGAAAGCAGTTTAGTATGCCTAAAACCATACAAAATAATGCTATCAGAATAAAATGTTACACTTCACAGTTTTATATGACTAGAAATCACACTTATAAATTTCGTGAAGATCCGTCCATAATTTACCCTAGGCCCCATATAAACCCTACTTCCGGAAAACAGTTAAGTACGCCTAAAACCGTAATTAACAATGCTACCATAATAAACTTTTGGCACGTCTCAATTTTATAGGACTAGAAATGACACTGTGAAATTTCGTGAAGATCGGTCCACAATTTACCCTAGGACCCATATAAAGCCCACTCTGGTAAAATAATTACATACGCCTAAAAACGTAGCTGATATGGATATTGCGGTAAACTTTCTTCCAGCTTAGCTTCACATGGCCAAAAAAAATGTTATGCAATTTTGTGATATACAGTCCATAATTTACCTTAGATCCCATTTTAGCAGCCTTCTGAAATTCCCTGCAAACGCTAAAACTAATTGCACCGCTGTATTGAAATTTATGTTGTTTAATACCAGAAATCACTCTGCAGAATTTTGGGGTGATTGGTTCATAACATACCATGGCTTCAATATAAATTTCCCTCCTGAAAATCATTCAGGTTCGGCTTAAACTCTTACGAATAATAATATTTTGCTAAAGCTAGTAAAAATTGCTAGGAAAAAGTAATATAACTTTCTGATTGTCGGTCAATAATTTAATATTAATTTAAACCGCAACCAATTTTAAGGCAGATGCCTGTTTTTATAAAGATTTTAATAATAAATAGACATCATAAAGATCCGACTCCTAAAACATTCGAACTATCGGTGGAGGGTATCAAAGGTTCGGCACAGATATAGCACTCTAACTTGTTTTTATTACAAATGTGTATTATTTTAGACTACATCGCACTTGATCTTAACCCTACACTGAAAGAATTTTCTATGCAATACCAATGAATTTTGACATTAATCCCATGAAAAATTGCATTAAAAAGGAAACTATGCAGCGCTTCGTTGGAGCAATGAAACATTACATTAGATCTATGAATATTATTCATTGGATTTTTTTATTTATTTTTTTAATTATTTTTTTTTTCTTATTTTATTTCATTTTTTTATTTTTTTTTCTGTCTCTGGTGGGAATTGATCGTGCAACCTCGGTGCTGATAGACTAGCCCACTACCAGCTAGCCTACCGGGGCAGTGTAGTTATTGGATAAAAAATGCTTGTTTTTTACTCAATTAAGATCGTAAATATGAGATTAAATTGTCCATAACAACAATAACAACGTTGATTGAAAGTGGATTGAAAGTTTTTGTTTCATTACTATAATGACATTTTTATTGTCATAATGACAATTTTAATTTATGAAGGCAATTATTGAAATATGTTGCTTTAAAATTTTTTTTGATTTCATAAATTTAATGGCATATTACATTAGATGTATGAAATAATAAAATCTTACATTTTTTAAGTAACAATTAAACATTTTTTTAAGGAAACTATAATTTTGTATTAATTTAGGAATATAGTAATGTTTGTATATTGGTTTTTTATGTTTCTAAATAAATTTTTTGTTTAAATTGGACAAACTTAAATTTTCATATATCCAATGAAAATTTTTAACGTAATTACGGAATCTAATGAAGCGATTTTAACGAAAATACTTCATTATAACTATGAAATTCCATTAAGACAATGAAAATTTTCATTTACCCAAGGAAAATTCTTTTATGAAAATGATTCATCAAATATATGAAGCATTTTTCTTTCAGTGTATACGTATTATCAACGAAAAATCGGCTTTTACCTCGAATGAATGTTAGTGAAAAAAATTTAGTTTTTCGAAATAGTACTTGTATGTGGAAACTGGGTGTAAAAAGGGTATTAACTCAAAATTTTTATTTTTTCACTTTTTTGAAAAATTCACACGTTATATTTTTATATGTTTGTATTTTGTATGTTTGTCGTGCTATTTTGTTTCTTTTTGGTAATAAAACGGTTGGTTTTAAAGTAAGTTTTCATATGTCTTTAATATTTAATTAAAAATTCGTTTTGCTTGTCCTGTTGACCAAATGCGAACTTTGCATAGAAATAATAGAAAATATATTTTGGCCATATTTGGATTATTCTGGATAAAACCCTTAACTGGAATGCTCAGTTATCCCATGTCACACAGGGGATTCGGGGAAATATAAGCCTGCCAAAGACCCTTCGAGAAGTCATGGGTGCTGAGTGCACAGAGCATACAGAGATGAAAAAAGTGACGTATGAAAAATGCCCAAATCATTGCAAGGGCAGCTTTCGAAGAAAGAGAAAGAAAACGTTTTTGGTAGTGAAGTGGCAATGTGTAAAAACAGGCGCAAATTGCGTGAACAACACAAAAATGCAAAAAGGGCACAAATACATAATACCTCCTCCACTATTGTGGTGTGGGTATAAATCAAAACCTGAATCTGATAGAAATATTCTGTCAAAAATTGTTTAATAAATATTTTATAGACTTAAAAAATGTATCATACATATGTATGTATGTCAAATCGATAAAAAAGTAAAATGAATCTAAAAATGTTTAATAAAATATTGAAAAGGAAGTTAAGATATGTTCATTAGGTTGTCCCAAAAAAAATAAAAATTTGAATTTTCTCGGAAGATCTTTCCTAATTTGGATACTCATAAGGTAAAGTATTTTTGAGAATTGTATCAGATTTTTCGGAAGTGCTTTAGAGGTCGCGCAAACTGATTTTGTACCAAAAATCGACCTTTTTGGGCTTTTTTTGAATTTTGGTTGAAAATTGGTAAAAAATAGATATTTCTTCAGCTTCTGAGTCAATATTCTTAAAGAAAATTTTCCGATCTTTAATTTTATGTGCATAAATAATAAGTTTCGTCAGGGATTTTCCACATTTTGATACATTATATAACAGTTTTTCGTAAATTTTCAGCAAATATGAAAAAAATGCTTGATAACTTTTAAAATTTGTATGAAGACTAAAAAAACTAATGATGCAGTTTAAAAGATAATGAAGTTTTAAATAAATTAGCAAAAAAAAATGAATTTTGTCTCACCGTTCTCGTTATACCCTTTTAAAGCTTTGTACACATTGTATGAAATGTATAATACTAAAGGGTGGTTAAATTGTAAGGGCCGATGTTGAATGTGAACCACACCTAAACGCCAAGTTTTTTTCCGAATTTTATTTGACATTTCTCTATTTCAGACTTACTCAATTTGAACCATACACAACGTGTTAAAGTTATCCAGACTTATTATGAAAATGGGCGTTCAAATCAAAATGCATATCGTGCACTTCGTGATTTTTTTGGTCAATTTGATCGTCCAAATGTGCGTACAATCGCAAAAATCGTGGAAAAATTCGAGCAAACCGGGTCTGTAGAAGATGTAAGAACACCAGTGCATGCTCGTACAGCTCGTACTGCAGAAAATATTGCTGCTGTTCGCGATAGTGTGGCGGAAGAGCCGTCCACCTCAACTCGTCGTCGTGCCCAACAATTGCACCTCTCACGCTCGTCGTTGATGAACATGATGCATAAAGACTTGCATTAACACGCTTACAAGGTGCAATTGGCTCAAGAACTAAAGCCTCTTGACCATTCCAAACATCGTGAATGGGCAGAATGGTGGCAAGAAATGGCAACAGTGGATGATCAATTTTCGAAGAATGATGAGGCACATTTTCACCTCAGTGGATTCGTCAATAAACAGAATTGCCGCATTTGGGCGAATGAGAATCCAAGAGTGATTGTCGAAAAACCAATGCACCCACAAAGAGTGACTGTTTGGTGCGGTTTATGGGCTGGCGGCATCATCGGGCCGTATTTTTTCCAAAATGAGGCCGGTCAGGCAGTTACTGTGAATGGTGTTCGCTATCGTGAGATGATAACGAACTTATTATGGCCTGAATTGGAAGATATGGATGTGGACGATATGTGGTTTCAGCAGGACGGTGCCACTTGCCACACAGCTAACGAAACAATGGCTCTTTTGCGCAACAAATTCAATGGCCGTGTTATCTCACGTAATGGCGATGTCAATTGGCCGCCAAGATCATGTGATTTGACACCGTTGGACTTTTTTCTTTGGGGTTATTTGAAAGAAAAGGTGTACGTCGATAAGCCAGCAACAATTCAAGAGCTAAAGGATGAGATAATTCGGCACATTAACGGCATAGAACCTCCATTATGCCTCAGGGTCATCGAAAATTTGGACCATCGGATGGAGGTGTGCCGCCATGGTCGCGGCGCCCAATTGGCCGATATTTTGTTCCATACATAATTGAGTAATACCAATATATCATAATAAAATAAAATTACAATAATTTCCTAAATAGTTTGTGTTTTATTCAAAATCAACATCGGCCCTTGAAATTTAACCACCCTTTATAAGGTGTGAACTAGGTTTGCATTGCTTTAAACTTTAAATAATTGGATTTAGAAAATGTTTTTACAAATAAAATAATAGTTACTTACCACTCATACATAACAATTATATAAAAAACAAAGAAAAATAGAATTGCTATAAATCATTTATTATAGTTATATTTATTATATGTGTGCAGACACAACCAGCTCCAATACAGGACGGCGGATTGGGGCTTGCGTTTTACTTCGCCAAAAATTAAAAAAGACCTGATATTTTTGGCATGCCGCCATCATATGATGGAACTAGTTGCTGGATCAGCGTTGAAGGCCCTTAATATTGAGGATCAAATTACATCCCCACAAATTAAAATTTTCGTCACTCTTTAGGGAAGGTGGGATTCCATTGATAAAAAAAATTTTCGGATTGTATAAACCACAAAATTGTTGGAAAAATTATTCCGGAGTTCATACGAAAAGATCTAATTATTTTTGTAAAAGGGCAGCTGGAGAATATGCAACCAAGGGATGATTATAAAGAAATGCTGCAACGGAGCCTTATATTTTTAGGTGATAGACCTGAGCCCCATCCAACAATAAAATCTCCTGGAGCCATTAACCGAGCTCGCTGGATGATGAAAATTATATACTCTCTAAAAATATGAATTTTTCGAAACCAGCTACAACCTTTCATTCAAAATTCAAAAATTGATGCCTTGCTGGAGTTTACCTCATTTATTTTAAGAGTATATATTAAAAATTGGTACCTATGTCCCCGATACGCTCCTCTCAATGACCTTAGACTTTTGAAACAATTGTATGATTACAAACGCTTTAATGAAAAAGTTGCACGCGAGACTCTGAAAACATTTCTGCGGCATCAGTGGTACCTTTCCGAGAAGTTGGCTGCCTTATCGTTTTTTGATGAACGTATAGATACCAAAACTTTGCGTTTAATGCTTAGAAACCTACATGAACCAAGTTAAAACAACGAATTAGTGAAAGGAAATTTAACAGAAGACATGATTGAAAATAAACAAATTCAGTGTTTTATTACAAAAGCCAGCCTAACTTTTTTTGAAGCGTCTTCATACAAATTTTAAAAGTTATAAAGCATTTTTTTTTCATATTTGCTGAAAATTTACGAAAAACTGTTATATAATGTATCAAAATGTGGAAAATCCCTGACGAAACTTATTATTAATGCACATAAAATTAAAGATCGGAAAATTTTCTTTAAGAATATTGACTCAGAAGCTGAAGAAATATCTATTTTTTTTACCAATTTTCAACCAAAATTCAAAAAAAGCCCAAAAAGGTCGATCTTTGGTACAAAATCAATTTGCGCGACCTCTAAACCACCTCCGAAAAATCGGAAAAAATTCTCAAAAATTCTTAGCCTTATGAGTATTCAAATTAAGAATGATCCCCAAATTTTTTTGGAATGGGACACCCTAATGTTCATGTACTTGAAAATTATTTTGTCTCTTTTTGTTTGTTTGTTTTCGTTTTACAAATCTTTTACTTTTTTTTACAAATAGTATATCGTTGACATACATATTCAATAGGTTTTACATTTTTTATTTAAATATTTATTTAGTACAAATTATCTTTTACCTTATAGGAAGGAATTGGTTTTTAAAGTCTTTAGAAAAAAGTTGATAAGTATGTATTTTAAATTTTATTGAAGAAAAGTTACTTGTTTTCAACGGTGCACAGTGGTAAAATGTTTAAAATTTCCTAATAGACATGCTACTTCTAAAGTAACCAAAACGCAATATCTTTTACTAGGAGTTCTACAGGGTGGCACAGAATAAGCTATATGGTTTAAACGGCTTATAACTTTTTATTTATGCAATTATTATTATTTTTTTTTTTAAACTATGAAAAATGACATCCTGTAAAGGCTAGTTTACACTATCTCACAAGTCCTACGTATTCCATAATACTTTGTGAGCTAGAAATCTAATGAGTTTTGTTGCGACTGACAAAAAATCTAATTTAACATGACAGCTTGTGTTCACACCATCACACAAAGTATAAACACTCACACATGAAATAAAATGCAACCCTGATCAAATGAAAAAACGATGTAGTCGTGTGGGATGTCAAATTTTTTTTCATAATGCTTGTCATTTTCATCACACATGCATTCACACTCTCAGACTTTTACATATTACTTGAGTTTTTGAAATGAAGCCAATACAAAGTAATAATAGTGTTAACTAGCCTTAAGTGATGCCAATTTTCTGCTTCGCACTTTTTAAGATTTTTTCTATAATTTTTCGCAAAATGTCGAGTGTAATTATTTTTGTTCTATTGTATAGTTATGCATTTTTAATTCCCCAAGTCTTCTCCTCTTGCCTTAATCAGCGTTAAAGTTAGACGGATGAAGCTTCTTAAGGTACCCTTACACGACATGTATTTTACATCCGACTTGTCAAATTTCCCACTGCAAAATAGCTACATGTCGCGTTTTACACAGAAAAAATTTTCTAAAATTTTTCACCAATTATTATAACATTAAATCAGTTTTAATTAAAAATTTAATCAAGTGAATTAAACGCTTAATTGGTACTACGAATTTGTTTACTGGTGCAAATTTAATTAATTTTTTTTAATATTTAATAAAAATTTTTAATATTTTTAATTAGGCTTAAGTTCATGAAATTTAATTTTTATTAAATTATTTTTTGTGAAGAAAGGAATTTTACAACATGAAAATCAATTAAAATTGTTATTGATAATCTTTCATTCGTGACGTGGCTCGGGCTCGAACCCTGGCCGGCAGGTTACCATGACATGTTTCGATCGCAACCACTCGATCTCCTCAGATGGATTTGCCGTCTTACACTCGCAGCCATCGACGACTGCTGACGTCACTAGTCAAACATCAATCCTTAAACCAAATTGTATTTTTAACATTTGGTAGATCGAAATTTGCTTTCCTGAATGATTATCCACTTTAATTGACTTTACATGTTTTTTCCTTTACTTCTGTTTTTTCGTACTTTCGTCAAGAATTTTTCTTGAAGTCCAAGTACATTTTTTGTTTTTTCACTTTGTCTTTCTCTTTTCTGTTGACCTTTTTCAGCACAACTTGAAGGACAAATGTACACATAGAGCTCGTGCCTTAGCTTTAACAATAATTAGTATTGTGGTTATTTTGTTGAACTATTTATGGCTTTTAATCCAAATTTTTAATATTTTTAATTAGGCTTAAGTTCATGAAATTTAATTTTTATTAAATTATTTTTTGTGAAGAAAGGAATTTTACAACATGAAAATCAATTAAAATTGTTATTGATAATCTTTCATTCGTGACGTGGCTCGGGCTCGAACCCTGGCCGGCAGGTTACCATGACATGTTTCGATCGCAACCACTCGATCTCCTCAGATGGATTTGCCGTCTTACACTCGCAGCCATCGACGACTGCTGACGTCACTAGTCAAACATCAATCCTTAAACCAAATTGTATTTTTAACATTTGGTAGATCGAAATTTGCTTTCCTGAATGATTATCCACTTTAATTGACTTTACATGTTTTTTCCTTTACTTCTGTTTTTTCGTACTTTCGTCAAGAATTTTTCTTGAAGTCCAAGTACATTTTTTGTTTTTTCACTTTGTCTTTCTCTTTTCTGTTGACCTTTTTCAGCACAACTTGAAGGACAAATGTACACATAGAGCTCGTGCCTTAGCTTTAACAATAATTAGTATTGTGGTTATTTTGTTGAACTATTTATGGCTTTTAATCCAAATTTTTAATATTTTTAATTAGGCTTAAGTTCATGAAATTTAATTTTTATTAAATTATTTTTTGTGAAGAAAGGAATTTTACAACATGAAAATCAATTAAAATTGTTATTGATAATCTTTCATTCGTGACGTGGCTCGGGCTCGAACCCTGGCCGGCAGGTTACCATGACATGTTTCGATCGCAACCACTCGATCTCCTCAGATGGATTTGCCGTCTTACACTCGCAGCCATCGACGACTGCTGACGTCACTAGTCAAACATCAATCCTTAAACCAAATTGTATTTTTAACATTTGGTAGATCGAAATTTGCTTTCCTGAATGATTATCCACTTTAATTGACTTTACATGTTTTTTCCTTTACTTCTGTTTTTTCGTACTTTCGTCAAGAATTTTTCTTGAAGTCCAAGTACATTTTTTTTTGATTTTCATGTTGTAAAATTCCTTTCTTCACAAAAAATAATTTAATAAAAATTAAATTTCATGAACTTAAGCCTAATTAAAAATATTAAAAATTTGGATTAAAAGCCATAAATAGTTCAACAAAATAACCACAATACTAATTATTGTTAAAGCTAAGGCACGAGCTCTATGTGTACATTTGTCCTTCAAGTTGTGCTGAAAAAGGTCAACAGAAAAGAGAAAGACAAAGTGAAAAAACAAAAAATGTACTTGGACTTCAAGAAAAATTCTTGACGAAAGTACGAAAAAACAGAAGTAAAGGAAAAAACATGTAAAGTCAATTAAAGTGGATAATCATTCAGGAAAGCAAATTTCGATCTACCAAATGTTAAAAATACAATTTGGTTTAAGGATTGATGTTTGACTAGTGACGTCAGCAGTCGTCGATGGCTGCGAGTGTAAGACGGCAAATCCATCTGAGGAGATCGAGTGGTTGCGATCGAAACATGTCATGGTAACCTGCCGGCCAGGGTTCGAGCCCGAGCCACGTCACGAATGAAAGATTATCAATAACAATTTTAATTGATTTTCATGTTGTAAAATTCCTTTCTTCACAAAAAATAATTTAATAAAAATTAAATTTCATGAACTTAAGCCTAATTAAAAATATTAAAAATTTGGATTAAAAGCCATAAATAGTTCAACAAAATAACCACAATACTAATTATTGTTAAAGCTAAGGCACGAGCTCTATGTGTACATTTGTCCTTCAAGTTGTGCTGAAAAAGGTCAACAGAAAAGAGAAAGACAAAGTGAAAAAACAAAAAATGTACTTGGACTTCAAGAAAAATTCTTGACGAAAGTACGAAAAAAACAGAAGTAAAGGAAAAAACATGTAAAGTCAATTAAAGTGGATAATCATTCAGGAAAGCAAATTTCGATCTACCAAATGTTAAAAATACAATTTGGTTTAAGGATTGATGTTTGACTAGTGACGTCAGCAGTCGTCGATGGCTGCGAGTGTAAGACGGCAAATCCATCTGAGGAGATCGAGTGGTTGCGATCGAAACATGTCATGGTAACCTGCCGGCCAGGGTTCGAGCCCGAGCCACGTCACGAATGAAAGATTATCAATAACAATTTTAATTGATTTTCATGTTGTAAAATTCCTTTCTTCACAAAAAATAATTTAATAAAAATTAAATTTCATGAACTTAAGCCTAATTAAAAATATTAAAAATTTGGATTAAAAGCCATAAATAGTTCAACAAAATAACCACAATACTAATTATTTAATAAAAATGTTTTAATTGAAATCAATTTCAATTTTAAATAATTTCTTCTGTAAAAGTCATCTGACACATTTCAATTAGAACGTGCTCTATTTTCTTCTGAATAGGAAGAAATGAAACGAAAAGACCATGAATTGAAACAAACAACGGGTTTTCTCACTAAACTGCGCTTGTAACATTTTTGGCGTGTAAAAGCTGTCACGTAAGAAAATAAGTCGCCAATTTAAAGAAAAGTGCGTCTGTAAAATGTTTGTGAAAAAGTTTCCTCTTTGAACTGTCGAATAATCTCAATAATCTCAAAATCTTAACACTAAAAATGTTTCAGTTTTAGTAAAATTTTTTACGCCGTCAATAATATGTCTGACTGGCGTTCGAAACGTCTGCAATTTCTAATCGGCTTCGAGCGGAATATTATGACATTTATAACGAAACGGCGTTATCTATTTTGATAGTTTTCGACATGAGCTACATACACATTTTTTCTCCCTTTTCGAGAAACGATTGAATATCGGGATTTTTCGTAAAAGTCCCGGATTTTTTTATGCAAAAATCCCGGGATTCGGGACTTAAATTTTTAGAATAACCCGGGACTTCGGTATTCGGGATTGGCATCCCTAGTTGCAACACTGTCATTGTTTTCAGCTTTCTGAATGGCCAAAATGCGCTTATCAAAATACTCATCAAGCATAGTGAAAATGTGTTTCCATGTGTGACTCCGACGATGCTAGCACACGTAAACGAGTGAATTTTCCAGCATGACAAGCATTTGACAAGTTTATTTGGCGCTTTACTGATTTAAATTTGCCTTTTCTTGTGATGATTATATTTTTAGTTGATATCAATAAATAAAAAACATATAATAATACATAAACACATCGTCGTTCCGGAGTTTTCTGGACGTTTATCACAAAATCGAAAAAAATTAGATAAGACAGTTTCCTTTGGTAAATTTAACAGATCTATCGATCTGCGCAATCCTCATGTCTCTATCTCTTATGGTTAATGAGATATTACGGAGCCATTTTGTTGTATATCCACTTTTGCGAACAATTTAATACGTTATAATATCGTATGTAGCATAATTGTGGATATACGACAAAAAACGCATGAAAACTTTCAAATAAAAAAATCTTGAGTTATCTTGTTGTATGTGAACAAAGTATATTAGGCATGTTACAAAAAAGAGAGTATCTTATTAATATTACTGTTATTTTAAGATTTTTCGTTTTATATGTAAAGATATTTCACGGACGAAGTACACAATTTTGCTATTATTGCTATATTACCTAAATTCACTTTATCGTTAAGCAATTAAAGGTTAAATATTCAGGGTGGTCCAGCCATAATGCACAATGTTAATTGTGAATGAAACAAAAAGTTTTTAGAGAATTATCTGAATTTTTTTTATTATTATAGAAGGATCTTTGACAACTATGTATGAGACAAAATATTGGCCAAATGCTCGTCGCGGCTTCCGTAGCATACCTTTGTCCTATGGTCCATATTATCAATGGCTCTGAGACATAATTGAGGTTCAATGTCCTTAATGTGTCAAATTATCTAATCCTTTAGCTCTTGAATTGTTCTTGGCTAATTGACGTACACTTTTTATTTTAAATATTACCAAAGAAAGAAGGTCAACGGTGTCAAATCATATGATCGTGACAGCGAGTTAACATGGCCATTAAATTTCTCGTGCAGAAGAGCCATTGTTTCGTTGGCCGTGTGACAAATTCTTTTAAAACTACTTATCGTCTAGGGCCATGTCCTCAATTTCTGGCAAAAAGAAACCCGTTATCAGCTCGCGATAACGAACACCATTCACAGTAACTGCTTGGCATACCTCATTTTCGAAGAAGTAAGGCGCGGTGATGCCGCCATGCATGCACAGGCGTTTTCACATTTCCTACGGAGCAGGTTTGCTAAAATTTGCCCACACTTATCCCGATTGTGGACTCATTTGATCGATTATGCTGACCAAAAAAATCAAGATGTGCACAAAATGTTTTTTTTTGATTTGAATGCCCCTTTTGTAAAAGGCTTCAGCAATCTTAACGCGCTGTTCAATGCTGCACCCCTCCATGGTTGAATTTGGCACTGATACCAAGGAATGTCAAATTAAGTTGGACAAAAATTTGACGTAACGGTGTCACTCACAGTTAACATCATGCATTATGGTTAGACCACCCTTAAGTAATAATTAACCTTAAAATTATTCATACGTAAGGAAATTCAATAATATAAAAACTATAACTATACGTAAATACATATATTTGTCACTTGCATAAATTTTCGTTTCGAAAATTATTATAACTTAATTTTCAATATTGGTAAAACACGTGAATGTAGGTTTTTACAACCTTATTTTGACTTATATCCCACAAACTAAAAAATATGTCGCAAAAAGTGGCGTATACGACAAAATTGAAAAAGTTTTTCGGACGTGGTAATGGCTATAACTTAAAATTTTTTTTCCATGACTTTTGATATATTTACATAAATCGATAAAGAACTTCAAACACAATATGTCGTCAGCTCATTACTGGTTTGACCTACCGACCATTTTTAAAAAAAATGAGTTAGGTATGAGGAATATATTTTTTTAATACCCTCTTTCTAAATCAAAAACCTGTTTCGCGAAAATTTTTATGGTTTCTAAGATATAAAGCATTAATTTTGCTGCATATCAACTGTTTCAAAATTTTTTAAGTACTGTTTTGCTCTACAAGCCATTTTTTTTTTTTTGCGATTGCAGCAAATTCTTCATACAAAAACGTACAAAATAAATTTTACTGTTGCTTTGCTGCATTGCCGTAAGAAAAAATAAAGTTAAAGCAAAAGCAAAATAAAATGACAACGAGAAAATTAATTTGTGAAAAATAGTTTTATAAAATAATGGACCCAACCAAGTGTACGGGAAATGCTTCAACATTTTACTACAAACGAAAATTGAATATGTACAATCTTACAGCAACCATTATTATGCCAAATATACCAACTTTTACTTATTGTGCCTTGTGGACGGAAGCTCATAGCGGTCGGAGTGGTAACAATATTGCTAGTGCTTAAATTAAAATTTTAAATGAATTAATAAAAGATTGTCCACTTATTAAAACTTTGACATTATGGAGCGATTCTTGCGTACCTTAAAATAAAAATCAAATTAACGCAACCGCAATCAAAATGTTCTTTAAACAAAATAATATTGATGCCGTAATACAAAACTCTTCAGAACCAGAACATTCTTTAATTCAAGAAGTGGACTGTGTCCATGGTGTTATTGACCGATACTTAAAGAATATTGAAATTCATAGTCCTCTTCATTTACTAAATTTGCTTAAAACAATGCCAAATAATAAAACAAAACTTAAAGTTATGAAAATGCTTCCGGAAAATTTTCGCACATACTCGTTGGAAGCAATTAAAATGGACTTTCGAAAAGTCCCTTTTGCTAAAATTTAAGTACTTCTATACAGTTAAAATAATGATTTATGTATAAATTATAAAACTTCTACCAGAGAGGAAAAATATAAAAATGTAATTTTGGTTAAGTCTGCATCAAAAAATTGTTTGAAAACTCCTGAGAATTTGTTGACGAATGTTTTGAAAATATCGAAACCATCATTTATTTCCAGCGATAAAAATAGAGACATAACTTGCTTATATTTCTTCCACGTGTTGATAAAGTTTATTATAAAAATTTACTCAATATTAAAAGTTTTAAAATTTCTTTTTACTTTTGCATTATTTAAGTTGTTTAATTTGTGGCTTTTTATGTAACTTTTCTTAACAGTAGAACTGTTTTTTCTGTTTTTGTAAAGTAAAATCAAATAAAAAAACTATTAAAAAAATTCATCTCAACATCAAGTTACTCCATACTCAGCAATAAGTATACGTATGCAGCACAAAAATCCACTTTTTTAATTTTTTTTTTAGAAAAGTGGCGTATGCGGCACAAAACAATATTTTTCATTTTCAAAAAAATACTATTAAATTCTAACTTTATTCATGAAAGTGCGCAAAAATTTGCAGTTTTCTTCAAAACATATACCATAAGCAGTGGTAAAAATATAAAAAAATTCTATCGGGTACAATTTGAGAAATCTTCATGTAAATCTTCTCTGTCGTTTTTCTCCACTCCGACTTTTTGGCATATGCGCCAAACCAATTCTGAGCTGAAGATGTGACAAAAATATTGGACGACTTTTTTCACGTACATTTTTGTGTATAAAAATTTGAGCCTTAAGATTCGATTTCCCAACAAAAAATTTTTGTGATATACGGCAAGATAACTTTGGCACGACGATATGGCAAAACAACGTTTGCCGGTTCATATATACATACATTAGGGTAATAACTTTTTTTTAGTGCAAAATACCACTCCAGTACCATGTGGGGAATTTTGTTCTGATAATAAAAAACTTTTTTTAAGCTGATTCGGTGAAAAAAGTTTCCGCACCGTAAGCGATTCCTAAAACTCCATATTATATGTGAATTTTATTTTTGGAAATTGAAAACCATTTGATTTTGCATTAGACTTATGAAAAATGGTTTAATGTTGAAGATTATATATGAATTTAAACAAAAACGAACTTATTTAAGACAAGACTAACTGATTTAACAAAGAAAATAAATAATAAAAACAAAACTTCAACGCTTTCGGTGCGGAAACTTTTTTCAAGATAGAGGAAAAGTGACACCATATTTTTTTATATTTTTTAATGCCCCACACGGATATGACGTGGTATTTTTGATATTTGCAAAAATTGCAAAAAGTTATATCCCTAATATACATGTGTATATAAATATATTTTTCTTTTTTTAAATTTTTTTTTGGTTTGGTTCATTGAATTGTCATACCGATATACACCGTTATAAAAGTTTCTATGCCAGTATACAAATATAATTAAAATACTCACACAAATACCGAAGTAATAAAAAGATTAATACCGATACCGAAAATCGTTTCGGTATCCAATTTTGAAAAAGCCATTCGAAAATTTGTAGTTATTAAAAAAAATTTGTAGAAATTAATCTTTTGTGAAACTTAAATACCTACATTGGCAATCAATAAAGATCTATCGTAGCTACGAAAATGAACGAAATTCGAGACAATTTTCAGAAGGGCAGGGCACTACAGTTAACAAAAACATACAAATACCTACACTCTGTTAATCTTAAATTAAAAATGAAAATACTGTTATACATACACACAAGACCCCAGACACTTGCTTCTATGAAAAGGAAGTAGAGAAGGAGTAACATTTTTTGTATTGTTTTGTTTGCAAAAGCAAAATAATTGGGGTATTCACAAGGTGTGCTATCATGTTATATTGTCATAATGTTCTAACATTTTACAATGGTTTAAAAAAATTGTTGTTGCTTTGCAAACAAAAAGTGTCTTAAATAAATAGAACGTTGCTTGCTATGTTTATTGTGCTGTCGTAATTAATCAGAAGAGACCAGAGCTGAGCGATTGAGCCGTATCGCGTTGGTTCTTTTAGCCGTCGCCGTTGATGGTATAATTTTATCCGGTTAACATCAAAATTTGACCTGCGGCTAGCAATTTTTGCAAGAAATCACTTGCGGCGTCAAATAAGATCGGCGTATGACTCTGCTGTTTGGAAAACAAACAAAATAAAATTTATTTCTTATTTGCGTCTGCAAAATGGAAAATAGTCAGGTAAGATCCAATTTAATTTATTAATTCATGGAAAAGAATTAAAAAATATTTTGATGTTAGTTAATTATTTATTTTTTATATTTGTTTTAAATCAGCTGATTTAAATTCAAAATAGCATACTAAATAATGAGGGGTTGTTCACAACAGTCGTATTTTTTAATGTTATTATTTTAAGACATATGACTTTATGACACCTTGTGAATACCCCAAATAATTTATTTTATAGCGTTACCATTCTTATGTAACTGCTAAAGAAGCAAGAGCAGGAGGCCTACTCCGCAATGACAACGTGTGTAAAAAGGATATGAATATGGAATGGAGCAAGCAGGCCTTGTATAGTCAAAAGAAGGAGTACAGAGGCCTTCTCGAAGGCATCCGTATTCCCTCTTTACTGCTGGGAGCATACTTACACAAATACATTTAAATGGATGTCAAAATATGTGTGTGGGTGTGTAATTTGCAAATACATTTGTTTGCCCGCAGGGATGCATTTGGAAAGTTTTGTTAGAAAGCAAAAAAATAAAAAAAACCTCTTATTTAATACTTCTTTGAATTCTTAAGTAATAAAAAATAAGAGAAAAATACAACAACAACAAGTGAAAAACGATAATAAAGAAAAAAAAAAACATTAAAGAAAGTATGTACACAAAAAATAATGAACAACAAGTGCAAATTTAAATTCTTTTTTTGTTGTGTTTTGTTTTCCTTGTTTTGAGTTTATTATTACTTTAACGGTGAAATATTAAAAGGGAAACAAAAAGAAAACGAAATAATCGAAGAGCAGATGAATGCTAAGTTAACCGCCTTTGCCTCGAATAAAAAAGAGAAATAAATCCATTTCAGGAATTTGGAAAAAGAAAGTGTAAAAATGAAAGCGTAATTATGGCAACCTTTAAAAATAAAGAGTGTTTCAAAAATAACGTTAGATTTTTATTTAACAATATTTGTGCATAAAAATAAAGGCAGGCAATTAAAAAAAAAACAATAATTGAGCCGTTTATTTTGAAAGTGGCATAAGTCATTTCGGTTTTTAAGTCGAGACATTTAAGGGTTTGCGTTTTAACACGTTTAAAAATATGGATGCTAACTTTCGAGAAGATTCACTTGTATTTGATACATCATGATAATGATATTTTTCTCAGTATTATTATTATTATTATTATTATTATTTATTATTATTATTTATTATTATTATTATTATTTATAATTATTATTTATTATTAACTCGATTTTTTTTGAAAAAGTGACTAATGCCACTTTCAAAATAAACGGCTCAATTATACAGCAATAAGTTTTAGATTAGGTTCCTAAAGATACATGTATTCCGATTAAGGGTTAGTTAAAGGGATTACTGAACATCAAGGGAATGCTGATGTCTCTTGAGAGCTTAAGCGCATTTTGATTTTAATGGTAGTTGTCAAAATGACCACCTTTAAAGCCTGGGTTCTAATCACCGCATACGATTTCGAGCAAAATTTATCGAAATTATTTATTTTGGTATCATGAAACTCGATATCGAATGAAATGTATTGAATTTTAAATAATATCATTCGATATCGAGTAACTCGACATTACATTTATCGAGTTTTCATTCGATACGTCAGTGTCTATCGTATGCAAAAAACTTCGATAGTTTATTCGATACGATAGTATCGAATGCGGGGATTAGACCCCTGGTACTCTGTTCAACATTTCACGTGAAATGCTGTCAAAACGCATATGAAAAAAACTTGTGCGGAATATCTATGAAATAATGTTGATAGAGTTGTACTCCGTTCATTTTGTGAAAAAGTTCCGAAATGTTTCTGGCAACATTTTTTTACATTTGTGAAATAATGTAAGCTGCACTTATTTCGCGTGGAATTTTAAGCAAAAGCAAAAAAGTATGTACTGATTATTAAAAACGAAATAACAAATTAAAATAAAATAACACAACCGATAACAGTTTCTTATCCATATTTACTTTCTTTTTTTATTAAATTTTTTTATTAAAAAAAATTAATTTTAGTAAAATACATGTGGGGTTTGTTTACATACGCAAAACAATGTTGCAAACGTTACAGGAATAAAATCGTCAAATTATACAAACTCGCATTATAGGTAATATTGATACATGTCAAAATTTTCGTGTGAAATAATAGGTCTGTCTGGGTACTTTTCCAGTAGCAAATACTCAGTAAATTTTTTTGGGAGAGTAAGACCAATATTACTCTATCGGGTGAAAAAATCTCAAAAAGTACGCAGACAGTATCCAGTGAAATTTTGCAAGAAAACAGCTGATCGGTGTGTAAACAATTGAAATAACAAAGCAAAAGAATTTTAGCATATGTGTACGCAAAATTGAATTCTCGAGGTAAATTAAAAAATTATTAATTAAAGTGAAGCTTAAAAAGTGTTGTAAATTAAAAAACTTGTTTATTACACTGTTATTAGTTTGGTAAATTCAATTTCTTCTTAGTTTTTAGTTTTATTTGTCGGGTTTTTTATAAAACTTCTTTTGCTTACATTGCCCAACATAGTGCCGGCTTACAATGGACGAAAGAATGAAATGCCCAATACAGTGCCCTCCAACAGCTTGACAATGGAGAAAAATAATTTGGATGTAAAGTGCTCGCCAGGAACACAATTCCAAATACTCGCCTCTTCAATTCCAATCTGGGCTCGAACCCAGGCGTTTTTACGGACAGGTTACCCTGACATGTTTCGATTGCAACCACTCAATCTCCTCAGAGGGCTTGCCGTTTAACACTCGCAGCCATCGACGACTACTGACGTCATTAGTCAAACATCAATCCTTAAACCAAATTGTATTTAACCTTTGGTAGATCGAAATTTGCTTTGAATGATTATCTATTTTAATTTATTTAAAATGTTCTTCCTTTACTTCTGTTTTTTTTTTTTTTTAATGAAAACTAGCTGACCCGGTCTACGTTGCTGGCCCTAAGTAAACATTAGTTTTGTATTACCACACGATTTAAATTGAGCATTTAACGAAATTTACGGCCTTTAAAATAAAAATCCATGGAATACCTATCATAAATTTTTTTTAAAAAATAACTTACATATGGTGTGGATATGGGCTTAATCAAAAAAGAATAAGTTGGACCATGGCGATAATTTTAAAGAAAAAATCGTCCAAATCGGTCAAGTCGTTCTCCAGTTATGCGCTTAATAGAAAAAGTGGGCGTAAAAGTAGGCGTGGTAAATTTTTCTATCGATGAAAACTTAAAATGGATTAATGCGAACATTTGAAAGATAAATTAGTCAAATCAAAATCGTCCAAATCGGTCAAGTCGTTCTCCAGTTATGCGCTTAATAGAAAAAGTGGGCGTAAAAGTAGGCGTGGTAAATTTTTCTATCGATGAAAACTTAAAATGGATTAATACGAACATTTGAAAGATAAATTAGTCAAATCGATGGAGCAGTTTTTTGATTTTAGGTAAATCGAAAAAAGTGGGCGTAAAAGTGGGCGGGGCAAAATTTTCTTTCCGTAAAACCCTAAGGTGGACCATGGCGATCATTTTAAAGAAAAAATCGTCCAAATCGGTCAAGCCGTTCTCCAGTTATGCGCTTAATAGAAAAAGTTGGCGTAAAAGTAGGCGTGGTAAATTTTTCTATCGATGAAAACTTAAAATGGATTAATACGAACATTTGAAAGATAAATTAGTCAAATCGATGGAGCAGTTTTTTGATTTTAGGTAAATCGAAAAAAGTGGGCGTAAAAGTGGGCGGGGCAAAATTTTCTTTCCGTAAAACCCTAAGGTGGACCATGGCGATCATTTTAAAGAAAAAATCGTCCAAATCGGTCAAGCCGTTCTCAATTTATGCGCTTAATAGAAAAAGTGGGCGTAAAAGTAGGCGTGGTAAATTTTTCTATCGATGAAAACTTAAAATGGATTAATACGAAGATTTGAAAGAAAAATTAGCCAACTCGATAGAGCCGTTTTCTGATTTTAGGTAAATCGAAAAAAGTGGGCGTAAAAGTGGGCGGGGCAAAAGTATCCTATGTCCGTCTCCTGGCTCTAAGCTACCTCCCTACCAATTTTCAGCCAAATCTGTTCTGCCGTTCTTGAGTTATAAGTGGTGTAACTAACACGACTTTCTTGTATATATATATATATATATATATATATATATATATATATATATATATATATATATATATATATATATATATATATAAGAAGATTAAATTTGATGAACTTAAGCCTAATTAAAAAATTTTTAAAAACTTTTTTAAAAACTTTTTGAAAATTAAAAAAAAACACTCAAAAATTTTAAAATATGCATTAAAAACTTAAATATGCAAAAATATGCATTTTCACTTAAATATGCAACAAAATGCAAAAACAAATCGATGCAATTTTAACGCAAATTTAATGATTTGGAAAGATAATTGGTCCACATCGTTCTTAGAATACGACAAAAAACATGCATTTGCATGGAAAGCGCAGCCCAAATGATTGCGTATATTTGGGTAATTTGGGTTAGAGTACCCAAATTTCGCAAGAGCATCTTTGAAATCTATATGATAATTTGTATAAGAAATGGATGAATTATTAATAGTGGGCGTGGCACCTCCCATATGAATTAAATATGTTCTAAAATTCGTTTATCTGGGAAACGTAATAGTTAGAGTACCTACTAACATTTTTCAATTGAAACTTTGACATCTGTATGAATATTTGGATAAGAAACGGGTGCATTAGCTATAGTAGGCGTGGCACCTCCAATATGAATTAAATACTAAAATTCGTATATATGCGAAACTTTAACAGCTAAAGTCATCAAAATTGCCACAGTTATCTTTAACATCCATATGAACATGAAGGGAATTAATGGGTGCGCAAAGAAAAGTGGGCGTGGTACTTCCCTTATGAATTTAATACCACAATGTATATATTTGAAAAATTATAACAGCTAGAATTTTGGTAGGACTAACTTTGGTATCAATATAAATATGAGCGCACTAAAAATAGTGGGCGGGACACTTTCTATATGAAGTAAATCTGTGAACTAGCCCCACCAAATTTTTAACAAGTTACTTTTATATCAATATGAATATTTAAGCCAAAAATGGGCAAATCACTCACTGTGGGCGGTGCCACGTATGAAGCTAGTAATAAAATTCTTATATCTTGGAGCCTATAACGATCTACAAAATTAGAAAATAGCTAATGTGGTACCTCCCTCCCATATGAATAAAATACTGAAATTCGGGCAATTTTGATATTCATATAAATGTTTGGAGAATAAATGGGTATAATACCAATAGTGGGCCCAGCAAGGTAACAGCTTAGGTTTCCAAATTTGGTATAAATAGCTTGGTTACAAGTCGAACAATGGGCGTGATTAGATAAGTGGCCATGGCATAAAATGGTATTCCGTATCTCTGAAGAACGGTAAGCGTAAAATTTTCCAAATAAAATGGTTATAAAAACACATCATTTGTCCATAATGGGCGGAATCAGAGAGCGCAAACTAGAATTCTGTATGTATATCCAGAGAACGGCAACAGCTACAACTTACAAATTTGGTACAAATAGTTTCGTGATGAATGCACAATATCTGCATAAAAGTGGGCCTTATTGTAGACATAGGCGGGGCAACTTCAATACAAACAAAAATATAGATTTTTCTGTTGCTGGTGAATGGCAACAGTAAAAGCATTCAAACTTGGTACATTAATGCCCAATTTTTAGGGTAGTTTTTAAATCAATATTGAGTTAATTTTCATAACAAACTTAAATCGTATTTAAAACAGATTGGTTTTTTGATTTTTATTTGAAAAGTCTTATTTTATTAAGATAAAAGTATGGTAGCACTATTAAATACAAAAAAAAAAAAAATATAAAAAAGTGTATTTATTTACAAGGTGGTCTGAAAAAACAGCTGACTGTTAATGCTTTGCCTGTTGTCGTTGTATTGTTGTGATATTGAGACCACCTTGCTTAAATATTACAATGGAAACTTAAGTTGAAATTAAGTGTACCACATCGGTGACTTAAGTTTAACTTAAGTTTTAAGTGAAGAAAAGAATTTTGTATTAAAAACGATTTTAAAAATAAATGTGTTTTAATATCAATCCTGAAAATTGGCCATTGGCCACAAGATCTGTATTAATAAAAAATTACTTATTTTATTTTAATGAGGATAGCGAAGCGGACTGGGTTAGGCTAGTATCACAAACAAATAGCTTTCCCAGTAGGGTGCTCAACTCGTTACAATTTGCGACTAGCACATTGTTTCTTGAAAATTTTTAAACAATAATTAGATCAGGGAAGCATTTTCGCCATAATACTTAAAACTTGCGTGAAAGTATAAAACAGCCTCAAGCAGCATTCTGAAAAGCACTTAAAAACGTATAAAACGCTACACAAAATTATTTGTGTGTAGTGAAATTTGGTCTCGTTAATTTAGGTTTTTTTAATACCAAAAATCACTCTACAGAATTTTGTGATAGTTGATCCATAACTGATCATGGGTCCAAATAAAATTCCTCTTCTGAAAATCTTTTTATTACGTCTAAAACTGTTACGTATCATGATATCAAATTAGATCAAATTAAATTTACGTGACTAGAAATAAAAGCATAGAATATTATTAATTTTCCGGATAAAATTATTTTTTAGCAATTAGTTTATTTAAACTATAATTGCAATGTATAACTAAAATTGCTTTTATTGCTAATTTAATTTCTAAACTTTTAATTTTATTACACCAATGGCCAAATGAAATGTAATTTTAAACTTTTACACGAAATGTTTGTAATAAATGGAGGTAATTTGGTTTTTCCTTTTTTTTTCCAAAATGAATTTATTTCAATTGTAAATTCATGAAACCAACATTAAATGCTGTTACAATTCCAACTAATCAGGGTCAGTGGTAAGTGATTTGCATCAAAAAGGTTTTTACTTTTTTTTTTTAATTACACTGGAATAAATTTCTTGTTAAATGTTAACATTCTATACACACATACATACATACTTACATAGTTTGTAAATTGTATAGAAAGATTAATGTATGTTCAAACATAAGTACGTGACATTACGGCCTTAGCTCGCGGTACTACAGACACTGAGTGGACGCATTGCGTGTGCTAACCAGCCTTTGGGTGTGTACAACTACACACAGGTGGTAATTTAAGTGCATGACTTATGTCAGGACCATGTTATTGTATTGTTAATATCTATTATTAACTTCACTGCAAAAAGTTTGGACAAATGAAAATTATTTGTACAAGGTTTTTCTCGTTTTTGAAAGAGGAATTTGCGTTGGAAAATCGCTTTCATTTATTTTTGGCCTAAAAGCCTCTAAAATGTTCTACCTATAACTTGTATGTATAAGAAAGCTACGGTTTTTCAGCAATGCACGAGTACTTGTATTAGTTATATGAGCTTACAACCCAGTAAAAACTTCGCCTACAAAATAATGTGTTTATTAATCAGAAAAAACTAAACGCACTCATTACAATTATACGGAAAGAACCAATGAATTTTACAAGGGATGCCCCAACACGAAGTCATTATTTTTTTAACCTAAATATAGCTACATCCTAAAGGAAGTAGTTATAGAAGAATGCTACTAAATAATGAGTGGCAGCAATTCATTTCGAAAAAGTAAGCAAAGTTTTTACTGGGAATTACACTGTGCTCGAATTTGACACTTTTTAACAAAGTTGAGATTAAAAATTTCAATACTCAAGTATTAATCGGTTATAAGCATTCCGGAAAATGCACGATTTTCGGTGCATATAAGCGGGAATTGCAAATATAAAAACTCGCTTATATGCAAATATGATGCTTATTAAAAAAAAACTCGTTTAATTGCATCAGACGTGCATATATAAAAGCTCTGATGTTTGCACAATGGTTGCATATAAATATTAAATATTTTATATTAGTTTTTATTTGAAAAAAATATTTTCCCAAAAAAAAATTGATTTAATTCAGTATGTATGGGTGATTTTTTAAGAGCTATAGGAAAGTTAAAAAAAAACACATAAAATTCAGAAAAATGCATGAAATCTTTATTTGAATCGATAGTACGGTCTATATAATTTAATGTTTGAAGGTTTATATAATTTAATGTTTGAATGTTTGAAGGTCTAAAGGCGTTAAAACGCACGATCTAGGCGGCCAATTGACCGGTCCCGAACGTGAAATAAAATGTTCACCGAACTCGCCTCTCAATAAGTCCATTGTTAAGCGTGCTGTGTGGCATGTGGCACCGTCTTGTTGAAACCAAATGTCAAGTAAGTCAAGCTCTTGCATTTTGGGCAAAAAAAGTTGGATATCATCTCACGGTACACTGAAAGAATTTTCTTCGCAATACTAACGAATTTTGACATTAATCCCATGAAAAATTGCATTATAAAGGAACCTATGCAGCGCTTCGTTGGATCAATGAAACCTGTTTCATTAAAAGGACTTAATGAAACATTACATCAGATCCATGAATATTATTCATTGGATTAATACATTCCAGTGTTGAAAAATTCAGTACTTTGGTACTTTTTTCAGTACTTTTTCATATTAAAAATACCGCAGTACCCCCGCGTTGTTTTTAGTACTTTTTATCCTTTGAGCTTTTTAACTCTTAACTTTTTAACTGTGATGTGATCATTTCGAAAGCAGGCATAGGTTTTAATGTGTTTGTTGCAAAATTTATACTGTTGTATTTCAAAAATAATAAACGACGTTAATATTGAAATACAAAGCGTGGACGCCAGGATTCATATTTTCCTTTCCTTTCCAGGGATATTTGTTCTTACAAGGGAACCATATTTATAGAAACATGCAATGTTAAGGAAATCGTTTTATTCGACAATTTGCGATACATTAAGAACTAATTTTTGATTTGAACATAAAACCTTAAAAGTGATAATCAGTAGCCCGTTTCTGTATTTCTCACATCGTAAAACTTTTCGCATGAAACGTGTGAATTGCAACAAAAGTAGTGTGAAATGAAACAAAAAATGGTTTTTCTGACACAAGTGTTTCTGTATCTTTTTTTTGCGAGAATTATCTGTCATTTAAATAATTTTCCAGCAATTATTGGAAGGATGCGAGAAAAAGTGTTTCTATAACAATATTTTTCGAAAAGTTTCTTTCAACAACTGTCAAAATAAGACACATTTGAAATTGCTGGCGAGAAAAACAAAATGTAGATATTTTCAATTTAAAATATGTTTATATACTATTTTTTTTAAATAAATAAAAAAATAGAAGGACTATAAAGGTGGAAGTACATAACACGCGTTAGTTCGTCGACGAGTATCGTGCGTTTAAAAACTTTAGCGCGTAAAAAATTGCAAGTTACACAACACGCGTTACAAAAGCCATTCCTGTCAGCTGTTTTTATTTGTTTTACTTATTTGTGCATTAAAAACGGGTTCGAAAGTTTATCAAGATTTTGTTATTTTATTGAATTTATTCTTTTTTTATAAATATTGTATGTTTTTTAAGCTCTTCAATAAGTTTTTCTTTCATGATTCACAAATTTGTTAAATTATTCTTTTTATTGTCAACTGATTACTTGTCAAAAATACACAACGCGTTTAAAAGTTCAAAGTTAACCAACTTTCTGGCGCAAACGCGTCAAAATATTTTGCATCTAGCTTGTTCTATGAAAATACACTAGTTTAACTTTTTTTGACAGAAGACGACAGAGCGCGCGCGTACTAACGCGTGTTATGTACTTCTACCTTAAATGATGAATGCATCCTTTATATGATGAAAATAAACAAAAAACAATTGTTATATTTTGTTATATTAAATTTTTTTTAAGCCTTTTCTTGGTTTTGTTTTAATCAGTGTTGCCAGATAAATTTGTGTCAAAATCGTCAATTTCCTGAGAAAAAAATAAGAAAGATCGTCTTTTTTGTTTTAAGAATCGTGCAATTTAAAATCAATTTTAAACAAATTTGTTTCGACTTTTATTATAAAATAATCAAACAAAAACATAGTTAACGTTCATGGGTATTTAATAATTTCATTAAATTTATATATTTATTTTGTTAAGCTGGAGGATTATTTTTTAAAAAATTATTTATTTTCTTTAATCCGATAACAATTTAAAATTGTTATTTTTCCCTGGAGAAGTTACACAAAGGCATGAGAAAATATCATTTTAAACAAAAAATAAAATAAACATATAAACATATTTACAAAAACCGAGATTAAAATGGAAAATTTTTAAATTAAATTGTTTAATTATAAATATTCTGGGTTTTTATGGAATTGATAGTGAAAACGTTGTTTTATATTTATATCGTATGTAGTCCGAAATAGTATATTATTGAAATTTAACTATATCGGTTTACAAATGGCTGAGATATAAATCTTTAATTTACCTATTCCTATAATCTTTTTCTTTTTTACCTGAAATAGACTTCGTAGAATACCTGGTAGTTAAAATTAAAAAAATCGGTTCATAAATAAAATCTTCGCCTACAAAATAATATGTTAAGTAATCAGAAACACATAAAAACACTTCTACTACACTTGTGCCAAAATGAACAAATTCAAAAGTAAGTAATTTTTTTTATCTAAATACATCCAGAAAAAAGTAGTTATCGAAGTTCTTATGGAAGAAAGCTACTAAATAACGAGTGAAAGAAGCTATCCATTTTGAAAAAGTTTTTACTGGGAGACAAACAAATTTCTTTCTTGCCGGAATAATGGTTTTGGCACAAAAGTGTACATATAAGATAAGAATATCAAATATCAATCATATTTTGTGTATGTATAAAAGAAGTATTAAACGTTCAAAATAAGCCAAGTCGGTCCATTACTCTCCCTCGAAATTTTGCTTTTGCCGATACATTTTTTAGGGAAGAGACAAACAATTTCGAGGACAATTTTCACAATAGGGATAAATATAAAAATTTAACCTCTGTTTCTAAAGCAATGGTGGGCGCTCCATAGCACAATTGTGCTGAGAGATTTCACACGTATTCTTAGCCTCTTTAATTTCGTTTTTGATGAGACACATTTTCTTATATTTTTTGTATTTTTTTCAAGAGAATTTACCCAGCAAATACACGTTTTTCATTTCAAATAAATGATGTTATGCGAAAAATAATTTACTGTCCTTTTTTTACTGTTACTTTTTTCTGTGAACAGTAAATCTCTACAATTTAAACTATTAAAAAATGTTTTATATTACTTCAAATGCGTAAAATATAAAATAAGGAAATATAATGCACCATTTATTTCAAATGCTTGGCTTTGTGTATGGTGGGTACTTCTGTCATCTCACTAATACTAATAAGCATCAATACAAGCACAGTTTTAGTTGTGCCCACTTCTGTTCTAAAGATATCTTTGTTTCTAATAAACAAACATATAAAAATATTTACAATTATCTTATTTCGAAGACTAAGGGGCTTATAGTGTAAAACGCAACGCCAACAATTTCATTAAAAGCAAAAACAAAATCAAAAATATTTTATAAATTTGTTGTTGCTTTCTACAGACATTCATATTATTTTTTTTTCAATTTTCAACGCCACAAAATAGAAGTGTTTGAAATTTAAAAATTCAAGATGAATTTCTATAGAAAGTAACAACAAAATTATAAAATATTTTTGATTTTGTTTTTGCTTTCGTCACTTTTTTAGCAAAAATCATCAAAACGTCACTTTGTTAATATCGGAACAAAAAATCGTCAAGATGTCGATAACTCGTCAAATCTGGCAGCCCTGTTTTTATTATATTTATTTCTTTTGTTGACGTTTCGCTTTTATTTGACTGGAAATATTCCAGTATAAACGAAATTTGTTGTGTCTATTTTCGCATTCAAATACAGAAACACTTTTATCTCATAAATCGAGAAACGATGGAATTTTTTGTTTCACACTTCATGTAAGAAATTTTACGATGCGAGAAATACAGAAACGAGCTACAGCTTCACTCCAGAAAATATTGTTTACGGAAAACTCAATAGCATAATACTGATGTTATTAATGTTATTTACTAACGATAAAGAAAACTATAATAATATTAATTCTCCATTCCGTATTCAAGTGGATCTTTCAGAACTGAATATATTTAGAATATAGCCAATATTAAGAACGAAACTAATGTTTGCTGATATTTCACATATTGCTTTTTGTATTTTATCCATACCACATTTCTGAGCATCAATTGAATTACAATAATATTGTAAATGGATGAGCCGATTGACGCTTATGTATAACAGAAATATTATTTACATGTGTACCTCAAATATAAATATTGTTTGCTATTAAATACTTAGATAAATGAATTCCAATAAAATATTTTTTGTTCCTTTTATTTTCATAAATTATTGGTTTTTTTCAACAAAAAGTACCATTTGGTGAGAAAAATACTCTTTTAGTTGAAGTTCAGTACCATTTCAGAATTTCAATTTTGCAACACTGATACATTCAATAAAGTAAAATTTTTTTATTTTTTTTATTTTTTTTAATTACTTTTTTTTCTTTTTTCTTATTTTATTTTACTTTATTTTATTTTATTTTTTATTTTTTTTCTGTCTCTAGCGGGATTCGAACATGCAACCTCGGTGCTGATAGACTAGCTCACTACCAGCTAGTCTACAGGGGCAGTGTAGTTTTTGTATGAAAAAACTATGTTTTGTTCTCAATTAAGAGCGTAAATATGAGATTAAATTGTCCATAATAACAATAACAACGTTGATTGAAAGTGGATTGAAAGTATCTGTTTCATTACTATAATGACATTTTTAATGTCATAATGAAAATTTTAATTTATGAAGGAAATTATTGAAATATGTTGCTTTTATAAAAAAAATTTTTGATTTCATAAATTTAATGGCATACATGTAACATAGATGTATGAAATTATTAAATCTTACATTTTTTAAATAACAATTAAACATTTTTTTAAGGAAACTATAATTTTGTATTAATTTATGAATATAGTTATGTTTGTTTATTGATTTTTTGTGTTCCCAATTAAAATTTTTTGTTTTACTTAGACAAACTTAAGTTTTCATATATCCAATGAAAATTTTTAACGTAATTACGAAATCTAATGAAGCGATTTTAACGAAAATACTTCATCAAACGTATGAAATTCCATTTAGACAATGAAAATTTTCATTTACCCAAGGAAAACTTTTTTATGAAAATGATTCATTAAATATATGAAGCATTTTTCTTTCAGTGTAGCGCTCACCATTCACAGTCACGTTACGATTCGCATCATCTTTGAAGAAGTACGGTCCAATAATGCCACCAGCCCATAAACCACACCAAACTGTGCCCTTTTTTGGATGCATTGGTAGCTCTTGCAATGCTTCTGGCTGATCTTCACTCCAAAATCGACAATTCTGCTTATTAACGTACCCATTGAGCCAAAAATGAGCTTCGTCGCGGAACACAAGAAGCGCGCGATGAACTTTCTTAACAGAGCACGCATTTTGATAATAAAATTCAATAATTTGCAAGCGTTGTTCGTTTGTAAGACAATTCATGGTTAAATTATAGACCAAACTGAAGATGTTTGACAGTGAAACAAAACATGAAACGTGCGTCAGCTGTTTAAGCCAGTGTTGCCAAAAAGATAATAGCTAACAAATCACCCGATAAAAAATATTTTTGTACCACAGGTAGCATTTGACTAAAACAGTCTCTAGGTTAATAACATAAAAAGTAAAAATTCATTGCTTATTAGAACTGTACCATCATTGAAGTGAGTAGCGATTTTATCAAGTGCTTGTCATTGGAGGTAAATAGTTGCTAGAGGAAAATTGTCAGTTTTCGTTTTTTTTTTGCTATGCAAAGTGTTTATGACAAGCATAAATTAATATCGCTACTCATTACACTAGCATTTTAAAATTCAATTTGGAATTGGTGGTTTATAATGGAATATTTTGTCAACTTAATACGAATACTGGGGGATTACCGCGTATTTCGATTCGAAAGAAATCATTTACGGATTCGAACAATTTGTACTGTGTATTACGATTTTCGTAATCGTTCGAAACGATGACAGAGGTTTTATTTTTTAAAAAATGGGAAATTTGATGAACAATGTTTGTTCGTAATAGAGAGTCTATTTTAAGAAAGTGATTTTTTGTTTTCAATAAAGTGTGAAAAACGTCCGTTTATTCGAAACAAATATTACGAAAATCGTAATACACAGTACAAATTGTTCGAATCCGTAAATGATTTCTTTCGAATCGAAATACGCGGTAACCCCCCTGCCTTTAAAAAAAAATCAGTTATTTCCGTTTGTATATTTTTGCAGCAGTTCTCAAAAATATATTGCTCAATTTTTTCCAAAGCATCGTAAGCCATTAAGATATTCCAAGGCATTGTTTACAGTTGGAACTGGTACATATTCATCGTCATCGTCGTCCTGTATGTAGTAATTAAATTTAGGAACACGCTAATTTACTTTTTGTATCTAACGGCTGACTTATGACAGTGATGATAAATATTGATAGATAGGGATGATACTTCCGAATTTATTATTTTAGAACAATTTTGGTAAATTTTTTGCAAATTTAGGAATGATGCATATAGAAGACATTTTTTCATGCAATTTGTTCAAATTGTATAAAATTTTGCCTGCTTTTAAGCGAGAAATGCATATAAGCGAAATGCTTATAGAAGAAATTTCCATGTATATTTTAAATTGCGACCTGAAATTGCACGAAATTACATGCAAAAAAGCGGGAAATGCTTATAACCGACGAGCATATAACAGGTAAATACTGTACCATAAAACAATATTTTTTTATATTTTGGGTAAATTAAGTAATAATTTAAATCAATCCAAATCTGCTAAATAAATTTTTTCCTTATTTTTTGACGATTTTTTTTAAAAATTTATTTATTTAAATGGTTCTATGGTAAATTTTGCATTGATCTTAACAAAATTTGACAGTAAGATTTCCAGTCTTAAAAACTTGTATTAAACACATAATTTTTTACAATAGCATTATGTATTAGTTACGGTTTTAGGTGTACCAAAGTGTTTTCGCGAGTAGGCTTTAAATTTGGCTTATGGTAAGTTATAGATCGAATTTCACGATATTTGACAGTATGACTTCAAGCCTTATAAAATGATGACTCACACTCGAAAGAAACATTAAACCATCCTTACTTTAATCAATTGGAAACGGTATTAATAGTACGTTAGTACAGATTTTCTTGAATCAAGTAGAGAGAGAGAGAGAGATTGATTTAAGAACGGATTTTCAATGGCGAAATACTTAACTTATCCATATTCAATACCGTACTTGAAATAATCTGAAAGTGAGATTGATTTAAGTAAAACTAAAAAATAAATGCACTTGATTCAAGATTTATAAAGTTCCCGAATTCGTACTTGAAATAAACCAAAGGTGAAATTTAAAGGAGAATTTTTTTTTTTTTTTTTAATTTCCTAAGCTAATCCCGCGAAGCTCTATGCTTGTCTGCAGGAAAGAAACCAGAGTCTCTGGTGGGAATCGAACCCGCAACCTCGGCGCTTATAGACTAGCTCGTTACCAGCTAGCCTACCGGGGCACTCAATTAAGGATTTACTTACCCGTTTAACCCCTTACAGAATTTCAATTATTATTAACATCAATATTTCCCGATATGGCTTTTACTTAAAAAAAAATCATGTTCATTTTAAACTAAAAATCTAAACAAAATGGGAACTCTTGCTTTTAATTTAACTTTTTAAACATGAAAATAATGTGATTTTTTTTTTGTTTCTACACACAACAAGCAAATCGATTTTTAACTACTTGTGTGGTGTTGTTGTAGTGTCTACAAGAAACTTTGATAAGTTTTATTTTACTCTCAGAGTGGCAACACCAACGAAAACATGTGTTACTTGGCTTAAGAATTTTTTACTTATTTTAAGAAATTTCGGGATGAATTTTCGAAAGTAGTCCCATTTAGGATTGTTTTAAGTACGTTTTAGTGTTAGTTGTACTTGAATTTTCGAGTGCGACTCGTACTTAAATTAAGTATAAAAAACTTAATTTATTCCGAGTGTTTTTCTTTCTGTGCGCCAAACTTTATTACAACAGCATTATTTGTTATGGTTTAAGGTAATATAAGTGTACTCCGAGAGTTGGCTTTATAATTTATATATGTAAGTTTTAGGCGTGCTTAACTTTTGTCCTAGTTAAGGCTTTCTATGGGGCCTATGGCAAGTTAAAGATCGATCTTCACGAATTTCAGGTTATTTTTAATAATAAACAACGAATTAGTGACAAATCTTATATTAATCCGCGCATTCTGCCACCATTTATGTTAGTTTTTCTAATAATTTTGTAAAATTTTTGTAAAATTAGCAATTTCTTAGGGTGGTTGTTCCACATTTAGATTCATTCTACCGATTTTGCTTAACTTCAATTCCAAACTGTTTAGGAAAACTAAAAACAATTTAACACCATTTTTTTTTTGAATTTTTTAAAAGTGAGTGTGTTTTCAACAGTAGCACAGACAGATGGACATGACTAGGAAGGTAGGTAGAAAGGCTGGTGTGAAGTTTTCTTCACACCTTCACCCAGAGACCAATATGCTCCATTGTGACGCCTTATTTAGGAATAGACAAGTGGAAAAAGGAAAGTAGATGAAATAAAGAACGACAGCATGAGATTCGAAAGATAGATAGTAAAAGATAGTAACAGATCAAACCAAAATTCGTCCTACGTGTGGCCAGCACCCTGTCTCCTCTCGCGCAGCCAGACCATCCCCATTACGAATCCTATCAGACCCTCAAATCCACACCCCGAGACATCCCCTAATTTGCCCAGGAATCTCATGCATCCTGAGCAACATACAGTGGCCCGTGATAACCCCTATCGAGGTCCTAACACAGACTCTACTCCTGCCCAGCAGCGACTCCGAATCGGTCTTCCTAAGCACCGGCCACAGTGCCCTTGATACCAGGCAGTCCATCCGGTTCCCCCAGGCCCGGTTGGTCGCGCCCAGAATCCATTCCCTGATCTTTCAAAAGAAGAAGCCCATTGGAGGCCTAACTGACTCCATACAGTCCGGATCCTCCATCTCCGAGCCCTGTCTTGCCAACTCATCAGCCACCTCGGTGCCGATTATGTTGGAATGACCCGGCACCCAGCACAGCCTTAACACATATTCCCTCCTACACTCATCAACCAGTTTGGAGTTCACATAACAGTCCCTTACAGCTATAAGAGCTGCCTGGCTGTCCACATATACAGTGACCTCCGAGCCCCTTGGACATGACTAAATCGCCTTAAAACTACACAAGAACCCATAATATATATACTATATGTGTGCTGAGTTGAATATTACAAAAATCTCAAACGGAATGATAAATTACGTATACCCTTATTCCCCACTAGTGGTGGAGGGTACAAAAAAATATCCTTTAAAATTAAATGACAAATTATAAATAATTGTAGCATGCTTTAAAGCGATTAAATGCGCTTCATAAAATTTTTATATAAAAGTAACAAATGTAAATTAAGCTCATGAATATTTATAAACTAAAATTTTACTTAATACACACATGCATACTTACACAAACACATGTATATTCCTATATGCTACAAAAACTGCTGCTAAGTATTTTAAGCGAAAATTTGACTTGATAAACTACAGTGAGAAGAATAATAATAAAAATATTACTTATTAATTTGTTAAGCATAAAATTGCTGACCTTGAAACACAACTATTAAATAAATACAAAAGTAATACACGTAAAATGTCAATAAAATATATAATGCATTATTCATTTGGGGTTACTTTTTTGAGAGAATTGCAATAAGTCCTTTGAATAAAATAGTAATCATACTTAGCCGCTGGAACAGGCTTAAGACAACAAATATACTTAAATAACAAATAACAATACCTACATATGTTGGATACTTGCAATACCTACTTTTGGGATGGAAATTTTGTGTTAGTACTTTTTTGTCAAAGAAATATATATATATATATATATATATATATATATATATATATATATATGTTCCTTTCACTCCTCTAGGGAGCATAGGGCATAACAAGGTTGTTCCAATAATCTCGATCTTCGGCTCAATTCTTGACTTCGTTCCACTTCATGCGCAATCTGGAAAGTTCTATTGTCAGTTTCCGCTTCCAGGTATGCGCTGGTCTCCCGGCCCGTCTGCTTCCCTGCGGGTTCTGGTTTACGGAGGGTGTGACCTATCCCACTCCATTTCTGCTTACTTATTTCCGTTCTTATAGGCTGCTGGTTTGCCTTTATCCAGAGTTGGTTGTTGGATATTGTTACAGGGCAGAAAATCCGTAAGATTTTGCGCAGGCATTTGTTGAGAAATACCTGAAGGCTTTGTATGCCACGTGGTGCCATGTTCCAGGTCTCGCATCCATATAATAGAGTGGATTTTATGTTGGAGTTAAATAATTTGATTTTGGTTTGTTTCGAAATATTAGAAGATTTTCAAAACGGGTTTAACTGGGCAAATGCACTCCGTGCCTTATTTATGCGGCTGGATATATCTGCTACTGGGCCACCAGTTGTATCAACTGTGCTACCCAGGTAGCAGAAGGACTTAACATCTTCTATGTCTTGATTGATACGGATACGGAGCGATTTCGTCTTGGGTATATTTATCTTCAGTCCAACCAATTTTGCGATGTCACTGATGGTGGTAATTTTAGACTGCATCTCTAAGAATGAGTGGCTAAGTAGATATATGTCATCGGCATAATCTAGGTCCTCTAACCGTGCTTGTAAGCCCCACATAATACCTCTCTTATGATGGCTTGTTGCCTTCTGCATCACAGCATCGAGGACGTAGTTAAAAAGTAGAGGTGATAAGACACACCCTTGTCTAACTCCAGTTTTCACCGTCGCATTCTTGTGCAGGGCTTTTATTAGCCGATTTAGATTTTCCGGGAACACCTTTGCATACCAGCGAGTTCTATACAGCGTTATGGTTCAGTGTGTCAAAGGCTTTCTCAAAATCTATAAAAATGAGGATTATGCTAAACTATAATCCTACACTGAAAGAATTTTCTTCGCAATACCAATGAATTTTGACATTAATCCCATGAAAAATTGCATTAAAAAGGAACCTATGTAGCGCTTCGTTGGATCGATGAAACCTGTTTCATTAAAAGGATTTAATGAAACATTACATTAGATCTATGAATATTATTCATTGGCTGAATACTTTAAATAAAGTAAAAAAAATTTTTTTTATTTTTTTTAATTATTTTTTTTTATTTTTTTTTTAATTTTTTTAATTATTTTTTTTTATCTTTTCTATTTTTTCTTTTACTTTATTTTATTTTTAATTTTTTTCTGTCTCTGGCGGGATTCGATCAGTCAACCTCGGTGCTGTTAGACTACCTCGCTACGAGCTAGTCTACCGGGGCAGTGTAGTTTTTGTATTAAAAAACTATGTTTTTTACTCAATTAAGAGCGTAAATATGAGATTAAATTGTCCATAATAACAATAACAACGTTGATTGAAAGTGGATTGAAAGTTTTTGTTTCATTACTATAATGTCATTTTTATTGTCACAATGAAAATTTAAATTTATGAAGGCAATTATTGAAATATGTTGCTTTTATAAAAAATTTTTTTGATTTCATAAATTTAATGGCATACATGTAACATTCGATGTATGAAATTATTAAATCTTACATTTTTTAATTAACAATTAAACATTTTTTGAAGGAAACTATAATTTTGTATTAATTTATGAATATAGTTATGGTTGTATATTGTTTTTTTATGTTCCCAATTAAAATTTTTTTTTTAACTTGGACAAACTTAAGTTTTCATATATCTAATGAAAATTTTTAACGTAATTACGAAATCCAATGAAGCGATTTTAAAGAAAATACTTCATTATAACTATGAAATTCCATTTAGACAATGAACATTTTCATTTACCTAAGGAAAGTTTTTTTATGAAAATGATTCATTAAATATATGAAGTATTTTTCTTTCAGTGTAAGACTGTTTACTTTGTCAACACAAGATTTTCCGGAGCGAAAGCCAGCTTGCTCATTTCTGAGTGATGGGGAAATTGTTATAGAGAGTCTTTTGTTTTTAAAATGTGCAATCACCTTATTTACCATGCTTAACAAGGTTATACTTCTCCAATTCGTCCTGTTGGTCAAATCACCCTTTTTGGGAAGATTTATAATGACTCCATCAGAAAGCTCGTCAAGTAAATTTTCATGGGCCCAATATGCCCTGATAATGGGTTCCAGAAGTCGTGCACTGGTTGCTCGCTCGGCTGTAAGCAGTTCTGGAGAGATATTATCCAAATCAGGAGATTTGTTTGGTTTGAGAAATATTATCGATTCGCTAATTTCACTTATCTCAGGGCAGCCAGTAGAGATGTCGGCATTAGGTATATGTGAAGCACATTCGCCAATGGGTTAAGATTGAGCAGTAGATGTTGATAGCATGCCGGAGTAAAAGCTCTCCCATAATGTAACCTATTGGGTTTTCGATGTTGTAAGTTCTCCCTGATCGTTTTTAAAGGCTTTCAGGTCGATAATTTTCTATTTGTCAGCTTGTTAACAGACATATACTTGTCCCTCACACGATGGGTTTCATTTTCGTTTCAGTTTCGTTATTTTGTTGATCCAATAGCGTGTATCTCTTCGGGCACTGCGTTTTACCTCAGAATTAAGGCGGTTGTATAGTTGCTCAAAGAAGTGCTGGTTCAAAAATTTTATAAAGAATTACTCAAATCGACCTGACCGTGATTTAAATCCCCCGGACAGTCAGGGATGAAAAAATTATCTATAAATAAAAATTAAATTTGATGCACTTAACCCGTATTGAAATAAAAAATTTTATATAAAAATATTATAAGCAAGTGCACATCAAAACTAAAGATTCTGGTAAATCCAGCAAAATTATAAGAGAAACGGCAATTTTGTTTGCAGGGTACTCCACATTTCGGTTTATAACTTTTTTTTAAACAACAAAATGAACATGTTTCTTATTTGTAGCTGATCTAGTTTTTTTTTTAGAAAATTTTCAAGTTAGTGTTCTTCTATTAAGAGTGGAGTTAGAGGGTTAAACTCGTGTGACCCCGATGAAATTTTCCGGCAAAAAATTTCGTGGAATATTTTAGTCCTTAAATCTCTCTTTTGAAAAGACTATTCTTGAAAAAGGGTCAAATTGACACATAAAAAATGGAGGAAGAGGATTAAAATTTTTCACAAAAACAATCCTCATAAACTTCTACAATTGGGGCATTAAAAAAATAACAAGCAAAAATTATATGTGCTGTGAGCAACCCTCATAATTTAGTTTTCTTCTGACTAGTTATGATAAAACAATAAACGCAGCATAATTTTAGGACTTTTCTGTATGAAACACAAAAAAATTTTTTTTAAACTATTGTAAAATTTTAAGATATTATGACTTGTTAGCACGCCTTGTTCATCACCCAAATATAAAAATGGCAAAAAGAGTTTCCTTAGGCATTAACTTACAACATTTTTTTTTGGATTATAATGATCCCTTCGACCAAAAAATTAAAATTTTGACCCACAGTAAAAAAAACCTAGACCAGTGCCCATGTTCTGTAACTCTCACGTCAATAAAGTTTTCGATTAAAATGTGTGAAATGAAACAAAAATGGCACATATATAAAAAAAAAACGCTGTTTTTCTCACTAAACTGTGTCTGTAACTTTTTTGGCGACTTCTAGCTGACACGTAAGGAAATTACTCGCCAATTTACAAAAAAGTGTGTCTGTTCCCGCTTTGAACTGTCAAAAAAACTCAGTAGTTTTAAAACTACTCCTTAGTAGTCCAAAGGTGGGTTATATGGTCCTCCCCTAGGACATCGTAATGTTAAACAGACCATGTTTTTTCCATACGATTGGGATACTTTTGGACTAGTCCTGGTCCTTGTGGGCTACTCTTTACACGCGTGTTTAGACTGGTCCTATTATTTGCAGGGTTTTTGTAAAATGTACTAATTTTTTCAAAAGCTCGTTTGCAAACAACAAACATTAAAGTCGCACTTTACATTATTTGGTATAGCCGACGGTTGTATTTTCGCCGCCGTCGTTGAAAAATTTTAAATTTTAGTCGCCGTCAACGATATGTGTTACTGACGTTCTCAACGTCTGCAAAGTCACATCGGCTTCGGTTGCAATGTTATGACATTTATAACGTAACGACGTAATCTCTTTTGATAGTTTTCGACATGAGTTACAGACGCACTTTTTCTCACTTTTCAAGAAACAATGGAATATTTTGTTTCACATCTTTTCGATGCGAGAAGTTCTCACTAAAGTTACAGAACATGGGTACAGGTGGACTATAAGTTTATTCTAAAAAAAAAAAAAATATTTACTCAACCTAGCCTTTCATCATTAAAGGGTCGCTATTCTGTTCCAATCAAAAAGTCTTAATTTGTTGGACGGATTAATTATTTAAAATATGTATTTTTTTAAATATGGGTAATTCCATGTCAGATCGACCAAAAATGGGACCTGACCGCTTTCGATTTTAATGACACAGATGCATGTACCGTCTTTACGTGTTGCTTTTTCATTCGTAGTTTAATTTTGTTATTGTTTTCAATATCAAAAAAACAAAATAAAAAACATGTCGGCAACATGACATGAATCATTTGAACGCCAATTCATGTTCAAAGAAGAAAAAGGAAGAATCTTGTCAATAAGACATGAGCCGTATGAACTCAGACTTTCATATTAAGAACGCTAAAGATTTTCTAAAACAAAAATAAACTTTTTAATTTTTTTAGAGCAAATTTCAATTATTTACTATAAGTTATAACTGTCAAAGCCAAATTGTTTACTGACAGTTAAAGTAATAGTTAGTGAGCTTTAAAAAATTGGCCGTTTATTAAAGACCGTTTAACACTGTCCCACAAAGTCTTAAGTATTTTACGAAAATGCTTCCTTGATCTTATTTTTCAATAACAACAATAACAACATATCATGACACGGTTGTATTTTCCAAAAAATACGTAAGGCCTGTGTTATGGTGCAAAGCAGTGATGCCAGGAAAAATTTCAAAAAATCCATACGTGTGTCCAAAAAAATCCATTTTTTCCCTAAAACCAAAAAAAAAATTCACTACACTTTTCCCTACGTTAAAAATTTATTGTTTTTAGCGACAAGCAAACAAATATATATTTATTATTACAAAATTTATTTATTAAAAAAACAATTAATTTCAAAAATAACATTTTGTGACGAATTTATTTTTTTTCTTTTTGACAGAAACGCCTCTATAAATCCCTTAATCTTAAACAAAACAGGGTCAAACTTCGTATTTGATTTATCATTTCCTCATCTTTTGTACATTTGTTAAGAGCTTCATAGTTTTCCAGAATACTTATTTTTAATAATTTTTTTAAAATAAGTACCTAATAATTTTTAGCAAACTTGGTACCAAATAAAATGGGGATCTTTAAAATTGAATAAAAAAATATTTTCTGCAGTTCCACTGAACTTAAATATAAAAAAATTTCCATTTAAAAATAAATCATTTCATATACTTAAAAGTTTTCGTTAAAAATGTTTTAAAAATTCGAAATTGTATATTTTTATTTCTCTTAGCTTAGAAGGTGTGATTGTGTTTTTACAAATAAATATCTATGCAGAAATTTTATTAATTAGATATTCGCTTTTAATATTCTCATACATTTTAAAGAATGTGAGTGCGAATGCAAATAGCAAAAATAAGAGAATAGTTCGCAATGCATCATTTCACGGTAGCGCTCACCATTCACAGTTACTTTACGATTCGCATTATCTTTGAAGAAGTACGGTCCAATGATGGCACCAGGCCATAAACCGCACCAAACTGTGACTTTTTCTGGATGCATTGGTAGCTCTTGCAATGCTTCTGGCTGATCTTCACTCCAAAATCGACAATTCTGCTTATTAACGTACCCATTGCGCCAAAAATGAGCTTCGTCGCGGAACACAAGAAGCGCGCGATGAACTTTCTTAACAGAGCACGCATTTTGATAATAAAATTCAATAATTTGCAAGTGCTGTTCGTTTGTAAGACGATTCATGGTTAAATTATAGACCAAACTGAAGATGTTTGACAGTGAAACAAAACACGAAACGTGCTTCAGCTGTTTAAACCAGTGTTGCCAAAAAGATAATAGCTAAAAAAATCACCCGATACATGAAAAATTTTAAAAATTTTTTTATAATGAAAATTAGATGCATATTTACTGATTTTTAGATAATATATTGAAAATGAGATATAATTTTGAATATTCCCTACATATGCCTTAAAATAAAAAATCTCTTCTTTTTTCCCTACGCTTGAAATTTTTCGAAAAAATTCATACAAAAAGGGAAAATTCTCTACATTTGGCATCACTGGTGTAAAGTACTCTTAAAAAGCAGTGTTGCCACATATTGTGTGTAATTTACACTTGCATTTGAAATTAGTTTCATGGTAATCCGTTTTAAATTTAAATTAAGTTCAATTTTGTCATTATTTATTTCTTTTTAAACATCGAGTTTTTTTGTCCTTCCACTTTCCAAAACAAGAAAGAAATGTTACATGGGGTTCCACGAGTAATAAACTTGAAAATATATTTGATCTCACGTGTAAAATTTCATTGCCAACACCATGTGTGCATGTGTAGACGGCAAAAATATTTACGTGCACATGTGCATAAATATATTTCGAACAAATTGTTCAAACATTTAAAAAATATAATTTTTAACATAAACTGTTAAATTTGATTGTCTTTTCTTTGACATTTTTTTTTTATTATGTCTGTCTATTTTATAGAGATCGGAATTTAAGAGACAAGTTCTTAATGTTTTCTTATGCATCAAACAGAACCATTCAAAATTAATATTACTTAAGCTTGCATAAGTTTACACCTGAAAAACAATAATAACAGCAACAACTACAGTTGGCAACAACATACAAAACGTGCCAATATCAAATCTCAAAATTCCACAAACTATCAAATTGCTAAATGATAAATTCCCATACGAAATTTTAATGCACACACGCAGCAACTCCATTAATGGTTGAATTGTTAGAAACACAACATCAGCAGTTTTTTAGTTAAGCTAAATGTCTTTATTAACTTTTATAAATCAACAATAAACCACATTTTTACAAAATTCAACTTAATTTAATTCAATTATTAATTTAACTACATATGTGACAGCGCATAGAGAAAGGGACCAGTAAGGTAAAGGAAACAGTAAAAACCTACTACACAAAACAAGAGGTAGGGACGACCTACGCGCGTTTTCAAGGTTGACCAACAAGGTTGAGATGTGTCGCTTTCAAATGAGACCAATACCAACACGCTCAGTGATGGTACACCAAAGATACACGTATTTAAATCTTTAAAATGGCAAAACCCTTAGGTCCCTTTCTATTTTGCGCGTCACTAATATATTTATTGTTATTGCTTATGTTCGGAGATAAATTATACATATGTATGTGCGATTACTCACACCTTGAAAGGGGCACATAGAAAAAGTCTGATGTTGCTTTTTTTGAAATTGAAAATTTAAGCTTTCGCTAAGTTATGGAGTTTTGTTGAAGTCTTTGATATTTACATTAGGCTTAAATTCATCAAATTCAATTTTCATTTTGAACATCAATTAACATTTCCTTTCCAATTTACTTGTTAATTTAACTAGAATCGGACAATTATTTTCGTTTTTATAGTGATTTATGTCGAAAGCCTGTTTTATTCAACAACGTGGAAAATTTTGCGGAAGGATTTAGGTGTGAATAGGGATGAAACGATACGAGTAAATACAAGTACATATTCGATACTTTTATATAAGTACCAAGTATTTTTGTAATCGATACTTAGCAACCGAGTACCAAGTAGTATCGGTAAAAAAATACTCGGTATCGGTCAAAAGTAATCGTTTAACTTTGGTATTGAAATTAATCTTAAATTTTTGATTATTTTCCAAGGCTGGAGCAGCAGTAACGGTATCAAGAAACCGTTTGACCAGTAAACACTAGGGATGCCAATCCCCAATACCGAAAACCCGGGATAATTCTAAAAATTTAAGTCCCGAATGCCGGTGTTTGATATAAAAATCCCGAGATTTTGGGCTTAATAAAAATTCAATATTAAATCATACTGGCCATGAATCTAATTTTTAACTGGTTACAAAAAAAAAACCACAAGTGAATAAATATTACATGCAATGCATTATGTACTACGAAAACAAAATCAGATGGTGGGTCTTTTTTCTAAGTGGATGATAAAAGAACTGCGCACGCAAAATGCAAGCTGTGCAAAAAGGTGTTAACAACTCTAGGGGGTTCTACCAAAAGTCGTTTGACACATATAAGTTTATTTTATTAGATTAATACTTGCATATATATAATTGAGATAAAATAAATTAAATATTGTCATATAGCATATTTGTAGTTGTTTATTTACGACACCACCCAGAAGTGTTGAATGCGAATATTGGTTTCTTCGGCAGCATATGTTTGCGATAAAATAAGGTATCAATTATCTGACGTCATTAATTTGTTTAAGAATCTTTTTAAATATAAGTTTTAATACATAATACTTCCATATTACTTTAAAAGAATACATTAAACATTTTTACATATTTTTTAATGAGTTTAATTTTCTTCATGAATTAATTTGTTTTAATTCTTATACATAAACATTAAATTATAATTACACGAATTTTAAAATTGGCTTTTATATATGAAATCCCGGGTTTCAAAAAACCTGGTCTCGTTTGGCATCCCTAGTCCACACCTATAAAACACATATTGTCTAGGTCCATTTTCTCAATTTCTGGCTTTAGGAAGTCTGTTATCATCCCGCGATAGCGAACACCATTCACGATAATTGCTTGACCGACCCCATTTTCGAAGACGCCGTCAGCCGCAGAACTAACTGGGGAGCATGCACATATATTTTCCCATTTCCTACAGACCCGGTTTGCTGAAATTTACTCGCAATTCTCCCGATTGTGGAAACACGGCCGATTATACTTACCAAAAAAATCACGATGTGCATTAAATGCATTTTGATTGAACGCCCATTTTCGTAAAAGCCTTTAACAATCTTAACGCGCTGCTCAATTGTGTACCTCTCAATGGTAGAAGTTGTGAAATACTGAAGCAAAGAAAGGTCAATTTAAGTTGCGCAAAAAACATGACGTTAAGGTGTGACTCACAATTACCGTCATGGATTATGGTTTTACCACCCTTTATTATATATTTATTAATTTAAAAATAAAATACATAAATTACACTGGTTTACAGCCAAAAAAATACCAAGAACTCCACATGCCTAGATAAGTTAATTGAGACCTCCTGAACACGAAAAAAGATGTAATTTTTTTTCCTAAGTACAGTTTTTTAGATAGCGGTACTTTTGTGTTGTGGAGCCCAACCAAAAAGTCCAATCGAAATAAATGGCATATCGTTGGAAAGTTAATTGAATGCCTTTTCTGTCGATATGCTGAAAATTTCTATCTGATAAGAAATGGCTGAGTGTTTTATTTTTTAACCAAACAGTAAATACGTTAAAACTGATGGTTTAAAAAATAACGGAATTTTATATGAGATGAAAATATTGTCTTTCCACAAAATCCTTTATTTTTCATCCGATTTTTTTTTTAAATTTCGCTTTAAATGTTGGTAATTAAATATACTATTTGGTTACAAAATCAAACATTCCAGATATTTAATATAACGTAGAAAAAAAACGGAAAAGGCATTCAATTAACTTTCCAACGATGTGCCATTTATTTCGGTCGGAGTTTTTGGTTGGGCTCCAGAAAGGTTTGAGTGGGACCATACACCGAAAAACACAAAAGTACCGTTATCTAAAAAATTACGGCGTTTTTCGTGTTCAGGAGGTCCCAATTAACTTATCTAGGCATGTGACGTTCTTGGTACTTTTCAAAACTTAAAATTTGTAAAGCAGTGTTGTTTAGCTTAATTTCTTCGAACTTCTTAATATTATTTCCTTTTTTTTAAATTTGTTTGATATATAAAAAAACCAAAAAATCCCTGAAGAAGCTATCCATTGAGATAGCGAAATATTGCATAAATTTTAAATAAATATTCTTTATATAAAACGGACCTTGAGCTTGAGAAATTATTGAAAGGAAATAAAATACATATTTACATTTAAGATAAATTCACATTGACATCGTAGTTCTTATTTTATTGTATAGTAATAAAACACTAATAAGAACGTTTTTAAATGCTGCTCGCTATGCTTTTATCATACAAACCGATGCAAGTACTCATAAAAGTAACGAAGTATCGATACTTTTTTTTCGATTTTAAGTAGGTATCGATACTTTACGAGCGATGCCACATCGAGTAAAAGTATCGATACCTTAGGGGTGTCGTTTCATCCCTAGGTGTGAAGCCATTCAAAATATAGCTGGTGCAAGAATTGAAGTCGAACGACCTACCGCAACGTAGAATTTTTGGTGAATGGGCTCTTGGAAAGTTGGCCGAAGATCCACTTTTTTATCAAAAAATTGTGTTCAGCGACGAAGTTCATTTTTGGCTCAATGGGTACTTTAATAAAGGTGCTATGATACTTGCTATTTTTTGTATTAAATTTTTTTAGGATTGACTGAATGAAACAACAAATGCGAGAAAGAACAAGAAATACAATATGTAAACAAACCCTTTTTTCTGATTGACATTTCTCATGTAAAAAATGGCAAAAGCTTGGGCAGATGGAACAATTTGTTTTTGATAAACGACATGAAGCAGGTGCCCTTCATATGGGATTTCAAATCATAAATTTTCAATTAAAGAATATACCACGTTGTAATTCGTAATATTTTTCATTATTTGCATTAAATTTTATTGTATTAAAAAAAAAAAAAACTTGTTTGTGATTCCAAAATAAAATGTAAACAAAACAAACAATATTGCCCACGTTTTTTTCCCACAAAAACCCGTCAAAAAGCTAAAAATCGCAAAACAAAAGTTAAAAACCGCTACTTTTGACCAAAAACTAAAAAAATTGGCAACAGTGCTAACATTTAATCTGGAAATGTCAATTTTAAGTTAAAAAATTGTATATTTTTTTTGACAGTCTTAGATTATTTATCGATAACACATGTACATTTGTTTGACATTTCAAGATTTATTATAATATAATAATACTCTTTACACTTAGTCAGTTTTCCTATGCAAATATATTTGCACTGTTCTCCAATATAGAAAAAATACAAAAAATAGCAAGTATCATAACACCTTAAGCAGAATTGTCGATTTTGAAGTGAAGATCAACCAGAAGCATTGCAAGAGCTACCAATGCATCCAGAAAAAGTCACAGTTTGGTGCGGTTTATGGGCTGGTGGCATCATTGGACCGTACTTCTTCAAAGATGATGCGAATCGTAACGTAACTGTGAATGGTGAGCGCTACCGTGAGATGATATCTAACTTTTTTTTCCTCAAAATGCATGAGCTTGACTTGCATGACATGTGGTTTCAACAAGACGGTGCCACATGCCACACAGCATGCTTAACAATGGACTTATTGAGAGGCGAGTTCGGTGAACATTTTATTTCACGTTCGGGACCGGTCAATTGGCCGCCTAGATCGTGCGAATTAACGCCTTAAGACTATTTTTTGTGGGGATATGTTAAAGCTCATGTCTATACACACATGCCCGCTTCAATTGACGCATTGAAAGACAACATTGAAGCATTTATTAATGAGATACCGGCCGAAATGTTGAAAAGAGTATGCCAAAATTGGACTAAGCGGATGGACCATTTGGGGCGCACTCACGGTCAACATTTGCATGAAATAATCTTTAAACATTAAATAATATGGACCGTACTATCGATTCAAATAAAGATTTCATGCAGTTTTCTGAATTTTATGTGTTTTATTCTTACTTTCCTATAGCTCTTAAAAAATCACCCGATATATGCAGTATAAAAATAGCTTAATAGAAAAAAAGTACCAGCGATATTTATATATTTGAATTTCCAAAGAGCTTTTAAAGAGAAGAGAACACAATTTAAATTTTATTTTTATCTTAATTACTTAAGAAGATAAATTGTTAACCAAAAAAGTACCAAAATTATATTTTTGCCCTTTTTTATACTCAAAATGTACGAATTTCAAAAAAGTACCAAACACATGACAATTTAATTTTCGATTCAATAATGATATTTTTTGAATTTTACGTCTACCTCTGTTAGACCACGAGATATAAAGTTACTGATTTTACTCGTTTTTACCCATTTCTAACCCCTTATGAATTGAATTTCCAAAAGTCTCTACTTTTTTTATTTAGACATTGGAATGGGGAGTCTACATACAAAATTTCAAGTGTCTGGCTTAAGTTGTTTGGGCTGAGCGATGATCCCCCAGTCAATCACGCTAATCTTATAAAAATATATGAAGTCACAAAAAAGGATCTGGTTACTGGGGTGGCAGGTGGTGGCAGCTTAAATGTATAGTACTTACTTTTGATACTTAACAGTACTAGATTTAATTACGATTTACCTCCCCTAGCCCCACCTTTTTTGTTATGGTCTGTTTAATGTTGGCTTACTTTAGGTTTAATTTATTTTTAAAGTAACTCACAATCACTTTACTTATCCAAAAAGATAACGCGCACAAATTCACAATTACCACATGGAATGATTAATTACTAACACGGTTTAAACACAACGTGCTTATTTACAAAGATAACTTTAAAGGAAAAATCATAGCTTACTTTTATTTCAAAGTACAAAAATCAGCTTTGAAAACCTTAAATTTGTAAGAAAAAAAGTATCTACTTTGCTCCAGTATTTACAGTAAAATAGTTATCCAACAGCCAAATTAAGAAATGAGTTGTATGTTTTGAAGTGTTCGCTATAATCTGTCATCAAAATTTTATTAAAATTAAAAAAAAAAAAAAAAATAATTTTTGGCCGGAATCGACCAGTGTGCAGTGTTTGAAAATTTATTTTCCTAATCTTTTAAGCCTGACCCGATTTGACGTGCATTATAGTTTCAAGATTTAACTTCTGTGCTGATTTGAACATACTTTATAAATAATTAAAACCCCTTTTTGCTGATTAAAATATTACAAATTGAGCATAAAACTTTTTAAGATTTCATTTAATAATAATTAGTATTGTGGTTATTTTTGTTGAACTGTTTATGGGTTTAATCCAAATTTTGGGATTTTTAATTAGGCTTAAGTTCATCAAATTTAATTTCCATTTAACTATTTTTATGAAGAAAAGAATTTTACAATATGAAATTATTTAAAATTTATTGATAATTTTTCATTTTTGACTGCCGCGGGGTTCGAACCCAGACTTTCACGGACAGGTTACCCTTACATGTTTCAATTGTAACAATTTAACAATCAAATTATTGTTTTATTTATTTATTTAATAAGAGTAACAAATACAATGTTTTAGACATTCAGCCCCTTATAATGAGAGAGACCAGAGTCTCTGGCGGGAATCGAACCCGCCACGCTCGCACCAATGGACTAGCTCACTACCATCTAACCTATTAAAACAAACCGATTGGTTTCGATACAAATATGCAAAATTTGTTATTATACCAATTAGTTCGCTGTGGTAGGTACAACTGATGGGATTTGTGGTACAATTGTACCAAATTTGGTACAATTGAAACTTTGTTGGTACTCTGGTAGAATTCATCCTTTTTTGGTACAATTTGATAAAAAAGAAATCCCAACGGAATTTATCATTTCTTTGGAGTGGAATTACTCACTTTCCTTTTTAATTATAAAACTTCTTTTTACGTATCTCCAGCCCTGACCAGTGCTACCAAAATTTGCATTTATGTTCATGATATACTAAAAATTCAGGACATACATACATACGTATTTGCACTCGTATCCCTGTAGGAAGCCTGCGTTGAAGTGTTTACAAATCGCCACTTTTGTCGATTGTTGGGCGACACTGTCAACGAAGCGTCTTCACTTCCCAGGGGCGAATTTTTCGATTACAGAAGCGATGATGTGATAGACACGACTAAGATAGTAATGCACACTATCTCAATTACAACCTAGTACACTTTTTCGAATGCATTGCCGCATTTATTGGGTGAACGCCTACCACTTGCACATAAAGTAAGCGGAATAGTGAAGTGTTCATTTAGTAAATATAAACTTTGTACTGCTTCATAAACATTGTAAGCAGACAGTGGACAGTCTATACACATTCTTGCTTACTTCGTGGGCAATTGGAAGGCGTCTTGCACACTACTTCGCACACATTGTAAGCAGACAGTGGGCAGCCAATACACATTCTCGCTTACACCGTGAGCAAGTGGAAGGCTTCTTGCACACTACTTCGCACACATTGTAAGCAGACAGTTGGCAGCCTATACACATTGCCTCTTACTTCGTGCGAAAGTAGCAGGCGTCTTGCACACCACTTCCCACATTATTTCAGAATTTTCATTTTTAGAAAGCGTAAACTAGTGAGTGGGTGAGAAATTACATTGCAAACAACAATAAAAAACGAAAATTAATTTTTGTTTTCTATATAATTTCTAACTCACTCACTAGTTTACGTTTTCTAAAAACAGGCAGTAAATGTCTTATATTTCTATAACTAAATCCTTTTTTATAATTTTTTGTGGATATTTTTTACCTTTTGGACACAAAAACCTGAACATATGAATACATAGAATACATGCATACAGATTATATCAGCACATTTACCCACTGTAAAAAATTTAGTTCAATTTCTCTAGTAGTTTGCCAAAAAAATTGCTGGTTTAAATCTTAATCTTAAACGATTTGGGAATCGATTTTCAGCTTCGGTTAATCGATTTCAAAAACCGAAATCAAAAAAGTCGATCGAAAAATCAAAAATCGATTTTGGAATCCATTTACCATTCCCTAATATGTGAAACACTAAAATATATTGGTCCTAGACCCAACTTTTAGTATACCGATCGACTGTCCATGTAACCTCGTGCGCAAAATACAGGTCGCAATCATAATCATGAAGAATGCAAAAAAAGGTGAGATTCGGTTCATAATTTCACATGACCTCAATACAAACTACTTTTCGGAATAATATCTGTGCCTACCCAGCGGTAAATATTGAAAGGACCGCAAGTGACAGGCCTTTTTGAAGGCCTCTATACTCCTTTCTAAAAGATTCGCTTCGCATGATATCCTGCCTTCAGAAGTATGCCTTCCAGAACGTATAAACTTCTTTTTAAAACCCCTTCTGAAATATTCATTAAACATTCGGTACTCCCTTCTTTGAGAAGGGAGAAAGGAAGGTGTTCAGTTTTATTTACTTTTTATTTTTAGTGACCTTCCTTACTCCCTTCTTTGAGAAGAGGTCGAAGTTGTTTTTAAAGGAAGTGTGGAAGGCCTTGCGCCTAATGACAACCTGTGTAAAAAATAAATAAGTATGGAATGCGGCGAGAAGGGCTTCTGACTGCTTGTGACTGCTAAATAAGGCCTTTTATTAGGCCTCTTTACTCATTCTAGTTACCGCTGGGTATAAACCTGTTGGTAGGTCCAAAATTAACCATAGGACCCCCTTTTTAAAATCATGTAAGGGAAAACATATCTCATATGGATGAAGATATATAAATAATATTCTGCACAAATAATTTAATATGAATCTTAACCTCATAACATAATTTTGTTCTGGCGGGTCCATTGTTGCCCATGGGTATCAAATGGTCAGGCTTGACCGACTATGCTTCTGACTTGTTTTATTAAATAAAAAGCTGTTATAAATTTTTAGTTTGTATGCTATTTTATTTTGTAGTCAAAATTTGGTACAATTTATGTCAATTTGGTACAATTTTGCCATTGAATTGGTACACTTTAAGAATTGTCAGATGCCAACAATGGTAGGTACCACGGTACTAACAAATACTAAAATGCATTAAAAAGTATATTTGTACCACGATTTCCATCTCTGAAGCATGCATATTCGTTTGGCCCCACTCTTCCTACTTCTCTCTTAATGAAATTTATTTGCTAAGACTTAAAATACACTGCAAATAAATGAACAGGTTGTTGTTTGTTTTTGTGTTAATCGTGCACATTGTATTAAATTATTGCTGTTGCTGTTGCTGTTGTTATTGTTTAATAACAAATTGAATTTATTTTATGAATTTAAATGAGTCGAGTGAATTAATTTTTTGTTGTAATCGCATGCAACGTGTTAAGGCTTAATCGAATTATAAGTTGGTCAAGATCAAAGTGTGTAATTGTTTTTAATGAAAACTTTTTTATGCAACGAATTTAAAATAAAATGTATTAAATAATAGAATTTATTGCATTAAATTCAAAATTTCCTTGCATGTCTTTTATACCCCTTACCACAGTTAGAACAAAGGGTATACGTAAAAGTTTGTCATTGGGTTTGTAAAGCTGACTTAACAATGTCCGTCTGACCGTGTGTTGGTTGAAATAGGTGTTTCAAAGACCCCAGATATTATGGGAGATCAGGTTGTTATATGTACATATATTTATATCACATGTAGTCTAGAATAGCTTGCTAACGGAATTCAACTAGATCGGTCAACAAATGTCTGTGATATGAGCAAAAAACCTCGTTTGCCTCTAATTTTTACCCGTGAATCTCAAAGGGCCATTATTACAATTTGCTGTTAGTTTAAGGTAGGATTTTGTCGGACGCATAAGTAGTATTTTATTATTAAATCTACCCGGTAGAACAAACTTGCTTCAAACATGTCGCTTACTTAAGTTTATTAGAAAGAAAATGAATTATACTTTTCGTATTCGCAAGGTGAATAAGAAATCGATTATATTCATCCTTTAACTCTTGAAAAATCAATAAAAATCAGTTTATTTTTTATTTTCTGATACTTTCGAACACAACCATTTTTGGCCTGCTCTCTATTGTTCTCACCTTACCATCTCGATTGGGCTCTCCTGTACGACTTACGTTCAATAAGAATACTGCAACGAGCCACTAAACAAATGAAATATCCAGGAACAATTTGCCATAAGACAAGCCTGTTTGGCTTTGTCGTCTGCAATTGGGTTTCCTGTACATCCAATATTTCATGGAAACCATGCTAGTGTTACCCAAGGCGAATTAATTTTCAGGTGGCGTTAAAGCACCCATTAGAGCGCCAATGGCAGCTTTGCTGTCCGTTAATATGCATATTTGTTTCGATACACGATTATACTTCAGATTATACCTCAGCCACCTTGCCGTTTTTTAGCAGAATTTTCCGCCTGCTTGACGCTTTCCTGATAGTTCTTTAATAAAGAAATCTTTACCTACCTTACTGCCCATCTTGGAACCATCTGTGTAGACACTTAGTCTCGTCTCGTCGAAAAGCTAAACCTTTTTTCCAGAATGAGTTGTAAATAGTGCACCGAAAAAACGTGCCGGAATGCAGAAGTCCTGTGCTTCAAGGTCAAGAGTGCCATGTGGAAATGAAGAAATATAAAAATGGGGAATATTGAAACAGATTTTCAAAAATATGTACTTTCGTTTTGAAAACTTTTCTTAACCTACTTGAAACTACAATTAATGTTGGAAGAATTCCAATCAACTGTTGTGGGGAATTTAAGAAGAGATATACTCACTGTATATTGTTGATGATTTTGTTTAAACTTTCATATTGTTACAAGTAGAACTGTTGCTTGTAATTCTTATACGTTTAACAGTTTTATTTGATTTAATATCTTTAGTTTTTCTAAAGTCTTTATGGATGAAGTTTCCTGACGATCTGGCCTAAGCAACCAGTGAAATGCGCATAGGAATAGCTTATCCCATCACCAATAAATTTCAGTGTTTTTATCAAGAAAAAAAATTGGGAATTAAGCACGAATAACAAAATCTTTTAAATTAAAATTTTGTATTCCCAAAAATTACTTTGATAAATTTTAAAATCGTAAGAAAGTAGTCACTGAGTTGCTGTCAGGGTTTAAAAAACTGCAGTCAAAACCAAAAACCGCCGAACAAAAAACTAAAGTTTGTGTACAACTTTTCGCTTTTTGAGTTGGTTTGACAGCTACTGTTTAAATTTAATGAATCAGAAGTAAAAGCAACCGTTTTTTTTTTTTGGCCAATGACAAATGAAGAAGTGGAAGAAATGGCAGTTTTTCTACTTTGACTGCAGTTTTTTAAACGTTGGTTGCTGTTTAACTTTGACTGTAAAATAAAGCTAAATTACGTAGAATTATAACAATTTTGCATACCTGGCTTATATCATCAAATTTAAAACTATATTAGGCCAAAGCCACGCAATGAGCGGCAAAGCGGTAGGCGGCAGAGCGGTAAGCGGCAAAGCGTTAAGCGGCAAAAATAAAAACATATGAAATATTATGGATGTGGCCACGCAATGAGCGGCTTTTCTGAGCCGCTTAGCGGCGCCGCACAGGAATAAAACTTGCCCTAATTTTAAGTTGTTTTCTGAGCGGCAAAAAATAAACATGGCAAAATCGAATTTGGAGCTTATAGTTTCATCCGTACAAAGCCGACCGCTATTATGGCAAGACAGTGTAGATTAACTTTTTGCAACAGCAACTCAAAGGATTTCCCAGATAAAAGGCAGTATTGCCAAAATCTGTTAGAAATTTGTATATAAATGGACAAATTCGCCGTTATATCGCCCGGCTTGATATATGGAATAAACACCAAATTTTTTTTTTTTTTTCTTAAACGCATTTAACTCTTATAAATGTGAATACGAATTTCGCTTAATAACGTTAAACAAACCACTCTGACGTTCAGTAAAAAGCCAATTACCTCTCTGCCGCTCATTGCTTGGCCTCGGACTTTCATGATAATCATTGGGTTATAACGCTCGTCTTTGGCGGTAAAGGCTTGGTCAACGTCTTTCTCAAAAAATATGGCATAATAACACCGCCAGCTCAAAATGCACACCAGACAAAGGATCTCACCTGGATTGGCATCGTATCAAACTCATTTTTTCAGAAATGAGTCATATTGCTGATTATGATTTTTCGATGAAAATTACGGTCAGTTGAAATTTTCATTTTATCATTTGCACGTGCTGTTGAACGCTAAGGCTCTCCACATGGTCATTTGGCAAAGCAGTCTGAATAATTGACAGCCAATTCACCAGACTTTAACAAAGTATCCAAAATGTTGTACTTACTTTTGGAAATCCCTTTACATGCGTATTATTTTCAACAGTCTTTAATTTGAAGTCCAGTTATTATGAAACATGATTGCCTGTTAAACCTGTAAAAGCTTAATAACAATAAAAAACAGCTTTGGAAAAAATATTATTGCAACATATTTAAAGTTAAATTACCTTTTTTATTAATACTTAAGAGGAAAAAAATTTTTACAGGTCATATTAAATAACTTTCAATAATTAAATTATAAATACAGTGAATAAAATAATTGTTTTAAATGTTGTTTTTTTTTGCCAGCGATCAAAACTTATTAATTACAACTTTAAAGTGTGTAATTGAAAAACCACATTTAAAACAATGAAAATAATTTCATTTTAAGGAGTTTATTCTGACAGACTTTGAAGCGTTACACATGCTGCGTCATACCATGCCAGAAGCAGCATAGAATAAAATTGCAAGAAATATGAACTTTTGAATTAAAAAGTTTATTCTCAATGCTAAGAAGGGGATTTCTATTAATCAGGGGTGTCATAGAAACCAATCTTATCGGTATTGGATTTAAAAACGTCAAAAAAAATACGTTGGTGTCATGAAATCCAACGTTGTCGGTTTTTTGTCTAACTAAAATTAGTGTCGGTTTTAGGTGTCGCAGAAACCAGTGTTGCAAAATTGAAGTTTTGAAATGGTACTGAGCTTCAACTAAAAGAGTATTTTTTCCCACCAAATGGTACTTTTTGTTAAAAAAACAAGTAAGAGTGCTATATTCGGCTGTGCCGAATCTTATATACCCTGCACCATTGTGGGAGCAGAATACAGAGCAACTAGACAAAAACTAAAAGCGAAAACTGGTAAAAATTTTTTTTAAATCGTTTTTAGAACATAAAAAAAATAAAAATTTAAAAAAAAAAAATCTTCTTTTTAAAAAAACAAGATTCGAACCAGAGAACTCACAGTTTATAACTTAACACACCCCCTAGACAACTAAACCATGAAGGAACGTTGTTTGAATATCATTTAAATGAAATATGGCCCGTTTAATGTTCACTGTGTTGAGTTGTAATTACTTTTGATGTTTTTGTTCACCACAATAGCAAAGTTGTAAACCTATTTTGATATATAAGTCATATCCATAGGACATATGGCAGCCCTAAAATTTAGGTTTTTATACAATTTTTAATTTTTTTTGTACGGGAGGTACCACGCCCACTTTTACAATCCCGCCAACATTTTGTAGGATGGTGTGTATTGGCAACCTAAATGTGTGTACCTAATTTGGAAACTTTGGCTTTTGCCGTTCCCCAGATATACAGCAAAAAGTAATAAAAATACAACAACCACAAGGGATTTTTCGAAAAAATTAAAGGTAGTCGTGATGTTTTGCTCATATCTCAGCCATTTTTGGACTGATCTGGCTGAATTTCAATAGCAAAATTATAATAAGAACACCTGACACAAAGATACCCCAAACAAGCCCCCATCATATCTGGGGCCTTCGGAAAACCCATTTCAACAGACAGACAGACTGACAACCGGATTTGAACTTCGCTTTTCATAGGGACCCAGAATATATATACTTTATAGGGTGTAGGATCAATATTGTAGAAATTACAAACGGAATGACAAAGTTATATATACCCTTTAACCTTCGGTGAAGGGTATAAAAAACAATAATTTATGAAAGTAAAAGGAGCAAAAAATATTTTATTGGAATTCAATTTTATGAGTATTTAGTAGCAACAGTATTTAAATTTGAGGTACATGTGTAAATAATATTTCTGTTATACATAAGCTTCAAGCAGGGCTGTCAGCGATGGGATTTCCCATTTGGCGACTGGCGACTTTTGTGGCGATTTCTGATATAACTGGCGATTAACTTGGCTATTTGTTACCATTTATGTTATTTCGGCGATTTTGTTTAACAGCTTGTTATCTTTTGTTATCATTACTAATCACGTGATTTTTGTTTTGTTATCAGTTTAAGTGAATTTTATATTCAGTCACTTTATAATTCTAGTATGTATGCAGGTCAAAACTCCAGTAATGAAATCAGTGAGGCTGAAGTGCACGATCTTATAGACTTGTGTACTTAATTTAAACTTTTTTAACTGACTACTTATACGATCTCTATTTTATGTTATTTAAAAAAAAATACAGAAACAAAACAAAATTTACTTTCGGAGAATTTTTTGTATTTTTTTTCAGTTTTTGGCGATTTTTGACTCACATATTATACAAGCGTTTTTTGTATGCAAAATTTTATTAAAAAAAATTACAAAACCTGAACAAATTGACGTTTGCGATTTTTGACATCCGGTTTGGCGATAGAGCTCAAAAAAATCTGACAGCCCTGTCTTCAAGCGCACCATCCGTTTACAATATTATTGTATATCTTAATCGCCGTATTATTTCTATATTGTCCTATATTATTCAATAAGTGGCACAATGCTTTTAATTAAAGATGGAGCAACTCTTAAGGCTCAGTTAGGCGAACGTTGCTGTTCCGTATCTGTACTGTATCCATCAGCTGTTCGCTTTTTGTTATATGAAAACCAATACAAAAGCTTACCGAAATGCAATGTACCGTAGTTGCAACGTACCAATCTGTATAAAATAGAAAATCATGCCGTTGTTACGTGACATTTGTAAGACAGTGATGGGCGGCTTGTATGTCTCTTTGAATGCGGGTAATTTATATCTATGGAATTGCGACAAAAAAAACTTACAATGCAACATATTTCCAAATACATATACAAATATACATATGTTTAGATGTTTAAAATAAACAAATGCATACACACATACAATGAAAAAGGGAAACATCCCTGTCGGACATTCAGTTAACTTTAAATTAACTGAAAGCTAACTATTTCTCAAGTAGCGGTGGTTGACACTTGTATAACTTATATATGGAATTAACTAACTATTTTAACATTGCGATGTCCTAGGAAGTAGTCAATTGTCCGACTCTGCATTACTTGCAGTTAACTTTAAAGTTAGCTACCTAGCCGTTAACTTGAAGTTAACTTTTTGAAGCTAGCTATAAACTTACTACTTTAAGGCCCGTTTTCACAACTTACCGATAGCTAAAAGTAGACTTTAAATGGCCTGATAAAAAGTGTTCCATTACTAAAACTTTACTTTAACCTAAAGTAAGCGATAATGTTAACAAAGGTTCATCCTACCTGGTAGGTTAAAGCAAAGTTGCAATAGTCGAACAGTTTTTATACGGCCGATACAATCGTACCTTTAGCTATCGGTAAGTTGTGAAAACGGGCCTAAGTTGGGTTTTTTTAAATTAACTATTTTATTAAAATTGTATTTAGTTATTTTATTTAATTTTCTAATTATACTATAACCTGGCCATTACCAATTACCAATTTCTACTCCGTATATAGTAATAATGGCCCCTAATAATTAAATCTTTTGTGGGTCTTGAAGCCGTTTGTTTGCCAATCGACTTGGTTCTCTCTACTTAAAATTCATTGTTTGTATACACTTTGGTTAACGTAAATTTTGCATTGCTTAGTAGTTGGCTTTAAGTTAGTCTATACAAGCTAACTTAAAGTTGGCTTTTGTTGTAGTTAGCTACTCAATTGACGGCAGGGATATAAAAGACTTTAAATGGTATCAAAACCGTGTTGGGTGTATGCAAATTTCCAATATATGTATGCTAAAAATTTATATATGCTAAAATACAAATTTATTTATTGTAAATCTATAATATAAATATTAAACTATTAACATTTTTTACATACACAAAATAATGTTTTAATACCATTTAAATCACGTGGTCCCTTTCCTGCACAACGGTCACCATTTGAACATTTTTGACTCCCATCAGTGTGTGTTTTGTTTTATGTATTCTATTGCTTTTTGTTTATGGATGGGAAAACATATGACACGTTGTTAAACGTTCTATAAGTGCACCAACGTGCTTACAGTACGGTGCGGTACATTACGGGTACAGCAACGTTCGCCTAACGGAGCCTTTATTAAAAAGAAACATAACGTTAAAAGCAAAACAACATAGTACATTGTTGCCAACACATTTCACAGTATATTGCACTTTTTTCTGATTTCGATTCTTGCCAATATATTGTGTCACCTTCGAATATAAAATTGAACAGATATGTATATATTTTAAGTATTTTCTTAAAAAAAAATATTTGAAATAGTTCATATATTTATTTTATTCTATTTTTGTCAACATTAATTTATATTTTTACTTTTGCAAAGTTTCATTATTTATGGCGATTTCTTTTCTGATAAATATGTTGCAGAGATAGAGCATGTAACATTTATGAAACATATTTCTCAGAAAAGAAAACGCCATTAGACTTTTACATATAATATAGAACATAGTTCTAAAAAAAGGTCAAAACATTAATGTTTAAAAATAAAGCTTTTAATTCAGTGTCATAAGATATAGCAAATTTAATTAAAGAGATCATAAGAAATATTATAACTATCTACAACAGCAACTAGTAGTTGATTTTAGATTTTTAGTTTTTATCAATCTTGAAACAGTTTCTTTGTGTAAACGATTTTTTGTTTTTTTGATCTTTAGTTTTTAATTCTTTAATTTCTTCCTTTGCTTTTTACATAATTTTGCATTTGAAAATGTGCGTTCAATTGATGCTCAGAAATGTGGTATCGATAAAATACCAAAAGCAATATGTAAAATGTCAGCAAACATTATTTTTGTTTCTTATATTGGCTTTATTTTTCTAAGAAACTTAAATATATTCAGTTCTGAAATGCTTTATTTCTGAAAGATCCGCTAGAATATGGAATTGAGAATTGATATTATAAACATAACAACAGTATTATGCTATTGGTTTTGCGGGAAACAATATTTTCTGGAGTGAAGCTGATTATCGCTTTTAAGGATTTATTTTCAAAACAAAATTTAGTTCTTAAGGTAGAAGTACACAACACGAGTTAGTGCGCGCGCGCTCTGTAGACTTCTGTCAAAAAAAGTAAAACTAGTGTATTTTCATAGAACTAGCTACATGCAAAATATTTTGACGCGTTTGCGCCAGAAAGTTGGTTAACTTTGAACTGTTTAACGCGTTGTGTATTTTTAAAGAAAATTTTGAACTTATTATGTTTAATTTAACTATATTATTGTCTCCGACAACCATATTATGGTTAGATAAGTCGTCCATCAAGGAGCCACAACCATATTATGGTTGCCTCCGAACACGTTATGGTTAATAATAGCTAAAATATGTTGAACACTTATATTAGCATGGTTGTTTTTCAACCATAGCATGTTGCTCTTGCAAAAGAGGAAAATACTATTGTTAATTTGAAAACAATTCTTGTCATATTTAACCACAACATGTTTTGAGGCAACCATAATTTGGTTATGGCGTCTTGATGGAGGACTAATTTAACCATAATATGGTTGTCGGAGACAATAATATGGGTAAACTAAACATAATATGTTTAAAATTATCTTTAAAAATGGTTTATTTGGAGGTGACCATATGGTATTCATGCCTTCATTCAAAAGAAAAATCAATCCATTCGTACTCAAATCAACCCGAAGCGGTATTAATAGTACGATGAGTACGGATTTTCTTCTATCAAATACAGAAGATTGATGCAAGTACGGATTTTCGAAATACTTAACTTATCCATATTCAAACCCTAATTCGTACGAACCAAAGTTTATTCAATCCCGAATTCGAAATAAACCAAAAGTAAAATAAGATGGAGAATTTTATTATGATTGATTTACTAACCCGTTTTACACCTTACAGAATTTCAATTATAAAACACCAGCATCATTTCCGATATGGTTTTTTACTTTAAAAAATGAATGTAAATGTTTAACTAAAAATCTAAACTAAATGAGAACTCTTGTTTTCGTCTTATTCTTGTTGTTTCCATACTCAACAAACAAACAGTTTTTTAAATAGATATGTGGCGTTGCTGTTGTGCATGCAACAAATTTTGATAATATTAATAAGATTAAAACGCTCACTTTGTAATTTTTCTCTCAGAGTAGCACTACTTACGAAAAGTTTAGTCTTTTTATACCCACACCACAATGGTGAAGAGGGTATTATGCATTTGTGCTGATGTGTGTTACACCTTAAAATATGGGTGCTAGACCTTAAGGTATACCGATCGACTCAGAGTCGAACTAACGATGTCCTTCCTTGTGCGCAAAGTACAGGTCGCAATTTAGGAGATAACTTTATACAATTTGCGACATTGGTTCTTATTGGCACAAGGACCAAGCCAATTGTGGTGTGGGTATAAAAAACAAACTAAACAAGTAAGAAAGTAATCGGTGGCTGTAGGAAATATCGCCCAAAGAAAAATGGCCTAAAAAATAAAATGAAAAATCGCCCAAATGAAGAATCGCCCAAAAGAACATGAAAAATGACCCAAAAAGTTAAATATGAAATTTTGCCCAAAAGAAACGAAAAAGAGCCCAATATAAAAATGAAAAATGACCCAAAAAAAAAAAAAATTAAAAATTACCCAATTTGCAAAACAGTGTTTATTATTCATATAAATTTAGTAACTTACAAATGTAAGAGAAAAACATGTTTTATTATGGTCACAACCATAATGTGGTTGTCGATGACAATGATTTGGTTAAATTAAACATAATATGGTCAACATTTTTTTAAAAATGGTTTTGTTGTTTTTTCTCTGTGTGCATATATTAAACATATAACGAAAACACTTTTGGGCGCAAGGATTTTCTCCCCTATGTTGTAACAAATACCGGCAGCGCTTAGTAAAGCATCTCGGCAAAGCCGGCCTTTGGCCGGGCGCAAGGATTTTCCACTCTATGGTATAACAAAAACCGGCTTCGCTAACTAAAGCTTCTCTGCGCAGACGGCCTTTGGGCAGGCGCAATGATTTTTTCCTTTATGGTATAACAAGTACCGGTTTCGCTAAGTAAAGCTTCTAAAATCTGCCTTGTTTTCAAACGAAGGCCGACTTCGCAGATAAGCTTTAGTTATCGAAGCCAGTATTTGTTATACCATAGAGGAGAAAATCCTTGCGCCTGGCCGAAGGCCGGCTGGGCAGAGAAGCTTCAGTTAGCGAAGCCGGTTTTAGTAATACCATAGAGGAGAAAATCCTTGCCCCCGGCCGAAGGCCGCCTGTACAGAGAAGCTTTAGTTAGCGAAGCCGGTACTTGTTTTTGTCAAACAGGAGAAAAGTCTTGCGCCCGGCCATAGGCCGGCTAAGCTTTCAAGTTTGTAAGCTATGCTTTCGAATTTGTCCACGGACACTATGACACTGGACGTTATGACATGCCACCTTTTTGCAATATGTCCCGTTATTTTTATAAAAACATTTAGGAATTCGTCGTATAGTAATAATGAATGATTTGGACAAATAGTATGCCCGAAAAAATGGGCTGTTTTTCATATAATATTTCTGGGTGATTTTTCATAATGAAAAATCACCAAATTTAAAAAACGAAAAATCACCCAATAGTAACGAAAAATAGCCCAACAATTTTGGGTCACTTTTCATATGAATTCAGTCCCATTTTTACATGGAATTTTTTTGGGCGATTTTTCATTTATTTTTTTGGGCCATTTTTCTTTGGGCGATTTTTCCTACAGCCGTAATCGGTTTGAAAGTTTGTGAGAGGCAGAAATTGCCACCTGCCTCTCCTTGTGGTCCTATTTTTTAAAAACTGTATAGCTAATGTGTCTCTATAGATATGGATCTATCTATGTTTTAAATTTCATTAAAATCGGGTTGAGAGGCAGAAATTGTCCCTATCTCCCCTCGTGGTCCGATTTTTTTAAAAATGTATACATTTTGTGTCCATATATGTAGATATGGTTCTATCTATGTTTTAAATTTCATTAAAATCGGTTTGATAGTTTCTGAGAGGAACAAATTTCCCCCTATCTTCCCTCGTAGCCCTACGATTCGGCCCATTTTCAATAGGCTTGGTCCTTGTGTCAATAAGAACCTATGACCCAAATTATCTCCAATATTGCGACCTGTACTTTGCGCACAAGGTAACATGGACAGACAGACAGCCAGCCAGCCAGCCAGCCAGCCAGCCAGCCATCCTGCCAGCCAGCCTGCCAGCCGGACGGACATCGTTAGTTCGACTCAGAAAGTGATTCTGAGTAGATCGGTATACTTTAAGGTGGGTCTAGGCCAGCCATCGGCAAAATCAGGGCGCCGCGTTTTCTCTTTTCTCTTTTTTTCTCTTGTATGCTCTTTTATTACGTACATGTGCACACATATTGCAGAGAATTTAACAACATTAACAACAACATATGTAAAATTCATACAACGCATATAATCGCAAAATGTAATAGTATAGGTTGCCGATGGCAGGTCTAGGCCCACTATTTTAAAGCGTTACACACATCAGCACAAATGCATTATACCCTCTCCATTATTGTAGTGTGGGTATAAAAATTTAGAACAGAAAAATGTGTCCCGCTTCTTACTGGAACTAATGTAGATTCTTGGGGATATGCAATACGAAAATTATCTGTTGCAATTAAATCATGAAGTATATTACCCCAAAAATTTGTCCGTAGTTAACAACAGCTTTGATTTCTACATTCAAAGTCACCGTGCAGAATGTATTGGTTTCGAGTAGGGATGCCAACCGGGAAATCCCGAATCCCGAAACCCCGAGATTTTTCGGGATTGAGAAATCCCGAATCCCGGGATTTTCTAAAATCAATCCCGATTGGCATCTCTAGTTTCAAGTCTTTGCAACTTTTCTTAGACCAGATTTAAAAATATTTTTTCTAAGGGGAACAGAGTGAAGGTTTTTTTTTTAATTTCTCAAATGTAACTTTTAATTTCTTTTCTTTTGTTAAAAATTATATTTACAAAATTGTCCAGTAAAAGCTCTAATTCACGTTTTTAAAATAAAAGTTCATTAAAAAATACAAAATAACCAACCGACCATTATAATAAATACAAACACAACGCCACGGGAAAACTCAGCAGACTTTCTTACTTCAGGCCTTTTCAAAGGCCTGCTTAGTAGTTTTTTTTGTTTCAATTACTGTTCTTATTTAACTGTTAAAGAATGCCTCATAGAAGACCTCGGCTGCAGGGCTGTCAGATTTTTTTGAGCTCCATCGCCAAGCCGGATGTCAGAAATCGCCAAAAATCGCCAAACGTCAATTTTGTTCAGTTTTCGAAATCTTTTTTTTTTAATTTAATTTTGCATACAAAAAACAGCTGATATAATCGCCAAAAACTGAGAAAAAATACAAAAAAGTCGCCGAAAGTAAATTTTGTTTATTAACTGTTATTTTTTTTTAAATAACATAAAATAGAGATCATATATTCTGTTAAAAAAAATAAAATGAAGCACAGAAGTCTATAAGATTACTTCATGCTCATCAATTTCATTACTATTGTGTTGACCTGCAGACGTACTATTAGATTTAAGCAGTGTTTAAAAAACTGCAGTCGAAGTTGAAAAACTGCCATCCTTCCACTTTTTCATTTGTCATTGGCCAAAAAAAACTTTTGCTTTTACTTGTAATTCATTAAATGTAAATAGTCGCTGTCAAACCAAATCAAGAAGCAAAAAATTGTAGACAAATTTTCGTTTTTTGTTCGACAGGTCTTGGTTTCGACTGCAGTTTTTTAAACCTTGGAATTAAAAAGTGCCTGAATAATTCACTTAAAATGATAATAAAACCAAAATCATGAGAAAAAATTAGCCAGATTTTTTTTTTAACTAGTAATGATAACAAAAAAGGACAAACTGTTCAAAAATCTATAAGTATGTATGTATATATTTATATATATTTAGCTGGAGAGGCCTTACTCCGCTTATGTAAATAAAAGTGCACATTTTTTATTTCAAAATCGCTGAAATAATATGAATGGTAAAAATAGCCAAGTAAATCGCCAGTTATGTCAAAAACCGCCACAAAAGTCACCAGTCGCCAAACGGAAAATCCCATCGCCAAACACATTTCAAAATCGCCACGTTTGGCGAGAATTCGCCATATCTGACAGCCCTGCTCGGCTGTTACCTATAAAAGATAAGATACACATTCAACATTCGCTTCTATGAGAATGGAGTACAGAAGGAGTAACATTTTTTGTATTGTTTTTTTTTTGATCCCGTAATCATTCTTCTGTACCTGCTAAAGAAGCGGAAGGCCTGCACCGCAATGCCAATATGTTAAAAAAAATATGAGTATGGAATGGAGTGAGCAGTACCTCAATTCTGTAACTTTTTGAATTTAACTACCGATATCGTTAATAAACAAGAAATCTCGGTTACTTTAACGAATTTGTTATTCTGTATTTTAAATAAACAAATATTTTTGCTTAGAAATATTGACGACAAATATCGGTAAAAATATAAGAACGTCAAAGTGAAAATATTTTTAAAATTAATAAACAATACAAAATAAATTTGCTTTCTTGCATTTATTTTAACAAAACATGAATGAAAACGTGTAAATATTGATTATATTTCTAAGCAAATATGTTGGTTTTAAATCTTTTTTTACATAGGGAAAAATTTCCAGGTGACTGAGCCACTCTAGCACGACATTCTGCTCTTACTTTTTATACCTACACTACTGTATGTGAAATAGATATTATGTGTTTGTACAAATGTGTGTAACACATTTAAATAAAGGTTCTGGGTCTGCCTTTTAGTATACCGATTGACTCAGAATCAATGTCAGAATCCATTTAACGAAGCCCGTCCTTCTATCAGGATGGCTGGTTGTCTGTCCAAGATAACCTTCTGCGCAAATTACAGGTCGCAATTTTAAAAATAATTTTATAAAATTTGGCACATATGCGTTTATTGTCACAAGGTCCGAAGCCTTTTTATAATGGTGAGAAGCAGTTATTATACCCTCCACCACAATTAGTTGTGAAGAGGGTATATTAAGTTTGTCATTCCGTGTGAAACTTTTTTACTGTTCATCTCAGACCCCATTAAGTATATATATTCTGGGTCCTTGAGTAATTCTAAGTCGATTTAGCCATGTCCGTCTGTCTGTCCGTCTGTTGAAAACACGCTCACTTTCGAACAACTCAAAAGAAATGCACAAACTTGGTGCCAAATTGCTTGTAGTTATCCTAAGCAGTTTGGGATTGAAATCCAGAAAAATTGGTTCAGTAGGACCAGAGCTATGAATCAAAATGTGGAACCACCACTTAAAAAAATTGGTAATTTTGTTACAAAAAAATAACATAAATGCTGGAACAAGGCACGAAATGAGATAAGATTTTGCAAAAATTTGTTTTATTTGACTGGAAATCACGCTGATAATTTTCGTGAAGATCCGTCCATAATTTACCCTAAGCCCCATATAAACACTACTCCCGGAAAACAGTTTAGTACGCCTAAAACCGTAAAAAATAACGCTAGCGCAACAAAATATGGTACGTCACAGTTTTTTAGGACTAGAAATAAGAATGTGAAATTTCGTGGTGATCGATCCATAATTTACCTTAGGCCCCATATAAACCCTACTACCGGAAAACAGTTTAGTACGCCTAAAACCGTAAAAAATAATGCAATCATAACAAATTTTGGCTCGTCACAGTTTTAAAGGACTAGAAATGACGCTGTGAAATTTCGTGATGATCGGTCCATAATTTACCCTAGGCCCCATATAAACCCTTCTCCCGGAAAACAGTTTAGTCGCCTAAAACCATAATTAATAACAAATCGTCACAGTTTAAGAAAGTATTAACATCATACAGATATTACTCCTTAAACATTCGAACTGTCGGTGGAGGGTATCAAAGATTCGGCACAGCCGAATATAGCACTCTAACTTGTTTAATTTTAAGAGTCCACATGAAAACTTCTTTCCGGAACAGCGGTTTGTGCCTATTAATAGCCATATTGTTTTATTGACATTTGAGTTGAATAAGATCCAAAAATATTTTGTCAAAACCTACATAAATCACCAGAACAAATTTTTTTAGAATCGGTCCATATTTGACCACAGCTCCCATACGAATACACTAATAATGGTAGCAGATACTTAGATAATATTTGGCACAAAAATGTCTTATGTGAATACTAACCTCAAAACATACTCTTATTGGCGGAAACATGATCGCCCAAATACTGCAATGTAGAGACGGACTTGATCGACTATACTTTCTTACTTTTTTTGTGTTAAAAATTGACTACTTTACTCTATATTTTTAATCTGTTAACAGTACATTTATTGTCGTTATTATATAACAAGGACTTTTTTTGTGTCGGTAGCTACCGACATTTTTTGCCGATAAAAATTGTTAAAATTTCATTACAGAATAGCTCTTAACGACAATTTTTATAAGCTAACAAATTTTGACTACTTAACGACAATTTTTTGTCGTTAAAAAGTTACAGAATTTCAGTACAGGCCTCGTATATCCAAAAGATAGAGTACAGAGGCGTTCTAAAAGGCATCCGTTCTCCTTATTTTCCCGCTTGGTATATTTTTATTGTATGTTTGTAGGTATATGCAAATACACAAGCCAAATATCTTCCACGGAAATTACAAACAAACAACAAACAATAAAACGTTAAATACAGTTAAAATGTTTTTGTCATTATTGTTAAGCATAATTGAATTTTATAAAATTAAGGTAAAACTTGTGAAAAGCGAATAAAACAATTTTACACAAAAATCATGGCAGGTATATTTTTTTGCTTATTTTTGTTTTACATTTTGACAAACTATTCAATGAAGCATTAATTTAAACACGATTTCATTAACAGAAATTTACATTTTATTAAGAGGATTTATAATTTTTTTGCAGTCCATTATTGGCAGAGGAGTGAATAATTTATAGGAAACTTAATCAAACATTTTATTTAAATTATTAAAATTGACGTCTAAAAATAGAAACTTCATTAACTTAAAAATATTTTTTTTTCACTTTTTGTACAAGTTTAACATGCAGTATTATACTCAATATAATAAATATTGATAGCAATATACACATAAATAATTTATAAATTTAACAATTTAACCACTTCTTTAAATAAGAAAAATTTTCCATTAAGAATTACAATATGCAATACTTTCTTAAATACTAAATAATCGTCAAATTAAATCTTTTGAACGGACAACTTCCTTAAGCGTACACCTCATTTCGATGGACACTGTTTCCTGGTCCCGGCAGAGTTCTTAAGAAAACCATTAAGTTCTTTTGAGAATTCATTTCTAACAGCCGTACCAAAATAAGAGCCGAAGGCGGAACGTTTTCTACCGCTTAGCTTTTACGCTGATTTGCCATACCTAAACTAGAGCGTCAACGTTGCGTCACAAACAGTAGTGTTAACTTTGTTGTTTCATAAAACCCACATAATAGAAATAAAAAGAAAAGAAAAAACGCTAGATTGACAAAAAAATAGCTAAATTACCATTATTTATTAACAACAGCTGTCAACTTCATTATTAAACGCGCTGTCCAAATCGGAATTTCCAATTGTAAAGCGTTGACGCCGCGCTATTTAGGGATGCTTCATACAAATAGTATGGGCATGAGCATTTTTGACAGCTAGAAAACGCTTTCCGCTCTTTTTTAGGTATGGCTGTAATGTACAGACAAACTCTTAAGGCTCAGTTAGCCGGGAGTAAGAGTAACCTTACTGTAAAAAAGTAAGACCAATCTATTTCTTACAGATTGAGACGTAACATCATACTGCTATCTGTGTTCGTTTTAATTGCTTTACATACAACAAAATGAATCAGCTGATTTTCAACGTTACTGTTACTCCCGGCTAACTGAGCCTTTATGGTCTCTTTGGTATCCAAGCATAAGAGATTTCATTGTAATACACACGGTTGCCAGATTTTTTTTTATTTTAGCTCAAAGTGGGGCAGAAATGGAATATTTCACAAAAAAAAACCTCCATAACTCCACAGAGTCACTGCTAAACGGGTGAAATAACAACGCAACGTCACGTTTGCTTAAGATGTATGTAAAGGGTGGTAACATTTTAAGGGCCGATGTTGATTTTTAATAAAACACAAATTATTAAGGATACTAGCTGACCCGACAGACGTTGTCGTTTCCTAATTAGGAAAAATGTTTGCGTTCGATTTTTAAGAAAAATTTGAAAGAAAAATTAGTCAAAACGATGGATCCGTTTTCTGATTTTAGGTAAATCGAAAAAAAGTGGGCGTTAAAGTGGGCGGGGCAACATTTTTTTTCCGTAAAAAACAAAGTTGGACCATGGCGATGGTTTGATAGAAAAAATCGTCCAAATCGGTCAAGCCGTTCTCAAGTTATGCGCTAAATAGAAAAAGTGGGCGTAAAAGTAGGCGTGGTAAATTTTTCTTTCGATGAAAACTTAAAATGGATTAATACGAACATTTAAAAGAAAAATTAGTCAAATCGATGGAGCCGTTTTTTGATTTTAGGTAAATCGAAAAAAGTGGGCGGGGTAAAATTTTCTTTTCGTATAAATCTAAGTTGGGCCATGGCGATCATTTTAAAGAAAAAATCCTCCAAATCGGTCAAGCCGTTCTCAAGTTATGCGCCTAATAGAAAAAGTGGGCGTAAAAGTAGACGTGGTAAATTTTTCATTCGATGAAAACTTAAAATGGATCAATACGAACATTTGAAAGAAAAATTTGTCAAATCGGTGGAGCCGTTTTCTGATTTAAGGTAATTCGAAAAAAGTGGACAGGGCAAAATTTTCCTTTCGTATAAATCTAAGAGCATGGCGATCATTTTAAAGAAAAAATCTACCAAATTATATAGATGTCATTGGTGGTGCAATATGAAAATTGGATTTTGCCACGCCCCTCCGCGTGCTGACCGAGAATCAAAAATCTGACTTCACAGTGTCACCCGCCTGAATATTCTGAAGATTCCCTGCAAATTTCATCAAAATCGGCCTAGCCGTTTTGGAGTCCATACGTTACATACATACATATGTATATAGATACACACATCCTATTTTATATACATATATAGAATAGATAGATAGATAGATAGAATTACTGTCATTTCTTTTTATTATGATAAAATTGGTATGGTTCAATTATGTATAGAACAAAATATCGGCCAAATGTCCGCCGAAATCTCGGCGGCAAACCTCCATCCGATGGTCCAAATTTTCTATGACGCTGAGGAATAATTGAGGTTCTAGTCCGTTGATGTAGCCGAATTATCTCATCCTTTAGCTCTTGAATTGTTGCTGGCGTATCGTCGTACTCCTTTTCTTTCAAATAACCCCAAAGAAAGAAGTTCAACGGTGTCAAATCACAATATCTTGACGGCCAATTGACATCGCCACCACGTGAGATAGCACGGCCATTGAATTTGTCGCGCAAAAGAGCCATTGTTTCGTTAGCTGTGTGGCAAGCGGCACCGTCCTGTTGAAACCACATCAAATTTAACCCTTTGTAGGCAAAAATATCCAAACTCTTAACAAAAAGCTTGGTCATCGATAACCAATTACTGTCAAGAAGTGGGTTGGACTGGATAAGCGAGCGTGGCAGCTCCTATTATTGTGGCGAAGCGCACTGGGTTAATCTAAAGGGTTGACCAACCAAAACGCACGATGTTAATAAAACAAAAAGTTTTCAGAGAATTATGTTAATACTTTTTTTTTATGATAGAAGGATCTATGAAAATTAAGTGTGAAACAAAATATCGGCCAAATGCTCGCCATGCTTCGGTGGCATACCTCTACCCAATGGTCCATATTTTCAATGACTCTGAGACATAATTGAGATTCAATGCTGTTAATGTGCCGAATCATCTCATCCATTAGCTCTTGAATTTTTCTCGGCTTGTTGAGGTACTTTTTTTCTTTTAAATATCGCCAAAGAAAGAAGTGCAACGGTGTTAAATCACATGATCGTGGTGGTCAATCAACACCGCTACGACGTGAGATAACACAGCCATTGAATTTCTGGCGCAAAACCCAAGAAAAACTTTGATAACTAATATGCGTGTGGCAGTGTAAATAAAACTGGACTGGCAAAATAAAATAAAGAAATTTGTTTTTATTTTTGTTTTTTCTTTATCCACAACTACATTTAGAGTTGACAAAAAATCAACCAATTGTAGTCGGGACTGTAAGAAAAGATAAACTCACTGTTTATTGTTGTTGTTTTTGTTTAAGCTTTGATATTGTCCCAGCAAAAACTTGGTAATGACTTGCCATTACTGAAAACTTAAGTTTGTCCAAGTTAAACAAAAAATTTTAATTGGGAACATAAAAAAACAATATACAAACATAACTACGTTAGTTGTAATTTTGGTGACATCGGAGTAATAAGTTATTTAAGTCCCTATTTGTAAGCGAATGTGGTAATGACTTATTTAACTCCCTATTTGTAAGCGAGAGTGGTAAGTACTTGCCTCCAATGACATCACCGTGTTAAAATAATGAGTTAAAATGCCAATGTATAAGTAGTGAAGAGTCGTTATGTTAGCTTTTTAACTCATTACTTTGCAATGTAAGTTTTTGCTGGGGTTACAAGTAAAACTGTGGTTTTATTTGTATAATATCTTTAGTTTTTCTAAAATCTTTGGATAAAGTTTCCTGACGATCTGGCCTGAGCAACCAGTGAAATGCGCATAGGAATAGCTTATCCCATCAACAATAAATTTCAGTTTATCAATAGTATGAAATGGGAATTTAGCACATTTAAACGAAACCTTGTAAATTAATTTTTTGAATCCCATGAAAAACTTTGATAGCCATTGTTTCGTTGACTGTGTGGCAAGCGGCACCATCCATTTAGAACCACTTTTCGTAGAAGCCCATATCCTCAACTTCTGGCCACAAGAAGTCCGTTATCATCTCGCGATAGCGAACACCATACACGGTAACTACCTGGCCGACCTTATTTTCGAAGAAGTACGGCCCGATGACGTCGCCAGACAATAAACCGCATCGGCTTTTTAATAATCACTCGTGAAAAAAAAATGATGGAGTGCCCGAACTGCATTTTGATTTGAATGCCCATTTTCGTAAAAGGCTTCAACAGTCTTAATATGCGTATACACAGTTCAATTTCGTACCGCTTCCTAATTGAATTTGTAAAACACTGTAACAAAGAAATAACAAATTGAGTTGGGCAAAAACCTTGATTTTAGGGTGCGACTCACAATTAACATCGTGCATTATGGTTGGACCGCCCTTTATTACGAAGTTTAATACCATTGAAGCAAAAGGTTTCATAGATATTTTAAGATTTAAATTTTTTTAATTCCCTTTTCCATTTTAGTCACAAATTTTAAATCAACAAACAAGCACTTTAGGGAGAAAAAAAATTGAGTTTTTCTACTTGTGATTTTTGGCATTGTACAGAAAAAATCTGCTCCTGTTGTGTAATGACTAAATGAATCGCACTAAAATTTAATTAAAAAACAATTTTCATTTAAATAAACAAGAATTTACCTTTAAAGTTGTAGAGGGGAAAGAAAAACAAATTTGAATAAACAAAATAATACAAAAAAAAAAAAAAAAAAAATCAATGTTGAATAAATTTTTTACGTTCACGTGTAACCTTCCTTTTTTTGTAAAAAAAAATTAATTTGCCAAGAAAATTTGTTTCACTTCGCAAAAGTCCATTGCAGCCAATCACCACCTGCTGTTTATTTGGTTATTGTGTCTTTTAAAAATTATTGGAAATCAGTTTTTTAAAGTGCAAACGAATAAACAAAATAAGTGCTTGACATGAACAAATTGTATTTGTTAAAATTTCAATAAAAAATAACATATTCTGTTAATTTCAATTAATAAAATTTAATTAATTCAATGTAAATAATAATTCTTAATTTTTACCCGCCTTAGATTTTGCAGTTAAAAAAAAAAAAACAATTAAATTGTGAATTTTGCTTGGGAGAACGCCTTAAATTTTTCATACTTTTATAAAAGATTTGTACTCGTAGTACGGTCAAATAATAAAGGAAAGAGGAAAACGAAGATTTGATAAAAACTGAACACTGAACCAAAGCTAAAAGAAAAATACACTGTCAAATAACCTGGTTAATTAAAAAATATTGCTTGTTAATTAACTAACTAAACTTTTATTCAATTCAACTAAAATTTAAAATTTAATATGACGAAATCTTTGTTAAGCAGATTAAAGAAATGTACAGATTTATAAAGAGTGGTCCAACCAAAACGCACGATGTTAATTGTTAATCACACAAAAAGTTTCAGAAAATTATCTTAATATTTTTTATTATTATAGAAGGATCTATGAAAATTAAGTGTGAAACATAATATCGACTAAATGCTCGCCACGGCTTCGGTGGCTTACCCCTATCCAATGCTCCATGTTTTCAATGACTCTGTGGCATAATTAACGTTCAATGTCGTTTATGTGCCGAATTATCACATCATTTAGCTCTGGAATTGTTCTTGGGTTATTGACGTGCACTTTTTCATTTAAATATCCCAAAAGAAAGAAGTCCAACATTGCCAAATCACATGATCGTGGCGGCCAATTAATTTCGCCACGACGCACAGTGCTTTGGCCCATAGACATAAATAAAAAAAAAAAACAAGTCTTATATTGTGCTTAAAAATGTACAGATCGATAGATAACAAAATAATTAAAATGAATTTTGAAGAATTTTTAAGATTTAACTCTTTTTGGCGGCGCTAGAGGGCGCCAAAGTTTGAGAATTTATAGTAAAAATGGCCAAACAACTACTTGAGTTTTACATGTTTTAGGAAAACTGTTGTAAAACTGTTGTTTTTTAAAGCACGAGATTGAAATTTTTTTCTGTAGTAGTTTACTATATTTAGAACTAACTGTAAAAAATTTTTATTGATTTATTTTCTCATAAGTGTTTTTTTATTGGTTTGAAAAATGCTTATTATTTACTTAAGCTCTAAAAATTTCTTAAATTTGATGGAATATTAAAAAAAAAAGAAAAATATGGTCTATGGGTTTTTTTCTGATTTCGAATATTTAGACTGTTTTCTAATAACTACAGGAAAAAAAATTTAAAAAATTTTACCACAACTTGAAAAAAAAAAATTTTTTTTAAATGGCTATTTTCATGATTTTTGATCAAATTTTGATAGTTTTCAGGAGTTTAAAAGACAATTAACTACAAATACTGTGAAATATTAATTCAAACTTATACCATTCAATAAAAAACAACAAAAATCAAAATATGTATAAAACATTTTTTGTGTTTGTCTGCATTTTACGGCATAAGAGGGCGCTGAAATCACAAATGCCCTTGGTTTTTTATTGTTTCAAGAAAATAATTGTAAAAAACTCATTTTCTGGATTACGAGATTAAAATTTTTTTCTGTAACACCTTACTATATTCTAAACCATTTATAAAAAAATTTTACTGGAATTATGCTCCTTTACATATTTTTTAATGGTTTGAAAAATGCTTATTATTTAGTTAAGCTCTAAAAATTTCTTAACTTTGATGGAATATTAAAAAAAAAAAGAAAAATATGGTCTATGGGTTTTTTCTGATTTCGAATATTTAGACTGTTTTCTTATAACTACAAGAAAAAAAATTGAAAAAATTTTACCACAACTTGAAAAAAAAATGTATTTAAAAAAATGCTATTTTCGTGATTTTTGCTCAAATTTTCATAGATTGAATTAGTTTAAAAAAAATAAACTAGGAACATAATAAGAAATATTAAGGTATTAAAGTGGTTTTATGTAATTATAATGAAACGTAACTAATAACTAAAATAAATTTCAGGGTGCTTGTCCGAAGAAGCATTGGAAGCCTATCACAAAATCGTGAGAAAAACCAGACTGTCCCACGACGACACTCATAAAGATTTAATGACTCATTTAATACTTTCCTTAGATCCGTTGTTATCTTCAAAAAGGAATCCAAAGACTAAAAAAAATATATTTTTTGAAGAAATTGAGAAATGTATACTGAGAGAAAATGTTGATGAACCAGCTAAAGATGACGAAACAAATGTTTCGTTGAGCGGCAATATTTTTTTGGAAGAATCCAGTACTGAAGATGATTTATTCTAATTAAAAAAATTACCATATGTATGTAAATGTAATAAATAAATTACCCAGTAAAAACTTCGCCTACAAAATAATGTGTTGAGTAATCAGAAAAACATGAAGGCACTACTTACAATTCTACTGAAAGAACCAATGAATTTTACAAGGGATGTCCCAAAATGAACGCATTTTAAAGTAAGTCATTATTTTTTTACTTAAATACATCCAGAAAAATGTAGTTATAGAAGTTGTTATAGATGTAGTAATAGAACAAAGCTACTAAATAATGAGTTTAAGAAGCTATTCATTTTGAAAAAGTAAGCGAAGTTTTTACTGGGTAGTTTAAAGAAAATTAATTAGGAATATAATAAGAAATAATTCCAAATAATTCGTAGTATCGGCTCAGAATCACTAAAAATATTAGTATTTACATACAAATTGGCGACAATGACTTTTACTATAGCTACTATGTCATGACAAAATGTTGTCCAGGTAGTTCCAAATTCAACTATAGGTTCCATATAAACCCTCATCCAAAAAACTCATGTATGTAGATGAAGATATCTAAATAATATTCGGCAGAAAGAACTTTTAAACGAATCTTAGCCTCATAACATAATTTTGTTCTGGCGGGTCCATGATTGCCCAAATGGATTTCACTCTATGAAATTTGATTACACTCTAGGAAATTTTGTTTTTAAATACTATGCTATAGGGAATCACATGGTCCGGTTTGACCGATTATACTTTCTTACTTGTTATTTTTGCAAGAGCATTTTAAGCGTTTTTAACTCATTTTTCATTAAATGATGTTTTTGTATTTTTCACATTATTAATCCGATTCTACCAAAATTTGGCATACATATATATCTAACAAATGTCAATTTTCATACCAAATTTTATTACAATTAGACAATTTTTGTAAGTGTTATAGCATTTTTAAGAAAAAGGATATATGGCAGGACCTTGAGTCCTTGTTCAGATTTAAATGAAAATTTACACACACGTTGCTACTAGTGTGTGTATCAGTATGTCCATTCTTTGTAGTTTTGTGGGCATTATTGAAGCTAAAATTACATTTTTCCATTTCAGGACACATGGGAGGTAGGCGTGTCCTTGGACCGATTTGTCCAAAAATTCATATTTTTCTTAACTAAGCTATTTTATGCTAGTGTACCAAATTTCAAAAATTTCTGACAACTCCTTGTATTTATGTCCCTTCGTTATATGGGGACAAAGCACTGTGCGACGCACATTGGGGTTTTTTGCCAATCTAGCCGGACATTACTTTTTGATTTAGCTTATAGTGCTTCTTAAAAGTTATTGAGTGCCCCTAGATCGATGAAACTTGGCAGAAATATGTGATATTGTCATAGGCAGGTAAACCTCAAAAATAAATAAAATCGGACCAAGGAGGAAAAGGTTCCCCCTAGAAGAACTAATCCAACCTCTGAAAAATGCAATTTTTTTTAAAGTTTTGCCATACTTCTGTTTGGCAAATGTAACTTTTAACGTCGGCGAAAGTTAAAAAACCTAAAATTAGACCCATGATATCGTAAAATTACACTTTTCGCCCCCGCCCCCTTTTGAGGGCGGTTACATAAAATTATATTTAAAACAATTTTAAATATTAAAAGAAATAGATTACTAACGCCTTAATACTATAAAAATTAAATTTTTGAATTTTTATGGGTAGGGGGAGGTATACTTCCAACCCCCCCTCCCCCGGAACGACCCTGTAAAAATTTTTTTTTTTGCTAATTTCCAAAACATATTAATTTTTAAGATTTTATGTATTTTATGTATTTTATAGTATTTAATTTATCTGAAAATAATTAATATATTCGTAATTATAACTTATTTATAATAGTAACAGCAAATTTTATTTAAAATAACTTCTCTTTTGCACTAAGATGATGAGTGCCATGGTCAGTGATGCCAACTTTTTGAGAGCAAAAAGCACTTTAAATTTCAAAAAAAGCACTAAAAAGCACTATTTCGAGCAAAAAAAAGCGTAAAAAAGCACTTAGCCATTTTTACAATTTAATTAAACACAAAACAAGTTGTATTCGGCTGTGCCGAATATTATATACCTCCAAAATTTAAAAAAAGGCGACGGCGTTGATGGGGACCATTTTCATTAAAGATAAAATAATAAATATGGGCATTTCCCCAGGATGAAAAAATAAAATGTTGATTATTATCGTCTTTTATTGTTTATTATCAAAAAAAAATGTCTATGTTCTTATAAAAGAATGGTTTCCTAGCATATCTGAGCGGTTTTACTTGAGGAAATTGGGCTTGAAACTGGAAAATTTTATAATTTCCTGTATTTTCTACTTCTAAAGACATTTTTATATACTTATTTTACATGCAGGAAATATGTTATGTTCACACTCTTTCTTCATAATCTCTGCATTAAAATCAATTGTAAAAGGAGTATAAAGTTTTTTTGTAAAGAAAATTTGAAGACATTTATGGTAAAATGCATGGTGATAATAATAAAAAAAACATATGGAAAAATCGTACGTTCGCGATCCGTAAGTTCGCGACCTGTACATAAGCCAATTAAATAAAAACCAAGAGAGATATTTTATTTTGTAAATACTGGAAGGAGACCTACATTAATACACTTTTAAAATAAATTAATCACTTTTGAAAATTCCGTTTCGTTACGCAGATTTTTACATTTCACAACTGTCAGCCGAAGTTGACTTCTATTTTGCGTACGTTCGTGACCACACGCTTATAACTCTTATTATGAAAACTTAAACTCGATGAAATCCATCTTTTGTACTAAACATAGAGCTACCCAAATGCTATCGAATTGCAAAAAAATGCTAGGAAAAGTTTTGTTTTCTATATTATTTGTACATCAAAAGCGTACGAACGTACGTTCGTGACCCCAGGAAATGCCCATATATTTACATTTGTATATAAAAATTTTTAAATGTATTATTATTATCTTTAATAAAAATAATATCATCCATATCATTTGGAGTATAAATTGGCCATAAAACTGGTAATTGCCAAAAATTTGCAATGACCTACTATTGTTTATAAAACTTAATAACAGCATATAATTTAATAAACATCCTTATATTTTATCGTTTAAATAAATCTAAATTAAAAGCGTGCAAAGTTTAACAAAACAATTGGCTTATGATATTATCCAATTATTTTAACATATGTACGCTTCTGAGTTTAGAACACACATAAGGTGTAAAATAGAAAAAACTTGTATGTTTTGATTTTGATACTTATATCGATTTCTTTTCTGAGAAAAATATGTTACAGTATATACATGTAACATTTTCTAATGTTAGCTATAATCGCTCGAAGTGTTACATATTGTGCAATTTCAATAGAACACAATTACTGCTTTTATTTACAACTATTACACTTTCATCATTAATGTACTTAATAAGTGATTTTTAAAGCTATTTAAGCGGTTTCTGCACGTTATTACGGGTTGTAAACAAATATTAACATCACAAATGGCTTATAAAAATAAAAACGATTATAATATAAATAGACTTTTTATTTTTTAAATATTTTTATATTTTGTTTTAAAACAAATTTTTTACAAAATTAAGAGCGGTATGAATTATGACAAACAACGTAAAACATTTGTTGTACAAACAAAGTAAAACATTTACATGTTCTAAATTTTTGTGTTCGTTTGTACAAAAAATACAACTGTGGGAAAAATTTTCAAGTTCTTTTGTGAATATGTTGATGAAAAACATGCAAAACATGTTGCATATTTTGGCTGTAGGAAATATCGCCCAAAGAAAAATGGCCCAAAAAAAAAAAACGAAAAATCGCCCAAATGAAGAATCGCCCAAGCGAACATGAAAAATGACCCAAAAAGGTAAATATGAAATTTTGCCCCAAAAAAACGAAAAAGGGCCCAAAAAGAAAATGAAAAATGACCCAAAAAGCATAAACGAATTTTTTCCCAAAAAAAATATTAAAAAAAATTACTAAATTTGCAAAAAAGTGTTTATTATTCATATAAATTTAGGTGACATGTCATAACGTCCAGTGTCGTAGTGTCCTTGGACACTTTTAAAGTGTCATAATGTCCATCGAAGACGAGGACGGGGACGTTATGACACTTTGCAACGTCCATAACTTAACTTATAATCAAAAATGTGTAAATTTTTTTTTAAAATACCGTTAAAATTTCAAGTGATTTTTTTAAAGATACTTATTTAACCATAATATGGTTGTCGGTGACAATGATTTGGTTAAATTAAACATAATATGGATAAAATATTTTTATAGCTTTTACTCCGGGTGTATATATTAAATATATATATCCAAAATAAGGATTTCATCTTCTATGGTATAACAAATACTGGCTTTGCTAACTAAAGCTTTTCTGTATAGCCGGCCTTCGGCCGGGCGCAAGGATTTTCTCCTCTATGGTATAACAAAGACCGGCTTCGCTAACTAAAGCTTCTCTGTATAGCCGGCCTTTGGCCGGTCGCAAGGATTTTCTCCTTTATGGTCTAACAAAAACCGGTTTCGCTAAGTAAAGCTTCGAAAAACTGCCTTGTTTCCGAACAAGGCCGACTACGCAGAGAAGCTTTAGTTAGCGAAGCCGGTGTTTGTTATACCATAGAGGAGAAAATCCTTGCGCCCGGCCGAAGGCCGGCGATACAGAGAAGCTTTAGTTAGCGAAGCCAGTATTTGTTATACCATAGAAGAGAAAATCCTTATTTTCGATATTTAATATATACACCCAGAGAAAAAAGCTACAAAACCATTTTTAAAAAAATTCTACCGATATTTTGTTTAATTTAACCAAATCATTGTCGCCGACAACCATATAATGGTTAAATTAGTTTCTTGAAAATAGTTTTGTTGTTTGCAACCATAATAAATCATGGTTTTCTCTGCTATGTAAGATTATGGTAGAATTTTAAAAATAGCCCATTTTTTTTGGGCCATTTTTCATACAACATTTTTGGGTGATTTTTCATTATGAAATTTAAAAAACGAAAAATCACCCAACAATAACGATAAATAGCCCATAAATTTTGGGCCATTTTTCATATGAAATCAGGCCCAATTTTACATGCAATTTTTTTGGGCGATTTTTCATTTTTTTTTTTGGGCGATTTTTCTTTGGGCGATATTTCCTACAGCCGCATATTTTACCCTTACTTTAACTTAAGGTGTTCATACTGCCCTGTTCTACAACTTTGGTACTTTCTACTTTGTTTGTATTTCCAAACAGTTGTATTTTTTGTACAAACGAACACAAAAATGTAGAACATGTAACATTAATGCAACATTTTTCTCAGAAAAGAAATCGCCATTAGTCAAACCTTTTTTCAATAGCACTAGAGAAGTGCACAATACGTGGAAAACTTAAGCGCATGTAAAATGGCAGGTTACACAACGCTCGTTATAAAAGTATTTTCTGTCAGCTGTTTTTAATTTACTTAACACTTTGCACGTTCCAAGCTACGTCTCTTTTTTTGTTGCGTTTTTTGACGGTTTCCGACTGCATGTTTTTTAACAATTCCTAATATTTTCCAATCCATGTTCTATTTTTGAAACAGTGTCTACATCTTTAAAATAATGTTTACCGAAATACATCGTTTTTATTACGATTACTAAAAATGTTGTCAACGCTAAAAAGTGCAACGTTTCGTAAAATTTCCAAATTGCTAGGAAGCCTAGCTCTAACCTCGTAAGTTTTTGGTAAAACGAATGTAACTTTCTTTTATCCCTTTTTTATCATTTGAAATCTTAAAATCTTTACAAGTTTTCTCAAAATTGTACACCAAATAGCTAAGTCAAATAAATCATCCTCTATTTGATCGTAGTTTTAAAATATGGTAGAAAAAAGATACAAATTGTAAAAAGCACTAAAGGCACTAACGAAAAATTGAAAAAGCACCAAGTTAGTGCTTTTTTTTAGTTTGGCACTATGGATAAAATTTTGGCGTTTTGAGGCATCAAAAAGCACCATAAATAGTGCCAAAAGCACTAAGTTGGCATCGCTGGCCATGGTTCTTCTTCGTCTGCTTCTTCAAAATCCTCTTCTGAATCTGAATTCTCTTCAGAGCCAAGTACAGTTGGAAGCATAAAAGAAATTGCTTTTTTCGTAAAGGGTAATGACTTTTTTTTGGAGTTGGTCTTATACTAGTAATCAGGGGGTCAGAACTGAGCAAAAGTCTATTTATAATATCTTTGTTACACTGAACCTTCGAAAACTTTCTAGCAAAATTCTGCCTGTAAAGCCGAAAATGTTTATTTCGTGCCTCAGACGCTTCTTCTGATAATAGCCCGATAGGCAACAATGCCTCACTCATTACAGTTGCGCCATGTATTATACACTTTTTCCATTTGACTCTCAAAGCTTCAAAATGGTTCTGATAACAATTTTATGCTATAACCACAAAAAAACTAAGTACCTAGAGCTCAGATTTGATTTTTTATTATATATTATTTTTGTTGTTAATGATTTTAAAAGTTATGCAAATCAGGTAAATTTATTTTGCTCCATAAAATAACGTAATTTAGCGGCCGCACAGGTGGTTAAAACCAGTTACTTACTGTTTGGCACATCCCTTTTTTATACAGGTAATATGAGTCTTAGATGTAATAATTTAAATAAAAAACATCTACGTACAACCAAAACATTTTATGACTGACGAAAGTGTTTCTATCACATGTACCTATGCAAGATGAGCAAAAACAGAAAAAAGGTGAAATTTTCAAAAAATCATAAAAAAAATGGCGCAACGTTTTTTTTTTTAATTTAAAAGTAGAGATTTCAAATTTTATCGTGATGTATAATATTTTTAAGAACTCAGAGGGCTTCACCTTCAAAAACCTTTTAAATTTTTTTTTTTACAAAAAAGTGAACAAAAAAATCGTTTTTTTTAATTTCGAACTAATTTTTTTATCATAAAAACTTCTAATAAAAAAAAATCAATGTAAAATCTTTATTCGTTTATCTACAAAAAAAATATATTGTAAGCCTCCCAAAACCGTAAAAAGTCAATGAATACGCATGCAGTTTAATCAACTTTCCTGGTTTTAACAGTGTCCCAAAACCACAAATCTCAAGCAAAAGACTTGAAATTTGACTATACGATGCAGAACTTTGTTGTCTGTCGAGCTGCGTACTTAAATTTTTCTATTTCTTAAATTTAATTTTTTGCTTAATGTCCGGCTAGATTGGCAAAAAACCCCTATGTGCGACGTGAGATAATACGTATATTGAATTTCTCGCGCAAAAGATCCATTATTTCGTTGACTGTGTGGCGAGGGGCGCCATCCTGTAGGAAACACATATCGTTTAGGTAAATCCTTAATTTCTGACAACAAGCCCGTTATCATCTTGCGATAGCGAACAACATTCACGGTAACTGCTTGGTCGACTTCATTTTCGAAAAAGTACGGCCCAATGATGCCACCAGCCCATAAACCGCACCAAACACATTTTTCACATTTCCAACAGCCCAACAAACACGAAGTCAAACCTTTGATATGAAATGTCTTTATCATTTGACATCAAAGACAATTCTCAAACGTTTTTCAATTGTTTTATTTAACATTTAAATTCAAATTGATAATGATTTGAAAATAAACATTTGATATCAAATGTGTTATCAATTTGATGTCAAATGCTTGTCAAATGTTAAATTAAAATCAAAAATTAACTTGGCAATACTAAATCGAAAAATAAATGTAATCATTAACAAGTTAGAGTGCCATATTCGGCTGTGCCGAATCTTTGATACCCTCCACCGACAGTTCGAATGTTTAAGGAGTAATATCTGTATGATGTTAATATTTTCTTAAACTGTGACGATTTGTTATTAATTATGGTTTTAGGCGACTAAACTGTTTTCCGGTAGTAGGCTTTATATGGGGCCTAGGGTAAATTATGGACCGATCATCACGAAATTTCACAGCATCATTTCTAGTCCTTTAAAACTGTGACGTACCAATTTCTGTTATGATAACATTATTAATTATGGTTTTAGGTGTACTAAACTGTTTTCCGGGAGTAGGGTTTCTATGGGGCCTAGGGTAAATTATGTACCGATCTTCACGAAATTTCACAGTATCATTTATAGTCCTATAAAACTGTGACGAGCCAAAATTTGTTATGATTGCATTATTTTTTACGGTTTTAGGCGTACTAAACTGTTTTCCGGGAGTAGGGTTTATATGGGGCCTAAGGTAAATTATGGACCGATCGTCACGAAATGTGACCGATCGTCACAGTGTTATTTCTAGTCCTAAAAAACTGTGACGTACCAAATTTGGTTACGCTAGCATTATTTTTTACGGTTTTAGGCGTACTAAACTGTTTTCCGGGAGTACTGTTTATATGAGGCTTAAGGTCCCATTAGCCGACCGTAAATGTAGAAATGTAAATGTAATGTAAGCAGCTGATCGTTTCCGTTATATGGAAAGCAATGCAAATGCTTAACTGACTGTAATGTCACTTAACCGTAACGTGCCAACCTGTAGAAAATAGAAGTTCATTACGAGGTTACGTGACAGTTGTAGATAGTGATGGGCTGCTTATATTTTAAATGCAATGCGGGTAAAATCACTCTTTTTGTTTGGTACTTTTTCAGTTATAATATCTGTGGACTTTTGACAAAATAAATCCATACATATTTTCATGTATAAAATAAACAAATGTAGACATATCCACAAACAAACAAAGTCTGGTTTTTAATGGTATCAAAACCTTGTTTAGGTGTATGCACATTTTGAAATTAATGTAAGAACACGTGTACGAATATGATATAATAAACATTTTTTTTTGGTTAATCTGTAATATTAATATCAAATATTAAATTATTTGTTTATTTATACATGCAAGACATACAGTTTTAATACTATTTAAATCACTTAGTACTTTTTCTGCAAAGCGGTCACCATTTCAACATTTTTAATTCTCATCACTGTGTGTGTTGTTTTATGTATACTAATGCTTTTTTGTTTTTGGTTGTGAAAAACAGCTGACACGTTCTTACATGTTCTATAAGTGCTTAAACGAGCTCACAGTACGTTACGGTACTTAACATTGCATTTAATTACATTTACGGTCGGCTAAAGCGGCCTTTAGGGTAAATTATGGACGGATCTTCACGAAATTAAACAGCGTGATTTCCAGTCAAATAAAACAAATTTTTCCAAAATCTTATCTCATTCCGTGCCTTGTTCCAGCATTAATGTTATTTTTTGTAACAAAATTATAAATTTTTTTAGGTCGTGGTTCCTAATTTTGATTCATAGCTCTGGTCCTACTGAACCGATTTTGCTGGATTTCAATCCCAAACTGCTTAGGATAACTACAAGCAATTTGACACCAAGTTTGTTCATTTCTTTTGAGTTGTTCGAAAGTGAGCGTGTTTTCAACAGACGGACAGACGAACAGACAGACGGACATGGCTAAATCGACTTAGAATTACTCAAGGACCCAGAATATATATACTTTATGGGGTCTGAGATGAATAATAAAAAAGTTTCACACGGAATGACAAACTTAATATACCCTCTTCACAACTAATTTTGGTGGAGGGTATAAAAATGGCGGTTAAAGTTACTTTTTTTACTTTGTGGTTACATGCGTTTTACTATTAAAAATAAATTTTAATATAAAGTGAACAGATTATTCCTTGTGAAAAATAAAAATTATTTGTGATTAATGTCATTAAAATGATTAAAAATACGGAAATAAGGAAAATAACGGGAAAGTGAAGAAAGTTTGTTGAACGATCGCGGTGCTACAATCCTCAAAATAAAAGGGAGCCAAGAAGTTTGTCTTTCCAAGAATTAGAGGACGGAAAGAACATTATTTCATCTTTTTGCTATGGTGCCCAATGTTTATCTCACAGTTTATTTAAATAAATAATGAATTTAAATTAAAAAAAATAAAATATTATTATTGTTATTCCACATTGTATTATAATCCACATTTGAAAAACATTTGAAAATTACTTTTGAAAGCAAGTTGAAAAAAAAGGCATTTTTCAATTTGAAAATACCCAGGCAGAAAAATATAATCACCACGACGCTGTGCCGACGTTGCAGGGGGTACTATCAACATCAATACAACGTACTGTTAACCAAATTTACAATGTTGTCACAATATTAAAATGATAACGCCAAATGTGCGTCTTCCGACTCTTCTTTTTAGTGTTGTCACAGTACTCTAAATTTAAATTTACAATGTTGGATTCACGAATTTACTTCGTAGTCACAACTGTCTTCCGACTCTTATTTTCAATATTGTTACAAACATAAATTCGCTAAATAAACAAGCAAAAATTTGTATATTTTCTAACCTAAAATAGTTTTTGTGTTTTCATTTTAATACGACACTATTAAATTAACAAAATGAATTTTTGTATATACAGCGTTGTAGCGGTATAGAATTATTATACAACACGGTATTAGGAAATAAAGGTTTAATTCTTGTATAAATTTACAGTGTTGTAGCGGTATAGTTATTATAAAAAACTAAAGTCGTATATTTGTATTTAGGGTGTTGTACCGGTGTTGAATCTTATTTAAAAACGGTATTAAAAAGCTAAGGTTGTAATTTTGTATCTTCAGTGTTGTGATGGTGCCATATTTTTGGTAGAGTCACAATTTTGTATTTACAGGGTAGTGGCGGTACATAATATTTAGAAGAGTCGTAATTTCTGCCTGGGTAGTTTCCCCATTTTGTTGAGAACGCTATGATTTTCAAATCGTTTGATTTCAAATCATTTTCAATTTGAAATCAAACCTCCGTGTTTGTTGGGAGACCGAGTTTGCTGAAATTTCGTTAAAAGTGTTAGTGAATAGCAAAATGGTTAATTTTGTGGTTAACATTTTTAAATGAAACAATTGTGGTTTAAAAAGCATAGTGAATCACACTACAGGTGTAATTTCATATTTATCGGGTAATTTTGCTTAATCTCAAGTGTAGTTTAGAATTTTGCTGGTGGTAGCAGTGGTCAGATATCAACTGTCTAAACAAGAATACTAAATGACTGGTTTAAGACGGACAACAATCGAGGAGGTCCATAACAAAACGCAATAATTGAATCCCATTCTACACATTGAAATCTATATTACCTTCATTATAAAGCATTCCAAAACTCAATAACTACACTGCAGATCAATATCAAATATACTGGCCCAGAGCAAAAGGCAATAATTACACATCTTTGCAATAAATCTTCACAAGAAATTTTAAAAAAGTCAACTTGATAAATAAATTATGCTCTGGTGGTAACTCTGAGATAACTGTAAAACGTAAGGAATTTTTGTTTAGTTAATATCTTTTGCTTTTGTTATGTTGATTGTGAGTAATATTTTTGTACAATTCATAGCAAAATGAAATAAATACTATGGATTCGGACCAAAACGCAATAATTCCAAATTTGTTATCGAAATAACTTTAAAACAAACTGTCAGATAAAATAATTAATTTGTGATTAAGATTATTTTTTGTAGACAATAATACTTCAATAATTGTTTTTAAAAAAAACTATGTATGTGCTACTTAATTCAATTACATTTTGTCGTTTATCCAAAAAATGTTATGGTGTAATTATTGCGTTTTGTTATGGACCTCTTCAATTATGTTTAAAAAATTTTATGTTTCGTTTTCTTACTTCTCCATTTTATTGTATAATGTTTGTTTTTAATGAGCAATACTTTAATTAATTGACTTAGAAAAGAAAATGAAAGAGAAATGATTTTTTCTTTTGTCTGCCCAGGATTAAACTTTTTTATAACACAAATTATTTTAAAACATACTAATAATTACTTCTTAGTATTATTCAGTATTCATTTAATTAAATAGCCGTTATTAGCCGCAGTGAACCATTGATGTGAAGTAAAATTGTTTAAGTAGATTTTCTTTAAATTAGTTAGAAACATATTTTTTTTTTACTTTTAAGCTACTTTCACAATCAAAAAAACATTTTCATTTGGTGTTCATAATAGAGCAAAAATTTCTTTTGCAACCACACACATTTTGCATCAAGAAACCGTTCGCAAATTTTAGCCACAACAATATTATGCATTTATTTTTATTTTTGTAAACACATTGTTAAAATTTTCATTCAAAACTTAATAAAACTATTTTAAACGTCAGAAACAATTTCATACAAATTGTTGCTGAAGTTCTAGTTGACACAACTTTAGTTACATTTTTAAAAAAATTTTAGTTACATTTTTGTTCTAAAAATGAAAGGAAAATATATGAAATACTTTAGGAAGAAAAAAGATAGAAGAAAAAACGAAATTGTTTTTTTGATTGTGAACGTAGCTTTAATAGACATTTGAAGGGAGCTTTATAAAGAAGTTACACATTTTTTAGTAAATCTTAGTGAAACAAACAGGGTGTTCAATAATTTTGCGGTATATTTAAAAAAAATCCCAAGCGAAATTGTGTGAAAGGAAGCTTTTTTGAAATGAATACAAAATAAATTAGGTTCAAGTTTTTGTTAGAAGACAAGGTCAAGTGTTCAAACAAAACTGCGTTAAGACTACCCTACAAGAAATAAATGAGCGAGTTGTCACATTTTTCATTTTGGTGTTAAGAAAATGATAGAAAGAAATGACCGAATGTGACCGAAAACTTTATTTCGGTCGTCTCTATCTATCATTTTCTTAACACCAAAATGAAAAATGTGACAACTCGCTCATTCATTTTCCAATACAATCTGACATAAAAATTTGGTGTTGAAAACTGTCGTGATCAGGGCTGCCAAATAAATTTGTGAGGAAATCGGAAGTTTCCTGAGAAAAAATAAAAAAAAAGTCTTTCACGTTTCGAAAAATCGTTGAAAAAATCGGACAACTTAAAAGTTGGGGTTTTTTAAACAATTTTTGATCGATTTTTATAAAAAAAAACATTCAAACAAAAACATAATAACTTCATACCCAGCCATAATTTTCAATCGTGTAAGAGATGCTGAGAGGTCTTTGATCGTCGATGACCGCATTTTTTAATCGTAGAAGATTCCTCACACGGGAAAAACTGTGCACGACTGAGATTTCTTCATAGCACAGCGAAAGACGCTTCTTTGTGGGAATCGTTTAAAACGTGGGCAAAGGTTATCTAACGAGTCTTTCATATCAAGAATCGTATAAGACTCATGTGCTTAGATATTGTCTTACAACTCGTGATAAACAAAGTGTCACATTGTTGTTTTTGTACTCTGAAAATAATCATTTAAAGATTTTCTTAAGACTTGCGTTTTTTAGTTTTTGAATAGAGCGACCTCAACGCTTTGTAATTGGAAAAACCGTTTGCCGCTATTGTTAAGTAATGGCAATTTAGCTATTTTTTGGCCAGTCTAGCGTTCTTGTCTCTATTTTTAATTATAATTTGTTTGTTTTATTAAACAATAAAGCTATCACTACTGTTCGTGTCACAACGTTGACGCTCTTGCTTTGGTTTGGCATATCAGCGTTAAAGCTAAGCGGAATAAAAGGTTTCGCCTTCCGCTCTTGTTACGGTACGACTGTTAAACATTCCAAAATTAAAAAACGAAATTGCCAGAAAATTTAAATATTTTATTCAGACTTTGAAGACTGAAAAAATCGCCACTTTTTTTAAAAAAAATCAGCAAATCGGCACATTGCTAATTTCTGAACAAAAAATCGTCAAATCTGGCAGCCCTGGTCGTGATATAAAATCTATTTTATTTGGAGAACGATTTTTCTAAAGCTCTCACATACAGACACTTACAGTCAGGGCTGTCAGATATGGCGATTTCTCGCCAAACGTAGCGATTTTGAAACTTGTTTGGCGATGCGATTTCCCATTTGGCGACTGGCGACTTTTATGGCGATTTTTGGTATAACTGGCGATAAACTTGGCTATTTTTACCATTTATATTATTTCGGCGATTTGGTATAACAGCTTTAAATTTTTTTTATCATTACTAATATAAAACAAGTAAAAGTGCTATATTCGGCTATGCCGAATCTTATATATCCTTTACCATGATGAGATAAGAACAAAAAGATATATACATAAATAACGTTCTTTAGATAGATATCATTAATATTAATTGAGCCACGCCAACTTTTCATTTCGTCATGCCGAAGAATATAAAAAAACTAAAAATCTATATATGTACCTAAGCCCGTTTCCTCTTTTGCCAAAGTTGATGTTTGAAATTCGTTTTATAATCTTAAAATCGTTTTTTAAAACATTAAAAAATTAAATAAAAAAAAAAAATTTCGGGATTCGAACTGGCAATATCATCAGTCTCAGGAGAGAACTTAACAACTCGGCTACGAATGCTTTTACTAAAGAAGCGTTTAATTAAAATATATTGAGTCTATGAGTTTGTTTCTTTATTTGAGCGGCATATCATATACATGCATTAATGTGTATGTGTATACGTAAAATTAAACACATTACAAATAAAATCCACCACTTGTTGTGAAAGGTATGAAAAAAAAAAGAAAAAAACCACATTACCAACACTGTATTACCATAGCCATGTATGTATGTATGACCGTAGAAACCAAAATTGAATTGGTTTGTATGGTATGTTTATGTCGTTTAGGTAATACAGTGTTGGTATGGCAATGTCACGTCTAAGTGGACCTTTAAAGGAAAAAATTTAAGGCAGTCGTGGTTTTAACTCATATCTCAGCCATTTGTGGACCGATCTTGCTGAATTTCAATAGCAAACAATTCCGGACCATATGTGACATAAATGTATAATAACCTGGCCCCCATCAAATATGGGGTCTTCGGAAAACCCATTTCAACGGACAGACGGACATCATTAAATCAACTTCGCTCCTCATAAGGACCCAGAATGTTTATACTTTATAGGATCTAACATCAATATTATAGAAAAAACAAACGGAATGACAAACTTATATATACCCTATTCACCACCTGTGGTGAAGGGTATAAAAAAACTTGCAACTGTTTTTCACATGTTTTGTTTTGTTTTGTTTTGTTATCATATTAATTGATTTTTATATTCAGTCACTATTTAATTCTAATAGAATGTATTGTATGCAGGTCAAAACTACAGTAATGAAATCGGAGAGGTTGAAGTGAACGATCTTATTGACTTGTGCACGTAATTTAAGTTTTTTTTTAACTGAATACATATATGATCTCCATTTTATGTTATTAAAAAAAAAGTTACAGAAACAAAACTAAATTTACTTCGGCGACTTTTATGTATTTTTTCAAATTTCTTTTGGCGACTTTTGACTGAAATATTATACTAGCGTTTTTTGTATGCAAAATTTAAATAAAAAAAAAAAAATTACAAAGACTTAACAAAATAGAGGTTCGGCGATTTTTGGTGATTTCTGACATCCGGTTTGGCATTTTCAATGACAAACAGCTGATTTGCGGCCCACTAAGAATTTTCAGCACAACAAGTTGATCGACAATGCAAGCGACCGATAACGTAACAGTTTTCATACAAATTTGTGGTCTGAGAAATACTATGCGACCACAAATGTCATAATCCAGTCACTTGTGTTGAAGTTGTCGACAGAGGCAATTCGTTACAATATTTATCAAAGTTTTCCTTTACACACTAAAACTGAATGTTTATTATTATTATATATTTTTAATTTATTAAATTATATAGATTTTTAAGATATTTTTTATAAAATTCTATTCTGTGTATATTTTTTGTTTACTGCTTTGTTTGTTTGTTTGTTTTGTTTACTCCTTTGTTTTCTATTCTGCTTTGTGAGTAGCCAGAGTTCTATTTTTATGGCTTTATTTATGTACATGCTTGGTCGAATTTTATTTCCAAACTAGCGTTTTATTAGAAACGTATAGTCTGTAGACCAACAAGTCGATAGTTAGTGGGCCGCTTTAGAAAACGATAATGAGTGACTTGTGGTCACTCGCTTAAGTTGTCGAACGACATCGGGGGCCTGGCTGTTATTCTCCCAACAATGCTGCCATACTTTCATTAAATTTGATACATTTTGTCAACAGAAAACTAAAAACAAAAGAAAAACAATATCATCTAAATGAAAGCCTCCAGATTATTTAAAGCAGTCCATCCTTTTGAGGTGACATTCGAACACTTTTTTGCATATTTCGGGCGGTATCTCGGCGATAACTTGACGAATGGTGGTTTTCAAATGCTCCAACGTCAGCCGTATATCCGAGCAGACACCATATTTGACGTTTGTATATATATTGTTTCCCTTGGCTCCTATAAGAAGTTCGTTCCAATTATTCCTGTTCAATGCTAGGATTATTACTTCACTCCAGCTTTTGCCTGATTTCTTAACTTCCAAAGCTAGTGTAGAGACATAAGTGTTAATAGGGCGTCCTTTATGTCTGCTTCCTTGGAGGTTTTAGTCTATTACGGGTGATATTGGTAGGTATGACGTAGTGCATGGCAAATCCATCCCCATTTATGCATAAATATTTCATCGCGTATTGGTGTCTGATTAGTTCGGGCCCAGAGTTGAACATTTGAGAAGGTGTTGGGCAATAGCCTTCTAAGTAGGGTTTATTCCCGGGATTTCCCGTCCCACTTTCACTTATTACATTTCACTTATTATATTTCCCGTTTTCCCGGGATTTTTGTTGCGGGATCCCGGGAAATAAAAAGTTCTTCATAGTTTCAGAAAACAGCTATTTTTACTCTGAAATTTAGTTTTCTTTTCTCTAAAAATTAGCATCTGTGGATGGGTTGTCGATTTGATCAATTATAAGAAATGTGTACAAACGTAAATCAATGTCTCCTGCGGCAATAAATCTATTAAAAGCAGAATGGGCAGTGCAACAGTTGTTAATTAATAAATTTAGTGAAGTGATGAATTGATAAAGAACATAAATTCAAAATAAGATGCAGGCAGTAAATTCTCATTGACCATGGACAAGTCTTAAAAATAGGATATACATAAACATATCGCTCCGTTATTGCAACATAGTCGTATCTACAAAAAAAAAAAAAATCGAACTTGGTAATATATCCGGGAAGTGCGGGGAAACCGAAATAAAAAAATAATGAAACTCGTGTAAGTTACTAAAACATACAATTTGAAAAACACATTGTCCTAAAGATTACAGATGGACCTAATGAAAAGAAATAGTTTGTAAGAAGTAGTCCGGATGATGCTATTTTTTGCATCAACCTTGACATTAGAAGCATGCAACAACGGTGCACTTTTAATTATTTGTCCAACCTCGGTAAAAAAGTAAACGAAATTTTTCGGAAACATGGTAATCAGTAAACAAAATCAGAAATATACTCTTTGGCGACTCACTAAACGCTTTGAGTGTGTCAGAAAGTAATTTCCTACGCCGTTAAAAAATGTTAATATATTTATTAATTGATCTCATATCTTGAGTACCTCAATTGATATGTTTATTTTACCTTGAACTAGATCATCATAATACGGAATTTACTTATAATAGCCAAAGGTAATAATAATTCAAGTTCCGCTTTCAATCTTCAATTAATTTTTGTAGTATTTAAGCATTTATTTTACTTACTTTGTAAACAAGTTCCCTCACGTTTGTTTATAAAAGTTTTTTTCATTAATAAACCAAGTTTACTTTGTATTATTTGTATGGAGCGGGATCCCGGGATCCCGGGAAATTTAAAAATTTTTCCCGCTTTCCCGGGAATCGAAAAACTCCGGGAAAAAAAAAACTCTACTTCTAAGGCACCTGTTTACAATGAATTGTAGGGTGTAAGGATCAGCTGCGGAGGTACTCCAAGTTTCATAGCCATACAATAGCACAGACTTGACACACGCATTAAAAATTCTAAGTTTTGTGCGCGCGGAGAGGGATGGAGACTTCCATGTTGCGTGGAGTTGGCCAAATAAAGGCCAAGCTTGCACTTTACAATTAGATACATCATCTGAAGATTAGGGCGCTGATAAAAGAATACTTCCTATGTAGCAGAATTGGTTTGTGTAGGGTTGATTCTCATTGCCTTCGTCTTGGGTATTTTTATTTAGAAGCTTTTTTTTTGTTTTTTGATGCTTTCGTTTCGACCATTTTCAAGTTCTCTGCCATATCAGAGGAATTATGCGTAAGACGTAATCTAAATCAGTTTCGCGTTGCGTTTCTCATAACTATATTTAAAACTACATTAAACTGTAAGGCCGACAGTGTCCTTAATTTATCTCAAAAAAATAATATGAATATAAAAAATATGTAAAATAAAATATTAAAATCAAATGTTCACGGAGTACATAGGGCTTCGACATAGTCCTCCAAAAAAAGTCTAACGGCGTCAAATCGCATGATCCTGGTGGCCAATTGACGTAGAAAAAAGTTAAATAGCGTGTTCTGGAAACTTCCCATGCAATAGAGCCAAATTTGGCCGTGTTGTGTGGCTCTTGGCACCGTCTTGTTTAAACCACAAATCGTTCATAATCTTCAATTGCATGGCAAAAGGTGGGTTATCGTACGGCCATAGAGCTCTGAATTGACGGTAACGGTTCTTCCGACGGGCTTGACCAGTCTCTTATAATTAATTTATATTTTGCAGGGCTTTAAAAAACTGCAGTCGAAACCAAAAACTGCCGAACAAAAAACGAACATTTGTGTACAACTTTGCCAATTCCTTGCAGTGTAGGGGGATTACGACGACCATAATCGCCACTTTTGTTGCAAGTTGTAACTATTTTGACGCGTTCTTCGGTTGTTAAACGATCCATATTCGTAAATGGCAAACCCTTAACTAAATAAATGACACTTCAGATGACGGATATTTAAGAGTAGATAGCCCTGCCAGCCTGGCGTTTTTTAAACCGATTTATGTTTAACGCTGTAGACTGAATTAAGGTTTAAAGCATTTTAATTTTTGCAATTTCCTTAATTTGCCTTAACTGACTCACAATCTTTTTTATTATTATTATTATGAAGATTCACTTAAAAAAAGGTATCACTTCAAAACAGGGCATCCGAAATTGGCTTGATTTGTTCTTGGCCTCATAACAGGAGAAGACCTTTTGCTGCCAGAAAGATGGGGGAAACAAATGGCCATCCCAGCATTTTGAAGTAATAAAATAAATAATTTAAACTTTGGGAAAATCTAAACCTAAACTTATTTGTTTAATAAGAATACATTAATTTTAAATACACTTATTTAATAAAACTTTTTGAAATTTTTTTTTTAACCTCCAATTCCCATTTAAACTTTGACGACAACCCAAACTTTCTTGTTAGAAATAACAATGAAACTTAAGTTAATAAATGTTTTTGAAGAAATCATCACTATCATTATGTTTCAAGGAGATTTGGGTATTTTCGACACCATTTTGCCGTCAGCTTTACACTCTTTTTTAAATTCATTAATTATGGCCACTTGTGTTGACTTTTTGTTTTCTTAAAGGAACAACTTTTCTGTTTGCTGGCAGACACTTTACACTTTTGTTTCCATGGCGTCATTGCCGTTCTTACAAGATACTACACTCTGGTTCAGAAGATGATAATGATGATGGTGCGGGGTAGCTGCGAAGAGGGTTTCAGGCATTTGAGGTGGCTTTTAACTTGAGCATAAATTACAGCAGCTGTAGGAGTAAATTAAAACGTTATCACTACGAAAAATAAAATATTTCTTGCAAAACTGGCACTTACCACTGTTGGGGAATTAATTTTTTTTTTTTTAGGAAAAAGGATATTTCTTTAAGAAGGGTTTTAATACTTGCAACAAATTGTTTGTAAATAAAAAGTTGTGGTATCAACGTTTTTTTTTTTGTCATCAAATGGATGTTGAAATTTAAAGAAACTTTAAATACAAAAAAATATGGGCAATTAAAATAAAAATCGCCCAAACCAAAGTCACTTTGACACAATTAAAAAAAAAACTTTATTTTTAATAAAAAAAAAAAAATAAAAAATACAAAAGCAGCAGCATCAGTGGCAGTGGTTACAGTAGCAGCCCCAAAATGATAAATTACTTTTTACTTTTTCTTCTATTCCCTGCTTCTTGCAGACTTTAAGCAATTCATCACATTTCATAAGGATATACCAAGCCAAGGATACTTTTCAAGGCAAAGCAAAACAACACCGAAACGGGATGGTAGAAAGAGAGTCAGAGAGAGAGAGAGAGAGAGATGAAGACAACTTAAATATGAGAACTTCGCTGCAAATATGGTCATTATGATGACAGCAGCAGTGAGTGTAGTATCTTCTTTTTAATTTTGAAAACATCTTAAGACATTATCACTAACACCAACTTACCAAACGTCACCATCTCCCAAAGGGATTTTTAACTTTTAAAACAATTTAAATAATATTATTCAATCTTCTATACAGCATTTTTACTGAGATAGAAGAGCGGTATATTTAAGTGAAAGAAAAAATTGTGTTATACCACTAGAAGGAAAAACAAGAAAAAAAAATCAATTTTTTTTCAAACACTCCCCCCAGTTTGACTCCTAAGCCCCTAAACAAAATGACGATGATGTAGTAGAAAAAAGCAAAAAAACAACTTTCCTACGTACTTAATATTATGTTTTTCATAAGATTTTTATTTAAACTGAAAAGAAAATAATATTTTGTGTTGTTCGTCTTCATTACACAACCCAGACGGGTTTAAAAAATGCATTTGACGTTTGGGTTTTGGTTTCTTAAATGGGTCAAACCAAAAACTAGTTTTTTAATAAACAGAAAGAAGTAAAAATTCAACAGATAAGGAAAAGAAAGCAATACAACATTTAAGGATTAAAGGAAAAGTTGGACCCTCGTATTCATAAACGACTGTTAAATTTAACAATCATTTATGAAGGAACATTTTCAAAATTGTTTTTGTAACCCATTTTTAAATTTAAATTTTTTTATGAATATACAGCACAGAAAAAATTATTTTTCCAATTCAAACAAAAAATTTGTAGAATCAAACAATTTTTTGTCTGAAATCGGTCCTATAAACAAATTCGCATATTCAAACAATTTATTTGCATTTTGTTTATTGAAAAAAACACTGATTTTTTCAAACAAATAATTTAACTGAATCAAACAAAAAGTTTACTGAAATTCATATACTAAATTTCAAAATCAAAAAAAAAAAAAAGGTTTTTGCACAAGCAATGATGCGCACACAAGCAGGCACTGTATTAGAAGATGATGGCAGAGAGAGCAGAGCGGCCGGCTGGCTTTGAGACACATTTTTTTGTTGGAATAATTTTTGAACGAAGTCTTTTTTTATACACACAATGTTTTTCGTCATCACTCACTGTTGTTGTATCCTTTCCTTTGCTAATGAAGAAGAAATGTAACCCAAAAACGGCGACAGACCGACTCTATATGTTTTCGTCATCATTATATTTTTGTATTTGATGTATTTAAGCAAACAGTTTGAAAAAATTGAATACGGCATTTTGTTTTTTTTTAACCAACTTTGAAACCAACCAAAAATTTATTTTGTTTCTTATAATGTTGTTGTTGTTTCTGTTGTTTAAAAAGAGTGAAATTTTTTTACAAACAAAAATTTTAATTGAATCAGTAAAAAAATTTGTAGAAATTAAAAAAATTTTCAAACAAGCGTTTGTTTGAAAATAATTCGGCAATAATTTTTTCTGTGAGGCATTAATGTTAAAAGAAAAAAAATATTGATATTTAAGATTCTAAATAAATCAAACCATAACAACCCATATCCTGTATTCATGTCTCAAAATTTCCCGAGCAGTTTTTAGGACTTATTATTTTCAAATTATGTACAACTACTTTTTCTTTAATGAATAGTAGGTATTTAGAGAATGACAACAAGTACCCATAAGAATAATATACAGAGGTATTTACCCACGCTTTTCGTTATTGTGTATACACATATTTATAACGCAAAAAGTATGGTTATTACTTATACTTATGCACGGCAATATCTTCACGCAAACACATTCAGTAAACAAAAATACATGAATATTATGCAGATGTTATTCAATACCCATGAATGTGTTTTGGTTATCTGCCATACAAATAAAATATCCATGCTTAAAAAAATACCTTCAGTATTTTTGGCACTTCTGTGTAAAAGTGAAAAAAAAAAAACAAATTTACCAAAAATGTGCTTTGTCACTAGGCAGGTATGGGACTATGTACATATTATTTATGATATTTAAAATAAATTTGTCCGTAACATCAGCAGTACCTACATATGTAAAACTACACATAAGCTATACATTTTTATAAAAAATAGGACCACGAGGGGTGGGAAGGAGCAATTTCTGCTCTCCGAAGCTATCTGACAGATTTTAATGAAATTTAAAACATAGATAAATTCATATTTATATAGACACTTGAGCTATGTATTTATTTAAAAAATAGGATAACGAGGGGAGATAGGGAGCAATTTATTCCTCTCCAAAACTATCCAACAGATCTTAATGAAATTTAAAACATATTTACATAGACACATAAGCTATGTATATTTTAAAAAATATGACTAAAAGGGTTATAGGGGGAAATTTCTGCCTCTCCGAAACTATTTAATAAATTTCAATAAAATTTTAAAAATATAAAGGTTTCTATTTATTTGGACACATTAGCTATGTATTTTGTATTCACAAAAGATGTGGCGGTTTAATAAAATTTTTAAATTAATTAAAATTTTTCGTCTTTTGTGAATACATAAAATCAAAAGTTGTTAACAGATTTTAATCATTTATAGCTTGTTTTGTTTGCAATGTTCTTTTTTATATGTCTGCATAAAATTAGAAGCATAGCTGCATTTTTAAATTTTTTATGAATTTTTAAAAACAAAAATTTCGAAATTTTAATAAAAAAAATTATTTTTTTTTCCAGAAAAAAAATTATGTTTCTAAAACGACTGCGCATATAAGAAAAACGTTTTACCTTTCTTAAAGTAAATTTTATTGCGGAATTTCGGGTTTTTTTAGTTTTTCAATAAACTAAAGCGTTTTTGAGTTACGCGAACATATGTTGTGCAACCTCCTTAATTTTCGAAATAACGGTATATTTCGAAAACCAAAGCCAACATAAAGAAAAAAGTTTTAACTTTCTTAAAGTAAATTTAATTGCGGAATTTCGGTTTTTTTTAGTTTTTCAATAAGCTAAAGCGTTTTTGAGTTGCGCGAACATATGTTAATCTATCTATACAATATATAATTTCTTAGTATGTCAGGATGTTTGCATGTATGTCCTATTCTTTCCGCAACTTTCTGAAACCATCTGATGACATAGGAAGCTGAAATTTGGCACACTTGAAGTACTTTCTCTGCGGCAGAGCTGTAAATGAATCATTCATTTTTGAATTAATTCGTGAATCATTCATGCAATGAATTAGCAAATTTTGAATTAATTCTTTTCAGACCATTAAATGAATTGAAGGAATTTTGAGTCAATTCAAATGAATTAGACAGAAATGAATTAAAATTCGTTTTCCAATTCAAATGAATTTGTAAAATGAATTGCAATTCGTTTCCAATGCAAACGAATTTCTTAAAGTGAATTGCAATTCATTTTACAGATTCATTTGAATTGAATTGATTTTGAATTAATTCAAACTGAATTAGAAAAAAGAATTAGCAATTCATTTCCAACTCATTTGAACTGAATTGATTGAATTTTGAATTTATTTTGCATTGGAATGGAATTGTCAGGTAGCGGCAAAATAGGAATTTAATTATTAGGTATAGGCGAAAAATTTTGTTGATTTGCTAAAAGAAACTTACATTTTTATTTTTATTAAATAGTGTAAAATATTATTAAAAGTGTGTTTAACAATAATTTTTTGTTTAAATAATCTCATATTTGTGTATTGTGGAAAATTAATTTTTTTTAAATTCAATCGAATTTTAAAGATTTTAGCAATTTTGAATCTCAACAACATTTTTTTGCTGTCAAAGCTATGTTCGTTTACTCGAAATTCTTACTACTTTTCCTACAATTGGAAAATTAGTTTACTTTATGTTTTAAAAACTTCAAACTGCAATAAAAAATAGTTCATTTTAGTAATTCACCCTAGATCTGCTCTTGAATTTGATTAATTGCAACTCATTTTTGATTTCATTCATTTGAATTGCAATTCATTTTTCTAATTCATTTAATTAAATTCAAAATCAATTCAATTCAAATGAATCTGTAAAATGAATTGCAATTCACTTTAAGAAATTCGTTTGAATTAGAAACGAATTGCAATTCATGTTACAAATTCATTTGAATTGGAAAACGAATTGAAATTCATTTCTGTCTAATTCATTTGAATTGACTCAATTTTCATTCAATTCATTAATTTGTGTAAAAAGAATTAATTCAAAATTTTCTAATTCATTAATGAATTAAAATCAAAAATGAATGATTCATTTACAGCTCTGCTCTGCGGAAGATCGTAACGAAGCCATATTTTTGATTTTCGGCTTTTCAACTAGTATAACTTTAAAGATCTGATAGAAAATATGTTTTTTTTTTATAATATGGGGAACTTTGGGCCCTACCCGGCACGGCTAGGCACCGTCGGATTGACCTGAAAAATTAGGTCATGATTTCTTACACCAAACCTCATATTTTAAGCAGCGCAAACAATTAAATTTAAAAAAAAAAAGAAAGAAATTGCGACCAGTCTAATGGTTATACATATTGCGAATATCACCTTTTTGAATCCATAACCTGTTTTAAGAAATTTTTTACAGTTTCTAAGATATTAAGAATTAATTTTGCTCCATATCAAATATTTTCAAGTCTATAAGGTATTGTTTTGCTCTAGACGCCACTTTTTAACAAATGCAGCAAATTACTCAAGCAAAAACCAACAAAACAAATTTCGCTCTTGCCTCGCTTCATTGCCGTAAGAAAGAAAGTAGTTAACAAAACAAAATGACAACAAGAAAATAAAATTTAAAGCAAAATAAAATGTAAACAGCTCAAAACATATGTAGTAGTAAGGTAATTTTGAAGAGTGGCGTAAACGGCACAAAACACTAATTTTCCCTTTCAATAAAATACCAAAGTGTGGTTAAAATTTAATGGCCGATGTTGATTTTGAATAAAACACAAATTATTTAGGAAATTACCGTCATTTCTTTTTATTATGATATTATTGGTCTGGTTCAATTATGTATGGAACAAAATATCGGGCAAATGATCGCCGCGATCTCGGCACACTTCCATCCGATGGTCCAAATTTTCGATGACGCTGAGACATAATTGAGGTTCTATGCCGTTAATGCACCGAATTTTCTCATCCTTTAGTTCTTGAATTGTTGCTGGCTTATCGACGTACATCTTTTCTTTCAAATTACCCCAAATAAAGAAGTCAAACGGTGTCAAATATGGATGGGCAAGTTGAAAAAATCTATCGATATATATCGAATCGATATTTTTTAAGAGTATCGATATATATTATTTCAAAAATATCGATATATCGAACGTATATTGCTGGAACTATTACCAAAGTAAAAAATTTAATATATATATACATATATGGACAGTTCCAGCGAAAAGTCTACTTTTTTTAACACAATGCCAGAAGTAATTTTAATTGTTTCTCAAGAAATTTTTTATGTATAGTTTACTTTTTTATATTTCGGTGTAAAGCGCAACTAGCTCTACATTTAGTAACAAAAGGGATAACGGTTGAACAACATGGTCCTAAAATACAACCTTATTTGCATTCTGGCGTTGCATTAAAAAAAGTAGACTTTTCGCTGAACATGCCCATATGTTCCTTCCTCACAGTCTTATTCAGTTTTGTAATTTAAGCCGAAATCCACTTCCGTTTTTTTAACGTCACGTCAGCGCAAATTTTTGCTTATATCTGCAAATCCTTAGCGCCTATTGCTGTAATTTTTGTATATATAAAAACCCTTTTTACAAATTTGACTTCTTCATATAATTTTTTTAAATTTTGTGGAACAAATATCACGACACGTCAAAATTGAAATGCCCATATGCACAAATCTTATTTAATCCAAATATATATGGGCACATATTTTGTTACAAAACCGCATAAAATAAATCTTTTCAAGTTGGTTTGACTTTACTGTTTTAATTAGAAATCTGCAATGTGAAAACCCCGTGTTTTTCTTACTTCTTCTTCTTCTTATAAATGCCAATCATTTTAGATCTTCATATTAATTTAAAAAAACATATGATGCATGCAGTGATGGTAATTCTTTAAAAAACATATTGTTTTGAATTTTTAATGAAGACTGAGTTTAAAAAAATATCGAATTCGATAGTCGTATTTCAATATCGATATATCGGTGTTTTAAATATCGGCGATATATATCGATTATTTTTTTTAAATATCGATATTTTGATATATCGATATTTTTTCCCATTCCTAGTGTCAAATCACATGATCTTGGCGGCCAATTGACATCGCTACCACGTGAGATAACACGGCCATTGAATTTGTTGCGCAAAAGAGCCATTGTTTCGTAAGCTGGTTGGCACCGTCCTGTTGAAACCACATATCGTCTACATCCAAATAACTTTAACGCGTTGCTCGATTGTGTATCTTTCCATGGTTCAAATTGAGTTAGTCTGATATTAAGAAATGAAAAATGAAATTCAGAAAAAAGCTTGACGTTTAGGTGTGGTTCACATTCAACATCGACCCTTAAAATTAAACTTCTAAGTTCGTTCATAACCTTTTTCTTCAAAACATATGCCAGAAACTTCATGTAAACCTTCAGTGTCGTGTTTTTTCCGACTTCGACTTTTTGGCATATGCGCCAAATCAATAATGAGCTGACGAAATGTATATCCTCCGATTTTTTAGGGTTGCAAACGGTCATCATTGTGACGGAAGTTAACATTCAAAGGAATTGTTTCTGAACATATTCCAATTTTTGTTGTTGTTGGAATGTACCTCTTACTTGGGATCTTAGGCGACCGAGGTGTATTCCAGAATAGCTCCTACTAATGAAATAAAGAATTATCAAATATATCAAGCCCTTACCGTAAAAAAAGCTTAAGCGGCATAATTTTTAAATTTTGGTTTTTTTTTTAATAAATGACTCTATTGGCAACACATGCATCATCTCCTAAAATGTCATGGTCATAAAAGGTATCGTTACGATTTTAAAGCAAAAATTGTTTTATCTTAAGCGACAGTCTTTATACAAAAATTTTATGAAATAAAATTAAAAAAAAACCTTCTTCTAAAAAAGAAGGCTTGTTTTGCTGCAATGACTCGATATTTCCCTAAAGTTTAATAAGCCCTAAGACACCTTTGGCCTTGTTGACAGCTTGTGGTATATATGTATGAGCATTAAAAAATTTATACACCTAGATCAAGAAAAGTCTCCACTCTTTCAAGTTGATGCTTATTAAGTGTAAAAAAAGCAATTTTAACACGCTCATTTGTTTTTTAAGTCCGAAGAGTTTCAGACAACTTTTGATTATTTAGACAAAAAGATTATTTCGAATAATAAGTGCTATGGTGTTCCCGAAATCCAAGATTAATCGTTGAACATGAAATGCACCAATTTTGTTGCACAACATGGTGTGGGTGAAATAACTTCAGAAAGATCATTGAACCATATTTTTTTTTTAACACAACGAACAAGTTGCTGTTAATGTGAATGGCATTCAATAGCGGGCAATGATTGAATATTTTTTAAGGCATGAGGTGGACAAGGTATTAACAAGATGGAACCACAGCTCACACAACTCGGCTAAATATGGCACTGCTATGCGCAATTTTCTGCGATCGGTTGATATCGCGTTTTTCTTTGCCTTTAAGTCTTCATATTTGTTATTATTAAGGTCCGCATTTTTATGCAAATGCATATTTTTTGTCGTCAGTCTGAGATTATTAATATATATGTTCCTTTAACTCCCACTGGACCATAGGGCGCCTGAGATTACCATGTACACTGAAAGAAAAACGCTTCGTAACAGGAATGAAGCCGTTACGTTAACCCCCTTACATTAATGTAATGAAAAGTTTCATTAATTAAATGAAAATGTACATAATAGTAATGAAAGTTACATTAATGCAATGAATCGTGTAAGACAGGAGTTTTTAGACAATTCGTAGTTTCATTGGGGCTACGAAATGTATTACATTCGAGCAACGAACAACTTTTAAGCACGATTTAAGGCATATAGTTATAGAAAAAAGTGATTATGATTACCTTTTTGGGCTACAATTATTAAAATCTATTAATTTAAGTTACCCTTATATAAATAAGTATTGAACTGCAGCAATAACAGCATCTGCAAAATTTTAATGAAATATTACCGTAGCATTAATGAAGCTTTACATTTCTGAGTGACAAAAGTTGTTTCTGTTTTTTAAGAAAAATAATGTAATATATGTACAGATTATAAATTAAAAGTAAAACTTTTAATTAAAAGAATATAATTTTTTAAGTTTTTATTGATTTTATTGTTTATTTTACGAGTTTTTAGTATCGTACAATTTCCATTAATATTATGACAAATGTCATTCTTTTTGTCATTTTACGTTAACTTTCTATGGAAGTGTTCTTGTAATTTCGTAACTATGAGTAAACTTTAATGACAAAATTGCATTATAGTAATGTATCTTTTCATACAGTTATTCTTAATACAGAAACAATACACTTATTCACATATATACACATGTAAGTATGTACATTTTTTATTTTCATTATTAAAATATGTTATAACAAAGGAAGACAATTCCCGTATTCTTTTAATTAAAATTGTTTAGTTAAATAGTACGTCAAGTTTTCAAAGTAGAATGATGACCATATCGGGCGATTCTGCTGATGTTTCTGTTAAAAAAGGAGAATACAAAATAAGTGAAACATGTGTTACAGGGTAAGTGTTTTGAATTATTCTTACATAAATGCAAATGTTGTCTCTGAAGTTTCTTCACACTGTTAAAATACACTCAAACCCATTTGATTCTACATGAAATTCACGTTGTTTCAACTTGAAATAACTTTCATTCAACGTGATTCCGATTGTTATTTCAAAATAAATTACATTTTGCTCTAACTTTACTGCAATGTTAAATTAACATGAATTATAGTTATTTCAAAATAATATATTAATGTTAAATATCATTACATTAATGAAACAATATCATTAAATGAATGCAGCTTTTCATTTTATCTACGACAAACGTACATTCCAATAAGGACACAATTTCATTGTAAATTCCAAATGTTTTCATTGCAATTATGAAAACTTACATTATTATAACGTAAGGTTTCATTATATAAATATTTGAGTGTTATAATATTAATGACATAATTTCGTTATATTAATGAACATTTCTAACCTAATGAAACAATTTTCATAGCGGGAATGACGCGTTACGTTGGTTCAAAATCGATGACAAAATCGTTTCTGTAATGCAAAAAAACATTACATTTACGAAGCTTTTTCTTTTAGTGTACGTAATATCGGTGGCATATCATAACGTCCACGGAAACTATGACACTGGACGTTATGACATGCCACCTAAATATCTTTGCGAATCAAGAAAATTGCAGTAAAATGGCATCAATTTGTTAGTGCATATTTTTGCATATTTTGCTTTGAATGCATATTTTTGCTTATTTTGCTCATATTGCATATTTATGTTGCATATTTTGAAAAACAAAACATGTTTTAATTGTTTTTTTTTTGCCATGTACCATTTTGCAAAAGAGATAAGAGTCAAATTCGATTATAAATATTCACTGATTTCTTATGGGAAAAAATATTTTGTAAATCACCTTCATGTGTTGCCCCATATAAAGAGAAGTATTTCAATTTATGTCTTCCTCAACAGCCTTTAACAGCCAGGTGGGTTCAAAGCAATTATGTATTATGCTGAAATCTTTTACCAGTTCAAAGATGTGGTGGAAGGAGTCAACAATGGTGATGCAGTATCAATAAAAACATTTTAAATTTACCAAATATAAAAGCTCAAATTTTAATTATGGGTACTATTCTGAATAGAGAAATCCAGTCCATTGAGAAAGCAAATTAAGTTAATTGAGACTTCCATCAATAGGAAATATGCTGTTGAGGGTAACTTCAGTAAAGAAATTCGTATTTAAATTGATAGAGAATAAAACAAACTGCTGGCATATTTAATCTTAATTTTACGAAAACAGCGCAGTAAAAATGAATATACCACAAAGGAACTATCAGCATTTAATCATGCACCTATCACTTCCGTTTCCTTTACTTAAAAAAGGCAGTAGTATACTTAACTTTAGCAAGTATTAAAAAAATCTATGTTCTTAATTCATTTCATATGCAGGTTCAAATGTCTATCTAACAAGTGACTAAGTTACATGATTGTTTTACTTTTCTTTATATTTTTGTATGTTATTTTATTTTAACTTCTACTTTTGTGGTTTTTGTGCCTTACATACATACTAGGGTATTCATTCGGTTAACCGTCAACCGGTTAACCGATTAATTACTACCCGATTAACTGATCGGTTAATTCCAAATTGGCTTTTTTCGATTAACGATTAAACCGGTTAATTTTAGTCGATTAACCGATTAACCGAAGTAAAAAAATTTTCAATATTTTGTAGTATTATAACATATTTTTTTTTGTGTTTTTAATTATTTGTTTCGTCGCATATACAAAATGTGTTTGTTTAGCAAATATTTTTTCATACAAACAAAGAAGGTGTTCAGTGATCTTCATTTTAACCCATTTTCCACCGACCGATGACTAAAATTACATTGTTTTTCAATGTTTTTTATCTTCATCATCGATCGACAGGAATGTGGCGAAAAATGGGTTAAATATATGATTGCCAACACCTTTTTTTGTTTCACGTACTTTTTATATGTTTGTGTTAAGCTATTTGTTTCTTATCATAGCTTCTCGTATCAGTCTTTTAACAAAATTAACCGAAACAACTAGAAGTGTTAAAAATTTTTAAAAACTCTAATGGCATAATGGAGTATTTTATATGTTTAGATAAATCCCGGAAAAGTATTGAGAAATTAGATATTCATCTACGATAAGTGAAAGAATTTTTTTCCAAGTCAACTTTTGTCAAAACTTAAGAAAAGAATCGCTTTAATCCTAAAAATTTAAACCAAATTGCTTTTCTAAAAGATTTTTTTATAAGATGTCCTTTAACTATTGAAACTATTAATAACTAATAAAATTATCTCAGTTTATTTTTGAATAAATATGTAAATATTTTGTCGATTCACAAGGTAGTCATAAAGTCTTATGTCTTAAAATAATTACAGGAAATATATATCGTCGGCTTAATATGCAAACCGGCTAAATCCTTTTTTATGTAAATTGAGATTTTGATGCCGTGTGGTAGAGAAAGATACGCCTCGTCGACCAGCATGTAGTCTTGAAGTGTGTAAAACTGACTGTAATTTTACTTTTCTAGCAAGCTTCCAATAGGAAAAATAAAAAGTTTTTTGTCTCTTCTGTAAAATGTGCTGAAAGTGAGTTAGCAGGTTTGCATATTAAGACAACGATATGACTGTTGTAAGCTACCGCTTATAATTTAGATTTCTACTATACAGTTATGACGAATCAATGAACACAGTATTACAATTTTTATTTTGTTTGAAACACAACAATATTTACTTTAAACAATTTTAAATTTTATTTAGGATATTATGACGATGTGACTTGATACCACACCTTGTGCATTAATTGAAAAATGCATATTACATATTTATGAATTGTTTTTTTTTTCTTGCTCGTTTTAGTTCAAGAATTGTTATGTTTGGTATGTTATTGTTTTTCTTTTACTTATAAACTCCAAAAAATAAGCAATTAATGCATTTTTATATATTGAAATTACTTAATTTATAAAAAACTTTATTAATCGGTTAACCGATCAAAAACAAAATTAACCGATTATTAACCGATTAAACCAAAATCTCGGTTAATTAATCGAGCGATTAACCGATTAAAGCAAAAGGTCGATTAAATGAATACCCTAATACATACGCTTGTGAGATTGGAGTCTTACGTTTTTTATATTATTTTTATATATTTTTTTTTATCAATAGTAAATGTGTTAAAAAAAAATTTAAGTACATATTTTTTCGATTTTTAGCGCATATATTTCACTTTTTAGTTAATTTTTTATGCGCATAAAACGTGGTTTTAACTGCATAAAAGTCCGGACCCTGGTTATTACGTATATAAAGATGATTAGACAATTAGACATGAAAGCAGACATGTTTGAAAAGACATCGAGAAAATGAAAATGAAGAAAACAGACTTGGCTGAAAAGACATCGTATAAATGCAGCTTAATACTTTAAATTACATAGTAATTTTTATTAAAAAAAAAAAATGTTCCTGCCAAAAATAATATATATGGAATTTTTTTTTCGTACAGTCAGAAATTTATTCAAGAATAATCTATAAAATAGTTTAAATAACCAAAAGTAATTCTTAAAAGCTTTTTAACTTAACTAAGAATGTGTGTGTGTGTGCGTGTGTTCTACAATTGCAATTTTTTATCCTTAAGTTTTACAAAGCAAATAAAACTATAAATTGTTATAAAAATAATGTATATTTTCTTGGATAATGTGCTTAATAGACCAACATTACACACAACCGCATTTAAATTGAAAAAAACAAACTTTTTCGATTTAAAACTTTCAAATTTTATCTGCAGGCGCCAGTAGTTGTTATCTAAAAGATTTCTAGGTTTTTCTTAGAAAAACATTTCTCAGAGATAAGTTTCATAACAACCAAAAATCTTTGGCAAAAGTACTTAATATTTAAAAACAGATAAAAAAATTTAAATGGAAAATTAACACATACACTCTCACTCTCCAACATATTTTCTGTAAATAAAACTTAGGAAAGTTTAAGTTACCACAATAAAAAGCTTGTTAAAGCTAATAAAATTAAGATATAAAATGTTGAATTGAAATCAAGATAAAAATTGTCCATTAACAGGAGTTTTATCAATAAAAACATTAGCCCTATTCACAATTTTGTGCAAATGGTCTAGAACCGTAGCATTTGCAAATTGGTAGAGTATGTTTTTACTCTATACACCAACAAAATATACAGCAATGTTTTTGGTTAATTTGCAACACTTAAAACGAAAAGTTAATTTTAACTTGACGTATGCAACACTTAATTGTTAACAGACAGCGGACACTCAGTGAATTTTATATTTGTACCCAGCAAATAAAATTGGACCACCTGATCCATTTTGATAAAATGGACTACTACATGGACTGGGGCGATGTAATGCAAGCATGGCCCATGTCATTGTTAAAAAGTGTTTGCAGTGAGGCGACATGCCTTCGTTGTTTAAAGACATGCTTTCGTTTTTAAACGACTTCAAAGCGAATCCTCTTGAGTATACCATGTAATCCAAAGGTGGGTTATATGGTCCTCCCCTAGAACATCGTAATGTTAAATAGACCATGTTTTTCCATACGTCTCGGTTACTTTTGGACTAGTCCTGGTCCCTTGTGGGCTACTCTTTACACGCGTGTTTGGACTGGTCCTATTATTTGCAGGGTAGTTGCAAACTACTTCTAATTTTATCAGTGTTACCACCCGAAAAATTAAAAATTACACTTGTGATGAAGCAAAATTAACCGGGTTAAAAGAAAATACACCTCATATTAAATTAACGTTTCATTTTATTAAAAAAAAAACCATTCATTTTATATAAAAAGTTTAGTCGGTCATGTCGGATTGTTTAAAACGCTTTACGACTGAATTTACAGGCAATTTTGAGCCTGGCAAAAATATTACTTGGGGCGAATTTTGTCGAGGTATCTATCGCATTTTATCTTGACATCTTGCTCATATAAAAGTCACCGCCACCAAATTTGTGTCAATACCAACATTTATAAGAAAGTTTTGGCATTAAAAGCTATTTTCGGGAGCGGTATTTGTATGGAAGCCATATTTAGTTGATTAAGGTGTAAATAATATATTTTTGGGACAAAGTTTATTTACATAAATACCAACATAAAAAGACGGTTTATAGGCACCAATACTTCATTATAGAAAGCAGTTTGTGTGAGGATTCTAACCATTATCAATATTCTTCCACAATTAAAACGCATGCACCTGATTTCATCAAAATGTCTTTAAAATTACAACTTTTTCTTTGCGCACAAGGTGAACATGGATAGACAACCAGCCAGAAAGATGATTGATTGATACATTGATTCTGAGTCTCATATTAATCGAAATCTAATAGTCCATCTTATAAACGATGGAAACTTTTTTTTTAACGTGACTTTGAAGACTGTAAATTTTTTGGTTGAAAAGTATCTGAAATAGTAAAAATTGTATCCCTGAAATCAATTCCTTTTATTATTTTTTTTTTGAATACGAAAGAATTTCAAATAGTACCTTACCCACGACAGAAAGAATTACACCCAATTCGGGTAATTACCCACAAAGTGGCAACGCTGGATTTTATAGAATGACATATGTGATTTCTGGAGAAGTTCGGTGTATGATCTTTAATTGGCATTTTTTATTTCGTGTTTTTTTTTACTGTTAGGACCAGCACTCAAGGGATCACTCCTACTAATGCATTGCATTGTGTTGGAACTAGGAAAATAGGTTGTGGGAAGGAGGATAGAGGGAGTAGTGTTTGTGAACATTCGATTTGAACTTAATCATGTGTAAGTGAGAGGAACGACTTCTGCAGGAAGGTTATTCCACATACGAACAGTCCGAGGAAAAAACGAATTCTCTCTGTAATGCGTTGTACGGTTCTCCTGCAAATTGACCACATAAGGATGGGCTCTTGAGGGAAAACGTGTATTACGAACAAACGTACGGGTTTCGGGAACCAGATCCCTAATTTCGTCGGAACACATCCCATTGTAGAAAAGATAAAACAGGCAAATACAATCCACATTGCGACGATGCTCAAGGGAGTCAATAGAATTGGATACCCTACTGTCACCAATGAGAACCTTCGCCCTCTCCTGCATGCGGTCGAGAAGCTACAAAATAAACTTTGAAGCACCGGCCAACAAGCATTGTAAACTTAACCAAAGAAGTCATTCACAATTATAATAGAAAATATTTACAATTGCATAAATTTGCAATCTCAAATGCACAAGATTGTGAATAGGGCTATTGGTCTCTGTTACACTTCTTACTGACACTATCGTACAAAAATAAAATATGAACAGTTAAATGAGTACCAAGTAAAAAAAAACGGGGAGAACAAACAAAAACCGAATTTCTATTCAATGAAATAAAAACAACAAAAGCAATAATAGCCGAACTCGCAATAAGATTATGAATAGAAAGAAAAGTGCTAAAATTCGGCTGTACCGAATCTTATATACCCTTCACCATAGTGATGAAAAGACAATTGTTCCTCAGCTCCGGAAGCAGATTGGCATGGGCACTAGGTTCAATAATAAGTCGATTTCGCTGATTTACAAAACCAAACAAATTTTAAATATATAGAATATTTAAATTTTTTCAACGTGTTCTGTATAAACGCAATCGTGTCAAAGCCCTAAGTTCGTATGGGGGCCGGGTCAAACTTAATACTCTTTATAGTTACGAAATATCTGAGCTAAATTTTGCTAACCTAGATTTTATGGTATGGAAGCTATTGTGCTTAGTTCTTAACTCGGCCAGTTATAAACCGAATCACACAACTAGTAATCCACTTAGTTTAATTAAGGTGAAAGTAAAAAACTAAAGTTCATCTTTTCGACTCTTTAATTACCCCGAAAAAGCTTAAGCGACATCTTTTTCAATTTTCGTTTTTTTTTAATAAATGACTTAATTGACAATACTTGCATTATATTATAAAATATCATGGTCACATAAAGTAACGCAATGATTTTATAGCAAAAACAACCTTCGAACAAAATTTTTATGAAATAAAATAAAAAAACCTTCTCCTGTAAAATTTCATTTTTGTCGCTTAAGCTTTTTTTGCGGTAATGACTTGATATATTAAAATTGTAATGTTACTGACTTCAGACTGATTCATCATCGAACAGCCTAAACGCCTAAAGCTAAAAATTTGGACTGGAGGCTGGTCTCTCCTTAAATCGACGTGATTTTTCGAAATTCGAAGGTTTAGGGGGCAAAAAAGGGTAAATTCGGTAACTTTATATCTCCAAAACTAAAAGATTTACAAAAAAAGAGTAATAATTATCGTTGTTCTTCAGAAAAATAAGCGGACGGGTGTCTGTCCTTTTAGGGAGCAAACAGGTAAAACCTGTAACTTGGTACTTTTTTGTCACCCCATCTATCTTTAAAACCAATTACCCTTAACAAAAATAAAATTTATGTCACACTCGCATTTTATCTAAAACAGACAAATATCAATGTTATTTTTTCGAAATACGAAAGTTTATGGGGAAAAATGGTGCCTATTTGTATGCTACTTTGTTTAACACAAAATTTTTCTGCTGCATTCATTGACATATGATGTATTAAATTATGGGCTTTCACTAAAATATTAAAATTTTTAAAACTTCAATGGAAAATAAAAAAGTATCAAAAATCGAAAAGAAACTGTCTTTCTTTTCCGTGCTACTTGTGAATCTATATATATAAAAATGGTGTAAAAAATGTATAGTAATTCATAAAATGAGAATGGCTGGGCCGATTTCTTTTGTCAGTTGTTCGTATTTTCGAGGAGAAGGTTTTTACGGAAAAAAATGTTGGAAAATCCCTTCGGAAAATCGGAAAATTGGAAAATCGAGTGTTTGTATGAAATTATTCCGCAATGGCTTTCCAAATCAAACAATAGAAAGTTCTAAGTGTAAATCATGGAAAATTGTGGAAAATGCGAAGTACGGAAAATTGAAAAAACACTCCGCAATAGTCGGAAAATTGGAAAAATCAAAAATTTATTTTTTTTTGTACGAAATTTTGTGTAAAATTATTCCTTAATGGCTTTCCAAATGAAAGTTCTCAGCCAAAATCCGATAGATGGCGTTATACGTCGACTTAGACTTTGCGCAATCTGACAGGTGTCATTTTGGCGTTGTAATTTTCTACAGTAAATGCATCGGGTGGTTTTTTAAGAGCTATAGGAAAGTTAAAAAAACACATAAAATTCAGAAAAATGCATTAAATCTTTATTTGAATCGATAGTACGGTCCATATAATTTAATGTTTGAAGATTATTTCATGCAAATGTTGACCGTGACTGCGCCTCAAATGGTCCATCCGCTTAGTCCAATTTTGGCATACTCTTTCCAACATTTCGGCCGGTATCTCAATGTTGTCTTCCAATGCGTCAATTGAAGCGGGCATGTGTGTATAGACTAGTGCTGGGAAACTATCGATAGACTATAGATATTATCGATAGTCTTAAAATATCGAAAATATCGATAGGAAAAATGTAAATATCGATATTTTTATTATTTAAAATACAGATATAAAGACATCTAACAACAGCTATTCACACAGTTTTTTGCCTCAAATTTTTACTTGCTACATATTATTAATTCGCGCTGAATTACAGCAATGAATACAAATAACAAGATTGGCAAGTGGAATGGATTGCTTAGCTTTTTGGGGTTTGAATTTAGAAAATTTTTTAAAGTTGCAATGAAATATCTTTTAGTCCCTGTTACTTCGGTTCCTTCAGAAAGGTTCTTTTATCAATTTTTAAAAAACTGCCGTCTAAAATAACGTGCGTATATACATACGTCTCATACATTCAATAAAGTGATGAAAACAACGGACTGTAGCCTTATAAAAAAATAATTAAAGTTTTCCTGCACAAGTACAAACATTCAGTCGATAGTAATATCGATATATCGATAGTATCCCAGCACTAGTATAGACATGAGCTTTAACATAGCCCCAAAGAAAATAGTCTAAAGGCGTTAAATTGCACGATCTAGGCGGCCAATTGACCGGTGCCGAACGTGAAATAAAATGTTCACCGAACTCGCCTCTCAATAAGTCCATTGCTAAGCGTGCTGTGTGGCATGTGGCACCGTCTTGTTGAAACCACAAGTCATGCAAGTCAAGCTCTTGCATTTTGGGCAAAAAAAGTTGGATATCATCTCACGGTAGCGCTCACCATTCACAGTTACGTTACGATTCGCATAATCTTTGAAGAAGTACGGTCCAATGATGCCACCAGCCCATAAACCGCACCAAACTGTGACTTTTTCTGATGCATTTGTAGCTCTTGCAATGCTTCGCATTTTGATAATAAAATTCAAAAATTTGCAAGCGTTGTTCGTTTGTAAGACGATTCATGGTTAAATTATAGACCAAACTGAAGATGAAAAAAACACGAAACGTGCGTCAGCTGTTGCCAAAAAGATAATAGCTAAAAAATCACCCGATACTATTTTTCTTGCTGCAATTTATTTATTTTGATGATTATTGTGGAAATCATTGTGATAAAAAACGTTTTGAGCTCGATAATACGGATTTTTTTCGGCTCGTTTCGTTATTCGTACCGTAGTGACAACACGATTCATTATTTACGTACGTTTCTTCATTCATCGACAGTATCTTTTGTTTGTCTTCTTTATTTGAATTGTAAAAAAACTGATTAGTAGAGTCGGGCTTCGCTTCATTGAAATGTCATATTTTTGTGTCTTTCCTTTGTTCTCATCATTCAACTTCTTGGATTACCCTTTATTTTTGTAAACATCAAAGTTTATTCAGAAAAAGTTTAACATTTTGCATATGTACGTGGTTTCGCTACTCTTTTTCCCTTACTATTCTCCCAACCAGTCAATATAACGAATAACGTTTGGGTGAGGCGAAGTAAGCCGGGTCCGTTTTCTATAATATTGAATTTAAAAACATAAAATTATACGTGCAGGGTCCTGAGCAGTGTTGCCAACTTAGTGCTTTTGGCACTTTTCATGGTGCTTTTTGATGCCTTAAAACGCCAAAAATCTATCCATAGTGTCAAACTAAGAAAAAGCACTAACTTGTTGCTTCTTCAATTTTTCGTTAGTGCCTTTAGTGCTTTTTACAATTTTTATACAGAGGATGATAAGGATGAGCTTTGCTATTTGCGGTACAATTTTGAGAAGGCCTGTTAAGATTTTGAGATTTCAAATGATAAAAAAGTGATAAAAGAGAGATGCATTCGTTTTACCAAAAAATTTATTTACGAGGTTAGAGCTAGGCTTTCTAGCAATTTGGAAATTTTACGAAACGTTGCACTTTTTAGTGTTGACAACCTATTTAGAAATCGTAATAAAAACGATGGATTTCGGTAAATATTTTTTGAAAGATGTAGATACTGTTTCAAAAATAGAAAATGGCTTAGAAAATTTTAGGATTTGTTTAAAAGCATGTACAAAAAAACGCAAAGACTTTAAAAACAAAAAAAAATGAGCCGTAGCTTGGTATTAGCAAGGTGTTAAATAAATTCAAAACAGCTGACAGAATATGCTTTTATAACGAGCGTTGTGTAACCTGCCATTTTTCATGCGCTTTGGTATTACTTTAAAACTGTTTTATGGCCAATTCAAACTCAGCTGATGATGATCCAAATGATTTGGATGATATTATTTTTTTTGAAGATAATAATAATACATTTAAAAATTTTTATTTACAAATGTTAATATATTTATTATTTACTCTTAAATGAAAATGGTCCACATCAACGCCGTCGCCTTTGTTTTGAATTTTGGAGGCATATAATGTTCGGCACAACGGAATGCAATTGGTTTTGTGTTTAATTAAATTGTAAAAATGGCTTTTTTACGCTTTTTTTTGCTCGAAATAGTGATTTTTAGTGCTTTTTTTAAATTTTAAAGTGCTTTTTTTTCTCAAAAAGTTGGCATCACTGGTCCTGAGTGAATGAGAGCCTATAAGATTACAAAGTTTGGTACTTTTTTGTTTAAACCTAGAAACATAAACCTGCCATATAAATATGCTTGTTGACGAAGGAGATGGAGACGCTAACGAAGTAGCGGGTAAAGTGCTAGTAGATATAAAAAGGCTTTAAACTTAAAGGTTTATGGGTTAAAATAAAAAACAGGCGTGCTTTTTTGCTCATATCTCAGAGATAAGTTGACCTTTCTGTCTGAATTCCGAAACCAAACTATTCCGGACTAAATAAGTTTTAAATATATAACAACATGGTCCCCCCATCAAGTGAAGGGTCTTCGGAAAGCCCATTTCAACAAACAATCAGATAGACTGAGAGAAGGATAACTTTAAATCAACCTTACTACTCATAAGGACCCGGAATAAACATATATACATTAGGGTGGCCGTTATTTTCTTTTTTTCGATTTCTTATATTCTCCCCCCCCCAAATCGGTTCAGTTTTGTGTAAAAAAAATACAAAAAAATTTCGTGGCGATAAGTTGTGTTTTAGGGGGGACATCCGCCCCTCAAAGTTTTCCTTCAAGCCATTTATTCAAATGTTATTTGTTTTCAAATGACTATCTCTAAAAAAGAACATTTTACAATAATATGATATATGACAATATATTTTTAGCTCTTCTAGTCGACAACATTAGCCTTGAAGAAAGTTTTTTGCTAAAATTAATATTTTAGAAAATAATTAAGAAAATAACAACAAAATACCAAACATTTTACTATTAAGATTTTTGTATGACGTGCTAAATTCCCAATTTTTCATATTTGATAAATACACTGAAATTTATTGTTGAGGGAAGGCTAGATTCTATGCGCATTTCACTGGTTGCTTAGGCCAGCTCATCAGGAAACCTTTTCCAAAGATTTTAGAAAAGCTAAAAATATTATACAAATAAAACCCTAAAGCGAATAAGAATTTTAAGCACTCAAAGTCTTACCTGTAACAATATCAAAGCTAAAACAAAACACCAACAATAAACAGTGAGTTTATCATTTCTTACATCCCCCTACACTGAAAAAATTTTCTTCACAGATCCAATGAAATTTACATTAAAGTTAAACCTATGTAACCCTTCATTGGATTAATGAAGGATTAATAAAATCAATGACAAAATTTTCATTGATTTTATGAATCCTCATTGAAAAAATGGATAAAATAAACGTTTGTCATTAAACTAATGCAAAATTTTCATTGATTTTATGAAACATTTCATTAATCCATTGAAGGGTTACATAGGTTGAATTTTAATGTAAATTTCATTGGATCTGTGAAGAAAATTTTTTCAGTGTACAATTGGTTGAGTTCCTTCCGACTAGAATTGTAGTTGTAAGTGGGTAAAAAGAAAAAACAAAATTAAAAAACAAATTGTTTCATTCTATTGTCTTCGCAAGAAAACAACAAAAAAAAAAAAAAAAAAATATCAATTTGGCAATTCAGTTTTCTGCACGGGCATTTTATTTACGTTTTATATTAATTAAAGGGGGATTTAATGTCAAGTGACCCAATTTTAAAATCGATGTCTTCCGATTTGGATGAAATTTCCACTAATCTTAGTCGTATTAGAAAGTAGTTTAGGCACAAATCTTCATCAAGATCGGTCAAACATTTTCTGAGTTAGAGGGGGTCAAAGTTTTAAATTTTGGCCATACAGGTGTTCTTTCTCATCCATGTAACTTATTACCTTTTGGTGTTAGCAAAATTTGTCCCAAGTAGCTTAGATTTAAAAAAAAATTTTTTTTTGTTTTGTCAAAAAATTTTTAAAATTTTTTTTTTTTAATTTAAAACTTTGTTAAAAAAAAAAATAAAACAAGAATCTTTGATACCCTCCACCGATAGTTCGAATGTTTAAGGTGTAATATGTGATGATGTTATTATTATCTTAAACTGTAACGATTTGTTATAATTATGGTTTTAGGCGACTAAACTGTTTCCCGGTAGTAGGGTTTATATGGGGCCTAGGGTAAATTATGGACCGATCATCACGAAATTTCACAGTGTTATTTCTAGTCCTAAAAAACTGTGACGTACCAATTTCTGTTATGATACATTTATTAATTATGGTTTTAGGTGTACTAAACTGTTTTCCGGGAGTACGGTTTCTATGGGGCCTAGGGTAAATTATGTACCGACCTTTACGAAATTTCACAGTATCATTTATAGTCCTATAAAACTGTGACGAGCCAAAATTTGTTACGCTAGCGTTATTTTTTACGGTTTAAGGTGTACTAAACTGTTTTCCGGGATTAGTGCTTATATTGGGCTTAGGGTAAATTATGGACGGATCTTCACGAAATTTTACAGCGCGATTTCCAGTCAAATAAAACAAATTTTTGCAAAATCTTATCTTATTCCGTGCCTTGTTCCAGCATTTATGTTATTTTTTGTAACAAAATTATAAATTTTTTTAGGTGGTGGTTCCACATTTTGATTCATAACTCTGATCCTACTGACCCGATTTTGCTGCATTTCAATCCTCATTTCTTTTGAGTTGTTCGAAAGTGAGCGTGTTTTCAACAGACGGACAGATGGACAGACGGACATGGCTAAATCGACTTAGAATTACTCAAGGACCCAGAATTTATATACTTTATGGGGTCTGAGATGAATAATAAAAAAGTTTTACACGGAATGACAAACTTAATATACCCTCTTCACAACTAATTGTGGTGGAGGGTATAAAAAAAGTTTAAAGTTAAAAAAAAAAATTTTAAAAATTTTGAAAAAAAAAACAAAAAAAAATTTTTAAAAGATTGATTAAATAGCTATCTAAGCTACTTGGGACAAATTTTGCTAACACCAATAGTTAATAAGTTACATGGATGAGAAAGAACAACTATGTATATGACAAACTTTGACCCCCTCTAACTCTGAAAATTTCTGACCGATCTTGTTGAAAATTTGTGTCTAAGCTACTTTCGAATAGGACTAACATTGGTGCAAATTTCATCCAAATCTGAAGACATCGATTAAAAAATTGGGTCACTTGACATTAAATCCCCCTTTAATTAATATAAAACGTATATAAAAGTTTGGCAATTTGTTATTTTTTTTATTTTCTAAAATATTAATTTTAGCAAAAAACTTCCTTCAAGGCTAATGTTGTCGACTAGAAGAGCTAAGATATTGTCATATTTCATATCCTTGTAAAATGTTGTTTTATCGCTACGAAATTTTTTTGTATTTTTTTTACATAAAACTGAACCGATTTGGGGGGGAGAGAATATAAGAAATAAAAAAAAAAGTTCTCCATACAACTAACGACCACGCTAATATTCATACTTAGATATGTATATACTTCATAGGGATTATACCCCCTATTGCAGAAATTCGAAATGGAGTAACAAACTTGCATATACCCTCTCCACTTGTGATGAAGGGCATAAATAAGAAAACAAACAAAAACAATAATTTGACTTTATAATTAAAAACTTTTCTATTAAAGTTTTTTTTTTTTATATTGTAGTACTTTCAATGATATGTAACAATAATTAGAAACAACAACAACAAGAAAAATAAGCAAAATGATTGACAAATACCGAAGATTTATAAAACTCTTAAGCTGATTTTTGTTTTATTTAGGGGGGAAAAAGATAACTAATTAAATAAACCAGGGTAAGAGATAAGTGGATATTTGTTAGCTTTACTAATTTACAAGTAATTAAGCGTAATTGCCAACGATTAGGACTTTAAGCAAATACAATTAAAAATCGAAACACAACTGCAACAAGCACTGGTTTGTAAAGGAAATAAAGCAAAAACAAAAAAAAAACAGAAAGTAACTAAACAATTGAGAGAAAAAAACAGATTTAAATCAATAATAAGTCTTAAAAGAATTAAATAACGTAATCAAACTAAATCCAGAGAAGGGGGAAGGGATACCTTCTCAGAACCCAAAGTAGGTATAGATCAATGGTGGGCGCTCCATAGCACAATTGTGCTGAGAGATTTCACACGTATTCTTAGCCTCTTTAATTTAGTTTTTGATGAGACACATTTTCTTATATTTTTTGTATTTTTTTCAAGAGAATTTGGCCAGCAAACACACGTGTTTCATTTCAAATAAATGATGTTATGCGAAAAATAATTTACTGTACTTTTTTTACTGTTACTTTTTTCTGTGAACAGTAAATCTCTACAATTTAAACTATTAAAAAATGTTTTATATTACTTCAAATGCGTAAAATAAAAAATAAGGAAATAAAATGCACCATTTATTTCAAATGCTTGGCTTTGTGTTTGGTGGGTACTTCTGCATTCTCACTAATACTAATAAGCATCAATACAAGCACAGTTTTAGTTGTGCCCACTTCTGGTATAGATCAGTGATGTCAATAATGGTTGTGTTGGTGAGATAACTCTTATTTTTTTTAAATTTTCTTAATTTTTTAAAAAACCAAAAATATTTTTTTTAAAAAGATTGATCAAATTTAGGTAGCTATTGGGACAAATTTGTCTAACACCAATAGGTAATAAGTTACATGAATGAGAAAGAACACCTGTATGGCCAAAATGTCAAACTTTGACCCCCTTTATCTCAGAAACTTTTTGACCGATCTTGGTGAAAATTTGTGTCTAAACTACTATTTAATAGGACTAAGCTTGGTGCTAATTTCGGAAGACATCGATTTAAAAATTGGGTCGCTTGACATGAAATCCCCCATATTCATAAATATGTATATTATTTCTGTGTAGAGGCCTCAAAACAGGCCTTGCGATATTTGCGACAATTCCCACTGAATGAGAGAGTTTCTCAGTAAACAATTATATTTTACGCTCGCAAAATAAAATAGCCCTGCAAATAATAGGACCAGTCCAAACACGCGTGTAAAGATAAGTCCACAAGAGACCAGGACTAGAAAAAACCTGGTCTATTTAACATTACAATGTCCTAGGAGAGGACCATATAACCCACTTTTGGACCACTACGGAGTAGTTTTAAAACTACTCTATGGTGTACACACACGCAAAGAAAAAACATGGTTGTGGTAAACATATTCTAAGAGCAACATATTATGATAAGATTCATGATTGTAGCCACCATATTAAGATTATTATTGAATCATATTATGACTAAATATACTCGTACTATTACATCATAATATTTTCCCTTAATCATATTATTATTCTGTTAATCATACTAAGTTAAGAAGTAATCAAATTATTGTCATGTTAATCATAATAAGTTAAGAAGCAATCATATTATCATCATGTTAATCATAATAAGCAAAGAAATTTATCATATTATTGTCATGTTAATCATAATAAGCTAAGAAGTAATCATATTATCATCAGGTTAATCATAATAAATTAAGAAGCAATCAAACTGTCAAAAAAATATAAAATAAATAAAAAATTTTTTAATCGATTTTTTATTTTGTGGCTTTTTTTTAATTTTTCTTTATGTAAATTAAATATCGGAGTTCAATATAAGGCTTGCAAAAGAACAAATGCAAAATCTGTGGTTTTCATGGGCCACTGCGTTTGTCCTTTCCGATTTTGAGATATTGCATAATTTTAAACGCTCTTTACATGTTTCTAAAAATGTTTGAAAAAAGATGGATAAATTCCAATTTTTTAACGTTGTGACAAAGTGGCTCTCCTGAAAAATTTGTGTTAAGACATACGCGGTTGCCCATGAAAACCACAGAAATATCGTAGCACTTTTATAAAATATAACGAAATCTCTGTGTGTGTTTTGTTGTTGGATTTTACAAATAACGACGACATTTTGCATTTGCACTATTAAATCACTAATACTGAATGAACTCCGCTAATATTTTAATTTGTTTAGTTTCTTTAAATCTTTAAATTAATAAACCGCTCACATATAAAATAAACGACACAACTGATTCCAAATTATTTTAAAATGGCGCTAACATAATATTATTAGAGTAAACATAGTTTGATTGCATCTTAAACATAATATGATAAATGTATAGAAAGTTATCATGTTATGGCTATTAAATATCATGATATGGTTGTGATTAATATAATATGTTTTGAAAGTTATCATAATTAAGTGGTTAGAAAAATAATTATTTTTCGATCAACAATACTCAAATTTATAATTGCGATTAACATATATATGTTAACAGTAACTATAATATTGCTGATATTTAATAAAAAATTTCAATTATTTGTGTACGACAACAATATATTGTTACATTAAACATAGTGTTGTTGACGTAACCATGCCCAACCATATTTTTTCTCTGCGTGCAAGAGGATTAGTTTTGAAGTCGTTTAAAAACGAAAGCATGTCGTTAAAAACGAAGACATGTCGTCTCACTACAAACACTTTTTAACATTGACATGGTCCATGCTTGCATTACATCGGACCAGTCCATGGAGTAGTCCATTTTATCAAAATGGATCAGGTGGTCCAATTTTATTTGCAGGGAACGTAAGCGCACATGTGTATTAATTTCCACAATTGTGTATGGCGCTGACATCCCTGGTATAGATATAACAGATGTTGTTGTTGTCTGCAATGAATTTTAGCCAAAGAAGGCAAATATGGCTTTTTTTAAAACTCGTCTTAATGAAAAAAAAAACTTTTTTAATTTGTAAAATGTGTTTTTCTTTCACTTCAAATCTGGCATCATTCGAGAATGAGATTTTATATGAACAAATGTTTGTCTATTTAAATTAATAATGCCTTGATTCCCGCTGATTATATTTACAAATAACAAACAAACAAAAAAAAAAAAAAACAAAATACATTAATTAGCAGTTACAAAACAAAAAAAATTTTGAAAATTATGGATTATTATGAAAAACGGTTGTCATCTAAAATATCACTAGACCTTAATAAAATTCAAAAAAAGAGAGAAAGAAAAAGAAATAATTAAACAAGTAAGCACGTGTATGGACCCGCCATAATAAGATTAAGTTAGGAAATTTAAATTCATATGAAAGTTCTTTTTGCCGAATATTATTTAGATACGCAATAAGACATACAGAGACAGTAAAGTAAGTAAAGGAATTCTTTACAAGTTTTATAAAAAAAAAAAAAAAAATATTTCAAGTGCCACGGCATTCCCTTACTACGAAGCAGGTTTGTAAAGGAGAATACCAGATGAATAACAAAAAATAACTACAAAAAAATATTCATTGTGTAAAGCTGATAGCTACACTCACCAGTATTTCTATGCGTTAAATAAAGCGCTTGTTGTGTCAAAAATGTATTGCTTCAAAGTGGGAACTCATTATATAAAATGCATGCCTTCCGTTAGCGAGATGGTAAGCGAAACTCTTACATTTCTGCCTTATAAACCTGCTTCGTTTGAAGCTCAATTTTTTATTGGGATATAATCTATCGTAAAAGTTGTTGTCGCCATAATTTATATCAATGCCAACATTTATAAGGAAGTTGTGGCATTAAAAACGATTTTTAGGAAAAGTATTTGTATGGAAACTATGATAACTATGGACAAATTCCAATTAAATTTTAAAAGAAAACTAATATTACAATAGAATAAGTTTGAAACAAATTTAATCTAAATGCCAACATAATTAAACGGTCTATGGACACAAAAGACTTTCTTAAGGAAAGAAGATTGTATGCGAGCTTGTACAAAAATTCACCAGTTGTCTCCATTTTTAATTGCATTGGATTAATCCTTGACAATTAGAGCCTCTACACTAAATTTCATCAAATAATCTCCGAAATTGCGAAATGTACTTTGTGCACAAGGTTTAGCTAAATGGACAGCCAGTCAGCCAGCCGGATGGACATCGTTCGATGGACTCAAAAATTGCACAAACGCATAATACCCACTCCATTATTGTGGAGAAAGAAAAGAAGAACAAACTAGTACTAATTAACAAACAAAAAACAAAAACAAATTATAAGATATTGTTTTTGTTTTACATGTAAGTTAAGCGAACGAAGTCTTCATTCGCTATCGACGAACAGGCCATAAGTTCTTTCCACTTACTTTTATTACAAGTTTAGTTAAGTACGAATAACATAAAAACAATTCTTAAAGCAACCCAAAATCGGATTAATTTCGAAACCATTGCAATTTTACTGTATGTATAGGCGTTTGTTTGTAAAAGTTTATGGTAGATACAACAACAACATTACAAAAACAGGTAACAACTATTTGTTTGTTTTGTGTAGAAACAACAACACTACAAGAAGACAAACATACATTATTTTCATGTTTAATTATTATTCGAAAGAATTCCCGAATTCTATTTGCTTAAATTTGAAGTTAAATATAAAAAGATTCAAAGTAAAATGATTACGAAGCCCATATCGGGCTTCCTGCTGGTGTCTTATAATTGTGAGTTATTCTGTGAACAAAGGGGGGAAAACAACAAATATGAAACATACATATTCTTCGTTCGTAAGTTATTGTGTTCTATATGACAAAAATGTTTTTTTGGTAAATCGCTGTTAAAGTTTAGTTGTTAGTTACAAAAAACTGAACCGAAAAAGTTGTCGCAACCTTCTTACGAAGGAAACTTCTACAGTTTCTGATTTTTTTGGTAAAAAAAAATTTCCGTCCTTGGAAAAGCTTCTAAGAGTAATAAGCGTTTTAAAAAAATGACCTTTGTTCTATATGCACTTATTTAAGAATCTCATTGTTTTATAGCATATAGAACAATATGTAAAAAAGAATTGTGAGAAATGAAAAGCAATGTGTTTTCACACAACAAAAACTTTAGTTCATATAATATTAACTTCATTTTAAACTAAATCTTATAGTTATGTTTTTATTAATACACTTAAGGCAATACTTGGTAATTTCTAAAAACAAGGTAAGTTTTGACTATAATAAAACAAAGACAAAAAGAAGTAATTATTTTTTGAGTTGTATTAAACAAATTATTATAGTATGCCACAGCATTTAACGATAAAAAATTATATAAACTTCTCACATCATTAATTTTTTCCGATGATATCTTTTTAGTAGCTGAATTCTGAAGATGTTCATCAAATAAATTGTTTTGAGTTGAAAAAACCCATTTCCGATCTTTTTTTAATACTGATTTTCACATATTCTTTTTGGCACAACGATGTTTTGTATAATATTGTGAATAGCTTATTGTTTTTATATTGCAACGATTTAATACATGCAAAAGGGACATTTTGAAAATCAAGTTTTTTTGATTTTACTGAATACACATGAAAGTCTTCAGATGACATTAGTTCAACTTAATCTAAAGGGCCGTGAATTTCTCGTAATTTAAAATGTCGGTCAATTGCACTATGCACGGTATCCACTTCCTGAATTTGAGAATGACCTGGCTCAGAAAATTTTTGGGTGAATGATTGAATGTTTTTATGGTTGTGCGTGAATTGCAGAAGGGCAGTTGAGAAAATCTGATTTGTATTTTGAGGCACGCAGGATTCGCTCCACAAGATGAAATGTTTAACATTCTTAAAATCCTTAACTATTTGCTGTAAAATATTTCCCACAACGCTGGCTTTGTCATTGCCTGAACGACGGCTTTGTAGCTCGTTCCAAATAGCGCAGTAAGTTATGTTCGATTCTTTTTTGTTTTGCGAAAAGACTGCTGCCGTCATATAGAAAACGGAAAGTTTTCTCTTATAATAATAAATAGATGAAAGCCCCTTCGGTAATGTAAAAACACTTTGTAAGTCGAAACAAATTACTATGGTGTCTTTGGATTTAATGGCTCTGTCTTTTTCACGCTCGACTTGCAATTTATTTTTCACGGCAATGTTCTTTAAAACTTTTTTTGAACTTTTCATCCAAAGTAATATTTTGTTTGTTCTTTTGGAACAATACACAACGATCGCGCTGATCTTGTTTTTGGCACAAAAAATCCGAGGTTGAATTCTTTTTTAGAAATACCTGTAAACGTCGATAACGATGTGGAATGTTCATTTTATTTGCCAAGAGCAATGTGAAATCATAAAAAGAAAATAAATGTGAAGTCATAAAAGGAAATAAAACGAAAACAGACAATGCATAAAGTTCCAAATTATTACAAACTTCATTTACACTTTTATATAGAACAAAATAAGAAATTATTTTTTTTATTTAGTATTTTTGCTTCGTTTTTGTTCTATATGCACCATTTTTTGCACATAGAACACAATAGGTTACGAAGCTTCTCACTGAAGTGTTGTATAGCACAAAGTCAATGTCTCATATTTCGAAAACTATAAATGATACGAGCAAACCGATGACACAGATCGACAGATCTCTAAAAGTTTACCTAAAAATCAATCTTATCTAAATTTTTTATATTTTGCGGTATAGAACACAATAACTTGGGAACGACGATATGTCTAACGGGGTAAGTAAAATAAACTTTAAGTGACAGTTCCCGTCGTGTAAGAACGCCCAGTTCAAAGTGCCAAGACAAAACAAGGCACTTGTCATCGACAAATAAAGAAAACAATATCTAAAACGTATAACAGCGAACAAAATCGCAGCAACAAACGTTTTAAGATATACAACAAATAAAATTAAAAACAATTAAAATACAAACATTAAAGTTAAACTGTAAAATATTAGTTTTACAGAAAAAAACAATTGAATAAATATAATGGGTGATTTTTTAGCTATTATCTTTTTGGCAACACTGGTTTAAACAGCTGACGCACGTTTCGCGTTTTGTTTCACTGTCAAACATCTTCAGTTTGGTCTATAATTTAACCATGAATCGTCTTACAAACGAACAATGCTTGCAAATTATTGAATTCTATTATCAAAATGCGTGCTCTGTTAAGAAAGTTCTCGCGCGCTTCTTCTTCAATTTGATGGTCAGTTTAATCGACCCACTGAAGCAGCCAGAAACATTGCAAGAGCTACCAATGCATCCAAAAAAAAATCACAGTTTGGTGCGGTTTAATGGGCTGGTGGCAACATTGGTCCGTACTTCTTCAAAGATGATGCGAATCGTAACGTAACTGTGAATGGTTTCAACAAGACGGTGCCACATGCCACACAGCGCGCTTAACAATGGACTTATTGAGAGGCGAGTTCGGTGAACATTTTATTTCACGTTCGGGACCGGTCAATTGGCTGCCTAGATCATGCGATTTAACCCCTTTAGACTATTTTTTGTGGGGCTATGTTAAAGCTCATGTCTATACACACATGCCCGCTGCAATTGACGCATTGGAAGACAACATTGAATGGACCGTACTATCGATTCAAATAAAGATTTCATGAATTTTTCTGAATTTTATGTGTTTTTTTAAACATTCCTATAGCTCTTAAAAAATCACCCTATAAAAACAAAACATTAAACACAAACGCCCTCCCGGTGCAACAAATAGGAATACCTATACTATCCAAAAACACAACACTAAACAATAAACCAGTGGTAAAATAAATAAATTTGGATTTTGAAAGTTTAAACATTGTCTTCGCTTTCATCAGACAATCACCAAGTAAGTAAGTATAGTCAATCCCTTTGAATTTATGTGTAGCTGATATACAAAACCGCTCTTGTACCCTACACACATTTATTACATTTCGTGTAATAAATTATTTTAATTATCTACTTCGGTCACGCCAAGTAAAAACAACAATTTTGCAATTCACGATTGGAACTTTGTTTATTTGGTCTTCATTGACGACCAGGGAAACCAGAAATATGCTCTAAAACACGTTTTATGCTCATTAAATATGCAGTAAAAACTGGAAAATATGCCCTGGAAAATGGTACAAATATGCCCTAAGAATTAAAAATTGCTTATTTAAAGACACAATATTCAACAATTTAATAACAAAATCTAAAAAAAAACCTAAAAAAGGTTAAAACTCATATAAGAGACGTTTGCGACGAATACTATCTAGATATTAATCCATATGGGTTTTTGTCTTAAAGGGATTTTAGCTACGGTCGCTAAATTGTTGATAAATGTTAACATTTAAAAGGAATTTAAAGCTAGTTAAGGATGGAAGCTTTGAGCAAATGTGAACCGATTCGAAAATAATTTAATTTGAAGTAAAATATTTTTGGCACGAATATAATTTAAATACCATCGTAATTAGAAAGCTTTTCATAAAAAAATTATTTTGTAAGCCTGAATTATTTTTTTTATGAAAAAGACCTTTTGCAGTTTAGAACTTCATAAATTATTTATAAAAAGTATTTGCAAATTTTATTACATTCTTGGAAAATGGTGTGAAAATATGAAAACGAGGTATTTTCATTATCATTTCATTATCTATTTTTTGATTTCAGTCATTTTGACAAAGAGTCCTTTCACAAATTAAGGACATAATTTCCGTTGTTTTTATATTTTTTTTTAATCAAAAAGAAGAAAAAAAACGAATTCAAGTAAACAAAAATGTAAAAAGTGATAGCGAACAGAAAAGAGGAGAGAAGGATTACAAAGAAATAAAGGTTTTCCCTAGAACTGTGCCCGTGAAAAGTTTTTACGCACGAGAAATTTTCAAATTCTCACGATCACGCTTCCTCACTAAATCACGAATATTTAATGAAACATGAAGTTTGAATTAAATTAAATTTTTGTAATTTTTATGTATTAAAAAGTTAAGATTTAATACATAAAGATTGTCTTCATGGAATAAAGTAAAAGTTTTTAATCACGCACGAAAATTTTATATATTTCATTCATGTTCAGTCTCTAACGCATGACTTATATTAAAAGTAATCACAATCACGGGTGATTTACTCGTAATACGAACATTTCATATCACCTGCACACCACTAGTTTTTATATTGAGCCTGGGATCACACTATGAAAGTTTTCTTTCAGAAGGTCTGAGTTTATGGGTGAGAGGGAAAAAAGGAACAGCATGTTCTCTTCCCCTTTCATGGTGTGATCCCAGACTAAAGAACACCGAGTCCAGCGTTGCCGTTTTGGTTACTTTTAATCAAAATTGGTTACTTTTTTTCTTAATGTGTACTTGTGTACTTTTTTTCCATATTGGTTACTTTTTCTTCATCTGAAAAATAAAAAATTTTTTGCCTTACTTAGGTGTTATACGATAAAGATTTGCATTTCTAGTTTTAATATCCCTAAACTTTTTGACCAATTCAGTCATTCTTTTTAAAATTAAATCTAATTTGCTTTCAGTTTCTCTTTCAAGTTGAGTTTTTCAATTTACGTTTAATAGTACGTTTCCACTAACATGTTTTGGGCCACAAAACTAGTTTTGCAGCAAAACAAGTGTTTTGCTACTTGTTTTCCTATACATTTTTCATGTTCGAAAACTCAAACAAAAACTAGTTTTGCTCCAAAACATGTCGAAAATCATGAATACAACTCTGGGTTATCCATTATTGGTGATTGACAATTTCGAAAAAAGTGATATATTTACCAAAATATCAAGACTTATTAAATAGGTTTATGCAACTCTCCAGCTGATTTATTTGTTTGCAGCGTAAAAATAATAAAATAACATAATAAAAAGGTAGTAAGTAATGTGCTTTTATATACGTTCATATATGTATATCTGTGTATTAAAAAACAAACAAGAAAATTTCATGTTAAAGAAAAATATTTTTTTTTCAACACACATTTTTTTTTGGCTTTCATATTTGTTAACAACATAAATGTCAAATTGATTTCGAAAATTCGAAAACCAAAACCAGTTTTACATAATGGAAACACTTTGACACGTTTTGCTCAAAACAAGTTGTTTTACTCATAGTGGAAACATAGTATAAGAAAACAGCTGATTACAATTTTAATGAGCATCTTTTTCGATTGTCTTTATAAGCAGTTTTTGATAAATTGCTCTAAAATTGCGTGCAGCCTACATTAAATCTTTAAATTTTTGTGAATTTTGACCAGCAGTATGTGTAAAAATCTTGAAAGCAGCAAGCTCTCCGCTTTTCTGCACATATATAATTGTGAATGTTAATGATTATTTGCTCTATATATTGCAAATAACAAACGCTATTTGGGGATCCCTATTTGAAGGGATTAAAAAAATGGCCATAGGGAAAGTAAATCATTAAAATGTAGTGACCTTTTCAAAGTTGTAGGGATTTTTGTAGGGACAATTTTTGAGCCAGTAGGGAAAAATATGTATTTTTGCGGGCTGCGTAGGGACTTTCCAAAAAACTTATAAGATCACTGATCTGGGGCATACTTTTCTCCACTCCTACCGTGGCACTATGAAACCTAATAATGTACATAAATTCATAGTCTGTTGTCAAAAAGTTTAAAAGCTTTAACTCATACAGTTCAGCAAATAGACAAAATTAAGTGTTAGCTTCCAAGGTATATTTACACAAGGTAAACTCGTTGGCCCATATGTTTGTCGGCTGATAAACCCTAGTTGGAACCCAAACATCAAATTTCGTGTTTATGAGCCAAAATTTGTACATGTGTGCGTTAAATTGTTTTTGTTTTATATGAAGACAATTTTGACAACTTGGTTCCTTTTATAGTGCAGCATGTCTACACTCCCAAATGAGTCTACCTTGTGTAAATATAGCTTGTTTGCTTTGTTTGGGAGATCATTAGTAAAATACTGTTAAAGTTGTATAAAAATCGATCCAGAGGTTAAAGTTTCTATATACATACTTACATGTGAAGTGAAAATAAAATATTGTTATAAATACATATTTATTTTGGTTACTTTTTATTGCATTTGGTTATTTTATTTTTACATTTTGGTTACAAATTTTTTTGGTCGTGGCAACACTGACCGAGTCTATTAAATGTTTTCGCAATAAATGGTTGCTTTAAAGAGCAAAAGTACGTTAAATTGATGAATTGTTGATGTTGCTAATGTATTTTTTGTAATCTGCTTTTACCGTTGCTGCTGTTGCCTAATTTAATTTAAGGCATTGGCGTGCCGTTCAAGACTCAATTATTAACTTATTACGCTTTAATTTAGTATTTCAAGTTCTTGTTCGTGTCGATGCATTGTTTGTGGGCAAACTAAATTACAAGACGAAGGGGAAGCAGAAAAAAGTTAACGAGAAAACTTAAAGAAACATTAAAAGAAACAAAATTTGTAAACTATTTGTATTACACTTTCCTGCACATGTTCGAAAAGTGTTCGACAACTTTGCCACCCAGCCAACAATTTTTTTTAGTGATCATTATTTATACCCACACCACAACAGTGGAGAGGGTATCATGCGTTTTTGCTAATGTGTGTAATTCATACAAATACTGCATCTAGACCTTTAAGTATACCTATCAACTCAGAATCACTTTCTGAATCGATCTTTCGATGTCCGTCCGTCCGACCGGCTGGTTGGCTGGTTGTCTGTCCATGTAACTATGTGCCTAAAGTACAGGGCGCAATTTTAAAGATAATTTGATGAAATTTGGTACATAGGCTTCTATTGTCATAAGGAAAAAAGCCTTTAAAAAATGGTGAGAATCGGTCTGGAATTTTATATGGCCCCCCATCTTCCAAAAAAGTCTTTTTGCCCATAAACCTGGGAAAAAGGTCGGAGTCAAAGATTAGCAAGGTTCGCTACCACTACGTCAAATACGCGTGTCTAGGCAACGATAGATGTGATCTTCATAATCCTAAGACCAGCTATAGCAGACCGATCATTTACACCTGGATCAACAACCGATTAACAAAACTGATGCAAGGTAAAATGACAATAGAATGATCGATACTCCAAAAACTAGGACAGTTAAATCTTAAATTGAAAGACGCGAAAACAACTGCAACAAATCGACTAAAATGGGGATGCTTTGTGGAAGCCATATTCTCCCAAAGGGGCTATGTACAAAAAATTGTTATGCAACAAAAAAGGCTATAGTTAAGAAACAGATAAACTCAAATTACAACAAATGTTGGACTATAAGAATAAAATCGATTTTTAATAATTCGCACGAAATTAAAAAAATTTAAAACTTTTCAACATTTGAGTATTAAATTGAATTTAAATCGTTATTAACTTGAGATCATAACACCATTTAAACAAAAAAATGTATTTTAAATATTTTTTTCACAATTTGAAATCACAATTTTGAACTGTTAACATTTGAGCTTTCACTAGAATCCGAATCGTTCTTAATATGGAAATACATCAAAATACTTGCTGTGAAGCAAGCAATTCAAATTAAATTTTAAATATCAGTCATATGAAATGTCAACTTCTTAATACGCAACCAAGTTTTGCAAAGATCTATTGGATTTTGTTTTTTAATTTTGTATAAAATTATAAAAATTTCATTTTCATTTCTTTTTTTTTGGTTTACCAATTGAAACAAATTTGGTTTGCTGGTTTATTGTTGGTTGGTATATGCTTGGATGCATTATTTATTGGGTACATACTTGGGAAATTGTGTGAAGATATGTGGAAGATTAAAGCATAACTTTCAAAAAATATCTAACAAATAAAAGCCAACCTCCGGCCCGGGGTAATTAAGAAAATTTAAAACATTTTTTTTAAAAAGCAAGCAACCCAGAACAAACATACATACATATCGATCCATTACCGCAAAAATAGCTTAAGCGACATCATTTAATCAATCACCCCTATCGTGAATAATTTTTCCCTCGTAATTTTTCCCCTTTTTATATATTTGCGATCATGAACAACTCCCATGAAAAAATGTCATTCAAAGGAGAATAATAACGTGAAAAAATGTTCTCGGGAAAAAATTCCCCTTATCGTGAAAAATTTTTTCTCAGTAATTTGTTCACATTTCCCTTAGATTTTCTCACTTTATTTTTGCTAGGGAATAGAACATGTATGTAAGAAGCTCCTCCTATAAATCGAATATAAAGGGTTTATAAAGTTAAAAAGGCACAAACCGATATATTGCTCAACAAAATCCAAAACAACAGGTCGATTGCCTGCGGATTTGTGAAGCTTTCGATTGACTTAGTGGCAGAATTTTGGGAAATATTTTACTACATTAAATTTAAAAAGTGCAAAAAAACTAACGTTGTAATCAAACTATCCCTCCAGTACTTAATATTTTGCTTTATTATTTTAACTTTTCTTTCAAATATATATTTGTATGATTTTTGTATGACGTGCTAAATTCCCAATTTTTTATATTTGATAAATACACTGAAATTTATTGTTGAGGGAAAGCTAGCTTCTATGCGCATTTCACTGGTTGCTTAGGCCAGATCATCAGGAAACCTTTTCCAAAGATTTTAGCAAAGCTAAAAATATTATACAAATAAAACCCTAAAGCGAATAAGAATTTTAAACACTCGAAGTTTTACTTGTAACAATATCAAAGCTTAAACAAAACACCAACAATAAACAGTGAGTTTATCTTTTCTTACATCCCCCTACAATTGGTTGGGTTCTTTCCGACTCGAATTGAACAAAAATTTCATTATTTTTTTTAATCTTTCTTCTTTTCTTACATTTACTGGAACTGATCGCGTGGAAAATTTTTCACATGAGATTCAAGATTGCTTTTTTCCCTTCAAGGGGAATGAAAATTTCATTAGGAACAAAAATTCCACTTTTTATTCACGATAGGGGTGATTATTTGTCGTTTCTTCTTAATAAATGAATTTATTGGTAACACTTGCATCATCTCCTAAAATGTCATGGTCACAAAAGGTACCGTTACGGTTTTATTGCAAAAACAATTTTAGCTTAAGCGCCAACCTTCATATCGAGTTTTTATGGAATATAATAAGAAAAACCTACTCCTGTAAAACTGTGTTTTTGTCGCTTAAGCTTTTTTTCGATATGTGAACTGAGTCGAATTTGTATTATTATTTGTTGCTTTTACGCCATATCGTGGGCGCATAGTGCCAAAGTGAACGTTAATTACATTTTCTTAAAATTTAATTGATATCGGGTTCTTTTTACGATTGATATTAAACATGTTTTAACATGTCACTAGCTTAATCCAATGCGGTTTAATACAGACCTCAAATATAGATATCGATTTTATTTTTTCCGCTCTTCCGATACAAACTTATATTGTCTTTGTATTCAAAGGGTTACCCTTACTTCTCCAATTAAGCCCATTTTTTTGAAAGATTTTGTGTTAAACTAACAAAATTATCAGTACAAAATTTAAATACTTTTAATGTTACCCTTCTCTAGATATATAAAGCAATCAATATTGTTTTTGTATTGGAGGTGCCACGCCCACTTCTCTTACCCAGCCCACTTTTTGATACCTTAACTAGTTGTACCAAATTTGGCTGATTTTACTGTTGTCATTCTGAGATATACAGAAATCTTGTTGTCTTTGTATGAGCGTGGATCCGCCAACTTGCAATTTTACAAATATTTATAGCCAAGTAGTCAGAAAAAAATCTAAAATATGCAAGAAACACACAAACGAACGCATTTTTATTATATCCTCCACAAAAAGTTAAGTTAAGTACAGTATTTATCACTTATAAGCATAAATCGGTGCTTTTAAACGTGAAATGCATTTCCAAAAACTCGGCTATATGCATATATTGTGCTTACAGAAAAAAACTTGTTTTTTTTCATCAGCATCATGTAAAAACGCTATTGTCCTTGCCTCGAAAGTACAAGAGTTTATTTAAAATTGAGCAAATTAAGTTTTGATGAAATAATTTTTGTGTATTTTTCATTGCACATATTTGACTCAAGTTTAAAACGATGCTTATATGAGAATTTTTTTTAATGCAATTTATTTAAATTGTATTATATTGTAAGGAATAATTGTGGGCTATGCATATAAGAAAATGCTTATACACGAAACAATTCTGGCTATTTTAAATAGCAAACGACAATTGCCCAAGTTTCGATGCATAAACCGATGCTTATAACCGGTGTGCAAACACTGAAAGATTTTTTTTTCGCAATACCAATGAATTTTGACATTAATCCCTTGAAAAATTGCATTAAAAAGGAATCTATTCAGCGCTTCGTTGGATCAATGAAACCTGTTGCATTAAAATGTATTTAATGAAACATTACATTAGATCTATGAATCTTATTCATTGGATGAATACTTTCAATAAAGTAAAAAAAAAAATTTTTTTTTAATTTTTAATATTTTTTTTTTTATATATAATTTTTATTTTTTTTTTCTGTCTCTGGCGGGAATCAATCGCGCAACCTCGGCGCTGATAGACTAGCTTACTACCAGCTAGTCTACCGGGGCAGTGTAGTTTTTAGATAAAAAAAACTATGTTTTTTACTCAATTAAGAGCGTAAATATGAGATTAAATTGTCCACAACAACGTTGATTGAAAGTTTTTGGTTCATTACTATAATGACATTTTTCATTGTCACAATGCAAATTTAAATTTATGAAAGCATTATGGAAATATGTTGCTTTTATAAAAAAATTTTTGATTTCATAAATTTAATGGCATATTACATTAGATCTATGAAATAATTAAATCTTACATTTTTTGATTAATAATTAAACATTTTTTTAAGGAAACTATAATTTTGTATTAATTTATGAATATAGTTATGTTTGTATATTGTTTTTTATGTTCCCAATTAAAATTTTTTGTTTACCTTGGACAAACTTAAGTTTTCATATATCCAATGAAAATTCTTAACGTAATTACAAAATCCAATGAAGCGATTTTAACGAAAATACTTCATTATAACTATGAAATTCCATTTAGACAATGAAAATTTTCATTTACCCAAGGAAATTTTTTTTATGAAAATGATTCATTAAATATATGAAGCATTTTTCTTTCAGTGAATAAGCGAAAGTACTGTATACCAAGCTTGTGAAACTTTTTTAATATTCATCTTAGACTCCTAAGGCATATGTGTATATTCTGGGTCCTTGAGTAATTCTAAATTGATTAGGCAATGTGCGTCTGTCTGTCTGCCCGTCCGTCTGTTAAAATCACGACCGCTTTCCAACAAACAAATCAACAGTATTGGTGTCAAATTGTTAATAGTTCTCCTAATAGCTGCTTAAGGCGAGCATACACTATTATACTTTGTATAAATACATGTCAAAACTCAAGTACATAATATGAAAAAGTATGATAGTGTGAATGCAATGTGTCATGAAAATGACAAGTATTAAGAAAAACAATTTGACATCCCATACGATTTCAGCGTTTTTTGATATTTTTCAAAACAATAATACTTTTCATTTGATCAGTGTTGCATTTTAAAAAACAATAATACTTTTCATTTGATCAGGGTTGCATTTTAAAAAACGCATGTTCATGTGTGATAGTGTGACTACAAACTGTAATGTAACACTTGATTCTTTGACAATCGCAACAAAACTCATTAGATTTCAATCTCACATATGTTGTATTATGGAATACGTAAGACTTATGTGATAGTATAACCCCGGTTGCCACATGCAAGTGCATGTTCGAAAAACTCAATACACTCACACTTTTTCACTATTATTCACACCATTTTTGTACTTTCGACAATCGGCTGTTTCCTCGATTTTTCGTTGATCATACGTATATAAACTACTTGCAAGTAATTATGTACTTGCATGTGGAAACGTAGGTTAACCCTGCAAATAATAGGACCAGTCCAAACACGCTTATAAAGTGTAGCCCACAAGGGACTAGGACTAGTCCAAAATTAATCCAAATGCAAAAAACATGATCTTTATAACATTACGATGTCCTAGGGCAGGACCATATAATCCAGCTTTGGACTACAACGGGGTAGTTTTAAACCTACTTCATGGTATACTCAAGAGGATTAGATTTGAAGTCGTTTAAAAACGAAAGCATGTCGTTGAAAAACGAAGACATATAGTCTCACTTCAAACGCTTTTTAACGATGACATGGTCCATGCTTGCATTACATTGGACCAGTCCATGGAGTAGTCCAGTTTTATCAGAATGGATCAGGTAGTCCGATATTATTTGCATTGAAACTAGCCTTTAACACTATCAAACAAGTCTTACGTATTTGGAACAAAACATAAAGCTGTCATGATAAGATGTAATTGGTTGTTTTGAAAACTTCCAAACAATAATTAGATCAGGGAAGCATTTTAGAAAAATAGTTAAGACTTTGTAGGGAAGAGTGTAACGGCCTTAAGCAATATTTACATATCAAGTAATTTACAAAAAAAAAAAAATACACGCAGAGAAAAAATATGGTTGGGCATGGTTACGGCAACAACACTATGTTTATTGTAACAATACATTGTTGTCGTACACAAATAATTGTTATTTTTATTTAATATCAACAATATTATAGTTACTGTAAACATATCAATGTTTATCGCAATTATAAATTTGATAAATAACTAAATTATGATCACTTTCAAAACATATTATATTACTCACAACCATATCATGATATTTAATAGCCATAACATGATAACTTTCTATACATTAATCATATTATGTTTAAGATGCAATTAATCTATTTTTAATCTAATAATATTATGTTAGCGCCATTTGTAAAATAGTTTTGAATCAGTTGTGTCGTTTGTTTTATATGTGTGCCGTTAAAAAATTTAAAGATAAATTCCCATAAAAAAATAAGTTTAAAGAAATTAAAAAAATTCAAATATTAGCGAGTTCATTCAGTATTAGTGATGTAATAGTGCAAATGTAAAGTATCTTAGTTTTTTTGTAAAATCCGACAACAAAACACACAGAGATTTCGTTATATTTTATAAAAGTGTTGCGATATTTCTGTGGTTGTAATGGGCAACCGCGTATGTCTAAAAACAAATTGTTCAAATTGTTGTTGTAATAAAACAAAAAAGCTCTCTCCTGTAAAATTTGTTTTTTGGCGCTTACATTATTTTCGCGGTTAGGGGTCGATATGATTGCTTCTAAATCTATTATGATTAACATGATGATAATATGATTACTTCTTAACTTATTATGATTAACATGACAATAATATGATTACTTCTTAACTTATTATGATTAACATGACAATAATTTAATTACTTCTTAACTTAGAATGATTAACAGAACAATCATATGATTAATGGAAAAATATTATGATGTAATATTACGAGTATATTTAACCATAATAATGGGTGATTTTTTAAGAGCTATAGGAAATCTTTATTTGAATCGATAGTACGGTCCATATAATTTAATGTTTGAAGATTATTTCATGCAAATGTTGACCGTTACTGCGCCTGGTCCATCCGCTTAGTCCAATTTTGGCATACTCATGAGCAAATGCTTCAATGTTGTCTTCCAATGCGTCAATTGAAGCGGGCATGTGTGTATAGACATGAGCTTTAACATAGCCCCACAAAAAATAGTCTAAAGGCGTTAAATCGCACGATCTAGGCGGCCAATTGACCGGTCCCGAACGTGAAATAAAATGTTCACCGAACTCGCCTCTCAATAAGTCCATTGTTAAGCGCGCTGTGTGGCATGTGCCACCGTTGTTGAAACCACATGTCATGCCAGTCAAGCTCTTGCATTTTGGGCAAAAAAAAGTTGGATATCATCTCACGGTAGCGCTCACCATTCACAGTTACGTTACGATTCGCATCATCTTTGAAGAAGTACGGTCCAATGATGACACCAGCCCGTAAACCGCATCAAACTGTGACTTTTTCTGGATGCATTGGTAGCTCTTGCACTGCTTCTGGCTGATCTTTACTCCAAAATCGACAATTCTGCTTATTAACGTACCCATTGAGCCAAAACTGAGCTTCGTCGCTGAACACAAGAAGCGCGCGATGAACTTTCTTAACAGAGCACGCATTTTGATAATAAAATTCAATAATTTGCAAGCGTTGTTCGTTTGTAAGACGATTCATGGTTAAATTAAAGACCAAACTGAAGATATTTGACAGTGAAACAAAACACGAAACGTGAGTCAGCTGTTTAAACCAGTTTTGCCAAAAAGATAATAGCTAAAAACCACCCGATATAATTCAATAATAATCTCAATATGGTGACTACAATCATGAATCTTATCATAATATGTTTCTCTTAGAATATGTTTACCACAACCATGTTTTTTCTTTGCGTGTACAAATGAAAAATGTTAAAAAATTTAAAGAAATTGCCAATAAGTACACTTCCACAAAGAGTAAAAAAAAAAAACTCCCACAGCAAATGAAATAACACAAAAAATAAAATAACCCCCACGTACAATTTTTTTGTGACTTTTTCAGGTATTGTGGTGTATTTCATTACGAAATACCTCCCAGGCAAAAAAAAAATAAATGAGTTTTAAAAAATGAAATAAAACCGAGAGGGCTGCAAGCTATTTCATAATTAAACTACTCCTACATTTGTATGAAAAATATTTTGGCCTAATTTAATATTTTTCATGGGACTTGTTGCACCTGGGACTTATTTCGCGGCGCCATTTTATCGTTTAATTTTTCACAAACATAATAAAATTAGATGTGTTTAGTGTATTTTCTCAAAACTTTACAAATAAAAAAAAACTTTTAATTTAATCCAATTTTTAACTTGTGTCGTATTAGTTGTATTTGCTATATTTTTATTAATGTCACAATAATAAAATCTAGAACACTTTGTGAATTGACTTAACATATGTATATAATTTCAGTTACAAATAATTAATATTAAAATTTTTTCTATTTTACAGATTGATATAATACATAATTGTATTTTATTAGGTGAGTATTTGAAAAACAATTGTACATACTTTAGTTAAAATAATAAAAAAAAAAGTTTTAATTTAAGCGTTTTAGTAAATATTAGGGTATTAATTTAATCGGCCTTTTGCTTTAATCGGTTAATCGCCCGATTAATTAATCGAGGTTTTGTTTTTTTTTTGTAAATTAAGTAATTTCAATATATAAAAACGCATTAATTGTTTATTATTTGGAGTTTATTAGTAAAAAAAACAATAACATACCAAATTCTTGAACTAAAACGAGCAAAAAACAAGTTAGAGTGCTATATTCGGCTGTGCCGAATCTTTGATACCCTCCACCGACAGTTCGAATGTTTAAAGAGTAATATCTGTATGATGTTATTATTATCTTAAACTGTGACGATTTGTTATTAATTATGGATTTAGGCGACTAAACTGTTTTCCGGTAGTAGGGTTTATATGGGGCCTAGGGTAAATTATGGACCGATCTTCACGAAATTTCACAGCCTTTTTCCCAGTTCTATAAAACTTTGATGTTCCAAATTTTGTTATGATAGCATTATTTTTTACGGATTTAGGCGTACTAAACTGTTTTCCGGGAGTACGGTTTATATGGGGCCCAGGGTAAGTTATGGACCGATCTTCACGAAATAACACAATTTTATTTCTTGTCCAATAAAACTTTGATGTACCAAATTTTGTTATGATAGCATTATTTTTTACGTTTTTAGGCGTACTAAGTTGTTTTCCGGAAGTAGGTTTTATATGGGGCCTATGGTAAATCTTCACGAAACTTAATAGTTTTATTTCTAGTCCTATTAAACTGTGACGTGCCAAAATTTGTTATGATTGCATTGTTAGTTAGGGTTTTAGGCTTAATATACTGTTTTCCGGGAGTAGGGCTTATATGGGGCCTAGGGTAAATTATTGACGGATCTTCACGAAATTTCACAGCGTGATTTCCAGTTGAATAAAACGAATTTTTGCGAAATCTTATATCATTCTGTGCATTTTTCCACCATTTATGTTAGTTTTTGTAACAAAATTATCAATTTTTTTTAGGTGGTGGTTCCACATTTTGATTCATAGCTCAGATCCTATTGAACCGATTTTGCTGAATTTCAATCCCAAACTGCTTAGGATAACTACAAGCAATTTGACACCAAGTTTGTTGATTTCTTTTGAGTTTTTCGAAAGTGAGCGTGTTTTCAACAGACGGACAGACGGACATACGGACAGACGGACATGGCTAAATCGACTTAAAATTACTCAAGGACCCAGAATAAATATACTTTATAGGGTCTGAGATGAATAGTAAAAAAGTTTCACACGGAATGACAAACTGAATATACCCTCTTCACAACTAATTGTGGTGGAGGGTATAAAAAAAAACAATTCATAAATATTTAATATGTATTTTTCAATTAATACACAGGGTGTGCTATCAAGTCATATCGCCATATTATCCCAAATAATATTTTACAATTGTTTAAAATAAATATTGTTGTATTTCAAACAAAATAATGCTGTGTTCATTGATTCTTCATAACTGCCCACAACAGTTATATCGTCGGCTTAAAATCCTTTCAGCACATTTAACAGGAGAGACGAAAAACTTCTTAATTTTCCTATTTGCAGCTTGATAGAAAATTAAAAATACTGTTAGTTTAACACCCTTCAAGACTTAAATAGAATAAAAACCACATGCTGGTCGACGAGGTGTACCTTTCTCTGCCACACGCCGTCAAAATCTCAATTTACATAAAAAGTGGATCTAGCCGGTTTGAATATTAATATATATTTCTTGTAATTTTTTAAAAACATACGACTTTATGACTATCTTGTATATCCCCCAAATATGTATTTATAAAAAATAAACAGATAATTTTTTTTTGCCAAAACTTGACTGGGAAAAAATTCTTTCACTTATCGTAGATGAATATCTAATTTCTCAGTCCTTTTCCAGGAGATAAAAAACATTGTAATTTTAGTCACCAGTCGGCGGCAAATGTGTTAAAATGAAGATCACTGAACACCTTATTTGTTTTTATGAAAAAATATTTTCTAAAATCACAAAAAAATGTGTTATAATACTACAAAATATTGAAAATTTTATCAACATTTCGAAAACTCAAAAGGAAAACGAGATTAATATCAGATATTTACTTTACAATAAAAAAAAAATTTTTTTGCGATTAAAAACTTTTTTTGCGAAACTAGAAACTGAAGTTAAAAAGTTGCATTTTAATCCAAAATCCAAAAGCAATCAAGTATGCAATGTTTCGATTAAAAGCATTTTTTTAATTTTGAAAGGGACACAAACTAATTAACTGCCCGTCTATACCAAAGATAAATATTGCGAAACATTCTGCAGTAAGTGCCGGTTCACACACGTCAAGTTTGACTTGTCAAGTCTTGAGCTTTTAGCTTACGTTTCCACATTCAAGTAATTACTTGCAAGTAGTGTATTCGTATTTGCCGGTTCACACACGTCAAGTTTGACTTGTCAAGTTTTGAGCTTTAAGGAGAAAAGGGAAAAGAGAATGCCATTATTTTTCCCCTGTCTCCCAAAAACTCAAGACTTGACGAGTCAAACTTGACGTGTGTGAACCGGCACTATTATCAACGAGTAATCGAGGAAGCAGCCGTTTGGCTGAAAGCACAAAAATTGTGTTAATTTTAGTGAAAAAGTGTGAGTGTATTTAGTTTTTCGAGCTTGTATTTGAATGTGGAAACGGGGGGTTAGGAGAGAAGCGAAAAGAGAATGCCAATTCTTTTCCCCTCTCTCCTAAAAACTCAAGACTTCAAGAGTCAAACTTAACGTGTGTGAACCAGCACTTTATGTCAAAATTATGTTAGTGCCGGTTCACAAACGTCAAGTTTGTCTCGTCAAGTCTTGAGTTTTTAGGAGAGAAGGGAAAAGAGAATGCCATTTCTTTTCCCCTCTCTCCTAAAAACTCAAAAATTGACGAGTCAACCTTGACGTGTGTGAACCGGCACTTATCTTTAATGCAGATAGCAATTTTTTGTACATATTTATTGCCGGCAATTAATGTTGCAATAATTGTAAGAAACAAAAAAAAAAAAAAAAAATAGAAGCAAATTGTATGGGAAAGAAATTAAGTTGGTGAAATGGTAGCAAATTATAATTGAAGTAAAATAATTTAATTAAAGACTTAAATAAACACTAAAACTAAATTGCAAAATTATTTTTATGTATATAATTTTTTTCTTTATCTTTATTATTTAAATCTATATTTATTTGTTTTAGCTTGAGTTCTTTTTTATATAAAATATTCATTTTATTAAAAAAAGAAAAATAAATTAATTAATAAATATGTATAATAAAAATTAATATTTTTAAGAACAATTTTTGATTTTAGTGGAATTGTTAATTTTTAATTTGACAGTCTTGACAGAAAGAATACGAAAAAAAAAAACAGAGGAAAGGAGGCAACATGTAATTTGAAATTAAAGTGATAATAACAGCAAATTTCGAACCACCAGTACTACTGGTTAAAGATTGATGTTTGACTGTTGGCTAACGGGCACCGCAGTGGTTTAGTGGGAACATCTCAAAGATCTTCTGAGGATAGAATGTGGTGATTCTTGAAACATGTAAATATCAACCCAGGTTCAAATCCCAGCTCAGCCAGGAAAAATTATCAATAAATTTTAATAAAAATTCCAATTTGTAAAATTCCTTCCCTCAGTGAAAATAATTTAATGAAAATTAAATTTGATGAACTCAAGCCTAATTAAAGAATATAAAAAATTACAAATTAATATTTTTATATAAAAAGACTTCAAGCTCAAAAAAATTAATAAACATTATTAATATTTTTACAAGATGGCGTCAGTTTTTACACTGCATCTTCTTCCTTGATTTTTGTTCAAATTATGAGTTAACATAAATACGTTTTCCCATGCCTTTAACGCTGGGTCTCCACGTTGCAATTTTTATTGCTAAGTACAAGCAAAAACTTCGGCAGAACATGTGAAATTGCTTTGCCATAAACAAACGTACAGAAAAATGAAATGTCAGATAAATGACAACTTATTTTACAGCAGATTGCTAAGTCTGAGTTCATACGGCTCATGTCTTATTGACATAATTCTTCCTTTTTCTTCTTTGAACATGAATTGGCGTTCAAATGATTTATGTCATGTTGACGACATGTTTTTTATGTAGTTTTATTTGATATTGAAAACAAAAACAAAATTAAACAACGAATAAGAAAGCAAAACGTAAAGACAGTACATGCATCAGTGTACTCGTTTATTTTCCCCGCGTTCCTCTCGCCTATAAAGTAGCAATCATGACAATAAGACATGAGCCGTATGAACACAGACTAAGCAATAATTGCTCAAGCAATTAGAAGAGCAATCATTGCGCAATAGATTGCCACTCATGGCAATATGCGGTCTATACGTCGCAAATTTAATGAAGCAATCAAATTTGACGTTTGCCGCAATAAATATTGCAACGTGGAGGCCCAGGGTAACATAAGCTGATCAATAATAAACATTGCTCTTCTGCCGATGTTATTGCCAACTTGCTGAGATATTTATCTTTAGTATAGACCTGGGGTAAAACTCTTCGATACCCATCGCAACAGATATGACAATCCATAAAAATTAAAGGTTTTCAACAAAATTTTAAAATTCTCATAAATATTGGCTAAGAAGTTGCCTGGCCCGCCTTAAAATCCAGTTTTGTCCTTTAAAGCTTTTTATAAACTGTTACGTAAACCACTTGAGGAATAAAATGTTCAAAGCCAGTCAGTTTTTGTTGTACAAAAAAAAAAAGCAAACAAAAACTAGAAGAATAATAAAAAGCAGCAGAAGAAGTTGCGATAACTGATGCTGATGGCATCATACAGAAACATGTGTAGGAATTAGTGTTTATCTTTGTTGTAGTACAACTATAACAGTGAACTACAAATATATTAAGAGTACAACTACACTTAAGCTCGATTCACCCATGCGTTCCGAACAAAATTTTTGTCCGGACAAAATTTTTTTTATATTGAGTTTGACGTTTTACTTTTGAGAGAGAGAGCAATAATTTTGTTCGGAACATTTTTTCTTGAATTGGTTTAATTTTAATTCTTGTGCCGAACAAAATGAACTGAGATGCCACTTTTTTCAATTTGTACAAAATAAAGTTGAATTGAGCTGCCACATATTACATTTTTGTTTTGTGCTGAATAATTAAAAAAAAAAGTTAAACAAAAGATGGATGTTAAAGAAAATATTGCCTTGAAACTTATAGAAGAAATAAAAAAACCAGGAAGAGAATGTATTTATGATATGGGCAATCGTTCATATAAAAATACTTACCTTAAACAAAATATATGGACGGAAATAGAAAAATCTCTTGGAATTGGTCGTAAGTAAATTTTAAATGGTAAATTTTAATTTAGTATAATGTATAACATAATGTTTACCAATTATTGTAGGAAGTGAATGCCAAATATTATGGAAAAGTCTGCGAAGACGCTACAAAGTAGCTTTAACTAAAAATAATGGGAAAAGTGGAAGTGAACGGGTGGCAGTAAGAGGCTTCTCTAAGATCCTTATGACAGAAATGGATTTTTTCGAAAATTTCTGCGAAGATAAAGAGTAAGATCTTTTAAGCATATTGTTACACATTATCTACTTTGTATTCATAAAGTACAATTTTTTTAGTTGTACCATAACGAATTATACCGACTCAAATACGGCAAGTTTTCAAAGCCTTTTTGAAGAAATGGCCAGTGACCCTGATGTCATTAATCATCCAATGAATGCAATGACCAATAGTTTGCTAACTGTGCTGCCACTTTGAATAATCGTTTACATCTGTTAACCATATGGTAGCTTTGTTTGTCCGGACAAATTTTCCGAGATGGGTGAATCGTTCTGCAGAAAACTCTCTTTAAAAAAATTTTTGTCCGGTCAAAAATATTGTTCGGAACGCATGGGTGAATCCAGCTTTAATGGTGGCTCTTGTTGTAGTTGTTTGTTTTTTGTTCTTCTTGTTTGTGTTGATTTTTTTTGGCCTGTTTGTAAACACAAGCAAGCAGGCAGGCAGCCATTTTAATACGAAAATAAATGCGAACATGTTTGTTTGGTTATTTGTAGTCGTGTTAGGTGGTGCATGAGGATATGTTTGTTTTTGTTTATGTGTTATTATACTCGTTTTGTTGTTGTTACTCATAAACAAACACACAGCAGAGAAGTTTTAGTTTTGCTGTTATTTCGTATACTTTATACACACACTGAAAGAATTTTCTTCGCAATACTAACGAATTTTGACATTAATCCCATGAAAAATTGCATTATAAAGGAACCTATGCAGCGCTTCGTTGGATCAATGAAACCTGTTTCATTAAAAGGACTTAATGAAACATTACATTAGATCCATGAATATTATTCATTGGATGAATACTTTCAATAAAGTAAAATTTTTTTTTTTTATATTTTTTTTAATTATTTTTTTTTCTTTTTTCTTATTTTATTTTACTTTATTTTATTTTTTTTTTCTGTCTCTGGCGGGATTCGAACATGCAACCTCGGTGCTGATAGACTAGCTCACTACCAGCTTGTCTACCGGGGCAGTGTAGTTTTTGTATAAAAAAGCTATGTTTTTTTCTCAATTAAAGGCGTAAATATGAGATTAAATTGTCCATAATAACAATAACAACGTTGATTGAAAGTGGATTGAAAGTTTTTGTTTCATTACTATAATGACATTTTTATTGTCATAATGAAAATTTAAATTTATGAAGGCAATTATTGAAATATGTTGCTTTTATAAAAAAATTTTTTGATTTCATAAATTTAATGGCATACATTCGATGTATGAAATTATTAAATCTTACATTTTTTAAATAACAATTAAACATTTTTTTAATGAAACTATAATTTTGTATTAAGCTATGAATATAGTTATGTTTGTTTATTGTTTTTTTTGTGTTCCCAATTAAAATTTTTTGTTTTACTTGGACAAACTTAAGTTTTCATATATCCAATGAAAATTTTTAACGTAATTACGAAATCTAATGAAGCGATTTTAACGAAAATACTTCATCAAACCTATGAAATTCCATTTAGACAATGAAAATTTTCATTTACCCAAGGAAACCTTTTTTATGAAAATGATTCATTAAATATATGAAGCATTTTTCTTTCAGTGCAGATATGCCTGATTCATTGATTTGAACATTAACAAGTATGAGTGCTGTATGCCAATCTTTAATACCCTTCTCCTAACGTAATGCATCGTCTTAGACCACTCAACCACTAATGCTGGGTACACACAATGCAACCTACATGCAATCTGTTTCAATGCAACCTCAAAATATCAAAGCGTTTTGATGTTTATGCAATCTAGAATGAATGAAAATGAATTTAATTCACTAGATTGCGTAAACGCGTTGCATAGTGTGTACCCAGCATAACATACATTATGAAACTGAATAAAAAAAAAAAAAAACAAAATTTTAAGTAATTTTTTTTCGTTTAAAACACATTTCTCCATTTAAGCGGGAAATGATCTATCGGGGTTTTCCACAAGAACTTTGCTTTCTAAAACAAAATAAAACAAAAAGATGAAGATAATTCAAATTGTATTGTATTACGAAGAGAAAAGTTCGTCAATTATGAATGAAAACTGATATCTGGCAAATGTCCGCCACGAGCACGCTGACAGATGTCGATTCTTTTATCAAAGTTTTTAATCACTTTTTGGCAAAATGGCGGTTCTATTTCGTTAATCACATCCGGATTTTGAGTTTCAAGGCTGAAATCGATTCGATTGGCTCCGTATAGACTCTGTCCTTATCATTGCGAATACGTCAAAAACTAAATGTCAAAACTATCATGTTGCCGGTGTTGCCACTATAAAAAAACAAAGTTCTTATTAAAAACCCCGATATGTATTTGTTATGTACATTTCCCAGTTGGCCGATGGCCGTTGACGACATTGTCGACAATGATATATGCTGGGCTTGTCCCCTATCGTTAGGTTTTTCTGGCAGACAGTTGAGAGGAAATCGTCATAAGCGATAATATGAGTGACATTACTTTCTATTAAACTCTATGTGGGACATTATCTAAGAAGTTATCTTGTATAAAAAGCTATTGACGACAAAGTTTTCTTCTGTCGTAGTTGAATGCTTTTTAATTACTTGGTTTGCTTAAAATTCTCACATTTTTTTTTAATTGTTAATATAAATATCTACATAAAATTTATGAATTAGCACAAGCCAGTTAAACTGAAAACATGCGGAAGAAGGTAGTCGCGGGGTGGAAAATGTATAATATGCAGTTTATACACTCCCAATTTTGGAATTGCTTATAAAAATCAAATATTTCTATACATGTATGTATTATATAACAGAGAAATAAAATTGCAACTTAACTTTAAAAGCACTATTTAATAATTTTTCTCGTGAACGACAACAAAAGACGACATTGTCATGCATGGAAATATTGTTTTGTATAAAGTAAAGAATATATTGTATAGGAGATACTGTCTTGTGTAAAGTCGTCGAAGAAATTGTAAAAGAAAAACGTCAACGAAAAGATGAGTGACATTGTCGCTAGCTCGCTACCATCTACCCTACCGGGCGTTACTAATATTTACAGGGTTATCTCGTTAGTGGTTTCAAAATCCCCGGTCTAACAAGGCTGTTAGCTGTAAACTGAAGTGTCATTAATTTAGTCAATGGTTTGACTTTTACGAATATGGATCGTTTAACAACCGAATAAACCATAAAAACAGTTAAAATCTACTAAAAACAAAGTGGTGGCTTAAACATGGCTACTTTTCGGGCTGTAATTGGCACGACATGATAATCGACTTTTTTGATCTCTAATTTCGAAAAATGGTTTCTACCAGAGGGTGCCACGAGCCACACACCACAACCGATTTTGGCGTTATTGCATGAGAAGTTTTCAGAACGTGCTAGTTCACGTTTTGGCTTTGTCAACTGGCCACCAAGATTATGTGATTTGATGCCGTTATACTTTTTTTTTTGGAGGGCTACGTTAAAGACCGTATCTATGCGGATAAAAGGCAGCATAACGTTGGAGAATTTGAAAATCAAAATTGGTCAAGTTATCGCACTGACACCGCCCAAAATGTGCGAAAAATATTCAAAACCTTTCAATATAACTATAAAAGGCTCGACTGCTACAACCAATCTAGCGCTAGGCTTTTTAATTGACATTGTATTTCGTACGTAATTGCTACGTCCGAGCATTATAAAGAAATATAAGTTTTATCGGAATCATTACGTCAAAAGTTGCACTCTTGCGAAAGAGCAAAAGTGCAAAAACATAACAACCACATATTCAATTATTTCGCACAAACGATGCAAAATTTTCAGCGTCTAAGTAAGTGCAAGATTATCAGGGTAAAAGCATAAATATTTTGCAACTTTTTATGGCATTGCCAAATTGAAATCCAATCTACACTAAACAACAACGCAGGAATACAATTTGAACGTACAGTTTTTGCTTTGAATTAAAAAATATTTTATATGCATAAATTGTAGTGTTTAAAGATGAACTTCGTAAATAATCAAACAATTTAAAAAGAAAACAAGTTAGAGTGCTATATTCGGCTGTGCCGAATCTTTGATACCCTCCACCGACACTTCGAATGTTTTAGGACTAATATCTGTATGTCTATTTATTATTATAATCTTTGTAAAAACAGACATCTGCATTAAAATTTGTTGCGGCTTAGACCTATATAAAATTATTGATCGACAATCAGAATCAATTTTAAAAAGTTTGAGTAGAATATCAGTTTAAGATGGACTTAAATGATTTTCAAGAGAACAAATTATATAAAAGCCATGGTAAGCTATGAACCAATCATCCCAAATTCTGCAGAACGATTTCTGGTATTAAAAAACATAAATTTCAATACAGCGGTGCAATTCGTTTAAGCGTTTGCAGTAAATTTCAGAAGGCTGCTAAAATGGAATCTAAGGAAAATTATGGACCGTATATCACAAAATTGCATAACATTTTTTCTGGCCATATGAAGCTAAACTGGAAGAAAGTTTACCGCGTATTTAATTATTTTACCAGAGTGGGCTTTATATGAGGCCTATGGTAAGTTATGCACCGATCTTCACCAAATTTCACCGTGTCATTTCTAGTTCTATAAAACTGAGATGTATCAAATTTTGTTATGATAGCGTTATTTTTTACGTTTTTAGGCGTACTAAGCTGTTTTCCGGGAGTAAGGTTTATATGGGGCCTAGGGTAAATTATGTACTGATCTTCACCAAATTTCACAGTCTTATTTCTAGTCCTGTAAAACTTATATGTTCCAAATTTTGTTATGATAGCATTATTTTTTACGTATTTAGGTTTACTAAGCTGTTTTCCGGGAGTAAGGTTTATATGGGGCCTATGGTAAATGATGGACCGTTCTTCACAAAATTTTGAAGTCTTATTTCTCGTTCAATAAAACTGTGATGTACCAAATTTTGTTATGATAGCATTCTTTTTTACGTTTTTGGGCGTACTAAGCTGTTTTCCGGGAGTAAGGTTTATATAGGGCCTATGGTAAATTATGGACCGATCTTCACGAAATTTCACAGTCTTATTTTTAGTTCTAAAAAATTTGAATGTACCAAATTTTGTTATGATATCATTCTTTTTTACGTTTTTAGGCGTACTAAGCTGTTTTCCGGGAGTAAGGTTTATATGGGGCCTATGGTAAATCATGGAGGGATCTTCAAGAAATTTTACAGCGTGATTTCCAGTTAAAATAAACGAATTGTTGCGAAATCTTATATCATTCTGTGCATTTTTCCACCATTTATGTTAGTTTTTGTAACAAAATTATGAATTTTTTTTACGTGGTGGTTCCACATTTTGATTCATAGCTCAGATCCTATTGAACCGATTTTGCTGGATTTCAATCCCAAACTGCTTAGGATAACTACAAGCAATTTGACACCCAGTTTGTTTAGTTCTTTTGAGTTTTTCGAAAGTGAGCGTGTTTTCAACAGACGGGCATGGCTAAATCGACTTAAAATTACTCAAGGACCCAGAATATATATACTTTATAGGGTCTGAGATGAATAATAAAAAAGTTTTACACGGAATGACAAACTTAATATACCCTCTTCACAACTAATTGTGGTGGAGGGTATAAAAAAGCGTAAAAAAGTGGAAGAAGCGTGAATACTTAATAGAAATACTGTAATGCTTCTCTGAAATAAAAATTTTGAGGTAGATAAGTTATAAATTCGAGTTGTAAATTAATACAATTTATAGTTTTGTGTATTTTTTACGGCTCAAATTTATTAATAACTTTTTAAAATAATCGCAAGTGCATGGATATTGTCAAATAGAAAATTTGAAAATTTTAGGTTCAAACGAAATCGGTTGCTCACGTCAAATAAGTGAAACTATGTTATTTTGCACAGTTGGAAGGGTAAAAAACAAATTAACGTGAATACCTTTAATGTGTGGTCTATTTAACTTTACTTTTGAAACCGAAAAATGGATAGCCCGTTACAGCCGTACCTTAACAAGAGCGGAATGCCGAATTTTTTCTTCCGCTTATCTTTTACACTCTTGTTTGATAACACCCACCTAATATACGGAGATATTAAAACGTTAATAGACGTTGATAGGCCATATAGTCCGAAGACCCCTTAATTATATCGCAAGAGCTGCCTTGGAATGGAATCACAAAGGACATCGTAGATCCAGTCGCCCCGTATAACCTGACAACGAAACATAGTAAAAGAATGACAACTGACATACAAATCATGGAGTCAAATACAATTCCGCGCCAATAGCCGTAACGAATGGAGAGGATTCGTTGGTGCTCTTCTATATTCTACTACATGAACTTTCTTTGAATTAATACACAAACGTTGTGTTTAATTATAATTAAATAAAAAATGGAGTTAAGGCCGCTAGATTGACCAAAAGATAGCTAAATTGTCATTATTTATTAATAAAAGCGGCCAAATTCACTATTAAACGCTCTGTCCAAATCGAATTTTCCAATTGCAAAGCGTTGACGCCGCGTATTTAAAGATGCTTCATACAACTTGTACCGGCATTACATTGAACAATAGAAAATGCGTGCCGCTTTTGTTTTGGTACGGCTGTTATGTCTAAGCAAAATGTCAAAACTACGAAGCTATTGCAATATGACTCTATTAAAAAACAAAGTTCTTGTTGAAAAAACAGTTAGTTTTGAAAACAAAATTTTTTAAAGCACACATTTATTCACTTACTTCCCTTTTTTATACCCTGCACCGATGGTCATTTAACAATGTCCTTCTGTCCGTGTGTCCGTTGAAATGGGTTTTCCGAAGACACCAGATATGATGAGGACTTGGCAGTTATATATTTATGTCCCTTTAGGTGCGCAACTGTTTGCTTTTGAAATTTAGCCTAATCGGTCCACAAATGACTGAGAGAGATATGAGCAAAATTCACGACTGCCTCTAATATTACCCAACAAGTCCTTGTTGTTGTTTTTGTTTTTATTTCATTTTAATGTTAATCTGGGGAACGGCAGGAGCCAAAGTTTCCACATTAGGCACAGCCATCTTGGTTATCAATACACAAAATGTCGGCTGGATTGGACGAGTGGGCGTGGTAAAAAGTTGATTATTTTATATCTAAAGAACGGTATTTATATAACTTTCTGTTACTATCGCACCAAGCTTAAGGGTTTATAAGATTCGGCATAGCCGAATGTAGCACTCTTAATTGTTTTGTTTCTTTTTCTGACGCAACCACCTGTTTTAAAGGGGGAATTTTCGGCCGAAGAACAATAACTTTTGGCTTATGAAAATTAAGATTTTTTTTTTGGTTTTGTTTGGTTCGGTTGACTAGTTGTTGTATTTAGCGAAGAAAATTGCTAAAAGTTTTTTTTTTTTTAAGTTTCATTTTATTCGTTTGTTTAAAAACTATTGAACACAACAGGAAAAGGAAATTGAAGTTTTTTGAACAACAGCAATTTGAAACTAAATTGTAAATAACAATATAGTTGTTGCTTTTGTTGGTTTTTTTTTTTGTTACGAAGTTACAAGCAACTTAAAAAAGTTTTTTATTGCATTCTTTTCTTAGCAAAATATTGGGAAATTGATTTTTGTTTTGCAATTAACACTTGATTTTAATTGAGTGGAGAAAACTTTTAAGAAATATTGGGAAAAAAAAAAAATTTAATTTGATTAAGAAAATTTTAGTTTTAATGGAATTTTTACTATAAAAATTTCTATTGCTAACAAAATGTTTTTAATAATGATTACTTTTTTGTAATATTTCATCGATATGTATTTTTTTGTAATGGCGAATTCAAACGTATTTCCCCATGTGGTGGGGAAGTATTGCGCTACCTATAAGGACCCAGATTATAAATACTTTATAGGGTGTCACATCAGTATTGTAAGAAATTACAAACGGAATACCATCGGTAAAGGGTATAAAAACGGATTTATTTTCGATATAAAAGCAACCCGTTGTGAAAACAGTTTTTTCAAATAATTCCAGGTATTTGAGGGTTAACATAAAAATATATATGGGCAAATCCCAGAAACAGTCCACCAACCAAAAATTTTTCAAATCAATTTTTTTTTTAACGGAATATAAGACTAGATGTTTAATTTCATTTTTATATTAAAAAATATGTATTTCAATGATCATCAATGCAATAGTTTTTACCAAATCCTACCCCACTTTTTTAATAAAATACGTGAATTTAGCATTATTTTAGGTGATTTTTGTTCTTAAAATAGCACTTTCAGCAAACTTATCAAAATATAAATTTCGTTAAAATAAAAGTTGATATTCATTAGTTAACAAATTAGTTTAAGAAATGCAATTCATAAAAATATAATTTGTTTTGTTAAAATAAATAAAATATTATAAAAAAATACAACTGGAAAAACTGTAGCGTGCGTTACGTAGCGTGCGTCACAAAGGGTTCACGGCTTTTGTCAAAAAATCACAACATTTTTTGGCTGCAAATAAGTGCGTTTAGAATTCTCTTATACTCATCTTTCATTTAGGAATCAGATTTTGTATACCTTATCATGCAAAATTCGCTAAAAATTAGGAAAACGCACTTCAACCTCTGAAGTTACTTCCAATTTTTGTAGCGTGCGTCACAAAACTTTGTGATCAATTATTTCGCAACAAATACTTGCTAAGAAATTATGATATATGCCATTTGTAAGTACATATTAATGTAGGTAAATACTATATATAAGTTGAAGCTATCTTTTTTGAAAGACCAAAAAATGTGTATATTTCAATTAGAAAACGCGTGCGAATGTAGCGTTCGTCACGCAGGATTTGCCCATATGTACATATTTACATAAACAAAACTAAAGTTTCTAATTTTTTTAAAATTCTTTCGCAGTTCTTTTTTTCATTCCTAGATACACTTTCATTATCAAAATATTCAAACAATACATTTTTTAAATGCAACATTGTTTTCCGCTTATTTAGTCTTATTAATTTATTCAAACAATTTATTTTTGACTAACTACAACAAAATAAATTGTTCTTCTTTTTTTTAATGAGCTAAAAAGTAAATAATTGCAAAAAGAAAGAACAAAAAAATACAAACAATTATCATTTTAATTGTAAAACAAAAACCAAGACAAAACAAAGAACAAAAAAAAAAAATAGAAAACATAACCCATAAAAAGGAAAATGACCTTACACAATCATTTTGGAAAAGAGAAAAAAAAGAATGATTAAAAAAAAAAAAAATTCAAACAAAAAAAAAAAAAAAACTGACAGTCAGGGGATTGAATCGAGATTAAAGTGATAAACTACACAGAAATGTTTGTCCTGTCAAAATACTGTCCTCCTCAGTTCAATTTAATGGAACGAACAGAAACCGTTAAAAACAACAACACAAGATTGTTAAAACAATCACAACAAACAAGTTAGAGAGCTATATTCGGCTGTGCCGAATCTTTGATACCCTCCACCGATAGTTCGAATGTTTTAGGAGTGGGATCTTTATGATGTCTATTTATTATTAATTTATCTTTATAAAAATAGACATCTGCATTAAAATTGGTTGCGGTTTAGACCCATATTAAATTATTGACTGACAGTTAGAAAGTTTTATGTTTTTTTTTTTTTTTAGCAATTTTAAATAGCTTGAGTAAAATATCATGAATCGTAACAGTTTAATGGCCATTTTCTCCAAGTTCGGTTATAATTAACAATCGGTTATAGCTGTCAAAACATATTGGTAACCAGAACTCTAATTGAAAGTTAGTTTTATCCGAACTTGGTGAAAATGGCCGTCAGCCGAACTTAAATGATTTTCAGGAGGGCAATTTATATTGGAGCCATGGTAAGCTATGAACCAATCATCCCAAAATTCTGCAGAGTGATTTCTGGAGTTTAAAAACATAAATTTCAATACAGCGGCACAATTAGTTTTAGCGTTTGCAGGGAATTCCAGAAGGCTGCTAAAATGGCATCTAAGGTAAATTATGGACTGTATATCACAAAATTTCATAAAATTTTTTCTGGCCATATAAAGCTAAGCAGGAAGAAAGTTTACCGCAATATCTCTATCTGCTACGGTTTTAGACGTATTTAACTATTTTACTAGAGTGGGCTTTATATGGGGCCTATAGTAAATTATGGACCGATCATCAAGAAATTTATTAGTATGATTTCTAGTCATATAAAACTGAAGTATTAAATTTTATTCTGATAGCATTATTTTGTACGCTTTTAGGCATACTAAACTGTTTTCCGGGAGTAGGGTTTATATGGGGCCTAGAGTTAATAATAAACCGATCATCACGAAATTTCACAGTGTTATTTCTTGTCAAAACTGTGACGAGCCAAAATTTGTTATGATAGTATTATTCATTAGGGTTTTAGGCGTTCTATACTGTTTTCTGGGAGTAGGGCTTATATGGGGAGGGGCCCATGGTAAATTATGGATGGATCTTCACGACATTTTACAACGTGATTTCCAATCGAATAAAACGAATTTTTGCCAAATCTTTTATCATTCTGTGCATTGTTCCACTATTTATGTTAGTTTTTGTAACAAAATTATAAATTTTTTTTAGGTGGTGGTTCCACATTTTGATTCATAGCTCTGATCCTACTGAACCGATTTTGCTGGATTTCAATCCCAAACTGCTTAGGATAACTAAAAGCAATTTGTTTATTACTTTTGAGTTTTTCGAAAGTGAGCGTGTTTTCAATAGACGGGCATACGGACAGACGGACAGACAGACGGACATGGCTAAATCGACTTAGAATTACTCAAGGACCCAGAATATATATACTTTATGGGGTCTGAGATGAATAGTAAAAAAGTTTCACACGGAATGACAAACTTAGTATACCCTCTTCACAACTAATTGTGGTGGAGGGTATACAAATCGAACAAGTTGTCATTTGTCAAATAAAGTAAAATGCTTGGTGGATTTAAAGGGCTTTGACCAAACAAAAGAATGTGTGAGTTTCTTTGACAGTTTAAGTTTTCTTTTTTTGTTTGTTTTTGCTTTTTTTTATTTGAACTTCGAAGTTAAGTTTTGATGGGCTGTCAAACATGGATGTATGTTTCTTAAAATATATTTGGGAAGCCGCAGAGCTAAGCGTATTTTCTCGCATATTGACATATTTGATTTTTTTGTAGTTTTAGAAAATTTGCGTTGAAAACTTTAATGTCGTGATGTAAGTAAAAAATTTGTTACCATTACCAGGCAGGGTTGTCAGATGTGGCGATTTCTCGCCAAACGTGGCGAATTTCAAACTTGTTTGGCGACCTAATTTTTGATTTGGCGACATGGCGATTTTTTGGCGATTTATAAAATAATTAAAATCGCCAACTGGCTATTTTTGATGAGCTATGAATTTGTTTCGAAATTCGTTAAATTCAATACTTAGAAATAATATTATTTTAATTCTGGTATTTTTATGAATGAAATTTGAGGCAATCATATGTATGATAGGTATTTGAAGGTATGTTCAAATGGCTGATGAGTTAATGAAAATCTTCTAGAAAAGTGTTTTTTATATTTAAAATTGCACTTGAAAAAATCAATAAACGGAATTCCTTAAAACATTAATATGTTTTAAGTCTATAAACATTTTCACATTATGTATGTGGCAATATTTTAAAGATTTTTATGAATCCTATCATACCTTTGGACGTTTACGAAACACAATGAAAAAAATTAGCGGTGGTTAATTGGAAAGATAACTAAATAAGTTTAGGCCAACATTTTAAAGCTACAAGGATACGGCCGGTACGTACAATTTCAAGGACTTTACTTCGGCTGTCCTTTATATGCGGTAATTACAACTAGCAATGCCTGTGTTGAAGCTATGAACTCCACTAAAACTCGCCTTCGAATTATAATGCAATACGAACTTCTAGACGCGTTATTAGGAGTTATAAGTTATATGAAAGGGAATAGAACGTTTTGCGCTTCTTTTGGACTTTCGTTGAATAAATGTAATACCCTCACAAAGTATTCCAAATAAGCAGACAAATAGCGAGTCTTGCCGGTGAAGCGTTTAGATACATAATAAAAGTGCAACTATTGTATTTCTAATATTTGTTTAGTACTTACCGCAAAAATTCTTTATTTGTTGATTTAAGTAGACTACTATAAATTATTTTATAGTAAACATCGTACCTTTTTTGTGTTCACTAACTATTTTTATTTCGCTCTATATAAAAATTAAGCACAATATATATTATGGCGACTTTTTTTGAAGTTTTGGCGTATTTTAGCGATACGTAACTAATTTATTTTTTAGGATTTATAAAAAATATTTGTAATAATTTAAAAAATATGTATTTTATTGTCAAAAACTTGAAAACAAAGGCTTTGGCGATTGACATTGAATTTGGCGGAAAAGGTCAAAATCAATCTGACAACCCTGTTACCAGGTTCATGCAGTTTTGAAAGGAGGCGAAATAAATACCTTTCAATTTTCTCAAAAATTTAAATGAGGAAATAAGTGCTCATTTATGAGCTACAACAACCATCAAGTGTTACCAGAGCAGCGAAATTCAAAATTAAATTTGAGGCATAGAAATAAATCTATTTCATGCCACGCCCACTTCTCCACCCACATATTGTCGGATGTTGTGTATGGATAAGCAATATGCTTGTACCTAATTAGGAAACTTGGCTCTTGCCTCTTGTAATTTTGAATTTTTCTGGTGGTAACATGGATTTATGTAAATATTCAATATAACATGTAAGAAAGTATAGTCGGTCAAGCCCGACCATACTTTCCAATAGGACCCATTTGGTCCTATTTTTGAAAAACTGTATAGCTTATGTGTCCACACAGATATGGATCTATCTATGTTTTAAATTTCATTAAAATCGGTTTGAGAGACAGAAATTGCCCCTATCTCCCCTCGTGGTCCTATTTTTTAAAAAAATCCATACCGTTGTTGTCCATACACTCACAATATTCTGTACGTAAAATAAACTGAACTTGTAATATGCATAAAATAAATCAAAATTCAATTAAAACCCGGTCTACTTATTTTTCATTTATTTTTAACAAAAAGTTCATTTAATTTTTACTGTCAAAAATTCAACACCATATTCAGTAAAAAGAATTAAATATTCAGTTATTTTATTAAATTCAGTAATTTTCGTTTACTATACAAAAGAGCCGAATTTCTAAAAAATACCAGACAGACACCTTTCCGCTTGTTTTTTTTTATAAGCGAGAGAGGGGGAATATTATTATTATTTACTTACCCTGTTACACACGTTTATTTAACTTTTGTTGTACTGACCATGTTGTTTACAGAAGAACTCTCAATTATTTTACTTTTAAATTTTGATGTATTTAACTAAATTATTTTAACAAATAGAAAATGGGAATTGCTTACACAAAACAAGCAATTCATTTTTTATAGATAAGTAAAAATTAATTTTTGGTAGTAAAATTATATAAAATAACTGAATATTTAATTGTTTTTACTGAATATGGTGTTGAATTTTTGACAGTAAAATTGTATAAAATAACTGCATATTTATTTGATTTTACGGAATATGTAGTTAATTTTTTGACAATTATTTTATATAAGATAACTGAATATTCATTTGGTTTTACGGAATTCGCGGTTGAGTTTTTGACAGTAAAAATTAAATGAACTTTTCGTTGCTTTAAATTACATTTTTATTTAATTTAACATAAAGAAGAATTTAACTCAATCAACGGACAATATTAACTGCAACTGAAAATCCGTATTAATATGCAATTAGTTTTTTGAATAACTGTTAGAATCAGTTAAAAATAAATTTGCTTGGAATTTTAAATGTTTATTTATTTAAAAATGACTGAACGGAATATTTCTTAAATAAACTACAGTCCGTTACTGTAATAATATTGTGAGTATATAGATATGGTTCTATCTATGTTTTAAATTTCATTAAAATCGGTTTGATAGTTTCTGAGAGGAAGAAATTTCCCCCTATCTTCCCTCGTGGTATTACGATTCGGCCCATTTTCAATAGGCTTGGTCCTTGTGCCAATTAGAACCTACGACCCAACAGCCAGCCAGCCAGCCGGACGGACATCGTTAGTTTGATTCAGAAAGTGATTCTGAGTCGATCGGTATACATTAAAGTTGTTCTAGGACCACTATTTTAAGGCGTTACACACATTAGCACAAATTCATAATACCCTCTCCACTATTGTGGTGTGGGTATAAAAAGCAGAAGAAAATAGACTATATACAAATACAAAAATTGCAAGACTAGAACTTTATTATCTGGACATTAATACAATTTCCAAGCAGAATTTTAAAAAGTTGCAGTACCAAAAATTGCATTTGTGGACATTGACATATAAAGCCGCCTTTCGAAAATTATTTGAGAAGCCTTAAACGTATACAATTTTATATTTTTGTAACAATATGCTTGTACATAATTTGGAAACTTGACTCTTGCCGTTCTCCAGATATACAGAAATCTTGAATGTCTTTGTTTGGGAAGTGACACGCCCACTTCTCCAACCCGACCCACATTTTGTCAGATGTTGTGAATTAATAGTTACGATGCTTGGACCTAAACGTAAACCTTGGCTCTTGCTGTACTTTAAATAAAGGGAAATTTTGAATGTTTTCTATGGGACATGCCATGCTCACTTGTCCAGTCCCGCCCACATTTTGTCTGATGTTGTGAATTCATAACTACGTAACTTGTAATTAAACGTAAATTTGGGCTGTAGGAAATATCGCCCAAAGAAAAATGGCCCAAAAAAATAAATGAAAAATCGCCCAAATGAGGAATTGCCCAAAAGAACATGAAAAATGACCCAAAAAGTTATATATGAAATTTGGCCCTAAAAAAACGAAAAAGGGCCCAAAATAAAAATGAAAAATGACCCAAAAAGAAAAAAATAATTTTTTCAAAAAAAAAAAAAATTTTTTATATTACCCAATTTGCAAAACAGTGTTTATTATTCATATAAATTTAGTAACAAACATACAAATGTAAGTTTTATGTAAAAAATTGCATTGTTTCTTCGACAGCTGCAAGGCAGTATGTACAGTAATACCTATTTGAGCCCTCCGCCAAACTTTGTGCACTATTCAATAGTTAAATATTAATTAATCACTGCATAGTTATAATCAATTACTCAAAACAGAATATAGCTTTTTGCAAGGTGGAATGTCATAAAGTCCAATGTCGTAATGTCCATGGACACTGTGACACTTTTGAAAACGTCATAACGTCCGTGGGCATTAAGATATTTTGCAAATGGACATTATGTCATTTTTAAAAATGTCATAAGGTCCATAATTACTAAAGATGTTTAATACAAAAAAAGATCTACATACACGCAGAGAAAAACCTGTTTTATTATGGTCACAACCAACAAAACTATTTTAAAAGAAACTTATTTTACCATAATATGGTTGTCGGTGACAATGATATGGTTAAATTAAACATTTAAAAATGGTTTGTTGTTTTTTCTCTGCGTGCATATATTAAACATATTACGAAAACACTTTTGGGCGTAAGGATTTTCTCCCCTATGGTGTAACAAATACCGGCAGCGCTTACTTAAGCGTCTCGGCAAAGCCGGCCTTCGGCAAGGCGCAGGTATTTTCTACTCTATGGTATAACAAAATCCGGCTTCGGCGCAAGGATTTTTTCCTCTATGATATAACAAAGACCGGCTTCGCTTACCAAAGCTTCTCTGAGCAGACTGCCTTTGGGTGGGCGCAAGGATTTTTTTGCTTTATGGTACAACAAGTACCTGTTTCGCTAAGTAAAGCTTCTAAAATCTGCCTTGTTTCCGAATGAAGGCCGACTTCGCAGATTAGCTTTAGTTAGCGAAGCCAGTATTTGTTATACCATAGAGGACAAAATCCTTGCGCCCGGCCGAAGGCCGGCTATGCAGAGAAGCTTTAGTTAGCGAAGCCGGTTTTTGTTATACCATAGAGGAGAAAATCCTTGCCCCCGGCCGAAGGCCGGCTGTGCAGAGAAGCTTTAGTTAGCGAAGCCGGTACTTGTTGTATCAAAGAGGAGAAAATCCTTGCGCCCGGCCTAAGGCCGGCTATGCTTTCAAGTTTGTCCACGGACACTATGACACTGGACGTTATGACATGCCACCTTTTTCCAATATGTCCCGTTATTTTTATAAATAACATTTAGGAATTCGACGTATAGTAATAATGAATGATTTAGACAAATAGTACACTGAAAGAATTTTCTTCGCAATACCAATGAATTTTGACAGTAATCCCATGAAAAATTGCATTAAAAAGGAACCTATGCAGCGCTTCGTTGGATCGATGAAACCTGTTTCATTAAAAGGATTTAATGAAACATTACATTAGATCTATGAATATTATTCATTGGATGAATACTTTAAATAAAGTAAAAATTTTTTTTTTTTTTTTTCTTTTATTTTTTTTAATTTTTTTAATTATTTTTTTTTTTATCTTTTCTATTTTTTGTTTTACTTTATTTTTAATTTTTTTTCTGTCTCTGGCGGGATTCGATCAGACAACCTCGGTGCTGTTAGACTACCTCGCTACCAGCTAGTCTACCGGGGCAATGTAGTTTTTGTATTAAAAAACTATGTTTTTTACTCAATTAAGAGCGTAAATATGAGATTAAATTGTCCATAATAACAATAACAACGTTGATTGAAAGTGGATTGAAAGTTTTTGTTTCATTACTATAATGACATTTTTATTGTCACAATGAAAATTTAAATTTATGAAGGCAATTATTGAAATATGTTGCTTTTATAAAAAATTTTTTTGATTTCATAAATTTAATGGCATACATTCGATGTATGAAATTATTAAATCTTACATTTTTTAATTAACAATTAAACATTTTTTTAAGGACACTATAATTTTGTATTAATTTATGAATATAGTTATGTTTGTATATTGTTTTTTTATGTTCCCAATTAACATTTTTTTTTTAACTTGGACAAACTTAAGTTTTCATATATCTAATGAAAATTTTTAACGTAATTACGAAATCCAATGAAGCGATTTTAACGAAAATACTTCATTATAACTATGAAATTCCATTTAGACAATGAACATTTTCATTTACCTAAGGAAAGTTTTTTTATGAAAATGATTCATTAAATATATGAAGCATTTTTCTTTCAGTGTATGTAAGATTTTGACGAAATTTAAAAAATGAAAAATGACCTGGAAAAATTGGGCTATTTTTCATATAATATTTTTGGGTGATTTTTCATAATGAAAATTCACCAAATTTAAAAAAGGAAAAATCACCCAATAATAACGAAAAATAGCCCAAAAATTTTGGGTCACTTTTCATATGAATTCAGGCCCAATTTTACATGGAATTTTTTGGGCGATTTTTCATTTCTTTTTTTGGGCCATTTTTCTTTGGGCGATATTTCCTACAGCCGTAAATTTGTGTTTTGATAATAAAGGTGCTTATACCAAAAGTGGAAACTTTGGCTCCTGTCGTTCTTCAGATTAACATAAAAATAAAAAAACAACAAGGAATTTTTCGTAAAATTAAAGGCAGTGGTGGTTTTTTTCTCATATCTCAGCCATTTGTGGACCGATCAGGCGGAATTGCAACAGCAAACACCTGGTCCCCATCATATCTGGGGTCTTCGGAAACCCCATTTCAACAGACACACGAACTTCGTGATTTGAACTTCACTTCTCACCTGTTTTGAATAGTAAAAAAACAATTTTAAAGTAAAACAAAATACAAGTTAATGTTATAAGTAAAGTTGTTCCTTGTTTTTGTTGTAGTTTTTGTTGTTGTTCCCAAACATGTCAAAACAACATAAACATGGCTCCAATTATTAACACTTGATACTTAAACAGCAATAACGACATAACCTAAAAAAAAGAAGAAGAAGAACAACACAAAAAATAGCAAACAACAAAAATAGAACCATAAAAATGTTACAAATACCATTTACACACATAAACCATGAAATTTATAAAAGGCAGAATTCGAAAAGAACTTGTGTTTTTTTTGGCTCTTTTTAAAGACAGTTAGTTGTTAATTAACTTATCAAATGCTCTTAAAAGATGGGGGGTTTCTTTAGTTTTATTTTATGACTGTTTCACTTTATTTGTTGGCAAATTGGTACAATTTATGGGGAAACTGTTAAAAGAAGGACAAGAACTTAATTTAATTTTGAGAAATACTAAAACTGTTTTATTGAATTTAAAGTATTTTATGAAAACACTTTAGCATTTCTTAGTTTTGTGACAAATATCTTTAAAGCATTTTTTACATAAAAGAAAATTGTAACTATAAACTTAACATTTTTTTTTCTAGGCTACCGGCTAAATCACCCAAAGCAAAAACGCCCAAAAGTTTTCCATATAAATTTGAGTGATTTTGCAAAGGATGCAGAGAAAATTTAGTTAGCGAAGCCATAGAGGGGAAAATCCTTGCGCTGCTATGCATTTAAGCTTTCGTTGTCGAGCTCAGATTAAGAAATTTGGAATTTTGGATTCGAGATTTTAAGTTTCGAGCATTTGAATCCAACACAAATATGTATCTGGGTTTAAAACTACTTTTTTATAGAATTTTTAAATAAAAAATTTGGTGAACTTTCATTATTTTTTGGGCCTTTTTTTTTACCATTTTTCGACATCATTTCAATTTCGATTTTCTGGACCATTTTTCGTTTTTGAAGGGCCATTTTTTGTTTGGGCGATTATTCTCGTATTTCTTTGGGCGATTTGGGGGGTGCTTTAATACCATGTGAGATAAGGCCATGATGGCTTTATCTCTCATTCAATAGGGAGATAAAGCCTTATATATTTTTTTTCATTTGAATGGGAGATAAAGCCATCATGGCCTTAGCTCACATTAGCAATATTAGAAAATGGCTTTATCTCTCATTTCAGTTCCGGAGACATTAAAGTTTAGTATTGAAATCTGGCTTCGCATACTAAAGTTTTTCTGCCTGGCGGCGTGTGGCCGTGCTTACGGGTTTTCTCCTCCAGTAGGACGCGGCAGGTGGCTTCGCTGAATAAAGTTTTCCTGCGTGCGTCACAAGAATAAAAAAATGTTTTTCAATGATAACTAAGGATTTCCCTTTTACAAACTGTTTGCACCATGCATAACAATATTCTGCAAAAATATGGCTTTATCTCACATTTGCGAAACAAAATAGGGATATAAATCTCATTTCGCAAAATTGTAAATATGACCTTACCTCTCAATGATTGGGCAATCAGGCCATTATGGCTTTATCTCCCATTCAATTGAGCAATAAAGCCATCATGGCCTTATCTCACATGGTTTTAAAGCACCCCCCCGGCGATTTTGCCTTTTGTTATTTTGCTGGCAGCCGTTTTTCTATCTGATGTGAAAAGCCAAAATCAGTTAATAAAAAAGTCATTGAGTTTAACCTCAATATTCCGTTATTTTAATTAATTTTTTTAATGCCCACTTCTGTGGGCTGCAAAATACCAACAAATTCCAAATTATCAGTGGCGAATTGCATTAATTGTAATAAAATTGGGCAAAACCTACCAGTAAAAAACGTGCTCCAAAAGGAGCAGGTTTTTTGTATGAATTCATGCCTCAAATCGCTTCAAACCTGCTGATGGGATGCCTGATTTTTGTATGGGGTGTTCCCGGTTTGGAGGACTATTTTCAGCTGACAATAAGCGCTTCTTTTAACGTGCAAACAACGCGCTCCTAGAGTGCTTTTTTAAGCGCTAAATATATTAAAATATTCATTAATGTTTTGCTTTTACTTGTTTAAATGCCTTTTTTCAATCATTTTCGTAAGCCATAATATATTTTTATTTTTTCGCTTTAAAACCTTTTTCGTTGTCAGCATTAAAATAGCAGCTTTTTTGTATGTTTTATTCTTTATCATTTACTGCTTTATAAGAGCTCTCTAATTGAAGCGCTTGATTATGCGCTTTTTCTCTGTACTGCTTCAAAAAACCCAAATTTGTTTTACTGGGCTTTTTCTTTATGACTATAAATTAATTATCCCAATAAAAATTTTTACCATTTTGCGAAGCACTAAAGGTACATTTAAAAAAATAAGCGCACAATTATGCGCTACGCAATAAGACATACAGAAATGCAGTAAAGTAAGTGTAAGAACTCTCAACAACTTTTATAAAAAATAAATAAAATTTTAAGTGCTACGGCATTCCCTTACTACGAAGCAGGTTTATAAGGGAGAATACTCAAAAATAACTGTATCAAAACATTCAGTGTGTGAATATGATCGTTACATCCAACAGTGTTTATGTGCGCTGAATAATGCGCTTTATGTAGCATAAATGTATTGCTTCAAAGTGGGAACTCGCCATACAAAATTCATGTCTTCCGTAAGCGCAATGTTCAGCGAAACCCATATGTTTCTCCCTTACAAACCTGCTTCGTTGGAAGCTCCATTTTTTATTGGGATATTACATTCAATATCTTTTATTTTTCGAATTTATTCTGTGTTAAATTTCAGTTATGTATTTTATAAAGCTTTTTTGTAATAATCCTATTCCTTAAATTTTTCAGAAATGACTTTATACACTACCAGATTATTATATTAGCGGTATTCACACCGAACTTGTTAATTTGTTACTCGGTAGTTTGTTAATTTGTTAAAGTTACCAACTGTGAACGACCCCCTTTTTAAAACTTTGTTAGTCTGGTATTTTTCGTAGTAAAACAACTGATTTATTATTCTGACACAATTTATTATTCTGAAAAAAATAAAACATGCCACGATAAAGTGTAAAAAAAACAATTGTCAACCATTTAATTACTCATGCTTTGACAGAAATAACGTTTGCTGAAGGTAAGTAGTGTGTTACCAACTAACAACTATTTTATCAGGGGTGCCGTGTCGTTAATTTGTTAAATGTTAATACGGTAGCGCGTTAAATATACAAAACAAAATGCGTGTAAAAAAGTAACGATTAACGACTAACAAACTAAAAAGCTCGGTGTGAATTCCGCTATTGTATTTTCTTGTTACATTTAACCTTAGCTTTCCTTTGGACAGCAAAGAATGTAATGCATTTTATGGCCCGCTACGGCCTTCGTCAGCATTTTTTGTGTCAGTGATACTTTATAAATTTAATGTAAGATATCTTCTATAAGTATATCTCCTATATATGTAAAACAAGATGTGTATTGTATGGAATCCAAACGGCTGGGCCGATTTTGATGGAATTTTCAGGGAATCTTCAGAATATTCAGGCGGGTTACACTGTGAAGTCTGATTTTTGATTTTCAGTCTGCGGGTGGAGGGACGTGGCAAAATCCAATTTTCATATTGCACCACCAATGACATCTATATAATTTGGGCGATTTTTTCTTTAAAAGGCGATGGTCCAACCCAGATTTATACAAAAAGAAAATTTTGCCCCGCCCTAAAATCAGAAAACGGCTCCATCGATTTGACAAATTTTTCTTTCAAATGATCGTATTAATCCATTTTAAGTTTTCATCGAAAGAAAAATTTACCACGCCTACTTTTACGCCCACTTTTTCTATTAAGCGCATAACTTAAGAACGGCTTGACCGATTTGGACGATTTTTTCTTAAAATTGATTGCCATGGTCCAACGTAGGTTTTTACGGAAATTGAATTTTGCCCCGCCCACTTTTTTCGATTAACCTAAAAACAAAAAACGGCTCCATCGATTTGACTAATTTTTCTTTTAAATGTTCGTATTAATCCATTTTACGTTTTCATCGAAACTAAAATGTACCATGCCTACTTTTACGCCCACTTTTTCTATTAAGCGCATAACTTGAGAACGGCTTGACCGATTTGGACGATTTTTTCTTAAAATTGATTGCCATGGTCCAACGTAGGTTTTTACGGAAATTGAATTTTGCCCCGCCCACTTTTTTCGATTAACCTAAAAACAAAAAACGGCTCCATCGATTTGACTAATTTTTCTTTTAAATGTTCGTATTAATCCATTTTACGTTTTCATCGAAACTAAAATGTACCATGCCTACTTTTACGCCCACTTTTTCTATTAAGCGCATAACTTGAGAACGGCTTGACCGATTTGGACGATTTTTTCTTTAAAACCATCGCCATGGTCCAACTTAGGTTTTTACGGAAAGCAAATTTTGCCCCGCCAACTTTTTTCGATTTACCTTAAATCAGAAAACGGCTCCATCGATTTGACTAATTTTTCTTTCAAGTGTTCGTATCTTTTTAACGGATTTTAAAAATCGAACGCAAACATTTTTCCTAATTTGGACAGGACAACGTCTGTCGTGTCAGCTCGTTTTTATATAAAAAATAACTCAAGCTTCAACAAATTAATAAAAATCTAAATTATAAAGGACAAATAAGAAAAATATTATATTAACAAAAATAATTTTTGCAATTTTAATTTAGTTTTTATTTAAAAAAAAAAAAAAATTATTTTAGTGTTTATTTTTAATTATTTAATTCTTTTACTTCCCTTATGATTTGCTACCATTTCACAAACGTATGTGTGGTTTATAGAACACGAGCGCAAAACTCGTCCGTTCAATTTACATTAAAAACAAAAACAAATTTCGAAATTTTACGCCTACTTTTTTCGATTTACCTAAAATCAGAAAACGGCTCCATCGATCATTAGTAATCAGCTACCAAGCGAAGCCGTGCCGGACCAGCCAGCTAGTACTGAAATAAATAAATATAATATTTTTTATAAATAAAAAGACCTGAAGCTTAAATACCCAGTAAAAACTTTCGCCTACAAAATAATGTGTTGAGTAATCAGAAAAACATGAGAGCACTACTTACAATTCTACTAAAAGAACCAATGAATTTTACAAGGGGTAACCCAAAATGAACGCGTTCAAAATTCATTATTTTTCTTACCTACATATATCCAGAAAAAAGTAGTTATAGATGTTGCCATATATATAGTTATAGAACAAAGCTACTAAACAATGAGTTAAAGAAGCTATTCATTTTAAAAAAGTCGAAGTGTTTACTAAGCAATTAAAAATAATCATTAGTCTATTTAAAAAGTCAATGAATTTTCAAAAGTGATTGGCGTTATTTGAACGTCGTTTGTATTTTGTTGGTTCGGTTTCACGTATTGGAGTCCAGCAATAGTCTCCCAGCATGCTTTTGTCTCAAAATTCTTGAATTTTTATATTCATCACAGACAAAGCAAAAATAGCTTGAATTAGTAACACACGATCCCCCTGACATGCTTAAACGCTACTATTATGAAGATTTAAAATGAATGTGGGCTTCTGTCAAAAAATAATTATAAAATTGTAGTGTCAGTTTATGATGAAACAGAACTGGGGCTGAACGATGCTTTTCATACAGGTTGACATAAAATTATGCCAGAGAATGCGGTCGAGAAATAAAATCAATTTTATTTTGAGGACGTTTTTTTCTAACGCTCTCACATAAATACAATTATTCTCTTAACAATGCTACCATACTTTCATTCAATTTCATACATTTTGTAAACAAAGAAAAATAAGAACAAAAGAAAACGAAAGAAATGAGAGAGAATTTGAAGTTACTGCCGACGTTTTAATTATGGGCTTTACAATTTTTGCCTGAAGTTGAAGACTCAGTTCTGTTTCATAATTTTTGCCTGTTTTACAGTATTGCCCGCATGCGATAAAAACAAGACGTGATAACCCAATTTGTATGCCTGATTCTAATTCAGCGCACCCAGACTAGTAAAAAACATGCTTCGTATCTGCAGTCAACTTTTTTTTCAAATTTGTAGGCCAGTGTAATTTACAATAGGCCCCATGTAAACCCTCCTTTCAAAAATCGCTTTTATTCGTCAAAAACACTAGCAAATTTTAATATTATAAATCAATATTATAGGGCAAGGCAATTATCCATTGGTCTCATATAAAGTCCATGTGAAGCAATAAAACCAAAGTCACACCACAACACAATATAATGATCGGTCTCTAATGGATCATTGTCATCTAATCCACAAGACAGACTGTTTGAACTGATGCAGGTTTTTATACAATCGGCGTGCTAGGCGTAATTTTACGGATTTTAAATCGTAATCGCAGAAATTTTTGTGTGATTACGATAAAAACCAAAACGTCAGCATTATAGATACCCTGCAAATAATATTGGACTACCTGATCCATTTTGATAAAATGGACTACTTCATGGACTGGTTCAGTGTAATGCAAGCATGGACCATGTTATTGTAAAAAAGTGTTCGAAGTGAGACGACATATCTTCGTTTTTTAACGATATGCTTTCGTTTTCAAACGACTTCAAAACTTATCCTCTTGAGTATTTAAAACTACTCCTTTCTAATCCAAAGTTGGGTTATGTGGTCCTGCCTAAGGACATCGTAATGTTAAATATATCATGTTTTTTTCCATACGCTTGGGTTACTTTTGGACTAGTCCTAGTCCCTTGTGGGCTACACTTTATACGCGTGTTTGGACTGGTCCTATTATATGCAGGGTAATTCGCCAATACTGTTATTTCCTTCTTTATTAAAAATGGGGCAAGCCTGCCGTTGATTGTGGACATTTTAATCAACTTAACAAAGAAATTTAATAAGCAAACGTTTAATATTGATCAGCAGGTGTTGCTGTTAGGTTCTATTACTTTTTAACTTTTTATGAAAACATTTAGACTTACCCAGTTGTAAGAGGCGAATAATTCATTAAAATTTTCTTTATTCACACGTTTTGGCAGTTTGGGGATGTCTGTTATTACTCGAAGTTTAAAATCAATTAATTTTTTATGCTCAAAAACGCTGGTGTTTTATTTATTTATTCTTTCTGCCATATTGACAGGCTGCGTATTTCTTTATCAATTTTAAAAAACAAAAGAGAAATCATTCACTCATATTGATTGGAATCTTTGTGTTGTAAAAACTTGCAGCAACATTAATTTTATTTTTTTATTCGTTGAACAAAAAAAAAAAAAAAAAACATTAATTTATTATTAAATTTTAAGACTGAAATTAAAAAAAAAAATGGAAAAATACATCAATATCAACAATCGTAAAAATAAACAAATAAAGTTTATAAAAAAACAGAATAAGTGCTGGTTCACACAGGTCAAGTTTGACTCTTCAAGTCTTGAGCTTTTAGAAGAGAGGGGTAAAGATAATGGAAAGGGGTACATACTTGACCGTACCAGTCAGTTTTGTATTTTTCTTTTCTTTTTTCATCCGTAATATAATAAATAGCTACAAAGTTGAAGGAAAAGAAAACAAAAATTAATTTTGTGCATGAACGTGAACGCAAGTTCAAAAGAAAATTTAAATAAAACTGTTCAAGTAAACTTGACCTGTGTGAACCAGCACTAATGAAACTAAAAATAATGTTTTTTATTTAACAGCCCCTTATTTATAATAAAATTTGGTTTTTGTTTTTATATATTGGTATTTCCACAGAAATGTCTACTTTTTGTCACGTAACGTCACCAACCATTTTTATTTGTTTCTCAAAGAATAATGAAAATATTATTTACTTTAACATTTGAAGAACGTGGTTCTAAAATACAAGAATAATTGCTAGGTGACGTGACGTGACAAAAAGAGAGATTTTCTGTGGAAGTGCCCATATGTATTTTAAAAGAAAAAATTTAATGCTTTTAAAATTTAATACTTATGTATATCGTCGGCTTATAAGGCAAACCTGCTAACTCCCTTTCAGTAAATTTTACAGGGGAGAAAAAAAACCTTTTTATATTTCATATTTGCAGCTTAAGAGAAAAACCAAAAATATAGTTGGTTTAACACACTTCAAGACTCAAATTGAAGAAAAACTACTTGTGGGTCGACGAGGCGTATCTTTACCTGCCACACGGCATCAAAATCTCAATTTACTTAAATAAAAGTGGATTTAGCAGGCTGGCATATTAAGGCGACGGTATTTGAATTATTAAACGTACTAGATGACCCGTGCGAATATTTGGCACCGTTAGTTGTCATTTTTGTAACATAAAATGAAAATAATTAATAGAAATTTTAGTAACTTCAATACATTTTAAAATATAATTTTTATCAATGAAAATGAAGAATATAACTGACTTAGTAATAAACGGCATTATAGTAAATAGCGGTATTGCCAGAATGGATTTTAATACATACTAAATTGTAGAACTGCATTGCTATTAAGCGACCCTGTATTACCACATTTGAACAGTATTATCATGCAGTTCTGTTAAGCGACCCTGTGTTACCACGTTTGAACAGTATTATCATGCAGTTCTATTGCAGTTCTATATAAAATATAATTTTTAGCAATGAAAATATTAATTTTTCAATTTCTAATTATTTTTCGTCATTAGTGTTAGAAATAAGCTTTAAAATGAGATATCATTCATTAAATTTGATGCGGTGGTATGGGAGATATTTGCAACCGACAAAAAAAAGTGCTTTAGAAATAATATATATGATAATTGTAATTGTTTAATTTGAAAAGTTTTTAAATGAATTTATAATTAATTTAAGGGAAGTTTTTTTTTTGCATTTTAAGATTTTGTATCTGAAAGAAATTAAAAAACTAAATTATATTAAAGACTGCCATGTATTTATGTATGTACATATATTAAGTCCTCTTACTCCTATTAGGAGCAAAAGGCCGTTATTTATTCCAAAGAAACCAACTAACAAAATATTAAAGGCCGGCATACATAAATGTTCCCATTTGAAAATCAAACAAACAACAAAAATCAAATGCGTGTGTGTGAACGAAACAGTTTTGTACCCCCTAATGACATTGCACAATTTAAAAAGTGTTGTGAGAGTACAATAATTCCAAGAAATACACTGCAGACAAAACTTGTTTCCTTCAAAACCTTTCGATGAAGTAAACAATTTTTGCCTATACTCATTGTATTCGAAAATTACCTCGTGCAGCTTACGAGTATATATCCAACGTATTTGGGTTTGTGTAGTTAAGAAGTGATGATTTTTACATGGAAGTTACTGACCGGCCGTAGCCTTATTCTGTATTTCGGTTGGTTAAAGCTAAATCTCGATCGCTAAAATGCCTTAAGTGGCATATACACTTGCAATATTATTGTATACGATATTCGCCATATTATTTCCATTTTCTCCTATATTATTCAATAAGTCGCACAAAAGTTTCATTCATTCAATAAAAAGGTGAACATAACCTATACAAAAAACATAAACAGCATCGTACAATGTTGCCAACACATTTCACTTTCTATTCGTAGTGCAATAAAAATCAAAAGTCTTTTGATTGTTGCCAACATATTGTGCCACACTCGAATATCACATATACATTGGCGTTATAATTGTAGAATACGTAAAATTAAAAAAATATTATTGCAAGTGTATGAGCCGCTTTAGAGAAAACAAAATTTAAAAATTTTAGCGATGAATTAAGTTTCTATGGCATTGCAAAATTTAGCAGCGCACGTTACAGAATTGCATTCGTAGCCAAAAATCGCTAAATCAACTCTTAGATTTTTAGTGATAGAGATTTAGCTTTAGCGAATTTCAGAATACGGCTGCAGATCAGGCAAAAAAGGCCAAAGAGGGTGAGTAGAAAGATGTTTTACGCTTTCAAAAATAACTTTCAAAATCATAGGGAGCCTTCCACCTGTGGTGAAGGGTATAAAAAGAAAAAACAAATGGAAAATATTATTATTTGAATTTTTTTTTTGTATTTTTTTAATATTTTTTTGCTAACTTATCGTCTAAATAAATAACTTTAATATTTAAACCGTTGCTTACAATTCAAACATTTCCTTACTTATACCTTATGATATCAATATCATCATTTCGGTAACAGTTTTGTCATTCCGGGAACGATTGATCATGTCCGGGAACATTAATATTTTTTAATAAACTACGCATAAATTGAGCTTTTTTTTTACAAAATACATAGTTTATTTTATAACAGAACTTTTATTATTTTCATGTAACGTTAATTCGATCATAAGAGTTTTGAATATTTTGATTTTTCTAAAATTTTATGCACTTCTTAAATTTTTTGGCGTATTTTGCTTGAAAAGGAATTTGTATGTATTGTTTTTACTTATGTTTATATAATATAGATTCATAATAAACCCGTGTTATTAAACGATGCTTAAGTTATGTACTTTGTTTTGTTTTTGTTAATTTAATCAAACTAAGAAAAACGTTCTCGAAATGATGGTTTTCTGAAAGATATTCACTAAGAAGCAGTTGTATAAAAAAAGTTTAGAATTGTGTCAAAGTTTATTAATATACAAATTTAGCAAGAGTATAAACTAAGAGCCATCATTATAGCTTAACATTTTTTCTGGCATAAAATCAATCTTGAAATTTACAACCTTGGTGATTTAGAGCCACCTGCTTAATACAGGGTAAGACAAAAGTCATTGAACATCCGTTAATAACAAAAATTAAGCGCTTGTATCTTTTACTGAAACAGATACAAATTTTTTTTTCATTATTTTCCGCATTTGTAGTTGAGTTTACGAGTCGATGTTTCAAACTTCTCATTTACGCTCTCCCGATCTCGTTCGATATTATCTTGGCGACGTGCTTCAAGCATTTTTCCACTTCGAGATAAATCGTGATCACGCATTTCAGGTGTTAATATATTTTCTAAATTTTCGTTGGGTTTAAATTATAGAATGTTGAATCGCAAAACAAAGCTCAATAATTCAAGCACAGCCGCGAATAACGTTTTAAGTTACAAAATAATAATTTTTCAGGAGAGTAAAAAAACGTTTTTTGACAGGCAGCATTATTTGTTTTAAATTTTTTTTTATTATTAAAAATAATGATAATAAACACTTTAATGCAAAATGCTTTTAAAACATTATCCCGCACTGCAAAACCATTTCGGTTTCATCATTTTGTTAGTAACTTGCAATGTTCTTCTACTGGTTGACACTTTGTATGCCATTTTGAAGGCGTTAAGGTGCATAGTTTTGGTTGATTTGATGTTTAAACTGTGTAAGAGGGTAAGGCAAACGGTTATCTGCAAGAAAACAGTTTTTGCAAAATGTGGCGTTTACAACGTTATTCGCGGCTGTGCTTCAATTCTTGCTTGTTCCTCCTGAAACTGCCTAAAACTTAAAAAAAATATTTCAAAGGACAATTTTCAGTGACTTACGGTTACATTCGTTTCGATTGATTAACTGGAATACGGTACTTAGGGCAACCGAAATTGGCATGATTTGTTCTTTGCCTAAAACGATCACAGTTCTTTACGGGTTTCGTTTTTTGTCAGAAAAAATTCAAATAAATTTATTGAGTACCAATTTTTTTACAATAAACGCTCAACATTTTCCACAACTCATGAATTTTTAAATAATAAAATTCAAATTTTCAAAAACTTTTTCTTTATAAGACTAATGGCCGATATCACCAATTTATTTAAATATCAATTTATGTTTGAAATTCGTTTTTCATGTTTAATAAAACTTAAATTAAATGAAAAACTGTATTTTAATCAGTGTTCGAAAATAAACAGTACATTATTTAGCGTTCGGCTCACACACCTAAGAACGATATCTATTTTTTTAATGTTTGTGTAAACATACACAAATCTTAATACCGATCGTAACTATTTTCAAGAAAGAACCGAACATTATATTCGGTTAAAAAACAGAACAATTGTAGTGATACTGTAGAAAAACATTATATTTTAATGTTCTATAATGTTTTTTTCGTGTGTGTATTTTGTTTTTGTAAAAAATGTTTGGTTTTTTTTATCAGCAAATAGCGACGAACATTAACGAGCCGAACCGAACACATTGAAGTTCGTGGATTTTCAAAAAAAAACCGAACGGAATTTAATGTTCTCATCATTTGTTGAGTATGATGAAAACAGCATTATTTTTGTGTTCGAAAGATGACAAACAGGGAAACGTTATTTTTTTAATGAATTTCTACACAAACACTATTAGCGTTTGTGTTTTCGACAAATCTACCGAACCGAACATTAAATAACGATATTTAGTGTTTATTTTCGAACACTGATTTAAATATGAATTGATATTTAAATAGAATTGGTGAAATTGGCCAAACAAATTTTTCATTGAAATTACTAAACTAGCAGCCAGTTGATTAAATCCATTAAATTTGCCAATATTAAGCAAAATTAGTTATCAATTATAATTTTATAAAGAATTCTCTCTTACGTACAACAACATTTGAAACAAAAACAAATTCTAAAGAATGAATTCTTTCGATATCGGGAAATAGTCAGTTACTTTTTTTTTTTTTTTTTGCAAAAACTTATAGTTGTCCATCTTTCCTTCCCAAATTTTTAAGACAAATTTAAATCTTTAAGAAAGAAATTTATATCTCCAACATTTAGCAGTGAATAGAATTTGTAGATTCAATGCTTGCAGTCGATTAAGCGTCAAATTTAAAGTTTATCAAAATTAGCAATTTGTTCAATAATAAATTCTATAAAGGTACAACTCATAAATTTACAATAACAAAATTTATATTTAAATTGTAGGAAAATATAAAAATAACGCAAAAAGTCGCTATAAAATTAACATATTTTTTTTTTAACAAAATGACAGCAAAAAAACATCGATTTAGTAGATGTCGTCATTGTCAGCAATTTAAGAGTATAAAGCGACAAGCTGGGGGACGAAGTTTCTTCTTGTTGTTTTGGATTTTCGTTGCTGTTAAAATTAACTGAAATTTATGAACAGAATATGAGGAGGCTTGTAAGAAGCGAACAGTGGTGCAGTTTGTAAGAAAAATTAAAAAAAAAAAATATATTAAATTTGTAGGCAAAGTAAGTTAAATTTGTAGCGAAAGTGAATTAACTCCTTTCTAACTTTGGCGAGAACTTCTCGCATCGGTGCTTTTTAAAGAGGACGGTCCTTTTTTTTTTTGATACGATGTCCTTTAAGATTTTTAGTGAATTGTCCTTTTGTTAGATTATGACTTCTTCTTTAAACTCAAAAACTATAAGTATTATTTTCGCAAAGCCCCAAAATTTCAACATTTATAGAGCAAAACACACTGGTCAACATTAATGTCAGCGTTAGATTGAATTAGCACTTTAAATTTAAATGAATTGCACGCAAAGGTAATGTGTTTTTACCAATGGTTATTAAAACCACAAGAAATGCCGAACTTGGTTCGATGGAAAAATAAACAGCCGCTGTTCTACAGAATAAATTGTAGACAGAAGTTTGGCTGAAGATGGTAGGTCTGCCAATGCCTTTCGAAAATCCAGAGTAATATCGGACTAAGGAATTAAGGGTTTTACGATGCCTTTAAGTAATACAACGATATGGAGTTAAGATGAAAAATTGTATCCATAAAAAAAAGAAATCATAGCGGATGGAATGAAAGATTTTCCATAGTAACTTTTTTGTAAAAGTAATTTTTTTATTCGTTATTCTCATCGATTAATGGAATAATTTTTTAGATTTAATCTTTTGATCGAACGAAAAAAAAACAATTATTTGAATTATTCGCTAATTTAGCGTTTTTTTTTTTTTAAAGGGCTAAGGAAAAAAATCGGCCATTTTGAAATTTAAAAAGCGCTAATTCTCGAGCCAAAGGCGCTAAATTATCATGGCTGTCACATATATCGTGTGATTTTTTAAGAGCAATAGGAAAGTTAAAAAAAAAACACATAAAATTCAGAAAAATGCATGAAATCTTTATTTGAATCGATAGTACGGTCCATATAATTTAATGTTTGAAGATTATTTCATGCAAATGTTGACCGTGACTGCGCCTCAAATGGTCCATCCGCTAAGTCCAATTTCGGCATACTCTTTCCAACATTTCGGCCGGTATCTCATGAATAAATGCTTCAATGTTGTGTTCCAATGCGTCATTTGAAGCGGGCACGTGTGCATAGACATGAGCTTTAACATAGCCCCACAAAAAATAGTCTAAAGGCGTTAAATCGCACGATCTAGTCGGCCCATTGACCGGTCCCGAACGTGAAATAAAATGTTCACCGAACTCGCCTCTCAAAAAGTCCATTGTTAAGCGTGCTGTGTGGCATGTGGCACCGTCTTGTTGAAACATGTGGCTCTTGCATTTTGGGTAAAAAAAAGTTGGATATCATCTCACGGTAGCGCTCACCATTCACAGTTACGTTTCGAATCACATCATCTTTGAAGAAGTACGGTCCAATGATGCCACCAGCCCATAACCGCACCAAACTTTGACTTTTTCTGGATGCATTGGTAGCTCTTGCAATGTTTCTGGCTGATATTCACTCCAAAATCGACAATTCTGCTTATTAACGTACCCATTGAGCCAAAAATGAGCTTCGTCGCTGAACACAAGAAGCGCGCGATGAACTTTCTTAACAGAGCACGCATTTTGATAATAAAATTCAATAATTTGCAAGCGTTGTTCGTTTGTAAGACGATTCATGGTTAAATTTTAGACCAAACTGAAGATGTTTGACAGTGAAACAAAACACGAAACGTGCGCCAGCTGTTTAAACCAGTGTTGCCAAAAAGATAATAGCTAAAAAATCACACGATATTATATATTTTTTGAGTATTATTAAGATACAGCTTCTTGTTTTATGCTTATTTCGACTACAGTCAAGAATGATAGAAATATGATTCTCGGCTAGATGACTTAGTCTGTGGACGGCAAGGGTTGCCAAGTTTAAAATTCTATCTTGAGTTTATCAGCTTGAAATTTAATTTAAATTTTGTTTTCGCGATGGCGTAATCTCTGTTTCTATGTGGCCGTTTACATTGTGCGATTTTTGGCGCTGCGATTCTTACTTATGGGTGAGAGGGGAGAGTGAGGAATTATTTCTACAAACAAAATAAAAAGCAATACATAGTAAAAACAAAACTAAATAAATCATTTTCAAAACACGTTTTTACGCTTGTTTTGTTTTCATATGTACGATTAAAAATGGTATATTAAAGCATGCAAAAGAATGAAAAGACACGTCAAAACTATTTGTTTTATTTTTGCCCATTTTTAAAACGACTAAAAAATTTCGAAAATTATGGTACATTTTACACAGCGTTTACATTTGACAGTACTGGCAAGACAGTAAGAAAATACATATTAGTTGCCAATAACACTTCTAACTGTCTTCGTGACGTAGTTCACTTTTAAAAATATGTCAAACGTGAATGTTGCAGCGCAAGTTCAGCTTAACGTATTTTGTATAAGCTAAACAAATTAAAAAAAAAGCTGAAAATAACTTTATGGTGTGAACAAATATAAAACTTAATTAAAATATAAAAAATCAAAGCAAATTATGTTGAATTTTTTTTACATTTTGATTTTTTTTCTCTTTCGCTCACAAAACTTAAGATTACTGTTAGCAAATGTCAAATCACTGTCCAATTTTACTGTCTGCAAAAATTGCTAGACAGTAGACAAGACAGTTGGAAAAGTGTGCATGTATTAGTGAAAAGGTTTGCAAGAATTGCTACTGTCTTGCCAGTACTGGCAAATGTAAACGCCAGGTTATAAACGATTCCGAAATATTTCGTTTGTTTTCAAACCCTGCTTTAATTCCAAATTACTGCTGCTATTTGTATTAAATTTCAAATTAATATCAAAAAAGGTAAGAGAATAACTTTCTTTTAGTGTCTAGAAAGATCTCAAATTTTAAAACCCTCTATAAATATAAACTGCTGTTCTTCACCGTCTACATAAACATATTCAGTTGTATAAAGTTTAGCAACATTCACTTTTTAATTTTCATAATTTCTATACTGTTTGCTAGTTTTAACACTGCTTGTAATGTTGCTTCTTCAGCTGCTGTTGTTGTTGTTAAATTATGAGTAAAACTAAAAGATGACTGTCGTTGGCAACATTTCCACTACATATTTTGAACAGCTTAAACGCCTGGCTTGTGTAGTAAAGTAACGCCCATTAAGTTTACAAAACTTTTATGATATTTTTTTTTATTTAGTTGCAAGTTAAAGTTTCAAACTATTTTTAATCAAAAAAAGTAAAGTATAAACATACAAATATTGAGAGAAAAGTTGTGTTAAAAAAAGCACGTTATTTGATTAACAGGAAGTGAAATGTTTTTCTTTCCTGACAGGTTTTTAATAATTATGTATTTGGTTTTCTTTCAGAGAAACTTATGAAAGTTTTACTAACCTAAATAAACAAATTAGATTCCTAGTCTGCTAGTGGATTAACAAAGAACAAAAATTATGTCCTTTTTAATATAGAAACTTTTGAAGATTAATTTTCGCTGTGCACACTATTCTGCTGCAGAAAGACTTATTTGAGTTAGTTAAATTAAATTAATTATCTTAAAATTTTAACCCTATTAAACATACTTTTATAAATAATGTTCTCAAATTAACGCAATAATATGTTGGCAACCTTAAAATAAAAACTCCAATCCATCATTTGATAGTTTAGGGTTAGCTGGCTAATGATCATAAACGAGTTTTCGTTGAATCGATTAATGGACATTTTTCGAGCAAACTCATACAAAACAAGTAAGAAAGTTCCCAGCGGGAAAAAGAAGGAGTACGGAAGCCTTCTAGAAGGCCTTTGTACTCGTTCTTTTGGATATACAAGGCCTGCTCGCTCCATTCCATACTCATATCTTTTTTACACACGTTGGAATTACGGATAAGGCCTTCCGCTTTCGCTTCTCTAGCAGGTACATAAAAACTCAGTTAGCCAGGGGTTAAAAGTAACGTTGAAAATCAGCTGATTCATTTTGTTGTATGTAAAGCAAATAGATAAGAATGGTAACGGCATCAAAAAAATAATTATTTTACTCGTGCAAAAAAACAATACAAAAAATGTTTTTCCTTCTCTACTCCCTTCTCATAGAAGCGAGTGTGGAAGGTGTATCTTATCTCTTATACCAAAGAGCCGAGGCCAACTATGAGGCATTCTTCAGCAGTTAGATAAGAATAGTAATTTAATCAAAAAAATTTTAAAGCAGGCCTTTGAAAAGGCCTGAAGTAAGAAGGTCTTCTGAGTTTTCCCGCTGGCTATCGTCGGTCAAGAGAATCATGCTTATGTGTATGAATAAAGATCAGCTTGAAAGCTTGTCAGAGGAATATATTGCCCCTTACCTCCCCTTAGGGTCCTATTTTTAAAAAACTGCATTGCTTATGCGTCCATGTTTCTATTTGTGATTAAAAAGTTATTAATTATATTCTCTCGTTCTCTGGGGTAAGTGTTTAGGTGTTTCACTTTCGAATTATTTTAAGTACGAATCGGGATTAAAACAAACTAAGAAATTTCTCAAGCAAGCACAGTTTGAGATTAATTTTATGTCACTTTTAATTAAGTTGATTCCGCTTTCACATTATTTTAAGTACGGGGTACTTCAATAAACCGCACTTGAATCAAGCATTCTGTACTTGATTTAAGAAAACCCGTACTTACCATACAATTGAAACCGTTTCAGCTTTATTTAAGTACGGATGGATTGATTTGTTTTTTCAGTGCAGGTAGTGTACACTGTCTTTTTTGGGTAATTAGAACTGGCTTCCTAGATCGTCAACAAGCCCACAGACACCCGTTAAATTAAACGCTGCCTCGACAAAATTAACCCACTAACCGGTTATGGAAATTTTCGACAAATAAAAATGTGTATGTGCCAGCACAACGGTGAAACCCATTTGGTCGATATGTTATTTTAAACTATTTAATGATTCACGATTTTTTTGTTTGTTTGTTGTTTGTTTTGTTGAGTGCATTGTTGTTTGTTTTGTTGAGTGCTCCGGTAGTGGGCTAACTGGAAGCAAGCTAGTCTACCAGCGCCGGGATTGCGGGTTCGATTCCCGACAGAGACTCTGTTTTCTTTCCTGCAGACAAGCGTAGAGCTTTGCGGGATTAGCTTAGTGAATTATAAATCTTGTGTTAATTGTAAAACACCCTTTATTTTCATTTAAACACAAGTTTTCTATGTATATAAATATTTTTGTTTGATATTTTTGCTATTTGAAATGTTCTTCTGATTAAAGCAAACCAACGTTAGTTCTGCTATAAAATTACTTATAAAATATAATAAAAAATTTTTCATGAAATTCTCTAGTATTTAAGATGAAAAAAAGTTTTTAATTAAACGTACATTTATACAAATTTCCATTTAAACACATTTTTAATTTAAAGAAACTGTCAACTAGTACTAAAATAATATCTAACAGTAGGGGACAAAACGAAATTGATCGGTTTAACTAATCAAATTGTATAACTTCTACTAAACTCAATACTCATTTAAGGCCAGTTTACACGGTAAATAAAAATTCTCTCCGTGTTTAAAAGAAAAAAAGATTTTAAGCAAGATTTTTAAAATATCGAAAGTTATATTTTTTAATTTTTTTTTTTTTTTGATTAAACATATTCTATGATCTTGATTTAAAAAAAAAATTTTTAAATTGATAATAATAATTTATTTGGTTCTTTTTAGTTTTTTTTTTTTGTAAAATATCCTTGAAAACGTCAATTATCTATAAAAATTTAAATGATTCGATATTCAAAAAAAGCTGAGAATTCCCGAATTTATATTTTAGATCTAGAATGCTTTTTCTTTAGTTTTATAGCAAATTAAAAAATTTTTATGCGTTTTTAATAGTTTTTAATATCCGAAACTAGCTGTAAATTTTCCATGTCTAGTTCGAGACTAGAAAAATAAGTTGATATTTTATCTAAAATAAACAAAAAAATCTAAAAAAATTTTGAAGCTATTTAGAGCTTTTGAAAAATATCTATGTGATATAATCATCTTTAAGAAATTGCCAGTCGAAATTAACTTGAAATTCTCCATTTTTTATTTTATTTAAAACAATTTTTCATAGTTTTCAATAATCAAGATTCCAAAATAAAACTTTTAACAAATGTTCGAAAATTCGAATATAATTTCGAAAATTCGAATATAATTTCGAAAATTTAGTTTTTACTCGTAAATCATAATATTTAATTGTTTTTTAAATAAAAGTATATACATTTTAGTGTTATCAAAATTTTGTATTTTCTAGAAATTTATGAAAACAAAATGATAAATTTTTTTTTATATTTTTAACGTTAAATAAAATTTGAAAGATTAAATGCCATTTAATAAAGTTTTTAATGTTCGAAACGAAGAATATTCTTTTTAGCGACTATATGAAAATTTTAATTTGTATTTCTACTTAAAAAAAATCAGTAGTTTGAATTGTTTTAGTAAAAATTAACACATTACTTTTTTGCACTTCCGAAATGCGAATTTTGGAAATTAATTATCTTGCGCGAAAAACCTGAAATTTTCAATTTAGTTTTTTTTCAATTACAAATTATTTTCACACTTAATTTCTCTAGCAAAAGTAACGAAGAACTTGACCGCACTGTAGTGCAACAGACTAGACTCTGCGGCGGGTAATGAAACCGCTGCCATTGCTCTGATAGATTAGCTTACTAGCAATTGCATACCGGGACAATTTACTTTTCATTTAAATTGTTTTTTAATAAATGAAAATGTTTAATTTTTTTTGATGCTGCTGTAAAAGTATAAAAATAAAGTTTAAAATTTGTTTGAATATTTTTAGAAAATATTTACTTTGTTTAAATTATTTAATTTTACTGCTAAATATTATAAATATTTTTTTTTAATATTTTTTACAATTGAAATTATTTATACTTAAAAAGATATTAAATAAAAAAAGTTCTAGTAGTAAAAATATGTATGTGTTAAGTTAAAATAAACAGAGTCTTGTTTCTGGTTATGGTGAATCCGTGATACACTTCGCCAAGAATTCAAATAACATTTGTCTAAAATACACATAAGAACATGGCAGAATATTGGAGATATGGTCAATTATGGACGAATCTTTAAAAATTTTACAACTTTATAGGTCGATTACGGATGACAACTGTACTGAAGTTGAGTTGCCAAGCAACGAAATCAGGCATTTATATATAAATTGAAAAATTATATAATTAACATCAGCGGCCTTGCCTGATTTTAGATCTATTGCCATCTTTAATCGACCCTCATTACTTTGTATCATATCATATGTGACTATCAGGCCTGTTAATTCCGATCGAACGTGAAAGCAATTTCGTATTTTTCTACAATCCAAAATCGTAATTTTTAAAAAGTTAAAACAAATTCGATCAGAATTGCAACTACGGAATTAAAACCATATCGATCAGAATTTTGAAATTGTTATGGCGATTTTCTCAATGTATCGAAAAACTTTCTATTACTTAATGTCAACATAAATTTATTGGACCGATAAACTGTCCGTTTACGATGTTGGGTTTCTCAATGTACCGACAAAAAACAAAGTTTTCAGCCGGCAACGCCACTCAATATACATGTAAAAGTTGGGAGTCAGCTGATTGAATGATGAGTGCCGGTTAGCTTTGAGACAAAATAGAAGCAAATGAGATATTGAGAAATTTCTTTAATGTGCAGTTTTTCGTTGGGAAAAAAGATAATCGGCTAATGAGAAAATGGCCATTAGTGTAACAAAAGAAAAGACAAACTTAATGTGCCCTCAGTCACCTTTTATGTTGGTGTAGGCATGAAAATGTAATCAAGCATTGCAATTTATTTAACACATCAAACACTTTGAAACTTTAAAGCAAATTTGTTGGAATTTTAACAAAATAAAAGAAACTAAAAAAGATGTTTATTCTTTTTTGTTATAAAATGATAGTTTTTTTATTTTGAGTATTTAGCAAATTCTTATGAACAACTAAAATTTATTTAATTTCCATTGGAATCCCTTGAAATGACACCAATCTTAAAGGACACTTAGATCTTTCCTTAAACTACAACTTAAAATATCTGTTATTAAGCCTTGTAAGACTTAAATAACTCAATAAAATAAATCACCTTTCAAATTATCTTGACCTTTAAAGTCTTAATACAGACATCCTCGTCTTATCCTTTTGTTTTTTTTTTGTCCTTAAACATTAGGAATTACGAACTTAAATTCCTTAAAGAACGACCTTTATTTCATATTTGTTTTTCTTTTGTGCATTAAATTTTCATTTTGTTAGAATTCAACAAAAGAACTGTAAGGAAAAAAGGAAAATATGCAAAAGAAAAAAATTATCATAAAAAGAAACATAACAAGAAAACGTAAAACAAGAAAAGTTTTCTTTCTCATGAACTCAGCCAGTAGACAGAGGCAGTTTGTCTCATTGTCTCTTTGGCAGGAAAACAATGATAGAAACTACAACAAAACAACAGCCAAATGTTGCAATAACTTTGTATTTTTACAACAACATGAACCTGAACTTGTTTCATAAACAACTGCTGTCTTGTGCGTTTATTTCGAATACACTGATATAAATACAGAATATGAAAAGTTGTCAGTTTGTTTGTTGTTTCTTTTCTTGTTTTACATCCTGGTCGTCAGCAACATCATTTTGAGAAAACAATTTAAAAAAATAAATACATAAAGTTATTACTTGAGAAACTTTTTAAAGTTTCTTATGACAATAATAAATGTAATCTAAAAAAGAAGGAAAGTATAGTCGGTCAAGGCCGACCATATGATACTCTACACCACAATATATAAAAACAAAATATGTACACGCAGAGAAAAAATATGGTTGGGCATGGTTACTGGACCAACACTATGTTAAATGTAACAACATATTGTTGATGTACACAAATAATTGTTAGTTTTATTAAATATCAGCAATATTATACACACAAAAAAAAAATCATGGGTAAAATTACATAAAAATATGGTATAAAATTAACTAAGCGCAAGGGTAGCATGGCAGTATCTAAGTTTCTTAGTTAATAAAACGTTTAACTTAGGTAATTTCTATGTTCGAAAAAGTATCTAAGTATTTTGTTAAAATTACTAAGAAACTTTGAAAATTTACCAATGATAGCAAATTAAGTTTAAATTTATATTTTAGAAAAGTTATCTAAGTTAAATTTTGTACAAGAACATAGATTTTAGGTAAATTTACTACTTTTTTTTTAATAAAAAATAATTTTTTAAAAAAACTCTATGTACTTTTTTTTAGTTACATACTTTAAATAAAATTAACTACATTTTTAATTTCATTATATTTTATTTATCAATTCATAATGTGTACCATTTAATTTAATGATCTACTGACACTTTTATATTAATTTTAACCTGTGAGCCCATGACTGCCCATAGTTTCCTAATAGGGTAAAATCTGGAAAATTTTTGCCTCTTCCTTTGCAAGGAATTTGTGTGAAATACTTATTGTAGCTTGAGATGCGAACAATTAGGATTACATTAATAGGGATTAAAACTAATTTTGTCTTTGAACTCCATATTGAGCCAGCATCGTGTCGTCCAAATTAATCATCTTCAATAAAAGTAATAAATGATTATTGGTTTTATTGTTAATATATATTCTGTCTTATTTTTAAAAAGTTCAGAGGAGTTCCTTATCTTATGTTAATAATACTTACTTACATACGTTTTATTTTTATCCTTGGTGGAATAGTTTTTAATTTAGTTTTTTTTAACTTTATATTTAAAAATTCTAAATTCAAATTTATATTTGAATGTTTTTTTTTCACATCTGAAAATTCTAATTAAAAAATAAAATAAACATGCATACATACATATAATAAAAAAAATTCGAAGAAGATACCTAACCCAATTAGTAATATTAACAACAATTTTTGGCAATACTTATTGTATAAATTACCAATTATTTAAGACAATAAAACTTAGTTTTTTCTTTTTATATAAAAATAAATTACCTATGCACGCCTTGGTAAAATTACCTAAATTATTTTTTTGTGTGTAGTTACTGTAAACATATCAATGTTTATCGCAATTATAAATTTGAGTATTGTTGACCGAAAAATAATTATTTTTCTAACAACTAAATTATGATAACTTTCAAAACATATTATATTACACACAACCATATCATGATATTTAAAAGCCATAACATGATAACCTTTTATACATTTATCATACTATGTTAAAGATCCAATCAAACTATTTTTACTCTAATCATATTATGTTAGCGCTATTTGTAAAATAATTTAGAATCTGTTGTGTCGTTTATTTTATATGTGAGCGGTTAAACAATTTAAAGATTAATTCCCTTAAAAAAATAAGCTTAAAAAATTAAAATATTAGCGGAGTTCATTCAGTATTAGTGATGTATGTAATAGTGCAAATGCAAACTATCGTAGTTTTTTTTTGAAAAATCCAACAACAAAATACAAAGAGATTTCGTTATATTATATGTTACGATATGTCTGTGGTTTTCATGGGCAACCGCGTATGTCTTAAAACAAATTTTCAGGAAAGTCGAAAAACCATTCTAAATCAAACTATGGGCTGGGTTTTGCACTTTTTAAAGTTTGTCATTACGTTAAAACATCGGAATTGATCAATCTTTTTGAAAAAATTTTTAGAAACAAAAAAATTAGGCAATATGGCATCAACATCTCAAAATCGGAAAATTGGACACACGCGGTTACCCATGAAAACCACAGATTTTGCACTTGCTTTTTTGTCCAGCCTTATATTAAACTCCGCTCTTTGATTTACGCTAAGAAAAATTGTTAAAAGCCACAAAATAAAAAATCAATCCAAAAAAAAATTTCAATTTATTTTGTATTTTTATGACAGTTATGAAAGGTTCTGTATCATAATATGATTGCTTCTTAATTAATTATGATTAACATGATGATAATATGATTAATTTCTTAGCTTATTATGGTTAACATGATAATGATATGATTGCTTCTTAACTTAGTATGATTAACAGAGTAATAATATGATTAAGGGGAAAATTTTATGATGTAAAATTACGAGTATATTTAGTCATAATAGCATTCAATGATAATCTTAATAGGGTGACTACAATCATAAATCTTATTACAATATGTTGCTCTAAGAATATGTTTACCACAACCATGTTTTTACTTTGCGTGTATGATGGAATAAATATTACGGCTTTAAGTCTGTTCTCATATTCCGGGCGTCTTGCGGCTAATGCTCACTTCAAACGAATAACCTGCGTTTGGTTCAGGTCTCTGTGATCACCTGATCCGATTTCAACAGCTCCCTGTTAATATAAAGAATTTGCTAAGCGCCATAGATAATTGGCTTCGACGCTGATTTAGTTGGTTCACATACTGTTTCTTTCGCTTTCGGTTGCATTAATTTTTAATCGCCAGAAATAAATCAATACAAGAGACCTTTTTTGTAGTTTCAACAACTTTTTGGACATGCAGAATAGTTGTTCAATGTCTTTCGGCTTGCTTTTAAATAAGTCCTGCTGCTTGCAAATGTTTTGATGCTTGAGTGACTATTAAGGCTCAACCATTATATGCATAGCCTTGCTTAACCTACTGTCAAAAATTAACAAAAAGTCTCTCAAATGTACTTAAGAAAACAAAAACAGAATAAAACAAGTAAGAGAGTATAGTCGGTCAAGCCCGACCATATGATACCCTACACCACAGTATTAAAAAACAAATCATGCTTATATGTCCATATAATTATGGATTTATCTATGTTTATAAACTTCATGAAAATCGGTTTGAAAGTTTGTAAGAGGCAGAAATTGCCCCCTGCCTCCCCTTGTGGTCCAATTTTTTCAAAAGTGTATAGCTAATGTGTCCCTATAAATATGGATCTATCTATGTTTTAAATTTCATTAAATCGGTTTGAGAGGCTGAAATTGCCCCTATCTCCCCTCGTGGTCCGATTTTTTTAAAAATTTATACATTTTGTGTCCATATAGATAAGGTTCTATTATGTTTTAAATTTCATTAAAATCGGTTTGATAGTTTCTGAGAGGAAGAAATTTCCCCCTATCTTCCCTCGTGGTCCTACGATTCGGCCCATTTCTTGTGCCAATAAGAACCTATGACCCAAATTTGATCAAATTATCTCCAAAATTGCGACCTGTTCTTTGCGCACAAGCCTGCCAGCCAGCCAGCCAGCCAGCCGGACGGACATCGTTAGTTCGACTCAGAAAGTGATTCTGAGTAGATCAGTATACTTTAAGGTTGGTCTAGGACCAATATTTTAAGGCGTTACACACATCAGCACAAATGCATAATACCCTCTCCATTATTGTGGTTTGGGTATAAAAACATTTGATTCCGTACGGAATGTGCGATTCGATTCGCACCTTGTTTAAGCGACATTGCGATTGCGACAAAATTTGACTTAAACGAAGAAAGAATTAAAAAAACTTTGTTCCTTGCATTATTTGGTTTAAGTCCCCATTTACATTATACGATTTTTGTCGTTGCGATTGTTTTCTTTTCTTCTTTGAAGTCGGTCTGATATTAACATTGTTCGATTTTTGTCGTAACAACTTTTTCTGTGCCACCGAACTTAACAATGAGAGAGAGACCAATGAGCGAACAAAGCGAATCGAAGAGTAAGAATCGCAACAATAAAACTCGTTTAATGTAAATGGGGACAAAATGAAAGGAAATTCGAGCTCTACACCAGTGATGTTAACTTTTATTTTTTCATTACCGTACGGTCCTCTAAAAATGACCGTTTTTGAGAAGAAATTACCGTACGCAAATGTTTTTTAATTTAAACATTCGTAGCAGTATTCAAAAATTATTTACTTAAATTTTAAATGTGTTTTATGAAAAATTTTTAATGAAAATCTTTGTTTTGAAATACATTTTAAACCAAAATTATTGTATTTTTATCAATACGAAAGTAAAAACATCATATAAATAAAAGTCTAACGTTACTGACAGACTGATTCATCATCGCACAGCCTAAACGACACATTCCTCTTTTTTTCATGCCGTTGAAAATAAACACTCAAAAGTTAAAATCATAAATACTTCATATACATTGATATTACCGTATTTTAAATGAAATTTCCTTGCTACCTTTTGGGGCTCAAAATTACCGTAAAAAAGGGTAATTACCGTACGGTTAACATCACTGCTCTACACCATATAAGTTACTGAAGACACATACCATGTGTACAAAATACCACATCTGTTGTGAAGCATTTTTAAGTTATACATCTAATATGTTTTTTTCTAAATTCCTACAATAAGCAAAAAATGCTCTTAAACACTATTAGGGGATAAAAAAATGTACTTTATTTTAGCAAAAAAAAAAAGCAGTTTGAATATTTAAGCATCTTCCAAAACTCTTCTTACATTAAAACTGAGAGCTCTTAGTAGCAATTGGCAAATTTTTCTAAATATGACAAAGTAGACATTGCAAACAAGTTTAGATTGAATTTTTGCCTTTTAACCATTTGCAAGATTTATGAAACTTTTAACAAGACAGCAACAATAAATATTTCTGTTGAAAATCCAACTACAATGACAGCAAACAGAATATGCATTTTAATACTTTATATGCAAGTGTGCAGTTTTAAAGATATGCCAGCAACAAACATAAATTTTTGTTTTATATTTCTTTTACTATGGCAAACGATATAAGCCAATAGTAACAGCAAAAACTAGAGAACGCAGTAAAATGCATTTCGTTATTAAAACTGCTGCAACTTTAACAGCCCTTTACTGTTCTCCTATTTTGGTTTGTTAAATTTTAAGTTAAAATTTATGAAAAAAAAAGTTTTTTTCTGTCATTTATTAAGATGTTAAAAACTTTTTTAAAAGCTTTTTTTATTCTTAGTAATTTTCATATTGTTTTCTTCTTGTTTGTTTTTACGCGAGTTCGCTTTCGTGATGTGATGCCCTCGAGCAAAAGACGGTTGACATTTTCAAAAGTGTAAATTTGATTTTTTTTCTTAACTTTGCTCTGCTACGCTCTTAAAAATAAAGCAATAACAAAACAACACTGTTTCATTAATATTCATACACACATACTGTGTTAGTAAATATTGATAATAGCGATTTCCGCAATGCATGTTGCATTTTTTAAAAAAGCCTAATGGATTTTAAGGCACAATATTTGTAAAATGCAATAATATTTTTTGGAATATTTGCTATAAAAAGCAAACTTTTAAAAAATTTTCTATCAATAGAAAATTTTCTATAAAAAGCAAATTTTTAGAAAATATCCTATAAAAGCGAAATGTTTAGGAAATTTCCTATAAAAAGCAATTTTTTAGAAACTTTCCTATAAAAAGCAAATTGTTGGAAAATTTCCTATAAAAAGCAAATTTTTAGAAAATATCCTATAAAAGCGAAATGTTTAGGAAATTTCCTATAAAAAGCAAATTTTTAGAAAATTTCCTATAAAAAGCAAAGTTTATGAAAATAACCAATAAAAGCAAATGTTTAGAAAATTTCCTATAAAAAGCAAATTTTTAGAAAATATCCTATAAAAAGCAAATTTTTAGAAAATTTCCTATAAAAAACAAATTTTTAGAAAATTTCCTATAAAAAACAAATTTTTAAAAAATTTCCTATAAAAAGCTAATTGTTAAAAAATTTCCTATAAAAAGCAAATTTTTAGAAAACTTCCTATAAAAAACAAATTTTTAGAAAATTTCCTATTAAAAGCAAATTTTTAGAAAATTTCCTATAAATAGCTAATTTTAAGAAAATATCCTATAAAAAGCTAATTTTTAGAAAATCATATAAAAAGCTAATTTTTAGAAAATAGCCTATTAAAACCGATTTTTTAAAAAATTTCCTATAAAAAGCCATTTTTTTTTAGAAAATTTCCTATAAAAAGCAATTTTGTAGAATATTTCCTATAAAAATCTAATATTGAAGAAATTTATAAAAAAAATTTTAATAAAATCCAATTTTTGCAAAATTTCCCATAAAAAGCAAACTTTGCCAAACCTTCCCAAAAAAGCAAATGTTTGCGAAATTTTCATATTAATTTTTTTTTGTATATTTTTAAAAAAGAATCTCTTTTCGGAAACTGTGTTTATCATTAGTTTCCATTTAACATAACAGAGCTGGTTTAATAGACGTATGTATGTATATGTGCGTCCAGATCACTGGCACTAGGATGGAAAAACATTTCTCCTAGCTGAAAAAGTATTTTTAATTTTTATTTCTTTATGAGTTATTTTTTGCTCGCATTTGTACCTTTTTCGCTGTCGTTTTGCAATTAAAGTAAAAATATAAAAAAAAACCTGAAATATTTTTTATGCTCATGAATCCAGTTGACCGCAATGAAATAGTTAACAGCAAAACGGATGTAAAACACTTAAATGTGCAATGTGAAGGATGTGTAGTAAAAAAGGACAACTAGCAACTTCCTTTTCACAATTTTTAAGAATACAATAACAAAATGTGAAATAATTTTTCCTTTTTTTAGTCGCTTCGTAGCTTTTCATTTAATTGTCAATGGCGCTTTATTATATGTATTCATTCCTCAAAATATGATCGTTTACAACTCTTGCCCTATAAGTCGGAAGACTTTTTCGGAGAAGTGATTCAAGTTACCAAGCTACTTTTGAAAGGTTTCCAATAAATAAAAAAAATGTTCGATACGTTTCCTATAAATAGCAAAAGCTTCCTTTTAAACCAAACTACTTTTGAAGGTTTTCTATAAATATAATTTTTTTTTAAAGTTTCCTTTTAATAGAAAATTTTTGGAATGTTTCATTTAAAAAACCTAATTTTTAAAAATTTTCTATAAAAAGCAAAATATTGGAAACTTTTTTAAAAATAAAACTTTTTATTATAAGGAAAATTAAAAATTTCCTAAACAAAGCAAAATTTTGAAAAATGTCCTATAAAAAAATTTTTTTTTTAAAAATGGCCTATAAAAAGAAAAATTTTGAAAAATGTCCTATTAAAGAAAATTTTTGAAAAATTCCCAATAAAAAGCAAATTATTGAAAAATTTCCTAAAAGAGCAATTTTTGAAAAATTTCCAATAAAAATTAATATTTTTGAAAAATGTCCTATAAAAAGAAAACTTTCCTATAAAAAGGAAATTTTTGAAAAATTTCCTATTAAAGAAAATTTTTGAAAAATTTCCAATAAAAAGTAAATTTTTGAAAAATTACCTATAAAAAGCAAATTTTTGGAAATTGTCCAATAAAAAGCAAATTTTTGAAAAATGTCCTATAAAAGAAAATTTTTGAAAAATTTCCTATAAAAGAAAATTTTTGAAAAATTTCCTATAAAAGAAAATTTTTGAAAAATTTCCTATAAAAGAAAATTTTTGAAAAATTTCCTCTTAAAAGCTAATTTTTTAAAAATTTCCTATAAAAAGCACATTTTTGAAATATTTCCTATAAAAAGCAAATTCTCGAAAAATTTCCTATAAAAAGCCAATTTTTGAAAATTTCCTTTAAAAAGCAACTTTTTTTAAAAATTTCCAATAAAAAGCCAATTTTCGAAAAATATCCTATAAAAAGCAAGTTGTTGAAAAATTTCCAATAAAAAGCAAATATTTGAAAAATTTTCTATAAAAAGCAAATTTTTTAAAAAGTTCCTATAAAAAGCAAATTTTTAAAAAAATAACGTGTAAAGAGAAATTTTTAAAAACTTTCTATAACAATATATCGTCGGTCTCATGTAGAAAAGCCCTAACTCGTTTTTTTCGAAATTGAGTTTTTTAGCGATTCCAATACATTTTCCACACAAGCAATTGAAGAAGCCATTTTACATTATGATACATACAGTTTCTATTATGTTTTTGCCTTCTCCTGTAAAGTTGAATTTATGTGAGTTAGGGCCTTTCTACATAAGCTAAAAGTAGCAAATTTTGCTATATTTTCTATAAAATTTTAGCAAATAATTTTTCTACAAAAATGATTTAAAAGAAATCAGTTATAGTTACATATGTGAAGCTTATGGTAAAAGCTGGTTACATCAAATCTGCCGGGATTTTTCAGTACACATTTTTGCACTTCTGTGGGTGCACATGCAAAAACCGGATGTTGCTGGTTAAAGTGCTGTTGGAAATTTCTTGATGTACAAGGTTAAATGTTTACCAAAAGAAAGGTAAAAAAAATAGTTTTTAATATACGAGTATTTTCATAAATATTTTGCAATATGACTTCACACGTAAACGTGTTACTGTGTGCCAATAACTGAAATGTTTTATGCATTTTTTTGTCAAAATTTTCTTCTTTTTTTTTTTTGCAGAATAAGAAATATTTTTTTTTAATATGCATAATTTTACAGAATTTTATCAAAGTAAAATATTTGTAAGGTGTTTTTGAAAAATTTTTGTATTAAATTTTCTTTTTGCATACATAAACAAGATACATACAAACAACATGGCTGTTAGTTATGAGCAATTTGTAATTAAAATTAAAAACATGTTCCTCATACGCATCACTGACCAATAAACCGTAAAGGAAAAGGTGTTGAATTAAAATAGAAAAATATAAAAAAGTGACAGTAATAAAAGCAGTTTCATGGTCCATTTTAAATTAAATATAAAGTTTACAAATGTTGTCAACTTAAAAAAATTTTATAAATAATAAATTTTCTGAGAAATATTAACTATAGAAAGCAATAATTTTTAAAAATTTAATATATTGTTAAGCAAAATTTCCGCTTCTTATTTTTATTTGAGTTATTTAGTAAAATACATGAAATTTTCATTGAATGTTGACGAAAACCATATGTGGTATGCTGCTGGTTTCCTATGATTAAGAATTCTTCTGTAAACAAAGTTGTGAATACAACAAAGGTAAAACAAACACGAGTCACGGGTTAGTAGTTAAGTAAAAAAATATTCTCGCTCTCTCTTTCTCTCGGGTTCTCTGGGGTAAGTGTTAAGGTTTTAAATCACTTTCTGATTTTTTCAAGTACGAATTCGGGATTGAGCCAATTTAGAAATTCTTGAATCAAGCAAAGTTCAAAATTAACCGTTATCTCACTTTTAAGGCGGAAGTACATAACACGCGTTAGTTCGTCGACAAGTAGGTATCATGCTTTTAAAAACTTTAGCGCGTAAAAAATTGCAAGTTACAAAAGCCATTCCTGTCAGCTGTTTTTTATTTGTTTACTTATTTGTGCATTAAAAACGGGTTCAAACGTTTATCAAGATTTTGTTATTTTATTGAATTTATTCTTTTTATATAAATATTGTATGTTTTTAAGCTCTTCAATAAGTTTTTCTTTCATGATTCACGAATTTGTTAAATTATTCTTTTTATTGTTAGCTGATTACTTGTCAAAAATACACAACGCGTTAAAAAGTTCAAAGTTAACCAACTTTCCGGCGCAAACGCGTCAAAATATTTTGCATGTAGCTTGTTCTATGAAAACACGCTAGTTTAACTTTTTTTGACAGAAGACGACAGAGCGCACGCGCCCTTACGCTTGTTATGTACTTCTACCTTTACTTAGGTAATCCCGTTTCGGCTTGTCTTAAGTACAGGGCATTATGTACTTGATATAAGGAAATCCGTACTTACCGTACTATTGACACCGCCTCGGCTTAATTCAAGTACGGATGGATTGATTTTAGTTTTTAGTGTACACTTTTATTTAGTATTCAAAATAAATCATTATACACCGTTCTTTAGTATTCGGTTCGGTTTGTGATTTGTGGAAAACACAAACGCTAAAATTGCTCGCATAGTAAATCATTTCAAAAATAACGCTTCTCTGTTTGTGATCTTCGAACACAAAAATAATACTGTACATATCCAACTCAACAAAAAGATTTTTTTTTTTTTTTTTCATTATTTATTTATTGAATCTTCATATATTAAATATGAACTAACAATAATTAATCAAATCTTAACCTAATGCTTTATTTTATGTCCTGCCAGTGCCAGACAAAAGTTTTCTTCATCACGGGTTCTGTTCACATATGTAGGTGTTTATCGCTCATCTTAATGGGTAAGTGCTGCAGTGTCTCTTCTTCTTAAGCGAGAGTGGCCGCTATCATTTAAAATATTTCGTGCTAGTGGATTTGGGTGCAACTCTAGCCTTTTCAAATATTTTACCGCATACTTCGTAATAATAGTCCTTACCAGTGGCACATTGAGATCCTTGTGGATATTTGAGTTTTTAACATACCAAGGGGCAGCTGTAATTATTCGAAGAAGTTTATTTTGGCGCCTTTGAATTTTTTCGATATTTGAGGCCGAGGCAGTGCCCCATAGTTGAATACCGTAGCACCATATTGGCTTTAAAATAGCGTTGTAAAGTAGTAGTTTGCAGTCGAGACTAAGAACAGAATTTCTTTCAATAAGCCAGTTAATTTGAATTGCTTTTAGTTTCATTTGGGTTAATTTTGCTTCTATATGGCATTTCCATGTTAAACGCCGATCTAGATGAATACCGAGATATTTGACATGCGATTGTTGAGGCACTAGTTGATTATTGATTTTAATAGGGGGACATGTTTCCCGACGCAAGGTAAATGTTATATGTACGCACTTTTGCTCATTGACCTTTATTCTCCATTGTTTAAACCACAGTTCTAGTTGAAATATATGATTCTGCAGGTATCGAGATGCTTCACGACTGTTCTCCTGTACGCTTAGAAAAGCTGTATCATCAGCAAAAGTTGAGGTTAGGGTGTGATTGTTTGTTGGCATGTCCAAAGTATATATAAGGTAAAAAAGTGGGCCCAGGATGCTTCCCTGAGGGACTCCAGCTTCAATTGGCTGAGGAGAACTTAAAAAATCGCCTTCTTTAATAATAAATTTTCGACCGACCAGGTAGCTTTCTAAAAGCTTGTGTGTATTAACCGGTAGGTTTAGCTTCAATTTATGTAACAAGCCTACATGCCAAACTTTGTCAAACGCTTGAGAAACATCTATGAAAAGAGCGGAGCAATATTTTCTTTCTTCAAAGCCTTTTCTTATGGCGTTTACTATCCGATGGGTTTGTTCAATTGTGCTATGCTCTCTTCTGAAGCCGAATTGATGATTGGGTATACACCCATTGTCATTTAAAATTGGGGTTAATTTTGACGCTAAGAGCTTCTCAAGCAGCTTTGATATATTAGATAATAAGCTTATAGGCCTATATGACTCAACTTTTGTGTGATCTCTTCCTGGCTTTGGTATCATCGTTATTAAGGAGACCTTCCATTCTTGACGGTAGTATTCAAGGCGTAAAATAGCATTAAAAATATAAAGAATAATTTTCTTTGCTATGCGAGGTAGCTCCAAAAGCATTTTGTTACTGATTTTATCAATACCAGGTGCCTTCTTGGTGTTTAATTCACAAATAACCCTTTCTATTCCCCTTATCTCAAATCTTAGGGGGATAGCTGCTCTAACATTAACAGGCGGCAACTCGTCCGCTATATCGTCAGGTATATTTTGGGTAAATACGTTTTTCAAATGATTTACAAACAGGTTTCCTTTTTCATTATCATTTCTTGCCCAACTTCCATTCAAGTTTCTTAATGGTGGTTTCGAGATAACTGGTCTTTTGAGGTTTCTAGCTGCACGCCATAATGAGTAGCCTGATTGTGGAGTTGCACCCAAGTCCTTAAGATATTTTTCTACGGAAGCCGTTTTCTGAGTCTGCAGTAATTTTCTTAGCCTTTTTGTACACTCTTTTAATTCATTTTAAGTTGAGGGGATCTTTGCAATTGCCATTCTCTTCGCACTCTCCTTTTTTCATTCAAGAGGCGCTCGACATCTGCAAAATATATTTTGTTATAATTGGTTTTTTGAGGGTTTTGCTGGAATGTTGAACAGCTAGTTTAAGATAACTGTCAAAATTGACAATAGAGAGATCCACATTTTCCGGTGTGCTAAGCGGAATATTTTCTGTGCAATGGGTACTGAGATATTTTTTATATTTTAACCAATTTATTTGTGTAGCTGTTGTCGCTATGTTTGCGGATCAGCAGGCCAATATTTTGGTTTAATATTTAATTGCGTTCTGTTTTTTTTTTTTTTTTTGTTTAACCAACTCCGTTGTGTTCTGTTTAGCACATTATTGTTCGTTCGTTTAAGTTATGCTTAGCAACCTTTTGGCTGGTTAAGAAAATACAATTTTTTTAACTTTAGAAAATATTCCAAAGTTACACATACTCCATACCAGTGCCTAAAATCTAAAAAGCCTTAAGCGACAAATAACTAAAAATCGACTTTGTGATATTATTATGATGCAAATAACCTCTATTAATAAATCATAATCAATCAAAAAGTCGATTTTTAATTTATTGTCGCCTACGGCCTTTTGGATTTTACGCAACGATACATTTATTATTTCAAATTGTTTCATTTAATCACTAAATAATTATTACTCGCTACAATTTTCAGCAATTCAATTGGGAATAAGACGCTGCTCTGTTTTGCGGAAATAAACCATTAAGTGTTTTTATGCTCCATCTCCTGAAAGCCAACTAATTCCCTTTGGCTATTCCCACTCTTGTTTTTATCATAAGTAACATTTTTAGGAATATAAATCTCATTTTTTCGCTTAATATTTTTCTTTAAGAATTTTAATGTTTTATTTATTTCTTTGAATTTTCTTTGTCTTTCTGTTAATCTAAAATAATGTGTTTACGCTGGTGTAAGTACGTGAGCATTTAAGTGTGTGCGTGTGCATTTTAATTTCACGGATGTCTTCTTTGAAAAGGACAGGGTTTGGCCTTTGTTCCAGCTTTTTAGGGAACGTTGGCAAAAAGATGTGAAAATTTTGCTAAATAAAATGAATGAAAAAAAACAGAGCATTTGCTATCTGGGGGAGATTTTCAAAAAATTTTCATTTTATACGAGATTTTCCAAAATTGCTGTTTAAAGGAAATTTTCCAAAAATTTGCTTATTTTTTTTTTTTTTTTTGGAAAATTTACGATGTATAGGAAATTTTCCAAAAATTTGCTATTTTTAGGAAGTTTTCCAAAATTATATATGTTATAGGAAATTTTTCAAAAATTAACTATTCCCAGCGGTAAATATTGAAAGGACCGCAAGTGGCAGGCCTTTTTGAAGGCCTCTATACTCCTTTCTAAAAGATTCGCATCGCATGATATCCTGCCTTCAGAAGTATGCCTTCTAGAAGGTATAAACTTCTTTTTAAAAGACCTTCTGAAATATTCAGTACACATTCGCTACTTCCTTCTTTGAGAAGGTAGAAAGGAAGGTGTTCAGTTTTATTTACTTTTTATTTTTAGGGACCTTCCTTACTCCCTTCTTTGGGAAGGGATCGAAGTTGTTTTTAAAGGAAGTGTGGAAGTGTGCGCCCAATGACAACCTGTGTAAAAAATAAATAAGTATGGAATGCGGCGAGAAGGGCTTCTGACTGCTAAATAAGGCCTTCCATTAGGCCTCTTTACTCATTCTAGTTACCGCTGGGTTATTTTACAGGTTATTTAAAATAAAATTGGATTTTATTAAATATTTGCTATTTATAGACATAATTTGGTATTTATAGAAAATTTCCAAAAATTTTAATTTTATAGGATATTTTTCAAAATTACTATTTAACGGAGATGTGCTTTTTTTTAGGAAATTTTCTATTTATAGGAAATTTTCCAAGAATTTGCTATTTTAAGGAAGTTTTCCAAAAATGTTTATGTTATAGGAAATTTTTCAAAAATCAACTATTTATAGGAAATTTTGAAAAAATTTGCTATTTTATAGGATATTTATAGAAATTTTTTTTTAAAATTTGCTATAACATAAACATTTTTGGAAAACTTCCTTAAAATAGCAAATTCTTGGAAAATTTCCTTTCTTCATAAGAATAATTAATGGAAAATTAAATTTGATGAACTTTAGCCTAATTAAAAAATATTAAAAAATTTGCTATTTTATAAAAAATTTCCCAATAAATTACAAATTTTTTTCCAAAAACGCTGTATAAAGGAAATTTTCTAAAAATTTGTAATATAAAGGAAATTTTTTAAAAATGTTTATTTTTTCAAAAATTATCTGCTTATGGGTAAATCCAAAGTGTCGAACGAGACAGTCGTACGCATCAAAAATGCAATAACATTTTAAACAATAAATGTCAAACCAGAGGTTGGTGAAGTTAGGTGTACCGCAGGGGTCTGTTTTGGGTCCTCTTTTGTTTTCTATGTATTTGAATAGCTTTTTTCAGGTGATTGAATCAGAAACATGTTGCGTGTTTGCATTTGCTGACGATATTCAATTACTTATAAAAGGCGATAGCTCCCAGGAAATACTCAATTTGGAAATAAATAGGGTACTGGATCGGGTCGGCGATTTGATGTCGTCAAACTTTTTAATGTTAAATATATCTAAAACTAGGATTATGAAATTCGGTTCAATTCAACTTGACAATGCAAAAATTGATATAAGAGGAATCGAAATAGAGACGGTAGAAAAAATGAAAATTTTGGGCATCACATTAGATAATAAACTGGATTTTTCGTGTCACATAGATAAAATCTATGCTAGAATATGTTTCACACTTCGCCGATTATACAGCCTAAACGTTTACCTGCCATATCATATCAGATGCAGAGTGGCGCATGCATTATTATTATCTCCAATTTCTTACTGTATGGAAATATTTATGTGTACAACCTCTGCTAATGTCAGTAGGGTCAACATATTAGTAAACAAAATTGTACGTTTTGTCTTTGGCATAAAATACTATAATCATAATCAACGAAGTTACACTCATATTTCGCAGTATGTTGAGCGTTTTCTTAAATGATCTTTTAAAAATTTTGTGATTTTAAAATATCAGTTGACATTTTACAAGATAATAAAAACGGCCACACCACAATTCTTATTTCAGATTTTTAATTTCATACATTCTACTAGAAATATGCAGATTTTTATTCCTAGAATATATAATTCTTTGTTTGAAAGATCATTCTTGATCAAGACTGCGCGAATATGGAATAATTTACCAAGCGATTTAAGATCATTTTCATTGTCTTATAATGCATATCGCAAAAGGTTAACTGAATATATCAATCAAAATAACCAATAATATATCATATATGTATGTTCAATCGTTGATTTGGATCTATATTCATTTTTTTCGTATTTATTTTGTAAATGTTATAAATTTGAGGCTGTTTAATAAGTTTAGTATTAAGGATATACTTAATTATAAGATGAATCAATTGGGTTACTAAAAATATAACAACTTTTGAATATCATTTGTAATATATATTCGGCCATTGAAGGCTTTTTTATTACACAATTTAATAAATAAATAAATAAAATAAATAAATAAATATTTTTACGTTCTCTTAACCCTTAAATTAAAGAACTAAGAAAGCACTGTTATTTATGCCAAAGTTTATGGAAGGAGTGATTCTAGGTCAAAGATAATGACAAAAGAAGTAGCGGTTCGAACGTGAAAAAAATAGAAGTAGTTTTTGTGGCCATGTATAAAAAGGCTTAATTCAGCGAAACCTGGCACAATTTTTTCGTCAAACTACTTTCAGAATTTTTCTTAGTAATGTAACATTAAAATGTCTTTGGTTTGATTCCAAAATCTTCTATATTTTTTTTAAGCCAAAATCTGGGTCGATACGTGACATTTCGAACGTGAAATTTTTTCCATAATAATTTAACTGAATAATGATTAAAATAAAATAAAAATTTACCTGTAATCCAAATAACATATTTCTCTTAGAACTCTTCCTTAGATTACAGACCATGTATGAAATTTTTTTTGTTATAATTTTTATCAAATATCACCTCTTTTAAGGAAGATAATATTCAAGAAAACATACAATAAAAAATTCTCACAAAAAAGATATTACATATGTACAACACTGCAGTCTGCTTGTTCATTTAAATTTATTGGTAAATTTATAACATGTAGTAAAATCTAAATATTTCTCTATAACAATATCGTAAAATAATCAGCTTTTAATAACTTTTAAATTTTCGGTCACGGTCGACCTTTAGACGGAAATGCCCTTATAAGAAATTTTAAAAAATCTACTAATATGTAATAGAAGATTTTTCAAAATTCTTGTTTAAAGGAAATTTTGCTGTTTATGGGAAATATTGTAAAAATTTGCTATCTAAAGGAACATTTTTCTTAAATTTGGTTTTTATAGGAATTTTTTCAAAAATTAACTATTTATATATATGAAATTTGGTATTTATAGGAAATTTTCCAAAAATTTGATTTTTATAGGAAGTTTTCCATAAATACTTATAGGAATTTTTCAAAAATATTTATAGTAAATTTTTCAAAAATATTTATAGGAAATTTTTCAAAAATATTTATAGGAAATTTTTCAAAAATATTTATGGGAACTTTTCAAAAAATTTGCTTGTTTGTAAATTTTTTCAAATAATTGTATATTTATAGAAAATTTTATCAAAAGTTTGGTATTTAAAATTTTTGATTTTAATAGGAAAATTTTTGATTTTAATAGGAAAATTTTTAAAAACTTACAATTTATTGGAAATTATCAAAAATTACTTTTTTGGAATACAAAATTTGAATTGAAAAGATTTTATTTGTCGTGCTTAATTCCCAATTTTTATTCTTGATAAAAACACTGAAATTTATTGTTGATGGGATAAGCTCTTCCTATGCGCATTTCACTGGTTGCTTAGGCCAGATCGTCAGGAATCTCCATCCATAAAGGTTTTTGGAAAAACTAAAGATGTTAAACCAAATAAAACTGTTAAACGTATAAGGGCCATTATTACAACTTGAAGTTAGCTAAAGTTAAGATTAAATTGACAGATAATAATGTGTTATCTGTCAAAAAGCGTCTGTTAACTGTCGGATAACAGCTAACGCCAAGTTATAATAATGGCCCTAAGAATTATAAGTAACAGTTCTACTTGTAACAATTTCATTGGGAATTAAGCACGAATAACATAAAAAACTTTAACTGGCAACATGCTTTTGCAAATTGTTTTTGCTTTCATTTTGTTTTACTTAACCTACTTACAACTACAATTAATGTTGGGAGCATTCCAATCAATTGTAGTGGGGTATGTAAGATGAGATAAGCTCACTGTTGTTTATTGTTGATGTTTTTGTTTAAACTTTGATATTGTTACAAGTAGAACTATTGCTATAAGTCTTATACGTTTAACAGTTTTATTTGGTTTAATATCTTTAGTTTTTCTAAAATCTTTATGGATAAAGTTTCCTGATGATCTGGCCTAAGCAACCAGTGAAATGCGCATAGGAATAGCTTATCCTATCAACAATAAATTTCAGTGTTTTTATCAGGAATAACAATTGGGAATTAAGCACGAATAACAAAATCTTTTAAATTTATTGTAAATTTTTAAAAAAATAGCTATACAAAACTATTTTCAAAAATATTTATAGGATATTTTTCGAAAATATTTATAGGATATGTTTAAAAAAAATTTATTATTTTATAGGAAAGTTTCCAATAATTTGCTGTCATTTCTTCCACTTCTTCATTTGTCAAAAAAAAAAAAAAAAAAAGCAGTTGCTTTTACTTCTAAATCATTAAATGTAAAAAGTCGCTGTCATACCAACTCAAAAAGCGAAATGTTGTTCACAAATATTTGTTTTCTGTTCGACGGCAGTTTTTTAAACCCTGCTATCGATTTACATATTTCCAAAAGTTTTTAGGAAATTTGGATTAAAACCCATAAATAGTTCAACGAAATAACCACAATACTAATTATTGTTAAAGCTGAGGCACGAGCTCTATGTATACATTTGTCCTTCAAGTTGTGCTGAAAAAGGTCAACACAAAAAAGGAAGACAAAAATGAAAACAAGAAATGTACATTGGACTTCAAGAAGAATTCTTGACAAAAAGTACGAGAAAACAGAAGTAAAGGAAAAAACATGTTAAATCAATTAAAAATTGATAATCATTCAGAAAAGCAAATTTCGATCTACCAAAGGTTAAAATACAATTTGGTTTAAGGATTGATGTTTGACTATTGACGCCAGCAGTCGTCGATGGCTGCGAGTGTAAGACGGCAAATCCATCTGAGGAGATCGGGTGGTTGCGATAGAAACATGTCATGGTAACCTGCCGGCCAGGGTTCGAGCCCCGGCCATGGTCAAGAATGAAAGATTATCAATAACAATTTTAATTAATTTTCATGTTGTAAAATTCCTTTCTTCATTAAAATAATTTAATGAAAAATTAAATTTCATGAACTTAAGCCTAATTAAAAATATTAAAAATTTGCTATTATTTGAAAATTTTCCAAAAATATACTATTTATAGGATTTTTTCTTAAAATTTGATGTTTATAGGGAGTTTTCCAAAAAAAATTTAACACCTTGTTTTGTTACACCCTTTAGTGTAAAACTCTCAATTGCTTTTTTATGCACATAAATTGACTATTTTGTAAAATTTTTTTCGTGTGTTTTCTTAGTTTTGGTCTTGATTATTTTATAGCTTAAATTTACAGGGCAGATGGAGGATAAAATAAAAAAAAATGATAATAATGGCAACCACGCGCCACAAATTTATTTATTATTAACTCACACTTTTATGGCAACTGACACATACATATGTACATACCAACATAGTTCGTTGGCAGAAAATATACTAAAAGAACATCTTAAAATTATGGTATGGATATTGTCATAACAACTATCTAAATAATTTGTGTAAAGTAATTGAAATTTAAGAATGATTTGACGTTTTCTGTTATAAATTAAGTAAATTAGATAAAAACTAAATTAATTCGAAAGCAGTAAAATCAATTCCGAAAATTTAAACGTTTACTAAATGTAGCGATGACATTGAAATGTGTTTTTTTAATTATAAACTCTAAAAAGATATATATTTTTTTTAAATGCCATACAAGTAATTACAGATACAAACCACGTTTCAAAGAGACACCATCTTTTGGGAATCTCACATTTTTAAGTCATATAGCCAATATGTTTAAATTTTCGAGCATAAGCAAAATAATTGATTTTCAAGATTTGCTTGCCTTGAGCTTTAAAATTAAAGAAAAATTGCAGTTTATAATCAAATATGCAAAAACAAAATGTTAAAACAAGTACGTTGTGACAAATCCCCAAGATGTCAATGGTGTATTTCTTGAGTCAAAAAGTTTTTAAATCTGCCAAAAATCTGGAGAAAGTGGCCCAAAATGTGTTTCGTAATATTCCCGAAGATATTTTCAAAAGTTAATGCCATCTATTCATCTTTTGAATAAAATTTATTTTTACAATTTCGTGTTTTATGGGCTTTAAAAAATATCATTTATAGTTTCAGATAACAGTCTGTTTCTTAAGTCAGTTTTACAACTGTTTAGGGCGCTAAATGTTCTCCCATCTAAAGCATTTGGAAGAAGCTTTTTAAAATATTGGAAACATTATTTTAGTTTGAATACCTTTTACCAATAAACTTTCGAAAATCTATACCAGAATTTCTTAAAATAAGTACAAAATTCTTAAACCAAGTAAAATTTTTCGTTGGTAGTGCCACTCTGAGAGTAAAATTACATAGTGAGCGTTTAAATCTCATGTTACTTATCAAAGTTTGGTGTAGAAACTACGATTTGCTTGTTGTGTGTAGAAACAACAAAAACAACAGAACAAGAAGAAAACCAATTAGCGAAGTTCAGTGTTTGATGCGAATGGTCTTGCGAAAGTGCGAATGCAAAATATACAGAATTGCAATTGTCACATCATTTGCGCAACACTAAAACTGTTAAGGCAGAATTAGTCTTTACTTTCTGTTCTGTTACGAATCAGCTGACTTGTTTTTGTTATTAAAAAACCTATGAAATTGATTAGTTTTTCTGTTCTGTTGCGGTTCAGTTTCTTAAAATCAAAAACTTTTTAAGTAATTGTAAGTGACAGCAAAATAAATAATAAAAAATACATATTTATATTAAAATAAACTGTTTTTGATTTTAAGAATTCATAAAATTTAATTTCTTCAAATTTATTTGCATTTAAGTTATTAAATTAAAACAATGGGCGGTGCAAAGCTAATAAATTTGTCATAAATTGCTGATAAGTTACTACGGAAAAAGTAACTGTTACAATTTCGTAACAGAACGGCACGGAACAGCACAGAAACAGAAAGTAAAGACTAACTGAGCCTTTAAGCTTTTTTTTTTGCTACATGTATTGCGTTTACAGCACTGATACTCGAACAGCTGCCATTTGTAAACAATAGCTGCGTTCGTTTACCCCAAAATTTGTACAAATTTGTACTGGATTTTACTGAAATGCGTTCGCGTACACATAAATTTTATAAAATTTTCATATTACTCACCTACTGGATTTTACTGGGATTTTACTGGAAAAGTAAACGAACGCACATAATAATTTAGAATGGTGAAACAAAATTTAAGATATGGAGCCGACAACTCTAATTAAAAAAATTAAAAAGAGAAAAACCTAACAAAAAGTGGACGGCAGATGAAATAAAAACTGTTTTGGATTATTTAGAAGAGTCAGAAAACATAGAGGTTAGTATTTAAGAGAAGTCCGTAATTTTTCAAAAGCAATCTTTAATTTTATTATTTATTATTATTATTTAGACACCAACAGCTCAAATGTTTTATAAAAAATTTATTTAAAAAAGAGGTATCGATGCAACCTGGGATATTATAAGGTGGAAGGTATAGAGCACACAGAGGCGTCACGAGACAGAAAATATTGTGTTTTTTCTGTCTTTTTCTTCGAAAGCTGCCCTTTTTGCATTTTTTGTTTTGATAACGCAATTCGTGTTGATAGTGGCGGCCACTTCACTACCTAAAAACATTTTGTTTCTCTTTCTTCGAAAGCTGCCCTCGCAAATGATTTGGTCATTTTTCAAACGTCACTTTTTTCATCTCTGTATGCTTTTTGGTGGAAGGTACGATACCTTATACCGATATCTTATAAAAAGGCCAACGATTGGCGTAGTTCTACTAATGCTGCGATTATAGTCTTTTGCACTGCTTCGTGGCATTTTAAAATAATTTCACAAAATAATAAAACACCTTTTTGTAAATTTTCACGACCAATAATTCCGTAAAATAGCTGTTAGCTAATTTGCATCTAACATTGCAAAGTTGCTTAAAATACCGCTCACTGTCAATGATAAAATTATTTCACTACCAAACCGTTGCATCCTAAAATGCACCAAACATTGACTACCGCTATTATTTTCATGTTTAAAAAGTAAAATTGAGAACTCTTGCTTATATTTTTAGTTATGTATGAACATTAAATTTTTAAAGTAAAACCATATCGGAAATGATGCTGGTATTTGGTAATTGTAATTCTGTTAAGTAAATCAATCATAATAAAAGTATTCTTCCAATTTCACTTTGGGTTTATTTCAAGTACGAATTTGGGATTGAATCAACTTTAAAGTACTTTAATCAAGCGCATTTTGAGATTGGTTCAAAATTAGTTTTACTTAAATCAATCTCATTTTCGGATTATCTTAAGTGCGAATTCGGGATAAAATCAAGTTAATAATTATTTAATCAAGCGCATTTTGAGATTGATTCAATCTTAGTTTTACTTAAATCAATATCGGGATCGAATATGGATAATTTATATTTCTGTACTTGATTCAAGAAAATCCGTACTCACCGTACTATTAACACCGTTTCGGAATGATTTGAGTTCGGATGGATTGATTTTTCTTTTGAGTGTATGTTACCCGACTGGTTATGTTCTCACTCAGCCACCAGGTTGATTCAATAAAGGAGTGGATCCCGTTCAAATCAATATCAGAGAGTCAGGTTTTGTCCCCAAAGGTTCTTCGACCAAACAGTTGAAGTCTTAAATCTGTTCCGTTGACTCTATCTCCTCCTCGTCACCACAACTTCTACATAAGTCATTGTAAGGGAGCCCTAGCCTTTGGGAGTGCCTCCAAATGGGCCAGTAGCCGGTTATAACCGCAATTAGGTTTCTGAGGTGATGTCTGGACAGCTGTTATGCCCGCCGAGCCCTTTTTTTTATCCATGACTACCCCACAGGTAGTTTCATCGAACCATCTCTGGCTGGCAATAAAATGAAACTTGTGCGCAATAAGTTGCTTACTCCTTGGGAGTGAGACATTTCATTCATTATCAAGCTTTTGAAAAATAAATTAAACAATGAAAATATTTTCTTAGTCTGGGATCACACTATGCAAGTTTTCTTTCAGAAAGTTTAAGTTTATTGGTGAGAGGGGAAGAGAACATGCTTTTCATCTCTCCTCTCTCACCCATAAACTCAGACTTTCTGAAAGAAAACTTTCATAGTGTGAACCTAGACTTAATAAACAAATCGTGACTTTGGTTGAGAAGACATTTTTGTGATTTTTTTTTTTTATCAAAAATATTTAAAACGGTATTTATTTGTTTTTTTTTGGAAATCAAATCTTTTCATTATTTGTTTTAAAACGAAAATTTTAAATTATACCTGATCTACACCCATAAGAAATTACCCACGCTCTTACCAAATTCAGGTTTTTACCTACAAGGAGGCAACTGGTTGCCTTTCCAAGACTTGAGAAAAGCGAAAGATATTATGCAAATAAAACTGCAGAGTGAATGAGAATTATAAAAACTCATTTCTTATTTGCAAAGATATCAAAGCTTAGGCAAAAGAATTAATCAATTAAAACAAATCTTAAACAAATTAAGTCAATCAGCCTTTTACGGTTGTCGTTGTCGTCAACGACTGTGTTGTTTTTTGTATTAGATTACAGTAACACACAACCTGGGGCCAAACTACGGCATTCGATATCGAACGATAAAACAATACAATTTAAATGCAATTTTGATCGATATCGAGTGCCGCAATTTGGCCCCTGTGTTTTCTAATCTACTACAAAAACGACATCGTCGTTGACGACAACGACAACCGTAATAAGGCTGAATATTATAAAAAATAATCAGAGCAACTCAAACCCTTAAAAAAAGGTTTAGACTTTTTCCAAATTTTGCAGGCCTGTGTAATTTAGAGAATACTGTTGTCTAAAGTTATGCTTATAGTCTAGGTCTAGCTTATTAGTTATATTATTATTTAGTTTATAACTAAGACACTAGCATAGCCAATGGTTTAAATCCGCACCCGTATTCCGTAATTTGCTTAGCTAAAACTAAATCTCGATCGCTAAAATGTCTTACAGAATAAAAAATTAAACATTTTAACGACGAAATTAAAAGCTAAAATTGCGGGGCATTAAATTGTTATGGCATTGCCAAATTTCGCAATGAACCTTACAGTATAGCATTTGTATCCAAAAATCGCTAAATCAATTTTTTAGATTTTTAGCGATAGAGATTTAGCTTTAGCGAATTACAGAATACGGCCACAGGGCTGTGCAGTCAGAGTTAAAGAGTCGGAGTTGAGGTTTTTGTACCGGAGTCTGAGTCGGAGTACCCACAACGTTTATAACTAATTTAAAGCTCAATGCGGCACGTGTAAAATATCGATTTAAAATTTTTACGGAATCACTTTATTTCTATATTTAACTATTTAAAAGGTATTGCCTCAAAAAAAGAGCTTAACTTCAAATAAGGACCAGTCTAATATTCATTTAGCACCAACGAACGTTAGAATAGGAGTCGGAGTTGGAGTCGGGCTTAAACAATTTCAGCGGTTGAAGTAAAAGTTAGAACTATTTTTTGACGACTACCCAGCCCTGGCTTAAATTTTGAGTATCAAAAACAATTTCTTTTTTAAGTTTGTTGCTGTTTTAAAAACCACATATATTCAAATGAAATGAATAAATGACTGGATAAATGAATGAATATTAAATGGCTGACACCACAGACATTGTGACTCCTTGCTCAGGAACACCGCAGGGTATGGGCTATTAAGTCTATTAGAAAAGCAGGGAAAGAGTCAGAAACAACAAAAAGTGAAACCACAATATGAATAAGAAAAATGTATAAAAATTAATAGTTTATACGGAAGCATTAAATAAAAGAGAAGAAATAATAAAAAACAACATTTGGCTGGTCAAAAGAATAATCGTTTGGAAACCCCAAAAAATAAGGAAACCGAAAAGACACTTAAATAAATGAATTGCCAAAGTGAAAAAACCCAAGGAAAATCTGGTATTCAAAACAAAAAAAAAAAAAAAAACAAAAAAAATTAAGGAATGAAATGGAGATAAAAAATAAAACACACTAAAAACCACCAGAGAGATTTCCCAAAGTGGCAAATGAGCGTAATCCTGGTAAATACAAAAAAAAAAAAATTAGCTTTAAACGAAAAAGCTAAAAGATTTTTATGTATAATTTATACCGACTGTAAATAAGAATGTGTCGAGCTAACTGTCCTTTTAAACTGCGTTTTTACAGCTAAAGAGTTTTTCTTTTTTTTTTAAGTAATAAAACGGTTTTTGTGGCTGGCATTATGCTGCTGCACGAGTAACATGGATAAAGTGAAAGCCAGCATTAGTCGTGTAAATGGCTGTACAAATTGTTAAGGAATTTGTCACTGCTGTGGCTTACAGTTGCTTGGTGTGCAACAATTTTATTTTAATGCATTTAAAATGCCATTAAATTTTAAACATAAAAAGCACATATTTAGAGTGCTCTATTTGCTGTTGCATTTTTGTTTTTTGTTTTTTTTTACTGCCAGTGATAAATATATTTGCCATGCTGGAGCTGCTGTTGCTGATAGGGAAAAGTGTTATGCCACAAAAGGAAATACCAATTTTGTGGTGAGGAAATTTTTTTTCTTTTGCGGTTGTAAAATGGATTTATAGAGCTTTTTTTTGCAATTTTAACAGGGCTGCCAGACTTTGGGATTTATCCCCACAGTTGAGGATTTCATGCGAGCAAAAAGGATAAAGAATGTAATTTTTGGATTTTTTTGAGGATTTACAAAAAAAATTGGGGATTTTTTTTTGCGATGTTACACATTTTTAATATATTTTCCCTTATTTAATTATTAACGCTTATTATACCCACACCACTTAATATATTTTCCCTTATTTAATTATTAACGCTTATTATACCCACACCACAATAGTGGAGAGGGTATAATGCATTTGTGCTGATGTGTGTACCGCCTTAAAATATTGATCCTAGACCCACCTTAAAGTATACCGATCGACTCAGAATCACAGAGTCGAACTAACTATGTCCGTCCGGCTGGCTGGCTGTCTATGCAACCTTGTGCGCAAAGTGCAGGTCGCAATTTTGGAGAAAATTTGATAGTATTGTAAACATAGGTTCTTATTGGAGGGGAGATAGGGGGAAATTTCTTCCTCTCAGAAACTATCAAACCGATTTTAATGAAATTTAAAACATAGCTAGAACCATACCTTTATGGACACAAAAAGGATGCATTTTTTAAAAAATAGGACCACGAGGGGAGATAGGGGCAATTTCTGCCTCTCAAACCGATTTTAATGAAATTAAAAACATAGATAGATCCATATCTATATGGACACATAAGATATACAGTTTTTCAGAAATAGGACCACAAGGGGAGGTAGGGGGCAATTTCTGCCTCTCACAAACTTTCAAACCGATTTTAATGAAGTTTATAAACATAGATAAATCCATATTTATATGGACACATAAGATATACAGTTTTTCAAAAATAGGACCACGAGGGGAGATAGGGGCAATTTCTGCCTCTCAAACCGATTTTAATGAAATTTAAAACATAAATAGATCTATATCTATATGGACACAAAAGATATACAGTTTTTCAAAAATAGGACCACAAGGGGAGGTAGGGGGCAATTTCTGCCTCTCAAAAACTTTCAAACCGATTTTAATGAAGTTTATAAAGATAGATAAATCCATATTTATCTGGACATTTAAGCATGATGTGTGTTTTAATACTGTAGTGTAGGGTATCATATGGTCGGGATTGGCCGACTATACTTTGTTACTTGTTTTTCTATGTTTCGAATATAAAATATAAAAAAAAGTAGCAAACTTTTTTCTTACTCCTATCAACAACGTTAATTACCATTTTTGTTGAGTGTGTAAAAGGTACTGAATAAACGTATGCTTTTATTCTTGAGTGAGTGTTTGATAAAAGAAGAATCTAAAACCGTTGACAACACATACAATTTTTTATTTTTTAAGGACAATTTTTAAGCAAATTTATCATCCCTAAAAATAAGCAAATATGAAAGACAACATAATAAAGTTTGGGAAAAAGAATGCATCGAAGTACTAAATAAATGACGGATATATGTATTTTTATTGTTGCTTTTAAGAATGGCTAAAATCGATTGAACAAGCTTCAAATTCTTATAAATTAGCCCATTCTTCAAAAGCAGCATATTGTTCTGCTTGTAACTCCTCACTGAAATCGCACAAAAAAAGACTTTAAAATAACATGCCGAAACCAGTCGCTACAAACGAAATAAAATAATTTTATCAAAGTTATATTCGGGAATACAAAGTTTATTATTAATACGATTTCCGTATGACGTGCTAAATTCCCAAATGTTCATATTTCATAAATACACTAAAATTTATTGTTGAGGGAAAGCTAGCCTCTATGCGCATTTCGCTGGTTGCTTAGGCCAGTTCATCAGGAAACCTTTTCTAAAGATTTTTTAAAAGCCAAAAATATTAAACAAATAAAACCATGCGTGCTTTTTTGATATTGAAAACAATAACAACATTAAACAGCGAATGAAAAAGCAAAACGTAAAGACATACATGCATCTGTGTACTTGTTTCTTTTCCCCTCCTCCCACTCGCCTATAAAGAAGCAATCATGTCAATAAGACATGAGCCGTATGCACAAAGACAAAGGTTTCCGGATGATCTGGCCTAAGCAAATTTCAGTGTATTTATCAAATATGAAAAATTGGGAATTTAGCACGCCATATGGAAATCTTATTAATACAAATTTTAAATTTGGTCAAAAAAAAAAACACACACAAAAAAATGATTAACTTTTTGAGGTTTTTTTTTGTGGATTTTTAGGGATTTTATTTTTATTTTTTGGGGACAAGAAAAAAAGGGCCTGCCAACCCTGAATTTTGGTAACTATTAAATTGATGCCTTTAGAAACTGCTTTTTTCATGTTCTGAAAAGATATTATGTAAAACTAGTAAAAGAAATGTATACGTCCAATACGAATCTTAAACCGTTAGCTAAAATGCAAAAGGGCGTAACTAAAAAAACAATTCAAAATCGAGTTTTTGATTGATTTTAATGAATGCCATCCAACTACATGTCTTGACAAAATTTAACATTTTTGTGAACAAAAATGACGGTTTTATTAGCCAAAGCAAAAGGACGTAACTAAAAGTGTGTTTATTTGATAAAAGCAAAACGGCGTAATACACATTTTTTTCAAATAAAATATAATGAAATGGGTTTCTTTGAAAATTATTTGAGGGATTCCATGGACGACTTATCAATGCATGTTTTTTCGACATGTTTATAGTTTTAATTTTACAAAGTTGTTTGCTTCTTCTGTAATGTTATATTTTTGTTAGCTACGCCGTTTTGCATTTTAGCCAACGAAATACTTTTTATAGATTAAGTTTACCTTGAAAGTTTTAATTTGAAGTAAAATTTATTAGAAATTTTCATATTAGTTCGAAAGTGATTCTAAGCTTTTATACTTTAATAGTCTAATTCCTTCAATATTTTCAATATGAGTTTCAAATTGTTATCAGTGTTCGAAAATAAACAGTACATTATTTAGCGTTCGGCTCACACACCCAAGAACGATATATATTTTTTTAGTGATTGTGTAGACAAACACAACCCTTAATACCGTTCGTACTATTTTCAAGAAAGAGCCGAACATTATATAATGTTCTGTTCTTCATTAAAAAACAGAACAATTGTAGTGATACTGTAGCCAAGCATTATATTTTAATGTTCTATAATGTTTCTTTCTTTTTAATAATAAAGAAATGAACAAACAAAAAAATTTAAGCAACGACAACATCACGAACAGCTTGTGTGTGTATTGTGTATATGTTTTGTTTGTGTAAAATTATTTTGCTGGCTATTTGTTTTTTTCGTATGTGTATTTTGTTTTTGTTAAAAGTGTTTTTTTTTTTTTTTTATTAGCCAAAAGGGACGAACATTACTGAGCCGAACCTTAGACAATGAAGTTTGTAGAATAAAAAAAAAAAAACGAACGGGATTAAATGTTCTCATTTTGTTGAGTTAGATAAAACCAATATTATTTTTGTGTTCGAAAGATGTACAAACAGGGAAACGTTATTTATTTTAATGATTTTCTACACAAACAGTATTAGCATTTGTCTTTTCCACAAATCTACCGAACCGAACACTAAGGAGCGGTATTTAATGTTTATTTTCGAAAACTGATTGTTATAGTAAATTGCCATAGTTGGGGGTAGTGCTCTAAATATTGATTTAAATCAGCAGTGCACTATCACCAAACAAAACTGCAAAAAAATTAGTTTGAACTCTTTTTTACCAGCTTTAGTGATGATTGTTACTTTTTTTACTACCACTTAAAATTTTTAGTAAAATTGCAAATTCTTTCACAATCACTGATTTTATTCACAAAAGTCGACAAATTTTAATTAATTTAAGATTTTCATTAAACGCAATATTTGTATGGGAGCCCCCCTAAGAAGTGGATATAAGGCGAAAGTTTGTCTCGAGAAAATGTTAAAGACAAAAAACAAAATGAGGTCGGTCATACATTTTATCCCACTAGGGGCAACTCCTGGGCATTTATGGGACTTTTTCTTCAATATATCTCTAGTCTGCATTGAACATTTTGTATGGGAGCCCCCTTAAGGAATGGAGATAGCGCATAGGTATGTTAGAAATAAATGATTGAGATAAAAAATAAAGTGGGGTTGATCATACATTAGACCCATCTAGGGGCATCCTAATTTAAGAATTTCAACCAAGAAAAAGTTTTACTAAGTTTTAAATTTTATTACGGAATTTCGGTTTTTTTAGTAGTTTCAATAAACTAAACCGTTTTTGAGTTACGCGAATATTTGTTGTGCAACCTCCTCCATTTTCAAAATAACGGTATATCTCGAAAACAAGAGCTAACATAAAAAAACGGTGGTCACCATTGGATTCAGCGTACCCGAATTATGCTGAATCGTCATGTGGCCGGCTTGTCTAATTTTGCAACTAGCAACGTGTTATTGATGATGATATTTTTAAAGACAAATACGTATAATAAAAACTTTAGATACTAAATTATATCGGGTGATTTTTTAGCAATTATCTTTTTGGCAACACTGGTTTAAACAGCTGACGCACGTTTCGCGTTTTGTTTCACTGTCAAACATCTTCAGTTTGGTCTATAATTCAACCATGAATCGTATTACAAACGAACAACGCTTGCAAATTATTAAATTTTATTATCAAAATGCGTGCTCTGTTAAGAAAGTTCATCGCGCGCTTCTTCCATTTTATGGTCAGTTTAATCGACCCACTGAAGCGGCTATTCGGTACGTTAATTAGTAGAATTGTCGATTTTGGAGTGAAGATCAGCCAGAAGCATTGCAAGAGCTACCAATGCATCCAGAAAAAGTCACAGTTTGGTGCGGTTTATGGGCTGGTGGCATCATTGGACCGTACTTCTTCAAAGGTAATGCGAATCGTAAAGTAACTGTGAATGGTGAGCGCTACCTTGAGATGATCTCCAACTTTTTTTTGCCCAAAATGCAAGAGCTGGACTTGCATGACATGTGGTTTCAACAAGACGGTGCCACATGCCACACAGCACGCTTAACAATGGACTTATTGAGAGGCGAGTTCGGTGAACATTTTATTTCACGTTCGGGACCGGTCAATGGGCCTAGATCGTGCGATGTAACGCCTTTAGACTATTTTTTGTGGGGCTATGCTAAAGCTCATGCCTATACGCACATGCACGCTTCAATTAACGCATTGGAAGACAACATTGAAGCATTTATTCATGAGATACCGGCCGAAATGTTGGAATGAGTATGCCAAAATTGGACTAAGCAGTTGGACCATTTGAGGCGCAGTCACGGTCAACATTTGCATGAAATAATCTTCAAACATTAAATTATATTGACCGTACTATCGATTCAAATAAAGATTTCATGCATTTTTCTGAATCTTATGTGTTTTTTTTAAACTTTCCTATAGTTCTTAAAAAATCACCCATTAGTTTATATATTTTGTTTTTATTTAAAAAAAATATTTAATTGATACCAAGGCGAATTCATGTAAACGGTGGTGTCGATACTACAACAAGTAACAACACCAAAAACACAACAATGTATTTTGTTTCTGCTTTCGTTGGCCGATATGTCAAAAACACAATTAACTTTTGACATTCATCTCTCTAATTTAAAAAAAAGTAGCACAGCTGTGCTTTCAACGCCACCTGAAAAATTAATTCGCCTTGATTGATACCATGTATTCGTTAACAAGTTAAATTCAATTAATTTTTTTTTATAATATCAAAAATTTTTTAAATTAAATCAATTTTTATTTTGTGCTGTGTACAAGTTGGCCACAAGTTTTTCTGTGTATAGCTATTAAAGTTTTCAACATTTCCTTTTGGTTCTTATGACATTTTTAATTGAAGTATATTTTTCCAATCATTTTATGTAAGAACTTTGTTTTATTAATTACTTTAAGGTTAATAGTCATTTTGTTTTGTTTAACAGAATCTTACATTAACTCTCATTAAATATTTTCTCCTTTTTGTTCTTCTCATTAGCAATACACATCTATAAAACTTTTCAAGTAAAAGTTTATCTCACTTTCTTTTTATTGCTACCTACCATGTCTATTGTTGATTTTTAATAGAATTGTTTCTTTTGTTTGCTTTTGTTGTAATGAAAAATAAAGTTTTTGAACTTTTTAGCACAAAAACTGCCAATTCATTATGAAGTATCAGAGTAGAGAAAAGGTGCGTAAGGATGACTGGCTAAAAGATGAATGAGTAGATGGATAAATAAATGATGAGAAAGGGAAGTAAAATAGAAGATTCTGTAAACTTGTTGTTTTATGTTGTTGCTGCTTGATGTGAACATGTGTCATCTGAATTGTGTTATTGATGCTTGACTAAATGAAAAACATTTAAAAAATAATTAATCTAATGACAAACTATTTAAAACCCCATTAAATTTTGGTAGTAGTAACAGCAGGGAGAATTCTTTTAGTTTTTACTGTTGAATAATTGATGAAGGAGGATAAAGTGGGATAAAAAACAGGGAGATAATAAAAGAGAATTTTTTTTTCAATATTGATTACTTAATTATAACATTAATGTTGAATGCTAATGGAATTTCTCATGGATAGATGATTGTATGGACTACAGTTTGGAGCAAGGCAAATTCATACAAGGTGGTCTTATTTTGAAAACGATTTACAACACTGTAAACAATTTTAACGTTGTGTCAAAAATTCAAACAAATATTTGATTTTGTTTTTAAATTAAATTGTGTTTTTTGAAATGTTATAACTTAAAAAAGTTTTAAATTTCACAGTTTTTATTGAAAATTATAGAACTTAGTTAAAATTTCCCAGAACCAACAGGACGGTTTACCATTTTGACACAAGGTTAGTAATCAGCTGTTGCTTACGTAGCAAGATAAGTTCACCTAGTGTAAATTCGCCTTGGTTTGGAGTAAAGAGTAGCTTAAAGCTTTTCCTATGGTTTTCTCTAGACTTTCGAAAATCAGTGTAGTCTTGTTTAGTTAATACGCGTTAAGAAAACACATTTTTCGATATGGTCACCTCAAAAAACCCAGTTTTAACGAACAACTTTTTATCATATTATGGTTACTTAAACCATATTATTATCAGCAGTAACCATACTATGGTTAAATAAGTCCACCACCAAGAAGCTAAAAACATACAAAATATTTGCCTCCATATTTTTGGGGTTACAACAGTGCTGATCAAAATTGAAATGCTTGTGTATTGGTGAGAATATGAGACAAATTTTGAAATACAGTACAACAAAAAAGTAAATGAAAAGATTTTTATAAAAATGTAATCGTAAAAATTGTTTTGGTATAAAAAATCGGTTTAATACTTCAATACACAATTAATTTGCTATTTGGTAAAACAAAATATGTTTCCTTATATTTTAAAGGTAAAAAACAAACAAAATATAATGCAGTATTTATCATAAAAAATTTTCGTAATGGTACGAACATTTTTTTTACGCACTATTTTTTAAAATCAACCAAAGCATTCGCCAAGCATGTGCACTATTTGCCGTCTGAAAGACAACTGAATTAAAAGAGCATAAAAAAGTGATGGGTGGAGCCAAAAAGCAATTGCTCTATGAAATGATCACCACTGGGTTACAATAACAATAATATTGAGTCATTACCGCAAAAAAGCTTAAGCGACATAATTTTTAATTTTCGTTTTTTTTTTTTTTTTTGATAAATGACTTTATTGGCAACAGTCGCTTCATCTCCTAAAAAAATAACAACAAAAAATTTTTAAAAAAGTAAATAAAACATGCAATCAAAAAATTAAAAAAATAATAAAAATTAAAAAAAATAAAAATTAAATTAAATTATAACAATTATGTAGAAATTAAAAAATGCATACAAACATACATAAAACACAAATAATAGACAAAATATCAGCGCTGATTCTCGCATCCACCATGCACATTCAAACTTGTTTCTCGCATGAACAAGTTCTCGCAATAAGCGTTAGTCGGCTCGGCAACAAACAGCCACTCTGTACGCACCCTTAAGTAACTAAACAAATTTTTTCGTAAAAAATAGTTTTGCTGCAGGTGCCCATATTGCAAAATGTGTTTTCTTTGCGTGTAGTCGAATTAACTTTTAAGAAATTATTACTGTAACGAACTCAACAACAGTTAAATTTATATTGGATGTTTATTAAAAAACTGCGTTATTCACAATAGATGGATGGCATTTTGAAGGATAAACATCCGTAATTTATTCTTAGTGCCGGTTCACACACGTCAATTTTGACTCGTTAAGTCTCGAGTTTGGTCATTAAATTAAATTAAATTTTTAAAAAATTTTCTTTAAATTAATTCAATTTAATGACAACAATATATTTTTGGATTTAAAGTCCAGCCTTAAATTAAGCTATTCAGCGTATCTTTCTACAAGAGGCATTGTCATTTGAAAAAAACATTAAAATTATTGAAAACTGTTCAAGCTCTAAACTGTTGTGTCGCTGTCAAACTAAAATACTAAAGAAAGTGAAGACGACGAATTAATGTAAGTGTGTAAACGTTGAGAAGCAAAAAGCGAATGCTTTACTAGAGTGAAAATTGGGGTATGGAAAATTAACAAGGGATGGAACGAGTACTTAGAGTGGCAATAAAAAATATACTCATTAGCGGGCTTCACCCTTTGGGTTAAGTGTTTAACTCTGTTTTATTGAATGCGATTTTATACTACAAAGCGTGAGTGTCTTTTTTGTATGTTTTGTAAATTAATGAAACTGCTGAGAGAGAGAAAGAGAATGTTAGAGTTTTGTTAACTGTTTAACACACGTGTTTACTACAGCTTTTTGTAGGATTTTTCAACCACAGCTTAGTATGTATATTTAAAGGTCCAATTAAACGTGACATAAACATAATGCCACAGCCGTAACGCTGACCATAGAAACCAAAATTTAATAGGTTTGTATGGTATGTTTATGTCGTTTTGGTAATACAGTGATGATGGTAATACAGTTTGGTTATGGTTTTGTCACGTCTTACTGGACCTTTAAGACATAAACATAACATACAAACTAATTCAATTTTGGTTTCTGTGGTCATCGTTATAGCTAGGGCATTATGGTTATGTCACGTCTAATTGGACCTTAAGTCTGATACATTTTGCGTTGCAGTGTTGTGAAGGATATAAGATAAACAAGGTCTTCAAGTGTACTTTACTACCAAGAGTGAAAACAGCTATTCTTCATTTTTTTTAATGTGAGTTTGGGATATTTATGGACTAAATATTTTGTATGTTTATTTCTTTGATAATATTGCAACAACAACTCTTTACAAAAACAATTCTTTGTTTGCTTTCGCTGCATACAACGCGCAAAAAAAACATCACAAATTCTCGCAGACTGCACAAGGAAATTTTTAAATTTTTTTTAACTGTATTGAAAGGGTTTAAAAGAAATAAGTGCGGTCTGGAGTGTATTACGTTAAATTGTTGTACCAACCCAACACTTTTAAAGTTGTGCGACAAACAGTACAGTGTACTGCATGGTATTTGTCATCATCGTTGTAACCAAACGTTTTGTAAGCACATTTGGTTTTTGTTGTGTGTTTGATTTTCAAATACATTTATGCATCCCTTTACTTTCTACTTTAAACCACCTTATCTAGCCTAAAGCTCATATCAAAATCTTTTGTTTATTTTTAAATCCTTAACATTTTCTCAAAGAAAACATTTTAATTAAAATAGATTTTATTGAAATTTTTGATATTTATAAATTTGGCTTAAGTTCATCAAATTTAATTTTGAATATTGTTAAAAATAATTTTCTGATGACTTTAAAGATTTCTTTTTGGTTTTACTTAAGCTTCACCTAGAAACCTGTAATTTTTTCTTGATTACTTTCTTCTTAGTAACCATAATATTAAATGTCTTACTTTTATATTTTATTAATATTCCTTAACCCCCCTTTTTCTTAGTTCTCTCAAGCAATTATTTGAAATTTGAATTGCTAAAACAGGTCATTTTACTTTTTTTATTTTTTCAATTTTCCCACTTTTTTGTTGGTCTTGTAATTTTGCAATTTCTAATGTTCAACACATAAAAAAAAATTGTAATAATAATAATAAAAATAAAGTAAAACATAATAAAAAAATTTTAATATCTAAAGTAAAAAAGGCAGCAACCTTTTTACTTCATTGCTACCACATGGACACATAAAAATGTTATCAACGATGTCTCTCTTTGCTGGCACCAGACTTACGAATAGTACTAAAACGTGTTTATCTTACACATAATACCAAAATGATACAAATACTAGAAAAGTATAAAAATAGCAAAGGCGAGCAGGAATGAAAGAATATTATGTTTTTTTATAATCTAATTAATAGAAAGAAACCGAATAACAAGTAAGAAAGTATATTCGGTCAAGCCCAATCATACAATGAGATACAAAATTCCCAAATTGAATACCCGGATGATAAAGGGGGTCTCACTAGAACTGTCTGACAGCGCCAAGTATCTTGGGCTAATATTGGACGGCAAACTGAACTGGAGGATGAACACCATTTCCAGGTCTAATAAGGCGGCTACTGCATTATATTGCTGCAAAAGGGCCTTTGGCATAAACTGGGGAATTAACCGGAGGAATGTATACTGGCTATACGAATGTGTCATTAAACCCATTCTTTTCTACGGGGCAGCTGTTTGGTGGCCGGCGCTCAAGGTGAAGAGTCATCAACCCAGGTTTGAACGTACAATGAGAATTAGAACAACCCCCTCTAAGGCATTGTTTACGATTTTAAACTGGTAACCACCAGACATTTTGGCGAAAAGGCTAGCTGCGAACGCGGCGGTAAGACTAAGGGCCACCGGAGCATGGAGGGATTACAATGTCGGACATGATAACATTCTGAACGAAATTAGTTGGCACATGGATGTTGAATATGTCACTCCCGAGCCAATTTTTGATTCTGGCTTCACGGTAAGCATTTTGGATTCGAATTTTCGCGGACGGGTCTAAAACACTGTATGGTGTCGGTTCTGGCATATACTCCGGGCAGCTAAACTGAAGCATTCCTATAAGGCTCCGGACCACTGCAGTGTCATCCAGGCCGAGATAATGGCCATCCACACAGCCGCGAGACGCATCCGGTACGGTGAAATTTCTGGAAGGGATATTCACATTATTACCGATAGCAAGGCGGCCATAAGATCCCTGAAGAATGTGTTCATCACATCGAGAACTGTCTGAGAATGGCGGATGTCTCTGGAAGAGATAGCGAGACATTCACTGGTAACCCTTTATTGTGTCCCCGGACACAGGGACATACATGGGAACTGTATGCAGGTACCACCTTGCTTACACACCCAAGGTGTAAGCAACTTATAGCGTACAAGTTTCATCTTATCATAAGTCAGAGGTAGCACGATGAAACTACCTGCGGGGAAACCTGATAAATCTGGCACATCATAGATAACAAAAGAACACGTTAGGTATTACAGCTGTCCAGACATCATCTAAGAAACCTAATTGCGGTTATAACTGCCCACTGGCCCATTAGGAGGCACGCCCAGAGGCTGGGGCTCCCTTATAATGACTTGTGTAGAAGTTGCGGCGATGAGGAGGAGGAAGAGTCAACAGAACATCTTCTCTGTAATTGCCCGGCATTCTGAGACTTAAGACTCGAAATGTTTGGTCGAAGAGCCCTTGGGGACAAAACTTGTCTCTCTGATGTTGACATTTTTAAATGCTCTTCTAATTTTTAAGAAGTGTTTCATATTTTACGTTTACAGAAGAACACAAATTTCGGCATAAAACAATAAAGTACTATTAGCCCAAGGTTAATTCAATCACAGGTGGTGGCAATACTACAACAATCTAAAGACAACAGATGTTTTTTGTATTATTGTTAGTGTTTACGGCTCGAAACTTGCCACCACCTTGTACTGAATTCTCCTTAATCTAGTGCTGCACTCATGCCCTTTTAATTAAAATGAGTGTTGAATATGTAGCATTTTTTTAATTTTAAAGCGAACATCATTAGAAAAGAACGCTTTACACTTTTAAAATAACACATGTTTTTCAGAAAAGAATAAAAAAACAATGTAAAGCACAATAAATGCAGAATTTTACTCAGAAAATAATAAAAAAAAAATGTAAAAGGCACAATAAATGCAGAATTTTACTCAGAAAAGAAAACGCCATTATTTGGAGTGATATAAACAAGACGAAGTCCACTACAGGTAGTGTCGGAAATACAACAATCCAACAACAACAAAATCAACATAGGGTATTTAAGCTCAAATAAGACGTGACATAACCCTAATGCCACAGCCGTAACGGCGAATTTATGAAACCAAAATTGAATTGGTTTGTATTGTATGTTTATGTCGTTTTGGTAATACAGAAGTGATGTTAAAACAGTTTTGTTATGGTTATATCACGTCTTATTGGACCTTTACATTGCGTTGTAAGTGTTTACGGTTCGTTAAGTCAACAATTCCTAACAAATCAAAACAAATTGGTTCGAACTTGCAAAATCAGATGGCGTTTCGACACCACCTGCAGTTGAATTTGCCTTAACGTAAAACGCAAGAATTTATAAGTTGTTTTTAATACAAAAAATTTTAATCTAAAAAAAATTTTTTAAATCTTATTAAAAAACGACTATTAAAGTTCTACGTTTTCGATTTCCAGCACACCCTTGTATATGAGACCAATGATTACCCAGGCAGAAAAAGACAATCACCACGACGCTGGGCCGACGTTGCAGGGGGTGCTATCAACATCAATACAACGCACTGTTTACCAAATTTACAATGTTGTCACAACCCTGCGGGAAATTAGTGTCAATTGGTCCCACAGACTGGTTTTAAGAGTTGTGAAAATAGAACAGGTACAAAAAGAAAGATCTCATGACCAGTGAAAGGAGAACCAATCATGTAACTGGTTTATGAAGAACAAAAAGGTAGAAAAGGTAATGAATTACAGTACAGTCTTCACCGGTGGTGTGATACATTTTTTTGGGAGTTTCTAAAATTTGGCTCTTAAATTTAATTCTAGGACTTGTTTTATTGAAATAATACTACATCGTATTGAAATAATACTACATTTTAGTAACTGTCACTAAACATGTCCATTGAGAATAGATTTGTGACTGGTCAATTGTTGTCAATTGACCCCCTTCAATGACAACCCCATGTAAAAGTGATAGGTCTTATTCATAGAGAGTGTTAAAACTAGAACCGGTCTCTACCACCAAACCCCTATCACGGGACTACTTTGGTGTCAGTTTGCTTCCCTCTAGGGAATATTAAAATGATAACGCCAAATGTGCGTCTTCCAACTCGTCTTTTTAGTGTTGTCACAGTACTGTAAATTTAAATTTACAATGTTGGAGTCACGAATTTACAACTTAGTCACAACCATCTTCCGACTCTTATTTTCAATATTGTAACAAATATAAATTCGCTAATAAACAAGCAAAAATTTGTTTTTTTTCTAACCTTAAATAGTTTTTGTGTTTTCATTTTAATACGACACTATTAAATTAATAAGACTACATTTTTGTATATACAGCGTTGTAGCGGTATAGAATTATTATAAACACGGTATTAGAAAATTAAGGTTTAATTCTTGTATATACAGTGTTGTAGCGGTATAGTTTTATGGTAAATACGACTTTAAAAAACTAAAGTCGTATATTTGTATTTAGGGTCTTGTACCGGTGTTGAATCTTATTTAAAAACGGTATTAAAAAGCTAAGGTTGTAATTTTGTATCTACAGTGTTGTGATGGTACCATATTTTTGGTAGAGTCACAATTTTGTATTCACAGGGTTGTGGCGGTACATAATATTTAGAAGTGTCGTAATTTCTGCCTGGGTAATTTCGACCTCCCAGCACAATATTTTATTTCTTCTTAATTCCCTTTTAAAGCAACTGACAAAAATTCTTTGCATAAATCACCCAGAAATCTTAATAATAAATAATTTTGTATTCCCGAAAATACCTTTGACAATGAGTTTTAAATGCATGCCTTTTTTTTTAAAGTAGGACATCAATTATCCGTCATTTGATTAACGATCAACATCAATTATACGAAAAATGAAAACTAATATTTTTGCAGCGATTTAATTTTTTTGTTTACAACGACCACCATAATTAGCCGGTATAACCTCTGTTATCCGGAATTATAAACAAATTTTATTTTTTTCGTTTACTTTTGAACAATCAAGAAAAAAAGTTAAAAAACGACGAAGAGGAATTCCCTCGCAACGTACTGGAAGCATATTTTGCCAAAATTACTTTTTTCCTCTTATTATTTAAACATTTTTGTACATAAAATTCTTAAATAAATTTGTTATTTTATAAATATCTGTGGCATTTTGACAAAACATCTTAAGCCAATTTAAAAAACTAGAACAAAATGTTGTTAATCATACGAATTTTCTTTCAAAAAACTTTTTGGTTTACGTTTTTAAAATTTTGTATTATAGACGAAATTTTTCTTTGATTTTGGTTTATTTTCTTTTTTAATAAAAATGATTTTTTCCCCGAGTTTTTTTTTTAACATTTTTGCTATCTTATCTCGACTTAAGATGTTTTGTCAAAACGCCACAATTATGTATGTAGATACAAGAATATTCCTTTTTAATTTAATAAGAAACACACAAAAAACTACTCAAAATTGTTACTCAATTAACCGGGAAAAATTTATTATCCAGAATGCTTCTGGTCCTGACCGCTACGAATAATCGAGGTCTCTCTGTATCCCTGCGGGAAATTTTTGTCAATTATCCTTAAAGCACTTATCCCGTGACCAGTGAATATTAAATTATAATAAACCGCAACGAATTGTGAGAGGTGAAAACAAAACTGGTAATACCTTATGTAAATGGAATCTGTAATTTCAACATGGTTCACTCGGGACAATATCTGCGAAGGGTTTATTTTAAGCAAAATTTTTATTTATCCATTTAGGTTGCTTCAATGACCCGTCACAAAGTGTCAAAAAGTTGCTAGAACCGATCCCTTCAACTTTAGAACTGTCCCGTGACAAGTTTGGCGTTAGTTCCTATTCCCCTAGGGATATTTAACCTGACACTTCAAAGTAAGAAAAACAATAAAACGGAACAAGAAGAAAAGAAATTAGTTTAAAGAGAAATAAAACAAAACGGCAAAAAAAACCAAAACCTAGAGTTTTTGTTTACCTCTCTTTCTACACCGTTCGCTACACAGAAAAAATGTTCACCAAAATTTTTTCAATTAATTTAATAATGCTGTTTCAAACAAATTTAATTGTTCCAATTAATTTGCCTTAATTGAAAATAAAAATTATAATGTTTGTTTGTATATTTGCAAATCGATGGTTTTCTTCCGCAACCTCGTAACTCAAAAACAACAACTTTTCAAGAGAGACAAAATGTTTTTTTTTATCAAATAATTGAAACTTTTTGCTATATATTTTTTTATAATCCAAGGACTAGGAAAAATTCCGATATTCCGCCAAACAAACAAATTGCAAAATTTTAAGGCGGTATTTACTGATTACTTTTCCGGTTAAAACAAAAAATCGAGTTACATGGTTGCGGCAGAAAACCATCGAAATATGAAAACATACACACAAACTTTAAAATATTTAAAACTTTCAAGCAATCTTTTAATTGTTTCAATATTTCTTCGTAATACTCGCTCATCCAGTGGATCACATCCGTTTGTAGTCGATTGTCCTGTGTTTCGCACAACGCATTATAGAGAAAATTCGTTTTTCAGTCGAACTATCCGTATGTGGAATAAACTTCCCGCAGGGGTCTTTCCCGGTACTTAAAATTTATTAAGATTCAAGTCAAATGTCCACAAACACTATTCCCTCTTTCCTCCTTCCCAAACCTTATTTTCCCGAACAACACAATGCACTGCATATATAGGGGGCATCCCCTGAGTGTTGGTTTATCGTAAAAAAAAAAAAAAAAAAAAAAAATTAACTGTGTTGATTGAAAAAAACTTTGATCTGTGTTTAGGTTTTTTATAGTGTCTTTATTCACATTTCAATTAAACCTATTGATTGAAACTTAACAGCAAGAAAAGCTCAAACTTTCAAATATGTTAATAAATATGATCAATTTCTTTGCAGGCGGAAAATCAGTATGGAATTTAATTAATTGTACAAATTTCTAATAAATACATACGTTAATTGAAGTTGGTATTTAATTTTTCTTGTATAACAAACAAAAAAGACGTCGTAAAAGTCTTCGTGTAAATTGACTGTTAGGATAGAATTTTTTCCATTTATCCAATTTATTTGAATTGCTTTTAGTTTCATTTGTTTTAAAACTATGAATTAGATTTAAAACTAAATTGTCGATTAGTCTGTAGGTAGGTAAGTAAGTAGAAAGGCACACCTTCACGCAGAGATCAATATGGTCCATTGTGACGCCTTATTTAGAAAAAGATGGAAATTAGGTGAAGTAAACAGCGAAAGCACAAGTTAGAAAAGAAAGATAGAAAATAAGGTTTCGGACCAGACCTAGAGAGATCTTACTCAACCAAATTCGCCCTACGTGCGGACGGCACCCAGTCTCCACTCGCACAGCCAGGCCATCCATCCCCATTACGAATCCTATCAGATTCTCGAGTCCATCCCCATTACGAATCCTATCTCGAGTCCACAACCCGAGACATCCCCTAATTCGCCCAGGAATCTACTGCCCAGCCGCCGCAGCCTACAGCCCTGTAACCTGGGACAGTTGCACAGAATGTGCTCAACCGTCTCCAACTCCTCAGGGTCCTCACACAACCTGCACATATCCGACAAGTCGGATCCCATCCTCACCGCCATCCTGCCTATCATACAGTGGCCCGTGATCATTCCCATCATGGTCCTAACGCACACCCTACTCCTGCCCAGCAGCGACCCCGAATTGGACTTTCTATGCACCGGCCACAGCGTCCGTGATACTCTGCAGTCCGTTCGGTTCCCCCAGACCCGATTAGTCGCCCCCAGAGTCCACTCCCTGATTCTTCCAAAATAGAAGCCTATTGGAGGCCTTACCGCCTCCATACAGTTAGGATCCTCCATCTCTCAGCCCTGTCTCGCTAACTCATCAGCAACCTCATTGCCGCCTATGTCGCAGTGATCCGGCACACAGCACAACCTAAGCAAATACTCCCCTAAGACTCCCTCCAGAGCCCTCCTACAATCATCAACTAGCTTGGAGTTCACATAACAGCCCCTTACGGCCATAAGAGCCGCCTGGCTGTCCACTTATATGCTGACCTCCGAGCCCCTATTAGTGTTGTCCCTCATCAGTTCCACGGCCCTCAAGACACCCAGAGCCTCCGCCTGAAAAACACTGCAGTCGTCAGGAAGCCTATATGACCTTCTGATGTTCAGATCCTCAATAACTTTAATAACTTTCTTAAAGAATTAAGTAAAAATGTCCTTTCCACTGAAGGAAATTTTTACTTACTTCTTTAAAAAAATTTTTTTTTTTTTGCATGAAGAAAACATGTTTTCCTAAACATGCAATAACACCCGGGTGGATGTTGGTAAACAATGTACATACATACTTGCAAATCTTTGGTAAGGCGAAGGTTAACACACTGCTCTGTTTCCTATATGCTGCATTTTCTATAAGTTAACCTGATGCTTAGCTACCATGTGCCGTTAGTTTTTTTTTTTTTTTTTTTCCAATAAATAGCAATCTCAGTAGAAATAGTGTTATTTTAAGGTTAAAGAAACAACAGCATAAAATAAAAGAGCAACAACAGCAATGAAAATAATAACAAACAACTCCTGCGAGAGCACTGAACCAGGTGGCAAATGGATTTGTACGTACATATTTATTTTTGTGTTTTTGTTTCTCTTCAGTCTTTTGACTCATACAAAATACGTGGCTTTTATACCCTTCAACAAGGGTATTAATAAGTTTGTCATTCCGTTTGCGATTTCTACAATATTGATGTTAGACCCAATATTTTATATACTATATGTATTCTGTGTATTTATGAGTAGCAATGTGGATTAAGCGACGTTTGTCTGTCTGTTGAAATTGGTTTTTCGAAGACCCCAGATATAATAAGGACTATGTTGTTTTATATTTATGTCACATATACTCCGTTTAATTTTGCTACTGAAATCCAGCCAAATCGGTCCATATATGACTGAGATATTATTTAGAGCTATCGAGCCCTAACCGCAAAAATAATGTAATCGCCAAAAATCTAATTTTACAGGAGAGCGTTTTTTTATTTTTTTAATAATGTTGTATTAAATTTGTCGCTTTCGATAAAATTGTTCTTGCTATAAAATCGTAACGGTACCTCATCGGTGACCATCGTTATTAAAAAAACGAAAATTGAAAATAATGTCGCTAACGTTATTTTTGCGATTATGTTTATTTATTTAAATGTGTAGACCTTTTTTCGCGTTTCCACTATAATTCCGTGGCGCCAACAACAAATTTTTTAGAAAACGAAAAAAAACTTAATTCGGTATCTGGTGAAAAACGATTATGAAAACGATAATATCGGGGGTCTAATTACCGCATACGATATCGAGCAAAATTGATCGAAATTTTTTATTTTGGTATTATGACTCTCGATATCGAATGAAATGTATCGTAATTTGAGATGATAGCATTCGATATCGAGTAACCAAAGAAATTACATCTCTCTAGTTTTCATTCGATATGTCAGTGTCTTTCGAATGCAGAAAAATACGATAGTTTACTCGTTACGATAGCTTACTCAATATCGAATGCGATAATTAGGCCCTAGGAAATTATTGTCATCTCTTTTTATTATGATAATATTGGTATGGTTCAGGTATGTATGGAAATGGCCGCCGCGACCTCGGCGGTACATTTCCATCCGATAGTCCAAATTTTAGATGACGCTGAGGCATAATTGAGGTTCTATGCCGTTAATGTAGCCGAATTATCTCATTTCTTGAATTGTTGCTGGCTTATCGACGTACATCGAAAAGTGAAGATTTTACCGAAGCTACTAACCTTAAGTGCTTGACGCCCAAAAATGCTCTATTGACCTGACACTTTTCACATTTATTTTTAATCTCAAAAATAAAAAAATTGGAGGGTGAGACTTTAAATATAGAACCAATTCTGTTTTGCATGCAAATGTTAATTTTTATTGCGCTACCGAGGTTGAGTCTGAAAACTGCTTTTTGCATTGCCAGAAGAGACGCAAATAAAAAAAATACGTATGGCAAAGTCGAAATTCTACTCCGACAAGTTCAGTGGTTGCAGTAAGTTCCAAAACTACATGGAAAACTATTCAGGATATAGGAATTGGCAGGAAGTGTAACAACAGTGGCTGTACACTTGACCCGGATGAACTCAGCAAGGCTTTTACCAATTTCTCCTTAAATTCTGCAGACGTCTCAGGAATACAGAACGACTACAATAATGTAGATTCTTGTTTTAATCAAACTAGTAAGAGGAATCTTAAAGTACTTTACAATAACATTATAAGACACGTTTATAGACTGCAAAGTATGAAAGAGTATCATCGTTCTCAAAATTTCTTTATGGTGTATCATTTGAAAACTTATGGTGGTTTCTTTTCTACAAAAAGTGAAACAGACTCTAAATTGCATTTTTTTTAAATAAAATTTCACATTTTTTGTAGAAAAGAAAACACCATTAATTTTTTTTCATTATTTTTTTATTAAATCTTCATATATTAAATATGAACTAACAATAATTAATCAAATCTTATCCTAATACTTTATTTATGTCCTGCCAGTGCCCGACCAAAATTTTCTTCATCACGGGTTCTGTTCACATACATAGGTGATTATCGCTCATCTAAATTGATAAGTGCTGCAGTGTCACTTCTTCTTAAGCGAGTGTGACCGCCATGATTTAAAATAATTCGAGCTAGTGGATTTGGGTGTTGTTCAAGCCTTTTTAAATATTTTACTGCATATTTTGTAATCATCGTTTTTACTAATGGCACATTGAGATCCTTATGAATGTTTGAGTTTTTAACATACCAGAGAGCGGCTGTGATTATTCGAAGAAGTTTATTTTGGCGCTTTTGAATTTTTTCGATATTAGAGGCCGATACAGTGCCCCATAGTTGAACACCGTAGCATCAGATAGGCTTTAAGATAGAGTTGTAAAGTAGAAGCTTGCACTCGAGACTAAGGACAGAATTTCTTCCAATAAGCCAAGGAATTTGAATGGCTTTTAGTTTCATTTGAGTTAAGTTTGCCTCTATATGGCATTTCCACGTTAATCGCCGATCCAGATTGCCTTAACCATATTTCTAGTTGAAATATATGATGCTATAAGTAACGAGATGCTTCATAACGGTTTTTGTTGACGCTTAGAAAAGCTGGATCGTCTGCAAATGTTGAAGTTTGGGTGCAGTTGCTTGTTGATATGTCCGAAGTATAAATTCAGTATTCAAGAGGGCCCAGGATGCTGCCTTGTGGGACTCCAGCGCCAATGGGCTGAGGTGAACTTAAGAAATTTCCTTCTTTAATAATAAATTGACGACCGACTAAGTAGCTCTCTAGCAGCTTGTGTGTGTTTGCTGGTAAATTTTGCTTCAACCCTAGAGGGAAGCGAACTGACACCAAAGTAGTCCCGTGATAGGTCTGTGATGGTAGGGACCGGTTTGAGTTCTAACACTTCATATGAATAAGACCTATCACTTTTACATGGGGTTGTCATTGGAGGGGGTCAATTGACACCATTTGACCAGTCACAAATCTATTCTCAATGGACGTGTTTAGTGACAGTTACTAAAATGTAGTATTATTTCAACACGATGTAGTATTATTTCAATAAAACAAGTCCTAGAATTAAATTCAAGAGCCAAATTTTAGAAAGTCCCAAAAAAATGTATCACACCACCGGTGAAGACTGTACTGTAATTCATTACTTTTTCTACCTTTTTGTTCTTCATAAACCAGTTACATGATTGGTTCTCCTTTCGCTGGTCATGCGTTCTTTCTTTTTGTACCAGTTCTATTTTCACAACTCCCAGGACCAGTCCGTTGGACCAATCGACACAAATTTCCCGCAGGGAATTTATGTAGTAAACTTTGCCTACGTGAATTAACTATCGAAAATCGATGGTATAAAATACACTACACCTTAACCCGTAGGTAAGAAATACGTTTTAAAATTATGAAAACTATAGATATCTATACACAGCTAAATATCTATTTGTAGAAAATACGGGCACAATTAAAAACTTTTGGGCAACAACTTTTTTATTGACTCAATAAACTTGCGTGTTGACTAAAAATCCAATAACTACCCAACAAACTTTTTTATCAATACCACAAAAATCGTCATCGCAGAAAATTAAAAAATTTTTTAAATCAAATATGCAATTTGCTTATTAAAATTATTTTTTTCTGTGACATTACTGCGGAACATGTTGTTAATATGAGCCGTTTATTTTGAAAGTGGCATAAGTCACTTTTTCAAAACAATCGAGTTAATAATAAATAATAATAATAATAAATAATAATAATAATAATAATAATAAATACTGAGAAAAATATCAGTATCATCATATATCAAATACAAGTGAATCTTCTCGAAAGTTAGCATCCATATTTTTAAACGTGTTAAATCGCAAACCCTTAAATATCTCGACTTAAAAACAAAATGACTTATGACACTTTCAAAATAAACGGCTCATATAAAGAAAATTTTTAATTGATACTATTAATTTGTTGACTGTTGCGATATTAATTAATTTTTTTAATTAATATCACACATTTTTTAATTAATTAATTAATCAATTACACCGAAAAAAAGTGAGTGGTCTTAGACAGTGCAGACGTTAGTTGAAGGGTGTTTAATATTCAGCACAGCCGAATAAAACACTCTTTCTTGTCTTGTTCACATTTTTCTATTACACTTTTTACGTGTCATTTTACAGGTTTTTTTTTTTTTTTGCCAGCTATAGAATGTATGAATGAATGGGAGTGTTCTGTTGCAAGAAATAAGAGTGTGTGTGTTGAGTTATGTGTTGTGAGTATGTGGAATTTGAGATTCCATTTACTTACTTTTGTTAACGTTGTTTTTGCTGTTATGGTCCTGGCTTCCTGTTGTTCATTCCAAAATCAAAAAAATGTTCTTTGTTTAGGTAAGAAGTTAAACATTTGTGTAATATTAGAACAGAGGAACGCCTTCTCTTAAATAAGAGTTATGGTATTTTGTGGTAGAAAATATGTGATCTATAACTAATAGCAAAGCTTTTAAAAGTCACGCTAATGTGGATACCAGGGCATACGAACTGCCGGGGTAACCAAATAACAGGCGATCTTGCTAAACGAGGTGGTCGGCAAGATGAAAGATTCACTGATCAATGGCTCACTGAAAAGTCACTAGTTAAGCGCGTGTCCTATAGACTTGCACAGTTGGGGTGGACCCGTATCCAGGACATTGTGGCCTGGCTAAAATAAAAGGAGGATATGCCCAGTCAAAATTGGAGCTTACATGTAAGCAGGTTTGTAAGGGAGAGAAGTTTTTTTCCCCCTTACAAACTTGCTTCCAGAAGGCATGATTTTAATATGGCGAATTCCCACTTGGAAGCATTACCTTTTGACGTTTTCACTAGGGTATTCATTTAATCGGGCTTTTTCTTTAATCGGTTAATCGCTCGATTAATTAACCGAGGTTTTGGTTTAATCGGTTTCTAATCGGTTAATTTTGTAATTGATCGGTTAACCGATTAATAAAGTTTTGTTATAAATTAAGTAATATCAATATATAAAAATCCAAAAATGATTTATAATTTGGTATTTATTAGCAAAAAAAACAATGGCATAACAAAAAACAATTCTTGAACAAAATTTGTATGTAAAATGTAGATAACTCCATGCATTTTTTGACAAAAGTAGGTAACTCCATAGTGTCTTAAAAAAAACAGAAGCATTAGAAGTTTAAAACGACGTTGTTTCGAAAACTAAGACAGAAAGAGCGAAATAGAAAAAATCCGGTCTCAAGCTCTTTGGGTCAAAATGTTAAACCTAAACATTGCAACTCCCTAGAATTCAGGGAGTATTATATGCGTTCTTTTCATGAAAGTTTGTTCGAATGTTTAGGGGGTAAAAAAGGCAAAAACGGATAAATTCGGTTATATTATATATCCATAACTAAAAGAGATACAAAAAAATGTAATACCTATCGTTGCTCTTTAGAAAAATAAGCCGTCAGGTGTCTGGTACTTTTTAGAATTTTGGCCTTTTTAGGGAGTAAACGGGTGAAACCTGTGTTTTGGGAAATTTTTTGTCACCCCATCTGTCTTTTAAAACAATAAACATATAAATAATGTTAGTATCACATTCGAAACTAATCTAAAAAATTGGACCTAAGGTCCTCAGACATGCAAGGTCCTCAGTGAATGAGAGTCTGTATGAGGTGTCTTTTTGGTACTTTTTGTTCGTTAACTGGTAATTTTTTCAATTGTCATTAATATTGCACCTATAAAAATAATTTAACATGGAATGTCGTGAGCAGATGAGAATAACTTTTTGGTACTTTTTTGTTTTTCAACTGGTTGTTTTTTTTTTATCTAGAAACATAAACTTTGGCATAGAAGTACATATGTTCACAAATGAAAGGGAGATCTCGAAAGCAATCCTTAATGCAGCTTATCTTATTTCTCAATTCTTTTCCAGTATTTCTCTAAACATTTAAAATCCTCCATTATGACATAATTAGAATTCAGTTTTAATTTTAAAAATTTTAAACAAATCTATTTGCTTCGGTTAATTAATTAACCGAATTCTGTTAAAAGATTGTTTGTGTTACAATCGAGAGTTTATTTTATTGTCAGTTCATCATCAGACTCATCCTGGCAAAGCTCAGCACCGAACATATTCTTATCTCGTACTGTATTTAAAGAATGTATTGCAAGAAGGAAAAAATATTTTACTATACAAATACATTTTTGTAAAACAAAAAAATATATGTTAAAATACTACAAAAAAATTTAAAATTTTGTTACTTCGGTTAATCGGTTAATCGACTGAAATTAACCGGTTTAATCGTTAATCGAAAAAAGCCAACTTTAAATTAACCGATCAGTTAATCGGGTAGTAATTAATCGGTTAACCGATTAACGGTTAACCGAATGAATACCCTAGTTTTCACTCGTTACATTCAAGTGTGAGTAACAGCTATTTGTAAGCGCTTCGTTCATGTCTCTTTACAAATGCAGCTTTCATTGCATACAAAAAGCTCTTCCATCATGCATTTTTATGAAAACTCATTCCTGATGTGAACCTTTTACTATATTGCTTACATGGAATCCTTTCTTCATGTTTCTTAAGAATTTGTGAAATAATAACTTCCGTTTGATATTTTTGTTTAAATTTTTATTCAATATTAAAAGAAAATCAAAGTTAGAAAATTAAATAATTCAAATTTTGGTTCAAAAAAGTTATGAATAAAAAAAGAAAGAAATTGGAAATTTTGAAATACAATTTGAAATGTTTAATGTTCTGTTATACTAGGATCTATATTTTCAGAATCAGATTCAGAATCGTCTTCACTATTTAAAAAAGTGTTATTAATTGTTTTTCTTATTTTTTTTAAACATTTTTTCTTGTAATAACGGTTTTTATTTAGTCTAAATGCTATACGTAAATTAAGAAGGAATTTGATTTTAGAAAGACCATCAACCTTTAGAGATTCTTTAATTATAAGAATTGTGGTTTCATAATACGAATTTATTAAAGACATAAAAAAAATACTTACCATAAATTGCGTTGACAAACTTCGCAAAATCTAATAAACGCTTTTTATCCGGCTTTCCAAACAAAGTAAGCAAACTCAAAACAAACAGACAGCATACATACATACTTATCTGTGGCATTTTGACAGAACATCTTAAGTCGAGATTAGAAATCAAAAAAGTTTTTAAAAAAAACTTGGTGAAAAAATTATTTTTATTAAATAAAAAAATAAACCAAAACTAAAGAAAAATTTCGTTTATAAAGCTTAGTCTAGACGATATGTTGAATCAGCAAATGTATGCTTATACTCGTATGCTTAAAAATAACAACAAATGTCCCTATCAGCATATGCAATATGCTAGGTGTCTAGACGATATGCTGAAAATTCTAAATTTTTCAAACTCATCATATGCTAGCAAATGATAAATCAACAAATAAGTTAGCATACAATTTTTGTGTCTACACGATATGTTGAATTTCGTATGTTGTTATGTATGTTGAGTAAAGAGAACATTTGTTTAAAATTTAAAATAAATTTGACAATTCTCTTTTTTTATTATTTTAATGGCCATTTTCTCAATGTATCGACAAACTGTCTGTTACTTAATGTCAACATAAATTTATTGGACCGATAAACTGTCCGTTAACGATTTTGGGTTCCTCAATATACCGATAAAAAACAAAGTTTTCAGCTGGCAACGCCACTCAAAATACATGTAAAAGATGGGAGTCAGCTGATTGAATTTAGCTGTACGGCAAATAAATGGAAAATAAATAATTGGCAGATGAGTGCCGGTTAGCTTTGCGATTAAAACGAAGCAAATAAGACATTGAGAAAACCAATTTCTTTAATGTGCAGTTTTTCGTTGGGAAAAAAGATAATCGCCTAATGAGAAAATGGCCATAATTCTTTTTATTTAAAATTTGTTATAAATGATCGCCTTTAGTGCAAAAATTAATAGTTTTATGTATGCATATTAATACTGAATAAGTAAGAAAGATATATTGGGCTGGGTCAAATCCACAAATATGTAGTTAAAATTTATGAACTGGATTGATCTAAAAAATATTTATAAAGCCTCACAGTTTTATAATTGGTAACAGTTCTACCGTTATGGTAAGTTATGGGCCGGCCAGCAGTATGTTTTTCATTTTGATACCTACACCACTATAGTGTCTGTAACACTTAAAAATATTGGTCTTATAACTGTAATAATTACGGTTTGTCTGGATTTATTTATTTAATTAAACACGTTATTTTATACACGTTATAATGCGTTTATTTAATATATCGCACCTATTCAACAATACTGTATTAAGTCGAAATTTTTAGTTTTTGACTTTTTGGAAATAATCGAGAGGTATTATTCATATCTACCCACTGTAAAAATATCGAGCTATTTTGTCTACCTTTTGGTAAAGAAATGGTTGGCTTAAAAATACTTTTTCATATGCCTTTCATATTAAATTAAAAATTGTTTTGCTTCTACTGAAAATTTTAAAATTTTGAGTTAATACAGTATTGTTGAACAAGTGCGATTTGTATGAGTTATTTCTTATACTTGTATATTATTAATCAACAATAACCTTAAGCTGGAGGTCCATAACACGCGTTTTCGCCTCCACGCAGCGCATGCTTTTATAACCTTACTTGCGTTCTACGTTTCAAGTTACATGCAACGCCTTTTATGCAGCAGCAGCACAAGTAAAAATAAAATTTAAGTTGTCAAAATCAGCTGATTTGTTCGAACGCTGCTTGTGACGCTTACAAAAGTAGAAAGTAAACCTACTTTTCGCCTCAAGGCATCTTCGCTTTTGTGCATGTAACTTACTACGTATAACTACACAGATTCTACTTTTTTGACAGCTGCGTATGCTGCGAAAAAGCGAGTAACGCGTGGTGTGGACCTCCAGCTTTAGAGTTTTGTCTTGATCTTTTAGCGTCTCAATCTCAAGTGCTGTGTTCAAAACCAACTTGTAGCAATTGCAGGGTTGACATATGCGCGTGTAGTTTGCTAAACATTTTAACTATTACTACTATAAAAGACATCCCTGTTACAATAACCATTTTATAGTATCCCGATCGACTCAATCACTATCTTGAGTCGATATAACGATGTCTGTCCGGCCGACTGGCTGGCTGCTTACTTTGTAGCGTGCAAAGTACAGGTCGCAATTATTTGATAAAATTTGGTACATTGGTACTAAATATTTATTGTAATTGAAAACGGTGAGGAACGGTCCATAATTTCTCAAAGATACCAACTACTTTTCAGATTAGAATCTTTGTGCCAACAAATTTTAGAAATTGTTTTTGTTTTAAATGTAATTTTCTATGCGAACGTTAACGTGTGACATCGTGGGCCTGGCTGAAAATTTTAAAAACTTAAAGAAAAAGATTTTTGAATGAAAATTCATACGACTAACAAAATTTTTTTCAACTTTTTAAATTTGACTTATTGACTTTGTTTTGTCAAAATGCCGCAGATATGCATGTATGTAGGTATATCGGCAATAGAAATATTACAAATGAAAAACACAACACACAAGAAAAACAAGAACAAAATCTTTAAAATATTCCTTACAAAAATTTCACCCACTTTAATTAATATTTTAAATTTAATAAGTAAAACTTTATGTACCTTCTAATTAATTTTAAGATTGTTTTTTAACATTTTTTTGTTTTTAATTAAATATATTTAATTAACAATTTCTTTGCGCTTTTCTTTATACACGTTGTCTACTCAAATGCACTAAGATGACTGAGCTTGTTTTATTATGTAATTTAAAATAATTTGTTTGCGGCAAAGACTCGGTAAATATGCCGATTTCAAAGTCTTTGCAATACAACCTGCTTCCTCGTAAGGGAAAGGGGTAAGCACAACTATCTTTAAAATTTTCGCTTACAACCTGCTCCTATGCAAGGGATAGTAGTAAGCTTTTTATAGTTTGTTCAGCTTACATTATTACAAAAACCCTTTCAATGGTATTCGATTATTTCCTGCTTCTCAGTAAGGCTTAATAGTAAGCGAATACAGCAGCAGTAATATACCTTTTAAGCTTCCAAAAGTCCAAAATTTTTTTACTGGGTGCTCTCTACTTCGGTTCAATAGGGAGCAAATTAGAACAGCGATCTTAGTAATAACTGGGCACTGGCATTATGGGACTCATGCAAGGAAAATGGGTCTGGAATTCAATGACTAATGCTGTTGGAGGAATAAACTGTGTTAAATATTCAGTGTCCTGGAGTTCGGGACATTGTAGAGAGATACCTGGGAAAACCGGAGTTTGGCTGTCGGGATGATCTATGTTCATATCGCTTATTTTCTGCAACGTCGTCTTAACTGTACATTTTGAAATAAACATGTTTTAAGTTTTCGATTTGCCCGCACCACACATTATCTTCAAACGGGGAAAGTATACAATTTTTAAAAGACGAGCTGATTGAATTTTGCATTGACACCCATTGAGTATCAGTCCATGGAAGGACCCAAGTGAGCTGCCTTCTGGATGGCTTCCCGGCGAACCTTAGATAAATAATTTTAAAGTTCCAAATTCAAAAACCTTTTCGAACTATTTTGAGAATTTGTCTCTGATTTTTAAAAGAACAAAAAAATATTTTATTTAACTTAGCATTTTAAAATCGAACATTAAATAAGATCTGTTTTTTTTTTTAAATCAAGTTTTCTTAAAAAAGAATTTAAAGATCTTAATTTCCTAAGAAATTTTTATTAAACAAACTGCAATTGTTGCAACAAATTCAAAATTAACCAGAATTAAATTTTAAAAATATTTCTAAAAATATATTATAATAGTTTGCAAAAAGCATTTGAAATATTCGTCTTTGACGTTTGATGTGTTAAGTAAATTATTTAATAAAAATTCTTAGCTGAAGTTATTCGATACGAAATGACCTTCACTGATAACAGTGGGAATTTAAAAAAGAAAATTCTTTGCTTTATTTATGTAAATATAAAAACATACATAAATGTCAAAGAAATATTTCCATACCAACATAAAAAAAAATTAATTTTAAAAGTGAATTTGTTGATTTATATTTAAATTCATTACTGGGAAGAGGGTAACTTTTAAAAGGTGTCCCAGTAATAATGCACTTTTTCATTTTATAATAAAAACACTTTTTTTCACAATTATAACGCGTTGCTCTTCCGTAAAGCGCTCTATTTTTAATAATCGGAATATACATATACACTATTATTGTAACACCCTTTATTACTCAATTAGTGATTTCATTAATTTAAAATAATTGGCTCTTCTTTGCCTACAAATTAGGGTATTCATTTAATCGGGCTTTTGCTTTAATCGGTTAATCGCACGATTAATTAACCGAGGTTTTGGTTTAATCGGTTTATAATCGGGTTAATTTTGTAATTGATCGGTTAACCGATTAATAAAGTTTTGTTATAAATTAAGTAATATCAATATATAAAAATCCAAAAATGATTTATAATTTGGTTTTTATTAGTAAAAAAAAAACACTGACATAACAAAAAAACAATTGTTGAACAAAATTTGTATGTAAAAAGAAGATAACTGCATGCATTTTTTGACAAAACTAGGTAACTCCATAGTGTCTTAAAAAAACAGAAGCATTAGAAGTTTAAAACGACGTTGTTTCGAAAACTAAGACAGAAAGAGCGAAAAAGAAAAAAATCCGGTCACAAGCTCTTTGGGTCAAAATGTTAAACCTAAACATTGCAACTCCCAAGAATTCAGAGAATATTATATGCGTTCTTTTCATGAAAGTTTGCTCGAATGTTTAGGGGGTAAAAAGGGTAAAAACGGATAAATTCGGTGATATTATATATCCATAACTAAAAGAGATACAAAAAATGTAATACCTATCGTTGCTCTTTAGAAAAATAAGCGGACAGGCGTCTGGTACTTTTTAGAATTTCGGCCTTTTTAGGGAGTAAACGGGTGAAACCTGTAATTTGGGAAATTTTTTGTCACCCCATCTATCTTTTAAACCAATAAACATATAAATAAAGTTAATATCACATTCGAAACTAATCTAAAAAATCCAAATACGAATTCGGTACTTTTTCGAAATTCGAACGTTAATTGTCTGGCTCCCAATGCAATATTGCAATTTCTAATACTTTAATGGGGAGGAGAAAGTTCCAAAAAGGGGGAATACGGGAAACTAAATTCCTTTCCTTAGATATTTGTTTTACAATGGTACTTTCTTTAATTAAAGTTGATATTTTACCTATAAAACGTCCTGAGTGGATAATAATTTTTTGGTACTATTTTGTTATTTAACTTGTATTTTTTTTTTTGAATTTCGGTTAGTATTGGACCTAAGGTCCTCAGACAAGCAAGGTCCTCAGTGAATGAGAGTCTGTATGAGGTGTCTTTTTGGTACTTTTTCTTCGTTAACTAGTAATTTTTTCAATTTTCATTAATATTGCACCTATAAAAATAATTTAACATGGAATGTCGTGAGCAGATGAGAATAACTTTTTGGTACTTTTTTGTTTTTCAACTGGTTGTTTTTTTTTATCTAGAAACATAAACTTTGGCATAGAAGTACATATGTTGTTTAGAGGAAGATCTCGAAAGCAATCCTTAATGCAGCTTATCTTATTTCTCAATTCTTTTCCAGTATTTCTCTAAACATTAAATATCCTCCATTATGACATAATTAGATATAAGTTTAATTTTTAAAATTTTAAACACTTCTAATTGCTTCGGTTATTTAATTAACCGAATTCTGTTAAAAGATTGTTTGTGTTACAATCGAGAGTTTATTTTATTGTCAGTTCATCATCAGACTCATCCTGCCAAAGCTCAGCACCGAACATATTCTTATCTCGTACTGTATTTAAAGAATGTATTGCAAGAAGGAAAAAATATTTTACTATACAAATACATTTTTGTAAAACACAAAAATATATGTTAAAGTACTACAAAAAAATTTAAAATTTTGTTACTTCGGTTAATCGGTTAATCGACTGAAATTAATCGGTTTAATCGTTAATCGAAAAAAGCCAATTTTAAATTAACCGATCAGTTAATCGGGTAGTAATTAATCGGTTAACCGATTAACGGTTAACCGAATGAATACCCTACTACAAATGAGCAATATTGTAATCAGTCCAAAGTAATCTTTGCAACCCATAATCTGTGGCCAAATTACGGCATTCGATATCGATCGCAATTGCAATACAATTTACAAGGGAATTTCGATCAATGTCGCGATTTGCCCCCAGGTAATGTTGTAGGTAATAAATTATCTGCAAACGTTACATAAGTCACACTTACGTTCCCTGGCAAACGATCTAAAAAAAATCGTCTTCTTCTTTCTCTTTGATTATTACGATTAGTTGAACAGCCATTGATAAGACTCTTTCAAAACTACAGGGTACCTATTCATATAACCCCGACTGTCTTTCTTTGGGATAGTAAGCAAATATTTGTGTTTGTATAAGGTTGTTTACAAGAAGAGGAAGTATGTGATTCCCAACATAGCATATACAATGAATGTAAGGAATCCAACGCACAGCTCGGCGACATAAATTGACATAAATCCCAACAGTTTTAAATGACTTTCGTTTTCACATACGGTTTTCACAAATTGAACAAAAAAAAAAAAAAAAATAATAATAATACTGCAAGAGCAAAAACTAAAACCGGACGTGTTGAACGGCAATAGCACGGTCCTTTTATTGTCAAGTATTACTATACGTAAAAACGAGGGTGGTGCTCTAGTAAAATTAATCTAAAGTTTAAAGAAAATTTTGTGAAAATAGGAAATTTTGCAAAAAATTGTTTATTTATAGGATATTTTGCAAACATTTTTTATTTATAGGAAAGTTTACAAAAATTAGTTATTCATAGGAAAGTTTGCAAGAATTTTTTATTTAAAGGAAATTTTACAAAAATTTTAAATTTAAAGGAAATTTTGCAAAAATTTGTTATTTAAAGGAAATTTTGCAAAACTTTTTGATTTATAGGAAATTTGCAAAAAATTTTTTATTTGTACAAAAATTTGTTTTATGTTGTTTATAGGAAATTTTGCAAAAATTTGTTACTTATAGGAAATTTTGCAAAAATTGTTTATTTATAGGAAATTTTACAAAAAATTTTAATTTATAGGAAATATTGCAAAACTTTTTGATTTATGGGAAATTTTACAAAAATTTTTAATTTATAGGAAATTTTGCAAAACTTTTTGATTTATAGGAAATTTTGTAAAAATTTGCAAAAAATTTGTTATTTATACAAAAATTTGTTCTGTGTTATTTATAGGAAAGTTTGCAAAAATTTGTTATTTATAGGAAATTTTGCAAAGATTGTTTATTTATAGGAAATTTTACAAAAAATTTTAATTTATAGGAAATTTTGCTAAAATTTGTTATTTATAGGAAATTTTGCAAAAATTTGTTATTTATAGCAAAACTTGTAAATTTTTGATTTATAGGAAATTTTACAAAAATTTTTAATTTATAGGAAATTTTGAAAAACTTTTTGATTTATAGGAAATTTTGCAAAAATTTGTTACTCATAGGAAATTTTGCGAAACTTTGCAAAAATTGTTTATTTATAGGAAATTTTACAAAAATTTTTAATATATAGGAAATTTTGCTAAAATTTGTTATTTATAGGAAATTTTGAAAAAATTTTTATTTATAGCAAATTTTGCAAAAATTTGTTATTTATAGCAAAATTTGTAAAAATTTGTTATTTATAACAAAATTTTATTTTACAAAAATTTGTTCTGTGTTATTTATAGGAAAGTTTGCAAAAATTTTTAATATATAGGAAATTTTGCTAAAATTTGTTATTTATAGGAAATTTTGAAAAAATTTTTATTTATAGGAAATTTTGCAAAAATTTGTTATTTATTGCAAAATTTGTAAAAATTTGTTATTTATAACAAAATTTTATTTTACAAAAATTTGTTCTGTGTTATTTATAGGAAAGTTTGCAAAAATTTGTTATTTATAGGAAATTTTGCAAAGATTGTTTATTTATAGGAAATTTTACAAAAAATTTTAATTTATAGGAAATTTTGCTAAAATTTGTTATTTATAGGAAATTTTTAAAAAATTTTTATTTATAGGAAATTTTGCAAAAATTTGTTATTTATAGCAAAATTTGTAAATTTTTGATTTATAGGAAATTTTACAAAAATTTTTTATTTATAGGAAATTTTGCAAAACTTTTTGATTTATAGGAAATTTTGCAAAAATTTGTTATTTAAAGGAAATTTTGCAAAACTTTTTGATTTATAGGAAATTTTGTAAAAATTTGCAAAAAATTTGTTATTCACAAAAATTTTTTCTGTGTTATTTAAAGGAAATTTTGCAAAAATTTGTTACTCATAGGAAATTTTGCAAAAATTTGTTACTCATAGGAAATTTTGCGAAACTTTGCAAAAATTGTTTATTTATAGGAAATTTTACAAAAATTTTTAATATATAGGAAATTAAAATTTGTTATTTATAGGAAATTTTGAAAAAATTTTTATTTATAGCAAATTTTGCAAAAATTTGTTATTTATAGCAAAATTTGTAAAAATTTGTTATTTATAACAAAATTTTATTTTACAAAAATTTGTTCTGTGTTATTTTTAGGAAATTTGCAAAAAATTTTTATTAATAGGAAATTTTGCTAAAATTTGCAAAAAGTTTGTTTTCTATAGCAAAATTTGTTATTTATAGCAAAATTTTATTTTACAAAAATTTTTTCTGTTACTTTTAAGAAATTTTGCTAAAATTTGTTATTTATAAGAAATTTTGGAAAAATTTGTTATTCATAGGAAATTTTGCAAAAATTTGTTTGTTACTGGAAATTTTATGAAGATTGGCGTTCTTATATATAATTTCGCAAAAGTTTACTTTTTATAGCAAATTTTGCAAAATTTTCTTTTATAGGAAATTTCCTATTTATAGGAAATTGTGCGCAAATATTTTTTTTAAGGCAATGTTGCACAAATGTTGGTATTTATTGAAAATTTTGCACAAATTTGCTATTTATAGAAATTGTTGCTCAAATTTGCTCCTTGTAAGAATAAAATTGAGACCGTCGTATGTTATTAAAATTTTTATAACCTTAGTGTATTTCTTTGTTAACAACATACATGTTTTTTCTATGGTGCAATATTTTAGAGACGAAAGTAGAGATTAGGAATTATATTTACACCAATATATGATCATGTCCCAGCATGCTGGAAAATTACAGACAACACAATAAACAAACTAAATTTCCTACCAACTGATTCCCTTCATTCAGCTGTAAGGAACTGAATATCGAAATGAACTGCAAAAATCTCTTTCGGACACTCTAATTCTATTCAAAGCAGTGATATAACATTTTAAAATGTAGGTGGTACTGATTATCAAGCAAAAAATAATACTTTCTTTTAACATTTTGGTACTTTTTTTACACATACTTTCATTGATAATAATAAGGCTTTTCATGATATCCCATAAAAGTCTCGCAAGCTGTGCAAACTGTGCATTTTTACGCCCTCGCAAATTAACTGTCAAAAATTGTATGAGAATTAATTAAGACACTCTTCTTAAATATGCCGAATAATTTTGACTCGTAAATGTTAAAGTACTGAAAATAGTACAATAGTATTGCATTTTCCATCACTGATCCAAATTAACAATTTATCTTGTTATCTCTTCTCTTTGCTTTATATTTTTTTTTTGTTCTAAACTCACACACATCCTTGCAAACACTTGTAGCGTAAACTCTCTTTGGTCCGTGTAAAATCACATTGACTTCGCACGTGCAACAACTGCAAAAACCAAAGTGTGATAATTTTCGTATTACAACACACACCCACGAACCCACAAAAGTTGTTATCTTAAACATATGTATATACATATTATTTTCTTATACGAGAAATTAGAAAAGCTTTGAAAAAATAAAAATAGCAAGTGTCACTTGAGTATTTATTGTGCAATTGTATTAAAACAAAAGCTTGTTTTATTTTGTTTTAAGTCAAGTCGTTTTTGTTGCCACTGCTGCTTCTATAGCATAAGTTTTGTTGTCACTGCTGTAGTACCATCATATCGCGATGTGTCAACTTAGAAGACTCTACTGTTGTTGTTGCTTTTTATCTATTACACAACATCTTGAATAAAAATAACCAGAAAAAAACAACAACCACAGCAACGAAGCGACTAAAAGTATAAAGTACTTCTCTAGTTTAGTGGCTAAATAAAAAACAAAAAAAGGAAAAAATAGTTGTTTCTTATAAAAATTAAAAAGAATAAACAATTTGAATTTAAAACAAAATAAAGATTAAATATTATAGCAAAGTGTTCTACAGTATTTTTTTTGCCGATTTATATACAATTTAAGTGAAAATTTCCTATTTACAGGATATTTTGCAATAAATTGCTCTTTATAAGAAAATTTTGCAATAATTTGCTATTTGAAGGAAATTTTGCAGATATTTTTTTGATATAGAAAGTTTGCTATTTATAGCAAATGCTGCGAAAATTTGCTATTTATTTGAAATTTTGTCTAAATTTGTTATTTGTAGGCAATTTGGGAAAAACTTGCTATTTATACGAAATTTTAGAATATGTTAAAAATTTGCTATTTATAGGATATTTTGCGAAAATTTGCTATTTTTAGCAAATTTGGAGAAAACTTGCTATTTATATGAATTTTGCAACAATGTGCTTTTTATAGGAAATTTTGCCTAAATTTGCTAATTATAGGAAATTTTGCGAAAATTTGCTATTTATATAAAGGTTTTCAATCATGTGCTATTTATAGGAAATTTTGCAAAAATTTACAATACATATAAAGTTTGTTATTTATAGCACATTTTGTGTAAAAATTCTTTTTATAGGAAATTTTGGTTAAAATTGAAATTTGTAGGAAATTTTGGAAAAATTTGCTATTTTTTTATAAGAAAATATTTTGAAAGTTTGCTATTTATAGGAAATTTATTGAATATTTGTTATTTTTAGGGAATTTTTTGAAAATTTGCTATTTATAGGAAATTTATCGAAAATTTGTTATTTATAGGAAATTTATTGAAAATTTGCTATTTATAGGAAATTTGTTGAAAATTTGCTATTTATAGGAAATTTGTTATTTATAGGAAATTGATTGAAAATTTGCTATTTATAGGAAAATTATTGAAAATGTGCTTTTTATAGAAAACTAGCTTAACCCATTGCGCTTCGCTACACTGCTTTAACCACTTTACCGATTGAGATATATTTAATATATGCATCCTATGGAAGATATTTTCCCCCTGCGCCTACCCGCTTTATTTTTATTTTCAAAAGTGTAGTATACCATAAGAGTGACTTCTACAAATTTTGAACATTCTAACTATAACAGTTTTTAAGATATGCAATATTAAACATTGGCGTCCTATGGGGGAAACCACTTCCCCCGCTGCTACTTTATTTAAATTTTGGGGCTCAGAAGATCCTACTACCAAAAGTTATGATATGCGATATTTAGTATTGGCATCCAATGGGGGGTACCAATTCCCCAGCCCCTATCGAAAAAATAAGTAGCCTATTTTATTTTTAGGGCTCACGTGATGCTACCGTAAAAATTTCAGGAAAATCCGTGCAGTAGTTTAGGAGTCTATAAGCCAACATACAAACAAATAAACAAACAAACAAACAAACAAACAAACAAACATACAAACATTTTTCATTTTTATATATATAGATTTATTGAAAATGTGCTATTTATAGGAAATTTATTGAAAATATGCTTTTTATAGGAAATTTATTGAAAATTTGCTATTTATAGGAAATTTATTGATAATTTTAAATTCGAAATGCTCTTTATAAAAAATGATTTTAAACATTTCGTTTCATATTTTCCCCATTAATTGAATTTTTAAATACAGCAAAACTAAAATGTTTTCAATAAGTTTTCGCCATCAGAATGTTTTTTACTTCTTAAAAGTTAAATTTAATAGAAAAGTCGCGTGCAGACAAAGTGCTTAATGGCTGCCAAGGAACTGCGTAAAAAATATTGAACATGAAATGTTTCAAGATTTTTGCGGTTTTAACAAATATGTACATGTTAATGTCCCTGAGGGTTGAAAGATGTAAGACAGTGAACACGAGATGATAATCAGTTTCTTTTTCTTAGTGACAGTATCATTTCTGATGTCTTTATTTTCAGATAATTTTTAAGTTCATGTTCATTTTCAAACTGTAAAAGACAATGATAAAAATGCTTAAGCTCTTTTTAAAACTTTTAAAGTGACAATAATTGACAAGCAAATGTCTATCTCACTTTGGTAAAGATAATTTTAGGGTTTCATTTCTATCGAAGAGCTTCAACCAGTGACTACATTAGAATATATTGAGTTTGCCAGAATGTTGGCGTTTTATCAAGTAAATTATAGGAAGTTAAATTTAGTATTTAAAACTTTGAATTTTAACAATGTGGTTCGTAACTTTCCATTGAAATCTTTATGTTATTAAATTTTCATCTCCATTTTTCACACTTTCGTTAAATTTTCTAACCAATTTCTTAAATATTTTCCCATAAAAATTTCTACTTATTTGGTTGGGATTCGTTAAAGTTTGAAAAAGAAAAAATTGAAAGAACGAGTACCACATTGTAGCAAAGAAAAAGTTTTAACACAGTTAAGCGTATGAACTTTGACTGCAAATAGAATTAAAAAAAAAAAAAAAACAAATTGAAAAAAGCGAATGGAGTGAAAAAATACATTTTAAATAAAAATGAACCAATAAAGTGTGTAGACAACCGACTTTTTGGCAGCAGAAAACAAATAAGAAATAATTTTTTTTTTCTCTAAATTTCTTTTCTTTTTGGTCATTTTTATTTAAAACGGCAGTCAGTGGTGGCTTGTGGCAACCAAAGAAGAACGCTTGTCTCGCAGTTAAACAAAGTATCGATTTTGAAAATAATAAAAATCTTTGGTAAACTCAAGCTAAAATGGCTTTAAAAAATAAAGAGCCGAAATCAGTCATTGTTTTAACCACAGATCAACCAGAGGTGAAAAAAGTGAAGTGTGAAAAAGGACGAAATCAGTTATTTTACTTACTTAAATATTATATAATTTAGGTTAATTTTGAAAACAGTTTTGCAAATAAATCTTAACTAAATAAATTTGTGTTCATCGCATTGCGGCATAAAAGATGGTGCAAAGAGAAATGCAAAAAGTGCAGCTTTCGAAGAAAGAGATAGAAAAAAACACAATATCTTTTGTCTCGTGTCATCCCTGTGTGTACTCTGTGGATTAAGCAAACAATTATACAATTATAAAATTGTTTGCCAAACTTGCTTTCAAATGTAAAACTTTCGATAACAAACGATTCGGGATTGTAAGAAAACATAAACTCACTGTTTATTATTGTTGTTTTTGTTTAAGCTTTGATATTGTTACAAGTAAAACTGGAGCTAATAATTCTTATTCGCTTAAAAGTTTTATTTGTATAATATCTTTAGTTTTTCTAAAATCTTTGGATGAGTTTTCCTGACGATCTGGCCTAAAGGCGCCCGTACACGACATGTATTTGTCATCTGACATGTCAAATTTTTAAGTCACATGTAATTGTTCATGTCTGTCAAAATTGCTGTTTTACATAACCCAATAAAAAATTGTGCTTCGAGCGAAGCAGGTTTATAAGGAGGAATGTAAGAGTTTCGCTTACCATTGCGCTTACGGAAGACATGAATTTTATATGGCGAGTTCCCACTTTGAAGCAATACATTTTTGACACATAAAGCGCATTATTCAGCGCATAAAAAAATTGTTGGATGTAACGAACAGCTTAACACACTGAAAGTTTTTTTACAGTTATTTTTTAGTATTCTCCCTTACAAACCTGATTCGTAGTAAGGGAATGCCGTAGCACTTAAAATTTTAATTTTTTTTTATAAAAATTGTTAAGAGTTCTTTCGCTTACTTTACTGCTTTTCTGTATGTCTTATTACGTAGCGCATAATTGTGCGCTTATTTTTTTTAAATGTACCTTTAGTGCTTCGCAAAATGATAAAATTTTTTATTGGGAAGGTTTATAATATTCGGTCACAAACGTACATGTAATTTGCTTCTGACATTGTCTCTGTTTTTTTTTTCGCATTGTTATTGCAGAAACCAAAGTAGTTCTCGGTTTCAAAATAGCTTGCTGCCGCCACGAAAATATTTATTTACGCCGTAAAATAATTTAGCCATCTTAACATATTTTCTTTTATTTTAAAGATACCAATTTAGAATTTTATAATTAAATGGTTTTTATGTATATATTTACATAAATTCTATTCAATGGTGAGATGAGCATACATATCTTGGTATTGTAAAATATTAACTTCAGCCGGCTAATTATTCCTTCAATAGTTGACGCCGCTGCTAGTTTCTTCCCGGCATAGATTTCTGATGTCAGATGGTTTGTCAGAAGAAAATAGAGCACGCTCTAATTGAAATTTTGTCAGAAGACTTTTCGTCTGACTTTTACAGAAGCAAAGTTAAAAAGGTAACACACGACATGTATGTGTTTTTCAGTGGGAAATTTGACATGTCAGATGACAAAAACATGTCGTCTATATGCTCCTTAAGCAACCAGTGAAATGCGCATAGGAATAGCTTATTCCATCAACAATAAATTTCAGTTTATCAATAGTATGAAATGGGAATTTAGCACATTTAAAAGAAACCTTGTTGATTTCTAGTGTATTTTCGATCAATATTAACGAATTTTTTAAGTTTTCGATAAATTTACGTTTTCTCGTTAATTTGCGCTAAATTTACAATATCTTGTAAATTTTCGATAAATTTACAATTCCTAATACAATTACGATAAACTTAAAATTTCTAGTAAATTTTCAAGAAAGTTACGTTTTCTAGTAAATTTACGATTTCTAGTAAATTTACGATTTCGATAATTTTACGATTTTAAGCAAATTAACGATTTCTAGTAAATTTCCGATTTCTACTAAACTTTCTATTTATATACGATTTATAGTAAATTTTCGATAAATTTTCTATTTCTAGTAAATTTTCGATAAATTTACGAATCCTAGTAAATTTTCGATAAATTTACGATTTCTAGTAAATTTACGATTTAAATAAAAATTTACGATTTATAGTATATACGATTTTTTAGTAAATTTTCAATAGATTTACAGTTGCTAGTCAAATTTTCGATAAATGTATGATTTCTAGTAAATTTTTGACAAATGAACAAATTAACGATGTCTAGTAAATTTTAAATACATAAATGTTCGATATATAGTAAATTTTCAATAAATGTAAGATATCTAGTAAATTTTCGATAAATTTACAAATTCTAGTAAATTTTCGATTTCTAGTTTAATATTCCATTGCTAGTTAAATTTCGATAATTTTACGATTTCTAGTATATTATCGATAAATTTACGATCTATAGAAAATTTTTGATAAATATACAATTTATAGTAGATTTTCGATAAATCTACGATTAATAGCTAATTTTTGAAAAATTTACGATTTTTAGTAAATTTTCGATAAATATACGACTATTAGTACATATTTGATAAATTTTAATTGATAACTTTACAATTTTTAGTATATTTTCGATAAATTTACGATTAAAAGCATGTATGTATATTAGAGTTCTCAACCGACTAAGAATAATTCGATTAATCGATCAAACAAACCCAAAATCTGGTTCGAATAATTTTAAAATGGCGATTTGTGAATAACGAATAAATCGATTAAATTATGTCGATTACTCGAACAAAAAAAAAGCTTAGAATTTGATTTATTCTTATACCTTTTAAGTGATTTTATAAAGGGTGGTCGAACCAAAACGCACGATGTTAATTGTAAATAAAACTATAAGTTTTCTGACAATTTTTTCAATATTTTTTATTATTATATAAAGATGTATAACAAATATGGGTGAAAGTAAATATCGGCCAAATGCTCGCCATGGCTTCGGTGCCATACCTCTTTCCGATGGTCATATTTTCGATGACTGAGAAATAATTAAGGTTAAATGTCCTGAATAGGCAGAATAATGTCATCCTTTAGCTCTTGAATTGTTCTTGGTTTATTGACGTACACTTTTTCTTTTAACACGGCCATTGAATTTCTTGCGCAAAAGTGCATTGTTTTGTTGACTGTGTGGCAAGTGGCACCATTCTGCTGGAACCACCATTTTTCCATGTCCATATCAGAGAACCTCAAAATTCACTATTTTTCTTGATTTATTTATACGCTTAAATTTACATTCATTCTTTGCTTGCAAAACAAAGTTCAACGTTGGTAATTTTTGCATCCTTTCGTACACATTTTATTTTTGCATTTATTCGTTTTTTATTGAAAGTGCTTTATTTGCATTTTTGTTGCTCACGCAATATAACACAACTGAGTAAATTAAAAAGAACACATTCTTATACTTTTGTTTACATTAACAACAACAATAAACCACTCGATGAGACGCTTTTTCCAAATTAACAACAATAAAAACAACAATAACAAGAATACATTGTACATACCTACCAGAGAATAGCTTTTTGCAATTGAAAAAAAATCGCATTTAATTAACGACAACAAATACACACGCTTACGGTCATGATCTATAGTATAGATTCTATACAATCGTTGCCTTCGTTTTTTTTTATAAAGATTCTAAGTGTTCTGAGCGCAAATGATTGTTTGGTAAAGAAACAAAAAATACAAACGAAAGAGCCAGAAATCAAACAATCATTACTCATGTATTTATGCAGCATTAACTAAGTAGTACAAGAAAAAAAAAATTTAAATGAACCCTGCAAATAATAGGACCAGTCCAAACACGCGTGTAAAGAGTAGTCCACAAGGGACCAGGACTAGTCCACAAGTAACCCAAACGTATGGAAAAAACCTGGTCTATTTAACATTACGATGTCCTAGGAGAGGACCATATAACCCACCTTTGGACCACTAAGGAGTAGTTTTAAAACTACTCCATGGTATATAACCCACCTTTGGACCAGTAAGGAGTAGTTTTAAAACTACTCCATGGTATACTCAAGAGGATTAGTTTTGAAGTCGTTTAAACACGAAAGCATGTCGTTAAAAAACGAAGACATGTCGTCTCACTACAAACACTTTTTAACAATGGTATGGTCCATGCTTGCATTACATCGGACTAGTCCATGGAGTAGTCCATTTTATCAAAATGGGTCAGGTGGTCCAATTTTATTTGCAGGGAAACTAAACACACATACTTATGTAGGTACACACAATTTCCATAGAAACAAAAAGTACAGTAGTAGTAGTAGTAGGTACAATGTATTTTTGTTATTGTTGTTTTTATTGTTGTTAATTTTGAAAAAGCGTCTCATCGTTGTTTATTGTTGTTGTTGTTAATGTAAACAAAAGAATAGAGAATGTGCTCTTTTGAATTTACTCAGTTGTGTTATATTGCGTGAGCAACAAAAATGCAAATAAAGCACTTTCAATAAAAAACGAATAAATGAAAATATCAAATGTGTACGAAAGGAAAAAAAAATTACCAACGTTGAACTTTGTTTTGCATGTATAGAGTTATTGTAAATTTTAGCGTATGAATAAATGCACAAAAATAGTGAGATTTACCTACTACTACTACTACTGTACTTTTTAAAATTAAAAAAAGTCTGTTCCCAACAAACACGAAGGTTTGATTTCAAATTGAAAATGATTTGAAATCAAACGTTTTCTCAAACGACAAACGTTTGATAATGATTTGAAAATCATTTGAAAATCATAGCGTTCTCAACAAAAAGGGGAAATTATTTTCAAATTGAAAAATGCCTTTATTTTCAACTTGCTTTCAAACGTAATTCTCAAATGTTTTTCAAATGTGGATTATAATACAATGTGGAATATGATAAAAATATTTTATTTTTTTAATATAAATTATTATTTATTTAAATAAACTGTGAGATAAACATTTGGCACCATAGCTTAAAGATTAAATAATGTCCTCTAATTCTTGGAAAGGCAAACTACTTGGCTCCCTTTTATTTTGAGGATTGTAGCACCGCGATCGTTCAACAAACTTTCTTCACTTTCCCGTTTTATTTTCCTTTTTTCGTATTTTTAATCATTTTAATGACATTAATCACAAATAATTTTTATTTTTCACAAGAAATAAGCTGTTCACTTTATATTAAAATTTATTTTTAATAGTAAAACACATGTAACCGCAAAGTAAAATATTTAACTTTAATCGCCATTTTTAATGATTACATTTATTTTTCGCTTTAGTATTGCCAAGTTTATTTTTGATTTGATTTAACATTTGACAAACATTTGACATCAAATTGATAAAACATTTGATATCAAATGTTTATTTTCAAATCATTATCAATTTGAATTTAAATGTTAAATCAAACAATTGAAAAACGTTTGAGAATTGTGTTTGATGTCAAATGACAAAGTCATTTCATATCAAAGGTTTGACTTCGTGTTTGTTGGGTTTCTATGGAAATTGTGTGTACCTTCATAAGTATGTGTGTTTAGTTTCATTAAAATTTTTTTTTCTTTTACTACATATGTAGTTGTTGCTGAATATATTCATGAGTAATGATTGTTTAATTTCAGGCTTTTTTGTTTGTATTTTTTTTTTTTCTTTACCAAAACAATCATTGTCGACCGAACACACAAACATCTTTATTAAAAAACAAAGGTAACGATTGTATAAATAACAAAGCACGATGTGCGTTATTTGAATGACTGCAAACCAGCAGCGAATATTTACGGTTGCGCAAGTTTGACTGTATGACCGTAAGCGAGTGTATTTGTTGTCGTTGATTAAATGCGATTTTCAATCGTATAAAGATGTTCTCTGGTCCATATCCTCAATGTCTGGCTACAATAAGTCCGGGTATGCTCGTTAATGTATCACTGCGCTGGATAAGTTTTTTCACGCAGAGAAAAAATATGGTTTGGCATGGTTACGGCAACAACACTATGTTTAATGTAACAATATATTGTTGTCGTACACAAATAATTGTTATTTTTATTTAATATCCACAATATTATAGTTACTGTAAACATATCAATGTTTATCGCAATTATGAATTTGAGTATTGTTGACCGAAAAATAATTATTTTTCTAACAACTTAATTATGATAACTTTCTAAACATATTATATTTCTCACAACCATATCATGATATTTAATAGCCATAACATGATAACTTTCTATACATTTATCATATTATGTTAAAGATGCAATCAAACTATTTTTACTATAATCATATTATGTTAGCGCCATTTGTAAAATAATTTTGAAGCAGTTGTGTCGTTTTTTTTTATTTGTGAGCGGTTAATGTATTAAAAGATAAAATTCCATAAAAAAATAAGTTTAAAGAAAATAAAAAATTAAAATATTAGCGTAGTTCATTCAAGTGTATTAGTGATGTAATAGTGCAAATGTTAAATATCATAGTTTTTTTGTAAAATCCAACAACAAAACACACAGAGATTTCGTTATATTTTAGAAAAGTGCTACGATATTTCATCAACATCTTAAAATTGAAAAAATGGACACACGCGGTTGCCCATGAAAACCACAGATTTTTCATTTGCTCTTTTGCAAGCCTTATATTGAACTCCGCTACTTGATTAACATTAAGAAAAATTGTAAAAAGCCACAAAATAAAAAAATCGATGCAAAAATATTTTAATTTATTTTGTATTTTTATGACAGCTATGAAAGGTGCTGTATCATAATATGATTGCTTCTAAATTTATAATGATTAACATGATGATAATATGATTACTTCTTAGCTTATTATGATTAACATGACAATAATATGATTAATTTCTTAGCTTATTATGATTAACATGACAATAATTTGATTACTTCTTAACTTAGTATGATTAACAGAATAATAATATGATTAAGGGAAAAATATTATGATGACATATTACGAGTACATTTAGTCATAATATGATTCAATAATAATCTTAATATGGTGACTACAATCATAATTCTTATCATAATATGTTGCTCTTAGAATATGTTTACCACAACCATGTTTTTTCTTTGCGTGCAGAGACAGTAATTGTTCTATAGAAGAAACTGTATGCAGAAGTTTGAAGATGGAACGTCTGCAAAGGCTTTTCGAAAATCCAAAATATTATCGGAGTTAACATGAAAAGTGTTACGCATTAAAAAAGCAGAAGTCAAAGCGGATTTTAGAAAAAATAAGGTAGAAAATTTACGATTTTCCATAGTTGTAGATGAGGGATGGATGTATCTATTAAAAATACGGAATATTTTTGTAAAAATAATATTTTTTATTCGTTATTCTTATCGATTAATCGAATAATTTTTAATATTTGATCGTTTGATCGAACGAACAAAAACAATACTTTGAATTATTCGGACGAAGTTTAAAGTCGAATAATTGACAACTCTAATGTATATATAAGACAAATTTACGATTTCTAGTTAATTTCCGATCAGTTTACGAAATTCGTAAATTTTGGATAAATTTACGATTTTTCGTTAATTTTCAGTAAATTTACAATTTCTAGTGAATTTTTTGATAAATTTTCGATGCATAGTAAATTTTTATAAATTGCTAGTCAAACTTCAATAAATTACCGATTTCTATTATATTTTCGATTAAAAGTATATTTTAGATAAATCAAAGATTTCTAGTAAATTTTCGATAAATTTACGATTTTCTAGTAAATTTTTGATAGATTTATAAGTGCTAGTCAAAAATTCGATAAATTTACTATTTCTAGTAAATTTTCGACAACTTTACGATTTCTAGAAATTTTTTTGATAAATTAACGATTTCCAGTAAATTTTCGATAAAAAAAATCGCGTTTTTTCGATTTTAGCCACGTTTGCCCGATTTTTTTTTGCGTTATCTAAAGGTAAGCTGTTTGCCAATAATCCAAGAACCATTCAGCAGCTTAAGGGAAACATCAAAGAAGTGACGGCACTGAGTCAGAAATTCTAAGATTAGTTATGGGAAATGCTCTGAAGAGAACACGTCACGAGGAAGCAACATTTGAAAAATATTATCTTTAAAATATAACGGGGACATATTTTCAAACTACAATCTAAATTAAAACTGACATTTATTAAAAAAAAATCAGAAAGAATAAAATTATTTATTAAATAAATAACAACGTTACTTGTGCGCCACCCTGTAGTAAAACGTTGAAAAGTTTACAGTATTTATTTTTACAAAAACTCTATTTGTAGCAAACTACTCGATTAAATTTTCGATTAACGGCCATTTTCACCAAGTTCGCTTAAAACTAACTTTCAATTAAAGTTCCGGCTACCAATACGTTTTGACAGCTATAACCGATGGTTAATTATAACCGAACTTGGTGAAAATGGCCGTAAGTATTAAAAATAATATAAACTGCCTTTATTTCCATCGATAGCAAACTGATTTGCTCGATCTTGTTCTTTAGCAGAAATCTACAAACGAGTCTATCTACACAAATCCCTAAAAAAAATTGTGTTATTAAGAACATAAACATATACATTTTCATATTAATTCGAATGTGTATTCTAAGTTAAATTACAATTTTAAAAGCTTTTTTACTTTAATAGTCCTATTCCTTCAATATTTTCCAGGAATATTTGCAATGTTACTCACCATGAGAAATAAATTCCCAAAACATAAAAATATTAATGTGTATGAGTTTCAGGCCTTTTCCACCAATTCTATTTAAATTTAAATTTTATGTCATTTTTAAATATTGGTGAAATAGGCCCTCAGTATTAAATGTTAATATATGATGACTATCTGTGTGCTAAGACGTGGATGACTGGTTCCATAAATGTATGTATGTATGCGTGTGTGTGCAAATAATAGGACCAGTCCAAACACGCGTGTAAAGAGTAGTCCACAAGGGACCAGGACTAGTCCAAAAGTAACCCAAACGTATGGAAAAACCTGGTCTATTTAACATTACGATGTTCAAGGAGAGGACCATATAACCCACCTTTGGACCACTAAGGAGTAGTTTTAAAACTACTCCATGGCATACTCAAGAGGATTAGTTTTGAAGTCGTTTTAAAACGAAAGCATGTCGTCTCACTTCAAACCCTTTTTAACAATGACATGGTCCACGCTTGCATTACATCGGACCAGTCCATGGAGTAGTCCATTTTATCAAAATGGATCAGATGGTCCAATTTTATTTGCAGGGAACAACTTATCCAATTCACTTTTCATACATACCCTGCAAATAAAATTGTACCACCTGATCCATTTTGATAAAATGGACTACTCCATGGACTGGTCCGATGTAATGCAAGCGTGGACCATGTCATTGTTAAAAAGTGTTTGCAGTGAGTCGACATGTCTTCGTTTTTTAACGACATGCTTTCGTTTTTAAACGACTTCAAAACTAATCCTCTGGAGTATACCATGGAGTAGTTTAAAAACTACTCTTTATTGGTCCAAAGGTGGGTTATATGGTCCTCTCCTAGGACATCGTAATGTTTAATAGACCAGGTTTTTTCCATACGTTTGGGTTACTTTTGGACTAGTCCTGGTCCCTTGTGGACTACTCTTTACACGCGTGTTTGGACTGGTCCTATTATTTGCAGGGTTTGTATTCATATTTATTATTCGTTTGATGTAAAATAAGTATAAATTGTATCTTGTGGATTTAACAACGTAATAATTTGTTGTTTTGTGTAATTGGCAGCGGAGAGGTCCAGTCCCATCTCCTCCGCTTTTCGTTTCTGGTATTTTTATTTAGCATTTCTCAAGAAATTTGTATTGTTTATACAAGTATCAGACTTGTTTATTAAATCAATAATTCCATGGTCTTATTAACCATTTTCTTTCTTCTTTATATTCATACACATTGTTCTGGTTTTAGTAACTTTGGTTATGAATTTCTCAGGATAATTGGTCAAAGGTCTTTATTATATTTAGCCTGTTCTAGCTTTATCACTTAATTTATTTTATAGTACAGAGAAGGGAGGTGTGTTTAACAAGTCATGACCACTAATGAGGATAAAGTAATATTCCTTTACATGTTTATTTTTTTATACTTTTTTTCAATCTTGTTGAAATTTGTGCAAATACTGCAAAAATTTGTACTGAATTTGTGTGTGTGTGTGTGCATGTCAAAGGCAATTAATTGATTTTATTAACATTCACAAAATGTTGGCTTTTGTAACATTTAGATTTTCATTTAAGGAAACATTTGTTTGTTTGTTAGAAAGAAAGTCTGCAAGTGATTTCTAATGGAAATTTATGAACTTGTGTGTGTGTGATTTCTCTCTATTTTTTCGTAGTCGGGGTAAAACAATATTTACAACCTTGAAAGGAAAAAAGGCAAGATTTATTGTAAATCATAAATTCTAGAATATTTGAGCAAAAATAGTTAATTCCCAAAAGAAAATAATAGAAAAAATTGAAACACAAAAACAAATAAATTAAGTATGAATACGAAAAGAATTAAAACAAAATATATGTACAATAAAAAATTTATTTTATCGGAATTTTTCTCTCAAAAGCAAGAACCAACATCTTTACCAAAACCTCATATAAATCGAAATCCACTAGAAATCGTAGGTAAATCGAAAAATTACTAGAATAAGTTTTTTAAAAAATTTTAATTATGGAAATTTTACTACAAAATATAAACTTATCGACATTTTTTTACAAATGGTAAGCTTATCGAAAATTTACTGGAAATCATAAGTTTATATCGCTTACGAAAAATCATAGATTTTTATTGAAAATTATCTAAAAATCATAAATTTATGAAAAATTTACTATAAATGGTAAATTTATCGAAAATGTTATACAAATCATAAATTTATCGAAAGTTTACTAGAAATCATTACTTCATTAAAATTTTACTTAAAATGTGTAAATTCATTGAAGGCTTACTAAAATCGTTAATGTAGCGATAGTTTATTAGAAATCGTAAAATTACTACACTGATAGAAAAGGCGTCATAACGTTGATGTATTATAACATCAGTACTATGACAAGTGTCTTCGTTTTTGACCCCATGACACTTTTCATCATGGTGATGCCAACCTTAACATCACTTGGCCAAAGTGTCATCCGGGTCAAAATGAAATTATGTTATCAATGGGATGACACATCGACATCACTGAAATGACGAACATGTCCTTAGTGCGATGACGCAGTAAAATCGGAGAAAGGACACATTAGCATCAATTAAATGACAGTTTGTCATTAAGTCAAAGTCATTGGAATTGACTTAAGTCAAAGTTTATTATTTACTTACCCGTTACATATGGTTGTTTCACGTTTGTTGAATTAAGAATTAAGACACCAGCACCATGCCCCATATGGTTTTCGTAATCATTCTACTTTAAAATTTGATGTATTTTACTAAATAATTTAAAAAAATAGAATATAGGAATTTTTGCTTCTCATAAAACATTGTAATCATGAAAATAATGTTAGTCTGAGTTCATACGGCTCATGTCTTATTGACAAGATTCTTCCTTTTTCTTCTTTGACCATGAATTGGCGTTCAAATGATTCATATCATGTTGCATCTGTGTACTCGTTTCTTTTCCCCTCGTCCCTCTCGCCTAACAAGTAGCAATCATGTCAATAAGACATGAGCCGTATGAACGCAGACTTAATAATATACAAAATGTGGCATCGAATTGATGACACTATAGTCATAAAATAGATGACAATTAAAAAATGACAAAATTGTACGAAGACGTTAGTCATAGGATTAATGTTATTTTTTGCTTTATTGAAGTCATTTGTAGTAACATTGATGTCACAATTCTAATGTTAGAGCATCATCAATATAAAGATGCATTTTTACACTACACTGATGTAGAAATCGTAATTTTTAATCAAAAATTTACTAAAAATCGGAAATTTATTGAAATTGAATTAAAATCGTTGATTTAGTACAAAACCCGTAAATTTATGAAAAATTTACTAAAAATCATATATTTATTGAAAATCGTCCATTTATCGAAAATCCACTCAAAATCATCAGCCCAATCAGGAATAAAAATTTCGCGGTAAATTTATTTCATTCCCCATTCCTCCTATTACAAATAAAAATTTCGCGGTTAATTTCTCACTTTTTCCCGAAAAAAAAATTCCCCTTCAAAACACAAGGGAGTTTATAAAAAACTGTAAGTAGGGGTTTTTGAGGGATGCCAAAAACGATAATGATCTTAGGGGCCAAATACACTTCTTAAATGCTTGCCCAGCAGGCGAATTTACTCGTGTCCGTGAACTGGACGTATTATTTGCAGTCATATCTAAATTTTTTGAATTTCCATTTAGCATCGTCAGTATGACACATAAAACACATTTTCACTAATAATGTCTGATTTTTTAGCTATTATCTTTTTGGCAACACTGGTTTAAAAAGCTGACGCACGTTTCGTGTTTTGTTTTACTGTCAAACATCTTGAGTTTGGTCTATTATTTAACGATAAATCGTCTTACAAACGAAAAACGCTTGCAAATTATTGAATTTTATTATCAAAATGCGTGCTCTGTTAAGAAAGTTCATCACGCGCTTCTTGTGTTCAGCGACGAGGCTCATTTTTGGCTCAATGGGTACGTTAATAAGCAGAATTGTCGATTTTGGAGTGAAGATCAGCCAGAAGCATTGCAAGAGCTACAAATGCATCCAGAAAAAGTCACAGTTTGGTGCGGTTTATGGGCTGGTGGCATCATTGGACCGTACTTCTTCAAAGATGATGCGAATCGTAACGTAACTGAAATGCTGAGCGCTACCGTGAGATGATATCCAACTTTTTTTTGCCCAAAATGCAAGAGCTTGACTTGCATGACATGTGGTTTCAACAAGACGGTGCCACATGCCACACAGCACGTTTAACAATGGACTTATTGAGAGGCGAGTTCGGTGAACATTTTATTTCACGTTCGGGACCGGTCAATTGGCCGCCTAGATCGTGCGATTTAACGCCTTTAGACAATTTTTTGTGGGGCTATGTTAAAGCTCATGTCTATACACGCATGCCCGCTTCAATTGACGCATTGGAAGACAACATTGAAGCATTTATTCATGAGATACCGGCCGAAATGTTGGAAAGAGTATGCCGAAATTGGACTTAGCGGAAGGACCATTTGAGGCGCAGTCACGGTCAACATTTGCATGAAATAATCTTGAAACATTAAATTATATGGACCGTACTATCGATTCAAATAAAGATTGCATGTGTTTTTCTGAATTTTATGTGTTTTTTTTTTAACTTTCCTATAGCTCTTAAAAAATCACCCATTACTACTACAACGCTTGATGAGAATTGTTATCAGTGTATTTGGGTATTTTAAGGGGTTGTCTATACACAGTGAAAATGCTTGACATCAGGGCGAATTCCCTGGTGTACGTGTGCTTGACGTAATATTCGCCATTATATTTAAATTTTTTTGATTTTCCATCCAGCATCGTCAAAAACAAAAACTCATTATCACTAATACTACCATAGCGCTTGATGATAAATTTCGACCGTGTATAGACAGACCCCTTAACGGCTAAATACATTTGGTCAAATGCTTGTCATTCAAACCAATTCAATGCTGTATGAATGAATTCGCCTTAAGATAAAATTAAAAAATTACATTTTAAAGTTAAAATAAATTTAATTTCAGGTTTTTTTGTTATCTCTAAAAATGTTATAATTTTTTCTTTTGTAAGTAAAATCATCTTAGAAGAAATAATAATATACCTAAAAGAATATGAAACCTTTTAATAAAGAATACTTTTCGTCCATAAGTAATAGAAAAACATAATTAAAAGAAAAATTGAGTTTGAAAAAAATTCAACTTTACAAAAAAAAAAGAAACAAATCTCAAGTTATTTTATCTTAAACAAATTAATAACTTTTAAACGAAATTTCGTTTCATGTCTATCAAATGCCTTTCAAAATCTCTAAGGATGTGTTAAAAATGAAAATGGATTTTGTAAGCAAAGAAATTCAAAAAGCTGTAAATAAAGAAGTAGTTTAAAATACTAATATCCTTGAACATATATATGTATGTTTGTTGTAGTACTTGGTAGTAGTCGTCAGTTGTTATTCCATTTTTACGTTTTAGCTTTTACACTAACACCAAAAGCATTTCCCATGGAATATTTGTGTCCATGTAGGTATTTATTGCCAGATAAAGGAGTTTTTCTTCTTCTAGTTTTATAGGAAAAACCATGTGTTGGTGTTCTTACAATATAAATGTGTGAGTGTGTGGAAAGAAATACGAATGCCTAGAATGTTTTTAAATGTCCTTTCACACCATTCTACAAGTCTTAAGATTTTTGCTCTCACCAAATCGGATTCTTAGAAAATCAAATAGAAAATTTCTCTTAAAACATTTTGCTTCTACACATAATCGACGCCATATGGTGTATTAAAATGCAAAATTGTATTGGTTCTTTTGCGGGTTGAAAGAAAAGTGGGAATTTAATGCTTTTGGGAATTTGAAAACTTTTAAGGGTGTTCGGATAAAAATGAGAAATAGTTATTAAAAGCTCATAAATAATTACGACAATCTGGAATAAAACGTTAATAAACAATAACAAAAATATAAATAAATACAAGAAAATATTCATATAAAGAAAATAAATTCATTAATTCTTAAAAAAAACTACGCACATTAAAAATTAATTAAATCTGAATTTAGAATTTTTTTTCGTGACTTAAAAGCAACGTAAAAAAAAAACTTCATAGATTATGAAAGCAAAAGGACAATAGAATATAATAAATTAAAAGCAAAAAATTGTTTTAATAAACAAGCTTTTATTTGAATGCGCTAAAAAGAAAAAAAAAATAATTTTTGCCTTTAAATTTTTACTATCAACTTATAACGTCATTACACAGTTTATATGATATGAAAATATCGCATGTGTGACACCGAATATGCTAGATGGAAAATAAACAAATTTAGATCAAGCACACGTACACGAGTGAATTCGCCTTGATGTGAAGCATTTTGGTCATGTTCATACCTCTTAAAAGTGATAAGATTACAACGTAACATGTAACATTAACTTAAACTGAAAAATTTACTCTCACAAAAAGCTGTCGTCAGAAAGCGTACGCGAACGCAAAATTTGTATTTCAACAAACGTATGTTTACTAACATATGACAGGCATTTGTTAACGATGTTAGCAAACTTTTGTTCACAATTATAGCATATCGTCTAGACACAATATTTTTTGCTTTTCAACAAATTTTTTACGTATGTTGACAAATATGTTATTTGTTGAAAGTCGTATGCAAGCTTTTCAGCATACAGCAAATTTGGTAGCATATGAATAATATAAAATTTAGTATTCTTTTAATAACTTGATTAATTTTTTACATAACCCCGGAACTTATCCAGATTTCTAGCTCATCGGCAAACAACGAACAAAAACTTGCATTGATAAGTGCTTAAAAAATTGAAATGTTTGCCAAAGAACTTTGTTTTAGAGTTATAGCCCATAAAAGTTGATCAATTCTTAACCAATATTTCTTGAAGTATAAATTGGATTACAGCAATATGGGTATCGGTGAAGGCTGTTTCCAAATACAGTATAACCCGGTTAACTACCCCACGATTAAATGCCTTTCACGCTTATTTACCTCGAGTTTTAAATCCCCGTTTTTTTTCTACCATTTTTTAAACAAAAATCCACGTTTAATTGCCATACGCTTAATTACACGATTCGGATAATTGCCTTAAAAATTTAACTCCCAAAACAAAATTATACCTAAATTTCATTCGTTTAATTGCCTCAGTACTATTTGACAAAAACACAGCAAATAATGCAACCAAGTTTTACATGTTAATAATTTGAAAATATGCACTCAATTTTTTTTAAAAAAAATATGCCTAAAAACAAAATATGGTTTGATTAAAACAAAATATTTAACAAATTAATATTTGCATTAAAAGTTATGTTATGAGGTCAAGATTCATATAAGAGTTATATATAACTTAAAATATGTGTGCAATAAAAATGCAGCAATGGTTAAAATATGGAAATTATTTACAAACAAATCGATACCAAAATTCATTAAAAGCTCTAAACGCATAAATATATTGTTTCTGTATTCATTGGTCGCACAAGAAAAAGCATGCAATTGCATATTTACGGCTTCCATGAGTAGTAGTAGGGTATGATAGGGCATCTCAAAAAGCACTACAGATAAAATTTAAGACAACAAATCCCATTGTTTTTTATTGCTATCACATGGTATATAGAACATGCCGAATTATTAACCCATTAAGAACCAATTTAAAAAAATATTTTAATTTACTAATGCATTTTATCAAAATGGCTCTAATCTCAAAATGTTATCGATATAAAAGTATTTTTTACATATAATATTTTATAGGGAACGCTTCAAGCTTTCAATTATTAAAGTTAAAAAATTATATTATAATAAATCTTTTGTTTAATATAGAGTTATGTGTATACATGTAGTAATAGTTTATATACTCTATGTATTACATAATAATGGTATGCCAAATACCGGCTTTGCTAAATAAAATTGTTCTTTATGTTGGTTTTCGACTGGACATAAGGGTTCTTAATTTTATGGTATATCAAGCACCGGCTTCGCTCAGCTGAGTTAATTTTCTTCATTTAAACCAGAACCCCACCACCCTGAAAAATATCTTTTCTATTAAAGAAATTAACAAAAATTGGTGACAAACTGAACCGATTGTTATTTATAAAAGAACTCGTTTTCTATGACTAGATTTTACACTAAGATGATCGCTCTATAATTTACCATAGGACTCATGTAAAACCCATTCTCAGATATACTTTAGCATGCCTAAGACGTACCGAATAACGCTATTATAGCAGAATTTGGTATGTCATAGTTTCATAAAGCTAGAAATCACACAACTAAATTTGGAGAAGATCGGCCCACAATTTACCATATGCTCCATTCGAGCATTTAAATTTTCACTTTTTTTAATGACTTTAGTGGCAAAACTTGCATCATCTTTATAAAAATTATAAAAATTTGATAACTGTATTGAAATTTGGTCCAATATATGTTTTTTAATACTAAAATTACTCAACCGAATTTTGTATATGATAGTTTATTCAAATTTGGTAAAATTAAGTTATATATGATTAATAAGTCGATTAAGTCCGACCATATAATAACCTATACCACAGAATATACAGATAAAAATTTGAGGGTGTACCTTATTTGGGACTCATGGGCAATCATGGGCCCAATAAAACAAATAAGGTTAAAGTCGCCAAATTTTGTATTAATACTAAAATTTTTAAGGATGTTATGGTATTGCCAAAATTTTTGTGTGTGATAATTGTATAGGAACTATAGATTTATGGCCATTTTCTCAATGTATCGACAAACTGTCTGCTACTTAATGTCAACATAAATTTATTGGACCGATAAACTGTCCGTTAACGATTTTGGGTTTCTCAATATACCGACAAAAAACAAAGTTTTCAGCTGGCAACGCCACTCAAAATACATGTAAAAGATGGGAGTCAGCTGATTGAATTTATCTGTACGGCAAATAAAAGGAAAATAAATAATTGGCAGATGAGTGCCGGCTAGCTTTGCGATTAAATCGAAGCAAATGAGACATTGAGAAAACCAAATTTCTTTAATGTGCAGTTTTTCGTTGGGATAAAAGATAATCGCCTAATGAGAAAATGGCCATTAGAATATAAAGTTTAATCTTAATACCAAGATAAAAAAAATGGTTTATTGGCACAAAGATTCTAATCTGAAAAGTAGTTGGTATCTTTGAGAAATTATGGACCGTTCCTCACCGCTTTCAATTACAATAAATATTTAGTACCAATGTACCAAATTTTATCAAATAATTGCGACCTGCACTTTGCACACTACAAAGTAAAGCAGCCAGCCAGTCGGCCGGACAGACATCGTTATATCGACTCAAGATAGTGATTGAGTCGATCGGGATACTATAAAATGGTTATAGGACCAATATTTTTAAGTGTTAGAGACACTATGGTGGTGTGGTATCAAAATGAAAAACATACTGCTGGCCGGCCCATAACTTACCATAACGGTAGAACTGTAACCAATTATAAAACTGCGAGGCTTTGTAAATAATTTTTAGATCAATCCAGTTCATAAATTTTAACTACATATTTGCGGATTTGACCCAGCATACATAAAACTATTAATTTTTGCACTAAAGGCGATAATTTATAACAAATTTTAAATAAAAAAAATTAAAATAATAAAAAAAGACAATTCGTCAGCTCAGAATTGGTTTGGCGCATATGCCAAAAAGTCGGAGTGGAGAAAAACGACAAAGAAGATTTCTCAAAATGTACCCGATAGAATTTTTTTATATTTTTACCACTGCTTCCGGTATATGTTTTGAAGAAAAATGTAAATTTTTGCGCACTTTCATGAATAAAGTTAGAATTTAATAGTATCTTTTGAAAAAAATGAAAAATATTGTTTTGTGCCGCATACGCCACTTTTCTAAAAAAAAATAAAAAAGTAGCTTTTTATGCTGCATACGTATACTTATTGCTGTGTATTGATCATTATTTTAACTGTATAGAAGTACTTTAATTTTAGCAAAAGGGACTTTTCGAAAGTCCATTTTATTTGCTTCCAACGAGTATGTGCGAAAATTTCCCGGAAGCATTTCCATAACTTTAAGTTTTCTTTTATTATTTGGCATTGTTTTAAGCAAATTTAGTAAATGAAGAGGACTATGAATTTCAATATTCTTTAAGTACCGGTCAATAACACCATGGACAAAGTCCACTTCTTGAATTAAAGAATGTTCTGGTTCTGAAGACTTTTGTATGACGGCATCAATATTATTTTGTTTAAAGTACATTTTGATTGCGGTTGCGTTAATTTGATTTTTATTTTGAGGTACGCAAGAATCGCTCCATAATGTCAAAGTTTTAATTAGTGGATAATCTTTTATTAATTTATTTAAAATTTTAATTAAAGCACTAGCAATATCGTTACCACTCCGACCGCTATGAGCTTCCGTCCACAAGGCACAATAAGCAAAAGTTGGTATATTTGGCATACTAATGGTTGCTGTAAGATTGTACATAATCAATTTTCGTTTGTAGTAAAATGTTGAAGCATTTCCCTTAGGTAGGCTAAAAGCACTTTGCATATCATAGCAAACCGTACACTTGGTTGGGTCCATTATTTTATAAAACTATTTTTCACAAATTAATTTTCTTGTTGTCATTTTATTTTGCTTTAATTATATTTTTTCTTACGGCAATGCAGCAAAGCAACAGTAAAATTTATTTTGTACGTTTTTGTATGAAGAATTTGCTGCAATCGCCAAACAATGGCTTGTAGAGCAAAACAGTAATTAAAAAAATTTTGAAACAGTTGATATGCAGCAAAATTAATGCTTTATATCTCAGAAACCATAAAATTTTTCGCGAAACAGGTTTTTGATTTAGAAAGAGGGTATTAAAAAAATATATTTCTCATACCTAACTCATTTTTTTTAAAAGTGGTCGGTAGGTCAAACCAGTAATGAGCTGACGAATTGTCAAATTTATTTGAAATTTTTAAACAAATGTTCTCTTTACTCAACATACATAACAACATACGAAATTCAACATATCGTGTAGACACATAAATTGTACGCTAACTTATTTGTTGAAATATCATTTGCTAGCATATGATGACTTTGAAAAAGTTTGTATTTACAGCATATCGTCTAGACACTTAGCGTATTGCATATGCTGACAGAGACATTTGTTATTATTTTTAAGCATATGAGTATAAGCATACATTTGCTGATTTAGGCTGTAGGAAATATCGCCCAAAGAAAAATCGCCCCAAAAAAAAAATGAAAAATCGCCCAAAAAAATTGCATGTAAAATTGGGCCTGATTTCATATTTTATTGTTATTTATTGTTGGGTGATTTTTCGTTTTTTAAATTTGGGTGATTTTTCATATGAAAAATAGCCTATGTTTTTGGGCCATTTTTCATTTTTAAAATTCTACCATAATCTTACATAGCAGAGAAAACCATGTTTTATTATGGTTGCAAACAACAAAACTATTTTTCAAAAAACTAATTTAACCATAATATGGTTGTCGGCGACAATGATTTGGTTAAATTAAACATAATATGGATAAAATATTTTTATAGCTTTTACTCCGGGTGTATATATTAAATATATATATCCAAAATAAGGATTTTCTCTTCTATGGTATAACAAATACTGGCTTCGCTAACTAAAGCTTCTCGATATAGCCGGCCTTCGGCCGGGCTCAAGGATTTTCTCCTCTATGGTATAACAAAAACCGGCTTCGCTAACTAAAGCTTCTCTGCGTAGTCGGCCTTGTTCGTAAACAAGGCAGTTTTTCGAAGCTTTACTTAGCGAAACCGGTTTTTGTTAGACCATAAAGGAGAAAAAACTTGCGCCCGGCCGAAGGCCGGCTATACATAGAAGCTTTAGTTAGCGAAGCCGGTCTTTGTTATACCATAGAGGAGAAATACCTTGCGCCCGGCCGAAGGCCGGCTATACCGAGAAGCTTAAGTTAGCGAAGCCAGTATTTGTTATACCATACAAGATAAAATCCTTATTTTGGATATATATATTTAATATATACAAGTAAAAGCTATAAAAATATTTTATCCATATTATGTTTAATTTAACCAAATCATTGTCACCGACAACCATATTATGGTTAAATTAGTATCTTTAAAAAAATCACTTGAAATTTTAACGGTATTTTAAAAAATAATTTACACATTTTTGATTATAAGTTAAGTTGCGGACGTTATGACACTTTGCAAAGTGTCATAACGACCACGGACGTTATGACAATTCTTCAATGGACATTATGACACTTTTAAAAGTGTCATAAAGTCCAAGGACACTACGACACTGGACGTTATGACGTGTCACCTAAATTTATATGAATAATAAACACTTTTTTGCAAATTGAGTAATTTTTTTTTTTTTTTTTGGGAAAAAATTCGTTTTTGCTTTTTGGTTCATTTTTCATTTTCTTTTTGGGCCCTTTTTCGTTTTTTTTTGGGCTAAATTTCATATTTACCTTTTTGGGTCATTTTTCATGTTTGCTTGGGCGATTCTTCATTTTGGCGATTTTTCATTTTTTTTTTGGGCCATTTTTCTTTGGGCGATATTTCCTACAGCCGCTGATTTAACATATCGTCTAGACTAAGCTTTATGTTATCTTTTATTTTTGTTTTTTTTTTGTACCCACACCGCAATAGTGGAGAGGGTATTATGCATTTATGCTGATGTGTGTAACACCTTAAAATATCCTAGACCCACCTTTCTGAGTCGAACTAACGATGTCCGTCCGGCTGGCTGGCTGTCCATGTAATCTTGTGCGCAAAGTACAGGTCGCAATTTTGGAGATAATTTGGTAACATTTGGGTCATAGGATCTTATTGGCACAAGGACCAAGCCAATTGAAAATGGGCCAAATAGTAGGACCACGAGGGAAGATAGGGGGAAATTTCATCCTCTCAGAAACTTTCAAACCGATTTTAATGAAATTTTAAACATAAATAGGAACATATCTTTATGTACACAAAAGGGATGCATTTTTTAAAAAATAAGACCACGAGGGGATATAAAGGCAATTTCTTCCTCTCAAACCGATTTTAATGAAATTTAAATCATAGATAGATCCATTCCTATATGGACACAGAAGCTATACACTTTTTCCAAAATAGGACCACAAGGGGAGGTAGGGGGCAATTTCTGCCTCTCACAAACTTTCAAACCAATTTTAATGAAGTTTATAAACATATTTAAATCCATATTTATAAGAATGTGTGCTTTTTAATACTGTGGTGTAGGGTATCATATGGTCGGGCTTGACCGACTATACTTTCTTGCTTGTTTTATTTGATTTGATGTTGCTAATTTGTTTCTGGGTTTATTTATTAAAAACAAGTGCAGTGCAGTAGCCAAATATTTCACACTTTTACAACTCTAAAAAATTAAAATAAAAAAAAGTTTAAAAAGTTGGTATTTAGCCATAAAAATGCTTTGAAAACAAGTTTAATTAATTAATGTTACTTAATTTTTTTGGTTTTGTTTTATTTTTATATCAACCTTTGTTTGTTTAACTTTTTGAAACATATGTTCAAAATGCAGTTAAAATTTGTTAATACTCAGTCAAGAACTGCCACTTTATAGTACGTTTCCACTTACATGTTTTGGGCCACAAAACTAGTTTTGCTAATTGTTTTCCCAAAAATTTTTTATGTTCGAAAAACTCAAACGAAAACTAGTTTTGCTCCAAAACATATCGAATATCATGAATACAACTCTGGGTTATCCGTTATTGGTGACTGAAATTTTCGAAAAATGTGACATATTTACCAAAATATCAACCTTATAAAATAGGTTTATGCAAAAATAATACAATAAAAAGGTAGTAAATTATGTGCTTTTTTATACGTACATATGTGTTTATCTGTGTATCAAAAAACAGACAAGGAAATTTCATGTTAAAGAAAAATATATTGTTTTTTTCAACACATATTTTTTTGGCTTTCATGTTTGTCAACAACATAAATGTCAAATTGATTTCGAAAATTCAAAAAACCAAAACCAGTTTTACATAATGGCAACACTTTGACACGTTTTACTCAAAACAAGTTGTTTTGCTCATAGTGGAAACATAGTATTACGCTCTCAATTTGTGTTCTCATTTACTGTATTTTGTGTACGCGGACGCAATTTAGTAAAATGCAGTTAAGCGCGGTAAAAAATAGTTACAACTTTTGAAATTTCTTAGTGCCGGTTCACATACATCAAGTTTTACTTGTCAAGTCTTGAGTTTTTAGGAGAGAGGGGAAAGGTAATGTCATTCTCTTTACCCTTCTGTCCTAAAAGCTCAAGACTTGACTAGTCAAACTTGACGTGCGTGAACCGGCACTTATGCTGCCGTCAAATTTTTCAACAGCTGTTTCTTCAAGGGTAGAAAAGTTGATACGATCGCACCGTTTTTAATTTTTTTTTTCTTTTATGTTACGTATTTTGTTATCTTTTACAAGAAATTTGTTTTACTTCAAATTTAAAAGTAAGCACCTGTTATTTTTTAATTAGTTCTATTATTTTGATTTTTTTTTTATTAGAAAAAAAATAATAGTGAAAAAGTTTCAATTTTCCATCTCTGATCTTTTTGTATTTCTATAAAAATACAACTCTGATAAAACAAAAATTAAATTGGTTACCCTGCGGCCACACGATCAAGTTTTTCTTGATAGTCTTTTACATATACTGCTTGTCAAAATTAACATAAATTAAAAGCTGTGACGTAGGCTGCACTCAATTTGTAACCAATTTACTTTGTGCCAATTCACACACGTCAAGTTTGACCCGTCAAGTCTTGAGTTTTTAGGAGAGAGGGGAAAAGAAATGGCATTCTCTTTGCCCTTCTCTCCTAAAAGCTCAAGACTTGACGAGTCAAAGTTGACGTGGAGCTGTTCGTTAGTAGAACTTTAACTGTAAATCTTATTTATAACTATTACTAATTTAAGAGGGATGAGAATAACAGCATGTTTTCTTCCCCTCTCAACAATAAATAGTGTGAACCGGGACCCAAAAACATTTAAAATAAAACTTAAGACGCTTGAAAATATATAATCCCAGTAAAAAAAAGTTGGGGTTTTTGAAGCACTACGAGAAAAAGCGCATAATCAAGCGCTTCAATTAGAGAGCTCTTATAAAGCAGTAAATGATAAAGAATAAAACATACAAAAAAGCTGCTATTTTAGTGCTGACAACGAAAAAGGTTTTAAAGCGAAAAAATAAAAATATATTATGGCTTACGAAAATGATTGAAAAAAGGCATTTAAACAAGTAAAAGCAAAACATTAATGAATATGTTAATATAGTTAGTCCTTAAAAATGCAGTTTAGGAGCGCTTTGTTTGCATGTTAAAGAAGCGCTTATTGTCAGCAGAAAATAGTCCTCCAAACTGAGAACACCCAATACAAAAATCAGGCATCCCATCAGCAGGTTTGAAGCGATTTGAGGTGTGAATTCATGCAAAAATCCTGCTCCTTTTGAAGCACATTTTTACTGGGATCCAAGGAACACTTGGATCCTTTTCCAACCCTCAGTAATCTAAAGTGTAGTTAGTGTGTTATTTCAAGACAACCGTTTTAATTTGTCTTAGTCTAACTTAACAATACGGTATAATATCTGCGCCTTTCCCTCCCCACTGCACTGTTAACATCGAGCATCCTCCTTCAGCATTTATTTCGATTTAACGTAGAAGACATTTTAAAATCACTCGATTTGAATCTAGTTTTCCGAATTTTTTTTTTTATATTTTAGTGACATTTTTAAAAAAGTTATCGTTCAATACAAAATTTCGTGGTTTCCAGCGTTTGTTCACGGAAAGTGTTTAGCAAAAGTTGGCTACCGTGTCCATGATTTTTCTAAATGGTTATAGAAATCTCTAAAGCTATTGGCTTTCGTTTAGATCAAAGAATAGAACTTTACCTTTAACATTATATCCTCCGGGCACAATTAAGTGCAGCTAGTACATGGGGCTCGGCAAAAATCCAAAATTCACTACTTTTGATACGTCTTTAGAGGTGTAATCTGGAATTGGGGTCATACAAATTTTATTCCAAGTCAAATTTTTCTTACTTCTCACTCAACTTATTTATTTATTTACGTGGTACTACCACTTTGCAGTTTAATTTTACGTGGGACTACAACTTTGAGAGGCAGAAGCCCCCGATGTTACACACAAAAAGAAAGAAAAAAAGGCAAGTGAGGTTAGATAGCTCCTACTCTTTAGCAAGGGATGAGGCACTCAAATTACTACCTAGAAGTTCTGGTTACTCTCAAACTCGAAGGCGGTTACTAAACGCATTGCTTGTCACTTAGTAGTTACGATGCAACATTGAGTGGGCCCTAGGGCAGGTTGTGATGGAAATTTCTTCCACAGCTGTCAAGAAAACCAAACTTTATGATTGTGTTTTGTTAGGAAATGTGTTTACTTTAGTGTTGTAACTTCAGATATACGGATTTCTGAGAAATAGTTTTTCTTTTGTTTTACGACGGTTTCTATTCTAGTAATTTCTCTATGGTATAAACCATAAATATTATTAAGACGAGTACGTGTTTTTTTTTAAAGGAAAATAGAGAAAGAAAGTGTGCCTTTTGTTTGCATGGGTGGGAGTAAATGTTTTATTTTGTTCATTTCATGATGTTATTACTTTTTGTTTAGTGGTTTTGGTTAAAATGCCATAAAATGTAATAAATCTTTTTAAAAAATGATCTAGTGTTTTAGTTTAAGAACCTCTAACTTGTGTTTTATGAAATGTGGGAGATGGTTTAGGTAAAAAATAAACTGGACTCTTAAATATATTCCACAAAACAAATGTGCATATAAAACAACTTTTAAAGTAATTAAGATAATAAAATAAATATGGGTTTTTATTTTCATCAAAGAAAGTTTTTGTTTTTTGCAAATAGTTATTGTTTTGTTTGCAGTAGGAGTTTTTGCCAGAAGTTAAATTTATATTCAAAAACGTACATATTTTTAGCAAAAGGTAAGTTTTTTTTCTCAGTTTAACAAATTTTATGTAAAAACGGAAAGCATTCTTCGTTTTTTTCGTCCGACATCATTTGATGGCGTTCAATCAGCATTTTGGACATTCAAAACCGTCTTTTAATGTCTCTCGGCTATAACTGGTGTCGTACCCTACGCCGGCTTGCCTCTGTCTTTGAATTAATATTGACGGTTACAAACGCTGCTTGAGTAGCTCCCCATTACTTCGCCTGTACATCAAAAGTTCGACAACAATTTTTATGGAGTAATGACTCCAATTCGTTAGCTTCGAGCTTTTTGTCTGACCTAGGCAGTCTATAACTACTAAACAATACAAATCAGATATCGCAAGGTAACCCCGATATTAACTTATAAATTTTTTTTTTATATTTTTTTTTTTTTTTTTTCATTATTTATTTATTGAATCTTCATATATTAAATATGAACTAACAATAATTAATCAAATCTTAACCTAATACGTTATTTTTTGTCCTGCCAGTGCCAGACAAAAATTTTCTTCATCGCGGGTTCTGTTCACTTTTATAGGTGTTTATCGCTCATCTAATTGGATAAGTGCTGCAGTGTCTCTTCTTCTTAAGCGAGTGTGGCCGCTATCATTTAAAATATTTCGTGCTAGTGGGTTCGGGTGCGATTCGAGCCTTTTTAAGTATTTTACTGCATATTTCGTAATCATAGTTTTAACAAATGGAACATTAAGATCTTTGTGAATATTTGAGTTTTTAACATACCAAGGGGCAGCTGTGATTATTCGAAGTAGTTTATTTTGGCGCCTTTGAATTTTTTCGATATTAGAGGCCGAGGCAGTGCCCCATAACTGAATACCATAGCACCAGATTGGCTTTAAGATGGAGTTGTAAAGAAGAAGTTTGCAGTCGAGACTAAGGACAGAGTTTCTTCCAATAAGCCAATGAATTTGGATGGCTTTTAGTTTCATTTGAGTTAATTTTGCCTCTATATGGCTTTTCCACGTTAAACGGCGATCTAGATGAATACCGAGGTATTTTACATGCGAATTTTGAGGTATTATTTGATTATTGATTTTAATAGGGGGGCATGATTCCCGACGCAAGGTGAATGTTATATGTACGCATTTTTGCTCATTGACCTCTATCCTCCATTGCTTTAACCATAGTTCGAGTTGAAATATATGATCCTGTAGGTATCGAGATGCTTCTTGACGGTTTTCGTGCACGCTCAAAAAAGCTGTATCATCAGCAAATGTTGAAGTTTGTGTGTAGTTGTTTGTTGGCATGTCCGAGGTATATATTAAGTATAAAAGTGGGCCCAGGATGCTTCCCTGAGGGACTCCAGCGTCAATTTGCTGAGGAGAGCTTAAATAATCACCTTCTTTAATAATAAATTTTCGACCGACTAAGTAGCTTTCTAACAGCTTGTGTGTGTTTACTGGTAAGTTGAGCTTCAATTTATGTAATAAGCCTTCATGCCAGACTTTATCAAAAGCTTGAGAAACATCGATGAAGAGAGCGGAGCAATATTTTTTTTCTTCAAAGGCTTTTCTTATTGCGTTTACTATACGATGGGTTTGCTCAATTCTGCTGTGTTCTCTTCTAAAGCCGAATTGGTGGTTAGGAATATATCTATTTTCATTTAAAATTGGGGTTAATTTTGAGCTAACAGCTTCTCAAACAGCTTTGATATATTAGAAAGTAAGCTTATAGGCCTATATGACTCAACTTTTGTGTGATCCTTTCCAGGTTTAGGTATCATGGTGACTAAGGAGACCTTCCACTTTTGAGGATAGTATTCAAGGCGAAAAATAGCATTAAAAATTAAAAGAATAATTTTCTTTGCTATGCTGGGTAGCTCCAAAAGCATTTTGTTGCTGATCTTATCAAAACCAGGAGCCTTCTTGGGGTTTAAATCACAAATAGCCTTTTCGATTTCTCTTATCTCAAATCTTTGCGTAACAGCTGCTCTAGCAGCAACAGGTGGTAACTCGACCGCAATATCGTGAGATATATTTGGGGTAAATACGTTTTTTAAATGATTGACATACAGATTTCCTTTTTCAACATCATTTCTTGCCCAACTTCCATTCAAGTTTCTTAATGGTGGTTTAGAGACAACTGGCCTTTTGAGATTTCTAGCTGCGCGCCATAATGAGTAGTTTGATTGTGGGGTTGCATCAAGTTATAAATGATAAGTTTTTGTGAGCAAATTGAAGTAGTAATGCCAAACTTCCGCAAATAATACCTTGTTGGGACAAAACTCGTCCAAGACTAAGTAATAATACATTTTTTGCTTTTCCTTTATTTTATTCCTCTTGGAAGCATAAGGCATCTGGAAAACTATCTTATTCTATCTTTACTTAATATTTTTTATTTCGTTGAATGGCATGTTTGACAAATTCCAACATAATTGTTCGGCCCCATGTGTTCTTCGCCGTCCTCTTCCTTTACTGCCATTAGGCTTATCTTATGATACTTTCCTTGGCTCTGCAATGATTATATCCAACCCATTTCCACTTTCTTCTCATAATTTGCGTTTAAATGGGTGTTACATTTGATCTTCTCTATAAACCGGTATTGCAAAAATTGTGTTTGGCCAGAATAAACGCCATACAATTCGCAAAAATGTATTGATCGGCTTTTGGAATTTTCCCATTATTGAGACTGATGTAAGTAGTGTCTCGCTTCCATAAAGTGGAATTAAGAAGTCAAATGGCAAAGTCCGCCATAATAATAAAAAATAGTTCTGAGCAAATCGTTTAAAGCAGTTTTTGAAAGTGAACTGCCAAGCAATATAGAAAGTTTTGCAGAAGTATTGAATATAGAACCAGAAATTGAGAGTAACTTACCGAGTTTCGAGCGAGACTGATAATAACTTAGGGAGGCATTTTAAAGAACAAATGAAATTACAGTTTTTACAGAATTTAAAATTTTTCAAGCTTTGCCTAGTTTAAATCATTTATCTTTCTCCACGCCGCATTGTGTTGACATAATGCATCCAAATAGCAAAAGCTTTCCATGAATTCTACTTCGATGTCAACGAATAGCTTGTCATGTATGGATTTATCAATACACATGACCTTTTTCTTTTGAATGATTATTTCCAAGTAAATATGTTTGCAATGTATGACCAAATCATTCACCTTAGCCTGTATATCACTGAGTCTGTGGGGTATAAGGCAAACATCCTCCGAGACATCGAGCTCTTTAAGATGTCGATGGATATTCCAGAACAATACTCTTCTTTTCTCGCAGCGTTTGCACATAACGTTGTCAAGAACTACCGCAAAAAGCGGAGGAGATAGAGGACATCACTGATTTTCATATATAAATATTTGTTCTGAATGTCCCTCTATACTCTGACAAACCTTTAAATATGTGTTGATAACTATTTTATCTCCATAACCTAATGTGGGAGCACAAAGCATCTCCATCTTACACGATTTGTTGCAGTTGTTTTTTTCGCGTCTTTCCATTCAATCCATTCAGTATTGTTACTTTGCCTTTCGGCAGTGGGTTTTTGCTTTAGCTAAGGAGATGATTGCCATTTCCTAAAAACAATGCCCTTCGTGTATTTGGTGTAGTGGTGGTGAAGCTTGCAAATATTTAATTCCTACCTTTGACCTTTGCCACTTAATTTTTTAAAATTCGAAAACCATGATTAATTTTTTTGTCCTCCGCAAGCGATCGAACCTGGGGTGCTTGATCCAATAGGCAAGCTTTTTAACCACTATACCACGCCTCCACCTAGAGGTGTTGTCATACATGGCCCTTATTAGGCTTTATATCTTCATTGGGACCCCTTTTCAACTCATTTTTACGGAGTCACGGAGCCTTTCCGAAATCTATAAATAAGAGACAATTAGGCGACCTCCATTCCATTGATTGTTCGATTATAATCCGTAGAAAGAATAAATGCCAGCTGTTAATTCTCTAAAATGCCACATAAAGGGTGTCACAATAGTATTTTTTTCCTTTTAAAATAAAAACGCGTATTTTTTGAGATAAGCCTGGTACTCTGTTCAGTATTTTGTGCGAAATGTTTCCAAACTAAATATAAAAAAAATGTCTGTGAAATATAAACGAAAAAAATGTTGATGGAGTTGTACTCTGTTTATATACGAAAAACATGCGAAATGTTTCTAGCAACATTTTTATTTTCCGTGCGAAACAAGTGCAGCTCCTATTGTTTCTGACGGAATTTTAAGCAACAACTAATCATTTTTTGTAATTTTTTATTTTGTTTTTGTGAAGTGGAGTTTATAACGAGCGTTTCAAAAATAAAAATGTAGAAAAGTGCAAAAATTAATAATCAAATGAAATTTTTTTGTTTTTTACTATATAAAATAATTAAAATAAAATGGTTTTACTTTTATAATGACAGTCATCAAAACACATGGTTTTGTCATAGATGGGGGCAATGCACTTGTTTAAAATTATTGTAATAATTTTGTTAATGTTAAGTGATGATCTGAAAATTTTCAATCTCACTACACATAAGTGACTTTAATGTTAAAACATTTTGTGCTAAAAAAATAGTTTGATTTAAAGTCAAGCAATCATCATTTGACTAAAAATTTTGCACACAATTTAAAATACAAAACTTGTGTTTGCATGATTAAATCCAAGAATTATTCCGTTATTGACAGAATTTCATTTAGTTTAATTTTCTATGATTATGCATGACATCGGAAAAATCGAAAACCATGCAAGTAGAAAATTAAATTTTTTTAAATTTTAGTGATATTATGTTTTCGTACAGCTCTTTCATTGCAAGTTCAAATTTTGAACTACAAAGTTGGATTGAGTGCAGATTTTTTGCAGACAATCACACTTAGCGAAAAAATTTACATTACCAATTAATTTTTTTAGTGCTAGTAAAAAAAAATACCAATCATCACTAAAGCTGGTACAAATTTGTAAAAATAATTTATTGCAGTTTTATTTAGTGAGAGTGCAATGTTGATTTAAGTCAACCTTTATTGTACTAACCCCATCTATGGTTTTTGCTTACATTAAAAAATAATGTTGCATACTTGCAGTATAAATAATATTGATACATGACAAAATTTTCGTGTGAAATAATCAATGTTGCTCAACATTTTTCGCAGGTTCGAACAGAGTACTTGGCTATAGTTGTGATTTTTTATTGGATTGTAAAGATGACATGTTTAAGTATGAAATAAAATATCCGTCAAATGGCCCCAAACGGCTCTGATGACAGGCCATTACTCTGTTCATGAAATTTTCCATGACTTTTTCACAGAGATGTGGCTCTTTCTCACCGATGACGCATTGGCTCTCGGATTTGACCTCAGGAATCGTTTCTAGTTTATTCTTATAAGCCCGAGATTGCAAAAAACCCTAAAGAAAAAAATCGCACTGCGTTAAATCGCATTATCTTGGTAGGTGGCAACGTTTTGCTGAAACCAGATGTCATCCAGATCCATACCGTCCAGCTGAGGCCACAAGAACACCGTTGTCATGTTCCTGTCCCTAATCTTCAAAAAACGAAGGCCTAATCACGCCGCCTGAACAATATCTGTTCCAGACAGTTGCTCGTTGTGGGTGTATTTTTCTCATGATTCTCATGAATTGCATGTATTCATGAGGTAATTCAGATGGAAATGAACGTCATTGGAGAAGATGGCTATTTTGCGAAAAATTGTCACTGACCTATTTTGCGCCATTACCCGTTGAGAAAATTGCCGGCGCATTGCATTGTCTGCTGGTTTCAGCTCCTAAGTAAGCTGAATTTTGTACGCTTATGAAGATGGAAGTCATTTGTCAAAATTCGCTGCGAAGTGCATCGTGAAATTTTAAGTTATTGAGAAGGATGCCAAATTGGCGTTCTCGAATTTTCAACGACACTCTCGTTTACAGAAGCAATGTTTTAAAGAGACCGACCGATATGTTGATGCAGAGGAGTCTTGCTGTCCATAACCCAATGTTCTTAAAATTTTTTTAACCACTCTTCGAATGGTTGCATTCTACGAAGTTTGCTGGCGGTTTCAGCATAACTTTTCAAATTTTTGTAATACATTTCCACAATGACAACGCATTGGTCTCTCGTAAAGCACTCCATTTTGAATAATCAAAATAAACATATGTGACAGCTGCCAAATTTCAGAGTTGCCACTTGCACAAAGAAAATTTCACTAAATTTAAAAAGTGCACTCTTATTGAGACACCCTGTAGATATACTAATGGTAATGGCTAATGGTATTTTTATATAAAAAAAAAATGCCTTAATGCAAAAAAGTACCTCTTGATAAGAAGATAATGTGGCAATAAAATCTATTTTTACATACAAATTTACATTTATTTAAAATGCATTTCAATGTTAAAAGATTTGTTTCTTAAAAATAGTCTGTTTGAAAAAAGGTACTTTTATAAGAGAGTTTTTGCAAAGAATTTGTGAAACTTAATTATTATAAAATATTTGTTAGAAATATAAAAATTACTTTATATTTTTGAATATAATTTATTTTATTTTATATATAACAAGTTTATTTAATATAAAAAAGTACCTTTATGTGAAAAAGGTACTTTGTTGCAAAAAGTATTTTTTTTCAAATATTACTTTAAATAATGGTATGTTTTTTCAAGGTACTTTTTGTAGTATGAAGTAGAAAGTTTGGGTTTACTTTAAATAAATTCATAATAAAGTACTTTTTTTTAAATATTTTTTTTTTAAGTTCTTTCTTCAAAAAAAGCTTTAATTTGTAAACAATATTTTTGGAATTTTTTTATTTTATTTTTGCTAAAAGGATACAGTTCTGTTAAAGTAAAAATATTAGTAAAAGTCTAGTTGTATGTTAAATGACAGAAAAAGTACTTAAAATATTTTTTTCAAAATTATTTTTTTGAAAAGTACTTTAAATAAACTACTTTAAAGGTTTTTTTAAAAACATAATTTTTATAAAGCGACTATTTTAATATACTTTTTACAAAACATTAACTATTTTAGAAAGAAAACATATTAAAAAACTACCTTTTTTTAAATGTACTTTATCAAAAAACTTTTTAAAAAGGAACTTTTTCAATAAAAAAAAGAAAAAAATTTATGTATAAATTTTACAAAAAGCAATTTCTTGGTCATTTAAAAATATTTATGATTTTTTTGAAAAGGTACTTTTTTAAAATAGAATTTATTTAAAATTATATTTTATTTTTTTCTTAATATCAACAAAGTACTTTTATAAAAAGGTACTTTTTGAAAAAGTTTAATAAATTTATTTTTTTTTATTTTAATAAATTTTTAAAGAATTATTAAAAATATACTTTTTCAATAAAGTACTTTTTTAGGAAAGTACTTTTTGAAAAACGCAATTTGTAAAATTTTTATTTATTTTAAAGTGATTTCTAAAGAAAGTACTTTTTTTAATAAGGTACTTTTTAAAAAACGCAAAAAATTAAATTTTAATTTATTTTAAAGTAGTTTCTTATGAAACTTCGATTTTTAAAAATCAAGTTTTTCAATAAAGTACTTTTTTAATAAGGTACTTTTTGAAAACCGCAATAAATATTATTTATTTTTCTTATTTTAATAGATTTTTAAGAAGGTTTTTTTTTTTTTAAATTTACTCTTTCAATAAAGTACTTTTCTAAAAAGGTACAGCAAATTAATTTTTTTTTTGCAAAGTTATTGTTTTCGTTGGCAAAAATTGCTTCTTTCAATTTTTTTGCATGTCCTTTCATTTAAAATAATCCATACATTTTTTCTCACTAATTTTAGCAGAATTGTTTTAACTTTTCATAATTTTATTTTGCTCTGCATATTGATACATTTTTCATTTTTTTTACGTCATTTCACACAGGTATTTCACAATTAAAAGCCATTAATTTAAACTTCAACCTGACTGCTTTAAATATGCATGTAAAAAGGACATTTTATGAATTTTGCTTAATGAAAACAGATGGAAAAATACTCTTGAACCCACTAGTGTGGACTGGGATACATCAAGTTTTTTTTCTCTCTTCCTCTACATTTTAATTTCATTTTATACATTTAAGTGCTCAGTAACTGTGTGACTATACATTTTATTATTTTAAAAGTTATTCAATGATAATTTATTCTGCAGCGGGTTGGAAATAAAATAAAAAAAAAAGTAAAAAAGACGTAAAATGAAACGAACGCAAAACCCACCTGTCGTTAGCAAAGCTTATTGTCATAATTTTTATGAGTGACTGCGTTGAATACGCACATGTGTATGTAAGGTACAAACGTGTGTATGGAGATAAGTAACCCAGTTGACCAAATTGTCACAGACGACATTGTTATCAATTAGTTTTGAAGAACATTTTTAGATTTGGCCGTAACGTCTAAGGTCTAATTGAAAACATATATGAAAGTTTTGATTATAGACAAAGGCCAAAAAAAAAACTTACATAGAGAGAAACATTTGAGGTTTTTTATAAAATCGTCGTAAATATTGTTAGCAAAGATTGATCAGAGATTGAAAGAGTGTCAGACTCTATCGATGAAGAGTGTAAGAATAATTTTTTTTTTGCTATGCGAATTGGCACCAAACAGGGTTCCCAGTTTTATTTTAAGCCTTATCCCTAATTTGCGATTTTTCATCCCCAAAAATCCCCAAAATAGCTATTTTCTTATCCCCAAAAATCCCCATAGTTTCTTTAAAATAAAATACATAATATTATGTAAATGGAAAAATTTGCATACATCGATTTATTTAAACTAGGATCGCCCGGTGGCCGAAATTTGGCCTCTTGACATTTACTTTCGAGAAAACCTGTGCGTTATACAACAAAAAAGTACACATTTTAAGAGAAATGCACTATTCACCCAACTTTGTACGTATGTCTGTAAGATAAATTAAAACGCTTTTCAAATGCTTTAATTCAAAAAATTTTGAGAAAAGTATGTTGTGCATATCTACACACAAATTCCTTTAAAACGATATATGTTTCATTAAAATCGGTGGGTTATAAGATACTTAAAAATCAAACACAAAAAAATTGTTCCCGTATTTATATATAAGATAAATCCATTTGTGTAATATTATTAAAACTAATGTTATTTATTCTTTGAGTTCTACGTTTCTATGTTCACATTCATAGTATGTAACAAGGGAAACGTAAAAACGCAAACGAAAAATAATTATGCGTCAATATTTATCATTTCAAAATCTAGGGAATCAAAATCTTCTGATTCATCAGCCAGCGCAATTTAGTTCAACATGTTGGTTGGTTAAAAAAGTGCATTTGAGATGATTGAATAAATTTGTCACAGCAAGCTGCATTATTTTAAAGTGTCTATTTATTCTTATTAATTCTAATAACTTACTTATATTGCATTCTGTTGCAATTATTGATTTTGGTTGTATTTATTACAGAAAAAGACTTTTTCAACAGAAGTACCGCCAGTTGGTACAAAAGAAAGCATATTTAAAACTATTTCAACGAGTTCACGCACATCTTGACCAAATCGGCCTTGCCATTGCAAGAATGGAATTTATAACAATATACTATCCCCTAAAATCCCCAGCGAAAAAAGAGCTTTTCCCCAAAAAATCCCCTGGGGATTTTCACGAAATTTTTATCCCGAATTATAGAAACAAATCCCCAATTTGGTGATAAATCCTCAAAACTGGGAACACTGGCACCAAAAGCATTGGGGTTTTAAACACAAATAGCATTTTCGGTTTCTTTTCTCTCAGATCTTAAAGGAATAGCTGCTGTAACACAAACAGGTGGCAACTCGCGAGATATATTTGGGTTTAATACGTTTTTCAAATGTTAAACAAACAGATTTCTGTCTTCAATTTCATTTCTTGACCAACTTCCATTTAAGTTTCGTAATGGCGGCTTATACATTACTTAAGCGATAAGTCTTTTGTGTAATTAGCGAGTGTTTTTAATACAAAGTAATATACTATAATATAATAATTAGTTTAGAATGGAAAACTAAAGAGTGCAACATTTCCATTAATACAATAAAGTAAAATGACGTTTTGCACTCGTTGAAGATTAAAGTTGCCAGCAAAATGACCCTAAGCAAAATTGCCCAAAAGCAATATGTGAAAAATCACCAAAACAAAAAAGTCCCAATCGGAAATTATATACAAAAAATTGTGAAAAAGGCCCAACAAATTATGAAAAATCTCCCGATTTCTATACAAAATTTTTTATTTAAAAATTCTTACAAAGAAGCTACATACTTATTTGGGTTGGGTTCATATGTCAGAATCTTAAAATCCTGAATTCAAAATATCGAATTTGAAAATTTAAAATTGCTAACTAGGCTTCTCTGCATAGCTGACTTTTTTTGGGCGCCAGGATATTCTCCTTTATGGTATAACAAACACCGGCTTCGCTTACTTAGTTTAAAAACAGGGACTGCGTATCGGGCCCCGGCAGGCTAGCTGGTAGTGAGCCAGTCTACCAGCGCCGGAGTTGCGGGTTCGATTCCCGCCAAAGACTCTGGTTTCGTTCCTGTAGACAAGCGTAGAGCTTTGCGGGATTAGTTTAGGGAATTAAAAATAAAATAAAATTCCGGATCTTACAGTTCGTGATTTTGAGATCAGGAATTCTAAAATTAAGAGATTAAAAAAAATCGGGATTTTGATATTTCAGAATTTTTTTAATATCGCTATATATTTAAATGAAAACCTCGGTTGTGCCTGATACCACTGTTCGCCAATATGGGCCTTCGGACGTGAGCAAAGCTATATTAAGAAGCTTTACTTGTTTTACAATGCCCCCGGCCAAAGGCAGTCTATGCAGAAAAACTTTAGTTAGCGATTCAGGATTTTCGAACTCGAGATTTTGAATTCAAGATTTTATTGAATAATAATTCATATACCAACTACTGGAAACAAAAGTTGTTTTACTAGATCTTAAAGCCGATATTTTTTACAATCTCATAAAAGAATGTGCCAAAATAAAAAACGAAAAATCGCCCAAAAAATATTCTTCAATTTGGTAAAAGTGAATTATTATAATAACGTAAAATCGCCCAAAAAGGTCATGTTTCGTATGCAAAATCACTTAAATTCATAGGGAAAACTGTTGGGTAATTTTTCACATATTGCTTTAGCCGATTTTGCTTAGGGTCATTTTGCTGGCAGCCTAAAAGAAGAATATTGTCGCTAAAATGGTCCATGGACCACGTGATAATTCTTAATAATAAACGGGGAAAAAATCTACTATTTCATAGATCACTTATACAAAATAAAGATTTAAGAACAAAAATGTTGGGCGAAATTTGTCATTTTCAACGATTTCCTTAACGTTTCTGTTCGAAAATGTCTTTAATACTTTATTTAGGCTATCCCTGATTTAAGCGTGTACCCATCCGTTAGGATATCTTAAAGACATGGCTAGCTGGGTAAAGTGAGTCATTATTAGGGAAAGTTTTTCAATGAAGAAAAAGAAAAAAATTTGCTAGTAAACAAATTAACCATCAAAATGTCTTATAAGTTGTTGAAGACACAAACGATGTGTGAAAGATACGCCACTTCTTGCGAATCCAGCATTTTTAAGTTAAACACCCAAATTTTCCACTATTTGAGTTTGTTCGCAAAATGCCAATGAAGTCGTCGAATCAAAAAATCTTATTTTTTTGCTTAATAAAATTGATAAATTGCAAAATACTTGTAAGCACATAAAGCCATTTTTCCAAAAATCTTGCGAAATATATAAAAGTTTATGATCCAGGCAAAAAGGTAGAAAAACTTTCCCTAGGATTAACACTTTAATGAAAAGGGTGTACATATGTTAAACTCTTCGTGGGGGAAAAATCTGTATTTTCCGTAAAAAAAAACTGTTAAAAAAATTAAAAATCATAAAAACTGTGTACAAAGTTAAAGAATTTGTCGTGTTACATATTTTCTTAAAAACTACGGGGGTGTAATGAGTTTTAAGATTAAGCATGTTACTTCTTGCACTCATTAAAAGTTGAATATACATGTTTTAACTTCTCTTACAGCGAAAGAGAGAATATGGTTATGTGTATTTGGACAGATTAATTAATATTTACAGTAAATTTTCATAAGCATAAATAATTGTAATTGCACAAAAATTCTATGGAAATATTTTTTAATGATTTCCCAGAATTTTAATTAACCATCGAATTGTGAATAAGAATTCCTTGGCAGTTTTGTTTTCTCATTTTTTTACCCTCCGCCAACACTTGTGGTGAATGAGGGTATACTAAGTTTGTCATACCGTGTGAACATTTTTCAATATTCATCTTAGACCACATAAAGTATATATGTATGTATGTATGTACATTAGCGTGGCCGTTAGTTGTATTAGCTTTCTTCGAGGCTAATGTTGTTGACTAGAAGAGCTAAAATATTGCCATATATCATATTCTTGTAAAATATTGTTTTTAAGAGATAGTCATATGTAAACAAATTACATTTGAATAAATGTCTTAAAGGCCAACTTTGAGGGGTGGACGCCCCCCTAAAACACAACTTATCGCTACGAAATTTTTTTTTATTTTTTTTGCATAAAACTGAACAGATTTGTGGGGGGGGGGGGGGAGAGTATAAGAAATAAAAAAAAGAAAATAACGGCCACCCTAAAGTACATATTCTGGGGTTTTGAGTAATTCAAAGTCGATTTAGCCATGTCTGTCTCTCTGTCCGTCGCACATAGGGGTTTTTTGCCAATCTAGCCGGACATTAAGCAAAAAATTAAATTTAAGAAATGGAAAAATTTAAGTACGCAGCTCGACAGGCAACAAAGTTCTGCATCGTATAGTGAATTTTCAAGTCTTTTGCTTGAGATTTGTGGTTTTGGGACACTGTTAAAACCAGGAAAGTTGATTAAACTGCATGCGTGTTCATTGACTTTTTACGCTTTTGGGAGGTTTACAATATATTTTTTTGTAGATAAACGAAAAAAGATTTTACATTGATTTTTTTTTCTGTGAAAGACTATATAAACAGCTAATTATGAAAATTTTTAGAAAAATTTTATTAGAAGTTTTTATGATAAAAAAAATTAGTTCGAAATTAAAAAAAAAAATTTTTTGTTCACTTTTTGGTAAAAAAAAAAATTAAAAGGTTTTTGATGGTTAAGCCCATTGAGTTCTTAAAAATGTTATACATCACGATAAAATTTGATATCTCTACTTTTAAATTAAAAAAAAAAACGTTGCGCGTTATTGCGCCATTTTTTTATGATGTTTTGAAAATTTCACCTTTTTCTGTTTTTGCTCATCTTGCATAGGTACATATGATAGAAACCCTTTCGTCAGTCATAAAATGTTTTGGTTGTACGTAGATGTTTTTTATTTAAATTATTACATCTAAGACTCATATTACCTGTGTAAAAAAGGGATGTGCGAAACAGTAAGTAACGGGTTTTAACCACCTGTGCGGCCGCAAAATGACGTTATTTTATGGAGCAAAATAAATGTACCTGTTTTGCATAACTTTTAAAATCATTAACAACAAAAATAATATATAATAAAAAATCAAATCTGGGCTCTAGGTACTTAGTTTTTTGTGGTTATAGCATAAAATTGTTATCAGAACCATTTTGAAGCTTTGAGAGTAAAATGGAAAAAGTGTATAATACATGGCGCAACTGTAATGAGTGAGGCATTGTTGCCTATCGGGCTATTATCAGAAGAAGCGTCTGAGGCACGAAATAAACATTTTCGGCTTTACAGGCAGAATTTTGCTAGAAAGTTTTCGAGGGTTAAGTGTAACAAAGATATTATAAATAGACTTTTGCTCAGTTCTTACCCACTGATTACTAGTATAAGACCAACTCCAAAAAGAAAGTCATTACCCTTTACGAAAGAAGCAATTTCTTTTATGCTTCCAACTGTACTTGGCTCTGAAGAGAAGTCAGATTCAGAAGAGGGTTTTGAAGAAGCAGACGAAGAAGAACCATGGCACTCATCATCTTAGTGCAAAAGAGAAGTTATTTTAAATAAAATTTACTGTTACTATTATAAATAAGTTATAATTACGAATATATTAATTATTTCAAGATAAATTAAATACTATAAAATACATAAAATCTTAAAAATTAATATGTTTTGGAAATTAGCAAAAAAAAAATTTTTTTTTTTTTTTTGAGGTTTTCCTGCCTATGACAATATCACATATTTCTGCCAAGTTTCATCGATCTAGGGGCACTCAATAACTTTTAAGAAGCAATATAAGCTAAAACTAAAAGTAATGTCCGGCTAGATTTTCAAAAAACCCCTATGTGCGTCGGTTGAAAACAAGTACTTGTATTAAATTTGTCGTTTCGATGCATCGTCTAAAAAAACCTTGATGTTTATTCGATGTTGATGAGTTAAAAAAACATTGGATTGTTTTGATATATCGATACCTTTTACATCGCGTGGTTTTATAACCTCAATGTGTATAGTCCATCACTATTTGTTAGTCAATAAATAAAAAACATGAATTGAATCATGAATTTCAAAAAGGGCTCAGGTACAAAAATACAAAGTTTCAGGAGACACAAAAAACTGAAAATGTCTTAAATTATTTGACTTTTTGAAGCATAGTTTTATATTAAAATTGTATGTCTCTCTTAATGTTATAATAGTAAAAAACAATTATTTTAAGTAATATTTCAAGCAGCAAATTGTCACAACAGTTTCCGGAGATGAGTTCTTTTCGAAAATTATTGAATAAAGATAAGATTTACCACTTTGAAGATTCATTAATGAACTCGAGAATTTAAAAAAAAAAAACAAACAACATTGTTTCGCCAGATCATATTTTTTAATTTTACTTTTAATTTTTTTTATTATTTATTTAATTTTGCTTGAATTTTGAATTTTTTTAAATGAATTAATTATTTTAAATAACTGCTAAATTAATTATTAAATTTTAACGTCAAGCAGCTTGGGAAATTATTTCCCAACTGTTATATTGGCAAATTATTAAGAACCATTTTGAAAATAAAATTTAATTCTGTATTGTAAATGAAAGCAACCGGTATTGTGCTTATTTTCGAGTGTGATTAATTATTTTTAAAAGAAGTTTTAAAACAACCCCAAAAATAATTATTAATTTTTATTAAACATCCTCAAAAAATATTAAGGAAAAACAAACATTTTTAACGAAAGCTTTTTTCATAAACGAACAATAAAAACATTTCGATACATTTTTATCTGTTTATTAAACGAAAATTTTTCTCCAAGAAAACCATATGAATTTAAAATCTTCTTTAACATCAGCCTGTGAATACATGACAGTTAGCCATTGCAGAGCTGGATTCACTCATTTGCTAAATGAAGTTAAGCAAAACTTTATTTATTTAATTGTTTCTCCTGAAACGGTGTTCATCATATTTAGATTTTTTTTTGATAATGGCATAGGGAAAACAAAAGGAAAAATGTGTGCATGTATGTGTAGCAAAACACCGTAACAAAAATTTACATGTACAGGTAATCGTCGATTTACGCGGTCTGTTGGGACCGAAGAAAGCACGTGTAAATCAAATTCGCGTAAAACAAGGTTCAGGACTGGTACTAATTCCGTTAGTGGGACCAGAAATTTAACATATCGCGCAAATCAAAACATGAGATACATACAAAATTTCATTTTGGGGCCCTAAAACCGTGTTAAATCAAGAACATAGAACTGTATATATTTTACTTATAAAAAATTATAGGATATTTCTTTATAACGATATGTATAAAGCTTTGTTGTTATATCCTTATAAAATAATTGAATTAAAAAAGAATAAAAAAAACAAGAAAGAAAGTATAGTCGGTCAAGCCCGACCATATGATACCCTACACCACAGTTTTTAAAAACACATCATGCTTATGTGTCCATGTAAATATGGATTTATCTATGTTTTAAAATTTCATGAAAATCGGTTTGAAAGTTTTGAGGGGCAGTAATTGCCCCCTGCCTCCCCTTGTGGTCCTATTTTTTAAAGACTGTATAGCTAATGTGTCCCTATAGATATGGATCTATCTATGTTTTTAATTTCATTACAATCGGTTTGAGAGGCAGAAATTGCCCCTAACTCCCCTCGTGGTCCGATTTGTTTAAAAATGTATACATTTTGTGTCCATATAGATATGGTTCTATCTATGTTTTAAATTTCATTAAAATCGGTTTGATAGTTTCTGAGAGGAAGAAATTTCCCCCTATCTTCCCTCCTGGTCCTACGATTCGGCCCATTTTCAATTATCAAATTATCTCCAAAATTGCGACCTGTACTTTGCGCACAAGGTTACATGGACAGCCAGCCAGCCTGCCAGCCAGCCAGCCGGACGGACATCGTTAGTTCGACTCAGAAAGTGATTCTGAGTAGATCGGTGTACTTAAAGGTGGGTGTAGGACCACTATTTTAAGGCGTTACACACATCAGCACAAATTCATAATACCCTCTCCACTATTGTGGTGTGGGTATAATAATTGAAACATACATATGGAGCACTCAGAGCTGAAGCGAACCAAGTCAAAAATGAAAATTCGATAATATTTTGAGTTTGAGTAAGTGAATTTCCATTAATTTCTGGAGCCATTGACAAGGGTTTATTACCGTTACCTTTTGAGCGAAAAACTTTTTGATTTAGTCCGTTACAAAACTCGATAGAGTTAAACTTTGCGAAGAAATTCACACCAGTTTTGAAATACAAATATGCATTTTATTTTATGACTTGGTTCGGTTCAGCTTTGAACCGTCCATATGTAGTTGAATATTTAAAATCCAAACTACAAGAAAATGATGAAAATTGTAAAATAGTCAAAAACAAAATAAACCAAGACAAATTGAATTAAAAACCAGTAAAATTTACTGGTTACTGAAATAATGGCAATATTCAGTAAATTTTTACTGATTACTAAAAAAATCGGTATTCACTTTTTAGAAGAATTTTAATAAAAAAAGTTATATTGTAAGCATTGTAAATTAATTTTTAGACTTTTTCAGGTAAAATACATTTGTTTGCATATGTTTCAGAAAAGGGAAATTAGCTTAGTACTGCATTATTTCTGTAACTTGTAAAAGTTTGCTGAATACTGTAATTTTTTCAGTAAACAGTTAAAATTTAATGGTAGCTGAAAAAATTGCCATAATTTTTTGAGCGTGTTTTATTAAAACGCGTAAAAAAGCGCGTATTTCAAAAAAAAGGTTACTATTATTGATCCGTGTTATATCTAAATCGCGTAAATAAAGTACCGTGTAAATCAAGGGATATCTGTATTAGGAAAATGTAAACAACTTTTGACATCGTTGAGGAATAAAGCAAATAAACATCTGCCTTCTTGCGCAGACCTATTGGATAGACCTTGCAGAGAACAGCGAATTAGATTTTTTCTTGCTTCTCTACACCGTTCGTCTACAAACACCAAAAATCATGTTTTTTAAAATCATGGAAAAAAATTACCGTCTAAATCTAGTGTTTGAATGCAATATTTTGTTCCATTGCTAACTAAAACCCACACATTAAATATTCTTAATAAATACCCAGTAAAAATGTGCTCCAAAAGGAGCAGGTTTTTTGTATGAATTCATACCTCAAATCGCTTCAAACCTGCTGATGGGATGCCTGATTTGTGTATGGGGTGTTCCCAGTTTGGAGGACTATTTTCTGCTGACAATAAGCGCTTCTTTTAACATGCAAACAGAGCGCTCCTAAAGTGCTCCTTTAAGGACTAACTATATTAACATATTCATTAATGTTTTGCTTTTACTTGTTTAAATTCCTTTTTCAATCATTTTCGTAAACGATAATATATTTTTATTGTTTACGCTTTAAAACCTTCTTCGTTGTCAGCACTAAAATAGCAACTTTTTTGTATGTTTTATTCTTTATCATTTACTGCTTTATAAGAGCTCTCTAATTGAAGCGCTTGATTATGCGCTTTTTCTCTGTAGTGCTTCAAAAAACCCAAATTTTTTTTACTGGGTATGAAGATGAGCCCTTTTCGAAATAAATTTTAAAAAGCCACTTGTTTCAGAGTATATCGGTCTATAAGTGTACCTCAAAAAAGAGCAAAAAACCTCAATTACACCTGACCAATTTTCGAAATTCATTATTCACTTATACAAAAAATTACACTACTTTAATAATTAAAAAAAAGTTTTTTTAAGTTTCAAAACAGTTTTTCTGAGACTCAGCCCCGTTGTCACAACTAACCGATAGCTAAAGTACACTCAAAAGAAAAATCAATCCATTCGTACTTAAATCAATCCGAAGCGGTATTAATAGTACGGATTTACTTGAAGCAAGTACAGAAAGATTGATTCAAGTACGGATTTTCAATCGCGAAATACTTAACTTATCCATATTCAATCCTGAATTCGTACTTGAAATAATCCGAAAATGAGATTGATTTAAGTTAAACTAAGATTGAATCAATCTCAATATGCGCTTGATTCAAGTGTTATTAAGTTGATTCAATTCTGAATTCGTACTTGAAATAAGCAAAAAGTGAAATTAGAAGGAGAATTTCATTATGAAAAAACGTCGATTACATTCTGCAGAGAGTATGGACTGTATGTCGGGCGTTAATAGCCGACAAGTCTCCAGACAACTTGGAAGAAATAAAAAAGGTAATATCAAAATAAGAAAAAAAAAAAGTAGAAAGTACTTGCATTAAATAAAAAAAAAAAACACTCTCCTGTTTTGTTTTCTAGACGTTATGAAACCGTTTTATTTAACATGAAATCTTAGGTTTCAAAAACAATTAATATTATTTAATTTAAAAATAAGTTAAATTGACAGTGCGAATATAATAAAAAATTACTTTTCGATTCGACGTTAAAACAAAAAACTTATGTTTTAAGCAAAAGCAAACTTATCGAAAGTACATAAAAATTGAAAAACCAAAATTTGTGTAATTCGTGATGACAGTGGCCCCTCAAGATGTCAATACCGCTCAATCTAATTAGACTCCAGGGTGGTAACACCGATGCCAATCGCATAGACGTAAACATTATAATTGATTTAGTTACCCGTTTAACACCTTTTAAAGAATTTTAATAATAAAACACAAAAACTTAATGCTCATATATAACTGAAAATATAAACTAAATGAGAAGCAAGAGTTTTCAATTTTACTTTTTAAACAAGAAAATAATGCGTTTTCGTCTTGTTCTGTTGTTTTTGTTGTTTCTACACACAACAAGCAAATCATTTTTTAATTACTTGTGTGTCGTTGTTGTAGTGTCTACAACAAACTTTGATAAGTTACATGATTAAATCTCATGTTACGTTCACTTTGTAATTTTCTTCTCAGAGTGGCACTTCTTACGAAAAGTTTAATCTTTTTTTTTACTTGGTTTAAGGATTTTGTACTTATTTTAAGAAATTTGAAAGTAATCCCGTTTAGGATTGTTTCAAGTACGTTTTAGTGTTATTCGTACTTGTACTTAAAGTAAGTATACAAAACTTAATCTATCCCGAGTGTGTTTCTTTCTGTGTAGGATTCTATCAGTCATATAAAAAGTGTTCCATTATTTGAAGTTAACTTTAACCTACTGGGTAGGGTAAACCGTGCTTAAACATATTGCTCACTTTACGTTAAAGTAACATTGTAATAATGGAACACTTTTATACAGAGGGGCCTAAGGCCGTCTTTTACGACTTACCGATAGCTAAAAGTAGGATTTTATTGGCCGTATATAAAGAGTTCCATTATTATAACTTTACTTTAACCTACCAGGTAGGATGAACCTTAATTTACTTTATAGCTCACTTTAGGATGAAGTAAAGTTTTAATATTGGAAAACTTTTTATAGGGCTGGTTAAAGTCTACTTTAAACTATCGGTAAGTTGTGAAAACGGGCCTTAATCTATTACAAAATAATTACTGTTAATTTTTTTTTCGTGGTACCCAAAACTATTTTAATCGCGATCGACTATGACAGCTGCCTTACTACGACTACAACAACCAACCATAATCAGGGGCCTGATTCTGGCAGTCGTGATCGAGTAGTTTCTCGATTCGAAAGCAATTTAATATCTAAATATTTGAGTCAATACTGAACGAATCAGAATTATTTTTTCAGTATTGTAAAGCATTCATTTAAGTTTCACAATACTGAAAAAATAATTTTGATTCGTTCAGTATCGACTAAAATAAAATTGCCTTCGAATCGAGAAATTACTCGATCACGACTGCCAGAATTAGGCCCCAGGCTGATTTTGACTAAATCAATCTTTTCTTAGTTGCTGCAGCAATATAGAAGTTGCCTCTTATAATTTTATGTTTATTAAATATTAAAGTATATTTGCGCAAACAAATATTAATATGTTGCTTTTAAATTTTGGTCTAGCTGTGTCTGCTTGTAATTGGAGTTTCTACGCGGAAAAATGTTTAATCAAAGGATGGTTTTCTAAGAAAAATTTATAATTATTTTCGCTCAAAGGCAAAATTATGAACAATGTTTTTAATCTTATTTTTTTTGTCTTATTTGAAGCACGAAAAGTGTAATTAAAAAAAGCAAAGTAAAAGGTTTTAGTACTGAAAATTTTAAAAAACAAAAAAAAAAAAAAAAAACGTTATGAAGTGCTAGTAGAGTTATTACACAAGGGAACAAGGTTTTTGTTGATTAAAACCTGAATGTTGTTTTTAAGGTTATTTGGGACGCTGAATTCAAATCTGCACTCAGTTTTTTTTCTATCACTCTCGACCTTTCGAGATATACCGTTATTTTCAAAATTAAGACACTTCCTCTACATAAATTGCAATAACTTGAAAACGCTACACCATAGTCACATTGTTTTTAAATTTTCCCAGTAGTTCTGGAGGTATCGTTGAAGTTTTTAAAAAAAAAGAACAATATAAAAAAAAATTTTTTTTTATATAAAAATTCATAAAAACTTTAATTTCGGCAAAACGTTTTGTTTTCATAGTAGTCGGTGCACAACTTTAGATTTTATTCACAATTTACTGAGACAATTAAACAGTGTCCGAAAATAAAACACTAAATATCGCTCCTAAGTGTTCGGCTCAGTAGATTTGTGGAAAACACAAACACTAATAGTGCTTGTGTAGAAAATCATTAAAAAAATAACGCTTCCCTGTTAGTCAACTTTCGAACACAAAAATAATACTGTTTTTATCAAACTCAACAAGAAATGAGAACATTTTATTCCGTTCGGTTTTTTTTTTTAAATCCACAAACTTCATTGTGTTCGGTTCGGCTCATTAAAGTTCGTCCCTTTTGGCTGTTAAAAAAACCAAACATTTTTTACAAAAACCAACTACACATACGAAAAAAAAACAAAAAGTCAGCAAAATAATTTTACTCAAACAAAACATGTACACAATCCACACACAAGCTGTTCGTAGCGCGGTCGTTGCTAAAATTGTTTGTTTGTTCATTTCTTTATCATTGAAAAGAAAGAAACATTATAGAACATTAAAATAGAATGTTTGTCTACAGTATCACTACAATTATTCGGTTTTTATCGAAGAACAGAACAGTACAGAACACTATATAATGTTCGGCTTTTTCTTGAATAGTTACGCACGGTATTAAGGGTTGTGGTCGTCTACACAAAGACTAAAAAAAAGATATCGTTCTTGGGTGTGTGAGCCGAACGCTAAATAATGTACTGCTTATTTTCGAACACTGCAATTATATTGATAAAAAATCGCGATTTCCATACAAAAATAACCTTTTTAATGTGTGTATGTTTGCTGCTGTTCTATTTATAGACGTTTTTTGCTTTAGTTAAAAATGAGGTACCTGCACTAAATTGTGAATAAAAGCGAAACGCGTTCATAGACTTTTATGATCTGTGTCTCATTTTGTTCATAAGTTATAGAACTTTACATGAAAGTAATAAAACTTTGACTTTTTTATGTTTGGGATTTTTCATGAATTTTAAAAGTAAAATTGTAATTTTTTGGAGTTTTTTTAGATAAACAATCATGACTCAGCCATTTTCTTGATTTACAATTGTCAAAGCTAACAATTACACCTTTAACCAAGTTAGAGTGCTATATTCAGCTGTGCCGAATCTTTGATACCCTCCACCGACACTTCGAATGTTTTAGGAGTGGGATCTATATGATGTCTATTTATTATTACTAGTGTTCGCCTTATGGTCAAAATTCGACCATGATTTTTTTTTGTAAATATGAAGAAAACATAATTCATCTAAGTATATATGAATTTATTTGTTTCGAGCATTTATTTTTTTCTTCAAAGTAAATCGATTTGGCGGGGGACCAACCTCCGGTTCATATTTAATCTTCTACGTGAGTAATTTAATTTTGTAAGTTCAGTATAAAAAATACCAATTGACAAAAAAGTATCAAAAAGTCTCCTTTATATATGGTCATCCACTCAGGACGTTGCACGTTTAATTTTATGTTTCTATGTCTAATACTAACGAAAATTAATCAAAGTACCAGATGTAGAACGAAAAAGTACCAAAAAGCTCCCCTTACACGTTCTTATTCACCCAGTTTAATGTACAATTTTATCTTTATTGGTCGAATATTAAGGAAAATTCAAACAGTTCCAGATGAAAAACAAAATATACCAGCATTTTTTATCTTATAGGTTATCACTCACTCAGGATTCTACAGCTATAATATTATGTTTCTAAGTTCTATATTATAGAAAATTTAAAAATGATCACATGAAGCACAGAAAAGTAAAAAAAAAGAAATTTAGTTTCCCATATTTCCCCTCTTTTTCTCCCCACCGAGCTTCGGTTGACAAACAAAGGAAGAAAGCGGTCGTAACAGTTTTGCCTGGTCTGATTTATATAGTCGAAATATTCGAAAACCGGTTTCTGAAAAATGTCGAATAATCGATCACTCTAACTTTTTATTATTTGATAATTGAAAATAAATTTTTATTTATTTATTTTGCATTTGTGTTAGTAACAATTTTGAAAGCTTATAACTCTGAAATTATTGAATAGATTTTAATAAAATATATATTGTGCACATCTTTGAGTAAATACCTCTTAAATGGTGTATATTTTGTTAAAATCGGTTGACATACAGAGGAGGAAAGTGTTCTGAACTGTTTTGCCTTAGCCGATTTATATGTACTAGTGTTCGCCTTATGGTCAAAATTCGACCATATTTTTTTTTTGTAAATATGAAGTATATATGAGTTTATTTGTTTCGAGCATTTATTTTTTCCCTCAAAGTGGATCGATTAGGCAAGGGACCAACCTCCGGTTCATATTTTATCTTCTACGTGAGTTAATTTAATTCTGTAAGTCCAGTATAAAAAATACCAATTGAAAAACAAAAAAGTATCAAAAAGTGTCTTTTATATATTGTCATCCACTCAGGACGTTGCACGTTTAATTTTATGTTTCTATGTCTAATATTAATGAAAATTAATCAAAGTACCAGATGTAGAACGAAAAAGTACCAAAAAGCTTCCTTTACATCTTCTTATTCACCCAGTTTAATGTATAATTTTATCTTTATAGATATAATATTATAGAAAATTCAAAAAGTTCCAGATGAAAAACAAAAAATACCAGCATTTTGTATCTTATTGGTTATCACTTACTCAGGATATTATAGAAAATTTTAAAATGATCACATGAAGAACAGAAAAGTAAAAAAAAAGAAATTTAGTTTCCCATATTTCCCCTTTTTTTCTCCCCATACAGGTTCGGTTGACAAACAAAGGAAGAAAGCGTTCTTAACTGTTTTGCCTGGTCTGATTTATATAGTCGAAATATTAGAAAACCGGTTTCTGAAAAATGTCGAATAATCGATCACCCTAATTTTTTATTATTTGATAATTGAAAAAAAAAATTTATTTATTTTGCATTTGTGTTAGTAGCAGTTTTGAACGCTTATAACTCTGAAATTATTGAACAGATTTTAATAAAATATACATTGTGCACTTCTTTGAGAAAATGTCTCTCAAATGGTGTATATTTTGTTCAAATCGGTTGACATACAGAGGAGGAAAGTGTTCTTAACTGTTTTGCCTTAGCCGATTTACATATATATAGATAATATTTATAAAAACAGACATCTGCATTAAAATTGGTTGCGGTTAAAAATTATGTTAAATTATTGACCGACAATCAGAAAGTTTAATGCTTTTTTAGCAATTTTAACAAGCTTGAGTAAAATATCATGATTCGTAACAGTTTAAGCCGAACTAATATGATTTTCAGGAGGTCAATTTATATTGAAGCCATGGTAAGCTATGAACCAATCATCCCAAATTATGCAGAACGATTTCTGGTATTAAAAAACATAAATTTCTATACAGCGGTGCAATTAGTTTAAGCGTTTGCAGTGAATTTCAGAAGGCTGCTAAAATGGAATCTCAGGTAAATTATGGACCGTATATCACAAAATTGCATAACATTTTTTCTGGCCATATGAAGCTAAACTGGAAGAAAGTTTACCGCGTATTTAATTATTTTACCAGAGTGGGCTTTATATGAGCCCTATGGTAAGTTATGCACCGATCTTCACCAAATTTCACAGTATCATTACTAGTTCTATAAAACTATGATGTACCAAATGTTGTTATGATAGCGTTATTTTTTACCGTTTTTAGGCGTACTAAGCTGTTTTCCGGGAGTAAGGTTTATATGGGGCCTAGGGTAAATATGAACTGATCTTGACGAAATTTCACAGTCTTATTTCTAGTCCTGTAAAACTTTTATGTTCCAAATTTGGTTTTGATAGCATTTTTTTACGGATTTATGCGTACTAAACTGTTTTTCGGAAGAAAGGCTTATATGGGGCCTAGGGTAAATTATAAACCGATCTTCACAAAACTTCACAGCGTCATTTCTAGTCCTATAAAACTGTGACGAGCCAAATTTTGTTATAATAGCATTGTTAATTAGGGTTTTAGGCGTACTATACTGTTTTCTGGGAGTAGGGCTTATATGGGACCTTGGGTAAATAATGCACGGATCTTCACGAAATTTTACAACGTGATTTCCAGTCGAATAAAACAAACTTGCAAAATCGTATATCATTCTGTGCATTATTCCACCATTTATGTTAGTTTTTGTAACAAAATTAGCAATTTTTTTTAGGTGGTGGTTCCACATTTTGATTCATAGCTCTGATCCTACTGAACCAATTTTGCTGGATTTCAATCCCAAACTGCTTAGGATAACTACAAGCAATTTGACACCCAGTTTGTTAAGTTCTTTTGAGTTTTTCGAAAGTGAGCGTGCTTTCAACAGACGGACAGACAGACGGACATGGCTAAATCGACATAGAATTACTCAAGGACCCAGAATACATATACTTTATGGGGTCTGAGATGAATAATATAAAAGTTTCACACGGAATGACAAACTTAGTATACCCTCTTCACAACTAATTGTGGTGGTGGGTATAAAAAAAGAATTCTAAAAATTGCTTCATGAAGTGTGAAGTTATGATTTTTTGAACTTAAAATTTTGGAAAAAATGTCAAAGAATCGATTAGTACCTGTAAGTTTATAATGCGAGCTGATAGAGAAAAAAGGAGATCTAATTTGAAATCAGCCACTTTAGTTTAGTAAAAAATGCACATTTCAATACTCTTTTGGTATATTGAAATACATACTAATTAAGGTGGTTTTTCTGATACTAAATATTATTTTTTAGATTATTACAAAATTCATTTGATAAATTTATATTTTTCCTCGTACTCATAAAAAACTTTTTGTGTGTTTTCCTGAAGTTTTTGTTAAATGTAAATTTTAATATTATTAGAAAGTCTATTCTAAGTCAAACTACAATGTTTTAAAAGCTTTTATACTTTAACTAGCTGGCCCGGCAAACGTTGTTTTGCCATATAACTTATTTCTTTCAGATGTTACAGTGTCTGCATGCCAAATTTTAAGAAAACCGGTTGATTAGTTAAGAAGATATAGGGAAGGGAGCTTTTGCCCCTCCTGCTTCACGCCCTAAATAATAAAAAATATAGGCTATAGTACTTTCCAGCTGTAACACTATTTGGCTGCGAATTTCAAGAAGATATTGGGAGGGGGAGCTTTTACCCTTCTTGCCCTATTTCACATCCTATTCCCTTTTTCCTTTCAGATGTTACATTGTCTGCATGCCAAATCTTAAGAAAACCCGCTCATTAGTTTAAAAGATATAGGGAGGGGGAGCTTTTACTCCTCTTGGCCTATTTCACGCCCTATTCCCTTTTTTCTTTTAGATGTTACAGTGCCTGTATTCCAAATTTTAAGAAAACAGGTTGATTAGCTAAGAAGATATAGGGAGGGGGAACTTATGCCCTATTTTGCGTCCTTAAGCGATATAAAATATACTCTACGACCTATTCTCATACCTGACAGAAACACATACAAAATTTCATAAAAATCAGTCAAGCCGTTTCGAAGGAGTTCAAAATGGAGGACATTTTGTTGATATTTGTATGGCAATATATAGGAAAATCTAAATGCCATATCTCTGGAACCACTGGGCCGATTTCATGCAAACTTTACATAAACCATCTACAGACTATGCCCAACGTACCCCAACGTTTTTGTTGAAATCGGTCAACCCACTTCTTTTTATATACTTTAAATAATAGTCTTAGGCCCGTTTTCACAACTTACCGATAGCTTAAAGTAGACTTTAAATGACCCGTTAAAAAGTGTTCCATTATTAAAACTTTACTTTAACCTTAAGTGAGCGATAAAGTAGTTTTAGGTTAATCCTACCTGTAGTGCGATTCACTAACTTTTATAACGATAATCGAATCGTTAAAATAAGTATAACGAAAATTTATCGAATATGCTATTCTGTAAAATTTTTAACGATATTCGCTGTCGTTTAAAGTCAGCTGTTACTTTAAGCAATTTTTTTGTCGTTATCTTAGCGACAATAATTTAGTTTGTGTTTATTTTATCGATAAAATGTTTTTTATGTTTAAAATAGCTTACATACATACAAAGATATATTCATATGTATATGTATGAACAAAAACAAAATAATAAATTTAAAATTTGCAAAAAGAAAGCAAATTAAGAACAAAAATAAAATTCTAAATGTAAAATTCACAAAAAGAAAAATATAAAACCACAAATTAACCCTTCGTCTTACTTATGAGTCTGGCCAGACCTTTTTCAGTGCATTTTAAATGAAAAAATATGTGTAACAAGGGGGGTTAAGAACAATTTCATATGTTTTTATTTTATTCTCTGTTGTGCTTTCCGTTTTTTTTTAACATTTTGTAGACAGAGATGTTACAAAAAAAACAGCTGTGTACTATCGTTAAAAAAAATTACATAATCACACTATCGTTACTGCAAGCGAACATAAAAGTCGAAAATATTACGATTGTCGAATCGTTAAAAGTTAGTGAATCGCACCACTGGTAGGTTAAAGTAAAGCTGTTTTAATGGAACACTTTTTATACGGCCGATAAAATCTTACCTTTAGCTATCGGTAAGTTGTGAAAACGGGGCTAAGGATGAACCTTAATTTACTTTATCGCTCACTTTAGGTTAAAGTAAAGTCTTAATAATGGAACACATTTTATAAGGCCAGTTAAAGTCTACTTTAAGCTATCGATAAGTTGTGAAAACGGGCCTTATTCCTTCAATATTTTCCAGGAATATTTTCTATGCACTATCTGAATTTCTGAATAATATGAAAACTTATATAATATGAGTAACATCACCATAAGAAATAAATTCCCAGATTCTGTTTTGTTTAATGTTTAGAATTAATTAAATTTTATTAAATAACCAATATTGTACTTCAATTCAATACATATTGGTCATTTGCTCTCACAATGTCATAATCATAACCCTAAAAAATAATATAAACACATCGTATGGACTTTAGCAAAATAATGTATTCATATTCTTTGATGAAGGACAAAAACGTAAAGCACAACCAATCATATAAGAACCAACAATAACAATCAAGATGGCAATACAGCAGTAATATAGACATCAAATATTTGAACAACGCTGTTTAAACAACAACAAAACTTCGACAACAGCAGTCTTCACGAGCCAAATTCATGTGTGCACAAGAAATGGCTTGTTGTTTAGTCTGTGTTCAGAAGGCTCATGTCTTATTGACTACTTTATAGACGAGAGAGACAAGGGGAAAATAAATTAGTACACTGTTTAATACGTTTTGCTTTCTCATTCAATATTTTTACTTTTTTATTTGCTATTACTATTCAAAGACTACACAAAAAAAAAAAAACATGTCAACAATACATAAATTGTTTGAAGGCCAATGAAAGTTCAAAGAAGAAAAAGTAAGAATCATCTCAACAGAAATGAGAAGTCTGAACACAGACTTTGCCATTGCAAGCTACACAGAAAAAAAATAAATTTCCATATTTGAATACGAAAATTGCATATTTGTAAAGAAAATTTTTAAATTTTCTGCGATAAAAATTTTCGTGGTATTGACAAAAAAGTTTGTAGGTATGGTTATTGAATTTTTAGTCAACAAAAAATTTTATTGAGTCAGTAAAAAAAAGTTGTTCCACAAAATTTTTGAATTAATAAATGAAAAAAAAAAAAAAATATAAAACGGGCAAAAGTAGTAAAAATTCTGACTTTGCTCTGATTCAAATACTTTGTTTTATTGAATATGACGAAATATTTAATTATTTCATTATTAAATATAGAGTTTGCTAAAAACCGTAAGAACGTGAAACCGCGGTTTCGGTTTTAAAATGATTAAAACCGGTCGGTTTCGGTTCGGTTTTCGGTTTTGAAAATATCAAAGTTAAATTCATACATAAACATATATATTTTTTTTATGCAATACAATTTTTTTTTATTTGTTTCAATTCGGTTACTTTTATTCGCCCTTAAGTGTATACCTGGGCCTGGCCAGGCTTTTTTTTTACTTTTTTGTAGTTTTGTTTTTTATATAATTATTAAGTATATAAGAACGAAACTTTATGTATTCCTCAATTCTGCAATTGGCCAAATGAAAATTTTGTGCATATTTTATCCACCTGGGCCTGGTCAGGTCCTTCCCTATAATATATGTACTGCAGTTAATAAAATCAAAATGAAACATTTCAAAAAGCATACACAACACGTAAGAATTCTTCCTTTTCGGTTTTTTTCGAAAAATTATTTTATTTCCCAACAAAATGTTCCTGCTATAGCCATACAACTCCATACATATAAAAGTAGTCCCAGCCTTGCCCAGTGGTTCGTTTGCGTGAGTTTTTTTTATAGCCACAAGAAACTCCATACAAAATCCAAGTGGCCCAGGTGGCTATGCCTCACAAATAAGGTGTGTACTTAAGAGTTATATAGTAACATTTGTTATTCTTAGTACTTATTTTGAATTTTAAGAATTTTGAAATACCTTGTCATTGTTGAAGGCTGTTATGTATAAAGTTTTTTTTATATGAATACAGAAAAAAATAAAAATTGATTTCAATTAAAAAATTTGTGATATTAATTAAAAAATTAATTAAATTTGCACTAGTAAACAAATTAATAGTATCAATTAAACCAGCTAATAGTATTAATTAAACGTTTAATTAACTTGATTAAACGTTTAATTCACTTGATTAAATTTTTAATTAAAACTGATTTTATTTTTGATTAATGCTTTAATTGGTGAAAAATTTTGGAGAACTTTTTCTGTGAAGTACGAGTATGATGTTTAATTTGCAAATTCTTCAAGCATAAATACATTGTTAAAGTAAAAGCTAAAACCGCGGTTTCGGCTACGGTTAAAACCGAACAGCAATCCCTAATTAAATATGTTTTATTGACGGCTAACTTTACCCAGTTCAATTAAAACTAACTATTTCTTTAATTTCCAGTTAACAGTACATTTTTACACGTATAACTGGTACTTAATTTTAACTGAACTTGGTGAAATCAGCCGATAATCAAATAAAAAGTTTGTTGAACTTAAATAATATTTTTAACAAACGGAGTTGTTAAAAATTCTCTGGAGATATTTTTTTCTGTGTACAAAGAAAACATTTTCCAACATTTTTCACCAGTCCAAAGCATTAATCAAAAATAATATCAGTTTTAATCAAAAATTTAATCAAGGGAATTAAATGTTTAATCAAATGAATTAAACGTTTAATTGATACTATTAATTTGTTAACTGGTGCAAATTAAATTAGTTGTTTTTTTTATTAATATCACAAGTTTTTTTAATTGAAATCCATTTTTATTTTTTTCTGTGTAGTGAAGACGGTAAGAAAGAGAATATACTTTATCCAAGGCTGGTATGTACAACGCTTACCAATATCCTATGAAAAAGAGTTTTTATTTTGTTGTTTTTTTTTTTTTTTTTTTTTTTGTTTAGAAAACTTAACAATTTGTTCAGTGTGTAAAAATTTCTTTTTATCTGAAGCAAATTTAAAAAAAGTCGTTAAAGAAATTATGACATACGATCGCTACTTTAAAGATATTTTTGCCAATTTATATGTCAATACCAAAATTCATAAGGATGGCATTAAAAACTATTTTCGGGAGGAGTATTTATATGGGAGCTATGGTCAAATAAGGAACGATTCCAACAAACTTTGGTGCAATGATTAGAATTGTAATAAAATAAGCTTGGACCAAATTTAATCTGAATACCAACATAATAAGATGGCTTAAGGGCACAAAAGCTATATTCCAGAAAGAAGCTTGTATGGTTGCTAAGTGAATTTTGGACCAATTGTAACCATTTTCAATGTCCTTGGTTCTTGTGAAAATTAGGACCTATGTACCAAATTGCATCAAATTATCTCTAAAAATCCGACCTGCACTGTGCGCACAACGTAAACACGGACAGCAGAATGCTGGACGGACGGACATCGTTAGATCGTCTCAGAAAATAATTATGAGTAGATCGGTATACTTAAAGACTGGCTAAGGACTAATATTTAAAGGTATTACACAGAAAAGATTCTCCAAAATTGTACACCAATTAAAGCATTAATCAAAAATAAAATCAGTTTTAATTAAAAATTTAATCAAGTGAATTAAACGTTTAATCAAGTAAATTAAACATCTATTCAAGTAAATTAAACGTTTAACTAAGATAATTAAACGTTTAATTGATACAATTAATTTGTTTACTGGTGCCAATTTAATTTAATTAATTTATTTTATTGATATTACAAATTTTTTTAATTGAAATCAATTTTTAATTTTTTCTGTGTACAAGCATCAACACAAACGCATAATACCCTCTCCACTATTGTGGTGTGATATAAAAACCAATACCGAAATTAGCTTCGAAGTGCAGGGTTAAATCATATTCGGACTTGACCGATCACACTTTCATACTTTTACCATACTTCGTACTACATACTACATAAGCCATTTGATTTATTTATAAAATTCCACATAAATTACTTGGCATTTAGTCAGCCCCTTCTTTCAGTTATCCTTCAATTACTCAACTTTATTGGAATATTTGCTTAAACGAAAACCATCCAGGTTGTGGGCTCGTAGGCTTCTTGTCAGACTGTGTGTGATTATACAAAAAAAAAAGAAGAAAACTTGACGCATGTTTCATTATCCATTTTATTCCAAAGAAATCATCCACGAATGCAGTGGAGGTGGAGTACTTTGACTAATTAAAAAAGATTATTTTTATTTTCTTTATTTTTAAACATTTTTGAAACCTCTTTAATGACATTTAAGACGAATGTAAAAAGTGCAAATACAAAGAAATTTGTTTGCCACACCCAGACATCAGCCACCCCAAACGTTTGCGGAATTTTAAATGGATTTATTAATTGGGTTAAAACCTTGTCAAAAGAAAAAATTAAATAAAAAGGAAATTTACAGATAAACAAGTAAGTAAGAGTGGGATATGTGGGAGTGCCGAGTATCATACAGAAAGTTAGTTTAATACCGTTACTTGGATATGAAACATATATTTTGTGCCCCGCCCACTTCTCCAATCCCGTCCACTTTTTTTCGGATGTTGTGTATTGATAACCAATATGCTTCTACCTTATTTGGAAACTTTGGATCTTGTTGTTCTCCAGATATATAGCAATCTATAATGTCTTTGTATAATTTATATAATATCACCCAGAGAAGTTGTCTATTGATAACCCAGCTATGTGTAAGAAATTTCGATAATTTTTCTCTTACCTTTCTTTTGATATAAAAAAAAAAGAAAAAACAACAACGTATTAATTGAAAACTTAGAGGCAATCGTGGTGCTTTCCTCATAACTTAGCCAATTGTTGATCGACCGGGCTGAATTTCAATAGCAAATTTTAACGGAGCATATGTGACATAAATATATACCAATTAAGTCCCCATCATATCTAGGGTCTTCGGAAAACCTATTTCAACAGACAGATGGGCAGACGGACATCGTTAAGTCAATTGCGCTACCACAATATATATACTTTAAAGGGTCTTATATTCATATGTAGAAATTACAAACGTAATGACAAACTTTCTTATAAAGGGCGGTCTAACCATAATGCACGATATTATTTGTGAGTCACACCTTAACGTCAAGTTTTTGCCCAACTTAACTTGACATTTCTTAGTTTCAGTGTGACAAATTCAACCATGGAGAGTTATACAATTGAGCAGCGCGCTAAGATTGTTGAAGCCTTTTACGATAATATGCGTGGAAATCAAAAGGCGTTTCGTGCACTTCTTGAGGCGCACCTTCACCTCAGTGAATTCGGTAATAAGCAGAATTGCCTAAGTTGTGCAAATGAGAATCCACGAGTGAATGTTAAAAAGCCGACGCATCCACAAAGAGTGACTGTTTGATGCGGTTTATGGGCTGGCGGTATTATCGGGCCATACTTCTTCGAATATTAGGTAGACCAAGAAGTTATCGTGAATGGTGTTCGCTATCGCAAGATGATAACGGACTTCTTGCTGCAAGAAATTGAGGATGGACCTGAACGATATGTAGTTCCAACAGGAAGGTGCCGCTTTTCACACAGCCAACGAAACAATGGCTCTTTTGCGCGAGAAATTCAAATGCCGTGTTATCTCACGTCGTGACGATCATGTGATTTAACACCGTTGGACTCTTTTTTTGGGGATATTTAAAAGAGAAAAACAGTACGGCAATAAGCCAAAAACAATTCAACAGCTAAATGATGCAATATTTCGGCACATTAACGACATTGAACTTCAATTATGACACAGAGTCATTGAAAATATGGACCATCGGATAGAGGTATGCAACCGAAGCAAACATTTGGCCGATATTTGTTCCGCACATAATTTTCATAGATCCTTCTATAATAATAAAAATATAAGGATAATTTTCTCAAACCTTTTTGTTTAATTAACAATTACCATCGTTTTGATTGAATTCCCCTTTATTTACCTTCGGTGAAGGTTATAAAAAAAAACTTTAAATATTTTCTTCACGTTTTCTTTTAATTTCGTTATTGTTTTCTTTCATTAATTTGAACGAAGTTATGTCGCTATAATCAAAATGTTTTTTAAACACATAAAAAATAAAAGGAAAAATCTGCTCATAATTTTATTTTACAAGAATGATTTAAATTTTAATGTCAGAGTTTAAATAATACCATTAACTTTTTTAATTTGATACGAGCTGAAACCTTAAGATATTTAGGCGAGTAAAAAGCACTTAAAAGGATTTCGTTATATACTTTAATTAATAGTTTCAAATAACTTGCCAATAACTGACGGAGAATTTTGGTGTTTTTGTAGTTTTAGTCAGAAATAAAACAAACAGCGAGAGGGATTTAACAAAACTAAAAATGAATTTGGCTTAAATTGTTAAAAACAAGTTTTTTATTGGTGGGTCTATTCTCTGTGCTTAAAGCGCACCATGCACAAATCAAAATACTCATCAAGCGGTATGTATTTGCATGTGTGACGCCGACAACGCTTGATTAAAAAATTAAGCCAATTTAAGGCCAAAATACACTGGTCAAATTCCCATCCAGCATTTAGGTTGTATTAGTGAAAATGAGTTTGTATGTGTAACACCCACGATGCTTGATGGATAATCAAAAAATTTGGATATTTTGCATGCTTGACGAGTGATTTTAATGAATGTATTGGCGTTACTCTTCAAGCACCCACACACTTTAAACGAGATTTCAAACCGAACAGACGCTAAAAATGTCGGATGAAATGAAATGCTTTGGAGGCAAAAAAATGTTATTTAATAATTTTCTCCTTCTTTTCGTAATTTTTTATTTATTTATTAAAAAGCATCACAGTTAAAAGTATGTAATAACAATTAAACACTTTTTATCTATATTTTAATATATTTTGCTCCTGCTGTTGTCACTTTCAAATAAAATGCAAAATGAATGCTTGACAGCTGATCCAGCAAATGTATGTTCTAATGTCAAGCACACGTACACGAGCTTGATGTCAAACATTTGACAAGTGTATTTGGGCCTATAGATATTACGTCAAGCACACGTAAACGAGCTCCACATAAGCACTTAAATAGAGTATGTTGCCATTAAGAAAAAAAAGTTACTAAAAACGCCGCTCACACAGAGTTGGCAACGTTGCTTATTTTCCATCTCAAACTATATCTCCCTTTCTGACGCACCTGCAGTTAGTTGAGAAAAGAGAATAATAATTATATGCCACCACAGTTGGGACTTATAAAGTGTATGTTAAAAGACATTTAGTGTAATTTATTGAATGCAAAGGAAATGCGAAAAAGAAACAAGTAAGTCATCGTCCAGACTTGCAATTTTTGTTGCAGCAATTCTTGTTAATGCAGTATTAGTGAGGAGGGTGAGAAGGTTAGGGAGGTTTACTCAGGGGTTCTTGAAGTTGGTTGTAGCTTTATTTATATTTATATAAAAAACATAAAAAGGAGAAGAGGAAAGCCAAGATAAAAATACAAAAATTTCAAATTCAATTTCAAAACAGAATTTTTAAAAATTGCAGCAACAAAAAAATTAACTCTTAACATTCTCCTTTATAAATGTGTATGCCTGTAACTTTTTTTTGGAAAATGTACCTTTTAACACAAAAGTTCGTTTTTGTAAAATAGTACCCTTTACACCAAAAGTACTTAAAAAATTCCAATTATTTAACTTAAATGTTTAAGTGTTTTCAAATGAGTCTTTTCCGATCACTTTTGTGGATTCAAAACGGATTTATCACTTGAACGATTGAAAAAGGATTCATATATGATTCATTCATATGCTCAAAAAGGTATCAGAAAATTGTGCCACAAATGATTCCTTGAGTAGATTTATTGGTATGGTACCATTTCCACACAACGAGAGCATTATTTATGATCGAAAAATAAGCTCATTGCATGCGTTTATTTTGCTCTTAAAGCTGTTTCCTAAAATATTCGATTGTGGTACAAAATACTTGCTGGGAAAGTTTAATTTATTTTTAAAAGGCCTCGTTTATTTTGAATAAATTTCAATTAATTTTGAATGAATTTTCGTTTATCTTAAAAAAGGTTTCGCTTAATAAGGTGTAATTTAAACTGCAAATGCTGTACTTTACAAAAATAAATCGCAAAAAAATGTCTTTTTTAAAAAAGTATCTTTAGCCAAAAAGGTGGTACCTTTTCTACAATTAATAGCTGTTGACATTAATCTTAATAAACATTTTGTTTAGGGCGTATAATTAATATAAATAATATACGCATTATTGTACATAAAGTCTCCACTTAAAATATTATGTATGTAGGTAAATTCCAAAGAATAGTAAGTTTGAATAACAGAAAAAATAATTAAAAAGCGAATCATTAACATTTTAATTAAAATAAAGGAATTTTACTGTATTTTTTTAATGTATATTTTATAAAGGAGAAATTCTTTTGAAATTAATTAAATTTTCTGTTATTTTAAATAACAAAAATACAAACGAAGGTTTTTTTACTTCATTTAAAATACGAACTGTATTTTCATTTCTCATTATTATCTACCAAATGAGTAAAATTGTCATGTATGTATGTAAATAATAAAATTATATAAAATATCACTGCGTTTGCATTTGACAGTACATTCTGGCACGACAGTAATAAAAAAAATTTAAGTTGCCAAAAACATTACTAACAGCCTGTTCATGGATTTCGAACAATGTTCGAATTTTGTTTTTGTTTTAAATGTAATTTTCTATTCGAACGATGACGTTCGATAGCGTTAAACAGGCAGTAACTGTCTTCGCGACGTAGGCATACAGACAGTTCACTTTTAAGAAATGTCGTCAGACTTGAATTTTGCAGTGGCAGTTCCAGCTAAACGTATTTTATATGCAGGAAACAAATAAAAAAAATACCATCAAACAACTATATTGTGTGAACGTAGATAACTTACTTCCCAGTAAAAACTTCGCCTACAAAATATTGTGTTGAGTAATCAGAAAAACATAAAAGCAGTACTTACAATTCTACTGAGAGAACCAATGAATTATACAAGGGAAGACCCAAAATAAGCGCATTCAAAAGTAAGATATTATTTTTTAAATTAAATACATCCAGAAAAAAGTAGTTATAGACGTTGTTACAGATGTAGTTATAGAAAAAAGCTACTAAATAATGAGTTAAAGAAGCCATTCATTTTGAAAAAGTAGGCGAAGTTTTTACTGGGTTAACTAAAACATAATTTTTGTTTTTACTTCTTTATGGTTTTTTTCTTTTGCGAACTTCAATTTACTGTCAGCAAATGTCTAATCACTGTCCACATTTATTGCCGACGAACTTTGCCAGACAGTAGACAAGACAGTTGGAAAAGTGAGCATGTATTGCTGCTGTCTTGCCAGTACTGGCAAATGTAAACGCCGTATAACTATTTAAGTTGCATAAAATAAGCAAATAAGCATAAAAAATAACTGAACATATGAGCAGAGCTAAAAATCATTATATCTGTGGCCGTATGGAAAAACTAGTTTACTCCAATTTTTGCAAAAATTGAGTTAAAACCAAAAATAAAAAGCGTGTTTCATTAACCACCACTCTGTCAGGTCGATATAGTTTCTCATTTAAAAGTTATTTGAAAAACAAAAATCAGAAAAATACCAAATTTTTTGAAAAAACAAGTTAACCTAATAATGTCGTAAAAAGCAGAGAAAAAGAGAAATAAAAAGTTTAAAACGACGTTGTTTCGAAAACTTACTGAGAGCGGCAAGCGTCTGTTTTATGTCAAAACTTATCATTTTCATACAGTTTATACGAAACAAACCTTTAGAACTCGAATTTAACACCACCCGGCTGGAAAATCTTATTTGATAGTTCGCTTGGTAATCTTATTTTATTGAAAATGTATTGGCAATAGAATTTGCATGTTTAAAAAAACGCTTGCCGCTCTTGTTTTGGTAGCTCTGTAAGAGAGAAAGAGCGAAATAGAACAAATTATGGTCACAAGCTCTCTGGGTCAAAATGTTGAACCTATTGCAACTCCCGATAATACAAAGAAAATTATATGCATTCTTAATATCAGCGGTCATCACAAAGAGAGACAGTTAAAAATGTGTATGTAGTGGTGAGTGCATATTGTGTGCAATGAAACACCAATTCTGGAAAAGAGAGGAAAATAAATTTACTCGTTTGAGACGTTAACTATGTGTTTTCTTCTTGTTTTTTAACAACAAAAGCGACGACGACCTGCTTGTTTGAAAGCCAGCGTACAACCACAAAGTTTACAGAGATGAAAAAAGTGATGGAAGAAAAATGCCTAAATCATTTGCGAGGGCAGCTTTCGAAGAAAGAGAAAGAAAATGTTTTTTGTTAGTGAAGTAACAATGCGTAAAAACAGGCCACTACTATCTACACAAATTGCATAATCAAAACAAAAAACGCAAAAAGGGCAGCTTTCAAAGGAAAAGACAAAAAAAAAACATAATATTTTCTGTCTCTGTATACTCTGTGATACAACTGAATGAAATTATGGCTTTTTTACAATTGTTTCGTTAACCTTCGTGTTGTGTGTGCGAAATTCACGAAAAGTGCTCGGCCCCCAGGGGCATAGCGTGATGATCGTTGCTTTATATCAGTGATGTCAAAAATGAAAATTGTAGTTGTATTGCTTTATATTAGTATTAGTGAATAAAGAGACAAGAATTCTTAATAAAAGTAAAAAAATACGTAAGTATCCCCCGTATATGCACTCGTCGCTTGATAATCGACTACTGAATTGTGTACTCTCGTGGACTAAATGAAAGAGCGTAAGAATGTGTGTGATTTTTGAGCTAGCACAATTGTGCTATGAAATTGAATAAATTTGACATCAATGCTTTATATGCATACTATGTATATCGAGACGTAACCGCGAAAATAACGTAAGCGACATGATTTTCAGTTTTCATTTTTTTTAATAAATGACTTATGGTGTTTTCTTTTCTACAAAAAATGTGACATTTTATTAAAAAAAAATGCAATTTGGTGTATGTTTGCTCCCGTAAAGGGTGGCTTGCTTTATTCTAAAAAACTCACCCTTTTCGGGAGAAAAATTTTTAAGAAACAGACACCAAATTGCATTTTTTTAAATAAAATGTCACATTTTTTTGTAGAAAAGAAAACACCATTAATTGGCAGCACTTCCATCATCTCCTAAAATGTCATGGTCAAATAAGGTACCGTTATGATTTTATAGCAAGAACAATTTTAGTGTAAGCGACAAATTTCATACAAAATTTATATTAATTAAAATAAAAAAGATCTCTCCTGTAAATTTGATTTTTGGCGCTTACGTTATTTTCGCGGTTAGGGGTCGATATCATTTCTAAAGTTCTTGCTTTATTGAATACGACTGCCAAACACCCGAAATCTTTTCGATTAATAGTTTTTAACCCACATGGATCTACCGTTCCCTATGTGGTACAGAAACTTTTAGAAACCTTCCGACTTTCCCAATAATAATTTTTTTTTTCTGTAAAACAGTGTTTCTGCTCAGCTAAACTAAAAAAACATTTTATTACCAAGTTTAACATAAAAATTTAATAGCACACCTTTGGTTTACAATTTGATATTTATTGAAATAAAATAAACCACAATAGCAGTCAAGAGCTGTTTTTCAGTTTAACCTATGTTAAACTGAGTATAACGTTAACTAACGTACGTCCCGAAAACTTTCCTATGAATTTCATAAAATCAAAAAGGGTAAATCATAAAGGGTAAACCTTTTAATTAAGTTGATGCATAAAAATAGACAATATATAAAGATAATATAAGTATAAAATTGTAATGTTACTGACTGATTCATCATCGCACAGCCTAAACGTCTGAAGCTAAAAACTTGAAACTGAATGGTCTCTCCCCAAATCGATTAACTAAGACGGGATTGTATAAATTTCGAATGTTTGTTATTTAAAGCAGGTTGTTTTTGTTTTTATTTCTGTTTTTCTTAACCTACTTACAACTACAATTAATGTTGGGAGAATGTTAACTAATTGTAGTAGGGAATATAAGAAAAGATAAACTCACTGTTTATTGTTGATGTTTTGGTTTAAACTCTGATATTGTTACAAGTAGAACTGTTACATATAATTCTTAAACGCTTAACAGTTTTATTTGGTTTAATATCTTTAGTTTTTCTTAAATCTTTGAATAAAGTTTCCTGACGATCTGGCCTAAGCAACCAGTGAAATGCGCATAGGAATAGCTTATCCCATCAACAATAAATTTCAAGTGTTTTTATCAAGAATAAAAACTGGGAATTAAGCACGAATAGCAACATCTTTTAAATGTTTCGAATAATTTCAGTAAGGATACTTATCGTTGTTCTTTAGAAAGATAAGCGGACAGGTGTCTGGTACCTGGTACTTTTTTAAAATTCGTCCCTTTTAGGGAGTAAACGGATAAAACCTCTATTTTGGAACTTTTTTGTTACCCCATCTATCTTTTAAACATAGAAATAAGGTTAATATTACATTCGAATCTAATCTAAACAGTCCAAATACGAATTCGATACTTTTTTAGTTCCCACTACAATACTGCAATTTCTAATACTTTATTGTGGAGAAAGAAGCACAAAAAAGGGGGAATTACGGGATACTAAATTCCTTTCTTTCGCTTTTTTTCAACTGGTACTTTATTTAATTTTAGTTAATATTTTACCTATAAACATAAAATTCAATGTAAAACAAAAATCAGCATTATATCTCAAACTGAACCAAAGTTATAGCAAAATATATATTTTAAATCCTTATATAAAGGTACATTTTGATATCTAGTTTTTCCATACGGCCACAGATATATTTTTTTTTTGCAAAAAGTGGTCCAACCAAAATGCACGATGTTGATTGTGAGTTTTTTGCCCAACTTAATTGGATACTTTGTTTCAGTGTTTGACAAATTCAACCATGGAAAGGTACACAATTGAGCAGTGCCTTTTACGAAAATTGTCGTTAAAATCAAAATGTGTTACGAGCAGCCCGCTTTCAAGTCAGTAGATTTGTTAACAAGCATAATTACCGCATTTGGGCAAATGAGAGTCCACGAGTGAGTGTTGAAAAGCCAATGCATCTACAAAGAGTGACTGTTTGGTGCGGTTTATGGGCTGCAGGCGGCATCGGGCCGTATTTCTTCGAAACTGAGGCTGCCCAAGCAGTAACCGTAAATGGTAGTGTCCCAACGATTAATTAGCTTCGGCTTCGGTATTGGTCAAAATTTGCTAATCGGCCAATAATCGCTGGTCGACAATAATTTGTCCGAATTTTGACGAAGCCCGAACTTTTTTATACCATTTAATGGCAAATGTTAAAACATCATGCACAAATAATCAACTAAAACATTAGGGTGGTTCACGGAAGACGGATTATGAGGTTATATGGATATATAGTTGTATTACCAGCAACAAAATATATTCGAAAAAAATTAAATAAATGTATTTTGTTCTTGTTAATATCACTCAATAACCACATACCCTGATAACCAGCCTTCCGTGAACAAATCACTTTTATCAAAAATTCGGTTGTGCTAAATTATATTGTTTCTAAAAAGGTATACAAGCAAGCAATATCGGAAGAAAAAAGAAGAAAACAAATTAAAGTTTCTATATGGTAAATGCAAGGCTTAATTCCTCACATTGCCACATTGCAGTGTAAAAGAATAATGAAAAAAATTCTCGAAAAGGAAAATTTTTTAAAAATAAATGGGGTTTTCTGGTTAGAAAATTAATTTATCTTAAAAATTTTAAAGTTTTTTCTTTTTGTGAATTTGGATAAGTTAAGTTCGGCTTCGGTTCAACTGAATTTAGCCATTTAGGCCGAACTTCGGCATCGGCCAAAAAAGTGGCTTCGGTCGGACACTAGTAAATGGTGTTCACTATCGCGAGATGATAACGGACTTCTTGTGGCCAGCAATTGAGGATATGGACCTGGACGATGACTCTTTTGCGCGAGAAATTCAATGGCCTTGTTATCTCACGTCGCACATTGGTTCAAGAGCGGCATTAATTAATTTTTTTTCATATTCGCCGATTTGGAAAGTTTTTTGGTATTTTGTAGTCAGATATCTGAATATTATGATTCCGTAATATAAGCTTTATATCGTCGGCTTAGAGTGTAAAACTGCTAACTCCCTTTTAACAAATTTTACAGGAGAGGCAAAAAACTTTTTATTTTTCCTATTTGCTGCTTGAGAGGAAAACCAAAAATATTGTTGATTTGACACACTTCAGGACTCAAATTGAAGAAAAACTACATTTTTTTTTTAATTCCCTCTGCTTATCCCCGCGAAGCTTGACGCTTGTCTGCAGGAAAGAAACCAGAGTCTCTGGCGGGAATCGAACCCGCAACCCCGGTGTTGATAGACTAGCTCACTACCAGCTAGCCTACCGGGGCACATGCTGGTCAACGAGGCATAACTTTCTCTACCATACGGCATTTACATCTCAACTTACTTAAAAAGTGGATTTAGCAGGTTTACACTCTAAGCCGACGATATATTTATTATTTGTTAGGACAGACACGCTCAAAGTACATACATATATGATAGCTTGTTTAAAATGGCATGCAAATTTACAGTTTATTCAATCTTTTGGTACAATCACAGTAAACTTGTCATTTGACTTTGTTATATATTTTCGTAAATAACAGTTGAAGCACAGCCGCGAATAACGTTTTAAGTTACAAAATAATAATTTTTCAGGAGAGCAAAAAAAAAGGTTTTTCGACGGGCAGCATTATTTGTTTAACATTGAGCGTACATCAACCAGATTTTGAAAATGTACAAATATTAGTACAAGAGAATAATTACAACAGAAGATATACACTCAGGGCTGTCAGATATGGCGATTTCTCGCCAAACGTGGCGAATTTGAAACGTGTATGGCGATGGGATTTCCCATTTGGCGACTGGCGATTTCTGATATAACTGGCGATTAACTTGGCTATTTTTACCATTTATATTATTTCGGCGATTTTGTTTAACAACTTGTCATTTTTTGTTATCATTACTAATATAAAAAAACATATTAAGTAAATTTTATATTCAGTCACTATTTAATTCTAATAGTATGTAGGTCAAAACTCCAGTAATGAAATCGGTGAGGCTGAAGTGTACGATCTTATAGACTTGTGTACATCATTTAAGTTTTTAACTGAATATGATCTCCATTTTATGTTATTTAAAAAAAAATTACAGAAACAAAACAAAATTTACTTTGGCGACTTTTTTGTATTTTTTCTCAGTTTTTGGCGATTTTTTAGTGAAAAATTATACTAGCGTTTTTTGTATGCAAAATTTAATTAAAAAAAAAAAAAGAAAATTTTACAAAATCTGAACAAAATCGACGTTTGGCGATTTTTGGCGATTTCTGACATCCGGTTTGGCGATGGAGCTCAAAAAAATCTGACAGCCCTGTATACACTTGAAATGCTGCACATTATAAACGAACCAGAAGAGAAGATATTAAACTATAAGAGAGACACTGAGAACGTAGCGCAGATATTTAAACACACGATAAACAAATATAAAAATAATGGACTATCAAAATGACAGTTGCAATCAAAACCTTACAGTGCAAGTGACAACAAAACTTTTAACTTAGTTTTTTATTTAAATAAGTATGTTTTTATTGTTATTTGTAATTTATTGTTATTTATAACTTTAAAAGTTTTTTGTGTTTTCTATACGATAAAAATTTGTTTATATATATTTTTGAATAGATCCCCTGAAGATGAGCAACGGAGTTGCCTCGAAATATTGGGTATATAAAAATAAAAATATTGAAGATTAAAATTAAAAAAAATTTTTTAATTTGCAATAAATGACCTCAAGCCAAACAAAATATAAGCCACGATAATAAAAAATTTTATGTAAAAGGCTTTTAAAACGTTATTCCGCACTGCAAAAACATTCAGTTTCCTCATTTTGTTAGTAACTTGCAATGTTCTTCCACTGGCTGACACTTTGAATGCAATTTTGAAAGCGTTAAGGTGCATAGTTTTGGCTGATTTGGTGTTTAAACTGTGTAAAAGAGTAGGGTCAACAGTTATCTGCAAAAAAAAAAACAGTTTTTGTAAAATGTGGCGTTTACAACGTTATTCGCGGCTGTGCTTCAATTGTCATGGATAAGATTTGCATTAAAAATTTTTGGAAAAAGTGCCATATAAAAAATTTCGTAGAACAAAAGATAAGCAACATCAAAATTTCAATGTTCATCAACATCACTGCATCTTTTAAGCGCTGTGGAGCGCTGTTTAACTAAAGATGTCACATAACAGCTTGAAGTCTCAGCTAAAAGTTAAAAACAAATTTAGCTTCTCCTACCTGCTCCTTTCCAAAAAGAAAAAAAAAAACAGTTAAAACTATAAAATGATAAAGCAACAAAACATGTATTTTCGTTCATAAAGGGTGGTTAAATTGTAAGGGCCGATGTTGAATGTGAACCACACCTAAACGTCAAGTTTTTTTCCGAATTTTATTTGACATTTCTCTATTTCAGACTTACTCAATTTGAACCATGGAGAGATACACAATCCAACAACGTGTTAAATGGGCAGAATGGTGGCAAGAAATGGCAACAGTGGATGATCAATTTTCGAAGAAAATCATCTTCAGTGATGAGGCACATTTTCACCTCAGTGGATTCGTCAATAAACAGAATTGCCGCATTTGGGCGAATGAGAATCCAAGAGTGATTGTCGAAAAACCAATGCACCCACAAAGAGTGACTGTTTGGTGCGGTTTATGGGCTGGCGGCATCATCGGGCCGTATTTTTTCCAAAATGAGGCCGGTCAGGCAGTTACTGTGAATGCTGTTCGCTATCCTGAGATGATAACGAACTTTTTATGGCCCGAATTGGAAAATATGGATGTGGACGATATGTGGTTTCAGCAGGACGGTGCCACTTGCCACACAGCTAACGAAACAATGGCTCTTTTGCGCAACAAATTCAATGGCCGTGTTATCTCACGTAATGGCGATGTCAATTGGCCGCCAAGATCATGTGATTTGACACCGTTGGACTTTTTTCTTTGGGGTTATTTGAAAGAAAAGGTGTACGTCGATAAGCCAGCAACAATTCAAGAGCTAAAGGATGAGATAATTCGGTACATTAACGGCATAGAACCTCCATTATGCCTCAGGGTCATCGAAAATTTGGACCATCGGATGGAGGTGTGCCGCCGTGGTCGCGGCGCCCATTTGGCTGATATTTTGTTCCATACATAATTGAGTAATACCATAATAAAATAAAATTACAATAATTTCCTAAATAGTTTAGCCTGTATTTATAAAAAATTTTTAAATTTAATAAAGGTTTACAAAACAAATTTTGTATGAAAATTCTCCTTAATAAACGTTTGTTAAATTTAATAATCATTTATAAATACGGGGGTTTGTGTTTTATTCAAAATCAACATCGGCCCTTGAAATTTAACCACCCTTTACTTGTTGTTGTTGCCCTAATTCTTTACTGTTTAAAATTATTACATGATGTAATATACTTACATCTTAATCAATAGTGTTAATTGTTATATATTTCATTGTAGAAAACCGCATAGCTTCAATTGAATTTGAATTTATTTGTCAGGTATGCTGTCCGAGGAAGTTCAGGAAGCGAGGAATAAAGACTATAGAGCCTATAGCTTATGTCATTCGCGAAGAAATTGACGTGTAGCCACAAATGAAGACGTAATGCATAATCTTTTATTGTCTTCAGACACATTTATAAATAGATTTCGCTTAAAGCTGCAAATCAAAAAATTGGAGTACGATAATGATGTTAAAAAATTATTAAAAGTCTTTACTTATTCATGTTTTTTCCATTTGGTTTTTCTATAGGAGGTGGGCGGATCAGGTATATATTTTCAGGAGTCTATTCTACAATAAAAATATTTATTTTTGTGAAAATTGAGTTGATGCATTAAAAATCAAGAGAGTTATGCCACTTCTTCAATACAATTTGTATGGGAAGTGGGCGTAAAAGTGGGCGGATATTTTTCAAATTTCACACAAATGATTATGAGTGCTTAAAAATGCTATTTGTCAAAAAACAATACCGTGGGTCATAATTTAAGTTTTACTTTTTATGGGAGGTGGGCGGATCATTTTGATTTTTCCATTTTTTCCTGATTCAAACAAAAAATGCCGATGTGCCAAGTTTCATTATCCTTCGACAACTTCTTCTATTTTTCGCCGCTCGTTCTATGAACTTCAACCAATCTGCGTCGTGGCGATTTTAATTGCCCGCCAAGCTCATGTGATTTCACTCTTCTTTTTTTGGGGATATTTAAAAAAAAGTGTATGTTAATAATCCAACAACAATTCAAGAGCTAAAGTATGAGATAGTTCGGCACATTAACGACATTGAACCTCAATTATGTCACATAGTCATTGTATACGTGTACCATCGTATAGAGGTACGCCACCGAAGCCGTGGCGAGCATTTGTCCGATATTTTGTCTCACATATAATTGTTATAGATCCTTCTATTATAATAAAAAATATTTAGATAGTTCTCTGAACACTTTTTGTTTTAATTGCAATTAATATCGTGCTTTTTAATTGAACCACTTTTTAGTTTGTTTTGGAACTATTTTTGACAAAACAACTTAAGTCGAGATAATATAGCATACAAGTTATGCTTGGTGAAAAAATCATTTTTATAAAATAAACCAAAATTAAAAAAAAATTTCGTTTATAATTTAAAAAACGTTAACAAAAATGTTTTTTTAATGAAATTTTTTTATGATTTACTTTTAAAATTTGACTTAAGATGTTTTGTCAAAATGCCACAGATATAAATTAAGTGAATTAAAAAATAGCAAAATAGTCATTATTATCATTTTAAATTACATTTAGTTACTTTTTTATTTTTTTCCTCGGTACAATAATTAAAATATAAATTTTTCTTTATTTACTTCCAGTTATCAATGCAGGATAAAAAAAGGCAAGTTAGAAGTTTTATAAAAGTTTTAAATCTTTATCTAATTTATTAATTTTTTAAGGGCCTTTAAGAAAGTTTAAATATTTAAAAAGAAGAAACACTCGGTGGCAATACCCCCGAGGGGCAAAATTTATCTTTTTATCGTTTGCAAATTTCTATGATGTTATTAAATTATCCTCTTACCGCTTATTATTTTAAATGTAATTAATTTTATATTACAAAATTGCAAACCATTTTGAATGTGGCTTGAAAACATTTATGTATGTATGTATGTATGTATGTATTATAGTATCCAATTATTTGACTTGTGGTTTTATTCGATTTTTAAATTTTGATATTGCTCGATCAATCGAATAAGAGTTTGAATTTATTCAAATAACTCAAATAATTAAAAAAAATGTATCCAATAAAATAAACATACATGTCGGATTAATTTGATACTCTTATTATATGATTTTGTAGCTATTATCTTTTTGGCAACACTGGCTTAAACAGCTGACGCACGTTTCGTATTTTGTTTCACTGTCAAACATCTTCAGTTTGGTCTATAATTTAACCTTGAATCGTCTTAGTCTGAATTCATAAGGCTCATGTCTTATTGACAAGATTCTTCCTTTTTCTTCTTTGAACATGAATTGGAGTTCAAATGATTCATGTCATGTTGACGACATATTTTTTATTTTGTATAGTAGTGCGTATGCATGTGTGGTTTTTTGATATTGAAAACAATAACAAAATTGAACAACGAATGAAAAAGCAAAACGGAAAGACAGTACATGCACCTGTGTACTCGTTTCTTTTCCCCTCGTCACGCTTGCCTATAAAGTAGCAATCATGTCAATAAGACATGAGCCGTATGAACACAGACTTACAATCGATCAACGCTTGCAAATTATTGAATTTTATTATCAAAATGCATGATCTGTTAAGAAAGTTCATCGCGAGCTTCTTCCATTTTATGGTCAGTTCATTTTTGGCTCAATGGGTACGTAAATAAGCAGGATTGTCGATTTTGGAGTGAAGATCAGCCAGAAGTATTGCAAAAGCTACCAATTCATCCAGAAAAAGTCACAGTTTGGTGCGGTTTATGGGCTGGTGGCATCATTGGACCGTACTTCTTCAAAGATGATGCGAATCGTAACGTAACTGTGAATGGTGAGCGCTACCGTGAGATGATATCCAACTTTTTTTGCTCAAAATGCAAGAGCCTGACTTGCATGACATGTGGTTTCAACAAGACGGTGACACATGCCACCCAGCGCGCTTAGCAATGGACTTATTGAGAGGCGAGTTCGGTGAACATTTTATTTCACGTTCGGGACCGGTCAATTGGCCGCCTAGATTTAACGCCGTTAGACTATTTATATTTTTTGTGGGGCTATGTTAAAGCTCATGTCTATACACACATGCCCCCTTCAATTGACGCATTGGAAGACAACATTGAAGCATTTATTCATGAAATACCGGCCGAAATGTTGCAAAGAGTATGCCAAAATCGGAGTAAGCGGATGGACCATTTGAGGTCCGTACTATCGATTCAAATAAAGATTTCATGCATTTTTCTGAATTTTATGTGTTTTTTTTAACTTTCCTATAGCTCTTAAAAAATCACACATTATTAATAAAGAGAAAATAAAATTATGAAACAAAAGGAGATCTTTACGATCTCCTATGATCGAGGCTGACCAGTCGTCCTGTCTGGAACCACGGTAGTCCGAAGCCTCTGTAAACAGGCACCGGATTGACTATTGCTGGAGGCCTTCGCACTGTTTAGCGTTCCCATATCGATAGCTCATTATTGGTTTGGCGTATATGCCAAAAAATCGTAGTGGAGAAAAATAAAAATTAAGGTTAACATAAAGTTTTCCGAAAAAATACCCGATAGAATTTTTTTTGCCATAACCACAGAATCAATAAAAAGTATCGTACAAAAATGAAAATTGAAAAATTCAATAATTTTTTTCATGAATGAACTTAGAAGTTAATAGAATTTAATTGAAACTTATCTCTAAAATATAGCTTTTTGTGCTGCAAACGTATACCTACTAATGTATATTGAATTGTTGACATTTAATTTTGCTTGTGCTTTAACTACTTTCTTGCGGCAATGAAGCAAAGCAAGAGTGAAATTTATGTTGTACGTTTTTGTATGAGGAATTTGCTGCATTCGCCAAACGGAGGTGTATAGAGCAACATAAAAATTAAGAAACTTTAAAATAGTTAGTATGACGCAAGGTTATTGCTTACGATCTTAGAAGACATACAACATTCCGTGACTAGATCCCCCTGCAAATACCTATTTCATTTTTAATGGCGTAGTTTTCCATAAGAACAGGACCTACAAAGCTTGAAGACTTTTGTCTTCAGATATGTGGTATTTAATATTTTTGTTCTATTAGGGCTACTGCTACTGCTCCTCCTCCGTCTACTCTGCCCTTTTTTATTTTGATATTTATAGTTTATCATAAAAAGGGTAATTTTTTAAGAGCTATAGGAAAGGTTTAAAAAAACACACAAAATTCAGAAAAATGCATGAAATCTTTATTTGAATCGATTACACGGTCCATATAATTTAATGTTTGAAGATTATTTCATGCAAATGTTGACCGTGACTGCGCCTCAAATGGTCCATCCGCTTTGTCCAATTTTGGCATGCTCTTTCCAACATTTCGACCAGTATCTCATGAATAAATGCTTCAATATTGTCTTCCAATGCGTCAATTGAAGCGGCCATGTGTGTATAGACATGAGCTTAAACATAGCCCCACAAAAAATAGTCTAAAGGCGTTAAATCGCACGATCTAGGCGGCCAATTGACCAGTCCCAAACGTGAAATAAAATGTTCACCGAACTCGCCTCTCAATATGTCCATTGTTAAGCGTGCAGTGTGGCTTGTGGCACCGTCTTGTTGAAACCACATGTCATGCAAGTCAAGCTTTTGCATTTTGGGCAAAAAAAAGTTGGATATCATCTCACGGTAGCGCTCACCATTCACAGTTACGTTACGATTCGCATCATCTTTGAAGAAGTACGGTCCAATGATGCCACCAGCCCATAAACCGCACCAAACTGTGACTTTTTCTGGATGCATTCGTAGCTCTTGAAATGTTTCTGGCTGATCTTTACTCCAAAATCGACAATTCTGCTTATTAACGTACCGAATAGCCGCGATGAACTTTCTTAACAGAGCACGCATTTTGATAAAATTCAATCATTTGCAAGCGTTGTTCGTTTGTAAGACGATTCATGGTTGAATTATAGACCAAACTGAAGATGTTTGACAGTGAAACAAAACACAAAACGTGCGTCAGCTGTTTAAACCAGTGTTGCCAAAAAGATAATAGCTAAAAAAATCACCCGATAGTAGCTTTAACCACATTTGCTGACTCTCGCTATAATAGGTCTTCAGTTACGCGATATTAATTCCCCCTAATCGTGGTTGACGTATTTAAAATACGCCTGCGACTGTTTGGTCATACACTGAATATATGCATCATATGGGGGTGTTGCTCTCCTTCGCCTACCCTCTATTTATCTTTTTTTCAGAGGTGTAGTTTAGCGTAAAAGTGACTCCTACCAAGTTTAACCATTGTCATTATAACAGTTATAAAGATATGCAGGATTTAACATTGGAGGCCTAAGGGGGTATCACTTTCCCTGCTGCTTTCTTATTGAAGCAAAAAGTTCAAGAAAATTGCTGCAGCGGCTCTTAAGATGTGCGATACGAATATTGGAATCCTGTTGAGGGTACCACTTCCCCTGCCCCAATCGAAGAAATTAGTAGCCTTTTTTACTTTCGGGGCTCACGTGATGTCACTGTAGACCCAAGAAACAAACAGATAAACATTTTTCATCTTTAAATGTATATAGAAGATTAGTTGTGTTAAGCGCCCTCTGGCGCCAATAGTGACCGAAAAAAAATGATTTTTTTTATTTGGCATTTTATCAAAATCCGCGAAAAAAATTTTTTTGATTGTTGGGTATGGGGCAGAGCACTGTGCTTTTTATTATGCTTCTTGCAGGAAATGCTTCCTATCATTCACGAATATTGTCTTTGCGGAAGTTTCGCTTTTCTTTTGAAAATATGCTTTCTGGTATCGCGTGGAAGCTGTGGATTACAACCCAAAGTCGTGGGTAGGGAAATCCTAAAATTGTTGTACCAGTTCGCCATGAGGGAGGATATTTCCAAGATGCTGTTGCTGCTCAACATAAGCTTCTAGCATAATTCCAAAAGCAGCGGAGTTAAATAGAAGAGAGGGTAAAATAAATGGCATTCTCTTTTCCCTTCTCTCTTAAAAGCTCAAGACTTAACGAGTCAAACTTGACGTGTGTGAACCGGCACTATGTGTTATGAAAACAAATGCATTTAAAGGGAACTTTACACTATCATAACAATTCGTACGTCTTTTGAGGGAAATATAACCCTGTCATGATAAATTACAATTGTTTTTTGAAACTTTTGGAACAATAATTATATGTTTGATATACCCTTAATTAGTTAGAAACCTAAAAAGAATATTTTTATATTAAAAAAAGGAGAATTTTCTAAGACACTTAATTTTAATCGATTAATCGAACAACGACTTATCGAGTGGATACTCTAGTATGTATGTGTGTATTTATGTTTGTACTTATAAATATTCTGCTTTACTAATGTTTTTTAAAGTCCTTAAAAATTTTAATACCCAGTAAGGATTTACTGGAAAAAGCAAAAAGAGCTTCAAAAGTTGTTGCAAGGTATTTGAAGCCAAAGTTACCTTAGCATTTTATGTTAACAATACTTTTTGCAGTTTTTTTAATTTTGCAGTTTCAATTGCAATTTAAATGAGTTTATCATTTTTTTTAACAAATTGTAATACACAATGGTTCTCCTTAAATAAGTTATTAAATGTTTAAAAAAATTCTGGTAGTCAGTCCTTGAATAAATTAAATTTTATTTTTGATATGAAAATGTTTAAAATTGTTTTGATTATTTTACGCAGGAAAAACTTTTACCGCTGAACAATGTAAAATATTTAAATTAAATGGAAACAAAACATAATTTTCTCAAATATTTCTTGTTAAATTAAATTTAAAAATATTTGATTGACTGATACAAATGAAGCGAAAATGTAGCTTTAAAATGTAGATTAATTCCATCGAAAGCTTAAGTTTATAATAAAAAAAGTAAAGCAAAGCGAATTTAAATTAAAACAATTCAAAAACTATAGAAGGTCAAGCCTGACCATTCGATACCCTACACCTTAGTATATAAAGCCAAAAGTTCTAGAGTGTAACCTTTTTGCGACCCGTGGGAATCATGGACCCGCCAGAACAAAATAATGTTATGAGGTTAAGATTCATTAAAATGTTCCTTGTGTCGAATATTATTGAAAAATCTTTATCTTCATGACGTTTGAAATGGACCTATGGGTAATTTTGCACCTATCAGCACAACACTTTGTCAGGACATAAAAGCTATCGTTAATTTGATTGTCGGAGCTTTGTTCTAATATTGAACAATTCCAATAAAATTTGGTACGATGATTAAGACTGCAATAAAATAAGTTTGGAGAAAATTTTGATCTTAATACCAACATAATAAGATGGTTCATGGGTGATAATTTCTCTCGATGAGATTATAGATGGGGTTTCGTCAAACGAGTTCAAGATTCATTTAGGGGTGGCGCAAGGCTCCGTTCTTTTTTATTTTTCTAAATGACCTCCTTTGCCAAACTTTTAACCCTATCTAGCCTTTTGCAGATACAGCAATCTTTGCCATTCGTGTTAATTTGATTACAGCTCAAGCGTATAAGATGTGGGTGCTAAGAGGCAGAACATGAACGATACGCTTGGCCGATGCCTTGACATCTCGGAATGGGGTCGTGCAAAATATTTTAATGCCCGAAAGACCCAGTGTTGCATGCTGACGCATAAACGCGCGACGGATCAAGGTGCCTTTTTGTATATATGTGTGGTATAATTATTGAGGAAACAAAATCTCTTGATGTTTAGGATGTGAAAATACAATTTGATGCTCGATGAACACAACATATATTGGAGGTGTCGAAAGAATCATTCAAGTGAATTGGGTTTTTAAAACAGTGTAAGAGAAACTTTTCTACATCAGATTTCCTAACCTTTTATAACTATTTATACCATTGATATCCGACCGCGAATGGAATACAACTCTCATGTGTGGGCCGGTGCTTCAAAGTCTATTTTGGAGCTTTTCGTCCGCGTGCAGGACACGGCGAAGGTTCCCATTAGTGACTGTAGGGTATCCAAATCTATTGACTCCCTTGAGCACCGTCGTTACTAGAATGGTATGTGTTCTGATTAAACAAGGTATTTGGTTCCCGAAACCCTTACGTTTGTTCGTAATACACGTTTTTTCTCAAGAGCCCATACTTTTGTGGTAGATTGGCCGGTGTATCGTACAACGCATAACAGAGAAAATTCGTTTTTTGGCCGAACTAACCTTTCTGCAGAAGTCTTTCCTATCACTTTCACCATGAATAAGTTGAAGTCGAATGATCACAAGCAGTACTCCCTCCATCCTCCTTCCCATAACCTATTTCCCTACTTCCAACACAATGCAATGCATTAGTAGTAACTTTGTACCTTTTCAAAAAATACCTTTTTAACAAAAAGTACCATTTAAACAAAAATTATCTTTTTAACAAATATAACCTTTTTAACAAAAAAGTACCTTTTTTTACAAAAAGTACCTTTTTAACAAGAAATACCTTTTTAATAAAAAGTTCCTTTTCAACAAAAAGTACCTTCTTAACAAAAAGTACCTTAACAAAAGTTACACTTTCAACAAATATTACCTTTTTAATAAAAAGGACAAATTGTTTTAGAACCTTATGTAATAAGTGCGTTAAAAAAATTAACTTTTTTTTAAAATTAATTTTTTTGTTATTATGGCATTGTTTAGTTAAATCTTAGTTTTAGATACAAAGTACTTTTCTAATCAAGGTTTTTTTTTTGACACAAAAAATTACCTTGTTTAACGCCCTTTTTATCAAATTTATCTATTGTAAAAAGGTATTTTTACGTAAAAAGATGATATTTTTGTAAATACAACATTTTACAAAAATAAGTTATGTATATACATAAATACATACCTCTAACTCCCACTGGAGCGTAGGGCGCTAATAGAAAATTTTTGTAAAAAAAGCAAAATACGATTTGGAAAAGGAACTGTTTAAGTTTTGGAACGATTACGATGTTTTTTTTTTTGTAAATACGTGGTGTATTAAAAATAAAAATTTTTCTAAAGGTATTTTTTAAAAAGATATTTAAAAAGGGGACGTTTGACTTTATAATAAGAAAATTATTTTTTATACAATGCCTTTAATTAAGTGCCCCGGTAGGCTAGTTGTTAGTGAGCTAGTCTATCAGCGCCGTGGTTGTGGGTTCCATTCCTGCCAGAGACTCTGGTTTCTTTCCTGCTTAAGAAATTGAAAAAAACAAAAAAAAAAAAAATGAGTACTCAACTGTAATTGCGAGCAAATATATGTTTTGTTTTTACTGGCAAGCCATCTTTCAAATCCAATTTAAAATGAATTTGCAAATGCGAAGGAGCTTAATAATTTCATAATTTGAATAAGTGGCAAAGTGACATACAGCAAACGCTGCCAACAGCTGAGGCAGTAAATTTGCTACTAAGGCAAAATGTTACATAAATTAAAACAAACAAATAGTGCGCATAAAATGTTGCTCCATTATTGTTGATTATTTTAATGACCTGAGAAATATCAAGTGCCTACTCTCCTCTTCCTTAGGAAGAAAAGATTACAATATAAAACCCATTAATTTGCTTTGGCGTTTTTCTATTCTCTTAAGGTTTTTGTTGCCAGCAACAAAGTACTCATGTTGCAGTAATGCGAAACAGCAGGCGTCGCATCAATTTTGTAAATTTTAATTAGATTTGACTTTGTGATTTTACGGGTATTTTTTTTAATTGCCACAACTATCGTTAGTATAAAACGCATGCACATGCCGTCGATAGTCAGGCAATAATGTGATGACAGTGGGACAAAAGAGAAACCATATTAAAATCTTTGGGAAAATAGAAAATAATTTTCGTTTAACAAACAATTTTCGTAACGAATTCAGTATTAAAGTGCTAAAAATAAAAAAAATTCTTCAAATTGCAGGTCTTTTACCCTACTGTACATTCATTTAACACACACTTGCATTTAAAAAAATAGTGTAATACACCATTGTTTTTCTAACGGTAAAAATGTAAACAATAGCGAATAAAGTAATTGATAGACTGACTGAACTGATGACAACATGAATAAATAGTTGCAACAAAGTGAAACACTCATCTACTTTTTTTATATTTGCTGCAACGCGTAGCAGAAAAAAGGACGACCGTTTTATTATGCATGATTAAATAAGGTGAAAATAATGTAATTAAACGTAAACATTTTATACAAAAGCAAAAACATCGACATCATCATGGACAATACTAACAAACGAGTGTGTTTGAACATGTTAAAAAAGCTTTCAAACGTGTTTTAAATATAGTTATAGAGTTTTTTTTGTTTTTGCCTCTTCAGAGTAATTTAAAACTTAAATGTATTGATATTTTTGCAAAATGATACATATTTATAAAGTTTTATTAAATATATAAATATCGGGTGATTTTTTAGCTATTATCCTTTTGGCAACACTGGTTTAAACAGCTGACGCACGTTTCGTGTCTTGTTTCACTGTCAAACATCTTCAGTTTGGTCTATCATTTAACCATGAATCGTCTTACAAACGAAAAGCGCTTGCAAATTATCGGATTTTATTATCAAAATGCGTGCTCTGTTAAGAAAGTTCAGCGCTTCTTCCATTTTATGGTCAGCAGGTTTTTGGCTCAATGGGTACGTTAATAAGCAGAATTGTCGATTTTGGAGTGAAGATCAGCCAGAAGTATTGCAAAAGCTACCAATTCATCCAGAAAAAGTCACAGTTTGGTGCGGTTTATGGGCTGGTGGCATCATTGGACCGTACTTCTTCAAAGATGATGCGAATCGTAACGTAACTGTGAATGGTGAGCGCTACCGTGAGATGATATCCAACTTTTTTTTTTGCCCAAAATGCAAAAGCTTGACTTGCATGACATGTGGTTTCAACAAGACGATGCCACATGCCACAAAGCACGCTTAACAATGGACTTATTGAGAGGCGAGTTCGGTGAACATTTTATTTCACGTTCGGGACCGGTCAATTGGCCGCCTAAATCGTGCGATTTAACGCCTTTAGATTATTTTTTTGTGGGGCTATGTTAAAGCTCATGTCTATACACACATGCCCGCTTCAATTGACGCATTCGAAGACAACATTGAAGCATTTATTCATGAGATACCGGCCGAAATGTTGGAAGTAGTATACCAAAACTGGACTAAGTGGATGGACCGTTTAAGCCGCGGTCACGGTCAACATTGGTATGAAATAATCTTCAAACATTAAATTATATGGACCGTACTATCGATTCAAATAAAGATTTCATGAATTTTTCTGAATTTTATGTGTTTTTTTTAACTTTCCTATACACCCGCTAAAATAAAATATTTCAAAAAAGCACTTTTTTATAAGGTAATTTTTGTAAAAAAGTACTTTTTGTAAATATGTACTATTTTGTTAAGAAGTAATAGTGCTTTAATCGGCTGTTTTAAATCTTTGATATCCTCCACCGGGAGTTAAAATATTTAATGAGTGGGCTTTTTATAGGGCCTTTGGTTAATGATAGATCTATCTTTGCTTAAAACTTAATTCTTTCTAGTCTTATTTTTGTTGAACCATGTTTTAGATGATTAATTAACGTTACGGCAGCTCCTTGCTCATTTCGAAAAAAAGTGTAAAAATCGCAGCAAGCAGTCAATTTGAATGGTAATTCGAGGATTTATCTCTCTCCAAATACGAAAGTTTTGCTTATTGTCGTAGCGATTTAACTAGAAATTAGCTTCCTTACTAAACATAAAAACATTCTCAGCTGTTAAACCGTAGTCACCGATATCGAAAGTTTTAATGCAGCTTAAAAAAAAACACCCATACAATACTGAAATACACAATAAAATAAATGTACATCTAAAGGGTGGTTAAATTTTAAGGGCCGATGTTGAATGTGATCCACACATAAACTTCAATTTTTTTCTGCATTTCATTTGACATATTTCAATTTCAGGCTAACTCAATTTAAACAATGGAAAGATACACAATTGAACAACGCGTTAAAGCTATTCAGGCTTATTATGAAAATAGGCGTTCAAATCAAAATACATATCGTGCATTTCGTAATTTTTTTAGTAAATTTATTCGTCCAAATATGCGTACAATCGGAAAAATCTCGCAAAAATGTATGCAAACCGGGTCTGTAGGAAACACCAGTGCATGCTCGTACCTCGTACATCCCGTACTGCAGAAAATATGGCTGCTGTTCGCGATAGTGTGACTGAAGAGCCGTCCACCTCAATTAGTGGTCGCGCCCAACAATTGCGCCTGTCACGCTCATCGTTGATGAACACTATGCATAAAGACTTGCAAGCTTACAAAGTGCAATTGACTCAAGAACTAAGCCTCTTGACCATTCCAAACGTCGTCAATGGTCAGAATGGTGGCAAGAAATGGTAACAGTGGACGATAAATTTTCGAAGAAAATCGTCTTCAGTGATGAGCACAGTTTCACCTCAGTGGATTTTAGTATAACAAAAACTTTAATTTTAAAAATGCGTAATTTATATACGTTTTCATTACTTTTGCTTAAGATATTGCCGTTATTTAAGTATTTTTCTAATTGATGTGTGTGAAGATAAATACGAAAAGTTAAATTCATTTTTAAAATATTGCATGCGATAAAAAATATATTAAAAAAATATAGCATGGGGTAGAAAAAATATTATAAAGGAAATACGATTATTTACACGAAATAGGTGTATATGTTAAGCCCTTGCTTATGCATGCGTAGTATTTATTTGTGTGTATGTGTAGTAGTTATGGTACGTTTTTATGAAATGTATGCGAGTAGAAAAGTTTTTTAGTTTGAACTTGACTACGTGCTAAACTTGAAAAATCAAACAGCTTAAATAAGTTTTTATTACGAACAAAAAAAAATATCGCATGCAATAAAATATATATTAAAAAATATCGCATGAGATAAAAAAGATATTACAAAGAAAATACGATTTTTACACGAAATTTTAAAGTTTTTATGAAATATCAATCATTTCTATTTAATATTGCAAACTTAATTGATATTTTGCTAGATTTTTAATATTAAAATTTAAGATTTTTGAACAAATATGACCGACTGATGTTCTTACGAATGGCCACTGCGACCAAATCCGGCCATCTCAGGGAATCAAACCTCAAACAAAAATTTTATAAATTTTTAAGAATTTTACTTAGAGTAAAATTCTCATGAAATTCTGTGACGGATAGTAGCCTGAGATGGAAGGATTTGGACGCAGTAGCCATATCCCTCACGTAAGTCATTCATAAATATTTCAGGGTGTCATATTTTTTAAAATATCATAAATTTTCAAATCAAATAAAATATCAATTATGTTTGCAATATTAGTGACCTGTTCGTCGATAGCGAATGAAGACTTCGTTCGCTTAACTTACATATAAACCAAAAACAATATTTCTTAATTTGTTTTTGTTTTAAATGTTATTTAAGCGAACGAAGTCTTCATTCGCTATCGACGAGCAGGCCTTAAATAAAATTATTGATATTTCATACAAACTGTAAAATTTCGTGTAAATAATTGTATTTTCTTTATCATATTTTTTATGGCATGCGATATTTTTTACTATATTTTTAATCGCATGCGATATTTTTAAATATATTTTTTATCGCATGCGATATTTAAAAAAAAATTAATTTTACTTTTCGTATTTATCTTCACACACATTTTTGCTTGTAATATTGGGTTTCCTTTTCATGAAGAATGTTGAAACAAAATGTAACAAGAGTCAAAAAACATAATAAACAGTGGAAATAACGATGGCTTTAAATTAAAAAAGAGTGTTATTTTCAAAAAGTACTGATGAATTGGTAATAAAATCATTGAAATGCAGGCATACACACATACTTCACTCCCAACCAAAACTACTTAACTCTTTCAAGCCTCTAATGTACTCAATTTGTCGTAGAAGAATGGAACTTCTGAAAAACATTAAAGCATTTTTTATTAAAAAGTATTTTTTGTTTCAATGTACTGTTTTGTTAAATGGGTACATTTCTATTAAAGATAAAAATTAAAGGATATTTAAAACTGGTATTTTTTCGTCAAAAACTCTGGCTGGATTTAATTTTTATTTTTTTTTTTTTTATAATAAAAACAAATTTAAACTGCTTGATTTTTCAAGTTTAGCGTGTAATCAAGTTCAAACTTAAAATTTAATTACTTTTCTACTCGAATACTTTTTATATAAACGTACCATAAACACTACACATGCACACAAATAATTACTACGCATGCATTAGCAAGAGCTTAACATATACACCTACTTGTGTTTATTAGAGAGACAATTATAATCCCATCAGTATCCCATGAACTTGACAACACTTCATACTCATATCACATGGCCCTGGACAACAAACACGCATTTCACATTATTATAGAGTATCTGTAATTTTATTTTAAATTGTTTCTTTAGAATCTGTATTAAATGTTCTGGAAAATCTAAAATCTTAACAAAGAAAAATTAAACAAAAAACCAGGAATAGGTTAAATGGACGATGTTTATAATGCTGCTTAAGCCATGTGCTCATCTCAAATTTTGAGTTTAATTTGGCAATTCTGGTTTCAGTATTTCATACCCTGCAAATAATAGGACCAGTCCAAACACGCGTGTAAAGAGAGTCCACAAGGGACCAGGACTAGTCCAAAACTAACCCAAACGTATGGAAAAAACCTGGTCTATTTAACATTACGATGTCCTAGGAGAGGACCATATAACCCACCTTTGGACCACTAAGGAGTAGTTTTAAAACTACTCCATGGTATACTCAAGAGGATTAGGTTTGAAGTCGTTTAAAAACGAACGTATGTCGTTAAAAAACGAAGACATGTCGTCTCACTACAAACACTTTTTAACAATGACATGGTCCATGCTTGCATTACATCGAACCAGTCCTAGAGTAGTCCATTTTATCAAAATGGATCAAGTGGTCCAATTTTATTTGCAGGGTACATAGTCCCCCGAAAATTATGATGATGCTAATGATGTGGCTTTGATTGTGGTTAAAAACACTCAATCGTATAAATAAAAATCTTCATAATTTTTCGAATTTCACAATATTGTTTCTGTATGCACATATACTTACAAACATATATGTACATACGTAAGAATAATCATTTTCGAACTAATTACTATTTTTATAAAACAGTCCTGCTGAAAAGTTTTCCTACTTTTCTTTTTTTGGTATGCAATATTTAAAAACAAACAAGGAAGAGTGCTTCTTTCGACTATGTCGAATCTTATATACCCCTTCACCATGGTGCGATAATAACAGAAAGTTATATTAATACCGTTCTTTAGATATAAATAAATCAACTTTGTGCCACTTAAACTTATTCAATCCCACCCACATTTTGTCGGACATTGTGTTTTGATAACCAAGTGCCTTGAACCTAATTGGAAAACTTTGGCTCCTACCGTTCTCCAGATATACATAAAAATAAAATGCAAAACAACAACAAGGGATTTTTGGTTCAAATAAGAGGCAGTCGCTACCCTGTAAATAAAATTGGACCACCTGATCCATTTTGATAAAGTAAACTACTCCATGGACTGGTCCGATGTAATGCAGGCATAGACCATGTCGTTGTTAAAAAGTACATAGTCCCCCGAAAATTATGATGATGCTAATGATGTGGCTTTGATTGTGGTTAAAAACACTCAATCGTATAAATAAAAATCTTCATAATTTTTCGAATTTCACAATATTGTTTCTGTATCCACATATACTTACAAACATATATGTACATAAGAATAATCATTTGCGAACGTATGTGGGTTTATTCGTATTTGTGTAAAAGTTGAGGTTTGAAATGTGTATATTTTACATTGAACATTAGTTAAGCTCAAATTCATACACTAATTACTATTTTTATAAAACAGTCCTGCTGAAAAGTTTTCCTACTTTTCTTTTTTTGGTATGCAATATTTAAAAACAAACAAGGAAGAGTGCTTCTTTCGGCTATGTCGAATCTTATATACCCCTTCACCATGGTGCGATAATAGGTCTGTCTGCGTACACATATTTTGCGCAAAATCTTGCAAAATGTTGTCTGCGTACTCCAAATCTCTTGCAGCGAGAGAGCCAAAAAGAGAATTTTTTGACAGTTGGAAGTTAGAGAACTTGCAAAATTTTACTGGAAAAATTTCCGCTTGCAAGATTTTGCAAATAGTTTGAACAGCTGTTTGAATGAAATAGTTTTTGTGAAATGAAAATAAAAATTGAAATTTTACAATGGCAGAGGTAAGTAGTTTGAATTGTGTTGATTTTTAACGTTTATAATAAATTATAATAAACAAAACATTTTACTTCATGCTAGAAACATCCAAATATACAGTGCGACCGTGGCGTAAGTGGAGTGGAGATGGCAGAACCGATAGAACCAGCAGAGCTTTGTGGGACAAACTTTGCAATTGAAGTGGCGAGTATTTGGAATTGTGTTCCTGGCGAGCACTTCACATCCAAATTATTTTTCTCCGTTGTCAAGCTGTTGGAGGGCACTGTATTGGGCATTTCATTATTTTTTCAATTGTAAGCCGGCACTATGTTGAGCAATGTAAGCAAAATAAGTTTTATAAAAAACCCGACAAATAAACTAAAGACTAAGAAGAAATTGAATTAACCAAACTAATAACATGTGCTCATCTCAAATTTTGAGTTTAATTTGGCAATTCTGGTTTCAGTATTTCATACCCTGCAAATAATAGGACCAGTCCAAACACGCGTGTAAAGAGAGTCCACAAGGGACCAGGACTAGTCCAAAACTAACCCAAACGTATGGAAAAAACCTGGTCTATTTAACATTACGATGTCCTAGGAGAGGACCATATAACCCACCTTTGGACCACTAAGGAGTAGTTTTAAAACTACTCCATGGTATACTCAAGAGGATTAGGTTTGAAGTCGTTTAAAAACGAACGTATGTCGTTAAAAAACGAAGACATGTCGTCTCACTACAAACACTTTTTAACAATGACATGGTCCATGCTTGCATTACATCGAACCAGTCCTAGAGTAGTCCATTTTATCAAAATGGATCAAGTGGTCCAATTTTATTTGCAGGGTACATAGTCCCCCGAAAATTATGATGATGCTAATGATGTGGCTTTGATTGTGGTTAAAAACACTCAATCGTATAAATAAAAATCTTCATAATTTTTCGAATTTCACAATATTGTTTCTGTATGCACATATACTTACAAACATATATGTACATACGTAAGAATAATCATTTTCGAACTAATTACTATTTTTATAAAACAGTCCTGCTGAAAAGTTTTCCTACTTTTCTTTTTTTGGTATGCAATATTTAAAAACAAACAAGGAAGAGTGCTTCTTTCGACTATGTCGAATCTTATATACCCCTTCACCATGGTGCGATAATAACAGAAAGTTATATTAATACCGTTCTTTAGATATAAATAAATCAACTTTGTGCCACTTAAACTTATTCAATCCCACCCACATTTTGTCGGACATTGTGTTTTGATAACCAAGTGCCTTGAACCTAATTGGAAAACTTTGGCTCCTACCGTTCTCCAGATATACATAAAAATAAAATGCAAAACAACAACAAGGGATTTTTGGTTCAAATAAGAGGCAGTCGCTACCCTGTAAATAAAATTGGACCACCTGATCCATTTTGATAAAGTAAACTACTCCATGGACTGGTCCGATGTAATGCAGGCATAGACCATGTCGTTGTTAAAAAGTGTTTGTAATGAGACGACATGTCTTGGTTTTTTAACGACGTGCTTTCCTTTTTGAACGACTACAAAACTAATCCTCTTGTGTATACCATGGAGTAGTTTTAAAACTACTCCATAGTAGTCCAAAGGTGGGTTGTATGGTCCTCCCCTAGGACGTCGTAATGTTAAATAGACCATGTTTTTACCATACGTTTGGGTTACTTTTGGAGTAGTCCTGGTCCCTTGTGAGCTACTCTTTACACGCGTGTTTGGACTGATCCTATTATTTGCAAGGTACGTCTTCCCATAAGATTCCTTTTAGTTTTCTTATTTTTTAGGTAAATCTGCAGAAGGAAGTGAGTCAATGTGTTCTAACATCCAGCAAAATGTTGCCGTGATTGGCAAAATGGGTTGTGAGTTAGTATTATTATATAAGTGGGCGTGGCATCTCCCACAAAAATACAAAATAGATCAGTAACAGTAACAGTTACAAAATACAATACAAATAGCTTCGATATCCGGACAAGACTTCCGAAAAAAAGTTACCTTGGCCACGCAAAAATACATTTTTGTATAACTCGAGAAAAGTTCACCGAGTTTAAATAGTACACTAATAGAAAAGGCATCATAACGCTGATGTATTTTGACATCAGTACAATGACAAGTGTCTTCGTTTTTGCCCCATACCACTTTTCATCATCGCGATGTCAGCCTTTTAACATCACTTGGCCATTTTGTCATGAGGTGAAATTATTTCATCAATGAAATTAACACATCGGCATCACAGAAATGACAAATCGGAGACAGTTTAATTGAAAAATGTCATCAGTGCATCGGAGAAAAGACTCATAAGGCTCATTGGGATTGACTTACGTCAAAGTGAGATAATATTATTATTTACTTACACCTCGCACATTTTCTTTAACTTTTGTTGTATTCCGCTCTTTGTTTACAGAAGAACTCTCAATTATAAGAAATTTTATGTTTTTAACTAAATAATTTAAACAAATAGAATATGGGAATTTTTGCTTCTTATTTAACTATTTAAACATGAAAATGTTGTTAATAATACACAAAATGTGGCATCGAATTGATGTCACTGTAGTCATATATCAAATATGACAAAATTTTATGCTGACGTTCGTCATTGGATTGATTTCACTTTCTGCCTTATTTATGCCATTTGTAATAACATTGATGTCACAATTGTGATGACAGGGCATCATCAATAAGAAGAAGCATTTTTGTATGAGTGTATATACACTCAAAAGAAAAATCAATCCATCCGTACTCAAATCAATCCGAAGCGGTATTAATAGCATGGTGAGTACGTATGTTCTTGAATCAAGTACAGAAAGATGATTCAAGTACGAATTTTCAATCGCGAAATACTTAAATTTTCCATATTCAATCCCAAATTCTTACTTAAAGTAAAACGAAAATGAGGTTAGTTTTGGTAAAACTAAGATTGAATTTATCTCAAAATGCGCCTGCTTCAAGTATTATGAAGTTGATTCAATCCCGAATTCGTACTTCAAATAAAACAAAATTGAAATTAGAAGGAGAATTTTATAATGATTGATTTACTTACCCGCTTTACACCTACAGAATTTCAATTATAGAACACCAGCATCATTCCCGATATGGTTTTTACTTTAAAAATTTAATGTTCATACATAACTAAAAATATCAACTAAATGAGAAGCAAGAGTTCTCAATTGTACTTTTTAGCCATGAAAATAATTTGTTTTCGTCTTGTTCTGTTATTTTTTATGCTTCTACAAACAAAAAGCAAATCGTTTTTTAACTACTTGTGTGGTGTTATTGTAGAGTCTGCAATAAACGTTGATAAGTTAAATAAGATTTAAACGTTAACTTTGTAATTTTACTCTCAGAGTGGCGCTCCCAACGCAAGGTTAAATTCTTTTTTAATTGGCTTAAGAATTTTGTACTTATTTTAAGAAATTCCGGGATTGATATTCGAAAGTAATCCCATTTAGGGTTGTTTCTTGTATGTTTTAGCGTTAATCGTGCTTGAAGTTTTGAGTACGACTCGTACTTAAATTAAGTATAAAAAACTTAAATTATCCCGAGTGTTTTTTTTTTTCTGTTTATCTAATCGCACGGTTAAGGACATATAAGCTCCGGCATAGCCGAATATAAAACTTTTACGTGTTTTTGTTAAAAAGTTAAATTTTAGTAAAACAACATTTTAAATTTCACTTAAGTATTATTTTTTTGTGATTGAACTAACCAGTCATTACTTTTGTCCCTCACTGTAGTGCTTAATATCTCAATTTAGCAAATAAGTAAAACTATCCTTCATCAGACAACAGAAGCAGTAAAATTAACAATTTGCTTTACGATCTGTAAATCTTTGTGGCAAAAAATTAGTTTAAACACAACTGGCCACTGATTAACGTCTATAAAAGTTGATGAATTTGCAATAGAGATGCACAAATATTATGAATCTAAAATATCAAAAGACTGTATTGAAACAACTATTATTTAATTGAATTTATTTCTTTATCCCAAAATAATTATGAATAAAATTTTAAGTTTTAATAAGTGTGAATGAACACAGTATTGCCATATTTTTTTTTTTACAAAAAACTTATAATTTCCAAAAAAATCTGTTTTATGAAAAAAATCTGTTTTTTTTAAATAAATTTTTACTAAAGCAAAAAAAAAACAATAGTTTTTTTTATTATACAGTGCACTCGCGAAATTATGAACACCCCAAAATACGAACACTTTTTTTCTTCCATTGACTACTCTGAAATATAAACTTGTGCAAAAGCTTTAAAATATGAACAACGTATAATTGTATTTTTAACAGTTTTTATCTACCTACACAGTATTTAAATCAAAATCAATTTTTATTAAACTGCATAATAACTTGGGGATTTCCCTAGCTAAATGCTTTAAAATTGTCTTCAGTTTTCAATCAAAATGTTTTACACACACAATTTAGTTATTGCTCACATTAACATGGAATTCTATATACATCTTTAAATATAATTTTAACTTTAAAAAGAAAAATCAAAAATTTTAGAAAGTTTAAAATATCTTAGAAAATTGCAAGTGTTACTAATTTAGCGAGTAAATTTGTTTTTTTTTTTTAATGTGCTAACAATATGTTTATTTGACCTGGAGTACCCAAAACATGGAAATGAGAGAAACAAGTTCACTGTTAGCGGACACGGAAAATATCTGGAGATTGTTAAGAGAGCGGGGCTTTTTCAAGGTGATTAAACTGAAGAAAATCACAGACTTTATCGCATAATAACTTTTAGTTTGTGTTTCTTCTTTCAAAATCAATAGTTTCTTAAGTCCAAAGAACAATAAATAAAAAAACTCTAACATAAGAAACTTTTATTTCTGTGGGAAAAACGTTTTTGAAGTGAAATTAGATGACATACGCAAATAAATATAAACAAATTCGCAAAAATTAACTGGCCTTGTTTTATTATCCAATTCACAAAGTGTTCGTTCTAAAGTGCAAAGTACTTAAGTACTATTTTAGGCTAAACAGCACTGTTGTGAACAGCTTTTTTTGTTTTATTATTATTAATTATATTATTATAAAATAAATTATGTAGTTAAACGTCAAATTTAAATGAAAAAAGGAAAAAAATACAATTATTTTGAAGTAAATGTTTGTTAATCACGTTTAAATGTTTTTTTTTTGTGATATTCAAATAAAAATTAAAAACTGCATGGATTTAAAAAACCAGTTAAAAAGAACTCCAAGAAAACAGATAAATTTACACATTTGGCAACGCTGCGCGCACAGAAACTACTTGCGAGGAAAATTACTTGAACTACTAAAAATATTTGTGCTTAATTAAGTATGAATACATGTGCGATCATTGGAATTTAAATATTTATCGCTCTCTCTCTTTCTACATTTTTTTTCCTCGGAAATCTGGTTATGCATTCGGCCCTGTTTTATATAACAGACATAAGAGTTGGTTGGTAGCAGGAAAATTATAATTACAAAGTAATTATATTTTAATGTATTGTAAATCTAAGAACATCCTTCCTACACACACACACACACACATTTCCAGTCTAACGTGTTTGTGTGAAGGAATGATACAAGGACTCTACAATGTTTAATACTAAATGAAGATGTAGTTGATATGATGTGTGTAATTTAATGAATATAAATTCGTTTTATGTTAATGAAGTGTATGATGTAATTTTCCCATACAACTTTGTATTTTATGGTAGAAATCAAACTAAAGGTTATAACCAGTAGTTGTTATTTGTATACTTTTCGTGGAAAGAAGGAAAACCTGATTTTCAAAACATAAGATAGACGAATCTAAAAATGAACTAGAACTGCGCTAGAACTAAAGTAGAATTGACCCAGAACTGAAATAGAACTTAACTTGAACTGAACTGGAACTGAACTAGAACTGAACTAGAAGTGAACTAGAAGTGAACTAGAACTGAACTAGAACGGAACTAGAACTGAACTAGAACTGAACTAGAACTGATCAAGAACTGAACTAGAACTGAACTAGAACTGAACAAGAACGAAACTAGAACGAAACAAGAACTGAACTAGAACTGAACTAGAATTCACCCAGAAATGAACATGAACTGAACTTTAACTGAAACAGATCCGAACTAGAACTGAACTAGAACTGAACTAGAACTGAATTAGAACTGAACTAGAACTGAACTAGAACTGAACTAGAACTGAACTATAACTGAACTATAACTGAACTAGAACTGAACTAGAACTTAACTAATACTGAAATAGTCCTGAACTAGAACTTAATTAGAACTCATCCAGAATTGCACTTGAACTGATGTAAACTAGCCCTCAATTAGAACCTAAAACATCCTAACGAGAACTAAACTAGAACTGACCAAAATTTATTACGAACTAATTCTTTTATGGTCCTTCTGTTTTCATTAATATTTGAAAAAGGAACCTCCATACTTAAAACTTTCAAAACAGATTAATACACTTAATTTATATAACATTTAATTAAGTTTTATTCTAGATTGAAAATCTATTTAGGACTTTTTAGTAAGACTTAATTTTGATTTTCATACATATTCCCTAGGGTGACCGTTATTTTTTTTTCGTATTTTCACTTGGCAAACCCCTTAGAATGATTCCAAATTAGAAAAAAAATATATATACCAAATTTTAGATCGTTTGCATAGTTATTAGCCGTGCCTTGAGCCCACAAAGTTTGCTAAAATGCTATTTTTCACTATGGGTCGCTTTAATTGTTGATAACTTCCGTAATATTTATTTGAGAGAAAACCCTTATTTACAAATATTCTAGGGCTATATCTTATGAACAATGTTGCTCTGTATTAGTTTTCTTTAACATGAATATTTTATCCAGAAAAAACCAAATTAAAAAATAACAACAAAATTTTCACATATCTTCGCATTCTTTGCCTGGTGATTACACTACGTGACAAATTTTCAACAAAGTCGTGACCAAATGATTCTGACAGCTAAAAGTATAACAGTTTTTGAGATATTCCAAAATAACCGTTATTTGTGTTTTTAAAAAAGATGATTTGACTGAAATGCAAATATCTTCAACAATTTTGAACGGACTATGTATTTCTTTCTTTTTATTGAGAGGTTATAAAATTTATTAAATAACCATGGGTCGTGTGAAGAGATGAGTCATTAAATGGCAGAGTTATAGTGGACAAAACTTCAAACTTCATTACACTGCTTTACAAATTTTTAATTTGGAAAAATACCAAGAACGCCACATGCCTAGATAAGTTAATTGGGACCTCCTGAACACAAAAAACGCTGTATTTTTTTTCTAAGTACCGTTTTTTAGATAACGGTACTTTTGTGTTTTTCGGTGTATGGTAGTAAAGATTTTCTTGCTAGATGTGTAATAGAATTAACTGAAATAATATTATTAATAATACGTACACGTTCTCACACACATTTAAACTATCGACTGAGTCTTAGTATGAGGCTACGCTGAAACGTTCTTTGAAGTCATGCACAAATATATCTATTGATAGAAATCAAACGATACAACTAATAAAATAAATGAAAAGATTTTGCCGTCTACGTCTCATATGCAACAAAATTTCAAGATACCTTTCGCATCATCCATTGCTTTATATATCTTTGGCTTTATTAGCTTTTACCTAAATGGATATTCAGCAATCTGAGCATAAAAAGGACTACAACTTAATGCAGGAATAAATGACTGGAAAAGAATGAATGTTGATGGCTGATGGCACAGTTGCTCTTCTTTTATGTGCCTGTTACTATCTCCGTAAGATTAAATATTTCAAGTAATTGTACAAGCCGCCCATACCAAACACATCAGTTTCACGCTTTGGCATTTAAAGCAAAAGTTAGTTAGACTTTCTGTCAGTCAATCACTTAAAGGTATTGAATTGTTTAAATTCTTTTTAACTGGTTTTAAGAAAAAACAAATATGTTTTTCATGCAGTCATGGCAACTACTCAGAAGAAAATACTTTTTATACCCTCCACCACAATTAGTTGTGAAGAGGGTATATTAAGTTTGTCATTCCGTGTGAAACTTTTTTATTATTCATCTCAGACCCCATAAAGTATATATATTCTGGGTCCTTGAGTAATTCTAAGTCGATTTAGCCATGTCCGTCTGTCTGTCGGTCTGTCCGTCTGTTGAAAACACGCTCACTTTCAAACAACTCAAAAGAAATGAACAAACTTGGTGCCAAATAGCTTGCTATCCTAAGCAGTTTGGGATTGCAATCCAGCAAAATCGGTTCAGTAGGTCCAGAGCTATGAATCAAAATGTGGAACCACCACCAAAAAAAATTGATTATTTTGATACAAAAAATAACATAAATGCTGGAACAAGGCACGGAATGAGATAAGATTTTGCAAAAATTAGTTTTAGTGGACTGGAAATCACGCTGTAAAATTTCGTGAAGATCCGTCCATAATTTACCCTAAGCCCCATATAAACACTACTCCCGGAAAACAGTTTAGTACGCCTGAAATGACGCTATGAAATTTCGTGATGATCGGTCCATAATTTACCCTAGGCCCCATATAAACCCTACTACCGGAAAACAGTTTAGTCGCCTAAAACCATAATTAATAACAAATCGTCACAGTTTAAGATAATAATAACATCATACAGATATTACCCCTTAAACATTCGAACTGTCGGTGGAGGGTATCAAAGATTCGGCACAGCCGAATATAGCACTCTAACTTGTTAATACCAGATTCTTTTCTTTAATAAAAGTGAAGGATATTAAAAAAATCTTGTTTTTAACACTTTTTGTTGTGCGATATAAAATGTGTTCCATTTAGTGTTTGGGGTCCGGGAATTCCCGGGAAATTTTTTTATTTTTCCCGGGAAATCCGGGAATTTCATAAAATAAGCAATTTTACATAAAAAAACGTTAATTTTAATAAATTTTTTTTATTTTTTTTATTTATAAAAATTATTTTTTTAAAACAAAAGTGATTTGTTCACATGGTTAAATCAAGTTCTCTCCTCATAAGGACCCAGAAAATATATACTTTATAGGGTCGTAGATCAATATTGTAGAAATTACAAACGGAATGACAAACTTATATATACCCTTTTCCACCTGAGGTGAAGGGTATAAAAAGAGTAATTTTTGGGATTTCAGTATTTTGATTATAACTCAGCCATTTTTTTTAACCGATTTGACTGATTTATATACCGAAGTGCTTAAGAAGAAATTTGCCAGTTAGTTGGGTTATAAAACTTGGACTCGGCAAGATCTATGGTTCCCAAAAATGGGTATTTTTCAAAAAAAAATTAATATTTCTATCATGTCTGGAAAACACATATCAAACGTAAGACGGACAGACGGATGGACGGACGGACAGACGGACGGACATGGTTAAATCAAGTTCTCTCCTCATAAGGACCCAGAATATATATACTTTATAGGGTCTTAGATCAATATTGTAGAAATTACAAACGGAATGATAAACTTATATATACCCTTTTCCACCTAAGGTGAAGGGTATAAAAACATGATTAAACAAATTGCTACCGCACTAGCAACTAATGACAGATTTTCACTTATATTGGATGAGTGGACCAGCATTTCCCAAAAGCGATACATGAATATATGCTTAACTGGTGCTGATTCCTTTCATAATTTAGGATTGGTGTATATTTCCGGAAGATGTACCGCAAAAGAAATAAGAAATATTGTTGAGGAAAGACTAAAAGAATTTGGTTTAAATTTTTAACATCACATAGTTGCCACAATATCGGATGGACCGAACGTAATGAAGCGGTTTGTTTTAGAGAGCCCAACTGAAGCATTTTTCTGTTGGAATCATGCGATACATTTGGCTGTATTAGAGGTTTTATGTGTAAAAACAAATTCTTGTGATATTATAAGCGACACTGAAGGAAGTGACGATGAATCCACTGCGTATGAAGTATTTGGCGAATTTTCGTTCAATAAAAAAATTTAAATTTAATTTAAATTAAAACTTTTTTTGGTTTTTTGTTTATATGTAATGAATTTTATCATAAAATAAACAATATTTTATTTTTAACCGGTAGTTTTTGTTTGGGCTTAAATGTGTTAAAGTTGATTTTTGAAAACTTACTCCTTTTTTTAATAGGTATAATCGTCACTTATCTGGGGTTATATATCAAATATCGGGGCTTTCAACAGGAACTTTACTTTTTACTTTTTTTGGCAACACCAACAACATGATAGTTTTGACATTTAGTTTTTTGACGTATTCGTAGCAGATGCATTCTCAACAATTGTGGTTATTGAAAATCACCACGTGGCGAATTTTGCGTAAGGTTTTGGCTTTGAAGCCCTACAAGGTTTTTTGTGGGGCGATGTTAAGAACAGAGTCTATACGGAGCCAATCAAATCGATTACAGCATTAAAACTCAAAATCCGTGATGTGATTAAGAAAATAGACCCGCCATTTTTCCGAAAAGTTATTAATAACTTTGATGAAGGAATCGACATCTGTCAGCGAGCTCATGGTGGACATTTGCCAGATATAATTTTTCATTTTAATTGCCGAACTTTTCTCTTCGTAATACAATAAAAATTTGCATCATCTTTATCAAAATTTTTTTTTTTTATTTTGTTTTAGAAAACAAAGTTCTTGTTGAAAAACCCGATATTATTGCATACTGAAAAATGATAGCAAAGAGTAATTTTGCTATAACTTCCTGAAAAGTCGTACAAAATAATTGAAACTTTGCCCGTGTGTACTTTTGAATGTGAAGATCTCAAAGGTGTCATGTTTCTAGTTGTTGTTGCCATTTTCTAGTTCTAGTTCAGTTCTTGTTCAGTTCTTGTTCAGTTCTTGTTCAGTTCTTGTTCAGTTCTTGTTCAGTTCTAGTTCAGTTCTAGTTCAGTTCTAGTTCAGTTCTAGTTCAGTTCTAGCTCAGTTCTAGTTCAGTTCTAGTTCAATTCTAGTTCAGTTCTAGTTCGGTTCTAGTTCAGTTCTAGTTCCGTTCTAGTTCAGTTCTAGTTCAGTTCTAGTTCAGTTCTAGTTCAGTTCAAGTTAAGTTCTAGTTTAGTTCTAGTTCAGTTCTAGTTCAGTTCTAGTTTAGTTCTAGTTCAGTTCTAGTTCAGTTCTAGTTCAGTTCTAGTTCAGTTCTAATTCAGTTCTAGTTAAGATTTAGTTCAGTTCTAGTTCTACATCAGGACCAGTTCAGTTTAAATTAAGTTATTTTCAAGTTCTAGTGTAGTTCTACTACTGGTTAAATTCAAGTTTAAATATACATAGTTTAGTTAAAGTTTGCATTTAGATTAATTAATTCTAGTTGCGCTTCAATTCAACTCTTTAATTTTATCGTTCGACAAATATTTTGGAATGTGTTTTGTAATTTAAATCAAGACATGAGTAAAGTACATGATGTTTGTTTTTATTTGTTCCATTGTGTATCCGTTTCAATGGATCAAAATATTTAATACATAGAAAATATCAAATATCCTGTGTAAAGACACATATTCTATGAATAATGTTATTGTTTTGTGTGTATGTGTGAGTATATATGTTTTAACCACGCAGACATGTGTGAACGTGTTCAAATATTTATATATTTGCGTGTTTATAATAGTTATAACAGCAACTTTGTATAGTATTTCAGCAAAACTTAATTAAATTGTTGGTGGAAGCCACAGTGACTTTGCAACACCAAAACTAACACTGTCGCTACCACAACACCGCCATCACTTCCATACACACGGCCACAAAATATCAACATCCTTTTCAGTTTTGCTGAATATATTCGTGTCAATGCATAAACACTTTGACACTTTTGCTTTGGGTAATATTTGTCATGTGTTTGGTTTCTTCTTGTCTTGGTTATTTTTGGGAATAAATTTCTAGAAACAATTTCAGGCTTGGATGTCTAACAAGGAGATCCATATGTTAGCTTAAGCGTACACGAGTACACATTGGATGTTTTGTGTGCATTTTTGTTTTCTTATTATTGAATGTATCTGTCATAATGTGAGAATTATTCCTTATGGATCATTAACAAGCTTATTAGTGTTGAGGGCATATTTTCCTAAACAACATTTACATATTTTTATTTTTACGACCATGAAGTGCTAAATGTGCACCAAACCAGTGAATAAATTGTTCATAAAAATCTAATTAGTAAAAACAATTTGAAAAAGGTTGTGAGCAAAGTTTTTTTATTATTATTTTTATAGCAATCATAATTTAATTAATTTTTTTTAAGGGGGAAAACAAAAAAAGCCTCAGTTGAAGCCTTTTTCAGAAGTAGGATTGCGGTGTTAAATTGGTGACTGCTAAATAAAGAAAAATTGCTAAAGGTTGGAGTCTATGACAGCTTTGTTTCTAAAAATAAAATTTATTTTTTTTATAACTTTAATGTGGGGTTCTTTCTTTAAGTTTACTCTTGATATTTCCTACTGGTGATAATTAACACAGTCCGTTCAAGTGAACTGAAGTTTATATGAACTGAATAATTGATTTATAAATAACCACTCATAGTATTTGTAAATCAATTACTCAAGTGTATGAAGAAAATGCAAATAATTTAATACACTAATGAAAATATCAAAAACTCAATTATAGACGAGATTAAGCAATAAACTCAATAAGAGACCAGACAATAATTTGGACTTTTGAAAAGGTTAGAAACTAGATAATAGACTGACTATGTTGTACTAGACGTTTCAGCATAGATATACCATAGATTAAGCATTTGGCCCCGGCTCTCTGTGGCATGAAAAATAGCTTAACTTAAGACTTATTCAAAATAGCCCAATTATAATTATATTAACTCTTGAAATTCCTACAAGGAACATAAAGCCATTACAAAATCATTCCAAACAATTATATCGCTAGCCAAACGTTTTATTTCAACCCGAGCTTCGACTGGTTTTTCGAAAATTTTTTTCGAGCTGCCTTCGCCATGTATATTGAGGTCTGTCAGCACTTCTCTGGCCTTGAGGTTTCCAGTCTTAGGCATTTATGTTGATGTCGTCTGGAGGCTTTGTTAGGTTAAAGCCTATCCAGTGCCATTTACGTTTGTGGATTTCGGCTTTGAAAGGCATTTGATTAGTAGCCGTCCACAGAGGGGCCAAAATATTCTTAATATTCTACGTAGGCAACGGTTGACGATTTTTTTGTATACTATTGATATCCTTGTGAGTGGCGTTCCACTATTCACATCCGTTAGAGAGTACAGAATTCAAATTGCTGCTGAAAACTCTTATCTTCGTTCCCATGGAGAGATGCGTGGAGTTCCATACCCAGATGAGCTACAAAATAAGGTGTTGAGTAATCAGAAAAACCTTAAAGCACTACTTACAATTCTACTGAAAGAACTAAAGAATTTTACAAGGGATGTCCCAAAACGAACGTATTTAAAAGTAAGTCATTATTTTTTTGCCTACATACACCCACAAAAAAGTTGTTATAGAAGAAAGCTGCTAAATAATGAGTGAAGCAAGCTATTCATTTTGAGAAAGAGAGCGAAGTTTTTACTGGGTAGCCATATTCATGCTTTGCTCTTCTCAATCTGTTTCTGATGAAACCGCCTGTTGTCGGAATTACACTATCCATGTTTGTTAAAGACCTCACCCTCCTCGAGAGGGTGGTAAAAAATAAAGGGTGTCGCAAAATTAACGCAACCCTTTATAAGCATAAGCATTGGGGTGGTTCTAAAAATTAAGTGGAACCCCCTAATTTTAAAGATTAGTTAATTACAATTCCAGAAATATTTTTCTATATATATTTACAAAACTTTTTTTATTGCTCCGAAAAACACATTTTTTTTGGTTAAAAATCCAAAAACTACATAAGTTTGATGGAGTATAAAAAAATATAAAATTTTATATTTTAAATGGAAATGCTCAAGCTTGAGATGTTGTTGCTGTGAGATGTATGTTGAACCGACAAAGAATAAATTAAAAACAAGAATTGCAGCACATTAACCTGACCAAAAATTAAAACTTAGCAATTTTATTAAAAAAAAAAGAAAAAAAAATTAATAAAAAAACGGCGTTGACAAACCACTGTGTACAAAAAAAAACACAATCCAGATTTTAATAATGTACATATCTGTGTTGCCAGTGAAATTTCGAGAAAGATACATTTTAGTTCCCAGATTTTTAACGTTAACGATTTATCGAAATAACATTTTTATTTCATATTTAATGAATATTGTAAAGAAAACGATATCAGATGAATTCATTTTTATATTTATTTAAGTCATAAATATTACAACCAGGAAAAATATCAATGTTAAATTAACACGGCGCAATGTTGTTTAAAAATCATAGTAAATTTCTGCAAAAGTACGGACTCTATTTAAAATTATCATTGTTTTATATTAATTTTAAATGAAAAATTTAAAAATAACATTGTTCAATATTGAATTCATAAAATCCTGTTATAATTGTTTGTATATAAACAATAACAACACTATAAAAAGAAAATCATACATTTTTTATTTTCATGTTTAAAACTATTTATAAAAAGAAAAACAAAATTCCCGTTTTCTTTTTGTTGAAATTATTTAGTTAAATAGTACATAAAATTTTCAAAGTAGAATGATGACGAAGGCGGCATGAAATAACCCCCAAAAATATAACCCAAAAAAATAATGAAATAACCCCCCAAAAATTTGTACAGAGAACAACAAAAACTATTTTTGGGCGGTCATTTCATTTTGTTTGGGGTGTTATTTCATTTTTTTAATTGGGGTATTATTTCATATGAAATTATACCCCAAAAAATCATTATGAACTAAAGCCCCAATATATTTTTTGGGGGATTATTTCATTTTAAAATTTATAATGAAAATGTTTTTGGGTGCAAGGATTTATCCACTTTGGTATACAGAACACCGCCTTCGATAAAAAAAGCTGCCCTGCATAGCCGGCCTTTGGCCGGGCGCAATGGTTTTCTTCTATATGGTATACAAAACACCGGCTTCGCTAACTAAAGCTTCTCTGCGTAGCCGTGTCGAGTCGGTATTTGTATACTATAGAGGAGAAAATCCTGGCGCTATGCAGAGAAGCTTTAGCTAGCGAAGCCGGTGTTTGTTATACCATAGAGGAAAAAGTCATTGCGCCCGGCCGAAGGCCGGCTATGCGGAAAAGCCTTAGTTGGCGAAGCTTATGTTTGTTATATCATACCATTATTTATATCGCGTGATTCTTTAAAACAAAACTGTAAAATTAATTGTATTACATGTATTGGGCCATTATTTCATTTAAAAAATTGGGGTTTTATTTCTTATGAAATAAGCCCTCAAAAATTAGGGAATTATTTCATTTATGTTTGGGGCGTTATTTCATTTCGTTGGGGGCTAATTTCATTTTCAAAAATGGGGCTTTATTGCATATGAAATAAGGCCCCACGCTTTGGGGGGTTCTTTCATTATCTTTTTGAGGGGTTATATTTTGGGGTGTTATTTCCTGCCGCCGATGACGAAACCCATATCGGGCCATACAGCTGGTGACTTTTCGTTGTGCGTGCTTCTGCGAACAAAAGGGAAAACAAAAAAGTGAAACATGTGTTACAGGAAAATAAATAGTTATATTCTCTCTGTCTCTCTGGTTCCGCGGGTAAGTGCTTATATTGTTTCTTAAATTAACGCATATGTTGTCTCTGAAGCTTCTTCTTGCTGTTATTTCAAACTCAAACCAATTCGATTCTACATGAAATTCAAGTTGTTCAACTTGAAACAACTTTCATTCAGCGTGATTCATAGTGTTATTTCAATATGAATGTCACTTTGCTCTAACTTTACGGGAATGTTTAATTAAGTAACACGAATTATAGTTATTTTAAAAGAAAATAATGTTGTTCGCAAGTTATTGTAAAAATCATGTTAAATTTACATGAAATAACTATGAAGCAAAATCACTACCGAAAAATGCATAATCAACCTTGTTTTAAAGTATTTTAAATACATAGATTTTTTTCTCTACGCAGGGAATGTTAAATTAAACAATAACAAAACAATACAAAAATACTCAGTAAAAACAGATTAAATATTATAAAAAATACTGAGAATAAAATAAACATAAAAACAGTGTAATGTAGAGCAACTTAAACATTATCACTCACATACAAATTTACATTAACCACAATAAAGCAGTAATGGCTCTTCACGTTTCAGCATAAAAAACTACACTGATTAAGTTAAACAATTATGGTCTTCTTTTTGCTTGGATTATCAAATGTTTGTAGCTAAAGCTGGAGGTCCACAACACGCGTTACTCGCTTTTTCGCAGCATACGCAGCTGTCAAAAAAGTAGAATCTGTGTAGTTATACGTAGTAAGTTACATGCACAAAAGCGTAGATGCCTTGAGGCGAAAAGTAGGTTAACTTTCTACTTTTGTAAGCGTCACAAGCAGCGTTCGAACAAATCAGCTGATTTTGACAAATTAAATTTAATTTTTACTTCTGCTGCTGCTGCATAAAAAGCGTTGCATGTAACTTGAAACGTAGAACGCAAGTAAGGTTATAAAAGCATGCGCTGCGTGGAGGCGAAAACGCGTGCTGTGGACCTCCAGCTTAAGAGCACAATTGAGAGTATCAACTTTAAAATTCATCCTCTTGTGTGCTGGTAAATCAAAAATGTGGAGCATTTTGGGCATATAACGGCGTTTGTAATTGTTCTTCGTTTGTGATTTATGTACCAGTGATGCCACTAAGATACGAAAGATACATTTTTCGTATCTTTTGATGACTATAAATTTGTCATTTGAATCTGTACGCAAAATGTACAGCAATAAAATATTAAATAAAATTTGTCAACATAGATAAACACAGAAAAAAAATCAATGTAAAATCCTCGAAAACAAGGTTGATTTCAATGAGTGATTTTTTTAAGATTCAGAAAAATGCATGAAATCTTTATTTGAATCGATAGAACGGTCTATATAATTTAATGTTTGAAGATTATTTCATGCAAATGTTGACCGTGACTGCGCCTCAAATGGTCCATCCGCTTAGTCTAATTTTGGCATACTCTTTCCAACATTTCGGTCGTTATCTCATGAATAAATGCTTCAATGTTGTCTTCCAATGCGTCAATTGAAGCGGGCATGTGTTGCCTTACAAAGGCGTTAAATCGCACAATCGAGGCGGCCAATTGACCGGTCCCGAACGTGAAATAAAATGTTCACCGAACTCGCCTCTCAATAAGTTCATTGTTAAGCGTGCTGTGTGGCATGTGGCACCGTCTTGTTGAAACCACATGCCATGCAAGTCAAGCTCATGCATTTTGGGCAAAAAAAAGTTGGATATCATCTCACGGTAGCGCTCACCATTCACAGTGACGTTACGATTCGCATCATCTTTGAAGAAGTACGGTCCAACGATGCCACCAGCCCACACTGAAAGAATTTTCTTCGCAATACTAACGAATTTTGACATTAATCCCATGAAAAATTGCATTATAAAGGAACCTATGCAGCGCTTCGTTGGATCAATGAAACCTGTTTCATTAAAAGGACTTAATGAAACATTACATTAGATCCATGAATATTATTCATTGGATGAATACTTTCAATAAAGTAAAAATTTTTTTTTTTATTTTTTTTTTATTTATTTTTTTTTCTTTTTCCTTATTTTATTTTACTTTATTTTATTTTTTATTTTTTTTCTGTCTCTGGTGGGATTCGAACATGTAACCTCGGTGCTGATAGACTAGCTCACTACCAGCTAGTCTACCGGGGCAGTGTAGTTTTTGTATAAAAAAACTATGTTTTTTTCTCAATTAAGACCGTAAATATGAGATTAAATTGCCCATAATAACAATAACAACGTTGATTGAAAGTGGATTGAAAGTTTTTGTTTCATTACTATAATGACATTTTTATTGTCATAATGAAAATTTGAATTTATGAAGGCAATTATTGAAATATGTTGCTTTTATAAAAAAATTTTTTGATTTCATAAATTTAATGGCATACATGTAACATTAGATGTATGAAATTATTAAATCTTACATTTTTTAAATAACAATAAAACATTTTTTTAAGGAGACTATAATTTTGTATTAATTTATGAATATAGTTATGTTTGTATATTGTTTTTTTAAGTTCCCAATTAAAATTTTTTGTTTAACTTGGACAAACTTAAGTTTTCATATATCCAATGAAAATTTTTAACGTAATTACGAAATCTAATGAAGCGATTTTAACGAAAATACTTCATCAAACCTATGAAATTCCATTTAGACAATGAAAATTTTCATTTACCCAAGGAAAACTTTTTTATGAAAATGATTCATTAAATATATGAAGCATTTTTCTTTCAGTGCATAAACCGCACCAAACTGTGACTTTTTCTGGAAGCATTGGTAGCTCTTGCAATGCTTCTGTCTGATCTTCACTCCAAAATCGACAATTCTGCTTATTAACGTACCCATTGAGCCAAAAATGAGCTTCGTCGCTGAACACAAGAAGCGATGAAGTTTCTTAATAGAGCACGCATTTTGATAATAAAATTCAATAATTTGCAAGCGTTGTTCGTTTGTAAGACGATTCATGGTTAAATTTTAGACCAAACTGAAGATGTTTGGCAGTGAAACAGAACACGAAACGTGCGTCAGCTGTTTAAAACAGTGTTGCCAACAAGATAATAGCTAAAAAAAATCACCCGATACAACCGTCGGCTATACCAAATAATATAAAGTGCGACTTTAATGTTTGTTGTTTGCAAACGAGCTTTGAAAACTTTCGTTTGTAATACATAAAAAAATGTATAATGCAAAATAATAAAACAACAACAAAATGTGCCAAGAACAAAATATTATTATTATTTTTTTTATTTTGCATTTTTAATTATTTTTTTTGTGCTTGAATTTTTTCTCGCCCCATTTGTATTCGTGAGTTTATTTGACAGTTCAAAGCGGGAACCTTTCTCACAAAACTGTTACAGACACACTTTTTCTGTTAATTGGCGAGTAATTTCCTTACGTGACAGCTTGTACTCGCCCAAAAAAGTTACAGATACAGTTAAGTGAGAAAAACAGCTGTTTGTTTCAATATATGGCCTTTTTGTTGCATTTCAAACACTTTAATCGAAAAGTTTATCGACGCGAGAGTTACAGAACATGGGCACTGGTCGGCATTATTATAAAGGAAACTAAATTTCCCGGAATTTTAAATTGATTTTTCTTCATGGAAGCTTAAATTTTTTCACACGTTTTTGTAAGAAAATTTTTAATATGTATGTATATTTAAAATTTTTTTTAAGTAAAATGTCTCGGCAAATATGAATATCTAAATAGCATATAGCACCATAGCGCCACATATCGGGTCCATGTATACGTACATAAAAGAAATATACGCCGTTTGAAGTGCCAGCAAATTAGACTTAAATGAAAAATTTTGTTAATAACTTGACCCCAGCGCTATCTCACGGGTTAAAATTTAATCAAGAAACTGTTTAATAAATATATTTTGTGAATTTCAGCCAAAACGAACATAAATTAAAAACAAAAATTAAATATTACGACAACAGCACCACCTTTCGGGATTAAACTCCAGAGAACCCTGGTTTCAGAATAAACTTATTAATTTTCCAAGTTTAATGTTAATCAGTCCACCCGTCCTTGATTTTTTTGCAACACGTACCCGGCGCAAACGTTTTTATTTTCAGAACAGACTCGATAGTTCAATGATTTTCTTACCCCACAAAGTAGTCCTTGCTAAAATTAATTTGTTCACGCTATCGCTTCATTCACGTTAGCCGGCTTTAACGTTACTGCGATTGCACTGTACATTGTGATTAATTTTAAAATGTATAAAATTGTTTTTTTTTTTAATTTCCTCCTTACTGTTGGCCATTATTTATATGACGTTTTGTTAACGTTTAGTTTTTATGGCTTGATTGCGTACTTAATGAAAAATATATAAGTATTGTAGTAACTGGAAATGTTCACGCCTTTTTATTTTACAAACCGCATTTCGCCATTGTTGCCCTTCACACACAATGCACACAATTACACTGCACACAAAAAAAAATTATAATGTTAAATTAACATGGCAAAATGTTGATTGAGAATCATAGTAAATGTCTGCAAAAGTATGCCGTTTATTTCATTTTATCATTATTTCATATAAATTTTAAGTGAAAAATATTAAAATAACCTAAAATCACGTTTATTTAATATAATTCACTGTTAAAAAAGCATTGTTCAATATTGAATCCATTAAAACCTGTTTTATATTAAAATCAAAAATTTATCCTGTAAAATTAACATGCATACATACTTAAATATGTATGTACCCTGCAGGAAATGTCACTAGTGAATCTGTACTGATTCACTATCGACTCAGTCACCTGTACTAGTGCCTTATTATACTCCAGGCAATGTCATTTACAATAGACATTTTACATGTGCGTGTCATTGGAAATCAACTACCGACGTTGGTACTACTGACTAGGTACTGACTAGGAAGTTCCTTTGGGAACATATGTATGTAGACATTGGAACCAGAGAATCGCTGGTACATTTAAGTAAACGTAGGGGGGTGTGCTGGAAATCGCAAACGCAAAACGCAAGAATTTGGAGGCTGTTTATATTACACTTTTAATCAAATTTTTATAATTTTTGTTATAAAATTCTGTTTAATAGAGAAATGTTTGTATAATATTTGTCATAAAATTCTTTTATTACAGAAATCTTACTAAAAAACGACTTTTAAAATTCTTGCGTTTTGCGTTTGCGATTTCCAGCACACCCCTGGTAGTCTACACTTTTTGTAAGGATACGAAATCATAACAATCTTTTTTTTTATTATTTCTTCAACTTTTATAGGAATTGTACTTCTCAGTTGCTATTGATAAAATCTTTTTCGTATTAAAGCCAAATAAAGTGGTAAATGTAATGTAGTGTAGACACTTCGTTGATAATGTCACCAATATAGTCAACAAAACTGGTGACTTGGAGACACTCGCACCCAGGTTTCCTATAGGGTAGGTCTGTGTGCATGTATGTACACACAGAAAAAATATCAATGTTTAATTAATATGGCGCAATATTGATCAAAAACCATTGTGAATTTCTGCAAAAATTTGGACTATAAATTACCATTGTTTTAAATTAATTTTAAATGAAAAATGTTTAATAAGATTGTTCAATATTGAAACCATACAAAACTGTTTTACTTGTTTTGTATAGCAACAATAACAACTCTATAAAAAAAAACATGAATTCGCGTACTTAGACTCAAAAAAATTATACGCAAAAATGATAAGATTCTGTTTGATTGGTACACTAAAGAAACATCTTCAGGAAGGTTAATGAATTACCACGCTACACAACCCAAAAATCAAATTATAAACACAGCAAAAAATTTTATTTCTAGGGTATACAACATAAGTGATACACAATTTCATAATAAAAACAAAAAACACATTATAACAAACATTTTAAAAAACAATAGCTTCCCCACCAAACTCACATCTACATTGATATAGACAATACGTTTAAACAATTGGATAAGGACAAAAATAACCACAACAAATCTGCAAACATAGAAAAAGAAGAGAACAAATTTTACAGTGTAAAATACATACCTGGGTTAACCGATAATAATAATATACGGTCGTCAATAAAAACAAAAAACATCTGTTTTGCATACAAACCCAATTTGACATTAATAAACAAAAACAAAGCAACATTGTATACGAATTACAATGTAAAGGAAATGACAAACAGCCATGCGAGCTAATTTATATAGGAACAACAAAACGTACACTGGAGACAAGAATGGGAGAACACAAGATGGACATAATGCGGAGAAAAGAGACAACAGCACTAGCACAACACATCCTACATACTGGTCACACAATTAGGTTCGATGATGTAAAAATTCTAGATAAAGAAAATAAAGAAAGAAAGAGGTACACAATTGAAAGCTAAGAATCCAACAACAAATTAATAGAACAATGAATTTGAAGGAAGACACGAACAAAATAAATGCGAGCTATATTGTTGCCATTACTTAAGCTGCGATATATTTAAAGTTTAAAGTATTATGTATTTTTAAATATTAAAATTATTTTTTATATTTGTATGATCCTGAGTACAACTAAAACTTTTTAATGTGATTAAATTTTCATTTTGTAAGTCTGTAATGTTTATGTGGTACATTGTTGTATTTATTTTATTGTTTTTATAATTTTTAAATAGACAATCCCTTGAAAAAGTCGACAAACAATCGACGAAACGTCGGGAACAAAATATTGTAATTAAAAATTGAATTTTATTTACATTGAAGAAATTTAGGCCCTATTAGCTTGACAAAAATAATATTCATGAATTTTTTTATTTTCATGTTTAAAATTATTTATAAAAAGAAAAAAAAAATCCCGTATTCTTTTTGTTAAAATTATTTAGTAAAATTGTGCATTCAATTTTCGAAATAGAATGACGACGAAACCCATATCAGGCCATTCTGCTGGTGTATTAACATTGTAAGTGCTTCTGTAAACAAAGGGGAAAACAAAAAAGGTGAAACATGTGTTACAGGAAAATAACTAGTTATATTCTCTCTCTCGTTGCGCTGGCAAGTGTTTTGTTCTTAAATTAACGCATATGTCGTCTCTGAAGCTTCTTCTCAGTGTTATATCACACTCAAACTAATTCGATTCTACATGAAACTCAAGTTACTTCAACTTTAAATAACTTTCATTCAACGTGATTCGGAGTGTTATTTCAATATGAATGTCATTTTGCTCTAACTTTACGGGAATGTTAACCCAGCAATTCCCATACCTTCAATAATGAAAACAAAAGTTTCAAATAATACATATCAGTACAAAATCAAATTAAAAAAAAGAAAATATTGGTAATTCTGATATTAAAGTGGTGTCACCTACAGGTGACACTGGGCATAATTTACTACACATTTTTAACATTCGGCTAAGAAAGTGATCGAAGTTAGCTTTATTTTTGTCTCAACCTCTCCATCGGTTACCTTCCCATCCACAAGAGGGTACAACCAGGGTCATCTCCAGACTCTAGATTTCCATTATCGCTATCGTTAATTCCATTATCGCTATCGTTAATCTTTGTCACCTATAGGTGACACTGGGAATTGCCGGGTTAAGTTAAGTAACACGAATTATAGTTATTTTAAAAGAAAATAATGTTGTTCGCAAGTTTTTGTAAAATCATGTTAAATTAACATGAAATAACTATGAAGCAAAATCACTACCGAAAAATATAAAGGGTGATTTTTTAGCTATTATCGTTTTGGCAACACTGGTTTAAACAGTGATATCCAACTTTTTTTTTTTGTCCAAAATGCAAGAGCTGGACTTGCATGACATGTGGTTTAACAAGACGCTGCCATATGCCACACAGCACGCTTAACAATGGACTTATTGAGAGGCGAGTTCGGTGAACATTTTATTTCACGTTCGGGACCGGTTAATTGGCCGCCCAGATCGTGCGATTTAACGCCTTTAGACTATTTTTTGTGGGGCTATGTTAAAGCTCATGTCTATACACACATGCCCGCTTCAATTGACGCATTGAAAGACAAAATTGAAGCATTTATTCATGAGATACCGGCCGAAATGTTGCAAAGAGTATGCCAAAATTGGACTAAGCGGATGGACCATTTGAGGCGCAGTCACGGTCAACATTTGCATGAAATAATCTTCATTAAATTATATGGACCGTACTATCGATTCAAATAAAGATTTCATGAATTTTTCTGAATTTTATGTGTGTTTTTTTTTTTAACTTTCCTATAGCTCTTTAAAAATCACCCATTATTTTCGCCGCCGTTGTTGAAAAATGTTCAATTTTACTAAATTTTGTTCGCCGTACACGGCTTCGAGTAGAATATTATGACTTTTATAGCGTAGCGACGCAATCTCTTTTGATAGCTTTCGACATGAGTAACAGACACACTTTTTTCTCACTTTTCGAGAAACGATGGAATATTTTGTTTTACATCTTTTCGATGCGAGAAGTTCTCACTAAAGTAACAGAACATGGGTACAGATCTAGAATAGGAAACATTGATCAGAAAGTAGTTCTGAATCTATCGGTATACTAAAAGCAGGATACCCTCTCTACTATTATACACCATAATAAGGATAAGATAACGTTTGGCGGGCTTAGCTAGTATAACTATGTATAATCAATTTGCAAATAATGATATTGTGCGCGTGAAATTCATTTGTCGAATTGACGCATGTATATGACTGTCTCTAAACAATTCTCTTGTGTTGTTGAGAGATTTCGAAAAAACCTGAACACCAATTAAGGCCCTAATTTTGTAAAACGCAACGTAATGCCAAAAATAACATTGAAAGCAAAAACAATGAAAGAAATTTGTCAAAATGTTGTTGTTGCTTTCTACAGAAATACATATTGCGTTTTAAAATTATCAACGCCACAAGATATGCATATTTTCGATTTTGTTTTTGCTTTCAATATAATTTTTGGCGTTGCGTTTGCGTTTTACAAATTTAGGGCCTTAATGTTTTTGAGTCCTAACGCTTGCTTTCCAGTAGCCCGTTTCTGTTTTTGTCGCATCGCAAACAAAAACAGTGTAGAACGCAGCAAAAATTTATTTTTCTCACACAAGTCATATCTGTCATTTAAATAATTTTCCAGCATTTGTTGGAAGGATGCATCTATTGGAAGAAAAAGTGCTTCTATAATAGTATTTTTCGAAACGTTTTTTACCAGGGGGCCTACTCTCTATTGCGATGCGAAATTCTAGCGATTGGTACTCTTCAATACGTTTGCGCATGTGTCTTTCGCATCTTTTAATTTCTTTTCTTTTCGTAAATCATCACTTTATTATATATAAATTTTCCAATTTCAAATATTTATACACACTTTGCCATTTCATTACTGTAAATCCGCACCATCTTTAATTTTTATTGCCACTATCGCTTCATTTTCAGAAAATTTTGCGAAAGTGATAGAGAGTACCAAGTTGGCATTTAGCTTTCGCATCGAAATTTTTTACGCATCGCAATAGAGAGAAGACCCCCTGAACTGTCAAAATAATCACATATCAAAATTTTAAAAAATATTTTGAATTTAAATTAAGAAATTAAAAAGAATTTGAATGTTAATGGGATAATTAAAGTAATGAAAATTAATTAGTATTGTGGTTATTTTGTTGAACTATTTATGGTTTTTAATCCAAATTTTAATATTTTTAATTAGGCTTAAGTTCATGAAATTTAATTTTTCATTAAATTATTATAAAGATTATCAATAACAATTTTAATTAATTTTCATGTTATAAAATTGCTTTCTTCATAAAAATAATTTAATGAAAAATTAAATTTCATGAACTTAAGCCTAATTAAAAATATTAAAATTTGGATTAAAAACCATAAATAGTTCAACAAAATAACCACAATACTAATTATTGTTAAAGCTAAGGCACGAGCTCTATGTGTACATTTGTCCTTCAAGTTGTGCTGAAAAAAGGTCAACAGAAAAGAAAGACAAAATGAAAAAACAAAAAATGTACTTGGACTTCAAGAAAAATTCTTGACAAAAGTACGAAAAAACAGAAGTAAGGAAAAAACATGTAAAATCAATTAAAATAGATAATCATTCAGGAAAGCAAATTTCGATCTACCAAATGTTAGAATACAATTTGGTTTAAGGATTGATGTTTGACTATTGACGTCAGCAGTCGTCGATGGCTGCGAGTGTAAGACGGCAAAACCATCTGAGGAGATTGAGTGGTTGCAATCGAAACATGTCATGTTAACCTGCCGGCCGGGGTTCGAGCCCCAGCCACGTCAAGAATGAAAGATTATCAATAACAATTTTAAATAATTTTCATGTTGCAAAATTCCTTTCTTCATAAAAATAATTTAATGAAAAATTAAATTTCATGAACTTAAGCCTAATTAAAAATATTAAAAAAAAGTAATGAAAATTAATAAAACGAAATTGTTATATTTCGTTATCTACAGTTTTGTTTAGCCTTTTACTGTAGCCCGTTTCTGTATTTCTCACATCGTAAAACTTTTCGCATGAAACGTGTGAATTGCAACAAAAATAGTGTGAAATGAAACAAAAAATGGTTTTTCGCACGCAAGTGTTTCTGTATCTTTTTTTGCGAGAATTATTTAATAATTTCATTAAATTTATATATTTATTTTGTTAAGCTGGAGGATTATTTTTTAAAAAATTATTTATTTTCTTTAATCCGATAACAATTTAAAATTGATGTTTTTCCCTGGAGAAGATACACAAAGGCATGAGAAAATATCATTTTAAACAAAAAATAAAATAAATATTGTTTGTTAATTTTGTTCGGCATTAGGTCATGAGTTAAAATGAATTTTTAAATAAAAAATATAAACATATTTTGTTTTAAAATTCTATTTTATTTTATTTTATTTCCCAATATTTCGGTCAACTTTGTTGACCATCTTCAGGGGTTCTATATAAAAATACAAAAATATATTGTATAAATTATTATAAAAAATTATTACACAAAACATTTCAAACACAAAAAATATAATTACATTTTAAAATAAATAAACGAAAATAAAAATGAAAACAAAAAATCACTTGTCTGAGCTGCTGTTCAGCTGAAAGCTTTAGTCAACTAATGTTTTTATATTTTATTTTATTTTGGTCTCTTTCTGTTTTTGTGTATCGTGTGTTTGTATGTGTGAGCTGAGATATTTTCTGTATCCAGTTTGTAGTTTAATCTCTCATTTGTGTCTAAGTCAAGTATGTGTAGCATCTCCAAAGTAAATCTCCTGGCATAATTGCTCTCCTCTACTAATATTTTAACGTCATCGAAATTTGGTGTATGTCCAGTAACTGCACAGTGGGCCGCGAGTGCTGTTTTTTGCTCCAGTGGTTTGTAAGTTGCTTTTAAATCAGACTTATGTGATGAGAGTCTGGTTTTTAGTTTCGTTTTAGTTGTGCCTACGTATGTCTTCTGACATATGTTGGTATTGTCACCCTTACAATTAATTTTGTACACTACGTTGGGGTTTTCCTCATTTTTCAATTTTGATTTTGTTTTGCTAAATAATTTATTAACAGTATTGTTACATTTAAAGGCCAACTGGAACTTGTCCTTATTATATATATTAGAATTTTTCAATCTCTCAGAAAATTTCGGTATATAGCTGATTGATTTGAAGATTTTATCCTCCGATTCTCTAGTACCAGTTATGGGACACTTACTTCGTACTCGTTTTATCAAATCGTTAATTGTCTTTTTGGGGAAGTCATTCATTCTTAAAGTTTCCTTGATTTTATATAAATTTGTTCTGTGAAACTGATTGTCACTAATATCTAAAACCCTGTTGATAAAATTGGTTGCCGTATTTATAATAATTCGTTTTGGGTGTTTCGAGTAGAAATTTATTAATCTACCCGATGACGATGGTTTCTGGTACCAATCCAGTTTTAGCAGATTTCCTTGTCTTATTATTATTGAGTCCAAGTACGGTAGTTTACTATCACATTCTTTCTCCATGGTAAATTGAATTTGTCTGTTGTATGAGTTTAAGATTTTTAGTGTTTCATTAACTTTGTCCTTTTTTATGATTCCAAACAAATCATCAACATATTTGGTGAGACATCTAGGTTTTACATCCATTAGCTCCATAGTCGTGTCCAATATGGAGCTAATGGATGTAAAACCTAGATGTCTCACCAAATATGTTGATGATTTGTTTGGAATCATAAAAAAGGACAAAGTTAATGAAACACTAAAAATCTTAAACTCATACAACAGACAAATTCAATTTACCATGGAGAAAGAATGTGATAGTAAACTACCGTACTTGGACTCAATAATAATAAGACAAGGAAATCTGCTAAAACTGGATTGGTACCAGAAACCATCGTCATCGGGTAGATTAATAAATTTCTACTCGAAACACCCAAAACGAATTATTATAAATACGGCAACCAATTTTATCAACAGGGTTTTAGATATTAGTGACAATCAGTTTCACAGAACAAATTTATATAAAATCAAGGAAACTTTAAGAATGAATGACTTCCCCAAAAAGACAATTAACGATTTGATAAAACGAGTACGAAGTAAGTGTCCCATAACTGGTACTAGAGAATCGGAGGATAAAATCTTCAAATCAATCAGCTATATACCGAAATTTTCTGAGAGATTGAAAAATTCTAATATATATAATAAGGACAAGTTCCAGTTGGCCTTTAAATGTAACAATACTGTTAATAAATTATTTAGCAAAACAAAATCAAAATTGAAAAATGAGGAAAACCCCAACGTAGTGTACAAAATTAATTGTAAGGGTGACAATACCAACATATGTCAGAAGACATACGTAGGCACAACTAAAACGAAACTAAAAACCAGACTCTCATCACATAAGTCTGATTTAAAAGCAACTTACAAACCACTGGAGCAAAAAACAGCACTCGCGGCCCACTGTGCAGTTACTGGACATACACCAAATTTCGATGACGTTAAAATATTAGTAGAGGAGAGCAATTATGCCAGGAGATTTACTTTGGAGATGCTACACATACTTGACTTAGACACAAATGAGAGATTAAACTACAAACTGGATACAGAAAATATCTCAGCTCACACATACAAACACACGATACACAAAAACAGAAAGAGACCAAAATAAAATAAAATATAAAAACATTAGTTGACTAAAGCTTTCAGCTGAACAGCAGCTCAGACAAGTGATTTTTTGTTTTCATTTTTATTTTCGTTTATTTATTTTAAAATGTAATTATATTTTTTGTGTTTGAAATGTTTTGTGTAATAATTTTTTATAATAATTTATACAATATATTTTTGTATTTTTATATAGAACCCCTGAAGATGGTCAACAAAGTTGACCGAAATATTGGGAAATAAAATAAAATAAAATAGAATTTTAAAACAAAATATGTTTATATTTTTTATTTAAAAATTCATTTTAACTCATGACCTAATGCCGAACAAAATTAACAAACAACAAAACTAAAGGTCAACAATTTACAACTTTAAAATAAATATTTTCACAAAAGCAAAAAGAAACCAAGCTTAATAAAATAAACATACATCCTTTTTTAAAATAGATATATATGTACATATTTACAAAAACCGAGATCAAAATGGAAAATTTTAAAATTAAATCAGCTTCGATAACAGTATTAAAAATATTCTGGGTTTTTATGGAATTGATAGTGACAACGGTTATTTTATATTTATATCGTATGTAGTCCGAAATATTATATTATTGAAATTTAACTATATCGGTTTACAAATGGCTGAGATATAAATCTTTAATTTACCTATTCCTATAATCTTTTTATTTTTTTCCTGAAATAGACTTAGTAGAATACCTGGTAGTTAAAATTAAAAAAATCGGTTCATAAATAAACGGGTTAAAGACCCAGTAAAATCTTGCCTACAAAATAATATGTTAAGTAATCAGAAACACATAAAAGCATTACATACAATTCTACTGAAAAACTAATGAATTTTACGAGGGTTGTGCCAAAATGAACAGATTCAAAAGTAAGTCATTTTTTTTTTATCTAAATACATCCAGAAAAAAGAAGTTATCGAAGTTCTTATGGAAGAGAGCTACTAAATAACGAGTGAGAGAAGCTATCCATTTTGAAAAAGTTTTTACTGGGAGACAAACAAATTTCTTTCTTGCCGGAATAATGGTTTTGGCACAAAAGTGTACATATAGGATAAGAATATCATATATCAATCATATTTTATATATGTATGTATATCAGAAGTATTAAATGTTCAAAATAAGCCAAGTCGGTCCATTACTTTCCCTCGAAATTTTGCTTTTGCCGATACATTTTTTAGGGAAGAGACAAACAATTTCGAGGACAATTTTCACAATAGGGATAAATATAAAAATGTAATCCTTGTTTCTAAAGATATCTTTTTTTCCAATAAACAAACATATAAAAATATTTACAATTATCTTATTTCGAAGACTAAGGCCCTAAATTTGTAAAACGCAAAAGCAACGCCAAAAATTATATTGAAAGCAAAAACAAAATCGAAAATATTTCATAATTTTGTTGTTGTTTTCTATAGAAATGAATATTGAATTTTTAAATTTTAAACGCTGCATATCTTGTGGCGTTGATAATTTTTAAACGCGATATGTATTTCTGTAGAAAGCAACAACAAATTTTTGAATAATTTTTGACATTGTTTTTGCTTTCAATGTTATTTTTGGGATTGCGTTGCGTTTTAAAAATTTAGGGCCTAAGTGTAAAACGCAACGCCAACAATTTCATTAAAAGCAAAAACAAAATCAAAAATATTTTATAAATTTGTTGTTACTTTCTATTATTTTTTTTTCAATTTTCAACGCCACAAAATAGAAGTGTTTGAAATTTAAAAATTCAAGATGAATTTCTATAGAAAGTAATAACATAATTATAAAATATTTTTGATTTTGTTTTTGCTTTTGCTTTCGTCACTTTTTTAGCATAAATCATCAAAACGTCACTTTGTTAATATCGGAACAAAAAATCGTCAAGATGACAATAACTCGTCAAATCTGGCGGCCCTGTTTTTATTATATTTATTTCTTTGGTTGACGTTTCGCTTTTATTTGACTGGAAATATTCCAACAAACACGAAGTCAAACCTTTGATATGAAATGACTTTATCATTTGACATCAAACACAATTCTCAAACGTTTTTCAATTGTTTGATTTAACATTTAAATTCAAATTGATAATGATTTGAAAATAAACATTTGACTTCAAATGTTTTATCAATTTGATGTCAAATTGGTATCAAATGTTAAATTCAAATCAAAACTAAACTTGGCAATACTTAAGCGAAAAATAAATGTAAACATTAAAAATGGCGATTAAAGTAAAATTTTTACTTCGTGGTTAAATGTGTTTTACAAGTGAACGATTTATAAATAAAAATTATTTGTCATTAAAATGATTAAAAATATGAACTAAAAAAATAAAACGGGAAAGTGAAGAAATTATAAGTTCATTGAATGATCACGGTGCTACAATCCTCAAAATAAAAAGGTGCCAATTATTTCGTCTTTGCAAGAATTAGAGGACGGAAAGAACATTATTTCATATTTAAGCTATGGTGCCGAATGTTTATCTCATTATTTATTTAAATAAATAATGAATTTAAATTAAAAAAATACAATATTTTTATTTATGTTCCACATTGTATTATAATCCACATTTGAAAAACATTTGAGAATTACGTTTGAAAGCAAGTTGAAAATAAAGGCATTTTTCAATTTGAAAATAATTTCCCCTTTTTGTTGAGAACACTATGATTTTCAAATGATTTTCAAATCATTATCAAACGTTTGTCGTTTGAGAAAACGTTTGATTTCAAATCATTCTCAATTTGAAATCAAACCTCCGTGTTTGTTGGGTATAAACAGAATTTGTTGTGTCTGTTTTCGCATTCAAATACAGAAACACTTTTATCTCATAAATCGAGAAACGATGGAATTTTTTGTTTCACACTTCATGTAAGAAATTTTACGATGCGAGAAATACAGAAACGAGCTACTGGTTTTATAATTTATTTTTTTTGTTGACGTCTGGCTTGAATCTGTCACTAAATTATTGGTAATATGCCAGTATGAACAGAATGTGTTTTCGCTTTCAATTACAGAAAGACTTTTTTCACAAAACGAGAAACGATGGAGTTTTTTGTTTCACTCTTAATAAGAGAAATTGTACGATGCGAGAAATACAGAAACAAGCTACAGACTACAAACTATGTCACTTTCATCGATTAGCATTTATTTTCGCTTTTGTTATTGTGTTTTTTTCTTTTTCTCATTAACGTAAAAAATCTGCCCTCCACAAAAAACAACGATGCATAAAAATCATGGTATAAATTCAAGAGGCTTTTAGAAGATGTTTTAAAAGGGTAATAAAAAAAATCATGTTTTTTTTTTGCCCCGTGTGAATTGAGCATATGCCGTAGTATTTTGCCAGTGTAAACAGCCAGTTTGCTGGCAAATGTATAACAAGTTAAAAATGTGCACTTTAATCATTTTTTTTAGCTCACTACTAATAATTGTAAAACTTATCATAGACCATCAATTAAATTATGTGCATATCCATTTTAAAATTGATATAAAATAAATAATTTTATTATGCGAAAAACCACAAATTTGATAAGCATGAATAATTTTTGTAATAATTTATCATCTACCTTTAATAAAATTGCCGTTTGAACATTTTTTTGACACTTAATTACAAACTAATTTTTAGATAAATTTGTTGACCGTAAAAATTTACAGAATATTTCAATAGAAACTAATAAATTATTAGCTATCGCTAAACACAGATGTTGTTACATTGGGACTAAATTGGACAAAATTCAAAAAAAAATTTAAAACAATTCTGTGGCACTGTGGCAAAACATCTTAAGTTGAGATAATATAGCAAAACAGTTTTTAAAAAAACCCGGTGATTTTTATCAAATAACAATATAGAGTGCTATATTCGGCTGTGCCGAATCTTTGATACCCTCCACCGACAGTACGAATTTTTAAGGAGTAATATCTATATGATGTTATTATTATCTTAAACTGTGACGATTTGTTATTAATTATGGTTTTAGGCGACTAAACTGTTTTCCGGTAGTAGGGTGTATATGGGGCCTAGGGTAAATTATGGACCGATCATCACGAAATTTCACAGCGTCATTTCTAGTCCTTTAAAACTGTGACGTACCAATTTCTGTTATGATAGCATTATTAATTATGGTTTTAGGTGTACTAAACTGTTTTCCGGGAGTAGGGTTTCTATGGGGCCTAGGGTAAATTATGTACCGATCTGTGATGTGACGTGCCAAATTTTGTTACGCTAGCGTTATTTTTTACGGTTTTAGTCGTTCTAAACTGTTTTCCGGGACTAGCGTTAAATGGGGCTTAGGGTAAATTATGGACGAATCTTCACGAAATTTAACAGCGTGATTTCCAGTCAAATAAAACAAATTTTTGCAAAATCTTATCTCATTCCGTGCCTTGTTCCAGCATTTATGTTATTTTTTGTAACAAAATTATAATTTTTTTTAGGTGGTGGTTCCACATTTTGATTCATAGCTCTGGTCCTACTTAACCGATTTTGCTGGATTTCCATCCCAAACTGCTTAGGATAACTACAAGCAATTTCACTGAAAGAATTTTCTTCGCAATACTAACGAATTTTGACATTAATCCCATGAAAAATTGCATTATAAAGGAACCTATGCAGCGCTTCGTTGGATCAATGAAACCTGTTTCATTAAAAGGACTTAATGAAACATTACATTAGATCCATGAATATTATTCATTGGATGAATACTTTCAATAAAGTAAACATTTTTTTTAAAAATTTTTTTTTTTTATTTATTTTTTTTTCTTTTTTCTTATTTTATTTTACTTTATTTTATTTTTTATTTTTTTTCTGTCTCTGGTGGGATTCGAACATGTAACCTCGGTGGTGATAGACTAGCTCACTACCAGCTAGTCTACCGGGGCAGTGTAGTTTTTGTATAAAAAAACTATGTTTTTTCTCAATTAAGACCGTAAATATGAGATTAAATTGTCCATAATAACAATAACAACGTTGATTGAAAGTGGATTGAAAGTTTTTGTTTCATTACTATAATGACATTTTTATTGTCATAATGAAAATTTAAATTTATGAAGGCAATTATTGAAATATGTTGCTTTTATAAAAAAAATTTTTGATTTCATAAATTTAATGGCATACATGTAACATTCGATGCATGAAATTATTAAATCTTACATTTTTTAATTAACAATTAAACATTTCTTTAAGGAAACTATAATTTTGTATTAATTTATGAATATAGTTATGTTTGTATATTGTTTTTTTAAGTTCCCAATTAAAATTTTTTGTTTAACTTGGACAAACTTAAGTTTTCATATATCCAATGAAAATTTTTAACGTAATTACGAAATCTAATGAAGCGATTTTAACGAAAATACTTCATCAAACCTATGAAATTCCATTTAGACAATGAAAATTTTCATTTACCCAAGGAAAACTTTTTTATGAAAATGATTCATTAAATATATGAAGCATTTTTCTCTCAGTGTTGGCACCAAGTTTGTTCATTTCTTTTGAGTTGTTCGAAAGTGAGCGTGTTTTCAACAAACGGACAGACGGACAGACAGACGGACATGGCTAAATCGACTTAGAATTACTCAAGGACCCAGAATATATATACTTTATGGGGAATGACAAACTTAATATACCCTCTTCACAACTAATTGTGGTGGAGGGTATAATAAAATAAACCAAAATTAAAGAAAAATTTCGTTTAAAATACGAAATTTTAAAAACGTAAACAAAACTGTTTTTTTAATGAACATTCATTCGTGTGATTATCAAAATTTAATTAAATAAATGCTAAAGTTATCCACATGTTTGCAATGTTATTGTTTAAGAATTGATATTGTACATTAAAATTGCCTGTGTGTGTGAAATATTAGTAGGTGGTACAATATATTGGATACAATCAAAAGGCTTTTGATTTACTAAATTTCGCAAAAGCAAATATTTTGATATGTCTTGACAACATTGTGCAATGCGCACACGTGTGCTGTGGGTTGAACTTTTGCGACCCGAATTAGCTATTTGATTTCTTTTTATATGACTTTTTTGCGGTCAAAGGTCAGCGAGAACAAGCCCCAAACCACTCGTGAATTACAGGAGAAAAACAGCTACATTTATGCAAAATTTCGACCCCGCCCAGCAACCCAACAGACCAAAACAGAGCAAAATGTAAATGAGTTGTCAAATAAGCTTATCATAAGAGGATTTCCTACAACATGACAACCAATATGATTGCAAATGACTTATTCTCGCAATAGTTTTGTAAGTGTTTTTTTGAGAATGATGTCCCGTTATTTGAATTTTGTATTATTAGTTTCAGCATTTATGTTTTGTTCAAAGAGTGAAGTGCTTTAAAGAGTTTTAAACAGTGCACAATTTAAAAAAAGTAATTAAATCTTCTTCTTCTATCTTCTTCTACATATATAAAAGAGTTGCGTGAGTGACTGACTGACTGACTCATTCATCATCGCCCAGCCCAAACCGCTGAACCTAGAAACTTGAAATTTAGACCAGAGATTGGTCACTCCCCAAATCGATCCACTAACACGGGATTTTTGGAAATTCTAATGTTTAGGGGGTAAAAAAGGATAAAAACGGGAAAATTCGGTAACCTAATATCTTCAATCAAAAAGAGATACAAAAAAATGTAATACTTATTGTTGTTCTTTAGAAAAATAAGCGGACAGGTGTCTGGTACTTTTTTGAAATTCGGCCCTTTTAGGGAGTAAACGGGTAAAACGTGAATTTTGACACCCCATTTATCTTGTGAACCAATAAACTTAGAAACAAAGTTTATACCACATTCGATACTTATCAAAAAAATACGAACACAAATTTGGTACTTTTTCGAAATTCGAACATTTAAGGGGTGAAAATCGTAACTATTTTTGGTACTTTTTTTTACATAACATTTTCCTCCATTCATTGACATATTCGTACTAAATTATGGCCTGCCACTACAATACAGACATTTTTGATGCTTTAATGGGGGAAAAATATAGTACCCAAAAAAGGAAATACGGGAATTTTGATATTTTTCTTAAGCTTTTTGGTTCTACTAAAGTAGCGGGTTAAATGCTAGAATCTAAACATGTTTAAACCTTATCTTATTATCTTATTTTATATAATAGACAAGTAATATTATCGCAAGGGATCTGATTTCATTATTAAACAATTATTAATAAGCCTTTTATAATAGTAATCACAACACTTTTCTAAGCTTACGGTTTATGTTAGTAAGCTTGCTACAAGTTCTTTCTATATCGTTTTGGTTTGTTGGGATGGTATCTTTGTACCAAATTTCATAAGTCGATCGGTTCGGATAAGAGGTACACTACAGTGGTGTGGATATTAATAGCAATCAAAAAACTAAACGAATGTGTTGTTTATTTTATTTAAGTTTTGCGCGTTAATTTTGGATAACCCTTTATAAATTTAAAATTAGAAAAATGTTTCATTTGCTTTCATAGAAAACAGTTAATAATTCATTGAGCGTTAAAATGCACCACAGATTTTTAATGTTAACATTTCATTCTTTCAACGGTCTGAAAGTAAACCACAAAATTTGTTTCAAAGGAAACAAAAATATTAAATAATTAATAAACAAACAAATGGTCTCTCATTAAGTACTACCTATCTTTAAAATTAAATAAAACAATGCACACCGACAAAAAAATAAAAGTTGAATTAAATTAAAAAATCCTGTTATTAACTTAAAATTATTAAACAAATAAATTGTATCAATTAAATATTTTCTGATATTAACAACATTTTCTGCAGTTATGTTTTTGTTAAAAGGGCCATTATTATAACTTGGCGTTAGCTGTTATCCGACAGTTAACAGACGCTTTTTGACAGATAACACATTATTATCTGCCAATTTAATCTTAACTTTAGCTAACTTCAAGTTGTAATAATGGCCCTTAATGTATTTATTTAAAACAAAACAAAATTTCGGAAAATGTAATCATTTGGAAGGATGCAACATGAAAAGATAAATTGCACTTTATAGCAATCAAAACTATTTTATAGCTAAAAAATAATTAGTAATTGCTTGTTTTTAAGACAAAAAACAAAAAATAAAGTTCAAGTTTAATACAGTATACTTTTTGCGAAATAGTATAGTCGTGTAGAACATTAAAAGTTATTAATAAAAAATATGATAATTTTTTCGGATTGTTAAAAAAGTTCACGCAGGGATCGGGTTGAAGTTTGAAAACAACCATTTTATTTCACGGAAATTTTAAAAAATTAACACCTGATATTTGTATATATTCCTATACGTATCACTTAAGTGCTTTTTTGGAATTTATCCACTGCTTTAGATTTAAAAATTTTCGGTTTACAATTCATCGCGGTTTAAAATTTCTTAGAAGGTTTTAGAAATTTGCTATGTTGCGGGCACGATACTTGAGGGAGCCGAAAAAAAATTTTGCGTGGCGGCTACTTAGGAAAACCACTTTGGGAGGAGGTCAACATGAACCTACGACCTCGAGTCCCGGTAAATAAGGTTTTATAATAATGGGGAGGGGCTTTAGAAACCTCAGGGAGACACTACATCCTGGCCCGAGTCCCAGTGTAAATCAATAAAGACATTTTTTTTATGTTTGTCTTTGTCATTGTTTTTTTTTTGTGGGTTTTTTGTTTAGTTGTTTTTTTTTGTTGTATGTAGGTTAGGCTGAAATGAAAAGAAACAAAAATATTAGTTTCAGATTATTTGTAACTGAAACGATACATTTTTACCCTTATTAAGTTCCTCCAGCAGTCCCTCAAAGAGAAAAGGTTACCTGAAAATAGAAAAGATAAGAGAGAAATTAAATATTAATAGAAATACTTACCATGCGTATTTTTTGTATCAAATGAAATTAATAAATACAATAGAAACATATGACACTCAATCATACCAACCTATACATAGTGTCGGTAATGCAGATCAGTGGTACACACCGACAAACTAACAGAGTTGGGTGTTCATTCATAAATTTATGGTAGAATAGAGATATGAAGAGAAACTTATGTTTAAGGAAGCAGACAAAAATAAAGTAGAAAGTATGTTGCTATTTTTGTTGAGAGCCTGGTAAGACAAGGTTAGAAGAGTCCTATTTCAGCTATGGAAAAGAGCGGGATAGCACCAATTGTGGTATACTAGGATGAAAATAAAATTTAAATTGATGCCCTTTTACGGTAATAGTAATGTAGCTGGGAGCTGAGCATGACCGCAGGGATTCAGGGGAATGGAAAACGGAGTATACATAATAATTCAAGGCCAAATAACTGGTGAATAGGAGCAATGAGGGAAAGTATTTAGGATGTAATGCAAAATTAGTTAGTTCTGGTATACATATATGAGTAAATAGGTAACGATCGCATATTAGGTAAAATAAATAGGAAAGATTAAGCGGGCAGAATATTGAAAATGTTTTGTTTATTATTAAAGATCAGGCAAGCAGTATAGTCCGTAAACGAAAATTATTGTTTAAAAAAAGAAATTGTTTTTAAATTAATAAAGTGGAATATTTGTTACAAATTTTAAAATTGGTGAAGTAGAAAAGTTCTGCAATAATAAGTGCTCAGGGCTTAAGCAAGCCAAATTTTGTGAAGATTTTAAAGGAAAGGAAAAACGTAAGTTGAAACAAAAAAAGAATATTTTTTTTTTGGTGAAGAAATTATTTAGGTAACGTTTTTCTTAAATATAGCTGGCTATTCATCCAAGACGGTGGAAGACTGTGAAGCCTTTGGAATACCAAATAGCCAGGTACATCTTTTATGTTAATAAGAGTAAAAATATTTAAAATATCAGCCAGAGAGAAAGCTTAGAAAACGATAAAACCATTATAAAAATCTTAAAAGTGAGTGGCAAATCTTGCATTTAAATACACCAGTTAACAGGAAAATATAAAATAAAGAAATTCTTCAATAAAATTTTAACTGCTCGAGCCTTGGTTAAAAATAAAGTGGAAAACCGTAAAATTAGTCAGTGTAGTTTCTCATTTGTTTATGTATATCTGTATGTAGTGATAAGTTTATTGTATGTATTTTATATAAAATCATAAGTTTCAGTAAAATCAAGTTTTTCTTTAATAGAACTTTCCTTATCAGTAAAGAGAAAAAAAAAAATCCCCCCCAAATATAAGCTTATATCTCGAGTGTTTAAGTTAATCGGTGGTATTTTCTTTATAACCAGACGGATATAAGTCTGTGCAGAAAAGTATCTTCAGAGAGCTCTTTTAGGGTGCTAGGTAATAGATTCGTAATTGAGAAAATTTGAATTTCTTTTTTTGGTACTTTTTGAGATATTGGAATATATGAGGTTGAATATAAAGGACAGGGGAACATTTTGTTAAATTAATAGATTGAAAATAAAGAAAAACTTAAAATAAAAAAAAAAGGAAAAAAAACAAAAAAAAATTTTATAGTAATAAGGATTTTATTTATTGTATTATTATTTTTATTTAGTGTATTTATCTGTCGTGTTCGTATAAAAATAATAAATTATGTAATGTATTGATTTTGATGGAAATTATGAAAAAATCATGGTTTAATAATTTGAGGGCAAAGGAAGTAGTGGATCGGTAAGTGTCGAGGGGGTTCGGACGGCTTTTGGGTCGTAGAATGAAGTGAAAACGGTCGCTTCTACGACAGGTTGGGAGGGCAACACAGGGTATTCCATCTATCCCTGGAATTCGTTTATTGTGGTGTATTTTGTTGTGTTTGAAGTTTCATATCCGGTTATGTTTTTTTTTACGTTTTAAATAAATTTTTCTTGTTCGGTTACGCTGTCGTCAGGAAGGGTTTTAACCACCTGAGGAGTGAACATGAGCTAGTTGGACACCTCGGCGACAAACCGTACCGTAACAACTAAAACATTATTGGCACTATGCCAATAATTTGGTTATAGCCCTAGTATACATATTAGAACTCATACCTCTACATTGTATTTTTTTAATTCGTTGGGGTATATTTTCTCTAAGTGGCGTTTAATATTGGCGGTAGTTGTTTGCTTGGCAATGAACTCCCCATTAACATTAGTTTGGCGCAACATTTGCATTAACGCTTGCTCATTTTTTTTTCAAAAAAACTCCAAAATGGATTGGATGAGATTTTTTAGCTGGAACAAAGTATACTATAAAGTTTGGTTTGTAGTTCACCCAAAACTATAGAGTATCTTACCATTCGCAGAGTATAAATAGAGAGTATTTTTTCCAAATAAAATTTAACCGTAATTTTTGGTTGTATTTTTTCCGTCTTCTACACATATAAACCATTTTTATACACTTAAGCATTTTATTGAGTCATCGCTGTATTTTTTCGTACTAATAATCATAGAGAAAAATAGTTGTATTGCCTTCGTATTATGTATTTTCATAAACAATGATGGCAAATTATAATTTGAAATTATAATAAATAAAAAGTTCGGTGTTCGGTGAAGTTCGGTAAAAACTTTGACCGAACATAATTTTTTGCCGAACTCCGTAACCGAACCCGAACGTTCGGTCGGAAACTAAAATTTTTAATTAAAACTTATTTTATTTTTGATTAAAAGTTTAATAGAACCAAAAATATGAGTGAATTTTTTCTGTGTATGTGTGAAATATCATCGGCATTTTTTATTCGCCTGAAAGACCATTCCATGCCATTATGGAATATAACACGTGCATCCGAAAAGTGCAATTTTTCATGACTCTGACGCATAAATCAGTTTAAATATGACCGATGGCATGTGTTATTATATCTGCTATTTTAGCCTGTACACTACCTACGACTTAACCCCAAGAGGAAAAAGGTATAACGGTGCCAAAACCCACGATCTCGGTAAACAGTTTACATGATTTCCATGTAGAATACCTTTAAATCGTTCGTGCAGACGGTTCATGAATGTGGCACGTAGTGCAGTTCGGTCAATACCTCTTAAGCAACAACCGTACCGTATCGTACCCATTCATTCAGCAATAGGCTGCATTGCATTGTTGTAGATGACTTTTGGATGGAAACTAGGGCCAGTCTTTTTTTTTTTTTTTTTGAAAATTAAATCATATGAACGTTTTGTTGAACACTATTCATCCTTTGTGACTGGGAAAAAGATGCGGAATAAATGACAGCCAAATGCATCAACTTTAAAATTTCGAAAGTTCTTATTGAAAGACTCTTTATTTTCGAATTTGTGTGGAAAAGTTTTTTTTACATCCTCTCCCCCAGACACGTTAGAAAGAGTATGCAAAAAGCCACAAACCTTTAAACAATGTTAGAGAAATTTATAAATTTAATAAATGTTCTTGTTTTAATTTGTTTAAATATTTTGCTAATAAATTGCCAATTAAATAATGGAATTTTAATGAAAGAAAAAAACATTTAAGGCATAATTATGACAAGCAAATATATATAAAATTTATTTTTCGTTTTTAATTACAAAGATTAAGAGTCAAAAATTTTTTGAGTTTGTAAAACGTCAAACAACTTTATTAGGGACAGTACGTTGAAATTCACTTTTCTCAAACGCCAAACAACAGCAAAACCAAAGAAATAAAAAGAAAATGAAGGAGACAAAACAACAATACACTAGTGAAAATTAATTTACAGTGACTTATGTGGAACTGATTAGTCCGGTTAACTCTCAGGCGGTGTTTTAATAATCATCACCGTTATCGATTAAATAATCACAAGTTCAAAAAATCATTTATACCAGAAAGTAGAACGAAAACTATGTTAGCTCTTAAAAAACGCGAAAACCAAATTTCTTACTAAAGTCAAGAAAAAGAAATCGCAAAAAATCAGTAATGGCTAATAAATTAGTGAATGGAAACCAGCGTTTAAGATTTCGTTAAACTTAACTTAAATTTATATGTAGTTTAAACTCAACAACTATAAACCAGTGTACCATGTATAATATGTAGTTTAAAAAATAACATGTGGCAGCACTACGATAAATCTTGTTAAATTCATATGGTCTGTATTGGTGGTTTAAACCAGTGTTCGAAAATAAACACTAAATATCGCTTCTAAGTGTTCGGTTCGGTAGATTTGTGGAAAACACAAACGCTTTTAGTGTAAATCATTAAAACGATAACGTTTCTCTGTTCGTCATCTTTCGAACACAAAATAATCCTATTCTTATCCAACTTAACAAAAAGATGAGAATATTTAATTCCGTTCAGTTATTTTAAAAAACCACAAACTTCATTATGTTCGGTTCAGCTCATTAGTGTTTGTTTGTTTCTGCTGTGCGTAGCGCCCTTTTGGCTTGAAAAAACCCAATATTTTTGACAAACATTATAGCACATTAAAATATGTATAATGTTTGTCTACAGTACATATCACTCACTACAATTGTTCTGTTTTTTAACGATGACCAGAACCCTAATGTTCGGGATCGTCTTAAGGATATTTCACCTTTTTGTGTTACATCCTCCGTGGCAATGGGGTCGTTCCTGGAACCGATACACTGTTAATAAGTGAATGCTACTTGAAAGCGGCACAAAAACTGTCGAAGACAGAGTTCTTTTTGGTCTCTTACTCGAAGTTAAACCTCAGAATTATAAAATTAAGGTGCTAGCGCCCGGCGCAAGCCGGTCTGACTGCTGCTGAGGTCTTTGTTTATTAAGCTTCTTGCGAGAAATTTTTCTGTGTTACAGGTTGATTGTCTTTGCGGAAGCCTTGCCTTTCTAATAGAAGGGATACCATTCAGGAGAGCATGCGCCTGTGGTGTATACCCAAAATCGCGGGTAGGGTGACGTGCTGGTTAAGACTGATCTTCTTAACGGTTTAAGTTCGGTCCATGAAGGGATCTCTATGTTGCTATTCGATACTCAGGGGCATTTGGTGAGTGCATATATTAACTCACTTATGGTTAGGATCCATCATAAAGTTAGGCCAAACAGCAGGTATTCATGTAAATCAAGACCATATTTGCAAAATTTAAAACTCCCCCCTGTTTTTTTAGGGATTATCTTATAAACTGTTCACCTTTTGGTGTTACATCCTCCGGGGGAAATTAGGTTGAGGTCTTTCCTGGATCCGCAGGATGACAAATGACCTATTCTGCTTTGGTTATTAACTTAACCTTGGCGCTTGAATGTACTGGCATTCTTCGGAATCTGATACATTTAAAAATCAGTTAAATGCTACCTCGGTTGCACCAAACTTTGAAAAGACAGGGTTCCTTGGGTCCTGTTGACTTCATTGGGTTTTACCTCAGAACTTAACTCAAAAAGCCCCTTGTTAGTGCAAGCACCGGTCTGACTATTGGCGAGGTCTCCATTAGTATACTACTTGCGATAAATGCTTCCTGTCTTTCAAAATGATTGCCTTAGCGGAAGCCTTGCTTTTTACTTAAAAAGATATAATATCGGGCTGTGTGTGGTGGCTATGGTTTAAGCCCAAAGACGCGGGCAGCGTAACATTCACATGGAAGGCTGATTTTTCATCCTTGTGGGAAAGTTCAGCCTGTGGGCCATCTGTTGCTTTTTAACAGATAGATATTAGATAGCTCCAACTCCTAAACGCGGGTGGTTGTATAAGTTTTGGTGGAGCTTCTTGTGCCACGGCACCAGATCGACTATTGGTTGAGGCCTCCAGTAGGATGATTTTGGCAGGAAAAGTCTTCTGTGGTTCAGAAAGATTTGCTCTGCTAAAGTTTCGCTTTTCCACTTAAAAGATACTTTTGTATAGCCCTATCTCTAATGCAAAGGGCGAGTGCATAATCTTTCCGGGCTATGCACTCAAATTGCTTCCGGGAAAATCAGGAGCAGTGCATACCTGGAATTCGGAAGAGTTCCAAACTGACAGATCTTTTGAGATGGCGGCTGGTATCACTTGTTTTGAAATTATCTGTAGCTAAACAGGATGCAGCATATACTCCAGTATACGCTCCAAGATCGATATTATAAAAAAACAAAGGAAAAAAACCTATACAAACCCATTTCACCTTTAAAGGCTGGTAAAAATAACAATTTTAATTTCAGAAAGTCTCCAGTCCTGTCCATTGTCTAGTATAGAGATAAGTCTAGTCTCTAGTTGAGTTCTCGACATTTTTATTAGTGTATTTTAATAATTGCAACTTGCAACATTTTTAAATACACTTGCCACTCAAAGTATTTACAATCCAATTTTTTCAATCTCTCATTCAGTTCATTTGCCAGTCAGTTCACTTGAACGGATTGTGGGTTAATTGATTTTATGAACAACAACAAACCAGTACGAAGAATAATTACCACAATGAATAACGATTGATTGAGTAATATTTAAAGAACATTCTTGTTTGCTGATGTCCTTTTCCCAGCCCCAAAAAATAAAATATTCAACCGCAAAGTAAAACGGAATGAAACAGAAATTCACCATAATTTTGGTTTTTCTGCTGCTATTTTCTGTAAAGAAAAAAATACCTAAAGAGTGTGGTTTTGACTGAAATACTTTCGGTGTAATTTTGTTTTCTGCTGTTAAAAATTTCAATGGAAAATTTCAATTAAGAAAAAAAAAAAACAATTCTTTAAAAATAGAAATGAAATTGAGACCGGTAGAAATATATCTCTCCCACTCTCTCTACCGGTCCCAATACTTTAGCATAATATTATTAGGTCAAATGGTATTGCTTTTTGTCCTTTTGCTTTTGTTTAAGGGAAAACTGAAACGAAAGGGGTGAATAAGGTTGAAATAATAAAATTGAAGCTGAACAAATTGTCTGTGCGTTAGTAACTATTGTAACGGAATTTAAAAGGAAATCGCTTAAGTGCATAACGAACGGTTGTTACGTTCTATTTAATATTTAAAAAACTTAAACTTTAGTTAGTTAAATGTACTATACAACATGTTTAAATGCTTTTGTTGTTATTCTATTATAAGGACAAACGCATCCTAAAGAAAGATCTTTTTACTGCTATTCTCTGTTTTATTTTATTATCCTGTCAGTTGTGCTTTGTTTTATTCCTGCCCTGATAAGAAACCAGTCAAGCATAAAACCAACCAACTGTTTTAATTTTTACTGCTGCTTTTTTTCTGGCAAAAACTTCACAACAATATCTGTAACCTGCTTCAAGGACTTAGCTATACATCCTTTAGATACACATATGAGTATTTACAATGTTTCACGTAGATTTGCAGGCAAAGGTTCGATATATTATGGAATTTTTTTCTGGTGTTTTGTCATGGATTTTTCTGGTTTATTTATTTTTATGAAAAAAGGATTTTCATGACAATGTTGATACGAATAGGGTTGAGAGAGTATGCAATTGCTTTGGAGTACAATATTCCTTTAAAAGAAAAAAATTTTCAAATTATACGTTTTATCAAAAATCTACAAGAAATTACAATACCAAGCTGTTTTTAAGGTTTAAAGGATAGACTAGCTGGAATGTTCAAGGCTGAATTTTAGAGATTTGGATTAGATTTAAACTTAGTTTAACGAAGTCTGAAACTAGGATATTTTTTAAAAGAAATGTGATTTTTTTTTATTATTATTTTATTAGAGACCAACATTTTAAGCCGTAAAATTTTGTATACAAACTTGGTAATGACGGCACAAATCTGTTTTCAGATTAACTAAACCTAGTTTAACTGAGATCAGCCTAAGTCCATGATTTGTTCGAATTTATTGTTTAGTTGTAGGCCATACCATAGACTACACTAAAGGCTAAATTAATGTCGACCAAATTATAAATAAGAGAATAGACAAATAAGCTTTAAAATAATAGCACAGACTATAGACTTTATTATTGGCTATAGACTGGACTCAAGTAAAGATTCAAACTAACATATTTTATAGTTAAAAAGTACACCCAGAGAAAAAATATGTTTGATTATGGTCAAATCCCATGAAACTATTTTTAAATAAATTTCTAAACATATTCCCCCGTATTCATAAACGATTATTAAATTTAACAGACGTTTATAAAGGAAAATTTTCATACAAAGTTTGTTCTGTAAATCTTTATTGAATTTAAAATATTTTTATTAATACAGGCAATTATGTTTAGTTTAACCATATTATTGTCATTGACAGCCATATTTTGGTTAGTTTAGTCATCCATCAAGAAGCCGCAACTATATTATGGTTTCCTCCGAACATGTTATGGTTAATTATAACTAAAATATGAAGCATGTTGCTCTTGGACAACAGGAAATTTTTTTATTTTTTTTTTTTAAATTATTTAAAACATTTATTTTATACTGGAAGTAGGTGCCTCAGCGCCACTAGGACATTATAGAGGCAAGCTAGCAACTATTTACAAAATTTTTAACATATTCATTGATTTTAAATTAAATTATATAAAAATGAGATAATTCTATAGCAGAAGCATTTCCAAATTTTCTTATAAATATTCTTTTAATCTCTTTTTATAAATTGAGATTGTTTCAGCCTCTTTAACAAATTGTGGTAATTTGTTATATTCCACACTACCCAATTATTGAATTCGCTGTTTTGTAGTTTCTAAGCGACATCTTACTACACTGAGATCAGTGCGGTGAAATTATGATGACCGATTTCCAATCGGATACTGTGATATCCTATGTTATGCAATACTTTATAAACATAAATTAGTAACTGCAGTCTATGAAGGCCGAAAATAGGCATAATACCTTTAGCAATGTTTTTATATAAGTTATATCTGGGAAGGTTATATATCAGCTTCAATGCCTTATTTTGAAATACTTGCAAAGATTTTAGATCGGAGTTCCTTTTATGTCCATATATATTAACAAGGTAATTCAGATGGCTTTGAATTAAAGATTGATAGATAAGCAGCTTTGTATGTCTATCGAGTTTGTTTCTCATCTTATATAAATATCCAATGGCCGATGATAATTTACGTTTTAGTTGATCTATATGCGACTTCCAGGATAGGTTGTTCTGTATATGGATCCCAAGGTACTTAATGACGGAAACCTCTTCTAGTTCTTTACCATTAACAAAAATTACACAATTTTGATCAATACGATTTGACTGCGCTTTAAACCGAATGAACTTTGTTTTAGTAGCATTCAGTACCAGTTTGTTAAGTCGTGCATATTCAGATATAAACTGCGCATCTCTTTCAGCATATGTTTTTAATACTAGTTCATTCTTATATGGGCATAATAAACATAGGTCATCGGCGTACAAAAATATTTTCCCGGTAAGTCCAAGGTTGTTGATATCATTAAGGTATAATTTGAATAACAACGGTCCCAAAACACTACCTTGAGGCACACCACACACAACATCTTGTATTGAACTTTGACTTGTATTTATTTTAACATATTGTTTTCTGTTTTCGAGGTAGCTCTTAAATAACTCCAACTCTTGGCCACGAATACCATAAAAAGGTAATTTTTCACATAAAATTACATGGTCTACAAGATCAAATGCTTTTGAAAAATCGTAAAAAATACCTCCAACGCCAGAAAACCCTCTGTCTAGTCCATCGCACACATAATTCACGACATTGATTACTGCTTCCTCGGTACAATTGTTAATTTTAATACAAATTATGGGCATATTTAAACATATTAATGTTTAGAGGCAACTATTATATGGTTATGGCTTATATTTCCCGCTTTCCCGGGATTTTTGTTGCGGGATCCCGGGAAATAAAGAGTTCCTCATAGTTTCAGAAAACAGCTATATATACTTTGCACTTTAGTTTTCTATTCTCTAAAAATTAGCATCTTTTGATGGGTTGTCAACTAGATCAGTTACAAGAAGTGAGTACATTCGTAAATCAATGTCTACTGATGCATTAAATTTAATAAAAGCAGAATGGGCAGTGCAGCAGTTGATAATTAATAAATTAAGTAAAGTGAAGTGAAGTGAAGAGTTTATAAAGAACATAAATTTAAAATAAGATGCAGTCAGTAAATTTTCATTGTCCATGGACAAGTCTTAAAAATAGGAGATACCTAAACATATCGCTCCTTTATTGCAACAAAGGCATATCCACAAAAAAAATCGAGCTATAACTTCGGATCAGTTTGGGATACAATACTGATTTTTTGTTACGAGAAGGTATGAAGGAAATTTTTAATTCCTTGAGATATAACTATTTTGCAATAAAGAAGCGATGATATGTTTAAAGGGTGATAAACACAAATTTGTTTAATTTTGTGACGGCTTATATACCCGGGAAGTGCGGGGAAACCGAAATAAAAAGCAAGTGAGAGTGCTATATTCGGCTCTGCCGAATCTTATATACCCTTCACCATTGTACGAGCAGAATACATAGCAACTAAATAATTTTTACATATACATACATAATTACAATACTTAAAACTTCATTATAAATGAAATTTAAAAAGCGAAAACTGGTAAATATTTGTTATAAATCGTTTTCAGAACATAAAAAAATAAAAATATTAAAAAAAAATTTTCTTTTTAAAAAACCAAGATTCGAACCAGCGAACTCTCAGTTTCTAACTTAACACACCCTCTAGACAACTGAACCATGAAGGAACGTTGTTTAAATATCATTAAAATGAAATATGGACCGTTTACTGTTCACAACTCACACGACAACCGGATTTGAACTTCACTTTTCATAAGGACCCAGAATATATATACTTTATAGGGTATAGGATAAATTATAAATGTAGAAATTACAAGCGGAATGACAAAGTAATATATGGGTAATTCCAAAGTGTTGAACGTGCAATAACATTTTAAGCAAAATATATTTTTACGTTTTCTTAACCCTCAAATTATAGCACTAAGAAAGCACTGTTATCTATGCTAAAGCTTATGGAGGCCGCGATTCTAGGTCAAAGATAATGGCAAAAGAAGTAGCGGTTCGAACGTGAAAAAAAACAGAAGTAGTTTTTTTTGGCCAGGTATAAAAAGGCATAATTCAGCGAAACCGTGCACAAGTTTTTAGTCCAACTACTTTCAGAATTTTACGTAGCAATGTAACATTAAAATGTCTTTGTTTGATTCCAAAATCTTCTGTATTTTCTTTTTTTTAAGCCAAAATCTGGGTCGATACGTGACATTTCGAACGTGAAATTTTTTCCGTAATAATTAAACTGAATAATGGTTAAAATAAAATAAAAATTTACCGTTAATCCGAATAACATATTTCTCTTTGAACTCTTCCTTAGATTACAGACCGTGTAAGAACATTTTTTTGGAATAATTTTTATCAAATATCACCTCTTTTAATTAAGAAAGATAAATATTAAAGAAAGAATACAATAAAAAATTCTCAGATAAAGATAAATATTAAAGAAAGCATACAATAAAAAATTCTCAAAAATAAGAAATTAATTACGTTTGCACAACTTTGCAGTCTGATTGTTCATCTAGGTGAACAAATTTATGGGTAAATTTATAAAATTAGTAAAATCTAAATATTTCTCTATAACAATATCGTAAAATAATCAGCTTTTAATAACTTTTAAATTTTCGGTCACGGAGGACCTTTTGACGGAAATACCCATATACCCTTTTACCAGTCAAAAAATTCAGGTTCAATTTATAAAATTTTTGATATTTTTTGAATGCGAGGTACCACGCCCACTTGTCCAATCCCGCCCACATTTTGTGCGATGGTCTGTATTTATAACGTAAATGTTTGTACCTAATTTGGAAACTTTGGCTCTTGCCGTTCTCCAGATATACAGAAGGGATTTTCGGAAAAAATTAGAGCTAGTCGTGGTTTTTTGGTCATATCTCAGCCATTTGTGGACCGATCTTGCTGAATTTCAATAGCAAGAAATGGAAGACTAAATGTGATATAAATGTAAAACAACCTAGTCGCTGTCATGTCTGGAATCTCCGGAAAACACATATCAAAAGTAAGACGGACAGACGGACGGATATACGGACATACGGACATACGGACAGACAGACGTACATCGTTAAAACAACTTCTTTCCTCATAAGTACCCAGAATATATATACTTTATAGGGTCTAAGATCAATATTAATATTATTATTTTATTTTATTATTTTTCCACCTGTGGTGAAGGGTATAAAAACTATCGAAACTCGTATAAGATACTAGAACACACAATTTTAAAAACACATTGTCCTAACGATTACAGATGGATCTTGTAAAAAGAAGTCCGGTTGATGCTATTTTTTGCATTAACCTTGACATACATTTGACTGACATAGACGTAGTTTATAATAAAGAAAAAATGGTTACTGATTGTGAATAAGAACCATGTAAGAACTTTAAACTTTTGCACTTTAAACTATTTATCCAATCTCGGGATGAGAGTGAACGAAATTTTTCGGAAACATGGTAATTAGTAAATAAAATCTGAAATATACTTTTTTGTCGGCTTCCGAAACGCATTAAGTGTGTCTGAATTTTTTTTCCCAAGTTGTTAAAAATGTTAATATTTTTATTTATTTTAAATATTTTATCTCTTTTAAGAATTAACTTTTTGATCTCATAACTTAAGTACCACAATTTTTGTTTGTTTTTATTATTGTTTTATGAATTAAATTGTTATGTTTATGTTATAGTTTTATCTTGTATCTAGAGCATAATAATACGGAATTTATATATAAAAGCGTAAGGTTATAATAATTCAATTTCCTCTTTCAATCTTCAATTAATTTTTGTAGTGTTTAAGTATTTCTTTTACTTACTTTGTAAACAAGTTCCTTCATGCTTTAAAAAAAAAAGTTTTTTTCATTAATTTAAAACAAATTTATTTTGTATTATTTATATGGAGCGGGATCCCGGGAAATTCTAAAGAATTCCTTGCGTCGAATATTATCTAGATCAGAGCTCAGCAATGAGTAGTGAAAAGTGAGTAGAGCTAAGTCATGACTCATAAATATTTGTACTTATACGCACTCATACTTATTCCAATGTTATTCAAACTCATATTCACTCAAAAGTTTCATTTTATTCATCGTACTCATACTTAGCAACATTTATAGTGGTTGATTTAGAACAAGGCGAATTCATTTTTCAGGTGGCGTTGAAAGCACAGCTGTGCTACTTTTTTTTTAAATTAGAGAGAGGAATGTCAAAAGTTACTTGTGTTTTTGACATATCGGCCAACGAAAGCAGCAACAAAATACATTGTTGTGTTTTTGGTGTTGTTACTTGTTGTAGTATCGACACCACCGTTTACATGAATTCGCCTTGATTTAGAATCTACGCAACTCAATGTGTATAGGCGAAGCAAAATGCGAGGCTGCCAGATTTGTCCCCGAAATAGCAAAGTGACGATTGGGCAATTACAGTTTACTAAAGTTACATGTATGAAGTGGATGATTTTTCGGCAAATGATCTGGCTGCGCTGACTATTAAGTTGTGTGTTTTATCTGTTGTGTTAAAACGGCAAATGGATGAGCTAAACGCTTTGAATCATTGTGAGTATTGTAAGTATTTTCTTGAAACTATTAATCAAGCTGAGGTCATCTATGAGTATGCGTATAATGTCGACGTCGCACTCATAAATATTAATCTTGTGAGTATGAGTGAATCAGAGTACTTTAGTTTAAATGATTTCTGCGCACTTATGCCTACAATTGCATGAGTCAGTATGAGTAGCGGAAAATCGATTCATTGCTGATCAAGATATCTATTGATTTTTTCTAGATATTTTGATAACAAAAAAGTGATCGTCGCGAAATTTTATTTCAATGCCAATATTTGTAATTTAAAGCTGTTACATGTTCAATGTTAAATAAAGGGTGGTTAAATTTTAAGGGCCGATATTGTTTTAAATAAAACACAAATTATTTAGGAAATTATTGTCGTTTCTTTTTATTATGATAGTATTCGGCGGCACACCTCCATCCGATGGTCCAAGTTTTCGATAACGCTGAGGCATTACTGAGGTTCTATGCTGTTAATGTGCCGAATTATCTCATCCTTTAGCTCTTGAATTGTTGCTCGACGTTGTCGACTTTCATTCAAATAACACCAAAGAAAGAAGTTCAACAAAGTCAAATCGCCACCAGGTGAGATAACACGGCCATTGAGTTTGTCGTGCAAAAGGGCCATTGGTTCATTAGCTGTGTGGCAAGTGGCACCGTCCTGTTAAAACCACATATCGTCCACATCCATATCATCCAATTCGGGCCATAAAAAGTTCGTTTTCATCTCAAGATAGCAAACACCTTTCACAGTAACCGCCTGACTGGCCTCATTTTGGAACAAATACGGCCCGATGAAGCTAAAACGATACGCGTGTTTTATATCTGATATTGTGTAATAAAAAAGCTTTTTTCGGGAGCCATCGTCAAAAAAAAAATTTAAGATGATTAAGGTTAAAATAATAACAATTTGGGACAACTTTGTTCTTCATAATAAGACTAAGACTCTATAATGGAAATTTTTATGGGGACTTTGTGAAATTATGGACCGATTTTGGCCATTTTCAATAGTCTTCGACAGTTAAAACGTATGTATCAAATTTTATTAAATTGTCTTTAAAATTGCGACATTTACTTTGCGCACAAGCTAGACGGACGGACATCGTTAGATAGACTCAGATTGATTATGTGTCTCATCTTTATCGAAATCTAAGAGTCCATCTGAATCCATTTATTTTCAAGCTTTTGCGTTAATCAAGATGAAAATGTTTTTTTTTTAACAAACAGTGGTAAAGACTGTAAAATTCTTGGATCAACAATATGCTGAAATCGTAAAAATTGTATCACTGAAATCAAATCCTTTTATTATTTGTTTTAAAAGGAAAAAATTTTAAATTGTACCAGCTCTATACCTTAAGGAAATTACCCACGCTCTACTGTAAAAATTACACCTAATTCGGGAAACTATTCACAAAATGGCAACACTGCTTAAGACCCACATAACAAACTTCAAATAAATTATAATTTCCCACTACATAATATCTTTTTTTTTTTGGTTTAATAAACTGTTGCTACAGTCTGGACTATTTTAATTTCAATTATTTACTGCACAATTTTATTAACTTTTGTATTTTTTAATTGACATTTTTATCGTTTATTTATAATTTGATTTAATTAAATGTCATTGGCAACATGTTTTCTTTTTTGTCTGGCTGGTTTTAGTAGGCGTATTACTGATTAAATCACTAATTAAATGAGTATTTAATATTTCTCATATGCTTGAGGATGTTGTATTAAATGCAGGGAGAGAAAAATTTTGTTTTTGTTAAATAATAAAACAGTTTTAAAGATTTTCTTTAATAAAATGAAAAGTATGTGAATTTATTTATTTTTTTTGGTGTTCATTTTGTTGATTAAAATTTAACTTAAGCCTGTTTAATAAAATACGTACATTTTTTTCTGTTTTACTTAAAAGCAATTTCATTTAGAATTATATGAAACTTAGCAACACAATTACATACATGTGCAACACGTTGGAACCACAAAAAGATATTAAAAACGAGATTGAAGGAAATAACAACCGAAAAGTACAAATCCCTGTATCCATCATCGGATATGTTTTGTGTCAAATGCAAACGGGTATTACAAACAAAATCATCCAACTAAACGTGCGCAACAAATTGACAATTACACACACTGGGAATGTGTGGGTGTGTATGTGTGCGTGTATGTGTGTGTTGTGTTGCCAACAATACAATCATTGCTAGTGGTTAAAGTGCCCTGCAGGCAATTCAGTTAACTTTCAATTAATTTAAAGCTAACTATTTCTCAAGTAGTGGTGGTTCACAATTGGATTACTTTTATATGTAATTAACTAACTTTTTTAACATTGCGATGTCCTAGGAAGTAGTCAATTGTCCGACTCTGCATTACTTTCAGTTAACTTAAAAGTTAACTTTTTGTAGCTACCCAGCAAAAACTTTATAAAAATATATAGTTACACAAAGTCAATAAAGTAAATTTTTTTTTATTTTTTTTAATTTTTTTTTTTATTTTTTTTAATTTTTTTTTTTTTTTATTTTTTCTTATTTTATTTTACTTTATTTTATTTTTTATTTTTTTTTCTGTCTCTGGTGGGATTCGATCCCGCAACCTCGGTGCTGATAGACTAGCTCGCTACCAGCTAGTCTACCGGGGCAGTATAGTTTTTGTATTAAAAAACTATGTTTTTTGACTATAATGACTATAATGACATTTTGTTTGTTAATCGACTTGGCTCTCTCTACTTAAAATATACAGTGTTTGTATACACTTTGGTTAATGTTAATTTTCCATTGCTTAGTTGTTGGCTTTAAGTTAGTCTATACAAGCTAACTTAAAGTTGGCTTTTTTTGTAGTTAGCTACTCATTTGCCGGCAGGGTGGTTTTAGCATTAAGGCCTTAAACATGAAATAAAATGGTCTCTCCTTTCCATTCCAAGTGAATAAAGGCTTTAAATAGCTGTTTATTAACCTTTTCGTGCACTGGTTGTGCATATGTATACAACAAAACTGTTTGAAGCAAATTTCTAATTTCTAACAGCAAACTTTTGCAAAACAAAGTATTTTAAAAAATAAAATTTTCTTGTCCATTTTTCAGCTTTGCTTTAAATTTGCACATCAGCAAATAAGTTTTGGCTGACACTATGAAAGTTTTCTTGCTAAAAGTCTGACTTCCTAAGTTAAAGGGAAGACAATAAAACACCCTTATCGTGGTTGGCTAATTGAAAATACGCCTGCAACTGTTTGGTAATAGATTAAAGGAAATAAGTTCGTGTTCTCTTTAATATAATGCAAAACAGTCGCAGGCGTATTTTAAATTCGCCAACCACGATAAGGGTGAATCGCATGTTCTCTCCTTCCCTCGCACAAATAAACTTGGATTTCCTAAAAGAAAACTTCCATAGTGTGAACTAAGACTTTTTGCATTTATACCCACACCACAATAGTGGAGAGGGTATTATGCATTTGAGCTGATGTGTACGACGCCAGAAAATATTGGTCCTATACCCACCTCAAAATCACTTCTGAGTCGAACTAACGATGTCCGTCCGGATGGCTGGCTGGCTGGCTGTCCATGTAACCTTGTGCACAAAGTACAGGTCGCAATTTTGGAGATAATTTAATCAAATTTCAATCAAATATTTTCTTATTGGCACAAGGACCAAGCCCATTGAAAATGGGCTGAATCGTAGGACCGGAAGATAGGGGGCAATTTCTTCCTCTCAGAAACTATCAAACTGATTTTAATGAAATTTTAAACATAGATAGGCCCATATCTATATGGACACAAAAGGTATGAATGTGTAAAAAATAGGACCACGAGGGGAGATAGGGGCAATTTCTGCCTCTCAACCCGATTTGAATGAAATTTAAAACATAAATAGATCCATATCTATATAGACACATAAGCTATACATTTTTTCAAAAATAGGACCACAAGGGGAAGTATTGGGCAATTTCTGCCTCTCACAAACTTTTAAACCGATTTTCATTAAGTTTATAAACATAGATAAATCCATATTTATATGGACACATAAGCATGATGTGTGTTTTAAATACTGTGGTGTAGGGTATCATATGGTCGGGCTTGACCGACTATAATTTCTTACTTGTTCATATTTAAGTTTAAAAAAAAAATAAAACTGCCACAAAGACTTTTGGTACATGAAAGGGTTAAAAAGCCACGTTTTTTGTAACCCATTCCTAATTACATTTTGCAATTAATTAAATAATAAAAATTTGTGTAAAAAAAGATTTTCAATTACAATGTTTTAATTTTAAGTAGAGCAAATCAAAGCTTAAAAATTATGTAATTAAAATAAAAAAAAAATGTTTTATTAAAATTAAAAAAAAAAATAAATAATAATTACCATTACATTACATTTTACATTACATTTTAAAATGCAATATTTCGCATTAAAAAATCTTTCATCAAAAAATAATTTATTTAAAAAGAGTTACTTGTAATACAAAAAAATTTTAATTACAAATAAAAGGAATTTGTAATTAAAAATGTTAATAACAATTACGCGGAATTTGTAATTAACATTTTATATTTCATTTAATAAGATATGCATATCCTTGATAACGTTACATACAATTCTTTTTATTAATCACATTTAAGTACAAATATATAAAAAAAAAAAACAATTAAAATTGTAATTACTAATAAAATGTCGTCATTAGGCAAATTTCAATTATTTTTTATCGTTTAAGTACAACTATGCTCAATATGTACTTAAAAGAATTCATTTACAAGTACAGTGTAGCCTCGTTGAACGTAACCCTCGATTTGAGCAACCCCTAGCTTAACGCAAGACCCAATTTCGTAACATTGGTGACTCTGTTAACGCAACTATTCAAAAAACAAAGCCTCGATTAACGCAACTTTGCAAAAGCAAAAAAAGGAAAGGCTTTTTTTGTTTTTTTTTTTTTGTTTAGTTTGGTTTTTGATAAATAAATTCAAAACTAAAACGTGTGTATGTAAAATCTTATGCTTAAGTGCAAAAGGCTTTTTGATTTACCGTTATTTTAAGAATGACAAATATTTTGTGCGTATTATGTACTTCTGTTTTTGAAATCAATTAAGTTTAGAAACTTCTTTGTTTATGAGTGGTTCTTTCGTCGAAAAAACAAAAATAACTCGATAACAACCATATTAACAATAATTGAATGTGTATTTTATTAATCTTTTATTAGATGTATATTTTGTTTTTCTGCTTTTATTCTTTATTTCAATCAAATAAATACGATTATTAAAAGCAAACCTTAGTTTGTTTTTATACCCTCCACCACAATTAGTTGTGAAGAGGGTATATTAAGTTTGTCATTCCGTGTGAAACTTTTTTATTATTCATCTCAGACCCCATAAAGTATATATGTATATTTTGGGTCCTTGAGTAATTCTAAGTCGATTAAGCCATGTCCGTCTGTCTGTCCGTCTGTTGAAAACACGCTCATTTTCGAACAACTCAAAAGAAATGAACAAACTTGGTGCCAAATTGCAAACCTTAGTTTGTTTTTATACCCTCCACCACAATTAGTTGTGAAGAGGGTATATTAAGTTTGTCATTCCTTGTGAAACTTTTTTATTATTCATCTCAGACCCCATAAAGTAAATATGTATATTTTGGGTCCTTGAGTAATTCTAAGTCGATTAAGCCATATCCTTCTATCTGTCCGTCTGTCCGTCTGTTGAAAACACGCTCACTTTCGAACAACTCAAAAGAAATGAACAAACTTGGTGCCAAATTGCTTGTAGTTATCCTAAGCAGTTTGGGATTGAAATCCAGCAAAATCGCTTCAGTAGGTACCAGAGCTATGAATCAAAATGTGGAACCACCACCTAAAAAAATTGATAATTTTGTTACAAAAAATAACATAAATGCTGGAACAAGGCACTTTTTTTGCAAAAATTTCTTTTATTTGACTGAAAATCACGCTGGTAAATTTCGTGATGATCCGTCTATAATTTACCCTAAGCCCCATATAAACAATACTCCCGGAAAACAGTTAAGTCGCCTAAAACCATAATTAATAACAAATCGTCACAGTTTAAGATCATCATACAGATATTACTCCTTAAACATTCGAACTGTCGGTGGAGGGTATCAAAGATTCGGCACAGCCGAATATAGCACTCTAACATGTTTTTTTTATAAGATTCTTGATTGGTTTAAAATAAGCTTTTAAATAGAAAAATATGAGTAGAACTTTGTGGCTTGGTTTGCGCAACAACGCGGTTATCGGAACAGCCAACAATTTCTATTGGTTGCTTTCACCGAGGTTACACTGCATAATTAAAAGTTTCAATTCCAATGATTTGTAATTGAATTTGCCTGATATCTATTACATAAGTTGCAATTTAATAAAAAAAAATTGCGTATTGATGATACCTACGATAGATGTTACCATTACAGAAATGTAATCGAGACCCCAACATCTGTGCTAAGAAATCATACACTGCTAGCAAAAGATGTTTTTTGACATCAGTACTACGACAAGTGTCGTTGTTTTGACCCCATGAAACTTTTAATCATTGTGATGTCAGCATCAACATCAGTTGGCCAAATCTTTATCAAGGTCAAACATTTAAATTATTTCACCAATCGGATGACAAATCGGCATACCAGAAATTACGAATCGGAAATCAGCTTAATAAAAAAATGTCAGCAGTGCGATAACTCAGTAAAATCGGAGAAAGGGTGCATTAGGCTCAATTTAAAGACAAACTGTCAAACAAACTGACTAACTGTAAATTCAGTCATTGGAATTAACTTAAGTCAAAGTCATAGATTATTAATATTCACTAACTCGTTAAACATGTTTGTTTCACTTTTGTTTTGTCAATTAAAAGACACAAGCAGCAAGCAAAATATGGTTTTTGTGAAAATTTGATGTTGTTAACTAGATAGTTTTCAAAAATAGAGTATGGGAATTTTTGCTTCTTATTTGACTTTTTTAACATGACAATAATGTATGTTTTTCTTCTTGTAGTGTTGTTTTTTCTACACAAAACAAGGAAATTGTAATCAGGGTTTAAAAAGCTGCAGTCAAAATCAAAAAAATGCTTTTTCTTCCACTTTCTGATTTTTCATTAGACAAAAATAAACCGTTGCTTTTACTTCTGATTCATTAAATGAAAACAGTCGCAGTGAAGGCAAAAGCAAAAAACGAAAAGTTGCACACAGCAAAGAACATCGGCAGCCGACATGTTCGAAAGTGTTTGGTTGGACAGACTGAAACTTTTAATAAATCCCGAAGTTAACGAAGATGGGACGTTGTGTTCATTGTATGTATATGAAAACGATAATGTATTTAAAGTTTTATTTAATTTCAAAAAATTAAAAAGATTTGTTAAGCTTAAAAATAAATAAATATGTATGTATAAATTTATGTATTTATGTACGCGTGTATTATTTTAAAAAAAATATGGAAAACAAGAACACAAACGCAAAGTCCCATCTTCGTTAACTACGGGATTTTTTAAAAGTTTCAGTCGGTCAAACCAAACACTTCCGAACATGTTGACTGCCGGTGTTCTTTGTTGTGTACAACATTTCGTTTTTTGCTTTTGCCTTCACTGCGACTGTTTTCATTTAATGAATCAGAAGTAAAGGCAACAGTTTATTTTGTCCAATGACAAATGAAGATGTCGAAGTTACAGCACAATCTTATGACTTTTACTATCTCAACTGCAGCTTTTTAAACGCTGATTGTAATAGCCTTCTTTTGTAGTGTTGCTGTTGTTGTTTTTACAACAAACTTTTACAAGCACACGTGTATGCCTTATTAAACTGCTTACACTTTTCGCTCTCATTCTTTTTGATGTGGATGCCAAATGTGAAGATTAAATGTCATCAATATGAATGTTATTCGTTGTATAAAGTTTTTTTTGCATAGATTTTCATATAAATCGAATGTGTATTCTAAGTCAAATTACAATTTGTAAAACTTTCATACTTCAAAAGTCTTATTCCTTCAATATTTTCCAGGAATATTTTCTTTAATTCGACTAAAATGAAAATGAGAAATAAATTTCCAGATTCTATTAGTTTTTTTTTTTTTTTGTTTGCTTTAACTACGAATGAAATGACAAACAAAAATAGTGGGTAAAACAATGAAATTTTTCCTAAAACACACTTTCAAAACATTTAACATTACTAAGTTTTTTTTTTATCTATATTTTATTTGATAATGATAGACAAAATGTGGCATCGAATTGATGTCACTTTAGTCACAGCATAGATAACGCATAAAGTATGACAAAATTTTGTAATGACGTTTGTCATTGGATTTATTTCACTTTTTGCCTCATTGATGCCATTTGTAATAACACTGATGCCTTAATTGTGATGGATTAGGGAATCTTTGATTTTAAGATGCGTTTTTCTATGAGTGTATAGCGCATTTTATTGTTATAATGGGTGATTTTTTAGCTATTATCTCTTTGGCAACACTGGTTTAAACAGCTGACGCACGTTTCGTGTTTTGTTTCACTGTCAAGCATCTTCAGTTTGGTCTATTATTTAACCATGAATCGTCTTACAAACGAACAACGCTTGCAAATTATTGAATTTTACTATCAAAATGCGTGCCCTGTTAAGAAACTTCATCGCGCGATTCTTGTGTTCAGCGACGAAGCTCATTTTTGGCTCAATGGGTACGTTAATAGGCAGAATTGTCGATTTTGGAGTGAAGATCAGCCAGAAGCATTGCAAAAGCTACCAATGCATCCAGAAAAAGTCACAGTTTGGTGCGGTTTATGGGCTGGTGGTGTCATTGGACCGTACTTCTTCAAAGATGATGCGAATCGTAACGTTACGTTACGTTATGCATTTCATGCATTTTTCTGAATCTAATGTGTTTTTTTAAACGTAAAATTAAAAAAAATTACACTTATTGGTAATTAAAAGAAAAGTCAATTACAATAATAACTTCGAGAATATGTTAAATAAGGTAAAGTGCAACATTTTCAATTACAATTACGAACAATTTGTAATTTGTTTTCAAAATTATATAAAATGAAAAGTAGATTTGCTCGAAATATAATTCCGAAGAGAATTATGGTAAAAAAAATTTTATTGAAACTGTTATTAAGACTTGCAAGTCCGGTTACAGGGCCCTTCTTCATTTTCAATTACAATTAGGAACAATTTGTAATTTGTTTTCAAAATAATATAAAATTATAAGTAAATTTTCGCGAAATATAACTCCAAATAGAATTAATGCAAATAAAAGTATTGAAACTGTTATTAAGACTTGCAAGTCCGGTTGCATAACACATGTATTGGCTCTAGTTTTCGAGATATACCGTTATTTCGAAAATGGAATAGGTAGCACAACATATATTCGCGTAACGCGTATTGAAATTACTAAAAAAAACCGAAATTCCGCAATAAAATTTCCTTTAAAAAAAGTAAATTAAAAAAAAAAAAAAATAATTTTTTGGCCAAAATTTCGAAATTTAGGTTTTTTTAAAAATTCATAAAAAATTTAAAAAGTGCAACTAGGCTTCTAAGACATATAAAAAACGAAGCTGCAAACAAAACAAGCCATAAATGATTAAAATCTGTTACCAACTATTGATTTTATTCACAAAAGTCGAAAATTTTAATTAATTTAAGAATTTCATAAAACGCAATAATTGTATGGGAGCCCTCCTAAAAAGTGGTGAGAAGGGGAAAGTATGTCTCGAGATAATGTTAAGGACAAAAAACTAATGGAGCTCGGTCATACATTTTATCTCCCAAGCGGCGATTCCTTGTCAGTTATGGGACTTTTTTTTCAATATATTTCTAATCTGTATTGACTATTTTGTATGGGAGCCTCCTTAAGGAATGGAGAAAGCGGGTAGGTTTGTTTCTAAAAAAGGCAGTGTTAAAGGAAATTTATATCTTTAAAATTATTTAGAGAGGCCTTGTTTAATAAAGGCCTTAACCTTTTGTATTTGTTTTTCTGCTTTTACCAAAATATCTACAATTACAGATCATATATTTCCACATGCGAACGTCTTAACGTCATTCAACATTTTTGTTTTTTTTTATATTTTTTAGAATTTATTGTTCACTTTCATGATTTTTTTTTTTGTTTAAATTTTTCATCTGTAAGGGGATAAATAAACAGAAGCAAAATAAATTTAATTTAAAGCTTTTTAACAAAAATTTTTTAACAAGAAGTTGTTTCCCTTTTTTATTAGTCCTTGACTCTCCTGAGTGGGCTTAATGTTAACAAAGATTTTTTTTAATAATTCTAAATGTAATTTGTTAAAAATGTTTAAATATTAATAAATTCTTAAGTGAAAAGGCAACTCAGTATTATTATAAGATATTTATTTTTATTTTCCCAGTAGTCAACTGAGAAAGAAATAATCTATTCGTTTAAGAACTAAAAGGGAAAATTTGTAATGCTTCAATGAAATTGCAAAAAAAAAGAAAAAAAAATCAATATAAAAAACTAAAAATTAATAAACATTCTTAAATGAATTGTAGATTTTTAGAAAATAGTGTTATTTTTAAGCGCGCAACCAAAGGGATGGGAGTTCATAACCCCCACTAAAAAAAGTTTAATGTTGCAACGTATTCACATATGATTTTTTTGTATTTATATTCGTAAGTGTAGCATTGCAGAAATTTCATTTTCCTCTCTCAGGAGAGTTTAAGCTTGGCTTACGGTATCAATTGCAAAAGACCCCGCTCCACCTAACTGGAATTGGACTTCTCTACGTTCACAAAGTCCAACCGATTCAAGTTGACGAATTGACAACTCGTTTTACGAGAAGAAAGAAAGAAAAATTAAAATCAAAAAAGATAAACTCACTCTTTATTGTTGTTGTTTTTGTTTAAGCTTTATTATTGTTACAAGTAAAACTGGTGTTTATAATTCTTATTCGCTTAACAGTTTTATTTTTATAATATCTTTAGTTTTTCTGAAATCTTTGGATAGTTTCCTGATGATCTGGCCTAAGCAACCAATGAATGTCGCATAGGAATAGCTTATCCCATCCACAATAAATTTCAGTTTATCAATAGTATGAAATGGGAATTAAGCACATTTAAACGAACTCAAATTTGGTTGGATTTACCCACTGAACTGAAGTTGACTCAAGTTTTTTTTTTTTTTAATTAAAAATTTGGGCATTTTTTTTTTTAATTAATAAAATGTTTGAAATAAAACAAAATTATCAAAAAGTAATTTCAATTTTTGGGAATAAAAAATTTTAATTTCAAAAGATTTTGTTATTTGTGCTTAATTCCCAGTTTTTATTCTTGATAAAAAACACTTGAAATTTATTGTTGATGGGATAAGCTATTCCTATGCATTTCACTGGTTGCTTAGGCCAGATCATCAGGAAACTTCATCCATAAAGATTTTAGACAAACTAAAGATATTAAACCAAATAAAACTGTTAAACGTATAAGACTTATAGCAACAGTTTTACTTGTAACAATATCAAAGCTTGAACAAAATACATCAACAATAAAAAAGTGGGTTTATCTCGTCTTACACTCCCCACTACAATTAGTTGAAATTCTCTCAACATTAATTGTAGTTGTAAGTAGGTTAAGAAAAACAAAATAAAAAACAAACAACAACTTACAAAAGATGTTGTCAATTAAGTGTTTTTTTAGGCCGTGCACTTGCCTGTTTATTATCAAAAAGTAATTTCAATTTTTGGGAATAAAAAATTTTAATTTCAAAAGATTTTGTTATTTGTGCTTAATTCCCAGTTTTTATTCTTGATAAAAAACACTTGAAATTTATTGTTGATGGGATAAGCTATTCCTATGCATTTCACTGGTTGCTTAGGCCAGATCATCAGGAAACTTCATCCATAAAGATTTTAGACAAACTAAAGATATTAAACCAAATAAAACTGTTAAACGTATAAGACTTATAGCAACAGTTTTACTTGTAACAATATCAAAGCTTGAACAAAATACATCAACAATAAAAAAGTGGGTTTATCTCGTCTTACACTCCCCACTACAATTAGTTGAAATTCTCTCAACATTAATTGTAGTTGTAAGTAGGTTAAGAAAAACAAAATAAAAAACAAACAACAACTTACAAAAGATGTTGTCAATTAAGTGTTTTTTTAGGCCGTGCACTTGCCTGTTTATTATCAAAAAGTAATTTCAATTTTTGGGAATAAAAAATTTTTTTAATTTCAAAAGATTTTGTTATTTGTGCTTAATTCCCAGTTTTTATTCTTGATAAAAAACACTTGAAATTTATTGTTGATGGGATAAGCTATTCCTATGCATTTCACTGGTTGCTTAGGCCAGATCATCAGGAAACTTCATCCATAAAGATTTTAGACAAACTAAAGATATTAAACCAAATAAAACTGTTAAACGTATAAGACTTATAGCAACAGTTTTACTTGTAACAATATCAAAGCTTGAACAAAATACATCAACAATAAAAAAGTGGGTTTATCTCGTCTTACACTCCCCACTACAATTAGTTGAAATTCTCTCAACATTAATTGTAGTTGTAAGTAGGTTAAGAAAAACAAAATAAAAAACAAACAACAACTTACAAAAGATGTTGTCAATTAAGTGTTTTTTTAGGCCGTGCACTTGCCTGTTTATTATCAAAAAGTAATTTCAATTTTTGGGAATAAAAAATTTTAATTTCAAAAGATTTTGTTATTTGTGCTTAATTCCCAGTTTTTATTCTTGATAAAAAACACTTGAAATTTATTGTTGATGGGATAAGCTATTCCTATGCATTTCACTGGTTGCTTAGGCCAGATCATCAGGAAACTTCATCCATAAAGATTTTAGACAAACTAAAGATATTAAACCAAATAAAACTGTTAAACGTATAAGACTTATAGCAACAGTTTTACTTGTAACAATATCAAAGCTTGAACAAAATACATCAACAATAAAAAAGTGGGTTTATCTCGTCTTACACTCCCCACTACAATTAGTTGAAATTCTCTCAACATTAATTGTAGTTGTAAGTAGGTTAAGAAAAACAAAATAAAAAACAAACAACAACTTACAAAAGATGTTGTCAATTAAGTGTTTTTTTAGGCCGTGCACTTGCCTGTTTATTATCAAAAAGTAATTTCAATTTTTGGGAATAAAAAATTTTAATTTCAAAAGATTTTGTTATTTGTGCTTAATTCCCAGTTTTTATTCTTGATAAAAAACACTTGAAATTTATTGTTGATGGGATAAGCTATTCCTATGCATTTCACTGGTTGCTTAGGCCAGATCATCAGGAAACTTCATCCATAAAGATTTTAGACAAACTAAAGATATTAAACCAAATAAAACTGTTAAACGTATAAGACTTATAGCAACAGTTTTACTTGTAACAATATCAAAGCTTGAACAAAATACATCAACAATAAAAAAGTGGGTTTATCTCGTCTTACACTTTTTTTTTTTTTTTTATTGTTGATGTATTTTGTTCAAGCTTTGATATTGTTACAAGTAAAACTGTTGCTATAAGTCTTATACGTTTAACAGTTTTATTTGGTTTAATATCTTTAGTTTGTCTAAAATCTTTATGGATGAAGTTTCCTGATGATCTGGCCTAAGCAACCAGTGAAATGCATAGGAATAGCTTATCCCATCAACAATAAATTTCAAGTGTTTTTTATCAAGAATAAAAACTGGGAATTAAGCACAAATAACAAAATCTTTTGAAAATAAAACAAAATTTTTACAATATCGGACTAAATTTTTTTTTATAAACCAAAGTTAACATTTAGTCAATTTGAAGAAAATAACTTTGAAGAACCTTTTTGATATTTTTTAACCAATTTTTTTTCGATTTTAACTTAAATTTTTAGATAAAAAGATGTTAACATTACATTTGTTATATTGAAGAATGTTCTTTGATTTGTTTAAAGAAATTTTTTTATTTATTACAAAAACTTGAGCTAAATTGAATCGCTAAGTGTGGATGATCAATTTTCGAAGAAAATCATCTTCAGTGATAAGCACATTTTCACCTCAGTGGATTCGTTAATAAGCGGAATTGCCGCATTTGGGCGAACGTGAATCCAAAAGTGATTGTCGAAAAACCAATGCACCCACAAAGAGTGACTGTTTGGTGGGATTTATGGGCTGGCGGCATAATTGGGCCGTATTTTTTTCAAAATGAGGCCGGTCAGGCAGTTACTGTGAACGGTGTTCGCTGTCGTGAGATGATAACGAACTTTTTATGGCCCGAATTGGAAGATATGGATGTGGACGATATGTGGTTTCAGCAGGACGGTGCCACTTGCCACACAGCTAACGAAACAATGGCTCTTTTGCGCAACAAATTCAATGGCCGTGTTATCTCACCTGGTGGCACTTTCAATTGGCTGCCAAGATCATGTGATTTAACACCGTTGGACTTCTTTCTTTGAGGTTAATTGAAAGAAAGGGTGTACGTCGATAAGCCAGCAACAATTCAAGAGCTAAAGGATGAGATAATTCGGCACATTAACGGCATAGAACCTTAACTATGCCTCGCGTTATCGAAAATTTGGAGCATCCGATGGAGCTGTGCTGCCGAGGTCGCGACGGCCATTTGGCAGATAGTTTGTTCCATACATAATTGAACCGTTCCAATATTATCATAATAAAAAGAAATGATAAATAATTTGTGTTTTATTCAAAATCAACATCGGCCAGTTAAATTTAACCACCCTTTAGATTCAAATACGCTTTGTTTAATGAGTGCACTAAGAAAATGATGCTGAATATTAATAATTTTTAAAGGAAAAATCTTAAATTTTCCCTTTTCCCTAATTGCTTCAAATCAAGTTTTATATCAGTAGAAATCAAAGCAAGTCTATTTAAATCGCAACCATTTTAGCACTGACGTCAGTTTTTGTAGAGAATGGTTAATTATTTATAAATCCCATATTGAACCAACGCAATTTATATTCTGACTGTCGGTGGAGAGTATCAAAGATCCAGCCAAATGTTTTATGTTTCATTACGAATCAAACAAAATTGTTGTTTGCCCTTTTCTCTATAGTAGCTTGAGGCGTATGATTGATATTAAATTTCATTTAATTAAATAATTTATTTCACACATGTGTAATTGCCAAACACAATGTAACATGATTTAAATGATACATTTAGTTTAAACGTTTTTATAATAAATAAATAACTGGTAAAAATAAAAAATAAAAAATTCACAGAAAATAATAATTGATATAAAATAACCCAGCTAGCAATTTGTATCATAATCGAATCTTTTAGGAATTAGCTTCAAGAGCAAAATAACCGCATATGACCACATTATTCGGTCATAAAAAAACCCTACTGATGATCAACTTAAAGAATAATTTGTGAGACAATTTTCTGATCATATGACTGAATCATATATGAATGCTTTTCCAATCGTTCAAGTGATAAATCAGTTTTGAATAATCAAAAGTGATCTGAAAAGACTCATTTAGGTGATTTTTACAAAAAAATTACTAACCAATTGCAGTGTTGCCAAAACTTGGTGACCAATAATGGCTAAATTTAAGGAAACAAATGGCTAAAAATGGGCTAAAAGCTTTTTTAAATAAAAACACATTAAAATTCAATAACAAAACAGAAATAATTCATTTAAAGTGGTTTACAATGAAATTGTAAGTTAAGATCAATTTGTTAAATAAGAATAAACGTAAATTAATATTTTGATAGATATTTAAAATATTAAATCCTCGATAAATTCGATGTCGTTATTGTTCATTTCATAGGAATCACTCGGGCTATTAGTTTTTAATAATTTGAAGGTATGTAAATCATAATCACGACAACATTTACCCAACCTTTTCAGTCCAGATCTACAATAAAAACAAGTAAGAAAGTATAGTCGGTCAACACCGACTATATGATACCCTACACCACATTAGAACCTTAGTACCAAATTTTATCAAATAATCTCCAAAACAGCCAGCCAGCAGGACAAATATAGTTAATTCGACTCAGAAAGGTATTCTGAGTCAATCGGTATACGTAAAGGTGGGCTTAGGACCATTATTTTAAGGTGCTGGTATGAATATCTATATATATATAATTTCGTTGTTTGTCCGGATGTATGTCCGGTTCTCTTTCCGCGGCTTTCTGAAGCCGTCTGACGTCGAAGAACGATGAAATTTGGCATACGTAAAGCTCATTTGCTCCACTGAAGCAAGAGGGAGCCCGATATTTGATTTTCGATCTGTGGGCGGTGGGCGTGGTCATTGAATAAACCATTCACTTTTTTTATATTTTTTGCAGGAAACTTTTGCGTTTTCCTAATGACACTTTTTATATTTAAAGCCCTCTGTATAAGGAAGATCATAGCATTGTCAGATTCCTAATTATCGGTCTCCGGGCTGTACATGTGGCTTATTTCATCATAAAACCCTCAATTTTGCATTATGTATTTTTTAAAGAATTTTTACATTTTCGATATTACAACATAAAATTTGTTATACTGAAAGTTCTTTCTCTGCCAGAAATCAGAATGGAATCGGATTTTAATACTGCTGTTGAAAAGTAGAGATAATATTATTGTATCACATACATAATTACTAACAAAAATATTGGGTTTTTGTTTGATTTTCAAGATTTTTAGATCATATTCTAAGAGAAAGTACACGCAGAGAAAAAATATGGTTGGGCATGGTTATGGCAACAACACTATGTTTAATGTAACAATATATTGTTGTCGTAAACAAATAATTGATATTTTTATTAAATATCAACAATATTATAGTTACTGTAAACATATATATGTTGATCGCAATTATAAATTTGAGTATTGTTGATCGAAAAATAATTATTTTTCTAACAACTAAATTATGATAACTTTATATTACTCACAATCATATCATGATATCTAATAGCCATAACATGATAACTTTCTATACATTTATCATATTATGTTTGAGATGCAATCAAACTATTTTTACTCTAAAAATGTTATGTTAGCGCCATTTTAAAATAATTTGGAATCAGTTGTGTCGTTTATTTTATATGTGAGCGGTTTATTAATTTAAAGATAAATTCCTATAAAGAAATAAGTTTAAAGAAACTAAAAAAATTAAAATATTAGCGGAGTTCATTCAGTATTAGTGATTTAATAGTGCAAATGCAAAATGTCGTCGTTATTTGTAAAGTTCAACAACAAAACACACAGAGATTTCGTTATATTTTATAGAAGTGATACGATATTTCTGTGGTTTTCATGGGCAACCGCGTATGTCTTAACACAAATTTTGCAGGAGAGCCGAAAAACCATTATAGATCAAACTATGGGCTAGGTATTGCGCTTTCTAAACTTTGTCACTATGTTAAAAAATCGGATTTGATCCATCTTTTTTCACACATTTTTAGAAACGTGTAAAGAGCATTTAAAATTATGCAATATCTCAAAATCGGAAAGGACATACCCGGTGGCCCATGAAAACCACAGATTTTGCATTTGTTCTTTTGCAAGCCTTATATTGAACTCCGCTATTTAATTTACATAAAGAAAAATTATAAAAATCCACAAAATAAAAAATCGATCAAAAAATTTTTTATTTATTTTATATTTTTTTGACAGTTTGATTGCTTCTTAATTTATTATGATTAACCTGATGATAATATGATTACTTCTTAGCTTATTATGATTATCATGACAATAATATGATTAATTTCTTAGCTTATTATGATTAACATGATAATAATATGATTGCTTCTTAACTTATTATGTTTAACATGACAATAATTTGATTACTTCTTAACTTAGTATGATTAACAGAATAATAATATGATTAAGGGAAAAATATTATGATGTCAAATTACGAGTATATTTTGTCATAATATGATTCAATAATAATCTTAATATGGTGACTACAATCATGAATCTTATCTTAGAGTGTGTTTACCACAACCATGTTTTTTCTTTGCGTGTAACTGTTATTTACATTCATCTAAATTAAAAAATAATAATATTGAGTTATTGGAATTTATTCTTCATTGTGTCCATTTGAATTGGATTGAACTACATATTTACGGTGCGTTGCGCGTTTTTTAAATTATCACTAAAGAAAGAAATTATAACTACCTATTTGAAGTGAATTTATATGATGTTATAAATATAAAGTTAAAGTTCTTTTTTTTTACAAAAATCAACTTATTAACTTAAGTCATTAATAATTTTGAAAGCTGCTCAAAGTCCTCTTCAAGGTAGGTTCATAGCTGGGGAATTTCGATTAGAATTAGAAATCATTACGATTAGAGAAATAAAATAATCTAATCATTAGAATTGAATTTTGATAAAAATTTCAGATTACTAATTGATTTGATTAGAAATAATCAAAAATCTAATCACAATTAGTGACGATTAGCATTTCTAATCAAAACTAATCCAAAAAATAATTGATTAGATTTCTTATTATTGATTAGATTTGATTAGATAAACTACTTTTGAATAAAACAAAAATTACAATCTTACAAAACAAAGATTTTACTTTCAATGTTAAGTAACAAAAAAATTATACTTGTACTACCACAAAACACGTTGAAAATTAACATTAATAATAACACAACAACAAAGTGAACAAGCTGTGTCAAGTGTTTAGTTTAAGAACAGGGTGCACCGTATGCAATTTTATGCAATATTCAAAAACTGTAACATTATGTAAATATAGCAACAAATGTGATAAATAAATATCGAGGGCTTATATTCAATACCCGCCATACACCAATTATTGGAAAATGACTTTTTGATGGCAAATTGTTCACTGATGCCAGCTTTATCTCTGTCAAAAATTTCAGACAAAAAAAAATTAATATAAGTTCTTTTTTTTTAAATATTTGTGATACCGCTATCAACCGCACGATTTTTTTTAATGCAATACCCGCCATACGCCACACATTGGTTGAAGTTCATAGAACGAGCGGCAAAAAATAGAAGTAGTTGTTGAAGGATAATGAAACTTGGCACTAGGCATTGGTTTGAATCAAGAAAAAAATGGAAAAATCAAAATGAATCGCCCACTTTTACGCCCACCTCCCATACAAAGTGAAAATTAAATTTTAACCTACGGCATTGTTTTTTGGCACATAGCATTTTTAAGCACTCGTTATCATTTGTGTGATATTTAAAAAATATCCGCCCACTTTTACGCCCACCTCCCATACAAACTGAAAATTCAATTTTGACCCTTGGCATTGTTTTTTGGCACATAGCATTTGGAAACACTCATAATAATTTGTGTGAAATTTGATTTCTGCCTTGATTTCTAATACATCAACTCAATTTTCACAAAAAATAAATATTATAATAGTAAAATGGGCTCCTGAAAATATATACCTGATCACGCCCACCTCCCATAGAAAAAACAAATAGAAAAAACATGAATACGTAATTCAAGCATAGTCTTTTAATAATTTTTTAACATCATTATCGGGTTGCAGAACAGTTAAATTATATGAATTTGCATACTGCTCAGTTACCAATCCAGCCTAGTAAATGGAAACATCTTCAAGATTTGAAGCCGGTTATACCACTAGAATATCATTACTTTTATGATAATTTAGTTCAGATGGAGTCAAAGTAATAAGGAGCAATGTGACAATGTCCAATTTGAATTAACTTTTTTAATTATGTTTATTGTTTTGTTATTGAATTCTTTTATGTTAGAAAAACGTTAAACAAATGCTTAATTTAATAAAATTACATATTAGAGCAAAAAAACATATTTTTATTACTGTGCAATTACCGCTATACGCCATAAAAATATTTGAAGATTTCAGTTGCAATACCCGACATCAACCATATCGCTACGAATAGAGTTAAAAGTTCTACTTTTTTTATAAGGGTGACTTAGTAGTCATATTTAAAAAATATTATAGAAGAAAGATTAATTCATACCTTAAGAATTTTCGAAAGAAACAGTTTTTTCTCCCTCCTGAAAAATTGTATTTGGCCGTCGATATTTTCTTTTCATAAAAATAGTTGATATAATCAAATCTAATCAAGAAATCTAATCAATTATTTTTTGGATTAGTTTTGATTAGATTTTATTAGAAATGCTAATCGTCACTAATTGTGTTTAGATTTTTGATTATTTCTAATCTGATCAATTAGTAATCGTCTAAAATGGCTAACTAATCATAATTAATCCATTTTTCAGCACAATTAAAATTTCTAATCCAATTGCTAATAATTAGGATTTCTAATCATTATTCCCAAGCTATGGGTAGGTTATATTTTGTTATGTACATCCAAAAAAATTGTATGCGAAATTTTACGAAAAACTTTCGTTGTCTATTATTTCGAAACACGTTTTTACGAATATTTCGTACGATGTATGTCAGTTTTCGTATAAATAAGCAGAGATTTTTTCGGTGTTTGGTATCAACTGTTTCATACGTTTACTTTTACTATACTTCGGTTTGGTGGATGGTTTATAACCAGCAATATGTAAAACGCCGAGGTTTTAAATCAGAGACCGTAAATATATATAAGAGTATTCAATTGTTCTTTATTTTTTTCAACATTTTGCTATAAAAAACAAATTCCGTAAGCGGATGGAAAGACCTCTCCCAGTGAATGATCTGCTCCCGATTCTATTTTTAAACTCATTGAAGGGACCTACAGTTTAATGACGGCAGCGAAAGGCTAATGCAATAGCAGTATTGAATTATTTAAAGGGGGCCGCACATATCATTCTCAGTTCAAGGTACCAGTACCATTGACAGAAACATCAACTTCAAGTATGAGAGCAAATTCAGTGGATGCAAAGCAGATAAGAAAGGCTAGGTTAATCAATTGGGATGAGACAACAATGGCACCTACCTATGCATTTAATGCTATTGACAAGTTGCTTAAAACATTGATGAAAAATAACAAGCCTTTTGGAGGTAAAGTTGTGCTTCTTGGAGGAGATTTTCGCCAATGTTTTCCAGTGGTACCACATGCTCACAGGACGGCCATTATCGAATCATGTATTAAGTTTTCTAATCTTTGGTCCAACTTTAAAATGTTACAACTTAAAGGTAATTCGTGCAGTGGATAATATTTACAGAGATTGGCTGTTAAAAATGGGGAATTGTGAACTCAGTTCGAAATTTGGAGAGGACATTATTGCATTACCAAACGAAATGCTGGCTGAAAACTCAATCGTTAAAAATATTTTCGGTGAATGTTTAAAGCCGTCTGATGTAGAACAGTATTGTAAATTTGCCATTTTATGCAGTAAGAATGATGAAGTATGCCAAATTAATGAAGAAGTACTAAGTCTTTTAGAGGGTGAATGTTTTACATTTTTGAGCGTTGACACGGTGGAGAGCAATAGCATAGCTGAACGAGAAAATTACCCGGTGGAGTGTTTAAACAGTTCATCGCCATCTGGAATGCCTCCTCATAAGTTGCAAGTCAAGGTGGGAGCCATTATCATGCTTCTGAGGAATTTAAACACTAAAAGAGGGCTATGCAATGGCACAACACAGCAAGTTACACAATTGTCACAGAATCTAATATGCGCAACTATATTAACCGGCACTGCAAAAGGCAATCCTGCATTTATTCCGAGGATTGATTTGGCTCCCATAAATCCCGACCTACCATTTATTTTGCGTAGGAGACAGTTTCCTAAAAGGTAGGCGTTTTCCATCAACATCAATAATGCTCAAGGTCAAATGTTAGAGAGGGGGGATATATTTACCCAAACCAGTTTTTAGTCATGGACAATTGTACGTTGCTTTCTCAAGAGTGAAAAAAATATGATGTTAAGGTAAAAGTGATGCATGTAGATAAAAAACAGGGTATATTAAAACAGAGTGGCTCCTCAGTATTTTCAAAAAATGTTGTTTTTAGAGAAGTATTATAATTTAGTTACTTACTTATTGTTATTTTTTAATATTTTACTTATTGTTATATATACATCATATACCTCTTAAATGTATTAAAACATTGAATAATAATTATACCCTTCACCACAGGTGGAAAAGGGTATGTATCAGTTTGTCATTCCGTTTGTAATTTCTACAATATTGATCTTAGCCCCTATAAAGTACATATATTCTGGGTCCTTATGAGGAGAGAAGTTGATTTAACGATATCCGTCCGTCCGTCCTTCCGTCCTTCTGTCCGTCCTTCCGTCCGTCTGTCCGTCGTACGTTTGATATGTGTTTTCCGGAGACTCCAGACATGTTAGCGGCTAGGTTGTTTTAGATTTATGTCACATATAATCCAACATTTCTTACTATTGAAATTCAGCCAGATCGGTCCAATAATGGCTGAGATATGACCAAAAAAGCACGACTGCCTCTAATTTTTCCAAAAAATCCCTTGTGGTTGTTGTATTTTTATTACTTTTTTCTATATATCTGGAGAACGGCAAGAGTCAAAGCTTTAAAATTAGGTACAAACATTTAGGTTATAAATATACACCATCCTACAAAATGTGGGCGGGATTGGAGAAGTAAGCGTGGTACCTCTCATACAAAAAGTATTAAAAATTGTATAAAAACCTGAATTTTTTGACTGTAATATGACCTATGGTTACGCCTTATATATCAGAAGATCGGACATTTTAAATAGAAAATATTTTCTGGAAAACTCGGGAAAATCGGAAAATACCCATTTTCAGGAACCATAGATCTTCCCGAGTCCAAGTTTTATAGCCAAAATAACTGGCTAATTTCTTCTTTAACACGCCGGTATATAAATCTGTCAAATCGGTTAAGAAATAGCAGAGTTATGACCAAAATACTGAAAGCCCAAAAATTACTCTTTTTTATAATTAAGATTGTTTTTATACCCTTCACCGAAGGTCCTACACCCTATAAAGTATATATATTCTGGGTCCTTATGCAAAGCGAAGTTCAAATCCGGTTGTCGTCTCTTCTTCCAATACCCTCACCCCCCCCCCCCCCCCCCCTTCGTATTTGTTTACATATACTAGCATAATGCCCAATATGATTTTCGTTATCACCCTTCTTTATTATTTCATATATTTAACGAAATAATTTTAACAAATAGAAACTAAAAACGATTTAAAAAAAATATTTACCAGTTTTCGCTTTTTAAATTTCATTTATAATGAAGTTTTAAATATTGTAAATATGTATGTATATGTAAAAATTATTAAGTTGCTCTCTATTCTACTCGCACAATGGTGAAGGGTATATAAGATTTGGCACAGCGGAATATAGCACTCTTACCTGTTTTTTGTTTAATTTCTTTTATGAGCGTTACTATGTTAGTTATTATCTAAAAGATTTTAATGCCTGCCAGGGACAGGCTTTGTGACTAGTTTTATTGATAAAATCGAATTAACGGTTGCTTAATATGTATATCATTTTTCTCAAATTACTTTAAACGATGTTTACTTGGGTAAATACCCTCTCTACTTCATCATTAGACCATGCAAGTGAGAGCAACTATATCCTTTCTAAAAAAAATTTTTTTTCCGCCTGCAACTCTTTATTGAAATACTTGCAACCAGAAAGAAACACCGATGTTTGTATTGATCCATTTCATAAATTTAATATTGGACTACTATTGCTTTATTTCGAAAGATGTTTCATCATCATAGTTATAGCGATTTCCAACATTTGTAAAAGTTGTGATTTATATGAAATGAGTTTGAATTGTTAAAAATGTTAATTTTACTTTAATACATTTTTATAAGAAATATAAAATTATTATTTTAAAGAAAAACGGCAAACAAAATTTAATAAGTTGAAAAATGGCTAAAAAATTGCTAATGGCTAAACTCTTTTTTTAATGACTAAACAGGATGAAAAATGGCTAAATCTAGCCACTAAATGGCTAAATTGGCAACACTGACCAATTGTTATATGAATACAAATAACACAGTGATACAAAGAAAAATATGCTTGGTTGAACTCTACAAATTACGAAACTTTTTAGCATTTGTTCTTGATGAGTTTTGAGAAATTTTAGAATGACATTTTCATTTGGTGCCTTAGGTTAGCTTAGAGTGGCCGGTCACAAAGACCCCGCATAGACCAAATAGGTACCTAGCGTTACGGTCTTGTACGATAACCCACAGAAGAAAGTTAGCAAAAAGGTCATTCAGATGTAATGGTACCCAGAGTACCCCACACTCTTTTGACGAATGCCAGAAGTCTCATTAACCCATTTCCAGAGATTTCCCCGAGATCTTGGAAGTAATGATCTCCCAGACAGTTCGCTCTGGAGCGCACGAGTGCCGAACAGTAGCATAGCAAGTGCTCTACCGTATCCTTTTCCCCTGGTACCTCACAGAATCTACTATTGTAACTATTTACCGCAGTCTAACAATGAACCGTTATAAAACCTATCAGAAGTCTACAGTCCCTTTTCGATGGCGACAGAAGAATTTTCGACTCTGGATCATATGATCCCCACATTACCTTGGAAACCCTGCACGTTCTGGTGTTTTCCCAAAACGCCTTTGATCTCCTCCGTTTAGCAGAGTCCGTATCGCTATTAATATTCTGAATTGGAGCCGGAATGGCCGTCATTCTATTGTATGGTAAATGGGCCCCTCGTTTCGCCAATTCGTACCGTCCTCGTTGCCTTCTATGCCCAGTAGATATGTACCCTCCTATTGGCACAGAGTCTATCTATCGAGTCTCTACACTCCTGGACGATCGAGGAGTATGAGTATTCAGCGGAAATTGCCCTGATCGCCGCCTGACTATCAATGAAAAAGTTTACGTGCGAGTTCTCAGTACTGGAAACAAGTGCCAAATCAGCAATTTTGGCCGCAAAAATCTCTGCCTGAAATACGCTGCAGCAATCGGGAAGCTTATACAATTCCCGAATACCCAGTTCCCGGCAGTAGATTGCAGCTCCAACTCCAACTCCATCCTCTATTTTGGAACTGTCAGTGTAGAAACTGAAGGTCCCCTGGCCAGATCGGAGTCCTCCTCCAAGGTAACTCGCGGTTTCCTTCCAAGTGTTAGTCTCGGAATGGTGTAGTCACTGCTACAATCTATTCCCCTTATAATACTGCAGTGCCCATAGAGTTTGTATGCAAATTGTCCCGTCGCCTTTAAGCGGATCGCAGACTTCCTTGCAGTTCTTTCCGCCACTAGATGAATCGGATGCAAGTCAAGGATCACACTATGTTCGGCGAATTTCTGTACGCACGTTAGCATATTCCGGTACGACATCTTACCTAAGGCCGTCCACCACACAAGTATCCCGTAGAGAAGGATTGGTCTCGCCACCGCTGTGTAGAACCAATGTGTAAGAGCAGGGGTTAGACCCCACGTTTTACCTAACATTCCCTTGCATGCATAGAGCGCATTCGTTGCCCTTTTTACACTTTCCTCCACATTCAACCTCCACGACAGTTTGCTATCCAGTATAACTGCCTTAAGGGCCATAAAACGACACAGGCAGTTTGAAAACAATCACAAGAGCATAAATATGCAACTGGCGGTGCACTAAAACTAAGCTAGCAAAATAATATAAAGCAATTTGTTTCTATTTTTGTTTTTTCTTTTTCGACTTACAACTACATTTAGAGTTGAAAAGAAATCAACCAATTGTAGTTTGGATTGTAACAAAAGATAAACTCACTGTTTATTGTTGTTGCTTTTGTTAAAGCTTGGATATTGTTACAAGAAACACTCCTGTTTATAATTCTTATTCGCTTAACAGTTTTGTATAATATCTTTAGGTTTTCTAAAATCTTTGGATGAAGTCTCCTGAGGATCTTGCCTAAGCATCCAGTGGAGTGCGCATATGAATAGCTTGTTTCACCATTAATAAATTTCAGTTTATCAATAGTATGAATTGGGAATTTAGCACATTTAAACAAAACCTAGTTAATGAATTTTTGAATCCCCAAAAAAAAAAAAAAACTTTGATAACAAGATGTTTGTGTAAACAATAAATATTCACACAAACTTGTTTATTTGGCCCTCAATACATATGCAAATTTGTCTAAAAATGTTCATATACTTCCTTATTTAATCTATAATATTGCAACAATTTTCCTTCCGATTTTCAAAAATCATTTACTTCTGAAAAGTAAAACTTATATCTTAAAAAAAAACCATTTTAAGAATTCGTTCTAAAACAGCTTAAAAAAGGACGAAATAAAGTAATCGAGAAAATATTCCTTTTTCCCCTGCATATTTCCTGTGTAGCACAGTGTAATAATAAAGAATTAGTAATATTTATTGTTACGTTTTTCCTTTTATAAACGCATTTCGGTTTATTCCCATTATAAACATTTGAGTCTTTTAAATGCAAATCAATAAATCATAATAAATAAACACACTTATTCTACTTCAGAAACTTTATTAAAATTGATTATGATGTTCACAAAATTTATCCAATTTTAGTAACGAACTGAACCGTTTAATGTCTCAAAACAAATAAACTAAATAATTAGTACTGTGGTTTTTTTGTTGAGCTGCTGTTTATGGTTTTTAATCCAAATTTTGATATTTTTAATTATGCTAAAGTTCATCAAATTTAATTTGATTAAATTATTTTTATGGAGAAAGGAATTTTACAACATGAAATTAATTAAAATTAATTGATAATTTTTCATTCCTGACTGCCGCGGGGCACGAACCCAGGCTTTCAATAAACTAAATACTTACGAGTCAGAGTCTGAACACAATGTAACAATAATTTATTGCTGTGCGATTTTCATTTTATTTTCATTGCGGACTTTCTTTCTGTCTCAATTTCTGATACTCATTCTCTTTCTGATGTTGCCATAGTTTTTGAATAATCGGCGATGTTCACAACATTATTTTAAACAAAAAACTTGATAAAAATGTATGCACAAAAGAATCAATAAAATGTAAAGAAACAATAACAACTATTGCCGTCGCCGTCTTCCGTTGTATTATGTTTATTTTTTTCTCCTGCAACGAGAAATCGCACCGCACCGCACCGCAAACATTGTGTTTAGACTCTCAGCCGGTATTTATAGTTCACAACTGGTAGTAGTTATAGAGTAGTAGATTCAACAACCTTTTAGTCGATTCCAGAACATTTTTTTGTCATTGGCCAAAAAAACTGCTGCATTTACTTCTGATTCATTCAATGTAAACAGTCGCTGCCAAACCAACTCAAAAAACGAAAAGTTGTTCACAAATTTTAATTTTTTGTTCGACAGTCTTTGCTATCGACCGCAGTTTTTTAAACCTTGAATAAAAGTATTTTTGTTCTTAGAAATAACGAGAAAGGTAATTAAAATGTTATATTACCCAAAAAAAACCAATTGGTTCCTTGCTAATATGTAATGGGCGCAGATATTTGGTTAAAATCTTAATTCCGAGAGGATATTTGTATGGGCGAGTAAAATAGGTTTACTTAATTTTTTAAAACCAAAGAAATTTTATCTTAAGCGAATATTTGCACGAGTTTTATTAAAATAGCTTAATGTTTAAGCACCCTATCATACCACCTAGATGGTATGTGCGCTATTGGGCCTAAATCATTATCATTAGTGGACCGATGTTTTTAAATTTCAATAGCAAACTAAGCCGGACCATACATTATATAAATATTTAACAATTTGGTTCTCATCATATTTGGGGTCTTCGGAAAATCCATTTCAACATACATAAAAGCAGACGGAAGGACGGACATCGTTAAATCAACTATCCTTCTCATGTTGACCCAGAATATTTATACTTACACCGATAATGCCAATACGATACCGGTATTCAAAAAGCAATATCGGCGATACAGTTACGCTCATTGTATTTTAATTTAAGTTAAAATTACAAACACTCAAGTAGTGTAGTTTTTTATGATGCAAAATTACAGTGTAAGAGATTATAAATACAGGGTGGCCCAACCATAATCCACAATGTTAATTGTGGGTCAGACGTTAACGTCAAGGTTTGGCAAACTTAATTTAACATTTCCTTGTAATCAGTCTTGGTCAAATTCAACCATGGAGTGGTACACAATTTAGCAGTGCGTTTAGATTTACGAAAATCGGCGTTCAAATCGAAATACATTTCGTGCTCTTCTTGATATTTTCGGTCAGCATAAGTGGATTCGTCTACAGGCCTGCATTCGAAAACTAAAGTATTTCTGCACCATTTTTGCACAGGCATAACGAGTTGTAATTACCAGCATATGTATAAAGAACAGCTAAGGGAGGTCCCTTAAATGGTACGTGTACCTGCCGTATTCTTAAAGCTATAAAATATTGGCTTAAACTTATTTAAATGGGATGGAATATCATTATTTAAAAAAAAAATTTTGTTGTCGGAAAACTCGGCTTTGGGGTTAAAAAAAACTGTTGCAGTTTTGTATAAAATCCAGTAAAAGCACTTCTTTTCCGACCTAAACTTAAGTCTGGGATCACACTATGAAAGTTTTCTTTCAGAAAGTTTGAGTTTATGGGTGAGAGAAGAGAGAAAAAAGCATGATCTCTTCACCTCTCATCTATAAACTCAGACTTTCTGAAAGAAAACTTTCATAGTGTGAACTCAGACTAAGGAAAATTCTACTTTTTTTCCCTAAACAAAGAATAAATTATATCTAGAGGGAGTTTACACGGTGTCTATTCAGACATGTCTAACAAACACGTTTGTTTTGTTTGTAGGCGATCGGGGTAGAGAAAAAAGAGGGGTTGCCAAACAGACATCAAATGAGTTTTCATGTTTGTTTATATGAATTTCCATGTTTTTAATTTATATGTATATTAGACTATTATACATGAAAACGGACATGTTTGGAAAGACATCGTGAAAAGACAATAGTTTTTTGGAAGCATGTTCAAAAGAGAATGTCGTAGTGTACCTGCTAAGCGTCCACTGCTTACCCAATATCCAACTTGAAATATATACATACCACCCGAATTACTGCAGGGTAAATGCCCTAAACAAAAGATCAAATAACGGCATTTACCCAATGACTCAATGTGTTCGAACACATGAGTCAATACAATGGTAAAGCAGATCAATCCAAATGTGAGTGACATAATTTTGATTGTCTAATGTAAATGAGTACATTCCTCACTCATGCATTCTGATTGGTCACAGCACAATAGAAAGGGTAAAGCAATGATAATTCCATAGTACTAAGAGAGAGGCATCGATTTTAAGAATTAATACTATAAGTTAGAATAAGTAGGCAATAGGATTAAATTAGTATAAAAAGGGCAGTAGCCCACAAACAAATCAGACTTTAGATTTGAAAACGTAAAGTGGCTCTTGTTGCCTTGTTGATTATTTTTAGTCTCTTAATTTGGCAGTTCGCAAGAACGCCTGACCATCGAGCTGATACCCTACAGCTGCATACAAATATATTGGGCTATAGGGCAAACAAGTGAAAACAAAAATAAACACACTACATCTAACATCTTACACTACAACAGGCATGTCTGAAAAGACTCCGTGTAAACTCCCTCCTAATCACAATTTAATTTCTCTTCCTTCCCTAAAACTGTCACAAAGTAAATTTATGTTGACGACTATTATTGTCAAAAATTTGAAATTTAATAAAATTTTCCAAGAATTGCATAAATAAAAAACGGAACAATTACCTCAAGCGCAAAGGAAACTAAAATTGCTGTCAAAAGCAGGACAGAGGAAATGAAGGAAAAAATTTTGTTGTAAGGTAATTTCTTTTGTATAATAAAAAATTTGTTTGCCATAATATTTATGTACATACAACAAACGCTGCAAAAAAAGATGCTTATGAAAAATTCTGATTGTTGTTAGAAGTCAGTCAACCTACATTTATGTACATATAAACATACATATGTTTACATATGATTTTTTTTAATATCGGGACATTTGCTAAATGTAGAAAGTTTCCCAAATGACCACAAGGTATGAATTAAGAAACAAACACAGTTTTTAGTTTAAGAATACGATTTCACAAAGGCCAAAAAACCAAACTGTCAAACGTCGTGCTTAAAAGTCTAAAAAGCAAATTATAAGGGTGTTCTATAAATATAATAAATTATAACAACCTTAAAATCTATAAATTGCTATATTACTTCATAACTATAAAACGGATTTTCGAAATTTCGGGCCTTGAAATTTTTGAATTTTTCGAAACCCCGTTTTACACACATTGACCGATTTTTTGGTCTTAGAATACCCCTAGTGAAATTTGATGCAGAAAGCATTCGTAGAGCAGTGTAAGCCTATAAAGTGCCGTTTTAGTATACTTTTGTGTGGAAGTTAAAAAATTACCCCTTAAACTGAGTGTTAAAGGGTTAATTGATTCTAAGAAAAGAATCGCCATACAATTCTACTGAAGACATCTGAAATAGTCTTTTTGCTCAGAGGTACATTTAGTATATTTTTTTGACTTGTATCAAACGCCTTTTTGAGAAATTCAATAATTTCAATGCCCAAAATTTCGAAAAATCCGTTTTAAATGCATCACAGGAACTTTTGGTCTTAGAAGACCTTGTTATGATGCTGTTCTCTGCTGTAGGTCAGACGCATATGGTGGGACATCAATTTACATAAATAACAGTCTTCATTACAATGTTGATACTTAAAATTTGGACACACGTTATTAAAAGTTTTTTTCATAGTGTATAGCAGTGATAACCAAGCCCCGAACTAAGAAAGCCCCGAACGCACGCACACAAAGTTATTATGTGCTTGTGTGCGGTCTCAGAGACTGATGATAGTCTGATGTTTTGAAACGAACAAAGTTGTAATATACATGTGAATTTACGGCCGTGTCTGTGTGAAAACTACGATTATTGACTGGAGTGGTTATCATTGGTGTATAGTATACTAATATACAATGGAAGTCTTAAAATTTGTAAAACAAGTAGTGCACTTTTTTTAGCCTCCCCAAATTTTTTTATACAATTAAAAATGTTATTCTTTTTAAAAAAAACATTTCTTGCTAATACACAAATTCGTGAACAAACTCACATAAGCATAATTTAAAATTGTTATCACGTTAAACAACCCAATTTCCATTAAAGTTAACTTTTTTGTAAAAACAAATTATAAATAAGGCCTACAACTTAACAAAAAGGACTTGTCAAAATTAAAACAAAAACGATTAAAGTTTTTACATTTTCATAAACAGAAACATGTTTTTGGTTTTCATATTTATCCAAAGGCAATTTTTAACCAAACTTATAATGCGGACAAAAAAAAAAAAAACAAAGAAAAGAAATAAAAGTGCAAAAAATCCTTTGCCTTAATGCAATGTAACATATTTTATTTATGTTTCACACTAGACCACAGAAGTGTAAATAAAATACTTTAATCACATATAAATACACATAAACCGAATTCTTTATCTGGCACAAAAAAACATCACAAAACCCAAAAAAAGAAACAAACTAAACTTTTAAGCACAACTGGGGCAAACACACACACACACACATTCGCTTTTTTCGAAAAACATGTACAAATTTAAATGAAGTGATGTGTTAAAAAACGTGGCTGATGATTTTCCTTTTATCATTTCTGTTTTATACCCAAACCACAATAATGGAGAGGGTATTAAGCGTTTGTGCTAATGTTTGTTACTCTTAGACACACTTTTTGGTATATCGATCGACTCAGAATAACTTTTTAAATCGATCTAATGATGTCCTTCTGCCCGGCTGGAATGATTTTCATGTAAACCTTGTGCGTACAGCAATTTCGGAGAATATTTGAGGAAGTTTAGTACATAGGTTCTAATTGTCACAAGGACGAAGCCTATTGGAGAACCGGTGAGAATCCGTCTATCATTTTATAAAGCCCCTATTTAAGCTTCTTTCCGGAATAGAGTCTTTGTGCCAATAAATATTCATATAACACATGTTGCTATTTAGATTAAATTTGGTCCAAACTTATTCGATTGCGATCTTAAACATCTAACCAACTTTTATTGGAATCAGTCCATATTTGACCATAGCTCACATACAAATACAACTCTCGAAAGTAGTATTAAATGCAAATAAATCCCTATAAGTTTTGGCTTTTAATGCCATAACCTCCCTTAACATTTTGGTTTAAGCATCAATATTAGCGAAAATAACTTTTAAGCTTTGGCAAGACAAACTCTTGTGATGGTAGGTACACAATTAACCAAATGTCCCGTATGAACCTCATCTTAAAGTCACTTAAAGGCAAACGAATCTCATATAGATGAAGTTATATAAATAACATTCATCACAAAGAGCTTTAACATGAATCTTAACCTCAAAACATGACTACCCACGGGTCCAAAATATGGCAAGCTCTTGCAATTTGTGTTTCTAAAGTCTGTGGCGTAGGATCTCATACGGTCGGATTTGACCGACGTTACTAACTTTCTTGTTATTATAGCATTTGTTTTATCCTTCATTTATTTGCCACGTTTAAGTTCCAGGTTCTGTGATTAAAAAACACTGTTTCATGAAATTCTACAGATAAATTATTAATATTTCGGTTAAATCCTTTTGCTTGTGAATGAGTGCGTGAATTTATTTTAAAAAATCCACAAAAAGGTTAAATTTTTGAAATATGAGCACATGCAAATGAAAAACAATTTTCATACAAATAAATGCAAAACAAATAAATATTTAACACGAATTTTCCTGTTTCCTCCCACAGACGCACATACAAATACACATAGACAAAAAAAGTAGAAACCAAATAAACAGTTGTATACAGTGATAAGTAAAAGTGTGCCAACAAAGTCTACACAGTTTCGAAACAAAGGGTTCCTGTTGCGAAATAAATTCGATTTTTAACTGTAATCGAAATAGCTAATCGAACGAATTTTCTTTTCATTCGATTAAAAAAGCGCTATTGTGAATTTTACTAATTGGGCTTATTCACAATAGTATACATATTTCTATCAGCTGACACTTCAAATATAAAAATTTATTTGAAAATTTATAAAATAAAACATGACCACGACGAAATTTAAAAGAATCCGAAAGAGAAAAAAAAAAACAATTGGCCGATTAACTAAACTCAAACTTGCAACAGTACTTTCCTTACTCACTATCCTCTTTTAAAATTTCTCATAAATATTTAATCAAAATTCACGTGTTTACAAAAATTCATTTATTTCACTGTCATTCATTCATTTAACTTTTTAATTCCTCACCAACGAAATCAAACAACCAGGTTTAAAACCACAATAAGGGAATACATGCAGCTGCTAAATGTCACAAATTAAAATCTTATTGACAAATGCTTCGGTAAGCCCCAAATCTATCACGTGATTTAAGAAAATTAACATTGAATTGTTTTTAAATGCCAACGTTTTAATAAGTGGAAAATTTTTAAAGCTGAAGAATTTAAAATACAATTAATTATAAATTTTCACGCCGTTAAATGTTGGATACGGAGGGAAGAAATTTTCGTTACAGGATAGACTGCATAGCCCAGCAATCAGAAGACTCTAGTCACATTTTAACAGATCTTTTGTTAATTAATAGAGAAAATCTGAGTAGAGGTGATATGCTTCTGTAGCATTTGTATTAAACATTTTCCAATATTCTGCCCTGGATCTAATAACGCTGCTGTAATGGCATCTTAAGCAGTAATGGGAAACAAGATGTTGCTGATATTGATGAAGGTACACGTAAACTACATACTTGCGGATTATTGCGTGTAAGAATTTGGGATTTAACCAACCTTAAGTTTCCGGATTATTTAAAGTACGGTGCACTTGAATAATCCGTACTGGAATCAAGCATTCTGTACTTGATTTTAGTAAATTCATAGTCACTGTACTATTGACAGCGCTTCGACTTGATTTAAGTACAGATGGATTGATATCTCTTTGCAGCGTATGCCCCATATTAACCTCTCCCTCAAATTATTTACTTTAAGACGGAAAAATCTTATAAAGATGTATTTATCTAGACAATATTTAGCAGGAAAAAACTCTTTTATAAATTTTATCGTCAAAACATAATTTCGTTTTGGATGGGCAATGATTGCCCATGGATGGGTCCGAAATAAACAGAAAACAAATATCTCAAGAAAATTTTTGACAACACTGTTTTTTAAAATTAAAATTGAAGGTCATCAAACTTTTTGTTTGATTCAATGAAAAAATTTATCATATTTACACTTTACAAAACAGAATAATTTAATATTTCTTCATATTCACTAAAAAAAAAAATATTTTAATCCAAGTTAAGACAGTATGGATTTTTACAATCCTTGTCCATTTTTTAATAGCCCATAATTCTCATTCACTTTACAGTTTTTTTTTGTATAATAAAGGGTGATTTTTTTAGAGCTATAGGAAAGTTTAAAAAAAACACATTAAATTAAAAAAAAATCATGAAATCTTTATTTGAATCGATAGCACGGTCCATATAATTTAATGTTTAAAGATTATTTCATTTCATTATTTCATGCCTCAAATGGTCCATCCGCTTAGTCCAATTTTGGCATACTCCTTCCAACATTTCGGCCGGTATCTCATGCATAAATGCTTCAATGTTGTCTTCCAATGCGTCAATTGAAGCGGGCATGTGTGTATAGACATGAGCTTTAACATAGCCCTACAAAAAATAGTCTAAAGGCGTTAAATCGCACGATCTAGGCGGCTAATTGACCGATCCCGAACGTGAAATAAAATGTTTACCGAACTCGCCTCTCAATTAGTCCATTGTTAAGCGTGCTGTGTGGCATGTGGCACCGTATTGTTGAAACCACATGTCATGCAAGTCAAGCTCTTGGATTTTGGGCAAAAAAAAGTTAGATATCATCTCACGGTAGCGCTCACCATTCACAGTTACATTACGATTCGCATCATCTTTGAAGAAGTACGGTCCAATGATGCCACCAGCCCATAAACCGCACCAAACTGTGACTTTTTCTGGATGCATTGGTAGCTCTTGCAATGCTTCTGGCTAATCTTCACTCCAAAATCGACAATTCTGCTTATTTACGTACCCATTGAGCCAAAAACACAAGAAGCGCGCGATTAACTTTCTTAACAGAGTCCGCATTTTGATAATAAAATTCAATAATTTGCAAACGTTGTTCGTTTGTAAGAATATTCATGGTTAAATTATAGACCAAACTGTTTGACAGTGAAACAAAACACGAAACGTGTGTCAGCTGTTTAAACCAGTGTTGTCAATAAGATAATAGCTAAAAAATCACCCGACGGGATTGATTTTCGAAAGAAGTCCCATTTAGGATTGCATAATTTATCCCGAGTGTTTTGTTTTTGTGTAGTTATTTTTAAGGAAACATTTTAAATTAACATGCAATCGAAAAATGCCAACCTTGCTTTCGACCATTTAAAATTTTTATTTTTCTGTGAGCAGTTATTGGCTTCACCTGATTTGCCACGGATGATGTAATACTGAAAGGTGAAATGATCACTACAACCCTCTGGGGGTACACACGTAGTGTAGAAACTGTGTAGACGAAGAAGAAAATGAAGCAAAACAAAAATAAGTTGCCAAACTTTAGACAAAGTTTCTTAAGCGTATTTAGTGGAGTTCGTAAAGAACTCGATTTGTGACCAGCGTTACCGCTGTTATACTAAGGTGTTAATTTGCCCCTATTTCGAAGCTCTTGATACCTTTTATGGCGTTTTTTTAACAACTCTTTTGTATCATTTCTAACTATTTCTTGCTTTTTAGAAATATCACGATAATGAATATTTTTATGATTTTTAGAACCCGTACTTGTAAAATCCAAACAAGATTTATATTATCTTGAAATTGTTTCCAAATTCAAGACATAATTTTAAAAGCAGAGACTTTTGTCAACGAATTTAAGGTCTAAGAAAGTCAGCTAAATGACAAAGCATGTGAAGCCAAAAGCTTGAGGCCGGAAAAAAAATTATGTAGCGAAAATACATTAGAATCGCGAAAAAGGTAACCAAAGGTCCCAAGGGTTGTTAATTCTTTCGAACTATTAACTTTCCTAAGCGGGCTTAAATTTGAAAAATATACAATAAAAAACAGCGATCTTTCGAAAATAACACACTAAACTTATTCCAATGCCTTTGTTTTCATCATAACAAAAATGGAATAAATCTTGAAATCTTTATTTGAATCGATAGTACGGTGCATATAATTTAATGTTTGAAGATTATTTCATGCAAGTGTTGACCGTGACTTATTGACCGTAGGTTATCACTCACTTCGCCTCAAATGGTCCATCCGCTTAGTCCAATTTTGGCATACTCTTTCCAACATTTCGGCCGGTATCTCATGAATAAATGCTTCAATAAGTCCATTGTTAAGCGTGCTGTGTGACATGTGGCACCGTCTTGTTGAAACCACATGTCATGCAAGTAAAGCTCTTGCATTATGGATAAAAAAAAAGATGGATATCATCTCACGGTAGCGCGTACCATTCACAGTTACGTTACGATTCGCATCATCTTTGAAGAAGTACGGTCCAATGATGCCTCCAGCCCATTAACCGCACCAAACTGTGACTTCTTCTGGATGCATTGGTAGCTCTTGCAATGCTTCTGGCTGATCTTCACACCAAAATCGACAATTCTGCTTATTAGGGTACGTTAATTGAGCCAAAAATGAGCTTCGTCGCTGAACACAAGAAGCGCGCGATGAACTTTCTTAACAGAGCACGTATTTTAATAATAAAATTCAATAATTTCCAAGCGTTGTTCGTTTGTAAGACGATTCATGGTTAAATTATAGACCAAACTGAAGATGTTTGACAGTGAAACAAAATACGAAACGTGTGTCAGCTGTTTAAACCAGTGTTGCCAAAAAGATAATAGCTAAAAAATCACACATTATATTTACTTTTGCCAAAGTCTTTGGAAATAAGTTTCCTAATGATCTGGCCTAAGCATATTTATCAGAAATTAAATTGGAAATTTAGCACATCATGATAAATAAATAAATAAAGATTCGATAAACATTTTGTTTGATTTATTTAGCATTTCTAACAAATCACGCCAACATTTTATTGAAAATAATTTGTTTGGGCAACAACTTTTTTTAATGACTCAATGAACATGGTTGTTCACTAAAAATTATCGTATTCAAATATGAAAATTATTTTTTTCTGTGCAGTGTCGACTGTCGAAAATTTGTCTCTAAATACTGTGGTGTACTTTCTTACTTGTCTACTTTGTAAAGGCCTTACTCATAAGAAATAGTTCATGTAAATAACAGGCTTATAAGATAAATTTTGTATGAAATTTTTTTTTTTAATAAACCTCTTATAAAACTGTATAAGAAAAAGAAGGCAGTTATCCATTAAATAAATAACCCTTGCTCCACCCTGCAGTAAATTCGTTTTTAGAAATATTTACATGAAATCGGAGAATTGAGATTTAACTGGTTTATAAAAATTTTTAAATCAAACTGTTTTTTTTTCATCTAAAAAATATTTCACTCAGTAAATTTAAAACCAAACGTTTGGATATTCTTTTCATCTTTTGACAATTTGGATGTTGAAAGCTTTTGGTCAATAGTTTTTGAGATTAAGAACTGTCTTGGTGAATCCTTCTTTCCTAATTTCAAAGCCGTTATAACTTTCCCTTTTATTCTGCCATTTTCGAACTGTGTGGGAATGAAATATCTGATTAACTTTTTTTAATGTCATTGATGGCCAACAGAGTTGCTTATCGGACGTTGTTTAAAGATGTTGTTAGGCCAGCTGTGTAAAGCCTTGTGGTTTCAACAAGATGAAGCCACAATGCCCTCGGTAAGATTCATATTCGCCTTACGCCGTATTTTGCGCACAAGCGATCTTTAATGGCCTACACGTCAGAGACTTTAAATTCTATCTCATTTTATTGTTTACAAAATGTATGAAATATAATGAAAGTATGATAGCATCAGTGATGCCAACTTAGTGCTTTTGACACTATTTATGGTGCTTTTTGATGCCTCAAAACTAAGTGCCAAACTAAGAAAAAGTACTTGGGGCTTTTAAATTTTTCATTAGTGCCTTAAGGGTTTTTTACAATTTTTATTTTTTTTTCTAACATTTTTTAAAACGTTTATATAGAGGATGATTTAGATGAGATTTGCTATTTGGAGTACAATTTTGAGAAGGCCAGTAAAGATTTTAAGATTAAAATAATAATAAAAAGGAGTGATAAAAGAAAGTTGCATTCGTTTTACCAAAAACTTTATTTACGAGGTTAGAGTAAGGCTTTCCTAACAATATGGAAATTTTACAAAACGTTGCACTTTTTAGAGTTGATATGATATGTTTATATTTGGTAGTCGTTATAAAAAACATGTATATGTTTTCGGTAAAAAGTTTTTTAAAGATGTACCCACCCACTGTTCAAAAATAGAAAATGGCTTGGAAAATATTAAGAATTTTGAATGGAAAAATAACCAACGATTTTGTTGATTGAAAGTTAAAAAAAATTGCAGTCGGAAACCGAAAAAAAGAACGCATAGACTTTAAAAACAAAAAGAGAGCCGTAACTTTGTATAAGCAAAGTGTTAATTAAATCAATAAACAAACAGTTGATAGAAAACGCTTTTGTAACGAGCGTTGTGTAACCTGCCATTTGTCATGCGCTTTAGTTTTCAAACGCACAACACTCGTCTCCAAATAACCGCGTTTTGTGCACTTCTACCTCTAGTGCTATTGTAAAAATGTTTGACTAAGTATTAGAGTACAAACATACATGTTTTTTCTTTTTTGCACCTTATGTATGTTCTTTATTCAGAAGCGTTCATGGCACAGAAAAAATTATTGCCGAATTATTTTCAAACAAACGCTTGTTTGAACATTTTTTTATTTTCAACAAATTTTTTTACTGATTCAATTTTTATTTTTTATTTTATTTATTTACGTGGACCTGCAGCCAAACAAAAACAACAAATAATTTATATGATTCAATTAATATTTTTGTTTAACCAACAAAAATTTTGACAACTACTCAAAATATAATATACGCGTTATTGGTTTCAAGTTTTAATAATTTTGTATGAAATATTTAACGCTCCTTAATGTTGTCGTTTTTTCGCATTTTTTTTTAATTGATCGTAAGCTGCACTTCTTTATGTGAAATATAAGAACTACAACAAAAAGCACACTTACAGTCTATTTTTGGACACTTTAAAAAAGTACAACAATAAGAAAGATGATAAAAAAGATGATAAAAAAGCCTGACGAGGTTTGTAGTAAAAAAAAAACAACAACAGGTAAAAAAAAAACGTTTCACTCTTGTTAAGCAACAGAAACAACAACATTATAAGAAACAAAATAAATTTTTGGTTGGTTTCAAAGTTGGTAAAAAAAACGAAATCCCGTATTCAATTTTTTCAAAGTGTTTGGTTAAATACATCAAATACAAAAGCAGAATCATGACGAAAAACATATCGAGTCGGTCTGCCGCCGTTTTTGGTTACATCTCTTCTTCTTTAGCAAAGGAAAGAAAGGATACAGCAACAGTGAGTGATGAAAAAAAACTTTGTGTGTAAAAATAAGACTTCGTTCAAAAATTATTCCAACAAAAAAATGTTTCTCAAAGCCAGCCGGCCGGCCGCTCTGCTCTGCTTCATCTTCTCCAACAGTGCTTGCTTGTGTGCGCGTCATTGCTTGTGAAAAACTTTTTTTTTTGATTCAGAAAAAATTACTGATTTCAGACAAAAAATTGTTTGATTCTACAAATTTTTTGTTTGAATTGGAAAAATAATTTTTTCTGTGTAGGTTAAAATAATTGGATAATATCATACGCTTTATTATACTTTGCACGATTTTAATTGAGATTTATTTAAACGATAAAATATAATTTTTATTTTTTGTTAAAATATGGACTGTCATTAAGTTTTATAAGCAATGGTCGGTCATTGCAAATTTTCGGTAATTGCAACAGGACAGATTTTTTCGTGCTACGAAAATCGAGCTCGCACTGTTTTACTTTAAAACTGTTTTATGGCCAATTAAAACTCAGCTGATGATCATCCAAATGATTTGGATAATATTATTTTAACTGAAGATAATACAGTATTTATCGGATATAAGAATCTTAAAAATCCACGAAAAAAGTTTCTTATAAGCGTTTCTTTCTTATATACAATTATTTTATATAAGAAACTTATTTCTTATATAAGTAGCTATGGCCATAAGACTTTCCTATGTCGGTTTTCTGTCTCTTTTTTTTTGTTAACATTTCTAACTTTTAAATAATTATTTTCTATGTCTTTTGAGTTTTTCACTATTTTAGATGTTTTTGCAATTTCGCTTCTTTTTATACCGTTTTGTATTTCTTTAAAAATTTTAACTTTTGTTTTTATTGGCAAAAAACACAAAGCTTCTTGTGAGTACCAGCTCGCTCATCTAAAACTAAAAGTAAAAACTTTGTTTTTGTTGTAAAACTGTCAGAAAACAGTGTTGTCCATGCAAACTACATAAATTCTGTGTTGCCGTTGGAAGTTTCTTATATAAATTCTTTTTCTATACATTTTGTGGTTTTGGTGTTTAAGAAAAATGTTCTGTAATCAGTTTTTTTCTTATAAGCGTTTTTCTTATATGAAACCTTTTTTGTTAGAAAAATCACTTAAAAGACATGGTGTTTCTGAAAATGTTTCTTAAAAGCGTTTTGTTCTTATATGTGATGTTCTTATATCCGATAAATACTGTAATAATAAATATGTAAATATATTTATTATTTCATTTTAAACGAAAATGGTCCCCGTCAATGCCGTAGCCTTTTTTTAAATTTTGGAGGTATTTAATATTCGGCACAGCCGAATGCAACTTGTTTTGTGTTTAATTAAAATGTAAAAATAGCCTACAGCTTTTAAACGCTTTTTTTGTTCGAAATAGTGCTTTTAGTGATTTTTTAAACTTTTAAGTGCTTTTTGCTCTCAAAACGTTGGCCTCACTAGATAGCATTGCTTGCAGAATAAGTGTCTATATGTGAGAGCATTAGAAAAACGTTCTCAAAAAAAAATTTGTTTTATTTCACGACGGCTTTCTACGACAAATTCGTATGTCATAATGTATGTTCTCATCGACAGGAAGGGCAAAGCTAAGCCCATATGGTGGAATGCGGAGATTGCTGAAAAACGCAAAGAAAGCAGGAAACTCTTTAATGAGGCAAAACGTAATGGTGCTTGGAACAGTTACAAGTCCTCAGTAAATGGATTCAAAAATCTTATAAGGAAGGCCAAGAGACAGTCATGGAGGAATTTCTGCAGCGACGTGGAAAACTCCTCGGAGACAAGTCGGCTACGTAAGATTTTATCCTCTAAACCAGCTATTCCATCGTATATACGGAAGATGGACGGATCCTGGACCACAAACAGTCGGGACTCCCTTGAGGTCCTGATGAATACACACTTCCCAGGTTGCACTGATGATGTGCCTAGGGAGGTAACATTTACTGGCACTCGGGATATCTCTAATATTCCGATAACTCGCCATCGTGTGGAATGGGCGGTCAAAAGCTTCCATCCCTTTAAATCTCCAGGTCCGGATGGCATTATCCCAGCGGATCTACAAAAGAACCTGGGAATATTGATGCCATGGCTCTTGGCAATTTTTAGAGCCTGCCTGAGTCTCTCATATGTCCCATTAACTTGGACAACATATAAGATCGTCTTCATCCCCAAGAGTGGGAAGACATCTCACACTATGGCTAAGGACTTTAGACCAATTAGTCTATCCTCCTTTCTACTGAAAACACTGGAGAGGATTTTGGATAGTCATATTAGATCATCGTTAGGACACAATTCCTTGTCACTGGCTCAACACGCCTACACGAAGGGAAGGTCCACGGAAACTGCGCTTCGCTCATTGGTGGGCCACATAGAGAGATCCCTGTACTACAAGGAATTCGCCTTAGTTGCATTCCTAGATATTGAGGGCGCTTTCAACAACGTTGAACCTGAATCGGTTATTAACGCAATGAGACATTTGGAAATCGACCCGGCGATTATTCAATTTGTCAGCAGTATCCTGCACTTCAGGCGTATTGAATCCAACTTGGGCGCCTCGAACATCTCCAAGGTTGCGACTAGGGGCACCCCGCAAGGCGGTGTACTCTCACCATTACTTTGGAATCTGAATATGAATACCCTACTCAGGGCCATGGAAAGGACGTGCTGCAGAACGGTTGCTTATGCGGATGACGTTGCAGTTGTGGCTCTGGGTAAAGATCCCAGACTATTGTCTGAACTAATGGAGTCCGCATTGGACGTCCTAACAAAATGGTGCCAGGGATGTGGACTGGATGTAAATCCTTCCAAAACGGAACTGGTACTTTTCACAAGGAGATACAAAATTCCCAAATTTGATACCCCGAGGATAAAGGGGATCTCGCTGGAACTGTCTGACAGCGCCAAGTATCTTGGGCTAATATTGGACAGCAAACTGAACTGGAGGATGAACACCATTTCCAGGACTAATAAGGCGGCAACTGCATTATATTGCTGCAAAGGGGCCATTGGCCTAAACTGGGGAATTAACCCGAGAAATGTATATTGGCTATACGAATGTGTCATTAAACCCATTCTATTCTACGGGGCAGCTGTTTGGTGGCCGGCACTCGAGGTGAAGAGTCATCAAATTAGGTTTGAACGTACAATGAGAATGGTGGCGATAGCGGTAACAGGTGCCATTAGAACAACCCCCTCTAAGGCACTGTTTACGATTTTAAACTGGTTACCACCAGACATTTTGGCGAAAAGTTTAGCTGCGAACGCGGCGGTAAGACTAAGGGCCACCGGAGCATGGAGGGATTACAATATCGGACATGCTAATATTCTGAACGAAATTAATTGGAACATGGATGTTGATTATGTCACACCCGAGCCAATCTTTGATCCTGGCTTCACGGTAAGCATTTTGGATAATGTGGTTCACTATGATGACCTACAAATTCCCGCGAACGCGATTCAAATTTTCACGGACGGGTCTAAAACACTGTGTGGTGTCGGTTCTGGCATATACTCCGAGCAGCTAAACTGGAGCATTCCTATAAGGCTGCCGGACCACTGCAGTGTCATCCAGGCCGAGATAATGGCCATCTACACAGCCGCGAGACGCATCCGGTACGGTGATATATCTGGAAGGGATATTCACATTATTACCGACAGCAAGGCGGCCATAAGATCCCTGGAGAATGTGTTCATCACATCGAGAATTGTCCGAGAATGCCGGATGTCTCTGGAGGAGATAGCGAGACATTCACTGGTCACCCTTAATTGGGTCCCCGGACACAGGGACATACCGGGGAACTGCATGGCGGATTCGTTGGCGTATGCAGGTACCACCTTGAATCGAGACGGCTCGACATATAATGTAGGTGTTTCACTCCCAAGGAGTAAGCAACTCATTGCGCACAAGTTTCATATCATCGCCAGTCAGAGGTGGCTCGTTGAAACTACCTGTGGGGAAACCAGGAAAATCTGGCCCATCATAGATGAAAAAAGGACACGGCGGGCATTACAGTCCAGACATCATCTTAGAAACCTGATTGCGGTTATAACCGGCCATTGGCCCATTGGGAGGCACGCCCAGAGGCTGGGGCTCCCTTACAATGACTTATGTAGAAGTTGCGGCGAGGAGGAGGAGGAAGAGTCAACGGAACATCTTCTCTGTAATTGCCCGGCATTCGGAGATCTAAGACTCAAAATGTTTGGTCGAAGAGCCCTTGGGGACAAAACTTGTCTCTCTGATGTTGATGTAAACAGGATCCACTCCTTTACTGAATCGACCGGATGGCTGCGTGGGAGCACTAGCAGCCAGACAACATAGGACCCATGGGAGACGGTGTGACATGGTAACACAACGGGAACTAATTAATGGACCCACGTGAGCTGTGCTTGATCACGGCTGCCAATGGAACCTAACCTATGTATGTTCTCAACGCAGTTATCGATATTTATCGATAGTTCAGATTTCACTATCGATATATCGATATTAATATCGACTGAATGTTTGTACTTGTGCAGGAAAACTTTAATTATTTTTTTTTAAAGCTACCGTTTGTTTTTATCACTTTATTGAATGTATAAGACTTATGTATATATATACGCACGTTATATTAGATGGCAGTTTTTTAAAAATTGATAAGTACCTTTCTAAAGGAACCAAAGTAACAAGGACAATCTAGCGGACTTATCTTCTAATGGCCGTTCATTGTTTTGTCCTATGCTTGCAATTGCATTTGGATTTGCATTTTTTTTACAACATTACAAAAATATTTGCCATTTCAGTCCCTATATAATCATGTAAAAATTTCGACTTAAAGTCCTTTAATTAGCAGTAAAAAGCACTGCTAAACAATCCATGCCACTTGCCATAATTGTTGTTTGTATTAATTGCTGTAATTCAGAGCGAATTAATAAAAGCAAGTAAAAATTTGCGGCAAAAAACTGTGCGTGTATAGCTGCTGTAACATATCTTCATAGATGTATTTTAAATAATAATAATAATATCGATATTGATATTTTTCCTATCGATATTTTCGATATTTTAGGACTATCGATAATATCGATAGTCTATCGATAGTTTCCCAGCACTAGTTTTAACTATACAGGTCATACTGTGCCACCCTCTATATGTAAATTCGTAAATAATAGCATTACATTTCATCAAAAACAAAAAATTTGTTTTGTATAATTCATAAGGTTTTGGATAATTTTCATGCATTTTGTCTGTGAAAAATTGAATTTGGATTCCGGGAACACAGAATTTAACCTTAAAAAAGTAAAGCCACTTTAAATTTCCAATTAATTTAATAAATATTTATTTGGGGAACCCAAAATTCTAAGTTTTATTTAAGCTTCAAAAATCTCATTTAAAATTTATCTATTTGCATGCTTGTTATTGCAAAAATGAATTCAAAACAAAGAGAAAGCAAATATTTACATAAAATTTTAAAGCAAACAAAAGATTTTTTTCCATAAAAAATTTAAAATTATTTTCATATAATCAACAACTTTAAAAACGCCAGTGGGCCACTGTCTTTTCATTAAAAACTCTGTATGTGTGTGTGTGTGCAATGCTGTGTTTATAAAGTCTTTTTTTATTTTAATATTTTTGTTAAGAGGGGACAGGTGAGAAAAAGGAAATGTATCTACAAACACATAAATAAGTATCCCTGTTTCCACGTGAATATTTCACTATAAAAAAACGCTGTACAAAAAAAAAAAAAACAAAGCCGTGTATAAAAAATTTTATAATTTATTTTATGCCCAACTGTCGGTCTAGCTGCTCTTTAATATTAAATATTAAAGTTATTTGCCTGTATTCATAAAAATATTTTAAATTTATTAAAGGCTTACAAAACAAAGTTTCCTTAATAAACGTTTGTTTTAAATTTAATAATCGTTTATAAAAACAGGGGATTGTATTTTTTTTTTTTTGTTTAACTTTAATTTCTATTTAATACAGTTTTTGTTGCTTAAATGCGTTTTTTTAGTTGCATACAGTGTTGCCAGTGGATTTTTCGAAAAACATGCCTACACATGCTACAAAATAATCCGATTTTTCCCAACACGTTAAAAAAATGTCCCCTACAAAAATCCTTACGCAATTTTGTTAATAACATAGAAGAAAAAACATTGGGTATAAAATAATTTTATTCGAATACTAGCTTAACCCGGTGCGATTTGCTACCCCATCGAAATAAAATTAGGAAAATTTTTTAAAACAGATCTCATGTATTGGTAACAAAGCATCTTTTACCCAATTTTAATGCTTTTAAAGTACCCGTTCTACTGATATGCAGACAGAAATCTCATGTGTTCGTATGAGAGGTGCCATGACTACTTTTCCTGTTGAACCTTATTTTGAAAGATGTTATGAATTATTATCTAAGCTATTTGTAAAAAATTGGAACCCCTTAACTGTAACAGTACTCCAAATATGAAGAAATCTTTATTGTCATTGTGTGAGAGGTACCACCCCCACTTAAAAATTTTAATTAATTGCCTATATTAAGAGCCGGGTTATCAGAAAATTACTGGCGGCATTCACGTCACAAGTTACACCCTTGCAAAACAGGAAAAGTGCAAAAATATAACACCAACCACAAAGACACTTATTTACGCACAACTAATTGTCTGTGTGGTTGCTGTTCTATTTTTGCGCTTTTGCTTTTTTGCAAGGGTGCAACTTGTGACGTGAATACCCTTACTGTGAAAATTTTAAGAAAATCGGCTCTGTAGCTTAAAAGTCTATAGGGAACAAAATTTCATACGCTTTTTTACTTATATATTATTGATTGCTCCTCCTGCGCCCAACCCCTAAATTTTTATTTTGAAAGGTGTAGTTAACCATAAGAGTAGATCCTATAAAGCTTGGAGATATTTGTCTTCAGATATTCGGAATTTAATAATTTCGTTCTATGGGAGGTACTGCTCTTCCTTCCTCTACCCTGCCGATTATTATTTAAACGTTTATAGTTCACTATAATAGTGGCTCTAACCACGTTTGAAGACTCTAGCAAAGATAGTTCTTCAGTTACGCGATATTTAATATATGCATCCTATGGGGGTATTGCTCCAGCTGCGCCTTCCTCCTTAATTTTTATTTTCAAATGTGTAGCTTGCTATAAGAGTGACTCCTACCAAGTCTGAACATTCTCACTATAACAGTTCTTAACCCATTAAGGCTGATGCCCGATTTTGTGGTCATATTTCAATGAAATTTCACACATTTGATATTATGGGCATTTATATTGACATTGCGTTTTTTTTTTATTTTTACCTGTCAAACCTTGGCCCCTAGACCATGGGTATTTTTCTACCCACTTCGCTATTAAAGAGTTCTAAAACACAAGATTTTTTAAAACAAAAAAATTAAAAAACTCATTTATTGCATGCAATGATGTGAGTGTTGTGTGCTTATTTCACTATGTACGTAGAATCTGTCCCAGCAGGAAAAGGAAGAGCTTTTGTATTCCTTCTTTTGGCTGTAAGGGGTGTTACATTTTAAGGGCCGATGTTGATTTTGAATAAAACACAAATTATTAAGGAAATTACTGTCATTTCTTTTTATTTTGATAATATTGGTGTGGTTTAATTATGTATGGAACAAAATATCGGCCAAATGGCCGCCGCGACGTATAAAGCATAATTGAGGTTCTATGCCGTTACCACCATTCAACACGGCCATTGAATTTGTCGCGCAAAAGAACCATTTTGTTATCTGTGTGGCAAGTGGCACCATCCTGTTGAAACCACATATTGTCCACATCCATATCTTCCAATTCGGACCATAAAAAGTTCGTTATTATCTCACGATAGCGAACACCATACACAGTAACTGCCTGACCGGCCTCATTTTGAAAAAAAATGTGGTACGATGATGCCGCCAGCCCATAAACCGCACCAAACAGTCACTCTTTGTGGTTGCATTGGCTTTTCGACAAACACTCTTGGGTTATCATTCGCCCAAATGCGGCAATTCTGCTTATTGACGAATCCACTGAGGTCAAAATGTGCCTTATCACTGAATCACGAAGTGCACGATATGCATTTTGATTTGAACGCCCATTTTCATAAAAAGCCTGAATAACTTTAACGCGTTGCTCGATTGTGTATCTTTCCAGGGTTCAAATTTAGTTAGTCTGAAATCGAGAAATGTCAAATGAAATGCAGAAAAAACTTGACGTTTAGTTGTGGTTCACATTCAACATTGGACCTTTACAACTCCTGCTCGCTCCATTCCATTCTCATATCTTTTAACACACGTTGTCACTGCTCCCGCTTCTTTCACAGTTATATAAGAATGGTAACGGGATCAAAATAAATTCTTTTGCTTGTGAGAAAAAACAAAACAAAAATTTTACTCCCTTGTTATAGAAGGGAATGTGGAATGTGTTTCTTATATTTTATACGAAAGAGCCGAGGACTTCTTACTAATGCTTTGAATGCTGGTATGGTGTATGCCTGAAAATACACTGCATGCTAAGAAAAGCTGAAGGATCTCGAATCATGAGTCAATTTTATTTCGTGTGATTGCTGTTGAAGCATTGGTAACAATTCCTAATTATAGTGTTCGTGTAAGAGAAAAAGTTGTCACAAATGCCGTTGTGGACAATGTGAAGCAAAACTGAGTTTGGTTGTACAAAATGAAAATTTAAGTTACACCCAAAGGCTTGTTTTGCTGGTGTCCCAAAAAACACTAAAAAGATAAAATTATCTCAATAATCGACCATATTTATTTATTTCTTTATTTTTTACTAACTAAAAGTTCATTTAACATAAAACAACGCATACTTACTTTTAAAAAAATTTAAAAAAAATATGTGTTTTGAACCCTCTGACAGCGAAGTGGGTATTTCAATACCCATGTCGTTGAATCAAACCTGTAGTCAATGTTATTGGCCCAATTTAGCTAATAATTTTTTCTAAAGCAGAGCACACCAAAGGCTATAAGTCACCAAGAGGGTTTTCCGATTTTCTACTCTCCCAATTATCCAGAGAAGTTGTCGTTCACTTTTTCCAAATATTAAAAATTGCTAACTTTTAAGCCGCTAGTTTACCCAATAATAAGGTGCAAAATTTAACCTAATTTTTTTTTAAGAAGTACTATCCTTTCTTTATCTTACTGTAAAAACCAATTTCCGATACCTCTTACCTGAAGTAAGCCAGAATTTTTCTAAGAAGGCTCCGTTTTTGGGTATTTAAATACCCATCAGTACTTAATGGGTTAAGATATGCGATATTTAACATTAGCGTCCTATGGGTGGTACCACTTTTCTGCTGCTATCTTATTTCAATTTCGGGGCTCAGAAGATTCTGCTGCAAAAAGTTCAAGAAAATGGGTGCAGCGGCTCTTAACATATGCAATACTTAATATTGGCATCTAATGGTGGGTACCACTTCCCCTGCCCCTATCGAAAAAATAAGTGTTTCTACTCTGTCTATCCCGCCCATTTTTATATTGAAATTTACAATTTAACATAATAGTAGCTTTAACCACGTGTGAAGACTCTCCCTTTAATAGTTCTTCAGTTGAGCGATATTTATGGGAGGTATTTTCCCCCCTGCGCCTAAAAGTGTAGTATACCATAAGAGTAACTTCTACAAAGTTCGAACATTCTCACTCTAACAGTTCTAAAGATATGCGATTTTAAACGTTGGCGTCCTATGGGGGTACCACTTCCCCCGCTGCTATTTAATTTAAATTTTGGGGCTCAGAAGATCCTTCTACCAATAGTTCAGCAAAATGCCTGCAGCGGCTTATTAAGTTAAGGCAGACTATAGCAATTAATGGTGCAATGTAAAATTTGCATACAAAACTCAATTTTCGCTTTTTTTCGAATTTGTAACCTTTTTTTGGGCCTTTCTGAACTTTCTTTTCTTCTAAACCTCCCTTGTGATTAGACAAAGAAAACAAAAATCATACAAATCGGCCAAGTAGTTCTCGCGTTTTAACGTGACTAAGACACAGCGTTTAATTTATATATATATATATATATAGATGTATATTAAAATAAGTACTTGTTCAATATATTAACTCGAAATTTTAAAATTTTCAGTAGAAGAAAAAAAAATTTTGATTTAAAATGAAAGGGATATAAAAGGATATATAAGTATTTTAAAACCAACCGTTTCTTTAACAAAAGGTAGACAAAATATTTCGATATTTTTACAGTGAAAAACTAATAAAAATTTTGAGCTGATACAGTATTGTTGAACAAGTGCGATATACACATTAGTGCTGCCCACTTCTGAAAAAACAATCAACTCTGAAAATAAATTTTTAAGCGATTTTAGTGAAAAGAAAAATTTTCAACCATTTTGGACAAGAAGGTATCACTAATAAAACGTTTTTTCTGTATTTATTTTATAAAGTATGCGATATGACGAAAAATTCATATATTTTGGTGATAATATAAAAGCTGTCCGATTTTTCCTACGCTCCTATTTTAGTATCAAAATACCTTCATGTAATGATTTTCCCCAACTTCTGGCAACACTGGTTGCATATGTCTTTGGTCCTTTCAATCGAAAGAAGAGAAATGCATCTTCATACTGATGATGCCGTAACATTAGAATTGTGAGATCGATGCTATTACAAATGGCATCAATGAGTCAAAAAGTGACATCAATCCAATGACGAACGTCATTGTAAAATATTGTCACATTTTATGCGTCATCTTTGTGTATTATTAATGTTGTTTTCAGGTTTAAAAAGTATTCTTTTAGTTTAAATCAGGGTTTTAAAAACTGCAGTCGAAACCAAAAACTGTTGGTTTGACAGCGACTGCTTATATTAAATGTGTCAGAAGTAAAAGCAACCGTTTTTTTTAGCTAATGAGAAATGAAGAAGTGGAAGAAATGGCAGTTTTTCTACTTTGACTGGAGTTTTTGAAGCGCTGGTTTAAACTATTTAGTTAAATACATAAAAGAATATAGATTACGTAAACCAAGGCGAATTCCACTACAGGTGTTGTCGAAACGCGATCCGATTTTGACTGTTTGAATCTATTTGCTTTGGTTTTGTTATTGTTTTGCTGGCATTTTGAGACGCAAACACTAACAATGCAATGCAAAAAACCCTATGTGCTTTCTGTTTTTGTTGGATTGTTGTAGTTCCGGCACCACCTGTAGTTGAATTCGCCTTAACGTAAACCATATCGGTCTTGCTGCTAGTGTCTTATAATTGTGAGTTCTTCTGTAACCAATAAGTGGAGTACAACAAAAATGAATCAAACATGTTTAACGGGTAAGTAATGACTCAATTTATTGTAAGTCAGTTTTTTTTAATAGTTTGTCATCGCATTGATCACATTTTTTTATTAAACTTATTTCGATCCGTCATTTTTGTGATGCCGATATGTCTGATGACACTTTCGTCCAGTGACGTTAAGGCTGACATCACAATGATGAAAAGTGTCATGGGGTCAAAAACGAAGACACATGTCATAGAACTAATGTCAAAATACATCAGCGGTGTGACGCCTTTTATTTTTGTTGTTCAGAAACATTTTAATAACAATCATAAAATATACACCCTTATCGTGGTTAACGAATTTAGACAACGTAAACTTATTTCCTTTGATCGCCAATCACGATAACGGCCATTGTGTTGTTGTTAAGAATTATCTTAAATATTAAATTATTTATAAGCATCTTCCCCTACTGCTTCTATCATAGGCAGCGTTACCATATATTTTAAAAAAAATCTTGTTATCTCAGAAAAAAAACTTGTTTTCGCAAGAAAAAACACTTTTTTTTCAAAAGTGCCAAATTTGTAAAAGAAAATAAAAAAAAATGTAGTAGGAATTCATTTTATTTACAGATATAAAAAAATGTATATATATAAAAATGAAAAATGTTTGTATGTTTGTTTGTTGGTTTATAGACTCCTAAACTACTGAACCGATTTATCTGAAATTTTTACAGTAGCATCAGTAAAAATAAAATAGGCTACTTATTTTTTCGATAGGGGCAGGGAAATTGGTATGCCAATATTAAATAATGCATATCGTAAGAGCCGCTGCACGTATTTTGTTGAACTTTTGGTAGTAGGATCTTCTGAGCCCCAAAATTGAAATAAAATAGCAGCGGGGGAAGTGGTTCCCCCCATAGGACGCCAATGTTTAATATTGCATATGTTTAGAACTGTTATAGTAAGACTGTTCAAACTTTGTAGAAGTCACTCTTATGCTATAATACACCATTGAAAATAAAAATAAAGCCGGTAGGTGCAGGGGTGAAATACCTCTTATAGAATGCATATATATAATATCTTTTAAGTAAAGAAGTGGTTAAAGCAGTGTAGCAAAGCGCACCGTGTTAAGCTAGTTAAATATAAAATAGTTTACAACTCTGAAGGAAACCTGGGTGCAAGTGTCTCCAAGTCACCAGTTTTGTCGACTTTGTTGGTGACATTGTCAACGAAGTGTATACACTACATTACATTTGCCCCTATATTTGGCTTTAATACAAAAAAGATATAATAACAACTGAGAAGTACAATTCCTATAAAAGCTGAAGAAATAATAAAAAAAGATTGTTATGATTTCGTATTCCTTCAAAAATTGTAGACTACTTTTACTAAAATGTACTAGCGATTCTCTGGTCTACATATGTTCCCAAAGGAACTACCTAGTCAGTAGTACCAACGTCAGTAGTAGGTTTCCAATGACACGCACATGTTAAATGTCTATTGTAAATAACATTGCCTGGGGTATAATAAGTCACTAGTAGTGGTGGCTGTGTCAATAGTGAATCAGTGTAGATTCACTAGTGACATTTCCTGCAAGGAAGGAACTAAATACATGGTACATAACAATACATAAAATAAAATTCATTTAGGAGATCTTTTCAAAATATCGCATATTATCACACACCTTTTTTATTTGTACATTGTCTTATTAAAATTTAAAGCCATTTCTTTTGATCTCTTAAAGTTCCTTCAATCACTATTATTTGTTTCAAAAAGTCTTTTGTTCATAAAATACAACATTAATTTGGTATTTCCAATTTATTTCTAGCACTATTTGTTTGAATTAATATTTGAGGCAATACGCTCTACATTTGCTGTAGATATTAGTAACGATAAATTGAATAACTAATTTTTTTTTTTTATATATGGAAAAACTTCAGACTTATCACAACGCCTTACTTTAAATACATCCTCCCAAAAACTCTCAATATTTTGCTCTTTTTGTAAATTATGTTCCGAAAAATCAAAGTGAGTATTACTTACATCTACAACATTTGGGAAAATAGCACATAATTGAGCAAAGCTTTTTTGGTAACCTTTTATTACATTAAAAGCTTCTAAAACTTCAACTTGTTTAAGGAAGTCGTTATCAAAATCAAACCTTTTTAACAATCCATTACAACGTTCAACATAAAACTTTAAACAATGAACTCTTAAGTCTGTTTCATCATCTTCAGATAATTAATATGAAGCTAGTGGTGCAATTACTTCAGCACCTAAATAAATATCTTTGGGTTTTTTTGGGATACTTACCTTATTATTTTTGTTTTATAAATTAGAATCTTTTTGGCATCTCAAAAAACTTGCAAAAAAAGGAAAATCTTGACAAATGGCAATGCTGATCAAAGGCCATTCAAGCAGTTCCTTATAAAAGTAAACGTGTTCATCGGGAATATATTGTTGAACTTTGTTCACATCTTGGATGTTCTTTACTTTAAAAGCAATTTTATCTGTATAAATCAATAAGGGTATTCAAGTCACAAGTTGCACCCTTGCAAAAAAGCAAAAGTGCAAAAATATAACAACAACCGCTCAGACAATAAGTTGTGCGTAAATAGATGTCATTGTGGTTGTTGTTATGTTTTTGCACTTTTGTTTTTTTTTTTTTGCAAGGGTGCAACTTGTGACGTAAATACCCTTAATGTTCGAAAATAAACAGAACATTATTTAGCGTTCGGCTCACACACCCAAGAACGATATTTATTTTTTTAGTTAATAGCATTAGTAACTATTATCAAGAAAGAGCCGAACATTGTATATTGTTCTGTTCTTCGTTAAAAAAACAGAACAATTGTAGTGATACTGTAGATAAACATTATCAGGGGTGTTCTGGAAATCGAGAACGCAAAACGCAAGAATTTCAAACGTCGTTTTTTAATAAGATTGCTTTAAAAAAAAATATTTTATGACAAATATTATACAAATATTTCTCTATTAAACAGAATTTTATAACAAAAACTATAAAAATTAGATTAAAAGTGTATTAAAAACAACTTCCAAATTCTTGCGTTTTGCGTTTTCGTTTTCCAAAACACCCCTGTATATTTTAATTTTTTACATTGATAAAGAAATGAACAAACAAACAAATTTTAGCAACGACCGCACCACGAACAGCTTGTGTGTGTATTATGTATATGTATTGCTTGTGTACCCTGCAAATAATACGACCAGTCCAAACACGCGTGTAAAGAGTAGTCCACAAGGGACCAGGACTAGTCCAAAACTAACCCAAACGTATGGAAAAAACCTGGTCTATTTAACATTACGATGTCCTAAGAGAGGACCATATAACCCACCTTTGGACCACTAAGGAGTAGTTTTAAAACTACTCCATGGTGTACACAAGAGGATTAGTTTTGAAGTCGTTTAAAAACGAAAGTATGTCGTTAAAAAACGAAGACATGTCGTCTCACTACAAACACTTTTTAACAATGACATGGTCCATGCTTGCATTACATCGGACCAGTCCATGGAGTAGTCCATTTAATCAAAATGGATCAGGTGGTCCAATTTTATTTGCAGGGTAAAATTATATTGTTTTTCTTTCGTATGTGTATTTTGTTTCTGTACAAAATGTTTGGTTTTTTTTATCAGCCAAAAGGGACGAACATTAATGAGCTGATCATACCCAGTTCATTTAACCACAAAAAAAAACCAAATTTTTTATTTTGTAATTTGTTTTTGCCTTTGTAATCGGCTCAAGTTTAAAGCGATCTCTTGAACGCAATTTATAAACATTTTATTATATTTTCACACTAAAAAGGCGGAAGTTTCATTTCCTGTGTAAACAACGAAGCAATATAAGCCACATGGCTTCGCGGGAACGGCAATAAAAAATATAATGTGAAAATGGGAAACGATAAAGAACTTCACAAAAATTCCAAGCTCGAAGTTTCTAAAAATACTTAATTTTTGTCTCTCCGATAATAACTATTTTGTGTTTAATAAGAAAATTTATAGCCATATATTTGGAATGCCTATGGGCAACCCTCTTTCTCCTACAATAGCCGATATAATACTTGATAGCCTACTTGACGAAGCGATAAATGAACTAAAGAAGAAGAATATCCATTTTAAGTACATAGTTAAATATGTAGACGACATATTAGCGATCATCAAAATTAAAGATAAATATGAAATACTGAATGTTTTAAATACGTACCACAACAAAATTCAATTTACCACAGAATTGGAAGAAAATAAGCAGATTGCCTATCTAGATACTAAGATACACAGGGACAATAACAGGATCACGTTTGATTGGTATGCTAAGGAATCATCATCAGGAAGACTAATGAACTTCAATCCTACACAGCCTAAACATCAAATTATTAATACGGCAAAAAATTTTATTTTCAGAGTTTTAAATATTAGTGACCAACAATTTCATGCCAAAAATATTAAAAATATAAAACTTTTATTAATCAACAATAGTTTTCCAATTAAACTCATTTATTCATTAATTGAACAAACACAGCTAAAGTTAAAAAATAATATCACTACACAAAATACTGATAAAAAGGAAAATACTTTTTTTATGGTGTTTTCTTTTCTACAAAAAAATGTGACATTTTATTTAAAAAAAATGCGATTTGGTGTCGTGTTTCTTAAAAATTTTGCTCCCGAAAAGGGTGAGTTTTTTAGAATAAAACAAGCCACCCTTTTCAGGAGCAAAATTTTCAAGAAACAGACACCAAATTGCATTTTTTTTTAAATAAAATGTCACATTTTTTGTAGAAAAGAAAACACCATTAGTGTACGATTTATTCCTGGTTTAACGGATAACAAAACTATAAAAACAACAATAGAATCACAAAACATATGTTTTGCTTATACTCCTAACTCCACACTCAGCACAATTTTTTCAAATGTTAAAGCACCGATTGAAAAACAACAACAATGCAATGTTGTGTATGAACTTGAATGTATGGGAAATGACGAACAGAAATGCAATCAAATATATATATAGGTACGACAAAACGATCATTGCAAACAAGAATGATTGAACATAAAAACGACATAACAAAACTTAGAGGATCAACAGGGTTGGCAACACATATTCTGTCATCTGGACATAAAATCAACTTTGATGACGTTAAAATTTTAGACATAGAGGGTGGAGAAAGAAAAAGGTACAGAATAGAAAGCTTACGTATTCAACAAAAAATAGAAAGAACAATGAACAAAAAGGAGGATACACTGACAATATAAATACAAGCTATAGAGTTGCAATATAACTTCAGATTGTGATATTAATTTTTAAGCTGTGGTTTTAATTTATTTTTGTGTTAAATGTTCTTTGTTTTTTGTAAAATTTATTTATATTTAGTTTAATGTGAAAATTACTGTTAAATTTGTAAGTTTAAAAAAAAAAAAAAAAAAAAATAAAATATTTGGTGTATTTATGTTTTATTAATGTTTTATAATTTGTTAATTAAATAGACGTAACCCTGATGAAGTCAACAAATAATTGACGAAACGTTGGAAAATATGTAAAGAAAAGTTTTTTATTTACATTAAATAATATAGGCCTAATTAGCTGACTTGGTAAAATTCAAACGGAAAAAAAATAATTATTTCAAAATTTTTAACTAGAATACATTTTTTTCAATTTTGCAAGAATTTTCATAAGGCTGTAGGGAACCACCGGTTACTACGGGTTAAAAACACGTTTGTTTCAAATTTGTATCTCTTTATTCTTCCATCTTCGGTTTTTTTCTTTTTAACACTTCCCAAAACTAACCTCTTACAAAGTTCTTTATTGCCAGCTTTAGCTGCTTCGTGAAGCTTCGGTTGCAACAGAAGACAATGTCCTACCGATCCTGCCCTCTAATTCCTACCCTTTGTTATCTTATAAATAGAAAACTCTACTCTGCGACCATCTTATTTTTGGTTGCAGACCTCAGAAACGTCTAAAGCTTAGCCCTAAAGGCTCAGTTAGCCGGGAGTAACAGTAACTTAACCTTACCGTAAAAAAGTAAGACCAATCTATTGCCTACAGATTGAGACGTAACATCTTGCTGCTAACTAATTGCTTTACATACAACAAAATGAAGCAGCTGATTTGCAACGTTACTGTTACTCCCGGCTTACTGAGCCTTAAGTCAGTGTTCTACCATCCTATCAAACTAGATGTAAGTCTCAGTATGGATAAGCTGGATGTATGTTACATTTAAATATCGAGGGTTTGGTAGTAGAAGTACCCTCCACCTACCCCTGACTTTATTCAACCTCCTGTATCACATTGACCACCAGATAACTTTAAAAAAAAAACGAAATTGATCAATTCAGTGTTGCCACTTTCTAAGTAATTAATTATTCAAAAAGTGTACGGGTTTCGAATTTTTTAGTTTGTACATTGTAACCGATTTTTATCTTGATATCAAGAGCTTTTTTGTCAGTGGTCTAATGTGGTTTGTATCATTTGTGATCATTTTAGATTCTAGAATCCAACAGATGCCACTTAAAAATATTCTAATTAACAAAGTTTTCATATTCCAATAAAAAAGTGTCTGGCAATTTGAGTGGAAAAGAAAACTTCAAAGTTATTTAAAGTATTGTAATAAAGTAGCAATAAATTTTAAAATTAATTCATTTCTTTACGCTGAAATGAGCAGCCTAAAAATTTATGAGCCAAACCCAAGTTAACAGATTTTCTATTTTTGATAACTATTTAACTGCTGTTGCGCTCGGTCTGTATAATAAAGAAAATTAAATTTATTGCTAGAATTATTATCAATAACAATTTAATGACTAAAATAATAGCAAAATCATGAAAATCAACTGGACTGTTTAATATTGCTTTTGTTGTTTCTTTAAAATTTATTGCAGTGGAATAGGGTTTCTGTAGTTTTAAGCAGTGGCGTAGAAGCGATAATAAATCAGTGTTCGAAAATAAACAGAACATTATTTAGCATTCGGCTCACACACCACGCTTAATACCGTTCGTAACTATTTTCAAGAAAGAGCCGAACATTATATAGTGTTCTGTTCTTCGTTAAAAAAAAAACAGAACAATTGTAGTGATACTGTAGACAAACATTATATTTTAGTGTTCTATAATGTTTCTTTTTTTTACATTGATAAAGAAATTAGCAAACAAAAAATTTTAGCAACGATTACAGTACGAACAGCATGTGTGGTATTGTGTTAATTTTTTGTTTGTGTAAAATTATTTTGCTGGCTTTTTGTTTTTCTAAAAATTTTTTGTTTTTTTTACCACCCAAAAGGGACGAACATTAATGAGCTGAACCGAACGCAATGAAGTTTGTGGTTTATAATCCAAATTTTTAATATTTTTAATTAGGCTTTTTGAAAAAAACCGAACGGAATTAAATGTTCTCATCTTTTGTTGAGTTTGATAAAAACAGTTTTATTTTTGTGTTCGAAAGTTGACAAAAAGGGAAACGTTATTTTCTTTAAAGATTTTCTACACAAACACTATAAGCAATTGTATTTTCCACAAATCTACCGAACCGAAGGCATCCGTACTCCCTTCTTTTCCCACTGCGAAGTTGAACTACTCGCGATATACATATTCTGACATGACGTCTTAAATCTGTACTCTGAGGGTGTGTGTGAAACAGTAGCAAAGTTGTATGGTGAATTAAAATGTCTACGCTAATGTCAAAATTTATACTAGCCTCCAGGGCTAGTGAAATTTTATTCACCTCAACAGTGTCAAAATTTTACTTCCATTAGTACTTTGCTACCGTTTCACACACACCCTGAGTAAACAATTTTCTTCAAAATTCACAAGTAAACTTAACCATCATCTTATTTTAAGCCCTTGTAATACTAGAACACTCAGTTTTAGAATAGTAAGATATATTTTTAACGCTGATAGTTATACTATTAGTTCTGGACAGGGTTGATAAAGTTGGAACAATTGTACTTTTTTTGGTACAATTCGAAACTAAAAAGTACGCTGGTACCCCCGTGACTCATTTGGTACTTTTTCCAAATTTTTGAAACCTACATATTTATAATTTATACTAAATGGCAACTCGTATTTACTGTCCAATGAATTTATTGTTGGATTTAACAAAATAGCTATGCTATTTTGCATTTCCTCTTTTGCAAGACCATTTGCACCAAACACTGAACTCCGCTACTGTGAATAGATTTTTGCACTTGTTGTTTGAACGATTGCTTATGCCACTTTCTAAATTTAGATTTCTAAATTGTAGAAAAGACGAATTCGTCTTAATAATATTTTCAAATATTCTTCAACAAGATGGTTGTGACGTTAAGAAGTAATCAACGGAATTTTGGAACAGTGGGAGCCCACAACATTATTATTTTACTCCGAATTATTTTGAAGGAGATTTTACAAGCGCTAAATTAAATATTATTATATTCGGACTTTCTACTCCTTTCCTGTTTCTGCAGTACATATTGAAAACTGTAAACACAATAAATTTGGGAATGCAATCCGAACATATTTTTAGAACGCGTAAAAATTTTATTTTCCATCAAAGTAATTTTTGGGAATACAAAATATTAATTTTAAAGATTTTTTTTTTCTTATTCGTGCTTAATTCCCAATTTTTATTCTTAATAAAAACACTGAAATTTATTATTGATGGGATAAGCCATTCCTATGCGCGTTTCACTGGTTGGTTATGCACGGCTTAAAAAAACCAAAACTGGCAACATGCGTTATTATTCAAAGCAGGTTGTTTTTGTTTTTAATTTGTTTTTTCTTAACCTACTTAGAATTCCAACCAATTGTAGTGAGGAATGTAAGAAAAGATAACCTCACTGTTTATTATACCCACACCACAATAGTGGAGAGGGTCTTATGCATTTGTGCTGATGTGTGTAACGCCTTAAAATATTGGTCCTAGACCCTCCTTTAAGTATACCGACCGACTCAGAATCACTTTCTGAGTCGAAGTAACGATGTCCGGCTGGCTGGCAGGCTGGCTGGCTGGCTGTCCATGTAACCTTGTGCGCAAAGTACAGGTCGTAATTTAAGAGATAATTTGATAAAATTTGGGTCATAGGTTCTTATTAGCACAAGCACCAAGCCTATTGAAAATGGGCCGAATCGTAGGACGACGAGGGAAGATAGGGGGAAATTTCTTCCTCTCAGAAACTATCAAACCGATTTTAATGAATTTTAAAACATAGATAGATCCATATCTATATGGACACATAAGCTGAACAGATTTTCAAAAATAGGACCACAAGGGGAGGTAGGGGGCAATTTCTGTCTCTCACAAACTTTCAAACCGTTTTTCATGACGTTTATAAACATAGATAAATCCATATTTATATGGACACATAAGCATGATTTGTTTTTAAATACTGTGGTGTAGGGTATCATATGGTCGGGCTTGACCGACTATACTTTCTTACTTGTTGTTGATGTTTTTGTTTAAACTTTGATATTGTTACAAGTAGAACTGTTGCATATAATTCTTAAATGCTTAACAGTTTTATTTGTTTTAATACCTTTAGTTTTTCTAAAATCTTTGGATGAAGTTTCCGGACGATCTGGCCTTAAGCAACCAGTGAAATGCGCATAGGAATGGCTTATCCCATCAACAATAAATTTCAGTGTTTTTATCAAGAATAAAAATTGGGAATTAAGCACGAATAAGAAAAAAACTTTTAAATTAAAATTTTATGTTCTTTTAAAATTCGAGATTGCATTTTGAGAAATATTCGTCGATTTTCCACAAAAAAGACGATAAATTCTAAAAAAAATATGAAAACGCTCTCTGGCGGCAATCAAAAAATTAAAATTAATTGACTTCTCGACTCTAAAAACCTCATACAACAGGTGTGGCTAGATCAAATGCAATTTGTTTGCCTCAATTCTTGAATATTTTGGAAATCTAACTACATATTTTGAAAAATCCGGGGCTCGAAATTATTTTTCGACGTATGGTTTCTTTGGCAAAGTTTCTTGGAATGACTTATAGAACAAGAATCGCGATGTGCTTTTGACGCGAAAAAATTTTACCCACCCTATTATTATGTATAACACTGGTGTACAGCCAAAAAATACCAAGGACGCCACATGCCTAGATAAGTTAATTGGGACCTACTGAACACGAAAAACGCTGAAAAAAAAATTACAGCGATTTTCGTTTTCAGAAGGTCCCAATTAACTTATCTAGGCATGTGGCGTTCTTGGTACTTTTCCAAATTAAAAATTTGTAAAGCAGTGTAATTAATGTACAAATGAATTAAAAGTATCTTTTGTTTTTGTTGTATTAAATATTTGTTTTTAAAAATAAAATAAAAAAAAATTATAAAAAAAAAAATTTAGTACTATTGGGACCGAAAAAGTACGATTTTAAAAGTTCGTTGGTACGACATTGGTTTTCTCATTTATCATCCCTGGTTCTGGGTCATAAAAGGGAGGGAAGAGGAAGTTTAAAAAAATTTGTTGATAAGGATTTATTTGTTAACATGATTAATTCTAACCACAATTTTTTAATCATAAAAACTGTTAATCTTAACCACAATTTTTTAATTATGGAAACTGTTGATTTTAACCACAACTTTTTAATTATGGAAACTGTTGATTTTAACCACAACTTTTTAATTATGGAAACTGTTGATTTTAACCACAACTTTTTTTGCGGTTGTAAAAAAAATTCTTATCAAAAAAATCCCTTCCTCTCTTTTCACCCATATTTTTTTGTATAAATATCACCGCTGAAAATATATGTAATCACTTGTATTCAAAATTTTGTTAAAAAGGCAACTACTTTCTAAAAAAAAATTACAGAAAATGAGCAACATATTGGAAGCCCTGAACGAAATTGAAAAAAAGATATCATATTTGAAAACAGTTCTTGCGATGCATGCATTTTTAAGGGGTTTTGAATCCTTGCAGATAGTCGGATGTCAAAGAAAACTTACATTGTTTGGATTAAAAGTCGTATTGGAACTAGAAGGATATAAAGTGTTTTTACCAAAAAAATATAATCAAATCACTGATGAATTTGTTAAGGAGCTTGCAACTGGGAAATATTATATAAAAAGAGTTACAGATGATAAAAAACAATGTGATTTTGTTTTTGATATACAAAAATAAAAAAAATACTGTTGTTTAAGAAATAGTTTAAGTTTTATTCAAATAACACTGTGTGTAATTTTTTAAGTCATGGAAAAATAACCATATACGGACATCACTATGTGATAAAATAAAAAAAAAAAAAAACCCCCGTGTCTCCCAGTTCTGCCAAAAGTCATGCTTTTTTTCTTTTATGAGCCACCAAAGCTTTGGTGCCTCAATGTCATTTTTGCAAAAAATGATAATTTGCTCAAGCTCATATCTTGCAACCCGTTACGAAGTTTGATTTACCCTCTGAGACAAAGTTGTAGCTCTTGCCATAAAAACCAAAAATTGTGAACATATCAAATCAAAAAAACTTCATCTTTAAGATCAAAATCGCAAAAAACTTTAAAAAATTTGATTTGATTTGTTTTTACCTTTTTTACCATGTTCAGGTCCATAAGTAGCGAACCGTTAAAAATTCAAGGAAACAGTAACCTACGAAAATGTACCTAAGATCTCAATAAACAACTTTCTAGAGCATATGAACTTCCTAGGGATGATTCTTAACACCATTTAGGTAGCGGTTAGGAAACCGCAAAAGCGAAAATTTTCCCGAAATTTTATTAGTTTTATTTGTTTTTTCCTTTTTCAACATTGAGATACTATGCTATCTATAATCATATACGGACAACACAACGTGATAAAAGACCAAAAAATAAAAGATCAGTGTCTCCCAGTTTTGCCCAAAGTCATATGCACTTTTTTTTTATGGGCCGCCAAAGATTCGGGGCCTCGGTGTCATTTTCTCAGGCTCATATCTTGTAAACCGTTCGGAATTTTGATTTACCCTCTGAGACAAAGTTGTAGCTCTTGCCATAAAAACCAAAAATTGTGAACATATCAAATCAAAAAAACTTAATTTTAAAGATTAAAATCGTAAAAACTTTAAAAAAATTCGATTTTTTTTTTTTACCTTTTTCCCCCTTGTTCAGGTCCATAGGTAAGAAACCTTTCAAAATTCAAGGAAACAATCAACTACTGAAATGTACCTAAACTCTCAGTAAACATCTCTCTTGAACATATGAACTTCCTAGGGATGATTCTTAACACCATTTAGGTAGCGGTTAGAAAACTGCAAAAGCGAATATTTTCCCGAAAATTTTTTAATTTTATTTGTTTTTTCTTTACTTCAACATTGAGATACTGTGCTATCTATAACCATATACGGACACCACTACGTGATAAAAGACCAAAAAATAAAAGATCAGTGTCTCCCATTTTGCCCAAAGTCATATGCACTTTTTTTGATGGGCCCCCAAAGATTCGCGGCCTCGGTGTCATTTTCTCAGGCTCATATCTTGTAAACCGTTCGGAATTTTGATTTACCCTCTGAAACAAAGTTAAAGCTCTTGCTATTTTGAACAAAAATTGTGGACACATAAAATCAAAAAAACTTCATTTTCAAGATCAAAATCGCAAAAAATGTTTGTACATAATTGTTTCCTTGAATTTTGAACGGTTTGCTACCTATGGACCTGAACAGGGGGAAAAAAGTTTAAAAAAATCTTATTTTTTAAAGCTTTCTGTGATTTTTATCTTCAAGATGAAGTTTTTTTGATTTTATATGCACAATTTCTTTATGGCAAGAGATACAACTTTGTCTTAGAGGATAAATCAAAATTCCGATCAGTTTGCAAGTTATGAGCCTGAGAAAATGGTGGCATGAAATAACCCCCCAAAATATAACCCCCCAAAAAAATAATGAAATAACCCCCCAAAGCGTGGGGCCTTATTTCATATGCAATAAAGCCCCATTTTTGAAAATGAAATTAGCCCCCAACGAAATGAAATAACGCCCCAAACATAAATGAAATAATTGGCGGTGCGCAAAATGACCCCAGGAAATATGGCCCCAAAATGAAAATGAAAAACGGCCCCAAAATTTTACATGCGACACAACAACACGCAATTTTGGCGCAAATTTTTTGTTTTTTTTTTTGGGTTATTTTTCATTTTTTCGTTAGGTTGTTTTTGCATTTTAAGTGGAATGAAAAATGACCCCAATATCAAGGAATGAAAAATGGCCCCAAATAAAATCACAATTTTTACTTTGGGGCTATTTTTCATCTACTAATAAAAAATGCAAGTTTAAAGAAATGAAAAATCACCCCAAACATTTTTACACAAATTTTATAAAATTCTATGTAAAAGTTTCTAAGGATAACATAAAAAACCAGAATTCTTATACCAAAGTAGAGAAAATCCTTGCCGGTTATGCAGAGATGCTTAAGTTAGCGAAGCCGGTGTTTGTTATACCATAGAGGAAAAAATCCTTGAGCCCGGTCGAAGGCCGACTATTACGAGAAGAGTTCGTTATACCATAGAAAAGAAAATCCTTGCGCCCGGCCGAAGGCCGTCTATGTGGTGAAGCTTTAGTGAGCGAAGCCAGTGTTCGTTATACCAAAGAGAAGAAAATCATTTCACCCGGCCGAAGGCCGTCTATACAGAGAAGCTTTAGTTAGCGAAGCCAGTGTTCGTTATACCATAGAGAGAAAAATCCTTGCGCCCGGCCGAAGGCCGGCTATAACGTAGAGCTTTAGTAAGCAAAGCCAGTGTTCGTTATACCATAGAGAAAAAAATCTTTGTGCATGGCCGAAAGCCCAACCGTACTATCAATCGTACGATTTTTAAAACCAAAACTGTATAATTATCCGGATTTTGAAATCGGGATTCTAAATTTGGGATTTTTAGTTTTGGGCATATGAACTCCACCGAAAATGTTTAATGTCAATTTCTTTGTGTTCTTTTTTGGGGTTAAAATTCATTATAAATTTTGAGGTGATTTTTCATAATGAAGAACAACCCCAAATTTAGGGTCATATTTCATTTTATTTTTAGGGTTATTTTTCATTTTTTTGGGCTAATTTTTCATTAAAAAAAATGGGGCCATATTGCATTATGAAAAATAGCCCCAAATTTGGGGTCAATTTTCATTTATTTTTTGGGGCCATATTTCCTGGGGCCATATTTCGCAGCGCCGAAATAATTCCCTAATTTTTGGGGGCTTATTTCATATGATATAAAACCCCAACTTCTGAAATTAAATAAAGGCCCAATATATGTAATGCAATAAATTATACAGTTTTGCTTTAAAGAATCACGCGATATATATCATGGTATGATATTCCAAACCCAAGCTCCGCCAACTAAGGCTTTTTTGCATAGCCGGCCTTCGGCCGGGCGCAATGACTTTTTCCTCTATGGTATAACAAACACCGGCTTCGCAGGCTAAAGCTTCTCTGCATAGCGCCGGGATTTTCTCCTCTATAGTATAAAAATACCGACTCGGTCCGGCTACGCAGAGAAGCTTTAGTTAGCGAAGCCGGTATTTGGTATACCATATAGAAGAAAACTATTGCGCCAGGCCGGAGGCCGGCTTTGCAGGGCAGCTTTTTTTATCGAAGCTGGTGTTCTGTATACCAAAGTGGATAAATCCTTGCGCCCAAAACGTTTTCATTATAAAGTTGACAATGAAAAAATCCCCCAAAAAATATATTGGGGCTTTATTTCTTAACGATTTTTTGGGGGATAATTTCATATGAAATAATACCCCAATTAAAAAAATGAAATAACACCCCAAACAAAATGAAATAACACCCGAAAAATCGTTTTTGTTGTTCTCTGTACAAAATTTTGGGGGGTTATTTCATTATTTTTTTGGGGGGTTATATTTTGGGGGGTTATTTCATGCCGCCTGAGAAAATTACAATTTTTTGGAAAAATGATACTGAGGCCCCAAATTTTTGGGGGCCCATAAAAGAAAAAGTGAATGACTTGGGGCAAAACTGGGAGACATGGGTCTTTGTTTTGGTCTTTTATCACTTAGTGGCGTGCGTATGTGGTTATTTTTTTTCTTGTTGCACTGTGTAATTAAACTTAGAAGATTTATGGTAATTGATGTTCAGGACTTTTCTAAAAGAATTAAGAATTTAGGCAATAAAAGCGTAATTTTTGATCGCAGAAGTGTAGAATTTTGTCAAGACATGAAGTTTAATGGCATTCATAATAATTAGGGATGATAATCTTTAATAAACTTAAATTACTAATCTAAATTTTTGTTTGTTTAAATAAATAAGTATTGTTTTTTTAAAAGTAAAACTTTGTCTCGTACTTGAAGAATGTCAAAGCATTTTGAAAAAATTTCTTTAAAATAGTAGCATCTTTTGTCGAAATCTTGTATTTAAAGCCAAGCTCCAAAAGAATTTATTTATTATTTAAATTTTTTTTTTTGGAAATTGCTCAAAAAAATTAATTTTAATTCATCTTCCGAAATTAATTCATCCTTTTAGAAAAGTCCTGAACATCTATGACTATAAGTCTTCTAAGTTTAATTATTTAAATAAAACTAAAAATATTTTTTAAACAACAGTATTTTTTTTATTTTTGTATATCAAAAACAAAATTACATTGTTTTTTATCATCTGTAACTCTTTTTATATAATATTTCCCAGTTGCAAGCTCCTTAACAAATTCATCAGTGATTTGATTATATTTTTTTGGTAAAAACACTTTATATCCTTCTAGTTCCAATACGACTTTTAATCCAAACAATGTAAGTTTTCTTTGACATCCGACTATCTGCAAGGATTCAAAACCCCTTAAAAATGCATGCATCGCAAGAACTGTTTTCAAATATGATATCTTTTTTTCAATTTCGTTCAGGGCTTCCAATATGTTGCTCATTTTCTGTAATTTTTTTAGAAAGTAGTTGCTTTTTTAACAAAATTTTGAATACAAGTGATTACATATTTTTTCAGCGGTGATATTTATACAAAAAATTATGAGTGAAAAGAGTGATGGAGGGAGGCAGGAAGGAGATTTTTGATAAGAATTTTTTTTTAGAACCGCAAAAAAAGTTGTGGTTAAAATCAACAGTTTCCATAATTAAAAAATTGTGGTTAAGATTAACAGTTTTTATGATTAAAAAATTGTGGTTAGAATTAATCATGTTAACAAATAAATCCTTATCAACAAATTTTTTTAAACTTCCTCTTCCCTCCCTTTTATGACCCAGAACTAATAGTATAACTATCAGCGTTAAAAATATATCTTACCATTCTAAAACTGAGTGTTCTAGTATTACAAGGGCTTAAAATAAGATGATGGTTAAGTTTACTTGTGAATTTTGAAGAAAATTGTTTACTCAGGGTGTGTGTGAAACGGTAGCAAAGTACTAATGGAAGTAAAATTTTGACACTGTTGAGGTGAATAAAATTTCACTAGCCCTGAAGGCTAGTATAAATTTTGACATTAGATTAGAAATTTTAATTCACCATAGAACTTTGCTACTGTCACACACACCCTCAGAGTACAAATTTAAGACGTCATGTCAGAATATGTATATCGCGAGTCTTTCAACTTCGCAGTGGGAAAAGAAGGGAGTACGGAGGCCTGCTTGCTCCATTCTATACTCATATCTTTTTAAACAAATTGTCATTGAGGAGTAGGCTTTCCACTCTCGCTTCTTTAGCAGGTATATAAGAATGGTAACGGGAACAAAAAAAATAATTTTGCTTTTGCTTTGGCAGAAAAAAAAATGTTAAATGTTGAATGTGGAATGTGTATCTTATCGTTAATGCGAAAGAGCGGAGGCCTTCTATGAGGCATTTTTTGACAGTACGATAGGAATAGTAATTGAACCAAAAACATTTTTAATATCAGCCAAAAGCCTTCAGAACAAATCTTCTATGAAAATTGGTTTAATAAACCTTTTATAAACCTATTTTGTTTTTTGTTTATGAACAAGGGAATAATTCTTAATTCTGAACTAAAGGGAAAGGGTTTTAAAACGTAGCGATCCCTTTTTTATCAACAGCAATTGGCCCCTCGATTGCTTGTAGACATATCGCACAATCATTGTTGTTAAATTGCGCGAAACAGCTGTAACAAAATTCATTAGTGCAACTTGTGTTTAAAATATCCTTTCCGGATATGTTACACAAACAAACAGTACACTTAAATGTTGCATTATACATACAAAGGCTCAATTTTATTTGCAATATTTGTTTGATTTTTTTTGAAACCACAACAAATTAAGTTTGTTTTATTGTTGTTGTTTTATTTTTATAAAACAGCATTTTACCAATTTGTTTTCTCATTTTATTAATATTTTTATCAAACTGTATGTTTAATTAAATTAGATTATTTTTATAAAACCATATTTTTTTAACCTCAAAAAAATAAGTTTGTTTTATTTTTATAAAAGTGCATTAACCCATTCTGAATCATATGTTACTCATTTTATTAATAGTGGTATTCACACCGAGCTTGTTAGCTTGTTAGCTTGTTAATCGTTAATTTTTTACACGCATTTTATTTTTGTATATGTAACGCGCTACCGGATTAACATTTAACAAATTAACGACACGGCACTCCTGATAATATCGTTGTTAGTTGGTAACTCACAATTAGCTATTGCAGTTTCTAAATAAATATAATGAAAAAGTCATTTGTGATACATTTCTAAAAAAATATTTGTGTTTTGGCAGTTTTCGTGTACATTGAGAGTGAGTATGTTAATTAATGATTTTTTTTATTTTAAAGTTACCAGACTAACAAAGTTTTTAAAAGGGGGTCGTTCACAGTTGGCAACTTCAACAAATTAACAAACTACCGAGTAACAAATTAACAAGTCCGGTGTGAATACCACTAATATTTTTTATCAAAGTGTGTGTTTAATTATTTTATTTTCTTATCAAAATATATTTTTATTTAAATCTATTTTATTAAGAACCTCAAAAATATAGTTTTTGGCCGGGTGTTGTCACATCATAACACAAACCACAAAAAACGATGATGTCACAACGTTGTATTTTTCGTACGTCCTTTTAAACGTACGTAGTATTTAATTAAGTAGTTTTATACTTTCAAAGTGTTTTAAGTGCGTAATTTGTACATACTTATGGCCTTAATGTCAACAAAAATTTATTAGAGCGATAAACTGTCCGTTACCGATTTTGGGTTTCTCAATATACCGACAAAAAACATTGTTTTCAGCTGGCAACACCTCTCAAAATACATGTTAAAACTGGTAGTCAGCTGACTGAATTTATCTGTACGGCAAATAAAAGAAAAATAACTAATTGGCAGATGAGTGCTGGTTACCTTTGCGACGGAATAAAAGCAAATTAGACATTGAGAAAACCAAATTTCTTTAATGTGCAGTTTTTCGTTGGGAAAAGAGATAATCGTGTAATGAGAAAACGGCCATTAGTATTTTACGTACGTAGTAAATACTTAAAGTACGTCATATTAGACGTACGTCGTTTTATACGTATGCAGTTTTATACGAACGTAGTTTTTAACTCAAAAAGTTTTATGTTTTATAGTATTTCACGTACGTAATTCTATAAGTACGTAGTATTTACGTACACTATTTCATATTTACTTAGTAAATACTTGAAGTACGTCCTTTTAGACGTACGTAGTTTTATACGTACGAAGTTTTATACGAATTATCCCCTTATATAATATATTTCAACGGTGACATGTATAATATTAATTATGGGTGAAAAGAGAGCGCAAGAGGAACATTTTTTGATAAGAATTTTTTTGTTTTTACTTGATTAATTCTAACCGCAAATTGTATAAGTTTCTATAATTAAAAAGTTGTGGTTAAGATTAACATTATTAAAAAAATTGTGCTATTTTTTATAACCCAGAATTAATTGTATAAATATCAGCGTTGAAAATATATTGAACCATTCTAAAACTGAGTGTTCTCTTAAAACAACAAGGGCTTAAAATAATATGGTTTCGTTAACTTGTGAATTTTGTAGAAAAGTTTTTACTCAGAGTGCAAACTTAAGACGTCATGTGAGGTTATATCGCGAGTATCTTTCAGCTTCGTTGAAATGTACAGCCTGCAATAAGGCGAATTCATGTAAACGGAAGTGGCGATTCCACAACAAGTACAACACCAAAAACACAACATTGTATTTTACTTGTTGCTTTCATTGGTCGAGATGTCAAAAACACAAGCAACTTTTGACATTCCTCTCTCTAAGTAAGAAAAAAAGAAAGCTGTGCTTTCACGCCACCTGAAAAATTAATTCGCCTTGGCCTGTAATATGCATTTCTCAACGACATAAGTGATGGAAAATTGAGTTGGTACTGACCACCAAGCAACAGAGTACTGTATTCAACATACTGGTACTTTTCATAAAACATTATTTTAATTGAAAAATAAGTTTAAAAAAAAAAAACAAAAATAAATAAAACTAAAAATTTAAATCACTTTGATTAAAAAAAAATATGCATACATACTATCGGACTTGATCATAAAAAGGGGAATAAATCCAAATTTTTATTTTTTCACTTTCTGGAAAAATTGACATGCAATGAAATGGTTGGTTTAAAAATTCTTTTTCTTCCGCCTTTAATGCAAAATTTCAAATTGTTTTTCTTCTTCTAAACATTTTTATATTTTGAGCTAATACCATCTTAAGATCAAGTGCGATATGTAAATGCATTTGTTTATAATTTAATATAAGGTACACTAGTGCTGGGATACTATCGATATTTATCGATAGTTCAGATTTCAATCGATAGTTCAGATTTCAATACTTGTGCAGGAAAACTATAATTATTTTTTTATAAGGCTACATTCCGTTGTTTTTATCATTTTATTGAATGTATGAGACGTATGTTTTATACGCACGTTATTTTAGATGACAGTTTTTTAAAAATTGATAAGTACCTTTCTGAAGGAACCGAAGTAACAGGGACTAAAAGATATTCCATTAAAACTTTAACAAATTTTCTAAATTCTAAGCCCAAAAAGGTAATCAATCTAGCGGACTTATCCTCTAATGGTCGTTCATTGTTTTGTCCTATGCTTGCAATTGCATTTTTTTTTTACAACATTACAAAAATATTTGACACTTCAGTCCCTTTATAAACATGTACAAATTTCGACTAAAAGGCCTTAATTTAGCAGTAAAAAGCACTGCTAACCAATCCATACCACTTGCCATTCTTGTTGTTTGTATTCATTGCTGTAATTTAGCGCGAATTAATAATAGCAAGTAAACATTTGCGGCAAAAACTGTGTGTGTATAGCTGCTGTTAGTTGTTTTCATAGCTTGTATTTTTAATAATAAAAAGATCGATATTTATATTTTTCCTATCGATATTTTCGATATTTTAAGACTATCGATAGTCTATCGATAGTTTCCCAACACTAAGGTACACACATTTCTATTTCTAAAACTGTTAAGCACTTTGTTTTCCTACAGGCGTACCTAAACCAAAGCGGCACTCGTTCCCGATGCCATTTGTATGAAGCATCCCTTAGCAGCGCGGCGTCAACGCTTTGCAATTAGAAAATCCGATTTTGTCAGCGCGTTTAATAGTGAAGTTAGCCGCTGTTGTTAATAAATAATGGCAATTAAGCTATTTTTTGTTCAATTTAGCGGGTTTATCCCCAATTTTATTTCTATAATGTGTGTTTTATTAAACACGAAAGTCAGCACTGTTGCTTACAGTAGTCAAACTAAAAATATTTTCAAGAGGGCACCCACTGTGAATCATGGGTCAATCGTCACAAAATTCTGTAGAGTGATTTCTGGCATTAAATAATTTAAATAAGAACAAATTTCGATATCGTAGTGAAATTTGTTATAGCGTTTTAAAGTTTTAAAGTGCTTATCCGAAGGCTGCTTGATATGGGACCTAAGCTAAGGTGAATTATAGATCGATTATCACAAAATTGCTTGGTATTATTTCCGGTCATATGAAGCTTAATTGGACCGATCTTCACAAAATTTAGCGGACTGACTTTTAGTCCTTCAAACTGTGTCTTATCAAATTTGATTGCGGAAGCATTATTTGTTAAAGTTTCAGGCGTACTAAACTGTTTTCCGGGAGAAGGGTTTATTTGTAACAAAATTATAAATTTTTTTAGGGTGGTGGTTCAAAAATTGGATTCATAACTCACATCCTACTAAGTCGATTTTGCTGAATTTCAATCCCAAACTGCTTAGGATAACTAGAAACAATATGACATCAACATTTTAATTTTCATACGAGTTTTTGGAAAGTAAGCGTGTTTTCAACTGACGGACGGACAGACAGACGGATATGGCTAAATCGACTTAGAGTTACTTAAGGAGCCAGAATATATATAATTTATAGGGTCTCAGATGAATCATAAAAAGTTATCAGCAATAGTGGTGGTGGAGGGTATCAAATATGAAGATATTCTAACCAGTGTTCGAAAATAAACACTAAATATCGTTTCTTAATGTTCGGCTCGGTAGATTTGTGGAAAACACAAACGCTAATAGTGTTTGTGTAGAAAATCATTAAAAAAAAATAACGTTTCCCTGTTAGTCATCTTTCGAACACAAAAATATTACTGTTTTTATCAAACTCAACAAAAGATGTGAACATTTAATTCCGTTCGGTTCGGTTTTTTTTTTTTTTTTTGAAAATCCACAAACTTCAATGTGTTCGGTGCGGCTCGTTAATGTTCGTCCCTTTTGGCTGGTAAAAAGAAACCAAACCAAACAAAATACACACACGAAAAAAATATAATAGAACATTAAAATATAATGTTTGTCTACAGTATCACTACAATTGTTCTGTTTTTTAACGAAGAACCGAACATTATATAATGTTCAGTTCTTTCTTGAAAATAGTTACGAACGGTATTAAGGGTTGTGTATGGCTACACAATCACTAAAAAAATAGATATCGTTCCTGGGTGTGTGAGCCGAACGTTAAATAATGTACTGTTTATTTTCGAACACTGATTCTAACTACATCGACGTAAATATCCGTCAAACAAAAAAATTTTAAAATAACCGCATTATTAAAATATTATTTAATACAAAGATTCTCATGAAAGGCGGATTATCATTAAAATCCGATTACGTTGACTCCTTTCATATAAAAAGTATTGGTCATAATAACCATAAAAACGAAAAATTTCGATTATTGAGGAACTTAGACCCCTTTCACACTCGGCAAGTTAGTTGCGCAATTTACTTGCCGAAAACCACAAAGTCTGTACAACATTTTTTTCCTTACCCCGACCTTATCGCTAACGTCTACAAACCAAGAGTTGCGCAAGAGACTTGCGCAAGTAACTTGCCGAGTGTAAAAGTGGTTTTACAGAAGCTAATATAATTTATTAAAATCATGAGTTATTTGCAAGATTCTTCAAAAATAAAATCTATGTCTTGTCAGATGGAGAGCAGGGTAATTGAAAATTTAATTTTTGAAAGCCGTATACATATATCTAGGAAATTAATAAGATCTTGTAAATTTTTGGAAAGGCGACACAATTTGTTACGCTTTACTTAATAATAATAGTACGTTTTAAATAAACAAAAGTAAAATGTTTAAGAAAAAACTGGGGCCATATTCTGGCAGTCGTGATCATGTACTTTCTCGATTCGAAAGCAATTTTATTTCAGTCGATACTGAACAAATTGAAATTGTTTTTTCAGTATTGTGAAACTCAAATTAATGCTTTATAACACTCAAAAAATAATTCCGATTCGTTCAGTATTGGCTGAAATAATTAGACATTAAATTGCTTTCGAATCGAGAAAGTACTCGATCACGACTGCCAGAATCAGGTACCTGGTTTTTTTTCTAATATAATACCACCTTTTTTCAATTTACACCACTGTGCGCTTGTCCGGTAATAATTACGGTAAATATTTGTGTCAAAAATTTGATTTAGTACTAATTTAATTTATATTTTTCTCCATTAAGATGACCACTGAGTGTGTGAAAAATATTGTATACAGCGCACAGTGGGAGATTTTGGAACAAAAATAATGGAAATAATTCTGGTTTTGTAAACGGTTGAAATGCATATATTAATATGTCTAGATTAAAAAAAAAAAACTAATATAATTTTCACAATCGTAAAATAAATCTAAGACATTTTGCAAAAAAACAAAAAAAAAAATGCGAAAAGTTATTCTGTTGAGTTTTTGTCTTTAATTATGCAGTAAAAACTTTATTAATTAATACTTTTTTAATGAAATTTTACAACTAAAAAGTTTCTTAAGGCTTAATATAAACCAAAAAAAAACTAAGTAGTTTACCTGATAACAAACTGTATATCATATATCAAAATGTTCGAGGTTTAAACACCAAACTATCCAAATTATATAAACAAAGCTTCGATTTTAACTATCATATTATAGTATTTACCGAAACATGGTTAACAGACAACGCTTTTAACGTGGAAATACTATGTAACAAATATCAAATCTATAGGCGCAACAGATCTGCTTTAAGTACTGAAGATGATGCTGGGGTTTCTACTGAAGGTACTATTCGTAAGGGCGGTGGGGTACTCATTGCGGTATCCAATCGTTTTCATTCAGAACTATTATTGTCTGATTCTACACCAGATTTGGAGTTTATCAGTGTTTTAATAAAACTAAAAAATAAAAACGTATTTATAACATGCTCATACATTCCACCTAAATCTATACAATCTGTCTATAATGATCACTTACTTGCTATAAAAAATGTTGTACTTGCAGCCAATCATACTGATTCTATTTTTGTTTTTGGTGATTTTAACTTACCATTAGTCTCTTGGAATCATTTACCTGACATACCAAACTTGGTTCCAATTTATACAAATTTACATAGTGATAATTTCCTAAATGAGTTATCGGATCTCTGTCTTTTTCAAATGAATTAGATACAAAACAATAAAGGCAAAATATTAGACTGAGTATTTGTCAATGATCCAACTGACTGTTCAATAAAAAGATCTAGCCCTGTAACAACACCTGAAGATCCTTACCACCCGACTTTGGATATAAGATGTTCTATACAGCTGGGCCCGGAGCCACAAAGTGACAATGATAAAGAGAGAATATTTTGTTTCAAAAAGTCAAACTATAATATGCTTAACAATCTTATTATTAATACAAACTGGCAAGACCTGCTATATTTGTCTAATACTAGCCATTTGGCTATTGATTTAATGATCGATACTTTTTATAAATCTCTTTTTGATATTATGGATAAATGTGTGCCAAAAAATGTAACTCACAAACAATCTGGTCCCTCTTGGAGCTCCAAACAACTATCAAAACTTAAAAATAAGAAGAACAAACTCTATAAAAAACACAAACAATCTAATTCACTTATTGATTTTGGAAATTACTCAATCTGCCGTGCGGAATATAATTTGCTGAACACATCGCTGTACAACAACTATATAAATAATCTAAAAAACGATTTCAAACTTAATCCGAAATCTTTTTATAATTTTGTGAATTCCAAAAGAAGATGCCAAGAATTTCCACCTGCTATGAAATTTGAAGGTCAAGAATCTGATGATGCTGCTACCATAAGCAACATGTTTGCTGATTTTTTTGCTAAAACCTATACTGATGTCAAATATAACCTATCTGATAATTATCCATATCCTCTGCGTTCAACAAATCAAATATGTTTTCCCTCCATTGAACATTCACTGATTTCCCAAAACTTTAAAAATTTAAAAATATCTTTTAATAATGGACCTGATGGAGTTCCAAGTTGCATATTAAATAAATGTGCCGAAAGTCTTACCACCTCTTTATCGTACATATTTAACATTTCAATCAAGCACGGTTATTCTCCTAAGCTTTGGAGAAAATCGTATATAATACCATTATTTAAATCTGGATCTAAGTCGAATGTGGTAAATTATAGGGGCATTGCCAAACTTAGTGCTATTCCAAAAGTTTTCGAAAAAATTGTTACAGATTTTTTCTGTCATCAAGTAAAATCTACATTATCACCTTTTCAGCATGGCTTTGCTCAACAACTACTAACCTTTTGAATCTTACAACACATGTTAATCGAGGATTTGTTAAGGGACAACAAACGGATGCGGTCTACACTGACTTCAGTAAAGCTTTTGATAAAGTCAATCATAACCTTCTTCTCTGTAAACTGGACTCACTTGGTCTAAATTCGAACAGCCTGTCAGATTTAAAAATAAATCTTCTAAGATTATACATGTTATTTCTGGAGTACCTCAAGGAAGCCATCTTGGACCTATTCTTTTTATCTTGTTTATTAATGATCTTCCAACAATAATAAAATACTGTAACATTTTATTGTACGCTAATGATGTTAAAATTTTCTTTAGCTATAAAAACCCATACGAACATATTTTTCTTCAAAACGATCTTGACAATTTTTATCAGTGGTGTAAAGCTAATCTTATGGATCTTAATCTAAAAAAGTGCAAATATATGCGATTCTTTAGGAGGAACTGCGTTAATGTGCATTACGTTTTAGGAGAGCATAAACTGGATCTAGTTGATGTTTTTCTCGATCTTGGAGTTTTACTCGATCCAAAACTGAGTTTTGTTCCACATATTCATATGACCGTCAATAAAGCCAGAGGTGTTCTTGCCTTTATCAAACGATGGGCAAAGGAGTTTACCGATCCCGATATTACAAAACAGCTGTATACCTCACTTGTAAGACCGATCCTTGAATATGGATCCGTAATTTGGGACCCGCAATACAACGTACATAGTAACCATACCGAATCTGTTCAAAAACAATTTCATCTATTTTGTCTGCGAGGTTTACAATGGAATCCGTCTATAAATCTACCATCATATCCAAGTAGACTTAGTCTAATTAAACTACCAACTTTAAAAAGCCGAAGAATTATGCTAAATGTATCCTTTATGTTAAATATAATCAATGGCGATATTTCATCAGAGTTTCTTTTGGAAAATATTACTTTCAATGTCCCTCAAAGACCTACTCGTTACTTTTGCCCCATAGCATTACCATTTTTTCGCTGCAATTACGCTAATGCTGATCGATGGCGGAGAGTTGGAAAAGAACACTTAAAACAAAAAACTGTATATTTTTTTATTATTCAACATATGTAAATTTTTTTTTTATGTCACATTGTATAGTCTGTAAGGATGTAATCCATAGACTTAATAAATAAATAAATAAAAAAAAAAATAAATAAAAAATCTTAGTTTCAATCAAAGTTCAAAAGAAATTCTACAATTCCCAAGAAAAAAAAACTTCTAAATATTCCAGAAAATTGTTTTTTTTTTAGTTTTTTGGGTATATTTCTACTAAGAAGTGGACGCAGGCACAATTGCCTTTACAAAGTTATTAGGAACATATTTAACCTTATCAAAAATAAAAATTCTGCGGGAAGTTTTTCTCTTTCCCCTTTTCCCCAGGATTTTTGAAGGAGGCTGAAAACGAGTTGAACTACATGGGGTTCCATATGTAATATTGCGTAGAAAAATGTAAAAATGCAAAAGGCTGAAGCACAAAACAAAAAAAATAGTCCAAAGGCGGATTAAATCATACGTCGAAGTTGTGCCAGTAGAGCACGCTGGGGTAACACAGTTTGTTTAGTTCATATAAAACACGTTTAGCAGCACTTGCACTGCAACATTCATGTTTGACATATTTAACTACTGTCTGGACGCCTACGTCACGAAGGCAGTTAAAAGTGTTTTTGGAAACAAATATGTATTTTCTTACTGTCTTGCCAGTACTGTCAAATGTAAACGCTTTGTTAATTAGCAAAACAACTTCGGTGATGCCACTTATCCATTTTTTTTTTGTTCCCGCGGAATTTATAATTGGAGGATTTTTTCTCGAGAAAAGAACTTTCCCTGAGAAAAAATTCCTTGGGGATATTCGTGATTAGGCTGATTGGGTCATACAAAAAGTGTTTAAAATTTTTGATTTCAGAAAATTTTTCCATAGCAAAGTTGGATTTTTCGTAAACTTTAACAGAAAAACTTTGTTGTAGAACTCCATTATTAGTGCATTCCAGATATAAAACAAAGTTTTTAAAGACGGGTTATGCATATACGCTCCTTAGAATCGAATGCAAGTCCTTTATTGTCACCTGAAATTTCGATTTTCCAAAGAATTCCAGATTTATTATTTTTTATCAAAATCTGCCACTGTGCAGCGTTAGCAACTTATTAATTTAAAAAAAAAATAAAGCTAAGAATTAATATATTTTAATTAAAAACAGAAACTAAAACAAAGTTAATTATAATTTATAATTTTTTTTTACAGATACAATATTTTTTAACTGTCTACAATAATTGCGGAAGAAGGGTGAGTGTATAATAAAACAAAATAAAAAAAGTCATAAATTAGGTGAAATAAAATTTATGACAATTTAAATTTTTTGTAAGGGGCTCAAAAATAATTTCATATCAAAAAACTAAAACGATTTATTGCCAATTTTATACTTATTCAAGAGAAATAGCAAATTAACAAAAAAAATTTTATTTCCCAAAAAATCTCAATTTTCTTTTAAAATCAAAAATCTGTTTATCCACAATCAAAAAATTCTTCTTTACAAAGAAAAAAACCCCAATTAGGCAATGTACCCATGTCTAAAGAAAATTTATTTATGAATTCAATGTCAAAGAGAGCGGGAAAGAGAGGGGACAAACAATTTGCTTGAAACAATTGCTTGTTTTTGCCCTGAAGTGGGGAACAGAATAGTCGCTGTAGAACAACGTTACGAAAAGCGCTGCAAGATGTCAAAAGTTAAAACGACCGTTTCAAAGTAGTGTCAACAGAATACGTAGGTAGTTGAGGTGGTCGTTGCAGTTGAAATTTAAATTGAAGCGCAAAATTCGAAATTTTGAACTTTATTCTGCTACAGCCCTGCAAATAATAGGACCAGTCCAAACACGCGTGAAAAGAGTAGCCCACAAGGACCAGGATTAGTCCAAAAGTAACCCAAACGTATGGAAAAAACATGGTATATTTAACATTACGATGTCCTAGCGGAGGACCATATAACCCACCTTTGGACCACTAAGGAGTAGTTTAAAAACTACTCCATGGTATACACAAGAGGGTTAGTTTTGAAGTCGTTTAAAAACGAAAACACGTCGTTGAAAAACGAAGACTTGTCGTCTCACTACAAACAATTTTTAAAAAAGACATGGTCCATACTTGCATTACATCGGACCAGTCCATGGAGTAGTCTATTTTATCAAAATGGATCAGGTGGTCCAATTTTATTTGCTGGGAGAGCATTCGTCAGCTTCAGCTACTACTACAACTACTTCATTCTGTTCCAGGTCCGTAACCTTATAATGGCTCCAAAAATTCTATTAAATCAAAATTCGCCAAAAAGAAACAAAAAACTTTAGTTAAAAACAAGAAAGTTTAGTCGGTCAAGCCCGTACCATATATTACCCTACACCACAATATTTACAGACACATTTTCGAGAGTGTTCCCTTATTAGGACCCATGGGAAATCATGGACCCGCCCGAACAAAATTTTGTTATGAGGTCAAGATTCATGTAAGAGGTCTTTGTGACGAATTACTGTGTTTAGATACAGTAAACTCTCAAAAATTAAAACTCCCCTTAATTAAAACTGTCTGGAAATAAGAATAGTTGATTATAATGCATTGAACACTCTAAAATTAGACAATAATGCTTATGCTTTTAACGCAAGTGACGAATAGTTTTCTAAATTTACAACTAGACATTGGAATAATGACGCCGAAATAAGTAAATATTTCTACGGTCACACCATTCTAACAAAGACTCTGCGCAAGATGGAAGACAGGAAAAACATATTTATAAAGCTGAGACAGTGAATTTTTTTCCTTTTTCCGACCTTAAAAAACATTTATAGCAAAACACATTTGGTGGAAATTTGAACGGTTCACACAAAATAAAGCCACGAGTAATCGGTAAGACAAAGCAACCTAGAGGCTTGAACGGGTTTAATAACCCACCACATTATTACACCTAGAATTTTACAGAACTAGTTTTATCTTAATAAGACAAAAAAAAAAAAAAACAAACATTACTGATTTTATGTTCAAAAAAACGTCGAATGGTATTAAAAAAATTATACACTAAAGTATTCTTTTACAAGAATTGTATGCTAAAAACTCTCTGCGGGAAATTTGTGTCAATTGTTCATAAATCACTAATCCTGTGACCAGTAAATGGAATTTATAATAAAATGGACCGAATTGTGATGGGTTAAAACTAGAGTTTGCTAAAAACCGTTAAAATGTGAAACCGCGGTTTCGGTTTTAAAATGATTAAAACCGGTCGGTTTCGGTTCGGTTTTCGGTTTTGAAAATATCAAAGTTAAATTCATACATAAAAATATATATTTTTTTTGCATGTAATACAATTTTTTTATTTGTTTAAATTCAGGTACTTTTATTCACCTGTGCCTGGCCAGGCTTTTTTCCAGTTTTTATTTATATAATTATTAAGTATATAGAACGAAACTTTATGTACCTGGGCCTTCCCTATAATATACTTATGTACTGCAGTAAATAAAATCAAAATTAAACGTTTCAAAAAGCATACACAACACATAAGAATTCCTTCTTTTCTGTTTTTTCGAAAAATTATTTTATTTCCCAACAAAATGTTCCTTATATATCCATAAAACTCCATACATATAAAGTAGTCCCAGCCTTGCCCAGGTGCTCGTTAGTGTGAGTTTTTTCTATAGCCACAAGAAACTTCATACAAAATTCAAGTGGCCCAGGTGGCAGTTTATGCCTCACAAATAAGGTGTGTACTTAAGAGTTATAAAGATAACATTTTTTCTTCTTAGTACTTATTTTGAGTTTTAAGAATTTGGAAATACCTTGTCATTGTTGAAGGCTGTTATGTATAAAGTTTTTTTATATGAAGTACGAGTATGATGTTTAATTTTTATTTTTTTCAAGCATAAATACATTGTTAAAGTAAAAGCTAAAACCGAGGTTTTTTGTCGGTTTTCGTTTTCGGTTTTTAGGCATTTAAAACCGCGGTTTCGGTTTCGGTTAAAACCGAACAGCAATCCCTAGTTAAAACAGCACATGTCGCTGTACTGTTGATAAAGTTTAGTTACTCTAGAGGAAATGTAATTTAAACAAAACTTGTCATGGGAGTGGATTTGTACGGGATGATGCTTACGTTTATATTACTTTATATGAAGGAGATCTACCATATAAATATGGTTCACTCGGGACAAAATCTGCGACAGGCGTTATTTTAACCGAAATTGTCCATTAAGGTTACATAAGTGAGCTGGTACAAAGTGTCAAAACGGTGACAATTTTACCCCCTCATCACCATGTTAAAGTGTCAATTCCCCATCATATAAAGTGTTAGAACTAGAACCGGTCCCAATCACTTAAGAAGTGTTACGTGACAAGTTTGGTGCTTGTTGCCTTTCCCCTAGGGATAATAATAAAAAAATTTTTATGTAAAAACAACAAGTTTATTAATTGTCTTATCATTTTAAGAGAAGAAAAAAACTTCCAGAAATTAGAATTCCTCGAAAATTTAAATCACCCCAGGAACAAAGTGGTTATAATTAGTGAGAGTCTACTGTTTCTACATCCCTATGACATTTTTTTTTGCCTCAAAGTGATTTTAATGAGGGAGTTTATATGGGGTCTACCAGCACATGACATAGTTAATATTTTATGAGATTTCATCGTCAAATCTTAAATCGGTACCATTTTTTATGGAGCAGTTATGAATGACATTAATAATTATTTTTGAAAGAGCTATTTATATGGAAGCTATGATGAAATATACACCGATTCCACTAAAATTTGTTAGGATGATTTTGGCTACAATACAATATTTTTAGGCCAAATTAAATCTAAATATCAGTATGAAATGATGGCAAATGGCTACAAAGACTCTATTCCGGACAAAAGTGGGGCCTATGTAAAAATATGGGCCAATTTTCAAAACGTTTCGGCCTTGTGACAATTAAAACCAATTAGTATATACCAAATTTCATGAAATGATTTTTTAAATTGCAACCTTTACTTTGCAAAGAAAGTCAGCCGGACGGATGGACATCATTATATCGATTAAGAAAGTAATGCTGAGCCGGTACCCACCAGGCGCGGATCCAGCTTGTATGATACAAAAAAGTAAACAATTTGTTTTTAAAAGTTTATTAAAAATAATGGCCCACACAGAAAAAATTATTGCCGAATTATTTTCAAACAAACGCTTGTTTGAAAATTTTTTTAATTTCTATAAATTTTTTTACTAATTCAATCAATATGTTTGTTTGATTTTTATTTAACCAACAAAAATGTGGACAACTCTTCAAAAATATAATAAACGCGTTATTGGTGTCAAGTTTTCATAATTTTGTATGAAATTTTTAACGCTCTTTAATGTTGTCGTCTTTATGCATTTTTTTATTTGATCGTAAGCAACACTTCTTTATGTGAAATATAAGAATAACAACAAAAAACACATACAGTCTATTTTTGGACGCTTTAAAAAAGTGCAACTATAAGAAAAACAATAGCAGGTAAACAACGTTTCACTCTTTTTAAACAACAGAAACCACATTATAAGAAACAAAATCCCGTATTCATTTTTTTAAAACTGTTAAGTTAAATACATCAAAAACAAAAATAGAATGATAACGAAAAACATATCGAGTCGGTCTGCTGCCGTTTTTGGTTACATTTATTCTTTAGCATAGGAAAGGATACAGCAACAGTGAGTGATGAGAAGAAAAACATTGTGTTTGTGTGTGTATAAATAAGAATTCGTTCAAAAATTATTCCAACAAAAAAAAATGTGTCTCAAAGCCTGCCGGCGGCTCTGCTCTGCCTTCATCTTCTCATACAGTGCTTACTTGTGTGCGCGTCATTGCTTGCGCAAAATTTTTATTTATTTTTGAATTTGAAATTTCAGTAAACTTTTTGTTTGATTCAGTTAAATTATTTGTTTGAAAAAATCAGTGTTTTTTTTCAGTAAACAAAATTCAAATAAATTGTTTGAATATGCAAATTTGTTTATAGGACCGATTTCAGACAAAAAATTGTTTGATTCTACAAATTTTTTGTTTGAATTGGAAAAATAATTTTTTCTGTGCATATTCATAGTCAAAAATAAAGTCGACTTCAATGTAATTGAAATCCATTTAAAGCCGGTTTTAACTTAAAGTCAATTTTATTTTTCACTAAGAATATGGGTTAATATGTGTGTATATTATATTAAAAAAAACTCAACAAAAAGGGTAAATAAAATATAAGATCTGTTCAATATACATTAATCTTTTTAAATAAGCAATTTATGATTTCCTTGTGAGGCAAATTTAGACAGTACAGTAAATCTTCTATCATTGTTGATCTGAGCCATGTTTTTATTCGACGAAGGGTAGGAAATGACCTCGGGCTCGTAGCATTTCTGGCGAGCATTGAAACGAAAATTTGAAATATTTTTCTTAGCTTTGGGTAGATATCTTCATCACAGTTTATTTAAGCATCTACAATGCGACATACACCAATTTCCAATCCTGAGGATCAATATCACCCAACTGTTGAGATACACTTTTTTATCAATCTCCCATTCAACAGAATAAAAAAACTCAAAAACAGAAAATGTTTCGTTTTAAATCAACCGATCACAGCAAACTTCATTTTCAATTGTCACAGATTGACTGGTTAGATGAATTACACGTTTTTGGCGATGATTTGGACCGTTGTGTTATGAAATTTTACCAACTTCTTTATCAATGTTTTTCGTATTCAGTGCCTTTGGTTAAACCAATTTGTTATCATGGTCCGCCTTGGAACACAAAATATCTTACAAGACTTAAAAATAAAAAAAATAAACTGTATACAAATTTTAAAATAAACAGTTCAACAATACATTATTCCAAATATTCCTTAGCACGATCTGAATACACTATCGCTAATCAAATAGCTTATAATGCATATTTAAATAAAGTTAAAAATAACTTAAAAAATGACCCTAAATCATTTTATAAATTTGTTAACTCTAAACGACGAGCAGCTGATTTTCCTACCATTATGAAGTTTGGTGACATTGAATCGTCAGATAATAAGTTAATAAGTAATTGGTTTGCTGATTTTTTTGCGTCAACTTACTCATCATCTACATTTAATTCGAATGATCAGTATTCATACTCTATCCCTGAATCCAATAACTTTAATATAGCCGTAATATATCATCTAACTGTCTCAAAGTATATGAAAAACATGAAACTGTCGTATGTTCCAGGCCCTGATTTGGTTCCTAGTAGTATTTTAAAGCATTACCAGCATTTATTAAGTACGCCGTTGACATACATTTTTAATAAATCACTTAAACTTGGGCATTTTCCAACTATTTGGAAAGAATCGTTTATTATACCTCTATTTAAATCTGGATCAAAAGCTGATATCTCAAATTACAGAGGAATTGTTAAACTCAGTGTTATACCAAAACTGTTTGAAAAACTTTTATATGATACACTATCACATCAGGCGTTATCTGTTTTATCTCCATACCAACATGGATTCTCTAAATCACGATCAACAATCACAAATCTTCTAGAATTTACAACTTTAGTTACCGAAGGATTTATAGCTGGCAAACAAACCGACGTCATTTACATTGATTTTAGTAAAGCGTTCGACAAAGTAAATCATAACTTACTCGTTCATAAGCTTAACCGATTAGGATTGAGCACTTCGATAATGAAATGGATTGAGTCTTATTTAACGAATAGAAAGCAATGTGTAAAGTTCCGTAACACGTATTCCAATTACATAGATGTATTATCTGGAGTGCCTCAGGGCAGTCATCTTGGGCCGCTCTTATTTACTCTATTTATAAATGATCTTCCTTCTGTTGTAAAAAATTCCAACACACTGATGTATGCAGACGATGTTAAAATGTTTATTACATTCAGCAACATTGATCAACAAATACTTCTGCAAGATGATATTAATTATTTGATATCTTGGTGTAGTGATAACTTAATGGAACTAAATGTAAAAAATGTAAATATATGATATTCACAAGAACGTCACCAAATAATGGCCTATATACTATGAATGCTTCTTTACTTGAATTGGTTGATTCCATCAATGATTTATGAGTACATTTTGACAGAAAGTTGGATTTCAAGAATCATATCACGTTAACTACTAACAAAGCTACTGGTGTCCTTGGATTTATAAAAAGGTGGTCTAAAGAGTTTTCAGATCCTTATGTTACGAAGCAACTGTTTACTACTTTGGTTCGACCGATTCTTGAATATGGATCGGTGATTTGCTCAGTTTGATCCATTTCGTAGAGTCTGTGATGATTTCAATAAGTTATATAAATATATTGACTTTAACAAAAACATTAAAACCATAAAGAGTGATATAATATTATATTTAAATTCGTTAAACTTATCGTTTGATTATATGTTATTGCTAATGCTTGTATTTTTATATTTACTAAATTTTTCAGTTTGTAATAGTCTGTAAGGATTTTTCCATAGACTTAAGAAAATAAAAATAAAACGTTATTTGATAGATCAGGATCAAGTTTAGATGTTAGTAGGGTTTATCTCTTTTATCAAATATAATCAGCTCATCCGCTAGTTGTGGTTTTAAAAGTTTTGTATCTGCATATGACTTGATTACACTTTGAGGTAGAAGTTTAAGTATGTTCAATACATTTAGGATATCTATTGGAAAAGGTGTTTTGAGATCTTCTAAAATAAATTCATTAAGAGGAATGTAACCTACAACTCGGAAGTAATCTTTAACATTTTGTGTGTGATTATTTCGTTCAAATCTTGTCTTTTCGATTGGAACCTCGATTTGAACGCAAATAACTTAAACTTTTTCAAAAATCGCTTTGAATTGTTTTTACAAGGCTTGATCCTTTTTGCAGATCTATATCTTTCTTTTATAAAATGACACTAAGTGGCTGCGTTACAATAAGTAAATATCAAAATGTATATTCCGCAAATAAATTCAAAAGTACGAAGTACTACCTTTTCACTCAGATATTTTTTCCAAAGCTTCTACTATATGATGTACACTTGTTGCAAAGTGTTAAATTGATTCGTGATGGTCCACCCATCTTGTCTCGGATAATGAAGAGAGTTTGGCTCCCAAATACTTAGCAAGTCGATTGCTTCGCATTTTCCGCGGTTTCCAGAGTTTTTTAACAGCTACGTTTTCTGCTGACATCAGAGGACACCCATCTGTTCCATCTCCTACTAAATTTTTTAGGTGAAGTCCAAAATTTAAGAACTATTGATGATAGTGCCTTCGCATCAATTGACACATCAACGTCATCAAGATCCTTTGAAGCCTCTTCAAATGCGCTTACAATAAAGCCAATAAATTCTTCCTTAAAAAACTTTTTTTTGCATGTTGAAATATCTAAAAGATAAGGAAATCTGGCTTTTGCCCGACAAATGTGTTGATTCATATAACACATACATACATACATAAATATTGCATTTACTAAAGGAGCGTATAGACGACATGTTTTTGTCATCTGACATGTCAAATTTACCACTGCAAAACACATACATGTCGTGTGTTACCTTTTCAACTTTGCTTCTGTAAAAGTCAGACGCAAAGTCATCTGACAAAATTTCAATTAGAGCGTGCTCTATTTTCTTCTGACAAACCATCTGACATCAGAAATCTATGCCGGGAAGAAACTGGCAGCGGCGTCAACTATTGACGGAATCATTAGCCGGCTGAAGTTAATATTTTACAATACCAAGATATGCATGCTCATCTCACCATTGAATAGAATTTATGTAAATATATGTATACATAAAAACCGTTTCATTATATAATTCTAAATTGGTATCTTCAAAATAAAAGAAAAAAATGTTAAGATGGCTAAATTATTTTACGGCGCAAATAAATATTTTCGTGGCGGCAGCAAGCTATTTTGAAACCGAGAACTACTTTGGTTTCTGCAATAACAATGCGAAAAAAAAACAGAGACAATGTCAGAAGCAAATTACATGTACGTTTGTGACCGAATATTATAAACCTTATGTAAAACAGCAATTTTGACAGACATGAACAGTTACATGTGACTTGAAAATTTGACATGTCAGATGACAAATACATGTCGTGTACGGGCGCCTTAAGGCTTATTAATAATTCAACTGCACGCATTGTCAAGTCAAACGTTTAGTCTTTGGATATTGATGACACCTGCTGGGATTAAATGTAGAAAAATAAGTAATTGAATACGGTAAACTAGATGTTTCTTTGGAAATATCTAATAAAAAACTATTAGGATTAAGATTTGGACTCTTATTGAAAATTTCGTTAGAGATTCAATAAAAAAAAACAAAAAAACATTGCTGGGGTTTCCAAAAATTTTGTACATTTAAAAAAAATATTATTGTTGGGAATTCTTGTATTATCGAAATAAACAAAGCATATTTTTATAATTTAGGGGGGCGAAATTTCCTTATCCCCCCCCCCGCCTGAATCCGCGCGTGGTACCCACGCATAATATCGTTTTCATAATGTTGGTGTGGGTATAAAAAATAAAACGCCTAATCACAAGCAAAATATCACTCATACAAAAATGCATTTTCATATTGCTGATGACATCAATGTTTTACAATTAGAATCAACGAGACTACAGTGTCATCAATTTGATGCCACATTTTGTGTATTCTAAACATTATTTTCATGTTTAAAGAGTAAAATAAAAAGAAAAAATTCCCATATTCTATTTTTTTAAATTATTTAGCTGAATACGTAAAATTTTCAAAGCCATGTCGGGCATGTTGTTGGTATCTTATATTGAGAGTCCTTCTATAAACAGAGGGCGAAATACAACAAAAGTGAAACAAACATGTGTAAAATGCAATGTTGTTTTCTTTTCTACAAAAAAAGTGACATTTTATTTAAAAAAATTCAATTTTGCTCCCGAAAAGGGTGGCTTGTTTTATTATAAAAAACTCACCCTATTCGGGAGCAAAATATTTAAGAAACATACACCAAATTGCATTTTTTTAATATAAAATGTCACATTTTTTTGTGGAAAAGTTAATAATAATATACTCTCGCTTTGAGGTTAATCCCTATGACTCAATTTAATGACAAACTGCCTGACATTTATTTTTAAACTGAATCAGCTGCCGTATTCTGTAATTCGCTTAGCTAAAGCTAAATCTCGATCGCTAAAATTCCTTAGAGAAAACAAAATTAAAAATTTTTAGCGATGACACTAAAAGCAAAAATTGCGGCGAATTAAATTTGTATTGCATTGCCAAATTTAGCAATGCACGTTACTGAATTACATTTGTAGCCAAAAATTGCTAAATAAACTTTATAGATTTTTAGCGTAGAGATTTAGCTTTAGCGAATTACGGAATACGCCTGCTGATTCGTCATTTTTGTGATGCATATGTGTCATCCCATTGATGACATAATTTCAATTTCATGATGAAAATTTGGCCAACTGATGTTAAAGCTGGCATATCAATGATGAAAAGTGCCATCGGGTTAAAAACGAAGACACTTGTCATAGTACTGCTGTCGAAATCAGCAGCGTTATGACGCATTTTCTTTCAGTGTAAATTAACCCAAAAAAAGTATAAAACTCCAGTATAATTTATAAAGTAAACAACAAATCATTAAATACTTTGATCCAAACTCAATTTATACAATTTCGTTCCGCAAAAATCACTTAAAAGAAAAACAATAAAATTTATTATACAAACTTTTTTTTGAAAGGACACCTAACCAGCCGATAAGACCACGACTAAAATCTTTTCAAAACAAAAATCACTTAAAGATTTAATAAATTTTATTGATTGATGTTAAAGAAGTTACAAAAGAAAAGAAAATTTATGGTGAAAAGAGAAATAATAAATAACAAAAGCAGATAAAGCAAATTAATAAACATTCAAATACTTTTGGGAATCTGGATGAAAATGGGGTGAGAAAGATACAGACGGTGATGAAAATTTTTTATTTGTTTTAATAAAAATATTTGTTAAGGCATTAACGACGCCTTTATCAATTTTGTTAAGTGAAGCCAGCCTCAAGAGAAATAATAACTTTCTCTTAACAATACATACTTTAATTGTAAGCAGTTTTGCCAGGGGTACTTTTGACATGTTTTTTTCTTTATTTAAAATAGTAAGAAAGGAAACAGAACAAAGATTTTTAAAAGTATTTATATTGCAGATACTTTTTTTGAAATACAATTTTTATACAAAAAATACATTTCTCCTTTTCTTCAAAAACGTAAAATACTTCTTTTATCACTTAAATTTTCATGTAAAACAAGCCTGATTTCATCATATTATTGCCAGTTTTTTTTTATTTAATTTTAAAAACCCAAATTTTAAAGATAAATTTTATAATCCCATGATTTCATTCTTTTACAGATTTTTTTTTTGCTTAAGTCTCGATTATTTGCTTTTAACCACCGACAAACCATCAGGGTCCATCGATAATCAACATTTATTGATAACACAAACAAAAAGCTCAGGTTTAAATTTTGTGCCAGTTCATTGTATTAAATAGCAGTTCATTTGTTTCTACTCCTTCGGCCTGTACGTCTGTCTGTGCGATTTTCTGGTCTTCATTAACCACATTTAGTAAAGTTGGTGCAAAGTTTTGATTGCAGAGAAAGAGAGAGAGAGCGAGAAGAAAAAATAACATTAACAGTTATTCGAGATAAAAATAATAATGTTGTATTGTTGTTGTTACAGTTATAACAACAACAACAAGGAATCGCTGATTATCTGTCAAAATGTATAGTTGGTTTGTCTAACTTAATGGATGGTCTTGGGTACCCGGGGGGGGGGGGGGGGGGGGGTGTGCTAACCAAATCGACGTACTTGCTTCACATAATTTCTTACATGTATTGGATATCGATTTCAAAAGTACTTATACTATACTTATAATAATTTTGGTACTTTTAACATAATCCTATGGAATTATTAGAAACGAGGGTGGCCTGCAAAACAAAAAGAATCATGTTAAATAAAACTTCATTTACGTTTAACTAATTGAATTTAATTTCCAATAACACTGGCCAGCTAAGAATCATTGAAAGGAATTAAAAGAAGAATATTCAGCAGAAAACGTCGCCATCGCGAAGGCTAAACTTAGAAGAAGCAGCCAAGAGGCCGAGAATATAATCGAAGGTAAAGTCATGGTGAAGTTAATAAAGGCTTAAAAATAAACCAGGAACCTGATTCTGGCAGTCGTGATCGCGAACTTTCTCGATTCGAAAGCAATTTAATATCTAATTATTTTAGTCAATACTGGACGAATCGGAATTATTTTTTTAGCATTGTAAAACATTAATTTAAGTTTCACAATACAAAAATAATTTCGATTCGTTCAGTATCGACTAAACGAATTAGAAATATAATTGCTTTCGAATCGAGAAAGTACTTGATCACGGCTGCCAGAATTAGGCCCCAGATCAAGAGGCAAACCAAGATTATCCCTCTGCGACTGACGTGATATAGTTATCACAATTCTAATGACGTGGTAGACTGCCAGACACCATTTCCGTGGCTAATATTTTTCAAGTTCCGTTTTGTAAACCTAATAAAACCATTTTTGTTTATTGTTTATGAGTATAAGTTATTATTTATATAGTTATTTTTCTAGTTCAAAGCGAAAATTCGTGTTGAATGTTATTTATCGGCATGGCATAAATTTTCAGTAAAAAACTTAGACCTAAACTAGAACAGAAAAAAAATTCAAAAATAAATTTTTATTAACAAATGTTTTTTTATTTTTAATTATTTAGATTTTAATTTATCATTTTGTTAACAAAAAAAATTAAATTCGGTGGTTAAAAAAAAATTCATAAACATTTCAATTGGCACATCAAGGCCCATAACTTAAACAAAAAATTTTTCATTTCATAATTTATTTAGCAAAATTTTAGATTTGGCTAATTTGCACTTAAGTTAATGAGTGTGGATCTTGAGATGTGTTTGAATGCTCCATAACAACCAAAAAAAAAAAACAATTTTGCAGACGTGTTGTTTGCCAGACACTAAGAAAATATAATACTTTACTGACATGTTGCCCAGCAGCAGGGTTCCCAGTTTTATTTTAAGCCTTATCCCCAATTTTCGATTTTTCATCCCCAAAAATCCCCAAAATAGCTATTTTCTTATCCCCAAAAATCCCCACATTTTCTTAAAAATAAAATACATAATATTATGTCAATGGCAAAATATGCATACATCGATTTATATAAATAAATCCATTTGTGTAATACATATTATTAAAACTAATGTTATTTATTCTTTGAGTTCTACGTATCTATGTACACATTTATATTATGTAACGAGGTTAACGTTTAAACGCAAAAGAAAAATAATTATGCGACAATATTTATCATTTCAAAAACTAGGGAATCAAAATCCTCTGATTCATCAGCCAGTGCAATTTTGTTTGACATGTTGTTTGTTTAAAAAGTGCATTTGAGATGATTGAATAAATTTCTCACAGCAAGCTGCATTATTTTAAAGTGTGTATTTATTCTTATTAATTATTAAAAGAATTAAAAAAGAAGATTGCAGAAAAGCCAATATGTCAGATTGGAAGAATGCTGCTCAAGACAGATCCGATTGTAAGAAGAGAGTGAAAGAGGTTTAGGCCGCGGCAGGCTGAAGCACCAAACTTTGACTTACCATAACTTCTGTTCTGATATTTGAATATTTTCAATTTTGGACTTTTTTAATTCTTTAACATCTGCTTTACAAAATTATTCCAGAAACCTATTTTTTTCTTGAAATTAAAATTTTTGCATCATAAATTCAATTGTTATATCGAACAGACTTTTTTTTAGCAGAAAGGTGACACAAGTAACGCTCTATACCACAAAAGTCTTTAACTCTGCTTCAAGTTTTGTAAGACAATCTTATAAAGAAAATGTTCAGAATTTGAAATTGACTAAATTTGCGAATATTCGACTTTTATCAAAGAAGTTATAAGAAGTTAAAGTATATTTTGGGGATTTTTTTGGGGATAAATCCCCAAAAACCTGACAGAGCTGATCAGTACCCATGTTCTGTAACTTTAGTGAGAACTTCTTGCATCGAAAAGATGTGAAATAAAATATTCCATCGTTTTCAAGAACTTGTTGAAATAGTTTAAACTGCAAAAAAGACTAAAATTTGAGCCCAAATCTTGACCAAATCGGTCTTGCCATTGCAAAAAAGGAATTTATAATAATATATTATCCCCAAAAATCCCCAGCGAAAAAAGTGCTTTTCCCCAAAAAATCCCCTGGGGATTTTTACGAAATATTTATCCCCAATTACAAAAAAAAAAAATCCCCAATTTGGGGATAAATCCCCAAAACTGGGAACACTGTCCAGCAGACACTATGCAAATATAACAAAAATATTGATGTGGTTGACTCTCAGACACTTTTCCGCTTACACTGGCACGTGTGATGACATCAATAGATCTAAACATAATAACATGCGCATGAGTACACAATAAAAAGGTACAGAGAATGCAAGAGTAGATGTTTGGAAACGGTACAAAATACTCTTTTGTGTTTGTTGGTCGCAGAGGGTTAAGATGGCTTGATGGGGTTGAAGAAGAATGCAGAAAAGCCAATATGTCAGATTGGAAGAATGCTGCTCAAGACAGATCCGATTGTAAGAAGAGAGTGAAAGAGGTTTAGGCCGCGGCAGGCTGAAGCACCAAAACATGATGATTGGCCAACATTGAAGTTCCTTTTTAAATAAGAAAAATTATTGAACAAATGACCTTCATACAATAATAAAGCTGCACGCGATAAATGACGAAACCAGTTCAGCCTACTTAACTCAGCCCACTTAATTCTACGAAGTGTCCATATATTTTTCTTTAATAAATTTTGAAATTTGCAGACCAATGTAATCTTTAATAAGAAAAATTTTACCTCGAATAGTTTTTTTTTTCTTAATTTGTAAAGTAGACTTCCCTCGTACTGCGTCGCTAACATCTGTATTACACCACAACCGCTACAAGTTTTTCTTTATCTTTTTATTCGATTACTTTTCTAAAGATTGTTAAAGTTCTTTTAATAGTTGTTTCCAATCACTATATGGGGTATGCACAAACATACAATAAATAAAAAAAAAACTAACACACATTCCAGCGTAGAGAAATCATTTATAAACGTTCAAATCACTTCACAGCTTAATATCCACTATTAAAATGTTAAGCAGTATACAGATGTTGACATTCGGTTTGTAGCCAGTGTTCGAAAATAAACGTTCAATATCGCTCCTTAGTGTTCGGTTCGGTAGATATGTGGAAAACACAAACGCTAATAGTGATTGTATAGTAAATCATTAAAAACATAACGTTTATCTGTTTGTGATCTTCAAACACAAAAATAATACTGTTCTTATCCAACTCAACAAAAAGATGAGAACATTTAATTGCGTTCGTTTTTTTAACCTTTTCTTTAGCTTCACTTCGGAAAATCAAATCTTGTAACGTTAATTTAACCGCCTTATACTCAATGCAAATGGATAAAACTTTGCAGGCATACATATTCCCGATGACAGTACACGAATACATGGGCGTAGCCAGGATAAAATCTAGGGGGTGCGTTCAAAATTTCGTTTCTTTAAAAAATTTTTTTTAAATGTTATTATTTTTAACTAAAAACTTCGTTGTGTTCTGCTAAGCACATTAATGTTTGTTCGTTTCAGTTGTACTTAGCACTATTTTGGCTGATAAAAAAATTTTAAAACAAACAAAACATGTGTCCAATACACACACAAGCTATTCGTGCTGTGGTCATTGCCAACATTTTTTGTTTGCTCATTTCTTAATGAATATAAAAAAAAAAAACACTAAAGAACATTAAAATATAATGTATGTCTACAGAACCACTACAATTGCTCTGTTTTATAACAAAGAACAGAACAGTATATAATGTTCGTTATATTCTTGATAATAGTTACGAACGGTATTGTTTCTGGCTGTGTCAGCCGTACGCTAAATGCAGTACCGTTTATTTTTGAACACTGTTTGTAGCACATCGGAATAATTATTAAATAGCCTACTTAGAAATAGATGTGTTCATTCCGAAACCTTGCAAAGCCTGTCTGTTAAAAGCATTACCAAAGCTCTAAAAGCCTCTCTTAAGAGAAGAAGATGAAATTTGATAAAAAATTTATTACAGGTTACAATTGTTTTTGTATGTATTTGAAATGGACTTCATCAGTCATTGATTTCGCCTAAGGACTATACCAAAATTTTTTTCGGAATGTGGCTTTTAGCTCCATAGCTGGCATTAAGACTTTGAATGCATGGATTTTTTTTAGTAGTGCAAATGAATCCATTCCATTTTCAATCTGTCCGAAAAATAGGTTTTGGGTTCAAGGGACAGTTAGAGGGCAAATAATGGGCCAAATAGGTATGTACAATATTATTTTCAATATCCAATTTTCAGGCATTCAATAGTTTCTAAAAAATATCTGTGCGTTGGAAATCAATATAATGAGTCAATCATGCGTGACATTAAAAATTTCACGTCACGTGTACATTCCGAAATGATAAACTCTACAACGCTTCTTTATGTTTCAAATTTCATTATCAGTACCAGCGCTGTCAGGTTTTTGGGGATTTATCCCCAAAAAAATCCCCAAATCGACTTTGACTTACCATAACTTCTGTTCTGATATTTGAATATTTTCAATTTTGGACTTAATTCTTTAACATCTGCTTTACAAAAATATTCCAGAAATCTATTTTTTTTTTCTTGAAATTGAAATTTTTGCATCAAAATTCAATTGTTATATCGAACAGATTTTTTTTATCAGAAAGGTGACACAAGTAACGCTCTATACCACAAAAGTCTTTAACTCCGCTTCAAGTTTTGTAAGACAATCTAATAAAGAAAATGTTCAGAATTTGAAATTGACTAAATTTGCGAATATTCGACTTTTATCAAAGAAGTTATAAGGAGTTAAACTATCAAAAGAGATTACGTCGTTACATTATAAATGTCATAACATTGCACTCGAAGCCGATGTGACATTGTAGACGTTCCGAACGCCAGTAACACATATCGTTGACGGCGACCAAAATTTACTTAAATTGAAAATTTTTCAACGACGGCGGCGAAAACACAACCGTCGGCTATACCAAATTGTGTAAAGGTCGACTTTAATGTTTGTTGTTTGCAAACGAGCGAATGTCTTCGTATTTTTTATAAAAATTTTAAAAGCAAAATAATAAAACAATGAAAAATGTTTCAAGAATAAAGTATTATTATTATTATTCTTTGCATTTTTAATTGTTTCTAAGTGTTAAAATTTTTTCTCGCCCCATTTTTATTCGTGAGTTTATTTGACAGTTTAAAGCTGGAACTTTTCTCCCCAAAATGTTACAGACATACTTTTTCTGTAAATTGGCGAGTAATTTCCTTACGTGACAGCTTGAACTCGCCAAAATAAGTTAAGTGAGAAAAACAGCTGTTTGTTTCAATTTATGGCATTTTTGTTTCATTTCACACATTTCAATCGAAAACTTTCTCGACGCGAGAGTTACAGAACATGGGCACTGGATACTAATCCAATTTCAAAGAACAACTTTAAAAAACTGCAGTTTCAAAAATTGCAAGTATTGACGATTACTGGAAATTTTGAGTTGTTAATTTCCAGAAATTTCAAAAATATTTTTAACGTGAATTCCCAGGAAATTTTTAACTAATAACGAAGCGCTATTATTTACACAATAGCAACCACGAGCTTCTTCATCTTTTTTATTTGCAATTTCGTTTTCCGAGTGTTAGCAATTACAAATTGTTTTTTTTATTATTTCATAATATTTTATTTATCTATGTTTCATAATTAATGGAAAGGTAACTCTATTTCTGGCCTCGTTCACATTTGTTAATAGATTACTTTTGACACGAAATACTTGACGTCCAACAATCAGATAGTTAGTGGGGCATATTTGAGAGCGTTAATGAGTAACTTGTTGTTGCTCGCTTAAGTCCCCAATTGGCCCTAATTGAAGGGTATCCAATATTCTGCAAGGCCGATTATATCTTTTCACTTGTTATATTTATACCCACACCCCAATAGTAAAGAGGGTATTATGCATTTGTGCTGATGTGTGTAACGCCTTAAAATATTGGTCCTAGACCCACCTTAAAGTATACCGATCGACTCAGAATCACTTTACGATGTCCGTCCGGCTGGCTGGCTGTCCATGTAATCTTGTGCGCAAAGTACAGGTCGCAATTTTGGAGATAATTTGATAAAATTATGACATATTTTCTTATTGGCACAAGGACCAAGCCTATTGAAAAGGGGCCGAATCGTAGGACCAAGAGGGAAGATAGGGGGCAATTTCTTCCTCTCAGAAACTATCAACCCGATTTTAATGAAATTAAAAATATAGATATGACCATATCTATATGCACACATGAGGTATGCATTTTTCAAAAATAGGGCCACGAAGCGAAATAGGGGCAATTTCTGCCTCTCAAACCGATATTAATGAAATTTAAAACATAGAAAGATCCATATCCATATGGACGCATAAGCTATACAGTTTTTCAAAAATAGGACCACAAGGGGAGGTAGGGGGCAATTTTTGCCTCTCAAACCGATTTAAATGAAATTTAAAACATAGATAGATCCATATGGACACATAAGCAATACACTTTTTCAAAAATAGGACCACAACGGGAGGTAGGGGGCAATTTGTGCCTCTCACAAACTTTCAAACCGATTTTAATGAAGCTTATAAACATAGATAAATCCATATTTATATGGACACATAAGCATGATGTGTTTTTAAATACTGTAGTGTAGGGTATCATATGGTCGGGCTAGACCGACTATACTTTCTTACTTGTTTTTGCTAAAATATTTCTTTTTTTCTCTTTATATTCTGATGACAAACAGAGCAAAATGCTATAACTTTTTCAATAAAGAAGAAAACTTTCTAAATGGTTTTTACTTCTTCTTCTTCCTCTTGCATTGGATTTTTTTTTAGATTTCTGTTTGAATTCTGAAAGAATACAAAGAAAAAGGAACATTTTACAACTTAAGTTTAGCAAGGATGACATTTTATTACAAAAACACACTGGAAGCTTAAGTTTAATATTTTTTACTGAATATTTCATTAGATAGATAACATTGAAATTAGTTTCTCGGAGTGTTTGTATGGGTTATAAAAAATATTTTTCTATGACAATCAACTATTATTATCTTATTTTCCTGTTGTGATACTTTATCATCTCTGTGCTGGTCTCGTTTGTATCTTTTGTATTTTTTGTTTAAACATTTCTTTATGGTTCGTTATTTTGATGACAAAATGAAACTCCATTTATTCCGACGATCTCGAACGAAAATTTCATTTGCTTTTCTTTCAAATGAAACATAAACAAATGTTAAGAAATATTTTTGTTTTAAATATAAGTTCAGCGAACGAAATTTTCATTTAATATCGAGGAATAGGCAGCAAGTGTATTGAATTTCAAACGATAACCAACAAACAAATGAATCTTTGAAAAACGGAACTTGGATTTCTTGGTGTGTAACCTAAAAATGCGCAATTTTTGGCAATACTTTCGTCTTTTTTGGAAATATTGGTAAGTTTTGGCCATTGCTTTGACTTTTTTCCATCATTCTGGCAACATTTGAATTCTGTCCCAAAACAACTGCTAATTTTTGAGACCAAAAACGTATCAAGCTAATTTTGGAAACCCTAATCTGAAGTGAAGTGTATTCCACTGAGAACGTTATGCATCAAGCTAATGAAATCGAAGTAGGACAGGGGTTTAGGTGTGGACTATAAAGAAAAACTTCCCAGCCTCTATTAACTATATAGTTTTTTACTTATAAGATCCCAATAAAAAAATTGACCTTCAAACTAAGCAGGTTTTTAAGGGAGAACTGCAAGAGTTTCGCTTACCATCTCGCTTACGGAAGGCATGAATTTTATATGGAGTTTTCCCACTTTTAAGCAAAACATGTTTGACTCAAAAAGCGCTTTTTTCAATGCCTCTAAGAAGTGGAGAATGTAACGAACAGCTCAATATTTGTTTTTGCTTCAGTTATTTTTTAATATTATCTCTTACAAACCTGCTTCGTAGTAAGGGAATGGCGTGGCACTTTGAATGTTATAAAACAAAATAATAAAAAAATAGGTTTGTCATTCCTTGTGAAACTTTTTATTAATTCATCTCAGATCTCATAAAGTAAATATATGCTGGATTCTAAGTCGATTTAGGCATGTCCGTATGTCTGTCCGTCACTTCAGAACAACTCAATAGAAAAGAACAATATTGGTGTCAATTTTCTTCTAGTTATCCTTATAACTTCACCTTATTAATACACCTTGATTTCGTTATTATATTTTGTTCCCATTTTTAAAGAATGTAAAGTAAAAGCAATATGTTAATATGTAACACTGGGAATACAGAGGGGTTTGTTGGTACTGTCAATTAATATTGTTTTGGTTATGCATTTTAAATATTAAAACGAGTTTAACATGTTTTCAAATTTTGCAAATATTTAAGTGATATTATAGATGGACCTAGTGAGATGGTAATGACATTGATCAGATGTATTAAAGGTGCAAAGGATTTCATGAATTACTTGCAACATATTTATATTTTGTATATAACTTGCATCTTTAATACCAGTTTATCAATTGTTTTATTCAATTTTAGTTTAATAAAATCAAATTTTTGGACTGATTTAAATTGAATTGTTAATGGAATTTATAATAATTTGTATTGAAATAATTATATTAGTGTTTTTAGTTTTAAGATATGATTTGTTAATAGGGCTTCAATTTGTGACGTACAAATATGACTTCGGTTAACTTGAATTTGGGTCCAGTTGTCAGCGATGGAAGTGATGCAAATATACAGCTAGAGGGGTTTATAAATGGATTGAAAATAGGTCACTGTAATTGTCAAAGTATTTGTCCAGCACCATACTCGGTAAAATTTGATGAATTTAACAGACTTCTACAAGGAACTTCATTTGACATTGTGGATGTAACAGAGACCTGGTTAAAGCCAGAAGTGCCAAGTGGGGTAGTTCACATTGATGGTTATGTTTTCTGTAGAAATCATCGTCCTCGGGAAAATGGGGGGTGCTGGAGGAGTAGGGATTTATGTGTCAAATAGGATTGCATATAAAATAATATATACACAGTCATATTATGGTGAATGTGAAATACTTTTTGTTGAGATAACAACCGGTGGCATCGTTATACGAGTGGGAGTTGTGTATTTGCCAAACGGAAATCTGAATATCTTTGAATCTGCTATGTCTGATATGTTCGAAAGATATAATAATATAATTGTAGTAGGTGACTTTAATAATGATATGTATGATCCTGTTAAAGCAAGAAGAGTTCGAAATTTATGCAATCGCTTTAATCTATATATTAGGCACAGTTCAATTGCAACCCATCTTGATATACGTTTTAATACCACAACACTTATAGATTATTTTCTTATAAGTGGTCAACCACTATTAAACGCAACAGGACAAATGCAAGTTCCATTTTTATCCTCTCATCATGCTTTTATTTATGATTTATTCGAGTTTCTTTTTGTTGCTTCTGGTAGTAATTCAAATGAAATTATTGAATACCGAGATTACGTATCACTTGAGGCACGTGATTTGGTATCATGTGCATTAGAACAACATTTTTTTCTTATTTTATGGTACAATGAACGTTAATTTACAAATTTCGATATTGGATTCTTTAATATATAAAATGCTTTCCTTAGTTCCTGTAAAAAGATTACAAATTAAACGAAAGACAACAGATTCGATGAAATCTCGAGAAATCATTTTTGCAATATCATTCAGGGATATTGCTTACAGAGCATACATTCGTGATCCTACCTTCGTTAAGTGGAGAGAGTTTTGTAAGTACAGGAACAAAGCTAAAAGAACAATTCGCTGAATAAAAAAGGGTTATTTTAGTAAACTATTTGGTGATGCGAGTTCAAAAGAAATGTGGAATCAATTTAGAGTAGCATGTACTAATAACACAATTAATCCTAATGCGGAATTAGATGTTGATCGTTTGCTTGATCGTTCTTGGATGACCTAAACATTGAATTAAATAATGACCCTGAAAATTTAAGCTATGATGAAGTGGATAAGAGGTTTTCGTTTCGCGTTTATCGATTTATTTATTTATTTATATTACAGCTTTTGACAGTATCAATTCAAATGCCTGTGGTGTTGATGGAATACCTCTAAAGTTTTTTATGGTAATTTTTTTATTATTAAGTGACTACATTTTGCATTTTTTTAATTGGATTATAACAACTTCGGTTTTTCCAAATAAATGGAAGACTGCCAAAGTCATTCCAATACCAAAATCCGGCACTTCTTATGATATGGATAATTTAAGACCGATAAGTATTTTGCCAATTTTATCTAAGGTGTTTGAACATTAATAAGAACTCCGTATATAAGAATACCGTAGTAGTTGCAGTTCATCGTCTGCCTTGTTAGGAATAACAGAGTCTATTAGAGACATAGTCAATAAAGGAGAAACGAGTATTTTAGTATCATGATACAGAAGCTAAGAAACGAGTTCATGTTTTCAGGCTCAGCATGTTCACTGATTAATTCCTATTTGTCGGATCGGGAACAGTTTGTATCATTTGGAGGTTGTGAATTACAGCTACGAGAAATAAGATCTGGAGTCGCACAAGGGTCAGTTCTTGCGCGATTATTGTTTTCAATGTACCTAAATAACTTATTTAACGAAGTTGAATCGGAAACGTGTTTGGTTTATGCATTCGCGGATGACATTCAATTGTTATTCCGTGGAAATCATTTAAGAGAAGAACTACAGTCAGGTATAGATAATACGTTAGCAAGAGTTGAATCTTGGGTGGCGTCAAATTTTTTCGTATTGAATGTCTCGAGAACTAAAGTAATAAGATGTGGTTTATCACATTTGCACGATATTACGGTGCGAATAGGAGTTAGGGAGATACAATTTGTAGACAGAATGAAAATTTTGGGTGTTGACGAAAAACTTGATTATTCATATCATATTGACAATGTTTACTCAAGAGTGTGCTTTACTCGTCGTCGGTTATAAAGGGTGGTTAAATTTCAAGGGCCGATGTTGATTTTGAATAAAACACAAACTATTTAGGAAATTATTGTAATTTTATTTTATTATGATATATTGGTATTACTCAATTATGTATGTAACAAAATATCGGCCAAATGGGCGCCGCGACCACGGCGGCACACCTCCATCCGATGGTCCAAATTTTCGATGACCCTGAGGCATAATGGAGGTTCTATGCCGTTAATGTGCAGAATTATCTCATCCTTTAGCTCTTGAATTGTTGCTGGCTTATCGACGTACACCTTTTCTTTCAAATAACCCCAAAGAAAAAAGTCCAACGGTGTCAAATCACATGATCTTGGCGGCCAATTGACATCGCCATTACGTGAGATAACACGGCCATTGAATTTGTTGCGCAAAAGAGCCATTGTTTCGTTAGCTGTGTGGCAAGTGGCACCGTCCTGCTGAAACCACATATCATCCACATCCATATCTTCCAATTCGGGCCATAAAAAGTTCGTTATCATCTCACGATAGCGAACACCATTCACAGTAACTGCCTGACCGGCCTCATTTTGGAAAAAATAAGGCCCGATGATGCCGCCAGCCCATAAACCGCACCAAACAGTCACTCTTTGTGGGTGCATTGGTTTTTCGACAATCACTCTTGGATTATCAGTGGCCCGAATGCGGCAATTCTGCTTATTGACGGATCCACTGAGGTGAAAATGTGCCTCATCACTGAGGATGATTTTCTTCGAAAATTTATCATCCACTGTTGCCATTTCTTGCCACCATTCTGCCCATTCACGACGTTTGGAATGGTCAAGAGGCTTTAGTTCTTGAGCCAATTGCACCTTGTAAGCGTTTAAATGCAAGTCTTTATGCATAATGTTCATCAACGACGAGCGTGAGAGGTGCAATTGTTGGGCACGACGACGAGTTGAGGTAGACGGCTCTTCAGCCACACTATCGCGAACAGCAGCAATATTTTGTGCAGTACGAGCTGTACGAGCATGCACTGGTGTTCTCACATCTTCTTCAGACCCGGTTTGCTCGAATTTTTCCACGATTTTTGCGATTGTACGCACATTTGGACGATCAAATTGACCAAAAAAATCACGAAGTGCACGATATGCATTTTGATTTGAACGCCCATTTACATAATAAGTCTGGATAACTTTAACACGTTGTTGGATTGTGTATCTCTCCATGGTTCAAATTGAATAAGTCTGAAATAGAGAAATGTCAAATAAAATTCGGAAAAAAACTTGGCGTTTAGGTGTGGTTCACATTCAACATCGGCCCTTACAATTTAACCACCCATTATTATCTCAACATGCATTTGCCATATCGAGTAAGATGTAAAGTTGCACATGCTCTATTAATGTCTCAAATATCCTATTGTATGGAAGTATATTTTTGTACATCGTCCGATAACATTAATAGGATAAGGCTTTTAGTAAATAAAATTGTAAGATTTGTTTTTGGTATAAGGCTCTGTAATCGAAATCAAAATTTAATTCAAAATGGTAATCAGCAAAGTTTATATAGGTACAATCATATATCACCACATGTGAATCGTTTTTTAAGATGTTCTTTTGAAAATTTTGCAATTGCAAAAATGCAACACCACAGTTTTTGTTTTACCGTTTTAGATTTACGCATTCCATATATTACTCATTGTTTGAAAAATCTTTTCTTATTATTGTTGCGCGTAATTGGAATTATCTGCCTAATGAACTACGAATATTCAGTTTTTCTCAATCAGTCTTCCGTAAAAGAATAACTGAACACCTAAATCTTAGCCAAATCTAATTTAAGTTTTTCTGGTCCATCGTTGATTGTGGACTTATGTTCTTGTTTTCTATAGGTTGTATGTAGTGTTACAAATTAAAGCTTTTTACAAAACATTAGATTATAGGTTTTTTTTAAAGTTTTTTTTTGTTTTGGGTTATTATATAACTAATCATATTAATTTTCAATTGCAATATGTACTTTGGCCATAAAGGGCTTTTATATTACACAATTATAACAAATAAAAAAAAAACTTGCAATTAAGAACCAGCATAATTGCTTAAGAAGGATACGAGTTATGAATCTAAATATTGAACCACCACCCTAAAAAATTGATAATATTGTTACAAACATAAATGGTCTCATAACAAACAGATTGATATGAGATTTTGCACAAATTCGTTCTTTATGACTATAAATCACATTTTCGAATTTCGTGAAAGTCGGTCCATAATTAACAATAGGCCCCATATAAAGCCCACTCTCGGAAAACAGTTATGTACTCCTCAAACCGTAAAAAATAATGCTGACGTAATAAAATTTAGTACGTCACAGTTTTATATACAGCCTTCTCTCAGAAAATCATTTTTACGTGTACGTGTAACGAATAACGCTTTTATAATAAAATTTGTTCAGTCATAGTTTTATAAGACTATAAATCACTTTGTCAAATTTCCTGTAGATCGGTCCATAATTTACCTAGGCCCCATATAAAGGTCCACTCCTAAAATAATCTCACTGTCGGCGGAGGCTATCAAAGATTCGGCACAGCCGAAAATAGCACTCTTAAGCATTTGAGACACTACATTTTCAATGCATTGTTCATGTTTTGGTGAACAGTGCAAATATAATGTAATAGAAAATTTACCAAGTGCAAAGAGTATAGCCGTTTTAAGATAAACAGCCAACTGACAACAATTTTTAAAAAGTTATCGATAAAAAATGAGGTTATGTCAAAAAAAATTTCAAATTTTTCATCTTAAAATTGTCATTTCAAGCTTGAAATATTAATAGTGTTGCTGAATCAGCGGTTTAGGGCATGTTGGAATAAGCAGGTGGCATCGTTAATGCAACAAATACAACATTACAACAAATATGGAAATTATAAATCCGTGTACGCTGGGCTGCCAGATATGACGATTTATCGTCATTTTGACGATTTTTAGCTCCGAAATTAGAAAAGTGCCGATTTGCTGATATTTTTCTAAAGTCTGAAAAAAAACATAAAATTTTCTGACACGTTCGCTTTTTTTTATTTTGGAGTGTTTAAGAGCCGTTACCTTAACAATATTGGAAGGCGTAACGTTTTCTTTCGTTTAGCTTTTACTCTGATATGCAATACCTAAGCAAGAGCGTCAACATTGTGTCACGAACAGTAGTGATAGCTTTCTTGTGTAATAAAACCGACAAATTATAAATAAAAATAGAGATAAAAAAAAATAGCTAAATTGCCATTAATAATTAACAATTGCGGCAAACTTCACTACTAAACGAGCTGTCAAAATCGGTTTTTCCAATTGCAAAGTGTTGAGGCGCTCTATTCAAAAACTAGAAAACGAGTTCCGCTTTTAGTAAGGTACGGCTGTATTATGGAAGTCTTAAGAAAAGCTTTAAATGATTATCATGGGTATTCTGGAAATCGAAAACGGAAGAATTTTAAAGTTGTTTTTAAAACACTTTGAATGCAATATATACAATTTTTGTTATATAATTCTGTTTAATAGAAAATCCTATCAAAGAAAGGCATTTAAAATTCTTGCGTTTTCGATTTTCAGAACATACCTGTATGTATGTATTTTCAGAGTACAAGAATAACACAGTTACACTTTCTTTTGTCAAATCAACATCAAATAAACTTTAATTATACAGCGAAAATTTCACGAGTTGTAAGATAACATCAAATGTGTCTCATACGATTCTTTACATGAACAACTCGTTAGATAATCTTTATCCACGTCTTAAACGATTCTCACAACGATTGAAGAAGCTTCTTTCGCTGGGCTATGAAAGAATCTCAGTCGTGTTACAGTTTTTCCCGTGTGAGGAATCTTTAACAATTAAAAATGCGGTCATCGACGATCAAAGACGCTCTTCATTGGACTATCAGTATCTCTTAAACGATTGAAAATGCTAGCTGGGTATGAAGTTATTATGTATGTTTATGTTTGAATGTTTTTTTTTATACAAATCGAACCAAAATTGTAAAAATAAAACTAAATTTTGATTTTTAGTTGAACTGTTAACTTTTAATTTTTGATATTCTTTAATAAGGCTTGAGTTCATCAAATTTAATTTTCATTAAATTATTTTCACTGAGAGAAGGAATTTTACAACTTGGAATTTTTTTTAAAATTTATTGATAATTTTTCCTGGCTGAGCTGGGATTTGAACCCGGGTTGATCTTTACATGTTTCAAGAATAACCACACTCTATCGTCGGAAGTTCTTTGAGGTCTACCCACTGCACCACTGCGGTGCCCGTTAGCCAACAGTCAAACATCAATCTTTAACCAGTAGTACTGGTGGTTCGAAATTTGCTGTTATTATCACTTAAATTTCAAATTACATGTTGCCTCCTTTCCTCTGTTTTTTCGTATTCTTTCTGTCAAGACTTTGTCTTGAAAACCTGAATACATTTGTTTATTATATTTTTTTGTCCACTTTCGTCGACATTTTATTTGTACAAATTAAAGTACAAATGTAAACATTAAAGCTTGTGCCATAGCTATTTTTAAGAAATAATTTAATGAAAATTAAATTTGATGAACTCAAGCCTAATTAAAGAATATCAAAAATTAAAAAAAACTAAAATTTAAGTTGTCCGACTTTTTGACGATTTTTCAAAACGTAAAAGACGATTTTATTATTTTTTCTCAGGAAATTTACGATTTCCTCACAAATTCATCTGGCAGCCCTGCGTGTACGTCAAAAAATACCTTAAACAAAAATCAAAACGTGCCGCTGAACGTGAAGAAATAAATAAATTTTTAGCCAATTTTTATTTAATTATGGTCAATATCTTATTTATTTAATTTAAAACTATCAAAAACTTTAATAAAATACAATAATCACAGCTCTAAACGTGGACATTTTGTAAACATAAACAAAACTTTGACATAAACCTAGACAAACAATGCAAGAATAAAAAATTGTCATCTGGCGTAGTTCTGCCACCTGTTTATTTCACCATGGTTTAGGGGCAAATTCAGCGATTTGCCGCTTTTTGTTTGTTTTGTTTTTATGTTTCTCATAAACAAAAAGTTGACAGCATTTAATAAAATGAACAAAATCAAAACATAAGAAAAGAAGAACTGAAAAAAAAATTTTTGTTTACTTTTTTATAGTTTTCTCTTTCCAACATTAACTGTTTCTTTCCATCAATTCTATATAAATTCAATGAACAAAAAATTTAGTGTCATAAGGGATTTAGTGGTTTTGTTATACAATTTCTTAAGAATTCGTAAACAAACTTTACTGGAACTCTGTATGTCTTACTGCGTAGCGCAAGCGCAGTCTTTTTAAAATGTACCATTAGTGCTGCGCAAAATAACAAATTTTTTTATTGGGATGTGGCCGAGCACTGTCATGATGGAATGAATTAGAGTTTGCTAAAAACCGTAAAAATGTTTTAAAATGATTAAAACCGGTCGGTTTCGGTTCGGTTTTCGGTTTTCGGTTTTGAAAATATCAAAGTTAAATTCATACATACAAATACATATTTTTTTGCATGTAATACAATTTTTTTTATTTGTTTCAATTCAGGTACTTTTATTCGCCCTTAAGTGTATAGCTGGGCCTTGCCAGGCATTTTTTGACTTTTTTCCAGTTTTTTTTATATAATTATTAAGTATATTAGAACGAAACTTTATGTTATCCTCAATTCCGCAATTGGCCAAATGAAAATTTTGTGCATATTGTATCCACTTGGGCCTGGTCAGGCCGTTCCCTATAATATATGTACTGCAGTAAATAAAATGAATATGAAACGTTTCAAAAAGTATATATTACTCCTCTGGGGAGCATAGGGCCGCCACAAGTTGATTCCAATGATATCGATCATCAGCGCGATGTTTGACTTCGTTCCACTGTAGTCGTAGCTCGGACAGTTCGGTTATGATTTGGCGTTTCCAGGTGTGTGATGGTCGTCCGATGCGCCTGCTTCCCTGTGGGTTCCAGTCTATGGCCTTCTTAGTGATATCGTCTAATGGCTTGCGGAGAGTGTGCCCAAGCCAGCCCCATTTGCATTTTCTCATTTCCATCTCAATTGGTTGCTGGTTGGTATCTGACCAGAGTTGGGCATTTGATATTAAGGAGGGCCAGTAAACACGCAAGACTCTACGCAGGCATTTGTTAACAAACACCTGTTTCACCTGAAGGGACTGGATATCGCGCGGTGCCATATTCCACGTTTCGCATCCGTACAGCTATGTTGATTTAACGCTGGAGTTGAACATTTTAATTTTGGTACGTTTCGGGATGTTAGTCGATTTCCAAACAGGGCTGAGTTGGGCAAATGCATTACGTGCCTTATTAATGCGACTGACCACATCGGCTGATGAACCACCGGATTTGTCGATTATACTGCCTAGATAGCAGAAGGACTCCACATCATCAATTTCCTTGCCGTATATTAGGAATTTCCGCGTTGCGTTATCATTTATCCTAAGTGTTTTTGTTTTAGGGATGTTTATCTTCAATCCAACTAGCTTTGCTGTTTCGCTAACTAGATTTAGCTTTGATTGCATATCGGAAAACGAATGACTTAATAAGCATTTATCATCTGCATAGTCCAGGTCTTCTTATCTGTCTTGCAAACCCCATGTTATCCCTCTCCTATGACTTGTTGACTTTTGCATCACGACATCTAGGACACAGTTAAAGAGGAGTGGTGATAACACACAGCCTTGGCGAACTCCGGTTTTTATTCTGATGTTCTTGCTTAGTTGTTTCTCATGCAATACGCGGCATGTTGCACTGCTGTACAGTGTCTTTATTAAGTTCATTATTTTAGTCGGGACACCCTTGCATGCCAGTGCGCTCCATGTGTGACTGAGAGTATCAAAAGCCTTTTCGAAGTCAACAAATACGAGATAGAGAGGCGATCTCCACTCAACGGACTGCTCCACAATAATTCTAAAACAATTGACCAGATCGACGCAAGATTTGTTGGAGCGGAAGCCAGCTTGTTCCCTTCTGAGAACATACATACACAACACATAAGAATTCTTTCTTTTCTGTTTTTTCTAAAAATTATTTTATTTCCCAACAAAATGTGCCTGCTATAGCTAAAACACTCCATACATATAAAGTAGTGGCAGCCTTGGCCAGGTGCTCGTTAGTGTGAGTTTTTTCTATAGCCACAAGAAACTCCATACAAAATTCAAGTGGCCCAGGTGGCAGTTCATGCCCCGCAAATAAGCTGTGTACTTAAGGGCCATTATTATAACTTGGCGTTAGCTGTTATCCGACAGTTAACAGACGCTTTTTGACAAATAACACATTATTATCTGTCAATTTAATCTTAACTTTAGCTAACTTCAAGCTGTAATAATGGCCCAAAGAGTTATAAAGATAACATTTGTTCTTCTTAGTACTTATTTTGAATTTTGAAATACCTTGTCATTGTTGAAGGCGTTATGTATAAAGTTTTTGTATATGAAGTACGAGTATGATGTTTATTTGCAATTTCTTCAAGCATAAATACATTGTTAAAGTAAAAGTAAAACCGAGGTTTTTTGTCGGTTTTCGGTTTCGGTTTTTAGGCACTTAAAACCGCGATTTCGGTTTCGGTTAAAACCGAACAGCAATCCCTAAAATTAATGGATGTAATGGTAGCTTGTAAACGGCTTGCGGATTGTCTTCTCTCCAAATACGGAAATTTTGCATATTTTACGTAGCAATTTAACCAGAAATGAGCTTCGTAAAATGGACGAAGTGAACTTCGCGATGAAATTTATCCTCAACAATAAATTTCAGTGTATTTATCAAAAATTAAAATTGGGAATTTAGCACGTCATAGAGAAATCTTATTAATAAAAAACTTATTTTTTATTTAAAGTAAATTTCCACAATTTCAATGCCTTTTTCTAGCTTTTAGAGATTATTGATTACTAACCAAACCAGACTGAACAGAAATGGGAACACAGTTTGCCATTCTCAGCTGTCAAACTATAGCTATCGATATCTTATGTTCTCATGCACCTAAAAAAACACCTGATATTTTAGGTTTAACGAAAATTGCGTACTTACCTTTAATTTGAAGTTGTAATCTAGAAAGAAAATATAATCGGATTAAATTTAAAAAAGAAAAAAATACTTAAGTACATATTTAGAAACAAATTTAAAGAACACATAAATCGTAAATACCTTTCAGTGTATAAGTATTTTAAGGGTGCTTTACACTATATCACAAGTAACGTATTTTGAGAAAATACAACCCTGTCTGTCATAATAAATTCTTATTGTTTATTTAAAGATTTCAAACAATAATTAGTTTAGGACTCAAATTACTTCATTCGATATCGATCGAAACTACAATACAATTTAAATTGGAATTTCGATCAATATCGAATGCCGTAATTTAGCCCCAGTAAGCATTTTTGTCAAAATACTTTAGACTTGTGTGATAGTGTAAAACGGCGCATAGCAGCTAGCTTTCCCTTTACAATAAATTTCAGTGTATTTATCAAATATGAAAAAATTGGGAATTTATCACGTCATTCAAAAATCTTAATAATAAATTTTGTATTCCCGAAAATAACTTTGAAACTATCTTAAATTTTAAAGAATCTCATCAAAAATATCTTTAACTAACATCACAATTGCGATTTCTTTCTTTGCATTAACTTTGGCGTTTATGTTTCTACATATATTTTTTTAAAAATTATTTTAATCGTTTCAAAAATCTTTTTCCCAAAAATGCTAAAACACCAAAAAATTTCCTAAAATAACTTTTGCAAAAGATATGTTAATATAAAAGAAGGTGTAAAAATGCAGTCATAAAAATCTTATGGCCGATTTCACCAATTTATTTTAATACCAATTTATGTTTAAAATTCGTTTTACATGTCAAATAAAACTAAAATAATATGAAAAACTTTATTTAAATATGAATTGATATGTAAATAGAATTGGTGAAATTGGCCATTGGAATAAAAACAATTTTTAATGAAAATTTTTTTTAATGACTTATTTTTTTTCTAAAAACTTTAGTCTAAAAACAAAGAAATCTTATAGAGATAAAGAAATTTTGTAAAATTTAAATTTAAAAAAGATTTCATAAGCTTCTTAAAAATGTTCCATAAGTTCCATAAAAGCTTCCTTTACAAACGTAGAACCACACACAAACATATAATCATTATTTGTAGGAATGTAATACACCCAGAAAAAAAACACTTAAAATCAATAAAAACCATATTGAATCAGTAAGAAACACTAACGAAAGTCAGTCTAGGAAATGTTGAAATGTTTTTATTTCCATATGGAAACGCTGTGGAAAAATAGTTTTGTGTATAGAACAGTGATAACCAAGCCCCGAACTAACCAAGCCCCGAACGCAAGCACACAAAGATATTATGTACTTGGGTGCGGTCGCAGAGACTGATGATAGCCTGATGTTTTGAAACGAACAAAGTTGTTGTATACATGTGAATTGCCGACCGTGTCTGTGTGAAAACTACGATTATTGACTTACTCGCGAGCCTATGGAGTGGTTATCACTGGTATAGAATAAAGATTTAATTCGTATAGAACAATTTTGTCGTCTTATTGAAACAATGTGGAAAAGTTATTACAATTATATTTTTTTATTGAAGTCATAAAATTGTTATTGAAACAATGTGGAAAAGTTATTACAATTATATTTTTTTATTAAAGTCATAAAATTGTAAAATTGAATTAAGAATGCAACAATTTAAAAATAAAGTTATTCAGCTTTGATTTAACATGGAAGCGTTATGATTTTTAAAATACACACCATTGATAACAGGCTTAACATTTTTGAGCCAATGGAATATAATATTTCGACCACAGGCAGAGCTGCCTAATAAATTTGTTAGTTAAGCATCAGTTTCCTGAGAAAAAATAAAAAAAATCGTCTATATCGTTTCGAAAAATCGTCAAAAAAAAAATCGGAGTCGTAAAAGCTTCATTCGATGATGGTTTGCCGAAAGATAAACAAAGTGTAGCATTGTTGTTTTTGTATTCTGAAAATAATCATAGATTTTCTTAAGACTTCCATATTACAGCCGTACCCAAACAAAAGCGGCGTGCGTTTTCTAGTTTTTGAATAGAGCGACCTGAACGCTTTGCAATTTCAAAAACCGATTCTGACAGCTCGCTTAATTGTGCAGTTTGCCGCTATTGTTAATTAATAATGGCAATTTAGCTATTTTTTGTCAATCTCTATCTCTATTTTTATTTATAATTCGCGGGTTTTATTAAACAAGAAAACTATCACTACTGTTCGTGATACAACGTTGTCGCTATTGCTTTGTTATGGCATATCAGCGTAAAAACTAAGCGCAAGAAAACGTTCTGCCTTCCGCTCTTGTTAAGGCACGGCATTAAACATTCCAAGATTTAAAAACGAAATTGTCAGAATATGTAATATTTTATTCAAACTTTGGAGACTGAAAGAAATCGTCACTTTTTAGAAAAAATCAGCAAAACGGCACTTTGCTAAAGGCCAGTTTACACGGTAATACATTGTATTACGACATAATGTAGAATGAGAGAAATCATATCATGTAAAAGCAAAATGCATTGAGTAAGAGAGAATACGAATACAAAATCTGACAAGCGGTCGGTTAAAGGTTTTCTTCTAAACCATTTGAGAAACTTAAGTATTCTCATCACACCAGAGGTGAATTTTAACAGAGTATATCGAAGGTGGTAGCATTTTTATAGAATTACAAAAACAACTAAAATCAACTCAGGAAATTTTCATATTGTTTTTGTAAAAATTTAAAACTGCAACCATCTGTTTTTTTGTTATTATTTTTGATTTTACTTGTACCATCCGTGTAAACATGAATTATACTTACAAAAGATTTTTATTTTTTTCTTTTAAATACGGAGAGAATTTCATAATATTTTGATTCTACAAAGTCGTAATACATTGTATTACCGTGTAAACTGACCTCAATTTCGGAACAAAAAATCGTCAAAATGTCGATAAATTGTCAAATCTGGTAGCCCTGACCACAGGGGATGTCGCTGAAGATGAATTATTCAGACTTAAGACCAGGGCTGCCAGACTTGGGGGATTTAAGTACTTATGATGCATGGAAGTATTAAAAAAATTACGGATATATGTATTTTGTTATTGTTGCTCTTAAGGATGGCAAAAAAATTACGGATATATGTATTTTTTTATTGTTGCTCTTAAGGATGGCTAAAACCGATCGAACCAGCTCCAAATTCTTATAAATTGGCTCATTCGTCTTCAAAAACAGCATATTATTCGGTTTGTAAAGGCTTACTGGAATCGCATAGAAAGACTTTTAAAAAACATGCCGAAACCAGGCGCTTGAAACAAAATAAAATAAATTTTTATTTTACTAAAAATTTTTATTTGGGTATTTCTTAGCATAATTTTTCTTAGTATTTTTAAACAAAATTTTAAATTTAGTCAGAAATATTATTAACTTTGTAGGGTTTTGTTCATTCATTTAGGGATTTTTGGGGATTTATATTTAATTTTTTTGGGGACACGGAAAAAAGGACCCTGCTTAAGACTTAATGATGAAACAGAACTGGGGCCTAAGCGATGTTTTTCATACACTTTGACATAAAATTATGCCAGAGAATGCGGTCGAGAAATAAAATCAATTTTATTTTGAGGACGTTTTTTCTAATGCTCTCACATATAGACACTTATTCTCTTAACAATGCTACCATACTTTCAATTTCATACATTTTGTAAACAAAGAAAAATAAGAACAAAAGAAATGAGAGAGAATTTGAAGTTACTGCCGACGTTTTATTTATGGGCTTTAAAATTTTTGCCTGTAGTTGAAGACTCAGTTCTGTTTCACTGTTTCATCATTTAAGGTCCAATAAGACGTGACATAAGTCTGGGTTTACACTTTGAACGTTTTCTTTCAGAAAGTCTGAGTTTATTGGTGAGAGGGGAGAGAATAATAGCATTTTCTCATCCCCTCTCACCAATAAACTCGGACTTTCTGAAAGAAAACGTTCATAGTGTGCTCCCAGACTAACCATAACAAAACTGTATTACCATCACCTCTGCATTACCAAAACGACATTAGCATACCATACAAACTCATTCAATTTTGGTTTCTAAATTCGCCTTCACGGCTGTGGTATAATGGTTATCTCACGTCTAGTTTGAGCTTTAAGTGAGTCTGCGTCATCTTCAATTCCAAAATAAAAATGAGTAAAAAAAGAAATTATTTTACTTTACAATTGATTAGGCAAATTAAAATAAAAATCCGTGCAAAGGGCCCGCTGATACTTTGTGCGGATTTCTTTGAGTGGTATAGCCTTCCTTATATCCTCTCTGTATAAATATTGCGGGCTATCAAAAGAAATCTTGGCGTCTTAACTAGTATATTAACACTTGATTGTTTACCATAGTCAATAAGCAAGTTTACCTTTTAAGGGAAAACATTGGACAATCCAGCCACTTTCAACCAATCGATTAATATTTTTGTATTTTCTTCATCTTCATCTGCCGATAGGTACCTCAAGGATTTGAAATAAATTGATTCACTTGCTGTTGTCTCAGAGTTTGCTTTTCATTCGGCAGTATCAGGTCCATTCTTCAAAACTTTTTCTACTTTCTGGCTTTTAGAGAGTACCATGTTAGCCGAAATCGATGTTTCATGATCTGCCAATTCACTTTCAAAAATGATCAATAAATTCAACGTTCTGTGTACAATACCCAATCCACTTAATTAAATTTCAGCTAAACTTTTTTTAAATTTCACAACCTTAAAAAAAGGGAATCAGCTGATAGAGTTTAAATAGTGTTGCCATATAGATTTTAAAAAGTTTTTTTTTTTTTTATTTCAACTTAATTGAGAAATATATAAGCAGGGGTGTTCTGGAAATCGAAATTGTAAAACCCAAGAATTTGGAAGTTGTTTTGAATACACTTTTAATCTAGTTTTTATAATTTTTATTATAAAATTCTGTTCAATAGATAAATATTCTTATAATTTTTGTCATAAAATTCTTATATTATAGAAATCTTATTAAAAAACTACTTTTAAAATTCTTGCGTATTACGTTTTCGATTTCCAGTACACTCCTCAAAATTAAAATTTTGAAGTGCCGTTTCACACACGCCAAGTTTGACTCGTCAAGTCTTTAGTTTTTAGGAGAGAGGGAAAAAGAAATGGCATTATTATTCTTAAGTTGCACGCACCACCTTTTTCCCTGAGTGTATTTTCAAATTTTATAATTCTAATATTTTTCCTTTTAACATCAAGCAAACCAAATAATCCTTTGGCCTATTTACAAAGTCCTGTGAAATAACATTTGTTGTTCCTTGAAACTTAATCCTTTAATATTTTCCTTTTTGTTTTGTTTTCTTTGCTGGAAAAATTCTTATTTACAAATTTAAAACCAAATCTTTAAAATTGGTTTAATTGCTTTGTTGACATGACATTTGAAATTTTGAATTGGGTTTTAGCTATCAAAAAAAAACATTTTTTAAAAATTATGTAAATTAACCTTGAGAAAATGTATAAACTTATGTAAATTTTCTTTTAGCTGCAAACTTTTATTGTCTATTTGTTTTGTACTTTAAAGATTTTTCTTTTTCTTAATAATAATATTTATTAATATTTTTAATATGTACATTAAAAATTTTATATCTAATCTTGCAAAGCCATTTGGCTTATCTGCAGGGTATATAAGAATAAGAAAATATGTAAGAAAGTATTGTTGGTCCAGCCCGGTCATATTATACTCTACACCACAGTATATAAAAAAGTTTTTGCGAGTGTAGCCTATTTAAGACCCATGTTAGTCATGAAACCGCCTGAACAAAATTATGTTATGAGGTAAAGATTAATGTAAAAGTTCTTTGTGTTCGTTGCTCATCAAATTTTCTCCAAAATGCTGTACAGACATCGTTAGATCGACTCGGAAAGTGATTCTGTGCCGATCGTTATGCTTAAAGGAGGGGCAAGGACTTGATGGTGTAACAAACATCATCACAAATGCATAATGCTTCAGCGAAAAAATAATGAGTACAGAGGCATAATATAAGGCCTTTTTTTAGCAGAACCAAGCCCTTCTGGACGCATTCTGTACTACTATTTTTATACCCTTCACCACAAGTGGAATAGGGTATATATAACTTTGTCGTTCCCTTTGTAATTTCTTCAATATTGATCTTAGACCCTATAAAGTACATATATTCTGGCTCCTTATGAGGAGAGAAGTTTTGATATGTGTTTTCCGGAGACTCCAGACATGATAGCGGCTAGGTTGTTTTACATTTATGTCACATATAGTCCACCATTTCTTGCTATTGAAATTCAGTAAGATCGGTCCACAAATGCCTGAGATATGACCAAAAAACCACGACTGCCTCTAATTTTTCCCAAAAATCCCTTGTTGTTGTATTTTTGTTACTTTTTTTCTGTATATCTGGAGAACGGCCAGAGCCAAAGTTTCCAAGTTAGGTACAAACATTTACACCCGTATTCAAAACAAAAATTTAGTAACTGCAAAGCACTTTTTAATAAACTATGATTATCGAATGATCAAAGACTTTTTAACTCCTAATCAACTGCTGTAAATTTCCTATTTCTGTCAATTGAATTTAACTAAAACAGAGATGTACGAATTTTTCTTTATCGGGCGATTTAAAAGTGTTTTGAATAAACTCTTGACTAAATGGTGATTAAGCTTGATTAACATTTTAGTTGCTCACTCGATGAGCGGAGTATAGTCGGAGTACACAAATTTTCGTTTTGAATACGGTTGTAAGTTTATAAATACACACCATCCCACAAAATGTAGGCGGGATTGGAGAAGTGGGCGTGGAACCTCCCATACAAAAAAGATCAAAAATTGTATAAAAACCTGAATTTTTTGACTGTAATATGACCTATGGTTACGCCTTATATATCAAAAGATCGGAAACTTTCAGTCGAAAATATTTTCTGAAAAACTGGGGAAAATCCGTTCAGATACCAAAAAGTAATGACCAAAATATAAATTTTTTTTTGAAAAATATCCATTTTCGGGAACCATAGATATTCCCGAGTCCAAGTTTAATAACCAAAATAACTGGCAAATTTCTTCTTTAACACGTCGGTATATAAATCTGTCAAATCGGTTAAGAAATAGCACAGTTATGACAAAAATACTGAAATCCCAAAAATTACTCTTTTTATAATTAAGTTTGTTTTTTTATACCCTTCACCGAAGGTCCTACACCCTATAAAGTATTTATATTATGGGTCCTTATGAAAAGCGAAGTTCAAATCCGGTTGTCGTCTCTTCTCGCATTTGTTGACATTTACTAGCATAATGCCCAATATGATTTTCGTTGTTTTCTTTATTATTTCATCTTTTTAACGTAATCATTTTAACAAATAGAAACTAGGAATTTTTGTGTTTTTTTTTTGCTACTTAAAAAGTCGCCAAAAGAGGTAATTTTATTTTTTAAGATGTCGGTATAAAAATGTGTCAAATCGGTTACAAAATGGCCGAGTTATGACCAAATTCTGAAATTCGATCAAAAAAAAAAACTTGAATATAAGTTTTTAATACCACGCAAACATGTGCAAACAATTAAATAAACCTAACGATATATATAATATAAATATACATGTATATATACATATATTTAGATAAATATATAAACTTCTGTTCCTTCCAAAATATGGTGAAGGGTATATAAGATTCGGCATAGCCGAATGTAGCACTCTTACTTGTTTTTACACAAGTTGTCATTGGGCGCAAGCCCTTTAACACTCTCTTTAATAACAACTTTGATCCCTTCCTTAAGAAGGAAGTAAGGAAGGTCACTAAAAATAAAAACCAAAAATAAATGAACAACCTCCTTTTGCCTTCAAAATTTGTTTTTGTTTTAAAAAACAGGCAGATAATACAAACGAATGAAACGCAGCTTACAACTTAATACATGTCTTTCAACAACTCGTGTCTCATTAACTTGAAACACACGCAACAATAAACACAACAACTAATTTAGCAACACACAACAAAAAGAGACAGAGCAATAAACACAACCACAACGTGAAATGAACCAGAACGGAAATCTCTTTAAAATTTAAGTGCAAATTTTTATTTAACTTTGAGTAAATAGAACTTAAACCGAAAATGCCTAAAGCTTTTCAATAAAACACAAAGTTATGCTCGACATGCCAATTATCAATCTTTTATCATTATAAATATTTTATCTCTTAATTAACTAAGAAATTCCAGGAAAATCTTTTAATAAACAAACTGCTTATGAAGAACGAAAGATAGACTGACAGACATACAGACAGACAAAACTCACTTACTCACTCACACACCACTTCAATCACGATTAATTAACAATTTTCGAATAAACGATTCTTTTAATAAATATGTAATTGAATATGAAAGAAGGAAAACAATTCACGAAAGCAAAATTTTTTTCACAACAATAAATACACTTAACGCACAAACGCACAGGGGAATTCTAGTGAATGGGAATAGAACGATACAAAACTAATTAAAAGTGTTGAAAAGGCCATTTGAAAATAAAAACAAGTGCCATTTTATTGTTATGAAATACATAAAAGTATAATTTATTAACAACAATTTTATGATCATAATGACGAATATTTTCACTTGCAAAATGTTGCTGTTGTATATTTTTGTATTTAATTTGAGTGTGCCAGGACATTTCCTGTATAGAATATTAAAAAGCTAAAGTGAACACAAGCATATGATTGAAAAATAATGTTTAATTGAATTTGAATTGAATTGTTTTAAATTAAAAAGCAGATCTGAGTGTTCCAGTGTTGCCACCGATTGCGTATAATTTTTACTATTGTCGGTATAGCGTGGGCAATATTATTTAGGTGTGGATCAGGTGTTAGTTAAAATTAATTCTTTATTAATCAATATTTATTTCTTCGTATGAGAACAGTTATACTTAAATACTATACAGAATTTTATATTAAAGAAGTACCTCGAATAAAATGAAGATATGATTTGGGTGATGAAAATCTTAAAAAGTACCAGTTGATAATCGAAAAAGTACCAAAAAGATCTCTCTTAAAGATTATCATCCTCTCAGGAGCTGGCATGTTCAATTCTATATTTATAGGTCCAATACGAACTGCAATTCAAAAAGTACCAGTTGGAGGATATAAAAGTACCAACAAGTTTCCTCTTAAAGATTTTCATCCACTTAATTTAATTGCATTTTAAATTATATGTTTCTTGTCCCATATTAACGAAAATTAAATAAAGTACCAGTTGTAAAACGAAAAAGTACCAAAAAACTCCCCCTTACAGATTCTTATTCACTCAGGACATTGCTTGTTTAATTTTCTGTTTCTAGATCGAATATAGCGAAAATTCAAAGAGTAGAAAAGTTGAAGAACAAAAAGTTTCTATGCTTAGTATTGTATAAATTTTTTAAAACTTACACATCCAGCCAGGAAAAGTAAAAGAAAGAAATTAAATTTCCAGGGGCCTGATTCTGATTCGAGTACTTTCTCGTTTCGAAAGCAATTTAATATCTATTTATTTCCGTCAATACTGAACGAATCGAAATCATTTGTAAAACATTAATTTGAGTTTCACAAGGCGGTGCGCAAAATGATCTCAGGAAATATGGCCCCAAAAGTAAAATGAAAAACATGAGACACAACAACACGCAATTTTGGCGCAATTTTTTTGTTTTTTTTTTTTGGGTTATTTTTCATTAGGGTGTTTTTGCATTTTAAGTGGAATGAAAAATGGACCCAAATAAAACCACAATTTTTACTTTGGGGTTTTTTTCCGTCTACTAATAAAAAATGCAAATTTTAAGAAATGAAAAATCACCCCAAACATTTTAACACAAATTTTATAAAATTCTATGTAAAAGTTTCTAGGGAAAGTATAAAAACCCCGAATTCTTATACCAAAGTAGAAAAAATCCTTGCCGGTTATGCAGAGATGCTTTAGTTAGTGAAGCCGGTGTTTGTTATGCCATAGAGGAAAAATCATTGAGCCAGGCCTAAGGCCGGCTATTAAGAGAAGCTTTACTGAGCGAAGCCAGAGTTCGTTATACCATAGAAAAGAAAAGCCTTGCGCCCGGCCGAAGGCCGGCTATGTAGTAAAGCTTTAGTGAGCGAAGCCAGTGTTCGTTATACCAAAAAGAAGAAAATCCTTTCACCCGGCCGAAGGCCTATTATATAGAGAAGCTTTAGTTTGCGAAGCCAGTATTCGTTATACCATAGAAGAGAATATCCTTGCGCCAGGCCGCAGGCCGTCTATAACGTGAAGCTTTAGTAAGCAAAGCCAGTTTTCATTATCTATCAATCGTACGATTTTTAAAACCAAAACTGTATAATTATCTGGATTTCGAAATCGGGATTCTAAATTTGTGATTTTTAGTTTCGGGCATATGAACTCCACCGAAAATGTTGAATGTAACTTTCTTTGTGTTCTTTTTTGGGGTTCAAATTCATTATAAATTTTGAGGTGATTTTTCATAATGAAGAATAACGCCAAATTTAGGGTCATATTTCATTTTCATTTTTTCATTTAGCCCCAAATTTGGGGTCAATCTTCATTTATTTTTTTGGGGCCATATTGCCAGAATTAAGCCCCAGTATTTCCCCTTTTTGAAACTTTTTTCTCCCTATTGAAGTATCAATAATTTCAATATTGTAGTGGGAGCCCTTTTAATACTTATCTATTAATGAATGAAGAAAAATGTTTTGAAAAAAAGTACCAAAAATATGTACGTTTTATACCTCGTAAACGATCGAATTTTGAAAAAGTACCAAATTTATATTTGTATTTTGTAGGTAAGTTACGAATTTGGTATAATCTTTATTTGTATGTTTATTGCTTTAAAAGAAAGATTGTGTGACAAAGTAGTTCCAAAATACAGTTTAGACTCTTTTACTCCGAAAAAGGGCGGAATTTAGTACCAGAACCCTGTCCGCTTATTTTTCTAATGAACAACGATTAGTATTAAATATTTTTTGTATCTCTTTTAGTTCTGGAGATATGAGGTCACCTTATTTACAGGTTTTTACCACCTCAGATTTAAATAAAATATATATTGTGCACTTCTGTAAGTAAATACCTTCTTCGATTAATATGAGCTTCATAGTATTTAATTTAGAATTCAAACTTTATTGGAAAAATGTATTAAAACTAAAAAATAACCTGAGAAAAGATATGGGGTGAATTCCACCTAAATGTCATTTGCAATGCAACCGAATAAATTCATGCATTCCTAATCGCAATCATTTCAATATTGACAATGTCATACGTCCCTTAATGTTTTATAACAGCACAGAAAAAAATGTTGCACCAGTAAAAGCATTAATCAAAAATAAAATCAGCATTAATTAAAAATTTAATCAAGTGAATTAAACGTTTAATCAAGTGTATTAAACGTTTAAATGTCGAGATTAATTTGCACCAGTAAACAAATTATTAATATCAATGAAACGGCTAACTCAGTTGATTAAACGTCTAACTCAATTGATTAAACGTTTAACTCAGTTGATTAAACGTATAATTCATTTGATTAAACGTTTAATTCACTTGATTAACTTTTTTATCAAACTGATTTTATTTTTGATTAATGCTTTTACTGGTGCAAAATTTTTTTCTGAGAGTTATCGATGCCCAAACAAAAAGCAAACGTTGCTTCAATCATTTTATTGATGCTTTGTTGACATTTTCTTTTACAAAGTCTGCGTTTACACTATTAAAGTTTTCTTTCAGAAAGTCTAAGTTTATTGATGAGAAGGGAAGAGAACATGCTATAGTTTACTTTCCTCTTATGCTATGACTATCTCCCCTCTCACCAATAAACTCAGACTTTCTTAAAGAAATCTTTCATAGTGTGAACCCAGACAAAGTCAACAAAAAATCACGGTATTCTGTTACTTTGTATCGATCACTGCAATGTGTGTTGATATTTTGGAACTTTCCAATATTACAAAAAGTACTAAAGGCTAGATTACACTATTATACTTTGTATTAATACATGTCAAAAACTCAAGTAATATGACAAAGTTTGATAGTGTGAATGCAATGTGTCACGAAAATGACAAGTATTACGAAAAAAGTTTGACATCCCATACGACTTAATCGTTTTTTGAAAAATTTCTAAACAATAATACTTTTGATTAGATCAGGGTTGCGTTTTATTTCATGTTGAGTGTTTATACTTTGTGTGATGGTGTGAACACAAACTGTCATGTTAAATTAGATTTTTTGACAGTCGCAACAAAACTCATTAGATTTTATCTCACAAAGTATTATGGAATACGTAAAGCTGGAGGTCCACACCACGCGTTAGTCGCTTTTTCGCAGCATACGCAGCTGTCAAAAAAGTAGAATCTGTGTAGTTATTAGTAGTAAGTTACATGCACAAAAGCGTAGACGTCTTGAGGCGAAAAGAAGGTTTACTTTCTGCTTTTGTAAGCGTCACAAGCAGCGTTCGAACAAATCAGCTGCTTTTGGCAAATTAAATTTTATTTTTACTTGTGCTGCTGCTGCATAAAAAGCGTTGCATGTAACTTGAAACGTAGAACGTAAGTAATGTTAGAAAAGCATGCGCTGCGTGGAGGCGAAAACGCGTGGTATGAACCTCCAGCTTAAGTCTTGTGAGATGGTGTAAACTAGCTTAAAGTTTTGTTTTTACTTTAACATTTTAACTGAGAGAATATTAAGCACCTTTAAAACTTGTTAAACAGATTTAAAAAAAAAACACACTGCCGTCTGAAACCACTGGAAGAATTGTAATTAGCAAAAAAGGTGCACAAAGGAATGACAGTGATAATTTGTAACCTTTCCTAGATATACGCTACCAAATGTGGAGGAAGAACTCATTTTTGCAGCTTCTTATTATTTAATTATCGATTTTTGATGAAATTTTTGTTAATTTATTTTTAATTGCTGTATGAATCTTAATAACATGACGACTTGCATTAATCTCTTTTAAAGACTTTTTTGCGTTTTCCTCTTCTTGTAAAAGTTTCTTTATAAATAAAACGTTAATTTAATTTCATTCGGGTAATTTTGTTTCATCTCAAGTGTAATTTTAAATTTGGCTGGTGGTAACACACAGTGTTGCTAGAACGAAGATTGCATGAATAAAACCAATTTAAATTTATTGCATATGCGACAGAGCTAAAGCCTGTTGATTCTTGGCAACACTCTCATACACCCCCAAACCAGATTCCTTTATTTCTTCCACCGCATTTACATTCTAAATTTATTTACTCGTGTAATATTCTTCTATGAAATATGTCCATAAAGTTAACAAACGAATGATTCCTTTTCCAGGAATCAATAACTAACTATGCATTAATTTAAAACATTTTTTTTTTTTTTTTTTTTTTTGAAAAAAAAGTGACATTCTTCTAACAATAACTCTTGGCATGAACTTTAAATATTTATAAGGGAAATACCAACATTGTATTGAAATATGCATAAATATTTTACATTTTATTGACACAAACTATGCACGCCTACGCATGTACGCAAATTTACACATGAATCGATGACATAGAAAGTATGTAAATACGGATGAAAGAAACGTGGGAAGAAAAAGCGTGAATCATTATTCTGTAAAGCTGAAGGTCCACACCATGCGTTTATGCGTCTGTCCTTTTTATGCATTTGACAAAAAAGTTGAATCAGTGTAATTGTATATGACAAGTTACACAACAAAATGCAGAGAATGCATAGACGCATCAACGCATGAAAGTAGGTTTATTTTCTAATTTTGTATCCGTCGCATGTGTGGTGAAAAAAAGTCAGCTGTTATTGATGGCCATGGATGGCAAATCATATTTTATTTTCAATGTTATCGATAAATATGTTTGTGTGGTGGATTACTTTTTACTATGTTTTTGCATTAAAAAAGGTTTTTAATAAGAGAAAAAGCTTTCGTTATAAAGATTGTATAAACTTTAATGAATAAAATACATTAAAATTAATTTTTAGGACAATTTAACAAGAACAAAATTTGCCATTCTACTTATCGATTACTTTTATCTTCTGAGTGTCTTTGTTGTGCTTATTATTTTTTTTAACAAATGCCATAAATTGGAAACATATTGATACCTTGAAAAATCACGAATATTTTTATAATAAAAGCTTACTCCCCTATGAATTCTATTAAATAAATTCTATTAATATATCAATTACACTCTCAATTTCTTGCAAAATTGTTTTTAATTGTTAAACATATTAGCACAACAGCTGATAAAAAAAAAAATTTGGCGCAAAAACGCATTGCATGTAACTTGAATTTAGAAACGCATAAAATGCACAAAAAGTATAATACGCATCTGCGCATGAACGCATGGTGTGGACCTTCAGCTTAAGAGCTTAGTTTTGTTAGGTTATTTCTCACTTCTTGTTGTGTTTTAAGTTAGTTATACTTTAGTTCTAGCCAGGGTTGTCAGATTTTTTTGAGCTCCATCGCCAAACCGGATGTCAGAAATCGCCAAAGATCGCCAAACGTCGATTTTGTTCAGTTTTTGTAAAATTTTCTTTTTTTTAAATTAAATTTTGCATACAAAAAACGCTAGTATAATTTTTCAGTCAAAAATCGCCAAAAACTAAGAACAAATACAAAAAAGTCGCCGAAGTAAATTTTGTTTTGTTTCTGTAAGTTTTTTTAAATTAAATAAAATGGAGATTATATTCATATGTATTCAGCTAAAAACTTAAATTAAGTACACAAGTCTATAACATCGTACACTTCAGCCTCACCGATTTCATTACTGGAGTTTTGACCTACATACATATAGAATTAAAATAGTGACTGAATATAAAATTCACTTAATATGTTTTTCTTATATTAGTAATGATAACAAAAAATGACAAGTTGTTAAATAAAATCGCCGAAATAATATAAATGCTAAAAATAGCCAAGTTAATCGCCAGTTATATCAGAAATCGCCATAAAAGTCGCCAGTCGCCAAATGGGAAATCCCATCGCCAAACACGTTGCAAAATCGCCACGTTTGGCGAGAAATCGCCATATCTGACAGCCCTGGTTCTAGCTTATATGAGTTCTAGTTCTACCAGATTAAAAAAAAAGAAATTCCAGCAATTTACAGCAAAAAAAAAACACACACATTAGTGGCGTTCAGTATTTGGCTTGAAAAAGAGTAAATGCAAAATATCGTTGCAATGTTAAGAAATCTAACGGAAACTCTGAGTATTTGGTTGTTGGATTAACATTGCAGCCACACGATTAATATTTCCTTGATAGTCTTTTACATATGGGCTAATCCGAAAATTTTTAAACCAAAGGCAGAAATTTAAAGTTGCCCAAAATCCAAATGTTTGTTAATGGAATAATAGGATACATATTCAAGCTTCAACATATATATAAACAATAAGGTTTTACGGTGGTTTTTTTGTTCTTGGCAGAGGCTAACCTAAACGTACCTCTTGCTTTCATTTATTCTTGTAAAAAAAGGGTATTTTCCATGGTCAAAAAAGTGGGCAAAACAATCGTCTCAGTATTTAGCGTTTAGCAAAACTTTAATTTGCTTAATTTTCTTTTATTTAAGATAAAAATCATATATGTAAGTTATCTAATATATATTAAAAATTTGAACTAAAAATCGGTACACTCTGTGTAACGTCCGTAACGGAAAATGGGGTTTTTTAAATTTAACAGAATGAATTTAAATAATTTTGTTTTCCAAACTAGCTTTATAAACAGAGTTTTTTATGCACTTTAATCTGATGAAAAACAGAAATACCTTTATTACGCTTTTTTTTTCTTAATATAAATGACAAAGTGTGTAACGTCCGTAACGGCATGAAAATACCCAAAATTTTATTTTAATAGTATGAGGTGAAAGTAAGTGTTTATAATGGATGTTCACCTGCTGAATCTGAATCTGGACTTAAAATTGCTCTAGGTTGCCGAGAATCCGAAAAACTTCACCTCAAAATAACAAAAAGTGTGTTTTAATAACATGCGATCCCCCAATCTGCAACTTAAATTGAGATGAATTTCAAATTCTTCTGAAACCTAAAATAATTTCTGAATATCAATAATTAGTAATTAATAACCATGTAGCAAACCGCAACCTCCATGCACCCCTTCCAATATTTGGTGGTACGCCCATGCTTGCAATGTTTACGTACTGGATTTTCCGTTAGAAATCCTTAAGCAATTCTTGCTTTGATCTTAAAATTTTGCCAAAATTTTGCGCGTGGTGACAAATATATTCGTATTAATTAAAATGTATTCAAATGCAGACAGAGCAAAAAAATTTTGTGCAAATTTGAAAATAATACTGAAAAACTGTTGGTGTTTAAAACTAAAAAGGCAGACGGAAAGCGAGCATATCTTGAGAAAATCAAATAAAAGTGGCCAAATTTAGAGAGGCACATAAATACATTCTGAGAAACATAACACAATTCGTAAAAGAATGGAATGTGAGTTGTTTCGAACGGAATTTTTTGCTACTCCGCATGGAAAAGGAGCGGTGGACGGTGTTGGCGCTGTTGTTAAGCGAAAAGTTTGGCAACTAGTGAAAACCCAAAATCTCATCTTAAAAAACTTTCAAGATTTTCACAAATTAGCAAAAAAAAAAAAATATAAATGGCGTTTTTCTAATTTACGTTGGTAAAAATTATGTCAAAACTGCATCTGACGAAATATCAAAAACATGGATAAATGTAAAAAATATTCCAGCTCTTAAATCATATCATTATTTTTTCGGGCTTTTCCAATGACAATACTATAAGAGTAGCTCGAACAGCTGGGTCTATTAAGCATAAGATACAATGTTAAACGGTTAAATAAACAAATCAATAAATGAATATAAGTAATACAAGAGTAATGAAATATTCTATAATTTTTTTGTAACTAATAAATTTATAATTACAAGGTAAAAAAGATTTTTAAATACATGAATGTTTTTTATATACACAATTTGGTTTAATGGAAAAAGTGTAACGTCCGTAACGTAACGTCCGTAACAGACAAAAATTAAGATTTTTGTTTAACAGGACTACTTAGCCTTCTTTTCTAAGATGGATTGATATGGCCATATATTCCACTTAATTTTTTGTATTTGGACTTTTTTTGTTTATTATGCATAATTAGCTAAAAAATGTGCAAATGCACATAAGCCTCAAAGTCGACTTCCATTTTTTGTAACGTCCGTAACGGAACTTTAAGCTAGCATAACTTTTTTTCAAAAACAGTTAACCTTTAAGTTTAAAACAAGTTGTAAAGTACTCCCAAAGAACTGTATTTTGCAAAAAATTTCACGAAAATATTCCAATGCTAACGTCAGCTGTGTCAATCTTAACAAGCAAATTTGCGTGCGAATGTAACGTCCGTAACGCAGGATTAGCCCATATACTGTTTGTCAAAATATGCAAAAATTGCCAGCTGTGACGTAGGCTGCACGCAAGTTGAAAGCAATTTTTTATTTTTATTTTTTTTATTTCAAATTTTATTATAAAATATAACAATTTTACAATTTCACCTCAGCACCAGATTGGCATTAGACAGGAAGGAGTGTTGGCAAAATTTAAACAAAAGTATTTCAACGTTATATCAGAAGCTCATCAATATGTTGAGATAAAAAATTTTTTAAGGTTACTTTAAACTGCGATAGGCTGGAGGCTTGTTTAATATTATATGGCAAGTTGTTATATTCTCTGCAACCAGAGTGTTCAACTCGTTGCTTAGTTGTTTCAGATTGGCAAAAGATTATTCTTAAATTATCACGATTTCTTGTATTAAAAGTATCCTGGGTATGATGCCCAATACACTTAAGACATTTAAACATGTACAGTAACAACTGAAACTTATAAAGTCCGTATATTGGCAAGACAGTGGGAAAAACCTCCCTGTATATATAAACTCACAGTTGAAAACCGGCTAGGCAAATTAGCTACACTTTTTAATGCTTTCTTCTGCATTTTCTGAAGCGTTTTAAACTCAGTAGTTTTTTTGAATCCATATATTAATGCAAGGTAATTACAATGGCTTTGAATCAAAGCCTGATAAATTAAAAATTTTGTTTTTTTATCAAACTTGTTTCTTAACTTATACATTAAACCTAACGCAGGAGACAGTTTTGCCTTAAGAATTCTAATATGCTGATCCCACATAAGCTTTCCTTGAAAACATATTCCCAAATATTCAAACTAACGAACAAACGAACTATATTCCCGTCAACAAAAATTCTAAAATCATTACTAAAATCTTATAAGCTTCGTCTTTGCAGGATTTAAAAATAGTTATTTATACGAACATATTCCGAAACTAATGCTTCATTAGTTTCCATGTACGGTTTTAATGCAGTTTCATGTTTGTAATGATAAAATATACTAAATCATCAGCGTATATAAAAATTTTTCCCGTCAAGTTAAAATTTTTTAAATCGTTGATGTATATTGAAAACAACAAAGGACCTAGAACACTTCCCTGAGGAACTCCATGTACTACATTACGCAGATTAATCCTATTTACTTTCGAGATGTCATTAAAAAAAAAATTTATAAAGACAAACATTTAATCAGCTGTTAAATTGAAAGTAAAATTGCTAAACAAATGTTAAGGTGAAATTGAAAGCCATCTCGTGGTCAATTTAAAAAGTGTGAGTGTGTTAGTAAAAAAGTGAGAGGGTATTGCAAATTGAAAGGCAAAACTTGATCGTGTGGCTGCTATGTCAACAAAAGAGCTACGATACTTTGCGTTTGCACTTTAGCAAGCCTAATACTGAACTCCGCTATTGAGTTAAATTACCGTATTTTTAATGAAATTGCCTTACTACCTGTTGGGGCCTTAAATTACCGTACAAATCGGTCATTACTGTACGGTTAACTGATCTGCAATGTATTGTGATTTCGCTACTCAAAGTCACTAATGAAATTTAAAATATGAGTAAGTGGACATTATTAAAATGCAACTACTCTGATGTACTCATACTCACCACAATATGGATTTATAAGTTTTTGTTCAAATAAATATGAATATGAAAATGTTGTGCTGGCAGGTTCAAAATTTACCATAGATCTCATATAAGCCCCATTCCTAAATAAATAATATTTTGCACACTGAACTTCCACATGAATCATAAACATAATTTTTTTCTGGCGGCTTCATGATTGCCCATGGGTCTCAAATATGTTACAATTTCGAAAATTTGTCTTTCCGTCTGGGAGTCTGTTGAAAACACGCTCACTTTCGAAAAACTCAAAAGAACTAAACAAACTGGGTGTCAAATTGCTTGTAGTTATCCAAAGCAGTTTGGGATTGAAATCCAGCAAAATCCGTTTAGTAGGATCCAGGCGCGGATTCAGGGGGGGTGGGGGGGGAATAAGGAAATTCCCCCCCCCCCCCCGTAAATTATAAAAATATGTTTTGTTAATTTCGATAATACAAGAATTCCCAATAATAATATTTTTTTTAATGTAAAAAATTTTTGAAAATCCCAGCAAGGTTTTTTTTGTTTTTTTTTTTTATGGAATCTCTAACGAAATTTTTAATAAGTATTTTTTTATTGAATCTCTAACGATTTTCAATAAGTATCCATACCTAAATCCTAATATATCCAAAGAAACATCTAGTTTACTGTCTTCAAATACTTATTAGTCTACATTCAATCCCAGCAGGTGCCATCTATATCCAAAGAGTAAACGTTTGACTTGATAATGCGTGCGGTTGAATTATTAAAAAGCCTTAGTATTTGCAATATTTATGTATATATTTATGTGTTATATGAATCAAAATTCTATTCGATAATTTTTGACGATAGCACGGATTTGTCGGGGCAAAGCCAGATTTCCTTATCTTTAAGATATTTCAACATACAACAAAAAGTTTTTAGGGAAGAATTTATTGGCTTTATTGTAAACGCATTTGATTTGAGATGGAACAGGTGTGTGTCCTCTGATGTCAGCAGAAAATGGAGCTGTTCAAAATTTCTGGAAAAGCGACAAATGCGAAACAAACGCCTTGCTATTCCCATAAATCGAACAACTCAATTTCTAAAAGCAATAAAGTACCATTAATACCAAAAGTTGTATCATTTGTTAAAGAAATGACAAAATCCCATGCTAAAGACAGTTTTAGCGAAGTATTTGGGAGCCAAACTCTCTTCATTATGCGTCTTTGCAACAAGTGTACATCATATAGTAGAAGCTTTGGAAAAAATATCTGAGTGAAAAGGTAGTATCTCTACCTTTATATTAAGGAACTCACTTAGTACTTTTAAATTTATTTGCGGAATATACATGATACTTATTGTAACAAAGCCACTTAGTATCATTTTACAAAAGCAAGATAAAGATCTTCAAAAAGGATCAAGCCTTATCAAAATTTTAATCATGTGCCTTGAAGAAAAAAGAAATAAAGCCGAAGAACAATTTAAAGCGATTTTTGAACAAGTTAAAGTTCTTTGCGTTCAAATCATGGTTCCTATGGTTCCTGTTGAAGATTACTACCGAGTTGTAGGTTACATTCCTCTTATTGAATTTATTCTAGAAGATCTCATAACAACTGTCCCAATACATATCCCAAATGTATTGAACATACCTAAACTTCAACCTCAAAGTGTAATCAAGTCATATACAGATACAAAACTGTTAAAACCACAACTAGCTAATGAGCTGATTATATATTTGATAAAAGATATAAACACCTACTAAGATCTAAACTTGAGCCTGATGTATCAGATAACGTTGTAGATGTTTTAATAAACTGTGATGAAGATATCTACCCAAATCTAAGAAAAATATTTCAAATTTTCGTTTCAATGCTCGTCAGTAAAGCTACGTGTGGGAGGTCATTTCCTACCCTTCGTCGAATAAAAACATGGCTCAGATCAACAATGACAGAAGATTTACTGTACTGTCTAAATTTGCCTCACAAGAAAATCATAAATTGCTTATTTAAAAAGATTAATGTATATTGAACTGATCTTATATTTTATTTAACCTTTTTGTTGAGTTTTTTTAATTTGGGCAATGACTTTTTTTGGACAAAATTTCTTCATCCCAAAACGCGATGGGCAATTTAGTATTGATAATGAAAATAATTTTTTTGGCCATTTGGTCAAAAAAGTTTCCCCACCAAATGCAAAAAAATTTTTTGAGGAGCCTAATTTCTATACACATTATATATGGTACATTTATTGTTTATATATGCTATATATTTTAGCCCCCATATTCATAAATGATTATAAAATTTAATAAACGTTTATTAAGGAAAATTTTCAAGCCTTTATTAAATTTAAAATATTTTTATTAATACAGGCATAAATACATAAAATAAGCAATTGTATAACAAAAATGAAATACTATTTTTTTGGGTGTAATGAAATAAATTTTAAGTTTAAAGTGCGAGTTGATTTACATAATGGAAAAATATCTTGTGCAACTCTAATAGCTCGTTCCGCGCATATATTATATATATATGTAAGTGTTAATTTTTTATTGTTTACATATGTTGTCTAATATTATAGTGATATTGAAATATGATTTATGTTTGATTGTATTTATTTTAAGATTCCTGAAGATGACATCCAAAGGATGTCGAAATATTGAAAAATAAAAAATTAAAAAGGAGAAAAAAAAACTGACCTCGAGCTTGAATATTATTTATTTTTTTGTAATTAAATGGTAATTTTGTATAGTAAGGAGACAAATTTTAATTCAAAATTTTATCGCGTTTAGTGCGGAAACTTTCTTCACGATCGTGAAAAAGTAATACTTCATTTCTATGCTATGCTATGCGATGAAGAATTTGATATTCGTAAAAATTGCAAAAAGTACTAACCCTAACACACATATTGTTGTTAATAAACTTTCAAAAACAAATTTTTTACTTTTTTGTATCATACAAAATTCCCCCCCCCCCCCTAAGGCTCAAGCTGGATCCGCGCCTGGCAGGATCAGAGCTATGAATCAAAATGAGGACCCACCACCTAAAAAAAATTGATAATTTTGTTACAAAAACTTACATATATGGTGGAATAATGCACAGAATGACATAAGATTTTGCAAGAATTTGTCTTATTCAACTGGAAATCACGCTGTAAAATTTCGTGAAGATCGGTCCATAGTTTACCCTAGGCCCCATATAAACCCTACTCCCGAAAAACAGTTTAGTACGCCTAAGACCATAATTAATAATGTTATCATAACAAAATTTGGCTCGTCTTATGGGACTAGAAATGACACTGTGAAGTTTCATGAATATCGGTCCATAATTTACCCTAGGCCCCATATAAACCCTACTTCCGGAAAACAATTAAGTTCGCCTAAAACGGTAAAAAATAACGCTATAATAACAAACTTTGGTACATCAAAGTTTTATAGGACAAGAAGTAAAACTGTGTAATTTCGTGAAGATCGGTCCATAATTAACCCAAGGCCCCATATAAATCTTACTCCCGGAAAACAGCTTAGTACGCCTAAAAACGTAAAAAATAACGCTATCATAACAAAATGTGTTACATCACAGTTTTATAGAACTAGAAATGACACTGTGAAATTTGGTGAAGATCGGTGCATAACTTACCATAGGCCTCATATAAAGCCCACTCTGGTAAAATAATTAAATACGCGGTAAACTTTCTTCCAGTTTAGCTTCATATGACCAGAAAAATAATTTTCCTTAAATTCCATTTTAGCAGCCTTCTGAAATTTACTGCAAACGCTTAAACTTATTGCACCGCTGTATTGAAATGTATGTTTTTTAATACCAGAAATCGTTCTGCAGAATTTGGGATGATTGGTTCTTAGCTTACCATGGCTCCAATATAAATTGACCTCCTGAAAATCATTTAAGTTCATCTTAAACTGATATTCTACTCAAACTTTTTAAAATTGATTCTGATTGTCGGTCAATAATTTTATATATTTAGATCTAAACCGCACCAAATTTTAATGCAGATGCCTGTTTTTACAAAGATTATAATAATAAATATACATCATACAGATATTACTCCTAAAACATTCGAAGTGTCGGTGGAGGGTATAAAAGATTCGGCACAGCCGAATATAGCACTCTAACTTGTTTTTATACCCTCCAACACAATTAGTTGTAAAGAGGGTATATTAAGTTTGTCATTCCGTGTGAAACTTTTTTATTATTCATCTCAGACCCCATAAAGTATATATATTCTGGGTCCTTGAGTAATTCTAAGTCGATTTAGCCATGTCCGTCTCTCTGTCCGTCTGTACGTCTGTCCGTTTGTTGACAACACGCTCACTTTCGAAAAACTCAAAAGAAATAAACAAACTTGGTGTCAAATTGCTTGTAGTTATCCTAAGCAGTTTGGGATTGAAATCCAGCAAAATCGGCTCAATAGGATCTGAGCTATGAATCAAAATGTGGAACCACCACCTAAAAAAAATTGATAATTTTGTTACAAAAACTGACATAAATGGTGGGAAAATTCACAGAATGATATAAGATTTCGCAGCGGTTCGTTTTATTTAACTGGGAATCACGCTGTAAAATTTCTTGAAGATCCGCCCATGATTTACCCTAGGCCCCATATAAGCCCTACTCCCGGAAAACAGTATAGTAAGCCTAAAACCCTAACTAACAATGCAATCATAACAAATTTTGGCACGTCACAGTTGAATAGGACTAGAAATGAAACTATTAAGTTTCGTGAAGATCGGTCTATAATTTACAATAGGCCCCATATAAAACCTACTTCCAGAAAACAGTTTAGTACGCCTAAATCCGTAAAAAATAATGCTATCATAACAAAATGTGGTACATCAAAATTTTTTTGAACTGAAAATAAGACTGTGAAATTTCGTGAAGATCGGTCCATAATTTACCATAGGCCCCATATAAACCTTACTCCCGGAAAACAGCTTAGTAAACCTAAATACGTAAAAAATAATGCTATCATAACAAAATTTGGAACATATAAGTCTTACAGGACTAGAAATAAGACTGTGAAATTTCGTGAAGATCAGTTCATAATTTACCCTAGGCCCCATATAAACCTTACTCCCGGAAAACAGCTTAGTACGCCTAAAAACGTAAATGAGAATGCTATCATAACAAAATTTGGTACATCACAGTTTTATTGAACGAGAAATAAGGCTTTAAAATTTTGTGAAGAACGGTTCATCATTTACCATAGGCCCCATATAAACCTTACTCCCGGAAAACAGCTTAGTAAACCTAAATACGTAAAAAATAATGCTATCATAACAAAATTTGGAACATATAAGTTTTACAGGACTAGAAATAAGACTGTGAAATTTCGTGAAGATTAGTTCATAATTTACCCTAGGCCCCATATAAACCTTACTCCCGGAAAACAGCTTAGTACGCCTAAAAACGTAAAAAATAACGCTATCATAACAAAATTTGATACATCACAGTTTTATAGAACTAGAAATGACACTGTGAAATTTGGTGAAGATCGGTGCATAACTTACCATAGGCCTCATATAAAGCCCACTCTGGTAAAATAATTAAATACGCGGTAAACTGGCCAGAAAAAGTTTTTATGCAATTTTGTGATATACGGTCCATAATTTTCCTTAGATTCCATTTTAGCAGCCTTCTGAAATTTACTGCAAACGCTTAAACTTATTGCACCGCTGTATTGAAATGTATGTTTTTTAATACCAGAAATCGTTCTGCAGAATTTGGGATGATTGGTTCACAGCTTACCATGGATGTTATATAATTTGTTCTCCTGAAAATCATTTAAGTTTAGCTTAAACTGATATTCTACTCAAGCTTTTTAAAATTGATTCTGATTGTCGGTCAATAATTTTATATATTTAGGTCCAAACCGCACCAAATTTTAATGCAGATGCCTGTTTTTACAAAGATTATAATAATAAATAGACATCATACAGATATTACTCCTAAAACATTCGAAGTGTCGGTGGAGGGTATAAAAGAGTCGGCACAGCCGAATATAGCACTCTAACTTGTTTTTTGTTTGTTTTTGTTATTATTGAATAAAAAGTGTTATGAATTCTTAATATGTCTGCTGTTTTTAATTTTTAGCGAAATTTTGGTATAATTAACGTCAATTTGGTACAAGTTAGCCATTGATACGGTACAATTTAAGAATTTCCAGAACCCAACAGTGACACTCATAACATATCAAATCTGTTTGATTCATACTTTATTTCAGCTTGATAAATAATTTATAAAAAAATATTATATTTTATTTATTTCTGTAGAAATTTTCTAAAAACCTGTCGAATAGTTTACCCAAGGCAAATTCATTAAAATCTGACTTTAAAAGCCTAGCTGACCATTTTTTATATTTATTTATTTACTTGTTTCTGGCAGTGTCGAGCTGATTGAATTCAAATTTGTCTATGAATTCTTCATCGAGGCCACCTCCCTGCAGATAACGAAACTAGTCCATACATGCATGTAAAGAGTAGTCCATAAAGGAGTAGGAGTACTTCAAAACTACTCCAAATATATGGGTAAAATGTGGTCCATTTAACATTACGATGTCCTAGGAGGGGACCATATAACCCACTGAAGTAGTCCCTAAACTACTTCATGGAGTACTAAAGTGGGTTAGTTTTAAAAGTACCCCATGTTACTACAGTATGGAGTACACTAAAGGGGTAGTTTAAGCATTTTTCTTTTTCATTTTTCACTAATCGCCTTTTATGGCATGTACTGTAGTCTATTATTGCTATTATTAAATACTAGCTGACCCGACAGACGTTGACCTGTCCAAATTAGGAAAAATATTTGCGTTCGATTTTTAAAATCCGTTAAAAAGATACGAACATTTGAAAGAAAAATTAGGTAAATCGAAAAAAATTGGGCGAGTCAAAATTTTCTTTCCGTAAAAACCTAAGTTGGACCATGGCGATGATTTTAAAGAAAAAATCGTCCAAATCGGTCAAGCCGTTCTCAAGTTATGTGCTTAATAGAAAAAGTGGGCGTAAAAGTAGGCGTGGTAAATTTTTCTTTCGATGAAAACTTAAAATCGATTAATACGAACATTTGGGCGGTGCAAAATTTTCTTTCCGTAAAAATTTAAGTTGGACCACGGCAATCATTTTAAAGAAAAAATTGTCCAAATTGTATAGATGTCATTGGTGGTACAATATGAAAATTGGATTTTGCCACGCCCCTCCGCCCGCAGACCGAAAATCAAAAATCAGACTTCACAGTGTCACCCGCCTCAAGATTCCCTGAAAATTTCATCAAAATCGGCACAGTCGTTTTGGAGTCCATATGTTACATACATATATACATACATACATACATACATACGCACATCCTATTTTATATATATAGATATTTACTTGGTATTTTTAATTTTTTCTGCCTTTTTTCCACAAATTTTACTTTTAAATAAACAATTAATAATGGACACCATCAGAGCTACCATTGTGTAATACTGTAAACTATAGAAAAGAATACATCATGCAGTTGTTGGCAGCACTGCATGTTAATTTCTTATAACATGATCCATACTACAGTACATTGGACCATGTTGTAAGTAGTCCACTTAAGCCACAATGGACCACGTAGTCCAATATTATCTGTAGGGCTTATATGAACTCGCCTCGATTTAAAACATTTCAATGTGTCAGAAACTATATAAAACAATGATGCCGAACGAAGAAAAATTTGTTGATGGGGTTTTAATATAAAGACGACGATGACAGACTAGATTGATGTTTGTCATTCTGAGGACTTTTTGTTAAAAAAGGGGAAAAAGTCGCCACAATTGTAAAAAGTCGCAGAATTAGATGAGATAAAAAGTCATAAAAAAAGTCGCAGACCTCCAAATAGGGATGAAATTACGACTTTAGTCGACGAGCGGTAATCCTGATCAGTAAATTTAAAGGTTGGTTTTATTACTTAAAAGCAAAAATAGGTTAGGTTAAGCTGTAGTTTAGTTTTGTTTAAGTTAAGATCAGTTTTAATTTAATTCTTTTTTTTTGGCCTTGTTCTAATTCTTTTCGAAGTATTATTTTCTTCCATTTTGTTTCAGTAATTGTTGGTATAAATTTTAAAAAGTATCCGAGCAGTAAATATTAAAAAAACCGCAAGTGGCAGGCCTTTTTGAAGGCTTCTATAATCCTTTCTAAAAGATTCGCTTCGTATGATAGCCTGCCTTCTAGAAGGTATAAAATTCTTTTTGCAAGAACTTTCTAAAATATTCAGTACACATTCGCTACTTCCTTCTTTAAGTCGAGAGAAAGGAAGTTGTTCAGATTTATTTTTTTAGTGACCTTCCTTACTCCCTTCTTTGGGAAGGGAAATAAGTTGTTATTAAAGGAAGTATGGAAGGGCTTGCTCCAATGACAACCTGTGTTAATAAATAAATAAGTATGAAACGCGACGAGGATGGATTTTGTCTGCTAAATGAGGCCTTCCATTAGGCCTCTTTACTCATTCTAGTAACCGCTGGGATGTATTTGGTATAAATATTTAATACAACCCGGCAGTGAAAAGAATTAGTAAACGGGTCTAAAAGAAGGCCTTATTAAGCAATCACAAGCACACCTCGCCGCAATCCATACTTTTTTATTTTTTCCCAGGTTATCATTGGGAGCAAGCCCTTCCACACCCCCTTATCCTTACAGGAATTCTAAAAGGCCCAAATATACATTTCAAAATACTCATCAAGCATTGTGTTAGTAGTATTAGTGAAAATGTATCCGTAACTATGCCTAGAATATTTTTTCGGGGTCGAGCTGTTAAAAGGGTTTTTGCGGATCTCGACGTAAACAAGTCTCCGGGCCGGATGGTATACCTGTACTGGTCTTGAAGCAGTGCTCTTCGACGCTAGCTCATCCCTTAGCAAATCTTTTCAGCACTTTATACCGTGCCGCGGAATTTCCAGTCTGCTGGAAAGTTGCTAATGTAACGCCAATTCCTAAAAAGGGAACCGCTAATAACCCTGAAAATTACCGCCCAATTGCAATTTGTTCGGCACTTTCCAAAGTTATGGAGAGTATGGTAAATTACCATCTTGTCAAATATTAAGAGTCAAACTACCTACTAAGCGACCGCTAGTATGGCTTTCGTAGAGGCCGCTCTACTGGAGACTTACTAGCTCTGTTATCGGAAAAATGGTGCCGTTCCATTCACCATTTTGGCGAAAGTAAGGTAATTGCTTTGGATATTTCCAAGGCGTTTGACAGAGTCTGGCATGGTGCACTCTTGTCAAAACTTGCTGCGTTTGGTGTCGGTGATAATTTCTCTCGATTTATATCGAGTTTTCTCAGAGATCGCACTATACGAGTTGTTATAGATGGGGTTTCGTCAAACGAGTTTAAGATTCATTCAGGTGTACCGCAAGGCTCCGTTCTTTCTCCTACTCTATTTCTTATCTTTCTAAATGACCTCCTTTGTCAAACTTCCAACCCTATATACTCTTTTGCAGATGACAGCAACCTTTGCCATTCGTACTCATTCGAGTGCAGACCAAGCGTATCCGATGTCGTTGCTATGAGGCAGAATATGAATGATACGCTTGGCCGAGACCTTGACATAGTCTCGGAATGGGGTCGTGCAAATAGGGTCGATTTTAATGCCTGAAAAACCCAATCTTGCGTGCTGACGCATAAACGCGCGACAAACCAAGGTGCCTCATCTGTATATATGGGTGGTATAATTATTGAGGAATCAGAATCTCTTGATGTTCTGGGCATGAGGATACAATGTGATATCCGATGGACTGAACATATATTCAAGGTGTCGAAAGAAGCATTCAAGTGCCTCGGTTTTCTAGGACGGTGTAGGATATACTTCGCTCCATCTGATCTTCTTACTATTTATACCACCTATATCCGACCGCGTATGGAATACAACTCTCATGTGTGGGCCGGTGCTTCAAAGTCTATTTTGGAGCTTCTCGACCGCGTGCAGGAGAGGGCGAGGGTTCTCATTGGTGACAGTAGGGTAACCAATTCTATTGACTCCCTTGAGCACCGTCGCAATGTGGGTTGTATTTGCCTGTTTTATCGTTACTACAATGGGATGTGTTCCGACGAAATCAGGGATCTGGTTTCCGAAACCCGTACATTTGTTCGTAATACACGTTTTTCCTCAAGAGCCCATCCTTATGTGGTCGATTGGCAGGTGAATCGTACAACGCATTACAGAGAGAATTCGTTTTTTTCCCGGACTGTTCGTATGTGGAATAACCTTCCTGCAGAAGTCTTCCCTCTCACTTACAACATGATTAAGTTCAAATCGAATGTTCACAAACACTACTCCCTCTATCCTCCTTACCATAACCTATTTTCCTAGTTCCAACACAATGCAGTGCATTAGTAGGGGTCATCCCCTGAGTGCTGGTCCTAACAGTTAAAAAAAAAAATGTGTTAATATGTGCAAGACCGACGATGCTGAATGGAAAATCAAAAAACTTAGATATGACGGCGAATGTAACCTCCAGCACACGTACACGAGTGAATTCGCCTGCATGACAAGCATTTGATAAGCGCATTTGGCCCTTAAGGAAAATGAAACAGCTGATCCGCAACGTTTTCGTTTACGTAAGAGTAAAATAGAACAACTTCTCACCCTTCCCAAGAAAGGGAGTAACGACTCTCACTAACCACAAAAATAAATTAAAACTGAATCGCCCTTCTTAAGGCCCAAATACACTGACCATAATACTCATCAAGCATTGTGGTAGTATTAGTGAAAATGTGTTTGTATGTGTCACACTGACGATGCTGGATGGATAATCAAAAAATTTAAATATGACTGCGAATATTACGTCCAGCACACGTACACGATGAATTCGCGCGCTGCACAAGCATTTGACAAGTGTATTTGGCCTTTTAGAAAAAAGGAGAAGCGAATATGTAATGAATATTTTGGAAGGTCTTTTCAAAATAAATGCATACCTTCTAGAAGGCATATTTCTGAAGGCAGCATATCGAGCCCTTACAGCAAAAAAAGCTTAAGCGACATCATTTTAAATTTTCGTTTTTTTTTTAATAAATGACTTTATTGGCAACACTTGCATCATCTCCTAAAATATCATGGACTCAAAAGCTACAGTTACGATTTTATAGCAAATACAATTTAAGCTTAACCCTGCGGCCACACGGTCAAGTTGTTCTTGATAGTCTTTTACATATACTGTTTGTCAAAATTTACATAAATTGAAAGCTGTGACGTAGGCTGCATTCAATTTTTGAGCAATTTACTTTCAAGATGTCATCAAGAAAACAATTAATAAAGATAAACGAAAAATTTGCTCACTAACCTTGAAATCAGCTGTTTTCTTGAACGTAAATTGAAACACTCACTGGCAAGAGAATTTTAAAGGCAAGTTCGTATCAATTTTTAAAAGTATGAGTGTATTGGTAAAAAAGTGTGAGTGTATTAAAACTTGATCGTGTAACCCTCAAGTAAAAGACAACCTTCAAACAAAATTTTTATGAAATAAAAAAAAACCTTCTCCTGTTAAATTTTGTTTTTGTCGCTTAAGGTTTTTTTATGCGAAATCATAAGAAACCAGTCTTTTAGAAAGGAGTACCGAAAGGCCTTGCCGTCTTTCAAGATTTACAGTTGGGTAATGTTTCAATTTCAAATACATGCATATTTGTTTATTTTAAAGCCGCAAACTTAAATATTAAGCCACTTGGTTTTTCAAACAAAATCATAATAACATTTCGAATCTTGTGTATTTAGTAAATGAAACTTTGCTGTAAAACAAATATTTCACTTCATGTTTGAGTTTAATCTTGTGAAAACATCAACCACAAGAATACAAAATTTATTTATTTGTTTTAATAATATTTCAGGGCTAATGTTTTGTAGGTAGATTTTTGATTATTTTATGTTTAAATTGAAAAAAGCAATTTTGTTGCGTCAAAAGCTGTAAAGTTATTGAAGCTTTGAAAATCTCTTCTTTCAATTATGTTGGCATTTTCTACAACTCGAATCTTCGTTTTGTTGTTTTTCGTTTATGGCAAATCAGTAAAGCAGGTAAACTTTTCAAAACTAATTTAATATTAGAAACCTGAAACACTAATTCAAAATCGTTGAAATGTAAAGAACGTCATCTTAAATTAAAGAATTCGTCTTCGATGTCGTTATTGCCGTATATTTGTTATTTTCTAAATAGAGTTCTAATCAAAACTCCGGTACTTGAAACAGGCACTTTTGCTTTATTTTTGCTTCTTCTATCAGTTTTGTTGTTGTTGTTTTTGTATTGGAATTAATGTAGGCATGACAACCGATAGAGAAACCAGCCAACAGCACTCAAAGTAAATAAGAAGCAATATTAAACAATACAATAGCATCAGCAATATTCAGCAGCAGCAGAGACAGCAAGAGAAACAACAGCAACAACTTGAATTTATAAGTTGCCACTTGACAGTATTTTATATCATGAGTGTGTGATCAGGACGAAATAGAACGCAACAAGGACATTTAATAAACCTGATTATAAAATAATTGAAGTAATTGAAATTGGCTTTAGAAAACAACAGCAACAGCAACACCAACAACTACAACGCCATCGTTATCAAGCGAACAATAGTTGTTTTAATCTTTGTTGAATTCTCTAAAGTTGTTCGTTCTTTACTCTGTACAAGTTTACGTTCAGAATTGTTCACTCATTCATCATCTCATTCAAACGGACAGACAGTGTCTGATTGTATTTTCAATAGACCACAGCTTCGATTTATACTTGAACAATTGTTGAAGTCATTCGTTCTTCGAAAAAGACATTCATACAAAAAGCACTTGAACTGCATCAGTCAATTTTTTACATTCACCCACATGCCGTATGACTATAGTTGCTTTTGTGTGTTGCAGGAATTACAAATCCCTAAAAATGCTCTTATTTAACCATCAAATATCACCACAAGAATTTGCAAATGTTTCATATATGAATTGTGGTTTGGTTGCTGTAGTTGTTGCACGCGCATTAGCAAAATGTTGCAAAGAAAAAGAAAAATGGCATAAATTGCATGTACTTTTGCGGTTGCTTTATCAAAACAGGCATAATAGAAAAATACCGCAATACCCGGATGATGTAAAAATTTTCTTTTTCTTTTAATTAGACACTTTTGAACATCTATTGCCAAGGAAAAACTAATTTAAGGGAAATATTTTTTAACTGATTTGAGAAATTTATATTTTCTTTGATTTCCGACTTTTTTAATTGCTTATTGATATTGTTGGCAATCTTGGGGTGGCTAAAGGGCAAGACTTTAATGCAGACAATTAGGAAGGTAAGGCGTTAAACATTGATTTTTACTTCAGAGGAAGAATACCAATTGAACGGATCGAAATAGTTCTTAAGAGGTCTGTACACGGTCAAATTGCTTGTTATCACGGCGAATTCAATCATGTACTTAAGCTGGACGTATTTTTCGCCGTCATATCTTAATGTTTTGATTTTCCATTCAGCATCGTCGGTGTCTCAAGTACAAACAGATTTTCACTAATACTACCAGAGTACCTACACGTAGAGGAAAAACATGTTTAAATATGGTCACCTCCAACCACACTATTTTAGAAGAAAATTTTAAACATATTTTGGTTAATATAACCATATAATTGTCAGCGACAACCATATTATGGTTAAATTAGTCCTCTTTCAAGAACCCGCAACCATATTATGGTAATATTGTTTTGTTTTATTACGTTATTTACTTACCTAAATATTATTAACTCGTGTTGTGGTGAACTTAAGAGTTAATTTTTAAAACAGTTTTGCAAAAAAATCTTAACTAAATAAATTTGTGTTCATTGTATTGCGGCATAGAAGATGATGAAAAGAGAAATGCAAAAGGGCAGCTTTCTTTGAAAGAGACAAAAATAAACGCAAAATCTTCCGTCTCGTGACAGTTCTGTAGTATTCTGTGACTAACGTAATGCAAAAGATCTCTGTTGTTTATACAGTTTTTGGATTAGTGTAATATTACCGGCATCTGTAGTGAAATCGCCTTGATACTTTCGCAATAAACCAGCTTAAAACTAATCGTTGTAACTTAATGAAAGGCATAAGCAGCTGATCACCTGTTTCGCTGTAAAGTATTCGTATGCCACCCAGGAGACCGTCAAGTAAGCTCGGGCTAGGACTGGTGACGAAATACTTTTCACGAGCAAGAGCTCAAATACGCATTTAAGAAGTAAAAAGGCCAACAAGTGCTAAGTAGTTTTTAATTTCCCAAAAACAATATTGGGACTGTTTGGAAATGCATCACTGCACTTCATCTGATGAACTGTAAAAGCATCACGGCAAATGTCAGCTTTTTGAAAATACATAACAAAAACATGTAGATGATGCGCAAACAAATCTTAAATACGTATCACAAAAATATTTGATCTATATTGTGTCAAAAATATATCCAAACTGTGCAACCAACAAGCATTGACATCGTATACTTGTGGTTTATTTCCGAACAAGCTTCATATGGTTGGTAGAGATTCGTTACCATTTTAAAATCAAAATGTTTGTATTCCGGTTACAAAGTGATAAGTTTGTTAATATCACTAATAATTTGGCCATTGGATTGTCTACGTTTTTGTCTTGAATCCAAAACTCAGGTTAGAAAGTTGATCGACAAATATCACGAACTCAACACGAATGACAATAATATTTTCTAAATAGTTGCATTTGAGAGGCAAAAACTTCCTTTGTTAGCTTGTAACTTGCCTCAATAATGCCTTAACGGCGCTGAGGTCATAAAAATCTATGTATTATATTGTACTTGAAATATAGAATTAATAAAAAAAAAGCGAAAAAGTTGTTTAATGCAATAATGTACCTTTAGTAGAGGAAGAATACAGTTTTGGGTTGAAGACCTGGGATCTAATCACCGCATTCGATACTAAACTATCGAATGTTTTTGCATACGACAGACACTGACGTATCGAATGAAAACTCGATAAATGTTATGTCGAGTTACTCCATAACAAATGCTATTATTTCAAATTCCATAATTTTCATTCGATATCGAGTTTCATGATACCAAAATAAATAATTTCGATCAATTTTGCTCGATATAGTATGCGGTGATTAGACCCCTGCTTGAAGGCAGTGTTAGGCAAAACCCATTAGCGATGGGAAAATGAAACACAAAGAGATAGGAAGGAGAACGTCTGTTGACGAAAGAAACTCAAATTAAATTTAATTCTAAGATTAAACGTCTGGCAACACTTAATCATAAAAAGTTGGGCATAAGTTTTATCACCCAAACTGTTATAAAATTCCTCAAATAATGCCTATTATTTGAGCAAATCCCCTGCTGAAGAGCATGGCTTTCTTATGGAGGCATCGGCAAACAAAGAACGTTAAGGAGGGGGTATCAAAAAGTGTAGAGTGTAGAAGAGTCAAAAGAAAAGCTTTAGTAGAAGGAGTTTTCCACCAAACTCTTTCAACCCCTTATTATCAGTTGTCTTAAAAAGAATTTAATTTTGAATTGCAAAATTAAAACTTTTTATTCAAGTTCTTTCATTTCTCATTTCTAAACAAAAATTATAGTTTTTTTACTTAATTACGTTCTAGGCAGCTTGATAAATAAATTTTTTCGTACAAAACTGTGGAATTATTTTGCAAATGGAAAAAAAAAGTTTTTACAAAAACATTTGTTTTACCTTAAACTTTTATTTTTTCGAATTTCACAGCTCACATTTCCTTTTATTCTACTAATTTCACATTGTCTTATGATGTTAGCACAAACCTGTTGCATACTTCTAGGCGATAAAAAAATTCTTAGAAATTCTAGTATATCTTCAAGGTGCTTGCAAATAAACTTTTTCAATTTAAATCATTGCAAATCATCAAAAATTGTTGTCATACTTTTAACACATTCATTTCAATCTCGACATTTATATAATTATATGTACAAGTTCTTACAAAGCGATTCCATTGGAACTTCATAATCATGTACATATGTCACTCAGTTTATATCAATGTCTATTCGATTTGTAAGGTTTTGCTTTATTGCTGCTATTTTATTTTCTTTTTCTTCTTTTTTTTTTTTTTTTTTTTGTATAATTTTGTCAATCATTGTGATTTGGTTTGATAAAGAACTCGATTGATGGTTGACAAATCGCAAGAGTGAGAGAGAGAGAGGGGTACACAGGCTGCCAACAGCGTTGCCAGAAACTTTGGGGAAAAAATCATCAACATATTTTTACTTCCAACATTTTATTACAAAGACAAATTTTATTTTAAAACCGATTGTTTTTTATAAGAACCATTTAAATTGAAATACATACATTTCTTACCATTTTCAATCGGCTTGGTCTTAGTGGCAATTAAAACCAATTTGCATATACCAAATTTCCCCAAATTATCTCCAAAATTTTGGTTTGTACTTTTCGCACTAGGTTTCTATGAACAGCCAGCCAGGCGGACGGATGGACCGACAACGTTAGATCGATACACAAAGTGATTCTAAGTCGATTGGTACACTAAAAGTTGGTCATTTTAGGGTGTTAACCATATACAAAAATGAGTTTAAAATGTGCCTAAGTTAAATTTTCCAAAAAAAATTTTCTTAAAAACACCCCCTGCTAAAATCGTTACTAGTATGGTTTTGGGCTAGTTTATTACCAGTTCGTAAGGCGTCGAAAAATAAGAAAATTATGAAATTTCGGCTGCGCTGTCTTTTCCGTGACGCCGACAATTTACTTGTCGGTTGTAGAACAACAACACTGCAATAAGAAAAATGTAAAAACACTGCAATAAGAAAAATGTAAATTTTCGGTTGGTACACGGTCAAGCATTTCTCATCAAGCGTTATGGTAGTATTAGTGAAAATTTGTTTGCATGTGTGACACTGACGATGCTGGATGAAAAATCCAAAAATTTTGATATGACGGCGAATATTACGTCCGGTACACGCAGACGAGTTTGGCGTAACGTCAAACATTTTGGCCGTGTACACAGTTGAAAAACTATTTTCATGTTTAAAAAATAAATAAAGAGAAGGTAAATTCCCGTATTCTTTTCTTTTAAATTATCAATGTAGAATGATGACTGAAACCATATCGGGGCAATCTCCTAGTTTCTTTTAATTCTGTTTACAATGGGGAATTCAACAAAATTTAAACATGGTGTAACAGGAAAATAATTAATACAATATTCTCTCCCTCTCTCTCTCTCTCTCTCTCTCTCTCTCTCTCTCTCTCTCTCTCTCTCTGGTTCCAGGGGTTAGTGCTTAGAATTATTCTAAAATAAATACATACACTATAAAACAATAATTTAGCATGAAAAATATATTGAGGGGAATTGTCAAATTAATTTTGCTTTTATAAGTCCTTATACCGTTAACGTTTTACAACGTTAACAATTCGTGAAAATTTATTTCCGAAATTCGCGCTCTGTTCGCCAAACGTATAGAGCATGACATAAGGTTAACGTGGCGTATAATCATCCATCTGAGCAGCTAATACGAAATACTTTGGATAGATTCATGACCACATTAACTCTGTTGAACAATATTCATCGAAATCGAACCCGTACCATGCGTACAGAAGAAGCCATTGTCGCTGTAGACGTAAGTGTGACAGAGGGCTCGAATTTATAGACTGGCACAAGAATTAAACCAGCGGGCGTTCAATTGGGTTGTGTATTTGGGGAATGGGCTGAGAACCAACAGGAACTTGAACCAGAGTTTTATCGTCAAATCATCTTCAGCGATTGTCTTAGTGGATGTGTAAACAAGCAAAATTTTACGTTTTTGGAGAGATCTCAACCCTCAAAATGCTCTTCATACTCCAATACATCCCAAAAAATCATTGTTTGGAGCGGCTTATATGTCGAAGACGTCATCGGTCCATTTGTATTTAAATCTGAAACGGATGCCAACATTATCGTGAATGCCATGCAAATGATTCGTGATTTTTTTTTTGTTATTCCTCTTGTCAATGCAAATCATCTTGAGGAGAATTAGTTCCAACAAGACGGCACAACATGCCATAGAGTGCGTGTGTGAAACCATCTCTTTGTTGAACCAAACGTTTGATGACCGAATTAACTCAAGAAATGGAGCTGTGAATTGGCCAACTCGTTCGTTTAATGTGACACCTTCGTACTACTTTAAGAAGGGTTACGTCAAATCTCTAAATTATGCTAATAAACAAACAACGATTTCTCATTTAGAGGCCAAAATTTGAAGCACCATTGTCGAAATAAGACCTGGAAAGCTTTCCTAAGCCGCAGTCCTAGAGGCCATATGTCAGAAATTATTTGTAAACTTTAAGAACGGGGTTTTAAGATGTAGATTAAGTTTAAACTTAGTTTTCCGTGTTCTTAAACTCGGATTTTTACGGCGAAATGTGAATTTTGTTTTGTCATTTTATTATTCTAAGCAAAACTAAGCTGTTCTGTCAACATTTTGTATACTACATATCTTGGTAATGGCGGCATGAATCTGTTTTCAGATTAACTGAACCTAGTTTACCTGAGACCCCAAAAGCCCAGCCAGCCTAAAAGGCATGAAATATGTTAGCCAAAATTTTGGTGATTCCATTGAATTTGTTGTGTTTTATTTAAAAAAATAAATATATACGCCTCTAAAGAAAAACTCCTAATTCTTTTAAATGCTAGACACGGTTAAAGAGTGCAAAAAGCTAGAAACGACTAGCTGTTACAAAATTTACTGTTTATACCCTACGGGAAAGTGAACAAGCACCAAACTTGTCACGTGACAGCTGTAAAGTGATAGGGACCTGTTTAAGTTCTAACACGTTATATGAAGGGGACTTGTCCCTTTAGCATGGTGATGTCCTAGGGTTACACGGCACCATTTTGACACTTTGTACCAGGTCACTGAAGTAACCTTAATGGACAATTTCGGTTAAAATAACGCCTGTCGCAGATTTTGTCCCGAGTGAACCATATTTTTATGATAGATCTCCTATATATAAAGCGATATAAGCGTTAGCATCAGCCCGCACAAAATCCAGTCCAATGACAAGTTTTGTATCAATTACCTTTCGTCTGGAGAAACTAAACTTTATCATCAGTAAAGCAGCATGTGTTGTTTCCATTATGTTATAATATTCCATTCAATGGTCACAGGATTAGTGATATTTGAACAATTGACACAAATTTCCCGCAGGGTAAAAACTGTAAAGAATTATGCAAACTTAAAAAAATTATAATTTTTAAGAATAAAAAAAATCATCATGTCAGAAAATCAAAAATATTATACATAAAATCATCGATGTGGCAACGCTGTCTCCCAGTCAGGCTATAGTGAGAGCATCTAGCATAATATGATTAGAATTCAATTTCATTTGCATTAGGTTTCAGCTAAAAGCATGTTTTACAAAGTTTTTCATTGAGTTTGTTGTATTTTTTTTAGCTTTTTGCAAACATTGTCATGTTTATTCACATGAGTGCAATGCAAAAAAGATGTAAATTAGTTTAATCGTTTGTCACGAGTAAGCGAATGAATGAATGGATGAATGACAAAATGAGCGAGTATGAAAATGCTGTAATAAAATTGTATTGTTCTAAAGTGTATTGTTTGAAAAAGCATAAATTTTGAAATCAATTAATATCAGTCAGTCAGTCAATCATTTAAATTGTTCATTGTTCAGTTCGTTATTTAAACAACATGTCATGCTGAATAAATTATTACTGCTGGCAAATCAATCTTCATTGAGGTATTAGAAAAGTTTTGAAAAATGTGTTTTTTTTTTTTTATTTTCTTTTCAATCGAAAACTTAATTTTTTTAAAAGAAATTTATATTTCTAACTATATGTGTTGCTTAATCGCATTTATCAAAGTAATTTATGTGAAGAATTTATAGATGGTACAACTTAAGAATGCGGGATTAACAGCAGATGGCATATTTTGAACACATGGTTTGTGTTTAAAATAACTAAGAGTGTATTGAAGTCTAAACATCTGTCATTTATATTCATATAATCATTGAACGAAATTGACTTAATATCAAAGTTTTCTTCTTGCTTCAAAAATTTTAAATCATATTTATTATTTTATATTCCAGTATCCTTAAAGTTATTAAAAAATTCAATTTACATCACTTTTCAAACAAATACCAAATCTTGGATTTTTTTAGTTTTTTTGCTTCTATTTAATGTTAATTTAATATGTTATCACCAAACTTTTGCATATTTTAAGGCGATTAAATTACTTTCCAATTCAAGTATACTTCAAGGTAAAAACAAAATTTACTATTTAAAGACGTTTTTCAAATCAACATCAAAACGTTTTTGTTAAAAATAAAAAAAAACTTAAAAAGCTCTTCAAATGGGACTTTAAATGTTCTAAGAATATAAAAATTTGCCAGTAAATTAGTTTCAATAGAATCGTTTAGAATTATAATAAAAATAAAAAAGAATATAATTTATAAATTAAAAAAAAAACAAAAATTTTTAACAAGGATTTAATAGACAGAAAAATATTGTTAAAGCAGCAGCAAACTAAGAAAAAGTTTTATAAAATTTCTTTAAGATTATTTTATGAATAATTAATTTTGCTTGCATTAAAAACATAAGACAGAAGCCGGAGAAAGAAATTGCAATCAACTTGAACTTCTAGCAGCTCTCAACAGTAAACCATAATCAATGTGATGAAAACATGCATCACATTGAAGTGGTTTGTGTAATTAGCAGAATTTTAAAAAAACCAAACAAAACTTTTTTGCATTTTTGCAACTTGTAACTCTTAAAAAAAAACTTTTAAATAGGTTTTAAATGATTTTAAATCAATTATAAAAGGGAGTTCCGCAGGGAGGGCAGAACACGTCCAGATAAAACTTCAATGCAACTCTGTCTGCGGCTTTCTTTTCCCATAGAAATTTAAGTCTCAGCTTAATCTTTGGATCCAATAAGTTCGTAATTTAAATTTTATACATATTTTGATGTATATTTAAAAGTTCAAATATCCCTTGTTGCCGGAAGGCAGTAGTTTTTTATTTCGTAATCCCTAAGCTAATCCCGCGAAGCTCTACGCTTATCTGCAGGAAAGAAACCAGAGTCTCTGGCGGGAAACGAATCCGCAACCCCGGCGCTGATAGACAAAGTCACTTTCAGTTAGCCTATCAGAGCATTCTAGGCTGCAGGCGGAAATCTCTTCCATAAGGCGGACGGCAATAGGGCTGATGTAATACCGCATATTGAGAGATATACATATGTACATTTACGGACAGCAAGGCTGCCATTGCAGCTCTGGCGAGTGTCTTCACGACATCTTTGTTAACAGTGGAATGCCGGATGTCTCTAAATGAGATCGCAAAACATGCCACTGTAACGCTAAAATGGTAACCAGGACGCAGTCGATGCCTGGATAACTAAACTGCTGACGGTCTGGCCAAACAGGGCTGTCGCTTGGACGATATGTTTACGACGGACGGATCGGCATTTCAATGGCCTGCTGGCCTGGATATTGAATATAACGACTGCTGAGGAAGTTGTGATCCTGAGGAGGATGAAGAGACGACTTTTCACTTTTTCTGCCTATGTCCTGCTCTCGAGGATATTAGGTTGAGGCATTTTGTGAGACCGGAATCGCCATGTCTGGACGATATGTCTAGTGAAGGAATGAAATCATTATCTGTTCTGCAGGGAGTCGGGGTGGTTCGAGGCTACAGTGACTTTTAGGGAATAGTCTGGTAAATACTGGCTGACTCTTGTCACTGGCTAAGGGTACCACAAAGGGATCGCTATACGAACCCAAGTGAGCCGTCCTCGTGTTCGCTTCCCATTGCACCTAGCCTAACCTATCCCTATATTCCTTTAAGTGAAGCTTTTTGTACACATGTAAAAAAAAGATTTACAGCGCCTGCCATAAGGCCTAATCTAATGGAGGATTTTAACGACTGGGTGACAAAATATTTGTTTACTAAACGCTTTTGCGCCTGAGAGGCACCATAACACCCAGGTTGCCTATAATCTGGCAAAATTATAAACGCGCCCCTTGCTTAGCTGCTTGTGGAAAAATGCCAACTGTATGTTTTGAATAGGAATAGCACCTAGCGGGAACCTCCAAAGGGCGAACTTTCCCCCAAGGCCGGTTTTCCCTTAACTTGGGTATAAACCAAAGCCGTGATATGATTCTCAGACGTTTGTCCCCAAAGAAAAGGAACTCCCCGCGCAAGAGCATAGTCCTTCGAAAAACACATTTAATAAGAGAAGTCAAAACCAACTCACATCCACCCATCTTCCACCAACGGAGCTTGCCACTTAACACAATGGTTTGTCAACCCTTCGCTCTTCATAAAATTGAGACCATTGCTGATTCCGACGGCAACTGAACCGACAACGACTCTTCCACTACTCATCAATACAAATATCCACCACTGTTAACAGTTACAACTCATCAGCACCCAGCTCAATGGTCTCCCAACATTCCGCCACTTCACAAAATCCATAGTTATACCGGTTCCTATAAACACGTTCGTGATCACTTCATTCGCTCCATATGTACTACGTTTCACCCATTATCCTCCAACGCAACTCAAACGTGGTACATCAACCTCTTATCCGCTTTTAATATCAGGTCTTCACTACTCTTTTACAGTTCTTCAACACTACACTTTATCAAAAATATTACCAGATTTTTACCACAACCAGCCATCTTATTAAACGTGCCAGCAACAGAACTTATCTCAAGTACGAATACACCCCTCCCTGTGAGGATATGCCGCTGGGAGCCTCAGCCAACACTCACTCCGGTGCCGTGTCTCTGAAACTACAGACTCCCGTGGCACCAAATTCAGATCTGTTCAGTCTTCGGTCTTAAGAAATCACGAAGACTTGGGGAGGCCTATAATTTTTAATCTTTCCCTGATTCCAGATATGACTAAACCTGATTAGTTATCTCCGGTGGAAAGGTTGTACACAACCCTTAATTGTGTAACTTTCAGATGAATCATTATGAAGCGATTCGTAAATTTTGTAACAAAGAAAATCTTTAAATGTGTAACCACAAAATAATATTGGACTACTTGATTCATTTAAGATCAAATGGACTTTCTGCAACATGTCGTTGTTAAAAAAGAGTTTGTAGTTAAACAACATGTTTTCATTTTTAAACCACTTGTTTTCGTTTTTAAACGATTTTAAAACTAATCCTCTAATTTTGACTAGTTTTAAGACAACGCGGTTGTAATGCGGAGCTGGGTTATATGGTCCAGCCCAATGACATCGTAATGTTTTAAAGACCATTCAATACATTTGGGTTACCGTTGGACTACTCGTAGTCCCTTATGGGCTTGATTTTACATGCGTGTATGGACTAGTCGTATTATTTGAAGCTTTTGCAATGGAGGATGCAACACCAAAAGCTGGAATGCCCTTTAGAATCCCTACACCCCCGGGGGGAAATATTTACATTTACAAAGTCCCTCGCTATACAGTACCCATGCTCTGTAACTTTAGTGAGAAATTCTTGCATCAAAAAGATGTGAAACAAAATATTCCATCGTTTCTCAAAAAGTGAGAAAGAAGTGTGTCTGTAACTCATGTCGAAAACTATCAAAAAAATTACGTCGTTAGGTTATAAATATCATAATATTCCAGACGCTGAGAACGCCCGTCACACATATTGTTGACGGCGACCAAAATTTACTAAAATACAAAAATTTTCAACGACGGCGGCGTAAATACAACGTCGCACTGTGGCCGAAAATTGAATTTCATCGGCCAAAAGTCCCATTTTATGTCATCGCCGATTTCAAAAATGTTAATGCCATTCGATAGCAAACATATTAGAACTAAGGTATCCAAAAAACTAGATTAAAATATTGGTAATTGTGGCAGCGGCATGCTGCTGGAAACAAATATTTTATGTTGTTTTAGAAAAAAATTTATTTTTGTAAATTTGATTAGAATTAAATTATGATTTCTCGCAAACCGTAATCAATAGTTGGACGAAATTTTGTTATATTAGTGGGATAGTAGTCTTTAAGAAATGGTTTATTACATCACTGTATCATTTATACCTGATGTGTTATTAACTGTTTTCCCAGGATCTATATTTTAGTTAAATCCGAATTTTAGAGGAGTAGAACTTGTTAGGGTCAAAAGGGGTTAATACGATTTTAATACCATCAAAAAGCTGAAAGTGTCCTCTTTAACCCCATATGTACTTGTGCAACTGTTTGGAACTGTCTGTTGAACACTTTTTTCATTTTAATGAAATTACTCGCAACATTTTTTTTTTCTCTTTTTATTTAAGCTGCTCATATGGTTTACGAACGTTTTGTTTTGAAAAATTATTTTGCTTCTTATGAACGGCTGAACATATTTGAATCAAATTTTAAACTGTCATGGCCGGGTTGCTTTTAAGTTGAATTGAATGAACACTGGTCCATGGAGGGTCGGGAGAGTGACTTGCGGACCTCTAAAATTGGAAAGCTCGGAAATTCAAACTTTTAAAAAATTCACCAAAAATATATTTATGGATTGCAAAAAAAAATTAAACTTTAGCTTAGTTACAAAAAATATGCTTAAATTGGAGATATTCGGATAAAACGGATTTTTTGGCTTGATTTTATAACGATTTTTCTTTTCTTATGTTTTATGTCAAACTGTTATCAATAGTGGGTTTAACATTTTTTATATTGGTAGTAAAGAAGTCTTTAAGTCCCAATTCACACGTTGCAAGTCTTATTGATCAGCTTGCTACTTTATAACGAGAGTGAAGAGAGGAAAATAAACGTTTCTCCCTCACTTTCTCTCGCCTATAAGGTAGCAAGCTGATCAATAAGACTTGCAACGTGTGAATTGGCACTAAACAATGTTATGTTGTATTACTGTACCGATTATACCTGCTGTGTTATTAAATATTTTTTCAGGTTCTATATTTAAGTCAAATTGAAGTTCGGAAGAATCGAATTTATGAGGGTCAAAAGGGGTAAGAGAGATTTTACTAGCTGTAGGAAGGTCAAAGTATCCACTTTAAACCCAAATGCACTTTTGTACCTGTTTGGACAAGCTTATAGAACACTTTTTTAGTTTGTGTAAAACTATTCGCAACATTTCTTTTGCTCATATGACTGAAATATAAGTGTACCAAGCGAAGTTGTGCTAGGTATTTTATATTATATAATTACCAATACCTGTGGGATTTTAAGCGTGTCCTACTTTAGCCCATTTTAGTTTTTTATTCTAGAAATAGATGGGCATATAATTGAAGTTAACTATTAATTAGTGTTTAAGATGATAGATGGAAAAGTAGGCCAGGCTTTGACTGACACAAAGGCTTCATCCAGCTGCATTATATGACAAACCACATCAAGCAAATTAAACCAAGTCCCGGAAAAATCATTACATAATACTAATGCATATGAATTTGGATTATTGCCGCTACATACAAGAATACAAATTATAGAGCACATACTAAAAATCAGTTATGATTTGGGTTTTGGACCTACAGGATCAAAACGAAACAATTACACCAACAAGGATTTAAGAAGTATAAAAAAGAAGCATGTTCAGAATGAATTTCACAAATGTGGGTTGATTATAGACCAACCAAAACAAGGATCAGGCAATACGAATGATGGGAATACAGCTAGTTATTTTCTGATCCCAAAAAAGCATCTGAAATAACAGGTGTTGATAAAAGTCTTATATCAAGATTTAAAACAATCATTGATGTACTTGCATCCAATGAACGAATTGATTATAGAAAATTTGGGGATTATGCCAAAGAAACAGCACGAATATATACTACCAAATATCCATGGAGAAATATGTCTGTAACAGTTCATAAAATCCTTAATCATGGAGAGGATGTCATTATGGATCATTTAGTACCACTAAGAGATCTGTGAGAGGAAGTCCAGGAAAAAAGGAATAAAGATTAGAGATTTTATAGGGAGCACAATACCAGAAAAATGTCACGAGATTTTACAAACGAAGATCTGTTTAATATATTGTTGGCAACGTCAGATCCGCTCATCTCTAGCATTCGAAGTCAATGGAAAGTAGAACATCGGGACTTAGATGAAGAAGCAAAAGGGCTGCTACAGGACAAAGATAATACAAAAACCAAATATGGAATATTATTAATACGATCTTCGTATGACGTGCTAAATTCACAGTTTTTCATATTTGATAAATACACTGAAATTTATTGTTGAGGGAAAGCAAGCCTCTATGCGCATTTCGCCGGTTGCTTACACCAGCTCATCAGGAAACCTTTTCCAAAGATTTTAGAAAAGCCAAAAATATTAAACAAATAAAACCTTAAGCGAATAAGAGTTATAAACACTCTAAGTCTTACCTGTAACAATATCAAAGCTTAAACAAAACACCAACAATAAACAGTGAGTTTATCTTTTCTTACATCCCCCTACAATTGGTTGGGTTCTTTCCGACTCGAATTGTAGTTGTAAGTGGGTTAAAAGAAAAAACAAAATTAAAAAACAAACCGCTTCATTCTATTGTCTTCGTAAGAAAACAACGAACTAAACCAATTTGCCAATTCAGTTTTATGCACGGGCACATGCAATTATATTATCAAAGTTATTTTCGGGAATACAAAGTTTATTATTAATACGATCTTCGTATGACGTGCTAAATTCCCAGTTTCTCATATTTGATAAATACACTGAAATTTATTGTTGAGGGAAAGCAAGCCTCTATGCGCATTTCGCCGGTTGCTTACACCAGCTCATCAGGAAACCTTTTCCAAAGATTTTAGAGAAAGCCAAAAATATTAAACAAATAAAACCTTAAGCGAATAAGAGTTATAAACACTCTAAGTCTTACCTGTAACAATATAAAAGCTTAAACAAAACACCAACAATAAACAGTGAGTTTATCTTTTCTTACATCCCCCTACAATTGGTTGGGTTCTTTCCGACTCGAATTGTAGTTGTAAGTGGGTTAAAAGAAAAAACAAAATTAAAAAACAAACCGCTTCATTCTTTTGTCTTCGTAAGAAAACAACGAACTAAACCAATTTGCCAATTCAGTTTTATGCACGGGCACATGCAATTATATTATCAAAGTTATTTTCGGGAATACAAAGTTTATTATTAATACGATCTTCGTATGACGTGCTAAATTCCCAGTTTCTCATATTTGATAAATACACTGAAATTTATTGTTGAGGGAAAGCAAGCCTCTATGCGCATTTCGCCGGTTGCTTACACCAGCTCATCAGGAAACCTTTTCCAAAGATTTTAGAAAAGCCAAAAATATTAAACAAATAAAACCTTAAGCGAATAAGAGTTATAAACACTCTAAGTCTTACCTGTAACAATATCAAAGCTTAAACAAAACACCAACAATAAACAGTGAGTTTATCTTTTCTTACATCCCCCTACAATTGGTTGGGTTCTTTCCGACTCGAATTGTAGTTGTAAGTGGGTTAAAAGAAAAAACAAAATTAAAAAACAAACCGCTTCATTCTATTGTCTTCGTAAGAAAACAACGAACTAAACCAATTTGCCAATTCAGTTTTATGCACGGGCACATGCAATTATATTATCAAAGTTATTTTCGGGAATACAAAGTTTATTATTAATACGATCTTCGTATGACGTGCTAAATTCCCAGTTTCTCATATTTGATAAATACACTGAAATTTATTGTTGAGGGAAAGCAAGCCTCTATGCGCATTTCGCCGGTTGCTTACACCAGCTCATCAGGAAACCTTTTCCAAAGATTTTAGAGAAAGCCAAAAATATTAAACAAATAAAACCTTAAGCGAATAAGAGTTATAAACACTCTAAGTCTTACCTGTAACAATATAAAAGCTTAAACAAAACACCAACAATAAACAGTGAGTTTATCTTTTCTTACATCCCCCTACAATTGGTTGGGTTCTTTCCGACTCGAATTGTAGTTGTAAGTGGGTTAAAAGAAAAAACAAAATTAAAAAACAAACCGCTTCATTCTTTTGTCTTCGTAAGAAAACAACGAACTAAACCAATTTGCCAATTCAGTTTTATGCACGGGCACATGCAATTATATTATCAAAGTTATTTTCGGGAATACAAAGTTTATTATTAATACGATCTTCGTATGACGTGCTAAATTCCCAGTTTCTCATATTTGATAAATACACTGAAATTTATTGTTGAGGGAAAGCAAGCCTCTATGCGCATTTCGCCGGTTGCTTACACCAGCTCATCAGGAAACCTTTTCCAAAGATTTTAGAAAAGCCAAAAATATTAAACAAATAAAACCTTAAGCGAATAAGAGTTATAAACACTCTAAGTCTTACCTGTAACAATATCAAAGCTTAAACAAAACACCAACAATAAACAGTGAGTTTATCTTTTCTTACATCCCCCTACAATTGGTTGGGTTCTTTCCGACTCGAATTGTAGTTGTAAGTGGGTTAAAAGAAAAAACAAAATTAAAAAACAAACCGCTTCATTCTATTGTCTTCGTAAGAAAACAACGAACTAAACCAATTTGCCAATTCAGTTTTATGCACGGGCACATGCAATTATATTATCAAAGTTATTTTCGGGAATACAAAGTTTATTATTAATACGATCTTCGTATGACGTGCTTAATTCCCAGTTTTTCATATTTGATAAATACACTGAAATTTATTGTTGAGGGAAAGCAATATGGAATATTTGGAGGCAATTTTCCAACCGAATCAATAGTAGATATAATAAATTTTATTGTTATTTAAGCAAAAAATATGTTGTTTGTCCTTATTGTTATTTAAATAAAAAAGAAAATATAAATTTTAGAATTTACACTTATTCATTTTTTTAATCTAAAAAGTATTCTAGTGGACCACTTCCAGTTGAACCTGTTATAGAGTTGATAATGTAGAAACCTATTCAAAAAATGATCATAGGTATTATTACATGCCTATACATTTTTTTTTAAAGGTATAGTGGCATATACGAGGCGAATGTATATGCATAAAAAGGTAATACGAATACGAATTTCTCCAGAAATATATAAAAATGTTTATATTTTTCGAAAGAAAACATTAAGTGTATGCTTGTAGAAGCAATTTATAGTCAGTTTGACATTTTTACTCCCATATGCCCTATTCCAAATAAAATGTTCAAACAAAAAAAAAAAAAAAAAAAAAAAAAATAATTTGAATAAAAAATTCTAATTATTCAACGCACCGATTTTTATACAATTAGAACAGTAATGTTTTCTAATATGTCCATTATTTTCTAGAAAATTCTGATCAATATCAAGTGGTAAATTGTATTTCCTTTATTGAGCAAAAAAAAAAAAAAATTTTTAAAGCCGTTTTCCGGGATTAGGAATTTGGGTATTTGTTAATCAAAAATGGGGATGTTTTTCAGTCCACTGTTTTAAGAACTTTTTAATCTACATAACTGCCAAAATTCATTATGATACCTTTATTCATGTTAGATTTATAGAATGTCAAACATTAAAATTATTATTTATATAGTGCAAATGAATAAAAGGGCTTTCAATATGAGTAAAAAACAATTAAGAGTGCTATATTCCGCTGTGCCGAATCTTATATACCCTTCACCATTGTGCGAGTAGAATAGAGAGCAACTAAATAATTTTTACATATACATATACATACATATTTACAATACTTACAACTTCATTATACATAATTGAAATTTAAAAAGCGATAACTGGTAAATATTTTTTATTATGAAATAATAAAGAAGGGTGATAACGAAAATCATATTGGGCATTATGCTAGTATATGTAAACAAATACGAAGGGTGGTGAGGGGATAGGAAGAAGAGACGACAACCGGATTTGAACTTCGCTTTACATAAGGACCCAGAATATATATACTTTATAGGGTGTAGGACCTTCGGTGAAGGGTATAAAAAACAATCTTAATTATAAAAAAGAATAATTTTTGGGATTTCAGTATTTTGGTCATAACTCTGCTATTTCTTAACCGATTTGACAGATTTATATACCGACGTGTTAAAAAGAAATTTTCCAGTTATTTTAGCTATAAAACGTGGACTCGGGAAGATCTATGGTTCCTGAAAATGGGTATTTTTCAAAAAAAAAATAATATTTTGGTCATAACTTTTTCGTATCTGAACCGATTTTCCCGAGTTTTTCAGAAAATATTTTCTATTAAAAATTTCCGATCTTCTGATATATAAGGCGTAACCATAGGTCATATTACAGTCAAAAAATTCAGGTTTTTATACAATTTTTAATACTTTTTGTATGAGAGGTACCACGCCCACTTCTCCAATCCCGCCCACATTTTGTAGGATGGTGTATATTTATAACCTAAATGTTTGTACCTAATTTTAAAGCTTTGGCTCTTGCCGTTCTCCAGATATACAGAAAAAAGTAATACAACTACAACAACCAGAAGGGATTTTTTGGAAAAATTAGAGGCAGTCGTGTTTTTTTGGTCATATCTCAGCCATTGTTGGACCGATCTGGCTGAATTTCAATAGCAAAAAATGGTGGACTATATGTGACATAAATGTAAAACAACGTAGCCGCTATCATGTCTGGAGTCTCCGGAAAACACATATCAAACGTAAGACGGACGGACGGATGGACGGACGGACGGACGGATATCGTTAAATCAACTTCTCTCCTCATAAGGACCCAGAATATATATACTTTATAGGGTCTAAGATCAATATTGTAGAAATTACAAACGGAATGACAAACTTATATATACCCTTTTCCACCTGTGGTGAAGGGTATAATAATATTTTTAAGGTTTGACATTCTATAAATCTGACATGAACAAAGATATATTATTGTAATTTGGCAGTTATGTAGATTAAAAAGTTCTTAAAACAGTGGGCTAAAAAACATCCGACTTTTTGAATTAAAAATACCATAATTCTCAATCTCAATCATTAGAATATTCATACTAAATGCTAAAAAACATCAAAATTTCATCAAAATTTGACTTTAAATTTCTCAACAACTACAGAACCGATTTTAACAAAATTAAAACTTTAAAAAAGTTCAAGAAGTCTTCTCTCCTGCAAAATTATCTCTATCGGTTCAAAAGTTACAGATTTTTGGCCGATGAAAAACGATTTTCAGCCACTGTGCGTCGGCTATACCAAATAATTTAAAGTGCGACTTTAATGTTTGTTGTTTGCAAATGAGGTTTTAAAATTTTTTTATGCGCACAAATACATTTTTCGATTTTTATATTCACCTCATAAAGAAAACCGTGCAATGATAAGAGCTATTCCCTTTAATACAATTATTTTTAAATCTTTATGATTCTTGTCCACCATAATTTTATTTCAGTTACTGATGATGCCATCTTTGTCAAACGTCTTGTTTTTTGTATACCTTATATTTTTCTTAATTTCTATATTTTCCAAAAGCCTCTTTTACACTCACTCATCCCACTGTTCAGAAAATCTATATGTAGTATGCAAACATTGTAGAAAAATAAATGGCCATGAATGGACTTTAAGAAGATTAAAAGTAAGAGTATAATAACAGAAACAACCTTATAATATTAAAGTGGTTGTTGCAACATAATAAATAAGGATACGCTTGTGTGCTCTAGTTTACAATTACAGTTACATACATAAATATGTATGTGTGTATGTACGTGTATACCCAGCGGGAAAACTCAGAAGACCTTTTTACTTCAGGCCTATTTAAAGGCCTGCTTAAAAAATTTTTTGATTTAATTACTATTCTTACGCAACTGCTAAAGAATGCCTCATAGAAGGCCTCGGCTCTTTGGTATGAGAAGCGAGAAAAGAAGGAGTTACATTTTTTGTTTTATTTTTTTTTTTGCACAAGCAAAAGCAAAAGAATTCAGATTCATTTACAAAAACAAAGTTACATACATATGTTGTAAATCATTTTATACTATGTTCACACTTGAGTTCTTAATCGCGTTTAAGCAGCTCGAACGTGATTAAGCTCTAATCACTTCAAAATCGAGATGATTACCCATACATTGAAGTGATTTGTTAATCACTTCAAATCGACATGGTTACAACTAAATCACTTCATAAACCACATAGAATCCACTGAACATACCTAATAATGTAGAATCGCCAACATGTCGTGTACAACCGGCCAAGATTTCTGCTTAATGTTTTTATTTTTTTCCTTAAATAATTCATCAATTTTCACAATTGCATCATTAAAATGATTAAAATAATCTTCTGATAACTTTATAAAAGTGTTTTTATCCATTTTTAATACTTTAAAGAAATATATATTTGTTTGATTTTTTTTGTGTGTTTTTTTTTCTTAATCATCTGTCATCTTAATCATCTCAAATGTAATGTGAACGGCTTTGATTAGCTAAATCAACGTTTTGCTTAAACGCTTTTAAAAACCCAAGTGTGAACTTAGCATTAGTTGAAGTTGAAAAGAGGAAGAGTAAAATTGTTTGTTTTGTTTTTTTTTCGTCAAAGCGAAAGAATTCAGATCCCGTTATAAAAACAAAGTAACAAAGTAGCAGTGATGTTAGATGTTTTTTTCGAATTATCGCCAAAATTTAAAAAAAAAATCGTCATAATCGTCATTAGTTCTGAAAAAAACCGTCAAAAAATCGTCATATAAAAAATCGTTTTTTTATCAACACGGATAAACTACTTATACTCTATTAAAACATAAAAAAATAATTTAGTATAAAATTATACAAAACCAAAAAATATAAAATTTTTAATCCTTAAGACGAATGAGTGTGGCTTTGATATTGCTCTCCGGAGATTTTCGTCAAACACTTCCTGTCATCCCCAAATCTTCTGCTGCGGATGAACTTAACGCGTGCCTGTAATCGTCGTCTTTGTGGAGGCATGTCCAGAAGTTGCAATTGACCACAAACATGAGAGTCGCGTTGCAGAACGACCCATCGGCTGCTAAATTCTCGGGACAACTGTTGGAGCTTGGCAACGGCCAAATTCCTGTTGAGGTTTCGAATGGATTGATATCGTCCCCTGAAAATTTTTGTGAATCAGCAAAGTCTTCCCTGGCATTGCACAAAATTACAAAAATCTCGATTGGATTCGTGAACGGGCAATACTAGCAGCGAAGAATAAGGACGTCGATAGCTAAAACTTAATTATTCAAAGTCAAATCGCAGGACAACTGCATACGTACAAATCTGTTGACTGCGTGACCGACGAAAATGAACCGACCAGCTACCCGTCGGAATTTTTGAACTCGCTTGATGTACCAGGAACTCCGCCGCATAGTTTACAGCTGAAGGTGGTATCGATCATAATCATGTTGCGGAATCTCAACCCTCCAAAAATGTGCAACGGTACGCGGTTTTCCGTGAAAAAGCTAATGAACAATGTGATTCAGGCGACAATAATCAAGGGCAAATTCAAAGGAGAGGAAGTCCTTATCCCACGAATTCCCATTATTCCAACTGACCTTCCATTCCAATTCAAGCAGATTTAGTTTCCCGTTCGATTGACATTTGCAATGACAATCAATAAATCGCAAAGCCAATCACTAGAAGTCTGTGAGATTAATCTCGAATTTCCCGTTTTCCGCAGGGTCAGCTGTACGTTGCATGTTCGCGTGTTGGGAAACCGTCTTCGTTATTTGTTTTTGCGCCGGAAAATAAATCGAAAAACATTGTTCATCAAATCGCTCCCTACTGATTCCATTCAAATAAATCACATTGAAAATATAAATATTTGTGTTGTATTATTACTCTAAAGTTTATCTGAAGGCTTAAAATTGGGACGAGGCGAAGTTCGTCGGGTCCGCTAGTATAAATATATATTCGCCTCTATACACATATACAAACAAAGAAAAAATTTTAATTGCCAGATTGAAGTGTTATAAAATTGATGCCAGATTAAAGTTTAAAATAAATGAATGAAATCGTCAAAACCTAAGTGACTCTACATTAAAAATCGTCAATCGTCATTATGGTAAAATCATCGAAAAAAATCGTCAAAATGACTTAAAATCGTCACATCTGACATCCCTGCAAAGTAGGTGTATATTAAAATACAAAATAAAAACAATAATGTAAATCATTTTAGTTGAGTTTTGTCCATTAAGGAAGATAGGCACTTGTGCTTAAAAGCTTTATTTTTACTATAGGTATACTTTTATTTACAATCTATTTTACAATATTAAGCAAATTTGATTATTTCAATAAAAAAAATAGGTATCACATGTGTTATTAAACCACAATAAGTTTAATAAAATCTATAAACATACGTTTGTAAAATAGGTATACATATGTATGTATATAAAAAGTAAAGTGTTGTTTCATTTTCTATATTGGAGATCTGATATGTACATGAAGCCTATTCAGTCTTCTAATTTCATTTGTAAGGAAATATTCCTTAATGTTTTAGACTGATAGCCCTTCAATATGACCTTTAATGCATTTGTAGAAGGATGGTCTGAAAGGCCTTTTAAGAGCCATTAATTGAAAGGCCTTTTAACATACCTTTCTTAAAAACCCTTCAAGATAACCGTTTTGCTAAGGCCTTTTGAAAGTCATTCTCTGGAAAGCCTTCTAAGAGCCATTTGTGTGAAGGCCTTTAAGAAGCTCTGGGGAAGGAAGGAAAGCAGAAGGCCGTCTCCGCAATGACAAGGCGTGTAAAAAAGATATGAGTATGGAATGGAGCGAGAAGGCCTTGTTTGTCCAAAAGAAGGGGTACAGAGGCCTTCTGGAAGGCCTCCGTACTTCTTCTTTTTCCCGCTGGGTAGTTAAGCTCAAACACAAACAAGCCTGCTCAGTCAGGGAACAAAACATTAAATGAACTCATTCGAAAGAGTCATTTAAAGCGAAATACTAGTTGGGACATTTAGTTTTGGACTAAGTTTTTATTTTTTTATTTCATTTTTAACTATTCATGAGTTGAGTTTTTTTGAAATTCTCAGTATGAATATTAAAACTTTTTCAATATTTAAAGTGTATTTGTTAGAATGCAGGATATTCTAGAAAAAAAATTTGATTTACATTATGCACTGGTTCGTCTAAAGGGGGGTTAACTCAAAATTTATAAATTTTCAGAAGAGACAAAAAACTGTTTTCTTTTAATAAGTAGTCTTATGCAACAAAGGAGTATACAATTATATTTGTTTTGGCAAAATACTAAAGCAATTGATATAAGATTTTTATAGTGGTTAGATATGACAACTGTACATCGATTTCTTGCAAAAAATGACAATTTAAAATTAATTTAAGTTGACTCTCTATAGAGGAACCAGTGCGATATGTGTCAAAAAAGATTATTTGCGGGAAGTTTTTTTTTCAAAGTAAGAAGATGCATCAGACCTGTTGATTTTGAAAAAAAAAAAAAAAAAGTTGCAGCTGAAGAACATCGATTGCTTAGCGAAGCTTAGCCTGTATATATTCGATCGATTTCAATGTCCGAAAGATGATTTGTACGATTTTGTAGTGATAATTTAAACATGGAAAACACAGACCGTCCTCGTCAGCCCAAGAAATTGGAGCATATTGAATTGCAGGCATAACTCCATGAAGATTTTTATCAAACTCGAGAAGAACTAGCAAAAACGTTGCAATCTCCATGGTTTTTTTTAGGTTAAGTTAGGTTACGTTCCACTGGCAGCCATAATTAAGTACAGCTCACGTTGCTCGAGTAATTAGTTCCCGTTGCGTTACCATGCAACACTGTCTCCCAATGTTCCTACATTAGCTGGCTGTTGACATTCTCACCCAGCCATTCGGTTGTTTAAATGAAACCACCTCTGATTGCCAATGAGATGGAATTTGTGTGCAATAAATTGCTTACTCCTTTGGAGTAAAACACCTGTATCAAGGGTTGAACCGCTACGACTCAAGGTGGTTCCTGCATATGCCAACGAGTCATCCATACAGTTTCCATGCATGCCCCTGTGTCCAGGGACTCGATTAGGGCATCCAGAGACAGCGTTTATTTAAAACTAAGAAAATGGAGTACTTCAGGGCCACTAAAAAGTGAGAGAAGTTGAACGACGACTATGCACGTTTGGCTGCATGCTCTTCGACAAGAAAACGTATGTGAAGTTCGGTTAGCCAGCCGAATCAACGCCAAAGTCGAATAAATACCCATCAGCATTTATAAGAAGATAATAAGACCAATCACAATTCGTTAATTTAAAGAGGGGATTGGCCGAAAAACGTCCAGAAAGCAATCCCTTATAAATCGTGTTTTTTTAGAGTGTCACAACTGCTTAACAGCTGATAGTTGCTTTTTGTGTCGTTCTCTTTGAAATTTCATTATGAATCTACTTTTACCAGAGCAACACGTGCAAATTCTTGATATTTTTTCGTCAAACTCATTGTGCACTTCTTCCATTTTATGGCGTACATTGTCGTCCTTCAGAGCGCTTCATTCGAAGAACAATAGATCGTTTTCGAACCAACTTTACTGTTTCTGATAATTTGCATCCCGTGTGACGCCGAACAGTGCGCACTGAAGAAGCTGTAGTTGCTGTACAGGAAAGCATTGAAAATGATCCTAATCAATCAATTCGTCGCCGTTCTCAGCAACTGGGGTTGTGTCCCTTTACTTAATGGAAGACCTTACGAAAAGCTTTCCAGCTTCAACTTGTGCAGGAATTAAAGCCAAACAACCATCGTATGCGCAATTCAAAAATTTTTTTTTCCGATGAAGCCCATTTCTTTTTGAATGGTTACGTAAATAAGCAGAATTGCTGCATTTGGAGTCAGGAGAATCCACAAGCTTTTGTCGAAACACCATAACATCCAACGAAAACAACTGTTTGCTGCGCTTTATGGGCTGGCAGAGTAATTGGCCGATATGTCTTCAAAAAAGATGCTGGTCAGAATCTTACTGTCAATAGTGACCGGTTAAGGAACATGATTCGAAATTTTTTCGTACCTTTATTACGTGGCACTTATCTTGCTGGCATCTGGTTCGTACAGCATGGAGCCACAAGCCACATAGCGGGCGCTAAAATTGATTTACTTAAAGAAACTTTTGATGAAAATATAATTTTACATAATGGCCCATTTAATTGGCGACCAAGATCGTATGATTTAACCCCATTGGATTATTTTCTTTGGGGTTATGTTAAATCACTTGTCTACGTCGATAAAGCACAAACAATTGAACACCTGAAAATCAACATTTGAAGAGTTATCGGCGAAATACGGTCGCAAATACTGCGAAAACTTGTTGAAAATTGGGGTTCCATATTGCGCCTTCTACGCGCCAGCCGTGCCGGCCACATGACAGAAATCATATTTAAACATTAATTTCATAAAATTTTCTTTCTTATTAAGCCGCATTTTTCATTGATTTTAAAAATATATTTCCTTGTTTTATTAGGATTTAAACTTGTGTCACTCTTTAAAAAAAATTACATAAAAATCATGACAAAGCTTGGCCACATGTTGCCAGACCATTGAAAAACTATTCAACAAATATATGTTGGGAAGTTTGCCTCACATGTGTCGTCTGTTTTGAGCGTTTAACAAAACCTCTCTAATGAAATACGCTTCACTTCAAAACAGGCTGGTATTTCTGAAAATAATCACACTTTTAAAATAATAAATTTATTTAAAATTTATATAAATTTTTGCTATAGAAATAATGTATCTTAACAAAAAAAAAAATAAAAAATTGTTTGCCTGTTTTTTATTCCAGTCCAAGGCGAATTTTTACTGGCGCCCGCAAAGAGAGCTTGGCAGAGAGAGTTATGCCGGCTGTTAAGATGGTGTTCTTGTATGGAGTTTGACATTTGGCATACATAAATATCTGTGGCATTTTGAAAAAACATCTTAAGTCGAGATAAGATAGAAAAAAAGTTTAACAAAAAAAAAAACCCAGTTTAAACATCATTTTTATTAAAAAATTAATTAAGCCAAAATGAAAGAAAAATTCATTTTATAATACAAATTTTTAAAAATGTAAACCAAAAACATTTTTTTCAACTTTTTAAATTTGACTTAAGATGTTTTGTCAAAATGCAAATACATACCTACGCAACTCTTTCCGGCTCTCTCTCTCTATCACTCTTACGAATGCGGTCACCAGTATGAATCAGTGATGGAATTTGTGGTACAATTGTACCAATTTTGGTACAATCGAAACTTCATTGGTACACTGGTACAATTTATCCCTTTTTAGTACAACTAAAAAAAAAAAAACATTCCGACGAAGTTGTACCCTTTCTTTGAGGTGGATTAACTGACTTTTCCAAAAAATTTATTATTGTTAATTACCCAGTCAGCATTTTTTTAAATTATTGATCATATTCGAGTCTTTTTTGACTCATTTATGCGCTCGTTTTAGAGTCGAAAATGACTGATCAAATGTTACCCACTCGCGATTCTTCTGGAATAGTCTTTTATGACTGGGTAATGTTCGGATATTATACTAGCTTATAAAGTACATACATACATAAGTATATGTACTCGTATCCCTGCAGATGCCTAAGATAAAGTGTCTCCAAATCGCCACTTTTACCAATTGTTTTGGTGACACTGTAAATCAAGTGTCTACATTTTTGTCTGCCTGTGAGAAAAGAGATATAGATAAACTATTGCTTATTCTTAATTTTTATACCCACGCCACAATAGCGGAGAGGTTATGCGATTGTGCTGATGTGTATAACACTGCAAATTAATACTTTCTGAGTAGATTTAACGATTTCCCCCCGTCCGTCCGGCTGGCTGGTTGTATGTTCATGTTAACTTCTGCGTAAAGTACAGGTCGCAATTTTACGTTAATTCGATAAAATTTTGAACATAGGCTTCAATTCATAAGGACAAAGCCTATTAAAAATGCTGAGAATCAGTCTAAAATTGCATATGTCCCCAAACAAACTTCTTTCCGAAATAGTGTTAGTGCCTATTGGTATTTAGATTAAATTTGGACCAGGCTAGTTGCAATCTAAATCATGTTACCTTTTGTATTGGAATAAATGTTGGTATTGATATTAAAATTGGCGACAATAACTTTTACGATAGCCACTTTTTCAATACAAAATATTGCGCTGGAAGGTTCAAAATTAACCAAAGGTCCCATATAAACCCCCCTCCTAAATCACTTAAAGGCAAACAAATCTCATATAGATGAAGATATCTTAATAATAGTCGACACAAAAACTTTTACATAAATCTTATGGTGTTTACTTTTCTACAAATTTGTGTCTGTTTCTTAAAAATTTTACTCCCGAAAAGGGTGAGTTTTTTTAGAATGAAGCAAGCCACCCTTTACGGGAGCAAAATTTTTAAGAAACACACACCAAATTGCATTTTTTTTAAATAAAATGTCACATTCTTTGTAGAAAAGAAAACACCATTAATCTTATAACATAATTTTGTTTTGGTTTTGTCTGTTAATACTGTGGTGTAGAGTGTAGAGCTTGACGGTCTAATATTTCATACTTGTTTTGTTTTTATTAAATTAAAGAGTGTTATGAATTCCTACTATGTATGTTTTTTATTTTATAGCGAAATTTTGGAACAATTAATGTCAATTTGGAACAATTTTGCCATTTCCACAGAAAAAATTATTTTTCCAATTCAAACAAAAAATTTGTAGAATCAAACAATTTTTTGTCTGAAATCGGTCCTATAAACAAATTCGCATATTCAAACAATTTATTTGCATTTTGTTTATTGAAAAAAAAACACTGATTTTTTCAAACAAATAATTTAAATGAATCAAATAAAAAGTTTACTGAAATTCATATACTAAATTTCAAAATTAAAAAAAAAGGTTTTTGCACAAGCAATGATGCGCACACAAGCTGGCACTGTATTAGAAGATGATGGCAGAGAGAGAGCAGAGCGGCCGGCTGGCTTTGAGACACATTTTTTTTGTTGGAATAATTTTTGAACGAAGTCTTTTTTTATACACACCATGTTTTTCGTCATCACTCACTGTTGCTGTATCCCTTCCTTTGCTAATGAAGAAGAAATGTAACCCAAAAACGGCGACAGACCGACTCGATATGTTTTTCGTCATCATTATATTTTTGTATTTGATGTATTTAAGCAAACAGTTTGAAAAAATTGAATACGGGATTTTGGTTTTTTTTAACCACCTTGAAACCAACCAAAAATTTATTTTGTTTCTTATAATGTTGTTGTTGTTTCTGTTTCTGTTGTTTAAAAAGTGTGAAACGTTTTTTTACCTGCTATTTTTTTGTTTTACTTCAAACCTCTTCATGTTTCTTACTTTTGTACTTTTTTAAAGTGTCCAAAAATAGACTGTATGTGTTTTTTGTTGTAGTTCTTATATTTCACATTAGGAAGTATTGCTTACGATCAAATAAAAAAATGCAAAAAGACGACAACATTAAAAAGCGTTAAATATTTCATACAAAATTATGAAAACTTGAACCAATAACGCGTGTATTATATTTTTGAATGGTTGTCAACATTTTTGTTGGTTAAATAAAAATCAAACAAAAATTTTAATTGAATCAGTAAAAAAATTTGTAGAAATTAAAAAAATTTTCAAACAAGCGTTTGTTTGAAAATAATTCGGCAAAAATTTTTTCTGTGTAGACGGTATAATTTAAGAATTGTCAGATCCCAACAGTGGTATGAATTCGCCTTATTCTTATCTAAATAATTTTTGTCATTTAATATCACAAAACCTTAAATTAATTTTAAAGATTTTGCGGATAAATTTCCAGGAATTTCAAAAATATATTTCTTGCGGGAATATTCAAAATGGTTTGTCCAACTAGAAACCCTAACTTTTCAATACAAAAGTTTCAGATTGCTTATTTCCATTTAACTTTCCTTTTATTCCGTTGAACACACATCCGTAGATCCTTTAGTTTTAATGGCTATTTTTTTGTTTTAATAAACACATTTACAAAACAAACAAAACTTTACTTAGCTCAATTAAAATTGCCCGAATGGAGTTTAAACAAAAAAAAATGTTACATAAATAAAAAGCATGAAACTTTTAGGTTAGCGGAAAGAGGGAAGTTAGCAACAAATTGATATTCAAACATTTTGTTTTCATTAGTAAGATTTAGTTTTAATGTGCTATTTCCAATTCTTACTATTGATAAACTGAAATTTATTGTTGGTGGGATAAGCTAGTTTTTCGTTTTTTAAAAATAAATGGATTTAGTTCAAAGGCTGGACACGTGTATCATCCTTCAGCAAAAAGGCTTAAACGAATTTTGTAACATTTAAGTTCAATATTTTGTTTTCGCAGTAACAAACAAAATAATCAGACGAAACTTTCATTCGTTCAATAAACACAAACAAAAAGAAAATTTTAAAATTTGAAATATTCTTTTGATATCAATAAACAGGCAGTTTTTAGGAAGAACGCTGTATTTTAGAATCATGTTAACGTTAATTACAGTTTTCTAAAAATTTGTTAAAAACTCTAAACGTTCTCAAAGTTTTGCCAAGTGACTTTTAAAATTACCAGTATAGAGAAACTTTGACTACTTAAATTTTGAACAAACATTTTAAAAAGGGTCAGCCAAAAAGGGTCAATTGAATGGAAAAAAATAATCTGTAAGCGCCCATTTACAATATACGATTTCTGTCGTTGCGACAACTGTCGTTTCTTATTTTTTGAAGTCGGTCTTATATTTACATTGTTCGATTTTTGTCGTTACAACTTTTTCTGTAACACTGAACTTAAATAAATTTTTTGGTTAAATGAGAGAACGAATGAGCGAACAAAACGAATCGAAGAGTACACAATATTTACTAGAAATTTTGTTCGTTTCTATTATTTTTAACTGAATATGGCATCATTTACATAAATATTTGCCATCACTATGCTCGATTTTTTCGCATAAAATTTGTTTCTATCCAAGCAAGTCTTCAAATTTGACACATAAAAACGCATGACGAGTTTCAATAAAATCGGTCACGCCCTCCACTCATGAAAACATAAAACAGGAAAAGATTAATAAGAATTCGTTTGATATTTTCTTAATCATTCGATAAAATAATCTCTTGTTAATTCTTAAAATGCTATGACGAGTTTCGTGACTTTTACCAGAAATTTACAGACTGTCCTACGATTTCCATGACAACATAAGCGAGCGACAAAAAGTCCCTCATAATCGTTCTCTTAAGCGGTCCACTAACTGTCGACTTGTTGGTCGTCAGTGGCCGTATTCTGTAATTCGCTAAAGCTAAATCTCTATCGCTAAAAATCTTCATATAAAAAAACTCTGATTAGACTTTAAAGTTTGGTATGACAAAAAATTGTCATGTGAAGACCCCATGTGACATGCATTGCTAAATTAAGTAACACCATACGAATTTAAATCGCCGATATTTAAGCTTTTAATGTCATCGCTAAAATGTTTAAATTTTGTATTCTCTGAGGCATTTTAGCGATCGAGATTAAGCTTTAGCCAAGCGATATAGGGAATACTGGTGCACGATTTTTATTCACTGTTAAATGACAATATTGCCACATGAAACAATAGTCTGAAAATAAAAATCGCAAAACATATCTTCCTAACGGTTTTTGACATTCCATTAATGTTTTTTTTTTTTTTTTCTTTATAAAGAAATGCTATATTTTCCAAACAGATTAAAGTTAAAAGGTATCATAAGGAAATTTATATCTTAATGTACCACTGAATTGCGTGAAAATATAAATTAATTTTTTGCTTTAATTAAAATAAAATGAAATTTTCTTAAAAAACTAAAAATGCTGTTCTCTAACAAAACTGCATCATTTGATTTTTGAAATTTAGTGGTCAAAAATTTAGATTTTTACACAAAAATCCCTTGTGGGTGGCGCTGGGGTCAAGTTTTATTGTCAAAACAAATTCATGTTCGCAGGGCTTAGCTTAAATCCGTTATTGTCCTAAATAAAGTCAAATCTATAAATAAATAGAGTTGACTTTAAACTTGTTTAACATATGCGACAATAATAAATTTCATGAGGTGTGGAGAAAGTTTATAACTTTTTTATTATGTGATTCCTTTACTTCTGATCTACTACTCTTCTTAGAAAGACTTATTTCTAAAAACTTCCAAAGAATTTTCGTATTTATTTCATTGCACGTAAAATATTTAAAATAAAAACTTTTTCCGAGCATTAAAAAAAGGTACAAACCCATTTGCATATTTCTTTTTTAAAGTGGCTGTTTTATACGATTTGTGAAATTTATGACATTTTCCTTTTTTTATTTTGCACACATGACTTACAATAGTTTTTTTTTATGACAGTTTCCAAGGGATTTTTTATTTTTTTTTGAGAACTTTATTTTATTTGCTATAAAAACTGTAGCATTTAACCCTTTCGCTATTTTGTTGACATATGGCAACATCAAGTTTTTCGACCTGTAGCTCTATTATGGTTTAATTCATAATCTACAAGTTGTTTTTAATATTTGTATACATCAAAAACAAGAATATATCAAAATATATATATATATATATATATGTTAGACAACTCACAGAAAAATAATTAATATTAAACAACCTTTTCATAGATCTCACCATTTTTTCTGAAAAAATGGTTTTTTTTAAACATGTTGTTTAATAATATTTTACAATATTAAAAAAATAAAATTAATAGTAATAGACTAAAAACACATTGGATTATGCATATAAGCCGAAAACTATGCTTTTTTATAACGCATAAAGGCTCAGTTAGTCTTTACTTTCTGTTTCTGTTCCGTGTTGTTCTGTTACGAAATTGTAATAGTTACTTTTTCTGTAGTAACTTATCATCCATTTATGACAAATTTATTAGTTTTGCACCGTCCATTGTTTTATTTCAATAAATTTGATGTACATAAATTTGTAGAAATTTAATTTTATGAATTCTTAAAATCAAAAAACAGTTTATTTCAATATAAATGTGTATTTTTTTTATTTTTTTGCTGTCACTTACAATTACTTAACAATTTCAAGGGTTTTTTAATAACAAAAACCAATCAGCTGATTCGTAACAGAACAGAAAGTAAAGACTAATTCTGCCTTAAGAATTTAACAAATTTTTCAAATAAGCTTGTTGCCCTATGGCAACAAAACATTTTTGTGTATATATCGGGTGTTTTTTTTACAGGTTTGTTTTTCGAATAGAGATAAAACTGGCATTTTGTGGTCAAATCTGGCATCTCTAATGTCATTTATGTTCAGTTTGGTTTGCCATTTCATCATGAACAGGTTGACAAAAGAACAACGCTTGCAAATCGTGCAAATTTATTTCGAAAATAACGGTTCAGTTCGCGAAGTTTACCGCAAGCTCCGTCCATTTTATGGTCGACATAATCGTCCATCAGAGCAATTAATTCGGTTAACCATGGATCGTTTTCGCACTACGTTTACTCTATGTGATAATACGCATCCGCAGAGACGTCGAACAATTGCCGCTGTAGAGCAAAGTGTTGAAGAGGACCCGAATGAATCGATTCGCCACCGTGCACAGCAATTGGAGCTTTGTCCATCAACTTTATGGAAGATGTTGCGCAAAGATCTTGGCTTGCGACCTTACAAGATCCAGCTTTTGCAAGAATTAAAGCCGCGAGACCATGCAATGCGTCGTGATTTTGGTGTATGGGCCGAAAATGAGATTGATCTCGATGCTGATTTTCATCGCAAAATTTTGTTCAGTGATGAGGCTCATTTTTGGTTGAATGGCTACGTCAACAAGCAAAATTGCCGCACTTGGAGTGAAGAGAATCCACATGAGACCCTTGAGACGCCATTACATCCACAAAAACTGACTGTTTGGTGTGCTCTAAGGGCTGGTGGAGGCATTGGGCCATACTTCTTCCGAAATAATGCTGGAGAGGCAGTTACCGTTAATGGAGACCGGTATAGAGCCATGATAACCGACTATTTTGTTCCCGAATTGGATGGCGTGAATGTGGATGAGTTGTGGTTCCAACAAGACGCCACTACATGCCACACAGCGCACGCCACAATCGATTTATTGAAGGAAACATTCGATGAGCGCATAATTTCGCGGAATGGACCTGTCAATTGGCCACCAAGATCGTGTGATTTGACACCATTGGATTATTTTCTTTGGGGATATGTGAAGTCGCTCGTCTACGCCAACAAACCAGAAACGTTAGGGGAATTGGAAGCCAACATTCGTGGCGTTATTGCCGACATACGGCCCCATATGCTCGAAAAAATGGTTGAAAATTCGAGCCAGCCGCGGCGGCCCCATGCCTGAAATCATATTTAAACATTAATGGCATAAAATTATCCTTCCAATAAAGCTAAATTGATGGTCATTAAAACGATTTTCTTGTGTTTTATTACAATTCGAAGTTCTATACCACTGAAAAAAACACCCGATACAATTTACCAAAAAAAAAAAAAACGTTACTTTATTTTGTGTGCGATATCATTTATATTTTATTTGCCAACATGACAAGACGTATAAAAGATAGTAAAATCGAAAAAATCTTGATAAATTTTGAAGACTCAGATTTATCAGTTATAGAAGATTTAGAGGGAATATGGTCTACCGGAACCATAAGAGCCAATAGAATAAACAGGTTGCCACTGAAGTCTGAAAAAGACCTAAAGAAAGAAAGGAAGAAGCAGTTATGATTTCCGTGTAGAAAAAGAAAACGGAGGCATAGTTCAAGTCGTGTCTTCAATATATGGTGATGAACCATTTTATACCGTGAAAAGAATCTGCGCTGAAAAAAAGAACAAATCGAAATACCTGAACCATATACTATTTCAGCGTATAACGTATGGGCGGAGTTGATAAGCTAGATTTTTTACTTTCGTTATATAGAATCTCTATAAGATCCCGAAAATGGACCCTCAAATTATTTGGCCATTTTATTGACATAGCAATATGTAACTCCTGGCTTGAATATCGAAAAGACTACGAAGTAAACAATGGAAAAACAAAAGATAACATGGATCTCTAACGTTTTCGAAATGATATTGCGGAGGGACTTTTGGCACTATCAAATGTACATATTTGCTCCTGCAAAAGAGGAAGACTTAAAACGTATACAGATGCAGGTGACTTGGACGGCCCATCGACTACAAAAAAGACATATGAAACAGCACCATCAAAATCTGTCCGATATGATGGAATGCAATGTCCATTTGTGTATACCAAACAAGGACCGAAATTGTTTTAAAGAGTACCACAATTTAATCAAATAATACAATTTTGTAAATTTATGTAATTATTTTGGATGAATTTTACTATTTTTAAAGTTTTGTATTGATTTCTGTAAAAAATATTGATTGACTTTCAAAAATATTTACTAGTTTTACTTTTTCTGTTATGAAAAAAGTATGTAAAGTATGACTAAAACGCCAAAAAAATGTTTAAACTAGTCCAAAAAATATTTTAAAACAACATGAAAAAAAAATTTTTTTTAACACATTGAAAAAAATTGTTTCCATATGGCAACAGTCTGAAAAGCCCAAACTTCTAAATTTTTTAAATTTTTTTTTTTCTTATTTTGGTTTTATTGATTAAATCTATTTAATATTTGTAAAAATTGTATTTTTAAAATTCTTAAATAAAAAGATGTAGCGAAAGGGTTAATAGTACGTTATATGCGTGAGTCCCCCCACACCCGTCACATCTAGAGAATGTGGGGTCTTATTGTACATTCTGATCATAAACACAGCTTTTTATATGTTTGTGTAACATAAAACATTCTTTTATATGCATGTGTAAATATTTAAAGTGTTTTAAAATTTAATAAAAGCCTTAAAATTTTTTAGTTTTAAATTTTGGGAAATAAAGTTTTAGACGCCAAATTTTACCACTTAAATTTTTTACTCCAATAATTCACAAACTTCCCATTCAATTACCAGACCAATTCAATTATTTAAAATATTAAGTCTTTAACGTTTGGGGATAACCAATTTGTTCCCACCACAACATTGAAAATTGTTTCATATCCATTACAGTTTTTGTTTTTTTTTAACTTGTTTGTCTTGTTACTCCTTGATAAAAATTTTATGAATTTCGTTAATAAAATATTTATTTTATGAAAGTGTTATCTGACTTAATGAAATTTATTTCTTGTATGTGTCAGAGCCAGCAGACGGAGACACACACACACAAGAAAAACAGATAAGGCAAATATGTTTTAGAAATATGTTCTTTATACGTTTGGTAAATTAGTCAAATTCACTTTTCATACATGTACAGGGTAACCCAAAAATGGAAGAGATTTGAATAGTCTTTAATTCTTTTAATTTGGAGTAAGTTTCTTTTCTTTTAAATGCACTTTATTAAAGGACAAATAGGCCACACAAATTGTTTGTCAAACACGTATTTTGTTTTCGTTTGCAAATAAACAAAACAAGCATATTTCGTACAAAAATTAATTTTTCCTACAATTTAATTTAATTTAAAATCAATTTCTTTTTACTTTAATGCACTTTATTAAGGGACAAAATAGACCACACAAACGGCTTGTCAAACACACATTTTGTTTCTGTCTGCAAAAAAACAACACAAGCATATTTCGTACAAACATTAGTTTTTACTTCAATTTCTTTTAATTAAAAGTTAATTTATTTTTGTTTTATTGCATTTTATAAAAGAGCAAAATAGACCACACAAATGGCTTGTCAAACACACATTTTGATTCTGTTTGCAAATAAACAACACAAGCATATTTCGTACAAACATTAGTTTTTACTTCAATTTCTTTTAATTAAAAGTTAATTTGTTTTCGTTTTTTGCACTTTTTAAAAGAGCAAAATTGTCCACACAAATGGCTTGTTACACGCACATATTGTTTCAGTTTGCAAATAAACAACACAAGCCTAATTCGTACAAACATTAATATTTCCAACAATTTCTTTTAGTTAAAAGTTAATTTATTTTCGTTTCATTACACTTTATTAAAGAGCAAAACAGACCACATAAATGGCTCGTCAAACAAGCATTTTGTTTCTGTTTGTAAATAAACAACACAAACATATTTCGTACAAACATTAATTTTTCCTTCAATTTCTTTTAATTAAAAGTTAATTTATTTTCGTTTTATTGCACTTTATAAAAGAGCGAAAAAGACCACACAAATGGCTCGTCAAACAAGCATTTTGTTTCTGTTTGTAAATAAACAACACAAGCATATTTCGTACAAACATTAATTTTTCCTTCAATTTCTTTTAATTAAAAGTTAATTTGTTTTCGTTTTTTGCACTTTTTAAAAGAGCAAAATAGTCCACACAAATGGCTTGTCAAACGCACATATTGTTTCAGTTTGCAAATAAACAACACAAGCCTAATTCGTACAAACATTAATATTTCCTACAATTTCTTTTAGTTAAAAGTTAATTTATTTTCGTTTCATTACACTTTATTAAAGAGCAAAACAGACCACATAAATGGCTCGTCAAACAAGCATTTTGTTTCTGTTTGTAAATAAACAACACAAGCATATTTCGTACAAACATTAATTTTTCCTTCAATTTCTTTTAATTAAAAGTTAATTTGTTTTCGTTTTTTGCACTTTTTAAAAGAGCAAAATAGTCCACACAAATGGCTTGTTACACGCACATATTGTTTCAGTTTGCAAATAAACAACACAAGCCTAATTCGTACAAACATTAATATTTCCAACAATTTCTTTTAGTTAAAAGTTAATTTATTTTCGTTTCATTACACTTTATTAAAGAGCAAAACAGACCACATAAATGGCTCGTCAAACAAGCATTTTGTTTCTGTTTGTAAATAAACAACACAAGCATATTTCGTACAAACATTAATTTTTCCTTCAATTTCTTTTAATTAAAAGTTAATTTGTTTTCGTTTTTTGCACTTTTTAAAAGAGCAAAATAGTCCACACAAATGGCTTGTCAAACGCACATATTGTTTCAGTTTGCAAATAAACAACACAAGCCTAATTCGTACAAACATTAATATTTCCTACAATTTCTTTTAGTTAAAAGTTAATTTATTTTCGTTTCATTACACTTTGTTAAAGAGCAAAACAGACCACATAAATGGCTCGTCAAACAAGCATTTTGTTTCTGTTTGTAAATAAACAACACAAGCATATTTCGTACAAACATTAATTTTTCCTTCAATTTCTTTTAATTAAAAGTTAATTTGTTTTCGTTTTTTGCACTTTTTAAAAGAGCAAAATAGTCCACACAAATGGCTTGTTACACGCACATATTGTTTCAGTTTGCAAATAAACAACACAAGCCTAATTCGTACAAACATTAATATTTCCAACAATTTCTTTTAGTTAAAAGTTAATTTATTTTCGTTTCATTACACTTTATTAAAGAGCAAAACAGACCACATAAATGGCTCGTCAAACAAGCATTTTGTTTCTGTTTGTAAATAAACAACACAAGCATATTTCGTACAAACATTAGTTTTTACTTCAATTTCTTTTAATTAAAAGTTAATTTGTTTTCGTTTTTTGCACTTTTTAAAAGAGCAAAATAGTCCACACAAATGGCTTGTTACACGCACATATTGTTTCAGTTTGCAAATAAACAACACAAGCCTAATTCGTACAAACATTAATATTTCCAACAATTTCTTTTAGTTAAAAGTTAATTTATTTTCGTTTCATTACACTTTGTTAAAGAGCAAAACAGACCACATAAATGGCTCGTCAAACAAGCATTTTGTTTCTGTTTGTAAATAAACAACACAAGCATATTTCGTACAAACATTAATTTTTCCTTCAATTTCTTTTAATTAAAAGTTAATTTATTTTCGTTTTATTGCACTTTATAAAAGAGCGAAAAAGACCACACAAATGGCTTGTCAAACAAGCATTTTGATTCTGTTTGCAAATATACAACACAAGCATATTTCGTACAAACATTAGTTTTTACTTCAATTTCTTTTAATTTAAAGTTAATTTGTTTTCGTTTTTTGCACTTTTTAAAAGAGCAAAATAGTCCACACAAATGGCTTGTCAAACGCACATATTGTTTCAGTTTGCAAATAAACAACACAAGCCTAATTCGTACAAACATTAATATTTCCTACAATTTCTTTTAGTTAAAAGTTAATTTATTTTCGTTTCATTACACTTTATTAAAGAGCAAAATAGACCACACAAATGGCTTGTCAAACACACATTTTGATTCTGTTTGCAAATAAACAACACAAGCATATTTCGTACAAACATTAGTTTTTACTTCAATTTCTTTTAATTAAAAGTTAATTTGTTTTCGTTTTATTGCACTTTTTATTTCGTACAAACATTATTTTTTTTTCAATGAGTTCAGACGACAATTGCGCTCCAAAAATTTCGCTCGCTATTGTTTCAAACGGAGGAGAAAAAGGAAATTAATTTGGTATAAAGAGTGGTTTAACGAACAAACTGTTTTGGGCCAAACAATGCTGCTTAAAAAATTAGAATTTATGGCTGAAAAATATCTTAATGCTTCTTCTTCTACTTCTTTACTTAAATGATTACATTTAGCACTAGACACCACAAAAAGTTTGACAAATATCCAACATATCTGCAAAATATTAAAAATTTTTTTTTATTTTTACAAACATGCAAACGGCAACCACCCCAATTAACAGCACAATCGATTTGTCAAACATGTAAAATTTTGACATGTTTGCCAAGCCATTTGTGTGGCTTATTTGGCCCTTAATGAATGGCAAATTTAGTGCATTAAGACGTGAAAAATAACGTCGCGTAAGTTCCGCTGAAAATTATTTAAAGGCTACTTCTTCTAATTTTTTACTATAGTGATTACATTTACCACTAGACACCACAAAAAGTTTGACGAATACCAAACTTGTCTGCCAAAATTTGTTAATATTTTTACAAACATGCAAACAACAAAATTAACAACACGAAACGTTTGTGCAAACTTGAAATTGTTACGTGTTGCCAAACCAATTGTGTGGTTTATTTGGCCCTTAGTGAATGGCAAATTAAGTTAACTTAGGCCGAGAACAGACTGTGCAACACAACGAAACTTCCACTTCTAGTTGGTTTTGAGATTCATTTGAGTTTATGCAATAGACTCCTTTGAGAAACCGCACATGACGCAGGCATTGCGAAACCGGTCTGAACCGCAATAGAATTCAGTTGCGTTGAAACCCCGGCTTGCAGGAAATTCGTTTTTGTGTTTCATGTGCTCTGAAAAAAAAAAACTTGAAATGATTGTGATAATTTCCTCACATTGTGGTATAATTTTGTTTGCGAGATGTGTGGAAAACGATTGAAACTGGTTTCAAAGCAATAATTTAAAAAAGTGTTCTGGGCTTAATAAGTTAAAAGTAACGTCGTGTTAGTGGCAGCCATTTTAAGCTTTGGATAATTCCGCTCTTTCTAACACACCAACCGAAAGCCGTGCGTCAAGTGTTTTTCGGACTGTCAAAAATTCTAATACATATACAAAATTTACAACGCAAACCCAAATAACGCTGCGTCAACGCTTTACAATTGAAACAAATCTGAATCAGACTGAAAGTTAAGTAAGTCATCTTCAGGAATTGCATTTTTTAGATCCAATTTTCAAAAATTTTGCTTTGAAATTGCATTTGTATCCAGATTATGAAAGTATAGTTTTGCAATTTCTGTATTTTTATCTTGTTTTTCATCTTCTTCTTTTTATATTTAATTTATTAATACAAATACACCTACAGCCTTCAACTTCAACTTAAAAAGTGGGATAATAACGAAATAAAACAGAATTGCAGATTACATGAAACTGAGTAACCCTCTCCAACCTTCCCACCCTTCTCACCCCTCTCACCAATAAACACAAGAATGGCTGCAACAAAAATTGCAAGTCTGGACTTTGACTAATGAAGTTGGCTGCTGTTGTTAAAAATTAAGTGCAATTTAGCTATTTTTAGGACAATAAAGCGTTTTTTTCTGCATTTTATTTGTTTTGTGATTTCATTATTGATATTAAAGATTTAAGATTATTTTATACCAGATACAACGATGACGCTCTTATATCAACGTTAAATCCAGGCGCTAGAAAATGTGGCGCTTGAAGCGCTGATTTAGATTGGTATGTAACAGACAATGCACATGGAGACTTTTACGACGTTATGTAAACATGAGGAAAAAAGTAATTTTGGCAGAACATGCTTCCAGTACTTTGGGAAATTCTCCTTCTTCGTTTATTTAAATTTGTTTTGATTGTTCAAAAGAAAACGAAAAATTATAATTTTTTTATAATTTCGGATAACAGAGGCAATGCCGGATAAAAGAGGCAATATAAATCAATGCAAAAAAATTTTTTATTTTCCAGTTAATTGAAGCTGCCGGTTAATCAAATGACGAATAATCAGGGCCATACAGTATGGCCCATACTGTAAATAAAAAAAAAGACATGCAACCAAAAATCATCGTATGAACGCAAAGAGATTTTGGAAGTTGCTTTAAAAGGGAATCAAGATAAAACGACGTCGTAAAAGCCCTCATGTGAATTGAGTGTAAGAAGTTTTCCATGACTTTTTTTTTAACCGGAAGCAGTTAAATCAATATAAGATCGTGATTTTCTGTCGCTATTTGTCTTGAAGTCTTTTGTTTATGAAAAGCAGTGCGTCATTATACTGTCATTGATGAGCTTTAGGGTATCCAGAGTCCCCTGAGAGTTGGCTAAAAGTAAAAAACAAACTCGCTTTTTTTTAAACTAATTCTTCAATGGAACCATATTTAACAATTATCTATGTACATATATATAAATCGGCTAAGGCAAAACAGTTAAGAACACTTTCCTCCTCTGTATGTCAACCGATTTAAGCAAAATATACACCATTTGAGAGGTATTTACTCAAAGAAGTGCACAATATATATTTTATTAAAATCTGTTCAAGAATTTCAGAGTTACACTCAATTTACATGGTGAATTTTATGACGTCCAATTTTGGACGTCATTTTTTTGTTTGGTTGCAAGCGGTGTAGAGAAGAAAGAGGGTTAGAAAAATAGACATGATTTCTCTTTTCTCTTCCTCTTTCTTCTCTACTCCGCTTGCTATAAAACAAAAAATGACGTCTAAAATTGGACGTCATAAAATTCATCATGCAAATTGAGTTTTATAAGCGTTCAAAATTGCTACACAACACAAATGCAAAATTAATAAATAAAAATTTATTTTCAATTATCAAATAAAAAAAAAATTAGGGTGATCGATTATTCGACATTTTTCAGAAACCGGTTTCCGAATATTTCGATTATATAATCTTATATAAAAAATAAGACCAGGCACAGCAGTTAAGAACGCTTTATTTCTTTGTTTGTCAACCGTACCTCTATAGGAACACAAAAAGGGAAATACGGGAAACTAAATTTCTTTTTTTTTACTTTGCTCTGCTTCATGTGATCATTTTTAATTTATATAATTTATAGGTGTAGGGTCCTGAGTGAGTGATAACCTACAAGATAAAAAATGCTGGTATTTTTTGTTTTTTATCTGGAACTTTTTGAATTTTCGTTAATATTCGAGCTATAAAGATAAAATTATTCATTTAACTGGGTGAACAAGGACATGTAAGTGGAGCTTTTTGGTACTTTTTCGACAACAGCTGGTACTTTCATTAATTTTCGTTAATATTAGACATAGAAACATAAAATTAAACGTGCAACGTCCTGAGTGGATGACAATATAAAAAGGAGACTTTTTGATACTTTTTTGTTTTTCAATTGGTATTTTTAATACTGAACTTACAAAATTAAATTAACTCACGTAGAAGTTAAAATATGAACTGCAGGTTGGTCCCTCGCCAAATCGATCCACTTTGAGGGAAAAATAAATGCTCGAAACATATTAACAAAAAAAATTGTGGTCAAAAGGCGAATTCATGTACACGGTCGAAGCAATACTACAACAATACAAAAACAAAAGAAACAACAGGGGATGTTTGCATTGCATTGATAGTGCTACGGTTCAAAACGTCAACCATTTGTTCGAACTGTCAAAGTCACCAGGCCTATCGCTGCCATTTTTAGTGAATTCGCCTTGTCTGTCCCAAAGTGAACCAAAGAAGTTATTGATGCATACACTATGCATCGTTAAACTTGATGATACATTTTTAACTTTGACTGCAAAGTATTATAATGTTTCGGTATTCAGCCTTACAGATGATTTGAATTCCTTCTCTTTTTTCTTGCTACCCTGTATAAAAGTCTTTAAGCATATTTGCTTAAGAAAAACCTCATAAAAATAAAAACTCTGGCGTCTCATATGAGAAGTTGAAGATGGCAATAAATTTTTATTATTCTTTTGTTAAATACGTCAAAACATTTTTTTAATGGCCTAGAATACATTCTTATACAAAATTGTATTTATTGCTTGAAAACGACTTTATTATTTATATAAACGAACAAGATGTGAAGATTAGAATTTAATAAATTGGACCAGATAATAATCATTTGGAAAAGGCGTCTTAAAGTTGGCTTTAAAAAAAATATGATTTAAAATTGCTAATAAAATCGTTTGTGTTTTATTCGAAATCCTTAGCATCGTTGTCAGATTTTCTTTTTGTGTCACAAACTGCTTAAAATAAAAAACGTAATGGAAATAAAGGAAGATTATTTCAAAGATACAGTCGAGCTACAATTTTCCAGTATGTTTGGGAAATCAGTTTTCTTTTGTTAAAATTTTGTTGGTTAATTATTTCCTGTCCTAAAATTCCGGCAAATATAAGAAAACAAATTACCCTCAAATTGACTAGTTTCCCACAAAAAAAGCAAAGACTCCTCACAACCAGCGTTTCCATTGGAAATTTTCCAAAAGGGTCACAAAAAGGGTATTTTCTAAACAAAAGGGGTCATAAAAAGAAGGTTTTTAAAGTAAAAAAGGTTAATTTTTTTATTGGGTGATTTTTTAGCTATTATCTTTTTGGCAACACTGGTTTAAACAGCTGACGCACGTTTCGTGTTTTGTTTCACTGTCAAACATCTTCAGTTTGGTCTATAATTTAACCATGAATCGTCTTACAAACGAACAACGCTTGCAAATTATTGAATTTTATTATCAAAATGCGGGCTCTGTTAAGAAAGTTCATCGCGCGCTTCTTGTGTTTTTGGCTCAATGGGTACGTAAATAAGCAGAATTGTCGATTTTGGAGTGAAGATTAGCCAGAAGCATTGCAAGAGCTACCAATGCATCCAGATAAAGTCACAGTTTGGTACGGCTTATGGGCTGGTGGCATCATTGGACCGTACTTCTTCAAAGATGATGCGAATCGTAACGTAACTGTGAATGCTGAGCGCTACCGTGAGATGATATCCAACTTTTTTTTGACCCAAATGCAAGAGCTTGACTTGCATGACATGTGGTTTCAACACGACGGTGACACATGCCCCACAGCACGCTTAACAATGGACTTATTGAGAGGCGAGTTCGGTGAACATTTTATTTTACGTTCGGGACCGGTCAATTGGCCGCCTAGATCATGCGATTTAACGCCTTTAGACTATTTTTTGTGGGGCTATGTTAAAGCTCATGTCTATACACACATGCCCGCTTCAATTGACGCATTGGAAGACAACATTGAAGCATTTATTCATGAGATACCGGGCGAAATGTTGCAAAGAGTATGCCAAAATTGGACTAAACGGATGGACCATTTGAGGCGCAGTCACGGTCAACATTTGCATGAAATAATCTTCAAACATTAATTTATATGGACCGTACTATCGATTCAAATAAAGATTTCATGCATTTTTCTGAATTTTATGTTTTTTTTTTTTAACTTTCCTATAGCTCTTAAAAAATCACCCATTATATCGGGAATGATGCTGGTGTTTTTAATGGAAATTCTATAAGGGGTTTAATGGGGAAGTAAATCAATCATATTAAAATGATCCTTCTAATTCCACTATTGGCTTATTTCAAGTACGAATTCGGGATTGAATAAAATTTATAGTACTTGCATCAAGCTCATTTTGAAATTAAATCATTCGTAGTTTTACTTAAATCAATCTCATTTTCGAATTATTTCAAGTATGAGTTCGGGATTTAACATGGATAAGTTAAGCTTTTCGCCATTGAAAATCGGTACTTGAATCAATCTTTCTGTACTTGATTCAAGAAAATCCGTACTATTAATGCCGCTTCGGATGGATTTGAGTACGAATAGATTGATTTTTCTTTTGAGTGTATAATTCATGTTCCAGTAAAGTAAGATCAAAATGATATTTATATTAAAAAAGCACTATGAATCACGTTGAATGAAAGTTATTTCAAGTTGTAACAATGGGAATTTCATGTCGAATCAGTTTGGTTTGTGTTATAAGAATTATTGTGATTCTACTTAAAATTATTAAATTTTGTTTCACTTTTGTTGTATTTCCTGCTTTTGTTAACAGAAGGTCTCACATTTATAAGCAGGGAAACTATAAATATGCAACTGCATGTTACCTTTCAGATGTCACTAAAAAGTCAGATTGAGTTTAACATTAAAGTGAGCATATCACAAATAGAGGTCGCAATTGTAAAGAACGGTTGCTAAAGTGACTAACTTCTAAATAAAGTTTGCGAACTGAAAATGTTCCGTGTTTATTTAATTTTATTTTATTAAAGTTGCAAGAAAATAACACAAGAGGTTTACATATTATAAAGGAAATAAACCAAAAAAACGTTATTGAAAAGGCAGTAACGAAACACTTTTTTATATAAAATTATTTAAAAAAGATTTTTATCGTTGACCTGTACTGGTAATTCATAAAGTATTCCACCAAGCCTCCAACTAAAAACCGTATTGGTGAGGCGAAATCTGGTGTTAATTCTTAACGTTTGTAAACAAAACTTGATCGTTATCGGCAGTCGCTTAAATCAGTACAATATGCCACCTGGAATCCACATAAATATCTTCACGGAATAAACTCTATGTAAAACTTCAACATTTGCATTTTTAATTTTAATTGAATAATGCAATAATTTAAACAATTATCTTTTTAACAGTCACATTCATTTAAAACGTTTCTTTTTTTTGTTGTTATTTTTAAGCTTTAAACATTTTTTTATTTTGCACTTAATTCACATTAAACTTTTTAAGCAAAAACTACTTATTTTAATTGAGATTTATTACATGTTTACGTCATGTTTTTGTTCACACATACAAGCAAATATATGTTTGTATGTTTTTATAAAAAACTTAGACACAGTTAACTTTTTATTTGCGCACTTTTCGCTTAACAACAACATATACAAAATGCACACCAGGGTTTCTACTTTCCCGCAAACGTTAGGAACAAACCCGTTTTCTTTTTGTGCCGGAAAATCATATTTTAAAACATGAACATATCAGGTTGATCAAACTTAAGGGATCCGTGGTTCATCTTATGTTTTCGTGATAAGGTTCAGGTTTTCATTCTCGTAGGATTGAGAAAATGACAAGCAGATATTAGCAATGAGTAGTGAAAAAGTGAGTAGAGCTAAATCATGACTCATAAATTCTTGCACTTATACGCACTCATACCCTGCAAATAAAATTGGACCACCTGATCCATTTTGATAAAATGGACTTCTCCATGGACTGGTCCGATGTAATGCAAGCATGGACCATGTCATTGTTAAAAAGTGTTTGTAGTGAGACGACATGTCTTCGTTTTTTAACGACATGCCTTCGTTTTTAAACGACTTCAAAACTAATCCTCTTGTGTACACCATGGAGTTGTTTTAAAACTACTCCTTAGTGGTCCAAAGGTTGGTTATATGGTCCTCTCCTAGGACATCGTAATGTTAAATAGACCAGGTTTTTTCCATACGTTTGGGTTAGTTTTGGACTAGTCCTGGTCCCTTGTGTACTACTCTTTACACGCGTGTTTTGACTGGTCCTATTATTTGCAGGGTACTTATTCCAATGTTATTCAAACTCATATTCACTCAAAAGTTTCATTTTATTCTTCGTACTCATACTTAAGGCTAGATTACACTATTATACTTTGTATTAATACATGTCAAAATCGCAAGTAATATGACAAAGTGTGATAGTGTGAATGCAATGTGTCACGAAATTGACAAGTATTAAGAAAAAAGTTTGACATCCCATACGACTTCATCGTTTTTTGAAAAATTTCTAAACAATAATACTTTTCATTCGATCAGGGTTGCATTTTATTTCATGTGTGAGTGTTTATACTTTGTGTGATGGTCTGAACACAAACTGTCATGTTACGTTAGATTTTTTGACAGTCGCAACAAAACTCATTAGATTTCTATCTCACAAAGTATTATGGAATACGTAAGACTTGTGAGATAGTGTAATCTAGGCTTTAGCAACATTTGTAGTGTTTGATTTAGAATCTACTCAACTCAATGTGTATAGGCGAAGCAAAATGCGAGGCTGCCAGATTTGTCCCCGAAATAGCAAAGTGACGATTTGGCAATTACAGTTTACTAAAGTTACATGTATGAAGTGGACGATTTTTCGGCAAATTTATCTGGCAGCGCTGATTATAATAATTATTAAGTTGTGTGTTTTCTCTGTTGTGTTAAAACGGTAAATGGATGAGCTAAATGATTTGAATCATTGTGAGTATTGTAAGTATTTTCTTGAAATTATAAATCAAGCTGAGGTCATTTATGAGTATGCGTATAATTTCGACGTCGCACTCATAAATATTGCTCTTGTGAGTATGAGTGAATCAGAGTAGTTAAGTTGAAATGACCCAGCGGGAAAACTCAGATGACCTTCTTACTTCAGGTCTTTTTAAAGGCCTGCTTAAAAAATTTTTTGATTTAATTACTATTCTTACGTAACTGCAAAAGAATGCCTCATAGAAGGCCTCCACACTCGCTACTATAAGAAGCGAGAAAAGAAGGAGTAACATTTTTTGTTTTGTTTTTTTGCACAAGCAAAAGCAAAAGAATTCAGATCCCTTTACAAAAACAAAGTAACATATGTGGTAGTATTCAAGGCGTAAAATAGCATTAAAAATAAAAAGAATAATTTTGTTTGCTATGCGAGGTAGCTCCAAAAGCATTTTATTACTGATTTTATCAATACCAGGTGCCTTCTTAGTGTTTAAGTCACAAATAGCCTTTTCGATTTCTCTTAACTCAAATCTGAGGGGAATAGCTGCTCTAGCAGCAACAGGTGGTAACTCGACCGCAATATTGTGAGATATATTTGGTGTAAATACGTTTTTCAAGTGACTAACAAACAGATTTCCTTTTTCAAAACGTTTCTTGCCCAACTACCATTCAAGTTTCTTAATGGTGGCTTAGATATAACTGGCCTTTTTAGATTTCTAGCTGCACGCCATAATTAGTAGTCAGATTGTGGAGTTGCATCAAGTTCCTTAAGATATTTTTCTAGAGAATTCGTTTTCTGATTCTGCAGTAACTTTCTTAGGGTTTTTGTGCACTTTTTTAATAAAATCTTAAGTTGTGGGGATCTGTAAAGTTGCCACTCTCTTCGAACTCTCCTTTTTTCAGTCAAGAGCCGCTCGACATCTGAAGAATATATTTTATTATTTTAAATTTTTTTGGTGGTATCGCTGGAATGTTGAACAGCTAGTTTCAGAAAACTGTCAAAATTGTCAATAGAGCGATCTACATAATCCGGTGTACTGAGCGGAATATTTTCTGTGCAATGGGTACTGAGATATTTTTTATATTTTAACCAATTAATTTGCGTAGCTGTCGTCGCTATGTAACCAGTCGGAGGTACAATTCTATTGGGGTTCATTATAGTAACAATTGTAACCTCAAAATATTATGTAGTTGAATTCAAACGAAAATTCATTTTAAACAAATAAAAATTCATTTAAAAAACGGATAATTTACATTTCATTTAAAACAAATGATTTTTACATTAATTTTTAAATTTTTTATTTATTAAACAGCATATTCATTAAAATTGAATAGTTTTTACTTTAAAAAAATACATTTCAACCGACAAAAATCAAACTACATAACAAAATAAAAACGAAAAAACATTATTTTTGGTAGTTTGTTTTTTGAATAACAAACATAAATGTTAAAAAATTAAATTATTCGTAAAATACCCAGCGGTAAATATTGAAAGGACCGCAAGAGGCAGGCCTTTTTGAAGGCCTCTATACTCCTTTCTAAAAGATTCGCTTCGCATGATATCCTGCCTTCAGAAGTATGCCTTTTAGAAGGTATAAACTTCTTTTTAAAAGACCTTCTGAAATATTCAGTACACATTCGCTACTCCCTTCTTTGAGAAGGGAGAAAGGAAGGTGTTCAGTTTTATTTACTTTTTATTTTTCGTGACCTTCCTTATTTTTTGGGAAGGGATCGAAGTTGTTTTTAAAGGAAGTGTGGAAGGCCTTGCGCCCAATGACAACCTGTGTAAAAAATAAATAAGTATGGAAAGCGGCGAGAAGGGCTTCTGACTGCTAAATAAGGCCTTCTATTAGGCATATTTACTCATTCTAGTTGCCGCTGGGTAACTATATTTTTATTCAAATTTAACAGTACGAAAAACGAATTTAATAACCCACAATCAGTTACTGTAATAATTTTATAAGTGTAGGTGTGTGGTCGGAAGATAATTCTAGGGAGGCTTCAACATGAATCGTTTCTATGGGAATGTTTTTAACCACGCCGAAATCGATGACATCTGGTATTTTGTACTATCCTCAAAAATGGAAGGTTTCCTTAGTTACCATGATACCAAAGCCAGGTAAAGATCATACAAAAGATGAGTCTTATAGGCCTATTAGCTTATTATCAAATATGTCAAAGCTGTTTGAGAAATTATTAGTTTCAAAATTAACACCGATTTTAAGTGTAAATAGATGTATTCCAAACCATCAGTTCGGATTTAGAAGAAAACACAGCACAATCGAACAGACTCATCGAATAGTAAATGTCATAAGAAAAGCATTTGAAGAAAAGAAATATTGCTCAGCACTCTTCATCGATGTTTCGCAAGCTTTTGATAAAGTCTGGCATGAAGGCTTATTACATAAATTGAAGCAAAATTTACCAGCAAACACGCACAAGCTGCTAGAAAGCTACTTAGTCGGTCGTCAATTTATTATTAAAGAAGGAAATATCTTAAGTTCACCTCAGCCCATTGCCGCTGGAGTCCCACAAGGCAGCATCCTGGGCCCCCTATTATACTTAATTTATACTTCGGACATGCCAACAAGCAACTATACACAAACTTCAACATTTGCAGACGATACAGCTTTTCTAAGCGTCCACGAAAATCGTTATGAAGCATCGCGTTACTTACAGCATCATGCATTTCAACTAGAAATATGGTTACGACAATGGAGGATAATGGTCAATGAGCAAAAATGCGTACATATAACATTCACTTTGCGCCGGGAATCTTGCCCCCTATTACAATCAATAATGAAATAATTCCTCAACATTCGCATGTAAAATATCTCGGTATACATCTGGATCGGCGATTAACGTGGAAATGCCATATAGAGGCAAAATTAACTCAAATGAAACTAAAAGCCATTCATATTCATTGGCTTATTGGAAGAAATTCTATCCTTAGTCTCGATTGCAAGCTTCTACTTTACAACTCTATCTTAAAGCCTATCTGGTGCCACGGTATTCAACTATGGGGCACTGCCTCGGCCTCTAATATCGACAAAATTCAAAGGCGCCAAAATAAACTTCTTCGAATAATCACAGCAGCTCCCTGGTATGTTAAAAACTCAAACATTCATAAGGATCTCAATGTGCCATTAGTTAAAACTATGATTACAAAATATGCTATAAAATATTTAAAAAGGCTTGAACAACACCCAAATCCACTAGCTCGAAATATTTTAAATCATGGCGGCCAAACTCGCTTAAGAAGAAGAGACACTGCAGCACTTACCCAATTAGATGAGCGATAAAAACCTACATATTTAAGTGAACAGAACCCGTGATGAAGAAAATTTTGTCTGGCACTGGCAGGACATAAAATAACGTATTAGGTTAAGATTTGATTAATTATTGTTAGTTCATATTTAATACAGTAGTTTTGACTTAGCTGCAAGATCTCCTTTGCACGATTTTTTGTGCAGGTAAATCAAAAATGCAGTTATCTTAAATGCATTTACCTGTCTTAATGTGCAGGTACACAATTGTGATTTCCTGCACAAAAGTGCACCTAAAGTAAAGTGTTTGATTTAAAAGTAGAATAAATAAAAACATAACTTTATATTTTATTAAAACTTTATTTTAATCCAGCTAGCATTTTCAATCGTCTAGGAGCTTACTGGGAATCTCACAGTGTCTTTTTGATCGTCGACGAGCTCATTTTTCAATTGCAGACTATTCCTCGCAAGGGAGAAACTGTTACACTTACTGATTCGTATGCGAGATTCTTCCATAACGCAGCGAAAAACACTTATATTAATCGTAAAGGCAATCGTTTATGGTGTATGTTGAGATTATCTAACGAGTTTTTTAAAAAGCATGCCAAGAGTCGTATGAGACTCATGTAGGTATTATTCTACAACTCGTGCAATGCTCAGCCGTATGACTTAGCTACCTAAATAAGGGCATCAGGCGTATTTTTCATGCCAAAACTTCTAATTTTCATACAATTTCTATAAAACAAACCTTAAGATCGCGAAATCAACACCATCCTGTCGGAAAATCCTTTTTTACAGATCCTTAGGCCGGTTTGTTTTATTAAAATTGTATTGGACATATCATTTTCATACTTTAAAAACGTTCTTATTTAGGTAGTTCAGAAATTGTTATACGACTCTTACAGAGAGTCCCAAAAAAAAACAAGAAATTAAAAAAAGATTTAGACGTTTTTGTTACTCGTCAGATAATCATCAGAAGATTTTTTAGGAGTTGTATTTTAAACATAATCGTCTAACAAACAGCCTATTCTAGATGGGAAATAACAGATCATTTTATACATGTACATATGTATGTATGTTTATTTAATATAAAAGAAACATTAACAAAAACAATGATAATTCACAAAGAACCTAAAACATAAAAAAAACAAAATAATTTCGATTTATATTTTTATAAACAGCTTAAATTGGATATGTATGTGATAAAGTGGCAACCATATATTTTTATGTGTGCAGCTAACTTTGATATTTTGTATGAAAATATTTTAACTGCCTGTTTGTAGAACGCGAGCACAAATGTGACTCGCTTAACTTACATTTAAAACAAAAACAAAAACAGGCTGTAAAGCTGCCCAAAAATATGAAAAATGTGCAGGTATACAAAATGCACGTAAACAAGGATTTTGAAGAATAATTCCAGAAAATATTTATTTTGGGCAGTTAAGTCAAAGTGTAGCTAACTTTAATTTTTTGTATGAAAATAATTTTAAAATGCCAAAAATTTTGTGCTTTTATCTTAAATGTGCAGGTATAGAAAGTGCACTTAAAAAAGGAATTTGTATGGAATTAGAAAGAATAATTCCAAAAATTATCAATTTTGTGCAGTTAAGTCAAAAGTGCACGTAAGCAAAAGGCAGTTAAGTCAAAACTACTGTATATGAAGATTCAATAAAAAATAATGACAAAAAAAAAACATACATATGTGGTAAATCATTTTAGTTGATGTTGAAAAGAGAAGAGTAAAATTTTTTGTTTTGTTTTTTTTTTCGCCAAAGCGAAAGAATTCAGATCCCGTTATAAAAACAAAGTAGGTGCATATTAAAATACAAAATAAAAACAATAATGTAAATCATTTTAGTTGAGTTTTTTTCATTAAGGAAGATATGTATGTAGGTACTTGTGCTTAAAAGTTTTATTTTATTATAAACTTTTATTTGCAATCTATTTTACAATATTTAGCAAATTTGATTATTTCAATAAAAAAATAGGTATCACATGTTTTATTAAACTACAATAAGCTTAATAAAATATATAAACGTACGTTTGTAAAATAGGTAAACATATACATATAAACAGTTCAATAACAAGATAACCTTTTTGCTAAGGCCTTTTAACATCCATTCTCTGGAAAGCCTTCTAAGAGCCATTTATTTGAAGGCCTTTAAGAAGCTCTGGGTAAGAAAGGAAAGCGGAAGGCCTTCTCCACAATGACAACACGTGTAAAAAAGATATGAGTATGGAATGGAGCGAGAAGGCCTTGTTTATCCAAAAGAAGGGGTACAGAGGCCTTCTGGAAGGCCTCCGTACTCCTTCTTTTTCCCGCTGGGGATTTCTAAGCATTATACTTACAATTGCATGAGTCAGTATGAGTAGCGAAAAAACGATTCATATCTGGTCTCTGATGACAAGTAAAAAAATAAAACGGCAATAACTTTATATTTTATAATTTAAACAAAGTTACTCCATTCACTTTTTTTAAGCTCTTTAACAGTTTGCAAACTGTTCAGTGTTGTAAAACAGGCATTTGAGTTTTCACAACACTTAAAACAGATTTCGATTCTTTCAGTATCGTCTGATAGAATTAGAAATAAGACCACTATCGAAATGGGTTTTGAATCAAAAACAATTTCGATTACGACTATCAGAATTACCGCCCAGTATTAAAAAACATTGCGGTTTAAAGCGTGTTAAAGTCTATTTTAAGTGTACGCGTTTTATGAGACCTACAGTGGCTCTCGTCTTATTTCGTGCAGCTTTAAAATGCAAATTTTAACGATCACAACAAGAAAACTGAAGATGTTATAAAAAATACTTAAATTAAATGCTCAATTTTCAATCATATTTTGAAGCATATGCAATTTAAAGTAATTTAAAGAAAGCTAACAGCCTGGCCCACGATGTCGACCGCTATCGTTCGGTTCCATTTTAATCGACAAACAGCTGATTTGTGTCTCTCATACAATTTTCAGGACGACAAGTCGTAACGTAAAAGTTTTTGTACAAACTTGCGGCCTACTAAGAAATACTATGCGAACAGAAATATCAAAATCGTTCACTACCGTTGTGATTGGCGCCAAACGCATTTTGTTGGATTTGTTTACTCATTCTTTGTATTCTGCGTTGTTTGTAGCATAGAGTTGTGTTTTTAAAGCTTAATTTAAATGTTTTAACGATTTCACTATGCAATTTGCAAAATTAGACAAGCCGGCCACATGGCGATTAAGCATAATTCGGAAACGCTGAATCCAATGGTGCCCACCGTTTTTCTGAAACAAAAAAAAACTAAAATTCCGCAATAAAATTTCCTTTAAAACTTAGTAAAACTATTTTTTAATATGAGCGAGCAGTCGCTTTAGAAATACATATATTTTTTTTGGAAAAAAAATAATTTTTTTTATCAAAATGTCGAAATTTTTGTTTTTTAAAAATTCGTAAAAGTTGGCAAATGCAGGCAGCTAAGCTAGGCTGGTGATAAGGGGCAAGTATGTATCCAGAAAATGTTAAGGACAAAAAACTTATTGAGGTCGGTCATATATTTTATCCCATTAGGGGCAACTCCTGGGCATTTATGGGACTTTTTCTTCAATATATCTCTAGTCTGCATTGAACATTTTGTATGGGAGCCCCCTTAAGCAATGGAGATAGCGCATAGGTATTTTAGAAATAAATGATTGAGATAAACAATAAAGTGGGGTTGGTCATACATTTTACCCATCTAGGGGTATGCCAGGCGCTGCAGCAGCCAAAAGTGTCTTGTCTAAAAAAAAGTGTCAATTTCGAGCACAGTGTTTTTATTTTCAAACTTGCTTTCGATTCGCGAAATAGAGGATAAAGTCATTTTGACAATAAATAAATGGATTACGTAAGAAACGTAAAACCTGTCGACGACAAATCGATAGTTAGTGGTTTTTAATCTTTGACCCAATTTTTTTTAGCCTAAAATAGCCTATGATAAGTTTTAATACCACTTAATACGAATTAAAATGCCCTTAATTGTTTATCCTCAAATTCCTTGAAATTTTAAAAGTTCTTCTCATGAGAATTCCCGGGTAATGTTTATTCGCATAGAAACCCTAATGCACACATAAAGTAAAGTCTTTCAAAATATGTATGTATGTACATACATAAGTACTAGGTATATACAAACATACACTTGTAGTTTTTAATTACATTTAACTTGTTTTAAGAATATTTGAAAAACTTAATTAACTAGATAAAACTTTAAGAATTATACTAAATATATTTTTTGATTTTAATTATGCTAATAAAAAAAGAAAAGTTTTAGAATGAGCATTTCTATTTTGCCTTTTTCTTCTCATGTTTTTTTAAGAAGTAATAAACCGTTAGAGAAAGAGCCATTCTTTGCAAAATACATACTTATAACCAAATCACAAAAGAATGTAATGACGATTGGAAAGAGTAAAAATATTGTTGAAATTTGTCGGGTTAAAAAAGAAAGAAAAAGAAAAGCAACAGCGTAACAAAATAAATGCAATTTTGTTGTTTAATTCAACTGGCTGAAATCTTTTTTTTTCAATTATTAGTTAAATTAAATTTCGTTCTAATTACTAATAATTAATGATGAGATTATTAAAGCAAATTCTGGCAAAAGTTCCTATAAAAGCAAATTTTGGAAAAAATTTCTTATAAAAGCAAATTTTGGAAAAAATTTCTTATAAAAGCAAATTTAGGCAAAATTGCCTATAAAAAGTAAATTTTGGCAAAATTTCCTATAAAAGCAAATTTGGGCAAAATTTCCTATAAAAGCAAATTCTGGCAAAATTTCCTATAAAAGCAAATTTGGGCAAAATTTCCTATAAAAGCAAATTTGGGCAAAATTTCCTATAAAAGCAAATTCTGGCAAAATTTCCTATAAAAGCAAATTCGGGCAAAATTTCCTATAAAAGCATATTTTAGCAAAATTTCGTATTATAAGTAATTTTTGGCAAAATTTCCTATTAAAAGTAATTTTTGGCAAAATTTCATATAAAAGCAAATTTTAGCAAAACTTCCTATAAAAAGTAAATTTTGGCAAAATTTCCTATAAAAAGTAATTTTTAGCAGAATTTGCTATACAAAGTAGATTTTATAAAAATAAAATTTTTGGCAAAATTTCCTATAAAAAGTAAATTATGGAAAGTTTCCTATAAAAAATATGTAAAAAATATAAATAATGGGTGATTTTTTAAGAGCTATAGGAAAATTTAAAAAAAAAACACATAAAATTCAGAAAAATTCATGAAATCTTTATTTTAATCGATAGTACGGTCCATATAATTTAATGAAGATTATTTCATGCAAATGTTGACCGTGACTGCGAATCAAATGGTCCATCCGCTATTCCAATTTTGGCATACTCTTTCCAACACTTCGGCCGGTATCTCATGAATAAATGCTTCAATGTTGTCTTCCAATGCGTCAATTGAAGCGGGCATGTGTGTATGGACATGAGCTTTAACATAGCCCCACAAAAAATAGTCTCAAGGCGTTAAATCGCACGATCTAGGAAGCCAATTGGCCGGTCCCGAACGTGAAATAAAATGTTCACCGAACTCGCCTCTCAATAAGTCAAAGCTGTGTGGCATCGTCTTGTTGAAACCACATATCATGCAAGTAAAGCTCTTGCATTATGGGCAAAAAAAAGTTGGATATCATCTCACGGTAGCGCTCACCATTCACAGTTACGTTACAATTCGCATCATCTTTGAAGAAGTACGGTCCAATGATGCCACCAGCCCATAAACCGCACCAAACTGTGACTTTTTCTGGATGCATTGGTAGATCTTGCAATGATCTAGCTGATCTTCACTCCAAAATCGACAATTCTGCTTATTAACGTACTCATTGAGCCAAAAAAAACTGACCATAAAATGGAAGAAGCGCGCGATGAACTTTCTTAACAGAGCACGCATTTTGATAATAAAATTCAATAATTTGCAAGCGTTGTTCGCTTGTAAGACGATTCATGGTTAAATTATAGATCAAAATGAAGATGCTTGACAGTGAAACAAAACACGAAACGTGCGTCAGCTCTTTAAACCAGTGTTGCCAAAAAGATAATAGCTAAAAAATCACCGATATTAATATCGTTTTCAGTATCTTTAAAAATTGATTTATAATTAGCGAATCAACATGGTTCTTCTTTATCTTGACTTCCGCAACACAGAAAAAATTATTGGCAGTTTTTTTTTCAATTAATAGTGATTTTTGAATTTTAAAATAAATTTGATTACGTTCTTAATTGATTGAATTAAAAAAAAATTTTTTTTTTTCAATTAAAATTTTACTTGATTTTAAGCTTAATTTTAATTATAAGTTTAATTGAATCAATCAACTCGGTTGTTTGAATTGAACACTTTGTTGCTTTCTCCTTGTTGCTATCCTCCCTCATCAACAGTTTGCGAAAAATGTTACAAGTGCAACCAACATCTTATAAATTTATTGTCTTTGCCCTTACATGTGCATACACACAGTAAGCGTCGCGTGCAAAAAAAAACTATCAACAAGTAAAAACTGAACTGAACTTTGTTATAGACGAATTACAATTATGACCACCAACAATGTCAATAATGAGCCTACATACATGTGTATATTATGCGTAAAATAAAAAATCGCCTTGTGGCTGACCACATTGTTGACGGTGGTTATGTTCGCAATCGAAATTTGGTGTTTATTTGCTTTGGTTGTTAATTCTTGAATTATTTTTGGCGTCATTTCATGTTGTGCGTTTAAAGTGAATAGGTGAAAATAAGTACAGCCAAATTACACAACAAAAATAGTTTTTTGTTTTCAATCTTGAATACCCTGAAGAATCAGAGTTATTCTACAATTTTATACAAAGTTGTATGTATGAAATTCCTCTGTCAAAAAAATCTCCCAAAATTTGTACAATTAAGCATGAGCTATTACAATTAAACAAATAAAACAAGTTATTTTTAAACCAAATTTAAATAAAACATATATTTTAAATATTATTATTTTGCTTCATTTAACCATCAACTGAATTGATTTAACAAACTTATTCAATTAACTATTTGTTTGATTGAATAATTTGCGTAATTGAATTAAGATTGTATTTAAAATACACTGTTTAATTAATTCAACTAAAAATTTAATCAATTTAATGCAAAAATTCAATCACTGTTTTAATCAATACAATTATTAAAATAATTAATTTTCTGTATTGTTATCAATTACGTTTGTAATTCATTCAATTAAAATATTGTTTTTTTTTTAAATTAATTTGTTAATTCATTCAATTAAAATATTGTTTAATATTAATAATTTTTCAATTATTGCTTGTTTCAATTATTTTGGTGATCAAACCGGTTTTTTACTTTTTTCTGTGAATATTTTATTTAATGCTATCACACTTTTTCTATGGATAGAGGTTTCTTCTAGGGTTGTATTTAATATCTGTCTTTTCTTTAATAACATATTTATATTTGCTTCGATTACAAATTGGGTTTGAGATATTAAAATTCGTCCTAAAGTTATAAAATTTGAATTGTTCCAATTCATTTTGAAGTATTTGTTTTTCATTCTGATAAAAAAAAAATTATGACTGAAATATATAAAAACAAGTAAGAAAGTATAGTCGGTCAAGCCCGACCACCCTAAACCACAGTATATAAAAACACATCAGGCTTATGTGTCCATATAAAAATGGATTTATCTATGTTTATAAACTTCATTAAAAACGATTTGAAAGTTTGTTAGAGGCAGAAATTGCCCCCTACCTCTCCTTGTGGTCCTATTTTTGAAAAACTGTATAGCTTATGCGTCCATATGGATATGGATCTATCTATGTTTTAAATTTCATTAATATCGATTTGAGAGGCATAAATGGCCCCTATTTCGCTTCGTGGTCCTATTTTTTAAAAAATGCATACCTTTTGTTTCCATATAGATACGGTTCTATCTATGTTTTAAATTTCATTAAAATCGGTTTGATAGTTTCTGAGAGGATGCAATTTCCCCTTATCTTCCCTCGTGATCCTACGATTCGGCCCATTTTCAATAGGCTCGGTCCTTGTGCCAATAAGAATCATGTCCCAAATTTTATCAAATTATCTCCAAAATTGCGACCTGTAGTGATTCTGAGTCGATCGGTAAACTTAAAGGTGGGTCTAGGACCAATATTTAAAGGTATTACACACATCAGCACAAACGCATAATACCGTCGCCACTATTGTGGTGTGGGTATAAATATTAATATCGTTTTCAGTATCTTTAAAATTTGATTTATATAAATGTAAATTTTGGCAAAATTTCCTATAAAATGTAAATTTTGGCAAAATTTCCTATAAAAAGTAAATTTTGGCAAAATTTCCTGTAAAAAGTAAATTTTGGCAAAACTTTTTTACTAACTAACCAGGCTGGATTAAACAAAGTTAAATGTGAGGTTTCCACATTCAATTGCCTGAATTGTGGAAACAGCACATTATCGAATCGAATCGAAAGATTCTTTTTTAAGTTAGAAAAATTTTTATTGCAAAGAAATAAATTTGGATTTCAAAGCAAATAACGATGTTGTGATCATAATGCTCTTACACAATTTGTTCCTTGCACACGGCGAACAAAATTTTGACATTTGTTTCGCGTACTTCTATTTCGCGTCTAAGACGCGCCATCTTATCTTTTACGAAAGCCTATCTTAGACTCAAAAACGAGTACAAGAATTCCAATACACACGTACAAAATATATCCCTTCCTTGACAGTCGGATAAAAAAACCACTCTCTTTCCAAAATATTTCAAGAAGCTGTCTATAAAAAAAATTAACAAATTTCCATAGCACTTTAAAATTAATTTGATTAAATTAAAAGCCCATTCAGACATTAATTTAGTTCATATATAATTAAATAAAAGGACCCTTGACTTTTATCAGAAACACAAAAAAACTTTCCCCACCCCAAATATGCATTCATTTAAAACCACAGAGACAAAGTCATCGCTGTTGTCGTCAATGTTGTAATTTGCATTTACAGTGACATCATTACACCTAATGTCAACTATTTTGTTATTATTCTATAGAAAGGAAGAGAAAAAAGTGGAAAAATAATAATTTTTTTATTTTAATTTTGACATACTATTTTATTTAGTTTATGCTTTTGACATGTGTGTCACAGTGTTGCCAAAGAGTCGATTTTATAAAGTGTTGAAATGCACAAATTGTGCTAAGCTTTACTTTATTTTATTTGGTCCAAACAATAAATTGTGGGTCCTGGCCTGATTAATAAATGATTTCCAAGCTCATCGGTCTTGTACGAGCTGCCTGCAGTTTGTTATTTCAAGGATTTTCTTTAAATTTGCCTGGTTTTGTTGTATTTTTGTACAACAACTTCTAGTAATTTTACCACTGTGTTGGATATTGTCAAAGTCATGCTTAATCGGAAAATAGAGGTATTGGTTGGGGACCTTTAAATCGGTTATATGATCTTGATTATGCTGATGGTATTTGCCTTCTCTCTCACCGTTACTCCGTGGAGATGCAATTGCTACGTCTTACGGAGATGGCTTAGAACGCTGGTACTTAAGATTAATATTGATTGGAAAAACTAAAGTGATGCGAATAAACACAGAAAACTCAAACACCCTTATAATTGAAAATGCAACTCTGGAGAGCTGTAATCACAACATCAGGCAATTCGGGTGCAGATATTGACAATCAAATAAATTGAGCGACTCAAGCCTATAGCCAACTTAATAAGCTATGGAACTCTTTAACTCTGTCTCTCTCTCTCTCTCGCCGTATTTAAACTAAATATCTTCAACTCCAACGTCCGATCTATATTATTTTACGGATGCGAAACGTGGAGTTTGGCCCCTCTCGTGCCTGCCCTGCAAGTTCTTCTAAACAAATGCCTTGCCTAACTTCTATCCAATAAGACATCGGTTTCAAAAGTGAAACCCTCTATAAATATAAAAAAAAAGAAAATAAAAAACTTTTAGATATTTTGGGACGAAAAAATGTAAGTCCTAAACAGAGTTTTATTAATGACGGCGAAATTAGATTTCCTTTATTAGACGGAAAGAATAAATTCCCGTAAAGGGTTTTATTTTATATATGTATGTATGTAATGGGGTTTTTAACAAGAACTTTGTTTTTTAATTGTGCCAACACCAACAACATGACAGTTTTGACATTTAGTTTTTTGACGTATTCGTCGATTTCGCTCCAAAATCGTATTAAAATAATTAAAATCCACTATGACAATGGTGGTTCTGTTAAAGTTACATTTCGTAAACTTCGTGATATTTTCGGACAGCATAATCGTTCTTCTGAGACCTCTATAAAAAATTTGAGTCGACAGGCTCGATACAAAATGTGGCAACATTAACAGGACGGTGCCACTTGTCACAAAGCTATTGAAACGATAAATTTATTGCACACCAAATTTCCTTTTCATTAAATGTAAACAGTCGCTGTCAAACAAACTCAAAAAGCGAAAAGTTGTACACAAATTTTCGTTTTTTTTCTGGACAGTTTTTTGTTTCGACTGGAGTTTTTTAAATCCTGGCTTTAAGCATTTTGTTTTATTTAAATCTTAATGCATTTTGACCTGACAAACTGCTATAACTACCACTGAAAAGGCTAAAAAGGCATCACTGGTGTGTAAGAGTGATACATTTTAAAAGAAACTTGCACACAGGCACAGATATATAATAAAGAACGACTTAGTGAGCGTAAGTAAAGCAAGTGAGAATAAACTATTTACTGCAGTTGCATCAACGAGTGATGCCACTTGAAAACAATTTAAATGTACTTCCACAAAATACATAGTAGGAGACTGACACAGAGAAGGGGGACATTGCATTTGAATATGCATTCCCATCACTAGCTACACAACGACCTTCACTGTGTTTTTATATCGTTTATAAATATGTGTCTTTAAATATGTTTTAACTTTGTTTTTTTCTTGCTGGCATTAGTTTACCTAAAATGTCAGTTCGCATGAAGCCAGTTAGAAAATGTAAGAGAGAGAGAGAGAGAAGGAGAGCAACAACAACCCCCACCCACTATGCCCATTTATTTAATTTTTGTAACTGTGAGAGTGCTGGTTCAAAAGTAATTCTTCATATGTGAAACGTGTGATAAGCAAGTGATGTACTGAGAAAAATAATGTAGAGAAATAAACAATTTTAAGAAAATTAAAAAAAAAAATTCTTATAAAAGTTTACAAAAGCCTTAAGATTTCTTTGTCAATTAAAATACAAAAAAAAAACTAAAAGAAATACCACTTTTTCTAGTGCCCGTTAATAAACTGAGCATAACATTAAGTGTACGGTACACACACAGACCCAGACTTTTTCAAGAAATTTACAAATATTATGTAGTGTTATCTTCAGGGAAACCAGAAATATGCAATTGCATGTTTTTCCTTGTGTGACTAATGAAGGCAGAAACAATATATTTATCCGTTTTAGAGCTTTTTATGAATTTTGGCATCGATTTGTTAGTGCATATTTTTGCATATTTTACCGTTTGGAGCATATTTTGGCATATTTTAGTTAAAAGAGCCTTTCTGCAGCATTTTTTAGGTTTATAGCGCATATATTGCCTTTTTAATGCATATTTTGATACATATTAAATTTTTTTAGATGCCTACAATAGCTTTTGCGGCAAATTAAAAAAAAACATTTTTTTTGAAAATCTACATTTAATTTTTAAGGCTCAGTTAGTCTTTACTTTCTGTTCTGTTACGAATCAGCTGATTTGTTTTTGTTATTAAAAAACCTGTGAAATTGATTAGTTTTTCTGTTCTGTTGCGGTTCAGTTTGTCAAAATCAAGAAATTGTTAAGTTATTGTAAGTGACAGCAAAATAAATAATAAAATATACATATTTTGTTGAAATAACAGCCAGTTCATGGATTTCGAACGTCATCGTTCGCATAGAAAATAACATTAAGAACAAAAACAAACTTCGAACAATGTTCGACTTTTGTTTTTGTTTTAAATGTTATTTTCTTTGCGAACGATGACGTTCGATATCGTTAAACAGGCAGTAACTATTTTTTGATTTTAAGAATTCATAAAATTTAATTTAATTTTTATTTAATTTCTTCAAATTTATTTGCATTAAAGTGATTGAAATGAAACAATTGACGGTGCAAAACTAATAAATTTGTCATAAATGGCTCATAAGTTGCTACAGAAAAAGTAACTATTCCAATTTCGAAACAGAACGGCACGGAACAGAAACAGAAAGTAAACACTAATTCTGCCTTTACTCTAAAATTGTAAGACAAAGCAGGTTGTCATTAAGGATAAATGTAATGCGATTTGTATCTAGACCAATCTTTTAGTATTCCGATCGACTCAGAAGCACTTTTTAAAGTGATCTAACGATGTCCATCCATTCGCCTGGCTCGTTGTCTGTCCATGTTAGCCTTTTGTGCAGAGTACAAGTTCCAATTTTGTAGATGATTTGATCAAATATGGACGAAGTCTATGCAAATGGTGAGAATCGGTCTATAATTTCTCATCCAAATTAGACTCTTTGGTCCACAAGCTATGTAATTACGATGGTATTTAAAATAAATTCATGCCAAAAATATTTTACTTCAAATTAAATTATTTTCGAATCGGTTCACATTTACTCAAAGCTCCGATCCTTAACTAGCTTTAAATTCCTTTTAAATGTTAACATTTGTTAACAATTTAGCGACCGTACCAAAATCCCTTTAAGACAAAAACCCATATGGATGTTAATATCTAGGTAATATTCGGCGCAAACATCTTTTATATGAGTTTTAACCTTTTTTAGGTTTTTTTTTAGATTTTGTTATTAAATAGTTGAATATTGTGTCTTCAACTGAGCAATTTTTAATTTTTACGTCATATTTTTACCATTTTTCAGGGCATATTTTCCAGTTTTTACTGCATATTTAATGCGCATAAAACATGTTTTTTAGAGCATATTTCTGGTTTCCCTGGTGATAATACATTTTATAGCGGAAAAATGTTCGTTAGCTTTAAATTTATTCATGTTTTATGGAGATCTATCTTTTAATTAATTCAAAGAGAATTTTTAAATATGAAAAACTATTTTATATACTGACTATAAATGCCTGAAATTTTCGTTATAAAACATTAAAATTGTAGTGGTTGTGTAGACATATATTACATTTTTATATTCTTAAGTGTTGTTTTAAGCAACGCTTCTCACTAGTATTGTTGTTGTTGCTTGGCAATTTTTACGACTGCAACATAAATAGCCTGGGTGCTTATGTTCATGGTTTGTTTTAGTAAAAACTTTTTTTAGCTTTTTTACGTTAAAACTGATTTTTGTTTTGTTTTGTAAATTTTATTTTTGAGGTCTTAACCAGACAAAAGGGCTCTAAGCACAACTGAAACGAACGAACATTAATACTCTGAACCGAACACAACGAAGTTTGTGGGTGTTCATGAGTACCAGAACGAAATGAAATTGGTTTATCTTATGTTGAGTTAGATTAGTACAGTATTTTTATTGTGTACGAAGATCACAAGCAGAGAAGCGATTTTAAAGAAATTTACTACACAAACATTTTTAGCGTTGGTGTTTTCCATATTTCTACCGTACAGAACACTTAAGTGCAGTATATAATGCTTAGTTTCGAACTGTGCTTTTTTTACGTTTTAAAATCTGAAAAATATTATACAAAAAGGTATTTTTTTACAAAAAGTACTACATTTTTTTTACTTAATAAAAAAAGAAATACCATGTAGCCAAAAAAAAAAATTCATTCCAATAGCAGTAGAGTATCTTCCTCTATTGACTCAATTCATCATCGTCGGAATGTGGATTGTGCTTCATTCTTCTATAGATTATACCACATTAAGTGTTCAGCTGAGATGGGCCAAGTCATCCCTGAGAAGCGGGTGCATGCCTGTACAACTCGCTTCTCTAAGATCACAGTCGTACGTTGTTGCACACTAAATACAAAATTCGTTTCTCGGTGGAACTAGCCGTATTTGAATTAGATTTTCGGCGGAATTCTTCCCAGTCGCCTACAATTTGAAATTAAATGTCACAAACACTTCAACCATTTCCTTCTCCGCATAACTTTTTTTCCTAATATCAACACAACGCATTGCATTAAAAGGGGACTCCCCTGAGTGTTGGCTCGAAGTAAGAAAAAGTACCTTTTTAGAAAACTGCCTTTTTAAAAGAAGTACCTTTTAAAAAAGTACCTTTTTAAAAGAAGTACCTTTTAAAAAAGTACCTTTTTAAAATATTATCTTTATAAAAAAGTATCTTTTTAAAGAAGTCCCATTTTAAAAAAGTACCTTTTAAAAAAGTACCTTTTAAAAAAGAACCTTTTAAAGAAAGTACCTTTTAAAAAAGAACCTTTTAAAAAAGAACCTATTAAAAAAGGACCTATTAAAAAAGTACCTTTTAAAAAAAGTACCTTTTTAAAAAAGTACCTTTTTAAAAAAGTACCTTTCAAAAAAAGTACCTTTTAAAAAAAAGTACCTTTTAAAAAAATTCCTATTGAAAAAAGTACCTTTTAAAAAAAAAAGTACCTTTTAAAGAAAGTACCTTTTAAAAAAAGTACCTTTTAAAAAAGTACCTTTTAAAAAAAGTACCTTTTGGAAAAACTACCTTTTAAAAAATTACTTTTCAAAAAAAGTACCTTTTAAAACAAGTACATACCTTTTAAAAAAGGACCTTTAAAAAAAGTACCTTTTAAAAAAAGTACATTTTAAAAAAGTACCTTTTAAAAAAAGTACCTTTTGGAAAAACTACCTTTTAAAAAATTACTTTTCAAAAAAAGTACCTTTTAAAACAAGTACCTTTTAAAAAAGGACCTTTAAAAAAAGTGCCTTTTAAAACAAGTATATTTTAAAAAAGTACATTTAAAAAATTACCTTTTAAAAAAAGAATGTTTTAAAAAAGTAACTTTTAAAAGAAGAATCTTTTTTGAAATAAGTTTATTTTTGAAAAAGCCCCTTAAAAAAATTTACTTCTACCAAAAAAAAACATGGAAAGTACATTTTAAAAATATTTACTTTTTTGCCAAAAATATATCCTTTTACAAAATTTTTTATGGTGTCTTTCTATTGTGCTATAAAATATTTTCGAAACCTTAAAAGAAATTCTAAAGAAAAATTTATTTTTAAAGTAAAGTACATAAATTTCAAAGTAATAGAGCTAAAACTTTTTTGATTAAAGTAACTGTTGAAAGAGTTTCTAGAGAAAAGAAAAGAAAAGTGGCTTAAAAAGCATTTTTACTTTATGAAACAAACCTTCAACACTTTCAAAGAGGAAAAGTTGTTCATGATTTTAAAAAGAAATTTAAAATAAAGAAGAAACATTTTAGTCTTTATTCATAACTTTATAAATAATAAAATTTCTACTTTAATTCTTCTTTATTTACAGGCTTTTGAAGAAAACAAGAAAATATTTTGTAACAAGTAACAACAACAACTGACAATAATGAAATCAAAAAGAACCGAAAGCTTTTGTAAGCCAATTGATAATTTGGAATAAATAAAAAAAAACTAAGAAAAAAAGAAAACCAGCCACTTTCAATCCCTCCAGTCGAACGGTCGTTATTCAGATTGACATCATTTCATGATGGCCTACGACAAGATGCATCAGTTAAATCACTCCAACATGTCAGTGCAACATTTACAGCAACTCCCACCACAGGCCCAAACTCTCTCCTCTTCACTGGCCATCGCCTGTTCAGAGTGGCTGAATGCCACAGAATGTGGTAATATCACATTTGCCATTGGCAAGCAGCGCTTTGCTACCGCCACCATGCCAGATGGCAGTGGCGGTGCGGGAGGAAATTCCACTCTTCCACCTGATAATCTCATGGAAATGGACCTTGAAATGGACGTTGACTGGCCTTTAGAGCGTGTAGTTTCAACAATAGTGCCAGTGTTTTTTGGAATTATTGGTTTTGCCGGTTTGCTGGGAAATGCTTTGGTCATTTTAGGTAAGTGCATTAGTGAGTACAAATGTTAAGAGAGGCGTTAGTGTGCGTGTGTTTATGTATTTGTTAAATACTGATTTTAGAAGTTAATGAATCTTCAAACGGAAACCGGATGTGTTGAAGCATTTTCTAATTAATTAATCCCTTTAAAATATTTAAAAGGAAATAAATATGAGGGATACAACTTTAAGGTTTTTTGTCTGCAAAGGTTTTTAATTAATTAAATTTTTTTCTTTTTTTGCTAAACCGTTCTGGCCACAACGGACTTGGGTAGAATATGTAGCAAAGTTAAATCGAAATTAAGCCTGTTAACGATAATATAAAGAACCATTTCCAATTGTATGGAGTATCTTAATAAAAGGTTTCTTGTTGTAAAACTGATTTTAAAACATACTTTTCGTAGAAAGTTTTTGGTTTCTTTAAAGATATTTTTTTCTACCCTCCATCATATTTTGTTTACCCTATACACCCTTTTTCAGTATAGTAAGGTTGTTATTCCATGTGAAACTTTTTTAGTATTCATCTAAGGCCTCATAAATTTTCTAAATTCTGGGTCCTTGAGGAGTTCTAAGTCAATTTATTCATGTCCGTCCGTCTGTCTGTCCGTCTACCTGTCTGTCTGTCCATCTGCTCACTTTCGAAAGACTCAAAAGACAGAAAAATATCAATGTCAAATTGCTTCTACTTATCCGAAGCCGTTTGGGGATTGAAATGCAGCACAATCGGTTCAGTAGAAAAAGATTTACGAACGAAGCTAAATGTGGAACAACCTCCCTAAAAAATGTATCTATTTGTTTAAAAAAAAACTAACAGAAGTTGGCAGCGAAATGCACCGAGTGTAATTATACTTTTGTACATATTCGTTGTATGTGACTAGAAATCATACCACACAATTTCTTAAAAATCGATCCATTATTTACCATAGGCGCCTTACATACTCCTCTCCTCGAAAACACTTTAGTTTGTCTAAGCCCGTAAAGAATAAAGTTATTGTAGTTAAATTTGCTCTGTCATAATTCCATAAGACTAGAAATAGCAACAGCAAATTTCAAGAAGATCGGTCCAAAATTTTCCATATAACAATAAATTAGTCTTTTTCGGAAGAGATTTGTGGATCGTTTTTAATTTTTATAATTCTTTGGGCACTAATGGGTGCTCTCCTCAACTGTCTGTAGACCAAATTCAAAACTTAAACTCAAAAACGTGTCTTTAATTTCAAACCGAAATTTTTGTCTTATGTCGTTGCTTGGCAGATGAATAAATGCTGCTTTATAAAAGGAACCTTTATGGGATAAATCAGGGTAAAAATTTGTTCTTTTGGTACTTTTTATAAACATGTTTTTTTTTCAAAATAAGTTTGCTTTAAAATTAAATTTATGTTCCTTAAAACAAAAGCAGCAAACAAATAAGGTACATTTATGGGGTAAAACAGGGTAAAAATTCGCACTTTTAGTGTTTTTTGTAAACACGTTTTTTTTTCAAAACAGTTTTGCGCAAACTTCAACCCTGTTTTCTTTAACATTAAGATAGCAAGAGTGCAATCCGAATTAAGGGCAAATACATTGGTGCATAAAAAGTGCATTATAAAGCGTGTTTTTTAGAGTGTCACAACATTGAGTTGGCATCACTGCATGAGCACCCATTTAGTTTGTTTTCCTTATGAATCTACTTTAACCAGAGCAACGTGTACAAATTGTTGAAATTTTTATTCAAAATAATTGTTCTATTCGTCAAACTCATCGTGCACTTCTTTCATCTTATGGCGTACATAATAATCGTCCTTCAGAGCGGCTAATTCGAAGAACAATAGATCGTTTTCAGACCACATTTACTATTGATAATGTGCATTCCGTGAGAAGCCGAACAGTGCGCACTGAAGAAGTTGTAGCCGCTGTACAGGAAAGCATTGAAGATGATCGATCCTAATCAATCAAGTGGTCGCCGTTCTCAGTAATAGTGCATTTACACTTGTAATTTTCAAACTAGTTTACGATTGTAAACTACTTTCATAAACTATACCGTTTACATCAGCATTTTTGACAGTTAAGTTGTTTATCTTTGACAAGTTCTTAGCCCCAATAATAAAAAAAAAACGTTGATGCACATACATACGAACATATAAACAAACCTTTTATTTCCGTTGTCCATCTAAAAGAAAATATGTAAAAAAACTAACATTTCTTATAAATTTGGAATTTTTTTAAACATTTTCTTTGTTTATTTTATTTTTCTTACTATTGTGTTGTCTTTTTTTTTTCAAGATAAAAGTAAATTCTTTTTTACTTGTTTTTTTTTTATTTTTGAGGAAATGTCAAATATCACTAGCATTGCCAGAACAAAATTTGAAAAACAGAGTTGCCAAGGCGAATTCATTTTTCAGGTGGCGTTGAAAGCACAGCTGTGCTACTTTTTTTCTTAATTAGAGAGAGAAATGTCAAAAGTTGCTTGTGTTTTTGACATATCGATCAACGAAAGCAACAAAAAAATACATTGCTGTGTTTTTGGTGTTGTCACTTGTTGTAGTATCGACACTTCCGTTTACAAGAATTCGCCTTGAGAGTTGCATTAACAAAAACTGGTTGCTTGTAACTAGTTTATCTCAAAAGCTAGTTAAAAACGTGTTTATAATTTGTATGGATAAACAAGTTTCTCAAACTAGTTTATCATCATAAACAACTTATAACCTGTTTATGGCGTAGGTGTAAATGCACTATAACTGGGCTTGTGTTCTTCCACTTAATGAAGGATTTTACGAAAGGTTCTTGACTTAAAAGCTTTAAAAATTGAACTAGTGTAGGAATTAAATCCAAACGACCATGGGTACGTAAATAAGCAGAATTGACACATTTGGAGTCAGGAGAATTCACAAGCTTATGTCCAAACACCATTACATCCACAGAAAATTACTGTTTGGTGCGCTTCTTTGGCCCATATGTCTTCAAAAAAGTTGATGGTCAGAATGTTACTGTCAATGGTGAACGGTTAAGGAACATGATTTGAAATTTTTTCGTACCTAAATTACGTGGCATTAATCTTGCTGATATGTGGTCTCAGCAGTAAAGAGCCACATGCCTCACAGCGAGCGCTACAATTGATTTACTTAAAGAAACTTTTGTTGAAAAAAATAATTTCACGTAATGGTCCAAATAATTGGCCACCAAGATCGTGTGATTTAGTCCCATTGGATTATTTTCTTTGTGGTTATGTCAAGTCACTTGCCTACGCGATAAACCACAAACAATTGAACACCTGGAAAGCAACATTCGAAGAGTTATCGGCGAAATACGGCCGCTAATGCTGCTAAAACTTGTTGAAAATTGGTGTTCCAGATTGCGCCTTCTACGCGCCAGCCGTGGCGGCTACATTGCATTAATCATATTTCAACGTTAATTACATAAAATTTTCTTTCCAATTAAGCCGCCCGTTTTATTGATATTAAAAATATATTTCTTTGTTTTATTATGATTTAAACTTGTGCCACTCTATAAAAAAAAACATCCTTTAGAAGGAGAAGGGATAAAAGTAGTATAAAAAGGGAATTTTAGTTTTCTTTAAAGAAAACTTGCTTGTTTTGAAATTTAAAATTATTTAATTTAAAAAGTTATTAAATTTTTATTAGGAATCATCACTAGGAGTAAATAGTTGATAAATTTTGACTTTTGGGGACAAAACGGCTGAAGTTTTGCGCTCTTGGTACTTTTTGTAAATATTAACATTATTTAAATATAAATTAACCTTCTTTATGTCAGAGTTGCGTTAGAGAAAAGAGATAAAATAAATTTAAAAATTTACAATTTTTAGCTTAAAAGCCCGAACGAAACGCCTCTACCAATTTTTGGGAAATTTTTATGTATATTTTGTATGTGGTTGAATTTTAAGGGCCGATGTTGAATGTGAACCACACCTAAACGTCAAGTTTTTTTCTGCATTGCAATTGACATTTTTCAATTTCAGACTAACTCAATTTAAACAATGGAAAGATACACAATCGAGCAACGCGTTAAAGTTATTCAGGCTTATTATGAGAATGGGCGTTCAAATAAAAATGCATATCGTGCACTTCGTAATTTTTTCTGTAAATACCGAATGTGCGTACAATCAGAAAAATCGTGCAAAAATTTGAGGAAACCAAGTCTGTAGGAGATGTGAAAACACCAGTGCATGCTCGTACTGCAGAAAATATTATTGCTGCTGTTCGCGATAGTGATGAGCCATCCAGCTCAACTCGTCGTCGTGCCCAACAATTGCATCTCTCACGCTCGTCGTGGATGAAAATTACGCATAAAGACTTGCGTCTTGTCAAGAACAAAAGCCTCTTGACCATTCCAAACGTCGTCAATAGTCAGAATGGTGGCAAGAAATGGCAACAGTGGATGATCAATTTTCGAATAAAATCATCTTCAGTGATTTTTTTTTTTTTGCATTATTTATTTATTGAATCTTCATATATTAAATATGAACTAACAATAATTAATCAAATCTTAACCTAATACGTTATTTTATGTCCTGCCAGTACCAGACAAAAATTTTCTTCATCGCGGGTTCTGTTCACTTTTATAGGTGTTTATCGCTCATCTAATTGGATAAGTGCTGCAGTGTCTCTTCTTAAGCGAGTGTGGCCGCTATCATTTAAAATATTTCGTGCTAGTGGGTTCGGGTGCAATTCGAGCCTTTTTAAGTATTTTACTGCATATTTCGTAATCATAATTTTAACTAATCGAACATTGAGATCCTTGTGAATATTTGGGTTTTTAACATACCAAGGGGCAGCTGTGATTATTCGAAGTAGTTTATTTTGGCGCCTTTGAATTTTTTCGATATAAGAGGCCGAGGCAGTGCCCCATAACTGAATACCATAGCACCAGATTGGCTTTAAGATGGAGTTGTAAAGAAGAAGTTTGCAGTCGAGACTAAGGACAGAGTTTCTTCCAATAAGCCAATGAATTTGGATGGCTTTTAGTTTCATTTGAGTTAATTTTGTCTCTATGTGGCTTTTCCACGTTAAACGGCGATCTAGATGAATACCGAGGTATTTTACATTCGAATTTTGAGGTATTATTTGATTATAGATTTTAATAGGGGGGCATGATTCCCGACGCAAGGTGAATGTTATATGTACGCATTTTTGCGCATTGACCTTTATCCTCCATTGCTTTAACCATAGTTCGAGTTGAAATATATGATCCTGTAGGTATCGAGATGCTTCTTGACTGTTTTCGTGCACGCTTAGAAAAGCTGTATCATCAGCAAATGTTGAAGTTTGGGTGTAGTTGTTTGTTGGCATAGGCCCAGGATGCTTCCCTGAAGGACTCTAGCGTCAATTTGCTGAGGAGAGCTTCAATAATCACCTTCTTTAATAATAAACTTTCGACCGACTAAGTAGCTTTCTAACAGCTTGTGTGTGTTTACTGGTAAGTTGAGCTTCAATTTATGTAATAAGCCTTCATGCCAGACTTAATCAAAAGCTTGAGAAACATCGATGAAGAGAGCGGAACAATATTTTCTTTCTTCAAAGACTTTTCTTATTGCGTTTACTATACGACGGATTTGCTCAATTGTGCTGTGTTCTCTTCTAAAGCCGAGTTGGTGGTTAGGAATACATCTATTTTCATTTAAAATTGGGGTTTCCTGGTTTAGGTATCATGGTGACTAAGGAAACCTTCCACTTTTGAGGATAGTATTCAAGGCGTAAAATAGCATTAAAAATTAAAAGAATAATTTTCTTTGCTATGCTGGGTAGCTCCAAAAGCATTTTGTTGCTGATCTTATCAAAACCAGGAGCCTTCTTGGGGTTTAAATCACAAATAGCCTTTTCGATTTCTTTTATCTGAAATCTTAGGGGAACAGCTGCTGTAGCTGCAACAGGTGGTAACTCGACCGCAATATCGTGAGATATATTTGGGGTAAATACGTTTTTTAAATGATTGACAAACAGATTTCCTTTTTCAACATCATTTCTTGCCCAACTTCCATTCAAGTTTCTTAATGGTGGTTTAGAGACAACTGGCCTTTTGAGATTTCTAGCTGCATGCCATAATGAGTAGTCTGATTGTGGGGTTGCATCAAGTTCCTTAAGATATTTTTCCAGAGAAGCCGTTTTCTGAATCTGCAGTAACTTTCTTAGTCTTTTTGTACACTATTTAAGTAAAGTTGAGGGGATCTGTGCAATTGCCACTCTCTTCGAGCCCTCCTTTTTTCAGACAGAAGATGCTCTTCATCTGTGGAATATATTTTAATAGTTTTTGTTTTTTTTTTTTGGGCAATATTGGAATGTTGAACAGCTAGTTTCAGAAAACTGTCAAAATTGTCAATAGAGCGATCTACATAATCCGGTGTACTTCAGTGATGAGGCACATTTTCACCTCAGTGGACTCGTCAATAAGCAGAATTGCCGCGTTTGGTCGAATGATAATCCAAGAGTGATTGTCGAAAACCCACAAAGAGTGACTTTTTGGTGCGGTTTATGGGCTGGCGGCATCATTGGGCCGTATTTTTCCAAAACGAGGCCGCACAGTGGGAAATTTTACGAGAAGGCGGTCAAAATTCTATAACTTTTGACTGGATCGGTATTTTTTTATGCAATTTTTTTTGCTCGATAGGTGCGATGCTAGGCTTTAATTTGCGCTATAAAACGTAAAATTCGACTGATAGGAGCAAAAGTTATGGGGAGTTCAAAATGCATTTTCATTTTTTTGTTGAGTTTCGGTGTAAAAGTTGAATATTTCAAATATGATTTTTTTATAATTTATCATTATTTCTCTTGTATTTTACAACTGATACTTATTTTTTTATTGTCGAACTTAGATCCTGTCAGAAAATGCGAATATTTGGCCCCTGTAAATTTTTTAGTCCGAATATTCACAGGGGCCAAAGGTTGGCTTTTTTGGGACGAGACGAGTTGTTATAAGGATAAAACTCAAAAGGAATATTTTGAAAAATGCCCAAATAGCATTCTTGGCTATCGATAACATTTTAGGTAATTCAACTTTTATTTTTGGTTTGAGATGTATTTGTATTTTATTTGTATATATTAATACAAATATATACTTAAATCAAAAACCAATTATAATCAATGAACAATTTTAAATTAAACAATATTAGTAAAACTTTCTTCTAAATAGCTTTGGGTTTAATTTTCCAGAAGCTGCTTAGCTTCTTCCTCTAATTCGACATATATGGATCTGATGTGCACAACAAAATAGTAATAAGATCTTCATTAGTACAACATCTGGACATTTTTCTTGTGTTATGCTCGCGGAAGAATCTGTAGTCTTTGTTTCTTCTTTCTTGCGCTTCTTCAGGTAGATCTCCAATTGGTAGCATATTGTGTTGAACTATTTGTTCCCCATGGTATAAAATTTTATGAACTGTGGTTGGCACATGTCTCCAAGAGAATTTTTTGTTATAAAGAATTGCTGTTTCATTTGCATACTGGCCAAATTTTTTTGCATTTATCTTTCTGCTACATGATATAACTTGTATAATGATCTGGAATCGTCTTATTAATTCAAAATGTACTCCTGTGATAGATGCTGCAGTTTCTGGATCGGAAAAGAATCTCCTTGCAGTGTTTCCATCATTTGAATTTCCTTCTCCTTGTTTTGGCTGATCAATTATAAGGCCTAGGTGAAGGTATTTTTCTTGAATTTGTTTTTTTGTTTGCTTCCTTTTTCCACATTTTCTTTGTTTTTTCTCACTGTTTCGCCTAACGGGCCAAATTCCAAATCATAGCCCAATTTAAGAATATGCTCCATAAAACGAATTCTGGTATGAAGAGGGGACATTCCAAATTCGTATGCTTCATTGAAACTATTGTCTTGTGATGGGGGTTGGCTTAATTGACTTGATGTCTTTTTGCATATGGTACAGCTTGACGAAGACTTTGTTTCATTTGATGCTTGTGCAACTTTTCCATCGATCATTGTAAGGAACATTTGAAAATTAATTTCAATGCATTGGTCATCAAATTTAAATATTGCCGGTTGAAGTTCTTTAATTTGATCTTTTATTTTTCGAACTTCTTCAGTTATGACATCTTTAGTTTCCTTTTCGTAAACAAACTTTATTGGTCTGCAATACTTTGTTGAAGAGGGAATTTGATTTTTCCATACATCCATATCTGTAACTCTACTGGTTGACGGCTCTAAGCCAATGTAGGTTTTTCTTAAACGTAATGGAACTAAAGATACCATGAATAAGTTAGCATCAGATGAGTTTTCTGCATTACATTGCTTGTATTGTTTCTGACCAGAGCTTCCATCACATCCCCATTTAGAAAATAAAGTGATGCTGCAATGTTTAAGTTTTTTTAAACAGTCAGCATCAAGTGTATTTAATAATCGTTCTGCAGTGTGTTCGAGAAGAGCCTGCAATTTTACTTCTGCTTATGCTGAAAAGATTCCACAATTTTTTTCATTGGTTCGCTTTCTCAGTTCTGTATACTGATTTTTTATCAGTTTTAAATCCAAAAATAGTGCAAATGCTTCTTCTGGAGTAAATTCATTTCTTCAGTAGGTGTACGCATACTTTTTTAAATCCTCTTTGTGCGTTTAGGGCTCGCTTCCACTATTTTTTAATTATTGCAATTTTTGTTTTCTTATTTTGCGTTGGTTGAATTTGATGCAGAAATGAATCCCTTATCATACTATGAGAAATTTCTTCATTGACATTTGCAAGCTTGCGTCTTCGTGATCTTTCACTGCAATTGTCAATTTGTTTTGCGGGCCGACCCACTTTTCCAGTTTCCTTAGCGGTTATTGACAGCTTCTTAAAAATCAGATCATTTGTTAGCCATTTTTCGTTGCGTAAGTAAAACTTTTTCTTGTTTCTAGAACATTTAAAGTACCGCTTTCTTAATGTAAATGAAAAACTTTTAATTTTTATCTTATGTATTTTGATTTCTTGTTCGTTGCATAATTTAAAGAATGGATTATTCATTATGTGTAACACAAAATCTTTTTCATCTTTCTGTTGAAAATATATATCTGCGAGAACTTTATAACTGAACTTAGCCATTGTTTTAACAATAATGAAGGTAAAATTATGAATGCATGCATTTTTATACTCTTGATAGAAGTTGTTTTAAATGATCTTTTGTTACCACTTCTTTGAAACATAAAAACCCTTTTTTAAATACAAATTTAATCTTTTATTAGCATTTCTTTGAAACATAAAAACCCCTGTTTTCACACTTTTTAAAAGGATAACATACCGGCAATAAATTAACAGGTAACATGTAGGTAATTTTCACGTTAAATATATCTGCGTGCTAGTTTTTTTTACCATTTACCTGCTCTTCCATTTTTTTAAATTAAGTTGCAATTTTCAGGTAATTAAACTATGTAGTTTATGTTGCGGCTATTTACTATTGTTTAACCTTTTAACTTACTCAGAAATCTAACGTGTTAGTCTATTTATGCCGCCTATTCGTTTTGCAGCATCCGTTCACCCACAATAAGTTCATAACAATGGCAATACATTTACCTTCTCCAAATTAAATGATAACCTGACGTGCAAGATAATTTATGTGGCCTGAACTGCTTTATTTGTCGAAAATTCTTTAAGATTCACCTTCTTTAATTTCAGTAATGTTTCCTTGCAGGACTTATTTTTTTAATCCAAATATCTTACCTTGGGTCACATAAATTGCTGTAGTTCGCAAGGTCGTATCCAGACGTGTGTACAATGGGGTATATAAATGTAGGTTAGATTCTGGACTACAAGAGAGTATAGATTTTTTTTTGACGCGTTTTGACGGGCAGGACTTATGCTCTATAGAGTAGGAAATTTCCGGGAATTTTAGACATAAAAAAAAAAAAATTAAATAGTTTTAGATTTCACAGAGTTTAATCCTTTAAACTACGTGTAGCTAATAAAATAAACTAATTCACAAAACTTATGCTGTCGAAAAATCTTAAAAAACAAAAAAGTTATGAGCATTTCAACTTCAAAAATTGACTCAGAAATTCAAAACTATAACCAAATATTGAGGAAGTCCATTTCGGACCACCCTGTTCTCAACGAAATAGTTGAAATAGGGTTGAAATTTTTTGGCTCCCGAGGTTCACTAGTATTTACTTTCACATGAATAAAAAAAATTTAAAATCGGAGAACATAAAAATAATTAATTTTGGCCGCCTTCTCAAAATATGAACCAGTGTGGGCCGGTCAGGCAGTAACTGTGAATGGTGTTCGCTATCGTGAGATGATAACGAACTTTGTATGGCCCGAATCGGAAGATATGGATGTGGACGGTGTGGGGATTCAACAGGATGGTGCCACTTGCCAAACAGCTAACGAAACAATGGCTCTTTTGCGCGACAAATTCAATGGCCGTGTTGTCTCACGTAGTGGCGATGTCAATTGGCCGCCAAGATCAAGTGATTTAACACCGTTGGACTTCTTTCTTTGGGGTTATTTGAAAGAAAAGGTGTACGTCGATAAGCCAGCAACAATTCAAGAGCTAACGGATTAGATAATTCGGCACATTAACGGCAAAGAACCTCAATTATGCCTCAGCGTCATCGAAAATTTGGAGCATCGTATAGAGGTGTTCCGCGGCGGCCAGTTGGCCGTTATTTTGTGCCATAAATTGTTGAACCATACCAATATTATCATAAGAAAAAGAAATGACAGTATTTTCCTATATAATTTGTGATTTATTCAAAATCAATATAATAAAGTATATTTCATACCGCTAGGTTATTAGGGTCTCATGCATACACGAAAAAAATGTCCAATTTTTTTGTCAAAATTCTTTGTTTGTATTAAAGAAATCAATTTAGCTGAAATTATTGTTGTTTTTGGTGATTTTTTAGTTTTGTTTCCTTTTCCTTTTGCTGTCACAGATCCCAATCCTACACACTTACAATACATTCGTCATTTTTTATATAACAATCAAAATATTCACTAGAAATTATTTGTATGGCAGACCAAGGTTTGCTAAGTCACCTTGTTTTGTATAAATATTCATGTAAGGGGGTGTTTAACATTTTTGACATAACCAGAAATAATCACAGGAAAACACGACAGGGTAATATTCCCCACTTTCCACCACTTAACAACGAACCACTTGCTTAAGTTACACAAAAAATTAAATGACTTAAGTTACACAAAAAGTTAAATGACTTGAAGGCAATTTTGCCATATATTAGCAATTTTAATCGTTTATACTACAACAATTTTATTAAATAAATAACAAATGACAACATAGTGGATGACTTGGAAGATGAAGGTACGGCAGGAGAACGTGATTTACCACAAGAATAGAAGGTCTTCAGTTTAACGCAGATTGTATTATTTTTTTTTTTTTTTTGGTATTTCCAGATTTTATATTCCTTGAATTCAATAAACTTTTGTTTTAAGAGATGACAACTGGATTTGAACTTCGCTTTTCATAAGGACCCAGAATATATATACTTTATAGGGTGTAGGACCTTCGGTGAAGGGTATAAAAAACAAACTTAATTATAAAAAGGAGTAATTTTTGGGATTTCTGTATTATGGTCATAACTCTGCTATTTCTTAACCGATTTGACGGATTTAGATACCGACGTGTTAAAGAAGAAATTTGCCAGTTATTTTGGCTATAAAACGTGGACTCGGGAAGATCTATGGTTCCCGAAAATGGGTATTTTTCAAAAAAAAAATAATATTTTGGTCATAACTTTTTCGTATCTTAACCGATTTTCCCGAGTTTCTCAGAAAATATTTTCTATTAAAAATTTCCGATTTTTGATATATAAGGCGTAACCATAAACAGTAAAAAAATTCAGGTTTTTATAAACGTTCGCTTCTCCAATCCCACCCACATTTTTCGGGATGGTGTGTATTTATAACCTTAATGCTTGTACATAATTTGAAAACTTTGGCTCTTGCCGTTCTCTAGATGTACAGAAAAAACTAATAAAAATACAAACCCACAAGGGATTTTTTTGTAAAAATTAGAGGCAGTCATGGTTTTTGTCTCATATCTCAGCCATTGTTGGACCGATCTGGTTGAATTTCAATAGCAAGAAATGGTGGACTATATGTGACATAAATGTAAAACAACCTAGCCGCTATCATGTCTGGAGTCTCCGGAAAACACATATCAAACGTAAGACGGACAGACGGACGGATATCGTTAAATCAACTTCTCTCCTCATAAGGACCCAGAATATATATACTTTATAGGGGCTAAGATCAATATTGTAGAAATTACAAACGGAATGACAAACTTATATATACCCTTTTCCACCTGTGGTGAAGGATATAAAAACTTAAAATAAAACAGGAGCCAATTTTTCTCTTTAATTGTGAATTTTTCAAAAAATTCATTTTACCATGATATTCTATTAAAACCAGTGTTCGAAAATAAACACTTAATAATATAAAAGTGTTTGTGTAGAAAATCATTAAAAAAAATAATGTTTCCTGGTTAGTCATCTTTCGAACAAGCTTTCTGCTCCTATCGCACGATCGTGAAGGGTATATATGATTCGACATATCCGAATATGGCACTCTTTTCGTTAAATATTGTGTTGTAGGGTATCATACGGTCGGCGTTGACTGACTATACTTTCTAATTTGTTTTCACTACCGGATTGAAGATCAAATTTACTGTATGGAAATAAATCTAGAGACTAGATTTTCTATATAGAAATGTTTTTGGACAAGAAATATAAAGAGTGGTCCAAACAAAACGCACGATGTTAATTGTAAATAAAACAAAAAGTTTTCAGAGAATTGTCTTTATATTTTCTAATTTTATAAAAGGATCAATGACAATTGTGTGTAAAACAAAATATCGGCATTCCTCAATCCGATGGTCCATATTTTCAAAGACTCTTCGACATGATTGACTATCAATGACGTTAATGTGCTTAATTATCTCACCCTTAATCTCTTGAATTGTTCCTGGCTTATTGACGTACACATTTTCTTTTAAATATCTCCAAAGACAGAAGTCCAACGGTGTCAAATTAAATGATCGTGGCGGCTAATTAACATCGCTACGTCGCGATGTGAGATAACACTGCCATTGAATTTTTCGCGCAAAAGAGCCATTGTTTCGTTGGCTGTGTGGCAAGTGGCGACATCCTGTTGGAACCACATATCGTCCGGGTCAATATTTCTGGTCATAAGAAGTATGTTATAATTTAGCGTTAGCGAACATCATTCTCGGTAACTGCTTGGCCGACCTTATTTTCAAAGAAGTACGGCCCGATGACGCCACTCTTTGTGCATGCATCGGTTTTTCAATAATGACTTGTGGGTTCTCATTTGCCCAAATACGATCATTCTGCTTATTAACGAATCCATTGAGTGAAAGTGTGCCTGGTCGCTGCACGAAATGCATTTTGATTTGAACGCCCATATTCGTAAAAGCCTTCAACAATCTTAACGCGCTGCTTAATTGTGTACCTCTCAATGGTTGAATTTGTCAAACACTGAAACAAAGAAATATCAAACTAATTGGGGCAAAAACGTTAAGGATTGACTCACAATTAACATCGTGCATTATGGTTGGAGTAGCCTTTAGTTTAATTTAACCTTTCTGTGCTTAAACAATTTGATTTTTTTATACAGTTTTTTCTCTGATTATTTTATAAAGTTTTAAAAAATTTTTTTTGTATTTCCATGGTTTTTTTTTTTGGCATGAAAATTTATTCTTTTATTGATTGAAAATATTTGCTGTATTATTTGCTTTCCATCAAATCAATTCTTTTTATTTATTATTATTTTCTAAAACTTTTTTTACATTTATTTCTCTGAAAATTGAGCTTTTCTATAAATATTTTCTATTGAAGTCTGTTTTATTTTAAATATTTTGTTTTTTGCTTTGAAATAAATATTCAAATAGAATAATTTTATCTTCTCTATTTTCTGCGTGTTCTACAAAAAAATAACTTATATTTGATTATTTCAAGCTGAAAATTTATGCAATGACCAACAAGAATTATTTTAATTTTGTAGCCAGTTTGTCTGATTCTTAGTCTGAGTTTGAGTTTGAATGCTTCAGTACAACTGAAAATTTTATGAATAGTAAATTAAGTTCACATGGAATCAACTGAACTCATCAACCACACCCACTTTAGTTAATTACAGTTTTTATTATTTCTTCAAGTTCTTCAGGCATTTGCCACACGGTTATTTGAAATGGAAAGCGAATCGAAATCTTAATTGGAATTAGGAGTTTTTTTTACTTTGTGGAGGTTTTTATATTTTTTTGATTTACCGGGAAATTTATCATTAGCCCGTAAAGGTTGTTGTCAAATTTAAGATGAACTCGTTAAATCTGAGTGGCTTCCACTTGCAACTTTTAGGAAAAGTTTGCAACTAGAGGGAATATCATACGAAAGCATGGAAAATGGGTACCACTAGGGTAAAAGCCAAAACATGTTGAAGAAGGATTTTAAATAATTCTTAGTGCTGCTTGAACGCAATTAAAAGAAGTTCTTTTTGCATCGCACTATCCACCCGAAGTTAAAGAAATCGCGTGTAAAGCCGGACGGACAACCATCGGAATATATGCCAATACCGATTGTTCATGTGAGCCATGTTAATTTTCTGAATTTAAATGGTTCAGAAGGGTCCCATCTACTATTGGCTGCTAAGATCGGGTCAGACGATTAAACGGGAACCGCGATAAAGCGAGCATTGGCCGAAAAAAGGCTTGAATATGCCTTTAAATATGAAGCCGTAATATTCCTTTAAGACAACGTTCGGGTACATGTGGCAAGATCAGTTTAAAACTTTGTAGTAAATAGTGGGGGGGGGGGGGGGGGGAGTTTTGCCTCAGCCGCCTTTAAGTACTTTGTTCGACAAGAATAAATTTCGATGCGCTTTGGAAAAGAGTACACGATATTGGTTGGATTCGGTTTTGGTTTCAAGAAACAAGCATTTCTTTTAACGCCAAATCCAGTTGTTGCTAAAAAAAAAATGGTAAAAGGATACGTCGATAGTCAGGCACTGGCAGGGTATACAATGCGATCTTGTCTGGTCGCACGATATAGGAATGCCCTGAGGGAGCTCATGGGACTGTTCACAGTAAAGCTGTGTGGGGTACCGGGACACTGCAAGGTGGATGATAATGAGGTGGCGTACGAATTCGCAACCTGGTCTTAGAGGTAAGAGACGGGGGTGTTATACTCCCCTTATGTCTATGAGATGATCCGGGATAGATTCCGTGATGCCGTTAACCGGTCCTTAATGGATAGAACGGATTGCAGGGGGTCTAAGGCATTATGGCCCGGATTGGATGCAAGGCCAACCAAGGTTCCATTAGGCTTAGATAGAAGTGGTCTATGGACCCTTAAAGGGCTTTTGACGGGTCAATGTTCTGTTTGGGCTTTTACGAGTTGCCGGACTTCTGCAGATTATGCGAGAAAGCTAAGGAGCTAAAAACGATTGAGCATGTACTGTGTAACTGTCCTAAGATGCAGGATCTACGGCAGAAATGGCTAGGAGATAGATTTCACGAAGAACTCGGGAATATCCCGTCGATCTAATAGGGTTTGTCAGGAAAATAGGCCGGTTATTTATTATCTGGGGTCTGTAGAGAGAGAATTGTTCTATCTACTGTCTACTGTCTACTATCTATCTTAACTCTACCTATCAATTCCTTTTCTTCTCTTTCTTCTTATTGCCAATTTAACCAATTCTATTTAAATAAACTTACCTACTTACTTACTTATTCCGGACCTCTTTCTTCCTTGCAGTGTAGAGCTGTTTGCAAAGACTTCTCCACTTCGGTTTATCCTGTGCCACTGTTTTGGCAGTTCTAGGCTCGATTCCTTGTTCTGTCATAATGTTGTTAATAGTGTCCTGCCACGTTATTCTTCTTCCTCTGCTTCTCGTACCCCTCGGTCTTGCTTCTGACACTCGTTTCGGCAGGCGGTTCTCTGACATTCTGGCTACATGCCCGAACCACCTTAGCTTATTGCGTTCGATTTTGTTGCTTAGCGGTTCTGTATTAAAGCTGGCTCCTATAGTGTCGTTTCGTGTTCTGTCTCTTCTGGTTTTACCCGCGACACGTCTTAAGTACTTAATTTCTGACGCCTGAATTCTGCTCCGATTTTTTGTGGTTAGCGCCCATGATTCCCAGCCATATGTAAGGGTTGGTATATATGTACGTGGAGTTCTATACAGCAAGTTATGTACCCGTTGAAACTTCCCTCTTACTGATGAAATTTTTGTTTAAAGCAAAGTATAAATTAGCAGTTGTAGCTATCCTGCGATTTAAATCCCTGTCCGCTTTTCCGGAAATAGCGGAAGTGTTGAACTTGCTGTAATGCTTCGGATCCTATGTAAATTTGATGATGAATCCTATCGCGACTTATTATCATGGTTTACATTTTCCCCGTATTTATGCGGAGGCCTCTCCTTGACATTACGTTCACAAAGGTATCAAGGTTTCGTTGTAGAGAACACGAATCTCTCAATGGTTGCATGTTCCAATATCCTACCGTCATTGAAATAAGTGAGTCCCTGCAAGATTTGATTACGTCATCCATCAGTATTATAAACAGATATGGACTTAGTATGTCGCCTTGTCGCACTGCCTGTGTTGTCATAAATTCTTCGGATGTTATGTTCCCCGTTCTTACATAATTTCGGCATGTTTCGTAAAAGCTTTTGATTCGTCTGATCAATATGTTGTCAATAATCCGTTTCTGAAGCACCTCCCATATTTGGTGCTATTTAAATATTTAAATATAGTTTTCCATTTTATTTTATTTTTATTGGACATGAAAAACGAATTTTTTAAAATAAATTTATATTGAAATAAATTGGTGAAATTGGTCCTTAATCTATATTGAAGGGATTCATAATGGAGCATTATAAAACAACACGTTTTTTTACAAAAAGACTCTCAAAGTTTTGCCAAGATTCCGCTTTTTTAAGTAATACACACAATGAGAATAGTAACAACAAAGTGAAAATATACTGTTCTTTTGAATAATAGTTATTGTTATTATATGAGGCTATCAGCGCAGAAGTGGTGTAACCCCAGACTACTTATAATAAGATAATGAATAGTTAACACTACTCTTGCACTATAGTACTCGGTGGTAACGGCCCGTGCAAAAACTATGTTTCTAGCGCCATCTGTTTTGGATACAAACAGTTGGCTTACTCGACTGTAAAGAACAGAGCAAAAAACATATCTTACACCAGGACCGTAACCAAATTAAATTGTGGGTTACACCATTTCTGCGCTGATAGCCTCATATAACACTGTGCAACAAAATTCGGGTCATCGCCGCCAGCCTCAACACTTGCAACGCGAAATAAAAGTAGACTACTAGTAGAGCAAATCTGCCAAAGGGTTTTGACAAGTTAGCTCGGCTCCCAGAATATAAGCCCGCAAAGTTTTTGAATTTTTTGAAAAGGCCCTTGGTATAAGTCAAAAAGAAAATTCTAAATGTACTTCTGAGCTAAAAAATTATTTCAGATGTCTTCAGTGGAATCGTACAGCGATTCTTTTCTCAGAATTTATTAACCCTCTAACTCTGATTTTAAGGGGTAATTTTTGTCCTTTTTCCCAACTATTACACAAAAGTATACTAAAACAGCACTTTTAAAGGTTAAAATGTTCTACGAATATTTTCTGCGTCAAATTTCACTATGGGTCGTCTAAGACCAAAAAATCGTGCAATGTATTTAAAACGGGTTTTCAAAATTCCGGACCTGACTTTTCAAAACCCTTTAGCAAATTTGCTCTACTAGTAGACTACTTTCATTTCACGTTGCAAGTGTTGAGGCTGTTTTTTTTTTTTTTGTTGCACAGTGTAATAAATAAATTTCTTTAAAAACAAGATAAGCAACCAGTGAAATGCGCATAGGAATAGCTTATCTCATCAACAATAAATTTCAATTTATCAATAGTATGAAATGGGAATTGAGCACATTTAAACGAAACCTTGTAATTTAATTTTTGAATCCCAAGAAAAACTTTGAAAAGATGCAAACTATTTTGTAATGTTGACACAGGGCGTATGATTTATATTCTTTTAAATTGTCAACATTGTTATACGCCCCAAGGTTAAATAAAGTTTGGAATATTTTAACACAAAATATTAGACAACAGAAATTAAATGCACTGAATTCCTAGAAGTAATTAAAATTTATTTGAAAGTATGAAAAGACAAAAAAAAAGAAAAATTCCACGAAACTTATTTTATATTCACACACAAATAAGACCAAATAAAAACAGTCACTAGCGATGGCATGATAAAGACATGAAATATGTATAAGCAAATATTTATTGTTGCATAACAAAATCTACAAAAAAAAAAACAACAAAAGAATAATAAACAACTAAAAGAAAGAACTTAAAACGGATGCTTTTTCCCCCTACAATTTTCCATTGTAACCAACGAAAGAAATATTGTACGTACAAATCATAGCAGGATACAAAAACAAATAGATAACAACTAAAACAACAATAACATTCGGAATTATGATATGATGGTGGTGATTTTTTTGTTTGTTTGTTTGTTTGTTCTGCTGCTATCGATTCTAAGCAAACAGTAGGCTGTTTTGTTCAAAAAAACTAAAAACTACAAAAACAAATCTCTTAGAAAATCGTGATGAATACATTTTAAAAAAATAGTAAATTCACAAAAAGCATTAAAAAAATAGCACAAAAAACATTATACCCGTAAAAGGCATGGTGGAAAACACACAAACATTCCAGTAAATTATACTCTTGTTATTGTAGGTAGAAAAAACATCTGCTTCGAAACTAAATTTTTTAAAAAACTTAATAGTTTCGCAATTTAACATTTTATTTGGGACAAGATATTCTATAGAAATTTGAGTTTGGGACAAATTTTTCTAAAAAAAATTCAGTTTGGGACAAATTTTCTAAAGAAAATTCAGTTTGGGACAATTTTTCTAAAGGAAATTCAGTTTGGGACAAATTTTTGTTAAGAAAATTCTCTTTGCAACAACATCTTCTACAGATAGTATAAACATTTTGAATAGAAAGCCTAGCTTGGGACAAAATACAGATTGGGACAAGATTTTTTTAGAAAAAAAAATTAAGTTTGGGAAAGACAGTTTTTCTAGAAAATCCAGTTCAGGATAAAAATTTTTAAAAGAAAACCCCAGTTTGGAAAAAATACAGTTTAAGACAAATTTTTTAAGGAAAATCCAGCTTGACTACAACAACGGAAAACCAAGTTTGGATCAAAATACAGTTTGGGACAAGATTTTCTAACGAATATCTAGTTTGGAAAGAAGATTTTCTTTAGAAAGTTCAGTTAGGAATTCAATTTTTTTTTATGGAAAACCCAGTTTGGAATTAAATCAAATCTAGAAGATTTTTTAAGAAAAATTCAGTATGGGAAAAGGATTTTCTATAGACAAAGTCAAGGATACAAATTTTTAATGGAAACCACAGTAGAAACAAAATCTTTTATGGAAAATCTGGATTGGGATAAAGTTTTTTATAGTAAGTCTATTTAAAAAAATCAAATCTAGGAAAAGATTTTCTTAGGAAATTTCAGTTTCGGAAACAGATTTTCTATAGAAAATCCCGTTAAGAATAAAAATTTTTAATGGAAAACCCAGTTGGAACAAAATTATTATTGAAAATCTGAATTGGAACAACATTTTTTATAGTAAATCTAGTTGAACATGAAATTTGTTTATGGGAAGCCCAGCTTAGAACAAAATCCAGTCTGGGAGCAGATTTTCTAAACAAAATCCAGTTTTTGAAAAAGATTTTCTGTAAAAAATCACGTTAAGGATAAAATTTTTAAATAGAAAACCAAATTTGGAAAAATTTTTTTTAAATTTATTTGACAAAAAACTTTTTTATAAAACAAAAAATTTTTTGGAATCCAGTTGAGGAAAAAATTTTTTATGGGATACCAAGTCAGGAATATAACGCAGTCTGGGACAAGTTTGGGAAAAATATTAAAAAAATAAATAAAAAATATAAAATCCCGTTTAGGATAGAATTTTTATATGAAAAACCCAGCTAGGAACTAAATTTTTTGGAAAAATATGTTTTGGGACAAAATTTTCTATAGGAAATCTAGTTTGGTATAAAAAAAGAAGAAGAAAATAGAGTCTGGGATAAAATTTTCTATAAAAAATAGAGTTAAGGATACAATTTGTATAGAATGTCTAGTTTGGGACATCTTCTTCTTTTATTTGCCCATCCGTTATTCGGATATTAGCGATCATACAATATATAGTACATTTTATAAAACATACAATTAATTAATTCATTTTGGAAGTCTTTTTTACAATTCAGAAAAAATCAGTTCTCTATTTTTGGCGGCATATAGGGGACTTCGTTCTTCACGATAACCTGTCCATTCTTGAATATTTTTTAACCAGGAAAGTTCTCTTCTACCTCGTTTTCCTTCTATTTTCCCCTTGAGAATTGTTTGGATAAATTTATATTTGTCGTTTCTCATCAGGTGTCCCAAATACGATATTTTACGGTTTTTTAACGGTTTTTAAAAGTTGTCGGTCCAGGTTCATTCTTCTCAATACTTCGATATTTGGGACGTGGTCAGTCCATGGTATCTTCAATATGCGCCGGTATACCCACATTTCAAATGCTTCCAATCTTTTCTCATCCGTCGCTTTAACTGTCCATACTTCTGCCGCATATAAAAGCACGGACCACACATAGCATTTGATAAACCGTGACTTTGTTGCAAGACTGATGTCATGGCTGGTCAGTACCTTGCTGTATTTAAAGAAAGCATCTCTCGCCATCTCTATACGACATCTTATTTCCTTTGATGCGTCGCATTGATCATTTAACAAAACTCCTAGATATTTAAAATTTTTTACACGTTCAATTTCTATGTTATTTATTTTTAGCGTCGTGTTATTTTGAGCATTCTTGCTGCTGACAACCATGTATTTTGTCTTTTTAATGTTGATTTTGAGACCATATGATTCACTTACATATGTAGTTTGGGACATAAGATTTAACACAAAAAATACTGTTTGGGACAACACTTTTTATAAAAAATCTGGTTTGTAATATTGCTTGCAATAAAAATAGATTTTAGGACAAAATTTTCTATCCAAAATTCAGATTGGGACAAAAAATTCATTTAAAAAATCTTAAAGATATAGATCTTATATAAATAGAAATTCCACTTAAGGGCAACAAGCATCTTCGAAAAAATCAGTCTAGAAACAGATTTTTCTTAAGAACCAACCGTTTGCGAAAACTTTTTCTTCAAAAATCTTCTTTGGGATCAAATTTTATTCAATCAAAAATCCAGATTGCAGTTCAACTTTAAATAGAAAATTTAGTTTTAAAAAAAAATTTTCTTAGAAACTCTTGATCTTTTTTCAAAAATCTAGTTGATGATAAAATTTTCAGCAAATTATTTTTGTGACAAAATCTTCTGCAAAAATCTAGTAATGACAAAATATTTTAGTTGTTGTCAAAACTTTTCTAGGGAAAATTCATTTTGTGAACAAATTTTGCATCGAAAATTTAGAGTAGGGCACAAATATCTTAAAAATATCTATCTTGGGACAAAATTTTTTATTAAAAATTTAATTAAGGAAAACAGTTTGTATAGGAAATCCAGTTTAGGACAAAATATCTTTTGGGACAAAAATGTGTATAAAAAATCTAGTTTAAGACAATACTTTACAAAAAAGTTCTACTTCAGGACCACATTTTAGATCCATTTTGTCCATTTTGTCCAAAATTGCATACAATTATTTTTGGCAAAGCAACATTTTTTTAAATCCTGTTTGATACAAAATTTTCTCTAGAAAATCTATTTGTTGATAAAAATTTTTTAATATCATTAAATTTGGAACGTTATTTTAATAGAAAACATTTTTTCATTACAATATTTATTCAACAATAATTTGTTGTAATAATAATTCTATAAAGAAAAATTTGGCATAAGCAAAACTTTTTCAAACGATAGTTTGTCTTTAAATTAAAATTCTCAAAATTTTTAGAATAAAAGACAGGCGTTTGAAAATTCTAAAACAAAAAAAATCTTTAAAATTCTTATTTGTCCATTTTAAATTTCTCATTATTTAAAATTTACAATCGTAATTTTCTGCACAAATTATCTTTCTATTCAGCAACTGCATAAAACTATAAAATTTGTCCTTTCATTTGCTAAAAAGGTGGACTCTAATGGAATAATAAACTTACTACGGGAACAATGATACCCCAAAGACTACTGAATATTAGCATGTCCCAGTACAGTTGTTAATAGGTGTCTGTCGTATGCAGGGGCGTGTTAAAAGAAAAAAATACAAAATTTCAAGGATCTAATAAATTAAGATATGTATAGTATACAAATACAAATTTTTAAACTCTTCCCCTTTTGTTCTCTTTACGCGCATACGCTTCTTTTATTTACTTAAAAGTTGGTAAACAGGTTGAATGCAACAGCATCAACAACACCAAGTTTTAAAAAAATATTACATACATAAACAAGTACCTCAAAGTGGAGTAAACAAAACAGTACTTTGGTGAATGATTCAAACAAGTGGCGGAAAAACAAGTGTGAATATGCTGATGATACAGATAAGAAGGACTCTGCAGGAGATGTTGATGATGATGTCATGGATAATGTTGATAATAATGGTCGAAATAATACCGGGGTACATTTATGCCACTCAGCAAAATGACAACAAAAAAGTATAAACTTGGCATTTAAAAAAGATAAACACCATTTGCAATGAAAACAAAAATATGTCCCAAACTAATTTCATAGAAACGTAGTCCTTAACTAGGTTTTCTGAAAAAATACCTTAATAGATTTTCTAAAGAAAATTTTATTATAAACTTGAATTTCTTTAGAAAATTTTGTCACAAGCTCATTTCTAACAAAAATTTTGCCACAAATTCAATTCTCTACAGCAAATCAACATTTGCTTTAGCGTATTTTATTATTTAATAGAAAATTTTACTGCAAACTGGCTTTTTAAAGAAAATGTTGTCTTAAACTGAAAGAATTTGTCTCAAAATAGATTTAATGTCAAAAATCTGGAAAAAAGGATTTCATATAGAAAATTTCTGTCCCAAACTGAATTTTCTTTACAAAATATTGTCTAAAACTCGGGCTACTATTGATTATTTTGTATCAAACTGAAACAAAAGGGATTTTTTAAGAAACAATTTGTCCCAATATGAATTTTTTTAAGAAAAATTTGTCACAAAATTTTATGGTTTTTTTGCAAAATAAATTTTCCACATAAAATTTTGCCGCAAAATAGATTTTTTCATATTTTTTCTCAACCAGATTTCCCAAATAATATTTTGTCACAAAAAACATAATGTGATTTTATATTGTAGATTTTGTCAAAAACTTGATTTTAAATATAAAGTTTTGTCACCAACTGGATTTTCTAGTAAAAAATTTGTCACAAGCTTGCTCTTCTATACAAAATGGTTTTTATACTTAAGATTTAATATAGAACATAGTGACACAAACTAGATTTTCTACAGAAAATGTTGCAACAAATTAAACTTTCTATAATAATGTTTTTAAATTTTTTAAGAAAAATTTGTAAATTTGTGACAAAATTTAATGGTTTTTTTTTTGTAAATTAATTTTTTATATTAAATTCTGCCGCAATAGAGATTTTTCAAAGAAAATATTTTTTCACAACCAGATTTCCCTAATAATATTTTGTCATAAAAAACAAAATGTAATTTTATATTCTAGATTTTGTCACAAACTTGATTTTTAATATAAAGTTTTGTCACAAACTTGACTTTCTATTAAAATATTTGTCACAAGCTTGCTCTTCTATACAAAATTTTTTTCACACTATAGATTTAATATAGAACATATTGTCACAAACTAGGTTTTCTATAGAAAATTCGGTAAAAAAAATTTTGCAACAAATTAAGTTTTCTATAAACATTTTTTTCTTAAACATGCGAGATTTTTTGTTAAAAGTAGTGTCATAAAATAGATTTTCAATGAAAACAAACAATTTCTTCTTAAAAAAATATCTAAAACCAACTAACCTTTTTTAGAACAAAATCCGATTTTGTATTGGCCATAAAAATGAATTGTTGTTGAAATTTTTGTCACAAACTGGAGTTTTTTATTAAAATTACTGTCACAAACTTGCTCTTGTATAGAAAATTTTTAAACATGGATATTTTATAAAAAATTTTGTTACAAACTAGATTTTCTTTAAAAATTCGGTCACAAAATTGCTTCTTTTTATAGAAAATTTTACAACAAGTTCAGTTTTCTATAAACAATTTTGTCACAAAATAGGTTTTCTTTTGAAAATTGTGTTACTCTATAGATGGTCTATAAAAATTTTGTCACAAAATAGGTTTTCTATTAAAAAGTTTGCCACAATTTTTGTAGAAAATTTTGTCCCAAACGAACTTTTTTATTAGAAATCCAGTCACTTATTAAAATTGCATATATTCTTATCGTACCAGTATAGGGAAGAAGAGTTAAAACAATTTATTAACTTCATCCTTTGCATATTTGCCAACCATAATATTTTTATTTGGCCTCCTCCAGTTACTTACAGTTTAATTTGTTCGTCCTTATTGTTGCCAAACCCTACACTTTTGAACTGAATATTAAACATGTGTTTTTCTGCTTTTGTGCACTCGGAACCCATGTTTAAGTTTATTCATGGCCTGCCTAATAACGCAAACACTAAAAAACTAACTAAAAGACAAGAAATGTAAAGAGAGGAAAAACGCAACATCTGTATTGCATGTAATTTAACACAGCTTCTCACCTCAAAACACTCGAGTGGTATGAAGGCCCCTACTTGTGACAGGTTACAAACACTTGGTATTGTTTTTTTTTTATTGTATTTCTTGTTTTTATTTTTTTGCAAAAGTAGAAAATTTAAACAGCAAAAAACGGAAAAGGAAAAGTACATTTACTGTACAGGTGTTAGATTGTGGGGGTTGTGCTACTTTGCATTTGTTTTTTTTTTGTGCTTTTAAGAAAATTTTATATCAGATACTTGGATTTCTCTTTGTTTCGTTTTCAATTTAAAAATAGAATTCGAAACAAAAGCTGAAAAAAACAAAGGCGAAACAAGAAACTAAATCCTTAAACATTTATTTTTAAGTCTAAGATAAGTATCCTTGTAAGACTTTTATTTTTATGGCAAATTAAAAAAAAGAAACAAATTTCTACAAAGGATTTGTCTTTAATCAAGATTTTTTTTAACATCTAGTCACAGAAAATTTTTACACCTGTTTCAAGGTGAAACTAAATTGACTATTTCTTTTTGTTTAAGGGTTGCTTACAAATATGCTTGCCGTCTGTCATAATTCACTCGTAATATTGCAAATAATTTTCGATTTGCTTTCTAACTGTAATTTTAAGCATCTTATAAGAAAATATTAGCTACAGACAATTATTTTTAAAACAATTTTTCCAAAATCAAGTTTGATGATGCAAAAAGTACCGTAAATTAAGTTTTTAAAAAGGAGCCTTCCACAGTTGAAATTTTATCAAGGAAGACTTGGCCCAAACACATTTTTAAAAGCATGTTACATAGAAAATTTTATCACAGACATGATTTTAATAAATAGTTTTGTTATAAATTGGATTTTCTATTGAAAACTTTGTCACAATCCAGTTTTACTATAAAAAATTGTCTTACAAATTTGATTTCTTATTAAATTTTGTGAAAAACTTGATTTGTATTACAAACTTTCTTCATAAACTTGATTTTCTAGCAAAAAAAAAATTGTCACAAACTTAATTTTCTGTAAAATATTTTGTTACAAACCTAATTTTCTAAAGAAAATGTTATCAAAAATTGATTTTCGAGAGACAATTAAATCACAAACGATTTTTTTACTGAAACTTATGTCCCAAACTTAATTGTTTTATAAATTATACTGTCACAAACTATATTTTCTGCAGATGATTTTGACACCAACTAGATTTAAGAAAAAAAATTGTCACAAATTTTATTTTCAATAGAAAATGTTGTGATTTCATTAAAAAATAATGGCACAGAACTGATGTTATAACCTTAGTTTTCTTTAGAATATATTGAAACAAAGTTGGTAATTCACAAGCGTAAATTCTAAAAAAAAATGTTGTCAAAAACATAATATTCTTTAAAAAATTGTGTAACAAACTAGATTGTCTATTCAACGTGCTTGATTTTCTTTAGAAAATTTGTCACAAACTATTTTGTCATCTAAAAATTTTGTCACAAACTTGATTTTTTATAGTTAACTTTATCACAAACTCGATTGTCCGCAGTAAATTTATCACAAAAAAAGATATTTTGAAGTTATTTTGTCGCATAATAGATTTTCTATAAATAATTTTTTTCTGTAGTCATTTTGTCACAAAATAGATTTTCTGTAAACAATTGTATCACACACAAGATTTTCTAAAATAATTTTTGCCACAAACTGGATTTTGACTACAAAATTCTCTGATGAACTTGATTTACGTAGAAAATTTTGTCACAAAGCTGATTATTTTAAAAGATTATTTCACAAGGTAGATTTTCTGTAGAACATTTTAACACAAACTTGTTGTAAAATATTGAGTTTCTGCTGACAATCTTATTACAAAGGAGATTTTCTACCGAAATATATGTCCCAAACTAAATTCTCAATATATAATTTTGTCACAAAATAGTTTTCTAATGATAATGATTTGTCATAAACTGGATTTTTTATACTAAACATTATCACAAATTAGATTTTCTGTAGTACTTTGGTCACAAAATAAATTTTCTGTAGTAATTGCGTCCCAAAATAGATTTTCTAGAGATAATCTTATTACAGACTAGATCTTCTGCAAAGAATTTTTCTAAAACTAGATTTTTCTCACAAATTCTTGGTACAAACTACACTTGCCACTGATAATTTTGTCCCAAACAAGATTTTCTATAGAAAAATTCTCTGACAAACTTAATTTTTATGAGTTAATTTTGTCACAAACTTGATATACCGTAGAAAGTTTTATTACAAACAAAATATTCTTCACAACATTTTGTCACAAAATTTGATTTTTTATTAAGTTTTTTTGCAAGATTGTTTTTCTATTAAAATTTAAAAAAAAAAAAAACTTGATTCTTTATAGAAAAAGTTGTCTTTTACTATTTTTTCAGTTATAACTTTTCAACAGACTAAATTTTCCATAGATAAATTTGTCATCAACTAGATTTGGTAAATGTTGTCACAATCTAGTTTTTCTATAGAAAATTTAATAAAAAATTTTCTGCAGATATTTTTTAATTTTTTTTTTTTAATCCAAATTTTCTGAAAACTGTACAAGTGAACCTTTGTACTTTTCTGTTTTTCAACTGGTACTTTTTGAATTTTCTTTAACATTGGACCTAGACACATAAAAATAAACATGCAACATCCTGAGTGGATGAGATTCTATAAATGGGAACTTTTTGTTACATTTTTATTTTTCAATTGATACAAACTTCCGTTACTACTGGACCAAGAAACATAAAATCTGTAAAAGGGACATTTTTGGTACTTTTTCGTTTTTTAACTAGTACTTTTAAAATTTTTATTAATACTGAAACTACAAACAAACAAATCAACATGCAGAGTCCAGAGTGAATAAGAAGCTATAAGAGGAGACTTTTTGGTACTTTTTTTCAATTGGTACTTTCTGATTTTGTTACATTATTAAACATTAATGGACTTGAATGGAAGATAAAATGTGGACCGGAGATTGGTCCCTCGCCAAATCGACTAAATCACTAAGACGAATAGCACATGTACGAAACATGTTAATTCATAAATAATTATGGTTGAATTTCGACCCTAGTTTCTATAATTGTGTTTACTTTAAAAGCTTTATAATAACTCGTTATTGCTGTTAAAAAGGTTTTTGCTTTGTGTTATCTTGTCTGATAAAAACTTTAGTAATATTTTTTTATAAATCAATCCTGAATTGAATTAAATTCCTTTGGGTGCCTAAACATGTGTATGCATTAGTGACATCTTTAGCCTGAAAAACTTTACCATCTCCGCATCCGTCGGCATTTGTATTCATCTATCAATTATTCCAAGCTCATTTTCAAGTCTCCTGCCAATGGGTCAACCTTGAATAAAAGATTTCTCTAGTACGAGTATAAATTTTTTTTTTTTAATTTTTTCTTGCCTTTCACATTTTACTTTCCTTTTTTTATCGTCTTCAACAATTTTTCCATATCTTTATATAAATTAAAGTGTTCAACTATTACAAAGGCAACACTTCATTGTTTGTGTTGTGTGGGTAAAATATTTGTGGTAACACTGGCTAAGGAACATCGATACACAACCAAAGATAGATTTTTAGTAAAATAGCAATAGGAATCTACAGATTTATTTATGTTAAAGCAACTGAAAGCAAAATGAAATGTATGTCAGTCGCATCAGACGGTTAAAGTGCCAGTGGGGCATTGTCTAGATTATAAGTAAGAGGAAGTCTTGCGAGAGTATGTATGTGTTTGTGTGTAAAACATATTAACAGAAATGCACTGCTGTCATGTTACTGCACACACAATATAAACAATGAATTTCATACAAGAACTCGTATATGAAATTCCAACACCGATACATTTCTATGTACCAACAATCACAAAAAAACTGCATACTTTTGTTCGTGTTTGTATGTGTGCGGGTGACTTGAAGGACACTACTGCGACCCACTTACATTCAACTGTGATTTCCATTTCATTCCAAGAAGTGTGTGATATTAGTGTTCATATTTTTGGAATACTTACTTTCTACCTTTTTACTTTTTCTGAAAGAAAACACGATAAAGCTAACTTCACAAAAAAAAAAATCTAATTGCATTTAAGACAAATAGAATCACAAAAAATTGCTATTTTCAACATGTATTTGAATATGTTTGTGCCAAAGGGAATGCAAGTATTAAATTAGAACATTTTCTGCGAAAATAAGTCGTAAAAGAAAATGCAAATTATTTTAAATTCTGGCGAAGAACGTATGTATGTACTTTGAAAACAAAAAATTATCTAGTTTGGGCTAAAGTTTTCTCTTGAAAATCTAATTTGGCACAACATCTTCTGTATGAAATCTAAACTATAATTTAAAAAAAAGTTTTTTAGAAGAAATTCGAATTTGGGCCATCATTTTTGTATAGAAAATTTAAATGACGACAAAAATGTCTACGAAATGTCTATGTCTATGAAAGGTAGTGTGTGACGAATTTGTCTTAAAATAATTTAGCTTGTCATGAAATTTCTTAAGAAAATCTTGTTTGTGACAACAATTTTTAATTAAAATCCATAGGAATATTTAGAATGTGAAAAGATTTTGTTTAGAAAATCAATTTTGTGACAAAAATCTTTTTAAAAAATCTAGTTTCTGACAAAATCTAGTTAAAAAACTAGAATGTATATATACAATTTTGTAACATACAAAATTTTCCATATTTAACTTTGTCACAAACTTAATTTAATATAAACACGATTGTCAGAAACTAGATTTGCTAAAAAGAATTTTGTCACAAACAAAAAAACTAGTTTTTCTATAGAAAATTGAGTCTGTGAAAAAGTTTTGTATAGAAAATCTATTTTGTGACAAAATCCTCTTTAGAAAAAAAATTTGTGACAAGTGTCTTTTTATAAAATCAAGTTTGTGACAACATTTTCTTAAAAAAAATAATTTGTAAGTTTTTTAAACTAGATTTTATATAAAAAATCTAGTTTGTTAAAATATTATAAAGAAAATCTTTTTTAAATTCTTCTAACAAATTTTTTTAATAAAATTCAAATTCAAAATTTTTATTTAAAATTTAGTTTGCGACTAAATTTATTGAAGAAACTTTATTTGCGACAAAATTTTCAATAAAAAATCTTAATTGTTTTAAAATTTTTAATGGCAAATTTTATTTATGTAAATGTTTTCCAAACAAAATTTATTTTGGGACAAAATTCATTTTAGAAAAACTAGTTTTCCACAAGAGTCGTTATATAAAATCAAGTTTGTGACAAAATGTTTTACATAAACTCTTGTTTGTTTAATTTTTTTATATGAAAAAAAAATAGAATGCTATAGAAAATTGATTTTGTGAAAAAGTTTTGTAGAGAAAATTTATTTTGTGACAAAATTCTTTTTCGCCACAGACTAGGACAAAAGTCTTTATATAAAATCAAGTTTGTGACAAAATTGTCTATATAAAATCAAGTTTGTGACAAAATTGTCTATAGAAAATCTAGTTTGTGACAACATTTTCTATAGAAAATCTAGTTTGTGACAAAATGTTCTTACTTTGTGAGTTTTTTTTTATCAGATAAAGAAAATTTTGTTTAAATTTTTCTTGCAAATTTTTCTAATAAAATTCAAATTTGGAACAAAATATTTATTAAAAATGTTGTTTGCGACTTAATTTGTTGAAGAGACTTTATGTGTTTCAACATTTGCAATAAAAAGCAAAATTGTTTTAAAATTTTTAATGGAAAATTTTATTTGTGGAATTGTTTTCCAAACAAAATTTATTTTGGGACGAAATTCATCTTAGAAAAACTAGTTCGTGACAAGAATAGTTATATTTAATCAAGTTTGTGATAAAGTTTTCTATAGAAAATCTAGCTTGTGACAAAGTTTTTAAAACAAAAATCTAATCTAAAATTTTTACTTAAAATCTATGGCCCATAATCATAGTCAAACGCTAAAGTCGGTTCTATTTAAAAACAACTTTAAAATAAAAACATTCTTTTAAATATTTTGCTACTATAGTCGAAACTAAAGTATGTTTTAAGTTGAACCGACTTTAACTGGGTGCCACCTCAAATGTAGCAAATTTTTCATACAACATACAACAAAATATAAGCAAGTGGCAACTTTAAGCAGCCGACATTGAAAATTGAAATATAAATAAAACACTGCATATCTTGTACGGTTGAAACACGCAATATGATTTTATGTAGAAAGCAACAACAAAATTACAAAACTTTGTGTAAAACGCTAGGCAATTTTGGCCTAGCGTTTTACACAATTAGGGCCTATACATATATATTTTGTGTTTTTTTCCATAAAAGTTTTCCTGCATATCATTAATAATTGCAAAATATCAGCCAACATCTTATAACATAAACATTTTTAACTTTTTGCAAGTACTTTTTTATTTGGCGAAAAACAGCTGATGCTGTTGTTAAATGAGTTAAAAACAAGTTCAGCTTGTTTTTAAATTAACATCGGCTTTAACGTGTAAAGTATGCTTTTGCTTGTCTATAGTAGATCAAAAGCATATTTTTAATAAAAGTTTACTTTAGAACTCTTAAAGTATGCTTTGTTTATGACTATAGTTATGGGCCTATATTGTTAAATCAATTTTTTATATAAAAAATACCATGAGTAAAAAAATTTGTTAAGAAAATCTAGTTTAAGATAAAATTTTTCGTTTGTGACAAAATTAATTATTAACAATTAAGCCTGTGACATATTTGCTATAGAAAATCTACTTTGTAAGACATTTTGGTAAAAAAAACTTTAGTTTGTGGCACAATTTTCTATTAAAAATTACGTTTGGGACAAAGTTTTCTAATTTAAGTCTAATTTGTAACAATAACTTCTATTATAAATTAAGTTTGGTACAAAATTTTCCAAAGGAAAATTTGTTAACAAAATTTTCTATCTAAAATCTTGTTTGCGATAAACTTTGATATAGAAAATTTGATAAGGAAGATACATTTTTTTTTTTTTTGAAAAAACTAAGTTTGTGAAAAAATTAATTATATAAAAATTTAAGCTTCTGATATATTTGTAATCGAAATTCTACTTTGTAAAACATTTTGATAAAAAAAATTTAGTTTGTGACAAAGTTTTCTATTAAAGATTATATTTTGGACAATGTTTTCTTAAGAAAATATAGTTTATAACAAAATTTCCTTCAAAAATTAAGTTTGGGACCTGGTTTTCTTAAATTCTAGTTGCTGAAAAAGTTTCTATACGAAATCTAGTTAACGACAAACTTTGTTATAGAAGATCAATTTGTGACAACATTTTAAATAAAAAATCTTAATAGTTTTAAAAATTTTTAATGGCAAACTTAGTTTCTGGGAAAGTTTTCTGTACAAAATCTGGGTTGTGACAAAATGTTCCTTACATTTGTTTAAGGAGTTACAAACTTGTTGTCAAAAATTGATTTTATATTGACAATTTAATCACAAATGAGATTTTCTACCAAGTTATATTTTGCATACTAAATTCTCTATAGATAATTTTGTCACAAAATTGGTTTTCTAATGATAATTTTGTCACAAAATGGATTTTCTAATGATAATTTTGTCAGCAACTTGACTTTCTATAGAAAACTTTATCACAAATTCGATTTTCAGTAGAAATTTGGTCACAAAATAGTTTTTCTATAGTTATTGCGTCACAAAAAAGATTTTTCTAAAGAGTATTTTATCACAAACTAGATCTTCTGTAAAGAATTTTTTTCAAACTAGATTTTTTACACTAGGTTTTTGTACAAACGAGACTTGCCTTTGACAATTTTGTCACAAGAAAGACAAACTTAACTTCCATGAGCTAATTTCCTCACAAACTTGATTTTCCGGGGAAAATTGTATTACAAACATAATTTTCTGTATAACATTTTGTCACAACATTAGAAAATTTTGTAACAAGATTTACAAATACAACTTAAATTGTATTCTTATTTAAATAGCTTTGCAATATAAACTTAGATCTCCAGCACGTTGTAGTAAATCAGACCAGAGTCTGTCAGAAATCGAACTTGCAGCCCTCGCTCTAATAGACTAGCTCAATACCAACTGGTATTCTAGTTACCCCCTAGTTTTTATACAAAAAAAGTAGTTGGTGACAAAGCTATCTATAGAATTTCTTAACTTTAATTCCACTGAAACTTTATTCTTATAGTGATGATGCATTAAATTGCAGGAATACCAGGAATTCCTATAACATAATTTCTAATGCCACTACAATGGCAGACTTTGCATTAGTTGTGTTTGTTTTCCTTTGTCCATTTATAGCCCATGGCATTGCATCTGCCCATGCCAGGAATATGCTGCAATCCCACTCATATAAAAAATGGCTACAAATGTGTGGGTGCATTTATGTACGAGCATTTTTTAAGGGCATGTTGTTTTTTTTTCTTCTACTATGTTTGCATTTATGAGCTACCGAGTGAAATTCTATGGTGGGTGTTTGTTTGTTTTTTTTTTTTTTAATTGAGGTCGTTTGTTGCCGTTCGGTCAGCCGAATGTTTAGTTTTCTGCTTTCGTTACTTCTGTTGTGTTGGAACTCTGTCAGAGTTGGGAGTTGGTGGGCTAAATAGATTTCAAATTGGGATGATGTTTTATTTTTTTAATGTTATTGTTGTTTTAGTATTCTGCTGAAGTTTCTTTGTGCTTTATTTTTTACACAATTTTAATCACGTTGAAATAAAGCTTAACCCATTAAGCGATCATTATATGTCAGTGATAATGGTAAATAATATGACTTGGCTTATAAAACTTTTACATTAATGTTTTTATTTTTTTACTTTTATAGTAAAAAATGGTTTCAGACATAAACATTTAAATTGTGGTAGTGAAAAAAGTTTTCGTGGAAATGAAGACTATTTTAAAAGTTGTCAATAAAGTTCTTCATTTATCTGTGTCGCTTTGTCATTTGCTATAGAAAATAAATCCGATCTTACTTTTTATAGTAAAAAACATTTGCTATGAAATTTTTTTTAAGAGCTCAAGTTACTTTAACATTTTTTTATGGAAAACTGTGTCGCTTACACATTTGCTTAAAAAACTGTGTCGCCTTTACATTTTTGTATGGAAAAATTGTGTTTCTGTAACATTTATTAAAAAAAAAACTATGTCGCTTACATATTTTTCTAAAGAAAACTGTGACGCTTATACATTTTATTATAGAAAAATGCGTCTCTTATATATTTTAAGACATTTTTCTGCAAAATAAAGTGTTTTTGTAAAATTTTACATAAAAAAAATTTTTCTATAGAAAATTGTGTCACTTGTACAGTTTTTTTATAGAAATTGTGTCGCTTGTAAAGCTTCCCATAAAAAATTGCATCATTTGTAAAGTTTTTTAAAGAAATTGTGACGCTTGTAGTTTTGTAAAGAAAATTGTGTCGCTTGTAGAGCTTCCTAAAGAAAATTGTGTCGGTTGTACAGTTTTCTATTTAAAATTGTGTCGCTTGTAAAGTTTTTTTATAGAAATTGTGTCGCTTGTAGAGTTTTCTTTAGAAAATTGTACGTTTGTAAAGCTTCCCATAAAAAATTGTATCATTTGTAAAGTTTTTAAAGGAAATTGTGACGCTTGTAGTTTTCTAATGAAAATTGTGTCGCTTGTAGAGCTTCCTAAAGAAAATTGTGTCGGTTGTACAGTTTTCTATTTAAAATTGTGTCGCTTGTAAAGTTTTTAATAGAAATTGTGTCGCTTTAAAGTTTTCTATTAAAAATTGTGGTGCTTGTTAAGTTTTCTATGGAAAATTGTGTCGCTTTAAAAATTGTTTATAAAAAATTGTGACGCTTGTAAAGTTTTCTATTAAAAATTATGTCGCTTGTAAAGTTTTCTAAAGAAAATTGTGTCGCTTTAAAAATTTTCCATAGAAAATTGTGTCGCTTGTAAAGTTTCCAATAGAAATTGTGTCGCTTGTAAAGTTTTAAAAGGAAAATTGAATCGCTAGTAAAGTTTCCTATAAAAAGTTGTGTCGCTTGTAAAGTTTTTTAAAGAAAATTGTGTCGCTTTAAAAATTTTCCATAGAAAATTGTGTCGCTTGTAAAGTTTCCAATAGAAATTGTGTCGCTTGTAAAGCTTTTAAAGGAAAATTGAATCGTTTGTAAAATTTCCTATAAAAAGTTGTGTCGCTTGTAAAGTTTTTTAAAGAAAATTGTGTCGCTTTAAAAATTTTCCATAGAAAATTGTGTCGCTTGTAAAGTTTCCAATATAAATTGTGTCGCTTGTAAAGTTTTTAAAGAAAAATTTAATCGCTTGTAAAGTTTCCTATAAAAAGTTGTGTCGCTTGTAAAGTTTTTTAAAGAAAATTGTGTCGCTTTAAAAATTTTCCATAGAAAATTGTGTCGCTTGTAAAGTTTCCAATAGAAATTGTGTCGCTTGTAAAGCTTTTAAAGGAAAATTGAATCGTTTGTAAAATTTCCTATAAAAAGTTGTGTCGCTTGTAAAGTTTTTTAAAGAAAATTGTCTCGCTTTAAAAATTTTCTATAGAAAATTGTGTCGCTTGTAAAGACTTTGATAGAAATTGTGTTGCATTTTAAGTTTCCTATAGAAAGCTGTGTAGCTTACACTTTTATTTATAAAAAACTGTGTCGCTTATAAATTTTCTATTAAAAATTGTGTTTCTGAAACAAAAATTAAAAAAAAATTATGTCGCTTACATAATTTTCTAAAGAAAACTGTGACGCGTACCTATTTCATTTTTTTCAGAAAACTGTGTGCGTGTAAAATTTGTTATACAAAACTCTATCACTGTAAAATTGTTCGATGAAAACTGTGTCGCTTATAAGTTTTCTTTAGAAAACTGTGTCGCTTATACATTTTGTTATAGTAAAATGTATTGCTTACATACTTTAACACATATTTCTACAGAAAACAGTGTCTCTGTAAAATTTTTTCTATAAAAAACTGTGTCGCTTACATATTTTAGCACATTCTTTTTGAAACAAAAACATGTCAAAAAACATATACATTTTTTTATAGAAAACTATGTCAGTGTAATTTTGCTTTATAGAAAATGTTGTCGCTGTTATATTTTTAAATTGAAAACTGTCTAGCTTTCACATTTTTCTTTTTAAAAAATGGAGCTTACAAGTTTTCAATAGAAATCTGTGTCGCGTTCGTATTTTGATTTAAAAAATAGTGTCGCTTACACATTTATATATAAAAAAACTGTGTCGCTCACACATTTTTGGGTAGAAAACTGTGTCGCTTACTAATTGAAATGAATTTTTTTACAGAAAATTGTATCGGCCCTAAATTTTGTATGAAAAACTTTGTCGCTGTATAATTTTTCTATAGAAACTGTCTCGCTTATACTTTTTTCTTTTAAAAAAAGTGACGATTACATTTTTTCACTAGCAATCTGTGTCGCGTTCATATTTTTTTTTAGAAAACTGTGTCGCTTAAACATTTATTTATAAAGGACTGTGTCGCTTACACATTTTTTAAAGGACTGTGTCGCTTACACATTTTTTTACTGTGTGCGTGTAAAATTTGTTATACAAAACTCTGCCGCCGTAAAATGTTTCTATGAAAACTGTGTCGCTTATAAGTTTTTTTATAGACAGCTGTGTCGCTTATTCATTTTGCTATCGAAAAATGTGGCGCTTACATATTTCAATACATTGTATTGGCGTAGAATTTTTTAACACAAAACTGTGTCGATGTAACATTTTTCTATAAAAAAAAAAATATGTCACTCTAATATTTTTCTAAAAAGAATGTCGGCGTAATTTTGTTTATAAAAAAATTTGTTGCTGTAGTATTTTTCAATTGTACCTGTATCGCTTACATAGGAATCTGCCTTGCTTAAATAGGTTTTTTCGAAAGAAATTTGACGCTCACATGTTTTCAATAATAGACTGTCTATCTTACACATTTTTCTTTAGAACGCTGTGTCGCTTGCACATTTGTCTTGAAAAATGTCTCATAGGAAACTATGTTGCTTACACATTTTTCTTTAGAAAGCTGTGTCGCTTTTTCATTAGAAAACTGTGTCGCTTATATATTTATCTTATAAAACTGTGTGATTTTTCTTTAGAAGGCTGTGTCGCTTGCACATTTACTTATAAAAAACTGTGACGCTTACACATTTTTCTTTAGAAAGCTGTGTCGCTTACACATTTCTCTTAGAAAACTGTGTCGTTTTCACATTAGTCTTAGAAAACCGTGTCGATTGCAGATTTTTCTTTAAAAACTGTGTCGCTTACACATTGTTCTTTAGAAAGCTGTGTCGCTTTTTCATTTATCTGATAAAACCGTGTGATTTTTCTTTAGAAAGCTGTGTCGTTTACACATTTCTCTTAGAAAACTGTGTCTCTTTCACATTTTTCTTAGAAAACTGTGTCGCTTGCAGATTTTTCCTTAAAAACTCTGTCGTTTCCACATTTTTTGTATAAAAAAACCGAATCTCTCAATAATTACACTACGTGACAAAATTTCAACAAAGTCGTGACCAAATGAATCTGACAGCTAATCATTATGTAAAATCCGAATATGAAGTCAGAATTGTCAAAAGTAGAACAGTTTTTGAGATATTCCAAATGGCCATTATTTGTGTTTTTAAAAAAGATGTTGTGACTGAAATGCAAATATCTTCAAAAATTTTAAACGGGGTATGTAATTCTTTCTTTCTAGTGAAAGGTTATAAAATTTCTAAAATAACCATGGATTGCTTGTGAAGATTGGTCAAGAAATGACAGAGCTACAGGGGACAAAAGTTCAAGCTTCATTGAAAATTTTATGATTTTGTTCAATTTTGCTCTATTCAAGTTACTTTTTTTAAGCCAATGATTTAAAAATCCTAATGTTTTATTGCATGCGACATTAGATTATTTTAATATGAACATTTTGCGCTCAACAAGACATAGATTGGTACAAAAATGACAAAGCCACAGAAGATTTAGTAAATTAACCCACATAGAAATTCTATACTTTTAAGCAATTTTTAATATTTATTTTTACTAAAAATTTAGCTTTTTATATTTATTTGTTGTGGGTTAATTCAATTAGTCTTCTGTAACTTGTCATTTTTGCACCGATCCGGATCCTATTGGGCACAAAATGTTCGTATTGAATTAGGCTAAAATTAAATTTTTTGGATATTTCCATTTCAGTCACAGCATCTTTTTTAAAAACACAAATAACGGTTATTTTGGAATATCTCAAAAACTGTTCTACTTTTGACAATTCGGACTTAATTTTCAGATTCAGCGGAAAATTTGACATAAAGATTAGGTGTCAAATTCATTTGGTCAAAAAATTGTCACGTAGTGTTATTATTATTTTCCCTCTATGCCTAATGAACAATTTCGAACGTAAACGCTCGTAAAGCACTTTATATGGTTAAATTACACTATGGAACATTTTTGGGATTATTGTCTGGGGGGTGAGAAATTCCAAGTCAGGGTGATGGTACTAGGTCAGTATAGTAAAACCCTCAAAGGGTTTGGTGTTCGTATGTGTCAGTTTTTTTTATGACATTTTAAATTTTTTCCTTATCTTGATGTTTTTTTGTTTAACATAACTCGAGAACCACTTGTCCGATTTTGCTAAAACAAACTCAAAAAATATCAAGAAACGAATCAACCAACTCCAGTTGATGACCACCAAAAGCATAATTAACAGCAATACAGTTATTTCTATAAAAACGCATGCTTTTGCATTTCACAAGATTCAGCTCCATCATATTATGATTACAGCATAAAAAGAAGTTATTAAGATCCGATTGAAGATAAAAATGATCCGAAAAAAATCCCTAGAAAAGGGGAAATCCCCTACTGTTGGCATCACTGAATGTGGGTGTATTCTTTCAAATAACAAACAAAAGTCCGACGATTTTCACCGATCGCTTTAAAAAGGTCACAAAAATTGCAGTGCAGGTTTGTGATAAAATCTGCTGCATACATCCAGGCTTGAACATTTTTTTGCACTTATCAATTATAATTCTCCACAAATTTATTTTTACCGGCAAAACTGTTGATTATAAAGAAAAACGTTATATGAACGGATTAAAGAAATTGTAATTCTAAATTTTTTTGAGTTTGTTTTAGCAAAATCGGACAAGTGGTTCTCGAGTTATGTTAAACAAAAAAACATCAAGATAAGGAAAAAATTTAAAATGTCATAAAAAAAAACTGACACATACGAACGCCAAACCCTTTGAGGGTTTTACTATACTGACCTAGTACCATCACCCTGACTTGGAATTTCTCACCCCCCAGATTGGCTGTTGTACTGTGTTATTAAAACTGAGTGTTTTTCATAGAAATGCAAAATCTAACGTTTCAAACAGTTGAACAGACAATTAAGCCACTAAAACTATTTCAAATTAAGCTCTTTAAGGAAAACATAAAACTCTTAAATTTTTGCGCCTTTTGAGAGCTGACTTTGAAGTCATTTCAAAATTAAGCTTTTTAACAGCAAGTAAAATTTAATATTCTATCAGAGGGTTTTAATCGCCTTTTTCCCAGGCAATTTAAACGTAACAGAGCGCTACAAAGCACAGAAGCAGCTTTTATTCAGTGCCATGATACTGCATTCGATGAAATGATGAGAAAATTTCCACTTGATCGCCTTTTTGTGTTTTGAAGTGTTTGTGTGTGACAAGCAAGCACCACACCCAATAAGAAGTACGACAAAAAAGAAGCGGCAGTAGTGAAGCAGTCATTTTAGAACCTTTCATTAATAACTTAGTGACGAATGACTGACTCACTAACATACTGGCAAAAAGCGAAAAACTCCTACAAAATTATTTCCTTACCGCCATAAACTTTAACTAAGTACATGTACTTGTGTATGTGTGAAGAAACTGTTGATAGCTTAAAATCATGCCATGACAATGTGTCACAGTGACAGACTGACTGACACACAATCACATACACATGTTTGTTTGTTTGTTTTTTTCAACGGAAATTACAAGCAGATACAAGCGAAGGTATGTGTTGGTGTCTACTAGTTCCTGATGCCACAATATAAAGACACCATACCTATAAATTATCCACATCCGGTTGCATGCCACAAACTTTGTCATCTTCGTTATTCTGTGTGTCGTTATTATGAAGTACAACGAGCAGTTGTGTGTAAAAGTGACAAGAAGACAAGTTGGAAAAATCTAAAAGGAAAAACTATGTTTCTTTTTATTGCCACTCCAACTTCTGTGCATCACACTTGACAAATGAGTATTTTGTTTTTCTTTTTTTAAAATGGCTTCAGCAGCGAGTAATTGGTTCTTTTTTGCTGGTCTGTAATTATAACTGTATTCTTTAGTAATTAGCAGTTTCTGAGAAATTTTTATGTAAAAATATTTTTGCAACGAAAATGGTTTATTTAATTAATTAAACCTTAAAAGTACCCCTGCAGCTGTTTTGAACTTGCCACACTTTGATGAATTAAATTGCCATTTCAATTAAAAGAAACCATTTAAAAATTAATGAATTTAAAAAGTAGAAAATATATAAAATAGGAAAATTGCCTCTTTAAGAAAAGTTTAACATTAACAATTTTCTTATAGAAAAATTTGGCAGCAATGCTTTTCTATTGAAAAATGTCAAAGCGACACTTTTTTTTAGCCAAAAATGTTACAGCGACATTTTTTACCGTAAAAAATGTGAAAGTGACACGTTTTTATATACAACAAGGAGCGAGAACTGATATTTTCAATTAAAAAATTGCGGTTTTCTTATAGAAAGAGCTTAAAGCGACACTTCTTTCTGCAAAAATTTATAGACTTTTAAAAATATTTCTTTATTCTACATGTTAAAAACGGAACATAGAAAAACTATCTTTTTAAAAAATTAATTAATACAAACGTTGGGGTGGGCCCATGGATGACTTAATGTGCAAAGAGCGAACGTTTTGCCAGTTCTTCTTCAACAAAGATACCAAGAAATTGATTGACAAATGGATATTTTAGACCAATTCGTCTTGTTTCATATCAACATGACCAACAGCAACTGACAAGCACAGTACTTTCTTCATTTGGAACTTGATGGTTGCCTTAACTTCTTCAATCTTAGCCATCATGGATTCTTGGTGAGACAAAAGACCAGGGAATTTGCCAGCCTTGTTCAAACCGGGACCCAAGAGACGGGGAATTTGTTTGATCAAAGATTCAGAAGCCAAGGAAGCGTCATAAGATTTGGCCAATTTCTTAACCAATTTCTTATTCTTGTTTAATTTCTTCAATGCTTCAGCATCCATGCATTCGACACCGTTAGAATTGGCTTCATCACAATGCTGTTGATCACCCAAGATGCAGACCTTCATTTTTGGGCGGGGGATGTGCTTCAACTTGACTGTGCCGGAGAAACGCTTGTCCTTTTGGGGATCGTAGTTCTTCAAACCGATTTGTAATTCTACAGTTTCCAGAAAGCCACGATGCTTCTTTTGCAAGAATTCCAAAACGGAATTTACGCTCTCGTACAAAGATACTCACGTGAAACTTTTGAAGCCATGACCGCTTTTATCAAAAGTTAAACCAAAAAAGACGATAGAGTTTTCAATAGAAGAAAGTTACTGTCATACAGTTATACATAAAAAAGTTTGACAATTTAACAGTTTCCTATAAAAAAAATTTGTAGCCTGTACAGTGTTTTATAAAATTATGTCGCTTGTATATCCTGAACAGTTTTTCTGTTTCGGTTTTCTATAAAAAAAAATGGGTCGCTGGTAATTATTAAAAAATTAAAAATTGTGTCGCTTATAAAGTTTTCTTTGGAAAACTGTTTTGCTTTAACAATGTTTTATAGAAAATTGTGTCGCTTGTACAGTTTCTATTAAAAATTGTGTGGCTTGTAAAGTTTTATATAGAACATTGTGTCGCCTTAAAAATTTTCTATAGAAAATTGTATTGCTTGTAAAGTTTTCTTTGAAAAAATGTGTCGCTTGTAAAAATGTCTTAATTTGTGTCGCGTGTTAAGTTTTCTAAGAAAAATTGTGTCGCTTTCAAAATTTTCTATAGAAAATTGTGTCGCTTGTAAAGTTATCTTTTAAAATTTGTGTCGCGTGTTTAGTTTTCTATGGAAAATTGTGTCGCTGTAAAAATTTTCTATAGAAAATTGTGTCGCTTTAATGTTTTCTATTAAATATTGTATCGCTTGTTAAGTTTTCTAAAGAAAATTGTGTCGCTTCAAAAATATTCTATAGAAAATAGTGTCGCTTGTAAAGTTTTTAATAGAAATTGTGTCGCTTGTAGAGTTTTCTATAGAAAATTGTGTCGCTTGTAGAGCTTCAAATAAAAAATTGTGTCATTTGTAAAGTTTTTAGAAAAAATTGTGTCGCTTGTAGTTTTCTAAAGAAAATTGTGTCGCTTGCAGAGCTTCCTATAGAAAATTGTGTCGCTTGTACAGTTTTTTATTTAAAATTGTGTCGCGTGTTAAGTTTTCTAAGGAAAATTGTGTCGCTTTTAAAATTTTCTATATAAAATTGTGTCGCTTTAAAGTTTTCTTTTAAAAATTGTATCGCTTGTTAAGTTTTCTAAAGAAAATTGTGTCGCTTCAAAAATGTTCTATAGAAAATAGTGTCACTTGTAAAGTTTTTAATGGAAATTGGGTCGCTTGTAAAGTTTTCTATTAAAAATTATATCGCTTGTTAAGTTTTCTATTTAAAATTGTGTGGCTTGTAAAGTATTCTGAAGAAAATTGTTTCGCTTACAAAATTTTCTATAGAAAATTGTGTAGCTTGTAAAGTTTCTAATAGAAATTGTGTCGCTTGTAAAATTTTCAATGGAAAACTGTATCACTTGTAAAGTTTCCTATAAAAATTGTGTCGCTTTAAAAATTTTTTTTATAGAAAATGGTGTCGCTTGTAAAGTTTTTGATAGAAATTGTGTTGCTTGTTAAGTTTCCTATAGAAAATTGTGTCGCTTGTTAGGTATACCAAAGAAAATTGTTTCGCCTAAAAAATTTTTCTATAGAAAATTGTGTCTATTGTAAAGTATTCTATTAAAAATTTTGTCGCCTTAAAAATTTTCTATAAAAAATTGTGTCGCTTTTAAAGTTTTGAATAGAAATTGTGTCGCTTGTACAGTTTTTAATGAAATTTTGTCGCTTGTAAAGTTTCTTATAGAAAATTGTGTCGCCTGTATAGTTTTTATGGAAAATTCTTTCGATCATATAATTTTTTATAGAAAATTAATTCGGTTTAACAGATTTCTAATAAAAATTGTGTCGCTTGTTAAATTGTCCATAGAAAATTGTGTTGCTTGTGAAGTTTCCAATAGAATAAAGTGTCACCTGTTCTGTTTTTAATAGAATATTAATTCGCTAGTACTGATGTTTACCAAAAATTGTGTCGTTTGTAAAGTTTTCTATAGAAAAATCTGCCGCTTGAAAAGATTTTATAGAACATTGTTTAGCTCATATAATTTTCTATAGAAAATTAATTCGCTTGTAAAGATTTTTAGTAAAAATTGTGTCGCTTGTAAAATTTTTTATAGAAAACAGTGTCGCTTGTAAAGTTTTGAATAGAAATTGTGTCGCTTGTACAGTTTTTAATGAAATTGTGTCGCTTGTAAAGTTTCTTATAGAAAATTTTTTATAGAAAATTGTGTCGCTTTAAAAGTTTTTTGTCCCTTTTTGAATTTCTATAAAAATGTATGTTCCTTATACAGTTTTATACGAAAATTATTTTGTCGCTTTTACAGTTTTTAATACAAAATTGTGTCGGTTGTCGCTTTAAAAGTTTTCCATTGAAAATTGTGTTACTTTTATAATTTTCTATAGCAATTTGTGTTGCTTGTATAAACTTTATCGCTTTAACAGTTAAATAAACAAAATTGTGTTCTTTCTAAAGTTTTAGATAGAAAATTGTGTCGCTAATGCAGTTTTGTAAAGAAACTTGTGTTGCTTAATAAAATTTGTGTAGAAAGCTGTCTTAGTGTTCTTTAGAAAAATGTGTCGTTTATACAAAATTTGTCTATTGTATAAGATTTTTCACAAATAAAAGGAAACGATGGATTTTCAATGTTGCCATTGTTGTAACAATAACAACATTTTATGAATGGAAAACATTAAGCGGGTGTTTTAAATACTTATCAACGTTTTAGAAAAACAAACTAAATACAATAATACCTTAAGCTATTATTAGCAATTGCCTTGATTTCAGCCAATTTCATTTTAAACAAAGAGATAATAAGCAAAAGTAAATCTTCTAGAAAAAGCATAATGACACATGTGCATAATTAAGTTGGAATACACAAACATCTTGGGTCCATAAACAAACGACTTAAACAGGAAATATCTAAAAGCCTGCCAAAATTACCGTACAGTACCAAGTGCATAAATACAAATGTGTACTACTAAGTGAAATGCATAATCCTTTGAAACATTTTTCATTCTGTTGCCAGCTTTTAACCACATCGTTCCACTAGACAGACACTCAAGCGAAAGAAAAGTTCATTTAAATGAAAAACAATACATAAATTGGTTACTAATTGTAAACGCCTGTTGGCTGTTGGAAGACGAATGGTGGGTTGGTTTGCTGGTTACAGGTTACTGGCCTTAACTGTGTTTTGTTGCAAAGAGAGTTTGCGGGTTTCAGGGTAGAAAATGATGTTGGCACATCTTAATGTAAAAACTTGTGCCAAAAAAACAAACAAAAAACTTGAATAATGCAACAACACAGCAAACATTAACCACATTCAGTAACAATGAACTAAATGCAAAAAAAAAACAACAAGAAGAGCTCATCTCATGTAACAATGGAAATTTTAAACAATGAACGAACAAAGAATTCCTTGAGCAACTTAATTGGATGAAGCGACAATGACACACACACACAAATAATGTTTATTGTTGTTGTCTTTGATATTCTGATGTTTGTTCATAATTTGTGACTATGTCGCTTGTAAGATGAGAACTATAGAATTTAAGTGCATTATACAAATGTTGCCAATGCTAAAGATTTTGATGATTAGGAGGGAAGAGGATAATGACTTTAATCAAAATACTGGAAAATTAAGAAACCAATATTTAGCAATAAACGAATCCAAGCCAAAAAAAAAAAACAAAAGGAGAAGGTTTAAAAATTTTCTCGAATTTTTAATTTAAAACAAAAACTACTGCAAACTTAAAAGAAAAACTTCTGAAATGACGATATTGAAGTGATTCTGTAAACCAGTTTAGCTTTCAATGTTTTAACTTAGAAGACACTGCTGAAGGATTTTTAGCCGTTAAGTCCAATTCTGTCGGTCTAGATGACATTCAACCTCGTTTTATTAGACTTATTTTACCATGGATAATTCGTCACGTAAACCACATTTTTAATACAGCAGTCACCACAAGTACTTTTCCATCTGGGTGGAAGTGTGCGAAAATTATTCCTATACCCAAAGATGGTAAGGAATACAGGCCAATTGCCATTCTTCCCTTCCTTTCTAAAGTTTTCGAACGCCTCCTACATAAGCAGATCTCAAAACACATATATGATAATAATCTTTTAACGGACCGTCAATCTGGATTTAGACCTCAGCATAGCTGTACTACAGCCTTAACCGAAGTTGTTGAAAACATCCGAAGTAGTTTGGATGATAACAAGATAGCGTTATTGATTCTACTCGACCACTCTAAGGCCTTTGACACCGTTGAACACAAAATGTTAACTATGAAACTTGCAAGAATGTTTAACTTTTCAGAAACTGCAACAAAATTAGTTGCTTCATATCTAGGTGATAGATCGCAGATAGTTGCCAACGAGGGTACCTTTTCTAGGCCTTTGAGTACATTGAGAGGTGTTTCCCAGGGATCTATTCTTGGCCCACTTTTATACTCGTTATATGCTAATGATCTTCCCTTGCAAATAAAATACTCGTGTATACAAATGTATGCGGACGATGTCCAACTTTATTTGAGCTGCAACCAGGGTTGCCGAACTTGGTCTTTTCCGACCAAATTTGGTCGGATGTTTTTGGTTTGGTCGGATGGTAGGCCAAACCTAATTTTGGTCGGTTTTAGAAAATTGGACGGATAGCAGACAATTACAAATCTCATAGCTTTTTTACCAAACACAAACATTTTTTTTTTTTGATTGTTGATGAAACTATGGATATGGGCATTGATATTACGTTAGGAGCAAGTTACTTTGACGGTGTTAGTTTTATAAAGGATAGCCTTGTCATCTTATTCGAGCTTACCAAGTCAGATGCCGTTTAAATTCAAACAATATTCCTATACAAAATTTGATGGGATTTGATGGGCAACAAACAGCGCTTACGCCATGACTGGAACTGTTGGTAAGCTTATAGCCTATCCATCGATGTCGAACGTAGACTTCGTTCGCTTAAATTACATGTAAAACAAAGACAATATTGTATAATTTGTTTTCGTTTTAAATGCAAGTTAAACGAACGAAGTCTTCGTTCAGAAATGGATGAACTGGCAGTAAATCTTACTCAGCAATGCAAAAAATATTAAGGTTCTTTGTAATATTTAAAGTTTTTTCACATAGTCCTAAAAGAATTTCAGAAATTCTGTTCTGTATTAGGTGTTTTTTATACAAGATGGACTTCTTAAATGAAGATATTGTAAGAATCGTAGAACAGTGGGATGCTTTGATACTGTATTTTGAAACATAGTTTTATAAAGGCAATGGTATAAGAGCCTCAGAACTTGCAGAAAGTATGGATGAGTTCCAAAACTGAGTAAGTTATCAACGCGTATACAATAATCCAAATAAGCATTGTAAAACTCTTTGATACATTTTTTACGTTGTCTGCAAGGTATTAGGATGTATTGGAGATCAGCCTATGTGTTATAAAGTTTAATACTTTTTTTTAAATTGTACAAACTTAAGTAAAAAAAATTTGATTCATATTTTATTAGTGGTCTTTATGTGTTATTGCATACGAGCAATGAATTATTGTAGTTTATAAGCGTTATTAAATGAATTTGTATATATACATTTTATTGAAGTTAATCGTTACCAAATCATTAGCAAATAAACTTTTAATAAAACTAGGGGTTACGTGTAGGACGTTAAATATTTAATAGGTGTGAACATAGGCTTCGTTTTTTGTTTTTACTATAATTACATACAAAAAAAAAATAATATGTAGACTTAAAGCTTTATCCAATAAAAATTTTACTTTTTATCAAAAATACATATAGATACATATCGTCATATAAAATGAAAAAGAGAATATGTTCATTTTAAGAAAAAGAGGGATGGCTTAATAAAAAGGCAGCTATTGTGATTATAACAACGGGGTTTTCTGGTTAATATCGTTAACACATTACGCATGATTGACGCTATACGGAGAACTGTTTTTGTAATCTCAGCCGTATCGCTACTGAAATTTTTTTAAAAATTATGACAGGCCTTTTGCATTTTTAAGACGATATAAATTATATAAATTTAAATAATAATTAGTATTGTGGTTATTTTGTTGAACTATTTATGGTTTTTAATCCAAATTTTTTATATTTTTAATTAGGCTTAAGTTCATGAAATTTAATTTTTATTAAATTATTTTTATGAAGAAGACGGCAAATCCATCTGAGGAGATCGAGTGGTTGCGATCGAAACATGTCATGGTAACCTGCCGGCCAGGGTTCGAGCCCGAGCCACGTCAAGAATGAAAGATTATCAATAACAATTTTAATTAATTTTCATGTTGTAAAATTCCTTTCTTCATAAAAATAATTTAATAAAAATTAAATTTCATGAACTTAAGCCTAATTAAAAATATAAAAAATTTGGATTATAAATTTAAATATTTAAAAAATTTGGTCGGTTTCAAAAGATTTTGGTAGGCTTTGCAGACAATTTTGGTCGGATAAAAATTTTTCGAACGGCAACCCTGGCTGCAACAGAACATCAATTCGTCATGTAGTGAATAAACTTAACCACGATCTGTACATGATTTTTCAATGGGCATCCGCAAATGGATTACGACTTAATCCAAAGAAGTCAAAATGTCTTATAATCGGTGCGAGGTCTAACACTGACATTATAAATGACATTAATGTTAATATTGATGGTACTCGAATCGAACTAGTACATACAGTAAAAAACTTGGGTGTTACTTTTAATCGTACGCTTACTTGGTCGGATCATTTTAACCAAGTATGCGGCAGAACGTATGTCATGCTTAGAAGCCTTTGGTGTAGTCAACATTTTACTCCACAGAGGATAAGAATGATGCTAGCCAAATCGTATTTAATACCAACACTTTTGTATTGCTGCGAAGTCTTTGCTGCTTGCAATGCCACTGACAAACGTAAGCTTGTTACAACATTAAATAACATCACTCGTTACATTTTCGGCTTACAGAGATTTGATCATGTATCTCCATATTCCAAACGTGTTTTTGGCATGCGCTTTGATGACTATCTCAAGTTTAAAAGTTTAGTCTTTTTGCAAAAAATAATAGTAACAAAAGAGCCTAAATATCTATACAACAAGTTAACATTCACCTCATCCTTAAGAAACAATAGCATCCGCACCTCTAGATTTCGCAAGAGTGCTATCTTATAACCAATTTTATATATCCACAATATATCTCTGGAACCATCTTCCCACTGAAATACAACTCACCCGCAACGCATTAAAATTCAAAAAATTGTTAATAACTCACTTTGCTAATAACCAGAACATTTAGGACCTAGATATAACTTTGTTTTAAATTTTGTGTTTGATTATTTTTATTTCTTAAATCATAAATAATTTAAATGTTAAATGTTTATTTATAATGTTAAACGCTAAGTTTAAAAATTGTTTATGCAAACCATGCCCTATAACGTATCTGATTCTAATGCTGTAATTTAGAAGATATTGTATCTTGTTGTGTTAGAAAAGCAAATAATAAATACAAATACAAAAATACAAAAAAATACAAAATTAAATTTTGTAACAAAGCAACATGTTGCAGACAAAGTATGAGGCACACATATCAAATAAACCGCTAGCAGCATGTTGCTGAAATTATAAAAACACACGCTCAAAATATTAATAAGTAATACAATATTAAAAAATAAAAATAACTAAAAAAAAAGCCAACATTTTAATATTAAATTTAGGTATAATGTAAGCAGCGTGTTGCTAAAAACTTCTATATTATCAAAATGGAAATAAAGAGTCGTTACTTTGCTAGCAACACATTGCTAAGAATGTAAGATTAATAGATTTTAAAACAAGGTCTTTATTTTGAAGAAAAACTTAAGTCAAATATTTGAAACATGTTGCAGAAAATGTTTGTTTAAAAAATATAAACAAAAAGTCTCTTAAATTTTATTTTTTTATTAAATCGACAAATTTTTTTTTCATGTTTAATGTTAGCAACACGTTGTTTGATAAAAATATATAGTATCAAAAAACTTCAGCAACAGTTGGCAACATTTACGAGCAACAATCTTTGTCAGTGCCTACAATTGCATATAAGTAGTAATGGGGGTATTCACGTCACAAGTTTCACCCTTGCAAAAAAGTAAAAGTGCAAAAATATAACAACAACCACAAAGACAATAATTGTCTGTGTGGTTGTTGTTTTATTTTTGCACTTTTGGTTTTTTTCAAGGGTGCAACTTGTGACGTGAATACCCTTAATGTAAGCTTAATTTTCAAATTAAATTCGGTAGCAGCATGTTTCTGAAGACATTAACAACATAAGTCTAGTACTTTCACGAAATTTGTGATAAATGTTGAGCAAACTTTGTTATATCATTAGAAAAATTTGCCATATTAAAAATCTGTCTATAAGGCCTATTCTGAAAATCATGTGATTTCAAATCACGTGCTCTTAATATCACACGCATGATTTTGTGGTATTCTGAAAATCACTGCGCTTATGTGATTCTCAGTGTGATTTTGGCAATTGAAAATCACACCGAAAACACAAAAAGGGAACTTCACAATATCACACGTGTGATTTTAAATGACACATGTGATTTGAAATCACGTGATTTGAATTAAAATGTTCTCAGAACAGGGGGTCTACTCTCTATTGCGATGCGAAAACAATTTCGCAAAATTTTCTGAAAATGAAGCGATAGTAGCAATAAAAATTAAAGATGGCGCGGATTTACAGAAAAGTAAAAAAAAGTGTGTATAAATTTTTTAAATTGGAAAATGTAAATAGAATAAAGTCATGATTTACGAAAAGGAAAAAAATTAAAAGATGTGAAAGACACATGCGCAAACGTATTGAAGAGTACCAATCGCTAGATTTGCTACAATTTTCTTTTGCATCGCAATAGAGAGTAGCCCCCAAGGCCCGTATCTCGAAAGTCTGTAAAATTTGATGTTTTTATTTTTTCAAGGTATGCCACTTTGTTTTGCGAATGTAAACAAAACTAATGTGTTAACAAGATTTTCGTTTTTAAAAAATTTATTTTACTATTTTTAGTTTTTTAATTAAAATAAAGAAGAAAAATATGGATAACAACCTGCTGCCGGTTGTGGTCATTAAACTTTTTCTTTCTAATTTAACATTAAATTAACAATTTTTTAAGTTGGTCAGAAAACATATATTAAAACTAAATAAAATAAATAAGAGCAACTCATGTTATTTCGCACTGGAAAAAAATGTTGCGAGAAACATTTCGTTACTTTTTCACAAAACAAACAGAGTTCATTTCTATTAGCATTATTTTATGAAAATTCCGGACAATTTTTTCTTTACTTTTAAAAAGAATTTCGCGTGAAATGTTGGACAGAGAAAAATGTTAAAAAAAAATTCAAAAGGAAAATATACAAAAATCCAAAAAAAAATAGTAAACTTGACTTAATGAACTGAAAAAAATCTTAAGAAACTAAATATTTATCTGAAATGAGTGGCTTTAGATTTTGTTGTTTTAGTTGCAGCATGTTGCTTTTATATTTTCTATAAAGAATCTTAAAAAAATGTTAATGTTTTACATATTTTTTGGCTACATGTTGCAGGCAACATAAAAATACATTTCAAACACCTTTAAGACTAAAGCCTAGTACTCTGTTCAAATTTTTGAAAAATGTTGAGCAACATTAATTATTTCATAAGAAAATTTTGACAAGTATCAATGTTACCTATCATGCGAGTTGGTATAATTTGACGATTTTATTCCTACAAAGTATGCGACATTGTTTTGCGTATGTAAACAAACCCCACATGTATTTTACTAAAAATAATTTTTTTTAATAAAAAAAGAAAATAAATATGGATAAAAGCTGTTACCGGTTGCGTTATTTTAATTTTTTTAATTCGTATTTAGTAATCAGTACATACTTTTTTGTTTTGCTTAAAATTCCACGCGAAATATGTGCAGCTTACATTATTTCGCAGTAGTAAAAAAATTTTGCCAGAAACATTTCGGAACTTTTTCACAAAATGAGCAGAGTACAACTCTATCAACATTATTTCATAGAAGTTCCGCACAAGTTTTTTTCATATGCGTATTCACGTGAAATGTTGAACAGAGTATTCATATGAAATGTTGAACAGAGTACCAGGCTTAATACCAGCGTTACCGTTGTGATACTAAAGTATCAATTTGACCCTTTTTCGACGGTCTTGATACCATTTATGACCCTTTTTTTAAATTATACTTTTGTATCATTTTCACCTATATTGTGACACTTTTTGACCCTTTTTTGGAAATAGCACTCACATTTTGTTTTTTGTCAACAATGCTGGACGTAAGTGCTAAAAAATGTTTTCGAAATAAGCGGAGATGGAGAAATGGACTTCAAGTGAAGATTTAATACCAAAATATAGAACGCAAATTCCTAAAAACCAGTTAGTATTCGTAAAAAGATTTGTGTTAAGAGACGTTGTACGACTTCTAAATTAGATTTTCGATAGTAAAGTACAATATACATATTTGTTATGTTTTATTTATTGAAAATTTATGGTGATTTCTTTTCAAAAACAATGTGACATTTTATTTAAAAAATGCAATTAGGTGTTTGTTTCTTATAAATGTTTTGCTCTCTTATAGAGTAGCAAGTTTTATGCTAAAAACTTCATCCTTAATAATGACCATAAGCCATTCACCCCTATTATGAAAGTCGACGGCACCTGAACATTAATGGTATTTTCTGAGTCGTTGTTGACAATTATCGATGACTATTGACAGTCAATTGATATTTTCTAAGGCGCTTTTAAGTCGACGTCGAGTAGTATTATCCCCGTTTTAGTCGACAGGAAATTTTGCGACGACTCAAATGAAAGTTAAAGAAGTTTTAAATGAAATGTAAACATATTTATTGAAAACGCTTAAAATAAAAAAATGCAAATTTAAAAGAAGTTATGGGCACAAATTTTATTAGTAAATTTAACGCGAAAATTCGGAAAAGTTTCCTAAAATAGCGAAAATTCGCGAAAATGTCCAATTTAAGGCGAACGCCTCAAAGAGCCAAAATTGCGAAAATTCGGAAACATTTGCAAAAATAGCGAAAATTCTCGAACATTTTTAATATATAAAAAAAAGCCATAAAATTGATTAAAGTCCCTTAAACTGTAACGAATGGCAAAAATTCGGTGAAAATTGCTCAATAAACGGAAATTCGCAAAACTTTGCTAACAGCGGCATGAAAGAAAAGTCTTATATTTATTAATAAAATTGGAAACAAACTCTACACTTTACTTTAAAAAGCTAAATCGGTTAAAAAAACATATCGGAAAATAGCATAAATAGCGTTAAAAAGTAAGTGAAAAACAAAACAAACAAAAAATAATTGGAGATGGGATTTTTTTTTTTTTTTTGTCAAATTTTCGATAACTAGTCGACGTCGACACAACATTTTTATAAAATACCAAACTAACGTCGAAGTGATGTAGTCGTGGCCTTGATGTGACAACAATTAAAAATTAATGGCGACGTCGACAACGCCTTACATAATAGGGGTGATTGAACTTTTTGCCCCCTTTAAAATCGACAATATTAAGAGTGCCCTGTAAAAAAGGTGACATCGGTTTATGTATGGGACCATTTTTAAAACGGCGAGGATTGCCTCAAAGAGCAAGAAAGCTTCGCAAAAATTTAGAAACTCGAAAAATTTTGCAAAAATAGCGCTATTAAATTGATTAAAAGTCCCTTAAACTAACAGGAATGAAAAAAAATTCAGTAAAAATTGCTGAAATTCACAAATATTTGGTAACAGCGGTAAGCTTTAATGAATCACAAAACTTGCAGGAAAAAATTCGCCAACGATTGCAAAATTGGAAACAAAACGAAAAACTTATTTGAAATCGCTAAATAGGTAAAAAAAAATTCGGAATATAATGTTAAAAAAAATGAGCTATAATGATGAAGAACAAACTTTTTGTCAAGTGTTAAAAACAGGAAAGGGCATTCCATAAACAAATTACGTTTTTTAAGCACTTCCTACCTGAAATAAATATTTTTTGTTTGTTTATAAAAAAACTTGGTATTTTTATATAAATTTAAATGGGAAATACTGCTTTTAAAAATGTTGACCCTTTTTTTTATTGAAATACCCTTTTTTTTGACCCCTTTTTCTGGAAAATCCCCTTTTTGTGACTCTTTTCGAAAATTTCCAACGGTAACCCTGCTTAATACTCTACTCGAACTTGTGAAAAATGTTGCGAAACATTGATTTCACACGAAAATTGTGTCAAGCTGAACTGGTTTCGCACGGAAAACAAAAATGTTGCTAGAATCATTTCGTATTTTTTTCATAATGTAAACGGAGTACAACTCTGTCAAAATTTTTTCGTATGCATTTTACAGAAACTTTTTTATAGTGTGTTTGACAACATTTCGCACAGCGTACCATGCTTTTAACCTGGTACTCTGTTCAACAGAGAAGCCTGTTTAAAAAACTAAAAAGAAAAATTAACAAAAAAAAAAAATAATATTGCAGGCAATATAAATATACATTTCAAACACCTTTAAGCCTAGTACTCCGCTCGAACTTGAGAAAAATGTTGCGCAACATTGATTATTTCTTAAGAAAATGTATGTATAAATATTATTATCTATCTCGCGGTTTTGCCAACCTTAAGTTTTTATAAGTTACAAGTATAAGTGCAACATTGTTTTGCAATGGTAAACAAAAACCAAAAACTTATCTCCATTATTATTTTTTACTTTTTGTAACGCTTATTACAAGCAAATACAAAGTATACACTACAAAAAATGTTCAGCTGTTGCTTAAAAATCGCCGCGAAACAAACAAACAACATTTCTTCATATGTTTTTTTTCTTAGTATTGAGTTGGACAACATTTTGCACGAAATACTACCAGAGACCAGGGGGTCGATTCTGGTTCTGTGAAACTGTGAAATGAAAACTTTTTTCACATTCTCATAGAGTTTCTGATTCTTGTTTAGTGAAAAAATGATAAATAAATTCCAATGTTTTCATATGAAAAGAACAAGTGGGATGAAACAAATTGTTTTCATAATTTCACAGTAATACGATTCTTGTTCTGTGTAACAGTGCAAAGAATGGTCAAAAACTTTTTATTTATGACATATTTTTACACATTCATTTTAACGGTGAAAACCCTCAATGTATTCGTATTTAATGGAAATTTTTAATGATATCCATAACATTACTGACGTAAAACATTTATAAAGTTTTCCTGCCTTTGCTCATCGCAAATTTATTGCAAACAATCAATTAATTTTTTTAATATTTGTCTATTAATGAACATATTTGTAATTAAACTTAATATCTCTTTTTAAAATTTTGGGGTTAAGAATGTTTTTATATAGAAAATTCTTAAAATATAAATAATAGTCTGTTAGGATTTATATCCACAGATTTAATAAAATAAATAAATATAAAATTCTGACTTTTTTAAATTTATAATTTTTTAGTTGTGTATTTGCATAGTTTAAGACTTGATCAGAAGACAAAGTAGATATGTTATTACCATAGGCGGTAAAAAATATAAGTTTAGCGACGTCTTAAAGTAAGCTTAGGGACGCCTTAAATTTTTTTATTTTTTATAATTTAGCATTTTAAAAAATTAATCTACATTTGTCCTTCTATTTGTAAATGATTTAACTTTTTTGAGCTTATGGTCGTTTTTTTTATTTATTATTATATCAATACTTCACTAGCAATTTGTTAGCATCGTAAGGATATATTCTTCTTCTTCATATTTAAAAAAAATTGTTTAAAAACGAATAGAGAAATCAATAACAACATTCCTGTCACAGATGTCATGCTAATACTAAAATTATTGTGTTACTCAATGTTAATGTTAACTACCCAAAAAATTTATTATCGAATAACTTCGTCACTTGCTCGAGGTTAAGCGAAAAATATTTAGGCAAGTTTTAACTCAAGTACAAACTGGCAGTTGGGTCCAAAAATATTTTTTGGAATAACTCTTTTGTTGATATATTTTAACAATTTTGCTTCAATTTTAAAAGGTATTAGAACAGTTTGCTGCCCGTTTTTTTTTTTTTTTTTTTTTTTTTTTGTAATGTGCCCGTCCGAAAATATATTTAAAGATGGTAAAGGATATGTAAAATTCGGCGCAGCCGAATCTATCACTCTAACTGGTTGCTTCTAATTTTTAGTTGGTTGGGTGGTATTTACATGATTTAAATAAGAAGGGAAGAAATTATTCCGTGCTGTGGACCATAATATAAATGAAAGAACATTCAAAATTTTAAAAAATGAAATCTAAAAAATTAATAAAAATAAAACCTTTGGTTGGAAAATAAAATTACAATACTCATTTTTTGAAAATGTTCTACAATTAACAAAAATATACAATGATTAAAAATATTTTTTTTTAAAACAGAGTATATTCTGTACAGTGGATGTAAAATGTAACTACAAGTAAATCCCTCTTAATGGACTTGAAATCGTTCAGGAAGTTTTATATTTCTGCCCGAGTTTTGTACGTTTTCATTGTTTAAGCATTGTTCTTGTAAATTATAATTAACAAAAATTCCAGGTTTAAAACGATCAATAGATATTGTTTCCCTTTTATTATTTACCAAAATTACGTTTTTAAATTAGAAAACTTCCATAATATTTTGGTTGTAAAGGTTTTGCGTAAGAATCACGTCGGGTTCAACAAATATAAATGAAAGTACATTTATACATTTTTATACAAAATTCAATTCATTTAACAAAATTTATATTAGAAAACATTAAAAGGTTTGCTTGGTTTGAAAAATCCAATTACTATACTCATTTTTTGAAAATTTTATATAATTAAAAAAATGATGCATTGATTAAAAATATTTTTTAAAAACAAAGTATACAGTCAAATCCCGATAATTCGTACCCCGATAAATCGTAATTCCCGATAATTCGTAATAAACTGTCGGTCCCTTGCGATTACGAATTATCGGGATTCTACTGTATTATGTACAGTGGATATAAAATGTATCTACAATACTACGCCTAAGTATTGTATATGCATTCTTATGGTAAGTAATACTTAATATTTTTAATTAAAAAATCGGACAAAAATGGCTAAAACATGATTAGAAAACTTTCAGCAAAAATAAATACATGCGGCTCAAGCAGGCTAAAAAAAACTCATTTGCGGCTTACCGCCGGTTCAAAACTGCTAAGCCACGATTTCTGCATTTGACTTTTACATTTAATTAACATAGTTATAGCCTTTCCACACTTGTCAACATTTAACATTTAACATCTATTTGCGAAGATGTTGAAATTTTCCCATAAGAAATACATAGGGCTAAAAATCTTAATTTTTCTACATCTTTACAGAATGTTACTATCTCACTTTGTTCCCTTTTACATTTTTCGATTCTTTTAGTGTCATCACTAGAAAAGTGGCAATAAATTCTGTTATTATTGTGGAATGACTGACAAAATGGCAGTTGCTTTGAAAGCAGCGCTACCATTTCTCAAGTTTTTTCTTTTTTGCAAGCCTTATTTTGATAAAACTATTAAACAAAATGAATTAAAAATACATTTTGGTGTTATCTCTTAAAATGTTGGTACTTTTGTAGAAAAAAAGTATTTAAAAAAAATTAAAGTTTTTTTTTCAGAAATGGTGACATTTTTTGTTAATGGTAAATGTTAGATGTTTCAAGTGTGGACGCGTATTTCACATTTTCAACATCTTCCAAGCGTTCCTCCGAAATGTATGCAAGTGTACAAAGGGTATTGCAAAAGTTTCACGGCTGCAATGGAGTGAAACACTTTTTCATTAAAAGAACGTGAATCGCAATTTGTGTAATTGTGAAATGACAATATGAAAAGTTCTCATGAAAACGAAAATGAAAGGTTTTTTTTCATTTCACAATTTCACAGAACCAGAATCGACCCCTAAGTTAAAAAACAAAGGTTCTCTTTTCACAATAAAGTACGATAAACTTGACATAAGTCATTTAATTTTATTAAAGGTTTTCTACAACATGTTGGTGCCAACATAAAGAATAGCTAAACTCTGAAACATAGAAAGTAAAAGTTGCTTTTTAAGCAACATGCTGCTAAAAACATTTTCAAGTAAAGCCTAGTACTCTGTGCCCATGTTCTGTAACTCTCGCGTCGAGAGAGTTTTCGATTGAAATGTGTGAAATGAAACAAAAATGCCATAAATTGAAGCAAACAGCTGTTTTTCTCGCTCAACTGTGTCTGAACTTTTTTGGCGAGTACAAGCTGTCACGTAAGGAAACAACTAGCCAATTTACAGAAAAAGTGTGTCTGTAACATTTTGGTGAGAAAAGTTACCGCTTTGAACTGTCAAATAAACTCACGAATAAAAATGGGGCGAGAAAAAAATTTAACACTAAAAAACAATTAAAAATGCAAAATGCAAAGAATAATGATAATAATATTTTGTTCTTGGCACATTTTTCATTGTTTTATTATTTTGCTTTTAAAATTTTAATAAAATATACGAATCTCTTTAAAGCTCGTTTGCAAACAACAAACATTAAAGTCGCTCTTTACACAATTTGGTATAGCTGACGGTTGTATTTTCGCCTCCATCGTTGAAAAATGTTTAATTTTGGTCGCCGTCAACAATATGTGTTACTGGCGTTCTGAACGTCTGCAATATCACATCGGCTTCGAATGCAATATTTTGACATTTATAACGTAACGACGTAATCTCTTTTGATAGTTACAGACACACATTTTTCTCACTTTTCGAGAAACGATGGAATATTTTGTTTCACATCTTTTCGATGCAAAAAGTTCTCACTAAAGTTACAGAACATGGGTACAGGTCAAATTTTGCACGAAATACTAATAGAGACCAGGTTAAAAAACAAATGTTCTCTTTTTACAATAAATTAAGAAAAACTTGACATGTCATTTAATTTTATTAAAGGTTTTCTACAACATGTTGGTGCCAACATAAAGAAAAGCTTAACTCTGAAACATAGAAAGTAAGAGTTGCTTTTTAAGCGACATGAAATTTGTGAAAAATGTTGGGCAACATTAATTATTTCACACGAAAATTTTGACATGTACCAATGTAACCTATCATGCGAGTTTGTACAATTTGGCGTTTTTATTCCTACCATTTATGCGACATTGTTTTGCGTATGTAAACAAACCCCACATGTATTTTATTAGAAGTATTTTATTGTATTTTATTAAAACCGGTATGGATAAAAACTGTTACCGGCTGTGTTATTTTAGTTTTTTATTTCTTATTTTATTATCAGTTCATAGTTTTTTGATTTTGCTTAAAATTCCACGTGAAATAAGTGCAGCTTTCATTATTTATATTTAAGCCTGGTGTAGCTTTCATCATTTCGCAGTTGTAAAAAAAAATGTTGCCACAAAACGAACCGAGTACAACTCTATCAACATTATTTCATAGAAGTTCCGCACAAGTTTTGACAGCATTTCACGTGAAATATAAATATAAAATTTTTAACTATTTAACATGTTTCTTGTAGTTAAAATTACGATATTTGATGTTATATTTTTTTTTTTTTTTTGTGAAATCATTTCTCATTTTTAGTTGAATGATTAAGATTTGATTTACAAGATATTTTTACTTGTCTACAAGTCATGGTCGTTTAGAAAATAAGTGCTCTTGACTACGAAAAACATGTCTCATGAAATAATGGAATAAAAAATTATTAATTTTACTATACTTTACAATACTGAGTGAACATTAATAACATTAGGGCTCTTACAGATTATGAACAAAAGGATATCGATGGAGCGTATACAAGTTGCTTGTTTTGCTATTAAAGAAATTTTATTTTATAGGAAATTTCCATAACCGGAATTTTTTACCAAAAATATTACCATGTTTACGAAATCAAAATGTTTTTTTTTTTTTTTTATGGCCTAAAGCACACATTAAAAACTCATATCTACTCACAATAACAATTTAGCAGAGCTCCATGACTACACATCGTTTCGATTTCTATTTTTAATATTTATCCAAAATCTAAATAACCTTTTTTCTTCCAAATTCAAAACAAGCTGTATTTGTTTCATTCCCCCACCAAAAAAAAACCTTTTATTGTTGTTCTTTTTGTCTCACTATTGTTGTAAAAATGTTTTTAATTTTTTCTGCCATTTCATTTAGCCATTAGCAAATACATATTCAAAAGAAATTTTATTTCAAACAAGTGTAAATTGTATTTATCAAGGCTTAATATAATTTTATACATGAGCATCATTTAAATTTGTAATGGGATCAAGAAACAATTCACGCCAGCAACATTATTGATATTCGCATTAGCAACACAAGTAAATAGAAGCATTATGACCTGTTCGTCGATTTTGAATGAAGACTTTTAATATTTTATAAATTGTTTTTGTTTAAAATGTAAGTTAAGCGAACAAAGTCGTCGTTTGAAATCGATGAACAGGCCCTTAAACAAAAGAAAAAAGAATTTTTAAATTTTTGAAAAGAATTAAAAAGAAGTTATTCATTGCATTGGGGAATGGGCATTGTAAATAAAGGTAGAAAGTTCTTGATTGCCATTCGCTTGGGAGTGGCCAGGAATGATTCCTTTGTTGCAATGCTTATGCAGCTCACGACCTCCGGCTTTAGGCCAGGTATTCCCTGGGAAATGGCTTTTGAACACCCGTTCAAAGCTAGCAAATGTGAGAAGGCGGCTAAGTAACCTGATGGTTAAAATAACGTCTCAGGTCAGTAGGAGATAAATATCTCTGAAACTTGGTTTTTTTTTCCATCACCCGAGTGCCCTGAATGGCTTGATTAGCGTCTCAGGAAATAGTAGGAAGAAGACAAGTATACCCTTCGAAAAACTCCAAATCAATGCTTGCCTGGAGGGAAGCTGGCAGCCCCAGCACCAGGATCGGATGCGGAAGCCTAATCAGCTACTTCGTCTTAAAATTAAATGATTACCGAAACCGAAACAAATGAAACAAAACGATCTGATTTACCGATGACGACTTTTAGCATGAAAACCCGGACAAGATTTGGAACATGGAATGTCAGAACGCTAATGGAGCCATCGCGCCTGGCCCAACTTTGCAAAGAATTTATAAACTACAAACTACTACTTTTGGGTATAAGCGAAATGAGATGGCCTGATTCGGGCGAAAAAACAACAACAAATGGACTCCACTTATTATACTCTGGTAAGGCAGCCAACGAAAATAGAGCATCTGGAGTTGGTTTTCTTCTCTCCAAGGAGGCACATAAAGCTCTTATTAGCTGGAAACCCTACTCTGACCGCATAATAGTAGTAAGGCTACGTACACGCGCCAGAAACCTCACATTCATTCAATGCTATGCGCCCACCGATGTCTCCGAAGTTGAAGTGAAGGATGAATTTTATAGCCTTTTGGATCGTGCAATAACATCCTCGAATCGTGGTGATATCCTGGTAGTAATGGGCGACTTCAATGCCCAAACAGGTCCCAACAACACTGGCCTTGAAAGCGTGATGGGGGTGCATGGATTAGGCAGGAGAACTGTAAACGGGGAAATGTTTGTGAACATGTGCGCGGAAAACAGCCTGGTCATAGGAGGCACTCTGTTTCCACACAAAAAAAAGCACAAAATAACCTGGGCATCACCTGATCATGTTACAGATAATCAAATAGATCATATAGCTATCTCTAGGAAATGGCGTGGCTCACTGTTGGATGTGCGAAGCAAAAGAGGTGCTGACATATCTAGTGATCACCACCTACTCATTGCAAGCGTGCGTATAAAGCTAGCAGCTGTAAAAAAGACAGCCCCATGTGTTTCAAAAAGGTTCGATGTAAATAGACTGAAAATCGCCTCTGTCTCATCGAATTACGTAAGTTCCTTAAACGAATCTTTGTTAACAACTACCCATGAGGAACGAAAAGTTTGGCATTTAACAAAGAACATGTTTATAAATGCAGCCACAGAGCATATAGGTCTTAAATCAATTAGACGTAAAGAATGGATATCTGATGAAACATGGCGAATCATAAATGAAAGGAAAAATCTTAAAGCTGCACTTAATTCTGCTATAACGAAAAACGAAAAGTCAACCCTTCAAAACCAACATGCTACCCTTGATCGCGAAGTAAAACGCAGTGCCCGTAGAGACAAACGTGCATGGACGAATTCCATAGCGCAAGAAGCGCAAGTTGCAGCTGAAACAAACCGAACTAGTGACTTATATCGGCTCACGAAGAAGTTAACGAACAACTGTACGTCAGTCTCCACCAAACCTATAAGGGATAACTCCGGCACACTCATCACCTCTAAAGACGAGCAACTTGAACTCTGGGCTACACACTTCTCTGAAATGTTCTCCTCACGTTCTCAGATAAATCCCGCTATATGTGATTGTATTGATCATAATACACTTTTAAATATCAGCATTACTCCTCCAGTAATTTCTGAGATTATACTTGCCATTAAATCGCTTAAGAACAATAAAAGTCCTGGCCGCGACAATATTTCTTCAGAACTACTTAAGGCAAACACTAGAACGACGGCAGAACTGATCATGCCTATTATAGAAGAAATATGGACAACAGAGAGAATTCCAGACGAGCTTAAGGAAGGCATTATTGTTAAAATACCTAAGAAAGGTGACTTAACAAATTGCAACAACTGGCGGGGAATAACTTTACTAAGCATGTTGAATAAAGTCTTATCTCACGTTATAAACAAAAGGTTAACTGACAAGTTAATGCCAAATCTGAGGAAACAACAGGCTGGATTTTGCTCTAAAAAGTCATGCGTTGACCATATAAACTCTTTGAGAGTAATCGTAGAGCAGTCAGTTGAATGGAGGTCGCCACTATATATTATATTTATTGATTTTGAGAAGGCATTCGACACCCTGGAACATAATGTTATCTGGAATGCTCTCGAATGTAAAGGGGTACCACGTAAACTCATCCAACTCATAAAAAGTATGTACACTGGGGCAAGCTGCCGAATTCTACACGATGGCATGCTTAGTCGTAAGATTGAGGTTGGTACTGGCGTTCGTCAAGGGTGTGTGATGTCTCCGCTCCTGTTTAATATAGTGCTGGATAGTGTAATGCACCAGGCAATGATGGGAAATCGCGGTATCGTATGGGGGCTGAACGAAAGGCTGGAAGACCTCGAATACGCAGATGATATATGCCTTCTCTCTCATAGCTATACAGACATGGACGCACAACTAAGACGTCTTACCTACATATCGGAGAAAGCGGGATTGAGAATCAATATTAAAAAGACCAAAGTTATGAGAATAAATTCTGAAAACTCGAATCCCTTTCTAATAAATAATGAATTATTAGAAGAAGTGGAAACATTCTGTTACCTCGGAGCTGTAATTAATCGAACTGGTGGATCGAGTGAAGACATTGTAGGCCGAATAAAAAAGGCCACACAATCCTTCGGCCAGCTCAGTAAAGTATGGAAATCGTCCTCATTGTCACGCCGCGTTAAAATCAACATTTTCAACACTAATGTTAAGTCAACTCTTTTATATGGATGCGAAACTTGGAACGCTGCCTCCCGAGACATTAACACATTGCAAGTTTTCGTAAATAAATGTCTCCGAAGAGTTTTACGAATCTTCTGGCCAAGAACCATCTCAAACAACAATCTGTGGGCTGAAACACGTCAAATACCGTTGTGTGTAGAAATTCAGAGGAGAAAGTGGAACTGGATTGGACATACACTCCGTAAGCCACAGTCCGATCTTGCCAGGAATGCTATCGAATGGAACCCGCAGGGAAGTCGCAGAAGAGGCCGACCAGCACATACATGGCGTAGGCAAATTGATAGCGAGGCTAAAAAAATGCACAAAAGCTGGAGTGAAGTAAAAACTATTGCGATGAACAGATCTGAATGGAAGAAGTTTGTTGAGGCCCTATGCTCCTTATAGGATCGAGGGGAATATATATATTCATTGCATCCATTCAAAAAATAAAAAAATGGTTAATATTGAAAAAAAAAGAAATAAAGTTTAATTAAAAATATTTGAGTTAAAACCAAAGTGCGTTAAGATATTTATTTAAGAAATTTTTAGAAAAATAGACAAATTAATTCTTAAAGCCTGGTACTCTGGTCAGTATTTCGTGCGAAATGTTGTTAAACTTAATATAAAGAAAATTTTCTGTGAAATAACAACCAAAAAATGTTGCTAGAGTTGTACTCCGTTTATCTTTTTCAACCCAATTATGAATACGAATTACTCGGGAATTTTCCCCCCTTTTCCATTTTTACAATTGAATTAACATAGCAGCAGGTGCCAACTACACATGGGCTCACCTCGACTCCTTCGGACCCCAAAGAGCCGTCATTTCGGATATTTGCCGCATCCTAGGTATGGATTAGGGTGACCGGATCTCATTTAGGGAGAACAAATTTCGAAACCTTGTTCGTCTGAGCAGACTTTTGCGATCTGAAACCGCCTAGCTTCTTGCGATTGCGAATTACGGAAAACCTATTATACGATTTCAAAACAGATTTGCAAATGTTAAGCGTTTTGCGATTGTCAGAACATACCCGCATTCCATCCTTATTTAAATTGATTTCTTGAGGATCACAGGAATGACCTCAACCTGATTTGTCCCGGGGGATATAAAACCAAAAGGAGAAATTTCATTAAGTTAACTGTAATAAAATGTCAAAATATGAATACAAATATCTTTTTTATTTTTTTTTTTTTTTTGCTTGAAAATTGTATCAAAATAAATAGTGACGATTTGTGAATAGAAAAAAAGATGCGAAAGACAAATGCGCAAACGCTTTAAAAAGTATCAGTCACTCAATTTGCTAACATTTTTCTTTCGCACCGCAATAAAGATAACCACCTGGATGGAAAATGTATAGAAATGTGTAAACATTTTTTTAGCGACATGTTGCATATGCAAATGTTGTTTAAAAGTATCTATAGAAACATCAAAATGTTGGATATTCAAACGTTGTTTAAAAGTATCTTTAGAAAAATGTCGCAATAAAAACAATTTTAAAAAGAAAACCTAGTTTTAAATTCTTATTTCGTTTTTTGCCAACATTTTTTATCAAAATGTTTCATATTCAAATGTTGGTTAAAAGTAACTTTAGAAACATTTTGCAAAACATATAATTTTAAAAAGAAAACCAAATTTTTAATTCTTATTTAATTTTTTGCCAACATTTTTTATCAAAATGTTGCATATTCAAATGTTGTTTAAAAGTATCTTTAGCAACATGTTGCTATACATATAATTTTAAAAAGAAAACCTAATTTTAAATTCTTCTTTCTTTTTTTTTGCCAACATTTTTTATCAAAATTTTTCATATTCAAATGTTGTTTAAAAGTAACTTTAGAAACATGTTCTAAAACATATAATTTTAAAAAGAAAACCTAATTTTTAATTCTTATTCCATTTTTGCCAACATTTCTTATCAAAATGTTGCATATTCAAATGTTGTTTATGAGTATCTTTAGCAACATGCTGCAATACATATAATTTTAAAAAGAAAACCTAATTTTAAATTCTTATTTCGTTTTTTTTGCCAAAATTTTTTATCAAAATTTTTCATATTCAAATGTTGTTTAAAAGTAACTTTAGAAACATGTTGTAAAACATATAATTTTAAAAAGAAAACCTAATTTTTAATTCTTATTCCATTTTTTGCCAACATTTCTTATCAAAATGTTGTTTAAAGTTTCTTAAGAAACATGTTGCAATACATATAATTTGAAAAAGAAAACCTAATTTTTAATTCTTATTTAATTTTTTGCCAACATTTTTTTATCAAAATGTTGCATATTCAAATGTTGTTTAAAGTATCTTAAGCAGCATGTTGCAATACATACAATTTTAAAAAGAAAACCTAATTTCTAATTCTTATTTAAATTGTTGCCAACATTTTTTATCAAAATGTAGCATATTCAAATGTTGTTTAAAAGTAACTTTAGCAACATGCTGCAAAACAAATAATTTTAAAAAGAAAACCTTAATTTTAATTCTTATTTTGTTTTTTTTTTTTTTGCCAGCATTTTTTATCAAAATGTTTCATATTCAAATGTTGCTTAAAAGTATCATCAGCAACATGTTGGAATGCAAAGTATCATTAGCAGCATGTTGGAATGCACATAAATTGACAAGGAAATCGTAAATTTTAATTCTTATTTCTTCTTTTTTTGCAGTGGTGGTTGCCAATCAACAAATGCGCTCGACAACAAATCTACTCATCATCAATCTCGCCGTATCGGATATTCTATTTGTTATATTTTGTGTCCCCTTTACGGCAACGGACTATGTACTACCGGAATGGCCTTTTGGAAATTTATGGTGTAAATTCGTTCAATACATGATCGTAGTGACGTGCCATTGTAGCGTTTATACGCTAGTGCTCATGTCATTCGATCGTTTTTTGGCCGTTGTACACCCGGTGACAAGTATGTCACTGAGAACCGAAAGAAATGCCACATTGTAAGTGATGATTTGAAAAATCATCTTCTCAAAAGTTTAGGAATATAAATTTGTTTTTATTTAATTTTAGAGCGATAATTTTGGCTTGGATATTAATAATCACCACAGCGATACCGGTGGCATTGGCCCATTCAGTGAGAATCTATCAATTTCATGGACACAATTACACGGCCTGTGTGTTTTCATCCGACAAAGAGGTTTGGAGTTTACTGGGTTTCCAGGTAACTGATCAATAAAAAAGCAATTTGTTAATGTCACATTTTTCCCCCAATTTATCGTACATTTCGAATAAGTTTATCATGTTTTTTTTTTTTTTTTGTTAATTTCGAGTGACAAACTGTGCTTGAGTTCAAATCGTACATGCATGAATTTTATTTTGCCTTTTTTTTACTTTTCAACATTAAAATTTTATATTTAACGATTACTGTCACATTATATTTGCACGTGAAGAAAAAGGTTATTTTCAGTCTGACTTTCAAGGTATTGAGGAGTGGTATAAGTGAGTGTGTTACTTTTTATACCCATCTTCAAACGTCGTATTTGTAAAAAAAAAGAGATAAAAATGCAAATTTATTTATTTATTTATTTTTTTATTTCGTTTTATAACAAAACCAGGGAAATGTTATATAAAATACTGTAACGATAAAGTATTGAGCAAGTGAATACAAAAAAAAAAAAGAATATTTTACACAGCAATTATATCTGATATACATGATGTTCTTAATAACACTTGGTCTGATGCATTCACCGTGAATAAAAATCAGTGGTGGGCAAGAGACACATATATACTGCGGTCTCAGCAATGGTAAGTGTAAATCAGCAGAATAACTTATTTGAAAGCATAACAAATAAAGGGCACTTTACTATGCAAGCAAGTCTTATTAAGTATTTTGACAAAAATGATTTTAAAATTGTTTGAAAATTGTTCAAAAACAATAACAACTTCTCACGACAGGGTTGTATTTTACTCAAAATACGTAAGGCTTGTGCAATAGTGTTAAGTATCCTTTAAAAACAATAAGTTACATAGTTATGCCACTCATACACTACACAAGTTCAGGGGGTAAGTCTACCTGTCGTCACCGAATACTTTTTTTAATTCGAAAGCAATTTTATTTCTATTTATTTTGGTCAATACTAAACGAATCGAAATTATTTTTTCATTGTAAATCCTTTACAGCACTGAAATAATAATTTCGATTCGTTTACAATCGACTGAAATAATCTATGAAATAAAAATTAAATGTTGTGTGTTTCTGATCGCATAACTTGAGAACGGCTTGACCGATTTGAACGATTTTTTCTTTAAAATTATCGCCATGGTCCAACTGAGGTTTGTTGCACCGCCCACTTTTTTCGATTTACCTTTAATCAGAAAACAGCTCCATAGATTTCACTAATTTTACTTTCAAATGTTCGTATTAATCCATTTTTAGTTTTCATCGAAAGAAAAATTTACCACACCTACTCTTACGCCTATTTTTTCTATTTATTTAATACGAAAAGAAAATTTTGCCCCGCCCACTTTTTTCGAATTACCTTAAATCAGAAAACGGCTACATCGATTTGACAAATTTTTCTTTCAAATGTTTATATTAATCTATTTTAAGTTTTCATTGAAAGAAAAATTTACCACGCCTACTTTAACGCCCACTTTTTCTATTAAGCGCATAACTTGAGAGCGGCTTGACCGTTTTGGACGATTTTTCTTTTAAAATTATCGCCATGGTCCAACTTAGGTTTGTACGGAAAGAAAATTTTGCCCCGCCCACTTTTTCGATTTACCTTTAATCAGAAAACAGCTCCATAGATTTCACTAATTTTTCTTTCAAATGTCCGTATTAATCCATTTTAAGTTTTAATCGAAAGAAAAATTTACCACGCCTACTTTTACGCCCATTTTTTCTCTTTATTTGACCCACTAAAAACTTAGGTTTTTACGGGAATAAAATATTGCCCCGCCCACTTTTTTCGATTTAACAAAAATCAGAAAACGGCTCTATCGATCATTAGTAATCAAGTACCGAGCGAAGCCGGGGCGGCCAGCTAGTTAGAAATAAAATTGCTTTCGAATAGAAAAAGTTTCCGATTGCGACTGCCAGAATTAGCCCCAGAGCTCAAGTTTGACACTTTACAGTATGTTTGTGTGGTGTATGGCGGCATTTTTGCTATTTACGCAGTGAACTAAATAAAAATCTCAATGGTTTTGATATTTTCTCAAGTTTGTCAAGCTGCACAGTAGAGCGTACGTGCCACCTTAGAAGGAAAAATAGTGCGCTGTACACCCTCTAATACAAAGTTTTTTTGCAAGGAGGTTACGCATTTTTTTTTTTTTTTTTTGCCGAACGTAGGGGTCACCTTATTATTTTTTTTTGTTATATCTTCGGCATTTGAAGTCCGATCATAAAGTTTGATATATCAATAATTTTGTCTCGAGAAGACCAAAGTTTTGCTGTTAGGAGCCATTGACCTTAAAGTATCTCGTTCTAGTATTTATCCGCTAGGTCTCTGTTTGTACCACAAAAATGTTCCACCCTAATGTCAGATAATTTAAGCTCGCAAGAAACTATCAAACTTTTGCTAAGGAAGTAATTCGATAATTACAGCTTAAACTTTTTTTATTTAATAAGAAACTTTAAGCTCGCAAAAAATCATTATAGTTTTACTCTGGAAGTATTTCAATAACCCATCTAGGGGCATCCAAGGCACTGTAGGCCCCAAATTTAAGAATTTTAATAAACCGCAGTATTTGTATGGAAGCCCTCTTAATAGCATTTTTACACTTATCCACAACTAATATCTACCATTAATTTGCGAAGATGTTAACATCTTTCCATAAGAAATACATAGGGCTAAAAACCAACATCTTTAAAAGATGTTCCTATCTCATTTTATTCCATTCTACATTTTTCGGTTATTTTAGTGTCATCACTAGAAAAGTGGCAATAAGTTCTATTATTATTGTGGCATCACTGACAAAAAGGAAAGCAGTGTTACCATTTGTCAAGTTTTATTTTTTATTGCAATTAATTGTTAAGTATTTTTTATATTTTATTTCAATTGAACTTCAAATACATTTTTTGTTTTCTTATTAAATTTTGAAAGTTTTGTGAGAAAAAAACTTTTTTTTTATTTTAGGAGCATCCTACGCGCTGCAATTTCCGAAGTTAAGAATTTTAACCATACAAATATAGCGGTGTAATAAAATTCTTAAATGTGGCCCCTGCAGTGCGGTTGTACGGCGAAATTTTTTCATTGAGGTACGGTCTACAGTACAGTGAACTTGTGTAGTGTGTGTTAAAAACGTTCAGTTCTGTCGCCGTTTTTAAGAGCTGACAATAAATTTGGAGAGAGTTCATTGAATCACGTTAATAATTGCTGAATTATGGTGCATTTAAAGCAACAATAGACTCATGAAAATCGAATCCTACCATAAATTAATGAAAATGTTTAAAAAAAAAATTAAAATAGGCAAAACATTTTTATTTATTTGCACATGATGCCTTCTTAGCTTACACTGCTAGCAAAAGGTATCATAACGGTGATATATTTTGACATCAGTTCTATGACAAGAGTCTTCATTTTTGACCCCATGACCCTTTTTATTATTGTCATGCCAGCCTTAAAATCACTTGGCCAAATTGTCATCAGGGTAAAAAATTTAAATAATGTCATCAATGGCATGACACATCGACATCACGAAATGACGAATCGGCATCACAGAAATGACGAATCGGAGTCAGTTTAATAAAAAAATGTCATCAGTGCGATGACTCAGTAATATTGGAGAAAGAAGTCATTAGCCTTAATTTAATGACAAACTTTCATTGAATTGAGTCATTGGGATTGACTGAAGTCAAAGTAAGAGAATATTATTGTTAACCTACCCGTTACACATGTTTATTTCACTTTTGTTGCATTCCGCTTTTTGTTTAAAGAAGAACTTTCAATTATAAGATACTAGCAGCAAGCCCGATATGGTTTTCGTAATCATTTCACTTTCAAAATTTGATGTATTTAACTAAAAAATTTAAACAAATAGAATATGGGAATATTTGCCTCTTATTTTACATTTTTAACATGAAAATAATGTTAATAGTACACAAAATGTGGCATCGAATTGATGACACGGTAGTCATAGATGACGCCTAAAAAATGATGCCTCGTTGATGCCATTTGTAATAAAATTTATGCAACAATTCTCATGTTAGGGCGTATCATCAATATGAAAAGGCATTTTTCTATGAGTGGACAACATTTAAAATAAAAAATTGGACAGGTAACTGAACTTAACAAGAGCGGCAAACGTTTTTTTAACCATGAAAATTATATTGCCAATATATTTTCAATAAAACAAACCGACTTAGCGATCAGTCAAATAAGATTTTGCAGCCGGGTGGTGTTGAATTCGCGGTCCAAATGTTTGTTTTGTATGAAAATGAGAAGTTTTCGCATAAAAATAGCTTGTCGTTCTTATTAAGTTATCAATATGTATTACTTGTATAGTGTATGTCAAAAGTTTTTGCTAGACTTGAGCACTAAACTTGTGGATGGCTGGCATTAAAAGCAGTGGCAGCAGAGATTGAGAATTTTATGGTTAACAATTTTTCCAAAAAACGCGTGCCGACAAATTGAGAATGTGCCCATCCCTGCTATAAATCCACAGATAGATTTCTTCATGTTAATTTAAAAAAAAAACCCAATAATTTCACAGATACGTTGAAGAACAGACAGCCAAACGGTCGGCGAAAGAGAAACAGAAAAAATAAATCCATCACATTTTCATTATTTGATCCACTTGAATCTGCACTTGTAAATGAGAAATGTTTTCCATTTTTAACTTTGCTTTTTTTTATTATTATTCTGTACGAAAACAAAATACAACAAAAGCCAAAAAAATTTACTTAAAATACTAGAGTTGGCAAAACAAAAAAAAATTAACAGAAAAAGTTTTAATAAACTTTAATTAAATTCGTTAAAATAAATACAACAACTTATCAGTTTTTTTCATAGTTGCAACATGTTGCTTAAAATGTTTTTACATAACATGTTGGAATATCTATGAAATAATGTTGATAGAGTTGTACTCTGTTTAGTCTGGGATCACACTATGAAAGTTTTCTTTCAGAAAGTCTAAGTTTATTGGTGAGAGGGGAAGAGAACATGCTTTTCCTTTCTCCTCTCTCACCCATAAACTAAGACTTTCTGAAAGAAAACTTTCATAGTGTGATCCCAGACTTATATTGTGAAAAAGGTGCGAAATCTTTCTAGCAACATGTTTTTACAACTGCAAAATAAAACAAGTTAGAGTGCTATATTCGGCTGTGCCGAATCTTTGATACCCTCCACCGACACTTCGAATGTTTTAGGACTAGTATCTGTATGATGTCTATTTATTATTATAATCTTTGTAAAAACAGACATCTGCATTAAAATTTGTTGCGGTTTAGACCTATATAAAATTATTGATCGACAATCAGAAACAATTTTAAAAAGTTTGAGTAGAATATCGGTTTAAGATGAACTTAAATGATTTTCAAGAGAACAAATTATATAAAAGCCATGGTAAGCTATGAACCAATCATCCCAAATTCTGCAGAACGATTTCTGGTATTAAAAAACATAAATTTCAATACAGCGGTGCAATTAGTTTAAGCGTTTGCAGTAAATTTCAAAAGGCTGCTAAAATGGAATATAAGGAAAATTATGGACCGTATATCACAAAATTGCATAACATTTTTTCTGGCTGAAGCTAAACTGGAAGAAAGTTTACCGCGTATTTAATTATTTTACCAGAGTGGGCTTTATATGAGGCCTATGGTAAGCTATGCACCGATCTTCACCAAATTTCACAGTGTCATTTCTAGTTCTATAAAACTGTGATGTATCAAATTTTGTTATGATAGCGTTATTTTTTACGTTTTTAGGCGTACTAAGCTGTTTTCCGGGAGTAAGGTTTATATGGGGCCTATGGTAAATTATGGACCGATCTTCACGAAATTTCACAGTCTTATTTTTAGTTCCAAAAAATTTTGATGTACCAAATTTTGTTATGATAGCATTATTTTTTACGGACTTAGGCGTACTAAACTGTTTTCTGAAAGTAGGTTTTATATGGGGCCTATGGTAAATTATGGACCGATCTTCACGAAACTTAACAGTTTCATTTCTAGTCCTATTTAACTGTCACGTGCCAAAATTTGTTATGATAGCATTGTTAGTTAGGGTTTTAGGCTTACTATACTGTTTTCCGGGAGTAGGGCTTATATGGGGCCTAGGGTAAATCATGGACGGATCTTCAAGATATCTTACAGCGTGATTTCCATAAATAAAACGAACTGTTGCGTAATCTTTTCTGTGCATTTTTCCACCATTTATGTTAGTTTTTTTAACAAAATTATCAATTTTTTTTAGGTGGTGGTTCCACATTTTGATTCATAGCTCAGATCCTATTGAACCGATTTTGCTGGATTTCAATCCCAAACTGCTTAGGATAACTACAAGCAATTTGACACTTAGTTTGTTTATTTCTTTTGAGTTTTTCGAAAGTGAGCGTGTTTTCAACAGACGGACAGACGGACATGGCTAAATCGACTTAAAATTACTCAAGGACCCAGAATATATATACTTTATAGGGTCTGAGATGAATAATAAAAAAGTTTCACACGGAATGACAAACTTAATATACCCTCTTCACAACTAATTGTGGTGGAGGGTATAATAAGCCGCACTTATTTTGGGTGGAGTTTTAGGCAAATGGAAAAAAGAATTAACTTAATATTTCATGAGAAGGGAAAAATTGTAAAAACACAACCGGTAATAATTTTTTATCCATATTTACATTCTTTTTTTTTAATTTTTTCTATGAAATAATGTTGATAGAGTTGTACTCTGTTTAGTCTGGGATCACACTATGAAAGTTTTCTTTCAGAAAGTCTAAGTTTATTGGTGAGAGGGGAAGAGAACATGCTTTTCCTTTCTCCTCTCTCACCCATAAACTAAGACTTTCTGAAAGAAAACTTTCATAGTGTGATCCCAGACTTATATTGTGAAAAAGGTGCGAAATCTTTCTAGCAACATGTTTTTACAACTGCAAAATAAAATAAGCCGCACTTATTTTGGGTGGAGTTTTAGGCAAATGGAAAAAAGGATTAACTTAATATTTCATGAGAAGGGAAAAATTGTAAAAACACAACCGGTAATAATTTTTTATCCATATTTACATTATTTTTTTTTAATTTTTTGTTAAAAATAATATTATTTTTTTGGTAAAAACATGTTGGTTTTCTTTACATACGCAAAACAATGTCGCATACTTTGAAAGATTAAAACTTTCAAATTGTGCAAACTCGCGACATAGGTAACATTGATACACGTCAAATTCTTCGTATGAAACAAAATATGTTGCTCAACTTTTTTTAATAGCTCCATAAACTCCACAGCTTTGCTGTAGACAATGCTTTGAGTTCATCATTGCATTGTAACCATATTCTCTGCACAACGGTTGCGAAATTGTTGCATTGTTTTTATTTGTGATGTCTTGTCAACGCCTTTGTTTTTAGTTATAGCTTGCAATACTGCGTTTATGAAATCTGCCCTAGACTTAAGACGTAAATGTTGAAATCAACAGTTCAACAGCATTTGCACATTGCCTTTATATATTTTTTAAAACATTTTGGTTTGATACCGAATAATAGGAATTTCTTAAGAGAAAATACGATTTAGAGGTGTCTGTCTGCTCAGACTTTGAATTACAAAAAAAAATAAAAATACGATTTAACGAGGGAAACAAAACCTATGTAATTTTTGCGAATTGAAGTGCCCAACCGTTTACTTCGAATTGTTGAAGTTTTGAGCTAAAGGGGTACAAATTATCGCGGTTTGACTGTATTAACATTTAAATGTTTCTGCAAAATTATCAAATTTGGAAACATGTTGAAGAAAAAATTCTTTATCATCATATTGAAAAAATGTAATAAAACTTATTTTAAAAAAAATTTTGTTAAAGTGCAATTAAAAGCAATGTTGCAGAGTAATGCTTATTTTTCCCCTAAGTACCCTTTTACATTGTGCGATTTTTTCCGCTGCGATTCTTACTTTAAGCCTGATACTCTGTTTAACATTTCACGTGAAATGCTGTCAAAATGCATATGAAAAAAACAAGTGTTCATTTCCTGAAAAAGTTCCAAAATGTGTCTGGCAACATTTTTTTACAACTGCAAAATAATGTAAGCTGCCTTTATTTCACGTGGAATTTTAAGCAAAACCAAAAAGTATGAACCTAATATTAAATAAAAAATTAAAATAACACAACCGGTAACAGTTTTTTATTCAAATTTCATTCTTTTTTATTAAAAAAAAATAATTTTAGTTAAATACATGTGGGATTTGTTTACATACACGAAACAATGTCGCATACTTTGAAGGAATAAAAACGTCAAATTGTGCAAACTCGCAAGATTGGTAACATTGATACATGTCAAAATGTTCGTGTGGAATAATCAATGATGCTCAACATTTTTAATAAAATTGAACAGAGTACTAGGCTTTAAGGGCGAGAGATGGGAGAGAAATTAAATGGGGTACACACAGGGCTGCCAGATTTGACGATTTATCGTAATTTTGACGATTTTTTGTTCCGAAATTAGCAAAGTGCCAATTTGCTGATTTTTTCTAAAAAGTTACGATTTTTTCTGTCTTCAAAGTCTAAATTACACATTAAATTTTCTAACACGTTCGTTTTTTTTTTATCTTGGAATGTTTAACAGCCGTACCTTAACAAGAGCGGAACGTTTTCTTTCGCTAAGCTTTTACGCTGATATGCTATACCTAAGCAAGAGCGTCAACGTTGTGTCACGAGCAGTACTGATAGCTTTCTTGTTTAATAAAACCCACAAATTATAAAAAACAAGTTAGAGTGCTATATTCGGCTGTGCCGAATCTTTGATACCCTCCACCGACAGTTCAAATGTTTAAGGAGTAATTTCTGAATGTTGTTATTATTTTAAACTGTGACGATTTGTTATTAATTATGGTTTCAGGCGACTAAACTGTTTTCGGTAGTAGGATTTATATGGGGCTAGGTAAATTATGGACCGATCATCACGAAATTTCACGGCGTCATTTCTATTCCTTAAAACTGTGACGTACCTATTTCTGTTATGCTAGCATTAGTAGTTATGGTTTTATGTGTACTAAACTGTTTTCCTGGAGTAGGGTTTCTATGGGGCCTAGGGTAAATTATGTACCGATCTTCACGAAATTTCACAGTGTCATTTATAGTCCTATAAAACTGTGACGAGCCAAAATTTGTAATGATTGCATTATTTTTTACGCTTTTAGGCGTACTAAACTGTTTTCCGGGAGTAGGGTTTATATGGGGCCTAAGGTAAGTTATGGACCGATCGTCACGAAATTTCACAGTGTTATTTCTAGTTCTAAAAAACTGTGACGTTCCAAATTTTGTTACACTAGCGTTATTTTTTACGGTTTTAGGCGTACTAAACTGTTTGCCGTGAGTATTGTTTATATGGGGCTTAGGGTAAATTATGGAGGGATCTTCACGAAATTTTTGCAAAATCTTATCTCATTCCGTGCCTTGTTTTAGCATTTATGTTATTTTTTGTAACAAAATTATCAATTTTTTTAGGTGGTGGTTCCACATTTTGATTCATAGCTCTGGTCGTACAGAACCGATTTTGCTGGATTTCAATCCCAAACTGCTTAGGATAACTACAAGCAATTTGGCACCAAGTTTGTTCATTTCTTTTGAGTTGTTTGAAAGTGAGCGTGTTTTCAACAGACGGACAGACGGACAGACAGACGGACATGGCTAAATCGACTTAGAATTGCTCAAGGACCCAGAATATATATACTTTATGGGGTCTGAGATGAATAATAAAAAAGTTTCACACGGAATGACAAACGTAGTATACCCTCTTCACAACTAATTGTGGTGGAGGGTATAAAAATAGGGATAAAAACACTTGATTGACCAAAAAATAGCTAAATTGCCATTAGCAAAATCGGTTTTTCCAATTGCAAAGCATTGAAGCCGCTCTATTCATAAACTGAAAAAGGCGTGCCGCTTTTGTTTAGGTACGGTTTTGATTTTTGTTAAGAAAATCTTTAAATGATTATTTTTCAGAGTACAAAAACAACAATGTTACACTTTGTTTATCTTTCATCGAATTAATTTTTAACGACTCTCTTTATAAATCATATTTGAGTTTCATACGATTTGTGACATTAAAGACTCGTTGGATAATCTTAACCCACGTCTTAAACGATTCCCACAACGCTTGCAGAAGCGTATTTCGCTGTGCTATGTAAGAATCTCAGTCGTGTTACAGTTTTTCCCCTGTGAGGAATCTTCTACGATTAAAAAATGCGGTAATCGACGATCAAAGACGCTCTTCATGAGACTCTCAGTATCTCTTATATGATGCTACGTAGGTATGAATTAATTATGTTTTTGTTTGAAGGGTTTTTTTATAAAAATCGAACAAAAAATTGTTTAAAAAAACTAAATTTTTAATTGTCCGATTTTTTTGACGATTTTTCTAAAGGGCCTAATTTTTAAAAAAATAAATCCAAAATTGGGTTTTATTGTCATTTGCATTTAGATCATCATGAGCTCTATTACCAAACAAAATGTTATGATACAGTTGATGTTTTCTTAAGATTTTATAAAAAGAAATGTCAATAGAGTTGCCAGATCTAAAGACTGTCCGATCTAGATCGTAAGAAGCCTCAAGTTTTTATTTTAATAATTTTTATAGGTAATTATGTATATGAGTTTTATTTGGACCTTTCGATACATTTAAAAAAATTTAATATATTCTGTTGAGCTCGAACCCAGCCGCCCACCCTCATCCTTCTGGGATAATTGCGCCATGGTATTGTAAAATCATATATTGGATGTCTCGACTGGATTTTTACTATGTGACCCCCTGAACTACACTGAAAAAATTTTCTTCACAGATCCAATGAAATTTACATTAAAATTCAACCTATGTAACCTTTCATTGGATTAATGAAGGATTAATAAAATCAATGACAAAATTTTCATTGATTTTATGAATCCTCATTGAAAAAATTGATAAAATAAACGTTTGTCATTAAACTAATGCAAAATTTTCATTGATTTTATGAAACATTTCATTAATCCAATGAAAGGTTACATAGGTTGAATTTTAATGTAAATTTCATTGGATCTGTGAAGAAAATTTTTTCAGTGTAATGGCTAGATCTTCCCTTGTCTAATTGCATATTTTTCAGTCATTGATCATAATTTGCCCGTTTTTGTGTTTTTAAGCTTGAAATGTATTTATATAAACTCGCTTATGTGCATACACTGTGCTTATAAAAAAAAACTCGCATGCAAAAATTCAAAGTTTGGTTAAAATTTATCAAATTTAGTTTTGTGCTTTTTTATTGTATTTGACTCAGTTTGAAACGATGCTTATATGAGAATTTTTTTTAATGCAATTTATTAAAATTCTATAATATTGTAATGCATAAATGCGGCATATGCATATAAGCAAATGCTTATACACGAAACAATTTTGGCTATTTTAAATAGCAAACTGTAATTACACAAGTTTGGATGCATTAAAGCGTAAAATGCTTATTAGCCGTGTGCATTTAAGCGAAATGCAGGAAAATTACGATTTTCTCTCAAATTTATCTGGCAGCCCTGGGTACACAAGCGAGTGTACTCTACAATTAGTTTTGAGCGCTCATTCGTTCTCTCATGGCACTGAAAAAGTTGCTGCGATAAAAATTTTACAATTCAAACACAAAAGCAACTTTTAAGAAAAACCGCCTAAAGTTGCAGCGACAAAAAGTGTCTAATGTAAACGGGCACTAAGTGAAAGAAAATGTTGCAAAGCTTTTGCAGCAAAAATCAAATAAAATTCTTGTCAACATATCGTCGGCTTAATTCACAAGCCTGCTAACTCCCTTTCAACACATTTGCTGTTTGAGAAGAAAACCAAAAATATATGTAGTTGATTTTATACACTTCAAGACTCAAATTGCAGCAAAACTACATGCTGGTCTTTCTCTATCACACGGCATCAAAATCTAAAAGTACTTAAGGTGGAAGTACATAACACGCGTTAGTTCGTCGACGAGTATCGTGCGTTTAAAAACTTTAGCGCGTAAAAAATTGCAAGTTACACAACACGCGTTACAAAAGCCATTCCTGTCAGCTGTTTTTTATTTGTTTACTTATTTGTGCATTAAAAAACGGGTTCAAAAGTTTATTCAGATTTTGTTATTTTATTGAATTTATTCTTTTTATTTAAATATTGTATGTTTTTTAAGCTCTTCAATAAGTTTTTCTTTCAAGATTCACAAATTTGTTAAATTATTCTTTTTGTTGTCAGCTGATTACTTGTCAAAAATACACAACGCGTTAAAAAGTTCAAAGTTAACCAACCAAAAAATCTAATTTAACATTAAAGTTTGTATTCGTTTGTATCACACATGAACATGCTTTTGTTAAAATGCAATTCTGATCAAATGAAAAGTATTATTGGATGTCGAATTTTTTTATACCCTCCACCACAATTAGTTGTGAAGAGGGTATATTAAGTTTGTCATTCCGTGTGAAACTTTTTTATTATTCATCTCAGACCACATAAAGTATATATATTCTGGGTCCTTGAGTAATTCTAAGTCGATTTAGCCATGTCCGTCTGTCTGTCCGTCTATCCGTCTGTTGAAAACACGCTCACTTTCGAACAACTCAAAACAAATGAACAAACTTGGTGCCAAATTGCTTGCAATTATCCTAAGCAGTTTGGGATTGAAATCCAGCAAAATCGGTTCAGTGGGACCAGAGTTATGAATCAAAATGTGGAACCAACACCTAAAAAAATTTATAATTTTGTTACAAAAAATAACATAAATGCTGGAACAAGGCACGGAATGAGATAAGATTTTGCAAAAATTTGTTTTATTTGACTGGAAATCATGCTGTTAAATTTCGTGAAGATCCGTCCATAATTTACCCTAAGCCCCATATAAACAATACTCCCGGAAAACAGTTTAGTGCGTCTAAAACCGTAAAAAATAACGCTAGCGTAACAAAATTTGGAACGTCACAGTTTTTAGGACTAGAAATAACACTGTGAAATTTCGTGACGATCGGTCCATAATTAACCTTAGGCCCCATATAAACCCTACTACCGGAAAACAGTTTAGTACACCTAAAATCATAATTACTGATGCTAGCATAACAGAAATTGGCACGTCACAGTTTTAAAGCACTAGAAATGACGCTGTGAAATTTCGTAATGATCGGTCCATAATTTACCCTAGGCCCCATATAAACCCTTCTACCGGAAAACAGTTTAGTCGCCTAAAACCATATTTAATAACAAATCGTCACCTTAAACATTTGAACTGTCGGTGGAGGGCAGTGATGTTAACTTTGATTTTTTCATTACCGTACGGCCCTCTAAAAATTACCGTTTTTGAGAAGAAATTACCGTACGCAAAGGTTTTTTAATTTAAACATTCACAGCAGTATTTCAAAACAATTTATTTAAATTTCAAATGTGTTTTATGAAAAATTTTAAATGAAAATCTTTGTTTAAAACATATTTTAAACCAAAATTATTGTATTTTTTATCAATACGAAAGTAAATTCATCATATGTATAACTAAAATTTTAACGTTACTGCCAGACTGATTCATCATCGCACAGCCTAGACGACTGAAGCTAAAAAGTTTAAATTTGGACCGGAGTTGGTATCGTTCAACTAAGACAGAAAATTTTTTAAAATTCGAATATCGCAAGAGAATATTAACTCAAAAAATTTTTTTTTACGTTTTGGAAAAAATTTACACGCAATATCCATATCTACCCGCTGTAAAATATAGTGCTATTTTGTCATCTTCTTATGATGAAACGATTGGTATAAAAGTTCTTTTTCATATGCCTTTAATACAAAATTAAAACAAAAAGTTTTGCTTCAACTGAAAAGTGTTAATATTTAAGCTTCGTACAGACGGTGGTCAGATCTTACAATGGTACCATTGTCAGAAAAAGGACTACATTGTAAGATCCGACCATCGTCTGTACGAAGCTTTACTATAGTTAAATGCATCACATTACGGCTACTTTAAATGCTTAAAAAATTGTTGATTTTGAAACAGACAAAAAGTTTAAAATAAAATTAATAATATGTATAACTATCACTGTTACCTAAGCATTTGCAGAAACATAACATTCTTAATTTTTGGTTTAACATTCATCTATTTCTAAAACTGGTTGAAAATCACCTCTCAAAAGTTAAAATCATAAAGCCTTCATATGTAAGTATGTAGTATATAAATTTCAAAAAAACCCAAATCTTGATATTACCGTATTTTAAATGAAATTACCTTGCTACCTTTTGGGGCTCAAAATTACCGTAAAAAAGGGTAATTACCGTACGGTTAACATCACTGGTGGAGGGTATCAAAGCTTCGGAACAGCCGAATATAGCACTCTAACTTGTTTTTTTTTTTTTTTTTTTTGTAATACTTGCCATACCCTGAAAATAATATTGGACCACCTGATCCATTTTGATAAAATGGACTATTCCATGGACTGGTCCGATGTAATGCAAGCATGGACCATGTGATTGTTAAAAAGTGTTTGTAGTGAGACGACATGTCTTCGTTTTTTAACGACGTGCTTCCGTTTTTAAACGTCTTCAAAACTAGTCCTCTTGTGTATACCACGGGGTAGTTTTAAAACTACTCCTTTGTAGTCCAAAGCTGGGTTATATGGTCCTGCCCCAGGATATCGTAATGTTAAATAGACCATATTTTTTCCATACGTTTGGGTTACTTTTAAACTATTCCTAGTCAATTGCGGGCTACACTTTACAGGGTATTCAGGGTATTCACAACACATTGCATTCCTATTATCAAGCTTTTACTTATTACTTGAGTTTTTGACATGTTTTAACACAAAGTCTAAGAGTGCAAACAAGCCTTTACAAGGAGTTTCTTACAAAATATGCTACTTGGAAACATGTTGCAAGAGAGTTATTAAGCATCGTAAGTAAAAAATAAATTAATTAAACTTATTTCGTAATTTAATTAACTTCTCTGTTGATATTTAACTTAAACTTTAATAGCCAGCATATTATGTTGTTCTCAATCCACATCAGTCAATCAGTCAGTGTTTAACTCAAAGGTTAAACATTTTCAAACAAAATTTTCAAGGGTTTATCAAAAGCATACATATTAATTGATTTAATTAATTTTTGGTTTAATGTTTTTCCAATGTTTTCATTTTATTTATTATAAATCTTACTTAAGCTTATTTCGACCTTAAAATTCGAAATGTTCCTAAAGGTGTGATTGTTTTAGCCTTTAAAATTTTATGCAAATCCGTTTAAGATAATTGTTTATCAAATTTTGGAATTTATGCCCACAGATATTAAAAGGCTCTAAACTTTGGGCTGCTACTTTTCCACAATTCAATTTAAATATTAAATCCCACATTAACCCCTTTTTTGAATTAAAGCAAAATATTAAATTTCAATGTAAAAACCAGCCATAATTTATGCTCAAAATAAATTTCCGCGTAATAATTTTTTTTTACTTCCATACACGCCGACCAGACCTTCCATTGTTATGTTATATTGTACGCACAATGGTTTATGTTCTTCGAAATGGGGTAAACGTATGGCAAGAAAACCCATATAAAAGGCAACAATAACAGCTAAAATGGCGTTTTTTATATGGCAATACTGCAGTGGTGTTAGACATCGTTTTAACAAGAACAAAACATCGACAAAAGCAGTCTTCACTATCCATATCTTTGTGTTCACAAGAAATTGTTTGTTGTTTTGACATAGCGATGGCGAGTCAAGACGGCATGTTAAAATAAGAAAAATAACTTAAATAGAAAACAATCTCAATAAATTAATATTCGTTTAAAAATATTGTTTTACAACCCTATAAACTAGAGTTGTTTTTCCGTATCGGACTTTGACGGAGTATAAAACTGTTTTCAATGCCGGAAACTCAAAGTCGCGGTGTTTGTGTACGGTGTTAAGAGTTGTTCGCTTATGAGAGAGCTACATACACAGAAAGAAAAGTACTCGGGATAAATTAAGTTTTTTATACTTAATTAAAGTACGAATCGTACTTTAAAAATCAAGTACAAAAAACACTAAAACGTACTTAAAACAATCCCAAATGGGATTACTCCCGACTATCAACATGATCAACGTGATTTCTTAAAAAAAGTACTTAAAACAAGTTAAAAAAAAATTTAACTTTTCGTTGGCAGCGCCAATCTGAGAGTAAAATTACAGAGTGGGCGTTTTAATCTCATTTAACTTATCAAAGTTTGCTGTCGACTTCTACAACAACACCACACAAGTAGTTAAAAAACGATTTGCTTGTTGTGTGTAGAAACAACAAAAACACATTTTTGTTCTTGTTTAAAAAGTAAAATTGAGAACTCTTGCTTCTTATTTAGTTTATATTTTCAGTTTTACTAAATGCACATTAAGTTTTTAAAGTAAAAACCATATCGGGCATGATGCTGGTGTTTTATAATTGAAATTCTGTAAGGTGTAAAATGGGGAAGTAAATCAATCATAATAAAATTCTCCTTCTAAGTTCACTATTGATTTATTTCAAGTACACCCAGAGAAAAACACGTTTAAATATGGTCGCCTCCTAAATTTTAAACATATTATGTTTAATATAACCATATTATTGTCAGCGACAACCATATTATGGTTTAATTAGGCCTCCATCAAGAAGTCCCATATTACTGCTGCCTCCAAACATGTTATGGTCAATAATAACTAAAATTTGTTAAACACTTGCAAAAGCATGGTTGGTTTTCAACCATAGTATGATGCTCTTGAAAAAGAGGAAAATACTATTGTAAACTTATAAACAAACTATTATCATATTTAACCATTACATTTTCTGAGGCAACCATAATATGGTTGCGGGTTCTTGATAGAGGACTAATTTTACCATAAAATGGTTGTCGCTGACAATAAAAAATGGTTGTATTAACCATAATATGTTTAAAATTTTCTTTAAAAATAGTTTGGTTGGTGGTGACCATATTTAACAAAGTTTTTTCTCTACGTGTACGATTTCGAGATAAAATATGGATAAGCTAAGTATTTCGCACTTGAATAAATCTTTCTGTACTTGAGTCAAGAAAATCCGTACTTGCCGTACTCTTGATACCGCTTCGGATTAATTTAAGTACGGATGAATTGATTTTTCATTTCAGTCTTTGTCCGCCATTTATGAAACAAGCTTGCTGAATTTAAAAATAGCAAAATTTTGGTGCCAAGAAAAATTGTAAAAGAAAAATATAGGACCCTAGCTTCAAACTTATGTCGAGTCTTCGGACAACTTATTTCAACCAATACACAGATAGTTTTAGGGTTAAAAAATTAAGGGTATCGTATTTCCAACTTATATCATAGCCAATTATTAAACGATTTTGCTGATTTTCGATAGCAAAATTCTTGGAACTATTTGTGAAAGAAAAGTACAACTTCCCTTTCTCCAGCTTATCTGGAGACTTCGGAAAACCTATTTCAACCCAAACATGGACAGTTTAGGGAATACAAGTTTAAGGGTAACTCATTTTGTCCTTATGTCTCAGCCATTTATGAAACGTTTTTGCTGAATTTCGATAGCAAAATTCTTGGAATTATTTGTCAAAGAAACGTGTAACTTCCTTTTCTCCAGCTTATCTGGAGACTTCGGAAAACCTATTTCAACCGATACATGGACAGTGTAGGGAACACAAGTTTAAGGCTATCGTATTTTTTCCTTATGTGTCAGCCATTTATAAAACGATGTTGCTTAAATTCGATAGCAAAATTCTTGGAATTATTTGTCAAAGAATCGTATAACTTCCTTTTCCCCAGCTTATCTGGAGTCTTTGGAAAACCCATTTCAACCAACACACGGACGGTTGAGGGAATAAAATTTTAAGACTAATGTATTTTTTTCTTATAAATCAGCCCTTTATAAAACGATCGTGCAGAACTAAAGGCAAAATTCTTGCCTTTATTTGTAAAAAAAATAAAACAACCTTTTCTTCAGCTCATCTGGGAACTTCAGAGAACCCATTTTAGCAAACATTTGGAGAGTTTTGAGAATAAAGATTTAGGGCAATCGTGAGTTTTGCTTACATCTTAACAATTTCTTAAACGATCATGCTGAATTTCCATAGCAAAATTATTATTAATATATGTAAAAAAAAAAATTGTTTATAACAACCCATTAATCAGCTTTTCTGCGGTCTTCGGAGAACTCATTTCAAACAACACACGGACCGACATACAACAACTCCGACTTTACAAACCAGACTTTACGGGATTTAAGATCAATATTGTAGAAACGGAAACAAAAAACTCATATTAATCCTCCACTAGCGTTAAAAAGCATACAAAACTTAAAAAAAAAAAATATAAAACAAAACAGTTTGCGTGACAAAAAAAAACCTCATTCGTAAGAGATTTGCCACCCAACAGAATTCACTCACATCTTGCTGTTTTTTCTTTTCTAATAAACAATAAATCATCATCATACTGACTAACTGACATATGGAGCAGGTATTAAAGAACAGCTGGCTAAAAAAAAAATAAGATCCATTACAAAGGCAGGGATTTACCCAGGCAAATTTATTCAAGACCCTATCTAAAAAATGAAAGCAAAAACTAAAAATAAGTTCCAAACTTGTAACAATAAAAGTTTAAAAAATCAAAAAAAAAACAACTTCGAAACAATATTTTTTTGCTGTAACTGAAGCAGCCAGCATCTGTAGCAACAGTTTCAGCTACTTTTCGGTTGATAGATATTTTCCCCTTAAAAGCAACACAAAAATCCAAATTACAATCATCAGCTTCCATTTAAATGAAAAACGGAAGAAAACTTGTTTTTGTTTTATTATTGTACAACACTGGCAGCAGTAACATCACCACCATCAGCAACAGAACAAGTTAAACAACTGTAACGGGAACTGTTGCGCAATTTGAACTACTGACACGGATGTAACAAAAACGTACGACTGATGCCAGAAAAGTTTCACACGCACACAAACAAAAAGTTCTAGTTGCATGCAGACTCTTTACGACAAAACGTGCTGATGAGTTTAAGCGTGTTAAAGATGCACATGAAATAGATGACTGTGGAAATGAGTCGCTAAGTCGTTTTTTTTTTTTTTTTGTTTTCTTTTATTGCTGAACTCTTTTTCCGTTTTATCCTGCAGTAACAGATACATAAAACTTAAAATGATGACTGCAACACACCAACAAAGATAATTTGAATAGAAAAAGTGGCTGTCTTTTCTCTGTCAGTAGCAACAAAATATTTTGTTTACTTAGCGTTGGATACATGGAAGCACTGGGAGAAATTTTCATCAAAAAAAAAAAGCGATCTTTCTTTGAAAACAGTATTTGTGACAAAAAAGTTTCTCTCTCTTGTGGCCGTTAAAAAACTTAACAAAAATTATCTTTTTTAAGAGTTCTTTATCTTAACTGTACAGTTTAACAAAAAAGTATCAAAATACTTTCTTTAGAAAAGCACTTTATACATATCTTATCTGTACATTACAAAAAAAAAAAAAAAAAGTACCTTTTCGGTACTCTTTTACTTTTATCGTAAAAGTACCTTTTTAGATAAAAAATTATCATATTATGTATATAAAGTGTATCTTTTTACATAAAAATTACCATTTTACATAAACAGTACCTTTTTACATAAAAAGTATCTTTTTAGATAAAAAGAACCTTCTTACATAAAAAGTACCTTTTTACATAAAAAGTATCTTTTTAGATAAAAAGTACCTTCTAACATATAAAAACAAAAAGCATCTTTTTAGATAAAAAGAACCTTCTTACATAAAATGTACCTTTTTACTTAAAAAGTATATTTTTAGATAAAGAGTACCTTCTAACATATAAAGATAAAAAGTAACTTCTTACATAAAAAGTACATATTTCAATAAAAAGTACCTTTTTACATAGAAAGCACATTTTTACATAAATAACACCTTTTAACATAAAAATTACCTTTTTACATACAAATTATCTTTTAAGATAAAAAGTACCTTCTAACATATAAAAACAAAAAGTATCTTTTTAGATAAAAAGAACCCTCTTACATAAAAAGTACTTTTTTACTTAAAAAGTATCTTTTTAGATAAAGAGTACCTTCTAACATATAAAGATTAAAAGTAACTTCTTACATAAAAAGTACATTTTTTAATAAAAAGCACCTTTTTACATAAATAACTCCTTTTAACATAAAAATCACCTTTTTACATAAAAATTATCTTTATAAATTAAATTAACCTTTTACATAAAAAGTACCTTCTAACATATAAAAACAAAAAGTATCTTTTTAGATAAAAAGAACCTTCTTACATAAAAAGTACCTTTTTACTTAAAAAGTATCTTTTTAGATAAAGAGAACCTTCTAACATATAAAGATTAAAAGTAACTTCTTACATAAAAAGTACATTTTTTAATAAAAAGCACCTTTTTACATAAATAACTCCTTTTAACATAAAAATCAACTTTTTACATAAAAATTATCTTTATAAATTAAATTAACCTTTTACATAAAAAGTACCTTCTTACATAAAAAGTACCTTCTTACATAAAAAGTACCTTTTTACATAAAAAGTACCTTTTTACATAAAAAGTACCTTTTTACATAAAAAGTACCTTTTTACATAAAAAACACTTTTTTTTCATAAAAATTACCTTTTTACATAAAGAGGAGTTTTTTACATAAAAAGTATTTTTTAAAGTGCTTTTTTACATAAAAAGTATGTAACATAAAAAGTAAATTTTTACATAACAAGTCCCTTTTTACATAAAAAGTACCTATTAACATAAACATTACCTTTTTACGTAAAAATTACATCTTTAAAAAAATTAAAGAGGTACATATAAACATCAAAAATTTTCTTTTATATACAAAGTACGTTTTTACAAAAAAAGCACATATCTTTTTAAATAAAAGTGGAACTGGCAAGTGCACGGCTAGGAAGACTAAACTGGCAACATGCTTTATTTTTTGCGAAAACAATAAAGCATGTTGTTTTTGTTTTTACTTTGTTTTTTCTTAACCTACTTACAACTACAATTAATGTTGGAAGAATTCCAACCAATGTAATACCGTGTTCAGATATGCATCTTAATTGAGTTTTACACAATAAATGACATTAGCTCAATTATCCATACAAAATTGCAATCAAGTTATTGCTCAATTAATACGAAATTGTTATAAATATTGAGTAAAATTAAAATGCAACACTGCAGTGCACTGTCAGAAGAGTGTTTAATGAGTAAAACCCAACTCACTAAACAAAGTGTTTTGACATTTGTGCCAACAACAATACAACAAAAAAAAAAGGTACTTCCATTAGGTCTGCGCAAAAGCCTTATGTTTATTTTGTTTTTTTCTTTAAAGATGTCAAAAGTTGTCTACATTTTGCTAAGTTAATTGCCAATTGCTAATTGAGTAAGCTAAATTGTGTATGTGTGAAGAGAAAGATAATTATGTCAATAAACCGAATATTGACTCAATAAAAAAGGTATATCTGAACACGGTATAAGAAAAGATAAACTCTCTGTTTATTGTTGTTGGATTTGTTTAAGCTTTGATACTTTTCAAATCAAACTGTTGCTTATAATTCTTATTCGCTTAACAATTTTATTTGTTTTATATCTTTAGTTTTTCTTAAATCTGTGGATGAAGTTTCCTGATGATCTGGCCTAAGCAACCAGCGAAATGCGCATAGGAATAGCTTATCCCATCAACAATAAATGTCAGTGTTTTTAACAAGAATAAAAATTGGGAATTAAGGAAGACAAACAAAATCTTGTTAATTGAAAAATTATTTTTTTATTGCAAAAAAAAAAGCTTTTTGCACAAAAATTAGGGTTTTGAATAGACAGAAACTTTTGCAATAAAATTAATATTCGGTTGCACTGATGTTTGTAACACCTATGATCCACCTCTCAGTATATCGATCGACTTAGAATCATTTATTGAATCGATCTAACGTTGTTCGTCCTGGCTGGTACAGGTCGCAATTCTGAATATAATTTGATGAAGTTTGGTACATGGGTTCTAATTGTCACAAAGGCACTTGCATTCATTTCGGAGTTACGCATGGAAGATGTTGAAAATGTGAAACATGCATTCACACTTGAAACATCTACTATGAATCAAAAACAGGGACATAACAGTTATAACCAATATTTGAAAAAATCCTGAAATAATAATTTATCACGAATTTTTAAAACTTGCTCTCTGAATAATTATTACAAAAAAACAATATTTTTTTGGTCTTTGATAACCGTTATAGTTTGTTTTTGTTTTTTTGGGCTTCCATAACCATTACAAAAGATTTTAATTTTTTTTTTTGGTCTTCCGTAACCATTACAAAAGACTTTTATTTTTTTTTGGTCTTCTATAACCATTATAAAAGATTTAAATTTTTTTTGGTCTTCCGTAACCATTACAAAAGATTTTTATATTTTTCGGTCTTCCATATCGAATTTCACACTAGTTTTATGAAAATATTATTTAGAGTTTGCGAACTGTAGCGTGGTTGTAGAAGACAGAAAAAATAAAAATTTTTTTATAATGGTTATAGAAGACCCATAAGAATAAAAATCTTTCATAACGGTTATCAAAGACCAAAAAAAATAATAATCTTTCATAACGGTTATCAAAGACCAAAAAAAAATAATAATCTTTTATAATGTTAATGGCAGACCTATAATTTTCTGGTTAATTTATAATTATTATTACAAGACCAATTTTTTTCTGTTATTTTTCCATAACCTATTGGCTATTTAAAAAATATTAACAGTTATTTCGGGTCCATGATCAAAAATATCAATATTTCTATAAAAAAAAGAAAAAACTTTTTTTAATACTTTTTTTCTGCAAAAATGCTAAAAAATTTTTAAATAAAACACCAAAATGTGTTTGGAAATAATTTTGTTTAATAATATAGAAAAAAAATTCAACAAAAAAGGAAAAATTTGACAAATGGTAACGCTGTTTTCAAAACTAATGCCATTTTTTAGTGATGCCACTATAATAATAGAAATAATGGCCACTTTTCAAGTGATAACAATTAAAAGATGTTGAAGGGAATACAAAGAGAGAAGAACATATTGTAAATATGATTTAGCTAAATGTATTTCTTATGGGAAATTTTCAACATCTTCGCAGGCTATTAGCCTGTAGGCTATAAGCCTATTGAAATAAGTGAGAATCGGTCTATAATTTCGCATAGGCCCCAACAAGTTTATAATCGAAATAGAGTTTTTGTGCCCGTAAACCATCTTATTATATTGGTTGGTATTTCGTTTAAATTTTTTTTGCAATCTAAACTATCCCACCAAGGGAATCTGTCCATATTTCACCATGTTTTCCATATAATAACTACTCTCACAAATAGCCTCTAATGGCATAACTTTCTTATAAATGTTGGTATTGATATAATATAATAATATATAAATTGGTATATACTTTTACAATAGCTACGAGTTCATGACAAAATGTTGTCCTGATAGATCGAAATTTAACCAAAGATTCATAACACTGGTATATTTTGAAATCAGTACTATGACAAGTGTCTTCTTTGTTGATCCCATGACACTTTTCAGCACGGTGATGTCAACCTTAACATCACTTGGCCAAAGTGTCATCAGGGTCAAAATGAAATTATGTTATCAATGGGATGACACATCGGCATCACAGAAATGACGAACATGTCCTCAGTGCGTTGACGCAGTAACATCGGAGAAAGGACACATAAGCATCAATTTAATGACATTTTGTCATTAAGTCAAAGGAATTGAGTTAAGTCAAAGTGAGAGAATTTTATTATTTACTTACCCGTCACATATGTTTGTTTCACGTTTGTTGAATTACGACCTTTGTTAACAGCAAAACTAGCAACAATTAGACACCAGCACCATGCCCCATTAGGGTGGTCGTTAACTGTATGGATCAATTTTTTTTTTCTATTTTTCCATGCTCTAACCCCCCCAATTCGGTGGGTATTGATAAAAAAACAACTCCAAAAAATTTTTAGCCCGCAAAAGTTTGAGAAAAATCGTAAAATCCTACTTTTATGACTTATATTTAGGAAAATATTAATTTTACATAAAAATCGTTTTGTAAGAAATTGTTGTTAGTAAAGTTTCCAACAACTTTTACCTTAACAAGTTTTCTCTAAAACTCATATTGAACAAAACCTAATTAAAATAAAAAGTAAACAGCAGCATTGATGCGAATTTTTTCTTTAGAACTGTTTTTTCTTATGCACGTCAATTCAGCTTTAATATTTGTGTTTGTGTGCGTTTGCTTAAAAAAAAAAAAATAGTCAAACGCATATGATTTGTTTCTAACGTACCACGGTTGGTAAAGTTGGTGCAATTGTACTTTTTTGATACAATTCAAAGCCAAAAAGTACTGTGGTACTCTAGGGTGACCGTTAAAATCAAAAGTTGTATTTATTTAGGTCTCACTCGCCAATTTGGTGGGAATTGATAAAAAAAACAACTCAACAATTTTAAGGACGATCGGCGGAGGCTAAGCCGTCCCTCAAGCCCACCAAAGTTTGAGACAAATTATAATTTTACATGAAATCTGACTTTTATGTTTAATAACTTAGAAAATATTAATTTTGTAGAAAATTTGTTAACAAGTTTTTCCTTATCTCTTATTAAACAAAATAAACTTAAAATATCGAATAAGCCACTAAAAAACCTAATTTTTAATTCATTAAAGAAACGCATTTTCTATGAATTAGTTTTGTTGAAAAACATTTTTATTATTTATTTAAAAAAAACCGACTAGTCGGGCACCTGGCGTTTTACCCTAATTCGGGTACGCTGAATTAAGTGGTGCTAACCGTTTTTTAGGTTAGCTCTTGTTTTCAAAATTTCGGAAACGGAGGAGGTTGCACAGCGTAACTTAAAAACGGTTTAGTTTATAAAATAAACTAAAAAAAACCAAATTCCACAATAATAGTATGGGAGCCCCCTAAAGGGTGGAGATATAAGGCAAGTATGTTTTAAGAAAATGTTAAGCACAAAAAACTAATGAAGGTCCGTCATATATTTAATCCCCCTTGGGGCGATTCCTTGGCAGTTCTGGGGCTTTTTCTTCAATATATTTCTAGTCTGTGTTGACAATTTTATATGAGAGCCCCCTTAAAGAATAAAGAAAGCGTGTAGTTATGTTACAGGGATGATAAATGAGAAAACCAATATCGTACTTACGAACCACAATAGTAATAAATAATTTTTTTTTTTTTTTATAAAAGAAAAAGACTTTTGTTTCGGTTACACTTGAAACCATTGGTACATACGGTCTATTTCGTTCCTCTGTTTTTATAATATTTTGCCATGAAGCCTTATATGCTGCCGCTGATACTTGATTTAGAATGTGGCATATGCAATCGTCCAATGATCAAGTTCAAAAATCTATTCACAATAGCGAAGTTTAGTGTTTGGTGCAAATGGTATTGCAAAGAGCAAATGCAAAATAGCATAGCTGTTTTGTTAAATCCAACAACAAAATACACAGAGTTTCCTTGAAATTTCATAAAAACGCTACGAAATTTTGCATTTGCACTTTGGCAAAACCATTTGCACCAAACACTGAAATCCGTTTATATTCATTGGACAGTAAATACGAGTTGCCATTTTATATCAATTATAAATATTTAGGTTTGAAAAATTTGGAAATAGTACCAAATGAGTCACGGGGGTACCACCGTACTTTTTGGCTTTTAATTGTATCAAAAAAGTACAATTGCACCAACTTTATCAACCGTGGTACGTTAGAAACAAATGATATGCGTTTGACTATTTTTTTACGTGAGTAAGAAAAAACAGTTCTAAAGAAAAAATTCGCATCAATGCTGCTGTTTACTTTTTATTTTAATTAGGTATTGTTCAATATGAGTTTTAGAGAAAACTTGTTAAAGCAAAAGTTGTTGGAAACTTTACTAACAACAACTTCTTAGAAAACGATTTTTATGTAAAAGTAATATTTTCCTAAATATAAGTCATACAAGTCGGACTTTACGATTTTTCTAAAACTTTGGCGGGCTTGAGGGACGGCTTAGCCTTCGCCGATCGTCCTAAAAAATTTTTTGAGTTTTTTTTTATCAATACCCACCAAATTGGCGAGTGAGACCTAAATAAATACAACTTTTGATTTTAACGGTCACACTAGAGTACCACCGTACTTTTTGGCTTTGAATTGTATCAAAAAAGTACAATTGCACCAACTTTACCAACCGTGGTACGTTAGAAACAAATCATATGCGTTTGACTTTTTTTTTTTTAAGCAAACGCACACAAACACAAATATTAAAGCTGAATTGACGTGCGTAAGAGAAAACAGTTCTAAAGAAAAAATTCGCATCAATGCTGCTGTTTACTTTTTATAGTGAGACCTAAATAAATCCAACTTTTGATTTTAACGGTCACCCTAATGCCCCATATGGTTTTCGTAATCATTCTACTTTAAAAATTTGATGTATTTAACTTAATAATTTGAAAAAAATAGAATATAGGAATTTTTGCTTCTTATAATACATTGTAATCATGAAAATGATGTTAATAATATACAAAATGTGATTTTTATGAAAATGTGAATTGGATTGATGTTACTGTTTGCAGCATTGATGCCATTTGTAGTAACATTGATGTCACAATTCTGATTTTAGGGCATCATCAATATGTAGATGCATTTTTCTATCAGTGTAGGTATCAATGGTCGGGTATGAGCGACTATACTTTCTATAAGCAAAACTAATGCCGTTTTCTTTTCTAAAAAAAAATGTGTTGCATAAGTGTTACATGTGACTTGGTACCATTTTTAAATGCTCCCCTAATTTTTAAGAAGTGTTTCATATTTTACGTTTACAAAAGAACACAAATTTCGGCATTAAACAATAAAGTACATACAATTAGCGCAAGGTTAATTCAATTACAGGTGGTGGCAAGACTACAATAATCCAAAGCCAACAGAAACAACAGATGTGTTTTGTATTGCATTGTTAGTGTTTACGCCTCGAAAATTGCCACCATCTTGTACTGAATTCGCCTTGATCTAATGCTGCCCCTTTAATTAAAATGAGTGTTGAACATGTAGTATTTTTTTTAATTTTAAAGGAAACATCATCAGAAAAGGACGCTTAACACTTTTAAAATAACACACGTTTTTCAGAAAGGAACATAAAAACATGTAAAAGGCAGAATAAATGCAGAATTTTACTCAGAAAAGAAAACGCCATAACTCTTTTAAAATTGCAACGTTTCATGAATAAAATACTTAAGCATAATTTTTCCATCAGTGTATATTTCGCTTCTAAAAATGGAAATGTTTTAAAGGAAAAACTACAAAAAAACACGTAGTCAATGTTTGTTTTGCTTTTAAAAGGTTAGAGGGTTTAAGGTTAATAAAAAACAAAAACACAAAGAAATAACAGACTGGAAGCACAACATCGACATTGACGGTGGTGTTCTTTGTTTTTAAACTTTTTGTGTTAAAAAGATACGAATTTAAAAAAAAAATATATAAAACAAATAAAAGCCCTGGCAAACAGACAGATTTCTTGCAACATTCATAAATTGTCCTGGCGATGAAAAAAATTATTTATTTAACCCCCACAAATTTTATGAACGTTGTTGACTGACTGTTTCATTCACTGAATGATGTTTTGCATTTTGTATTAAGAAAAAAACAAACAAAAATACGATTTTTTAAATGGAAAATATTTCCTTGCTAACATTTGTCCTGGAGTCAGTTGCAAAATTATATTTTACGGGATAAAAACTGAAATAATAGGAGTTCAAATAGAAATTGTTTAGGTGTGATAAGCCTTAAACCTAAACGTGTTTTTCTTCATAAAAGTGGCATTTTAAAAGGATACTTTTGGAATCACTTTTTACAACAGTTATTTTATTGGGGAGAGTTTTCAATTTAGTTTTGCTTTTATTTCTTTCCTCTTTTTCCAAAAACATCCTTGTCATTTAGTTTTGACGGTTATTTGTTGCGGTTGTTGTTGTTGTCGTTAGTTGTGATTCTTCTTGTTGGCCCGGTAGCCGGAAATAGAAAAAATCCGTTTCCTTTTTTCACAATACAAGGACAAAGCAATCCTTCGATATACAATTTTATTGGCTTCAACATCTTGCAGAATCCCTTTTTTGCATTGTGTCATCTTGTTTGTTTTCAATTTACGAAACACAAATACATTTCACTTTCTCCTGCCGCCTATTGCCCTGATTTTTTTCATTCAATTTTTGCCTCAGTTTTTCCTAATTTCGACTACAAATTTGTTGGTATGAAAATGCAAAGTACTTTTTAGTTCTGTTTTTCCTGTGTTTAGTTTTGTAAAATTGCCATAAACTGGCAAGTATTTGTTTAGGCCTTTTTGGGTGTATGTTCGTGTGTGAGTGTTTGTGTTTCCACTGATACAATATGACTATGAAAGAATTTGTTAAAATGTAGTAAAATGCGATCAGAAAATGTTGCAAAAGTATTTGGATAAATCTTGACACAAGTATTTTAGTTATTTAAACCTGTTTTGAGAGCAAATACGCCAGTAACACAGAAACATTAATAAATATAGTGATGATAATGATGGTGAAGATGATAATGATGATGATGATGATGACGGTGTAGTAAACAAGGATAAAAAGGACCAAATAAAGTAAACTCGGGTGACTATTTTTATCACTTGATTTTAATGGAGTCTCAATGATGTTTTGTATTAAGATAATTGTATAAGGAGGATTACATTTGGGATAAGAATCCAAACATATTTAAACATATTTTTTTTTCCTTGAGTATGTTAAATAGAGTGTTTATAGAAACGAAAAATTGCCCAAAAGAAAGTTTTTCACTTTAAATTAAAGATTATCTAGAAGATTTAAATTTACTTAACAAACAGAAACTTATTACCAAAAGCATCTCTTACGTAAAAGCAACTTTTTACAATAAGCACCCTTTACTAGCAAAACGACTTTCGAGAAAAAGCCCCTTTTAATAAGGATCTTTTACAAAAAAGTACCAAAAAATCCACTTTTTACAAAAAGCAATTTGTTTTTACAAAAAAACACATTTTTACAAAAAAACCCTTTTAAAAAAAAAAAAATTTTACAAAAAAGTACGTATTTACAAAAAATGGACTGTACAAAAAGTACCTTTAAAAAGTACTTTTTACAAAAAAGTACCAAAACGCTCATTTTATAAAAAGCATCTTTAAAATAACGACCTTTTACAAAAGCGTATTAAAAAAATACCCTTTTACAAAAAGCAATTTGTTTTGACAAAAAGCAATTTGTTTTGACAAAAAAAAACATTTGGTTTACAAAAAACCCTTTTCAAAAATATATACTTTTTACAAAAAATAACTGTTTTACAAAAAAAGGACTATAACAAAAAGTACCAAAACGCTATTTTTACAAAAAAAAAACCCTTTCACTAAAAACCCTTTTTAAAACAAAACTTTTTTTTCAAAAAAGCAGCTTACTTTACATAAAAAACTTTTACCAAAATAAAAAAAGAACTTTCACTGAAAAAGTACCTTTTTATTATTCTTCAAAATTGTTTCAATTTACAAAAAGGACATATTTACCAGAATGTTCTTTTCCAAAAAAAGTTATAACCATATAACAAGTTATAGTTATGAGAATTTAGTATTCCCGAAAATAATCTTGATAATAAACTTGCAAGTGCCCGCGCAGAAAACAAAACTGAACTGGCAAATTGCTTTATATTGACTATCTTGCGAAAACAATAAAATTAACACTTTTTTTTTAATTTGTTTTATTTTTTGTCTAAGCTTTGATATCGTTGCAAATAAGACTTGAGTGTTTGTAATTCTCATTCGCTCTGCAGTTTTATTTGTATTATATCTTTAGTTTTTCTAAAATCTTTGGAAACAGGTTTCCTGATGATCTGGCCTAAGCAACCAGTGAAATGCGCATAGGAATAGCTTATTCCACCGACAATAAATTACAGTTTACCTATAGAAAAGCTTCGTACAGACGGTGGTGAGATCTTACAATGTTGTCATTAAAATTGCCTAAAAACGTCTTGCAACTGTGTGAACATTGTAAGTTCAGTTTTATTTGTCAGATGTGTAAAATTAATGCAAAATGTCACCATTGTCAGAAAAATGACAACCTTGTAAGATCTGACAACCGTCTGTACGAAGCTTAAGAATTGGTAGTTTAGCACATTAAAACTAAATCTTATTAACAAAAACCACTTGCTTTATTGTTTTCGCAAGAAAATCCAAAAATAAAGCAAGTTGCCAGATCAGTTTTTTTAGGCCGTGCACTTGCCCATTTATTATCAAAGTCATTTTTGGGAATACAAAATTTTCAATTAACAATATTTCGCTATAGTTATATTATATAAAACGAATGTGTGCACAATGTTACAAAGTTATCCATTTTTTATGGTGCCGCTTCCACATTTCCGATTCTACTGGATTTTAATCCAAACTATTTGGGATAACATGAAACCATTTGGCAACAATACTGTTCTTTTTTTTCGAGTTGTTCGAAAGTAAGCGTGTTTTCAACAGCCGGACAAGCAGTTGGACATTGATAATCATCTTCAAACTACTCAAACACCGAGAATTTAGGGGAAGTTTCACACGGAATGACAACTTTAGTATACCCTCGTTCAACACTTCAATTCAATTATGTATCGCCATTTAAAACTTTTCCTACAACAAGCCATAATTGATTAAAATTAAATAATTTCCTTAATTTATTATTTCCGAATACAATCAATAACATTTACCTAATCAACACACACACCCAAACAATAATTTGCAAGTCTTAAAAACTAGACAATTTTCGTTTTATTAGCAAGAAAAGCAGACATTCAATCGACAAAAAGTTTTTTTTAAACATTTTCGTTTTCAAAACAAAATCTGGAGCATTAAATTCACGCCACATTAATGGCACGTGCTGGCGTTAAACTCTAGAGCTATGTTCACATTATGTGTATTTGCCATGTGGAATGTCACTTTTCTACACACATGTCATTTCATGTGTATGTCAAAATTTGGGTTTTACATAAGTTTTATAATTTACATGTTCACATGTTGGTATGTGACGTACATTTTATATAACCTATCAAAAATAAGAAATACATATTTAAAATTTTCAATAAAAAGTTTGTGTATATTTTATTTTCTGTAGTATTTATTTACTATTATAATTTATGTTTATTAAAATTACAATTAATTTTTGCCGCCACAAGCAATTTTTTAATAAAAAACAGCTGATGTCAGATGCTTTGTCACTTGAAATATAACTCGTTCTAATTCAAAAATGTCATATGTACTTCACTGAGAAATAACACATGATATTGTTTGATGGGGTTCAGACGATGTGTACATATTAAACATGTGAAAAAGTGACAATCCACATGACAAATACACACAATGTAAACATAGCTGAACAAGGAAAATTGCAAAACGACCTGTATTTTTGACCACAAACATCCATTCAAGACGTTAACAATTTATCTCTGGAAGAGCAAAAAATAAATGAAAAGTGCATGACTGTTAAACCGATTCTTATAATTTAAAATTTAATACGAAAACGATATTAAAGTGGATTTAAAAAAAAACATTTTTGATTTTAATGTTGGACCAACAACCTAATTTAGTCTGTGTACATACGGCTCATGTCTTATTGACAAGATTGCTACTTTATAGGCGAGAGGGACGAGGGGAAAAGAAACGAGTACACATATGCATGTACTGTCTTTGCTTTCTTATTCGTTGTTTAATTTTGTTTTTGTTTTCAATATCAAATAAAACAAAATAAAAAACATTTCGTTAACATGACATAAATCATTTGAACGCCAATTCATGTTCAAAGAAGAAAAAGAAAGAATCTTGTCAATAAGACATGAGCTGTATGAACTCAGACTAACTTATGTTTAAGTGTAGCATATAGACAAAATACCCAGCAGTTCTGATAAGAAAACTTTTAAACTATTGTCGGAAATGGCGAGATTATAATGAGATTTTGATCACTGATAGGGCATCATGGACAACTGGGACTTTAGAGCAAACACCTGTGGGAATCTGTTGCTACACGGACGGCTCTAAACTGGGAGATAAAACGGGCATGTTAAGGACCCAGTAACCGAGGTATACTACCGTGCAATTACGGAATGTGTGAGATCTCGTCGAATATGAGGCGGGAAGAAGCTTACATATTTTTCGATAGCTTAAAGGCAATTAGGGCATTATTGGACTGTACGGAGGACATTTTCCCCTAATAGAAGGGTCCGGGCCATTCAGAGATAGTCGTTAACGAAATGGTCAATATACTTACTACCAGGGGAAGAGAATTCGGACCAGTTAACCTGGCAAACGCAAAACCGTTTTAGGCAACGAAAGCGGAATTGAAATCAAAGGGCTAAAGAAACCCTTACGACCAGTTGGAATAATGGAACTGAGGGTATGGCTAATAAGATTTTAAGGGGTAACCCAAACGAAAGGACAAGAAGCCTTCTCAATAGGAGTAAGTCCGAAGTCAGTATGATGGTGAGTATAATGACCGGTCACAAGGGACTACGGAAATATTGGGCGGGCAGAATCTGACGATTGAAGAGAGTTTAATGAGGGGGCGCGGGCGAAATGCTGGAATACTTTTTCTGCCACTATCACCTGGAGAACGTTGACGGAAAAACTTTAGGGAATTACGTCCCGGAAACTGAGTTTTTAAACCCCAGATGATAACCCCTCTCTTATTCCTCGTGCTTCTAAGGAGCGCACAGCAGGACCGATAGAGGCCAATGTGCTTATCGTATTGATATGAGGTTGCATCACATTGATGGTTCGTGCTCTTTTCAATGATTAGAAATAAAAATTTTTTTTGAGTCATTCAAGTAATATTTTTTTATGTTTATTTTAAATCGGGCTTAATTTTAATTTAATTATTTTAATGAAGGAAGTAATTTTACAACAAGGAATAACTTAAAATTTATTGGTTATTTTTCTTGGCTGAACCGGGGCTTGAACTCGGGTCTGATTTTTGTGTTTCATGAACAACCACGTTCTCATCATCAGAATTCTCTGCAGTTTTAACCTTTCCGCCACTGCGATGGCTGGCATTAACAACATGATTTAAAATTAAAATAAAATTTGGATTAAAAACAATAAACCGTACGCTTAACCACAAGAAACCATTTTTTTATATTTTTAACTGTTTCGCAGTTATTCAGAAATTAGTGGCTATAAATTTTTTTTTTATGAAAAATTAGTTAATTTTTTGTTTTAAAAATTCATAGGACGAAAATTTGACATTTTTATAATTTCTGAGAAAGTAAGATACATTATTAATAAGCCATTTAGTAAAGCGATCGATGTAGAATCAGTTTTTGAATAGATCAGTATATGAACAGTGTCCGTCCGTCCATCCGGATGGCTGGCTTTCCCTGAAAATCTTGTGTTCAAAGTACACATCGAAGTTTTTGAGATAATTTGGTGAAATTATAAATGTAGGTTCTAATTGTTACAAGGACAAAGCCTATTGAAAATGGTTAGAATCGTTCCAAATTTTCGCATGGCCCTCAAACAAGCTTCTTTCCGGAATAGAGTCTTTGGGTCCAAAAACCATATTATTATGTTGATATTTAGAATAAATTTGGTATAAACTCCTGTAATTGCCATAACATTCTTATAAATGTTCGTATTGATATAAAAATTGGCGACAATAACTTTTGCGATAGCTACTATGTCATGACAAAATGTTGTTCTGGTAGGTGCAAAATAAACCATAGGTCCCATGTAACCCCCTTTCTTAACCTTTAAGTCACCCTTGTGTGAAAACCCACACAAAAGGAATCTTTTTGAAACGATTACAAATAATTGTTGAGGTACGCTAAAGAAACTTCTTGACTTTGTTAGCAATTTAAATTAAGTACTGAAAATACATTATTTTTTTTTAAATATTTTTTAGTAAAGAAAAATTTCAGAACTGACATAAGTTATCCTAGTGTGTGGTTTTCCACACATTTGTAGTTTCTATGTAATTCGCACTAAAGACAACATTTTCGGTCGGCAAGTATGAAAATTTTTGATATTGTTGCTGCGAACTGCATGCAATGAATGTTTTTTAAAGAAATTGCTTATATAAGCTTTGCAAGGGATAAATACATCATTAATGTTACGTTAGTTATGACTTTGATTACAAACGTACTTTGGCGCCACAGTAAAGTAGACAGACATTGCATATGTGTAAAAAACCACTCACGCGGGTAACTAACGTAAGTTTTTTTGAGGGTGAGTTAGAGGCAAACAAATCGCATATATATGAAGATATCTAAATTATATTCAGCACAAATAACTTTTATATGATTCTTTACCTCATAACATAATGTTGTTTTGCCGGGTCCATGCTTGTCTATGGGTCCCAAAAAAGGGCACTAACTCGCAAATTTGCTTTAAAATAGTATGGTATAGGATATCATATGGCCGGGCTTGATCGTCTATAATTTCATATGAAAGCCAATTTATGAATTTTGCTTTACATTCATAAAAAATCGCTTGGTTTCGCTTATTATTGAAAACAAAAATGTTAATTTAATGTCCCCAAGTAAATACGACAGTATAATTTTCTATGCAATTGCTGATAAAGGGGTAACACTTTCAATTAGGGACAATAAAGTCAGTATATATTCTAAGAGCAACATATTATAATAAGATTCATGATTGTAGTCACCATATTACGATTATTATTGAATCATATTATGACCAAATATAGTCGTAATATTACATCATAATTTTTATCCCTAAACCCTTTCGGGACGGCTTTCGAATTTGAATGAAAATTTTTTTTCAAACATTCTAGCAAGTCATCTATGTAGTACGTTTTGTTACAATTTGGCGGTTTTTCAGGGCTTGCTAAGTACATCTTAGATGATATATAGAGGAAACGATCACGAGCAATTGCTTCATAAATTGATCGATTGCCGAGAGATTTGTGAAGTGACCAATAGTCTTTTATACAAGGAACATGATTGTAGGACAAAATAAACATGCACCCTATGATCAGTTCTATTTCACCACTATTAGTTGCAGTTATTTTTACTTTTTTCTTTTTAGATTTTGCATTTTCATATATTTGAATACGCTCGTTTGTGCACTGAGCTATATACATGTAAACTGATTTCGGCAAAAGTTTATGAAAAATTTCAATTATACTTGATGTGCGTGGGATGTGTTCGGATATTTTGCAGCTGCGAGTCGTAGGTAAAGATATCTTTGGATTAAAATCTTGTTTAGGAGTATGCCACTCGAAATTAGTATTATCTACTCGATTGTTGGAAGATATATCTTCAATTATTTCCTCGATAATATTATCATCTGCACCGTCAAAAACTTGTTTAGGAGTATGCCACTCGAAATTAGTATTATCTACTCGATTGTTGGAAGATATATCTTCAACTATTTCCTCGATACTATTATCATCTGTATCATCATCCGACGAACTTTCGTCACTAGCACAGTCATCACTCGGGTTGTAGTTATCACTACTCGAAGCAGAAAAGTCTTCCAAACTATCAGTTTCATTATCATCCTCCAGAAACTTTTCAATATCTTCAGGATTCATAATTTCTAGGTATAAGCTGAGAGTCCAAAAAACAATTTTTAGTACCCAGAAGACTGCTGGTATTCATATGTACCAAATGTCGGACTGATGGTACATATACGTACCACTACTACAATTGCTCATATAAATGGGAATAAAATGTAAAAGGTTCTTACCTGTTCTAAATTATAAGTAAAACTCGCTTCCTTTTGTTAAAATTTATTATTTTAATTTGTTATTTTGGTCTAATTATTGCAATATCTTGAAAAAAACGAGAAATGATTGCAACATGCGTCTGACTCTGTCAGGAAAATCTATCAACTGAGCACGTGTTTGCAATGATATTTAAAAAAGTACCGTTTTAGAACAATCTCAATTGCTTAGAAAACGGCATGGTACACTTTAAAATCAAAGAATGTGAATACTATAACTTTTAGAGATGTTTGTTTCTGCAAAGTTCACGTGGAAGGTGAAGTCAATACTAAGGTTTTTATGTATCCACGGTCTTCAAATGTGTATTGGTTTATGACTTATAGACATTTTAGTGAAGACTGAATTCATTCCAAAACATGTTTTTTTTTTGCATGGAAATTTTTCGAATTTGACTTAATATTTTGAAAAACTGAAATTCAATTAGTTTTCAAATTCATTACAATTCGATTTTAGTCAAACCATTACTTTAATTTAGATACTTGGGTATTGTAAATCACATCTTCATAAGTTATAGCCAATTAAGTGAACACTGCTTTCATTTCGAAATATGTATTTTTTCGTGCATGAAAATTTTGCAAATTTAATTTTATATTTAAAGAACTGAATGGTGTCTTCTGGCATTGCAGCCACTTTGTTAGATGGTGGTCGAACAGCACATTCTGCTTTTAAATCGCCATTGAATTACCAAGTTAATGAAACTCCCACATCTAACGTTTCAAAAACATCTGGAACGGCAAAATTATTGAAAATTGCGGTATCATTATTTGAGATGAATGCCTTATGGCGAATAAGAATTCTGTTGAAGCATTGGAAAGAATAATGAAAGACCTTCGAGGTAATTCAGAGTTGTTTGATGGTGCCTTCATTTTATAGATCGACAGCTGCCGATGAAATTAACGCTTGCTTAAAGTCTTCATGCTTATGGAGATTTGTAAAAAGGGAAGAAGACACGACAACCGGATTTGAACTTCGCTTTTCATAAGGACCCAGAATATATATACTTTATAGGGTGTAGGACCTTCGGTGAAGGGTATAAAAAACAAACTTAATTATAAAAAAAAGAGTAATTTTTGGGATTTCAGTATTTTGGTCATAACTCTGTTATTTCTTAACCGATTTGACAGATTTATATACCGACGTGTTAAAGAAGAAATTTGCCAGTTATTTTGGTTAAAAAACTTGGACACGGGAAGATCTATGGTTCCCGAAAATGGGTATTTTTCAAAAAAAAGTTAATATTTTGGTCATAGCATTTTAGTATCTGAACCGATTTTCCCAAGTTTTTCAAAAAATATTTTCTATAAAAGATCTTTTAATATATATTAGGTCATATTACAGTCAAAAAATTCAGGTTTTTATAAAATTTTTAATACTTTTTGTATGGGAAGTACCACGCCCACTTCTCCAATCCCGCCCACATTTTGTGGGATGGTGTGTATTTATAACCTAAATGTTTATACCTAATTTAAAAACTTTGGCTCTTGCCGTTCTCCAGATATACAGACAAAAGTAATAAAAATACAACAACCACAAGGGATTTTTTTGGAAAAATTAGAGGCAGTCGTGTTTGGTCATATCTCAGCCATTGTTGGACCGATCTGGCTGAATTTCAATAGCAAGAAATGCTGGACTATACGTGGCATAAATGTTAAACAACCTAGCCGCTATCATGTCTGGAGTCTCCGGAAAACACATATCAAACGTAAGACGGACAGACGGACGGACGGACGGATATCGTTAAATCAACTTCTCTCCTCATAAGGACCCAGAATATATGTACTTTATAGGGTCTAAGATCAATATTGTAGAAATTACAAATGGAATGACAAACTTATATATACCCTTTTCCACCTGTGGTGAAGGGTATAAAAATATACATGACTTACATGGATGAGTGACAGAGCAATTTTAGCGGCAAAGAACAAAGTTGTAAGTGAATTAAATATGGCTATACAATCAAAGATTCCTGGCGAATTGGTTTCGTACAAGTCTGTGGATACTGTTACCAATGTAGAAGATGCTGTGAATTATCCATATGTCTCCGCATAATCTCCAATTGAAAGTTGGAGTCACTATTATTTTGCTTCGCAATATCAATCAACCCCGTTTGTGTAATGGCGCAAGACTTGCTATTAAAAGGTTGATGGCTTATGTAATTGAAGCTACTATTTAAACTGGCAAATTCAAATTCGTTCCACTTCCACGCATCCGAATGACTCCGTCTGATATGCCATTTGAATTCAAACGACTTCAGTTTCCTGTTCGGCTTGGGTTTGCGGTTACTATTGATAAGGCGCAAGTCCAATCAGTAGGAATTTGTGGAGTGAATTTAGAGTATCCAGTTTGCTCACACGGACAGTTGTATGTAGCCTGTTCGCGCGTTGGCAAACCATCGGTTTTGTATATTTACACCGAAAATGGTAAAACAAGAAATGTTGTGTGCCACAGAGCATTACAATAAAAACAATTTATCACTGATTTAAATGAATTCGAATTGATTTCGTATTTTCTTTTTTGCACTACGAAGTGTACAGGGGTTTGCTAGTTAATTATAAAAAGCTAAGAAGTAATCATAATTTTGTCATGTTAATCATAATAATATAAGATGTAGTCATATTATTATCATGCCACAATAATAAAAATTATTTAACAAATGGCGCTAACAAAATAGAGTAAAAATATTTTTATTGCATCTTAAACATAATATGATAAATGTATAGAAAGTTATCATGTTATGGTTATTAAGTATCATGAAATGGTTGTGAGTAAAATAATATGTTTTCAAAGTTATCACTATTCAGTTGTTAGAAAAATAATTATTTTTCAGTCAACAATACTCAATTTTATAATTGCGATAAACATTTATATTTTTACAGTAACTATAATATTGCTTAAATTTAATAAAAAAAAATAGCAATTTGTGGTGTACGACAACAATATATTGATACAATAAACATATTGCAGTTGCCGAAACCATGCCCAACCATATTTTTTCTCTGCGTGTTTTAATCAGAAAAAACTAAAAGCGCTACTTACAACTCTACTGAAAGAACCGATGAATTTTACAAGGGAAGCCCGAAAATGATTGTATTTAAAAGTAAGTCTTTATTTTTTACCGACATCATCTGCAAAATAAGTACCAAAAGAAGTAAAATTATAAAAGACTAAATAATGAGTGAAAGAAGCTATTCATTTTGAAAAATAAAGCGAAGTTTTCAAGGTGATTTCATATTTTGTTATTATTTTCTGTTTTTCTTCTTTGAAAAAATTTACACTTATTTTATTCCTGGAACAAAATATTATTTGTCTCCCAAAATTTGTCCTTCGTTTGCTAATACGAATTAAGCTTAGTTGTCAATAAGTTCTTAAGAACTGCGAAAAAAATATAATTAATGGAAAATATTACTTACAAAAGTATCACCAAAATTTGGCCTTAGAGGATATCGACGAAATAACATAATCCTGTTTAAAGCAATCAAGAGAAACATGTCCTGCAATGAGAGATAGAAAAAGGAAAAGAGAATTAACTTTAAGTTATACATAAATTAATAATAAGAAAAAAACAAAATACGATTTAAATAAATAATAAATAAAATTTAATTAAAAGTACTCGATGAAAATTTATTGAATTAATTTTAATTTATATTTAATGGTCAATTAAGTCTGTAGAACACATTTCAACAAGAAAATAAATAAGAAGACTTTAAAAGAGCAAATTGAACTTTTTAAAATGAACTTAACTTTAAGGCAAACAAAAATATGCTTTTGATTAAATAACGTATAAAAACTCGAATTGACAGTAAACGCTGGTGGCCGTTTACCGCCATCTGTAATCACATTTAATAGCTGGTTACGCCACTGCAATTTGGTTATCGGTTATCGGTTCTTATCTGCAATACCATTTTGGCAACAGAAATTTAGCTGGTACAAGACACGGAAAATCCTCGGAATTTCCGCTATATTAAAATATTTCTATTCCCGCTTTCCCGGAAATTAATTAAGGGATTCCCCGGTAATTTGGAGCCAGTGTTCGAAAATAAACAGTACATTATTTAGCGTTCAGGTCACACACCCAAGAACGATATCTATTTTTTTTAGTGATTGTGAAGACGAACACAACCGTTCGTAACTATTTTCAAGAAAGAGCTGAACATTATATAATGTTCTGTTCTTCGTTGAAAAACAGAACAATTGTAGTGATACTGTAGACAAACATTATATTTTAATGTTCTACAATGTTTCTTTTTACATTTTAGTAAAGAAATTAGCAATCAAAAAACTTAAGCAACGGCCGCAGCACGAACAGCTTGGGTGTGTACTGTGTATATGTTTTGTTTGTGTAGAATTATTTTGCTGGCTTTTTGTTTTTTTTTTTCGTTTGTGTATTTTGTTTTGTAAAAAATATTTGGTTCTTTTGACCAGTCAGAGGGGCGCCAAGCACAACAGAAACGAACGAACACTAATGAGCTGAACCGAAAACAATTTAGTTTCTGGCAGTGTTCGAAAGTAAACAGTACATTATTTAACGTTCGGCTCACACACCTAGGAACGATATCTTTTTTTTAGTGATTGTGTAGACATACACAACCCTTAATACCGTTCGTAACTAATTTCAAGAAAGAACCGAACATTAAATAATGTTCGGTTCTTTCTTCGTTAAAAAACAGAACAATTGTAGTGATACTGTAGACAAACATTATGTTTTAATGTTCTATAATGTTTTTTTCGTTTTTTTTTTGTTTTTGTTAACAATTTTTGGTTTTTTTTTACCAGCCAAAAGGGACGAACATTAACGAGCCGAACCGAACACATTGAAGTTTGTGGATTTTCAAAAAAAAAACGAACGGAATTAAATGTTCACATCTTTTGTTGAGTTTGATAAAACAAAACAGGCAAAAGTTATTTTTTTTAATGACTATCTACACAAACACTATTAGCGTTTGTGTTTTCCTCAAATCTACCGAACCGAACATTAAGAAACGATATTTAGTGTTTATTTTCGAACACTGGTTTCTGGTTTAAAAAAAAACCCGAACGAAATTAAAGGTCCTCGTCTTTTTGTCGAGTTGGATAAGAACAGTATTGTTTTTGTGTTCAAAAGATGACAAACAGGGAAAGGTTATTTTTTAAATGATTTACTACACAAACACTATTAGCGTTCAAATCTACCGAACCGAACACTAAGGAGCAATATTTAGGCCCTAATTTTGTAAAACGCAACGAAATCCCAAAAATAACATTGAAAGCAAAAACAAGTTTGTTGTTGCTTTCTACAGAAATACATATTGCGTTTTAAAATTATCAACGCCACAAGTTATGCAGCGTTTAAAATTTAAAAATTCAATATACATTTCTAAAGAAAACAACAACAAAATTATGAAATATTTTCGATTTTGTTTTTGCTTTCAATATAATTTTTGGCGTTGCGTTTGCGTTTTACAAATTTAGGGCCTAAGTGCTTATTTTCGAACACTGTTATGAACACAACTTTTTAAAACTTTAGTAAATCTATTGACCAATTCATAAAGATAAACGAAGGGTAGGAGTTGCAGGGCAGGAGTGGTAGGGCACTGGCTCTGGTAGAAACGAAGGCTTCACGAGGCAGCAGAAGCTCCCTAGAACCTGGTCTAAATAAATCGGTGTATAGTAGGGTATTCATTCGGTTAACCGTCAACTGGTTAACCGATTAATTACAACCCGATTAACTGATCGGTTAATTTCAAATTGGCTTTTTTCGATTAACGATTAAACCGGTTAATTTCAGTCGATTAACCGATTAACCGAAGTAACAAAATTTTCAATATTTTGTAGTATTATAACATATTTAGTTATTTGTTTCTTCTCATATATTCTCATATCAGTCTTTTAACAGAATTAACCGAAACAATGAGAAGTGTTAAACATTTTTAACAACTCTATTTTAAGAGAAATCCTGAAAAAGGACTGAGAAATTAGATATTCATCTACGATAAGTGAAAGAATTTTTTCCAAGTCAACTTTTGTCAAAACTCAAGAAAAGAATCGCTTTAATCATAAACATTTAAACCAAATTACTTTTCTAAAAGATTATTTTATAAGATGTCCTTTTACTATTGAAATAACTAATAAAATTATCTCATTTTTTTGTATACATATGCAAATATTTGGGGGTTCCACAAGGTAGTCAATAAGTCTTATGTCTTAAAATAATTACAGGAAATATATATCGTCGGCTTAATATGCAAACCGGCTAAATCCACTTTTTATGTTAATTTAGATTTTGATTCCGTGTGGTAGAGAAGGATACGCCTCGTCGACCAGCATGTAGTTTTTCTTCTATTTAAGTCTTGAAGTGTGTAAAACTGCCTGTAATTTTAATTTTCTATCATGCTTCAAATAGGAAAAATAAAAAGCTACAGCTTGTAATTTAGATTTCTACTATACAATTGTGACGAATCAATAAACACAGCATTACAATTTTTATTTTGTTTAAAACACAACAATATTTACATACTTTAAACAATTTTAAACTTTATTTAGGATATTATGACGATATGACTTGATACTAAAGGTCTGCATGACTACATTTAAAAGGCATATGAATACATTCATTTGTTTTTTAAGTAGGTAAAGTTAAGTACAACAAACGATTTAAGTACGCAGTGCTTTACATTTTATGTTAAAAAAACAAATGAATAAACACACAAGGCGAAAGAGAAAAGAAAACATTTGTATGTAAACAGAAAAAAATACTACTACATTCAAATAAAACAGACATAATAAAATGTGTATAAGTTTCGAATATAATATTATTTGAATGTTTTACTCATAACATGAATACATTAATATTATTACTAGCAACTTTTGTTATGGAAATCGAAAACGTAAAACGCAAGAATTTTAAATTCCTTTTTAATATACTCTTAATCCAATTTTTATAATTTTTGTTGCAAAATTCTGTTTAATAGAGATATATTTGTAATGAGAATAAACATAAGTACTAATTTTACTATATAGTATTTCTTGCACATAGTCTAACTGTTACCATATACTTGTGTGTGTTTGCATTTGCAAATTGAGTAAATAAATATTCAAAGAAAAAGAGTGAATAGAATGTTTGCCTTTGTTATGATAAAGTAAAACACAGACTACACTCTCTTTTATATTTTAACTCTTAAACTCTGTAAACCAGTATTTAACTATTTAAATATTTGAATGAATATTGGAATGCTTGTGTGTAATAAACAAATGAATGTATTCTTGCAGCCCTTTACTTGATACCACACCTTGTGCATTAATTGGAAAATGCATATTACATATTTATGAATTGTTTTTTTTTTTTTTGCTTGCTCGTTTAAGTTCAAGAATTGTTATGTTTGGTATGTTACTATTTTTTTTTTTTTTAATTATAAACTCCAAATAATAAGCAATTCATGCATTTTTAAACATTGAAATTACTTAATTTATAAAAAAAAAACTTTATTAATCGGTTAACCGATCAAAAACTAAATTAACCGATTATTAACCGGTCAAACCAAAACCTCGGTTAATTAATCGAGCGATTAACCGATTAAAGAAAAAAGTCGATTAAATGAATACCCTAGTGTATAGAGTGTTTTAAGGAAAATAAATAGACAGATGTGAAAACAAAAGAAAAATAGTTAAACCCGAATTAAAGCAATCGTGCTTTTATTGCTAGTAAATTTATGTAAAGGACCCTGGACGCGACTGTTAAGCACCCCAGGTTCAAACTCGGAGTAACCCGAGGCTCCTTACAGCAGTAAAAATATTTTGGCTTGTTCCCTAGTATTGAAAAATTGCCTCGTGTATGCAGCGTCCGCATACCTCGCTGGACCGCAATTTATGTCAAAGTGTTTCCAATGAAATTTCTGTGGTTGTGTATTATTTTTTTTTTTTTTTGTTTTTTAATTTTTAAAAATGAATATATTGCTTTTTATTTAAAAACGCTATTCAATAGAGCCGACTTAATGCTCAACTTTTAAAAATATCAATGAAAAATTACAGATATTTAAAGCATTAAAAATGTCTAAAATTTAAATAGTTTTTATTTTTTCTTGAAATCTTTTGTTTACTCTGAAAATACATAAAAAAAAACAAATAACGACACTTGCCTACAGCATATTATATCAACGAAAAACATAAAAAAAAAAAAAAAATTCTAAGCGACCCTTAAAATTGTTTAAAAATAAAAAAATTTTACATTTTTTTTAAAAGGGTTAAAAATCTTTCTTGTGTCAAAATGCAAAGCAGGTCATCTGGAAATGATAATGATGATGATGATGGTGTCCTAACTTATCATAAATATAAATAAATAGGGTGGTTAATAAATGATGCTACAAAAAAAATATATTATCTTAAATACTCTAAAGGGAGTTCAGGAGTACCCGTAGCGCCACTCCTTCAAGCAGATGAACTATAATTGGACTTATGATAAGCAACTTGTCTTATCGCCAGGCCAATTAACAAAGAAATGAAGCGAAAATTCCCAAAAAAAATGGATTTTCAGAAACTCTACATTCCTTTGGCATTCAAGGTCATCTCCCGCCCTTATTGTCCCCGACTTTTTTTTTTGTGAAGTTTACGAAATTATAATGAACTTATACTTTTGAATAATTTCTTGATGTGATATAAAGTATAGTTTATTAAAATAATTTAAAGAGTTCAATTAAAAAAAAAAGAGTTATTATGGTTTCTTAGGCCGGGTTTTTGAGATGTGGATAAAGTTTAAACTTAGTTTAGTCTAAAACCAGGATTTTTACAGCGAAATGTAATTTTTTTTTCAAATTTCATTAAAGCCCAACATTTAAAGCAAAACTAAGCTGTTCCGTCAACATTTTTTATACAAACTTGGCAACACATATCCGTTTTCAGATTAGCTAAACCTAGTTTAACTGAGATCTCAAAAACCCAGCCTTAGGGTTAACAAATCAGTGAATTTAGTTGAAAACCCTTTAATTTATATATAGATTAAACTTAACAGCTGTAAATCAGTGCCCGATATAGTAAATGTAGTGTAAAAAAATAATAATGTGGCAGCACTACGGTAAATGTTGTGAAATTCATATGGGTTGTATTGGTTGTTTAAACACCAAATTTTATGCGTTTAGTGATGGTTTAAATGTTTAATGAATTAAAGATTTGCTGATTAAAACACATTTTAAACCAAAGAGAGAGTTTAACTTGCACTGCTTTATTAGCCCTTAGTGCAGCAACATTGATAATTCCCCCTGTACTTGTAGCAAATTTCTGTCTTAACTCGTCCAATATGGAAAATAAACAACATTTACTTAACTGAAAATAGAAAAGTATTTTGTATTGTTTGTTTTGCCATTTAACCAATAAAAGAATAAATTTAATTTTGTTCTTCAATCTTTTACCCGTTGGCTAAAGAAAAATTAAGAAAAAAATGTAATATTGCTTATATGTATATCCGTCGCTATGGTGCGTTAAGAACACCCACAGAAAAAACTAAAAATCAATAAAAACCATATTAAAGCAATAAGAAACATTAACGAAAGTCTAGGAAATGCTGAAATTTGTATTTCATTAAGGAAAAATATTCATTTAAGGTTGTCCTATTTTAAAAAATTTAATATGGAAACAATATTGAAATAATATTTTTCGGCAATAAATTAATATTGAATTTTTATTAAACAATATTGTCGTCTTTTTCAAACAATAAAGAAAAGTTATTGAAATAATATTTATATTTTAGAAATAAAATTGAAACAATTTTGAATTAAAAATGAAACAGTATTAAAATAAAGTTATTCAACTTTGATTTAATATTGAAGCGTTGTGAAATTAAAAATGCAGACTATTGATACCAGACTAAAAAAAAATTTTATTGAAGTAAGTATTTATTCATATATTTGAGGCATTCGAATATTATGCTTCGGCTACATTGGATATCACTGAAGATCTTGCACCTTTTTTCATATTTAAAACTTGAGTGACTCTGCGTCATCTTCAGTTCCAAACTAAAAATAATTAAAAACAAAAAGCAATTATTTTACATCAAAATCGATTAGGTAGATTGAAAAAAATTAACAGAGCTTGCTGCGATACCTTGCGCGGATTCCTTTGAGTGGTATAGCCTTTCTTATATGCTCTTATAAAGGGCACATAATTAAAGTTTTACAATATAATAGGCTTATTTTGGTAAAAAGAAAATAAAAAAATTAGGTCGAATTTAGAAAAATCTTAATTTAAACTTGTTCTTTCCAGTATTTTACGGTACAACATTGCAATAACCACATGTATGAGTGTAAAGAAATTTAAAGTTTAAAGTTTCCCAGCTCTGGCACATTGTTATTGTTAATCGGCATAAGAAACCATGTGACCCTTACATTTTAGGTATGAAATGTGTTGAGCAAATTTATGTAGAATGTTACGGAGAACATTTTTGTTAAATATTTAAACCCTCTAACTCCACAAGGTATGGGTCTTTTGTGTCCTTCTTTTGAAAAAAGCAAAAACACCATTAAAACAGGGCTTAAATCCCTTAAAATCAGCAATTTTAGCTGCAGACTTAAAAAGTCTTCATCTACTTGAACCAGATTTCGTAAGCGTCAAGGGAGCTTTCTGCCGTTCTTTTCAGCAAACGATGGTAACACGTTTGCTTATTGCAACGATATTAAAGGAATAATGAATGCAATGAATTGTGAGTATAACCACGAGGACTTGCATATTTTTATTGATTAATCTAAGAAGAGTCTAAAAGCTGTACTTTTGTGTAACGATAATACCAAAAATCCTATTTCAATTGCCTATGGAATGAATATTAAAGAATGCTATGATTCTATAAAATTAATACTGAACTTCGTAAAATATGAAGACCATAAGTGGCGGATCTGTTGTGGCTTAAAAGTCGTTTGTTTCCTTTCAGGTATGCAGGCTAGATACGTTAAGTACGGATGCTTTTTATGCACTTGGTACCAACTGAAAAACTTCTCTTACCCCCATTGCATATCAAACTTGGTGTGGTAAAAAACTTTGTTAAATGTCTGAATACAAATGAATCAGCATTCAATTTTCTGAAAACAATGTTTTCAAAATTATGCGAAGCAAAGATTAAAGAAGATACATATGTATATGCTCTTCAAGTAGTTGTTATTGTTGAAAGCCTAAAATTTGTTTTAATATCAGCAGGTGTTTTTGTTGGTCCAGATATAAGAAAGCTGATGCAAAAAGCTTACTTCGACGAAATGCTCTCACCAATTGTGCTTGATGTGATATACAATGTCTTAGGCAAAAATCGTACTCCTACTGCTCGAATATACGTAGACAACATGCTTAAGGTGCTATCAGACGGATTGTATTTTACATATATAATGTCACTTTTCTTACCCATATGTAATTCCGTATGTATGTCAAAATTTCCAGTTTACATACGATTCATAATTTTTGCTATCACACCTGCTTATGTTTTTCCTTATGACATAACCTATAAATGTAAACAAAAGCTGATTTTTGTTTACTTTTCAAAACAAACCAGCTGTTTTGTTTATGGTTGCCACAGGAAAATAGAGCGTGTTCTAATCGAAAAAGTTACATATGTATTTCCACATGTATTTTTTTGACAGTACATATGTAAAATACATCCCGTCTGATAGCACCTTAAGAGCTTTCCAAAACTAGGCGTTCATATGTCAACAAAAATTAATTTTTTAAATTTCAATATGGATTACTTTGAGAACCAGTTGTCAACAGAATCTAATGAGCATGGTGAAAAATTTCATCAGACATGCGCACCCATTGAAGAACGCTATAAAGGCAAAAGCATTCATTAGCTTATCTCTGGAATATGCTGGACATTGTATGATAATGAAGTGGAATTGCCAAGAGCTAAAAAAAATTGAATTAATTAATAAATCCTATCCAAATTTGCTATCGAAGTAACATAATAGAGTTATTAGTGATTTTTAGTTAAATTTGAACAATTTTTTTGGCGGCATGAAATAACCCCACAAAGCGTGCGGCCTTATTTCATATGCAATAAAGCCCTAATTTTTTAAAATGAAATTAGCCCCCAACGAAATGAAATAACTTCCCAAACATAAATGAAATAATTCCCTAATTTTTGGGGGCTTATTTCATATGAAATAAAACCCGAATTTCTGATATGAAATAAAGGCCCAATATATGTAATACAATTCATTATACAGTTTTGTTTTAAAGAATCACGCGATATATATAATGGTATGATATAACAAACACAAGCTTCGCCAACTAAGGCTTTTCCGCATAGGCGGCCTTCGGCCGGGCGCAATCACTTTTTCCTCTATGGTATAACAAACACCGGCTTCGCTAGCTAAAGCTTCTCTGCATAGCGCCAGGATTTTCTCCTCTATAGTATACAAATACCGACTCGACCCGGCTACGAAGAGAAGCTTTAGTTAGCGAAGCCGGTGTTTGGTATACCATATAGAAGAAAACCATTGCGACCGGCCGAAGGCCGTCTATACAGGGCAGCTTTTTTTCGAAACCGGTGTTCTGTATACCAAAGTGGATAAATCCTTGGTCCCAAAAACGTTTTCATTATAAATGAAATAATCCCCCAAAAAATATATTGGGGCTTTATTTCATAATGACTTTTTGGGGTATAATTTTATATGAAATAATACCCCAATTAAAAAAATGAAATAACACCCCAAACAAATGAAATAACCCCCCAAAAATCGTTTTTGTTGTTCTCTGTACAAATTTTTGGGAGGTTATTTCATTATTTTTTTGGGGGGTTATATTTTGGGGGGTTATTTCATGCCGCCGTTTTTTCCATGCTTAATTTTTTGGATAAAAGAAACTTCTTAATAAATGCAAAATTAACCCTAAGCTCTCTTTTGTGTCTTATTTCCGACTTTCTGGTTGAATTTTCCGTTTTCGTGTATTCAGGGACTTATAGTAAAATTTCACGGATAATATTTTTGCGGAACATTTTAAACCCATAAATCCCTGTTTTAATTGTGTTTTTGCTCTTTTTTAAAAGAAGGACAAAAAAGACCCATACCTTGTGGAGTTAGAGGGTTAACATATTCTACAAAAATTTTCTCCGTAACATTCTAAATAGATTAACTGAACACATTTTATACCTAAAATGTAAGGGTCAAATGGTTTCTTATGCCGATTAACAATAAGAATGAGCCAAGGCTGGGAAACTTTAACCCCCCGTCAAATAAATTCAGATGTAAACTTTTAAAACGCCGATACACGTGTCTTTTTTTGTCTCCTCTATCAAAATTTATAGGCGGGATCTTGTAGTTTTGGAAAAGCACACACAAGCACGCAAAACCGAAAACCTAAAAAGAAGAGAGTGGAGTACTTCCAGCTTGACGAACATCTTTATATCGGCTCAGACAGGATTCTGAGAGTATTCTTAAGGATTGTCTAGGAACAATATTTGAAGGTGCTACAAACATTAGCACAAACGAATCCCAGCTACACAGAAAAAATATTTGCCAAGAATTGTTCAATTAAAAAATTAATTGGTGTACATTAATTTTTTCAATTAATTTTTTGTTTGCTGCAATTCATTTTTTTAATATAAACACATAATTTTAAATGTTTGTGTATATATTGTGTTTTTTTACTTTATGCAATTAATTTTTTAATTGACTACAAATCTAGTGGCATGACTCGAAAAAACAAATCCGTTAATTGATATGATCAATTATTTTGCAGGGGCATATTTAGTTAAATATTTAATTGTCTGAACAAATTGTTTAATTAAAGTCGATTTTCTATTTTTTCTGTGTAGCATAGGCTATTTGGTAGGCGATTGTATTTATTAAACAACTCCTAAAAAAATATTCTGATGAATTTCTGACGAGTAATCTTGGAATGGTAACCATGCAAGTCCTAACAACAACTGAGCTTCCTAAATAAGAGCATTTTTTTAAACATGCAACTTCTATTGTCAAAACAGTTTCAATAAAACAAACCGACTTTCTTTCAAATAAGATTTTTTACCGATCTAAAGGTTTGTTTTTTTTTTAATTGAATGAACATGAAAAGTTTTGACATGAAAAATACGCTTGATACTCCTTGAGGAATCAGCTTGTGCAACAGTTTCTCCAGTGCGAAAAATCTTTTACGATTAAAAAATGAGCTAGTCGACGATGAAAAAGGCTCTTCATGAGATTCCCAGTAGACTCTTACACAACTTAAAATGCTGGCTTGGATAATACCAATTCCACTATTGTAGGGCTGCCAGAAGTTTGAACCTATCAACCAGGACACATAGAAAAAACTTGATAAAAAATTACCCCAACAAAAAAGTTTTTTTTTTAATACTTTTATATGTAGTATACATATGTCAAAACCATCCATTTTTTATTTTTAAATCCAACAATATATATAAAAAAAAATTAACATGTACTTCATGTACATAAAAACAATGAAAAATAATAAAACTTCATTTCGGTCTTTGATATGCAAATGTATAAAACAGGCAGCATGTCATATAAAAATCAAACTTACATTAATTATTACTTTCCAGTGTTTCAGTCTTAAACGAGTTTCTTTCTTTAGTCCATTGAGACTAAGTACTCAACTTGAAAAAAATCTAAATCTTTTGATTTTTCTTCAACCAAATCGACAACTGTCAAATTAATCAATTGATAAGGCCATACACGCTTTGATTTTGACAACAACCGACTCAGTTGACAATTGAATTGAAACGTGTATGTGCTGCTTTAGAGAAAGCAATTTGTTATCGGTTTTCGATTACTTATAAAAGTTCTTTACACGGTATAACTTTTTACAGCAACTAGTTGAAACAAAATTTGAAAGAGGATTGACTCTCATCTAAGTGCTGGTTCACACACTTCAAGTTTGACTCGTCAAGTCTTGATTTGTTGGGAGAGAGGGGAAAAGAAATGGCATTATATTTTTCCTTCTCTCCTAAAAGCTCAAGACTTGACGATTAAAACTTGATGTGTGTGAACCAGCGCTATTATTATTAAAAGCTTTTACCAGCTTTACACCAGATAAAAGTTGGATTTAATTAAAGTTGTTTATACAACTGCTTTATGTAAGCAGTGTATAACAGAAATCTTAACCTTTGTTAACAACTAAAACCAGCAAAAAACTAATTTGTTTGTCTTGACCTGTATAAAAAACCAGGACAATTTAATAGTGGACCAGGACACCAGGACAAGTCGACTAAAACCAGGACCATCCTGGAAAACCAGGACGTATGGCAGGCCTACACTATTGTGATGTGGGTATAAACATAACTCTTTTTCCATTAAGTTCTTAAAACTATTTGTAGGTTTAAAACTTTTGCTCGTGAATACAATGAAACCTTATCAAATAAGATTCCATGAGCAATCGGTCTGCATCATCTGCACTTTTTTTAAATTAAAAAAAAGGAAATCTTCTTCCAAATAAGCTTTTCTAAGCACACATTTTTAAATTATTGCATTCCACCAATCACGATTTAAAATTAAAAACAAAATGAAAAATGATAAGCTTGACGCTTATCTGCATGAAAGAAACCAGAGTCTCTGGCGGGAATCGATCAGCACTAAAAAAGCAGCTTTTTTGTATATTCAAAAGCTTTCACTGCACAATAAAAGCTCTTTTATTAGAGAGCACTATGTTGCGCTTTTTCTTCTAAGCGTTTAAAAAATAATATTTTTTTAAATGGTTACTGGCGATAAGAAATGGATCTATTAAAACAATTCAAAATCCAAAAAATCGTATGTGAAGCCCGGCCAACCAGCTGAATGGACACCAACGCCAGAAGGATCTCATCTATAATGAGCTACTAAAATCAGGTCAGAACGGTACGCAAAAAAACGTCTTGTATATGCGACCAGACATGAGACGTCATATTCCGTCATGGCAACGCTCGGCCACATGCAAACCCAGCTCAAAACTATTTAGCAAATATTGGTTGGGAAAATTTTCCCCTTACGACTTATAGTCTAGACCAGAACTTGCCATGCCCGAAATTTGTTTTAAACAATGCAGATGTTTTCTTACTGCAATCCACTTCACTTCACAACAGTGTGTCCAAATTAAGCTTGATTCATTTTTTGACCTGTAAAAATTAACAATTCTTTTGGCGCAGAATCCAAAGCAGTCACTACTAGCTAGACTACCGGGGCACTCACAGAGTTTATAATTGCAGATAATTTGTGGCTCAAAGAAGTAAAATTTTTGACCGACAGCTTTTTGTTTACTACAGTGTTGTATAATTTTGATACAACGTTAAAGTATTTAACAGTGTTGTATCCATTTTCAAAATAAGACCACCTTGTATGAATTCGCCTTGATACATACATATACTTTTTTATTGTCTATGAATCAATCAAATGTAAAAAAAAATTTATATAAAAAAATTATGTAACAGTCTTTGAAACAAAACAATTTTATAATTAAAAATAATTGATGTATTTAGGTAAAAGTAATTTTTTACATATCACTGTTTTTTTTCATAACACTAATTTTAATTCTTCACAGTCCATTTGAAATTTGCACTTTGTTATTAAAAGTGATTCTTAAGTAACCATTTTTATTTGGGACTTTTCGATAATCCAAAAATTATTATCTTTCTGTAATAGTTTTGTTGGCACTAGAGGACGGTAAATACAAACAAAATGCTACAAGCTTTATTTTATTTTTACCTCCATTATTTTTTTTCATTGAAATAGAAATGGAACATTTATATTCGATCCACTGATGTATCATCTTTGCTCCACTTCTCAGCCAATCAAAATGTTAAATTTTTGTAAACACTGCAGCCAATTGATTTAAATCGTCGATACTAAATACTACCTGCCAACTTAGTATGCCAAAATGGTTTTAATAACCAATGATAAAAGCACATTTTCTTTGCGTACAATTCATTTAAATTTAAAATAGACGACAAATATATTTATGGAATATAAAGGCTTGGCTATGTGCCAAAAGTAACCACAATCCAGCACATGGATCATCCGAATAATTTTTGCAATGTCATCGGTCTCCTTTGTTGAGAGAGAAAATATTATTTCAATGGAAAACCCCATTCTAGAATTCGATCAAATGCTGGCATTAATGATAACCAGCGTGGTTTTCTGTATTTAAGTTGACATTTTGGGGTTTTAGGAAAATGAAACTTATAGTTTTTGAGTTTAAAGAAGAAGTCATAATCTAACAAGAGGACAATTCACTAAAATAAAAGGACAATCTACTGTCCTTTTTTTAAAAAATCTTAAAGAAAATCGTATCAAAAAAAGAATGCGAAAAGTTGTTTAAAATTGGTGGCCACATGGCAATAAAGGCCGTTTCGTTGATATTAAAAATATATTTACTTGTTTTATTATGATTTAAACTTGTGTAACTCTATAAAAAAAACACCAATTATAATGATGGCAAAAATGTCACGTGCGACAAGTCACATGTGGCAATGATAAACAAAGTATAACACATTTATCGGTTAACTCAAAACCATTTTTTTAAGACATTAGTGCATGGCATTCTAAAATAAGTCGCATTAAAATATTGCCTAAGGTCTCGCTGAAATTGGCGGGCGCGAAACCCACTTTTGTTTTTCAAGTGCGAATACTTTGTTTTTTTTCAATTGTCTTAAAAACGAAAAAAATTAACAAAATTAACAGTAGCAACAAATCTTTGATCAATATAAAAATCCGTTTTATTTTAACCGTTTTTCACTTTGAATGTGTACGAAGGTCACGTTCGACATGATGGCAATGCTTATTGAAAATTATAAAATTAATATGACGCGTTCTTATTTTTAAGCGACTTTTCCCTGAGTGAACAGAAAGTAATAAAAATACCGTTCTTCAAATAAAGGGTGATTTTTAAAGAGCTATAGGAAAGTTAAAAAAAAACACATAAAATTCAGAAAAATTCATGAAATCTTTATTTGAATTGATAGTACGGTCCATATAATTTAATGTTTGAAGATTATTTCATGCAAATGTTGACCGTGACTGCGCCTCAAATGGTCCATCCGCTTAGTCCAATTTTGGCATACTCTTTCCAACATTTCGGCCGGTATCTCATAAATAAATAAATGTTCTCTTCCAATGCGTCAATTGAAGCGGCCATGTGTGTATAGACATGAGCTTTAACATAACCCCACAAAGAATAGTCTAAAGGCGTTAAATCGCACGATCTAGGCGGCCAATTGACCGGTCCCGAACGTGAAATAAAATGTTCACCGAACTCGCCTCTCAATAAGTCCATTGTTAAGCGTGCTGTGTGGCATGTGGCACCGTCTTGTTGAAACCACATGTCATGCAAGTCAAGCTCTTGCATTTTGGGAAAAAAAAAGTTGGATATCATCTCACGGTAGCGCTCACCATTCACAGTTACGTTACGATCCGCATCATTTTTGAAGAAGTACGGTCCAATGATGCCACCAGCCCATAAACCGCACCAAACTGTGACTTTTTCTGGATGCATTGGTAGCTCTTGCAATGCTTCTGGTTGATCTTCACTCCAAAATCGATAATTCTGCTTATTAGCGTACCCATTAAGCCAAAAATGAACTTCGTCGCTGAGCACAAGAAGCGCGCGATGAACTTTCTTAACAGAGCACGCATTTTGATAATAAAATTCAAAAATTTTCAAGCGTTGTTCGTTTGTAAGACGATTCATGGTTAAATTATAGACCAAACTGATATGTTTGACAGTGAAACAAAACACGAAACGTGCGTCAACTGTTTAAACCAGTGTTGCCAAAAAGATAATAGCTAAAAAATCACCCGATATAAATAAATCTACACTGATAGAAAAGGCGTCAATATGCTGATGTATGTACTATGGCAAGTGTCTTCGATTTTAACCCCATGACACTTTGCATCATGGTGAAGTCAACCTTAATATCACTGGCCAAAGTGTCATCAGGGTCAAAATGAAATTATGCCATCAATGGGATGACACATCGGCATCACGAAATGACGAACATGTCCTCAGTGCGATGACGCAGTAACATTGGAGAAAGAACACATTAGCATCAATTAAATGACAATTTGTCATTCAGTCAAAGTCATTGGAATTGACTTAAGTCAAAGTGAGAGAATAATTTAATTTGCTTACCGGTTGAATTTGTTTGTTTCACGTTTGTTGAATTACGACCTCTGTTAACAGCAGAACTCTCAACAAAATGAAATTATGCCATCAATGGGATGACACATCGGCATCCAGAAATTGCGAACATATCCTCAGTGCGATGACGCAGTAACATCGGAGAAAGAACACATTAGCATCAATTAAATGACAATTTGTCATTCATTCAAAGTCATTGGAATTGACTTAAGTCAAAGTGAGAGAATAATTTAATTTACTTACCGGTTGCATTTGTTTGTTTCACGTTTGTTGAATTACGACCTCTGTTAACAGCAGAACTCTCAACAATAAGACACCAGCACCATGCCCCATATGGTTTTCGTAATCATTCTACTTTAAAATTTGATGTATTTTACTAAATAACACAGTGCAACAAAAAAAAACCAGCCTCAACACTTGCAACGCGAAATGAAACTAGTCTACTAGTAGAGCAAATCTGCCAAACTGTTGTGAAAAGTTAGCTCGGGTTCCCGGAATATGGGCCCCTAAAGTTTTCGAATTTTTTGAAAAGTCGTTTAGTATAAGTCAAAAAAAATATGTACTTTTGAGCTAAAAAATATTTTCAGATGTCTTCAGAAGAATCGTATGGCGATTCTTTCTTAGAATTTATTAACCCTCTAACTCTCATTTTAAGGGTTAATTTTTGTCCTTTTTCCCAGCTCGTACATAAAAGTATACTTAAACGGCACTTTTAAGGGTTAAAATGTTTTACGAATATTTTTTGCGTCAAATTTCACTAGACTAGACCAAAAGTTCGTGCAATGTATCTAAAATGAATTCTCGAAATTTCGGGCATTGACATTTTTGAATTTCTTGAAAAGGCGTTTGGTAAAAGTCAAAAAAATATACTAAATTTACTTCTGACCTGAAAGACTATGTCAGATGTCTTCAGTAGAATTGCATTGCGATTCTTTTCATAGAATATATTAACTCTCTAACTGAACAACCTAAACAAAAGCGGCAAGCGTTTTTTTAAAAATGAAAATTTTATTTAAATACAATTTTAATAAAACAAACCGACATAGCGATCTGTCAAATAAGATTTATCAGCCGGGTGGTTTCTAATTCGCATTCTAATGGTTTGTTTCGCATAAAATGTATGCAAATGAGAAATTTTGACATACAAAAAACGCTTCCGCTCTTATTTAGATAGCTCAGTAATTTTTTCCTTTTTTTTAACTTCTACACTAAAACGGCACGTAAGAGGGTTAAAATGTTCTACAAATATTTTTTGCATCACATTTTACTAGGGGTCTTCTAAGCAGCGTTCGAAAATAAACAGTACATTATTTAACGTTCGGCTCACACACCCAAGAACGATATCTATTTTTTTAGTGATTGTGTAATAATACACAACCCTTAATACCGTTCGTAACTATTTTCAAGAAAGAACAGAACATTATATAATGTTCGGTTCTTCATTAAAAAACAGAACAATTGTAGTGATACTGTAGAAAAACATTATATTTTAATGTTCTTTAATGTTTTTTTCGTGTGTGCATTTTGTATTTGTAAAAAATTTTTGTTTTTTTTTTACCAGCCAAAAGGGACGACCATTAATGAGCCGAACCGAACACATCGAAGTTTGTGGATTTTCAAAAAAAACCGAACGGAATTAAATGTTCTCGTCTTTTGTTGTGTGTGATAAAAACAGTATTATTTTTGTGTTCGAAAGATGACTAACAGGGAAACGTTATTTTTTTTAATGATTTTTTACACAAACAAATCTACCGAACCGAACATTAAGAAACGATATTTAGTGTTTATTTTCGAACACTGCTTCTAAGACCAAAAAATCGTGCAATGTATGTAAAGCGCTTTTCCGAAAAATTAAAAAAATTCAGGGCCCGGAATTTCGAAAAAGCGCTTAACATGCATTGCACGATTTTTTGGTCTTAGAAGTATATGCTCATAAAATAGATGGCACGTAAAAAATTACAAAATTGTACGAAGACATTAGTCATTGGATTGATGTTACTTTTTGCATCATTGATGCCATTTGTAGTAACTTTGATGTCACAATTCTGATGTAACGGCATCACCAATGAGAAGATGCATTTTTCTATCAGTGTATAAGAAGAGTAAACATCTAAAGCAACAAATGGATTTTATCAAAATGCAAACACTTAAAATTTCCGTAAATTTGTAATTAATTTACTAATGTAAAAACTCAGTATGCAAAATCATTCTAAACTTTATTGAGTGCTATTGAAATTTCAAACGTATAGTTCTTTATTACATCACATACAAAAATATTTAATTTAAATTACTGTATTTTGATCCCAAAAGTTCTTACAGACTTTTTATTAACAATTTTTAAGCTCAACATGTTTCCCGTTTTACATTCTCCGCCTTAAAATTTTGCTCACAATTCTAATGGATTTTTAATGCCGTGAAAACTTTTTTTAATACCAATAAAACTTCCACCTTCCTTAAACGTCACAAAAGTCACAAAATAAGGCGCAATAAGTTTACCATAATTCCTATGACATGTAGTATGTAAATGAAAAGAGAACGTGTTATAACTTTTAATTTCCAGTCACATTCAAACATTCATTACTTCCATGGTGATGGCCCTTTTAATGTATCAGTTAGAGCAAAGATGTAGTCACTCCAAGTCATGTCAGAAAAAGGACAAATAAATAAATTGTTAGGTTTTTTTTTCTTTTTGCATGAAAATGCAAAAAAACAATGAATATAACAAATGAATATGAAAAACTTTTGAGACTTACAAATTAACGCCAGTAGGCCAGGTCAACATCTGCATTTTAAAGAAGTCGATCTACCATTTAATCGTCTATTACTGTTGCTTAAATATCTAATAAAAATAACGGAAATACAGACCATAAAACTAAATGGAACATTAACTAAAAATAATACAACGCTTTTCAACTAAACAAAATAAAACGCCATAGAAAAAAGTGTTTTAAATAAAAACTAAAACGGAAATAAAAAACAAAATTAATGCATGTTAAAAGAAAATTTAACGGGATGTTAATTGTGTAAAAGCACGCAAAAGAACGATATCGATAAAGAAAATAACAGGCAGGCAAAAAAAAATTCGTATTCTTAAAAGATATAATGTTCGGTTCTTCATTAAAAAACAGAACAATTGTAGTGATACTGTAGAAAAACATTATATTTTAATGTTCTTTAATGTTTTTTTCGTGTGTGCATTTTGTATTTGTAAAAAATTTTTGTTTTTTTTTTACCAGCCAAAAGGGACGACCATTAATGAGCCGAACCGAACACATCGAAGTTTGTGGATTTTCAAAAAAAACCGAACGGAATTAAATGTTCTCGTCTTTTGTTGTGTGTGATAAAAACAGTATTATTTTTGTGTTCGAAAGATGACTAACAGGGAAACGTTATTGTTTTTAATGATTTTCTACACAAACAGTATTAGCGTTTGTGTTTTCCACAAATCTACCGAACCGAACATTAAGAAACGATATTTAGTGTTTATTTTCGAACACTGGTGTAAACACTCAAGCTACTTGCAAGACTTTTGGCTTTTTCTTCGACTCTTTAGTTAATAATACGTACATACTACTTGGATGTGTAAAGGCAGGGTTAAGCAATTTGTTTTTGTAAAATCATTGTACAATGTCAAAAACAGAATCAAAACAGAAATTAAGATAATAAACACAATTTTGACATCTAACAATAATAAAGCTAAAAAAAGTTATCAGCAGAGCTTCTAAGCGGGGTTTAAAGTTTTTTAAACGCTGCTTTTAATATCACCTGTAATAAATTCGCCTTGGAAATTATATAGTGGAATTAGATATCGATGAAATTGAAAAGAAAAAGTAATTAAATTTTAATACAAATTCGATAGTTTAAAAAGGTTGTGCCTGCGTTCAAAAGAAAAATCAATCCATCCGTACTCAAATCAAACCGAAGGGGTATTAATAGTACGGTGAGTACGGATTTTCTTGAATCAAGTACAGAAAGATTGATTCAAGTACGGATTTGCAATCGCGAAATACTTAACTTATCCATATTCAATCCCGATTTCATACTTGAAATATTCCGAAAATTAAATTGATTTAAGTAAAACTATGATTGAACCAATCTTAAAATGCGCTTGATTAAAGTTTTATAAAGTTGATTCAATCCCAAATTCGTACTTGAATTAAAACAAAAGTGAATTTAGAAGAGAATTTTATTATGATGGATTTATTTACCCGAATTTCAATTATAAAACACAAGCACCATTCCCGATACGATTTTTACTTTTAAAACTTAATGTGCATTTTTAACTAAAAATATAAACTAAATGAGATGCAAGAGTTCTCAATTATACTTTTTAAACATAAAAATAATGTGCTTTCTGTTCTGTTGTTTTTGTTATTTCTACACACAACAAGCAAATCGTTTTTTAACTACTTGTGTGGTGTTATTGCAGAGTCTGCAACAAACTTTGATAAGTTAAATGGGACTAAAACGCTCACTTTGTAATTTAACTCTCAGAGTGGCACTTCCAACGGAAAGTTTAATCTTTTTTACTAGGCTTAAGAATTTTATACTTATTTTAAGAAATTCCGGGATTGATTTTCAAAAGTTATCCCATTTAGGATTTTTTCTAAGTACGTTTTAGTGTTATTCGTACTTGAATATAAAAAGTTGCATTTATAATTTTATTACGTTTAAAAACTTTTTTTACTTTAAGTCACTGTAATTTAATATCATTTTACCGTTATTTTGTTGTTTGTTTTTAAACGACTGTCAAATATAACAATAAAAAGTTTTTGTTTTTTTTGCCTTAAAGTTTTTATCTCTTGTTTTAATTCAACTTCTTTTGCTCTTTTTGGTCCATATGTCCCATTAATATAATTTTATTGTTTGTTTTTATTGCTTTTTATTGTCTCCAGATTGTATAAATTAAGAAAAATTTTGCATAAAAGAACAGAAAAAAGAATAATAAAATCTATCAAAAAAACGAAAGAGGAATGGTAAATTTAGAAACTTAAATAAGCTAATTTTCAAATCTTGATTTGTTTAGAATTTTTAATTGGATTTCTCGTAAAAACATATACATACCAGAGAATGACAAAAGTATAATTTTAAGTACTCTTTCAATATTAGTGAGAAAAGATGTACGGACATGTATACACATACGTACCAATACCCATTACAAGCTAAAGTTGAATATGTATAGGTATACGCTGCTAATGTGTATTCCCTGCAAATAATAGGACCAGTCCAAACACGCGTGTAAAGAGTAGTCCACAAGGGACCAGGACTAGTCCACAAGTAACCCAAACGTTTGGAAAAAACCTGGTCTATTTAACATTACGATGTCCTAGGAGAGGACCATATAACCCACCTTTGGACCACTAAGGAGTAGTTTTAAAACTACTCCATGGTATATAACCCACCTTTGGACCAGTAAGGAGTAGTTTTAAAACTACTCCATGGTATACTCAAGAGGATTAGTTTTGAAGTCGTTTAAACACGAAAGCATGTCGTTAAAAAACGAAGACATGTCGTCTCACTACAAACACTTTTTAACAATGGCATGGTCCATGCTTGCATTACATCGGACTAGTCCATGGAGTAGTCCATTTTATCAAAATGGGTCAGGTGGTCCAATTTTATTTGCAGGGTTTGCATATTCATTCTTCTTTTTGAATGAACCCAGCGGGAAAAAGAAGGAGTACGGAGGCCTTCCAGAAGGCCTCTGTACCCCTTCTTTTGGATAAACAAGGCCTTCTCGCTCCATTCCATACTCATATCTTTTTTACACGCGTTGTCATTGCGGAGAAGGCCTTCCGCTTTCCTTTCTTCCCCAGAGCTTCTTAAAGGCCTTCAAATAAATGGCTCTTAGAAGGCTTTCCAGAGAATGACTGTCAAAAGGCTTTAGCAAAAAGGTTATCTTGTTATTTAACTTTTTATATAGGTATGTATACCTATTTTACAAACGTATGTTTATATATTTTATTAAACTTATTGTAGTTTAATAAAACATGTGATACCTATTTTTTTATTGAAATAATAAAATTTGCTAAATATTATAAAATAGATTGGAAATAAAAGTTTATAATAAAATAAAACTTTTAAGCACAAGTACCTATCTTCCTTAATGCACAAAACTCAACTAAAATGATTTACATTATTGTTTTTATTTTGTATTTTAATATGCACCTACTTTGTTTTTATAACGGGATCTGAATTCTTTCGCTTTTGCGAAAAAAAAACAAAACAAAAAATTTTACTCTTCCTCTTTTCAACTTCAACTAAAATGATTTACAACATATGTTACTTTGTTTTTGTAAAGGGATCTGAGTTCTTTTGCTTTTGCTTGTGCAAAAAAACAAAACAAAAAATGTTACTCCTTCTTTTCTCGCTTCTCATAGAAGCGAGTGTGTAGGGCTTCTATAAGGCATTCTTTTGCAGCTACGTAAGAATAGTAAATAAATCAAAAAATTTTTTAAGCAGGCCTTTAAAAAGGCCTGAAGTAAGAAGGTCTTCTGAGTTTTCCCGCTGGGAACATGCAGATATAAATAAAATTTCTGTTAGCTATCTGCAATACCCATATAAGTATGTGTATTACCGTACCCTGCAAATAAAATTGGACCACCTGACCCATTTTGATAAAATGGACTACTCCATGGACTAGTCCGATGTAATGCAAGCATGGACCATGCCATTGTTAAAAAGTGTTTATAGTGAGACGACATGCCTTCGTTTTTTAACGACATGCTTTCGTGTTTAAACGACTTCAAAACTAATCCTCTTGAGTATACCATGGAGTAGTTTTAAAACTACTCCTTACTGGTCCAAATGTGGGTTATATACCATGGAGTAGTTTTAAAACTACTCCTTAGTGGTCCAAAGGTGGGTTATATGGTCCTCTCCTAGGACATCGTAATGTTAAATAGACCAGGTTTTTTCCATACGTTTGGGTTACTTGTGGACTAGTCCTGGTCCCTTGTGGACTACTCTTTACACGCGTGTTTGGACTGGTCCTATTATTTGCAGGGTAAGTATAACGTAAATATACAGAGCGCGAGAGACAGCAGAGATGGCAAATGCAATTTTACAAATGTTGAAACTAATCAAAATTTTTTTGTGTTGTTATTTAGAAAAATATCAAGATCATTTTAAAGCTTTTTAACATTTGACTTAGGCGGTAAGCTTATTTTATTAGAACAACGAGAGGCGGTTGGCGGCAATTTCTGCTTCTCCGGAACTATCTAACAGATTTCAAATATAGATATATCCATATTAATATGAACAAACAACCTTTATACATTTTTTTAAAAATAGGACCCCGAGGGAAGCTCGAGGGTATTTTCTGCCTCTCCAAAACTATCTAACAGATTTTAATGATATTTAAAACATAGATAGATACATATTTGTGTAGACACATAAGCTATGTATTTTTAAAAACAATAAGGATAACAAGGGGAGATAGGGGGCGACTTATGCCTCTCCAAAATCATTTATTTTCTCTAAAATTTCTTGATTATTTTCCATACTTTAAATTTATAATTTTTCATATGCTACATACATACATACACTGGATGAAATTTTTAAAGAAAAACTCTTCTTTACAAATTATTAAAAAGAAATTTTTGAATTTTAAAACGTTACAGAAAGGAGTCTAATCAAGCGATAAATGTATTAAGTGGCGGTTACACTCTTTCTTGTTAACACAACATACAAATCAATCCTTTCATGCATACATAAAAAACATTATCTTCCATCTCGTGTCGTCTACCTATGCTTTGTGTGTGTGACAGCGATAAGTGCAAAAAAATTGTGCGGATACGTATAGGGTTTTTACATGCAAAAATAAAAATATCGTAGAGCCACTTGTTGCTGTCACACGCACATAGCATAGGTAGACGACTCGAAATGGAAGATATTGTTTTTTATGTATGCATGTAAGTATTGATTTGTATGTTGTGCTAATAAGAAAGAGTGAAACAACCACTCACTACATATTTATTTATAGCGTTTGCTTAAGATACATGTACAATATATGTTTTTTACATCTGACTTGTCAACTTTTCATTTCACATGTTGCTGTGCATGTCTGTTACAATTGCTGTTTAACAAAGTTCTTTTTAATAATTGTTATTGTGTTTGGCGTATTTTAAAGGGTGAATATTCGATCAAAAACGTACATGTAATTTGCCCCTCGTGGTCATAGTTTGAAAAAAATACATAGCTAATGTGTCCACATAAATAGAAACCTTTATATTTTTTAAATTTTATTGAAATCTATTAAATAGTTTCGGAGAGGCAGAAATTGCCCCCTATAACCCTTTTAGTCATAGTTTTTTAAAGCTATGTATAGCTTATGTGTCTATGTAAATGTGGATCTATCTATGTTTTAAATTTCATTAAGATCTGTTGGATAGTTTTGGAGAGGAATAAATTGCTCCCTATCTCCCCTCGTTATCCTATTTTTAAAAAAAAATACATAGCTCAAGTGTCTATATAAATATGAATCTAACTATGTTTTAAATTTCATTAAAATCTGTCAGATAGCTTCGGAGAGCAGAAATTGCTCCTTTCCACCCCTCGTGGTCCTACTTTTTATAAAAATGTATAGCTTATGTGTAGTTTTACATATGTAGGTACTGCTGATGTTACGGACAAATTTATTTTAAATATTATAAATAATATGTACATAGTCCCATACCTGCCTAGTGACAAAGCAAAGTGACAAATTTTTTTTTTTCATTTTTACACAGAAGTGCCAAAAATACTGAAGGTATTTTTTTAAACATGGATATTTTATTTGTATGGCAGATAACCAAAACACATTCATGGGTATTGAATAACATCTGCATAATATTCATGTATTTTTGTTTACTGAATGCCCTGCAAGCATTTTATGAAAATAATAATCATATTCGAGTCATTTATAACTCCTCTGCACGATTAAAATAAGCATATATGAGCTCATTTTCTGATCATAAATGATTGTTTTCTCGGGAGGAAATGGTACCCTACCCGGGACTCTTCTTCAGGAGTCTTTTACTACCCGCTTTTTTGATCAGTTTCGAATCATTCGAGTCATCTTTTTCGAGTCATTTTTTAGTCATATTTCTGATTATTTGCGAGTCTTTTTCGACTCATTTTTTAGTCTTATTTTTGATCGTCGAAGAGTCTTTTTCGACTCATTATTTAGTCGTATTATGCTCGTTTTATAGTCTTTTTCGACTCATTACTCAGTCCTAATTCTAATCGTTTTCGAATGATTTATGAGTCGTTTTTAGTCGAATTTCTGATCGTTTTCGAGTCTTTTCTGACTATTTTTCAGTCATATTTGTAATAGATTACAATTACAAAAAGAAATATTTTTCGATTTAAATTATTAATTAATTTAGTTTATTTAAATTATTTAAACTCAATTATTATTAAATTACAATAATAATTATAATAATTAATAACAACAATAACAACAATAATAACAATAATAACAATAAATATAAAAATTAAAATAAGTTAATATAAAAAACGAACTTTACGAAGAATTATTAATTTGTATGTTTTCTTTTATTCACCCTGTCCTTAGCATGTACAAAATGCTTTTGTAGCACGGCGTTCATGTCCTTATCTGTGCATTTGAATTTATGATGAGAAATAGCTAAAAAAAAAAATATTAATATTAATTTATTTTATTTTTGGACAATTAAACTTGCAAGAGAATTATCCAAATACAAACTACATGTACCTACCTTTAATAATTGTTATAAGGTTAACTTTTTCCGCAATCGGCTTAGTACTTGTCCCTTTCCAGCTGAATAAAGAGGCAAATTCATCGGAAAATACTTTGCGAACAGCGGCTCTTATAAATTGTGCTGGTCCTTCGCCTCCTGTTTTTGCAATAAACTGTTTCTGAAAATTCGTTTTCTCGATCAAAAATTTTTTTTATTTTTATATGATTATATCATAATATATTATAATCTGTGTAGTTATAAAATAGAGATGGTACTCTGTAGTTCAGAGTAAATGTCCTTTTAGATACTAATTTATACGGCTATATTTAATACTTACAAATTGTTTAAGCTTGTCTTCATCTTCTTGCACTTCAAAATCAAATTTTTTCTACATCAGCCATAGCGACCATAGGAAATTTTCGCAGGTCACTTTGTTCGTCGAACAATACGTTGTCATCGTGGTGTCTTCTATTTTCAAGCTTAACTGCGATGACCTCTTCAGACAGTTTGGTTAAAGATCGTTTGTTTCCGTCCTTTAATTCTTTAACATCTTTTTTTATATCCGAGATTTCCGACTTTAATGATTTAACTTCTTCGAGCAATTGAAGTACAAGGTTCTGAAGGTTATCAGTGTGAGGAACGTAAACATTTTGCACTAGAAAAAGAATAATTTTGTTTAAAAGAAAAAACAATTGATTTGATTTTTACTTACAAGTTGTTAAATTACTACTTGGGGTGTACTGAAATTCTCCAGAGTGAAATACATTATTCTGCGACATTTTGAAGTAGGGGTTTGAAAAAGTAGCTGTTGTCTAACGAGTCACGTAGACATAAAACTTTTTTATTTATTTGATTTATAGAAAACTCTATTTTTGTACCAAAAGCAATGTATAGCGGTAAGCCATCAATGCCGAAATCTAATGTTATATTAGGTAATTTATAGTCATTGCTTACCAAAAAATCAGTTAAACCGTTCTTTAATCCATAATAAATGTATGTGCCTTCACCCACTTTTCGTTCAATAACAGAACTAGGCGTTTTTAAAAGGGTACGAGCATCTTTTGGGACTTTAATGCTACATTTCAATAACACCAATAAAAGTGCATTAATTGCAGCAAAGCTTATTTGAAATTGAATAGCCCATTTAGCCAGTTCATCGCACAAATTAAATTCATCGTCTTCACTTTCCATATAATTTTCTTCACTTTCACTATCAGAATCATTAAAAGAACTCTCTTCACTTCCACTATCAGAATTATATAAAATATCATCACTTAAAGAACTTCCATTGTTTTTTAGATTGTCCTGAGAATAAGTTTGCTGGTATGTTGGCGATATTAATTTGTCGGCTTCCTTTTTTGCCAATCTTTTTATTTTTTTGGCTGACATTACTTTTTTTTTATTTAAAAATCACTTTTTACAAAATTTTACCTTTAAAGAATTTAATTTGAATATGTATTTATAATATATTAAATTTTATTTAATGTTTTAAAAATTATAACTTAAAACGTAAAGTTTACACCACGAGATCACTGACATTAATATTATTAATAAATTTACAATATTCTAATATTTTACACTTGCTTCAAAGCTAGCTACTTTTACAAATAAAAATCAGTTTTTCATCATCTAGATGATCAAAATATTATTCATAAATAACTTCAAAACAGTCATATTTCAAACACCTGTATGATCCATTTTCGATTGCTGTATATTTTGTTATTGGATTTTCAATAAATTACTTATTAAGCATAAGAACGAATCATTTTGAGTCTTTTTTCAAACGCGCAAGTGATTAATCAGTTTTTAATCATCAAAAGTACTCGAGGAAGACTCAGTTTGGTGATTTTTGATAAAACAATCTTCCAAATGCTAGTAGGGTGTGGTTGCGTGAAGATATTGCCGTGCATAAGTATAAGTAATAACCATACTTTTTGCGTTATAAATATGTGTATACACAATAACGAAAAGCGTGGGTTAATACCCCTGTATATTATTATTATGGGTACTTGTTGTCATTCTCTGATACATACATACATACATACAGTGACGGACTAAATCATTGGCACAGTAAACAAGCTCTTTCAACTTCATGACTGATTTAAGAGCATTGTTAAAATGATTTTTGATAAACAAATATTTTAACTAGATAAAATTATGAATTCCCAACAAAATTTACTTTGTTTCTTTTAAAAATTTTGATTATACAACATTAAAAAAAACAAGTTAGAGTGCTATATTCGGCTGTGCCGAATCTTTGATACCCTCCACCGACAGTTCGAATGTTTAAGGAGTAATATCTGAATGATGTTATTATTATTATCTTAAACTGTGACGATTTGTTATTAATTATGGTTTTAGGCGACTAAACTGTTTTCCGGTAGTAGGGTTTATATGGGGCCTAGGGTAAATTATGGACCGATCATCACGAAATTTCACAGCGTCATTTATAGTCCTTTAAAACTGTGATGTACCAATTTCTGTTATGATAGCATTATTAATTATGGTTTTAGGTGTACTTAACTGTTTTCCGGGAGTAGGGTTTCTATGGGGCCTAGGGTAAATTATGTACCGATCTACACGAAATTTCACAGTATCATTTATAGTCCTATAAAACTGTGACGTACCAAATTTTGTTACGCTAGCGTTATTTTTACGGTTTTAGGCGTACTAAACTGTTTTCCGGGAGTAGGGTTTATTTGGGGCTTAGGGTAAATTATTGACGGATCTTCACGAAATTTAACAGCGTGATTTCCAGTCAAATAAAACAAATTTTTGCAAAATCTTATCTTATTCCGTGCCTTGTTCCAGCATTTATGTTATTTTTTGTAACAAAATTATCAATTTTTTTAGGTGGTGGTTCCACATTTTGATTCATAGCTCTGCTTAGGATAACTACAAGCAATTTGACACCCAGTTTGTTTAGTTCTTTTGAGTTTTTCGAAAGTGAGCGTCTTTTCAACCGACGGACAGACGGACATGGCTAAATCGACTTAGAATTACTCAAGGACCCAGAATATATATACATTATGGGGTCTGAGATGAATAACAAAAAGGTTTCACACGGAATGACAAACTTAATATACCCTCTTCACAACTAATTGTGGTGGAGGGTATAAAAAGAAGACAAAAGAATGCCCAGTTTCGCTGGACAAAATGATTGGGCACACTTTATTAAAAACTATAAAATATTAATTATTTATATATTTAGTTGCTAATCTCTACTCCATGCTATTTTATACCGGCCTCTTGTCTATTTGGCATAGAACTCACCATGTGTCCCGATATTTTGCAATTCTTCGAGCATTGCCTACTTCAACTCGTTCTTTTTCGTTATTGCCCTCTTTTTCACTCCCCTATCCAACTCTACCCATAAATTCTCGATGGAATTGTGGTCAGGGAATTGTAGCGAATGTGGTAGAAGATGCGAAACATTAAATGCTTCGGTTTATTACCGTGTACGAAAGTGAGCGATGATGGTAAATTCAACTTTTCGCCACTTTTTCAGGGTTGCTTTTAAAATATTCACATATTTTATTTTGTCCATAATGCTGTCAATGAACACCAGCTCGCCCTGCAGCGGACATACAGGGACACTCAATCACCCCTTTACCACCATGTTTTACAATTTCAGCAAGGTTTCGTTGTTGTTGTTCTCTGTTGGGCTTTCTCCACACAGTTTAGCTTCCGTCAGAGCGAACGATGTTAAATTTGCTCTTATCCAAGAACAGCATTTAGGCCCAAATATAATTTGGCTTAGGCAAACACTCCTTGGAATATGATAAAAAAATAAAATAAATAGTTACTTCTAGCAACAAGACAATTGCGGTTCGCCTCACGTAGTGCTCTCCACACAGTAATTGGATAAACGTATTTTTCAAACTCTTGCTTAATCTCCGCAGCGATCTATGTCGAGGATGTTTTTAAACTTACTTTGACTCTTATGACTATTTGGCTACACTTTCAGATGTAGAGGCTGCACGATACTCCGAATGATGTACCGTACTTTAGCCATAATTTCCCTAATCACACCATAAGATTTGCTTGGTTGTGCAAACACAGAATAATTTTGCGCTGAGTTGTTGTTTTTTAAACTGGATTTTTGTTTTTGGGAAATTTAATGATTCGATTAAGTAAAAAAAATTTGTTGTTTATAATCACTTCAACTATCAATCAAAATCAATCGTGAAGCTGAAAATGCTTTTTGTAAAGATAATTGAGTCCGCCAGTATAAATTTCTACAAGGTGGCGCAAAAGTCATCACCCTAGATGGAAATGCTATAATTTAGGAAACGGCGGTAAATGTCAGTTCTGATTCGACGTGTATGAAGCAAATAAATACAAAATACACGTCAATAAGAAATGGCGCGCTATATTCCAAAGAACGCGGAAAAATTGGCTGACTTCCAAAACGTTAAATGCTTTGCATAAGAGCAAAGTATAATGTTTCATTACGCCGCAGTACAATATATATGCAATGCGAACCCTTCCAAAACATCAATGGTGATATTTGACATTTAATTTGCAAGCAATACAGATTTATTGTAACATTATGCATTGCATCATTTACATTTCAAAACGTTTAAATAAACAGAACACATAGTTGCATTGTTTCGGTACTTTGTACATGTGCATGGTTAAATTACTGTACTAAAACTGTATACAAACTTTGTATTAGTACGTTTTGGAAGTCAGCCATTGTTTCGTTTTTCTGAGGGATGTATTTTCGGGTCGCCTGATCTAACGTTTTGGTAATTTTCATTGGCCGGCAAAATCGTACGACTTAGCTGTTCCAGAATTCTTTTTCTGGAGTTTCTTGAAGTCACGACTTTATATCAACTAGCCTCAGACGCTTGAAGCCCTCAAATAGAATATCCGCCAAGGGGAAGCCCACCTCCCTTTTTCCATTTCACCCGACTTAGCCGTTCTGGACTTCTTTTTCTCTAGTTTCTTGAAGTCACGAGTTTATATCAACAAGCCTCAGACGCTTAAAGCCCTTTAACAGAATATCCGCCAAGGGGAACCCCCCTCCTTTTTCCATTTTCATTAAATTTTTAATATTTTGATAAATTAAAATATACTTTTTACATTTTTCTCAAGTTCTTTTTTTAATTTTCGAAATATTTCGACTCCAAAGTCCTTATCATCACCTTTATTAGGCGCTTGCTTTCCTCTTGTTCTCTAAAAGCAGAGAAGGGGGTTTGCGTTAAGCTTTTAAAGTCAACTTCCCTTTAACTTAGCAAAGATTATCAGGAGGCAAATTAGGGCATTCGATATTGATCAAAGCTTCTAATGAAATTGTATTTTAATTTCGATGGATATCGAATGGCGTATTCTGATGATTTCTAAACTCACTTGGTTAAGTTAAAAAATAAAGCAGTGTTCGGGCTTTATCACTGTTAACGGCCTTTCACTGCAATTCATCTTGGAAATTTGGAGTAATAAAATTGCTCCCATTTATATAAATTAAAACAATAAAAAACAATGACTTACGACCGCGAGGGATGCCCTGAAGGAAGAAGGAAGGGCTATAGAGAAAGATAAAAGCTTAAATAATATATATATATATATATATATATATATATATATATATATATATATGTTCCAGAAGATCCTATAAGGAGCATAGGGACCCATAAGGAGCATAGGGCCCCAAAAAGCTTAAATAAAGCTCCACACAATTGAATTTACTGCTGTTTAACTGTCCAAAACAGTAAAAACAAAGATCATATTCGGATGCAGGAGGTCGTTTCAGTTTCAGGGCATCACCTTTTTGGTGTGTTTACTCAGACCACAGTTTTCATTGATGAGGATAGGCTTAATCAAAAGATCATTCGATATCCATACCTCTCTCAGCGAGTACATAGCCTTAGCTGCTTTGTCTGTTCGATTTGCGACGGCTTCATCTGCACCACTTTTTGTTGAGATTGTACAGCCACGTTACCTGAAGGATTGAACATCTCATGACCTTTGTTTTCTTTGTGTTGGTACGAAGTCCAGCCCTAAGTTCGTTTTTGATGAAGGGCTCGCCGTTGGAATTAATGTGTTCAGAACTATGGAGAGAAACCATAAATCGCCTGCAGAGTCCAATTTATTTAATTTCGTGAATTGAGGCTGCTGCAGGCGCCATCATTAATTTATCTAGTACGAGTTAAAATAGGAGTGGGGAAGGAAGGGGAAGAAGTTCTTAATTGTTTGTATGAACATGAAATAAAGTCTTGTGAAAAAGTCTCATTAAATGTTTTTGTAGACACAAACCGAAGAAAAATGATGAATTTGTTAATAAAAATAAAACAAGGGAAATTCTTTTACTAATTGCTTTCATTTAATTTAAACCGTTTTCCTACATTCATTCAATCGTTCATTCATTTCTTTATCCAGTCTTACGATAATTTATTTATTTCTGCATTTGACCGTTTTATTCTAAACAATTAATCTTGTTTTTTCTGTTTTTATTTTTAAACTTTCGCAAGAAAAAAAAATTAATATTCACGTAGAGCTAACAGCCATCTTTTTACTCAATTTTTCTTCTTCTATTTTTTCAGCTTTCATTTTTTCTGTCATCGTACGTGGCCCCATTGACATTAATCTGTTTCTTGTACATGGGCATGTTGGCACGTTTGTGGAAAAGTGCGCCCGGCTGCAAACCTTCAGCCGAGTCACGGTAAGTGTTTTGGTTCCATGTCCTTGTTTTGTTGCTTCATTTTCTTTTTATGGCTTTTCTTTTAAACAATAGACAAACCTCATCCTATTAATGCATTTAGCACGCTGACAAACTACATGAAATAATTACTTACAATTCTTACACACTGTTCCACACCCACTGTCACACTCGCCTACATTTAACAAATTGAGACATTTACTATTACAAAATTTATTTGTAATTAGTTTAAATGTAAAGAAACAACAACAATAATAATACTGGCAATAAACAGCCCACAATATAAAACTTTCAGGAAAATTAACGAGGGTGAATTCAAAATTTAATAAAAAAGGTTTTAAATGGAATTTTTGGAAAAAGTGCTTTGTTCTAAAAAATATTTACAAAGGTTTTTTTTGTATGTATATGTTTTTAAAGTACATACTTTTTTGAAAAACGTACTTTATTAACGACACGTTTTTAAATCTGACTTGTCAACTTTTTAAGTCACATTTCATTGGCACTTTCAAAAAGTTACTTTTTCAAAAAGATACTTTTTTCAAAAAGGTACTTTTTTCAAAAAGGTACTTTTATCAAAAATGTACCTTTATCAAAAATAAACTTTTATCAAAAAGGTACTTTTATCAAAATGGAACTTCCATCAAAAAGGTACTTTTATATCAAAAAGGAACTTTTATCAAAAAGGTACTTTTTTCAAAAAGGAACTTTTTTCAAAAAGGTACTTTTATCAAAAATGTACCTTTATTAAAAAGATACTTTCATCAAAAAGGTACTTTAATCATAAAGGTACTTTTATCAAAAATGTACCTTTATCAAAAAGATACTTTTAACAAAAAGGTACTTTTTTCAAAAAGGTGCTTTAAACAAAAATGTACCTTTATCAGAAAGATACTTTATCAAAAAGGTACTTTTTCAAAAAGGTACTTTTATCAATAAGGTACTTTCATCAAAAAGGTACTTTCTTAAAAAAGGTACTTTTACCAAAAAGGTAATTTTTCTTAAAGGTAGTTTTTTCTAAAAGGTAGTTTTTTCTTAAAGGTACTTTTTTCTAAAAGGTACTTTTTTCTAAAAGGTACTTTTTTCTTAAAGGTACTTTTTTCTAAAAGGTACTTTTTTCTAAAGGGTACTTTTTTCTAAAAGGTACTTTTTTCTAAAAGGTACTTTTTTCTAAAAGGTACTTTTTTCTAAATGGTACTTTTTTCTAAAAGGTACTTTTTTCTAAAAGGTACTTTTTTCTAAAAGGTACTTTATTCTAAAAGGTACTTTTTTCTAAAAGGTACTTTTTTCTTAAAGGTACTTTTTTCTAAAAGGTACTTTTATCAATAAGGTACTTTTATCAAAAAGGTACTTTTATCAAAAAGGTACTTTTATCAAAGAGGTACTTTTATCAAAAAGGTACTTTTATCAAAAAGGTACTTTTATCAAAAAGGTACTTTTATCAAAAAGGTACTTTTATCAAAAAGGTACTTTTATCAAAAAGGTACTTTTATCAAAAAGGTACTTTTATCAAAAAGGTACTTTCATCAAAAAGGTACTTTCATCAAAAAGGTACTTTTATCAAAATGTACTTTTATCAAAAAGGTACTTTTATCAAAAAGGTACTTTTATCAAAAAGGTACTTTTATCAAAAAGGTACTTTTATCAAAAAGGTACTTTTATCAAAAAGGTACTTTTATCAAAAAGGTACTTTTATCAAAAAGGTACTTTTATCAAAAAGGTACTTTTATCAAAAAGGTACTTTTATCAAAAAGGTACTTTTATCAAAAAGGTACTTTTATCAAAAAGGTACTTTTATCAAAAAGGTACTTTTATCAAAAAGGTACTTTTATCAAAAAGGTACTTTTATCAAAAAGGTACTTTTATCAAAAAGGTACTTTTATCAAAAAGGTACTTTTATCAAAAAGGTACTTTTATCAAAAAGGTACTTTTATCAAAAAGGTACTTTTATCAAAAAGGTACTTTTATCAAAAAGGTACTTTTATCAAAAAGGTACTTTTATCAAAAAGGTACTTTTATCAAAAAGGTACTTTTATCAAAAAGGTACTTTTATCAAAAAGGTACTTTTATCAAAAAGGTACTTTTATCAAAAAGGTACTTTTATCAAAAAGGTACTTTTATCAAAAAGGTACTTTTATCAAAAAGGTACTTTTATCAAAAAGGTACTTTTATCAAAAAGGTACTTTTATCAAAAAGGTACTTTTATCAAAAAGTTTCTTTTATCAAAAAGTTTCTTTTTTTAAAAGAGTAAAATTTTCAAAAAAGTACTTTTGTGAAATAATTAATAAAAAAAACTTAATTTAAAGTACATTTTTAAAATGGCTGGTGTTATTAACAGTGTGCTTCCAGGTAAAACTAGAATGATAATGAGTTTTTAAATGTCCCCCTCATTGCCGTATACAGTCTTGAAATAACATTAAAACTTAATCGAGTGACGTCATTCACAGATATTTACTCACATACTCGACTGTTTGTAGACGCATATGTGTAGGAGTAATAATAGTATCATCGTAATTTACTTCAATTCTATTATAAGAGCATTGAGAAAGGAGTTATTACTGTAATTTACCTATGAAAACCTACACTTATCTAATGCGCATTAGTTTATGTCTGAGAATGTATTTATGTATATGTTTTTGACAAGTTTTATCCGCCTTCCCAAGTCCTTTAGCTCTCATGCAGGTATCGGTTTTTCCACTTTTTCAAATTAAAAAGAAATAAAATATAAAGTTTAAGGAAGACAACAGAGAAAGTTTTAACATACTAGTTATTTAAATAGCACGAGTAAGTTGATTTTAATTTAAACTTAATTTGCATGATTCGATTTAAAAACTATTAGAACATGTATGATAAACTAATTTCTTAGGTATGTCTTATTTAACGCAAGTTTATTAATTAATAAAACTCGTACAATTGGGAAGAAAATTTTGTCAAATTATTAATTTTTCTTTTTTAAAGAAGTGAGAGCCAGTTCTTAATTTTAAATTTAATTGTCTTCTTTATTGAGGCGGTTTATTTTTTATTCAAATTAAGTTTCATTTAAAAACAAAATTTAAATAAATAGCTTAACTTAAATTTGGCAAACCCAATTTTCCCCGCTTTTTGTAAAACGAATGCTTTTAATTAATTGTTTAGTAAAAAAGATACAATTATTGTCTAGAGAATTAATTGTTATTTATGTAGTTTGAAAATACAAGTATGACAGCTGTTTTTAGCTTAAGGCCTAACAAAGTTCATACGAAAAAATTTTATATTTTAATTAACAGCCAAATATAACGACTGTTATTAACAGTTTCTTTCGTAACTTTAGTTTCGAGAATATATTTTGTCATTATTAAATAAAAGAATAGTAAAACTACATTTTTTTTTTAAGGAAGACCACGTTGTCTCCACTTTCTATTTAAGTCTGGAAAATCATATTTTCATTAAAGTGTAAAATGGATGGCAGCGAAAATTTTATACTATTTTTTGCTGCTTTATTTTCTTTTAAGAAATAACGATTGTCAGAACTTTCAAGATGTGTTAAGCTAAACGTGGGTCTGGGTGGTGCTCTTAACACTGGTGGGTGGGACTCAATATAACTACTAACGCCCCCATGTATGGTGAGGCTATCTAAGCTCCACTGTAAAATACAGCATCTTCTGTTATTTAGCATCAGTATCTAGAGAGATCCGCCAGCAGACCAAGCTTTTCTCAAACTAGTGAAAAATATGACCATAAAGCTGACCATTTAAGATCTCTCTTTCCGCGTTTTTAGGGGTATAGACTAAAGACACCACGTGATTTTCAAAGGATTCTTACCAGTATCCAGTCCAGAACTAAGGTACCGTAATCTCAGAGATAAGAGGCATAGAAATTTTATTTCTGGCGAATAAAGGGGTAATGAACGCATATTTATTCCCAAATAATGAACCAAAACGAGGAAATGAATTCCCATTTTATAACCCCGACTTATTATCCCCAAAATGTATTCCTACATAGTCCGAGGGTTGATAGAACATTCCAGCCAACCGTGAGCGGCATAGTTACATGCTTTTAAACTGTTTCGTGTCTCAATGAATACAATAAATTAGTTATCGCGAAAGAATAATTTAACTTAATGGTCTTGTTAACTGGCCTCCTCATTCATTTGATTTGACGACATTATATTAAATCTTCTGGGAATAAGTAAAGTTCCAGGTCGATGCAGATAAACCAGAAACAATCGTGCACCTGAATGCTTTATTGCCGTAAAACACGAAATTGATATTAAAACATTAATGCCATTGGATGGATATTAAAACTGTGTCCGTCTCCAAAAATAATAATATAGGGTATTTTCTTTAGCTGCATGAGAACTTCCGATATCGATTACTATCGTTTGACATCTAAGAATGTCTAACTGTGTTGACATTTCGTTTCAGTAAAGTTTGGCGAGTCACCATGAATCGTAAAGCGCTAAAACAAGGCTTCCAAACTGTGGAAATTTACTTTTAAAAAAATAAATCTTTTCGCAAAGTTCATAGAGCACTTCGTCTGTTTTAAGAAGCTTCTAGTTCCATGGCTACGTCAATGTGAAAAATTGTCGTATTTGGAAAGAAAACAATCCTCAAGCCGTTAAAGAATCACTTAACAATAAATTTCATATGAAAAATTAGGAATTTAGCACGTCATTCAGAAATCTTATTAATAATAAATTTTTTATTCCCAAAAATAACTTTGAGAATCACCATTTAATCAGTTAAAATTGACTGTTTAGTGCGGTATACACGCACTGTCGAAATGTCCAAGGAGCAGCTGTCATTACGGTGAATGGCCATGCGGGCGTAATTTTTGTTCCCAAAAATTAATGAGCTAAACATCAACGACTCTTTGTACCAAAGATACGGTGCAACTTGTCATATAGCGCGCTTAACGAACGATTTATTTCTAAATCCATTTCCAGAAGTGGTCCTGTTCACTGGCCCCCTTATTCCTGCGATTTTACGCCTCTGGACTATGAGGCAATGTTTAGTCATTGGTTTATGTTGACAAACCAGTAACTCTTGAAGCATTGGAAGCCGCTATTCAAGCCATCATTGACGCCATATGGCCAGATTTATTGGAAAAAGTAGTCAAAAATTTAACTGTTCGAATAAACCATGACACGGCGGACATATGCCGGAAATAATATTTTAAAAATAATTGCCATGAACTAATCTACCAGATTATAATAAAAAAGCAATCCAAACAATATTTTATCTTGTATTGTCATTTTAAGTTGTCATGCAGCTAAAAAAAAAACACCCTATAGTTTGAAAGGGTCTTAAGAACCCCGCTTTGACCAGAAGACTCCACTCGTAATTAACATCGTAATGAACACTAATGTGGTATCAAATCCAGCCTATAACCGTGAGATCTCTCCGTAGGTCATTAAGTTTGAGACCAGATGGCTCACCAAGGTTGGATAGAATGTATTTGCCCAGGAATCTGTTTCTTCTGGCAGCTAAGGTCAGGTAATTTCAAAGAAGGTAAAGGACCTTTTTCTCCCTGCCATTACAACTGCGACAGTGTCCGCTAAACGGTAGTCCAAGTGGCAACAATAACTTTTTGAATAGCTGCTTATGCATAATAAAATTGTGTGCTGGTACACTGAACAGAAAAATCAATCCATTCTTACTTAAATCAAGCCAAAGCGTTAACAATATCAAGGATTTCCTAAAATCAAGTACAGAATGCTTGATTTATGTTCGGATTACTCAAGTATCCTGTACTTTAAATAATCCAATAACGGATCTGACTTAAGTAAAAGTGAGATGAAAAAAAAATCTCAAACTGTGCTTAAATCAAGAATTTGGAAGTTTATTTGATCCTTAATTCGAAATTGATATAATACGAAAGTGAGATTCATTGTAGGTTGTACAAAAACTTAGCCCCAGAGGTGCCAGAAAGAGACTATCATTATTTACTTGCCCATTACACATGTGTGTTTGTTTCACTTTTGTTGTATTTCTATCTTTGTTTACGAAAGAACTCTCGATTATAAGACACTAGCAGCACGCCCGATAGGCTTTTCGTAATCATTCTACTTTGAAAATTGAACGTATTTAACTAAATCATTTAAACAAATAGAATTCGGAAATTTTTGCTTCTTTTGCTTTTTAAATATGAAGATAATGCTTGTTTTTATTCTTGTAGTGATGCTGTTATTTAAATAATATTCGGCTCAATGAACTCTTATATGAAATTTTACCTCGGCTTGACCGACTATACTTAGTATTCTTTAAGCAATAAAACATAACTAAGTCTAAGTAAAAAAAAGAGATGTATAAAAAAGCTACATTAAGAAAAGAAATAGAAATAACTTACAAACTTATTTATGCATAGGGCCGCCGCGGGAATCATGCCCCCTATTAAAATCAATAATCAAATAATAAAAAATACCTCAGTATATGTACATTTAAATCGCCGTTTAACGTGGAAAAGCCATTTAGAGGCCAAATTAACTCAAATGAAACTAAAAGCCCTGCAAATTCATTGGCTTATTGGAAGAAACTCTGCTCTTCGTCTCGACTGCAAACTTCTTCTTTACAACTCCATCTAAAAGCCAATCTGTTGCTATGGTATTCAGTTATGGAGCCCTGACTCGGCCTCTAATAACGAAAAAATACAAAGGCGCCAAAATAAACTTATTCGAATAATCACAACTGCCCCTTGGTATGTTAAAAATGGGTTTGGGAAAAGCTCTATATGTTAACATTTGTACTTCAAGTTGTACAAATAAAATGTCAACAAAAAACTTAATAAACAAGTGTATTCAGGATTTCAAGGTCTTGACAGAAAGAATACGAAAAAAACAGAAGAAAGCAACATGTAAATATAATTGAAAATGAAAATTATAGCAAATTTCGAACCACCAGTACCACTGGTGAAGGATTGATGTTTGACTCTTGGCTGGCAGGCAGAGCAGTGGTGCAGAGGTTAGAACGTCAAAGAATTCTGACGAAAGAATGTGATGATTCTTGAAACATGTAAATTCAACCCGAGTTCGATCCCCAGCTCAGCCAAGAATAAAAATTATTAATAAATTTCATGTTTTAAAATTCCTTCCTTCAGTAAAAATAATTTAATGAAAATTAAATTTGATATACTCAAACGTAACTAAAACAAGTAAGAGTGATATATTCGGCTGTGCCGAATCTTATATACCCTTCACCATTGTGCGAGCAGAATACAGAGCAACTAGACAAAAACTAAATAATTGTTACATATACATACATATTTACAATACTTAAAACTTCATTATAAATAAAATTTAAAAAGCGAAAACTGGTAAATATTCAGCCCAATTATGAATACAAACTCCCCGGGAGTTTTTTCCCTTCTCCCATTTTTCCTATGTAAATTCTATTGCAAAAATGCGAGATAGGAGAAAACTCCCGGGGAATTTTTATTCATAATTGGGCTGATTTTTTTTAAATCGTTTTTAGAACATAAAAAAAATAAAAATATTAAAAAAAAAATTTCTTTTAAAAAAAACCAAGATTCGAACCAGGGAACTCTCAGTTTCTAAGTTAACACACCCCCTAGACAACTGAACCATGAAGGAACGTTAATCGAATATCATTAAAATGAAATATGGCACGTTTGCTGTTCACAAAATTCAACACAGTTGAGTTGAAATTACTTTTGTTGTTATTGTTCACCGCAATAGCAAGTTGGGAAATATATTCACCAAAATAGTTTGTGCCATGTATGTATGTGTGTTTGTTTGTTTTCTTTTATCTTTTTGGCGAGTTTTTAAGTAGCAAAAAAACACAAAAATTCCTAGTTTCTTTTTGTTAAAATTATTTCGTTAAATAGATGGAATAATAAAGAAGGATGATAACGAAAATCATATTGGGCATTATGCTAGTATATGTAAACAATTGAAAGGGGTGGGGGGGACATCACATGGCTAAATCAAGTTCTCTCCTCATAAGGACCCAGAATATATATACTTTATAGGGTCTTAGATCAATAAAGTAGAAATTACAAACGGAAGGACAAACTTATATATACCCTCTTCCACCTGAGGTGAAGGGTATAAAAAGAGAAATTTTTGGGATTTCAGCATTTTGCCTATAACTCAGCCATTTTTTACCCGATTTGACAGATTTATATACCGAAGTGTTAAAGAAGAAATTTGCCAGTTAGTTGGGTTATAAAACTTGGACTCGGCAAGATCTATGGTTCCCGAAAATGGGTATTTTTCAAAAAAAAAATTAATATTTTGGTCATAACTTTTTCGTATCTGAACCGATTTTCTCGAGTTTTTCAGAAAATATTTTCTACTAAAAATGTCCGATCTTTTTATATATAAGGCGTAACCATAGGTCATATAACAGTCAAAAAATGCAGGTTATTATACAATTTTTGAAATTTTTTGTATGGGGAGTACCACGCCCACTTCTCCAACCCCGCCCACATTTTGTGTGTTGGTGCGTATTTATAACTTGAATGTTTGCACCTAATTTGGAAACTTTGGCACTTGCCGTTCTCCAGATATACAGAAAAAAGCAATAAAAATACAGCAACAACAAGGGATTTTTGGAATTCGATGCAGTCGTGGTTTTTTGGTCATATCTCAGACATTTGTGGACCGATCTTGCTGAATTTCAATAGCACGAAATGGTGGACTATATGTGACATAAATGTAAAACAAACTAGCCGCTATCATGTCTGAAGTCTCCGGAAAACGCTTACGTTTGATATAAACGTAAGACAGACAGACGGACGGACATCGTTGAATCAAGTTCTCTCCTCATAAGGACCCAGAATATATATACTTTATAGGGTCTTAGATCAATATTGTAGAAATTACAAACGGAATGACAAACTTATATATACCCTTTTCCACCTGAGGTGAAGGGTATAAATATCAAAAATTAACAGTTCGATTAAAAATCACAATTGTTCCAAAAACTCAAATATTCTCAAGGATCTCAAATTGATCTCAGTGTGCCATTTGTTAAAACTTTGATAACGAAATATGCAGTAAAATACTTAAAAAGGCTCGAATTACATACGAACCCACTAGCTATGGACCAGAAGAGAAAATTTACTGCTACAACATTAGCAATGTCAAGCAGATGGTGTACGGAGCCCCATTTACGCAAAAATGAGATACTACATATGCTAATGGCGGATTATAGTGATGGGGAAGATGAATTTCACCTAGATTAACAAGATCAAGACTTTTTAGTGGCATTTAGATTTTCCCATTTATTCCCATACAAATATCAACAAAATGCCCTCCATTTTGAACATCTCCGAAACGGCTTGACCGATTTTTATGAAATTTTGTATGTGTATTTGTTAGGTATGAGAACAGGTCGTAATGTATATTTTATATCGCTAGAGGGCGCAAAATCTTCTAAACTAGTCAGCCGGTTTTCTTAAAATTTGGCATGCAGACAATGTAACATCTGAAAGAGAATAAGGAATAGGGGGTGAAATAGGGTAAGAGCGCTAAAAGCTCCCCCTCCCTATGTCTTCGTAACCAATCAACCGTTTTCTTATTGAAATTTCGCATGCAAAAAGTGTTACAGTTGGAAAGAACTATAACCTTTAGTTTTTATTATTTAAGGAGTGAAATAGATCTAGAGGGGTAAAAGCTCCCCCTCCCTCTATCTTCTTAACTTATCAACCGGTTTTCTTAAAATTTGGCATGCATACACTGTAACATCGGAAAGAGGACAGGGCATTAAATAGGGCAAGAGGGGTAAAAGCTTCGCCTCCCTATATCTTCTTAACTAGTCAATAAATTTTCTTGAAATTGGGCAGGCAAATAGTGTAACATCTGGAAAGAACTGTAGGCTATAATTTTTTATTAAAATTTGGCGAGCAGACACTGTTACATCCGAAAGAAATAAGTTTTGTGGCAAAACAACGTTTGCCGGGCCAGCTAGTCATTCATAAAAAATTATTTAGCTCAAGTATTTTTTCTCCCTTTAAAGTCCACTGGGAAAAATATTTTCCAAAAAATTACTCAACATCTAACCACGAGATTTATATTTCTTTGGAATTGAAATTTATTTTGTATAAAAATCAATTAAACAAATCCACTGAATATTAAAAAATAACCCTGGTTTCGTTATGGTCGTGAAAGGGTTAAGGTTATGTGAACAGAACCCGTGATGAAGAAAATTATTGTCTGGACTTAAAATAACGTATAACGATAAGATTTGATTAATTATTGTTAGCTCATATTAAATATATGAAGATTCAATAAATAAATAATGAAAAAATTTATGTTTTCGGCTGCAAGTATTTTGATACCCACTGTATTTCAATAATATGTATAACTCTACCTATACTTATGCTAAATATTATTGTTAGACAGTTGGATGTAATTTCTTCAAAACAATTAAGTCGAATCCACTTACCAAACATAATGCTTCTCGAACTTTTAATGGTTAAAAAAACATAATGCCTCAACCTTTCAAATCTATAAATAATTTCTTACAAAACTTTGTAAAAGAAAAAATTCAAAGTCACATACATACTGCTGCTGCTTCATTTACATTTATTTTTGGTCAAAATAATCAAAAAAGAAAAAAAAACTTTTTTAATTTTCAACAAGACCGACAACAAGTTGTTTATTAGAAAGACAAAAAAAAACTAAAACATATTTTAATTACAAATGTCCATTACAAATGTCCTTCTTTAATTAAATAACAAACCTAATTCATGTCCTGGTTTCCACAGGAAAAACAAGTTAAACCTTAATAAATAGAAAAATAATTATTATTTTTTTTTTTTTGCTTAAACAAATACAAAATGAATGATATTCATGTTTCAATAGAATTTTAATTTAACTTGTACATGACAAATCTAATTGAGGTTATTTAAATACAATTTTTGGAGAAATGCAACATATTTCAAGAAAAACAAGCAAGAAAGTAAAGTCGGTCCAGCCGACACAGTATATATGTAGTTGTAGGAACAAATTTTTTCGAGTGTACCCTATTTGAGACTAATGGGCAATCGTGGACTTGCCAGAACAAAATTATGTTATGATACATTAACTTTTGTAAAAGTCATTGTGATTAAGATTGCAAATTTAATCTAAATACCAACATAAGAAGATTTAATTCAAATCACAAAGACTCTATTTCTGAAAGGATTTTGTATGGGAGCTATGTGAAATTATAGACCTGTTCTTAGCATTTAAAATAGGCTTTGTCCTTCAGCCAATTAGATAGAGCCTTTGTACCAAATTTCATCGAACCATCTCCAAAATTGCGACCTGTACTTTGTGCACGAGGTTACATAGACAGCCGGACGGACATCGTTAGATCGAACCATAAAGTGATACTAAGGCGATCGGTATACTCGAACGGTGGGTATAAAACATAATATCCTCTGCACAATTTTGTGGGTGTTGGCATAAAGAACAGTGGGAAAAATAGATTAAAGGAGCGTATAGACGACATGTTTTTGTCATCTGACATGTCAAATTTCCCACTGCAAAACACATACATGTCGTGTGTTACCTTTTTAACTTTGCTTCTGTAAAAGTCAGACGCAAAGTCATCATTTCAATTAGAGCGTGCTCTATTTTCTTCTGACAAACCATCTGACATCAGAAATCTATGCCGGGAAGAAACTGGCAGCGGCGTCAACTATTGACGGAATCATTAGCCGGTTGAAGTTAATATTTTACAATAATATGTATGCTCATCTTACCATTGAATAGAATTTATGTAAATATATACATAAAAACCGTTAAGTTATAAAATTCTAAATTGGTATCTTTAAAATAAAAGAAAAAATGTTAAGATGGCTAAATTATTTCACGGCGCAAATAAATATTTTCGTGGCGGCAGCAAGCTATTTTGAAACCGAGAACTACTTTGGTTTCTGCAATAACAATGCGAAAAAAAACAGAGACAATGTCAGAAGCAAATTACATGTACGTTTGTGACCGAATATTATAAACCTTATGTCAAACAGCAATTTTGACAGACATGAACAATTACATGTGACTTGAAAATTTGACATGTCAGATGACAAAATACATGTCGTGTACAGGCGCCTTAAGTTAAACATAACTAAACAAACATGAAGTCAAACCTTTGATATGAAATGACTTTATCATTTGACATCAAACACAATTCTCAAACTTTTTCCAATTGTTTGATTTTAACATTTATACTCAAATTGATAATGATTTGAAAGTAAACATTTGACATCAAATGTTTTATCAATTTGATGTTAAATTGTTATCAAATGTTAAATTCAAATCAAAAATAAACTTGGCAATACTAAAGCGAAAAATAAATTAAAATAATAAAATAAATAAAAATAAAAAATAAACATTAAATATGGCGATTAAAGTCAAATTTTTACTTCGTAGTTAAATGTGTTTTACAAGTGAACGATTTATTTCTGCTGAAAAATAAAAATTATTTGTTAGTAGGTAGTACCATTGTAATTATGTACCTACTAGGTACATAATTACAATGATTCAAAATACGAATTAAAAAAATAAAACGGAAAAGTGAAGAAATTATAAATTTGTTGTATGATCGCGGTGCTACAATCCTCAAAATAAAAGGAAGCCAAGTATTTCGTCTTTCCAAGAATAAGAAATCGAAAAAAACGTTGTTCCATCTATTAGGTATGGTGCCGAAGGTTTATCTCACAGTTTATTTAAATAAATAATGAATTAAAATTAAAAAATAAAATACTTTTATTTATGTTCCACATTGTATTATAATCCACATTTGGAAAACATTTGAGATTTACGTTTGAAAACAAGTTGAAAACAAAGGCCTTATTCAATTTGAAAATAAATTCCCCTTTTTGTTGAGAATGCTATGATTTTCAAATCAGTATCAAACGTTCGTCGTTTGAGGAAACGTTGGATTTCAAATCATTTTCAATTTGAAATCAAACCTCCGTGTTTGTAAGTTTATTAAAAATAAAAAATTTCTAAAAAAAAAAGGTTAAAGACAATTTAGCAACGGAACTTTTACAGAATTGCCTAAAAATTCACATTTTTTAAAAAAGTTAATTTTGTATCAAAAAAAGTACTTTTTTCAAAAAATTACCTTTTGAAAAATAATCTTTAACAGAATTACAATTTCTTACTAAAAAGTCACATTTTTACAAAGAGTACCATTTAAATCAAAAATATATGTTCACTTTTCCAAAAAGGCCATTAAAAGAACGTTTTACACAATTACGACTCATTGCGATGTCTAACCATAATTTTGAATTTTTACAAAAAGTACCATATCTCAAAGAAAAGTAGATTTAAAAAAACCCCTTTTGACCAAAAACAAAATGTTTTTATCAAAAAGTAATTTCAATTTTTGGGAATACAAAATTTTAATTTCAAAAGATTTTGCTATTCGTGCTTAATTCCCAGTTTTTATTCTTGACAAAAACACTTGAAATTTATTGTTGATGGGATAAGCTATTCCTATGCATTTCACTGGTTGCTTAGGCCAGATCATCAGGAAACTTCATTAATTGTAGTTGTAAGTAGGTTAAGAAAACTACAATTAATGTTGAGAGAATTTCAACTAATTGTAGTGGGGAATGTAAGATGAGATAAACCCACTGTTGTTTATTGTTGATGTGTTTTGTTCAAGCTTTGATATTTTTACAAGTAGAACTGTTGCTATAATTCTTATACGTTTAACAGTTTTATTTGGTTTAATATCTTCAGTTTGTTTAAAATCTTTATGGATGAAGTTTCCTGATGATCTGGCCTAAGCAACCAGTGATATGCATAGGAATAGCTTATCCCATCAACAATAAATTGCAAGTGTTTTTGTCAAGAATAAAAACTGGGAATTAAGCACGAATAGCAAAATCTTTTGAAATCAAAATGTTTCTAATAAAACAAATTTGGACAAGAAAATTATTTCTCTACAATAAGTAATTTTTTACAAAAAAGTTCTGGTTTGCAAAAAAATAACCTTATTACAAAAAGTACTATTTTTTGATTATAGCACTTTATTACAAAAAAGTTGTTTCCGTCCAAAAAAGTACCTTTTTACAAAAAGTACCTTTTTACAAAGGGTACATTTTTACAAAAAGTACATTTTTACAAAAAGGACATTTTTACAAAAAGAACCTTTTTACAAAAAAAAACGGGTTTTATAAAAAAGACCTTTTTACAAAAAAGTACATTTTAATAAAAAAGAAGTTAATGCTTTATTCGGCTGTGCCGAATCTTTGATCCTCTCCACCGACAGTTGGAATATTTCAGGAGTGAACTTTATATAGGGCCTATGGCAAATTATGGACCGATCTTCACGAAATTCAACAATGTGATTTTTAATCTTATGAGACCATGACTGACCAAATTTTTATTAAAATTTTACGATGTACAAATATGGTCAACTCCAACAAAACTATTTTTAAAGAAAATTTTAAGCATATTTTGTTTAATATAACCATATAATTGTCAGTGACAACTATGCTATGGTTAAATTAGTCCAAGATCCCACAACAATATTATGGTAGCCTCTAAAAATGTTATGGTTAAATATGACAATAATTTGTTTTTAAATTAACAATAGTATTTTCCTCTTTTCCAAGAGCAACATACTTTGGTTGAAAACGAACCATGCTGTTGTAAGTGTTTAACATATTTTAGTTATTATTGACCATAACATGTTCGGAGGAAACAAGTATAAGCTTGGGGCTACTTGATGGAGGGCTAATTTAACCATAATATGGTTATATTAACCATAATATGTTTAAAATTTTCTTTAAAAATGGTTTTGTTGGAGTTGACCATATTTAAACATGCTTTTTCTATGGGTGTACTTAAGTGTTTTCGATGAGTGGGCTTTATATGGGCCTGGTGTAAATTATGGACCGATCTTCACGAAATCCGACAATATGATATTTAGTCTTATTAAACAAGTTATGACCGACCAAATTTTTATTACAATAAAATAATTCGCTATGGTTTTACGCGTACTTAAGTGTTTTCCGAGAGTGGGCTTTATATTGGGCCTATGATATTTCTTATAACCCGATCTTCACGAGATTTTGTGGTATGTCTTCTAGTCTATAGCTAGTATAAAGCTAATTTGTGCAAAATCTTATATCAATATTCTGCCCCCATTGATGCTATGATGTTTTCTTTTCTACAAAAAAATGCAATTTGGTGTCTGTTTCTTAAAAATTTTGCTCCCAAAAAGGGTGAGTTTTTTAGAATAAAACAACTCACCCTTTTTTTTAATAAAATGTCACACTTTTTGTAGAAAATAAAACACCATTAGTTTTTGTTACAAATTTATCAATTTTTTGGGTAGGTGGTATCACAATTGGATTCATAACTCTTTTTAACTGTAGCGATTTTGCTGGATTTCAATTTCAAACTGCTTTGGATAACTAGAAACTATTTGACACCCATTATTGTTATTTTCTTTTATGTTTTTCGAAAGTGAGTGTGTTTTTACTAGGCGAACAGACGGACGGACGGACAGAAAGATTGACACAATCGACTTTAAATTACTCAATTATAACTATTCAAGCACCTAAAATATATATTCTTTATGAAGTCTAACTGCCTGGTTTTCGAAGTGAAATTAAAATTTTCTCTTGGGAATTTATATTGGAACAAGAATAAAAAAAGCATAAAATTTGTTTTTGTTTTCAATATAAATTTCTACACGAAAATTCTTATTTAGGTTTAAAAAACAGGCAGTTAGATGATTATTTAAAAAGTTTCACACTTAATAACAAGCTTAGAATACCCTCTTCACAACTATTTTAAAAAGTAATATTTTATTTAAGCACATACACACTTACATTACATTTAAAACACACACACACAAAAAATGTCCGAGAAAATTTTCTGTTCATGTGTGTGTGAAGGCCAAAATTTACCGACAACTTAAACATCAATCAATGTCTTTTTTTTTATTGTTAAAATTGTATTTTTATGCATCTTCTTATTCTCCTTCTTTTTTCCTGCGGATTGCTGTCCTGAATTTCATGTGAATCATGCATGAACTTTCGATCATAATCTTACAATTTTTTTCCAAATGATTGAATAAATGAATGGACAATTGAATTGGATGGCATGGAATGGTTAATTGAAATGATGGTTGAAACATTTTTCGCTGCCTGCTTTGGACTACATACATCCGACGTAGGAAAGGTAAACGACGTGTAACTCGAATGGTGGTTGTTGTTGTTTTAGCATTTGCAATCTGTTGGCTACCAATTCATGTAAGTATTAAACACATTCTTGGAATAAGTTCTTGGTTTTTTTTTCATATACATTTTAAGGCTCTTTAAGAACTTGTTATGTCTAAATCAAGATTTCTAGTTAAGAATTATATGTAAACTCTACATCAAACTGAAAAGTACAAGAACCCTTCAAGTAACTGACTTAACGAAGTATTTTTCCCCAAAATATTTCTGTCACAAACACACATCAAAGAGAAAATGTTATTTATTTACTTCAAAATGATTTTAATCAGTTATTTATTTGAGATTTGAGTTCTAAAAAAATTTGAGGGAATAGATAAATTTAGAAATAAAGCACAAAAGTGGAAGAATTAAAGGACACACACATCAAAGCACAATGAAATAACATTTTTTTGAGGACATATTGCCCTACGTTGTTGTTGCAGCAGCCAGATCAAGTTCAAGAAGTTAAGCTACTTCCACAGGGTAGGCGTAAGTTAGAAACTATACGATCTATTTGGGACCAGAAGGCATTAAGCCTATTGCTCCATCCTGATTTAAGTTGTGCCAGAACGACTCTTTTTTTGCGCGGCAGAATTATTTCAGTGTCTGTTGTAGGCGGTGCCATATAAACTATTTTGGCAAGATATTGGAGTAGATTCATTTAATATGCAGCGCATAAAATTAAATTTTATTTATTTATCTCAGACTTTGGCTACAATATAAAAAAAAATTGAAAAACTGCAGTCAAATTACCAAAACTTCCGTATCTTCCACTTCTTCATTTGTCACTGGCCAAAAAAAAAAATGTTGCTTTTGCTACAGATTCAATAAATGTAAACAAACCAACTCAAAAAGCGAAAAGTTGTACACAAATTTTTGTTTTATGTTCGACAATTTATGGTTTCGACTGCAGTTTTTTAAACTTTTAATTTAAAATTTAATTTAGAAGTGTCATTTTTTTTTGTAAAAAACTTTTTTTTAAAAAGGTAGTTTTTGTAAACAGGAACTTTTTTATAAGAACGTTCTTAATTTTTAGCAAAATGATACTTTTTTGTAAAATAGTACTTTTCTGTAAAATGGCACTTTTATGTTAAATGGTACTTTTTTATAAAATTGTACTTTTTATAAAATTGTACTATTTACAAAATTGTACTTTTTATAAAATTGTACTTTTTATAAAATTGTACTTTTTTGTAAGATGGTTCCTTTTCGTATAATAATAATTTTTATAAATTTTATTTTATTCAACCTTTATTTCTTTAATTGCAATATAATTTATTATTAAGCTTGAGGTTTTTCTTTTTTATATAAAAAATTTGATAACATTTATTTTATAATTCCAATATTTCGATACAGCAATGTGTATCATCCCTGACGATGACGATATATTGCAATTTAATAATTGTACTTTTTTGTAAAATAGTACTTATTTTTAAAATGGAACTTTTTGGTAAAATGGTACTTTTTTGTAAAAGGATACTTTTTGTAAAAGTGTCCTTTTTTGTAAAATGGTACTTTATCGTAAGATAGTACTTTTTTGTATTATATCGTGTGATTTTTAAGCTATTGTCTTTTTGGCAACACTTGTTTAAACAGCTGACGCACGTTTCGTGTTTTGTTTCACTGTCAAACATCTTCATTTTGGTCTATAATTTAACCATGAATCGTCTCACAAACGAACAACGCTTGCAAATTATTGAATTTTATTATCAAAATGCGTGCTCTGTTAAGAAAGTTCATCGCGCGCTTCTTCCCTTTTATGGTCAGTTTAATCGACCCACTGAAGCGGCTATTCGGGCTATTGTGACTAAATTTCGCACCAAATTTACATTGTTGGACATTAAACCACCAACTCGCTTACGTAGAGTGCGAAGTGAAGAAAATATCGCATCTGTATCGGCCAGTGTTAATGATGACCATCAATTATCGATTCGTCGCCGTTCGCAGCAATCGGGCCTCTGTTACTCAACAACGTGAGATGATATCCAACTTTTTTTTGCCCAAAATGCAAGAGCTTGGCTTGCATGACATGTGGTTTCAACAAGACGGTGCCACATGCCACACAGCACGCTTAACAATGGACTTATTGAGAGGCGAGTTCGGTGAACATTTTATTTCACGTTTGGGACCGGTCAATTGGCCGCCTAGATCGTGCGATTAACCGCCTTTAGACTATTTTTTGTGGGGCTATGTTAAAACTCATGTCTATACACACATGCCCGCTTCAATTGACGCATTGGAAGACAACATTGAAGCATTTATTTATAAATGCTCCACTGTCTCCTTTTCCCCTGGTTCCCCACAGAATCTACAATTGCACTATTCAACCGCCCCGCCCTCTGGGCGTATACCGCAGTCCAACAATGACCCGTCATAAAACCTAAAAGAAGTCTACAGTCCCTTCATGATAGCGACAGGTGAATTTTTGTCGACTCTGGATCATGGGATCCCCACACTACCTTGGAAACCCTGCACGTTCTGGTGTTTTCCCAAATAGCCTCTGATCTCCTCCGTATAGCAGAGTCCGTATCTCTCCTTATATTCTGAATTGGAGCCGGAATGGCCATCACCCTATCATATGGTAAATGGACCCCTGCCTCCTCGTTGCCTTCTATGCCCTGATGGCCGCGAACCCAATAGATGTGAACTCTCGCACAGAGTCTATCCATCGAGTCCCTAGACTCCTGGACGATCGAAGAGTATGAATAATCAGCGGCTATCGCCCTGATCGCCGCCTGACTATTGATGAAAAAATTCACGTGCGAGTTCCCAGTACTGGAATAACGTGCCATGGCCAGATCGGAGTCTTGCAAAAAAATTTATTATAAATTTTCGTAAATATTCAGTCTTTTTTATATGGGAACCCCCTAAAGTGTTGAAGAAAAATAGTAAATTTGTTCTAGAGAAATATTGGGGACACAAAAATAATGGGAGTTGCTCATATATTTTACCTACCCAGGGGCGACTCCTGCGTAGCTACGAGCTTTTTTCTGTCCATTTTCCCCCCAATTTTGTTCTCTCGCACTTTAACCCTCGTGCGACACGCCAATTTTAAGCCGCTCGGGGTGAAATGCTTTCAAAATTGTTTTTATATCCTCACCCCACACAAATTACCCTTCGTTTTTAAAACAAATGAGTTTTTAATTTTTTTAATACATTGAGATTCAACCTTAATTAACTTATAATTCGTTTTCAATGTTTAACTTCCCAAAAGAATAAATGAAAAAATAAACATTTAAATTCTTAACCAAAATGTCATCATGATTATAATAATTCTTATTAAGAGTAAACCAAAGCGAAAAAATGATTGTGTCATTCTTTGGATTTACACACAATTATCATATAGATAAGAAATACATAAAAGAATGTTTATATTTTTATATTCGATTGGTAATAATTGTATTGGGAATCTTTTAATGAAACAATATCCAGCATTAAAAACACACACACACAGGAGTATTTAATAATTGTTTAACTATGTAAATGGATATTTTAAATGGATATGTGAAATGTTTTATTATTTTTGTATTCTTGTGAGTGTATTTACATTTTTGTTTTTTATTCTTTTTGCCAGAAATATCATGTTGAAAATGAAAAGATGCAAAAAAGATGTAACTGTGAGAGTTTTATTTAAATGATTTTCTGATTTATCGAATTACAATTGAGTAGGCAGTCATATGTACACATGTAAAAAAATCCTTAAACTCTCACTCACACCATCAATACAAACACAAACATAAGTAAATAAATAAATAAACAAGAAAATCCAGTTTTCCAGATTGCCGTTGACGACATAGTCGTCAGTGATGTATGCACGACTTTTCTCATATCGTTTAGGTTTTCTAGTAGACAATTTTGAGAAAAGTATGAGCGACATTGTCTATTATCAAGCGCTACGTGGGAAAGTATTAGCGATACTGTCTTATAAGTTGTCTCATATTAAAAGATAATGACGACAATATGAAAGTCAAAAAGTGTAAATTCGGTAACCTTATATCTCGAAAACTAAAAAAATGAACACCTATTGTTGTTCTTTGGAAAAATAAGCGGACATCTGTCTGGTACTTTTTGAAACTAGGCCCTTTAGGGAGTAAACGCGTATCACCAGTATTTTAGAACTTCTTTGTCACCCATCTATCTTTTAGACCAATCTTATGTTAAGGGTTGAAAGTCGTACCTATTTTAGGCACTTTTTTCACAAAACAGTTTTCTCCATTTACTGACATATAAAATTATTTGCTTCTACTACAATATTGAAATTTATGATCCTTCAATAAGGGGAAAAAACGTATTAAAAAGGGAAAATACGGGAAATTAAGTTTCTTTGTTTTACTTTTTCGTTCTACATGTGGTACGTTTTGAATTTTCTATAATATTAAACTTACACACATAAAATTATAGGTGAAAAGCCTAGAGTGAATGAGAACCTATAAGATGAAAAGTTTTGGTACTTTTTTGTCCTTCAACTGGTGCTTATTGAACTTTCGTTATATTCAACATAAAATTAAATATGCAAGGTTCTGAGTGAATGAGAATATGTAAGAGGGTTCTTTTTGGTACTTCTTTGTTCTTGAACTGGTACTTTTAAAAATTTTATTAATAGTGAATCAAGAAACATAAAATTCAACATGCAGAGTCCAGGCTGATTAAGAAACTTAAGAGGAGACTTTTTGGTACTTTTTTGTTTTTTAATTGGTACGCAGAAAAAAAATAAAAATTGATTTAAATAAAAAAAATTCTGATATTAATAAAATAAAATAAGTAATTTTGCACTAGTAAACAAATTAATAGTATCAATTAAACGTTTAGTGCACTTAATTAATCGTTTAATTAACTCGATTACACCTTTAATTCACTTGATTAAATTTTTTAATTAAAACTGATTTTATTTTTGATTAGTGTTTTAATTGTTGAAAAATTTTTTCTGTGTACTTTCTGAATTTTTTTTATACTACTGATCTTACAAAATCAAATTACACATAAATGGACTTGAGTGGAAGATAACATATGGGCAAGAGGTTGATCCCTCGCCATATCGATCCTTAAAAACGGAAAAAAATGAATCCTTTAAACATGTAAATTCGTTTATACTTATATTTACGCTTTCTTCATATTTGCATAAATTATTATGGTGGAATTCAACCACTGGGCAAACACTAGTTCTTGTAATTTTATATAATTGGAAAGTCTGCTTTTGGGCAAAAAGAAGAAGTGATTAGAGATTTTATCTGCAATGTTTTTTTTATTTTTTGTTCCATAGGACCCCGAAAAATTTGTGGATTTCAGTAGTATGTTTACTGATTTCTTAATTCTGTTGATTTAAGTTTATTGGGCTTCAGCATCAGATCTGGGCTGCTAGCAAAACCTCCAGGCGGGCGACTGTGAAAAGTTTTCCGAAGGCAGTTAAAAACCGCATTCCTTTTTCTTCCTGAGACGACACTTCATGTCATCAACTGACATTGTCGCTCATCTCGATTTGCGTTATCTTGTCGAATTGTGTTGAGCTCTGCTCAGTATGTCTTCTACGGCGTAACGTTTTCTTGTACCCGTCGTTAAATATACCTTAAAGACGTGGCCAACTGGGGAATGGAGAGTGAGTGTACTCTCACTTACTCAACATTCGATTTTTTACATAAATTGTGTGTATTATAAGGAAGTATTGCTATAATTCTGTAACTGTAATACACACACAGTCACAATTTTAAGGATATGCAAAATATCTCACATACATTCATACACTTAAACATCTACCCTGTAGGAAATGTCAATAGTGAAACTGCACGGATACTCTATTGACTTGGTCACCAGCACTAGTGACCCACTGTTGACCATACAATGGTTTGTCCTAGAGGCATTTAATATGTGGCTTATCTTTGAAAATCCATTAATGACCTTGAACTAATGACTACGGAGCTCCTGTAGGATCATATGGAGACATTGAAACCTGAGAATCACCGGTACATTTTAATTGTTTGAGTCAACTTTTTTAAATATTTTAACTAGATTTTTACACTAATTCTTGCCTTTAGGTAGTGTTCGAAAATAAATCGAACATTATTTAGCGTACGGTACACACACCTAAAAACGATATCTATTTCTTTAGTGTTTGTGTATTAGTACACAACCCTTTATATCGCTTATAACTATTTTTACGAAAGTAACAAACATTATGTAGTGTTCAGTTTTTCGTTTAAAACAGTACAATTTTAGTGGTTGTGTAGACAAACATTAATGTTCTTTATTGTACTTTTTTAACATTGATGAAGGAATGAGCAAACAAAAAAATTTTAAAAACGCTTCCCACTAGTATTGTTGTTTTTGCTTGGCACTTTGCATTACGACAGCACAAATAGCCTGTGTGCGTATTTTGTACATGTTTTGTTTTTTTTTTTTTAAATCGCTTGTTTGCTTTTTGTTTTGTTTTTTCTTTCTTTTTCGATAAACACTATGTATTTTGTTTTTGTAAAAAAAAATTGTTGTTATCTTTACCAGCCAAAAGGGCGCTGTGCACAACTGAAACGAACGAAAATTAATGTGCTGAACCGAACAAAACGAAGTTTGTGTTTTTTACGAAATACAGAACTTGATGCTGAGTTGGATGAGTACAGCATTTTTATTGTGTACGAAGATCGCAAACAGAGAAAAGTTTTTTAAAGATATTTACTACACAAACACTTTTAGCGTTTGTTTTTTCCATATTTCTACCGTACAGAACACTTAAAACAGTATATCATGTTTATTTTCGATCGCTGCTTTAAGGTGGTTTTAGACGACATGTATGTATACATTTCCTTTCAAAGTTAAAAAAAAACATTTGCTTCTATAAATGTCAGCTAGAACTTTTTTTAAATCAAAACATGTTCTATATTGAACTAACAAAGCATTTGACCGCAGCTGTTTTTCAAGTCATTTAATTAACTGAAATACAATTAAAAGTGAATAGAAATGTAAATCAGTATAAAATTTGCTGTTGTGGACGATTTAGGGTTATGTCAAATAAAAACAAAAAACGAACGTGTGGAAGCAAAAAATAATAACCTTCTGTAGTTGTTAATTTTGACAGATATGCGCATTGCGCAATAATATATGGATCTAACATCTGATAAAGCTACTGGAAAATACATGTCTTCTAAAACCGACTTTACAATTTTCAAAAGAAAAAATTTTTTTCTTGAAGGCATTCCAAAGTGTAAACGCTTAACAAGTCACTCAATAGTCCACAAAATAATCGCGAAAGTGACAACTGTCAGACACTTAATTGCAGGTTTCCTGCTGGGTACTTTGTCTTGATTCATTTTACGCACATTATTTAATAACTAAATTGAAACTAAGTAAGGAAGAGGTAAATATGGCATGAGAAATCAATATTTACGTACGGCTATCACATAAATGTTCAATTGTAATTCTTTTAAAAGAGATTTAACTCGTTTATTTTTCGTTTTCTTCTGATGCGGGTTGTATCTACTGAGTATTACATTTGGTCTTGAGATAGTTTATTGCGCATTAAATTAAAAGTTGACACAAAACAGTATTTTAAAAAGGTAATTTTTTGTTAAAGGATACTTTTTTGTTAAAACTAACATTTATGTTAAAAGGAACTTCTAGGTATTTTGATTAAGATACTTGTTTGTAAAAAGGAACTTTTTGTTAAAAGGTACTTTCTGTTAAAAGGAACTTTTTGTTAAAAGGTACTTTTTGTTAAAAGGTACTTTTTGTTAAAAGGTACTTTTTGTTAAAAGGTACTTTTTGTTAAAAGGTACTTTTTGTTAAAAGGTACTTTTTGTTAAAAGGTACTTTTTGTTAAAAGGTACTTTTTGTTAAAAGGTACTTTCTGTTAAAAGGTACTTTTTGTTAAAAGGTACTTTTTGTTAAAAGGTACTTTTTGTTAAAAGGTACTTTTTGTTAAAAGGTACTTTTTCTTAAAAGGTACTTTTTGTTAAAAGGTACTTTTTGGTAAAAGGTACTTTTTGTTAAAAGGTACTTTTTGTTAAAAGGTACTTTTTGTTAAAAGGTACTTTTTGTTAAAAGGTACTTTTTGTTAAAAGGTACTTTTTGTTAAAAGGTACTTTTTGTTAAAAGGTACTTTTTGTTAAAAGGTACTTTTTGTTAAAAGGTACTTTTTGTTAAAAGGTACTTTTTGTTAAAAGGTACTTTTTGTTAAAAGGTACTTTTTGTTAAAAGGTACTTTTTGTTAAAAGGTACTTTTTGTTAAAAGGTACTTTTTGTTAAAAGGTTCTTTTTGTTAAAAGGTACTTTTTGTTAAAAAGGTACTTTTTGTTAAAAGGTACTTTTTGTTAAAAGGTACTTTTTGTTAAAAAGTACTTTTTTTTTAAAGGTACTTTTTTTTAAAAGGTACTTTTTTTTAAAAGGTACTTTTTTTTAAAAGGTATTTTTTTTTAAAAGGTACTTTTTTTTAAAAGGTACTTTTTTTTAAAAGGTACTTTTTTTTAAAAGGTACTTTTTTTTAAAAGGTACTTTTTATAAAAGGTACTTTTTTAAAAGGCATTTTTTTTTGTTCAAATGCTACATTTTAGTTAAAAGGGTTCTTAATTTTTGTTCAGTTAACCTTATAGAAATACTTGCCACTGTGTATTTCCTTCAGTTATCATCATAGTTTGTTCTAAATAATAAAAACCAATACGAAAACAAAAAAGAAATCAATGTAAGTTAAAGTAAAATGAATGAAGGAGAGAATCACATGAATAAACATGTAAATAGGATGCATTAGGATACGAAATTAAATTACACTTGAAAATCAAATATTGACAATAAACAGACGGACGGAAAGACAGACAAACACAAAGCTTTAACCTTAACTCACACATATAGAAACACACAAACGGATGTTTGAATATAAAACAAGACAGTAAGAAAATTCAAAAAAGAAAATTTAAATAAAAAATACTTAAAGTTTGATTAATTTGTTGCTTTTTGAAAATTTTTAAACTGACAACCTTTGAAACCAACGGAAACCAACACTTGTAGTTTCACAGTTTTCGAGAACACTTGTAAGATAGAGAAACGGACGGACAGACAGGCCGAAAAACAGAAAAAGAGCAACACAAGCTAACACTTGCATGTTTGAAGAATTCTAGATAGAGAATACATTAAAAAGAAAAAAAAATTATGTAAAGCATTTTTTTTTTTAAATTTACATAAAGAAAACTTAAATTTAGAAGCGAATTCGTGAAACCGGAGATATCAAATTCAGGGAAAATAGCATTTACCCTTTTAACCTAAAAAAAGGGCTTACCCAGTCCACTAACGTAGGCAATGGAAAATTTTTGCTTTGTGTTCGATCTGTACTCGGCACCCTGATAATTTATTCAGTTTTCCGTCGAAATACAAATACAAGTAAACTTTTCTTATCCGGGTCGCATAATAGTATTAAAACCAACGTTGCCACTTTCTGAATAATTATACAAAACTCGTACTTCTTTGGATAATTGTTGAACCATTGAACTTTTGTGTAATTTTACTTACAACAAAGATTTGATTCCACCAATTTTACTTTTATAAAATTAGGCAGCTTTTATTAATAAGTTATTGTAGCCTACTTTTAGGCAAACAGTGAAGATGTTGCGGGTCAATTTCGAAAAACGCATTATTTCAAAAGGCAGTGATTTTATTTAGCCGTCGTTTCGCCGTATTTAACTGCTTAAAATTTTGTTGGAAGGAATTTGTATATCTACATCAATTTGCCACAGAGCATAACCTAACTAAAAATAATCGTCTTCGAGAGAGAGAGAGAGAGAGAGAAACTAGCGAAGCTAAGCACTTTGTTATTTAAGCAATGTAGTTTTTCGCATCTTAATATTGTAAATTTCGCATTCATCAATGAAAGCGTTTAACTAACTTTAAAATAAAGAAATTATTAACTATTCGAAGTTTATTTTTTTGTCCCATATTTGTAAAGAGGCAAAGGAAAATCTTGAGCAAATTAAGACCAATTAACAATTTTGTAACAAATATATCTTCTAAATATATAAAAATTAATGAATGTTTGTTTGTTTGTTTGTTCTTTATAGCCACCTAAGCCACTGAACCGATCTATATAAAGCTTTTACAGTATATAGCTGATGGCACTATTGCCACCAACAACCAAATTATGGTAGAATTAGTCCTTCATCAAGAAACCACAACCATATTATGGCTGCCTCCGAACATATTTTGGTTAAAAATAACTAAAATATGTTTAACATTTACAATAGCATGGTTGGTTTTCAACCAAAGCATGTTGCTCTTGGAAAAGAGGAAAATACTATTGTTAATTTAAAAACAAACTATTGTCATATTTAACCATAACATGTTTATAGGCAGCCATAATATGATTGTGGTTTCTTGATGGAAGACTAATTCAAACATAATATGGTTGATGCTGACAATAATACGGTTAAATTACACATAATATGTTTAAAATTTCCTTTAAAAATATTTTTGTTGGAGGTGACCATATTTAAACATGTTTTTTCTCTGCGTGTATAGAGCGGTAAGAGAAAAATTGTTCAATGTTGGTACACATAGCTGCGATACAAAACCTTTCTAAAATAATGAGTGGGATGGGAGAAGTTGTCCAAACTTGGTACACAAGCTGGGTTACAATTGGGCGTGAGTAGATAAGTGGTCGTGGCACAAAATAGAATTCCGTATATCTAAAGAACGGTTAGTGTTAAATTGTCCAAATTTCTTACAAATAGAATTGTTATCAATGTATGCACATGTAAAAAATGCATTTGTTAAAAATGTGCGGGACTGAAGAAGTGGGCGTAGCGTAATCTATATTTTTGTATATCTAGAGAACGCCAACAGCTAAAATTTACAAATTTGGCGCAAACAGCTTCATAAGTTTCACCGTTATTAACACCTTTTCAACACGGATTTCGTAAAGAATCATCAACTATGACAAATATTTTAGAACTGACAACTTTGGTAAATGAGGGATTCGTCAACAACCAGCATACCGACGTTATATATACCGACTTCAGCAAGGCATTTGATAAGGTAAATCACAACCTTCTTCTTTTTTCGACAAAACTTATTTAAGCTGGCTAAAGTCATATCTTCTCGGCAGAATACAATGCGTAAAATTTGGGTTTTCAACTTCTAAGCCTATATTGGTAAAATCCGGTGTTCCGCAAGGTAGTCACCTTGGCCCTCTTTTGTTTCTGCTCTTTATCAACGACATGCCTGATATTATTAAACATTCACATATACTAATGTTCGCAGACGACGTTAAAATATTTTTAAACTTCACGAACTCTTTAGACCATATTTATCTTCAAGAAGACTTGGATACCTTTAATGATTGGTGTAAACTAGAGGTGTCAGCCGATTAAGAATAATTCGATTAATCGATCAAACAAAACCAAACTCTTGTTCGAGTAATTTTAAAGTAGCGATTTTCGAATAACGAATAAATCGATTAATAAATGTCGATTAATCGAACAATTTTTTTTATTCAAACATAAATAAAATAAAAGCTTAGAATTTGATTTATTCTGATACGTTTTTAATTTCAGAGAAGTATCTTAACATTTTTTATTGTTATAGAAGGATGTATGACAACTATGTTTGAAACAAAATATCGGCCAAATGCTCGCGACGGCTACATTGGCATACCTCTTTCCAGTGGTCAATATTTTCAGTGATTCAGAGACAAAATTAAGGTTCAATTTCAATAATGTGCCGAATTATCTTATATTTTACCTCTTGAATTGTTCTTGGCTTATTGACATACAATTTTTCTTTTAACACGACCATTAAATTTCTTGTGCAAAAGAGCGCAAAAATGGTTGGAACCACATATCTTCCATGTTCATATAATTAATTTCTGGCTATAAGATGTCCTTTATCATGTCGTGATAGCGAACACCATTGTCGAAGAAATGCGACCCGATGTCGTCACCAGCCCATAAGCGAACTGCGCGAGCAGGCACAGGTGTTTTCACATTTCCTACAGACCCGGTTTGCTGAAATTTACGCACAATTCTCCCGATTCTGGACACATTTGGTCGATTATGCTAACCAATAAAACCATGAAGTGCCCAAAATGCATTTTAATTTGAACGCCCATTTTCGTTAAAGGCTTCCATGCTTGATTTTGTCAAATACTGAAACAAAAAAATGTCAAATTAAGTTTGGCAAAAAAATTGACATTAAGGTGCGACTCACAATTAACATCGTGCATAATGGTTGGACCACCCTTTACAAAATCTAGAAAAGTTAAAAATATAGTTGTAAATAATCGTGTTAAGTTCTCATAGTATTTCAAAAATGTATTTTATGTTCTTAATAAACAAATATTTGACAAGCAATTATAAAAATAAAGAAGTTAATTGTAGATAAATGGAATGGAATGGCATATATTTAAAAAACGTATTTTTTTTGTAAAAATAATAGTTTTTATTCTTTATTCTCATCGATTAATCGAATATTTTTTTAGATTTAATCGTTTGATCGAACGAACAAAAACAATTATTTGAATTATTCGAACAAAGTTGAAAGGCGAATAATTGACAACTCTAGTGTAAACATAACCTAATGGAATTAAACCTAATGAAATGTTAACATATGCGCTTTTCTAGAAAACGTAGTATTTTAAATAACTATAAGCTCGGTGACTATAAAATCGAGATAGTTGGCACAATTATGGATCTTGGCATCTTACTGGATGTAAAATTGGATTTTATTTAACACATAACAATGACTGTCAACAGGGCTCGTTGTACTCTGGCTTTTATTAAACGTTGGGCGAAAGAATTCAATGATCCTTTCGTCACTAAACAACTTTACACATCTCTCGTTAGACCAATCTTGGAATACGGTTCGATTGTATGGGATCCACATTATATGGTTCATAGTGATCATATTGAATCCATTCAAAAACAATTCTTGCTTTTTTGCCTGAGAGATACATATCGAGGATATGATAATCTCCCCTCATATTCTACAAGATTATCTTTAATACGTTTGCCAACACTGAAAAGTCGCAGAGTTATGCTAAATGTCTCATTTGTAATTAACTTAATAAATGGAAAAGTATGCTCGAATTTTTTATTAAGTAGTTTATCATTTAACATTCCACGACGTACGGTACGGTACCATAATCCCTTATTTATAAAAACTTTGCGAACTAACTTTGCTATGGCAGACCCATTTAGAAAACTGTTTTGTTGCTTTAATGAAATGATTGAATTTATTGATTTTTCTCTTGATTTAAATATTGTTAAACCTAATATTATACTTAAGTTAAATACTCATTTGTATTAGGGTGTAAAGGCTCAGTTAGTCTTTACTTTCCGTTTCTGTTCTGTTCCGTGCCTCTCTGTTATGAAATTGTAATAGTTACTTTTTCCGTAGCAACTTATCAGCCATTTATGACAAATTTATTAGCTTTGCACCGTCTATTGTTTTATTTTAATAACTTTAATGCACATAAATTTGAAAAAATTAAATTTTATGAATTCTTAAAATCAAAAAACAGTTTATCTAATATAAATATGTATTTTTTATTATTTATTTTGCTGTCAATTACTTAACAAGTTTTTGGTTTTAACAAATTGAACCGCAGCAGAACAGAAAAACTAATCAATTTCACAGGTTTTTTAATAACAAAAACAAATCAGCTGATTCGTAACAGAACAGGAAGTAAAGACTAATTCTGCCTTAAGGATTTATCAATAGACCAATCAATAGAAATATATTAAATAAAGAAATAAATAAATAATAAATGCACAATATCTGCAAACAAAAAAGTGGGCTTCTTATTGTAGACATAGGCGGAGCACCTTCAATACAAATAACATGTAGATTTCTATTAAACTAGGGAATGGTTACAGTAAAAGTATTAAAAACTGGAACAAATAGCTTCGTAAAAAATGTACACTTATTTGATTTTAATGAGGTTACCTGGGTTAGGCTAGTTATTTATAAACTGACCTCGTTACTTTGTGTCCGGGAAGCTGATAAATGTCGATCGATATAGAATCAATAGTTTATTTTCAACGTTCCATTCTTTGTATAGAATTACATAGCTTTGAACTATTTTTGCCAAACGGTCGTGTAACTTTTAAGTTCAGTGATGGTAACATTGATTAAAACACAAGAAAAAAATTTTTTTTTTTTATTAAAACATGAAATTTTAGTTTACATTTTACATAAGAAAGCAATACTAAAAGCTTGTTTACACTATTTTACTTGGTATTAATACATATCAAAACCTAAAGTAATATTTAAAAGTCTAAAAAGTGTGAATGCGTGTGTGATGAAAATGGCAAGTACTATGAAAAACGATTGACGACTTCATCGTTTTTTTTTTTAATTTCGTAACAATAATACTTTTCATTGGATCAGGGTTGCAATTTATTTTATGTGTGAGTGTTTATACTTTGTGTGATGGTGTGAACACAAACTGTCATGTTAAATTAGATTTTTTGACAGTCGCAACAAAACTCATTAGATTTCTATCTCACAAAGTATTATGGAATACGTAAGACTTGTGAGATAGTGTATATTTAGATATATTAGTTCCCGTGGTTCCTATAAAGGCCAGTTTACACGGTAATACAATGTATTACGACTTTGTAGAATCAAAATATTATGAAATTCTCTCCGTATTTAAAAGAAAAAAATAAAAATCTTTTGTAAGTATAGTTCATGTTTACACGGATGGTAAAAGTAAAATCCAAAATTATAACAAAAAATCAGATGGTTGCAGTTTTAAATATTTACAAAAACAACATGAAAATTTCCTGAGTTGATTTTAGTTGTTTTTGTAATCGTATAAAAATGCTATTACCTTCAATATACTCTGTTAAAATACACCTCTGGTGTGATGAGAATACATAAGTTTCTAAAATGGTTTAGAAAAAAATCATTTACCGACCGCTTGTCAGATTTTGTATCCGTATTCTCTCTTACTCAATACATTTTCCTTTTACATGATAAGATTTTTCTCATTCTACATAATCTTTCGACATGTCGTAATACATTGTATTACCGTGTAAACTGGCCTTAAGGAGCATAGGGCCATATAGTGTAAACTAGCCTTAAGTACTTTAGTACATACGTATAAAGGCCGTTTCACACTATAATACATTTTGACGAAAATGCTTTCCTGATCTACCCAGCGGGAAAATTGTGCCAATTGTTCTTAAAGCACTCATCCCGTGACCAGCAAGGACAATATTATAATGAAAAGAAACGAATTTTGATAAGTAAGAACATGACGTATGACTAAACTCGTGACAATGTGTTTAAAGTGAGTTACTCCAGAGGAAAATCATGTGATTGGATTTTATGCGCGAAGTGGCTGATTTAATTTGGTATTTTTACTTTGTATGAAGAAGATCTATGTATCTTATTAAATTGGTTCACTCGGGACAATATCTGCTACAGGTATTGTTTTAACCGAAATTAAATGTGTCCATTTCGGTTATTTTAGTGACCTGTTACTAATTGTTACAAAAAGGTGTCAATTAAATCCCTCCTAGGACATCGCCATGTTAAAGTGACTGACAAGTCACCTTCATATGAAGTGTTAGAACTATAACTAGTCCCTACCAATTTAGAACTGTCAGTTGGCAAGTTTGGTGTTAGTTCTCTTTCCCCTAAGTTAGTTTGTGCTTGAAATTATTCAACAAACAATAACAACTTATCATGTTCGGGTGTTTTTTTTTTTCTCAAAATACTTAAGACTTGTATTATAGTGTGAAACTGCCTTAAGTAGTACTACATATTTGCATGTAATACAAACATGTGGAATGTAACGAAAAGTGGAAATCACAGAATTTGAATTATGCTTATGTATGTGTTATACACATTGTGTGTATGATTTGCTAAGAAAAAAGAAAATGTTTTTTGTTGCACGGATAATAGGGGTATGAAAAAACGAGTCACGAATAATAATAATGGAGCTAAAAACACGGATTATAAAGATTTCAAAACAACGCGAGCAGCATTCCGGTAAATATGTAGATGTAGCCAGTTAATAGAGATCCAGATAAAAAAGATTAAGCTGCTACCATCTAAGTGCAATGAATGTTTTGCTGGGGCGTAGATTTTGCTATTATATGTACTTGTATTTCCACTAGAATGTAGCTGTAGTGCACAGTGAAAAAAAAAATTTAAATAATTTTAGATTTTGTAATTGTTAGTTCGATTGAAATACAATTTCATGTGGCCACTAAGTACTTGTATTTAAGTTTAAGTTTTGGATCTAGGGTCTATAGATATATCAGGTGGGCCGCCATAGGTTCCTAAAGTAGGACACTTTGGGTATTACAAAAATTAAAGCCGATAAAAAATTCTTAATCTTAACCTAATTTATAAAATTGTGTTCTGCGTACATAGCTTAGCTCTTATAGTTTACAAAATATCCTACATTGAAAGTTGAAATTAGCTCTTTCTAATATTTTGCAAATATAAGTTTTAACTTTGTACCGATTTCTTTGAAATATTTGAATTATCAGACAATCGATAAATGTTCTACAGAAAGAATTCCAATATTGAGCATTATTTCCATTTTTTAGCAAAATATCCCTTTGCACAGAAAAAAAATTTTCACCAATTAAAGCATTTATCAAAAAAAAATCAGTTTAAATTAAAAATTTAATCAAGTGAATCAAACCTTTAATTAAGTGAATTAAACGTTAAATCAAATTTATTAAACGTTAAATTAATAATATTAATTTGCACCAGTAAAGAAATTAATAATATCAATTAAACGTTTTATTCACTTGATTAAACGTTTAATTCAGTTGATTAAATTTTTAATTAAAACTGAATAATTAATTAATAATATTAATTTGCACCAGTAAAGAAATTAATAATATCAATTAAACGTTTAATTCACTTGATTAAACGTTTAATTCACTTGATTAAATTTTTAATCAAAACTGATTAATTAATTAATAATATTAATTTGCACTAGTAAAGAAATTAATAATATCAATTAAACGTTTAATTCATTTGATTAAACGTTTAATTCACTTGATTAAATTTTTAATAAAAACTGATTAATTAATTAATAATACTTATTTGCACCAGTAAAGAAATTAATAATAGCAGTTAAACGTTTAATTCACTTGAATAAACGTTTAATTCACTTGATTAAACGTTTAATTCACGTGATTAAATTTTTAATTAAAACTGATTTTATTTTTGATTAATGCTTAAATTGTTTCAACATTTTTATCTGTGTGTGTAGCATTGAAGTAGAAATTCTCTTATGCAGAAGCGTTAATTTTCTTGGGGCTTCATTCAGGTCGTGTGACACCTATTTGAAAAAAAAAAAAAAATTAATGATTGGGTACTCACTAAATATTCTGCAGATTTTCTTTTCTGTTAACTTGGACATCTATCTTAAATAATTTCTACAATATATTAAAAAACTTCTGTGATCTGTTTAGTAGTTATTTGTCTTCAACGTTAATGTCTCAATGCTTTAAAGCATCTAAAACATTTATAGGCAGTTTCTTTATTTCTCAGCACGCGCGTTAAGACAAGAAAATGTAATAAAGTTTATTTAAGTACTACTTGATTTTGAGTAGATTTTGCCAAAATTTAGTCACCAACTAGATACTTTATAAGGTGTAGGATCAATATTGTGGAACTTTTAAACGGAAGGACAAAGTTATATATACCCTCTTACCTTCGGTGAAGGGTATAAAAAGACTCATAGTGCTCGTACGGTGAGAGATAACCCAAGAACTCTAAGAGTATATTGTTCCGTTCTGTTTTGTGTGCTTTACGTGAAAGTTTAACCGTCATGGAAAACGTAAAAGAAAAAGTTCAAAATATTAAGAATAAATTATTTATTGATAAACTTAACAAAGTTTTTAAGCGAAATATTAGGGCACAACTATAATATGCATGGGCCTTTGGTCTTCAAACGTTGACCAAGTTGAAAAACAACACATGTACATACACATATTAAAGGGTTGACCCTTTAACCACTAACACCGTCTACAGACGGTCATCACAAAATTCTAGTTTTTATAAATTCTGTGATTCCCCCACTAAAACAGTCAAAGACATTCTTATAAAGCATAAAATTACTTAGCCAGCAGTGTTAATTTGAACATCGTCGCGGTGTTAGTTGAAAAGAAATGTTAATTTTCAAATAGATTTTGCTGAGAAAGAACTAACTATGTACGCGTTTCGTTTACAAATTGCTAAAGCCTAGATTACACTATCTCACAAGTCTTACGTATTCCATTATACTTTGTGAGATAGAAATCTAATGAGTTTTGTTGCGACTGTCAAAAAATCTAATGTAACATGACAGTTTGTGTTCACACCATCACACAAAGTATAAACACTTACACATGAAATAAAATGCAACCCTGATCCAATGAAAAGTATTATTGTTTAGAAATTTTTCAAAAAACGATGAAGTCGTATGGGATGTCAAACTTTTTTCTTAATACTTGTCATTTTCGTGACACATTGCATTCACACTATCACACTTTGTCATATTACTTGAGTTTTTGACATGTATTAATACAAAGTATAATAGTGTAATCTAGCCTTAAGGAACTGTGTATTTCGACTGAAAAACGGAATATCGGTCGTCCTTCTTCTGGCGAAGAGCCAGCTGTAATCAGCTCTGTTGGAAAGAATACAATTTATCCTCCTGTGAGCTTGAGATATTATAAAATTTACCATTTTCCTGAATGGGGTTCAGACAAGTCATGTTAACATTGCAAAAAGTCAGATGCACAACCGTTTTGTGCAAAATTCGAGATTCATTTATGTTTTTCACACACAGAAAAAAATCAAGTTAAAAACGTCGAAAACAAGGTTGATTTAAATTTTTTCGGTGGTGATTTTGCTTCATACGGGTTTCATGTTAATTCAACCTGATTTTACAATAACTGCGAACAACATTTTTTTCTTTTGATAATTCATGTTAATTTAACATTGCAGTAAAGTTAGAGCAAAATGTAATTTATATTGAAATAACAATCGGAATCACGTTGAATGAAAGTTATTTCCAGTTGAAACAACGTGAATTTCATGTAGAATCAAATGGGTTTGAGTGTATTTTAACAGTGTGAAGAAGCTTCAGACAACATTTGCATTTATGTAAGAATAATTCAAAACCCTGTAACACATGTTTCACTTATTTTGTATTCTCCTTTGTTAACAGAAGCATCAGCAGAATCGCCCGATATGGTCATCATTCTACTTTGAAAACTTGATGTACTATTTAAATAAACAATTTTAATTAAAAGAATACGGGAATTGTCTTCTTTTTATAACATATTTTAAAAGTGAAAATAAAAAATGTACATAATTAAGTAGGTATGCATGTTAATTTAACAAGATAAACTTTTGATTTTAATACAAAACAGGTTTTTATGGGTTCAATATTGAATCCAGATTTATTTATATTTTAATATTTTTTATTTTTTATTTTTTTAACAGTGAATAATATTAAATAAACGTAATTTAAGGTTATTTTGATATTTTTTATTAAAAATTAATATGATATAATGATAAATTTAAGTAAAGGGCATAATTTTTCTGAAATTTAACATGATTCTCAATCAACATTTTTCCATGTTAATTTTACATGGGTATTTTTTTCTGTGTGCAGAAGCAAAAAACTGCTTTACAAAATACCATATTGATGCGTAATTAATTGTACACTCATAAAATTATTACAGTAACTGATTGTAGGTTATTAAATTCGTTTTCGGTACTTTTAAAATTGAATAAAAATATAGTTATTTTACAAATAAATTTATTTTTCAACATTTATGTTTGTTATTAAAAAAACAAACTACCAAAAAATAATGTTTTCCGTATTTTTTTTTTGTTAATTTGTTTGAGTTTTATCGGTTAAAATATATTTTTTAAAAGTAAAAACTATTCAATTTTAACGAATATGATGTTCAATAAATAAAAAACTTAGAAATTACTGAAAAAATCATTTGTTTTAAATGAAATGTAAATGATCCGTTTTTTAAATGAATTTTAATTTGTTTCAAATGAATTTTCGTTTGAATTTAACTACATAATATTTTGAGTGTATGTTACTTTTAATAAATAATTTTAAATAGTACTGCATTTTTCTCACCTACTGCGTTTAAAAAGAATTTTTTCAGCAAACGGACCTTAAATTCGTGTTTTCAACCTCTAAATGCACCCTAAAATCAAAATTATTAAAATCCAATAATTCGTATTTGATGTTCAGTGGTAAAAGGGTTAATGAAAGGGGAACCGATTCATATACATATTGACACTCTATAGCCATGGAAACTACTATTATTTAAGTACGCGCCTATAACACCGTGGCTTTTGTGTGACAGCCGAAGATCATTTCAATTGGAAACCTTGAAAAAATTAATGATTTTACTTTGTAATAAGCATTTCTTCAAATAAAACTAATACAAAAAGTTTTAGTTTGTGTTTTTCATGCGCATATTTTTGGGCATATTTTTAAGTTCTTGTCGGTATATTTGAATGAATATTTTAAAAATTTTGATCATATTTAAACTTGCCATGATAATTAGGCTATTTTATTGTAACGGACTTAATGCAAAGAATCCTTGAATTAAAATTTAATTATTGAAGAGAACACCTTATTAGTCTTTTGTTTATTAGACAATTCAATGAAATTCACCCACTGTGCAACATGGACAATTTTAAACTTATTTGCATTTTGATTTTTTTTCTCTGGTTGTTTTTTTATTTTATATTAAAACAAAAGCAAGGAAAAATCAACAATAATAAGATTCCACTCAGTAAGAAATAATTCTACAAAAAACACTCATATACATACATACCTAAGTACATACACATATCATTACCAGGGCTCTCAGATTTTTTTCACCTTCATCGCCCAATAGTATGTGTGTCGAAAATCGCCAGAAATCCCCAAAATTTTATTTGTTAGATTTTTGATAAAAAAAAACTTCGCTAAAAATCGTTACTTGGAAAAGTTTTATATAAAAAAGTAAAGAAGATTAATTTTGCCTTTATTGAAATGTTCTAATTTAGAACTTCTAAATTTAGCTTAATTCAATAAAAAATCGGCAAATATGGCAGGCCTGATTACAACAGTAAGTTCATGAGAATACGGGAGAGAAGGAGTAAAGACAATACGTTTTCGCAAGAAAACCAAAACACCGCCATTTTGTATGCAATTTCTAGCTAAACAAAAACTACTATATGTTTGTGTGTTTGGAATCCTTTGGATATTAGTTTGCTCTGGGGGAATTGCATTCCAAGAAATTTACTCAGAGCATCGAACATTCCAATCATCAATCTTTTTCCCTCTGCTCAGTAGAGTCTACTACCACATAAACAAATGCAATTTTGTTGTTGCAATATCCATACATAAATTCAAACAAGGTTTGGTTGTTTGCATGACTATACTAAAAGCAGAAAAAAACAGAAAAAACAACAGCAACATGTAGGTAGGTACACACAGAAAAAAATCAATGTAAATTCGTTCAAAACAAGGTTGATTTTACATTTTTCAGTAGTGATTTTGCTTCATTGTTGTTTCATGTTAATTTAACATGATTTTACAATTACTTGCGAACAACATTTTTTTCTTTTAAAATAACTATAATTCATGTTAATTTAACATTGCAGTAAAGTTAGAGCAAAATGTAATTAATATTGAAATAACAATCCGAATCACGTTGAATGAAAGTTATTTAAAGTTGAAACAACGTGAATTTCATGTAGAATCAAATTGGTTGGAGTTGATATAACAGTGTGAAGACAACATATGCATTTATTTAAGAATAATTTAAAGCACTTACCCCTGTAACACATTTTTCACTTATTTTGTATCTCCTTTGTTAACAGAAGCATCAGCAGAATGGCCCGATATCGTTTTCGTCATCATTCTACTTTGAAAACTTGATGTACTATTTAACTAAACTAGATGACCCGTGTGAATATTTCGCATCGTTAGTTGTAATTTTTGTAACATAAAATGAAAGTAATTAATAGAAATTTTAGTAACTTCAATACATTTTAAAATATAATTTTTATCAATGAAAATATTAATTTTTCAATTTCTAATTATTTTTCGTCATTAGTGTTAGAAATAAGCTTTAAAATGAGATATCATTCTTTAAATTTGATGCGGTGGTATGGGAGATACTTGCAACCGACAAAAAAAAGTGCTTTAGAAATAATATATATGATAATTTGAATTAAAAGAATACGGGAATTGTCTTCTTTTTATAACATATTTTAAACATGAAAATAAAAAGATGTACATACTTAAGTGTGTATTAAGGCGACCAGATTTTGAAAATAAAAATAGAGGACATAAAGAAAAAAAGTAAAAAAATTTTTTGACTTCAAGATTTTTTTACATATTTTACAGACAAATTTATATTCCCATATTAATAAATGTAAAGAAGATTTAAAAAGAATTGCATATCGTCGGCTTAATATGCAGACCTGCGAAATCCACTTTTTAAGTAAATTGAGATTTGATGCCGTGTGGTAGAGAAATATATGCCTCGACGATCAGCATGTAGTTATTCTTCAATTTGAGTCTTGAAGTGTGTCAAATCAACTATATTTTTGGTTCTCCTCTCAAGCAGTAAATAGGAAAAATGAAAAGATTTTCCTGTAAAATTTGTTGAAAGGGAGTTAGCAGGTTTGCATATTAAGCCGACGATGTATAAAAATTTACATATACTTAAGTAAAATTGGTTACAAAAAAGAAACAACTAAACTTTAATAATCATTGCAAACAATTATTCAAAATTTTATACTGCAAGTGTATAAGAGTCCAGTAGGAGTATGAACAGAACAAGCATGGCACAACATTTTCCATACGATTGCACAGAAAAAAACCGTTGATCACCGTGAAATAAAATTTTTATTTTAATTTATAAAAATAAAAGCAAATATTGGTCATGCTTTTAAAAATAAAGAGGACAATGATGACGGATTATGAAAAAAAGATGATAAAAGAGGACACAAATTTTATAGAGGACAGTCAGTTAAAAAAGAGGATTGTCCTCTAAAAAAGAGTACGTATGGTCACCTTATGTGTATGCATGTTAATTTAACAAGATAAACTTTTGATTTAAATATAAAACAGGTTTTTATGGATTCAATATTGAAGAATGTTATTTTAACAGTGAATAATATTAAATAAACGTGATTTAAGGTTATTTTAATATTTTTCATTTAAAATTAATATGAAATAATGATAAATTTAAATAAAGGGCATACTTTTGCAGAAATTTACCATGATTCTCAATCAACATTTCGCAATGTTATTTTAACATTGGTATTTTTTTCTGTGTGTATGTAGTAATAATACCGGAAAAAAGAGAGAAAGTAGAAAAAAAAACAAAATGAAATTATATTTTTGCAGTATCAGCAAATCTAACTAATGAAAGGTGAAATTACATTTCCACTGACTAATGAAAACAAAAAAAAAAAAAAAAACAAATAACAAAATCAACAACAAGAATACAAGTGAAATAACAATTATTAGCAACATTGTGTAAAATAGACAATCATTGCATGAGAGTATGTAAGAATTCTAGATGATTGCTTGAAATAAAACGAGTATGAATGCTAATGCGTATTTAAAATTGAATAATATATTCGGCTGTAGCGAATCCTTGATACCCTTTACCAAGCATAAGAATAAAATAAATTGAGAAATTCATAAATAAGTAGGAACCTGGCTTTTCATTAGGACTTTAAGGCAATTATAAACGAATTTTTTAGTATTTTAAGTCATAATTTTTCTTAAAGTGACTCAACTCAAAATTTTAATTTTTCGAGTTAATTGTTAAAAAAAATTAACAATACAGTTGTTTATTTATAAAAAAAAAATATCAGTTTATTTTGTTGTTGTTAACTGATGCTAAAAAAAAGTTATGTCTTGCTTTTTGTTTCAATTGGTATAAAGTTTCAATTTAGTAAAGTGACTTACACAGAAAAAATTATTGCCGAATTATTTTCAAACAAACGCTTGTTTGAAATTTTTTTTGATTTCTACAAATTTTTTTACTGATTCAATCAATATTTTTGTTTGATTTTTATTTAACCAACAAAAATGTGGACAACTCTTCAAAAATATAATAAACGCGCTATTGGTTTCAAGTTTTCATAATTTTGTATGAAATATTTAATGCTCTTTAATGTTGTCGTCCTTTTGCATTTTTTTTTATTGATTGTAAGCAACACTTCTTTATGATAAATATAAGAACTACAACAAAAAACACATGCAGTCTATTTTTGGACGCTTTAAAAAAATACAGCAATAAGAAAATAAAATAGCGTGACGAGGTTTGTAGTAAAAAACAACAAAAACAATAGCAGGTAAAAAAAACGTTTCATTTGTTTTAAACAACAGAAATGACAACATTATAAGAAACAAAATAAATTTTTGGTTGGTTTCAAAGTTGGTAAAAAAAAACAAAATCCCGTATTCAATTTTTTCAAACAGTTTGTTTAAATACATCAAATACAAAAATAGAGTGATGACGAATAACATATCGAGTCGGTCTGCCGCCGTTTTTGGTTACATTTCTTCTTCATTAGCAAAGGAAAGGATGCAGCAAAAGTGAGTGACGAAGAAAAACATTGTGTGTATAAATAAGACTTCGTTCAAAAATTATTCCAACAAAAAAATGTGTCTCAAAGCCAGCCGGCTGCTCTGCTCTGCTTCATCTTCACCAACAGTGCTTGCTTGTGTGCGCGTCATTGCTTGTTCCAAAACTTTTTTGTTTGATTCAGCAAAATTATTTGTTTAAAATTTATATGAATTTCAGTAAACATTTTGTTTGATTCTGTAAAATTATTTGTTTGAAAAAATCGGCGTTTTTTTTCAATAAACAAAATGCAAATAAATTGTTTGAATATGCGAATTTGTTTGTAGGACCGATTTCAGACAAAAAATTGTTTGATTCTACAAATTTTTTGTTTGAATTGAAAAAATAATTTTTTCTGTGTACATACATATATCTACATAGTTGTGTCAAAAATATAATGGAAGTAGATCTCTACTGCTAAGTGCTTAATAGTAAAGCCCTGCAGGAATGCATTTGAACCTCGTTTCAAGACATTCGTTTGTTTTTTAAACGCCCTTTTGCGCGAAATTAACGTACATATAGGTACATATACCAATTTTTTTTAAATTGAGTTTTTGATGCAATCTTGTTCTACATTCAAAGAGACGTCCACTTCGTTGCTCCAAAAATTGAATATAATTTTCATTTTGATATGCAAGTGCAAGTGATAGCAGAGAAAAGTAGAAAAATTGCTCTCCTGTAAAATTTGGTTTTTGTAACATACGATAATTTCGCGCAAAGGGGTCGATATTGTGAAAAACACATAAAGCACAAAAAAATATAAACATACAAATGCAAATGGATCCCTAAAGATAATATTGGACTACGTGGTCCATTGTGGCTTAAATGGACTACTTACAGCATGGTCCAATGTACTGTAGTATGCACCATGTTATAAGAAATTAACATGCAGTGCTGCCAACAGCTGCATGATGTATACTTTTCTATAGTTTACAGTATTACACACTGGTAGCCCTGATGGTGTCCATTATTAATTGTTTATTTAAAAGCGAAAGTTTGTGAAATTTGTGGAAAAATAATAGTTAATAATAGCAATAATAGACTACAGTACACACCATAAAAAGCGATTAGTAAAAACTGAAAGAGAAAAATGCTTAAACTATCCCTTAAGTGTACTCCATACTGTAGAAACATGGAGTACTTTTAAAAATAACCCATTGTAGTACTCCATGGAGTAGTTTAGGGACTACTTCGGTGGGCTATATGGTCCCCTCCTAAGACATCGCAATGTTAAGTGGACCACCTTTTACCCATATATTTGGAGTAGTTTTGGAGTACTCCTACTCCTTTATGGACTACTCTTTACATGCATGTATGGACAAGTCTCGTTATCTGCAGGTATTTTAATTAGTGTGTTATAAACGACCAAATACGAAGTGTAAAGAGTACGGAATATACTCCACACAACAACGAACCAAAAAAATCACACTAACTATACCAAATCACACCAAACAATAGTAATTCTCTTTTATACTCTTTTATAACGTACGTGTGCACAAACATTGAAGAGAATTTAACAACATTAACAACAAAATTCATACAACGCATCATTATACATTGCGTTGATGTGTTTAAACCAAACAACTGCTTAACACTTTGAAACCAACTACTGTTTTTACATTGATTTAGTTTTTCATAATGTATCATTCGAACTGATTAAGAAAAAAAAAACAGTATTTGACACAACAATAACTTGGTGTAAAGAACTGTGAAAAAGAAACAAATGCATTCGTGCAGGGCTTTACTAAATAGTCGAATTGTAACACTTTTGATAAAATAAATCTTTGTTAGAGTTTTTAATAATAAGACTTCTTGTTTCACTTTAGAATTCGGCAAAAGTGTCAAAACTCGTAAAGACTTCAGCAAAAGTGACATAACTTAAAATAATTCGCTAACTTGTGCAAATAATACATCATCAAAACTGACACAACTGAAAATTGTTCTTTATTTAGTGTATAAATATCTTAAAAAAAAAACTTTTAGATTATATTCTGCATGGACTTTCTACAAAATGGTCCAAAATTTTGTTTTTAACTATTTCTTTTTAGATTAAAAACGGGTTTTTTTTTTTGATTTCTGAAAAATTAAGTTTTTTGAGTTGAGTCACTTTTGAACGAAGTGTGCGATATTTTGACAACTTGCAGAGAGGGATGAATAGCATTATTGTGGAAAAATTTATCATTCAAAGTTGGCACCGAACATTATATTGACTAAATTAAGAAAAATTATGGAGTTTCATCAAAATTAAACACCCACACCTCCCATACATCTTCTATATATATAAAAATAAGTCCGTATATGTACGTCGCCGAACTACTCATAAACGCGTCGTGCGATTTCAACCAAACTTATACACTACGTAGGCAGTGGCCCATATATGGTTTATATGACGTTTGGTTGAAATCCGATAACGCATGTGTGTGCGGTGCGTATGTGAAGTGAGTGTGTTTTTGCCGCAGGAAAACCAACTTTATTAAAAACAAGTGTGTTTCTTTTCTTATTTTGTTTTGCCGTGCGAAGCAGGCAACGGGCCCGCTAGTTCCAAATAAATTTTTTCGCATAAAACTGTTCCTATTCAAGCCAAACTCTTCGAATTGCGGTGCATACACTTTCTATAATAAACAAAATATTTCATGTTTGTGTTTCATTAATATCGGTCCCGCCCACCTCCCATACAATACAAATCATATTTTTTGCATTAAAATGTTCCTATTCAAAGCAAAAATCTTCAAATTTGGTGCATACACTCTCTAGAAAAAACATAATGTTAATGCCAAGTTTCATCAATAGCAGTCACGCCCACTTCCCTTACAAAACAAATGCAGTAGCCGCTCGCTTATATGAACAAATTAAGAAAGGGCCTGTTCACTAATTGGAAAAGTTCACATAATCGAGACAATATAAAATAAGTATGTATTTCAAATCAACTTTAATATGTGTACATACTTAACCTATATTAAGTTTTTATTTTATATTAGTTTGTTAATTAGTTGTACATGAAAGTAGTCGGTTATATTTTTATTTTTTTTTTTTTTTTTGCTTTAAAAGATTTCTGTAATGCCTTGTCCCTGCATTTTCACAATGCCAAATATCATTTTCAGATATATTATTTTCACTCCAAGCAATAACTTTACAAACACCAAACATCTTATAAATGTTCCTTTGCATTCGTATATATGTACACATTTACTAGCTTATTTCGGGGAAGAACAGATTTATAATAAAGAGTGTTTTTCATTGAGTGACATAAGTTTAAATCATAATAAAACAAGGAAATATATTTTTAATATCAATGAAACGGGCTTTATTGGAAAGAAAATTTAATGAAATTTATGCTACGTTCACACTTGGGTTTTTAAACGCGTTTAAGCAAAATGTTGATTTAGCTAATCAAAGCCGTTCACATTATATTTGAGATGATTAAGATGACAGATGATTAAGAAAAAAAAACACACAACAAACACACACAAAAAAATCAAACAAATTTATATTTCTTTAAAGTATTAAAAATTGATAAAAACACTTTTATAAAGTTATCAGAAGATTATTTTAATCATTTTTATGATGAAAATTTATTAATTATTTAAGGAAAAAAATAAAAACATTAAGCAGAAATCTTGGCCGGTTGTACACGACATGTTGGCGATTCTACATTATTAGGTATGTTCAGTGGATTCTATGTGGTTTATGAAGTGATTTAGTTGTAATCATGTCGATTTGAAGTGATTAACAAATCACTTCAATGTATGGGTAATCATCTCGATTTTGAAGTGATTAGAGCTTAATCACGTTCGAGCTGCTTAAACCAGTGTGCGAAAATAAACAGTACATTATTTAGCGTTCGGCTCACACACCGAAGAACGATATCTATTTTTTTAGTGTTTGTGTAAACATACACAAACCTTAATACTGTTCGTAACTATTTCGGTTCTTCGTTAAAAAACAGAACAATTGTAGTGATACTGTAGAAAAACATTATATTTTAATGTTCTATAATGTTTTTTTCGTGTGTGTATTTTGTTTTTGTAAAAAATGTTTGGTTTTTTTTTATCAGCAAAAAGCGACGAACATTAACGAGCCGAACCGAACACATTGAAGTTCGTGGATTTTCAAAAAAACCGAACGGAATTTAATGTTCTCATCATTTGTTGAGTATGATGAAAACAGCATTATTTTTGTGTACGAAAGATGACAAACAGGGAAACGTTATTTTTTTTTAATGAATTTCTACACAAACACTATTAGCGTTTGTGTTTTCCACAAATCTACCGAACCGAACATTAAAGAACGATATTTAGTGTTTATTTTCGAACACTGGCTTAAACGCGTTTAAGAACTCAAGTGTGAACATAGTATTAAATATGATTTCTGTCATGTGGCTGGCGTGTAGAAATGTCAAATATTTGCGCGTTGCTCGACAAGTCGATTCATAATGAAATTGCAAAGCAAACTTAACAAAAAGCAACTATCAGCTGTTAAGTGGGTGCTCAAATGTAGCAGTGATGCCAACTCAAAGTTGTGATACTCTAAAAAACTCCCTTTACAACAAATAGTTTCAACGGTTGCAAGTTGTTCATATAGTAGAGATAGTTCGTGTTCACTCTTTAGAACCTATTGTGTAAAAATTTTGTTGTTCACTATTCTGGATGTTCATATAACTGGGTATTCATATAACCGAGCTTCTACTGTAAATTGTTTGGCACAAAAATTTTCCTATTTAAGCAAAACTCTTCAAATTTAGTACATATGGTGCATACACTATCTAGATTAAACAAAATATGAATGCCAAGTTTTATCATTATCAACCACGCCAATGGGCAGGATTTCCCATACAACCCAAATCCAATTTTTTCGATAAAACTTTTGCTATTCAAGCAAAACTCTGCAAATTTGGTACACAAACTTTCTAGAATAAACAAAAGAAGCTAATTTCATCGACATCATCCACGAACACCGCCCATATACAAGTAAAATACAAAATGAATCCAAAATAATAAAATATTTCATTGTTCAACTATTTATCATTTCTTTAACTGCATTTTGAGGTTGTCGTCTTATACCTACTACTTATATACGAATCAGATGATGCAAACAAACGATGCAAAACATCAGAATTTGTTGTAGTAGTTCTTTTGCACTTTCTGGAAAGTATTAATCTGCACTTCCTGTTATCATTATTACGTGCTACTTCTGCTTTCACGGAGAGCATGTCAATTGGGAGTACTGCTGCATCAAAAAATTTCTTTTCATGTTTTAGTATTTTATGAACATTAACAGACATGAAGTATTTGATGTTTTTTTTTTTAACAAATATAAAAACTAAATTCCTCGCAAATTTTTCAGTTTATCAATAGTATGAAATGGGAATTTAGCACATTTAAACGAAATCTTGTTAATTAATTTTTTGAATCCCAAGAAAAACTTTGATTTAAGTTTACTTTTACTTTCTCAAATTTTTTTATCAATTCAAATGTTTGAATTATTTAAATCGGGTGCTCCGGGGTGCTGAACTAGACTATCAGTGCGAGCGTTGTGGTTTCGATTTCCGCCAGAGACTCTGGTCTGCTTCACTACAACGGGCTGAAGGTCTGAGTTACTATTATTCGTAATTTGTAATTGCGTTTGTAAATTTTATTAAATAAATAAATATTATTTTAAGTTAAATAAACTAATAGCCTTCAAAGTTAAAATTGAAAGAGGAATTTGAGCAAATACTTTAAAGATTTTTAGAATGGATTTCTGTAATGTCACTTTTTTATTAAAAAGACTCAAAATTGTAAGATATGGAAAAATGTTTTTTTTTTTTTTTTTTGATGGCGTTTATTAACTTGTCTTTAGGTGATGTCAAAAACGGACAACATTTTTGAGGTGTTTTCCAAATCTCAAATTTCAAATTTGAAAAAATTTTCTTTAACAAAATCGAAAAAATTCAGATTTTCCATCCAGTGACTTGTTTAAAACATCTTAACTATGTTCACACTTGGGTTCTTAAACGCGTTTAAGCAGCTCGAACGTGATTAAGCTCTAATCACTTTAAAATCGAGATGATTACCCATACATTGAAGTGATTTGTTAATCACTTCAAATTGACATGATTACAACTAAATCACTTCATAAACCACATAGAATCCACTGAACATACCTCAAACTGTGTGTAATGTAGAATCGCCAACATGATAGTGTACAACCGGCCACGATTTCTGCTTAATGTTTTATTTTTTTCCTTGAATAATTAATAAATTTTCACAATTTCATCATTCAAATGATTAAAATAATCTTCTGATAACTTTATAAAAGCATTTTTATCCATTTTTAATACTTTAAATAAATATAAATTGTTTGTTGTGTTTTTTTTTCTTAATCATCTGTCATCTTAATCATCTCAAATGTAGTGTGAACGGCCTTGATTAACTTAATCAACATTTTGCTTAAACGCCTTTAAAACCCCAAATGTGAACATAGCATTAGAGAATAAAAATAAAAAGTTTTAAAAATATCCCCCGGTACACTTGGGTAGGGTAACGATTTGATTTTCAAGGATTTCGAGAATAATTTTTTTTTTTTTTTTTGCAGAATATTGATCATTAGGATAATGTTTATATCGATCCCTTGCCGCAGAAAAAGCTTAAGCGACATTATTTTCAATTTTCAATTTTTCATTTTTCGTTTTTTTATTAGATTACTTTACTGGCAACACTTGCATCATCTCCTAAAAAATCATGGTCACATAATGTACCGTAACGATTTTATAGCAAAAACTATTTTTTCTCAAGCGACAGCCTTCATACAAAATTTTTATGAAATGAAATAAAAAAAACCCCTTCTCCTGTAAAATTTTGTTTTTGTCGCTTAAGGTAGAAGTACATAACACGCGTTAGTGCGCGCGCGCTCTGTCGTCTTCTGTCAAAAAAAGTTAAGCTAGTGTGTTTTCATAGAACAAGCTACATGCAAAATATTTTGACGCGCTTGCGACAGAAAGTTGGTTAACTTTGAACTTTTTAACGCGTTGTGTGTTTTTGACAAGTAATCAGCTGACAATATTATATTTATTTCTGAATCATGAAAGAAAAACTTATTGAAGAGCTTAAAAAACATACAATATTTATATAAAAAGAATAAATTAAATAAAATAACAAAATCTTGATATACTTTCGAACCCGTTTTTAATGCACAAATAAGTAAACAAATAAAAAACAGCTGACAGGAATGGCTTTTGTAACGCCTGTTGTGTAACTTGCAGTTTTTGACGCGTTAAAGTTTATAAACTCACGATACTTGTCGACGAACTAACGCGTGTTATGTACTTCCACCTTTAGGTTTTTTTGCGGTTATGGCCCGATATATTCTTATTAAGTTCTACTTAATGCGCATTCAATCAATTCAGTGTTCAATGACACACACTACAAATCGCACTACGTTCAAGGTTAAATGACAAGGTCTAAGGTCAATTTTTGTCGGAAGTTTGGAATTTTTCATAAAATTAACCCATTAACCGCCAAAATAAAACCAGAAGCGATAGTTAACAAAAAAGTTTATAATTTTATTCATTGCATACAAAATTAATATAAAAGTATAAAAAAATTAAAGAAAATAATAAGTGGGTGGAGTAGGGCAGGTGTACTCAACTGAGTGCAGCGGCGGGTTACAGGTGAAAAGTTTCAAAACAAATTTTTTTGAATGCATAATGTTTTTAAACATTTCTTGCATTGCCAGCGAACTCTTGCATGAAATAAAACTCATCTTAATTGTTTTTCTATCTTTTTTTGGGTAGTGACTTGCCTATACCATCTTAAGGTAAACCTAGGACCAATGAAAATTAAAGTCGAGCTTTTTTGCGCGTTTTGGTGCAATGTAACGCCGAAATAAGAGTTGATCCATGCTATCGTTATGACTCATTACCAGGGCAAGGAAGTTCATCCACTTAAAATCGCAAAATATGCGCATAAAACATGCACTAAAAATCGTAAAATATGCAAAAATAAAAGTAAAAAATATGAATTAAAAATACATTTATTTAACCATACTTAACAAAAAAAAAAAACACAAATACATTTCATTAAGTTTTAAAAACTTAAAACATAGTTTTAAAAGTACACGCACAGAAAAAATATGGTTGGGCATGGTTACGGCAACAACACTATTGTTATTTTTATTTAATATCAACAATATTATAGTTACTGTAAACACATCAATGTTTATCGCAATTATGAATTTGAGTATTGTTGACCGAAAAATAATTATTTTTCTAACAACTAAATTATGATAACTTTCTAAACATATTACATTTCTCACAACCATATCATGATATTAAGTAGCCATAACATGATAACTTTCTATACATTTATCATATTATGTTAAAGATGCAATCAAACTATTTTTACTCTAATCATATTATATTAGCGTCATTTGTAAAATAATTTTGAAGCAGTTGTGTCGTTTTTTTATTTGTGAGCGGTTAAACAATTAAAAGATAAAATTCCTTAAAAAAATAAGTCTAAAGAAATTTAAAAATTAATATATTAGCGGAGTACATTCAAGTATTAGTGATGTAAAAGTGCAAATGCAAAATATCATAGTTTTTTTGTAAAATCCAACAACAAAACACACAGAGATTTCGTTATATTTTATAAAAGTGCTACGATATTTCTGTGGTTTTCATGGGCAACCGCATATGTCTTAAAACAAATTGTTCAGGAAAGCCGAAAACCATTCTAGATCAAACTATGGGCTAGGTATTGCACATTTTAAACTTTGTCACTATGTTAAAAAATCGGAATTGATCCGTCTTTTTTCAAAAAAATTTAAAGAGCGTTCAAAATTAGGCAATATGGCATCAACATCTTAAAATCGAAAAAATGGACACGCGGTTGCCCACGAAAACCCCAGATTTTTCATTTGCTCTTTTGCAAGCCTTATATTGAACTCCGCTATTTGATTAACATTAAGAAAAATTGTAAAAAGCCACAAAATAAAAAATCGATGCAAAAATATTTTAATTTATTTTGTATTTTTATGACAGCTATGAAAGGTGCTGTATCATAATATGATTGCTTCTAAATTTATTATGATTAACATGATGATAATATGATTACTTCTTAGCTTATTATGATTAACATGACAATAATATGATGAATTTCTTAGCTTATTATGATTAACATGACAATAATTTGATTTCTTCTTAACTTAGTATGATTAACAGAATAATAATATGATTAAGGGAAAAATATTATGATGACATATTACGAGTATATTTAGTCATAATATGATTCAATAATAATCTTAATATGGTGACTACAATCATAATTCTTATCATAATATGTTGCTCTTAGAATATGTTTACCACAACCATGTTTTTTCTTTGCGTGTAAGCGGTTAAACAATTAAAAGATAAAATTCCATAAAAAAAAATAAGTTTAAAGAGATTAAAATTAAAATATTAGCGGAGTTCATTCAAGTATTAGTGATGTAATAGTGCAAATGCAAAATATCATAGTTTTTTGTAAAATCCAACAACAAAACACACAGAGATTTCGTTATATTTTATAAAAGTGCTACGATATTTCATCAACATCATAAAATCGAAAAAATGGACACACAACCCCATATTTTTCATTTGCTCTTTTGCAAGCCTTATATTGAACTCCGCTATTGTATTAACATTAAGATAAATTGTAAAAAGCCACAAAAATCGATGCAAAATATTTTAATTTATTTTGTATTTTTATGACAGCTATGAAAGGTGCTGTACCATAATATGATTGCTTCTAAATTTATTATGATTAACATGATGATAATATGATTACTTCTTAGCTTATTATGATTAACATGACAATAATATGATTAATTTCTTAGCTTATTATGATTAACTTGACAATAATTTGATTACTTCTTAACTTAGTATGTTAATCATAATAATAAGAATAATAATATAATCAAGGGAAAAATATTTTGATGTAATAGCACGAGTATATTTAGTCATAATATGATTCAATAATAATCTTAATATGGTGACTACAATCATAATTCTTATCATAATATGTTGCTCTTAGAATATGGTTACCACAACAATGGTTTTTCTTTGCGTGTAGTAGTAGATAAAGATATATTTACATATATAAATAAATAAGTTTTTTTTTTAAGTTATCAAATGTAAAACTCATTCTATTTGGCCTTAAAACAGTTTTAAGCATTGAAAATGTTCGTTCGACATCAACGGATGTAATAGGTGGATATTTAAAAGTGGTCAACTCCTTTGTAGAATATTCATTATCTACATTTTTTTCTTTACTGGCAGGTAAATTAAAAATATTACCAATTTCTTTAATTTTTTTAAATCCGACATTCTTTTTTAAAACTGCGTACATTTTGGCGTTTATTTTTTCGCCGATTTGACCTTCTACTTTTCTTATTTTAATGACAGCGTCATCAATGAGTTTAACCGAGGTGTTCAATGATTTAAACCCCTGAAGTTCGGTTATTGTCTCGACTAGAAACCCATTGTTTGAGTGTATAAATTCTAATTGAGCCTTTATATTAGGTACATTTAAGATATTGTTTACTTTTTTATCACGACTGCATTATTTTCGTTAAAATTATCTACCGCATCTTTAAATTCTTCAAAATTTTTGGCATAATACTCAACTGCCTGCAACCAGGTACCCCATCTTGTTAATCATGGTTGAAATGCAAAGGTGACTTTAAAAACTTTCATGCATAGCATGAGCTTAGCATGTGACATGTAACATTTTTGAGTAAGATCCCAATAAAAAATGTTATCATTTTGCGAAGCACTAAAGGTACATTTAAAAAAATAAGCGCAGAAATATGAGCTACGCAATAAGACATACAGAAATGCAGTAAAGTAAGTGAAAGAACTCTCAACTACTTTTATTTAAAAAAAAAATAACATTTCAAGTGCTACGGCATTCCCTTCCACGAAGCAGGTTTGTAAGGGAGAATACTAAAAAATAACTGTATCCAAACCAGTGTTCGAAAATAAACACTAAATATCGTTTTTTAATGTTCGGTTCGGTAGATATGTGGAAAACACAAACGCTAGTAGTGTTTGTGTAGAAAATCATTAACAAAAATAACGTTTCCCTGTTAGTCATCTTTCGAACACAAAAATATTACTGTTTTTATCAAACTCAACAAAAGATGTGAACATTTAATTCCGTTCGGTTTTTTTTTGAACATACACAAACTTCAATGTGTTCGGTTCGGCTCGTTAATGTTCGTCCCTTTTCGCTGGTAAAAAAAACATTTTTACAAAAACAAAATACACACACGAAAAAAACATTATAGAACATTAAAATATAATGTTTGTCTACAGTATCACTACAATTTTTCTGTGTTTTAACGAAGAACCGAACATTATATATTGTTCGGTTCTTTCTTGAAATTAGTTACGAACGGTATTAAGGGTTGTGTATGTCTACACAATCATTAAAAAAATAGATATCGTTCCTGGGTGTGTGAGCCGAACGTTAAATAATGTACTGTTTATTTACGAACACTGATCCAAACATTCAGTGTGTAAAGCTTATCGTTACATATAACAATTTTTATGTGCGCTGAATAATTCGCTTTATGTGTCAAAAATGTATTGCTTCAAAGTGGGAACTCGCCATATAAAATTCATGTCTTCCGTAAGTGCAATGGAAAGCGAAACTTGTATGTTTCTCCCTTACAAACCAGCTCCATTTTTTATTGGGATATCTTAAAAAAAAGGTCAAGTAGAGCAAAATTTTATTTTTATTAAAGGATTCTAAAAGAGAAATTGAATCTTTGAAAGTTCGAGCTATTGAAGCATGATCAACCTTTTCCAACTTTACAATATTTAACAAAAATTTGTGTTTACTCTGTTCTTCTTCTGCACGCAAAGAAAAAACATGGTTGTGGTAAACATATTCTAATAGCAACATATTATGATAAGAATTATGATTGTAGTCACCATATTAAGATTATTACTGAATCATATTATGACTAAATATACTCGTACTATTACATCATAATATTTTTCCCTTGATCATATTATTATTCTGTTAATCATACTAAGTTAAGAAGTAATCAAATTATTGTCATGTTAATCATAATAAACTAAGAAATTAATCATATTATTGTCATGTTAATCATAATAAGCTAAGAAGTAATCATATTATCATCATGTTAATCATAATAAATTTAGAAGCAATCATATTATGATACAGCACCTTTCATAGCTGTCATAAAAATAGAAAATAAATTTAAATATTTTTGAATCGATTTTTAATTTTGTGGCTTTTTACAATTTTTCTTAATGTTAATCAAATAGCGGAGTTCAATATAAGGCTTGCAAAAGAGCAAATGAAAAATCTGGGGTTTTCGTGGGCAACCGCGTGTCCATTTTTTCGATTTTAAGATGTTGATGCCATATTGCCTAATTTTGAACGCTCTTTAAATTTTTTTGAAAAAAGACGGATCAATTCCGATTTTTTAACATAGTGACAAAGTTTAAAATGTGCAATACCTAGCCCATAGTTTGATCTAGAATGGTTTTCGGCTTTCCTGAACAATTTGTTTTAAGACATATGCGGTTGCCCATGAAAACCACAGAAATATCGTAGCACTTTTATAAAATATAACGAAATCTCTGTGTGTTTTGTTGTTGGATTTTACAAAAAAACTATGATATTTTGCATTTGCACTATTACATCACTAATACTTGAATGAACTCCGCTAATATTTTAATTTTTTAATTTCTTAAAACTTATTTCTTTTATGGAATTTTATCTTTTAATTGTTTAACCGCTCACAAATAAGAAAACGACACAACTTCTTCAAAATTATTTTAAAAATGGCGCTAACATAATATGATTAGAGTAAAAATAGTTTGATTGCATCTTTAACATAATATGATAAATGTATAGAAAGTTATCATGTTATGGCTATTAAATGTCATGATATGGTTGTGAGAAATATACTATGTTTAGAAAGTTATCATAATTAGTTAATGATATGTTTACAGCAACTATAATATTGTTGATATTAAATAAAAATAACAATTATTTGTGTACGACAACAATATATTGTTCCATTAAACATAGTGTTGTTGCCGTAACCATGCCCAACCATATTTTTTCTCTGCGTGTGCTTTCAATATCTTCTTCTGCATTCAAGATCCCAATTACGTAGACAACGAAACGTCCTTCAGTGTCCATTGCTTCGTCAATAGACAGCCACAAATTATGTCACTTAATTCTTTCAACAATGTATAGTGTACAACTTGGCGATACAATAAGTTTTTATAAGGGTTGTTTCCGTAGGAATGGTTTCATTGTTATATTTGTTTAAAAAAATTCTATAATTTTGGTTGATTAGCTTATATAGAGGTATATCTGCAGACACCAGATATAGTTGATTTTCTTGAAATTAAAGTTTGCGAAACGTTTTCATAAATCATAAATCTTTGTGTTTCTGGCTTTGAAGGTGCTGATTTACTTGAAATTTTTAAATGAAACGCCTTTTTTAAACTTTGCAAAAAAGTACTTTTCCCTCTATTTTGAAGACTCAAAAACACACTTATTTATGTGTAGTTTATAGAACACGAGCGCCTTACTTGTCCGTTCAAATTACATTTAAAACAAAAACAAATTTCGAAATTTCTTTTGGCATTTTTTTCCTTAAAAACAATTTATTTTATTAATACTTTTTGGATTTTAGGTCATACTTCCTAAAGCCCAAATACACTTGTCAAATGGTTGACATCAAGCTCGTGTACGTGTGATTGACATTAGAACATACATTTGCTGGATCAGCTGTCAAGCATTCATTTTGCATTTTATTTTGAAGTGACAACAACAGGAGCAAAAAATATTAAAATATAGATAAAAAGTGTAACTGTGATTACATACTTTTAACTGTGTTGCTTTTTAATAAATAAAAAAAACTTGAAGAAAAAAAGGAGAAATTTATTAAATAACATTTTTTTTCCTCCCAAACATATTTTTCTTTTCATCCGACATTTCTGTTCGGTTTGAAATCACATTTAAATTGCGTGGGTGCTTGAAGAGTAACGCCAATACATTCATCAAAATCACTCGTCAAGCATGCGTAATATCTAAATTTTTTGATTTTCCATCAAGCATCGTCGGTGTCACACATACAAACTCATTTTCGCTAATACAACCTTAATTCTGGATGGGAATTTGACCAGTGTATTTGTGCCTTTACACCGTAAATCAAAAATATTATGTTGAGTTCTATTTTTTCTTCGCCGAACATTCGCGAACAAAATGAAATGTCAAAAACTGTTTTATTGTTACTTCTACAATTATGTGCACAATTATACAAATTGTATAATTTTTGTATGTGCTACTTTTTAAAAGTAAAAGAAACAAGGTGAATTTATAATAAAATGTAGGTAATTCAGTACCAAACACCAACATGTTGTTTTTCCTCCTTGAAAATGTCGAAGTTAGCAGATTTTCCCATACTATTTTGACTGTTTGACAGCTTCAGGGCTGAAACAACTATAACCAGCTGATTCACTGACTACACCTTATAATGAATTCGCCTTGAACAGAAAAATATTTCTAAACAAAAAACTAAGAAAAGAGCAATGTTTTTTTATAAATATTACAAAATATGACGAAAAATGTGAATTTATAACAAAATATGACGAAAAATATGCATTTATATCAAAATATGCAAAAACATGTATTTAAAGCAAAATATGCACTAACAAATTGATGCCATTTTACTGGAAATATTGTGATTCGCAAAGATATTAACTTAAGGTGGGTCTCAAAGTGCCGACAACAAACATGCATTTGCATGAAGTCCCTTGCTCCCCTGCTCATTACATACAGCCGCCAAGCGTTTGCAATGGTCATGTCTATGATATACGTAAACAATGGCCACCACCATTTCTTACCACGAATAGCAATTCTGTAGAGTGAAATGGACTGGTGCAGCTCATCTACTTCCCCCATATGCTTTGTATAAGACTGAAACACCTTTGGTATATTGACATAAATTTTTTGCTGTTGTGTTGATGACCAATGTTTTACAGTTCCTAATGTCTCAATTGTGTCGTAGTTCGTTGCCATTGTACAGACGTTATTGTCTTTCCATTTTACCAATAGAATTTGATTTTGCTTGCCAAACCTATAGTCTTATGAGGCTCGCTCATAAGACTATACTTGTAAAAACTTGGTGCGATGCTTAGTCAGTCTCCATTTTTTCAAGCAATTTTTTTACTACTCTTGATTCTAAGGGATCAGTATCTGATCTGATTTTCCACAATAAAAATCGAAAGTGTAGCAATATCCGGTGGAACTAGCTGTTCCATTTCTTAACCAGTTCTGAAAGCCAAATCGTACTGGTTTTCCACGTATAAACTGCTTAGCAGAGTGATGGCCGAAATATTTTACCATCGACTCATCAATTGAAATATGCTCGTGCAATACTCCCCACTGAAGAAATTTGCTCATGACAACATCAGCTAATGGCCGAATTTTAAACATGTTGTCCCTGGTAGTGCCAGCTATGTCATTGTTAACAAGATGAAGATTTCTTTTTATATCTCGATAGCTTTGCCTAGACATAACAGTGTTGCCACAATTTTTATATGAATTCCGCCGCTGTACTCAATTGAGTACAGTGATATTTAAAATGGGATAACTTTGTAAAAGTAAATGGCAGTCCACTTTTTTTTTATATATTTTGTAAATAGAAATGCAAGCTTTTAGAATATTAAAGTAAAAAGAAATTAGCAATACAGTAAAAGCTAAAAAAGGGAAAGTCTGTGTTTATCTCGCCACACCAATTTTGTGACAGTTATTATGTATGTATGTACCCATTTTTTTTTATTATTATGATAGGGTACAGGTTTCTTTCAAGCTACAAACGCAAAAAATATTATTAAAACTTTCAAAATTTTAAAAATTACGCCTATTGTCTTGATGTACTCAAATTAGTACAGCGGCGCCAAATATCAAGGTGTGCTTTCATGTTATATTGTCATAATGTTCTAACATTTTACAATAGTTTAAACTCATTTGGGGGATTCACAAGGTGTCATATGTCTTAAAATAATAACATGAAAAATATATTTAGTGTGCTATTTTGAATTTAAATCAACTGATTTAAAACAAATATAAAAAATAAATAATTAACTAACATTAAAATATTTTTTAATTGTTTTCCATGAATTAATAACTTAAATTGGATCTTACCTGACTATTTTCCATTTTGCAGACGCAAATAAGAAATAAATTTTATTTTATTTGTTTACCAAACAGCAGAGTCATAAGCCGATCTTATTTGACGCCGCAAGTGATTGCTTGCAAAAATTGCTAGCCGCAGGTCAAATTTTTGATGTTAACCGGATAAAATTATATCATCAACGGCGACGGCTACAAAAATTAACGCGATACGGCTCAGCCGCTCAGCTCTGGTCTCTTTTGATTAATTACGACAGCACAATAAACATAGCAAGCAACGTTCTATTAATTTAAGACACTTTTTGTTTACAAAGCAACAACAATATTTTTAAACCATTGTAAAATGCTAGAACATTATGCCAATATAACATGATAGCACACCTTGTGAATACCCCAATTGTTGTTGCTTTGTAAACAAAAAGTTTATTCAATTAATAGAACTTTGCGTGCTATGTTTATTGTGCTGTCGTAATTAATCAGAAGAGACCTGCGCTGAGTGGCTGAGCCGATCCGTATTAGTTGTTGTAGCCGTCGCCGTTGATGATATAGTTTTACCCGGCTTATATCCGAATTTAACCAGCGGCTAGTAATTTTTGCAACAAAACACTTACGGCATCAAATTATATCGGCTTAGGACACTGTCGTTTGGTAAACAAACAAAATACAATTTGTTTGTGATTTGCGTCTAAAAAATGGAAAATAGTCAGGTAAGATCTCATTTAATTTATTAATTCATGGATTAGAATTAAAAAATATTTGTATATGTGGTAAATATTTATTTTTTATATTTGCTTTAAATCAGCTGATTTAAATTCAAAATAGCACACTGAATTATGAGGAGTTGTTCACAACAGTCGTATATTTTCATGTTATTATTTTAAGACTTATGACTTTATGACACCTTGTGAATCCCCCAATCGTGTTGTATATTCATATTTTGATGAAAATTTTCTTAACTATTTTCTGTAATTGTTAATAAATAATTCAAAAGAAAAGAAACGTTAAGCCTTTTTTGCACTGGGGGTTAAAAATTACCAAATACTTTTTTAAAGTTAAAAAAGCAGTTCCGTTTAAATATCTGCATTAGAAAACTAGACATTTTTATTTTATAAATAGAAAAAACTACAAATTCACTGTTTTATGGACTTGTAGAGAAAATGGCAAAAGATATCCAGCATCGTCGGTGGCCCACATACTAACAAATTTTTGTCTCATACCATAAACATGCTTGTTAAGCATTTTGATCGTTTATAGGCCCCTTTACAGTTATTTTCCACCTTAAAAAAATTTATCTTTTACGGTAAAAATTGGTTTTCAAACGTTTCAAATTCTTTACACCAAAATCCGAATTGATTTTTTTATAGGATTAACTAACTTTTTTGAAATTTAAACATCAAAACATCTTTTCCCAATTTATTTCATTTTAAAAACGTTAAAACGCTTAAGAATGATGAAGGACAAAAAAGTAATTTCAGGAAAAAAATAATAATAAATAGAATAGAATAGAAAAGATAGAAAAATATCCAAAAGGTGTTTTAGTAAAGGAAACAACTAATAAATTTCAATAAAGGGATTAAAAGATTGGACAAAATCGCAGCCAAGAAATTTAAAGTTATCAAAAGAAAAATAAAATTTTAAGGGATTTTCTATTGATGTCATTGGCTGGATTACGTAGGGTATTACCTCTATATCTATATTTGCGTATTTTGATCTCATGGTCAATTGGAGGTTGTTGCGCTCTTAAGCATAATTCAGAATTTGTTAAAATTTAAGGGTAAAATATTTTGAGGATTCGGCGAAGACAATTAATGATGAAGACCTATAGTTTTTGTATATCAAGGTTCGTTAAATTCCAGGTCTCCAAGCCATAAAGCAGTATTGATTTTCGCCGCTATTGAATACTTAAATTTTTTGTAGATACTGCAATGTTAGCTGCCCTCCAAACGCTTGCTTAGCCTTAGTCAGTCTGTTTTGGATGTCTTCGCTACAGCCACCGGAAGTAGGAATAATGCTGCCCAAGTAGCAAAAGGTTGTGACATTTTCAAGCTGTTTTCTCGTCAGTGGAATTGAAATGAATTGATTTTGCTTATGAAATGTTTATAATCAGTCCTGCATTCATCGCTTTAGCTGTGATGCTTTTTAACATTTGTTGAATGTCTTGCTGATTGTGCGACAATAAACAAATGTCATAAGCATAGTCAAGATCTGTAAGACTTCCAGGCATGCCTATTGTGATCCAATGCATGGGATTCACAGATTGACTCTTAATAACATCAAGCACGATATTGAACAGTAAGGATGATAAGACACGTCCTTGTCCTACACCTGTTTTAACGCTTTAGTTTTCGCTTACTTTACCTTCATGGAGCACTGAACATGTTGCATCTTTATACAAACATTCCACGAGTCTGATTAATTTATCTGGGATTCCTGTACACTGCATCGCTTTCCATATGGCGGAGTGATGAAATGAGTCAAATGCAGGACGGAAATATATATCAGATACAGATTCAACTGCCATACGACTGTGTGCTCAGTGCTTATGCGCAGACTGCTGATGTGGTCTATTTAAGGCCGATCTATTTGGCCTGAATGAATATGCGATAAAATAAGATACGCGCTATAATTTTGTCAAGCATATTTAAAAGGGCAATGCCCCTCCAATTTTTGCACTACATTTGGTTTTCTTTTTTTGAGATATCCATTATTAATCATTCCTTAAGGGCACTCTAAAGCGTTTCATTTTGCCAAAAGTGTTAAAATAACGGTTGGATTACACTGGTTTAAAGCCAAAAATTACCAAGAACGCCACGTGCCTAGATAAGTTAACTTTGACCTCCTGAACACGAAAAACGCTGTAATTTTTTTTTTTTTCATTAGTTAAGTTTTTTAGATAACGGTACTTTTGTGTTTTTCGGTGTATGGTCCCACTCAAACCCTTGTGGAGCCCAACCAAATTTTTTGAAAAAAACGTAAAAAATAGGCAAATTTCGAACTTTGAGGTGCCATAACTCAGCCAATTCTTATCAGATAATTTTTAGCATATCGACGGAAAAGGCATTCAGTTGCCTTTCCAACGATATGCCATTTATCTCGATCGGACTTTTCGGTTGGGCTCCACAAGGGTTTGAGTGGGACCATACACCGAAAAACACAAAATTACCGATATCTAAAAAACTTAACTAATGAAAAAAAAATCACAGCGTTTTTCGTGTTCAGGAGGTCAAAGTTAACTTATCTAGGCACGTGGCGTTCTTGGTAATTTTCCAAATTAAAAATTTGTAAAGCAGTGTTATAGATGCCGAAAGGAATTTATCAGCTTTGAACAATTCAGGGGGAATATTATCGTCACCCTTGTGGTCTTTAAGCTGTGGTATAGAGTATTATATGGTGCTGTGGTACAGGATATCATATGGTGCTGTGGTATTGGGTATCATATGTTGCTGTGGTATAGGGTATCGTATGGTGCTGTGGTATAGGATATCATATGGTGCTGTGGTATAGGGTATCATATGTTGCTGTGGTATAGGGTATCATATGGTGCTATGGAAAAGGGTATCAAATGGTGCTGTGGTATTGGGTATCATATGGTGCTGTGGTATTGGATATCATATGGTGCTGTGGTATAGGATATTATATTGTGCAGTGGTATAGGGTATCATATGGTACTGTGGTATAGGGTATCATATGGTGTTGTGGCATAGGGTATTATATGGTGCTATGGTATAGGGTAGCATATGGTACTGTGGTATAGGGTATCATATGGTGCTGTGATAAAGGGTATCATATGGTGCTATGGAATAGGGTCTGGCTTGACCGACTTAACTTTTTTACTTGTTTTTATCTTAAAATAGTGTAATAAGTATTGTTAAATTTTCCATGCTTGATTTGCATTTTAATCCATTATAAAATATTTAATAAAAAGTATTATAAAACCTTTAATGTTTTTTTATTTAATTTCAAAGATGTTATCTAACAAAAAGGATTATTAAAATTGTTTCCCCCACTTAAGACAATATCTCATGGGAATTTTATCTGACTTAAAACAATGTGTAAATTTTCCGTTCAGCCATTTTGTAATAAACAAAAGGTGTTTTTATTTCCATTCCTTTTAACCAAATTTCCCTAAGGAACCTCGTCTCTCCTTAACTTAGAAAAACGAAGGTTTTTACAAATCATTCAACTGTTGCAGGTATTAAAAAGCTTTAACTATTTTTTTCTTAAAATTTTTTTTTTTTTGAACAAAATTGTGTAAAGTTAATAGGATTATGTTGTTAAACTAAAAAAGCCTTTAGAAAAGGAACCAAAATGGGATTTTGTTGATTCATTTTTATTTATTTTTTTTTTTGCAACTGTCAAAGGATGCCAATTTAAAAAAAAATCTAAGCCATGAAATCGAAATTATATTTGACATATTTTTTCGTACAAACACTGGACAAAAAATGGAAAAAACCACAGACTGGAATCAGTCAACCAAAATTTAGGTGGACGAAAAAATAATTTGTTTTCCTTTTTTTGAATCTCCTTTAAAAAGTTTAACTAAATAACTTTTATTTTGCTTTTTTTTAAGTTCATATTGGTGTTGAAGGCTTTTAATGTCTACGGCAGCTCTCATGTCACAGTCATTATACAAATTATTTCCCATGTGTTGGCCTACACAAACTCCTGCATAAATCCCATTTTATATGCCTTTTTATCAGACAACTTTCGCAAGGCATTTAGAAAGGTAAGTTAAGAAAAGTTTAAAGTACATTTAAAAGTTCACAATTGCAATTAATTTAATGACTTTTGTGGTTAATTCAATTTTATGCTTATATTCTCATTTTCCTCTCCTCGAACTCCTTTTCATAGATTGTCTGGTGCGGTAGTCCTCCGCCCGTTATTACAAATCAACAGGTTACTAAAACAACACGCACAGCAACCGGAAATGGCACTTCAAACATTGATATGCTGTAGATAAACACACAACAACAACAACAAAACACAATAAACAGCGGCCGTAACAGTAACAAAAACAACTTTAGCATTGATAGAAACTTACGATGACAGCGCAGACAACGAGGACAAAGACAAGGACTATATTAACAAGGACGACAAAAAGACAAGGAAAATTATCAAACAGGTTGCAGTTGTAGAACAGACAAGTTTTCATACAAATAAAAAAGAAAAAATAGCGGAAATAAGGTGGGTATTCAACATGAATATGAAAACCTACAACAAAATTAATTATGTAATAATTTTAACACGAATTTACAGTGGCTGACAAAATAAGAAAAAACTTTTCTTAGTATATAAGTACTGTTTTGAAAACATAATTTATTAAAAGAATTTTTCCAATTTGAAAAAAATTTTACCTCTTTTGTTAATAATAAAAGCACCGCACTAATCGAACAAATCTAATTTCTAATTATAATAGCGAAATCGTTAATGTTTGAATAAAACATTTCTTAGGACTAATAAATCAGAGCAAGTTAAACTCTCTTTATAGTTTAAAATATGTTTAAACCAACAAATCTATAAATTAGTAAACATATAAACCATATTAAAACGCATTAAATTGGGCGTTCAAACAACCAATACAGACCATATCTGTGGCATTTTGACAAAACATCTTAAGTCAAGATAAGATAGCAAAAAAGTTTTTAAAAATAACTCGGTGAAAAAATTATTTTTAGCAAATAATAAAATAAACCGAAATTAAAGAAAAATTTCGTTTTTAATACAAAATTTTAAAAACGTAAGCAAAATTTTTTACAACTTTTTAAATTTTACTATCCAAATGAAATCTACCTAATGTTAATATAACAAATCGTCGGCTGATAATTTAATTGTCGTATGTCGATTCCGATAGTTTCGAGTAAATTGAGTTTGAAAGCGATTTTCTTTAAATTTTAGAAGGGGAAACTACTAATATTTGACAAGTTAATTTAAAAGTATGATGCCTATAACTTAAGCTGGAGGTCCACACCACGCGTTACTCGCTTTTTCGCAGTATACGCAGCTGTCAAAAAAGTAGAATCTGTGTAGTTATAAGTAGTAAGTTACATGCACAAAAGCGTACACAGAAAAAAAATAAAAATTGATTTCAATTAAAAAATTTGTAAACAAATTAATAGTATCAATTAAACCAGTTAATAGTATTATTTAAACTTTTAATTTACTTGATTAAACGTTTAATTCACTTTATTAAATTTTTAATTAAAACTGATTTTATTTGTGATTAATGCTTTAATTGGTGAACAATTTTGGAGAATTTTTTCTGTGTAGACGCCTTGAGCCGAAAAGAAGGTTTACTTTCTACTTTTATAAGCGTCACAAGCAGCGTTCGAACAAATCAGCTGATTTTGACAAATTAAATTTTATTTTTACTTGTGTTGCTGCTGCATAGAAAGCGTTGCATGTAACTTAAAACGTAGAATGCAAGTAATGTTATAAAAGCATGCGCTGCGTGGAGACGAAAACGCGTGGTATGGACCTCCAGCTTTATTTGGGTTACAAAATATTTTGATTTTTGTTCAGAATTAAATTGTCGTATGTGGCAAAATGGAACATTTTTGTCATTTTAATAGCTACATACGACATTTTGCTACCGAAATGTTTACATACGACATTTAAACACAAAATTTTTAAAACAAAAATTATTTAAAAATCGTATGTGCCATGAAAAATCCACATAAGACATTTAAATAATAAATCAATTTTTTGGTCGTTTTATATGGAAATTTGTCGTATGTGGCGTTTAGCAGTTACATACGACATTTAATTTGAAAATTGCTTCAGCAAACACAACATCCGACAAACTCAACACTACATATCTCGAAAACCGTATGAGGTATCGAAAAACTGATTACGCCAAATGAAAGATCAGGTCGGAAAACCTAAGGAATCTTTCTTAACTCAAAACCGCAAAAAATACACATACGACAATTAAATTATCAGCCAACGAAATGTTACTTACTATCACTGTAAATTATAAGATTTATTCTTGTTGTGATAGTAATTCAATACAAAAATAAATGAAAATGACTTAAGATATAAATCTGATAACATTCATCGTAGTGCTGCCACATGTTATTTTTATATTTAGAGAACTAAAAGAGCTTAAATTTTCAAATGACGTACAAGCATCTTGGTAATCAATACACAACATCTCTAAAACAATGGACGAGATTTGAGAAATAGGCGTGGCACTTCCCATTTATAAACTTCTTTATATCTAGAGAACGAAAGAACTAAAGTTTCCAAATAAGGTTAAAACTTCTCGGTTATCAATACACAACATCCCACAAAACGCGAGCGGGATTGGGGAAGAAGGCGTGGCATAAAATAGTTTTTTTATATCTATAGAACGTTAAGAGAAAAATTGTCTAAATTTGGTACACCGAGCTGGGTTTTAATACACAATCTCTTTAAAAAAAACAAAGCATCGGACAAGGGGGCTTGGTCCCTCCCGCACAAAGACATTACAGATTTCTGTATATTTAGAGAACCGCAAGACCAAAAGTTTCCAAATTTTGTACAAGCAGGGGTGTTATTTATCATTATACAGCTTGATTTACTTGCTCAAAGGTTGGTTTAACTTGTCGCCAAATTTTATATCAAACTACTGGCATCATAAAATTTGGCGACAATAACTTTTTGTCATGACAAAATGTTTTGCTGGTAGGTCGAAAATTAACCATATGTCCCATATAAACCACCTTCCTAATATCATTTAAAGGCTAACAAATCCAACATATCGAGGGCTTATATTCAATACCCGCCATCCGCCAAAATACAATTTTTCAGGAGAGAGAAAAAACTGTTTCTTTCCAAAATTCTTAAGGTATGAATTAATCTTTCTTCTATAATATTTTTTAAGTATGACTAACTCTGTTCGTAGCGATATGGTTGATGTCGGGTATTGCAACTGAAATTTTCAAATATTTTTATGGCGTATAGCGGTAATTGCACAGTAATAAAAGTAAGGTTTTTTTGCTCTAATATATAATTTTATTAAATTAAGCATTTGTTTAACGTTTTTCTAACATAAAAGAATTCAATAACAAAACAATAAACATAATTAAAAAAGGTAATTCAAATTGGACATTGTCACATTGCTCCTTATTACTTTGACTCCATCTGAACTAAATTATCATAAAAGTAATGATATTCTAGTGGCATAACCGGCTTCAAATCTTGAAGATGTTTCCATTTACTTGGCTGGATTGGTAACTGAGCAGTATGCAAATTCATATAATTTAACTGTTAATTTAACTGTTCTGCAACCCGATAATGATGTTAAAAAATTATTAAAAGACTATGCTTGAATTACGTATTCATGGTTTTTCTATTTGTTTTTTCTATGGGAGGTGGACGTGATCAGGTATATATTTTCAAGAGCCCATTTTACAATTATAATATTTATTTTTTGTGAAAATTGAGTTGATGTACTAGAAATCAAGGCAGAAATCAAATTTCACACAAATGATTATGAGTGTTTCAAAATGCTATGTGCCAAAAACAATGTCATAGGTCAAAATTTAACTTTCACTTTGTAGGGGAGGTGGGCGTAAAAGTGGGCGGATATTTTTTAAATATCACACAAATGATTACGAGTGCTTAAAAATGCTATGTGCCAAAAAACAATGCCGTAGGTTAAAATTTAATTTTCACTTTGTATGGGAGGTGGGCGATTCATTTTGATTTTTCCATTTTTTTCTTGATTCAAACAAATGCCTATGTACCAAGTTTCGTTATCCTTCAACAACTTCTTCTACACGCAGAGAAAAAATATGGTTGGGCATGGTTACGGCAACAACACTATGTTTAATGTAACAATATATTGTTGTCGTAAACAAATAATTGTTATTTTTATTTAATATCAACAATATTATAGTTACTGTAAACACATCAATGTTTATCGCAATTATGAATTTGAGTATTGTTGACCGAAAAATAATTATTTTTCTAACTTTCTAAACATATTATATTTCTCACAACCATATCATGATATTTAATAGCCATAACATGATAACTTTCTATTCATTTATCATATTATGTTAAAGATGCAATCAAACTATTTTTACTCTAATCATATTATGTTAACGCCATTTGTAAAATAATTTTGAAGCAGTTGTGTCGTTTTTTTTATTTGTGAGCGGTTTAACAGAAGACAAAATTCCATAAAAAAATAAGTTTAAAGAAATTAAAAAATTTAAATATTAGCGGAGTTCATTCAAGTATTAGTGATGTAATAGTGCAAATGCAAAATATCATAGTTTTTTTGTAAAACGCAACAACAAAACACACAGAGATTTCGTTATATTTTATAAAAGTGCTACGATACGACACACGCGGTCGCCCATGAAAACCACAGATTTTTCATTTGCTCTTTTGCAAGCCTTATATTGAACTCCGCTATTTGATTAACATTAAGAAAAATTGTAAAAAGCCACAAAATAAAAAATCGATGCAAAAATATTTTAATTTATTTTGTATTTTTATGACAGCTATGAAAGGAGCTGTATCATTATATGATTGCTTCTAAATTTATTATGATTAACATGATGATAATATGATTACTTCTTAGCTTATTATGATTAACATGACAATAATTTGATTACATCTTAACTTAGTATGATTAACAGAATAATAATATGATTAAGGGAAAAATATTATGATGACATATTACGAGTATATTTAGTCATAATATGATTCAATAATAATCTTAATATGGTGACTACAATCATAATTCTTATCATAATATTTTGCTCTTAGAATATGTTTACCACAACCATGTTTTTTCTTTGCGTGTATTTTTTGCCGCTCGTTCTATGAACTTCAACCAATGTGTGGCGTATGGCGGGTATTGCATTAAAAAAATCGTGCGGTTGATAGCGGTATCACAAATATTTAAAAAAAAAGAACTTATATTAATTTTAAATTTCAGTGAACAATTTGCCATCAAAAAGTCATTTTCCAATAATTGGTGTATGGCGGGTATTGAATATAAGCCCTCGATATATGAATATATGTAAAAATTATTCGGCACAAATAATTTTGTTCTGCGGGTCTATGATTGGCCATGCGTCCCAAATAGGGTACAATCGCAAAAATTTGTTTTGTAAATATGTTCTTTGGTGTAGGGTGTTATATGGTCGGGATTAACCGACTACTTTCTCACTTGTTTGTTTCAAGGTTTCGTTTACATATATTTCTTACTACAATAGAAAAATCTTTCATTTACGGTATGTCACGAACGATATTAAATTTTGTTCATAATAAAACTATTAAAAAAAAAAAAATTTTTTTAAATTACTGATTATACAGAAAAAGTATTTGATTAAATGTAAGAATTTAAAAAAAAAAACATTTCCTATTGTTCGCATATTTTATCATTCTCCTCAAAATCACTTCCGTTTTATGTCACGTACGATATGCACCAAAATTTCTCGGTATTTTAGACAACAAAGATCCGAATGTGATTATTTCTTTTTCCTCTTAATGAAACGTACTTTTTTTTTTTTTTTTTTTCATTATTTATTTATGGAATCTTCATATATTAAATATGAACTAACAATAATTAATCAAATCTTAACCTAATGCTTTATTTTTTGTCCTGCCAGTGCCAGACAAAAATTTTGTTCATCGCGGGTTCTGTTCACTTTTATAGGTGTTTATCGCTCATCTAATTGGACAAGTGCCGCAGTGTCTCTTCTTCTTAAGCGAGTGTGGCCGCTATCATTTAAAATATTTCGTGCTAGTGGGTTCGGGTGCAATTCGAGCCTTTTTAAGTATTTTACTGCATATTTCGTAATCATAGTTTTAACTAATGGAACATTGAGATCCTTGTGAATATTTGAGTTTTTAACATACCAAGGGGCAGCTGTGATTATTCGAAGTAGTTTATTTTGGCGCCTTTGAATTTTTTCGATATTAGAGGCCAAGGCAGTGCCCCATAACTGAATACCATAGCACCAGATTGGCTTTAAGATGGAGTTGTAAAGAAGAAGTTTGCAGTCGAGACTAAGGACAGAGTTTCTTCCAATAAGCCAATGAATTTGGATGGCTTTTAGTTTCATTTGAGTTAATTTTGCCTCTATATGGCTTTTCCACGTTAAACGGCGATCTAGATGAATACCGAGGTATTTTACATGCGAATTTTGAGGTATTATTTGATTATTGATTTTAATAGGGGGACATGATTCCCGACGCAAGGTGAATGTTATATGTACGCATTTTTGCTCATTGACCTCTATCCTCCATTGCTTTAACCATAGTTCGAGTTGAAATATATGATCCTGTAGGTACCGAGATGCTTCTTGACGGTTTTCGTGCACGCTCAAAAAAGCTGTATCATCAGCAAATGTTGAAGTTTGTGTGTAGTTGTTTGTTGGCATATCCGAGGTATATATTAAGTATAAAAGTGGGCCCAGGATGCTTCCCTGAGGGACTCCAGCGTCAATTTGCTGAGGAGAGCTTAAATAATCACCTTCTTTAATAATAAACTTTCGACCGACTAAGTAGCTTTCTAACAGCTTGTGTATGTTTACTGGTAAGTTTAGCTTCAATTTATGTAATAAGCCTTCATGCCAGACTTTATCGAAAGCTTGAGAAACATCGATGAAGAGAGCGGAACAATATTTTTTTTCTTCAAAGGCTTTTCTTATTGCGTTTACTATACGATGGGTTTGCTCAATTGTGCTGTGTTCTCTTCTAAAGCCGAATTGGTGGTTAGGAATACATCTATTATCATTTAAAATTGGGGTTAATTTTGACGCTAACAGCTTCTCAAACAGCTTTGATATATTAGAAAGTAAGCTTATAGGCCTATATGACTCAACTTTTGTGTGATCCTTTCCAGGTTTAGGTATCATGGTGACTAAGGAGACCTTCCACTTTTGAGGATAGTATTCAAGGCGTAAAATAGCATTAAAAATTAAAAGAATAATTTTCTTTGCTATGCTGGGTAGCTCCAAAAGCATTTTGTTGCTGATCTTGTCAAAACCAGGAGCCTTCTTGGGGTTTAAATCACAAATAGCCTTTTCGATTTCTCTTATCTCAAATCTTAGCGGAACAGCTGCTCTAGCAGCAACAGGTGGTAACTCGACCGCAATATCGTGAGATATATTTGGGGTAAATACGTTTTTTAAATGATTGACAAACAGATTTCCTTTTTCAACATCATTTCTTGCCCAACTTCCATTCAAGTTTCTTAATGGTGGTTTAGAGACAACTGGCCTTTTGAGATTTCTAGCTGCACGCCATAATGAGTAGTCTGATTGTGGGGTTGCATCAAGTTCCTTAAGATATTTTTCCAGAGAAGCCGTTTTCTTAGTCTGCAGTAACTTTCTTAGTCTTTTTGTACACTCTTTAAGTAAGTTCTTAAGTTGAGGGGATCTGTGCAATTGCCACTCTCTTCGAGCCCTCCTTTTTTCAGACAAAAGATGCTCGACATCTGTGGAATATATTTTAATAGTTTTTGTTTTTTTGGGGGCAATATTGGAATGTTGAACAGCTAGTTTCAGAAAACTGTCAAAATTGTCAATAGAGCGATCTACATAATCCGGTGTACTGAGCGGAATATTTTCTGTGCAATGGGTACTGAGATATTTTTTATATTTCAACCAATTAATTTGCGTAGCTGTCGTCGGAGGTACAATTCTATTGGGGTTCATTATAGTAACAATTGTAGGTGTGTGGTCGGAAGATAAATCTAGGGAGGCTTCAACTTGAATCGTTTCTATGGGAATGTTTTTAACCACACCGAAATCTATGACATCTGGAATTTTTTGAAGATCAGTGGGCCAATATGTTGGTTGTCCGCTCGCTACCACATTTAAATCCATTTTAGAAATTATGTTAAATAAAACACGACCCTTTGGTGTTATAAGTCGCGACCCCCAGAGGGTATGTTTAGCGTTATAATCGCCAGCGGCTAGGAAACACGGTCCTAATGATTTAAAGTATTTACAATATTAGTCCTCCGATATTGAAAATCTAGGCGGGGAGTATAACGATGAAATTATTAGGTTTCTATTTAATTCCTCAACGCAAATGTTCGTTGCCTGGAGATAATCTTCACGATGATCACACATTAGGTAGTGTTTGACTCGGGCCTTTATTAAAATGGCAGAACCTCCACAAGCTCTATCTCGAGGGTCCTTGGTATCATATAGTATATAACCATTTATTTTAAACGTACTTCTTGAGGTCAAATGAGTTTCAGAAATCATCATGACATCAATTTGTTTATTTTTAAGAAAGTATTCTAATTCATTTTTATGTTGGCGGATGCCGTTTGCGTTCCAAAAACAAATTTTTAAACAGTGAACCGTACTGATCAAATTATTTTTCTTTACTTCACACACAACACGAAGGTTAACGAAACAATTGTAAAAAGCCATAACTTTAAAAAACAAGATCAAAACACATAGCTAATGTCTCAAACGAGTAAATTTGTTTTCCTCTCATTGCACTCACCACTACATACACATTTTTAATGATGACCGCTGCTCTAAAGGCGTACAAATGTCACGAACAATAACAAAGAAATGCGAATTAACGTATAACATTATGAGCTCCCATAACAATATATAAAAATTTTTGATTTTTCAATGGGGAGAAGGAAAATGTACGAAAAAGTGGAATGAAAATACAGGAAATGAAATGTCTTTTTATACTATTCCGTTCTACATGTGGAGCTTTTTGAATTTCCCAAAATATTAAACTTAGAAACCTAAAATTTAAGGTTGAGGGCCTTTTGGTACTTTTTTTTAAATCTTGATTCATAATCTTTGCCATAAAATCATGTCCACGAATGAAAGGGAGACGCTTAAAAAGTAGCGGGTACAAAGTACTTTATTATATGTATATTTAATTAAAAGACACAAAAAGGTTCTTTTTTCAAAACCTTACGTTTTCATAATTAGTACTTTTATTACGAATGATGCATTCTTGACAAAAAGTACTGTACTTTGGCAACAAAAATTACACTGTGAAAAATTATTTTTAAGTTTCTTATAAAAACCATTTTCTTAACAAACATAAAAAGGACTTTTGTATGAAAGAATGATGCATTCTTATCAAAAGGTACTGTCCTTTGGTAACAAAAACGGCATTGTAAACAAGTAAGAAAGTATAGTCGGTCAAGCCCGACCATATGATACCCTACACCACAGTATTTAAAAACACATCATGCTTATGTTTCCATATAAATATGGATTTATCTATGTTTGCAAGTTTGTGAGAGGCAGAAATTGCTCCCTACCTACCCTTGTGGTCCTATTTTTGAAAAACTGTATAGCTTATGTAACTATATAGATATGGATCTATCTATGTTTTAAGTTTCATTAAAATCGGTTTGAGAGGCAGAAATTGCCCCTATTTCCCCTCGTGGTCCTATTTTTTAAAAATGCATACCTTTTGTGTCCATATAGATATGGTTCTATCTAGGTTTTAGATTTCATTAAAATCGGTTTGATAGTTTCTGAGAAGAAGAAATTTCCCCCTATCTTCCCTCGTGGTCCTACGATTCCGCCCATTTCCAATAGGCTTGGTCCTTGTGCTAATAAGAACCTATGTCTTATTTTATCAAATTATGCCCAAAATTGCGACCTGTACTATGCGCACAAGGTTACATGGACAGCCAGCCAGCCAGCCTGCCTACCAGCCAGCCGGACGGACATTGTTAGTTCGACTCGACTTAGAACGAATATTTGATGAATTCCATTAAAAAACAAATCCTAAAAGTACCGTATTGACAAAAAAAAAATCCGTTTAAAAAACCTACCATCAGACAAGAACCCTTTTTCCAATAAACGATTTTTGACAATTTTCTTTTGCCAAAACGAGTCTTAAAGTATATTTTTGATACAAATTATTCTTTGTAAAAAAAAATTACCCGTTTATTTAAAAATAAATTTTAGTACCTTCTGATAATTTTTTATACATAGTACCATTTGAACAAAAATTACACAAAAGTACCTTTCTTACTTAAATTTGAGTAAAATAGAGTCCAAAAAACTCTTTTACGCAAAAAATTTTAATAAAAAAGTACTTTTTTATATACATAAGTACTTTTTATCTGTACATGTTTTTAATGGAAAATGTACTTTTTTACAAAAGTAGATTTTTAAAAAGTACCAATTTATAAAAAATTTGGTATTACGAAAAAATCCTCTTTTGCAAAAAGTACTTCTATGCAAAAAGTACTTTTATGCAAAAAGTACTTTTATGCTAAAAATTACTTTTTTACGAAAAAAATGTCCATCACTGTTATGTTAGAAAAATATTTAGCACACATTTTAATTAAATTTTATTGTGTTTCACATATTTCCAGTAACTTAAGGCAAAAAAAAAAAAAATTAAGAGGAGACAACGCCACCTAAACATCCATTAGCAGTATGGCTTCTAAAACCACCTTTCCATCAGGCAACATTTACCAGCATGAAGACTTTAAATTTCAGTCTCCTGAACAACAAAAGGAAAACAATATATAAACGAAAATAAAACTATATCCAATAAATCAAATACATTTCACAAACAATTTTTAAAATATTTTTAGTCACAGCCAGGTGGTCACCATGTGGATGGAACTGAATAACAAAAAAAAACTTTCGAAAGACCAGAGACTTTTGAATTAAAATGGTTTCGTTTTATTGTCGACAACAAAACAAAATTTAAGCCAACAATTTAATAGCAAAAGTTTTGGAATGAAATTATAGCTGTTTAATTATGATTAGAATTCCATTAAATTATTTGCTTTTTTAATAGTCGTAATAATTAAAAATCGTTTCGAAAGAATAACTGATTACGATTACAAATAATCACGATTACTTAAGATTATGGTAAAATAATCAAAAAAATAGAACAATTTTCAAGAATATTTTCAATTACCTTCTAACTAACAGGGGTGTGCTGGAAATCGCAAACGCAAAACGCAAGAATTTTAAAAGTCGTTTTTTAGTAAGATTTCTGTAATAAAAGAATTTTATGACAATTATTATACAAACATTTCTCTATTAAACTGAATTTTATAACAAAAATTATAAAAATTTGATAAAAAGTGTATTATAAACAGCCTCCAAGTTCTTGCGTTTGCGATTTCCAGCACACCCCCCTAAGCTTGTAAATAGTTAAATTATGTGTGGATTACTTGGCATTACTTTTTTAATCATACTGTTATACTGATTATTTAGATTAACTTTTGATTTGCTTACAATAATCTAAAGTAATCTTGAATATTTCCAATTACCTTCTTATTAATCTTGTAAATAGTTAAATTATTTTGGGATTATTTGGCATTACTTTTAATTATTTAACTAAATAATTCCAACTATTTTATTATTATTTTCAATTACTTTTGATTTGTTTACAAGAATTTTAAGTAATCTTGAATATTTTCAATTACCTTCTTATTAATCTTGTAAATAGTTAAATTATTTGAGGATTATTTGGCATTACTTTTAATTATTTTAAAATAATCCTAAATAATTGTGACTATTTCAGTATAAGTTATAACTACTTTTGTTTTGTTTACAAGAATCTAAAGTAATCATAATTATTTCCAATTACCTTCTAATTAATCTTGTAAATAGTTAAATCATTTTGTGATTATTTGGCATTACTTTTAATTATTTAACTAAAGTCTTAAATAATTCCAACTATTTTATTATTATTTTTAATTACTTTTGATTTGCTTACAATAATCTAAAGTAATCATGAATATTTCTAATTACCTTCTTATTAATCTTGTAAATAGTTAAATTATTTCTGAATTATTTGACATTACTTTTAATTATTTTAAAATAATCCTAAATAATTGTGACTATTTCAGTATAATTTATAACTACTTTTGTTTTGTTTACAAGAATCTAAAGAAATCATGAATATTTCCAATTACCTTCTTATTAATCTTGTAAATAGTTAAATTAATTTGGGATTATTTGGCATTACTTTTAATTATTTAACTATACTCTTAAATAATTCCAACTATTTTATTATTATTTTTAATTACTTTTGATTTATTTACAAGAATTTTAAGTAATCTTGATTATTTTCAATTACCTTCTTATTAATCTTGTAAATAGTTAAATTATTTGAGGATTATTTGCCATTATTTTTAATTATTTTAAAATAATCCTAAATAATTGTGACTATTTCAGTATAATTTATAACAACTTTTGTTTTGTTTACAAGAATCTAAAGTAATCATGAATATTTCCAATTACCTTCATATTAATCTTGTAAATAGTTAAATCATTTTGTGATTATTTGGCATTACTTTTAATTATTTAACTATAGTCTTAAATAATTCCAACTATCTTATTATTATTTTAAATTACTTTTGATTTGCTTACAATAATCTAAAGTAATCTTGAATATTTTCAATTACCTTTTTATTAATCTTGTAAATAGTTAAATTATTTTGGGATTATTTGGCATTACTCTTAATTATTTAACTATAGTCTTAAATAATTCCAACTATTTTATTATTATTTTTAATTACTTTTGATTTTTTAACAAGAATTTTAAGTAATCTTGAATATTTTCAATTACCTTCTTATTAATCTTGTAAATAGTTAAATTATTTGAGGATTATTTGGCATTACTTTTAATAATTTTCAAATAATCCTAAATAATTGTGACTATTTTAGAATTATTTTTAATTAATTTTGATTTGCTTACAATAATCTTAAGTAATCATGAATATTTCTAATTACCTTCTTATTAATCTTGTAAATAGTTAAATTATTTGTGAATTATTTGGCATTACTTTTAATTATTTTAAAATAATCCTATATAATTGTGACTATTTTAGTATTATTTTTAATTACTTTTGTTTTGTTTACAAGAATCTAAAGTAGTCATGAATATTTTCAATTACCTTCGAATTAATCTTGAAAATAGTTCAATTATTTGTAGATTATTTGGCATTACTTTAAATTATTTTACGATAATCTTAAGTAATGCTGATTTTTTTACGTTTATTTAGAAATACTTTTGATTTGTTAACGTGGAATCTAAAGAAATCTTGAATATTTCCAATTACCTTCTAATAAATCTGGTAAATAGTTCAATATTTTGTGGATTTTTTGGCATTACAGTGCGCTCGCGGTAACGTGAACTAATTAAAACCTAGGGAGTTCATGTTAGCGAAATTGTTCACGTTAGCGATTGTCGAATTTCATAAAAAAATGTCTGTTTTACACCCTTGAACGTGAAATTTTTTCTGGTTATTTCCATTATTAAAATATAAATGTTCATATTTATGTGTTTTATTATTATTTCCATTACTATAATAATATCTTATATATAAATACGGGAACAATTTTTTTGTGGTTGATTTCTAATATATTTTTTTTCAAAATTTTTTGAATAAAAGTGTTTGAAAAGCGTTTTAATTTATCTTACAGACATACGTACAAAGTTGGGTCAATAGTCAATTTTTGTCATTTTCTTAAAATGTGTACGTTTTTGTTGTATAACGCACAGGTATTCTCGAAAGTAAATGTCGAGTGGTCGAATTTCGAACACCGGGCGATCCTAGTAAAAATAAAATTATACATTAGAATTCATTACAAACCAAAATGAGATCACGAGAATATATCTATTGAATTAAAATTACATTGCAAATAAAATTACTCATAGCATTTAGGCATTAAAAAATCGTTTATCTTTTTCTGCTGATTTTTCTTTTCTAATAAGTAGTTGAAATACTGGCTTCTCCCTTAAGCGTCTAACTACACTCATGTCACTTTGATCCACCATTGCATCTCCTGCCCATTGCAATGTATTGTTTAAAATTTCAATTGCCTCACTTGCAGCAATTTTTTTAACAGGATCATCGGGAATGCAAACTTTATAGGGTGTAGGATCAATATTGTAGAAATTACAAACGGAATGAAAAAGTTATTAATACCCTTTTACCTTTGGTAAAAGGTAAAAAAAATTGTTCACGTTATAGAGCTTTTTGAGTTTGTTCACGTTACAGAGTAGTCAATGTAAAAAAAATCTTGTTCAAGTTAGGCGGTGTTCACGTTAGACGGTGTTCAAGTTACCGCGAGTGCACTGTACTTTTAATTATTTTACGATTACCTTGAGTAATTCCAACTATTTAAGGATTATTTAGAATTACTTTTGTGTTTGATTTGTTTAAAAGAGTCTGAAGTAATGAAGAATTTCCAATAAACTTCTAATTTATTTTGTGAATAATTAAATTATTTATCATTACTTTTTTACTTATTTTACTATAATCTAAAGTAATCTTGATTATTTTTGAAATTTTCAGGATTACTTTTAGATAATTTAGAATAATCTAAAGTAATCGGGATTATTTTAATATTATTAGGAATTACTTTTGCTTAGTCAACGGTTATCTTAAGTAGTCGTAATTATTTAGATTATTTTTGGATGCTTTTTGTTAGTTTTAATTTTTTTTTTTTGGATAATCTTATGTAATCGTGATATTTTTTGATTATGTAGGATTACTTTTGATTATTTTAAGATAATCTAAAGTAATTGTCATTTTTTTGAATTATTAGTATTCAGGTAAAACTGAAAGTAATCTTGTTTAATCAACTAGCAAAATAATCGAATTACTTAATTATAATTACACAGCTATAAATGAAATTATTGAAACCAAAATACATCTAAAAATTAATTTTATTTGTAAAAACCAAAAAAAAAAAAAAACAAAATAAATTTCTCAGTTTTTTTTTTTAATTGTTAAAATTATAAAAGAAAAACTCGTCATGTTTAATTAAATTATGAACTTTTTTTCTGTGTAATTGGAATATTTTTCAATAAATTTCAAAAATGTATTTAATATGAATTTTTTTTATAAATAATTAAATTAAAATAAAACAATGATTAGAGTTAAGCAAAGTAAAAAAAAAAAATTATTTATTCTATTTAATAAGTAAAATAATTATTAAAATATTTATCCAACCATTTACTAACAATAAACAATTTTAAATTGTATTGTGATAATGTGTAGTTGGAAATAACATTAAAAAAAAAAATAAACTATTTATTTAATAATATTAAATTTAAATTTAAAATGAATATTGATAGAACAAACCAAGTAAATAGATTTTTAATAAAACTAGTTAAACATTTTTTGTATTGTAAATAAATTGAAATAAATAAAAAATATAAAATTTTTTTTAAATATTAAATTTAGTTTATTAAGTTATTAAATAAATAGTCTATGGAGTCTGGTTATTTGAGAGAAATTTAAAAAAAAAAGAAAATATTATAAATATATTTACATATTAAGTTTTTAAACTATAAAATAGTATAAAAAAAAAATTAAATAAAAATTGTATAAATTTTCCTACTACCAACTAATAAATTAGCTTGTACTGAAAAGGGGAAGTATTCTAAGCGGAGTTAAACAAAAGATTTAAATTTAGTTTTAAAAAAAAAACAAAAGAATTATAATGGTGCTTAAACATTATTTTAAAAAAATATTTAATTTAATTATTTTTATTTATTTAAAGAGGAAAAAATTAAATTTTTAAAAATTATTTAAAATTGTAAATGACAAACAAAACAGGAATCAGAGAATGACAATCACCCTTTTCGTGTTTGGCGTATTTAAAATACGCCTACGACTGTTTGGTAATAGAGTAAAGAGAACGTGTACTTATTTCCTTTTATCTATTACCAAACAGTCGTAGGCGTATTTTAAATACGTCAAACACGATAAAGGTGAATACATTACTTGTAAGTACCGGTTCACACACGTCAAGTTTGACTCTTCAAGTCTTGACCTTTTAGGAGAGAAGGAAAAGAGAATGAAATTTTTTCCCCCTCTCTTCTTAAAACTCAAGACTTGACGAGTCAAACTTGACGTGTGCGAACCGGCACTTACACAAATTTAAAGTCTGGATTTACACGATTCCACTTTTGAGTTTTTGCGGGAGAGAAGAAAGAAGGAAGGAGTTTGGTAGCGATGGGGTTTTGTAGGGATGTTAGTTTTAAAAAAACTTTGGCGATGGAAATACGAGATTGGCGACATGTCGATTTTATGGCGATATTCGAAATGGTTGGCGATTATTTTGGCTACATGTTAAATAGGCGTACGGTTATATCACCCAACGTCATATCGTCCAAAACCAAAAATGTCATAACACCCAAATTCCGACGTATCGCCCAAAAAGTAGAATAGAAAAATGTCATATCGCCCAAACGCAATGTCATATTACCCAGACATTTTTTTTGGGCGAAATGACATTTTCTAAAAATAATCAATTCTCAAAAACACAAGATAATGAAACAGTTATTTTTGCTGATATTTTTTTCTGTGTTTTTTTATTCTAACTACTGTTTACACATTCTTGTGTATTCATTCATAGACTATAGTTGTACGAAATGGAATCAGAGGGTTTTGAGTTTGTTACCGGTAAAAGCTTTGATTCCCAATTAATTTATTTAATAAATGATAAACAATTATATAAGAAAAAATCCAAATATAAAGATAAAACCTTCTATACGTGTTATGTTGATAATTGTAAGGCACGTGTTATAATTTTGCCAAGTGAAATTTGTGTAAAGTGTGAAAGAAATAGTGAACATTCCACTCACCAAAATCAGGAAGTTTTATATAATGAATTAAAATCTATTGAAAGAATGAAAAGACAATGCCTGAACCCAAAAGTTCTTTTACGAGAAAGTAATGCTGCAAGTGAAATAAGAAAAGTTTTTAAAAACAAATGCGAAGAGTAAGTGCAATAATAACCCGTCCAAACGGCGCAACGCGACGCGATGCGGCGCGAACACCCGCGTCACGCCGTGGCGGGGGGAGGGGATATTACTTCTAAAATCAGCAGCTAGGTGCAACAATTTTTTTTACATACTGTTCTTTACAGAAATCAGGAAAATACTAAAAATTTAGTTTACTCCCGAATGCGAAGAACACTAGAAAGACTTTCTTCGCGTATATTAAAAAAAAAGTTTTGTTATTATTGTGAATTTGAAATAATTTGTTTTCACATAAACTTATTATAAAATCCCAAAGAAAACAATTTTTTCTTTTAATTTATGTGTGTATACCCGTATATTGTATATATGATTATTAATAAATTGTTATCAAATTAAATACATACATATATTGAAAAAATTTTACTTTTTTACTAACAAAGTATATTTATACCAAGTACATGCAAGTCTACAACAAATCAACAATAAAAAAAACAACATTCATTTTGTATGTGTAAAACCATTTGAGACTGTCAAACAGCCAAACAAAAAGAAAACAAAAAAAAAAAAAAAAATCATGGCGCACTAAAATGTAAGCAAATTTTGACAATATCAAAAGTAAAACAACTGAACAGCTGATCACTTGCATGTACTTGGTATAAATATACTTTGTTTACTAAGTTTTGGGTGTAATGACATTTTAGAATTTGGGCATAATGACTTTTCCGTAAAAATTTTTAAGCAATAACAATTGACATATCATCCAAACTCAATGTCATATAACCCAAAAACACGAAAAATTCTCCAACAACAACTTACATGAAACTTTTCTGGGCGTTATGACATTTTTGGTTTTGGGCGATATGACGTTGGGTGATATAACCGTACGCCGTTAAATATAGATATTTTCTAAATCCCATATTTCTAAAATTTTTCAAAGACAGTTGAAAATTTTTTCTCTTGTTTGCAAATTTAATTTAACATTTGTAATTGTATTCATGACTATTTAAAAATTGTATTATTTGGAATATTTTATGAGCCATTGTTCATTATTATTGCAATCATAAATAAAGTCGCATTGATGAGCGTACATTATTTGTCGGGAATAAAGTTTATGACTGACAGTCAAAAGTTTTTTTTTAGCTGATAAATTAAAAATATTGCCAGATAACTATCTAACAAACATTCAATTAATATGGCTAAAATATTTAAAAAAAACTACTGGAAAAATGTCCAGCGTTTAAAAAACTGCAGTCAAAGTACAAAAACTGCCATTTCTTCCACTTCTTCATTTGGCCAGAAAAAAACTGTTGCTTTTATTTTGGATTCATTTAATATAAACAGTCGCTGTGATACAAACTCAAAAATCGAAAAGTAGTACCCAAATTTTCGTTTTTTGTTCGACAGTTTTTTTAACCCTGCCTCTGTCAACATTTTAAGACATTTTCTCAAAATCGAGTCCAAGTCGAGTGGTATTGAAATAGAATAAAGGAATTGCTATAAATTGAGCAGCAAAAGTTGAAGCGTGTAAACCTAGACTAACAGTCAATTTTACTTATTTGTTGCGAAACAGCATTTCTTAAAATTATCATAGTCTCTACACAACCCACTCAAATAAAAAAAAAAAACTTTGTTAAGTTCAGAGGTGCGAAAAATTAAAACTGTGGTTGTATTGCTGCACATTAGTATTATAGAAGAAAGCGAGTTTACCCAGCAAGCACTAAGTCAAGCGTTAAAAATATGATGCTGCATTATATTTTCTTTGGTAATACTTTAACCCTCGTATTCATAAACGATTATTAAATTTAACAAACGTTTATTAAGGAAACTTTTCATAGAAAATCTGTTTTGTAAACCTTTATTAAATTGAAAAAATTTTTATGAATACGCTCATTAGCATTCATACTAACAAAAAAAAAATATATTTTATAAATCACTTAAAACAGGGACCGCAACGGTTATGAGCAATATGATGAAAATTAGAATAAGTTATTTTCCAACTTTAATTGTTTGCTTAGCTTATCAAAGGAGAAAGTAAACCTACTTTTCGCATTTTACGCCTCAAGGCGTCCTACGCTTTTGTGCATGTAACTTGCTACGTAAAACAACACAGTGGCTAAGTAATGACATTTCTGGATCTACCTCATGATCAGGGCTGCCAGATTTGACGATTTATCGTCATTTTGACGATTTTTTGTTCCGAAATTAGCAAAGTGACGATTTGCTGATTTTTTTCTAAAAAGTGACGATTTTTATTAGTCTCCAAAGTCTGAATACAGCATTAAATTTTCTGACACGTTGGTTTTTTAATATTGGAATGTTTAACAGCCGTACCTTAACAATAGCGGAAGGTGGAACGTTTTCTTTGGCTTAGCCTTTACGCTGATATGCCATACCTAAGCAAGAGCGTCAACGTTGTGTCACGAACAGAAGAAATAGCTTTATGGTTTAATAAAACCAACAAATTGTAAATAAAAATACAGATAAAAACATTAGATTGACCAGAAAATTGCTTAATTGCCATTATAAATTTACGATAGCGGCAAAATTCACTATTAAACTATTAAATAGGCCGCTCTATTCAAAAACTAGAAATCGCGTTTGCGGCTGTAATATGCAAGTTTTAGGAAAATCTTGAAATGATTATTTTCAGAGTACAAAAACAACAATGTAACACTTTGTTTATCTTTCGTCAAACCATCACTTTGTTTACCTTTCGTCAAACTATAATCGAATGAATCTTTGACGACTCTCTGTATAAATCATTTTTCAACAATTATACGGCGAACAGCTACATGAGTTGTAGCTACATGAGTCTCATACGATCCTTGACATGAAAGACTCGATAGATAATCTTTACCCACGGCATAAGGCCCAACCATAATACGCATAGCAGTGCTTAACCTACTGTCAAAAATTACCAAAAAGTCTCTCAAATGTATTTAAAAAAATTAAATCAAAATTAAAAAAAAACATTTGATTCCGTATGGAATGTGCGATTAGTTTCGCACTTTGCTTAAGCAAATGACAGCTTCATAAAACAAAAAGTATCCGTAAGTTCAATATGGTTTGCTTCATATGATTTAAATGCAGTCGCACATTTGCTTAATCCAACTTAAGCATACGCTGGTTAGGCCTTTAAACGATTCCCACAACTATTGATCCACTGTGCTATGGAAGAATCTCAGTCGTGTTACAAAACATTGTTAAAAAGCACTAAATTTTAAGTGAAAGACGATTTTTTTATTTTTTCTCAGAAAATTGACGATTTACTCAAAAATTTATTTGATTATTGGGAGTTTAATATATGTATATTATCCAGTATTCAATACCATAATTTCTAATATCAAATACCGATTCGAAAACCTTCCATTAGCTAAAGCGGAAAACAATTACTTTTAATTCGATTTGGGAGGCGCTGACGAGTTCATTATTTATTATATAAATTGTGATTCTATGAAAGTCGAAGCACTAGCATGTACTTAAGAAAATGTTTAAAAATATATCCAGCGAAAAACAATTAAACTTTGATATACCAAAATCCGAAATTGAAAAGAATATATATTCAAACATTTAAAAACTTTTACAAGTGGCAATTAAATTAGAATTCTTATTAGTTCTATTAGTTGCGAAAGTTACGCAGTGTAATGTTTCAAGAACGATTTTAAAATTTAGGACTTTTAGGTATTGAAAAAGGAAAAGTCAAATACAAAATTACTTCAGAAGAAGTATTAAACATATTTTGTAAAAAAAAGAATAGAAAAAAGGTAAGATTTTAACAAAATTGATTTTAACAAAATTTTTTGTATATACTTTTGTTATTTTTGAGAAGGATACTTGCCCACCCTAGAATAACAGTCTAGCTGCGCTTATGTTCACAGAAAAACATAAAAATAGATTTTAGTTAAAATATTTGTGATATTAATTAAAGCTTTAATTAAATTTTCCCATTTTTAGTATCAATTAAATATTTTTTTAACATTAATAACATTTTCTGCGGCAATGTTGTTGAAATAAGTAAACGTGTAGTTCTTTTGATTAAATTTTTAATAAAAACTGAATTTTTTTTTTTTTAAATAATGACGAGAATTAAAATTGGCGAGAATTTTTTCTATGTTGTCAAAAATATCAAAAAAAAAAAATCAGTATCAAAAAACTTCTACTATTCTAGTGCCAAAGTACCTCCAGTCATTCATAAAGGGGATACCATGCGAACATATATTGGTTTTGTCATTCCGTTAACACATTGGAATTTAGTTCTAACAAAGAATTTCTGTGCTGTTTTATAAGATTCTACGTTTGTCTGTTTGGCTTGGTAGTGCAAATAATGGGTGATTTTTTAAGAGATATAGAAAAGTTTAAAAAAAAACACATAAAATTCAGAAAAATGCATGAAATCTTTATTTGAATCGATAGTACGGTCCATATAATTTAATGTTTGAAGATTATTTCATGCAAATTTTGACCGTGACTGCGCCTCAAATCATCCATCCGCTTAGTCCAATTTTAGCATACTCTTTCCAATATTTCGGCCGGTATCTCATGAATAAATGCTTCAATGTTGTCTTCGAATGCGTCAATTGAAGCGGACATGTGTGTATAGACATGAGCTTTAACATAGCCCCACATAAAATAGTCTAAAGGCGTTAAATCGCACGATCTAGGCGGGCAATTGACCGGTCCCGAGCGTGAAATAAAATGTTCACCGAACTCGCCTCTCAATAAGTCCATTGTTAAGCGTGCTGTGTGGCATGCAAGTCAAGCTCTTACATTTTAGGCAAAAAAAAGATGGATATCATCTCACGATATCATCTTACCAAACTGTGACCTTTTTCTGGATGCATTGGTAGCTCTTGCAATGCTTCTGGCTGATCTTCACTCCAATTTTGCTTATTAACGTACCGAATAGCCGCTTCAGTGGGTCGATTAAACTGACCATAAAATGGAAGAAGCGCGCGATGAACTTTCTTAGCAGAGCACGCATTTTGATAATATAATTCAACAATTTGCAAGCGTTGTTCGTTTGAAAGACTGAAGATGTTTGACAGTGAAACTAAACACGAAACGTACGTCAGCTGTTTAAACCAGTGTTGCCAAAAAGATAATAGCTAAAAAATCACCCGATACATGAATATAACTTTCAGAGATAAAAAACTAGTGCGGTTTTATCAGTTTATTTTCACGTATGTGCCATAATGTAAAAAAGATTTCCCAAAAGGTGGTAAAAATGGATGTGACTTAAAAACATTCTCCTTCGCTTTAAATATTTTTTACATAAATCGATAAAAAAAAAAACTTCAAGCACAGTAACTAAGAAAACTATTGGTCCACTTTTTTCACGTAAAGTTCATAAAAACAAAAAAAGTTTGTAATATAAGTCAAGTTAACTTCGTGGCACAACGAGATATCTTGAATTTGCCATATTATTTTCCAATAGGAATGCAGTTTGCGTGACGTCATTTGTCCGACTGGGATTAAAGTCACAACTATTTTTGCGAGTAACCCACCAATAGCTTATGTTAGTAAAATCTATGGAAATTTATAAGTCCAAGACCACAAAACTCAAAACTTAAGTAGTTAGTTGAAATTTTATGTAGAAGTTAAGGTCCAATTGGACGTGACGTAACCATTACGTCATATCCATAATCATGACCATATAAACCAAAATTCAATTGGTTTGTATGTTTATGTTTATAGCGTTATGGCAAGTCACCTATCAAGAAATACAGTGTTCCCCAAAAGTAATTGTAATATTTTTAAAAATTGAGTCCTAGATATTGTGGTAGGATATTTTAAGACATTCCATAGTGTGATTATATTATTAATTGCAAAGTTAATTAGTATATTTGTAAACAGGGATACTAAATCTAAAGAGATCAGAATTTCTTCTTTGTCTAGAGTTATATTTCTTGAATTTTTCCTTAAGTTCGAACGAATTTTTAATATTATAGTTTTCTAATATAATATTTTTTAAAATTTGTCAAATGTATTTTAATAGATTATAGCATGGTACTTCTATCGAAGATGAGACTGGGTTAAGTGGCATATCGGGCTTATGGTTCTTCGGGAGTCCATATAGCCTTGTTGATGTGGCGGCATGTGATGCCAGTTTTAATTTTTCGTACCTTGTTTTTTTGTTACCATAATTTATATAATTTGTATCTTCCTTTTAAATTTTTTTGTTTAAATCTTAAAAGCAATGCTCCACTATTTTACAAATAACAGCTGATATTTTGTTGCCAAATTAAAATTTGTAATCGTTAATGAAATATTTCTTAGGATTTTATCTTTAAACGAGCCCCAAAGATAAAAGTCTTAAGCGATTTTAATTCAAACGATTTTCAAAAGGTCAAATTAAACACGCAAATATGGCCACACTTATTTAAAATTCCAAGTAATTGATTACCATTTTACGGACAACTCCTTTACTTGGCAGGATTTTCTTTTCAAAAAAAAAAAAACATAAAAGCTGTTATTTAGACAGGTGTGAAGTGGTGGGAGATTCTTTTAACATTGCAATAATTTTCAAAAAATTTTAAATTAATTATAAAAAAAAAACAATTTTTCTTATGAATTTCAAAATTTTTTTTATCTTTTCCATCATTTTTCAAAGTTGTCACCTTGAACAAAACTATGTTTTTGACAGTTTTTTTAACTGATAGTTATTTATAACTGAACTTGGTGAAATTGGCCATAAACTTAAATTCGGAAATTTAAAAATAAAAACCAACTGCCTGGCCCACAATGTCGACAAGAACACAGAAAAAATAATGCACCAGTAAAAGCATTAATCAAAAATAAAATCAGTTTTAATTAAAAACTTAATCAAGTGAGTCAAACGTTTTATCAAGTGAATTAAACGTTTAATCAAAGGAATTAAACGTTTTATCAAGTGAATTAAACGTTTAATCAAGTGGATAAACGTTTAATTGATACTATTAATTTTTTACTTGTGCAAATTAATATTGTCAGTTTAACGTTTAACACACTTGATTAAAAGTTTAATTTACTTGATTAAATGTTTAATTCACTTGATTAAATTTTTAATTAAAATTTATTTTATTTTTGATTAATGCTTTTAATGGTGCAATTTTTTTTTCTGTGACCATTTCTTTCGCATATTTTTATTCAAAACAAAAACAAATTTAAGTTTTTTATTATACAAATATGGGAAAGAAATGTTCTTGTCGACATTGTGGGCCAGGCAGTTAAACTAACAATAATTCAAATAAAATTAACCAAAAAACAAAAACAAATCGTTTTTTGTATAATTTTTATATATTATTTAAAAAAAATTGTTATTGATATGGCCCCTGGGGCCAAATACCGGCATTTGATACCGATATAAATTAACATTAAAATGAAATTGTGATTTCGATCGATATCGAATGCTTTTATGAAAAAATTTAGTTTGTTAATAAAAATTTTAAGCAAAATTAGATAGTTTAAAATTTTGAATATAATAAAAAAAATTATTAAGAATAAATCCTGTCACTACAAAATTTAAGTCAAAATATTAAACCCTCAACCGAGAATACTTCCCTGAAAAACAAAAAAAAAAAACAAAGAAAAACTTATTTCCGGAACCAAAAAATAAACAAAAACAATTGAAAATAATGTAAGATTGAATAAACACTAAACGTTTTAGACCAACTTTACAAAAAAAAAAAAAAAAAACTCACCCTTGGCAGCCATTTTCTCACACAACCCAGCAAATAGATCACAGCAAACAGTGGAAGATATTGAAAAAAATCTATAGCACCTTAACAGAAAATAATTAAAAACTACATACTTATATATACAGTCAAATCCCGATAATTCGTACACCGATAAATCGTAATTCCCGATAATTCGTAATAAACTGTCGGTCCCTTGAAAAAATATCGTTAATTCGTAAAATTTACATACATTTCGGTCCCCTCGCTAATTCGTAATTTTTTTCAAATAAAATCTTCTTTACCTCTTATAAATCGTTATTGTTTGCTAACAACCACTTATAATTAGTAATAAAAACAACAGAAACGTTGAAATAAAGATTTTTTGTTTACCGATTTGATTTTTTTTTTTTTTGCATGTGTTTATTTTCTTAAGATCAGGGGTCTAATCACCGCATTCGATACCTTCGTATCGAATAAACTATCGAACTTTTTTGCTTACGACAGACACTGACGTATCGAATGAAAACTCAATAAATGTAATGTCGAGTTACTCGATATCGAAAGCTATTATTTCAAATTCAATACATTTCATTCGATATCGAGTTTCATGATACCAAAATAAATAATTTCGATTAATTTTGCTCGATATCGCATGCGGTGATTAGACCCCAGTTTGTAACATTAATAATTTTTGTATATTTTATTTTTAACAATTGTCTTTTATGTTTTTTTTTCTTTTTGGTAAATATATTGAAAAACCTCGTTAATTCGTATTTATTTTATTTTAACCCCGTAAAATCGAAACCCCGCTAAATCAAAAACCCCTATCATTCGTAAGTCCCTTGCGGTTACAAATTTTCGGGATTCTACTGTAATGAAAGCTCTTAAACCGGACCAAAAAGAAGTAATTAATAGGGTTTTATCTTTACCCGAAATGCCCTACTAGGAAGCCTTCTTTAAACGTTCTCATTACACATAAAAGTTACAAATTAATTTCATTAAATATCAGAAATTTCTTTCAAATCGGATCTCATCCGCTTAAAAACTGCAGATTACTTTTCATCCACTGTATTGCTAAAAAAAAAATACAGTTATTTTTATGCAGACACTCAAGTGCATGTGTATGATTGTGTATTTGTTGTGTTTAAAATGGAGGAAATAGTTCCAAGAGTACATTAAATTCACTTACACTACACAGGATTTAAATTGTTCATTTTATGTGATTTTGTTCTTTTTTTGGATATTTTTTTTTTCTTTCTTTTAAATACTAGTGAGTAAAATGTTTTAATAAAAAAAATTAAAACTGTTTCCTTTTTACAATTTCATTTTCATTAAAAGTGTTCGTTAACAAGAAAACAAAGAGAAAGAGAGAGAGAGAGAGGAGGAAATTTACATTCCAAATGCAGTTTCCAAAAAGAAATAACACTGAAATCCTAAAAGCATTCAAAAATACAAAAAAAAAATGTGAAACACAAGTGCTAAGTGCACCTAAAACAGCAAAAACAACATCTAAAAACACCCCAACAACAACAGGAAATAAACTGTAATGTAAATTTCATGTTTAAATGTAAATTAATAGTTAAAAAAAACACGTAAACAAAAAGAAATTAACAAAAAACATTTAGTAACTAAACTTGAAATAACAAAACAAATTAAACTGTAATTGTTATTAAAAAAGAAGAAGAAGCACAAAAACCATAATAAAAAAACTAAAAATACTAAAAAGAATTTATTTAAAACAAATTAGATAAGCAAAACTGAAAAAAACCTAAAAATTTATATAGAAAATTAGGAAATAAACACACTGAACTACAACTAAAAATGAATAAACTAACGGCAAATTTAACTAAAATCAGTTAAAATGAACTTACTGCTATAACTGTCAGAAAACATGTTGTTAACTGACAGTTATAGTAATGGTTTATTATAACTAAACTTGATGAAATTGTACGTAAAACTGTTTTTAAATAAAACTTTTAAATTGAAGAAAATAATAAAAACAAAAACAAAACTTAAAATCAATGTAAACTTAAAAAAAAAGAAACAAAATAAAGAAAATAAACAAAAGAAAAGAAAATGTCTTTTTAATTAAAAAAGCGGATGCAGGCCCGTTTTCACGACTTACCTTTAAAGATCGAGGAATTAGTGAGGATTAAAGTTACCTTCAACTATTTTTCGTTTTCACAACTTCTGTATAACCCTGCGGCCACACGGTCAAGTTGTTCTTGATAGTCTTTTACATATACTGCTTGTCAAAATTTACATAAATTGAAAGCTGTGACGTAGGCTGTATTCAAATTTTGAGCAATTTACTTTCAAGATGTCAGCAAGAAAACAATTTATAAAGATAAACGAAAAATTTGCTCACTAACCTTGAAATCAGCTGTTTTCGTGAACGTAAATTGAAACACTCACTGGCAAGAGAATTTTAAAGGCAAGTTCGTATCAATTTTTAAAAGTATGAGTGTCTTGATAAAAAAGTGTGAGTGTATTAAAACTGGATAAGCAAAACTTGATCGTGTAACCCTCAAGTAAAATAAACTTAACATTTTTAAAAATGTGGCAAAACGCAAGTAAATACCGATTATTTTTGCCAAAATAAAAATACGAATTGGCAACTACGTAGTTTCTTTTACTTTTCTCATTTAGTTTTATAATAAACTAGCATTTAACCCGCTTCTTCGTTAGCTTCTAATTTTCCTTTGTGGACATATTTTTATGCCAGAGTTTATTTTTCTAGGTTTAACTTGTTTAAATTCCAGCCTTTAACCCGGTTCTTTGTAATCGGTCCTTTTATTTCATGAACAAATTTATATGCCAAAGTTTATGTTTCTAGATTTTAACAAAAAAGTTCCAACAGGTTGATAATCCAACAGGACTTTGATCCAATGAATGGAGAAAATCTTTTGGTTTTAAAGATAGATGGCGTGACAAAAAAGTTCCAAAATATGTACAGGTTTTACGCGTTTAATGAACAACAATAAGTGTTAATGTTTTTCCTCTCTTTTAGTTAAGGAGGTATGAAATTAGCAGGATAGATTTGGCGATAGGCCAGCCCCCGGTCCAAATGCCAACCTTTTAGCTTTAGGCGTTTAGGCTGTGCGATGAAAGATAAAAAGATGGAGAAAAAATCTTTTTAAAAAAGTAACAAACTTAGGTGCAATTTTCACCTCTTAAGCGTTTGAATTTCTAATATGTACCAAATATGCGTATGAATTTTTTAGATAAGTTACAAATGGTATATCATTTTCTATGCGTGTTGGTTTAAAAGCTAGATGGTGGACAAAAAAAAAATAAAGGTTTTACCCGTTTACTACCTAAAAGGGCAGAATTTCAAAAAGGACCAGACACCTGTTTGGAGTTTTTTATTTAATGAACAACAATAAGTATTATATTAAAAAGAGTACCAGTTTAATTAAAAAAAGTACCAGTTAGAGAACAAAAAAGTACCAAAAAATCCCTCTTACAGATTCTCATTCACTCAGAAACTTGCAAGTTCAATTTTATGTTTCTAGGTCCAATAATTACGGAAATTGAAAAAGTACCAGCTAAAAAACGCAAAAGTACCAAATAGATCCCTCCAACAGATTCTCATTCGCTCAGGACCTTGCATGTGTAATTTTATTTTTCTACGTCCAATACTAACGGTTATTCAAAAAGTACCAGTTAAAGAACGAAAAAGTACAAAAAAGCCCTCATACAGATTCTCATTCACTTAGGACCTTTCATGTTTAGTTTAATATTTCTAGGTCGAATACTAACGGAAATTCAAAAAGTACCAGTTATATAACGAAAACGTACCAAACAGCCCTCTTACAGATTCTCATTCACTCAGGACCTTGCATGTTTAATTTTATGTTTCTAGGTCCAATACTAACGGAAATTCAAAAAGTATAGATTATCAGTCACCCGGGACCTTGTAGGTTTAATTTTATGTTCATAAGACCAAAATTAACGAAAATTTAAAAACAGTACCAGTTAATGAAGGAAAAAGTACCAAAAAGTTCCCTCATAGATTTTTATCCACTTAGGACATTGCATGTTGAATTTTATGTTTAAAGGTCCAAATTAACGAGAATTAAAAAAAATACCAGTTGTAGAACCAAAAAGTTAAAGAAAGATATAAAATTTCCCGTATTTCCCCTTTTTTGCACAATTTCTACCCCATTAAAGTATAAAAAATTTCAGTATTGTAGTGGGAGCCAATATTTTAGTACGAATATGTCAATGAATGGAGAAAAAATTTTTGTAAACAAATTGCGTTTTCAAAGACACTATCTTTCACTTCTTTAACGATTTGAATTTAAAAAGGATGAAACTTCAGATCCTTTTTAAAATTTTTTGAATAATCGCTCTTAGAAGTCCCGGTGAGGCTGCTCTTTTTTGTATTGAAGGTCGCGGATTTTCACGTAAACTGCTTTCAACCAGTTCAATGTTTTCAGGAGTCCTTGAAGATCGACTGGGCCTTAGCCGTGGGACATTCATAGCCGAAGCAGTTGCGCGGAACGAATGAATTAAATTTACACTCGGCCCATCACGTATTCACCGAATACAGAACTTTGAACAAAATTGACGACGACCAATTATGTGAGAATCATTAATCTTAAAAATGTCTCCATAGCGAACGCGCGATGCTCACTCGACCGCTGCGACATCGTGACTGACAAATCCGCCCAATCAATAATTCCAACGGCTTCACCCTCCCTCCGCACCGTTTATTACTTTTTGAAACAATCGTATTTAAAAATATAAATTTGTCACCAGACAGTGGAGAGTATAAAAAACTCAATTCTTACTGACATTACAGCCGTACCTAAACATGCGTTTTCTAGTTGTCAACAATTTTCATTCCCATACAATTTGTATGAAGCGGTAACACTTTACAATTAAGAAAATCCGATTTTAACAGCCCGTTAAATAGTAAAGTTGGCCGCTATTGTTAATAAATAATGGTAATTTAGCTACTTTTTGGTTAATCTAGTGGTTTTATTTCCATTTTTTATTGCTTTTATGTGGGTTTTATTAAACAAGGAAGTAAAGGGTGGTCCAACGATAATGCAGGATGTTAATTGTGTGTGAGTCATTCCCTAACATCAAGTTGCTTTGCCCAAATTAATTTGACACATCTTTGTTTCAGTGTTTGACAAATTCCACCATGGAGAGGTACACAATTGAGCAGCGCGTTAAGATTGTTGATGCCAAAAATAGGCGTTCATATCAAAATGCTTTTCGTGCATTTCGTGATTTTTTGGTCAGCATAATCGACCAAATGTGTACACAATCGGGAGAATTGTGTGCAAATTTTAGCAAACCGGGTCTGTAGGAAATATGAAAACACCTGTACATTAGACCGTCTCTCTTTTTTTTGTAAATTCCTTAATAAGCCTTGTGCGCAAAGTGCAGGTCGCAATCATAAAGAATACTGAAAAAGGTGAGATTCGGTCCATAATTTCACATGACCTCAATACAAACTACTTTTCGGAATAGTATCTGTGCCTATAAACCTGTTGGTAGGTCCAAAATTAACCACAAGTCCCCCTTTTTAAAATCAAGTAAGGGAAAACTTATCTCATATAGATGAAGATATATAAATAATATTCTGCATAAATAATTTTATATGAATCTTAACCTCATAACATAAATCTGTTCTGGCGGGTCCATTGTTGCCCATGTATCAAATGGTCAGGCTTGGCCGACTATACTTCCTACTTATTTTATTAAATAAAAAGCTGTTATAAATTTTTACTTTGTATGCTATTATATTTTGTAGTCAAAATTTGGTACAATTTATGTCAATTTGGTACAATTTTGCCATTGAATTGGTACAATTTAAGAATTGTCAGATCCCAGCAATGATCCAGCATCGTCGGTGTAACACATACAAACACATTTTCACTAATTTTACACTACATGACCCTGCAAATAATAGGACCAGTCCAAACACGCATGTAAAGAGTAGCCCACAAGGGACTAGGACTAGTCCAAAAGTAACCCAAACGTATGGAAAAAACATGATATATTTAACATTACGATGTACTAGGGCAGGACCATATAACCCACCATTGGACTACTTAGGAGTAGTTTTAAAACTACTCCATGGTATACTCAAGAGAAGGGATTGCTGTTCGGTTTTAACCGATACCGAAACTGCGGTTTTAAATGCCTGAAACCCGAAACCGAAAACCGACAAAAAAACCTCGGTTTTAGCTTTTACTTTAACAATGTATTTATGCTCGAAGAAATTGCAAATTAAACATCATACTCGTACTTCATATACAAAAACTTTATACATAACAGCCTTCAACAATGACAAGGTATTTCAAAATTCTTAAAATTCAAAATAAGTACTAAGAAGAACAATGTTATCTTTATAACTCTTAAGTACACACCTTATTTGTGAGGCATAAACTGCCACCTGGAACACTTGAATTTTGTAGTGAGTTTCTTGTGGCTACAGAAAAAACTCACACTAACGAACCCCTGAGCAAGGCTGGGACTACTTTTATATGTATGGAGTTTTATGGCTATAGCAGGAACATTTTGTTGGGAAATAAAATAATTTTCTTAATCTACTCTAAAAACCAAGAATTTTGGTGTATAACACGTAAATGTTGATGAACGGGAAGTGGTCTCTCAAATCGATTTTATACCCTCCACCACAATTAGTTGTGAAGAGGGTATATTAAGTTTGTCATTCCGTGTGCAACTTTTTTATTATTCATCTCAGACCCTATAAAGTATATATATTCTGGGTCCTTGAGTAATTTTAAGTCGATTTAGCCATGTCCGTCTGTCTGTCCGTCTGTCCGTCTGTTGAAAACACGCTCACTTTCGAAAAACTCAAAAGAAATAAACAAACTTGGTGTCAAATTGCTTGTAGTTATCCTAAGCAGTTTGGGATTGAAATCCAACAAAATCGGTTCAATAGGATCTGAGCTATGAATCAAAATGTGGAACCACCACCTAAAAAAAATTGATAATTTTGTTACAAAAACTAACATAAATGGTGGAAAAATGCACAGAATGATATAAGATTTCGCAACAGTTCGTTTTATTTCACTGGAAATCACGCTGTACAATTTCTTGAAGATCCGTCCATGATTTACCCTAGGCCCCATATAAGCCCTACTCCCGGAAAACAGTATAGTAAGCCCAAAACCCTAACTAACAATGCTATCATAACAAATTTTGGCACGTCACAGTTAAATAGCGCTAGAAATGAAACTATTAAGTTTCGTGAAGATCGGTCCATAATTTACCATAGGCCCCATATAAACCTTACTCCCGGAAAACAGCTTAGTACGCCTAAAAACGTAAAAAAGAATGCTATCATAACAAAATTTGGTACATCACAGTTTTATTGAACGAGAAATAAGACTTTTAAATTTTGTGAAGAACGGTCCATCATTTACCATAGGCCCCATATAAACCTTACTCCCGGCAAACAGCTTAGAAAACCTAAATACGTAAAAAATAATGCTATCATAACAAAATTTGGAACATATAAGTCTTACAGGACTAGAAATAAGACTGTGAAATTTCGTGAAGATCAGTTTATAATTTACCCTAGGCCCCATATAAACCTTACTCCCGGAAAACAGCTTAGTACGCCTAAAAACGTAAAAAATAACGCTATCATAACAAAATTTGATACATCACAGTTTTATAGAACTAGAAATGACACTGTGAAATTTGGTGAAGATCGGTGCATAACTTACCATAGGCCTTATATAAAGCCCACTCTGGTAAAATAATTAAATACGCGGTAAACTTTATTCCAGTTCAGCTTCATATGGCCAGAAAAAATGTTATGCAATTTTGTGATATACGGTCCATAATTTTCCTTAGATTCCATTTTAGCAGCCTTCTGAAATTTACTGCAAACGCTTAAACTAATTGCACCGCTGTATTGAAATTTATGTTTTTTAATCGTTCTGCAGAATTTGGGATGATTGGTTCATAGCTTACCATGGCTTTTATATAATTTGTTCTCTTGAAAATCATTTAAGTTCATCTTAAACTGATATTCTACTCAAACTTTTTAAAATTGATTTTGATTGTCGATCAATAATTTTATATAGGTCTAAACCGCAACAAATTTTAATGCAGATGTCTGTTAATAGACATCATACAGATATGACTCCTAAAACATTCGAAGTGTCGGTGGAGGGTATCAAAGATTCGGAAAAAATCTTGCTTTAGTAATTAACATCTAACTCAAGCAGTCCTTAACGGATTAGAACCAAATAACATGCATTAGAAAGCTTATAAAATGTTTCCAAAATGTTTCTTAAAGCAACATTGCCATTTTGTTCGATGGTTTTTCTTCACAGCATTACAAATTCAGATTTTCAAAAACGAATTTTATTTTTTTGTTTCTTATATAAAAATTGAACGAGCAAAATTTTTATATGTATTCTGTAAAAATTTCGAATAAAAAGGGTAAAAAGTGAGACGGTCTACTGTACATGCTCCCCCAGGTCGTTCTGCGGAAAGCATTGCTGTCGTTCGCGATAGTATGGCAGAAGAGCAGTAAGCCTCGACTCGTCGTCGTGCCCAACAATTAAACATCTTCTTGTTGTCAGAAATTGAAGTTATGGACCGGACGATATCTGGATGGTGTCACTTGTCACACAGCCAACAAAACAATGGCTCTTTTGCGCAGGGCTGCCAGGTACTTATTTTCCTTGTCCCCAAAAAATTAAAAAAATGTTCCCAAAAATCCCCAAATTAAAAACAAAACCTTAAAAAGTTAACATTTGTTTTTTTGTTTTTTTTTTCTGACCAAATTTAAAATTTTATTTAAAAATAGTAAGAAACATTTTAATAAGAAATCCCCAAAAATCCCTAAATAACAATTTGTAGCCAAAAAAATTATTTTATTTTGTTTTTTAGCGACTGGTGTCGGCATATTTTTTTAAACCCTTATTATGTGATTCCAGTGAGGAATTACAAGCAGAACAATATGCTCTTATTGAAGACGAATAAGCCAATTTATAAGATTTGGGAGCTTGTTCAATCGGTTTTAGACATCCTTATAATCAACAATAAATATACATACATACATAAGTATATTCGTCATTTATTTAATACTTCGATACATCATAACTACTAACCAATATCCCAGCATTCTTTTTCCCAAACTTTATTATATTGTCTTTTATATTTACTTATTTTTGGGGAAGACATACATATTTTTCTTGAAAATTGTCTTTAAAAAATTAAAAATTTTGTGTGTTGTCAACGGTTTAAGATTCTAGGTTTAATTTTTTTTTTTTTTTTAACACTCCCTTAAGAATAGAAACATAAGCTTATAAAAAAATCCCCGATATTTTTTTTAAATCCCCAATACCCAAATGACTTTCTTTGTCGTTTTTGCTCGCTTGAAATCCCCAAGTCTGACAGCCCTGCTTTTGCGCGAGAAATTCAATGGCCGCATTATCTCATGTCGTTGTGATGTTAATTAGCCGCCACGATTGTATGAATTGACACCGTTGGACTTCTTTCTTTGGGCTTATTTGAAAGAAAAAGTGTATGTCAATAAGCCAAAAACTATTCAGGAGCTAAAGGACGAGTTAATTCGGCACATTGAAGGACATTGAAGCTCAATTATGTCTCAGAGTCACTGAAAATATGGAGCATCGGAGAGAGATATGCCGCCGAAGCTGTGGCGAGCATTTGGGCGATATTTTGTTTCGCAGATAATTGTCATAGATCCTTCCATAATAATAAAAATATTAAGATAATTCTCTGAAAATTTGTTGTTTTATTTACAATTAATATCGTGTGTTTTGGTTGGACCGCACTTTACCTTCACATGCTCTTAGCAATATTTTGATATGCATCTATATATATAAAAAGAAATGTACACTAACTGAAGAAGTCGCACTAACTGCGAAAACGGTTAGACCGATGTCAACAAAAACGTTGGGGTACGTTGGGGATAGTCTGTAGATGGTTTATGTAAAGTTTGCATGAAATCGGAGCAGTGGGAGATATGGCATTTAGATTTTCCTATATATTCCCATACAAATATCAACAAAATGCCCTTCATTTTGACTTGACTGATTTTTCTGAAATTTTGTATGTATGTGTTTTTGTTAGGTATGAGAATAGGTCGTAGAGTATATTTTATATCGCTAGAGGGCGCAAAATAAGGCATAAGCTCCCCCTCCCTATATATTCTTAGCTGATCAACCTGTTTTTTTAAAATTTGGCATGCAGGACCATAAAATCTGAAAGAAAATAGGGAATAGGGCAAGAGGAGTAAAAGCTCCCCCTCCCTGTAACTGCTTAACAAATCGACCGATTTTCTTAAAATTTTGCAGGAAAATAGTGTAACATCTGGAAAGAACTATAGCCTCAAATTTTTATTATTTAGGGCGTGAAATAGGGCAATATCCAATCTTTTAAACTAATCAACCGGGTTTCTTAAAATTTGGCATGCAGACACTGTAATATCTGAAAGGAAACAGGGAATAGGGCGTGAGATAGGGCAATAGCAGTAAAAGCTCCCCTTCCCTATAACTTTTAAACTAATGAGCGGGTTTTCTTAAAATTTGGCATGCAGAAACTGTAACATCTGAAAGGAAATAGGGAATAGGATGTGAAATAGGGCAAGAAGGGTAAAACCTCCCCCTCCCAATATCTTCTTGAAATTTCGCAGCCAAATAGCGTTACAGCTGGTGGCTATAGTACAGCCTATAGTTTTTATTATTGGAGGGTAAAAGCTCCCTTTCCTATACCTTCTTAGCTAATCAACTGATTTACTTGAAATTTGGCAGAGAAATAGTGTAGCATCTGGAAAGAGCTAAAGCCTATAATTTTTGTTATTTTCTTAACCAATCAACCGGTTTTCTTTAAATTTGGCATGCAGACACTGTAAAATCTGAAAGAAATAGGTTATATGGCAAAACAATGTTTGCCGGGCCAGCTAGTTTTATATAAAAAGCTTTTAATGGCTTATATTTAAATTTTGACTAAAAATGTTTCCAAACAAAAGATTTAAACCTGTTCATTTTTTTAATTCAAAAAGAAGTATTTTTCAATAATTTTATTATACTGTCGGTCGTATGGCCACATAAGTTCAATTGGCAATCTCTAATTACTTTGTAAAATTTTAAACAATGCTATTTCAAGAACAATTACTTTCATTAGAAATTTAATATGAAGCCAAATTGATAAGAAGACTTTTTAGCTTAAAATAAAACATCCTCAAAAAAAAAAAGTTTGTAAATAAATTCAAAAAACTTTTGACAAAATTGCAATAAAGACAATTTTACTCCAATTAGTTATAAGAGAATTTTAAATAGACACCTACACAAAAACCAAAATAAATCTAAATTTAACAACACCAACGTAAATACAGGGAAAGATGATTTTAATTTACATCAAATATTTTATTAGCTGCTTAAACAAGATACAAGTCAACAACCCCCTCCCCCCTTCCCCCACCTACCACACAAATAGAAACTCACAAACCAAAAGTCCTGTCGAAAATATATTGTGGTTTATTGTTTGTAATTTTCTCTTTGTCCACCTCTTGCTTTATCCCTCTCTTCTCTTTTACTAGAAAGTTCAACATCAAAATAGTAATAAAAAAAAACTATTTGTTTAATTCTCAGGACGACGCCAGGATATGAAAACTAAGCTAACTAAAACCCATAGTTTGTTTGTCTTGTTGCTCATTTGTAATCAAATTACAACATACAAGTTGTTTATTGGTCAGTACAAGCCAGCAAGGAGAGTCAAAAACAAAACAAAAAAAGGGAAAATCACCTGTTGCGCTGTTGTTTTAAAGGTCTGTCTGTCTGTAATCGAATTGAATTGAAAAGGGTAAAAACAAATATGAAAACTGTCGAGCAGGTGGACCCTTAATGAAATGTTAGCCAAGAGGTCATGTCAGACAACACTCTACATAGTCATTATATTAACTTGTTAAAGTATAACAAAGTAACAAGGTTATTTTTTGTGATATGTTACACCTTAAAATCTAAACAAAATTTATAGAAAGTTTAGCAAAAATAAAATGAAGCAAGTTCAAGGGAGACACGTCAATAACTTTCGTTAATTACAAATTCAACGGGCATGTTTCGGAAAAGTAGTTCATGTCAAATTAAAATCAAAAAAAAAAAAAGAAGAACTTTGCTGTTTCAAAAGAAACCTTTTTTTAAGCCCACACCACAATAGTGGAAAGGGTCGCAGTTGCCTACGTATTTAAGACTTTCTGGAAGACGAATGCACGACTATATGTGTTCCTACATGACATGCGAAGGATAGCCAGAAAAAATCGAAAACATTTTCGAGCAAGTGTCGTTAAAATCGTTCACGACACAAAGCAAGACAATATCGCTCTTGTCGTTTAGTCGATATAAAAGAGGACAATGTTGTTTACTTTGTCGTCAACGACAAAAGTTGTTAATAATATCATTAATATTAAACATATTTCGCTTATTTTATTTCTGTTACAGGCTTTTTACACTGATCAACATCTAACATCTACCATCAAAGATGTAGAAAATGTGAAACACTCGTTTACATTGGTCACATCTAACATATGCCATCAAATAAAAATGTCACAATTTTTGAAAAAAAAAAAAATGTTTTTAAAATTTAAAAACATTTTTTTTAAAATTTAAATAAAACAAGTAAGAGAGTATAGTCGGTCAAGCCCGACCATATGATTCCCTACACCACAGTATTTAAAAGCAAATTTCGAGAGTGTATGCCTACATGAATAGGGATCTATATGTGTTTTAAATGTCGTTAAAATCGGTTTGATAGTTTCTGAGAGGCAGAAATTGCATCCTATCTCCCCTCGTGGTTGTCCTGCGATTCCGCCAATTTTCAACAGGCTTGGTCCTTGTGCTAATAAGAACATATGTGCCAGATTTTATTAAATTATCTCTAAAATTGCGACCTGTACTTTGCGCACAAGGTTACATGGACAGCCAGCCAGCCTGACAGCCAGCCTGACAGCCAGCCAGCCAGCCAGCCAGCCAGCCTGCCTGCCAGCCTGACAGCCAGCCGGACGGACATCGTTAGATCAACTCAGAAAGTGATTCTGAGTCGATCGGTATACTTTAAGGTGGGTCTAGGACCCATATTTTATGGTGTTACACACATCAGCACAAATGCATAATACCCTCTTCACTATTGTGGTGGGGATATAAAAATGTTTTTTTCTACAAAAGTGACAAAATTTAAAAAGAAAACACAAAAATGTATTAAAAGTTCCATTTGTTTCAAAATATAAAAAATAATTAACACAAAAACATTGCAATAAAAAAGAAAACTTGACAAATGGTAGCGCTGCTTTAAAAAAAAAATTTGTTTGTCGGTGATGCCACAATAATAATAGGACTTATTGCCACTTTTCTAGTGATGACACTAAAATAATCGATAGATGTTGAATGGAATAAAACAAGATAGGAACATCTTTTTAAGATGTTGAAAGGTGTTGGTTTTTAGCCCTATGTATTTCTTATGGAAAGATGTAAACATCTTCGCAAATTGTGGCAAATTGATGGTAGATGTTAGATGTTGATTAGTGTAAAAAGGCTATTAGATGTTATGTATTCGACTTTTGTAAGCAAACCTTAAATTACTAGTGCAGAATACCTACGTCTACCTTCATCATAATTTATTAAGTTTAATTGGTTTGTGCTAATTCGTAAATTGTATGTGGGCTTAATATCAACAAATAAAAAAAAAAATGTGAGAATTTTAAGCAAACCAAGCAAGTGATAGAAGAGCATTCAACTACGGCAGAAACAGTTATCTGGCCATGTTCTCGAAATCACGTGAAATTGAAGTCGAACAAATTTTGAAAACTTACCTGTGTTTAAAGTTTATAAAAATATGTCCTTTTATATACCCCATACTTTGAGAACCTATTACCTTTACCAGTACCCATGTTCTGTAAAGCCTATAGTACACGAAATGTAAAAAGCCAAATGCGCATGTGCTTCTGACGTAATTTTGTCATCATCACGCAACACGAACTGGCTATTGTGGCTTTGTAGTGACGTCAAAATTACGTCAGAACCACATGCGCATGTGGCTTTTTACATTCCGTGTACTATAGGCTTAACTATGGTGAGATAAGATGTGAAACAAAATATTCCATTGTGTCTCGAAAAGTGAGAAAAAAGTGTGTCTGTAACTCATGTCGAAAGCTATCAAAAGAGATTACGTTGTTACGTTTAAAAATTCATAATATTCTGCTGGAAGCCGCTGTGGAATTGCAGACGTTGAGGGCGCCAGTCACACATATCGTTGATGGTAACAAAAATTTTCAAAATTTTCAACGACGGAGTCGACAATACAACCAATAATGAAAGAGCGACTTTAATGTTGTTGTTTACAAAATGGCTTTGAAAACATTCGCATATTTTTCAAAAAAGTTAAAAGCAAAATAATTAAACAATAAAAAATCAACAAAATAATTATCTCTTCCGTGTTATTTATTATTCATGGCATTTTGCACTTTTGATATATTTTTTTGTATTGAAATTTGTTCTCACCCCATTTTCGAAAAATTTTAAAGCCATTATTCGCCAAAAATGTTAATGCCGGTTCACACACTTCAAGTTTGACTCTTCCAGTCTTGAGTTTTTGGAGAGAGGGGAAAATAAATGGCATTTTATTTTCCCTTCTCCCCTAAAAGCTCAAAACTTGAAGAGTCAAACTTGACGTGTGTGAACCGGCACTAACAGACACAGTTAAATGAGAAAAACATTTGTTTGTATAAATTTATGGCATTTTTGTTTCATTTCTCACATAATTCATTCGAAAAATTTCTCGACGCGAAAGCCACAGAACATGGGCACTGAACTACTTTTGAAATCGGGAAAAGATACGTTAATTTTTAAAACAATTTCATTGAAGGTATCCATATATTTAAATTTGGGGGGGGTGCTTTAAAACCATGTGAGATAAGGCCATGATGGCTTTATTGCTTAATTGAATTGAAGATAAGGCCATAATGTAACCTTGTGCGCAAAGTACAAGAGATAATATGATAAAATTTGGGTCATAGGCTCTTATTGGCACAAGGACCAAGCCTATTGAAAATGGGCCGAGTCGTAGGACCACGAGGGAAGATAGGGGGAAATTTCTTCCTCTCAGAAACTATCAAACCGATTTTAATGAAATCTAAAACTTAGATAGAACCATATCTATATGGACACAAAATTTATAAATTTTTAAAAAATCGGACCACGAGGGGAGATAGGGGCAATTTCTGCCTCTCAAACCGATTTTAATGAAATTTAAAACATAGATGGACCCATATCTAGGGGACACATTAGCTATACAGTTTTTAAAAAATAGGACCACAAGGGGAGGCAGGGGGCAATTTCTGCCTCTCACAAACTTTCAAGCCGATTTTCATGAAGTTTATAAACATAGATAAATCCATATTTACATGGGCATATAAGCATGATGTGTTTTTAAATACTGTGGTGTAGGGTATCATATGGTCGGGCTTGACCGACTATACTTTCTTACTTGTTTTTTATTGGATTGTAAAGAAGACATGTTCCTTTTAAGTATCGTATAAAATATCCGTCAAATACTTCATAATACTTTACATGACTTTCTCACAGAGAGAACGCTGTATCACACCAATGACGCGTTGGATATCGGGTTTATGTTCTGGAATCGTATCTGGTTTATTCGCATAAACCCGAGATGTCAAGAAACCCTAAAGAAAAAAGAGCACCGTTTTTAAAAGACCACACCAGTTGTCCGATGTATTGTCATTTACATCGTAATGTATGCGAATGTAGTATCAGATCAAACCTTTAGCCGTATGATGTCTCAATGAATCATTAAGAGGGAAACCGGAAAAATGCACTAAAAAGCTATTTTATAATATTTGTATTTTATAAACAAGTCAAAAAGTATGAATATATACGGAGGTCTCAAGCAATAGTCAGTCCGGTGCCGTGTCACAGGGCTCTTCTGGCTCCCGTGGTACCAGATAGGTTTTCTGGTCAGCCGCGACTGCAAAAAATCGTGATGAGCTCTTGAGATCTGTCAGTTTTCGGATTTTTGCCGAATACCACGTATTAACAGCCCCCGATTATGTCTCGGAGGATGTAACACCAGAAGGTAAAATATCCCTAAGATGAGCCCTGCACCCCAGGGAGATTTCTAGCCAGACAATTGTTTAATTCTCTTTTGTTCTCGCCTGAAGCTGTTATATTTAAGAAATAAGTATTTAATATTAAACCGTTTCCCATGGCACGTTAATGGCAATTGCATCTTGAATCTTTCTGTACAAAAGCGTTAGTTTTTTTTAAATAACATTTAATTTGCATGTTACAAACACCACAACAAATTTAAAATATCTTCTTTAATTTTTTTCTCCTTTTTAGCAAAGGGATACTTTCTCAAATCCAAGAGCAAATACACTGCTAAAAATATAAGACTAAATACTAAAAAAATCTGAAATCAAAAAGAAAAAAGTACGGGGGAAGAGTAAAAGGAGCTTAAACAAATTTAGGAATTTTTAGAAACAATGAATTTGTGTTATTGTGCAAAATATTATGTTTTTTTTTTGCGAAACAAAGAGCTAAAATGAATGTCAGGAAGTCGCACAGTGGGATGGCTTTATACATTTTTGTGCAAAAACTATAAGGAAAGTTGGCACCGCGCATTATATTGACCAAATTAAGAAAATAAGTAAATTTCTTCAAAATTGTCCACGCCCACCGCAAATCGATTTTTTTGCATAACATATTTTTTTCCAAGCAAAAGCCTTCAAATTTGTTTTACATACATGCCTGTCACATACATAAATCATTTCCGATCGAAATGGATTTCTGTGACTGGCCTGGGGCCAAATTATGGCATTCGATATCAATCAAAATTTCCATTTGAATTGTATTGTAATTTCGATCGATATCGAATGCCGTAATTTGCCCCCTGATAGACTCTCTAGAATAACGATAGGAAAATATAGGAATTTCGTAGAGGTTTTATTTATCATATAGCAAAAAATTTTAATTCTTCTTCTTAAGCTGGTTTTATTAGGAAACCAGTAAGCGACAAAAATATCAGTGTTTATCGAAACTGTATTAAATTTCCTAGAAAATATTAACCTGTACTTCCTGTTGTTCTTATTTTTTGGAGGGATTTAGTCCATACGGCTAAGAGGGTTAAACCGCCCATGGCTAAATGTGTAATTTAAAAAACACTGGTTAAATTTTAAGGGCCGATGTTGAATGTGAACCACACCTAAACGACAAGTTTTTTTCTGCATTTCATTTGACATTTGTTCATTTCAGACTAACTCAATGTGAACCATGGTTCAAATGCATGGAAAGATACACAATCGAGCAACGCGAAAATGGGCGCTCAAATCAAAATGCATATCGTGCACTTCGTGATTTTTTCGGTCAATTTAATTGTCCACATGTGCACACAATCGGAAAAATCGTGCAAAAATTTGAGCAAACCGGGTCTGTAGGAGATGTGAAAACAACAGTGCATGCTCGTACTGCAGAAAATATTGCTACTGTTCGCGATAGTGTGGCTGAATTGCCGTCCACCTAAGCTCGTCGTCGTGCCCAACAATTGCACCTCACACGCTCGTCGTTGATGAGCATTATGCATAAAGACTTGCATTTACACGCTTACAAGATGCAATTGACTCAAGAACTAATGCCTCTTGACCATTCCAAACGTTGTCAATTGTCAGAATGGTGGCAAGAAATGGCAACAGTGGACGTTCAATTTTCGAAGAAAATCATCTTCAATAATGAGGCACATTTTCACCTCAGTGGATTCGTCAATAAGCAGAATTGCCGCATTTGAGCGAATGATAATCTAAGAGTGATAGTCGAAACAATGCACCCACAAAGAGTGACTGTTTGGTGCGGTTTATGGGTTGGCGGCATCATCGGGCCGTATTTTTTTCCAAAATTAGGCCGGTCAGGCAGTTACTGTGAATGGTGTTCGCTATCGTGAGATCATAACGAACTTTTTATAGCCCGAAATGAAAGATATGGATGGATATGTGGTTTCAATAGGAAGGTGCCACTTGCCACACAGCTAACAATGACTCTTTTGCGCGACAAATTCAATGGCCGTGTTATCTCACGTGGTGGCGATGTCAATTGGCAGCCAACATCAAGTGATTTGACACCGTTGGACTTCTTTCTTTGGGATTATTTGAAAGAAAAGGTGTACATCGATGAGATAATTCGACACATTAACGGCATAGAACCTCAATTATGCCTCAACGTCATCGAAAATTTGGACCATCGGATGGAGGTGTGCCGCGAGGTCTCGGCGGAAATTTGGCCGATATTTTGTTCCATACATAATTGAACGATACCATTCTTTGGGATTATTTGAAAGAAAAGGTGTACATCGATGAGATAATTCGACACATTAACGGCATAGAACCTCAATTATGCCTCAACGTCATCGAAAATTTGGACCATCGGATGGAGGTGTGCCGCGAGGTCTCGGCGGCCATTTGGCCGATATTTTGTTCCATACATAACTGAACGATACCATTATTATCATAATAAAAAGAAAATACAAAAATTTCCTAAATAATTTGTGTTTTATTCAAAATCAACATCGGCTCTTAAAATTTAACCACCCTTTATATTTGTACAATTATAATATAATAGTGAACAAACCTAATATGGTTGTGATATACATTACAGGAACTAATTTAATAGCAAAAAATTACTAAAAATAGTGTAATAACAGAAAATATAATCCGCCTTTTTATGAGTGTCGTTGTTGTAGTCGGGAGCCAGCCGTTTTTTTTTTTAAATTGGTATTATGATTGTCGTAAACGACATAAATACGACAAATTTTCCATGAAAACCTGGGTTTGATTACCAGGTTAATCAAGAATTAAAAATTATCAATAAAATTTAAATTAATTTCATGTTGTAAAATTCCTTTCTTCATAAAAATAATTTAATGAAATTAAAGTGGATAAACTTAAGCCAGTTCAATAAAATAACCACATACTCATTATGGTTAACAGCTTAGGCACGAGCTCTATGTTAACATTTGTCCTTCAAGTTGAGCTGAAAAGGTCAACGGAAAATAGAAAGACAGAAAAAGAAAAAACTGAAAAATGTACTTTAGACTTTAAGAAGAATTCTTGACAGAAGTAAGAAAGAACAGGTAAAACAATTAAAATGGATAATCGTTCACAACAAATTTTGATTCACCAAGAGGAATAACATTTGATTTAAAGATTATTGTTTGACTATTGACTGCCAGCCGTCGCACAGTGGCGCCCGTAGAGCAAACGAGGTTGCAAAAATCAAAATTTTAATGAGCGCCGACGAAGTTTTGAATAAACCCATGTTATAGGAAAATTTTCACGATTTTTAGTTTAGAAGATATAACCGTTCAAAGTTGACCGACTTTCGGTTTTCAAAAAAACACACAATTTTTAGTCAATTTGTTGCGATTTCAGGTGTAATATCACGAAAAATAGGTAACGAATCGCCTTATTTTTTGTTTGTATTGATTGATGTATTTATTAAATGTATAACGATAAAAAAAAATTAACTGTTTGCTTTGTGTTGCTCCTGGCAAATCACTATTTAAAAAACTATCCGTTTTTTCACTATTTTTCAACTTTGACGGAAAATAAAAAAAAATCTATATTTTTCTATATTTGCCATATTTGCAAAACCTGTACCTCGTTTCTGTATTTCTCGCATCGTAAAATTTCTAACATGAAGTGTGAAACAAAAAATTCCATTGTTTCTCGATTTATGAGATAAAAGTGTTTCTGTATTTGAATGCGAAAACAGACACAACAAATTCTGTTATACTGGAATATTTCCAGTAATTACCCTGCAAATAAAATTGGACCACCTAATCCATTTTGATAAAATGGACTACTCCATGGACTGGTCCGATGTAATGCAAGCATGGACCATGTCATTGTTAAAAAGTGTTTGTAGTGAGACGGGTTAGTTTTAGACTAGTCCTGGTCCCTTGTGGACTACTCTTTACACGCGTGTTTGGACTGGTCCTATTATTTGTAGGGTAAGTGACAAATAAAAGCGAAACGTCAACAAAAGAAATAAATATAATAAAAACGGGGCTGCCAGATTTGACGAGTTATTGTCATTTTGACAACTTTTTGTTCCGAAATTAGCAAAGTTACGATTTAATGATTTTTTCTAAAAAAGTGACGAAAGCCAAAACAAAATCAAAAATATTTTATAATTTTGTTGTTACTTTCTATAGAAATTCATATTGAATTTTTAAATTTCAAACACTTCATATTTTGTGGCGTTGAAAATTGAAAAAACAAAATGAATTTCTGTAGAAAGTAACAACAAATTTATAAAATACTTTTGATTTTTTTTTTTTTGCTTTCAATGAAATTGTTGGCGTTGCCCCTTAGTCTTCGAAATAAGATAGTTTTAAATATTTTAATATGTTTGTTTATTAGTAAAAAAAATATCTTTAAAAACAAGACAGCTTAAATTTTTTTATTTATCCCTTTTGTGAAAATTGTCCTCGAAGTTGTTTGCCTCTTCCCTGAAAAATGTATCGGCAAAAGCTAAATTTCGAGGGAAAGAAATGGACCGATTTGGCTTATTTTGAACATTTAATACTTCTTATATACATTAACAAAATATGATTGATATTTGGGTGTATCCAAAGTAACGGCCGTTACTTTATAAATGTGCTGTTTTTAAATGTCTGAAACAAACATCATGTTTTGTAAAATTTTGCACAGGATATGTCAAGTTAAATATCTGATTTAATTCTTTGAAATGTTTTGTTTAAATAATACATTATAAAAATTACAAGTTTTTTGCGTGTGAATTCATTTATTATCGGTGACAAAAAAAAAATATATTTTTGTTAGTATAAATAAAATTAAAGTTAATCTTTAGGAATATGACACGATACATTTTTTTTGTATAATAGCGGAATAATTAATTCAAAATAAAAATTAAATTTTTGAGCTATAAGGGGTCAATTTCTGTGGAAACATCCTTTTGATATTCTTATCTTATATGGACATTTTTGGGCCAAAACCATTATTTCTATTCTAATTCAGGTAAAAAAAAGAAAAACAATTTATAGGAATAGGTAAATTACAGATTTATATCTCAGCCATTTGTAAACCGATATAGTTAAATTTCAATAATATACTATTTCGGACTACATACGATATAAATATAAAACACCGTTGTCACTATGAATTCTAGGTTTTTCACAAAGCTGATTTAATTAAAAAATTTTATATTTTGATCTCAGTATTTGTAAATATATATCTATTTTAAATAAGGATGTATGTTTATTTTATTAAGCTTGGCTGCTTTTTGCTTTTGTAAAAATATTGGCCCATAATCATAGCCAAACGCTAAAGTCGGTTCTATTTAAAAACAACTTTAAAATAAAAACATTCTTTTAAATATTTTGCTACTATAGTCGAAACTAAAGTAAAGCAATTTTGGCCTAGCGTTTTACACAATTAGGGCCTATACATATGTATTTTGTGTTTCTTTCCATAAAAGTTTTCCTGCAAATCATCAATAATTGCAAAATATCGGCCAACATCTTATAACATAAACATTTTTAACTTTTTGCAAGTACTTTTTTATTTGGCGAAAAACAGCTGATGCTGTTGTTAAATGAGTTAAACACAACTTCAGCTGGTTTTAAAATTAACATCGGGTTTAACGTGTAAAGTATGCTTTTGCTTGTCTATAGTAGATCAAAACCATATGTTTAATAAAAGTTTACTTTAGAACTCTTAGGCCCGTTTTCACAACTTACCGATAGCTAAAAGTAGACTTTAAACGGCCTTATAAAAATTGTTCCATTAATAAAACTTAACTATAACCTAAAGTGAACGATAGTGTAGATTAAGGTTTATCCTACCTGGCTGGTTAAAACAAAGTTGTAACAAAGGAACACTTTTTACACGGCCAATAAAATTCTACCTTTAGCTATCGGTAAGTTGTGAAAACGGGCCTTAAAGTATGCTTTGTTTATGACTATAGTTATGGGCCATTTATTTTATTTTTTGTTTAATATGCTATTTTCTCATGCCTTTGTGTGACTTCTTCAGGGAAAAACAATTTTTAATTGTTATCGGATTAAAGAAAATAAATAGTTTTATAAAAAATAATCCTTCAGCTTAACAAAAGAAATATAAATTTAAAGAAATTAATTAATACCCATGAACTTTAACTTTGTTTTTGTTTGATTATGTTTTAATAAAAGTCGAAATTACACGATTTTAAAACAAAAAAGGAGGATCTTTTATATTTTTTTCTCAGAAAATTGACGATTTTGACACAAATTTATCTGGCAGCGCTGATTAAAACCAAAACAAGAAAAGGCTAAAAAAATTTAAAATAACAAAATATAACAATGGTTTTTTGTTTATTTTCATCATATAAATTATGCGTTCATCATTTATATTCCTTCTATTTTTTTATTTATTTAAAAAAAATAGTATATAAACATATTTTAAATTCAAAATATCTACATTTTGTTTTTCTCGCCACCAATTTCAAATGCGACTTATTTTGACAGTTCTTGAAAGAAACTTTTCGCAAAACATTGTTATAGAAACACTTTTTCTCGCATCCTTCCAATAATTGCTGGAAAATTATTTTTCATGACAGATAATTCTCGCCAAGAAAAGAAACAGAAACACTTGCGTGAGAAAAACCATTTTTTGTTTCATTTCACACTATTTTTGTTGCAATTCACACGTTTCATGCGGAAAATTTTACGAAGCGAGAAATACAGAAACGAGGTACTGTTCTTTGATTATTTTTTTACATAATTCAGAAGGTTTTATCTGCCCATACGTGCCCGTTTGGCTTCTAGAGGCGTCCATCCCTTATATGTTTTGACTGACAGTAGTTTGATCTAATAGTTTGAAAAAAACTACTCATTGAAATTAGCAGGTACGTACCTCACGTAAACAATACTTTGGCGTACAAATGTTCAAGAACAATATTGACTTATGGTCCCTACAGGTAGGCACAAATCTTATTTGGACATGTGCATAATATCAAAATTGCATTATTCAGCCTAAATCCATATGTATGCAGGGAACAGGTAAATTTTTAGGCATGGTACTATAAGCCTATATATTGCAAAATAAGCATAATGCCTGGATTAGTCTACGACTGAAAGTTGGCGCAACAATTACTGAAACCATTAAACAATTTAAGTACTGAAAACATGGCGTTGAACAATTTAAAATTATTTGAACTGTTTAGAAAGTCAACCACACCAAAGTTTTTCACGGAAGCTGCTTTAGAAAAACTTGATAGCTTATACGGAAATATTGAGAGAAGCAAAATTATAAAAAATAATTTTTATCTGGTATATGCAAATATTAAGGCAAAATGGCTGAAATCTAATCGAACCATTCAGAACTTCAACTCCAAATGCGAGGACTGGCTTAATGAGGACACCATCCTGGATATATTGGCAGTACATAAACCTACCACATCAACCAGAGGAGCAAAAGGAAGGCCAAAAAAAGTATTGAGTAGTGTTCAATTTTCACAAGAAAGAGAAAACTTGCCGATGCCACCGATGACTTGACCACGAAGCATTTATCGGACGCGCTGTCTATTTAATATACAAAGGATAGGGAAAGAGTTATAGTTAGGTCGCAGATAACCAAATCTGTTGCTGATGCAAGCCCACTGCGACTAAAAAGGATTAAGGAAAGCATTCCCACGCCCACAAACGCACACATTAAAAAGTATGGTTCCGAAGAAGCCTTGGCCTTGTTTATGGACTTAGAACTTTCCAAAGAGAAATATGAGAAACTACGGGCATCTTTCACGACCACTGCATACGGAAATTACGGAAGTCTCTGCGAAAGCCAATCTGCAGGATCTCATGGGCCATACAGCAAAACGGTTGTTGGAGAGTCTTCCTGAAAATGAGGTGAAAATTCTTCCTGAGAAGTTGACATTGATCAGCAAATGGGGCTGCGATGGATCATCCGGACAAAGCGTTTATAAGCAAAGGATATCTTCCGATGACGCTACAATATCGGACGGAAATATGTTTATGGCATCTGTTGTTCCTTTGCGGCTAAAATCTGATGTTTCCCTACACTGGAAAAATCCACGTCCGTCATCAGTGCATTATTGCCGACCAATAATGTTTCAGTTTGCAAGGGAATCGGCAGAACTCATAAGGACCACGGTGAAGGACATTGAAGAACAAATAAGCAAGATTAAACCTACAAAGCTGCAAATTGGAGAAGGAAAATATATTGAATGCAATTACGAGTTCCACCTGACCATGGTTGACGGAAAAGTCGTAAACGAACTGACAGGAACAACCTCAACAATGTCATGCCCGATTTGCAAAAAGAGTCAGAAGAACTTTGGTAATTTAAACGATTCTACAAATGAGGAGAATTACGAATATGGAATGTCACCATTGCACGCAAGGATAAGGTGTATGGAATTCTTGCTAAAACTGGCGTATACCCTACCACAAGAGGAGGAAAACTTCGATGAAAATACATCAATAAAGGATAAGGAAAAGATCAGAAAGAAGCAAATACAGGATGCTTTTTTTAAACAAGTTGGACTAAAAGTAGACTGTCCCAAGCACGGATACGGTAACTCAAACGATGGAAACACTTCTAGGAGATTTTTGAAAATGATGAGGCAGTAACTAGAATCACTGGAATTGACAATCAAATCGTGAAAAGATTGGGAATGATCTTGAATTTTTTAAACTGCAAAGAAAATATCAATTCTACAAAATATGGAGAATATGCGTCGAAAACTGCATCTGTTTTAGCAGAAATGTATCCACAGAAGAAGTTGACCCCATGGCATGGCAAAGATATAATTGAGTACCAGTCTTTGCCAATTGGAGAGCTTTCTGAAGAAGCACAGGAGTCTCTTAACAAATTTTATAAAAAAATATAGATTGCAGAACACATTCAAAGCATCAAGGGTAAGGCAAAATGAGGACCTCTTCAACATGTTGGCAGCATCTTCCGATCCACTTATTTCGTCCCTGCGGCATGTGAAGTCACGAATAGACTTAGAAAATAATTATAGTTTAGAAATGGTTAGACTTTTAGATACACCTTCTCTTACGAATTGTGATGAATATTTTACAGAAAATTAAGATTTTTTTTTTTAATTTGTTGGGTAATAATTTAAAACATAAAACCCTAAAGAAAAAATAAATTAAAACAATCTAAAAATGTAAAAATAATTTTTTTTAGTTACCATAAAATGGATTTTTCTACTAATTTTAACTTTGATAACCCATAAGTAGGCCCCTACAAAGCGTAGCACCCTTTCCAAACGCTCATTTCATTATCTATCATATGCTGTTTAAACTGTTCAATTATCTTATTCGGTTCAAAAGATATGATTTTTGCAACGAAAAAACTCAAATGGCGCCACTGTGCGTCGTCAATAGCGGTGAGTGTTAAACGGCAAACCCCTCTGAAGAGATAGTGTGGTTATTATCAAACCACGTCAGGGCAAACTGTCCGTGAAAACCTGGGTTCGATTCCCAGGTCAGTCAAGAATGAAAACTTATCAAAAAAAATTTTAATTAATTTCATTTTGTAATTAATTCCTTTCTTCATAAAAATAATTTACTGAAAATAAAAAATTTGAAGCACTTAGAATTTCCTGTGTTTTACATTGTTGTTGTCATAAATTCAAAATAATATAAAAAAAAAATCAAAACGACTGCAATTTGTAAATTGTATGCCACGATAGTGAATGACTTGTTCGTGACTTAAACGAACCATTTAAGTTCTATAGCAATTCCTCATATTTATGTCCAATCATTATCTGAAATCAATGCACTGTGCGTATTCGACAACATCAACAACAACAATAATGATATCCTGGTAAACATTACGTTTAACTAATTTACACATCACATCGTGTAAATCGACAACAGTGATGGAAAATTCAGTACTATGGTACTTTTTTCAGTACTTTTCCCTTTCAAAAATAGTACGGTACCTCCACGTATGTTTTGAACCCTTTTCTTCTTTGTTTAGAAATTAAGCGTTGATATTTTTTTAACATGGACAACCAGGGCTGTGGAGTAGTCAACAAAAAATACTAACTCCGATCTAACCTTAATGCTAATATAAGACTGGTCCTTATTTGACTTTTAACTCCTTTTTAATGCAGTACGTCCTAAATGGTTAAATATAGCAAAAAAGGATGCAGTAAAATTTTCGAATCAATATTTTAAATATTGCATCGCCAATTTCGAAGTATTTTTATTTTGGAAATGATGTATTAGAATATTTTTTTTTTTTAATTTGTTATGCCGAAAATTTTTGGAGTCAGAGTCGCGAATTTTTTGTGGGTACATCAAGTCCGACTCCGGTACAAGTAACTCAACTCCGCCTCTACAACTCCGCTCCTACAGCCCTCTTGGCAACATTGCCTACACACAATTCATTCTTATCAAAAGCATATATGTTTGTTGGTATATTTTAATGTCATGTATCCTCTTAGAATTATGCTATTGAAATTTAGCCAGCTTGGTTAATAAATGGCTGAGATATGAGCAAAAAGAATATTAAATATTTTAGTTTCTTATTTTTAAGTTTATTTTCCAAAAAAAAAAGTTTGAAAAATGTACCGAAATGTTGAAAAAAGTACTTTTTTGCTTGGTGGTCAGTACCATCTAAATTTTTCCATTTTCCATCACTGATCGACAATAATAAACTGCACACAGATTGTTTTATTTTTTATTTTTAGGAGTTGTGGTTAAAACTGGCGTTATTTTCTTGTTGTTTTGTAGCTTTTTTTTTATTGCTGTTTTTATTCATTATTGTTCACATACGTAAATGTGTAACGTAAGTATGTGTCTTCATTAGTTGTTCGAGAGACAACAAATAATTTTGTGTTAAGACAACAAACAAATCTGGATTATTTCGCTTGGCATTAACGAGGGTTGTGCGTAAAGTTGAATAGTTTATATTTTGTTTAGTTCTTTGTGACATTCTAGAACTATCGCTTAACCCTCGCACCAATGCATAGTAAATGACTTTTGTTGATCCAGATTTGCAAATATTGGTTAGAGAATTACGAAAAACAATATAAAAATGTTAAATGAATGTACAATAAGAATATAAAATACGAAAAAAAAGCTACATATAGGTCGTAATTTCAAATTTAATACAATATTTACTTTTACTCTCATACATAAACTTACATACGCATGCAGGCAGACAGACAGAAGGACGAATTTACTCACATGCACACAAGAAAAAGCTGAGTAACGGCGTCAGCACCTACGCTACATATGGAGGGGTTATGTTTTGTTAAAATTTACGACCGATAACCGTGGACAAAAATATCATTGAAATTGCGAAACATTCTGAAGGATACTTTCAGTTTCCGTTTTTCATTTGAGCTGTAGACAACAAAAGTTTTCTAAGAGAAGTTTTATTAGAAATAAAACTCCGAATAAAACAAAAGAAAACTTAAAGTGGATTTAACCGATGGAAAAATTTTAGATTGCTTTCCCAAAAAATGAAAATTTTCTTTAAACCGTATTTTATCGGTATAGTGGCAGTTTTAATCGGCTTCAATAGTTTCAATGCGGAGGCCATCTACGCAGATGAAGGCCTGGAGTTGCTATTCAAACAGAGGTACGAATTCAAAATCTAAATCAAATTTAAATATTTTAAAAAGTGAACCAAATGAAAAAACAAAAGGAGAGTTCTCCTAATTTCCCGAATTTTTTTTTTTTTTTAATACTTCCATCCCTGAGATGGAAAAAGTATTTTAGATTAATATTTTTTGTGTTGTTGGAAACAAGCAAATTAAAATTAGCGGGGTTCAGTGTTTGATGCAAATGGTTTTGCGAAAGAGCCAAATGCTCTGTTTCTTTACTCTACTTTGGGGCCGCACAGTGGCTGAAAATCGTTTTTCATTGTGCAAAAACCTGTAACTTTTGAACCGAAGGAGATATTTAACTGAAATTTTTTTATTTTTTTTTTTTAATTATTTAAAATCGTAATTTTTGGATTTAAATAATAATCATTAACATTTTTTGTAATAATGGGACACTCAAAAAAATTAAATGTTTACAATAATTAGTATTGTGGTTATTTTGTTGAACTATTTATGGTTTTTAATCCAAATTTTTAATATTTTTAACTAGGCTAAAGTTGTTTAAAGCTAAGGCATGAGCTCTATGTTTGCATTTGTCCCTCAAGTTGTGCTTAAAAAGGTCAACAAGAAAAAGAAAGACAAAAAAATGAAAAACAAAAAATGTGCTTTGGACTTCAAGAAGAATTTTTGACAAAAGTACGAAAAAACAGAAGTAAGGAAAAACATGTAAAATAAATTAAAATAGATAACCATTCAAAGCAAATTTCGATCTACCAAAGGTAAAATACAATTTGGTTTAAGGATTGATGATTGACTATTGACGTCAGCAGTCGTCGATAGCTGCGAGTGTTAAACGGCAAACCCCTCTGAAGAGATTGAGTGGTTGCAACCGAAACATGTAAGGGTAACCTGTCCGTAAAAACGCCTGGGTTCGAGCCCAGCTTCAGTCAAGAATGAAAAATTATCAATAAATTTTAATTAATTTTCATGTTGTAAAATTCCTTTCTTCATAAAAATAATTTAATGAAAATTTAATTTGATGAATTTCAGCCTAATTTTTAAATTTTTTAAAAAAAATTTTTTTTTAATTCCTAAAAAATTTATTTATTTCGAATCTTTAAAATCCGCCAAAAATTAAAAAAAAAATAGTCGCCATGATATATTTTTGTTATTTAGAACAAAGTAAAAATTACAAGTGAAGCCAAGCAAGGAACATTTAGCTACAAAATAGTTAATAGTAGTCGACTTAAAGCAGCAAAGAAAGAATTTTTGTAGCAAATATTGGATATGAATGTCTTTGCAGTACTTTATATTATGTATCTAAAACGCTATACATTTCACCGTCAGGACAGGTGTGATTGCAGACCCATGTGTCTCAGTTAATGAAATGGAGTTATTAAAATTATTGAAAAAAAGTGTGAAAGTGTGACACCTTTCTTGTCTTCTTTTTTGGAATATATTGTAAAGGGAATTAAATTTATTCAACGAAGGTAGAAAAGAAGTGCATCATGTTCAATTTAAATTCATATAATTTAATTCGAAGGCGAGTTTTATTGGAGTTCAGTATTAAACATACTCTTTCAACACAAGCATTACTAGTTGAAACCACTGTTGCGATCTGACAGTTCTTAAATTGTACCGTCTCAATGGCAAAATTGTACCAAATTGACATAAATTGTACCAAAATTTTGCTATAAAATAAAAAAGCATACAGAGTAAGAAATCATAAAATTTTTTTTTAATAAAAACAAAAACAAAACGAGTAAGAAATTCTAGTCCCTCAAGCCCGAGCATTTGATACTCTACACCAAAGTATATACAGAAAAATTTTCAAGAGTGAGACCCATGGGCAATCATGGACCCGTCAGAACAAAATAAGGTTATGAGGTAAAGATTTATGTAACAGTTTTTGTGTAAACTATTAATAAGATATCTTCATCTATATAAGATTTGTTTACCTTTAAGTGATATTAGGAATGGGGGTAATATAGGACCTATGGTTAATCTTGGATCCACCAGCGCAACATTTTGTCTGGACAAAGTGGCTGTCGTAGATGTTATTTTCGCCAATTTGTATATCAATACCAACATTTATAAAGTAATCATCAAATGCGGACCGATTCCAATAAAAAGTGGTAAGATGATTTATGATGGTAATGAAAACAATTCTAGCTTAAATTTAATGTAAACGCTAACGTAATAGGATGGTTTATAGGCACAAGCACTATTCCGGAAAGAAGTTTGAGTTGGGACACGTGCAATTATAGACCGATTCTCAACATTTTAAGTAGGCTTTGTCCTTATGAATTGAAACCTATGTTCAAAATTTCATCGACCTGTACTTAACTTATCATTTACACATGCCACTGCCAGTTCAAAAAACTTTATACATCCACGTATTTTACTAATACAGTAGAATCCCGATAATTCGTAATCGCAAGGGACCGGCCATTTCTGACGAATTATAGGGGTTTTCGATTTAGCGGGGTTTCGATTTAACGGGGTTAAAATAAAATAAATACGAATAAACGGGGGTTTTCAATTTATTTACAAAAACGATACAAAAAAACATAAAAAACAACCGTTAAAAATAAAATATATAAAAATTATTCATAAAAATTATTCATGTAACAAACTGATCTTAAGAAAATTAATCCACACACAAGCAAAAACCCACGCAAAAATAAAATAGTGGTAAACAAAAAATCAATCTTTCCATGTTTTTGTTGTTTTCATTACGAATTATAAGTGGTAGTTAGCAAACAATTACGATTTATAAGAGGTCAAGAAGATTTTATTTGAAAAAAAAATTACGAATTAGCGAGGGGACCAAAATGTATGGAAATTTTACGAATTAACGACATTTTTTCAAGGGACCGACAGTTTATTACGAATTATCGGGAATTACGATTTATCGGGGTACGAATTATCGGGATTTGACTGTACATTCACATATTTCGCAATGGCAGCCAGGGTTGTCAGATGTGGCGATTTCTCGCCAAACGTGGCGATTTTCAAACTTGATTGGCGACCTAATTTTCGATTTGGCGACATGGCGATATTTTGAAATAGTTGGCGATTTTGTTGGCTATTTTTAGTTAAATTCAATACGAAAAAATTATATTATTTTTATTCTAGTATTTTTATGTATGACATTTTAGGCTTTTATAGTCAGTATGTATTTGAAACTAAATTATGTTATATTGAAATGGCTAATGAATATATTGGAGATCCAGGCGAAAATTATTTTTCATATTTAAAAAAGAACTAATAATGTGAATATACCGATTTCAAGTTTACAAACATTTCTCCATTATAAAATGTGGCAAATTATTATCACAAACAAAATTCGTTGTTATTAAAGATACATATTAATGATTCGTAACGCACTTTTGGATGTTTATAAAACACAATGGACAAAATGACCGTTTGTATTTGGATGATATTCCATCTTATTTAAATCAGTTTTATCCAAAAGGTTATAGCTTTTAGAACACGTCTATAAATTAGGACACCATTTTAAAGAACTTGCTTTGGCTGTTCATTATATGGTGCTAAATCCAACTAGTAATGACTGTGTTAAAAATGTAATTTCAATAATGAACTTCACTAAAACTCTCCTTCTAACTAGAATGCAGTTCTTGACGCGGTGTTACGAGTTATAAATTACAGTAGGCGATCGGTTATATGAATACCCAGTTATATGAACATCCAGAATAGTGAACAACAAAATTTTTATACATGAGGTTCTTAAGAGTGAACACGACCTATCTCTACTATATAAACAACTTGCAACCGTTGATTTGGAACTATTATTTGTAAAGGGTGTTTTTTAGAGTATCACAACTTTGAGTTGGTATCACTGCTATATTTGAGCACCCAATTAACAGCTGATAGTTGCTTTTTGTTACATAGCTACCTAAACAAGAGCGGCAAGCGTTTTTTTAAACATGCAAATTCTATTGCCAATACATTTTCAATAAAATAAAAGGACAACGCGATATATCAAATAAGATTTTCCAGCCGGGTGGTGCTAAGTTCACGTTCTAAACGTTTGTTTCGTATAAACCGTATGAAAATGAAAAGTTTTGACATAAAACAGACGCTTGCCGCTCTTATTTAGGTAGCTCAGTAAGTTTGCTTTAAAATTTCATTATGAATCGACTTATCGAGCAACGCGCAAATATTTGACATTTTTAATGAAAATAATTCGGCGAATGGGCTGAAGCACAAATTGATATTGATTTTGAATCTCCACTCAAAATTGTATTTTCCGATTAACCCAATTTCTGGTAGAGTGGGTACCTTAATAAGCAGAATTGGCGCATTTGGAGTGAGAAGAATCCACAAGCTTTTGTCGAAACACCATTACATCCACAAATATTACTGTTTGGTGAGCTTTATGGGCTGGCGGAGTCATTGACTCACATGTGATCAAAATGCGAAAAATTTTTGAAAATTGGCGCCTTCTACACGCCAGCTACATGACAGAAATCATATTTTAATTTCATAAAATTTTCTTTCCAATAAAGCCCGTTTCATTGATATTAAAAATATATTTCCTTGTTTTATTATGATTTAAACTTGTGTCACTCTATAAAAAACACTCTTTATTATAAATCTGTTTTTCCCCGAAATAAGCTAGTAAATGTGTATATACGTGAAAAAAAATGAATTTAGTGGAAGAAAAGCGAAATAAGTTATTTTTGAAAGTCTTTCTTGCTTTCAAGTCTGGGGCATTCTGATGTGACGCTAGCCAGCAATTGACAATGTCTTTCCGTTGCTTGTATGTGTTCGCTTTTCTTCCACTAAAATCATTTTTTTTTACACATGTTCTTATTTTTTAGGTTGAATTTGTGTTGAAAAAAATAAAATAAAGATCAATTTTACCGGAAAATTTTTCTCGGAAAATTGACGAAAAATAGTTAAAATATGCATGAAACGCCCTCTGGTGGTGGTCATATGGTAAAAATAAAGATCAAAAATGAATTTATCGACCCCAAAAACCCCCCATATACGCCTAAAAAAGATAATAAAACGACGAATAAAAAATCGAATTTTGAATCAAAATGATGTTATGGAAAAAAAATCATTTTTTTTTAAAGTGGGAGACTCATAAATCGAGATAGACCTATGGTTCCTTCACCAAAGTTGCTTAGAATTGTCCATAGAATCATCCTAGGGGGCGGCTCTAATTGAATTTTTCGTCTCCATACAAATTGGCCCGCCCTAATGTACACATATTAAAATTGGATTGAAATACTTATTTTATATTGTCTCGATTATGTGAACTTTTCCATTGAGTGAACAGGCCCTGTCTTAATAAGTTCATATAAGCGAGCGTCTACTTTATATGAATGTTAATACAACGTGATGCACTTCTTTTGTAGCTTCGTTGAAAAAATTTAATTCACTTATGGCCATTTTCTCAATGTATCGACAAACTGTCTGTTACTTAATGTCAACATAAATTTATTGGACCGATAAACTGTCCGTTAACGATTTTGGGTTTCTCAATATACCGACAAAAAACAAAGTTTTCAGCTGGCAACGCCACTCAAAATACATGTAAAAGATGGGAGTCAGCTGATTGAATTTATCTGTACGGCAAATAAAAGGAAAATAAATAATTGGCAGATGAGTGCCGGTTAGCTTTGCGATTAAAACGAAGCAAATGTGACATTGAGAAAACCAAATTTCTTTAATGTGCAGTTTTTCGTTGGGAAAAAAGATAATCACCTAATGAGAAAATGGCCATTACAATGTATTTCAAAACAGATGATAGAACTCCCCTACAAACATACATAAATCCAATATTTGTTTAATACTAACCATAAAAATTGTTTCTTTGCTGCTTTTAGTATACTACTATTAATTATTTAAAAGTGCAATTTTCCTTTTTTGTCTTCACTAACCATTTTAACTTGGTTCTTAATAAAAACTAAAAGGAATATATATTATGGCGACTTTTTTTAAATTTTTGGCGGATTTAAGCGACTTGGAACAAATTTATTTTTTAAGATTTATAAAAAATATTTTTAATAATTTATATCATCTATATTTTATTGTCAAAAAGTTAAAAATAAAGGCTTTGGCGACTTTTGACATTGAATTTGGCGAAAAAGGTCGCAATCGATCTGACAACCCTGATGGCAGCAAGTGTAAATTTGGCACTTGCCATATAAATAAATGTAAACTATTATCCCAAAAATGTGCCTATATGATTAACTCGGTAGCTTTAGTTTGTTTTCTGGTACTTTTTTTAATCAGCACATAATACCGTCACCACTATTGTGGTGTGGGTATAAAAATTTAGAAAAAGCTAAAATTTGTCATATTTCTTTTTTTTCGCAATGGCAGACCAAAATGTAGACACTTGTTTGACAGTGTCACCGAAACAATCGACTAAAGTGCCAAGTTGGAGACACTTAATCCTAGCCTTCTACAGTGATACGTGTACTTTATATGTTAGTATAATATCCGAACATTAATTAACAATAATAAAATTTTTGGTAGTTCTGTTCACGTCTGTTACTAAAAATTTTATTATTGAAAAGAGAAGTGAGTTAATCCACCTCAAAGAAATGATAAAACTTCGTTAGTATTTTTTTTAGATTGTACCAAAAATGGATGAATTGTACCAGTGTACCAATGAAGTTTCGATTGTACTCAATTTGGTACAATTGTACCACAAATCCCATCAGTGGTTGAAACTACCAGCAAATAAAGTGCATCCAAACAAGTTTTTGTTAAAATGGTACGACGTACCTGCCGTATCATTATAGATAAATTAAATTAAATGGAATATCGTTATTAAAATACTCTTTCAAATTAAGAACTAGTAGTTTTTTCCATTGTATTTCATAAACATCCAAAGGTACGTAAGGATTCATAAAAATCTTTGAAATATCCTTAGCACAACGAAATTTGTTTGTGATAATCAGGGAAACCATAAATATGCAATTGCATGTTTTTCTTTGTGCAACCAATAAAGGCACAAACAATATATTCATCCGTTTTAGATCCTTTTAAGAATTTTGGCATCGATTAGTTAGTGCATATTTTTGCATATTTTACCGTTTGCAGCATTTTTGTACCGAATTTAGTTAAACGAGCTTTTTTGCAGCATATTTTAAGTTTATAGCGCATATTTTGCGTGTTTTAAGCATATTTTGATACATGATAAATTTATTTAGATGTTAAAGGGCTTTCGCAGAATTTTTTTTTTTTTTAATTCTGTTACTTCAATTTCGCTATATCTACATTTAATTTTTGCTCTCAAATTGTAAAACAAAGCAGGTTGTCATTAAGGATAAATGTTATGCGATGTGTATAATACATAGAAATGTAGACAAATCGACTTTTTAAAGTGATCTAAAGATGTCCATCCGTCTGTCTGTCTGGCTGGTTGTCTGCCCACGTTAACCTTGTGCGCAAAGTACAAGTTCCAATTTTTAAATGTTAACATTTGTTAACAATTTAGCGGCCGTACCTAAAATCCCTTTAAGACGAAACCCCATATGGATGTTAATATCTAAATAATGTTCGGCACAAATAACTCTGATATGAATTTTAATCTAATATGGACTTAAGCGATAATATTTTTGGAGTTTTTAATTTTGTTATTAAATTGTTATATTTTGTTTTTAAAATTTGAAATTTTTGATTTTTAGAGCATATTTTTAACATTTTTCAGGGCATATCTTCCAGTTTTTACTGCATATTTAATGCACATAAAACGTGTCTTTTAGAGCATATTTATGGTTTCCCTGGTGATAATACATTTTATAGCGGAAAAATGTTCGTTAGCTTTAAATTTATTCATGTTTTATGGAGATATATCTTTGAATTAATTCAAAGAGAATTTTTAAATATGAAAAACTATTTTCTTGAAGATTTCCTAATCTTTATCAGCCATTTCAACATTTAAAGCTTGGTTTCATATACTGACTATAAATGCCTGAAATTGCATGCTCTAAAATACAAGAATAAAAATAATATTATTTTTTCGTATTGTATTTAACGAATTTCAAAACAAATTTAAATCTTATCAAAAATAGCCAACTATTTTGTAAATCGCCATATCACCAAATTAAAAATTAGGTCGCCAAGCAAGTTTGAAAATCACCACTTCATAACCTGGGCTTCTTTCGTTTCAATTGTGTTCGGTGGTTGTCTTTACCCATTTATGTTGCTTATGCTGGGTCTCCACGTATCAATTTTTGTTGCTAAGTACAAGCAATAACGTCGGCAGAACAATAGAGCAATAATTGCTGATTATATTGCTGGAGAACACTTGTTATTGCTCTGCCATAAATTTGCAATTTTTACCTCGAGTAGTTGTATAAAGTTTTTTTGGCTGTATTTATAACAAATGTTTTATGTTGTGTTTTGAAGTAATTGTTATATTTTCTTTTTTAAATTAATAAATTAAATTAATAAAATAATTAATTGTAATTGTCGTAGCTGTGTTTTGTATTGCTTTTTTGTTTATTTGCGTATGAAAAAAACCCTAAAACTTGTATTGTTCTATTGAAAATATAAAAATATACAAAAAAAAACAAGTTCGTCCAAGGCCCATTTATCAGGTCTGCTTACTTGAACAAAAACAAAAAACGACATGTATTTTGTTTGTGTAAAATTTGTTTTTAGTTGTCAAAAACTTACTACCACATATACAAAGCAAAAGGAAAAAACGTGTATGTGTGGCATACCATAAACGTATGTGTGGGAAAAAAACAATAAACGTAAACAAACATATACATGCACATGTAAGCAAAATGTAAACAACTTTTGACAACTAAAAAGAACCTAAACAATGATCATCAGGCTTCTTGCGCAGACCTATTTAATGGGCCTTGAGTTCGTCGTTTGCTTTTGTTGATATTGACGTTTATTTAAAAATATAATTTCAAAAGATTTTGTTATTTGTGCTTAATTCCCAGTTTTTATTCTTGATAAAAACACTTGAAATTTATTGTTGATGGGATAAGCTATTCCTATGCATTTCACTGGTTGCTTAGGCCAGATCATCAGGAAACTTCATCCATAAAGATTTTAGACAAACTAAAGATATTAAACCAAATAAAACTGTTAAACGTATAAGACTTATAGCAACAGTTTTACTTGTAACAATATCAAAGCTTGAACAAAATACATCAACAATAAAAAAGTGGGTTTATCTCGTCTTACACTCCCCACTACAATTAGTTGAAATTCTCTCAACATTAATTGTAGTTGTAAGTAGGTTAAGAAAAACAAAATAAAAAACAAACAACAACTTACAAAAGATGTTGTCAATTAAGTGTTTTTTTTTTTATTTTTTTTTTTTTTTTTTTTATTTTTTTTTTAAGCCTTGCACTTGCCTGTTTATTATCAAAAAGTAATTTCAATTTTTGGGAATAAAAAATTTTAATTTCAAAAGATTTTGTTATTTGTGCTTAATTCCCAGTTTTTATTCTTGATAAAAACACTTGAAATTTATTGTTGATGGGATAAGCTATTCCTATGCATTTCACTGGTTGCTTAGGCCAGATCATCAGGAAACTTCATTCACAATAAATTTCAAGTGTTTTTATCAAGAATAAAAACTGGGAATTAAGCACAAATAACAAAATCTTTTGAAATTAAAATTTTTTATTCCCAAAAATTGAAATTACTTTTTGATAATAAACAGGCAATTGCACGGCCTAAAAAAACACTTAATTGACAACATCTTTTGTAAGTTGTTGTTTGTTTTTTATTTTGTTTTTCTTAACCTACTTACAACTACAATTAATGTTGAGAGAATTTCAACTAATTGTAGTGGGGAGTGTAAGACGAGATAAACCCACTTTTTTATTGTTGATGTATTTTGTTCAAGCTTTGATATTGTTACAAGTAAAACTGTTGCTATAAGTCTTATACGTTTAACAGTTTTATTTGGTTTAATATCTTTAGTTTGTCTAAAATCTTTATGGATGAAGTTTCCTGATGATCTGGCCTAAGCAACCAGTGAAATGCATAGGAATAGCTTATCCCATCAACAATAAATTTCAAGTGTTTTTATCAAGAATAAAAACTGGGAATTAAGCACAAATAACAAAATCTTTTGAAATTAAAATTTTTTATTCCCAAAAATTGAAATTACTTTTTTAAAAATATAATATATAGACACTTTTTCTGTATTTTGTTGAAGTATTTTTACACTTGGCGGCTTTTTCTTGATTGCTTTTTAAATAAATAAACACACTAATAAATAAACAACCGTACAGAGAAATGAAATGTCAGATAAATTACAACTCATTTGACAGCAGATTGCTAAGCAATAATTGCTCAAGCAATCAGAAGAGCAGTCATTGCGCAATGGATTGCCACTGATGGCGATTTGCGGTCTATACGTCGCAAATTTAATGGATCAATCAAATTTTACGTTTGCCGCAATAAATATTGCTACGTATAGACCCGGGGTTATAACAGAAATGGGTTAACTAATTCCACTAAATACGATAAATAACCGGCTTTGGCATTAGCTCGTCTGGTTGACTGGGGGGTTGTCGAAATTGATCTACCTTTATAGCCTTCGATCATGCATTTTAGCGTGTCTTAGTTTTAACTCCTAGAGCACTCAATCTCTTTCTTTTGGAATAAATTCAGCTGTTTGTGAGGCTGCCAATGATTTTGCCAGTTATTTTTGTAGTTTGTCGACATTCTTTAAGCTGGAGATGCACACCATGAATTTGACTTTTTCACTGCATTCGCAGCTGTCAAAAAAGAGATTCTGTGTTGTTTTACAGGACATATACACAATACCATCATGATTGTGCAATCAAGTGATTGTGCAATTAAGCTTGAAGTACACAATACACCAGCATGCTGGTAAAAAATTCATTTTTTGCCAAAAATTGTGTGAAAAAGGTTGTCTACCATTTTTATAAAGCATTTTGTTTTTTAATTCACATTCGCAGTATTCCGTACTTTTACAAGGCATTGTTTTATAAAGTTCGAGAAATTCACCCCAAAATATTTTTTCTTTTGCATTCATATCTTAAATTTTGTATTTTTTTGATGTTTATGCCTTGACGATTTAACTATTGTGAGCTAACTTTACAACACACGATTCAATCATGCTGGTAGAATCAAAAAATATCAAACTATTTTTGATAAAGCACCAGCTGCTGTTACAATCACACCACAAGCTCATATACGGTCAATACGCTAGCACAATCACTTGATTGCGCAATCATAATGGTGTTGGGTATGGGCCCTTTTACTTAGCACGCTATATGCACAAAAGCGTTGGACGTCTTAAGCCGTTAAATGAGAAATTTGGGTTTTCTAAGCGTCACAAGCTGCAATCAAACAAACCAGCTGATTTTGACAAATAAAGTTTTAGTTTTGCTTGTGGTGATGCCGCATAAAAAGCGTTGCAATTTTAAGGCATGAATGCAAAAACTCGTGTTGTGGCCCTCCAGTTTTAGTGTGAAATGCTTCCAATTCATTAATTTTTGAACGTTTTGATTGACATGGGCGATCATTTTCTTTCGTGTCAAAATCACCACTTCACCAAAAGAACTATAAGTCGGTAGAGTTATAAAACGCAAAGCCATGAAACGCAAAACGCACAAATGGCGGACAAACAAAAACAGTCTGATTGCCCTTAAAAAAATTATAACAATGGCCTGCTTCCCCGCCCTGAGCAGTTTTACAAATGTAACATTGTTTCGTTCAATGACAATATAGGAATTATTGACTGATTTTTCTCTTTAAACTTTTCTTTTTTGATATTTTTTGTTAGGCATGAGCTCCTCAAATTTAATTTCCATTAAATTATTTTTACTGAAGGAAGGAGTTTTTACAACACGAATTTTTATTAAAATTTATTGATAATTTTCTTGGCTGAGCAGGGGCTCGAACCTGGGTTGAATTTACTTTTAATATATATGTACACAGAGGGAAAAATCCGGTATAAAAATACCAAAATTGACACCATCCGTTGTCAAAAGTGAGCCAACTACGTTTGTGTTCAATTTGATAACGGATGGTATCAATGTTTTTTAACCACCTCGTTGTCAGTTTGTCACCATTTGTTCTCAATATGACATCAAATTGGTTATATATTATCACCATAATGGTACCATACCGACAACATGCTGTTGTCATTTTTGACAACACACCGTTAATATATTGACAACATTCGGTTGTCCTTTTGATAACACATTGTTCTGATTGTAGTATGTACTTAATAACCCATTCTGAACCCAAGTAAAAAAATGGAATAATGTAAATTTATTAATTTATTTCACATTAAATAATATACTTATAAAAAAATTCACACTTTTACAGCCAGGCCCACGATGTCACACGTTAACGTTCGCATAGAAAATTAAATTGAAAACAAAAACAAATTTTAGAAATTTTTTTTATTTTATTTATTAAATTTTTATTTATTAATTTAATCACAGCACTGAAACTTTTCACTTTTTACTTTCGAATACCAAAGTTGATTGTGGGATAACTTGTATACGCTGTTAATAATGACAACAGGGCGATACCTATTTGACAACAGGGTGTTATCAATTTGACAACAATGGTACGTTTTTTATCTAACGGCCCAATTTGACAACATTTTGTTTAAAATTTAACAACAAATGTTGTCGAAATATTGACAACAGTTTGTTATCAATTTATTACCACTGGTTGACAGTTTTTTAACGTTTTTTTTCGCTCTGTGTACATAAGTTATTGAAGGCACAAAACAAGTGCGAAGCATACGCAATATTTTAAGTCAGAATTGAAATATTGACAGGTACCCTACAGATTATATTGGACTACGTGGTCCATTGGGCGCTGCGAAATATGGCCCCAGGAAATATGGCCCCGAAAAATATATGAAAATTGACCCCAAATTTGGGGCCATTTTTCATAATGCAATATGGCCCCATTTTTTAATGAAAAATTACCCCAAAAAAATTAAAAATAACCCTAAAAATAAAATGAAATATGACCCTAAATTTGGGGTTATTCTTCATTATGAAAAATCACCTCAACATTTATAATGAATTTTAACCCCAAAAAAGAACACAAAGAAAGTGACATTAAACATTTTCGGTTGAGTTCATATGGCCAAAACTAAAAATCCCAAATTTAGAATCCCGATTTCAAAATCCGGATAATTATACAGTTTTGGTTTTAAAAATCGTTCGATTGATAGCACGGTTGGGCTTTCGGCCATGCACAAGGATTGTTTTCTCTATGGTATAACGAACACTGGCTTTGCTTACTAAAGCTCTACGTTATAGCCGGCCTTGGGCCGGGCGCAACGATTTTTTTCTCTATGGTATAACGAATACTGGCTTGGCTAACTAAAGCTTCTCTGTATAGCCGGCCTTCGGCCGGGTGAAAGGATTTTCTTCTCTTTGGTATAACGAACACTGGCTTCGCTCACTAAAGCTTCACTACATAGACGGCCTTCGGTCGGGCTCAAGGATTTTTTCCTCTATGGTATAACAAACATCGGCTTCGCTAACTAAAGCATCTCTGCATAACCGGCAAGGATTTTCTCTACTTTAGTATAAGAATTCGGGTTTTTTATGTTATCCCTAGAAACATTTACATAGAATTTTATAAAATTTGTGTAAAAATGTTTGGGGTGATTTTTCATTTCTTTAAACTTGCATTTTTTATTAGTAGATGAAAAATAGCCCCAAAGTAAAAATTGTGATTTTATTTGGGGCCATTTTTCATTCCTTGATATTGGGTTCATTTTTCATTCCACTTAAAATGCAAAAACACCCTAACGAAAAAATGAAAAATAACCCCAAAAAAAACAATAAAATTGCGCCAAAATTGCGTGTTGTTGTGTCTCATGTAAAATTTTGGGGCCGTTTTTTCATTTTCCTTTTGGGGCCATATTTCCTGGGGTCATTTTGCGCACCACCGTCCATTGCGGCTTAAGTGGACTACTTACAACATGGACCAATGTACTGTAGTATGGAACATGTTATAAGAAATTAACATGCAGTGCTGCCAACAACTGCATGATGTATACTTTTCTATAGTTTACAGTATTACACATTGGTAGCCCTGATGGTGTCCATTATTAATTGTTTATTTAAAAGCGAAAGTTTGTGAAATTTGTGGAAAAATAATAGTAAATACTAGCAATAATAGACTAAAGTACACACCATAAAAAGCCATTAGTGAAAGAGAAAAATGCTTAAACTACCCCTTAAGTGTACTCCATACTGTAGTAACATGGAGTACTTTTAAAACTAACCCATTGTAGTACTCCATGGAGTAGTTTAGGGACTACTTCGGTGGGCTATATGGTCCCCTCCTAGGGCATCGTAATGTTAAATGAACCACATTTGGAGTACTCCTACTCCTTTATGGACTACTCTTTACATGCATGTATGGACTAGTCTCGTTATCTGCAGGGTATGCCACTACGCGTATGAAGATGGCAATGTCAATACCACTATGTAGATGGCAGCAAGGTAAAACACCAAATTCACCATACTTTACGATCAGCTTTTTACTGAACGGTTTCAGTTTGTAACAAATAGTTTGGATATCAACATGGGTCAAAAAGCGAGCTAACTGGAAAAGTAAGCGTGAAAACTCCCATACAAGAACAAGATAATTGTTTTAATATCTAAAGAAGGATAATAGTGGAAGTTTAAAATTCGGTAAAAATTTACTAAATTTATTTTATTAGTACCGGGTTTAGCAGTACTATAAAAAATGATTTTACTATCCAAAAAGAACTTTTAAAACCTCAGTATCTTTAATGCGTTTTTTACAATTTAATGTTTTCTTTTTGCTAATTTTATTATTTTAGAACCAACTCTGACTGGGAAGATGTCTGGCATAGTGAAACTCATTCGCGCTGTCGCGATAAACTAGTGCGTCACTTATATTGGGCTTGTGAAAAGGACATTTATCGTCTAACACGACGCAATCGTAAACGTACCGATGAAACATTTAACAAACGTAGCAAAGGTAAATGTTATATTATTTAGAATCAATTAGTAAAATAAAATTAATATAAACTTAACTTGTACTTACAGCTCATTTAATTCTACCGATCTGGGTGCAGTCAAACTTTGCTCAGGCTTTGTTGAGAACACGTCGCTCAACAGCTGCTCATTCGATCACAACTGAATGCTGCACCAAAACTGGCTGTACTTGGGAAGAATATGCTGAATATTGTCCCTCCAATAAGAGACGTAATCATTATTGAAGTTGCTGCGACGAGGAGTAAAAGTGGTGGGACACCTGTATGAGAGTTAAGAGAATTTAGTGGAGAATTAATGGGAATGTATGTGTAACACGTGTTTAAATGAATATTTGTATGTATTGGTATTTTATGTGAAGTTGTTAATTTACGAAAAAGTCTAATAAAGTTAAAGAAATTAAAAAAATTACTTTGATAATAAACTGGCAAGTTTACGACTAAATGTCAAAACTATCAAGTTGTTGGTATTGCCACAATTAAAAAACAAAGTTGTTGTTGAAAAACCCGATACTTATGCAATTTTATGTTTCTTGAAAAGTTATTTAAAACAAGTTAGAGTGCTTTATTCGGCTGTTACGAATCTTTGATACCCTCCACCGCCAGTTCGAATATTTCAGGAGTGATATCTACATGATATCTATTTATTATTAATTTATCTTTATAAAAACAGACATCAGCATTAATTGGTTGCGGTTTAGACCTATGTATATTAAATTATTGACCAACAATCTTGAGTAAAATATTATGATTCGTAACAGTTTAAGCCGAACTTAAATGATTTACAGGAGGGGGATTTATATTAGAGCCATGGTAAGTTATAAACTAACCAATCATCCCAAAATTCCGCAGAGTGATTTCTGGTATTAAAAAACATAAATTTCAGTTCAGAAGTGAAATTAGTTTTAGCGTTTACAGTGAATATCAGAAGGCTGCTAAATATGGGATCTAAGGTAAATTATGGACCGTATATCACAAAATTGCATGACATTTTTTCTGGCCATATTAAGCTAAATTGGAAGAAATTATACCGCAATATCTATATCTGCTACGGTTTTACCAGAGTGGGGCTATAGTAAATTATGAACCGATCATCACGAAATTTATTAGTGTGATTTCTAGACATATAAAACTGTGAATTATCTGATAATATTATTTATTACGGCTTAAGGCGTTCTAAACAGTTTAAGGGGAGAAGGGTTTATATGGGGCCTAGATTAAATTATATATCAATCTACACGAAATTTTTAACAAGATTTCTAGTCCTTAAAACTGTGAAGTATTAAATGTTTTCCGGTAGCATTATTTATTACGGTTTAAAAGGTAATAAACTGTTTACCGGGAGTAGGGTTTATATGGGGCCTAGGGTAAATTATGGATTGATCTTCACAAAATTTCATAGTCTTTTTTCTAGTCCTATAAAACTTTGATGTACCAAATTTTGTTATGATAGCATTATGTTTTCCGGTTTTAGGCGTACTACACGCAAAGAAAAAACATGGTTGTGGTAAACATATTCTAAGAGCAACATATTATGATAAGAATTATGATTGTAGTCACCATTTTAAGATTATTATTGAATCAAATTATGACTAAATATACTCGTACTATTACATCATAATATTTTTCCCTTAATCATATTATTATCATGTTAATCATAATAAGCTAAGAAGTAATCATATTGTCATCATGTTAATCATAATAAATTTAGAAGCAATCATATCGTCTCCTCAATAAAACAATAGTGTATACGCATGTACACCATTATTTTTTTTATTGCATATTTAGATTCTCCATCATTGATTTTATGTCTGGTCAAAATTTCGTCAAATTCTACTTCCAAAAAGTGGGTCAAAACGTCGTTGGAAAAAATAGTGTATAATTTCTTGTTCAAAATTTTCCTTCAATAAGTGTGTAAGCTCATATGCGCTATTTTACTTGAAATTGCCACTCCAAAATTGTTAAAAGAATAATAGTGTATACGCATTATACTCCATTTTAGTCTGTAGAAAAAAAATTCAATTTATGAAAACTTTAACTCATAAAATAGCTTATAATAATATACACTATTGTTTGAGAAATAGTTTCATTCCGAACATCGAAAGCTGCATGATCTCCAAAATTTGTGCCAGAAGAATGTAATTCCTCGTGGCTCGCAGTCATTTTTCTTTAACTTACAAGGTGGAAAGAAGCGAAATTGTTTAGATGAGCCAGATGTAGCAGAGGAAGAGAAAGAAGACGAATGAACTTCTAGTTATTTTTGATTTACGCAATGTATACCTTAATTTCTCATAATTTTTTTTTAAATTAACCCAAATTGGAATGTAATGAATATGTGCCATTGAATCTATGAATTAATCACTGTTTTAAAATGTTACAAATTGATATTTTTGAGATCAAATATTTTAATAAAAATGCCGTAAAATTATTGAATAAAACAGCGTATACCATACAAAATAAACAAAAAAAAAAAAAAATATACATATAAAAAATAAAATAGCCTATATGGAGGACTTGCACTTTGAATGACATAATTATGGTCTTAAAGGATGCGTAGAATAAAAAAATTGGTCAATTTAAAGACAAGAAACGGTATTATGTATTCGTCGAAAAATCCAGTATGAAGAATTTTTATTTACCGCGAAATGAGGTTTAAATAGACATCCGATTTGACAAAAACTTTAAACACGATTTTCTCAAAACCCCAATAAAATTATACACTATTGTTTTATTAAGGGGACGATATTATGATACAGCACCTTTCATAGCTGTCATAAAAATACAAAATAAATTAAAATATTTTTGAATCGATTTTTTTATTTTGTGGCTTTTTACAATTTTTCTTAATGTTAATCAAATAGCGGAGTTCAATATAAGGCTTGCAAAAGAGCAAATGAAAAATCTGGGGTTTTCATGGGCAACCGCGTGTCCATTTTTTCGATTTTAAGATGTTGATGCCATATTGCCTAATTTTGAACGCTCTTTACATTTTTTTTGAAAAAAGATGGATCAATTCCGATTTTTTAACGTAATGACAAAGTTTAAAATGTGCAATACCTAGCCCATAGTTTGATCTAGAATGGTTTTTCGAATTTCCTGAACAATTTGTTATAAGACATACGCGGTTGCCCATGAAAACCACAGAAATATCGTAGCACTTTCATAAAATATAACGAAATCTCTGTGTGTTTTGTTGTTGGATTTTACAAAAAAACTATGATATTTTGCATTTGCACTATTACATCACTTATACTTGAATGAACTCCACTAATATTTTATTTTTTTATTTTCTTTAAACTTATTTTTTATGGAATTTTATCTTTTAATTGTTTAACCGCTCACAAATAAAAAAAACGACACAATTTCTTCAGAATTATTTTACAAATGGCGCTAACATAATATGATTAGAGTAAAAATAGTTTGATTGCATCTTTAACATAATATGATAAATGTATAGAAAGTTATCATGTTATGGCTATTAAATATCATGATATGGCTGTGAGAAATATAATATGTTTAGAAAGTTATCATAATTTAGTTGTTAGAAAAATAATTATTTTTCGGTCAACAATACTCAAATTCATAATTGCGATAAACATATTATGTTTACAGTAACAATAATATTGTTGATATTAAATAAAAATAACAATTATTTGTGTACGACAACAATATATTGTTACATTAAACATAGTGTTGTTGCCGTAACCATGTCCAACCATATTTTTTCTCTGCGTGTAAACTGTTTTCCGGGAGTAGGGTTTATATGGAGCCTAGGGTAAATTATGGACGGATCTGAACGAAACTTCACAGTGTCTTTTCTAGTCCAATAAAATTGTGACGTACCAACTTTTGTTATGATATCATTATGTTTTACGGTTTCAAGCGTACTTAACTGTTTTCCGGGAGTAGGGTTTATATGGAGCCCAGTGTAAATTATAGACCGATCTGCACGAAACTTCACGGTGTCATTTCTAGACCTATAAAACTGTGATGTACTAAATTTTGTTTTGATAGCATTATTAATTATGATTTACGGCGTACTAAACTCTTTTCCGCGAGTAGGGTTTATATGGGGCCCAAGGTAAATTATAGACCGATCTGCATAAAATTTCACAGTGTCGTTTCTAGTCCAATAAAAGTGTGACGTTCCAAATTTTGTTATGATAGCATTATGTTTTACGGTTTTAAGCGTACTAAACTGTTTTCCGGGAGTAGGGTTTATATGGGGCCCAGTGTAAATTATAGACCAATCTGCACGAAACTTCACAGTGTCTTTTCTAGTCCAATAAAATTGTGACGTACCAAATTTTGTTATGATAGCATTATGTTTTACGGTTTAAAGCGTACTAAACTGTTTTCCGGGAGTAGGGTGTATATGGGATCCAGTGTAAATTATAGACCGATCTGCACGAAACTTCACGGTGTTATTTCTAGACCTATAAAACTGTGATGTACCAAATTTTGTTATGATAGCATTATTAATTATGATTTTAGGCGTACTAAACTGTTTTCCGGGAGTAGGGTTTATATGGGCACTAGGGTAAATTATGGACGGATCTTCACGAATTTTTACAGCGTGATCTCTAGTCGAATAAAACGAATTTTTTACAAAATCCTTTATCATTCTGTTCATTGTTCCACCATTTATGATAGTTTTTGTAACAAAATTATCAATTTTTTAAGGTGGTGGTTCCACATTTTGATTCATAGCTCTGATCCTATTGAACCGATTTTGCTGTATTTTAATCCCAACCTGCTAAGGATAACTACAAGCAATTTGACACCAAGTTTTGTTCATTTCTTTTGAGTTTTTCGAAAGCTGGGAGTGTTTTTAACCGACGGACAGACGGACATGACTAAATCGACTTAGAATTACCTAATGAGCCAGAATATATATGTACTTATACTTTATGGGGTCTGAGATGAATAATAAAATGGAATGACAAACTTCGTATACCCTCTTTACAACTTATTGGTGTGGAGGGTATAAAAAAATCTAATATTGGGAAGTACTCTTATTAAAAAGGTACGTTCCCTAAGTGTGTACCTCTTAAAATCATGGCCTGTTTAAAACATGCACTGAAATCTTTTTCTAAGTTTTTCTTAAGTGCAAAAAAAAACCAAGAAAAAGCGAAATACACTCGATTTCACTAAAAAAAATTCTTAATTATTGAGAACAAAAAATAATTACTCTCACAGCTTCACTTCTCATTTCTTTCAATATTTTAATATTCTTTAAAGAAAAAGTATTAATAAAAGAAGACGCACTGATAAGAATTCAATATTTTTATTTCTGAGACATGAAATTTGTGGTAGGCAAAGAATAAAAATTTTGCCGGTTAATATTTTAGTTTAAGTTAAAGCAGCTCTCGTAGCGGTCAGTCGGGTTAAATTAAAAAAAAAAACTTGATTCAGCAAATAAAAAAAAATTTAAATTTTGAAACAAAATGTTAAAAATTTCAATAGTTATTTTGATTTTTCTGTTAAAATATACACAAAGTTTTCCCATTGGACCAAGAGATGGCATAGAAATACCGCCACCGGAAGTGGTAAGATTTTCCTACAACGAAAAAATCAATTAAGCCGTAATATCCTAATTCACAGTTGAAATTCATGAGACGTTTTGGCTACTTAGACCAAAACCCCGATGACTCAGAGGCCCTGTATCATGAAAGTGCCATCGTGGAAGCCATTAAGAACATCCAAAGATATGGCGCCTTAAATCAAACTGGTAGACTTGATGCCATGACGATAGAAGTAGGTTTTTCTCTTTTTTAAACTTTTCTATTTAAATATAAAATCATTACGTGAATAAGTAACCCCGGCTTGTTAAAAAAAAGAAAGATAAGAACAAATGCTCGCTTCTTTTCAATTTTAATTGAAAATATTTAAATGCGTGTTTTTGGGACAGATAAAGTTGTTGTATTCAGTTTTTTTTTATGTTCAATGAACTTGAATTTTAACAACAATAACAATAATGTTTTATTACAAAAGCAAAAGTATTGTTTATATATTAACATATTTATATTTATTTAAAATATTTATCAGCTGTTTACTAGACCCCGTTGTGGTGTACCCGATATCGAAGGCAAACCTTATTATCTAAGACAACAACCAGTCATTGCAAAAAATGCCAGCCACAAAACTAGAAGGAAACGTTTTATCTTTGGGGCAAAGACATGGACTAAAAGAAATATCAAATATTTGTAAGTACAAACAATTGAAAAGAATTTAATTGCAAGTGATGACTAAAGAATCGAGTGAAAATGTTAAGGAATGTAAAGATAAAGTAAAAAGTTAAATGAAACAAGTGAAAAAGAAATAATTTTAAAAATACTGCAACACATATTTATTAGTAATTTTTTAATTTTATCCGATCAACTGGCAAATTCTTATAAATTTAATATCGAAATATAAACAGTAGAATCTCCCACGACCGAACACCGAAGGGGCCATTGAAATGTGTCCATATAGGGGGGATGTCCTTTAAAAAAAAACTAAATGCCATTCCGCATACCAATTTTCGAAAGACAGAAACTTTCCCAGAAAATTGTATTCGAAACAAATGGGTGAACTCGCCTATATGGAACACTCCTGGGAATAGGCAACAGTATCTATCGAAAAGAGTTGTTCCTCATGAGTAAGCTAAACTTAAAATACAAACCTCAAAGAGTACTGGATAATAAAAATGTTGGGTTAGGTAAGGCAGAAGTGTTAGTGCGAAGCCAAGTATCACACCTTTAGTCAGAGATCAGTATTGTGTCAGATTAGGTAATAAAAGAATGCTAAGAAGAAAATAAAAAAATAAAAGCATAAGAAAAAGTGGAAAAAATAGTGGAAGATAATAACGGACTAGAAAAACAACTCTACTAAATAAGTACTCCTACATATACCCAGACCCCAGCTGCCTGTTGTACCCCAGGTCATGCCCATTACAAATTCTGTCAGATTCTGAAGCCCGCAGGGCGATTAACCTATGAAACTATTACCCAGCCATGTCAGCCTGCTGTTTTGTAACCTAGAAAGTGCTCAACTGTCTCCATCTCCTCTATGTCCTCGTACAATTTACATAAATCCGACGATTAAGATCCAATTACCACCGTCATCACACCGATCATACAGTGGCCCGTGATAATTCCTATCATGATTCTTAAGACAACCTTGCACCTGCCCAGTAGTGAATAAGAATCGGTCTGTCTAAGCAACGGCCATTACATCCGCGATACTCCACAATTTGTTCTATTCCTCCAGGCCCGTTTAGTTCATTTAAGAATCAATTCCCTAATCTTCCCAAAATAGAAGCCTGATTGCCTGATCGTCCGAGCCCAGTCTCATCTTATCGGCCATTTCATTATCAGTGATGTTGCGCTGAGTTGGTACTCAGAAAAGCCTCACTACATACTTCCCTAAAATTTTTCTTAGAGCACTCCTACAACAATCAACTAGCTTGGAATTAACAAAATGGCCCATCTTGGCTAGTGACCTCCGAGCCCCCAACAATGTTATTCCTTATTAATTCTAATGACTTCAAGATTCCTAGACTCTCCACCTTCTGATATTCAGATCCTGAAGATATACGCCTGCATTCGTGTTTTTTATCAACGAGCCATCATTACAAAAAGCAAATCCCTCATCCAATCTGTTCTGTCTTTAGTCTTGGCAAGTGCCCAAAGTGGACCTTAGTCCACGTAGTCCACCGTGGATCTAGGCGTATAACCACCAATTACCAGTTAATAGACACCAATGCCAATCTCTTCCAAGATCCGCGAGTGACCTTTGGAGAAATTTTCTAAGATTCCTCAGTCTAAGAATACTCGCGGCTGCCATTTCCATCACATACTGCTCAATAGCCAGAATAAGTAGAATAGCATCCATTTTAATCCAGCTAAAACGCACGGTGTTATTTGTAAATAAAACAAAAAGTTTTCAGAGAAATATCTTAACACTATTTTTATTATAGAAGGATATATGACAATTATGTGTGAAACAAAATCGGCCAAATGCTCGGCACAACTTCAGTGGCATACGTCTATCCGATGATCCATATTTTCAATATCTCTGAGACATAATTGAGGTTCAATGTCGTTAATGTTCCGAATTATCTTATCCTTTAGCTCTTGAATTGTTCTTGGCTTAATGAGGTTCACTTTTTCTTTTAAATATGCCCAAAAAAAGAAGTCCAACGGTGTAAAATCACATGTTCGTGGCGGCCAATTAACATCGCCACATCGTAAGAACACATGTCCATTGAATTTAACACACAAAGAGCCCTTGTTTCGTTGGCTACGTGGAAAATGGCACCATCCTGTTGGAACCGCATATCGTCAAGGTCCATATCCTCAACTTTCGGCTACAAGAAGTCCGTTATTATCTCGCTATAGCGAACATTATTCACGGTAACTGCTTGGCCGACCTCATTTTCTAAGAAGTACGGCCCGATGACGCCGCCATCCCATAAGCTGCACCAAGCAGAACTGGGCAAGCACGCACAGGTGTTTTTACATTCCCAACAGACCCGGTTTGCTTGAATTCGTGCACAATCTCCAGATAAAGGACACATTTGGTCGATTATGCTGACCAAAAAATCATGAAGTGCACGAAATGCATTCAAAAATATTAACGCGCTGCTCAATTGTGTACCTCTCCATGGTTAAATTTGTTAAACATTAAAACAAAGAAATGTCAAATCAAGTTGGGCAAAACAATTTGACATTAAGGAGTGACTTACAATTAACATCGTACATTATGGTTTAACCACTCTTAAAATGAAATTGGATAACAGAACTATAAAGAGTGCGAACTGCTGAAGCCTTCGTCTCACGTTTTATTTTTGTCCAGCACGAAGTAATAAAATGTTTAGCTGTCAGTTGTCGTATGTAAAATGGATTCTATTTATTTTGTCTATTATTCGATGTCGGTACCATCAAAACTCTTCTCGGAAGATACATTGAGCGGATTTTTCAATTTCGGGCTTAAAGATGTTATACACAGCTTTTGATACACCGATTGCAAAAAAAAAAATAATTTTGATTCCTTTAGTATCGACTGAAAGAATAAGATATGAAATTATTTTCGAATCGAAAAAGTGTTGGATCCAACTGCCAGAATTAGCCCCCTAATGTGTCTGAACCAGAACGAAATAATGTTAAATAATTCTATCCTAAATACCAGTGAATAGATTTCCCTAATAACATGCCAGATGTCGATAATATTGCTTATACTAAAAGTATATAAACGTTAAATTTTAATCATATTAAATTTTGCAATTTCAGAATCGGTAATTGGTCTTTAAAGATTCCTCGCGAACAAGTTGAAAGGGATATAGCGCGAGCCTTAAGTGTATGGTCTCAATACAGCAACCTTAAATTTCATAGAGTCGACGATACATCAGCTGATATAATTATGGGTTTCGGGGCCCACTATCACGGAGACAAGTATGTTCAAATATCTCTTCTTCTATTTCAATGTTAATATTAAAAAAGAAAAATCCATTTTAAAGTTTTCCTTTTGATGGTGCGGGCAACATATTGGCTCATGCTTTCTATCCCTACGAAATGGGTTCTTGGGGTGGAGATGTTCACTTCGATGAAGATGAAAATTGGAAGGAAAACTCAACGGATTTGTCAAAAGGAGTGGACTTCTATACAGTGGTTTTGCATGAATTGGGTCATAGTTTGGGTTTAGCTCATTCTCCCGTCTTCAGCTCAATTATGTTTCCCTACTACAAAGGTCCGGAGTACAACGTATTGGATTATGATGATACCTTGGCCATGTACAATGCCTACTGTAGGTAAATCTTTTAAAGTTTTCCCATAAAAAAATTAACAAATAAAAGTATTTCTCTTCTACCAACAAATATAACAAGTGAATAAAAAGTTAGATGATGATGTGGAGATTAAGAACGAAGATTATGATTCGTTGGAAGCGAATACGGAAGATGAGGAAACTTCAGATTTGAATACAACACCTTATGATTGGGATAATACCAGAAAGGATAAGGTTTAAAATTAAGCATTTAAATTAAATGTTAAAGTTTATTTTATATTAAATTTAGTTCCCTGGATATACTACCGCAACTTCAGATTTAAATGTAGAAGGATCTTATCATTCGCCAGTACCGAATATCTGTGAGGGCAAATTTAATGCTGTGTGTCTTTTCAACAACTCCATGCACATTTTTAAGGGTGAATATGTGTGGAGGTTGTCACCCAACTATAGAGTTGTTTTGGGTTATCCCAAGAAGTTAACAAATGTCTTCAGAGACTTGCCGCAAACTGTTAAACATATTGATGCCTGCTATGAACGTTTCGACAAAACGTTGGTAATGTTTTCAGGTGGGTTTTCGTTTTTTAAAATTGTGCTTTAATCGACTTACTTTTCGCCGTTGTAGGTCAGCAAATTTGGTTTTATAAAGGCGACAGCATTTTGACAAATAGCTCAAAAACTCTACCAGAAGTTTTAGGCAACAGTCTTGATCGACAAAAGATTAATGCTGCCTTACTTTGGCGTAAGTATTTGAAAAAAATTAGAAAGGGATTTTTCCTAAAAAATAATCGAATCACTAGGAACAGAACTACTGACATTTAATTCATGTACCTTATTTGAGTATTGCTAAAGGCTAGATTACACTATTATACTTTTTATTAATACATGTCAAAAACTCAAGTAATATGACAAAGTGTGATAGTGTGAATGCAATGTGTCACGAAAATGACAAGTATTATGAAAAAAGTTTGACATCCCATACGACCTCATCGTTTTTTGAAAAATTTCTAAGCAATAATACTTTTCATTGGATCAGGGTTTCATGTGTGAGTGTTTATACTTTGTGTGATGGTGTGAACACAAACTGTCATATTACATTACAGTGCTGATACACCTGCCAATTTTTTGTCATACCAAACGTCAAAGTCTATATAAAAAAAACTCGAAAATTTTTGTCAGCGTTTTTTTAATATGAAGTTTGACGTTTGGTATGACAAAAAATTGGCAGGTGTATCAGCACTGTTAGATTTTTTGACAGTCGCATCAAAACTTATAAGATTTCTATCTCACAAAGTATTATGGAATACGTAAGACTTGTGAGATAGTGAAATCTAGGCTTAAGAAACCAGTGTGAAAAGTGTCATCTTAGACAACTTAAACTTACCGTTAGTTAAGAAAATAAAACTCCTACAAGAAATGAATAAGCGAGTTGTCACATTTTTCATTTTGGTGTTAAGAAAATGATAGAAATAAATGACCAAATGTGACCGAAAATATTATTTCGGTCATTTCTTTCTATCATTTTCTTAACACCAAAATGAAAAATGTGACTGCTCGCTCATTCATTTCTGGTTCTGGTAGGGACTTGCATTTATTATTAGGTGCGTTTGAGTACTTTTACAGTAAAATGCAGTAAATGAGTAAACTAAAAAATTTTCTCTCACAAAAAGCTGTTGTCCAAAAAAGTACACGAACGCAAAATTTGTAAAAATTCGTAAAATAAAGGCAACAGCTGATGGTAAATAATTGAAGTGTTGAAAAATATTGACACTTTTGACTACTTAACTCGTTTTCTTATCGGTACTCGATTAAATACTTTTTATAACACGAATATTTTTGGAAAATACAAACAAACTATTTTATGTAATCTTTCATATTTGTTTGTTTTTTATTTTATTTGATTTTACTAATTTGTAGCGGGTTAAATTATTTAAAAGAACATGAATAATTTTTGTGCTATTGATTACTTAAGTACCCAAATACTTCACACTTTTACAACTCTAAAAAATTAACATAACAAAAAACATTTCAAAAGTTTGTATTTAGCCAAATAAATGCTTCACAAACAAGTTTAATTAATTAATATTTATTCACTTTTTGTTTTGGTTTAATTTTTATTTCAACTTTTCTTTTATTTAACAATTTTTCCACAATTTGTATGCTTTTTATTTGTTACTTTTGTTTGTTTACCTTTGAAACATATGTTTTTTTGATTTACTAAATTACTGCAAAAATTTCTGCATAAAAAATTTGTAAATACTCAGACAAGAACTGTCACTTTTCGCTCTCAATTTATGTTCTCATTTACTGCATTTTGTGTACTCGAAAGCAATTTCGTAAAATGCAGTAAAGTTTAGTAAAAAATAGTAAAAACTTTTGTGTTCTCGAACGCAACTATTATTAGCGATTACATTTTTCAAAATAAATAGCTTTGGAAAGTACACTTTAAAAAAAGGTATTTTTGAATTTTGAAAGATACTTCTGCTTCTAAAAGGCAAAGCATGATGTATTTACTAATGGCGTTTTCTTTTCTAAAAAAGTGTTGCATAAGTGTTACATGTGAATTGGCAACATTTTTAAATGCTCCCCTAATTTTTAAGAAGTGTTTCATATTTTACGTTAGCAACAGAACACAAATTTCGGCATTAACAATAAAGTACAATTAACGCAAGGTAAATTCAATTACAGGTGGTGGAAAGACAACAACAACCCAAAGCTAACAGAAACAACAGATGTTTTTTGTATTGCATTGTTAATGTTTACGGCTGGAAAATTTCCACCACCTTGTACTGAATTCACCTTGATCTAGTGCTGCACTCATGCCCCTTTAACTAAAATGAGTGTTGAAAATGTAGCATTTTTTTAATTTTAAAGGGAATATCCTCAGAAAAGAACGCTTTACACTTTTAAAATAACACATGTTTTTTTCAGAAAAGAACATAAAAAAATGTAAAAGGCAGAATAAATGCAGAATTTTACTTAGAAAAGAAAACGCCATAAATAATAGAGGTGCGGCGAATACAGTACTGATCAAATTTATAGCGCGCTTCTACAAAACTTATAAAACTTCACTAATAAACATCATAACGTTTAAAAAAATAAACTATTGTTGGAGTGAATTAAACGTTTTTATTCAAATTTATTCAATTAGTATCACAATTCAGTTTAGATATACAAAATTAAAATAATATTTCATTTTCTTTAGAACAACTTAAAAATGAACGAGTCAAAATTATAGCACACGACTTTATTTAACATTTATTAAAATCCATTAAACGAAATGCTTATTTTAAATTTAAGATTAGTACGATGAAATACTTCCACCTTTAGCTTTTAATACACATTGTATTCTTTTTGGGTGGAATTGACCAATTTAGAGCACTCCTCTACAGTAAATTTAGACCAAATGTCCTTAATTGCATTTTTCAATTCGTCTGTTGTTGATATCTTATATTTTTCAATATTACGATCAATAATAGCCCACATATTTTCAATTGGATTTATATCTGGAGATGTTGGTGGCCAGTCTAGCAGAGATATATTTTTATCTCTAAACCAATCCATCGAAAACTTTGCCTTATGGCACGGTGCATTATCTTGCTGAAAATAGCTTTGGGTTCCAGACCCAAAAAATGTTTTGTAATATGTAGGTAATTCAGTGGATATCAATTAGATAAAGTTCCTAGCATTTAAACGTCCTTCATAAAATAATAATAAGCCGGTACCATGAGCTGTAAAGCATCCCCATACGCTAACAGATCCACCCCCACCTTGTGTCCTTGACTAAAAACAGAATGGTTGTTCCTTTTCCTGCATTGTACGCCGAACAAACGATCGATTTTTTCGATTGATTAATTCAAAATGGGATTCATCGCTAAAAGCAACCCGATTGCAGTCTCTTTCTGTCCAGTTTACATAATTATTCTTGCACCACTCAAATCGTTTTTTTGTCTGGAGCTTGTTGCGGTAAGGGCGACGTATTTTGGTGTAACTTTTGAGACCATGTTCAACAAGACGCCGACGGGTGGTACTTGCGCTAATTGACTTTCCAAGAGTTGATGACCATTCGGAAGCTATTTCGGGAGTACCAGCGGATCGATTTCGCTTACAAATTTGTACTAAATATCGATCTTGAACAGGGGTTGTACGTTTAGAACGTCCTTGGCCGGGTTTATTTGAAAGTGGTTCTCCAGCAGAAACTTTTTTGGCAATATTGTAAACACATTTTCGTGAAACACCCTGGCTGGAAGATATTTCGGTATGAGAAAAATGTTTTAAAAGCAGAGTTTTTATAGCAATTTTTTGCTCCATAGTAATACTTTTTATACCCACACCACAATAGTGGAGAGGGTATTATGCATTTGTGCTGATGTGTGTAACGCCTTAAAATATTGGTCCTTGACCCACCTTAAAGTATAAAGTCGACTTAGAATCACTTTCTGAGTCGAACTAACGATGTCCGTCCGGCTGGCTGGCAGGCTGGCTGGCTGTCCATGTAACCTTGTGCGCAAAGTACAGTTCGCAATTTTGAAGATAATTTGATAAAATTCGGGTCATAGGTTCTTATTGGCACAAGGACCAAGCCTATTGAAAATGGGCCGAATCGTAGGACCACGAGAGAAGAGAGGGGGAAATTTCTTCCTCTCAGAAACCATCAAACCGATTTTAATACAATTTAAAACATAGATAGATCCATATTTGTACGGACACATAAGCTATGCGTTTTTAAGAAAATAGGGCCATGAGGGGAGATAGGGGCAATTTCTGCCTCTCAAACCGATTTTAATGAAATTTGAAACATAGATAGATCCATATCTATATGGACACATAAGCATGATGTGTTATTAAATTCTGTGGTGTAGGGTATCATATGGTCGGGCTTGACCGACTATACTTTCTTACTTGTTTATTTTAATTTTATTTTATTTATTTAATTAGAAAAATTACAGTACAACAAGACTTTCAATCTTATATAATAGTACTGCTGATACAATGGCAGATTTATTTGAAGTTACTTAGAGCCACTTTTTGGGTTTGAGATTAAAGTTAATTTTATTCTATAATTAGCTAATCTAAAAATTAAGTTAATCTAGTATCAATTGAATTTGATATTTTTGGGTGGTGGCTTTAACCATGTGGAGCTACCATACAGAGCACAAATAAATGGCAACATTTTTTTGCAAATATCAACTTTTTATCAAGCAATATGGATGTTTTCAAAGAAGAAGAAGAAAATGCTCGAATTTAACATTGTTTACAAGGTAGAAATTTTTTGCGTTTAAAGCACAGAGTATACAGAGGCGTCACGAGACGGATAATATTGTGTTTTTTTCTGTCTTTCTTCGAAAGCTGCCCTTTTTGCGTTTTTTGTTTTGATTATGCAATTTGTGTAGATAGTAGCGGCCTGTTTTTACGCATTTGTCACTTCACTAACAAAAAACGTTTTCTTTCTCTTTCTTCGAAAGCTGCCCTCGCAAATGATTTAGGCATTTTTCATACGTCACTTTTTTCATCTCTGTATACTTTGTGGTTTAAAGAAAAAATATATTACAAAAAAAATATAGAATGGAAAAATTATATAAAAATGCTAAGCAATGTTTTAAAATGTATGTTTTGTTTATATTTTTGCAAGTTCTTTATGTTAAACATGTGTATGTTGATAGTTTAAGTTAAGGTTTAAACCACCACCGTTGGCCGCTTAAACTAGCAAAAAAAAAAGTTAAAAAAAAATACAACTCAAAAAGTAAATACGGAGATTAAAGTTAATTTAATCGCTAATCTCTAACCCAAAAAGTGGCTCTAAGACAAAAAATACATTTTAAAACATTGCTTAGCACTTTTATATAATTTTTCCATTCTATATTTTTTCTGTAATGAGTGAATCCATGTCAAACCGTTAAGTCGTTCGGCATCATCACCTCCGATTTGAATGAAATTCAACACAAATGTTGAATGTTATTGGACTTTAACAAAACATAAATTTTCAGACCCCAGATTCTTTCGGCTTCCGAAATATGACGTCATAAAAGATGAGAAAAATGTGAAAAAACCTCAAAAGTCTCCTTACAAAAGGGGATAGAACTCTTGAACTACGCAAGATAATTTAGTTTTATTGGTATCGTTTTAAAGGTGAAAGTGCACCCTTTAAAATGATATGCATATTGTGTTTTTCTAAGAAAAGGTCAAAGCTCAATTATTGGGGTCTTGAGTTCAAAGCTCCATATCTAGAAAAGTATATTTTTTAAAATTCTTAAAAAAATATATGTTAAGTATTATACCTTCTTCAACATTTGCAGAAAATTTAAAGGTGGTGACTCGATTGGTGTTAGAGTTATATACCAGAACGTGATTCTAAGTATGTTTTGTGTTCAAAAATCCCTTGTTGTTGTTGTATTTTAATTATTTTTTTCAGTATATCTGGAGAACGGCAAGAGCCAAAGTTTCCAAATTTAGTACACAAATTTGAGTTATCAATACACACCATCTCACAAAATGTGGTCGGGATTGGAGAAGTGGGCGTGGTACCTCCCGTACAAGAAATATCAAAAATTGTATAAAAACCTGAATCTTTGGACTGTCATATGATCTATGGTTACGCCGTATATATCAAAAGATCGGAAATCTTTAGTAGGAAATATTCTCTGAAAAACTCGGAAAAATCGGTTCAGATACAAAAAATTTTTGATATATTTTGTACGGGAGGCACCACGCCCACTTCTCCAATCCCGACCACATTTTGTGAGATGGTGTGTATTGATAACTCAAATTTGTGTACTAAATTTGGAAACTTTGGCTCCTGCCAAATAAATACAACAACAACAAGGGATTTTTGAACACAAAACATACTTAGAATCACGTTCTGGTATATAACTCTGACACCAATAAAGTCTCCACCTTTAAATTTTCTGCAAATGTTGAAGAGGGTATAATACTTAACATATATTTTTTTAAGAATTTTAAAAAATATACTTTTCCAGATATGGACCTTTGAACTCAAGACCCCAAAAATTTACCATTGACCTCTTCTTAAAAAAACACAATATGCCTATCATTTTAAAGGGTGCACTTTCACCTTTAAAACGATACCAAAAAAACTAAATTATCTTGCGTAGTTCAAGAGTTCTATCCCCTTTTGTTAGGAGACTTTTGTGTTTTTTTCACATTTTTCACATCTTTTATGACGTCATATTTCGGAAGCCGAAAGAATCTGGGGTCTGAAAATTATGTTTTGTTAAAGTCCAATTACATACAACATTTGTGTTGAATTTCATTCAAATCGGAGGTGATGATGCCGAAAATGCCATTTTTTCGTGATGGTTTGACGTGTTTTAACTCTAATGTATTTTTTCTTTAAACGCAAAAAATGTCTATCTTGTAAGCAATATTAAATTCGCGCATTTTCTTCTTCTTTGAAAACATCCATATTGCTTGATAAAAAGTTGATATTTGCAAAAAAATTTTGCCATTTATTTGTGCACAGTATGGTAGCGCTACATGGTTTAAGCCAACACCCAAAAATAACAAATTCAATTGATACTAGATTAACTTAATTCTCAGATTAGCTAATTATAGAATAAAATTAACTTTAATCTCAAACCCAAAAAGTGGCTCTTAGAGATTAGAGAAATTATTGATATTAATAATAAGTAAAAGTAGACAAAAATTTTAATATAAGTTACAAAATTTTAAGCAAAATGATAAAGTATTGCAATGTTAAAGTGCTTAGCATTGCCTAGGATATGTATACATATTAGATGGGAGTTCATTCCAGAGACGGATGGCATGAACGAAGAAGTGTCTTTCTGATATTAGTTTACGGTATCGAATGGAGTTTATTTTGTATTCTCTATTAGATCTTATAAACGTTATTCTTTTGTAAAGATACTCAGGTTGTTTACTATAAATAATTTTGTGCAAAAATAGTAGAGTGCGGCATTTTAGTAGGTTTTCAAAAGGTACATTAAAGATTTGATAAGAAAACTGTGATATTCTACTGTATCTATTTCTACCATAAATATATCTTGCAACATTATTAAATGTAACTTTGAGCTTAGTTTGGCATAGTGAATTTCGCAACCATAAAGAAGTGTCGGAAGTAAAAATGTCCTGGGAAGAAGCATGCGTATATTAAATGGAGTGAAATATTGCGTGGCCCAAAGATTTCTTAGCATGGAGTAAGTTTTCCCACAAATGAAGTTTACGTGACTTGACCAGGTTAGTTTATTATTAATTACAATTCCAAGGTTTTTTGCAGTATCAACTATGTCAATTACGGATTGCCGAACGAGTATTGGTGGTAGATTTGAGTGTACATAGCTGCTTTTGCTTATCAATATTGCCTTGGATTTTTTTGCGTTTAAGCAAAGACCATTTATTAAGGCCCATCTATAAACATTATCAAGATCATGGTTTAACTTTTCGATGCATTCATTGATACTAGATTGTGAACAGCTAATGTAAAGCTGTACATCATCAGCGTACATGTGAACTCCACAATAGCTGACTCTAGACGGTAGGTCGTTGGAATAAATTGAATATAGAAGAGGACCCAGAATTGAGCCTTGCGGTACACCTCTTGTAGTCAAAAAAATGTCAGATTTTTCAGAACCTGAGCATACAAATTGAGTTATGTTATAAAGATATGACGAAATTAATTTAACAGCAGTGTTTGAGAAATGGCACATGTGTTTTAATTTTTGGCAGAGTAAAGTGTGTTCGACAGTATCAAATGCCTTTGAATGATCAAGTAAGCTAAGAAATGATATCATGTTATCATCCATCTTTGATCGTAGTTCCTCACAAACGTCGATTAATGTAGACATACAGCTATGTTTGGGTCTGAAACCAGATTGCCTATCAGATAGTATTGAATTAATATGTATGTAAGTGTTTTGTCATTTGCCCATTGACTAGTCTTTCAAAAACTTTTGACAAATAGGGTAGTATTGCGATAGGTCTATAACTTTTATCGGCATTTTGAAAAGGTTTAATTTTTGCCTGCTTCCACAATAATGCGACCCATAACCTTAAATTTAATAAAAAGCGAAAAATTTAGAAAAATCTTGATCAATATGAAAAAACAACACACTTAAGTCGTGGTTTCAAATGAAAATAAATGCATTTTATTATTTGCATGAAATTTTTGTATGAAAAAGAACCGCTATATTTTTTTAAGAATGTTTTAAAACAGTGCGCTATAATTCTGACTCTTTACTCATTGGCAAGAGATGCAAAATGTATTGCCTCTCTTATTTTAAACAGTTTTCTGTTGTTTTTTTGGTGTTGTTGTGTGTTTATTCAATAACACTAATTAAACTATCAGAAAACAATTTAAGTTTTATAAATAATCATTAAAATAATTCATATATAAGCCTATACTCGTAAAGTGCGCTATAAATTTGATCAGTACTTACATATATGTTTAGCAAATGCGAATGCAAATAATAAAATTAAATATTTGCGAATGCGAATACTTACAATATGTTAAAAACTCATTTGCAAATAAATTTTTATTTATGTTATATTATCCAAGAACTACATAAGTATATCGTCAGCTCATTTTTGGTTTGGCGCATATGCCAAGAAGACGTAGTGGTGAAAAATATACATATAAAAAACTTTTAAATAGCTGATATGGAGCAAAATTAATGCTTAATATCTCAGAAACATTTCGTAAAACAGGTTCTGAATCCAAAAAAGGGGGTATTCATAATTTAATAACAGTTCCATTTAATAATCCTAAAATTATAATCGGTAAAGCCATAGTATTGACAGACGATTTTCGAGATTTTACCCTGTTTGGAAACGATGGACAGTCATGTGCTCACAAAAACAAAGTTATGGCCCCTATTACGGTTTACAACTCAACTCAGTTGAGTTGTAATAAATACAACTGGTTGTGATCAGTTGTAATTTTTGTTATTTTTTTGTTCACCGCAATTTAGCAAAGTTGTAAACCATAATACAAAAATTAAGAAATTACAACTCAAACCGTAATAGGGGCCTATGTTAAGAGTTTAAAATTCATATAAGAGTTATAAGTGCCGAACTTTATATAGTTATAACACTTATGTGAGATTATTGACATAAAGGGATTTTAGGGTCGGTCGCTAAACTGTTTATTAATGTAAACAATTAAAATGAAGTTAAAGCTTTTTATAGATGGAAGCTTTGGCCAAATGTGAACTGATTGGAAAAGAATTTAATTTGCAGTAAAATATTTATGGGGCGAATTTAATCATAAACATAATTAGATGGCTTACGGGCACAAAGAGTACCACTTACATAGACTTCGTCCTAAGTACAAATAAAATGTATTTACCAAATTTGATCAAATTATCCACAAGACTATCAGACAGACGGACAGATGGTTATCGTTAGATCACTTACTAAATCGAACGGTATACTTATAGATTGGTCCAGATTTCTATGTATTACACACATCGATGAACGCGTTTCGCTTTTATTCACAATTAAGTAAAAGTATGAATTTCAAAAATTTGCTCGAGACATCCACAAAATTCTTTGGAAAAAACAGTGATGACTTTCTTTTTGGGTCTACTTTCAAAACCAATTATCAGAATTGAGTCCCGAATCAATCACCTGAAAAATGTTGTACAGTGTAATTGATTTCTCCTAATTTTGCCTTATATTGATATAAAATTAAAAAGTTTAAAATAACAATTTTCTTTAATATCAACTTGCTTTGTCTTACAATTTTCGAGTAAAAATTAAAAGTAGATGGCGAAAATGAAGCAACACGTTGGGTATACAGATAGATATTGAAAACAGAAAAGCAAAAATTTCGGAAAAAATATATTGTTTTATTTGCTGCGGAAGCTCTTGTAGGCATCGCTGCGAAAGCTCTTGTAGGCATCTAAACAAATTTTAAATGTATTAAAATATGCATCAAAAAGGCAAAATATGCGCTTAAAGTTTTATATACATAAGTAAAATTTTTTTTTTATTGTTTATTACATATATATATATATATATATATATATTGTTTCTGATAGATAACTGAAGTTTGTTGTCTAGTTAGTAGCTTTTATTAACCATAAAAGGCCCTAAGGGCTCGGTTATGTAATTGAAGAAATAAAAAAAAATACAAAAATAAAAAAAAAATGCTTCAAAAAAGCGCTTTTAACTAAACAATGCAAAAAAAAAATGCTGCAAACGGTAAAATATGCAAAAATATGCACTAACAAATCGATGCCAAAATTCATAAAAAGCTCTAAAACGAATAAATATATTGTTTATGCCTTCGTTGGCCGCTCAAGGAAAAACATGCAATTCCATATTTATGGTTTCCCTGCTAATTATATTGCGGTCTCCTTTTACCAAACAAAAACCTTTGAAAGCAAAAATGCCCCGCAAAAAAGAAATAAAACCTAATGTGGCATTTTTGCGAAAAAGACGTTTTTTTTTATTTGGGGAAAAAGTAAGAACACAAAATTTAGAGAGAAACTTCACTTCGAACGCACTATTGCCAAACTGTTAAAATCTAATATTTAGCGATATTCAAATCAAATAATTAAAACTATTTTTAGTGAATATTTAGTAATATCATTTAGGTTGTTCGTTATTGATATTGCTAAAGATTCGCTTTTATTTCGAAAGATTTTCTGTCACAAACTGAGCGACGGGTCAGCTATGCGAAATCTTTTTCGTTTCACTAACAATAGTCGTTCTCTAATGTTTTAACAGAGAAACGTTTGCCAATTGTTCGATAGCGATATTATTAACGCCTGCCGTGGTCAAGCGGATATCTAGTTTTTCGAACTTGCACGTGCATGGTAAAAACCCAGGTTAAGGTTTTGAGTAAACAAAAATTGTATTTATTTAAGTTCTGAAGTTAAATGTGCCAAACGTTTTAAAGGTTAAGATCTAAATTATTATTACCAAAACGGACACTTAAGTTCTAATAAATTTCAGTTTTAACTTTTAAATGGTACTTTTAGTTCTAAATTACAGTGGTATACCGGTTTAACGAATTATATATTGTCAGGCCCTTTCGTTATATCGGAAAATTCGTTAAATCCCGAACTTGTTTTTAATACATTTTTATTAATAAAACAACAATACTTTATTAAAACAAAGTAAATTCGTTTATTTCCATTCATAACACAAACAAAAAATAAATACTTTATATCATTTTCAATTAAATGAGTACATATGGAGATATAAACGGCTGCACTAACTCTTTGTTAGAAGAGAGTTTCTCCCCACTTTGCTTCATTAAACGAATTCCATAGCATTTTTTTGAATCTACAGAACCAGCCATGGCTGGCTAAAATTTTCACCATAAATTTTGTTGTGGAAATCTAGGGCTTTCGCTATTAATATAGGACCACTAATAGGAATATTCGCCTTCCTCTTGTTTTGAAACCAATTAAACAATTCTGTTTCCATTCTTGGAAACTCACCTGTTTTTAACGCCCTTTTATTCTTTCCGAATTTAGTCTTTTCCATTTGGCTCAAAAGTTTCCATTTTGATTTTATAATTTTGCAAATTGATGACTTTGGCAGCTGATATTTACAAGATAAAGCACTTAGTCGCTGGCCCTTTTCATAGTCGTCAAAATGTTTAATTTTTCTTTAAGAATTTTACGTTTTCTTTTGGGCATTTTGATGTCAACTTTACAAAAACTGAAGTAAAATTTGAAACAGTAAACAAACATTTGTTTTGTAAGCAAAAGTAAAAAAATTAATTTGTAACGTACAAATTTTTATTTTGGAAAGCAAGTATTTTCTTTTCTTTCTGTGTAAGAAAAGTAAATACTTCTCTTAACTCGTTGTTTTCAGTTAAATCGCTTTAAAAATATTGTTAAAATGTATACAAAAACAATAGAGAATGGATGCAAACAGCGTTGCCAGAATTAAGATTTTATCTTATTTTTCAAGATTTTTTGAACAAAATAAGATTTAAAGATTTTTTTTCTCAAATTAAGATTTTTTATTTTTTTATAAATATTTTTAACTTTAACAGCCAGTCCCACGTGTGACATCGTGGGATTGGCTGTAAGATTGTACAACTACACAATTTTCTTTTACAGTTTTTTAAACAGTAAATTTTTAAAACAATGAGGTTTTATATCAGCTTGTTGTCTATTGGTTTTGCACACTTTTGTACTAACATGCATCATTATTTTGGGCAACCAAACATTAAAAAAGCATCATAGATTTGCGGTTTGGGTATATTGATAAAAAAAATTATTTGTGAAAAAAAAATTTATATTTATACAGATTAATTTATTAAAGAACAAAAAAGTTCATGCATTAAGTTACTATGTCTTAGTACCAAAAGGTAAAACTAATGGAACTAACCCCTAGGATTACCGTCTTTCTCAGGCCCGACCAAATTTGTGTTTTCCTTGCAATATTTTTCAAATATAACAAAAAAACAGGGCCGTGAGTTCTATAATGATACGTGCTGAATCGAATGAAACTAATTTGGATTCGATTGAAGCAAACTAGTGGGGTGAAATTTTATTTTTATATAAAAGTCTATGAAATTAACCTTTTGGCCAGACCGAATTCTTGTTTTCTTGCAATATTTTTCAAATAGGAAAAAATATCAAAAAAAACAGAAACGTCAATTCTATAAATGATATGTTTTGAATTGAATGAACCAAGTTTGAATCAAATGTGTGGTAGATGCGAAAAATCAATGTGCAAAATTAAGGACTACATACTCGATGACTTGCATGTAAAATAAAATAATAAAAATATATAACAAATTCGCATAATCTAGCAAATAACATACGATCAATAAAAAACATATATTTATTAACTTTTTATTTAATTGGGATTTTTAGTTGTTCTAATTGTGGTCTGCCTAGACCAAGAGGAGTGGTAAAAAGTTACAGTTAAGGGTTATGAAGCTTTTGGTTTGAAAATGCCACATTCCATGTTTATGATAATTTGTCAACAAAGTATTTATACATAAGTGCTTAAGAATATCTGTTTAAACGTGTACCCACATTATTTTAATAAAAATTCATTAGGAATATATTTTGGAAAATCCATAGTTTTCAGTGAGCTTTTGTTAAATGCAATTTTCTCAAAATGCCTTCGATATAACAACGGTATCAAAAAATATAATATTAAATTGAGAACCCTCAAGATTTCATATGATGTATGAGCTTCATAGCTCCCAAAGCAAAATTTTTTTGCCCAAATTTATACATCTCTAATATAAGAATTTAATTACTTACGATGAAACTTCTTTCTATAGATGGACTTTTTTACGTTCTTATTTATTAGAAATAAAGTGCATTTAAAATGTATTTTTTTGGAATAATTAACTAAAACACCATTTTTAAACCTATAATTCAATTTTGTATAAATACCGCAATTACGTATTTTAATTTAAATATGTAGTTTCCATAATAAAAACAACTTTCTTTTAAAAAAATTCATAATTTTTACTTTTTTGCATTTGTTATAAAAAATTTCAAGATTTTTCTCTTCAAAATAAGATTTTTTTTTTCGCCAAAAGAAGATTTTCCTTCCAAATCTTCTGGCAACGCTGGATGCAAATATTTTTGCATTCATTCTATTTTGCTTTTGCAAATTTTTTTGTATTCGTTAAATAGAGTACAAAAATTTGCTGTTTGTTCGTAATATAAGGACTCAATGGAAAAAATATGACCGTACATTAAATCGCGAATTCGTTAAACTGAGTATACGTTAAACCGGGATACCACTGTATAACATATCGCTCATTTGATGCAAGTCTGGCATAACTCAAAAAAATCTATTTCGAGATAAACGCATTTAAAGTTTTTGAGTTGCTCTAACTACTCAGAAAAAAGAAGACACATTCTCCTCAAACTGGGAAAGTATAAAAGATATACAGATGAATTTAGTGCACAATATAAAGAAAAACAAAGCGAACAATTCTGCATCTCAACTCCAAAATTTCATTTTTGAGCTATGCCGGTCTTGCTGCAAGTGAGCGATATGTTCTTTAGTTTCAAATGTTACTTTTTAGTTCTTAAAGGAAGTTTTAGTTCAAAAAGCGCTTTTAGTTCCATAAGAAATCTTTTTTTAATTTGCTGCTTCTTTTGGTTCTAAACGTCTTAATTAAAAAAAAAAACGCATTTTGAGTTTTTGATTGGATTTAATTCAATTTGTTTCTCTTTCGTTTTGGTATCAATAACTTAAGTCTTGAATAACTGCTTCTAATCGTTATAATCTGCTCTTTAGAAAAAGTCTACGAAATACACTTAACAAATACATACTTTTAAATTTAAGATTACGAAAAATTACAGTTTCTGACTTAAGACCTTTTTGCCTAAAGCCAAAGAATGATTGTTTATTAAATTTTAACCCCCGTATTTACATAAATATAAACGATTATTAAATTTAATAAACGTTTATTCAGGAAAATTTTCATAGACAATTTGGTTTTAAGCCTTCATTTAATTTAAAATATTTTTATGAATACAGGCATAAAACTTTAAATACCGTTTAGAAATCCTGTTATCGTAAAAAAAAACAAAATTAAACTATAAATTCAATATTTTTTGAAAGTTAGAACTTATTTTTATTCCCAACGGTACTTTTAACTCCTAACGACAATTTCTATCCCTTTGAGGGCCATTATTACAACTTGAAGTTAGCTAAAGTTAAGATTAAATTGACAGATAATAATGTGTTATCTGTCAAAAAGCGTATGTTAACTGTCGGATAACAGCTTACGCCAAGTTATAATAATGGCCCTAAGAATGCTTGCGAAACTATTTTAGGATCAAACGACTTAAAATTTAACTTCTAGCTTACATTAAAAACAAATATATGCATATAATTTTCTTCTACCACTCTACTTAAATAATTTTTCTACTCTATTTCTACTTCAAGCTAAAAACAATCGAACTTACATATTTGCTGATACAATATTTTGGCGCTTGAATGATGAACTACAATCTATAGATACAGGCTATCCAAAGACTACACAACGTTGGCAAGGCATACCAGATAATATTGATGCAGCTGCTACTTTGCCCAATGGTAAGTTATTAAACTTGTGTTCTATATTAAAGGAATCTTGCTAAAAATCATTTTTTATTGTCTAGGTAAAACCTATTTCTTTAAAGACAACCGTTACTGGCTGTACAACAATCTGCGTGTTCAGCCCGAACGTGGCTATCCCCGTCGCGCATCTACCGCCTGGTTAAGTTGCACCACAAGAACAACACATTTACCCTTTCGAAGTAACAATACAACAGTGTCTTTTATTTATGCTTCATCTACTGCTTATCCTTCGACTTTTTCTGCTTCAAATGTTTCGGCTTTGTCTTTGAGATCGGTGGCAGCGACTCAAAAGGAACCGTAAACACTTGTGAGGAAGAAGCAGGTGATGTTTTAATAGGTTTTAATTTTTTAGTTTTAGGTTTTTTAGTCGTAATTGTAGTTGTAGCCTTAAGATCTTAAGCAAAGATATAATAACGTATATAACAATATAAAACACCAACTGCACAATATGTTGAGTACAGAAGTAAAGGAAGAAACGGGTATTTGTTATTTAAGCCCGTTAGCCAACCAACAATATGTTCATAGATGGGTATAAGTAAAAGGCCGTGAATATAACAATCCTCCAGTAGATTCATATCAGGATAGTCTTTGTGGATCGATAGGTAACGTGTGTACATGTAAGCCATGTAGGCTAAATAGAGAGAATAGCGTATGATCAGCAGATCTATGTGAAAAAGTAGAGGGAACAGTGAGAAGTGTCCCACAGCGCTGAGCATAAAGGAGTATTTGGCGTCAGTGGGCGATATGGAGAAAAGGAAACTGTAAGGAAGCGAGAATAATAGTACATCGTTATTATTTGGATTTGTAAAATTAACTTACCACAGTGGTATCAGACACATTAGTATGGCCTTTTCATGTACATGCCAACCAAATATAAATGAACAGGCGGAACAAATGACTATTGCTCTAAGAAAGGCAATTTTAGCGTCTCTTAAAGTACACAAAAATAAATAAATATATAGAGGTTTTATAAATAAATTTTTAGAACTAAATATTGCGAAAGAAACTTTGAAACTTTAGTAGGTTTTGCGACTTATTTTTAAAATAAATCTACTGTAATATCCCGCCTAAAGGACGCCTTTTTAAGCGGACACCCTCTTTCGACAGGCTGTATTGCCTGTTCTGGGCAGTAAAATAAGTCAAATTATTTCCTCAGATTGTTCAATCTTTTTTCGGGTAAACTGAGAAACAATTCTTATTTTTTGTTTAAAAAAATTAAAAAAGTTACCTCCTAATCGTATAATTCCACAATCTCCAAAGTATTGGCAGCATTGTTAGCACCGTAAGAAGAAAAGTGGCCAAAGGTCTCACCGAAGGTAAAACATTATGATCATATTCCTGCACTAAACCCGAAGTAAATGAAGCTGTAGATGCTGAATCGACATTAAAAACTTTTGCAGCCACTTTATCAGCTGTATTGTACAAAGCCCAAAAGTTAGGAGCCCAATAGGCATGAGTCAAGCCACGTTTGAAGGGAAACAAGCGGCTAAAGATTTGTGGCAAATGTTGATAGAAGGGTGCAAAAGCCAAAACAAAGGGAGTTAATCCCACAATAAATAATTTTGTCAAACAAAACAAAGGATTCTTACTGACATCCAAACAATAGTATCTTAACAGATAAACGCAAAAAGCTGGCGCAACATATAAAAACAGATGTTTAAAGTTTAACAGACAGGCAAATAGAAAGGTAGACATAAGCATGCGATCTTCTAGCAGATAACTTATGCTTAATAGCAATAAGCCAAATAAGAAGCCGTTGTATTGGAAGTGTATATGATCGACAAACAAAAGGCCCACATTAAACACTAAAAGGGCCTCAGTAGAAAGTTTGTACACTTTGACACCTGTCGTTCCTAAAGCTTTGAGGCAACGTTGTACACCCCATAAAAATACTAAATCCATGACCATGACCGATATTCTTTGAAAATATTTACACTCGTCGGAGGCATAATTGAGGTTAGTTAATTCCAATATTTTGGGATCAACATATTTGGCCACCTGAGCTAGCAGCCACTCAAAATATGCGAAAAATGGTGGATAATCCAATGTCCATTTACTAGTTTCATTGTAATACCACTCCTTAAGAGGTAAATTAAACGTAATGGCCAACCAATTTCTATGCACCTCAAAGTCTGTGGAATGGCTAAAAATAAATTTGTCAACTTTGATTTTAAACCAATTTTAAAATAAACTTACTATGCAGGCACTAGCATCATTTTGACGCACAACGATATTAAAAAGAATGGCCATAATTTTGAGTCACTTTCTTTTAGTGGTATTATTCCTTCAAACATATTTTTTGTGAAAAATTATGTTAATGCAGCAAGCACATTTGCCGGCAAAACTGACGTGTTTTTACTTAGTGATGACATTTTAGTGTTTTTCTTATCGTTTGTTATCGCTGATAAACAGATGATGGCTTAAAGCTGCCATATCGACTTTTTAATACTAGACTGATGTTATTTTTGGTTGCTCTTATGCTATGTTCATACGACGTTATAAACCACTCGTTTCGCTCTTTGAAACTAGTTTGCCAAACATGCTGTTCATACGATTCATTCCTGTTTCATTTTGACATTTTTTTAGTGTTGTTAGTGTGATTTTTTTTAATAGATAAAAAAAAGTAAATAAAACTTAAACATATATTATTTAACACTTTTATTGATATTATTATGGTATAATTATCACTTTATTTTATTAAACATTAATTTTTATTTTGTTTTTTTCTTTGTTTTGATTTTAGGCAAAAGTGCACTTTACGGGGCGTACGAAAAAAAAAAAAAAAAAATTGGACCCCCTCTGGAATAAAAAAAGAAAAAAATCAAAATTAAAATTTAAGGGGGCTGAGGCCCCTGGGACCCCATGGATCAAAAAAAGCGGTCCGCCCACTTAGTGGTATGTGTGGGTACTCAAATTAAAGGTAATTGTGTAAAAAATACGAAATTAATAAAATTTAGGTCGAGCGGGACTTCTGGGTCCCTCTGAGGGCTAAAATATAGCCCCTCGCACCCTTATAACTATGTGTGGGTACTCGAATGAAAGGTATTTTGCTTACGATTGTATTGTTTAAGGGAATAGCAACGTAGACAAACAATTTGTCTACGTTGCTATTCGCGGGATTTTTTTTATTTTTTTGTAACTAAAGATTTTCTGTATAGCCGGCCTTCGGCCGGGCGCAAAGATTTTTTCCTCTATGGTATAACAAAGACCGGCTTCGCTAACTAAAGCTTTTCTCTATAGCCGGCCTTCGGCCGGGCGCAAGGATTTTCTCCTCTATGGTATAACAAAGACCGGCTTCGCTAACTAAAGCTTTTCTGTATAGCCGGACTTCGGCCGGGCGCAAGGGTTTTCTCCTCTATGGTATAACAAAGACCGGCTTCGCTAACTAAAGCTTTTCTGTATAGCCGGCCTTCGGCCGGGCGCAAGGATTTTCTCCTGTATTGTATAACAAAGACCGGCTTCGCTAACGAAAACTTCTCTGAATATAAAAGATACATAAATTAACCTAGAGAGGAAAATATTAAACGAATACAAAAACAAAATACATATTTGCAATCGTGAGCAAATTACCTTTAACTTGAGTACCCACACAGATATACATAAGTGTTATGGGGGGCACTTTTTTTGCCCCAGAGGGCCCTAGAAGAGCCGCCGACCGAAAATTTTATTATTTTTGTTTTTGTTGTACAATTACCTTTAATTTGAGTACCCACACACACCATTTAGTGGGCGGGGCGGTTTTTTGGACCCAGGGGTCCCCACAGGCCTCAGCCCCCTTAAATATTAATTTTGGTATTTTTTTTTTTAATTCTGGATCGGGTGGCATATTTTTTATATTTTTTTTTTCGTACGCCCCGTGAAGTGCACTTCAGCCTGATTTTATTTGAGAGCTAGTTCAGATAAACTAACGATAAATGTTATCAAAATTGGAGATGATAGTACATTTTTCCTGTTTCGCAGCCTGTTTCAAAATGAAACGACCTGTTTCGCTCACAAAATTTTGTATGGGGAAACAAGTCGTTTCAATCATGTTTGGGGCGCGAAACAGGAATAAGAGAGCGAAACACGAATATTGCTGTCCGCGTGAACATGGTATTACCTAGCATTTACACATGCCACTGCCAGTTCGAAAAACTCAATACACTCACACTTTTTTACTAATCCACTCACATTTTTCGCAATGGCAGCTCCAGCGGCAGCAAAAATTGCACATTTACTGGATTGTTGCCAAATAGTTATTGAAGTTTTAACTTAATAAATAATTATTATGATTAATTTTTTAAAAACGCGCATAAATAAAAGCAAGTTTGTTAATAATAGAGCATTAATATCGTTAAAATAATGCTCATATAAATAAATGAAAATATTTCCCCAAAAATTTGCCATTATGATTAACTCGGTAACTCCATTTTGTTTTCTGGTCCTTTTTTTTTTTAATTTGAGAAGTAAACAAAATTGCTCAAGTTGACGCTTCTACGACATTTTGAAAATGAACTCGCAGTGGCATGTTTAATCACAAAAGTTAATGGCATGAGATTCGACTATTTCGAACAAATTTTCTTTGATAATATGTATACAACAGTGGCATGCCACTACTTGCATGTGTTAAAGGAACAATTAAAACTAAAAATACAGGTAGGCCTCGATTTCTACAGTCTATTTGGATCGTAAAAAGTAGGTGTAAATAAAATACGCGTAAAATAAAGTTAAGAATTAGTACAAAATCTTTTTTTGGCTCAATAATCTAACAATAAGGTAAATTGAAACATGAGATACATACACAATTTAAAACGCATACACTTTTTTATATTTTAGTTGTGCTTTTCAAAAATTGCAGCATATTTTTTAACATAGATATGTATATAATTGCCGAACTCATTTTGTAAAAATTTTTATTAAATATTAAGATTAAGTAAATATATGAAGTTGTTTTTCGACCTTTTTATTAATATAAATAACAAATAAATCTTCAAGCTCGAGGTCCTTTTTTTGTATAAAATATTCTTTATTTCATTAACTCCAATATTTCGTTATTCTTTGAATAACATCATCAGGGACAGTCTAATAAAATAACAAAAATCAAAATAGAAACTGGGAATTATTTCCTACCGAAGGTAACTTTATATTATATTCAACATTTTTAATTTTTCGAATTTATTCTATGAGCTAAATTTCAGTTATGCTATGTTCATACGACGTTATAAACCACTCGTTTCGCTCGTTGAAACTAGTTTGCCAAACATGCTGTTCATACGATTCATTCCTGTTTCATTTTGACATTTTTTTTGTGTTGTTAGTGTGATTTTTTTTAAATAGATAAAAAATAGTAAATAAAACTTAAACATGTATTATTTAACACTTTTATTGATATTATTATGTTATAATTATCACTTTATTTTATTAGACATGAATTTTTATTTTGTTTTTTTCTTTGTTTTGCTTTTTTTGAGAGCTAGTTCAGATAAACTAACGATAAATGTTATCAAAATTGGAGATGATAGTACATTTTTCCTGTTTCGCAGCCTGTTTCAAAATGAAACGACCTGTTTCGCTCACAAAATTTTGTATGGGGAAACAAGTCGTTTCAATCATGTTTGGGGCGCGAAACAGGAATAAGAGAGCGAAACACGAATATTGCTGTCCGTGTGAACATGTACACAATATTTTCTGTCTCGTGACGCCTCTGTATACTCTGTGTCATTATCTTACTAAAATTAAAATTAAAATAATAAATATTGCACTTGTTATAATTATTTCTTCGTCTTATTAACTAATGCTATGTTCATACGACGACAAAAACCACTCGTTTCGCTCTCTGAAACTAGATTGTCAAACATGCTGTTCATACGATTCATTCTGGTTTCATTTTGACATTTTTTTTGTGTTGTTAGTGCGATTTTATTTAAAACAGATAAAAAAGTAATTAAATGTTAAAAATATATTATTTAATACTTTTATTAATATTATTATTTGATAATTATCACTTTATTTTATAAAACATCAAGGTATATTTACACAAGGTAAACTCGTTGGCCCATATGTTTGTCAGCTGATTACCCCTATTTGGAAGCTTAACGTCAAATTTCGTGTATATGAGAAAAAATTTGTACATGTGTGCGTTAAATTGTTTTTTTTTTTTATAAGAAGACAATTTTGACAACTCCGTTCCTTTTATAGAGCAGCATGTATACACTCCCAAATGAGTCTACCTTGTGTAAATATACCTTGATTAAACATCAATTTTTATTTTGTTTTGATTTTTTTGAGAGCTAGTTCAGATAAACTAACGATAATTGTTATCAAAATTAGAGATGATAGTACATTTTTCCTGTTTCGCAGCCTGTTTCAAAATGAAACGACCTGTTTCGCTCACAAAATTTTGTATGGGGAAACAAGTCGTTTCAGTCATGTTTGGGGCGCGAAACAGGAATAAGAGAGCGAAACACGAATATTGCTGTCCGTGTGAACATGGTATAAGTAACGAAAATGTTGAGCCGAACTCCCTTCGACACACAGAACTGTAAAAAGTGACGTGTGAAAAAGGCCCAAATCAGTTGCGAGGGCAGCTTTCGAAGAAAGAGACAGAAAGCTTTTTTTGGTAGTGAAGTGGCAAGGTGTAAAAACAGGCCGCAACAATCAACACAAATGGCGTGATGAAAACAAAAATAAGAAAACACAAACCACGTTAAACAATTAGTTCAACAAACGTTGTTTTTAGTGCATAAAAAATTTATTTAGTAATATTGTTTTGTTTTATAATCCCTACAAGAATAGTGACGGTCATATGACCTATCATAAGACCGACATTGCTGATACAGATATCGGTCAGCGCGTAGAACAAAGTTTCTATCATTTTTTTAAGGCCAACGTGAAAAAAATTACCTAAACTTTTGTGTACGTGCGATTTTGCATCCTTCTTTAACCTATGAATTTTGTGGTAGATAAAACATATATCTGAGCTTTTTACTCTTATACTCTTTACATATCAGTACTGATGTATAAACTGGTCACAGCTGACTAGTCAGTACTGATGCATATACCGGTCACAGCTGACTAGTCAGTACTGATGCATACATTAGTCACTGTTGACGTACTTTTTAGCTTAAATAAAACACGATTCATTTTATTCAATTCTCATACATATTTTTGTTTTTTATTTAAAATAAAATTCAATATCTGTTCGTTTTACAAAATAAATTAAATAAATAAATAATTATTTTTTGTCCTATGAGGCAATTTAAATTTTATAAAGCTTTTTTGCAATATTCCCAACTTCAATATTTCACTTGGTTTTTGCTTAAGTCAACCTTTGGTTAACATTGATGGGAATATTGCAAAAAGGCTTAATAAAACAGGGATGATAACAGTTTTTTTTATTAAATATTAGACGTTGCTTGTAACCAATAGTACAACAGTTTTGTAAATAAATCTTAACTAAATAAATTTGTGTTCATTGTATTGTGGCATAGAAGATGATGAAAAGAGAAATGCAAAAGGGCAGCTTTCTTTCAAAGAGACAAAAAAAAAACGCAAAATCTTCCGTCTCGTGACAGTTCTGTGTATTCTGTGACCACACACCACAGAGTATACAGAGGCGTCACGAGACAGAAAATACTGTGTTTTTTTCTGTCTTTTTCTTCGAAAGCTGCCCTTTTTGCGTTTTTTGTTTTGATTATGCAATTTGTGTTGATAGTAGCGGCCTGTTTTTACGCATTGTCACTTCACTAACAAAAAACGTTTTCTTTCTCTTTCTTCGAAAGCTGCCCTCGCAAATGATTTAGGCATTTTTCATACGTCACTTTTTTCATCTCTGTATACTTTGTGCCACACACCAAGCAATAATGGCTTGAATTAGTAACACACTATCTCCCTTAAGGCCCAAATACACTTGTCAAATGCTTGTCCAGCCTAGGGTAGCCAGATTTTAAATTCGGAAAAACAGTACATTGAATACATAAAAACAGTACAATCAAGAAAAAAACAGTAAATTTTTTTTGACGACAACATTACCATTTGTTTTAATAAGTAACCCCCAATTTCACCAAGTTCAGCTATAATAAATTATCAGTTCAAGCTGTCAAAACATATTGTAAGCTGGAAGTTAAAGTAATAGTTAAGCTTCGTACAGACGATGGTCAGATCTTACAATATTGTAAGCAGGCGTTGCCAACAGCAAAATTTTTCTGACAATGGTCCATTGTCAGATGCATTAATTTTGCACATCTGCAAATACAAATGAGCTTACAATGTTCACACAGTTGTAAGACATTTTAGCCAATTTTAATGCAATTTAAGCAACGCTGCTTACCAATATTGTAAGATCTGACCATCGTCTGTACGAAGCTTTAGTTTTAACTGAACTTGGTGAAATTGGGGTAAATATTTTAAAATTTTGATTGAATATGCAACAACAATTATATAAAGAAAGAAATACACTTAAAATGTGTAACGTCAAAGGAATTATTTCCAGTTTATGGCATTTCATAAATATGCATATGAAATTACTCCATTTGCGTTTAAAAAGCAAACACCACAAACGAAGCATTTGGCCAGGAAAACCATAACATTGCTGTAAGCCATATATGAAAGGAGAAAAGCCTTACTTAGCTCAAAACAATCAACTCATTGATTTTGTAAGTACGATTTTCTTAAACATATTCGTATTTAAAGCAATTTTCACTACACACATAGTTGCACAAATCATATAGAATTTGAGAAAATCTTTGTTTCCTAATTTAATTTTCCAATTTTAAATAATTTTTAAATTATTTACGGCTAATTTTACCAAGTTCAGCTATAATTAACTATTACTAAAACAATTGGTTTTTTGACTTTTATAATGAAAGTGAATTAAACCTGGGGGCAAATTATGGCAGTCGTTATCGAATACTTTTTAGATTCGAAGGCAATGTTATTTCAGTTGATACTGAACAAATCGTTATTATTTTTTCAGTGTTGTGAAAACTAAAATAAATGCTTTACAATACTAAAAAAATAATTTCGATACGTTCAGTATAGACAGAGAGAATTAGAAATAAAAAAAAAACGATGAATATTTTCAAAAAAATTTTTGTAAAAATTTACTTATCTTTGTCTTATTTCAGTAGTTTAGGTAAAGAAACGTGGTCCTCAAAGGTATTAGGTATTTTTATAAATTTTGAACACGGATAATTTTCCAAATTTGTTTATTTTCAATTTTACGTGATTTCGATTTCCAGAACATGCCCGAAAATTAAAAAAGTTCTAAAAATTAACGATAACTGTTTTGGAATAAGTATTTTTTAGTACTTAAAAAAATTTAGATTTTATTTTTGTCTTTCTCAGGTGTGGAAAGGGAAAGACTATTGGAAGAGGTAGCCATAAAATCATAACAACACGAAAATATACCACTGCTACGAGCCACCCATTATAATTGAGATTTCTACTGTGTGTTTATGAGAAAACAATGACCACAGCGTAAAAACTCTTATTATTTTAGAACTTTTTTTTAACACAACATAATTTTTTGTAAGCCAGTTCTGTTAAATATAGACTGAGCAAAAAAAAAACAGTACAAAAAACAGTACAAAGTGTAAAAAACAGTACATTTGCGTACTGTTTTAGGAGTTGTGCATAAAACAGTACAATTGCAAAAAATCAGTACATGTACTGCTTAAAACAGTACGTATGGCAACCCTAGTCCAGCCGGCGAATTCATCGTGTACGTGTGCTTGACGTAATATTCGCCATCATATCTAAATTTTTTGATTTTCCATCCAGCATCGTCGGTGTGACACATACAAACATATTTTCACTAATACCACCACAATGCTGGTTGCCGGCTGGACAAGCATTTGACAAGTGTATTTGGGCCTTAAAACACTTCTATTATGAAGATTTAGAATAAATGTGGGCTTCTGTCAAATGAATAAGTCCCAATTTACATTATACGGTTTTTGTTGTTGCGATTAATGTCGTTTCTTCTTTGAAATCGGTCTGTTATTTACATTGTTCGATTTTTGTCGTTACAACTTTTTCTGTTCCACCGAACTTAAATACATTTTTTTGTCAAAAGAGAACGAATGAGCGAACAAAACGAATCGAAGAAATAGTTGTTAGGTCTGATATTTTCCTTAAAAAACTCTAAGGAGTATATTATGGTTGATTCTGAGATTACGGGCTAATTTGCTACATCTGTATTTAAAAGGGAAGAAAAGAATTATATTCCACTTTATTATTTTCTTCACAGCAACGTTTTATAGGCCTTTTACTGTCTCTATAATAATGTTTCCTAAAATTATTTTTTCTTTCAAAAAAATTGCCTGCCTAAGTGTTAAAAAGTCATTACCCTGTCTGTCCCTAACAATACTTTTCCTAAATATAGCCAAATTTTTAACAAAATAGTGTATAATATTTTAATAAAATGATTGTATAATAAAAAAATAATATTAAGTGATCTCTTTTTTCATGTAATATGTATTATATTTTATGAATTTATATTTTTATGAATGATAATATTTTGTCCCTCAAGTATCACGTCATTCCCCTGTAAAATTGTAAATTTGTTGAAACTTAATTTTCCGAAACATGTCACCATTGCAATAATTGAAATTTTAAAAAACATTATGTTATGTACATATACATACATATTGCAGCATTTTCACCAACAATATGAATAAAGAGAGGTCAGTGCCATATTGCCTTTCGTATCGAGCATTCACACTTATGTACGTTGGTCATTCCCCGGTATTGTTTAAATATCAAAATTTTGAATATTTTATTATATATTACGTTTTTTCAAGTTCATTTTCATTATCAGCTTCCAGGTCAGGTTAATTTATTTAGAGGTAAGAACTTCAATTATCACCAAAGATTTTTTTTTAGATAATCGTCATTCCTCTGCCATCATTCCCCTGTCAAAAATATGCACAGGGGAATGATGAATAACAGGGGAATAATAATTTAACGCAAGTTAATGAAGTGTTATTTTTTAAAGTTTCATGATGCCTAAAAATAAAGCAAAAACCAAAGAACAAGTATTGGTGGCTAAGCGAGAGGCAGAAAAAAAGCGATATAATAAGATTAAAAACGACCCAGTTAAGTATGAACAGCAAAAGCAAAAGGAAAAATTAAAGTATCTTAAGAAAAAAGAGAAAAAGTTAGTAAAGCCTATTTCTGAAATGACATCACGAGAAAAACGTGCCAAGAGAAAGTCTTGGAAAAAAAGTTAAAAAAATTACAGAGAAAACAAAAAGAAAAAGGAAACCATTTTTAAAAATTTTTTGAGAGCTTATTCTCCAGCAAATTCCGAATAACGATAATAGAAGCAATACACCAGACCTGGAACCAAGTGCATCTCCTGAACCGGCAGTTCTTCACCTTCGAGAGAAAGTTCGAAAGGATAAACTGTTGGCAACAAGAAACAGAAAAAGATATTCTTTGGCACTAAAGGAAAAAGATAACATCATTCGTATATTGAAAAACAAAAAAGAAATGTATAAGAAAAGATATAACAGATTAAAGACTATAAGGAAACCAAGATGTGAGGTAAATAAAATGATTTCGGATTCTGAAATATCTCATAGTCCGCAAAGTAAAAAAAATATTTTTTTCGGAAAAGTTCTACGAGATCAGTTAGTTCATAATTTCACAAGTATGAAATCGGATCGAGAAAGGCAAATGTTCACAAAAATAATTTCGGGTAAAATAATTAAAAAATATAGGATGCAGAATCAATGCTCTCGATTCTTAAAATACAAGAGAACATCAAAGGACTACATCAATACTTCATCTTTGACCTATTCACGAAAAGATAGATTTGACACCATAAAAAACAGGATATCAGTACAGGAGTTTCTTGAGCTTGATATTAACAGCCGGATGTGTCCTGGCAAGCGTGAGTTTGTCCGAAAAGGAAAAATGGCGAAGAAAAACGATTTTTAAATGACACCTTAAAGAATTTGCATAAGAAATTTTTGAAGGAATGTCCAAATACTATCCTAAGTTATGCAACGTTTTGCACATATTGCCCATTTTGGATTCAGCGAATGAGTGTTAGCAACCGCGAAACATGTAAATGCATACATCACGCCAACTTCGAATTCTTGGTTGAATCCCTTTTTAATAACAACGTCCTCAATGAAAAAAAACCAGGTGATGTTATTAGATCTATTTGTGTGATTTGTGTAAAGAGTTTAAAGTTACTTTTAAGGATTTTGTAAGCACAGAACCTGCATACTACTTCAAATGGGGATGTACTAAAGAAACATATTTCGATAAGCGAAGCAACAAAAATAAAACTGTAGCAAGAACTCTAAAACAAAAAATTGAATGCCAACTGCAGGATATAGTCCGCACTTTTGAAAAACAATTGCCTCTGTTTCTTAATCACGAAGGTACGAACATGCATCAGTTTAACGAAATCCAAAACTTGAAAAAAAAATCTTAATGAAAACGATGTATTAATTCACATGGACTTTAGCGAGAATTATAATCTGAAGTATGCGGAAGAAGTTCAAAGTTTTCACTTCGGTGGATCGCGCAAGCAAATAACTCTGTAGTTTATACAAAATGTGAGAACGGCACTTCGAAAGTCGAGAGTTTTTGTACCTTGTCTGAGTCACTCCTCCACAATGTTTTTGCCATATGGGCTCACTTACAGCCAATTTTGGATCGCATAGCTTCAACAACAAAAGCGACGAATATAAATTTTTTAAGTGACGGTCCAGCGACACAGTACAGAAACAAAACTATGTTTTATTTTCTTGCCAACGAACTCCACGAGTTTTATCCTCAAATGAAAAATTTTACATGGAACTACAGTGAATCTGGTCACGGAAAAGGTGCTCCCGATGGCATTGGAGGAACTGTTAAACGAATCGCGGATCGTCTTGTTCCGTACCGATTTGATAAATTTAAATATTTTATTGCAGAATCTGGGAAACAATTGCCCGGGAATTCTTTTTTTTTGTAATAAAAAATATAGATATTGAGGCAAACTTAAAAAAAATTGAGAACAAAAATATTTTACCATTTCATGGCACTTTAAAGGTGCATCAGGTTTGTCACCCATTATACACCCTATTATGTTGACTTTTTGGAGAGTATAACGACGGCATTTATCCAAAATGGTTTATCTGCAAAACACTGATTGTTCAGGAGAAGCTAAAAACTGTTTAATTCCCTAACAAGTGAGTATTTAACAAATCGATCTTCTACAATATGATTGATAGGCTTCTACTTATACCCTAAAATATAAAAAAACGTTATTCGCAGTTTTACGGTAGATAAACCATTTTGTCTTAGAAAATTTTCGATGTAAATATTAAAATGAGTAGATAAACCATTTTGTTTGAAAACAAATTTAAATAGTATGAAGTAAAATATATTTTGCCATATGTTCATTTGTTTAATACCATCATAATGTCAGGTATTTACCCGTTAAACTGGAAACATGCAAAAATTGTGCCATTACCTAAGTCTAGTGGAGAATACAGACCTATAGCCATCTTGTGTTTTCTATCGAAAGTCTTGGAAAAACTTTTGTATAAACAAATGATAACGTATATTAATACTCATAGTTTGCTTTCCAACACACAATCTGGTTTTCGTCAGAGTCATAGCTGCGTAACGGCTCTTGTGGAAGTTAGTGAGAACATACGGCAAGGATTGGAACATGGAAATTTAAATTTTTTGGTGCTTCTTGACCATTCTAAGGCTTTCGATACGGTAGATCATGGCATACTCATCCGAAAACTTTAACACTTTTTTAGATTTACGAACACGTCAACCAAACTTATATTATCCTATCTTTCATAACGCACACAATCGGTGTTTGTGAACAATGTATGGTCGGATAGCTTATCCTTGACTAGAGGAGTGCCTCAGGGTTCTATTCTAGGTCCACTTTTATTTTCATTATATGTAAATGATTTGCCAAAACAACTCACTTAATGTAATATCCATTTATATGCCGATGACGTGCAGCTCACTTTAAGTAACCCAGTTCAAAATATTGCCTCGGGGATTTCGAACCTAAATGACGACTTAAATAGAATTAACCTTTGGGCTAGTTCAAACAGTCTCTGTTTGAATCCTCACAAATCTAAATGCATTGTAATATGTAAAAAAGCTTAATTCCCTCCATATCTGAGGATATTGTTTTAAATGGCGAGAAAATTTAAATTGTTAACAGAGCGAAAAATCTTGGTATCATTTTCAATGGCAATTTGACCTGGACTGATCATGTTAATTTACTGGTTGGTCAAACTTATGTAAAGTTACGAGCTCTCTGGTCCACACAATATTTTACACCCTTAAGAATAAGAGCCTTACTTGCTAAATCATACTTGATTCCTTGCTTGATCTATGGGTGTGAATTATTTGGAAGCTGTGATTCAGTTAGTAGGAGAAAATTGAATGTATTGTTTAATAACATAATAAGATATGTGTATGGATTAGGACGGTTTGAACATGTTTCCTCTGTTGCCAATAATCTTTATTTTCGCACTCTTACTTTTTTACATAAAATAATCAACACTCAAACACCTAAATATATATTCGATAAAATGCGTTTTTTTCAATCGCCACGAAATCGAAATATTATAATACCTCGACATCATTAACTTGTATCTGAATGGCAGTTTTATGTACATGCCGCTCGTCTTTAGAACAATCTTCCACAAAGTCAACAACAAAACAGCAATGCTAATAGTTTCAAAAAATTCTTAAAGGGTATATATAAGTTTGACATTCCGTTTGTTATTTCTACAATATTGATCTAAGACCCTATAAAGTATATATATTCTGGGTCCTTATGAGGAGCGAAGTTGATTTAACCATGTCCGTCTGTCCGTTGAAATGGATTTTCCGAAGACCCCACATATGATGGGGGCCAGGTTATTATACATTTATGTCACATATGGTCCGGAACTGTTTGCTACCCCGAGTCCAAGCTTTATAACTTAAGTAAATGGTAAATTTCTTCTTAAACACGTCGGTATAAAAATCTGTCAAATCGGTTAAAAAATGCCTGAGTTATAACCGAAATACTGAATTCCCAAAAATTACTCTTCTTATACCCTTCACCGAAGGTAAAAAGGGTATGTATATAACTTTGGCATTCCGTTTGTAATTTGTACAATATTGATCCTACACCCTATAAAGTATATATATTCTGGGTCCTTATGAAACGCAAAGTTCAAAACCGTTCGTTTATGGTTCAGTCGGCAAGGGGATTGAGTTTAGAAATTGTTAGTCCTCTGGTTCAAATCTTGGTTTTTCAAAGAGGATTTTTTTTTAATTTGTATGTTCTTAAAACGAAGTGGCGCGAATACAAATGAGTTATCATATTGTACACACAGCCAATCCTTTTCAAATGACAACCTCACCCTCTGTCCAGAAAGGACTTGGTGACCCCTGTTTTTGACAAACGAGGCCCTGTCGACCGATCTTAGGCGGTATAACCTTAACAACCGCACAGAGGAAATTCTGTTGCCAACCTGGAGTGTCAGCGAAAATGGCCAAAGTGCGTCTCAGGAAGTAGGAGATCGTGAATGCTGGATCCTCTGAAATACTGGCTCCAAAACACAGCACGTTTGGGTGCTTAGATAGCAGCCCTATCACCAAACTAGGGAACGAAGGCTAGCAACCTACGTTTCTGAACTTAAATTGCTAACGAATCGCTAAAAATTAATCAAAATAAACCGAATTACTTGATGACGACATTTGGCTATCGTATACGGACTATGATTGGATTCTGGAACGTAAGAACCCTGAGAGACAACGACAACATCAACCCAAATATGAATTCCAAATTCCTACAAGTTGAGCGCGAAATGCTAAGATATCGCATATCTATTCTGGGTCTCAGCGAAATACGCTGGAATGGTGCAGGTGAATATAAGCCACCCACAGGTGACACTATATTCCTATATTCTGGTAAAGAAGTTGGAAGTAACCATGAATCCGGTGTTGGATTACTGCTAACTACCGAATCCCACCGAAGTCTTATGTCGTGGAAACCAATTTCCGACAGAATTATCACCGCCCGTTTTAAATCTAAGGTCAGAAATGTATCCCTGATACAATGCTACGCCCCTACGGAAGGCGCATCAGAAGAGATGAAAGACCGCTTTTATGGTCAGCTTAATGCGGTCTATGATACCATACCTCGTGGTGATATTATATGCGTATTGGGGGACCTTAATGCAAAGGTTGGTTCTGATAATGCCTCACTTAAGCACGTAATGGGTACTCATGGCTTGGGCACTCGCAATGATAATGGTGAACGTTTTGTAGAATTCTGCAACGCAAGGAGAATGGTTATAGGTGGAACACTTTTTCAGCACAAGGACTGCCACAAGGTGACTTGGCGATCAAGTGATCAATATGGAACTGCCAATCAGATTGATCATTTTGCCATAAGTAGAAGATTTCAGAAATGTCTGTCAGACGTCCGAAGCAAAACTGGTGCTGATACTGGTCAAGCTAAAGACCATTTCTTAGTAATAGCAAAAATCCGTCTACGCACATGTGCTATTCTTAAGAAAGCAAAAGCAGTTCGCCCAACAAAACTTGCTGTTGAACGCCTAAAGAATGGCACCATTAGGTCAAACTTTAGTTCTCAGCTACTTGAAGCAGTTAACCAAAATGATATAACAGCTCAGGTCTCCGTCACTGCCAAGTGGAATGCTTTAAAAGACACCATTGTAAATTGTGCAAATGTTTCTATAGGACCGGAACCAAAAGGCAGACAACCGTGGATGACAGATAACACATGGGATACTATACAGGAGCGTATTAATATAAAATCAAAACTGTCGGCAACTGAACATCTTCCGCCCGAAACTAAGACGCTCTTGGAGGCAAAATATAAATCCATGCACAAAATTGTGCAGCGTGCTGTCCGAAGAGACAAACGACGACATATCGATCTATTGGCTAGAAAAGCTGAAAATGCTGCACAGGAAGGGGACACCCGTACTGTCTACAAGATCACCAAACAACTAGTCGACAGAAACATGACCATACAACATCCTGTCAAAGACAAAAATGGAAATCTTCTTAACAGCGATGAAGAACAGTTGGCCCGATGGAGGCAACACTTCTCTGATCTGCTTAATACCGTGATTGATCCCACACAACAGCAAGATCATCTACAAAACCACCAGGCAAATGCTGGAATCCGAACATCAACACCAAGCATCTCAGAAATAAGCGCTGCTATCAAACAGCTACCCAATGGGAAAGCTGCCGGAATCGATGGTATTCCGTCTGAAATATATAAGGCCGATTCTCCTCTTAGTGCTGAAATTCTTTTTCCATTGATCACCCAGGTGTGGGAGCAGGAGTCTTTTCCGAGCGAATGGAAGGACAGCATAATGGTGAAGATTGCGAAAAAAGGAAATTTGAAAGATTGCAACAATTGGCGGGGCATATGTGTTTTACCAGCAATTTCAAAGATTATAGCAAAAATAATACTCAATCGCATAAAGGAACACCTTGAAAACACAATTACCTCGGCCCAAGCCGGCTTCCCTAGTGGTTTCTCGTGCGCAGATCACATAAACACCATTCGAATTATCATTGAACAGTGTGTCGAACATAATGCAACTCTTAATCTACTTTTCATTGATTTTGAAAAAGCGTTCGACAGCATCAATCGTAATTGCATTTGGAACGCTCTTCGTAAGAGAGGAATCCCGTCAAAACTAATAGCATTAATAAAGAAGAGCTATAATGATGCTAACTGCTATGTGTTACATAAGGGGAAGTTGTCTGAACCTTTCCAGGTACTAAGTGGAGTGCGGCAAGGATGCATACTATCGCCACTTCTGTTCTTGCTTGTCATTGAGGACGTATTGACAACAACCTCATTTCAGCGTAGGGGTGTTCAATGGCGTATAGATAACTCCTTTTTAAACTACCTTGCATATGCAGATGACATATGCCTTCTTTCGCATAGAGTTCGTGACCTGGAGATGTCGATGGCTGACCTCCAGTCAAAGTTGGATGGTACAGGTCTAAAAATAAACACAACAACAACAAAAGGTCTCTCCATACAAGATAACTCTCTGGCATCAATTAATGTAGGTGATAACAACTATGCCATTGTCAACGAATTTTGTTATTTGGGTAGCATGATTACCGCTGATGGAGGTACTGAGATTGACGTGGAGGCAAGAATCAGTAGAGCTAGAACAGCATTTGGAATTCTAGCACCAATATGGCAAAACAACAACATTAGTCTTCGAACAAAACTGCGAATTTTTGAATCCAATGTAAAATCAGTTCTTTTGTACGGATGCACAACATGGAAGGTGACCAGTTTAATTACAAGTCGTTTGCAAACTTTCGTCAATCGCTGCCTCAGACGAATACTTCGAATCTTTTGGCCAAATGTTATATCGAATAGTGAGCTACTTCGTAAATCAAATCAGATAGATGTGGCTACTGAGATTCGAAAACGAAAATGGCAATGGATTGGTCACACACTTCGACGTCCAGATGAGAATATCGCCAAGCATGCGTTACGTTGGAACCCGTTTCATTAAGCAGGACGAAGAGTTGGAAGGCCTAAAATTACTTGGAGACGTTCCACCGAAGCCGAAATGAGATCTGTGGGTTTAACATGGAACGAAGCTAGAAATGTAGCCCAAAACCGAGTACGGTGGAGAACGACTATTGTTGGCGCCCTATGCTCCAGTGGGAGTTAAAGGAACATATATATATATATATATATATATATATATATATATATATACAACGATTTTAAAAAAAATATTTACCAGTTTTATTTATTTTTGTCTAGTTGCTCTGTATTCTGCTCGCACAATGGTGTAGGGTATATAAGATTCGGCACAGCCGAATATAGCACTCTTACTTGTTTTAAATAATTTTTACTTTTTTAATATTAATTTATAATTTGAACTTTGCAAGGCCCATTGAAAAGGTCTGCGCAAGAAGCCTGATGATCATTAGCCCAATTCACAATCTTGTGCAAAAGGTCTTGCATCGTAGCATTTGCAAAATGGAATAGTAAATACCATAGCATACTTTTGAGATTATGGTTAAAACCATAACTATATATCGTAGCATTTGCAAAATGGTATATATTTTTACTCTACACCAACAAAATATACAGCAATGCACTTGCTACTCTTTTGCAAATATGCAACGCCTACGTATACACTACTTGCAAGTAATTTCTTGCATGTGGAAACGCTAGGTTAGGTCCAAATAATTATCTGTATGGTTAATGTTAGGTTTTTCATTATTAGTTATTAAATATATTACATTCAACATTTTTCATTTTTCGAATTTATTCTATGAGCTAAATTTCAGTTATGTATTTTATAAAGCTTTTTTGTAATAGTTCTATTCCTTAAATTTTTCAGAAATGACTTTATACACTACCAGACTATTAATTGTATTTTCTTTTTACATTTTACCTTAGCCTTCCTTTGGAAAGCAATGAGGTATATTTTATGTACAGAAAAATTTACAATTATTAGACACCAGCAGAATGTAATGCATTTTCTGACCCGCTACGGCCTTCGTCAGCATTCTTTGTGTCTCACTGGATAGTGTTACTTTATTAATTGAATGTATTTAACTCAACTATTTTAACAAATAGAAACTGGGAATTATTTCCTTCCGACGGTTACTTTTATATTATATTCAACATTTTTCATTTTTCGAATTTATTCTATGAGCTAAATTTCAGTTATGTATTTGATAAAGCTTTTTTGTAATAGTTCTATTACTTCAATTTTTCAGAAATGACTTTATACACTACCAGACTATTAATTGTATTTTCTTTTTACATTTTACCTTAGCCTTCCTTTGGAAAGCAATGAGGTATATTTTATGTACAGAAAAATTTACAATTATTAGACACCAGCAGAATGTAATGCATTTTCTGACCCGCTACGGCCTTCGTCAGCATTCTTTGTGTCTCACTGGATAGTGTTACTTTATTAATTGAATGTATTTAACTCAACTATTTTAACAAATAGAAACTGGGAATTATTTCCTTCCGACGGTTACTTTTATATTATATTCAACATTTTTCATTTTTCGAATTTATTCTATGAGCTAAATTTCAGTTATGTATTTTATAAAGCTTTTTTGTAATAGTTCTATTCCTTAAATTTTTCAGAAATGACTTTATACACTACCAGACTATTAATTGTATTTTCTTTTTACATTTTACCTTAGCCTTCCTTTGGAAAGCAATGAGGTATATTTTATGTACAGAAAAATTTACAATTATTAGACACCAGCAGAATGTAATGCATTTTCTGACCCGCTACGGCCTTCGTCAGCATTCTTTGTGTCTCACTGGATAGTGTTACTTTATTAATTGAATGTATTTAACTCAACTATTTTAACAAATAGAAACTGGGAATTATTTCCTTCCGACGGTTACTTTTATATTATATTCAACATTTTTCATTTTTCGAATTTATTCTATGAGCTAAATTTCAGTTATGTATTTGATAAAGCTTTTTTGTAATAGTTCTATTACTTCAATTTTTCAGAAATGACTTTATACACTACCAGACTATTAATTGTATTTTCTTTTTACATTTTACCTTAGCCTTCCTTTGGAAAGCAATGAGGTATATTTTATGTACAGAAAAATTTACAATTATTAGACACCAGCAGAATGTAATGCATTTTCTGACCCGCTACGGCCTTCGTCAGCATTCTTTGTGTCTCACTGGATAGTGTTACTTTATTAATTGAATGTATTTAACTCAACTATTTTAACAAATAGAAACTGGGAATTATTTCCTTCCGACGGTTACTTTTATATTATATTCAACATTTTTCATTTTTCGAATTTATTCTATGAGCTAAATTTCAGTTATGTATTTTATAAAGCTTTTTTGTAATAGTTCTATTCCTTCAATTTTTCAGAAATGACTTTATACACTACCAGACTATTAATTGTATTTTCTTTTTACATTTTACCTTAGCCTTCCTTTGGAAAGCAATGAGGTATATTTTATGTACAGAAAAATTTACAATTATTAGACACCAGCAGAATGTAATTCATTTTCTGGCCCGCTACGGCCTTCGTCAGCATTCTTTGTGTCTCACTGGATAGTGTTACTTTATAAATTGAATGTATTTAACTCAACTATTTTAACAAATAGAAACTGGGAATTATTTTCGTCCGAGGGTTACTTTTATATTATATTCAATATTTTTCGAATTTATTCTATAAGCTAAATTTCAGTTATGTATTTTATAAAGCTTTTTTGTAATAGTTCTATTCCTTCAATTTTTCAGAAATGACTATACACTACCAGACTATTATATTGTATTTTCTTTTTACATTTTACCTTAGCCTTCCGCTGGAAAGCAATGAGGTATATTTTATGTACAGAAAAATTTACAATTATTAGACACCAGGGGGTCGATTCTGGTTTTAGTAAATTCTTAAAATATAAATAATAGTCTGTTAGGATTTATATCCATAGACTTAATAAAATAAAAAAAAAATATAAAATCCTGACTTTTTTTAAATTTATAATTTCTTAGTTGTGAATTTGCATGGTTTGACACTTGATCAGAAGACAAAGTAGATATGTACTTTATTACCATCGGCGGTGAAGAATATAAGTTTGGCGACGCACACTGGGGATTTCGCGGAAAAAAAGTCAAATTGTCAACATAGTCTTCATGCAATATGCAGTGATATGTTGCAATTTTAGACTAAATGGTACAATCAAATCAAAAGGAATTACTCCGATCTGACTGCCAGTTTTTTTTTATATCCGTCTCAAACTCAGAAGTTGTGTGTTTTACCGAACCAACTTAATTTAAACCTAAGAATTTAAATGCGAATATTTTTTTTACTATGTGAGCTAACGTTTTTCTTTTTTTTCTATTTAAAGTAGTATATTTCAGTATACTAAAATTGAAAAAAAAAATCTGCAAAGACTTAAGTTTGTTTTTTTTTTTTTGTGTATTTTTATGAACATATAACAAAAATCCCATTTTTCTCCAAACATTTGGACCTGCAATTTGATCTTTACTTTTCTTTAGTTTGAAATCACTACTAATACATTGTCTTATATCTGTTTTAACATTATTAATCAATTTCAAGTGCCACCAGGTGCCACCTCTCAATTTGTTGCATTACACAGTACAACATTTTTCAGCTGATTGATTCGGGACTCAATTCTGATAAGGCTCTTTTGTTTAACATAACTCGAGAACCACTAGTCGGATTTTGCTGAAAAAAAATTTAGAAAAATCAAGAATTACAATTACTTTCATCTGTTTATATAATTTTGCTATATAAGCAACAGTTTCGCAGTTATAAATAAATGTATGAAGAAAAAAAATATTTTTTGCCCAAAAAATTTAAATTTTTTATTTTTAATTCATAAAAAATCCAAAACAGTAAAAAAAAGTTTCAAGTCCTATTACTTTCACGTGAAGTCGCATAACCTATGAAATAAATGAGACATAAATCATGAAAATCGATGAACGCGTTTCGCTTTTATTAACAATTAAGTGAAGGTATGCATTTCAAAAATTTGCTCGAGATATGCACAAAATTCTTTGCAAAAACATTTATGACTTTTTTTATGATTCTTAGAATTCAAAAAAAAAAAAAAAGTAATAAACAAAAGGTTATTTGATTTTTATGATTGCGGTAGCAAAGTAAAAAGTGGTAATAAATGTGCGTGGACATTTGAAAGGAAAAAAGGAAAGTGCACTTTTTTAATTATTTGGGGTTTTCCGTTGGCTACCTGTATGATTTTTTTACAGAAATTCCACCCACATCTATTAGTGCTCATGTTTTGGAACGTACCTGTCAGTAAAATATTGAAAAATACGTAGTATTTATAGGTGTTCATTTATCGATTTTTGTCATTCAACAAGTGCTGACGAACGCGAAAAGCACAACCGATTTTTCTCCGTTTTTTTTTTTAATTATAACTGAAACTAAGGACCAAGAGTTTTACGGCAATGGAAAGTTTTTCTATTTCTCATGGGGTTTTATGCTCGAAGCTTCTGGAATTTGACAAAGACAGAACAAAATTAAAACAGTTTTTGCAACAATTGCACGTTGGCTTAAACGATACTAGAGCATGTGAAATTTTGGATACAATATATAAAAACTTTTACTGTAACTTCAAACAAAGATAGCAGGATTCTAACCGTACGAAGTCACGATTTGAAAAAAAAGAATGCAAATTGGATTGAAGGCATATTTACAATTAAGTTTACTGAGGCTGAATGTTCTACTAGTTCTGCACTTGGTCGGCCACGCAAATCGTTTGAGGAGTGCTGTGATCGCGCCAAACGATACAAAAGGGATTAAGTACGTTCTATGTTTCCTCAAGAAGTAATTGATTTTTCTTCTAGTATTTCAAAAACCAACCACAAAATTTGTACATTAAAAACTTTGGGGATGTTTACAAAGCTTGAACTTACAAAAGAAAAAAACGAGTATCTAATGCATTGGTTACAAAATGAAGGATATAACATACTCGTACCATGCAAACAACTCACGAAAGAAAAAACTAACAGTTATCCTCCAAAATCTGTTGGATCATACAGCTAAAAGAGTCCTAGAGACCAAATCAGTAAAGGAAATAAATAAAATTGAAAGCGAAAATCTAACAATGTACTATAAATGGGGATGTGATGGGGCATCTGGTCAAAGCGAATACCAACAGAGGTTTTCAGATGATCAAATTTCTGACTCTCATTTATATATGACATCAGTTGTACCACTAAAATTATCATTGAGTGATGACATAAATAAATTAGTATGGAACAACAATAAACCTTCTTCCACACAGTATTGTAGAACACTACAGTTTGCATACGTTAAAGAGACACCTCAAGTTATACGAGAAGAAAAGAGAAGAGTCGATGAGGAGATATCTCAACTAAAAGAATTTGAGTTAACAGTAAATAAACGTAACTTTAAAGTAAAACATGAATTATATTTTACAATGATTGACGGCAAGACAGCACAATCAGTAACAGAGACACCAGCAGCATCTTCTTGTTTTATTTGTGGAGCAACAACATCCAAAATGAATAAAATCGAAGAAGTTCAGGCTATGCCCGTAAATGAACAAGCACTGCAATTTGGTATGTCACCACTTCATGCGCGTATTAAGCTGATGGAGTGTCTTTTGCATGTAGCTTACAATATTGAATTTAAAAGTGGAAGAGTCGACTCAAATACTCGTCCGATAAGAGAAGCCCGAAAATGTTTGATAAAGCGTGAAATTAAAGAGAAAATTGGAATAGAGGTTGATACTGTTAAACAAGGCTCTGGGACGACAAATTCAGGAAATACGTCACGAAGATTCTTTGCTAATCCTGCTTTGATTTCCGAAATCACGGGTCTAGATGAAGACATAATCAAGAGGTTTTCAATAATTCTCGAAGCTATAACCATTACCGAGGCACTAGATTCGAACAAATTTGGTGATTTTTGTCTGGAGACGTCAAAAAAGTTTGTTGCACTGTACGAGTGGTACAATATGCCACCAACACTCCACAAAATTCTGATTCATGGAAAATATATAGTGATGAAATTAAAAATAAATAGATTTAAAATAAATAATGAATTAAAAATTAAAAAAAAATCTTTTAAATTTTTTTGTTAGTTAGGGCTTTTTACATTGTAGGTAACGATATACATTTCTCTAATTCTAAATTAAAAAAATCGGACAACATATCTAAAACATGGTTAGAAAACTATCAGCAAAAAATAAATACATGCGGCTCAAGCAGGTTAAAAAAACTAATTTGCGGCTTACCGCCGGTTCCAAACTGCTAAGCCTCGATATCTGCATTTGTTTTTTACATTTTATTAACATAGTTACAAAAGTTTCACGGCTACAATGGAATGAAACACTTTTTCATTAAAAGAACGGGAATCGCAATTTGTGTAATTGTGAAATGATAATATGAAAAGTTCTCATGAAAACGAAAAGTTTTTTTTTTGATTTCAAAGTTTCACAGAACCAGAATCGACCCCCAGCAGAATGTTATGCGTTTTCTGGCCCGCTACGGCCTTCGTCGGCATTCTTTGTGTCTCACTGGATAGTGTTACTTTATAAATTGAATGTAATTAACTCAACTATTTTAACAAATAGAAACTGGGAATTATTTCCTTCCGAAGGTTACTTTCATATTATATTCAACATTTTTCATTTTTCGAATTTATTCTATGAGCTAAATTTCAGTTATGTATTTTATAAAGCTTTTTTGTAATAGTTGAGTTAAATACATTCAATTTATAAAGTAAAACTATCCAGTGAGACACAAAGAATGCTGACGAAGGCCATAGCGGGCCAGAAAATGCATTACATTCTGCTGGTGTCTAATAATTGTAAATTTTTCTGTACATAAAATATACCTCATTGCTTTCCAAAGGAAGGCTAAAGTAAAATGTAAAAAGAAAATACAATATAATAGTCTGGTAGTGTATAAAGTCATTTCTGAAAAATTGAAGAAATTAAATAAATTGAATTTATTTTGAATGCAGATTATCATAGAAAGAATGATATTCATAAGGTATCACAGATTTCAATTCCTGTTGATACATATTTTCTTTTACTTGTGGATATTGGAAGATAAGTATTCTTGATGAAGTGATTGTGGTTCTATACCTATATCCTGAGTATTGTTTCATTCGCATTGGAAGATCTTTGTACCCATCATTTAAACTAACCTTGTATTTTACAGAACCCTTCGGTAAATATAAAAGTGATTTCAGTTTAACAACAGTTCGCCAAGGACGAATAATGGAAAAGCGTATAATTTTATTTTCATCGTTTAAGTTTTAGAAGAAATTGTATTCTAAGTATTCGGTATCAAACGGTTTGTTTTGTCGGGAAAAAATTGTACTCTACCCGCTACTCTTCTTGAAGAGTCATTTATGATTCATTTTCGACTCTTTTTTTAATAATTTTTATTAAATCAAACCCTTTTAAATCATAAGCTCGAGACATTTCTGTGTCAATTTTTAAGCGTGCAATTGATTTATTAGTTTTTAATCACCAAAAGTACTCAAAAAAGACTCATACCGATGATTAAAAAAAACATCTTCCAACTGTTAGCATGGTGAATAGAAAATTTAAAAATTTTCAAGATTTTACCAATAAACGTTATTGATCATTTATGGAGTCACTTAATTAGAGGTATGTCAAATTGGAAAATAAAGATACTTTTAATGCCAACTCCGACCATTAAAACGTTTAAGTCCATTGATCTGTCTAGCTAAATTGAAAGTTTAATTGTACATCCCCTAGAGGTTATAACATTTACAGCCTGACGCGTGCCTATAAATACGCATTAAATGTATGTATGTATGTACTTGTCAAAAAGTGGTTTTGGCAGTTAAGAATTTATTTCTAATTTTATCAAATTTATTATTTAAAACTTGTATCACTTAATAATAAATAAAAATAAAAATTAATCAAATAATTGTCATTAATTTGTTGAACTCTTGTGTGCATATGTAATTAGATACATAAATAATTAATTAAAAAAAAACTTAGCAAATTATTTATAAAATTTATTCGAAATTCATGCTGCTGCAACAGCAAAAGCAACAACGACAACACAGCATCGTATGCTATTGAACGTTATAATGTATGTAAGTGGGTCAGGTCAATCAGCATGTTTTGTTTACAGGCTCGTAGCTGACTAACTGACATTTTATATCTCTCATTGACTCCACCTAATCATACATCTAACACCAGTCTATCACTCAACCATTCATTAATTTGATCCTCATGCCTGTCAGTTGTGATTTGATATTAATATGTTCCACTCCCCTGATGCACCCTGAGTGCATACTCTCTTAGTGTCTACATATAAAGAGACTTGTTTAGCATTTTCGATTTTTTTCTAATAACAAATGTTTTCATATTAAAAAGAAACATCACATCTCATCAATTTTTAAAGATCGCATCGTCTTCGTCATCATTAGCACGCTCCTGAAGGTTACATACCAATAATGTCACCAACATGTTTGACATATAAAAATGTTTTAACATTTTAAATGTTAAAGTGTACACGATCTGTTAATGTCCGTCTCAGTCTGTGTGTCTTATTGCCGGTTTATTTATTAACTCTGGTGGACTGGTTGGTTGCCTTTTGATGTTGTGTTGTGGAAGATGTTGTCTTTTAATAATTATAGTGTATGTATATTTAATGGAACCACAGCAACAAATAAAAAATTATAATACGACTAGTAAACATTAACAAAAAAAAAAAAAAAAAAAAAAACAAAAAATAGACTTGGCAACTTCCAAAGAAGCTGCAGATCTCTTATAATCAATATTAATATAAAATAATTTTGAACGGATTCTTTTTAACAGCACAATAACATTTAGAAAACAAAAAACAGAAGATCCGTTTGAGCTTAGAATAACCAATAGGAAATGTTGTCTAAAAATTATTTAAATCTTAATTCGTATATAATGTTTTTTTATACCCTCCACCACAATTAGTTGTGAAGAGGGTATATTAAGTTTGTCATTCCGTGTGAAACTTTTTTATAATTCATCTCAGACCCCATAAAGTATATATATTCTGGGTCCTTGAGTAATTCTAAGTCGATTTAGCAGTGTCCGTCTGTCTGTCCGTCTGTTGAAACACGCTCACTTTCGAACAACTCAAAAGAAATGAACAAACTTGGTGCCAAATTGCTTATAGTTATCCTAAGCAGTTTGGGATTGAAATCCAGCAAAATCGGTTCAGTGGGGCCAGAGCTATGAATCAAAATGTGGAACCACCACCTAAAACAATTGAAAATTTTGTTACAAAAAATAACATAAATGCTGGAACAAGGCACGGAATGAGATAAGATTTTTCAAAAACTTGTTTTATTTGACTGGAAATCACGCTGTTAAATTTCGTGATGATCCGTTCATAATTTACCCTAAGCCCCATATAAACAATACTCCCGGAAAACAGTTTAGTACGCCTAAAACCGTTAAAAATAACGCTAGCGTAACAAAATTTGGTACGTCACAGTTTTTTAGGACTAGAAATAACACTGTGAAATTTCGTGACGATCGGTCCATAATTAACCTTAGGCCCCATATAAACCCTACTACCGGAAAACAGTTTAGTACGCCTAAAACCGTAAAAAATAATGCAATCATAACAAATTTTGGCTCGTCACAGTTTTATAGGACTACAAATGATACTGTGAAATTTCGTGAAGATCAGTACATAATTTACCCTAGGCCCTATAGAAACCCTACTCCCGGAAAACAGTTTAGTACACCTAAAACCATAATTTATAATGCTATCATAACAGAAATTGGTACGTCACAGTTTTAAAGGACTAGAAATGACGCTGTGAAATTTCGTCATGATCGGTCCATAATTTACCTAGCCCCATATAAATCCTACTACCGAAAACAGTTTAGTCGCCTGAAACCATAATTAATAACAAATCGTCACAGTTTAAAATAATAACAACATTCAGAAATTACTCCTTAAACATTCGAACTGTCGGTGGAGGGTATCAAAGATTCGGCACAGCCGAATATAGCACTCTAACTTGTTTCGTTAAAGCTTAAAGAAATAAGAGTAAATACAAATTGCTCCAAAAAAATTATCAAATGTACGGGAACACAAAATACGAAATTTTTTTAACAACAATTAGATAATCATTGTTTTTTTTGTAACTTATGTATGTATGTATATTTGTACATATTTTCGCAAAATATATCGTATTTTCAATGCTTTAATCTTCAGAATATTCAGGCGGGTGATTTTTTTTTCGGTCTGCGGGCGGAAGGGCCTGGCAAAATCCAATTTTCATATTGCACCACCAATGACATCTATATAATTTGGACGATATTTTCTTTAAAATGATCGCCATGGTCCAACTTAGATTTATACGAAAAGAAAATTTTGCACCGCCCACTTTTACGTCCACTTTTTTCGAGTTACCTAAAATTAGAAAACGGCTCCATCGATTTGACAAATTTTTCTTTCAAATGTTTGTATTAATCCATTTTAAGTTTTCATCGAAAGAAAAATTTACCGCGCCTACTTTTTCTATTAAGCGCATAACTTGAGAACGGCTTGACCGATTTGGACGATTTTTTCTTTTAAATGATTGTCATGGTCCAACTTAGGTTTTTACGGAAAGAACATTTTTTCCCGCCCACTTTTTTCGATTTACCTAAAATCAAAAAACGTCTCTATCGATTTGACTAATTTTTCTTTTAAATGTTCGTATTAATCCATTTTACGTTTTCATGTACCACGCCTACTTTTACGCCCACTTTTTCTATTAAGTGCATAACTTGAGAACGGCTTGACCGATTTGGACGATTTCCTACTTTAACGCCCACTTTTTTTTATTTACCTAAAATCAGAAAACGGCTCCATCGATTTGACTAATTTTTCTTTCAAATGTTTGTATCTTTAACGGATTTTAAAAATCGAACGCAAACATTTTTCCTAATTTGGACAGGACAACGTCTGTCGGGTCAGCTAGTATATTTTAAAGCCATCATAAATTACGCATACGCCTGATTAGCCTCCTCCACAAGTTATGAAACGAACTATACCTTCACACAGGTAGCCGAAGGTTCTAGAGTCAGCACTTCCTAAAGATTGAAAAATAATGCAAAACGACAGGTAAAATCAAATGCATTTGGTTAATGTGGAACCCTTAAGAACTGTAACGCGGCACCGCCAAACTATTGGCGAAAGCGATCACAATAACTTTGTGATTGCCTTTTAATGATATGTTATCTCGTGAAAGTCATTTGATGTCATTAAATAAATTTTTTCTTGGTATATATAAAGTTCCTTGAGTTATATTTTTGTGTTAGGACCAGCACTCAGGGCATGACCCCTACTATTGCATTGCATTATGTTTGAACAAGAAAATAGGTTATGGGAAGGAGTTTAGTGGGATAAGTGCTTGTGGGCAGTCAATATGGGCTTAATCATGTTGAAAGTGAGTTGGAATACTTTCGCAGGAAGGTCATTGAACATGCGAACAGTCCGACCACAGAACGAATTCTCCCTGCGACCAAAAAGAATATGCCCTAAAGGAAAAACGAACAAAAATACGAGTTTTGCGAAACAGATCCGTAATTTCATCGCATATAAAACCCACATTGCGACAGTGCTCAAGGCAGTCAATAGAATTGGATACCCTACTGTCACCAATGAGAGAAAACGATTTCCTGTACGCGGTCGAAAAGCTAAAAATTGAACTTTGCAGTGCCGGACCACAAATGAGAGTTGTATTCCATTCTTGGTCGGATGTAGGTGGAATAAAAATTAAGGAGATCAGATGGAGTGAAGTATTACTTACATCGTTTTGAAAATCGGGGCACTTGAATGCTTCTTTCGACACCTTGAATATATTTTTTGTCCATTAGACATCACATTGAATCTTCATGCCCAAACGATTCTGATTCTTTAATAATTATACCACTCATACATATACATTAGAGCGACTCACCAAAAAAAGTGCTTGATGTACCCTCTTAAAAATGAACCTTGGACTTTTTTAAGATAACATTTTAAATATTTCGGCTCCAGGGTTGACCTCTCGTGAGCTGGACCAGTTTGAAAAAGGGTCTATTTTTGCATGTTTTGTTACTTTACGAATCTGATTCCTTACCAACATATACAAGTTGGGTATCGTAAGAAAGGTTTTTTTAAGGCGCGTCCAACTGTATATAAAATTTGTCCAAGGACGATCATCCATGTCCTTTTTTTAAGGATTTTTTGTAAAAAAACGGTTTTTTAATTTTTTGTTCGGGGTTATTTGTAATAAAAGTGTCAAATTAACATATTTTAATCTTTAGTCGATTTAATTATCATATCTTTTTTTCTTTCTTTAGTCCTATTTTCGTCCATACATGATCTAGAAACTAAATCCGCTATCATATTAGAGTTACTACAAAATTGCATTTATATATATTTCAGAGCACCGTGTAAAATGCATCTAATTTGCACAAATCTAAATTATTTACATACAAAGATGATATACTTGACAAAAGATAAAATTTCATACCCATATTGCCCTATTTAAAACGAAGGGTTACCACCCCATTGCATTTTTGTCAAAACGCGAACTAGGACGAATTTCAAAAAAAGCTGACACACGTATTTAATTAAATCGACTAAAGATTAAAATATGTTAATTTGGCACTTTTATTACGAACAACCCCGAACAAAAAATTCAAAAACCGTTTTTTTTTACAAAAAATCCTTAAAAAAAAGGACATGGATGATCGTCCTTGGACAAATTTGATATACAGTTGGACGCACCTTAAAAAAACCTTTCTTACGATACCCAACTTGTATATGTTGGTAAGGAAACAGATTCGTAAAGTAACAAAACATGCAAAAATATACCCTTTTTCAAACTGGTCCAGCTCACGAGAGGTCAACCCTGGAGCCGAAATATTTAAAATGTCATCTTAAAAAAGTCCAAGGTTCATTTTTAGAAGGGTACATCGAGCACGAATTTTGCTTCCATACAACTTGAGTCGCTCTAATATACATATGTAGATATAAAGACCACATCTCAGACTCAAGAAAAATCGCAGCAGGAGCTCCACAAAGCAGTATACATTGTCCTCTGATGCATATACACGTCGCCTTTCGCAGTCGATGCAGCGTTTATTAGGCGTACACAAAACTCCATTTATTGCTTCTTATTTTTTGCAGGCTGATATTAAAAAGCTCAAAAAATGGCTTAACAAATGGAAAAGAAAAGTAAAGTCAACAAAGTGCACACATGTTACTTTCACCATAACATCGATATTCCAGAGCAAAATCATATAAAATATCTTTGTATACACCTTGATCTAACTTGGTCTCCACATATTCAATCTATTCATACAACTTAAACATACAACATTACAGCTTCAGTGGCTCCTTTGTCCCCATTCTGCCCACAACCTAAAATACAAGGTTCTACTCTACAAAGCTATTAGTAAGCCAATAAAGACCTATGGTATCCAACTAAAGGAAACAGATTCTGCTTCTAATATAGAGAAATTACAAAGACCACAAAATAAAATATTGCGACTAATTACTAGTGGCCCGTGGTATATTAGTATCGTGAATATTTATAAAGACCTTAATATTTTACTTGTTCGTGATGAAATCAAAATATTCTGCTTCAATATGTACGAAGAAAACTGGCAACTTATTCAATCCTCTTGCGCAGGATCTACTGTATTACAATGGATGTAGTCGCTTCAAGAGAGATGAACACTTTGCGCAACGGCAATGGACCCATAAATTATTTTTTGATTTAAGATTTTAATACTTATTGTTATTTTCTGAACTAAGGAAGATCCATTAAATACATTTAAAGTTAAAAAAAATATATACAATATATGAGGCAACTTAATCCGTCGCGCATTTACGCTGGAGGTCCATAGACGCCATGCGTTTATGCGTCGCACACTGGGGATTTTTGTATGGAGGTGAGGAAAAATATATATTTGTCAACAAATATAATGATTTCATCACAAATTTAGTTTTATTTATATAGTAATACACAAAAGTAATCAAAATAAAGAAAGTTAGAGAAATGTATATCGTTACCTACAATGTAAAAAGCCCTAACTAACACAAAAATTTAAAAGATTTTTTTTAATTTTTAATTCATTATTTATTTTAAATCTATTTTAAATTTCATCACAAACTTAGTTTTATTTATATAGTTATACACAAAAGTAATCAAAATAAAGAAAGCTAGAAAAATTTATATCGTTACCTACAATGTAAAAAGCCCTAACTAACAAAAAATTTAAATGAATTTTTTAATTTTTAATTTATTATTTATTTTAAATCTACTTTTTAATTTATTATTCTAAAAGAGCCTTAACTTCGTCGCTTATATCACTATGTTTTTTCTTTCTAAATATGCATTTGCATGTTTTCCTCGTGCGACCATCCGTTAGAAGCTTTAACGTCCTTTTAAAAGTTAATACTAATATAAAATTCAGCAACAGTCCCTTAAATCCATTTAATGCTATGTTCACATTTGGGTTTTGAAACGCGTTTAAGCAAAATGTTGATTAAGTTAATTAAAGCCGTTCACTCTACATTTGAGATGATTAAGATGACAGACGATTAAGAAAAAAAACACAACAAACAATTTATATTTATTTTAAGTATTAAAAATGGATTAAAATGCTTTTATACAGTTATCAGAAAGGAAAAAATAAACACATTAAGCAGAAATCGTGGCCGGTTGTACACGATTATGTTGGCGATTCTACATTACACTCAGTTTGAGGTATGTTCAGTGGATGCTATGTGGTTTATGAAGTGATTTATGCTATGTTCACATTTGGGTTTTTAAACGCGTTTAAGCAAAATGTTAATTTAGCTAATCAAAGCCGTTCACATTACATTGGAGATGATTAAAAAAAAACACACACACAAACACACAAAAAAACGACAAACAAATTTAAATTTCTTTAAAGAATTAAAAATGGATAAAAACACTTTTATAAAGTTATCAGAAGATTATTTTAATAATTTTAATGACGTTATTGTGAAAATTTATGAATTATTTAAGAAAAAAAAAAAATAAAAACATTAAGCAGAAATCTTGGCCGGTTGTACACGGTTGTTGGCGATTCTACATTTGAGGTATGTTCAGTGGATTCTATGTGGTTTATGAAGTGATTTAGTTGTAATAATGTCAATTTGAAGTGATTAACAAATCACTTCAATGTATGGGTAGTCATCTCGATTTTGAAGTGATTAGAGCTTAATCACGTTCGTGCTGCTTAAACGCGTTTAAGAACCCAAGTGTGAATATAGTATAAGACAAAAAATCTTCTACAGATGGAGTATCTAGATAATCGGGCATGTTCTAAAAATCGAAATGAAGTGGAATAGAAATCGAACGAGATTTTGAACCCAATTATTTACAAAATTACTGTAGTTTTTCCTGTTTTTAGCAGTGGTTCTTGTAAAGATAATGTGGTGAAAAAATGATAGCCATGGAACACAAATCATATGTTATTTTCAATGTTATCGAAAAATATGTTTGTGTGGGGGATTATATGTTTATTCCGGTGAGTCCAAGTTGGAGCATAGGGCCATGCTTTCGTAATAAAGATCGCAAAAACTTTTAAGAATAAAATATATGAAAATAAATTTTAAAGACAAAAATCACTCGCTACCTCGATAATACGCTTTACGAACATACTTATTCGGATAGATCATTTGTACGGGTGAAAAGTAAATGAGCAAAGCAATTTTCACCAGTAATCTTTGAAATTCGACCTTCGTCTTTTTCGCAAGCTTTGCACACAAAACGAATTATGCTATACATAATTCAATTCATCTTCTATATACTCTAGAGTCTAGACACAGATTTTCCACTCATCCTCCACATAAATCAATGGCTAATAATATGTATGTATACCCAAGAAAAGTTGTTAGTTATTGAATTATGGTAACATTAAAGAAAACATATTTAAAAATATTTTGTTTTTTGTTCATGCAAAATATAAATCTTAGGACCAAAAAAACCCAACCACAAGACCATAAGTTGTAAACAAGAGAGTAGAATCACAGGCCAGCAATGACCGACGAACAAAAATTATAAAAATATATTTATTGGCGATATTGTAATGGCAGTTCTGTCATTAATTTTTAATACAACGAGTAAATAAATAAAATTATTATTATTTTTTTTTTTTTTTTGTTTGTTAAGATGTCAAGAAAACTAAAAAAAAAACTTAACTTCTAAGACAAGTTAGTAGGGGCTAGTATTTACTTTATAATAAAAATTAAACGGTATGAATGAAAAACAGAATATTTTAAAAAAGTTTTTATATATTTGTGAATAAAAAAAAAATTAAACGAAGTATTAATTTTAATGCCTTTAAGATGATGATATTGTTGCTGATGATCACTCAGCCCATGTTTAAATATCTTAAGACTTGAAAAAACGCTGAAAAATTAAAAATGTTTTAAATCATTTTCTAAATAACAAACAAGTATTTATAACTCTAGACCGTATAAGTACCCAAAATGTTTAACAATAACTTTAAAAAAAAAGTATTTGAACGATCGCTTGCTCGCTCGCTCACCCGGTCGTATGTCTAAATAGAAGATGCACGACCATAAATTTTATTTTGAGGACGTATGAATTTATTTATCTGTTTGGTTGTTTGTTGGCAAGTATGTGGTGGCATCTATCTATGACAGGCAGCAGCAGCAGTAACAACATAAATGAAAAAATTGGGAATCAAAGTGCCTCACCTAGGCACGTTTTTGAAGGTTACATGCTCCGTAATTCTTTGCAAAAATATATTTAAATAACAAAAAATTTTAAAAATAGCAAACACAGTCAAATTTGTTTTACTAGTACATTTTGTATGACAAAAAAAGTTCATAAAATAGCAACAACAAAAAAAAAAAGCTGCAAGGCAAGCATGAACAAACGAAATTTATGCACAGTGTAACGAAATAAAAATAAACTTTAAAAGTTGATGTATACGTTATAAAAACTTAGGTGTAAATACGGGGGCGGCTTTAATACCATGGAAGATAAGGCCATTATGGCTTTATCTCTTATTCAATAGGGAGATAAAGCCTTTTTTGTTTTTTTTTTCATTTGAATGGGAGATAAAGCCATCATGGCCTTAGCTCACATTAGCAATATTAGAAAATGGCTTTATCTCTCATTTCAGTTCCGGAGACATTAAAGTTAAGTATTGAAATCTGGCTTCGCATACTAAAGTTGTTCTGCGTGACGGCCTGCTTAGGGGTTTTTTCCTCCAGTAGGCGGCAGGTGGCTTCGCTGAATAAAGTTTTCCTGCGTGCGTCACAAGAATAATAAGATGTTTTTCAATGATAACTAACTATTTTCCCTTAATTCAGCGAAGCCACCTGCCGCGTCCTACTGAAGGAGAAACTCCGAAAGCACGGCCGCAGGCCACCACACAGAAAAACTTAGGTATGCGAAGCCAGATTTCAATACTTAACTTTAGTGTCTCCGGAACTGAAATGAGAGATAAAGCTATTTTCTAGTATTGCTAATGTGAGCTAAGGTCATGATGGCTTTATCTCCTATTCATATGAAAAAAAAATAAAAGGCTTTATCTCCCTATTGAATGAGAGTTAAAGCCATCATGGCCTTTATTGCTCAATTGAATGGGAGATAAAGCCATAATGGCCTTATTGCCCATTCATATAGCCATATTTTTTTTTCGCAAATGAGAGATAAAGCCATATTTTTCCAGAATATTGTTACGCATGGTGTAAACATTCTGTGAAAGGGAAACTCCTTAGTTATCATTGAAAAACAATTTTTTATTCTTGTGACGCACGCAGGAAAACTTAATTAAGCGAAGCCACCTGCCGCGTCGTACTGGAGGAGAAACCATGTAAGCACGGCCGCAGGCCTCCACGCAGAAAAACTTAAGTATGCGAAGCCAGATTTCAATCTCCCTATTGAATGTGAGATAAAGCCATCATGGCCTTATCTACCATGGTATTAAAGCACCCCGCTTTTATTCAATCTGTCACAAATTTATTTTATGTCTTTTCAATATTTTCTTAAAGGGTACTTTACAGTACCACACAAGTCTTACGCATTTTGAGGAAAATATACTCTGTTATTATAAGTTCTTATTGTCTTTTAAAAAGTTTAAGCAATAATTGGATCAGGAAAGCATTTTCATCAAAATACTGAAGACTTGTGATAGTGTTAAACGGCCTTTAGTGATTACTTTATTATAAATATACCTTAAAACAGAGTTCGAAAATAAACACTAAGTATCGCTCCATATTGTTCGGTTCGGTGGACTTGTCGAAAACACAAACGCTAAAAGTGTTTGTGTAAAAAAAAAATCATTAAAAAATAACGTTCCCCTGTTTACCATCTTTCGAACACAAAAATAATACTGTTTTTAACCAACTCAACAAAAGATGAGAACATTTAATTCCGTTCGGTTTTTTTTTAAATCCACAAACTTCATTGTGTTCGGTTCGGCTCTATTATGTTCGTTCCTTTTGGCTGGTAAGAAAAACCAAACATTTTTTACAAAATACACATACGAAAAAAAAATAAAAACCAGCAAAATAATTTTACACAATACATAAAAAAGCTGGTTATGCTGCGGTCGTTGCTTAAATTTTTTGTTTGTTCATTTCTTTATCTATGTAAAAAAAGAACCATTATAGAACATTCAAATATAATGTTTATCTACAGTATCACTGCAATTGTTCTGTTTTTTTAAAGAAGTACATAACAATATATTATGTCCGGATATTTCTTGAAAATAGTTACGAACGGTATTAAGGGTTGTGTTCGTCTATACAAACACTTAAAAAAACCAATATCGTTCCTGGGTGTGTGAGCCGAACGCTAAATAATGTTCTGTTTATTTTCGAACACTGCCTAACAGTATTACACTTTTTATACCCACCACAACAAATTGTGAAGAGGTTATTCAAAGTCTGTCAATTCATGTGAAACTTTTTGAATATTCATCTAAGCCCACATAAATTATACATATTCCGGGTCCTTTTAAAAGACTATAAAAAAATAATGTTGGTTTCAAATTGTTTCTAGTTATCTTAATCAGTTTGGGAGTCATAGGCCCTAAAAAGCCCACTTTCGGAAAGCATTTAAGTACGCCTTAAACCGTAAAAAATCATGCTATTGTACTAAAATTTTGTATATCATAATTTGATACGACAAGAAATCTCTCTACCTAGTTTTGTGAAGATCGGTCCATAATTTAACAGAGGTCCATACTACTTGAGTATGCCTTAAACCGTAACGAATAAAGCTATTGTGGTAAATTTCGTTCTGTCATAGTTCCATGACACTAGAAATGGCACCAATAAATTTCCTTAAGATCTTCCCATGATTTACCATATGTTTTTCGGGGCATATCATAAAATATCTAAATATTTTGGTGAAATTTGATTTTATTTCGATTTATTTGACTAGAAAGAACACCATGCAACTTTATGTTCATAATATACCGCAGGACCCATATTAAGCGGCCTTCCGAAAAGCAATTTAAAATGCTTTCTTGTACTTGTACTACTGTATTGAAATTTGGTCTTATTTAAAGTTTTTTAATACTAGAATTTTGTGATTATCAATTTATAATTTACAATAGTTACAATATAAAATTCAATTCTGAAAATCCCTGATTTAGTTTTATATGACTTTTTGGAATAGACTTTAATTATACTTTGAAGTCACTTTTTAAGGGTACTTTACACTAATATACTGATGTAATATGTAAAAGTTTGATGGTGTGAATGCAATGAGTTATGAATATGACAAGTGTTACGATAACAAATTCGGGATGTGAATTTGTACTACTTCATCTTCTTTGAAATTTTTCTAAGCAATAATACTTTTTATATGATCAGAATCGCATTTAAGCAAGAGCATGTTCATGTGTGATAGTGTGAATACAAACTGTAATGTTAAATTAGTCTTACGTATTATGGAATACGTCCCTGCAAACAATTTCCATCCCCGAATCATTGCCCGCGAATCGCCGACAAATTGTCTAACATCGCTGCGATGCATCGCGTGGAAGCTAAATGCGATCCTCAGGCAAATCTTGAAAACGTTCGCATGTGTCAACCACGCAATTCGTGTACTGCGATTAAGCAATAATACTTTTTATATGATCAGAATCGCATTTAAGCAAGAGCATGTTCATGTGTGATAGTGTGAATACAAACTGTAATATTAAATTAGTCTTAGGTATTATGGAATACGTCCTTGCAAACAAATTCCATCGCCGAATCATTGCCCGCGAATCGCCGGCAAATTGTCTAACATCGCTGCGATACATCGCGTGGAAGCTAAATGCGATCCTTAGGCAAATCTTGAAAACGTTCGCATGTGTCAACCACGCAATTCGTGTACCGCGATTAAGCAATAACTAGATGACCCGTGCGAATATTTCACACCGTTAGTTGTCATTTTTGTAACATAAAAGTAACTTCAATACATTTTAAAATATAATTTTTATCAATGAAAATATTAATTTTTCAATTTCTAATTATTTTTCGTCATTAGTGTTAGAAATAAGCTTTAAAATGAGATATCATTCATTAAATTTGATGCGGTGGTCAGCGTTACCGTTGTGATACTAAAGTATCAATTTTACCCTTTTTCGACGGTGTTGATACCTTTTATGACCCTTTTGTTAAATTATACTTTTGTATCATTATCACCTATTTTGTGAAACTTTTTGACCCTTTTATGGAAATAGCTCTCACATTTTGTTTTTTTGTCAACACTGCGGAACAGAAGTGCTAAACAAATGTTTTCGAAATAAGCATTGCTTGATATGGAACAGACTCAAAGTATAAACTTACAATTCCATGCTTTTTTCTCCTTGATTTTTAATAGTAAAGTACAATTTCCCTAAAAGCAAACATTACTCATATAAATATTTGTTATTTTTTACGGTGGTTTCTTTTCAAAACAAAAATTTTACATTTTATTAAAAAAATGCAATTTGGTGTTTTGCTCTCTTAAAGAGTAGCATGTTTTATTCAAAAAAATTCGCCCTTAATAATGGCAAAAGGTATTGAACTTTTCGCCTTCTTTTGAATCGACAGTGTTGAGAGTGCCCTAACAGGAATGAAAACAAGAGGTAAAAATTGATAAATTAGCGGAAATTCCCATATATTTGGTAACAGCGGTATGATAGCAAAGTCTTATATTTATTAAAAATCGTAAAAGCTTTAAAAAATCTGACACAGGAAAAAATCGCTTTAATCGAGAAAATGGTTACAATTTGCGAACGATTGCAAATTTTAAAACAAACACTAAAATTTTTTGACATCACTAAATCGGAAATTTACATAAAAAATATTAAAAAATTAGCTATGTATAATGATAAAGAATAAACATTTTGTTAGGTGTTTAAAATAGGACAGAGCATTCCATAAAAAAATTAAGTTTTTTGAGCTCTTCCTACCTGAAATAATATTTGTTTGTTTGCTTATAAAAAAAACTTGATCTTATTATGTTCATTAAAATGGGAAATACTGCTAATAAAAAACTTTTTTTTATTGAAATACCCTTTTATTGACCCCTTTTTCTGGAAAATACCCTTTTTGTGACCCTTTTCGAAAATTTCCAACGGTAACCCTGGCGGTGGTATGGGAGATATTTGCAACCGACAAAAAAAAAATGCTTTAGAAATAATATATATGATGATACTTTTCATATAATCAGAATTGCATTTAAGCAAGAGCATATCCATGTGTGATAATGTGAAAACAAACTGTAATATTAAATTAGTCTTAGGTATTATGGAATACGTCCCTGCAAACAATTTCCATCACCGAATCATTGCCCATGAATCGCCGCGATGCATCGCGTGGAAGCTAAATGCGATCCTCTGGCAGATCGCGAAAACGCTCGCATGTGTCAGCCACGCAATTCGTGTACCGCGATTAAGCAATAATACTTTTCATATGATCAGAATTGCATTTAAGCAAGAACATGTTCATGTGTGATAGTGTGGATACAAACTGTAATGTTAAATTAATCTTAGGTATTATGGAATACGTCCCTGCAAACAATTTCCATCGCCGAATCATTGCCCGCAAATCTCCGGCAAATTGTCTAACATCGCTGCGATGCATCGCGTGGAAGCTAAATGCGATCCTCAGGCAAATCTTGAAAACGTTCGCATGTGTCAACCACGGGATTCGTGTACCGCGATTAAGCAATACTACTTTTCATATGATCAGAATTGCATTTAAGCAAGAGCATGTTCATGTGTGATAGTGTGAATACAAACAGTAATGTTAAATTAGTCTTACGTATTATGGAATACGTCCCTGCAAACAATTTCCATCGCCGAATCATCGTCGGCAAATTGTCTAACATCACTGCGATGCATCGCGTGGAAGCTAAATGCGATCCTCTGGAAAATCGCGAAAACGTTCGCATGTGTGAACCACGCGATTCGTGTACTGCGATTCGCGTGAACATCGTGTACCGCAATTCGCGTGAACATCGTTCTATAGCCCAGCTTGACACTCTATTTTTAATATATTTAAATCGGATAAAATGCTTAAATTATTATTTGATATCTCTGCATTTGCGTTACAATCAAAATCACTTTTTGAACTTTCCGCATTTAAAACCACATTTTCTTGAACCTTATTTATGTCACAATCGAACACATTTTCCACATTTACATTCGCGTTTTGGGGACAGCTATTTTCTGAAATATTAATATTTTTACTTTTTTCCGCAATAATATTTTCAACTGCATTTAAATTAAAATTTCTTGCTATTATTTTAGAGGTTTCTCTCTTACTTTTTAACCGCAGAGCTTTGTTAGACAACATTTTTATTAACTAATGACCTTTAAACACCACAATTTTCACTGATCACTACTATTAAAATATTAAAATATTTCTTTTGTTAATTATGATATATTTAATATTATTTACATGTTTATTTAATATTTATATATACTTCGTAATCCATGGGAAGGTTCGCGTAATCATCGCCAAAAAATTTCAAAAATGTTTGTAGAGGTATTATCAGAGGCTCCTCCATAACACTATGGAACATTTTTGGGATTATTGTCTGGGGGGTGAGAAATTCCAAGTCAGGGTGATAGTACTAGGTCAGTATAGTAAAACCCTCAAAGGGTTTGGCGTTCGTATGTGTCAGTTTTTTTTTATGACATTTTAAATTTTTTCCTTATCTTGATGTTTTTTCGCTTAGTTGTAACATTTTGGCAAAAACGTAGTTTAACATAACTCGAGAACCACTTGTCCGATTTTGCTAAAACAAACTCAAAAAAATTTAGAATTACAATTTCTTTAATCCGTTTATAACGTTTTTCCTTATAATCAACAGTTTTGCCGGTAAAAATAAATTTGTGGAGAAAACAAAATATTTTTTTGCCTAAAAATTAAAATTTTTTTTTTTTAAATTCATAAAAATCTAAAACGGAAAAAAGGATCAAGTGTTATTAATTTCATGTAAAGTCACATAACCTATAAACAAAATGCGACATAGATCATAGAAATCGATTAACGCGTTCTGCTTTTATTTACAATTAAGTGAAGGTATCCCATTTTGACAAGAATATTGATATTTGTTTTTATTCAAAAAAGTGTCATTTATCGCCTTTTTTATAAATTTTCCCCAATAACTCCAGACTTCTGGCCATAAACTACTAAAAAAATTAAGTAAACATTTTTATTATTTTTTATTTTTTTTATTTTATTTATTTATTTTTATTTATTTTTATTTATTTTAATAAATATTGCCTAGACTTTTTCGATGGTGGTTTTATTTATTTATTTTTATTTATTTTAATAAATATTGCCTAGACTTTTTCGATGGTGGTTGTTCGGGACTAGTGGCATCGCATTCATCACTATCATCAGTTTCTGAACCACACATAATGTCAATGTGGAGTTGGCCCTTCTGCATCTCCTGAAAATTCTTTATCATCAAGATCATCCTTGTCTTGCCTCACAAGCTTACTCCACCAGCAAATTTCCGCAATTATTGCACTCGGCGACTTTTTGCCTCTATATCTGTAAGTTTTTGTTTTATTAAAATGAGTTTGAAAAAATAAAAAATCAGTATTACCTCATTTCAAATGGCATAGCAACTTGATGATAGCGTTCACCTTGTTCATCAGATTCGGTAGCCAATTGTTTGCTGAAGTAGTCCAGATGATGATGTAAATAATGGATTTTCAAGGACATGTGAACATCAATTTCCGAGAATGCTCCTAACATCCTTGCGAAAGAAACATCGTAGTTGTTACAATGATGCTTTCCCAACAAGCCTTCTATTACTTCTTTGATTGCCTGCCATGCATTCAATTCAGCGTCAATCAAAATATTGTTGAATGCGTCACTTTTAATCAGCTTTCGTATATCTGGACCATTTAGTACGCCTGATTGGAAAAAATTAATTTGTTAAGATGGAAAATCATGGGAAATGAATGTGATATTATAACTTACCTTCTTTAATTTTACTTTCGCTGAGTCTCGGGTAAATTAGTTTCAAACACAAGAAAACTTCATCTCTTTTGGCGACAGTTTTGATAAAATTCTTAACAATTCCAAGTTTAATATGCAGTGGAGGCAGCAATATCTTCTCCTTCGGCACTAGAGGCTCACGAATAATATTGGCCGTTTGTAACCTGCTGTGCTCTGTGAGTTTCCATCCGTGGCATGCATATTGGTCACCGGAAAATCGTGTGTCCCAATCGCACAAAAAGCACATATATTTTATATAGCCGCTTTGAAGACCGCAAAGCATTGCTACAACTTTTAAATCGCAGCATATGCGCCACATATATTTGGCGTAGTTAACCATTTTTAAAATTTTTTCCAGTGCATCATATGTTTCTTTCGTTTCTGTACTATAGGCGATTGGAACTGAAGGTTTTTTATTGGTCTTATGCAGTAAAACCGCCTTCAAGCTGAGTTTTGAACTGTCAATAAATAATCTCCAGTCATCTGCTTAATATTTTATTTCCATTGCGTCCATCAATTTTCCTACATCCGGGCAATATGCAGAAGTTTTTTCATCATTCACAAGGAATAAACTTTGGAGTGTTGCCTGACGACTTCGATAAGCTGTGACTTTCACACCGGGTGCCAACAAATTGTTTGATTTCAAAATGAAAGCCAGCTCTTCCGATTTATGCTGTGTTAATTCCAACTTGGCAACAATTGAATCAAGCTTATTTTGATTTATTAAAATTGGCTCATTGGATACTGATGGCTCATATGGGGGATCATCACGTGCATGATATGTCGGAGCAGTCGTAGAAGAGAAAATATCTGGGCTAGAAGCTTTTGGCACAGGAATGTGGTCCGAATGAGGCAATGGTGTTGCGGCACTTGCAACACCAACGTAATTATACGATTTTCTTATCCTTTTTGCGGCTCCTTTATTCGCACATGCATAGGATTAGTCCAAGTCATTGGGATACCGAATGGCATACTTTCACGTCTTCTATTTTTCCAATCCATTAGACGGTTGTAGCAGCTTTTACACACTATATTTGGTACCGAATTTTCGTTCACTATAACATTTTGGTTGAAGTACATCTCGTATGTTTGAACAAAATCAGTACTGAAATTTCCCCTTTTTTTATGTGTTGAGACATATTGACCACAGCAGTAGCAAAAGCTATTTATATCAGGCTTGCACAGTTCCATATTCTGTTCTCTTTTGTTCACTTTTAAAAAACTGGAGAAAAATCACTTTTACTGTTCGCGTTCGTCGGCACTTGTTGAATGACAAAAATCGATAAATTAACACCTATAAATACTACGTATTTTTCAATATTTTACTGACAGGTACGTTCCAAAACATGAGCACTAATAGATGTGTGTGGAATTTCTGTAAAAAATCATACGGTAGCCAACGGAAAACCCCAAATAATTAAAAAAGTGCACTTTCCTTTTTTCATTTCATTTGTCCACGCACATTTATTACCGCTTATTAATTTGCTACCGCAATCATAAAAATCAAATAACCTTCTGTTTATTACTTTTTTTTTGAATTCTAAGAACCACAAAAAAAGTCATAAATGTTTTTGCAAAGAATTTTGTGCATATCTCGAGCAAATTTTTGAAATGCATACCTTCACTTAATTGTTAATAAAAGCGAAACGCGTTCATCGATTTCCATGATTTATGTCTCATTTATTTCATAGGTTATGCGACTTCACGTGAAAGTAATAGGACTTGAAACTTTTTTTTACTGTTTTGGATTTTTTATGAATTAAAAATAAAAAATTTAAATTTTTTGGGCAAAAAATATTTTTTTTCTTCATACATTCATTTTTAACTTCGAAAGTGTTGCACATATAGGAGAAATTGTAATTCTTAATTTTTCTAAATTTGTTTCATCAAAATCGGACAAGTGGTTCTCGAGTTATGTTAAACTACGTTTTTGCCAAAATGTTACAACTAAGCGAAAAAACATCAAGATAAGGAAAAAATTTAAAATGTCATAAAAAAAAACTGACACATACGAACGCCAAACCCTTTGAGGGTTTTACTATACTGACCTAGTACCATCACCCTGACTTGGAATTTCTCACCCCCCAGATTGGCTGTTGTACTGTGTAATCGCAATATGTATGTATATTAAAAAAATCCATTGCAAAATGTGTATATAAGCAAACAAAGCATTTGTTTAATACCTTTCGAAATATGCAAAAAACTTAAAAACACTTGCCCTAGTAATAACAATTGCATTCAAATTTTACAGGTGTAGAATTATGCCAACGACTTAAGAGGGGATTATTTATAACAACATTATTTCAAAGTAAAAAATGAATGCAAATTAATTGTGTATAATGATATTTAATATTACAAGAACATTTATATTTAATCCTATTAACTAAACCAGAAAAAGGTTTTAAATTTAGAAAATCTTATTAAATTATATTATACTGAAGTTATTGAATAGTTTTTTTTTTGTTATTGGAAAATAAAACCAATGCAGGAAAATTATAAAAATTTCAATGACAAAATCAAAAGTTTTAGTATAAATTTAACAGCAACTGTTGTTTTTCTAAAACTATTAATTAAACTTAAATTAATTGAGAAGTTAATTATTTAAATACAGTTTTCTTCGCGTGGTAGTTAAGATAATTAGCAATTCACCTTTATTACTATTCACCTCCAACATAAAATGGTTTCTATGTTAATACTTCCGCAATTTTATATCTCTTTTTATACCCTTCGCCACAGGTTGAAAGGGGAATATATAAGATTGTCATTCCGTTTGTAATTTCTACGGGGGGTGCTTTAATACCATGTGAATGATGGTTTTATCTCTCATTCAATAGGGAGATAAAGCCTTTTTATTTATTTTTTCATTTTAATGGGAGATAAAGCCATCATGGCCTTAGCTTACATTAGCAATGTTTGAAATTGGCTTTATTTCTCATTTCAGTTCCGGAGACACTAAAGTTAAGTATTGAAATCTGGCTTCGCATACTAAAGTTTTTCTGCGTGCGTCACAAAAATAAAAAAAAGGATTTTCCCTTTTACAGGATGTTTACACCATGCATAACAATATTCAGAAAAAATATGGCTTTATCTCTCATTTGCGAACAAAAATATGGATATATCTCTCATTTCGCAAAATTTTAAATATGGCCTTACCTCTCAATGATTGGGCAATAAGGCCATTATGGCTTTATCTCCCATACAATTGATCAATAAAGCCATCATGGGCTTATTTGACATGGTTTTAAAGCACCCCTGCATTTCTGCAATATTGATCTTGGACCCTATAAAAAATATATATATATATATATGTATGTATGTATGTAGAGCAAAAAATAATAATGTGGCAGCACAACGATAAATGTTGTCAACCCTACAAGAAATGAATGAGCGAGTAGTCACATTTTTCATTTTAGTGTTAAGAAAATGAAAAATGTGACTACTCGCTCATTCATTTCCTGTAGGGGTAGTTAAAACGCCCAATTTTATTCGTTTAAAGATGGTATAAATGTTTACTGAATTATAGATTTGCTGGTTTAAACACATTTTAAATATACAAACGAAAATTGTGAAAATATTCCCTGAAATATTCCTGGAAAATGTTAAAGGAATAAGACTATTAAAGTATAAAAGCTTTTAAACATTGTAATTTGACTTAGAATACACATTCGATTAATATGAAAATTTATATTTTTAAAATTCTTTGTTTTGTATATAACACGTTTTCAAATAGCTGGTATATTTGAAATTAATCTCGGAATGTTGAGTTTTTAATTAATAGTAATTTTCTTCCCAAGCTTTAAATGTTAACCCCCTTATTCATTAAAAATATTTTACGAATTTAAATGGTTCATTTATATTTCATAGAAAATTCGTTTTATAAACCTTTTGTAAACCCAAAATATTGTTTATGAATAAAGGCTTTGATATTAATTACAATTATTGAAGTTTATTCGAAATTTACCTTAAAAAGTTTGTCTTTAAAAAATAATTAAACACAAAGGAAACAAGTTAGAGTGCTATATTCGGCTGTGCCGAATCTTTGATACCCTCCACCGACAGTTTGAGCCTAGGGTAAATTATGGATCGATCATCACGAAATTTCACAGCGTCATTTCTAGTCCTTTAAAACTGTGACGTACCAATTTCTGTTATGATAGCATTATAAATTATGGTTTTAGGTGTACTAAACTGTTTTCCGGGAGTAGGGTTTCTATAGGGCCTAGGGTAAATTATGTACCGATCTTCACGAAATTTCACAGTATCATTTATAGACCTATAAAACTGTGACGAGCCAAAATTTGTTATGATTGCATTATTTTTTACGGTTTTAGGCGTACTAAACTGTTTTCCGGGAGTAGTGTTTATATGGGGCTTAGGGTAAATTATGAACGGATCTTTACGAAATTTAACAGCGTGATTTCCAGTCAAATAAAACAAATTTTTGCAAAATCGTATCTCATTCCGTGCCTTGTTCCAGCATTTATGTTATTTTTTGTAACCAAATTATCAATTTTTTTTAGCTGGTGGTTCCACATTTTGATTCATAGCTGGACATCCGATTTTGCTGGATTTCAATCCCAAACTGCTTAGGATAACTACAAGCAATTTGGCATCAAGTTTGTTCATTTCTTTTGAGTTGTTCGAAAGTGAGCGTGTTTTAACAGACGGACAGACAGACGGACATGGCTAAATCGACTTAGAATTACTCAAGTAACCAGAATATATATACTTTATGGGGTCTGAGATGAATAATAAAAAAGTTTCACATGGAATGACAAACTTAATATACTCTCTTCACAACTAATTGTGGTGGAGGGTATAAAAAAACTTCCAGTACAAAATTTTCCTTCAAAGTTGCTAACAAAATCTTTTTACATGATGACTTTTGATTTGAGTGTTTGTAATTCTCATTTACTCTGCAGTTTTGTTTGCTAATATTTTTGGCTTTTTAAAAATTTTTTTTTTGTGAGAATGTTTCCTGATGATCTGGCCTAAGCAACCAGTGAAATGCGCATGGAAACGAGCTTCTCCCCCAACAATAAATTTCAGTGTTTTTATCAGGAATGAAAATTGGGAATTAAGCACGAAAAACAAAATCTTACTAATTAAAAACATAATAGCAAAATTTTCTATAAGAGTTAAATAAAATTAGAAGAAAAAAGCCAAAGAACAGAAATCATGTATTTTTTACTACCCCTCTTTCTTCTCTACCGAATTAGTCTACAAATAAAAAATTAGGTTAAACAAAAAAAAAATTTTAGCCTTAAACATTCGTTACACTGTTCAAGATGTTAAAAAAATTACATTTAAATAACGATAAACACAAGATTGTTTAATATTATTTAAATATTTAGAAAGATATTTCCATACTTATATGTATACTTAAATATATATGTAAGTGTATACGATATTTATGTATGTACTTACATAAGTATGCATATAATTCATTTAAATGGCCGCAACTCCTTAAGATTAAACTGTAATTCACTTAAATGTAAGACAATTCAAAGTACAACATTAACAAAAGAAAACATGCCAAAAGGTTTTATAAGCCATAAATGTTAAAAAAGATGATGCTGAGGGAAGCTATTCACATTTATATGAATCGGTAAATCACAAAACCGATTCTACTGAAAATCCCCATCACCCCATTTTTAGTTGTAATACCCACAGCACAATAGTTAAGTGGGTATTATGCGTTAGTGCTGATGTGTGTTACACTAAAAACATTGATCCTAGTCCAACCTTTTAGTTAAGCAATCGACTCAGAATCACTTTCTGATCGTACTAAAAATGTCCGTCCTACTAGTTGGTTGTCATGAGGGTGAAGCGTATTGAAAATTGTGAGAATTGGCCCATAAATTCACAAAGTCTTCATACAAACTTCTTTCTGGAATAGAGTTTTTGTTTCCATAAACGATTTTATTATGTTTGTATTATTTAGATGAAATTTGGTCCAAAAATATATTATTGCAAAATAATAAATCGTCTCTCCAATATTCAATCGGCATATAAAGGGTGTTTTTTTAGAGTGTCACAACTTTGAGTTGGCATCACTGCTTTATTTGAGCACCCGTTTAAGAGCCGATAGTTGCTTTTTGTTTAGTCTGTGTTCATACGGCTCATGTCTTATTGACAAGATTGCTACTTTATAGGCGAGAGGGACGAGGGGGAAAGAAACGAGTACACAGATGCATGTACTGTCTTTACGTTTTGCTTTTTTATTCGTTGTTTAATTTTGTTATTGTTTTCAATATCAAAAAAGCACACATGCATACGCACGACTTTACAAAATAAAAAACATGTCGTCAACATGACATGAACACAAAGTATACAGAGATGAAAAAAGTGACGTATGAAAAATGCCTAAATCATGTGCGAGGGCAGCTTTCGAAGAAAGAGAAAGAAAACGTTTTTTGTTAGTGAAGTGACAATGCGTAAAAACAGGCCGCTACTATCAACAAAAATTGCATAATCAAAACAAAAAACGCAAAAAGGGCAGCTTTCGAAGAAAAAGACAGAAAAAAACACAATATTTTCTGCAAAGAAGAAAAAGGAAGAATCTTGTCAATAAGACATGAGCCGTATGAACTCAGACTTATGGTGTTTTCTTTTCTAAAAAATAATGATGCATTATAGTTGTGTAATATATTTATTAGGTTACACGAAGCCTTAGAAAGTGATACATTTTTCTAAATTACAATAGAACAAAATAATAGCTACGTTTTACACTCAACACTAATGTGTATTTAGGTTGTTAAATATTGAATGCAAAGTTTGTACTAAAAGCGATATTCACCACGCTTGTAGCAATTTTAAATATTACATTTTCTTACAATTCCAATAAGCGTTAACAGCACTGATTTTCAATAATTAAAGTCAGCTGTTGTTAAAAATTTTGCGACAAAAAAAATATAATTATTTAATTAAAGTAAAACAAACGAAAAACAAAAACTTTTTATAACCATCACAATATAACTAAAAATCACAATATAACGCAAATTGTCCGCAAACACAAGAAAAAAATACTTGCTTGCATAAAAAAGTACTTTACGCAGATGCAAAAAAGGGTATTATCTCACACTCAGTTAAAACTGCGGGTAAGAAATGGAACAAATTTGCCATTTATTGTCGCAACATGTTTAGAAAGGAAAACGACAACTTCTTACATTTTTGCATATATTTTTAGAATGGAACAAAAACTCACACGAATGGTAGCATATATGGAACATTATTGTCAGAAAAGAAAACACCATTAGTTTGCTTTTTTATGAATCGACTTACACCAAAGCAACGTGTGCAAATTGTTGAAATTTTTAATCTAAATAAAAGCACAAATTTATATTGATTTTGCATTTCCATTCAAAATTTTATTTTCCGATGATTCTGGTTGAATGGGTACGTAAATAAGCAGAATTGTCGCATTTGGAGTGAGGAGAATCCACAAGCTTTTGTCGAAACACCAGAAAACTACTGTTTGGTGCGCTTTATGGAGACATTGGCCCATATGTCTTCAAAAACGATGATGGTCAGAATGCGAAAAGTTGTTGAAAATTGGTGTTCCAGATTGTGCCTTCTACGCGCCAGCCATGGCGGCCACATGGCAGGAATCATATTTAAATATTAATTTCATAAAATTTTCTTTCCAATAAAGCCCGTTTCATTGTTATTAAAAATATATTTCCTTGTTTTATTATGATTAAAACTTGTGTCACTCTATAAAAAACGCCCTTTATTTGAACATAGCTCCCATACAAATATCACTCCCAAAAATACCTTTAATTTGACCATAGGCCCCGTATAAACCCCCTCCCTAAAATCGCTTTAAGACGAACAAATCTCATTTGGATTCAGACATCTAGATAATTTTCTGCACAGAGAACTCTTATACAAGGTGGTGCAAAACTAATCATCCAATTTTGTTTTTGAATAAATTTTTCACTAAATAAAAAGACATTTTTGAGTGGTGGTAATCTTTATTTTGATCATTACAATTTTTTCAGATGGTTCGAAAATATGCTGCCGCCAGTATTGATTCACATTTGTGCCTGTTAAATCGCAATTGCCAGAACTTTCCACAAGATTTCTGGTGACAACTGTCGAAAATTCTCCTTAAGGGCTGCGAATGTCTGAGGCTTGTTGGCATAAGCCCGCGGCTTCAAGTAGCCACAAAAAAGAAGTCTGGGATGGTTTAATCGGGCGTTCTTGTTGGCCATCAGAGATCAGCAATGAATCGTTTTTTCGCTACTCATACTGACTCATGCAATTGTAAGTATAAGTGCGTAGAAATCATTTAAACTAAACTACTCTGATTCACTCATACTCACAAGAGAAATATTTATGAGTGTGACGTCGACATTATACGCATACTCATAAATGACCTCAGCTTGATTTATAATTTCAAGAAAATACTTACAATACAATGATTCAAATCATTATCTCATCCATTTACCGTTTCAACACAACAGAGAAAACACACAACTTAATAATCAGCGCTGCCAGATAAATTTGCCGAAAAATAGTCTACTTCATAAATGTTACTTTAGTAAACTGTAATTGCCCAATCGTCACTTTGCTATTTCGGGGACAAATCTGGCAGCCTCGCATTTTGCTTCGCCTATACACATTGACTTGAGTAGATTCTAAATCAAACACTACAAATGTTGGTAAAGGCCAGTTTACACGGTAATACAATGTATTACGACTTTGTAGAATCAAAATATTATGAAATTCTCTCCGTGTTTAAAAGAAAAAAATAAAAATCTGTTGTAAGTATAATTCATGTTTACACGGATGGTATAAGTAAAATCAAAAATAATAACAACAAAACAGATGGTTGCAGTTTTAAATTTTTACAAAAACAACATAAAAATTTCCTGAGTTGATTTTTGTTGTTTTTGTAATTGTATAAAAATGCTACCACCTTCAATATCTCCGTTAACATACACCTCTGGTGTGATGAAAACACATAAGTTTCTAAAATGGTTTAGAAAAAAACCATTTACCGACCGCTTGTCAGATTTTGTATTCGTATTCTCTCTTACTCAATGCATTTTGCTTTTACATGATATGATTTCTCTCATTCTACATTATGTCGTAATACAATGTATTACCGTGTAAACTGGCCTTAAGTATGAGTACGATGAATAAAATGAAACTTTTGAGTGAATATGAGTTTGAATCACATTGGAATAAGTATGAGTGCGTATAAGTACAAGAATTTATGAGTCATGATTTAGGTCTACTCACTTTTTCACTACTCCTTCCGCATGAACGCCTTAACACATAGTGGCTTTGAGTCTGCGATGTACACACATTGAAGAGAATTAAATAACATTGACAACAACATATGTAAAATTCATACAACGCATACAATCGCAAAATGTAATAGTATAGGTTGCCGATCGCAGCTTTAAATGGATCAAACGGCTTATCATGCGTCACACGTAGATTTTCACTGCCCCAGATTGTGTTTATTGAGCTTACCGCTTAAAAAAAATGCGCCTCGCCGCTCATGATGATTTTCGACTCAGAACCGTTGTCCTCGTTATTGACACAATTATTCCACGCTCTTGCGGAATTTAGCGCTCCATTGTTTGTCTGCTTGTATTATACAGCTGTCTTGTTCACAAATGCAAATATGATTGACGTACAACGCCATTTGCAAAAGTAATAACATCTTACGATAGGGTGATTATTTTTGCGCCACCTCGTATGAATCCTAAACTCATAACATAATTTTGTTTTTCCGGGTCCATGATTGCTCATATATAACTTGACCGACCATTCTTTTTCACTTTATTTTTCATACTTTTGTATGAAAAAACAAGTAAGAAAGTATAGTCGGTCAAGCCCGACCATATGATACCCTACACCACAGTATTAAAAAACACATCATGCTTATATGCCCATATAAATATGGATTTATCTATGTTTATAAAAGTCATTAAAATCGGTTTAAAAGTTTGTGAGAGGCAGAAATCGCCCCCTACCTCCCCTCGTGGTTTATTTTTTTAGAAAATGAATACCTTTTGTGTCCATAAAGATATGGTTCTATGTATGTTCTAAATTTCATTAAAATCAAATTTTATCAAATTATCTCGAAAATTGCGACCTGTACTTTGCGCACAAGGTTACATGGACAGCCAGCCAGCCAGCCGGACGGACATCGTTAGTTCGACTCAGAAAGGGATTCTGAATCGATCGGTATACTTTAAGGTGGGTCTAGGACCAATATTTTAAGGCGTTACACAAATCAGCACAAATGCATAATACCCTCTTCACTATTGTGGTGTGGGTATAAAAAACGATCACAGATAAACGTAGTTAGTTCGATTCGAATGTTATTTTAAGAAACTTTAGCGACAAATATTAGTTTTTGTCATCATCATAATCATATTTAAAAGCTTATCCACAAAAAACAAACAAGTATATCAGGGGGCTATTTCTGGCAGTAGTGATCGAACACTTTTTCGATTCGAAAGCAATTTTATTTCTAATTCTTTCAATCGAATCGAAATTATTGTTTCAGTGTTGTGAAAACTCAAATAAATGCTTTACAAAATTAAAAAAATAATTTTTATTCGTTCAGTATCGACTGAAAGAATTAGGAATAAAATTACTTTCAAATCGAAAAAGTATTCGATGACGACTGCCAGAATTAGCCCCCAGGCCTGTCACAGAAATCAATTCCGATCGAAAATGATTTCGTTTTATGTGCAGCAAGATACGAAATCATTCACACTTTCGATTGGAATTGATTTCTGTAACAGGCCTGTATGATATCCTACACCACAGTATATATTTAAAATTTATAACGAATAAAATTCCCAATAAAATTTGGGAAGGGGGTTTAGATTGCAATCAAATTATTTGGAACCAAAATTAACCATAATACCGTCATAATAAGATTTTTTATGGATAAAAATACGCTAATCCGGGAAAAAGCTTGTATGGGGGATACGTGAAACGATGGACCAACTCTCAACATTTTCAATAAGCTTAGTCCTTGTGAAAATTAGACCAAATTTCCTCAAATCATCTTCAAATCAAAATTGACCTATAATTTACGCACAAGGTTTGTACTTAAAAAGATATTCTGAGGCGATCGGTTTACCTAAAGGTGGGCATAGGAACAATATTTTAAAGTGTTACAAACATCAGCACAAACGCATAATACCTTATCCACTATTGTGATGTGGGAATTATGGAAAGTATGGCGAGTAATATGTCAAACAATTTTAAGGAATATATTAAGAAATCTAAATTAATATTATTTTAAATTAGCAACAAACATTCAGCCAATCGCAAAAAAGGGTGAGGCTACAAACCCCGAAAACTATCGACCAATAGCAATTTCCTCTACGCTCTCGAAGGCCATGGAGAGCATGATCAATTACCACTTGGTAAATTATCTGGAGTCGAATTCACTTTTGTGTGATAGACAGTATGGCTTTCTACGGGAGATCTGTAAGCGTTGCTTTCGGAACGTTGGAGTCGTTCTATTCACCAATTTGGAGAAAGCAAAATGGTTGCTCTGGATATTTCCAAAGCGCTTGATCGTGTGTGACTGCACTCGTTTCAAAGCTTATTGCGTTTGGTGTCGGTAGTGATTTCTCTCGATAAATATCGAGCTTTCTCAAGGATCGCTCTATACGTGTTGCTATAGATGTGTTCTCATCCTTAACGATTTCCTGTGTCTAACTTTCAATCCAATCTATTCTTTCGCAGATGACAGCAGCATTTGTCATTAATTTTCCTTTGATCATAGAGTCTATGACATAGATCAAGCCTTACTGAGGTTGAAGCTATAAGACGGAATATGAATAACACACTCAATCTTGACCTAACGACAATATCAGAGTGGGGTCTTGCGAATAGGGTCGATTTTAATGCTTGTAAGACCCAATGTTGCATGTTGACTCACAGACTACTTGTGGAGTCAGCGTCATCTGTATCCATGGGAGGTTTAGCTATTGAAGAATCAAACACTCTTGATGTTCTGGGCATGAAAATTCAATGGGATGTTGGTTTTGGTTTCTTAAAACGGTGCAAGAACTACTTCACTCCGTCTGATCTCTTCACTGTTTATACCGCTTCTATCTAGGCAGGTGCTTCAATGTCTATCTTGTAGCTTCTGGATCGGGTGCAAAGGAGTGCGTTGAAGCTCATCAATAACTGTAGGGTATCCAGCTCTATTGACTCTTTGGAGCATCGTCGGAATGTGGGTTGTGCGGCATTGTTTTATTGATATAACCACGGAAGATGTTCAGCTGAGATGGGCGAACTCATCCCTGAGACGCGGGTGCATGCCCGTAGTACTCGCCTTTCCAGCAGATCCCATCCGTTTGTTGTCGACTGTCCAATGTATCGCACAACGGATTACAGAGAAAATTCGTTTCTTGGTCGAACTAGCCGTATGTGGAATGGACTCCCGGCAGAAGTCTTCCCAGTCGGCTACAATTTGGAAAAATTCGAATTAAATGCGCACAAACACTACTCTTTTCCTTCTCCCCACAACCTATTTTCCCAATTCCAGCACAATGCATTGCATTATTAGGGGCATCACCTGAGTGTTGGCTTAAAGTAAAAAAAAACTGACTGATAAATTGTCCCGTCGAGGCGCTGCATCCAGGATGTGAATTATTTGAAAGAAAGGGTGTCCAAATTTGAGATATCGGTCAATGGAAATCGCTGGAGCGTTTTGTGGCCCAAAATTTATGACGTAGGGAATATGCGGTTTCAACAAGATGGTGCCACACAGCAAGAGAGAAAATTTTTAAACAAAACTTCATTAAAATCGCATTATTTCTCGTGGAGGAGTAGTGATCGTGCGATTTTACAAATTTAGACTACTGTTTGTGGGATTTTCTGAAATCGAAAGTGTACAGCAATAACCCAACAACAGCTCAAGAGCTTAAAAACAACATTATCGAGCATATATCAACCATTGACAACAGTCTATTAAAAAACGTGATTGTGAATTTTGGTAAATTATTGGGAGCCTGCCGAGTGTACAGACAGAAAATGTTAGTTTTATTTCAGAAAGCAGATTTGAAAAAAATTTAAAAATTTATTTTGCTTTATTTTTAATTTTCTGTTCCTTTTCATCTCGCCCACACTGTTTTCAAGATGAGCCAATAAAGATCTGCAACACACGAGTTACCCAGTTTATTTATTTTTTTTAGCATTTTATGGAATAAATGACTTTTTAGCGACAACATTTAAAGGCATGCAGCAGTTGGTAATACAGATGGCATGTTATGAATCTTAAAATTCTTAAGACCCTCACTCTTCCTCTCCTCTCTTGCACGCCAAGTTTAAGTCTATCTCACGAAGTTAAAGTTTTTTTTCCCAAAGCTGGCAAAGGATTTTCTTGAATATAAAATTCAATTTAAGAAAAAATTTTTTTTTTAAATATTAATATTTAAATCTAAAAAAATATCAAAATATTATGAGAATTCACTCATGAAGAAGTGGTATGTAATTTTACAATTTATGTGTCATAATGGTTCTTCAATAGACACGAAGACGGGTTCTGCAAAAAAGAGGAGTTATTTTATTGTGTTGATTAAAAACAATAAATTTTAAAGATATATAAAGCTCTTATCAGTCATATAATCAGCGGTTAGATTTTTAAAAGAACGTTTAAAAGTTATTTTCCTTAAAGAACAAAAAACTAAAATGTGTGTACAACGTTTCGCTTCTTGAGTTGGTTTGATATTTATTGAATCAGAAGTAAAAGCAAAAGTTTTTTGGCCAATGACAATTTAAGAAGTGGAAAAATAGCAGTTTTTCTACTTTGACTGCAGTTTTTTAAACGCTGGTTTTTTTAAGCCTGATAGAACTTTCGAAGGGATTAGCTGTCAAACGAATACTGCGCTCAGTTGTTGACATTTATGATCAATATACTTCGGCAAGTCGTCATTAATAGATTTAAGCTTGAACAACGCTGCCGAATTACACAATTTTTCTTTAAAAATCATTCACTGCATAATCGAAACTTGTGGCACACACTATAAAAGAAAACTGTGCCAGTTTTTATTTGAAATTTATAAGCGAAGAAGACAAGATGTGCAAATAAAAAGAATTTTGCCTTTATTAATTTTGTCATTAATTCTTGAGATGCTAATTAGGTTATTATTGAGATGCGTTAATTTTTTGTTGTCGACTCTTAAAAACTGCAACAGAACTCAACGTTTGTTTCACTGTACTTTTTTCCAAACTTAAGCAAAGATCAAACTCGTTTTGAATTTTTACTTACTTCACTGCGTAGATAACAAAAAAAACCGCCATACACTACACAAACACACTGTACAGTGACTGCCTTCAGCACTGAACTTGTGTAGTGTATGGCTAGCATAATCTTTAAAATTCATAAACATGCTTCAACCCGATGTTCTGTAAATGACGTTTTTCAGCTGAATTTGTGAGAACTTAAGACTTAGTTAGCCGAGAGTAACATTAACTTTACCTTGCCGTAAAAAGTAAGACTAATCTTTTTCTAGGCTCAGTTAGCCGGGAGCAACAGTAACGTTGCAAATCAGCTCCTTTATTATGTTGTATGTAAAGCAATTAGAATGATTATAGTTAGCAGTAAGATGTAACGTCTCAATCTTGTCTTACTTTTGTACGGTGAGGTTAAGTTACTGTTACTCCCGGCTAACTGAGCCTTGACAGATTGAGAAGTAACATCTTACTGCAACTATAATCGTTCTAATTGCAAGGCGAATTAATACAAGGTGGTCTTATTTTGAAAACGTTTTACAACACTGTAAAATATTTTAACGTTGTGTCAAATATTCAAACAAATATTTGATTTTGTTTTTATATTAAATTGTGTTTTTTTGAAATGTTATAACTTAAAAAAGTTATAAATTTCACAATTTTAATCGATAACATTATGGAACATTTTTGGGATTATTGTCTGGGGGGTGAGAAATTCCAAGTCAGGGTGATGGTACTAGGTCAGTATAGTAAAACCCTTAAAGGGTTTGGCGTTCGTAAGTGTCAGTTTTTTTTTATGACATTTAAAATTGTTTCCTTATCTTGATGTTTTTTCGCTTAGTTGTAACATTTTGGCAAAAACGTAGTTTAACATAACTCGAGAACCACTTGTCCGATTTTGCTAAAACAAACTCAAAAAAATTTAGAATTACAATTTCTTTAATCCGTTCATATAACGTTTTTCTTTATAATCAACAGTTTTGCCGGTAAAAATAAATTTGTGGAGAAAAAAAAATATTTTTTTGCCTAAAAATTAAAATTTTTTTTTTTTAAATTCATAAAAAATCCAAAACGGAAAAAAGGATCAAGTGTTATTAACTTCATGTAAAGTCACATAACCTATAAACAAAATGCGACATAGATCATAGAAATCGATTAACGCGTTCTGCTTTTATTTACAATTAAGTGAAGGTATCCCATTTTGACAAGAATATTGATATTTGTTTTTATTCAAAAAGTGTCATTTATCGCCTTTTTTATAAATTTTCCCCAATAACTCAAGACTTCTGGCCATAAACTACTAAAAAAATTAAGTAAACATTTTTATTATTTTTTTTTTTTTTATTTTATTTATTTATTTTTATTTATTTTAATAAATATTGCCTAGACTTTTTCGATGGTGGTTTTATTTATTTATTTTTATTTATTTTAATAAATATTGCCTAGACTTTTTCGATGGTGGTTGTTCGGGACTAGTGGCATCGCATTCATCAGTTTCTGAACCACACATAATGTCAATGTGTGACTCCACTGTTGGCCCTTCTGCATCTCCTGAAAATTCTTTATCATCAAGATCATCCTTGTCTTGCCTCACAAGCTTACTCCACCAGCAAATTTCCGCAATTATTGCACTCGGCGACTTTTTGCCTCTATATCTGTAAGTTTTTGTTTTATTAAAATGAGTTTGAAAAAATAAAAAATCAGTATTACCTCATTTCAAATGGCATAGCAACTTGATGATAGCGTTCACCTTGTTCATCAGATTCGGTAGCCAATTGTTTGCTGAAGTAGTCCAGATGATGATGTAAATAATGGATTTTCAAGGACATGTGAACATCAATTTCCGAGAATGCTCTTAACATCCTTGCGACAGAAACATCGTAGTTGTTAGAATGATGCTTTCCCAACAAGCCTTCTATTACTTCTTTGATTGCCTGCCATGCATTCAATTCAGCGTCAATCAAAATATTGTTGAATCCGTCACTTTTAATCAGCTTTCGTATATCTGGACCATTTAGTACGCCTGATTGGAAAAAATTAATTTGTTAAGATGGAAAATCATGGGAAATGAATGTGATATTATAACTTACCTTCTTTAATTTTACTTTCGCTGAGTCTCGGGTAAATTAGTTTCAAACACAAGAAAACTTCATCTCTTTTGGCGACAGTTTTGATAAAATTCTTAACAATTCCAAGTTTAATATGCAGTGGAGGCAGCAATATCTTCTCCTTCGGCACTAGAGGCTCACGAATAATATTGGCCGTTTGTAACCTGCTGTGCTCTGTGAGTTTCCATCCGTGGCATGCATATTGGTCACCGGAAAATCGTGTGTCCCAATCGCACAAAAAGCACATATATTTTATATAGCCGCTTTGAAGACCGCAAAGCATTGCTACAACTTTTAAATCGCAGCATATGCGCCACATATATTTGGCGTAGTTAACCATTTTTAAAATTTTTTCCAGTGCATCATATGTTTCTTTCGTTTCTGTACTATAGGCGATTGGAACTGAAGGTTTTTTATTGGTCTTATGCAGTAAAACCGCCTTCAAGCTGAGTTTTGAACTGTCAATAAATAATCTCCAGTCATCTGCTTCATATTTTATTTCCATTGCGTCCACAATTTTCCTACATCCGGGCAATATGTAGAAGTTTTTTCATCATTAACAAGGAATAAACTTTGGATTGTTGCCTGACCCTTCGATAAGCTGTGACTTTCACACCGGGTGCCAACAAATTGTTTGATTTCAAAATGGAAGCCAGCTCTTCCGATTTATGCTGTGTTAATTTCAACTTGGCAACAATTGAATCAAGCTTATTTTGATTTATTAAAATTGGCTCATTGGATACTGATGGCTCATATGGGGGATCATCACGTGCATGATATGTCGGAGCAGTCGTAGAAGAGAAAATATCTGGGATAGAAGCTTTTGGCTCAGGAATGTGGTCCGAATGAGGCAATGGTGTTGCGGCACTTGCAACACCAACGTAATTATACAATTTTCTTATCCTTTTTGCGGCTCCTTTATTCGCACATGCATAGCAATTCAATGGATTGTGACCTTCGCCAGGATTAGTCCAAGTCATTGGGATACCGAATGGCATACTTTCACGTCTTCTATTTTTCCAATCCATTAGACGGCTGTAGCAGCTTTTACACACTATATTTGGTACCCAATTTGCGTTCACTATAACATTTTGGTTGAAGTACATCTCGTATGTTTGAACAAAATCAGTACTGAAATTTCCCCTTTTTTTATGTGTTGAGACATATTGACCACAGCAGTAGCAAAAGCTATTTATATCTGGCTTGCACAGTTCCATATTCTGTTCTCTTTTGTTCACTTTTAAAAAACTGGAGAAAAATCACTTTTACTGTTCGCGTTCGTCGGCACTTGTTGAATGACAAAAATCGATAAATGAACACCTATAAATACTACGTATTTTTCAATATTTTACTGACATGTACGTTCCAAAACATGAGCACTAATAGATGTGGGTGGAATTTCTGTAAAAAAATCATACAGGTAGCCAACGGAAAACCCCAAATAATTAAAAAAGTGCACTTTCCTTTTTTCCTTTCAAATGTCCACGCACATTTATTACCACTTTTTACTTTGCTACCGCAATCATAAAAATCAAATAACCTTTTGTTTATTACTTTTTTTTTTTTTTTTGAATTCTAAGAATCATAAAAAAAGTCATAAATGTTTTTGCAAAGAATTTTGTGCATATCTCGAGCAAATTTTTGAAATGCATACCTTCACTTAATTGTTAATAAAAGCGAAACGCGTTCATCGATTTTCATGATTTATGTCTCATTTATTTCATAGGTTATGCGACTTCACGTGAAAGTAATAGGACTTGAAACTTTTTTTTACTGTTTTGGATTTTTTATGAATTAAAAATTTTAATTTTTTGGGCAAAACATATTTTTTTTCTTCATACATTCATTTTTAACTTCGAAAGTGTTGCACATATAGGAAAACGGTATAGAAACAGATTAGAGAAATTGTAATTCTTAATTTTTCTAAATTTGTTTCATCAAAATCGGACAAGTGGTTCTCGAGTTATGTTAAACTACGTTTTTGCCAAAATGTTACAACTAAGCGAAAAAACATCAAGATAAGGAAACAATTTAAAATGTCATAAAAAAAAACTGACACATACGAACGCCAAACCCTTTGAGGGTTTTACTATACTGACCTACTACCATCACCCTGACTTGGAATTTCTCACCCCCCAGATTGGCTGTTGTACTGTGTAATTATAGAATTTAGTTAAGATCAGTAATCAGCTGTTGCTTACGTAGCAAGATAAGTTCACCTAGTGTAAATTCGCCTTGGTTGAATAGCAGCACATAAAAGTCAAGAATTTCTCTAAATCCGAAAAACTCTTATTAGAAAATTTTGCTGTAAAATGAACAAAAAATCAAAACAAATGTACGTATGTCAAGAATGAGTTTACACATAACAAAAATTCACGTTTTTTCATATTTCTTAGGAAAAAAACGCTTTTTATTTTATGAAATATAAAGTTTTTTTTTTATTTATCATAATTATTTACATTATTTGGAAAAGTATAAAACAAAAAAAAAAAAACGAAATTTTTACAAAAACAACAAAAATTTAAAACAAACACTATTCCATTTTTCTGATGTCAAACAACTCTTTACACAATTGTTGACATCTTTGTTAAAACTAAATAATTAAAAAAAAAATATATTAGAAAATTTCAGTATTTGGTATGACCACCGTTTGCATCTATCACGCATTGCAATCTCTTTTTCATAGAACTGATTAACTTCTGTAGGTCGTAGTTGGAAGGTATATTCTGCCACTCTTCTAAAATTGCTCTTTTTAAAAAAGTCATATTAGATGGCTGGCGTTTAGCAACCCTTTCTTTTAAATAAACCCACAAATTTTCTATTGGATTTAAATCCGGACTTTGGGCAGGTGTATCAATGACTTTGCCGCAGTTGTAAAGTAACCAAGTCCGTACCATATGTGACTTATGTTTGGGATCGTTATCTTGATAAAATTTGAATACCGGTTTATTCTCTCTTATAAATCCAAATTTCTTAGCACTATTAACTAAATGGGTCTGCAAAATGCTCAAATATTGTCTCGCATCCATTGTTGTTTCTATGAAAGCCAATTCACCGCATCCATTGTTGTTTCTATGAAAGCCAATTCACCTACTCCTTTGCTGGATGTGCACCCCCAAATCATCACAGACATTTTTCCAAATTTGACTGTAGGGATGATGTTGCGGTTTTGTAGCGATGTTAGGGGCTTTCGCCAAACTCTATTAGGCCCATCGTTGTAATACAACATCATTTTCGTCTCATCGCAAAATATTACATCGTCCCAATAGTCTGCCGGATGCGAGATATTCGTCATGGCGAAGGAAAGACGCTTCTCTATATTTTTTGAAGAAAGTAATGGTTTTTTACGTGCAACTCTTGAAGAGTATTTGTTCTTAATTATAGCCTGTCGAACTGTTTCATGGCAAACAACTATTTCGCACTCTTCCTCAAGCTCCTTTGCAAGTGCTCTTGTAGAAATTTGAGGGTTCTGGACAAGTTTTCTAATAATTCAATATCTGCTCTGCTCGTTTATTTATTTTACGCTTAGGGCCACCTCCACACTTTAACTGCAATCTACCTTCGTTTTCAACTCGATTAAGCACATTGTAAATGGTCTTTCGCGCTACCGAAAATCTCTCTGACAGTTGGATCACATCGTACGATAATCTTTTGCCTGGCATTATTTACTCACAATAATTTTAAAAACGACACGAGCACTGACAATTTTTATCGTCAACTGACATCAAATATTACAGAAATATAACAATGTACGTGCTAGATAACAGTTAATTACAGTTGATCTTAAAGTATGTATGTAAGTGCAAAAAAGAAAGAAAATCTGTTTCGTGTAAGGGCACTGCTACACGTTCAATAAATATCGTGATATTTCTAGTATCACGATATTTATTGAACGTGAAGCATGCAATATTGGTGGAAAAAATTAAAAAAACAATTGACAAAATTTGTGTATTTTTTCCGATCCTGCAACCACTTTTTGCTCCAAATGTTTCTTTCCACTTTTTCTTTTGGGTTTATCGCGACGACCCGCACAGCACAAAAATAACATAAATACTGACGCGATAAATATTGAACATGTAGCATACGCTCGTGATCCATCAATATTTTAAAATGGATCGCGATCCAAATATCACGATATTTCTAGTATCACGATATTTATTGAACGTGTAGCATGCAATATTGATGGATCGCGATCCATATCGCAGAATGGCCTAAAATATGAAATCCAGATCGTGGATCGCGTGATAAATATTGAACGTGTAGCATTTTCATGATATTAAATAATATTAATAAAAATTAATACGTCAGTAAAAAGTGTCAAAATAAAAGAAATAAAATACGCAGTGGAAAAATTTAAACAAATAAAAAGTAAAATAATTGACATGATACGTCAGTAAAAAGTGTCAAAATAAAAGAAATAAAATACGCAGTGGAAAAAATTAAACAAATGAAAAGTAAAACAATTGACAAAATTTGTGTATTTTTTCCGATCCTGCAACCACTTTTTGCTCCAAATGTTTCTTTCCACTTTTTCTTTTGGGTTTATCGCGACGACCCGCACAGCACAAAAATAACATAAATACTGACGCGATAAATATTGAACATGTAGCATACGCTCGTGATCCATCAATATTTTAAAATGGATCGCGATCCAAATATCACGATATATAATGAACGTGTAGCAGTGCCCTAAAGAGTTGTTTGACATCAGAAAAATGGAGTAGTGTTTGTTTTTGTTCTAAATTTTTGTTGTTTTTGTAAAAATTGCTTTTTTTTTTGTTTTATACTTTTCCGAATAATGTAAATAATTATAATAAATAAAAAAAAACTTTATACCTATTTTATAAAATAAAAAGCGTTTTTTTCCTAAGAAATATGAAAAAACGTGAATTTTTCTTGTGTGTAAACTCATTCTTGACATACTGATTTGCTAGCAGTTTTTAGAGTTGGAGTGAAGTGAAGGCGTCAGCACAAAATAGCCATATGCTCAGGAATTTTATTGAGGCCCTATGATCTTGAAGGAACGACGGGAATAATCAAATTGGAAGTAAATAAATTTTTACCCAAATTTAACCAATAACACATTCTTTTAAAACACCTTTTTACCGTATGCTTATTTGTATTGATTCATGAGATTGATTATTTTTTGACATGACTATTTTTTCGGTTTTAGTTTTTTTTTTTTTTTTTTTGGTTTTGTTTTCCTAAATCTTAACAATGATGATGGAAAAATGCATCTAGTTAAGTCAAATCATGTAATAATACGAGTACAACAAAAAAATACTTATCTATATGTATAAATGTATTTACTTCATTCATTCATTTGATTTTTAGAGGTACAACACATTTAAACTGACATGTGTACAATGATTTTTCAACACACTGAGATGAATTGCCTGCTCAGCTCCACTTAAGTACATGAAGTAAGTTTGTATGTATGTATGTGGCAGGCAGCATCATCAACAGTAGAACTAGTAGACGAGATTTTTAACATTAAAGCTTACACACCTCAGCGACATTTTCAAAATTAAAAAAAAAAAATTTATATAAAATACAAAAATAAAAATATCCCACAATTTTGTTTTAGTTGTAGAGAGACAACGCCGAAAAAAAATTTAATAAGCCAAAAAAAAAAAATCAACAAAAAATTTCCAAATAGGTATAAAACCTTGCTCACACATGACAATAGAGATAGAACATATACGAAGTACGAATAAATTCACATTGTGATAAAAATTGAAAACAATAATAATAACAACAACGAGTACTAAATACTACAACAAGAATTGTACAAAAAAAATTTCAAGAGTGTAGGAATAGATCGAACAAATTAATCTATAAACAAATTAAAAAAAAAAAGTTGTCTTTTCTATAAGCCAATATAAAATAATTTTGTAGATGGTCCTTCGAAAGGACAAAGACATTTAAACGGATACTTTTTTTTTTTTTTTTTTTTACTGTTAGGACCAGCACTCAGGGGATGACCCCTACTAATGCATTGCATTGTGTTGGAACTAGGAAAATAGGTTATGGGAAGGAGGATAGAGGGAGTAGTGTTTGTGAACATTCGATTTGAACTTAATCATATTGTAAGTGAGAGGGAAGACTTCTGCAGGAAGGTTATTCCACATACGAACAGTCCGGGAAAAAAACGAATTCTCTCTGTAATGCGTTGTACGATTCACCTGCCAATCGACCACATAAGGATGGGCTCTTGAGGAAAAACGTGTTTTACGAACAAATGTACGGGTTTCGGGAACCAGATCCCTGATTTCTTCGGAACACATCCCATTGTAGTAACGATAAAACAGGCAAATACAACCCACATTGCGACGGTGCTCAAGGGAGTCAATAGAATTGGTTACCCTACTGTCACCAATGAGAACCCTCGCCCTCTCCTGCACGCGGTCGAGATGCTCCAAAATAGACTTTGAAGCACCGGCCCACACATGAGAGTTGTATTCCATACGCGGTCGGATATAGGTGGTATAAATAGTAAGGAGATCAGATGGAGTGAAGTATATCCCACACCGTCTTAGAAAACCGAGGCACTTGAATGCTTCTTTCGACACCTTGAATATATGTTCAGTCCATCGGACATCACATTGTATCCTCATGCCCAGAACATCAAGAGATTCTGATTCCTCAATATTTATACCACCCATATATACAGATGAGGCACCTTGGTTTGTCGCGCGTTTATGCGTCAGCACGCAACATTGGGTTTTTCGGGCATTAAAATCGACCCTATTTGCACGACCCCATTCCGAGACTATGTCAAGGTCTCGGTCAAGCGTATCATTCATATTCTGCCTCATAGCAACGACATCGGATACGCTTGGTCTGCACTCGAATGAGTACGAATGGCAAAGGTTGCTGTCATCTGCAAAAGAGTAGATAGGGTTGGAAGTTTGACAAAGGAGGTCATTTAGAAAGATAAGAAATAGAGTAGGAGAAAGAACGGAGCCTTGCGGTACACCTGAATGAATCTTGAACTCGTTTGACGAAACCCCATCTATAACAACTCGTATAGTGCGATCTCTGAGAAAACTCGATATTAATCGAGAGAAATTATCACCGACACCAAACGCAGCAAGTTTTGACAAGAGTGCACCATGCCAGACTCTGTCAAACGCCTTGGAAATATCCAAAGCAATTACCTTACTTTCGCCAAAATGGTGAATGGAACGGCACCATTTTTCCGATAACAGAGCTAGTAAGTCTCCAATAGAGCGACCTCTACGAAAGCCATACTGGCGGTCGCTTAGTAGGAACTTTGACTACATATTTTGAAAGCCAACAGATTGTATGTCAAAAACTGTCCTACCAGGAGAAAAAAATATTAATTCCAAAATCAACTTGTAAACAGGGTCTGATTCTGGCAGTCGCGATCGAATACTTTTTCGATTCGATAACAATTTTGTTTCTAAGTTTTTCAGCCGATACTGAAAAAATCGAAATTATTTTTTCAATGTTGTAAAGCATTTATTTGAGTTTTCACAACACAGAAAAAAAAATTCGATTCGTTCGGTACAGCCTGAAAGAATAAGAAATAAAATTGCTTTTGAATCGAAAAAGTATTAGATCACGACTGCCAGAATTAGGTGGAAGACATGAACATCTACAAACCTAGTCAAGAGGACAACTGCGTGTTTCGATTCGAAAGAAATAAATTACAAGTTCGAACAACTTGATATGAATATGTATAATAATCTTCATACTTTTTGTTTAAAAAAAAGGAAGTTTTGTATACTTTATCGGAAACAAAAACTCACTTTCAAAACAGCATCTCTCTATTACGAATGATCACTTTTCATTAAACTTCCTATCAGTTAATAAAACCAAAGGAACAATCAAAACTATAACAAGAGAAATATTGGGTTAGTTCCAAAACGTCATTTGCAATGCAACTGAACAAAGTCATACATTCCTAAACGCAACCATTTACCCATTGACCATGGCATATGTGCCTAACTAAATTCAATCAGCTCATCCATTTACCGTTTTAACAAAACAGATCAAACACACAACCTCACAATCAGCGCTGCTGATCGCTGCTGTTCATCAATAATTTTGTTGATGCTTTGTTGACTTTTTTCTGAAAAGTAAACAGAAAAGTACTTTACTTGGTACCGAAACAGTAACAAAACCGCATTACTTCAATGTGTTTTGATGTTTAGGAACTTTCCCAATGCTTAAAACATAATGAACAACACCAGTAATAACATTAATAACACTAGTATTAACACTTGAAACCACGCTAGAAACAACGACAAAAACACTTGAAAAGCAACACCAGCAACCGTATCAATAGCAACAACATTAACAACACCTACGACAACATCGCCAGCACAAGTGACAACACCATTGACCACACCAGAAACAAAGCCAAAACAGTTAGAAATAGCACTAATTACAATATAAATAACAACACAAGTAACCACATTATGAACAACACCAGTAGAAATACAACCCTGCAGGAAATGTCTCCATTGAATCTGTACTGATTCACTATTGACAAAGTCACCAGTACTAGTGACTTATTATACCCCAGGCAATGTTATTTACAATAGAAATTTAAATGTGCGTGTCATTGGAAATCTACTACTGACTAGGAAGTTCCTTTGGGAACATATGTGGCCATTGAAACCAAAGAATCGCTAGTACATTTTAGTAAAAGTAGTTTACATTTTTTGTAAGAATACGAAATCATAACAATATTTTTTTATTATTTCTCGAAATTTTATAGGAATTGTACTTCTCAGTTGTTATGATAAAATCTTTTTCGTATTAAAGCCAAGTATAGTGGCAATGTAATGTAGTGTACACAATTCGTTGGCAATGTCACCAATATAGTCGAAGTAACAACACCAGAAACAATATTAGTAACAACAACATCTGTAACATAAGCAACAACGGCGAAAACATAAGCAACAGCACCAATAAAACCAACATCAGTAATAATACTAGACACAACACAAGTTACAACAACATCAGTAATAACAATAAAAGCAACAGCACCAGAAGTATGCCGAAACGGCAGCAACAGCGCCAATAACAACATAAACAACAAAATCGGTAACAACACCAACTGCTTAGAAAAAGTTTTACACGTATTACAATTACCGACGATTTCTTAAAACATTTGATCATCTTTACAACACAAGGCGTCGATAATTAGATCGACTTATGGCGGAAAGTTTCCAAAACATCTACGGTAAAAGTAGCCTGAACGTGATGCTACCAAAGCTATTAAATATGTTACTAGCGAGCCTTTTGCATATCAAGAACAAACAGAAAAGAAAAAAAAAACTATTAAAAAACTTTGAATTAATTTAGTTATTAGGCATCATAAGCTAAGGCATACTTTTAGGCGTTGCCATCAATTGAGATCGAACATTCGAGTATTTACAGTGGGGTTGAAGTACAATTATGCACAACAATTTTAACATTACATCTGCACAATGATTTTTAAACTAGAAGTGTGCATAACTTGTACAATAACAATTTTAACTAATAAAATAACTAACAAATACTTAATAACTAATCAATACAAGATAATTAATTAATTAATCTAATTCTTAACCAATAATTACAACTAATTCTTAACTAAAGTTACTTTCGTAACAATATTTATAAGTAATTGAGACGTGGTAAAACCCCAGAGTTCTTATTATGAGATAATGAGAATTAACACTACTCTTGCACTATATTACTTAATTATAACGGCTCGTGCAAACACCATGTTTCTGTTTTGGATACAAACAGTTGGCTTACTCGACTATTGCACTTTAAAGAACATAACTTACACCAGAACCGTAACCAAATTAAATTGTGGGTTAAACCACTTCTGCGCTGATAGCCTCAATTATAATATAAATTTATTGTAGATTATTTATCCTGCAGACAAACTATTTGGCTTAGTGGGACTAGGTTTTTAAAACTTCAAAAATATTTGTAAGTTAATCAATAAAAAACACTGCGATCATTTGCAATGAGTACGAAAGTCGGAGTACACAGTCAGGGCTGGGCATGTATTTGAAATACGTATTTAAAATACAAATACGTATTTTGTATTTTAAATACACGACGTTCAAGTGTTTTCTATTTTAAATACATGTCCAGCAAGAATTTTGTATTTTAAATACATACAATAAATAGAAGTAGTTTGTTTTTTAAATACATAAGAAGAAAGGCAAAGAATCCAAAACTTGCAATTCATACTCTAGAGGAAAATTACAAAAAACTTAAAATGACACCTGGAAATATCATAAGTAGAAGACGGTGATTTTGTTGTTTTCGTAGATAGGGATGATGGTGAATCTAAGACATCAAATTGGGAGTTAGAATTTGTCAGTTTCCTCAGTAACAAGATCACAGACATTATCACTCTTGACAGCTATCCAAATATAAAAATAGTATTCATTAAATTTAATAATGTTTGTGCTCATCAGGACCTGTAGAAAGATAATTTTCTTCTGCAGGTTTTTTTTATTCTTCAACAAGAAACTGTATGTCTGATGCAACATTCAAGAATCTGATATTTATGAAAGAAAACAATTTTTGTGTTAATTAATGAATTAAAATGGTGTATTTCGTATTTTAAATACATGACGTGGAAGTATTTTGTATTTGAAATACGTACAATAAATGGATGTATTATCAGCTAGCATTTTCAATCGTCTAGGAGTCTATTTGGAATCTCACAAAGAGTGTGTTTGATCGTCGACGAGCTCATTTTTTAATTAAAGACGATTCCTTGCACGGGAGAAACTGTTACACGTGCTGATTCGTATGAGAGATTCTTCTATAAGTCAGCAAAAGACGCATATAGAAATCGTAAATGTATGTAGATTAGACTGGCCCACGCTTGTATGGAATAGTAAAAGTATAGTCCAATACTTTCTCCACATGCTTGATTTTGTTTTTTTTTACTAAAATATATGTATATACCAAAAATTGGATCAATAGGACAATATTTCGAGGTCGCGATGAATGGCGAGTTTTATGTTTCACATCTTATTCATATTACATGTATTTACTTTTGGCTTATCATTATTGTACTTGTTTATGTATTGGAGATACATTTCCACACTTTTCTTTGATCTTTACTTGATTTACATTTGTTAAAATTCAAATATATTCATCCCTCTACATAATTATGTAACTTATTTTTAAAACGACTTTATTGAATCTATTGACCGTGTAAGTCTATCTAGCTCCGAAAAATCATTTAACTATCGCAACCTCTAAATAAGCACTATTCGAATAGGATCAGCGTTGTGGAGCGCGAATATTCGATACTTTTGTATTTTGGGCCACCCTAATGTGGATATTATCTAACGAGTCTTTTAAAAAGCATGCCAAGAGATTCGTATGAGATTAATGTAGGGATTATTTTACAACTCGTGAAATGCTCAGCAGTATAACTGAGCTACCTTAAAAGGGATATCACGCGTCTTTTTCATGTTAAAACTTCTAATTTTCATACAATTTACATGAATCAAACCTTTAAGGTTGAGGAAGCAACACTATACTGTCGGAAAATCCCTTTTTACAGATCGGTTTGTTTTTTGTATTGACAATAGAATTTTCATATTTCAAAAACGCTCTTATTTAGTTATTGTTATATGACTCCTACAGAGAGTAGCAAAAGGTTCATTCCAAGATTAAAAGACGAGCGTCTCAAAAAATGTATAAAAAAGTAATAAATAAAAAAAAATCGATTTTTTTGTTTTTATGAATCGTCAGATAATCATTAGAAGATTCTTTTAGGAGTTGTATATTAAACATAATCGTCTTACAAACCGCCTATGATAGCTGGGATCCAAGCTGGGTTTTGTATTTTAAATGCATACAGATGTGTAAGTATTTTGCAAGGCCTATCCAATAGGTCTGCTTACTTCTACAACAATACAACAATACAAAAAACAACAGGCATTTTGTTTGTGTAAAATTCCCCGCCGTTGTCAAAATCTTTCTACTACATAGGCAAAACAAAAGGAAAAATGTGTTTTGTGTGCATGTATGTGTGGCAAAAAACCAAAAAAGTAAACAAAAATATACACGTATAAGGAAAATGTAAACAACTTTTGATATCGTTGAGGAAAAAACCAAATAAACATCTGGCTTCTTAAGCAGACCTATTGGATAGACCTTGGTATTTTGTATTATACCGCAAACCATGTATTTTGCCCAACACTGTACACAGTACATACTGTTCGAACTCGTAAGTTTTTTCTTTTGAAAAATGTTTAACTTTTTTTACATTTTACTGACATGGGCCTTTCTAGATCTTGTTGAAAAGCCAAGTTCATATAATTTATCCAGGAAGAAATTAAAAAGTATTCAGTCAAATACATAGATAAACTAATGGCCAATAAAAAAAAATATATATATATATATAATTTATAAAATAAAAAAGTTTTTATTGGAAAAATAGCATTTGCTGATTAGAAAGCATTTATGAAGTAACCCAAAAGAAATATCGGTGGTTTTCACGGGCAACCGCGTATGCCCACTAGGGGTGGATTAGTGTTATAGGGAAATCCTTAGCAGCAAGATTTCGATACGCTAGAACCCCCAATTTTGTGAAGTTTGTAAAAAAACGCATGAGCCAAAAAATTAGAGGGGTAGGATGGGGGAAAATGATACCTCATCGGGGTCAAAGATAGGGGAAAACGATACAAAAGCCAAAAAAAAGCTTCACAACTGTCCCTGAGTCGCTCCTAGAGGGGTAAAATGTAAGACTGATTCCCACTAATATTTCCCCCCCCCCCCCCCTTCATTTTTTATTAACAAACTAACCCTCTATTTGTGCTCCTTATGGGGGCTCCCATACTAAATATTGTTTTTTATTAAATTACCCGCCACCGCCCTAACTAGCCCCAGAGTGGCCCTAGAGGAGTCAAATATATGACGGGACTTCAATATTTTTGCTACCCGAACATTTTTTCAGAACATACCTAGTTCCCATCTTTAATCATGAGGGTGGTCCCCATACAAAAATTTCGAAAATGGCGGAGTTGCACAACATATGTTCTCAAACTCAAAACTCAAAACGGTTCTACCCATTTTTCATTTAAAATGAGAAAATTCAAGATAAAATTGAGAAAATTCCAAATGAAATTGAGAATTTCAATTTGATATTGAGAAAATTCCAATTGAAAATGAGAAATTCAATTTGATATTGAGAAAATTCCAAATGAAATTGAGAATTTAAATTTGAAATTGAGAAAATTCCAAATAAAATTGGGAAATTTTAATTTGAAATTGAGAAAATTCCAAATGAAATTGTGAAATTTTAATTTTTCATTGATAAAATTGAATTATCTATATAATTTTTATTATATTCATTCAACAAACATACATAACTAACAAGGATCGAAAAATATGAAAATAAATACAAATCGCAGTATTATTGACCAACTGGCATATCTTCCAGATCCAGAGAAGATTGAGAGAACGGTAAAAATTTGTTGATTTCTTAAATTTAATATTTGCGATCGGTATCAAAGAAAAAAATCAATTAAATTAAATTTATAATTTGTGACTAAAGTAGTGAGATAAGAAAATTACTATAAAAAAGTGACACCACCAAAAAGCTGTAATCAGAATGCTAGTGGTAAAGGAGGGCGTATTGATGGCGGCTTCAGAGAACGTGGTGCTGGATTATCAGGAAACACAGAGGTCATGTGCGAAAAGGTCGTTTTGAAAGGAGTGCTTGCTCAAGGGGTAGCGGTCATTCGGGTGGTGGCTTTGGCCAGGATAATCGTTTAAGATTTGGTGATGATAGTAAGAACAAAAACAAAATAGTTAAAAATCCTGATGGCTTTTCAAGTATCTATATAATCTACGATTAATTGATTGGAAACACGTATGTTTACCTACATTTCCAGAATCATGCAAGAAGTGGAACCTTAAAGATCAGCCACAAAAATAATGGTACTTGGTATTTACTTTACTGAAATCTAATTTTCTGACTGTAAGGTATTAATGAAATTCCATTTAATTTTTTTAATAAAAAATTTTATTTAAAATGAAAATTAAAAAAAAAGTTTTTTTTTTTATAAAGGTTAGTATTAACCAATTTTTACGTTATAAATAACTAGTTAGTGCTAACCAATATTTACATTATGACTAACTAGTTAGCATTAACCACTATTTTGGTTATCATTGACTAATAAAAAGCAGCAGAGTAAGCAGTGCAGATATATGTTCCGTAGTCGAGTGGAATTAATTTTGCTCTTAATAAACTAATAGAAACTTTAATCAATATATTGGCAAACATTACCGGTCATATAACTAGTAAAATGACCGGTAGTCTTCTTGTAGGGTTACAGCAAAATGACATTCATATTGAAATAACACTCCGAATCACGTTGAATGGAAGTTGAATGAAGGTTGAAACAACGTGAATTTCATCCGGGTATTTTTCGGTTTTTCAGGACTGGCATTTCTAATACATATCTATCTACCGCCATTTATAAACATTTCATTCACTTTTGCAAATTTTCTATGCTTTTTTTCAAGTTTCAAAACCCAACCGGTTGGAAAATCACCCGTTATTCCGACTCTAATGTACTTTTTTACATCTTAATTTCTAAAAATTTTCAAAAATTAGCAATCGAATTCCTATCTTACTCCACATCGTTATGCTAAACAAAGTACCCATTGTAGCGTACTTAGAAACAATTAACTGCAATATGGAAAATAACAACAACTAAAACTCAGAATTGATTAGAAAATCATCAAAAAATCTCACGATTTGACTATATCGGTCAAATAGATACAGATGTAAAAAAAGAACAATCAGTTAACAACAAAACCTTAAAATTAAATACACAAAAATTATGTATTTTTAACGATTGAATGGCATGATAAGAAACAAAAATATGTATTTCAAAACTCAAATTATTTGAAATCACAAATAAATCCCAGAAATTATTATGAAACTGATTCTTAATTAAGATTTTAGAACATTTTTTTTAACATTGCAGAGAAAAAAATGCAATTTCCAAATCCAAATTGTTATTGAATGTCAGTTATTTTATTTCGAATATATTTTTTTTTTTTGCTTTTCTAACACCTCATTCTATTTGAAATTCAAAATGTTGATTTTTTGTTGTTATTGTTTTGGATGTTTTCATCTTTTAAAGATAAGTCATCAGACAAACAAAATACAATAAAGTTACTTTAGAAGTTGGAAAAAGAAGATGCTTTAGAGAGAAAAGGTCTGAAAACAAAACAACATGCAACAAATCGTCAGTCAAATGAATAAACAAATGAATGAGTGGATGAGTAGTTTAGTTACTCGTATTCGAATTAACCAGGTAAACAATATTTGCAAATGTTAAACTAAAAAAAAAAAACAGAGTTTGCATTTCGGTATCAAATCTGTTGCTCACTGTATGTCACTGGCTGGCTGACTATTTGCAGCCTCCATCTGATTGTATTTGAGATGTTAAGCGGCGTCCGTCCGCCTGTTTGTCTCGGCCGACTGTGTATCATTATCATTTACTATAGTAAACAACATTATGAACATCTTCAACATCATCATCATCTTCTTCTTCATTCATTCATTCGAGCTGAGTTTGTCTTTGCATTTAAAATAATTTAAAACAAAAATACCTTTGACCTATAGCAAGGTATACGTTACAAACGTTACACGTTTCTGCGATGATGCGATTTTAAACAAGAGACTCCAACTCAGAATTCATATAAAAGACTTCTGTAGCAAACAATTGCTTTCAGTTAAATACTTAAAGCGTTTGACGAATAAACGGTGGGAGATCTTGTCTAAAACGGTAGGAAATTTTAAGCAAATCAAAAGGAAAAGTAACGTGAAACGTAACTTCGGGAAAAAAGAATACAATGTCGGCTTTATCTTGGAAGTTTGTGGCGGTATTATTGTGTGCGTATATTATTGTGGCATATGCGCGACCTCAAGCTCCTGAACAACCTGAACCGGTAAACAAATACATATTTTAGATATTTGCTATTGAATAAATTCCCTAAACAGTAAACTGATAAATGCAATTTTAATGCAAATTCGCAAAGATTAAATTCATTTATTAATGAAATTAAATGATTAAATGAAAAACTTAGAAACGAAAGGATTTTTTACGAAACCAAATATGTATATAGAAACAGTGTAACGAAATATTAAAAATTAATAATAACAAAAGAGTTGGCTTAATACAGATAAAAGTGTTAAAAATAAAATACTTTAAGTTTGAAGTCCTTCAAAATTTTACTAATTTCGAAATTATTGAACTTTATCGAACTTTTAACGGTTCAAAGAATAACGGTATAAAAACAATTGTTAAGGATTATTAATTTGTTGAAGGATTATAAATTAAATAATAGTTTTAAATAAGAGTTGAATGAACCAATAGAAAAAAAATTATCTGCCATGTTCTGGAAATCGAATTCGAGTGAAATTGAAATTGAACGAATTTTCAAAACCATCCTGTTTTAAAGGTTCATAAAAATATTCCGGTTTACATCCGCCATACTTTGAGTACCACTTATATATTTTAGAAGTACTCTAAAAATCATGAAAAACTACGGCCACTTTAAAAAATCGAACTGAAATTGTTCTTCGATTTCAATTATAACCGAAAAAATTCGAAATTTTATTTCAAAAAGTAAATCATAAAATCTTTCAATATTTTTATTGCAAAACGGATTGTTTTTCTTAAAAAGTTTCTGTCTAATTATCTTTCAAAAATTTCTAATTTTAATTATAAAAGCTTTCCAGTATCCTAAAGCTTTAATAAGACTTTATGTGCTTTGATGATCAGGCATGACTTGGATTTTTATAGCAGAAGGGTACATCCAAGGCATGACTGTTTCCTCAATCAAAAAACCCATAACCAAAATTCGAGTCATTAAAAAAAAATTTTTATACACAAAATACTTAAAAAAATATCTATTTGAATGTAGATTTTTTAATTTAAGAGTAATTCGAAACTTTTCGATCTTATATAGAACAAAATTAAATTATATATTTTATTTTAAAGTGAAATTTTTGTAATAAAAATTATATTTTTTGCCAGATTTTGTGATGATCAGTTGATAGTTTAGCACAGGCCACATATAAACCCCAATCTCCGAAAACACTGTAGTACGGTTTAAATCGAAACATAATTAAATTGCTATAAAATTTGGTGTATCATAATACTTAAAACACTCCAACAAATTTCCTAAAATCGGCCTATAACTTATCATAGGCCGCATAAAAATCCCGCTCTCGGACCGAAACAAATAATTCTTTTAAAGTAGAAAATATATAAGCAAATAACCAAAATTCCTTAAATTTTTAACTTGTAAATATCTAATTTTTCCCCATAAACCTTTAATTTCTGAAGTCTCCATACCTTTAGTAAACTTAGTGGAATACTGGTAGTTAAAATGAACTAATTCGGTTTTTAAATGACCAAGTAATTGAGAAGTCAGTACGTTTATCTTCCCAAAATAATGGTTTTGGTACAATATCGCTCGAATCATATCAGTTAGGAGGACTAAATTTAGATCAGGGGGCAAATTATGGCATTCGTGATCGAATACTTTTGCGATTCGAAAGCACTTTAATTCAGTCGATACTGAAAGAATCGTAATTATTTTTTTAGTTTTGTGAAAACTCAAATAAATTCTTTACACCACTAAAAAAAAATATTTCGATCCGTTCAGTATGGACAGAAAGAATTAGAAATAAAACTGCTTTCGAATCAAAAAAGTATTCGATCACGAATGCCATAATTTGCCCCCAGATTTTTCTTAAAAGCAAAAAGTATTCCAAATTAATCTAATTGCTCCATTATTTCACATGACCCCGATACAAGTGTCCTCCTGTTTTTTAGTTATCTATAAAGAACATGGCCGATTGTCCAAAGCGCCGCCTAATGTCCAACATATTCCAATATTTCGGTGAGATTTACTTGATATTAATTACGCACCATATAGTTATTGGTCTATCATTGTCCTTTCGAATGGAAAATCGTACCAAAAAAAGAGAAAATTATATTAACCAAACTATCTTCACATAGAGCAAATACAAATGTCCTACTAGAATAAGATTTTAGCATGTTAATCTTTGTTTTTTCTTCTGCTTCACTTAACTCCTTGTGGAGCATAGGGAGTCTACTTGTCGAGGTTTCTTAAATACTTTCCAACAAGAAGTACTCCCTACCAGACAAGTGGAGCTTGCCACCGAAGCAGGAGGATTTGACAAACGTTTGTTTTCTTCTAGGTAACTTATCCTTTCCTATGTGCTTTTTTTCATGTTTTTTCTGTTTGACATACTTGCCAGGGCTCCTTTAATGCTTGTAAGCAAAAAGAAGAGGTCAGTGGAGTCTGACACTCCTTGTTTGGCGGAGCACAGGCGTAGACTTTCTGGAAGCTTGCAGTTGGTCCCGTTGATTATTGAAAGCTCCTCCTCCACCATCCCTTATGTACTACCCTGCAGATAACGAGACTAGTCCATAGTAAAGTAAAGAGTACTCCAAAACGTCTCCAAATATATGTTTAAAAGGTGGTCGATATAACATTAAGATGTCCTAGGAGTGGACCATATAACCCAGTTTCGTATTACAACCGAGTAGTCTTAAAGCTACTCCTTGTTCATACATACTCCTAGTAGATTAGTTTTAAAACTACTCCATGGTATACTCCAGAAGATTAGTTTTAACTTTGTTTAAAAACGAAAACATTTCGTTTAAAAACGAAGACATGTAGTTTCACTACAACCTCTTTTTAACAATGACATGGTCCATGCTTGCATAACATTGGACCAGTCCAGGAAGTAGTCCATTTGATAAAAATGGATCACGTAGTCCAATATTATCTGCAGGGTATCCTATCATAATTGCGCAATAATATGTCTGTCCCTATTCCCCTTAGTCGAGTTTACCCAAGAACCGATGTGTCGTTGTCCACACTAGCTAATATCATAACGGCTGCTAAAATATCATTGTACGGTGTTAAACTGCCTTGAATGGTCAGAGGTCGTATGTTTCCTTCTTATTTGGTTACACAATTAAGAATTGGTTCTGGACCTTATCAAGTTAAAGACGATTACTCTGTGTGCAGGAGATAAACATGATCCCCAAAATTTACTAAAATATTAACTATATAATTTTTAGTTGGTGTGAACTTGGGGGTTGCTGCGTATTTCGATTCGAAAGAAATCATTTACGAATTCGAACAATTTGTACTGTGTATTACGATTTTTGTAATATGTATTTGTTTCCAATAAACGGACGTTTTTTATACTTTATCGAAAACAAAAAATACCTTTCTTAACAACCCCTCTCTATTACGAACGAAAAGCTTTCATCAAATTTAAAATTTTTTTAAAAATACAACTTCTGCCATCGTTTCGAACGATTACGAAAACCGTACAAATTGTTCGAACTCGTAAATTATTTCTTTCGAATCCAAATACGCAGTTACCCCCTGATCTTAATTTGTATTGTCTTTATTAAATTCAGTTCAATACTTTTTATTTTCTGATATTAGAGCAGTCATTAAAGAATTTAATGGCAATCATTGCCACAATGTTTCAACAATGCGCAGTGGATATTTAATCGCCTGAAAATACTTTTAAAATCTTTAAATAAAAAAGGATGATGGGTCATCCCCGCCCATATGATACCCTACACCACAGTATTTACAGACAACTTTCAAGTTCCCTATTAAGGACCAATGGGCAGTTATGAGGATATCATTCCTTTAAGAGTTATTTGTGTCGAATAGATATTATCTAAATATTAACATCTTTATGAGATTTTCTAGACTTATTAAAGTGTTTTTAGGGACGGGGTTTAAATGAGCCAATTCTGGACCTACCAAAAATTTTGCTATGACATAGTCTGAGTTCATACGGCTCATGTCTTATTGACAAGATTCTTCCTTTTTCTTCTTTGAACATGAATTGGCGTTCAAATGATTCATGTCATGTTGACGACATGTGCTTTTCTGATATTGAAAACAATAAGAAAATTTAACAACGAATGAAAAAGCAAAACGTAAAGACAGTACATGCATCTGTGTACTCGTTTCTTTTCCCCTCGTCCCTCTCGCCTATAAAGTAGCAATCATGTTAATAAGACAAGAGCCGTATGAACACAGACATAGTAGCTATTAACAAAATTATTGCAGCTATATTTTAAATCAATATAACAATATTATATCAATTAAGAAGTTATGGTATTAAAAGCTATTTTTGGGAGCGGTATTTTAGCTATGACCAAGTTATTTAGGTTTAGGTTGCAAATACAGTGGTATCCCGATTTAACGAATACTCAGTTTAACGAATTCGCGATTTAACGTACAGTCATATTTTTTCCATTGAGTACCTTATATTACGAACAAACAGCAAATTTTTGTACTCTATATAACGAATTTTTACAAAATAATTTAAAAAAACAAAATATAATGAATGCAAACATATTTGCATCCATTCTCTTTTGTTTTTGTATACATTTTAACCATATTTTAATAGCGATTTTACTGAAAACAACGAGCTTAGAGAAGTATTTTCTTTTCTTACATAGAAAGCAAAGAAAATACTTGCTCGCCAAAATAAAAATTTGTACGTTACAAAGTCATTTTTATTTTAAAATTTTACGTAATTTTTGTGAAGTTTTTGTACAATTTACAACAAAATGCCCAAAAGAAAACTTAATTCTTAAAGAAAAATTAAACATTATTGACGACTTTGAAAAGGGCCTGCGACTTAGTGCTTAATCTAATAAATATCAGCTGTCAAAGTCATCAATATGCACAATTATAAAATCAAAACGGAAACTTTTGAGCGAAATGGAAATGACTAATTTCGGATCAAAGAATAAAAGGGCATTTAAAACAGGTGAGTTTCCAAGAATGGAAACAGAATTGTTAAATTGGTTTCAAAACAAGAGGAAGGCGAACTTTCCTTTTAGTGATCCTATATTTAAAGCAAAAGCCCTCATTTAATTGCAAATGATATGAAGTATTTATTTTTTGTTTGTGTTATGAATGGAAATAAACGAATTTACTTTGTTTTATTAAAATATTATTGTTTTATTATTAAAAATGTATTAAACAAAACTTCGGGATTTAACGAATTTTTCGATATAACGAAAGAGCCTGACAATATATAATTCGTAAAACCGGGATACCACTGTATATATTTTTGGGCCAAATTTCATTTTAATGCCAACACAATAAGATATTTTATATCTCTATTCCGGAAAGAATTTTGTATGAGGACTATGTAAACTTATAACTTGTCCTTATGACAATCAAATTTGCGACCTGTACGTTGTGCACAAAGTTTACATCAACGTACAACCAGCCAGCTGGTCGGAGGATATCGTCGATTTAGAATGGTATTCTGAGTGGTGGGTCTAAACCAGTGGTGTCAATTATAATTGTGTTGGTGAGATTACTTTTATCTCTTAGATTCCCAGCGGGTGAAATGTGCGGTTGCGAGGCCTATTGTGAGGCCTAATTACTGATCTTTTCTAAAGAATACAGACATAAAACAAAACAGAAACAAGATAATAAACAAAATTTTGACATCCAACAATGATAAAGTTAACAAAAAAAGTTATCAGCAGGGCTTTTAAGACCACCTGTAATAAATTCGCCTTGCACAACTATTAATATATTATTTATGTTTAGAGGCCTCAAAACAGGCCTTGCGATATTTCCCGCTGAATGAGAGTGTTTCTCAGTAAACAATTATATTTTACGCTCGCAAAATAAAAGAGCGTAAGCGTACATGTGAATTAATTTCCACAATTGTGTATGGCGCTGACATCCCTGGTATAAACCCAATATATGTATGTATATGGTGGTGTGGATATAAATAGAAAATCCATCTGTTAACCAAAATTTAAAGGATTTTTTGGTGCCGCTGCAAAAGAACTTTTAAGCATTTGCAAGAAAAATATGCTTCAAAAAAGTGGAATATGCACTATAAACTTAAAAAAAATGCTTCAGAAATGCTCTTTTGACGTAGTTATTCTGCAAAGTGTAAAATTTGCACTAACAAATCGTGTTAAGAATTCATAAAAAGCTTTAAAACAAATAATTATATTATTTTTTTTCCACTTGTCGCATAAGGAAAAACATGCAATTGCGCATTAACGGTTTCCCTAAATATGACCTTAGAAGATTTGACATTTATTCAAAAGGGCACTTGATTTAAGCTGCAAAATAAAAAAAAAAAAGACACAACATCTTCAATGTCAATTTTCAACACTATTTTTGTTTTTTTTTTATAAAGTTGTTAGTTAATTATAAACTTTTTTCTCGTATAAATATTAATGAGCTAAAAAATTAAATAAATTAAACATTATATAGTTTTACATTTAAATAAAGTGTATAAAATATGTACAGATAAATGACTTTTCACATTATCATTATAACTATCGTATGATAATAAATCAAAATCTTTGCATGTACAATTTTAATTTGAAACTGTTTTTTTTGGAATTTTGTAAATTTTATTATTTAATTTTATTAAAAAAAAAGGGGATTCAATACTGTTGTATTTAAATTTTAAAATAATAATTTTGCTTTCAAACGCTGAACAACCGAAAACCTATTTGAAAAGTGAGGTTAATGAGAAATTAAGAAAAAATGAACTAAAAAGGAAGTGAATTGCATTTAAAAGAAAATTTATGATTCTAAAATTTGTTTAGAATTTTATAAACTTCGTGTGAAACGTAATTGAGAAAAAGTTAATTATAGAAAGATGAAGTACGTGAACTTGAAATAACATTTAATTATTTGTTAATTAATGCTTTTGATTAATATTTGCTTTGAAAATCATGTTTTAAACTAAACAATTTATTTGAGTTTATTCAAATATTTAAATTAATTTAATGTGTACACAAATATAGATATAAATTATAAAAAAAAAAAAACACTTTCAAACAGCAAGTTCTGAGCAAGGCGAATTCCTGTTTCAGATTCCGGAGGTAAAAAAGTTCGTACAACAATAAAAGACAAATATGTAATTGTTATTTTTGCTTTAGATGGTAGAAACGTCTTAAAAAAATAATCAATTTTTGACATTAGTATCTCAAAAGGGCACCATACACTATCAAAATTACTCATCAAGCGCAATGGTCGAAATAAACGGCTTGTTCCTTGATAAAAACTCTTTAATTCGGAAAATTCCCATACATTTTGGTTCCCTGGCTAATTGGTAACTTGTTTGTAATTTAAAGTCTGAGAAGACCTTTCTAAATCATACTTACTCGTAAACAACCTTTTATAATTCGTAATAAAAACCAATTTGTTTTGAAAAAAACACAAAGGCAAAGTTTTTACGAGTTTGTTTACAATTGCAGTTAGATTTTTTCTGGAATTTTTTTTCTTGAGATGAGTTTGTTCCTAGTTTTAATGAGTGAGTGTGATGCAAAAATGACAAAGAAAACACGCATAGTTTTTTGCAATTTATCTCATTAAATTCAATACCCTCTAAGGCCCGTTTTCACAACAAAGCGATAGCTAAAGGTAGAATTTTACCGGCCTTATAAAAAGTGTTCCATTATTAGAATTTTACTTTAACGTAGCAAGTAGTATGAGCCTTTACTACTAGTTTTATCGCTCACTTTAGGTTAAAGTAAAGTTTTTACAACGGAACACTTTTTATAAGGCCGGTTAAAGTGTACTTTTAGTTATCGGTAAGTTGTGAAAATGGGCCTAAATCGTTTTTTTTTTATTAATTTTAACCTTATTAAATTGAAATCTAATTCGTAGAAAGTAGTCGGTCCCTTCGATTACGAATTATCGGAGTTTTACTGTATTAGTGAAAATGGGTTTGGTTGTGTGACACCGGCAACGCTTGATGGAAAATCAAACCAATTTAGATATTTATTCTAGCACACCTACACGAGTGAATTCGCCTTGATTTCAAGAATTTTGATATTCATTGATCGCCTTGACCCCTTAACATCTCCCATCTTCTCCCTCTTACTGATAAACATAATTGTTATTCAAGAAAACTTGGTTTGTGTAAATAAATGAACAAGGCGAGTTTATGTATCTGGTATCGGTAATGATGTTTTTATACTCACACCACAATAATGGAGAGGGTATTATGCATTTGTGCTGATGTTTGTAACACCTTAAAGTATACCGATCGGCTCATAATCGCTTTCTGAGTCGAATTAACGATGTCCGTCCGGCTGGCTGACTGCCCATGTTAACCTTGTCCTCAAAGTACAGGTCGCAATTTCGGAGATAGTTTGATGAAATTTGGTACATAGGTCCTTATTGGCATAGCCCCCACGCAAGCTTCTTTCCGGAATAGGGTCTTTGTGCCCATAGTTATGTTGGTACTTAGTTTAAATTTGGTCCTTACTTATTTTATTGCAATCAAAATAATCTTACCAAATTTTATTGGAATCGGTCCATATTTGACCACAGCTCCCATAAAAATACTATTCCCGAAAATAGCTTTTAATACCACAACTTCCTTATAAATGTTGGTCATGACAATTTCCAAAATTAACAATAGGTCCCACATAAACCCCCATCCGAAAATCTTATATGGATGAAGATATCTAAATAATAATCTCCACAAAGAAATTTTACATGAATCTTAACCACATAACATAATCTTAACCATATAATAATAGCCCATGGGTCCCAAATAGGGTACACTTACAAAAATTCTTTTTATATTCTGTTATTGTTGCTTTAAGCCTAGTACTCTGTTCGAACCTGCGAAAAATGTTGAGCAACATTGATTATTTCACACGAAAATTTTGTCATGTATCAATGTTATCTATCCTGCAAGTATGCAACATTATTTTTGAATGTAAGCAAAAACCATAGATGGGGGTAGTACAATAAAGGTTGACTTAAATCAACATTGCACTCTCACTAAAGGCCAGTTTACATGGTAATACAATGTATTACGACTTTGTAGAATCAAAATATTATGAAATTCTCTCCGTGTTTAAAAGAAAAAAAATAAAAATCTTTTGTAAGTATAGTTCATGTTTACACGGATGGTAAAAGTAAAATCCAAAATAATAACAAAAAATCAGATGGTTGCAGTTTTAAATATTTACAAAAACAACATGAAAATTTCCTGAGTTGATTTTAGTTGTTTTTGTAATCGTAAAAAAATGCTATCACCTTCAATATACTCTGTTAAAATACACCTCTGGTGTGATGAGAATACATAAGTTTCTAAAATGATTTAGAAAAAAATCATTTACCGACCGCTTGTCAGATTTTGTATCCGTATTCTCTCTTACTCAATACATTTTCCTTTTACATGATAAGATTTTTCTCATTCTACATAATCTTTCGACATGTCGTAATACATTGTATTACCGTGTAAACTGGCCTTAAATAAAACGGCAATAAATTATTTTTTACAAATTTGTACCTTGCAATCAAAAAGTTGTACGAAAACATAATATCACTAAAATTTAAAAAAATTTAATTTTGTACTTGCATTTTTGATTTTTCCGATGATATGCCTAATCATAGAAAATTAAACTAAATGAAATTCTGTCAATAACGTAATAATTCTTGGATTGAATCATGCAAACACAAGTTTTGTATTTTAAATTGTGTGCAAAATTTTTAGTCAAATAAGTGAAAAAAAAAATTGCAATAAACATATGATTGCTTGATTTTAAATCAAACTATTTTTTTTATCACAAAATGTTTTAACATTATAGTCACTTATGTGTAGTAAGATTGAAAATTTTTAGTTCGTCACTTAACATTAACAAAATTATTACAAACATTTTAAACAAGTGCACTACCCCCATCTATGACAAAACCATGTGTTTTGAAAAATGTCATAAAAAAAAGTAAAACAATTTTATTTTAATTATTTTCTATAGTAAAAACCAAAAAATTTCATTTGATTGTTAATTTTTGCACTTTTCTACATTTTTATTTCTGAAACGCTTGTTATAAACTCCACTTTACAAAATCAAAATAAAAAATTACAAAAAATTATTAGTTATTGCTTAAAATTCCGTGCGAAATAAAAGGAGCTGCACTTATTTCGCACGAAAAATAAAAATTTTGCTAGAAACATTTCGCATGTTTTTCGTATATAAACAGAGTACAACTCTTTCAACATTTTTTCGTTTGTATTTCACAGAATTTTTTTTTATATTGAGTTTGAAAACATTTCGCACGAAATACTGAACAGAGTACCAGGCTTTAGTTGGTCAATTAGGCAAAAATAAATAAGTACAGTTTTTCATATAATTTTATTTGCATTGAACAACGAATTTTAAACATAAATTGATATTTAAATAATTGGTGAAATCGGCCTTTAGTATGAACAAAAGAAGCTCGGTAGCTGTGTTATTTCCGCCACCTGATATATGAATTCGCCTGGTTAATCATAATATATAAATTAATTTCCTCTTTCTCCTTAACAGTATGAATATCAATATGAAGTCAAAGATCCCGAAAAGGAATTATTTTTCAACAAAAATGAAGCTGGTGATGCACAAGGAAAAGTAAGTGAAGCCATGGTTTAACAAAAGATATCATAACAATAAGAAATAATTGTAATAACTCTACTATTTTCATCTATCTTAACCAATAGGTATCTGGTCAGTATTCCGTTTGGTTACCCGATGGTAGATTAATGACTGTTGCTTATACTGTGGAAGGTGAAAATGGTTTTGTGCCAAAGGTCACTTTTGACACCAACAATCCATTGGGCTAAATATAATACAACAACAATGAATCAGGGAGCAAACAACAACAAAAATTAAATAAAATGAAAAGAAAATTTTGAAAATCTTATAAAAAAAAAATGGAAATTTTAGAAAAATTAACCAACAAAAGAAAGAAAATACTTCCTTAATTACTTTAAACCTTCTCATTTTTTAAACAAAATAAATCAACAACACACACTCGTAATAATATTAAGCATTTTCTCTACTTTTTGGCAAACAGCAAAAATCAAAAAAATAATTAGTTAAAAAATTTTTTTTTTTTGTTTTAATTTTTTTGGTTAAATACGTTTTCTGTTTTAATCAAAAATCTCGTTACTAGATTTATTACAATTTATTCATTCATTTGTGTATGTATATTTTTTAAACAGATACTCAATATTTTATAGTTTTTAAGATGTTTTTTTTTATTAATATGTATTTACTTTTATTATTTGTAAATAAGTCTTATTCAATTGTATTGTATTTACTCCTACTTTGTAAAGTCACAAATAGAAAAAAAAAACAAAATAAATTTAATAAAAGTATGTGTATCAACCTGATGTGTAGGATCAAACAACTTCTACGTCGTCTTCTTTGCTTTTTATCCACTTTTAAATGAAATTATTATTTGTTTTTATTATTCTATTGTATTTTATTGTATTGTATGTGAACATATATTCTCAAATATTATTCAAATATTTATTATTTTATTTTTCTGGTATTTTAAAAGTAAAAGTAATAAAACTACTTAAAAAATTAAAAGAGTTTTAATTTTATAATCTTAAAATTTCAAAGGATACTTGACCAAGTTCTGGAAATTGAATACGAATGAAATTCAAATTACAAAAACTACCAAATAAATTTGCCAGGGGCCTTAATCTGGTAATCATAATCGAGTACTTTCTCGATTCGAAAGCAATTTTTTTTCTAATTCTTTCAGTCGATACTGAACGAATCGAAATTTTTTTTCAATATTGTGAAACTCAAATTAATGCAGTACAACACTGAAAAAATAATTTCGATTCGATCAGTATTGACTGAAATAATTAGAAATTTAATTGCTTTCGAATCGAGAAAGTACTCGATCACGACTGCCAGAATCAGGCCCCAAAACTACTTACTTCTAAAAGCAGGAAAAACTACAGTCCAAAAAAAATTAATCTTTAACGGCCTTATGACAAAAAATTAATGTGTGCTTAAAGTGGCCCTGGAGATGGGCGACAGGTCGATCTGGATCGTCTCGGGCTCGTCCGTGGCTAAGTAGCCAAAGCAGGCTCCATGGGCACCCCGATGGTTACCTGTGCTGATGCACACCACATCACGTGGGGCAGTTCCGACACCAACACTAGAGGTCAGTCGCTATTTTCCATTATCTGTAATAGTAATTTGGAAATAGAAAAAATATAGGCAGGCTAATTGGCAGGAGGTTTTCGATCACTCTGACTTAATAAGCAATTGGGCGCTCTCTAATGACTGTTCCTTTTCGGACCACAGATATGTTGAGTTTCAATTAGGTTTACGCCCCTTGGGGGTGTGTACTTTAATAAATAAGAGAAGAACGAAGTGGGGCTATCAGGCTAGTCTGCTCTCAAACTCTTTGTGTTCGTTCCCTCTCATTAGTGGCGTTACGGAGGCTGAGCAGTGGACTTCCTATTCAGGCAATGGCACTGGCCTGCACGCCAGCGGTTTGAAAGGGGGGGGGGGGGGTAAGACACCATGGCGGAGCCCTGAGGTTACACAGTTTATTCAATATGGTTATTCAATATGGCTAAGCGTCTGGGAAACTGGGCGGAGTATAAGTCGGCATTGAATAGTTTTAAGAATTTAGTTAGATCGGCAAAACGGAATGCCTGGAGGAGCTTCTGCTCCGTGGAAGGCTCCTCGAAAACAAACCAGTTGCGCAAAATATTGGAAAATAACTGGAAAAAATAAAACGATAGTATTTAAATTTCTATTTTGTAATACTTATGTATGTGGTTGGGGAGCCATTAAATTTAATTAGAAATTACATATTGTACCTATATTTATAAACATTTATATAAAATTGTATTTGTAATCATGGATAGATGTCCCCAGTAATACATGTATAATTGGCCTTATAGACTTTCTTTGTATTAAAGGAATGGAATAAATAAATAAATAAAATATTAGCTTCTTGCCGGTCTGTCCCTAGCTACATTTAGAAAACTAATGGTAGCTAGACTACGAATAGTCAGGATACGCTGGAGGTGCTTATTGACACACACTTTCCTGGTAAAGAGCATTTGCTTATCAGAGCCTGGACCCGTATCCCTTTCTTTGTGCTATGACGGGCTCAATTGGGCGATAAGGAGCTTTGACTCCTTTAAGGCATCTGGCCCGGTCGGTATCATTCCGGCCGACCTTCAGAAGAATACAGACCTTATAATTCCTTGGCTGTCCGCTATTTACACGGAATGTATTAGATTCTCGTACGTTCCTATTCGATGGACTAAATGTAGGGTGGTTTTCAATCCAAATGCAGGGAAAACATCCCACACCAAGCATAAGGACTACAGGCCAATCAGCCTGTCGTCATTTCTTCTCAAGACCTTTGGGATAGTCATTGATATTTATCTGAGGATGTCAATTCCCAGACATTTCTCTCTTCATCGAAGCATGCCTACACCAAGGACAAGTTTGTTGATACGGCGCTTCACTCACTAGTCGGCTTTATTGAGAAATGTCCTTGAATTTCCGAAATACTCGCTTGTAGCCTTTCTGGACATTGAGGGAGCTTTTAATGATGTCAGATCCAACTCCATCTTGGAGTCGTTGAGGAATTTGAGTGCTGACAATGTGAATTGAAAATTTATTGGTAATCTACTCGACAGCAGGATCAATGAATCCACGATGGGTGCTACCAATGTTTGAAGATTTGTGCACAGGGGCACCACGCAAGGTGGGGTGCTGTCCCCTCTACTACGGAACTTGACGATAAACACTTTGTTGAGTTGATGACGTGGCGGTGGCGATCATGGGTAAACACCCGGACACATTGTCCCGTTGTAAGGAATCTGCATTGCAGATTCTAAGCTCTTGGAGCATCTCCTGTGGACTTCAATCAACAGAAAACTGAGTTAATACTCTTCACCAGGAAGTACAAGTTAACTATGTTGAACTGGCTGCCAGTTAAAATCATGGCGCAACAGTAGGCCCTAACTTCCGCGATTAGGCTGGGGGCGATGGACCTATGGTCTACGCGGAACCACGGTTATGCCAGGGTCACGCTGCACGCATCATATGACCTGGCGGAGCTGGACTTTTTCGTTACTTTGTTCACAGTTCATGATGATGAGCTGTTCGATAACTCGCTATCTCTGGAATCGGCCTTAATAGGCTTTTTACACTGATCAACATCTAACATCTACCATCAATTTGCGAAGATGTTAACATCTTTCCATAAGAAATACATAGGGCTAAAAACCATCATCTTTATAGCCTTTTTACACTGATCAACATTAAACATCTACCATCCAAGATGTAGAACATCTGAAACACTCGTTTACATTGCTCACATCTAACATCAACCATCAAACAAAAATGTTACCATTTTTGAAAAAAAGGATTTTTTTAAATAAAAAATGTTTTTTTCTCACAAAAGTTGCAAAATTTAAAAAGAAAACAAAAAAATTTATTTGAAGTTAAATTTGTTTCAAAATATAAAAAATACTAAACAATAAAACATAGCAATAAAAAATAAAACTTTACAAATGGTAACACTGCTTTCAAAACCAACTTATTTTTGTCAGTGATGCCACAATAATAATATAACTTATTGCCACTTTTCTAGTGATGACACTAAAATAATCGAAAGATGTAGAATGGAATAAAATGAGATAGGAACATCTTTTAAAGATGTTGAAATATGTTGGTTTTCAGCCCTATATATTTCTTATGGAAAGATGTTAACATCTTCGCAAATTGTGGCAAATTGATGGTAGATGTTAGATGTTTATCAGTGTAAAAAGGCTATTACAAGCTGTTTCTATCTCATTTTATTCCATTCTACATCTTTCGATTTTTTTAGTGTCATCACTAGAAAAGTGGCAATAATTTCTATTATTATTGTGGCATCACTGACAAAAAAAAAGTTTGTTTTGATAGCAGCGTTACCATTTGTCAAGTTTTTTTTTATTGCAATGTTTTTTAGTTAAGTATTTTTGATATTTTTAAACAAATTAAACTTGAAATACATTTCTGTGTTTTCTTTTTAAATTTTGGCACTTTTGTAGAAAAAAACACTTTTTATTTTACAAATTTTTTTTTTCAAAAATGGTGACATTTTTGTTTGTTGGTAGATGTTAGATGTGAGCAATGTAAACGAGTGTTTCAGATTTTCTACATCATTGATGGTAGATGTTAGATGTTGATCAGTGTAAAAAGGCTATAAGGGTCTATACTGACTATACTGATTCAGGATGGGCAGTAGAGTAGGTGGAGGTTTCTTCATCGAAGAATTGGGCATTGGGGTATCTTTTAGGCTGCCAGATGTCAGTAGTGTACTGCAGGCGGAAATCTCTGCCATAAGGCAGAAGGACAGCAAGGCTGCCATTGCAGCTCTGGCTGGTGTCTTCACGACATCTATGTTAACAGTGGAATGCCGGATGTCTCTAAATGAGATCGCGGAACATTCCAGGGTAACGCTGACATGGGAACCAGGGCACAGTGAATGCCTGGGTAAACAAACTGCGGACGGTATGGCCAAGCAGAGCTGTCTCTTGAACGACATGTTCGTCGACAACCTGCTCGGCATTTCAATGGCCCGCTGTAATACTTTCGTCAGACGAAAGTCGTACAGAAGTGTTCAGGGGAGATGGCAGGGGGAGCATATCTGACTCATGCGAGGAGAATGGATCTTGATTATAATGACTACTGTAAAAGGTGTCACGATGCCTTCCCCGGTCTGGGGGACATCAGGTTTAGGGATTTTGTGAGACCGGAATTGCTATGTCTGGACGATATGTCCCTGGGGAATAGTCTGGTGAATACTGGCTGACTCTTGTTACTGGCTAAGGGCATCACAAAGGGACCGCTATAAGAACCCAAGTGAGCCGTCGTCGTAACGGCAACCCATTGAAGCTTACTAAACAAAAGTTTTCGTTACACTTCAAGTCCACATTTTTTTTTCTAGAACGTGGCTTACTAGCTCGAACTTGATACGAACAAAAAATGTCAATCCGCCTCCATAAACAATTTATAGTTTTGTTACAAAAACTAAAATAAATGATGGGGGAATGCACAGGTTGTCAAATTTCTTGAAGATCTTTTCATAATTTACCAAACGCCTCATATAAAGCCCACTCTCGGAAAACACATAAGTACGCCTAAAGTAACGAACATTTCTATTGTAATAAAAAAGTTATAGTTTTATACATAAGACTAGATATCATACTGTCAATTTTCGTTAAGATCGGTTAAAAATTTATCATACGCCCCATATAAAGCCCATTCTTGGAAATACTTTAGTACGCCTGAAATAGTTAGAAATATTGTTATTTTAGTGAAATTTGATCTGTCAGCGTTTCATAGCAGCAAAAAAAAAACTACCAAATTTCACGAAGAAATTTGCAAAATTACCCATATGCCCCATATAAAGCTTAGTGCCGGTTCACACACGTCAAGTTTGACTCGTCAAGTCTTGAGCTTTTAGGAGAGAAGGGAAAAGAGGATGCCATATATTTTCCCCTCTCTCCTAAAAACTCAAGACTTGACGAGTTAAACTTGACGTGTGTGAACCGGCACTTACTCTCGGAAAACACATTAGTACGTCTAAAAACCGTAACGATTAATGCGATTGTGGTAAAATTTGTTGTGCCATTGTTAATAAGATAAAAAATCACACAGTCAAATTTCGTGAATAAGTGCCCACAATTTTTCATAGGTCACATATAAAGCGAACTCTGTGCGACAGGGAGGTAAAGCCCCCTATGTTACTACTATGGTGTGATACGGGAGAAATTCCGTGGTGACGTTAACCGATCCTGGGGGGGCAGAATGGATTGCATGGTGTCTAGGACACAATGGTCCAGATTGCACGCGGGAGCAACCGGAATTCTACTGGGATTGGATAAGGATGGTCTTAGAACACTTATAGGGTTCTTGACGGGTCATTGTCCTGTTAGGGCTTTTAAGGGCAAATGGGACAATACCATACCTGACTTATGCAGGTTATGCGATGATTCTGAGGAGCTGGAGACGATCGAGCATGTACTGTGCCACTGTCCTAGGATGCGAGGTTTCAGACAGAAATGACTAGCGGATAGATTTCACGGCGAACTGGGGTGCATCGCTGGACGTAATCCGGCTGATCTACTGGCGTTTTTCAGGGAAATAGTGCGGTTGTTTCTGCTGAGGGGAGTGTAGAGATGGTAATAGTTCTACGTGGTACCTACTAACTTTCTTAATTCTATCCACCTCTTATTTCTTTTCTTTACTTTTCTCTTTCTCTAACTTTTTCATTGATGGGATTCACAATGGACCTCATTGGTCTCCGAGTGAAAGTGTGCCCTTGGGCACATAACCGTTCTTAACCTAAATTAACCTTACCTAACCATGGTATAATTTGGCCCAATCAGGCTTTATACGGACAGAAATACCACCATTCAATTTTGTGATAATCGATTCATAATTTACCATAGGTTCCATATAAAAAAATGCTTCTCTTTGGAAATGTATAAAACGCTAAAACAAATTTCACTTTTGTATTGAAATTTGGTAAACTTCTGAATATTTTAACGGCCAGCTTTTTTAAACGCAACCGTTTAGAATTTTACAATGTTTGCCTTTAAATAATAACGATAAAGACGCGCGCTTTTATGTATGGAAGTTGCTCATTTAAATTTTTTCCACATATGTCTCAAAGTGCACCGAAAAAGTTATCGATGCGTTCACAATAAGAAAACCGGATCTCGTTAAGCTTGATGATACATTTTTGACTTTGAATCCAAAGCGTTATGATTTTTTGAAATGAAGCGCATTCGAAAAATGTTTTATAAAAATCATCACAAAATTAGAATTAATTTAAACGGTATAAAAATATACAGAAATATCAGGAATTTCATTGAAGTGTATTTTTCAGATACAATTTAAATACCGATCTAAAAATGGATCTGTTACCAACAAAAGCCTGGAATTTCAAAAAATCACCAACATTTAAATAAAAATCTGCATTTTGAACGTGCAATTGTGGAAAAAAGATCACTAAAGTATATTCATAAATATCTTAATTATATGAAAAGAAAAACCTAGAAAGTTTTGAAATACTTTTTGGAAATCACAAATCTACTAGGAATCCTCTTTACTTTATATGATCTTATAAGTCCGAGTTTAGACGAACGAACATTGGAAGAAAAACATCTGGAATTCTCTTTTGTTTTTACATTCACGGTCACACATTCGCGAAACATAGTTCCGGAAACATTGTGTCACTATTGTTGCTTTTATGTCGCAAAGCAAAGTATATTTCAACAAAGAAAATGTGAACAAAGCGTGTCGCCGAGTACAGAACATAAAAACCATACTGTCTTCCCCACTCGTAATATGCTATCAAACTAAATGTTTCCCTTCTGAATGTTTCCCAGTCTAAATTTTTGTGTGCTAAACATCTTCTCAATAGATACAATTCGACGTTCTATTGTACACTTAAATGAAAAATTTTTAAAATGTTCGCGTACTATCACATCGAACAAATCACAAGAACCCAACAAACAAGCAGGTTTGATTTCAAATTGATAATGATTTGAAACTTGCTCTCAAACGTTATTCCACAAGTGTTGATTTTAATACCATGTGGAACATAATTTTTATTGTGTATAGAAAATATTTCTGGAAAATATTGAACTATTAAAGTATAAAAGCTTTTGAGGATTGTAATTTGACACACACATATACACATTCGAATAATATCAAAAATTTAAAAAAAAATATATTATTTTTTAATTTAAATTTATTTTTTATTTTAATAAACTGAGAGAAAAACATACGGCACCATAGCCAAAAGATGAAATACATAATGTTTTTTTCCGTCCTCTAATTCTTGAAACGACGAAATTGGCTCTCTTTTATTTTGAGGACTGTAGCACCGCGATCATACAACAAACTTTTAATTCCGAAATGGTCCGTTTTATTTTTTTTAATTCGTATTCTTAAGCATTGTAATTATTCAAAAATAATTTTTATTTCTTACAAGAAATAAATCGTTCACTTGTTAAACACATTTAACCACGAATTAAAAATTTATTAGATTGATATACGAAACATTTATTGTTCGCTCTAGTTTTGCCAAGTATAGTTTTGATTTGAATTTAACGTTTGATACTTATTTGAAATCAAATTGATAAAACATTTGATGTCAAATGCTTATTTTCAAATCTTTATCAGTTTTAATTTTAAGTTAAAATCAAACATTTGAAAAACGTTTGAGAATTGTGTTTGATGTCAAATGATAATTTCCTCTCATATCAAAGATTTGACTTCGTGTTTTTTGGGAAATTAAAAATTTTCAATTACTTGTGATTTGTGCGCGCCCGGCCCCATTAACAATCAACAAGACGTCGAACACGCAGAAATCACAAGCACAAATTACTAGTCTGTGGCCAGCATTAAGCAAAACGTCATATCAAAACAATGATCTCTCAGTAACAAAATATCTATATGTAATTTAATTTAATTGTTCTAAAAATCTCTTCTGTCTTGATATCTCTTTGACTTTGTTTATGTTTTTTCTAACACGGTATTTATTTGCATGTGTGTTGGTTGTATTGTTAACAAACCAAATAATTACACAAGGGAACAAAATTTATCTTTTTTGATATGATTGGAAGTTTGATCTAATCTCCAGTTTTCTCCATCAGCTTGCCTTTTTTTGTTACAGGTACTAATCGTATTAATGATTTTTTTCAAAAATTTAAAAGTTAAAAAAATCATTACTGTACTCTTCATTAAGCGATTTGGAATTTTTTAATTTTATTGCTAGCGTTAAAAAACAACTAAATTTTTATATGGCTGCTTACGCAAGAAAAATTAAAAATTTTTTATTTATTTAATAAATTAAAATTTTGTATTTAAAAAAAAATCATGAAAAGTCCAAGCCGGAAAAAAGTTAAAGACTTATTACTATTACGTAAGTTAATAACCTAAAAAGATAATGAGATATAGATCATACAAATTGATGAACGCGTTTCGCCTTTATTCACAATTACATATGTGAAGGAACCTTATTTTTTAGTGATGGAAAAAACGAGCAGCAGCAAACACACAGATTAAAAAAATTTTATTTTTGTATGGAAATCGCGATTTTTATCAATCCAGTTTTCTCAGTAAATAAAATCAAAACTTGTGCCCCGATTACAATGAAATAAAGCCCAATTGATTCGAAATATATTTAACCAATTGTTTTAAAACAAAAACTGTGATTTTTGTCGAATTTTTTAGAACACAAATTTTTTAAAACCTTTTCTTTAGCTTCACTTCAGAAAATCAAATCTTGTAACGTTAATTTAAATGTTCTTTTTTAAAAAAAGCGTTTCTTAAAAAATTTTTTTTAAATGTTCTTATTTTCCTTTTTAAATTGTTCTTTTTTTTCAAAAATTCAACGATATCTCTGAAACTACTGGGCAAATTAAAAACCAAGTACGGCTTAAAGATATCATTGACGAGTTTTGTATTTTTTATACTATTTATGGTGTATATATGTATGTAGCGGAAGTGCCTTAATTTTGGACATAACGGTTTATTGCGGTTAGAGCTGATAGAAACAAACTAAGTGAAGATTTGGATTCAGCGTACCAAATAACCTTAAAAACAACATACAGTTCCAAATGAACAAAAACCTTGTTCCCTTGTGTTTTTAATGATATGCTTTTTTCAATAAAACTATTTAAAATCATTGTCTAGAGTTTATGACCTCTGAAGTATGTTGGCGAAAACTGGTTATGAAGAAAGAAAGAAAAATTATAGTGCGGCCAAAGAGAAATGCAAGAAATTTAAATATTCTTTAACTAAATTAATATAAAATGTAAGAAAAATTAAGAAAAAAACTGATTTGAGGATTTTGTTTGTTCTTGCTAATAAATTGTATTTTTTTCTTTCTTGAATTTTTAATGGCTGATTAATAAATGTTTATGAAGTTATATGGATTACCTGAAAATACTTACTGTCAATCTCACGATGTCGAAAGAACGCTTTCTTTTGTACAAATACATACATTTGATACAAAAACTAATTTTTGAGAATTTGTTCTTCGCATTTAGTGAAATAGGCAGTGAAGAAAGAAATAAAAAGTATGTTACTGTATTAAACTTAAAACAATGTTTTAAACATACAAACTAATGTGTCATTTGGATAAAAAGTTTAAATAATGGTTTTACTATTTGGATTATAAACAATACTTTACCTTTTTTTTCTTAATAATGTAATTTTTTCCAATTTCAAAACGGTAACACAGCTTCATTCGAACTTTTTTTATATTTAAATTTCAAATTTTCCACTTTTTACTAATTGCTAAATTCGCCGGGTATTTTCAGTTGCTATAATTTCTTTTAAGCCCTTAAAAATCTATATATCAATAGTCGCTCAACTAATTTAAGTCCAAGCTTAACGAGATTCTCTTTTAGAATTAAAATTATACTATCTACGATTTTTACTTGTGTTGTGCGTATTACGATAATTCATTAATTTCCCTATATAATTATCATGATTTACAATGGTAGCCAAGAGACCACGATCATTGACGGGCGACTCATCTGGCCCGTAGTTAATTAATTCATTTTCTAGGTTGGTCATGGTACCTCCCAGAGCCCTTAAAATTGCATCACCCGCACAAATATCCCACTTCTTAATTTTAGTTGAATGTAAATAGGCGGTAGCATTATTGGCTACAACTTGTAGGACTTTATAACCAGCTCCAGCTGCTGTTAGAATATTGGATTTTTCTCCAAATACTGAACGTGTCAAGTCTTTGGCATCACCTGCATGCGATCGCGATACTGTAATGATAGGATTATCAAGATTGACAGTGTCGGGGTGTATAGATTGGAGATATTTGGACATCGAATGATCAACCCATGCCCAGGCAGTTTGTCCGCTAAAAGGACTGTGTATAACACCTATAACAGGTTCACTATTAACTGCCACACATACCATAGTGGTAACATATTCATAAAGTTGTTCTAAAACGAGAGAGACAAAATTAAATGTTATTCGGAACCCTCCAAGAAACAAAATTAGATTGATATACGAAACATTTTAAACTTCATTTATTTACAGTTTGTAACATAAAGGTTAAAGCCAAATTTTTCCACTCAAGCTATTTAGTTTTTTATTTGAATGAGAAATTAAAATGTTAAAAAAAAAATGTCCACAACAAACCTGTAAATTCTTGGGTAGCATCCAATGGATCTATCCACACGGTAACGTCTTTAATGTTTACCAATTCATCGAAAATCTCTGCAGTTTCGTTCAATACTGTAGGATCTAAATCAAATGTATTTGCTTCCGCACAGTTTTCTTTATCTTCTTCCGAGAAAATAGTGATGCGTGGAAAGATACGATGCAGACCCTGTTGCATAACACAATGCGAACGTCCATCTGCATCCGTAAAAGGGTCATTAGCACCTTCATCAGTCTTACCCTTACTTTTTTCCTTCAAATTCCGTGTTTGGGACACCTCTAAAATTTCCATACCACCCCTTTGAGCAGCCTGAACGGCGCCAATCAGCAATTTACGCATATTCACTTTGTTTTGATTTCTTAACATTCCATACATGGACGGACGCTGCTCCTCTGAACCACCAAATATATAAAAAAGAAAACATAGCACCAAAATAACTGCAATTGTTGCCGGGACACGATGAACCTTAATGCTACGTCCGTTCATGGTGATAGTGTGGCTATTGCTGCTAGGTTTTTTACCGATTATTTTTAATGGCACTGTCATCCAGAAGCAGTAATTGTGTGCGCCAGACTGTATATTGAATGTGCTTGAGCTGCTGAAGTTTCGACCACGGACACGTATTTTAATGTAAATGAATTTTTTCTTTTAACTTTTTTTATTGTTAATATTGCTTGAGGGCCTTTTTCGTTTACTGAAGAGGTGATGAAAAAGAATGTTGAGATAAAAAAAAACAAAAAAAAAGAAGAATAAATAAATGAGTGAGAAAAGTCAGCTGTGTGGGTTTTTGGTGCTGCCACACCGGCAAGTTGTTGGTGATATCATTTTATAGCGGTTATTATACAAAAGTTATCGATAATATTGTTACGTTTTTCCTTTAATAAACGCGTTCGGTTTACTCCCTTTATAATAAACCGTTGAGTTCTTTTAATTGCAAATAAAAATAAATACACGCACTTATTCAACTTTACAAACTTTATTGAAATTAATTATTTTGTTCACAATTGTTAGTTACGAACAGAACCGTTTTTCAAAACAGACTAAACTAACTTTACATGAGTCACCCCTTTTTATATTTCATAATTATTTCTAGATTTTTCCTGAACCTTCCCGTAAAAACTATTTATTATGTTCTATAACCATTTCTAGAAATTACTGGGAAATTTATATAGGAATTGTTTTTAAAATAACAGTTGTGTTGAAAATTATACATGACAATTTTAAGTAACATAAACTATAACTTACAAGATAACTTATAACTATAACTACAAATAATTCTTAGATAATTTAACTTTCGTAACACTGCCCTCCACTTAAGCCTGTTCGTCCCGAATAGGCTCAGATTCTCCTTTTCCATAATGGGCTAGTCGTTCTAGATGTACCACTTTCATTTTTGATCTTGGGCTCTTATATTTCTGGATCCGATACACCACGTCATTCAATTTCTTTATTACTTTATATGGGCCATCCCAATGAGTCTGCAGCTTTGGAGATAGTCCTTTCTTTCGTTGCGGATTAAACAGTAAAACCAACTGGCCCTCTTTGAGGCCTTCCGAATTTGCCACTCCATTGTTTCTGGCTTTCATCTGGTCATTTGATGAATTAACACGCCTTCGTCTTAACTCGTTTTTCTGCTCTTGGGTAGAGTCATTATTATTCGCTGGTACGGATAGTTCACCAAAGTTGTACTGCTGGACCGCATTTCTACTTTCTCCAATTAGACCACTGTCTGCAACGCACTGTGGGCATGTAATTACGCAATCAATCGCGGCTTGCTTGCAACCGACCCAATAGTAACTTGCTTTTAACTTCTTTATGGTTTTTGTAACGCTAAGATGCCCACCACCAGTACCTTCGTGGAATTTCTTCACAACTTCACAACTTCACATACTTTAGAAGTCGGTACTACAATAAGGTTTTTAACCGTTTTGCCATCAGTACTTTCCCATGTACGGTATAGGCAACCATTTATCATCCGCAGACTACTCCACTGCGCCCAATACGCTTTCATTAGTGGATCGTTCAATTTAATTTCTTCACAAGTCGGCCTTTCACCTTCTTTCTTAGCCATCATAATTTGCGCTAATAAGGGGTCACTTTTCTGCGCCGTTGACCAGTCTTCGCTGGGTTCCACATCTAATAAGCGAATCTCATTTATGCGTTTCTTGTTTTTAGACTCTATACCGTGCTTGCTTTTATGTTTACTGGGCCGTCTTGAATATGTGCTCGCTTTCCCACGTTTTTCATCGTTTCCTTTGGGAGGACAATTTCTTATGATCACTAGTGACTAGCTGTCTTACAAGGGCTTCACTTCCATTCCCAACGTTAAGGGGTACTTCTAGACCATACCAATTCATAATTTGTCGTCCCATGTCTAGACTAATGCCTTGACGAATCATAAAATCTGCTCCAATTATGACCTCGTCCATAATTTCAGCCACAATAAACTCATCAAAAACTATCATATCGGCCATTCTTATTTCCACTCTTGCTTTGCCATAGACAATAACAGGCTCTCCCGTAGCTGTTCGCAAGTTTACACCACTTAGCGGCTCGACAGCTCCCTTTATCAAATCAGCTCTTATAATGGAATGTCGTGCACCAGTGTCGATAGTCAAAATGCGGATTTCACCATTTATGTAACCACAGGTCGTAATATTTCTGTTACTCGTTTTCACTACTAAATTGATCGTAAGATCTTCAGTTTCCTCTGCACTGCTAGCTCTTATCAGCTTTAGCGGTGGCTCCCGTGATGATTGTTGACTTGCTCTTCGTTTATTCCTTTGCGGCGAAGCAGATCTCGATCGTTGTTTGGGTGCTTTGCAGTTTCGCTGAATGTGGCCAATCTTACCACAATTATAGCATTTTGCCTTGTTTTTACCTTGTTTCTCGCTCAAAGCTCGCAAAACTGCCTCCTTCATGCTTCTCATTTCCTTTAAAATATCTCTTCCTTCTTCAGCAGCAAAATCAAGTTTCCGAAATCCATGTTGCTTGTTACTGCACGGGTAGCAACTTCTATTTCTTCTTTTTCTTCAAATTCATAAGTTGCGATGTCAATATTGCGTCGCTTAAATTCATCGATTAATCTTTTCTGCAGCTCAGCTTTATTTCCTGCAGTAGGCAGATCCAACTTGCCCAACTCTTTCTTGAGCTGTTCAACTTTTAGCTCCTCGAATTTCATTGTTGTTTGTAGTTTTTTTTTTTTTTTATTTTTTTATCCTTTTTTTTTTATTTGTTTATTTTTTTTTTTTTTATTGCAATTTCACTTCTGACACCAATTGTTACGTTTTTCCTTTAATAAACGCGTTCGGTTTACTCCCTTTATAATAAACCGTTGAGTTCTTTTAATTGCAAATAAAAATAAATACACGCACTTATTCAACTTTACAAACTTTATTGAAATTAATTATTTTGTTCACAATTGTTAGTTACGAACAGAACCGTTTTTCAAAACAGACTAAACTAACTTTACATGAGTCACCCCTTTTTATATTTCATAATTATTTCTAGATTTTTCCTGAACCTTCCCGTAAAAACTATTTATTATGTTCTATAACCATTTCTAGAAATTACTGGGAAATTTATATAGGAATTATTTTTAAAATAACAGTTGTGTTGAAAATTATACATGACAATTTTAAGTAACATAAAACTATAACTTACAAGATAACTTATAACTATAACTACAAATAATTCTTAGATAATTTAACTTTCGTAACAATATAATTCACAGAACACTTAATACATGACCAGTGTTGCCATTAGGATACGAAAGATAAATTTTTCGTATCTTTTGATGGCTAAACGTACCATGTATAATCCTGATATTTTTCGTATCTTTTGAATCTGTATGCAAAATGCCGATTAAGTCTGATAATCGTAACCGACTCAATACTGATACAATAGCAGCTTTTATAATTGTGAAAGAAACATTAAGGAGGTTTCAACCTAAATCGAGGATTACAAGTAGTCCGAAGTATAAACGCCTTAACTCGTATATTAATTTTTATAAAAATGAATTTGTTTCGAATACTAATAAAATTTTGTAAAGGTCGAATAATAGTCAATTTATATAATATTAGTTTGCTTATTGAATTTTTAAAAATTACAAACCTAATATTTATGACTTTAATATGAAATAAGAATGTAATAATGTTAAAAAATTTTGAAATTGTTTTCAAAATGTATCTTTTTGGGAAAAAGTGTATCTTTCTCGAAATTTCACTGGAAACACTGAATATGACACAAGGTGAATTCAAGTCATCAATTTACAGAATAGTTGAATATATGATGTAAGGAAATTTTATATTTGACTAAGAAATTAAATTTAGTTTTTTTTTAATGGTGTAGAATAAATCAATCGTTATATCGTATACGATTCCGACTTTTTTGCCGACGTTTCCCTCAGATATCTGAACGACGTCGGATTATTTTGCTGGCTGGGTAATTTTATTCTAATTTCTTCGACCTTTTTTTTAAAAATTTTTCTTGTAATTATTATGCTGCATGTTGTATTATGCAAAAAGTTATAACGACTTTAGGTTTCAATAGAAAGCATACATCGCGACTCACATTATTTTTAACAAAAAATATCCATCGTGCAGTTTAGATTTAAAATTAATACAAACATTAGTTATCGTTTTTTTAGAAAAAACATTTTTGTTCCGTGCGGCAAGCCAGTAGCCAGCCGATGATATGGCCAGTATTGGCCTCAGTTGATAGCTTCTAAATAAATCTTCCTGGATATACAAAATTTATTTAACTATTGTTAACTCTTTAGCTCCCAATACAGTTTTTACAGAATTTCACATCAAAATGTTACGAAGGTGAAATAGGTAAAAATGTACATACATATGTATGTAGTTTATTCAAATACAAGTGTAATTAAAAACACCTGGCCAAAATTATTAAACGTGCACGGATTTATATAAGATTTTGCACAAATGTGTTTTATATAACTTAAAATCATACTACTTCTCGGAAAAAAGTTTAGCATGCTTTAAACCGTAACGAATAATGTGAGTAGAATTTGGTATGTAATATATGTATCTAGAAATTACAATGCCAAATTTCGTAAATATCGGTACATATCTTACCATAGGACCCATTTTAGGCTCGCTCTCAGAAAACATTTTAAAGTATAGAAAGATGCTGTTTTAGTATGATTTGGTATGCTATAGTTTCATATTTCTATAAATTACTCTATCAAATTTCGTAAAGATTGGTTTATAATTTACTATAAGCCCGATATAAATAACATTTAACACCATAGCAACTTTAGATATTGGTGTAAAATATAGTCAATTTTATTTATATGTCTTCAACTTCATAACGAGCCCATAGGGCCTCTATTGGGGAACCAAAGATAATGCAACGTGACTGGTGGAGTAGCATATCAAAATCAGGGGTCTAATCACCGCATTCGATACCATCGTATCGAATAAACTATCGAATTTCTTTGCATACGATAGACACTGACGTATCGAATGAAAACTCGATAAATCGTATGCGGTGATTAGACCCCTTTCTATACGAATGTTTAGGTCGAGCAATGACTTGTGGATGCGGCTCGAAAAACATGTTAAGCTCAACTACGAAAATTCCCAAGGAATTTTTTTTCTCACGGAAAATACTTTTCTCGAAAAAAACCAAAAACTTTAAGTCATAATTAAAAAAATAAAAAAAACAATTTGAGCATCAAATTTTAATTTACATATAGCACTTGATTAACAAGAGGGTATTAACTCAAAATTTAAAAATTTTCAGTAGAAGCAAAACTATTTTTAATTTAATATTAAAAGCATATGAAAAACATGGTTTAAAGTGGAAAAAATAGAACGAAATGTTTACAGCGGTAAGATATGAATATTATGTGTCAATTTTTTTTCCTAAGGAGCGAAAAAAATAAAAATTTTAAGTTAATACTCTCCTATTGATCAAGTGCAATCTTTAGTTTATTTTATTATATTCAATCTAAGTATCAATAAATTTTTTATAAAAATTATTTTGATTGTTAGGAAATGTTTATTTCTATTAACAAGTTAATCTTATATGATTTATTTTTTTTTTTTACTTTTTTCAATCTTAAAGTTAGATATTTTAATAATTATTTAAATTTTCATAATGTCCTTTTTAAAACAGCAGGTTTTTAAAAAAAATCAAGTTTTTTTTTCTTTCAAATCGAAATAACTATTTAAGAAAATTTGAATAAAGTCCTTATATGTATGTACATATAAGAAAAAAAAAAAACTTTTTAGATGATAAATCGGAGGCGAATTAAAAGATTTTCTATCGATCAAAATTATAATAAACTATAAACGATTATTTTGATCGATAACGAACATTGTAATTTGGCCCCCAGAGTTAAATTTGTACATATATTTTTTAAGGATTTCGAAAATATGATTTTTGTAATTTGGAAAACTTTCCAAAACATTTTTAAATAATATATAAAATTATGTTTTTATCTAAAAACCATTATTTTATTTTATGTTTAATAAAAATAATTTACAACATTAATATATAAATTGAATTAAAAAAATAATTATTAATTAAGTAAGACAGGGAAACAAATCAAATAGATATTTGTAAAATATAAGTTGGTATAAATAAAAAAGATTATTAAATAATTAATTAAAATACATATATAAATTTTCATATTATTAATTAAAATATATTTTTAAAAATCATTTGATATTGCCCAATATATTTTTAATTTCTTATAAAGTTGGCATTAAAATTCAATTTATTTTCTTAAAATAAAAAGACATTCGGGTATGTTCTGTAAATCGAAATGAAGTGGATTTATAACGAACAAATTTTGAAAACGAGCCTGTAAAGAGAGTTAATAAAAAATTCCTTTTTATATACTTCATACTTTAAGTACCAATTGTATTTACAAGAACAGCTCTTAAAAAACGATTAACTACAGTCATTTTGTCAATAACTGAAATCAAAATCTCGTTCGATTTCAATTCCACTTCATTTCGATTTGTAGAACATGCCCGATTATCTTTAAAAAATTTAATAACTTATTTACACAGCGCATTGAATGTTAAATAAAATAATTAAAGCATTAAACAAGTTATCTTTTAAAAGTAGTATGTATGTATTCGTATCAATAATTAATATTAAGTTACGTCTTTTGTTGTAGATTCGTTTTTGTTTTCGGAATAGGAAATAAAAAGGGTCATGGGGTTGTTCTTTAAGTATTTAAAAAAGTTTTATAAGTACAAAAAATGTTTATAATTAAATTACATGTTAAAATAACATTTAAAATAGCCAGTGTTTGGAACAAGTAAAATAAATACTTTTTAAGTTGTCGAAATTTTTTCTTGACAAATAATGTAAAGGTCTATTCACCTGTTTTTGTCAAGACAACATTTTTTTATTTGTATTTTGACGTTTCTCTTGTCTCGAGAGAGAGAGAGAGAGAGAGAGAGAGAGAGAGAGAGAGAGAGAGAGAGAAAAAATATTTTTCGAATAACTCTCAGCTTGAATTGAGCAGTTGCCAAATTACGCCATTCGATATCGAGCGAAATTGCAATAAAATTTAAATGGGAATTTCGATCGTTATCGAATGCCATGAATTGCCCCCTGTTGCTTATGGGTTAAATTTTTTAATAAAAGGTTTCTGTTTGTGAAATCAGTTAATTGTGAGTTATAATCTTTATTCATCCATTTTTAACACACAATCTTTGAAAAGGATTTAAGATACATTGTATATACACTGGCGAGCAAAACCGAGAACATGCTCAGCATATTTCTATTTACTGCTTCATATCTTGGTAAGTAAATTTCATAAAATTTTCAACAATTATTTTTATTATATTATCTAAAAAAATGCGTATTGAATATAGTTATCACAGAACAAAAACAAAAAAATTCCATATAAACAAATAAGGCAACTCAATTATTTCAGTTTTGCACGATTCTTTAGTATTTTTAATTTTAGTATTTTATCCACAACAAAGAACTGCAAAATCACAATTTTTCTTGATTTATTCATACGCTCAAATTTACATTCACTCTTTGCCTGCAAAACAAAGTTCAACGTTGGCAATTTTTACATCGTTTCGGACACATTTGTTTTTTTCGTTTTTTATTGAATGTGCTTTATTTGCATTTTTGTTGCGCACGCAATATAACACACTTGTGTAAATTCAAAAGGCACACATTCTTATACTTTTGCATTCAAGTAGTCATTGTCCACTCGATGAGACAGACGCTTTGTTAACATTTAGATAATATAATAAGGGAAATCACGATGGGTAGTGCAAAGTGTGCAAACGATGCAAATGCGTGCAAAAATACACACATTTGCACAACACAACAACAAAATGTACGTATTTGCAATTTGCTCTTTTTTACTTCGTTTGCACTAAAAAAAAACCATGAGCAAAGTTAGTAGAGCATATTTGCTCAGTTGCAAACAAATGTAAACAATAACATTTGACATATTAAGTGCCATATTGATTTAAGAAAACTTATAAATTGAACATTTTCGCAGATTGTAAAATAAAATAGAGAATTAAATTTAAATTAATTAAAAAGAAAACATTTATTTTAATTTCCTTGTGTATAATTGTGAACAAATGCAGATTTTTTACAGTGCTGCCAGAAGTTTTTAGTGTTGCCAGAATACATTTTTAGAAAAATAGCATATTTGCACAAAAATAAAAGTGGTATGCTCACGATCAGTCATAATATGCACTGCAAATTTACACATTGCAAATTTGCACAATAACCATCGTGATTACCCTTAATAAAAAGTAATTGTTGAAAATTTTATGAAATTTGCTCTTTCATTTACCAAGATATGAAGCAGTAAATATAAATATGCTGAGCATCTACTCGATTTTGCTCGCCAGTGTATGTAGTTTGACAGAGAAAAAAAAAGACAAAAACTTTGTCCTAACAAATTAGATGAATCCACCTTAAACGCACCGTTACTTATACGCAAATGTTGCGGACACGGAAACGTTGAGGTCGACTTCAATGGTTGGTAGATACTAAAAATACGTTAAGGTGTTGAAAAGTGTTTTAAAAAACAGTAGATTTGTCAAAGTTTATACAATTTATAAATTTTCGCTTTGTTATTTGTGAGTTTTGTATAAAAATATATAAAAACGTCATGTACGTCGAAGAATTTTCGGTTTATTAATAAACATTAACAAATATACTGTTAACGTAAAAACTGAGAAAAACTTTAATTTTACCAACGCACAGTAGCGCCCGTAGAGCAAACGAGGTTGCAAAAATCAAAATTTTCATGAGCACCGACGAAGTTTTGAATAAACTCATGTTATAGGAAACTTTTCAACGATTTCAAATCTGCCACTCTTAATAATATCACATTTTTAGTTTAGAAGATATAGCCGTTCAAAGTTGACCGACTTTCGGTTTTCAAAAAAACACACAATTTTTAGTAAATTTGTTGCGATTTCAGGTGTAATATCACGAAAAATAGGTAACGAATCGCCTTATTTTTTGTTTGTATTGATTGATGCATTTATTAAATGTGTAATGATAAAAAAAAAATGAACTGTTTGCTTTGTGTTTCTCCTGGTAAATCACTATTTAAAAACTATCCGTTTTTTCACTATTTTTCAACTTTGACGGAAAATAACAAAAATCTATATTTTTCTATATTTGCCATATTTGCAAAATCTGTTCTTTGATTATTTCTTTACATAATTCAAAAATTTTATCTGCCCGTACGTGCCCGTTTGGCTTCTAGAGGTAAAAAAGGTTAAAAAGACATGGTTGCAGAAATTGTATGACAGTAGTTTGATCTAAAATCTAAAAAAACTACTCATTGAAATTAGCAGGTACGTACCTCACTTAAACAATACTTTGGCGTACAAATGGTCAAGAACAATATTGACTACAGGTAGGCACAAATCTTATTTGGACACGTGCATAATATCAAAATTGCATTATTCAGCCTAATTCCATTTGTATGCAGGGAACAGGTAAATTTTTCGGCATGGTAGCATAAGCCTATATATTGCAAATGGTCAAGAACAATATTGACTACAGGTAGGCACAAATCTTATTTGGACACGTGCATAATATAAAAATGCATTATTCAGCCTAAATCCATATGTATGTAGGGAACAGGTACATTTTTCGGCATGGTAGCATAAGCCTATATATTGCAAAATAAGCATAATGCCTGGATTAGTCTACGACTGAAAGTTGGCGCAACAATTACTGAAACCATTAAACAATTTAAGTACTGAAAACATGGCGTTGAACAATTTTAAATTATTTGAACTGTTTAGAAAGTCAACCACACCAAATTTTTTCACGGAAGCTGCTTTAGAAGAACTTGATAGCTTATACGGAAATATTGAGAGAAGCGAAATTATAAAAAATAATTTTTATCTGATATATGCAAATATTAAGGCAAAATGGGTGAAATCTAATCGAACCATTCAGAACTTCAACTCCAAATACGAGGACTGGCTTAATGAAGATACCATCCTGGATATATTGGCAGTAGATAAACCCACCACATCAACCAGAGGAGCAAAAGGAAGGCCAAAAAAAAGTATTGAGGAGTGTTCAATTTTCACAAGAAAGAGGAAACTTGCCGATGCCACCAATGACTTGACCACGAAGCAATTATCGGAAGCGCTGTCTATTAAATTTACAAAGGATAGTGAAAGAGTTAGGTCGCACATAACCAAATCTGTTGCTGATGCAAGCCCACTGCGACTAAAAAGGATTAAGGAAAGCATTCCCACGCCCACAAACGCACACATTAAAAAGTATGGTTCCGAAGAAGCCTTGGCCTTGTTTATGGACTTAGAACTTTCCAAAGAGAAATATGAGAAACTACGGGCATCTTTAACGCGACACGGCGCTGACGTTTTACCCGGATACAAGCATATTACGCAAGCCAAAATAAATTCACGACCACTGCATACGGAATTTACGGAAGTCTCTGCGAAAGCCAATCTGCAGGATCTCATGGGCCATACAGCAAAACGGTTGTTGGAGAGTCTTCCTGAAAATGAGGTGAAAATTCTTCCTGAGAAGTTGACATTGATCAGCAAATGGGGCTGCGATGGATCATCCGGACAAAGCGTTTATAAGCAAAGGATATCTTCCGATGACGCTACAATATCGGACGGAAATATGTTTATGGCATCTGTTGTTCCTTTGCGGCTTAAATCGGATGTTTCCCTTCACTGGAAAAATCCACGTCCGTCATCAGTGCATTATTGCCGACCAATAATGTTTCAGTTTGCAAGGGAATCGGCAGAACTCATAAGGACCACGGTGAAGGACATTGAAGAACAAATAAGCAAGATTAAGCCTACAAAGCTGCAAATTGGAGAAGGAAAATATATTGAATGCAATTACGAGTTCCATCTGACCATGGTTGACGGAAAAGTCGTAAACGAACTGACAGGAACAACCTCAACAATGTCATGCCCGATTTGCAAAAAGAGTCAGAAGAACTTTGGTAATTTAAACGATTCTACAAATGAGGAGAATTACGAATATGGAATGTCACCATTGCACGCAAGGATAAGGTGTATGGAATTCTTGCTAAAACTGGCGTATACCCTACCACAAGAGGAGGAAAACTTCGATGAAAATACATCAATAAAGGATAAGGAAAAGATCAGAAAGAAGCAAATACAGGATGCTTTTTTTAAACAAGTTGGACTAAAAGTAGACTGTCCCAAGCACGGATACGGTAACTCAAACGATGGAAACACTTCTAGGAGATTTTTTGAAAATGATGAGGCAGTAACTAGAATCACTGGAATTGACAATCAAATCGTGAAAAGATTGGGAACGATCTTGGATGTTTTAAACTGCAAAGAAAATGTCAATTCTACAAAATATGGAGAATATGCGTCGAAAACTGCATCTCTTTTAGCAGAAATGTATCCACAGAAGAAGTTGACCCCGACCGTCCATAAAATATTGGCGCATGGCAAAGATATAATTGAGTACCAGTCTTTGCCAATTGGAGAGCTTTCTGAAGAAGCACAGGAGTCTCTTAACAAATTTTATAAAAAATATAGATTGCAGAACACATTCAAAGCATCAAGGGTAAGGCAAAATGAGGACCTCTTCAACATGTTGGCAGCATCTTCCGATCCACTTATATCTTCCCTGCGGCATGTGAAGTCACGAATAGAGTTAGAAAATAATTATAGTTTAGAAATGGTTAGTCTTTTAGATATACCTTCTCTTACGAACTGTGATGAATATTTTACAGAAAATTGAAAAAATAAATTTAAAAAAAAATAATTTTTTTTTTAATTTGTTGGGTAATAATTTAAAACATAAAAACCTAAAGAAAAAAAATAAAAACAATCTAAAAATGTAAAAATAATTTTTTTTAGTTACCATAAAATTGATTTTTCTACTAATTTTAACTTTGATAACCCATAATTAGGCCCCTACAGAGCGTAGCACCCTTTCCAAACGCTCATTTCATAGGCTGAACAGTTATCTATCATATGCTGTTTAAACTGTTCAATTATCTTATTCGGTTCAAAAGATATGATTTTTGCAACGAAAAAACTCAAATGGCGCCACTGTGCAACGTCGCGTTTACGTTAAAGTTCCTATTTATACATACAAGTTTGATAAGTAAACGAAACAGCTGATCCGTAAAGTATAGGTTTACGTTGGAGTAACGGGGCCTTTAGGCTTCCATTCGTTTTGGTTGTTTTGTCGAAAACAATTTTCAAATGTTTTTATGTTTTACCAATATAAGATTATTTTCGAAACAATTATGCATTTAAAAAGACTATGTGAATACCTATTTTTCCAATAAAATTATAATTTGATTTAGAATTTCGAAAAAACGATTTTGGTTAAAAAAAAAAACATGAAACGGTAATGAAATATTTGAAATAATCTTCAACGAATTCTATTTCTAATTATGTATATCTACAAATCATAAGTTTATACAAACTAAAAAAATGTACGGTCATGTTCTGGAAATCGAAATCACGTGAAATTTAAATGGATGGAGATTCTAAAATTTATATTTTTTTAAATGATCATTGCGTTTTCTGATTTCTAAATTAGTTCTGTACCCATGTTCTGTAGCTATAGTGAGAACTCCTCGCATCGAAAAGATGTAAAACAAAATATTCCATCTTTTCTCGAAAAGTGAGAAAACCGATGTGACATTGCAGACGTTGAGAACGTCAGTAACACATATCGTTGACGGCGACCAAAATTAAAAATTTTTCAACGACGGCGGCGAAAAGACAACCATCGGCTATACCAAATAATGTAAAGTGCGACTTTAATGTTTGTCGTTGGCAACGATCTTTCAAAACATGCGTATATTTTATAGAAATGTTAAAAGCAAAATTATTAGTGCTGGTTCACACACGTCAAGTTTGACTCTTCAAGTCTTGATCTTTTAGGAGAGAAGGGAAAAGAGAATGCCATTTCCTCTCCCCTCTCTCCTAAAAACTCAAGACTTGACGAGTCAAACTTGACGTGTGTGAACCGGCACTTAAATAATAAAAAATGTGCCAAGAACAAAATATTATTATTCTTTGTATTTTGCATTTTTAAAGGTTTTTTAGTGTTGAAATTTTTTCTCGCCCCATTTTCATTCTTGAGTTTATTTGACAGTTTAAAGCGGGAGCTGTTCTGACAAACACGTTAAGTCACACTTGTTCTGTAAAGTGCTGGTTCACACAGGTCAAGTTTGACTCTTCAAGTCTCGAGCTTTTAGGAGAGAGGGGTAAAGAGAATGGACCGTACTAGTCAGTTTTGTATTTTTCTTTTCTTTTTTCATCCGTAATATAATAAAAAGCTACAAAGTTGAAGGAAAAGAAAACAAAAATTAATTTTGTGCATGAACGTGAACGCAAGTTCAAAAGAAAATTTAAATAAAACTGTTCAAGTAAACTTGACCTGTGTGAACCAGCACAAATTGGCGAGTAATTTACTTAAGTTTAGTGAGAAAAACAGCTGTTTGTTTCAAAATATAAGTGGTCCTCAAAGTATGCTGTGTATAAAAGGAAAAATGTTTTTATGAACTTTAAACACTGGATAGTTTTTAAAATTTTTGCGATCTCAATTTCACTCGAATTCGATTTTCAGAACATGACTGGTAAACAATTTCGAAAAGTATTTATTTAATTCAACGAAATTTTACATAAGACCTTTACAAAAAACAAATTTTTTTGCCATACAATTTCAACGTTTTAAGTAACCGAAGAAAAGGCACTATAATTTAATTTTTAATAGTTTATCAGGTATGTGATGAAAATCGATCGGTTTCAAAACGAACGTTTTTAAAAGGTGTGATGAATTTCGAAGGATTTTAAAATCCATTTCTGAATTATAGTCTTGAATTTTCGTTCGGAAAACACATCATTTAACGGATATAATATAACATTTAAAAGAATAAAGACTGAAAATAAAAGGAATATGTATTTTGAATCCATTTTAAAAGATACTGAAAACGATATTTTCGGTTTCAAACCATTTCGTTTTTAAAATCGATTTCCATCACATGCCTGTATATGTTGTTTTAAATATTAAATATTTTTATTATTAGTTTTAGTTTAATATTTTGGAGACCTTTTTTAAGGGGGTGGGGGCATCAGACATATAAATATTAAATATTGCTTATAAGTGCCTTAAGTCTCTATTGTGTCTTTATTTTTTAACTATAAGTTCCTATTTTAAGTTTTAATGTTTCATTTTAGAAAATGGAAGACTATTTAAAATTAGGAGTCTTAATTTTGTAAAAAGGAATTATCTCTTGTATTTATTTTTCTAAATAATTGACTGCTGTTTGTTGTTATTGTGATATTTCCATTTCTTTAAATATTTTTTTAAGTTCTCCTTTTAATTTCGTCCTAAATTCGTATTGCAATAAAATTTAATGGGTCGATTATGGATGAAAACTGAACTCATTGTTGAGTTGTCAGCAGCCAAATCAGGCAACGCCGCACATGTTTAAATAACAAATTAAAAAAATTGTTGTATACTTTAAAATGAGCAGCGTTGCCTGATTTTGCTAATGGCAACTCAATTTCAGTTGTGTTGCCATCCGTAATCGACCCGGAAATTATTTTTACAATAAAAAAAATCTTTTACAACAGAAAATTTTAATAAAAGTACCTGTTCTAGAAAAAAGTACGCACCTTTTAAAAAAAATTTTATTAGAAAATGTTAACTTTCAAAAAAAGTGTTTTTAGAAAACATTAAAAAAGTTTCTTATATTGTAAAAATATTTTCGATGTGCGTTTTAACATAAAAGGTACTAAAAAGTAGTTTTCAATAAAAGTGCACGTTTTTACAAAAATTTACAAACTATTTTATAAAACCTGTTTATAAAACATGTATCTTTTTACAAAAATGTTCAATGAAACATAAACATTTTACCAACAAAAAAAAAAAAAAAAAAAAAAATCTTTTAAATAACTCTTTTTACAAAATTTTTTTTTTTTAAACTACCTTATTTAAAAGTTCCTTTTTGCTAAAGAAAATGATAACTTTTCAATAAAAGTATATTTCTATAAAAAAAATTTTTTTTAAAATACCTTTTTACAAAAGTAGTACCTTTTAACCCTTCTACACAAATACAAAGTACATTAAAAAAATACCTTTTTACAAAAAAGTACCCCTTTCTAAAATATATCTTTTAAGTATTTTTTGCCATTTCACTTTAGAAAATGGAAGACTATCGAAAAATAAATATTTCCTACCATTTTCTTTCAAAATATTTATTTGGATTTCGTTTTAGACTCCTGACTTGAATTGCTTGAAGATTTCTTGCTGCCAAAACCAAAACGCAAACCTTTTCGACGCTTCTTCAATGTGGTTGATGCTGTTGTATTCTCAGTATTCGATTTATCGGAAACATTTTGTTGGTTATCACTATGAAATGATTCCGTCGATATATTCGGGTCTGTTAGAGAGCTGTTGGTTACCAACATATCGTTAGATCTCAATTGTCCTAAACTTTGTAGGGTAGTAACGGATGAGGTTAGTAATAAATCTTTATCCAAATTGGAATATGTTGTTTGTATGGAGGCTGGATAATTGTGTGTTATTGGATGATGATGATGGTGTTGTGTCATTATTTGCCTTTCAAGTGAGCTTGTGGAGAGGCGAGAAGGTGATTGTTGTTTGCCTGTCTGATCGGGTGCTGAATGTACGGACGATGAAGTCGATGAGGTAGATTGTTGACTTGCTGTACTGTGTTGTTTAACCATTTGTTTGGATTTTGCTGTTATAGTAGCTGCGACCACCCCTGATCCATTTGTATTGTTATTGTTTTTATTAAACGGTTGTGGTTGCTGTTGCCTACCCATGTAGTTGTATAAATCTTTTGCCGTCACTTGGTCCGAACTTTGGGATCTAAACAAAGGGCTGTTAAAAAGAAAATTAGAGGTGTTCAAATTGTTATTAAGAAAGATTTGTTTTATTTTTTTTTTTTTATATAAAAATAAAGTTAGCGCTGTTTTATGTTAATGATTGCTAAAATGATTAGTTTACATTGGGAATGGTAAAATGTAGTGAATTAAAGAGAATTTTTTAAAAAATATGGGGGTTTTTGCTTACGTGACCCTTGAGTGTTAAAGCAGATATGTATGTTTATTTGAGATTTTTACGATTTTAACAAGAATATTCCACATAACAAAAAAAATGAATAACCGAAAATTTCATTAGAAATCAAGTTATTATTCAATTTTAAGATTAAATTTAAATACAAACATTTATTTTATTTCTTTTTATTATTTTTAAAATGCTGAGAGTTAATTAAATAAATTATGTATATAATCACGCCTATTGTGACAAAAAAAAAGTGAAAATTTTTCTCTCAAAGTTTGGCTTTTCCCATTACATTTTTTAGGGAAAGGGGAACAAATTTTGAAGAAAATTTAATTAACGATAGGGGTGAATATTAATTTAGGAGAACAAAATAGTAGCCAAATAAGATTGATTCGGAAATTATTTATTTTTTAAATCTTAAATATTAAAAACTGATCTTTACAATCTAAAACAGTGCAATCCGAAAATTGAAGTTTGAGGGCTACTCTCTATTGCGATACGAAAGAAAACTGTTAGAAAATCGAGTGATTGGTACTCTTTAATGCGTTTGCGCATTTGTCTTTCACATCTTTTTTTTCTTTTCGCAAATCTTCACTATTAACTGAGCTACCTAAATAAGAGCGGCAAGCGTCTGCTTTATGTCAAAACTTTTCATTTTCATACAGTTTATACGAAACAAACCTTTAGAACGCGAATCTAACACCACCCGGCTGTAAAATCTTATTTGATAGATCGCTTGGTCGTTTTATTTTATTGAAATTGTATTGGCAATAGAATTTGCATGTTTAAAAAAACGCTTGCCGCTCTTGTTTAGGTTAATTTAATTAATTTCTTAAAATTTTCAATAAAAAAAAAAACACTTGTCAATTCCCTTCAGTTTTCAATACTCATAATTTTTTCCTAAAGCTTCGTACAGACGGTAGTAAGATCTAATGTGGTGTTTATAGAAAACGAGCGCCTTACTCGTCCGTTCAACTTACATTAAAAACAAAAACAAAATTTCGAAATTTGTTTTTGTTTTAAATGTAAGTTGAACGGACGAGTAAGGCGCTCGTGTTCTATAAACTACACATAAGTCTGAGTTCATACGAACAAAATTTCGAAATTTGTTTTTGTTTTAAATGTAAGTTGAACGGACGAGTAAGGCGCCCGTGTTCTATAAACTACACATAAGTCTGAGTTCATACGGCTCATGTCTTATTGACAAGATTCTTCCTTTTTCTTCTTTGAACATGAATTGGCATTCAAATGATTCATGTCATGTTGACGACATGTTTTTTATTTTGTTTTATTTGATATTGAAAACAAAAGCAAAATTAAACAACGAATGAAAAAGCAAAACGTAAAGACAGTACCAAGGCGAATTAACTACAGGTGGTGTCGAAACGCCTTCTGATTTTGACAGTTCGAGCTTATTTGTTTTAATTTGTTAGTGTTTTGCTTAGAATGGTTGAAATTTCGAGCCTTAAACACTAACAATGCAATGCAGAACTCCCTATGTTGTTTCTGTTGTTTTTGGATTGTTGTAGTTCCGACACCACCTGTAGTTGAATTTGCCTTAGATAGTACATGCATCTGTGTACTCGTTTCTTTTCCCCTCGTCCCTCTCGCCTATAAAGTAGCAATCATGTCAATAAGACAAGAGCCGTATGAACACAGACTAACAATTTGTTTCATTAAAATGTGTTAAAAATGTCTTTTAACCGTATGAAGTGACAATTTTAGTTTGATAACGTTTTTAGAAAAAGAATTGTCCGTCAGAAGCCTTTTTCTATTGGCAACGCTGCAAATACATGCGTATCAGGGATGGAAAATGGGCTTTAGGATTTTTTACAAACTTCAATAGCAAAACGTAGTACCGTTATGAATCAGCTGTTTTGTTTCTGTTCAATTGAAAGTCTGTATATCTGATTTGTTTTCCCTTGTTCGCTCTGTTCTGTTGCCGACATATCTGATGAGTTCAACGTTAAGGCCCAAATACACTGGTCAAATTCCCATCCAGCATTAAGGTTGTATTAGTGAAAATGAGTTTGTATGTGTGACACCGACGATGCTTGATGAAAAATCAAAAAATTTAGATATTTAGCATGCTTGACGAGTGATTTTGATGAATGTATAGGCGTAACTCTTCAAGCACCCACACACTTTAAACGTGATTTCAAACCGAACAGACGCTAAAAATGTCGGATGAAAAGAAAAATATGTTTTGGAGGAAAAAAAAATGTTATTTAATAATTTTCTCCTTCTTTTCTTCAATTTTTTTTTCTATTTATTAAAAAGCAACACAGTTTAAAGTATGTAATCACAATTAAACACTTTTTCTCTATATTTTAATATTTTTTGCTCCTGTTGTTGTCACTTCAAAATAAAATGCAAAATGCATGCTTGACAGCCGATCCAGCAAATGTATGTTCTAATGTCAAGCACACGTACACGAGCTTGATGTCAAGCATTTGACAAGTGTATTTGGGCCTTTAAGTTGTGGTATGAACAAATTGTAATTTTTTGTTTAAAGCTAAAAAATTTGTTTCCATTAATGATTTTTTAAAAAGTGATGTATATTGGACACACAAAAATGTTTTAATTTTTACGAAAAATTTTTAAAATTTTTTTCTTTTTTAAAGCAGTTGATTTCTTTCACAGAAAGAGGAATTGCAAAATATTTGCTACAGAAAAGAACGGAACGGAATCTGTGCCATCTTTAATTTTTATTGCCAGTTATGTTTCGTTTTTAAAAAATTTAACGAACGAGTTTGCGTCAGCGATAGAGAGTACCAACCAAATTGGTATCTTATCGCATTTAGCTTTCGTATCGAAATTGCATTCGCATCGCATTAGAAAGAAGCCAACCTGATATTTCAAAATATCTACTCTTACTATATTTTTAAAAAAATTTCTTCAAATATTCTTGTTGTTTTATCATAAAAACAGTTAAGTTAAAAAAAAAAATATATATAAAACACACACTCTCACACACATAAATAGCAGCAAAATTCAGAAAAATACAATTTTATTGTTTTTTTTAAGGAATTTTTCTTTCATAGCAATTTTTGTTTATAGACAAAAAAATTATTTTTTTTTTGTTTATTTTTTAATTATAAATTTTATAATACAATGGGTAAAGTAGTAGTGGTATTTAGTAATAGTAGTTATAATAGTAGTTTTAATTAAGTCTATTTTTTAATGTAGTAGCACACGAAGTAGCAGAGAAGTAGAAATTTATGTAGAAGTTTGTTTTTGGTTTCTGAAATTGTAAAATTAGAAATAAAAAAAGACAACACAATTAGAATACAACAACCAGGTACCACGATTAGCAAATTTGTTTAATAGAAAAGCTCAGAAATAGTGGAAAAAAACCTCAAAGGGTTTGTTTAACATGCTCATTCTTAAATATAGTGTTTGTGTGTGAGAAGTGGTTTTCAAAATGCGAGGGAAAATTTTCTAAAATTTTAGTAGAAGAACAATAACTTAAGTCATTTAGGTTAGAGATTAAAGTCCTCCTTACTCTTACGTAAACGTATAAGTTGCGTATACGTTTTTACGTAACAGATGTTATAAAATTTGCTTTGTTATAAGTTACATGTCGCTCTTGCTCATAATATTAGGAAAGAGCAAAACTTATTTTAATTTAATATAAGAAAAACAATTTTAAACCAACAGTTTCATTACAAAAAAGTACACAAAATAGCACGCTATTTTTACAGCGGGTAGATATCAATATAACATTTCGATTTTTTCCAAAAAGTAAAAAAAAAAAAATGTAATACCTTTTTTATGATCAAGCGCGATATATAAAGTTTGACAATTTTCTGTTTTCTTTTTAACACATTTAATCACGTTTACGTATTTTTAGAAACTTTTTTAACCATTAAAATCGGACGGACGCATCTTAACGTTTCTCTAACATTTACGTAAGAGTAACGAAGCCTTAACAACTGCGAACATTTATTCGTAACGTTAAACTTTTTTGCATCTCCTAATTCAAAGAAATTTATTTTTGAGGGAATTTTCAAAACTCACAGAAATTCAATAGTTCCTCAGCTTATAATTGGTTTGACCTACATACCATTTTAAAAAAATTGAGTTAGTTTCATGAAATTTTTCTGATTTCTAAAATATTAAACATTAACGCTCCATATATAAATAAACTAAAGGTATTCACGTCAAAAGTTGCACTCTTGCGAAAAAGCAAAAGTGCGAAAATATAACAGCAGCTACATAGACAATTATTTCACACAAACGATACAAAATTGTCGGGCTTCGTATAGACGGTGATCAGATCTTTTAATAATCTAATTTCTGACAATCTGATGAAAATATACTGCCAAAGAAAAATTGCCACCAATAGTAAATTGTCAGTTTAGACGATTGCAAGAAAATCATTGACAGACAAAAATCGTCAGTTTACACGGATGTCAGATAATTACATGGTAAGAATTGCCAGATCTGGTTTTTGACATTGTATGAATATGAAAATTGCGTGTATTTTTATAAATTGGAAAAGTGGAAATATGTATTGTTATTAGTAGGAAACAGCAATAGCAAGATTTTTAATTTCTTATGTTGTTTTAGATAGGTTTCATTGATTTTCATTAAACTTAATTTTAATTTTGCAACATTAAACTATTTTCTATTCACTCATGCATATCAGGGGTGGAAACTATGGTGCAGTTGTACTTTTTTTTTTAATATTGATGGCTATCTTTAAAAAAAAATTTCATAATTAATAAAAAGTATTTTGTTAAGAGATGAGTAAGAAAATATAAAATTGGTACCGACATAGTCTCATAACAACGTTTTGTTACTGAAGTCGGTAAAAAATAAAGCCCATTTTCCATCCCTGACACGCATGTATTTGCAGTGTTGCTAATTGAAAAAGGTCTCTGACAATGATGCCATTGTTGGATGCATAAACTTTGCACATCTGACAATAAAAAAATAAGCTTCCAACGTCTGACAATGATCTGAAAATTGAAACGAAGTGTTCACACGATTGTCAGATACCTAACAATATTGTTGCCTTACAATGGAAGGACAAATGCTTTTTATAACAGCGTTGTTTTTAAATTGTTTCGAAAAAGGTGCAAACAAAATGGGTTGCTCACGACAAATAAGTGCAACTATGCTATTTTGCACGGTTGCAAGGGGGAAAAATATACGTGAATACCTTTACTATTTAAGACTGTAGTCTGGTTAAGAAATACAAATTAAATTTAAGAGTTTTGAAATACAATAATTCTTAAAGTATGTAATGTTTCACTAATAAATCCTTGAAAACATATATCACCAAAGTCATAAACAATCACCAAATTAACTTTCTACTCTACAGAAATTTTAAAGCACTTTTCACCAAATCAAATTGATTTTTATACAATCCTCAATTCTTTATAAGATAACGCAACAAAAACATCAAGAAACAAACTCATGCTTAAACAGATTTAAAAACCAAAATTTGTTAGTATTAAAAACCGGAAAATGTATTCAAAAATTTTAACAAAATTTCATTTTTTTTCTAAATTTAAGCTTGAAAACAAACCTCTGATTTGATTTACGAGGTGGGGGTAAAGGTGCACGACCTATGGGGCCACTCGGAGGTGGCGGTGGAGCTACGGAGGTAACACTAGGTGTTGTTGTCGTTGCCGAAACAGACGAAGTTGTTGACGAAATCGAATTTGTGTGAGCGTGTTTTTTAGTACGCGGTGGTACCGGTATTGAACGATCTGAACGTTCCGATGATATCGACGGACTATGACGATTTAGGTCATGTGCAACACTAAAAATTTAATTAAGATAATATGTATGTTGAAAATAAAACCACATATAAACAAAAAGTAAAACAAATCAAATGAAAATTGGGAATGGAAAATGAGAACAACACAAACAAATGAATGTATCTACTTTATAAAGCCAACACAATTGTATTACAAACAAATACCTGTCATTGCTAGAAGCATGTTGTTGCTGTTGTCCTGTTGCTGCTGCAGCCGAAGTAATGGCAGCCGCTGATGCTGCACTAACATTAGCACTATTCGTGTGATTGTGGTTGGCCACATGATTTAAACCTTCAAATTGTGGAGTTCGAGGTGTTATAGCTGGTGTTGGTGGTGCATTACCCAAATAAAATTGTACCGATTGTGATTCGATATTATCCTCACTACCCGATGAATCATCTCGTCCAATATTTGAACTACTATTTAAAACCGTGGAACTACTTACACCAGAATTGCGACTGTAGCCATCAATAAAACCTGGCAAAATACATAAAATTTCTTTTTTCTTTTAATCATCTAAATCTAGATTTATTTATGTAAAAGAGAGCAAGAAAGAAAAAGTGATAGCGAATTAATATTTGTATGAGAACACAAAATGAGTGGATGTTACAAACAGTCAAGAATACCAAATAATGAAGTTAATGAGTTAAAAAAAATATCTAAGGAACAGCAAGGAAATCGGCGATCCGCTTAAGAGCGACGGGACAACTTGTGTATAGACCTTGTGGTCACGGTTGTATTATAAGGGGTAAAGACTGTAGTAGCATCTACATCATTCCGAGACTAACTTTTAATAGAAAACCGCGTTTTACTTTAGAAGAGAACGGCTGGTTCGCGGGACTCCGTCTGACAATAGAACTTTCAGTTTTTATACCGATGGTTCCAAAATGGAAGAGGGAGTTGGAGCTGGAGTTTACTGTCAGGAGCTTGGATTCCCGGATAATCTTATAAGCTTGCCGATTACTGCAGAATATTTTAGGCGGGAATATTTGCGGCCAAAATGGCTGCTGATTTGGCTCGTGATTCTAATACTAAAAACACACATGTAAACATCTTTATAGATAGTCAGGCGGCGATCAAGGCGGTATTTGCAAAATATGCATACTCTTCGATCGTCCAGGAGTGTAAGGACTCAATAGATAGGCTTGGTGCGAACAGAAGGGTTCACATCTACTGGAAAGTAACAAAGGGTCAGACAAATTGGCGAGAAGGGGGGTTCAATTACCGTACAACAGAGTGATTGACATTCCATTTCCAATTTATAATATTAAGAGGGATACGCCCTCTACTATACATAGGAAATCTGCAGCCGTATTCTGTAATTCGCTTAGCTAAAGCTAAATCTCGATCGCTAAAATGTCTTAAGGCCCAAATACATTGATCAAAATACTCATCAAGCAGTAGTATTTGTGAAAATATGTTTGTATGTGTCACACCGACGATGCTGGATGGAAAATCAAAAAATTTAAATATTACGGCAAATATTACGTCAAGCACACGTACACGATGAATTCGCCGGCTGGACAAGCATTTGACAAGTGTATTTGGGCCTTTAGAGAACACAAAATTGAAAAATTTTAGCGATGACATTTAAAGCTAAAATTGCGGCGAATTAAATTTGTATGGCATTGCCAAATTTAGCAATGCATGTTACAGAATTGCATTCGTAGCCAAAAACCGCAAAATCTATTTATTAGATTTTTAGCGATAGAGATTTAGCTTTAGCGAATTACAGAATACGCCTGCTGAGGCAGTTTGGGGAAACACCGAAACGTGCAGGGTTTCCAGGTTAATGTGGGGATTCTATCATACAAAATTGACCGAAATTCTTCTGTCGCTACCGAGAGGGGACTGTAGGCTTCTGGTAGGCTTTATAACGGGTCACTGTTGGCCGGTAGTATACGTCAAAAGGGCGGGGCAACTGACTTGTGACAATTGTAGATTCAGTGGGCTACCAGGGAAAACAAAGACGGTGGAGCACATACTCTGCCACTGTCCGGCACTCATATGCTCCAGAGCGAACTGTCTGGGAAATCATTACTTCCAAGATCTAGGGGAAATCTCTGGAATTGGTCTATTGAGACTACTAGCATTCGCCAAGTAATCTGGGTATCATCACATCGAACTAACAGTTTCAAGTATGTGTTATCGTATAATGTGGTATAGCTAGGAACCAACACGGTCTATGCGGGGTCTTTATGACCGGCCACCTAACCTAATCTAACTCGATATCTAAAATGATGTTCTTTTTTAAAAAAGATTTCGACATACTCTTTGTAATTTTTAATGACAAAATAGCAAAATGTTTTTTTAGTTTTAAGGACATCTGTTTGCTTCATGAAACAAAGAAAACAAGATAGTGCATTTAAATTTAAAAAACATTATTTTTCTGCAAGTCATAGTAGTATGTGAGCACAAACATGATCACACAAACACATGTATGCTGAATGTTTGTTTACACTTAAATCTCGTTACTACAGTGACGTCAAAATTACGTCAAAATGAGAGTAAAAAGTTAACGGGCCTGCAGTGTAATCTACCTTAACGACCACCTTTCTAGAGCGGACACCCTTTTACGACGGACACTAGTTACAGCTTTTCCCATAATAAATTTCTTGCTGAAAGTAACCAACTGTGAATAACTTAAATAGGTACTTAAAATAGTTAACACTTAGTGATAATTAATGAATATGCGCCATTGAAAAGTAACTTACAAACTATGTACATTAAACATGCAACTAATTAAAAATTTTAAAAATGTTTTTTTTTCTCTTTCTCTTTGCTAGAACGAATAGAATAAAATAACATATCAGGATTACAGCAAAAAATATGCACATACATACATTCTTATATGAATCGGAAAATATATGTAAATACAGGGTGGCGCATAATGAACGCTATGATTTTATAACCCTGTGCATCTTATTTAAAGTCATCGAGTGCAAACTCTTTCTCGTGTGGAATTTTTCGAAGTACTTAACGAAACTGACAAAACCCAATTTGGGTTTTGCGAGTTTGGCTGCCGTTCGGATTTTATGGTCGCCTAACCAATAGGAATTTTGTTTTCCAGTGTTCGCCAAATAGGGTTTTGTTAGTTTCGATAAGTACCTCGAGAAATTCCCGAATATAAGTTTGTATTTTATGTGTTGCATAGTGTGTAGTTAAATAAATTTTTGTTTACTTTTTTTTTTGTTTTTTTTTCAGAATTACCTGCTTATTTCATGATATCGAAAGAACGCTTTCTTTCGCACAAAAACATTTGAAACAAAACCAAATTCTCAAAAATTATATAAATTAAAGAGCGATGAGGCACCCTTTTAACCTCAATCGTCACCTAAAAGAAATATGGCGCACCCAAAATCCAAGAATTATTGTTGACCATAAAAAGCACCTACTTAGATGCATAGTATGGTGGGAATAACTTCAGAATAGATCATTGGACCCATGATGAAATAAACAGGTGGCATTACTACGCCAGATGACGATTTTTTGCGCTTGCATTCTTTGGCCAATCTTATGTCAAAGTTTTGTTTATGTTTACAAAAAGTCCACGATTAATGTTGTAATTTATGTATTTGATTAAAGTTTATGATAAATTTAATTAAAAATATTCAACATTTTTCATTTTTCCAATTTATTCTATGAGCTTAATTTCAGTTCTGTATTTTATAAAGCTTTTTTGTAATAGTTCTATTCCTTCAATTTTTCAGAAATGACTTTAATTGACTTACAGGCCTGTTCTGCAAATCACTTTTACTCAAATCACGTGATTTCAAATCACATGTGCCTACTAAAATCACACTTGTGATATTTTAGTGTCCCGTTTCTGTGTGTTTTGGTTTGATCTACAATTGCCGAAAGCACACCGAGAAACACAAAAACAGTATGACTTTCAGAACATCACAAAATCACACGCGTGATTTCAAAAGCACGTGATTTGAAATCACGTGATTTTCAGAACAGGCCCGTTAAATTAAAAATTTTTAAAAATAATAAATAATATATTGATAATTATTAAATAAAAATTGGATAAAAATAAATTTATTTCAACACGTACAGCGGCTCGCTTTGATTATTATTTTAAATATTTTTTTTGAAGCTGGGACTTATATTCATTTTGTATTTGTTGTCGTAGCGATTGGACTATATCGACCCCTATCCGCGAAAATAACGTAAGCGCCAAAAATCAAATTTAACAGGAAAGAGCTTTTTTATTTTATTTCATATAAATTTTGTATGAAATTTGTCGCTTAGAATAAAATAGTTTTTGCTATAAAATCGTAACGGTACCTTTTGTGACCATGACATTTAAGGAGATGATGCAAGTGTTGCCAATAAAGTCAATTTTTCAACAAAAAAACGACAGACAAGTTGTGGTTAATTTGAATGGCATTCAACACCGGGCAATGATTGAAAATTTTTTAAGGCCCAAGCTATGGAAATGTGGTTCCGACAAGATTGAGCCACAACTCACACAATCATCCAACTATGGATCTTTTTTTTCTGACGATGATAACGTTACTTATGCGTCACCCTATACTTATAATAATAATTGAAGACAAAACTGATGAGATGATTTTTGAAATATTTTTAGCGATTTAAGAAAAGTGAACAAACATTTTATTAATGCAAATTTTAAAGAAATCAAAAAAGACATTCTACAACCATCATGCCAGCATTAAAGAAAACGAATTTTTAATTATTTTAATTAATATTATAAAAAGGAAAACAGAAAATTGTGTTAATAAAAATTATTTACAGGACAGCAAGACAAAAAAAAAAGCAAAAACAAAGGATTCTTACCTTTTTGTCAGAGAGTGTGAGAGAGAGAGCATTCTTTTGAATCATATTATGCTTTTCCCGTTTAGCTTTTTAACGTCTTGTCATGCCGATTATATTTGGATGTTAAATATATATTAGAAATGGAGTCAAAATGGAAGAAATGTTTTGAAGAATTATGAAAACCAATTGTTTGTTGTAAATTTAAAAAAAAGAAGTTTTACTCATTTTTAGCAGAGATACTTACTATTCTGTCTTGTTTTTTTTTCTTAGAGAAGAGATTTGTACATTTCTAATATTTAACCCGTTCCGGTGTTAAAAACTATTTCTATTAAAAGTGTTTTACTGTTGGTCATGATGATTGTTTTAGAATGAGTACTGATTTATATTTTTGATCTACATATATCAGGTGATTTTTAAGCTATTATCTTTTTGGCAACACTGGTTTAAACAGCTGACGCACGTTTCGTGTTTTGTTTCACTGTCAAACATCTTCAGTTTGGTCTATTATTTAACCATGAATTGTCTTACAAACGAACAACGCTTGCAAATTATTGAATTTTATTATCAAAATGCGTGCTCTGTTAAGAAAGTTCAACGTGCGCTTCTTGTGTTCAGCGACGAAGCTCATTTTTGGCTCAATGGGTACGTTAATTAGCAGAATTGTCGATTTTGGAGTGAAGATCAGCCAGAAGCATTGCAAGAGCTACCAATGCATCCAGAAAAAGTCACAGTTGGGTGCGGTTTATGGGCTGGTGGCATCATTGGACCGTACTTCTTCAAAGATGATGCGAATCGTAACGTAACTGTGAATGGTGAGCGCTACCGTGATTTGATATCCGACTTTGTTTTTGCCCAAAATGCAGAAATAATCTTCAAACATTAAATTATATGGACCGTTCTATCGATTCAAATAAAGATTTCATGCATTTTTCTGAATTTTATGTGTTTTTTTTTAACTTTCCTAAAGCTCTTAAAAAATCACCCGATATTTTACACTTTTTACAAAGTTTTTGACTTCCTAGGAATGACATTCGTCAAATTGAACTAGAAACTATCTAGACTCTGGATTTTAAAAAACGTTATTAACAAAAACGAACTTAGTTCGTAAAAATTTTTTTTTATAAAGTCGAATTTTTCTTTCAATAAAATATGCATCTTTTTTAATTAACAGTACTTTTCTCAAAAAACAGTATATTTTTTAGTTAAAAGTATCTTCTTTAATAATAAAAAAAAAGAATTTGTAGTAGCATATTTTTAAGAAAATGGTAAATTTTAATAATAAGTAGTTTTACAAAATTTGTGTATTTTTTTTTAGCAAATGTTGCTTTTTAAGTCCGATAGAACTTACGAATGGCTCAGCTTTCAAACGAGCATTCATACCGCACTCGCATTACATTTATGATCAGTATATTCTTTCAAATCATCAATAATAGATTCAGGCTTAAACAACGTTACCAAATTATCCAAATTAACTTTGAAAATCAGTCATCAATGTTTTATAATTTTTTTTAAGTACTTTTTTTGAAAAAGGACTTTTTTTAAAAAGTACTCTTAATAAAATCTACTTGTTTCAAGGATAGACAAAATTTTTTAAATTTTAATAAATGTAATATTTGTTCTAAAAAAAGTAAATTTTTGACCAACAACTTCGAAGAAAAATTTAATTTTAAAGAAAAAAAAATTTTTTGTATGATGTAATCACATTTTATTTTAATAAAAAGTTACTTTGTATCTTGAAAAAAAAGTACCTTTGAATAGTTAATATTTTGGAACCCGTTTTTTATATAAAGTGTATTTTTGGTACCTTTTTAATGGACAAGTACTTTTTTCAATTAAGAAAACCCTTTTTAAAAATATATACTTTTTTATAGTAAAAATAAATACAGTACATAACGGTTATAAGAAAATCATAAAATTTCATGGCAGCAACTTTTTCTGTGAGTAACATTAAATACAATTTTCGTCAAATAGGAGAACAATGAGAGAACAAATAATTGAGTAAAACCATTCGAAGAGTATACTCGCCCCTTTTGCTCATAAACAAACATCGCACATTGTAAACGGATACTCAAAACAACGAAAAGATCAAATTCTTGAGAACAACAAATAACGTAGTCTGTGAACAATAAGGGATGTTAAGTTTAAAAGGCTCTAATACTATGTTCACACTTGGGTTCTTAATCGCGTTTAAGCACCTCGAATGCGATTAAGCTCTAATCACATAAAAATCGAGATGATTAACCATAGATTGAAGTGATTTGTTAATCACTTCAAATTGACATGATTACAACTAAACCACTTAATTAATCACATAGAATCCTCTGAACATACCTTAAACTTTAAAATGAGTATAATGTAGAATCGGCCAACGTGAACGTGTACATAAGATTTTCGAATTTCTTGCACTTTTATATAGGGTGTCCCAGAATTAATGCAAGATTTAAATTTGCCGCCATTTGTGCAGTTAAGTGTTGGTAACCCTAACTGCCCGTCTACAACTGACATGATTTGCTGTTATAACTTGATGTTATAAAAGCGTTGTTAAAACATTTGCATTAAGTCCCAATTCACACGTTGCAAGTCTTATTGATCAGCTTGCTACTTTATAACGAGAGTGACGAGAGGAAAAGAAACGTTTCTCTCTCACTCTCTCTCGCCTATAAGGTAGCAACCTGATCAATAAGACTTGCAACGTGTGAATTGGCACTAACAACCGAGTTATAACATGAGAAAACTTCTAACATGATGAGTGTATACCTAACACTAACATCATATTAGTGATAAAGTTAAGCATTTCATGTCAGTTGTAGACTGCATGTAAAAAGTTAATTCGCAGCTGACTGTTTAGGGTTAGTAAAAATTGAGCGCTACACTTTAGAACAACGAGTCTTCGTTATTGAACTATATTTCAAAAATAATGACTTCAACAAATGATTTCAAAAATTAACTTCGTCAACTGTAAAGAGATTAACTGATAAATTCAGTGAGGCTGGATCTGCTTCGATATTGACATTTGAACGGCTTGTTTTGAACGACTAGTGTGTTTGGCGTCTCCAGAGGATCATTCTTCCTAAATTTTTCAATTAATATCTTCCCAGTTGACGAAGTTAAAACACAATTCCGACCATATTTTGTAGGCCTCTATTAAGGTGTACAACTCAACACAGTTGATGAATATGATTAAAATTTGTATTGTATTACGAAGAGAAAAATTCGGCAATTATGAATGAAAAATTATATCTGGCAAATGTCGACCACGAGTACGCTGACATATGCATGTCGATTCTTTCATCAAGGTTTTTTTTGTGGTCTGGAGGCGGCTTAAGTCCAGTTTACCAACGCAGCTCAAAATAAAAAAAAGTATATATTGTTATAAAAAATTGAAAAATAAGAAAAAATAAAATCGCAAAAAGCTTTTAGAGGTCCATCACTCGGAAACTATGCGTTTCCGAGAATTTTGTCATTTTATTTTTTCTTCTTATTTTTCAATTTTCTATAACAATATGTACTTTTTTTTATTTTGAGCTGCGTTGGTAAACTGGACTTAAGCCGCCTCCAGACCACAAAGCGTACCATTCAGTGACAGGTTGAGCATGCAAAGGCTTCTCAATAATTTTGTATCGATCCTGTCGACTCAAATTTAACGACCACATTCTTAATAGCGGTCTTAGAAGGACGATTATGTTTGCCGGAAATATCACGAATTTTACGAAATGTAACTTTAACAGAACCACCAGTTTCAAAGTGGATATCAATTATTCTAATGCGATCAAAAAAATAAATGTCAATTATTAATACAATCTTCGTATGACGTGCTAAATTCCCAGTTTCATATTTGATAAATACACTGAAATTTATTGTTGAGGGAAAGCAAGCCTCTATGCGCATTTCGCCGGTTGCTTACACCAGCTCATCAGGAAACCTTTTCCAAAGATTTTAGAAAAGCCAAAAATACAAATAAAACCTTAAGCGAATAAGAGTTATAAACACTCGAAGTCTTACCTGTAACAATATCAAAGCTTAAACAAAACACCAACAATAAACAGTGAGTTTATCTTTTCTTTATCAAAACTATCATGTTGTTTGTGTTGCCAAAATTAAAAAATAAGGTTCTTGTTGAAAACCCGTTTATATTTATATGTTCACATAAATGTAAAATCAAGCAACAATTTGCTTGAAGTTCCACTTTAATATGATTTGCAATTTTTCGAAGGGACACCAAAAAATATACGATTATTGTTGCAGGGACATGTCGCATGGTCTGAAACAGGGTAAAGTTAAACATATAAGGTTTTGGAATTTGGTGTAAGCAAATATAGTGTTGCCGTGTATTTATAATAAAAATGTTTACAAAACGTACATACTAACATAATTGGTACATAGCAATCTATTTCTTTTATCATACATATATACGTACTTTCTTATGAGCGGTTTTTTCTTTTATTAGATGTTCTTATATCCGTTATGCACTGTTTATTGTTTTTTAATAAAATCATATTTTTTCACAAAAATATTTTGATATTTTATTTTATTTATTTTCTAACACAATACATAACATTTTTATAAAACTACTTAAAAAAGAACTTCGAAACAAATATTACACTCCAAAACATATTAGTATATGTACATATTAATGCTGTTTGTAAAAATCAAAACTTCTACAGTTTTTTTTTGTAAAAACTATAAACAAGGCCAAACTAATTACAAAAAATATCAACAAAATACAATCAGATATTCAACTATGTGATACAAATCGATCGAGTTTAAAATTATCGTTTTTAAAAGGTTTGTGGAATTTCGCAAAACTTTAAAATTAAGTTCTGAGTTCAAATCTCAAGTTTTGTTTTAAAATTCAGATCTGTTTTGAAAATGAATCGATTTAAAATCAAATGATTTCCAAAATCACACGTGTGCTATTGTGGCGTTCCACTTTTGTGTTTTTCGGTGAGATTTTCCATTGCCGAAAGCACACCGAAAATCACAAAAATGCTGTGATTTTCAGAACATCACAAAATAACACGTGTGTGTTGCCGAAAGCACACCGAAAATCACAAAAACGCTGTGACTTTCAGAACACCACAAAATAACACGTGTGATTCTAAAAGCACGTGATTTTCAAAACAGGCTTGATAGTATAAATTTAAAAAAATAACTTTTTATGAAATAAAAGGAAAATGTATTAAATAATTTTATTTCGGTTTTAAATCTTTTCGTTTTCTAAATCGATTTCCTTCACATACTTGATTAAAAAAAAAAAAAAAAAAATATAACCAAATAAAAAGCACCGGAAAGGATTAAAGCATACATTATCAAGTCAAGGGCAAAGGTAGAAAGTAACTATGTACAAAAACTTTTAAAAAATAAACAATAAAAAATAAATATAAATATTTAAAAAAATAAATCAAAAGTTTATTCAAAAGATGCTAAAATTATAATAATAATAAAAACAAATAATTTTTTTTTGTAGTAAATTACAATACAATAAAATAGCTAGTTTAATAATAATAAAAAAAGGATATTGAGGATGTCTTGGCTCTTAATTTTCAATAAAGAATACAAATTAACAATAACAATAGAAGTAAAGAAAGAACAAAAAACAGTTTTGTAAACAAACTATGTAAATGAAATTCTTAAGTCAGCAAAAAATGGTAAATTAAAAGTAAAATGCAGGAAAGATTTCTTTTTTTTTTTAGTTTGAATACAGACTTAATAAAGTTTTTACTTAATTAAATAGTAATAAATGTATTGATTATGTATAGAAATAAAACGGAAGTATTATGACAGACACAGCATTCATATCTTTTTTTTTAGTTTAAGTTTCTATTTGTAATAGATTTTTTTGTTTTTTTTTACTTAGTTTTATAAAGTTTTTTTATGCAAAAAACTAGGTATATTATTAATTTTCTTTCTTGATTCGTTAATAAACATATAAAATGTTTTCTTTTTGATCTTGGAACATTTAGAGATTTTTAAATAGTTGTTTCCTTTGTATTTTAATACGTTTATTTATTTAGTTTTTTTTTTTTTTTTGTTTGTTTTAAATCTTTTTTGTTCGCTTGATCTGAAGATTATTCAGCGGATAACAAGGAAAAATTTTCAAAATTTGGCTTACCTTGGACCGATTCATCATCTAAATCATCTGAACTACTTGTAATGCGAGCTGGATGAAAATAAAAGAAATAAAAAATGATTACAAAGTACAAAAATTACCAAACTATACTTTTTTTAAGTCAAAGTGAAAGCTATATTTATTTAGCCTTTTCGAACGTTATAAAAAGCACAGGTCAATAAACAAACAAGGTTTATTTTCAAAATTATTTTTAATCCATTTTTTTTTTTTCATTTTTTAAATCAGGCTCAAGTTCATCAAAATCAATTCTCATTAAATTATATTAATAAAAAAAGGGTAAAACTGCAAAGAACTCTGATGATGAGAATGTGGTTATTCTCGAAACATGTAATTTCGATCCGGGTTCAATCCCTCGTTCTGCCAAGAATGAAAAATTATTAATAAATTTTAATTAATTTCATGTTGTAAAATTCCTTCCTTTATAAAAATAATTGAATGAAAATCAATTGTGATTTTTTAGTTGAACTTTTGATTTTTTGTTAACTGGCAGGCACCGCAGTGGTGCAGAGGGTAGAACTGCAGAGTTCTGATGATGAGAATGTGTTTGTTCTCGAAACGTAAATTCAACCCGAGTTCGATCCCCAGCTCAGCCAAGAATAAAATTATCAATAAATTTTAATTAATTAATTTATTGCTTTAAAAAGGACCTTATAAAACGTAAAAGTGAATTTTTGAAAAAAAGGATTTTTTTTTTGAAAATATATTATTTTAATTTCAAAAGATTTTGTTATTCGTGCTTAATTCACAGTTTTTATTCTTGATAAAAACACTTGAAATTTATTGTTGATGGGATAAGCTATTCCTATGCGCATTTCACTGGTTGCTTAGGCAAGATCGTCAGGAAACTTCATCCATAAAGATTTTAGAAAAACTAAAGATATTAAACCAAATAAAACTGTTAAACGTATAAGACTTATAAGCAGCAGTTCTACTTGTAACAATATCAAAGTTTAAACAAAAGCATCAACAATAATCAGTGAGTTTATCTCATCTTACATTCCCCACTACAATTGATTGGAATTCTCCCAACATTAATTGTAGTTGTAAGTAGGTTAAGAAAAACAAAATGAAAAAAAAAACAAATTTTAAATGCATGTTGCCAATAAGTTTTTCCAGGCCGTGCACTGCCAGTTTATTATCAAAATAATTTTTGGGAATACAAAATTTTTAATTTCAAAAGATTTTGTTATTCGTGCTTACTTCCCAGTTTTTATTCTTGATAAAAACACTTGAGATTTATTATTGATGGGATAAGCTATTCCTATGAGCATTTCACTGGTTGCTTAGGCCAGATCATTAGGAAACTTCATCCATAAAGATTTTAGAAAAACTAAAGATATTAAACCAAATAAAACTGTTAAACGTATAAGACTTATTAGCAACAGTTCTACTTGTAACAATATCAAAGTTTAAACAAAAGCATCAACAATAATCAGTGAGTTTATCTCATCTTACATTTATCTCATCTTACATTCCCCAAGTATAAAAACTGGGAATTAAGCACGAATAACAAAATCTTTTGAAATTAAAAATTTTGTATTCCCAAAAATTATTTTGATAATATATTATTTTTTAAAAAAATTACTTCACTAAAAGTTCCTGTTTTTTAAAAAGGCATTTTTAAAGTTACTTTTTGAAAACAAATTTTATTTCTAAAAGTTTTATAGTTAAAAAAGTATGTACAATTTTAAGTCCTCGTCCATTTTATGAAACATTTGCTGCATAAACTTTCTTTAATTCGCTTTTGAAACTAACTGCACTCGTGTCCTTTTGTTTTACAGCATTTTAGTATTTTGTATCAGTCTTCTCTCTCTCTCTCTCTCTCTCAATAACAAATTCACAAAACCTGCTTAAACACGAAACAAAGGACACTTTTCCATTCATATTTCCCCTTCACCATTTAACTTAAATGTTGCGGAGCAAATGTTGAATAATATGGACGAGGACTACATAGTGAAAAAAGCACGAAAAAACAAATAATTTTAATACATCATTAAACATTTTACGATATAAATTTTAAATTTCCTCTTACCTCTTGAACTCTTAACGGAAGAACCACTACCACCACCACCGCCATTACGACCATACAAAACACTTTCCAAATATGGCAAGCCATTATTATTCGCAATATTCATGCCCAAACACTGTTCGATTTGTTTCCATCGGTGTAGACGTTCCTGCAATTCATTTGTCACCTCACCCAATGAGTTACGGGCCTCAACAATCGAACGATCAACATCATCAATACTTTTGCCATGAGTCGAAACGAAAGCACCAACCAAACTTGTACGTTTTTTGCGTAATTTCTCACAAGCTTCTCTAGCCGATTGCAATTGTTTCTCAGCCGAGAGTCGCTTCTTTAAATGATTTTTACTCTCCAATTCATAGGTGTATTGAAGCCATGATTGCAATTGGGGCGGCGGAGACCAACAGTTATCGACAAGTTCAATTTCGGCTCTTGACAATTCTGTGCGCAACATTTCAATTTCCTTTTTAAGTTGTTGTACTTCTAAATCGGAATTTGAGGAAGTCAAGGTGGGTACTTCTTTAAGGCGCCGTTCTAAATCCATTTTCTCTGTGGCCACATTCTCCTGCTCGAGCCGGGCACGTTCTAATTCCTAGTGAATTTAAATATATTTTAATGAATTCCGATTTATTAAAACGTTTTTTCTCTAACCTTTTGCATTTCTTGTAAACTTTGTTCTGCCCTCTGCAATCCTTCCATATCCTGAGCCATGCGCCTTAGATGTCTTTTGGCATTTTTGTTTTGTTGATAGGCATACCAGCAACCAATTATAGCACTTAATAGCAAAGTTACTAAAATATAGTCTTTCCAGCGTGTTCCAGTCTCTGTTAAACAAAGAAATTATTTGTTAAACTTGTTTTGGAATGACAATTTTTTTCCAATTATTTGTTTATTTTTACCTCTTGGTGGTCCAAATAATACTACATCCATTGCTTTTAGAGCAATTTTTTGTTTATGTATGGGATCTTTAATACCCAAAACATTGCTGACATAATGCATATTGTTAACAGCTAATCTGGAAATGAAAATAAACGTATGTATGTATATAAATTATTTAAAAAATTACCTAATATAACTAGATAAAGTATGTTTCTCGACTCGGCCACATGAAGAGTCGAGGGCGCTTCACAATTTACGCAGAGTATTTAAGCTCTAACATCATGTATTTTTTTAAAGTAGAAAACGCTGAAAGATGTGGTTCCAAGGCTTTCAGAAATAACAACATTTTTTTGTAGGTTCTTAATTTAATCCAGATTTAATAGAAAAGTTAGTTTGGATAAAATCTGGTTCGGAAAGATGGGGAGTCAGGGAAACACTCTTATATATCTCAGGATTTGAAAAAGAGTGCAAGACGAGACAAACGACGCTGGGCAGATAATTTAGCCAAAGATACTCAAAAAACTGCTGAAACCAATCGCAGTAGGGACTTATACGGAGCAGTTAGAAAACTGACAAGTGCTCCAGTACGTGGGGAAAGGCCCAAAAGAAATGAAAGTGGGGAGATAACAACATTTAAAGAAAGAAAAATGCAGCTCTGGACCGACTACTACGCACAAATTCTGTCTGAAAACTCCGTGACAAATGAATAGTCATTATGTCCCTGTATCTCTGAAATATGCGAAGCTATAAAACATTAAAGAATAACAAATCACCAGGCCTTGACAATATTCCTCCAGCGCTGTTGCTGCTCGATCCAAGAACAGGTGATTCTCCTTATTAATAGGTTCTGGTCCTCCAATCATCTATCGGAGGAACTCTTGGAGGGTGTTATAATCAAAATCTTGAAGAAAGGTGACTTATCAAAGCGTAGTTACTAGAGAGGTATAACACTCTTAAATATACTGCTCAAAGTTATAGCCCATATTATAAAAAGAAGGCTCTACGGTATACGATACAATTTTACCCAGTATAAGGAAAGAGCATGCTGGGTTCTGCTGAGGAAAGTCCTGTGTTGACTATCTCAACAGTCATAGAATAATAGTAGAGCAGTCCATTGAATCGAAGTCACCACTATATCTCCTCTTTATCGACTTTGAAAAGGTATTCGATACACTAAACCATGCTGCCATTTGGAGGGCATTAGCTTGTAAAGGAGTTCCACAAAAGCTGATTTCTATCATTAAAACAATGTACGTTAACGCAACATGTAGAATTCTGCATGATAACGAACTATCTGCCAAAATAAATATCGGCAAGGGAGTTCGCCAGGGTTGCGTCTTATCACCACTTATTTTCAACGTAGTGTTGAATGTCATTATGAAACAAGCTACAGCATCAAGAGATGGCATAACATGGAGCCTTCAAAGTAAACTTAAAGACCTTGAATATGCAGGCGATATACTACGTTTCTTAGCACATTCGCTGCAATAAAAAATAAATTACGTACGACTGTCGCACACGCCTCCAATGCTGGTGTTTAAATAAACATAAGCAAAACGAAAGTAATACGAATTTTTTATTAAAAATAACTCCCCTCGCTATTTCAATGGAGTACAACTTGACTGCAGTGCTGATATTTCTGAGCGCATTAATAAGGCAAGACATTCATTTGGTATGTTGATCATAGTTTGGAAATCTTCAATTGTATTTCGAAGAACCAAACTGAAAATCTTCAACTCTAACGTAATAGCTGTTCTTCCGTATGGCTGTGAAACATGGAATGCCGCTTGCTCCGATGTCTACGCTCTACAAGTTTTCATCAACAACTGCTTTTGGTAGACTTCTAAAAATATTTTGGCCAAATGTCATCTCCAACTCTAGACTTTGGGAAATACAACGTGAAACAAAAGTGGAAAGGAATAGGGCGTACGCTCCGGAAAGTTGAAGATTATATTGCCAGGCAGGCAACCGAACGGAACCCCCGGGAAGGCAGACAAAGAGGTGGAAGCGCCAAATCCATACAGAAAAAAATCCAAAAAAGCTAGAGAAAATTAAATCAATCGCAGCCAAAACATCCGAATGGAACATGCTTTTTACGGAAATATGTTCCTTATAGGAACAAATATATATACATACATAAGTATGTATGTGTGTATATGTATATAAATTTGGAGTGGACATTTTTAAACTTGTTTAAGTTTGTTTTTCTTGCTAAAAATCCATTTCGGGGTTTTTTCCGAGCTAGCCCCGTTAGGCTAGCTAGTAGTGAGATAGTCTATCAACCTCTGTCAAGACTCTGGTTTCTTTCCTGCAGACAAGCGTCAAGCTTCGCGGGGATTAGCATAGGGAATTACAAAAATTTAAAAAAAAAAAGCTTAGTGATTTTTTGAAAATGGGCCAAAGCATTTTAAGGAAAAATTTTCATAAAAAGAACACTTTTTGGGAGAAATGTGTGTTTTTGTAATATTGAATGATTTCTAATCCATCTCTGATTAATTCTGACATAGAGTTTTTAATTTATAACGGTTTTTAATGTAGAAAGTTTTTGTGCGACATGTGTGCTGCATGTCGGCTATGCATTCGTAAAATTCTTTGTCATATAAAAATAAAAGCTGTAGATGTTAAATTGAAATTAATTTTTACCTCGGTAAACTAGCGCCAGAAACCTTATGTTGTTTAAATAGATCCACATATTGCGGAAGTTGTACAGATTGAGCCAACCAATCTGTTGTTTGTTCGGTAGTCCAGTTATGTACCTGAAATAAAAAACAAAAAATTAAATAATAAAACTACAACAAGTTATATTAAACATTAACCCACCTCCGATCTTAACCAAGCCTCCCATAATTCTTTAACAGATATATGCATGTCATCATTAAAATGGAAAGCTTTTTGACGTTTTTCATAACCCGAATCGTATTTAAGTTCTTCACGCAAAAACTAAACAATAGAAAATTGTATAAAAAAATTAGGTTATTAATAAAACAAATAACAAAAACCGACATGCAAGACAATATTAAAATGAAACAAAAATAACAACAATAAAAATATATATATACATATATGTATGTATGTATATACATTTTTATATTAATAACAATAGATAAATTAAAACTTACATCATCAGATTCACTTAAATCAATATTTCCATTATCATCGTCATCTAATTGACGATGTAAACTTCTAATAGCTTCCATACCCAAACGATCTTGATCATTATTACAATCAAGATCATCGGCTTGACAAGCACCATCCGCTGAACCACTGCCCAGAGAGCCTTAAAAAAAAGAGAAATTTATTAATGAAAACGCTTTTTTTCTTAAACTTTCTCAAATACTACTTACTAAATTCGTTACTAACAGCCTGTGACATGGCTTCACTTAATAGATTGTAGGTATTTTTTGGTTCAGCATGACCACTGCTGGGAGCTGGATGGTAAATATTAGGACTACCTATAACAGCTCCATGTGATGTATGATGTATGCCACTACCCATTACATTATGACCGACACTGCCACCACCGCCACCACCACCACCACCACCACCGTGCGAAGCATATTGATGCTGGCTGATATGCTGTTGGTGATGCGGCTGCTGTTGCTGGTGTGGTGGTATGTGTTGGTATCGCTGGGGATTGCTGGCCGTTGGCGGTTGGCCACCACTATCTACTGCTCTGAGGTGGGTATTGAAACGATTACCGCCCGCTACATTTTCACCAGGGGCGGAATTACTGTTCACTAAACATATATGTGAGGTTACAGTTAATAGTGTAAATGTGACTAAAACTTTAAAAAATTGCATTTTGTTTTTTTTTTTTGTTGTTTGTTTTGATAATAAAATCGTAAAACTTTTCTTTTGTTTATCGACAACACTTAAAGGCACGTGAAAATATTCTTGTTAGGAAACAAATTATTGAAAGAAAAAAAAAGAGGGGGAGCAAACAACTGAGATATGTATAAAAAAGTGAGAATTTGTTTTAAGAAAAAGAGGCTGCAAATAAAAGAAATACATTTTTAAATTAATAATAATAAATAAATATATTGTTTAAATTTCAGCAATAAATTAGCGAATGCGTTTTATTTTTCTTTTAGAAATTAGACAAATCTTTAGGCTTTATTAACACTTTTAAAGTTTCTTATAGCGTTTGAGATTTTTTTTATGTTGTGGTAATTTAATTACACATTAACGGAATAAATAGAACAACAAGAAGTATTAAAAAAAGGAAAACAAACAAACATAAATAAAAGTATTTATATTTATTGTAAAAATATCTTTTAATGCACAAGAAGCTCGTTTATCATTAATTTTTTTATTTATTATTCGATCCAATTAATTGTTTAAGTCAAATGTCATCAAAATACAGATTTAACAATTGACATTAAACCCGTTTGATAAAGTTTTTATTAAATTAAATTGGATACTGAGTTATGTTTTTTTGAAAAAACTATTGTAAAACAATGCTCGAATTACTTTTATATTAAAAGAAGTAAGATAGTATTGTGGGTACAGCCCGACCATAAAATACCCTACACGATAGTACTAACAGAGAAAATTTGTTGAGAGTGGTATTTGTATGGGCGAAAGGCTCAAGTACAGGGATGATAAAGTTAGTACAATTGTACTTTTTCAGTACGATAAGTATTGCAAAAGTACTGAAGTACTCCAATGACATGTTTAGTACAATTTCTACATGCATCTGAAGTTATAGAAGTAATTATAGAAGTTATATAGACGAAAGCTACTAAATAATGAGTGAAAGAAGCTATTCCCAGCAAAAACTTGGTAATGACTTGCCATTACTGAACAACTTACTTTTCAATGACTACTTCATACCATCTGCATGGCTGACATATAATCTGATACCTACATAATTACTTGTGTATGAGTTGATTAACGAAATTTATAATTAATTCATAATAAAATGCATCTACGGTTTAATTTTTTTCAAATCTAATACAAATTGGTTTTAAATATTTATTCTTACAATTTGTTTTTTTTTTTTTTTTATTACACGGAAAAAAAAAATGCTTCATATATTTAATTCATTCATAACAAAATGCATCTACGGTTTAATTTTTTTCACATCTAATATAAATTGGTTTTAAATATTTATTCTTACAATTTGTTTTTTTTTTATTACACTGAAAGAAAAATGCTTCATATATTTATTTCATAAAAAAATATTCCTTGGGTAAATGAAAATTTTCATTGTCTAAATGGAATTTCATAGTTATAATGAAGTATTTTCGTTAAAATCGCTTCATTGGATTTCGTAATTACGTCAAAAATTTTTATTGGATATATGAAAACTTAAGTTTGTCCAAGTTAAACAAAAAATTTTAATTGGGAACATAAAAAAACAATATACAAACATAACTATATTCATAAATTAATACAAAACAATAGTTTTCTTAAAAAAAATGTTTAATTGTTAATAATTTTATTCTAATAAAAAATGTAAGATTTAATAATTTCATACATCTAATGTTACATGTATACCATTAATTTTATGAATTAAAAAAAATTATTTTATAAAAGCAACATATTTCAAAAATTGCCTTCATAAATTTAAATTTTTATTATGACAATAAAAATGTCATTATAGTAATGAAACAAAAACTTTCAATCCACTTTAAATCAACGTTTTTATTGTTATTATGGACAATTTCATCTCATATTTACGCTCTTAATTGAGTAAAAAACATAGTTTTTTTATGCAAAAACTACACTGCCCCAGTAGACAAGCTGGTAGTGAGCTAGTCTATCAGCACCGAGCTTGCGCGATCGAATCCCACCAGAGACAGAAAAAAACATAAAACAAAGTTAAATAAAATAAGAAAAAATAGAAAAACAAATTTTTTTTAAGTCATTACATGTCAGTTGTAATTTTGGTGACATCGGAGTAATAAGTTATTTAAGTCCCTATTTGTAAGCGAATGTGGTAATGACTTATTTAACTCCCTATTTGTAAGCGAGGGTGGTAAGTACTTGCCTCCAATGACGTCACCGTGTTAAAATAATGAGTTAAGGTAGAAGTACATAACACGCGTTAGTGCGCGCGCGCTCTGTCGTCTTCTGTCAAAAAAAGTTAAACTAGTGTATTTTCATAGAACAAGCTACATTCAAAATATTTTGACGCGTTTTCGACAGAAAGTTGGTTAACTTTGAACTTTTTAACGCGTTGTGTATTTTTGACAAGTAATCACTGACAATAAAAAGAATAATTAAACAAATTTGTGAATCACGAAAGAAAAACTTATTGAAGAGCTTAAAAAACATACAATATTTAAATAAAAAGAATAAATTTAATAAAATAACAAAATCTTGATATACTTTCGAAACCGTTTTTAATGCACAAATAAGTAAACAAATAAAAAACAGCTGACAGGAATGGTTTTTGTAACGCGTGTTGTGTAACTTTCAATTTTTTCCGCGCTAAAGTTTTAAAACGCACGATACTCGTCGACGAACTAACGCGTGTTATGTTTTTCCACCTTTAAAATGTCAATGTTTAAGTAGTGAAGAGTCGTTATATTAGCTTTTTAACTCATTACTTTGCAATGTAAGTTTTTGCTGGGTTCTTATTAAAAAAGTAGTAGTTTTTACTGGGCAGTTTAGTTTTTAATTTTAAAATACATATCAAATTTAATTAAGTATGTACTTAGATTTTTCATATTAAAATCTATTACAAATTGTTCTTTATTTAAAAAAAAAAAAAAAACCCAATTGTAAGAACAAATATTTCAAATCAAAAAAATAACTTTGATAATATAATTGCATGTGCCCGTGCATAAAACTGAATTGGCAAATTGGGTTTTTTGTTGTTTTCTTACGAAGACAACAGAATGAAGCAGTTTGTTTTTTAATTTTGTTTTTTCTTTTAACCCACTTACAACTACAATTCGAGTCGGAAAGAACCCAACCAATTTTAGGGGGATGTAAGAAAAGATAAACTCACTGTTTATTGTTGGTGTTTTGTTTAAACTTTGATATTGTTACAAGTAAGACTTAAGAGTGTTTATAATTCTTATTCGCTTTAGGGTTTTATTTGTTTAATATTTTTGGCTTTTCTAAAATCTTTGGAAAAGGTTTCCTGATCAGCTGGCCTTAGCAACCACTGAAATGCGCATAGAAGCTAGCTTTCCCTCAACAATAAATTTCAGTGTATTTATTAAATATGAAAAATTGGGAATTTAGCACGTCATACTGATATCGTATTAATAATAAACTTTGTATTCCCGAAAATAACTTTGACAATTTGTATTAGATTTGAATAAATAAAACCTTAGATGCATTTTATTATGAACTACTTCTATGTATTGCAGATGGTATGAAGTAGTCATTGAAAAATTATTTCTTTAGTATTGGCACAAATACGTTATTTTGGAAAAAACTTTGTATGGGGGCTATGTGAAATGGTGGACCATTTTCAATAGGATTGTTCCCAAAAATTGAGACCTGTACCTTGGCCGTCGTTTTTCTCAACTACGACTTTTTAGGATATGCGCCAAAACAATAATGAATTGACGATACATAGGATTTAGATGTTGGTCTAAAATAAAGTTATTACTCTCAAAAATCAGTTTTTTACTCTCCTGTTTAATTCTGATTTTGCAGATAGCACTTTCTGAATGTAAGCCCGCGATATACAGCCCACTCCTGAAATATTCGAAGTCTCGGTCGAAGCTATTAAAGATTCGGCACAGCTCAATAAAGAACTCTTACTTGTTCCTTTTCTCTTGTTGCATGTAAATTACTTTTTCTACAAAATTAATTTATTGAATTTTCATATATTGAACTATGAACTAACAATAATTAAATTGGGTTAAAAAAAAACAAAACAATTGTTAATGGAGGAGAATTATTTGTACCACTAACTTATTTATTTATCTTTAAATAATTTGCAAACTAACAACGTTTTTACGTTCAAAAAAAATGTATAACTGTATCTTTGGTTAAAAATTTTAATTGATTTAAATTTTATACAACTCAGCTCAATATACATAGATAAAAGAAATATCAATAACATACCAAAAGGAAAAGATAAAAACTTCACCTATTTTTCTATTTATTTTATTTTTCTATTCTATTCAAACTGGTATAACATTGCTTACAAAAAAGTTTAACGGCACATTTCACCAAGTTCAGTTATAGTTAACAATCAGTTATAACTGCTAAGAACATATTGTTAACTGGAAGTTAAAGTAATAGTTTGTTTAAACTAAACTTAGTATATGGATACATGGCGACGGCAGGTAGAAGCTGAACTACGCACAGCTGGAAAGAGTTGGAGCGAAGCTAAAAGATTGGAAACAGACAGAATTCAATGGAAATCATTTGTAATGGCCCTATGTTCCAACTGGGAATTTTAAAGGACTAAATATATATAAACTTAGTGAAATTCGCCGTAATTCAGATTTCTAAATTACAATCATAGATTTAAAGTATTGTATTCTTTTTACGAAATTTTATTAAATGATGCAGAAATTGCAATTCACATTTTAAGAAAAAAAAAAAAATTATTCCTACGGAATGTTAAATACAGTGTTCGAAAATAAACAGTACATTATTTAACGTTCGGCTCACACACCCAGGAACGATATCTATTTTTTTAGTGATTGTGTAGACATACACAGCCCTTAATACCGTTCGGAACTATTTTATAATGTTCGGTTCTTCGTTAAAAAACAGAACAATTGTAGTGATACTGTAACAAACATTATATTTTAATGTTCTATAATGTTTTTTTCGTGTGTGTATTTTGTTTTTGTAAAAATGTTTTTTTTTACCAGCCAAAAGGGTCGAACATTAACGAGCCGAACCGAACACATTGAAGTTTGTGGATTTTAAAAAAAAACCGAACGGAATAAAATGTTCACATCTTTTGTTGAGTTTGATAAAAACAGTAATATTTCTGTGTCCGAAAGATGACTAACAGGGAAACGTTATTTTTTTAATGATTTTCTATACAAACACTATTAGCGTTTGTGTTTTCCACACCGGTCTCCCGTCGTTTTGCGAAAAAAACCTCACGCAGGGAAGCAAATTTCTAAAAACTTCCAAGAAATTTTGAACCGCGATGAATTGTAAACTGTATGAACATTTTGAAATCTAAAGCAGTGGATAAATTCCAAAATAGCATTTAAGTGATACGTATAGGAATATATCGTGCCATAACCGCCAAAATAACGTAACTAACAAAAAACAAATTTTACAGGAAAAGGTTTTTTTGTTTATTTCTTATTTACTTGGAAGTTTTTCTATGAAATTATTATAATAGCCTCCAAATGATCTTATGCTAGTTTTAGATGAGTATTAACGTTGATTTTTCATTTACAAAAGTATTTTTGATCATCTTTTTGTTACTTACGTTAGTTTGGTGGTCATTATTGTAACCAGCTAATAAAAAAATGAGCTTACGTTTTATTATTAACAACTTAAAATTTTATTTTCAACTTAAAAATTTACTTTCTTGAATTTTTGTAATACATATGGGTAATTCCATGTCAACACGGTCTGATGTAGAAAGGCCCTAACTCGATTTTTTTCGAAATTGAGGTTTTTAGTGATTCCAATACATTTCCCACAAAAACGCCTCGTCACAAAAATGTAATACAATAGCATCAAAAATATCAATTTAACATGCAATTGAAGATGCCATTTTACATTATGATACCTACAGTTTCTATTATGTTTTTGCCTTCTCCTATAAAGTTGCATTTATGTGAGTTAGGGCCTTTCTACATGAGACCAACGATATATGAACGAAAACAACTTTTGAAATTTAAAAAGTTATGTCATATTCAAAACGTCATAATTTCGCCGAATAAGCCGAATGTGTTGAGCTTATTTCTTCAATATCCCGAAAACTACTTGACATAAGAAGATGATTTTAATGTCATTTTAAAGCAGTGAAGGGCACATTTGCAAATCCTATATACGCGTGCATAGGAATAAAAATGCTGCTTGTGTGACGTCGACACATGTACACTATAAACTTCTTTGTGTGGTCTGTGACAAAGTACGTTTGGATGTTGCTTTGTTGTTATTTCGTCAATACAAGCATAAATGTGATAGTATGTGTGTGCCCTTCACTGTTTTAAAGAGAATACTTAGGGCTACAAGCCATATATTGAAAAAAAAAAAAATTTATTTTGACATGGAATTACCCATATGTATATAGAATGTATATTTACATACACACATCGTCACCTGAAATCCCGTAACTGACAAAAAATTTTAAATCGGTTATTTTTTTTGACAGCTGTATTTTTAATAATATCAACTCATTCAATCAAAGTTAAGGTTTTCTTCACATATCGCACACTTGTCTTTTCTTTCTCTTCTTTTTCTAATTAATGAAAACCTTAATTAAATTTATTATCGAAAATATTGCGAAAAACTCAAACAGACAATAGACAATTTGTTAGATTTCTTTCCTCCAAATATGCTACGTAAAGTTTGTATAAAAATTAAACATTTAGAAACTCCGCTGGAAGATAGAACTACACTTTTTTAAGAAAGCACGAATAATTAAGGGAGAAAACAAAAAACTAATCACCTCTTCCAATATTTTGCTTAACTCTAGATAAAATATTAGAACAGAAAATTGTAATTTAAATAAGAGTTTTTTAATACCACTTGCTTCAAACCAATAAACGAAACAACGAGTGAATACACATCTTACAAAAAAAAAAAAGTAAAAACCTAACGGTAGATAAAAGTAATTTTTGTTTCTAAGTTGACTGCATTGTTATTTGTAATATTTTCATTTTAGGCTTTATATTTTTCTAATTATATGGCAGCTCTCTCGTTGTTTTTATGTTACTTACGTTATATTGCGGTCACTAATTTAGGCGTATGTCGGTTACGTTTAAATTGAAGGACTCGTATTTCTTTCAATACTTGGATTATCGATACTATATTTTACATGACAACGTGTTGTTACTTACAGAACAATTGTGCATCCACAACTCAGTTTTGGAAAATATGTTGGTTACGTTATTTTGGCGGTTAAGGCTCGATATATAAATATCAGGTGTATATTTTTTAAACTTTCCGAGAGATAAAAATGGTTGTTTTCAAACTTCAACCCGAAAAAATTATCATATGTTTTATTAATAACTTAAAATTAAAACACAAATGCTCGAAAATGTAAATTCATTTATACTTAAATGTATGTTTTCTTCATATTTGCATAAATAATTATGGTTGAATTTCGACCACTAGTTCCCATTTGAATTGATCACAAAATATTAAGCAGAAAGAATTAAGTATTTAAAATCGCCTTTATCGTGGTTGGCGAATTTAAAATACGCCTGCGACTATTTGGTAATAGATTAAGGCCCGTTTTCACACATTACCGATAGTTAAAAGTAGGATTTTATCTGCCGTGTAAAAAATTTTCCATTATTGCAACTTTACTTTAACCTAACAGTTAGGATGAGCCTTGATTTACTACATCGCTCACTTAAGGCTATTGTTAAGTTTTAATAATGGGACACATTTATTAAGGCTAAAGTCTACTTTTAGCTATCGGTAATTTGTGAAAACGGGCATTAAAGAAATAAGTTCACGTTCTCTTTAATCTATTACTAAACAGTCGCAGGCGTATTTTAAATTCGCCATCCACGATAAGGGTGATTATTTGATGATAAATGGTTTAAAGCTAAACTATTTATTAAATACATGTATTCCAAATAGAATTCATTCTTTTGAAGGTTTGACTACAATGAAATTTTAACACAAAATGTTAAGAATCTTAACCACTTGTTTTTCTCCTTTGACCAACAAGTACAGAATAAAGTAATGAGCAGTGTAAAGTTAACACTGTAAACAATAATACAACAGATAAAAATGAAATTTAAATAAAACGGTTTTAAAGTATTTGAAAATCAAACATGTGTCAGTTAGAAAGACAACATGCTTTAGTAGCATGGCACCACCGCTGATTATGTCATGGAAACTCAAGTCTATTACTCTTCGGTTGTGCCTTACCCACAATGCAAATATACAATTTAACAAGTAAACAAGTAAAGAGGGTCTAGCCCGATCTTGAGATACCCTACATCACACTATTTACAGACAAATTTTCAAGAGTATAGCATATTTGGGACCCTGGGCAATGATGGACCCTCCAAAACAAAATGATGTTATCTGGCAAAGATTCATACAAAGGTTCTTGGTGCCATATATAACCTAGAAATCTACATCTACATGAGATTTTTTCGTCTTAAAGAGATTTAAGGAAGAAGGTTAATAATGAACATATGTTTATTTCTGAATCTACCAGCACTAAACTTTAACATGACATAGCGTCTATTACAGAATTCATGGTCGCTTAATTTTTTATATCAATACCAAAATTTTTTAGAAAGTAAAAGTATTCAAAACTATTTTTGAGAGTGTTGTTGTATGGGAGCTATGGTAAAATATGGACCGATTCCAATTACATATGGGTTGGAACAAAATTTTTTTGGGTCAAATTTAACACCATTAACATAAAATAAACATCTACATTTGTACTCAAATGGTTGATAGACATAAATACTCTATTCCGCAAAAAATTTTGTTTGTGTGAAATAATTAACCGATTTAAACCATTTCATTAAATTATCTCCTAAATTGCGAGCTGTACTTTCCGCATAAGGTTTACATGGACAGCAAGCTATCCGGACGAACGGACATCGGTAGATCGAATCAGACAGTGATTCTGAGTCGATCGGTATTAAAATATTTTTATGTGTTACAAATATCAGCACAAACGCATAATATCCTCTTCTCCTATGGCGGTGTAGGAATAATTAAAGTAAGTCAAATAATAATAAAAACACCGAAAAATATTCGATACAATTTGCGCATTTAGATAAGACAGCAAAAAGAATAAAAAGCTTTAAAACCTATTTACTATTTTATTTGAATTATTAATTGAATTTACAAATTTGGTTTGTTAATTTAAGGGTTAAAACAAAAACCAACTAAAATTAGGTAAAAAGTAGATAAAAAAAAAAGCCGGCAGTACAGTGGTGGATAATAGTGGGTAAACGTTATTTGTTTTTTCATTATACTTATATCATTTTAATTATTTAAATATTTGTTAAAATTGAAATGATAATTTCAAACCTTTTGTTGGCGTCGATGACAATTGACTAAAAAAAAAACAAACTGTCACACTACTTATTTGTCAGCTGCTCATTATTGGTTTGGCCTATCAACCATTTTTGAAAAACTAGAGTAAGGTAGAATGGCAACAAGAAAATAAATTTCACTCATGCTTCGCTTCATTAATTAAAATGCCAACAACTCAATACACAGCAGTAAGTTATCGTATGCAGCACAAAAAGCTACTTTTTAAAAATAAATTTAGAAGAGTGGCGTATGCAGCACAAAACAAAAAATTGTATTGAGTCTATTTTGAAAAAACTTTATGTAAACGTTCATTGTCGTTTTTCCCAACCACGACTTTTTTGGCATATGCGCCAAGCCAATTATGAGCTGACGAAATGCATTAAACATTATTATGACTTTCCGATGACTAAATTATATATTTATATGAAAAATTACTGGCAATACTGTTCCATATATTTATTTTCGCTAAAATATACACTAAATATCGCTCCGTAGTGTTCGGTTCGGTTTATTTGAGGAAAACACAAACGCTAATAGTGTTTATGTCGTAAATCATTAAAAAAATAACTTTTCCCATTTACCAACTCAACAAAAATATGAGAACGTTTATTTCCGCTGGGTTTTATTTAACCAGAAACTTCATTGTGTTCGGTTCAGCTCATTAATGTCCGTTCGTTTCTGTTGTGCTTAGCGCCCTTTTGGCTGGTAAAAAAACCAAAAATTTTTTACAAAAACAAAATACACTTACGAAAAAAAAAACAAAAAGCCAGCAAAATAATTTAACATATACACAATACACCAGGCGCGGATTCAGGCGCGGATTCAGGCGCGGATTCAGGAAAACACAAACGCTAATAGTGTTTATGTCGTAAATCATTAAAAAAATAACTTTTCCCTGTTACCAACTCAACACAAATATGAGAACGTTTATTTCCGCTGGGTTTTATTTAACCAGAAACTTCATTGTGTTCGGTTCAGCTCATTAAGGTTCGTTCGTTTCTGTTGTGCTTAGCGCCCTTTTGGCTGGTAAAAAAACCAAAAATTTTTTACAAAAACAAAATACACTTACGAAAAAAAAAAACAAAAAGCCAGCAAAATAATTTAACATATACACAATACACCAGGCGCGGATTCAGGGGTGGGGGGGGGGGGGGGGGGGGGGGGAATAAGAAAATTCCCCCCCCCCCGAAAATTATAAAAATATGTTTTGTAAATTTCGATAATACAAGAATTCCCAATAATAATATTTTTTTAATGTACAACATTTTTGAAAATACCAGCAAGGTTTTTTTTATTTTTTTTTTTTAAGGAATCTCTAACGAAATTTTCAATAAGTATTTTTTTATTTTTTTTATTGAATCTCTAACGATTTTCAATAAGTATCCATATCTTAATCCTAATAGTTATTTATTAGATATTTCCAAAGAAACATCTAGTTTACCGTATTCAATTACTTTTTATTCTACATTCAATCCCAACAGGTGCCAACTATATCCAAAGACTAAACGTTTGACTTGATAATGCGTGCGGTTGGATTATTAAAAAGCCTTAGTATTTCCAATATTTATGTATATATGTATGTGTTATATGAATCAAATTTCTATTCGATAATTTTTGACGAAAGCACGGAATTGTCGGGGAAAAGCCAGATTTCCTTATCTTTAAGATATTTCAACATACAACAAAAAGTTTTTAGGGAAGAATTTATTGGCTTTGTTGTAAACGCATTTGAAGAGGCTTCAAAAGATATTGATGACGTTGATGTGTCAATTGATGCGAAGGCACTATTATCAATAGTTCTTTACGCTTTGACAAATTTTGGTCTTGACCTAAAAAATTGTGTAGGAGATGGAACAGATGGGTGTCCTCCGAAGTCAGCAGAAAACGGAGCTGTTCAAAATTTCTGGAAAAGCGACAAATGCGAAACAAACGCCTTGCTAAAATATGGATTTTTGATTCGAAAACTAAAAAGAACTTCCTTAATTTTGCTAACGTGACTATAACGCCATTAATTTGCTTTACTTTTCCCTTTGACTACTGTTGATAAATGGCATATATGGCAAATGTGCTTATATCGGTAAATGGACTATAACGTTAATACTTTATATTAAACTAAATTATAGCGGCAAAATAAACAGATAAAATGGACTATATCGCTAATGTAACTATAAGCGTTGTGACTATAAACGAAAAGTACTGTAATTAATATAAAGTAAACATATGTCTAAATGTTGCACCCGCGATAATGGAATGTCCCTGAAATAAAATGTTTTTCATCAGTGTAACTACAATTGTTATGATTTTTTAACGAAGAACAGAACACCATTTAATGTTCGCCTCTTTCTTGAAAATAGTTACGAACGGTATTAAGGGTTGTGTTCGTCTACACAAACACTAAAACAATAGATATCGTTTCAGGGTGTGTGAGCCAAACGCTAAATAATGTTCTGTTTATTTTCGAATACTGATTGCCAATGTAGCTATTAAAAGGCTATTTTTAGCCATTTTCAGCCTTGTTTATACTTAAAAAATAAATTTAGCATATTTATTCACCAAAATTTCCTTTAAGTTTTTAGAAATGTTTATTAAATTTTAACAAATGCTTGTTTTTTTAAAGAAGAATGTTTCGTAATATGCAAATAATATGATTTTGAACATATTAACATATCGTTAGCTAAAATGCAAAAAGACGCAACTAGCAAAAATTTAATTTTTAAGGGGAAGCGAAAAACTTTTTAAAATTAAAACTATAAACATGACAGAAAAACATGCATTGATAAGTCGTCCATGGAATTATATTTTGTTGTTATAAAAAATTCTTAGGTATAAAGAAAATAAACTATTATTTCAAATTTTATTTTAAAAATTATTTTTATTCCTTTTTGGCTTAAAATTTGTAAGTTTTTGTTTTAAAATCTTATTTCGCCAACTCTTTTTTTTAAATTTATCTAATTTTAGTCATCAAGTTATGGCAACACTGCTGTTGATGTGTGTGTTTGAATGAGTAACAGTAATTATTAGAACTTAAAAAAAATTCTGAAGGTTTGTTTTGAATATGGCTGGAAAGAAAATTACACACATTTATTTTTTGATCGCAATATTTTAAAAACTAAAAACAACAATTTTTTAAAATGAATGTATTGCATGTTTTTAAGGCCAACGGTTCCCAAATTGTGTTTGAAGAGGACTTGGGGTTCATTGAAGAATTTTCTTTGCGCTATTCAAAGAAACCCATTAAATATTTATTGAAATATAAAATTAATTTTTTTTTTAAATAAAAAAAAAATTATGATGCTTGCAGTACCTATGCCATATTTAAAGTCAACACAAATATACGAATATTTTTCGATCTTTCATCAAAAAAGATTGATGTGTCAGCCAATGCGTTATAAACAAGGTAAGTTTTTCATTCCTGTTATGTTAAATGTTAAAATATTTAAGCATAAATGCTCAAACAACAAAAGTATTAAAAAAAATTATAATTGATATTGTACAAGGCGAATTTTCACCAGGTGAACTTATCTTGCTACGTAAGCAACAGCTGATTACTAACCTTGTGTCAAAATGGTATACCGTCCTGTTGGTTCTGGGGAATCTTAACTAAATTCTATAATTTTCGATTAAAATTGTGAAATTTATAACTTTTTTAAGTTATAACATTTCAAAAAAACACAATTTAATATAAAAACAAAATCAAATATTTGTTTGAATATTTGACACAACGTTAAAATATTTTACAGTGTTGTAAAACGTTTTCAAAATAAGACCACCTTGTATTAATTCGCATTGATATTGTATTTAGAAAATTGTTTACTGAAAATATAGACAATATTTTTTTAATTATAATTATCAATTATGGCAAAGATCAATAGAATAAGTCAAAATAACCATTTAGTATTAGTAGTAATGCAAAATTACAATATTTCAGAGATTGGCTTCAAGATCCCAACGTAGTTGTTGACGCAAAATAATAATTTCTTTTTGTCGAAATATATAATAAATTGCAAAATATACAATTATGTATTACAAATAAGGAACTGTTTTTAAAAATCTTTAAAAAAAATTGAATAATAGATTTTTGCAGTTTATCGTACATTTAATACAACAAATGAAAATCAAGTCGTCAAAGGTAGCAGGTTTATAAGGAAGAAATGTAAAAGTTTCGCTTACCATCTCGCTAAGTAATCGTCTAGACTTGCAATTTTTATTCAAGCAATTCTTGAGTTTATTGGTAAGAAGATTTGGTGGGGGTTCTCGGTTTCATGTACTCTGCAATTCTGTTTTGTTTTTTTTGTTATTCTCACACTTTTTACCTTGAAGTTAAAGCAGAATTTATACAAATTGCAGCAACAAAAATTCCAAGTCTGGACGATGACGGTGGCATGTCATAACGTCCAGTGTCATAGTGTCCATGGACACTGTGACACTTTTGAAAATGTCATAATGTGCATGCGCATTAAGACGCTTTGCAAATGAACATTATGTCATTTTTAAAAATGTCATAAGGTCCATAATTACAAAAGACGTTAAATACACAAAAAGAGAAAAACATGTTTTATTATGGTCACAACCAACAAAACTATTTTTAAAGAAACTTATTTAACCATAATATGGTTGTCGGTGACTATGATTTGGTTAAATTAAACATAATATGGTTAAACAATTTTTAAAAATGGTTTTGTTGTTTTTTCTCTGGGTGCCTATATTAAATATATAACAGAAACACTTTTGGGCGCAAGGATTTTCTCCCCTATGGTGTAACAAACACCGGCATAGCCGGCCTTCGTCCGGGCGCCAGGATTTTCTACTCTATGGTATAGCAAAGACCGGCTTCGCTAACTAAAGCTTCCCTGCACAGATGGCCTTCGGCCGGGCGCAAGGATTTTCTCCTTTCTGGTATAACAAACACCGGCTTCGCTTACTAAAGCCTTCGGCCGGGCGCAAGGATTTTCTCCTTTCTGGTATAACAAACACCGGCTTCGCTTACTAAAGCCTTCGGCCGGGCGCAAGGATTTTCTACTCTATGGTATAACAAAGACCGGCTTCGCTAACTAAAGCTTTTCTGCATAGACGGCCTTTGGGCGGGCGCAAGTACTTTTTCCTTTATGGTATAACAAGTACTGGTTTCGCTAAGTAAAGCTTTTAAAATCTGCCTTGTTTCCGAATAAAGGCCGATTTCGCAGAGAAGCTTTAGTTAGCGAAGCCAGTATTTGTTATACCATAAAGGAGAAAATCTTTGTTCACGGACACTATGACACTGGACGTTAAGACATGCCACCACGATGACTAACGAAAGGCATGAATTTTATATGGCTAGTTTCCATTTTGAAGCAATAAATTTTTGATGCAAAAATTGCTTTATTAAACGCATATAAAAACTGGTGAGAGTAAAGTGAGATTCACACTTTCTAATTAGGGTGAGTGTAAAAAATTGCATCATTTAACAGCCAACCACAAATAAAGCGGGGTACACACTACAAAACTTGACACCCAAAAATTTCGACAGTCAGCGTTTGACTTATGATTGGCGAAAATTAGCGGGCACACAAAATTTGAGCAAAACCCCACTTAATTTTTGGTTGACTGTTACCTGGCGTTTACATTTGCCAGTACTGGCAATACAGTAGCAACACATGCAAACCTTTTCACTAATACATGCACACTTTTCCAACTGTCTTGTCTACTGTCTAGCAAATTTTGCAGACAGGAAAATTGGACAGTGATTAGACATTTGCTAACAGTAATCTAAAGTTTTGTTAGCAAAAGGGGAAAAAATTAAACATATTTTGCTTTGATTTTTTTATAATTTAGTTAAGTTTTATATTTGTTTACACAATATAGTTCTTTTAAGCTTTTTTAAATTTGTTTAGTTTATACAAAATACGTTTAGCTGGACTTGCGCTGCAACATTCACGTTTGACATTTTTTAAGTGAACTGTCTTAACTACTGTCTGGACGCCTAAGTCACGAAGACAGTAAGTAGTGTTTTTGGCAACTAATATGTATTTTCTTACTGTCTTGCCAGTACTGTCAAATGTAAACGCTGTGTTAATTGACGAAAATTAACGATAGTGTGTACCCCGCTTCACAATCAACTTTACGCACTGAATTTTTTGCTGTTAGTGCCGGTTCACATACGTCAAGTTTGACTTGTCAAGTCTTGAGCTTTTAGGAGAGAAGGGAAAAGAGGATGCCATTTCTTTTCCCATCTGTCCTAAAAACTGTTGAACAAAACGCTTTTTATTTTAAAAATGTTTTGCTTCAAGTTCATGCCTTCCGTAAGCGAAACTTTTACATTTCGCTCTTACAAACTTGCTTCGTTTGAAGCTCAAATTTTTAATTGGGACAATATGTTGGATACAATGAAGTCTTTTACTTTATAGTGCTTATAGTGTTGACAACATTATAAAACACGCACATGTGTGCGTTGGTTTTGTGTACTTTTTCATGTATTAAAAAAACAAGAAAAATACACCATATATTTGTGTTTTATATTGCCCAACTTATTGAATTATATAGAGCAAGTCGACAATAACAGCAGCAATAAAGTACTCAATAATATTGCAAATGTATAGATACCTTTTTAAAAACTTGCTTCGTAGTAAAGAGGCCCATACACGACTACCAGTGACGCCAACTTTTTGAGAGCAAAAATCACTTTACAATTTTAAAAAAGTACTATTTCGAGCAAAAAAAAAAGCGTAAAAAAGCACTAGGCCATTTTTTACTATTTAATGAAAGACAGCAAGTTGCATACGGTTGTGCCGAATATTACATACCTCCAAAATTTAAAAAAAGGGGACGGCGTTGATGGGGACCATTTTCATTTAAGATTAAATAATAAATATATTTAAATTTGTATATAAACATTTGTAAATGTATTATTATTATCTTCAGTAAAAATAATATCATCTAAATCATTTGGATTTTAAAACTTAAAAAACATCCTTATATTTTATCCTTTAAATAAATCTAAATTAAAATCGTGAAAATTTTAATAAAGCAATTGTCTTATGATATTATCCAATTATTTTAACATATCGACGGTTTTCTTCCGCAACCACGTAACTCGTTTTTTCCCGATTTTTTGTTTTAACCGGAAAAGTAACCAGTAAATACTAGAGGTCTGCAAGAATAAATAAAAACCAATTTCAACACACTCATTTGTTTTTCAACTACAATGTGTCGAACACCCAATAATAAAGAAACAAATGTAAGAATAACGAAAGACAAACCGAATAAAAACTCATTCAATTCAGTCAATTCAAGTCAAATGAGTGAAATATTCATATATAATTTGAATGTTAATTTTCTGTACCTACACATTACGTATGTATGTGTAAGCTTAACTCTTACAAATAAAAGAAGCCACAAGCTTACACACGTATTATGTTAATGTATTCAAATAAATGTATGGACATTCAATAATTCAAAAATTATTCGAATATTTTTTTTAAACTTGCTTTCTCTAACGGGTCATTCCACTGTTTTGTTATTTATGAACGACTCTCAAATTCATTTACAGTAAACAAGTATTTTATTCAATTCATTCTCTCTTATTTTTGTATATGGCTTACTCTTTTCTTACATTTTTGAATGTTTAATATTTGAGTAAATGTTGTGCACTTTGAATAAAGGCAAACAAGTGAATTATTCAAAGCAGACCTCTAGTAAATACCGCCTAACAATTTTGCAATTTTTTTGTTTGGCGGAATATCGGATTTTTTCCTAATTCTTGAATTATAAAAGAATATATTGCAAAAAGTTTCAAATATTTGGTAAAAAAAAAGTATTTTGTCTCTCCTGAAAAGTAGTTGTTTTTGAGTACGAAGTTGCGAAAGACATATAAAGCCTGGTACTCTGTTCATCATTTCACGTGAAATGCTGTCAAAATGCATATGAAAAAAACTTGTGCGGAATATCTATGAAATAATGTTGATAGAGTTGTACTCTGTTTATTTTGTGAAAAAATTCCGAAATGTTTCTGGAAACATTTTTTTACAACTGCGAAATAATGTAAGTTGCCTTTATTTCACGTGGAATTTTAAGCAAAAGCAAAAAAGTATGAACTTAATATTAAATAAGAAATAAAAAATTAAAATAACACAACCGGTAACAGTTTTTTATCCTTATTTACTTTTTTTAATTAAATTTTTTATTAAAAAAAATAATTTTAGTAAAATACATGTGGCGTTTGTTTACATACATGAAACAATGTAGCACACTTTGAAGGAATAAAAACGTCAAATTGTACAAACTCGCAAGATTGGTAACATTGAGAAATGTCAAAATTTTCGTGTGGAATAATCCATGTTGCTCAACATTTTTCACAAATTTGAACAGAGTACTAGGCTTAAGGTGTAAAATAGAAAAAAAATCGCATTTAATACATGACAACAAATACACTCGTTTACGGGTCATACAGTCAAACTCGCGCAACCGCAAATATTCGCTGCTGGTTTGCAGTCATTCAAATAACGCACATCGTGCTTTGTTATTTATACAATCGTTGCCTTCGTTTTTTTTATAAAGATTCTAAGTGTTCTGAGCGCAAATGATTGTTTGGTAAAGAAACAAAAAATACAAACGAAAGAGCCAGAAATGAAACAATCATTACTCATGTATTTATGCAGCATTAACTATGTAGTACAAGAAAAAAAAAATTTAAATGAAACTAAACACACATACTTATGTAGGTACACACAATTTCCATAGAAACAAAAAGTACAGTAGTAGTAGTAGTAGGTACAATGTATTTTTGTTATTGTTGTTTTTATTGTTGTTAATTTTGAAAAAGCGTCTCATCGTTGTTTATTGTTGTTGTTGTTAATGTAAACAAAAGTATAGAGAATGTGCTATTTTGAATTTACTCAGTTGTGTTATATTGCGTGAGCAACAAAAATGCAAATAAAGCACTTTCAATAAAAAACGAATAAATGAAAATATCAAATGTGTACGAAAGGAAAAAAAAATTACCAACGTTGAACTTTGTTTTGCATGTATAGAGTTATTGTAAATTTTAGCGTATGAATAAATGCACAAAAATAGTGCGTTTTGAGGTTCTCTGGTATGTTTGCATTCTGATACTTAGTCAAACCTTTTTTTAATAGCACTAGACTCTAGTGACTAGAGGTAGAAGTGCACAACACGTGGAAAACTAAAGCGCATGAAAAATGGCAGGTTACAAAACGCTCGTTATAAAAGTATTTTCTGTCAGCTGTTTTTAATTTATTTAACACTTTGCATATACCAAGCTACAGCTCTTTTTTTTTGTGTTTTTTCTTAACAATTCCTAATATTTTCCAATCCATATTCTATTTTTGAAACAGTGTCTACATCTTTAAAAAAATGTTTACCGAAATACATTTGGGGTATTCACAAGGTGTGCTATCATGTTATATTTTCATAATGTTCTAACATTTCACAATGGTTTAAAAATATTGTTGTTGCTTTGTAAACAAAAAGTGTCTTAAGTAAATAGAACTTTGCTTGCTATGTTTTTTGTGTTGTCGTAATTAATCAGACGAGACCTGCGCTGAGCGGCTGAGCCGAGCGTATTAGTTTTTGCAGCCGTCGCCGTTGATGGTATAGTTTTAACCGGCTAATATCCGAATTTAATTTGCGGCAAGCAATTTTTGCAACAAAAAACTTGCGGAGTGAAATTCTATCGGCTTAGGACTCTGATGTTTGGTAAACAAATAAAATAAAAGATCTATTTAATTTAATTATTCATGGATTAGAAATAAAAATATTTTGATGTTAAGTAAATATTTATTTTTTATATTTGTTTTAAATCAGCTGATTTAAATTCAAAATAGCACACTGAATTATGAGGGGTTGTTCACAACAGTCGTATTTTTTCATGTTATTGTTTTAAGACTTATGACTTTATGACACCTTGTGAGTCCCCCAATTGTTTTTATTACGATTACTAAATATGTTGTCTAAAAAGTGCTACGTGTCGTAAAATTTCCAAATTGTTAGGAAGCCTAGCTCTTACCTCGTAAATAAAGTTATTGGTAAAACGAATGTTACATTCTTTTATCACTCTTTAATCATTTGAAATCTTAAAATCTTAACAAGCCTTCTCAAAATTGTACCCCAAATAGCAAAGTTCAACCAAATCATCCTCTATACAATCGTAGTTTTAAAATATGATAGAAAAAAATACAAATTGTAAAAAGCACTAAAGGCACTAATGAAAAATTGAAAAACACCAAGTTTTTTTTTGGTTTGGCACTATGGATACAATTTTGGCGTTTTGAGGCATCAAAAAGCACCATAAATAGTGCCAAAAGCACTAAGTTGGCATCACTGACGACTACAGCATGCATGTATTGATATTTTGTGTGATTGTACGCTTTGCTGTAGGGATGTCAAACAAAGTTTGATATTTTGCTGATGATAACAGTTTGTGGTATTGTATGTGGGGCAATTAGCGCAGTTGACTCAATTGGTAAACATCAGGGTACTATGCATTACAAAAACCATATTTTTTGAAACACAATTTGTTTCAATACTATTGCAAAATTGTACTAAACTCTTTTTTAATACAATCTGTTACACTTCTTCAATAAAAAATACAAATTTTCATTCATTTCTATTTTCAAAATAATGCAATGTGCAATGCCAGGGCTGTGGAGTCGTCAATAAATAGTTATAACTCCGACTCCGACTCTTTTTGCTGAAATTCTTTAAGTACGACTCCGAATCCGGCTCCTACTCTAACCTAACAGCATTTATGAGACTAGTTCTTATTTGACTTTAAACTATTTTTTTTAATTCAGTACCTTTTAAATTGTTAAATATAGCAAGAAAATGATTCTGTACAAATTTCAAATCGATATTTAATTTCTAACGTGCCGCATTGACCTTAAACATATGAGGAGGAAAGCCGGAAAAATATGCAAAACATATAGCGCCCGATTAAATAGACCAAATGAGTTCAACTTTTTTGATTCTAAAGTGTTATGTCATTCTTGACTAATAACGCAACAGTTGCAAATTTTAAAGCAACTGAAATATAGAAAAATAAGGGATTTAATTTTGGAACGATCGAGTTTTGTTACGAACTTTCGATAGATACGAGTTTTGATTCAATCCGTATGGGATCATTTAACTACATAAACTACACTAATTCACATCTGTTGGAATTTATGGATGTGTGAATTTCCATAAGTCCTATTTAATGTAGCTTTCGAGATAGAAAAGTTAAAAACAACACCAAGTCCAATTTGCTTAGACGTTAAGGGCATCAAGTGTACTAAGTATTTCCATCAGTTTAAACGTATTTAAAAAACACGGAATTTTATATGAGATGAAAATATTGTCGTTCCACAAAATCCTTAATAAAAACTTTTTTTCAAACTACGCTTAAAATCTTGGTAATTAAATATACTATTTGGTTAAGAAATAAAACATTTCAGATATTTAATAAAACGTAGTTAAAAAAACGAAATGAAAATGAAAAATTTTGAAAAAAAAACGTAAAAAATTAACATGTTTTGAACTTTGAGGTGCCATTCCTCAGACATTTCTTATCAGATAGAATTTTGTAGCATATCGATGGAAAAGGCATTCGATTACCTTTCCAACGATATGCCATTTATTTCAATCGGACTCCACAAGGGTTTGAGTGGGACCTAAAAAACGGTACTTAGGAAAAAAAATTACAGCGATTTTCGTGTTCAGGAGGTCCCAATTAACTTATCTAGCATGTGGTGTTCTTGGTATTTTTCCAAATTAAAAATTTGTAAAGCAGTGTAATGAATAGTGTTCACTTCACTTTCTTAATTAAAACTTCTTCAATAAAAGAAAAAAGAAATTTAATTGAGTCCTACCTTAGAATACAAATTAAAATTTACATGTTCCCTTCTCGTTCACATTAACAATTGTTGGGAATTTATTTAGTAAAATAATTCGCGGGAGTAAACATTGGCGATGCCAAATTTTTTAAGTTTGGGAATTCATTCCCAAAATATTTGTTATGGGAATCATTCACAATACGAAATAAAAAAAATATGGGAATATTTTCATGGGAGTAGTTGTTTGCGATAGGGGTGAATAAGTTCTTTTTTGTAAATTGTGAAGTGAGGTTCTTTTGTTTTTAATATACATAAATTCAAACGCTGCCATTTGGTCTAGTTTTATTTATTAAGTCAAACATTTCGACCAACTTTGATAATCATTCTCTTCAGTTGTTACTTCTACAATTTTTATAACACATTTTTGAAGAGAAACGTATCGTAAAAAATTCTATTATTTCTGGGAAATAGCAACCCTTTTGTTGTTGGGCTTGGTGCTGTTTCTCTCAAGGTAACGAACCTTTTATGATGTAATTTTTTAAGGATATCATCAACATAAAAAAACATGTAAGGATCATATAAAATGTTCGGACAAAGTCAAATTTTTAATACAGAAATAGCATCATTTGCGATTTTCAACATGTTTCAAAATGTGGCTTGATGTAGTTTATCTCCCACCTGCAGAGTTAAAAAAATATGAATTTTTAAACAACTTGATTGAAATCTTTTTCTTCGGTGTACTCGCCATTGCTTTTTTCCGTTCCAAATTCAATATTATTATTGTCAAAGATTGAAATTTAAAATTGCAAGTCTTTATTATCTCTCCAATTTTTCCTAAAGTGAGTAGATAAAAGAATTATCAAATCATTTTTCGGGTTAACCCCCAGATTGATGGGAATTATATTGAGAACAATATCATGTATTTATCCGAGTTCCTTTTTTTCCATTATAATTCACCTTGAAGGTTACAACTTAAAATGTAGTTCACTTAATGCTTTCACCACAGGAGCTACAGCAGATTTCAAGTCATATATTTGAACATGACTACAAAAATATTTATTAATATACGATAAATAAAAAACAACAAACTTTTAAATTCCTTAATTAGACTCTATTTTATTAGCGATATCTTGACGAAATTCCAACAGTGAGTTTTGTTACAGAAATTTTGAGTCACATAAAAACATAGAAAAGGACATGCTTCGATATAGGGAATGGTTATGGTTATGCCGGTCTTGCAGCAAATGGGCGATATGTACATATAAAAAGAATTTCTGAAATTAAAATTTTTTTATATTGAAAAATATTACAAAAAATTTTAATGCCAAAAAGTCGGAGTCGGAGTCGCTAGTTGTTGTGGGTACTTCGACTCCGGTACAAAAACCTCAACTCCGACTCCGACTCCGACTCCACAGCCCTGCTTGCAACAACTCATCCGTATAATTTTTTCAAAGAAATGAATATTGCACCTGTATGCTCTATGTGTTTCGAGCACACTATTGTTTGCGCCAGTATGCTGGGGTAGAGTATGCCCTGCTTAAAGGAATGCCGTGGTCTATTATATGTTATTCTTTTTAGAAAAATTTGTTATGAATTCGTTCACTTACCGTACTGCATTTCTGTATTTCTTATTGCGTAGCTCATATACTTATGTGCGATTAATTATTAAAATGTACCGTTAATGCTTCGCAAAATAAGAGATGATTAAGTTATCGTAAGGTATCTTTTTCGCTCTCCTTTTAGTATCGATGCTTATCGTGGAAACATCGATATTTTTTAAAACGATGTTGCTTCCCTAATTTCAAATACCCAACCCTGATTGAACAAGTAATTTACTTCTAATACAAAATCGTTTTGCCTACTGAAAATTTTTTGTTGCCAAATACGATTTGGGTTTGAGAGAAATTGAAAAAAAAAACCTAAAACTATTTGTTAAAGTAAAAAATCAATGGGAATCTCTGCTTTGAGCGCACAAATACTTGAACTTGAGACAATGACAAATATAAAAACAAACAACGGCAAACAACATTATGACACATCATTTGAAAGTAAATCAATGTAAAGGAGAGAATCAAAAAACAATAGTCAAAATAAAAAGTGTTGAAAAGCAACTGTACAAATCTTGTTTCAGACATGGGAAAACTTTTAAGATACATAAACCAGTACTGAAATTCTGTAACTTTTTAACGACAAAAAATTGTCGTTAAGAAGTCAAAATTCGTTAGCTAACGAAAGTTGTCGTTAAGAGCTATTCTGTAATGAAATTTTAACAATTTTTATCGTCAAAAAATGTCGGTAGCTAACGACACAAAAAAAGTTCTTGTTAAATAATAACGACAATAAATGTACTGTTAACATATTAAAAATATAGAGAAAGTAGCCAATTTTTAACACAAAAAAAGTAAGAAAGTATAGTCGATCAAGTCCGACTCTACATTGCAGTATTTGGGCGATCATGTTTCCGCCAAAAAGAGTATGTTGTGAGGTTAATATTCACATAAGACATTTTTGTGCCAAATATTATCTAAGTATCTACTACCATTATTAGTGTATTCGTATGGGAGCTGTGGTCAAATATGGACCGATTCTAAAAAAAATTTGTTCTGGTGATTTATGTAGGTTGCGACAAAATATTTTTGGATCTTATTCAACTCAAATGTCTATAAAACAAGATGGCTATTAATAGGCACAAATCCCTATTCCGGAAAGAAGTTTTCATGTGGGCTTAAAATTAAATAAATGCTTCTCACCATTATAAAAAGGCTTCGACCTTGTGACAATAAACGCATATGTGCCAAATTTTATAAAATTATTTTTAAAATTGCGACCTGTAATTTGCGCACAAGATTATCTTGTACAGACAACCAGCCATCCTGATAGAAGGACTGGCTTCGTTAAATGGATTCTGACATTGATTCGATATACTAAAAGGCAGGCCCAGAACCTTTATTTAAATGTGTTACACACATTCGTATAAACACATAATATCCTCTACACTACATACAGTAGTGTAGGTATAAAAAGTAAGAGCAGAATGTTGTGCTACAGTGGCTCAGTCACCTGGAAATTTTTCCCTATGTATGTATAAAAAGATTTAACACCAACATATTTGTTTAGAAATATAATCAATATTTACACGTTTTCATTCATGTTTTGTTAAAATAATTGCAATAAAGCAAATTTATTTTGTATTTTTTATTAATTTTAAAAAATTTTTACTTTGACGTTCTTATATTTTTACCGATATTTGTCGTTAATATTTCTAAACAAAAATATTTGTTTATTTAAAATACAGAATAACAAATTCGTTAAAGTAACCGAGATTTCTCGTTAATTAACGATATCGGTAGTTAAATTCAAAAAGTTACAGAATTGAGGTACAGATAAATAGTACATAAAAAAAAATATAATGCAAACAATACACACGACAGAATTATAAAAAAGACAAACTGAGAGATATGGCGTTTATTAAATTTTAATTCTAAAAAAACGTTTAGTGTTATTTGTTTAATATGGTAGATTATATTCAAATCATTTTTCAGGAAACAACTTACTTTGACGAGGTTACAAATAAATTCAACTGAACCGTTTTGAAAAAAGAAAATTGTGTTCAGTTTTGTAAAATTGTTTTAATTTTTAAACTTATTGCATGTTGTCGTTTTAATAACAGTTTTTTAAAATCTTGGACAGTGGTAAACAATCACCCCTATTATGAAAGTCGACATCGACACAAGTCGACGGCACCTGAACATTAATGGTATTTTCTGAGTCGTTGTTGACAATAATCGATAACTTTTGACAGTCAAGTGATATTTTCTAAGGCGCTTTTAAGTCGACGTCGAGTAGTATTGTCCCCGTTTTAGTCGACAGGAAATTTTGTGACGACTCAAATGAAAGTTAAAGAAATTTTAAATGAAATGTTAACATATTTATTGAATACGTTTGAAATAAAAAATGCAAATTTAAAAGATGTTATGGGCACAAATTTTAGTAGTAAATTTAACGCGAAAATTCGGAAACATTTGCAAAAATAGCGAAAATTTGCTAACGTTTTTAATATATAACGAAAGCCCTAAAACTATAAGAAATGTCAAAAATTTTGCTAAAATTGCAAAATTAGCGGAAATTCACAAAAAAATGCTAACAGCTACATGATAGCAAAGTCTAATATTTATTAAAAACCGTTAAAGCTGTAAAGAATCAGAAAACTTTTAGGAAAAAGTCGCTGCTATCGCGAGCATGGCTAAAATAAGCAAAAATTGCAAACTTTGAAACAAACCCTTAAATTGGTTTGAAATCGCTAAATCGGCGAAAAAACAAAATGTCGGGAAGTTATAAAAAAATTATGCAAAAACAGCGAAAATTCGCGAAAATTTTTAATATATCAAACAAGCCATAAAATTGATTAAAAGTCCCTCAAACTGAAAGGAATGGCAAAAATTCGGTGAAAATTGCTCAATTAACGAAAATTCGCAAAAATTTGCTAACAGCGGCATGAAAGAAAAGTCTTGTATTTATTAATAAACGTTAAGCTATAAAGAATCAGAAAACTTACAGTAAAAATATCTTTTATCAAAAACATGCCAAAAATTCGCGAAAAAAATTCAAAATTGGAAACAAACTCTACACTTTATTTTAAAAAGCTAAATCGGTTAAAAAAATATGTCGTAAAATAGCATAAATAGCGTTAAAAAGTGAGTGAAGAACATAAAATAAAAAAAAAAACAATTGGAGATGGGATTTTTTTTGTCAAATTTTCGATAACTAGTCGACGTCGACACAACATTCTTATAAAATACCAAATTAACGTCGAAGTGATGTAGTCGTCGCCTTGATCTGACAACAATTAAAAATTAATGTCGACGTCGACAACGCCTTACATAATAGGGGTGAATATGTATCACTGTTTTAACCCACATTTTATCTTCGATTAGTCTGCATCGTTCGGTGTGCTATATTCCTTGGCTCCGCGAAATAACTCCCAGGTGCAATAAGTAAAAAAAAAAAAAAAATTAAATTCGGCACAAATTATTTTTATACATACGTAGGAGTATGTTGATTTTAAAATATCTTCTAGCCCTCTTGGTTTTATTTAATTTTTTTTTTGGAAGTTATTTAAATAATTTGCCTGGGAGTTATTGCGTAAAGAAATAAAACCCAAATGAAATAAGTCTTAAACAAATTTAACATGGGAGTTATAATTTGTTGTTTTTCTTTGTTATTTCTTTTGCTGTGCAAAAAACTAGAATAACAGCTTTTGTGGGAGTTATTTCATTTTCAATTATTTGCAATTTCATTAAATTTACAAGGCTGCAGAGAAAGCGTCCGCTGGCCCTCAATGGTAATTTATAAGCCTTCTAAAGGCTGTTGTTCCGTTTAAAACCCATCAGCGGCTGTTCCCACCAGGGTTGGCTGCCCACTGGGTAGCCCAGAAAAACCCACCCGGGTTTTAATGGGTATTTTGTTTTAAAAAACCCAAGTGGGTTTTTTTCTTTATATTCATTTATACAAAGATGGTATAATTTTGAATTATTTTTTACAGAAAAATAAAAGAAAATTATTATAAAATGCATATATGGGTCGATATCACGAAATGACTACATTCTGTGGCCCGACGCATTTTGTATTAAAAATATTACAAAATTAAAATTCTGAGAACAGGATTAAATAAAACAAAATGTACTTCAACGAGGCGCGGAAATCAAAATAAAATATTTTAGAAATTTTTATGAAAAAATTTGGTGGCACGGTGCAAATCGTCATTACCATGGTGTGCGTCCAAACGTTTTGTGTTCAAAAAACACAGATTTTCATTAGTATCTCAAAATATATATTATAAATGAAGTACGTCAAGTTATTCGAGAAGAATAAACCAACTCAATTTTAATTTCATAAATATAATTTTATTTTAAAACTTATGATTTTGAGACATTTTAGTCCGTGGCTAATTTTTTTCGTCATTCCCCGTGGGCCAATTTGTTTATTAAAAAACAATGCTTTAAACCGGTTTTTTGGTTAGGTGTTAACTGTCAATGTAACGACAATTCCCGTTAGTTTTAAAGTGTATTGACAGAAGTGAAAAATGTAGTCAGTTGTTTGAGAGCTTTTAAATTTGTTTAGTGTTTTTTGCGCATGTTCCTGAAATTTTGTCATTCCCATGGTAAGTATATTTTTCCGTTATTTATATTATAATTTCCAAATTCGTTGTATTGGTTTGTTCATTTTTTAAGTCTTTATTAGATTCTAATATGTTTTATAAAAATTTTTGAAGATTTTCACATTTAAATCCAAGAATATTCACGTTTCCATCATTACCGTGCAGTCATTACCATGGGAATAATCTAAACCTCGGTAATGACAAAAGGAACACGGGAATTACCTTTTCAATGTATATTTGAGATTATTCAATCTATGGTAATTATTTAAGAAATTTGATGTTCCCCAAACTTAAAAAGTACACCTGGAATTATAATCCAAAGAATGGACATAACGTATGCATTTTATTAAATGTGTTTCCATAAATTGCTGTAAGTGTTTTATTTAGCTGCAATACATGATAAAACGTCATAACCATGCTGCTCAGTCATTACCGTGCCGCACAAATATCATTTCTGTTGGACTATTGTCATTCCCGTGGGGTGCAAAAATCATTAAAATCCTTAAATATACAGCCCATTGCTTATTAATATATAAAAAGGTCTTATAAAACAGTATCAACCGAAAAATAATTATTTAAACCCATTTTCGCACTTGGCCGTTATCAATCCTCGATTGTAGTCAATTCATGATATTGACCCATATGCAAAGTGTTTATATGCCCATTGTACGTATGTTGATACATATTACGTTAGTGGTCTTTTCTCTTTTTATTAATTATTTAAATCTAATTCCTTTTAAAAATCAAAATCAGGCTTTTTAAAATGAATTTGGTTTGAATAATGCGGAAAATGATTTGTAAAATACTTAATTGAATTACGAAATTTCAGAATTTTTGATTTTGTACATATTTGTCGTGTCAAATTAAGTAAAACAGCCTGTCATCTTATTATAACATCTTTAAGGGAAATATGTAGATTATAAATATAAAAATAATGTTAAATGGAAAAAAATTGCAATGTTGCAACTTTTAAACCTGATTGTTTACACTTGGTTTAAGGCTGTTTAAATTGCAGCTTTTAGTGTAAATACTTTTCCTTGTGTGCTTTTTCCATTTTTTCAATCAAATAAAATCTGAACTGTAGCCCGTTTCTGTATTTCTCACATCGTAAAACTTTTCGCATGAAACGTGTGAATTGCAACAAAAATAGTGTGAAATTAAACAAAAATGGTTTTTCTCACACAAGTGTTTCTGTATCTTTTTTTTTGCGAGAATTATCTGTCATTTAAATAATTTTTCAGCAATTATTGGAAGGATGCGAGAAAAAGTGTTTCTATAACAATATTTTGCGAAAAGTTTCTTTCAAGAACTGTCAAAATAAGTTACATTTGAAATTGGTGGCGAGAAAAACAAAATGTAGATATTTTGAATTTAAAATATGTTTTTATTCTATTATTTTTAAATAAATAACAAATAGAAGGAATTTAAATGATGAATGCATAATTTATGTATGTATATTAGAGCGACTCAAGTTGTATGGAAGCAAAATTCGTGCTCGATGTACCCTCCTAAAAATGAACCTTGGACTTTTTTAAGATGACATCTTAAATATTTTGGCTCCAGGGTTGACCTCTCGTGAGCTGGACCAGTTTGAAAAAGGGTCTATTTTTGCATGTTTTGTTACTTTACGAATCTGTTTCCTTACCAACATATACAAGTTGGGTATCGTAAGAAAGGTTTTTTTAAGGCGCGTCCAACTGTATATAAAATTTGTCTTTTGCCAAGTATATCATCTTTGTATGTAAATAATTTTGATTTGTGCAAATTAGATGCATTTTACACGGTGCTCTGTAATTTATATAAATGCAATTTTGTAGTAACTCTAATATGATAGCGGATTTAGTTTCTAGATCATGTATGGATGAAAATAGGACTAAAGAAAGAAAAAAAGATATGATCCACGACCTGAGTTTTTTTTAATTTGCGAAAAAAATATGCCGCCAAAAAGTCGTGATTCATTTCTTTTTTTCTTTCTTTAGTCCTATTTTCATCCATACATGATCTAGAAACTAAATCCGCTATCATATAAGAGTTACTACAAAATTGCATTTATATATATTCCAGAGCACCGTGTAAAAAGCATGTAATTTGCACAATTCAAAATTATTTACATACAAAGATGATATACTTGGCAAAAGATAAAATTGGATACCCATATTTCCCTATTTAAAACGAAGGGTTACCACCCCATTGCATTTTTGTCAAAACGCGAACTAGCACGAATTTCAAAAAAAGCTGAGACACGTATTTGATTAAATCGACTAAAGATTAAAATATGTTAATTTGACACTTTTATTACAAACAACCCCGAACAAAAAATTCAAAAACCGTTTTTTTTACAAAAAAAATCCTTAAAAAAAGGACATGGATGATCGTCCTTGGACAAATTTTATATACAGTTGGACGCGCCTTAAAAAAACCTTTCTTACGATACCCAACTTGTATATGTTGGTAAGGAAACAGATTCGTAAAGTAACAAAACATGCAAAAATATACCCTTTTTCAAACTGGCTCAAGAGAGGACAACCCTGGAGCCGAAATATTTAAAATGTCATCTTAAAAAAGTCCAAGGTTCATTTTTAGGAGGGTACATCGAGCACTTTTTTTGGTGAGTCGCTCTAATGTATATGATGAAAATAAACAAAAAACAATTGTTATATTTTGTTATTTTAAATTTTTTTCAGCCTTTTCTTGTTGTGGTTTTAATCAGTGCTGCCAGATAAATTTGTGTCAAAATCGTCAATTTCCTGAGAAAAAAAATAAAAAAGATCGTCTTTTTTTGTTTTAAAAATCGTGCAATTTAAAATCAATTTTAAACAAATTTGTTTCGATTTTTATTAAAAAATAATCAAACAAAAACATAGTTGAAGTTTATGGGTATTTAATAATTTCATAAAAATTAATTTTTATTTTGTTAAGCTGGAGGATTATTTTTTAAAAAATTATTTATTTTCTTTAATCCGATAACAATTTAAAATTGTTATTTTTCCCTGGAGAAGTTACACAAAGGCATGAGAAAATATCATTTTAAACAAAAATTAAAATAAATATTTTTACAAAAGCAAAAAGAAACCAAGCTTAATAAAATAAACATACATCCTTTTTTAAAATAGATATATATGTACATATTTACAAAAACCGAGATCAAAATGGAAAATTTTTAAATTAAATCAGCTTTGATAACAGTATTATAAATATTCTGGGTTTTTATGGAATTGATAGTGAATAGTATATTATTGAAATTTAACTATATCGGTTTACAAATGGCTGAGATATAAATCTTTAATTTACCTATTCCTATAATCTTTTCTTTTTTACCTGCAATAGACTTAGTAGAATACCTGGTAGTTAAAATTAAAAAAATCGGTTCATAAATAAACGGGTTAAAGACCCAGTAAAATCTTGCCTACAAAATTATATGTTAAGTAATCAGAAATACATAAAAGCACTACATACAATTCTACTGAAAAACTAATGAATTTTACAAGGGTTGTGCCAAAATGAACAAATTCAAAAGTAAGTAATTTTTTTTATCTAAATACATCCAGAAAAAAGTAGTTATCGAAGTTCTTATGGAAGAAAGCTACTAAATAACGAGTGAAAGAAGCTATCCATTTTGAAAAAGTTTTTACTGGGAGACAAACAAATTTCTTTCTTGTCGGAATAATGGTTTTGGCACAAAAGTGTACATATAAGATAATAATATCAAATAGCAATCATATTTTGTATATGTATATAAGAAATATTAAATGTTCAAAATAAGCCAAGTCGGTCCATTACTTTCCCTCGAAATTTTGCTTTTGCCGATACATTTTTTAGGGAAGAGACAAACAATTTCGAGGACAATTTTCACAATAGGGATAAATATAAAAATTTAACCCTTGTTATAAAGATATAACAAACATATAAAAATATTTACAATTATCTTATTTCGAAGACCAAGGGGCTTAAGGCTCAGTTAGGCGAACGTTGCTGTATCCGTAATGTAACGCACCGTACTGTAAGCACGTTGGTGCACTTATAGAACGTTTAAAAACGTGTCATATGTTTTCCCATACATAAACAAAAAGCAATAGTATACATAAAACAAAACAAACAGTGATGAGAATCAAAAATGTTCAAATGGTGACCGTTGTGCAGAAAAGGTACCACGTGATTTAAATGGTATTAAAACAGTATTATGTGTATGTAAAAAATGTTAAAAATTTAATATTTATATCATCACTGTCTTACAAATGTCACATAACAACGGCATGAAATTCTATTTTAAACAGATTGGTACGTTGCAACTACGGTACATTGCATTTCGGTAAGCTTTTGTATTGGTTGTCATTAACCGAAAAGCGAACAGCTGATTGATACAGTACAGATACGGTACAGCAACGTTCGCCTAACTGAGCCTTTATAGTGTAAAACGCAACGTATCGCCAACAATTTCATTGAAAGCCAAAACAAAATCAAAAATATTTTATAAATTTGTTGTCACTTTTTACAGAAATTCATATTGTTTTTTCAATTTTCAACACCACAAAATATGAAGTGTTTGAAATTAAAAATTCAATATGAATTTTTATAGAAAGTAACAACAAAATTATAAAATATTTTTGATTTTGTTTTGGCTTTCGTCACTTTTTTAAGAAAAAATCATCAAATTGTCACTGCTAATTTCGGAACAAAAAATCGTCAAAATGACGATAACTCGTCAAATCTGGCAGCCCCATTTTTATTATATTTATTTCTTTTGTTGACGTTTCGCTTTTATTTGACACTTAATTACTGGAAATATTCCAGTCAAAACAGAATCTGTGTTGTCTGTTTTCGCATTCAAATACAGAAACACTTTTTTCTCACAAATCGAGAAACGATGGAATTTTCTGTTTCACACTTCATGAAAGAAATTTAACGATGCGGGAAATACAGAAACGAGCTACTGAATACCATTATTGTGAAAAATATTCTGCAACTTAAATTTTAAATGCCAAACAGGGTGCAAGAAATGAGAGGTGCTTTTGACTTATCCATTCTTCTGCTATCTGCGTTTTCTTGACTAATTAGTTTGTATACATACATACTTATATACATATTTGGGATGCATCATATTCGCCAAATAATGAGTTGGAGTAAGTACGCTTTTCAACAAAAGTCCGTTTTAACAGTAGTATATCATTGTTCAACAAATAACATCAATGGCAGTTGCAATTGTAGCGGAGTCACTTTGTACAGCATTTAGATCTTTTTGAACTTTGAGTAACATTTGTTGGATATTCAAAGCTTCTTTATACAACTGAACGTTATTTAAAATTCTATGATTGTCATTATCAAATTCATTTATGTATATATTCCGATTTTATTTGGGCATAAAAGTTCAAAAAGTAATCACCTGGCAGTTGAGTCATATATGTAAGGACTTATTTAAGCCTAGCTTTTTTTTAACCATCCATGCATTTGATGATGATGCCATAAAAAAATATTGAAGACTTTCTTGCTAAATCTATACCGAAAAGAGCTGAGTTGGCAACATTGCTTAGATCAATTATTATACCATTACACGAAAAACAACAAAACCCAATAAAACCCAATTAAACCCAATAAAACCCATGAAAACCCCCCCTGGGTTGGGTTTTTTTTTAAAAAACCCGGGTTTTTGCCAGCCATGGCTACGAGGCATTTTCCAGTTATAAGACACAAAGAATGCTGACGAAGGCCGTAGCGGTAAAGTTGTATAAAATTGTCTGTACAATTTACTTCATTGCTAGCCAAAGGATAGCTAAAGTAAGCCTCGTAACAGAAATATACAAACGAGAATTCTGATAGTGCATAGAAAATGTTCCTGAAAAATATTGAAGGAATAAGGCAATTAGAGCATAAAAGCTTTTAAAAAAAGGTAATTTTAATTAGAATACACATTCGAATTAATATGAAAATTTAACCTTAAAATCGCTAAAAAAAAACAAATAACATTTATTTGTTGTAGTTGTTTCTTTGGCCAGAGTGATGAATTTATGCTATGAATTTGCTCTTTTAAGTATGTATGTTACTTCGTACATACCCTGAAGGAAACCTGGATGCAAGTGATTCCAAGGCACCAGGCTTGTCAACTATTTTGGTGACATTGTCAAAGAAGTGTCTACAATTTTATATTTGAAAAAATTTAATTTTCAATTCGACATCTACTTTAAAAAAGTATAGAATAGTTTTACTAAAACGTACTGGGGATTCTCTGGTTCCAATGAACTACCTAGTCAATAGTACCAACGTCAGTAGTAGATTTATATTGACACGCCATGTTAAACGACAATAGTAAATAACATTGTCTATGGTATTATCTATAAGCAGTGTTGCCAATTTAGCCATTTAGTGGCTAGATTTAGCCATTTTTCACCCTGTTTAGCCATTAAAAAATTAGGTTAGCCATTAGCCATTTTTTTTTAGCCATTTTTCAACTTGTTTAGCCATAAAATTTTTTGGCCGTTTTTCTTTTACAAGAATAATTTTTATTTTATGTAATTTTCCTATTTTTTAGCTTGTTAGGCCTGGAGCTTCAATGTAAATAAAACATCAATTTTATTACAGTTTTTCCCAACGTTTCGTAGAGTATTTTTCTACTTCTTCGGGGGGTGTAAATTTTTTTGATTATATTACATTTTTATTTTATTTGTAAAAACAAAAAATAATTAACAATAATAATTTTCAACCACATCTCGTTCTAGTATCACAGTGATTTTATTATAAAAATTTATAAAAGTAAAGTGTTCCACAGGGCTCGATACTTGGCCCACTATTATATTCAATATACTCCAATGACTTGCCGTCTAGACTCAACTACTGTGGTATACAGATGTATGCAGATGATGTTCAGCTTTACATCAGCTGTTCCCCATCAGGTATTATTGATTGTATCAGCAAATTAAATCACGATCTTGATAACGTATTAAGATGGGCGTCAGTGAATGGCCTTTGCCTCAATGCGAAAAAATCGAAGGCAATGCTTATAGGCAAAACAAAATTTTTACCGTCTAGCTTGCCGCCAATCCAAATTGGACATTCTACTATTGAAATCGTGAAAAGTGCCAAAAACCTTGGCGTTATTTTTAACAACGATCTCACCTGGTCAAGTCATATAAATGCCATATGTGGAAAAACCTATGTTATGTTAAGAAATCTTTGGATGACACAGTATTTTACGCCAATTAATATCCGCATGCTACTCGCTAAGACATATCTACTACCCACTTTAATGTATGGATGTGAATTATTTTCCAGTTGCGATTCAATAAGCAAGAATAAGCTCAAAGTAACCTACAACAACATTGCCAGATATATATATGGACGTACAAGATATAGTAGTATAACTCAGTTTTCAAACCAAATCTATAATATATCTTTTGAAAATCTATTGAAATGCCGAACACTCATATTTTTACATAAACTTATATTTAATAGACAACCTACTTATCTCTACAAAAGAATGACATTTTCAAGATCGAATCGGGGCAATAGAATAAACTCCATAAGATACCGTAAGCAAATATCTGAAAGACACTTTCTCGTTAATGCCATCCGCCTCTGGAATGAACTTCCTCCTAATATACAGATAATAAGCAATGCAAAGCACTTTAGATGCGAAATATTTACCCTCTTGGGTTAACGAAAAATCACATACATAACTAAAAATTTTATTGTTATAATTATTACTTTTCTTTTATATAAAAATCTGCAATTCATAACTACTTAATTTGGTTTTATATTGTTTTTAGTTTTAAGATAAACCTTTGTAAATTTTATAATCTAATGTGCCTTTATCTCCCCAGTACTATTAAATAAGATTAAGTCTTGTTGTACTGCTTATTTTTCAAATAAATAAATAAATAAATAAATAAAATAAATTAACATTTTGAACAATTAAAACGCCTTTAATTTAAATCACAACTTTTACAAATGTTGAAAATTGCTATAAACTATGACGCTGAAACATCTTTCAAAATAAAGGAACAGAATTCCACTATTAAATTTATAAAATCGGTTAAAACAAACATCGCTGTTTCTTTCTGGTTGCAAGTATTTCAATAAAAGGATGCAGGCGGTAACAAATTTTTTTTTTTAAATTTCAGAATTGACTATAATGTTGCTTCACTTCCATGGTCTAATGCTGAAGTAGAGAGGGTGTTTAGCCAAGTAAACACGTTAAAAGTAATTTGAGAAATAGGTTAAGCTACGGTCACACTTATTAAATGTTTGACCAAATATGCGTAACCCCTACTTTTGTCAATAGTTATTGAGATTTAACATGGTCTTAATATCACAAAATAAACTAATTATACTAAAAGACATAGCAAAGAATTGTTTTTTGTAAGTTGTGATATTATAATCAAAATAAATATTGGAATTTTAGGAATCGATTATTTCGTTTGCTTGTTGGTCCCGCTTTTTTCGTCAAATATTTGACAAGTGTGACCGTAGCTTTACATTAAGCAACCGTTAATTTGATTTTATCAATTAGGTAAATATTTTTACCATAACAATACAATATTTATACCACCACCACAATAGTGGAGAGGGTACTATGTGTTTGTGCTGATGTCTGTAACACCTTAAAATATTGGTATACGTATACTGATTGACTCAGAATCAGTTTCTGAGTCGAATTAACGATGTTTGTCCGGCTGGCTGGCTGTCCATGTAAGCCTTGTGCTCAAAGTACAGGTCGCAATTTAGAGAATATTTGATAAAATTTGGTACAAAGGTTCTAATGTGGTGCAGAGTATCATAAAGTTGGGTTTAACCGAATATTCCCTCTTACTTGTTTTTTATTGTAGATCAGCTGGACTTAAAAGGTTGGGTAAATGTTGTCGTGATTATGATTTACCTTCAAATTATTTAAAACTTATGATTATTTGAAACTAATGAGTGATTCCTATGAGATGTACAATAACGACATCGACTTTTTCGATGATTTAATTTTTTAATATTAATTTACGTTTATTCTTATTTAAGAAATTGATATTAACTTACAATTTCATCGTAAACAACTTTAAAATAATTATTTATGTTTTGTTATTGCATTTTAATGTGTTTTTATTTAAAAAAGCTTTCAGCCATTTTTTAGCCCATTTTTTCCGTAAATTTAGCCATTTTTGGTCACCAAGTTTTGGCAACACTGTCTATAAGTCACTAGTACTGGTAACTGTATCAATAGTGAATCAGTACAGATTCACTAGTGATATTTCCTATAGGGTATCTATGAATGTGTACACACAGAAAAAAATCAAGTTAAAAACGTCGAAAACAAGGTTGATTTAAATTTTTTCGGTGTTGATTTTGCTTCATACGGGTTTCATGTTAATTCAACCTGATTTTACAATAACTGCGAACAACATTTTTTTCTTTTGATATAACTATAATTCATGTTAATTTAACATTGCAGTAAAGTTAGAGCAAAATGTAATTTATATTGAAATAACAATCGGAATCACGTTGAATGAAAGTTATTTCCAGTTGAAACAACGTGAATTTCATGTAGAATCAAATGGGTTTGAGTGTATTTTAACAGTGTGAAGAAGCTTCAGACAACATTTGCATTTATGTAAGAATAATTCAAAACCCTGTAACACATGTTTCACTTATTTTGTATTCTCCTTTGTTAACAGAAGCATCAGCAGAATCGCCCGATATGGTCATCATTCTACTTTGAAAACTTGATGTATTATTTAAATAAACAATTTTAATTAAAAGAATACGGGAATTGTCTTCTTTTTATAACATATTTTAAAAGTGAAAATAAAAAATGTACATAATTAAGTAGGTATGCATGTTAATTTAACAAGATAAACTTTTGATTTTAACACAAAACAGGTTTTTATGGGTTCAATATTGAATCCAGATTTATTTATATTTTAATATTTTTTTTTTTTTTTTATTTTTTTAACAGTGAATAATATTAAATAAACGTAATTTAAGGTTATTTTGATATTTTTTTTTTTAAAATTAATATGAAATAATGATAAATTTAAGTAAAGGGCATAATTTTTCTGAAATTTAACATGATTCTCAATCAACATTTTTCCATGTTAATTTTACTTGGGTATTTTTTTCTGTGTGTATACAAAATTGGTACAAATTCTTTTTCCATTAATTGTTAATTTCTATAATTTTTTTTATGTATTATCTTAAGCTAAAAAACAAACTTCACAACTTGAATCAATAATAAAATTTTTTATACCTACTTACCTAAGAATACTTATAACGAACGCAAAACTTTATTCATATGTATGTATGTATATGCAAATACAGAATAAATTTTATTTTTACAGAGAAACAAGAAGATCCGCAATAAATAGCAACGAATAATGTTAATTTTACAAAGTAATGATTTTGAAATAATGTTTACCTACTTACATATTTTATTGTTTACTTTCCTTTTTTAATGCTTTTTTGCCTAAATATTAATATTTTTCATACGACATTTGGCACATTTTTCGGTAAAAAATTTTGGGAATTTCCGCGATACCTTTTGTATTAAGTGTACAACTCTGTTTTATTTAATACGATTTTTTACTACAAAGCGTGAGTCTTTTTCGTTAGTATTGTAAATTAATGAAGTTGCTGAGTGAGGGAGAGAGACAGATATAGTTTCTTCAACTGTTTTGTTTTGGGTTATTTAACAAACGGGTTTACTACAGCTTTCTGTTGGATTTTTCAACCACAGCCTAGTAGATTTTAGTCTAATTCATTTTGTTTTTGCAGTGTTGTAAATCTTAGTACTTTAACTAAATTAATAAGATTCACAAGTTCTACAAGGGACATTACAATCAAGGTGAAAACAGCTATTGATAAAAGATTCCGAGTGCAGCAATTAGTAAAGTAAACGTTGATTCGACTCAAGAAAATAATCAGCATTATTCCGGTTGTCGTTGTCGAATACGACCGTGTCGAATCTACTACAAAAAACGAAATAGAATTGTACAATGTGTACATTCCGCCGGTCAACAGCCTACCTGCAGGGTACCACCCATAAATGGGATTCCTTCTTGAGGGTGATAACCTAAGGCGACCAGATTTTGAAAATAAAAATAGAGGACATAAAGAAAAAAAAATTTTTTGACTTCAAGATTTTTTTTTACATATTTTACAGACAAATTTACATTCCCATATTAATAAATGTAAAGAAAATTTAAAAAGAATTACATATCGTCGGCTTAATATGCAGACCTGCGAAATCCACTTTTTAAGTAAATTGAGATTTGATGCCGTGTGGTAGAGAAATATATGCCTCGTCGACCAGCATGTAGTTATTCTTCAATTTGAGTCTTGAAGTGTGTCAAATCAACTATATTTTTGGTTCTCCTCTCAAGCAGTAAATAGGAAAAATAAAAAGTTTTTCCTGTAAAATTTGTTGAAAGGGAGTTAGCAGGTTTGCATATTAAGCCGACGATGTACAAAAATATACATTTACTTAAGTAAAATTAGTTACAGAAAAAAACAAAACATTATTCAAAATTTTATACTGCAAGTGTATGAGAGTCCAGTAGGAGTATGAACAGAACAAGCATGGCACAACATTTTCCATACGATTGCACAGAAAAAAACGTTGATCACCGTGAAAAAAAATTTTTATTTTAATTTATAAAAAGAAAAGCAAATATTGGTCATGCTTTTAAAAATAAAGAGGACAAAGATGACAGATTATGAAAAAAAGATGATAAAAGAGGACACAAATTTTATAGAGGACAGCCAGTTAAAAAAGAGGATTGTCCTCTAAAAAAGAGTACGTATGGTCAGCTTAGATAACCGTATAGTGATGGGAGACTTTAATGCTCATCACGAACTCTGGCACTCGAATCTCGGGGATGATCAGAGGGGTACGGCATTGGCGGAACAGATTGATGATTCCACATTTTGCACATTAAACGATGATGACCCCACCAGAATTATGAGTAATTGCACTAGCTCGCCAGACATCACCATTTGTGGTGCGGGTCTGATAAACTATGAGACTTGAAAACCAATAGTTTCTCTGGCATCAGACCATTTACCCATAACTATTAAGCTTGACAGACCGGCAGACTTTGTGACCTCTGAACGCCGCACCTATATAAATCAGAAAAAGGCAGATTGGACGGGCTTCAGAGAGTTTACCAACAGCAAATTTAATGATTTACCAATTCCTTCTGACGTGCGCTCCGCAGAAAGGAAGTTCCGGAAAATCGTCCTTGCAGCAGCCGCTTGCTTCATTCCTGCCGGAAGGATCCCGGTCTTGAGACCAAATTTCCCGGCGTCAGCGGCGATACTCGTGGAAGAGCGGGACGAATTCGCAAAGCCAACCCGAGTGATCCCCGAATCGGTCAACTCAACAGGGACATCAGCAAGTTGGTAAACGAATTTAGACGGGACAAATGGCTAAATCATTTAAATACGTGCAACTTAACCTCCGGAGCCAGTAAGCTATGGTCGACTGTCAGATCTCTGACGAATCCGCAGAAGCGTGACGACAGGGTCTCGATTGCCTTCGATGGAAATACCATATCGGAACCAAAAAGGTGCTCGAACTACTTTGCGCGGCAATTTATAGAGCACCCCGTTAGAGATAAGGCGAAAAGAAGTATTGTGAGAAAGGTACACAGTCTTCGAGTTACTGACACACCATACGCTTTTTCATCGAGTGAGGTTGCACAGGTCATCAGGGCCGCTAAATCATCTAAAGCCCTTGGCCCCGACGGAATATCCATGCTTATGCTCAAAAATCTGGATGAGCCCGGAGTACAGTATCTAACAAACGTCCTCAACTTATCGATTACCACCCAAATAATACCCGAAGCCTGGAAAGTGGGTAGGGTAGTTCCCCTGCTAAAGCCAGGGAAAGATGCGACACAGGGAGACTCATACAGGCCAATCTCCCTGCTATCACCAGTCGCCAAGATACTTGAGGCACTACTCCTCCCGGAGCTAGTGGAACATTTCCAATTGGCGAACCATCAGCATGGATTCCGCAAGCAGTACAGTACAACAACTGCTCTTACCGCCATCTCCACACAAATCAGCCACGGCCTTAATCAGGCCCGACCGTGTGAAAGAACGGTCCTAGTGGCTCTTGATCTATCAAAAGCGTTCGATACGGTCAACCATGCCATCCTCTTCAGAGACATAGCGACTTCTAGTCTCTCCGACAACACGAAGAGGTGGCTTGTGAATTATTTGTGTGGAAGACAGTCGTTTGTGGAGTTTAGAAACAAGAGGTCGAAGTGCCGTAGAATTAAACAGGGAGTTCCCCAGGGTTGAGTAATATGTCCGATCCTGTTTTGCTTCTACATGTCTAAACTCCCGACACCTCCCCAAGGTGTCCAAATGATATCGTACGCAGACGACTGTACTATCATGGCGACGGGCCACAACATTGATGACCTATGCAGTTTGGTAAACGGTTACCTCCGTGATCTGGCGAACTTTCACGCGAGGAATATGAACATCTCTCCCGCAAAATCCTCGGCGACTCTATTCACGACATGGACAAAGGAAGTGGGGTTACAGTTAAATGTGACTGTCGACGGCGCCATAATTCCGACCAAAAATCGCCCAAAAATATTGGGAGTCACATTTGACAGACTGTTCATGTCATCGGCGCATTCCACTGCAATTTGCGATAGAATGCGGAGTAGAAACAAGGTCCTCAAGTCTCTAACCGGCAGCACTTGGGGCATGGAAAAGGAAACCTTGTTAGCTACAAATAAAACGATTGGCCAGTCAGTGGTTAACTACCTAGCGCCTGCGTGGACCCTTTATAGTCAGCGATACTCAGTGGAAGAAGCTTTTCAGAGCTGCCAAAATGCCGCCTTAAGGACCGTAACAGGTTGTGTTCAGATGACATCAATAGAACACCTGCATGATAAAGCGAAGATGATGACGGTCAAGGAACACAATATAATGCTTACAAAGCAGTTCCTTCTGGGATTTCATCGGAGGGGACATCCGAACCACTGCCCTGCATGTGGACATTTTTTTTAAATTAATCCCGGGAAATATTTTCCGGGAATTTTCAGGAATTTCATATTAAATTTTGTGAAATTTTAATTTGTTAGCATCGTTAAAATCAAAAACAAGCAATAAAAATATATTCTTTATTTAAATTACTAAAAACTACTACCTACAAATCGAACTATTTTTCCTACGCCAATAAATCAACGGTCTTTTTAATTGCTGATGAAATGTCTAAAAAGCTTTTTGAAGTAGAAAATGAAAATATACATGATACACCAACATCAGAACAATCTACAAATTCTAAAAAAATAAATGTAAAGAAAATACAAAAGCCTGAAAATTCTTAAAATGAAGTCACGGGTAACACGCCAACCAATTTATATTATTTGTATTAGTCGCTTCTTACTATAAAACCAACGTGTGTAGAAAGCGAGAGCTCGTTTTCGGTAGCAGGCAATATACATATCAACAAGGATTAGAAATAGAATCGCCGATGAGCTTTTAAATGCTTTAATAATACTGTTGCAATTAATAATAACTATTAAATATTAATATCCCTGTAGGAAGTCAAACACATTTTTAAATAACTTCAAACTGGTTTTTTTATAACCACAACTAGTTGAATAAGTGACTTTTTTTACTTGTCGACGACTCACTATTTTAACATAGGCATGTCATAGGCTGTAGTCAATTGGTTATCTCTGCATGACTTTTAAATTGACTACTAATTACTTATTTTTTAACCAATTTGTAGGTAATTAGAGAAAAACATGTTTGTTTCATTTTATGGTATTTTTGTTTAATTTCTCACATTTCAATCGAAAAGTTTCTCAAAGCGGGAGTTACAGAACATGGGCACAAAATACCAAAGTTGCCAAAAATGGAGAACATTTCGATCCGAATCGAAACGCAGAATAGGGATGATTATAAAACATCATACATTCTAATACCTTGCAGTCAAAATCAAAAATATATCTTTAAGTTTAATGACAAACTTATTGGGAACTCATCTATAATTTTTTTGGTGCATTTTGGACCATATAGCATTTGTAAAATTCTACACGGTTCAATTGTAGAATACATTTAAAAAAGCGAGTTGCTTGCAGCCGATGTTTTGGATCTCACTCATAGTTTTTATATTTTTGACAAATTAGACGGTTTCCTTTTTTAACCCGTATAATGTTTTAAAAAACGAATACATTAGTCAGTTTTTCAAATGGCGCTTAGATGCGTTATCATTGGCTTCGATCGAAAAATTAAAATTCTTTTATTATAATTTTTAAAAAATTATAATTGAAAAAGGTCGAATAATAAAAAAACTAAAAAAGATTCTTTTATTTAATTAGATAAAGTGGTAGTTATTACCATTTAATTACTCAAAAACATTCATTTAGGTCAAATACTTTGGAAAGCGGGAATTAAAAAATATTTATCCGTTTTTATTTTTTGAAAAAAGCCCTAGTGTGTGAAGACAACTTAACCTATGTATGTCAACTAGGTTAGTTTAAACAAAAACTTGATAAGACAACCACTTACCAGTGATGCCAACTTAGTACTTTTAGCACTATTTATGGTGCTTTTTGATGCCTCAAAACGTCAAAATTTTATCCATAGTGAAACTAAAAAAAAAGCACTAACTTCATTTCAAATTTTCGGTAATTACAACAGGCCAGATTTTCCGAGTTACGAAAATCAAGCCCGCACTGTATTACTTTAAAACTGTTTTATGGCCAATTTAATTAAATTGAAAAAATGCCTTAGTGCTTTTTTACCGTTTTTTTTGCTCGAAATATTGTTTTTTTAAATTTTAAAGTGCTTTTTGCTCTCAAAAAGTTGGCATCACTGCCACTTACGCACGTGATATACTTAGCATTATAATTAAGTGCTTTAGTGTGAAACTAGAGCTGTCAAATATTAGTATATTTTTAAAAACCGGATTTCCGGCATGGATTTTCGGTTTTGTAACTAAAACCCGGTTTTGAACAATCGGGTTTTCGGTTTTTTTTTTTTAAATTATTTATTTAATAAAAAAGTAAAACAGAACAAGCAAATTGTACGTACATATGTACTACAGAACTAAAATGTATAATACTTGTCAGGTATATTACCACATTAAATGGAAGTAAGATGTAGTAAATAGCGATCAGTTTAATAAAACAAAATATTATTTGTATTTATGCACACACCACAATAGTGGAGAGGGCATAATGCGTTTGTTCTGATGTGTGTAACACTATAACACCACTCAATTTCATGATGAATTTTATACGTGTGTGAAGATAAATATGAAAAGTTAAATTTGTTTTTAAAAAATATCGCATGCGATAAAAAATATTTAAAAAAAATATCGCATGGTAAAGAAAATACGACTATTTATACGAAATTTTACAGTTTTTATGAAAAATTAATAATTTTTATTTAATATTTAAAACTAATTAGATATTTTGTTAGTATTTTTATATTAAAATTTATGATTTTTAAAAAAATACGACTTAGAGTGAAATTCTCATGAAGTGCTGTGTGAGGGATATGGCCACTGTGTCCATATCTGTGTCGAAGGGTTTGGATACAGTGGCCATATCCCTCACACAGCACTTTCATACATTTTCAAAAATGAATAAAAATTTCACAAATACAATTTGGATAAAGTGCTTATAGGTTATTGTTGCTTTGTCCATAGTCTTAATTTTCCATTAGGTTTGATTCCCTGAGATCGAATGGTTTGGACACCATGGCCATATCCCTCACACAGTCGTATTTTTTTAAAAATCATAAATTTTAATATAAAAAAAGACTAACTAAATATCTAATTAGTTTTAAATATTAAATAAAAATTATTAATTTTTCATAAAAACTGTAAAATTTCGTATAAAAAGTCGTATTTTCTTTATAATACGCATGCGATATTTTTTTTTAAATATTTTTTATCGCATGCGATATTTTTTAAAAACGAATTTAACTTTTCATATTTAAATTCACACACGTGAATTTTATGACGTCTAATTTTTTGTTTGGTAGCAAGCGGTGTAGAGAAGAAAGAGGAAGAGAAAACAGAAATCATGTCTATTTTTCTACCCCTCTTTCTTCTCTACACCGCTTGCTACCAAACAAAAAAATGACGACCAAAATTGGTAGCTTAGTTGAAATTTTGCAGTTTTTACAACTCTTTCTTAGTGCGGTTTACAAAAAGATCAACAAATTACAACTCATCCCTAGCAGTTGTTTTTATTTCAACTCAACTGAGTTGAGTTGTACACCAGAAACCAAAGCTAATGTCAGAACTGTCTCTTAACTCATACTGCTGGCATTTACAAAGAAGTCTGTGTTGTAGAATTCTTCTGCAAGTTCAATAGCTTGGTACTGTGATGAATATGGGCATTTCCATCATGTCGAACGTGACCATCGTACATATTTAAAGTTAAAAAAAAGTCAAAATAAAACGTATATTTATTTTGGCAATAGATTCAAGTTATAGCTTTTAATTAGCCCTATAATTGGTGCTATTGTTCATTTTGTTAATTGTTTCATTTTCAAGAAAATTGCAAAAAAACAAGGCATTTGCACGTGACGAAAACAGAAGTGGTTTTTGTGGCCATTTTAAATTTTAAACAAAAATAATGTATACTTTTTTTTATTTAGCTTTAATCGCTGTCGCACGTGATCTGTCGCACATGACATTTTTTTCCGTCATGATATATGTATATGTTGATTAGACCGGGTCGACCTCCATACAAAAAAAAAATTGTGCCAGTCACCCCCTAGAATGAAAGATATGTCAATGAAGTTTCTAAAACAGGAAACATTTTTTTGCCACGCACTAAAATACAGCCCTTTTGGTTTTTTATATTTAGCGCTGCCATTTAAAGTCCGATCTCATCATATTGCATATCGTTTTTCATGGCTTGCTAGTGGCTTAATTTTTGTCTTTTGTGACTTTTTAATCCGACCTCAAATTCTGGGTGCCACTTATGCCATCTTGGATCCTTCCCCCAAATGTCAAATTTTTTTACGTGCCAAGAAAGTCCTTCTAAAACTACGTATGTATAGATTTTAATATGCCCACTTTTATTACACGCCTATAAATTAAGCCCTTTTTTTCTTTTTCACACACATACTACATTAAATCAGGTAGAAGCCAATACAAGCAATAAAATTTTCATCAGTCACGCCCTAATATTTATTAAGTTTGAAAAACTTTAAAAAATTGTTTTTGCATCGTCATTTAAAGCCTAATCTCATCTTATCGTATATCATTGTTAATGGCTAGAATATGGAATTTTCACACTTACGATGTCGCACTTGAACAACTTTATATAAGTACCAAGATCACAAATCTTGCTATTTTACAGAAATTTTTTTATTATTTTAATATTATAAAAAAAATTCTGTTTGGCCTGGTAATTTGATGAGCTTTCTACTTTTACTTTCGACACATTGATAGAAAATGATGTTTTTCAATGTCGCACATGACATCGAAATATGAGATAATACAAAAAAAATATTACAGTTATTTGCAATCGCATAGTTTCTTGTGCATTCTATTTTGACTCTTTGTACCTTCCGAAAGGTTTTAGAGAGAAAAAGTCAATGCATTATGTATCTCTTAAAGAACTGTTATCATAGCAAAACGTACAAAAGAAATATCCAAATAAGAAAAGGTGCACTTGTTCCACTTTGCATTCATAAATCTTGAAATGGGTTATAAATAAATATAAAATTTGTTTACTTTTATTAAATTTGATTGTTTTCCTGTTAAAAGTCATCGAATGCAAGATATAAACAAAATTAAATATAAGAAAAAGTCGATTATTCGAGACCAAAAGCCCGATTTCTCGAATACATACCTCGAATCTCAGCCTTTCTAGAAAACCGGTTTTTAAAAACCGAAAAAATAGAAAAAAATCGATTTTTAGAATACTTTGGAAATCGGTTTTGACAACTCTAATATGAAACTAACCACGTAAATTTATAATTTTTATCTTTTTAACTGCAAACAAATGTTAATGAAAATTAAATTAAAACTAACCAACTACTAAAATATACAAATCAGTAGAACAAATTTTAATACAACGTAACATTATCTGTACATTGTTTGTTCTCAACTTGTTTGTGTAGAAAATTATATACCCTTCACAATAGTGTTGCAAAGCCAATATATAATTCCCTAGGTCATATGGTAAGGGCGCTATCGTTTTAAAAATCGTATACCGACAGCATATTTGTATGGTAGCAAAATGAAATAATTGTCCAATTTTTAAAACGAAACAAATCTTATATGTACGTTTGTATGTTAAAATACATTTATTTTTTACTAATTGCAATTCGTTCCATTTGAATTGAATACATACTTTCAAAATGTTGGCCTATTATACGATTAATCCGTGAAAATCTATTGATTAAAGGGTTTTAAACAGTAACAAATTAAGTGTATATCGATTTTTTGTGATTTTTTTTTAGGTATGAGTCATAAATTTTGTTAAAAAGGAATAGGTATGTAAATAAAAAAGCTTATGAACAGTTTAAAAAATGTAGAGTGTTATTTCGGTGAACGCAGCTCTAGATAAACGCAACATCTCGATAATCGCAACACCCAAATTCTTAAGGCCGTGTCAGATACAAGTTCTTCGCTTTGTGTGACGTTTCTTACTTGGACAGAAAAGCGTAAAGCAAAAAACTTTACCGAACTTCAGAGATTTAATTAATTTAATTTTGAAAATACATATCGTTAGGTAAAATCAAAAAGGCGTAACTTACAAAAAAATTGAAAACCAAGTTTTTGATTGATTATTATGAATGTCATTAAACTACATGTCCTGACAAAATCTTACACTTCTGCGATCAAAAATTACGCTTTTATTAACAAAAAACAAAGGGGGGTAACTACCAAAGTGTTTTTTATACATAAATGCAAAACGGCGTGATTACACATTTTTTTTTTTTAAATAAAATATAATGAAATGGGTTTCTTTGAAAATTGTTTAAAGAATTCCCTTGACGACTTATCAATACATATTTTTCTGACATGTTTATAGGTAGTTTTATTTGCAAAGTTTTTCGTTTCTCCTGTAAAATTATATTTTTGTTAGATACCTACGCCTTTGTACATTTTAGCTAACGATATGTACTTTGTTTTTTGTTACATTCATTGCAAACTGAGTGTTTGTGATATCGGTTTTTTTTAAACAACTTCATAGAAAAAAATCACAAATTTTTACTTAATATCAGTTCTGCAAGGTAAATCAATCTTACGAAGATATTGTAAATATTACTAATGACGATTTTGCAAACTCAACTCTTTAGAGAAGAATAAAATTTTCTTTATCTTTTATGTTGTGTGTATGAGGGAGTTATACGGTGTCTTTTCAGACATGTCTAACAAAAACGTTTGTTTTATTGTAGGCGTTCGGGGTAGAGTAGAAAGAGGGGTTGCCAAACTGACATGAAATAAGTTTTCATGTTTGTTTTTAGGATATTTCATGTTTTAAAGTTGTACCTATGTATATTAGGCTAATAGATATGAAAACAGACATGTTTTGAAAGACATCGTGTAAATGCTCCCTATTTTAAAACATTAAAGTCGTTTTTAGTAATAAAAATTCTTTTTTTTTAATAAAAACAAGCAGGTTTATATTATTTATTTGTTCTTTTTGGGAAGGCGCACTTGCTTACCCCAGAATAACAGTCTAGCTATGCTTGTGCACATTGGCAAATACTTATCCACCAGAACATAGTTATGCTATTAGGTAAAAATACATGTAAACATCCTTTGTACTGATTATTTAGATATCAACGTGTATATGAGATTTTTTTTGCCATAAAGTGATTTAATCAATGGGGTTAATAGAGGACCAATTTAAAATTCTGGACCTACACCCAAAATATTTTGATACGACACACATTGTTGTTGTTGTTGTTATTTTAACTGCTCAATTTGTATTGGTGTTGCTGGGTTGACAATCTTTGGTCGGTGCAATTGATGCCCCGAGTCGTTGCGGTGCGTAGACCCAATTGCTACGATATACGTAGTAGCTATCGCTAAAGTTACTGTCGTGAATACTTATTTTCATTTATAAAATTATGGCATTTAAATCTATTTTCGGGAGAAGTTTTGTATGGGAGTTTTACTGGACAGCCAGCCGGTCGTACAAACGAACATCCTTAGACCGACTCTGAAATTGATTGTTATTCGATCGGTATACCTACCTACTAAGACCAATATTTTAAGTTGTTACAAACATCAGCACTAACGCATAATACCCTCCTTACTAACATGGTCCGGGTATAAAAATGCACTGAGAAAGTTTATTACAACAATATGACAATTAAAATAAAAACAATTAATTAATGGTGGATCATGTGAAGATCAAACAAAAACACTCACACACAAACAACACATTACTACAAAATGAATGAATAGGAACTTTTACTAACAAGAAAACAGTATACCTATACAACAAACAATTAACAATTTCTAATCAATTCAAATGGTTCGTGTTTTGTTTTTCAGTAACAAAAAAGTTTTAGATGTTTTTTTTCAGTAATTCATTACAAAAGCAAAAACATTACATGAAAATGAGAACCATATAAAGCTTAAATGAAAAAAGTAAAAATAACAGCACACACCACAAACAGACACACTAAAAAACAACATACCCCGCAATCAAGAGTATAAATGATTTACATTCTGTTTGAACAAACAAATAATAAAACATTAAGAAGAAGCTTTATATTGTTTTTTTCCTCTGCTTTTGCAAAAAATATAATAATCTAGGTGAATCTATTTGTTATTTTATTAATTTTTTTTGTAAGATGCGCACTTTTTCCAACAACAAATATTCTTCACAGTATCACTTGTTTTAACATGTTTCCACACTATTGTAGTTTTCTAAAATTTATTTTGGATTTCACAAATTTTTCTTTTGATTATATTTCAATACATATTGCATTTCATGTAAATTATATTATTTAAAGGTATTTGATTAACATTTTTTTTTGTTATACAAGCCAACAGTAGTTTGTTTTTTCCATTTTTTTTTAATTTGCAAATTTATCATTTTTCACACATTGATAATATTATGTGCCTTCATTTTGCATTCGCCAATTTATTTTTTTACAACTTTTTTCACCTTTAACTTACAATTTTTTTACACTTTTATTAATAAAACATTATATTTGAAGGTTATTAAACTCGTTGTGTATGCAATATGTTTAAAATTTCTGGTTTTTTGGGCTTAAAAATCTTTGTAAAAAATTCTAAATCGTTTAACAAACTTAAATAAAAAAAAATATGTCCGTGCCAACAACTACGATTGAAAGAAAAATACAAATGTCAAATTTAATGAGAACAATGTTGACAACTATTGTAATTTTCTTTTTTTTGGCATAGTGTTGTATTTTTTAGTATTCAACCAAGGAATAGTGTTGGGCTTTAAGTGTAAAAAAAGATATACATTTGAGGTGTCGTGTAAAATATGAAAATGTAATATTATAATATAGTTAACAAAAATATGAACTACTGCTGTATAATAATGGTACGAAGCAAGGTGAATTCGCCTTGGTACGAAGTTTATGTATTAATATCCTTAGTACAGTTGAAAATAAAAAAAATGTATATAATGTTTGTCAATATAATTAAACATGTAATTTACATTTTTTTTAAAGTAAACATTTATTTTTTAATATATATAATAAATATACGGCCCTCAATCTCCGGTTACACGAGGGTGCTAAGAATCCCCGGAGATAAAGCAAAACAAAAAACCAACATTGGTACATGGAATGTCCGAAGCCTGTATGAAGCTGGAAAGTTAGCTAACACCTTAGCCGAAATGAATAGGCTTAAAATTGATATACTTAGTGTATGCGAAACTTCGTGGTGTATCTAATAATGCGAAAATATTTTATTCAGGGAACCTCAATAAAACCCATAGAAACGGAGTTGGAGTTATCGTCAAGGACCACATATCCATATGCGCTGGGGGATTTATTCCAAAATCTGACAGGGTCATGATGATAAAAATAACGGCAAAACCACTCAACATAAATATCATCCAAGTGTATGCTCCCACAGCTGATAAAGATAATGAGAAAATCGAAGCATTTTATGGGGAAATCGAAGATCTGCTTAAAATGACAAAACCCCACGAAATAACTATTGTTAAAGGTGACTTCAACGCAAAAATAGGAGGATATCTTGTTGCAAGGATTACTGGACGTTATGGCTTAGACGAAAGAAATGAGAGAGGTGACAGACTCATTCAGTTCTGCCACGAACACGGAATGAAAATTACGAACACCTTGTTCTGCCTTCCACCTAGAAGGCTTTATACATGGAAATCCCCCCAGGATAGAATAGGAAATATTATAAGAAACCAAATAGACTTTATTTTTATAAACAAACGATATTGCACCTCAATAACAAAGACCTCAACATATCCAGGAGCAGACATACCATCTGACCATTACCATCTAATGGGTAACATGTGCATTAAACTCAATTCGCAATCAAAGAGAAAACCACATCGTAAACTGGACACCGGAAAACTTGAAAACCCGGATATTAAAACGAATGTAACAGAGCGCTTACTAACATTGATAGAGAAGATGTGGAAAATATATGGTGCTCAATGAAAAATACCATTAACACAATTGCTTAAAATACTCTCGGAAAGTACACAAAGCCAAGGACTAAAGATCTGATGACAACGGAAATACAACTGCTTATGGACGAACGTCGTAAATATAAAAACTCAAATTACGAGTTATACTGGGAGCTTAATAGAGAAATTCAAATTGCAACGCGTGCTGCTAAGAAACTAAACTAAATGATCAATACCAGGAGATTGAGAGGCTAAGAAGTCTGCACGACGATTTCCATCTACACAAGAAATTGAAAGAAACATCTGGAGTATACCGCAAAACAAATACATCAGTTCTCTACAACAAAGATAATGAAGCTGTGTTTGAGATTGAAGAGAAGAAATCGATATGGGAAGAATATATTCAACAATTATTTAACGATGACAGTAGATTATGTTGAGACAACTAAACATCACAACAAATGTCAGGAACTTGCAATACAGACAGTGAAGTAGAGGGTGCGAAAATATCCCTCAAAGATAGGAAGGCCACCGGCCCAGACGAAGTCCCTTCCGAGATACTCAAACTTATAAATGAAAACAAAATCCAACTACGAAGCTTTTTAACCACATATATGACACGGGCCAATATCCACAAGAATGGCTTAAATCCACTTTTATTACAATTCCGAAGAAAAGACACGCTAAGGGCCATTATTACAACTTGATGTTAGCTAAAGTTAAGATTAAATTGACAGATAATAATGTGTTATCTGTCAAAAAGCGTCTGTTAACTGTAGGATAACAGCTAACGCCAAGTTATAATAATGGCACTTAGGGCCATTATTACAACTTGAAGTTAGCTAAAGTTAAGATTAAATTGACAGATAATAATGTGTTATCTGTCAAAAAGCGTCTGTTAACTGTCGGATAACAGTTAACGCCAAGTTATAATAATGGCCCTTAGAGGTGTAATGAATACCGACTTATTAGTTTAATGAGTCACGCACTTAAAATATTTCTTAAGATAATTTATAACAGGATTTATGAAAATGCGAATGTGCTATGGGAAAAACTCAATTCGGATTCAAAGAAGGGAAGGGCACACGCGAAGCACTTTTTTGTGTTAAGGTTTTAGTACAGAAATGTCGGAATGCTAACAAGGACGTATTTATATGTTTCATGACCACGAGAAAGCTTTTGATACAGTAAAGCATAATAAAATGATGGAAATTCTCCTTTCCCTTGGAAAATATGATAAGGATATCAGATGTATTAGAAGCTTATGCTGGCATCAAACTGCACAAATTGCTATCAATGGAGATGTGACAGATGAGATAACTATATCTAGGGGTGTCAGACAAGGTTGTATTCTATCTCCCCTTTTTAACAGCATCCATAAAGGTATAAAAGTAAATAGGGCTTATATCAACAACGTCAGATACGCCGATGACACTACCTTATTGGCTGGCAGTATGTCTGGACTTCAAAACCTGGTTACAAAGCTCACTTCATGCAGCGAAAAATATGGTTTAAAAATTAATATTCATAAGACAAAATATGTATATGATTATTAGTAAAAAAAAATAAATACAACGATACAATACTTAAACTTCAAAACTCATACGTCGAGAGAGTGCAGAATTTTAAATATCTTGGTGTTCTAATTAATGAGCAATGGGACGTATCAAAAGAAATTAGATGCCGTATAGAGATGGCAAGAGATGCCCGTTTTTAAATACAGAAAAGTTTTAACCAATCATGACATAAACATGGAAACAAAATCGAGATTCATAAAAAATTATATATGGTCAGTACAGCTCAGGCGCGGATCCAGCTTGAGCCTTAGGGGGGGGGGGGGGGAAATTTTTTATGATACAAAAAAAAATTTGTTTTTAAAAGTTTATTAAAAGCAATTTGTGTATATTATATTAAAAAAACTCAACAATAAGGTTAAATAAAATATTCAATATAAATTAAAATAAACTAATCTTTTTAAATAAGCAATTTATGATTTCCTTGTGAGGCAAATTTAGATAGTACAGTCTATGTTCAGTTTGTCATTGTTGATCCGAGCCATGTTTTTATTCGACGAAGGGTAGGAAATGACCTCTCGCTCGTAGCATTACTTACGAGCATTGAAACGAAAATTTGAAATATTTTTCTTAGATTTGGGTAGATATCTTCATCACAGTTTATTTAAGCATCTACAACGTTATCTGATAGATTTTCAGATAATTTCCATGTTTGTTGCCAATGCTACAGTTCAGGCTCAAGTTTAGATGTTAGTAAGTGTTTATCTCGAGTTGTGGTTTAAAAAGTTTTATATCTGTATATGACTTGATTACACTTTGAGTAGAAGTTTTGGTATGTTCAAAACATTAAAGATATCTATTGGAAAGGTGTTTTGAGATCTTCTAAAATAAATTCAATAAAAGAATGAAACCTACAACTCGGTAGAAATCTTCAACATTTTGGATGTAATTATTTCGTTAAAATCTTGTTTTTTAGGTTGGAACCTCGATTTGAACGCAAATAACTTTAACTTTTTTAAAAATCACTTTAAATTGTTCTTCGGCTTTATTTCTTTTTTCTTCAAGGCACATGATTAAAGTTTTGATAAGGCTTGATCCTTTTTGAAGATCTATATCGTGCTTTTGTAAAATGATACTAAGCGGCTGTGTTACAATAAGTATCACACTTAATATGTTTATTCCGCAAATAAATTCAAAAGTTCTAAGTGAGTTCCTTAATATAAGGCTCTTGATGAAGTATCTCTACCTTTCCACTCAGATATGTTTTCCAAAGCTTCTACTATATGATGTACACTTGTTGCAAAGTGTAAAGCTGAGTCGTGACGGTCCACCCATCTTGTCTCGCATAATGTAGAGAGTTTGGCTCCCAAATACTTCAGTAAAAACGTGTTTTGCCTGATTTACGGGAAATAGCAAGGCGTTTGTTTCGCATTTGTCGCTGCTGACATCAAACGACACCCATCAGTTTCAACTCCTATACAGTTTTTTAGGTCAAGACTAAAATTTGTTTTAAGAACTGTTGATGATAGTGCCATCGCATCAATTGACACATCAGCGTCATAATCAATATCCTGTGAAGGCTCTTCAAATGCTTTTACAACAAAGCCAAAACAATTCTTCCCTAACAACTTTTTGTTGTATGTTGAAATATTTTAAAGATAAGGAAATCTGGCTTTTCCCCGACAAATCCTTGCGTTCGTCAAAAATTATCAAATAGGAATTTTTTTCATATAACTCATATATATGTATGTACATAAATATTACAAATACTAAGGCTTTTTAATAATTCAACCGCACGCACTATCAAGTTAAACGTTTACTCTTTGGTTATACATAGATGGCACCTGCTGGGATTGAATGTAGAATAATAAGTATTTGAATACATTAAACTAGATGTTTCATTGAAAATATCTAATAAATAACTATTAGGATGAAGATTTGGATACTAATTGAAAATTTGGTTAGAGATTCAATAAAAAAACAAAAAAATACTTATTGAAAATTTCGTTAGAGATTCAATAAAAAAAAACAAAAAAAAAAACCTTGCTGGGATTTCCAAAAATTGTGTACATTAAAAAAAGATAATATTAATGGGTATTCTTGTATTATCGAAATAAACAAAACATATTTTTATAATTTACGGGGGGGAAATTTCCTTATTTCACCCCCTGAATCCGCGCCTGGTACAGCTGTATGTTATGGAGGTATGGACTATAAAAGCTGTAGATATAAAGAGACTGGAAACATTTGAAATGTGGCCTTACCGACGAGTACTGAAAACACCCTGGACATCTTATACATCTAATAACGAAGTTCTAAGGAGAATGAATCCAGAACCCGAACTTTTATCTCACATCAAAAAACGGAAAACTGCTTACTTAGGACATTTTATGAGGAACCCTAAATATATGGTACTCCAAACAATCCTCCAAGCCAAAGTTGAAGGAAAACGTTTTAGGGGCAGAAAGGAGATGTCATGGCTTGAAAATATACAACAATGGACTAGATCTCAGAATGTGGAGAATCTCATAAATGCGGCAAGAAATAGAGATGTTTTTGCTCACATTGTAAACAATGTTTGAAATTAAATCTAGTGTAAAATATTCATTAAACTTTTTGAAATGTAAATTTTGTAATTGTGTGGTCGCTTACATTCGAAAACCGAATATGCAAATAAAGAAGAAGAAGATTTTTTAATATAAGCTTAAAATTTTTCAGCTACAGTTATTGTTAAACATGTAAAATATTTTTTTTTCATACTTTTAATAAGATTTCTAGTGTTTTTTTTTTGCAAATATAAGAATTATTATAATTTAAAATATTTATGTGTGGTATATAGAACACGAGCACCTTACTCGTCCGTTCAAATTACATTTAAAACAAAAACAAATTTCGAAATTAATTTATTTTGAATCATACTCGGAACACAATTGGTTCATACTTCGTAATAGAATGTAGGTCTTGACGCCGCAAATTTTTTTTGTTACGGTTCAGATTTTGTCCGAATTTAACGATTTTCCAATTCATATTAATATGAGACTCATTTTAGAATTTTACCACTTTACTCCAATTTGTCAAACTTCTTCGTTTTTATAGACTAATTCCATTTTCATTATTTATTTAATAACAAGAAAGGCCAGAGGGCGTACTACAAAAAGGTACATGGGCCTGATGGCGAAACTGCAAATGGATTCGGCCATCTTAATATGGATCTCCCCACAAGGGATGCCCTCATACGCCTCCGAGGTTTCCCAAATAATTAGTCCAAGAGCTGACTCATATTGGGCGGGGACCTGGTCTGCGTCTGACCTCAGGAGAGTTGGCAGAACTACAATATCTTATATCAATATGAACGAGACCAGTGAGATCTTAATTATGCCATACTGGAACATATATATATATATATAATGAAGACGAAAAATCGCTGGGCTGACGACTACAATATTGCAGAACTTTAGTATGATGGAGTGAAATCCTAATAACGGTGAGTTGAGACCCAGTGAAAATATGAGTACCAACAATGTATCACAAATAATCTAAGAAAATCCTTTCCGTCCAACCGCAAATGCAAAGAACGCCACCTAGAACTAATGTTCTACAACCGCTCGTCACAGCATAGGTGAATGAAGAAAATGCGTTTGTGCAACTTGCTAGCAATCTAAGTACATACAATGAATCATATAGTCAGCGAAGCAAGAAATATCCAAAAGCATGTAATGGATAATCCCTTGCAGGCTTTCGCACTGTGCCACCAGCTTCGCAAATATAGAGAAACGATCGATCTTAGCAACATTCTGGACACACCCTTAGGTAAACTAGATATCGTTAAAAGCAATAAACAAGCCCAAACAGGAGAAGTATTACGGAAAGATGGTTCGAATATACTAGCCTAATTTACCCCAGAGAAATGCAAACCCAGCAAGAAAATTCAAATCTTTTGAAAAAAATCTTGATGTTCAACCTGTAGTAGAAAAATATCTCTCAGATATTAGAGACATGTAAGAAACCACAGATGAAGGAGAAATAATCAATGCCATCTTACAGGCCTCTAGTTAAACTGTTAGGCGGTGCAAAACAGGCGCTCGTGGAAGAACCAAGAAATGTCGCTGTAACGATACTAACGAGATACAGATGCCTTGAGCAACGGCATATTGTCCGGGACTGTCGTGGTAAAAATCGTGACAGGCATGCATGAAATGCGGTATAGATGGACATAAATCAAACGTGTGTAAAAACGATCCGAGATGCTTGATTTGCTTGAAAGCTGGCCGACAAGATATAAACCACTTTATAGTTGCTAGCAGTTCGTGTAGCTAAAAAAAAATGGCAATTAAATTACTCCAGATTAATCTAGGAAGAGGCCAAGAAGCCCAACTGGTGATGATAAGTAATATTATTAATAAGTGAATAGAATTGAAGTGCTTGGTATCAAGATGCTCTGGGCAAGACATGTATATACATATCTGCATCATCCATAGATCATAGTTAATAGAATTGAGGAAACAAATGAAAATTTCGTAGTCATACACATTGTTTGAAATAAAGGAAGGTCCACAACCTACAGAGGGCCGTTATCTTCTTGAAGAAGGACCTCTAGTCCAATTATACATATAACTTTCGCGTCACCGACAATAGCAATTGATTCCGACGCGAATCCGATGGAACACTCAAAAGATAAACAAGCAATTTTGTTTAGAAAACTTTACGGTAATCAAAACTTAAACACAAATAGAAGATTTGGATATGGAAGAAGCTATGGGTCAACTTACTGATATACTTACCAAGACTTGTAGTGCTGGAATTAAAAGAACCAAAGTTCTTGGTCGATCACGGAAACATGCTTGCTGGTGGAATCAAGAAATTGCAACCCATGCCCGTAATTTCTACTAGCAGATATTTAGTCGTGTTCGTACGTAACAGTTATCCTTACCAATCCGGTAACACTATTTTGGTAATTTCAACGTTAATTTTGTGTACTTAAATTTACTATCGAAAATCGATATGCACTACACTTTAACCCATAGGTAGGAAATACGTTTAACGGCCAATTTCACCAAGTTTAGTCAAAATTAACTATCAGTTATAAAGATTACTGTTAGCAAATGTCAAATCACTGTCCACTGACAGTGGGAAAAGTGTGCATGGATTAGTGAAAAGGTTTGCATGTATTGCTACTGTAATGCCAGTACTGGCAAATGTAAACGCCAGGTTAGATACCCGTGTAAAGTTCTTGTATAAATTATTGCTGAATAGACTTGAGATTGTTATAGATAGAAATGGCGGATTCTCAAACATGCAGTTTAGGTTTGTAAAAGGAAAATCAACTATTGGCGCTATCCGTAAGGTTATACATAAATACTACAGAAGAAGCCATGGAAAATATGAGATTCTGTTCTATTGGACATTAAGAATACTTTCAACTCTGCGAGTTGGAATGTAAATCATCAAACAATGCGAGATCGAAATTTTTCGGAATTTAGGATCAAAATGGTAGATAGTTATCTTGAAGACAGAATATTGGAATATGAAATAGAAGGTGGAGTAAACCATTACGAAGTGTCAGCTGGTGCCCCTTTAAGGATATATTATTGGTCCATTCCTATTGAACCATATGTATGATGGGCTGTAACTTAAATTTATCAGTGGGTTCGAAACCGTTGATAGAAAGAGTAACAAACGACTGTCTAGGGAGAGCAAATGTATGGTTGAGATGTAAAGGTGGAAGTACATAACACGCGTTAGTTCGTCGACAAGTATCGTGCGTTTATAAACTTTAGCGCGTCAAAAACTGCAAGTTACACAACATGCGTTACAAAAGCCATTCCTGTCAGCTGTTTTTTATTTGTTTACTTATTTGTGCATTAAAAACGGGTTCGAAAGTATATCAAGATTTTGTTATTTTATTAAATTTAATCTTTTTATATAAATATTGTATGTTTTTTAAGCTCTTCAATATGTTTTTCTTTCATGATTCACAAATTTTTTAAATTATTACTTTTATTGTCAGCTGATTACTTGTCAAAAACACACAACGCGTTAAAAAGTTCAAAGTTCTGGCGCAAACACGTCAAAATATTTTGCATGTAGCTTGCTCTATGAAAACACACTAGCTTAACTTTTTTTGACAGAAGACGACAGAGCGCGCGCGCACTAACGCGTGTTTTGTACTTCTACCTTATACCATGTTCACACGGACAGCAATATTCGTGTTTCGCTCTCTTATTCCTGTTTCGCGCCCCAAACATGACTGAAACGACTTGTTTCCCCATACAAAATTTTGTGAGCGAAACGAGTGGTTTTTGTCGTCGTATGAACATAGCATTAAAGGTCTAAAGCGGCTCATACACTTGCAATAAAATTGTTCAATTTTACGTATTGTACAATTATATCGCTAATGTGTATGAGATATTCGAAGGTGGCACATTATATTGGCAACAATCAAAAGACTTTTGATTTTTATTGCACACCGAAAACAAAGTGAAATGTATTGGCAGCATTGCACAATGCTATTTATGTTTTTATGTTATTCTTATAGGTTATGTTCACCTTTTTATTGAATGAATGAAACTATTGTGCGACTTATTGTATATTATAGAACAAAATGGAAATAATATGGCGAATATCATATACAATTATACGGCAAGTGTATGGGCCGCCTAACATTTGCGGCAAACAAAGCGGAAGCGATAATTGTGACCTAGGCGAGTTGACTAGAAGGTGAGGTCAACTCTACAACTACAGTGCTTCTGTGGTCGGGTAGTCAAAAATATTGCTAGTAAAAAAAACAGGTTTGTTTACATAAAAAACTAGTTTGTATGCAAACTTTGACAACTCGAACACCGAAAAAAAAACACCACATGTTGACTTGACCCCACCTTCTAGTCAATTCGCCTTGATTGTGACCAAACAAAGATCGAACAAGAGTTCGACGGATATGAGCTAATTATTTACAAAACTCTGAAATACTTGGGAGTAACCGTAGATAGCAAGCTTTCTTGTGAACCACACTAGGACATCCCGCAATAACTTTAGTTTTCTTGAGCAAGTAGACAAGTGCAATAGAAAAAAAAATGGTTTTATTTTTATTTATTTTAATGGGTCGAAGAAAAACCTTAAAGGTGGAAAAACATAACACGCGTTAGTTCGTCGACGAGTATCGTGCGTTTTAAAACTTTAGCGCGTAAAAAATTGCAAGTTACACAACACGCGTTACAAAAACCATTCCTGTCAGCTGTTTTTTATTTGTTAACTTATTTGTGCATTAAAAACGGTTTCGAAAGTATATCAAGATTTTGTTATTTTATTAAATTTATTCTTTTTATATAAATATTGTATGTTTCTTAAGCTCTTCAATAAGTTTTTCTTTCATGATTCACAAATTTGTTTAATTATTCTTTTTATTGTCAGCTCATTACTTGTCAAAAATACACAACGCGTTAAAAAGTTCAAAGTTAACCAACTTTCAGGCGCAAACGCGTCAAAATATTTTGCATGTAGCTTGTTCTATGAAAATACACTAGTTTAACTTTTTTGACAGAAGACGACAGAGCGCGCGCGCACTAACGCTTGTTATGTACTTCTACCTTAAGAGAAGCTGAAAAAATAAAAATTAAGGCCATAATTATGTAAAACGCAATGCAACGTCAAAGAATTACATTGAAAGCAAAAACAAAGTCGAATTAAACAGAATATAAGATTCAGGGCCATTATTATAACTTGGGGTTAGCTGTTATCCGACAGTTAACAGACGCATTTTGACTTTACTTTAGCTAACTTCAAGTTGTAATAATTGCCCTCAAAGTCATAAATATTTTGTAATTTTGTTGTTGCTTTCTATAGAAATTCACATTGCCTTTTAAAATATCAAACGCCTCATAACTTGTGGCGTTGAAAATTTTAAAACGGTACGTGAAATTTATCAGGAATCTGGATAATCGATGCACAAAATTGAAAACGAATTAAAAGAAGCCGAAATGTGGTATCTAATTTTTTACGGAAAGAGTCAAACTTCGAAAAAAAATATGAAAGGCCGTACAACAATACGGCTCGTCTGCACAAAATAAAGCTAAAACTATGGTTTTGCGTAAGAACAGTGTAGCGTTTAATTTCGAAGGCAAAACATCTTGAGCAATTAAAACTTAAGAAGAAACAACCACTAAACGATGCTTGAAAAAATATGCGCTTGGGGTTTTGTCGAACTCACATGACGTGGAATAACAAGTGGCACCGTGACGTTGTTTTTGGATGAAAAACTTTAAGGCCCTGATGGCTTTTAATTATTATTTTCACGATATCCGTGGGAGGGGTTATAGTGCGGTGAGCCATATTCTATTATGGTACCTGCGAGCTGAAAATTTAGCCCAACACCATGAACTCTAATTGCTATATTGGAGGGCTACAATAAGCGTTTCCTCACTTTCAGAATATTTTTAGAAGCTTACACTGGACATTACAGCATGACAATGCAACAATTCATAATGCCCGGGTGGTTAAGTCATGGCTACGGGATCAAAATGTTAATGTGCTCGATTGGCCCCCTTACTCGCCGGACCTTAACCCTCTAATGCCAAGTTTCAAAATAAATGGGAATACATTATGAAAATAATTTGTTTAGGGTATCTGTGGGCCTCTGAGTAAAAAAATATGTTTAAGCCCGTACAATAAGTCATTTACGTTCCAGGTGAGAAAAATCAAGGAGAACCTTGAGGCACCCTTGGGAATTTAGCAATAAAACCACATTTAATTCGGGGGGCATTATGTTTGTTAGTTTATATTGAAAATAAAAGCTAATGAAACATTAACTGCCGTATTCATAAAAAATTAAAATAGATTTGAATTGTATTTTAAGAAAAATTTTTATGAAAATTTTGCCTTAAAACTAGACTTGCCAACTGGTCAGTTTTCGCCGGGACAGTCCAGTTTAAGAGTGGAATGTCCCGTTTCCCGTCGATACTCTGAACTGGACGCCATTTGTCCCGTTATTTGAATAACATTTTTATTACCTGGCACAGCAAATCAAAAAAATCGAGAGCTTTAGCACTTATTATAGTACTAAAAATTTTTTTTAACAGAACTGGATTTTTTTAATACATATGCAACCAAAGCAGATACATTTACTATATACTCTTGATTCCACAGCTGATTACTTTTTTTCATTTGTAGCTGTCAACTTTGTATCTCAATACACAAGTTATATTGTGTATGTATGAGCAAGTATGAGCTCTTGAATTGTTGCTGGCTTATCTTTTCTTTCAAATAACCCCAAAGAAAGAAGTCCAACGGTGTCAAATCACATCATCCTGGCGGCCAATTGACAGCGCCACCACGTGAGATAACACGGCCATTAAATTTGTCGCGCAAAAGAGCAATTGTTTCGTTAGCTGTGTGGCAAGTGGCACCGTCCTGTTGAAATCACATATCGTCCACATCCATATCTTCCAATTCTGGCCATATGATCTCACGATAGCGAACACCATTCACAGTAACTGCCTAGAAAAAAATACGGCCAGATGCTGCCAGCCCATAAACAGCACCAAACAGTCACTCTATGTGGGTGCATTGGTTTTTCGACAATCAATCTTGGATTATCATTCGCCCAAATGCGTCAATTCTGCTTATTGACGAATCCACTGAGGTGAAAATGTGCATCATCACTGAAGATGATTTTTTTTTGAAAATTGATCATCCACTGTTGCCATTTCTTGCCACCATTCTGGCCATTTGGAATGGTCAAGAGGCTTTTGTTCTTGAGTCAATTGCAGCTTGTTAGCGTGCAAATGCAAGTCTTTATGTGAGAGGTGCAATTGTTGGGCACGACGACGAGTTGAGGTGGGTGGCTCTTCTGCCACACTCTCGCGAACAGCAGCATCATTTTCTGCAGTACGAGCTCTACGAGCATGCACTGGTGTTTTCATATCTTCTACAGACGCGGTTTGCTTAAATTTCTACACGATTTTTCCGATTGTATTTTCCAATTTTTTATGAATTTTTAAAAAACAAAAATTTCGAAACTTTGATAAAAATATTATTTTTTTATCCAAAAAAAATTATGTTTCTAAGACGACTGCGCATATTAGAAAAAAGTTTATTGCGGAATTTCGATTTTTTTTTAGTAATTTTAATAAACTAAACCGTTTTTGAGTTACGAGAACATATGTTGTGCACCCTCCTCCATTTTCGAAATAACGGCATATCTCGAAAACCAGAGCTAACCAATTTCTAGCACAGTGTAATTTTACATAAATGGATTTTTTTGAATTTTTCCATGATTCTTTAGTGGTGTCCCGTTTTCGCAATTTTAAAAGGTGGTAAGCCTACTTAAAACACATTTCAAACTTATATTATTTTTATGAATACAGCAGTAAAAATATTTAATTTTGTTTATGATAATAAAAAAAACCATTTTTATTACATACTAGCTGGCCGCCCCGGCTTCGCTCGGTAGCTGATTACTAATGATCGATTCAGATTTTAGGTAAATCGAAAAAAGTGGGCGGGGCAATATGTGCATTCCGTAGAAACCTAAGTTGGACCATGGCGATCGTTTTAAAGAAAAAATCGTCCAAATCGGTGAAATAAATAGAAAAAGTGGGCGTAAAAGTAGGCGTGGTAAATTTTTCTTTAGACGAAATCTTAAAATAGATAAATACGAACATTTGAAAATAAAATTTGTCAAATCGATGTAGCCGTTTTCTGGATTTTAGGTTAATCGCAAAAAGTGGGCGTAAAAGTATGGCAAAATTTTCTTTCCGTAAAAACCTAAGTTGGACCATGGTGATTATTTTAAAGAAAAAATCGTCCAAATCGGTCAAGTCGTTCTCAAGTTATGCGATCAGCAGCAAACAACATTTCATTTTTATTATATAGATTTGAGCAAAAGCATTGTGTTCAAGATTGCTTACAATGCTTTTAGAGCTTTCGAAGCTTCTACAAATATTTTTCTAAATCTTAAAGCAATTGTAAAAAAAGGATATTAATTTAAATTTATTATATGTATTTTGGACGTCAGTAAAAATTTTGTAAAGCATGCCTTGAGGCACTCTTAGGATTTAGAAAGTTAACATCATTGAAAATGTTTGGGGATGGCTAGCTCGTGAAGTGTATGGTTCTGGAAAACAGTATAATACCAAAAAAAGAACTGATTGAAGGCATTAAAGTGGCTTGGTCTACCATTCCGCTCGATAACATTAAATCATTGTATGATTCTATTCCCAATCAAATTTACAAAACAATCTGTAAAAATGGACTCCATTATTGAAAAGGTTGTTAAATGTACAAATTTTCATCAAATGTAAATAAAATTAAAAATTTTTCATGTGACGCAAATTTTGAAGGCAGGGAGTATATGGTCCTTATAGAGTGAAAGGAACCTTCTCACCAAATTTCATTAAAATCGAAAGGGGTCGGGACCCACTTTTGGTAGATTTTACATGGAATTTCCTATATAACCTTTTCACCTGTATTTTTTATATGGTTTTTATGCATATACTGTGCTTATATAAAACTCATCAGCATCTCGGTTACCCATGAAACCAGATATGAGAAATTTTTAATGCCATAGAAATAGTTTCGGTTATTTTAAATAGCAAACTTAAGTTGCAAAAGTTTGGATGCATAAAAGCATAAAATGGTTATAACCGGTGTGCATATAAGCGAAAAACACTGTAAAAGTTTAAAAACAAAATTAAAAAATGGATTTCTTTTGCATAAAACTTTTTTTGACATTAAATTAGCAAACTTGAAAAAAATCTAGTTTACACTTTGAATTTTTAAATGCAATTAAATTTGGCACATCTAGCCATATTAAATACATATATACCTACATACATACATAATATGCATCTACATAGAATTTATAACTTTCAGTATAATTTCCGTTATAGGTATAATATTCTTTAAAGACAATTCCCTTAAGTCATAGCTAACCCTCAGTTTTGTTTCTCTCTATGTAACTACTTTTTATCATGATTGTCTCTTGTCTTAATATCTCAATCATAATCATAACGGCAACAATAAAAGAAAACCTTCAGATTTTTTATATAAAATAGTGTTACCAGGTTTTGTTTCAACGTGTCATTGTGTATTTTCCAGCGTTTTTTTCTTACAATACAAATAACAAAATCAAAATAGAGAGATACAAAATGGTTAAATTGAAAAAAAAATCCTTCAACAAAAACATGTGCCATTATCTTTTGTTTTCATAGTATTTATGTTTTGTTTACAAATATGTATACATAGATGCGAGAGAGAAGAAACCCAAGCAAAACAAAAGGCAAAAATAACGGTAAATGAGCAACAACAATAAGACAAGAAAAACAAACAATATAGGTGCATAGGTAGATGCAAAGTGGGTGAGTTTTAGCCAATTCTCATTTTGTTCAATTTAACCACTATTTTAACTCGAATTTCTCTTGGCAAAATAACTTCCTGATTTTTCCTTTTTTGCAGACGTTAATTTAGTTTTGGTTACAATACTAATAAACAGTCTATAACGGGATTTTCAACGTAATGCACACCGAGAAAGTGCTAACGGATGTGGCCAAGTAGGTTATTTTTTTGGAAAAAAAAGAAAAGAAAATGATAATTGTAACAAAATTTTTTTTTTTAAAAAATTAAAAACTAAAGAAGTTGATTTAACATTTAAATTTAAAGAATACTAAATAAAACTTTAAATATCACATACATACGTATATTTTTAAAGTTTAATATTGTTTAAACTTAACATTTATGTAGGTATTTGATTTTCTGAAGAAAATATTGATGATAAAGTGACCTGGATAAAAATGTTTCTATTGTATTGGGGTTTTCATTGAGATATAAAGAAAAAATCCATGTTTAAAAGAAACCCAAGTGATTTCATGTATAATTTTCCTTTACAAAAATTGCACCAGAGAAAAAATATTGATGATGATGTGAATTAAAAGTTACATTGTACATACATATTCAATAGTTAAACAAAAAAGAAAAAAAAAAAAAAGAAATGTAAGGGGTTTTTATAAAAAGTTTGCACTATGTGACTAAATTAAACTGTGTATGAGTTTTGAACATCCCCCCCCAAAGTGTGTCAAAGTTCTAATAACAGTCAATGCTCTACTTAATGTTTGTGTGCAAAACTAAAATATTTTGTTGTTTCGTTATTTTTACTGTGCTTTTTTCAAATACTTTCTAATTTACACAGAACTAGCGGCAAATATGTAGTGTTCGACCATACAGTTATTTAAATGCTTTTACTAGTTAGTGCATGTACTCCATAGGACACTGACACACTATTGTATGGCGTGTGTAAGAATGTACTCTATTCATAACTACTTGAGGTGTTCATGTCCCCATAATTAACAATAATGTACACTGTTTCCTTGAAAAAATAATGTTATAAATGAATTGAGCTCGATGTTGGCATGACCCAGTTGGGCTTTTACCATAAATTTGGCAAATTTGTCATTAAACAGAGGTTTTTACTGTGATTTTTTTTTTTTTTTTTTTTTGTTATTATTTACTTGTATGTTTTTTAAAATAATGGCTTTTTCAAACTCGTAAAAAATAAAAAATTGGTAAATTTTAAAATCCTTAAATGAATTTGAGTCTTACATACTAATTTGTTATTGATGTCTAATAATTTATGTAAGTACATATACAATGTACATACATATGTAGATATCTTTATTTTATGTGTTTTTAGTTTTTTTTTAAAGATTTTTAAAATAAAAAAAAAAAAAAATAGCAAAGCTGCAATTTAATATAAAATTTTTTTTTAAAGGGACCGACTCTTTTTTACGAATTTGAAATATGGAAAAATATATAAAACTAGCATATACCCGCTACTTCGTTAGCGTCTCCTTTTTCTTCGTGGACATATTTTTATGCCAAAGTTTATTTTTCTAGGTTTAAACTTGTTTAAATTCTAGCATTTAACAAGCTACTTTAGTAGAACCAAAAAGCTAAAGAAAAATAAAAAATTTCCCGTATTTCCTTTTTTGGGTACTATATTTTTCCCCATTAAAGTATCAAAAATTTTACAATTGTAGTGGCAGCCCATAATTTAGTACGAATATGTCAATGAATGGAGGAAATGTTTTGTAAAAAAGTACCAAAAATAGTTCTGATTTTCACCCCTTTAAATGTGTGAATTTCGAAAAAGTACCAAATTCGTATACGTAATTGATAAGTTTCGAATGTGGTATTAACTTTGTTTCTATGTTTATTGGTTCAAAAGATAAATGGGGTGGCGAAAAAGTACTAAAATTCAGATTTTACCCATTTACTCCGTAATAGTGCCAAATTTCAAAAAAGTGCCAGACACCTGTCCGCTTATTTTTCTAAAGAACAACGATAAGTATTACATTTATTTTGGAGATATAAGGTTATCGAATTTTCCCGTTTTTACCTTTTTTACCCCATAAACATTAGAATTACGAAAAATCCGGTCTTAGTGGATCGATTTGGGGATTATAGGGTCAGCGGTTTGGGCTGGGCGATGATGAATAAGCCAGTGAGTCAGTCACTCACGTAACTCTTTTATATATATAGAAGATAAACAATTTATAGGGACTTGAATTTAATGAGGTTTGAATAAAAAGACAACTAACTGATCAAAAAAGGTTTCTTCGCAAAAACTAGAAACAGACTAATCCTAAAAACACAAAAAATTCCAGAATGAAAAGTAGCGGCAATCGAAAACAAACTTGTAAAAAATATTTCCTTGGTTTTTATACCCTCCACCACAATTAGTTGTGAAGAGGGTGTATTAAGTTTGTCATTCCGTGTGAAACTTTTTTATTATTCATCTCAGACCCCATAAAGTATATATATTCTGGGTCCTTGAGTAATTCTAAGACGATTTAGTCATGTCCGTCTGTCTGTCCGTCTGTTGAAAACACGTTCACTTTCGAACAACTCAAAAGAAATGAACAGACTTGGTGTAAAATTGCTTGTAGTTATCCTATGCAGTTTGGGATTGAAATCCAGCAAAATTGGTTCAGTAGGACCGGAGTTACGAATCAAAATGTGGAACCACCACCTTAAAAAATTGATAATTTTGTTACAAAAATAACAAAAAAAAAAAAAAAACATAAATGCTGCAACAAGGCACGGAAAGAGATAAGATTTTGCAAAAATTTGTTTTATTTGACTGGAAATTACGCTGTTAAATTTCGTGAAGATCCGTCCATAATTTACCCTAAGCCCCGTATAAACACTACTCCCGGAAAACAGTTTAGTACGCCTAAAACCGTAAAAAATAACGCTAGCGTAACAAATTTTGGCTCGTCACAGTTTAATAGGACTAGAAATAACACTGTGAAATTTCGTGAAGATCGGTACATAATTTACCCTAGGCCTCATAGAAACCCTACTTCCGGAAAACAGTTTATTCGCCTAAAACCATAATTAATAACAAATCGTCACAGTTTAAGATAATAATAACATCATACAGATATTACTCCTTAAACATTCGAACTGTCGGTGGAGGGTATCAAAGATTCGGCACAGCCGAATATAGCACTCTAACTTGTTTTTTAAGTCATATTGGTTTTTGTTTCGAATTATAAGAAGTTGTTTAGAGGAGTTTCCTTTGACTTTGAATTACAAAAAATGCGAATTAACGAAGTGACCAAAATATATGGGTTTTTTGCGAATTAAAGAGTTTTTCTCAAGGGACCACCCATTTTTTCGAATTAACAGGGTACTAATTATCGCGATTGATTGTATATAAATAATTAATTCTTCCAACTCAAATTATAAACTGGAAAATATTTGTTTACAATAATCAGTATTTTGGGTCTTTTATTGAACTGTTTTTTTTTTATTAAATTTAATTTTCATTAAATTATTTTTTATGAAGAAAGGAATTTTACTATTAATATCCGCATCCACCAAAGTAATCGTTTTTATATTTGAATAAATTGTCAAAATTCTTCATAAAAAATGACAGACAAAACTTCATCGAAATGTGAACCTTTAAGGGGTGAAGATCCCACCTTTATTTGGTTCTGTTTTTTAAAACATTTTTCTCCATTCATTGGCATATATGTACATACATACATATGTAATAAATTGTGGGCTTCCATAACCATTTCAACATGCAGAGTCCAAAGTAATTGAGAAACTATAGGAGGACATTTTTTTGTAGTTTTTTCAATTGGGTCTGTCTGACAAACAAAATAAATTAAACTGACTTGAGGGGACGACAATATATGGACCGAAGGTTGGTCCTTCGCCAAATCCATCCACTAAGCCGGAAAAACAAATGCTCGAAACATGTGAAATCATTTAAACTTATGTATATATGTAAAAGCAAATAAAACGCAAAGCAAGTAATTTTAAAATAATGTATTTTAAGTTGCCTCTCAGACAGTTGAAATGAAATTAAAAAATTAAATTTCACAAATTGTTTAGACAGAAGAAACAATGTTATCTAGAAAAATAGTAAATAATATTATTAATACGATCTTCGTATGACGTGCTAAATTCCCAGTTTCTCATATTTGATAAATACACTGAAATTTATTGTTGAGGGAAAGCAAGCCTCTATGCGCATTTCGCCGGTTGCTTACACCAGCTCATCAGGAAACCTTTTCCAAAGATTTTAGAAAAGCCAAAAATATTAAACAAATAAAACCTTAAGCGAATAAGAGTTATAAACACTCTAAGTCTTACCTGTAACAATATCAAAGCTTAAACAAAACACCAACAATAAACAGTGAGTTTATCTTTTCTTACATCCCCCTACAATTGGTTGGGTTCTTTCCGACTCGAATTGTAGTTGTAAGTGGGTTAAAAGAAAAAACAAAATTAAAAAACAAACCGCTTCATTCTATTGTCTTCGTAAGAAAACAACGAACTAAACCAATTTGCCAATTCAGTTTTATGCACGGGCACATGCAATTATATTATCAAAGTTATTTTCGGGAATACAAAGTTTATTATTAATACGATCTTCGTATGACGTGCTAAATTCCCAGTTTCTCATATTTGATAAATACACTGAAATTTATTGTTGAGGGAAAGCAAGCCTCTATGCGCATTTCGCCGGTTGCTTACACCAGCTCATCAGGAAACCTTTTCCAAAGATTTTAGAGAAAGCCAAAAATATTAAACAAATAAAACCTTAAGCGAATAAGAGTTATAAACACTCTAAGTCTTACCTGTAACAATATAAAAGCTTAAACAAAACACCAACAATAAACAGTGAGTTTATCTTTTCTTACATCCCCCTACAATTGGTTGGGTTCTTTCCGACTCGAATTGTAGTTGTAAGTGGGTTAAAAGAAAAAACAAAATTAAAAAACAAACCGCTTCATTCTTTTGTCTTCGTAAGAAAACAACGAACTAAACCAATTTGCCAATTCAGTTTTAAGCACGGGCACATGCAATTATATTATCAAAGTTATTTTCGGGAATACAAAGTTTATTATTAATACGATCTTCGTATGACGTGCTAAATTCCCAGTTTCTCATATTTGATAAATACACTGAAATTTATTGTTGAGGGAAAGCAAGCCTCTATGCGCATTTCGCCGGTTGCTTACACCAGCTCATCAGGAAACCTTTTCCAAAGATTTTAGAAAAGCCAAAAATATTAAACAAATAAAACCTTAAGCGAATAAGAGTTATAAACACTCTAAGTCTTACCTGTAACAATATCAAAGCTTAAACAAAACACCAACAATAAACAGTGAGTTTATCTTTTCTTACATCCCCCTACAATTGGTTGGGTTCTTTCCGACTCGAATTGTAGTTGTAAGTGGGTTAAAAGAAACTCGAGTAAAATTAAAAAATTTCTAGAGGCCTACAATTCGGCCTTTCCTGATCATTCAGCGTCTTCGCTGAAGTAGTCAAAATCGTCTTTATCATCTAAAGGTGGAAGAGAACACCAGACCTTCAGGCCATCCGAAGCGTACACAGAACAATAATGGCGTTGCTTACGGCTGGAACAGGGTAGGTCCTCAACTACGTATCGATCATTATCTAAGATCTTAGAAACCTGGAAAGGACCCTTGAATCGAGGTTCTAACTTCCACGACGTCCCAGTACTGGGAGCATCATTTCCCAGAAGAACTAACTCTCAAACTGTAAGGTTGTTGCATGCGCCTTATCATAACATTCTTTGGCCTTTTTACGATAAGAGGCAATGTTTTCGGTGGCAGTACTTCGCCTTTCCTCTAATTCTTGCATGCGTTTTTCAAGACGTTTTGGTATTCATCGTATAATATTGTTACCAATTTGTTACCTAGAACATCACGTGGACGGAATCCATACAACAGCTCATTTGGAGAACAACCAGTTGTCGAGTTCTTTAAGTTGTTAATTGACCACTGAATTTTCCGCAGTTCGTCATCCCAGCGGCGATCGTTTTGGGTTTAAGGTAGAAGCATAGATAAAATAATTCGATTCATACGCTCAACTTGACCGTTTGCTTGCAGAGATTCCGAGTTTCCAGTATCACACTCAAAATGGAAATGGCCATCGCCTACTACTCTCATCTTTTTCTCGACAAAGATATTCTGCCCAATCAAAATGTCGGCATCCAATATATTGTCGTCCGCAACATAGAAAATCTTTTCAACTTTAACGTTATCAACTTCAAGCTCAGCTTTTATAAAACTATCGAGTTTTCGTACACCACCGGATGGTGCCACATGTCCCACAGCCAATGAAACGATCAATTTATTGCAAACCAAATTTCCCGATCGCATAATTTCACTAACTTCAGCTGTTAAGTGGTCAACCTGATCGTGTGATTTAACACTACTGGATTATTTTTTGTGGGGATATGTTAAGGACAGAGTCTATACGGAGCCAATCGAATCTATTGCAGCCTTAAAACTCAAAATCCGTGATGTAATTAACGAAATAGACCCGCGATTTGGCGAAAAGTGATTACAAATGTTGATGAAAGAATAGACAAGAATACAAATTTCAATCATCTTCATCTAAATTTTTTGTTTTATTTTGTTTTAGAAAACAAAGATTTTGTTGAAAAACCCTTTATTAAAATTTATAGACTTGGAAATTTTTACCAAGAAGTTAAAAATTTTGAGTAAATACCCTTATTTATGATCAAGCTTGATTTTTTGTAACCTTTCTTGTTTTGTATGGACGCGTCCTCCTGGGATTCATTTTAATGATACTCACCTTCTGGTGCTGCATCCTCTGCGGCAATCGGGTGCAGCCTATACCTGGAATTCGGCATGAATTCAAAATTGACATGTTTCTTGGGATCTTACCAGAGATCCAACCTGGTAGCCCCTGGTGCTTCTGCACCAGTCTGAATATTGGTTCAGGCCACCAAGGGAATACTCTTTTGTAACAGAATGCTTTTCGTAATTTTTTTGCAGAGAGCGAACTCTTCTTGAGACGTGGTATTTTGTGCTCGAAGAGTTAATTTCTGTGAGGTGTTCAAAATGAACGATGTTTGATTTTATACATATGTTTTAAAACAGAACATTTCTGATTACAATGAAATTGTATATGATATTTCGTTGCTACAGCATCGAAAACCAGGACAGTCAGATGTAGCGGTTTTTAGCCAAACGTGGCGATTTAAAAATTTGTTTGGCATCCTAATTTTCGATTTGACGACATTGCAATTTATAAAATATATGGCGATTTTGTTGGTCATTGTTGATGAGCCATGAATTTGCTTAGAGAATCGTGGACAAATTTACCGTTTGTTACAGGAAAAGATTATTTCGGTGATGGTATTCCATCTTGTAAATAAAATCAGTTTTGGGTCAAAAGTTTATAGGATACAGCCGGTACGTACCATTTTAAAGAACTTTCTTTGGTTGTCTTTATATGCTGGTAATACCAACTTCTACTCTAATAAAACTTTCCTTCGCAATAGAATGCAATACGAACTGCTTGACGCGTTATTATAAGTTATATACATATATGAATGTTAATATCACATTTGTTCTTTCGACCGATATGTTGAATAAATTAAATTCCTATACAATGTATTCCAAAAAAGAAAACAATGAGGAATGTCTTAAGGAAAAGGTGTATAGCGTTTTAGATAAACATACTTATACCCAATATGATCGACACAATTACTCTAATAAAACTTTCCTTCGCAATAGAATGCAATACGAACTGCTTGACGCGTTATTATAAGTTATATACATACAAATATGAATGTTAATATCACATTTGTACTTTCGACCGATATGTTAAATAAATTATATTCCTATACAATGTATTCCAAAAAAGAAAACAATGAGGAATGTCTTCAGGAAAAAGTGTTTAGCGTTTTAGATAAACATACTTATATCCAATATGATCGGCACTATTACGTTCCTAACTTTCGTCGCGGATTTTATATGAGTAGAGTTATACAACAACATGATTATCATTAAATTTTAACAAATTCGTTTAATATGTCACCAAATTTCTTGAAGGTCGGTCCATGGATAAAAACGTAACGAATAAGACTCGAAATCACACCACTACATTCTGTGAAGATCGAGCCTTAATTAATCATGCGCCCCTATATAAAACACACCCTCGGAAAACACTTTCACCCGCCATTAATCGCAAAACTTAATAGTATTGTTTAAAACTTTAGCCCACTACGTTTGCTAAGACAAGGAATACATTTTCGTGAAGATAGGACTGTAATTTATTAAAGGCTCTATATAAAGCCTATTCTCAAAATTCAGCTTAACAAGCCTTAAACTGCAGCATATTATGGTGAAATTTAGTTGGATAAAACAACTAAAGACACGAGTCCCACATCGATATACTAATTGTTTAAAAAAAGTTTTTCTTCAAAATTTCCCGGGAATCCCGCCATTAATTCCCGGAAAAGCGCGAATTGGAAAAGATTGAAAATACCGGGAATTCCAAACTCTAATCTTCATGCAGTGATGCCAAATGTAGGGAATTTTCCCTTTTTGTAGGAATTTTTTCGAAAAATTTCAAGCATAGAGAAAAAAGGACAGGTATTTTATTTTAAGGCAAATGTAGGGAATTTTGGAAATTATATCTCATTTTCAATATATTATCTAAAAATAAGTAAATATTCATCTAATTTTCGTTTAAAAATTAAAATTTTTTCATATACAATAGCATTTTAGTACAAATGTAGTATTGCATAAAAGAAACCATATACTATTAGTCCTAAGACCCCGGCAGTCCATATATTAAAACCATGTACCCTAATATGTACTTAACTGGCAACGTATTGGCGTTCACATTGCGAACTATTCTCTTATTTTTGCTATTTGCATTCGCACTCACATTCTCTACAGTGTATTCGAATATTAGGAGCGAATATCTAATAAATGAAATTCCTGCAAAGAATTTATTTGTAAGAAAACAATCACACCTTTCAAGCTAAGAGAAATAGAAATATGTATACAATTTCTAATTTTTAAAAAATTTTAAATGAAAACTTTTAATGGTTATGAAATGATTTACTTTTTAATGGAACTTTTTTTATTTTAAAGTTTTGGGGAACTGAAGAAAAATTTTTTTTTTAATTTTACAGAGCACCCTTTTATTTGGTACCAAGTTTGCTAAAAATTATTAGATTCTTATGTTTTATTATTAAAAATAAGTATTCTTTAAAAAACTATTAAGCTCTTGAAAATGAACAAAAGTTGAGGAAATCATAAATTAAATACGAAGTTTGACTCTGTTTTGTTCTAGATTAAAGGATTTATATACGCGTTTCTGTCAAAAAGAGAAAAATTAAATTTGACACATAGTGCTATTTTTTAAATTAATTGTTTTTTTAATAAATAAATTTAATTATAATAAATATGTACAAAATGTTAACAAAATAGTATTTGTTTGCTTGTCGCTAAAAACAATACATTTTTAACGCAGGGAAAAGTGTAGGGAAATTTTTTTTGGTTGTAGGGAAAGAAAGAATTTTTTGTGGACACACGTAGGGATTTTTTGAAATTTTTCCTGGCATCACTGTGTACGTATACAGCCCAATTATGAATAAAAAGTTTCCCGGAAGTTTTCTCCCTTCTCCTATGTTAATTTAATTGTAAAAATGGGAAAAGGGAAAAAACTCCCGGGGAATTTGTATTTACAATTGGGCTGATAAAAAAATTAACTTAAACAAAGTTTAAAAAGTTGTTTAAACTTTATTAATTGGAAAGTGTGTCTTTTAAACGCACCAAACTGCTATTACACAATTCGCGTGCTCTTTTTTTTTGCAAATGACTAAGTACCACCCTTTACCAACTACATACATGTATTTATAATAATTATTATCACTACAAATACTCATCTGTATTTCTAAAAGACCCAATCAACAATTACCAAAAGCAAATACCAATAGGCCAACATACAATTTGTAGAAGATGCTTTCAAGTACATAAGAAAGTGTGTGCCCAGACACACTCAATTGAATCTTACAGTTATAATTTTCTAATATTAATCCTAGAGAAACCAAAAAAAAGCAACAAAATTTGTTTCAAGTGTAGAAATGGTTGAGATCACATTTCAAATTCAATTGGTATCTGTCTGTTATTCATATTGATTCAGCATTTAAATACTCATACATACTTCCTTACATACTGTATGTACATACATACATTTGTATCTTTAAATGAACTTTTCCATATGCCCATCCAAATGTTTAAGATTTTTTTTTTTAAATATTTATTTTCATTTCCACTTGGAATCCGATACGACATAAAAGCAGCATTGGCTGAGGAAAAACTGAAAAAATAGATACAATTTACCTATAATAACAATGTGTACAATGTACATACATAAGTATATATTTGCTTTAATAGTACGAGTAGGTATTTGTATCTGAAAGTGTAATAATTTAATGTGAAAAGTAAAAGAAATTATTTCCATTGTTTAATTTAAATGATCAAAAAATGTCCTTAAACTCATTATGATATACAAATTGTGTTACTAAAGGTTCAGCCATAATGTGTATTAGCTGGCTTAAGTAATTGTGCCAAACCATATTGAGCTTAAGGAAACTTTAAGTTAAGTTTTATGAAACTGTCATATGCTTAAGCAAAGTGCCTACCCTAAAAAATTGATTATTTTTACAAAAGCTAACATAAATGGTGGTAAAATGCACGGGTTGATAAAAGATTTGGCACAAATTCGTTTTATATGACTAGAAAACATATTGTTAAATTTCGTGAAGATCGGTTCATAATTTACCATGGGCCCCATATGAAGCCATCTCTCGGAAAAGAGTCTAGTGAGCCTAAAACCGTAAATAACAACGCCATTGCAATGAAATTCGGTATGTCGCAGTTTTGAAAGTCTAAAAATTATACTGCTCAATTTCGTGAAGATCGGTATTATTTACCATAGCCCCCATATAAAGTCAGGTTTCGGAAAACCGTTAAGTACGCATTAGACCGTAAAGAATAATGTTCAAATCTATTTGAATAAAGTTACGTTTATTTCGAATATAGTTAAAATTATTTTGAATAACGTTTCATTTATTTGAACATTTATTTTGGTTTGTGCTTTGTTGTGATACAGACGTGTATTTTTAGCCCCGCATACGATTTGAACTATTAATTAATCACATTTGATTTTGTAATACATACATAAATATAAGCAGCGAATGGACGCTTAAAAAAAAAAATAATATATTTTGTTATTTAAATTACTTAACATAATAGTGAACAATTTAAAACGATAAAATTAAATAAAATAAAACAGTAAAAATATATATGTATGTACGTATGAATGTTCATACATGTGTATACATATTCTGAACAAAACATTTAAATTCTGGTTTTTTCTTTTGTTGTTGTAAAATACAATAAATAATAAAAATATTAAAGCAAAGCAAAACGGTGAAAAACAAAAACAACTCTTTGCATGAGTACAAACAGTGAAACAACACTTAGACAAAATGAAAGAAACGTTTACGTTTTAGTTAATGCAAATGAAAATAACGCAGAAATAAATAAAACAAAACAAAACAATATTAACTACCTAACGGCTAAGCCAATTACTCGAACACGTTCCCTCTCACCCTCGGTATTTACACAAACGGTGGATAGTGACTCATTAAAAAAACTACAACAAGATTTGGTGACAAGTGTTGCCAGGTCAGCAAGTATTGCCGTGACGCCAAAAACAAATTTAGTGGGAAATGATACCATGAACTCAAACACAAATGCAATGGAAAACCCCCCTGTAAAAAGTTGTCAAAAGCCTACAGTACAAGTTGGTATGGACAGGTACATAACAGTGCTTAAACGGGGACGCAGCCCTACCTCTGCAGCAGTTGCTTCGGCCTCAAAAGTACCATCTTTTGATAAAATAAATACTCAAAATCGTTTTGCAATTCTGGAGGATGAATCCTCTGAAGCACCAAACGTCATTAAACCATCCAAGCCTCCCCCGATATATCTAAGGGAGCAAAATTCAAATGAGCTCATAAAGAGTTTGATATCGGTGATAGGTGAAAATTCGTTTTACGTAGCGGCTATAAAGCGTGGAAGTATAAACGAGACAAAAATACAAGTCAATAATGAGAATGATTTTCGCAAAATAGTAAACAACTTTGAAACGCTTAAAAAAAACTTTTATACCTACTAACTGAAAAGCAGTAAAGGTCTACAGGTAGTGATTAAGGGTATTGACTCATGTGTGGACCCAGAAGAGGTTAAAACATTCCTAGAAGAAAAAGGCTTCAAGGTAAAACATGTAGTAAATATTAAAAATAGAGAAAAAATTCCCCAACCACTTTTTCGAGTGGAGTTTGAACCCGGCGACGTAAAACTTAAAAAAAACGAAACACATCCTATTTACAATTTAAAATATATTCTCTACAGAAGAATAACTATAGAAGAGCCGCACAAAAAAAATGGACCTGTTCAGTGCTTAAACTGCCAAGAATTTGGCCATACCAAGGCATACTGCTACTTACCCCCTGTCTGCGTAGTATGTGGTGAACTACACGGTACAGTTTCTTGCGATAAGTCTAAAACCGACCCCAACGTTAAAAAATGTAGCAACTGTGGCGGTAATCACACTGCCAATTATAGAGGATGCCCAGTATATAATATTGTCAAGCAGACGGTTGGACCGAAAACAAATACCCCTCAAATGCAGGTTGCAAATCAGGTAAACACAAATGCAATTCAAGCCCCCCAGCCTAGTAATAACAGAACCTCTTACGCTAACGTCCTAAAATCAAACCATCAGCCAATGCAAGGTGCCTCGCCAAGTAATGATGAAACTCCGGTTTCTAATTTAAGTCGTTTAGAAAAAACCATGGAAACATTAGTGCAAACAGTAAATAATTTTACGAACACAATGGGTAATATGATGCAGGAAATGCTTAGAATGCAATCGATGTTATTGCAAGCTGTACTTAACAAACCATGAACTGTTTAAAAATTTGTTTTTGGAACGCAAACGGCATCCGCCAACATAAAAATGAATTAGAATACTTTCTTAAAAATAAACAAATTGATGTCATGATGATTTCTGAAACTCATTTGACCTCAAGAAATACGTTTAAAATCAATGGTTATATACTATATGATACCAAGGACCCTCGAGATAGAGCTTGTGGAGGTTCTGCCATCTTAATAAAAACTCGAGTCAAACACTACATTATGTGTGATCACCGTGAAGACTATCTGCAAGCAACGACTATTTGTGTTGAGGAGCTAAATCGAAACATAGTAATTTCTTCTTTATACTCTCCACCTAGATTTTCCATATCAGAAGGCCAATATTATAAATATTATAAATCATTAGGACCCTGTTTTCTGGCCGCTGGCGATTATAACGCTAAACATACCTTCTGGGGGTCACGACTTATAACACCAAAAGGTCGTGTTTTGTTTAACACAATCTCTAAAATGGGTTTAAATGTGGTCGCGAGCGGGCAACCAACATATTGGCCTACTGATCAGCAAAAAATTCCAGATGTTATCGACTTTGGCGTGGTTAAAAACATCCCCACAGAAACGATTCATGTTGAAGCTTCCCTAGAATTATCATCCGACCACACACCTACAATTGTTACTATATCGAACCCAAATAGAATTGTATTTCCGTCAGGTTACTTAGCGACGCCAGCCACACAAATAAATTGGTTAAAATATAAAAAATTTCTCAGTGCCCATTGCACAGAAAATATTCCGCTTAGTACACCGGAGAATGTGGATCTCTCTCTTGTTAACTTTGACAGTTATCTTAAACTAGCTGTTCAACACTCCAGCGTTACCCCCAAAAAAATTAAAAATAATAAAATATGTTCTTCAGATGTCGAGCGGCTCTTGACTGAAAAAAGGAGAGTTCGAAGAGAGTGGCAACTTTACAGATCCCCGCAACTTAAGATTTTATTAAAAGAATGCACAAAAAGGCTAAGAAAGTTGCTACAGAATCAGAAAACGGCTTCTCTAGAAAAATATCTTAAGGAACTTGATGCAACTCCACAATCTGACTACTCATTATGGCGTGCAGCTAGAAATCTAAAAAGGCCAGTTATATCTAAGCCACCATTAAGAAACTTGAATGGTAGTTGGGCAAGAAATGATAATGAAAAAGGAAACCTGTTTGTAAATCATTTGAAGAACGTATTTACACCAAATATATCTCAAAATATTGCGGTCGAGTTACCACCTGTTGATGCTAGAGCAGCTATTCCCCTCAGATTTGAGATAAGAGAAATCGAAAAGGCTATTTGTGACTTAAACACTAAGAAGGCACCTGGTATTGATAAAATCAGTAATAAAATGCTTTTGGAGCTACCTCGCATAGCAAAGAAAATTATTCTTTTTATTTTTAATGCTATTTTACGCCTTGAATACTATCCTGAAAAATGGAAGGTTTCCTTAGTTACCATGATACCAAAGCCAGGTAAAGATCATACAAAAGTTGAGTCTTATAGACCTATTAGCTTATTATCAAATATGTCAAAGCTGTTTGAGAAATTATTAGTTTCAAAATTAACACCAATTTTAAGTGAAAATAGATGTATTCCAAACCATCAGTTCGGATTTAGAAGAAAACACAGCACAATCGAGCAGACTCATCGAATAGTAAATGTCATAAGAAAAGCATTTGAAGAAAAGAAATATTGCTCAGCACTCTTCATCGATGTTTCGCAAGCTTTTGACAAAGTCTGGCATGAAGGCTTATTACACAAATTGAAGCAAAATTTACCAGCAAACACACACAAGCTGCTAGAAAGCTACTTAGTCGGTCGTCAATTTATTATTAAAGAAGGAAATTTCTTAAGTTCACCTCAGCCCATTGCCGCTGGAGTCCCACAAGGCAGCATCCTGGGCCCCCTATTATACTTAATTTATACTTCGGACATGCCAACAAGCAACTACACACAAACTTCAACATTTGCAGACGATACAGCTTTTCTAAGCGTCCACGAAAATCGTTATGAAGCATCGCGTTACTTACAGCATCATATATTTCAACTAGAAATATGGTTAAGACAATGGAGGATAATGGTCAATGAGCAAAAATGTGTACATATAACATTCACTTTGCGCCGGGAATCCTGCCCCCCTATTACAATCAATAATCAAATAATTCCTCAACATTCGCATGTTAAATATCTCGGTATACATCTGGATCGGCGATTAACGTGGAAATGCCATATAGAGGGAAAATTAACTCAAATGAAACTAAAAGCCATTCAAATTCATTGGCTTATTGGAAGAAATTCTGTCCTTAGTCTCGATTGCAAGCTTCTACTTTACAACTCTATCTTAAAGCCTATCTGGTGCTACGGTATTCAACTATGGGGCACTGCCTCGGCCTCTAATATCGACAAAATTCAAAGGCGCCAAAATAAACTTCTTCGAATAATCACAGCCGCTCCCTGGTATGTTAAAAACTCAAACATTCATAAGGATCTCAATGTGCCATTAGTGAAATCTATGATTACAAAATATGCAATAAAATATTTAAAAAGGCTTGAACAACACCCAAATCCACTAGCTCGAAATATTTTAAATCATGGCGGCCACACTCGCTTAAGAAGAAGAGACACTGCAGCACTAACCCAATTAGATGAGCGATAAACACCTATGAAAGTGAACATAACCCGTGATGAAGAAAATTTTATCTGGCACTGGCAGGAGATAAAATAACGTATTAGGTTAAGATTTGATTAATTATTGTTAGTTCATATTTAATATATGAAGATTCAATAAAAAAAAATAATGACAAAAAAAAAAAAAATTTATTTTGAAAACGGTTTCGTTTAATTTGAAAAATTTTTATTTAAACTGAAAATGCTATATAAGTATATATATGTATATTTGTGTCACTTTTTGCAACTGATAATAAATAGAATAAGAAAAAATTAAAACTTTTTCTAATGTCTTCATAGAAAAGCATGATAGACATGATTTTCATGATCTTAAACTGGCAGTACATTAAAAATGGACGGATCACCTCTAACACTGACAAGCATTATATTAATAGCAGTTTTTCTTATAATACTTGGCATGCTATTGTATCGTTATTTTGGAAACCGAGAAACATTTTGGTCACGTTCTTATAAAGAGGAAAAAATTGGACTCTCCGCTCACAAACTTTTCAAGCCAAATGGTTATATGGTAAATGCATAAAAAAGTTAAACAAAATTACTTCTGCTTTTTAAATTTCAAATTTTATTTTCAGATTCATTCTGGTTCTGAACTTTTACTTAGTTCCAGTGGAAGTTTTAAACGTTTCGATACGGTAGATAAAGAAAGTTGTAAAAATACACAAAACTCTCCCAAACACGTAACAACACCATTGTGGAATTTATCGCAAAACGAAAGTGAAATACCACCGCAACCCCTAAGACCCGCGCCGGCTCCCTGTTCCTCACAATCCACTGCAAGTGCGAGTCATACAAAAATTGTAACATTTTCGGTAAATCTCGAAAACGAGAGCCCTTTTGTTAGCCAAAACGCGAAAGAAAACGGCAATATGTTTCGGGCTAGTATATTGCAATCGAATTTGAAACGACCGGTCGATATACCTGTTTTAGAAGCACCGCCTCAATCAAAAAATTCAAATAATATTGTGGCCTCAGTAACCGCCACAGCCATACCACGACCAGTGGCTAAAAAATCACCGCAACAAAACGGCTTTTTTATGGAAGACAATCCTAAAATCCTATCGAGTTCGAGTGACAGTGACCCCGAACAATTACAACGATCTAACAATACAAATCCTTTTCTAGAAAATTTACCTAAAACACAACCAAATAACACTGCCTTAAAATCTAACCTAACAACGACCAACAATGAACCTGGTACAACAATGGCGAATCCATTTGTGGAAACCAACATAAACATAAACGATACCTCTTTGACTATAGAAGATAATTTTTCAGAAAAAAGTATCGGTCTACCTAGATCATTTAGAAATCGTTCTTTTTCAGAAACCGAAGCTCCCGATAAAGAGGAAGCGGCAACAATTTCGTTGCGCAATCTCACCAATGCTTTTCACACAAGTGCAAATAACAGTCCAAATCCAGGAAATCCATTTTCTCATGTGACACGTAAAATCAAAGGTCCACATATGCTGCAAAAAACAATTTCAGAAGACTATCTTTTTCGCAGAATTGGCTCTGGATCGTGTGGACAAAACGCTAACTCGGGTATTAACGGTAATAATGGCGGTAATACCTGGAGTTTTGGGCGCCTCTTAATGCATGAGGATGCTTCATTTAATTTGTGGCGTCGAAATAGTTCACAATCCTCTTTGGATTCCGGCAGCATGGCTTCGTTGGATGGTATTAATTTAGAACGAGCTATATCATGTGATTCAGTCGATTCTGATTTATCGGCAACTGGTTTTAATAGTGATTTTGATCAGTCGACTTATACACAGATAACGGGTTATTTGTGCGTAGGTTTACATTATGATAAGTGAGTTTATTTGATCATATTCTAATTATTACAAGGTCGAAATTCCCTTAAAAAACAACTTTTTTAAGGAACTCTTTAACGGAAGAGGGCATGGATTTGCAAGTTAGCGTTTTGGAAGCTAAGGGTTTGCTGTTGCCTTTTAAAGTAGACTCTGTGGATACATTTGTGCGCATATATTTAGTACCGGACCAGGCTGGAGCTTTACAAACTAAGGTTAGTATTAAATATATTGGATATTGAGCGTTTTTTTGAGGCAGGTACGTACATTTCGAATAAAATACGTTTTTAAAAATTTCATTTTGAAATCTTTTCTTCATTTAAAGTTTTTTTAAGAGTGTGCATTAAAGAAACATATTCTATTTTTTAAGGTTGTTAAAAATTCACTAACTCCAACATATAATGAAACCCTGAATTTCTGGTTGAACCGACAGCAGACACGACATTCGTTATGGTTTCATTTGTATCACAACGGATCGGCTCATACATTAATCGGTATTTAATACATTAATTTTAAGAAATCTCTCAGAGCTAATTTCCTCAAGCGTTTTAAAAATTGTAGGAGAAGCTGAAATGGAAATTGGTGAAATGCCAAAACCAATAACAACATGGATACCCCTGACCGATTCGCGTAAATGCAATGCCAAATGGGGTGAATTAATGTTTTCTCTAAGTTATTTGCCGACAGCCGAACGTCTAACGATTGTTGTGGTTAAGGCGCGTAATCTACAACTGCAAGTGCCAAGCAAGGGTGATCCCAACATATTACAGGATGTACAAAATGTATTTGTTAAGGTAAGAGAGCAGCACAAAGATAATCACATTAGGCTCGCTCATTGTTGCTTACTATTTGTTTTTTAAGGTCTATTTAATGAACAATGAAAAGAAAATTCTCAAGAAACGCACTTCATTGAAACGTAAAGATCGCTGTCCGGTCTTCAATGAATCGGTGATATTTAGTTTACCACCACAAAGTCTGACAACTACACAATTACGCCTTACGGTATTTGGTGTAATTGATGAGACTACGGTTACGCCACTTGGTCATGTTGTAGCAGGTAGTTGTGCTACCGGCAAGGGTTTACGTCATTGGCATCAAATGCTTTCATCTTTACGCAAGCCGGTTGCAATGTGGCATGTTTTAAGGCGTGTCACAAATCAACCGGTATTTACTGGCGGTGCAGATGCAGTTGTAGCCGCTATGCAAACTACAGCTCAACGTGCCAAGCGGAATAGTGTATTCTAAAAAAAAAAAAATACTCCCAAAATGCATTTCATTTGCATCTAATACATAAAATCATAGTCCTGAATTAGTAATTCCTGCAAAACAATCCTCTTTGTTGAAATTAAATGAATTGAATAAGTAAAACGATAAGAATTTTATTGAATTTTCGGTTGTGTACTTTTTAGGGGAATGCTGTTTGGAACACAAAAAACAGTTTTAAGGAATTGAAAAGTTTTTGTTTTAGTTTAAATGGGAAATAAATGTATTGCATTTAAGGTATGATTTGTTATTTAAGTAGTGTTTTCAAGACAAACATCCCGGGATCCCGCACTTTTTTTTTGAACTTTGTGCGGGTATTCCCGCGAGTTTTATGCCCTCCACCACGAATCTAAACGAAAGCTATTGTAATAAATTTTATTATGTCACAGTCAATATTCGTGGAGATCGGCTAATATCTTAACATAGGCCCCATATAAATCCAACTCTGGGAAAATAGTAAAGTACGCCTGAACCTATTGAATTAATAAAATAAATAAAACAAACCGCAACAAATGATATTATAATAAATTTTGGTACATATGTCACAGTCAATATCCGTGAAGATCGGTTTATAACTTACCATAGGCCCCATATAAAGCCCACTGTCAAAGCACTGAAGTACGCGTAAAGCCGTAACGAATACTGCTATTGTAATAAAATTTGGTCAGTCAAAGTTTTAGAAGACTAGAAATAACATTGTCAACATTCGTGAAGATCGGTTTACAATATGTCCAGGGCTGCCAGATAAATTTGCGAAAAAATCGTAAATTTTCTGAGAAAAAATAAAAGAATCGTCTTTCTCGTTTTGAAAATCTTCAAAAAAAAATCGGACAACTTAAAATTTTTTTAAACAATTTTTGTTCGATTTTTACTTTGTCGATTAAAAAAACAAACAAAGTAACTTCATGTCCAGCTAGCTTTTTCAATCGTGTTGTATTACACTGCTTTACAAATTTTTAATTTGGAAAAAAACCAAGAGCGCCACATGCCTAGATAAGTTAATTGGGACCTCCTGAACACGAAAAACCCTGTAATTTTTTTTTGAAAGTACCGTTTTTTAGATAACGGTACTTTTGTGTTTTTCGGTGTATGGTCCCACTCAAACCCTTGTGGAGCCCAACCGAAGAGCCCGATCGAGATGAATGGCATATCGTTGGAAAGATAATTGAATGCTTTTTCCAACGATATGCTCCAAATTTCTATCTATTTCGAAATTTGCCTATTTTTTTACGTTTTTTTCAAAATTTTTCTTTTTTATTTCGTTTTTTTTCTACGTTACAGTAAATATCTGGAATGTTTTATTTTTTAACCAAATAGTTTATTTAATTACCAAAATTTTAAGCGTAATTTGAAAAAAAATCGGATGAAAAATAAAGTTTTTAATAAGGATTTTGTGGAACGACAATATTTTCATCTCATATAAAATTCCGTGTTTTTTAAATCCATCAGTTTTAACGTATTTAAAAAACACAGAATTTTATATGAGATAAAAATATTGTCGTTCCACAAAATCCTTAATAAAAATATGCCATCCATCTCGATCGGGCTCTTCGGTTGGGCTCCACAAGGGTTTGAGTGGGACCATACACCGAAAAACACAAAAGTACCGTTATCTAAAAAACGGTACTTTCAAAAAAAAAAAAAAAAATTACAGCGTTTTTCGTGTTCAGGAGGTCCCAATTAACTTATCTAGGCATGTGGCTTTCTTGGTATTTTTTGGCTGTAAACCAGTGTTATCAACCAACTGTCTAACAAACATCCTGTCATATAAAAGATATAAAATTCGTTTTTTTATAAGTTAATCATTCCGCTTGCAACTTCTACAATATTAACCATGCGCCCTATTAATTCTAGTTTGAAATGGGTTTTCCCAAGTCCCCATATGATGGAATCTAGGTTCTTATATTTTTATATCATTTAAAGTCTGGATTATTTTGCTATTAAAACTTAATTAGAACGCTCCACAAGTGGTTGAGGTATTAGCAAAGGACCTCGATTGGTTTTAACTTTCACCCATAATTTTCAAATGTTTACCTATAACTTTTTAAAGTTTGAAATTTTTCCCATGTTTTAAGAATTTGTGGGTAATGTCAGTTTTTTATACCCTTCACCACAATGAGTTGTGAAGATGGTATACTAAGTTTGTCATTCCGTGTGAAACTTTTTTATTATTCATCTCAGACACCATAAAGTATATATATTCTGGGTCCTTGAGTAATTCTAAGTCGATTTAGTCATGTCCGTCTGTCTGTCCGTCTGTTGAAAACACGCTCACTTTCGTAAAACTCAAATCGGCAATTTGCTAATTCCGGAACAAATAATCATTAAAATGACAATAAATCATCAAATATGCAGGGCAGCCAGCTGCATATGTCCCATATAATTCCACTCCTGAACTATTTTAACTGCCGCTGGAGGGTATCAAAGATTCGGCACAGCCGAATATAGCACTCTAACTAGCTTAATATAATGTTGCCAGGTTTGAAATTTTTCCCATGTTTTTAGAATTTGTGGGGAATGTAAGTTTTTTTTCGCAAACGGATTTAATTTAATGTTACATACATGATAACAAATGTCGCGTGAAAATATCAGGATGAAAGTCCATGATTGATTTTCTAACATGACCAATTAACAAGTTTCAAATGTACAAAAATAAATTGGCAAATTATTTAACCAGCACTGTAGATAAAAGGAATAGTATTAAATTTAAATGTATAGTAGAATTTAGACTACACCTTTCCCCTAACAAGTATACAAATAAAAGTTTATCATTTAAACTATTATAAAATGATCCAAGTACAATTTATAAACGATTTCACCCTTAAAAACTTTAATAATTAACATTTCCTGTACATACACCCCCAAACTAAAAAAAAAAAAAAAAGAAATCACATTCATATTTAAAGATCAAATCAATAATATTTACAAATTTTATACTTTTTATGATTGAAAATGAAAAATAATAAAATAAAAACCAAACTTTGTATTTAGCTTAATTGTCGCTTATGTTATAAACTATTCGTATGTTTGTTTTTTATATTTATAAAATGAAAAATAGTGAATAATTAAAATAATTTTCATATACAATTTGTAGCAAAATTTTGACCAAAAAAACAAAAAAATGGAAAATTTAAGAAATACCTAAATAAAAGTTTTATACAAATTAATCGTATAAGAATTTAAACTACCTAAATGTTGTTGAAAGTATTTAATACATGTTGATATATAAAAACCAAAAAAGAAATATTTATAGAAATTAAATCATTTTAGTAAAATAACAACCAATGATATACAAAATACATTAAAATATTATATCTACATACATATATAATTATTTAATCTTTAAATATAACTAAACTGTGAGAAAATCTAAAGGAAAGATAAAATTTTCAACTTTAAAAAAAAAATTTGTTTAAATAAAACAAAGTTAAAAATAATGTGATTTCAGTTGTAGTTAAAAGGACAATTTTGAGTTATTTTTCTGTTTTTTATTTAGAGCTTTACTTTTAGATATTTTAACGACAAAAGAAATTTATTGATAGTAAATATTGAAAATTTCTGATAAGATTTTTAATTATATAGGCATTTGAATAGCATCCACCGTTGTTATATCTGTCTCTTTTATATTTTTCTAGCAATTGATCGATTTCGTTTATAAAAAACTGCATATTTTTTCGGCTCGAGTGCACGCATTTCGGTTAGATTGTTTTGAATCCATTAAAACAAATTGAGCCCTAATTACGCGAAAATAACGTAAGCGCCAAAATCAAATTTTAAAGGAGAGAGTTTTTTCTATTTCATCTATATATCGGGTGATTTTTTAGCTATTATCTTTTTGGCAACACTGGTTTAAACAGCTAACGCACGTTTCGTGTTTTGTTTCACTGTCAAACATCTTCAGTTTGGTCTATAATTTAACCATGAATCGTCTTACAAACGACCAACGCTTTAAGTAAATTCATCGCGCGCTTCTTCCATTTATGGTCAGCTCATTTTTGGCTCAATATGTACGTTAATAAGCAGAATTGTCGATTTTGGAATGAGGATCAGCCAGAAGCATTGCAAGAGCTACCAATGCATCCAGAAAAAGTCACAGTTTGGTGCGGTTTATGGGCTGGTGGCATCATTGGACCGTACTTCTTCAAAGATGATGCGAATCGTAACGTAACTGTGAATGGTGAGCGCTACCGTGAGATGATATCCAACTTTTTTTTGCCCACAATGCAAGAGCTTGACTTGTATGACATGTGGTTTCAACAAGACGGTGCCACATGCCACACAGCACGCTTAACAATGGACTTATTGAGAGGCGAGTTCGGTGAACATTTTATTTCACGTTTGAGACCGGTCAATTGGCCGCATAGATCATGAATTTAACGCCTTTAGACTATTTTTTGTGGGGCTATGTTAAAGCTCATGTCTATACACACATGCCCGCTTCAATTGACGCATTGGAAGACAACATTGAAGCATTTATTCATGAGATACCGGCCGAAATGTCGGAAAGGGTATGCCAAAATTGGACTAAGCGGATGGACCATTTAAGGCGCAGTCACGGTCAACATTTGCATGAATTAATCTTCAAACATTAAATTATGTATATGGACCGTACTATCGATTCAAATAAAGATTTCATGCATTTTTCTGAATTTTATGTGTTTTTTTTTTAAATTTTCCTATAGCTCTTAAAAAACCACCCATTACATACATATATAAAAATAAGTTGTCCTATGTTCGTCATTTTATAACTCGAGAACCACTCAACCGATATTCAAACGAGTACATGCGTTGGAAAGGTCTACTATCACTGATGGTTTATAAAAACATCGAAAAGTGTCTACGAATATGCGTTATACGCGCACTTTTATGATGGTATGTTTCCCTATATAAAATTAATTTTTTTCCTTATGAAAATTACATTTTGTCGGTATAAGGCTCTGCTTGCTCGCGTCATTTGACTTATTTTGTATTGTATTTCATATAAATTTTGTATGAAGTTTATCGCTTACGATAAAATTGTTCTTGCTATAAAATCGTTACGGTACCCTATGTTACCATGACATTTTATGAGATGATGTAAGTGTTGCCACTAAAGTCATTTATTAAAAAAAAAAACGAAAATTGTAAACGATATCGGATACGTTAATTTCGCGGTTAGGGCTCGAAATAAAAGCCTAAGAAGGCAAGGTCCATACAATAAAAGAAGGTGGCATACAATTTTTTAAATTGTTTTTTTGTGCTTAAGGGCCAGGATTCACTATTCTACACAATTACCCGATTCAATCACACGAAAATCTGACATAATAATATCCGACATATAAAATGACAGCACACACAAAAACAAGTAAGAAAGTACAGTCGGTCAAGGCCGACGATAAGTTACCCTACACCACAGCCTAAAAATTCAGGTTTTTTTTTACAATTTTTGATATTTTTTGTACAGAAGATAACACTCCCACATTGTAAGATGGTGTGTATTGATAACCTAAATGCGTGTACCTAATTTGGAAACTTTGGCTCTTGCCGTTCTCCAGATATACTGAAAAAAGTAATAAAAATACAACAACAACAAGGGATTTTTAAACACAAAACATACTTAGCATCACGTTCTGGTCTATAACTCTGACTCCAGTTGAGTCTCCACCTTTAAATTTTCTGGAAATGTAGAAAAGGGTCTTATACTTGACATATATTTGTTTAAGAATTTTAAAAGATATACTTTTTCAGATATGGACTTTTGAACTGAAGACTCCAAAAAATGACCTTTGACCTTTTCTTAAAAAAAAAACACAATATGCAAATCATTTTAAAGGATGCACTTTCACCTTTCTATCCCTTTTTGTAAAAAGACTTTTGTGTTTTTTTAAATTTTTTCACATCTTTTATGACGTCATATTTCGGAAGCCGAAAGAATCTGGGGTCTGGCAGCCCTGCATATGACCCATATAAGCCCACTCCTGAACTATTGTAACTGCCACTGGAGGGTGTCAAAGATTCGGCACAGCCGAAAGTCCAGTAACATACAACATTTGTGCTGAATTTCATTGAAATCGGAGTTTATGATGACATGTTTTCACTCTTTTACATCTGCAAAAAATTATAATATCAAAAATCAAATATCAAGCCATTTACTTGCTTCACAAACAAGTTTAATTAATTAATATGTGTATATTCCATTTTTTTACACTACCTAGCTTCCCTTGAAGTAACGAATCGTTGCTAACTTTCGTTGCCACTTAATTCCTGAAATCATAAGGTAAAAAAAAATCCCCTCACTTCCATTTCCGGCGTTGTCACTAACCTCTCTATTGAAACGACACTGCCTTAATTCAATATTATATTTATTCGATTTATTATTATTATTGCATTGCCGTTTTTACAAATCGCTAGTAATATTTCAAACTTTAATAAATGTGTGCATTTATTTATCACATCCCTTTTTTTATTACATTTTAAGTAACTGCTCTTTTTATATCTATTTTTTCAAGACAAATATTTAATGTACTACATAAATTTTAAATTATTTAATTAAAAAACTATCAAAGTAATTTTTGTAAATAAAATTTTTTTTTAATTTATAAGATTTTGCTCGTGGTGCTTAATTCCCAATTTTTATTCTTGATAAAAACTCTTGAAAGTTTTGTCCTAAAATCTTTTTTAAAAAGTTAAATATTATTTCAGAATGATATAATCTTATCAATTACATTTGAAATTGCTAAAAACAAAGGAATTATAATTCCGCGGATAATTACCTCGCCAACAATGCCAATATTTTTGGGTAATTAAGCGCGGTAATAATCTCGTTGAGGTTATTATAAGAATACGTTTAACAACTCATTGAAGTAATTAAGCGAATACGTTTAAATAACTCAGTGAGGTAAGTATACGTATTTATTTACAAGATACCATAACTTTGATGTATGAAAAAAAGTTAAGACATGGGAAGTTTTACATGTATCATCTAAATCTAAGGAGATAGCAATAAAAACAATGGGATTTGCTGTCTTAAATTTTATCTGTAATGCTTTTTAAGATGTAATGTTAGGGTGGCCCAAAATACAAAAGTATCGAATATTCGCGCTCCACACAGCTGATCCTATTCGAATAGTGCTTAAAAATATTCAGTCCAAATTTGAGTACAATCGGGCAATATTTAGAGGTTGCGATAGTTAAAGGATTTTTCGGGGTTAGATAAACTTACACGATCAATAGATCCAATAAAGTCGTTTTAAAAAACAGATTTCAGTTTTATTGGTTAAGTTGTATTTTGTTTTTTGCGAAACTTAACTTCTTCGTGCGATGAATCTGACTCACTGTCAGAAATTTCAACATAATCCCTCTAAACTCGCTTCTTGTAATTCTGCATTCAAAACAAGTTAAATAATTATGTAGAGGGATAAATATATTTGGATTTTAACAAATGTAAATCTAGTAAAGATTAAAGAAAAGTGTGAAAAAGTATCTCCAATACATAAACAAGTACAATAATGATAAGCCAAAAGTAAATGCATGTAATAGGTATAAGCTGTGAAACATAAAAGTCGCCATTCATCGCGACCTCTAAATATTGTCCTATTGATCCAATTTTTGGTATATACATATATTTTAGAAAAAGAAACAAAATCAAGCTTGTGGAGAAAGTATTGGACTATACTTTTACTTTTCCATACAAGCGTGGGCCAGTCTAATGTAATGTCATATCCTACTAACAAAAGCGTACTCATACATACAAGCTTATAATCAGGGAAACCGTAAATATGCAATTGCATGGTTTTTCTTGTGCGACCAATGAAGGCAGATACAATATATTTATCCGTTTAATGCCCGTAATTTCTACAAACAGATATCTAGCCTTGTTCGTACCTAACAGTTATCTTTACCTATCCGGTTATATCAACGTTAATTTTACCTACGTGCATTACCCTGCAAATAATAGGACCAGTCCAAACACGCGTGTAAAGAGTAGCCCACAAGGGACCAGGACTAGTCCAAAAGTAACCCAAACGTATGGAAAAACATAGTATATTTAACATTACGATGTCCTAGGGCAGGACCATATAACCCACCTTTGGACCACTAAGGAGTAGTTTTAAAACTACTCCATGGTATACTCAAGAGGATTAGTTTTGAAGTCGTTTAAAAACGATGCAGTAAATGAGTAAACTAAAAACTTTTCTCTCACAAAAAGCTGTTGTCCAAAAAAGTACGCGAACGCAAAATTTGTAAAAATTCGTAATATAAAGGCAACAGCTGATGGCAAATAATTGACTACTTTTTTGACTAATTAACTCGTTTTCTTATCGGCACTCGATTAAATATTTTTAAAACACGGACATTTTTGGAAAATACAAACAAACTATTTTATGTAATATTTCATATTTGTTTGTTTTTTATTTTATTTGATTTTACTAATTTGTAGCGGGTTAAATTATTTAAAAGTACATGAATAATTTTTTTGCTATTGATACTTTAGTACCCAAATACTTCACAATTACAACTCTAAGAAATTAACATAACAAAAAATATTTCAAAAGTTTGTATTTAGCCAAATAAATGCTTCACAAACAAGTTTAATTAATTAATCATTATTCACTTTTTGTTTTGGTTTAATTTTTATTCAACTTTTCTTTTATTTAACAATTTTTTCACAATTTGTATGCTTTTTATTTGTTACTTTTGTTTGTTTTACTAAATTTTACTGCAAAAATTTCTGCTGTAAAAATGTGTAAATACTCAGACAAGAACTGTCACTTTTCGCTCTCAATTTACATATGTTCTCCTTTACTGCACTTTGTGTACTCCAACGCAGTTTCGTAAAATGCAGTAAAGTTTTGTAAAAAATAGCAAAAACTTTTGTGTTCTCGAACGCAACTAATGACACTATCAGGGTTACCAATGTGTAATACTGTAAACTATAGAAAAGTATACATCATGCAGTTGTTGGCACTGCATGTTTATTTCTTATAACATGATCCATACTACAGTACATTGGACCATGTTGTAAGTAGCCCTTTAAAGCCACAATGGACCACGTAGTCCAATATTATCTGTAGGGGTAAGCCGGTCGAATCAGAAACATTTTTTAAGTGATCTTTTCGTGTCCGTTTGTCCATCTGTCTGGTTGTCTGTCCATGTTAACCTTTTAACTGTCATACGAACGAAACCTACATATTTTCAGTTTATTAACATGTTAACTTAGTGGCATTACTTGCTGAGTTGTTGTCAAAAAGTACTGAGGCAATTAAACGAATAAAATTTAGGTATAATTTTGTTTTGTTTGGGAGTTTAAGGCAATTACCGAATCGGGTAGTTCAACGTATGGCAATTTGTTTGAAAAATGGAAGGAACAAAACGGGGATTTAAAACTCAAGGTAAATAAGCGTGAAAGGCATTTAAGCGTGGGGCAATTAACCGGGTTATACTGTATTTAAGAAAATCCTCGATACTTAAGACGACCCTTTAAAGTTTTTGTTTTTCTTTGTTCTATTGCTGTAATCACAAAATAATTTAGGGATATAGAGAAAAATACTATTAGCACAATTGAAATAGTATTAGATCTAATTTAACAATTTTATTTTAAAACCAAGGGCATTTTGTTAACCACATGAAATCGCAAAAAAGGACATTCATAAAAATGATTGGCTCCAAAAACTGCATAAATAAGTAATAAAATATTTTCGTTTTAATTTGTATTTGCTCCACTTGGTAAGATGTTTTAATTTAATATTTTTTCTTTTGTGCTAAAAATATTGCAAATTTCTCAAATCAAAGAAATTAATATAAAAAAAAATAAAAAAGTATTGAAATTGAAACTTTTATATACATAAGTCATTAATATAACATTTTGTTTGCCAATCTACAGATAAACTTAAAGCATAATTATACAAAAATAAACAACTTATTAAAAGATTATATTGTTATTTCCCTTAAAAATTAATAAAATAAAATTATTGTTGATACCTAATCGAATATTTTCATTTAACAAAAGAAATAAACTAATAAAAATCTAAACAGAATGCAAATTAAATCTGTTTTCAAACGAAAATAAAATTGTTTTAATTTTACAAAAATAAATACATTTTTATAAAAGTACAAAATTTAATTTTAATAAAAATCAAAAAAAAAAAAAAAAATGAAAGAAACAGAAAATACTTATTTACCATTCTTCTTAAACTAAAAAAAAATCATCGGTAAGTTATTTTTAATTATTCTCTAGAATCTGAACAACCAATCAGCATTCAGTTTTACGTGCCAGACATTATGACGACGTAGTCGTCTGTGGAAATCACGAAAATATTGAAAAACTAATTTAGCTAGTGTGAAAAGATAGACAGTGAGACAGACCACTTAAGACAACAGCATGCGGCAGGCAGTAACATAAATTTCAGTATGTAATTGTATTTCAAGTCAAGTGTGATATTTTCTCAAATGAAGTGATTTTATTGTTGTGTTTCAAACATTTTTGTATCCTTTTTGAAAAAAGAAATTTGTATAAGAGGACCTTTGAAATTTCTAAAACGATTAGTTTTTAAACTACAACACAACAAACCGCAAGCAACAAAACATTTTCAAGGAAATTTCAAAAATACAATTTAAATATTTTGCAAATATAGACAGTGTTTAATAAAGTGTTAAAATCTATTAAAACTCTATAACATGTTATATAAAAAACCCGATTCATCTAAATTAAACACATCGTACTCTTCCGATGAAATGGCTACCTCAAATACCTCAACGTCTTCAAACAACACTTCTTTTTTAAGTTTAAAAGAGCAACGACGCATGTTGCGCACCCCCAAATGTGCCAGATGCCGTAATCATGGTGTTATTTCCTGTGTAAAGGGTCACAAGAAACTTTGTCGTTGGCGCGAATGTTCTTGTCCCAATTGCCAACTTGTTGTCGATCGTCAACGTGTTATGGCAGCCCAGGTGGCCTTAAGACGCCAACAGACTATCGAGGAACCCTATGAGACAAACTCAGACGATTCGTCGTCTGTGCAAAATTGTGGATCTCTACAAACATCTGCAGTTTTGAAACGAACTCAACAGGTTTTAATGGCCCAGAAAAAAATTTATAAGCAACGCCTAAGGCATGTGCAACAATCTACTCTATATGCCACGGCAGCTATGGAAAGTAAGTAGTTTTCGATACATTTTTTGTATACAATTTATTGATGTTTAACATTATTTATTAACAATAGCGAAATTGGCCTATTAAGCCCATAAAATTTACAATATAGGAAATAAATCCTAAGTCTTATTAAGCTATGTTCACACCTATCAAATATTTGACGTCCTACACGTAACCACCAGTTTCGATAAAAAAAAATTGCTAGCTTTTGCAAAACGTTTCAAAAATCATTTAACAGTCTCTAAATTACATTATAAAATTATCTTCTTACTTACAAAAAAAGTTATTGTGAGGCTTCAACTCAAAAAACTGAGTGCTTTTCATATAAATTTTACTACACGTTCAATCACTTGTGTTGTAAAAAGAGAACATTAGTGGTATTCACCCTTTGTATTAAGTGTATAACTCTGCTTTACTTAATACGTTTTTATAATACAAAGCGTGAGTGTCTTTTTCGTTAGTATTGTAAATTAATGAAGTTGCTGAATGAGGGAAAGAGGGAAAGAGACAGATATAGTTTCTTTAACAGTTTTATTCTGGTTTATTTAACAAACGTGTTTACTACAGCTTTGTTGTTGCAGTGTTGTAAATCTTAGTACTTTAACTAAATGAATAGGATTCACAAGGTCTACAAAGGACTTTACTATCAAGGGTGAAACCCGCTATTAATTTCCTATTTTTTTAAGACGGGCTCAAAACATACTTGTTAAACTTACATTTTACACAAAAACAAATTTTAAAATTTTGTTTTTACTGCCTGTTTTTCAAAATAAAAAACAAATTTTTGCTTAGAAATTTTTAGTTGAAACAACAATAAAAAAACTTAAATTAGTTTTTGTTTTCAATATAAATTTTTAAACGAAAATTTTATTTTATTTTAAAAAACGGGCAGTAAAAAAACTAATGTGCTGTTTTCACAACACAAGTGCTTGAACGCGTAGTAAAATTTATATGAAAAGCACTAAATTTTTTGAGTGATGTAATTTAATTTAATTTTTTTTTTTTTAATATAAATTAAACGATTGAGTTTTGGGCTCGCCATCAAAAAACGGGCAGTAAATTTGATAAACTTACTGGTCACGCTTTTTGGAATTTTTCGTCAAATATTTGTTAGGTCTGAACATACCTTAATGTGTTGTTTACAGGTGACAAGCAATTGATTGTGTAGAAAAATTTATATGAAAAGCACTGAAGAAAAATAACTTGAAAAGAGCAACATTTTACAAATGAAGCTTGAACTTTTGTCCCCTGTAACTCTGTAATTTCTTGACCAATCTTCACTAGCAACCCATGGTTATTTTAGAAATTGTATAGCCTTTCACTAAAAATCCGTTTAAAATTTTTGAAGACATTTGCACTCAGTCACATCATCTTTTTTAAAAAGACGAATAACGGTTATTTTGGAATATCTCAAAAACTGTTCTACTTTTAACAATTCATATTCGGATTCAGCGGAAAAAATTACATAAAGATTAGCTGTCAAATTCGAATTTTATAGGGAAAAAGGATTTTTATTTTTTATACCTATTAGGTATATTTTTGTTTATTTTTTAATAAAACACTTAACTAAAACAGATTTTGGTTTTTTTTTCTAACTTTAAAAATCGTTCCACTAGAATTTATTTTTTAAAAAGTTCGTCGATTCGACGAAGAATAACCTTATGGTACTAAAATGAAGAGTAACCTGCCAGGGTTAATCGAACCACCACTTGACTCTCAATGGCGGCTAAAAGAGATATGTACCGTTATCTGATAAATGTGACGTGATTGGAGAAAACTGAGTTAATGTTCGGCTTCAGCATCTCAAAAAATATAAGAATCATTAGGAATGGTTAAAAAAACTTTTTCAATGTCGACTTGTGTTACCAAGTGCCTTAATTCAAATTAAACTCTGGAATTTAGTAGCTCTGAACTAAATTTCATTAGAAAAAAACTATTTTTTTTTTGCCAAAAATCTTTAAATGATATAAAAAAAAACTTGCAAGAAAACAATATTTTTTTAACAAAAAGTTTGCATATTTTTCCTTTCAATCAATCAATTTTTAATGTTTTATACATTGAAAATCGCCATATTTAGCAATTAAGAAAATGTTTTCTTCATAATAAGTGTAAATACTCAATAAATAATTAAATCCAATCAAAATAAAACAAATTTCTTTAAAAAACAAATTGATTTTTAAATAACACACATGTCATGTAAAAAATATGTACCTATAAAGCAAATGTTTTCCCAGTATTTTAAAGAGTTTTCCACGAAAAAACCAAAACGAAGACATCAAGTCTAGTTGAATATTCCCGTGTCTGGCTCTTTTGCCTACAAACTCTGTATATTCCATACACGTAGCCTATATGTCTACAAACATTGTAATTTGTAATCAAAAGGATCTATGGTATCATATGCTCCCTTATATTTATTATAGACTGCTTTCTGTAATATGATCTTTAAAATGCATAAAATTAGATGAACAAATTTGTTGAAGAGACTTTTTTGCTGGATCCTACCACTTAAGATTTAAAACAAATTTCAAAATATTAATAACTTATATGGTAGATTATTTTTTCTATTATTTGAGCTAGTCCCATCAGAAATGAAAATGTAATTAGAGTAGGGTCTTAAAAAAAACAAAATAGTTAGTTTTTAAGTACAAAAATTGTATGCTAGATTTAGTATCCAAATAAAGAAAAATAACTCGGCATGTGTTGATACATATACTTTCAAATGTCAAATACCCACGCTGACTTTCGTCCGCTTATGTACATATGTTTTTGTAATGTGATCTGAGTCCTTAAAGAAATCCTTATTTTCTGCCCAGACAATTTGGTGCCATACTGTCTGGTCTTTACCAACTGCAAACATACGTACATATGTGCATATGCATGTGTCTGCAAATGCGTTAATTGTTTATGTTTAGTATAAAACCACAAGATAAATGGGATTAGTAATTAGTTTATGGACACAGCTAATTCTTATATCTTACCTCTAAACATTCACTTACTCATTTTTTCTTTAATTTTTCTTTTCGTTTTTAGAATACAATCAACATTACTCCGGCTGGAGTTCTCCACTGGTTGAACGTATACGGAAACGTAGAGCATTTGCCGATCCCGAACTTAATCAAGTCTGTGACGTGACTTTGCTAAATGTCGCAGCTGTGAGTCATTTGGCACAACCAGCATATTACGATTTTGATACCACTCCTGTCATGCAAAGTCCCTACCATTTACAATATGTCTCCAGTTCGCTAACAAGTTTAAACAGCGATGCCCGTAACAGTTGCCAAACTTCTAAATCGTCGTCGATAGCGGTAAAAGAGGCAACACAAACACCTATTAGTAAAAAACCTAAACTAAATTTTTCAATAGAAGCCATAATGGGCTTTAATTAAGTGTAAACTACCACTTTGTATGTTAAAACTAATATATGTGATAAATCTATGTACTAATTTACTAATTTATTTTTAAATTTTGAAAATTTTTTTTTAAACTATTATTAAGTAGAAATTCATAAGCCGATTATGGCCCATAGGCTAGATTACTGTAATGAAATAAATAAATAAATCTCTTTATGTAATTTTATGGCGACTTCTTTTCTGAGAAAAATGTTGCACTAATGTTACATGTTCTACATTTTTGTGTTCGTTTGTACAAAAAATACAACTGTGGGAAAAATTTTCAAGTTCTTTTGTGAATATGTTGATGAAAAACATGCAAAACATGTTGCATGTTTTACCCTTACTTTAACTTAAGGTGTTCATACTGCCCTGTTCTACAACTTTGGTGCTTACTACTTTGTTTGTACAACAAATGTTTTATTTTGTTCGTCATAATTCATACCGCTCATAATTTTGTTAAAAATTGATTTTAAAACAAAATATAAAAATATTTACAAATTAAAATCAAAAAAAGTCTATTTATATTATAATCGTTTTAATTTTTATAAGCCATTAGTGATGTTAATATTTGTTTCCAACCCGTAATAGCATGCAGAAACTGCTTAAATAGCTTTAAAAATCGCTTATTAAGTACATTAATGATGAAAGTGTAATAGTTGTAAATAAAAGCACTAATTGTGTTCTATTGAAATTGCACAGCATGTAACACTTTGAGTGATTTTAGGTAACATTAGAAAATGTTACATGTAAAAATGTAAAATAAAAAAAAAATATAGGGTAAATGCACCAATAGTCGGCACTTTAACTTTTTTCTGATATTTAAACTAGCATTCTGATGAGTGTGATCATGATATTGGGATGCCAACGAATTATTATTGCTCAGTAGCTAGTATAGTTTCAGACTCAATTTACTGAGTTTAAACATATTTGTATTAAATTTGAGTAATTTACATTTTTTCTAAAATACACGATTTGCGCCTGTAGTCGGCACACCTTTCCCTAAATTCGGCACTTTATGACCCAGTTGTCGGCATTGAATTTTTGTATGAAGAAAATGAAAAATCGTTAAAAAATTAAAGATATACATATATTGATATATATATATATATATATTGTATTAAATACCAATTACACAGTACAACAGCCAATCTGGGGGGTGAGAAATTCCAAGTCAGGGTGATGGTACTAGGTCAGTATAGTAAAACCCTCAAAGGGTTTGGCGTTCGTATGTGTCAGTTTTTTTTTATGACATTTTAAATTTTTTCCTTATCTTGATGTTTTTTTGTTTAACATAACTCGAGAACCACTTGTCCGATTTTGCTAAAACAAACTCAAAAAAATTTAGAATTACAATTTCTTTAATCCGTTCATATAACGTTTTTCTTTATAATCAACAGTTTTGCCGGTAAAAATAAATTTGTGGAGAATTATAATTGATAAGTGCAAAAAAATGTTCAAGCCTGGATGTATGCAGCAGATTTTATCACAAACCTGCACTGCAATTTTTGTGACCTTTTTAAAGCGATCGGTGAAAATCGTCGGACTTTTGTTTGTTATTTGAAAGAATACACCCACATTCAGTGATGCCAACAGTAGGGGATTTCCCCTTTTCTAGGGATTTTTTTTTCGGAAAATTTCAACCGTAGGGAAAAGAGGACACAATTTTTTATTTTAGGGCATATTTATTTATTTATTTATTTAATCAATGGATATTATCCTTACCGACTAATAACAATAATGACTTAAAATTAATGAATAACAATATGTATTTTAAAATATACTACAAATTTACAGAATATATGTAGCACATAAAAATTTACGAATAAAGAAAAACAATAAGAAAAATCAACAAATTGTGACATAGAATTAAATTGTCTCCATAACCTCGAAAAAGGATCAGCAATAGCGTAATTTTCTCTAAAAAAAATTTAACAAAAAGCAGTTTATAATGACGCGTATTGCGACAAGGTATATTAAATTTAGCAGACTCTACAGAAAATCACAACAAACATTACCATTAATAAGATTAACTATAAATGAAACATTTAACATTGTACGACGACTTTTGAGCGATAGTAATTTTATTAATGCCAGTCTTCTAGCATAGGAAGGAAAGTTTGTCGAGTAACTCCAATGAAGATCACGTAAACAGAATAATAAAAGTTGTTTTTGGACCGATTCAATACAAGAATTGTGAATGTTGTAAAATGGATCCCAAATGATTGACCCATATTCTAAGATTGGTCTAACGAGTGATACGTAAAGTTGCTTCGTTATGTATGGATCGGTGAGTTTTTAACCCAGCGCTTAATAAAGCCAAGAACGCCTCGAGCCTTATTAACAGTTAATGTAATATGAGAAACAAAGTTTAATTTAGGATCCAGTAAGACTCCAATATCAAGAAACGAATCAACCAACTCCAGTTGATGACCACCAAAAGCATAATTAACAGCAATACAGTTATTTCTATAAAAACGCATGCTTTTGCATTTCACAAGATTCAGCCCCATCATATTATGATTACACCCAGGGATGTCAGATGTGACGATTTTACGTCATTTTGACGATTTTTTTCGATGATTTTACCAAAATGACGATTGACGATTTTTAATGTAGAGTCACTTAGGTTTTGACGATTTCATCCCGTCAATAAATTTATTTTAAACTTTAATCTGGCATCAATTTTATAACACTTCAATCTGGCAATTAAAATCTGGCAAAAAACACGCGTGTAAAGAGTAGTCCACAAGGGGCCAGGACTAGTCCAAAACTAACCCAAACGTATGGAAAAAACCTGGTCTATTTAACATTACGATGTCCTAGGAGAGGACCATATAACCCACCTTTGGACCACTAAGGAGTAGTTTTAAAACTACTTCATGGTATACACAAGAGGATTAGTTTTGAAGTCGTTTAAAAACGAAAGCATGTCGTTAAAAAACGAAGACATGTCGTCTTACTACAAACACTTTTTAACAATGACATGGTCCATGCTTGCATTACATCGGACCAGTCCATGGAGTAGTCCATTTTATTAAAATGGATCAGGTGGTCCAATTTTATTTGCAGGGTAGCGGACCCGACGAACTTCGCCTCGTGCCAATTTTAAGCCTTCAGACAAACTTAAGAGTAATAATACAACACAAATATTTTAATTTTCAATGTGATTTATTTGAATGAAATAAGTAGAGAGCGATTTGATGAACAATGTTTTTCGATTTGTTTTCCGTCGCAAAAACAAATAACGAAGACGGTTTCCCAACACGCGAACATGCAACGTACAGTTGACCGTGCGGAAAACGGGGAAATTCGAGATTAATCTCACAGACTTCTAGTGATTGCTTTGCGATTTATTGATTGTCATTGCAAATGTCAATCCAACGGGGAACTAAATCCGCTTGAATTGGAATGGAAGGTCAGTTGGAATAATAGGAATTCGTGGGATAGGGACTTCCTCTCCTTTGAATTTGCCCTTGATTATTGTCGCCTGAATCACATTGTTCATTAGATTTCTTACGGACAACCGCGTACCGTTGCACATTTTTGGAGGATTGAGATTCCGCAACATGATTATGATCGATACCATCTTCAGCTGACTTTGAATAATTAAGTTTAAGCTATCGATGTCCTTATTCTTCGCTGCTAGTATTGCCCGTTCACGAATCCAATCGAGATTTTTGTAATTTTGTGCAATGAACACTTTGCTGATGAGTTCCTCCTTGGACGATGTGAATTCACAAAAATGTTCAGGGAACGATATCAATCCATTCGAAACCTCAACAGGAATTTGGCCGTTGCTAAGCTCCAGCAGTTGTTCCGAGAATTTAGCAGCCGATGGGTCGTTCTGCAACTCGACTCTCATGTTTGTGGTCAATTGCAACTTCTGGACATGCCTCCATAAAGACGACGATTACAGGCAAGCGTTAAGTTCATCCGCAGCAGAAGATTTGGGGATGACAGGAAGTGTTTGACGAAAATCTCCGGAGAGCAATATCAAAGCCCCACTAAATCGTCTTAAGTATTAAAAATTCTATATTTTTTGGTTTTGTATGATTTTATACTTAATATTTTTTTATGTTTTAATAGAGTGATTAATCCGTGTTGATAAAAAAAACGATTTTTTATATGACGATTTTTTGACGGTTTTTTTCAAAACTAATGACGATTATGACGATTTTTTTTTTAAATTTTGACGATAATTCGAAAAAAACATCTAACATCACTGATTACACCATAAAAAGAAGTTATTAAGATCCGATTGAAGATAAAAATGATCCGAAAAAAATCCCTAGAAAAGGGGAAATCCCCTACTGTTTTTTTTGCACTTATCAATTATAATTCTCCACAAATTTATTTTTACCGGAAAAACTGTTGATTATAAAGAAAAACGTTATATGAACGGATTAAAGAAATTGTAATTCTATATTTTTTTGAGTTTGTTTTAACAAAATCGGACAAGTGGTTCTCGAGTTATGTTAAACAAAAAAACATCAAGATAAGGAAAAAATTTCAAATGTCATAAAAAAAAACTGACACATACGAACGCCAAACCCTTTGAGGGTTTTACTATACTGACCTAGTACCATCACCCTGACTTGGAATTTCTCACCCCCCCCCCCCCCCCCCCCCCCAAGACAATAATCCCAACAATGTTCCATAGTGTTATTATTAAACAATTTTCCATAATATTGTTACGTTACTGCCTTTCAATAAAGCTTTGGTTTATTTCCTTTATAATAAACCGTTTCGAGTTCTTTTATTGCAATTCAAATAAAACAAATAAACACAACACTTTTGCTACTGTTTAAAAATTTACACAACTTTATTTAGTACTTAGTCACTTTAACAACCGTAATTTACAGCTTTTATTTATTGCTCACTATGTGATCCACACACTTGAAAGTTTAAACTAAAAACTGATTTGGCAACGTCATTTCGCAATTATTTATACTCAATAACATTTATCTAGAAAGCTCCAGAGCGTTTCTGGTATGTTTGAGCTTTTACTATTTGATGTTAACGACTAATACATTGGCTATGTTATGCATTTTAAACTTAACAGTTACAAAGTAATACCTAAGAATGTTTCTGGTATGTTTGAGCTTTTACTATTTGATGTTAACGACTAATACATTGACTATGTTATGTATTTTAAACTTAACAGTTAAAAAGTAATAACTAGCGACATCTATGGTTAAGTAGTCGCATCACTTAAACTATAGCTTTTTTTAACAGACTTTTTAACATCAACTTTTTCTAGAGTACTCTGCACATTGGGGTTGAAGTATGTATAATGATAAAATTTTAATAACAATGTAAACTAATTAAATTACTACAAGATAACTAGTAAATACAATTTAACTAATAAATACAACTCATTTTTAACTAATAATTAGAACTAAGTCTTAACTAAAGTTACTTTCGTAACACTGCCCCCCACTTAAGCCTGTTCGTCCCGAATAGGCTGAAAATCACCTCTTCCATAAGGGGCTAATCGTTCCAAATGAACAACTTTCATTTTGGCTCTTGGACTTTTATATTTCTGTTTTCGGTATACAACATCATTTAACTTCTTTATCACCTTATATGGACCGCCAGGGCAAATGAAACAGTTTCTGCAAATGTCGACTTTAATGCTGCACACACCGCATACTTAACATCAGCATCTCTTATACCGTTAATAAATGCTTCTGTTTTGAAGCTGTCCAACAATGGATGATTCTCACCAGGGTAAGTTAGCTGTACCAACCGCTCAATCTCCAGTGCGAAGTCCTGTAAGGTTTCGTTTGCTTTTTGCACTCTTCCACGTAACTCCATTTTGTAGATTTCCTTTTTGTGTTCACCTCCATACTTACGTTGCAGTGCTACCATAATTTCATCATAATTGTTTCTGCTACTTACTGGTACACTTTCAAGCACTTCAGCCGCAGTTCCCTTTAAAGCAAGAATTAGCTCGATGGATTTTTCCTCACTGTTCCATGCATTTCTGTTGGCAACTGTATCGAACTGGAACTTAAAAACATTTAATGGCGCACTACCGTCAAAGCAAGGGGCCTTTATTCTAGAAGAAACTTCTGGAATAACCTGTACTGATCCCTCCTGGCATTGTCTGTTATTAACTTTTGTTTCCAAATTGAGTAGCTTTTCATCAAAATCAACGATCGTCTTGTTGAATTCTATATCCAAGTTATCTACTCTTTCATTTATTTCAGTAGAAATCTCCAGAAGTTTCTCATTTGTTATTCTAGAATTCTCTTGAATTTCAGCTAATATGGTAACTGAATTCTTCTTTACCATTTTTTCTACATTTCTTGAAGTTTCAGCTAGAATATCACTCGAATTCTCTTTTATCATCTGTACCATGCTTTTGGAATTATCGTCCATTTTTCTAGAAGTTTCAGCCAATATATCGGTAGAATTCTCTTTTATCATCTGTACCATGCTTCTAGAATTATCGTCCATTTTTCTAGAATTCTTAGAATTTTCCTCCGACAATTTTTCCATTTTTGCCATTATAGCAGCAAACATTGTGTTAAAATCCATGTTGCTAGCTACTGCACGAGTACAAACCTCTATTTCTTCTTTTTCCTCGAATTTGTAACTCGCAATGTCCATATTGCGTCGCTGGAATTCATCTAATAGTCTCTTCTGCAGCTCTGCTTTATTACCTGCAGTTGGCAGATCCAACTTGCCCAATTCTTTCTTGAGCTGTTCTACTTTTAGCTCTTCAAATTTCATTGCTGTCTATTTTTTTTTTTGTTATTTTTATTTCACTTTTTTTATTTTATTTATGCAATTTCACTTCTGACACCAATTGTTACGTTACTGCCTTTCAATAACGTTTTGGTTTATTTCCTTTATAATAAACCGTTTCGAGTTCTTTTATTGCAATTCAAATAAAACAAATAAACACAACACTTTTGCTACTGTTTACAAATTTACACAACTTTATTTAGTACTTACCCAATAAAAAATTTTATCATTTTGCGAAGCACTAATGGTACATTTAAAAAAATAAGCGCACACTTATGCGCTACGCAATAAAACATACAGAAATGCAGTAAAGTAAGTGAAAAAACTCTCAACAACTTTTATAAAAAAAAAAACATTTCAAGTGCTACGGCATTCCCTTACTACGAAGCAGGTTTGTAAGGGAGAATATTAAAAAATAACTGTATCACAACTTACAGTGTGTAAGGCTGATCGTTACATCCAACAATTTTTAAACGCGCTGAATAATGCGCTCTATGTATCAAAAATGTATTGCTTCAAAGTGGGAACTCGCCATATAAAATTCATGTCTTCCGTAAGCGCTATGGTAAGAGAAACGTTTATGTTTCTCCCTTACAAACCTGCTTCGTTGGAAGCTCAATTTTTTATTGGGTAGTCACTTTAACAACCGTAATTTACAGCTTTTATTTTTTGCTCACTATGTGATCCACACACTTGAAAGTTTAAACTAAAAACTGATTTGGCAGCGTCATTTCGCAATTATTTATACTCAATAACATTTATCTAGAAAGCTCCAGAATGTTTCTGGTATGTTTGAGCTTTTACTATTTGATGTTAACGACTAATACATTGGCTATGTTATGCATTTTAAACTTAACAGTTACAAAGTAATAACTAGCGACATCTATGGTTAAGTAGTCGCATCACTTAAACTATAGCTTTTTTTAACAGACTTTTGAACATCAACTTTTTCTAGAGTACTCTGCACATTGGGGTTGAAGTATGTATAATGATAACAAATTTTAATAACAATGTAAACTAATTAAATTACTACAAGATAACTAGTAAATACAATTTAACCAATAAATACAACTAATTTTTAACTAATAATTAGAACTAAGTCTTAACTTAAGTTACTTTCGTAACAATATTTATTAAAAAAGCTATGCCGAATCTTAAATACCCTTCACCAAGTTAATGTTGTTGCTTTCTTTTTTATATGTATATGTAAATATATTTCCTTATTCGTTTATTCTTCTTTTTTGTCTACCCAGAGCTTTTTGAAGCCCACTGACTGGGTAGAAAGCTGAAAATCAGCATGCAGATAGAAAAATACCTGGGACAAATCTTATTGTATCCGGATTTTGACCTGTGGGCAGAGAATTAGGAGGAAACGGCGTAGTAAAATTCGATTTTTTTTAAATTTTAGTTTTTATAAAAGCCCCCTAATGGCATAGGAAGCTGAAAATTACAATGGAGCACAGTCTGAAGTAGAAAAAGCTGTGTGGCAAATTGTGCTATTTTACATATCAGCTAATTTTGAAGCCCCCTAAAGACCAATAAAGCTAAGAATTGCCAAGCATTTGGTACTGACGTTTGGGCTTACCTTAAAGTAGTTTTTCTTCCTGCTTGGCACGGACAGCTAGTTTATATAAAATCTGGTATTCTGTAAGTGTAGTCTGCCTTAAAACGGACCCCGTTCCCTGGTTCTGGCAGTGTTCTAAAAGAAGGCAATAAGTTCTTTTGAGAGAACATTTCCCTTGAACGGACACAATTAACGGTCCTTTCACTGTACAATCATGAACGATTCCACGCCATTTTTTATTTAAATTTAAAGCTATTTAGCGTCTTGAATGCTTCTTTCTTGAATTGAAGTTTTCATTGGTTACCATTGTACCGAAGCTAGAAAAAGATCATACTAAAGTTGAGTCATATACTAGGTCTATTAGTATATCATCTAACATTTTTAAGCTATTTGAGAAAATTATGTTAAAATTAATATTTTGATAAGATAAGCCAGGGATGATAAATGAGAAAACCAATATCGTACCAACGAACTTTTAAAATCGTACTTTTTCGGCCCCAATTGTACTAAATCATTTTTGATAAATTGTTTTATTTTATTTTTAAAAACAAAAATTTAATACAACAAAAACAAAAGGTAATTCAAATTCATTTGTACATGTATAAAATAGTTAGTTTTCAAAATATTCAATAATAGAGGCAAACAAATTGTATTTGGTCTAGCCAGACCTGCATCATGCGATTTTTAGGGTCGAGAAATCCATTTATTTTTCTTTTTGATTGCCGCCAGAGAGCGTTTTCGAACACTTTTTTGAATATATCGTCTTTTTTGTGGAAAATTTACGAATATTTCGCAAAATGCAATCTCAAATTTTAAGCGAAAATAAAATTTTTAAGCGTTCTTAGAATATGTGCATACGAGCATTTAGATTGCATTTCCAAATTTATTGTGTTTACAATTTTAAATATGTACTGCAGAAACAGGAGAGGAGTAGTTGAAAGTCCGAATATAAAAAAAAATTTATTAAGCTCTTGTAAAATCTCCTTCAAAATAATTCGGAGTAAAATAATAATGGAGTGGGCTCCCACTGTTCCAAAATTCTGTTGATTACTTCTTGACGTGACAACCAGGTTTTTAAAAACTGCAGGCGAAACCTAAAACTGCCAAACAAAAAACGAAAATATCTGTGAAACTTTTCGCTTTTTGAGTTGGTTTGGCAGCTTCTGTTTACATTTAATGCAGTAAAAGAAACAGTTTTTTTGGCCAATGATAAATGAAGAAGTGGAAGAAATGGCAGTTTTTCTTGTTGTTTTTTAATCCTGTGGACGAATATTTGAAAATATTATAAATTCGTTTAAAAATAATCTTGAATTGAGAGGAAGTCGTCTTTTCTACTATGTAGAACTTTTGCGGAAGTGGGTTCCTATATCCTTTCCTTGTCAATATCATCAGAAAATGCACGCTTATATGCTACCGCTGAAACTAAATTTAGAATGTGGCATAAACAATCGTTCAATGAACAAGTGCAAAAATCTATTCACAATAGCGGAGTTCAGTGTTTGGTGCAAATGGTCTTGCAAAAGAGCAAATGCAAAATATCATAGCTGTTTTGTTAAATCCAACACCAAAAAATAGAGTTTCCCTTAGATTTCGTAAAAAAAAACTACGACATTTTGCATTTTCGCATGACTATTTGCACCATCCACGAAACTCCGCTTATATTCATTGGACAGTAAATACGAACTGCCATTTTATATCAATTATAAATATGTATGTAGGTTTGAAAAATTTGGAAATAGTAACAAATGAGTCACGGGAGTACCAACGTACTTTTTAGTTTTGAATTGTACCAAAAAAAAGTACAATTGTACCAACTTTATCAACCCTGAGATAAGCTTACCCACTAGGCGAATTCATTTTTCAGGTGGCGTTGATAGCACAGCTGTGCTACTTTTTTTTTAAATTAGAGAGAGGAATGTCAAAGGTTATTGTGTTTTTGACATATCGGCCAACGAAAGCAGCAACAAAATACATTGTTGTGTTTTTGGTGTTGTTACTTGTTGTAGTATCGACACCACCGTTTACATGAATTCACCTTGCTTACCCATAAGTTCTCAGAAATTTTTGAAAAACTATTTGATTTTTCTAAAATTTGTTATTGAAGTAGGAAATTTTTAAGGGGTTCTTAATCGATAAACACTGGAGTCGCAAGGAAGAAATTTTTGACCTCTATTTTATTTAATATTTACTTCAGACAATCCAAACATCAACTGATACGGCTTTTTTACGCAAACTGCTACCTATAAAGCATCCCGATACTTACAGAACCATATATTTCAATTGGAATATTGTTAAAACAACGGAAGATCAAGATCAATGAAGAAATATATACATATATATGTATATAGAAAATCCGCTTTGCGTTGGGAATCAATCATTAAACCAAAAATACCTCAACATAACCATGTAAAATATCTCGATATACAACTTGATCGATGCTTAACATGGAAATGCTATATACAGACCAGAGAATAGCTTTTTGCAATTGAAAAAAAATCGCATTTAATTAACGACAACAAATACACACGCTTACGGTCATACAGTCAAACTCGCGCAACCGCAAATATTCGCTGCTGGATTGCAGTCATTCAAATAACGCACATCGTGCTTTGTTATTTATACAATCGTTGCCTTCGTTTTTTTTTTTATAAAGATTCTAAGTGTTCTGAGCGCAAATTAAATACAAACGAAAGAGCCAGAAATCAAACAATTATTACTCATGTATTTATTCAGCATAACTATGTAGTACAAGAAAAAAAAATTTAAATGAAACTAAACACACATACTTATGTAGGTACACACAATTTCCATAGAAACAAAAAGTACAGTAGTAGTAGTAGTAGGTACAATGTATTTTTGTTATTGTTGTTTTTATTGTTGTTAATTTTGAAAAAGCGTCTCATCGTTGTTTATTGTTGTTGTTGTTAATGTAAACAAAAGTATAGAGAATGTGCTCTTTTGAATTTACTCAGTTGTGTTATATTGCGTGAGCAACAAAAATGCAAATAAAGCACTTTCAATAAAAAACGAATAAATGAAAATATCAAATGTGTACGAAAGGAAAAAAAAATTACCAACGTTGAACTTTGTTTTGCATGTATAGAGTTATTGTAAATTTTAGCGTATGAATAAATGCACAAAAATAGTGCGTTTTGAGGTTCTCTGATACAGACCTGTTACAGATACCAATTCCGATAGGAAGTGGAAGTAATTCTTGTTTCTCCAAAAAAGAAAATAAGGTTTAAAGAAGGTAAAACAAACTCGATCCGTAGTATTTTGATCGGAATGTGTGGCAGGCCTGATAGAGGCAAAAATAACTGAAATTAAAGTAAAGTTAATTCAAATTACTTGACTCCTTGAGCGGAATTCCTCCATTAGTCTAGATTGTAAACTCCTTCTTGCCATTCGCTTTTATTTATTAACGGTTTATTTTTAAAAGAAACTTGGCATTACTTGCGGTTTTGACGCACTAGTTTTTGTTTACGACTACATTTTTATACAACTGTACGCTTAATTCTGTCATTCCAAATATAAACAATGATTTTTTTGTTTTGATTTTTTTTTTTAACAAATGTAAACAATTCGATTTAGTTTGATTTTTTTTTAACATTTGTAAATTTTAAGAACTTACATTAAAAAATAAATACAAAAAAAATGTCTGCCCAAGATCAAAGATCTGGAATTATACAGGAATATATACCAGAATTGGTAAGGCAATTAACAGGTTTTAAGGTAGGTTGATCAGATGGCCGAAATTACTGAAAACCAAACATAATACTCTTCTTCATAAACATAACAGGATGAGGATATTAATATGGAGCATTGTGTGCACTTTGGTTGGAATATCATACGTAATCATCGTAATTTAAGTACAAACAGTCATGATGTACGCCGCAAGATCGAAGGTATACAAGAACGTTTTCGAGTTGAAAACTGTCCAGAATATGCAGACTATTTAGGAAGACTATGTGATGAGTTAGTAAAGCATCCGTTATGTGTTGATCACTATGAGGTTGATGTGCACTGGTCGTTATTAGATTTTTTATTTACCCTTGCCTATAATCCAACGGGTGCTCTAAAAAAGAATAAACACAATATTGTCATACAACCAGCGATAAGTGAAGAAGTAAATGATAAGGATGAAGAACAGAAGTATTGGAAAAATGTATTGAAGGAAGATTTTATACCCGTTTCGGAGAGTTTAAGCAGTGATTCAGAATTGAGTGTAAGTAGATAATATTTTTACACATTCATTTGTTTCTTTCAAACATTTCGCAAATAAAAAAAAAAGATGTTTGCAACTTATTTCTAAATATCAAAAATTAGTATATTTGATACCCTTCGTCACAGATGGAAACCTTATGAGTAGCGAAGTTGATTTAACGATGTGCGTCTGTCTGTGAATTGTTTGAAATCGATTTTCTAGAAACCCCAAGTACGATAAGGACTATTTTGTTATATTATAACACAAAGTTTGGAAATGTTTGCTTTTGAAATTCAGCAAAAAAAAAAAAAAAAAAAAAAACGGCTGCCTCTAATTTTTCCCATAAAACTTTACTTTTTGAAGTCTCCTATAAATGGCCCATACTTTCAAAATTAGTTTTTATTTGAAATAGGTATACGTTTAACCAACGAAATTTTCGTTCGAAATGGATAAATATGTAGTTTCCTCTTTTTTTAATTTATAAATAGAAAAGGTATATTTTATTTTATATACCAATTTTTTAAGGTTTTAAAACAAGGATCTCTTTTGTAATCAATTTTTCTGATTTTGTTGATTTTGAAACATATTTTTAATATTGCGAACCTTTGTTAAGATTGTAATTAAATTTTAGGGAAAATTTTTTATTTAAATTTTAGTGATTTGTTTTATTTTTCATTATTTATCGTTTTTCCTAAATTTTTTATTTATTATTAAAATGTGTGTATTTTTTAACAAAAGAAGTCTTAACAGCTTTCAATTTTATTAAAATTTATTTCATACATTTTAAGGATTGGTCAGACAATGAAGAAAACCTAAGTGCCACAAATAATGGTTTAACTGTTGCTGAAAATATACCCTTAGAAGAAGTAAAGAGTTCAAAATCACTTAATCAATCCATATTGGGGGAACTAAAGCCTCCAGAAAAGGCTGTACCTTTTCGAAAATTCGATGGCATCAATGCTAATGAGAAATTGCAAGAACTCATACAACATTCTTGGTGGAAAACGAAGCCAAATGAACATTGTAATGCCATCATAGAGAGTAAACATAAAGATGCAAACTTTGCATTAAATTATAATAGATTTTTAAGTGAAACCTCAAATAACCTAATACGTTTTATTGAACCCACCACAATAACCGAACTTCATGTAATGCGTGAAATACTGTGGATGTTTCATACGCCACAGAAGTGTAGTATTTTTACGATAAATGAAGACAATCATCTAAAAATAAAAGATAATGTAACCATACCTTCATGTAGTGTGGTAAGTGGTTCTATTAATATATACCAGGTTTTTTTTTGTTTCTTATAAAATTTATTTTAGAGCTCATTTAAATCATATTTACAAGAAAATTTCATTCCCTTTATAAATATGATGCAAATCCTAAGAAATTTTCATAAATCCATATACAGCTGTGAGGATAACATGCCGCCTCGCACATTGGAATGTTATGCTGCAAATTTAAATTTACATATATCACCTATTTGGCAAGATTTATTGTCATACGAAAAGCGGTTATTAAATCAACAAGACTTCGAAATAAACACCTTAATAAATATGCGTTTAACTTTAAAAGAGCCATTTCGTCAATTAGAATCGTTATTTGAATGCCATCAGCAGGTTGTTTTAAATTGGCGCCAATTTCCAGCACACATATCAGCAGCGTTTCTATTGGCCAGTTTAATGCATTGTTATAAAATGGAAAGTAAGGTCGATAAAGCCAACTTGTTTGTTTCTCTACTGTTGGCCTCCATAAAAGTATTTTGTGAAATTATTGATACGTGGTGGATAGAGGGAAGATTGGATGATTGGCAAGAAGAATATATAGTAGAAAGGTAGGATTTCCAAAGATATGTATGTTTTTTAATTTTTAAAATTAAAACAAACAAAAATTGTCCACAGGGTCAGCAATGTTGATCATACTGTCTGTATGCGTGAATATTGTAAAAATAAACGTAAAGCTTTTTTCGTACCAGCTCATGTTAGCACAATGATAGAAGAAAACAGTTTATTTCATCTAATGAAAGATCATTCTGTTGAAGCTGGTCGTACTCTTAGTCTTCTCTATGAGATAAATCGCATTGGTGATTTACGCTACAACTGCAATGCAATGCAGGGTAAATTATACAATGTCTTCATAGACGATTTTCTCAAGCAGGTCAAAATACTACAAACGGAGTTGAATAACGAAACTGGTTTGAATAGCACCAACGAAGAAGTTTCTGAAGATAGTGGTTACTACAATGAAGCTTCTACTAATACAGCCAGACCGAAAGAAGATAGTAGTTTAAGAAATTTAACTACACAAGATGATTTTCTTTTCATGGCATTCGCTTTAAATACTAGCCAAGAAGATTTAACTGAAGCCAATGCTGATTTATCAGAAAATCTTAAAGAGAAGAATAATGATGATTTATTAGAAAATCTGAAAGCGAAGGATAATGATGTTATAAATGCACGTTCCATTTATGATTTACTTCGAAAATCCAAAAACTATTTGCCTTTGGAGGAAGTTGTTATAAATTCTTTAACTGGCATATTGAAAGTTCGTATTGCTTTTGCGAATTGTTTTGTTATGCGTCTTTATCGAGAAGAATTCTTGATATTGAAACATTTACAAAATATTCGCAAAATTTTGCTGATGGAGGCCAGTGACTTGATGCATCAGTTTTATAGCAAACTGTTTCAACAGGTAAAAAAATTATTAACAACTAAATATTCTGTGAAAATTTAGTTAAATATCTTAATTTTTTTTAACTCTAATTACAACTTTTAACAATGAAATAAAATAGTTATCATCTAGTTGTTATCAATAACATTTGATTTTCAAAGGTAATATCCATAATGTTATCGATAACACTTAGTTTTTATTTAAAGGTTTGTTGTATTTTCGGAAACATAAAATTATCAACTGAAAGTAATTGTTGCCGAAAACAATTGATTTTAATAGAAAATTTGGAAATTATGTGTTTGTAATTAATATAAATCAACTTTAAAAAAAAAAAAAACTTGTCCCCGTTATCGATTAAATTAAGATTTTAAAAGTAATTTCCTTGTTGTTATCGATAACAAGCGATTTTCACAAAAATTGTAATCGTTGATTTATATAAAATATTTTATGAAAATTTGAAAAAAAAATTCCAGATAGAATCTGGTGAGACATGGGCCAATCCCTCCCTCTTAACCATGCAACTGGATGATATTATTTGTGCCAAATTTCCAGAAATGTCCTCTCTCTTCCGTCTGGAAATCAATTCAGTATTTAGATGTCAAACCACCAAAGTAGTCGAAGCTGTCGAGGAAATAATAGTCACTTATAACTTAAGTCGTGAATTGGCGCATGTAATCGGCGTTGAAGATATACAATCGTACAATAAAGTTTTTTGTTTCCTCTTGAAAGTCAAATGGGGCATTACCACACTAGAAAAGTTGCAATTTGCGCGCAGTCACAAACGACGCATACCGTATGCCAAATTCGAAATGATTGATTTGATTATGAGACGTTTGGAGCAATTACGTTTTTGGATGATGTATGCCATACAAAGTATACATTTTCATCTAATGACTCATGTACTGCAATCGATGGGCGAACAGCTAAATATTAAAATCGAGAATTGTGTTAATCTTAAAGAAATGGAAGTGGTGCATAAATCTTATTTGAGTACAGTCTGTGAACATTGCTTTCTGACTAAGAGTGTGCAAACAATAAAAACGGGAGTAGAACAACTTTTAAGTTTGGTTTCCATATTACGAGGCGAATGGTTGAGTTGTGTGAAATACATTGAAAGTAACAGTCCATTGGCAATTGATTTAGATGACAGTTCTGATGATTATGCCTATACAGATTTTGTAACCAATTCTCAAATAGATGCCATGGAATTCACTTATATATGCTGTCATCAATATTTAGCCAATGTACTTAACGATCAGGTTTACTTGCAGAAGAAAACATTTTGTAAGTGCATTTTCTATTTTAAAGAAGTTTGAAAGATTTTAAGTTATGCTCTCTTTTATTTTTTCAGTGTCCGGCTTAAGAGCTGCTTTTAATACCAGTCTGCCTCATTAAGTTCTGAAAAATGGTGTTTGCTTTATTGAATTTTGAAAAAGAATTGTAGTTGTTGTGTTAAAAATTTAACAAGTATTAAGAAAGTTAAATACAGGAATAAACTTTTATAATATTTATTAAAATTGAAAATTGGAAAAATATATAAAATTTTAATTTCAAAAGATTTTGTTATTCGTGCTTAATTCCCAGTTTTTATTATTGATAAAAACACTTGAAATTTATTGTTGATGGGATAAGCTATTCCTATGCATTTCACTGGTTGCTTAGGCCAGATCATCAGGAAACTTCATCCATAAAGGTTTTAGACAAACTAAAGATATTAAACCAAATAAAACTGTTAAACGTATAAGAATTATAGCAACAGTTCTACTTGTAACAATATCAAAGTTTAAACAAAACACATCAACAATAAACAACAGTGGGTTCATCTCATCTTACATTTCCCCACTACAATTAGTTGAAATTCTCTCAACATTAATTGTAGTTGTAAGTAGGTTAAGAAAAACAAAATGAAAAAAACAACAACTTACAAAAGATGTTGTCAATTAAGTGTTTTTTAGGCCGTGCACTGCCTGTTTATTATCAAAAAGTAATTTCAATTTTTGGGAATACAAAATTTTAATTTCAAAAGATTTTGTTATTCGTGCTTAATTCCCAGTTTTTATTATTGATAAAAACACTTGAAATTTATTGTTGATGGGATAAGCTATTCCTATGCATTTCACTGGTTGCTTAGGCCAGATCATTAGGAAACTTCATCCATAAAGGTTTTAGACAAACTAAAGATATTAAACCAAATAAAACTGTTAAACGTATAAGAATTATAGCAACAGTTCTACTTGTAACAATATCAAAGTTTAAACAAAACACATCAACAATAAACAACAGTGGGTTCATCTCATCTTAATTAATTAAGCACGAATAACAAAATCTTTTGAAATTAAAATTTTGTATTCCCAAAAATTGAAATTACTTTTTGATAATACATATATAAAATTTTTAAAAATTTCCTAAATAGAAAGATTTCATGTTAGAATAATTTTAATGAAAGGAAATTTATAATTGATATTAGAAATAGTTTATTTTTAATGAAAGGAAATTTATAATTGACACATATTAGAAATAGTTTATTTTGAAAAAGTTAAATCATGAAAAATATTAACTTTAAATAGCAGTGCTAAAAAGTATTACAAATTTGTTTAATTTGGTAGACAATTCGTCAGAAGGCAATTTTAATTTAAGAAGTTTGTTACTAAATGCCTTTTACACATGAGTCTGGCCAGACTTTTTTTCAATGCTTTTTGTATAGAAAATCAAAACATGTGCATGCCGGAGGGTTAAATTAAATGTTGTGGATTGAGTTGCCATAAGCAACCATTGCTTTAAATATTCCATATGTTTCTAAAAAAATGTCAAAATTGTAAACAAAAATAATGAATAATACAGTCAGAGGTAAGTTTAATTTATAATATTATAAATAAAAAAAATTTGTATGTACCAGGTTTTATTTACAGATTTACCTTACAAACCCAGTTTAGTATTACAAATTCTAATGTTTTGTAATGTTTATTTATCGATTGCCTGGAATGTAGTCTATGGTTTTTATATACTATATAATGTGAGTTGTACCAAACTACAAAAAAAAAAAAAAAAAAAAAAATAAATTATATGCATTCAAAAATTCCTCAAATAGCTTTCAAACTTGTATGACCTTCATGGCATTTGTGTGATAGTGGCGTATTTAGTGGGTTCCATAGCAGAGTTCTATCGTTTGCGTATGGGCTATAAAGGCAATTTACACTCTAGGGTAAGTTTAATCTATTACACTCAAATAAAAAAAAAAAATCAAAAGTGATTTCATTCTAGCCCGGTGATTTGTGTACATTCCTTATACTCTCGCCCTTTGTACAAATGCCAGTTTTAGTCTTTTTGTTACTATCGGCTCAAAATTTCTCCACTCTAATTACAATAATTACACTTTGTTTATTTGTTATTATGGCCTTAGAATTCGTTTTCGGCATAGCTATTATATGGCCTAAATCGGAAAAGCCAATAAATGTAAATTAATAAATCATGTTGTTAAAATAATTTTTAAAACTTTATTATGACTTACAAATAACATTAAATACAAACGGGGAAATAAATTTTAATAAGTTTAAAAACAAAATTTAATTAAAACTATTTAAACTACACTTTGTTTTTTTCATCTAAATTGTATTTTATCAGTAAGCTATCAATACGATCAAGATGACTTTTCATTGTTGGCAAAAATGTTTTAAGAACTTTAATATTCTCATCATGTTGAGGACCATGGCCGATTAATTGAGATCTGGTAGGCACCCAATTATAAATAATCTAAAAATTAAAAAAAAATTAATTTTATATGCAAATTGGTCAATAAAAACGACAAGATTTTCCATTAAAATATGTAATCGATAGAGGTTAATTGTTTTTTATAAGAAGTATGAGTAATAAGTAGGATGTTCAGTCGATTAATTTTTGTTCGATTAATCGAACAATTTTGGACGATGAATTGTTCGAATAATTTAAAATTGCTAATTTCGATTAAAGGATTAATCGAAGAATTCATACCGATTATTCGAATAATAATTATACGTAGTATTTCTGTTAAATGTATAATTTTTTTAAAGTTTAAAGTCGAATAAACAAGCAATGTTTAGTGATTATTTAGATTATATTTTTGTTACATTTTTTCAACACAATTTAAAAATTCATTTCACAAAAGAAAAAAACGACAAAGATATATTAATTCAAAGATTTGTATTAATTGATCGGATATGTTCTAGTAATTGAAATGAAGTGAGTTTTAATTCGAACGATAATTTAAATTCAATTACCATTTACAAAATGACTGTAGTTTTACGTGGTTTTAATTGTTGTTCTTGCAATGAAGTAGATAAAATGGAATATTTTTATGAACTTTCATTATAATAATAAGGGTATTCACGTCACAAGTTGCACCCTTGCAAAACAGCAAAAGTGCAAAAACATAACAACCACAAAGACAATTATTTACGCACAACTAATTGTCTGTGTGGTTGTTGTTATATTTTAGCACTTTTACTTTTTTGCAAGGGTGCAACTTGTGACGTGAATACCCTTAATATAGCGACCCATTTGCGCAAAATTATCGTATATGCCAATTTTTTTGAAATTGAGTTTTTGATGCAATCTTGTTCTACACTCAAAGAGACGTCGCCTGACAAAATATTGTAGGCGAATTCCTCTTCGAAAAGTATAAAAATGGGTTTCCTGTAAAATTTGTTGTTTGTTTTCATTTACCTTCCCAAATGTTTAGGTATCCAAATATTTATATAAATAATCAATTAATTATGTCCAAACTCATTTACTGCCTTGAAATATTTACTGGAACTCTTTCTATTTTTCTTCTTTAATAATTCTTGAGCTTAAGGTCACTTTTATTTTAAATATTTCTTTTATTATTTGTATCGATATTTCGATTTCCTTTGGAAATCTTCTTCAGGATATATTTTAATAAAAATTAACAAAAATTATGTTTGACAATTAATAAAAATTAAAAATTAAAATTAAATTTAAACATTTTTTTCCAACATTCAACAATAACATTTCATAAAATCAAAATATTAAAAAATTAAAAAGAGGAAACAAAAAACAATTTTAAAATATTTCCCTTTTTCGTCAAACAATTTTTAACAAATCTAACTTAAGCCATCTAAACTTTATTTTAGAAAACAACCATAGATCTAAACCTATTTCCCTTTTCGTCAACCTATTTATTCTTATTCAATAAATATCTATAAATCTGAGCTAAACCCTCAGTATCTTTTTTAGAATTAATCCTTTCTTCAAATGGAACATTATTTATTTGTAACATTTCTAACATATATCTTCTTTTCTTAAAACCTTCCACGTTTAAAACGGATGTGTTCTCAAAATCTGGATAGTGATTTAAATCCCTGCAATGAATCGATAAAGCTGTACCATGTGCTGAATTATAATTTCTATATTTTTGGTCATGTTTATGTCCTGCTATTCTAGTTTTCAGTTTCGTCCCAGTTGTTCCTACATATTTTTTCGCACATTGTTCATTATTGTTGCCACCACAAGGTATTTTATAAACTAAATTTGACATATCTAACTTTTGTAATCTATCTTTCATTCTTGTGAATAGTCTACCAACATTATTATTTACCTTGTGTGCCATTCTATATTTCCCTTTGTCATAAATATTTGAGTTTTCTAACCTTTCTGAAAATTCAGGTACATAAGTAAATGATTTATATATTTTAGGCGCTAAGATCTCATCAATATTTCGAGATTTTCTTATATTATATTGTCTTATTAATTTGTGAATAAGTTTGTTAGGAAAACTATTATCTTGTAAAATATTTCCAATAATTCTTTTATTTTTCCTATGAAATCTATTGTCACTTATTGTAAATATTCTATCTATTAGATTTTTAGCTGTGTTAATAATAATCCTCTTAGGATGCTTAGAAAAATAATTTAAGATTCTACCTGATGAGGTTGGTTTTTTATACCAATCTATCAATAACCTATTATCTTTCCTTATTACCAATGTATCCAAATATGGAATCGAATAATTTAATTCCCTTTCAATAGTAAACCTGATATTTGGATCAAAAGAATTAAACGTTGATAATAAAATATCTATCTCATTTTCATTAACTATAACAAATAAGTCATCTACATATTTTGTTATGATTTTCGGTCTATTAATCAATTTTCCTAGACAAGTATCTTATAATTTCTCCATCACAATATCAGCAATTATTGGAGATGCTGGTGAACCCATTGGAAGCCCCTTTTCCTGTGCATATATTTTATTATCAAACTGAAAATATCTATTATCAACTACACAGAATCTTATAATTCTAAAAAATAAATCTTTATTAATATTCGTTATCACCGAAATTTTATCCCAATTTTCCTCTATAATTCTAATAGCCAAGTCAACTGGAATACTAGGAAATAACGAAACAACATCAAGTGATATTAATTTTTCATTATCTTGAATAGAAACATTTTTTACCCTTTCTTTAAATTGTACAGAATTCATAACATTATATTTAGAATTCTCTGTTAACTTCTTAAGTATATTCGAAATATATTTACATAAATCATGTAAATATTTCCAAAGGAAATCGAAATATCGATACAAAGAGAAAAATTAATATCACTTGATGTTGTTTCGTTATTTCCTAGTATTCCAGTTGACTTGGCTATTAGAATTATAGAGGAAAATTGGGATAAAATTTCGGTGATAACGAATATTAATAAAGATTTATTTTTTAGAATTATAAGATTCTGTGTAGTTGATAATAGATATTTTCAGTTTGATAATAAAATATATGCACAGGAAAAGGGGCTTCCAATGGGTTCACCAGCATCTCCAATAATTGCTGATATTGTGATGGAGAAATTATTAGATACTTGTCTAGGAAAATTGATTAATAGACCGAAAATCATAACAAAATATGTAGATGACTTATTTGTTATAGTTAATGAAAATGAGATAGATATTTTATTATCAACGTTTAATTCTTTTGGATACATTGGTAATAAGGAAAGATAATAGGTTATTGATAGATTGGTATAAAAAACCAACCTCATCAGGTAGAATCTTAAATTATTTTTCTAAGCATCCTAAGAGGATTATTATTAACACAGCTAAAAATCTAATAGATAGAATATTTACAATAAGTGACAATAGATTTCATAGGAAAAATAAAAGAATTATTGGAAATATTTTACAAGATAATAGTTTTCCTAACAAACTTATTCACAAATTAATAAGACAATATAATATAAGAAAATCTCGAAATATTGATGAGATCTTAGCGCCTAAAATATATAAATCATTAACTTATGTACCTGGATTTTCAGAAAGGTTAGAAAACTCAAATATTTATGACAAAGGGAAATATAGAATGGCACACAAGGTAAATAATAATGTTGGTAGACTATTCACAAGAATGAAAGTTAGATTACAAAAGTTAGATATGTCAAATTTAGTTTATAAAATACCTTGTGGTGGCAACAATAATGAACAATGTGCGAAAAAATATGTAGGAACAACTGGGACGAAACTGAAAACTAGAATAGCAGGACATAAACATGACCAAAAATATAGAAATTATAATTCAGCACATGGTACAGCTTTATCGATTCATTGCAGGGATTTAAATCACTATCCAGATTTTGAGAACACATCCGTTTTAAACGTGGAAGGTTTTAAGAAAAGAAGATATATGTTAGAAATGTTACAAATAAATAATGTTCCATTTGAAGAAAGGATTAATTCTAAAAAAGATACTGAGGGTTTAGCTCAGATTTATAGATATTTATTGAATAAGAATAAATAGGTTGACGAAAAGGGAAATAGGTTTAGATCTATGGTTGTTTTCTAAAATAAAGTTTAGATGGCCTAAGTTAGATTTGTTAAAAATTGTTTGACGAAAAAGGGAAATATTTTAAAATTGTTTTTTGTTTCCTCTTTTTAATTTTTTAATATTTTGATTTTATGAAATGTTATTGTTGAATGTTGAAAAAAATTTTTAAATTTAATTTTAATTTTTATTAATTGTCAAACATAATTTTTGTTAATTTTTATTAAAATATATCCTGAAGAAGATTTCCAAAGGAAATCGAAATATCGATACAAATAATAAAAGAAATATTTAAAATAAAAGTGACCTTAAGCTCAAGAATTATTAAAGAAGAAAAATATTTAAAAAAGGTCGAAGAAATTAGAATAAAATTAGGAACTCTTTCTAGAAATTTAGATTATCTAGAGCGGATTTTCAGACGAATTGTGCGATATATATATTGTCGACGAATGGCTCATAGTTGAGCGATATATTATTTGCCTGTTTAGTTTATATTTATTTCGAATTTATGATTTACTTGTATTTATTTGTGAGCCGCCTTAATGTTTGTTTATTTGGTCTTATTTACCAAATTGTTATTGTTTCTTAATTTTTTATTCCCCTTTTTGTTCTTATTTGTTTACGAACTAAGAGCAGTTCTTTGTTCCTACATTCTACTGCGGTAGTTTAATAAGTAAAACACTTAAATTTATTGGAAGTAGCCCGTTATAAAAATATTAAAAGTAAAACAAAAACAATATTCGAAAATTTGTTTTTGTTTCAAATGTAGTTTTCTATGCGAACGTTGACGTTCGACATCGTTAAACAGTTGTAGGCTCAGCTAAGACTAGCATTTATATTTAAAGTTAGTTTGTTGGGGACAAAGACTGCGGTGAGTTGTATTATTTAATTATTTTACGTTTATTAATAATTTGTATTTTTATTTAGAAATAAACGCACCCTTGTGTTGCACCAATTTATTTAAACATTGTGGTTAAATTTTTGGGTGTTGTTAAGTTCGCTGCCCTCAACATATAGGCTCAAGTCGCAGCCAGCGACATATATATATAATATTTCTGTAAGAGACCACAATAGAACCAATGAACTAGTCCCGCAATTTCTAGGTTGTTCTTTTCATAACTTTTTACATTAAGGCCTTTGCTTCAGTTCTACAAGGTTATGAAATTTGGACTGCCTATTCAGGTAGTGGATGAATTCACTTTTATGCACTCAACTCGTAGTATGCAGCTTGAAATACCACAAATACATCTTTCCGTTTTTGAACGCTCTTTTCAAATCAGGATATGCCGAATCTGGAATAATTTGCCTATAACTTTAAGACGGTTTACGTACTCATATAACACTTTTAAAAACAAGTTTTTAAGATTTTATAGTGGAAATACCTATGAATGATTTATTTCTGGCATAAGGGGAAAAAACAATAAAACGTTATTATTTAAATTTATATCTTGTAACACTTATGTGGTTGGGGAGCCATTGAAAATTGAATTTGAAAATCATGGATAGATGTTAACAGCAATACATGTATAATTGGCCTTATGGGCTTTCTTTGTATTGAAAGAATGGAATAAACAAATAAAATTGGTTTTTGTAACATACGATAATTTCGGGCAAAGCGGTCGATATATCGAAATTTGCTCGATTTTAAAATCCACTTCATTTCGATTTGTAGAACATCCCCGAATATAAATTATTTTTATCGATTATAATCACTTTTCAATATACAAAATTGGTAATGTTATCAAAAAAACCTTTATATTCATGAACATCTCAGTTCATTTTTCTTAGAAAATTATATAACTGTTATCGATACAACTTGATTTTCATAGAATACCTTTTTACTGCTATCGATTTTGAAAACGAGCCTGTAAAGAAAGTTTATAAAAATATTCCCTTTAATATACTTCATACTTTCAGTACCAATTATCTTTACAAGCACCACTGTTAAAAACCGGAAAAACTACAGTCATTTTGTAAATACATAATTGAGTTCTAAATCTCGCTCGGTTTCAATTACACTTCATTTCGATTTCTAAAACATGCCCGACTATATGGCCCCTATTACGGTTTACAACTAAACTCAGTTGAGTTGTAATTTCTTAATTTTTGTATTATGGTTTACAACTTTGCTAAATTGCACAAAAAACATAACAAAAATTGGCTGTAGGAAATATCGCCCAAAGAAAAATGGCCCAAAAAAAAAATAAACGAAAAATCGCCCAAATGAAGAATTGCCCAAAAGAACATGAAAAATGACACAAAAAGTTATATATGAAAATTTGCCCAAAAGAAACGAAAAAGGGCCCAAAATAAAAATGAAAAATGACAAAAAAAAAAAAAAAACCAATTATTTCCAAAAAAAAAAAAAAAAATTTAAATTACCCAATTTGCAAAAAAGTGTTTATTATTCATATAAATTTAGTAACATAAAAATGCAAGTTTTATGTAAAAAATTGCATTGTATCTTCAACAGCTGCTCGGCAGTATGGACAGTAATACTTATTTGAGCCCTCCGCCAAACTTTGTGCACTCTTCAATAGTTAAATATTAATTAATCACTGCATAGTTATAATCAATTACTCAAAACAGAATATAGCTTTTTGCAAGGTGGCATGTCATAAAGTACAGTGTCATAGTGTCCGTGGACAAACTCGAAAGCATAGCTTCTCTGCGCAGACTTTTATAAAAAGCATTTAGGAATTCGACGTGTTGTAATAATGAATGATTTAGACAAATAGTATGTAAGATTTTGACGAAATTTTAAAAATAAAAAATGGCCTGGAAAAATGGGCTATTTTTCATATAATATTTTTGGGTGATTTTTCATTATTTAAAAAAAAATAAAATTACAAAATGTTTCATAAAAATATGCTATCGAGTTTAATCGACAACAGTTAGATGTTTTTTTATTATTCTCAAACATTTTTGTGAAAACTGAACATTAACAATTGCAAAATGAAAATCTAGTGTTATCGATAACAGTTACAAAATTTCATAAGAAAAATTAACGGATAAAAAAGCACAATTAATAAAAAAATAAATTTTTATGTATTATTATTTACGAATTGGCTCCCCAGCCTAATAAAATATTAGTATCGGGTATGTTCTAGAATTCGAATCCACTCGAAAGTGGATTACTTTTGGTGTTCCGCATTTCACATCCACATGTTTTTATTCGTTTTAAATTAGAGTAGTAAGAGGTTGGTGTAAGTAAAACGAATCGACTTTTATTCTAATGTGTTAACATTTTAAGCAAAAAAAAAAAAACAAAATTAGTTTTTCGTTTAAAATGTTATTTTCAAATTTAATCAAAAATATCTGGTTTTCATTTTTTTTTGGGAGAGCCGAAAAAAACATTCTAGACCAAACTATGGGCTAGGTATTGCACATTTTGAACTTTGTAATTTAATTAAAAAATCAGAATGGGTCTATCTGTTTTCAAAAATTTTAAGAACCATATAAAGAGCGTCTAAAATTAAGCAATATGGCATCAACATTTCAAAATCGAAAAAATGGACATACGCGGTTGCCCATGAAAACCACAGATATATCGTTACCAAAAGTCCCTAACTAACCCAAAATTTAAAATCGGCTTTTTCATTGATTTTAATGTAATTAAAGCCCATTTTTTTAACGCTTTTTATGTTATTTTCCGGCAATTTGTTTTTTAATCGTTTTAGCGATCTCAAATTAGTTTTTGGGTAATTTTTCTCGAATTTTAGTCATGTTCGCGATAAAAGCGATTTGTTCCTGTAAGTTTTCTGATTCTTTACAGCTTTAACGATTTATAATCAATAGTAGACTTTGCTATCATGCCGCTGTTAACAAATTTTTGCGAATATCCGCTAATTTAGCCATTTTTACCTAGTTTTTGCCAATCCTTATAGTTTTAGGGACTTTTAATCAATTTTATGGCTTGTTCAAGTATTTTTGCAATTGTTTTTTTTTTCCGACAAATTTGTTTTTTTAACCCATTTTGCGATTTCAAATAAATTGTAATGTTTGTTTAAAAGTTTGCATTTTTCGCGAATTTTAGCTTTGTTCGCGATAGAAGCGATTTTTTCCTGTGATTCTTTACAGCTTTCATAATTTTTAATAAATATTACCCTTTGCTACCATGCTGCGGTTAGCAAATTAGCGATCTTTAGTTCAACTAAAGTTTTTCAAACAAAAACTTCGAATACACAAACACATGCGGATTTGAGGACACCAATCAACTAATGAATTATGCGGATTCAAAAAATTCTTCGTTTTCACTTATTAATCAAATCTATTTGTACTCACTTTTATTGTACTTTGCACAATAAAACCATGATATGGTTTAAGCGTCTTTTCATAAGCATCTTGTAAATGTCTTTTTATAACTTCTGTATTCTCTTTATCATTGAAAATGTTCTCAAAGAATGTGCAAATTAATTGTAAGCCTCGCTTTAACCATAAAAGAGCATTGGCAGCAAAATTGTCCACATTTACGTTAAGTATAATTAAATCTTCTAAATATTTGTATTTAATAGGGTCCTTTTCATAAGATTTACGGATTTTCTGTAAAAAAAAGGAAATAAAATCGTATTATAAAATACTACAGCAAAGAAAGAAAAATAGAAATCTTTAAAATTTAGAACTTACTGTAATATTTCCGCTCATGTCACTAATAACGGGTGTAAATAAAGTTCCAAAGGAACCTGCAATTTATTAAAAAAAAAAACAATTGAATTAAAAAAATTTTATTTAAGACATAAAATATCTATTCATTACAGAAATTTTTTTTTAAAAATCTTGTTATTGTTATCAAAAACATGCGATTTTGGTTGAATTAAGAAATAAATTATATTTGAAAAAAAAACAAATAAACAATATTTGATATCGTTATCGATAACAAGAAATTTTTGTAAAAAATCTTGTTATTCGACCATGTTATGGATATCGAAATCACGTGAAATTGAAATCGACGAAAATTTTCAATTGAATTTTTGTAAAAATGAACGCAGCTTTTCCTGAGTTAAAAAGTAGTGGCAAAAGTGCACTTTACGAGGCATACGAAAAAAAATTAAAAAAATATGCTACCCGATTCAGAATAAAAAAAGAAATAAACCATAATTAAAATTTAAGGGGGCTGAGGCCCGTGGGGCCCTCTGGACCCAAAAAACCGCCCCGCCCACTAAGTGGAATGTGTGGTTACTCAGTGTCATTCTGCGCCATCTTTAATTTTCGTTGCCAGTATTGCTCCAATTTCAAAACATTTTGCAAAATTGATAGAGGGTACCAAGTTGGCATTTAGCTTTCGCATCGCAATAGAGAGTATCCCCCTGGCAAAAAAAAAAAAAAAAAAAAAAAATTAAAGATGGCGCAGATAGACAGTGATGAAATGCTAAAATATGTAAAAATATTTGAAATTGGATAATTAAAATAAAATAAATAGTGATGATTTGCGAAAAAAAATTAAGATGCGAAAGACCAATGCGCAGACGCATTTAAGAGTACCAATCCCTAGATTTGCAACCAATTTCTATGGCATCGCAATAGAGAGTAGCCCCATAGTTTCACGTGATTTCGATTTCCATGGCATGGCCGATTGTTTTTAATTTCTGGCAAAGAAACTATTTTTAAATATTTAATACATACGACTTATTCGTAACAAATATTCGTCATCAGAAAAATAACACATTTGTGTATATTAAAATACATTAAATCATTGCGTGGATCGAAATTCGGCGTGCGTAACGAACGCTGAGATTGATTTGTTTCTATTTTTACCGAAGAGTTCGTCGCGTTGGCAGATTTTCGTCCTTCGTTCCAGTTGTGTTCTTAGAATGACTTTTAAAAATATTTACCCCCTTATTCTTAAAAAACTAATACAGGGGGGTTACCGCGTATTTCGATTCGAAAGAAATCATTTACGGATTCGAACAATTTGTACTGTGTATTACGATTTTCGTAATCGTTCGAAACGATGACAGAGGTTGTATTTTTTAAAAAATGGGAAATTTGATGAACAATTTTTTTTCGTAATAGAGAGTGGCTTTTAAGAAAGTGATTTTTTGTTTTCAATAAAGTATGAAAAACGTCCGTTTATTCGAAACAAATATTACGAAAATCGTTATACACAGTACAAATTGTTCGAATCCGTAAATGATTTCTTTCGAATCGAAATACGTGGTAACCCCCCTGGTTTATTAAAGGTTTATGAAACGAATTTTCTTTGAAACTTTGGCCGTTAAGATTTTATTAGTAATTTTTAATTTATATTCTAAAAATTTACAACCGTATTCCAAACGAAAATTTGTATATTCCGATTATACTCCGCTCATCGAGTGAACAACTAAAATGTTAATTTAGCTTTATCACCGTTTAGTCATGAGTTTATTCAAAACACTTTTAAATCGCCCGTATAAGAAAAATTTTTATGTACATCTCTGTTTTAGTTAAATTCAATTGACAGCAGTTAATTAGGAGTTAAAAAAAAGTCTTTGATCATTCGATAATCATAGTTGATATTAAAGTGTTTTGAATTAGAAATCCTTAATCAGGGGATATGCAGTAACTAAAATTTTGTTTTGATTACGGGTGTTAATTTATACACAAATGACAAACAACATGCATTCATATTTCTTGAGATATCGTGAGCAAAAGTTGTACCCTGAGTCATGTCATCAATGCAATTTATAAATAACTACACTATTTCCTATGAATGCCTTACAAAAAAAAACCATTTTAAATTTAAGTTAACACATTCTTTTCATACATAAAAAAAATACATATTTTCATTATTTGCTTAAATGAAATACTACTGTCTTTAACTCTATATACATACATACATACATACATACGTACTTATGTAGATACATATGTATTTGCAAGTGTAAATGGTGTTAAATTATTCAGAACTTATTTTTTAAACAATTTTGTATACTTTTTTAATACTTAAATAAACAAATACTGTAGGTATTTATTGTTTAAATATATGAAGCATTTGCAAAACTATTTCTTAAAATTAATAAAACAAAACTTACGTATTACATCTACAATTTCATTTGCGGCAGCCAAAAATTGTTCCGTTTCAATTTTATCATGATCACCAGCTGGAAAACCTTTAAGATTTCCAAATTGTATGCGAGCTTCCGTCATTGTTTCTACGTTTTTTACTGGCCGTTTTTCTGCTTCTAAACTTATGCGTTTGTACTAGAAAAGCTGCTTTCCTACTGGTGTATTTTATTTTAGAGACTAAATCAATACTGGTTCAATTGAAATAAAGTTAAAATTGCTGATTTCTCGCTCGATTTTTTGCTATCTTATCATTTTATTTGTAGGTATGTAGTGTGTTCTATTTTTGTATTTGGAAGTTAAATTGTTATGCAGATTATTGTTGTGGTAATAATTTATTTTGTTGGCACTTACCAAATAGACAAAATACATGTGGAGTATTAAAAATGATGAGTTGAGGTGAACAGCTTTGGTAGTATTAATAGTACATAATATTTACAATCATTATTATCTGTTTGTTTTTGTTTTATTTGTTGTATCTCTTAGATTCGTAGAGTGTGGGGTAAACTTGTGCAGTTGTTTATTAAACATACGCATGTTTATGTAAATAATAAAACAGCGAGAGCATAGAAAGTTGGAAAAAAAACTGATAACAACGTTTCTGTGGCTTCTTTGGAAATAATTGAGTGGCATTTTTGTAAGAGTGTGTGATACGTATAGTTTTTCATTTGTGTTATTTTATATAATAACAATTTATTGATTGAAAATAGTAGTGAATAATTAGAATGATGTCTGCTATAAAAATTTGTAAAGTTGTTTTTGTTTTTTTTTTTTCAAATACATAGGTATGCAGTTAAATTTTTAATGGAATGTTTACAATTATTTTAAAAAACAAAGTGTTAAATTTCCTAAATTTTACATTTATGTAGGTATATACGATTTTAGAATTTGAAAGATATCAATTCGCTGTGTAAGCTTTATATTTTGAAAACTTTTAAAATTACTTAAATTTCAGATTATATGCATACTTAATTCCTGTGCTTATGATTCTTTAAGCAGATGTAGATTTACCTATCAAGAACTTTTATTTATTTATTTATTCACAAAAAAAAGATGAGATAAACTTTTAAACACACATAATTGATATGTTGCAAAGCGTAGATCCAACCAACTATCATACTATCATAACTATCATAATTCGCAGAATAAGGAATTATTTTCAGTAAGTTTTAGTAATTAAAATCTTTAAACGGCCAGTTTTAAGCGCAATAACAATCGTAGTTATAATAGACTTGGAAAATAGAAAAGTAATGTTTTCCTTTTGGCTTAAAGTGATACTTTTCGGTTTTTTTATCCTGATTATTTTAAGGTTGGCTTAGCAGATTTAAGGGCGTGACATTTTTGTAGTCAAGGATCCTTACAATACCGAATCTAGCGATAGTTATGTATATATTCGTAAACTACATTCTGTAATCCTTACGGCTTCTTATAAAAACTTGTCCATTAAAAAGAGAAATTTAAACATTTAAAACCTTTTTAAATCTATAAACTATTATTACAACTCCAGTTTCCTTGTATGACCATAAACACTCATAACAAATAAATAATAATCCTTTGAAAGTTTAGTTTTTGCCAACTTCAAATCAAATTCCAGAACAATATCTTCATTTACATCTTTTCCTAAGTCATACCATTCTTTAACCAAACTATTACAACATTCACGTACTTCCACAAACTTTAATGGAACTTCCAAACTCCTGATAATACTCAAAGCTTTGTCAAGATATACTTCAAACTTTGTACTCTGATAATTTTCAATATCATTTCTTAGCCAAGGATGATGAGATAAAATCACTGCCGAGTTTGCAGAAAAATAAAATGAGTCGTTTTCTTGTTGTTCCCGATAGCGTTGTAGGAATCCTTTGGCTGGATCTTTAAAGCGGGTAAAACGTGTTTTACTTTGGATTTCCGGTTTCTGTTCCACAATTCTTTCGGGCAAATGTTCTGTCTTAGTTTGCAATGTAAAAATTCGATTTATGTAATCAAAATTAGAGCCCATAACACCTTGTAAGTCATGTCCCAAATCAAATATATGACCTATTTCATGGCAAACCGCACCTAAACTTGAGGCATATACACCAGCTCTGGTTTTGCGATAGTTACTTTCATCTGGTTCTAAAACTAGATTGAGTTTTTGTTGATTATGAAAACAGTTTAATATATTTTTAAAGTCACTAGGCCAACTATAAAAGTAGGTAGTGCTAAATAATGCCAAACCTCCTGCTCCCAAAGCTGCATGACCTTTGATATGTTTTCTTATATTTTGATAGGAAAAATCTTGGGATTTTTCTACATGCTCTCCCAGATATTTGCTGCAATTTATAAAGGCAACAAACTTCAATTCCTCCTGTTTACCCCAGTTTGATTTTAAGAGTTCTTTGGCAAAATACAGCCACAAATCTTGTTCATTCAGCTGCCATATTTCTTCTTGTTTTAAATTTGAAATAAATATAAGACATTTATCACTAAAAACAAATGTAAATCTTTCTCCCACAGCTTCCTTAAGCTTTTCCGCGTATACAGTTTGAATTATTAGTAAATTTAAATCAATTATTGCTTGATTTAGCCTGACTTTTTCACACTGATTCGTCTCATCTTTGGCCAGTATTATTAATGGTTGGATTTTATATAAGGATTCCTTTTTTTGATATACTACATTTACGAATGATTCAGCTTGGCAGTATGATAATTTTAATTCAACATTTCTATTTTCGGTTCCCAAATCTATTAAAAATTTAAATCTTCCAGTGTCCTTTGATAAGCCGGTGGTTACAATATTGACATTTTCCAAAGATAATTCTATATTTTGTAATATACAACACTTGAAATTCTCCACCACACCTTTAATTAGTAATAATTGGTGTGTTATTATATCGTTATCTTGTAAATTTAATACTTTGATGAAATGTAAACAATTTCCAGATGCCATATTAAAATTATTTATCATTTATAAAGATGACATTTTCTTGTTTATATTTGTATTCTAGAGAAAGCATTTGCGTGATAACAAATACTACTATAAACAATATAATGTGAAATAGTAGTGTATATATCGATTAAGTACTAACACATAACTAACAGAATACTCTTTTTACCAACTGTGTTACAGAAAATATCTGACACGTCAATTTTCTTTAAACTAAAAATCTTGCAAAAATATCAAGCGCTACATATTTTTTAATAAATTCTATTTAAATTTATTTTAATTATTTGTCAAATTGCATCAGAATACTTTTTATATTAGTTTTGTTCGTAATAAAGTGAGTTAAATCGAAATAAAAATGGCTTTGTCTACAACTGTGCCCTGTTACACCATAATCAATTCTCCGGATTTGGAAGTGCCCAACGAAATGCAATTAAAACAAGATTTGGAAAAGGGCGATACCACTGTAAAGATTGACACTTTAAAGAAAGTGATACAGTTGTTACTGAATGGCGAGCGTTTGTCGGGATTAATAATGACCATTATTCGTTTTGTGCTGCCCGTACAAAATCACACCATTAAGAAACTGCTACTTATTTTTTGGGAAATCGTACCCAAGACATCGGCGGATGGTAAATTGTTGCAGGAAATGATTTTAGTGTGTGATGCCTATAGAAAGGTAAGTGAATATTAATAATATGTAGTACAAAATATCTTATTTATTTCTTATATTATTTCTTAGGTGAGATTTAAAATAGAAATAAGGCTTAATTATGAATGTCACCTCAGCAGTGTAACTATTTAAACATTTGTATAGCATTTTATTAAAGTACGAAGATAACAGAAGTAAAAAATATAGATTTTTCAGAGCCAGTCCTCTCATGTTCATACTGAGCATAGTTATGGCTACCCAGCAAAAACCTTGGAAGTTGTTCAAGTAGAAGGGATATATTGAATGAATTAAAAATGCCTTCCAAAATTCGAATAAAATTTAAATAAGTGAAACCATTCAACATTTATGTAGGAATTACAATTTTTCACTATAATTATGTATTCTTTTAGGATTGAGAGGAGACGAATATTATATACAATTGACTTTAATGATTGAGTTAAATTTTTTTAAATATATACATATGTAAATAGGTACATTTAATTTTAATATGTATATAAATTTGTTATATTGCGTATATCAAGGCCTATCCAATATTAGGTCTGCTTACCTCTACAACAATACAAAAAACAACAGGCATTTTGTTTGTGTAAATCTTACTACTACATAGGGAAAACAAAAGGAAATATCTAATTTATAATATACTAGCTGACCCGAAAGACGTTGTCCTGTCCAAATTAGGAAAAATGCCTGCGTTCGATTTTTAAAATCCGTTAAAAAGATACGAACATTTGAAAGAAAAATACTACAACTTTTTACTAATCTGCTCTGGATCTGGAAGATATGCTTGTTGGTCAATAATACTGCGATTTGTATTTATTTTCATTTTTTTTCGATCCTAATGTAAGTTATGTATGTTTGTTGAATGAATAGAATAAAAATTATATACATAATTCAATTTTATCAATGAAAAATTAAAATTTCCCAATTTCATTTGGAATTTTCGCAATTTCAAATTAAAATTTTCCAATTTCATTTGGAATTTTCGCAATTTCAAATTGAAATTCTCAATTTCATTTGGAATTTTCTTAATATCAAATTGAATTTCTCATTTTTAATTGGAATTTTCTCAATTTCAAATTGAAATTCTCAATATCAATTGGAATTTTCTCAATTTCAAATTGAAATTCTCAATTTCATTTGGAATTTTCTCAATTTCATCTAAAATTTTCTCATTTTTAATGAAAAATGGTGTAGTGCATTATCCGCGGAACCCATGCATTTACTACTTCTTTTGCATGTCTTTTTTTGCTGGGTAGTTACGGACAGCCTCTGGAATTGAGATTTATTTATGCATGTGTGTGAAGATAAATAAGTACTTAACTAGCGGAGACATCCGACACAATTTCTTAATAGCAACTATTTGCAGTTAACATTGCACTTAACAGTTCTACTGTAATAGAATAAAGTGTATTTAGGACGATTTTCAGGGAAATGGAACCGGTTGCACATAAGAATATAATTATTTAGAATATTCTGGTAGTGGGTTATCTGAAATAATTTCAGAAATTCAGTTTTTAAAAATTTCGTATTTTAAGGAAATTTCTGGGGAGGGTAAGTGACCATTTTAAAAAAAATATGGATTGTTACTAGCAACAGACTATATGCTCCAAGGGGTTCTCTTTAGGACACTATTAGTGGTATAGGTATCTGAAATAATTCAAAAAATTGAATTTTAAAAAAGGACTTATTTTTCATATTTTTTCAAAATGGTCACTAATCCTCCCAAGAAATTTCCGTAAAAAACGAAATTTTTCAAATCTGAATTTCTGAAATTCCAAAATTATGTCAGATATCCCACTACCATAATCCTCGAAAAAACTATATTCTTATGTGCAACAGGTTCAATTTCGTTGAAAATCGTCCTAAATACAATTTATTCTATTATAGTAGCACTGTTAAGTGCAATGCTAACTGCAAATAGTTGCTGTTCAGAAATTGTGGTGCATGTCTCCGCTAGTTAAATATGTACGTACTTAGCTTCACACACACTCGCCCTTATCTTGGTAGGCGAATTAAAAATACCCCTTATTTCACTAAGGAAAGCTCCTAAAATTAATGAATAGTTGGTGCTCAAATCAGGGACCGTAACAGTTATTCCTTTTTTCATAAAAGACAGATGAAAACAGTTATTTTTTGAGTTTTATATTTTCGATCAAACTTAACAATTATTTTTTGATTTTTTTTTTTTTTTAATAAAAATAACGGTTTTTTTTGATTTTTATTTTTTCGATCAAAAATAATACTTATTTTTTTATTTTTTTGAACAAAAATAACTGTTATTTTTTGATTTTTATATTTTCGATCAAAAATAGTAGTTATTTTTTTGAACAAAAATAGCAGTTAAATATTGATTTTTTTTTTTTCGAAAAAAAATAATAGTTATTCTCTAAAGAAATGTACGTGTTTCAATAATTAAGTTTACTTTTAATAATTATTTTAATGTGCATAAGAAATTCCAATGATAATTACACACTAAAATAAAAATATAAAGTAAACTTTATTCTTTAGAGAATAACTTTTATTTTTGCTCGAAAAAATAAAAATCAATATTTAACTGTTATTTTTGTTCAAAAAAATAAAAATCAAAAAATAACTGTTATTTTTGATCGTAAAAATAAAAATCAAAAAATAACAGTTATTTTTGTTCAAAAAAATAAAAATCAAAAAATAACTGTTAAGTTTGATCGAAAATATAAAAATCAAAATTTTAAAAATCAATATATTTTATCATGGACAAGTGCATAAGGAACAATATGGTATACTTGAATCAGTTTTTAGACATTTACTTCTATATGGTTTTTTTGTTTTAACAGCCTGTTCATGGATTTCGAACGTCATCGTTCGCATAGAAAATTACATTTAAAACAAAAACAAAATTCGAACATTTGTTTTTGTTTCAAATGTAATTTTCTATGCGAACGATTACGTTCGATATCGTTAAACAGGCAGTAAAATTCCAATATAACTATTATTCTAGTTCAAATTTTTATAAAAAACTTTTGTATAAAGCCCACTTAAATCCTAACGTGTTGGGTTGAAATTATGGTTTCTAATAGGGTTGTTGCGTATGTTTGTTTAGCGATTGCGTGTAATCAAATAAAATTGTTGGTGTTTGTCACTACTAAAAGAGTAGTTAGTTATGTATCGTAAATTAGCTTTTTGATGTTTGCTTATAAAGGCCCAAATACATTGCTCGAAATACTTATCAAGCATTGTGGTAGTATTAGGGAAAATGTGTTTGTATGTGTCACACCGACAATGCTGGGTGTTAAATCTAAAAATTTAGATATGACGGCGAATATTACGTCCAGCACACGTTCACGATGAATTCGGACGCTGGACAATCTTTTGACAAGTGTATTTGGCCCTTTAGTATTTTCGTGTTTTTGACGTTTCTAGATGTTATTAATATTGCCATTATTAGAAAGATATTCGCTTTAAATATTCGGATACATTTTAGCACATGCGAGTGTGTATTCAAAAAGCAAAAATTAGTTAATCACCATTATCGTGTTTGGCGTATTTAAGGGTGAATATGTAGTTCGAAAATGCGAAACCGAAAATATGGCGCTACCCTTGTGTTAAATTACCTGAAGTTTTTCACGCCCGGAACATAAAATTTTTTTTATGTTTTATTTCTGAAAATTGTTGGCGAAGAATAATGTAGATAGGATTTAAGCTATTATTCCTTTATAAATAATGGTTTTTAGCAAACAAAATGTGCACAATAATAAACAAATAAGTGATGTTATATTCTTAAAAAATGCTCTCGTGTTATTTCCGATGATTTACATAAGTAAATATGAAAGAAGAGACGAGAATCGATAATGAGAAACATTCGAGCCCTTTTTATATTTATTTGAAAATGGAAAATGTAAAAATCTAAATTAGCGAGTCAAAATACAAAAAGATATATTTTAATCAGAACAATTATAATAATCAGTATTGTGGTTATTTTGTTGAACTATTTATGGGTTTTAATCCAAATTTTAAGTATTTTTATAATCAGGCTTTAGTTCATCAAATTTAATTTTCATTAAATTATTTTTATGAAGAAAGGAATTTTACAACACGAAAATTAGTTAAAATTGTTATTGATAATTTTTCATTCTTGACGTGGCTGGGGCTCGAACCCCGGCCGGCAGGTTACCATGACATGTTTCGATTGCAACCACTCGATCTCCTCAGATGGATTTGCCGTCTTACACTCGCAGCCATCGACGACTGCTGACGTCAATAGTCAAACATCAATCCTTAAACCAAATTGTATTTTAACCTTTGGTAGATCGAAATTGGCTTTTCTGAATAATTATCCATTTTTAATTGATTTTACGTGTTTTTTCCTTACTTCTGCTTTCTCGTACTTTTATTATATAATATAATATATATTTATTATAATTATAATTGTAATACCTCACCTTTATGACTGTATCGAGCCCTAATAGCAACAATGATGTAACCAACAAAAATAAAATTTTACAGGAGAGTTTTTTTATTATTTTATTTCATATAAATTTTGTATGAAATTTGCCGGTTACCTCAAAATTGTTCTTGCTATAAAATCGTAACGGTGCCTTATGTGACCACGACATTTTTGGAGATGATGCAAGTGTTGCCAATAAAGTCATTTATTTATTAAAAAAAACTAAAATTGAAAATGATGTCGCTAACATCATTTTTGCTATTAGGCCTCGGTATTTATATGTAGAAATTAGGTTTTATTTTATTTAAAGTTTCTTTTCTTGTTCAGTATTGACCAAGGCGAATTCAAAACAGGTATTATCACACAACAAGTACAAACTCATACACCACAATCTTTCATTCTTGACGTGGCTGGGGCTCGAACCCCGGCCGGCAGGTTACCATGACATGTTTCGATTGCAACCACTCAATCTCCTCAGATGGATTTGCCGTCTTACACTCGCAGCCATCGACGACTGCTGACGTCAATAGTCAAACATCAATCCTTAAACCAAATTGTATTCTAACATTTGGTTGATCGAAATTTGCTTTCCTGAATGATTATCCATTTTAATTGATTTTACATGTTTTTTCCTTACTTCTGTTTTTTCGTACTTTTGTCAAGAATTTTTCTTGAAGTCCAAGTACATTTTTTTGTTTTCTTTTTTTCATTTTGTCTTTTTCTTTTCCGTTGACCTTTTTCAGCACAACTTGAAGGACAACTGTATACATAGAGCTTGTGCCTTAGCTTTTTAACAATAATTAGTATTGTGGTTATTTTGTTGAACTATTTATGGTTTTTAATCCAAATTTTTTATATTTTTAATTAGGCTTAAGTTCATGAAATTTAATTTTTCATTAAATTATTTTTATGAAGAAAGGAATTTTACAACATGAAAATTAATTTAAATTGTTATTGATAATCATGGTAACCTGCCGGCCGGGGTTCGAGCCCCAGCCACGTCAAGAATGAAAGATTATCAATAACAATTTAAATTAATTTTCATGTTGTAAAATTCCTTTCTTCATAAAAATAATTTAATGAAAAATTAAATTTCATGAACTTAAGCCTAATTAAAAATATAAAAAATACTGATTATCTTTAACTTTAAAAGAAATTTAAAAAAGTTTTGCTTCCAAAAACTGAAAGAAACAGCTATTTAATGAAATTTAAAATAAAAATGGTAATCACCATTGTAATTTTGTGGTGTTCTGAAAATTACACCGTTTTCGTGATTTCGGTTTGCTTTAGGCAATTGATAATCACACTGAAAAAAACCGAACATCAAAATATCACACGTGTGTTTTTAAAAGTAAAAGTAATTTTTGAATTCAAGTGATTTAGAGAACAACCACAATTTAAAAAATCTGTCATATTGTTGCCACAATTTTTTTTTTTTTTTTGCTTGAGAGAGCATTTTTTAATTAAATTTCTCACCAACAAAATCGAAACCCCCATTTATTAATTAAGGTGGTGTTATTCAATATCCTGAAGACGTAACACAAGGGAGTTACGAAAATTGTATTATTAAAAATTGAATCGTTGTACCTATCTGCTATATGTTGTATAAAAAAAAAACAATAGTGAACTATGTATTTTAATACAACGTACAATATTACATTAAAAAAATATACATAACGTTAGCTTAAATGCAAAAAGGCGTAACTAATAAAAAGTTCAAAATCAAGATTTTGATTGATTTTTATAAATGCCATTAAACGATATGTCTTGACGAAATTGTACACTTCTGCGTTCAAAAATAATGGATATTTTTTCAATTCAATTTATGTTTATTTCTATAATATTATCATTTTTTACATTTGACATATTTAATGTTAAGAGTTTAGGTACAATGTTCCTTTTCTTCTTAATAATAAATTTCAAGTAGTATTATTTACATGTATACATTTATAGTTTTTGTTATGTTAAAGGAAGGGAAAAAGTTTAATAAAAACCTATTTGAAACGTGGGGTATATGATAAAAAGCTTAAACTAGGGTTATTTGTGTAAAATTAAGATGAGATCAGATCATTGATGTGAATATACTGGGAGTATTGGCATCTTGTATGGAAATTTACTGTGAGTCTGTTAATTTTATCGTAAACGAGGTCAAAATTAGCAAGTGCGTGTAAACGTTGGGATAATGGATATAAAAACTTTTTGTTTTTCGTTTGTTTTACTTTTATTATATTTTTTAAAAATAACGCTTTTTTTATTAACAAAAAAAAAAAAAACAAAGGGACTTAACTAATTTAATAAATGCAAAATTGCGTAATAACCCATTTTTTCTAACAAAATATAATGAAATGGTTTTCTTTGACAATTGTTTGAAGAATTCCATGGATGACTTATCAATGCATGTTTATCTGACACGTTTTTAGTATTCATTTTAAAACGTTTTTTTTCTTCGCCTAAAATAGAAATTTACAAAGTTTTTTTTTTACTGTAAGATTTAGGAGGCTATAATTATATTAACTCAAAATTTTGTAATTTCAGGACTTACAACATCCCAACGAATTTCTGCGAGGTTCCACTCTACGTTTCTTGTGCAAACTCAAGGAGCCCGAACTTTTGGAACCTTTAATGCCTTCCATTCGAGCTTGCTTAGATCATCGTCACTCGTATGTACGTCGTAATGCAGTTCTTGCCATTTTCACAATTTACAAAAATTTTGATTGGCTGGTACCCGATGGTCCCGAATTAATAGCCAATTTCTTAGATACCCAACCAGATATGTCTTGTAAACGCAATGCTTTCCTTATGTTATTGCATGCCGACCAAGAAAGAGCTTTAAATTACTTGGCATCTTGTATTGATCAAGTAAATACTTTTAGCGATATCCTACAATTGGTCATAGTTGAGTTGATCTATAAAGTATGTCATGCCAATCCTGCAGAACGTTCACGTTTCATACGCTGTATTTATAATCTTTTGAATTCTTCATCGAATGCAGTACGTTATGAGGCTGCTGGTACATTAATAACTTTATCCTCGGCCCCAACTGCAATTAAAGCCGCTGCCGGTTGCTACATTGAACTGATTGTCAAGGAAAGTGATAACAATGTTAAATTAATTGTTTTGGATCGTTTGATTGCCATGAAAGAAAATGAAAATATGGAAAAGGTAATGCAAGATTTGGTAATGGATATTTTACGTGTCTTGGCAGCCCCCGATATAGAAGTGCGCCAAAAGACGTTGGCGTTGGCCATGGATTTGGTATCATCTAGAAATATTAACGAAATGGTGTTGGTTTTAAAGAAAGAAGTTTCCAAAACTCACAATGTTGAGCATGAAGATACTGGCAAATATCGTCAACTTTTAGTACGTACTTTACATTCTTGCTCCATTAAATTCCCTGATGTTGCTGCTAGTGTAATACCAGTATTAGTTGAATTCCTTTCGGATACAAATGAATTAGCAGCTGCTGATGTATTAATTTTTATTAGAGAAGCTATACAGAAATTTCCTTCTTTGAGAGGCTTAATTATTGGCCATTTAATAGAGGCTTTTCCTCAAATCAAATCATCTAAAATTCATCGTGCTGCCGTTTGGATTTTAGGTGAATATGTTGATGATAAAAATCAAATATTGGAGGTTATTGATGCTATTTGTCAGACTTTGGGTGAAATACCCATGGTAGAGGCTGAACAAAGACGTTTGGCTGGTGACCAAACCGAAGAAGAAGCTAACGCTGCCAACAATCCACCAGCAGCAGCACAAACTACTAATAGCAAAGTTACTTCCGATGGCACTTATGCCACTCAAAGTGCTTTCAGCTTGGCACCGTAAGAGATAATTTATTTAAGTAATTCACAATTTTGTTTATAAAATCATTTTAGTATTGCTAAAAAGGAAAAACGTCCTCCATTACGTCAATATCTTATGGATGGTGATTTTTTTATTGGCGCCGCTTTATCAGCAACTTTGACTAAGTTGGTTTTGCGGTATGCAGATTTGGAACAAGATGTGGTAAGAATATATATTGTTGATTTTTTTAACGCATTGCTGCTTTTACAATCATTGACCAGCAATTAATTTTTGTTCTCAATATAATAAGCAATATTAAATTATAAAACTTTGAATTATAAAAATTGTGTACCATAATTAGTTTTGAATAGAATTTTATAATTATCAAAAAATACTTTTTCTTGTAGCGAACCCAAAATCGTTTGACAACTCGTGGTATGCTTATCATGAGCTCTATTCTTCACTTGGGCAAATCTGGATTCCCCACTAAACCAATTACCAACGACGATACTGATCGTATTTTCATTTGCTTGCGCACTTTAAGCGAACGCACAGTCGAAGCCGTTGATATTTTCAAACGTTATTGTCGTGAAGCTTTGGGAAAAATGTTGGATGCACAATACGAAGAAGATCAACGTGTTCTCAAAGAAAAACAAAGAGCTGCTGCTAAGGTACAACCTGATGATCCTGTTGTATTCTCGCAACTCTCGAATGGACGTGAAAATCAATTGGGCGAAAATGTATTTGAATCTAGTTTGAATCAAGCCTTGGCTGGTACAAAGTCAACTAATTTAAGTGACATTACTTCACCCAACAATAAATTGAATAAGGTAACACAATTGACTGGTTTCTCTGATCCAGTTTATGCAGAGGCTTATGTTAACGTTAATCAATATGATATTGTTTTGGATGTTTTGATTGTAAATCAAACAAGTGAGTTCATGCGTTATATTTGTTTTAAAAGCCTTTTTTTATCACAGAGTTTATCTTTTAAGATGATACTTTGCAAAATTGTACTTTGGAATTGGCTACCTTGGGTGATTTAAAATTAGTAGAACGACCTCATCCCGTGGTTTTGGCTCCCCATGACTTCTGCAATATTAAGGCTAATGTCAAGGTGTCCTCTACAGAAAATGGCATTATATTTGGAAATATTGGTAAGATTGCTTTTGATGTTTTTTAAGATGTGTATTATTATTTTTCATTTATTTAATTTAAGTTTACGACACTTCAATTAACACCAATGTTGTGGTATTGAATACCATTCATATTGATATAATGGACTATATTATACCAGCTTCTTGCACAGACACTGAATTTAGACAAATGTGGCAAGATTTCGAATGGGAAAATAAGGTTGGCTTGAATTTTTTTTTTTAAATAAATTAAATGGACTTAGAATGTATGTATGTATTTTATTTTAGGTCACAGTCAATACTACATTCACTGATTTACACGAATATCTTAAACATTTGCTAAAGAGCACAAATATGAAATGCTTAACACCTGAAAAGGCTTTATCCGGCCAATGTGGTTTTATGGCTGCCAATATGTATGCAAAGTAAGTTTACGTTATGATATTTGAATATTTCATTTAAAATTAATATTGGAAATTAAAGTTCCATAAACTCTATTTGAAATATTTTTTAAATATTACCTATTTTTATTTATATTTTTTGCTAGATCTATTTTTGGTGAAAATGCTTTGGCCAATTTAAGTATTGAAAAGCCTGTTGAAGATCCAGATTCTAAAGTAACTGGTCATATAAGAATACGTGCTAAAAGCCAGGTAAGAATTTAAATAAATACTTTAAGAAAGTTATGGTACATCCTTTCATCTTAAAATTTAGTGGCAAACAACAAACATGTTGTGATATTAACGCTTGTAAATGTAACAAAGTAACGGTAGATCAAATTTATTTTATTGTTTTTGTTTCTTTATAAACGGAGATTAGCGAGTGAATATTGCGATAGCATAATTTTGTTTCTTAAGCACGTGTGATACAAATTTGTCTATCACTGCTTTACATTCTATAAAAAAAACATCAAAAATATCAAAAGATTTTGTATTCCCAAAGAAATTACTTTTTGATAACATCAAAAATATTTGAAAAAAAAACAAATATTTCAACAACATCCAAAAAAGTTTTTTTTTTTTTAAAAAATGTTATTTTCCTCATCGTTTTCTCAAGCTACAAATGTTTGATAATGATTTGAAAATTATAGCATTCTCAACAAAAGGGGAAATTATTTTCAAATTGATAAATGCATTTTCTTTCAACTTGCTTTTAAACGTTATTCTCAAATGTCGATTTTAATACAATGTGGAACATAAATAAAAATATTAAGGGTATTCACGTCACAAGTTGCACCCTTGCAAAAAAGCAAAAGTGCAAAAATATAACAACAACCACACAGACAATTAGTTGTGCGTAATACCCTTATTTTTTTTATAAATTCAAATTCATTATTTATTTAAATAAACTGTGAAATTAACATTCGGCCGTCCTCTAATTCTTGGAAAGACAAAATACATGGCTCCTTTTTGTTTTGGAAATTGTCATGGCGATTGTACAACAAACTTGTGTTTTCTTCCCTTTCCCGTTTTATTTTTGTTTACATTCTTTCACTTTTTAATTCATTTTTTACCCAAAAATATTTTAAATTTTTTAACAAGAAATCAAGGTTTTGTTAAATTTACTTCACGTAATTTGTAACTTTTCTTTCATTGTGCAACACATTTAACTTTAATGGTAATTTTTTAGTGTTTACATTTATTTATCGCTTCAGTGCTGTCAAGTTATTTTTTGATTTGAGAATAACATTTGGTAACAATTTGACATAAACTTGATAACACATTGTTTGTCAAATGTTTGTATTCAAATCATTAGCAATTTGAATTCAAATGTTACAGTCAAACAATTAAAAAAGTTTGAAGATTGTGTTTGAAGTCGAATTATAAATTCATTTCATATCAAAGGTTTGACTTCGTGTTTGTTGGGAATGTAGTTCGTATGTCGTTTTGGGATGGCGAAATCTTTATTTCTATCATTATTGGTACAAGTACTAGCCTCTAGCGTCCTTCTATATTAACAACCACTGTTAGCGTTGCTCATCGGTTACATCCTTGTAATAAGGACGACTATTGAGTTATCTCTTTGAACTTTAGTGTCTTCCTGCCATTATGACTACAGTTGCTTATGTTTAAAAACAAAGAGTTCTTTTCGTATAAAGTAGATTTAGCGATTTTTGGCTACAATGCAATTATGTTACGTGTATTGCTTAATTTGGCAATGCCATTAAAATTTAATTCGCAAAACATTTGTATTCTCTAAGGCATTTTAGCGATCGAGATTTAGCTTTAGCCAAGCGAATTACAGAATATGGCTGCTGGATGCAAATTATTCTTATTGAGAAGCATCCTGATTAACGTTTATTTTTAACTGCCTATTTCACGATGTCATTTGAACGCTTTCGTTCGCACAAATTACATGTAAAACAAACTCTCAAAAATTAATTCGCAAAACATTTGTATTCTCTAAGGAATTTTAGCGATCGAGATTAAGCTTTAGCTAAGCGAATTGCAGAATGCGGCTGCTGGATGCAAATGATTCTTTTTGAGAAGCATCCGGATAAACGTTTATCCTTTTCCTTCACTATAAAGCAGAACATGAGAAGAAAAGCAATATGTCCATGACATAGGAACTAAAATCTCAAAGTCAGTATGCGTACTCAAGCGGAGACGATTATAATTATTATAACTTATTCTCCAAACTCTTATTACAACGCTACGAACTGTCGAAACATATTTGGTATTCAAAGTAATACGACTGACTGATCATTATGCACTCGGGTTTAATGTAAAACAGACTAATACCTTTATTTTTTTAAAAAACTTATACTGTAGTAAATATACAAATACGGGGTTTCTAGATGTTTTCTTTATTTTAACTTTATATATTCGTAGTACAATTTTTCTTAAATTAATAAGCTTAAACCCACCTATACACTTGTCCAAAAACGAATGCCGCCTAAAACCAAAAAATCGACGCCATCCTTCCAAACTGTAGTATAAGTAGATCGCAACCTTTTTTTATTTTTGCCATGCCTTTGTATTCTAATGTACATACACATCATTTTTGATAATTCCATTCCATATTTTGAGCGCATCACTGATTAACGTGTTTAAGATTGCATTTAATTTTTTTCATTAGTTAAATGTATTAAAAGTAGAAGTTGAATAAAGAATATATTTTGAAGTATTGTTAAAAACAAAAGCGCAGCGTGTTTTAATTTGGTATTAAACACAACACAAAGGGTGAGTTCCAAAACATCAGTTGCAAAGCAACTCGCTTTTTTAAGTGCTTTCTACCAAGCAACCGTGAAAAATTTTACAATGTTATCTGTACCAAAGTTCACTCAAAACAATATCGATGCGTACACAATAATCAAACTAGATATAGTTAAACTCTATGATACTTTTTTGACTTTGACTGCAAAGTATTATGATGTTTAGGAACTCAGCCAAACTATCCCTAATTTTATTGCCACCCCCACTAAAAACCCCATCGGAACAATTCCACCACAATGCTGCCATCCCCATCTACTTATATTACATACAATTAAAATAAATCATTACAATACTTACCTTTTTTACGAAATTTTATTTTAATTTAAAACACAATTCATCTTTATAAAAAATAAAAAAATATTTTAAAATGCTTGTGTAATTTTTATTGAAAACTTTGTAAACATTTCTTTTATATATTTTATTTTTTTCCTTCCAGGGTATGGCTCTTAGTTTGGGGGACAAGATCAGTTCATCTCAAAAACTTTGTGTGCAAGCTTCGTAAATATGTATATAGTTTTCATTCCAAAAATGTTCCATGATCGATTTAACATTTACTAATGAGTTTATTTTCTCCTTTTAAAAATTTTTAATTTTTTCTTTATTCAGAGTGTTAATTTTAAGTATTTTTACAACTACAAGAATTATTTGTTAAAAAATGGTGTATGTAAACATACTCCGTATAATACAATTATAATAAACAAAACCATATTTACAAAACGTAATTATATAAACTAAACTAAACTAAATGGTGTTTTTAAAGCCTGAAAGAACTTACGAAAGGGTTTGCTGTCTAACAAACTATCATACTGCGCTCAAATTTTGATATTTATAATCAGTATACTCAAATTATCTAAATCATCCAAACTGACTTTGAAAATCAGTCATCGATTCGAAGAAGTAATAAACGACTGTGATTTTTATGATGCACAATTGCATGAAATAAAACAACTTCACAAAAAATCAGTAGTAGTCGTTTTGCATAGGCCTACTGATTTGACGATGCTTTTGCTTAAACTCATTTTTTTCTTACGGCAATGAATCAAAGCAAGAGTGAAATTTATTTTGTACGTTTTAATATGAAGAATTTGGTGCAATCGCCAAATGGTGACATGTAGAGCAAAACAATTCCTTAACAACTTCAAAATAGTTGATATGGAGCATAATACTGCTTTACAAATTTTTAATTTGGAAATGTACCAAGAACGCCTCATGCCTAGATAAGTTAATTGGGACCTCCTGAACACGAAAACCGCTGTCATTTTTTTTTCTAAGTAACATTTTTTAGATAACGGTACTTTTGTGTTTTTCGATATATGGTCCCACTCAAACCCTTGTCGTTTCACAAAATCCTTAATAAAAACTTTATTTTACATCCGATTTTTTTCAAATCACGCTTACATTGTTGGTAATTAAATAAACTATTTGGCTAAAAAATTGAGGTGCCATAACTCAGCCATTTCTTATCAGATAGAAATTATTTCGATCGGACTTTTCGGTTGGGCTCCACAAGGGTTTGAGTGGGACCATACATCGAAAAACAAAAAAGTACCATTATCTAAAAAACTGTACTTAGGAAAAAAAAAATTACAGCGGTTTTCGTGTTCAGGAGGTCCCAATTAACTTATCTAGGCATGTGGCGTTCTTGGTATTTTTTGGCTGTAAACCAGTGTAATGAATGCTAAATATATCACAAACCATAAAAAATTTCGCGAAACAGGTTTTGGATTTAGATAAGGTTTATTACAAAAAGTGGGCGGTAGGTCAAACCAATAATGAGATGACGATGTATATTAATGTACTTATTTATTAAACTTTTTGAATCCGATTTTTTAATTTACTAAATTTTGTATATATTAAGTTTTTACAAATCTATACATACATATATATTAAATTCTCGTGTCACGGTGTTTGTAATTGAACTCCTCCGAAACGGCTTGACCGATGTTAATGAAATTTTATATGTGTATTTGTTAGGTATAAGAATAGGTTGTAACCCTACAAGAAATTGCCGATTGAAACTAACACATACAAAACTTATAAGCTAACAGTGTGGAAGGCAAGGCCTTCCACACTTCCTTTAAAAACAACTTCGATCCGTTCCAAAAGAAGGGAGTAAGGAAGGTCACTAAAAATAAAAAGTAAATAAAACTGAACACCTTCCTTTCTCCCTTCTCAAAGAAGGGAGTAGCGAATGTGTACTGAATATTTCAAAAGGTCTTTTAAAAAGAAGTTAATACCTTCTAGAAGGCATACTTCTGAAGGCAGGATAGCATGCGAAGCGAATCTTTTAAAAAGGAGTATAGAGGCCTTCAAAAAGGCCTGCCACTTGTAGTCCTTTCAAAATTTACTGCTGGGTATATTAAAGTTCACAAGTACCCAGCGGGAAAAAGGAGTGCGGTTGCCTTCTAGAAGGCCTCTGTACCCCTTCTTAGTCTGTGTTCATACGGCTCAGGTCTTATTGACAAGATTGCTACTTTATAGGCGAGAGAGACGAGGGGAAAAGAAACGAGTACACAGATGCATGTACTGTCTTTACGTTTTGCTTTCTTATTCGTTGTTTAATTTTATTTTTGTTTTGAATATTAAATAAAACAAAATAAAAACATGCCGTCAACATGACATGATTCATTTGAACGCCAATTCATGTTCAAAGAAGAAAAAGGAAGAATCTTGTCAATAAGACATGAGCCGTATGAACTCAGACTTATGTACAAGGCCTGCACACTCCATTCAATACTCATATCTTTTTTACCACGTAGGCCTTGCGCTTTCGCTTCTTTAGCAGGTACATAAGAATGGTAACGGAATAAAAAAAAATAATTATTTTGTTTTTGCTTGTGCAAAAAAACAATACAAAAAATGTTACTCCTTCTCTACTCCCTTCTCATAGAAGCGAGTGTGGAAAGTGTATCTTCTCTTTTATACCAAAGATCCGAGGCCTTCTATAAGGCATTCTTTTGCAGTTAGATAAGAACAGTAATTGAGTTAAAATAATTTTTAAACAGGCCTTTAAAAAGGCCTGAAGTAAGAAGGTTTTCTGAGTTTTCCCGCTGGGAATGAGTGGGAAAAATGTCACACCTACACGAATGTTTACATCAGTTTTTTTATATTGCCCTTAATAAAATGATAGAAACTTCTGATGTATATACCCATCAGATGATGCATCAAATGACTGTCATTGTTTATGTTGGGAAGGTATATTTCTTATCGATAGAGGTCGTAAAATAGAGCGAAACGGGTAAAAGCTCTCCCTTCCTATATCTTCTTAAATAATCAACAGGGTTTCTTAAAATTTGGCGTGCTGATACTGTAACATCCGAAAGAAAACAGGGAATAAAAGCTCCCCCTCCCTATATATTCTTAACTAATAAACCGGATTTCTTAAAATTTGGCACGCAGACACTGTAGCATCTTCTTCCCCTCCTCTTCTTCCCTTCCCCTCCCTATATCTTCTTAACTAATCAACCGATTTTCTTGAAATCTGGCATTCAAATAGTGTAACATCTGGAAGGAACTATAGCACATATTTTTTTTTTTTTATTATTATTATTATTATTATTATTTGGGGCGTGAAATAGGACAATATGGGTAAAAGCTCCCCCTTCCTATATATTCTTAGCTCATCAACCAGTTTGCTTAAAATTTGGCATATAGACACTGTAGCTTCTGAAAGGAAATAGAGAATAGGGCAAGATGGGTAAAAGCTCCCCCTCCGTATATCTTCTTAACCAATGAACCGGTTTTCTTGAATTTGCAATGCAGATACTGCAACATCTGAAAGAAATAAGTTATACGGCAAAAAAAACCTTTGCCAGGTCAGCTAGTTATCTATATAAAAAATGTAAAATTGTAAAAAATTTAAAACATTTTAATATGTTTACTTAAGGTGCTATCAGATGGGATGTATTTTACTTATGTACTGTCACTTTTCTTACCCATATGTAATTCCGTATGTATGTCAAAATTTCCATTTTACATACGATTCATAATTTTTGGCTATCACACCTGCTTATGTTTTTCCTTATGACAAAACCTAGAAATGTAAACAAAAGCTGACTTTTGTTTACGTTTCAAAACAAACCATCTGTTTTGTTTATGTTTGCCACAGGAAAATAGAGCGTGTTCTAATCGAAAGAGTTACATATGTATTTCCACATGTATTTTACACATGCAAAGTTTCATATGTATCACACGATATGTACAACTTTGACAGATGGAAAATTTTACAGTACATATGTAAAATACATCCCGTCTGATAGCACCTTTAGCTATCGGTAAGTTGCGAAAACGGGCCTGATTTCTTCAATATTTTCTATGCACCATCAGAATTTTCATTTGTATATTTCTGTTACGAGGCTTACTTTAACTATCCTTTGGGTAGCAATGAAGTAAATTGTACAGACAATTTATACAACTATTAGATATCAGCAATATGTAATGCATTTTCTAATCCGCCACGGCCTTCGTCAGCATTCTTTGTATCTTATAACTGGATAGTGCCTTTTGTAAATTTTATGTATTTAACTTAAGGCCTTATTACGGTTTACATCTCAACTCGACTGACAACTGGTTGTGATCAGTTGTAATTTTTGTAATGTTTTTGTTCACCGCAATATAGCAAAGTTGTAAACCATCAGGCGCGGATTCAGTGGGGAGCGTGGAAGTAAGGAAATTCCCCCCCCCCCCCTAAATTATAAAAATATTTTTTTTAAATGTTCGAAATTTTTGGAAATCCCAGCAATTTTTGTTTGTTTTTTTTTTTATTAAATCTCTAACGAAATTTTCAATAAGTTTCGAAATCTTAATCCTTATATTTGTTTATAAAATATTTGCAATGAAACCATCTAGTTTACTGTTTTCAAATACTTAATTTTCCACATTCGATCCCAGCAGGTGCCATCTATATCCAAATAGTAAACGTTTGACTTGAAAATGCGTGCGGTTGAATTATTAATAAGCCTTGGTTTGAATAAGGGTAATTCCAAAGTGTTGAACGTGACAGTCGTACACTGTCTGTAACATTTTAAGCAAAAAATATTTTTTCGTTCTGTTAACCCTTAAATTAAAGCACAAAATAGTGCTTTCCTGTTATCTATGCTTAAGAAAATGGCAAATGAAGTAGCGGTTCGAACGTGAAAAAACGGAAGTAGTTTTTGGGGCCATGTATAAAAATGCGTAATTCAGCGAAACCTATCACAATTTTTTAGTCAAACTACTTTCAGAATTTTAAGTAGCAATGTTACATTGAAATGTCTTGGTTTGATTCCAAAATCTTCTGTATTTTCTTTTTTTTAAGCCAAAATCTGGGCCGATACGTGACATCTCGAACTTAAAATTTTTTCCGTAATAATTTAACTCAATAATGATCAACATTAAATAAAACTTTACTGTTAATCCGAATAACATATTTCTCTTTGAACTCTTCCTTAGATTACAGACCATGTAAGAACATTTTTTTGGATAATTTTTATCAAATATCACCTCTTTTAAGAAAGATAAATATTAAAGAAAACATACAATAAAACATTCTCACATATAAGAAATTACGTTTGCACAACTTTGGAGTCTGATTGTTCATAAGTGAACAAATTTATGGGTAAATTTATAAAATTAGTAAAATCTAAATATTTCTCTATAACAATATCGTAAAATAATCAGCTTTTAATAACTTTTAAATTTTCGGTCACGGTGGACCTTTTGACGGAAATGCCCTCAGGCAATATTTATGTATACAGTAGAATCCCGATAATTCGTAATCGCAAGGGACCGGCCATTTCTTCCGAATTATAGGGGTTTTCGATTTAGCGGGGTTTCGATTTAACGGGGTTAAAAAAAATACGCGGGGTTTTTGAATTTATTTACTAAAACAATAAAAAAAATATAAAAAACAATTGTTAAAAATAAAATATATAAAAATTATACATTAAAATTATTCATGTAATAAACTGAACTTAAGAAAATAAACCAGCACACAAGCGAAAAACCACGCAAAAATAAAATAGTGGTAAACAAAAAATCATTCTTTCCATGTTTCTGTTGTTTTTATTACAAATTAGAAGTGGTATTAAGCAAACAATTACGATTTATAAGAGGTAAAGAAGATTTTATTTGACAAAAATATTACGAATTAGCGAGGGGACCAAAATGTATGGAAATTTTACGAATTAACGAGATTTTTTCAAGGGACCGACAGTTTGTTACGAATTATCGGGAGTTACGATTTATCGGGGTACGAATTTTCGGGATTTGACTGTATATGTGTTATATGAATCAAAATTCTATTCGATAATTTTTGACGAAAGCACGGATTTGTCGGGGAAATTTCAACATACAACAAACAGCTGTTAGGGAAGAACTTATTGGCTTTGTTGTAAACGCATTTGAAGAGGCTTCAAAGGATATTGATGACGTTGATGTGTCAATTGATGTAAAGGTACTATCATCAATAGTTCTTAAAGCTTTGACAAATTTTGGTATTGACCTAAAAAATTGTGTAGGAGTTGAAACAGATGGGTGTCCTCTGATGTCAGCAGAAAATGGAGTTGTTAAAAAATCCTAGGAACCGCGACAAATGCGAAAGAAACGCCTTGCTGTTCCCATAAATCAAACAACTCAATTTCTAGAAGCAATAAAGTGCCATTAATACAAAAAGTTGTATCATTTGTTAAAGAAACGACAAAATTTAATCATCCCAAGCGAAACGCATTATGCGACTCCGCCCGACTCAATTTTACACTTTGCAACAAGTGTACATTATATAGTAGAAGCTTTGGAAAAAATATCTGAGTGGAAAGGTATTATCTCTACCATTATATTAAGGAACTCCTTAGTACTTTTGAACTTATTTGCGGAATATACATATTAAGTGTAACACATCAGCTTTGTATAATTTTACGAAAGCACGATATAGATCTTCAAAAAGGATCAAGCCTTATCAAAACTTTGATCATGTGCCTTGAAGAGAAATTAAATAAAGCCGAAGAACAATTAAAAGCGATTTTTAAAAAAGTTAAAGTTATTTGCTTCAAATCGAGGTTTCCAACGGAAAAACAAGATTTGAATGAAATAATCACTTCCAAAATGTTGAAGATTACTACCGAGTTGTAGGTTACATTCCTCTTATTGAATTTATTTTAGAAGATCTCAAAACACCTTTCCCAATGGATATCCTAAATGTATTGTACCTATCTAAACTTCTACATCAAAGTGTTATCAAGTCATATGGACAAATCCTGCATAACGAACGCTACACTCGCACGTGTTTTCTGATTGATATATAAACAGTTTTAGGCCTTTCAAAAGAGATAGCTTCAACTTGTATATAGTATTTAGTGACATTAATATGTACTTACGAATGGCATATATCGTAATTTCTTAGCAGGCATTTCGTCAGCTCATAATTGGTTTGGCGCATATGCCAAAAAGTCGGAGTGGAGAAAAACGACAAAGAAGATTTACATGAAGATTTCTCAAAATGTACCCGATAGAATTTTTTTATATTTTTACCACTGCTTCCGGTATATGTTTTGAAGAAAAATGTAAATTTTTTCGCACTTTCATGAATAAAGTTAGAATTTAATAGTATTTTTTTGAAAATGAAAAATATTGTTTTGTTGCTGCATACGTATACTTATTGCTGTGTATTGAGTAACTTGTTGTTGAGATGAATTTTTTTTATAATTTTTTTATTTGATTTTACTTTACAAAAACAGAAAAAACAGTTCTACTGTTATGAAAAGTTACATAAAAAGCCATAAATTAAACAACTTAAATAATGCAAAAGTAAAAAGAAAATTTAAAACTTTTAATATTGAGTAAATTTTTATAATAAGCTTTTATAATAAGCAAAAGGGACTTTTCGAAAGTCCATTTTATTTGCTTCCAACGAGTATGTGCGAAAATTTCCCGGAAGCATTTCCATAACTTTAAGTTTTGTTTTTTTATTTGGCATTGTTTTAAGCAAATTTAGTAAATGAAGAGGACTATGAATTTCAATATTCTTTAAGTACCGGTCAATAACACCATGGACAAAGTCCACTTCTTGAATTAAAGAATGTTCTGGTTCTGAAGACTTTTGTATTACGGCATCAATATTATTTTGTTTAAAGAACATTTTGATTGCGGTTGCGTTAATTTGATTTTTATTTTGAGGTACGCAAGAATCGCTCCATAATGTCAAAGTTTTAATTAGTGGATAATCTTTTATTAATTCATTTAAAATTTTAATTAAAGCACTAGCAATATCGTTACCACTCCGACCGCTATGAGCTTCCGTCCACAAGGCACAATAAGTAAAAGTTGGTATATTTGGCATAATAATGGTAGCTGTAAGATTGTTCATAATCAATTTTCGTTTGTAGTAAAATGTTGAAGCATTTCCCTTAGGTAGGCTAAAAGCACTTTGCATATCATAGCAAACCGTACACTTGGTTGGGTTCATTATTTTATAAAACTATTTTTCACAAATTAATTTTCTTGTTGTCATTTTATTTTGCTTTTGCTTTAATTATATTTTTTCTTACGGCAATGCAGCAAAGCAACAGTCAAATTTATTTTGTACGTTTTTGTATGAAGAATTTGCTGCAATCGCCAAACAATGGCTTGTAGAGCAAAACAGTACTAAAAAAATTTTGAAACAGTTGATATGCAGCAAAATTAATGCTTTATATCTCAGAAACCATAAAAATTTTCGCGAAACAGGTTTTTGATTTAGAAAGAGGGTATTAAAAAAATATATTCCTCATACCTAACTCATTTTTTTAAAAGTGGTCGGTAGGTCAAACCAGTAATGAGCTGACGATTTGTTGCGAAATAATTGATCACAAAGTTTTGTGACGCACGCCACAAAAAGTGGAAGCAACTTTAAAAGTTGAAGTGTGTTCCTAATTTTTAGCGAATTTCGCATCATAAGGTATACTAAGTCTAATTCCTAAAAGAAAGACGAACATAAGAGAATTCTAAAATCACTTATTCGCAGCTAAGTGAACCCTTTGTGACGCACGCCTTACAACGCACGCTACAGTTTTTCCAGTAGTATATTATTATTTTATTTATTTTAATAAAAAAAAAAATATATTTTTATGAATTGCATTTCTTAAACTAATTTCTTAACTAATGAATATTAACTTTTTTTTTAACGAAATTTATATTTTGATGAGTCTGCTGTAAGCGCTATTTTAAGCACAAAAATCACCTAAAATAATGCTAAATTCACGTATAACATTAAGAGATCAGGGGTGGGGTACGATTTGGTAAACATTATTGTATTAATGGTCATTGAAATACATATTTGTACCCACACCACAATAGTGGAGAAGGTATTATGCATTTGTGCTTATGTGTGAACACCTTAAAATATGGGTCCTGGACCCACCCTAAAGTATACCGATCGAATCACTTTCTGAGTCGATCTAACGTTGTACGTCCGGCGGCTGTCCATAAAACCTTGTGCGCAAAGTTCAGGTCGCAATTTTGGAGATAATTTGACAAAATTTAAAAATGGGCCAAATCGTATGACCACGAGGGGAGATAGGAGAAATTTCTGCCTCTCAGAAACTATCAAACCGATTTTAATTAAATTTAAAACATAGATAGATCGATATTTATATGCATACATGAGCTATGCAGTTTTTCAAATATTGGACCAAAAGGGGAGGTAGGGGCAATTTCTGCCTCTCATAAACTTTGTAACCGATTTTAATGAAATTTAAAACATAGATAGATCCATATTTATATGGCTACATAAGCATGATTCTCCATGGGTTCAGAATAGGGTGCACTCTCGTAAATGTGTTTTAAAATACTGTGGTCTAGGGTATCATATAGTCGGGCTTTACCGAATGTGCTTTCTTACTTGTTGTTAATATTAAAATGAAATTATACATCTAGTCTTATATTCCATTAAAAAAAATTAGTTTGAAACATTTTTGGTTGGTGGACTGTTTCTGGGATTTGCCCATATAGCGCCCGATTTAATGGAGCAAATAAGTTGAATTTTTAAATTCTGAAATGTTATGCCATTCAACATTTAAAAATTGAAACCAACTGAAATACAGAAACATAATTGATTTAAGTTTGGAACGAACGAGTTTTGCTACGAATTTTGAATGAAGAGTTGCTTGCTATAATACATATGGAATCGAATTAGTTCTGCAACACACTTTAGCCCACCAGGAAAATCAATCAGAAATATTTTTTCAGTGTCGTAAAGCATTAATTTGAGTTTCCCAATACTGAGAAAATAATTTTGATTCGTTCAGTATCGACTGAAAGAATTTGAAATAAAATTGCTTTCGAATCGAGAAAGTACTCGATCACGACTGCCAGAATTAGGCCCCAGACCTTTTGTTGTTGGACTTTGTGCTGTTTGTCTCAAGGGATTGAGCAGTACCAATACCATAATGGAAGGTAAAGACCACAAAGTCCAATTTAATAAGTAAAGGTATTTCCGTTTCATAATCAATATTATTATTGTCCAAGAAAAAATAAAATTGTAAGTCTTTATTTTCGCTCCAATTTTCCTCAAAGTGAGTTGTATTCTCAAATCATTTTTCGGGTCAACTCCCATATTGAATTATGTATATTTGGAACAATGTCATTTATATTTCCGACTTCCTTTTCCTTTTTTTTTTCTATTATCATTCACTTTGAAGGTTGGAATTTAAAATGTAGTTCACTTAATGCTTTCACCGAGCTAGTCTATCAGCGAGCTAGCCTATCAGCGCCGAGGTTGCGGGTTCGATTCCCGCCAGAGACTCTGGTTTCTTTCCTGCAGACAAGCATAGAGCTTCGCGGGGTTGGTTTAGAAAAAAAACTTGCTCATATGTTAAGTAGACGGGTTCTTATTTTCTGACTCCAGACCAGTGTTGCCAATTTAGCCATTTATTGGCTAGATTTAGCCACTTTTAACCTGTTTAGCCATTAAAAAATGAGTTTAGCCATTATCCATTTTTTTAGCCATTTTTCAACTTGTTTAGCCATAAAATTTTTTTTGCCGTTTTTCTTTTAAAAGAATAATTTTTATTTTATTATAAAAATGTATAAAAGTAAAATAAGCATTTTGATTAATTAAAACGCCTTTAATTTAAATCACAACTTTTAAAAATGTTGAAAATCGCTATAAACTATGACGCTGAAACATCTTTCAAAATAAAGGAACAGTATTCCACTATTTAATTTATAAAATGGATCAACACAAACATCGCTGTTTCTTTCTGGTTGTAAGTACATATTTCAATAAAGGGATGCAGGCGGTAACAAAATTGTTTTAGAAATTTCAGAATTGACTATAAAGTTGCTCTCACTTCCATGGTCTAATGCTGAAGTAGAGAGGGTGTTTAGACAAGTAAACATCGTTAAAAGTAATTTGAGAAATAGGTTACATTAAGCAGCCGTTAATTCGATTTTATCAATTAGGTAAATATTTTTACCATAACAATACAATATTTATACCACCACCACAATAGTGGAGAGAGTACTATGCGTTTGTGCTGATGTCTGTAACACCTTAAAATATTAGTCCTTAGCCCACCTTTACGTATACGGATTGACTCAGAATCACTTTCTGAGTCGAATTAACGATGTTTGTCCGGCTGGCTGGCTGTCCATGTAAACCTTGTGCGCAAAGTACAGGTCGCAGTTTAGAGATTATTTTATAAAATTTGGTGCAAAGGTTCTTATGTGGTGTAGGGTATCATAAAGTCGGGTTTAACCGACTATACTTTCTTATTTGTTTTTTATTGTAGATATGAGTGGTTCCTATAAGATGAACAATAACGACATCGAATTTTTCGATGATTTAATTTTTTAATATTAATTTATTTTAATATTAATTTACGTTTTCTTATTTAACAAATTGATCTTAACTCACAATTTCATCGTAAACAAGTTTAAATGAATTCTGTGGCATTTTGACAAAACATCCTAAGTCGAGATAAGATAGCAAAAAAGTTTTTAAAAAAATCTTGGTGAAATAATAAAATAAAACAAATTTAAAGAAAAATTTCGTTAATAATACAAAATTTAAAAAACGTAAACAAAATTGCTTCTTAAATGAAAGTTCGTATGATTTACAAAATTTTTTTCAAGTTTTTAAATTTGACTGAAGATGTTTTGTCAAAATGTTTGTTATTGAATTTTAATGTGTTTTTATTTAAAAATCTTTTAGCAATTTTTTAGCTTATTTTAAGCCATTTTTTTCCGTAAATTTAGCCATTTTTGGTCACCAAGTTTTGGCAACACTGCTCCAGACCCTCTTAATATTTTTTTATTTTTTCTTCACAATAAATCTTCAAGCTCAAGGTCACTTTTATATAAAAAATATTAAATGTGCAGGCCCTTAATTCTTCAATAGATTGGCCAAAGGAACGAGGTATGTAAACAGATTACATATTGATGCTTAAAGAATTGCGGAACAGGGCTTTGGAAGCATGTGCACTAAAGAGAAGCAAACATACATAGCAAATTATGTATGTTAAAAAAACATAATATTAAAAAAAAGCTTATGAATACGGCAGTTACTGCCGTAATCCTGCCTTGTGTTTTTTTTCGGATAAAGGGAATTATAATACATACATAATAGCTGTGTTCATTTACTAAAGTAAAGTAAATGTTAAAAGTACATGTTTAAAAATGTTTACTAGTAACAATTGTTACAAATTTTAAAAAATTTTTATTAAATGAACAGAGCTAATAACAGCATATCCAGTAATCCGAATGTCTCGTTAATCCGAATCAGGGTCTGCAATCATTATTTTGGATTTGCGAGCTGAAAAAGCTCCATTTTTTAAAAGCAGATTATTTGTTTGTTTTTCTTATTTATTTGATCACTGTATTTTAAATTTCTCTTTATATTTAAGTACGGATTTCAATAATTGTAGATTTTAAAAACAGTTCACTTCACTTTAAATCACTTCCTTTACTCCTCTGTTGATTTGAGCAACTTACAATAGCCATTGTCACACGCACAAGAGTCATTAAATCTAATCTTGTGCAGTGGTCAGCAGCTGCAATAAGAACCATTTTATTTTCAAACACACAACACTTTCACTCGAGATTTAAAAAAATTATTTTTCTGCCATCAAGTTTCCTTAAAAGTTTAGCTGCACATTCATAGTTTAAGGTAAATGCTAAAACTAAAAATAAAATTATTCTCAGTTATATTTTTCGAAATATAGTACGACAAACTAAGAAAATTAAGAACACTTTTAGGGTTTTATGTTAAAAAACTATTTAAAAAAGTATGGCTTTTTTAATACTTGTTATATGCTTATATTCTTTCTCCAATAAGGGGAGGGGGTGGGGGTGGTAGGGTGCTAATGTTTAAACAATAAATAAAAAGAACTAAAGCTACGGTCACACTTTTAACTTTTGTTAATAGTTAGGGACATTTAACATGGTCCTAACTTATATCACAAAATAAAACTAATTATACTGCTAGACAAAGTAAAAAACTTTTTTATTTAAGATGTTGTATAATAATCAAAATAAATATTGGATTTAAAGGAATTTATATTTCAGTTTCGTTTTTTCGTCAAATATTTGCCAAGTGTGACCTTAGCTTAACTGTGTTTAAAATCAGATGTTAATATTTATTAATTGACAACATGAGAAAATGACAACAACCCAGCAAAAACTTACATTGCAAAGTAATGAGTTAAAAAGCTAATATAACGACTCTTCACTACTTATACATTGGCATTTTAATTCATTATTTTAACACGGTGATGTCATTGGAGGCAAGTACTTACCACCCTCGCTTACAAATAGGGAGTTAAATAAGTCATTACCACATTCGCTTACAAATAGGGACTTAAATAACATGTCATGACTTTAAAAAAAAAATTTTTTTATTATTTTTTTTAAATTATTTTTTTTTTTCTATTTTTTCTTATTTTATTTTATTTTACTTTACTTTATGTTTTTTTTCTATTTTTTCTTATTTTATTTTACTTTGTTTTATTTTTTTTTCTGTCTCTGGCGGAATTCGATCGCGCAACCTCGGTGCTGATAGACTAGCTCACTACCAGCTAGTCTACCGGGGCAGTGTAGTTTTTGTATAAAAAAACGATGTTTTTTACTCAATTAAGAGCGTAAATATGAGATTAAATTATTGGAGGCAACTACTTACCACCCTCGCTTACAAATAGGGAGTTAAATAAGTCATTACCACATTTGCTTACAAATAGGGAGTTAAATAAGTCATTACCACATTCGCTTACAAATAGGGAGTTAAATAAGGCATTACCACATTCGCGTACAAATAGGGACTTAAATAACTTATTACTCAGATGTCACCAAAATTACAACTAACATGTCATGACTATAAAATTTCAGTACAGCATAATTTTTCATATTCAAATTTATTACAAATTGTTTTTTATTTATAATAAAAAAAAAAACAAATTGTAAGAACAAATATTTTAAATCAATTTGTATTAGATTTGAAAAAACTTCAACCGTAGATGCATTTTATTACGAATGAATTATAAATTTCGTTAATCAACTCATACACAAGTACTTAGGTATCAGATTATATGTCAGCCATTACCAAAGTACTTCTATGTAATGCAGATGGTATGAAGTAGTCATTGAAAAGTAAGTTGTTCAGTAATGGCAAGTCATTACCAAGTTTTTGCTGGGAATAAGTAAAAGAAGATATTATAAGAAATATAGAAACTTTCTAGTCGTCAAAATTTGAGCTCCTTTAATTAGACCCACAAGACCATATATGTATGAGGGTGTTATGCGTTTGATGAGTGTAACACATAAAACAACTTTTTGAATCGAACTAATGGCTGTTCGTGTGGCTGGCCATTGTCTGTCCATGTCAACCCTATGTGCAAAGTAAAGGTCGCAATCTTGGAGATATGCAATTGGGTAAAATTTGGTACATATACTCTAACTGTCAAAAGTACGAAGCTTATTAATAAAATAGTTGAAGTGGTAAAACTTCACGTAGCCATCGTAAGCCATCGTAACGGTATATCTCGAAAACTAAAGCTAACCAGAAAAAACGGCTAGCACCACTGGATTCAGCGACCCCGAATTAGGTTAAAAATCTTTCGTTCGTATCATACTAAAATATTAAACTGCAAATACTTTAATCTATCTATACAATATATAATTTCTTAGTATGTCAGGATGTTTGCATGTATGTCCTATTCTTTCCGCAACTTTCTGAAGCCATCTGATGACATAGGAAGCTGAAATTTGGAACACTTGAACTACTTTCTCTGCGGAAGATCGTAACGAAGCCATATTTTTTATTTTCGGCTTTTCAACTAGTATAACTATAAAGATCTGATAGAAAATATGTTTTTTTTTTTTATAATATGGGGAACTTTGGGCCCCACCCGGCACGGCTAGGCACTGTCGGATTGACCTGAAAAATTAGATCATGATTTCTTACACCAAACCTCATATTTTAAGCAGCGCAAACAATTAAATTAAAAAAAAAAAATTGCGACCAGTCTAATATGTACGTACTACATCCGTCATCCATGCAGAATTACAATTACCTGGTAATCCTACAATTAGTGTATGCCTATCGTGAGTAGTATCGATAGTCAATCGCTGAAGCGTAAGTTGCCAGTAGAGCAAAAGTAGCCGATAGATTTACTATTGATATTTTTATTAAGAAAATCAAAAAACCGAGTGAATTTTTAAGACATCTTCAAAAGCCTATAAATGTTATTATTTTAATTAATTAAAATACCAATTGTTTTTAAGCTCAAGTAGCTGTTAAGTTTGCTAAGTAAAATTCAAATATTCAATAGATTTTCTTAAGAAAATTCAAGTTGCCGTTCAATTGTTTATACAAATATTTAGTATTAGAAGTAAAAAATTGGAGTAGACGATAAATTGTTCATATAAAATTAAGGTAGCCTTAAATTTTTTCAAGGAAATCCAAATAAACGAGCCAAATTTTAAGATTACTTTAAATAGCCGATAAGTTTTTTTATAAAAAATTTAAAATGCCCATTAAAGTTCTGAATCAAAACAGCAGACATATTTTTAAAATTTAAGTAGCTATTAATTTTTCTAAGGAAAATTCAAGTAGCGATAAATTTTCTTTAGAAAATTCCAGAAGCTGTATAATTGTCTATAAAAAATTTTTGTAGCCGGTAATTTCTCTTTGAAATTAAGTAATTTTTTCTTCTTTGAAATTTAGGTATTAAGTTAGCTAATTAAAGATCATGTAGCCAATGAATTTTCTTAAGGCAAATCAATTGTCTATAACAAATAAAAGTAGCCAGCTATTTTTCTTTGAAAAATATTTGGTTGCGGATATGTTTTTTATAGAAAACTGAAGTAAACGATAAATGTTTTATAAAAACGATAAATTTTTTCTATAAAATTAAATTAGCTAATATGTTTTTTCAAGGAAATTCAAATAACCGAGTTCAAGTAGCCGAACATTTTTTAGAAAATTAAAGTAGCTCATAAATGTTCTGAAGAAAATTAATAACGCAGATTTTTTTTTTTTGAAAATTCAAGTAGATAGCCAGCCATAAAGCTTGCAAAAAGTAGCCTATAAATTTTCTTAAGTAAATTCAAGTAACCGTTCAATTGTCTAAAAAAATTTAATTAGCTGGTATTTTTCTATGAAATTAAGTAATTTTTTTTCTTTGAAGTTTAGCTTTTAAGTAAGATAAAGAAAATTCATTTAGCCGATAAATTTTCTTCTAAAAATTCAAGTAGCCATACAATTGTTTATAAAAAATGTATGTAGCCAGGAATTTTTCTTTGAAAAATATTTGGTTGCGGATATGTTTTTTCTAGCAAACTGAAGTAAACGATAAATTTTCTTAAAAAAATCGATAAATTTTAAGTTTGCCAATATATTTTTTCAAGTAAATTTAAATAACCGAGTAAATCAAGGCGAATTGACTACAGGTGGCATCTGATTTTTAAGTTCGAGCTAATTTGTTTTGATTTGCTATAGTTTTGTTAAGAATGATTGACATTTCGAGCTGTAAGCACTAACAATGCAATGAAAAAAACCTTATGTTGTTTGTGTTGTTTTTGGATTGTTGTAGTTCCGACACCACCTGTAGTTGAATTCGCCTTGCGAGTAAATCAAATTTCATCAAATTCGATAGAAAATTCATTAGCTACTTTAATTTTTCTAAGGAAAATTTATGGTTTACTTAGATGGCTCAAAATCACCAAGGTATTGCTAGCAATTTAATATATTAAATCTTGACTTTATTGAAAAAAGAAAATTTATAAATTACTACAACTAATCTGTTTTATGTGTACATCAAACAATAAAGAAGTAATTTTTAAACTAAATCAAAATACATGCGGAGAAAGTCATTTCGGGAACGCGCTCTAACTACGATCTTTAAAAACAAGTCCAAGATATTAATGAACAATTAAAGGTATTTAACACCAGTCATTACTAAATACACCGTAATTATTACACAAAAACTAGTTTTGAAAAGGATACTAAAACATTATTTATTTCTTATTATAAAAATGCAGAAATAGTTTGTCCGATAGTGCACAAGTCATTTCAGTGAACGCACCAATAATCAAAAAAGAATTATTTTAAGTGAACATAGCCATCAGGTGTTAAACTGCAGTAGAAGAAGAAAACAATAAAAAAGCCAACTGACAATGCATTTATCGTCAAATAAGTTATATTAAAGTGGTAAGTATCTTTTAATTCATTATTCGTAGAGCGTACATCAATAGTCCGTCATTTCGTGAACGTCTTTATTAAATGTAATTATTGATGAAATTCTTTTTTACGACAAGAAATATTAAAGAAGCCGTAATATTTTACTATTGACAAAGTCAGGTCGCATTTAAACTAGCCGCTGTATAAGCAAGTCGCGCATTTCGGGAACGTTTCCGTATATTATGGCACGTTCCCGAAATGACTGTTGCGTTCTCGGAATGAAAATTATTGTTTCCTAGGGCGACTCCCTTACAAATTTTTATGGATAAGATGACTGAACAACAGAATGAGCTTAAATGGCAACATCTCTTCGTCAGCAGAATAAACCAAAAAGAAAAAAAAGGAAAATATTATTATTTTGATGATTTTGTTTGTTTTTGTTTTGTATTTTTTAATATTTTTTTGTTAACTTTTCTTCAAAATAAATAACTTTAATATTTAAAACGTTGCTTACAATTCAAATATTTCATTACTTATACCTTATGATATCAATATCATCATTTCGGTAACAGTTTTGACATTCCGGGAACGATTTATCATGTCCGGGAACATTAATATTTTTTAATAAAAAACGCATAAATTGAGCTTTTTTTAAAAAATACATAGTTTACACAACTTTTATTCTGTTCATGTAACGTTAATTCGATCATAAGAGTTTTTAATATTTTGATTTTACAAAAAATTTTATGCACGATAATAGCAATTTCTTTAATTTTTTGGCGTATTTTGCTTGAAAAGGATTTTGTATGTATTGTTTTTACTTATGTTTATATAATATAGATTCATAATAAACCCGTATTATTAAACGATGCTTAAGTTATGTACTTTGTGTTGCTTTTGTTAATTTAGTCAAACTTAGAAAAACGTTCCCGAAATGATGGTTTTCGGAAAGATATTCACTAAAAAGCAGTTTTATAAAAAAAGTTTAGAATTTTGTGCGCCGCCCTGTCAAAGTTTATTAATATAAAAATTTTGCAAAAGTATAAACTTAGAGCCATCATTATATCATCATTATTATCAAAGAAAATTAACAGGTTACTTAAATTTTCTAAAGACAATTTAAAGGCTACTTGAGTTGTCTTTAGCAAACTTAATAGCTAGTTGAAAAAATCTGCTTTATTTATTTTCTTTGGAGCATTTAAGGCTACTTTAATTTTCTGTAGACAAATTTTCGGCTACTTAAAAGTTTCTTAAAAAAAAACTGCAGTTGTTTTGTATAGCAAATTTCAGAAGCTGATAAATTTTATTCACAATGTATGAGATGTTAAAAAACTATTTTAAATCTATGATGATCCTGAAATAAGTTTAAGTAGATAACTATTCCCATCAGGGCTGCCAGATAAATCTGTGAGGAAATCGTCAATTTCCTGAGAAAAACAGCCAATCCCACGATGTCTTAACTAAAAATTTAGTTTTTTTTTAAATAATTTTTGTTCGATTTTTATAAAAAAAAAACATTCAAACAAAACATAATTACTTCATACCCAGCTAGCATTTTCAATCGTGTAAAATATACTGGGAGACTCATAATCAGCGTCTTTGATTGTCGATGACCGCGTTTTTAAATCGTAGAAGATTCCTCATACGGAAAAACTGTAAGACGACTGAGATTCTTCCATAGCACAGCGAAATACGCTTCTTCAATCGTTGTGGGAATCGTTTAAGACGTGGGTAAAGATTATCTAAAGAGTCTTTCATGTCAAGAATCGTATGAGACTCATGTAGATACTATCTTGCAACTCGCGAATTGTTCGCCTTATAATTATTGAAAATATGATTTATACAGAGAGTCGTAAAAGGTCCATTCGTTGATGGTTTGACGAAAGATAAACAAAGTGTAATATTATTGTTTTTGTACTTTGAAAATAATTATTTAAAGATTTACTTAAGACTTGAATATTACAACTGTACCTAAACAAAAGCGGCACGCGTTTTCTATATTTTGAATAGAGCGGCCTCAACGCTTTGCAACTGGAAAATCCGATTTTGACAGCTGGTTTAATAGTGTAGTTTGCCGCTATTGTTAATTAATAATGTCAATTTAGCTATTTTTTGGTCAATCTAGCGTTTTTATCTCTATTTTTATTTATAGTTTGTGGGTTTTATTAAACAAGAAAGATATCCATTGCTTATGAATGACATATCATATCATATCATATCCGCCTTCCGCTCTTGTTTAGGTACGGCTGTTAAACATTCCAAGATTAAAAAACGAACGTGTTAGAAAATTTAATGTGTTATTCAGGGGTCTAATCACCGCATACGATATCGAGCAAAATTGATCGAAATTATTTATTTTGGTATCATGAAACTCGATATAGAATGAAATGTATTGAATTTGAAATACTAGCATTCGATATCGAGTAACTCGACATTTCATTTATCGAGTTTTCAATTTGATACTTCAGTGTCTATCGTATGAAAAAAATTCGATAGTGATTAGACCCCAGGCTTTGTAGATAGAAAAAAATCAGCAAATCGGCACTTTGCTAATTTCGGAACAAAAAATCGTCAAAATGACGATAAATCGTCAAATCTGGAAGCCTTGATTCCAATATGTTTTTTTTTTTGTTCAACTAAAAAACAACAGTGTTATGTACTTATATCTGTTTAATTATAATGCAAATATAAACCCCATTGAAACTGCGATTTTGTTATAACACCCTTTAAAAATTAACACTAACGCACTTTTTCTACCGGAAATATTTATTTCAGTAAATATCCTTTCTATTTAAAGTACTTTTATCCTTAAATAATTTAATTTTATGTTGATTGTAAATTATATTTGTTTCCCATTCTAAACTGGTAGGGCCTTGTTTGAATCTTTTGTTTGTGGAAGCGAGTGTCACTAACAAACAAATGCATTACACTATTTCCTCTTTCCCTTGACAACATAACATAGATGTTTCCCTTTTGGGCTCTTGTTCATTAGAAGCCTTTAAAGTGGTCTTCGTTGAGGGTGTAAAATTTGTAATTTAAACCAACATAATTTTAAGTATTTGTAGTACTCGATTTTTTATTTTATTTATTTTTTGTTTTGTTTTGTTTGTTTTCTTTAAAATCGGCTTATGAACAGGGTAACGAGGTGATATGTATGTCTTCTTTTTTGTCTATATACTTTTTTCAACTTTTTAAAACAAACAGAGTTTGGTTCATTTTTAAAAGAATAAAAAAATGCAATACTTTTAGTGATAAAATTCTTTATTTTAAAAAATATATCTTTTACGGTTTTTCATTATTTTAGCACCTTTTGCTACTAATAACATAAATATTAGAACCATGTTCTACATATACATACATACTATATGTATGTATATTTTTAAATCAATATATCAATGTTATTTTCGAAAAATAGTTAAAATAACAAAATATTTTTGTTTAACAAATTTGTGATAGAAATCTTTAAAAATTTCAAAACTGTTCGAAATCACCAAATAAAAAAGTATTTAAGTCTGGGGTTTTTACTCTATGAAAGTTTTCTTTTAGAAAGTCTGTGCCGTTGTTCTGTAACTCTCGCGTCGAGAATGTTTTCGATTGAAATGTGTGAAATTAAACAAAAATGCCATAAATTGAAATAAACAGCTGTTTTTCTCACTTAAATGTGTCTGTAACTTTTTTTGGCGACTACAAGCTGTCAGGTAAGGAAATTACTCGCCAATTTACAGAAAAAGTTTGTCTGTAACGTTTTGGTGAGAAAAGTTCCCGCTTTGAACTGTCAAATAAACTCACGAATAAAAATGGGGCGAGAAAAAATTTTAAAACTAAAAAGCAATAAAAATGCAAAGAATAATAATAATAATAATATTTTGTTCTTGGCACATTTTTCATTGTTTTACTATTTTGCTTTTAACATTTTAATAAAATTATTAGTATTGTGGTTATTTTATTGAACTATTTATGGTTTTTAATCCAAATTTTTAATATTTTTAATTAGGCTTAAGTTCATTAAATTTAATTTTCATTAAATTATTTTTATGAAGAAAGGAATTTTACAACATGAAAATTAATTAAAATTTATTGATAATTTTTCATTCTTGACTCAATCTGGGCTCGAACTCAGGTGTTTACGGACAGGTTACCCTGACATGTTTCGATTGCAACCACTCAATCTCCTCAGAGATGTTGCAATCGAAACATGTCAGGGTAACTGTGATTTTTGTCGCATTTTTATGAATTTTTAAAGAACAAAAAATTTGTTTTTCTTCAAAAATTCAACCATTTCTCTGAAACTACAGGACAAATTTAAAAACAATGTAAGGATTTTGTTGTTAACTGAATAATTTCAACCGTTTTCAAGTTATTCCAATATAGGTATGTTGTGAAAGTGCCTTAATTATATCTCGAAAAGTTGAGCTGATAGAAAAAAAATGGATATCAGATTTGAAACAGCGCACAGAGGGGATTAATTCAAAAATAAAGTTAGTTTTTCGTATAAGTATTTGGTACCATATAAAAGTAGATAAAATTCAACACGAATACCTGTAAAAATTGTGGATCTCAGTTGTTAATTTTTTTTGGTATACGCTGCCAAGTTGAATAATATTTTATAATTTGGAAATATTTGTTAAAAAGTATAAATCAATATATTTTAATTACGATTTGAGAGAATTGTTTCTTAGAAAACACTACTTTTTAAATGGATCCATCAACTTCAGGTATTTAACTCATTTATTAATACATTTTTGTAAAGAAAAATATTGAGGAAGTATTTTTAATTTTTTTTTTAAATTGGTCAAAAAAATGAGTTTTTTTTAGGAAAGGAAATGTTGATTTTCAAAATATTTGTGGGAATACTTGGGCAAAACTTTATATATATTCTTAAAATATGGTATTTCAACTTGCATAATAATAAAAAAAAATCTTGCCCGTTTTTGTCCCATTAACTTGGTTTTTCTGTTTTGTTTCGTTTAAATGATTACACTACGACACAAAATTTTTTGTTCAATTTTGCTCTTTTCAAGTTATTTTTTTAAACCAATGATTAAAAAATATTGATGTTTTATTAAATGCGACATTAGATTTTTTTATTATGATCATTTTGCGCCCAACAATAAATAGATTGGTACAAAAATGAAAAAGCTACAGACGATTTAGTAAATTATGATAAAAACTACATAATTTAAATTTACTACAAACAGCACTTGATTTGCTTATTCTGCTAAATATTTCCGATGTTGATGATGATAACATGAGGATTATGATATTGATGAAGGTGAAGATAATTATGAAGATGATTTTTAATTCCATATTTAAGCAATGAATGTTCCTTGTTACAAAAGAAAAAAAAAAGTTCGAAAAAAATAAAATTGATTTTTTTTTAAGTTTTTAGTTTATTTAATAAAACAAAATAAAAATTCCACTAAAATTTAACAACAAAAGTTTTTTTTTATTAATCAATATACACAAAATCCAAAAAAAATTGTTGTCATAAATTACAGGCTTCCCTGAATTTATCTTCGTTTTGCATATGTTTCACCCCACTGTGCAGCGACCTAAAATTAGTAAAAATTTGCAATCAAATTCCAGACCGCAGAATGTCCGATCCGCAGAATGTCCGTTAAGCTGCCAAAAATTTTTCTATAAAAATTAAGTAGCCAATAAATTTTTTTGTACAAAATTCAGATATTAGAAATTTTTTTTATAGAAAATTCAATAGGTGAAAATTATGTATTTATAAAAAATTCAAGTAGCCAATGAATTTTTAAAGAAAATTCAAAAAGAAGAAAAAAAAATTCAAGTTTCTTAAAAATTTGGTATAGAAAACTTAAGTAGTTAGTAAATGTTTGATACAAATTCAAAGAACCCTTCAAATTTGTTGGAGAAAATCCTAGTAGACGATAAGTTTTTCAGAGAAAACAGTATAGTTTAAAGTCCCCGAAACTAAGAACGCTGACTCCATCCGTCTGACTGGTTGTCTGTCCATGAAAACCTTGTGCGCAAAGGCCTCCATACAAATTTCATTCCGGATTAGAGCCTGTGTGCCTATTATCTATCTTATTATGTTGGTTTTAAGATAAAATTTGGTCTGAAAATAATATTGCAACATAAACCATCTTTCAAAATTTTTTAGAAATCGGTCCAGTTATGGCTTCTGAAGCTATTTTCAGCTTTCCTTTCCTATAAATTATGGTATTGATATAAAATTTTGCGAAGATGGCAAAGTTTTGAACTGGTAGGTCCAGAACTAGCCATAGGACCAATAATTTGCAATTTGGTGAACTCATGAATTATATACGTAAAAACTAAAAGTACTCGCTACAATTAATGTCAAATTAATGTCAGAGTGCCCCGGTAGGCTAGCTAGTAGTGAGCTAGTCTATCAACCCCGGGGTTGCGGGTTCGATTCCCGCCAGAGACTCTGGTTTCTTTCCTGCAGACAAGCGTCAAGCTTCGCGGGGATTAGCATAGGGAATTACAAAATTAAAAAAAAAAAAAATACAAAATAATTTTGTAGTGACGCGTTGATATTAAACATAGTTAGGGAAAACTAAAAAATAAGCTGGAAAAATCTAAAAATTTATCCTATTCAGTCGTTTTAAATTAATAAATCTTATCAGCAACCATCAAGTTAAGTTAAATGTTGTAGTACTAATTATTTGAGGAAAGGCTTTTTCTTCAATTGTTTATATTGGAAATGCAAAAAAAATAAGTAAGAAAGTCGGTGAAGCTCGACCAATTGTTAGCCTATACCACAGTATATAAAACAAATTTTTGGTATTGTATCCTATTTGGAGCTGATAGTCAATCATGGATCCGGCAAAACAAAATTATTTTCTGAGATTAGGATTCATAAAAGAGTTCTTCGTACCGAATAGTATCTAAATATCAACATCTATATTTCTTCATCTTAAAGCGATTTTTGAGATGGGCCATACCAGTAAAAATGTTGCCGTGACATAGTAACAAGTATAACAATAATCGTCGCCAAATTTTTTATTAATACTAACATTTATAGGGAAGTTATGACACTAAAAGCTATTGTCGGGAGAGGTATTTGTGTGGGAGCTACGGAAAAATACTGACCGAGATTAAACAAATTTGGTAAAAAAAAAATTTTGTTTTAATTCATTTACCCCCAATTTCACCACGTTCAGTTCTTAGTTTTAACTGAACTTGGTGAAATTGGGCGTTAATGTTGTAAATTCCTTCCTTTGCTATAAATGCGTGAAAAAAATCATGCTTATTAATTAATTAATAAATACTTTGAGGGGAGCGGGGGTAACCATCTTCCCCTCTTATAGCATTTAGATTTTCTTGAAACTTGCAGTTTGTTCTAAGAGTAACTCACATAAAATTTAGTGTACCTCACTATTGTAGTTCTGCACAAAGTATATTTATACCAAGTACATGCAAGTGATCAGCTGTTCAGTTGTTTTACTTTTGATATTGTCAAAATTTGCTTACATTTTAGTGCGCCATGATTTTTTTTTTTTTTTGTTTTCTTTTTGTTTGGCTGTTTGACAGTCTCAAATGGTTTTACGCATACAAAATGAATGTTGTTTTTTTTATTGTTGATTTGTTGTAGACTTGCATGAACTTGGTATAAATATACTTTGGTTCTGCAGATATAAAAAAATAATAATTACTTTGCATAGGGCCTACTCGTCTCACACCTTCTATATCTCCAAGATTTTTTTTCAAACATTCAGTGTGTTCTAAAGGTATGTTCAGACCTAACAAATATTTGACGATAAAAACCAAAAAGAAGCGTGACCAGTAAATTGATCAAACTTAAGCTTTATTTTAATTAATTTCTATTTATTTACTAAACTTTATTCCTAAGATGATAATTGAATAATGTAATTTAGAAACTGTTAAATAATGTTTGCTCTAGTCAAACGTTTTGCAAAAGCAAACAATTATTTAAGAACACTAGAGGTTACGTGTAGGACGTCAAATATTTGATAGGTGTGAACATAGCTTAAGACTGACTAATTTAAAATTCAGTGCGCCTCACTGTTGTAGTCCTGCAGAAATAGGAAAAATAACAACAACTTTTTATGGGGTAAACCCGTCTTCCCCTCCTATACTTCCAAGATGTTGTTGAAACATTTCGTTTTTTCCAAGAGCTACCCACGTCAAACTTAGTGAGCCTCACTATTGTAGTTGTAGAGATATAAATTGGTCCGCGAAAAAGGGCTTTTAGCCCGCATCAAGCGCATCTTTAAAAAGTACTGCTTGATGGTGATTTTGGGCCGGTTGCGTCATCGGTCATATCAGTATATGCAAGGAAAACTTAATGGTACTGGTTTAAGGGCTGATTTTTGCTCCTAGCCTACGGAGTTATTTGGCTCGCTGGCAATCCTTTATGTTCTGTTGTTAGCTAACCGAAGCCACTATTGCAGTGGAGGATAAATAGTCATCTACTAAATTGGCACCTATGGTGTCAATACAAGTAGGGTTATATACGCATTATTTTACTTAGTTTAAAAACATCTATCTATTTGATGTGGGAGTTGACTGACATTTATAATTACTCGAAATTTTTCCATGCCCAAAAACGTAGCAAATATTTTTTTTTGCATTTTTGGGAATTTTTTGAAAAAAAAAGTATGGAAAATAAACGCTGTTCTTAAGCATAAATTGCATTTTTAAATAAATTTAAAGAGCTAAGTTGTTTTTATCGTAATCAAAATTGAGAAGATTGATCAAAAAGATGTGTATTTGAAGAGTAGTTTAAAACTTTATAAAAAAAATCTCAATTATTTAGTCCTCGCAGACAATATTTAGGTGATAAAGTTTTGCAAAATTGAACAGATTTATTACACTACGTGACAATTTTTTGACCAAATGAATTTGACGCCTAATCTTTATGTAAAATTTTCCGCTGAATCCGAATATGAAGTCAGAATTGTCAAAAGTAGAACAGTTTTTAAGATATTCCAAAATAACCGTTATTTGTGTTTTTAAAAAAGATGCTGTGACTGAAATGCAATTATCCAAAAAATAAAATTTTAGCCTGATCGGTGCAAAAATGACAAAGTTACAGAAGATTAATTGAATTAACCCACACCAAATAAATATAATGAGCTAAATTTTTAGTAAAATTAAATATTCAAAATTGCTTAAAAATATTGAATTTCTATGTGGGTTAATTTGCTAAATCTTCTGTAGCTTTGTCATTTTTGTACCAATCTATGTCTTGTTGGGCGCAAAATGTTCATATTAAAATAATCTTATGTCGCCAGCAATAAAACAGTAGGATTTTTAAATCATTGGTTTAAAAAAAATAAATTGAAAAGAGCAAAATTGAACAAAATCATAAAATTTTCAATGAAGCTTGAACTTTTATCCCCTGTAACTCTGTCATTTCTTCTCCAATCTTCACAAGCAATTCATGGTTATTTTAGAAATTTTATAACCTTTCACTAGAAAGAAAGAATTACATAAACCCTTTAAAATGTTTGAAGATATTTGCATTTCAGTCACATCATCTTTTTTAAAAACACAAATAACGGTTATTTTGGAATATCTCAAAAACTGTTCTACTTTTGACAATTCTGACCTCATATTCAGCGGATTCGCCGCAAAATTTTACATAAAGATTAGCTGTCAGATTCACTTGGTCACGACTTTGTTGAAATTTTGTCACGTAGTGTTATCAAAGTTTTTCTTGGAATTCAAAAAATTATTAACAAGGTTTCGTTCAAATGTGTTCAATTCTCATTTCATACTATTGATAAACTGAAATTTATTGTTAATGGGATAAGCTATTCCCATGCGCATTTCACTGGTTGTTTAGGCCAGATCGCCAGGAAACTTCATCCAAAGATTTTACAAAAACTTAAGTTATTATACAAATAAAACTGTTAAGCGAATAAGAATTATAATTCCCAGTTTTACTTGTAACAATATCAAAGCTTAAACAAAAACAACAACAATATATAGTTAGTTTATCTTTTCTTACAGTCCCGACTACAATTGGTTGATTTTTTGTCAACTCTAAATGCAGTTGTAAGTGGTTAAAGAAAAAACAAAATTACAAATTACTTTATTTTATTTTGCCAGTTCACTTTTATTTACACTGCCACATGCATATTAGTTATCAAAGTTTTTCTTGGGATTCAAGGAAAGAAAAAACACTTTTTTTAACTTAAACTGTGTCTTATGGGACACCCCACCAAATAAAACATGTACAAAAAACCAAAAAAGACAAAAAAAAATTTTTTTTTCTGCAGTATGTATTTATTAAGAAGACAATAAATAAGTACATATAAAAAAATTTTTTTTAAGAAACGCTTTTCTTAAAAAAGAACATTTAAAAAAAATTTTGCCACCCCCCCTAGATTTTATCCTGGCTACGCCCATGTATTCGTGTATTGTCATCGGGAATATGTATGCCTGTAAAGTTTGCATTGAGTAAAAGGCAGTCAAAAAAGCATTTTACCAAAAAAAAAATTTTGTCCCCCCATAGATTTTATCCTGGCTACGCCCATGTATTCGTGTATTGTCATCGGGAATATGTATGCCTGCAAAGTTTCATCCATTTGCATTGAGTATAAGGCGGTTAAATTAACGTTACAAGATTTGATTTTCCGAAGTGAAGCTAAAGAAAAGGTTTTAATTAAAAACCTGTTTTGTCTTTGGTTGGTTTGGGTTCAGCCTTACACAACACTTATATTTTTTTTATTTTTTACAATGGCCCAAACATTTTTATTGAAAAACCAATTTTTCACTACAGATATACCAGCAGTTAGTAAAATAAGTCAAATGCCTATTCATAAAAATACTTTAATTTAATAAAGCTTTACAAAACAAATTTTGTATCAAAGTTTTCCTTAATTAACTTTTGTTAAATTTAAGAATGGTTTATGAATACGGAGGAAAGACTTCGGAGAGAAACTCCCAAAATTTTGTATAAACATTTTCCTTATTAAGCGTTTGTTAAATTTAGCCATCGTTTATGAATACGGGGAAAATACTTCTGAGGGCATACTCAGTTATTCTAAGTCGATTTAGTCATGTCCGTCTGTCCGCCTGTTTAAATCACACTCACTTTTAAACGATTCAAAAGATACAAACTTGAAAATGAAATACAGTACAATCGGTTCAGTAAGAAAAAAAGTAATGAACCCTTGACAGCAATGGCTTTTACGACAGCTAATATGTCATGACATTTTGTGCTGGTAGGCCCAAAATAAACCACAGATGCCATATACATAAACCCCTATCCTAAAATCTCATATAAATGAAGATATCTAAGAAATATTTGGCACAAAGAACTTTTACATGAATCTTAACCGCACGACATAATTTTGTTTAGACGGGTCCATGATTGCGCATGGATCCCAAATATGGTACACTTGCAAACATTGTTTTTATATACTCTGGTGTAGGGTATCATATGGTAGCGCTTCACCGACTATACTTTCTTACTTGTTGTTTATGCCCTTGTGAATAGCAGGGTCCGTAACTGTTATGACTTTTTCCAAAAAAGCTTTTTGATGAAAAAATAACTGTCAGTCAAAAATATCAGTTAAAATTTTATTGATATTTTTTAAGTCAAAAATAAAAGTTTAAATTTACTTTTTTTTAGTTAATTGGAGACATCTGATAATTATCCTTTTTATCAAATAATACATTTTTCGAAGCTATTTAAATATGAACGCAACACATATTTCGATAAAAAAAAAAGAAAGAAGCATTATTTTCTTTATTGTTTTTATGTTATAAATAAGCTTTTAACTTCGTTTTATTATTACATTTGACGAAAAGGATCAAACTTTAACTTTAATTTTTGACTCAAAAATTACCAGTTAAAAAATAACAGTAATTTTTGGACTTTTTTGAAATAAGTAAAAAATAATAGTATTTTAAGGATTTTATTCCTTGGCTAATAAACATCACAATGCTATTCTCAAGAAACTTATAGCTAAATTCTTTTTTTCAAACTTTTTGAACTGAAATTTTGATAATAACTGTTAAATGGACATGTTAATTCATTGTATATACATTGTCAATTCACTTTGAGAAAAGTATTTAAGTAGATCCACATATTTTTTATTACCAAATAGTAACAAAATATAAAAGTGAAAATAAAAAAGGAAATTAATTATTACTTCAATCTTGTTTTAAACTTATTTATTCTTCTTTAATAGTTGCCATTCAATTTATTCGATACAATGAAATTAAACCAGGTATGGAAGTTTTAATTTGGGGTAAAATAGTAATGTATATATATATAAAAGAGCCCAAACCGCTGACCCTAGAGTCTTGAAATCTTTGAAATTCGAATGTTTAGGGGGTAAAAACGGGAAAATTCGGTAACCTTATATCTCCAAAACTAAAAGAGATGTAAAATAAAGGTAATACTTATCGTTGTACTTTAGAAAAATAAGCGGACAGGTGTCTAGTAGTTTCTTGAAGTTCGGCCCTTTTAGGGAGTAAACGGGTAAAATCTGAGTTTTAGTACTTTTTTGCCATCTTTTGAACAAAGTTAATACCACATTCGAAACTTATCAAAAAATACGCATAATAATTTGGTACTTTTTCGAAATTCGAAAATTTAAGGGGTGAAAATCGTAACTATTTTTGGTTACGATTGGGCATCCAAAGGATGTCGAAATATTGAAAAAATAAAGAATTAAAAGGGGGGAAACTGACCTCGAGCTTGAACAAATTATTTATTTTAAAAATTATTTTTGGTACTTTTTGTGCAAACATTTTCCTCCATTCGTTGACATATTCGTACTAAATTATGGGCTACCACTACAATACTGAAACTTTGATACTTTAATGGGGGAAAAATATAGTAACCAAAAAAGGAAATACAGGAAATTTGACATTTTTCTTTAGCTTTTTGGTTCTACTAAAGTAGCGGGTTAAATGATAAAATTTAAACAAGTTTAAACCTAGAAAAAAAAACTTTGGCATAAAAATATGTCCACGAAGAAAAAGGAGACGCTCACGAAGTAGCGGGTGTATGCTAATAAAATAATTAATACTTTTAATGAAAATAGTTTAAAAAAAATTATTTAAATTATCTAAACATATATTAATCATTAAAGGCCGGGATTCACTATCCTACACAATCGTACGATTCATTCACACGAAAATGTGATGAAATTCTATCCGACATAAAAAATCTAATGGAATTCTATCCGACATATCAACATCTGTTGTTATGCCACACTATCCCACAAAAATTACTCAGCTACTTTACAAGAAAATGCAACTCTGATCGCATAGAATATATAATTTTATGAAAATTTTCATAAACATTTGCAAGTCGAACAGACCTGTCAAAAAAATCTGTCACTTAATTCATTTTTAAGCCACACTATCCTACTTTATAAGCACACACGATTTTTTTGACAAATCGTACGACTGAATACGACAGTGTATCACCGGCTTAAGTAGATTTAAATCTGTGGTGTTAGGTATCACATTCTAAAAAGATTTCCCGAACAAATCGATGATTTCCAGGTCTGGTATAAATATAATATTTTTTGAAACATATAAAAAATTTATTTGATAATTACCGAAAACAAAAATACAATACTGTACAATTCGACTATTAGACAACGCATAAGACGATAATGCGAGCTTGTGAATTAAAAAAAAAAAACTAAAATTAATTGCACCGATTTTTGAAAAACTCGTCTTTATGACTTTTAATTTTTGATAATTTACAAAAGCCCAACTCTCGAAAAATCGAAATAATGCTATTGTAGTTTTTTGTCGCATAATTTGATTATTAATATTTTTTTTATCGGCATTTAGGAAAGTTTGCTTTTCTGATGCAGCGCAGTGGTGCATTTACGAAAGTGCCCTGGTTCATAGTTTTTAGATCCCATTTTCTCCGTCACTGTCCTGCACTAATGAGAAGGCGACTGGTCGAAATCGGATCCGCCACCTTAAACAGAACGTACGATTTCTCTGTCGTCGAACTGTAGCGCATTTTAAACTTCGTTAGAAGTTCGAGTTGGTTCTACGGTGGGAGTTCTGTTTAGTAGAACTCCATGGTACCACAATGGATCATTAGGTCTTAGTGTGTCAGATGGATACTGACTTTCATTACTACCTAACCTATAAAGACCACTTCTGAAATAAACTTATGGCTGATTTCACCAATTTATTTTAATATCAATTTATGTTTAATAGTGTTTTCACACTTAGGGTTTTAATACAAATTTTGGCTTTAACGATAAAACCAATCAATAAAACCTGGTTTAACCATACAAAATAAATTTTTTAAAACCATTTTAAAACCTCTTTTGATTTGGTTTTAAGTAGATTTTATGAAATACAACCATGTTTTCGTTGTTCTAAATTCAACAGCTGATAATTATTAATCCCAGCTAGCATTTAATATCAGCTTCACATAACCGCATATGAGCTAATTTTTCGATCATAAACGATACTCTTGTCGTGAGAAAATACTACACTCAGGGTTGTTAGATGTGACGATATTTCGTCATTTTGACGATTTTTTTGTGAAAATACAGTATAAGGACGATTGACGATTTTTAAACTAAAAGCAATAGTGTTATGACGATTTTCTGGCATCAATAAAACACAAGAAATATTAAGAATTATATTGGGAACAGTTCAAAACGTAAAAATCATTTTTCGAAATACAAAAAATATTTGAAATTAAACAAAAAAAAAGTTCTTCCCCCATCACAAACCAGGTGGTTTTCATTAGAAGCACTAGTAATTCGAATTCTACAATTAAATGAATGCCATGGATACGGCAAAAAAATATACACTAGAGCCCCGATTTGCGTCGGTCCTAATTGGTCCGCTTTTTAAAAATTGGTTAAATCCGCTTTGCGTTTTAATGATTTCGATTTGCGTCGCTAATGAATCATATGTGAAGAATTTTTCTATTTGCTAGTAAAAAGCCGAATTCCCATTTAATTCTGTTAGGTAAGTTATTCTAAGTAAAGTTGAGTGTTAGGAAGTAAGAAGTTAGTTCTTAATAAGAAGTTGTGTAGAAAAATGAGTGCAAATTGAAGAAAATGCACTAGTTTGGAACTGAAATTGGACGTCATAAATCGTTTCAAGTCGGGTAAAAAGACTGTTGATTTAGACAGAACCCTCGGTTTATCACCTTCAACAGTAAAAACAATTTGCATTAGTGATAGCGCTAAAAATTAATCATTTAAAGATAGCTCGAGTTAATAGCAAATGAGATTTTATTTCTTATTTAATGTTTTTGTGAATATGGATAAATGAAATAAATAAATGTTTGTTATGTTTTAATGAAAATATATTTTTTTTATGTATTTCTTTTCAAATGATAAATATATGTATTTCAGCCCACTTGCTGAAATAAATAGAATAAAAATTAACCATATCACTTTCTTTATCATAAATATAATTTCTTGTTAAAAATTTATATTTTTCAACCAATCAATGCAATAAATTGTCTCCAATTTGTAAAATTTAAATATATGACGATTTGTTGACGATTTTGTTAAATGTTCGTGACGATTTTGACGAATTTTGTTAAAACTTTTGACGATTTTTGAAGAAAATAGCCTAACAACCCTGACTACACTACCGATGAATCACCTCAAAGAATCATTTTTGATGCAATTTTCTGATTCTTTTTTAAGCAACTTAATGGTAGTTTTTCTAATCATTAGTTAGTATTTATCGTCTCATTTTTTAATCGTAAATTATATAGTTTTTTTTTTATATTTCAAATAATTTTCTAATAGTCATGTTTTGCCTTTTTTTGCCCGATAAGGCAGCACGATTATGGCTTTTGATTGAACCAACTTTATTTTGAACAAAACAAAAGATATTGGGTTCTCGTAAAGGAAATAAAAAAAACCATTCGCACTAACACTTATTTTCATTGATTGACAGTAATTTTTGGGCTTCTTTTTTAGCCAATCTTTTTATTTGTTTGGCAGACAAGAAAATTACTTTTTTTCTCTTCTAATTTGACAAGACGAATGGGCAAAAATACATAATATTTAAAAATGTTTAGAAATCATTACGAATCGACGGATCTAATCGTTACCTAAAACGCAAAAGGCTCTACCTAACATTTTGAAAAGAAGACAGGAGAAGTAAACAACTTTTTTAAATGATAAATTGCCTTTAACTGTTAATAGTTTCGTTTTCTTATAAAAAACCTTCAAGTTTTGTTTTGACAATGTTGCATATTATGCACACGGTTAGTTTGGCTTTAAGCGTTTATCATTTAATGTTTTGTAGATTTTTTTGTTTCTCAAAATATTGTTGACATTTCTGTTGATGCTATACATCAGAACCAACGAAAAACACGATTTTTGGTTAGTAAAGGCCTTTGCGTTTTAGGTAACGATATATAATTTCTTTTTTCAGTCGCTTAATTGAAAATTTATCAAATGGGATCTTAGAAGACCCATTTAGATATTAACAAAAAATTTCAAAAGATTTTGCTATTCGTGCTTAATTCCCAGTTTTTATTCTTGACAAAAACACTTGAAATTTATTGTTGATGGGATAAGCTATTCCTATGCATTTCACTGGTTGCTTAGGCCCGATAATCAGGAAACTTCATCCATAAAGATTTTAGACAAACTAAAGATATTAAACCAAATAAAACTGTTAAACGTATAAGAATTATAGCAACAGTTCTACTTGTAACAATATCAAAGCTTGAACAAACAGCACGAATAGCAAAATCTTTTGAAATTAAAATTTTGTATTCCCAAAATTGAAATTACTTTTTGATAATTAACAAAAAATTATCACACAAATGCTAGCTGGGATGGCACTCAATAAAAATAAATTAATTTAAAAAATAAAAAACGTCAAACCGATGAAATATTCTAAAATACACTTTTAATAAAAAATTTTTTGATTTTCAAGCATTTTCCTGCATTAATTTCTTATACAAATTTAACTATTTCTACGAGAAAAGAATTTTATTTTGCACAAAACTATTAGGCAAACTGTGAGTTAAAACCGGATTTAAAAAACTTGTAATGTGAACGCAAAATCAGCTGTTAATAGTTTTAATGTTAAAACCAGGTTTTAACTTTAGGTGTGAAAATACTATAAAATTCGTTTTTCATGTCAGATAAAAATAAAATTATTTAAAAAAATAAATTTAAATATGAATTGATATTTAAATAAAATTGGTGAAATTGGCCATTAGTTTCGGTGGAGGATATCAAAGATGCGGCACAGCCAAATATATATCTCTTTTACTTGGTTTCTATGAAAAATTATATCTAACATGCACAGGGAATTTGACATTTTTGTTAAAGTCGAGCTTACCGACCATTATTTTTTAATAAAAACTGTTATAATTTATTTGAAGTTTACAGTCAATTTGTTAGAAATTTCTAAATTGTAATAATTGGGTAGGAAAATATCAAAAGGACTTTAATTTGGCCTAAATTTCATAAGTTCTTCACCATACAAACTTGTATAAATATCACCCAAACACATTTGACAGTTTCCATCAAACTTTAAATTCCCTGCAGCTTGATGATTTTAGTATCTCACAATAGCCGCTGTCACACGCACAAGAGTCATCTAATCTAATCTTGTGCAGTGGCCAGCAGCTGCAATAAGAACTATTAGTTCGTAAAACTTCTAAATTTTCATAAATCACTTAATTTCCTTTAAAATAAATCTGTATGTTGTTGACCATTGAAAATGGAATTATAAACGAACTACATACATACATACATGTTTGTAAATTGAAACAAAAAACATTTCAATGGGACATTTTTAGATAGTTAATGGTTTCTTTTGCAGTTGTATTAAAAGTAGTTCAAGTTGTGTCTGTGAATGTTGTCGTCGTTGTTACAAAGTGAAGTTATTATTAAATAAATAATATCGGTAACACATGTTAAAAATTCCAAACTGCTTAATGATGACCGTTATAAAAAAAAATCTCTTTTTCTGCTGCGTGTGTGTATTTGAGGTATGTATGCCTGTGTGTGTGTGAGAGAGTGTTTGAATTTTGTTTGTATGCCAGTTTTGGTTAATTTTTCTTGAGACTCATTTTCATTTCAATTTATATTTTGTTGTAATAAAAAAAAATAAAAGTCCTTGGCAGTTACTTTTTTGCAAGAATTTTAAATTTTTCCTTTAACTTCATTAAAACGATTGTGTTTAATGCACAAGAAAACAACTTTATCCTTATTTTAATAAAAAGACCTTCTTGATTTAGTATAAATTGTTTATTTTTGCATTTTTATATTCTTTAAAAAATATTTTATTATCCTTTTAATTTTCATACACATACACGTTCACATATTCTTGGCTTTTTTGTGTGCCGATTTTGAATTTGTTTTACCGTTCAATTAGTGGTCACGTATAACCACACAGTATTGACAATAATTGACTGAGGCTTTGTCCACCCAGTTACCTGACTTTTATAGCCAACTAATGTACCTTATTAGTTGATTGTTTCAGTTGTTGTTTTTCAGTTTAATTTTTTTTTAAGAATTCGTACAAAGTGGAATGAAGAATGTATGACAAGTTTAACCATCCGTCTATCCCTTCCAAAGTATTGAACACAAGCCAAACATATTCACACGGACATACAGACAGACACATTAACACAGAATTTACAATGTATTCTTTTAAAATTGTTTATATGTACATATATGCGTGCATGAATTAGTATTAGGGAGTGTTTAATTTCTTTGGATTTTTTTAAATTTTTGATTTAAAAGTGTTGATCAGTTTGTGATATTAAAAACATTAGAATAGTATTTCTGTTCCAATTTTCGGAAATCATTTTTGAAATACGAAAATTTTAGGATTTCAATTTTGAACTAAATGTTTTGCGAGAAACTCGATCTATTGTTAAAATTTCATAGAATATTTGTAAGTAACTTTAATCAACACTAGAACTCATATTCGTCGAAAAAGGCGAACATTTCTGTGTTTTTTTTTTAGAAAATATGGCAGTAAGTGCTGGTTCACACTCTTCAAGTTTGGGCCGTCAAGTCTTCAGTTTTTAGGAGAGAGAGGAGAAGAAATGGCATTCTCTCTTCCCTTCTTTCCTAAAAGCTAAAGACTTGACGGCTAAAACTTGAACAGTGTGAACCAGCACTAAGTAATAGACTTTGACAAGGTTAAATCTTATTAATTGTTCTGTCCATTGTATTACAAATTTTTTCACAGAAATTGTGCAGTGAAAGAAATTTTCATTAAAATTTCTAAACAAAATGAAGCATAATGTCCACGAATCATATTTAAAAATTTATTATTATTTATAAAATTTTTTTTTGTCGATATGTGTTATTAGTACCGCCCTAATGTTTTTGTTTTTTTTATATTTTTAAGAAGCTTTATTAATGAAAAAACTACCATGTACAGGGGTGTTGTCAAACTGGGCAATAATTTTACAGAATTTTTTTTTACAAATTTTGTTATTGATAGCTTTTTAATTAAAACTCTTAGTTATCGATAGAAAATCTTATTTTTCTATGATGAATTTATTATAATAATTTTCTTCGTTATCGATAACTGCGAAATTTAAAAAAAAAACAAGGGGAATAAATGTATTTCTTAACTGCCCATCTATACCAGAGATAATTATTGCGACATATATTGCAGTAAATGTCAAAATTATGTTATCTTTAATGTAGACAGCAATTTCTTGTACATATTTATTGCCGACAATATATGTTGCAATAATTGTTAGTCCATTTTCGTTGACAATTATTGCTTACATAAAACGTCAAATTTGGTTATCAATTGAGAAAAAAGAAGCAAAAAAGAAAAATATAAAAGCAAATTGTGTGAGAAAGAAATTAAATTTGTGAAATGGTAGCAAATTATAATTGTAGTAAAAGAATTAAATTAATGAATTTAATAAACACTAAAATAAAATTACAAAAATTATTTTTATTTATATAATTTTGTTCTTATTCGACCTTTATTATTTAAATTTATATTAATTTGTTTAAGTTTGAGTTCTTCTTTATATAAAAATATTAGTTTTATTAATTTTTGTTTGTTAAAGTAAAATTAATATTTTTATATAAAAAAGACCTCAAGCTTTAACAAACTAATATACATTTTAATAATAAAGTCGAATAAGAAAGAATTTATATCAATAAAAAAAATTTTGGAAGAAAGCGCCAGTTTTTACACTGCACCTTCTTCCATGGTGGAATAAACAGGTGGCAGCACTACGCCAGATGACGATTTTTTGCTCTATCATTGCTTGTCTAGGTTTATGTCAAAGTTTTGTTTATGTTTACAAAAAGTCCACGTTTTGTGCTGTGATTATTGTATTTTATTAAAGTTTTTGATAATTTTAAATTAAAATTAATAAGATATGGACCATAATTAAATAAAAATTGGCTAAAAATGTATTTATTTCATCACGTTTTGCGACACGCTTTGACTTTTGTTTAAACAATTTTTTGACGTAAACGGTGATATAATTTCCATTTTTGTTGTAATGTTGTATTTGTTGCCGTAACGATGCCACCTGCTTATTCCACCATGCCTTCTTCCTTGATGTTTTTCAAATTATGAGTTAACATAAATACGTTTTCCCATGCCTTTAACATAAGCTGAGCAATAAGCAATATTGCTTTGTTATTCTGCCGACGTTATTGCCAACTGGCTGAGATATTTATCTTTAGTGTAGATCTAGGGTAAGGAAAATGTTAGTACAATAATTTCCTAACAAATCACAATTATCGATAATATAATGATTTCCAATCTATATATATGAAAAGAAGTGTACACTTTGATGTCACCACTAACTGCAAAAACGGGTCGACCGATTTAAACCATAATTTAAGGGTACTTTGGGGATAGTCTCTAGATGGTTTATGTGAAGTTTGCACGAAATCGGTGGTTCCGGAGATATGACACTTAGATGTTCCTATATATTATTCCCATACAAATATCACCAAAATGCCTTTCATTTTCCATATTATTATTTTTTATTGACACATGAAAAGTTACAATGACATTCGGAATAGATCTTAATGTATATTTCATATCGCTAGAGGGCGTGAAGTAGGGCAAAAGGGTTAAAAGCCCCACCTACCAATATATTCTTAACTAATCAAACGATTTTCTTAAAATTTGGCATTTTTTGGAAATTTTTTGGAAATTCCAACAATTAGGGCGTAAAATAGGACAAAAAGGGTAAAAGCTGCCTCTAACCGTGTCTTCTTTATTAATTATCCGATGATAGTTTCAAGTCTTTAAAGAACTAAAGACTATAAATTTCAACATTTACGGCGTAAAATAAAGCAAAAAGGGTATAAGCACGACCTCCTATACCTTTTAAATTAATTAACCGATTCTTTTGAATAGTTTATGTATTTTTTTAAAAAAATTTTCTCTCCGGTTATTTTACTTCGGCTATGCAACATTACACGATTGGTCGTTAAAAAATTGATAAAAATTGTTATCGAAGCTAGCTTTTTGAATGGTTAATTCTGAGACCAAAATGTTTTGCTGCCACGAACTCCGATGATTGCCACAGACGTCCCAAATGAATTCAAACGCGTTTAATTTCCTTTTAGATTGGCATTTGTAATGACGATCAATAAGTCACAAGGCCAAACGATGTCAGTTTGCGGCTAAGATTTGGGCAGACCATGTTTTTCACACGGACAATTATAAGTGGCATGTTCTCGCGTCAGCAAGCCATCGAGCTTATTTGTGATGGCTAAAGACGGACTGACAAAAAATGTCGTACACGCAATTGCTCTTCTGAACATGGAATCTTCACCTGAGAATTTTTTGTTATAATAAACGTCAATCTTCATATAAAAAAACGCCGATAAAAATATTAAAGTTTTTTTATATACAGCCCAATTATGAATAAAAATCCCCCGGAAGTTTTTTCCCTTTTCCCATTTTTACATTAACATAGGAAAAATGGGAGAAGGGAGAAAACTCACGGGGAATTGTTATTCCTAATAGGGCTGATAGACTTTGACGTTTGGTATAACAAAAAATTGTGAAGTGAAGACCCCATGTAATAAAAATTGATTATCTCTGTTTGATTTTCATTCTTCAGGATGAAAAATACATCACTTTTTTGTGTTTAACTTTTGAATATGTAACGAACAGAAATAAATAGCTTTTGTTTTTTTTCATCGCCGATCATGGTTACAGCGTTTTATTCCTCTTTCTTTCACTTGAAATTAGGTATATGGCAAAACAACGTTTGCCGGGACAGCTAGTAGAAAATAAAGATCACCGATAAATTGATAATTTCTAATGAAATTCACAATTTTCGATAATATTTTAATATCCTCAAAAATCGCAATATTCGATCAAATAATGATATATAATGAAAATTATAATTTTCCATAAATTGATAATTTCTTCTAGAATATCACAACTAACAGTAATATAATAATTTTCTATATAAAGTCAGAATTATCGATAATTTTTTGATTTCGTATATACTATATAATCAACCCCCTGATCTCTATTGCGATGCAAAAGCAAAATCAAGTGATTGGTACTCCTTAATGCGTTTGCGCATTTGTTTTTCGCATCTTTTTGTTTTCTTAATTTTTCGAACAAAGACACTTTACTTTTTTATTTTAAATACAAATTTCATTACTGCACACAGAAAACATATTGGTTGTGAAACGGTTGCAGTGATAAAATATTGATCAAGTAACATGATTTATTATTGTAACTATTAAAAATGTATAGTTCTAACTGATTTTCCAACTGAAATATGATTCCTTTAATTCTTTTATTAGTTATGATAACTAATTTAATTAAGTTCTTAAAATTAGTACAAATGTATTAAATTAAATTTTTTATTTCTTCGACCTTTTTTTATTAAAAATAAAAAGTTTTTTCGAGCTCGAGGCCAATTATTTATTTTAATAATGTAGAGATAGTAATACGTATCTTACAAATATACTTGTAACTCATTCCTTGATAATGATATCCGATGGATATCGAAATATTGGAACAAATTAATTAATAAATAATATTTATTGTTTACAAATAATTGGCCTCGAGCTCGAAAAAACTTTTTATTATTAGTACAAATGGTTAGAATCACAACCGAATTTAATATAGGGCTATACTGAATATTGGTCATTGCAATCAATAATTTGCTTTCGTCAATAAATTTTGTAATATAAATGATTATTCATTTATTGCGGCTAATTATTGATTGTTGGAATAGATTCAATTCGAGTACAACAAATGAAAATATAATTATTCGGAATTCACAACCAAAAAATAGTTAAAAGCCCCAATTGCTTACTAAATTTTCTGTCAAAACATTTGATAGATTAAATTAATTTTTAATATTATATTTAAAAAATATATTTGCGGTCAAAAATGGAAAATGTGAAAAACTTAATAAATAGAGGTAAGTAATTTACGTATTCTTATAGGTATGAACATATACACGTACATATGTACATATGTATGTATGAATGTTTGTATTATTTTTTATACCCTGCAAATTATATTGGACTTCTTGATCCATTTTGGTCCTGGACTGGTCCAATGTAGTGCAAGTATGGACCATGTCATTATTAAAAAGAGTTTGCAGTGAAACGACATGTCTTCGTTTTTTAACGACATGTTTTCGTTTTAAACGTTTTCAAAGCTAATCCTCTGGAGTATACCATGGAGAAGTTTTAAGACTTCCCCTTTGTAATGCAAGCTGGGTTATATAGTCCTGCCCCAGGACATCGTACTGTAAAATAAGCCCTTTTTCCATTCATTGAGATTACACACAGAAAACAAATTGGTTGGGAAACGGTTGCAGTAATAAAATATTGATCAAGTAACATGATTTATTATTGCAACTATTAAAAATGTATAGTTCTAACTGATTTTTAATTCTCTTGATTATAAAAATGATGTTCCAACTGAAATATGATTCCTTCAATTGTTTTATTAGTTATGATAACTAATTTAATTAAGTTCTAAAAATTAGTACAAATGGTTAGAATAACAACCGAATTTAATACAGGGCAATACTGAATATTGGTCATTGCAATCAATAATTTGCTTTCGTCAATAAATTTTGTAATATAAATGATAATTCATTTATTGCAGCTAATTATTGATTGTTGGAATAGATCCAATTCGAGTACAACAAATGAAAATATAATTATTCGGAATTCACAACCAAAAAATAGTTAAAAGCCCCAATTGCTTACTAAATTTTCTGTCAAAACATTTGATAGATTAAATTAATTTTTAATATTTTATTTAAAAAATATATTTGCGGTCAAAAATGGAAAATGTGAAAAACTTAATAAATAGAGGTAAGTAAGTAATTTACGTATTCTTATAGGTATGAACATATACACGTACATACATATGTATGTATGAATGTATGTATTATTTTTTATACCCTGCAAATTATATTGGACTTCTTGATCCATTTTGATCCTGGACTGGTTCAATGTAGTGCAAGTATGGACCATGTCATTATTAAAAAGAGTTTGCAGTGAAACGACATGTCTTCGTTTTTTAACGACATGTTTTCGTTTTAAACGTTTTCAAAGCTAATCCTCTGGAGTATACCATGGAGAAGTTTTAAGACTTCCCCTTTGTAATGCAAGCTGGGTTATATGGTCCTGCCCCAGGACATCGTACTGTAAAATAAGCCATTTTTCCATTCATTGAGATTACCTTTGGATAAGTCCTTGCCCCTTATGGGCTACATTTGACCGGTTAAAAACAATATATTGATTACGACAATCAAATCTCTTGTTATGAACACCAATTATGTGTTAATTCAGTTGCAACTATCATTAATTCGGGTATAAGCACAATTTTGTTTCTAATATTCATACTAACACCTAACAATATCTGTTGTTATGACTGATAGTGTACTAAAATTCAAATGTTGCTATCAAAAATATTATGCTTAGCAACGAAATTTTCAGTAATTAGAACCGAATTGTGTGATAGTACATGCAACCGACGAAATTCGATTGGCGCCAAATTCGGTTGTGATCACGAATCTGTTTTCTCTGTGTGTCAATCTGCGCCATCTTTAATTTTTGTTCACGTGTTGCTTCGTTTTAGGAAACATTTTTGCGAAAGCGATAGCAAGTACCAAATTCGCCTTTTATCGCATTTTGTTTTCTTATAGAAATTGCACTCTAATTGCAATAGAGAGAAGCCCCCCAGAATTTTCGATGATTCAGTGTAGAAAATCGAAAATATGATGATTTGTAAAAGAAAATCACAATTATTCAAAATTTAATGATTTTATATAATTATGTATGTACCGATAATATAGAAAATCACCATATCGATATTTTTATTATGTCAAAGTTAACGAATTTTTTTAAAGTTCATGTTATCGACAACGTTATAAAATCATGTATAAAAAATTAAGCCTTTATTCTAATTTCCTCTCCCTTTTTTTTATAAAATATATTTATTTCTTCTTAAATAATTTATCGGTTCAATGGATTTTTTATATAAACAAAACATTAATTTATTTTCGTTATTTCGATTTCCTTTGAAAATCTTCTTCAGGATATTAAATTGTAAGACTTAACAAGTTTGTATTAAGAATGACAATCCTGAAGAAGATTTCCATGCAAAATAGATATATCAATACATATTTAGAGAAGAAATATAAAACACTAAAATTATTATTGATATCGAGAAATTCAGATTAACTATGAACATGAATAACGGTTAAAAGTTTAATTAGTCAAGTTTTAATTTCTATTTCCTATTTTATTTCACTTTTCATAACGACGAAAAATCACCTTTTAAAACAGACGCCCATCCTTCATATCAGTGATGTACAAGTTTCAGTGATTGTTGTCTCTAGTATAACGGATAATGTTACCAACACATACTTAATTTTGTCGCCACTGTAAAAAGGTGAGTACTCATACATCAACATTTATTTCATTTTTCAAAAAAAAAAAAAATAACAAGCCATAAATAGTTGGTATTACGGTATTTCGTCCATATGTATCGATAACAGCGACACTGACAAACATATTTAAACAACGACGATTATAAAACAATTGTATTGTCCCTTTTTCTTTCTTTGGACAAACAGGCGACAGACGACCACCTTATTTTTTTTGGTTAGAAAATTAAATAGATTAGTCTAAAATAGTTGTTTCATTTGAATTTGTATGATTTGTTTGATTTAAGTCTTTTAAAGGTCTTCTTTTTTGTGCGATAATTTCTTTAATTGTTTTACATGAAAATTATGTGAAAACTATTCGATCGAAAACAAAAATAGAAAAGCTAAAACTTAAAATTATTAAACAAAGGTCATGAAACCTAAGAAAGTGTTTAATAAAATTAAATTAAATCAATTTATTAAGATTTTCAAAAATAGCAGTTTTATAAGATTTTTAAAAATGTCAATAACCTTAAGAAAGGAATTTTCGATAATTTTTTTTTATTGTATTCAAATGTTTGAATGTTGTTATACTGGGGAGGATTGAATAATTTTTTACAAGGAAAAAAACAAATGCATAATATGAAGCCAGCCAATTGAAATATGACCCAAAATGTAAATTGTACTTTTTTTTGTTCTGTCCACCTTATAACAGATATTTTGTGGTGTGTGTGTGTATGCGCTGTGTAAAGGGGGTTTTATAGCATCACCTACAATAGAATCCAGCGGGAAACCGCGCAAGGCCTTTAGTATTATATCCCTTTTTACAAAAATCAAATTATTTTTGTTTTTTGCCTTCTTTCTTAATGTCTTTGTATAGGGGTACTCCTTAGGAGCCATTTTAATTGTTTTTTTTTTACGGTTAGGACCAGCACTCAGGGGATGACCCCTACTAATGCATTGCACTGTGTTGGAACTAGGAAAATAGGTTGTGGGAAGGGGGATAGAGGGAGAAGTGTTTGTGAACATTCGATTTAAACTTAATCATGTTGTAAGTGAGAGGGAAGACTTCTGCAGGAAAACTGTGCGGGAAAAAAACGAATTCTCTCTGTAATGCGTTGTACGATTCACCTGCCAATCGACCACATAAGGATGGGCTCTTGAGGAAAAACGTGTATTACGAACAAACGCATGGATTTCGGGAACCAGATCCCTTATTTCGTCAGAACACATCCCATTGTAGTAACGATAAAACAGACAAATACAACCCACATTGCGACGGTGCTCAAGGGAGTCAATAGAATTGGATACCCTACTGTCACCAATGAGAACCTTCGCCCTCTCCTGTATGCGGTCGAGAAGCTCCAAAATAGACTTTGAAGCACCGGCCCACACATGAGAGTTGTATTCCATACGCGGTCGGATATAGGTGGTATAAATAGTAAAGAGATCAGATGGAGTGAAGTATATCTTACACCGTCTTAGAAAACCGAGGCACTTGAATGCTTCTTTCGACACCTTGAATATATGTTCTGTCCGTCGGACATCACATTGTATCCTCATGCCCAGAACATCAAGAGATTCTGATTCCTCAATAATTATACCACCCATATATACAGATGAGGCACCTTGATTTGTCGCGCGTTTATGCGTCAGCACGCAACATTGGGTTTTTCGGGCATTAAAATCGACCCTATTCGCACGACCCCACTCCGAGATTATGTCAAGGTCTCCGCCAAGCGTATCATTCATATTCTGTATGCTGCAACTGAAGGCAAATCAATTTAAGCATGATATTTTAAAACTCTTGCTTCAATGGACGCCGTGTGTATGAATGCTAAATATAACCTTATTAACTTCTTTCTGCTGCGAAGTACCTAGAATCCAAACAGATTTAGTTCTGTATTTGTTTAAAAAAACATTCGTACCGCTGTTATTTTGTGAAAGAAATTCAATAGTCTTAACCGATAATGGCGATTTTTAGAAAAATATCATTCGGCGTTATTGTGTAAATCGTTGTCGTTAACGCGTGAGCCGATTTTTGTAATAGATCAAACAACACAGGATGTGTGTTACCGAGAATTGTGAATTTATTTAGTTGCCTACAAACTAGAAAATCTATAGAACATCATTTATTTTTCATTTAGCTTAGAGTAATTAGATTTTGTATTGCCGGGACATTCAATTCCCGCTTTCCCGGATATTGATTGCGTGCTTCCCGGAAAATTTTGATTAAAAACTTTTATTCAACTTTAGTAAAATATAAATTTTTTTTGCGGTTTAGTGGTGGGACTTCTGGTCTTATGAAACTAGAACTAGAATTTCGCCACACCAAATTTGGAAACTTTGGCTCTTGCCGTCCTTAAGACATACAGAAAAAATTAAAAACAACAACAAGGGATTTATGGATATAATTAGAGGCAGGCATGGTTTTTGCTCATATCTCAGTCATTTGTGGACCGATATGGCTGAATTTCAATAGCACTATTTAAATGAGCATATCTGAAATAAATATCCATAAATAAAGTCCCTATCATATCTGGGGTCTTCGGAAACCCAATTTCAACAGACGGTCAACAGGATTTTTCCCAAAAGGATCCAAAATATATATAATTTATTGGGTCTAGGATCAATATTGTGGAAGTTACAAGCACAATGACAACTACGAAGGTTTGTAACAGAGAATATCTGTAACAACAAAAAATTCAGTACGTAAATCTGATCGTTAAACCTATATCAAAAAAATCTGAAAAGCCACATGCGCATGTGGTTCTGACAAAATTTTGACGTCATAACAAAGCAACAATGCTCATTGTGTGTTGTGCGATGACGACAAAATTACGTCAGAACCACATGCGCCTTTAGCTTTTCACATTCCGTTGAATAAAGCGCTTTATGTATCAAAAAAGTGTTGCTTCTAAGTAGGAACTTGCCGTATAAAATTCATGACTTCTGTAAGGAAGCTGCTACTTTTGAAGCTCCATTTTTTTTGCGAGTGGGCTTATTTTGAAAGCGATAAATTTATCGATAATTATGATTCTATCTGGAAAATTATCATGTTAGAAATTATGGCATGTTCATCGATTTCGAACAAAGACTACGTTCGCTTAACTTACATATAAAACAAAAACAATTTTGCGAGTGGGCTTATTTTGAAAGCGATAAATTTATCGATAATTATGATTCTATCTGGAAAATTATCATGTTAGAAATTATGGCCTGTTCATCGATTTCGAACAAAGACTACGTTCGCTTAACTTACAAATAAAACAAAAACAATATTTTATAATTTTTCGGAAATATGTATATGCACAGGCAGTTACAGTCAAAGCCCGGTATAACGAATATGCGATATAAGGAATGGCCCAATTTTTACATTGACTACTTTGTACAGTAGAATCCATATAATTCGTAATCGCAAGAGACCGGCCATTTCTTACGAATTATAGGGGTTTTCGATTTAGCGGGGTTTCGATTTAACGGGGTTAAAATAAAATTAATACGAATAAGCGGGGTTTTTGAATTTATTTACTAAAACGTTAAAAAAAAAAACATAAAAAACAATTGTTAAAAATTATTCATGTAACAAACTGATCTTAAGAAAATAAACCCACACGCAAGCATAAAACCACGCAAAAATAAAATAGTGGTAAACAAAAAATCATTCTTTCCATGTTTCTGTTGTTTTTATTACGAATTATAAGTGGTAGTAAGCAAACAATTACGATTTATAAGAGGTAAAGAAGATTTTATTTGACAAAAAAATTACGAATTAGCGAGAGGACCAAAATGTATGGAAATTTTACGAATTAACGAGATTTTTTCAAGGGACCGACAGTTTATTACGAATTATCGGGAATTACGATTTATCGGGGTAAGAATTATCGGGATTTGACTGTATAGTGAAAAAAGTCTCGATTTAACGAATGGCCAAGCAAAATAAAAAAAATTGTAACATAACTGTTAGATTTTTGTGTGTGTTGTTGGCTTCTTTGCTTTGTATTGAAAGAACACGTATGATGCGTTGCTTTTTCGTTAAAGTTTCAGTAGTTTTGTTTGGTTCATTGTGAAAACTAGATGTCAAATCGAAAAAGAATTTCTTTTGATAAAAAATTAAAGATTTTAGAAGAGTGTAAGAAACGTGTAAATCTTTCAGTAATATCCCAAAAGTATGGAATACCAAAATTTTATTAATGTTTTATGTCTACACTAAATTATAAATACAATTAAATTTTGATGTTTTTCAAATTGTGGATCAACGTTTTTTTATAAAATGTTAAGGCAAAAAATTACTGATCGATATAACGAATATCTCGGTATAACGAAAGGTCTGAACATTATATTATTCGTTAAACCGGGCTTTGACTGTATTACCATTTTCTATATCATCATTAAGTTATCGGTAATTGCCATGTTTTTTCTAAAGTTATCAAATTACCAATAACTGTTAAGTTAAGTTAAGTTAATTATTGAGTCTTCTTTAAAACAATTATAAAATATAAAAGTAATTATAAAATATAAAAATGTATAAAACAAATTTGATACATTTAAGATTGTAATGTAATGTCTTAAAAATTATATCATGAAAATTACAGTACCAAACTTAACAGAAAATTTATAAATTGTATAATGAATAAAAATTGCTAACTCATTTGCTCCCGATGCTAACAGTTAACAATAACTGTGGTTTTCTTAATCTGAATTAACACGTTTCATCTTTTGAAGCTCAACTTCTTTTTAATACCCTTTTAAAGATGCCAATATAATCACACACAGCAATCGGTTTCAACTTTTTTCCGTTCAAAACAACAACAATTTTATTAAGAGCAAATCAAAGAGAAAAAAAAATTACATGCAGCCATCGTTGAGCATATACCAACGAATAAAAACACAAAGCATACTGACCGAGTACAGGCATCTCCGTACTAACCCCCTTTCTTCTTTCTTCGCTCACCTAAAAACATAAGAGTTGAGCATCAAAAGATGAAACGTGAAAGCAGACTCATCATAATCATGTTGCTATCGTTAATTCTAGTTTAAACTTGATAATTCTAATGCTTTCGATAATTTAGATTTTATTTTTAAAAATTCATAAATGAAACAGAGTTAATTCCAGATATCGATAACATTTAAAAAAAAAACAATTATTGTTTTAAAGGCCTTCTTCTCTGTTCATTCATTCATTCATTCATCCCTCTCTTTTCCTATATGTAATATAATCTTTTCTTTATTTCGACCATTTTACAACAATGCAAAACAGTGGTTTATCACTCATTACAACATTCTTTGTCCCCCTGTTTTGTACATTTTAAATTATTAATGTTTGTGCAACTGTAGTTGTTTATGTCGGTAAGTGTGTGCGTGTTTGTCTGTAAATGCATTAAAATGTTTGTTAGTTTTGAAAAACAGCAAAATTGCTCGTTATTTTTACTACCCCAACAACTTAATATGTAGTATGCTACCCGTATGCACCACACACCAGCAACAACAACAACGACAAAACTTTTGAAATGCACTTTTATTGTTTTTACTGAAGCCTATTTAAAGGCGTTATTTTTTCGTTTTGTTTTTGTTGTCAGGTCTAAATTAAATAACAGAAATCTTTAAGACAATAGAAGCAATAAAAAATAAAATAAACTTGTATGGCATCAAACTCGTGTCCATACTGGGACGTCATGGCTAAACGTTGGGCATTGTATTGTTTGTTAGTTGGTTTGTTAACAAAAATTATTGACAAAATTAAATTATTTTTTAACGTTAAAAATGCTTTAAAATTTTACGGGTAAAAACAAATGTTTTTTTTTTTTTGTTAAGAAAGGGATTTTATTTATATAAATGGAATTAAAGTTGAATATAATTGCATAATTGTCGTATTTTAAACCTTGATCTATCCCAATAGTGTCTTTAGATAAGAAACAAATTATTGGCATTACTGCTTAACTTACCCGGAAACAACTGAATTAAGTTGTTATTGAAATTTTAATATAACTTCACTAAGACTTAGGCCGGGGTTTTATATTGTGGATTAAGTTTAAACTTAGTTTAACGTAGTCTAAAACTCAGATTTTTCCGGTGAAATTTTATTTTTTTATTATTTCATTAAATACCTGCATTTTAAGCAAAACTAAGCTGTTCCGTAAAAATTGTGTATACAAACTTAGTAATGGCGGCACAAATCGGTTTCCAGATACAATTAACCTAGTTTAACTGGGATGTTAAAAACCCAGCCTTAAACGTTAAGCTTTATTCAATTAATAAGAAAGATATCCTCAAACAAATTACATTTTATAACTATTTTACTTTTGTATACCTAAATTCTTTATTGAAATTTCACTACCTGTATGGCAATGTACAAAGTTCTTTCCATCGATTAAAAGCAAGAGCATTAATCTGGTTCTTAATGACACTAGGAGCCTTATAACACTAGCAACGAATTATTATTATCCACTTTGTTTCGGGGGCGCCTTGGGGTTCTGTGGCCTGGCGATTTTCACTCTAAGACAGCGTTTGCCTTGGGATCTTCGTAGTAAGCAAACTTTAATCGTAAAAGTGAATTTATAATTTTACATTATCAAGTTTATATTTAAAATTTAAATTTTTAAAATTGATATCCGATTCATTATAAAAACAGGGGTTTGAAAAATGTTGAATATTAATTTGAATGATGGCAACCGTTACCGTTATTAATACTTATACCACTTTATATTGATACCGAAATTCGCTTCGGTGGCCAACAAATTAGCAAAGTTTTAATTTAATCCCGTAAGAATGTATTAAGCGACATTTCTAAAATTGTGTAGGAAACGAAAAAAACGTTTCATTTAGTTATTTATTTTTCGGATTTTATTGAAAGGAACATATTTGGAAAGCGATTTTCAGAATACAAAACATATTTAAAAATGTGGCTTAGCATAGTTTCGTTGGCGGATAATACAAATTACAGGGTGCAACATTATTCCAGTGAGAAAACTTGACGGTTGATACAATTTTATTTTCACTCTAGTTTCCTTTGCATCCATGATAGGGCAGAGAAACCCAGCCCAAAATGTGGCGCTTAACTGCTAGTATAAATCCACATCAAAAAGTCATTTTCGAAAAAAGTGTCGCTTAATACATTCTTACGGGAAAGTATCGATATAATTAAAGTTTTACAATATTTTAGAGAAAAATCCTTTTGATAATATCACCATGTAAAAATGTGTCATCTGAAGCTGGGATCACACGATTGCCGCAAATGCACCAATATGGCACAATTTTGATTGTGCTTTATTGACGCACAATAAAGAAATTGCACCAATCAAATATTCTGAAATCACACGATTGCCCTGTTTTATACAAATTTAATTGCCGCTAGTTGGTACAAAGTGAAATGGGTACAATAATTGCCGCAGCACATTCATACGATTGTTATTACTTGACAACTGCGAAAACAGCTGTTGTGGTAGCTTTTTTATTTGTTTGGAAGTTCTTGTTGGTATCATCATTAAAAACGAAAAATTTGTTCATAGGTACTCTACAATTTTTTGTTGAATAGTTTTGTTTAAAATATTTTAAGAAAAATTTATGAAATTCCAAAAATTAGTTCAACAATTTCGAATGTTAATTTTATTAAATATCTTTGATAAAAATATTCGCACTTAGTATGCTTGTGAACTTATGTACATACATATTTGTTAATAACAAAAATTTAAAAAAAAAATTAAAATGCATAATAAATAATAAATAAATACATATTTATCTTTATTACTTGCTAAAGGAAACACAAAAACGTAAAATTTATTAAAAAAGGCAAATATTGGCGCGTATTGTGTTGTTTGATTGCCGCACAAGAAGGCAATAAATATTGGTGAATTTTTGTTATTTTTATTGACGCGCGGTTGCATAGCAAACAGTCACACGATTGCCGCACCAGGGTTGCATTTGATTGGTAAAAGTAAGCACAATATGGTCCTCGATTGGTACATGAGCCAATTGGTTGTGCAGTCACACGATTGGTGTATTAAAAAGTGTGAAAATTGGTGCATTGCGGCAATCGTGTGATCCCAGCTTAAGACTTAAGCATTCTGGTTTAGTTAATTAAATTGTAAAATCGATATACCTATACCGTTATAAACGTTTCTGGTCCGGTGTTACCGATACACATAATTAAAATACCGATACCGAAATTCGTTTCGGTTACTAACCTTGATTATTTTTTAAAAAAGTATCTTAGAATTTTTAATACTAAAATATTACATGGTGAATATTTCATTATATTTCAATGCAAAATCCAGTCGAAAAATTTACAATACTTTGAATTTTTTTAAATGTTGAAAACACTTGTGTACATAGAATTTACTTCACAGCTAACCAAAGGACAGCTTAAGTAAAACATGTAACAGGAAGATACAAGATATTCTGGTAGTGCATAAAATCATTTCTAAGTATATGTACATGTCTTTACCCTGTAGGAAATGTCGATAGTAAAATTACACTGACTCGCTTTTGACTTTGTCGCCAGTACTACTGTCTAATAATACCCTATACAAGGTGTAGTGCCATTGACATTTAAAATGTGCGTGCCCTTGAAAATCCAATAGTAACATTATAACAACTGACTAGATATTGACTGGATAGTTCTTATAATACCATATGGAGACATCTGCTGTCTCTTTATTGTGTTTATTGACACATACACTAGATATATACCACATCTATTGTCTCTGTATTTTTTATATATATCGGGTGATTTTTTGGCTATTATCTTTTTGGCAACACTGGTTTAAACAGCTGACGCACGTTTCGTGTTTTGTTTCACTGTTAAACATCTTCAGTTTACAAACGATTAACGCTTGCAAATTATTGAATTTTATTATCAAAATTCGTGCTCTGTTAACAAAGTTCATCGCGCGCTTCTTGTGTTCAGCGACGAAGCTCATTTTTGGCTCAATGGGTACGTTAATAAGCAGAATTGTCGATTTTGGAGTGAAGATCAGCCAAAAGCATTGCAAGAGCTACCAATACATCCAAAAAAAGTCACAGTTTGGTGCGGTTTATGGGATGGTGGCATCATTGGACCGTACTTCTTCAAAGATGATGCGAATCGTAACGTAACTGTGAATAGTGAGCGCTACCGTGAGATGATATCCAACTTTTTTTTTGCCCAAAATACAAGAGCTTGACTTGCATGACATGTGGTTTCAACAAGACGGTGCCACATGCCACACAGCACGCTAAACAATGAACTTATTGAGAGGCGAGCTCGGTGAACATTTTATTTCACGTTCGGGACCGGTCAATTGGCCGCCTAGATCGTGCGATTTAACGCCTTTAGACTATTTTTTGTGGGGCTATGTTAAAGCTCATGTCTATACACACATGCCCGCTTCAATTGACGCATTGGAAGACAACATTGAATCATTTATTTATGAGATACCGGCCGAAATGTTGGAAAGAGTATGCCAAAATTGGACTAAGCGGATGGACAATTTGAGGCGCAGTCACTTCAAACCTTAAATTATATGGAATTCAAATAAAGATTTCATGCATTTTTTGAATTTTATGTGTTTGTTTTTAAACTTTCCTATAGCTCTTAAAAAATCACCCGATATACATCAAAAATAAATTGGAAACATTTGAACTACTAGAGTTGTCACTAGTAAAATAAGTATAGACATGGATACATTTGGTCCCAGTCTGACTGCAGGGTAGCTATAATTTTAACCAAAGGATGGCTTAAGCAAAAAGTATGTAAACTTTTGAGGGTAGCAAGAAAGCTTTATAAACAGGGTTTAAAATGCTATCGCCATATTAGCAAAAGCAGCCAAATTTTGACTTTTTCCTATTAAAAAAAAAATCAAAGTTAAAAAGCCGACAAGTTCCACTGCTAAAAAAGCCCACACTTTTCAAAAGCAGCAGCAAAATAAACACACAAAATAATTGGCATTGGCTTTTTTCAGCTTTTGCTTTTTTAACAATTTGATGGAACTCAAAAAGCAACGGCAATTACTTTTATGTTGTAGGAAAAAATAGGTAGGAAAAAGAATGAAACAAACAGCTTCTGTCAAACAGCCGCCAAATCAAAAACCAATGCATGCTAATAGCCGCAAAATAGGAGATAAAAGCAGCAAAAAAGGTTGCAAAGGCACATGATTGCGAAAAAAAATACTCGACGACGACAAGTGATATTTTTCATGCAAACCAAACACAACAAGAATTTTTTATTTGTTTGGCGAGCAACAACAACATTACTACAACATTACTGAAGAAAGGCAAAAATTTATTTTTCCTCATCATCATAAAAAAACCATGTTGCTTGTACACTGATCAGTATTTTTTCGATGTAATCTGCCTTTTTGCAGAGCTAATAGCTCTGCTCAGACTGCTTTTAGCACACACTTCCGCTGCTTTTCATTTTATTGAATCGGCTTTTTGTTATTACCAGCCAGAGAAGAATTTTTGTTCTTTGAATTTTAGATTTTTTTTTTGGTTTGTCTTTTTTAACTAGCTCTTCTTTCAGGAAAAAGTAAAAAAGCAAAAGGCGAAATAATTTTTTTTAGCTTTTGCTTTTTATGTGGTTGTCCATTTTTGTCGCTGGCTGGTAAAAAAGCAGTTGTCAGAAAATAAAAATATACAAAATAGGAGATTTGCTTTTTTGCACAAACGAAAAACAAAATATTGGCTGTTGGAAAAAAAATTACAAATTTCAATAGCAGTGGCAAAAGCAAAAATAAAAAGCATTCAGCTGATGGATGCTTTTAAACCCTGTTTATAAATTGAAATTTGATTCACTAACATATTCTAAAAATAAAATTTTTTAATAATTTTGAAAAATCGTTAAATTTTGCATAAAAAAAAATCTTTAAAAGTAACATCAATAGTAATTGCTTTTTTATAATTTTCATATATTTTTTTTAATATTTCGATGAATTAATGGTAAAAATTTTATATAAGTGGGTAATTCCACGTCAAATCGACCAAGAGTGGGACACGAACCGTTTCGATTTTAATAAAATTTGGTAAGAAGGTTCCTTTTATCTTATAAGGAACATATACATATGAACGAAAAAAAAATTTAACATTTTTTATGTCATATTCAAAATGTCATAATTTCGCTGAATGTGTTGAGTTTATTATTTAATATGTAATATGCTTAATTCAATACGTAAATATATGTATTTATATGTCAATGAATGGTGAAAAATGTTTTGGAAAAAAGTACGGAAATAGGTTTGATTTTCACAAAGTACCAAATTTATATTTGTATCTTTTTTAAAAGTAAAAAAATGATTTAAAAATAGCACCACACACACCTGTCCGTTTATTTTTTAATAAACAACGATAAGGATTAATTTTTTTTATTTCTTTGAGCTTAAGAAATATGAGGTTAGCGAATTTACACCATTTAACCCCCAAACACTCGAGCTTCCAAAAATCCCAACCTCCGGCTCAAATTTCTACTTTTAAGCTTTTAGATGTTCAGGCTGTGCAATGATGAATCAGTCAGTTAGTCACGTTACAATTTTATATATCAGTTATTTCCGTCGTCATAAATTAAAAAAATTAAATTTTAGAATAAGTGATGCAGAAGGGGGGGGGGGGGGTGCTTTAAAACCATGGTAAAAAATAAGGCCATGATGGCATTATTGCTCAATTGAGTGGGAAATAAAGCCACAATGGCCTTATTGCTCAATCATTGAGAGGTAAGGTCATATTTAAAATTTTGCGAAATAAGAGATATAGCCATATTTTTTTTTTCGCAAATGAGCGATAAAGCCATATTTTTTCAGACAATTGTTATGCATGGTGTAAACATTATGTAAAAGGGAAAATTCTTAGTTATCATTGAAAAAAATTTTTTATCCTTGTGACGCATGCAGGAAAACTTTATTCAGCGAAGCCACCTGCCGCGTCCTACTGGAGGAAAAAATCCCTAAGCACGTCAACATTCGCATAGAAAATAACATTTAAAACAAAAACAAATTTTAGAATTTTGATTTTGTTTTCAATATAATTTTCAATGCGAACGTTAACGTTCGAAATCGATAAACAGGCTGTTAGTTTTAAAAATATTTTCCATATAAAATTCTATGCGAACGTTTACGTTCGATATTGTTGAACAGGAAGTATGTATTTTCTGACGAATTGTTGTTTGTCGCAATTATTGCTCTGTACCCCACATTGGAAAACAAGCTTGATATCGACATCAACCTCGATATTGCTTGAATTTTACAAAAATGTAAAAATGTAATTTTGGACCAGATACTAAAAGGAATCGAGTTTATATTGAGTATGATTTACTTGCCTGGTTTTTTATCTCAATCATATAAAAGTTTGTTGTTTTAAATCATCTGATGTTAATATTTTTATTCATTGTTTTTAAGGTCCAATTTATAATGAATGAAATGAAAGTGCGTCATGGATTTCATTTATATTTAAAAACAACACACACACACGTTCACATGTACATAAATACATATACATAATACATGTAGGGGCTTATACCATAACATTTGTCGCCTGTATGGGATTGTTTTGACCTTCTTATTTCCATGTATACACACACACACACACACATACAAACACAAATATGTATAGAGAAAAACATAAATTTTCTTTTAAGTATATAAGTATGTATGTATGTTTTCGTATTAATACATAGTATATGCATGTTTGTATGTATGTATGTATATAATAGAAGGATATAAATGTAACTTTACATTCGTCATTCGCCTGTTGCACATGACTTTGAAATGTTGGAGAAAAACATCAACAACAATTGCAACAACAACAGCTTTCTGTTTCTCAACTCTTATTCAATAGAAAGATGCATATTATGAAATTACTTTCCATTTTTTATTACTATTTATTTATAATACTGGGGCCAAATCGAAATTCCCAATTAAATTATTTTGAAATTTCGATCAAGATAGAATGTTGTAATTAAACCGCTGCATTTTAATAAATTTAGTTTTTTAACAACTCTAAAGACGTTGCTAAAGGACTACAACAAAGTTGATTTCAATTCATATTTTGCCTTAATTTGATAGTTTATTATAATTATTATTAATTGCAGTTAGATAAATACTTATGAGGTTTTAAAAGGGTGTGGTATATATTGGGCTTAAAACAGCTTTATGTAAAACTAGTTGACCCGGCAAACGTTGTTTTGCCTAGAAAAGTATGGTTTTTGTGTAATACAGATACAGAATCAGGTACAGGTAAAATTCGGTGCAGATAATTTATCTTTATTTACAAAAAAAAAACATGAAAATGTGAATTATAAGTAAACTATTAAATAAGTTAAGAGAATGTCATTGAAGCACTTTGTGATAAACAATATTTTTCGTTTTGTTGTCAGGTGCGAAAATGAACAAAGAGGATGGCTTTCCGACACGAGAACATGCGACATAGAGTTGACCGTGTGAAAAACAGTCGTTCTCCAAATTAAGGCCACAAACACTCAATGCTTGCCTTTGGGATTTGTTGATTGTCATGGCGAATGCGAGACGAATTGGAAATTGGATTCGTTTAACCTCAAATGGCATATCGGTTAGGATCATTGGAATTCTCGGAATGAGAACTTAGTCTCCTTTAAACTTTCCTTTTAGCACTCCATACAAAATGTATGAGAAAATGAATTTTCTTTATAATTTCATTTTTCTGGAATATTTTAGACATTTTTTTGCTAACAGATCAAAGCATGATCAATTGCAAAGCTTACGATTTGATTCATTTTCAATGGCACTTCCTGTCGGAAATTGTTCATACGAACATAGAAACCTTTGCCGGCTCATGCGCGACAACTTTACTAAAGACCATAGCATGATCAAATGATATAATTTATTTTGAGTAATTTTCAATGGTGCCGCCTATCGGAAATTAGTCATACCAACCTAGAAACCTTTGTATGGTAATGCTCAACAGCTGTGCTAAAGATCATAGCATGATCAAATGCAGAGTTTATGATTTAATTCATTTCGAGTCATATTCAGTGGCGCCACCTGTCTGAAATTGGTCATATCAACTTATAAACCTTCGCCGGCTCATGCTCAACAACTTTGCTAAAGATCATAGCATCGTCAAATGCAGAGCTTACGATTTAATTCATACTGAGTAATTTTCAATGGCGCCACCTATTTTTGCTATTCTTCTTACTTGGTCAGAGACCATTCCGAATTGGTACGAATCATCGAAATCGGTCCAGCCGTTCTTTAGTTATTAACGTAGTAACTAACGCCACTTTCTTTTATATACAGTTAGGGACAAAATTGTTCACGAAATTATAAAAAATTTATGTTTATCATGAAAACTATTAAAGTTTCAACTTGGAAACTTTCTAAAACTATTGTATGGCTTTCTACATTTTATAATAAAACTATGTACACTTATTTTCAAAAGTACCGCTAGTTTTTATGTTTGTACTAAGTTACCATCCAAACCATATGTGTGAACAATATTGACCCTGTGTGAATCTTTCATAACAATTCCAAAAAAAGTTCAAGTTTTTTCTGTGGGATTTGCTTTTAAAGTGAGTAAATTAATTCCTAATTTAAATTTTGCCTAGTTTCTTCAAGAACGGTAATTCAAAAGCGGCACTTTTAAAACAGAGCATTGTGAAAATTTAAAAAAAAGGAGTCTCACATCGCAAGATCACAAAAAATAAAACATTTCAGTGAGCTTTTAATGCATCTAGAATAAAAAAAGTGTAGTTTGGATAGCAAAAGCAACAAAGCTGGTCGCCCAAAAAAAAACTTTCGCCAAAAGATTTTCGCGACTCAAAGCGACTTATTGTTACTGGTGTAGTCAATATAGCTATAAAGGTCCGGCAAATAATGAGCATTGAGTACAATTTAGATGTAAGCACTAAAATCGTACGAAGTTGCTTAAATTCAAGTAGATTAGTAGCTGGAATAAAGAGCGACAACCCACCTTTTAGCAAAAATAAAAGCTGAAAACGGCTGTAGCTTGCAAAAAAATAAGAAAAATTAAGTTTTAAAGATTCAATGCGTGTAACATGCCTTTGATCGGACAAAAATTATGAGATTGCAGGCAGGCGGACGGGAGTTAACATGTCTGGCGTAAAAGTGTTACCGTAAAAGAGTGAAATTATTCCAAATGTTTAAATTTTAATGATCTCATAAATGACTTGAGATTGTTTTCGCAGGAACCAGCTTCGAGCACTCCGCTAATTCAGAAGAAAAATGTGTGCAAAGAACTACATAATCATCCTTAAAGACCCGTTGTTTCCAAGATAAGCCATATTCGGGTAAGAACCACGACGGGGTGATTTCAATATGCAGGACAACGATCTCAAGCATACTTCAGAAATAGCTAAAAGTTAGTTTGAAGAAAATAAAAATTCGAAAATAAATTTACATAATTAGTCGCCAGAGTAGTACCCCCATTTGAGTACCTTTGGTCCATTCCAAAACACCTTTTTTTTTGCTCAGAGGAACCCGCCCAGCACTGTATATAAGCTTTGCGAGCTTGCCGCTAAAGCTTGGAAAAAATAAAGCCGAAACTGCTAAGAACTATTGTAAAAGAATGGAAAAAAGGATTAAGGCAGCTTAAAAGAGCAAATGGACAACATACCAAACGCTAGGATCCAAATACAACAATAATCTCTAACAAGGGTCATAATTGTTCACATTCAGAACTCAATACTTATACCGTGTAAAATATTATACACACATATTTTTTAGAAAAGTTTTTATTTTTAAGTTCTTGAAATGTTTTACTTTTCATATTGTTAAAAAATTTTAAATAATTATAAATAAAATAAAAATTTATAGCATATTTTGCCAATAACACAAAATCTGTGAACAATTATAGATATGATTTCACATTAATCATACTCGCAACATACATATTCCAAAGAAGATTCAAATATATATTTAATAAACCATTTCAAACAATTATTAAAATAAGTAAGAAAGCCCGAACATATGATACCCTACACCACAGTATTTATATAGCTTATGTGTTCCTACAAGTATGGATCTATCTATGTTTTCAATTTCATTAAAATCTGTTACATTTTTTAGGAGGCGTATATTTCCCCCTCGTGGTCCTATTTTTTAAAAAATGCATAGCTTCTGTTTCCATATGAATATATGAAGTTATGGACCGATCCGCCCCATTTTCAATAGGCTTGATCCTTATGCCAATTAGAACCTACGTTCCAAATTTCATCAAATTATCTTCAAAATTGAGAAGTGAAGAGTCGATCGGTATACTAGGACTAGTATTATAGGTGTTACACACATCTGCACAAATCCAGAATACCCTCTCCACTATTGTGGTGATGGTATAAAAAGTTCTTAAATTATGTTTTAGAATCAGTATTATTTTTAAAATTTCTTTAAGAGAAATTTTTATGAATATGTAATCGTCCATATTATGAAAAATTTGCTGTAATCATTTTCGTTAATCTGTTTGGAAACTGCTTTTGTGTTTTTACAAAGAAACGTTTGTTTTGCAGACTTTAAGTATTATTATGGTATACCTTCCAGTGGTACCAGCGGCAAAATTTAAGATTACACTTTAGCTAAAGCAAAGTTATACAATTTAAATAAAACTAAACCTGGGGGCTCGTTCTGGCAGTCGTGATCGTTAATAATTTTTCGAAACAATTGTGAACTAACGATCCTAAAAAATTGATACATTCGTTGGAAAAACTAACATTAATTGCTCGCGGAACGCACCGGTTTTTATTAAATTTAGCACTTACTCGCTATATATGATCGGTTCATAATTTATCATAGACTTCATATCATATCATTTGTTTTAATTCCTTAAATAAATATTTAATATTTACATGATATGCAACAGTTTAAAAACTACTATAATGATCTTTAAAAATATTTAAAACTCCTAGTTGGAGCGTAGGGCGGAAACAAAATCAGTCCATCGACCTCATATCATTGGCCACATATAACCACAATTCGAGTCGGGAAAGAGCCAACAGGGAATGTAAGAAAAGATAAACTCACTGTTTATTGCTGGTTTTTTGTTTAAGCTTTGATATTGTTAAAGGTACAACTATGATTCTTTATAACTCTTATTCGCTTTACAGTTTTATTTGTTTAATATTTTTAGCTTTTCTAAAATCTTTGGAAAAAGGTTTCCTGATAATCTTGCTTATGCCAGTGATAGTGCGCATAGAAACTAGCTTTCTCTCAACAATTAATTTCAGCGTATTTATCCAAAATAAAAATTGGGAATTTAGCACGTCTTAAAGAAATTTTATTAATAATAAATTTTGTATTCCCAAAAATAACTTTAAAACTAATAATGATATTGTATTAAAATATGGTCTGTCTTAGTTTTATAAAACTAGAAATCCGACTGCCAAATTTTGTGAAGAGTTATTATTATTATTTGTTGCTTTTGCGCCATATCATGGGCGCATAGTGCCAAAAAATGTGAAGAGTGGTCTATAATATACCTTAGGCCCCAATCTGGGAAAGCAGTTAAATATGCCTTAAATCGTTACAAATTAAAATATTGCACTAAAATTTGGTCGAATTCAGCTACTGTATTTTACGACGGTATTTTACTATAATGCTATATTTACCTGAATTGAAATTTGGTACAATTTAAGTCTTTTAATACCAAGAATCACTCTAATCAACTTTGTGATGATCGATCCGTATTTTTCACACTCCCGAAATGCACTAACTGTCGGTGGAGAGCATCAAAGATTTGGCATAGTCAAATATAGCACTTTTACTTGTTAGTAAAAAACTCCTGTAACTGTTTCCGAAGACAGTCTGTTTCGCAGTTTTTCAAATGTAAAGAGCGCTAAATATTCTATCAAGTTAAACGTTTATCTAATAATGTAAACATATCGTCAGCTCAGAATTGGTTTGACCTACCGACCATTTAAAAAAAAATTGAGTTAGGTATGGGGTATATATATTTTGAATATCCCCTTTTTGAATCCAAAATCTGTTTCGCGAAATTTTTTGTGGTTTTTGAGATATAAAGCATTCATTCAGGACATTCCATGTTGAATTTTATGTTTTGAGGTCAAATATTAACGATAATTAAAAAATACCAGTTGTAGAACCAAAAAGCTGAAGAAAGATATTAAATTTCCCGTATTTCCCATTTTGGTACTATTTTCCCCCCATTATAGTATCCAAAATTGCAAAATGCAAAATGTTTTGTAAAAAAGTACCAAAAATAGTTACGATTTTCACCCCTTAAACGTTCAAATTTCGAAAAAGTACCAAACTTGTATTCGTATTTTTTTGATAAGTTTCGAATGTGGTATAAACTTTATTTCTATGTTTTTTGGATCAAAAGATAGATGGCCTGACAAAAAGTACCAAAATGCAGGTTTTACCCGTTTTCACCCTAAAAGAGCCAAATTGAAAAAAAGGACCACACACCTGTCCACTTATTTTTTAAAAGAACAACGATATGTATTACAGTTTTTTTTGTATCTCTTTTAGTTTTGGAGATAAAAGGTTTCCGAATTTACCCTTTTTTACCCCCTAAATATTCGAATTTTTAAAAATCCCGTCTTAGTGGATCGATTTGGGGACCTGTCCACTTATTTTTTAAAAGAACAACGATATGTATTACAGTTTTTTTGTATCTCTTTTAGTTTTGGAGATAAAAGGTTTCCGAATTTACCCTTTTTTACCCCCTAAATATTCGAATTTTTAAAAATCCCGTCTTAGTGGATCGACTTGGGGAAAGATCCATCTCTGGTCCAAATTTCAAGTCCTTAGCTTCAGGCGTTTAGGCTGTACGATGATGAATGAGTCAGTCACTCACGCAATAAGTATACGTATGCAGCACAAAAAGCCACTCTTTTAATTTTTTTTTAAAAAAGTGGCGTATGCGGCACAAAATAATATTTTTCATTTTCAAAAAAATACTCATAAATTCTAACTCTATTCATGAAAGTGCGCAAAAATTTACATTTTTCGTCAAAACATATACCGGAAGCAGTGGTAAAAATATAAAAAAGTTATATCGGGTACATTTTGAGAAATCTTCATGTAAATCTTCTTTGTCGTTTTTCTCCACTCGATTCATAATCATAACCTACGACAGTAAAAACAATTAAGAAAGTACAGTCGGTCAAGCCCGACTATATGATACCCTACACCACAGTATTTTAAAACACATTTACGAGAGTGCACCCTATTCGGGACCCATGGAGGGAGAATCATGCTTATGTGTCCATATAATTATGGATCCATCTAAGTTTAAAATTTCATTAAAATCGGTTTGATAGTTTCTGAGAGGCAGAAATTGCCCCTTTCTCCCCTCGTGGTCCTACGATTCGCGCCATTTTCAATAGGCTTGGTCATTGCGCCAATAAGAAAGTATTAGCCACAATGTTACATGGACTGCCAGCCAGCCGGACTGACATCGTGAGATCGACTCAAAAATTGATTCTGAGTCGATCGGTATACTTTAAGGTGTGTGTGTCCAGGACCCATATTTTAAGGTGTTACACACATCAGCACAAATGCATAATACCCTCTCCACTATTGGGGTGTGGGTATAATCACACCCAATTCGGGCAATTACCCATGAAATATCAACACTGATGCCTTCTCTCTTTTTATACCCACATCACAATAGTGGAGAGGATAAAGGACCAAGCCTATTGAAAATGGGCCGAATCGTGGACCACGAGAGAAGAGAGGGGGAAATTTCTTCCTCTCAGAAACCATCAAACCGATTTTAATAAAATTTAAAACATAGATAGATCCATATTTGTACGGACACATAAGCTATGCGTTTTTAAGAAAATAGGACCACGAGGGGAGATAGGGGCAATTTCTGCCTCTCAAACCGATTTTAATGAAATTTAAAACATAGATAGATCCCTATCTATATGGACACATAAGCTATACAGTTTTTCAAAAATAGGACAACAAGGGGAGGTAGGGGGCAATTTCTGCCTCTCACAAACTTTCAAACCGATTTGAATGAAGCTTATAAACATAGATAAATCCATATTAATATGGACACAAAAGCATAATGTGTTATTAAATACAGTGGTGTAGGGTATCATATGGTCGGGCTTGACTGACTATACTTTCTTACTTGTTTCTTCTTCTTTTATTAACAAAAAACAAATGGACATATCTACAAAAGCGATTAAATGATAAACGCTTAAACCCCCATCCAGCCGTTTGCATAAAATGCAAAACAGCCAAGTAAAAACTTTGCTTACTTTTTTAAAATGAATAGCTTCTTTCACTCATTATTTGATAGCTTTCTTCTATAACTACTTCTTTAACAACTTATTTTCTGGATATACTATGTAGGTATTAAAATAATGACTTACTTTAAAATGCTTTTCTTTTGGAAAATCCCTTGTAAAATTCATTTTTCTTTCAGTTGAATTGTAAGTAGTGTTTTTATTTTTTTTTTTCTGATTACTCAACACATTATTTTGTAGGCAAAGTTTTTACTGGGTGTCAAAACAACTGGCAGTTTTAACTGTCAAACACTTTGCTTTTTGAAGAAAAAAAAATTATAAACAGTTTAATTCCATTTATCAATTAATCATTCCAAATAGTAATTCCAAATTTAAGCTAACGATATTTTATACAGGTTTTAAGGTTTAATTAAATTATTTGTTTAGTTCTTGTTTTCGCGATATAGCGTATTGCATGTCAATTATAGTAACTTGAGAAGGCTTTGCTCTATTCAGCAAAATAAAAATATTCTAAATTCGACAATTAAAGAATTGCAAACAATATTTTTTTTTAAATCTGGAGAGTAGTTTCAGTGATATCGTAAAAATTTGAGCAAAATAAAAAAGGAATAAAAAAAATTTAAAAGATTTTGTTATTCGTGCTTAATTGTTGATGGGATAAGCTATTCCTATGCGCATTTCACTGGTTGCTTAGGCCAGATCGTTGATAATAAACAGGCAAGTGCACGGCTTAAAAAAAACTAAAAACTGGCAACCCTTTATTATTTAAAGCAGGTTGTTTTTGTTTTTATTTTGTTTTTTCTTAACCTACTTACAACTACAATTAATGTTGCTGATGTTTTTGTTTAAACTTTGATATTTTTACAAGTAGAACTGTTGCATTTAATTCTTAAACGCTTAACAGTTTTATTTGGTTAAATATCATTAGTTTTTCTAAAATCTTTGGCTGAAGTTTCCTGACGTTCGGCCTAAGCAACCAGTGAAATGCGCATAGGAATAGCTTATCCCATCAACAATTAATTTCAGTGTTTTTATCAAGAATAAAAATTGAGAATTAAGCACTAATAACAAAATCTTTTGAATTACAATTTTGTATTCCCAAAAATTACTTTGATAATAATTAAAAAAAAATTTTTAAATTTTTGTTTTAAAAACTATAAAAATAATAATGAATGAGTAATTTTTCATTGAATATGGTTCACAGCTTCGGATTTTATTCACAATTTAGTGGAAAAAACACAGAAAAACAAGTAAGAAAGTATAGTCGGTCAAGCCCGACCATATGATACCCTACACCACAGTATTTTTTATTTTTTTTTTTATTTTTATTTATTTATCATATAAAATAATTCATTTTAATTTTGTTGCCTCTGCGCCTTAAAGGCATTGTAGAGGCGAGTTGGCAATTAAATATTACATAATTTACAGTTTTATACGTATTATTTAAACTAATTGAGAAAAAAAAAAAAATAATAATAATATATGTATATATAATTATGTATATAAGTATGTACAACTTTATCTAAACATATATGTAAGTATTCAACTTTTTACATTAATATCTCTTCTATGTGTTGAATTAAATAATCTTTAATATCTCTTTTAAATATTGAAATTCTTTCAATATCTTTCAAATATTGAGGCAAATTATTGAACTCACGACTACCCATGTATTCAATCCTTTGTTTTGTTGTTTCCAGCCTACACCGGGATACTGATAAATTGTGATTGTTTCTTGTATTAAATGAAGATTGATTCCTCGAAAAGCTTATAGTGTGATGGCCAATATTATGCAGACATTTAAAAACATAAATTAATAACTGCAATTTGTAAATTTCGTAAATAGGTAAAACATTCTTAAAGGTATTACTGAATAATGACACCGTTGGATATGTTATGGGAAGGTTAGCTACAACTTTTAATGCTTTATTTTGCATTCTCTGTAACGATTTAAGTTCAGTGCTCTTTTTATATCCATACAATATTGCCAAGTAATTAAAATGGCTTTGAATTAAAGCATTATAAAGCAATAATTTCGTTTTTTTATCAAACTTATTTTTAAATTTATAAAGTAAACCTATAGCCTGAGCAGTTTTTGCCTTTAAATTACGAATATGCAGACTCCAAGAAAGATTATTTTGTATTTCTACACCCAAATACTTAATGGAACTGACTTCCTGTACCTCATTACCATCTACAAATACACTAAAGTGGCCATGATCACCATAAGGCTTAAATCTCATTATTCTAGTTTTAGTTGAATTCAAAACTAGTTTGTTAATTCTTGCAAATTCAGTTAGCAACGACGCATCCCGTTCCATATAAACCTTGGCAACTGTTTCGTATTTGTAGGGGTAGAATAAGCAAATATCATCCGCATAAATAAAGAGTTTTCCAGAAAGTTGAAGATTTTTTATATCATTAAGGTAAATGGTAAACAATAATGGACCAAGTACACTTCCCTGTGGCACACCATGTTCAACTGCACCAAGTGAACTTTTATGGCTTTTAATCTGAACAAATTGTTTGCGTTTCATTAAATAACTTCTTAAAAGAGACATTTCTCCACCACAAATACCATAAAGTTTCAACTTTTATTTTAAAACTAATTTTGTGAGAGTGTATGGGGCTACACAGAAAAAATTATTAGTAGTTTTTTATCAATCAAAAAAATTATTTAAAAAGTATTCAAATTTAATTAATCAATTATTTTTTTTGTTGAATGAAAATAAAAAATATAATTTTGATTTAATTAACATTTTAGTTGTTTTTTAAATAAATTTTGAATTAAAAAATTAATTAAATAACAAAAAATTATTTCGTTTAAAACAAAATAATTCAAACTTGTGAAAATGTGGTTGGAAATTATGGAAATCAATCAACACATTGTTTGAAATGGCAAAGTTTTTTTTAACATTTCTATACCCTTCACCTCAGGTGGAAAAGGGTATATATAAGTTTGTCATTCCGTTTGTAATTTCTACAATATTGATCTAAGACCCTATAAAGTATATATATTCTGGGTCCTTATGAGGAGAGAACTTGATTTAACGATGTTCGTCAGTCTGTCCGTCCGTCTGTCTGTCCGTCCGTCCGTCCGTCTGTCCGTCTTACGTTTGATATGTGTTTTTGCGGAGACTCCAGACATGATAGCGGCTAGGTTGTTTTACATTTATGTCACATATAGTCCACCATTTCATGCTATTGAAATTCAGCAAGATCAGTCCACAAATGGCTGAGATATGACCAAAAAACCACAACTGCCTCTAATTTTTTCCAAAAATCCCTTGTTGTTGTATTTTTATTGCTTTTTTCTGTATATCTGGAGAACGGCAAGTGCCAAAGTTTCCAAATTAGGTGCAAACATTTAAGTTATAAATACACACCAACACACAAAATGTGGGCGGGGTTGGAGAAGTGGGCGTGGTACCCCCCATACAAAAAATTTCAAAAATTGTATAATAACCTGAATTTTTTGACTGTAATATGACCTATGGTTACGCCATATATATCAAAAGATCGGAAATTTTTAGAAGAAAATATTTTCTGAAAAACTCGAGAAAATCGGTTCAGATACGAAAAAGTTATGACCAAAGTAATTATTTTTTTTGAAAAAATACCCTTTTTCGGGAACCATAGATCTTGCCGAGTCCAAGTTTTATAACCCAACTAACTGGCAAATTTCTTCTTAAACACTTCGGTATATAAATCTGTCAAATCGGTTAAAAAATGGCTGAGTTATAATCAAAATACTGAAATCCCAAAAATTACTCTTTTTATACCCTTCACCTCAGGTTTGTCATTCCGTTTGTAATTTCTACAATATTGATCTAATAATCTGGACCCTTATGAGGAGAGAACTTGATTTAACCATGTGATGTTTTTTTAATATTTTTATTTTTTTTATGTTCTAAAAACGATTGAAAAAAAATATTTACCAGTTTTCGCTTTTTAAATTTTATTTATAATGAAGTTTTAAGTATTGTAAATATGTATGTATATGTAACAATTATTTAGTTTTCGTCTAGCACAATGGTGAAGGGTATATAAGATTCGGCACAGCTGAATATAGCACTCTTACTTGTTTTAATTAAATTTAAAAATATTATTTATTGAGAAAAAAATTTTCAAAATTTTAAATTTTTACAATTTTTAGTAATCAATATAATCATTTTGGTAATAGATGCAAAATCAACAAATGGGTTGCTTGATTATATGAATTTGGAACAAATTTGGTGATTGGAGACAATTTTTAATTTTTTCTGTGTATATGAATAGGGATCTATTTATGTTTTAAATTATATTAAAATCGGTTTGATAGTTTCTGAGAGGCAGAAATTGCCACCTATCTGCCCTCGTGGTCCTACGATTCGGCCCATTTTCAATAGGCTTGGTCCTTGTGCCAAATTTTATTAAATTATCTCCAAAATTGCGACCTGTTTTTTGCGCACAAGGTTACATGGACAGCCAGCCAGCCTGCCTGTCAGCCGGACGGACATCGTGAAAGTGATCCTGAGTCAATCGGTATACTTTAATGTGGGTCTAGGACCAATATTTTAAGGTGTAACACACACAAGCACAAATGCATAATACCCTCGCCACTACTGTGGTGTGGGTATAAAAACTTGTACAAAATTAAAGTTTCTTCCACTTACTTTTAGCACGAGTCGTACTTAGAAAATCAAGTCCGAATAACACCAAAAAGTAATTAAAACAATCCAAAATGGGTCTACTTGCGAAAACCAATGCTTTCTATATGCGTGCACTAAGTGCATACGTGTGTGTTTGCAAAAGTTAAAAGCAGAACATAATTTAGCGTACGGTTCACATATCCAGAACCGATATTTTTTTTAGTGTTTGTGTATATGAACACCGCACTTTATACCGTACGTAACTATTTTCAAGAAAGTTGCGAACATTTTATAGCGTTCCCTTCTTCTTTATAAAACAGAACTATTGTAGTGGTTCTGTAGTCGTACATTTTATTTTAATGTTCTATAGAGTTTATTTTTTTTTAATAATAAAGAAATGCGCAAACAAACTACACTGAAAAAATTTTCTTCACAGATCCAATGAAATTTACATTAAAATCCTCATTGAAAAAATTGATAAAATAAACGTTTGTCATTAAACTAATGCAAAATTTTCATTGATTTTATGAAACATTTCATTAATCCAATGAAGGGTTACATAGGTTGAATTTTAATGTAAATTGCATTGGATCTGTGAAGAAAATTTTTTTCAGTGTACCACAGTACGAATGGCGTATGTGTGTATTGGCAACATGTTTTGTTTGTGTAAAATTTTTTTGCTGGCTTTTTTTCGTTTATTAATTTTGTTTTTTTTAAATTTTTTTTTGTTTTTTTCATCAAAACGCTGAAACAAACGAACATTAAAGTGCTGAACTGAACACAACAACGTTCATTATTAATACGATTTCAAGGTTTGTTGTTTAAAAAAAAGCAGAGCGCAATTAAATGATCTCATACTTTTGTTGAGTTGTTTTCGAAGATCACAAACAAAACAACGTTATTTTTTACACAAACACTATTAGCGTTTGTGTTTTCCACAAGTCCACAAGTCGAATCGAACACTTTGGAACGATATTTATTGCAGGGTTTAAAAAACTGCAGCTGAAACCAAAAACTGTCGAACAAAAAAACGAAAATTTGTGTACAACTTTTCGCTTTTTGTTGGTTTGACAGCGACTGCTTACATTTAATGAATCAGAAGTTAAAGCCACAGTTTTTCTTTGGCCAATGACAAATGACGAAGTGGAAGAAATGGCAGTTTTTGTAATTTGACTGCAGTTTTTTAAACGCTGATTTATGCCTGTATTCACAAAAATTTTTTAAATTTAATAAAGGCTTAAAGAGCAAATTTACTTTGAAAATTATCCTTAATAAACATTTGTTAAATTTAATAATCGTTTGTGAATACGGGGGCTTATTTTTATTTTCGGACACTGGTTTAAAGCGATTTACTTGTTTTGTGTAGAAACAACAACAACACTACAATAAAGAAAACATACATTATTTTCATATTTGAAAAGGAAAAGAAGCAGCGAAAATTCTCGAATTTTTTTTTGTTAAAATTATCTTTGAAGACTTTTAAGAATGAGTTGTTGCCACTAGTGCAGGTGGCAATTTTGTTGATAATTAGCTGAAACTTGGTACGCAGGTTCTAATTGTTGCCTATTAAAGATGCTGATAATCGGTCCATAATTTCTCATAGGCCAAATACAAGCTTCTTTCCGGAGTAGAGTCTTTGTGCATATAAATTATCTTATTATGTTGGTATTTAAAATAAATTTAGTCCAAACTTATTTGACTACAATCTTAATCACCTTTTCAAAATTAATTGGAATCAGTCCATATTTGACCAAATCTCCCATATAAATTTTACTCTCGAAAATAGCTTTTAATGACATTCCTTTCTTATAAATGTTGGTAGTGACATATAAATTGGTGACAATAAGTTTTAGGAGATCTACTATGTCATGACAAAATGTTGTGCGGATTGGTCGAAAATTAACCAACCATAAGAATCATAAAAACCCACTTCCTTAAATCACTCGATGCAAACAAATCTCATTTAGATGAAGATACCAGAATAATATTCGGCCCAAAGGACTTTTACATGAAACTTAACCTCATAACATAATTTTGTTCTGGCGGGTACATGTTTGCCCGTGGACCCCAAATATATGCACTTTTTCATTTCATTTGTTTTTTCTTAAAAATATAATTTTAAATCACAATTAGTTTTTATACATTAAATGATTTAAACTTTTCTATACAGAAAAAATGTTTGCCAAAAATTGTTCAGTTAAATAATTAATTGGTGTAAATTAATTTTTTCAATTAATATTTTGTTTGTTGCAATTCATTTTTTTTAATCAAAACACATAAATTTAAATGTTTGTGCATATGTCGTTTATTTTTTAGTTTATGCAATTAATTTTTTATTTGACTAAATTTGCGTATCACGACTCGAATATACAAATCCGTTAAATGATATGCAGGGGCAAAATTGGTAAATACTTTAATTGTCTGAACGAATTTTTTAATTAAAGTCGATTTTGTATTTGTTCTGTGTAGTTTCAAAATAACATTTATAAGGCAGTTTTATTTGATTACGTGAAATGTAAAATTTGTTTTCCGTAAAATGTAATTTTTTAAGGGTACAATTTTTTTTGCGCTAAGTGTATTATTTCATAAGTACGAATCAGTTCTTTTGAAAAGAATTTCACTTATTTTTAATAAAGGGTAGTCCAATGCACGATGTTAATTGTGAGTCACACCTTAACGTCAAGTTTTTTTCCCAACATAATTTGACATTTCTTTGTTTCAGTGTTTGATAAATTCAACCATGGAGAGGTACACGATTGAACAGTGCGTTAAGAAAGAAGCCTTTTACGAAAATGGGCGTTCAAATCAAAATGCACTTTATGCACTTCATCCAACAGGATATTGCCACTTGCCACACAGCCAAAAATTTCACTTTTCCACGAGAAATTGAATGGCTCTGCTATCTTACGTCGTGGAGATGTTAATTGGCCTTCACGATAATGAGATTCGACACCGTTGGACTTCTTTCTTTGGGGATATTTTAAAGAAAAAGTGTACGTCAATAAGTCAAGAACAGTTCAAGAGCTAAAGGATCAGAAAATTCAGCACATTAACGACATTGAACCTCAATTATGTCTCAGAGTCATTGAAAACATGGACGATTGGATAAAGGTATGCCACCGAAGCCATGCCATGCCATGTCCGATATTTTTTTTTACACATAATTATCATAGATCCTTTTATTATAATATAAAAAATATTAAGATAATTCTCTGAAAACTTTTTGTTTTATTTACAACTAACATTGTGCGTTTTAGTTGGACCACCCTTTACAATTTGGCTTGGGTTTTGTTAACGCATATTTTAATTTCTAATTTTATTATTTTTAAGCTGGTTTATAGGATCAGATTTATTATAAAGGATACGTCTTTGATAGCACTTACTTTCATTAATATTTTTTTTTTGCACTTCAGCACTTTTTTGTGACAAGTGTAACATTCAAATCAATTTTATACCATTTTAAATTCCACTTAGTTTTATTTTATTTCATTAAACTTTAGCAATTTTTTTCGTTGAATAAAGCAAATTCGAAACTTTTTGTTTATCACTGTAGTTCTTTGCAACCTTTAAACGTACGTTGCCTGTAGTAAGCCATAATTATTGTAAACTGTATTCCAAATATTGTTTAATAATATCAAATTTTGATCCAGCAAAACCAGTTTTTTGTATTTTATTATTTTTTCACTAAACAATTTTTATATTATAAATATTTTTAAAGAAGAAAAGCAAAACCAAACTCCCTTTTATATATTTATAAACCTGTATTAATGAGAGCGCTCTAAAGGAACTTTCCGACCCGACTTGATAGTTTGAAATAAAAATTTCAACTAATTTCAGAAACGTTGGATGCTTCATATGTAAGCTTTTAAAAATGAACTTAATATTTGATTTTGTTATTGTTGCTGGCGCTGGTGCTGGTGCAGCTGAAGATGATGACGATGATGATGAAGAGGAAAGCGATGGGTATGGAGGGGAAAGGCAAAAATGAATGAATTACAGTGAAGGACCAACAACATTGGCTGAGTGACTGACGATAATAACCAAAACCCAAACTTAACTAAAAAGCAAAACGAATGAAAACCAGAATCATTCACAAATACAACGACCATGTAAAGGTTACCGCTTGCGAACGGAATGTCCTCCTCTGCCTCAACCGACAATTACAAAAGTTTCACGTAGACTGAAGGACACACACACCCAAACACTCGGAAATATTTTATATAGTGCAGAACAAAAAGAACGAATGCAGTCTTGAAAACAATTTTAACATCGTCCTGGCGTCGTTTACGTATCGTATCGACGATACATTAACGCCACTCCCCGTTTTTCCCTCGTCAGCAAGAGTTTAAATTCAATGCGTTGTTGTTATTGTTTTCGTCATCGTCATAAGTTTTTGCTACCGCTGCTGCTGTTAGAGAAAATTTTGCTCAATGAAATCATGCTGCTGCCTGCCGCTGATGCAAGAATAACCTAAACAAAATACATATACATAGATACATACATACATGCTTACATACACAAAAACACTAATATATATATATGTACATCGCACATACATACATACATTTTACTTATAAATTTAAACAGGTATGCCTGCATGTGAACAAGTTTCATTTATCCAACTATTTGTCCTCAAAATCCTTTTTATTTCCATGTCTTGTTTTTTCGTTGTTGTTGCTGTTGTTGTTGACTTAGTTTCATTTTGCGCCAAGCGGGCATTTTTTTCTTTCATATTCTATATGCATTTTAGTTTTTTTATTGCAAATATTTTTTTTGCCACATGGCAATTGCTGTTCGTATAATTGCTGTTGTTGTTGTTGTTGTTGATATTGCTGCCTGTTTTGCATAACTGTGAATGAATGCCATCCATGACGTCACTTACATTGTATGCTGCTGTCGCAATTTACCATTCGTTTCGTTTATCGTTTTCATATTCGTGAACATCGTCAGTAGGTCAGTGTGTTAGTAGTAATGTGGCCCCTTTCGTAACAACAACGACAACTACAACAAAAACTGACGTCGCAAAAAAAAAACAAAAAGGAAAACAACATGAACTTTACGAAAACTTTTCTTCATACAAATTTAAGCTTCTATATCAATGACATCAATGACGACTGCAACTACATACAAACTGAATGCAGAAAAAGTTAAATTTAATGAATACAGTTGGTCATAAAATTATTGCAGGATTAAGATGCTGTTTAAGAATAAAAAAAAAATTTTAAATTGATTACGATTAAAAAATTTGTGAAATTAGTGAAAAAATTAATTAAATTTGCACCAGCAAACAAATTAATAGTATCAGTTAAATATTTTTTTAAATTAACAACATTTTCTGCAGTATTGTTGTTGATATAAGGAAACTATTATTTCACTTGATTACTTTTAACACTATTGTTATTTTAAATTATATTTTTAATCCCAGTGGTAAATATTGAAAGTACCGCAAGTGGCAGTCCTTTTTGAAGGCCCCTATACTCCTTTCTAAAAGATTCGCTTCCTATGATATCCTGCCTTCAAAAGTATGCATTATAGAAGTTATAAATTTCTTTTTGAAAGACCTTCCAGAATATTCAATACACAATCGCAATTCCCTTCTTTAAGAAGGGATAAAGGAAGCTGCCCAGCTTTTTTTATATTTTCAGTGACCTTCCTTACTCCCTTCTGGGTGATCGAAGTTGATGTTGAAGGGAGTGTCTTGCTCCTAACTAGAATAATTTTAATATATTTTTTAATTTTGGAGATATTAAATATATTTAATTTCAATTTTGTCCGATGTTCCGGTTAAAAATTATGTTCGTCAAGTGACCCCCCACCCCCTCTTCCATACTGGCTCGGCAGGCTCCCAATCTTTTACCAAAATTCTCAATCACGTTTTCCCATGAACTGTTGTCTATGATTTGTATCTGCTCGAAAATGTTGTTTTTAAGCTTTTGAACTGTTGGGGGATTATTGCTGCACACTTTCGATTTCAAAAAACCCAACAAAAAATAGTCTAAAGATGTTAAATCGCACGATCTTGATGGCAAAATTACTGCTCCTCTCCGAGAAATAATGCGACTTTCGAACTTTTCTTTCAATTGATCTATTGTTTCTCTTGCTGTGTGGCAAGTGGCACCATCCTGTTGAAACCATATATTATTCGTCTAAATCTTCAATTTTCCGCCACTAAAGGTTTCAGATCATTTATCTGAATCGATTTCCATTGACCGATGATACTTTAAATTTGGACACCCTTTAGATGTTGATATTTAAATAATATTCGGCACAAAGTACTCTTATGTGAATCTTGACCACATAATAAAATTTTGTTTTGCCATGGGTCCGAAATAGCATACAAGCTCGAAATGTGGTGTGGTGTAGAATTTCCTACACAGAAAGAAAAAACTCGAGATAAATTAGGTTTTTTATACTTTCTTTAAGTACGAGTCGTACAAAAAACTCAAGTACGAATAAACTAAACAAAAACGTACTTAAAACAATCCTTAATAGAATTACTTTCGATAATAAATAATTAGAAAAATCTAAAACCAAGTAAAAAAATATTAAACTTTTCGTTGGTAGCAGGGTTGTCAGATGTGGCGATTTCTCGCCAAACGTGGCGATTTTCAAACTTGATTGGCGACCTAATTTTCGATTTGGCGACATGGCGATTTTTTGGCGATATTTTAAAATAGTTGGCGATTTTGTTGGCTATTTTTGGTGAGCCATGCTTTTGTTTTGAAACTCGTTAGTCTGTGTTCATACGGCTTTTGTCTTATTGACATGATTGCTACTTTATAGGCGAGAGGGACGAGGGGAAAAGAAACGAGTACACAGATGCATGTACTGTCTTTACGTTTTGCTTTTCCATTCGTTGCTTAATTTTGTTTTCAATATCAAATAAAACAAAATAAAAAACATGTCGTCAACATGACATGAATCATTTGAACGCCAATTCATGTTCAAAGAAGAAAAAGGAAGAATCTTGTCAATAAGACATGAGCCGTATGAACTCAGACTTAAATTCAATACGAAAAAATTATATTATTTTTATTCTAGTATTTTTATGTATGAAATTTTAGGCTTTTATATTCAGTAGTATTTGAAACTATATTATGTTATGTTGAACTGTCTGATGAGTAGTATATTGAAAATCCAATAGAAAATTATGCTTCATATTTAAAAAAGAATTATTAAAGCATTATTTTCAAGTTTACGAACACTTCTCTATTATAAAATGTGGCAAATTATTATCACAAACTAAATTCGTTGTTATTAAAGATATTAATCAATCGTAACGTACTTTTGGATGTTTATGAAACACAATGGACATAATGACCGTTTGTGATTGGATGATATTCCATCTTATTTAAATCAGTTTTGGCCAAAACTCTATAGCTATTAGGATACGTCAGGTACGTACCATTTTAAAGAACTTGCTTTGGCTGTTCATTATATGGTGGTAAATCCAACTAGTAATGCCTGTGATGAAAGAGCATTTTCAATAATGAACTTTAGTAAAACTCTCCTTCGAAGTAGAATGCAGTTCTTGACGCGGTGTTTCGTGTTATAAATTATATGAATGTTAATACTACATGATGCACTTCTTTTGTACCTTCGTTGAAAAAATATAATTCACTTACAATGTATTCTAAAAAAGAAGGAAAAAGGGAGTTTTGGCGCTGAAGTGTTTAGCGTTTTAGATATTTAATAAAACTCCAACTACATACAAACATATATCCAATATTTGTTTAATACTAACCACAAAAATTCTTTCTTTGCTGCTTTTTGTAGACTACTATTAACTATTTAATAGTGCAATGTTCCTTTTTATCTTCACTAATCATTTTTACTTTGTTCTAAATAAAAACTAAACAGAATATATATTATGGCGACTTTTTTTAAATTTTTGGCGGATTTTAGGGACTAGGAACAAATTTAATTTTTAAGATTTATAAAAAATATTTTTAATAATTTATATTATCTATATATTATTGCCAAAAAGTTAAAAATAAAGGCTTTGGCGATTTTGGCGATTTTTGACATTGAATTTGGCGAAAAAGGTCAAAATCGATCGGACAACCCTGGTTGGTAGTGCCACTCTGAGAATAAAATTAAAAAGTGAGCGTTTTAATCTCATTTAACTTATCAACGTTTGTTGCCTACACTCAGGGTTGTTATGCTTTTTTCTTAAAAAATCGCCAAAAGTTTTAACAAAATTCGTCAAAATCGTCACGAACATTTAACAAAATCGTCAAAAAATCGTCACTTAATAAAATTTTACAAATTTGAAGCAATTTACTTCACTGATTTTTTTATTGATTGATTCAATTTTTAGCAAGAAATTCTATTTATGATTTTATTCTATTTATTTCAGCAAGTGGGTATTGATATTATAAAAAGAACTAACTTCTTACTTCCTAACCCGCAACTATAATAGAATAACTTACCTAGCAGAATTAAATAGAAAAATTCTTCACATGTGATTATAACTTGAGTGAAAAAATCCAATCTTATGTAGCGACACAAATAGGAATTATAAAAACGCAAAGCGGATTTAACCAATTTTTAAAAAGCGACGCAAATCGAAACGACGCAAATCGGGGCTCTAGTGTATATATTTTGCAGGATCGATGGCATTCATATGATTGAAGAATTCGAATTACTTATGCTTCTAATAAAAGCCATCTGGTTCGTGATGTGGGAAGAATTTTTTTGTTTAACTTTTATATCGAAAAATTACGTTTTGGACTGTTTTCAATATTTCTTATAAGTGTTTTATTTATGACAGAAAATCGTCATAACACTTTTAATTTTAGTACAAAAATCGTCAATCGTCATTTTAATGTATTTTCTCAAAAAAAATCGTCAAAATGACGAAAACTCGTCACATCTAACAACCCTGCCTAAACTACAACAACAACGCACATGTGGTTTAAAAAAGATTTGATTGTTGTGTGCAGAAACAAAAAAAAAAAAAAACAATAGAACAAGACGAAAACACATTTTTTTCATCTTTAAAAAGTTAAATTGAGAACTGTTGCTTCTCATTTGGTTTAAATTTTCAGTTTTATATGTACACTAAGTATTTAAAGTAAAACCCATATCGGGCATGATGCTGGTATTTTTTATCTGAAGTTCTGTAAGCTGCAAAACGGGTAAGTAAGTCAATCGTAATAAAATTCTCCTTCTAATTTCACTTTTGTTTAATTTCAAATACGTATTCAGGATTGAATCAACTTTTTACTGCTTGAATCCGGCGCATTTTGGGATTAATTTAATAGTAGTTTTACTTAAATAAATCTCATTTACGGATTATTTCAAGTACGAATTCGGGATAAAAAACTGTTAAGTTAAGTATTTCGCACTTGAATAATCCGTACTTAAATCAATCTTTCTGTACTTGATTCAAAAAAATCCGTACTTACCGTTCAATTAATATCGCTTCGGATTGAGTACGGATTTATTAATATTTCTGTTGAGTATACTCATTTTTTCATTATAAAGTCTGTAATTGCCGGTTAAGATTAACCGGTTTCTGGTTTTTGCTTTATATTTTTTTATTTTTTGAGTTAATGTTTAACAAAGATCACCTTAGATCTTTAAATATGTGCAGATTTAAAAAAGAAATCGAAATACTTGTTCTACTTTTAAATTGTTTAAAATTAAATTTAAATAAAAAACACGCTTTTATTAAGGACTATTTTTCAGTAGTTTACTCTCATCCTACGCACATACGTTTAAATAAACTCAGACGCTCGCAAGCACGTAAATACATACCTTGTGCTCTTTAAAATAAATACACATACATACATATGTATGTATGTTTGTATGTGTTCGTGTATCTATGAGTTTATATTTTTACATAATATTCGTTGAATTCATTGTTATACTTTCTGGTGATTCATACTTCTTCTTCATTCATTTAATTTTAAGCTTAAATAGTTTTTATATGAGAGTTTGTCAAAAGATAGTGTTTTTGTGTGCGAATGTTTGTTTCCGTTACTTTTTCAACACAGCATCCTATTTTTTTTTTTTTGAAATTTAATAATAAACACAAACAACCGACACTGTAGTATAACACTCACACACACTTTCTCTTACATATATTTTGAATCTCGTTTAAAAAGAAAATTAAAGTTCGTAAGAACAACGACGCACAGTGGCGCCATTTGAGTTTTTTCGTTGCAAAAATCATATCTTTTGAACCGAATAAGGTAATTGAACAGTTTAAACAGCATATGATAGATAACTGTTCAGCCTATGAAATGTGCATTTGAAAAGGGTGCTACGCTGTGTAGGGGCCTACTTATGGGTTATCAAAGTTAAAATTAGTAGAAAAATCAATTTTATGGTACCTAAAAAAAAATTATTTTTACATTTTTAGATTGTTTTTATTTTTTTTTTCTTTAGGGTTCTAAATTATTACCCAACAAATTAAAAAAAAAAATTTTTTTTTTTTAAATTTATTTTTTCAATTTTCTGTATTTTCGGTATATGGGTAATTCCATGTCAAAACGACCAAGAGTGGGACACGACCCCTTCCGATTTTAATGAAATTTGGTGAGAATGTTCCTTTTATCTTATAAGGAACATATATGAACGAAAAAAAATTTTAAAATTTTTTTTTCAAAAGTTATGTCATACTCAAAATGTCATAATTTCGCCGAATTAGCCGAATGTGTTGAGCTTATTTCTTCAATAACTCGAAAACTACTTGACATACGAAGATGATTTTAATGTCATTTTAAAGAGAATACTTGGGGCTACAAACCATATATTGAAAAAATAAATTTTTTTTTGAAAAATGTAATATCTGCAAAATGTTAAATTTTAAAAACGGACTAAGTCAAAAACCTATTTTTTTATTTGGCTGATTTTTTTTTGTATAATACCTCAAACTGTTCTTTAAAAATTCTGAAACTTTGAAGGAGGTGTTTTTTTTTTTTTTAAGATATGATTTTTTTCCTTTCGCAACCTTTAAAAAAATAATATTAAAATAGAATTTTAATATTGTAATTTTGAGCAATAAGTACACTGTGCAAGTTGCAAAAAACAGACCAGCCGCGCACCTGGCATTTCACCCTAATTGGGGACGCTGAATTCAGTGGTGCTAACCGTTTTTTTAAATTAGCTCTTGTTTTCAAGATATACCGTTATTTCGAAAATGTAAGGCGCTGCACAGCATATATTCGCGTAACTCAAAAATGGTTTAGTTTATTGAAATAACTAAAAAAACCGAAATTCGGCAATAAATAATAAAGTGGGGTTGGTCATACATTTGACCCATCTAGGAGCATCCTACGCGCTGTAGGGGCCAAATTAAAGAATTTTATTAAACCGCAATATTAGTATGGCAACCATGTCTTTTTAACCTTTTTTACCTCTAGAAGCCAAACGGGCACGTACGGGCAGATAAAATTTTTGAATTATGTAAAGAAATAATCAAAGAACAGATTTTGCAAATATGGCAAATATAGAAAAATATAGATTTTTGTTATTTTCCGTCAAAGTTGAAAAATAGTGAAAAAACGGATAGTTTTTAAATAGTGATTTACCAGGAGAAACACAAAGCAAACAGTTCATTTTTTTTTTTATCATTACACATTTAATAAATGCATCAATCAATACAAACAAAAAATAAGGCGATTCGTTACCTATTTTTCGTGATATTACACCTGAAATCGCAACAAATTTACTAAAAATTGTGTGTTTTTTTGAAAACCGAAAGTCGGTCAACTTTGAACGGCTATATCTTCTAAACTAAAAATGTGATATTATTAAGAGTGGCAGATTTGAAATCGTTGAAAAGTTTCCTATAACATGAGTTTATTCAAAACTTCGTCGGTGCTCATGAAAATTTTGATTTTTGCAACCTCGTTTGCTCTACGGGCGCTACTGTGCGACGACGACGATGTCGGCTGTAGTTATTTAGAGCAAATCTAAAAATAGAGCTTTTGTTTTTGTATTATTTATTGTTTCTACTTCACTTTCAATTTGTTCGAGTACAAGTGTATGCGTCTGTGTATCTGTGTGTTAGTGTGGCTGCAAGTACGTCATCAATTTACAGCTTTATGTGCACTTCATGCACATTCTCCTACTGCTCTTTACCGATACATTTGAAACTTCTTCTTTGGCTTTCATTTCATTCGTGTTAAGTTCAATGCACTTTCATTAAGTGTTTTTTTTTTTTTTTTTGTTAAATAAAAGCTTTATTTATTTACTGTTTTATACTGCATGCAAGCATGTTGTTGTATCAGAGTTGGACATTTAAGGTGAAATTATAAGAATATACCCATCATAATTTTAATTACTGTAACTTACATGGAAAAACTGAAAGTCGTTTAGCTTCGCGTTAAAGCAAAATATGGCGCTGAGATGATATCACTTAAAAAATAAAACAAAAAAATTTTATCAAAGTTTTTCTTGGGATTCAAAAAATTAATTACCAAAGTTTCGTTTAAATGTGCTAAATTCCAATTTTTATTTTAAGTCCCCTTATATGAAAAGGGTGTTCCAATATGAGGTATAATTGGTCAATGTAAATCGCTGTAGGGAGATGATTCCAAGCCTTTTGGCGGAATATTTATGATTTAGACGTAGAGAATATGGTGCCACTTACCACACAGCAATATAAACAATGGATCTTTTGAGATAAAAGTTCGAAAATTGCATTACTTCTCGTAGAGTAGGAGTAAATTGGCCACCAAGACTGTGCAATTTGATATCTTAAGACAATTTTTTTGTGGAGTTTTTTAAATCGTAAGTGTACAGCAATAATCCCACAACAGTTCATTACCTTAAAAACAACATTATAGAGCAGATAGCAACCATTGACGACAGTTTATTGAATAAGAATTTCGGTAACAGATTGGGAGACTGCCGAGCCAGTTGGGGGGGGGGGTTGTTCACTTCACACCGACATAACCTTTTTTTTAACTGGAAGATATTTCTAATAAGAGAAAATAGTTTTTTGTTAATGTCATTTTGAACTGGAATAATCTACTTCTGGCGAAATCATGCTTTTTATTCTCTTTTTTCTGGTGTAAATTATAGTTTTGGCCCAACTTTATTTTTGCTGCACACAGAAAACAAATTGGTTGGGAAACGGTTGCAGTAATAAAATATTGATCAAGTTACATGATTTATTATTGCAACTATTAAATATGTATAGTTCTAACTGATTTTTAATTCTCTTGATTATAAAAATGATGTTCCAACTGAAATATGATTCCTTCAATTATTTTATTAGTTATGATAACTAATTTAATTAAGTTCTAAAAATTAGTACAAATGGTTAGAATCACAACCGAATTTAATATAGGGCAATACTGAATATTGGTCATTGCAATCAATAATTTGCTTTCGTCAATAAATTTTGTAATATAAATGATTATTCATTTATTGCAGCTAATTATTGATTGTTGGAATAGATTCAATTCGAGTACAACAAATGAAAATATAATTATTCGGAATTCACAACCAAAAAATAGTTAAAATCCCCAATTACTTACTAAATTTTCTGTCAAAACATTTGATAGATTAAATTAATTTTTAATATTTTATTTAAAAAATATATTTGCGGTCAAAAATGGAAAATGTGAAAAACTTAATAAATAGAGGTAAGTAAGTAATTTACGTATTCTTATAGGTATGAACATATACACGTACATACATATGTATGTATGAATGTATGTATTATTTTTTATACCCTGCAAACTATATTGGACTTCTTGATCCATTTTGATCCTGGACTGGTCCAATGTAGTGCAAGTATGGACCATGTCATTATTAAAAAGAGTTTGCAGTGAAACGACATGTCTTCGTTTTTTAACGACATGTTTTCGTTTTGAAACGATTTCAAAGCTAATCCCCTGGAGTATACCATGGAGTAGTTTTAAGACTTCCCCTTTGTAATGCAAGCTGGGTTATATGGTCCTGCCCTAGGACATCGTACTGTAAAATAACTCATTTTCTCCATACATTGAGATTACCTTTGGACAAGTCCTTGCCCCTTATGGGCTACATTTGACCGGTTAAAAAAATATGTTGATAACGACAATCGAATCTCTTGTTATGAACACCAATTATGTGTTAATTCAGTTGCACCTATCATTTATTCGGGTATAAGCACAATTTTGTTTCTAATAATCATACTAACAACTAACAATATCTGTTGTTATGACTGATAGTGTACTAAAATTCAAATGTTGCTATCAAAAATATTATGCTAAGCAACGAAATTTTCAGTAATTGGAACCGAATTGTGTGATAGTACATGCAACCGACGAAATTCGATTGGTGCCAAATTCGGTTGTGATCACGAATCTGTTTTCTCTGTGTGAGTTTTCATTTCAATGGAACCAAACCAAAAATAGTTCTGTCGAAAGTGGAATAGTCAAGTTTTGAAAAGAATAACTCGCTATCCAATTTTTAGGGAGAGCCGTTTAAAAAAAGCCTTTTCAAAAAACTTAGGCCCTAATTATATAAAACGCAACGCGACTCCAAAGAATTACATACATTGAAAGTGTAAACAAAGCCATAAATATTTTGTAATTTTGTTGCTGCTTTTTACAGAAATTCACATTGCCTTTTAAAATTCTAAACGCCTCATAACTTGTGGCGTTGAAAATTTTAAAACGGTACATGTATTTCTGTAACAACAAAATGCACAAGTTTGTGTTATAAAAACTGTTATTTTCTTAATTAAAAAATAATTTAATTAATGTGTAGTTTATAGAACACGAGCGCCTTACTCGTTCGTTCAACTTACATTTAAAACAAAAACCAATTTCGAAATTTTGTTTTTGTTTTAAATGTAAGTTGAACGAACGAGTAAGGCGCTCGTGTTCTATAAACTACACATACATTTTTTTTTTTTTTTTTTTTTTTTTTTTGACTCAAATTTTTTTTATTAATTTTTGTCTAGGGATGACAGATAAATTTTTTCTTCAATCCCAAATTTAATATAAAAATTTCTTATAAAATCCCCTCTAAAAGTTAACAGCCCCCAAATGCATTATTTTTAAAAAAATTTTAGTTTTAAAATTATGTATTAGTGGGCATTAATTTTATCTTATAAATTTATATATGCAAAGATAAGCACACTTAAACAAAAATGTCATTTAAACAATTTTACAATTTGGTTATTATATTTCAAATTCTGACCAAAAATCTTCGTTATTAAGGGAAAGGGAAATTTGATCATTGAGTTAATCTGAAATATTATTAATACATTTTAAATTTCTTGTATAACTAATGTTATAAAATGAAAATGAAAAATGGATATATACCGATTTCTCAAAAACTGGAGCCAATCTGACACTTCCAAATGTACTTCCGCACTCAGGGGACTCCCCCCTAATAGTTCGAAAAGGATTCATCGAAGTTAATTTTTTCGACTGTCAAAGTGTTATTAGTTGTTTTTTATCAATTAAAAAAATTATTTAAATTTAATTAATGTGATAATTAAATCAATTATTTTTTTTTGTTGAAAGAAAATAAAAAAAATAATTTTGATTTAATTAACATTTTAGTTGTTTTAAAATAAATTTTGAATTAAACTTTAATTAAATAACAAAAAAAAAAAAAAATATTTTGTTTAAGACAAAATAATTTAAACTTCTGAAATTGTTACTGGAAATTGTCACAATCAATCAACACTAACAGGTGCAAAATTAACAAATGGGTTGCTTAATTCTATGAATTTGGAATGAACTTGGTGATTAGAGACAATTTTTAATTTTGTATGTGTACTTGAACCATAATGGGAATTTTGGCAAACATGCTTCTAGCATTAATGGAGTCAGCCTGAAAATTCCCGTTTAACCGTTTAATATCGTTAACGAACTTTTGAAGTTGTGAACATTTCAAATATGGAGTATTAGGGTTATAATAACTACCCCACAAACACATCCATGTAATGCGTAAAATATCAATTGGCTTAGCCGTTATATTTGTGGACATACGCTTAAAAGTATTTTTACATCTCAGAGTATTAACAGGTCAACCTAAACAAAAGGGGCAAAGGTTTTTAAAATAAGAAAAATTCTGCAGATAATTAATTTTAAATAAAACCCAAAAAGAAAAATAGTTTTTTTACATTCTTAATAATGGGTGATTTTTTAAGAGCTCTAGGAATCGATACGGTACGGTCCATATAATTTAATGTTTGAAGATTATTTCATGCAAATGTTGACCGTGACTGCGCCTCAAATGGTCCATCCGCTTAGTCCAATTTTGGCATACTCTTTCCAACATTTCGGCCGGTATCTCATGAATAAATGCTTCAATGTTGTCTTCCAATGCGCCAATTGAAGCGGGCATGTGTGCATAGACATGAGCTTTAACATAGCCCCACAAAAAATAGTCTAAAGGCGTTAAACCGGTCCTGAACGTGAAATAAAATGTTTACCGAACTCGCCTCTCAATAAGTCCATTGTTAAGCGTGCTGTGTGGCATGTGACACCGTCTTGTTGAATAGCCCGAATAGCCGCTTCAGTGGGTCGATTAAACTGACCATAAAATGGAAGAAGCGTGCGATGAACTTTCTTAACAGAGCACGCATTTTGATAATAAAATTCAATTATTTGCAAGCGTTGCTCGTTTGTAAGCCGATTCATGGTTAAATTATAGACCACACTGAAGATGTTTGACAGTCAAACAAAACACGAAACGTGCGTCACAAACCAGTGTTGCCAAAAAGATAATAGCTAAAAAATCACCTGATATTAGTTGGCCTGTAATAATAATACTTTCCCAAAAAGAAAAATATTTTTTTTTTACATTCTTAATACAAGCCCGAAAAAAATTTTCTTAGATCTAATTTGAGATTAGAATTAGATTTGATTATTAAAGTCAACTTTTTTATACAAGGCGAATTCATTTATATATTAATTCGCCTTTTTCTTGACATTATGCTATGTTCATACGACGATATAAACCACTGATTTCGCTCTCTGAAACTAGATTGCCAAACATGCTTTCATACGATTCATTCTTGTTTAGTTTTGACATTTTTTTGTTGTTGTTAGAGTGACCTTTTTTTAAAATACAAAAAAAAAGAAGTTAAAAAATTAAAAAAAATATTTTTTAATACTTTAATTAATATTAATCACCCCTATCGTAAATAACAAGTGGAATTTTTGTTCCCGTGAAATTTCCATTTCCCTCGAAGGGAAAAAAGCAATCGTGAATCTCATGTGAAAAATTTTCCACGCTATCAGTTCCAGTGAATGTAAAAAAAGAAGAAAGATTAAAAAAAATTAAAAATCAATGAAATTTTTGTTCAAAAATATACACGTATATATTTTAAAGAAAAGTTAAAATAATGAAGCAAAATATTTAGTATTGGAGGAATAGTTTGATTGCAACGGTTTGTGCCTTATTAACGGATCCAGCCCTTAATATTTGATTTATAGGAGGAACTTCTTATATACAGAAGTTCCCTAGCAAAAATAAAGTGAGCAAATCTAAGGGAAACGTGAACAAATTACGAGGAAAAAACTTTTCACGATAAGGGACATTTTTCCCCGTGAAGATTTTTTCACGTTATTATTCTCCTTTGAATTACCTTTTTTCATGGGAGTTGTTCATGATCGCAAATATGGTAAAAATTACGAGGGAAAAATTATTCACGATAGGGGTGATTATTTTATAATTATCACTTTTTTTTGTTAAACATGAACTTTTATTTTGTTTTGTTCTATGTTTTGATTTTTTTAAGAGCTAGATCAGATAAACTAACGATAATTGTTATCAAAATTGGAGATGATAGTACGTTTTACCTGTTTCGCAGCATGTATCAAAATGAAACGACCGGTTTCGCTCTCAAAATTTTGTATGGCAAAACATGTTGTTTCAATCTTGTTTGGTCGCGAAACAGGAATGGGAGAGCGAAACACGAATATTGTTGCAAAACACCATGTTTTTTTTATTGTTGACTTGTTGTAGTCTCGCCACCACTTATAGTAAATTCGCTTTGGGACATACGTTGTTAATTAAAAGTACAATTTATCAAAGAGTAAGGTCTATATAGACGTCATGACTTGTCGGTTGTCGTCGTGTCATGTATGTTTTGCTTAAAGAAACTATTTTTTATAGTCAGACACACACACAAACTCATGATTTTTTTTTATGCAAGACGTTTTCATTGATTGTTATGTTGAAAGCAATAATTCATATAAAAAAACTTACATACTTTACAAATACACACGTAGATTCATACATACATACTTCTAAGGATATGCATTTATATTAAATGTTATAAATACGGACATCCCTACGTATGAGTATTGAATATATTTTCAGCATCAAAGAAAGACAATAATATTACTCATACGTATGAGTGTGACTTGAAAAGCAATATTTAAGCAGGAGAACCACACTTATGGCTAATAAATCACAGATGGTTTAACCGCTGGTTTACTTGAACTAAACTTGAATTTATATGTAGTTTAAACTTAACAACTATAAATCAGTGTCCCATGTATTATGTGTTGTTAAAAAAATAACTTGTGGCAGCACTACGATAAAGCTTATCAAATTCATATGGTCTGTATTGGCAGTTTAAACGCCCAATTTTATGCGTTTAAAGATGGTTTATATTTTTAGTGATTTATAGATTTGTTGGTTTAAGCACATTTTAAACCAAAAAGAGAGTTTAACTTGCTCTGATTTTTTAGCCCTTAGACTTACTAAATAAAAACTTTAATGTTTTAATTAAAAAAAAAATATATGTATATCATTTCTTTAATTAAGAAAAGGCGTGTCATACACAGAAAAAATTAAAAATTGTCTCTAATCACCAAATTCATAGAATCAAGCAATCAATTTGTTTATTATGCTCCTATTACCAAAATGATTATTATTATTATTTTTATTATTTCATCCAAGTTCCTAGGTGGAACATAGGGCCACAACAAAATTTTTCCAATCATTTCTTATTAATGCTAACAATTTTATTTCACTCCACGTTGTATGCGCCTTCCTTAGTTCATCTTGAACTTGTCGTCTCCAAGTTTGAGTGGGCCTGCCTCTGCGTCGGCTTCCCTGATGGTCCATTTAGGGCTTCTTTGGCAATATTTCCTTCAGGCTTCCTCAATGTATGACCTATCCAACGCCACTTTCTGCTTTTAATTTCATTATACATTGGTTTTTGATTGCACCTTTCGTATAGATGTTGGTTCGATATTATGTTTGGCCAATGGATTCGCAGGATTCTCCTAAGTCACCTGTTTACGAATGCCTGGATTCTGCTAATTACTCTTGGAGATGTATTCCATGTTTCGCACACATTGTTCCTAGAAGTAGGTGGTGATCACTACTTGCATCTGCACCTCTCTTGATACATACGTCCAGGAGAGAGCCTCTCCATTTTTTGCTGATAGCAAAATGGTCGATCTGGTTTTCGGTCGTACAATCGGGAGATATCCATGTGGCTTTATGTGTTCGCTTATGTGGGAACAACGTACCGCCTATCACGAGAGCGTTGCTAGCGCATGTTTCCGCGAATAAAGTAACATTTTTATTCATTGTTCCTAGGCCATGGGTGCCCATTACAGATTCGAAATTGTTGTTGTCATTCCCGACGCACTCTTATCCGATTCTTCAGCGTTTTCCGTCGGAGCGTAGCATTGCACAATAGAAAGGTATCTGGCTCTTGTACGAAATCTAGCTGATACAATGCGTTCTGTGTGCGGTTTCCAATCAACCAGAGCTTCTTTAGCACTTTTGGACAAAAGAAGGCCAACAAAAAAATTGATTCAATTATCACATTAATTAAATTAAATACTTTTTAAACAATTTTGTTAATTGATAAAAAAAAACTACTGATAATATTTTCTGTGTACATATAAGTTTTTTTAGGTTTGAGACATAAAACTTGATAAAAAAGATTATATCAACAAGTAAGAAAGTATAGTCGGTCAAGCCCGACCATGTGATACCCTACACCACAGTATTTAAAACCACAGCATGCTTATGTGTTCATATAAATATGGATTTATCTATGTTTATAAACTTCATTTAACTTTGTTTGAAAGTTTGTGAGAGGCAGAAATTGCGCCCTACCTCCCCTTGTGGTCCTACAATTCGGCCCATTTTCAACAGGTTAGGTCCTTGTGCCAATAAGAACCTATGACCCAAATTTTATCAAAATTTCTCCAAAACTGCTACCTGTACTTTGCGCACAAGGTTACATGGACAGCCAGCCAGCCAGCCTGACAGCCAGCCAGCCGGAAGGACATCGTTAGTTCGACTCAGAAAGTTCGGTTGCCAACCCTGAAAGAATCAAAACAAACCGCAGTATTACCACATTAATTTTATTTTCGTGAACAAACCATTTCATGAAGTAGAACAAATTCAAGAGATGGCAGCGCAAGCAAGAAAAGCAGAAATTGTATAAAATTTTTGGGATTTAACGAAATATGCTTCAGAAGCCGAATTTGAAGAACCTAAAATAAAATCGTACGGAATTGCAAATACGGACTCAAAACCATTCCGATTGGAATGTGTGACATAATTAATATGTTATAATTTTAACATATTGACATTTACAAATATGGTCATGCAAGCATGTACATACATACTCATTAAACATAAATTGAAAATAGATAAACAGACGGCATCCCAACAATATTAACTTTTAGTTGAAAAAGCTCCATATCATATATTGCATTCAGTGCAAGTTTAAGACATCGACACACACACAAACACTGATTAAAATTTTTTCTCGCAGATATACACTCGCCCTATGCAAGCAATAGTTCAAGGAAACCTGTTGGAACGTTGGAAAAAGCACAAAGAAACTTACTCGAATACATAAATATCTACGGAGATGAGTACAAATAGAAAATGAACGGTTTACGTCTGTATAAAAATATCAGAGATGAAAAATCGATTTCAGAAATTGTACCAACAAGATTAAAAACCGCACCCCCTCCCACCCCCCTCCTCCTATTATTTTGTAAAATACCTCAATTAAAAAATAGTTTCATAACAATTTTTAAAAGTGGGAAAAGATTTACAAATAACCCGGCAAATGTTTTTATAGAAAGTAAATCTAATGACCAGGGAAACCATAAATATGCTCTAAAAACGCGTTTTATGGGCATTAAATATGCAGTAAAAACGGGAAAATATGCCTTGAAAAATGTTAAAAATATGGCCTAAAAATTAAAAATTGTTCATTTGAAGACACAATATTCAACAATTTAATAACAAAATTTAAAAAAAAAAACCTAAAAATATTATCGCTTAAGCCCATATTAGGCTAAAATTCATATAAGAGATGTTTGCACCGAATATTATCTAGATATTTACATCCATATGGGTTGTTGTCTTTAAGGAATTTTAGGTACGGTCGCTAAATTGTTAACAAATGTTTAAAAGGAAGTTAAAGCTATTTAAGGATGAGAGCTCTGAGCAAATGTGAACCGATTCGAAAATAATTTAATTTGCAGTAAAATAGTTTTGGGACTAATTTAATTTAAATACTATCATAATTAGATAGTTTGCGGACACAAAGAGTCTAATTTGGATGTGAAATTATAGACCGATTCTCTTCTCACCATTTGCATAGGCTTAGTCGATATTTGATCAAATTATCTACAAATTTGGAACTTGTACTTTGCACACAAGGCTTGGACAGACAACCAGCAAGACGGACGGATGGATCGATCGGAATACCACGTCTTCTAACGAACAACGCTTGCAAATTATTGAATTTTATTATCAAAATGCGTGCTCTGTTAAGAAAGTTCATCGCGCGCTTCTTCCATTTTATGGTCAGCTCATTTTTGGCTCAATGGGTACGTTAAGAAGCAGAATTGTCGATTTTGGAGTGAAGATCAGCCAGAGGCATTGCAAGAGCTACCAATGCGAATCGTAACGTAACTATGAATGGTGAGCGCTACCGTGAGATGATATCCAACTTTTTTTTGCCCAATATGCAAGAGCTTGACTTGCATGACATGTGGTTTCAACAAGACGGTGCCACATGCCGCACAACACGCTTAACAATGGACTTATTCAGAGGCGAGTTCGTTGAACATTTTATTTCACGTTCGGGACCGGTCAATTGGCCGCCTAGATCGTGCGATTTAAGGCCTTTAGACTATTTTTTGTGGGGCTATGTTAAAGCTCATGTCTAAACACTCATGCCCGCTTCAATTGACACATTGGAAGACAACATTGAAGCATTTATTCATGAGATACCGGCCGAAATGTTGGAAAGAGTATGCCAAAATTGGACTAAGCGGATGGACCATTTGAGGCGCAGTCACTTCAAACCTTAAATTATATGGACCGTACTATCGATTCAAATAAAGATTTCATGCATTTTTCTGAATTTTCCCTTGAAAAAGTCGACAAACAATCGACGAAAAGTCGGGAACAAAATATTGTAATTAAAAATTGAGTTTTATTTACATTGAAGAAATTTAGGCCCTATTAGCTTGACAAAAATAATATTCATAAATTCATCACTCTGGCCAAAGAAACAACTACAACAATTATGTGTTTTTGTTTAAACTTTCCTATAGCTCTTAAAAAATCACCCGTTAAAAGATTGGTCTAGATACAAATCGCATAACATTTATCCTTAAGAGGTTGTCTTACAATTTAAGAGTAAAAATTAAATGTAGATGTCGAAATTGAAGTAACAGATTTTCGAAAAAAAAAATTTTATTTGCTGCGAAAACTATTGTAGGCATCTAAAAAAAATTTTAAATTTATCAAAATATGCCTTAAAAAGGCAAAATAACCTAAAAAAATTTACAAAAAGGCTCTTTTAACTAAATTATGCAAAAAAATGCTGCTAACGGTAAAATATGCAAAAATATGCACTAACAAATAGATGTCAAAATTCATAAAAAGCTCTTTAACGGATAAATATATTGTTTCTGCCTTCATTAGTCGCACAAGGAAAAACATACAATGCATATATATGGTTTCCCTGCTAATGACTTTGGTTTTTTTTATTATTAATACTAAAAAAATTTTGGTAAAATGATCACCAATTTAAGCGAGCTTTGTGAAATATGGCGCTAATTTTCAATATATTCTTTGAAGACATATGACATTAAAAGAAATATATATGAATGCTGCGGGCAACCGCTAATAATTTAGATTTTTACTGTACAGTTATGACGAGTCACTGAACGCAGCATTAAAATTTTTATTTTGTTTGAAACAAAACAGATTTTTTTTTACACAATTGTAAAACATTATTTATGACCAGGGCAAGGGACTTCATGCAAATGCATGTTTGTTGTCGTTACTTTGAGACCCACCTAAAGTTAATATCTTTGCGAATCACAATGTTTCCAGTAAAATGGCATCAATTTGTTAGTGCATATTTTTGCATATTTTGCTTTAAATGCATGTTTTTACATATTTTGTTATAAATGCATATTTTTCGTCATATTTTGGGATATTTTGTTATAAATTCAAATTTTTCTTCATATTTTGTAATATTTATAAAAAAAAATTGCTCTCTTCTTAGTTTTTTGTTTAGAAATATCTTCCTGCTCGAGGCAAATTCATTATAAGGTGTAGTCAGTGGATCAGCTAGTTATAGTTGTTTCAGCCCTGAAGCTATCAAACAGTCAAAAAAGTATGGGAATATCTGCTAACTCTGACATTTTCAAGGATTAAAAGCAACAACATGTTGGTGTTTGGTACTGAATTACCTAAATTTTATTATAATTTCCCCTTGTTTCTTTACTTTTAAAAAGTAGCACCTTTTGTAGCCATGTTTAACAAATTTTAAAAATTATACAATTTGTATAATTGTGTACATAATTGTAGAAGTAACAATAAAAATTTTTTGACATTTAATTTTGTTACGGTTTTTTTTTACTTAAAAAAGCCTGAAATAAAAATAACGTTCGGCGAAAAAAGAATTAAACAGAATATTTTGGATTTACGCTGTAAGTATGACATAAAATCCAAAAAGTATTGATAAAACAAATTGTTTTTAAGGAAAAAAAATGCCAAAAGAAAAAATATCAATAAATAATATTTTAAATACGTGTGTTTTTGAGTCTTCAAAATAGATGGAAAAGTACTTTTTTGCTAAGTTTACAATAAAGGTGTTTCATTTAAAAATTTTTAGTAAATAAGCACCTTCAAAGCCAGAAACACACAGATTTATGATTTATGAAAAGGTTTCGCAAACTTCAATTTCAAGAAAATCAACTTCTGAGGATAAAACTAGTAAAATTAGTTTGGAATTGTGTGATGCTCTGGTGTCTGCAGATATACCTTTATATAAGCTTATCAACCAAAATTTTAGAATTTCTTTGAACAAATATACCAACGAAACCAATCCTACGGAAACAACCCTTAGAAAAACTTATCTTGTCAAGTTGTATACTATACAACTATGTGACATTGTTGAAAGGATTAAGCCACATAATTTGTGGCTGTCTATTGACGAAACAATGGACACTGAAGGACATTTCGTGGTCTACGTAATTGTTGGGATCTTCAATGCCGAAGAAGAACAGAGTAAACACAAATTTTTGTTTAATATTGTAAAGTTGGAAAAGGTGAATCATGCTTCATTAGCTCGAACTTTCAAAGACTCAATTTCTCTTTTAGAAGACTTTAATAAAACTAAGATGTTGCTCCACTTGACATTTTTTAAAGGTATCTTACCCAAAAATGTAACATGTCACATGCTAAGCTCATGCCATACATGCAAGTTTTTAAAGTCACCTTCGCGTTTCAAGCATGTATAACAAGATGGGGACCTGGTTGCAGGCAGTTGAGTATTATGCCAAAAATTTTTAAGAATTTAAGGATGTGGTAAATAATTTGAACGAAAATAATGCAGTCGCTATAAAAAGTAAACAATATTTTAAACGTACCTAATATAAAGGCTCAATTAGAATTTATTCACTTAAACAATGGGTTTCTGGTCGAGACAATAACCGAACTCTAGGGGTTTAAATCATTGAACACCTCGGTTGAACACGGTGATGACGCTGTCATTAAAATAAGAAGAGTAGAAGGTCAAATCGGCGAAAAATACAAGCCAAACTTTATGCAGTTTTAAAAAAGTTAAAGAAATTGGTAATATTTTTAATTTGGCTTCCAGTAAAGAAAATATTGCAGAAAATGAATACATATTCTAAAAAGGAGTTGAACACTTTTAATATGCACCTTTTATATCCGTTGATGTCGAACGAAAATTTTTAATGTTTAAAACTATTTTAAGACCAAATAGAATGAGTTTTACATTTGATAACTTAAAAAAAAATTATTTATTTGTATAAACAAAACGTTATCTTTATAAATATGGTTAAATAAATATATTTTTAATGCATATTTTTTTATTTTATTTTTGCATATTTTGCGATTTTTAGTGCATGTTTTATGCGCATATTTTGCGATTTTAAGTGCATGAACTTCCTTGCCCTGTTTATGACATTATGACAATATGACTGAAGGTACATGTAGAAGACATGTTTTTTACATCTGAGCTGTCAACTTTTCAAGTCACATATAATTGTGCATGTCTGTCAAAATTTATGTTTTACAGAAGATTTATAATATTCGGTCACAAACGTACATGTAATTTGCTTCTGACATTGTCTCTGTTTTTTTCGCATAGTTATTGCAAAAACTAAAATAAAAATGCCGCCACGAAAATGTTTATTTACGCCGTTAAATAGTTTAGCCATCTTAACATATTTTTCTTTTAATTCAAAAATACCAATTTAGGATATTAGAGGGTTTTTATGTATATACTATTTACATATATTCTATTCAATTGTGCGATGATCATACATATCTTGGTATTGTAAAATATTAGCCGGCTAATGATTCCTTCAATAGTGGACGCCGCTGCCGGTTTCTTCTCGGCATAGATTTCTGATGTCAGATGGTTTATCAGAAGAAAATAGAGCACGCTCTAATTGAAATTTTGTGAGATGACTTTGCATCTGACTTTTACAGAAGCAAAGTTAAAAAGCTAACACCCCTACAGATAATATTGGACTACGTGGTCCATTGTGGCTTAATTGGACTACAAAAACATGGTCCAATATACTGTAGTATGGACCATGTTATAAGAAATTAACATGAAGTGCTGCCAACAACTGCATTATGTATAATTTTCTATAGTTTGCAGCATTACACATTGGTAGCCCTGATTGTGTCCATTATTAATTGTTTATTTAAAAGTGAAAGTTTGTGAAATTTACGGAAAAAGGGTAAACAAATTAAAAATACCAAGTAAATATATTTAATAATAGCAATAATAGACTACAGAAAATTAAAAAGAAAAATGCTTACACTACCCCTTAAGTTTACTCCATACTGTAGTAACGTGGAGTACTTTTAAAACTAACCCACTTTAGTGCTCAATGGAGTAGTTTAGGGACTACACTTTTTCGAAAACCGAAACGTTGCATATGGATATTTTTATTTAGGCACTCTTAAGTCGTCATCGAATTAAACTTACTCCGCTCAAACTTCAATATATTCCAAATATATTTAATATTAAGAAATGCAAATCGAACATTATCAGTGGAAAATATTTTAAAATCGCTATTACAAAATTTTGAGTGTTAAATTGGTGTTGGTCTCTTCCAAAATTGCACTAACAATTTGAAAAAAACAAAACTTTGAAACTGAAAAATGTATAAAAATAGAAACAAAATAAGATTTTAAAAAAGACACCTTCCCTGTTTTGTTAAATAAAAAATTTATATCTCTAGTACTTTTATATAAAGGGTGGTCCAACCATATTGCACAATGTTAGCTGTGAGTCACACCTCAACGTCAAGTTTTTTGCCCAACTTAATTTGACATTTCTTTGTTTCAGTATTTGACAAATTTAGCCATGCAGACGTACATAATTTAGCAGTGCGCTAAGATTGTTCAAGCCTTTTTCGAAAATGGGCGTTCAAATCGAAATGCATTTTGCAAAATCATCTTCAGTGATGAGGCACACTTGTACCTCAGTGTATTCGTTAACAAGCAGAATTGCTGTATTTTGTCAAATGAGAATCCACGAGTGAATGTTAAACTGTTTAGTGCAGCTTATGGGCTAGCGCCGTCATACGTACTTCTTCGAAATTGGGGTTGCCCAAACAGTTAACGTGAATGGTGTTCGCTACCGGACTTCTTGTGGCCAGAAATTGAGCGTATGGACCTGGACGATATGTGATTCCAATAGAATTGTGCCACTTGCTACACAGCCAACGAAACAATGGCTTTTTTGCGAAAGAAATTCAGTGACCGTGTTATCTCACGTCGTGGCAATATTAATTGGCCGTTACGATCATGTAATTTGACAACGTTGGATTTCTTTCTTTGGAGATATTTAGAAGAAAAAGTGTACGTCAATAAGCCAAGAACAGTTCAAGAGCTAAGGGATGAGAAATTTCGGCAAATTAACGACATTAAACCCCAATTATGTCTCAGAGTCTTTAAAAATATGGATATGGATCGGATAGAGTTATTGCGAGAAGCACTTGTCCGATATTTTATTTCACACAAAATTTTCATAGATTCTTCCATCATAATAAAAAAATAAAATGAAATTTTGCACCGGAGGTTAATCTATTGCCTAATCAATTCACTAAGTCGGGTTTTTTGGAAATTCGAATGTTAAGGGGGTAAAAAGGTTAAAAACGTGCAAGTCTCCAAAACTAAAAAAGTACAAAATAAATGTAATACTTATCGATGTTCATTAAAAAATATAAGCGGACGGGTGTCTGGTACTTTTTTTAATTCGACCATTTTGGGGAGTAGACGGGTATCCCCATCTATATTTTAAGCCAATAAACATAGAAAAAAAAATATTTCAAATTCTTAACTCAAAAAAAAATACAAAATACAAAAAAATAAATTTTAAAGGTTGAAAATTTTACCAATTTCTGGCACTTTCTTTACAAAATATTTTTCTCCATTCATTAACATTGGGGATGCCAATCGGGATTGATTTTAGTAATTTCCGGGATTAAGGATTTTGAAATCCCGATTCCGAAATTCTGGGATTTCTGGATCCCGGGATTTCGGGATTTTTTTAAATAAACAACACTTTTTATTTTTTATGAATTTTCAAAAGGTATTATTTTAAAATAGAAAAATAAGAATTATAAAAATAACAAGGCCCATTGAATAGGTCTGCGCAAGAAACCTGATGATTATTGTTTATGTTCTTTTTAGTTGTCAAAAGTTGTTTACATTTTGCTTACATGTGCATGTATATGTTGTTTGCGTTTATTGTTTTTTCCCACACATACGTTTATGGTATGCCACACATACACGTTTTTTCCTTTTGCTTTTTCCTTTTTGCTTTGTTTTTTCCTTTTGCTTTGTATATGTGGTAGTAAGTTTTTGACAACTAAAAAGAAATTTTACACAAACAAAATACATGTCGTTTTTTGTTTTTGTTCAAGTAAAAATCCCGGGATTAATAAAAATAAATCCCGGGATTCGGGATTTGTCAATCCCGAAAAATCCCGGAATTTCTGGATTTCCCGTTTGGCATCCCTAATTGACATACAATCAGTGTTCGAAAATAAACACTAAATATCGTTTTTAATGTTCGGTTCGGTAGATTTGTGGAAAACACAAACGCTAATACTGTTTGTGTAGAAAATCATTAAAAAAAATAACGTTTCCCTGTTAGTCATCTTTCGAACACAAAAATAATACTGTTTTTATCACACACAACAAAAGATGAGAACATTTAATTCCGTTCGGTTTTTTTTTTGAAAATCCACAAACTTCGATGTGTTCGGTTCGGCTTATTAATGTTCGTCCCTTTTGGCTGGTAAAAAAAAACAAAAATTTTCTACAAATACAAAATGCACACACGAAAAAAACATTAAAGAACATTAAAATATAAAGTTTTTCTACAGTATCACTACAATTGTTCTGTTTTTTAATGAAGAACCGAACATTATATATTGTTCGGTTCTTTCTTGAAAATAGTTACGAACGGTATTAAGGGTTGTGTATTATTACACAATCACTAAAAAAATAGATATCGTTCTTGGGTGTGTGAGCCGAACGTTAAATAATGTACTGTTTATTTTCGAACGCTGCATACAATGCCTTTAATTATGAGCTCAATATTGAAATTTTTAAAACTTCAATGGAGAAGAAAATATTAAAATGGGCAAATACGGGAAATTAAATTTATTTCTTTTACTTTTCCGTTCTACATGTGCTCCTTTTTAATTTTCTATAATGTTGAACTTAGAAACATAAAATTATTTGCACAGGGTGTTGAGTGAATGAGAATCTGTAAAATTTAAAATGTTGGGACTTTTTTGTTAAAACCTAGAAGTAAAAAAACTTTGGCGTATAAAATATGTCCGCGAAAGAAAGGTAGACGCTTAGGAAATAGCGGGTTAATGCCAGTAGTTTTTGTACAAATAATATATGTTCGTGTTAAATATGCACGCAAATAGTTTTAAACATACAAACTTTTATTAGGAGCACAAAATCTTTTGTTGGCTTATTTTCATACAATCACTTTTTACAGCCAGACGCATTCTATTTGCCAACATTTACCATCGCGTAAAGTGGTACATCCAAAATACAACGACAACAAAAAAACCTGCCTAAAACGATACATACAAACAAATCTTTAGACCACCACCCCCAGCCATTTCATATACAGAAACAACATGTGCACTGGTGCCACAAAAACAAGAACAAAATCAGCAAGTGTTACTGATTTTATTACGGTTGTTGTAGTTGTTGTTGCTGCCGCTGTTTTTCCTGTTTGCAGCATAAGTACGTCAGCAACAGTCAAGGGTCAAAGGAAATGTATTTTTTTCTCTCTTTTTTTTTTTGTTTGTTTGTTGTTGTTTTACTTTCCACTTTTCATTGAGCTGAAGTAAAATAAAGTAAATTTGTTGTTGTTGTTTTTGTTTTGTTATTTTTAAACAAGGTTTTAGCGATAATTTTCTATTTTTAGCACTGATTTATAGAAAATGGGTAATTTTATTTATATTTTTACTATTTCTTTTTTATCTTTTTAGTATAAAATGTTGTTACTTAAAGTTAAGTTTTTTTTTTAATGGTTTAAAAATGTACATTTTAAGAAGAATTTAAAAACTATTATTTAGAAAATAATATCCATTTTCAAATTAATTAAATTAATGGAATGAAAATTGCAAAATTAAAATGGCCAACCAAACTTAGTTGGTAGTTTTTTTTTTGGAAATTTTTTTTTTTTTTTTTTTGGATTTATGATCACTAGGGCGTGGAATTACATGCAAATACATGATTCTATACAGAACAGTGTTATAAAAACTTTATTCAAAAGACATTTTAAAATATTAAATCTTTTATAAATATCGAGATATAATATTTCTTGACTCATTTTCGCTTGAAATAGTGTTTGGCATGCGAGATTTCCCGTTATGGTGTTCTTTGCATCATGCCAGGACTTGCAACGTTTGGAACACGAATGTTGCTTTGGACATAGGATTTAATTCTAGACCAAATATTATCAATGGGTATTAGAAACGTGGAATAGGGCCCTAGCCGAAAAAGAGAGGCTGGCCTATTTTAAGTGATTTCTCTTATTACATTTATTATTTTCTGAATTACAATTGACGATTTCGGAATTACAATTGAATAATCTGAATAACAATAGACGCTTTCTGAATTACAACTGAAAAGGTGTAGTAAAAGAAGAGGAGTAAAAATGTAAACAATTTTTAATTTCTTAAAGATTTATTTTACGAAAAAAAGTTGTTTCCACCTGCTTCACAAAATTTAACGATTTTTTTGGCAGAGCAGCTGCATTAAAGATTTTTTGCATGGAGATGATGACAAAAGTTAAAAAATAACATTTAAGGAAATGTTTAAAGAAGCAACAGTAAAGAAAATGCTTATTCGATGCAATGAAAATAATTTTCTTTAAAAGGGGTACTTTAAGTTTTTGAAGGAAGTGGCGAGAAAACTGAAAATATCCAGAAATGACCAGCCATATGTTCTGAAAATCAAACTTGAGTGAAATTGAGCTCAAACTTATTATCAAAACGACGCTGTTTTAAAGGTTCATACAAATAATTTCTTTTATATGTACGTCATAATTTGAGTGCTGCTTATATTTATTTGCAAAAAAATGTATTTATAATCATAAAAACTACGGTAATTTTTAAAATATTGGACTGAACATTTCCTTCGGTTTAAAATTTACGCGATTTCGATTTGCAGACCATGACAGTATATAACGTTATTTTGACCATAAAGGGAAGTTGTTTTATCATTGACATGATGACTTATTTTTAATGTTTTTTTTATGAGATTTCCCGAACAAAAATCACGGGATCCTACACATTTTTCAGGGGAAGAATCCCAAGAAATTGGTGCGGCAATTCCCGGGATTTTTTAATTTAATTATGGCAACTTTTATGCTGATATATATTTGTAGTCAAGTTGTATCATGAAATAGATCTTAGCCGTTAGGCAAAGAGATCTTAAGTAAAAAAAACCCCCATTTTGAGGTTTAAATTCGCTTTAATTAAATTTGTTTGCTCTTTTGTTTGGTTTGAATCACTTAAGTCTAGCACAACTGCTTCTAATCGTTATCATCTCCTCTTATATTTATTTATACCAAAGCACATCTTAGAGAAATTCATGGAAGATGTTGAAAATGAAAAAAACTTGTTTTCATTTCCACGTGTAAGAATAAAAACTAAATAAATGATATTGCTGTCCTGCTCTTTTGTATTTTTTTTCTAGCGATGGTATGCGCGCGGTTGAATAACACTGCTTTACAAATTTTTAATTTGGAAAAGTACCAAGAAAGCCACATGCCTAGATAAGTTAATTGGGACCTCCTGAAAACGAAAAACGCTGTAATTTTTTTTCCTAAGTACAGTCTTTTAAATAACGGTACTTTTGTGTTTTTCGGTGTATGGTACCACTCAAACCCTTGTGGAGCCCAACCAACCGATCGAAACAATGCCTCTTCCGACGATATGCTGGAAATTTCTATCTGATAAGAAATGGCTGAGTTATGCCACCTCAAAAAATTTGCCTATTTTTTAAGTTTTTTTCAAAATTTTTTTTAACTTATGTAGGCATGTGGCGTTTTTGGTATTTTTTGGCTGTAAACCAGTGTTATTAATAAGCCTTAGTATATGCAATATTTATGTGCATATATATGTATGCCTTATATGAATCAAAATTCTATTCGATAATTTTAGACGAAAGCACGGATTTGAAGAGCCTTCAAACGATATTGATAATGACGTAGATGTGTCAATTGATGCGAAGGCACTATCATCAATAGTTCTTAAAGCTTTGACGTCACAAATTTTCGACAAAGTGGTGACTAGGGCTTCGGGATTGGTTTTTTTGATTCCCGGCACCGGGATTAAAGAAAATATTTCGGGATCCCGGGATTTTCGGGATATTTTGGACAATTTTAAAATACAATTGCACAATTTCAGCAAAAAAAAGAAAAAAATGGAAAATTTAATACAAATCCTTTCAACTTTTTTAATCGATATATTTAAAACAAAACTTTTTGTTATTAATAACCCAGTAAAAACTTCGCCTACTTTTTCAAAATGAATAGCTTCTTTAACTCATTATTTTGTAGCTTTCTTCTATAACTACATCTATAACAACTTCTATAACTACTTTTTTCTGGATGTATGCAGGTAAACAAAATAATGACTTACTTTTTAATGCGTTCATTTTGGGACATCCCTTGTAAAATTCATTGGTTCTTTCAGTAGAATTGTAAGTAGTGCTCTTACGTTTTTCTGATTACTCAACACATTATTTTGTAGGCGAAGTTTTTACTGGGAAATTGTACACATTGTAATTATTGTTTTCTCAAATGTAAGGTAGCATAGTTTTTGTTTTTGTTTTTATATGTTTTGTTTATTTTTGACCAACACGGTGTATCAAAAACTTTTTTTGTCAACAAATACAGCAATAAATATTTATACAAATTATTAAAAAAAAAAGTGTAAAAATAATACAAAATATAAAAAAAATCGGGATCTCGAAAATCCCGGGATTAAAAATCAGAAATCCCGAGATTCGGGATTAACTTAATCCCGAAAATCCCGAAAATCCCGGGATTTCCGGGATCGGGATTTTCCGATTGGAAGCCCTAGTGGTGACCAAATGAATCTTTATGTAAAATTTTCCGTGGAATCCGAATATGAAGTCAGAATTGTCAAAAGTAGAACAGTTTTAGAGATATTCCTAAATAACCATATGTTTTTCTTTTTTTTTATTGAAAAATAATAAAATTACTAAAATAACCATGGGTTGTTTGTGAAGATTTGTCAAAAAAATGACAGAGTTGCAGTGGACTAAAGTTCAAACTTTATAAAACATTTGATGATTTTAATCCATTTTGCTCTTACAAGTTATTTTTTTAGGCTGTAGGAATTATCGCCCAAAGAAAAATCGCCCAAAAACAAAAATGAAAAATCGCCCAAAAAAATTGCATGTAAAATTGGGCCTGATTTCAAATGAAAAATGGCCCAAAATTTTTGGGCTATTTTTCGTTATTGTTGGGTGATTTTTCGTTTTTTAAATTTGGGTGATTTTTCATATGAAAAATAGCCCATTTTTTGGGCCATTTTTCATTTTTAAAATTCTACCATAATCTTACATAGCAGAGAAAACCATGTTTTATTATGGTTGCAAACAACAAAACTATTTTTCAAGAAACTAATTTAACCATTATATGGTTGTCGGCGACAATGATTTGGTTAAATTAACATAATATGGGTAGAATTTTTTTAAAAATGGTTTTGTAGCTTTTTCTCTGGGTGTATATATTAAATATATAATTAGTATTGTGGTTATTTTGTTGAACTATTTATGGTTTTTAATCCAAATTTTTAATATTTTTAATTAGGCTTAAGTTCATGAAATTTAATTTTTATTAAATTATTTTTATGAAGAAAGGAATTTTACAACATGAAAATCAATTAAAATTGTTATTGATAATCTTTCATTCTTGACGTGGCTCGGGCTCGAACCCTGGCCGGCAGGTTACCATGACATGTTTCGATCGCAACCACTCGATCTCCTCAGATGGATTTGCCGTCTTACACTCGCAGCCATCGACGACTGCTGACGTCACTAGTCAAACATCAATCCTTAAACCAAATTGTATTTTAACATTTGGTAGATCGAAATTTGCTTTCCTGAATGATTATCCATTTTAATTGATTTTACATGTTTTTTCCTTTACTTCTGTTTTTTCCGTACTTTCGTCAAGAATTTTTCTTGAAGTCCAAGTACATTTTTTTGTTTTTTCACTTTGTCTTTCTCTTTTCTGTTGACCTTTTTCAGCACAACTTGAAGGACAAATGTACACATAGAGCTCGTGCCTTAGCTTTAACAATAATTAGTATTGTGGTTATTTTGTTGAACTATTTATGGTTTTTAATCCAAATTTTTAATATTTTTAATTAGGCTTAAGTTCATGAAATTTAATTTTTATTAAATTATTTTTATGAAGAAAGGAATTTTACAACATGAAAATCAATTAAAATTGTTATTGATAATCTTTCATTCTTGACGTGGCTCGGGCTCGAACCCTGGCCTGGCATGTACTTGGACTTCAAGAAAAATTCTTGACGAAAGTACGGAAAAAACAGAAGTAAAGGAAAAAACATGTAAAATCAATTAAAATGGATAATCATTCAGGAAAGCAAATTTCGATCTACCAAATGTTAAAATACAATTTGGTTTAAGGATTGATGTTTGACTAGTGACGTCAGCAGTCGTCGATGGCTGCGAGTGTAAGACGGCAAATCCATCTGAGGAGATCGAGTGGTTGCGATCGAAACATGTCATGGTAACCTGCCGGCCAGGGTTCGAGCCCGAGCCACGTCAAGAATGAAAGATTATCAATAACAATTTTAATTGATTTTCATGTTGTAAAATTCCTTTCTTCATAAAAATAATTTAATAAAAATTAAATTTCATGAACTTAAGCCTAATTAAAAATATTAAAAATATTAAATATATATATATCGAAAATAAGGATTTTCTCTTCTATGGTATAACAAATACTGGCTTCGCTAACTAAAGCTTCTCTGTATAGCCGGCCTTCGGCCGGGCGCAAGGATTTTCTCCTCTATGGTATAACAAAGACCGGCTTCGCTAACTAAAGCTTCTCTGCGTAGTCGGCCTTGTTCGTAAACAAGGCAGTTTTTCGAAGCTTTACTTAACGAAACCGGTTTTTGTTAGACCATAAAGGAGAAAATCCTTGTGCCCGGTCGAAGGCCGGCTATACATAGAAGCTTTAGTTAGCGAAGCCGGTCTTTGTTATACCATAGAGGAGAAAATCCTTGCGCCCGGCCGAAGGCCGGCTATACCGAGAAGCTTTAGTTAGCGAAGCCAGTATTTGTTATACCATACAAGATGAAATCCTTATTTTGGATATACATATTTAATATATACACCCGGAGTAAAAGCTATAAAATATTTTATCCATATTATGTTTAATTTAACCAAATCATTGTCACCGACAACCATATTATGGTTAAATTAGTATCTTTAAAAAAATCACTTGAAATTTTAACGGTATTTTAAAAAATAATTTACACAGTTTTGATTATAAGTTAAGTTGCGGACGTTATGACACTTTGCAAAGTGTCATAACGACCACGGACGTTATGACAATTCTTCGATGGACATTATGACACTTTTAAAAGTGTCATAAAGTCCAAGGACACTACGACACTGGACGTTATGACATGTCACCTAAATTTATTTGAATAATAAACACTTTTTTGCAAATTGAGTAATTTTTTTTTTTTTTTGGGAAAAAATTCGTTTTTGCTTTTTGGGTCATTTTTCATTTTCTTTTTGGGCCCTTTTTCGTTTTTTTGGGCTAAATTTCATATTTACCTTTTTGATTCATTTTTCATGTTCGCTTGGGCGATTCTTCATTTGGGCGATTTTTCATTTTTTTTTTGGGCCATTTTTCTTTGGGCGATATTTCCTACAGCCATTTTTTTAATCCAATGATTTAGATTATTTTAATATGAATATTTTGCGCCAAACAAGACATAGATTAGTACAAAAATGGCAAAGCCACAGAAGATTTAGTAAATTAACCCACATAAAAATTCAGTAGTTTTAAGCTATTTTTAAAATTTATTGTTACTAAAAATTTAACTTTGTATATTTATTTGTTGTGTCTTTCTTTGATTTGATACAAATCGAAAACTGGGTTGATTCAATTAATCTTCTGTAACTTTGTCATTTTGTCTGGATTCTATTGGGCACAAAATGTACGTATTGAAATAGGCTAACGTCGTAAGTGATAAAATTTAAAAAAAAATTATTGTTTGGTTTAAAAAAAATAACTTGAAAAGAGCAAAATTGAAAAATTCATCAAATTTATAATGAAGTTTTGTCCACTACAAAACTGCCATTTATTGACTCATTTTCACAAACGTTTGTTTTATTATAACCTTTCACTAAAAAGAAAAAATACAAAGTCCTTTTAAAATTTTTGAAGATATTTGCATTTAAGTCACACCATCTTCATCTTTTTAAAAGCACAAATAACGGTTATTTTGAAATATCTCAAAATTCTACTTTTGATTATTCAGCATTCATATTCCGATTCAGCGGACAATTTTACAATTTTTCATTAGGGGTCGGATTCATTTGGTCAAAAAACTGAAACGTAGTGTAATCATTCTAAGCGAAACGCAGTTTAGCAAAGTATTTGGGTGACAAACTCTCTATATTATGCGAGACTAGATGGGTGGACCGTCATGACTCAATTTTACACTTTGCAATAAGTGTACATACATACATACATCAGGGTGGGTCGAAAAAAAAAGTTGTGCCAATCACCCCTTAGAATGAAAGATGTGTCAATGAAGTTTCTAAAACAGGAAAACATTTTTTTTGCCACGCCCCAAAATACAGCACTTTTGGTTTTTTATATGTAGCGATTTAAAGTCCGATCTCATCATATCGCATATCGTTGTTCCTGGCTTGACAGTGGCTTCATTTTTGTCTTTGGTGACTTTTCAATCCGACCTGAAATTCTGGGCGCAACTTATGCCATCTCGGATCCTTCCCCCAAGCGTAAAATTTTTTCGACGGTCCCAGAAAGTCCTTATAAAACTACATATGTATAGATTTTAATATGCTCACTTCTATGACACGCCTCCAAATTAAGCCCCTTTTTTCACATACATACTACATTAAACCAAGTAGAAGCCAATACAAACCAAACAAATTTTCTTCAGTCACGCCCTAGAATAAAAGTTATATATATATCAGAACCCTTGCCCTGATAGACTAGCCTACTAGATTATACTCGGCTACGATCTCGTGCTATTTGTCATAGACCCTGAAAGAATATACACAAGAGGGAGATGAACCCTTTCGACGCATACGCACAAATTCTAAAAAACTGGAATATTCTAAGGCTTCGCGTTTTACCTACTAAGCCTATTTTATTGATAGCCGGAACCTTTTGAAAACATTGCAGGGAAGTCTTTACAACAGTTTATTCTAAGCATAAAAAAATCTATATGTGACAGCGCATAGAGAAAGGGACCAGTAAGGTAAAGGGAACAGCAACAACCAACTACACAAAACAAGAGGTAGGGACCAGAGATCAGCAATGAATCTTTTTTTCGCTACTCATACTGACTCATGGAATTGTAAGTATAAGTGCGTAGAAATCATTTCAACTTAACTACTCTGATTCACTCATACTCACAAGAGAAATATTTATGAGCTATGGGCAAATGCATACATACACAAATCCATACACAAAAAACAAAGAGCAAGAGAGCATAAAACCAACAAATGCAAACGTAAACAACCCAATACAATGCCACACATGCAAAGCTTTCAATGTAGTGGTGCCCATACTTGCTCATAAATGATCTCAGCTTGATTTATAATTTCAAGAAAATACTTACAATACTCACAATGATTCAAATCATTTAGCTCATCCATTTACCGTTTTACCACAACAGAGAAAACACACAACTTAATAATCAGCGCTGCCAGATAAATTTGCCGAAAAATCGTCCACTTCATACATGTAACTTTAGTAAACTGTAATTGCCAAATCGTCACTTTGCTATTTCGGGGACAAATCTGGCAGCCTCGCATTTTGCTTCGCCTATACACATTGACTTGAGTAGATTCCCTGCAAATAATAGGACCAGTCCAAACACGCGTGTAAAGAGTAGTCCACAAGGGACCAGCACTAGTCCAAAACTAACCCAAACGTATGGAAAAAGCCTGTTCTATTTAACATTACGATGTCCTAGGAGAGGACCATATAACCCACCTTTGGACCACTATGGAGTAGTTTTAAAACTATTCCATGGTGTACACAAGAGGATTAGTTTTGAAGTCGTTTAAAAACGAAAGTATGTCGTTAAAAAACGAAGACATGTCGTCTCACTACAAACACTTTTTAACAATGACATGGTCAATGCTTGCATTACATCGGACCAGTCCATGGAGTAGTCCATTTTATCAAAATGGATCAGGTGGTCCAATTTTATTTGCAGTGTTCTAAATCAAACACAACAAATGTTGCTAAGTATGAGTACAATAAATAAAATGTAACTTTTGAGTGAATATGAGTTTGAATAACATTGGAATAAGTATGAGTGCGTATAAGTACAAGAATTTATGAGTCATGATTTAGCTCTACTCACTTTTTCACTACTCATTGCTGATCTCTGGTAGGGACGACCTACGCGCGTTTTCAAGGTTGACCAACAAGGTTGAGATGTGTCGCCTTCAAATGAGACCAATACCAACACGCTCAGTGATGGAACACCAAAGATACAAAGATAAAATGGTTATCCTAAACAAAACCCTTAGGTCCCTTTCTATTTTGCGCGTCACATATGTATGTATATCAAAGACGGACTTATAATCATCAATCCCTTCCCTTTCCTAACATCGAATCTATAGATAAAGTGCTAAAGGGTCGTTGACGTTCCCGCAGAAAGAATAAAGTTGGAGGTAACTTTAATCTAAGAGCAACATGCTGTGCTTGGATAATCAAGACCATAATATTGAACATAGAAATTGAACATAACATTGCCGATTTTGTAGAAAATTATTATCATAACTAAAAGCAAATACCAACCCTCGTAGGCGTATTTTCAAGTTCACTTTCTAAAAAAATAATAATATAAATTAAATTCCTTTTCAATTAATTTATTTTAAATTTTAATTGGCCCCAGTTGCCAGGCCAGCTGGCGGTCATCATTTACGGCAAAAGCTGTTGAAACAATTGATTTTTTTTTAACTCTTTCATAATCTATTTAAAATTTTAATTGCTAAAATTATTAAATATTAAATAAACATTAACAAAATGTTTGTCATGTCATAGAACTTTTGCGATAAAGCAACAAATCTTGCCAGAACACATTAATCCCTAATATATACATACATAATTTAAATCAAATAATTTTTGTCTGTAGATTTTTTATTATCAAAACTTTCGAAATTTTGTTAATGAAAAAAAATAATTTACAGACAAACGAAATGAAACATTAAACGCCTCTCCCTCTCAATAAGATAAGCAAACAGGCGAAATGTTTGCATTACAACAACGAACATTTTGTTTAAAATAACAAAGAAAACAGGGAAAAAACTAAACCAGAGAAATTTAATAAAATTTGGTACATGGCCAATGACGTCATCATTTTATTTGTGACGTACTATATACAAAATACATAAACAACAAGTTTGATATATCAATATAGTATATAAAACAGTATATACATAAATCTATATACATACATACATACATAGATACATACATACATATGTACATATATTCATATACATGCAAACACTATGTCTGCTTATATGTTTCGGTTTTATCGGTGAATTTCGCACACCGTTCAGGATTTTCTATATTTTATTTCTTTCGTTTTTCACATTTTTTCTTAAAATTGGGTCAAATGACGCACAATTTCGTTAAAACAGAAATTTTTTTGTTTCTCTCTAAAATGCATTTTACTCCTTTTTGCCCGTCTTTGCAATTCTTGTTGTTTGTTGAAAATTGTTTTAATTTTGTTTTCTATTTAAAAACACAGAACTTTGATTTTATTTTTGTGTTTTTCTTTAGAAATACATAAATTAAATTGAATCAAAAATCTCCCACTCAAAATATTTTTATATTCTTTAACTTATTTTTCTTCTTCTTCTTCTTTTGCTGTGTGCATTCTATCTCTACTACATTTTCTCTGTTTAAGTATCCGTAGCTTTTAGTTAAAAAAAAGTATTTTTATTTAAACAAAATCTAAATCTTTTTTACCGTTAAATGCTTAAATATCTAATTTTCATGTTTATACGTCATTAAAATAATCTATTTGGGTAAAAATACTGAGTGAAAAATATTAGTGGGATTCATCATTTATTATTTTCATTGGAATGATTAGTGCATGTCTATATAATAAAACATTTTCTGCGAAACATTTGGCTTTAAAAGAGAATTGCAGCAAATGTTTCAAAATATGGACAATAGCTTACTTCTACCGAAAAGAGAAGAATAATTACACTGTAATGGAAATTGGCACTTTTTTTCGAAAAGCTGGGCACTTGTCGTTTTAACCTTATTCGGGTACGCTGAATCCAGTGGTGCTAGCCGTTTTTTTAGGTTAGCTCTGGTTTCGAGATATACCGTTATTTCGAAAATGGAGGAAGTTGCACAACATACATATATTCGCGTAACTCAAAAACGGTTTAGTTAAATGAAATTACCTTTAACGGCCATTTTCACCAAGTTCGGTTAAAACTAACTTTCAATTAAAGTTCCGGTTACCAATACGTTTTGACAGCTATAACCGATGGTTAATTATAACCAAACTTGGTGAAAATGGCCGTAAGAAAGGTAAAACTCTTTTCTAATAAGCGCAGCCGTTTTAGAAACATAATTTTCTAAAACGAAAACAAGAGCTTACCTAAAAAACGATGAGCATCATTGGATTCAGCGTGCCCGAATTATGTTAAAACGCCATGTGCCCGGCTTGTCTATTTTTTCAACTAGTACAGTGTTATAATGATAACATAAAAAAAAACTGCGATGCATAGAAATTCTTAAGATGTTAGCTAGCGGGACCCCTCTTCAGGCCTAACCCAACCTATTGTCTTAAAAAGCTCTCTTTACAAACCGGATCCATTATAATATTTTGGGCACAGGTAGTTCTACCTGATTGAACCTTGATCGGTAGAGACCTTGTGGTATTGGCTGCACCTGAAAGTAATTACAAAGCCAAACGGTACACTTTTTAAGATGCATACGCTTTGAAACTAAGCAAAATTTGTCAAACTACTATGCAATAAAACATTGAACTCTCAAGGAAGCAGGTTTGTACCATCTCGCTTAAGGGCAAGATAAACCATACGAATCGCACACACTTTGTTACTGTTTGCAAATAAATAACACAAACATATTCCATACAAACATTGATTTGTTAGTTTAAACAACAAATTCCACATTTAACAACACAAAACATTTCAATGAAATTAAAATTTTGAGATGGCTGCTAATCCATTTGTGTAATTCATTTTGCCCTTTACGGGAAGCAAGAATTGTATGTGGTTCCCACTTTAAGGCAGCCCTGCCATTTTTGACGATTTTTGCTCAAAGAGTGCCGATTTTTCGATAAACACTTAAAACACGGTAACTTTTGATTTGTTTAAGTATAACTAATTAATTTTGGGTAACATTGACATACACCTACCTCTCGGTTTACACGATAGATTTGATTTGAAATTTTGCTTGGATAACACTGTGCAACAAAAAAAACAAGTCTCAATAATAGCAACGCGAAATGAAACTAGAATATTGGTAGAGCAAATCTGCGTAAGGGTTTTGAAAAGTTAGCTCGGCTTCCTGAAATGTCGGCAACTAAAGTTTGGGAATTTGAGTTGTATGGCGATTCTTTGCTTAGAATATATTAACCCTCTAATACTATGTTCACACTTGGGTTCTTAAACGCGTTTAAGCAGCTCGAACGTGATTAAGCTCTAATCACTTCAAAATCGAGATGATTTCCCATACATTGAAGTGATTTGTTAATCACTTCAAATTGACATGATTACAACTAAATCACTTCATAAACCACATAGAATCCACTGAACATACCTCAAATGTAGAATCGCCAACAACCGTGTACAACCGGCCAAGATTTCTGCTTAATGTTTTTATTTTTTTTTTTTTTTTCTTAAATAATTCATAAATTTTCACAATTACATCATTAAAATTATTAAAATAATCTTCTGATAACTTTATAAAAGTGTTTTTATCCATTTTTAATACTTTAAAGAAATTTAAATTTGTTTGTTGTTTTTTTGTGTGTGTGTTTTTTCTTAATCATCTGTCATCTTAATCATCTCAAATGTAATGTGAACGGCTTTGATTAGCTAAGCCAACATTTTGCTTAAGCGCGTTTAAAAACCCAAATGTGAACATAGCATAACACACATTTTAAGGGGTAATTTTTTAACTTCCACACAAATATTTTCTGCATCAAATTTCCAAAAAATCGTGTAATTTACTTATTTTAAAGTAAATTAAATTCGATTCGTCTGCATTAAAAACTTTATCAATCCGATACAATTAGTACGGCGAAATTGAACGTTGCGTTTAACAACATTGCACGGTACGTGTATGGACTTAAAAGGCGTTCTAGTGTTTCTTTGTTTTCATCTCGGCTTTATGGCCTTTCTTTAGATAATCTACTGAACATGGGAGTTTTAGTTTTTTTACATAAGATAATATATACCCACAAACCTGAGCACCTGTTCGGTAAACTTTGTATTTCTGACATAAGCAGGGGGAAAAGAATTAGATCGTGCGAATATAAAAGTTTAATTTCTGAGTGGCATTTCTACATATTCGCAGTATCTCTCTGGAATTCGATACCCTATAGCCTTAAACTTTTAATTAACGCACGAAAATTCAAGGAAAATATTTTTAAACTGTTTTCAGCATAGCACTTTGAAACATAATTACTTGAAATAAATTACTGTAAATAAAATAAGAAAATGCATATGAATGAAAAGGACCGATTTTTATAACCTTCACCGAAGGTAATGCTAAGTTCACACTTGGGTTTTTAAACGCGTTTAAGGAAAATGTTGATTTAGCTAATCAAAGCCGTTCACATTACATTTGAGCTGATTAAGATGACAGATGATTAAGAAAAAAAAAACACACAAAAAAAAATCAAACAAATTTATATTTCTTTAAAGTATTAAAAATGGATAAAAACACTTTTATAAAGTTATCAGAAGATTATTTTAATCATTTTAATGATGAAATTGTGAAAATTTATGATTAATTTAAGGAAAAAAATAAAAACATTAAGCAGAAATCTTGGCCGGTTGTACACAACATGTTGGCGATTCTACATTATTAGGTATGTTCAGTGGATTCTATGTGGTTTATGAAGTGATTTAGTTGTAATCATGTCGATTTGAAGTGATTAATAAATCACTTCATCACACATGTATGGGTAATCATCTCGATTTTGAAGTGATTAGAGCTTAATCACGTTCGAGCTGCTTAAACGGGTTTAAGAACTCAAGTGTGAACATAGTATAAAAGGGTATATATAAGTTTTCGTGATTTCATTTGTGATTTCTACAATATTGATCTAACGCAATATATTCTGTCCGATGTCCGTTTGCTTGTGTATCTGGAAATTGGTTTTCCGCAGACCCCAAAAATAATGGGGACAAGGTTGTTATATATGAAATTCAGCCAGATCGGTCCATATATGACTGAGATATGAGCAAAATACAAAATACAATTTAACCATAAATCATTGGTTGCTGTGGTTTTTATACTCCCATCACAATTGTGAAGAGGGTATACTAAGTTTTTCATTCCGTGTGAAACTTTTTTATTATTCATCTCAGACCCCATAAAGTACATATATTCTGGATCATTGAGTAATTCTAAGTCGATTTAGCCATGTCCGTCTGTCTGTGCATCTGTCCGTGAAGAGTATCAAAGATTCGGCACAGCCAAACATGTTTTATTTCTTTTTTTCTATAAACCTGGAATATGGGAAGAAACAAAGCTTAAAAATTAAGTACAAGCATCTTGGTTATCAATACAATATGCAAAAGCATATTTTTATGCAAAAGCATATTTTTCATGCAAACATCATGAAAAACTTTCCCTGTTTATGGCCATTTCTCTAAACATACTTCTTTCAATGTAACTATATACATACATACATTTGTACATACAGACATTTATTTTTATATTATAAACACAGTTTATTCAGATTTTTTTATACCCTCCACCACAATTAGTTGTGAAGAGGGTATATTAAGTTTGTCATTCCGTGTAAAACTTTTTTATTATTCATCTCAGACCCCATAAAGTATATATATTCTGGGTCCTTGAGTAATTCTAAGTCGATTTAGCCATGTCCGTCTGTCTGTCCGTCTGTCCGTCTGTTGAAAACACGCTCACTTTCGAACAGCTCAAAAGAAATGAACAAACTTGGAAGCAAATTGCTTGTAGTTATCCTAAGCAGTTTGGGATTGAAATTCAGCAAAATCGGTTCAGTAGGATCAGAGCTATGAATCAAAATGTGGAACCACCACCTAAAAAAATTAATAATTTTGTTACAAAAACTAACATAAATGGTGGAATAATGCACAGAATGACATTAGATTTTGCAAGAATTTGTTTCATTCAACTTAAAATCACGCTGTAAAATTTCGTGAAGATCGGTCCATAATTTACCCTAGGTCCCGGAAAACAGTTTAGTACGCCTAAGACCATAATTAATACCGTTATCATAACAAAATTTGTTTCGTCACAGTTTTATAGGACTAGAACTGATACTGTGAAGTTTCGTGGAGATCGGTCAATAATTTACCCTAGGCGCCATATAAAACTTACTTCCGGAAAACAGTTTAGTACACCTTAAAACATAAAAAATAATGCTATCATAACAGAAATTGGTACGTCACAGTTTTAAAGGACTAAAAATGACGCTGTGAAATTTTGTGATGATCGGTCCATAATTTACCCTAGGACCCATATAAACCCTACTACCGGAAAACAGTTTAGTCGCCTAAAACCATAATTAATAACAAATCGTCACAGTTTAAGATAATAATAATAAATAGACATCATACAGATATTAATCCTTAAACATTCGAACTGTCGGTGGAGGGTATCAAAGATTCGGCACAGCCGAATATATCACTCTAACTTGTTTTTTTTTTTTTTGTCAATTTACAAATTATGCTTCAATTTAATGCAGATTGTAAAAGAAAAATATTTTTTCATATTGTTGTTCGCAAGAATAAAAAAAATAATAAGAAATGAATGTATTTCAAAATAAATGCTCGTGTTCGCGCACAGACAATAAAGAAAAGCTGTAGTGATTCAAATTCAAAAAGTCTAAATAAAAAATTTTTTAATATTTTGGCAAACGTATGTATTTAAAATTTGTACAAATACATTTTTTTTTTATATTTTATTAATAGTTGTAAAGATGTGTATTAGACCTTTAGTCGTAGATTTCATTATCACACTTTTTGCAAACATTTATTTGGGGTAAATTTCAACACCTTTCATTTAATTTTTTTTTTTTTTAATAAGGAAAATATATTTTTAAGTGATTTTTAATTTTAAGCTTTGTTCACAAGTCAGTAACATTTTCGTTTTTTCTTCCTCAAAGTATTTCATATATTTTTCTTTTATTTTTCGAACCAAAATGACACTAAAAGGTTTTTAAAGCTGAGTCTACTTCCACTTCAGCAACATTTAGTATGAAATGGAAATTACGTTTATAAGAATTTTATTTAGTTTTGAGTGAAAATTTTATTCTAATTTCTTCGACCTTTTTTTAAAATGTTTTTCTTCTTTATTAATTTTTGAGCTTAAGGTCACTTCTATTTTAAATATTTGGTATATTTTAATTATCGATATTTCGATTTCCTTTGGAAATCTTCTTCAGGATATATTTTAACAAAAATTATTATTATTTGGTAGATCGAAATTTGCTTTCCTGAATGATTATCAATTTTAATCGATTTTACATGTTTTTTCCTTACTTCTGTTTTTTCGTACTTTTGTCAAGAATTTTTCTTGAAGTCCAAGTACAAAAAAACATGTAAAATCGATTAAAATTGATAATCATTCAGGAAAGCAAATTTCGATCTACCAAATGTTTAAATACAATTTGGTTTAAGGATTGATGTTTGACTATTGACGTCAGCAGTCGTCGATGGCGAGTGTAAGACGGCAAATCCATCTGAGGAGATCGAGTGGTTGCGATCGAAACATGTCATGGTAACCTGCCGGCCAGGGTTCGAGCCCGAGCCACGTCAAGAATGAAAGATTATCAATAACAATTTTAATTAATTTTCATGTTGTAAAATTCCTTTCTTCATAAAAATAATTTAATGAAAATTAAATTTCATGAACTTAAGCCTAATTAAAAAAAAATATTAAAAATTTGGATTAAAAACCATAAATAGTTCAACAAAATAACCACAATACTAAAAAACAATATATTTATTTATTATTACTTTTGGTAATCGGTGTGTAACTTACAATAGCCCAATTCACAATCTATAGTGTTTACTTTACCATTTTGCAAATGCTACGAGGCAAGACCATTTGCACAAGATTGTGAATTGGGCTAATATCTTGTAAAATAATGAGTAGCCAAATACTTACTACACCACAGCTGATGTAAATGGTAGTAGACGTGATGATTGTAGCTTCAGGTTGAACAATCACCCTTTCAAAGTTGATTTCAATACCAATCCACCAATTGCTCGGTGTTTTATATCATTCCAGTTTAGGTGTTGTGTAGACATTTTACTTATTATTTGGCGTTGCAGGTTTACGATGGTTGTCCTCTGCGCAGACTGCCTTGAGGATTCCAGCCTATGGCTTGTTTTGCAATATCGTTTAAGGATTTATGCAGAGTATGCCGGATTCAGCGTCATTTGTTAGATGGATTTAAAGTTTGACAGGTCGCTGATTTGTTTCTGACCATTAACCAGTGTTGGATGTTGTTGGGGGCCGATGCATACGTAGTATCTTTCATTAGCATTTGTTGATAAATACTTGAGTAGAATTAGGTTAGAATAAGATTTTTACCTCGCGGTTTTTTAGGTTAGCTTTTGTTTTCGAGATATATCGTTATTAGGGCTGCCAGGTACTTTTTACTTGTCCCCAAAAATAACAATAAATCCCCAAAAATCCCCAAATTAAAAAAACAAAACTAAGAAGAAACTAATATTTTTTATTTTTCTGTTTTTTTTTCTGACCAAATTCAAAATTTTTTTTTTAAATAATAAGAACAATTTTACCAAGAAATCCCCAAATAAAAATTTTTAATAAAAAAATTATTGTATGTTGTTTGTTTCGTGTTTCGTCATGTTTTTTTTTAATACATATGGGCATTTCCTGGGGTCACGAACGTACGTTCGTACGCTTTTGATGTACAAATAATATAGAAAACAAAACTTTTCCTAGCATTTTTTTCGATTCGAAAGCATTTGGGTAGCTCTATGTTTAGTGAAAAAGATGGATTTCATCGAGTTTAAGTTTTCATAATAAGAGTTATAAACGTGTGGTCACGAACGTACGCAATATAGAAGTCAACTTTGGCTGACAGTAGTGAAATGTAAAAATCTGCGCAATGGAACGGAATATACAAAAGTGATTGATTTATTTTAAAAGTGTATTAATGTAGGTCTCCATATGGTATTTACAAAATAAAATATCTCTCTTGGTTTTAGTTTAATTGGCTTATTTACCGGTCGCGAACGTACAGATCGCGAACGTACGATTTTCCCATTTGTTTTTTTATTATTATCACCACGCATTTTCCCATAAATGTCTTCAAATTTTCTTAACAAAAAAAACTTAGTACTCCTTTTACAATTGATTGTAATGGAGAGATTATGAAGAAAGAATTTAAACATAACATATTTTTTGCATGTAAAATAAGCATATAAAAATTTCTATAGAAGTAGAAAATACAGGAAATTATAAAATTTTCCAGTTTCCAGCCCAATTTTCTCAGGTAAAACAGCTCAGATATGCTAGGAAACTATTCTTTTATAAGAACAAAGACTTTTTTATAATTAAAAGCAATAAAAGACGATGATAATCAACATTTTATTTTTTCATCCTGGTAGACCATTCTGGGGAAATGCTCATATGTGTGTAGTATATCGCACCCTAATACTAAATGGTCACAACTCAAAATTTTTCAGAAATAACTTTTTTCATAAATAAATTCTCAAAAGGCATAGCAAAACTTTCTTCAAATTGGACATTTTTAACAGAGTACGAAAACAAACAAAACGAAACGTTTGCTTTCGTTTTGTTTTGTTCTTTGCAGTGAGTATAACAAAAACAAAACCAAAACAATGAGAATGATTGTGCCATTTTGTTTTGTATTATTTTTGCTCGTGATCGCAAATTGTACATTAATATAAACGTACACAGCTGGAAAAGAAAAGAGTAAGAACAAAATTGAAACATTCAGAGAAAAAACGTTTGACAAACGTTTGGTAATTGATTTACTCACTACTATTGTTTCTAAGTGAAATAAAAAGAGAGGTTTTTAGGGTTTTTTTTTTTTGTTTTTATTAATGCTTACATTACTACCATAGTAATTAAAAAAAAAAAAAACAAATTAAATTAAATAAAAAGTAATTCAAAGAAAAAAGAATAAAAAATAACGTAACAAATCATTTTTTGGACGAGGCATTGTGGATTTTACTCTTGTTATGCCACTACAAAAACCAGACAAGAACTAAATCAATTACTCAAAACAAAATGTTTCTCTATCTGTTTTGTACTCAGATGTGCGATTGTAACGGTAAATTAAATTATGCAGATGAGTGGAAAGCCAATTGTTTCGTTTTCTCTCTTTGACACTTGAAAAGTTTTTGTTTTGGTTTTGCTCATGTACAATACAATTTAAAAATTTTGAATAGTTTTGTGCATTTTGCAAACGTTTGCAAAATGTTTTGTTTGTTTTCATTCTCTGATTTTTAATAAGGTAACTAATTTTTTTTTAAATATTATCACCATTTTACATAAACTGTTTTTTTGGCTCTCCTGAAAATTTAAGAATTTTGAGTTGTTACCTTTTAGTATTTAGGGTGGGATATATAAAAACCAGTTTTTATTTTTAAATCCAACAATATATAGAAAAAAAAAACATTAACGTGTACTTCATGTACATAAAAACGATGAAAAATAATAAAAAGTTGAGCTTAAAATGTTCTAAACTAAAATAATTTTCAAAAGATTGCACTTTTTCTAAAACTGCATTTCGGTCTTTGATATAGTTATAAAACAGGCAGCATTTCATATTAAAATCAAACTTGCATTAAATAATAATACTCTCCAGTGTTTAAGTCTTTTAAAAGTTTCTTTCCTTTGTCCATTGAGCAGACTTACTCAACTTGAAAAAAATCAAACTCTTTTAATTATTCTTCAACCAACTCGACAACTATCAAACTTATCAATTGAAAAAGCCATACACGCTTTGGTTTGGACTCAGTTGACAATTGAATTGAAACGTGTATGGGCTGCCTTAGAGAAAGCAATTTGTTCTCGGCTTTCGATAACTTCTAAAAGTTGTTTACACGGTATAACTTTTTACAGCAACTAGTTGAAACAAAATTTTAAAGAGGATTGACTATCATCTAATATTATTGAAAGCTTTTACCAGCTTTACACCAGATAACAGTTGAATTTAATTAAAGTTCCTTATACAATTACCTAGCAGTGTTATAACAGAAATCTTAACCTTTGTTAACAACTTAAACAAGCAAAAAACCAATTTGTTTGTCTTGACCTGTACAAAAAACCAGAACAATTTAATAGTGGACCAGGACACCAGGACAAGTAGTATAAAACCAGGACAATCCTGGAAAACCAGGACGTATGGCAGGCCTATCCTAGACCCACCTTAAAGTATACCGATCTACTCAGAATCACTTTCTGAGTCGAACTAATGATGTCCGTCCGGCTGTCAGGCTGGCTGGCTGGCAGGCTGGCTGGCTGTCCATGTAACCTTGTGCACAAAGTACAGGCCGCAATTTTGGAGATAATTTGATAAAATTTGGGTCATAGGTTTTTATTGACACAGGAACCAAGCCTATTGAAAATAGGCTGAATCGTAGGACCACGAGGGAAGATAGGGGGAAATTTCTTCCTCTCAGAAACTATCAAACCGATTTTAATGAAATTTAAAACATAGAAAGATCCATATCTATAGGGACTATACAGCTATATAGTTTTTAAAAAATAGGACCACAAGGGGAGGCAGGGGGCAATTTCTGCATCTCACAAACTATCAAACCGATTTTCATGAAGTTTATAAACATAGATAAATCCATATTTACATGGACACGTAAGCATGATGTGTTTTTAAATACTGTGGTGTAGGGTAGCATATGGTCGGGCTTGACCGACTATACTTTCTTACTTGTTTTATTATGCAAACAAAAATCTTAATTATGTAGTTGTTCAAATTAAGTTTTGAAAATATTATACCTATGAATAACAAAAGAATAAAAACAACAATAGAATTTTTTAATTTTTTTGTTTTAAGTAAAATTTTCCAATTTTTAATGCATATTTTTATTTTATTAATGCATATTTTGGAGTTTTTAGTGCATATTTTATGCGCATATTTTCGAATTTTTAGTGCATGAAAATCTCATCCCTATTGATAAGAGTAAAGCTAAGATCCCACTATCGGCTCAAATAGCACAATCTGTGACAATTTGTATCTTCCTATATCGGTGCACATTTAAAAACATTGCACAATTTATTCTTGGGTGGTCCCATGATCGTCGCACATTGTTACAATTTTTTTCGGTTCATATCGGCCTAAACTCAATTGCGACAATAATCGGTACAATGCGGTCACACTATCGTGCTATTTGGGCAATTTAAATCAAATCTTTTTGTTATATTCAACATTTTTCATTTTTCGAATTTATTCTATGAGCTAAAGTTCAGTTATGTATTTTATAAAGCTTTTTTGTAATAGTTCTATTCCTACAATTTTTCAGAAATGACTTTATACACTACCAGACTATTATATTGTATTTTCTTTTTACATTTTACCTTAGCCTTCCGTTGGAAAGCAATGAGGTATATTGAATGTACAGAAAAATTTACAATTATTAGACACCAGCAGAATGTAATGCATTTTCTGGCCCGCTACGGCCGTCGTCAGCATTCTTTGTGTCTCACTGGATAGTGTTACTTTATAAATTGAATGTATTTAACTCAACTATTTTAACAAATAGAAACTGGGAATTGAAGGAATCATATTTCAGTTGGAACATCATTTTTATTATCAAGAGAATTAAAAATCAGTTAGAACTATACATTTTTAATAGTTGCAATAATAAATCATGTTACTTGATCAATATTTTATTACTGCAACCGTTTCCCAACCAATTTGTTTTCTGTGTGTATGTATAATAAAAAATATATTCAATTTCATTCAAACTTACTGCACTTGTTCTTTTTTTTGTAATTATTGTTTTGCAAACATATGTTTACAAACCAGGGATGGCAACATCGATACAACTGCAATGTTTTGGTTAAAGCGAATTGTTTTCTTTCATTTAGTACTACAAATTTACTAAATAACGTTTCAATACATAAATAATAGATAAAACAAATGTAATTTTGGTACAATTAAGCTCAAAAAAGTAAAATTTTAGTAGCCAGTTTGTGCAATTTAAAAATTTCGTTTTGCCATCCCTTGTATCGGCGCTGATTGGCGACTGTGATCGGCACACAAGTAGCCGATAAAAATCGGTACATAATAAACAATTTGATTTCTCCACATTGTGCAAAATAGTGTTCACATTATCGGTGCATCTAGGCTAATTTTGATTGTCCACAGTCAGCACAATTTCGGCACAGATTGTCGCATATTGAAACATTTTGACCGTTCACACTATTGGCACATGAAATACGCCAAAAATTGGGACATTGCGCCGATAGTGGGATCTTAGCTTAAGATAAATGTTTTGCTACTTTTTTTGATATCTTATATACGAAATATAGAAAAATAAGCGTAAATATAAGAAAAAGCGAAATATATAAAAAATATGTTAAATCCCAAAAAATCTGCGATTTTTTTTTTAAATCCCCAATCCTCAAATGACTTTCGTTGTCCTTTCTGCTCGCATGAAATCGCCAAATTTGGAGAAAGATTCCCAAGTTTGACTGTTATTATAATATAAATAATAATAATTGTTAGTTCATATTTTATATATGAAGACTATAACTCAAGAAATTAAATTTTGGAGTTAGTGATGCAAAATTGTTCGCTATGTTTAACTTTAAATTGTGTATAAAAGTAATCTTTATATCTGTTTTAAGAGAATGTGTCGTTATTTTTTCTAAATTTAAAGGCGTTTATATCGAAATGGAGTTTTTTGAGTTAATAACGTTGTTGAAGTAAATGAGCGATATATAAATATGAAAAAAAAAAGTTTCAGCCTGATTACGGTTGGCGTTAGCGTATACGCCTGAGTCGTTTTTTGTAGTAGATTAAAGAACAAAGGTTGTACATTACTTTAATCTATTACAAAAAACGACTTAGGCATTTACGCCAACGACAACCGTAATCAGTTTGATTGTTGTGGCTTCATTAGAATTGGCTGTCATTTGTTCAGTCTGTGCTTTAAAAATGTTCTTTAAAGTGGATGATATGGACACCAAGATTATGCCCATTTGATATTCTGCACGAGCGGTTTGAGGGTATGACCAAACTTGGTAATGGCGGCACAAATCGGTTTACAGATTAACTAAGCCTAGCTTAACTGAGATTGCAAAAACCCAACTTTAGTTTGTCAGATTTGTTTATACTGTGAATTTGTATATGAAGGAAGTGCACGGATATTAATTCTACTAGTTCTTTAGCCCCATTAGTTAATATTGGCACAGTTTTTTTAATTTTGTTTATTTGAAGAAATTATAGATTTAAAATAAAACCTCTTCTCTTTTATCTCATGGAATTTTGTATGTTATCTGATGAAAGGGATATTAAAATAATAATAAATTTGTTTTAAATTCTTGTACATAAATTCGTATTGTTAATAAAATTGTTTTTTATTTTTTCATTTTTATTGTGATATTCAATACAAATTTTAACAAAATATTAAATACAATAACAAATTCAAAACTTTAATTTTGAATATATTGCATTTTTTTATATTCTCTATACACACAAGAATATTCTAAATAAAAATATCTCTAGAATCGACTATATAGAATTCTATATGGAACACACAACACAATACAAAACAAAACAACCCACATACACAAACACACACTCAATATAATTCTCAAATTTATTAAACAATATTTTTGCTCGAACTTCTACCTACGAAATTTAGATATTTCTTAAAAAAAATGGTTTTTAATTAAAAAAAAAAAATCTCTCGGAGAAGAAAAACAAAATTTCCACACACAAAATATTTAATTTTTTGTTTGTTACTGTTGTTGTATCTATTTCTGATTAAAAGCTATTTTTAAAATATGTGCCCAGATACATACGATAAAAATTTGTTTTTCATTTAATTTGTACACCCTTCACAAAACAAAAGTGGTTAAAAAGGGTATATTTTGTTTAACACTATGTGTGTCACAGTAAATAACATTTGTATTAAGTGTGGGCTCTTTTTAAAGCTTTTTAGAACATACGAAAGTTATAGCTATCAAACGAGCTGCCATACTGCGCTTACTTTTTGACAATTATGATCAGTTAACTCTGGCGTATCATCACCAATAGATTCACGCTTGAACGATGCTACCAAATTATTCAGGCAAATTAAAGGCAACTTCGTTATTTTTTTGGTGCTCGGCTAATTTTTCACATAATCGGTTTGTTTATAAAAAAATACCTCATGTGAATTGAGACCAATCCCCAACAGACTCCATTACATCCGGCGGCTTACACGCTGGTGGCATCATCGGACTTTATTTCTTTAAAAATGGAGTCGGAGCTCGCGTAACAGTGAATGGAGGTCGTTACCGTACCAGCATCAATGATTTTCTTCTTTGAAAATTTGGATGACATTGAACCGTGTGAGATCTGGTCTCAATAGGATAGCGCTACGTGCCATACGCCGACCGCTACCATCGACTTATTTGCCAAGTCCATAAGACGTAGCTGTTGAGATCAACTGCTAAAAAACTGTTTTTTTTTTTTTTTCAAATAATGAGTTTTCCCATACCCGTAACATAATCTGAGCGATAAGAAATATTTGTCTGTTATTCTGCCGAAGGTTTTGCGAAATTGCTGAGATATTTATCTTTGGTCTAAACCGGGGGCTAGAAACGGCATGATAATCAGTCCACGTTTTTTCTATATTTTATTTGCAAATTTTCACAACAAAACAAAGCGGCCTTGCATTAGAACTCAAACGACATAACTTAATCAGCTGTTGAAGTTGAGCACAACTTGTTGAATTTAGGTTGCTAAACAATTTTATGATGACAAATGGCAACTCTCAACGGTTGCGCAACAGTTTCTTCTTAGGAAATTAAAATATGGCGATAAGTGATTTCGAGAAATTAAAATATCGATAAGCCTGGATTATTGAATTATTTTCTGTTGGCATTCGGCCAACAATGCTCAAAATAGTGAACCAAAATTTGACGTCCAGTAGCCTTATTCTATAATTCTCCAAAGTTCAATCTCAACCGCTTAAAAATCTTTCAATTCGATTAAGCGAAAAAAAGAAATAGTCTACTAAATGGTGGTAAGATGTCTACACCGTTTGTCTGCTTTCACACGTTTTATCTTTTGATGTTCAACTCTTATGTTTTTAGGTGAGAGAAGAAAGAAGAAAGGGGGTTAGTACGGAGACGCCTGTACTCGGTCAGTACGCTTTGTGTTTTTAATCGTTGGTATATGCACAACGATGGCTGCATGTAATTTTTTTCTTTTCTTTTTCTCTTTGATTCGCTGTTAATAAAATTGTTGTTGTTTTGAACCGAAAAAAGTTGAAACCGATTGCTACGTGTGATTATATTGGCATCTTTAAAAGGGAATTGAAAAGAAGTTGAGCATCAAAAGATGAAACATGTAAATTCTAATCGATGTTCTTCCCAACGAGAAGTTTAAGTCCCTTGACTATGCAGACGATAAGTGTGAGCTCGTGCACAGGCGTTCTGATATGCTAAACAAGGTGAACGATTTAGTTAATGAGTCCTTATAAGAATATAAGATATATAAGATGTGAGTGTAAATGCCACCTCGAATGAACCTATTACCATAAACGTAATCGAAAGAGTTCAAGAATACCAATACTTAGGCAGTATGGTTACAGAAGAAGTAGGTTCTACTAAAGATGTTGATTGCCGTATAAGAACAGCACTCGGAGCTTACACAACCTTTAACAGAGTATAGAACAATAATATATATAACACAGCGACAAAAATTAAAATATTAAAGTAACGAAGAACAAATTGCGTGTTTTTGTCATAAGGTGCCTCCGCAGTATTTGGAGATGTCAATGTAGAAATACGTATGCGATAGCTTGGGTGGATTGGGCACCAGTGATCAGCAATGAGTAGTGAAAAAGTAAGTAGAGCTGAATTATGACTAATAAATTCTTGTACTTATACGCACTCATACTTATTGCGATGTTGTTCAAGCTCATATTCATTCAGATGTTTGATTTTATTCATCGTACTCATACTTACCGACATTTGTAGTGGTTGATTTAGAATCAACTTAACTCAATTGGGGTATTCACAAGGTCATCATGTTCTAAAATTTGACAATGGCTTAAAAATATTGTTGTTGCTTTGTAAACATTGTAAACAAAAAGTGTCTTAAATAAATAAAACTTTGCTTGCTATGTTTATTGTGCTCACGTAATTAATCAAAAGGGACCTGCGCTGAGCAGATATGATTTTGTAGCCGTCGCCGTTGATGGTATAGGTTCATCCGGCTTACCTCCGAATTTAACGTGCGGCTAGCAATTTTTGCAACAAAACATTGCGGCATCAATTAGAGTCCTATGATGTTTGGTAAGCAAACAAAATAAAATTAATTTCTGGTTTGCGTCTGAAAATGGAAAATAGCCAGGAAAGATCTAATTTAATTTAATTATTCATGGATTAGAATTAAAAAATATTTAGATTTTAGGTAAATATTTATTTGTTTATATTTGTTTTAAATCAACTGATTTAAATTTAAAATAGCACACTTAGTTATGAGGGGTTGGTCACAAATGTCGTATATTTGCATGTTATTATTTTAAGACATATGGCTTATGGCGATTTCTTTTCTGAGAAAAATGTTGCATTATTTCGCACCGTTAGTTGTCATTTTTGTAACATAAAATGAAAATAATTAATAGAAATTTTAGTAACTTCAATACATTTTATTAAAAGTATAAAAATATTAGATATCATAATATATATCATACATATTTACATACATACATACATATGTTTAAATGCTTTTATAATACTTCTTTGAATACAATGTTAGAGGTAATGACATGATCATCGTTAACTTTTTGCCCGTACGAATCCTTTATCAATTTAAATATTAATTTTTCAATTTCTAATTATTATTCATCATTAGTGTTAGAAATAAGCTTTAAAATGAGATATCATTCATTAAATTTGATGCGGTGGTATGGGAGATATTTGCAACCGACAAAAAAAAGTGCTTTAGAAATAATATATATGATGGTTTCATAGCATATCTCAGCTGTTTTACTTGAGGAAATTGGGCTGGAAACTGGAAAATTTTATATTTTTCTGTATTTTCTACTTTTAAAGACATTTTTATATACCTATTTTACAAGCAAGAAATATGTTATGTTTACACTCTTTCTTCATAATCTCTCCATTACAATTAATTGTAAAAGGAGTATTTAGTTTTTTGTTTAGGAAATTTTAAGATATTTATGCGAAAATGCGGGGTGATAATAATAAAAAAAACATATGGAAAAATCGTACGTTCGCGACCCGTACATTCGCGACCGGTAAATAAGCCAGCTTAACAAAAACCAAGAGAGATATTTTATTTTGTAAATACTGGATGGAGACCTACATTAATACACTTTTAAAATATATTAATCACTTTTGAATATTCCGTTCCATTGCGCAGATTTTTACATTTCACTACTGCCAGCCAAAGTTGACTTCTATTTTGCGTACGTTCGTGACCACACGTTTATAACTCTTATTATGAAAACTTAAACTCGGTGAAATCCATCTTTTGCAATTAACAAAGAGCTACCAAAATGCTATCGAATCAAAAAAAGAAATGCTAGGAAAAGTTTAGTTTTCTATATTATTTGTACATCAAAAGCGTACGAACGTACGTTAGTGACCCCAGGAAATGCCCATATGTATTTTTTATTATTTATTTTGCTGTCACTTACAATTAGTGCCAATTCACACGTTGCAAGTCTTATTGATCAGCTTTCTACCTTATAGGCGAGAGAGAGTGAGAGAAAAACGTTTATTTTCCTCTCTTCACTCTCGTTATAAAGTAGCAAGCTGATCAATAAGACTTGCAACGTGTGAATTGGGACTTACTTAGCAAGTTTTTGATTTTAACAAACTGAACCGCAACAGAACAGAAAAACTAATCAATTTCATAGCTTTAATAATCACAAAAACAAATCAGCTGATTCGTAACAGAACAGAAAGTAAAGACTAATTCTGCCTTAAAACAAAATATAAAAATATTTACAAATTAAATTCAAAAAAAGTCTATTTATATTATAATCGTTTTAATTTTTATAAGCCATTAGTGATGTTAATATTTGTTTCCAACCCGTAATAGCATGCAGAAACCGCTTAAATAGCTTTTAAAATCGCTTATTAAGTACATTAATGATGAAAGTGTAATAATTGTAAATAAAAGCACTAATTGTGTTCTATTGAAATTGCACAACATGTAACACTTCGAGTGATTTTAAGTAACATTAGAAAATGTTACATGTATGTACTGTAACATATTTTTCTCAGAAAAGAAATCGCCATTAATGACACCTTGAGAATCCACCAAATGTGTATACGTGAAGAAAAAATGCGAGGCTGCCAGATTTATCCCCGAAATAGCAAGGTGACGATTTGGTAATTACAGGTTACTAAAGTTACATGTATGAAGTGGACAATTTTATCTGGCAGCGCTGATTATGTTAAAACGTTAAATGGATGAGCTGAATGAGTGGAATCATTGTGAGGATTGTAAGTATTTTCCTCAAATTATAAATCAAACTGAGGTCATTTATGAGTATGAGTATCAAGAAGGCAAAGATGAAACTTATTTACAACAACAAAAATAACGCTAATTATTATTTAATATAAATGCAAAATATCTGCGGCGAAAAGCGATTAGACTTACAGATTACCGATTTAGCCATATCATCAAAATATTTGCCATAATTCGCATAGTCGCAGTTTGGGAGATATAGCGATAAAATTTGGCACATAGGTTGTACTTGTCCCAATGGCCAAGTCTGCAGCGAATTAGAATCGGTTGTAATTAGCCCCCATACAAGCCTCTTTCCAGAATGGAGCCTATGTCCCAATAAATCATCTTATTATGTTGGTAATCAGGTAAAATTTTGCTCAAATTAATTTTATTGCAATTTCAATTATCCTACCAAATTGTATTTGAATCGGTTCATATTTCACCAAACAAATACTCCTTCCTAAAAAAGCTTTTAATGTCATAACTTCCTGATAAATGTCGGCATTGACATACAAATTAGCAACATTAACCATTATGATAGCCACTGCCAAAATATTGTGCTGGTGACTCCAAAATTACCATAAAAACCCCTTCCTAAAGTCCATTTAAGCTCAAAAAATCTCATAAAGATGAATAATTTTCAGCACAAAGAGTTTTTACATGAATCTTGACTGCCCATGGGTCCCAAATTTGTTTTTTAATACTGTTGTGGAGAGTATCATATGGTCGGGCATGACCGACTATACTTTCTTACATCTTTTTAACTTTATTGGAGCGATATTTTTTTACATTTCAAATAAATATTTTCATACATCCTGGCATAGGGTGTCAAAGATTTAGCATAGCCGAAAAGACAATTCTTACTTGTTTTTCAATCAAATTTTATGCTTTTCTTCTTAAATTAATTTCTTCACTTAATATGTTTCACGTTTATGAACAAGAACGAAAACAAAATGAGAAAATTACAAAAATTTTGAATAAAGAATTTCAAACGAGAATGAAAATTGTCTATAAAGAAAACCAAATGAATTTTATGTTAAAAAAAAGCACAGTGGGTTTAAAAGTAGAAGAAGATGTTTTGGAAAATGCACTAACTTGGCCACCTTTTTTCTCTAAGGAGAGCAGGCGCAGTACAGCTGCCGTATACTCCCGCTCTTGCTTGTTTGTTTACATAAGGTAGTGAGGGGGTAGAGAGGTGGAGATGGGGAATGCTGACTATGAATAATGATAATCAGGAAAACTGATCTGTAGTGAGTTTTTGTTAGAAATATAGTCTGCCGTTAGTCGTCGGACCGTTCAGTCTTTCCGTTCGAAACAGTGCTTAACAAGTTGTGTGTTAGATCGCACACCTTTTTTAAATTTCCTTTGAAGGTGAGTGAGTAGTGGTAATGATGCTGAAGCTGGTGATAATTAAACTAAAACTATGATAAAAAATCTTTCAAAAAGGAGCAACATAAAAAAAATAAAAAATTAAAAAAAAAAAATAAAATAACTTTAAACAAAAAAGTGTTTGAAAAGAATTGAAAGCAGACTTTATAAAACAAAAAGAAATTGAATTTAAAATTTTAAAAAAAGTATAACAAAAAAAGGCGTGGTTTTTAAAAACTCTGGATATTTTTTTTTAATTTTTAAAAAAATTTTTTAAAAGACAAAAAATTAACAAACGAAAAAACTAAAAAATTTAAAGTTTATTTTAAAAAATTAAAAAAAAAAACTTGTGGCTTTTACCAAAAGTTAAAAAAAAAGTGGTTACATAATTTTAGAAGTCTATATTTTCGATATGAAACTGTTATACCAGCTATTTATTGTTGTTGTTGTATTTTATTCTAGTATACACACTTGAATATACGAGATACTTTTAAAAATATATATTCGAAAACTTTGTGTGTGTACGACGAGTATTTAAAAGAAATTATAAATAAAAACTGACAAAATATCGGGTGCCAGCTGAATACAAAATTCGTATTAAAAGCATTTCAATGCAAAAATTTATGCGAACGCAACAAAATCTACAGACAAAAAGGATTTACAAAAAAAATATGTATATTGATTTTCAGAATATTGAAAAAAGCACGAAAACATAAGAACTTTAAAGAGTTTAAAAATAGTTATTTTTAGAAATTCCAAAAAGAATTGTTTAAAATTTATACATAATTTTTTTTTAATTAAAAAAAAATCTAATTTTTCATAAAAAATGTTAAACAATTTACAGAAGTTTTAAACAAAATTTGTTTGTTTTAAATTAACTGATTTTTTAAATGACGTCCTTTATTCGATTTCAAACGCAAACTTCGTTCGCTGAATTTACAATAAAAACAAAAACAATATGTAAAATTTTGTTTTTTTTTAAAGCGAACGAAATTTTCGTTTGAAATTGACGAATAGGCAGTAAAGATTTTTATTAAAATATTGTAAATTTGAATTTTAAACTTTTAGTTCCCTAATAATAAATTTTTAAATTGGGTACATGGAAATAAACTTCTGAGAATTAAGTTTCTATTTTAAATATTTTACCATGTATGTATGAGAAAAAACTTGCAAATCACGATTTTCAAATTTCAAAAATTTTGATTCCAAATTAAATTAATAGAATTCTGAATTTACCAAAATTGATTTTTCCTAGTTAAATTACAAAAATAGTGTTCTGCATTTCATTTTGCGTCTCAAGGTCTTGACTAAAATCTCTTGAGTTTTTTAAATATTCGCTGAATTTTGAATAACATTAATTCGTTCTTCTTAGCCGAACATTTGAAAACAACTATTTTTAGCCTTGTAAAACAACAAGGTGTCTACATATGAAAACAAAATGTCGGAAACAACAAAATAAAACTATTAAAAAGAATCTTTGTTTCTCTAAAATATAAAAATTTGCATACATAAAATATACCTACAACAAAATGACCTAAATTATATACACAAATTCCAAAATAAATCTAAATTATGGCTCTGATGAAGGCTAAAATACAAAACATATACTATTACCAGCTACTTGTAGGAGTTTTCTTTCATTTCTCTTATACTTTTCTATACTAAAAGTTATACTCAGATGCCAATGTTATACATATTTTTATATAAAGTACATACATCTACATATTGCAGCAAATTTCCTTAATATCCAACACCTACACAAAATTTATATTATTTTTGTGTATATAAAAACATATTTACAATATGATCTGTTATTTATACCCACGCATTTTAAACATTTCATTTGCTATATAATAAAATATACATATACACATACTATGCATACAACAACATATACGAATTCGTATTTTTGCACGTATGTCGTATGTATGTAGGTGTTGATCGTACGCATCTGCTATTTGGTCTTGCGCATTCCGATCTTGAGTTTTCTTTTCTTCTTTCTTCTCACTCTCTTGTTTCTCTTATCCCCCTTATACGGTTATTATATTCTTAAAATATGGACAAATTAGAGAGCAACCAAGAAATTATTAAAGAAAAGTCCGAAATGTTTTTTTGGAAAATGTCTATGAATGATTTTCGAATATACGATCTCCATTAAAAATTTTATTACTTTTTGAATTCAGGTACATACACTTCTAAATATCGCACACTGAATCATTAACATTCACAACTCAAAATTCACAAATGTTCAGGAGAGGCAAAAAAACTATTTTTAAAAACATGGTTGTTATTTTATCATGAAATTGAGTTCCATAGTAACGGTATTTTCCAGTTAATGAAACGAAATTTTCGTAGTCGTTAGGAATTTGATAAATTTTGAGTTGTGACTGTTTATGATTAAGTATGTGATATGTGTACATGTATACACATATACATACATAGTTATATATATACCCAATAAGCACACATTTTTTGTGAATTCCAATGTTGGAATTCCAGTGTGAATCCAAGCTTGAATTACATTTGAAATCCATCCTCTTTCCAGTCTGTTTGAAGTTTGTTAAAAAACAACAACAAATTTGTTTGAAGCATATGTTATATATTGTACAGAGTTGTTGCAAAATTATTGTTCAAATAATGTTATAACACTATTTAAATACTGTTGTAACATTGCTTGAATAACACGGAAATTCCGTGCTTGAATTCAACGGTAAAAACAAGTTCGGTTCAACTTGAATCACACTGTTATTCAAGGCTGGAATTACACTGTAAAGGTACTGTTTTGTTCGACTGTAATTCAATGGTTAATTTTGCTGGATTCGCTATTGAATTCAACTGTGTTTCAACTGTAATTCAACACTGGAAATTGGAAATTTTGACTGGATTTCAAATGTAATTCCACTTGAATTCCAGCCTAAATGCTTATTGGGTATGTACATAGTTATATATCTGTACATATTTATGGTATTTAATACATAAATCGTTTGTTTACATTTACTTTAAAACATAAATTATTACAATTTTCCATATGTCATAACCGCAAAAAAGGCTTAAGCGACAAAAACATTTTACAGAAGTTTTTTTTATTTCATAAAAATTTTGTATGAATGTTGTCGCTAACGATAAAATTGCTTTTGCTATAAATCGTTACGGTACCTTTTGTGGCCATGACATTTTAGGCGATGATACAAGTGTTGCCATTAAAGTCATTTATTAAACAAAAAAACGAAATTGAAAATAATGTCTCTTAAGCTTTTTTTTGGGGTAATACCTCGAATCGATTGGGAAAAGGCTTAAGCCTAAAATAGATCACTTTTTTTTAAGGAATGTCAGTCATTCATTTTTAAAAGTTTAAATTAACATAAGATTAATTAATAAATGTATATAAATAACAACCAAGTATGGAATAAATTTATCTAAATTGTATTGAAAGAAAATTTAATTGATATCAAGTGTAGCGAGTAAAACTGACTCGAAATATTCGAAAACTTTTCGACTCGATTTTACCAATTTTTAATACATATTTATAGCCACACCCCAAAAGTGAAGAATGTCACAGTTGGCCAGATTGTCATTGAAGACATACATCTTCATCTATGCTGTATGCACGACTTGTCTCCTATCGTCTAGGCTTTCTAGAAAACAATTTAGAGGAAATCGTCGAGTCTAACAGTAGGAAAGACATTCGGGCATATTCTACAAATTGAAATGAAGTGGATTTTAAATCGAACGAGATTTGATTTCAATTATTTGCATAATGACTATAGTTTTTCCTGCTTTTGGGAGTTGTTCTTGTAAATATAATTGGCACTCAAAGTATGGAGTTTATAAAAAGGAATATTTTTATAAACTTTCTTTACAGGCTTATTTTTAAAATTTGTTCGATTTTAAATCCACTTCATTCCGTTTTACAGAACATAGTCTTATAATATCTCTACCATTAAACTGTATGTGTATAGAATAATTGACATTTTCTAATAAGTTGTCTTTTATCATACTCTATGTAGTACAGTATGCTCGACATTGTCTTATAAGTTGTCTTGTATAAAAGCTATTGATGACAAGGTTTTCTTCAGCCGTAGTTAAATGTTTTTTAATCACTTCGAGCCCTAACAGCGAAAATAATGTAAGCGACATGATTTTCAATTTTCGTTTTTTTTTTAATAAATGACTTTATTGGCTACACTTGCATCTCCTAAAATATCATGGTCACATAATGTACCGTTACGATTTTATAGCAAAAACAATTTTAATGTAAGCGACAAATTTCATACAAATTTCATATGAAATAAAACAAAAAAGCTCTCTCCTGTAAAATTTGTGTTTTGGCGCTTACATTATTTTCGCGGTTAGGGGTCGACTTGCTTGGTTTGCTAAAAATTCTCACATTCTTTTTTATTAATTGTTGATTTAAATATCTACATAAAATTTACGAATTAACACAAACCAGAAAAGCCGAATAATGATGAAGGTAGTCGAAGGCTGGAAAATGGATTACATGCAGTTAATACTTCACTGTTAATTTAACGATTCCTTATAAAAGCGGAATATACAACATGTAACAGAAATTAAATTTGCAACTATACTAAAAAATTGTCTTAAATAAATAAACATATGTATAATAAAATAGACGACATTGTCATGCCATTGCTACATGTTGACGACAAAGTAGGCGACATTGTCGGCATTCTGAACGAGAAGAAGAGCGACAATGTCTTTCTTTTTGTCGTGCACGATTTTCGCGACTCTTGTTCGAAAATGTCGTTGACGAATTGTTCTCGCTGTACTTCACATGTCGTGGAGGAATCAACTTTGTCATGCATTCGCTTTCGTGAATGTCTTAAAGTATTATGCGTTTGTGCAGATGTGTGTAGCACTTAAAATAATGGGCATAGAACCTCCTTTTAGTATACCGATAGACTACTTGCCTATTTTACGAATTCTTTTTAATATCAGTTCATATTTAAATAAAGTTTTTCATATTACCCAATAAGCAATTTTGATGGAAATCAAGTTCAAAACAATTGGTATTACAGTTCGAATTTCAAGGATTGTGATATACTTTTGCTACACTTTAATTCAATAGCATTCCCCAGTAAAATGGAAATTTGAATAGCATTTAAAAATACGTTTGAACTCAAGTTTATTTCCAATTAAATTGTGAGCACTTGAAATTTTATTTTTGTGTGCTTATTCACACAGAAAAAATACCAATGTTAAAATAACATGACGAAATGTTGATTGAGAATCATGGTAAATTTCTGCAAAAGTGTGCCCTTTATTTAAATTTATCATTACTTCATATTAATTTTAAATGAAAACTATTAAAATAACCTTAAATCACGTTTATTTAATATTATTCGCTGTTAAAATAACATTGTTCAATATTGAATCCATAAAAACCTGTTTTATATTAAAATCAAAAACTTATCTTGTTAAATTAACATGCATACACACTTAAGTATGTACATTTTTTTATTTTCATGTTTAAAATATGTTATAAAAAGAAGACAATTCCCGTATTCTTTTAATTAAAATTATTTAGTTAAATAGCACATCAAGTTTTCAAAGTAGAATGATAACGAAAGCCATATCGGGCCATTCTGCTGATGTTTCTGTTAACAAAGGAGATACAAAATAAGTGAATCATGTGTTACAGGGGTAAGAGTTTTGAATTATTCCTAAATAAATGCATATGTTGTATTTACACTGTTATATCATACTCCAACCAATTTGATTCTACATCAAATTCACGTTGTTTCAACTTGAAATAACATTCATTCAACGTGATTCGGATTGTTATTTCAACATAAATGACATTTTGCTTTAACTTTACTGCAATGTTAAATTAACAAGAATTAAGGTTATTTTAAAAGAAAAAAATGTTGTTCGCAAGTTATTGTAAAATCATGTTAAATTAACATGAAACAACAGTGAAGCAAAAACACTACTGAAAAATGTAAAATCAACCTTGTTTTGAACGAATTTACATTGATTTTTCTCTGTGTGTTGGGAATTTTATTTTTATTTGACATAAAAAATGAGTTTTAAACATTATGTAATTGATATTTAAATAGAACTGTTGAAATAGGCCCTAAGAATCACTTTCTGATTCGATCTAACGATGTCCGTCCGTCCGGCTGACCGGTCGGTTGTCTGTCTATGTAAATTCGTGCGAAATGTACAGTACGCCATTTTGAAGATAGTTTGATGAAGCTTAAAACATACGAGTTAATTGTCATAAGGACGAAGCCCATTGAAAATGGAGAGAATTGGTCCATAATTTCACATGGCTCCCATACAAACTTCTTTCGGGAAAAGTCTTTGTGTCCATAAACCAAATTATTATGTTGGTATTTAAAACAAATTTGATTCAAACATATTTTTTATTTTTTTTTTTTGAATTCCCTAAGCTAATCCCGCGAAGCTCTACGCTTGTCTGCAGGAACGAAACCAGAGTCTTTGGCGGGAATCGAACGCGCTGATAGACTAGCTCACTACCAGCTAGCCTGCCGGGGCATTCCTCAGAGCATTTTGCCGTTTAACACTCATAGCCATTGATTACTGCTGGCAGTCAAACATCAATCTTTTAACCAAATTGTATTTAACTTTTGGTAGATGTTCTTCCTTACTTTCGTTTTTTTGTCAAGAATTCTTCTCGAAGTCCGAAGTACATTTTTTTCTCTGTTTTTAATTTTTTTTCTTTTTCTTTCTCTCGTCGACCTTTTCCAGCACAACTTGAAGGACAAATGCCATAGCTTTTAGCAATAATTAGTATTGTGGCTATTTTTGTTGGACTGTTTATGGTTTTTAATCAAAATTTTTATATTTTTAATTAGACTAAAGTGCGCCAAATTTTATTTTCAATTATTTATTTTTAGGAAGAAAGGAATTTACAACATGACATTAATTAAAATTTATTGATAATTTTTTAGTTATGACTGCCGCGGGGCTCAAACCCAGGCTTTCATTTATTAAAAAAAAATATTTCACTTTTGAATTTCCATTTTTTTTTTACTTACAGAGACTTTAACCTTAAATCCACAAATCAAACATGGCTGATGATGAGGTGAGGTAAGTATCATGACCTTTTTAGTATTATTAATTAAGATTTATTTTTTTAATATATAAGAAATTTATTAAATACATTTTTTTCTTGTATTTTATTACAGTAAAAGTTAATCATCAGTTTATGTATAGAGTTTTGTCCAAATTCAAGGAAACATTGTGAAGGTAAATATAGTCCCATCCAGCTTATTCAAAATTTTAAGCTTTAAGCTATTTAATTATTAAAGCTTTTTAATTTCCTTCTTCTCCTTAGACTGCTATAATAAAAACCTAAACAGTATTTTGGCTACAAGGCTTTTTGCTAACATCACATGAAAAAAAAAAAACTATTAAAAATGCATGAGCTTAAAAGCTTTAAAATTTCTAAAGTTTCTTAAATCAGCAAAGCTTACTTAATTATAGTTGAATAAAAATTGTATTAATATTTTTTATATATTTTGAACTTTTAGAAAAAAGCAGCGGCTCCAGCACCAGCGCCAGCAGCAGCACCAGCGGCAGCTCCTGCTCCAGCCCCAGCAGCAGCCCCTGCTGCTGCACCAGCCGCGGCAGCTCCAGCGGCAGCACCAGCAGCAGCCCCGGCTGCAGGAGCAGCAGCGGCAGCTCCAGCTGCAGCACCAGCGGCTAATGGCAAAGCTGCTGCACCAGCAGCCAATGGTAAAGCTGCCAAGCCTGCAGGACCAGTTGACGAGGTACAGATTACTAAACGTAATCATGTGTCTGTTAATGTGTGTTAAATCAGTTGGAAAGTTTGCAAGCTGTGTTGGTCTACCTTGTTTTTTCGTCACAATGTCTCCTTGTGTTTACATTTCACGAATTCAAATCATCACCTTTCTAATAAAATAATCATCTATTTACTCTAAAGGCTAAGAAGGCTAAACAAGCCGAAATTGAACGCAAGCGTGCTGAAGTACGCAAGCGTATGGAAGAAGCTTCCAAGGCCAAGAAAGCCAAGAAGGGTTTCATGACTCCAGAAAGAAAGAAGAAACTCAGGTTGTTGCTCCGCAAGAAAGCCGCTGAAGAATTGAAGAAAGAACAAGAACGTAAAGCCGCTGAACGTAGACGTATCATTGAAGAACGTTGCGGTAGTCCCAGAAATCTCAGTGATGCCAGTGAAGGTATGTTTGCTCAGATCCATTTTGCTATTTTACTATTTCTTTCAAATCAGTTCAAACATTTTTGATCATTTTAAAAAAAGTGTATAAGAAAAAATCTCATATCCTACCTACACCCACCCACACATTTCACCAACACCTTTTTTACGAGAAAAAAAAGAAACAAGTTATTTTTTTTCTTATTTGCACCAGTTTTTATTAAAAAAAATAAATGGGTTTTAGCGTAACTTTATTTATCTTAAAATTTGTTCTTATCAGTCTTAAGTCAAACACAATTATTGCAAATAATTATTTTTCCTGTCTTGATAAACTTACTACAGAACAACTCAAAACGCTTATCAAGCAACACTACGAGAGAATTGCGAAATTGGAGGATATTAAATACGATTTTGAATATGTTGTTAAACGCAAGGATGTTGAGGTACACACAAACATACAATTTTCATCGCCACTTAACAAAAATTCTATTAATTTTTATTACAAAATTACTCTCACTTTTAAAACAAACAAAAACTCGCTCTACTTTTCTCTACTTTTAATTCTCTCTTTTAGTACAACTTCTGTTTTACAACAATTTGCACTTACAATTTTACACTAAAACTTTTTTTCTCTAAAATAATTTTAATTATTGGTTGATGTTCTCATCAACAGCAAAAGTAACTGCATATTTGGTAAACGAAATAAGGAAAAAGAGGGAGAAAAAATATTTAAAAATTATGAAGGTATTGGAAAAATATTGAAAAGTTTATTTTTCTTTAGTTAACAAATTTACGATATTAGGAAATACTAAAAAGTTTCTAAATATTATTTAATCATCTCAAGCTTTAATTATTTAAAAGTAATAGAAAATAATATTTCTTTCGATAAACTTACGATATCAAGCCGCGAATCTTAATTAATGATTACTTTATTAAAATTTGTTTAAACTCTTTTTACAGCGTCTGATTAAATCTAAACTAGCTAATTTTTTTCTTATTAAAAAAAACCGAAAATAAAATAAGGTTTTTTATACAGGTGTCAACAATTTCAATTAATTTTAATACTAGGAACCATTTTTAAAATTTACGATATTGAAATTTAAAAAAAAAATTAAAAAACCTAGTTTTATTTTTTTAAATGTCTCGCGTGAATAGCAATATTTAAAATATGCCTTAAAAATTCAGCAAATCAAGTTTACGATATTTGCAATTATGTATACCCTTTGTCTATGTGGGAAAATGTTTTTATTCCCATAAAATCAAGACTATATAAAATCTTATACTTTTTCAAAAAACCGAAATTAAAAGACATTATTCTACATAAGTAGCACCAATTTTTAATTAAAATTTACAAAGGAAACCCCTTTGAAAATTTACGATATTGTAAATAAAAAATTTCCATATATGTATATATATATATATATTTTTTTTTTAATAAAAGTGAAATTAATTAAAGAAAGAATTGTTTCCAAAAAATTTTACGATATTTGTAATTATTTTTTTCTACAATAAAGTGTTATTATCTACCTTAAGCCCAAACTATTTAAAATATTCAAAATTTTTCAAAAACCAAAATTAAAGAACATTTTTCTACGTAACTAACTGTTTTTTCTGATTAAATTTAATGATGGGAACCATTTTAAAAATTTACGATATGGTAAACCAATATATTTCATACTTTTGTTTTAGTTTGAAATGTTTATTATTAAAAGGGACTAGTTTGAAAATATATATAAAAAAATTTTCGTTAATAAAAATTAGGCGATATTTTCAATATTTTTCCTTGCAAAATTGTTATTTTTAACCTTTTTTCCTTAAAATTTCGTTATTCTATTATATTTGATCAACTTCTTTTTAATCTTATGCTTTAATGTTACGTTGTTTTTTTTTTATAATGGGGCACACGCGTTTCTTTTTGTTAAATGATTCTTAAACTAAAAAGCAATTTTACTTACCAACAAAATCAAACTTACAAAACAAAAAAGCTCTGAAATTATGTATAAAAGAATATTTATTTTTTTTTTCTTACAAAATATGTACATTTTTCTTTTGTCTAATGCACAAACATTAATAAAAACTAAAATAAAGATTGAAGGAAATAAACAAAAGCAAATTAATAAAGTTAAAGTCCTTAGAAAAAAAGTACCAAGGGTATATACGATATTAGTAGACAAACTGATAAAAAAAACGTGATATACATACATAATGTCTTTTTGAATTGAAAAAAAAGTTACTTAAAAAACACAAATTTACACATTAAACATATCCACACCTACACGCACAAACCACTTTCACACATACATATTTTATGTAGTTTTCATATTTTTCCAATTTTTTTTTTTTGTTTTTTTAAACAAATTTTTAATTTACTTTTCATTGTTTTGCGAAATATTTAAACAAACAAAACCAAATTAAACAAACAAACAAACGAACAAACATTCTACACACAATTGGCCTTATTGACCGTATTGTATGCAATTTAGATTCCCTACGTAAAATTTGTCAAAGTTATTACGATAAAGTACTCAAATTGGAAGATCAAAAATATGATGTTGAATATCAAGTTGCCCGCAAGGATATGGAGGCAAGCATTTTTGAAACTGCTTCTTTTCTGTTTTTCCAATTAATTTTCTTTTTCTTTAATTGTAGTTTTTTTTTTGTAGGAAAACAGTTTTGTGTTAGTTTTTTTTATAACAAAACTGTTTTCAATTGCCAATTTTTTTATTTTTAAATTTTATCTGTGTGTAGTTAGTACTTTTCCTTAATTTTTTTTTTGTTTTATTTAAAACAATTTTAGACATTTTAACACTTTTTTTTAGTGGATTAACCTTTTTTAAAAACTTTTTGTTTAGTTTTTTTAACAGGCTTTTAAAAATCGCTATAAATCTTTATTCCCCAAGCGATTTTTCTTACAAAACTTGTAAGAATCCTGTTTAATTTTTAAGTTCTTTTTTTAATTTCTTTATTTTAAGTAGATTTTAATTTTATTATTTTAAACAACTTTGTGTAGCTTTAATATTTTTTATTTAATTTTTTTTTTTTTATTTTACAAAAAAGGATCCTCGTTTTTTTTTATTCGAAGAAAAGGACTTTATTTGTTTTTTATTCCTATATACCTTCAATTTTGTTTTATCTCAACTAGTTTTCCCTTCTACGCTTAACAAATTATCCATTCGGAAAATTTTAACTTTTTTGCTTTTTGTATTTTGTTAATTTAGTTTTAAGTAGAAGCTGAAACTTAATTTTTGACAAGCTTTGACTAAAATGCTTTTGTTTTTTGGCAAAAAAAAAAAAAGAAAAACTTAAAAAAACACACAGTTTTTTCTTAAAAAAAATCATTTCATTGCAAAATAATGCTTTAAAATATTATGCCTTAAAATATGCTTTAATTTTTTTTTGATTCATTGAAGTTAAATTTGCCATCGTCCAGACTTGCAAGTTTTGTTGCTGCAACTTTTTAAAACTCTGATTTGAAATTGCACTAGTGTATAGATTATGAAATTCTAGTCTTGCAATTTTTGTATTTTTATCTTGTCACTCCTTTTCTCATTTTTATATTTCATATATAAATACAAATACACCTTCAGCCAACTTTAAGCTGAAAAGTGCAAGAATTACAAAACAAAACAGAAGTGCAGAGTACATGAAACCGAGTACCGATCCCCAATCCTCCCACCTCTCTCATCCTTAACTCAATAATTGCTGCAACAAAAATTGCAAGTGTAAACGATGACTAATAAAAACATAATGAAATTTCCTAATTTTTTGTGTATTTCTTTGTAAATACAATTAAACTTTATTTTATAACAAGATTTTTTTGTTAAAAAACTTTTTTGAAATACATACTGAAAAAGTTATTCCTTTTCTTACGGCCAATTTTTAGGTTTGATTTTAAATTCCATTTATATTAAAAATCGTTTTGAATACAAAAATCTTTTTTCACTAAACACTCAAATGAAAATTTTTTCACCAGTCTTAGCATTTCTTTTTATTCATATAACCCTACAAGAAATGAATGAGCGACTAGTCACATTTTTCATTTTGGTGTTAAGAAAATGATAGAAAGAAATGACCGAATGTGACCGAAAACTTTATTTCGGCCATTTCTTTCTATCATTTTCTTAACACCCAAATGAAAAATGTGACGACTCGCTCATTCATTTCTTGTAGGGCTATGTTGTAATAAAAAGAATCATATAGTTGGTTTTATGTAGAAGGGCCCAAACTAAATTTTTTACGAAATTGATTGAATCACACTGAAAGAAAAATGCTTCATATATTTAATGAATCATTTTCATAAAAAAGTTTTCCTTGGGTAAATGAAAATTTTCATTGTCTAAATGGAATTTCATAGGTTTGATGAAGTATTTTCGTTAAAATCGGTTCATTAGATTTCGTAATTACGTTAAAAATTTTCATTGGATATATGAAAACTTAAGTTTGTCCAAGTTAAACAAAAAATTTTAATTGGGAACTTAAAAAAACAACATACAAGCATAACTATATTCATAAATTAATACAAAATTATAGTTTCCTTAAAAAAATGTTTAATTGTTATTTAAAAAATGTAAGATTTAATAACTTCATACGTCTAATGTTACATGTATGCCATTAAATTTATGAAATCAAAAAATTTTTTTATAAAAGCAACATATTTCAATAATTGCCTTCATAAATTTAAATTTTCATTATGACAATAAAATTGTCATTATAGTAATGAAACAAAAACTTTCAATCCACTTTCAATCAACGTTGTTATTTTTATTATGGACAATTTAATCTCATATTTACGGTCTTAATTGAGAAAAAAACATAGTTTTTGTATACAAAAACTACGCTGCCCCGGTAGAGTAGCTGGTAGTGAGCTAGTCTATCAGCACCGAGGTTACATGTTCGAATCCCACCAGAGACAGAAAAGAAATAAAAAATAAAATAAAGTAAAATAAAATAAGAAAAAAAAAAAATAAATAAATAAAAAAAAAAAATAAAAACATAAAAAAAAAAAAAAAATTTACTTTATTGAAAGTATTCATCCAATGAATAATATTCATGGATCTAATGTAATGTTTCATTAAGTCCTTTTAATGAAACAGGTTTCATTGATCCAACGAAGCGCTGCATAGGTTCCTTTATAATGCAATTTTTCATGGGATTAATGTCAAAATTCGTTAGTATTGCGAAGGAAATTCTTTCAGTGTCACAAAATTTGAAACCAGAAATAACGGTTTTAACTTGTCAAATACAATTACACTGTCAATTCGTCGCCGTTGTCGAACATTTGGCATATGTAATTCGACCATCTCGAAGATCTTACGACTTTTTTTTTGCCCAAAACTGAAGAATCGGACCTTGGTGATGGTTTTAGCAAGACGGAGCCACACGCAGTTCATTGGCCGCCAAGATATTTTTTTTCATACCCTTCACCTCAGGTGGAAAAGGGTTAACATATATAAGTTTGTCATTCCGTTTGTAATTTCTACAATATTGATCTTAGACCCTATAAAGTATATATATTATGGGTCCTTATGAGGAGAGAACTTGATTTAACCATGTCCGTCTGTCCGTCTTACGTTTGATATGTGTTTTCCGGAGACTCCAGACATGATGGCGGCTAGGTTGTTTTACATTTATGTCAAATATAGTCCACCATTTCTTGCTATTGAAATTCAGACAGATCGGTCCAACAATGGGTTAGATATGCGCAAAAAACCACTACTACCTCTAATTTTTTCCAAAAATCCCTTGTTGTTGTATTTTTATTACTTTTTTCTGTATATCTTAAGAAAGGCAGGAGCCAAAGTTTACAAATTGTGTATTTGATCTGTATTCTGCTCGCAAAATGGTGAAGGGTATATAAGATTCGGCATAGCCGAATATAGCACTCTTACTTGTTTTTTTTTTTTTTTTTGTAGAGATAAGTAAATTCTTTCGTTCTTTCTTTCGCTGCAATTGCTGAGATACCGGGCGAAATGCTGGAAAAAGTATGCAAAAATTGGAGCTCACGGATGGGCCACCTACGGCGTAACCACGGCAAACATTAACATGAATTAATCTTCAAAAAGATAATGGCAGGCATTCATTTGTAGCCCCAAATATATATTTCAATCACTTTTCCAAATTTTCTGAGCTTTTTTTCATTTTCCAAACTCAAACGGTTAAAAAATCACCCATTATTATGTTTTTACCTTCTCCTGTAACGTTGCAATTATGTTAGTTAAGGCCTTTCTACATTAGACCAACGACATGAACTAATCAAAAACACAAAAAAACTATTTGTCTAGCAATCGTATAAGAAAACGATACGAATAAAACCTATTTACATATAAAAGCCGAATCCAACAACAATTGGATCTTCGGTCCGGAACGGCAAAATCAAAATCTTTTCGAATCACTATTCTAATTGTCTATTGTCTACCCCTCCTCTAAAGAAAAACAAATAAGAAATCTTATACACTGCACCACAAAATCAAGCACACAACATTATCAAAGGCTGTAAAATGTCATACACATCACATAACAAACCAACAAAATTATCCTACACTACATTACAAAAGCAACCAACCACCATAGTAATAGAAAAAGCGAAGTGCTTCCTTTGCAAGCATTTTTTTCACAACAGTGCAGAACAAAACTTTTCAAATGGTGGTTTAATATAATTATGTTCCTTTGGAGTATTTTCTTCTTAGACTCTACACAATAAATCACATTTTTTTTTTATTGAAAATTTTTTTATTATTTTTTAATTTTTTCAAAAATATACAATACTTTTAACAATATTAATATTATATGTATATAAATCATTAAATTAAAATGAAAAAAAAAATACAGCCGAACTACAAACTATATGCAAAGAATATTGGCAACGTCTATTCAATTTGGAGGGTGATAAATTTGATTTAGAGCATATTGAAAAAATAAAACAATGTGAGGTAAATGTGCTATAAATTTCTTTTCTATAACAAAAAAATATCCCTAAAAAACAATTATACATAAATATATAAAATAGCATTTTACAACTTTTTTTTTAAATTTCTTTTAATTATTATTTAACTTGGCATCTGAACAAAATATAAGCAGAAGAAAGAAAATAATATTCTTCTCTTTCTCTTTCTTATTTTGATTTTTATTTTTTTTTTTAAGCCTGATTCACAATGAAAGCAGCCATTTCGTTTTTGTTTTGTCTTATTCATTCGCAAGGTATTTGATATTAATTCTTTTCGTTTTTGGTACAAATATGTAACAAAAATTTCTTAAGAAATTAGAATCTACTTTAACTACAACAAAATTTAGCTTGGTATTGCAACAATGTCACGTATTCGCAAAGGCAACCATGCAAACTTTGACAAAGTATGGCATTCCTCGCCCCTCGACCACACAAGCAATAAGCTTGGCAATTATTGATGTGTTAACAGTCAAATTCTATTGCTTAAGCCTGGGGAACACGCAATATAAAAAGCCATATACTAATGTTGCTCTGACGTAATTTTGACATCATCACATAACCGGCGATATCCATTGTTGCTTTGTTATGACGTCAAAATTGCGTGAGAATGCATGTGGCTTTTCATATTCCTTGTATTATCTTTTAACACAAGCTTTCAAAGGGTATATTCGTAACTGTTTCACTGCGCTGCATCTGATGCGTATCTGTGATTAGTTCGCTATTATCGTGCAAATAAGCTGATGCCAATGCTTGTTTGCTACGCAGTTCTTAAAAACACTATTTGTTTGGGCATCATATACTTTTGTTATCTACCCGTCTCCACCATCCATCAACTTGGTAAGAACAGCATGTCGCACATGAATTTTAGTCGTGTAGACTGTTCATGTTTCGTCCATGTGCTGCCATCGTTGCATAAACATTCCTCTTAGCATCCATGTGCGCCATGATGTTGGCCATACAATGTATTTTCTGTATACAACAAAACGCACAACAACAAAAATTGTGGTCAATCAGAACATGAACATCAACAAGTATTCGCCACATACAACAACATGTTATTAAATTAATACCGTTGCTCTGCCGGCGTTATGGTCATGTCATGTTCTAATCGAAAGCGCATTAGTCACAGTTATGCATTTCTGAACAGGCCTAAATTTAATTGTTATTTACTTCAGAGTTGTTTTTTATGGTACAAAATACTTGATACTGAATTATATGTTTTTTAAACACTACAGATAAATAAAACTGAATTATTACTTGCTATTAAAGCTTGTAAATTTTTAATAGTTTTATTTTTAGCTTTCATCTTTTTCTTCGCAATGAAAATACACAAAAGCTGTTTTTTAATTTATGTTCTCAGATATGTACATGTTCGCCACCTCAAGAAATAAGCTTGAACATTGCCAATTTGACGCAGTTATTATGGCGTCGTGATTGCTTGTGTTAAGATCAAAGTTCGTAAAAAGCAAAAAGGTACGCCACGTTGGGGTACCGTATTTTACCATAAACAGAACACGTACACACTCTGTACAAAATAAAAAAGTTTTGGGTTTGTAAATTTGTACACAAACAAAATACGATACACAATGATTGTGAGCAAACGAACTCAAATACTTAGATAAGATAACGATTTTATTTTAGAGTACGTGTAGTGTTCTTTTAGCGTACGCGTTCTGTATTTTCATGCGACCTCTTTCACATGCAAAAGCATTCATGAAAAACAACAAAAGCACCAAACGTATGTTCAGCATTCACTTAGTCCTGGGTCACACTTTTCCGGTTTTAGCCATCAAATCTTGTGCTTTAAGGAGAGAAGGGAAAATAATGCCATTTCTCTTCTAAACACTCAAGCCTTGACGGCTACAACTTGAAGGTAAAAATATCACCCATTGCTTGTGTAGTCGGGATGTAAAGTCATCTGTTTTGCAACTGATATGTAAACAAACGCAACTAGAGCATTATTTAAATTGACGATGCTTTTGCAATGTTTGAAATTATAATGCATACAGGCGTTTAGGAGGGCAGCCTTTGTTATAAGTTGTTAAAGATAATTTTCGTTCGGGGCGTAGTTCGCGTTCGCAGAAAACAAATGCTGCAAAAATTGTGAACACCCGTTTTAAATGTTGCTATCATTGTGAAACTGGCTTAAATCTTTAATATTGTAATAATCAAACCAATTTGTAATGAAAATTTAATCCCGTCAATACTTCTGAATATTACACAAAAAAAAATAAGACAAAACAAGATTAGAAAAGACAACTTATTAAAAATAAAAAAGCTTTTTGTATAAAATATTAAAATTAGACCTTGATAACAAAAGCTTTTAAAGCAAAACTACTTACGAAATGAAATGTAATAAATGTGGTTAAATCGAATTTAATAAAATTAATCCCAAACAAAACAGCAACAACACAAAAAATGCCCTAAATTAAACCTTAAAAATTACACTAGAACACATAACAGCAATTAAAAAAAAACACTTAAATCACGTTTTATAAAAAAACTGAAAGAGATTTCACAAGTTTCAGTGTTAATTTTTCGTAATAAATTTCTAATCAAAGTCTTAAACAATTGATTTGCAGGTGAATTACAAGAAATCTGCGAAGAATACCATGAACGTATATATTATTGTGAAAGTTCCAAATTCGATTTGGAATACGATGTTAGAAAAAAAGATTGGGAGGTACTGCCACAATGAAAAAATAATTTATTTTAACTTAAACGTAAATTTTTGTTAAATGTTTTGTTAAAAGGGAAGAAATTATTTTTGTTTTATGTGTCTTACGAGATTTACGTGTATTCTTTTTTTTTTTTTTTTTTTTTTGTTCTCTGTTATTCAAAACTCATTTCTTTATTCGTTACACATTCCACATACAAAAAAAGAAAGAAAAAAACGTTTTTTTATTTATTTAAAAGAAAAAAATTTTACACCTTTTGCATCCAAATATATTCCATATATGTGTCCAATGTTTCAGCTCAATTACAAAAGATTTGCCAAGAGTATTACGACCGTATGTATCTCTGTGAAGGCCAAAAATGGGATCTTGAATATGAAGTCAGGAAAAAAGACTGGGAGGTATAAAACAAATACTTCTTTTACAATTTTCATTATTGTAAACTTGTTAGATTTTTTTTTTTTTATTTTTAAATAATTTTTGGGAAATCATTTGCTAAAATTCCATTTAGTATTGCTTTTTTATAATTTCTTCTTGTTGTTTTTTTTCTAGAAAAAAATGGATTTTAAACCATATTCAATATGGGAAAAATTGTATTTAATTTTTGATTTTTGTAAACAGAACAAATTTGTTTTTTTTTTTTTTTTGTTTTACAACACTGAAGCTCTCTTCTGGAGAGCACGCAATTACACCCAATTGCATTTTCCTAAAAACCAAAAGCACACGCACCCTAACACACATTTCCCAAAACACGTTTCCCAAACTCTCTCAAACTAATCTTGTGTTTAGCTTAAAATTCCTCTGACTTTAACCTAAAGTAAGCATTAAGTTAAAGGAAAGTTCATGCTACCTAATTGGTTAAATAAATTCTTACTTTTTACTGACGCCAAATTGTAATAAGTCTGAGTTCATACGGCTCATGTCTTATTGAAAAGATTCTTCCTTTTTCTTCTTTGAACATGAATTGCCGTTCAAATGATTCATGTCATGTTGACGACATTTTTTTATTTTGTTTTATTTGATATTGAAAACAAAAACAAAATTAAACGACGAATAAGAAAGCAAAACGTAAAGACAGTACATGCATCTGTGTACGCGTTTCTTTTCCCCTCGTCCCTCTCGCCTATAAAGTAGCAATCTTGTCAATAAGACATGAGCCGTATGAACACAGACTAAGAGCTGTTAGGCCTGTTGTTGTCTTTAAAGTTCATATTAGTAAAAGTTAAACTTACCTTCAGTAAGTTATAAAGTGGCCTTTAAATATGTGTCGTTATTATAACTTCCCTGTTAGATAAATATAAATTGTTAAAAATATGGCAATAATATAGCAAAAACCGGAAACTTTTGCCATTTGTTTACATTCAAAACATTTTGATATTAATATGCGGCAACTTTAAATTCATACACCTTATACCCTTTGTACACTTGCATACATTTCGGAGGAACGCATGGAAGATGTTGAAAATGTGAAATACGCTTTCACACTTGAAACATTTACTATCAATAAAAAAATGTCACCATTTCTGAAAAAAAAACTTTTATTTTTTTAAATAAATTTTTTCTACAAAATTGTCAACATTTCAAAAAATAGCACCAAAATGTATTTCTAAGTCATTTCGTTTAATAATTTTAGCAAAATTAAGCAAAATAAGGCTTGCAAAAAAGGAATTACTTGAGAAGTAGTAACGCTGCTTTCAAAGCAACTTCCATTCTGTCAGTGATGCTACAACAATAACAGAATTTATTGCCACTTTTCTAGTGATGACACTAAAAGAATCGAAAAATGTAAAAGGAAACAAAATGAAATAGTAACATTCTGTAAGGATGTTGAAAAATTTTGATTTTTAGCCCTATGTATTTCTTTTGGGAAAATTCCAACATCTTCGCAAATTGATGTTAAATGTAATAGGCTTTTGACACTGATAAACATCTAACATCCACCATCAAAGATGTAGAAAATGTGAAACACTCGTTTACATTGCTCACATTTAACATCTACCATCAAGCAAAAATTTCACCATTTTTGAAAAAAAAATTTTTTTTTAAATTTAAAATGTTTTTTCTCACAAAAGTGCCAAAATTTAAAGAGAAAACTCAAAAATGTATTTGAAGTTCAATTTGTTTGAAAATATAAAAAATACTTAACAAAAAAACATTGCAATAAAAGATAAAACTTGACAAATGGTAACGCTGCTTTCAAAACAAACTTCTTTTTGTCAGTGATGCCACAATAATAATATAACTTATTGCCACTTTTCTAGTGATGACACGAAAATAATTAAACGATGTAGAATGGAATAAAATAGATAGGAACATCTTTTTAAGATGTTGGTTTTTAGCCCTATGTATTTCTTATGGAAATATGTTAACATCTTCGCAAATGGTGGCAAATTGATGGTAGATGTTGATCAGTGTAAAAAGGCTATTAAATGTTGACAAGTGTGAAAAGGCTATTACGCTTAAAGTTATTGATAAAAAGATCTTAGTTAGACTGCAAAGAGGGACATTATGACAACAGAAAGACGTTTTACACTTTCACACAAGTCTCAAGTATTTTGCTATCCTGATCAATTGTTGTTTGAACAATTTAAAAAAAAAAACATAAAAACAACTTATCGTGACAGGGTTGTATTTTTCTCCAAATACGTAAGACTTGAGTGATAGTGAGAAGTACACTTTACAAATAGTTATTTTTAGGATGCTGTCTGACAGATAGATGGCTTATGGTTATTAAAAGTAACAATAACCTAAGAGTAAATTATAAGGTAACAGCAGGTTTATACTTATGGTAACTTAACAAGTGAACTTTAAGAATTTGAAGCTGCCATATTTTCTGCTGTAGATATGGCAACTTCAATGACAGTTTTATGTCAAAGTTAATTATTCAAACTTTAAAAAATGAAAAAATTTACCATAAAACACAACAAAAGAGCACAAAAAAAATTTACATCTGCTTTCAATTAAAGAAATAAACAAAAGTAAACAACCTAAAGCTATCAGTATCTATTGCAATGTTGCCACAGTATATGTATATGTAATACTTTTCATTTTATCGGACTGTTGTAATAATGAAGAAAGCTAAATGGTCACTTTATCTTTCACGATAACTATTAAGGTAGAAGTACATAACACACGTTAGTTAGACTAGTGAATTTTAATGGAACAAGCTACACGCAAAATATTTTGACGCGTCTGCGCCAGAAAGTTGGTTAACTTTGAACTTTTTAACGCGTTGTGTATTTTTGACAAGTAATCAGCTGACAATAAAAAGAATGATTTAACAAATTTGTGAATCATGAAAGAAAAACTTATTGAAGAGCTTTAAAAACATACAATATTTATATAAAAATAATAAATATAATAAAATCTTGATATACTTTCGAACCCGTTTTCAATGCACAAATAAGTAAACAAATATAAAACAGCTGACAGGAATTGCTTTTTTACGCGCTAAAATTTTTAAACCCACGATACTCGTCGACGAACTAACGCTTGCTATGTATTTCCACCTATAGGTACTTTATCATTTTATTGAAATAATGGCCCTTAGAGTTGCCATATTTACACCACAATGTGTTGAATGAAAACAAATGAATAAATGTCAAATTAATTCAGTATTTGCTATAGTATTGCCATATTCAATTTTATATTTATCTTATTTCTATTTATTCATTTTTACCAACATGAAATATAAAGGCAAGTTGTAATACCGGACCTTAAAGCCGAACCTAAACAAAAGCGTCGTGCGTTTTCTGGTTTTCGAAAACTGTCATATTCAAACAATTTGTATGAAGCATTCCTAAATAGCGTGGCGTGAACGCTTTGCACTTAATAGTAAAGTTGGCCGCTATTGTTAATAAATAATAGCAATTTAGCTATTTTTTGGTCAATCAATCGGGTGTATCTCTATTTTTTATTTCTTTTATATGGGTTTTATTTAACAAGAGAGCTAATACTACTCTTCGTGACACAACGCTGATGTTCTTGTTTAGATATGACGTATCACCATAAAAGCTAAGCCGAAGAAAACGTTCCGACTTTTACGCTCTTGTTTAGGTACGGCTGTTAGAGTGTAAAAAATTGCAATAACTTCTTAAGTTGCCAAGTAGCCGTCTACATTATGAAAGTTTTACTGCCGAAGCTTTTTTTAGGGGAACAAAACGAATGTAAATGGGTATGTACTTTGTTTCATGAACACATGAAGTTTTTGTGAGTTTGTTCTTAAAAGAAGAAAGAGAAAATGCATACAAAATACTTAAAGTGCTGTAAAACAAAAGTTTCTTTGAATAAATACGAATGCAGTTATAAGAGATTATTAAAGAAAGTTTCTCTAGCAAATATTTCATAATGTTGACGGGTACTAATGACAGTTAATGGGTTAGGTTTATTTAAATCTCTGCGGATCTTTCAAAGAATTTGCTGCGAATTATCTAAACAACTTTGTGATACCATTTACTGTTCTTTAATTCCCACTTTCCTACCTCCCGCCATAAATAACAACACACTCCCATGGTGAAATAATGCAGGTGGCATCGCTACAAAAATGGAAATAAGCCCAGCTTACGTCAAAAAATAGTTTAAACAAAAATTAAAGCGTGCCGCTGAACGTGATGAAATAAATAAATTTTTAGTTAATTTTTATTTAATTATGTTCAATATCTAATTTATTTTTAATTAACATTATCAATCATTTTAGTAAAATACACTTAACACAACACAAAACGTGGACTTTTTGTTGACATAAACAAAACTTTGACATAATGCTGGGTGCACACAGTGCAATCTACATGCAATCTGTTTCGATGCAACCTCAAAATATCAAAGCGTTTTGATGTTGAAGCAATCTGGAATGAATGAAAATGAATTTAATTCACTAAATTGCGTAAATGAGTTGCATAGTGTGTACCCAGCATAATAAGATTGGACAAACCCTGCAAGAGCAAAACATCGTCACCTGGCGTTGTAATGCCACCTGTTTTTTTCATCATGCACAGTCCTATACAAAATTACACTGACACTGCATTCCATTACAAAACTATAAAAAATACGAATTATTTTTTAATTTTAGTTTTAAATGCAATTTTATTGTTTTTTTTCTATTTATTATTATTTTTTTTCGTATTTTAGTATTTGTTTAGACACTGTAATGATGTGATGACATTTTTTTTATTCTTTTATGATACATAATGTTTTGTGTTTTTATTTGTTAAAACTATGGCTTAAATAAATATATTTTTTTAAGAAATCATTTTCATAATGCCAAAAAATATTTGAGAAATTGTTAATGAAAACACCGTAAAACGCCAAGCACACTAAAATTTCCAAAAAAAAAAAGCTTTTTTTTAATTATTTTAATTAAAAAACCAAAATTCTTAAACCCACCACCAACAACAACAACCAAAATTAAAACCACCAGAAAAAATTTGCCATTTTGTTAAAAAAAAAATAAATCCACCATTTTTTTTTTATTGCACAAACAGAAATATAATAAATTTTGTTTTAATAAAATAAATATTAATAAATAAATTTTTTTTTTCATTTAGAACATGCATACATAGAATATTTAAAAAAAATATTTGAAAAAAAAATAAATCATTTATTTATAAAACTTAAAGATCAAAAATATATAAAAAAAAATCATTTAGTTTTAATTTTTTTGTTTAATTATTATACTTAAATAAAGCAAAATAAAAAGAGGTTTAAAATATAACAGCAACGGTATGGCACTTTTTATAAATGAAAAATAAAAGGAAAATTGTAATTTTTATATTATAAAATTCCAAAAACAAAAAATAAACTCAACTTTCAATCTATGTGTGAAGAAAAGAAATGTTTTTTGTTTGTGCGTTTATCCTTTTTTCATTATAAAAAATTCAATTCATTAAACAACTCTCAATGGTTAAAATTTTTGAAAAATTCCTTTTAAAATAAAAATCCTGTAACTTTTTTTGACCTTAATTATTGTTTTTTTTTTTTTAATTTTTTGTTAATTCTAACACAAACAAATAAAAACACAAATCATTATTAAAATGTATTACATCATCATTAGTTTATTATTAGCGGGTTTTTTATCTTTCTTTTTACTTTTCAATGGGAAGAATTGAGTTTATATTTGAAAATCAAATTCAAATGTTTTCAATTTTTTTTTTTTTTTTTTTTGTATGTGCCATACTGTGTGCAGTACCTCGTTTTAGTTTAAATTTGTCTTAATTTGAATAACTCTTTTTTAAATGTTGAATGTTTCACCTTGTCATAGTGAAATGTTGTTAATCATGTTTCACGTAGTTAATTTGGAAAATTAAATCACCTTGTGTTATTTTTTTTTTTCGAATAGTCAAAGTAGTTTTATCACAAAGAAAACTTTCAAATACAATTTTCAAAATGTTATGCTGTTCTAAGTAAAAAACAAACCAAATCCAATACAATAAAGAAAAACCTTAAGGAATTTATAATAAAATTTAAATATAAAGGTTTATTAACAAATTCTATACAATTAAGTAAAATTATATTAGAAAAAGTTAAATTTTAGCATTTACTGAATTCAATTTACTTGGGAAGTAAATATTTTCGCAGGCAATATCGATTATAAGTAAATTTTTGTTTTATTTCTTTAAGCTTTAAAGCTTTTTAAAATCTTCTTTTCTTATTTGCTGCAAAAAAAAGTCTCTTAAATGTTTAACTTTTAAAATCTTTATATTTAGGTTTTAATATAAATCGAAACTCTTACTTCCACAATACCTCTTACTTATCTAAGTCTTTCTATCAGTTTATAATTAAAAGCTCTAAATCACTCTGTATTTTACTAAAACAACAACAACAACTGTGTATAATGTTGCTAGCACTTTATCCAGCTCTTATTTTCTCTGTCTTTCTCTCTCTCTCTCTCTTTCTCACTCTCTCTATGTCTGTTTATCTCTGTCTATTTTAACTAATTTTAAATAAATTTTCTTCCTTAGATCTGTATTATATAATGTACAAAAGAAAAAGCTTTTAATTTATGTTGGCTAATAACTTAAAGCATGTTTAGTTTTGTAATATGTATAATAAAAAAAAGCTAAATTTATGACTCCAAAAAAATGCTTCTTTTTAATGTTTTTAAAAGCTTTTATGTTTAACTGTTTTATGAAAAGTAATTTTGTTTTTTCTATATTTAAAAAAAACTCAAATTTTAAAGAAAGCTTTTATATTTTAAGTTTGCTTAAAAGCCTTTTCTTAAAGCTTTTAAAGCTTAATCATTACGTGCCACTTCAACATTATCGAACGTTAGCTTTTGCATAGCAATTTTCTATGGAAAATACTCAGTTTTAAAAATATTTCCGATATAAAATTCTATACGAACGTTTACGTTTAAAACTGTTGAACAGGCCTGTAAATAAAATCTTTTAAATTTGATTTTTTTTTTAGTTTAAAATCTTTCAATATTTGACAACATTTTTTTGCGACATGAACTTGGAAATTAATGTTTTTCTTTTCTTTTCCCATTTCCTACTTTTTTTAATTTTCTATAGATCAACGATCTCAATGCCCAAGTTAACGATCTTCGTGGCAAGTTGTAAGTACTATATTATATTCTTATATTTTTCAAATGGCAAATTAAGTTAATTTTATTATGTCTTATATTCTTATTAAATTTCTAGCGTTAAGCCCGCTTTGAAGAAGGTTTCCAAATACGAAAACAAATTCGCCAAGCTCCAAAAGAAGGCTGCCGAATTCAACTTCCGTAATCAACTTAAGGTTGTTAAGAAGAAGGAATTCACATTGGAAGAAGAAGAAAAGGAGGTAAGTTTTAAAGATACACTAGATAAAAAATAATCTTGAAAAAAAAAAAATATTTATGAAAGACCTGATTTTTTGACACACGTAATAAAACTTGCTTGAAAAAGTGATTTTTGTTAAAAAAAAAAAAAAAAACAGGATGCAATAAAACAATTGATACAATGAAGCTTAAAATGAAAAAGACAACTTTAAGAAAAAAATATTATAAATATAAATAACTTTCTTAGGCCCGTTTTCACAACTTACCGATAGCTAAAGGTAGGATTTTATCGGCCGTATAAAAAGTGTTCTATTATAACAACTTTACTTTTACCTACTAGGTAGGATGAACCTTAATTAACTTTATCGCTTACTTAAGATTTAAGTAAAGTTTTAATAATGGAACATTTTTTATAAGGCCGGTTAAAGTCTACTTTTAGCTATCGGTGAGTTGTGAAAGCGGGCCTTAGTTTTAAATCAGGTCCTAATGAATTAAACCAAAGATTTTTCTTTAATTAAGAATAACTTTTAGAGAAATAGTTTAACGCAAACACTTAATAAAAACACATTTAAAATATTAAATTTCACATTTAACAAGTTCTACACCTAAAAAACATAAAACTTTATTACACACAAAGCATTTGTTTGTTATCCTACACTCTTCACTTGTAACAAACAAAAAATTAAAAGATTCCTTCAAATTAATTAGAATAATAAATTAATTCATTTAAATCATTAAAAACATAAATATGTATCTTCAATAATACTTATAAATATCAATAGATTTAAGCAACGAACCTAAAAAGCAGAAGCAAGAGCACATTAAACGAGAGCGAGAGAGCTCGCAAGAAATGTAAACAAAAAAGATTTAAGAAGCAATCCCGTTTTAATAAGCTGAAACTAAATGGGGAATAAGACTTAAGAAATAAACTTAGTTTTTTAATGTAAACAAAGAAGACTAAAGAAACAAACTCGATCTTAGAGCATAAATAACCATATCAAAGACTTAGAGCGCGAACTTAGTTAAGATTGTAAACAAAGTGGACTTAAGAAACAAACGCGGATTAAGAATAATTTTAGTTAAATTAAAGATTAAGGAAACAAACTTGGCTTAGAAGTTAACAAGAAAGACTTAAGAAACAAGCCTTGTTTTGGGTTGAAAGAATTAGAAAGGAAAGACTTAAGAAACGAGACAAAATTAAGAATTTTGTATTAAAATTGAATTCAAAACTATGGAAAATCTTGGAACTCAGTACAACTTAAAAATGACTTTAGAAATCTTGAAGAAAATAAGTAGAAAATCAAAAGATTTTTACTTAAGCACTATTTAAAAAAATAAATTTAATTAAAAAAAATAAACACTTTTAAAACTATGATTTTAACCTTAGATCAACTTAAAAAAAAAAACACATCGCTTTTAAATCCAAACTACCTGTTAAGATTTTATACAAGTCTATCCAATTACAAGCTAAAACATACATATTTTAAAAATGTCTACTTTTTATTTCCAATTACACTTAAGTTAAAACTTTTCAATAATACTTACTAATGCTTTATTTTTCTTATTCCATATTACACCAACTATAGAAAAAGATTAAAGATTCTATACTAAAAGCCAAAAAGTGTAAGATATCTAAGTGTAATATAAATGTAAAAAATGTGTGTGACCAAATTATGTAGTTTTGTTTTATGTGAATCTTGTGAAAAAAAAATTATTATAGAATAGACAAACATTTGTTAAAAATTGCACACAAATATAATCACTTTAGATAGCGTTAATCTACAGCACTTAAAACAATCCACAATTTTTTTTATAATCTTTTTTCTACACGTTTTTATATGTTTAGAATAGCTGTAATAAAGCAAAATAAGCTCCCTCACTTAACCAATTCCCTTTTAAACTTTTAGTTAATTTGTATTTTTATGTGTTATTATATTATTGGCATTTCATTTTACTAATTTATTTCATTTATTTCTCATTTTACGCCCATTTGCAGAAGAAACCCGACTGGTCCAAGGGCAAACCCGCCGACAAGGTAAAGGAGGAAGCTGAAGTTGAAGCCTAAGTGTTCCGATTTATATATATATATCTATTTATATGACCGTTTCCCGCCCTATTTTTAAATAAATCATTTATTATTTATTAATTGTTTTTCAAACAAAAAAAAAAAAAAACTGTGTACATCTAAATTTTATGAGAAAAAAGAAACAAAAAAAATTTAAAAAGATTTTTTAACTTTATTAAATTGGTCTAAACAATATTCCTAATTAAGTAACAGAATCAAAAAAAAATGTTTAAATTGATGTAAATTTTGTCATATAATTTGCTTATAATTTTATTATTTGGCTTTTAAGTGAAAGGAACTTGCCATACATTAGCACTGCTTCTCAAGGACATCCCTTTCCTTTGTAAATACACGCCGTTGAATGTTTCCCAAAAAGGCTTTCAAATTACATACAATGGGCTTTATATTTACAATTCGTTAGTTAATACTTTTCCATTTTTTATTTTATTTTTTGTTTGTCATATCTTTTTATAGGAACACGCACCTGAAACACCAGCCTAAATTGCAGTTTTTCTTTTAAATTATTATACAAAAGTGTTGGTTCTGCTGTAAATTTTACAAACAGTTTATTTTTTTCTGTTCTTTAAAGCTTTTCTTTTTGTAAATTATAATTATTTATGTAAAATAAAGAAATTTTTAAAGTAAAACTTTTAGAAATTGATTTTTATTTATGAACTAGCGGATCCTTGCACACTTCGTAGTGCAAAAAAGAAAATAAGAAATCAATTCGAATACATTTAAATCAGTTTTTGTTGTAATGCTCTGTAGTACACAACATTTTTTGTTTTTCCATTTTCGGTGTAAATATACAAAACCGATGGTTTGCAACGCGCGAACAGCCTACATACAACTGTCAATGTGGGAGATCTGGATACTTTAAATTCACTCCACAAATTCCTAATGATTCGCCTTGCGCCTTATTAACCTTATAAACCTTTTAATAGCAAGTCTTGTGCCATAACACAAACGGGGTTAATTGATATTGCGAAGCAAAATAATAGTGACTCAATTGGAGATTATGCGGAGACAATCCCGATAAATCCAACGAATTCAAAAATTCTGTTGGATAATTCACAATATCTTCTACATTGGTAACAGTATCCACAGACTTGCATGAAACCAATTAGCCAGGAATCTTTGATTGTATAGCCATATTTAATGCACTAACATATTTGTTCTTTGCCGCTAAAATTGCTTTGCCTTTAAATCATGTATGGCATGTATATTTTGTGCTATGTTAGGGAACACACGTTCAATCAATTTCTCTTTTGACTGTACGAAATGGCAAAAATCATGTTTCAATGTTATCAATCCAGTGTCATTAACAGGCATTGCACCATTCCCAATTTTCAGCAATTGCTTAGAGAACTTATCAGCAGATGGATCATTCTACAACTGAACACAAACGTTAGTAGCAAGTTTCAATGTTTTTACAAATCTCCATAAGCATGAAGACTTTAAGCAAGCGTTAATTTCATCGGCAGCTGTCGATCTATGTTGCCTAAAATCGCCTGACAATAAAATCAAGGCACCACCAAACAACTCTGAATTACCTCGAAGCTCTTTTATTGTTCTTTCCAATGCAAATAATGATACCGCAACGTTTCAATAATTTTGCCGTTCCAGATGTTTTTGAAACGTTTCATGTGGGAGTTTCATTAACTTGGTAATTCAATGGCAATTTCAAAGCAGAATGTGCTTTGCGACCACCATCTAACAAAGTGGCTGCATTGCCAGAAAACAGTTTCTCAAAATATTAAGTCAAATTCAAAAAATGTCCATGCAAAAAAATACATGTTTCGGAATGAATGCAGTGTTCACTAAAATGGCTATAAGTCCTGAACCAATACACATTTGAAGAACTTTGATACATAAAAACCTTGGTATTGACGTCAACTTAAACGTGAACTTTGCAGATATCGGTTCACGCAATACAGAGAACATCAATTACTAACACAATGCAACCAACTTTTATATATACCCAATAAGCATTTTGGTTGGAAATCAAGTGGAATTACATTTGAAATCCAGTCACAATTTCCAATTTCCAGTGCTGAATTACAGTTGAAGTCAATAGCGAATCCAGCAAAATTAACCATTGAATTACAGTCGAATGAAACAGTACCTTTACAGTGTAATTCCAGCCTTGCATAACAGTGTGATTCAAGTTGAACCGAACCTGTTTTTACACTTGAATTCAAGCATGAAATTGCAGTGGAATTCAAGTCGAACCGAACCTGTTTTTACCGTTGAATTCAAGCATGGAATTTCAGTGTTATTCAAGCAATGTTATAACAGTATTTAAATAGTGTTTTTACCAGGGTAGGAAAAAATTCGACCCGCGAGCACAATTTGAGTCAACTCGCTCGTTTCGACTCGTAAGATTTTTGTGCTCCACTCGTAAGCATAAATTATATTATAAAATCATCATCATCATCACCGCCGCCAATGATTTTGCAACAACTCTGTACCATATATAACATATGCTTCAAACAAATTTGTTGTTATTGTTTTTTTAACAACCTTCAAACAGCCTGGAAAGAGGATGGATTTCAAATGTAATTCAAGCTTGGATTCACACTGGATTTCCAACATTGGAATTCACAAAAAATTTGTGCTTATTGGGTAGATTACTAAATTTTGTTTTAGAAATTATTGGAGTTAACTAAGGTAGAAAGACTAGTGCGAAGTCAATATTCACACCCTCGCCTAGAGACTAGTATGGTTCATTATGGCGCCTTAGATAATAAAAGAAGATGAAGAAGAAAATAAAGACGAAAATAAAAAGTGAAATCCTAAGAAATAGTTGGAGATACTACCAGAAAGAAAAATAACCATACTAGACCCAATAGTCCTTAATATTTATAGTCTTCAATGCCGTCAGATTCTCGAGCCCGCCAATGCACCTACTACCCAGCCATCTCAGCCTGCTATTCTCTCGCCTAGGACAGCGACACAGATTAGTGTCGGATTAGGCTCGATTAGTCCAGCTTGGAACCCATTCCTTTATCTTCCTTAAATACTGTCAGGATCTTTCATTTCCGAACACAGTCTTATCAATTCATCGGTAATTTCATGACCGGTAATGTTGCAATGACCCGGTACCCAGTATAGCCTTACTACATACCCACCGAAAATTTCCCTAAAAGCTTTCCTACAATCATCCCCTACCCTGTAACTCACAAAACAGCCCATCTATGAACTAAGAACGGCCTGACTGTTAAATATATAGTGACCTCCGAGCCATGAGCAATGTAACCCCTTATCAGTTCTACGGCCTTCAAGATCTTTAAAAACTCGGCATGAAATAAACTACAGCCGTCAGATAGCCTTTATTTCCAATATTTAAATGCTCAAGGTAGACCCCCGCACCCGTTCCCACAAACTCGAGTCCTCAGTAAAACAGGAAATCCCTCATACAATCTGCCCTGATCTGACCAGCTCTTCCTATACGTAATTCCACCCTTGACAAATGACTAGTGCCCACATAATCTGTGAACCTTGGCGGGTCCGGGAAACAACCATCACTGGTAATAATGGAATAATTTTCATACGGCCAATAAAATCCTACTAACAATAAGCTAATTACATACTAATATTCGTTAAACTACTAGATATATTGGACTATAATAACCCTGTAGTAAATAAAATAGTCAGTTGCAAAAAACACTAACTATAAATTAACTTTTTTTTAAATTACTACAAATTGGTTTTAATCTCATGCAGATATCAACCAAAAAGGAACACGTAAAACACAAATAAAATCAAAATAAGTAAAACAAGCATGCCATGAAGTCAAATGAAAAAAATATATACAAACATTTTAAAATAATTAAAAAATGAATCAATACAAATCTGTTTATGTACTAGCAATTATGTGGCGTATTTATTTCAGGACTATTATTCATCATCATTTAGGGCAGTTTAATGCAAAATTTTCATAAATAATTATTTCTATAACAAAATATATAAAGATATACATACATATGTATGGATGTTCATATGTACATATATTTTTTTTACAAAACTTATTTAAAATTTATATAATTTATTATAAACTGACAATACTTTTAATTAATTACAAATAGGTTGAAAAATAAGTAGTTAGTAGTCAGTTAAAAAGTCATGCAAAGATGGCCAATTGACTACTGCCTATGACATGCCCATGTTAAAATAATGAGTCGTCGACAAGGAAAAAAGTCACTTAATCAACTAGATGTGGTTATAAAAAAACCAGTTTGAAGTTAGTTATAAATGTGTTTGACTTCCTACAGGGAATCTCTTTGTGATATATATACATATGTATGTATGTATGTATAAGTACGCTAAAAGGTAAATTTGGCTAAATAATCACCCCTATTATGTAAGGCGTTGTCGACGTCGACATTAATTTTTAATTGTTGTCACATCAAGGCGACGACTACATCACTTCGACGTTAATTTGGTATTTTATAAGAATGTTGTGTCGACGTCGACTAGTTATCGAAAATTTGACAAAAAAAATCCCATCTCCAATTGTTTTTTTTTTTTATTTTTTGTTCTTCACTCACTTTTTAACGCTATTTATGCTTTTTTCTGACATATTTTTTAACCGATTTAGCTTTTTAAAATAAAGTGTAGAGTTTGTTTTCAATTTTGAATTTTGTTCGCGAATTTTTGGCATGTTTTTGATAAAAGATATTTTTACTGTAAGTTTTCTGATTCTTTATAGCTTTAACGTTTATTCATAAATATAACACTTTTCTTTCATGCCGCTGTTAGCAAATTTTTGCGAATTTCCGTTAATTTAGCAATTTTCACTGAATTTTTGTCATTCCTTTCAGTTTAAGGGACTTTTAATCAATTGTATGGCTTGTTTGATATATTAAAAATTTTCGCGAATTTTCGCTGTTTTTGCATAATTTTTTTTGTAACTTCCCGACATTTTGTTTTTAAGCCGATTTAGCGATTTCAAACCAATTTAAGGGTTTGTTTAAAGTGTGCAATTTTTGCTTATTTTAGCCATGCTCGCGATAGCAGCGATTTTTTCCTAAAAGTTTTCTGATTCTTTACAGCTTTAACAATTTTTAATAAATATTAGACTTTGCTATCATGTAACAATTTTTTGCGAATTTCCGCTAATTTTGCAATTTTAGCAAAATTTTTGCCATTTCTTATAGTTTTAGGGCTTTCGTTATATATTAAAAATGTTCGCGAAATTTCGCTATTTTTGCAAATGTTTCCGAATTATCGCGTTAAATTTTCTAATAAAATTTGTGCCCATAACTTCTTTTAAATTTGCATTTTTTATTTCAAACGTATATGTTAACATTTCATTTAAAATTTCTTTAACTTTCATTTGAGTCGTCGCAAAATTTCCTGTCGACTAAAACGGAGACAATACTACTCGACGTCGACTTAAAAGCGCCTTAGAAAATATCACTTGACTGTCAAAAGTAATCGATTATTGTCAACAACGACTCAGAAAATACCATTAATGTTCAGGTGCCGTCGACTTGTGTCGATGTCGACTTTCATAATAGGGGTGAATATTACAGCTTTATATCTAGTCTAGCACACAAAGATATTCACCCCTATTATGTAAGGCGTTGTCGACGTCGACATTAATTTTTAATTGTTGTCACATCAAGGCGACGACTACATCACTTCGACGTTAATTTGGTATTTTATAAGAATGTTGTGTCGACGTCGACTAGTTATCGAAAATTTGACAAAAAAAATCCCATCTCCAATTGTTTTTTTTTTTTATTTTTTGTTCTTCACTCACTTTTTAACGCTATTTATGCTTTTTTCTGACATATTTTTTAACCGATTTAGCTTTTTAAAATAAAGTGTAGAGTTTGTTTTCAATTTTGAATTTTGTTCGCGAATTTTTGGCATGTTTTTGATAAAAGATATTTTTACTGTAAGTTTTCTGATTCTTTATAGCTTTAACGTTTATTCATAAATATAACACTTTTCTTTCATGCCGCTGTTAGCAAATTTTTGCGAATTTCCGTTAATTTAGCAATTTTCACTGAATTTTTGTCATTCCTTTCAGTTTAAGGGACTTTTAATCAATTGTATGGCTTGTTTGATATATTAAAAATTTTCGCGAATTTTCGCTGTTTTTGCATAATTTTTTTTGTAACTTCCCGACATTTTGTTTTTAAGCCGATTTAGCGATTTCAAACCAATTTAAGGGTTTGTTTAAAGTGTGCAATTTTTGCTTATTTTAGCCATGCTCGCGATAGCAGCGATTTTTTCCTAAAAGTTTTCTGATTCTTTACAGCTTTAACAATTTTTAATAAATATTAGACTTTGCTATCATGTAACAATTTTTTGCGAATTTCCGCTAATTTTGCAATTTTAGCAAAATTTTTGCCATTTCTTATAGTTTTAGGGCTTTCGTTATATATTAAAAATGTTCGCGAAATTTCGCTATTTTTGCAAATGTTTCCGAATTATCGCGTTAAATTTTCTAATAAAATTTGTGCCCATAACTTCTTTTAAATTTGCATTTTTTATTTCAAACGTATATGTTAACATTTCATTTAAAATTTCTTTAACTTTCATTTGAGTCGTCGCAAAATTTCCTGTCGACTAAAACGGAGACAATACTACTCGACGTCGACTTAAAAGCGCCTTAGAAAATATCACTTGACTGTCAAAAGTAATCGATTATTGTCAACAACGACTCAGAAAATACCATTAATGTTCAGGTGCCGTCGACTTGTGTCGATGTCGACTTTCATAATAGGGGTGAATATTACAGCTTTATATCTAGTCTAGCACACAAAGATATTCACCCCTATTATGTAAGGCGTTGTCGACGTCGACATTAATTTTTAATTGTTGTCACATCAAGGCGACGACTACATCACTTCGACGTTAATTTGGTATTTTATAAGAATGTTGTGTCGACGTCGACTAGTTATCGAAAATTTGACAAAAAAAATCCCATCTCCAATTGTTTTTTTTTTTTATTTTTTGTTCTTCACTCACTTTTTAACGCTATTTATGCTTTTTTCTGACATATTTTTTAACCGATTTAGCTTTTTAAAATAAAGTGTAGAGTTTGTTTTCAATTTTGAATTTTGTTCGCGAATTTTTGGCATGTTTTTGATAAAAGATATTTTTACTGTAAGTTTTCTGATTCTTTATAGCTTTAACGTTTATTCATAAATATAACACTTTTCTTTCATGCCGCTGTTAGCAAATTTTTGCGAATTTCCGTTAATTTAGCAATTTTCACTGAATTTTTGTCATTCCTTTCAGTTTAAGGGACTTTTAATCAATTGTATGGCTTGTTTGATATATTAAAAATTTTCGCGAATTTTCGCTGTTTTTGCATAATTTTTTTTGTAACTTCCCGACATTTTGTTTTTAAGCCGATTTAGCGATTTCAAACCAATTTAAGGGTTTGTTTAAAGTGTGCAATTTTTGCTTATTTTAGCCATGCTCGCGATAGCAGCGATTTTTTCCTAAAAGTTTTCTGATTCTTTACAGCTTTAACAATTTTTAATAAATATTAGACTTTGCTATCATGTAACAATTTTTTGCGAATTTCCGCTAATTTTGCAATTTTAGCAAAATTTTTGCCATTTCTTATAGTTTTAGGGCTTTCGTTATATATTAAAAATGTTCGCGAAATTTCGCTATTTTTGCAAATGTTTCCGAATTATCGCGTTAAATTTTCTAATAAAATTTGTGCCCATAACTTCTTTTAAATTTGCATTTTTTATTTCAAACGTATATGTTAACATTTCATTTAAAATTTCTTTAACTTTCATTTGAGTCGTCGCAAAATTTCCTGTCGACTAAAACGGAGACAATACTACTCGACGTCGACTTAAAAGCGCCTTAGAAAATATCACTTGACTGTCAAAAGTAATCGATTATTGTCAACAACGACTCAGAAAATACCATTAATGTTCAGGTGCCGTCGACTTGTGTCGATGTCGACTTTCATAATAGGGGTGAATATTACAGCTTTATATCTAGTCTAGCACACAAAGATATTCACCCCTATTATGTAAGGCGTTGTCGACGTCGACATTAATTTTTAATTGTTGTCACATCAAGGCGACGACTACATCACTTCGACGTTAATTTGGTATTTTATAAGAATGTTGTGTCGACGTCGACTAGTTATCGAAAATTTGACAAAAAAAATCCCATCTCCAATTGTTTTTTTTTTTTATTTTTTGTTCTTCACTCACTTTTTAACGCTATTTATGCTTTTTTCTGACATATTTTTTAACCGATTTAGCTTTTTAAAATAAAGTGTAGAGTTTGTTTTCAATTTTGAATTTTGTTCGCGAATTTTTGGCATGTTTTTGATAAAAGATATTTTTACTGTAAGTTTTCTGATTCTTTATAGCTTTAACGTTTATTCATAAATATAACACTTTTCTTTCATGCCGCTGTTAGCAAATTTTTGCGAATTTCCGTTAATTTAGCAATTTTCACTGAATTTTTGTCATTCCTTTCAGTTTAAGGGACTTTTAATCAATTGTATGGCTTGTTTGATATATTAAAAATTTTCGCGAATTTTCGCTGTTTTTGCATAATTTTTTTTGTAACTTCCCGACATTTTGTTTTTAAGCCGATTTAGCGATTTCAAACCAATTTAAGGGTTTGTTTAAAGTGTGCAATTTTTGCTTATTTTAGCCATGCTCGCGATAGCAGCGATTTTTTCCTAAAAGTTTTCTGATTCTTTACAGCTTTAACAATTTTTAATAAATATTAGACTTTGCTATCATGTAACAATTTTTTGCGAATTTCCGCTAATTTTGCAATTTTAGCAAAATTTTTGCCATTTCTTATAGTTTTAGGGCTTTCGTTATATATTAAAAATGTTCGCGAAATTTCGCTATTTTTGCAAATGTTTCCGAATTATCGCGTTAAATTTTCTAATAAAATTTGTGCCCATAACTTCTTTTAAATTTGCATTTTTTATTTCAAACGTATATGTTAACATTTCATTTAAAATTTCTTTAACTTTCATTTGAGTCGTCGCAAAATTTCCTGTCGACTAAAACGGAGACAATACTACTCGACGTCGACTTAAAAGCGCCTTAGAAAATATCACTTGACTGTCAAAAGTAATCGATTATTGTCAACAACGACTCAGAAAATACCATTAATGTTCAGGTGCCGTCGACTTGTGTCGATGTCGACTTTCATAATAGGGGTGAATATTACAGCTTTATATCTAGTCTAGCACACAAAGATATTATGTACTTGGGTGCGGTCGCAGAGACTGATGATAGCCTGATGTTTTGAAACGAACAAAGTTGTTGTATACATGTGAATTGCCGACCATGTCTGTGTGAAAACTACGATTATTGACTTACTCGCGAGCCTATGGAGTGGTTATCACTGCTTTAAAGGTCTGGTCGATATTCGCAGCTCATAATATATGGGTTCTAAATATATGAGTTTTAAAATAAAGTTGGCCTCCAATTCATCCAAGAAGCCCCTTCCCTCCTCCTCGAAAAGAGGTTTACATCATGGTTAAGGTTAGGCAGCTGCCACCGCCTGGGAAAAAGGAAGGAATTAATGGAGAAAAAAAATTTATATGGTACATTTTTAACACCAAATAGGAAGCATTACATCTGGGCGTAGATATGGGCAATTCCAGCGAAAAGTCTACTTTTTGTAACGTAACGCCAGAAATAATTTAAATTATTTCTCAAAAAATTGTATGTGTATAGTTTACTTTTTTGTATTGTGGTGTTAAGCGCAACTAGCTCTACATTTAGTAACAAAAGTGATAACGGTTGAACATGGTCCTAAAATACAACCTTATGTGCATTCTGGCGTTACATTAAAACAAAATAGACTTTTCGCTCAAAATGCCCATATGTGCCTTTAAACGAGCAAATATTTTTAATTCTAATAGCTTAAAAAATAAATCTATATAAGTCCAAAGCTTACTAAAAAGGTTTTATTCAAAACGTCTTGCTCAATTCGCAGTCTTATTAAGTTTTGTTATGCAAGTCAAAATGCACTTCCGTTTTTTTAACGTCCCGCCAGCGCATATTTTTGCTTATATCTGCAAATCCTTACCGTCGATTGCTGTAAATTTATTTCTGAATATAGTGCTACTTCATAACTTTATATATATAAAAACCCTTTTTACAAATTTGATTTCTTCATTTAATTTTTTACATTTTGTGGTATGAAGAATCAGCTTTAGAAAGATTTCTTGCTATGGGTTGTCGTGATAAAAACATTTTTATTTATTAAGAATCATTTTATGCAAAAATTACTTATTTTAACGGCAGTCAAGCAACATTTCGAACATGCAAAATCGTCTTTTAACGTCTCTCGGCTTTTCCTCGTGTTATAGCCAATTTCGTTGTTTTTGATTAAATCCTGCTGCTTGCAAGCACTTTAAAGCTGATAGAGTGGGTGACAATAATGTTCGCACGTTGAAAATCGATGTGCTTTAGCTGCCCTTTTTCCCCCTAAAAGGTGTTTTTTTCGCAGAGAATGCGGCATTTTCAAAGCAAAAACAACAAAAAAAAATTTGTTATTTAGACTATGGCTTCGTTCACAATGGCAGCAACATTTTCACTTGGTGTTCACAATAAAGCAACAATTTTTTTCGCAACCACTCACATTTTCAATTAAAGGCCCAACTATAATGTGCATAAGCTTGCTTAAGCTTCTTGCAAAAATTAACAAAAAGCCATACAAATAAATTAAAGTGCGATCAATTTGGCACTTTGCTTAAGCAAATGACATATTAATAAAACTAAACAAGAAGTTTCCTTAAGTTTAATATGGTTTGACAAATATGATTTACATTCATTCGCACAGTTACTTAAGCCAACTTTCAACATTCAAAATTAAAAAAAAAATCACCCTTATTTCATTTAACGTCATCGTCATTAATTTAAAATCACTATCAATTTTTATCGACATCGTTATCAATTCTATACAAATCTTGTAGTCTTTAACAGCAATGTAACGATGTCGATTGTTTATCGTTTTTTAAAGCACATCTTGTTGTGGGAGTGAGAAAGAGGAGAAAGTTACGCGAAAATTGCAGCATTCAGAAAACTTTGCAAAAATTCCATTAAAATTGCTTTCGAAAATTCGCAAAAATTTGCTAATTGTGTTATGATAGCAAAGTTTAATAATTATTAAAAATCGTTAAAGCTATAAAGAATCACACAAAAAATCGCTTCTATCGCGAAGATGGCGAAAAATTGCAAGCTTGGAAACAAACCCTTAAATTTATTTAAGCTCGCTAAATCGGTAAAAAAAAACAAAATGTCGAAAAAATTTTGCAAATATTGCAAAAATATGTGAAAATTTTTATTTCAATTTTCGCAATTTTCGCGTGTATTGTTGCTCTTCTTCCAAAACTACTGAACATACTCGTATTAAGGATGAAATACGTTTGATTTTTTAATTAATTTGACATTTGTGAGCCTGTTATACTAAAAAAAAGGAACAACATACTGCTAAGCTTATTCAAATAAAATTGTCCTTTTTTCATATAAATTAATAAGAAAATCTCATTTGTTTTACCAATGATCATAGATCATTTTTAATTTTTGATATTTTTTATTGCGATTAATATAATTTGTTTAATTAAGTAATTGTTAAAATATTGAGATTTTAAAAACTGCACCAAAAAATGGCTTTGCAAGAGAATAAGTAATTTTAATATCATGGTTAAATCTTAAACTAAAAAAAAAACATATAAAATTAATATCATTAATGACTAGTCATAATCATCATCACTGGCCTCCTCCTCATCAACCTCTCTCTCCTGTTGTCCTTCTTCTTGGCCCGCCTCCAAATCAAAACAATGACGATTATCTAATTTTTCCAATTGCACTTCGTTAAAATCACTACCACTACAACGACGCGCCAACTCCCTATCAAAAGCATTACCAACGTGATGCTAAAATGTCTGGGCATTGCGACACACACCACACCCCAAAGCAAATTCCTCTCCTGTGGGAGGATGTATAACATGTAGAGGACATTCCTCGCCCATAAGTTGTTTGGCCTTAGGGCCAGCAGGACATTGGGGTAATTTATTTTTGGGTATATTGGTTAAACGTTGAAAATCATCATGACAGGTGTCACAAAAATGTGTAGTGCCAAAGCAAAAAAATACAGCTACGGAACAGCAATAGCGACATTTGTATTCCAAAAAGTCTGTGCCATGTTTGGGACACATTTGTGCTCTAGCTACATCCGAGCAGCCACCACATACCAACTCTTCGGGATTGTAATTGTCACCAATCTCAGCATCACATCTAGCCTCTCCACCATAATAGGCTTTTTGACATTTAAAGCACACATAGTAGGCATAGCGGTCCATGGCCAAGGTAGTCAAATCACGTCCTTCGTTATCTTTTACCAAACCCTCATATTTAATGCTGGAAAAAGAAATTTGTAAATTAAAATAATCTTTAAATTTATTTCCAAACTTACCGTATTAAAGCTTTACGTTTAACATCTTGTTTTAAGCCATTAATGGGTTCCAATACCTCAGCCAGCATGGGATGTTTAATATCCGCTTTACAAATGGGACACAAGGAGAAACCAAAAGTAATACGAGGACCACTCCAACGCTTTTCTAAAACAGCTTTGCAGCAATGAAAATGGAACACATGACCACATTCCAACTGAAATAAAAATATTAAGAAAATTATTGCAGGAATGTATAATTGATTGTGAAAAAAAAGTTACATGTATAGAAGGAGCGCATGCCAGCGCCTCCACAAAACATATCATACACATGTCATCTGCATCTTGGGTCAGTCTGGGTTCATGTTGCCCATCGACTACATTATTTTCACGCACATGACATACATGCTGCAAACATGGTAGACATTTCTTTTCATTTACCACTCCACCACAAACATGACCACATTGTTTGGTTTTCATGCAAGAATTGGCAGCATACTCTTGGCACTGAGCATCGGCACAAACATTGCCAATTTCCAAAAGTCCCGAATTCCCGGTAATGCCACAGAAACGACAACGACCCACAGAATCTTGAGAACCCGAAATAATAGTGTGACTACCATCTCGAAATTCCACCATGGCTTTAAGGGTCTTTGAGTCAGCCAATGCTAGAAGCCAAAAGAGTTTAGTACGTCCACAAGATTCATGCAATTCGACACGTATGGCCTCCTCTTCTTCTTTGCAAACCTGAAAAAAAAATATTTTTTTAGTTATAAAAAAATCCAAATTTTTTATCATAAGAAAAACTTACTGTTCTCTTGTGAGTCCTTGTTTTGCGGTTCAAATGCAAGAAACGATCACAGTCCCCGCACAAGGAACCACAACTTTCACATTGTATTATAGCTGAGGTCTCACCATCATCATGGTTATTGCACATTGGTCTGGTATCGGAAATGGCCCATTGGCCTGAAGATAATTTCTCCACATGATCATTATCTAAAACACATAAACTAGCCAAAGCCAGCCACAAAGTGGCAGTCTTAACGCAATTCTCTGGAGAACGGAATACATCATCCAAACGTGTTAGATTTAAAACAGCCTCTGCAATAGCCGCTTTAGTCATTTGGGACCATTTTTCACCCAATTTACCCTACAAACAAAATAATCTTAATATTTAAAAAAAAATTTAAACTATTTTTCGTTCTTACCGTTGTCAAATCTCTTATCAGCGCTATAATGCTCTCCGCCTGTTTAGTAGGTATTAAGCCTTTTAAAAACCATCTATGATTAAGATTTTTGGGTGCCTCCTTTCTAGTCGTTTCTTTGTTAAGTAAACCCCCCGATTTCTTGCCCATGCGTTCATATTCAAAAGCATATTCGGAACGAGAAAAGGTATCCTCTTCCTCGGCCGCATCATTCTCATCATTTAACATCAACCGGGGTGGCTTAAGCAAATGCACCGATAAATCTAAAGCATTATAGAGTCTAATAAACGAGGGTGTCTTTTCCATTGCCGATTTGCCGCCGGCACTTTTAACCTTTACTTGCAACTGTAATGATTTGGCTATAACCGCTAAAAAGATATCCAGTAAACCCAAACTATCCATTTCGAAATCCACAGCTATTTGGTGGGCTATATTATAGTCCAAGGGCGGTAAACGTTGTACCCCTAAAATATCCGCAAACGTCCCTGGTGAAATCTCGGGTAGAATACGTCTTAATAAAGCAGTCACTTGTCTTTGCACTCTATCACTACCAGTATGCAGAAGATTTAAAAGATCTTTTATTAGCCCGTGCTGATGCGATAGATAAGCTCTGCCCACTACACTTCCTGATAAAGCCAATACCATGCTTAACATTTCAAAGCAATAAGTGTCAGGGGTACGATTCCGTTCTGATGCACCATCAATTTTGGAATCTTTTTCATTGTTAGAACCTGTACCATTAGGATCTCTTAGAGTATTAGTTAAATTGTTTGCATCCCAATCTTCCTTGGCTCTTCTAACTTCCTTTTTAATGGCGTGGACAATGTGCACTATGACTTGCTTTTGTAAATGTGACAATTTACTGCGAGAGAAGAGTATGCCCACCATGTGTTCTCTTAAGTCAAGAGAATCGCCCAACATAGAGTTGGCACTAGTATCCATGCCCAAAGCATTTTGGGACCCACTTTTTCCAATTACAGATGAGCCTCCTGCGGTATCATCGCTGCCCGATTCCAATGTAATTAATTTACCAAAAACTTGACCTAAAAAGAAAATTTCAGATAAACACTATACATAACAAGTTAGAGTGCTATATTCGGCTGTGCCGAATCTTTGATACCCTCCACCGACAGTTCGAATGTTTAAAGAGTAATATCTGTATAATGTTATTATCATCTTAAACTTTGACGATTTGTTGTTAATTATGGTTTAAGGCGACTAAACTGTTTTCCGGTAGCAGGGTTTATATGGGGCCTAAGGTAAATTATGGACCGATCATCACGAAATTTCACAACGTCATTTCTAGTCCTTTAAAACTGTGACGTACCAATTTCTGTTATAATAGCATTATTAATTATGGTTTTAGGTGTACTAAACTGTTTTCCGGGAGTAGGGTTTCTATGGGGCCTAGGGTAAATTATGTACCGATCTTCACGAAATTTCACAGTATCATTTATAGTCCTATAAAACTGTGACGATCCAAAATTTGTTATGATTGAATTATTTTTTACGATTTTAGGCGTACTAAACTGTTTTACGGTAGCAGGGTTTATATGGGGCCTAGGGTAAATTATGGACCGATCATCACGAAATTTCACAACGTCATTTCTAGTCCTTTAAAACTGTGACGTACCAATTTCTGTTATAATAGCATTATTAATTATGGTTTTAGGTGTACTAAACTGTTTTCCGGGAGTAGGGTTTCTATGGGGCCTAGGGTAAATTATGTACCGATCTTCACGAAATTTCACAGTATCATTTATAGTCCTATAAAACTGTGACGATCCAAAATTTGTTATGATTGAATTATTTTTTACGATTTTAGGCGTACTAAACTGTTTTACGGTAGCAGGGTTTATATGGGGCCTAGGGTAAATTATGGACCGATCATCACGAAATTTCACAACGTCATTTCTAGTCCTTTAAAACTGTGACGTACCAATTTCTGTTATAATAGCATTATTAATTATGGTTTTAGGTGTACTAAACTGTTTTCCGGGAGTAGGGTTTCTATGGGGCCTAGGGTAAATTATGTACCGATCTTCACGAAATTTCACAGTATCATTTATAGTCCTATAAAACTGTGACGATCCAAAATTTGTTATGATTGAATTATTTTTTACGATTTTAGGCGTACTAAACTGTTTTACGGTAGCAGGGTTTATATGGGGCCTAGGGTAAATTATGGACCGATCATCACGAAATTTCACAACGTCATTTCTAGTCCTTTAAAACTGTGACGTACCAATTTCTGTTATAATAGCATTATTAATTATGGTTTTAGGTGTACTAAACTGTTTTCCGGGAGTAGGGTTTCTATGGGGCCTAGGGTAAATTATGTACCGATCTTCACGAAATTTCACAGTATCATTTATAGTCCTATAAAACTGTGACGATCCAAAATTTGTTATGATTGAATTATTTTTTACGATTTTAGGCGTACTAAACTGTTTTACGGTAGCAGGGTTTATATGGGGCCTAGGGTAAATTATGGACCGATCATCACGAAATTTCACAACGTCATTTCTAGTCCTTTAAAACTGTGACGTACCAATTTCTGTTATAATAGCATTATTAATTATGGTTTTAGGTGTACTAAACTGTTTTCCGGGAGTAGGGTTTCTATGGGGCCTAGGGTAAATTATGTACCGATCTTCACGAAATTTCACAGTATCATTTATAGTCCTATAAAACTGTGACGATCCAAAATTTGTTATGATTGAATTATTTTTTACGATTTTAGGCGTACTAAACTGTTTTACGGTAGCAGGGTTTATATGGGGCCTAGGGTAAATTATGGACCGATCATCACGAAATTTCACAACGTCATTTCTAGTCCTTTAAAACTGTGACGTACCAATTTCTGTTATAATAGCATTATTAATTATGGTTTTAGGTGTACTAAACTGTTTTCCGGGAGTAGGGTTTCTATGGGGCCTAGGGTAAATTATGTACCGATCTTCACGAAATTTCACAGTATCATTTATAGTCCTATAAAACTGTGACGATCCAAAATTTGTTATGATTGAATTATTTTTTACGATTTTAGGCGTACTAAACTGTTTTACGGTAGCAGGGTTTATATGGGGCCTAGGGTAAATTATGGACCGATCATCACGAAATTTCACAACGTCATTTCTAGTCCTTTAAAACTGTGACGTACCAATTTCTGTTATAATAGCATTATTAATTATGGTTTTAGGTGTACTAAACTGTTTTCCGGGAGTAGGGTTTCTATGGGGCCTAGGGTAAATTATGTACCGATCTTCACGAAATTTCACAGTATCATTTATAGTCCTATAAAACTGTGACGAGCCAAAATTTGTTATGATTGAATTATTTTTTACGGTTTTAGGCGTACTAAACTGTTTTACGGTAGCAGGGTTTATATGGGGCCTAGGGTAAATTATGTACCGATCATCACGAAATTTCACAACGTCATTTCTAGTCCTTTAAAACTGTGACGTACCAATTTCTGTTATAATAGCATTATTAATTATGGTTTTAGGTGTACTTAACTGTTTTCCGGGAGTAGGGTTTCTATGGGGCCTAGGGTAAATTATGTACCGATCTTCACGAAATTTCACAGTATCATTTGTAGTCCTATAAAACTGTGACGAGCCAAAATTTGTTATGATTGAATTATTTTTTACGGTTTTAGGTGTACTAAACTGTTTTACGGTAGCAGGGTTTATATGGGGCCTAGGGTAAATTATGGACCGATCATCACGAAATTTCACAACGTCATTTCTAGTCCTTTAAAACTGTGACGTACCAATTTCTGTTATAATAGCATTATTAATTATGGTTTTAGGTGTACTAAACTGTTTTCCGGGAGTAGGGTTTCTATAGGGTCTAAGGTAAATTATGGACCGATCGTCACGACATTTCACAGTGTTATTTCTAGTCCTAAAAAACTGTGACGTACTAAATTTTGTTACGTTAGCGTTATTTTTTACGGTTTTAGGCGTACTAAACTGTTTTCCGGGAGTATTGTTTATATGGGGCTTAGGGTAAATTATGGACGGATCATCACGAAATTTAACAGCGTGATTTCCAGTCAAATAAAACAAAGTTTTGCAAAATCTTATCTTATTCCGTGCCTTGTTCCAGCATTTATGTTATTTTTTGTAACAAAATTATCAATTTTTTTAGGTGGTGGTTCCACATTTTGATTCATAGCTCTGGTTCTACTGAACCGATTTTGCTGGATTTCAATCCCAAACTGCTTAGGATAACTACAAGCAATTTGGCACCAAGTTTGTTCATTTCTTTTGAGTTGTTCGAAAGTGAGCGTGTTTTCAACAGACGGACAGACGGACATGGCTAAATCGACTTAGAATTACTCAAGGACCCAGAATATATATACTTTGTGGGGTCTGAGATGAATAATAAAAAAGTTTCACACGGAATGACAAACTTAATATACCCTCTTCACAACTAATTGTGGTGGAGGGTATAAAAATGTTAAAAAAAAAATATATGTACATACATATGTTGTTTATTTTTAATTTGCTTATTTTTTATTTAACGCATTTAAGCGAAGTTGAAATAAAATCGGTTTAAGGGTAAAAATATGAGCGATCATTAGTGTCCGACCGAAGTTGCTTTCTAAGGACGATGCCAAAGTTCGACCAAGTTGGCTAAATTCGGCCGAACCGAACGAAGCCGAAGTCGAACTTTACTTATCTAAATTCACACCCTCATGGGGGGAACTCCTATGCAATTATTGGACTTTTTCTTTAAAATGTAATTGATTTTTCCTTAATATTTGTATATATGTAGTATATAAAATTTTAAAGCTTAAATAACACTTATCTTTAATGACAAAAACTGTGCAAAAAAACATTTTTTTTATTTGCCACAAGAATATTAAAAAATTTAACATGTACCAAAATATGCCTCAAAAAGGCAAAATATATCGCCATAAGCAAATAGGCTTCTTTAAATAAATTTTGCAAAAAAAAAAATGCTACAAACGGTAAAATATGCAAAAATATGCACTAACAAATCGATGCCAAAATTTATAAAAAGCTCTAAAACTCATTGGTCGCACAAGAAAAAACATGCAATTGCTTATTTATGGTTTCCCTGGTAATGAGTTACAACAATTATAAAAAATTGTAAATTTTGCATAACATGATGTTTCACAAATTGGTCGATTTGATCTGATTTTTAAAAATGTTTTCATTATTTTTACCCGTGTACCTGAGAATAAAATTCAGCGTTTTAGTGCTGTTTGAAATTAAAATACGCAAAAAAATTGGACCCCTAATAATATAATTTTCCTCAACCGAATTTGGAAAAAAAATTGTTTTTTGTTTGGTTTTATAACATTTTCATATACAGTTCGGCCTTCGGCCAAATGATTACCGAACACCGATTATTAGCCGATTACCAATTTTTCGCCGATACCGAAGCCGATTAATCTGTCAGACACTAGTGATTATAATAAAAATAATAAGATCAAATTTGTATATGATATGAATATAAAAAAAACATATACGATGCCTTTAAGTACACACCTGTTATCAATCGAAATACACGCAATGTTTCACTTTCACATATCTGCTGCTGAATCCTGACAGCATTTGTCAATTTCAAATTATATTTAAAAGCCTGAACTTGTGAAGAATTGTTTGCCACCAACTCATAAGGATTTATCAATTGATCACCAGAACCACACATGGCCGCAGGTAAGCCCAAAATTTTGATTTGACGAACACGCAAAGTATTTTCAGGACCCGTGAATTCCAGCCGAAAGTGTGTAAAGTTATCATCGTTTATCTTGGCCGACAGCCAAGTACACGCTTTAGCATCCACTTCAATAGACTTAATTAGACAAGTATCGCCCAAGGACTGGCCGCCAAAGAACACCACCGATGAAACTTTATTCTGTATATCACGGCTGTTGTCAATGTGTATTAACAGCATTTTACAGCAATAGGTCAATTTATTCAAAGATATTTCAATTATTTTACTTTTATTGCGATCCTCTTCATCACTTTCCCAAAAAGTTTCAGTCGAGTTATCGGTTAATGATTCAGCCATAGCTTGTCGGGATGAAACGGTGACATCAAAGTGGCCATTAAGATCGCTGTAATAAATAATTTTGCCGCCGGCATCGGGTACAGCGTATATTTCTTTACTAGTTGCAACGTCTTTGGGTTCTAGGTTCTCATTTAGACCGAAAACTCCAGGATTTTCATTTTGTTCATCGGATTTCGAAAGTATTTTAGAAATATTACCAAACACATGAGAGCTGTGCAAAAATTGGTGATCTGTTTGACGAAATCGTATGCCAAAACATTGTATAGCGATACGTTGAAGAGGAGAACCTAAAGGTAAATGCAATGTCAAATCTGCCACGGATTGTAAAAACGTATGTAAGCTTTCCGTTATCATGTGGGACAGACGTCCACTTATTTGTGTATAAGATACAGGATGTTCTAAAGCCGGCTCTAATTCATCATATTTACCATCAATATGATCTGAAGTTGAGGTGGGCGTTATGCTTAGCGAGGAAACAAACCACCACATTAGATCGTGAAGACAAACACTTTGTGTAACTGAACGCAGCAGCCAATTTAAAGCCTGCAAGGAATAATTGCGACATGTGGCTATACGTAGGCTGCGCTTCATGGCACTTCGTAACTTTTTCAAATCATGTTTTTGTGTTATAAAGGCCATTGCTGGCCGCTGTAGCAAAGCATTAATTTGGTTGGCAGCCTCTGCGTCCAAATTGTTTCTTTGATTCTGTTGCTTGCTGCCTTCAAAATCTAATTTGGATTCCTTAACTAAAGGTTCATTGGAATCAGTTTCAACATTTGTTGCTTTTTGTACCACCGAAGTGGCAATCAACATGTGTTCTGGTACCAGACGTCTTAAATTTTCCGAAGGATAACAAATCAACAACGAACCGTCACTTTCTGATGTTGAATTGTTCCGTTTGCGAAACACTACTTTGGGATAGAAAGGTTCTTCCCGCAGATTGCTAGAGGTTTGTTGTTGGGCTGCAACCCAGCCTTGGCCCATGGAATAGCTGCGATGGAATCTTGACAAAGTTCCACTAGTAGACATGCAATTTGGCTGATTGGGATTATCATAATTAGTAGGCTCCGAAGATTCATAAGAGATTTCCGAGAGAGGCTAAAAAAGCACACACAAAATTTAATTGGGGGAAAAAATAGGATTGGGTTTTAACTCACTCTATCAAAAACATTTTCATTGGCTCCCATGCCAAAAATTTCATACGGCAAATCCTCCTTATTTGTAGGGCCAAAAGTTTCTAAGCAGGCAAATGTTTCTGGAGCCAACCAGGGCTGCTCTGGGGAACAAGAACCTCCAAAACTTTTACGAAAGGTGACATTTCCTTGAGACAAAAAATTTGTTTAATATTTATGCATTTAAGGTTTGTAGCCTCCTAACTTACCTCCAAACTTGTTTGTTATTCTCAAACCCACACGACTATGTCTCTGAGTATCAGCCCTACTGGTACTAGGCTTATTCATTTCACTCATATTAAAATGTTGATGTTCCACTACCACTGGCATTTGTTGAGGCGATCTCTTAGTGTTTGTTGAAACCTGGCTCCCGGCCGTATGCCCAGAGTCCGTAGGTAGATTTGAAACATTCGAAGATAATTCCAAAAGAAATGTGGCATTCTCTCTCATAGTAGTATAGATTTCCGAGTTGGCTATTAGAGTAGTGCTCTTAATGCCAAACAAATTTAATTCGGTACCCGGTCCGCTGGCATTCGTGTTGTTTAGATTGTTGGTATTTTTATTAGTCGATATGTATTTATCACGACAAGCATCACACATTAAAAACCAGCTGGAGGCCCCTTTGCCACCTTCACCACAATTGCCGGCCCATCCTTCACAAAAAATACCAACGCTATTGTAACCTTTGCCCTTGGCCGATTTACCACAGCCTGGGTGGACAATACGCATGTGATAGGTGACTGGTATGGGCAAGAAGATTTGACAAATTTCACACCAAGATCCGTCATCTTTTTTCTTTTTTGTTTTTTTGTTTTCCTTGTCTTTGGCAGTAGGTTTTTCCTTGCTGCTGTCAGCTGTCGATTCCCGGGAGTGAAATCTTTCTTGGCTCAAAGAATTTGACTGGACAATATGCACACAATTGGAACAAATATGTTCCCAGAGATACACCAAACTGCGTAAAGCTGGAGGCAAAACTGTTACCACTTCGGGTAAGGAGTGAAGTTTTTGTTTTTCTCCAATCTCCTCAGGATTATCACTCGACTGGCCCTTACGGTATTTACGATTGTTAACTGAGGAATTTCCACTTTTTGTAAGAGTTTCTAAAGTAGAAGGTCTGATATTCAAATAGTTTCCAGCATTTGCCACCTCCACGGAATGTCTTTGTTGGGCCTTTTGCTCTTTGGACAACTGATGTTTACCCTCGCTGTGGTCCCGTCTTGTAACAACCGTGGTCCCTTCTTTTGGCAAATTGGGATGAAATTTCAAAAAACTTGCACACGCCATGGCATCATGCACAATACCCTCATGCCAGAGAAAAGCGGCAAATACCGCTCTTATACTTTCGGCAAACGAAGGTGGCATAGCTCTTTTTATGGGTCCCATTGGATTTTTCTTAGCTGGTGCTGTTTTGAAAAATGCATTTTGAGGAGCATTATCACCAACCGATCCTATGGGCTCGGGCCAAATTGGTGGACTTAAGTTATCTGTGCTTTCAGTCGAGCAAGTAGTTCTTACTTCTCCAAAAAGGATTTGATCTTGTGTAGTACTTCCCCCTCCTGGAGTAGTAGTGGTAATTTGAAGAACATTCATTTCTTCTTCTAAATTCGATATATCTGACTCTTTTAAACCTCCTGTATCAGAAGATGATGAAGTGGGTCCTGTTCCCACAGCATTAGTAGATTTTCTTCCGGCTCCTCCCTTACGTGCAGAATGTTTCGGAGTTGAAAGAAGTTCTGCGGTTTGACTGGGAGTGAAATGGGTTTTCCTTAAATTACTTATATCAAAGTGTCCCTTATCCGACTGCGAAGTATCATCTTTAACGCTACGTGCTGAGTTACTGGACTCCTGAGTCACTGACACTTCTGAAGTTTCCATAGAACGTACACTATTACTAGGAGATTCCAGCACTTTCTCCTCGAAAGGAATTTTAACGGGACTGTTAGAACGTTGGGAGTTGTTTCCATTGCTAGTGCGAGTATCCTGGCCACCCATCACTCTTACCAGTTCTCTTACAGAAACTGATGCTATTTCACTCACATCTGAAGGTTTAAAAGAATAATCTCTAGGTGAATTTGGTTCATTGTCACCTTTAAACCATTTTTGCAAAGCTTGCAACTTAATCGCACCTCCTCCTACCACCCCAGCTATAGCAGAGCCAATTGGATTAACTCCTGCCGAGTTTCCAGGATTAAATGATTCATCTCGCTTGGCATCTCCTACGCTGCCAAAAGGATGTTCGGCCTTAGCATCGGTGTCGGCACATATGAATGGATTAGTGGAGACATGAGGAAATTCTGCTTGTTTTGTTGAAGTCGAACATAAAGCAAAATCAAACATATTTTTACTAGGCGATTCCGCCTTGGCATTGGTTGGTGGTGGGGATTCCAAAGAAGCAGTTATCGGTTCCATATTATCTAAAATTTCCCGAGCTTTCGGTCGCTGCTCTGCTACTTCAGATGGATTTGGAGACATGGGCTGAGCTTCTTCGTTCGAATCACCCAAATTATTTTCATTACTTGTCCCAGCTGTCGTGGTAGTAGGTTCGACTACTGGATGCAATAAAGTTTTAGCCAAATGTTGATTGTATTGCAAACACCAAGCCTCTGTTGGATACCATCCCATAGTGCAATGTTGCCTAATAGATTCCGTAGATAGCCTCAACCATACCCCATCATCATTTTCAATTTCATCTATAAATGAAATAATCCCATTCAACTTTACCACTCCCACTTGTTCGGACTGTAAGGTGGGATGAGATCTTATACGCAAACCCGCAGTATTTTTGGTATAAAATTTCCTTAGCTTATTCGGTGTATGTGGATTCTTCATCACCCTTTTATGGGCTGGTGGTGGTATACTACCTTCTTTAACCTCCACACGATACACTTCTTCCAATAGGATACCATCTATGGTCACGGTTAGACAATAACTACCCACTGCATTTGGTGTCCAATGCACACTAAACGTACCATCTTCAATGTCTTGGGCATACAGAGATTCAGTTACTCTTGTCTGTATGGGACTGCTGTAGCGCAGTTCTTCGAACGAGTAATTGTTGTATGATTTCATAAATGTGATTGCTTTAAAACACATTTTTTCTTTAATGGTTGGCTCATAGTTTTGGCGAGGCGGCGGGGCAATTCCTCCATAATAGGTTTCAGTTTGGGAAGCACGTCGAACTTTCATGTTTCCATTGCCGGATGAGCCGGTTGGAATGGCTTTTATTTCAACCTGTGGATAATAGAAAGAGGCGTTAGTTAAAGGTATGATTTTAAAAGAAGTAATAAAAATTTTCCATTATAATATCTTTACTTTAACCTACCAAGCAAGGTGAATTAGTTCTAAGCTTATAGCTGACTTTAGGTTAAAGTTAAGTTAAGATAATTACAGCAAATTTCGAACCACCAGTACCACTGGTTTTAACCAAACTCAAAGGAATTCTGATGAAAGAATGTGGTGATTCTTGAAACATGTAAATTCAACCCGGGTTCGAGTCCCAGCTCAGCCAAGAAAATTATCAATAAATTTAAATAAAATTTAATGTTGTAAAAATTCCTTCTTTCAGTAAAAATTATTTAATGAAAATTAAATTTGATGAACTCAAGCTTAACTAAAATATCAAAATGTTAAGTTGTAATAATCAAAAACCCTTTATCCGGCGAACCTTTGATACCCTCCACCGAATATCTATTTATTTATCTTTACAAAAACAGACGCCAGCATTAAAATTGATTGCGGATTAGACCCACATATATTCAATTATTATTGACCGCCAATCAGAAAGTTTTAGTCTTTTTTTTTGTACCAATTTTAGCTAGCTTGAGTAAAATATCATGATTCGTAACAATTTAAGCTGAACATAAATGATTTTCAGGAGGGGAATTTATATTGCAGCCATGGTATGTTATAAACCAATCATCCCAAAATTCTGCAGAGTGACTTCTGGTATTAAAAAAATAAATTTGAATATTTTTTAATACAGCGGTGAAATTTTAAAGCAAAATATCTATATCTGTATATCTACATTCACCAGAGTGGGCTTTATATGGGGCATATAGTAAATTATAGACCGATCATCACGAAATTTATAAATCTGATTTCTAGTCCTATAAAACTGTGAAATATTAAATTTTATTATGATAGCAATATTTATTTCGGTTTAAGGCGTTCTAAACTGTTTTCCGGGAGTAGAGTTTATATGAGGCCTAGGGTGAATTATGGACTGATCTTCAGGAAATTTTACAATGTGACTACTTGTCCTATAAACTGTGACGTACCAAGTTGTATTGTGAACGCATTATTTATTACGATTTTAGGCGTACTAAACTGTTTTCCGAGAGTAGGGTTTATATAAGACCTAGGGTAAATTATGGGCTGATCTTCAAGAAAGTAAGCAGTGTGATTTCCAGAATGTTTGCAAAATCTTATATCATTCCGTGGATTAGTTCGCTATTTATGTTAGTTTTTGTAACAAAATTATCAATTGTTAGGTTGGTGGTTCCACATTTTGATTCATAGCTCTGATCCTACTAAACCGATTTTGCTGGATTTCAATCCCAAACTGCTAAGGATAACTACAAGCAATTTTACACCAAGTTTGTTCATTTCTTTTGAGTTTTTTGAAGGTGAACGTGTTTTCAACAGATGGACAGACAGACGGACATGGCTAAATCGACTTGGAATTACTCAAGGAGCCAGAATATATATTCTTTATGGGGTCTGAGTTGAATAACTTAGTATACCCTTATTCACCACTATTGGTGGTGGAGGGTATAAAATGTTAAAAATTCAATTAGCTCTGTTATCTAAAGTAAACTAAAAAAACCTTGAATAAAGAAGTTCATTAATTGCACTAACATTAGGAATTTAAATCAATTAAAACCATATAGATCTAAGACCCCATAAAGTATATATATTTTCTGGGTTTTATGACTATCAAAGTGGATTTAACGATGTCCGTCTGTCCGTGTGTATGTGTAGGTTTTCCGAAGACTCCAGAATTTATAAGGACTACGTTTCAATATATTTTTGGAAAATATACTCCGTTCAAGTTTGCTATTGAAATTCAGCCAGATCGGTTCATAAATAACTGAGATATTAACAAAACACCCCGACTGGTTCTAGTTTTACCCATAAATTCCTTATTGTGGTTTTTTTTCTGCATATCTGTGCCCATGTTCTGTAACTATCGCGTCGAGAAAGTTTTCGATTGAATTGAAACAAACGGCTGTATTGCTCGCTTAACTGTGTCTGTAACTTTTTTGGCGAGTACAAGCTGTCACGTAAGGAAATTACTCGCCAATTTACAGAAAAAGTGTGTCTGTAACATTTTGGTGAGAAAAGTTCCCGCTTTGAACTGTCAAATAAACTCACGAATAAAAATGGGGCGAGAAAAAATTTTAACACTAAAAAACAATTAAAAATGCAAAGTGCAAAGAATAATAATAATATTTTGTTCTTGGCACATTTTTCATTGTTTTATTATTTTGCTTTTAACATTTTAATAAAATATACGAATGTCTTCAAAGCTCGTTTGCAAACAACAAACATTAAAGTCGCTCTTTACACAATTTGGTATAGCCGACGGTTGTATTTTCGCCGCCGTCGTTGAAAAATTTTAAATTTTACTAAATTTTGGTCGCCGTCAACGATATGTGTTACTGGCGTTCTGAACGTCTACAATGTCACATCGGCTTCGAGTGTAATATTATGACATTTATAACGTAACGACGTATTCTCTTTTGATAGTTTTCGACATGAGTTACAGACACAGATTTTTCTCACTTTTCGAGAAACGATGGAATATTTTGTTTCACATCTTTTCGATGCAAGAAGTTCTCACTAAAGTTACAGAACATGGGTACTGGAGAACGGTAAATGCAAAAGTTTCCAAATTAGATACAAGCATTTGATTACACTCTTGTAATCAAGCCGGGCACATGACGCTTTAGTTTAATTCGGGTACGCTGTATCCAATGGTGCCTTTTTTTTTTAGGTTAGCTCTTGTTTTCGAGATACACCGTTATTTCGAAAATGGAGGAGTGTGCACAACATATATTCGCGTAACTCATTTAGTTTATTGAAACTACTAAAAAAAACCGAAATTTCGCAATAAAATTTCCTTTAAGAAAAGTAAAACTTTTTTTAATATGAGCAGTCGTTTTAGAAACATAATAATTCCAAAATTTTTGTTTTTAAAAATTCATAAAAAATTGTAAAATGCAGCTAGGCTTCTAATTTTTTGCAGACATATAAAAAACAAATCTGCAAACAAAACAAAATAAATGATAAAAATCTGTTTACAACTTTTGATTTTATTCACAAGAGTCGACAAATTTTAATTAATTTAAGAATTTCATAAAACGCAATATTTGTATGGCAGCCCCCCTAAGAAGTGGAGATAAGGGGAAAGTATGTCTCGAGAAAATGTTAAAGACAAAAAACTAAATGAGGTCGGTCAAACATTTTATCACACTAGGGGCAACACCTGGGCTTTTATGGGACTTTTTCTTCAATATATCTCTAGTCTGCATTGAACATTTTGTATGGGAGCCCCCTTTAGGAAGGGAGATAGCGCGTAGGTGGCTCAAAATCACCAAGGTGCAGAATTGGTTTTGCTAGCAATTTAATGTATTAAATCTTGACTTTATGGAAAAAAGAAAATTTATAAATTACTACAACTAACCTGTTTTATGTGCACATTAAACAATAAATTTAATTAAAGAAGTAATTTTTAAGCTAAATCAATATACTTGCAGAGAAAGTCATTTCGGGAACGCGTCCTAATTACGATCTTCAAAAACAAATTCAAGATTTAAATGAAAAATTTAAGGTATTTAACACCAGTCATTACTAAATACACCGTAATTATTATACAAAATCTAGTTTTGAAAAGGATACTAAAACATTATTTATTTCTTATTATAAAAATACAAAAATAGTTTGTCCGATAGTGCACAAGTCATTTCAGTGAACGCATCGATAATCAAAAAATAATTATTTTAAGTGAACATAGCCATCAGGTGTTAAACGGCAGTAGAAGAAAAAAACAATACAAAAGCCAACTGTCAATGCATTTATTGTCAAATAAGTTATATTAAAGTGGTAAGTAATTTTTAATTCATTATTCGTAGAGCGTACATCAATAGTCCGTCATTTCGTGAACGTGTTTTTTTATTTTTTACGACAAGAAATAATAAAGTAGCCCCAAATATTTTACTTTTGACAAAGTCAGGTCGCATTTAAATTGGCCGCTGTAGAAGCAAGTCGCACATTTATTTGAAATCGTCATTTCGTGAACTGTCATTTCGGGAACGTTTCCGTATATTATTGCACGTTCCCGAAATGACTGTTGCGTTCTCGGAATGATAATAATTGCTTCCTAGGGCGACTCACTTACAATTTTATATGGATAAGATGACTGAACAACAAAAAAAAGATTAAATGGCAACATCTCTTCGTCAGCAGAATAAACCATTGCTTAAAAAAGAAAAAACAAAAGGAAACAAATATTATTTGATGATTTTTTTTTTGTTTTGTATTTTTTTAATATTTTTTTGCTAACTTATCGTCTAAATAAGTAACTTTAATATTTAAACCGTTGCTTACAATTGAAATATTTCCTTTCTTATACCTTATGATATCAATATCATCATTTCGGTAACAGTTTTGTCATTCCGGGAACGATTGATCATGTCCGGGAACATTAATATTTTTTAATAAAAACGCATAAATTGAGCTTTTTTTTTAAAAAAAATACATAGTTTATTTTTTAACACAACTTTTATTCTGTTCATGCAACGTTAATTCGATCATAAGAGTTTTGAAGATTTTGATTTTTCTAAAATTTTATGCACGATAATAGCAACTTCTTTAATTTTTTTGCGTATTTTGCTTGAAAAGGATTTTGTATGTATTGTTTTTACTTATGTTTATATAATATAGATTCATAATAAGCCCGTGTTATTAGACGATGCTTAAGTTATGTACTTTGTTTAGTTTTTGTTAATTTAATCAAACTAGAAAAACGTTCCTGAAATGATGGTTTTCTGAAAGATATTCACTAAAAAGCAGTTTTATAAAAAAAAGTTTAGAATTGTGTGCGCTGCCCTGTCAAAGTTTATTAATATACAAATTTTGTAAAAGTATAAACTAAGAGCCATCATTATAGCTTTACAATTTTTTCTGGCATAAAATCAATCTTGAAATTTACAACCTTGGTGATTTTGAGCCAGGTATGTTAGAAATAAATGATTTAGATGAAAAATAAAGTGGGCTTGGTCATACATTTGACCCATCTAGGGGCATCCTAGACACTGCAGGGGCCAAATTTAAGAATTTTAACCATACACATATGGAGGTTTTATGCCCCTCGGTTTTTTTTTTTTGTAATTTCAATAAACTAAACCGTTTTTGAGCTAAGCGAATATACATATGTTGTGCAACCTCCTCCATTTTCAAAATAACGGTTTATCTCGAAAACAAGAGCTTACCCAAAAAAAACGGTGGGAACCATTGGATTCAGCGGACCCGAATTATGCTAAAACGCCATGTGCCCGGCTTGTCTAAAAAAAAGTGTCAATTTCGAGCACAGTGTTATCAATACACAACATCGGACATACAATATTCTTATCCGGAGAGTAATTTTTTTACTGAGACTATTCAGCAGAAAGATTCACCCATTTCGGACAAATTCCAGGAAAATAAAGCTACCATATGGTTTACAAATATATAAAATGGCAGCATAGCTAGCAAACTTCTGAATACATTTTGCTCCAAATTAATTTTTTTTATGAACGGTTGCCCATATCCAGGCCTGCCATTTTTGCCGATTTTTTGCCCCTAAATTATCAATGTGCCGATTTGCCGATTTTTGCTCCAAAAATGCCGATTTTTTGACTAACACATAAAAGGCGATTACTTTTTGTTTGTTTGATAATAATACACTAACTTTAAGCGATACTGAAACAGTTGTAACATTGAAAAGAGACAACTGTTATTAAGTCAGCGCTTCTACTAAAGAAAAAGGGGTTAGTTTTATTCAATATTAAATGCAGTGTTTGTAATGTGTGTTGGATTAATACATTTTTCTTTGAAAAATATTCCACTATGAAGAATTAAAGGCCAAAGTTATAAAAGAAATAATTTTAAAACCTAAAATAATTCAGTTAAAATTTATTTTTCTATTAGGAAAATATAAAACACTTTATATTTGTGTTTGGAAATCGATAGATAAATACTTACAAAAGAATAAAGGTAAGATAAATTTATATTCACTATCAATGAATATAATTTAAACAATAATTACTTTGATAATTAAATAATTTTTTTTTTTTTTTTAAGATTATAACGCAATTGAGGACGATGTGAGTACATAAATTAAATAGCTAATTCTTATGTAAGGAAAATTAAATTAATTTGCAAACTTTTTGGCAAAAAATTTCAGATTTATAACGTGAAAATTTTATGGCAGCATTTGGTACAATTTTTGGTCCTTCCACATTCTTCCGCAAATGTGGAAAGAATTTTTTAATGTAACAGAGATTTGATGTTCACTGGAAAAGTTATTCGTTTTTTAAAGATTATTTAAAAATTAACAATTTAAACTCAAATATTTGTATATGGAATATACTTAATTATAAGAAAGTTAAAAAAAAAACTTTATATTTAACTACAATTTCTTTGTAAAACGTTTATTTTAACTGATTCTTTTGAAATTTCATAAGTTATAAACATTAGATAATTCTGAATTGTTCTTATTTGTAAGTAAGAATATGTTTTATTGTATTTAAAATAGGTATTTTTAATTTGCCGATTTTTTTATATTAAAGTGCTGATAATGCCGATTTTTTTTTAAAATATGCCGATTTTTTATCAAAATTATCTGGCACCCCTGCCCATATCATAAATGGATTTTCTTCCTGGCTTTTTTTGTCTTTAATAAGGCAATCAGGGGTGTCATAGAAACCGATCTTATCGGTATTGGATTTGAAACCGACAAAAAAAATAAGTTGGTGTCATGAAATCCAATGTTGTCGGTTTTTTGTTCGAACTACAATTTGTGTCGGTTTTAGGTGTCACAGAAAGCAATGTAATCGGTTTTTTATTGAAAATAAACCAAGCAGCTTACATGTCTTGTTTTTTTATTGGAAATTAATCAAGTTGTTAAAAGCTTAATTTTTTATTTTATTTTTTTCAACAGTTATATTTTTTCCACTGACAGAAGCAAATAAAATTGATTAATTGGTAAAATAGTATTTTTTGCCTGTTTCCGGTAGTCTCCGGCAGCGGGCTGCTGCAAATTAGCAGGTCTTCTTCTCATTTTTTCTGCAAACAGTAAATATGCAACAACAGTAGTGGTCATTATATTTATTTATAAAGTTAAACAGCAAATTTGTTTAGATTTTTAATAAATTTAATTTAATTTTTACAAAACAATAAAATTACACAATACCAATGCAATGCAAGTAATAACACCCTGGCATTTCTTTCATGTTTACTGTATTACCACTTCTTATTTTCTTTTCTCTAATTTTCCTTTAATTAAAAACACAAATTTTAACAATATTTTAGCACCAAACTCAAAAATTACAAAAATTGCACTTAAAGCTATAAACACATGAGCCAAAACATAAAACAGCTGATTTGAATATCGGTTTTATTTGTATTCGAAAATAACAAATCCGACTTGTTTTCATGACACCAAATGAAACCAATATTGGTTTGCAAAACCGACAATGAGCAAAACCGACTTGGATTCTATGACACCCCTGAATATTTTCTTATTCGGCCAAAGAAGACTTTTGCTGTATAAATGTATATAATAAATAGCACTATATGATGTGGCAGCTCAATTTAACTTTTATGTACAAATTGAAGAAAAGTGACATCTCAGTTCTGGATAAGAATAAAAATTAAACCAATTCGAAAAATATCTTGCCGAACAATATAATTTCTCTCTCTCTCTCAAAGTAAGGCCAAAAATATTGTTCGGAATCAGCGTTGCCAGAAGAGTTGGAAGGAAAATCTTCATTTGGCGAAAAAAAATCTTATTTTGAAGAGAAAAATCTTTAAATTTTTTATAACAAGGGCGAAAAAGTAAAAATTATTAATTTTTTAAAAGGACATACTTTTTATAATGGAAACTATTCAAATTGCAATACATAATTGCGGTATTTATACAACATTAGATTGTAGGCTTTAATTGTGTTTTTAGTTATATTTTTCATAAAATTCTTTGTAAAAATACATTTTAAATCCATTTATTTTCTAATAAATAAAAGGACAAACTTCTTATTATGGAAACTACTTAAATTGAAATACGTAATTGCGGTTTCTATACAACATTAGATTTTAGGATTAAATTGTTTTTAAATTATATTTTTTATAAAATTCTTTGTAAAAATGCATTTTAAATCCACTTATTTTCTAACAAGTAAGAACGTAAAAAATTCCATCTAAATAAAGAAGTTAAATTGAAAGTAATCAAATTCTAATATTAATAGGTATAAATTTTGGGCAAGAAAATTTTAGCTTGAAGCTCATTTATCATATGAAATCTTAAGGGTTCCCAATTTAATATTATATTTTTTGATAACTTGAAATTTTGATATTTAGTTAGGCTTAAGTTCATCAAATTTAATTTTCATTAAATAATTTTAACTGAAGGAATAGATTTTACAACATAAAATTAATTAAAATTTATTGACAATTTTTATTCCTGGCTGAGCTGAGGCTCGAAGGTGGCATGTCATAACGTCCAGTGTCATAGTGTCATAACGTCCATCAAACAAATGTCATAGCGTCCGCGGACGTTATGACACTTTGGAAAGTGTCATAATGTCCACAACTTAACTTATAATGAAAAATAATAAAATGTGTAAAATTTTTTTTGAAATATCAAAATAAGTAAGTACAATGCCAAAAAGTCTTACAAGCAAGAATGTAAACAAATTTGGGATCATAGACGGCCTTCGGCCGGGCGCAAGGATTTTCTTCTCTATGGTATAACAAATACGGGCTTCGCTAACTAAAGCTTCTCTGCACAGCCGGCCTTCGGCCGGGCGCAAGGATTTTCTCCTCTATTATATAACAAACACCTGCTTCGCTAAGTTAAGCTTCTAAAATCTGCCTTGTTTCCGAAAGAAAGCCGACTATTATGGTTAAATTAGTTTCTTTAAAAAAAGTTTTGTTGGTTGGGACCATAATGAAACATGTTTTTCTCTGCGTGTATGCAGATCATTTTTTTGTATTTAACTTCTTTAGTAATAATGGACCTAATGACACTTTGGAAAGTGTCATAATGTCCATTTGCAAAGTGTCACACTTTAAAAAGTGTCATAATGTCCATGGAGACTATGACACTTTTTGGAGTGTCATAACGTCCATGGACACTATGACACTGGACGTTATGACATGCCACCGGCTCGAACACGGGTTGAAATAACGTTTCGGGAATAGCCACCTTCTCTGGTGGCATGTCATAACGTCCAGTGTCATAGTGTCACAACGTCCATCAAAGAAATGTCATAGCGTCCGCGGACGTTATGACACTTTGCAGAGTGTTATAATGTCCACAACTTAACTTATAATGAAAAAAATTAAAATGTAAACAAATTTGGGAGCATAGAAGGCCTTCGTCCGGGTGCAAGGATTTTCTCCTCTATGGTATAACAAACACCGGCTTCGCTAAGTAAAGCTTCAAAAATCTGCCTTGTTTCCGAACGACAGCCGCCTAGGCAGAGAAGCTTTAGTTAGCGAAGCCGGTGTTTGTTATATCATAGAGGAGAAATCCTTGCGCCCGGCCGAAGGCCGGCTGTGCAGAGAAGCTTTAGTTAGCGAAGCCGGTGTTTGTTATACCATAGAGGAGAAAGTCCTTGCGCCCGGCCGAAGGCCGGCTGTGCAGAGAAGCTTTAGTTAGCGAAGTCGGTATTTGTTATACCATAGAGGAGAAAATCCTTGCGCCCAAAAGTGTTTTCGTTATATATTTAATATATACACCCAGAGAAAAAGCAGCAAAACCATTTTTAAAAAAATGTTTACCATATTTTGTTTCATTTAACCAAATCATTGTCACCGACAACCATATTATGGTTAAATTAGTTTCTTTAAAAATAGTTTTGTTGGTTGGGATCATAATGAAACATGTTTTTCTCTGCGTGTATGCAATCATTTTTTTAATATTTAACTTCTTTAGTAATTATGGACCTAATGACACTTTTGAAAGTGTCATAATGTCCATTTGCAAAGTGACATAGTGGACACTATGACACTGGACGTTATGGCATGCCACCCCTTCTCATCATCAGAATATTTTGCGTTCCACCCTCTGCACCATTGCGGTGCCTGCCAGCCAACAGTCAAACATCAGTCTTTAACCAATGGCATTCAATGGTGGTTCGAAATTTGCTGTAATTAATGATCATTTTTCAATTTTCTTCCTTTCTTTCTGTTTTTTCGTACTCTCTATCAAGACTTTGTCTTGAATACCCGATAACGTTGTTATATCAAAGGCATTTTGAAAAATTGAGAAAATTTCTCTAAATATGGTACACCTTTTAAAAGATATTCTTAAACAATTACGTATTTATACTTTTTTTCAAAGTAGAGAGTAATTTCATAGACTTTTACATTAAAATGAAATTTCACCACACTAATTCGCTCCAATAAAATCCAAATTAGTTTCATTCGATTCAGCACATATCATTTTTAGAACTCATGCCCCTGTTTTTTGTTATATGTATTAGACAAATATTGCCAGCAAAACACAAATTTGTTCTGGCTAGACCAAAACGGTAATCCTAGGGTTAAGTTGCATTAGTTCTACATTTTGATACTAAATTAAATACATGAATTTATTTTTTATTTTATGCATTTTTGTGTATGCTAGACAATGGGTACAAAACCAAAAGACAAAAAGCTGATGAAAAACCTCATTGTTTTAAAAATTGACTGTTTAAAAGTCTGCAAAAAAAATTTTGTATGTTGTTCAAACTTAAAGTTAAATCTCTATATTTCTTAAAATAAAAAATCTTAATTTGAGAAAAAAGATCTTCAAATCTTATTTTGGTAAAAAATCTTCAAAAATAAGATAAAATCGTAATTCTGGCAACGCTGTTCGGAATGCATAAGTGAATCGAGCTAAATAGAAAATGTTTCCTTTTTTGGTAAACATACATAACTGGGTGGTAAAATAATTTTTATGCCATTTTTATTGTATTTGACTGAACTTTGAAACGATGCTTATATGGGTATTTTTTAACGCAATTTATTAAAATATATAAATATATATAAATATATATACAATATAATATATTGTAATTGCACAAGTTTGGATGTACAAAATAGTAAAATGCTTATAACCGGTGTGCAGATAAGCGATAAATACTGTATAAATGCCACTCTAACTTAAGTGGGTGTGATTTTCGCTGATGAATTGGTCTTGGATTCTCCGTAGCCTAAATCCTAAAGTTTTGCTTGTTGACGTAGCCATTAAATACGAAATAGTTACAAAGAATTAAAGCCATATCCATAGCTCATTCTGTACCACTATGTATGTGCTACTCGATTTGATTTCGATTTAAAAAACCACTGCCAGGGTGCTGCTCTCTATTGCGATGCGTAAGAAAGTGGTAGCAAATTAGTGATTGTTACATCTTAACGCGTTTGCGCATTTGTCTTTCTCATCAATTAATTTTTTTCTTTTTGTTGATAACTATTAAATATAAATTTGTCAATTTTTATCTTTTTAACATATTTTGACATTTCATTACTGTCAATCTGCGCCGTCTTTTATTTGTATTGCCAGTGTTGTTTCATTTCCAAATAATTTTGCAAAAGTGAAAGAGAGTTAGAAGTTGCAGCGTTTAAAAAACTTCAGTTTCATGTGTCATTGGCAAAAAAGAAACTGTGACTGTGACTTCGAATTCGAATTCGTTAACCCGTTTTGTACCAAGCTACATAAATGACATTTTCATGGCTCGACCAAAAATAACTTCTATAACTTTTTTTTTGCCGGCGACTCCCTGTTAAAACTGCTGGTCGATATCTCGACCACTGGGGTAATGGGTCAATTTTTTTATAAGTATGAGCCTTAAGATAAATAAAAAGATTGAACAATTTATTAAATATTTTAAGTTATTGAATAAACAAGTTGTTTTAAATTTTTGTGGTAAGTCTCGAAGCAATTTTCCACATGTAATTTGACATTTCATTTAGGGCAAGTGTTGGCAGTATGCTTTTTGCATATTTTGCATCAGCGGTAGCAGCGCTTAACACATACAACATACAGACATGTTTATACCATGTGAGCGGCTTATTTACTCTTCTTCAATTTCGTTTTCTGCATTGGAAGACGATATTTCTTTGTTGGTTGATTCGGCGGATGGCAACAGCGTTTTTGTTACTGAGTTTTTCAATTCAATTTGACTCATGGGCTTCTGATTGGTTTTTGTCAGTAATCGTGCAATGCAATTACCATGCATTAACACAGGCGCAGTCCAAGCAAGTAACCCAAAGTGGGCACCAGCACTCCTTGGCTCTTATTTTAATCCGATAATTAACTATAATATTATCATATAAGTCAACGCCTCCCATATACTTATTTTAGTTGGCAATAAGGTTGACTTGGGGCACAGGGACCCGTTTTTTAGTTTTCTTTCATATCGCATTAAATTTTTTATCGGATCCATATGATCATAATTTTTAGCCAAAGTGACCTCTTCATTATCTCTCCATCGAACCAATGCAAATTTTCAGGCTTGCGCCTACCAATCTGTTTGAGCGGGTTGTGCCTTTTAGAAATGAACGCTATGTTGCCTTGGATTCTCACAAAACGACATTAGACTCATAACTACGCTAGCAGCAAGGCCCAGTTGTTTATCATAGGTATCCGATGATCCAGCCTATCGTTGATATTGGAAAAGATATCCTTTGGAAGAACATAAACACCAATGTTTGTATCCGAAGCGAATTGGTTTCCGCCTGATAAACACCTTGCAAAAATATGATAGCATTTGCTTATCAAAAACACCAAAGTGCATGATCCGAGTATTCAAAAGATCGAACAGCAGCTTTTGCATAGACTTGTTTAATATAATATTCGCATTAAAAAAGTACTACAGTTGATATTAGCACATTGTTTTCCAACAAGTAATCCAAAAAATAATAGATAACAATAAAAAAATTTAGTCATTTTTAATTTGTACATTAAAATTCATTTGAATTGTTGGCTATTTAAAGCAATATTTTTTTTCTATTTTATATAAGTCGTTACAATTGGTTAACCAAGGGCCTTTAGTATATTTTTGTGCTCCCCAGAGGGGTTTCGCAAAAAATGTCCTGATCAGAAAGCCAACAAGCCAAACTAAATTATTAATAATAAAAATTAATTTAATTACACTACCTAATATTTTTAATTATTTAATGAAAAATGGCAAAAGTTTGTGGTTTGTGATGGTAAATGTAAACAGTCGCTGTCAAACCAACTCAAAAAGCGAAAAGTTTTACACAAATTATCGTTTTTGGTCGACAGTTTTTGGTTTCGACTGCAGTTTTTTAAACCCTGCCAAATTGTCATTTAACTTTCGCATCGAAATTGTATTCGCATCGCAACAGAGAGTAGCCCCCACCAGTTTTAGTTTTTTCATATTTTTCGATTAAAAAAAAATCGATTTCTAATATAAAAAAAATAGAGGCAATAGTGTAACTTTACTTTATTATTTCATATGTATATGCAAAAATCGATTTAAAAGGAAAATTAAGATAATCACAGATAAACGCCCTTTACTAGATTGGAGCATTATTTGTTATGAAAAGATCGGTTTTAAATATAAACTAAGGAATCACAGATGAATCCCTCTTTTCTAAATTTAAGCTTTTTTTTTAGATAATAGCTGCATTATTTTATTATTTTTTATACCCGCACCACAATAGTGGAGAGGGTATTATGCATTTGTGCTGATGTGTGTAACGCCTTAAAATATTGGTCCTAGACCCACCTTAAAGTATACCATTCGTCTTAGCATCACTTTTTGAGTCGAACTAACGATGTCCGTCCGGCTGGCTGGCAGGCTGGCTGGCTGGCTATCCATGTAACCTTGTGCGCAAGGTACAGGTCGCAATTTTGGAGATAATTTGATCAAATTTGGGTCATAGGTTCTTATTGGCACAAGGACCAAGCCTATTGAAAATGGGCAGAATCGAAGGACCACGAGGGAAGATAGGGGGAAATTTCTTCCTCTCAGAAACTATCTAACCGATTTCAATGAAATTTAAAACATAGATAGAACCATATCTATATAGACACAAAATGTATGCATTTTTTAAAAAATAGGACCACAAGGGGAGATAGGGGCAATTTCTGCCTCTCAAACCGCTTTTAATGAAATTTAAAACATAGATAGATCCATATCTATATGGACACATTAGCTATACAGTTTTCAAAAATAGGACCACAAGGGGAGGTAGGGGGCAATTTCTGCCTCTCACAAACTTTCAAACCGATTTTCATGAAGTTTATAAACATAGATATGGACACATAAGCATGATGTGTTTTTAAATACTGTGGTGTAGGGTATCATATGGTCGGGCTTGACCGACTATACACTTAAAGAAAAATGCTTCATATATTTAATGAATCATTTTCATAAAAAAGTTTTCCTTGGGTAAATGAAAATTTTCATTGTCTAAATGGAATTTCATAGGTTTGATGAAGTATTTTCGTTAAAATCGCTTCATTAGATTTCGTAATTACGTTAAAAATTTTCATTGGATATATGAAAACTTAAGGTTGTCCAAGTTAAACAAAAAATTTTAATTGGGAACTTAAAAAAACAATATACAAACATAACTATATTCATAAATTAATACAAAATTATAGTTTCCTTAAAAAAATTTTTAATTGTTATTTAAAAAATGTAAGATTTAATAACTTCATACATCTAATGTTACATGTATGCCATTAAATTTATGAAATCAAACAATTTTTTTATAAAAGCAACATATTTCAATAATTGCCTTCATAAATTTAAATTTTCATTATGACAATAAAAATGTCATTATAGTAATGAAACAAAAACTTTCAATCAACGTTGTTATTGTTATTATGGACAATTTAATCTCATATTTACGGTCTTAATTGAGAAAAAAACATAGTTTTTTTATACAAAAACTACACTGCCCCGGTAGACTAGCTGGTAGTGAGCTAGTCTATCAGCACCGAGGTTACATGTTCGAATCCCACCAGAGACAGAAAAAAAAATGAAAAATAAAATAAAGTAAAATAAAATAAGAAAAAAGAAAAAAAAAATAAATAAAAAAAATAAATAAAAAAAAAAAAAAAAAATTTTACTTTATTGAAAGTATTCATCCAATGAATAATATTCATGGATCTAATGTAATGTTTCATTAAGTCCTTTTAATGAAACAGGTTTCATTGATCCAACGAAGCGCTGCATAGGTTCCTTTATAATGCAATTTTTCATGGGATTAATGTCAAAATTCGTTAGTATTGCGAAGAAAATTCTTTCAGTGTACTTTCTTACTTGTTTTAATATGAAAAAATCGATCTTTGGTAACAAATAAAGGCAATTACAAATTAACTTTATTTTTTCGATTTAATCGTTATTGAACAAACTACAACCGTTTATAATTTTTTATGACAAAATAAAGATGATTAAATTTTAACGTTTTTGTATTTTTATTTGAAGATTTTCAGAAAATATTAATAAAACGACTCTTCTAGATTATTTTCTATTAAGTAATCAATCATTTTTGAAATCAACTGGCCAAGTTCAGTGTCCGTTTCTATCATCCCATCATGCCCTTATTTATGCAGTGCATTAATAAATATTTTGAATTTCGAAACTACTCGTTGGTTGATATACGTAATTTAAATTTCTTCTTATTGGCACAAAATTTAGGTAACTTTTATAATACGACTAAAATAGAATTGAAGATGAATATACTTGATGAATTAATTTCGAAAATGTTTTCCTTTGTATCCGTAACCCGAATAAAAGTTAGACGAAATGTGGATTAGATAAAGTCACATGAAATAATATTTGCAAAATCACTTAGAGATATAGCTTATAGGGGATACATCGCTAACCCAAACCCGGTAAAATGGAGGATATTCTGCAAATACAGGAACAGAGTTATCAAAACCATTTGTAGGATAAAAAAAGGTTTCTTTAGTAATGTGTTTGCCAAATCAACCTCCGATAGTGCAAAACCGTTAAATGTAGAATTTACTGCTGGTGAAATAAATGACTACTTCTTAGATGGATTGGACCACGATTCTGATGATTCATTAAACAATTTAGATGTTAACTTTAGCAATGAAATGTTTTCGTTTAGAAGTATTGATACATCTGAATTATATACAGCTTTTAGTAATGTCAAATCACATGCATGCCCTTCACCGAAGGTTAAAAGGGTATATATAACTTTTTTTAATTCGGTTTTAACAAGTTCAATTTTTCCTATGAATTGGAAGCTAGCAAAAGTAATTCCAATACCAAAGACTGGTGGATCATTTGAAAAAGAAAATCTTAGACCGATAAGCATTTTACCAGTATTATCAAAAGTATTTGAGCATGTTATGAAAGCTCAAATTATGAAACACATAATTAAATATTCATTACTAAATGACCGTCAAGCAGGTTTTAGACGTAGTCTATACGAAATAAAATTAATAGAAGAAAGAACTGCGTTTTAGTGTCATTGGACTTATCAAAAGCTTTCAATCGTCTTAATCATGTAAATCTTATAGGGAAACTAAAGGAGCATATAGACGACATGTTTTTGTCATCTGACATGTCAAATTTCCCACTGCAAAACACATACATGTCCTGTGTTACCTTTTTAACTTTGCTTCTGTAAAAGTCAGACGCAAAGTCATCTGACAAAATTTCAATTAGAGCGTGCAATATTTTCTTCTGGCATACCATCTGACATCAGAAATCTATGCCGGGAAGAAACTGGCAGCGGCGTCAACTATTGAAGGAATCATTAGCCGGCTGAAGTTAATATTTTACAATACCAAGAAATGTATGCTCATCTCACCATTGAATAGAATTTGTGTAAATATATACATAAAAACCGTTTAGTTATAAAATTCTAAATTATTATCTTTAAAATAAAAGAAACAATTTTAAGATGGCTAAATTATTTTACGGCGCAAATAAATATTTTCGTGGCGGCAGCAAGCTATTTTGAAACCGAGGTTTCTGCAATAACAATGCGAAAAAAACAGAGACAATGTCACAAGCAAATTACATGTACGTTTGCGACCGAATATTATAAACCTTATGCAAAACAGCAATTTTGACAGACATGAACAATTACATGTGACTTGAAAATTTGACATGTCAGATGACAAATACATGTCGTGTACGGGCGCCTTAAAAGATGAGTTTAGATACTCAAAGTCATCCTGTTTGCTTATTTATTCATATTTGACAAACCAGAGGTTGGTGAAGTTAGGTGTACCGCAGGGTTCTGTTTTGGGTCCACTTTTGTTTTCTATGTATTTGAATAGCTTTTTTCAGGTTTTTGAATCAGAAACATGTTGCGTGTTTGCATTTGCTGACGACATTCAATTACTAATAAAAGGCGATAGCTCACAGGAAATACTCTATTTGGAAATAAATAGGGTACTGGATCGGGTCAGCGATTGGATGTCGTCAAACTTTTTAATGTTAAATATATCTAAAACTAGGATTATGAAATTTGGTTCAATACAACTTGATAATGCAAAAATTGATATAAGAGGAATGGAAATAGAGACGGTAAAAAAATGAAAATTTTGGGCATCATATAAGATAATAAACTGGATTTTTCGTGTCATATAGATAAAATCTATGCTAGAATATGTTTCACACTTCGCCGACTATACAGCCTAAACGTTTACCTGCCATATCATGTCAGATGCAGAGTGGCGCATGCATTATTATTATCTCCAATTTCTTACCGTATGGAAATATTTTTGTGTACAACCTCTGCTAATGTCAGTAGGGTCAAAATATTAGTAAACAAAGTTGTACGTTTTGTCTTTGACATAAAATACTATAATCATAATCAACGAAGTTATACTCATCTTTCGCAGTATGTTGAGCGTTTTCTTAAATGCTGTTTCAAAAATTTTGTGATTTTAAAATATCAGTTGACATTTTACAAGATAATAAAAACGGCCACACCACAATTCTTATTTCAGATTTTTAATTTCAAACATTCTACTAGAATAAGCAGATTTTTATTCCTAGAATATATAATTCTTTGTTTTAAAGATCATTCTTGATCAAGACTGCGCGAATATGGAATAATTTACCAAATGATTTAAGATCATTTTCATTGTCTTATAATGTATATCGCAAAAGGTTAACTGAATATATCAATCAAAATAACTAATAATATATCATATATGTATGTTCAATCGTTGATTTGTATCTATATTCACTTTTTTCGTATTTATTTTGTTAAAGTTATAAATTTGAGGCTGTTTAATTAGTTTAGTATTAAGGATATACTTAATTATAAGATGAATTAATTGGGTTACTATGAAAAAGTTAACAACTTTTGAATATCACTTGTAATATATATTTGGACATTGAAGGCTTTTTTATTACACAATTTAATAAATAAATAAATAAATAATTTTCTTTCCTTGTAAAAAAAAGCTTTAATAATGTCTGCGTTTTCTGTTTAATAATTAAAACTAAAGTTTCTATCATTTAATATTACTTTTGCTGTGGCAACATTAAAGCCAGCCACAAAGCAACAGTGTGTCAATAGCTTGAACAGGTGGTTGACCCAGTTTTTCAAAATCGGCTTATAAAAAGTCCACACTTACCTTTAGCTCGGGCACCACAATTGCATCCCCATACTGATCGCGTATTGTGACCGTTATTTGTGTTGGCCAACCGTAACGTAATGGTTCAGTAATCGTGTTCAATTCGCATCTAAAATTGGGGGAAAAAATAAGACGATAATAAAATGGCTTGCAAAAGGTGCATAAATTGAAGGAAGCGAAGAACCAGTCACAAACTTACTTATTAGGATCTAAACGAGGTTCTGGTTGTAGCCAAGCTGCCAAACGGGCGCCAGAAGAACCAGGAGCACCACTAATGAAATCCTTTAAAAATTGACGCTCATTTGATTGAGAACTAGAATTAGAACAAAAACAAAAAATTATTTAATTAATACTACAGATATGTACATCTGTTTTTATTAAAGCCAATATTTGTTTAAATAAGATAACGAACAGTAAATAAAAACAACTGCATTTATAATTTTAGGTAAGAAAAGTTAAATCGAACCCTATTTCATAAACCAAAACATATTGTTCACAACATTTTGTAATAAAAACAAACAAATAGATTAAAACCAATACAGATACTTACATACATACATATATGTACATATGTACGTATAAGTGTAGATACCTAAGCCAACAAATAAATAAACTCACTTTCATACCAACTGCGGGTAGACACAATTGTTATCAGTTATTGAACTTTATTTTTCAATTTCGATTTCGTATCTTTTCTCATTATAATTCATTTACTGACTCGCTCACTCACTACCTGTTGCTGCAATCAACAATGAAGCAAAAGGCATGTTTAGTCATGTCTGTTTGTGAATGTTTTTTTTTTTTTTTTGTTTTAGGTTTTTTTAATATTTATTAAGTTTAAAAAAAAAATCATCACATGACAACAAATATTTAAATAAATCATAGACAGATTTCGTATAAGTAGGAATTTGAATTTAAAACGAAATTCTTAATAATACAATTGTTAATTAGACACAGTAGCAACTCATAATTATCGTCATCATCGTAATTTTTAATTATCATTGATTGGCTGAATCACTAAACAATAGTAACAATTATAAGCCGTAAGTATTTAACTCTTTTTTTTTTGTCAGCAGAACAGCAGAAAGCCAACAAAAAAAAAATAACAATAACTAAAAAATTATTTGTTATGACAGACATTTATGATAATGCATCCGCATTTATAAATTTTCCTAGTTTTAAAATTTACTTTTTCCTTTTGTTGGGTAAAAAATATTAGGGAAGTGAAAAATATTTGGGAGGTTACCTTTTGATAAAATTTTAAATATGTATTAAAAAAAAATGTTTAAAATAAATATAAGTAGTAGCGGATTTCAATATTAGGCTTGCAAACCGTAGCACTTTAATGAAATCTAGCGGAAACTCTGTCTATTTTGTTGTTGGATTTAACAATATTTTGCATTTGCACTTTTGCAAGACTAATGGGGTTTTCTTTTCTTTTTAAAAAATACCACTACAACAAAACACAAAATTGGACCGCCCGGTTTTTTAAAATATGTATAAAACAAAATAAATTTACAGAAACCAAAATTTGTTTATTGATTGATATTAAATAAATAAATCAAGAACAAAATAAATGACGAAATTCCAATTTGTTTGGTTTGTTTTTTTATCAAATATTTATGTAAACAAGAAAATACCTTGCCAGATTGCCAATTTATTGACACTAAAGGCTCAACTAGCCGGGAGTAACAGTAACGTTGCAAATCAGCTGCTTCATTTTGTTGTATGAAAAGCAATTAGAACGATTATAGTTAGCAGTAAGATGTTACGTCTCAATCTGTAAGAAATAGATTGGTCTTACCTTTTTACGGTAAGATTTCTGTTACTGTTACTCCCGGCTAACTGAGCCTTAAGTTTTTAAGATTTTTTTATTTCACGACTTTTTCTAAAACCAGTTTTATAACACCGAATCAAATAATGCTTTCCTGCAGGTTTCGGGATTTCGTCTCACTGTGCGTCGTATACGTTGATGGAATAAATAAACAAAAAAACATGAAACATTTAACAGCTGATACGTAAAAACGAAAATATATTTTAACGTTAATAGGCTTTAATACAAAAACTTTATATGGAAAACGGAACAGCCGATCCGCAACGTACATGTGTACGCAAGTGGATTTGGATGGATTTCCAGTTTTATTATAAACTGCATAGTACTTTGCGAAATTTATATTTTACCAGTGGAATCTCCAAATCCCTATGGATGATCTTTCTTAAACAGCATATTATATTGAAAACAATAATAAAAAACTACAAATTGTTTTTGTTTTCAATGTAAAAATACGAAAGACATTTTATTTCCGACATTGTGGGCCAGGCAGTATATAAATTTAAAGTCTTTTGCAATCAGCTTGCATATTGTATACGAAAAGTATCATAGTTTCATAGTAAAACATGAAATATTTGAAAAGTTTTACACCCAGATCTAGCTAAATTTTTATAATTTTCTTAAACGGTGGTAGTTGTTTGAAAGTTTTATACTAAGATTAGGAAAGTCTTGAGCTAAGAATTCAAAAATCTTAAACTTTGATTTAAAAAGTCTTATACTAAAAACTTAAAAGTCTTATACGAGACTTTAAACTTTAAAACGGACTTTAAACTTTAAAACGGTCATGGAATTTCTAATAGTTTAGCATAACAATTCTTAAACTAAATTAAAAGATATATCTACTGCGTGTTCGAAAAAAATCTTTTTGAGGCAACACTATAGCTTGTTCGAACTGCAGCAGGCAACACTATAGCTTGTTCTAAAGATAACATTTTAAGCTTCACTTTGTAAGAAGACATTATTTAAATCATATTTTTCTGTGAAAAGTTATAATACGTTTAAAAATTAGTGAAAATTCGATACATTACCAAATTTTGCTTTTTTATTATGCTTCGCAGGCTTCTGAAAAATTTGTGAAATTTACGAAGGCGATGCTGTTACTAGAAAAATAGCAGCGAAATAGTATTCACGTTTTCGATCTGATAGTTTTGATATTAAACCTAAACTTTGCTCTGGTAAATCACTAACAAGAAGTCTATGAAATTATGGAAAAATTTTGAAAGTTCGGCAAAGCTGCTTCTATGGACGTTGCTAGGGAACAAGGCATTCATCACAAAACATTTATCAAACATTTGAAAAAAGCTGGATGCACAAAGAAGCTCGATGTTTGGGTGTCCCATGAATTAACAGTGATAAATTTCTGCGGCATCTTGACAAAACATCTTAAGTCGAATTTAAAAAGTTGATAAAAATGTTGTTAATCATATGAATTTTCATTCAAAAAACATTTTGCTTAACGTTTTTAAACTTTTGTATTGTATTTTCTTTAATTTTGGTTTTTTTTTTTTTATTTGTTTAATAAAAATTTGTGCTTCACCGAGCTTTTTTTAAAAACTTTTTTGCTATCTTATCTCAAGTTAAGATGTTTTATCAAAATGCCACAAATTTAATTGACCAAATTTTTCATTTGTGTTTCACTACTAAAACTACAGACTATAATTTATTTCGATTTCTCCAGAACTCTCTTAATGGTGTAAACTTAAATTCCGTAGAGGCTCAGAAAACCCAAAAGTTCTGCACTGATAGAATAATGGCTTAACCCCAAAAATGGCTGAAGCTTATCGAGAGAAAGGCCAAACATTTTCGTTTCAAATACAAGAAAACGGTTTTAATTTTTGGTCAAGTTTGTAACGGAACTTTTTCGAATACCTATTATATAATTGAAAGACAAACATACATCCTGAACATCCCTACTAATATCGTTTGAGTTTTCTCAAAACTATTTTTTTTTTAAATCCTACAAACTTCTCATACAAACACACTAGTAAACGCATTGAAATAAAATGTATTGTAATGCAAAGTGTTGCTGTCGTTATGGTTACAACCGAGGGTTGTCGCTCGTTCATTCGTTCGGTCAGTCAGTCATAACAAACGACTTAAGCTTAACATGCTAAATTTGTTCAAAATTATACTTTTGTAAAGTTATTAATGTCTAGTACATACTTATATGTAATTTACAAACACATTTATACATTCATACAAGCATATAATTATCAAATGTGATTTGTTTTTTTTTACAATGAAGAAAAAAAATTACTGATTGTGAATAGAGTCAATTCTGGACGCAGCTCAAAATGCCGCTTATAGACCATAATAAAATGTCATTAACTTTGAAAACTGCAAATTAAATATGTAAATAAATCGTAAATATTATAACACAAAAAAAAAGAATAATATTTTTACTGTTTGCTTATGTATTTAGATAAGGCGTTATAGGATTGTTTTTTTTTTTTTAATAGTATAAAGCAATTGATTTATTATTTATTAATGTGTGTATAAGAGTAGTATAAGAGTTTGTTAAACTATTATGTTCATATGAAACTAAACAAATGTTTCCATTTAATCGCACATTAATGAAAAAAGTTTAAGTTTTTATTTTTAATTTTAATTTTAAGATGTATTTGTAGCAGAAAAATATTTCTCGAAGGTTACAATCTCAAATAGTGGGTCAGCGCTTACCAGAGATAAATTTCTTATAAATAAGTTTTCAGTATTTAATGTAGAATTTCATGATAAATGAAATAAACTGCTTTATATTGTAAATAAGTGGATTTGAAAAAAGCGTTAAAAATAGCTTAAGTCATTAAATTTAATTGTGATACCGAGCTAAATGTTAAAAATAAACCTGCAGTTATATATAGAAATAAAGCTGTTAAGCTCATAATAATTTCCAATTATAGCCAAACGATTAAAATTTTTTTTCCCCAATAGCTTTCCATACATGTTTATTTCTATTTCTATTATTTATTTCTATTTTCTATTCTGTCTGCCCTTTCCAAAAGGTTAATGAACAAAGTTCATAATAACACATCCGGAACAAATAAAATTATGTTTCAATCGAAATTATAAACGATATGATCTCGATAGCACAGACAAATAAAAATCAATCAATTACAAGCATTAAAGCGCAGTTAAGAGAAGAAATGCAGAGTTAAAAACTTGATTTAATAACCGGCATTCTTTGAAGAATGTTCAGGCACAGAGTTGAAGTGGCATAAGTAAGTGTAAGATAAATAGAACCAGTTCTAAAAAATAAACAAAAATTTTCTTTGATTCATTCAAAGAAAATTGAAATACAATCGATTCTAACAATTCTTTATTTGGTGGGTTCTTTGTAAAAGGGGTGTTTTTTTAAGGCATTAAAATTTAATTAAAAAAAATGTAATGATAAAAATTGTGTCTTTGTTAGCTCACAAATTTCATGGCATTTTAAGTTTAAAAATAGTTTCTGGCATATGGCCTCCGCCGAGCCTTACGAACGCCATCCTGTGGGCTCAATTTTGTACCTGCACTCAGAGAAAAAACATGTTTTAATATGGCCACCTCCAATAAAAATATTTTTAAAAGACATTTTAAACATATTATGATTAATTACACCATATTTTGGTCACCTAAAACCATAGTATCAAGTAGCTACAGCCATATTAAGGTTGCCTCTAAGCATGTTGTGGTTAAATATGACAATACATAATTTGTTTGTGCTATTATAAGTGTTAACATATTAACCATAACGTGTTCGGAGACAACCATAATATGGTTGCGGCTTCTTTGTGGAGAGTGACAATAAAATAATTAAATTAAACATCAAATGTTTAAAATTTTCTTTAAAAATTGTTCTGTTGAAGGTGACCATATTTTAACATTGTTTTTTCTCTGTGTGCAGTCTTAGTTTGTCAAAAGTCTTTCAAATAATGTCTCTTGAGATGCCAATCGTTGCTGGTTGGGCTCAACAAAGTGTGGATTGTGCTCTCTCCCAAAAACGACTATTCTGCTTGTTAACATACCCGCCGAGACAAATTCAGCTACAGGTGGTGTCACAACAATCCAAAAATAACAGAAACAACAAAGGGTTTTTTGCATTGCATTGTTAGTGCTTATAGTTCGAAATGTCAACCATTATTAGCAAAACACTAACTGCCGTATTCAAAAAAAAATAAAAAAAAAAATGGATTTGAAATGCATTTTAAGAAAAATTTTTATGAAAATATTGCCTTAAAACACATTTCAAACATATTTTATTTTTTTTTAATACGGCAGTAACAAATCAAAACAAATAAGTTCGAACTGTCAAAATCAGGTGCAGTTTTGACACCACCTGTAGTTAATTCGCCTTGATACCCGTTAAGCCAGATGTGAGTCTCATCGCTGTGGAGAAATTGACGATAAAAATTTGCTAAAACTTCCAGTTGATATTTAGCCCATTCACCAAATAAACGACGCAATCGATGGAGCGCTGGCTTTTATTTTTGCACCCGTTCGATCTTATACGGATGTAGACCAAGATCTTCCCTCAAAATATTCCAAGTAGGGGACTGGCAGAGCCCGAGTTGCTGAGAACAGCATCGGATCGGATCGGATTCGAGGCCTCTGTTACACCCACGTCTACAGCGGCGATGTCTTATGTACTTATGTACGAACGGTACGAGCTTCATTTAAATGAATAATATCCATTGGAGTAAATGTGGCCATGAATTGGTCCATAGTATTGAGTATTAGCAACTCAGAGGGACGATTATGCACACCGTAAACTTGAAGTGCTCTATAACTTTGGCGAAAAGAGCGCGTCATGGTGTAAGTCTTTGCATGATGATTTGCCGAAGTAAAAAAGTCAAAAACACTGAATCATAGTATGACAGCTACATAGTTCTACAGTTATTCCATAAAAAAGTCAAACACACTTCATTCGCATGACAGCAGGTTCTAAAATTTTTCCTATCGGAAGTTCTATAAATACTTTAAAAAAAACACCCTTTCTAAGTCGTCAATGAATAAACAAAATAATAAATAGATAAAGTAAAGTTAAACTCCGACAGATACAAGCAACAAGGCAAATTACTTAATCATAGAATTCGTAAGAAATTTTTGTAGTGCTTTAAACAAACAAGTCGATGAAAAAATTTGACAGATTTTTTGAAAATGATAATGTTGTGATGATGGTTATAAAAAAATACTGTCCAATTGAATGAAAATTTCTTTAAGAAATATCAAAATGTATAAATATATAAAATATACACAAACTGTTTTAATAAATACAAATTTTACATTAAATTTAACAAGTTATACTAGAAATATTTATCATATTCCGGAGGGGTTACCGTGTATTTTGAATCGAAAGAAATAATTTACGAGTTCGAACAATTATTACTGTGTATTAAGATTTTCGTATTATTTGTTTCGAATGAACGGAAGTTATTTATACCTTTTCGGAAACAAAAAGTCTCTTTCGAAACGGCAACTTTCTTTAACGAGCATTAAAAATCCCTTTCGAAACTCCCAACTCTGTGTTACGAAAACAAGCGTCAGTCATGTAAAAAGCATTAGGAAATTGTTTGAAAGATAATTTGTTAGTACCAAAGTGCAATTGGCAATGTTCAAGAAATAAAAGTGTAAAACAAACAAATTAAAGTTAATAAGGAAAGATTTTATATAAAATAAATGTTTACTAATGTTATTATTGAAAAAGTTTAAATATTTGTGGCCTTGATATTTAAAAAAAAAAATTACATGTACAAATACATTTTAAAGTCATGGTAGGCTTTTTCTTTTGACTCTTTAAACCACAGGGAAATACAATAAATTTTTATTAATAAAACGCAATTATCATATTTTTCATACATTGAATAGTATTTAACATTAGTTTTGCTTTGGGATATTTTCGTCCATTTTGGTATTTTAATTGCAGTGCTACCAACTTTAAATCAAATTTCCCATTTGTTTATAAATACAACTCTGTTATCGTTTCGAACGAGTAACGCAGTAGAGTTTAACATTCGAATTGAAAATTGCTTTCGAAAAATTTTACTTTTCGTATCGAAATACGCGGTAGCCCCCAGAGGTATGTGATGAAAATCGATTTCGAAAATAGAACGATTTAAAATCAAAAATTTCGTTTTCAGTTTCCTTATTAATTGATTTGTAATACATTTTCCTTTAGTTTCAGTCTTTATAGTGAAGAGGGTATTATGCGTTTGTGCAGATGTGTGTAGCACATTAAATACTGGTCTTAGACCCACCTTTTAGAATACCGATAGAATCAGAATCATTTTTTGAATTGATCTAACATTATCCGTCCGTCTGGCTGGCTGGCTGTCCATGTAAATTTATGCGCAAAGTACAGGGCTCTAATTACCGCATACGATATCGAGCAAAATTGATCGAAATTTTTTATTTTGGTATTATGACTCTCGATATCGAATGAAATGTATCGTAATTTGAGATGACACCATTCGATATCAAGTAACCAAATACATTACATCTCTCTAGTATTCATTCGATACGTCAGTGTCTATCGTATGCAGAAAATTACGATAGTTTACTCGATACGATAGCTTACACGATATCGAATGCGGTTATTAGGTCCCTGGTCGCAAATTTAGAGACTATTTGATGAAATTTAGTACATACACTGAACCAAAAATCCAATGAAAACGTATGTTAAGCAAACGAATTACGTTTATTAAAATATTTTCGTTGGCTCAACGAACTATTCGTTAATATAATGAAAATAATACCGAAGAAAAACAAAATGTTCAATATATTAACGAATAATTCGTTGAGCCAACGAAAATATATATATACGTAATTCGTTTGCTTAACGTACAATTTCTTTGGATTTTTGGTTCAGTGTATGTAGGTTCCAAATGTCATAAGGACCAAGACTATTGAAAATGGCTAGAATCGGTCCATAATTTTACAGAATTGAACATAGGTCCTATATAAACCACCTCTTTAAAATCACTTGAAGACAAAAATCTCATGTAAATTAAATAAATTAAATAATATTCGGCACATAGAACTTTTACATGAATCTTATGCCCCTATTAAAAAATTTTAAATTTTTTGTTCTTAAATTTCATATTTTACAAAAAAAAAAAAAATATTACCAACTAAGCTACCTAAATAAGAGCGCCAAGCGTTCTGTTTATGTCGAATCTTCTACTTTTCATACAATTTAAAAAAATAAAATTTTAAAACGCGAATTTAATAACACCCGGCTATCGATTATTTGACAGATCGATATGTTGGTTTGTTTTATTTAAAATGTATTAGCAATAAAATGTTCACGTTTAAAAAACGCTTCCCGCTCTTGTTTAAGTAGCTCAATAATCCTGCAGCCACACGTTCAAAAAAAACCCTTTCAAGTTATTCACACAAACTGCTTGCCAAAACTGTGTTTAATTGACAGCTGTGGCACCGGCTGCACTCATTTTGATAATCAATTCCATTTCAAAAATTCCACCAACGAAGAAACAACTCAAAATAGTAGCTTGACTCAAAGTATTTTGTAAAAAAGCACAAGAATTTTTAAAAACACAATTTATTTCTTTTAAAGCACATCTATTTTTTGCAGAAATATAGTTTTTTAAAGGAAGCGATAAAATTAATTTGTGATCAGCTGTAAAATTGAACGTAAAATTACCAAACAAATGGAAAGGTAAAATTGAAAGCAATCTATCCTGCAAATAATCCGACTAGTCCATACACGCATGTAAAATGTAGCCCATAAGGGAATAGGACTAGTATAAAGGTAACCCCAATGTATTGAAAAAACATAGTCTATTTAACATCACGATGTCCTAAGGCAGGACCATATAACCCAGCTTTGCATTACAAATGAGTTTTCTTAAAACTACTCCATGGTATACTCTAGAGGATTCGCTTTGAAATCGTTTAAAAATGAAAACATGTCGTTGAAAAACGAAGACATGTCGTTTCACTACAAACTCTTTTTAACAATGACATGGTCATGCTTGCATTACATTGGACCAGTCCAGGGAGTGGTCCATTTGATCAAAATGGATCAGGTAGTCCAATATTATTTGCAGCGTAGTGGTCAATTTAACAAATGTGAGTGTGTTATGGCGATTTATTTTCTGAGAAATATGTTGCATTAATGCTACATGTTCTACATTTTTATGTTCGTTTGTACAAAAAATACAACTGTGGGAAAAATTTTCAAGTTCTTTTGTGAATATGTTGATAAAAAAACATGCAAAACATGTTGCATGTTTTACCCTTACTTTTACTTAAGGCGTTCATACTGCCCTGTCTTACAACTTTGGTACTTACTACTTTGTTTGTACAACCAATGTTTTATTTTGTTTGTCATAATTCATACAGCTCATAATTTTGTAAAAAAATTATTTTAAAACAAAATATAAAAATATTTACACATTAAAATTAATAAAAAGTCTATTTATATTATAATCGGTTAAATTTTTCTAAGCCATTAGTGATGTCAATATTTGTTTCCAAGCCATAATTGCGTGCAGAAACCGCTCAAATAGCTTTAAAAATCGCTCATGAAGTACATTAATGATGAAAGTGTAATAGTTGTAAATAAATGCAGCTAATTGTGTTCTATTGAAATTGCACAACATGTAACACTTCCAGTGATTATAGGTAACATTAGAAAATGTTACATGTATATACTGTAACATATTTTTTTCAGAAAAGAAATCACCATTAGTTAAAATATTTATAGTATATTGCAAATTGAAAGGAATTGAAGGGCAAAACTTGATTGCAGGGTAGTGGTCAATTTAACAATTGTGAGTGTGTTGTGGTGTTTTCTTTTCTACAAAAAATGTGACATTTTATTTAAAAAAAAATGCAATTTGGAGTCTGTTTCTTAAACATTATGCTCCCGAAAAGGGTGGCTTGTTTTATTCTAAAGAACTCACCCTTTTTTGGAGGCAAAATTTTTATGAAACAGACACCAAATTGCATTTTTTTTAAATAAAATGTCACACTTTTTTGTAGAAAAGAAAACACCATTAGTTAAAAAATTTATAGTATATTGCAAACTGAAAGGAATTAAAGGGCAAAACTTGATCGTGTGTGCTCCAAGTAAGAAAACCTTCAAAAAAGTTTCAGTACTAAACTTTTCATTTACTTGAGGGTTACACGATCAAGTTTTGCCTATCAAGTTTTAATACACTCACACTTTTTTACCAATACACTCATACTTTTAAAATTGATACGAACTTGCCTTTAAAATTCTCTTGCCAGTGAGTGTTTCAATTAACGCTCAAGAAAACAGCTGATTTCAAGGTTAGTGAGCAATTTTTCGTTTTTCTTATAAATTGTTTTCTTGATGACATCTTGAAAGTAAATTGCTCAAAAATTGAATGCAGCCTACGTCACAGCTTTCAATTTATGTAAATTTTGACAAGCAGTATATGTCAAAGACTATCAAGAACAACTTGGCCGTGTGGCCGCAGGGTTAAGTGCATAAAGTCATCGTCCAGACTTGCAATTTTGTTTGCAGCAATTCTTGAGTTTATAGGTGAGAGGGGTGAGAAGATTAGGGAGTTTCAAGAACTCTGCAATTTTGTTTTGTTTAGTAATTCTTTAACTTTTTAACTTGAAGGTGGATGTAGGTGTATTTGTATTTATTTATAAAATGAAAAAAAGGAGAAGAGGAAAGACAAGATGAAAAAAAACTAGAATTTCATAATCTAGACACTAATACATTTTCAAAGCAAAATTTTTATAAAATTGCAGCAGCAATAATTACAATGCTGGACGATGACTAAATAGCCGAAAAATTATACTTTAACAACTCTGTTCAGGTTTAAAAGATTTAATTGTTAATGTTTAAACTTCGGGATGTGATTTAATTTTTATATTATTAAATAATGTATTTACATTGACAGCGAGTAAATTTATTTACATCCACTCAAAACTAAGGAAGAGCAAAAATAGGAACCCTCAAAGGCCGGTAACTGCAGCCACTAGTTAAAATTTTAGCTACAGTTAAATTAAATGTTGGACATACATAATGAAACGCTCATAAAAACAATTCCAACAAACACAAGCAACAGCAATTACAACAATAAAACAGTTTATCTCCCTTTCTGGGTATATTTTGCTGAAGTTGTTGTAAGATATTTACAATTTATGTGTGATGTGATAAATATTTTTTGTTTGAATACCAAAATGCAATGAAAATTTCATCACAAAACAAAACTTTTATGAAATAAAAGTTTAATTAGTTTTCAATGCATATGTATATAGAAGAGAAAAAGAGAGGGAGGAAGTTAGCGAAACTCTCGTTAATGTAATAAAAACATAAAAATGAGATGTGTTAAATAGCAGACAAATCCAGACGGACACAGGTCTTCCTAATAAATACACAACGACCGAATGTCAGCGTAAATCTAAAAAAAAAAGTCTGACTGAAAAAATTTTTTTTTCACTTATTTTTGTAAACACCCCATTATCGGTTAAATCGAATGCAAAAATAACAAAACAACAACAATTAAAAAGAAAAACACACTTTTACATATAAGAATAACAAAAGAAGCAGAAAACTAGAAAGAGCAGAAGAAAAGGGCAAGTGAGAAATTATCACTCCAAGTGGAAACAAGTGCTGTTTTTATAACATTATTATTAGGGAAGAGTAAAAGTTAAATCGATAAGCTACAAAGTCTTAAACTTCTTAAACAAAATCAAAATCTGTACCTACTATATCACTTAGGCTGGGTTTTTGAGAGCTCAGTTAAACTAGGTTTAGTAAATCTGAAACCAAGTTTGTACATAAAATTTTGACGGAACATCGAGCCCTAACCGCCAAAAAAGCTTAAGCGACAAAAACAACCACCCTTATTCTATTTGGCGTCGTCAACAGTAAACAACTCCGTTTTTTATGTTTTGTTTCAATTTCGTATTCCCGTTGGCAATATTGCCATATTTCGATGACTGTTAACATATGTTTGGTATTTTCTAATAAAAATTGGCATTGCGGTTGCCTTTAATTGCCTTTGATTTTGTCGTCGGCAGTTTTAGTGTTGTCTTGTGCTGCTTTGTGTTTTAAAAATTTAGCTGCAATTTTTATTTCTACGGCGGTTTTGATATTTTTTTACATTTGTGTTGTGTTTTGATATATATTTTTTGTGGAAATAATTGAAAAAATTAGAATAACAACTAAGCGCCAGTTCGAGAAGCTAGTGGAAGAGCTTGCAAAAAATCCATCACTAGCCAGAGGATTTTGCAGGGTCTCTTAATAAATTAAATATCCCCTGCGATTAAAGTAGAGATGCTGGTCTTGTTTTTTTTTTTTTTTTTTTTTTTTTTTTTTTTTTTTTTGGAGCTAAAATGTTGATGTGGGTTTCGTCCACACAGCCAAATTCACCTGAAAATGCTGCTTTTCAAAGAAATGCAACTTTAGTTCATCCATTGTGGACAAAGTTCTCTCTCCATGACTTCCAGAGTCTCAGACAAAATTTTTAAACTAGTGGCTGGGACAGTCCAAAGTTGATATAATTTCCAACGCTGAGCTGAAAAAAATGTAAAAAATAGGCAAGTTTTGAACTTTGCGGTGCCATTACTCAGCCATTTCGTATTATATAGAAATTTTCAGCATATCGACGGAAAAGGCATTCAATTACCTTTCCAACGATATGCTTTTTCGATCGGACTTTTTGGTGGGCAAGGGTTTGAGTGGGACCATACACCGAAAAACACAAAAGTTGCGTTATCTAAAAAATGGTACTTAGAAAAAAAAATTACAGCGTTTTTCGTGTTCAGGAGGTCCCAATTAACTTATCTAGGCATGTGGCGTTCTTGGTATTTTTTGGCTTTAAACCAGAGTATTTAACCATACAACAAATAACAATCCCGAAGGTAGCTTATTAAACTTCCTTAATAATGTTGGTATTGATATAAAATTTGGCGACGATAACTTTATGTAAGCTATGGCGAAATTTGATACTGAAAGGTCCGGAATTGACGATAAGAAAATACCATAATTAACCACCCCCTCTCCAAAATCGCTCTTAGGCGAATTAAACTTAAATAGATGTTTCTATTTAGATAATATTTGGCACAAAGAACTTTTATTTGAAATTAACCTCATAATCAGGAAACCAGAAATATGCTCCTAAAAACGCGTTTTATGCGCATTAAATATGCAGTAAAAACTTGAAAATATAACCTGAAAACTGTTAAAAATAGGCTCCAAAAAATTTAATATTGCTAATTGGAAAAAAAATATTCAACAATTTATTAACAATTCCATTTAATAAAAACAATCCTAAAAATCGGTAAAGCCCAAACACCATAGTATTTACAGATGAATTTTCCAGATTATTGGGGCGGATTCAATCTAAATAACAACATAATAAGATGGTTTACGGACATAAAGAGTCTAATTTGAAAAGAAGTTTTTATGGGGAATATGTGCAATTCTAGACCGATTCTCACCATTTAAATAGACTTCGATCTTAGTACAATTAAAATGTATTTACCAAATTTAATCAATAACCTACAAGATTGCAACTTGTACTTTAGGCACAAGGTTTATATAGACAGGCAACCAGCCAGACGGACGGATGGACATCGTTAGACCACTTTTAAAATGGTTTCTTTGTCCATCGGTATACCGATCGGTAACTTTATAAATTGAAATTTGATTTTTTCCATTGAACACATTCGAAAAATAAAAGTCGTAAATGTAATAATTATAAAAAGAAATAATTCTCCTTATTCATAAAAACTAAAACAGGTTTATAAAATGTTTTTAAAACGAATTTTATATGAAAATTTGTTTAATAAATTACATATACTGAATTTAAATTAAAAAGAAAAATAAATCTAATATAAATAAAATAATTTTCTATAAACTAGTTGTTTTATCTAATAACGGGGGTTTAATTTCAATTACTTCTTTAATCGATTCAATTAAAAATTTAATTGACAAAAATCGCACACTTTAATTGATTCAATTAAAGATTTAATAGATAAAAATCACAAAAAACAATTAAATTTTTGATTGTGTTAATAATCACATTTAATTGAAAATGAAAAGAAAAACAATTATTTTTTCAATTAGGTCAATTAACGAATTTTGCTAAAAAAAAATTTAAACTCAATTATTTGATTAAACTTTATAAAAAAAAAACAATTATGTATCGTTTTAATTTATTTGATTAAAAACTTGTTTAAAGTTTACTTTTAATTTCAATTAAACCTATTAATTGAAACTCAACAGCAAGAAAATCTCAAACTTACAAATGTGCTAATTGATATGATCAATTTGTTTGCAGGCGGAAAATCAGTAAAGAATTTAATTAATAGTACAAATTTCTAACAAATATGTTAATTGAAGTTGGTTTTTCATTTTTTCTGTGTATGCTACATATGTCATTCGGTATGCGGTATGCTATGTATTACACACATCGCCAAAAACGCATAAAATGGCTTTTTCCTTAATTGTTGCTTATTTATACAACTTTAAAGTTTAAAATCACATTTATCTTTACTGACAACCTGCTTTGTCTTACTTAGAGTAACAATTAAATGTAGATGGCGAAATTAAAGCAACACGTTGGGTTACAGTTAAATATTTAAAACAAAAAATTTTGCAAAAAAATGTTTGTTTTATTTGTTGCGAAAGCTCTTGCCTTCCCCTTAAAAAGGCAAAATATGCGCTATAAACTTAAAAAATGCTGCAAAAAAGCTCTTTTAACTAAATTATGCAAAAAATGCTAAAATATGCAAAAAAAAATGCACTAACAAATCGATGCCAAAATTATAACAAGCTCTATAACGAATAAATATATTGTTTCTACCTTGCTTGGTCGCACAAGGAAAAACATGCAATTGCATATTTATGGTTTCCCTGCTCATAATAGTTATAATTTTGTTTTTCCGGGTTCATTATTGGCCAAGGGTATACTCTCGAAAAATTGCGTTTATATACTGTGTTGTACCGACTATACTTTTCTACTTGTTTTTATTATGTTTCTGTTCCGGAATATTAAGTACTGTTCTTTTTGATAAATCTCATTAAAGGAAGAAAGAAACCATTTAAAATGATGCTCGCAACTAAAATAAAAGTTGACAAACAAATTAAATGAGTAAACGCTAACAATTAATCCAAAAATCAATAATTAGATTGTGGTTATTTTGCTGAAAAATCATCAAATTTAATTTCTATCAAATTATTTTTATGAAGAAAGGAATTTAACAACATGAAATTAATTAAAATTTATTGATAATTTTTCATTCTTGACTGAGCTGGGAATCGAATCCAGGTTTTAATAGACAGGTTAAAAATGAATCATCGATGTTTTATCGCAAAATTTTGTTAAGCAAGGAGGCTGATTTTTGCCTTAACGGACTTAGTCATAAACAAAATTGCCGCATATGGAAAGATCCCTGCGACATGTGGCTGCAACAGGATGGCCCTACGTATCAAAAGGCGACCAGAATTATCAAATTATTGAAATAAAGATTTGGCGATAAGGTGATTTCGAAAAATTTTCCTTTCTTTTGGCACTCAAGATTGTGTGTTTTGACACCTCTCGATTATTTGTTGTGGGTTTACGTTGATTCGAATATGTATATGAGTTAATTTTAAATATATTTTAAAACTTTCAACTTCATTCAAAATCTTTTAACGAAATTTTTTCAAATTTTCCGAAATTTAATTCCCGCAAAAGTTTACCCCCTAGCCTTATACTAATATCCAAATTTTATACTTAGCCTCTAAAGGTGGAAGTACATAACACGCGTTAGTTCGTCGACGAGTATCGTGCGTTTAAAAAATTTAGCGCGTAAAAAATCGCAAGTTACACAACACGCGTTACAAAAGTCATTCCCGTCAGCTGTTTTTTATTTGTTTACTTATTTGTGCATTGAAAACAGGTTCGAAAGTATATCAAGATTTTATTATTTTATTGAATTTTTTCTTTATATATATACAAAAAGTGCCTATTACTCAAATAAATTTAATAGCGCAGTCGATATGAATAAGACATGGAAACAAATCCGAGATATTGGTATGTTAACGAACTTACAGGGGTGTGCTGAAAATCGCAAACGCAAAACGCAAGAATTTTAAAAGTCGTTTTTTAGTAACATTTCTGTAATAAAAGAATTTTATGACAAATATTATACAAACATTTCTCTATTAAACAAAATTTTATAACAAAAATTATATAAATTTGGTTAAAAGTGTATTACAAACAGCCTCCAAATTCTTGCGTTTTGCGTTTGCGATTTCCAGCACACCCCCCATAATGAACTATTTGTTAATATCCCCATGCCCACACCGAGCCCTGATTTTTACTCTCGAATCGCATCATTTGATCCCGCTATTTTGAAATTTACTTTAGATGCTTTACTGCGGAAGATGTTGTGGAAGTTTTTCATAAAGTTAAATCTAACTCTGTGGGCTTGGATGATATTAATCCTAGATTTATTAAATTAATCCTGCCCTGGATAATACGCTCTGTTGTGCATTTTTTTAACACTATTATCATCACTAGTACATTCCCTATGGAATGAAGGTATGCCAAGGTCATTCCTGTCCCAAAGACAGGATGCGAATATCGCCGAATTTTAAAGCTTTTGAACAACTGCTTCAGCTCCAGATATTTAAATATGATGCAGAGGAAAACTTGCTAACTGAGCGCCAATCGGGCTTTAGGCCTCAGCATAGCTGTGTGACAGCTCTAACTGATGTTGTTGAAGAGATTAGGGGTAACTTAGATACTGGAAAAATATCAATGTTGGTACTACTTGACCACTCAAAAGCTTTCGACACGGTTGACCATTCTATACTGTGCTTGAAACTATCGAAAATATCCAATTTTTCTAAAACTGCTGTTAAGTTAATCTTATCGTAATTAACGGATAGACTGCAGAGCGTTTCATATGATGGACTTGTTTCATATCCTTTATGTGTTGTAAGAGGTGTTCCACAGGGTTCCATACTTGGACCATTATTATTCTCATTGTATGCAAATGACATACCGCAGCAACTTAAGTATTCCAGTATACAAATTTACCTGAGTAGTTCCAAGGCATCCATTACCTCTTGCGTAAATGATCTGAATACTGATCTTAATAGTATTTTTCTCTGGGCGTCAGCAAATGGGATGCGTCTTAACCCAAATAAGTCTAAATGCCTAATAATTTGTAAGAAATCTGTCAAAATTGAATCTGAAATTGATATCTTCCTTCGAGGTACAAAAATTGATATAGTTAGTTCCGTCAGAAATCTTGGCGTGATTTTCAATAATACCTTAACTTGGTCTGACCATATTAATAGGTCATGTGGCAGAGTATATTGTATGCTAAGGAGCTTATGGACTACACAGTATTATACACCTCTAAAAATAAGGCTACTTCTTGCGAAAACGTATATATTACCTACTCTTTTATATTCATCAGAGGTTTTTTATAGTTGTAATTCAAAGGATACGTTGAAACTCAAAACTACTTTTAATAACGTTGTACGCTACATTTACGGCCTTAAAAAATTTGATCACATATCTCAGTATTCTACTCGTATGTTCGGTATGACATTTGATAACTATTTAATGCAAAAAAAACCTTGTTCTGCTACACAAAATTGTCATGACAAAAATGCCGAGATACCTTTTTGTCCGCCTACAGTTCACTAGATCATCGAGGGGTAATGGCATCATCCAATTTCGGCATAATGATACGGCATCTGAAAGGCAGTTTTTTATTTTAACAAGTCGTTTATGGAACCAACTCCCTGCTTATATTCAAAATACTAGCAACGCAATTAAATTTAAGAATTTACTCTCGCAGTTGTATGGTAATATACTGTAGCTTTTTTAATCTTTTAACTTCTAAAAAACCTATCAAAAATTAAAAGCAATCATAAGCAAGCAAATATTATTTTTTAGAACTTATATTTTTATTTCTATTTTATTTTTTATTAATATTTTCATTTACTCTTTTATAATTATTTTTATTTTTTTTTTTTTTATTATTTAAATTTATTTAAATTGTTTAAATTTTAATAATCATTGTCCAATTTGTAATCACATTATGTAACAAGTCTGATTCTAATACTCTAAATTATAAGATATTATGTCTTGTTGTATTAGAAACCCACATTCGAAATAAATAAATAAATAAAATAAATAAATACATATAGTTTTTGTATGTTTTTAGCTCTTCAATAACTTTTTATTTCATGATTCACAAATTTGTTAAATTATTCTTTTAATTGTCAGCTGATTACTTGTCGAAAATACACAACGCGTTTAAAAGTTCAAAGTTAACCAACTCTCTGGCGCAAACGCGTCAAAATATTTTGCATGTAGCTTGTTCTATGAAAATACACTAGTTTAACTTTTTTTGACAGAAGTCTACAGAGCGGGCGCGCACTAACGCGTGTTTTGTACTTCTACCTTAAGGTCTGCTGATTGGCCTACAAAGTCTTATACTAATTTAAAAGTTTTTCAATTAACAAGATTTTGTTTGTCGTGCTTAATTTTTTTCCTTGATAAAAACACTGAAATTTATTTATTTATAAGATAAAGTTTTATACAAAAACAAAGAATAAAAAACAAATAAATATAAATTAAAATTTTGAACAATTTTTACAAAAACGGTTATCATAATAGCAAATGAGATTTTTCATATTCTGAAACCACTTTTGCCCTCAACCGCGATGTAGTGATGTGATGAACGCGTAGTAATGTTTATGCATGCATTGTATGAATTTAAAAATATAAATTCATACATACACAAGTCATACACACACTCGTGCATTAAAACAACAACAAACTACAATACAATATTATTTAAAAAAATTAATAAAAACAAGTTTCTTTTTATTCTTAATGCTCAATAGTTGTTGTTATCGTGGTTTTACGGGCTGGGGTTTTTCATTCCAAATTGGATGTGGAGTTCAAAACTAACCACTGGGAACAACTACAACAACAATAACGAAAACAAGAAATTACATTCACTGCTCCCAAAGCAGACAATTTATTTATGAACAAACAACAATAACAACAAGAGAACAATAATAAAAATAAACAAGATCAGCTGGAATAAAAGCAACCTAATGCAACAACAAAAACAACAATAGTGGTTTTGTTGAACTACATAAGCAGACCTCAAGTCCCGGTTGCGGACGGAGACAGTCAATTTGACAACAAAAAAAAAAAAAAAAAAAAGAGAAAGGCAACGTTAATATCGAAAATAAGAGAATTTTTGACTTTCATTATTTAAAAAAAAAATATTTAAAAAAAATGAAGAAAACAAAGAGATATTTTATTTCAAGGTATATTTACACAAGGTAAACTCGTTGCTACAACAAGTACAACAAGACAAAAACAACACGCCAAATTGTTTTTGTATTTGGAACCATGGTGTCAAAAAAAACGCAACAATGTGTCTTTAAAATAAAAACACAAATTGAAAAAAAAAACAACACGTGCAGTTCAGAATAATAAGCTGAAACAATTTTTAATACATTGTGCATTCTCAAGCATAAAAATAAAGTATTATTGCAAAAAATAATGCATTTAAATGTATTTTGTTTGCTTAGTAATCACAAGAATTAAAATTTCACAAAAATAAAATGTTTTTCACAATTTTACACTTTTTTAATTCAAAATGGCGCGCACTAACCATAAGTATGTAAACAAACACAAGGAACCAACATAAATAACTTTTGACACTAGGGTTCCAAATGGGGTAAACAGCTGACAAACATATGGGCCAACGAGTTTACCTTGTGTAAATATACCTTGTTTTATTTTCTATTTTAAAATTAAGTCTCACACACTCTCAGAAATATTTTTTCATATTTCTTTGTGCGTGTGTAAATGCAACTTTAAAACTTAAATGAGAAAAACGTAGACAAGAAACACTTAATAATCAAAAAAAAAAAAAAAATATATAAAAATCTATTTTACTAACCAACCCGTATAATCGCATTAATTTTGTTGCAGTACCCCACATTGATGTTGGGTGGATTGATAAATTTATAGACTTTATATTAAAATATTAAAAAAAATTAAATTTAAAATTTTTAAAATATCTTATGCCAAGAATTCGAAGTCTTATACTAAGATTTTCAAGCAATATGCTAATAAATGTATATAATTTTAAGCAATATGCTTAAAAAAGTATATATTTTAAAGTCTTATACACAAATATTTTCAGATCATATAATAAAATTTAGTATATCGGACTATAATAATAAGTTTCTTTAATGTGAACATATCTTATACCAATAATCCAAAGTCTTATACTAAGATTTTTAAGCAATATGCTAGAAAAATTTATATAATTTTAAGTGTAATACCCAAATTTTTTTAGATCATATATTAAAAATTTATTATCTAATGGCCATTTTCTCAATGTATCGACAAACTGTCTGTTACTTAATGTCAACATAAATTAATTGGACCGATAAACTGTCCGTTAACGATTTTGGGTTTCGCAATACACCGGCAAAAACATTGTTTTCAGCTGGCAACGCCACTCAAAATACATGTAAAAGTTGGGAGTCAGCTGATTGAATTTATCTGTACGGCAAATAAAAGGAAAATAAATAATTGGCAGATGAGTGCCGGTTAGCTTTGCGATAAAATCGAAGCAAATGAGACATTGAGAAAACTAAATTTCTTTAATGTGCAGTTTTTCGTTGGGAAAAAAGATAATCGCCTAATGAGAAAATGGCCATTATAGACTTTTAAGGCCCGTTTTCACAACTTACCGATAGCTAAAGGTTGGATTTTATCGGCCGTATAAAAAGTGTTCCATTATTGCAACTTTACTTTAACCTACCAGGTAGAATGAACCTTAATTTACTTTATCGCTCACTTTTGGTTAAAGTAAAGTTTAAATAATGGAACTCTTTTTATAAGGCCGGTTAAAGTATGTATACCTTTAGCTATCGGTAAGTTGTGAAAACGGGCCTTAGTCTTATAAGTCTTATTTTATGGATACTATAAACAGTGATGCAAAATTTTTCCTTTTCGGGCAAGTTTAAGGCATTTTTTAATTACCTAAAGTTCGAAAAAAAACTTAAAAATGCCTAACTTCAACTCTTTATTTCTATCCCCTTCACCATTTCGTCTGTAATTTCTACAATATTGATCTTAAACCCAATAAAGTCTATATGTATGTATGTATATCTTGGGTCCTTATTTGTAGAGAAGTTGATTTAACTATGTTGGTCGGTCTGTTGAAAGGGGTTTCCCGAGGACCCCAAACATAACGGGAACTAGATTGTTATATATTTCTGTCACATATGCTCCGTTGAATTGACTATTGAAATTCTGCCAGATTGGTCCATAAATGACTGAGATATGAGCGAAAAACCACAAATGTCTCTCATTTTGGTCCTAAATTTCCGTATGACGTGCTAAATTCCCAATTTTTCATACTTGATAAATACACTGAAATTTATTGTTTAGGGAAAGCTACCTTCTATGCGCCTTTCACTGGTTGCTTAGGCCAGATCATTAGTTAGTAAAATTCCTTGCTAATGCTTTTTCCTTTCAGCAAAAATATTTCCACTCTTTCAATTTATAAAAAAAATACACGCAATTTTCATTTGCCATACAATTATCTGACAATTGTGTGAACTGACAATTTTTGTTGGGAATTTAATTTATTGTCAGACAATTGTCTGCCAATGAAATTATATGGTTTTCTTACAGCCGTTTGATTTGAAAATTTTTTATTGGTGACAATTTTTCTTTGGCAGTATATTTTAAGAACATTGCCAAAATTCAATTCGTAACAATTCATTTATATATGTGTCATCTAATGCTGACATTGAATTCCACGAATTTATTTTAAAAATAAATAAGAAATAAAATATCGTTGAATAAATGCAAAATCCTGAAGGCCCAACTATAATATGCTTAAGTTGGCTTAAGCAATTGTGCAAATACATGTGATTCGTATGTGTCGAACCATCTTGAATTTAAGAAAACTTTTTGTTAAATTTTATGAAACTCTATATAATTTTTATAGTTCTCTATATACAGGCTTTCAAGGTCATTAATTTAATGTAAATAAAAGATTATTTATTTCATTATCAATAAAACCCAACGTTTCGTTGGTATTCTTTCCAACTTCTTCAGGGATTGAGTTTTATTAAAATCTGGCAACATTGTAAAAATACAAAGTAAAAAAGTAGTCAATAATAACAATAATTATAATCTTAATTTTTGACAAATTAACTTGCAATAATCTTTTTCGTCAGTTTACATCATTTATAAAATATATCACAGTATTTTGTATATGAAACTGTCATTTGCTTAAGCAAAGCACAAAACAGATCGCACTTTCCGTTTTTTTAAATGCTTTTTTAAATGTTTTTGTTAATTTTTAACAGTAGCTTAAGCCAGCTTATGCATATTATAGTTGAGCCTTAAGTCATATTAAAAAAAAAAAACAAGTAAAAGTTCTATATTCGACTATGCTAAGTCTCTTGTACCCTTCACCGTGATGCGATAAGCACAGAAAGTTACATAAATAGCGGACTTTAGCTATAAATAAATATATTTTGTGCCACACCCACTTCTCCAATACCGTTCACATTTTGTTGGGTGTTGTTCCCAAGATGTACAAAAAAATAAGGAATTTTTGGGTAAAAATTAGAGGCACTCGTCGCATTTTGCTCATATCTCAGTCATTTATGGACCGATTTGGCTTAATTTCAATAGCAAATTTTAAAGAAGTAAATTTTCTGGGGTCTTCGAAAACTCCCATTTCAACAGACACACGGACCGACAACCTGGCGGACGGACAGACAGACTTCGTTAAATCAACTGCCCTACTTACGTATAAGGATCCAGAATATATACTTTAAGGGGTCTTAGTGAAGAATTTAGAAATTCAAACGAAACGACAAAGTTACATAAAAAACGAACTGATATACCTGTGGTGAAGGTATAAAAAAGTAGAATCAAAATTTCTTTTTTCCATCTAATACAAACTACATTGTAATAATCATCATACATTTCCAACTGGGTTATTGTTTTTATGAAAATGAATGTATTTACAATACAAGTTTTTATGTATCCATCTATAAGTTTGACTGCATTCATGTAATGGTTGGTTAAGGCGATAAGATACACTTTGTAATTTTTCCACAACAACATGAAAAACAAGAGGGAGAACAACAACGGCAATATGATTAATAACGAAATAACAACAAAAAGTCCCACCATCGAACTGTTGCTTAAACTATATGAGACAGACCAACAAAACAACCTGCAACACTTTAGACACGTTCTCTCTCTTTAACTCACCATTCACCCGGGACACGTACGTGAGAACGTGATAAAAATTCATTTATGTGTTAGAAATTAAGAGCGTGACTAAGAGAACAATAGCAAGAAAAGAAGAGAGTGATAATTTATAGAAAACTAGAGATACTATTTAGCCTAAGATAAACACGCTAAAGAAAAAAGATTTTCAGAAATATCATTTAGTGTTTAATTCGCTACTGATCGCATCGGGCTGAGTGAACGATATTAAAAAGAATTTTAGAAGAAAAAATAAACGAGAAAATAAAAACGAATTATTTAAAAATTAAGAAAGAAAAAAATATGAGTAATAAATTAAGTGCGTTTGTTGTACGAACGAATAGACTGAAATTGAAATGAAATAGTAAAAGAAAAATAAGTGAGCTAAAATTGTGTTTCTCAATAAGAAATTATTGATTGAATCAATTAATTGTTGTTTTGAATACAAAACAAATATGGTTTTTTTAAGTTTGTAGTGAGAGGTTAAAATTTCAAATAACAAAAAAAAGTGACGTTACGTTTTATATCGTTAATTACAAAAAAAAAAAATAATAATAAATGGCTAAAACGCTAATTACCTTAATACAATAACAAACAAATAAAAAAAATTTAAAAATAAAAAATATTTCAAAATGTTTATTTAAAAATAAAACCAAAGAAAATAAACTATAACAACAAAAATTATTATCATCCATTCATTCAGTCATAATTTCATAATATCTTTTTTTTAATACAAAACAAACAACAAGAAAATTAAAAAAAAAAAAAAATGTTTGATAAAAATATGATCCGTCCTCAGAACCCCACAAAAACATCATCTACAGCAATTTCCTTAGCCAGTTTTACACAAACAACAACTGCATCTTCAGCTAGAGCAACAAGAAGCACAATATGGGTCATTGTCCAGCTTTGTTTTGTTGTAATACAAATCTTGGCGTCTTTAGTTGCCCCCGCCAACTGTGATAAACAAATACCAACATTATCATTGTCGACTTCGACTTTGCCTTCTTCTTCGCCATCCACTCACTACATTCGTTCCCATAATGGCGATAAACTATTGCATCGTGTTACCCGTTTAACCAAACTCGATCAAAATGCTTTGCTCGATCACAGCTCGATCACCAACAGCAGTGGCAATGGCAGTGGTGGCGGTGGCGGCAGTGGGGATCGTTTACAAAAGACTGCCGGTTATATGGCCTCCTATGGTTTACGTACCCGTTTTCAGCCACAAAAATTCTATTCGAAAAAGGAACGAACTTCAGCGACCAATGCCAAAAAGGGCAATTTGGTCAGTTTGAATCTAGTCACTGAGCCGCCAAAAGATATTTGTAATGGTTATTGCAATTGCGAGCGTAAAAATGCTTTTATAACGGTGACATGCGATTATCAAAAGAATTCAAGGGTGAGTTAAACTGAAGTTATTTGTATTTTCGAAAATAATATTTGGGAATTGAAGGTATATACTTCTTCACATATATGTATTTCGTTACCTAAAACGTAAAACGCCCTAACTAACAACAAATTGAAAATCGATTTCATACTTTGATAAAAATACATCGGAATTTATAAAAGAGTTGCTTTTGAATTTTTTGTTAGTTAGGGCTTTAACGTTACTGACAAACTGAATGATTCATTATCGCACAGCCTTAACGCCTGAAGCCAAAAAGTGTAATTTTGGGCCGCAGGTTGGTCTCTCGCCAAATCAATCCACTAAGAAGGGAAATAGGGGGTAAAAACGTAGTAATTCGCTTATATCTCATAAACTTAAACAGAAAGAAAAAAAAGGCTGTAGGAAAAATCGCCCAAAGAAAAATGGCCCAAAAAAATAAATGAAAAATCGCCCAAAAAAAATCCATGTAAAATTGGGCCTGAATTCATATGAAAAGTGACCCAAAATTGTTGGGCTATTTTTCGTTACAATTGGGTGATTTTTCGTTTTTTTAATTTGGTGATTTTTCATTATGAAAAATCACCCAAAAATATTATATGAAAAAAAGCCCATTTTTTCGGGCATACTATTTGTCTAAATCATTCATTATTACTATACGACGAATTCCTTACTGTTATTTATAAAAATAACGGGACATATTGCAAAAAGGTGGCATGTCATAACGTCCAGTGTCATAGTGTCCGTGGACAAACTCGAAAGCATAGCCGGCCTATGGCCGGGCGCGAGGATTTTCTCCTCTTTGATAAAAACAAGTACCGGCTTCGCTAACTAAAGCTTCTCTGCACAGCCGGCTTTCGGCCGGGGGCAAGGATTTTCTTCTCTTTGGTATAACAAATACTGGCTTCGCTAACTAAAGCTTCTCTGCGAAGTCGGCCTTCGTTCGGAAACAAAGCAGATTTTAGAAGCTTTACTTAGCGATACCGGTACTTGTTATACCATTAAAGAAAAAATCCTTGCGCCCGCCCAAAGGCCGTCTGCGCAGAGAAGCTTTAGTTAGCGAAGCCGGTCTTTGTTATATCATAGAGGAGAAAATCCTTGCGCCCGGCCGAAGGCCGGCTATGCAGAGAAGCTTTAGTTAGCGAAGCCGGTTTTTGTTATACCATAGAGTAGAAAATCCTTGCGCCCGGCCGAAGGTCGGCTATGTCGAGACGCTTAAGTAAGCGCTGCCGGTATTTGTTACAACATAGGGGAGAAAATCCTTGCGCCCAAAAGTGTTTTCGTTATATGTTTAATATATGCAACCAGAGAAAAAACAACAAAACCATTTTTAAAAAAATGTTGACCATATTATGTTTAAGTTAACCAAATCATTGTCACCGACAACCACATTATGGTAAAATAAGTTTCTTTAAAAATAGTTTTGTTGGTTGTGACCAAAATAAAACATGTTTTTCTCTTACATTTGTAAGTTACTAAATTTATATGAATAATAAACACTGTTTTGCGAATTGGGTAATTTTTTTTTGGGAAAAAATTAGTTTTTTTGTTTTTGGGTCATTTTTCATTTCTATTTTGGGCAAAATTTCATATTTAACTTTTTGGGTAATTTTTCATGTTCTTTTGGGCGATTCTTCATTTGGGCGATTTTTCTTTGGGCGATATTTCCGGCTGTAGGAAATATCGCCCAAAGAAAAATGGCCCAAAAAAAAAAATGAAAAATCGCCCAAATGAAGAATCGCCCAAAAGAACATCAAAAATGACCCAAAAAGTTATATATGAAATTTTGCCCAACAAAAACGAAAAAGGGCCCAAAAAAATGAAAAATGACCCAAAAAGCAAAAACGAATTTTTCCGAAAAAAAATTAAAAATTACCCAATTTGCAAAAAAGTGGTTATTATTCATATAAATTTAGTTCCATACAAGTGTAAGTTTTATGTAAAAAATTTCCTTCTATCTTCAACAGCTGCTCGGCAGTAAGGACAGTAATACCGGCTGCGCAAACTTCACTAAGCTTCTCTGCATAGCCGGCCTTCGGCCGTGCGCAAGGATTTTCTCCTCTATGGTATAGCAAACACCGGCTTCGCTAACTAAAGCTTCTCTGTATAGCCGGCCTTCGGCCGGGCGCAAGGATTTTCTCCTCTATGGTGGAACAAGTACCGGTTTCGCTAAGTAAAGCTTCTAAAATCTGCCTTGTTTTCGAACGAAGGCCATATACGCAGAGAAGCTTTAGTTAGCGAAGCCGGTGTTTGTTATACCATAGAGGGGAAATCCTTGCGCCCGGCCGAAGGCCGGCTATACAGAGAAGCTTTAGTTAGCGAAGCCGGTGTTTGTTATACCATAGAGGAGAAAATCCATGCGCCCGGCCGAAGGCCGGCTTTGCAGAGAAGCTTTAGTTAGCGCAGCCGGTATATATTATATCCTTGAGGAGAAAATCCTTGCGCCCAAAAGTGTTTTCGTTATATATTTAATATAAACACCCAGAGAAAAAACAACAAACTTATTTTTAAATAAATTACAATTATATTAAATAAAGATGGCCCGAAAAAATGGGCTATTTTTCATATAATATTTTTGGGTGATTTTTCGTTATGAAAAATTTAAAAAACGAAAAATCACCCAATAATAACGAAAAAAAGCCCAAAAATGTTGGGTCACTTTTCATATAAATTAAGGCCCAATTTTACATGGAATTTTTTGGGTGATTTTTAATTTTTTTTTTTTTTTGCCATTTTTCTTTGGGCGATATTTCCTACAGCCGAAAAAAAATTTAATACTTATCGTTGTTCATTAAAAAAAATAAGCGGCAGCTGCCTGGCACTTTATTGTAACTCTGCCCTTTTTGGGGAGTTAACGGGTAAAACCTGTAATTTGGTTCTTTTTTGTCAACCCATCTAAACCAAACTTTAAACCAATAAACATAAAAATAAATATTATACGACAGTCTTTACCTATATAAACAAATGAAATATGAATTTGGTACTTTTTCAAAACTCGAACGTTAAAGGAGTAAAAATCGTACCTTTTTCTGTTACTCTTTTACAGAATATTTTTCTTATTTCATTGACAGATACGTAGTAAATTATGTGCCCCCACTACAATATTGCAATTTTTGATACTTTAATGGGGAGAAAAAAGTATTAAAAAAGGTGAAATAAGAAAAATTTAATTGCTTTCTTGTACTTTTCAATCGTATATGTGGATCGTTTTGAACTTTCTATAATATTGAAGTTATAAGTCTATAGAAACACTTAAAATTTAGGTGCAGAGTCCTGGGTGAGTAGGTGAGAACCCATAAGATGAAAAATGTTGGTACTTTTTTATTAAAACCTAGAAATACAATCTTTGGAGACTCTGACGAAGTAGCGGTTGAAATGCTAGTTAACATATAAAGTAGAAATACGACACAACGGTATTTGAAGATCTTTAAAAAAAATGTAAAGTCTTAAGCCAGAAGATCTATTTAGTACTTAATTGCAGTTTCTTTCAAGTCGTAAACTAAAACGGCAAAGTCAATTCTCCTAATCTATTTCTAAGGTTTAATTTAGCTTAAGTTCAGTCTTATACTAGGACTTTTCAGATTAATAATGCGATATTTTGGTCTTATACTAAGACTTGGTAGTCTCTTATACTAAGACTTAATAGTATCTTATACTAAGACTTGATAGTTTCTTATACTAAGACTTTGTAGTCTCTAATACTAAAACTTGATAGTCTCTTACACTAAGACTTGGTAGTCTCTAATACTAAGATTTTTTAGTCTTGGACTTGACCTTTTAAGACTTATATTCAGACTTTTCAATATTATACTAAAAAATTAAAATCTTCTAATAAAACTTTGCAGCCTCTTGATATGTTTTATGTTTAATACTAAGTTTTTTAGTCTTAGACTAATACTTTTCAGTCTTATACTATGACGTTTTTTTATCTTTTTCTAAAGCTTTTTGGTCTTATACTCGTAGCAAAAATTTAATGTTTTATGTTTAATACCAAGTTTTTTAGTCTGAGGCTGATGCTTTTAAGTCTTAGACTAATACTTGTCAGTCTTATACTATGACTTTTTAATCTTTTTCTAGAGCTTTTAAGTCTTATACTCATAGCAATAATATAATGTTTTATGTTTAATAGCAAGTTTTTTAGCCTGGGGCTAATTCTTTATAGTCTTAGACTAATACTTGTCAGTATTATACTATGACTTTTTTATCTTTTTCTAAAGCTTTTTAGTCTTATACTCATATCAAAAATTTAATGTTTTATGTTTAATAGCAAGTTTTTTAGTCTGGGGCTAATTCTTTTTAGTCTTAGACTAATACTTGTCAGTCTTATACTATGACTTTTTAATCGTTTGCTAGAGCTTTTTCGTCTTATACTCATAGCAAAAATTTAATGTTTTATGTTTAATACCACGTTCTTTAGTCTGAGGCTGATACTTTAAAATCTTAGACTAATACTTGTCAGTCTTATACTATGACTCTTTAATCTTTAAGCTTTTAAGTCTTATACTCGTAGCAAAAATGTAATGTTTTATGTTTAATAGCAAGTTTTTTAGTCTGGGGCTAATTCTTTTAAGTCTTAGACTAACACTTGTCAGTCTTATACTATGACTTTTTAATCTTTTTCTATAGCTTTTTAGTCTTATACTCATAGCAAAAATGTAATGTTTTATGTTAAATAGCAAGTTTTTTAGTCTGAGGCTGATACTTTTAAGTCTTAGACTAATACTTGTTAGTCTTATACTATGACTTTTTAATCTTTTTCTAAAGCTTTTTAGGGCCATTTTCACAACTTACCGATAGCTAAAGGTAGGATTTTATCGGCCGTATAAAAAGTGTTTCATTATTACAACTTTGCTTTAAACTACCAGGTAGGATAAACCTTAATTTATTTTATCGCTCACTTTAGGTGAAAGTAACTTTTTAATAATGGAACACTTTTTATAAGGCTGGTTAAAGTCTCCTTTAAGCTATCGGTAAGTTGTGAAAACGGGCCTTAGTCTTATACTCGTTACAAAAATGTATGGTCTTCTACTTACATTATTAAGTATTATAACGGGAGAATATCAAGTCTTGTACTAAGAATTTCAAGTTCTCTTCTTACAATTTTCTGGCAAATACCAACGGTCTTATTTATAAAAAATAAAACTGAATTATAAAAGGTTTATGAAAAGGGTTTTTTTATGAAAATTTGTTTAATAACCCCTTTATTAACCTGTTCTTTTTTTTTAACAAGGCACTAAGTCTTTAGAAAAAAAACTTATATTAAGACTACATAGTCTTATACAAAAACAACCAAGACCAAGACTCTTACGGCTAAGAGTTGCTTATGGCTATGGCAAAAAACCAAAATTCAAGTGATTTTTTATGGTTATGGCAATAATAAATACAGTGTTGCCCATAAGGTTGGTTCAGACAACTGTTTTAAATGGTTATGTCACGTCAATTTAATCTTTACCCATTGCCCATTATCATTCTAACGGCCAATTTCACTAAGTTTAGTTAAAACTTACTTTTACTTTAATTGATGGTTAATTATAACTGAAATTGGTCAAATCGATCGTATATTTTGAATGGATTAATTAAAGATTTTTAGTTAAGTTATAGTTATTCTCAATTCCCAATGAAAGTTTTTTTTGTTTTTTTTTTATAGCAACAAAAAAGCTGAATCGTAATTCAAATAAATCTTTATCTAAAAAATAAAAAAAAGTATAATTTAATGCATTAGTATTTTAGTTATTGGTGTTATAAATCTTGCAAATTGTTTTAGATAAAAAAATCATTATTGCATGCAATAGTTGCATTTTAATTTAAAGCTCGTAACAGTTGTTTTTTCGTAATTAATGTTAATTATTTAATTTAATTAATTCACAGTACACAGATTTTTATAAAAAAAAAAAAAAAAAACAGCCACAAAAAATCTGTGTTTTGGCGCATGAGGAAAATAAAATGGAAAATAAATAGAAAGATTTAAAAAAATGGAATTCTTAATATTGTTAAAGTGTAAAACAAGAAAGAAAGTATAGTCAGTCAAGTTTGCTCAAATAATACCCTACGCCAGAACGGTGTTTGCAGATTCATTTTTAATTGGGTCACATGGGGAATCATGGACCCTTCAAAACAAAATTATGTTTTGGGGTTAATATTTATATAAGAGTTCTTTGTGCCGCAAAATTATATTGATAACTATATCTGTGAGATATTTGTTCGTCTTAAAATAATTTAAGGAAAGGCCATGACAGAGTATAGAAGTTATTATTTTTATTAAAACTAAAATTTTTAAAGAAGTGGGATTAAAAACTATTTATTTTCGGGAGTGGTTTTTGTATAAGAGCTATTGTCAAATGTAGACTCATTCGAATAAAATTTGGTACAGTATATATATCGTCGTTCCCAAGTTATTGTGTTCTATACCGCAAAATATAAAAAATTTAGATAAGATTGATTTTTAGGTAAACTTTTAGAGATCTGTCGATCTGTGTCATCGGTTTGCTCGTATCATTTATAGTTTTCGAAATATGAGACATTGACTTTGTGCTATACAACACTTCAGTGAGAAGCTTCGTAACCTATTGTGTTCTATGTGCAAAAAATGGTGCATATAGAACAAAAACGAAGCAAGAATACTAAATAAAAAAAATAATTTTTTATTTTGTTCTATATAAAAGTGTAAATGAAGTTTGTAGTAATTTGGAACTTTATGCATTGTCTGTTTTCGTTTTATTTCCTTTTGTGACTTCACATTTATTTTCTTTTTATGATTTCACATTGCTCTTGGCAAATAAAATGAACATTCCACATCGTTATCGACGTTTACAGGTATTTTTAAAAAAGAATTCAACCTCGGATTTTTTGTGCCAAAAACAAGATCAGCGCGATCGTTGTGTTTTGTTCCAAAAGAACAAACAAAATATTACTTTGGATGAAAAGTTCAAAAAAAGTTTTAAAGAACATTGCCGTGAAAAATAAATTGCAAGTCGAGCGTGAAAAAGACAGAGCCATTAAATCCAAAGACACCATAGTAATTTGTTTCGACTTACAAAGTGTTTTTACATTACCGAAGGGGCATTCATCTATTTATTATTATAAGAGAAAACTTTCCGTTTTCAATATGACGGCAACAGTCTTTGCGCAAAACAAAAAAGAATCGAACATAACTTACTGCGCTATTTGGAACGAGCTACAAAGCCGTCGTTCAGGCAATGACAAAGCCAGCGTTGTGGGAAATATTTTACAGCAAATAGTTAAGGATTTTAAGAATGTTAAACATTTCATTTTGTGGAGCGACTCCTGCGTGCCTCAAAATACAAATCAGATTTTCTCAACTGCCCTTCTGCAATTCACGCACAACCATAAAAACCTTCAATCAATCACCCAAAAATTTTCTGAGCCGGGTCATTCTCAAATTCAGGAAGTGGATACCGTGCATAGTGCAATTGACCGACATTTTAAATTACGAGAAATTCACGGCCCTTTAGATTAAGTTGAACTATGAACTAATGTCATCTGAAGACTTTCATGTGTATTCAGTAAAATCAAAAAAACTTGATTTTCAAAATGTCCCTTTTGCATGTATTAAATCGTTGCAATATAAAAACAATAAGCTATTCACAATATTATACAAAACATCGTTGTGCCAAAAAGAATATATGAAAATCAGTATTAAAAAAAGATCGGAAATGGGTTTTTTCAACTCAAAACAATTTATTTGATGAACATCTTCAGAATTCAGCTACTAAAAAGATATCATCGGAAAAAATTAATGATGTGAGAAGTTTATATAATTTTTTATCGTTAAATGCTGTGGCATACTTATAAGATTTAGTTTAAAATGAAGTTAATATTATATGAAATAAAGTTTTTGTTGTGTGAAAACACATTGCTTTTCATTTCTCACAATTCTTTTTTACATATTGTTCTATATGCTATAAAACAATAAGAGATTCGTTAATAAGTGCATATAGAACAAAGGTTATTTTTTTAAAACGCTTATTACTCTTAGAAGCTTTTCCAAGGGCGGAAATTTTTTTTACCAAAAAAATCAGAAACTGTAGAAGTTTCCTTGGTAAAAAGGTTGCGACAACTTTTTCGGTTCAGTTTTTTGTAACTAACAACTAAACTTTAACAGCGATTTACCAAAAAAACATTTTTGTCATATAGAACACAATAACTTACGAACGACGATATATTATATTTTTGAGTTAAGCTTAATCTAAATAACAACATAATAAGTTGGTCTATGGGCTCAAAGACTATATTCCGGAAAAAAGTTTGTATGTAAAAGAATGAACCAATTCCCACCACTTTTAATAAAATTATCTCCAAAATTCCAATCTGTACTTTCCATAAAAAGTTTCCATGGACAGGCAACTAGGCAGGCGGACAAACAGCATTAGTTTAACTCATTATAAAGTTATTCTTAAGGCCCAACCATAATGTGCTTAAGTTGGCTTAATCAAATGTGCGAATACATGCAAATGATATGAGGCAAACCATATTGAACTTAAGGAAACTTTTTGCTAAGTTTAACGAAACTGTCATTTGCTTAAGCAAGGTGCGAATCTAATCGCACATTCCGTACGGAATCAAATGTTTTTTTATTTGGTTTTTGTTTTAAGTACATTTGAGAGAGTTTTTGATAGTTTTTGACAGTAGGTTAAGCAAGTCTATGCATATTATGGTTGAGCCTTAAGTCGGTCGATATACCAAAATGTCGGTCTAGAAAAGAGATATGCAAAACTCTTCTCTGCAAAACTTTTTCTCTTTTTTTTCACACAATACGTGTGCTCAAATATTAAACAAAACTAGTCAGCATTGCTTGAGGATTCGCACAGGAAGGTTAGGTTGTCGCTGGTTGCTGCATTCAATGTTGCCATTTTTTTCTTTTATAAAACGAATCACGGATCAAAGAGGCTTGCAAGCCCCAATTTAGGAACCGTTTTACTTTTTATTTAACTGATTTTTTAGAGAATTGTTTACCAATTTAGTGTTACAATCAGTGTTTGAAAAAAAAAACAGTACATTATTTAGCGTTCGGCTCACACACCCAGCAACGAAATCTATTTTTTTAGTGTTTGTGTAGATGAACACAACTGTTAATACCGTTCGTAACTATTTTCAAGAAAGAGCCGAACATTAAATAGTGTTCTGTTCTTCGTTAAAAAACAAAACAATTGTAGTAATACTGTAGACAAACATTAAATTTTAATGTTTTATAGTGTTTCTATTTTTACATTGATAAAGAAATAAACACACACAAAAAATTTTAGCAACGACAGCAGCACGAACGGCTTGTGTGTGTATTGTGTATATGTGTAAGCGAACAAAATGAAGTTTGTGGATTAAAAAAACCGAATGAAAGATAACAAACAGGAAAACGTTATTTTTTAATGATTTTCTACACAAACACTATAATCGTTTGTGTTTTCAACAAATCTACCAAACCGAACACTAAGGAGCGATATATTTTGTTTATTTTCGAACACTGATTGCAATAAACTTCTTTTGGCAACACTGCTAACAGTGATCTCTAACGACCTCGGGTCGGGAAGCAATATTTTTATGTGTTACACAGAAAAAAATAAAAATTGATTTCAATTAAAAAATTTGTGATATTAATTTAAAATATAGTTGAATTTGCACCAGTAGACAAATTAATAGCATTAATTAAGGAATTAAAAATTGTTTGATATAACCAACATTTGCTGCAATAGTTTTGATGGGGCCTAATTCTGGCAGTCGTGATCGAATACTTTCTCGATTCAAATCGAATAATTTTTTCAGTGTTGTAAAGCATTAATTTTTTATTTGTTTTTACTTCGAGCCAACACTCAGTGGATACCCCCTACTAGTGCAATGCATTGTGTTGCAATTAGGAAAATAGGTTATGGGGAGAAGGAAAGAGGGAGTAGTATTTGTGGACACTTAATTTGAATTTTTCAAAATTGTAGCCGACTGAGAAGACTTTTGCCGGGAGTCTAGTCCACATACGGCCAGTTCGACCAAGAAACGATTTTCTTTGTAATGCGTTGTGCGATACATTGGACAATCGACAACAAACGGATGTGATCTGCTGGAAAGGCGAGTACTACGGGCATGCACCCGCGTCTCAGGGATGAGTTCGCCCATCTCTGCTGAACATCTTCCGTGGTTATATCAATAGAACAATGCCGCACAACCCACATTCCGACGATGCTCCAAAGAGTCAATAGAGCTGGATACCCTACTGTCATTGATGAGCTTCAACGCTCTCCTTTGCACCCGATCCAGAAGTTTCAAGATAGACCTTGAAGCACCTGCCCAGATATGGAAGCTGTATTCCATTTTCGGTCGGATATAGGCGATATAAATAGTGAAGAAATCAGACGGAGTGAAGTAGTTCTTGCACCGTTTTAAGAAACCAAGACACTTGAATGCATCTTTCGACACTTGAAAGACATGTTGGTTCCAACGAACATCACATTGAATATTCATGCCCAGAACACCAAGAGTGTCTGATTTCTCAATAGCTATACCTCCCATGCATACAGATGACGCTGACTCCACAAGACGTCTGTGGGTCAACATGCAACATTGAGTCTTACGAGCATTAAAATCGACCCTATTCGCAAGACCCCATTTGGAGAATGTCGTAAGGTCAAGATTGAGTGCGTCATTCATATTCCCTCTCATAGCTTCAACCTCAGTAAGGCTTGGTCTATGATCAAAGGAAAATGAATGACAAATTTGAGTTTCACAATACTGAAAAAATAATTTCGATTCGTTCAGTATCGACTGAATGAATTAGAAATAAAATTGCTTTTGAATCGAGAAAGTACTCCTTCACGACTGCCAGAATTAGGCCCCTGATTTTATTTTTGAATAATGATTTAATTAAAAAAAAAATTGGCGAACATTTTTTCTGTATACAAACACCAGCCCAAACTCATAATACGCTCTTCAACTAATAACGGTATTATTAGAAATAGATATAAAAGAAATGTTTATCATTGAAACTTTAATTGATATTTCTGTACACTGAAAGAAAAATGCTTCATATATTTAATGAATCATTTTCATAAAAATATTTTCCTTGGGTAAATGAAAATTTTCATTGTCTAAATGGAATTTCATGGTTATAATGAAGTATTTTCGTTAAAATCGCTGCATTAGATTTCGTAATTACGTTAAAAATTTTCATTGGATATATGAAAACTTAAGGTTGTCCAAGTTAAACAAAAAATTTTAATTGGGAACATAAAAAAACAACATACAAACATAACTATATTCATAAACTAATACAAAATTATAGTTTCCTTAAAAAAATGTTTAATTGTTAATTAAAAAATGTAAGATTTAACAATTTCATACATCTAATGTTATATGTATGCCATTAAGTTTATGAAATCAAAAATTTTTTTTATAAAAGCAACATATTTCAATAATTGCCTTCATAAATTAAAATTTTCATTTTGATAATAAAAATGTCATTATAGTAATGAAACAAAAATTTTCAATCCACTTTCAATCAACGTTGTTATTGTTGTATTGGACAATTTAATCTCATATTTACGCTCTTAATTGAGTACAAAACAAGTTATTTTTATCCAAAAACCACACTGCCTCTTTAGGCTAGCTGGTAGTGAGCTAGTCTATCAGCACTGAGGTTGCGCGATCGATTCCCGCCAGAGACAGAAAAAAAATAAAATTAAATAAGAAAAATTAAAAAAAAAAAATAATTTAAAAAAACTAAAAAAAAAAATTTTTTTACTTTATTGAAAGTATTCAACCAATGAATAATATTCATAGATCTTATGTAATGTTTCATTAAATCCTTTTCATGAAACAGGTTTCATTGATCCAACGAAGCGCTGCATAGGTTCCTTTTTAATGCAATTTTTCATGGGATTTGTGTCAAAATTCATTGGTATTGCGAAGAAAATTCTTTCAGTGTAGCAATAAGGAAAAAATGCTTAAGTAATTTTTATAATTTAAAGATTATTTTTAAAATATATATTTTATTCTAAAAAAATCATCCCTTCCCTTCGGTTATAGTTTTTATTCTTTACGTCACGGATCGTAAGTAAACTTAAGCACTTTTTACTTTTTGCCACAGATTTAGTAGTGATAATTCGCCGTAGCAAATTAATAACTTAAAAAAAAAACTTAACCTAAAAGTTTTAAGTTAAGTGATTAAAAAAACTTAATTACCCTTAAAAAGAACTAAAAAGATTCCCCTGTATTTTTTTTTTTTTTTTAATTTTCATTTAGTTTCAGAACCATAGACTTTAACATGTGCTATAGTTTGATAACTATTGGGAGCACAGCTAATTAAATTTACTTAATTGATTGTACGCTAATTTTAGAACAAAATCTTACGTTTTATAAAAAATAACAACAAATAAAATTGAATAAAAACTGTGCCACTATAATATCAACCTAATATTTATGATAATTATATTAGTCAAAGGCATATTTACTAAAAATAAATTAAAAATGAAATGACCTATTATTGATAAATCAATAGGAAATATTGAAATACTTTTTAGCTAGAAAAATAAACTTTACATAAAAATAAATTAAATTGATTCTTTCACTACAGAATACTAAAAAAAAATGTGTGAGTATCTAGAGCTATGGTCACACTAAACAAATATTTGACGCCCCACACAATCTTTTAATAACATTCTACTACGATTTCTTTTAGAAATACAGATTATTGGATCAATAAAAATCGGGAAAAAGAAAATTAATGCTTTATCAATTAAGTGGTCATGCTTTTTTCTAATTTGTTCGTCAAATATTTGTTAAGTGTGAACATATCTTTCTTTACTTTTATAAATTCGTATTCAGATTGATAGTTTAATTTATTGTTAATTATTTTAATTCATGCTTCATTCCCCTTATATAAAACAATTGAATTTTAAATCAAATAAATTCATTAACAAATGATTCATAAATACTGAAGCCATTGTAAATATGTATGTATGTATCTCAGGTGTATCGTGTTGCTTTCATTTTATTTACAAATAGAGGAAACAGTTTAAGAATTTGTGATCGGAAGTTTTGATTAAATAATACCAAAATTTCTAAAACACAAAGTTCGATAAATTTCTAAGACTTAGGTAGCAGTTAATATTTCCAAAATAATCAAATTTTTCCTAAAAATTACTGAGTTAAATTCCAATTAAATATTTCAATAACAAAAAAACAATTTGCTGTTCCAATCAGATATTTCTATATCAAAAATAATCTTGCTAAATAGCAATATAATTCTGCTGAATTGTTATTCAAGCTTTGTAATTTTTAATTTTCTTAGATAAATAAGGAAACAAAGAAGTTGGCTAAAATTTATATGGATTTAATAAAAGTTTTCGTAGCTGAAAGCAGAATAAAGTAGCTGAATTAATTATACTATACAATTTTTTTGACGTAAATTGTCTATTAATTAAATTTTATTTCAATTTTCCTATTCGAAATGAAATAAACATAACTACAATTTTTAAAATTTACTTAGCTGAATTGTAAATTTTTTAAAGCAGATAACAATAAATAAATTTTAAACAAAAAAACTTTGCTGAATAAGATTTTTGACGTCGCAAATCTATTTATTGTAACTTATTTCAAGTTTACTTAGCTAAAATAATTATTTTATATACCCGGTTGTTGAAAAACATGCAAGCTGAATTAGTTCAATTAAAAAAAAATATCCTTTACTCTACCAAAAAATAGTTCTGATGAAAAAAATACTGATTAACAAAAATAGCTAAGCAAAACAAGTCTTGAAAAAAATATCTGTTTAACTGAATAAAAAAAAGATGCAAAATTGTGTTGTTGATTTTATATGAAATACCCTAAGCTGAATGTTATTACAATAGAAGCTTGCTGAATTAAACTTTTTATTGGAAATTTTTATGTTTATGATCATTATTTATTTTTAACTAGATATCATGAATAAAACAAATTCAACTTAACTGGAACTTAGCTGAATGCCATTTTGAACTAGCTGAATTAAATTTTTGTTAAAAAAAATAGGTTTTTATCTTTTAGCATTAAAATCAATTTATTTTACTTATAATTTCTAATACTGTGTTTTATTTTGGGATTTGGTTTCAAAACCCCTAGCTGAATTTTCGAAAATCATTGCTGAATTGGCTGTTTTATAGTAAGTTTAGCTAATATTTAAGCTAGGAGTAAAATTAATTAGCTGAATTATGAAAAAACTTAGCTAAATAAATTGTTACTAAAAGAATTTAAATTATTTGTAAAACTTGTTTAGCTGAATAACATTTCAAAGTAGCTGAATTAAAATTTCTTTAAAAAAATAACTTACTTTTGGCTTCTTATGAAATTATTTAAAATATTTTTGTTTTTCGCTTCAAAGCAAGCAAATTATTTAACTTTTCTGCTTCATATTCCCATATGATAATTCGTATCACTTACAAAAAGTGTGCATAATTTATCGTTAATACATTTAACAATCGATCTAAAAATAAAGTCACTTTCATACCAATATTAAGAACCAGTCTGACAATTTTTTTTCTGTTTTAATTTTAATTTTTCAGTCACGCAAGTTTTTAAAAAAATTGTTTTTTACATTAAAGTCAAATTTTTTTTTTTTTTTTTTTTTTTTTTTTTTTGTTTATTGCTTTGTTTATATTTCACAATAAATACATTTTAGGCAAACAACACCCCACCTTACGACTCTATTTGGATGACCGACCACAAGTATGCCGCACACCGGCCACAGCAAAATCTATAAGAAATTTTACGTTTATAAACAAATCAAATAGACAACAAAAGCAAAAAATTAAAATACACGATCGACTGGTTAATAAAATAGAGCTTTTTTGTATTTCAAATTTAAAACGCCAAAAAAAAAATTTAGCAATTTCGTCAAGTTTACTTATACAAATAAGAATATTTTTAATGGTAAATCAGAAGAAAAAAATCTACCAAGGGGGATCTAAGAAGTGAGTACAGATAGATCAATAGCTGGAAAAACCTTCATTTTATAAACAAAATTCCCATAAAAATGGCTTGTAAATAATGTCGGAATTTTCGTAAATAAATTAAGCATTAAAAACAAAAGAGTTGAAAACTATTTCATCTCAAGAGGAATAGAAGGACGTTTAAAATTTCAATCAGAGATGGAAATTGGAAAAATTTTGTATTGTTAAAAAAAATTCTTACTTCTTTTTATTATAAATTGAAATTAACAGCCAGGCCCATGATGTCACACGTTTTCGCATAGAAAATTACATTTAAAACAAAATCAATTTCTAAAATTTGTTTTTGTTTTAAATGTAATTTTTTATGCGAACGTTAACGTGTGACATCGTGGGCCTGGCTGTAAATTATTATTATTTAAATTTTTTTTTTTTTTTTTCAATATAAATTTGAAAATTATAGTTTAAAACGATTTTTAAAACTCAAATTCCTTTTTTCCATCCCTGACCTGCATTGAAACACCAAGTCACGTATTTTTTCTATATATCTCTCTCTTGGGTCTATTTCATTTGGAATTTATGTTTTACATTAAATTTTCCAACATTTTTCCATTTAAAACACTTACTTGTCTTTACACAAGTGACTAAAAATAATCAACATTTTATTGGGTGTTTTTTTTTTATTTTATTTTCATTGCAAAAAAAAATTTTTCATTTCACGAGACACTTTTCTCTTCATTTACAATATTCGTTTCTATTCTTTGATCACTACAGAGTAAAGCTGGAACAGAAGCTAACAGCAAATATATTCCCTTTAAATAGTTTACAATAAAAAAAAACAAAGGACAAAACGAATGTTTCTTTACGTTTATTACGTTTATTTTTAGGCTCTGTTGTACTTACTAATTATGTGCTTTGTAAGCTTTTTTCCCAAATTTTTTTTTCAGCACTTAGTCTCTCTTCTATATAAGATTCTTTGCCTAAGCCGTACATTGTCTTTGCAACATAAAAAATCAAGTGTTTTGCAATTTTTTACACCCTCATCCACTAGTGTTGAACGATGGGTATACAAAGTTTGTTATTCAGTGTGAAACTTTTTTATTATTCATCTAAGACCCCACAAGGTACATAAACGGTGGTCCAACCAAAAGATGTTTTTTTTTTAAATAAAACAAAAAGTTTTCAGAGAAATATTTTTTATAATTGTAGAAGGACAGTTGTGTGTGAAACAAAATATCGGGCAAATGCTCGCCGCGGCTTCGGTGGCATACCTCTATCCGATGTTCCATATTTTCAATGACCCTGAGATAAAACTGAGAGTAAATGTGGTAAATGTGCCAAATTATCTCATCCTTTAGCTCTTGAATTGTTCTTGGCATAATGGCGTAGAGTTTTTCCTTTAAATATCCCCAAAGAAAGAAGTTCAATGATGTCAAAGCACATGATCGTGACGGCGAATTTATATCGAGCCCTAACAGCGAAAATAACGTAAGCGACATGATTTTCAATTTTCGTTTTTTTTAATAAATGACTTTATTGGCAACACTTGTATCATCTCCTAAAATATCATGGTCACATAATGTACCGTTACGATTTTATAGCAAAAACAATTTTAGTGTAAGCGACAAATTTCATACAAAATCAATATGAAATAAAACAAAAAAGCTCTCGCCTGTAAAATTTGATTTTTGGCGCTTACATTATTTTCGCTGTTAGGGGTCGATATAGCCTCGACGTGAGAAAACACGGCCATTGAATTTCTTGCGCGAAAGAGCCATAGTTTCGCTGGCTGTGTATCAAGTAGCACCATCCTGTTGGAATCACACCTAGTCCAAGACTATATCCTCAATTTCTGCCCACAAGAAGTCCGTAATCATCTCGCGATAGTTAACACCATTCACGGTAACTGCTTGGCCGAACTCATTTTCGAAAAAGTACGGCTCGATGACGCCTATAAACCACACCAAACGCTCACACTGTGGATGCATCGGTTTTCCAACAATCCCTCGTGGATCCTCAATTGGCCAAATGCGGCAATTATGCTGATCAAAAAAATCTCGAAGTGCACGAAATGCATTTTGATTTGCACGCCGATTTTCGTAAAAGGCTTCAACAATCTTAACTAAAACTAGAAATCCCTGGACCGAATTTCGTGGAGATTGGTCCATAATTTGCAATAGGCCCCATGCAAAGAGGTTTTCCAAAAAGTACTTTAAGACGCATAAAATAATAAAAATAAAATTTTATTATTGCATTGAAATTTGGTCTATTTTATATTTTTTAATACTATAAATCACTCTACCGAACTTTTTTATGAAAGATTCATAATTTACAATAAATCTTATATATAAAATCCCCTGCTGAATAACTATCACTTTAATACGCCTAATAGTATTTCTGAAATAAATCATGACATTTTTTTTAAATTAGGCTACGAATAATGATATGTAATGTGAAGTCAGGTTTTATTTAAGATTGGCTTTTAAGTTATAGATCCCAAGTAAAAGCCACTCCTGAAATATTTAAACTTTCGGTGGAAGGTAATAAAGATTCGGCACCGCCGAATATACCACTCTTACTTGTTTTTTCTTATTTAAATGAGTACGTGAGTACTTCTTACTTGTCTTCAATTATTTTTTTACCCCCCGAGAACAAAATGGCAACAAAAACAAATCATCAAACATTCAGACATCTAGACAACAACAAAATAATGACAAAACACAGCAACAATGTTGATGACAAACCCAAATGTATCACAAGAATACAAACAATACTTCTTACTATGGCGACAAAAGAAAAATATAGAGAAATGCAGAGTGTATGAGTATTTTATAAGCCACAATCAATAAGACCAATTGCAATATCAGCAGAGGAGATAAGGATTTAATTGATTAAAAGTTTGTATGATTAAAAGAATTTATAAAAGTGAAGTGAATTCTAAATAGCAAAATATGTTAACTGAATAGTTTGTACAGCTTAGTAAATTTACAAACAAATATTTCCTATTTAAACTAAATTATAAAATGGCTAAACTGAGTAAAGTTTTCATTTAACTGAATTGCATTGAAAGCTACCTGCGTTAATTTTTTTTGTTCGTTTTCCTTTAAATTTTCTTAGCTAAATAAATTTTTTTTTTTTTTAGTTTAACAGCAATAAAAGCCGAAGATATACATTTTTTTTTAATTTGTCTCCAAATTTTTTAGCTGAATTAAGTTTTCACTTAGCTTAATTGCAGAAAAAGTTAGTAAAACTAAGTTTTTAATATTTTCCTTAAAATTTGTTAAGTTAATTTGAGTTTGTACATAGCTGAATTGCAATAAGCCAAACTGAATTTTAAATATATGAAGTCAATTGTAATTAACTTAATTTACTTAAGTGATAGTACAGTTGCATTTCTTATTTAAAACTGACCACTAAATATATTAAAAAAAAATAAATTTAAATTTTTAAAAGAATTGCTTAGTAAAATATACATTACATGGCTGAATAATAAAATTGTTGAGCTAAATTCAATTTTAAATAAATTTTACAATTTCAATTTAGCTGAATAGCAAAATGACTTTGCTGAATTAAAAACCAAAATAGTCTAGCTAAATTTCTTATTTAAAACTGACCTCTAAATAAATAAATTTTAATGTTTTTTTAAGAATCAGTTATTTAAATAAATATAACATGGCTAAATTAAAAAAAAAAGCCGAATACATTTTTAAGTTAATTTGAATTTAGCTGAATAGCAAAATGACTTTACTGAATAAAAAACGAATTAAAAAAATTTTGATTTATCTAGCTGAATAAGAAAATTAAGCAACTGAACTGTTATACATACTCGTACAGTTTCCAATTTTTCATTTAGCTTTAATTTTCGTAAAATTAAGTTAGCCGAATTGTAGTTTAATTTAATTATTTGCAAAATTTCTAGACTGAAAAAGATTCATTAGCTAGTCATTAAATTTTATACGACATAATTTAGTTCAATAGCAAGAACTTTGCTGAATTAGATTTTTCAAAATATAACTGATAAGAATTATGAAAGTATATTTTGTTCAAAAGCAAAACAAAGGTACTTTATTAAAATTAATTTAAAAATGTTATAGCTGAATATAATAAATGATTACTAGAATAAAATTTTGAACCCTGGCTGCTGAATCGGTTAAAAAAGTTTTTAAATTTTTCAACTTTAAGTATTCAGCTTTATCATTATGTAGCTTATATAAAAGTATTTCAATAGGGTTTAACTTTCTAAAAGTTTAGATGTTCTCAAGGCGAATTCACTTTTCAGGTGTCGTTAAAAACACAGCTGAGCTTCTTTGTTTCTTATAACTAAGGGAGAGAAATGTCAAAAGTGGCTTGCGTTTCGACCACGTGAACCAGCAATAAAAGTGCAATGTTGTTTTTTTATTGTTGTACTTGTTGTAGTATTGCCGCCACTGGAAACATGAATTCATTTTTAATTTTTCATTCAATTTTAGTTTCAATTTTATTGATTTGTTATAAAAAGTACTTATTTATTAATTCCTAGTAAATGTTTTTTTTAAGTTAATTATAAAATTATAAAAAGTCTTTGTACAACGATGAATGCTTTGAAAAGATTTCATTATTTTAAAGTTTAAATTTAAATTCTCTTTTTCTCCTAAATACGCTAAACTCAAATCCATAGATAAAAAGCACTTAATATATTTTGTAAATATCAGTGTTGCCAATATGTGTGTAAATATATTGTGTGTAATTTATACTTGCATGTGTAGCCCATGTGTAACTAGTTTCATATGTTATTTTTCTTTGAGTTTAACTTTTTTATTAATTTTCGAGAGTCAAGTTTTTCTTTTCGAACATTGAGTTTTTGTCATTTCTTCAGTCTTTATCACAGTCAAATATGTTTTCAAACCCAACACAAATGTATAAAGAAATGTTACATGAAGTCTCCACGAGCAATGAGCTTGAAAATATTTATGAGCTCACCTGTCATTGTCAACACCATATGGGCAAATCCCAGAAACAGTCCTCCAACCAAAAATTTTTCAAATGAATTTTTTTTTTAATGGAATATAAGACTAGATGTATAATTTCATTTTTGTATTAAAAAAATGTATTTCAATGATCATTAATGCAATAATTTTTACCAAATCCTACCCCACTTCTGATTTCTTAATTTTATACGTGAATTTAGCATTATTTTAGGTGATTTTTGTGCTTAAAATAGCACTTACAGCAGACTTATCAAAATACAAATTTCGTTAAAAAAAAAAGTTGATATTCATTAGTTAAGAAATTAGTTTAAGAAATGCAATTCATAAAAATATAATTTGTTTTGTTAAAATAAATAAAATATAATAATAAAATACTACTCGAAAAACTGTAGCGTGCGTCACAAAGTGTTCACGGCTTTTGTCAAAAAATCACAACATTTTTTGGCTGCGAATATGTGCGTTTAGAATTCTCTTATAGTCATCTTTCTTTTAGGAACTAGATTTTGTATACCTTATCATGCCAAATTCGCTTAAAATTAGGAAAACGCACTTCAACCTTTGAAGTTACTTCCACTTTTTGTAGCGTGCGTCACAAAACTTTCTGATCAATTATTTCGCAACAAATACTTGCTAAGAAATTATGATATATGCCATTGTAAGTACATATTAATGTCAGTAAATACTATATATAAGTTGAAGCTATCTCTTTTGAAAGACCAAAAACTGTGTATATTTCAATCAGAAAACGCGTGCGAATGAGCGTTCGTCACGCAGGATTTGCCCATATGGTAATCTCCGACTGACGAGAACAAATATGCATTTGCATAAAAATCCGGGCCTTGGTAATTACATATATTGTGTGTAATTTTTACTTGCATGTGTTGCCCATGTGTAATTAGTTTCATATGTTATTTTTCTTTGAGTTTTACTTTTTTATTAACTTTCGAGAGTCAAGTTTTTCTTTTCGAACATTGAATTTTTGTCATTTCTTCAGTCTTTATCACAGTCAAACTTGTTTTCAAACCTAACAGAAATCGTCGGTTGATTATTTAATTGTTATTATTGTTAATTATTGGCTAAAAATTAAACATGGCAAAGTCAAGATAGTTGTTGATTAATTGCGATGTTGCCAGCTCTTACAAAATTCTTACATCTTATATTTTACAAGAAATTTTTAAATCTAAGGGACTTTTAAACTTGAGAACCGTTTACAGACTACATCATCAAACCGGAAATATGCCCATTTCGTTATGTTTATTACTATAACTCTTGATGTTAAGTATGTTGTTGTTGTAGCAGCGAGACATGAAGAACAGGCGTTGCTGAGTTGACAATCCTTGGTCGGTGTTTTTTTAACTCCGAGTCGTTCTGGTGCGTAAAACCGATTGTCGTGGGAACGAGTATTTTCCTATTTTTTCATATTTTAATACGGTTGTTAGAACATGTGTCTTAAAAACTCTTTTAGAACATTAAATGACGTTAACACAGCGTTTACATTCAACAGTAAGAAAATATATATAAGTTGCCAAAAAGTACTGTCTTCGTGACGTAGGCGTCGAGACAGTAATTAAGACAGTTCATTTTTAAAAATATGTCAAACGAAATGTTGTAGTGTAACTTCAGCTCAACGTGTTTTATATAAACTAAACTAAACTAAACAAATTTAAAAACAGCTCAAAATAACTATATTGTTTTAACAAAGATAACACTCAACTAAAAAATCAAAGCAGAATGTATATTTTTTTACATTTTGATTTATTTTCTTTTGCTAACAAAACTTCAGGGGCCTAATTCTGGCAGTCGTGATCGAGTACTTTCTCGATTTTATTTCTAATTTTTTCAGTCGATACTGAACGAATTGAAATTAGTTTTTCAGTATTGTGCAATTTAAATTAATGCTTTACAACACTGAAAAAATAATTCTGATTCGTTCAGTATTGACGGAAATAATTAGATATTAAATGGCTTTCGAATCGAGAAAGTACTCGATCACGACTGCCAGAATCAGGCCCCAGATTACTATTAGTAAATGTCAAATCACTGTCTAATTTTACTGTCTGCAAAATTTGCTAGACAGTAGACAAGACAATTGAAAAGGTGTGCATGTATTGCTACAGTCTTACCAGTACTGGCAAATGTAAACGCCATGTTAAGTATGACAGCAGTGATTTTGTTGTTGTTTTATTTTTCTTTTCTTTGACAACACGGTTGTCATTCGGCAAGTAAAAACATTAACATGAGACCGATACTCCACCATTAAGATATTAAAAACTTAACATGAAGTCCTCATGTCTGTTGTGGACGGGGTATAATTTTGCTTTAAATTTTTAATTTGGGACACAGTCATGAATAATTTCCGGATTCTTCATTGACAACACTGGTACATATAGATTTTTTTTATACTGAAAAATTATCGCTGCTCTTTGTTTTTCAAATTGAAATATCATTTTATTTTCGTTCGATTTTCGATAAATTTTGCGTGGAAAACAACTTGGCGCATTTGTGCTCTTTTCTTTTCAGATTTATGAGTAATGAGTAAGAGTATCTGAGAATTGTGGGGGCCAATTTAAAGTGAGGCAGGGTGGTGGTTACTCTTAAAGAAACAATATAAATTTAGAAGTGAATGTATGCGTTACATAAAGTATCTCTGTGTGTATTTTAAGATTTGTATATATAATTTGATTTAAAGTTTTTTTTTATAACAGCATCCGTTGAGGAAAAAAAACATTAAATACAAAATTTACAACAACCACAAACCCCGAAAAAAAGACAAATAAATAAATTTGTTCAATGAGGAGATTTCCTTATTGGAGTTAAGAAGACAAATTATGTATATTTTGTATGTAGTTTTTTCCGTATTACAAAGAGGAACCAAACAATTTATATTCATTATTATTGTTATTACTTCGATATAAATATATATTTTTACGTACGTTCCATATAAGAAGCCAGAGCGAGTACAATAAGAAAATAAATTTAAATTTTATTTAATTGAACCGAAGAAGGGGATGAATGTATGTTGACGATTGTGATCATGATCCGCTGCTGATGACGATGGTGCATCAAACAAACAAAACATTCAATCTCGGCAAATATTGTTTTGGAGTAGAGTTTTTTGGAAAGAAAGAAAAAATAAAAGTAAAATAGAACGAAGAAAAAGGCAAAATGTGTTTAGACAGGGCAAATTGCAATATCAGTTTCTTCTGATATGGGTAGATTTGTTATTTGGTGGTGGGTGGTGTTAATTAACACTTTAATACACATTGAACATTTATTTGGTTAAACAATTAAATTCTTTTATAATCTCCCTTAAACTTAATTGATTTAATTAATTGAAAAGTTATTTATATAAATAACATTTATATAAAATAAAGCAACCACTTGTGAAAAAAACTGGTTCCAAATTGTTTAATTTTAACACTTTAACGTTGGGCTTTTTAATTTATTTTTATTAATTGAGCTTAATTTTTTCTTGTTTTACAAGGACTCTCATTTTTTATTGCAGACTCTTGGAACCACTTCAAACACTCCGCAAAAAAGAGAGTTTATAAGTAATTATGACAAATAAACATAAACATTAACGATGAAATAAATGACATAGTTATCAGACAATTAAATAATTACGAGCAAGTCAATGTCATGTGCATAAATTTTAAGAAATGCGAATTAATGAAATAAAAGCAGAGGCCAGATCGTCACATTCGTAAACGAATGCGGTATTCGATAACGTTGAAATCAAAATTTCTTAAAAAATGGAATAGATTTTTTGCTTTGTAGTAAAATTAAAATATGATTCTTTAAAAATTGCAACAAAGAAATTAAAATAAAATAGAGGTTTATTCAGTAAATAAGTTAATTTGGAGATTCACGAGGTGTGCTATCAAGTCATCTCGATTCCTATTAATTCCATTTTCCCGCTGGGAAAATATTTGATACTTCAGTGAGGAGAAAAAAACTATCTAAAAGGGAGAAATGAAATACGGGAAATTAAATTTCTTTCTTTAATTTTTGAGAATGAGAGTGAATGAGACAGTGTTGCCATTAGGATACGAAAGATACATTTTACATTGATGATACATTGATGATTGATACATTGATGGCTTCACGTACCATGTATAATCCTGACATTTTTCGTATATTTTGAATCTGTATGCAAAATGTACTAAAACTTATTAAGACTGATCATCGTGGCCGACTAAATACTTACGGTCTAATTCATACAAATTTCTTATTTTAGCTATAATGTTTACAATAGTTATTAAACACTTACAGCCGTATTCATAATGAAAATTTGGCATAAAGTTAGCAAAAAGTTTATTCATAATACACTAACCAAACTCTGGCTAACGTTTTGCTAAACTCTTGTTAACGAGCTGCCAAACGTTTACCAACTTGTGAAAAACAGCCGTTTAATGTCAAACAATTTTGTTGGTTTTTTAATTAATTCGTTTTTTTTTTTTAATTTACTGTCTTTTACTTAATTTATTTAAATTTTAACAACCTTTTAAAATTTTTTATATGTGAAGAGAACAACAAAAAAAGGAAAACAATTAAAATGACAAATTCAGCGATGATTAATGCAAAACGTGTTGCATTTTTGAGTAATACAATGTGGCATCACAAAAATACAGAGTTGTTTTATTAAAAGTTGGCAAATGGAGAAAAGTTCGTTATGAATTAACTCTGTGCCAACAAGCTGCTAAGCTTAATCGGCATTCTGGTTAGCAGCTCGTTGTACGTAGTGTACAAACTGTGGCTAACTTTTTGTTATGAATACGCCTGTTATTGTTTTATAAACCATTAATAAAAGTTCTGATTTATAAACAATTAAATTAACAATTAAACGTTTTTATTACTTTTGCATTTTTATGTTGGCAACAGCATGTTACTTTAATTGTCATTTTTGTTAAGTGATGCATGCAACGAACAACCGATTATCTAGGTAGTGTGTTAAAAGCTAAAAAAAAATTAATTTTTGTTATGATTGTTTTTTTGATACGTATGTGCTTACAATCAATAGCTCCAATAACGCCTAAATTTTTTATTATTATTGTGAACAAACGGCAATTTTTTCACAATCATACATACTTCACTTCGACCCCAATATCGTAATGCTACCAAAACTTGCAAGTCGGCTGAGGTACCGCAGCCTTTTCTATCTAACTTAATTTCCGGCTTAACCATTTCCATAAATTTTTAACGGTATAATTGTTGAGCCGGTATCTTGCTTTGAATAGCTCCCTTGGAATTGCAAAGGGATTTCTTCTCTGCCTAAAAGTTTTGGGACGTCTTGCACTCGATATTTCGACTATAGATTCTAATTATATCCACTGTTATTTTAGCTAGTTTTTATACCCTCCACCACAATTAGTTGTGAAGAGGGTATATTAAGTTTGTCATTCCGTGTGAAACTATTTTATTATTCATCTCAGACGCTATAAAGTATATATATTCTGGGTCCTTGAGTAATTTTAAGTCGATTTAGCCTTGTCCGTCTGTCTGTCCGTCTGTCTGTCCGTCTGTCTGTCCGTCTGTCTGTCCGTCTGTCTGTCCGTCTGTCCGTCTGTTGAAAACACGCTCACTTTCGAAAAACTCAAAAGAAATAAGCAAACTTGGTGTCTAATTGCTTGTAGTTATCCTAAGCAGTTTGGGATTGAAATCCAGCAAAATCGGTTCAATAGGATCTGAGCTATGAATCAAAATGTGGAACCACCACCTAAAAAAAATTGATAATTTTGTTACAAAAACTAACATAAATGGTGGAAAAATGCACAGAATGATATAAGATTTCGCAACAGTTCGTTTTATTTAACTGGAAATCACGCTGTAAAGTTTCGTGAAGATCCGTCCATGATCTACCCTAAGCCCCATATAAGCGCTACTCCCGGAAAACAGTATAGTAAGCCTAAAACCCTAACTAACAATGCTATCATAACAAATTTTGGCACGTCACAGTTAAATAGGACTAGAAATGAAACTATTAAGTTTCGTGAAGATCGGTCTATAATTTACCATAGGCCCCATATAAAACCTACTTCCGCAAAAGAGTTGAGTACGCCTAAATCCGTAAAAAATAATGCTATCATAACAAAATTTGGTACATCAAAGTTTTTTAGAACTAAAAATAAGACTGTGAAATTTCGTGAAGATCGGTCCATAATTTACCATAGGCCCCATATAAACCTTACTCCCGGAAAACAGCTTAGCTCGCCTAAAAACGTAAAAAATAATGCTAACATAACAAAATTTGGTACATCACAGTTTTATAGAACTAGAAATGACACTGTGAAATTTGGTGAAGATCGGTGCATAACTTACCATAGGCCTCATTTAAAGCCCACTCTGGTAAAATAATTAAATACGCGGTAAACTTTCTTCCAGTTTAGCTTCATATGGCCAGAAAAAATGTTATGCAATTTTGTGATATACGGTCCATAATATACCTTAGATTCCATTTTAGCAGCCTTCTGAAATTCACTGCAAAAGCTTAAACTAATTGCACCGCTGTATTGAAATTTATGTTTTTTAATACCAGAAATCGTTCTGCAGAATTTGGAATGATTGCTTCATAGCTTACCATGGCTTTTATATAATTTGTTCTCTTGAAAATCATTTAAGTTCAGCTTAAACTGATATTCTACTCAAACTTTTTAAAATTGATTCTGATTGTCGATCAATAATTTTATATAGGTCTAAGCCGCAACAAATTTTAATGCAGATGTCTGTTTTTACAAAGATTATAATAATAAATAGACATCATACAGTTATTACTCCTAAAACATTCGAAGTGTCGGTGGAGGGTATGAAAGATTCGGCACAGCCGAATATAGCACTCTAACTTGTCTTTATGTGTATTACACTTTTCTATTAAAATAAATAAAAAGACAAAAACGTTTACTTTTTCGCGCGATTTTGAAATATCATTTTATTAAACGCTTAAAGTAGGGTAAAGGCTACTTTAAATATATCAAATTTATGAAATGTTTATTAAACGTTTAATAAGCTATTTAACTTTTATAAATACTCTTTTTTCGCCTTTTGCTTATTAATCACTTATAAAGCTGCAATTATGCGTTTATGAATTGGGCTGTTATACAATAGCGACTTTCATAATGGTGAAAGAAAACATTAAGGAAGTTTCAACATACGATTCACCTAAATCGTGGAATACAAGTAGTGCGAAGTTGTTCGGAGGAAATATGAACATCTTTTATTTTCAAGAAATTATATGAACTTTTTCGTTTTATACGACTGGAAATTTTGCTGTTAAATTTCGGGAAGATCGGTCCATAATTAACAATAAGCCGCATATAAAGCCTACTCTGGGAAATTAATTAAATGCGCCTAAAACTGTAGCAGATATAGATATTGCGGTAAATATGTTTCAACTTAGCTTAATATGGCCTGAAAATGTCATGCAATTTTGTGACATATGGTCATACTACAGAATTTTGGGATGATTGGGTCATAATTTATATGCTGATGCTGTTATTTTTTTAAATTAAATTAAATTTTTTAATTAATAATTTCTAGATAGAACTGTCGGTGGAGGGTATCAATGATTTAGCACTTTAAATTGTTTTTAAATGAATTGTCTTATATACATACTAGCTTAACCCGGTGTGCTTCGCTACCCCCATCGTTATAAAATAAAACTGAAAGTATGTATTTACAATATATATAAACAAAAATTTATTTATTAAATTATTAGCTGCTTCGTAGTAAGCGAATTCCGTGGCATTTCGTTTTATGGGGGTATTGCTCTCCCTCCGTCAACCCCGCCCATTTTTCTTTTAAAATTTACCATAAAATGGATTTTACCACGTTTGAAGACTCCAGCTATCATAGCTCTTCAGTAACGCGATAATTAATATTTGCATGTTATGGGAGGTATTGCTCCCCCTGCGCCTACCCGCTTTATTTTTATTTTCAAAAGTGTAGTACACCATTAGAATGACTTCTACAAAGTTTGAATATTCTCACTATAACAGTTCTTAAGATATGCGATATTAAACATTGGCGTCCTATGGAGGTACCACTTCGCCCGCTGCCATTTGATTTCAATTTTGGGGCTCAGAAGATCCAACTACCAAAAGTTCAACAAAATGCTTGCAGCAGCTCTTAAAATATGCGATATTTATTATTGGCATCCACGAAAAAATATGGCACCGCCCCTTTGTCCAATCACACCTATTTGAACCCTACGACACATTAATTCAGAACAGAATAGCCTTCTGTGAAAATTTGATACAATCGGTTCAGTAGTTTATTAGATATAACGTTTTTTACTTTTTCTATAAAGGGGCGGGTCCACGCCCACTTTTTTAATTAAACGTATTTCTATTCATGCCAACAACATATATACCAAATATTATTGCCATAGGTCAAAAAATATTGTTACGAAAGTTAAATTATCTAAGAATTATTTATAGTTATAGTTATAAGTTATCTTGTAAGTTATAGTTTTATGTTACTTAAAATTGTCATGTATAATTTTCAACACAACTGTTATTTTAAAAATAATTCCTATATAAAATTCCCAGTAATTTCTAGAAATGGTTATAGAACATAATAAATAGTTTTTACGGGAAGGTTCAGGAAAAATCTAGAAATAATTATGAAATATAAAAAGGGGTGACTCATGTAAAATTAGTTTAGTCTGTTTTGAAAAACGGTTCTGTTCGTAACTAACAATTATGAACAAAATAATTAATTTCAATAAAGTTTGTTAAGTTGAATAAGTGTGTGTTTTTATTCGGATTTGCAAATAAAAGAACTCAAACGCGTTTATTAAAAAAATAATAAAAATAAAATAAATAAACAAATAAAAACAAAGGATAAAAAATAAAAAAAAAAAAAAAACTATACAAACAACAATGAAATTCGAGGAGCTAAAAGTTGAACAGCTCAAGAAAGAGTTGGGCAAGTTGGATCTGCCTACTGCAGGAAATAAAGCTGAGTTGCAGAAAAGATTAATCGATGAATTTAAGCGACGCAATATTGACATCGCAACTTATGAATTTGAAGAAAAAGAAGAAATAGAAGTTGCTACCCGTGCAGTAACAAGCAACATGGATCTTGGTACAATGTTTGCTGCTATGATGGAGAAAATGGAAGAAAATTCTAGAAAAATGGAGGAAATGGTAAAAGAAAATTCGGCTGTAACTTCTAGAAAAATGGAAGAAAATTCTAGAAAAATGGAAGAAAATTCTAGAAAAATGGAGGAAATGGTAAAAGAAAATTCGGCTGTAACCTCTAGAAAAATGGAAGAAAATTCTAGAAAAATGGAAGAAAATTCTAAATACATTGAGAGGATGGTAAAAGAAAATTCAAGCACCATCTTAGCCGAAATTCAAGAAAATTCTAAAGTGACAAACGAGAAACTTCAGGCTACTAATGACAAACTTGAGAAGCTTCAAGAGATTTCTACTGTTATAAACGAAAGAGTAGACGATATGGAAATAGAATTGTCTGATGTAAAAACACAAGTCACTGATGTAAAAACACAAGTCACGGTTTTTGATGGAAAACTTCATCATCTGGAAGAAAGAGTAAATAGTCTTCAGTGCCAAGAGGGAGTGGTGCGAGTTTTTCCAGAAGTCTCGAATAGAATAAGAGCTCCAAGTTTTGACGGCAGCTCACCATTGAATGTGTTTAAGTTCCAGTTTGACACAGTTGCCAATAAAAATGCTTGGAACAATGAAGAAAAAGCCATAGAGCTGATTCTGGCTTTAAAAGGAACTGCGGCTGAAATTCTAGAAAGTGTACCAGTAAGTTGCAGAAATAATTATGATGACATTATGGTAGCACTGCAACGCAAGTATGGTGGTGAACATAGAAAAGAAATATTCAGAATGGAATTACGGGGTAGAGTACAAAAGCCAAACGAGACGCTACAGGATTTCGCATTAGAGATTGAGCGCTTGGTGCAGCTTACTTATCCAGGTGAATGTCATCCATTGCTAGATCATTTTAAGACCGAGGCATTTGTAAACGGTATACGGGATGCTGATGTAAAACTAGCGGTATGTGCATCACAGAGGCCATCATTTGCAGAAACGGTATCATTTGCCCTAGCACAAGAAACCGCTAGAATAATTTCAAAACCGCATATATGCAAGGTGCGCAAGATCGATATAACAGCCGAAGACGAAGGAGATATTTTAAAGGAAATGAGAAGCATGAAGGAGGCAGTTTTGCAGGCTTTGGGCGAGAAGCAGAGTAAAAACAAAGTAAAATGCTATAACTGCGGTAAAACTGGCCATATTCAGCGAAACTGCAAAGCACCAAGACGACGATCGAGATCTTCCTCGCCACCAGGAAACAACCAACGTGCTAGTCACCAGGTGGCACAAGAGTCACCTTTAAACTAAAAATAGCTAGCACCGCGGGGCATGGGCTAGCTTCCACATCTGAGGGCCCCACAATCTCTATATCAGTAGTGCAAAGGAGTAACAGGAATCTTACTGCTTGTGGTTACATTAATGGTCAAAAACGCATTCTTACTGTGGACACTGGGGCATCACATTCCATTATAAGGCCCGATTTAATACAAAAATCAATCGAACCACTAAGCGGGGTAAGTCTGCGAACAGCTACAGGCGAGTCTGCCACTGTCTATGGAAAAGTAAAAGCAAAATTAAGTATGGCCAATGCAATCGCCCATCACGTATTTATTGTGGCTGATATTGTAGACGAGATAATTATTGGCGCAGATTTCATGATTGAACATGGTATTCATTTGGATATGGGTCAGCAAATTATGTATTGGCGTGATGCGGAAATACCCCTTGAAGTTGGATACGAAACCAAGGCCCATGTAAGACAGCTAATCGCCCTTCAACGTGAAAAACTGCCACCCAAATCAGAAACCTTAGTATGGGCGCGAATGGAGGGAGATTGTGAGGACAACAGTTTATGGGTGGTAGAGCCAGCAGAAGTTAAAGGAGATATCGTAACAGCGAATGTCCTCGTGAAACCCAGCAAGGGTCTAGTTCCTGTGAGAGTATTAAATTTATCCAGCAGTGAAAAAGTCCTTACGCAGAACTTCAAGATTGGACAATGTACTTCAACAGAGGCAGTAATTAATTGCGAGCAGCATCAAGGCGTAGCCAGGAGAATTAGAAAGGACCACGAGCCACTAGAGGAACATGTGCGAAAATGGACCGAAAAGCTAACACCGCCTTGCAAAAATAAGGCCAAACAACTACTAAGAAAATATGCCTCTGCATTCGCTTTGAAAGGTCAAAACCAAGGCAGAACGTCAATCGTGAAACACGAAATCAACACAGGCGAAGCTAAGCCGATAAAACAGGCGCCAAGAAGCATTCCTCTAGCAAAGCGCAATGAAGTAAAAGAGCTAGTTAGCGAGATGGAAAAGAACGGAGTTATTAAACCATCGTCAAGTCCTTGGAGCTCACCAGTGGTTTTGGTGAAAAAGAAAGATGGGAGTACCAGATTCTGCGTAGATTACAGAAAACTGAATGACGTCACGAAAAAAGATAGTTATCCATTGCCTAGAATTGATGATACCTTGGACACGTTAGCCGGAACGGAATGGTTTTCTACTTTGGATTTGCAGAGCGGTTATTGGCAAGTGGAAATTGCGGAAAATGATAAGGAGAAAACTGCGTTTAGCGCAAGTGATGGCTTATGGCAGTTTAATGTGATGCCATTTGGACTCTGCAATGCTCCGGCTACATTCGAGCGTTTAATGGAGCAGGTGTTAAAAGGTCTTCACCGAAAGACATGTTTGGTGTACCTTGACGACATTATTGTAATGGGGAAAACATTTGATGAACACCTGAAAAACCTAGAAGAGGTGATGAAACGTATATCAATGGCAGGACTAAAACTAAATGCTAAGAAATGCTCACTGTTCCAAAAGGAAGTAAAATACCTGGGACATCGTGTAACCTCCAAAGGCATCTCAACGGACGACGATAAAATAATCATGAATTACGCAGTTTTCTATGCCTATGTACATACTACAGGCGCTTTGTGCCAAACTTTGCAAATATTGCTGCAAGTTTACACGAATTGACTAAAAAGGCGCAAAAATACATCTGGAGTGAAGCACAGGAAACAGCATTTCAGAAACTGAAGGAATTGATGTGCTCAGCACCAATTTTGGCTTACCCCATTACTGGAGAGAAATTTGTGCTTGATACCGATGCGAGCGGATACGGAATTGGAGGTGTGCTTTCCCAAGTGGTCGATGGCGTAGAGCGAGTCGTGGGCTATTACAGCCGAATACTTTCGAAGCCTGAGAGAAATTACTGCGTGACGCGAAGAGAGCTTCTGGCAGTACTAGAGTGCGTAAAACATTTCCACAAGTATTTGTATGGTCAACATTTTGAGTTAAGAACAGACCATTCTGCACTAAGGTGGTTGCTGCAATTCAAGAATCCGGAAGGTCAGATAGCTCGCTGGATTGAGCGCCTACAAAGTTATGATTTTACCATTGAGCACAGAAAAGGTGGAAAACATGGCAATGCGGATGCTCTATCAAGACGACCCTGCAAACTGGAATGCAAGCATTGTGTAAAGGCTGAAGGAAAGGAATACAACTGTGAAGTTCGCCTACTGCAGATAGAGTCCAACGAAGACTGGTCAATGGCACAGAAAGCTGACCCTATATTAGAGAAAGTTATGATGGCCAAAGAAGAAGGCAGAAGGCCGAATCGAAACGAAATATCATCTGAAAGTCCCCTAACAAAAGCCTACTGGGCCCTATGGAATAGCCTACAGTTGATAAATGGCTGCCTGTACCGAGCATGGGAAAGTGCCGATGGAAAATCAGTTCGTAACCTCATTGTAGTGCCATCGTCAAAAGTACATGAAGTTTTAAATGAATTCCATAATGGTCCAAGTGGTGGCCATCTTGGCGTAACAAAAACACTAGAAAAATTAAAACAACGTTTCTACTGGGTTGGGTGCCAACAAGCTGTGGCCGATTGGATATCAAATTGCACCCAATGCATTGCCGCCAAAGGACCAACAAGGAGAAGTCGGGGACCGCTTCAACAGTACAATTCGGGTGCCCCATTCGAGCGAATCGCAATGGATATAGCCGGACCTTTTCCTGTGAGTGATGCCGGCAACCGTTATGTTTTAGTTGTTATCGATTACTTTAGTAAATGGCCAGAGGTGTATGCCATCCCAAATCAAGAAGCCAAAACCGTTGTGGACGTATTTTTGAATAACTGGGTGTGCCGCTACGGAGTTCCAATAGAATTACACTCTGACCAAGGCAGAAATTTTGAATCTGCTGTGTTCAAAAAAATGTGCGAATTGTACGGAATAAGGAAAACTAGAACAACTCCTTTGCATCCACAATCCGATGGCATGGTTGAAAGATTTAACCGCACATTAGAGGAACACTTGCGTAAAGTAGTAAGCACTCATCAGAAGGACTGGGATGAACACATTCCAAAGTTTCTGTTGGCATATAGATCAGATGTTCATAATTCCACCTCTCGTACACCTGCCAAAATTGTCTTTGGAACGGAGCTCAGACTACCTGGAGATCTAGAATTTGGTGTTAAACCTGGACCAACAGATGGCAGCAATGAAGGCTCTACCTCACAGGAACAAGATGACCTTAATGAACTTCATGAGTTCGTGCGAAGCCGGATTAAACTGTCCAGTGACAAGATGAAAGCCAGATACGATCGAGCGGCAAATTCGGAAGGCTTCAAAGAAGGCCAGTTGGTTTTACTTTTTAATCCGCAACGAAAGAAAGGACTATCACCAAAGCTGCAGACTCATTGGGATGGCCCATATAAAGTAATAAAGAAATTGAATGACGTGGTGTATCGGATCCAGAAATATAAGAGCCCAAGATCAAAAATGAAAGTGGTACATCTAGAACGACTAGCCCATTATGGAAAAGGAGAATCTGAGCCTATTCGGGACGAACAGGCTTAAGTGGAGGGCAGTGTTACGAAAGTTAAATTATCTAAGAATTATTTATAGTTATAGTTATAAGTTATCTTGTAAGTTATAGTTTTATGTTACTTAAAATTGTCATGTATAATTTTCAACACAACTGTTATTTTAAAAATAATTCCTATATAAAATTCCCAGTAATTTCTAGAAATGGTTATAGAACATAATAAATAGTTTTTACGGGAAGGTTCAGGAAAAATCTAGAAATAATTATGAAATATAAAAAGGGGTGACTCATGTAAAATTAGTTTAGTCTGTTTTGAAAAACGGTTCTGTTCGTAACTAACAATTGTGAACAAAATAATTAATTTCAATAAAGTTTGTTAAGTTGAATAAGTGTGTGTTTTTATTCGGATTTGCAAATAAAAGAACTCAAACGCGTTTATTAAAGGAAAAACGTAACAATATCATAGATAACACGATTTAAAATTTTTGGTTGTATGGGCGTGGCATCGCCCCTTTGCCCAGTCACAATTGTATATAGCCTAATGTCTCTTCCAGGGTCACTGTAACATGGTGTGAAAATTTCAAGGCCATCGGTCAAGTGGTTTGGCCTGCTATAAGGCACAGGCCATTCACTTTTATATATATACACAGAGAAAACAGATTCGTGATCACAACCGAATTTAGCGCCAATCGAATTTCGTCGGTTGCATGTACTATCACACAATTCGGTTTTAATTACTGAAAATTTCGTTGCTTAGCATAATAGTTTTGATAGCAACATTTGAATTTTAGTACACTATCAGTCATAACAGCAGATATTGTTAGTTGTTAGTATGATTATTAGAAACAAAATTGTGCTTATACCCGAATAAATGATAGCTGCAACTGAATTAACACATAATTGGTGTTCATAACAAGAGATTTGATTGTCGTTATCAATATATTTTTTTTAACCGGTCAAATGTAGCCCATAAGGGGCAAGGACTTATCCAAAGGTAATCTCAATGAATGGAAAAATGGCTTATTTTACAGTACGATGTCCTGGGGCAGGACCATATAACCCAGCTTGCATTACAAAGGGGAAGTCCTAAAACTTCTCCATGGTATACTCCAGAGGATTAGCTTTGAAAACGTTTAAAACGAAAACATGTCGTTAAAAAACGAAGACATGTCGTTTCACTGCAAACTCTTTTTAATAATGACATGGTCCATACTTGCACCTGGACCAGTCCAGGATCAAAATGGATCAAGAAGTCCAATATAATTTGCAGGGTATAAAAAATAATACATACATTCATACATACATATGTATGTACGTGCATATGTTCATACCTATAAGAATACGTAAATTACTTACCCCTATTTATTAAGTCTTTCACATTTTCCATTTTTGACCGCAAATATATTTTTTAAATATAATATTTAAAATTAATTTAATCTATCAAATGTTTTGACAGAAAATTTTGTAAGCAATTGGGGCTTTTAACTATTTTTTGGTTGTGAATTCCGAATAATTATATTTTCATTTGTTGTACTCGAATTGAATCTATTCCAACAATCAATAATTAGCTGCAATAAATGAATAAAAATTTATATTACAAAATTTATTGACGAAAGCAAATTATTGATTGCAATGACCAATGTTCAGTATTGCCCTGTATTTAATTCGGTTGTGATTCTAACCATTTGTAATAATTTTTAGAACTTAATGAAATTAGCTATTATAACTAATAAAAGAATTGGAGGAATCATATTTCAGTTGGAACATCATATTTATAATCAAGAGAATTAAAAATCAGTTAGAACTATACATTTTTAATAGTTGCAATAATAAATTATGTTACTTGATCAATATTTTATTACTGCAACCGTTTCCCAACCAATTTGTTTTCTGTGTGTAGATAAGTATTACAGTGCGCTCGCGTTAACGTGAACTAATTAAAACCTAGGGAGTTCATGTTAGCGAAATTGTTCACGTTAGCGATTGTCGAATTTCATAAAAAAAATGTCTGTTTTACACCCTTGAACGTGAAATTTTTTCTGGTTATTTCCATTATTAAAATTTAAATGTATATATTTATGTGTTTTATTATTATTTCCATTACTATAATAATATCTTATATATAAATACGGGAACAATTTTTTTGTGGTTGATTTCTAATATATTTTTTTTCTAAATTTTTTTAATAAAAGTGTTTGAAAAGCGTTTTAATTTATCTTACAGACATACGTACAAAGTTGGGTCAATATTCAATTTTTGTCGTTTTCTTAAAATGTGTACGTTTTTGTTGTATAACGCACAGGTATTCTCGAAAGTAAATGTCAAGTGGTCGAATTTCGAACACCGGGCGATCCTAGTAAAAATAAAATTATAAATTAGAATTCATTACAAACCAAAATGAGATCACGAGAATATATCTATTGAATTAAAATTACATTGCAAATAAAATTACTCATAGCATTTAGGCATTAAAAAATCGTTTATCTTTTTCTGCTGATTTATCTTTTCTAATAAGTAGTTGAAATACTGGCTTCTCCCTTAAGCGTCTAACTACACTCATGGCACTTTGATCCACCATTGCATCTCCTGCCCATTGCAATGCATTGTTTAAAATTTCAATTGCCTCACTTGCAGCAATTTTTTTAACAGGATCATCGGGAATGCAAACTTTATAGGGTGTATGATCAGTATTGTAGAAATTACAAACGGAATGAAAAAGTTATTAATACCCTTTTACCTTTGGTAAAAGGTATACAAAATTGTTCACGTTATAGAGCTTTTTGAGTTTGTTCACGTTACAGAGTAGTCAATGTAAAAAAAATATTGTTCAAGTTAGGCGGTGTTCACGTTAGACGGTGTTCAAGTTACCGCGAGTGCACTGTACTTTCATTTAAAACTGTATTGAAATCTATTTTTGTAATAAGAACAAAATTTTACATAAGGGCACATTTATTCAGGTAGGTGAATTCTCTAAGCAGCATTATTTAACAGAATATTTTGCGTACCTGCACGAATTTTCGTGCAAAATTGAATGTGCAGCTAAACGAAAAATACTGTATTAATTTTTACAAAAATGAATTTGTTTCGATAACATCCAAAGATAGTTACATATAATTATTTTTAATGTTTGCTTATTGTATTTTTAAAAATTACATACCTAATATTTATGACTTAAATAATAATATAAAAATGAATTTATATGATATCATTTGCTTTACAATCTTCATTTAATATGAAGTAAAAATGTAATGTAAATCAATGTTAAACGTTTAAAATGGACTTAAAATTATTTTTCAAAATGTATCTTTTTGGGAAAAAGTGTATTTTTTTCAAAATATATCTTTTTGGGAAAAAGTGTATCTTTTATGAAACTAGAATGTATCTGTCTCGAAAACTCAATACAAATGTATGGAAAATCGTGCTTCGAGTGTTTCCTGTCCCAATTAGCGGCGCAAGCCAGGGTATTGGTGTACTGAAAAAGTCAAACACGATTCATAAGTATGACAGATGGTTTTCCCTATTGAAAGTTCTCTACCCTTTATATGTCGGTTTGATGTAGAAATTATCGAAATGTGTTCAATTTCTTAAATGTTAATTTTATCACACGTGATTAAAATTAATTTCAATTAGTAAAATTTGTGATATTAATTAAAAAATTAATTTAATTTTAACCAGTAAACAAATTAATAGTATCAATGTAGCGTTTAATTCACTTTATTAAACGTTTAATTCACTTGATTAAATATTTAATTAAAAGTGTTTTTATTTTTGATTAATGTTTTAATTGGTAAAATATTTTGGAGAATTTTTTCTGTTCACAAAGATTTTGTAAAAATAGAACTTTTAATTAAATTTGAATCAATAACTTTTAAATAAAAGATAGTCGTTTATAATTTTCTACAAAACTTATACACATTAATGAAAAATAAATATTTTATTTATAGAAAATAAATAACGATGAAGTATTTGTTTAAAATAAAACAAAAACATTTAAATAAACACACATTACAAATAATTTTTAAGACATTGAAAAATTAAAAAAAAAAAAAATATTTAAAAATCCATGAAAACAGACAATTTACACATGGAACAAGGAAAATGTAACACATGCATAATTTGTTTTTATCTCAAACCGACAATTACAGATCAATCTAATAAACATATAAATGAATTGAATTGAATACAACAAATATTCTTCTTTATCAGTATCAAGTTGACTTGACGTGACTTTGACTGAAATTTTTAAAAGGAAATCGACTTGCTAATATTTACTAATAGATATTAGTCATTATTTTCCATTGTTTGTTTTAAACAAAGTACATAATTATTTAAACTGGTATTTAGAAAAAAATTATCAATTAAATTTAAAAATAAAAACAAACGAGATCATTTCCAACAGTAAAAACAAAAGTCATAAATCCTTTTATGTCCAAAAAAAAAAGAACAAAAAGGTTCTTTAAAAAAAAAACAATAAAAAGGAAAAAATTTTTGGTTTGTTTACAACTAAAATCTCGAAAAACGTGATGTTTATTTAGGATTTTCAATAAAACACGCGTGACTTTTTAGCAACCACTCTGCCACAACACGGCCTCGAACGTGTGTAATTATGTCTGCCACCAAAACTAAAAATCTAAGTATTCAATAGATACAAGAGATACAAAAACAAAAACAGTAATATGTACATAAAATAAAAATAAAACACATGTACAAATGCATGCATGCATTTGTTTAAATATACTTGCAACAACAAAAAGAATTGTTTAGAACGTTTTCGAACAACACAGACAAGAAATTAGTAAAAAGTACATTGTACTCTCTCTCCGAATACACTTATGTTTATCACGTGTTGATAAACTGTGGGAAAATGTAGGGAAAACTCATAAAAGTACAACACATTCCAATAAAGAAAATCACACATTTTGTATTTTGTTTGTTGTAAGTTTTCTGACGTGCCACAAAAACAATATACCAACCAATAGATAGATAGATAGATGTACGATTAGAATGCAACTAGACAAGGTAGTAAAAAATTAATTCTTTTTAATTTACAGGTAGTTTGTGTTGAAAGATAGATGGCTATTTAAATACTTGTACGAGTAGTATCAAAGTAGCAAGTTGTAGAGGTCATAGAAATAGAAAAAAAACGCGTCTAGAATTAAGACATTGTTTTAAATGTAAACAAAAACTATTAAATTCAGGCAGATATACGACGCATTTAGATACATACATGCATAAAAGAATAAATTCTTATTAAAATACAACACATACATACATAAGGAACTACCTCTAATTAGACTTTTAAGAAGCTAAACAAATAATTAACAGCAAGTCAATGTCATATGGTTGAATTTAAAAAGTCTAAGCGTTTTACTAGACTTACAAAGAAGACCCGAATGGTCTATACTGACCGTTCGAGGAAAGAAAGTATAGTTTGCGGGGTTTTCTTAATAGAGAAACCGGATATAAGTGTTTCCTTTCGTCGACCTGATGACTGTAGAGTCCTGCGGACGGCTAACTGGCTAAGGTTAACACATTAATCAAAAATAAAATCCGTTTTAATTAAAATTTCAATCAAGTGAATTAAAGGTTTACTTATATCAACAACATTACTACAGAAAATATTGTAAATATCAAAAAATATTTATACACAGAAAAAAATTTTTGCGCCAGTAAAAGAATTAATCAAAAATAAAATCAGTTTTAATTAAATATTTAATCAGGTTAATTAAACATTTAATCAAGTGAATTAAACGTTTAATTGAAATATTGTCAATTAAACATCTAATATACTTGATAAAAAGTTTCATTCATCTGATTAAATATTTAATTAAAACTGATTTTATTTTTGATTAATTCTTTTCTGTGTACTTTTAATTTGTTTACTGGTGCAAATTTTATTAATTTTTTAATTAATATCACAAATTTTTTTTTTTTTTTAAATCTAGTTTTTGTTGTTATTTTTTGTTTGGCTTAAGGTCATATATTAAAATTATTAATAAAAAATCCAAACATTTTTTTTATTTTTAATTTTGTTTTTTATTTTTCATCCGATATTTCGACCATACATCAATGGTTATCTTCTGGGGATTTAAAACACTGTCAAATTAAAACTACAAAAAAGTTGATACGTCCTCACTGCTTGTCATATATTGTTTTTCTTTGTGATGTGTTCGTCTAAAGAAAGATTAATTTACCAATTCGTTGGCTTTCCAATGGCTCACTGTAAGTCACTCATCAAGCGCTAGTCTTATAGACTTGTACAGTTAAAGTGAGCTCGAGAAACCAACTGATCCGAATCGAGGGCATTGTGGGCCGGCTATGATGATCATAGAACCGGCTCTCTAATTACGATTAATAGGGGTCGGATTGGGAAGTGGTCTCAGTAATAATTGGGCACTGACCGGTGGGAACTACTGCGAGGCGAATGAAATTTTCTCCAAATGCCTTCAATATAACAATGGCATCAAAAAATATAATAGTAAATTGAGAACCTTTAAGATTTCATATGATGTATGAGCTTCATAGCTCCCAAACCAAAATCTTCTTGCCCAAAATTTACATATCTCTAATTTTGGCATTTAGTTACTTTCAACGAAACTTCTTTATGGACTTTTACGATCTTATTTATTAGAAATTAAATGGATTTAAAATGTATTTTTAGAAAGAATTTTACGGAAAATATAACTAAAAACCAAATTTAAACCTTAAATCTAATTTTTTATAAATTCCGCAATTATGTATTTATATATGTATTTATTTCAATTTAAATAATTTTCATAATAAAAAGTATGTTCTTACACAAAATTAATAATTCCTACTTTTTAGCACTTGTTACAAAAAATTTTAAGATTTGTCTCTTTAAAATAAGATTTTTGTTCGCTCAATGAAGATTTTCCTCCAAAATCTTCTGGCAACACTGTATATGACGGCGAATATTACGTCCAGCTGACTTATACAAGTTAATTCGCCTGCATGGCAGCTATTTGGCCCTTTAGCCTTTGCGATGTTATTCGTGCGTGATAACAAAAAATAGTTAAGTAAGCGAAAGTGATCGTAAAAGTATAAAAATTCCTTGTGCTTCAGAAAGTTTGACCATAATTAAAAAAACAGTTACGTACACATTTCTAATTTTAAGCAACGTGCAAGTATATTTTTCTATTTGACCCGTTATGCTGGGTACACACAGGGCAATCTTCATGCAATCTACATCAATGCAATCTCAAAATAACAAAGCATTTTGATGTTGATGCAATCTGGAATGAATGAAAATGAATTTAATTTACAAGATTTCGTTAATGCGTTGCATAGTGTGTACCCAGCAGAAGTTTAAAAGCTCTAAAAGGATTATCCTTGAAGTTTAGAAATATTACACTTTTAAAACTCCTAAACATCTAATTCTTGAGGATTTAAATTTTTTAAATGTATTAATTCTGGTGAAAGCATTAAGACTATTGGCCCCAATTTAAATTTTAAAAATGAAAGAAAGAATTACTTTAAGAACTGATTCCAATTAAAAAAACCGCACAAAGCCACTTTTGAACAAAAAAAAAAATACGTTTAAAATGAATTTCAATTTAAAAGCTCATTTAATTTAAAATTTTATGGAAATTAAAATTGTCTCTTTTTTTAAGGCGATCGATCGACTGACAGACAACAACAAAAGAACAGAAAGATTCTTTTAGTTTAAATAAACAATTTGCATAAAGAAAAGAGCACAACAACTAGAGAAAAATAAATAAAATTTCGAAATTTCTTTAAAATTTTTACAATAAAAAATCAATACTATTTAAAAAAAAGAATAACAAACAAATCAAATAAAAATTTAATTTTCTCCTTTTAAAAGAGACAATAAATTTTTATAATCTACTTTTTCTTTTATTTTCTAACAAACCTAGAAAAGATTATAATTTTACTATCGACAGTCTGCCAAATAGAAGACATTCTTATAAAATGTTTTTTTTTTAATAAAATTTTAAATTTAGAAAACTTTTTCATACTTAAGGCAAGTAAGAATGTGTAAGTCGGTCAAGCCCGACCATGTGATGTGCAATAATGGACCCGCCAGAACAAAATTATGTTATGAGATATGTTATAAGATTCATGTTAAAGTTCTTTGTGCCGACTATTATTTAGACATCTTCATCATTATGAGATTTGTTTGCCTTTAAGGGATTTGAGGAAGGGGGTTTATAAGGGACCTTGGGTTAATTTTGAACCACCAGCACAACATTTTGTCACGACATAGTGGCAATCTTAAAAGTTATTGCCGCCAATTTTTATGATGTACCAACATTTACATTAAAGGAAGTTAGGGGAGTTGTACATGTATGGGAGCAATGGCCAATATGGACCGAGTCCAATCAAATTTGTTAAGCTGATTGCGATTGCAATAGCATAAGTTTCGATCAAATTTATGACTTTATTCCGGAAAGAAGCGTGTATGGGGGCTACATGAAGTTATTGACCGATTCTCACTTTTTTAAATAGGCTTCGTCCTTGTTTGCATTTAGAATCTCTAAACCAAATTTTATCAAAATATCTCTAAAATTGTGACCTGTGCTTGGCGCCTAAGTTTTACATGGAAAGCCGGACGGACGGACATCGTTAGATCGATTCAAAAAGTTATTCTGAGTCGAGCGGTATACTTAAAGATGGTTCTAGGGTTAAGGTGTTACCAACATCAGCCCAAAAACATAATACCCTCCTCTCCATTATTGTCGTGTGGGTATAACAAACCGATCAGAAAGTCTGAATAGAAAGATAATTTTTAAAAGAGAAAACATAAATGGCACGCGTTGCAAACAAGAAACAAAATTTATCGTCATTATAAGAAGACCATATACTCATGGCAGCTACCACTCATTCAGTTGAAACGTTGAAAGTGGATCTATAATTTATACTTAATTATCAAAGTGTCTGATGCGTGGTACGTGCATTTTTAGCCAAAAAAATAAACTCACACACACACACACACACACAGAAATAAAGTGAAGTAGAGTGATGATGTGCTCTATATCATTTATTTAGTATCAAAAATAATCTAAAAATGAAAATGGAAAATAGAAAAAGAACAAAAAACCAAAAACCAAAAACAAATCATAAGAGTACAAATAACCAAAATGAAATTTTTTCTAATTCTTATTAGAAATATTTCAATGATTGTGTTTGTGTAGCTGTCCGTCGGTTTTGTGCATGCGTGTATTTCCGGTTCTTTTAAAAGAACTATTCAAAATTGTATCTAAATTTAAAAAAAAAGAAACTTTCTGTAATGAGAGTTTCTGTTTTCTCCCGTTTCTTTTTCATTTTTTCATTGGATTGTAAATATTTAAAGTGACTTCATACATCAAATTTGACAGATAAAATGTTTCAATTTGATTTCAAAATGATGATTATTTTTTGTCGATTTGAAAGTTTTTTCTTTATGGCTTTCGATACTTAATAGATTTTTTTTAAGGTTTATTATAATTTCAAAAGATTTTGTTATTTGTGCTTAATTCCCAGTTTTTATTCTTGATAAAAACACTTGAAATTTATTGTTGATGGGATAAGCTATTCCTATGCATTTCACTGGTTGCTTAGGCCAGAATGGGGAATGTAAGATGAGATAAACCCACTTTTTTATTGTTGATGTGTTTTGTTAAAGCTTTGATATTATTACAAGTAAAACTGTTGCTATAAGTCTTATACGTTTAACAGTTTTATTTGGTTTAATATCTTTAGTTTTTCTAAAATCTTTATGGATGAAGTTTCCTGATGATCTGGCCTAAGCAACCAGTGAAATGCATAGGAATAGCTTATCCCATCAACAATAAATTTCAAGTGTTTTTATCAAGAATAAAAACTGGGAATTAAGCACAAATAACAAAATCTTTTGAAATTAAAAATTTTTTATTCCCAAAAATTGAAATTACTTTTTGATAATAAACAGGCAAGTGCACGGCCTAAAAAAACACTTAATTGACAACATCTTTTGTAAGTTGTTGTTTGTTTTTTATTTTGTTTTTCTTAACCTACTTACAACTACAATTAATGTTGAGAGAATTTCAACTAATTGTAGTGGGGAATGTAAGATGAGATAAACCCACTTTTTTATTGTTGATGTGTTTTGTTAAAGCTTTGATATTGTTACAAGTAAAACTGTTGCTATAAGTCTTATACGTTTAACAGTTTTATTTGGTTTAATATCTTTAGTTTTTCTAAAATCTTTATGGATGAAGTTTCCTGATGATCTGGCCTAAGCAACCAGTGAAATGCATAGGAATAGCTTATCCCATCAACAATAAATTTCAAGTGTTTTTATCAAGAATAAAAACTGGGAATTAAGCACAAATAACAAAATCTTTTGAAATTAAAAATTTTTTATTCCCAAAAATTGAAATTACTTTTTGATAATAAACAGGCAAGTGCACGGCCTAAAAAAACACTTAATTGACAACATCTTTTGTAAGTTGTTGTTTGTTTTTTATTTTGTTTTTCTTAACCTACTTACAACTACAATTAATGTTGAGAGAATTTCAACTAATTGTAGTGGGGAATGTAAGATGAGATAAACCCACTTTTTTATTGTTGATGTGTTTTGTTAAAGCTTTGATATTGTTACAAGTAAAACTGTTGCTATAAGTCTTATACGTTTAACAGTTTTATTTGGTTTAATATCTTTAGTTTTTCTAAAATCTTTATGGATGAAGTTTCCTGATGATCTGGCCTAAGCAACCAGTGAAATGCATAGGAATAGCTTATCCCATCAACAATAAATTTCAAGTGTTTTTATCAAGAATAAAAACTGGGAATTAAGCACAAATAACAAAATCTTTTGAAATTAAAAATTTTTTATTCCCAAAAATTGAAATTACTTTTTGGTTTATTATAATTTTAATACTTTTAATAAGTTTTTGTTACAAAAACCATGTGTTATAGGTTTTTTTTTTTTGCTGTAAAAACGGAAAAAACATGAATGTGGCAAATGTCATTTAAAGGGTCAGAGTTAAATAGACTTTTTGCTTTAGAATTAAAGATATTGCCAGATATTTAGTGCACACAGAAAAAAATACCAATGTTAAAATAACATGGCGAAATGTTGATTGAGAATCATGGTAAATTTTTGCAAAAGTATGCCCTTTATTTAAATTTATCATTATTTCATATTAATTTTAAATGGAAAATATTAAAATAACCTTAAATCACGTTTATTTAATATTATTCACTGTTAAAATAACATTTTTCAATATTTCATCCATAAAAACCTGTTTTATATTAAAATCAAAAGTTTTTCTTGTTAAATTAACATGCATACATACTTAAGAATGTAAATTGTTTTATTTTCATGTTTAAAATATGCTACAAAAGAAGACAATTCCCATATTCTTTTAATTAAAATTATTTAGTTAAATAGTATATCAAGTTTTCAAAGTAGAATGATGACGAAAACCATATCGGGCCATTCTGCTGTTAACAAAGGAGATACATGAAATTCACGTTGTTTCAACTTGCAATAACTTTCATTCAATGTGATTCGGATTGTTATTTCAATATAAATGACATTTTGCTCTAACTTTACTGCAATGTTAAATTAACATGAATTATAGTTATTTTAAAAGAAAAAAAAATGTTGTTTGCAAGTTATTGTAAAATCATGTTAAATTAACATTAAACAACAATGAAGCAAAATCACTACTAAAAAATGTAAAATCAACCTTGTTTTGAACGAATTTACATTGATTTTTCTCTGTGTGTGTTAATGTTAGATTTTTGAATGATTTTTAGGCATTTTGAAGTATTTAAAAAAAAGTAGCACCAAGTATTGGAAAACGTTTAATAAAAAACTTAAATTTTCATAAGTTATCGGAAAATTACATTTAAACTTACATCATTAAAAAATCGTGAAAAATTGCTTGTTGTGGGGCCTGATTTTATGGCCGCGGTTTCACACTGGTTTGAACAGCTGACGCACGTTTCGTGTTTTGTTTCACTGTCAAACAGCTTCAGTTTGGTCTATAATTTAACCATGAATCCTCTTACAAACGAACAACGCTTGCAAATTATTGAATTTTATTATCAAAATGCGTGCTCAGTTAAGAAAGTTCATCGCGCGCTTCTTCCATTTCATGGTCAGTTTAATCGACCCACTGAAGCGGCTGTTCGGTACGTTAATAAGCAGAATTGTCGATTTTGGAGTGAAGATCAGCCAGAAGCATTTCAAGAGCTACCAATGCATCCAGAACAAGTCACAGTTTGGTGCGGTTTATGGGCTGGTGGCATCATTGGACCGTACTTCTTCAAAGATTATGCGAATCGTAACGTAACTGTGAATGGTGAGCACTACCGTGAGATGCTATCCAACTTTGTTTTGCCCAAAATGCAAGAGCTTGACTTGCATGACATGTGGTTTCAACAAGACGGTGCCACATGCCACACAGCACGCTTAACAATGGACTTATTGAGAGGTGAGTTCGGTGAACATTTTATTTCACGTTTGGGACCGGTCAATTGGCCGCCTAGATCATGCGATTTAACGCATTTAGACTATTTTTTGTGGGGCTTTGTTAAAGCTCATGTCTATACACACATGCCCGCTTCAATTGACGCATTGGAAGACAAAATTGAAGCATTTATTCATGAAATGCCGGCCGAAATGTTGGAAAGAGTATGCCAAAATTGGACTAAGCGGATGGACCATTTGAAGCGCAGTCACGGTCAACATTTGCATTAAATAATCTTCAAACATTAAATCATATAGACCGTATTATCGATTCAAATAAAGATTTCATAAATGTTTCTAAATTTTATGTGTTTTTTTTAAACTTTCCTATAGCTCTTAAAAAATAACGCATTATTTCTTGTTAACATTACTGAGGTAACGAAATTGATCCGTAATTATCACATACACAACGAGAATGTTAACCAAGTTCTCTAAAAACATGCATATGAGAGGAGAATATCCATATCAAGCACATCCAATTTTCACGCCTTTAAGGGGTCATTACACGATCAAAGTGCTTGACATTACGGCGACTTTACTCGTGTACGTGTGCTTGAAGTAATATTCGCCGTCACAAAAAAATTTTTTGATTTACCATACAGCATCGTCGGTGTCACACATCCAAACACATTTTCACTTACACTTCCATAGCGCTTGATGAGACATTTTTTACCATGTTTAGAACCCTTTGAGGTGGAGGTCCACACAATGCATTATACGCTTTTTCGCTGCATACGGAAGTGACAAAATAGTAGAATCTGTGTAGTTTTACAAAAAGTAGGTTTACTTATTACCAGGGAAACCAGAAATACGCTCTAAAAAAAGCGTTTTATGTGCATTAAATATGCAGTAAAAACTTGAAAATATAACCTGAAAAGTGTTAAAAATAGGCTCCAAAAAATTTAATATTGCTAATTGGAAAAAAAATATTCAACAATTTATTAACAATTCCATTTAATAAAACAATCCTAAAAATCGGTAAAGCCCCAAAACCATAGAATTTACAGACGAATTTTCCAGATTATTGGGGCGGATTCAATCTAAATAACAACATAATAAGATGGTTAACGGACACAAAGAGTCTTATTTGGAAAGAAGTTTTTATGGGGAATATGTGCAATTCTAGACCGATTCTCCCCATTTACATAGACTTCGATCTTAGTACAATTAAAATGTATTTACCAAATTTTCTCAAATTATTTACAAGATTGCAATTTGTACTATGCGCACAAGGTTAACATACACACAGAAAAAAATCAAGTTAAAAACGTAGAAAACAAGGTTGATTTAAAATTTTTCGGTGGTGATTTTGCTTCATACGTTTTTCATGTTAATTCAACCTGATTTTACAATAACTGCGAACAACATTTTGTTTCTTTTGAAATAATTATAATTCATGTTAATTGAACATTGCAGTAAAGTTAGAGCAAAATGTAATTTATATTGAAATAACAATCGGAATCACGTTGAATGAAAGTTATTTCAAGTTGAAACAACGTGAATTTCATGTAAATAGAATCAAATTGGTTTGAGTGTGTTTTAACAGTGTGAAGAAGCTTCAGAGACAACATATGCATTTATTTAAGAATAATTCAAAACACTTGCCCCTGTAACACATGTTTCACTTATTTTGTAATCTCCTTTATTAACAGAAGCATCAGCAGAATCGCCCGATATTGTTTTCGTCATCATTCTACTTTGAAAACTTGATGTACTATTTAACTAAATAATTTTAATTAAAAGAATACGGGAATTGTCTTTTTTTATAACATATATTAAAAATGAAAATAAAAAATGTACATACTTAAGTATGTATGCATGTTAATTTAACAAGATAAACTTTTGATTTTAATATAAAGCAGGTTTTTATGGATTCAATATTGAATCCATATTTGTTTATATTTTAATATTTTATTTTTAATTTTTTTAACAGTGAATAATATTAAATAAACGTAATTTAAGGTTATTTTAATATTTTTCATTAAAAATTAATATGAAATAATGATAAATTTAAGTAAGGGCATACTTTTGCTGAAATTTACTATGATTTTCATTCAACATTTTTCCATGTTAATTTTACATTGGTATTTTTTTCTGTGTGTAGAAAGATAACCAGCCAGACGGGCGGATGGATACGTTAGATTACTTTAAAAAGTGTTGGAGAAATTGAAGCAACACGTTGGGTTACAGATAGATATTTAAAACAGAATTTCGCAAAAAAAAAATTTTTTTTGTTTATTGCGAAAGCTCTTGTAGGCACCAAAAAAAATCTAAAATGTATCAAAATATGCGCTAAAAACTTGAAAAAATGCTGCAAAAAAGCTCTTTTAACTAAATTATGCAAAAAAAAAAATGCTGCAAACGGTAAAATATGCAAAAATATGCGCTAACAAATCGATGGCAAAATTCATAAAAAATATATAGTTTATGGGTTCATTGGTCGCACCAGTTAAAACATGCAATTGCATATTTATGGTTTCCCTGCTTATTACCAAGGTGAATTCATGTTACGGTGGTGGCAATACTACAACAAGTACACAACATACAACAACGTATTTTATTTGTTGCTTTCGTTGGTTTATATGTCAAAAACACAAGCAACTTTTGACATTTCTCTCTCTAACAGCCGTACCTAAACAAGAGCGGAAAGCGTTTTCTAACTGTCAAAAATTGTCATGCTCATACAATTAGTATGAAGCATCCCTAAATGGCGCGGCGTCAACGCTTTGCAATTGGAAAATCCGACTTTGACAGCGCGTTTAATAGTGAAGTTGGCCGCTATTGTAAATAAATAATGGCAATTTAGCTTTTTTTGTCAATCTAGCTGCTTTTTCTCTTCTTTTTATTTTTATTATGTGGGTTTTATTGAACAAGTAAGTTAACACTACTGTTTGTGATACAACGTTGGCGCTCTTGTTTAGGTATGGCATATCAGCGTAAAAGCTAAGCGAAAGAAAACGTTTCGCCTTCCGCTCTTGTTTAGGTACGGCTGTAAGTAAGAAAAAAAAGTAGCTCAGCTGAGTTTTCAATGCCAACTGAAAAGTGAGTTCGCCTTTCTTTCTACTTTTGTAAGCGTCACCAAGTAGCGTTCGAACAAATCAGTTGATTTTGACACACAAAACTTTATTTTTACTTGTGGTGATGAAGCATAAAAACGTAGAGCGCAAATAAGGTATGAAAAACGTACGAAGCATGGAGGCGAAAACCCGTGATGTTGGTCTCCGGCTTTAGGAAGGTATACAAACGCATTAAAATAAAATATTACTCATTCCATTTTGCCTTCTTGGAAAAGTTCTTTCAATTTCTATTTTTAACATTAACAGTTTTAAGTTCACTTACTTCCCATTATTAGCAACAACAATTATGCTTAGATAAAGCTTAATTCTTAGCTATATTTTAAAAACCTTTTAGGACCCTTCAAAATAGATGCGATAAAGAAGGGCCTTGTTCTCTTATGATATGCCGTGTAAATAAGAAATTAAGTTGAAATGCCTGCAAAAAATGCCTTTTAGAAGGCCAGTTTACTAAATTTTTCCACCGCTGGGTAGCTAATAAGCTTTTAAGCGAGAAGGGCGATATCGCTTGCTAGAAAAAATGTTTACGGATTAAAGATAAATAAACCATATGCGTTCATATTGCCGAAGATACGAAATGTATCTTCTTAATTTACATTCATCACAAAAAAGATAACAAAATTCTGTTAAAAAAACATGCCCATATCATTTCCATGAGAATGTCAACCAGGACTCAAAAAATTAAAACGCTTGAAACTTTTTTTCAAATATGGTAGAAAGGAAAAAAACACCCAAACTTTACTATGCCGGGGTACTTATAGCTTATTACAATTTTTTAAAAGCAAAAAATAATGGTTTTAACTCACTTTCTCATTGATTCATTTTTAGTAACTGCAATTGACAATTTTTAATATTCTGCCGATTAAATACAGATACCGGTAGTATTGCAATTATACTTTAAAATTAATGTTACAACAACAATGAACAAGATCCATGACGAAAGAACAAATTTATAGTTCGATTAGCGGTATATTTTTGTGTTTGTTTTGGATGCTTTTCTAATGTCACGTACGTGGTGCGAAAACATCATTTATCTTTGTCATATGAAATTGGTAACTCTTAGATATTTCAAAATAAAAGTTCAAAGCAAGATATTTGCTGCAAAAAAATATTGATCGGAATTTTGTTTAAAATTGGTATAATAAAAATTTTATAAGCTTTTAAAGCTCGTCACGTACGATATTTTAAGTACTAAAATGCAACTAAATGCATCATCTTATTATGTTGGTATTTAGTTTACATTTGTTCAAACCTTATTTTATTACAATCAAAATCATCTTACAAAATTTTTTTTGGATCGGTCCATATTTGACCATAGCTCCCATACAAGTGCTACTCCCGAAAATAGCTTTAAGTACCATAACTTCCTTATAAATGTTGGTATTTACATAAAAATTTCCGACAATGACTTTTACGATAGTACTATGTCATGACAAAATGTTGTGCTGGTAGGTCCAAAATTAACCATAGGTCCCATATAAACCCCCTTCCTTAAATCGGCTAGGAGCAAACAAATCTCATATTCATGGAGATAACTAAACAATATTCGGCACAAATAACTTTTATATAATTCTTAACCTCATAGCATAATTCTGTTCTGGCGATCTTGATTGGCCATGGGCCCCAAGTAGGGTACACTCTCAAAAAAAACTTTTTTTAAATATTATAGTGTAGGGTATCATATGGACGGGCTTGACCAACCATACTTTCTTACTTGTTTGTTTAAAGTTTTTATATACATTAGGGATGCCAATCGGGACTGGTTTTCGCAAATCCCGGGATTCGGGATTTCAAAAAATCAAATCCCGGGATCCCGGGATTTTTCGGGATCCCGGGATTTTACGGGATCCCGGGATTTTCCGGGAAATCGGGATTTTTCGGGATTCGGGGTTTTTGAAAATTAGAAGATAAATGCTTTTTATAGATATTTATTAAAAAAAAAGTCATTAAAAGCGGTTTACAAGCAAAAGTTTTATATTAATTTGTTATTTTAAAGTTAAAGATAATGTTATATTTATTACTTACATTAAAAATTGTGATTTTTTTCTTAATTAATGATTGATTTAATTAAAAATATGATAATAAAAAACAGCGTACGATTTCTAACAATTTGTTAATTGATTCAACTAAAAAATAATTACCATAAAATTTATATTTTATTCAATTACCTCAGTTGATCCAAATTAATTTAAAACAATATTATATATATTGTAATTGAATAGAGCAAACTTGTATTAAATTGATTTATTTGTAAGATTCTATTCAAATTTTTATTAAGTAATTAATTAATTCGAAATTAATTATCAAAATCAATTTATTTAGTTAACCACAAAAATCTAATTAAAAAAAAAACATTTTTATACCCAACATAAAGTGGTAGGAATTGTGTAGTGTTTAATTATGTATAATCGCTCCATAACTTGCCGTAGTTCCTACTCTCGTGCAACACTTTTATATTTCTAGCCCTGTGAAGAGTAAAGTTTTAATGTAGAATTTGGTGCACCATTGGAATGTTTTGTTCATTTGAAAAGACATTTTTTTCCTTTATTCATTTTCTTCTTTAATTATTTTCTTCACTACTCGTTAAAATTTCTTTATAATTGTTGGACATGCTTAAAACAAACAAAGTTTAACTTTTTTGTTTCGTTTTTAATGACAGTATTAACAGAAATAATCAAGTAAATATTAAAGATCAGTATTTTGTTCCCTATGCTCTCAAGGGGGAATGTAAAGATGAATTTCTTTTTATAATAAAAGGTAAAGCAAGAAAATTTTGTTAACAATTTCGGGATTAACTAAATCCCGAAAATCCCGGGATTACAAAATTTAAATCCCGGGATTCGGGATTTGCTGAATCCCGAAAATCCCGGGATTTTCGGGATCGGGATTTCGGGATTGGCATCCCTAATATACATATATTTACAAAAAATATATTTCATGCCATGTAAATACTATAAGAGAAAAATCTGTCACGTACGGTATGTCACGAACGATATTACATTTTGTTCATTATAAAACCATCCAAAAAAATTATTTTTTTTCCAATTACGGATTATAAAGAAAAAATATATGGTTTAATGTATGAAATTAAAAAAAGGAGAAAAACCTCCCACAATTCGCAGATTTTCGTATTTTTTTACATTCACCCAAATATCACTTCCGTTTTATGTCACGTACGATATTTTGCCCGATATTTTGGACAACAAGGTTCTGAATTTGAAAATTTTTTTTCATATATAGTTCCCTCCAAATGAAGCATAATGATACAAAAAATTTTCCAGTTAAAACTATTTTTGCAAAATGTCTATCTCTCTGAAGGCGTACAAATGTCACGTACGATGACATGGAAATGCCCATATGAGAGCCAAAAATCTTAATCAATAGCTAATTAACTTTTTAATGAGAACGACAATATCGCTTATTTTAAACAAATGTGCACGCGTTAAAAAAATTATATAAAAAGCACTCGATTTTATGTTTTTGACACATCGACAAACTAAAATGTGGTGTACTTGTTGTAATATTGTCACCAACGTTTACATGAATTCCCTTTATTCTCATATTGCTGTATACAAATTTTGCTCAGTCCAATTGATTTAATTTAATTGGTTGAAATAAAGAGAGAGCAGAAGTCATATGATAATTTTTAAAAACCACCAACATTGCCTCTATTTTTTTTTTTTTTTTTTTTTTTGTGCTAGGAGAACCTTTTGCAGCAGTCAAATAGTTGCAACAACTTTTTTTAATATTTATTGTGTAATTTCATTTGGAAACAATAATTAAGACCAACAGCTGAGTAATTTTTTGTTTCATTACCGGCAACACTGAGAGGCACACAATCATGTTTTCGTGTACGTGTTTCGACCGCGCAGAAACCAGCGCAGCCACTTTATGTATAGTTTTTAAAACATTGCATTTTTGTGTAATTAACTGCCAATTTAACCAAGTTCAGTAAAAACTAACTATGTAGTACTTTAACTTCCAGTTAACAATGTGTTTTTGACAGCTATAACTTCGTATGTAGTTAATTTAAACCCTACTTGGTGAAATTGGCCGTTAATCTATTAAGAAATTAAGAAAAGATTTTTGTCAGCGAATGTTCTTTAATTATGTTATTTTCGCAACAGAGTTTTAAGATGTTAAAGGTTTGTTTTTATCTTTTTTTTTTTGCAAAAATATTTTGCTATATATTGATTTTGAATAAAACACAAATTATTTAGGAAATTATTGTCATTTCTTTTTGTTATGATAATATTGGTATGGTTCAATTATGTATGGAAAAAAATTGCTCTATTCTTCGGCATTATCTCTAACATCCGAAATTTTACACAAATTTTCTTAATCGTTTATAATAAGAAGTACACAAACAGCTACTCAAAGTTATTACTCAATTAACCAGGAAAATTATAATCAAGGTGTATTTTCAATCTGAGACTTCAAAGCAGGGAAAATATTAAACGTAACATGATGAAAATAAATTAGTTTAAAGAGATACATATATAAAGGCCCAAATACATTGATCAAATTACTCATCAAGCATTGTGGTAGTATTAGTGAAAATGTGCCCTGCAAATAATAGGACCAGTCCAAACACGCGTGTAAAGAGTAGCCCACAAGGCACCAGGACTAGTCCAAAAGTAACCCAAACGTATGGAAAAAACATGGTCTATTTAACATTTCGATGTCCTAGGAGAGGACCATATAACCCACCTTTGGACTACTAAGGAGTAGTTTTAAAACTACTCCATGGTATACACAAGAGGATTAGTTTTGAAGTCGTTTAAAAACGAAAGCACGTCGTTAAAACCCTAAGATATGTCGTCTCACTACAAACACTTTTTAACAATGACATGGTCCATGCTTGCATTACATCGGACCAGTCCATGAAGTAGTCCATTTTATCAAAATGGATCAGGTGGTCCAATTTTATTTGTAGGGTGTTTGTTGTGTCACACCGACGATGCTGGATGGAAAATCAAAAAATTTAGACATGACGGCGAATATTACGTCCAGCACACGTACACAATGAATTCGCCCGCTGGACAAGCATTTGACAAGTGTATTTGTCTCTTAAGAAAACGAAATGAAAAACACAAACCAAGTCTTTTGGTTTACCCCTTTTTCTTCTCAGCACGGTTCGCCACGAAACAAAAAGAGACGTCGTAAAAGTCTCCGTGTGAATTGACTGTTTGATGACGGATCCCTTGCAATGCTGCATATGGGATTATAATTTTAAAAGGGTTTAACTTCGACGCAGGCTACAAAAATGTTCCAAAAAAAATTGTTATTCACCAAGTTCGGTTATAATTAACTATCAGTTATAATTGTCAAAAACATATTAGTGGTATTCACACCGAACTTGTTAATTTGTTACTCGGTAGTTTGTTAATTTGTTAAAGTTACCAACTGTGAACGACCCCCTTTTTAAAACTTTGTTAGTCTGGTAACTTTCGTAGTGAAACAACTGAAATATTGCTCTGACACAATTTATTATTCTGGAAAAAATAAAACATGCCACGAGAGTGTAAAAAAACAATTGTCAACCATTTAATTACTCATGCTTTGACACAAATAACGTTTGCTGGCGGTAAGTAGTGAGTTACCAACTAACAACTATTTTATCAGGGGTGCCGTGTCGTTAATTTGTTAAATGTTAATACGGTAGCGCGTTAAATATACAAAAACAAAATGCGTGTAAAAAAGTAACGATTAACGACTAACAAACTAACAAGCTCGGTGTGAATTCCGCTATTGTTAACTGGAAGTTAAAGTAATAGTTAGTTTTAACTTGGTGAAATTCACCGTAAATTTAACAGTTATTACTTTCGGTAAGAATATTAACAAATAAGAAAGTATAGTCGATGAAGCCCGACCATATGATACCCTACATCACAGTATTTAAAAAAACATCATGCTTATGTGTCCTTATAAATATGGATTTATCTATGTTTATAAACTTCATTAAAATTTTTTTGAAAGCTTGTGAGATGCAGAAATTGGCCCCTGCCTCCCCTTGTGGTCCTATTTTTGTAAAACTGTATAGCTTATGCGTCCATATAGATATGGATATATCTATGGTTTAAATTTCATTAAAATCGGTTTCAGAGGCAAAAATTTACCCTATCTCCCCTCGTGGTTCTATTTTTAAAAAATGCATACCTTTTGTGTCCATATAGATATGGTCCTATCTATGTTTTAAATTTCATTAAAATCGGTTTGATAGTTTCTGGGAGGAAGAAAGTTCCCCCTATCTGCCCTCGTGGTCCTACGATTCGGCCCATTTTCAATAGGCTTGGTCCTTGTGCCAATAAGAACCTATGACCCAAATTTTATCAAATTATCTCCAAAATTGCGACCTGTACTTTGCGCACAAGGTTACATGGACAGCCAGCCAGCCAGACGGACGGACATCTTTAGTTCGACTCAGAAAGTGATTCCTGAGTCGATCGATATATGTACTTTAAGGTTGTTCTAGGACTAATACTTTAGGGTGTTACACACATCAGCACAAATGCATAATACCCTCTCCACTATTGTGGTGTGGGTATTATGATTTCAAGATTCTGGAATTTTTCAGATTTTTGTGTTTGTTAGCCTAAAAATATACTTTCAATTCGGTTCCATAAAACTTTCAAGACTTTTATAAATGAACGCAAATACTGAATTGTCTAACAAGCTGTATTCAGAACACTACCAGTCTATAGGAAAAACTTTCTCCTTTGGCTCAGATATCAGTTATAAGCCTCTAACTAATGTCTTAAAGCACAGTAAGGGCTAATAAATCAGTGCAAGTTTAAAATGAAAATTTAACCTGAAAATCTATAAATCAGTTAACATATAAAACATCTCTAAACAAATAAAATAAGGCGTTTAAACTACCAATATTATAAATTTGGCAACCTTTACCGTAGTGCTGCCACATTATTATTTTTTAAACTACATACAATATATGGGGCAGTGATTTACAACTGTGGAGCCATAAGATACTCAAAAATACATTTACTTTCAGAATTATCATCGTAATTCCTTACAAATTATCAAAAATTATTAAATATCAATTTAATTCGATTAATAAAGATTTCCTGAATATGACAGATTATTTATTTGCTATGTATATCTATTTAAATTCCTATTTTCTTTATTTTCTTTACAGTTAAGTCCAGTTTTTGATAAAAACTACAAAGTGCCACAAAATGCCCGCGTCATAATAATCAAACTGGCGGCGAAAACACAATTTCAACTGAATGATGGCTTCCTAAACAACAATACCATAAATCGATTTATAGTGGAGGGAAATATGAAAGAGGGCGAACAGGTTGAAATAAATAGTAATGCATTTAGTGAAAATTATGGACCCTATCCGGAAATAGGTTTCTTTAATGTCTTTGCCATAGTTATAAGGAATAAAGCATTCCAACAAAAAGGACCAGGTGAGAATCGTAAAAAAAAGACCTGGAGCTTAAAATTAAAAACAATCAAAATCTTAAAAAAAAAACTTATAATATTGATTTCTTCCCACAAAAACACAGCCAGTTATAAAGTGAATATAACCAACAGCAATGATGTTTTATTATTGGAAAATGCCTTTGAGAAAACGAATATACGCGGTTATTTTGTTGCCATTAAGGATTTAAGAATAAACGAAAAGGCCTTTAAATCGGCCCAGGCGCGGGTAAGATGTTTAATTTCTTTTAACTAAATAACTAAAATATTAATATTTCTATTTTTTCCAATTTCCAGCTTCACATTGAATCTTCCAATATAGATAATATATTTAGATTTGAAGCTTCTATGCAGGAAATAAGATTTGTTAATTGCACTATAGGCACCATTAATCCGGGGGCCTTTGATGTTTACGATATTAAATTATTGACATTTGAATCATGTCGCATTGATGCCATTAAGTCAAGAGCCATTACCGAGAAGGTCAGTATCGTTTAGTAATAAACAAAGCTTTTGTTTATTTACTTTTTGTTCTATAAATAATTTCAATACTGATTTTATGCACAATTTTTTACAGTTCTTTAGCCAGCATGTTTCCATAACTGGCGCCAGTATTGGTTTAATCGAAAGTGATGCCATTTTTGGTAGTGGCATAAATGAACTTAAAATTGCAAATAACAAGTGAGTTTTATATTTTTGTTTTTTTTTTCATGAATTTTATTAAATAATTGTTTGTTTGGCGAGAGAAAAAAAATGTGTAAAAAATTTTAGCAAAACAGTGGGTGTTGTAAAAAGTTTTATTTAATTATTTTTACCTTGAGGTGTTTTTTTTTTTAATAAATAAAAACTGATGAGAAATTTAGTGCAATAAATAAGTATTACAAAAAATATTGGCAATAAAAAGTTTAAACAAATACAGATTAAGCCGTAACTTAGCCGCTGCCAAAATTTGCAATCTGTCGGCGCCAAAAGCTTTTATATTTTAAGGCCTTGAATAAAGAGACGAGTTAAAATAAAAAATTTTTAAAATATCTTCTAACTAAAGAAATTATTTTACGCCCTGTTTTAGAGATTCATTCCAATTATGAATAAAAATTTCGCGGGAAATTTTTCTTTTTCCCCATTCTTCTTATTACAAACAAACTTTTTCCCGAATAAATTGCCTTGCAAAACAGAAGGGAGTTTATAACATACTGTAAGAAGCATAATTGAAGGATTTTTTTCTCGAGAAAAGTATTTTCCTTAAGAAAAAAATTCTTTGGGAATATTCGTGATCTGGCTGATTATTTAAATTATATTTGCTTTACCGTAACTTACCCGCCACCAAATTGCCGGCGCCAAAATCTTTAATTCTCAAACGAATAAGAAGTCGATTTACAATAATGATTTTAGAAACAACTTATTCTAGTTCTTGGAATTATTTAAAAAGCTTTTGGTACCCCGGAACTTAGCCGCCATCTTAATTTACAATCCACCAGCGGCAAAAGCTGTTGTATTTATATAGCTTAACTTTAAAGACAGTTTTAATTGAACATTTCTATTCACCCCTATCGCGAATGTTATGGGAATATGATACATGGGATCAAACCTAAATTCCCATCCCCAACAAATCGGTATCGCAAATATTTTGGGAGTAAAAATTTCTATTGTGAATTATTTTTCAGTGCTTTGTAAACAAAAGTCTCTATTGTGAGTAACTTGTCAGTGCCTGTATTGTGAAAGAAAAATATACAAAATAAAATACTAATAAAAATGTGATAAAATAACTAATGAATAGTGTTTATCTTCATTTTCTTTATGTGCACTCCTTAAATAAGAGGAAAAAGTAATTTAATTTAGTCCTACTTTAGAATACAAATCAAATTTACATGTTCCCTTCTCGTTCACATCAACACTTGTTGGGAATTTATTTATTAAAAAATTTCGCCGGAGTAAAAATTGTAAGGGAATTCATTGTTATGGGCATCGTTCATAATACGAAATAAAAAAATATGGGAATATTTTCATGGGAGTAGTTGTTTGCGATAGGGGTGATTAATTCTAATAAATGATTCATTTCTAATCCTGGAATTATTTAAAATAGTATAAAAAAGATTAAGTACACCGTAAAATAATCGCTGGTTTAAACAATCAACCGCCGCTAAAATTTTTAACATTCAAACACTACAATTAAGAACCCGGTCTCATTTCAAATTAAAAAATATATTTAACTAAAATTTAAGTAAGTGGTTTCTTACTAAAATTTTTATTTAAAAGCGTCTTGATAAACAAATCGAATAAATATTTTTCTAATTATTTCAAGCCCTTATCGCAAACCTTGCAGTTTCAGTTTTTTCTCCAGCTAAACAAAACTTCTTGTTGTTGTAAAAATATCAAACTTTTTTGATTTTAGTTCAAACATCCTTCATAAGTTTCCGAACACATCGCTTGTGTGGTCTATTTGGTTCTTAAAAGAACAATTCAAACAAAATCGAAAACTGTTAGAAAACACAAACTTACGTGAAAATTTAACATTTTAAATATTAATTCCGGTTTAACTGATAACGATTCCACAGAGCTGGAGCAATATACCACGACTGCCTCTAATTCAGTGATGTCCAAAATGTAAATTGTGGTTGTACCTATTGCTTTATATTAGTATTAGTGAATAAAGAGACAAATATTCTTAATAAAGTACAAAAAATATGTAAGCATCCGCCGCATGTACACTCGTCGCTTGATAACCGACGGCTGAATTGTGTACTCTCGTGGACTAAATGAAAGAGCGTAAGAATGCGTGTGAAGAATGTCCCTGCAAATAATATTGGACCACCTGATCCATTTTGATAAAATGGACTTCTCCATGGAATGGTCCGATGTAATGCAAGCATGGGCCATGTCATTGTTAAAAAGTGTTTGTAGTGAGACGACATGCCTTCGTTTTTTAACGACATGCTTTCGTATACCATGGAGTTATTTTAAAACTACTCCTTTGTAGAAGAAAGCTGGGTCATATGGTCCTCCCCTAGGACATTGTAACATTAAATAGATCATGTTTTTTCTATACGTTTGGGTTACTTTTGGACTAGTCCTAGTCCCTTGTGGGCTACTCTTTACACGCGTGTTTGGACTGGTCCTATTATTTGCAGGGATGTGTAAAATAGTTTCCACAATTGTGGCATGGGCTAGACAACAATGCTCTAATTTTACCCATTAATCCCTTGCTGTTGCTGTTTTTTTATTGTTTATCTGAAGAAAAGCAAAAGCCAGTTTTCGAATCAGGTGCAAGCAGGGCAGTCAGATTTAACGATTTTTCGTCATTTTGAAGATTTTTTTCCAAAATTAGCTAAGTGCCGATTTGCTTTAAAGTGACGATTTTTTTCAGTCTCCAAAGTCTGAATAAAACATTATATTTTCTGACACGTTCGTTTTTAATCTTGGAAGGCAGAACTTTTTCTTTCGCTTCGCTTTTACGCTGATTTACCATACCTAAGCAAGAGCGTCATCAAAGAGAAAAAACGGAAGATTGACCAAAAAATAGCTAAATTTCCATTATTAATTAATAGCGGCCAACTTCACAATTAAACGAGCTGTTAAAATGCAATTGCAAAGCGTTGGCGCCGCTCTATTAAGGTATGCTTCATACTAATTTTATTGGCATGACACATTTTGAAAACTAGAAAACGTGTGCCGCTTTTGTTTAAGTACGGCTGTAATATGCAAATCTTAAGAAAATCTTTAAATGATTGTTATCAGAGTACAAAAACAACAATTTTACAATTTTTTATCGAATCTCTATATAAATCATATTTTTAACAATTATCAATCAAAATCACAATCACGAGTTGTAAGATAATATCAACATAAATCTCATGCGATTCTTGACATGAAGGACTCGTTAGACAATCTTTACCCACGTCTTAAACGATTCCCACAACAATTCAAAAATCGTATTTTGCTGTGCTATAGAAGAATCTTACTCGTGTTACAGTTTTTCGAAGGAACTTTCTACGGTTTAAAAATGCGGTCATCGACGATCCAAGACGGGTATGAAGTAATTATGTTTTTGTTTGAATTTTTATTTTTATAAAAAATGAACAAAAATTTTTAAAAAAACAACAAAATTTTTATTTGTCCGATTTCTTTTTATTTTTTCTCATGAAATTCACGATTTCCTCACAAATTTATCTGGCAGCCCTGGGTGCAAGCCTATTTGTTAGTAATTTACAACATCCGACAAAATGTAAGAGGGATCGGAAAAGTTGCACCTCCCGTACAAACAAATTATAGATTTCTGTAATTCCCAATATCCGACAAAATGTGGCCGAGATTGAAGAGGGGGCATGGCACAAAATATATTTCTTTATACTTAGAATACGGCAGGAGAAAAAATTTGGTACACATAGCTGGGTTATCCATACACAACTTCTCCCATACAAAGACATTATAGATTTCTGCATATCTGGAGAATTGCAATCACCAATGTTTCCAAATTAGATACAAGCAGCTTGGTTTTTAATACAATATATGCAATATCATTTAAGAAAACAACCCAAAAGCAGCAAACGTATGCTCAGCATATTACGTACATTAAAATTTTAGTACGCATTCACTTAAAAATGCAGAACGCGTACGCTAAAAGAACACTACACGTACGCTAAAACTATATCGGTAGGGTATCTCAGAATGTTTGTTCGTTAGGTCACATTTGTTGTGTACCGTATTTTGTTTGTGTACAAAAAAAAGAAGTTTAAGAGTTTGTATTTTCAAAAAATACACTACGTTAGTTCGAGCCTAGTTAGGTAATGCGTTATTTAACTTTCAAAGAGAGCGAAATGAGAACTGTGAATAAAACGGTGTTTGATTTCATAAAACGTAGAAATACCTGACAAATTTAGCCTCTGCTTTTAAATGAAACATATGACTTTTATGAATTTTAAAAATAATTTCTTTTTCTAATATAAAATTGAAACATAAGTTAGAATTATTTTATTTATAAATGAAATTTTAGGCCGGATTTTTAATTTGCATAAATGTTCTTGTGGTTTTAATGAAATTGAAATAAGTAAAAGCAATCTTGTGTTCTTAAGATTCTTACTATAAGAAATGAAAAAGACGTATTTAATTTTTATTAAAACCAAATTTCTTACTAAAAAAGAAAACATTAAATCAACATACTGACCATGAACTCTCTGAATTAACAATTAATTACACTTCTCCTTAAAATTTATTGACTATTTAAATAATTTTTTTTTTTTATTTTTTTGTTTATTTGCAAAAATCCAAAAACACATAATTATTTTCTTAAATGCCTTCACATATTTAGCACATCACAATTCTTTTCCTTTGTTTACACGATACAAATCAATAATAACGTTAATAATTTGTTTAAACATTTCGCATATTCATTAAAAATAAATTTTGTTTTATTTCATCAACAGAATCGACACCATTTACGACAATGCAATACACGTGATATCCGCCTTTGTCACCATAACGGGCAACAAAGTCAAACACCTGGGCAACAATTGGTTACATGTTGAGAAATGGTCTAAATTTGTGGTGGAAAAAAATCAATTTGGGGTCTTTGGTCGCATGCTCTTGGATAACGAACAGAATTCGACATCATGCAGTTTTGAGGGCAATTCATTGACAGAGCCCCAAGAAGGTTCGTTAAACTTTACCAAACCATATTGTAAGATACGTGAGGTATCGGTTAATCTACCGTGTCGCTGTGATCTTAAGTGGGTGGAAAAGTTGACGGATAAAGATTTGCGTACAGAAATCTATTGTACCATCGATGACAAATTGGGCAATTGTTTTAATGCGACAACTTTTAATTTCATGAAATATTTAAATGAGGTTTGCGACGAAACAAAAACGGTCTTGGATTGTGTGGCTAATCAAAATTTAAAGAAAATAGAAGGACGTTTCTATACAGCCGAGGAATTGGAACGGAAAAATCAGCATTTACCTCAATTGATTATGATTTTGGCAGGCACAATACTCTTGCTAATACTCATCATCGCAGTGGTGTTATTTTTAATTTGCCATTTCCGCCAGCGAAATCCAAAGCATCAACGTAGTCCCAACTCAAGCGGACGCAACCATGTTCATGAATTTTCTCCCGAAGAACGTTGCGTTATTGATCAGACTTTACAGTTAATACAGAAAAAATATCCCGAGATCTATAAAAAAATTAATGAACGTGTACAAATACTTTTTATACAAGATCTAACAGAGGAGAAATGTGTTAAGACCACCAGCCAAATTGTAAATCTTTTGAATAAAATCAAAAGTCCGGGCACCGACTTTATGGCCTTTAATCGTGTTTTAACCGAACACTTACAATCACCTTTACCTACGGCTCCACCAGCTGATCAATCGCCGATTTATTCTGAGCCCAGTTTAACGGGCATGGATGAAGGTTTTTATACCTCGACAACATTTTCTCAAATGGAAGGTTTAACGGGCGCGGCTGGTTCGGGTCCAGAGCATATTTATGCCGAACCAAGCTGTGCCCAACAGCCTTTACTGCCCAACGAATATGCATCGCCAGCCGATGGTCATTTAACTTCGATGGATCTCTATACCGAACCCATTAATGAAAGAGGTAATACTTTAGTAAATTTAAGAGGACACTATCCAACAAGTTTAAATCCCCAACTTCCCTACTCCTGTCCAATAACTCCCAAAACACAACAGCACACTTTTAAATAAAATAATACGAAAGCACAAGTAAGTTTCTCTTTAAAAGTTAAGTAGTATATAGTTAAGCTTAGAGTGAATTAGAGCAGATTAACCATGAAGTAGATTTTAGAGAAAATTTTAAATAAGATTTTAAACTTTGGCTTTATTTTAAAGCTTAAGCATTTAAAGTTTTTAACGAAGCTTTCGTCAAAGTAACTTAAAATCTTTATGAGCGTTTAAGCCATTCATTATTAACTTATACATTAAAAAAGATTTTTAACTTTTAAGAAATATTAAAAAAAAAGAATTTAAATCTTGAAGTTAACAGTGACTTTAACTTTTACAATTTAATTAATTCTCTTAACTAATAGAGCTTTTTAAAACTTGCTTACAAAAAAATTTATGTAATTTTAAAAGTTTTATAAATTTGTAACCATTTATTGCAAAAGCTTTAAAGTTTAATCAAAGTTTTTAAAACTGCTTTTGTCTAAGAGATTTTAAATTTGAAAAACTCTTTTCTTAAAGTTTGTCTTAAAATGCAAACTTAGTAGAAGTGTCTTGTTAAAAGAAAATTTTGGATTTTAAATCCTAGAATTATAAAAGAAGCATAGAATCTTGGGATAGTTTAAGATTTAGTTCTAAAACTTAGAAAATTTTTTGGAGTATAAAGCTTAAAAAATCTTTAGGTTTTTTTTTTAATACTTAAATATAAGTTAAGTTATAAAAACTTGAAAGCTTCCAATATAGGATTTTTCAATAGTAGTTTCCTATAGTTCATAACAGGAAGACTCGTCTCAATTCGCTTTATGTATACTTTGGGTGCAAGGCGAATTGACAACAGGTAAACTTGAGAGATCAGCTTATTTCTTTTTTTGCTCTGTGCATTATAATCTAATTTGTCCTGTAGTTTGTCAATTTATGAATTCGCCTTGGGTTTGACGTTTAACAAAACAACTGAATTTGACAAATAGGCTAGATATTTTTTAGAGCGAATTTGAGCAAATCTAACAGTTATGGATGTGCCTTGTTTGGATATCAAAATCAGTTGAATTCGCCTTAAAATATACAATAAAAAGCAAGTATTATAAAGAATATTTTTCAATCTTTTTAAAAGCTTGGTAAAATTTAGAACAACTAATTGCTTTTTAGAGGCAATTTTATTTATGACTTTAAAAACAAAATGACGCGCAAACTTATTTAAATCAAGAAGAAGAATAGAAACAAACTAGGTAAAATGCAAGGAGAAAAAAATAATCACATGAGCTGGCAAGACCACCTGTTATTATATTAATTCCCCTTGAGGAGCTTTAACTAAATGTTAGACATTTTTGTAGTTAGTATTAATCAATATAAAGCTTTCAAGCTTTTTTCTTAAACTTAAAGTAGTTTATAAAAATGTTCAAGCTTTTTTAAGTAGTTAAAAATAAAAGCTTTTGCTTAAACCCCTTAAAAGAACTATTAAAACTTTCACAAAAAAATAATTAAACGCCTTTCTAACTCTTCTTCCAGAAACAAATCTAACCTCTACCACACCCTATGCCGTAACCAGTTCTATAGCACGAACTTACCAAAGTCCCTACCGGCCCTTACAATATGCCACACCCATGCGTAACCAACACTATCAACGACAACAACTGCCAGATGTTTTAGCACAACATCACAATAACCCAACAAACACAGCGACACCAACCACATCTGCATTACCATCATCATCATCATCAGCGGCGACACTTTCAAATGTACGAAAAATTGCCCAAGATTTACAGGGTAAAACAAATTTCAATCCCATAGCAAAACCACGAAATATGCATTTAGTTACACCACCCACCTACACCGCTCCCGATAAGCGCCACAAACAGTTATTAAATAAAAATTACAATTTTAATGCAGCGCCCTTTGGGGACAACATTGAAATGGACATGAGAGGAGCCACAGCCTTGCCACCCCGAACGCCAGCCGATTCGGGTTCTAACCATTCAGGTGGCAGTAATGAAACTGTGCAAATCGATGATGTCATAGAATATGTAGACTCTTAAGTTTAACAACAAAAATCTATTTGTTTCTTTAAATTCCAGTGTTTTTTGGCCAGTCATTGGTATTAAGGGAGAGTCTTATTTTCAAATAATAATTGAAAGCAAAACAAAAAAAAACAGGCTTGTGATTAAAATAAAATTAAACGAGAATTATACCATTTAAAAATAAAAAATAAAAATACATTTAACCGTAGGAACACAATTGCACCGTATGAACGAAGAAGCATATGATGTAGATGCTTTCGTCAAATTAGAACGTATAAGATTTTATACAAAGGCAGACATTAACTGGCGCAAACGTAAAAGCGTGTCTACGTCGTACGTCGAAACAGATATAATACTATTTAAAACGACGGTTGCGACACTATTGTCAAAGAAAAATCAAACAGTTGTTTTATTTACAACTCAACTGGGTTGAGTTTGTAAACCGTAATAGGGGCCCAAAATTTTTAATATAAAATAAAAATAAAATTGTAACGTTACTGACTGATTCATCATCACACAGCCTTAACGCCTAAAGCTAAAAATTTAAATTTAAACGGAAACTTCAAAGTAGATCGCCAAATCATTCCACTAAGCAGTCTTTTTTTTTTTGGAAATTTTAATTTGAATTTAGGCGGCAAAAAAGGGTAAAACCGTTTAAATTCGCTAACCTCATTTCCCCTTAACTAAAAGAGATACAAAAAAAGTTTAAAACTTATCGTTATTCCTTAAAAAAAAAAAAAAGCGGACAGGTGTCTGGTACTTTTTTGGAATTTGTCCCTTTTGGGGAGTAAACGGGTAAAACCTATATTTTTGGAACTTTTTTGTCATACATCTGTTAAACCAATAAACAAAGAAATAAAAAATTATACCACATTCGTAACTTATTCAAAAAATACAAACATAAATTTGGTACCTTTTCGAAATTTGAACGGTGAAGGGGTAAAAATCGTACCTATTTTTGGTACTTTTTTTACAAAACATTTTTCTCCATTCATTGACATAAACGTCTTTAATTATCAATACAAAATTGAAATTTTCGATACTTCATTGAGGAGCAAAAAAGTACCAAAAATGAGAAATACGGGAAATTTAATTTCTTTTTTTACTTTTCCGTTCTAAATTATTGAACTTCGAAATATAAAATTAAAGCTGCAGGGTCCTGAGTGAATGAGAACTTATAAGATGAAAAATATTGGTACTTTTTTGTTTAAATCTATCGGGTTATTTTTTAAGAGCTATAGGAAAGTTTAAAAAAACACATAAAATTCAGAAAAATGCATGAAATCTTTATTTGAATCGATAGTACGGTCCATATAATTTAATGTTTGAAGATTATTTCATGCAAATGTTGACCGTGACTGCGCCTCAAATGGTCCATCCGCTCAGTCCAATTTTGGCATACTCTTTCCAACATTTCGGCCGGTATCTCATGAATAAATGCTTCAATGTCGTCTTCCAATGCGTCAATTGAAGTGTGTGTATAGACATAAGCTTTAACATAGCCCCACAAAAAATAGTCTAAAGGCGTTAATTCGCACGATCTAGGCGGCCAATTGACCGGTCCCGAACGTAAAAGAAAATGTTCACTGAACTCGCCTCTCAATAAGTCCATTGTTAAGCGTGCTGTGTGGCATTTGGCACCGTCTTGTTCGTTTGTAAGACGATTCATGGTTAAATTATAGACCAAACTGAAGATGTTTGACAGTGAAACAAAACACGAAACGTGCGTCAGCTGTTTAAACCAGTGTTGCCAAAAAGATAATAGCTAAAAAGTCACCCATTAGAAACAAAAACTTTGGCATTTTAATATGTCCATGAAAGAACGGGGGACGCTAACGAAGTAGCGGGTTAAAAACTAGTAAAACTAAAATTATTACTAAAAATTTTAACAAATTTTGAATTTCCTAATACCATTTTTTTTAAACAAAATAGCTTTAGCGAGGAATCAGGAGTAAATTGAGCGTGTTAAAAAAATACGGCTTAATGTCCTACGATCTTACGACTTGCGACTTAATTGTGTTTCTAGTTTAAATTATTTCTTTATTCTCAATGGTTTAATGCGTTTACTTGTATTTAAAATTAGTCTTTATAAATTAAGTCATTTTAGATTGTTAATAATTATTAAGATTGTATTGCTACTAAATAAAGAAAAAAAAACAAACTTCCTACAATTTGTTAATACAAAAGTTATAAAAAAAAACCAACGTATTTTATTGAAATGCATGTATTTTTAGATGTTATTTAAATTAAATAATTTTTTATAAAACGTTACTAGAATTAAGTGTAAATAAAAAAGCTTTGGATATGATATTAAAATACACAAAGAATCACTAAATTATAGCATTTTCCTAAAGAAATTAACTCATTTATTAATTGTGTTTTTTTTTGTTTTTATTAATTTTTTTTTTTTTTTATTAACTTTATACAAAATGTACTTTAGCCTTTGATAGTTATAAGATACTTTTACAAATACATTTACGTACGATACATTGAATAAAAAGTGTTTCTTTTTTAATGTATTCTTTGCGATACAATTCATTCTCATTCACAGCTTTTTTACATAAAGGGAAAAGTTTAAACTGTCAGTAGAGTAACCCTTTATTCTTTCTTTGTATACAAATGAAACTGTTCGTAAATAGCACTTACTTTTTTAATATTTTCTATTTTGTTAAAACGTGTAATATGAGATTTGTGGTTATAAAATGTAAGAAATAAAAGAAAATATGAGATAAAACAAAAAGAATCCTAAATAAAACGAAAATATTCTTAAAGAAATAAACTTGATCTTTCTTTTATTTTTTTCTTTCTATGGTTCAGTGAGTTTGCGAAAACTCGGGTAGAATTTCACTATTTTTACAGTTATAATTGTGCTAAACATGCCCGTTCGCAATTAAACAATTGTTTTTTTTTTTTTTATTTTGCAAAAACATACTTTACAAAAATAAACATGGAATTAAAGATGCTTTACTTGTGTGACAAGGATTTATTTGCGTACTTTGTAAGTAAAACGTTTTGTAAAAATATTGTAATTCTACAATAATATAATGTTAAATTTTCTGTCCAAAACTTTTTAAAGTATGTTTCAGACTATCCCAATAAAAATTGGAGCTTCCAACGAAACAGGTTTGTAAGGGAAAAACATAAAATTTTCGCTTACCATTGCGCTTCCGGAAGACATGAATTTTATATAGCGAGTTTCCACTTTGAAGCAATACATTTTTGACACATTAAGCCCATTATTCAGCGCGAATTCAAATTGTTGGATGTAACGATCCGCTTTACACATTTTTTTTAGAAATTTCAGAATGGACTATATAGTTGGTCTCAGTTGCATGGTCTAATGATGAAGTAGAGAGGGTATGTATTTACCCAAGTAAACATCGTTTAAAGTAATTTGAGAAAAAGGATACATTAAGGAAGCGTTAATTCGATTTTATCAATAAAATATTTATACCAGCACCACAATAGTGGAGAGGGTAGAATGCGTTTGTGCTGATATTTGTAACACCTTAAAATAATGGTCCTAAGCCCACATTTACGTATACCTATTGACTGAGAATCACTTTCTGAGTCGAATTAACGATGTTCGTCCTGCTGGCTGGCTGTTTTTGAGATTATTTGATCAAATTTGGTACATAGGTTCTTATGTGGTGTAAGGTAAATGTTGTCGTGATTATGATTTACCTTCAAATTATTAAAAACTAATAGGCCCGAGTGATTCCTACACAGAAAAAATTGTTTGCGCCAGTAAAAGAATTAATCAGAAATAAAATCAGTTTTTATTAAATACACTCACAATATTATTACAGTAACGGACTGTAGTTTATTTAGGAAATATTCCGTTCAGTCATTTTTAAATAAATAAACATTTAAAATTCCAAGCAAATTTATTTTTAACTGATTCTAACAGTTATTCAAAAAACTAAGTGCATATTAATACTGATTTTCAGTTGCAGTTAATATTGTCCGTTGATTGAGTTAAATTCTTCTTTATGATAAATTAAATAAAAATGTAATTTAAAGCAACGAAAAGTTAATTTAATTTTTACTGTCAAAAATTCAACCGCGAATTCCGTAAAAACAGATGAATATTCAGTTATCTTATATAAATTAATTGTCAAAAAATTAACTACATATTCCGTAAAAACAAATAAATTTGCAGTTATTTTATAAAAATTTACTGTCAAAAATTCAACGCCATATTCAGTAAAAACAATTAAATATTCAGTTATTTTATATAATTTAACTACCAAAAATTAATTTTTACTTATATATAAAAAATGAATTGCTTGTTTTGTGTAAGCAATTCCCATTTGTTAATATAATTTATTTAAATATGTACATCAAATTTTAAAAGTAAAATAATTGCGAAGCCATATCGGTCATGCTGCTGGTGTCTTATAATCAGGGCAAGGAAGTTCATGCACTTAAAATCGCAAAATATGCGCATAAAACATGCACTAAAAATCGTAAAATATGCAAAAATAAATGTAAAAATATGCATTAAAAATATATTTATTTAACCATATTTAACAAAAAAAAAAAAAAAACATAAATACATTTCATTCAGTTTTAAAAACTTAAAACATAGTTTAAAAAGTAGTAGTAGTAGATAAAGATATATTTACATATTTTTTTTTAAGTTATCAAATGTAAAACTCATTCTTTTTGGTCTTAAAACAGTTTTAAGCATTGAAAATGTTCGTTCGACATCAACGGATGTAATAGGTGGATATTTAAAAGTGGTCAACTCCTTTGTAGAATATTCATTGTCTACAATTTTTTCTTTACTGGAAGGTAAATTAAAAATATTACCAATTTCTTTAACTTTTTTAAATCCGGCATTCTTTTTTAAAACTGCATAAATTTTGGCTTTTATTTTTTTGCCGATTTGACATTCTACTTTTCTTATTTTAATGACAGCGTCATCAACGAGTTTAACCGAGGTGTTCAATGATTTAAACCCCTGAAGTTCGGTTATTGTCTCGACTATTGTTTGAGTGTATAAATTCTAATTGAGCCTTTATATTAGCTACATTTAAAATATTGTTTACTTTTTTATCGCGACTGAATCATTTTCGTTAAAATTATTTACCACATCTTTAAATTCTTCAAAATTTTTGGCATAATACTCAACTGCCTGCAACCACGTACCCCATCTTGTTATACATGGTTAAAACGCAAAGGTGACTTTAAAAACTTTCATGCATGGCATGAGCTTAGCATGTGACATGTAACATTTTTGAGTAAGATATCTTAAAAAAAAGGTCAAGTAAAGCAAAATTTTATTTTTATTAAAGGATTCTAAAAGAGAAATTGAATCTTTGAAAGTTCGAGCTATTGGAGCATGATCCAACTTTACAATATTTAACAAAAATTTGTGTTTACTCTGTTCTTCTTCTGCATTCAAGATCCCAATTGCGTAGACAACGAAACGTCCTTCAGTGTCCATTGCTTCGTCAATAGACAGCCACAAATTATGTCACTTAGTTCTTTCAACAATGTCACATAGTTGTATAGTGTTCAACTTGGCGATATAAGTTTTTATAAGGGTTGTTTCCGTAGGAATGGTTTCATTGTTATATTTGTTTAAAAAAATTCTATAATTTTGGTTGATTAGCTAATATAGAGGTATATCTGCAGACACCAGAGCATTATACAATTCAAAACTAAATTTGCTAGTCTTATTCCCAAAAGTTGATTTTCTTGAAATTAAAGTTTGCGAAACGTTTTCATAAATCATAAATCTTTGTGTTTCTGGCTTTGAAGGTGCTGATTTACTTGAAATTTTTAAATGAAACACCTTTTTGTAAACTTTGCAAAAAAGTACTTTTCCCTCTATTTTGAAGACTCAAAAACACACTTATTTAAAAGATTATTTTTTGAAATTTTTTCTTTTGGCATTTTTTTCCTTAAAAACAATTTATTTTATTAATACTTTTTGGATTTTAGGTCATACTTCTTACACCGTAAATCAAAAATATTATGTTGAGTTCTATTTTTTTTTCGCCGAACATTATTTTTATTTGCTGTTTCTTCAAGTAAAAAAAAAAAAAAACGCGAACAAAATGAAATGTCAAAAACTGTTTTATTGTTACTTCTACAATTATGTGCACAATTATACAAATTGTATAATTTTTGTATGTGCTACTTTTTAAAAGTAAAAGAAACAAGGTGAATTTATAATAAAATGTAGGTAATTCAGTACCAAACACCAACATGTTGTTTTTGCTCCTTGAAAATGTCGAAGTTAGCAGATTTTCCCATACTATTTTGACTGTTTGACAGCTTCAGGGCTGAAACAACTATAACCAGCTGATTCACTGACTTCACCTTATAATGAATTCGCCTTGAACAGAAAGATATTTCTAAACAAAAAACTAAGAAAAGAGCAATTTTTTTTTTATAAATATTACAAAATATGACGAAAAATGTGAATTTATAACAAAATATGACGAAAAATATGCATTTATATCAAAATATGCAAAAACATGCATTTAAAGCAAAATATGCAAAAATATGCACTAACAAATTGATGCCATTTTACTGGAAATATTGTGATTCGCAAAGATATTAACTTTAGGTGGGTCTCAAAGTGCCGACAACAAACATGCATTTGCATGAAGTCCCTTGCCCTGCTTATAATTGAGAGTTTTTCTGTTAACAACGTGGTCAGTACAACAAAAGTAAAACAAACGTGTGTAACAGCCCAGGCAGAAATTACGACTCTTCTAAATATTATGTACCGCCACAACCCTGTAAATACAAAATTGTGACTCTACCAAAAATATGGTACAATCACAACACTATAGATACAAAATTACGACCTTAGTTTTTTAATACCGTTTTTAAATAATATTCAACACCGGTACAACACCCTAAATAGAAAAATACGACTTTAGTTTTTTAAATTTGTATTTACCATAAAACTATACCGCTACAACACTGTATATACAAGAATTAAACCTTTATTTCCTAATACCGTGTTTATAATAATTCTATACCGCTACAACGCTGTATATACAAAAATTTAGTCTTATTAATTTAATAGAGTCGTATTAAAATGAAAACACAAAAACTATTTTTGTTTAGAAAATATACAAATTTTTGCTTGTTAATTTAACGAATTTATATTTGTAACAATATTGAAAATAAGAGTCGGAAGATGGTTGTGACTACGTTGTAAATTCGTGAATCCAACATTGTAAATTTAAATTTACAGTACTGTGACAACACTTAAAAGAAGAGTCGGAAGACGCACATTTGGCGTTATCATTTTAATATTGTGACAACATTGTAAATTTGGTTAACAGTACGTTGTATCGATGTTGATAGTACCCCCTGCAACGTCGGCACAGCGTCGTGGTGATTGTCTTTTTCTGCCTGGGAGGGTACGTAAATAATAATATTCTCCCTCTATCGCTTATAAGAAAAACAAGCGGACAGGTGTCTGTCTGTTATTTTTTAGAGATTCGGCTCTTTTGTGGAGTAAACGAAAATTACTGAATATTAATCAAATAATTGAATATTTAATTGTTTTTACTGAATATGGGGTAAATTTTTTGACAGTAAAATTTTAAATAATAAGTGAATATTTAATTGTTTTTACTGAATGTGGTGTTGAATTTTTAACAGTAAAATTTTACAAAATAACTGAATATTTATTTGATATTACGGAATATGGTGTTGAATTTTTGACAGTAAAAATTAAATGAACTTTTTGTAAAAAATAAATGAAAAATACAAAGTACCCCGGTTTTTAATTGAATTTTCATTTATTTTTTTTCAGTTAATTTTACGTACTGAATATTGTGAGTGTATTTAACCAGGTTAATTATATATTTAATCAAGTGAATTAAACGTTTAATTGAAATATTGTCAATTAAACATTCAATACACTTGATTAAAATTTTAATTCACCTGATTAAATATTTAATTAAAACTGATTTTATTTTTAATTAATTATTTTACTGACGCAAAAATTTTTTTCTGTGTATGAAATGAACAATAAAGACATCGAATTTATCAATGATTTCATTTTTTAAATATCTATCAAAATATTAATTTACCTTTATTCTTATTTAACAAATTGATCTTAACTTACAATTTCATCGTAAACCACTTTAAATGAATTATTTCTGTTTTGTTATTGAATTGTAATGTGTTTTTATTAGCTTTTAGCCATTTTTTATCCCATTTTTAGCCATTTTTTTCCGTAAATTTAGCCATTTTTGGTCACCAAGTTTTGGCAACACTGAATAAGGACTACTAATGTAAGTTTATAAAAGAAGAAAATTTATAAAAAGACATTTTTAAGTTCGCAATGAATTAACATTTTGAATATAAAATAAATTGCACTTCTGCAGACAAGCCTCAAGGCTTCGCAGATTAGTTCCTATATAATATTAAAGTTAATTACTTATTGCAAAATTATAATGTTAAGCTCCACATTTGTACACACGGAAAAAAATACCAATGTAAAATTAACATGGCGGAATGTTGACTGAGAATCATAGTAAATTTCTGCAAAAGTATGCCCTTTATTTAAATTTATCATTATTTCATATTAATTTTAAATGAAAAATATTAAAATAACCTTAAATCACGTTTATTTAATATTATTCGCTGTTAAAATAACATTGTTCAATATTGCATCCATAAAAACCTGTTTTATATTAAAATCAAAAGTTTTTCTTGTTAAATTAATATGCATACGTACTTAAGTATGTACATTTCTTTATGTTCATGTTTAAAATCTATATATATAAAAATGAAAAATGTATGTATGTTTGAATGTTTGTTTGTTTGTTTGTTTGTTGGCTTATAGACTCCTAAGCTACTGAACCGAGTAGTTTTTACAGTAACATCACGTGAGCGCTAAACATAAAATAGGCTATTTATTTTTTCGATAGGGGCAGGGGAATTGGTACCCCCCATAGGATGCCAATATTAAGTATCGCATATCTTAAGAGCCGCTGCACTCATTTTGTTGAACTTTTGGTAGTAGGATCTTCTGAGTCCCAAAATTTAAATAATATAGCAGCAGGGGAAGTGGTACCCCCCATAAGACGCCAATGTTTAATATCGCATATCTTAAGAAATGTTATAGTAAGAATGTTCAAACTTTGTAGAAGTCACTCTTATTGTATACTACACTTTTGAAAATAAAAATAAAGTGGGTAGGCGCAAGGGGATAATACCTCCCATAGGATGCATATATTAAATATCGCTCATCTGAGGAACTATTAAAGGGAGTGTCTTCAAACGTGGTTACAGCTACTATTATGGTGAACTATAAATATCAACATAAAAATGGGCGCGGTAGACAGGGGAGGAGCAGTACCCCGCATAGATAGAAAGATTAATAAGAGCCACTGCACGCATTTTGTTGGACTTTTGGTAGTAGGATCTTCTGAGCCCCGAAATTGAAATAAAATAGCAGCGGGGGAAGTGGTACCCACCATAGGACGCCAATGTTTAATATCGCTTATCTTAATAACTGTTATAGTAAGAATGTTCAAACTTTGTAAAAGTCACTCTTATGGTATACTACACCTTTGAAATAAAAATAAAGCGGGTAGACACAGGGGAGGAAATACCTCTCATAGGATGCATATATTAAATATCGCTCATCTGAAGAACAATTAAAGGGAGTGTCTTGAAACGTGGTTAAAGCAGTGTTGCGAAGCGCACCGGGTTAAGCTAGTATGTTATAAAAAGAAGACAATTTCCGTATTCTTTTAATTTATATTATTAATGTCTACGGAAACCACCATAAAGTTTCCCCAAATTTTTCAGTTAGTGTAATTGCAATTCAATGAATCTGCTTAAATTTTATAGGCTCTTTGCTTAACACCCAATTTGTTGAGGACCTTGGTTAAGTCATTCCAAGACTCAAATCCTTGTTGCAAAAATTTTCACAAAATTTTGCACATTTGCAGTACGTATTTTATGAATTAATTATTTTTAATTAATTAATTCGCCTTGATTTAACGTAATATTTTATGTTTTGCCTTACGTCATTTGTTTTTGACATTGTACAATGATTTTACAAAAACAAATTGCTTGCGGTTTTCGCAGAGTTTCACTTGTTGTAGTACCGAGATTACCTGTAATGAATTCGCCTTGAAGAGTACGTGTGTTTAAATCAGTGTTGGCTGAAAATTTTTGGCTCATGTTCCCATAAAATCATCATTTCATAACATAAATCTTAAATTTTTTTTAGCTAATAGGAGGCGTGGGACAAAAATGGTAAACTTTAATTTAATTTATCAACTTATAATTTTTGAAACTAAAATGTTTTTAACTATTGATACTTTTTTTAAATGGCAAAATGATCCATACAGGAAGTTGTCTCCCTTCTCCCATTGTTCCTATGTAGATTCAATTGTAAAAATGGGAATAGGGAAAAAAATTCCCGGGGAATTAATATCTAAGAAGTAAAAATACTTTCAAACGTACTTATGTCCACCAATATAATTCCTTAGCCAGATATTTTACGCGTTAAATTGATGTGTTTGTGGGGTTGGTAAAATGACATTATTGTTATAGTTAGGGTAGCCAGATTTTAAATTCGGAAAAACAGCACATTGAATACAAAAAAACAGTACAATCAAGAAAAAAGCACTACATTTTTTTTTGACGAAAACATAACCATTTGTTTTAATTAGTATCCCCCAATTTCACTAAGTTCAGATATAATTAACTATCATTTCAAGCTGTCAAAACATATTGTAAGCTATAAGTTACAGTAATAGTTAGTTTTAACTGAAATGGTGAAATTGAGGTTAATATTTTAAGCTTTTGATTGAATATGCAACAACAATTATATAAATAAATACACTGAAAATGTGTAGCGTCAAAGGAATTATTTCCATTTTATGGCATTTCATATATATATATGAAATTACTCCATTTGCGTTTAGAAAGCAAACACCACAAACGAAGCATTTGGCCAGGAAAACCATAACATTGCTGTAAGCCATATAAGAAAGGAGAAAAGCCTTACTTAGCTCAAAACAATAAACTCATTGATTGTGTAAGTACGATTTTCTTTAAACATATTCGTATTTAAAGCAATTTTCACTACACACATAGTTGCACAAATCATATAGAATTTGAGAAAATGTTTGTTTCCTAAATTAATTTTCCAATTTTTACTAAAACAATAGGTTTTTTGACTTTTATAATGAAAGGTAATTAAACCTGAACTTGGTGAAATTGGCCATTAATCTATAAAATCCAAAAAAAATAGTTTGGTTTATTATTTCAGTAGTTTAGGTAAAGAAAAGTGGTCCTCAACAGAATTTTTCAAATTTGTTTGTTTTCAATTTCACGTGATTTCGATTTCCAGAACATGCCCGAAAATTAAAAAAGTTCAAAAATTATCGATAATTGTGTTGGAATAAGTATTTTTTTAGTATGTACTTAAAAAAATTTAGATTTTATTTTTGTCTTTCTCAGGTGTGGAAAGAGAAAGACTATTTGAAGAGGTAGCCATAAAATCATAACAACATAAAAAAATACCACTGCTACGAGCCACCCATTATAATTTAGATTTCTACTGAGCGTGCTGGTATTGGTCTGATTTGAAAGCGACACATCTCAACTTTGTTGGTCAACCTTGAAAACGCGAGTAGGTCGTCCCTTCCTCTTGTTTTGTGGTTAAATTGTAAGGGCCGATGTTGAATGTGAACCACACCTAAACGCCAAGTTTTTTTCCGAATTTTATTTGACATTTCTCTATTTCAGACTTACTCAATTTGAACCATGGAGATACACCATGGAGATACACAATCCAACAACGTGTTAAAGTTATCCAGACTTATTATGAAAATGGGCGTTCAAATCTAAATGCATATCGTGCACTTCGTGATTTTTTGGTCAATTTGATCGTCCAAATGTGCGTACAATCGCAAAAATCGTGAAAAAATTCGAGCAAACCGGGTCTGTAGAAGATGTGAGAACACCAGTGCATGCTCGTACAGCTCGTACTGCAGGAAATATTGCTGCTGTTCGCGATAGTGTGGCTGAAGAGCCGTCCACCTCAACTCGTCGTCGTGCCCAACAATTGCACCTCTCACGCTCGTCGTTGATGAACATTATGCATAAAGACTTGCATTTACACGCTTACAAGGTGCAATTGGCTCAAGAACTAAAGCCTCTTGACCATTCCAAACGTCGTGAATGGGCAGAATGGTGGCAAGAAATGGCAACAGTGGATGATCAATTTTCGAAGAAAATCATCTTCAGTGATGAGGCACATTTTCACCTCAGTGAATTCGTCAATAAACAGAATTGCCGCATTTGGGCGAATGAGAATCCAAGAGTGATAGTCGAAAAACCAATGCACCCACAAAGAGTGACTGTTTGGTGCGGTTTGTGGGCTGGCGGCATCATCGGGCCGTATTTTTTCCAAAATGAGGCCGGTCAGGCAGTTACTGTGAATGGTGTTCGCTATCGTGAGATGATAACGAACTTTTTATGGCCCGAATTGGAAGATATGGATGTGGACGATATGTGGTTTCAGCAGGACGGTGCCACTTGCCACACAGCTAACGAAACAATGGCTCTTTTGCGCAACAAATTCAATGGCCGTGTTATCTCACGTAATGGCGATGTCAATTGGCCGCCAAGATCATGTGATTTGACACCGTTGGACTTTTTTCTTTGGGGTTATTTGAAAGAAAAGGTGTACGTCGATAAGCCAGCAACAATTCAAGAGCTAAAGGATGAGATAATTCGGCACATTAACGGCATAGAACCTCCATTATGCCTCAGGGTCATCGAAAATTTGGACCATCGGATGGAGGTGTGCCGCCGTGGTCGCGGCGCCCATTTGGCCGATATTTTGTTCCATACATAATTGATTAATACCAATATATCATAATAAAATAAAATTACAATAATTTCCTAAATAGTTTGTGTTTTATTCAAAATCAACATCGGCCCTTGAAATTTAACCACCCTTTAGTTGGTTTTTATTGTTCCCTTTACCTTACTGGTCCCTTTCTCTATGCGCTATCACATATATTAATAATATGACATAGCGAGAAAACATTATCTGTAAAAACATGGAAATCATATAACGAAAGCAAGAACACAAATGGTTGAAACAAATTAAAGCGACGATTGTTTATAAACAGCGCTTTTTCGTTTGTCAAAAATTGTACTAATCAACTTTTAAATTTCACAAAGCAATAAATCCGAAAAAACGCTTATTTAAAAGTCAATAAGCTAAATTTTTTGGTATTATGGCTTTTTTTAAAATTTTCGTTTTCTAAATTTAGATTTTATGAATATTGACGTTATTTTTTAAATATGGGAATAACCCAGTAATAACCCAGTAAAAGCTTCGCTTACTTTTTCAAAACGAATAGCTTCATTTACTCATTGTTTAGTAGCTTTCTTCTATAACTGCATGTATAACAACTTCTATAACTACTTTTTTCTAGATGTACGCAGGTAAAAAAAATAATGACTTACTTTTTAATGCGTTCATTTTGGGACATCCCTTGTAAAATTCATTGGTTCTTTCAGTAGAATTGTAAGTAGTGCCTTCATGTTTTTCTGATTATTCAACACATTATTTTGTAGGCAAAGTTTTAACTGGGGAGTACAACAACTTCTAAATTACTGTTTGAATTTATTTACAACATTGTCTGCGTGGATAAGCAGCCGACAATTTTCCGCTTACAACCCATTCCTCGTCATAGGGTTAAACAAATTGTAGTTGTAAGTGGAAACCGATTATAAATTTGAAATCTCTTCTTGATAGAAATCTTTTCTTTTTTTGTTTTGTTACTAAATTCTTTAAACAACGGTTTTTTGATCTGATCTGAATAATCTCTAAAAAACTAAAAAAAAATTTTATTTAAATACAAAAAAAAATTCAAATATGAATAATTTTATCTAATCATAAAATCATTTTCATGTTAAAATATCTCCACAGATAATCTTTGGTTAAAGATTAAATAAAATAAAAGATGGAAAACTATATTCATATTACCTATTGACCCTAATTCACTGAATTACTGACTGTCACAGACAACTGAAACACAAATAACTTTTATACGCATTTGATCGTTTAATAAAAATTTGGACCGCATTATAATTAAATTAACATTAATTAACAATTTACACATTCACACAATCTAAACATACAACATATTTTCACATTTCCCCATTCATACAATTTCCATTCATTCGGTTTTATTGTTTTTTTTTTTCATTCTTTCTTAAATTCAATGAACTGCGATAAAAAAAACATGTAAAAAAACACACACAAGCCCTTTTTAACAGCACCCATCATTGAAAACATATTTGTATACCTATAACCGCAATAATAGCAGTTAAGTACTTTAGAATTTTCGCACTTTTGTAAGCGCTTTTTATTAAAGAGCCCAACTTTACGAGTTCACAAAAAGTCTCCACCACAAAAACAATCAAAACAATAAATGAAATCACAAAGCAAAATCAAAATGTAAACAAAAATCTTAAAAATAAAAAAACAAAACTGCGGAAAACAGCAAAAATAATTAAAGAATAATGAAACAAAACAACAATATGATAATGAAAAAGGCAGAAACAAAAAAGAATTAAAATTTTATAAATAAACTTGATCGCACATGCATGAATACAACTCTCTAAATACTTAAACAAATATATCGATAACAAGAGCTCAAAGTTAAAAAGGTTTTTTGTTGTATTTTGAATATACCTACCTACATACATACTATTTTTTTTTTTTTTTTTTTTTTTTTTTTGTAAAATCTGAGAGATACAGATACTTAATCGGATAGAGAGAAGAGCTTTCTGTACCTAACCAAAAAACAGTGATGTCAAATTGGGTTGACTTGATAAATATTTAATATGAATACTACATAACATAATTCGATAATTTATTTGTGTAAAAAGTACCTTTTTCGTGTGTTTATGTAGTTTTGGCAAAATGAGGTACTTTTTGAGTTAAGTTTTACTTTTTATACAAAAAGTTCTTTTTTGTTTGTAAGTGTTGCCAGAAGTAGGGGAAAATCCCTACATGTAGGTATTTTTGATACTAAAATAGCAGCGTAGGGAAAATCGGACAGATTTTTTATAATCTCCAAAATGTAAGGACTTTTCGTCATATCGCTTTATTTATGAAATAAATGTCGAAAAAACGTTTTCTTAGTGATATTTTTATGTCCAAAATGTTTGAAAAATTTTATTTTCCCTAAAATCGCATAAAAATATATTTCCAGAGTTGTTTTTCGCTTAAAAGTTAGCGACACTAATACGTATGTATGTAAATGTTTTTTCTAAGATATCATTCAATGTTGAAAGATAAAATTGAATTTAATTAAAAGTACATACATAGATACCAGAGATGTAAATGAATCATTCATTTTTGATTTTAATTCATTACGAATTAGCTAAATTTTGAATTAATTCTTTTCACACAAAAAATGAACTGAATGAAATTTGAGTCAATTCATTTGAATTTAGTAAAATGAATTGCAATTCATTATACCCTCCACCACAATTAGTTGTGAAGAAGGTATATTAAGTTTGTCATTTCGTGTGAAACTTTTTTATTATTCATCTCAGACCCCATAAAGTATATATATTCTGGGTCCTTGAGTACTTCTAAGTCGATTTAGCCATGTCGGTCTGTCTGTCCGTCTGTTGAAAACCCGCTCACTTTCGAACAACTCAAAAGAAATGAACAAACTTGGTGCCAAATTGCTTGTAGTTATCCTAAGCAGTTTGGGATTGAAATCCAGCAAAATCGGTTCAGTAGGACCAGAGCTATGAATCAAAATGTGGAACCACCGCCTAAAAAATTGATAATTTTGTTACAAAAACTAACATAAATGCTGGAACAAGGCACGGAATCAGATAATATTTAGCAAAAATTATTTTTATTTGACTGAAAATCACGCTGTTAAATTTCATGAAGATCCGTCCATAATTTACCCTAAGCCCCATATAAACACTACCCCCGGAACACAGTTCAGTACGCCTAAAACCGTAAAAAATAACGCTAGCGTAACAAAATTTGGTACATCACAGTTTTTTAGGACTAGAATTAACACTGTGAAATTTCGTGACGATCGGTCCATAATTTACCTTAGGCCCCATATAAACCCTACTACCGGAAAACAGTTTAGTACGCCTAAAACCATAATTAATAACAAATCGTCACAGTTTAAGATAATAATAACATCATACAGATATTACTCCTTAAACATTCGAACTGTCGGTGGAGGGTATCAAAGATTCGGCACAGCCGAATATAGCACTCTAACTTGTTTTTACTTCAAATGAATTGGTAAAATGAATTGCAATTCATTTCCAATTCATTTAAATTGACTTTAAATTAATTCAAATGAGTTAGAAAAAATGAATTGCAATTCATTATCCATTCATTTGAATTGATTTTGAAACAAGACTAAAGTAAGTAAATGTGAAGAAGCATTACTCCCGTTTTGTTATCCAGTTCATTTTATTATATCAGACAGCATTACACTCATTTCGGATAACACCTAGTACGCGATAATCGTCGAAAGGCATAGAAAATAATAAGAATAGAAATTCCAACGATGTACTGTAATTAGCAGGTAACGGCAGAATATGACTTGAATTCGTAGGGAGCTGCGAAAATCCTATCAGCATGAGCATTTACTCATTTGAATTAATTCAAAATCAAATCAAATGAATTGCAAATCTTTTTTCTAACTCATTTGAAATAATTCAAAGTCAATTCAATTCAAATGAATTGCAATTCATTTTTAATTTTACCAATTCATTTGAATTAAAAATGAATTGCAACTCATTTTGCCCAATTCAAATGAATTGACTCAAATTTCTTTCAATTCATTTTTTTGTGTGAAAAGAATTAATTCAAAATTTGCTAATTCAGTGCATGAATGATTCACGAATAAATTTAAAAATAAATGATTCATTTACATCTCTGATAAAAGTAAAACTTTTATTATTTTTTTGCAAATATTTATTTAGGTATATTAGAAATTTACTTTAAGTGAAAAATGTTTTTTTTTAATTAAATTGAATGTCAAAGCGTACATTCAGTAAAAAATAGGTACTTCTTGTGTAAAAGGTTCATCCTGTGCAAAAAGTTGCTTCTTGTATTAAAAGTATGTTTTACTGGTGTGCCTCAATAAAGTGTTTAGGCCGATTTCTCTTAAACTGATAAATCTCCACGTTATGCAGATGATAAATATTTGCTTTATGCAGACGATTTTGAAATATCAAAGTTGGATATTTCTATGCATGTCGCCAACTTGTTTGTAAAACTCGACTAGTACAGATTTAAAATCGGACTTAAATTAAAAATTTTGAACTTTTATTCTTGATAAAAACACTGAAATTTATTGATGAAGGGATAAGCTATTCATATGCGCTGGTTGCTTAAGCCGTCAGGAAACTTCATCCAAAGATTTTAGAATAACAAAAGATAATAAACAAATAAAACTGTTAAACGAATAAGAATTATAAGCAAAAGTTTTACTTTTAACAATATCAAAGCTTAAACAAAAAAAAAATAAACAGTGAGTTTATCTTTCTTGTTTTGTTTTTAATTTTTGTAGTTTCCGAGGTGCCCTACTTTGGGAACCTTTGGAGGCTCCACTGATATGTCTATAGGCACCAAATCCTTAACTTAAACTCAAATAAAAGTCCTTAATTAGCACATGGAGTTTTATATCACTCGGACTAATCGTTAACAAAATCCAGAGTTATTAACATTTTTTCCCACAATCTCCCCCTGTGTGTCGCTTACGATCAATTGGTGTAACAAAACAAGTAACAGTGCTATATTCGGATGTGCCGAATCTTTTATACCCTCCAACTACAGTAAGAATACTTCCGAAGCGCGCAATAAATGGGACCTTTGGTAAATTATGGGACGATGTTCACAAAAGTTGACACTGTGATTTTTAGTCTTACGTTATACCGTGTTCAGATATGCACCTTAATTGAGTTTTACGCAATAAATGCCTTTATTGAGCTCAATTATCCATACAAAATAGCAATTTAGTTATTGCTCAATTAATACGAAATTGTTATAAATATTGAGTAAAACTAAAATGCAACACTGCAGTGCAATGTCACAAGTGTGTTTAGTGAGTAAAACACAACTCACTAAACAAAGTGTTTTGACATTTTTGCCAACAACAAAACAACAAAAACAAAGGTCCATCCATTAGGTCTGCGCAAAAGCCAGATGTTTGTTTTGTTTTTTCTTTAAAGATGTCAAATGTTGTTAACATGTTGCTAAGTTAATTGCCAACTGCTAATTGAGTAAGCTAAATTGTGTATGTGTGAACAGAAAGATAATTATGTCAATAAACCGAATATTGACTCAATAAAAAAGGTACATCTAAACACGGTATTACGGTTTTACGCGTACTAAATGTTTCAACGAGAGTGGGCTTTATATGGGGCCTATGGTAAATTACAGACTGATCTTTACGAGATTTGAAAATGTACTTTGTAGTCATTTAAGACTGTGGCAGGCTAAAATTTATAGCAATAGCATTATTTGTTACGTTTTTAAACGTACTAAGTGTTTTCCTAGAGTGGGCTATATATGGGGCATATGGTAAAATATGTATCGATCTTTACAAAATTGTGGTACAATTTGTGGTCATAACTTGTTTTAAATTTGCATTTTTTATTTTAAAGGAGGTATTAAATAATTATATTTACATTTTAACTAAAATATTTTTAACTTTTATTTGAATCGTGGCAAAATTTCTTGTCGACTAAAACAGAGGCAATTTCACTCTACCAACATTTTGAGATGGTTTACGGACACAAAAAGTCTACTTTGGAAAAAAATTTTTATGAAGAGTATGTGAAATCGTCCTTACCCTGCCTTTACACATGCAAGTAGTGGCATGCCACTGTTGTATACATATTATCAAAGAAAATTTGTTCGAAATAGTCGAATCTCATGCCATTAACTTTTGTGATTACACATGCCACTGCGAGTTCATTTTCAAAATGTCGTAGAAGCGTCAAATTGAGCAAATTTGTTTACTTCTCAAATTAAAAAAAAAGTATCAGAAAACAAAATAGAGTTACCGAGTTAATCATAATGGCACATTTTTGGGTAAATTTTTTCATTTATTTATATTAGCATTATTTTAACGATTTTAATGCTCTATTATTAACAAACTTACTTTTATTTATGCGCGTTTTTAAAAAATTAATCCTAATAATTCTTTATTAAGTTAAAACTTCAATAACAATTTGACAACAATCCAGTAAATCTGAATTAAATTTTTAACAGGGTAACATTGCTTATCGTTTTGACATTTAGTGGCATGCAAGTGCCAAATTTCCACTCGCATGCAATTTTGCTGCCACTGGAGCTGCCATTGCGAAAAATGTGAGTGTATTAGTAAAAAAGTGTGAGTGTATTGAGTTTTTCGAACTGGCAGTGGCATGTGTAAATGTTAGGTTAGTAAAAATAAAATGTATGTACTAAATTTGATGAATTGTCTACAAAATCGACAGACAACAAGCCAGATGGACATAGTAAGATTACTTTAAAAAGTGATTCTGAGTCGATAAGTATACTAAAATATTGGTCCAGATTTCTATGTATTATACACATTACCAAAAACGTATTTAATTGCTTTTTCCTTAATTTTTGCTTAAATATAAAATTTGAAAGTTTAAAATAACATTTATCTTTAATGATAACCTGCTTTGTCTAACAATTTAAGACTTCAAATTAAATGTAGATGGCGAAATTGAAGCTACACGTTGGGTAGATAATTAACCAGTACCCATGTTCTGTAACTCTCACGTCGAGAAACTTTTCGATTGAAATGTGTGAAATGAAGCAAAAATGCCATATATTAAAAAACGGCTGTTTTGCTCACTAAACTGTGTTTGCAACTTTTTTTGGCAAGTACTAGCTGTCAAGTAAGGAAATTACTCGCCAGTTGACAGAAAAAGTGTGTCTGTAACATTTTTGTGAGAAGTGTTCCCGCTTTGAACTGTCAAATAAACTCACGAATAAAATTGGGGCGAGAAAAAATTTTAACACTAAAAACCAATTAATAATGCAAAAAACAAAGAATAAAATTAATAATATTTTGTTCTTGGCATATTTGTATACCCTCCACCACAATTAGTTGTGAAGAGGGTATATTAAGTTTGTCATTCCGTGTGAAACTTTTTTATTATTCATCTCAGACCCCACAAAGTATATATATTCTGGGTCCTTGAGTAATTCTAAGTCGATTTAGCCATGTCCGTCTGTAGAAAACACGCTCACTTTCGAAAACCTCAAAAGAAATAAACAAACTTGTTGCCAAATTGCTTGTAGTTATCCTAAGCATTTTGGGATTGAAATCCAGCAAAATCGGTTCAGTAGGATCAGAGCTATGAATCAAAATGTGGAACCACCACCTAAAAAAAATTAATAATTTTGTTACAAAAACTAACATAAATAGTGGAACAATGCACAGAAAGATAAAGGATTTTGCAAAAATTCGTTTTATTGGACTAGAAATCACGCTGTAAAATTTTGTGAAGATCCGTCCATAATTTACCCTAGGCCCCATATAAGCCCTACTCCCGGAAAACAGTAAAGTACGCCTAAGACCCTAATTAACAATGCTATCATAACAAATTTTGGCACGTCACATTTTGATAGGACTGGAAATGACACTGTGATATTTCGTGAAGATCGGTCCATAATTTACCCTAGGCCCCATATAAGCCCTACTTCTGGAAAACAGTTTGGTACGCCTAAAACCAATTTTAATGCTGATGTCTGCTTTTATAATATTACTCCTAAAACATTCGAACTGTCGGTGGAGGGTATCAAAGATTCGGCACAGCCGAATATAGCACTTTAACTTGTTTAATTGTTTAATTACATATTTTGCTTTTAATATTTTTATAAAATATACGAATGTTTTCAAAGCTCGTCTGCAAACAACAAACATTAAAGTCGTACTTTACATTATTTGGTATAGCCGATGGCTATATTTTCGCCGCCGTCGTTGAAAAATTTTCAATTTCAGTAAATTTTGGTCACCGTCAACGATATGTGTTATTGGCGTTCTCAACGTCTGCAATATCACATCGGCCACGAGTGCAATGTTATAACATTTATAACGTAACGACGTAACCTCTTTTGATAGTTTTCGAAATGAGTGATAGACACACTTTCTTCTCACTTTTCTAGAAACGATGGATGATGATCTGGCCTAAGCAACCAGTGAAATGCGCATAGAAGCTAGCTTTCCCTCAACAATAAATTTCAGTGTATTTATCAAATATAAAAAATTGGGAATTTAGCACGTCATACAAAAATCTTAATGATGGAATATTTTGTTTCACAACTTTTCGATGCGAAAAGTTCTCGATATAGTTACAGAACATGGGTACAGAATTACAAAATTTTTTATTTGCTGCGACAGCTCTTGTAGGCATCTAAAAAACATGTATCAAAACATGCATAAGAAAGGCAAAATATGCACTATTAACTTAAAAAATGCTCTTTTAATTAAATTATGCAAAAAAAATGCTCCAAACGGTAAAATATGCAAAATATGCACTAATAAAAAGCTCTAAAACAGATAAATTTATTGTTTCTGTCTGCATTGGTCACACAAGGAAAAATATTTAATTGCATATTCATGGTTTCCCTGCTCATTATAATATACGTTACTTGGTAAGAGTAGCTTTTGCTGGATAGAACTCGATATAAACGAAATTTTTGAAAAACTGATTACTTTTCAATAATAAAAAAAAGTACTCGTATTAAAACCAAAAATGTAAGTATCTACTTTTTAAAAACACCAATTTAGCAACACTCTTGCTTTAACGAGCTTTTATGGAGATCTAAATATGTAGATGTGGTGGGCAGCCAAAACCCCCCTCTTCAAACTCACACATACAGTATCTAAAACGCGACGACGACGACGACAAGTACAACAAACAACAACCTCTAAACAAGTGATCAGTGTAGATTTAGACGTTTACGATCATAGAACTAAAAACGAAATTTAAACAAAAAAAAACGTTAATATATTTTCCAAAAACGAACGGTTTTTTGACAAGTTTAAGAAAAGAAAAAAAACGGCGGTTAAAAGCACGCAAAAAGCGGATAAAAACGTTTCGGTGGCCATTTACGTAGTGAATAAATAAATTAAAAATCGGAGTGTGTCTAAGTTAAATATCGAGATTCTAGCTGTGGCGGTATCTGTTTGACTTGCGGTCAAACTGTCTAACAACCAACTAACCAACCAGCCAATGCGAATGTGAATGTAAATGTTAAAAAAAAAGAAAAAGAAAATTAAATATAACAAGAATCACCAACACGCTTCAACAAAAAATTCACATGAGAGTGTGCTGGTGTATAAAACATTAATTAATTATTTATTTATATTGTTGTTTTGTTTGCCTTTTGGGTAAAATGTTTTCTAAATTTTAATAATTATTTTAAGCAAATCAAACTATTGCGACTTTTTTTCGACTGATTCTAAATTTAATAAGTTTTTTTTATACGAATGTTTGTTTGTGTTGAAAAAATAATTTTGCATGACCAATTTTAAAAATACTTTAAAATTAAAACGCGAATACGTAATCGCCAAATTGTGTTTATGATTTTGTTATTGTTGTGGTTACTACCACAGTTTTTTTTTTTTGCCGTCGTAATCGCATTTAAATGTCAAATGTCTCTTTCTAATTAATAAATATTTTCGTTTATTTCGCTTAAAAATTTTGCTTACTGCAATAATAAACGTGTAAATTTATTAAAAGTATTTTAATTAAAATATAAATATACAAACAAATTGAGCGTTTACAACAATTTGTCATTGATTTAATTTATTCATATGTATGTAAAATAAGTGTGCGTGTGATTATTGTATTTAAATAAATTGCAAATTAAATATTTTTTTTCCAACCAATATAATCTGGAGTGTGTTTGCATAAGTATTTGTAAAAATTAAGTAAATGAATACAAAAAAAATATCTGTCAATGTTTTCTTTCAAGTGCAAAAGTGTTGTGCGACTGAAAAAATATTGAAAATCCCAGTGAAAAATTTGGGAAGTCAAAATTTTGAACTAAATAGTTTCAGAATATTAAAATATCATAAAGGGTTGTCCAACGAAAACGCACGACGTAAATTGTAAATAAAATAAAATATTTCTAATTTTGAAAGAATGGCCTATGACAAATATGTGCGAAACAAAATATCGGCCAAATGCTCCCCCCTGCTTCGGTGGCATACATTTATCTGATGGTCCATACTTGTCTTTAATGAGCCGAATGACCGCATCCTTCAGCTCTTGCATTGTTCTTGACGTACACTTTTTTCTTTAAAAAGAAAGAAGTACCAAAGAAGGCCAATTAACATCGCCAGGACGTGGAATAACACCATGATACAAAGAAACCAAGATAACGCATTCAGCTTTTAAAAATTAAATGTTTCTATGCATCTACGTCACACCAGCGTATAAGTACAGCTAAAATAAAGAAACACAAGCAAACAAACATGTGTATAATATGCTGATGTGACGTCATATCAAACAGTTGAATTTTTAAAACATGCGCATGCGTAATCTTGTTTATATCATTCTTGAATTTCTAGCGGAAAAGAGCTTCTGTTTCGTTGGCTGTGCGGCAAGCTCAAAACATACAGAGATGAAAAAAGTGATGTAAGAAAAATGCCCAAATCATTTGCAAATGAAGCTTTCGAAGAAAAAGAATGAAAGCCTTTTTTGGTAGTGGAGTGGCAGGCAATGTGTAAAATCAGGCCGCTACAATCAACACAAATTGCGTGATCGAAACAAAGATGCAAAAAGGGCAGCTGTCGAAGAAAAAGGCAAAAAAACAAAAAAATTTTTTTGGTCTCGTGAAGCCTCTGTGGTGGCAAGTGGCACCATCCTGTGAAACCACATAACATACCCTCAATTTCTGGCCACAAGTCCTTTATCATCTCGCGGTAGCGAACACCATTCACCGTACCTGCTTGTCCGACCGAATTTTCGAAGAAGTACGGCGCGATGACGCCGCCAGCCCATAAGCCGCACCAAACAGTCACTCTTTTTGAATGCATCGGCTTTTCAACAATCACTCGTAGATTCTCATTTGGCCAAATGCGGCAATTCTGCTTGTTAACGAATCCACTAAGGTGGTCACCATTCACTTCTGTCTGTTCAACCAACCATTCGGCGTATTGACGGTTTTTTGATTCTTATGAATCTTCGATATTTCAATATTTATCGAAAAAGTGAATTTTATTGTTAACATTATCAAAACAATAGTTCTTATTATACCATTCGCCACAGGTGGCAAGGACATATGAGGGGTATAGATACAAAGACTTCAATGTCCAAATATATAGTTTTCGTAATAAATAGTAAAATCCTCTAGTTCAAAGTATATTCATATTTATGTATTGTAAATCATGCTATTCAGTAAATAAGAATATGATGAAGATATGACGCAAGTTTCAACCAAATCGATATAGCGGAACTTCATAAAGTTATAAAATGAACAATAAAACTAACTGTTTCATATAAAATATAATTTGTTATATTTAGTTTTGTTTTGCAAAAAAGAAACAAAATAAAAAAGCATGCATTTTCAAAAATAGTTGAGAGAGATGAGCTTAACAAACTGTGATCATTGCAAAAACGGGAATGTCCATTGGAGATTCATCACTTCTTAATTTTTGAACATACTTTTTTATGGGATAAACGTGTTTCTGGTAATGTAATATTCACTTATTGGAAGCATTCATTAAATACAACTAAGAGGTATTATTAGTTACGTTTGTGAAAAATGTGGACATTGCAGTCTTTGCATCTATACCCATCATATACATATGGGCGATTTCATGTCAAGTGACCCAATTTTTAAATCGATGTCTTTCGATTTGAATGAAATTTGCACCAAGGTTAGTCCTATTGGATAGTAGTTAAGACACAAAGATCGGTCCAAAAGTTTCTGAGTTAGAGGGGGTCAAAGTTTGACATTTTGGCAATACAGGTGTTATTTCTCTGGTGTTAGCAAAATTTGTCCCAAGTAGCTGCGATAGCTATTTGATCAATCTTTTTAAAGATTAATTTAGATTTAAAATTTTAAAAAAAGTACGACATGTCGAACGGAAAAGTAAAATCAAGACATCTAATTTTCCATATTTCGCCTTTTTTGATATTTGTTTCTACCCATTGAAGTATCAAAAATGTCAATATTGTAGTTGGAGCCCATAATTTAATAAGTATATGTCAACGAATAGAGCAAAATGTTTTATAATAAAAAGTACTAATAATTAGGTACGATTTTCACCCTTTAAACGCTCGAATTTTGAAAAAGTGCCATATTTATATTTGTAATTTTTAGATAAGTTACGAATATGACATAAATAATTTTTATTTCTATGTTTATTGGTTTAAAAGATAGACGGGGCGACAAAAAAGTTACAAAATACAGATTTTAGCCGTTTACTCCCTAAAAGGCGCGAATTTGAAAAAAGTACTAGACAACTGTCCGTATAATTTTTTAATGAACAACATTATGTATTAAATTGTTTTGTATCTCTTTTAGTTAAGGAGATACGAAAGCTCAATTCAAAAACAAGCCGATTAAGCATGATTTTTTTACCTTTCTTCGAAAATTTGATTACAAATTTAAAATGTTGGTGTTTGACAAAAAAGTAACTAGGCATATAACTGAATGTTGTATCGCCCATCAACTTTACGAGCTTCTGCTGCAAAACTCACTTCTTCGACTTATTTATTATGTTTTGGAATTGAGCATTCGATATGATGTTAGAGAATTTACATCTCCAAAAATCTCTTCTTGGTGGATTTGGATTTGGCGAAAGACCAACCTCCGGTCCCAATTTTAACTTTTTAGCTTCAGGTGTTTGGCTGTGCAAAATTTCGGATATGCAGGACAAAATAGATGAGCAAACGAGTCGGGCCTAATATAAACATAAAAAAGACTTTCACCATGCGCATGAACAACAACAGCAACAGACATTCTGCTATTTAACTACTATTATGTCGATTAGACAAATGCTAATGTAAACAACAGAATCAACAAGGCTTGAGGTGCTTTTGGGCACGTACAAAGTCATGGCGACCCAAATTAAAGTTAGAGCTTCAAAATTAACAGGTTTATAAGGGATAAATGTAAAAGTTTATTTTAGCATCTCACTTATAAAAGGCATGAAGTTCCCACTTTGTCAGTTTTGACACAAGAAGCGTAACGAACAGCTTTACACACTAAATTTCTTGTTGTTACTCTTAGGCCCAAATTTGCAGACATTAATAAACTAAGATTAAAACTATTAGTTAACTAACATTTCATTTACAGTAAATTGGTTATCTTAAAATTTTCCTCAGAGCAAAAAATGGTACCTCTATCAAAATACTAAATTTCAATGTTGGTAGCAGTGTTTTTGTTTACATAAAAATCCTAAAATGAAGAAATACCGACATGCTATAGAAAATTAAAAAAGTGACAGTGTTACTGCTTAACAAAAAGGAGATGCGTGGCAGCGTCTGTGTACTATATCTTCTACAACAAAAAAAAAACAAGTTTAAAAATAATTTTCAACACAATAGCTGTTGTCTAACAAGTAGTTAACCGATAACATTTGAAAGTTTAAATAATGGTTAACAAAAAATTGGAAATAATATGTTATTGGTTAAACCATTGTTAGCAGCTAACTAATGACTGTAAATTTGGGCCTTATTCTTTAATATTATCCCTTGCAAACCTGCTTCGTAGAAGAGGCCTCCACAATTCGATTTGAACATACATTCATATCATGGAAAATTTTTCAAACTCTCTACTGTAGTTTCGCTGTCACAAACAAATACTGATTGTGTAGAAGACTCACTATAGTGACGGATGTTAAAAACACGAAGGCATGAGAGTGCAAGCAAAAATTACACAAATTCTTTATTTTTCAATGTGAGCTTGGGATATTTGTGTACGAAATATTTTGTATGTTAATTTATCCAATAATATTGCAACAACAATTCCTGCAATAACAATTCTTTGTATGCGTCCGCTTCATACGACACAGAAGTAAACATCACAAATTCTCGCAGACTGTACGAAGAAACTTTCAAGTACTAGGTGTAAAGGCAAACTTCTTCACTGTATTAAAAGAGTTTAAAGGAAACAAGTAGAGTGTGGAGTGTATTTCTTTAAATTATTGTACTCTTGCAACTTGCGACGAACATTATAGTGAGCTACGTACTATCGAAGACTGACGAAAATAAGCGGTTACTCGATAGTGTGCAAGCGAATAAGTTAGCAAAACAATCACACATGATCGATAGCGTGTACCCCACTTAACGTATAGCATATGTTGAGTCTTTGATTTTTCAGGCAGGCCTTTACTTCGTAGTATGGGAATGCCGTGGATATTTTAATGGTTTTTTTTTATAAAATTTGATCAAATTCGTTCACTTAATTTACTGCCTATCTTATCGCGAAGCCGATAAACGTGCGCTTACTTTTTAAAATGTACATTAGTTCTTCGCAAATAAAGACATTTTTTATTAGGGGAGTACTTACCCAATAAAAAATTTTAACATTTTGCGAAGCACTAATGGAACATTTATAAAAATAAGCGCATAATTATGCGCTACTCAATTAGACATATAGAGATGCAGTAAAGTAAGTGAAGAAAAGTGAAAAAAGAAACTCTTAACAAGTTTTATAAAAGAAAAAAGAAAATTTAAAGTGCTACTGCATTCCCTGCCTGTGTAAGAACAAGTTGTGTGTGCTTATAAAGTATGAGTGACAGATTTTTTGACCAGCCTGTCAAACCAGCGAATGTTTCTAAAAATTTTTCATAAAATTATAGATTCTATGCGATCAGAGTTGCGTTTTTTTTTTTTTTTTTTTGTAAAGTAACTGAGTTATGCATGAAAGGGTTAAATATATTCTGGATAAAAATTGACTGGTTTAAGGAGACAAATGTATATAATATTTTTTAAAAGTTAATAATAAATAATTAGTTGTTGGCCGATATTAAATTTTCTCTACTTAAGAAACCAAATCCCCTGTTAACCAAATTTGATAAGATAAGCTTTTTTACTTTAACTTAGTGTTAGTTTTCAAAATAGCATATATTTCATATTTGAAGCCCACTGGCATAAAGTAGATAAACTTTACAAGCAACTTTGCAAACTGTTGTTACATAAAAGTAAAATAAAATGTTTGCCAAAAGATTATTAAATTTATAATCAACTGGTATTTGTCCAAGACAGCAAATAAAATTCCATTAAAATTAATTGATTAGAATAAAACAATAATAATTTCAAAATATATATATAAATTTGAAACTCTGAGTTTGACGAGAAAATAACTAAAAAATAGAAAATATACTTTTCGGTTCGGCTCATTGGAATTTTAGCCGCTCGGCCCACAGTGGACCAATTCTTGGGAAGGCGGTCGAAAATCCATAACTTTTTAATTAGATTGGAATTTTTATGGGCGGTTTTTTGTTTTGTAGTTGGAACTTTGGCCTTAAGTTTTTGCTATTAAACGTAAAAATCCACTGATAAGAAAAAAAGTTATGGAGGGTTTAAAATACATTTTCGTTTTTAGTTGCATTTTAGTATAAAAGTGAAATGTCAAAACATTTGAAAAAAAACAAATTTGCTGTATAGTCTATTATTTTATCAGTTACTTTTTAAACTAATACTTAATAATTTTATTTTCTAACTAAAATCTTATCGGAAAATGCCAAATTTTGGCCCCCGTAAACTTTTTGAGTCTTAAGAGAGAAAGGTCGGCTTTTTTGAAAAGCCTGAGTTGATATACGGTTAATTAAGTAGTGAACGTTAAACTAGGGTTGGCAAAATGCACGTCCAATTTTCGAAAAAAAAATAAATATGGAACAAAATTGCAACCAAAGCTTTTTAAACAAAAAATAATATTGAAAATCGGTCGTTAAATGGAGGAGTTTGGCGATAACCAATACATTGGGGAGAGGGGGATGGACAAATTATGGGACCTAACTGCAATTTGAATAAAAAATTTTTCTTTAGATTTGTGTTAAAAATGCCAAAATAGTTCAAATAGAACGTTACAAATATTTTCAGAAATCTTTTGTATTCATAAGTTTTGCACAAAATGTCTGAACTTGGGTTCACACGGGTGGAATCTAGCGAATATGCAGACTTGAAATGGTGCAAGATTTCTTTCACTTATTTAAATGGAGTTTTTTCCAATTAAGAGTCTAAACACAATGTTTGCGGTGCGGTGCGATTTATCGTTGCAGGAGTGAAAAATAAACATAATACAACAGAAAACGGCGACGGCAATAGTTGTCATTGTTTGTTTGCATTTTTATTAATTTATTTGTGCATACATTTTTATCATGTTTTTGTTTACAATAAAGTTGTGAACGTCGCCAATTATTTAAAAGATATGGCAACATCAGAAAGAGCACGAGTATCAAAAATTGAGAGAGAAAGAAAATCCGCAATGAAAACAAAATAGATTTTAATTTTATGCCGTTCCGCACTGCGGTTTTTTTCTTCAAAATTGTATGAAAAACTGCACCGCAATAAATAATCGTTACATTGTGTTCAGACTCAGATTTTAATTTTATGCCGTTCCGTACTGCGGTTTTTTTCTTCAAAATCTTATGAAAAACCGTACCGCAATAAATTATCGTTACATTGTGTTCAGACTCTAAGGGTGCGTTCGTAAATGCATCACTGCGCTGCATCAGTGATTTCAAACCGTTATATATTTTTCAGTGAAGTAACTGTGGACCAACAAATTGTGAAATACTCCACAAAAATAATAGTCATACAATAAAAAAAAAAATTATAATTATTTTTTATCGGTTTTATAAAAGTTTGCTTTTCTGATGCAGCGCAGTGATGCATTTACGAACGCACCCTAAGTAAAAGTTATGATCTATTAAGTAGGAGGAAGATTTTCAGGCAATTTGGACCTTTTAATAAAAAATTTTCAATTCCTAAGAGACACAAATCCTTTATTTTTTAAGCTTCTAACATATACAGAAATTGCTTAAAGCTAGTTTACACTATCTTACAAGTCTTACGTATTCCATAATACTTTGTGAGATAGAAATCTAATGAGTTTTGTTGCGACTGTCAAAAAATCTAATTTAACATGACAGTTTGTGTTCACACCATCACACAAAGTATAAACACTCACACATGAAATAAAATGCAACCCTGATCCAATGAAAAGTATTATGGTTTAGAAATTTTTCAAATAAACGATGAAGTCGTATGGGATGTCAAACTTTTTTCATAATACTTGTCATTATCGTTACACATTGCATTCACACTATCACACTTTGCCATATTACTTGAGTTTTTGACATGTATTAATACAAAGTATAATAGTGTAATCTAGCCTTCAATTATACAAAATTTGTTTTGCTTAAAAATCTCTTAAAATTAAAAAGTTAGCCTTTTAAAATTAAAATTTACGAAGAAATTTTTTATATTAGCAAAATACTGAAAGTAAACAATGTTTTGGCTCCCGAAGTTTACTGATATTTACTTTCAAATAAGTGGCATAATTTTAAAATCGGTGACCTTAAAAAAGATTAATTTTGGCCGCCGTCTTAAAATATGGTCTACAGTGCGGAGCAGGTAACTCTGCCAGACTCAAGCTAAAGTAAAGTAAATTTTTTTTATATTTGTAGAATTTTTGTTCAGTGTAAAGTAAAACAAAAAATTTCGCATATGTCAGCCATAAACAAACTTAAAAAAAAACAAGAAAAAATATTCTATTTCACATTAATTTCATTTTGTGTAACTCAGCAAAATTTTATTTTTTTCATTATTCAAATATTTATTTAATTGCTGTTCCAGCAGCTCTTAGTTCTTTCTACAACAGTTTTATTTATTAAAAAAAAACGGAAACTTTTTGATGATATTAACAAAATTACATTAAATGATCCATTTTTTTCTACAATTTTATTTTATCGTTGCAATACCAAATTTTTTTTATTGATTTTGCTTTAACTACTTTCTTATTAAGGAGTTCCATATGAAAACTTTTTATAATTTTTGGTATATTTAATAAATTCGCTGTATATATTTAAAAATTAAACATTTCAATATCTAAACCAATTCGAGACATTCGCAAAGTCAGTGGAAGCAAGTAAGATACCCTACACGAGAGCGGTTGATTACCGCGTATATTTCGAACAATTGTACTGTGTATTACAATTTTCGTACTATTTGTTTTGAATAAACGGAAGTTTTTAACCCTTTCACGTCCATAAGGAAACCCTGGTTATTTTTTAATATCCAATGGATTTTTTTGTTCGATTATTATATAAAATAAACTAAAATTGCAAAGAAATAAAAATCTCGTGGTTAGATTTTGTGGAATTTTTTGGGAAATATTTTTCCCAGTGGACGATAAAGGGGGCAAAAAAATACTTCAGCTAATTGATTTTTTATGAATGATTTTACAACTAAAACAATTCAATTTAAAAAAGGTTTTATAATTATTGGAGAAATTGACGTATTTGCTCAAATATTGTTCTAGTAATAATGTTAGCGATGTAAGGGACACTTCATCAGTAGATCAGTAACTTCAATGATTTGGTAACACTTTGTTACTTATTACAAAATGCATTCCTCAATATGCTTTCATTTTGTCCTTTTCAACAGTAAAGGATCTTCAGTTTTGCTGTATGGGGTTTATAAGAGCCACTTGTCCATCTAAAACCAGGTTCATCTTCATTATGAAGAAATGTGCTGGCATCCACAGTTTGTTTTGGCCAGTTTCTTGTACTGCACTTTCGATTTCAACCACATCCACAGCCGCTTCAAGTCTTCTCCTAAAAAGTCTTGGTCTTCTTCATCAAGGTGAAGTACATGAAAAATAATAATAAAAAACTTAATCTGGCCTAAAATTGTTCAATTATGTATATTTACTCTATGTGAAACATTTTTTCCTATGGACCAGAGTGAAAATTTACTTATTTCACAATATTAATTTCTTCTAAAAAGTCTTGATATTGTTCATCTAGGTGAACTTTATCTTCCCTATCACTAAAATCCGCCATTAGCAGCTATAATATCTAATTTTGGCGTAAAAGGAACTCCCTACACTTCTGATTGTCATTGCTAAAATTTTAGCAGTAGTAAGAGTAAATTTTCTCTTCTGGTCCATAGGGAAAAATGTTTCCCATAGACTAAATATACAAAATTGAACAACTATTGATCAGTTATAAATTTTTTATTATTATTTATCATTTCTCCTTACTAATCACATAATATTTCTCACTTACAAAACTTAAAAACATAATAAAATCCACGGCAAAACGAACCAAATCGAAACGTACTTACGATGGAGAAAAATGGGATTTTCCTTCCTTTATTATTCTATACCCCTTTAAGTATCGCCACCTTTTTACTTTTATTTACAATAAATCATAGCTGTTGTACGACCTCTTAATGTCAAAATAAATATTTAAAAAAAATTCTTTACCAAAATAATCAATTTAAGTTTTGGGAAAAATATTTCCCATTGACGTGAAAGGGTTAAGTTTTGTGTTCTATTGTGTCATATTGGTTGTATATGCTATAAGTCACAGTCATAAAATTATAGCATATGCAGCAATAGCACACAATAGAACACTTTGTGAACTGAATAAATAACTTTTCATTAAATTTCCCATTTGTTTTTAATAGAACTATGCCATCGTTTCGAACGAGTGCGAAAATCGTAATCTATAATATAAAAATAAATGTATGTATGAATATTTGTTTGGTTGTTTGTGAAGTGGGCGTAGCACAAAAAAGAGATATTTATATCTAAAGAACGGCAAGAGAAAAATTGTCAAAATTTGGTACACATAGCTGGTTATCAATACACAACGCTGCTAGAAAAACAGAAAAGATTGGAGAAGTAGGCGTGGCACCTCCCATACAAAGGCATAATAGATTTCTTTATATCGTCATCTTAAAGACCTAATAACCTATCTGCAAAAATTTCAAAATTGAGTTTTTTATGGATTTTTATTCTCTATATCATAACGCATATGTGTGCAAAATTTTGAACATGTATTATTACAAATGACAAAGTTGTTGTGCCTACAGGACCGTTACGCACAAAAAAAGAGAAAAATAATTCATCAAAAATCACGATAAAAGTTTAATTTTGTTGCATAGTGTAATTTAAACAAACATTAAGTACTTGTTTTTGTTTAAACCAGTAAAAGAAACTACTACTGTAATTATTAAATGTAAATAATATTGATGTGTATAAAGAAATTTTTGTTTATTCGTACTAATTAGTACTGCAGATAGGTTATTTTGGTTATTTTGGTGTCATAACATAAGCTGTGATTAGAAAAACAAAATTTTCACAACCGATATATATTAATGGTTTCATTTTATTCGAAATGTGTAATTTTCGTTTCAATATCGTTAATAGTTCCAATTATATAACGTTTTTTTCCTCTGCTGTAAACTTTTGAAAACTGCAGATAGGTTGTTTCGTCTTTTAGGTGACGATATGGGCATTTCTTTCTAAAGGTCCACCGTGACCGAAAATTTTAAAGTTATTAAAAGCATATTCTTTTATGATTTTGCTTTAGAGAAATATAGAAATATTAAATTTTATAAATTCCCCCATAAATTCGTTCGCTAAGGCGAACAAGCAGACTGCAAAGTTGTGCAAACGTAATTTCTTAGTTGTGAGAATGTTTTATTGTATGGTTTGTTTAATATGTATTATCTTTCTTAAAAGATTTGATATTTGATAAAAATTATTCCAAACAAATTTTCTTACATGGTCTGTAATCAGGCCTGCCATTTTTGCCGATTTATCGGCATTTTGCCGATTTTATGCCCCTAAATTATCAAAGTGCCGATTTGCCGATTTTTGCTCCAAAAATGCCGATTTTTTGACTAGCACGTAAAAGGCGATTACTTTTTGTTTGTTTGATAATAATACACTAACTTTAAGCGATACTGAAACAGTTGTAACATTGAAAAGAGACAACTGTTATTAAGTCAGCGCTTCTACTAAAGAAAAAGGGGTTAGTTTTATTCAATATTAAATGCAGTGTTTGTAATGTGTGTTGGATTAATACATTTTTATTTGAAAAATATTCCACTATGAAGAATTCAAGGCCAAAGTTAAAAAAAGAAATAATTTTTAAACCTAAAATAATTCAGTTAAAATTTCTTTTTCTATTAGGAAAATATACAACACTTTATATTTGTGTTTGAAAATGGATAGATAAATACTTACAAAAGAATAAAGGTAAGATAAATATATATTCACTATCAATGAATATAATTTAAATAATAATTACTTTGATAATTAAATAATTTTTTTTTTATAAGGATTATAACGCAATTGAGGACGATGTTAGTACATTAATTAAATAGCCAATTCTTATGTAAGGAAAATTAAATAAGTTTGCAAACTTTTTGGCAAAAAATTTCAGATTTATAACGTGAACATTTTATGGCAGCATTTGGTACAATTTTTGGTCCTTCCACATTCTTTCGCAAATGTGGAAAGAATTTTTTAATGTAACAGAGTTTTGATGTTCACTGTAAAAGTTATTCGTTTTTTAAAGATTATTTAAAAATTAACAATTTAAACTCAAATATTTGTATATGGAATATACTTAATTATAAGAAAGTTAAAAAAAAAACTTTATATTTAACTACAATTTCTTTGTAAAACGTTTATTTTGATTGATTCTTTTGAAATTTCATAAGTTATAAACATTAGATAATTCGGAATTGTTCTTATTTGTAAGTAAGAATAGGTTTTATTGTTTTTAAAGTAGGTATTTTTAATTTGCCGATTTTTTATATAAAAGTGCCGATAATGCCGATAACCCCTGTCTGTAATCCAAGGAAGAGTTCGAAGAGAAATATGTTATTCGAATTAACGGTAAATTTTAAAGACGATACCAAGTATTTTCGAACTTAATGCAAGCTGAGCGTTACCTTTTGTTCTCTTTTATAAAAAATATATTTTAAACAATAAAATTAACTTTTTGTAGTTCTACTGATTAAACACGTTTTCATAAAACTGCCAAATCTTGCAATGTATGTAAAACGGGTTTTCGAAAAATTTCAGGGCCGGAATTTCGAAAATCTTTTTTAAATAAATTGCACGAGCTTTTTGTCTTAGCAGACCCCTAGTAAAATTTGATGCAGAAAATATTCGACAAACATGTTACCCCTCTAAAGTGCCGTTTTAGTATACTTTTGTGTGGAAGTTAAAAAAAGGACAAAAATTAGCCTTTTAAATAAAACTTTAGGGGATGTTATATCGGGAACCCGAGCTTACTTTTCAAAACCCTTTGGCAGATTTGCTCTACCATCCAGTTTCATTTCGCGTTGCAAGTATTAAGGCTGGCTTTTTTTTCTTGCACAGTGCAATTGATTACATTCATGATTTGTACAGCTCATATAGCTTCCATGACCCAGCTACGTGTAACACATTTGAAAAATTTTTCTCTTACCGTTCTTTAGATATAAGTCAATATATTTTTCACCACGCCCACTTCTCCACTCCCGCCCACATTTTGTCGGACGTTGTGTACTGATAAGCAAGATGCTTGTACCTTATTTTTGAAACTTGCCGTTCTCCCGAAATACAGAAAAAAACAACAATAACTGATTAATAGTTAAAAATAGTTAAATGTATTAATTAATAAAAAAAATTTCAAGCGGAATTAAATAATTTTATTATGGAACTCCTGCAATGTACACGTAGTACGACTAATAATTGGCTTTAATTTCAATTGAGATTTTTGTATTCTTTGATTTATTTTACATGCTCTCGTCCCTTTTTCGTATAAAAACAAAAATCTTCTTGGCAACAACAAAATCATTACACATCATTGCAAGACACCCAACATGATGATAATCGACTTCAATGACATTTTTATTTGATCAATTAATGAATGAGAAATAGCAAGTCGGATGTTTATTTGTTAAAAACCATAATAAAGCCAACAACAACAACAGCGGCAACAAAAAACCGATGAAAAGTAAACTCTACTCCAAACTGGTAGTAAGGTCAAGTTTGTTAGTTAAACGGCAGATAAAAATAAAACTACAACAAATAAAATAATGGAAAAAAATGTGAAAAAAGTAAATAAACAAACAAACAAAAATCAACGAAAAAAAAAAGATTTATTTACTTTTTTTACTCGTAAGTAAAAAATATGCATTACTGACAGATAGAAAGAAGAAGAATAATGGATGTTGGATGCTGGATACTGGATACTGCTGCCACCAGCGTACTTAAAACCATTATGGACACTGTATGGGGAGTTGTCGTCACATTCCGCCCCTTAAATGCCCGTAACAATTGCAACAAGTCATATGAACGATTATATAAATACAAAACAAACAGGCGCTCAGTTATATGCATGTAGACATGTACTCAGTTACATCTATAGATTTAGTGAATATTTGTATTTTTGTAGACACTGATGTTGTCGTCTCGCCTATATGTCGTTTAGCTATCGTATTTGCTACATATTCCTATGTATTGAGTTATTTTGCATTTGAATAGTTGATAATAATTTAATATGTTTTATTATCTTTTCTCACTTTGGTATTTTTCTGTTAATTGTATTTAAAAGAATATTTATTTTTTTAATTAAAACTGAGAAATATTTATAAGTTAAATAGTAACTGATGGAACAAATTAGATACAGTTCCGGGGTTTAAAAAATATTGCATCTGTTCAAGTATTTAATAATGTTTTTAAATTGAATTTTATATGTACATATTAAAAGAGTTCCATAACAAAACGTTACAACTTAAACTTTAACAATTTTTTTATAAATCCATATAACTAGCAGGTAAAAGTCCGATATTCTGCTATGGCGAATCTTTTATTTCCTTTACCATTGTGCGTTCAGAACAGAAAGTTATAGACATTAATACCGTTCTTTAGATATGTATAAATAAATCTATTTTGTTGTTTATTGTTAACCAAGATGCTTGTTCCTAGTTTGTAAACTTAGAGTCTTGCCGTTTTTCAGATATGCAGAAATCTACAATGTATTTATACGGGAGGTATCCCATGATCCAGCTACGTGTAACACATTTGGAAAATTTTTCTCTTACCGCTCTTTAGATATAATTCAATATATTTTTCGCCACGCCGACTTCTCCACTCCCGCCCAAATTTTGTCGGATGTTGTGTATTGATAAACAAGATGCTTGTACCCATTTTGGAAGCTTGCCGTTCTCTAGATATGGGCTTTCTTTCTAAAGGTCCACCGTGACCAAAAATTTAAAAGTTATTAAAAGCATGTTTTTTTTATCATTTTGTTATAGAGAAATATGTATTTAGATTTTACAAATTTTATAAATTCCCCAAAAAATTTAGACGAACAAGCGGACTGCAAAGTTGCACAAACGTAATATCTTATTTGTGAGAAAGTTTTATTGTATGTTTTCTTTAATATTATCATTTTAAAAGAGGTGATAAATGATAACAATTATTCCAAAAAAGTTCCTTACATGGTTTGTAATCTAAGGAAGAGTTCGAAGAGAAATATGTTATTCGGATTAACGGTAAATTTTTATTTTTTTTTTTAATCATTTTTCTGTTAAATTATTATGGAAAAAATTTCACGTTCGAAATGTCACGTATCGACAAAGAGTTTGGCTTAAAAAAATACAGAAGATTTTGGAATCAAACCAAAGACAATTTAATGTTACATAGTTATTTTCGTAAAATTCTAAAAGCAGTGCCAGGTTTCGCTTAATTGCGCCTTTTTATACATGGCCACAAAAACTACTTCTATTTTTTTCACGTTCGAACCGCTACTTTTTTGCCATTATCTTTGACCTAGAATCGCGCTCTCCATTAACTTTAACATAGATAACAGTGCTTTCTTAGTGGTATAATTTAAGGGTTAAAAGATCGTAAAAATATTTGTTGTTTAAAATGTTATTGCATTTTTGATGCGTACGACTGTCGCGTTCAAAACTATCGACGAAAAAAACACAACAACAACAATTAATGCGTAAAATTAGAGGCAGTCGTGGTTTTTTACTGATATATCAACCATAGCTGTTAAGTAATGATTACTAATCATAATAATTAGTAATTAGATTATTTTTTTTTTGAAAGGTGAAGTAATGATTATATTACGATTATTTTCAGATTCGCACGATTACTAATTGATTACGATTACAGATAATCGGAAAACAATCAAGATTAATAAAAATTACGAAAAAATAATCAAAAATAATAAAAAGTATTCGAAAAATAATTTGAATACTTTCGAAGATTACTTTTGATTGTTTTTGATTATTTTTTTTTTTATTTTGCGAAATTATGGCAATACTGTTTAATGTTAGTTGTTTGTTTTCATTTTTTGTTATTATTATTGATGGTCATCGATTTGATCAAGGCGAATTCAACTACAGGTGGTGTCGGAACTACAACAATCCAAAAACAACAGAAACAACATACGGTTTTTTGCATTGCATTGTTAGTGCCATTAGCTCGATATGTCAACCATTATTAGCAAAACACTAACAAATCAAAACAAATAAGCCCGAACTGTCAAAATCAGATAACCTGTTTGCATTCTTCATATTTATCTTATTTATCACGGGTTCACATTATTTGTGAACTATTGTAATTGTGAGTATTAAACAGAATTGTTTGTAAACTTTTAATAATAAAATATAATCAAAAATAATCCTTGAAAGTAGTCAATTATTTTTTTGATTAATTTTGACTATTTTTGATTATTTTCTCGTAAGGCTAACTAATCTTAATTATTTTTTGATTATTTGTAATAATAATTAATTAATAATCAGGAATTGTTAAAAAGAGAATTATGTAATCAATACCATTATTTTTAAAATTTAATCTAATTGATTACTAATCGTAATCTAAATTTAACAGCTCTGATATCAACCATTTGTGGATCGATCAGGATAAATTTCAATAGTTAAATTTGACGGAGCATATGTGACATAAATATGTAACAATCAAGTCCCCATCATAAATGGAGTCTTCGGAAATCCCATTTCAACAGACAGACGAAAAACAGACATCGGTTTATCAACTTCAATCCTCATAAGGATCCAGAATATATATTCTTTACAGGGTATAAGATCAATATTGTAGGAATTTCGTAACTTTACACCTGTGGTGAATTCTTTCGAAACTATTTTTGTAGTTTTTGTTGTAGAAAGAATACAAATTATTAGTTGTTGTTCTGAAAATCGCGTGATTTTAAATCACGTGTTTTTGAAATCACACGTGTGATTTTGTGGTGTTCTCAAAGTCATACCGTTTTTGTATTTCCCGGTGTGCTTTCGGCAATTGAAGATTACACAAAACACACAAAAACCGGACAACAAAATATCACACATGTGATTTTAGTAGGCACATGTGATTTGAAATCGCGTGATTTGAGTAAAAGTGATTTGCAGAACAGGCCTGTATAATACAATAAAATAATTTTGCAGCTGCAAAGTTATTGAAACAACAATTTTGTAAATGTTTCGTTTCTATTTAAAACGTTTATCTATTTCTTTCTGTTATAAAAACCTGTAGAAATGTTTGTTTTAATATTGCTATAATTTTCCAAAAGTTTTATTTAAAAGAAAGCTTAGATTTGTTATAATTATATCGTCGGCTTAATATGCCAACCTGCTAACAACCTTTCAGCACATTTTGCAGGAGAGACACAAAACTTCTTATATTTCATATTTACAGGTTATGGGGAAAACCAAAAATATAGATGGTTTAACACACTTCAAGACTCAAATTGAAGAAAAGCTACATGCTGGTCGAAGAGGCGTATATTTCTCTACCACACGGCATCAAAATTTCAATTTACTTAAAAAAAGTGAATTTAGCAGGTTTGCATGTTAAGCCGACAAAATATATTTATAACAAATCTAAGCTTTCTTTTAAATACAACCTTTGGAAAATTATAGACTTCCAAATATGTACATATGTATGTGTATAACTATAAGTGGTGTACAGTACTGTACACAAAAAAAATTGTTTACGGAAAAGGATGTATCTACATTTCTAGTCATCCTTGAAAAAATTCTAAAATCTAATTAAATTATCTTATAAAGTATTATGTTTTTAAATTAAAAAATGTCCCATCAAATTTATTTTACACACAAAAAAAATGTGATGCCAAATAATTTGAGCATTTGACGATTATGCTGTTGGGGTAAATACAAACTTGTTGGCGTAAATGAAAACCTTTTGTCGCAAGAAAGTTTCCAACAAAATTTTTTTTACCGCAACAACATGAAAGTACTTAAAGTTTTTTAACAGCAAAATTATTTGTTGCAAATAAAATAACTTTTGTCGTTAAAGGTTTTCCTCTGAAATAACAGCACATTAAAAAATACTGTTGACGTAAATGATTTGCATTTGCTGGAAACAACAATTTTTGTTGCCATAAAATATTTATTTTTTGAATCAAATAATATTACTGTTGTTGTAAAAAAATCTGTATTTGAACAATGCATTTAAACTTTGGGACAAAAGAATCAGACTTGTTGCTACAAATGCAAAATGTTGTTGGGCACAAACCGAATGTAAATTCTATTTGAATCAAAATCCATTTCTTTTGGGATTACAGTCTTTTTCTTTTGTGTGTACATATCGCATACACTTAATTTGTTGCAATCTTGGTTGAGGAGGCTCATAACAAAACGCAATAATTACACAAAATGTAATTTAAGTAAGTAGCACATAATTTTATAAATAACAATTATTGAGGTAATATTGTCTACAAAAAATAATATTAATCACAAATTAATTATTTTATCTGACAGTTTTTTTTAAAAGTTATTTAGTTAAAAAATTTGGAATTATTGCGTTTTGGATCGAATCCATAGTATTTATTTCATTTAGCTTTGAACTGTATGAAAATATTATTCACAATCAACTTAACAAAAGCAAAAGGTATTAACTAAACAAAAATTCCTTACGTTTTACAGTTATCTAAGAGTTATCACGAGAGCATAATTTATTTATAAAGTTGACTTTTTTAAAATTTCCTGAAGCGATTTATTGCAAAGATGTGTAATGATTGCATTTTTCTCTGAACAATTATCTTTGATATTGAATTGCAGTGTAGTTATTGAGTTTTGGAATGCTTTATAATAAAGGTAATATAGATTTCAATGTGTAGAATAGGATTCAATAAAAAATTAAAAAAACTTGAAAAATGTAATTATTGCGTTTTGTTATGGACCTCCTCAGTTTATGTATAAGACATTTTAACTCCTAGTACATAAAGCAATGAGCTTGGTAATTTTTTCTATTTATAATTAAAAATTTTTACTTTTATTTTGCAGATATTTGAATGAAACTGAGTTTTAACGTTAAAAAATTATTTGATAATTTTTGCCCCAAGTGCATAAAAGTGTTAATCTCGATTTTTTCTTTATGAAATATTGATACCAATTACAGAAAATAGTTAAGACACTAAATAAAAAATTTTATCATATTGCGAAGCACTACGCAATAAGACATACAGAAATGCAGTGAAGTAAGTGAAAGAACCTCAACAACTTTTATAAAAAAAATAAAATTTCAAGTGCTACGCATTTCCTTACTACGAAGCAGGTTTGTAAGGGAGAATACTTAAAAATAACTGTATCAAAACATTTAGTGTGTAAAAATGTATTGCTTCAAAGTGGGAACTCGCCATATAAAATTCATGTCTTCGGTAAGCGCAATGGTAAGCGAAACTATTATGTTTCTCCCTTACAAACCTGCTTCGTTGGAAGCTCCATTTTTTATTGGGCAACTTTCATCAAAATATGAATATACCCCACAATATTTCGTTAGACCTCTTTCAGACTCGGCATGTTGATTGCGCAGGTTACTTGCCGAATACAATAATGTCTGTACTCAATTTTTGTTTGTTTTTCTTTAACCCGACCTTATCGCTGACACCCTGCATATAATAGGACCAGTCTAAACACGCGTGTAAAGAGTAGCTCACAAGGGACCAGCACTAGTCCAAAAGTAACCCAAACGTATGGAAAAAACATGGTCTATTTAACATTACGATGTCCTAGGGCAGGACCATATAACCCACCTTTGGACCACTAAGGAGTAGTTTTAAAACTATACTATGTGGTATAATCAAGAGGATTAGTTATGAAGTCTTTTAAAAACGAAATCATGTCGTTAAAAAAACGAAGACATGTCGTCTCACTACAAACACTTTTTAACAATGACATGGTCCATGATTGCATTACATCGGACCAGTCCATGGAGTAGTCCATTTTATCAAAATGGATCAGGTGGTCCAATTTTATTTGCAGGGCATCTACAAACCAAGAGTTGCGCAATTAAATTGCGGAATCTGAAATTTCATTAAAAATTAAACATTTTCAAAAAAATTAGACCTTGACATTTGACCTTTGGCGTGGTTTGATTTTAATATATAAATGTTGTAGCTAGTGTCTTTGATAAATTTTGTGCAGAAAAAGCAGTTTCCTCGAAATCCGTAAAAATCGAATCGTTGCCCTAACCAAGTGTACCGGAGGATATTTTTAAAATTTTTTTATTTTCTAAGATGTTTTAAGCAAATCTCAATTTTTTGGAATTTGTTAAAGAAAATTTTTTAAAATTAGAGATTTAAAAAAAAAACCAAAATTTTTTTGTTTCTTAAATCACCTGAGGACAGGTTAACGCCATCGAAAAAACAACCTTTTTTTCTCCACAGAAAAAAGAATTTTTTCTTTATGTGTCACAAATTATTACCCAAAACCCAGTAAAAATGATTCATACATAATATTTGTAAGCAATAGCTGAAAAAATTGTAAATAAATAAAGAAAAATTTGTATGATCTTATTTCATACGTTCGTTCATTCTTATCTAGAAATTAGATAAAGAATTCTACAACACCACAACTCAAACACTTACTCACTCACTCACACACTTTTTGATAAAAAAAAAAACCCTCAACTGATAAGATAAATAAACATCTGTTACACATACAGAACAAATATCTATTCGTATATCGGAATACAATAGGAAAGAGGAATAAACGGCTCTCTGAATAGTACATTTATTTTACTGACTACTACATTCACGTAAAAAATATTTAAAATAACTAAATACCTTCTACAGCAATAGTTAATAATTTCAAAACGCTGTGATATGAAATAAAAAAAGTTCGTAATCGTATGTATTTCCAAATGTAGGCGAATGAACGAACCTTTAACGAGAACAAGCTTAATTATCCGCATTCGCCTTTTTAATTTAATTTAATTCAGCTGTCAGTCTAAGTGTCTGTGGCTTCCCGAGTGTGTTTAAAAAGGAAAATTCATTTTATTAAAATCACAAACGTTGTAATAAATTCAACAATTATTTGACTTTAAACTTAATTAAAAAGAAAAAATATACAATAATAAAAAAAGAAAATTTTTTCTTGCTTTGCCATTTACAGTGACAGCTAAATTGTTTTGGAATTTTTTAAATTTGGAAAATGTAAATGTTTCGAATAAATTATTTGAATACACAATGCAAAATGCCAACGATAAAACGAAACTACGATAGAAACGATAAAATAATAATAACGTTAAGGCATTTCTATACATTTTCCATAATTGCTGTGTTTTTAATACTAATACAAGGATGTCATCATATAACAGAGGCCTCCGGTACTGCTGATCAAGCGAAAAATGGTTACTATGGTAATCAGGAGGATCTAGAAGAAGAAGTCAATGTAACATGTATACCATTCGATACGCAATTTACATGCGATTGTCATAATGTCAATCGGGTAAGTAGTAAATGTAGAGTTGAGTATTTCTTAAACTGTACAGTATAATCCTAGTTCAAGGCGAATGCATACAGGTGACCGCATCGGAGGGAGTTATGCTGACTGACAAATTTTTTTATATGGAGTTTGGCATTTTTAACCCCACGTCTCCATGCGCTTTCGATTAGAACATAACATGACCATAACGCCGGCAGAACAACGGTATTAATTTGTTCATGTTCTTGTATGTGGCGAATACGTGTTGATGTTCATGTTCTGATTGACCACAATTTTTGTTGTTGTGCGTTTGGTTGTATGCAGAAAATACATTGTATGGCCAACATCATGGCGCACATGGATGCTAAGACGAATGCTTAGGCAACGATGGCAGCACATGGACGAAACATGAACATGAACAGTCTACACGAGTAGAATTCATGTGCGACATGCTGTTCTTACCAAGTTGATGGATGGTGGAGACGGGTAGTAATATATATGTATAACAAAGGTACATTAACACAGGGTAGACTCGTTAGCAGACAGATATTAACCTCAACTGTCAAATTCGTATGTATGAGCCAAAACATGTGTTTTGTAATGCTCTTCCAAATGAGTCTACCTTGTATAAATGTAACTTGTGTATTAGGACATACAAAAAAAAGGACAGCCAGCATAACTCTCTCTCTCTCTCTTTCTCTCTCTCTATCTGTCTCTCTCTTTCTCTCTCTCTTTATAATGTGGTAACCAGTATGAATTCGCCTTGGTGCTAGGCAATGTTGTAAGAATTTAATTTTTATTTTTTAATTTCAAAATTTTCTATAAAAAAAATTGGATTTTTCCCACAGTAAAGGTTTGTTCACACATAACAAATATTTGAAGGAATAAACCCGAAAAAACGTGAACACTAAATCGATCGACTATTAGTTTTCTTTTGAACAATTTCAATTGTGTTACTAAACTTTCTTGTAAAATATCGCAGTAGAATTTAATCAATAAAATATTGAACGCATTTTGATTTAGCAAACTTATATAAAGAAGAACAAAAGTTCAATAAAACAAGTAAGAAAGTATAGTCGGTCAAGCCCGACCATATGATACCCTACACCACAGTATTAAAAACACATCATGCTTATACTATGTCCATATAAATATGGATTTATCCATGTTTATAAACTTCATTAAAATCGGTTTAAAAGTTTGTGAGAGGCAAAAATTGCCCCCTACCTCCCATTGTGGTCCTATTTTTGAAAAACTGTATAGCTTTTGTGTCCATATAGATATGGATCTATCTATGTTTCAGTTTCTGAGAGGAAGAAATTTCCCCCTATCTTCCCTCGTGGTCCTACGATTTGGCCCATTTTCAATAGGCTTGGTCCTTGTGCCAATAAGAACCTATGACCCAAATTTGATCAAATTATCTCCAAAATTACGACCTGTACTTTGCGCACAAGGTTACATGGAGCCAGCCAGCCAGCAGGACGGACATCGTTAGTTCGACTGAGAAAGTGATTCTGAGTCGATCGGTTTACTTTAAGGTGGGTCTAGGACAGAGATCTGCAAAACACCGCACATGTGCGAATGCTCTCACACAAATAATGAGAGCATGAGAAAATAATTTGTATTTTTACTCGAAAACACTGAACAAACAAAAACAATTACGCTCAAAAATAAACAACCAAGAGAAACAAGAAATGTAAATGTATGTGTTTGGCGGACTCTGGTCTAGGACCAATATTTTAAGGCGTTACACACATAAGCACAAATGCATAATACCCTCTCCACTATTGTGGTGTGGGTGGTCCCAAACTATTTAACTCTACTATAAACTCTTTCCATAACTCCATACATGAATTTTTCATCATACCAAACTTTGGTGTTTTCCGCGAACAATGTTTAAGTTTCTCTAAATAAGCTGGACGAGCCGCACAAATTGAGCTTTCGTTTTTATTTTCAAACTAATAAAATTTAAAAAAAAAACCGAAAAAGTTATTACAAAAATGTATACATACGATTTCCCCATTTCGTTTTCGATTTTAACCGAATACTTTTTAGCAGTTGTGTGTATTTAACATTTTTGTCGACCAAACTTTTACAAAGTTGAAAAAGGCAATACCACGAAACAAACAGATACACAACTGAATAGCCAACTACCAGTTGAGTTGAGAATGGCAATTTGAATTTATCAAAGACAACCAAACTGTTACCAAAGTGGAGAGCCGCAATAGAGGCATAAGTTTTCGTTTTTTGGAGAAGAAAAATACGGAATTGCTTCTACTTTCAATTGGAACTGTTTTCTATGGCAGGCCTGATAGTTGGTCTTAAAAAGTTCTAAGAAAGTTATTTTATTAACACCAATAACACTGTGTCACAAAGTCGTGACGAAATGAATCTGACACCTAATCTTTATGCAAAATTGTTCGCTGAATCCGAGTAAGAATTGTCAAAAGTAGAACAGTTTTCGAGATATTTCAAAATAAACGTTATTTGTGTTTTTTTAAAAAAATTATGTGACTTAAATGCAAATGTTTTATTACATACGACATTAAATTATTTTAATATGAACATTTTGCGCCCAACAAGACAGAAATTGGTGCAAAAATGACAAAGCTACAGAAGATTTAGTGTATTAACCCACATAGCAATTCAATAGTTTTAAGATTTTTTTAATATTTATTGTTACTTACCCCGGTATTCATAAAAAATTAAAATGGATTTGAAATGCATTTTAAGAAAAATTTGTATGAAAATTTTGGCTTAAAACACATTTCAAACTTATTTTATTTATTATGAATACGGCAGTTAAAATTTAATTATTTGTTGTTAAAAATATTAAAAATTTGGATTAAAAACAATAAATAGTTCAACAAAATAATCACAATACTAATTATTGTTTGATTTAAAAAAAATAACTTAAAAGAAGCAAAATTGCAAAAAATCACAAAATTTTGCATGAAGATTGAAATTTGATCCACTGTTACTTTGTCATTTCTTGACTAATCTTCACAAACGACCCATGCTTATTTAAGTAATTTTAATGATGGGTGTCACAAAGCCATAGGACATAAAGCCATATGGCGCCAAGTCCCATTCCATTGAGACATAAGGGCATATGCCATTAAGTCTCAATATGATGGGACTTAACGCCATAAATTTTTTCCGTAAAATGAGACATAAAGCCATATTTTTGATAATGATTGCATTTCCCCCTATTTCATGTAGAAAATGGTTTGTTGTTTCATGTCGCCCTGTTTTATGTCAAAAATGGCGGTATGAACTAAGTCCCCAATGAAATAACTCCCCAAACCCAAAATGAACTAAGCCCCTAAATTTGGGGGCGTCGTTCATTTATGGAAAAAACCCGAAAAAGCTACGCTAACTAGAGCTTCTCTGCATAGCCGGCCTTCGGCCGGACGCAATGATTTTCTCCTCTATGGTATAACAAAGACGCTAACTAAAGCTTCACTGCATAGCCAGCCTTCGGCCGGGCGCAAGGATTTTCTCCTCTATGGTATAACAAACACCGGCTTCGCTAACTAAAGCTTCTCTGCGTAAACGGCCTTCGTTCGGAAACAAGACAGATTTAGAAGCTTTACTTAGCGAAATCGGTGCTTGTTATACCATAAAGGAGAAAATTCTTGCGTCCGCCCAAAGGCCGGCTATACAGAGAAGCTTTAGTAAGTGAAGCCGGTGTTTGTTATACCATGGAGGAGAAAATCCTTGCGCCCGGCCGAAGGCCGGCTATACAGCGAAGCTTTAGTTAGCGAAGCAGGTCTTTGTTATACCATATAAGCATTTGTAACGCAACACATCAAATGGGACATAACACCATAATGGCTTTATGTCCCATTCCACTAAAATTGATATGAGACTTAAGGCCATATCAAAATTATGGATTTATGTCCGTTTGGATTGAGAGATAAAGCCATTATGGCTTTATGTCCTATGGCTTTGTGACACCCCACCAATTTTAATACCTTTCACTAAAAATAATCCGGTTAATATTTTGAAGATATTTGCATTTAAGTCTTTTTGTAAAACACAAATAAGCACGTCGTACGGAAATCGTACAAATAACGGTTATTTTGGAATATCTCTAAAACTGTTCTACTTTTGACAATTCTGACATATTCGGATTCAGCGGACAATTTTGCATAAAGATTAGGTGTCAGATACATATTTGGTCCAAAAACTGTCACGTAGTGTAATTTAGGTTTTATTTAATTAATGATTTATTTGAAAACATATTTTTCACCAAATTTAAAAAATTAAATATTTCAATAATTTTTATTTTTATTTACTTAAAGCACTTGTTTTTGCCCCGCCTTATTGGTTCAGCTTTCCAGATGGAAATACGCAATTGCAAATCGCTAACCATTAATTCGAATGCATTGGAAGAAACCCAGGGTCTGCGTAAAATCACCTTTAAAAATGTGGAAAATTTGGTCTTAAATAAATATGCCCTATCGTTTCCACTTTACAGCAGTAGTACACCATTGATTATAGCGTTTGAAAAGGTAAGTTAATTTAAGATGAATGTGTTCTTGGAACACTGAGTTCTCTCAATTAAACACGTTTCCAACTTAGGTTAGAAAAACTGACAGGAAGTTCTAGAACTTTTTTCATTATGTAGTCTTTTTAAATAGGCGACTTTTTTTAAATTTAAGCCTTTAAAATCAAAATTTAGTAGAACAACATAGTTTTTTATCAGTAAGATTTGTCAAAAACGTTTATTGTCAGAACAAGTTCGAATTATCTAGCAATTAATAAAATTTTTTCTGATTTCAACTCCGGAAACTTTTGCGTCCTATTGAGCGGGAAATGTTGCGAATGTTTATCATAAACATACGCATAACTTAAAAAAGATCACACAAATATTTCTTTGAAGTTGTTGTTGGTGTAGCAGCGAGACCAGCTATTGCTGAGTTTGTAAACCTTAATCTGTATTCGTTGAACTCCAAGTCTATCCGGTGCATATAACCGATTGTCGTAGGAATGATTTGTTGCAATAATGCCCGATGATGAGCCAGTGTTGGCAGATTCAAGAATACTTTTTCCCCCGTAATCCAAACTATCCGAAATTTTTTAAACATGTTTAGAATTCAATATATCCATATGCATATTTTGACTTTTATATCAATTGATTTTTAGACTTTAATTGCAAGAGTTTATTGTCCATATAGTATTGAATGAATAAATCTAAAACGAACAATCGTTTTTAGTAACCCATTATACGACTTTTGTAAAACTACTCTGGGAAAGAAGTTCGCGCGTCATTGTCAGTGCCGCTAAGGTCTTAGGGACGTTCATATCACGTCGGTTGAGTGTTGGTTTAAGCCTATACATTAATTTGTGAAGGATTTATACAAATTCTGAGGCCAATCCTTTTCCTTGGCGTGTTGCAGTTGAAGATGTTACTTAAAATAAAATAAAACTAACCTTTGCATAGCGAAAAAGTTATGAAAGTTTTTTCTTAGTCCCAGATCAAATGTGGATTCACAGATCAATCTAAACAAGAGCGACTAGAGTTTTACAGATGTAAAAGGCAAAAATACGTGCCGTAAAATAAAATGTGGTGGGAAAAATGTTTATTCGAAACTGGCAGGACATAAAAGAAAGTATTCGAATAAGAGAGCTCTTTTTAGAAACACGTAGTCGACATGGTCTCGTAGTAGCAGGAACGCACTTTAAACATAAACTTAGCCACAAAACGACATGGGTCCCTCCAAATAAGAGGACTAAAAATCAGCATAAGCCGTAAGTGGAAGCATACCCTCAGCGATTTCAAAGTTCTATTGGATCTGATCGTCATATGGTTGTCGCTGTATTGCACATAAAAGTCTGTGCCATTCTTAACGTCCATCAACAGTTGTCGACATGTAGATAAAATCGATATCGCAAAATTAAAAACACCCGGCTATCTACAATCGGTAGAAAACGATATAAGCAGATTACCAGAACATGAATTTAATCTAAATGATGGAGTGGAACAACGTTGGAATCAAAAAAAGAAAGGAAAATATTTTACAAACATGTAAGACCCCAAGGGAAGAAAGGAGTAGAAGCGCTCCCAAACTTGGTCCTTAATCGAAGAAAGGCATTCGATGAAAACATAAGAGAACCATGACAAGTCGCTTAGTCATCGTTCAGACTTGCAATTTTTTAAATTTCTGCTTTGAATTTGCATTAGTGTCCAGAAATTCTAGTTTTTCAATTCTGGTATTTAAATCTTATCTTTCCTCTTCTCCTTTTTATATTTTATATATAAATACATATACACCTACAGTCAACTTCAAGTTAAAAAGTTTGATGAATTAGAAAACGAAACCGAATTGCAGAATATATGAAACTGAGTACTCCTCCCCAATCTTCTAAGCGCACTTCCAATAAACTTAAGAATTGCTGCAACAAACATTGCAAGTCTGGACGATGATTAAGTAAATTCATTAAACTGGAAAATAAATATCAATAAAAATAAATAATTAATAAGAGCTTGTAGGAGAGGAAAAGGATATTTACTGATGAACTCGCTGCCTGGGCAGACGATGCCGCAAGCAAAATCGATACTAAAACTGTTAATGAGATAACGAGAAGACTAGTTGGTAAACATAAAAATCAAATCCAAGGTTTGAACTTTACTGAAAACGTAGGCGAATAAAAAATACGATGGAGGATGAAAACCCTCAACAACAGCTCATTGTAACCTGGACTATTCAATAACACGTCCGCCTTCCACCAGCCTTCCAACTCCGGATTAAATCAAACCGGTATTAGAAAACTCAAAAAGAACAAATCGCCAGGTTTTAACCGGACTCCACCTGAAATTCTCAAAAGCTGCCCAAATAAAATGGATACGATATTTCATTTGGTACGAAGGAATATTATCCTTATAAAATACCAAAAAACGGGACCTTTCGCAATGTAAGAATTGTCGTGGAATCTCACTTCTCTCTTAACCATTCAAAATACTAACAAGAATGGTCCTAAAAAGAATAAATGATCCAATACAAACGAAATTTTGTAAGGAAAAAGCAGGACCCTAACCAGACATCTTAACGATTTAGATAACGCTCTCGAAATCTGTTTTTTGTCTACTTAACATTCGGATATACAATCGAACCTTGAAGACTTAGATCTCCACTCAGCAAATGTTGGTCTTAATATTAACACGGTGAAAACAAAAGGCGATGAAAATAAGAACCCCAAGACAAACCTTTTGTCATCGGTCACGAACAGGTTGAGTATGTTGATAAATTTTGCCATATGTGCAGCATTGTTTTATCAGAGCAAAATCAGACATTGTACAAAGGATTGGTAAAGCAAACAGTGCGTCCTTCCAACTGCGAAATATTTGGAAATCAACTATATATCAGACAAAACTTAAATAAACATATTTAAGTCAAACGTTCTATCAGGTTTGCTTTATAGCTGCGAAACATGGTTGACAACAACAACACTGAACTGTAAATTACAAGGTTTTTCAAATTGCTGCTTGCGCTACATTTGAAAATCTGTTGGCCAAACGTCATAACCATTATTATTTTTATATTATTATTAAACAAAGAAATTGAAAATGGATCGGACACACTCTTATGAAGGACCCAGATGAATTACGCCGCCAAGACGTAGACTAGAATCAACAAGGCAGTATAAGAAAAGGTCGGCTAAAGACTACATGGAAAAGAAGCATTAAAAATAGCGGAAGAAGCTGAAATGAATTAGAAGTACTTGTAAATTATCAAATATCTTGGAGAAATTTTGTAGAGACCTAACGCTCAGCAGGGAGTTAAGCGGACTGAAGAAGAATAAGATTTGATTAATTATTGTTTGTTCATATTAAATATATTTATATTTGAAATTTGAACCGGCGCACAGTAGCGCCCGTAGAGCAAACGAGGTTGCAAAAATCAAAATTTTCATGAGCACCGACGAAGTTTTGAATAAACTCATGTTATAGGAAACTTTTCAACGATTTCAAATCTGCCACTCTTAATAATATCACATTTTTAGTTTAGAAGATATAGCCGTTCAAAGTTGACCGACTTTCGGTTTTCAAAAAAACACACAATTTTTAGTAAATTTGTTGCGATTTCAGGTGTAATATCACGAAAAATAGGTAACGAATCGCCTTATTTTTTGTTTGTATTGATTGATGCATTTATTAAATGTGTAATGATAAAAAAAAAATGAACTGTTTGCTTTGTGTTTCTCCTGGTAAATCACTATTTAAAAACTATCCGTTTTTTCACTATTTTTCAACTTTGACGGAAAATAACAAAAATCTATATTTTTCTATATTTGCCATATTTGCAAAATCTGTTCTTTGATTATTTCTTTACATAATTCAAAAATTTTATCTGCCCGTACGTGCCCGTTTGGCTTCTAGAGGTAAAAAAGGTTAAAAAGACATGGTTGCCATACTAATATTGCGGTTTAATAAAATTCTTTAATTTGGCCCCTACAGCGCGTAGGATGCTCCTAGATGGGTCAAATGTATGACCAACCCCACTTTATTATTTATTGCCGAATTTCGGTTTTTTTAGTTATTTCAATAAACTAAACCATTTTTGAGTTACGCGAATATATGCTGTGCAGCGCCTTACATTTTCGAAATAACGGTATATCTTGAAAACAAGAGCTAATTTAAAAAAACGGTTAGCACCACTGAATTCAGCGTCCCCAATTAGGGTGAAATGCCAGGTGCGCGGCATTCGAGTTATCGAGTATTCGAGTTATTCGAGTTATTGAAGAAATAAGCTCAACACATTCGGCTAATTCGGCGAAATTATGACATTTTGAGTATGACATAACTTTTGAAAAAAAAATTTTAAAATTTTTTTTCGTTCATATATGTTCCTTATAAGATAAAAGGAACATTCTCACCAAATTTCATTAAAATCGGAAGGGGTCGTGTCCCACTCTTGGTCGTTTTGACATGGAATTACCCATATACCGAAAATACAGAAAATTGAAAAAATAAATTTAAAAAAAAAAAATTTTTTTTTTTAATTTGTTGGGTAATAATTTAGAACCCTAAAGAAAAAAAAAATAAAAACAATCTAAAAATGTAAAAATAATTTTTTTTTAGGTACCATAAAATTGATTTTTCTACTAATTTTAACTTTGATAACCCATAAGTAGGCCCCTACACAGCGTAGCACCCTTTTCAAATGCACATTTCATAGGCTGAACAGTTATCTATCATATGCTGTTTAAACTGTTCAATTACCTTATTCGGTTCAAAAGATATGATTTTTGCAACGAAAAAACTCAAATGGCGCCACTGTGCGGCGATCGGTCTCTCGCCAAATCAATCCAATTCGAATGTATAGGGGGTAAAAAAAGAGTAAAACCGTCTTAATTCGCTACATCATGCCTACTTTACTGAAAAAATATTAATACTTATCGTTGTTAATTAAAACAATAAACGGACAGGTGTCTAGTACTTTTTTGAAATTTAACCCTTTTGCGAAGTAAACAAGTAAAACCTGTGTTTTGGAACTTTTTTGTCATCACAAAATTATCTCACAATCGTAAAAAAATCCATACTTATTAATTTGGTACTTTTTCGAAATTTAAGCGTTATATCAAGGTTTATTTACACAAGGTAGATTCGCTAGCGTACAGACATGAACCCCAATTGTCGAATTCGTGTGTATGAACCAAAATTTTTATATGTGTGCGTTAAATTGTTTTTGTTTTATATGAAGACAATTTTGACAAGTCGGGTTTTTTTATAGAGCAGCATATCTACACTCCCAAATGAGTCTACCTTGTGTTAATGTACCTTGCGTTATAGAAATGAAAATCTACTTTTTTTTTTGGTATTTTTTTTTACAAAATATTTTTCTGCGTATTGAAATTTTTGATACTTCAATGGGGAAAGAAAAAACTATTAAAAAGGGGATATTAAATTTCTTTTACTTTTCCGATATACATGTGGTACTTTTTGAATTTTTTTTTTTTTTTAATATTGAACTTAGAAATATAAACTTATAGATGCAGGGTCATGAGTGAATGAGAATTGGTACTTTGTTGTTAGAACCTAGAAACATAAAATTTGGCATATAAAAGTAGCGGGTTAAGGCCCGCTTTCACAACTTACTGATAGCTAAAAGTAGACTTTAGCCGGCCTGATAAAAAGGGTTCCATTATTAAAATTTAACTTTAACCTAAAGTGAGCGATAAAGTAGATTAAGGTTCATTCTAGCTTGTTGGTAAAAGTAAAGTTGTAAAAATGGAACACTATTTATACGGCCGATTAAATCCTACTTTTAGCTTTCGGTAAGTTGTGAAAACGGGCCTGAATGTTAGTATTTAGTATATGAAGATTCAAGAAATGAATATTGAAAAAAAATTTAATATTTAACCGTCCTGAATTAAACCGTAGTACAGACTTTTGTTTGCAAGAACACGAGATGTTTTGACATCTTAAAACGCTTTCCTCGTTTATTAAGGCTGGTCTGCTTAATTTAAAAGATATATTTTATTAGAGATTTAATCTCGCTTTAGGGATTGGTTGATTTTATTTGTACTCAATTGAACTTTACTTTCTTTTCCATTTAATAGGTTTCAGACGTTAACCAGAAATTACTTAGTGTAAATGAAGTCGAAGCGAATTAATTTATTTAGCTTCCCTATTTTTTACTTTTCCTATAAATAACAAAAATTTGTGTCTCTACCCTACAGATAATATTGGACTACGTGGTCCATTGTGGCTTAAATGGACTACTTACAACATGGTCCAATGTACTGTAGTATGGACCATGTTATATGAAATTAACATGCAGTGCTGCCAACAACTGTATGATGTATACTTTTCTATAGTTTACAGTATTACACATTGGTAGCCCTAATGGTGTCCATTATTAATTGTTTATTTAGTTTGTGAAATTTGTGGAAAAAAGGTGAAAAACAATTAAAAATACCAAGTAAATATAATTGTTAATAGCAATAATAGACTACAGTACACACCATAAAAGGCGATTAGTAAAAAATTAAAAAGAAAAATGCTTAAACTACCCCTTTAGTGTACTCCATACTGTATTAACATGGAGTACTTTAAAAACTAACCCGCTTTAGTACTCCATGGAGTAGTTTAGGGACTACTTCGGTGGGTTATATGGTCCCCTCCTACGACATCGTAATGTTAAATGGCCCATTTTTTTTTTTTTTTTTTTTTTACTGTTAGGACCAGCACTCAGGGGATGACCCCTACTAATGCATTGCATTGTGTTGGAACTAGGAAAATAGGTTATGGGAAGGAGGATAGAGGGAGTAGTGTTTGTGAACATTCGATTTGAACTTAATCATGTTGTGAGTGAGAGGGAAGACTTCTGCAGGAAGGTTATTCCACATACGAACAGTCCGGGAAAAAAACGAATTCTCTCTGTAGTGCGTTGTACGATTCACCTGCCAATCGACCACATAAGGATGGGCTCTTGAGGAAAAACGTGTATTACGAACAAATGTACGGGTTTCGGGAACCAGATCCCTGATTTCGTCGGAACACATCCCATTGTAGTAACGATAAAACAGGCAAATACAACCCACATTGCGACGGTGCTCAAGGGAGTCAATAGAATTGGTTACCCTACTGTCACCAATGAGAACCCTCGCCCTCTCCTGCACGCGGTCGAGAAGCTCCAAAATAGAATATGAAGCACCGGCCCACACATGAGAGTTGTATTCCATACGCGGTCGGATATAGGTGGTATAAATAGTAAGGAGATCAGATGTAGTGAAGTATATCCTACACCGCCTTAGAAAACCGAGGCACTTGAATGCTTCTTTCGACACCTTGAATATATGTTCAGTCCATCGGACGTCACATTGTATCCTCATGCCCAGAACATCAAGAGATTCTGATTCCTCAATAATTATACCACCCATATATACAGATGAGGCACCTCGGTTTGTCGCGCGTTTATGCGTCAGCACGCAACATTGGGTTTTTCGGGCATTAAAATCGACCCTATTTGCACGACCCCATTTCGAGTCTATGTCAAGGTCTCGGCCAAGCGTATCATTCATATTCTGCCTCATAGCAACGACATCGGATACGCTTGGTCTGTACTCGAATGAGTACGAATGGCAAAGGTTGCTGTCATCTGCAAAAGAGTAGATAGGGTTGGAAGTTTGACAAAGGAGGTCATTTAGAAAGATAAGAAATAGAGTAGGAGAAAGAACGGAGCCTTGCGGTACACCTGAATGAATCTTGAACTCGTTTGACGAAACCCCATCTATAACAACTCGTATAGTGCGATCTCTGAGAAAACTCGATATAAATCGAGAGAAATTATCACCGACACCAAACGCAGCAAGTTTTGACAAGAGTGCACCATGCCAGACTCTGTCAAACGCCTTGGAAATATCTAAAGCAATTACCTTACTTTCGCCAAAATGGTGAATGGAACGGCACCATTTTTCCGATAACAGAGCTAGTAACTCTCCAGTAGAGCGACCTCTACGAAAGCCATACTGGCGGTCGCTTAGTAGGTAGTTTGACTCTAAATATTTGACAAGATGGTAATTTACCATACTCTCCATAACTTTGGAAAGTGCCGAACAAATTGCAATTGGGCGGTAATTTTCAGGGTTATTGGCGGTTCCCTTTTTAGGAATTGGCGTTACATTAGCAACTTTCCAGCAGACTGGAAATTCCGCGGCACGGTATAAAGTGCTGAAAAGATTTGCTAAGGGACGAACTAGCGTCGAAGAGCACTGCTTCAAGACCAGTGCAGGTATACCATCCGGCCCAGGAGACTTGTTTACGTCGAGATCCGCAAGAACCCTTTTAACAGCTCGACCCCGAAAAAATATTCTAGGCATAGTTACGGATACTTTTTCGAGTTCGGGTAGTGGTTGACTGCTAGCTGATAGGTAAGAATTATTAGCAAATAATTCAGCAAAACAATTAGCCTTATCAACCGGGTCCGTTAATGATCGGTCATCCTTTAAAAGAGTTGGTATTGAAGAACTAGCATTAACCCTTACTCTTTTAACGAATGACCAGAAGCTTTTACTACCCCGGGAGCAGCAAGAACTTCAGCACGAAGACGTTGCTCGTGAAGAGTTTTTTCCCGTCTAAGTACTTTGGCACACGAAGACCTTGCCATTTTGCGTAGCAATTCAGTATCAGCGTTTTTATTTTTACGCCAATTTCTGAATGCTTCCTCTCTGGATCTGACTGCTGATTTGCACGACTGATTAAACCAAGATTTGGATCGAGGCTTATTCGAAGCTTTTTTAACTGGAATGAAAATTTTCATTCCTAGCATTATTACGTTTTCATATATTTTACCCATATATTTGGAGTAAATTGGAGTACTCCTACTGCTTTATGGACTACTCTTTACATGCATGTATGGACTAGTTTCGTTATCTGCAGGGTAGGCCAGATGGTAAACAAACTCATGACTCAAAAGATTCACAATTTTGTTTAAATTAAAAAATCTAACTTTTACTTAATTTAAACATCGCAAAAATGTTGGTGCGTGGGTTAATATTGAAATTTATGACGGAATTTTAATTGAATTACTTAATTTTTTATTTCATTATACATACATTGCAAATTTTCTGTACATATTTTTTTCATACATGTACATGTACTTACTTATTTGTTTTCTTTTATTTCAGGTTAAAGTTAAATTAATCGATTCACATGCCATTAATGGTCAGATTGAAGAGATCACTTTTGTTGACAGTTATATCGAGACAATAAATCCATTCGGTTTTACCATATTGAAATCAAATGCTCTATTGCTTAAAATGGAAAATGTGCAAATAAATCGAATTGAATCACAGGTAAAATTATAAAAGTTATTTTTAATTATTATGCAATACATATTGCATAACATATGTATACAGTTAGCAACAGAAAAAAGTTTTACTTGAAAGTCTTTATTGTTGGTCTCATGTAGAAAGGCCCTTACTCGATTTGTTTCGAAATTTAGTTTTGCAAATGACTCCAATACATTTTACACAAATACACAACATCGAAAAAATAAAAAAAAACGGTTTTAAAAGAAATTTTATATTTTGATACACCAGTTTCTATAATGTTTTCACTAAGTTAGGGCCTTTCCACATGAGACCAACGATATAAAAATGTTTCTAAAGACTTGTTCGATAAACATTATTTTAAAATTAAATTTAATAAATTTGATTTTTGTCGCCAACTTGTTTAAAACTCACTTCTTATTATTTTTTAGGCTTTCAAAAAGTTTGTGGTGGAAAAGATTGATTTACAAAATTGTGTCTTTTTATCAAATGTGCCATCGAAAGCTTTCTATGACGTGGAAGTTTCACATACTTTATTATTAAATAATCTTAGATTTAGAGAAGTCCACTCCAGGGCATTTTCGTTTAAAAGTAAGTCGAAAAAAATATTCAAAAAGAAAACTTAAAATTAGATTTTTCCAACATCATTTACAGTGATCTCCAAATTAATTATAGCCAATAATTATTTTGAAAGTATTGATGCCGAATGGCTGGAAGCATATGTTAAAGAAAGCTCAATTATTAGAGATAATTATTTTGGCAATACAAGTCAAATAGCTTTTAAGGGTAAGCGTATTAAAAACAAAGATTTTTTAATTTATCAATAAAAAAAAATGCTTCCCCACAGGCATTATGGTCCATCGTGACTTTATCGGCAGCGAGAAGTTAGAGTTGCGTTTTAGCAACAATACTGTACACTTTCCTCACTCTGTTCAGCCGCTCGATTTTAATGAGAAATTTACGCTTAATCTCAAACAACTTAACTATGATAATTCATATTCCTGCCATGAAATCGACTACAATCAGAAGCCTGCCAAAGCTAAACAAGAGTTCTTTAATTATTTTAAAGATTTTATATATTTTAAACAAAACTTTGCCACGAATCCAAATGATGGTTATAGAGTTTTAAGTAAAATTATTGAAGTAGATTGTCAACAGCATTCATACTGGTTGTATATAGTAGTTGGTGTAGTGTGCCTTTTAATACTGGTGGCCGTTATAGCCGTATTGGTTTGTTTGTACTTGGCGAAAAAACGTAAAGCGAAAAGAAAAATGGATATAGTACAACCTGAAGCAAGAACCTATAAGGAAACACAAATTGTTTATCAAATAGAAAATGCTGGACTTTTAAGGACTGACTTTTAACGCAAACGCAAGCCCAAAAGAAAGAACTCAAATATCTTTATAAGTATTGTAGAAAACTACTCAATTTCCTCAGAATAAAGATGCTACAGAACACCGAAATTCCACCAAATAATAACAAAATTAAATGTATTGATTTAATTTTTAAAGATAAAATTAAAACGTTGAAGAACTTTTAAGCCAAATTATTTTAGTTTTAAGTGTTAAAAATTTAAAAACTGTATAGATTAAAATACTTAGTTTAAAAGTTATATCTACCTATATTTTTATTTATGTATGAAATATTGTATTGTAAATATTGTTCAGTAATTAAATTTTATAGAAATGTAAATAAAATTAGATGTATAATCATGAAATTTTTAAAATATTAAAACTTAAAATTCTAGTTAACCTAAAATATGGTCATTCAAAACTGTTAAAAAATGCATATGAAAAAATAAAAACTGTTTAAAGCGGCTCATACACTTGCAATAAAATGTGCATGTGATATTCGAAGGTGGCAAGACTTTTGATTTTTATTGCACAACGAAAATAAGGTGAAATGTGTTGGCAACATTGTACAATGCTGTTTTGGTTATTCCGATAGGTTATGTTCACCTTTTTATAGAATGAAAGTTGAGCAATATTTAAATTGACACCATTGTGCGACTTATTGCATAATAAAGGACAAAATGGAAATAATATGGCGAATATCATATACAAAAATATTGCAAATGTATGGGCTGCTTTAAGGTTGCAAAAATATTTAAGGCTTTTTATAACAATCTGAAATATATTCCAATACCACTGAAGGAAATTTTATTTAAAATCAGAAACGCGTAAAGAAATATGATCTATTGAGACTATTATACATAAATCTATGTTGGTCAATTAAAATTTAATTTAGCGAATTATTATGTGGTTTATGCGGAATCAAAAAGAAAAGCTACATTTCAATGGTATCTAAACCCCTTTTACCTTTGGTGAAGGATATAAAAACAATATATGAAGACTATTATGTACTTACCCAATTGGTAGATATGATTCTAGAGCTTGATGTATTGTCAACTCAGGTTCTGCCAAAGCCAAACCTTTAGAAAGTAAAGCAAAATGCGTGCTAATTGTTTCACTTATACTAGTTAAATCTTCCACATCTTTGTCATCTAAAATAATCGGAAATTTTAATCAACATAATCGATTAACTTTAAAATCTAAGTTTTTAATATGAAGGCATGTTCTAAAAATCACAAGATTTCAAATCACTTGTAATTTTTCAATTACAATTGTGATTTAAGGGTGTTTTGAAAACCGCAAAAGTTTTAGCTTGGTTTTAAATGGTGGAATAAATAAGCAAGTAATTTCAACTCGGCGGTCACTTAGCTGACCGGCTTAAAATCACAATTATGAAAAAGTTTTTTGTCCAGAACACCATTTTCAGAACATGTCTGATATTCTTGTTTTATAAATGTAGTTTTAATATCCAAAAAAATATATTCACCCTTATCATGGTTGGCGAATTTAAAATACACCTGCAACTGTTTGGTAATAGATTAAAGGAAATAAGTTATCGTTCTCTTTAATCTATTACCAAACAGTCGCAGGCGTATTTTAAATTCGCCAAACACGATAAGTGTGATTAAATGAATAGTTATAAATAATTATTACGTTACCGGGTAAACTTAAGTTTTTCTTCATTAAATTTGCACTACACATGCCACCCAGATAGGACAGCTCCTGTTCTATGCGCACCAAACAAGAATTATTGCCACTTAACTGAAATTCGAATCAAATATTTGAAAAAGTACTTTTCCTTTTAAATTAAAACACTTACCAGCACTGGATTATCATAACCCACTACCAAGCACTTAAAACCATAACGATTAACATGAGGATCTTGAGCATACAAAGAAGAAGTTTCCAAAGAAAACTCAACACAATTGCCGGGTAAAATCATTACATTTTGTAACCAGTTGGAAGGTCTAAATAGTCAAAAAAAAATATATACATATATACTATATGTATAAAGAAAGAGAGATAGAAAGATCTTAAAAGAACTTACGTATTAAACTTCTTCACCACAAACCAGTCTGGTTCATTTTTATTATGTGCATCGTTCTGGGTGGACAACTTATAACAAGCGCTTATTATATTGGCACTTTTGCTTTGTACTCCACGATTTGTCTTGACATTATTATCCAAAATATCATAATAATCTTCGTTAGGTGTTGTGATTTCCCTACTCGCCATGGGTCTCACCGGTAGCGAGACTAATAAATAATCTTCTAGTTGTGCAGTACCACATTGAGCATCAAATTCAATGGTTAACCATTGTACGCATTGGGGAAATTCAACGCGATAACAATTTATTGATGCACTTCTATAGGGATGTTCACTTTCCACTACACAATAATGATTGCTGGTTGTGGACACTTCATTTGGTGAATTATCACTTGGTTGTGGTTGTTGTTGATTTGTTGCACCAATTAAAGCATTACCGCATTCCTCGTTGTTGATAAGTTCAAGTTTTTTGTGAATAGTTTCGAAAATTGGACGCAAACGTGGTACTGTTATGTTGGTTTGATTTGTACCATCTTTTGCGGAACTTATTTGAATGTTGGTTTGATTTGTACCATCTTTTGCGGAACTTATTTGATTAAGAGCAGCAATATGTGGTAATATGTCTTTGATAAGGCCCAGAATTTGAACGGAACTCTGGGAGGAAAAAAAAATGTGAAAAATTTACTTTAACAAGAAACATTTTTAAATCTAAGTATAATGGAGTGATTAACTAAACTGAGATTATAATCGTATTTTCGTAAAATCTGACTTCAATAAATGAAATTTAGTTTTTAATAACACAGTGCAACAAACTTCGGGTCAGCGCCGCTAGCCTCAACACTTGCAACGCGAAATTAAAGTAGACTTCTAGTAGAACAAATCTGCCAAAGGGTTTTGAAAAGTATGCTCGGGTTCCCGAAATATATGCCTTAAAGTTTTTGAATTTTTTGAAAAGGCGTTTGGTATAAGTCAAAAAAAAATATACAAAATGTACTTCTGAGCTAAAAAATATTTTAGATGTCTTCAGTAGAATCGTATGGCGATTCTTTTCTTAGAATTTTTTACTAAAACGGCATTTTTAAGGATTCAAATGTTCTACGAATATTTTATACATCAAATTTCACTAGGGGTCTTCTAAGACCAAAAGTTCGTGTGATATATTTAAAACGGATTTTCGAAAATTCGGGCATTGAAATTTTTGAATTTCTTAAAAAAAAGTTTGGTACAAGTCAAAAAATATACTAAATGTACTTCTGAGTTAAAAGTCTATTTCAGATGCCTTCAGTAGAATTATATAGAGCAATTCCATATAAAAATGATCAAAATTGGCAAATTTTTGGACGACCCCTCTCCGATTTTAAAATAAATAGTCTCAATCGATTGCCCAGCAAAAAATAATGTACCTACATATTTTTTTTTTTTTTTTATAGTGACTGGTTTAGTGGTGGTGTACACCACTGTCATGTGAAAAATTGAAGAATTCTTCATAAGGGACCTCATTGAAAGTTGTTTTAAAAAAAAACTACTAAAGCGATCGCAACGAGTTTCCCATGAAAATTAAATTTTCCGATTTTCCACAGAAGCTCCAAAATTTTCCGGCTAATTTTTTTTTTTTGGATTCCTCATAATTTTTGCTTTAAGAATCAGCAATAAAAAAATGGGCCCCGACTCCTTGTTTGGACAGGAGAAGAGCATTTAAGAGACCACCTTGTTAAAAATACATTTTAAAAATTATTTTACAGTTAAAAATACATTTATGAAGAAAAAATCAATTTTTTTTAAGAGCCCCAAGTTGAGTGTGTAGTGAATATGGTCTGCCTGCCTTCACAAGATCGGCCATAAGTCCATGGATAATAGCAGCAGTGGCATGTAATGACACACCAAACCCGACTGAGGCTACAGGTCATAAAATGTTTTGTAAATTACCAGGTAATAAATATTTCGCTTAAAATGACACGTGCAGAAACAAGTCATAAAATACGGATTTTCCATAAATATAGCGAAATATTTATTACCTGGTAATTTAAAAAATTTGCAAAACATTTTATGACCTGTGGTCGGCTTATTGGCAGTAACCAATTAAGTCCATCTTTAAAAAACATTTTATGACCAGTAGTTCACGCAAATTTTCCTATTAAAGAAAAGCAAATATCGCTTATTTTTTTTACCTATTTTTTACCAAAAAATAAATATAAATACTTCACACACTCTGAGTCAAATTTCAGTTGAATACTAAACGTGAAAGTGTTAAAGTGTTTTTTTTTTGTAAAGTAAAGAGTGAAGCTGTAAAGACAATTTAAAGTAAAATGAATAAATTTTGCTGCAATCCGTTTAACAAGAGTGGACATCGTTCGAAAAAGATAAAAGTATTAAAATTAACTGGTGTTTCGAAGCGATACATGAATGAATTAAATATACAGTAGTTTTGACTTAACTGCCTTTTGTTTACGTGCACTTTTGACTTAAATGCACAAAATTGATAATTTTTGGAATCATTCTTTCTAATTCCATACAAATTCCTTTTTTAAGTGCACTTTCTATACCTGCACATTTAAGATAAATGCACAAAATTTTTGGCTGCTAAAAATTATTTTCATACAAAAAATCAAAGTTAGCTGCACTTTGACTTAACTGCCCAAAATACATATTTTCTGGAATTATTCCTCAAAATCCTTTTTTACGTGCATTTTGTATACCTGCACATTTTTCATATTTTTGGGCAGCTTTAAAATATTTTCATACAAAACATCAAAGTTAGCTGCACACATAAAAATATTTGGTGCCACTTTTTCACAACTATTTTGTTTTTTTCCAGACATTTTTATGTTCTTTGTGAATTTTCGTTGTTTTTTTTATATTTAATAAGCATACAAACATGTATAAAATGCTCTGTTATTTCCCAGCTAGCATAATATGATAAAATATAAAATATATATCCCAGCTAGCATATGTTGTTTGTTAGACGATTATGTTTAATACAAATCCTAAAAGAATCTTCTGGTGATTATCTGACGAGAAACAAAAGCATCTACATCTTTTTTTAATTTATTAATTTTTTGACACGCTCGTCTTTAAATCTTGGAATGAACCTTTATGAGCTACCTAAATAAGACAGTTTTTGAAGTATGAAAATGCTATTGCCAATACAATTTTAATAAAACAAACTGACCTAAGGATCTGTAAAAAGGATTTTCCGACAGGATGGTGTTGATTTCGCGACCTAAAGGTTTGTTTTATAGAAATTGTATGAAAATTAGAAGTTTTGGCATGAAAAATACGCCTGATGCCGTTATTAATGTAGAGTAGTCATACGGCTGAGCATTGCACGAGTTGTAAAATAATACCTACATGAGTGTCATACGACTCTTGGCATGCTTTCTGAAAGACTCGTTAGATAATCTCAACATACATCATAAACGATTCCCTTTACGATTAATATAAGCGTTTTTCACTGCGTTATGGAAGAATCTGTCATACGAGCATATCAGCACGTGTAACAGTTTCTCCCGTGCGAGAAATTGTCTAAAAGACTCTTTGTGAGATTCCCAGTAAAGGCGCCCGTACACGACATCTATTTGTCATCTGACATGTCAAATTTTCAAGTCACATGTAATTGTTCATGTCTGTCAAAATTGCTGTTTTACATAAGGTTTATAATATTCGGTCACAAACGTACATGTAATTTGCTTCTGACATTGTCTCTGTTTTTTTTCGCATTGTTATTGCAGAAACCAAAGTAGTTCTCGGTGTCAAAATAGCTTGCTGCCGCCACGAAAATATTTATTTGCGCCGTAAAATAATTTAGCCATCTTAACATTTTTTTCTTTTATGTTAAAGATAATAATTTAGAATTTTAAAATGAAACGGTTTTTATGTATATATTTACATAAATTATATTCAATGGTGAGATGAGCATACATATCTTGGTATTGTAAAATATTAACTTCAGCCGGCTAATGATTCCGTCAATAATTGACGCCTTTGCCAGTTTCTTCCCGGCATAGATTTCTGATGTCAGATGGTTTGTCAGAAGAAAATAGAGCACGCTCTAATTGAAATTTTGTCAGATGACTTTGCGTCTGACTTTTACAGAAGCAAAGTTAAAAAGGTAACACACGACATGTATGTGTTTTGCAGTGGGAAATTTGACATGTCAGATGACAAAAACATGTCGTCTATATGCTCCTTAAGCTCCTAGACGATTGAAAATGCTAGCTGGATTGAAATAAAATTTTAATAAAATATAAATTTATTTATTAATAAAATAACTTTTTTATTCTACTTTTCAATCGAACACTTTACTTTAGCTGCTCTTTTGTGCAGGTAACAACAATTGTGTACCTGCACATTAAGGCAGGTAAATGCATTTAAGATTACTGCATTTTTTATTTACCTGCACAAAAAATCGTGCAAAGGAGATTGTGCAGCTAAGTCAAAACTACTGTACAATACGGTGAAGAAGCAGAATTCATTTGCCCCAAGTGTAAAATCGATTTGTCTCAACAAGCAAATGCATTGAAACAAATGCAGCCACAATCCGAGAGTGAAATGAAAAGTGAACAAAATGTTTCATCTGATAGTGAGGCAGACATTCCGATGGTCAATATGTCTTTGAGTCCTTTGAATGAGGCTATTACCACTTTAGGTGAAACGCCTATTAGAAAAAGAAAGTTGCGAAGTGAAACATACAGGAAAGAGAAAAAAGGCAAGGTTATGAGTGCAATCGCGACAATATTTGATGAAGGCTCTGATAACGAATGCAGTCAAGCAGATGACGTTGATGACGGCAAACAAATGATTGAGCAGTTGAAAAGAAAATTCAATTTAGCGACCACTTTTCCGGAGAAATATCTCATTTTATCTGTGCTGCCTCAATCATGGTCTATACGCAAGATTTCTGAACAGTTTCAAACATATTTTTACATCGCGAGAAGAAGCAAAGAATTAGTTCGACAGAAGGGCATATTGGCGACTCCCACCAAGAAATTTGGCTCAAGGACCCTCAGCGAAGCAACGGTGAAATTGATTCAAGATTTTTACTGCAATGATGACAACAGCTGCGCCTGCCCAGGTACACGTGACTATGTTATCACACGTGAAGATGGAGAAAAAGTACACAAGCAGCGCAGATTATTATTATGTTATCTATCCGAAGCATACCATCAATCAGTTCAATGAGAAATACCCAGCAGAAAAAGTGGGATTTTCTAAGTTTGCCATCCTACGACCAAAAGAATGCGTGCTGGCATTATACAGGCACGGAACGCATTCAGTCTGCGTTTGCATGTTTCATCAAAACATCAAATTAATTTTCTTTCCATGCAAGAAATTGAAAGTATTTCACGGTGAAATTGAAACATATAGGGACCTCCTGTCGAAGTCGTTGTGCGCATACCCCACGGAAAATTGTCATCTGTCCAAATGCGACAATTGTCCGAAGATTGACGAGCTAGAGCAATATTTGGCGGAAAAGTTTGAACAGCTGTTAATTCAGGAGGTGCATTTCAAACAGTGGATAATTAGCAGCGGCAGATGTTCCCTTGAGACCGTGGTAAAGCAGATTCCGGAATTCATCGAGGAATTCGGATTCAAGTTGAATGAACTGAAGGCGCACCATTTCATATCCGAGATGCAATCGAAATTTCTAAAGGAAAGTAAGGAGAAATTAGCCCAAAATGAAGATAACGAACTACAGACCGTAAGCCTTGTTGTTGTCGCGGAGAATTTAGCTCATAATTATGTGTCCGTTTATTTATTTCAAATGAAACTGTTTGAATTCTTAAGATCAAAATTCGATGCAATCGACAAAGTAACGTTTTTCTCAGACGGCGCGGCTTCTCAGTACAAGAATAAAAAAAATGTTTACAATCTTTGCATAATTGAAGAAGAACAAAACTGCAAGGTCGAGTGGCACTTTTTCGCGACGTCCCACGGTAAGGGCCCATGCGATGCGTTAGGGGGAACCCTAAAACGCATTTTATAATGATGCCAAGACAATTGAAATTTTTAATAAATATTGTAATTAAGTATAAGCAGCAAAATAAGAAAGATTTTTTCTTCATAAATGTATTTTTAACTGTAAAATAATTTTTAAAATGTATTTTTAACAAGGTGGTCTCTTAAATGCTCTTCTCCTGTCCAAACAAGGAGCCGGGGCCCATTTTTTTATTGCTGATTCTTAAAGCAAAAATTATGAGGAATCCAAAAAAAAAAATTAGCCTGGGAAAATTTAAAGGTAAATTTCTTAGAAAAATTAGGAAAATTTTATTTTTCAATTAAAGCCTGATTTTTTAAACAACTTTCAATGAGGAACCTTATGAAGAATTCTTCAATTTTTCACATGACAGTGGTGTACACCACCACTAAACCAGTCACTATAAAAAAAAAAAAAAAATATGTCGGTACATTATTTTTTGCTGGGCAATCGATTGAGACTATTTATTTTAAAATCGGAGAGGGGTCGTCCAAAAGGTGATCGCTTTCATATGGAATTGCTATATAGCGATTCTTTTCTTAGAATATATTAACCCTCTAACACTCATTTTAAGGGGTCATTTTTTAACTTCCACACAAAAATATACTAAAACGGCACTTTAGAGAAATAAAATGTTCTAAGAATATTTTCTGCATCAAATTTCACAAGGGGCTTTCTAAGACCAACAAATCGTGCAATGTAAGTAAAACGGGTTATTAAAAAATTCAAAATTTTAAGGACCGGAATTTTGAAACCCCGATTTACATACATTCCACGATTTTTTGGTCTTAGAAGACCCCTAGTGAAATTTGATGCAGAAAATATTCATAGAACATTTTAGCCCTTAAAAGTGCCGTTTTAGTATACTTTTGTGTAAGATTTGGGAAAAAGGACAAAAATTACCCCTTAAAATGAGAGTTAGAGGGTTAAAAATTCTAAGAAAAGAATCGCCATACGATTCTACTGAAGACATCTGAAATTATTTTTTAGCTCAGAAGTATATTTAGTATATTATTTTCAAAAAATTCAAAAAATTTAGGGGCCCATATTTCGGGATCCCGAGCTAACTTTTCAAAACCCTTTGGCAGATTTGCTCTACTAGCAGTATACTTTCATTTCGCGTTGCAAGTGTTGAGGCTGGTTTTTTTTTTTTTTTTTTTTTGTTGCACAGTGTAATTGAAATTTAACTTAACTAAAGGCCCAACCAGAATGTGCATAACGTGGCTCAAGCAACTGTGCGAATACATGTTAATCATATGTGTCAAACTATATGTATTTAACTTCAGGAAACTTTTTGTTAAGTTTTATGAAACTGTCATTTGCTTAAGCATAGTGCGAAACTGATCGCACATTCCGTACAAAATTAAATTTGTTTTATTATTTTCATGTTTTTTTAGAGCATTTGAGAGGTTTTTCTTTAAGATTTGTCATTACCTTAAAAGCATGTTTATGCACATTCTAATTAAGCCCTAAGACAAAACTAAATTCTTTTAGAATTTAAAATTTCTGTAGCTAATAAATTTTAAGAAACCACAGTTAAACTTTAAATAAAAGTTAAGTATTTTCAAGAACTTAAAAAAAAAACTATTTTCTAAAAACACGCTAATAAATATATCGTCAGCTCATTATTGGTTTGACCTGCCGAACATTTAAAAAAAACTGAATAAGGTAGGGAATACATATGTTTTGAATACCCCTTTTCTGAAATCAAAACTTGTTTGACGAAATTTTTGTGGTTTCTGAGATATTAAGCATTTATTTTGCTCCATATCAACTATTTTAAAGTTTATTAAGTATTGTTTTTCTCTACACGCCACTTTTTGGCGAATGCTGCAAATTCCTCATACAAAAACGTACAAAATAAATCTCATTCTTGCTTTGCTTCATTGCCGTAAAAAAACAAGTAGGTAAAGCGAAAGCAAAATAAAATGACAACAAAAAATTAAATTATACTCTTGCTTCGCTTCATTGCTGTTAGAAAAAAAGTAGTAAAAGTAAAATTAGATGTCAAGAACTCAATACACAGCAATAAGTATACGTATGCAAGCACAACAAGCTACTGTTCAGAAACAAATTTAAAAAAGTGGCGTAGACACAAATCAATAATTTTCACTTTATGTAAACCTTAACTGTAGTTATTTTCCACTACGAAATTTTGGTATATGCGCCAAGCCGATAATGAGCTGCAGATATGGACATTTCCACACAACTTTTTGTCACTTTACGTCAGCAAGCAAGCTTGTTGTTAAAAATGTTTCCCCTTAATCACTTAATATAGAACAAGTTGCGCTATACGCCAACATATACAAACCCCTTTTTTTAAGAAACAATTTTAACTGCTTGCTATGGTAACTTGACAAATGGTAGACTTTTCTATGGAAATTACCTTATGTAGAGCTTCTCAGGTATGGGGCTTGAGCCAGTTTAATGCAATAAGTAAGCATTATTAAAGTATACAAAAATCTCGTTGCTCCAAAAGCAAACAGTTCAATTTTTTTACTAATACTTGCTGTAAAAGACCTCTCAAATAAAAAATTACAAATTCTTGAAATTTAAAATTTAATGTGAAAAATATAGTCTGAAGTTTAGTTTTTTAAGTATCCTTCTCTTAATTATCTCATAATACAATTATAAATCGCAGAATTAAGAAAATTTTGTTGAAGAAAAACCAACAGATTATGTCAATAAGTCACGCATTTAGAACACATACAAATGTTTTTTTATATAGAAATGAATACTCGATAAAAATTTAAAAAGAAACCAACCAATTTTATGTGCATAAACTGTTGTTCAGGAATCTTTTTAATTACATAATTTAAGGCCAATTTTTTTTAACTCATTTAAATAAACTCACCTTCGCATCATTACAAGCCAAATTCGCAATATGAGCATAAACCAGCGGCAATAAAGTATGAAACAAATTCGATGAACTCATATTGAAAACATCCAAAATTTGTGTGGTTGCCATTTGTACTGGAGTTTCCTCCGAGTCAGCACGACCCATTGCCACCGGATTATATTGAGAAGTCCCCATTAAGCTTTCCACTGCCTCAGCACCAACACGTTCATTACCATTAAATTTAGTAATTTGACCATTGCGGAAATTTAAATCATGTATCGAAGAACTTTCTTCAATCATTATATCTTTGGGGTGTATTTCTGTAGCACCAATTTCAATTTCCATTTCGAAGGGATTTGTAGACCTCTTCTCAAACTTCAGAGTCTCTATAATACCCTTTGAAAATGATTCCAAGCGTTTGGATAAATCTCTGGCTGTAGAAATGCCACCTGCTTCAGCTGGTAGATGTGAAGTTCTTGAGTTATTTGCCCAATTAATATCCATATGTTCTTCAATCGGTGTTATATTGTGTTCTGAGTCTATAGTTTGCGAATGATTCGAAGAATTGTCAGAGGGTGATAATGATGCGGCTAAAGTATTGCGTGCCAATACTAAGAGTTCAGTGCATTTTTTGGTTATGTCGGAAGCAATTTGTAATGCTGTATCACGCATTGTAATTTCATTTGAAATTCCAGCTTCGTTGGTTCCACTTAAAGGACAAGCTGGACCAGTTCCATTAGCTGATGCATTAGACTCTGGTTTTATAGGTGTACTATAATAGAGTATACAAGGTATTTGACCACGATGGGCATTAGTACCGTTAAAACTTAGATCACAAGCATAGAAATGAAAAGATGTGCCACAGGGTCCACGTATGGAAGGCATGCCACCATCTCCCGAACAGGTGCGATGACCTTGAGAACAAAATCTCAAAGCGTAGCGAGTATTTTCCTAAAAAAAATTTAAAATTAAAAAGATTTTGTTAAAATGGCAGTATTTTTTATTTTATTACCTTTATTAGTACAGATCTTTCAAATTTTATTTCAGCCATATCGTTTTGTACTGTTGACTGTTCATAGGTACCCGATGCTGACTCTAGTGTCTCCCATTTATGTTGTTGCTGTTGCAGGGGTTGTTGTACATCTCCGGAATTGTCATATAAAAGCTCCAATTGGTATTCGTAGCTGCCTGAACCTGAGTAGACCATGCAGCCCGCTATAGCAATGCCTGAACGATCTACTGAAAAAGCTATAGCATCAGGCCCGAAACTTCCAGTATTCCAAGTACGACTTTGATCACATCGAGCAAACCGTGAACCAGACGAATGTAATGTACGCGGTGGTATGAACATTTTATCGTACTAAAATTAAGAAAATAGAATTTAAGCGACTTTTAGCGATGTTTTGAACAAAACGTCAACATCTGCTTGAAATGTTTAATCTAAATCAGTGTTCGAAAATAAACACTAAATATCGTTTCTTAATGTTCGGTCCGGTAGATTAGTGGAAAACAAAAACGCTAATAGTGTTTGTGTAGAAAATCATTAAAAAAAATAACATTTCCCTCTTAGTTATCTTTCGAACACAAAAATATTACTGTTTTTATCCAACTCAACAAAAGATGTGAACATTTAATTCCGTTCGGTTTTTTTTTTTTTTTGAAAATCCACAAACTGCAATGTGTTCGGTTCGGCTAGTTAATGTTCATCCCTTTTGGCTGGTAAAAAAAACCAAACATTATTTACAAAAACAAAATACACACACGAAAAAAAAATTATAGAACATTAAAATATAATGTTTGTCTACAGTATCACTACAATTGTTCTGTTTTTTGACGAAGAACCGAACATTATATAATGTTCGGTTCTTTCTTGAAAATAGTTACGAACGGTATTAAGGGTTGTGTATGTCTACACAATCACTAAAAAAAATAGATATCGTTCTTGGGTGTGTGAGCCGAACGTTAAATAATGTACTGTTTATTTTCGAACACTGATCTAAATATTCCTTTTCCGAACACTGATCTAAATATTCCTTATCAAAATTAGTACGAAATTAAAAAACCGAAGATAAAAACAATCACCAAATGTTTCGATTTTAGGATATGCCAAAAAGTCGTAATGGAGAAAAACAACTAAGAACGTTTACATGACGTTTTCTGAAAGATAGAATTTGTTTGTATTTTTACCACTGCTTGCGGCATATGTTTTGGAGAAAAATTTTTATTTTTGTGAACGTTCATGAATGTACTTAGAAGTAAATAGCATTTAATTGAAAGTGAAAATTATTGTTTTGTGCCGCAAATTCATAAATTATTTTTGTGCTGCATAAGTATACTTACTGCCTTGTATTGAGTTGTTGACATTTTGTTTTGCTTTGGCTTTAACTATTTTTTTTAATACGGCAATGCAGCAAAGCAAGAGTGAAATTTATTTTGTAAGTTTTTGTATGAGGAATTTTCCGGTTCCGCCAAACAGTGGCGTGTAGAGCAAAATAATACTTAATAAACTTTAAAATAGTTGATATGGAGCGAAACGAAATCTTAATATCTAGGAAACCCAAAAAAAATTTCTGAAAACGATTTCCGTTTCAGAAAGGGGGTATTTAAAATACCTAAATCAATTTTTTTTTAATGATTGGTAGGTTAAACCAATAATGAGCTGACGAGCTGTGATATAATTTACGTGAATACCTGTTTTGCGACATACAGCTAAATCAGGCAACGCCGCTGATGGTATTTACCAAATGCCCCTGTGTCAGATAGCAATTCGAGTGTATAATCCACCAGAAATTGTACAACCTCCACTGCTATTCAATAATCCCAGCAGCTTCTGTTGAATAGCAACATCCACATGCCTAACTTGAAAAATCAGACATCCATGTGAATGTAACCCGACCACCGACTTTGGTTTTAAAAACAATAATCCTGAAAGACAGGAAGCATTTCACGCAAGAAGCATACTGACGGAGAATTCACCAAAATCCAGGGGCTACTAACTCCCATCGCTCCTCAGTTAAGTACTTAGGTACAACTTCACACCCAATGAAGTCCATTAGACTCCAAGGAGTTATGTCATTTGAATGTTTAGCGCATTTCAGGTTGCATTTACCTGTTAAAATGTATGAGATTCCCTCGGGCGAATTCGGATTTCGACAGAAAATTTTTGTACATTAATGAGTTTTTAACAAATATAATTTAAATAACTTACATCTCCAATAGCCGTTTGGTAAACAATTTCCGCCAACACTCGAGCCAACAAATGACAACAATTATCTATAAGACCCTGATTAAAATCTTTCGAACAAAAGCTGCTGCTGGAATAATTATAAGGCACACTACGATTGTAGATATTTTCCAAGCGATCTCTTATTGGATTAGCTATAATGTCCAACAAACGCATTAGAACGTCTTTAAAGGTCCAAGAATTACTCAAGAAGTCACGCTTCTCCTGCTGCGTGCGATAAATCATTTGTTCCACCAATATGGGATATTGATGAGCATCTGTAGATGACAACATTGGTAAGCCAGAATTGTCACTAGGACTGATAATAGATTGACGATCGCCATTTTGACTTAGTAAAGCAAATGTGGAGCGTAGTTTTACCGTGGGAGAACACAAGCCCGCCAAAATGGCACTTAATAGGCGGGAGTGTAAAGTACCTTGCTGTAAGTTAGAAAATAGTATTTTAAAGTAATCGTTTCTTAATTTTGATCTTACTACAACCTACTTTATCCATTTCCGATAATAAATCACACAAGCAATTCCACTTCAAAGTAGATGTGGGATAAAATACTCCAAAACAGGCTACAAAACTGATGTGACATTCTTCGAGTATTTCCAAAGCCGTATTTAAAGCTTCATCACTAGTTATATCCTGGAATAAGTCATCGCAGAAAATACCTATTAACATGGCCCTAACATTTCCAATACACTCCGCCAGTTGTATATTCTCCATGTTCGATTTTCTCATGGTTGTTTGGCTGCCACAAATATTATTATCATTAAAATATTTTGTTATAACTGAATTATAGGGTTTTGAAAATTTGCTTAAGTCCTTTTCCCCACGATTACTTAAATGCTTCTGTGGAGATGTGGATATATATTCAGCTATTTCATCACTTTGTCCATACTGAGGGTAGATTTCATTTGTATATTTCCTTAACAGTCGCAAACAGGACTTGTTAACATGTATTAAATACTCCAAAGATTGTTTCACTTGTAATTGATGAGTTACGTCTCTTTGCTCGCGTAAATAACCTTTAAAAGCCTCCCAAGACCAATTTAACATTAACACCAAACTTTCAAAACATTCCTTAGTAACTGAATTGGCAAACTCTTTGGTTACTCTTTTTACTGGATTTACATCTACCGGAGCTGAAGAGGGTTTAGTTTCTTGTGTTATCAAACGATATAGAATGACTGGTATTTGTCCGGAATTTACGTCAGTGCCATTGTTGGCTTTTTTAGATGATTTAAAAGTAAAGATAACTTGATCTTCTGTGGTCACTGTGGCCTGTCCACAAGAACCACAATCCGAAGAGGGTCCAGCTATACGAGCCCACACCAAATACCATCTTCCAGCTGCCGTGTTAATGGGTTTAGGTAGCAATATATGAAACTTACTACGAGCTGGGCATTCAAATGGCACCTCTTTAGTTTCGCTAATAAGGGTTCCTTCCTTTTCATAGCCTCCACCATCGGAACCCATGTCATATAATTTAAGTTTGCAGGAGTATTCTCCACGTCCTCCAAACATGCCAAAGCCATCTGCAGAAAGTCAAATATTAAAAAACAGAAAGATGAAAAAAAAATAATTGTAAAATATGTAATTAAAAGGCGAAATGTTAAGCAATCTTTTAATTAGCGCTTACTTCTGTTCTGAAATCCTACTTACATATCATTACATCTGTATCAGCAGAAAACCGTATAGCTTCCACACTATGGCCAGAATAGCCCCAGCCGCCACCAAAGTTGTCAAAACGATTAACAACTTGGTATTGATTATCTTTGGTATCCTTATTTTGATTATCCTCTTTGGGTGTGACATCCTCAAAGCAAGCAGGTCTAGAAAAAAATTAAATTTGTATAAGCTTTTAACGTAAACTTAATCAAAAAAACCTACATTACATCCTGGGCTGAAGTCAAGACATCCAAACAAGCCAAAAGATTAAGAGAAGCATGTAAACGTGAAATGCGCGAATCAAATTTGTTTGGTAAAGATAACTCGGGAGTTAGTAAAGCATGGTAGTTAGAAGAATTCTATAAAAGCAAAAAAAAATTTATAAAACTGAGTTAAATATTTTCATTAACTTACCATTCCTGTTGACAATATCTCACTGGCCAAAACGTTATAGCTTGAAATCCTTTTTTGATTACTATCATAAACCCATAAAACATTATACATGGGATCCATGGAAAATGCCAATTTAGAGTAAGTCTTATCACCTATTGTTACTAAAGGTATGCTAGTATTTATTGATCCTGCCGAGATTGTGTTTAAAGAGCCACGTTGTCTTTCTTTACGCGGCGATGAGGAGGCATTGTGCATGTGATTATCTTGCAAATCAAATAATTGATTTCTAGCCTCATGCATACTACGAGACATTTTCTCATTTATAGCATTCGAGGAGGATGAGGGGCCCATTTGAACCATATTTTGATCAACATTTTGATTGACTTCAGGTAAAACTTTGGGTTTGTTGGCATGTTCCATTTTAACAAAATCCACTTGATTGTAATAGTGGGCGGTACAATTGCCATCACGTCGATTGATTGAGATGGCATGGAATGTTAATGGTATTGTAGGAATCATTACTGGATAGAAAAGAAAATATTGATAAGCATTGAATGTTCTTTATTAAAAAAGACTTACATATGGTTTTCTTATTTGCAGCCACATTCATTTTGGGCAACATTTGTGTAGTTATTAAAGATTCGTCCACTTTGATGAAAGTTTGATCTCCACTAGCTCCTATCCAGGTGGCCTTTTTTCCAAAACTGGGACCAATGCCACTGAAATACAGAAATATTTATTTTTTTTAACTTTAAATATCGCATGCTTTGCTCATGTCTCATATGCGTACTGTTTTTTGAAAAAAAAAACGTTTAATTGAAGACGGATTGAACTTCTTTTTAACCGAATTATAAAATATATTTATGGACTTAGGATTTTTGACCTTGTTTCTCAATATTATATGAAGAGTTTCTGAAATTATTGATTCACACTTTTTCAAATAATAACTCTTCAAACACCCTTTTGCTAAGTTCGCCTATTTCATGTTTCTAGATCTACAAGGAACCCGACCCGAATTTTTCCAAGAATTACGAATTCCACATTTGAAAGATCATTTTTATTAAGAGCGTGTACTCTGTTGAACACTTTACCTGTACATTTTACAAGTTTAAATTTTTTAAATACAATTTCAAACCATAACACTGCGCTAGTTGAAAAAACTGTCAAGCCTGGCACCAAGCGGGTTAACCTAATTCGAGTACGCTGAGTCCAGTGGTGCTAACCGTTTTTTTATCGAGATTACCATTATTTCGAAAATGGAGATGGTTTCAGTTAAAAAGGACCTATGGGCAAAAAATAATTTTTGGGGAAAAATGATTTTGAAGTAAACAAGTTAGTTTTGAAACGCCTGAACGCTTTTATAGCCCTAAACCCGTTATAAGTGGGTTTTGGGGGTCGCTGATCACAAATCTGGTATTGGATTTTGAAAATTCAAAATAGCGGATCCAATATGGTGGAATATTTTTTATAATGTTATTGGAGTTGTTTGAAACAAGTGGATTGTGATACGCCTTAATGCTTTTATGGCTTGAAACTCGTTACCTGGTTGTTTTTGGGGTCGAAAATTACAAATCTCGTATTAGATTTTGAACAATCAAAATTTCAAGTTTAAAGAGTTCATTTTAATACACCTAAACACTTTAATGGCTTGAAACTTATCATCCCGGGGTTTTTGAGGTTGAAGATTACGAATCTGGTATTAGATTTTGAAAATTCAAAATGGCGGATCCAATATGACGGATTATTTTTCATAACATTATTGGATTTGCTTGCGGTTCGTCACTCAAGGCTCTCTGGGTCTCTGATTACGAATCTGGTATTAGAATTTGAAAATTAAAAATGGCGTATTAAGGATTTTCGGGGTCGCTGATTACGAATATGGTATTAGATTCGTAATCGTCGGTCCCGAAAACCCCCGAAAGGCGAGTTTCAAGTAAATAAGATCAATTACAAACAATTTTGTTACATCGGGTTCTTTTCTTTTTCTTTTCTTATCAAAGGTGTATTTTAAGGCTTACATATGACAAAAGTAATAAAGTTAGAAAACTCTTTCTAATGCGGTTTGCTGCATTAGAAAGAGTGTATTGTCTATTTTAAGAATCGTAAAAATCGAGTTTTTCATCCATAGGTCCCTTTTAACTGAAACTGACACATATATATATATATATATATATATATATGAATTATATTCTTTATGTTTATTAAAGAAAATTTTCCATAACTGCCTAGAAGTCGCCCATAGAGGGATAAAATCTATGACCGACCTCTATTAGTTTTTGTCTTTAACATATTCTCAAAACATACCTGCCCCTCATAACCAACCATTAGGTGGCCTCCATCCAAACATGTCGGTTTAATCAAATTCTTAAATTTGGACCTGAAGCGCCTAGGATGTCCTTAGACGGGTGAAATATATAACCCACCGCACTTTATTTTTGATCCCCATTATTTATTTCTAACATACCCACCCGCTATCTTCGTTTCTTAAGGGTGCTCAAATACAAAATTTTCAACACAAGCTATAAATATATTGAAAAAAAAGTCCCATAACTGCCTAGGAGTAGCCCTTAGGGAGATAAAATGTATGACCGACCTCCAGAGGTTTTTCGTCCTTGACATTTTCTCAAAACATATTTGGCCTTTATCTCCACTCCTTAGATGGGCTACTGTACAAATATGACGTTTTTTCTTAAATTAAATTAAAATTTTTTATCTTTTGTTAATAAAATCAAAATTTGTAGACAGACTTTAATCATTTATGGCTTGTTTTGCTGCAGTTTCCAATTTTTTATGCCGTTTTAAAAAACAAAATTTTGTACCAAATTTAATTTTTACTAATTAAATTTAAAATGTAATTTTATTGACGATTTTCGGTTTTTTTAGTTTATTCAATAAACGAAACCGTTTTTGAGTTACGCGAATATATGTTGTGCAACCTCACTCATTTTCGAAATAACTGTATATCTCGAAAACAGAAGCTAAACTAAAAAAAAACACTGGATTCAACGTACGCGAATTAGGTTAATATGCCAGGTGCCCCGCTTGACAGAAAAAAATGTGTTAAATTTTAACACAGTGTTATTAATGAGCTATTTTGATAACTTTTACATTTGTTTTTCTCTCGTTGATTCCCAAATAAGGTTAATAAAATATAAGTTTATTTAATATATACTTCATCATATATCATTACAAAGTTGTAAATAACTATGTATGTATATTAATCGTATATGGCCCAAGGGATCGAATAATTAATAAATGAAATAAATAAAAAAAAAATTGTAAAAGTATATTTAAATAACTTACAATACTACACCTGGGGTACAGTGCCACAATATCTTTTGTCTTTGAGCTATTAGTTGAGCCACCATAGGTTTTTCTGGTGCTGGCTCACTATTTCCCAATGACTCTCTTAAACTAGGTGAGTTATTAGCCTTTTCTCTTTCTGCATTATTCGAACTCTTCTGTTGAAAATCATGAGGCAACCGACCGAGTTGTCCCTTTTGGAAGTTACCAAATGTATAAACCAAACCTTTGTAAGTCAAGAGCACGGTATGATTGCTACCAGCAGCCACTTGGCAGACATTTCCTGCTACATTAATTCGAACAGGACCACTAGCAGGTTGCATATCACCAGTGCCAAGCTGGCCGAATTGATTACTGCCAAAGGCATACACTTCACCAGACAAAGTTAATGCCACCGTGTGATGTAGACCACATGATACCTGCACTACGGGAGATATTGAGGGCATACTTAGAAGTTGGGGTGCTAAGGGAGCTACTCTGGGGGGATTCTCCTCAGCATGAGTTGCGGCCTCATCAGCAGTTTTCTTTTCTTTACGACGCATTATAAGACTTTTGGAACGTTGGCGATTTAGTTGTTTGTTGGCATCTTTGCTGTCTGAAACTGCAAAGAAAACAGTTAAGAAATTGTAAAACCATAAATTCAATAATTGTAAAACAATAAATTCAATAATTGTAAAACAATAAATTCAATAATTGTAAAACAATAAATTCAATAGTTTCAAATTAAAAATTACCATTTTCCGCTTCCTGTACAGCAATGCAAGAAGCACACAAACCACATTTTGAACAGCCAGCATCACCATGGCCACAAGCACATGGTCTATAAAATAAAAAATTCAATTTTATAGAAAAATTAATTTTGTCTCAATAACACAACATAAACAACTTACGCTCCAGCTACTCTCTCCTCCAAGGGTACATTTAAAGCAGAAACACAAGAAACATTATAGCCAGTACATTCACGACACACTACGCATACCCGACACTGGCCCTGTATAACATTGTGATCATCGTAATCACAGAGGTTTGAAAAATCAAATTTCAATTTCTTTAAAGGTGTTGATTTTCCAGTACCAACATCTGCAAAGGAGGAAACACTGCCATCCTTCGATTTATTGTAAACATGACCACATTGTCCCTTGTTGTTAAGACCGAAGGTGAAAACTTGACCTTTGGCATTTAAGGCCACACAATGAGCTTTACCCAAGGCTACCTTTTGTATATGCTGATCAGAGAAATCGCTAACAAAACCTTGGGCATCACAATGCACGGTATCCTTGCCAAACATGATTAATTTCCCAGTTTTGGTTACAAAAGCGGAAGTACCATTATTACAAGCCGCCTGAACAATGACGTGGCCTTCTATTTTTGTCATCTTTTTGGGCTTAACTGCTTTAGGTTGCCTGCGATTTTTAGAAATATCACCATCTTCACCTCTTCTAGCGGTACCCGCAAAGTACACTGTGCCATCATCATTTACCAACAAAGCATGAATGCCATCATGTCCCACTGCTATATGAGTGATACGCGATACTTTTGATATAATCAATTCGGTTAGTTTCATTATAGGAGTACGTCCCAAAGATTTCAAACCCAAAGAAGCCGATTTGCCGTAGTAGAAAACTTTGCCATTAGTAGCACTAACTAAACCAAACTCTTTGCCACATACAATTTCTTGTAAGTCATCTTCATTGGGAATTTTAGGTTCAAAAATATTGTAAGAGGCTTGTATTTTTAATATTTGATTTTGATTTAAAACTTCCTCCTCAAAGGTGGCATAACCTAAGGTGCGAAAGCGTTTGCGTGATAATTGTAGAGGTAGCTCTACAGGAAATGAATTGTCACGTTCAGCTGTTCTATTTGGGTGTCCTATATTTAAGCGCCGCACTACCAAAGTATCCTTAGAAAAATAAACTTTAAAACTGTTGTTTTTAATAACAAAAAAAATTAGGTAACTTACATCCCGATTAGTGCAAATAGCATTCAATGAATCCTCATCCGTGAAGAGAGTATAATTGAAACCCTCTCTTATGGGTAACATATTAACAGGATTCATACTCTTAATAGTCAAGGATTCCGTATTTACCAAATGTAAATGATCCGCATTACGTTTCGAATTACGTCTATAGTAAAGTTGGCCATTGCTAAAACCTAGCCAACCGGTCTTTTCCTTGGTAAATTCGTCATTTTGCATATAAATGTGGCCTTTATAGGAGTCATTATAGCCTGTGCCTATTTTTAATAAGACACCGTCTAATAATAAGTACAAATAAGTGCCATCAGAAGCTAAAGCTGGCTCGGAAAAACCTCCTAAAGGAGCTTTGATTGAAAACTGAAGAAGAAAAATTATTAAAAAAATAAAATTTTAATTTTAAATCAGTTTACCTCATCCACTAAAGAATTAACTGGTACTCCTTTGGTGTAAAAATCTGGACATGTTGGCTTTGCCAAAGCAGCACTTATCACTGTACGCTGCAGCATGCCTAAAACCGCAGGCATTTGTATACGTTGCGAGGACAAATGACGTGGTGACATTATTAAAGCCGCTATGGCTTTAAGCATTTTTCCAGTATCTCCTCTAGCAATACATAGTCCCACTAAAGCCGAACAAGCCACAGCTGACCAATCTCCTTCAATTGCTTTAACAACACTTTCTGCAGCTGAGACGGTGGCCAAATCTAGCAGCAAATCATACAAAGGATTTATCAATTCTTCTGGTTCATTTTTAAACGATTCCGGCTGTTGCCCTTGTATAACATCCAATAAGGCCTTCAAGGCTTTCGAACACAACATTGGTTGTATGTGTCTAGCTTCAGAAATCAATTCAAACAAGCTTCTCAACCCGGCACCCACAATTAGGGGCACTGAAATAACTTTGCACTCCTTTTCACTACATTCTTCCGATTCAGATTCTACATCACTATTTGCTGAATCTTGTCTAGATCGTTTCTCACCAACAGCTCCTTGCTGGGCCACACCAGAAACAACAGCATTTGCCTGTTGTAAGGCATTTAGAGTGTGGCATGAACATTCCATTTGATTACCCGATATACAAGTTCCCACACAAAGTAAACAACATGTTGAATTGATATGGGGTAGATTTCTTACATTTCCACTTAGCTCATAAAATAATAAACGTCTGGTTTCTGCTTCCAGCACCGTGGAACGTATGGCCGAGAATACCGCAAATTGAGAGGCATTCGATTGTAATTCTATATGTGCCACAGGAAATGCTGGACATAATAGTAATTGTTCTTTAATTAGAGGGGGATCTAATGGATTAATTACACGTAAATCAGGATTTCCCTCAATAATAGCTATGGGAGCCTTTTTGTCTTTGTTTTTGCGTTTACCGATAGTCTTGCGATCCGGTTGCACTTTCCTAAAAACAAGTAAGTAGGTTCATAAAATAATTATAAATTTGCTTTTTATTTCCAAAATAATGTGGTCCTAAAGAATGTCGCAAATAAAAACAATTGCAAATTGCGTCTTCAAATAGTATCTAAATTGAATAAAACTTTGAAAACATTAGAAATTTCAGGAGGAGCCACTTGCTTCGGAACCGATGGATTTTGTTCATTTTAGTTTGTATAGTAAGTACATTTCTTGCTTAGAATAATGTGCTATAAATTAAAACCAATAAAATAAAAAACAGCAACAGGTGTTTGACCCATTTCTAAATTGTCTAAAACAATCTGTTATTTGTACACAAATTTACTGAACCGGCAAACTTATCAATGAAAAAGTTCATTGCCCTCGCAAAATGTGTAAACAATAACAATGAACCGAAGCAGACATGCAGTTATCAGCTGTAGACTACAGCTGACAACAAACCGAAACCATAAACAACCACCAACCAGCCGAATAGTTTGACGAAATAAAAGTAATACAAATGTGTGTGTGTGTTGCTTGTACATATATACATACAAACATGTTAAAGCAGATGTTTGTTTGGTAAAATAAAACAAAAGAATATCCTTGCAATTTATATTTTAATAAAATTTACTGCCTGTTTAACGATGTCGAACGTCAACGTTCGCATAGAAAACTACATTTGAAACAAAAACAAATTTTCGAATATTGTTTTTGTTTTACATATAATTTTCTATGCGAACGTTAACGTTCGAAATCGATGAACTGGATGTTAACAAACTCTTTTAATTTCAATAAATAATATTGTTTAATTAATTAAAACACTTAATTTTACTTAGTTGTTAGTAAATTTTAATTTTTGGCTAACAAAAATAGGCCCTTAAATAATTGTCTCTTATGGAAAAATCAATAATGTCTGCTAATAGACATAATTTGATACTTCTCTATACCCAGAAAACTTTTTTCTTATAGGTAGGCACTTTTTCTTGAAAATATCAACGTTAAATTGTAACAAATTCTTAAAAATTATTTACCTTCTTGTATTAAGTGTATATAAATCATAAAAATTTCCTCCATATTTAACAGGATTTAGTAATCCAACCATTTTATTTTTGATTTTTTTTTATATCCACTATGTGGTTGACACCCAATTTACATCTCTGAGGATTCCTTAATTTTTTCACTTTTTTATACTTTTTATGAATAATTTACTATATGTTTTGTTTTTTTTTTTTATATTTCTTTTGCTTTTTAAAATATTTCACTTTTAGTTTAAGCTTTTAATTTTTTCACACAGGATTTTTTATGCAACGAAAATTTTCATTGTGTACTTATACAACAACCCCAAATCGATAAATGAATTTATGAATGAAATGATGCATTGCCGCTATAAACAAACTGATCTGCCGAATATTTTTAAAGGATTAACTGGTAAAAGTTGATATACAATGGGATGCTTATGAAAAAATTCGAATTAAATAAAATATAAAAAATTTTAGAAACCTCCAAATTAAAAGAAAAAAAAGTTCAAGGTGTTTAGTTTAATAAAAAAATTATATATACAAAATTTTCAAAAAAAAGATTATTATTTATATTAGTGTTCGCCTAATGGTCAAAATTCGACCATACATTTGTATGCAAATATGAAGAAAACATAGTACATCTAATGGCGATTTCTTTTCTGAGAAAAATGTTGCATTAATGTTACATGTTCTACATTTTTGTATTCGTTTGTACAAAAAATACAACTGTGGGAAAAATTTTTAAGTTCTTTTGTGAATATGTTTATAAAAAACGTGCAAAACATGTTGCATATTTTACCCTTACTTTTACTTAAGGTGTTCATACTGCCCTGTTTTACAACTTTGGTACTTACTACTTTCTTTGTAGAACGAATACTTTATTTTGTTTGTCATAATTCATACCGCTCATAATTTTGTAAACAATTAGTTTTAAAACAAAATATAAAAATATTTTCACATTAAAATCAAAAAAAGTCTTTTTATATAATAAACGTTTTAATTTTTATAAGCCATTAGTGATGTTAATATTTGTTTCCAACCCGTTATAGCGTGCAGAAACCGCTTAAATAGCTTTAAAAATCGCTCATTAAGTACATTAATGATGAAAGTGTAATAGTTGTAAATAAAAGCACTAATTGTGTTCTATTGAAATTGCACAACATGTAACACTTCGAGTGATTATAGGTAACATTAGAAAATGTAACATGTATATACTGTAACATATTTTTCTCAGAAAAGAAATCGCCATAAGTATATGTGAACTTACATATTTCGAGCATTTATTGTTTCCGTCTTAGTGGATCGATTTGGCGAGGGACCAACCTCCGGTTCATATTTTATCTTCTACGTGAGTTTATTTAATTTTGGAAGTTAAATATTAAAAATATCAATTGAAAAACAAAAAAGTATCAAAAAGTCTCCTTTATATATTGTCATCCACTCAGGGCGTTGCACGTTTATGTTTTTTTTATGTTTCTATGTCTAATATTAACTAAAATTAATCAAAGTACCAGCTGTTGAACGAAAAATTACCAAAAAGCTCCCCTTACATGTTCTTGTTCACCCAGTTTAATGTATAATTTTATCTTTATAGGTCGGATATTAATAAAAATTCAAAAAAGGTCCAGATGAAAAGCAAAAAATACCAGCATTTTTTATCTTATAGGTTATCACTCACTCAGGACCCTACACCTATAATATTATGTTTCTGAGTTCAATATTATAGAAAATTTAAAAATTATCACATGAAGCACAGAAAAGTAAAAGAAAGAAATTTAGTTTCCCGTATTTCCCCTTTTTTCTCCCCATAGAGGTTCGGATATATAGTCGAAATATTCGACAACCGATTTCTGAAAAATATCGAATAATCGATCACCCTAATTTTTTATTATTTGATAATTGAAAATAAATTTTTATTTATTTATTTTGCATTTGTGTTAGTAGCAATTTTAAAAGCTTATAACTCTGAAATTATTGAACAGATTTAAAAAATGATATAAATTGTGCACTTCTGTGAGTAGATTTCTTTCAAATGGTGTATATTTTGTTCAAATCGGTTGGCATACAGAGGAGGAGTGTTCTTAAATGTTTTGCCTTAGCCGATTTATATATAGATTTAAGCCAAAATCGTACCTTTTTATACCCTCCACCTCAATTAGTTTCGAAGAGGGTATATTAAGTTTGCCATTCCGTGTGAAACTTTTTTATTATTCATCTCAGACCCCATAAAGTATATATATTCTAGGTCCTTGAGTAATTCTAAGTCGATTTAGCCATGTCCGTCTGTCCGTCTGTTGAAAACACGGTCACTTCCGAACAACTCAAAAGAAATGAACAAACTTGGTGCCAAATTGCTTGTAGTTATCCTAAACAGTTTGGGATTGAAATCCAGCAAAATCGGTTCAGTAGGACCAGAGCTATGAATCAAAATGTGGAACCACCACCTAAAAAAATTTATAATTTTGTTACAAAAAATAACATAAATGCTGGAACATGGCACGAAATGAGATAAGATTTTGCTAAAATTTGTTTTATTTGACTGGAAATCACGCTGTTAAATTTCGTGATGATCTGTCCATAATTTACCCTAAGCCCCATATAAACAATACTCCCGGAAAACTGTTTAGTACGCCTAAAACCGTAAAAAATAACACTAGCGTAACAAAATTAGGTACGTCACAGGACTAGAAATAACACTGTGAAATTTCGTGACGATCGGTCCATAATTTACCTTAGGCCCCATATAAACCCTACTACCGGAAAACAGTTTAGTACGCCTAAAACCATAATTAATAACAAATCGTCACAGTTTAAGATAATAATAACATCATACAGATATTACATAGCGTCTTCACGTGACAATTTTTTGTCATACCAAACGTCAAAGTCTATATAAAAAAAACTCGAAAATTTTTGTCAGCGTTTTTTTAATATGAAGTTTGACGTTTGGTATGACAAAAAATTGCCAGGTGAAGACGCTATGTTACTCCTTAAACATTCGAACTGTCGGTGGAGGGTATCAAAGATTCGGCACAACCGAATATAGCACTCTAACTTGTTTTAATTTAAGAACAACAGATGCCAAAGGAACAAACCCATGCAGCGTTAAAAAAACTGCAGTCAAATTAGAAAAACTGCCTTTTTTCCACTTCTACATTTGTCATTCGCCAAAAAAAAACTATTGCTTTTACTTCCGAATCATTAAATGTAAACAGTCGATGTCAAACACACTCAAAAATAGAAAAGTTGTACACATATTTTCGTTTTTTTGTTCGGCATTTTTGGTTTCGACTGCAGTTTTTAAACCCTGAACTCATGTTTATGAACATGACTACCTAATTGCAATATAATTTATTAAGCTTGAGGTTTTTCTTTTTTCTTTTATAAAAAATTAGATAACATTTATTTTATAGTTTTTTTTTTTAATATCCTGTTTTGTTTTTATAAACTAAATTTCTATAATTTTGTGCTACATTTTCCGTGTCCGATTTTGGCGGAGAAACATTTTTATACCCTTTATCGAAGGTAAAAAATATATTTACAAATGACTGAGATATGAGCAAAAACTACGATTGTTGCTTATTTTACCCATAAATCCCTTGTTGCTGTAGTTTTTTTTTTTTTTGTATATCTGGAAGCAAAAGCCAAAGTTTCCAAATAAGATACAAGCATCTTCGTTTGCAAATGTGGGTACAAAGATAGTTTTACTTTCTGTATATCTGAAAAACGGCAAGATTCTAAGTTTTCAAATCATGTACAAACCTATAGGCTAAACTTGCAATATTATTGGTTATTTATATATTTAAATATTGCTTAACTTTCATTCAATGAAAAGGCGAACATAACCTATAGGAGTAGCATAAGCAGCATTGTACAATGTTGCCGACACATTTCACTTTCTTTTCGCTGTGCAATAAAAATCAAAAGTCTATTGTGCAACCTTTGAATATCATATACACATTGCTTTATTGCCGCTTGAGTTACCAAAAGACAAAATCCGACGAAATGGGCGTGGCAAAATATAGATTTATTTATATATTAAGAATGGTAAGAGAACAATGTCCAAATTTGAACTTCCCGTGCAAAGACATTATATATTTTTGTATATTTGGATAATGGCATCTTGATTACATTTGTTCCAAACTTATTTTATTGCAATCAAAATCATCCTACCAAATTTTATTACAATAAGTCCATATTTGACCATAGCTCCCAAACAAATACTTCTACCGAAAATAGCTTTTAATGCCAACACCTACCTTTAAATGTTAGTATTTACATAAAAATGGGCGACTTGACTTTTACGATAGCTTCTACGTCATGACAATATATTGTGCTGGTAGGTTTAAAATTAACCACAGGTCTCATAAAAACCCCATCCTAAAATCAGTTAGGCTAACAAATCTCATATAGATGATGATATCAATAGAATATTTGGCACAAAGAACTGTTATATGAGTATTGACCTTAATAGCATAATTGGTCACAAATAGGGTACACTTGCAAAGATTAGTTCTCTGTAGTGTATCATATGGTCGGGTTTGACCGTCTATACTTTCTCACTTGTTTCGGAAAAGTTTTTTACACTTTTTTTCTCCTAGTCTATAGCAAGGCCCATTGAAAAGGTCTGCGCAAGAAGCCTGATGATCATTGTTTATGTTCTTTTTAGTTGTCAAAAGTTGTTTACATTTTGCATACATGTGCATGTATACGTTTGTTTACGTTTATGGTATGCCACACATACACGTTTTTCCTTTTGCTTTGTATATGTGGTAGTAAATTTTTGACAACTAAAAAGAATCGTTTTTTGTTTTTGTACAAGTAAGCAGACCTGATAGATGGGCCTTGGTCTATAGCTACAATTGTACATGGGGTCATAAAATCCGAAAAGCAGCTAAAACTGGCAAAACCCAATTGGTAAAACCGAAATGGGATTTTGTCAGTTTCGATTAGCACTTCTAGAAATTCCACACGGGAAAAAATTTGCGATGTCTTAAAATTTGTGAAACTGTGTCGTTCTATTACAGTAGAGTTCGGTTAAATATTAGTTTCTTCAATTACATAGTCTGGCAACTTTTTATTTACAAAAAAGTTGAGCGCCATGTTTAAATATATCAACGGTGTAAGGCAACTCTTCATTTATTCAACCAATTAAAGTAAACTTTGTGAATTAAAGTAAACACTTTTTTTTGGAAAAATCAAAAACTTGTTCGCCAGATTTAAAAGTAACAAATTAAGCGTAGATTTTTAACATATTTAACAAAAAAGCAAAATGAATAATACAAATAAAAAAATTTCAAAGAGAAGACCAACTGTAAACCTTAATTTATCTAAAGTTTCCGTCATTGAAAACGCTGTAACAGTCCTTGATGACACACCTCAAAGGCAACAGGATTGTGAAGTAGAGTTTTATCATAGAAAAGCTTATGAATTTATGAAAACTTTGAAAAAAGATTATAGACGTTTGGGCGTAATTTACAATTCTTGCATTAAGGCAGAGCAAGAAAGGGAACGCCGAAATAACGAAGAAATAGATCAGTTAAAGTTAATATACAATCAAATGCAAACGGAAATTACTAACATGAAACGTAAACGCTGGTGTCGTTATTGTGAGTCTGAAGCCACATATCTAAGTTCTACTAGCTCCAATTTCTATTGTTCTCCAGAGTGTGAACAAAAGCAAAATGAACTAGTAAGTGCCATCGATGACATTTTTTTGATCTAAGTTGGTATTTTTTTTTATAAAATTTAGTATACCTACTAATATATTTAAATAAATGTAATAATAGTTGTTAGTTATTTATTCTTAATTTTAAAATTGATCAGTTAGAGAAGATATTCACCAAATGCAAGTGAAAAAAACTAATATAAAACTTAAACGCTAATGTCGTTATTGCGAGTCTGAAGCTATATATCTTGGTTGCATCTGAATAAATTTCTATTGTTTTCCAAAATGTGAACAAAAACAAAATGATTTAGAAGGTGCCAACAATGATTTTTTATAACTTAAATTTACATTTGTTTATAAAGTATACCTTAAATTAATGTATTAATATGTAGTTGTAAGTTATTTATTATTCATTTTCAAATTGATATACAGAACCTACAGTCCAGTCCAATAAATTGGGCTAGGCAATATTATGCTTTAAAAAATCAAATTAAGTTTTATTTCAAACATATACATACCTATGTAAATTAATTTAAAAACATTTTCCTTGAAATTAAAAAATATGTAGTTAATTTAAAGAACACAATTTATGTTAAATATTTGAAAATAAATGTCATTTAATAATTTTTCAATTAAACATTATTTTTAAATATTTGTCTTTTCTTTAAGTGTAGAGGGCAGAAATTAATACACATTTAACTCCTTTCATAAAAAAAATTTTGATTTATAAAAGGTCTATTAAACGAATTTTCATAGAAAATTTATTTTATAAACCAGAAATATTTTTTAAGGAATAAGGCCTTTATTTAGTTTGTACATCGAAAGAATTTTCTCTCAAAGGCATATTGTTTTATATATCGATAATTTGCTGCAGCAACGTCAAATAACGCAAATTTTGACAATACCACTAATGCATAGTAATTCAGGTATTTTATGAAGAGTTAGTTATTTCATATAAAGATATTGTAAACTCAATTCTTAAGAGAAGAATAACATTTTCTTTTTCCATTATGTTCAGCTGTATAACTTATATTATGATGTTGATAAGATTTTTCTATTTAGTTCAAAAAAGAGTAAAATAATTTATAACAACTACCTATAAAGGATCAAATTTATTTCAAAATCACAGGTGAGCTTATAATCTCTGAGATCTACAAAAAAAAAAATCGGATCGATTATTAAACCCTTCTCCGAAGGTAGGTAGGTAGGTAGGTAGAAAGGCCGGTGTGAAGTTTCCTTCACACCTTCACCCAGAGACCAATATGGTCCATTGTGACGCCTTAATTAGAGATAGCCAAGAAGGCATAAGTAGGTGAAATAAGCAGCAGAAGCATAAGACAGATCCGAAAGATGGGTAGAAAAGAAAGGAAGGAAAAGAAGGTAAAGGACCAACCCCGAGAGAAGTCCCTTAAACCAAATCCGCCCTACGAGCGGTTAGCACCCGGTCTCCCCTCGCGCAGCCAGGCCATCCCCATTACGAATCCTATCAGATTCTCGAGTCCGCAACCCGAGACATCCCCTAATTCGCCCAGGAATCTACTGCCCAGCCACCTCAACCTGCTACCCTGCAGCCTGGGACAGTGGCACAGAAGGTGCTCAACTGACTCCAACTCCTCAGGGTCCTCGCACAACCTGCATATATCCGACAAGTCGGATCCCATCCTCACCGCCATCCTGCCTATCATACAGTGGCCCGTGATAATTCCTATCATGGTCCTAACGCAGACCCTGCTCCTGCCCAACAGCGACACCGAATCGGACTTCCTAAGCACCGGCCACAGTGTCCGCGATACCCGACAGTCCGTTCGGCTCCCCCAGGCCCGATTGGTCACGTTCGTTATCCATTCCCTAATTCTACTAAAATAGAAGTCCAATGGAGGCCTAACCGCCTCCACACAGTCAGGATCCTCCAACTCTGAGCCCTGTCTTGCCAACTCATCAGCAATCTCGTTGCCGCCTATATCGCAATGACCCGGCACCCAGCATAACCTTAGCAGATACTCCCCTAAGGCTCCCCTCAGAGCCCTCCTACACTCATCAACCAGCTTGGAGTTCACATAACAGCCCCTTACGGCCATAAGAGCCGCCTGGCTGTCCACGTATATAGTGACCTCCGAGCCCCTATCAATGTTGTCCCTCATCAGTTCCACGGCCCTCCAGACCCCCAGAACCTCCGCCTGAAAAACACTGCAGTCGCCAGGAAGCCTATATGACCTTCTTATGTTCAGATCCTCAATGTAGACCCCTGCACCCGTGCCCCTCATCTTTGAGCCATCAGTGAAAATAGCAAATCCACCAAATAATCTGCTCCTGCCCGACCAGCTCTCCCTAGAGGGCATTATTACCTCTGGCAACCGACCAAAATCCAAACTGGTGCCAACATAATCAGTGGATCCCGGCGGTCCCAGGCAATAGCCACCAGCCTCAATCTCACCCAGGATCCGTGAGTGACCCTGAGTGTCATTCCTCGTAAGTCCTAACTCCCTCAGTCTAAGGATGCTCCTGGCTGCCATTCCCATCACATACTGCTCAATAGGCAGAAGATGTAGAATGACATCCAGGGCAGCCTGAGGAGTACTTCTCATGGCACCTGTCATGCCAATTGAAGCACACCTCTGAGCCTTAGAAAGAAGTTTTCTACGACTTGCCAATCTCAATGATTCCCACCAAACACAGCATCCATACGTAAGAATGGGTCTAACCACCGAAGTGTACAGCCATCCCACCACTGACGGCCGGAGTCCCCAGCTCCTACCTATCGATGATCTGCAAGCATAGTAAGCATTGAGACCCCTTTTGAGTCTCTCTTGAGTATTCCTACCCCATGACAGCTTGCTGTCCAGAAAAACCCCCAGATACTTAGCACTATCAGATAGTCCAAGCTCCACTCCTCCCAGTACCGGCAGTCTAAACTCCTCCACCTTGTACCTCCTAGTGAAAAGAACCAACTCCGTCTTCTCCGGGTTTACTCCCAGTCCCTTGTCACTTGCCCATGCCGCCAGTTCGCCCAGCGCCCCTTGCATGATGTCGCTAATTGTCGGCAGAAACTTGCCCGACACCAATATCACCACATCATCCGCGTAGGCTACGACCTTCTGACCCATTCTGTCAAAACGTCTCAGAACGACATTGACGGCCAAGAGCCACATTTTTATTTTAATCATTAAGTGGTATTTTTCCATATTCCACTGAGTTTATGCCCTGGCACTTCTTAGTTTGGCTGGCATAAATCAGCAACGATTTTTACTGACCATTTTGGATGAACCCACTTTTCTCTGGAACGGCTCTGACGATTGTTTTCAAAATTGATTTATTTTAATCATTAAGTGGTATTTTTCCATATTCCATTGAGTTTATGCCCTGGCACTTCTTAGTTTGGCTGGCATAAATCAGCAACGATTTTTACTGACCATTTTGGATGAACCCACTTTTCTCTGGAACGGCTCTGACGATTGTTTTCAAAATTGATTTATTTTAATCATTAAGTGGTATTTTTCCATATTCCATTGAGTTTATGCCCTGGCACTTCTTAGTTTGGCTGGCATAAATCAGCAACGATTTTTACTGACCCTTTTGGATGAACCCACTTTTCTCTGGAACGGCTCTGACGACTGTTTTCAGAATTGATTTATTTTAATCATTAAGTGGTATTTTTCCATATTCCATTGAGTTTATGCCCTGGCACTTCTTAGTTTGGCTGGCATTAATCAGCAACGATTTTTACTGACCATTTTGGATGAACCCACTTTTCTCTGGAACGGCTCTGACGATTGTTTTAAAAATTGATTTATTTTAATCATTAAGTGGTATTTTTCCATATTCCATTGAGTGGATGTACCCACTTTTCTCTGGAACGGCTCTGACGATTGTTTTAAAAATTGATTTATTTTAATCATTAAGTGGTATTTTTCCATATTCCATTGAGTTTATGCCCTGGCACTTCTAGTTTGGCTGGCATAAATCAGCAACGATTTTTACTGACCCTTTTGGATGAACCCACTTTTCTCTGGAACGGCTCTGACGACTGTTTTCAGAATTGATTTATTTTAATCATTAAGTGGTATTTTTCCATATTCCATTGAGTTTATGCCCTGGCACTTCTTAGTTTGGCTGGCATTAATCAGCAACGATTTTTACTGACCATTTTGGATAAACCCACTTTTCTCTGGAACGGCTCGGACAATTTTTTGTTGATGGTTGATGGTTTTTAATCTATATCTATATAAATATTTCTAAAATCATTTCCAAAAGATTCCTTCATTTTTATTTCCGGCGTTGCCACTAAATCCCTTGTTTTTTTCATTTCCGCCGAATGACTGTCAAAAGGCCTTACTGAACAACCTAAACAAAAGCGGCAAGCGTTTTTTTAAACACGCAAATTTTATTTAAATACAATTTGAATAAAACAAACCGACATAGCGATCTGTCAAATAAGATTTATCAACCGGGTGGTTTCTAATTCGCATTCTAATGGTTTGTTTCGTACAAATTGTATGCAAATGAGAAGTTTTGACATACAAAAAACGCTTCCGCTCTTATTTAGGTAGCTCAGTTAGAAAAAGGTTATCTTGAAGGGTTTTTAAGAAAGGTATGCTAAAAGGCCTTTCAATTAATGGCTCATAAAAACCCTTTCAGACCATACTTCTACAAATGCTTTTGATTAAAGGTCATATTGAAGGGCTATCAGTCTAAAACATTAAGGAATATTTCCTTACAAATGATATTAGAACACTGAATAGGTTTCATGTATTATTAGATCTCCAATATAGAAAATGAAACAACACTTAACTTTTTATATATGTATACCTATTTTACAAACGTATGTTTGGCTGAGTTCCTAAACATCATAATACTTTGCAGTCAAAGTCAAAAAAAGGTATCATAGAGTTTAACTATATCTAGTTTGATTATTGTGTACGCATCGATATTGGTTTTAGTGAACTTTGGTACAGATAACATTGTAAAATTTTTCACGGTTGTTTGTTAGAAAGCACTTAATGTATACATAAATACAAATTTGATAACTTTTTGTTTTTCTTTGTATTATATATTTTTGAAGAAAGTGTGTTAGAATTTTATGTAAAGTCATTAAAATTACCTTTCATTTGATAGTAAATTTATTTTAATAAATTATGGCATTCATCAGCTAAAGCAGAAACATGCCGCTATTTCGTGAAAAACAGTCATTTTCTAAAACTTTGGTGCTCTTTAGGCATGGGAAAGCAAAGTCCGATTGAGCTAAAATTTTCGCAATTGTATTTTAACACTAAATTACATAATTCTAGATATGAGCACCTTTAAAATTCGAAAATCGATTTTGAAAAACCACCCTAATGTATATGTATCAGAGATGTAAATGAATCATTCATTTTTTAATTAATTCGTGAATCAATCGTGCACTGAATTACTAAATTTTGAATTATAATATCACTGCATTAATATCACTTCTTAAATTGACAATTTCATTACTATTGCAGAACTACTTTTGTTTAGCATCCTAAACGTTATTTTAGTATACATTTTTTCCCCTACTTATAATTGACATTTAAATATTAGAACTCTAAGGCCCGTTTTCACAACTTACCGATAGCTAAATGTAGGATTTTATCGGCCATATAAAAAGTGTTCCATTATTACAACTTTAATTTTACCTACCAGATAGGATAAACCTTAATTTATTTTATCGCTCCCTTTAGGTTAAAGTAAAGTTTTAATGATGGAAAACTTTTTATAAGGCCGGTTAAAGTCTACTTTTAGCTATCGATAAGTTGTGAAAACGGGCTTAAAAGTACTAGAAACGTAGAATATATGCAGTTAAAAGTAGTAGAAAATGAACAACATTTTTCCAATGACATGCTAATGTTAAATTCATAGCTTCTTCACCAGAATTTGAAGTACTTCTGGTTTGCGAGTTGTGGTGATTTAATAACATCTTTTTCAACGCTTTTTTTGCTGGGAAGAATTGTATTTATACAACTTTCATGGTGAAGGGTATACAAGATTCGGCATAGCCGAATATACCACTCTCGTGCTTTGTGATATAAGTCAAAATGAATCGCTTTTACATAATTGTAACTAAGAAAGAATTACGGCCAATCTTTAGGTTACATTTTTAATGACATTTATATTTAAAATCGTTTTAAATACAAAATTCTGGGTGCTACTCCCTTGCCCTATAAGCGTAGATTTTTAACATATTTAACAAAAAAGCAAAATGAATAATACAAATAAAAAAATTTCAAAGAGAAGACCAACTGTAAACCTTAATTTATCTAAAGTTTCCGTCATTGAAAACGCTGTAACAGTCCTTGATGACACACCTCAAAGGCAACAGGATTGTGAAGTAGAGTTTTATCATAGAAAAGCTTATGAATTTATGAAAACTTTGAAAAAAGATTATAGACGTTTGGGCGTAATTTACAATTCTTGCATTAAGGCAGAGCAAGAAAGGGAACGCCGAAATAACGAAGAAATAGATCAGTTAAAGTTAATATACAATCAAATGCAAACGGAAATTACTAACATGAAACGTAAACGCTGGTGTCGTTATTGTGAGTCTGAAGCCACATATCTAAGTTCTACTAGCTCCAATTTCTATTGTTCTCCAGAGTGTGAACAAAAGCAAAATGAACTAGTAAGTGCCATCGATGACATTTTTTTGATCTAAGTTGGTATTTTTTTTTATAAAATTTAGTATACCTACTAATATATTTAAATAAATGTAATAATAGTTGTTAGTTATTTATTCTTAATTTTAAAATTGATCAGTTAGAGAAGATATTCACCAAATGCAAGTGAAAAAAACTAATATAAAACTTAAACGCTAATGTCGTTATTGCGAGTCTGAAGCTATATATCTTGGTTGCATCTGAATAAATTTCTATTGTTTTCCAAAATGTGAACAAAAACAAAATGATTTAGAAGGTGCCAACAATGATTTTTTATAACTTAAATTTACATTTGTTTATAAAGTATACCTTAAATTAATGTATTAATATGTAGTTGTAAGTTATTTATTATTCATTTTCAAATTGATATACAGAACCTACAGTCCAGTCCAATAAATTGGGCTAGGCAATATTATGCTTTAAAAAATCAAATTAAGTTTTATTTCAAACATATACATACCTATGTAAATTAATTTAAAAACATTTTCCTTGAAATTAAAAAATATGTAGTTAATTTAAAGAACACAATTTATGTTAAATATTTGAAAATAAATGTCATTTAATAATTTTTCAATTAAACATTATTTTTAAATATTTGTCTTTTCTTTAAGTGTAGAGGGCAGAAATTAATACACATTTAACTCCTTTCATAAAAAAAATTTTGATTTATAAAAGGTCTATTAAACGAATTTTCATAGAAAATTTATTTTATAAACCAGAAATATTTTTTAAGGAATAAGGCCTTTATTTAGTTTGTACATCGAAAGAATTTTCTCTCAAAGGCATATTGTTTTATATATCGATAATTTGCTGCAGCAACGTCAAATAACGCAAATTTTGACAATACCACTAATGCATAGTAATTCAGGTATTTTATGAAGAGTTAGTTATTTCATATAAAGATATTGTAAACTCAATTCTTAAGAGAAGAATAACATTTTCTTTTTCCATTATGTTCAGCTGTATAACTTATATTATGATGTTGATAAGATTTTTCTATTTAGTTCAAAAAAGAGTAAAATAATTTATAACAACTACCTATAAAGGATCAAATTTATTTCAAAATCACAGGTGAGCTTATAATCTCTGAGATCTACAAAAAAAAAAATCGGATCGATTATTAAACCCTTCTCCGAAGGTAGGTAGGTAGGTAGGTAGAAAGGCCGGTGTGAAGTTTCCTTCACACCTTCACCCAGAGACCAATATGGTCCATTGTGACGCCTTAATTAGAGATAGCCAAGAAGGCATAAGTAGGTGAAATAAGCAGCAGAAGCATAAGACAGATCCGAAAGATGGGTAGAAAAGAAAGGAAGGAAAAGAAGGTAAAGGACCAACCCCGAGAGAAATCCCTTAAACCAAATCCGCCCTACGAGCGGTTAGCACCCGGTCTCCCCTCGCGCAGCCAGGCCATCCCCATTACGAATCCTATCAGATTCTCGAGTCCGCAACCCGAGACATCCCCTAATTCGCCCAGGAATCTACTGCCCAGCCACCTCAACCTGCTACCCTGCAGCCTGGGACAGTGGCACAGAAGGTGCTCAACTGACTCCAACTCCTCAGGGTCCTCGCACAACCTGCATATATCCGACAAGTCGGATCCCATCCTCACCGCCATCCTGCCTATCATACAGTGGCCCGTGATAATTCCTATCATGGTCCTAACGCAGACCCTGCTCCTGCCCAACAGCGACACCGAATCGGACTTCCTAAGCACCGGCCACAGTGTCCGCGATACCCGACAGTCCGTTCGGCTCCCCCAGGCCCGATTGGTCACGTTCGTTATCCATTCCCTAATTCTACTAAAATAGAAGCCCAATGGAGGCCTAACCGCCTCCACACAGTCAGGATCCTCCAACTCTGAGCCCTGTCTTGCCAACTCATCAGCAATCTCGTTGCCGCCTATATCGCAATGACCCGGCACCCAGCATAACCTTAGCAGATACTCCCCTAAGGCTCCCCTCAGAGCCCTCCTACACTCATCAACCAGCTTGGAGTTCACATAACAGCCCCTTACGGCCATAAGAGCCGCCTGGCTGTCCACGTATATAGTGACCTCCGAGCCCCTATCAATGTTGTCCCTCATCAGTTCCACGGCCCTCCAGACCCCCAGAACCTCCGCCTGAAAAACACTGCAGTCGCCAGGAAGCCTATATGACCTTCTTATGTTCAGATCCTCAATGTAGACCCCTGCACCCGTGCCCCTCATCTTTGAGCCATCAGTGAAAATAGCAAATCCACCAAATAATCTGCTCCTGCCCGACCAGCTCTCCCTAGAGGGCATTATTACCTCTGGCAACCGACCAAAATCCAAACTGGTGCCAACATAATCAGTGGATCCCGGCGGTCCCAGGCAATAGCCACCAGCCTCAATCTCACCCAGGATCCGTGAGTGACCCTGAGTGTCATTCCTCGTAAGTCCTAACTCCCTCAGTCTAAGGATGCTCCTGGCTGCCATTCCCATCACATACTGCTCAATAGGCAGAAGATGTAGAATGACATCCAGGGCAGCCTGAGGAGTACTTCTCATGGCACCTGTCATGCCAATTGAAGCACACCTCTGAGCCTTAGAAAGAAGTTTTCTACGACTTGCCAATCTCAATGATTCCCACCAAACACAGCATCCATACGTAAGAATGGGTCTAACCACCGAAGTGTACAGCCATCCCACCACTGACGGCCGGAGTCCCCAGCTCCTACCTATCGATGATCTGCAAGCATAGTAAGCATTGAGACCCCTTTTGAGTCTCTCTTGAGTATTCCTACCCCATGACAGCTTGCTGTCCAGAAAAACCCCCAGATACTTAGCACTATCAGATAGTCCAAGCTCCACTCCTCCCAGTACCGGCAGTCTAAACTCCTCCACCTTGTACCTCCTAGTGAAAAGAACCAACTCCGTCTTCTCCGGGTTTACTCCCAGTCCCTTGTCACTTGCCCATGCCGCCAGTTCGCCCAGCGCCCCTTGCATGATGTCGCTAATTGTCGGCAGAAACTTGCCCGACACCAATATCACCACATCATCCGCGTAGGCTACGACCTTCTGACCCATTCTGTCAAAACGTCTCAGAACGACATTGACGGCCAAGAGCCACATTTTTATTTTAATCATTAAGTGGTATTTTTCCATATTCCACTGAGTTTATGCCCTGGCACTTCTTAGTTTGGCTGGCATAAATCAGCAACGATTTTTACTGACCATTTTGGATGAACCCACTTTTCTCTGGAACGGCTCTGACGATTGTTTTCAAAATTGATTTATTTTAATCATTAAGTGGTATTTTTCCATATTCCATTGAGTTTATGCCCTGGCACTTCTTAGTTTGGCTGGCATAAATCAGCAACGATTTTTACTGACCATTTTGGATGAACCCACTTTTCTCTGGAACGGCTCTGACGATTGTTTTCAAAATTGATTTATTTTAATCATTAAGTGGTATTTTTCCATATTCCATTGAGTTTATGCCCTGGCACTTCTTAGTTTGGCTGGCATAAATCAGCAACGATTTTTACTGACCCTTTTGGATGAACCCACTTTTCTCTGGAACGGCTCTGACGACTGTTTTCAGAATTGATTTATTTTAATCATTAAGTGGTATTTTTCCATATTCCATTGAGTTTATGCCCTGGCACTTCTTAGTTTGGCTGGCATTAATCAGCAACGATTTTTACTGACCATTTTGGATGAACCCACTTTTCTCTGGAACGGCTCTGACGATTGTTTTAAAAATTGATTTATTTTAATCATTAAGTGGTATTTTTCCATATTCCATTGAGTGGATGTACCCACTTTTCTCTGGAACGGCTCTGACGATTGTTTTAAAAATTGATTTATTTTAATCATTAAGTGGTATTTTTCCATATTCCATTGAGTTTATGCCCTGGCACTTCTAGTTTGGCTGGCATAAATCAGCAACGATTTTTACTGACCCTTTTGGATGAACCCACTTTTCTCTGGAACGGCTCTGACGACTGTTTTCAGAATTGATTTATTTTAATCATTAAGTGGTATTTTTCCATATTCCATTGAGTTTATGCCCTGGCACTTCTTAGTTTGGCTGGCATTAATCAGCAACGATTTTTACTGACCATTTTGGATAAACCCACTTTTCTCTGGAACGGCTCGGACAATTTTTTGTTGATGGTTGATGGTTTTTAATCTATATCTATATAAATATTTCTAAAATCATTTCCAAAAGATTCCTTCATTTTTATTTCCGGCGTTGCCACTAAATCCCTTGTTTTTTTCATTTCCGCCGAATGACTGTCAAAAGGCCTTACTGAACAACCTAAACAAAAGCGGCAAGCGTTTTTTTAAACACGCAAATTTTATTTAAATACAATTTGAATAAAACAAACCGACATAGCGATCTGTCAAATAAGATTTATCAACCGGGTGGTTTCTAATTCGCATTCTAATGGTTTGTTTCGTACAAATTGCATGCAAATGAGAAGTTTTGACATACAAAAAACGCTTCCGCTCTTATTTAGGTAGCTCAGTTAGAAAAAGGTTATCTTGAAGGGTTTTTAAGAAAGGTATGCTAAAAGGCCTTTCAATTAATGGCTCATAAAAACCCTTTCAGACCATACTTCTACAAATGCTTTTGATTAAAGGTCATATTGAAGGGCTATCAGTCTAAAACATTAAGGAATATTTCCTTACAAATGATATTAGAACACTGAATAGGTTTCATGTTCATATTAGATCTCCAATATAGAAAATGAAACAACACTTAACTTTTTATATATGTATACCTATTTTACAAACGTATGTTTGGCTGAGTTCCTAAACATCATAATACTTTGCAGTCAAAGTCAAAAAAAGTATCATAGAGTTTAACTATATCTAGTTTGATTATTGTGTACGCATCGATATTGGTTTTAGTGAACTTTGGTACAGATAACATTGTAAAATTTTTCACGGTTGTTTGTTAGAAAGCACTTAATGTATACATAAATACAAATTTGATAACTTTTTGTTTTTCTTTGTATTATATATTTTTGAAGAAAGTGTGTTAGAATTTTATGTAAAGTCATTAAAATTACCTTTCATTTGATAGTAAATTTATTTTAATAAATTATGGCATTCATCAGCTAAAGCAGAAACATGCCGCTATTTCGTGAAAAACAGTCATTTTCTAAAACTTTGGTGCTCTTTAGGCATGGGAAAGCAAAGTCCGATTGAGCTAAAATTTTCGCAATTGTATTTTAACACTAAATTACATAATTCTAGATATGAGCACCTTTAAAATTCGAAAATCGATTTTGAAAAACCACCCTAATGTATATGTATCAGAGATGTAAATGAATCATTCATTTTTTAATTAATTCGTGAATCAATCGTGCACTGAATTACTAAATTTTGAATTATAATATCACTGCATTAATATCACTTCTTAAATTGACAATTTCATTACTATTGCAGAACTACTTTTGTTTAGCATCCTAAACGTTATTTTAGTATACATTTTTTCCCCTACTTATAATTGACATTTAAATATTAGAACTCTAAGGCCCGTTTTCACAACTTACCGATAGCTAAATGTAGGATTTTATCGGCCATATAAAAAGTGTTCCATTATTACAACTTTAATTTTACCTACCAGATAGGATAAACCTTAATTTATTTTATCGCTCCCTTTAGGTTAAAGTAAAGTTTTAATGATGGAAAACTTTTTATAAGGCCGGTTAAAGTCTACTTTTAGCTATCGATAAGTTGTGAAAACGGGCTTAAAAGTACTAGAAACGTAGAATATATGCAGTTAAAAGTAGTAGAAAATGAACAACATTTTTCCAATGACATGCTAATGTTAAATTCATAGCTTCTTCACCAGAATTTGAAGTACTTCTGGTTTGCGAGTTGTGGTGATTTAATAACATCTTTTTCAACGCTTTTTTTGCTGGGAAGAATTGTATTTATACAACTTTCATGGTGAAGGGTATACAAGATTCGGCATAGCCGAATATACCACTCTCGTGCTTTGTGATATAAGTCAAAATGAATCGCTTTTACATAATTGTAACTAAGAAAGAATTACGGCCAATCTTTAGGTTACATTTTTAATGACATTTATATTTAAAATCGTTTTAAATACAAAATTCTGGGTGCTACTCCCTATTGCGATGCGAATGCAATTTCCAATTTGATACTCTATTCTGCAAATTCTTTGCATTTTTTGTCAACTGATCAGCATCAACTCTTGTTAACTTAAAAAGAAAACATAACTTTTTCAATTTCTTGGTATGCATCTGCACTGTTTTTAAATGGGCTTATAATGTATCAATTAAAGGAATAAACGTGTCTATGTACACTGAAAATATTTCATGAGTAAAATAAACAAAATCCTTTGTATATTGTACAAAACTATTTGTTGTTTTGCCGGAACAAAACATTTTGTAATATGTACAAATGTTATTTTGTAAATGGTGTAGCATTCTTTTTTTGTACAATTTACAAAATTTTGTTTCAGTATAAAAAATTATTTGTAAATAGTACAAAATTAACGGAAGTTTATTTACAATTTTTTTGTTCTAATTACAAAATTTTTCGATTCTATACGCAAATTTTTTTGTAAAATGTACAAAATATTTTGTAAAAATTTTTTGGAAATAAAAATAGCTTTGTTTAAAAATTTAAATATGATACATTTTTTTTATTTTTACTTATTTTAGAAACTGGGAATTATTTCCTTGTGAAGGTTACTTTATATTATATTAAACATTTTTTCATTTTTCGAATTTATTCTATGAGTTAAATTTCAGGTCTGTATTTTATAAAGCTTTTTTGTAATAGTTCTATTCTTTTAATTTTTTTTTCTTTTTCAGAAATGACTTTATACACTATCAGACTATTATATTGTATTTTCTTTTTACATTTTACCTTAGCCTTCCTTTGGAAAGCAATGAAGTATATTGAATGTACAATTGTTTCTAATTGTTAAAATAGTTGAGTTAAATACATTCAATTTATAAAGTAACACTATCCAGTGAGACACAAAGAATGCTGACGAAGGCCGTAGCGGGCCAGAAAATGCATTTCATTCTGCTGGTGTCTAATAATTGTAAATTTTTCTGTACATTCAATATACTTCATTGCTTTCATCTAAATCTATCACAAATGCTTTGCAATGCTGTAAATAATTTTTAATTTTTGTTGGGAAGCAAATTAAAAAAATTTTTTGTTGTTGAAATTATACAAATTTCTGCAATTTTCAAACTAAACAAAACTATTAGCTTGACAAAAATATCATCTGTAATTTATTGTCGTTTTGATATTATTAATATTAAATTGTTTTTATCGTTTCTTAACACGTGTTTTACTTATGCTTTTACAAAAGGTTCAGGAAAATGTTTAACAACAAAAAACTTTGTAAAATTTACTAATAATTTGTTGATTGTAGTCATTCTACGTTACAAAATCTGTTTTGTATATTTTAAAAATTTTGTATTTTAACTAAATTCTTTTGCGCAATCGAAATACAAAAGTTTTGTAATATATACAAAAATTTTGTTCATTGCACAAAAAATATTTTGTATTTTAAGTCATGAACTATTTTCAGTGTACGCGTTATTTTTTTTTTTTTTTTTTTTTGCCTCCATTCAACTACATTTTCTTATGGTGATAGTAAATAAATTAGAGTTGTGTCGTTCCAGAACGACCTAGTTCCATTGAACGATTCCCTAAAAGGAACGGTGCGGACTTTTTCAATAGTTCATTTTTTGTCGTTCCTCGTTCCGCAATTGCAATCCGTTGAATGATCACATATATTTTTGTAGGGTTATTTTTTTGTATTGATCAATGTTGCCGAGTTTTGTGTATTTTTGTCGTGGCATATAAAAAATTTCTAATTAAATCCATTACTAATGTGATCCAAAGCAATATATTTTAGCAATATGCCACTGATTATTATTTTTTACAAACATTTTAAAAAATACATAATTCTTATGTAGGTAGTTGTTACGCCACAACATAAAAACAAACAATAACACATATTTGATTGTTGACGTTTTAACGAACGACAGAGAAGTTTTTTCGTTCCTCGTTCATTCATTGTTCAAAGTAAAAAGCGGAACGATGAACGAAAGGAACGACGATTCCACAAAAGGAACGATTTTGCCCAACTCTAAAAGAAATGCTAAAAAATGGTTTGACAGCTGATAATCAAACTGTGTTGACATTTCTATTCAGTAACATACAGTCTACAACTGACATGAAATGCTACCCATTAACACTAAAATGATGTTAGTGTTAAGTATAGACTCATCATGTTAGAGGTTTTCTCATGTTATAACACGGTTTTTAATGCAAATGTTTTAACAACGCTTTTATAACATCATGTTATAACAGCAATCCATGTCAGTTGTAGACGGGGAGTAAGGTTTGGAAAGTCCAAGGTATATTTATAGCAGGTAGTCTCGGAAAGCCAGCTGGTTATTTTGTATTTGCTTGTTTTGTGATACAAACTGTCAAATGTTGTATAGTAAACAAGTTTTTTGTCTTAATCTTTTATCTTTTTTGTCTCTTTTCAACCCCTTTGCTGTTTGACAGTTCGTATCACATAACAACAATAAAAAGCCCTGTTGTTTGTTTTATTGTACAATTGTTGTAATCTCGCGGCTACCTTTTATAAATATACCTTGCGTTTAACGATAGAAAGCGCTTCTAAATCAGTGATTTCCAAAATTTAAATTGTGGTTTTATTGCTTTATATTAGTATTAGTGAATAAAGAGACAAATATTCTTAATAAAAATACAAAAAATATCTAATAGTACGTTTCCACTTACATGTTTTGGGCCACAAAACTAGTTTTGCAGCAAAACAAGTGTTTTGCTACTTGTTTTCCCATACATTTTTTATGTTCGAAAAGCTCAAACAAAAACTAGTTTTGCTCCAAAACATGTCGAAAATCATGAATACAACTCTGGGTTATCCATTATTGGTGATTGACAATTTCGAAAAAGGTGACATATTTACCAAAATATCAAGAATTATTAAATAGGTTTATGCAACTCTCCAGCTGATTTATTTCTTTGCAGCGTAAAAATAATAAAATAATATAATAAAAAGGAAGTAAATTGTGTGCTTTTATATACGTACATATGTATATGTATATATGTGTATTAAAAAACAAACAAGGAATTTTCATGTTGAAGAAAAATATTTTTTTTCAACACATATTTTTTTGGCTTTCATGTTTGTTTACAGCATAAATGACAAATTGATTCGAAAATTCGAACACCAAAACCAGTTTTACATAATGGAAACACTTTGACACGTTTTGCCCAAAACAAGTTGTTTTGCTCATAGTGGAAACATAGCATAAGCATCCGCCGCATGTTCACTCGTCGCTTGATAATCGACCAAATGGATCATGTAACTTATAGCCGCGGCGGACATATGCCGGAAATAAATAAATTATTAAAAAATAAATGCCATGAAACTATCTACCAGAATATAATAAAAAATTTCATTCTTACCATATTTCTGTCTTGTATAATTTAGGTTCTCATGCAGCTAAAAAAAACCCTATACTTCGCCAATAATAGTACGTTTCCACTTACATGTTTTGGGCCACAAATCTAGTTTTGCAGCAAAACAAGTGTTTTGCTACTTGTTTTCCCATACATTTTTTATGTTCGAAAAGCTCAAACAAAAACTAGTTTTGCTGCAAAACATGTCGAAATTCATGAATACAACTCTGGTTTATCCATTATTGGTGATTGACAATTTCGAAAAAAGTGACATATTTACCAAAATATCAAGAATTATTAAATAGGTTAATGCAACTCTCCAGCTGATTTATTTGTTTGCAGCGTAAAAATAATAAAATAATATAATAAAAAGGAAGTAAATTGTGTGCTTTTATATACGTACATATGTATATGTATATATGTGTATTAAAAAACAAACAAGGAATTTTCATGTTGAAGAAAATAATTTTTTTTTTTTTTTTGCTTTCATGTTTGTTTACAACATAAATGTCAAATTGATTCGAAAATTCGAACACCAAAACTAGTTTTACAAAATGGAAACACTTTGACACGTTTTGCCCAAAACAAGTTGTTTTGTTCATAGTAAAAACATATGGCGATTTCTTTTCTAAAAAAAATATGTTACAGTATGTACATGTAACATTTTCTAATGTTACCTATAATCACTGGAAGTGTTACATGTTGTGCAATTTCAATAGAACACAATTAGCTACTTTTATTTACAACTATTACACTTTCATCATTAATGTACTTCATGAGCGATTTTTAAAGCTATTTAAGCGGTTTCTGCACGCAATTATGGCTTGGAAACAAATATTGACATCACTAATGGCTTAAAAAAATTTAAATGATTATCATATAAATAGACTTTTTTTTTATTTTAATGTGTAAATATATTTATATTTTGTTTTAAAATAATTTTTTTACAAAATTATGAGCTGTATGAATTATGACAAACAAAATAAAACATTAGTTGTACAAACAAAGTAGTAAGTACCAAAATTGTAAGACAGGGCAGTATGAACACCTTAAGTAAAAGTAAGGGTAAAACATGCAACATGTTTTGCACGTTTTTTATCAACATATTCACAAAAGAACTTGAAAATTTTTCCCACAGTTGTATTTTTAGTACAAACGAACACAATAATATAGAACATGTAACATTAATGCAACATTTTTCTCACAAAAGAAATCGCCAATAGTATAAAAGTCAACCCGCTGCCAACCCATCTGGGAGCCTTATATGGTCGTTTTTACACTATGAATAGTGTTCGAATACTTGGTATTTTGACGGCACTAAGAAACCGCCAAAACACAATACTGACTGACATGTTGCAAAAAATGTTTTGTATCATTTAAATTAAACAAATTTTTCTAAAGAATTTATGTTTATTTATTAATTTAAATCATTTAATTACAAAAAGCACAATGGATTTTAATACGTTACTGCAGCAAGCACAACGCTTAACAAATGAAACGCAAACTTCCGAAGAACTACCTCGTGTGGAGCGTACAATTTCACAAGTATTGGAGGCCACCAAGGAACTGCACTCGCGTGTAACACAAACCGGGGCACAAGATATACAAGCGTAAGTTATTAAAAAATATTGATATTACATACATACACGTCTATTTTAAATTAACCTTATTAACATTATTTGCTTTAGCCACATTTTATTAGGCTCCAAAGGAATTGATTTGCCCAAAATCTCACAAAAGCTTGAGTCGTTGAGTGCCCGCAAAACTTTTGAGCCTTTAGATCCAATTTCTGATACAGATATACAAAGTTTTTTGAAAAATGAAAAAGAAAATGCCATACTTTCTGTTATTGAAGAAGTTCATAAGAATGTAGGTTTACCTTGCATATAAAAGAAGTTTTTATAATATTTTGTGTCTTTTAGTCCTTTATGAATGCTCAAAAACGTAAATGGGAGCACATTAAATCGGAATGGCGTCAAGAAAAAATGAAGTTGATGAATGCGTTGGTGGGTCCTTCACAAAATTGGATTGACATACAAAAGGTGCCCGAACAAACTGTTATCAATGAGAGATTTGGAACGCGATCTTGTCTTAATCGTATTGTGAGTATTCCAATTGATACAAAATTGAACGTAAAGCTGAGCTTATTTTAAACTACAGCCGGCTCGCCGTCTTTTTTGCAGTCACAAATTTTAAAATATACATACATATGTATATGTTAATGTATCAAAACTTCCATTTCACTAATAAAATTATTATTTCATATGTAGGAAATGGCTTATGCCCGTGAAGTTTATGATTATAATGTAATTGTCATTAAAGGTGCCTTCCGCCCAAATCTTGTACAAAAATTTGCCAAGGTAGCGCAATCCTTCGAAGATCCTAAAATCAATGAAATATGGGAAATAATGAAGTATATGGTAGATGTAACACCTGTCTCACGAAATCGGGATCCCATGCAAAGTCGCCAACAAGTCACACAGTTTGTGGATCAAGCTAAAAAGTATTTGGAAAATCGTTACAAGGTCTATATGACCACAATTATTAGTGGGAATTTGCGTGAGGCACAAAGAGGTGGTGTTCCAAGTATTTTTAATTTAGTATCATCATTTGTGGGGCTAACTTTTAACCAGGGTAACTGTTTTGGTCTACAAGATGTTACGATTGATGGTAAACCTTTGTGGCCCATGGTTTACTATTGTTTAAGATGCGGAGACTTACAGTCAGCTTTGAGATGCATGCAAATGGGAGGGTAAGTTTACTATATGGAATAAATTATAGATAAATATTATTTGTTTGATTATTAAAAACAAAAAAACAGGGCTGGACATGAGGAATTCATACAGGTTTTAGAAGATAAAGTCAATAAACCGGAACAAAAAATCAATTCAAAACTAGAGGGTCAACTTAAATTGCATTATTGTAATAAAATTAAGAATTCAACAGATCCCTATAAGAAAGCGGTAAGTCATTAGAATACTGAATTCTTAGATAATATTAAAATTGACAATATTCCAAAAATTATGTAAACATAAAAACTATTTATTTTTCTTCAAGGTATATTGCATTATCGCTGGTTGCGACCCCAATGAGCAACATTTGGAAGTGGCCAAGACCACAGATGATTTCTTATGGATCCAATTATCCATTTTACGTACCGATGCTACTGACAGTTTGGAAGCTTTAACATACTCTGGTCTACAAACTATGATTTTGGAGAAATATGGGGAAAAACATTTTAATGCCGGTGAACAGCAACATTTATATTTTCAAGTTTTGGCTTTAACCGGCCAGTTTGAGGCAGCTATTGAATTTCTCTCACGCACCGAAAAATATCGAGTACATTCTGTTCACATAGCTCTGGCTCTAAATGAAATGTTTTTGATAGCTGGACCCAGAAATGTGCAAGAACCTTTAAGTTAGTTAAATTGAACGAAAACAAAATTTTTCTTTTTAAATTTTCTTTTTTTTCATATTTTTAAAGTATCGGTTGATATTGAGGATCCTGTGCCGATGCGTCGTTTAAATATTGCGCGTTTGGTTATGTTGTATGTGAAGAAATTTGAAATTACTGATCCTGCCGAGGCTTTACAGTATTTCTTTTTTTTGCGTAATCTTAAGGACCCCGAGGGTCGAAATCTGTTTTTGGTGTGTGTTAGTGACTTAGCGGTGGAGTGCAGGGATTATGATTTAATATTTGGTAAAATGATGCCAACGGGAGTGGCTTGTGGGTGAGTAAAAAAAATCTCTAGGATGCGCTAAAATTATAAATATATTATTTTACATTTTCAATTTTAGGGGCTTGTTTCAACAATTTGAATGTGTTGACTTTGATACCAAAACTGCTGCTGGCATGGTTGCAGAGGAATTAGTGCGCAAAGGCATGTTTGAAGATGCCATCAAGTTGTTTGATATTGCAAATGTAAGCTTTTTTATAAGGCAACGTATTATTTATTTTACTTAAATATGTACATTATTTCTTATTTTCAGATGCAAAGTCAATCCTTGCGCTATCTCTCCTCACTACTATCCCAAGTTGTCCATCAAAGTTCGAAAAAAGGTTCTTTGCGTGAACGTCTTTCCGTTGTAGCATCCGATTTCATCGAACGCTTAAGAGGCAGTCGTATTGACTGCGAACCCCAAGTCTTGTCAAATTTCAACCTATTAACCGAATTGGTAGCTTTTTTTGATTACTATCACGAGCGCAAATTTCAAATTGCTTTAGAAGTTTTAGCCAATACAAAGTTGGTGCCCATGTCTGTGAACGATTTAGATGAATGTATAAGTAACTTCAAGCGTTTGGGAGGTGAAATTTGCAAGGTTTATCCTGATATTCTTCTGGCGGCCATGGATATTTTATATTCACAATATAAGGCTATTAAAGGCAAGGATACGGGCATGCTGGATACAGGCAGAGATAGTGTAGGTTGCCGCGAATTTTATTTAGAACTACTTGATTTTACTTTTATTTTTTTTTCTTTGTTCATAGCAACTACAACATTTAAGACAAAAAGCTAAAGCTTTAACTAATATGGCTGCCACCGTACCATATCGTATGCCAGGCGATACAAATAAACGGCTGGTACAAACTGAAATTTTAATGCATTAATTATTAAGGTCCAGTTAATATAAGACTTATTTAAGAAAAATAATAAAAATCCTAATAGTTTTTTTTTCATTATAAGTTGGTTGTTACGAATTGGCTGCTAACAAAAGTTCTACTCTGGGAAAATATTTGAGAGTATAACCAATATTCACACAGTAGATACAGAAGCACTTTACACTAAGGTCTCGTTTTATGCGATAGATGCGTTCCAAAAAAAAAATCGCATAAATTGAATTCGCATAAAACGATACTCTAGCTGCATATAAAAAGTAATGATTCGTTCCAAAATTTTGAAAAACCGCATAAATTCAAATTTTAATTAAAAAATCAAAACAAAATCGCATACAAAAAATCAACAAATATGTATGTATATGTGAAGCGGACAACCCAATAAAGATATTTTGTTGGAATTCCTTTATATTTATATACTATAGAACCAGTCCAAAAGTGTAGCCCACAAGGGACTATAGGACTAGTTCAAAAATAACCCAAATGTATGGAAAAACATGGTATATTTAACATTACGATATCCTAGGGCAGGTCCATATAACCCAGCTTTGGATTACAAAAGGAGAAGTCTTAAAACTACTCCATGGTATAGTCAAGAGGATTAGTCTTGAAGTCGTTCAAAAACGAAAGCATGTCGTTAAAAAACGAATATATGTCGTCTCACTACAAACACTTTTTAACAATGGAATGGTCCATGCTTGCATTACATTGGACCAGTCCATGGAGACGTCCATTTTATCAAAATGGATCAGGTAGTCCAATATTATTTGCAGGGTTGGCATAACTATAGTTCTGGTAGATATGAATAAAAAGTGTGCGAAATATTTTTCTTCTATGATGTTTATTTGAAGAGTTAAGGGATGGCAAAGTGTTGCCATTTTCAAAAAATGTTTTTTTTTTTTTAATTATAATTTCAAATTGGAGGGCTCAGAGCTGAACCGAACCAAGTCATAAAATATATCACGTATATGTATTTCAAATCTTTTGCGAAAATCTCCGCAAAATTTAACTCAATCCAGTTCTGTAATGGGGTAAATCAAAAACAGTTTCGTTCCTAAGGTAACGGTAATAAACCCAAGTCAGTGGCTCCAGTAATTAATGGCAATTTACTTACTCAAACTCAATATATTTTCGAATTTTCTTTTTTGACTTGGTTCGCTTCAGCTCTGAGCCCTCCAAATAAAAACTAATCAAACGAAAAAAATATAAGGTGAATCTTTTAGATAATCGATTCATCTTTAAATAAAAAAAAAATAATTTGAAAAAAAAAGTTTTTTATCTGCAAAACCGGAAATGACCAATTTAAATAAAAAATTTTCTAACTTAGTTCTAATTTTTTTTATTATTTTTTAATCTAAATTGGCCTTTAGTGTCCTTATCATATTGTAAAAATTTTATTATGGGAACTCTATTAGTTTAAAACGGTATGTTGTACCGTAAAAGACACCTAATTTTTTATTCTATTTTTTACCGAAATTCGCCTTCGTTGTAAAATTAACATCCAGTTCATCGATTTCGAACGTTAACGTTCGCATAGAAAATTATATGTAAAACAAAAACAATATTCGAAAATTTGTTTTTGTTTTAAATGTAGTTCTCTATGCGAACGTTGACGTTCGACATTGTTAAACAGGCAGTAATATTAGCTCTGCTTCTTTACTTTTTGGGTAAAGTTCGTGCAAATGAGAGCAAGCATAAATAAATTTCTCAATTACACAAAAGTACGGGAACAGAAAAAACCAAATTTTAAGCACAAAATAAAAAGCAATTGTTTTGACAGTCCTTACAAAACAATAAAAGTTTATGCCACTTTTGAAAAATTGTATATTGTCTGTAGAAATAAACTAATTTTACCAAAAATTAAACAAAACAAACACTTTTACAATAACTAACATTATGTTTTCCTTATATTTCAACATATAACTTTATATTTTAGTACATTATTTTACTCCACAACACTTTTTCCAAAATTTGGATCATGATTTTTTCCTTTGCATTTCATTGTTTTGTTTATGTTTTATAGCTGTTTGACAATTTACACAATTTGCACGAAGAAAAAGTCTGGGCTGTTTCGTGCAAGAAGAAGAAGAAATTTATTCTCTCAAATCCGCTCTCATTTACACGAATTAAAAGTACGGGAACGCTTTTCGTGCAAATTGGGATCCCGAGGGATCCCAAAGTAGAGTAAAGAAACAGAGCTATTATGTGCTCTTCATTAGTTTAAAAATACTCATACATACGTATCGGGTATGCATACAAAAACGCAAAATAAAACAAACTATAACGATTATATCAGTGATGCAAACTTAGTTTAAAAACAGTAAAAAAGATTATAAAACATAAAAGTTCAAAAACCGTAAAATTAAAAAAAAAATCGTTAAGTTAAAAATCGCATAAATTTGAATCCGCATAAAACGAGACCTGAGTGTATTCAGGAATCAATTTATGGAGGCTATATTTCTATGATTTTTCATCCGTTCCTTTTAAACGCCTTTAGAGTAGTTAAAAACAAGTTTTCAACTATCTAAGAGTCCAAAAATATATATTTTGGGTCCTTGAGTAATTGTAAGTCGATATAGCCGTGGTCGTTTGTTGAAAACAAGCTCACTGTCGAAAGACTCAACAGAAAAAAATCGGTCCAGTAGAAAAAGATTTCTGAACCCAAATGTGGAACTGCCTCCCAAAAAAAAAAATAATATGTATGTATATTTGTTACAAAAACAGACATAAATTGGTTGTAAAATGCTCCAATTCCTAATAAATTTAGCAAGAATTCATTTTATACGACTTGAAATGATACAACAAAATTTTGTGATGATCGGCCCATAATTTGCCATAGGTCCTATAGAAAGTCCAGTCGCGGAAAATACATTAGTACGCCTTAAACTATAAGAAATAATGCTCTTGCAGTTAAATTCGGTTATAGTTTCATCAATGAAAAAGCACTCGCTAAATTTCATGAAGATCGGTAGGTAATTTACCACGCCCCATGAAAAACTCAATATCGGCAAAGTTTTTAGTACTCCTACAACCGTTCCGAATCATGCTATTAGAGTAAAATTTATTCTGTCAATACGTAAGATTAGAAATCATTCTGCAAAATTTCGAAAATATCGGTAAAATTAAAGCACTTAAGCCGCAACAAATCGCGCCCTTAGAACAAGAAGGTTTTATTTACACCAATACAACTTTTGAGGGAACAAGCGTTGAATATTGCTTATCGCTTTATTAAGTCTGGGTTTCAATTAATTTAAAAAAGGGTTTTTAAAAATAAGAATTAAGTACTAAAAAAATATTCAGGTATGTGATGAAAATCGATCGATTTCAAAACGAACGTTTTTAAAAGGTGCGATGAATTTCGAGGGATTTTAAAATCCATTTCTGAATTATAGTCTTCTAAAAACGATATTTTCGGTTTCAAATCGTTTCGTTTTTAAAATTGATTTCCATCACATACCTGATTATCTTTATAAAAACGGCTTAAATCTAGTTTACCGACACAGCTCCAAATAAAAAAAAAGTAAATAGGGGGATAGAAAATTGAAAAACGCTTAGTTTTCGAGTTAGGACGTTTTTAGTTTTCATAGAAATATGTGATTTGGCTGAAGTGCAGCTTAAAGGGCTACGAAAAAAAATAAAAAAATATGCCACCCGATTCAGAATAAAAAAAGAAAAAAACCAAAATTAAAATTTAAGAGAGCTGAGGCCTGTGGGGCCTCCTGGAACCAAAAAACTGTCCCGCCCACTTAGTGATATGTGTGGGTACTCAAATTAAAGGTAATTTACTCACGATTGCAAATATGTATTTTGTTTTTGTATTCGCATAATATTTTCCTCTTTAGGTTAATTTAAGTATTTTTTAGGTGTAGAAAAGTTCTAGTTAGCGAAGCCGGGGTTTGTTATACCATAGAGGACAAATCCTTCGCCCGGCCGAAGGCCGGCTATGCAGAGAAACTTTAGTTAGCGAAGCCAGTATTTGTTATACCATAGAGGAGAAAATCCTTGCGCCCGGCCGAATGCCGGCTATGCTGAGAAACTTTAGTCAGCGAAGCCGGTGTTTGTTATACCATAGAGGAGAAAATCCTTGCGCCCGGTCAAAGGCCGGCTATGCAGAGAAGCTTTAGTTAGCGAAGCCGGTGTTTGTTATACCACAGAAGAAAATCCTTGCGCCCGGCCGAAGGCCGGCTATGCAGAGAAGGTTTAGTTAGCGAAGTCGGTGTTTGTTATAACATAGAGTAGAAAATCCTTGCGCCCGGCCAAAGGCCGGCTTTGTAGAAAAGCTTTAGTTAGCGAAGCCGGTGTTTGTTTTTGTTTTTGCGACATTGCTGTTTGTTATTTTATAAATTTTGTATTACACTTTTATTTAAATATATTATACACTTAGTACACAAAAACTGAAATGTGAGCTTAAGAGCTAAATTTTTTTAAGTAAATTCTATATATCCTGAAAGATCTAGACAAAACCTTCAAAACGATACCAATTTTGGCCATATACCTTAAGAAATGTAGTGGAAAAATTACATAATTCTATGAAAATTAAAAACGTCCATAACTTTTAATTTTAATTTTTTCTTCTTATTTTTCAATTTTCCATCCCCCTAGGTACTTTATTTTTTATTTGGAGCTGTGTCGGTAAACTAGATTTGTTCCATAAAAACATCCACAAATTGAGTCTCAAGAAAAAAAAAAAAAAAACAGAACCGAACTCTGATGCTCAACGATGAGGCACATGGAATGTCTCACATCCATTTGTTATTCGGAAAGTTCAAATTCCGAAAATCAAAAAAATTATTAGAGGGAGTTTACACGGAGTCTTTTCAGACATGTCTGCTTTTGAACATGCTTTCAAAAACCTATTGTCTTTTCACGATGTTTTTCCAAACATGTCTGTTTTCATATATAATAGTCTAATTTACATATACATACAAATTAAAAACATGGAAATTCATATAAGCAAACATGAAAACTCATTTCATGTCTGTTTGGCAACACCTTTCTTCTCTACCCCGATCGCCTACAAACAAAACAAACGTGTTTGTTAGACATGTCTGAATGACACCGTGTAAACTCCCTCTTAGAATGAGGATAATTAAAAAAGTGCCAATATTTTTTAATCACCCCTATTATGTAAGGCGTTGTCGACGTCGACATTAATTTTTAATTGTTGTCACATCAAGGCGACGACTACATCACTTCGGCGTTAATTTGGTATTTTATAAGAATGTTGTGTCGACGTCGACTAGTTATCGAAAATTTGACAAAAAAATCCCATCTTCAATTGATTTTTTTATTTTTTTGTTCTTCACTCACTTTTTAACGCTATTTATGCTATTTTCCGACATATTTTTTTAACCGATTTAGCTTTTTAAAATAAAGTGTAGAGTTTATTTCCAATTTTGAATTTTGTTCGCGAATTTTTGGCATGTTTTTGATAAAAGATATTTTTACTGTAAGTTTTCTGATTCTTTATAGCTTTAACGTTTATTAATAAATATAGGACTTTGCTTTCATGCCGCTGTTAGCAAATTTTTGCGAATTTCCGTTAATTTAGCAATTTTCACCGAATTTTTGTCATTCCTTTCATATTAAAAATGTTCGCAAATTTTCGATATTTGTTTCCGAATTTTCGCGTTAAATTTACTAATTAAATTTGTGCCCATAACTTCATTTAAATTTGCATTTTTTATTTCAAACGTATTCAATAAATATGTTAACATTTCATTTAAAATTTCTTTAACTTTCATTTGAGTCGTCGCAAAATTTCCTGTCGACTAAAACGGGGACAATACTACTCGACGTCGACTTAAAAGCGCCTTTATTAGAAAATATCACTTGACTGTCAAAAGTAATCGATTATTGTCAATAACGACTCAGAAAATACCATTAATGTTCAGGTGCCGTCTACTTGTGTCGATGTCGACTTTCATATATATATATATATGTTCCCGACGATCCTATAAGGAGCATAGGGCCCTTTCATAATAGGGGTGAATTCATAATAGGGGTGAATATCTATCATTTATATACATACTTGTAGCTGTTTGGTCCTTTCGCTGCTCGGGATTTTCCAAATAGCAATGTAATACTGAAGAATTTTGTTTATAACTTGACCCCAGCACCTTCTACCGGGTCAACATTTTATCACGAAACTTGTTTTTTGATTTTGTTTAATAAATATATTTTGTGAATTTCAGCCAAATAAAACCACGACAACAGCTCCATCTATCGGGATTAAACTTAATAGAAACTCGCGACTAAAATAGTATATTGTCCAAGTTTGGTGTCAATCGGTTCAGCGGTTTTTATACATATATATAGATATAAGTTGCATTGTGTTAGTCGGCCATGTTTTGCCAATCGTACTATTTGAAATCGCAAACCGCCAGATTTATTTTTAAGTGTTCTGGAACTCGTGCTAAATGCCATAGTCTCTTAAAAATATTATAGTTTCCAATCCAAATTTTGATAATAAACTTCAAGTTGTGCGGAAAAAGGTCAACAAGGAAAAGAAAGACAAAAAACAGAAAAATGTACTTTGGACTTTAAGAAGAATTCTTGAGAAAAAGTAAGGAAGATAATGTAAATCAATTAAAATTGATAATAATTCAAAGCAAATTTTGAAAAACCAAAGGTTAAACACAATTTGGTTTAAAGATTGATGTTTGACCATTGACTGCCAGCAGTCGTCAATGGCTGTGAGTGTTAAACAGCAAAACCCTCTGAAGAGATTTAGTGTTTGCAATTGAAACATGTCCGTGAAAGCCTGGGTTCGATTCCCGCGGCAGTCAATAATGAAAAATTATCAATAAATATTAATTAATTTCATGTTTTAAAATTCCTTTCTTAATAAAAATAATTTAATGAAAATTAAATTTGGTGAACTTTAGCCTAATTCAAAACTAATATCAAAACTTGGATTAGAAACCATAAACAGGGATGCAATCGTAGTTCGCCTCCTCGTGGTGCATCCTTTGTAACGCTAAATGAACTGCTGCGAATCGGAAGCCAAAGTTGGGGTTTTCAACTTTATCAGACGAAACCTCCTGTCTAACTATTACAGAGAAGAGAAAGAAAATTAAGAAATCTAAACCACATATATCTGCGTAGCTCCGGTTCCTTGGAGAAAACAGCAATACATAAACCAAATAATTACAAAAATATACAACCGAAAATAGCATTAACACACATTCGAACTAAGAACACAAGACAAAAAAAAAAAAAAAATAAAAACTTTCTACAGACATGGCGTGGGCCACAATACCCATAGGACCCCAGGTCCGCATATATCGGCTAAACATAAAGGGCATTAGCAAAGCTAAGTCCGACTATCTGTCACGATTTATGATAGATGAAAAAGTGGACGTAGTCCTAATCCAGGAAACTCATGCTTCCTCACTAGAAATTTGGAATAGAAGGGGTAATATATCCTGTTTTAAACTTCTAGCTGCAATTTACCACCCCAGATATGGCATTGCAACTTATATCCAGAACGATATCCAAGGTGCTGAAGTCCTTACCTGCGACGAAACTAACGACATCTCCCTTATTACAATTAATGTTCAAGGCTTACATATAATGAATGTTTATAAACCCCCCGCTACAAAGTGGCCAGCTCACGTACTACCTTCTTACCCCAATCCCGCGGTCTATAACGGCGATTTTAACAGCCACCATAGCACGTGGAGGTACGCAACCGATGATGAAAACGGCAAATCACTTCTTGAGAGGTCGGAAAACCACGGATTGCATCTTCTATTCGACACCAAAGACCGCGGAAGTTTCCATTCTGCCAGATGGAGACGCGACACAAACCCAGATCTCTGCTTCGTCTCATGTGCCCTTGACAGACCCATTCCAGCAGCGAGATCAATACAACCAAACTTTCCGCAAAGCCAACACCGGCCATCCATCATTAACATCGGCGTAACTATACCCGTCTTACGGACTACACCTAAGCCCAGATGGAACTTTAAAAAGGCTGACTGGCCAAAATACACCACCAAACTCGACAACGACATCTTCTTTATACCACCAACCGTCTATAATTTTGAGCGTTTCGTAGGCCTAGTCATTGCCACAGCGAAAAGTGCATCCCCAGGAGTTTCCGAAAAGAATACATTCAGTGCTGGAATGAAGACAGCTATAGACTTTACGAAGAGTTTCGATCCAACCAAAACTCGGAAACCGCTGATGAACTCATATTCAGCCTGGATAAAGCAAAAAAAAACAGAGTGGTCCAACGCTCCAACATGGACTTCAAACACTCCAGTCGCAAAGCTTGGAGTCTGCTCAGAAATCTAGGAGCAGCCAACTTTCCCATCAATCGAAGACCTCAAATTGACCCAAACATCATCTTCCGTCACATCATAAGCGTATTTAAGGCAGATCCCGACAAGCCGTTTACACGAAAGATCAAGTCGGAACTTAAGGTACTAAGAAGCAACACATTTCCGAACGACTCTTACTCCTATCCTTTCTCGGATATCGAAGTTTCCGAAGGGCTATCCAAAATTAAAAACGACACAGCAGCAGGAGTAGATTGCATCTACCCTGAGTTTATAAAACACAGTAGACCCCGCACTAAGATATGGCTTGCTAGATTCTACTCAGATATATTACACTCCATAAACCTTCCTGGCATGTTCAAGAAATCGGAAATCATAGCCCTGCTAAAGCCTGGCAAGAACCCAGAAGACCCATCCAGTTATCGTCCCATCGCCCAACTTTCAGTTTGCCTTTGAACGTTTAATATTAAGACGCATAGAAGAGCACATTAAAAGGGTAATTCCACCTGAGCAGGCAGGTTTTAGAAAGGGTCGCAGCAGCACTGATCAAATCCTAGCCCTAACGAATTTCATTGAAAACGGTTTCGACCAGAGTAAAAAAACAGCAGTTACATTTGTGGACCTAACAGCTGCTTATGATACCGTATGGAAAAAGGGCCTCATCCTCAAACTTACCAAAGTTATCCCATGCAGTAGAATTTGCAACATTATCCTGAACATGCTCAGCGATCGGCTTTTTAACGTATTCCTAAACGACAGCCAAAGTACCACCCGAAAGCTCAACAGTGGCTTACCACAGGGTTCCGTTCTAGCCCCGGTTATCTTTAACCTCTACATCAGCGATCTTCCGAATTCTATATCCCGCAAATTAAATTATGCCGACGACCTGGCTTTTGCTTATCAAGATGAGAGCTTTGAAAATCTAGAGAGAGTACTAGAAACCGACCTACTTAAAATAGCATCATACTGAAGTCCTACGAAGACCGAAGTATGCTGCTTCCACCTCACCCATAGAGATGCTGATAGGAAGCTACCAATACGTTTTAATGGTACCACCCTTTCACACAATTTTAACCCGAAATATCTTGGTATAACCCTAGACAGAACGTTAACGTATAGAAGTCACCTAGATAAAACCGCTCAGAAAATAAAGTCGAGAAATAACATCATGCAGAAACTCACAGGAACGATATGGCGTGCTTCCGCAAATTGCCTACGAACTTCTGCAATAGCGTAAGTCTACTCGACTGCCGAATACGGCGCTCCAATATGATTGAACAGCCACCACGTAAAAAGAATAGACACGCAGTAAAACACGACGATGCGAATAATATCTGGCACACTAAAAGCTACACATGTCGAATGGCTGCCAATGTTAGCAAACCTCTGCCCCCCTGACCTAAGACGAAAGCAATCACTTCTTCGGGAGTACACCAAGATCAGCACAAACCCGCACATCCCACTCAACTCTGACCTTTCCACTCAATACGATGCAAGATTAATATCTAGAAATCCACCCCTGCTCTTGGCTAAAAAACTACGTGACGATAACTTTGATTTAAACTCCGCGTGGTCATCGCAGTGGAACGACTCGGGACGAAGCAGTCCTTTATACAACCCAGAAGATAGGACCACCGATTTTGATCTTCCACGCAAAACCTGGTGTAATTTAAACCGCTTACGCACATCTACTGCTAGAACTATGGATTCCCTAATCAAGTGGGGTCTTGCTAATGACGCCAGCTGTCCATGCGGCCATCCTTTACAAACAGTCGACCACATAATTCGAAATTGCCCACTCCTGTCATTTCCAGGAAACACTGAAGAAATCAAGAACCTAACACCCGAATTCATATCCTAAAATAAATTTATTACCCTGTAGTAAATTATGTAGTCAGGGTTCCGTTTACCACCAGATAAAGAATTTTGAGACTGATGTTGGTCTCATTTCGCCCTCCCAGCCATGTCATAGATGCATCCACGTTTTGCCCGAACGTTCGGTCCGAACATGGCACAAAGTAAATGTACCTTGGCTCTAATGCCAAATTTTCGGGATAATAATTAAATCTATATTCATATATTTCATATTTCATATAAACTTAAATCGTATTTAAATGCAGATTGATTTTTTGTGTTTTGTTTTAAAAGTCTTATTTAATTATGATAAAAGTATGGCAGCACTACTAAATACAAAAAAAATATCATATAAAAGTGTATTTATTTACAAAGTGACCTCAAAAATCAGTTGTCTGCTGTTGCTTTACGTGTTGTTGTTGTGTTGGTTTAATATTGGACACTTTAAATGAATTTAAATCAACGATCATCACGCTATGCCCCCGAGGGCCGAGCACTTTTCGTGAATTTCACACACGCACACAACGCGAAGGTTAACGAAACAATTGTAAAAAGCCATAATTTTAAAAAACAAGAACAAAACACATAGTTAATGTCTCAAACGAGTAAATTTATTGTCCTCTCTTTGCACTCACCACTAAATACACATTTTTAACTGTCTCTCTTTGTGATGACCGCTGATTTAAATCCCAACAAACCAAAAAGATTTAGAAATAACTTGTAGCAAGTTTACTAGCATAAGCCTTAAGCTTAGAAAAGGGTTGTGATTACTATTATAAAAGGCTTATAAACAATTATTTAATAATGAAAACTGATCCCTTGCGATAATATTACTTGTATATAATATAATGTAAGCTAAGAAGTCTAATATTAGAACAAGTTTACAGAAAAATACTTTTCTAAACTTTAATAAGATTGATTACAAACTTTACGAGCATTCTTTTTAAATTTATATGTCATATTTACAAAAAGTTTTTTACTTATATAAAATTTAATCACTTTTTTACAATTGTGCACTGTTTAAAACAATTTAAAATACTTCACTCTTCGAACCAAACACAAAGACTGAAAACTTTTACTAATAATACAAAATTAAGGCACGCGTCATATAACGGGACATCATTCTCAAAAACACTTACAAAACTATAGCTAGAATAAGTCATTTGCAATCATATTGTAGAAAATCTCTTATGATAAACTTGTTCTACAACTCATTTACATTTTTCTCTGTTGGGATGTACAACATCGGCCCATACACTTGCAATATTATTGTATATGATATTCGCCATATTATTTCCATTTTGTCCTATACTATGCAATAAGTCGCACAATGGTTTCATTCATTCAATAAAAAGGTGAACATAACCTATAGGAATAACATAAACAGCATTGTACAATGTTGCCAACACATTTCAATTTCTTTTCGTTGTACAATAAAAATCAAAAGTCTTTTGATTTTTGCCAATATATTGTGCCACCTTCGAATATCATTGATATAATTGTTCAATACGTAAAATTTAACAATTTTATTGCAAGTGTATGTGGCGCTTAAAAATACGGACATCCCTACGTATGAGTATTGAATATATTTTCAGCATCAATGAAAGACAATAATATTACTCATACGTATGAGTGCGACTTAAAAAGCAATATTTAAGAAGGGGAACCACACTTAAGCTGTTATGATACTTGCTATTTTTTGTATTTTTTCTATATTGGAGAACAGTGCAAATATATTTGCATAGGAAAACTGGCTAAGTGTAAAGAGTATGATTATATCATAAAAAATATTGAAATGTCAAACAAATATACATGTGTTATCGATAAATAATCTAAGACTGTCAAAAAAAAAATATAAAATTTTTTAACTTAAAATTGACATTTCCAGATTAATTGTTAGCTCTGTTGGCAATTTTTTTAGTTTTTGATTGAAAGAAACGGGTTTTAACTTTTTTTTTTTTTTGCGATTTTTAGCTTTTATGGCGGTTTTTTGTGGGGAAAAAACGTGGGCAGTATTGTTTGTTTTGTTTACATTTTATCAAATTGTATTTCTTGTTCTTTCTCGCATTTGTTGTTTCATTCAGTCAATCCTAAAAAAATCCAATACAAAAAATAGCAAGTATCATAACACCTTTATGGCCATTTTCTCATTAGGCGATTATCTTTTTTCCCAACGAAAAACTGCACATTAAAGAAATTTGGTTTTCTCAATGTCTCATTTGCTTCGATTTTATCGCAAAGCTAACCGGCACTCATATGCCAATTATTTATTTTACTTTTATTTGCCGTACAGATAAATTCAATCAGCTGACTTTTACATGTATTTTGAGTGGCGTTGCCAGCTGAAAACTTTGTTTTTTGTCGGTATATTGAGAAACCCAAAATCGTTAACGGACATTTTATCGGTCCAATAAATTTATGTTGACATTAAGTAACAGACAGTTTGTCGATACATTGAGAAAATGGCCATTAGACTTACTAAATAAAAAACTTTAATAATGTTTTAATTAAAAAATATATATGTATATCATTACTTTAATTAAGAAAAGGCGTATATTACACAGAAAAAATTAAAAATTTTCTCTAATCAACAAATTCATAGAATCAAGCAATCAATTTGTTTATTTTGCTCCTATTACCAAAATGATTATATACATAGTTTACTACAAATTTTAAAAATTTTAAATTGTGAATATTTTTTTTCTATAAATTTTCATATTAATTCGAATGTGAATTCTTAGTCAAATTACCTAAGCCTAAGCAACCATTGAAATGCGCATAGAATTTCAAATTACCTAACCCTAAGCAACCATTGAAATGCGCATAGAAGCTAGCTTTCCCCCAACAATAATTTCAGTGTATTTATCAAATATGAACAATTGGGAATTTAGCACGTCATACGGAAATCGTATTAATAATTACAATTTTTTTTTTACATATACGAATTAACATGAAAATTTATAAAATAAAATTAACTCACTATTAGAAATAAATTCTCAGATTCTATCTTTTATTTTTTTTTCATTAAATGATATTTTTTTAATTTTAATTAAAAAACAAGTAAGAAAGTATACTCGGTCAAGCCCGACCATATGATACCCTACACCACAGTATTTAAAAACACATCATGCTTATGTGTCCATATAAATATAGATTTATCTATGCTTATAAACTTCATGAAAATCGGTTTGAAAGTATGTGAGAGGCAGAAATTGCCCCCTACCTCCCCTTGTGGTCCTATTTTTGAAAAACTGTAATGTGTCCATATAGATATGGATCTATCTATGTTTTAAAATTCATTGAAATCGGTTTGATAGTTTCTGAGAGGAAGAATTTCCCCCTATCTTCCCTCGTGGTCCTACGATTCGGCCCATTTTCAATAGGCTTGGTCCTTGTGCCAATAAGAACCTATGACCCAAATTTCATCAAACTATCTCCAAAATTGCGACTTGTACTTTGCGCACAAGGTTACATGGACAGCCAGCCAGCCTGCCAGCCAGCCGGACGGACATCGTTAGTTCGACTCAGAAAGTGATTCTAAGACGATCGGTATATTTTAAGGTGGGTCTAGGACCAATATTTTAAGGCGTTACACACATCAGCACAAATGCATAATACCCTCTCCACTATTGTGGTGTGGGTATAATTAGCAAAAAACTTTGCCGTTTAAAACAATGTGTTAATTGATTGAATTAAATAAAGCTCAGGTTTTGAGATTTTTTTTTTTTTTTTTAGACTATTTTAAATAAAAACTCATTTCAAAACAACTAAAATGTTAATTAAATCAAAATTATATTTTTGGCTTTCTTCCAACAAAAAAAAAATGTATTCAATTGTCACATTAATTTAATTAAAATACTTTTTAAACAATTTTTTTAATTGATAAAAAAAACTACTGATAATATTTTCTGTGTACACATACGTTTTTTTAGAATTGAGACATAAAACTTGATAAAAAAGAATATATAAACAAGTAAGAAGTTTAGTCGGTCAAGCCCGACCATATGACTTCCTACACCACAGTATTTAAAAACACATCATGCTTATGTGTCTATATAAATATAGATTTAATTGTTTAGTGAAGAAAAGAATTTTATATTTAAAACGATTTCAAACATAAATGTGTTTTAATATCAATCCTAAAAATTGGGCATAAGTCTATTAAATTTAAAATAATAAAAGAAATGTTTAATAGAAAAACTTTTGCCATTTATTTTAATGTTGGATTTTTATTTGTAAGCCATAACACTCTTTTACCATTAATAGCCAAATATTTACTATTTCAATTACAACGTTTATCAAAAAATTGTATGTATGTTAAATATACATAGGATTGCAATAACTGTTTGCTTTTAAAATTAAGCAAAACTAAAGAAAATTTAAAAAATTAACTTAATACTAAAGTATTCTTATAAAACGAAATGTGTGTGGGTGAGTTCCAAAACATCAAAACACATTGCAGTGATGCTGTGTTGTTTACTTTGTAAACATAAATACATATCAACAAAGCATCAACAAAATTATTGATGCACAGTTTATTATATTTGTATTTATTATACATTTAGAAACGAACGACAATGTCAATGTTTAAATGATTGCGTTTAGAAATGCATAACATTGTTCAGTTGCATTGCAAATGAAGTTTTGGAATTCAGCCTATTTTTTTGTTTTGTTCCGAAATGCATTCAAATAAATGCAAGTTTTTTATTTTAATTATGTGCGTCGAATAGACTTAAAGCTTAATATAAACTTAAAACTAAATTTAAAATTTTCACTTATTGCAACAGATATTGCAAATAGCTACTAATTGCTTTTTAGGTATTTATACAATTTCTTCTTTATCAATTTCAAATCCATGCTTTACCACCAAATTTCAATTATAGTATTGTATATGTACGTAAGTATGTATATATATTCAAGCTGCTATATAGTTATTCCTTATAAGGGTTATAGTTTAAGTATGAATTTAAATAGTTATCATAGGTTTTTAAATGTAAATTGTATAATAATTTGTATAAATTTAGAAACGGCATGTATTGCGAATGTTTGCGTGTGTATGATGAGTAATGGTTGGAGATGATTTTTTAGCCCATATATTGATAGGAGGCACATACAGGCTCCTGATGACCAACATGTGATGATGTTTGCAACGATAAACATTGCAAATGACAGGAACGACACAAGAGACGACCATCGAGGGGATAACAACGTTTGTCTGGTTCATCGGTTAACTGCATCCCACAATCTTCGCAAATATAACAATCGACATGAAAATCTTTGTCCATTGAAACGACACGTACTGTTTCATCTGTACCTTCGACCGGAGTTATACCTAAAAGATATTATAATTATCTAACAAATGACAGACTTTTTTCTGTTCATTGTTTTTAGTTAAATTAAGAACGCTGATTACAATGGCATCATTTTTTTCTAGCACATCCAGTTTCAAAAAATGGTTCCAAACTTTGAAAAGCTGTCAATTTGAATGGTTTTAATCTAATTATGTTTAGCACCATTGAAATTGACAGCTTTTTTTTTTGTTTGGGACCATTTAAACACCAAGTGCATTTAAGGGCTAATCTCCATTTTTGCACTGTTTTGTCTTCGTATGTCTTAAGGGTATATTTTTTTCTCTAGTTTCAAAAAAATCGGCACAAAAATATACAATATTTCGCTATCTTTCCTTTAGAAACTCCAAATATGCCAAAATTCAAACTTTAACCTTCATGATTTTAGTGTTTAAGTTTTCCGATTAAAGTAAACCCTTTATGTTATATTTAAAGTTATCTGGATTATAATATTCTGAATAAGATTTACATAAAATTTATAACAGTAAGGAAATTGGGCTCATTCACCAAAATATGGCCAAAAAATAAATAGTTTTTCCCGAAAATCGCATGTACGGAAAAACTGTGGGAGGTATCGACATTAGTTTTTCACATTTTTATTCCCTTATATCGTCCCCTCAATAAAACAATAGTGTATACGCATGTACACCATTATTTTTTTATTGCATATTTAGAATCTCCATCATTGATTTTATTTCTGGTCAAAATTTCGTCAAATTCTACTTTCAAAAAGTGGGTCAAAATGTCGTTGGAAAAAATAGTGTATAATTTCTTGTTCAAAAATTTCCTTCAATAAGTCTGTAAGCTCATATGCGCTATTTTACTTGAAATTGCCACTCCAAAATTGTTAAAAGAATAATAGTGTATACTAGACTGGTCGCATCTTGTATGGGATTTTTTTTTTTAAATTTAAATGTTTGCGCTGCTTTAAATATGAGGTTTGGTGTAAGAAATCAAGTCCTAATTTTTTTGCTCAATCCGACGGTGCCTAGTCGTGCCAAGTGGGGCCCAAAGTTCCCCATATGATAAAAAAAACATATTTTCTATCAGATCTTTATAGTTATACTAGTTGAAAAGCCGAAAATCAAAAATATGACTACGCTACGATCTTCGGCAGAGAAAGTACTTCAAGTGTGCCAAATTTCAGCTTCCTATGTCATCAGATGGCTTCAGAAAGTTGCGGAAAGAATAGGACATACATGCAAACATCCTGACATACTAAGAAATTATATATTGTATAGATAGATTAAAGTATTTGCAGTTTAATATTTTAGTATGATACGAACGAAAGATTTTTAACTAATTTTAACTAATTCGGGGTCGCTGAATCCAGTGGTGCTAGCCGTTTTTTTAGGTTAGCTTTAGTTTTCGAGATATACCGTTATTTCGAAAATTAAGGATGTTGCACAACATATGTTCGCGCAACTCAAAAACGCTTTAGCTTATTGAAAAACTAAAAAAACCCGAAATTCGGCAATAAAATTTACTTTAAGAAAGTTAAAACTTTTTTCTTTATATTGGCTTTGGTTTTCGAGATATACCGTTATTTCGAAAATTAGGGAGGTTGCACAACATATGTTCTCGTAACTCAAAAAACGCTTTAGTTTATTGAAAAACAAAAAAAAACCGAAATTCCGCAATAAAATTTACTTTAAGAAAGTTAAAACTTTTTTCATATTGGCTTTGGTTTTCGAGATATACCGTTATTTCGAAAATTAAGGAGGTTGCACAACATATGTTCGCGTAACTCAAAACCGCTTTAGCTAATTGAAAAACTAAAAAAAACCGAAATTCCGCAATAAAATTTACTTTAAGAAAGGTAAAACGTTTTTCTTATATGCGCAGTCGTTTTAGAAACATAATTTTTTTTTTCTGGAAAAAAAAATAATTTTTTTATTAAAATTTCGGAATTTTTGTTTTTAAAAATTCATAAAAAATTGAGAAATGGAGCTATGCTTCTAATTTTATAGAGTCATATAAAAAACAATATTGCAAACAAAACAAGCTATAAATGATTAAAATCTGTTCACAACTTTTGATTTTATGTATTCACAAAAGACGAAAAATTGTAATTAATTTAAGAATTTTATTAAACCGCCATATTTGTATAATTGAAATTCTTATATTTGGCCCGTGTAGTGCCTAGGATGCCTCAAGATGAGACAGATAAGCAGTACCTACTACACTATCGTCATTTATATCCGTCCCACAACAAATCCATCAAATAAATTTACACTTTTTTTTGAAATTTCGAAATTTTCATTAAAAAAATTATTGTAGAAGCATAGCTGCTTTTTCCTTTTTTTTATGAATTTTTAAAAACAAAAATTCCGAAATTTTAATAAGAAAATTATTTTTTTTTCCAGAAAAAAAAATTATGTTTCTAAAACGACTGCGCATATAAGAAAAACGTTTTACCTTTCTTAAAGTAAATTTTATTGCGGAATTTCGGTTTTTTTTAGTTTTTCAATAAGCTAAAGCGTTTTTGAGTTACGCGAGCATATGTTGTGCAACCTCCTTAATTTTCGAAATAACGGTATATCTCGAAAACCAAAGCCAATATGAAGAAAAAAGTTTTAACTTTCTTAAAGTAAATTTTATTGCGGAATTTCGGTTTTTTTTTTGTTTTTCAATAAACTAAAGCGTTTTTGAGTTGCGCGAACATATGTTGTGCAACATCCTTAATTTTCGAAATAACGGTATATCTCGAAAACTAAAGCTAACCTAAAAAAAACGGCTAGCACCACTGGATTCAGCGACCCCGAATTAGTTAAAATTAGTTAAAAATCTTTCGTTCGTATCATACTAAAATATTAAACTGCAAATACTTTAATCTATCTATACAATATATAATTTCTTAGTATGTCAGGATGTTTGCATGTATGTCCTATTCTTTCCGCAACTTTCTGAAGCCATCTGATGACGTAGGAAGCTGAAATTTGGCATACTTAAAGTATTTTCTCTGCGGAAGATCGTAACGAAGCCAGATTTTCGATTTTCGGTCTTTAAGACCGGCTTTTCATCTAGTATCTGATTGAATAGATGTTTTTTTTATCATATGGGGAACTTTGGGCCCCACTTGGCACGACTAGGCACCGTCGGATTGAGCTGAAAAATTAGGACTTGATTTCTTACACCAAACCTCATATTTTAAGCAGCGCAAACATGTAAATTTAAAAAACAAAAAAATTGCGACCAGTCTAGTGTATACGCATTATACTCCATTTTAGTCTGTAGAAAAAAATTCAATTTATGAAAACTTTAACTCATAAAATAGCTTATAATAATATACACTATTGTTTGAGAAATAGTTTCATTCCGAACATCGAAAGCTGCATGATCTCCAAAATTTGTGCCAGAAGAATGTAATTCCTCGTGGCTCGCAGTCATTTTTCTTTAACTTACAAGGTGGAAAGAAGCGAAATTGTTTAGATAAGCCAGATGTAGCAGAGGAAGAGAAAGAAGACGAATGAACTTCTAGTTATTTTTGATTTACGCAATGTATACCTTAATTTCTCATAATTTTTTTTTTTAAATTAACCCAAATTGGAATGTAATGAATATGTGCCATTGAATCTATAAATTAATCACTGTTTTATAATGTTACAAATTGATATTTTTGAGATCAAATATTTTAATAAAAATGCCGTAAAATTATTGAATAAAACAGCGTATACCATACAAAATAAACAAAAAAAATATACATATAAAAAATAAAATAGCCTATATGGAGGACTTGCACTTTGAATGACATAATTATGGTCTTAAAGGATGCGTAGAATAAAAAAAATTGGTCAATTTAAAGACAAGAAACGGTATTATGTATTCGTCGAAAAATCCAGTATGAAGAATTTTTATTTACCGCGATAAGGTTTAAATAGACATCCGATTTGACAAAAACTTTAAACACGATTTTCTCAAAACCCCCAAAAAATTATACACTATTGTTTTATTAAGGGGACGATATATCCTCAATAAATCCTATAGATATGATTTAATTCGGAAATATGTTTAGCCAAATTTTTAAAAATTTAAAAATTTAGTTTTGCAACTGCCGTTAAAAAATATTTTTTTTTGGACATATCTGCGAAGACAAAAAGTCATAAACACGTACATACAGTACATTTTAAATAAAAATTAACTCTTTTTCAAATATTTATGAAAATATGTTAATTTTATTCCTACTTTTTGTGTCCAAGTGGCCTGAGACACATTAATGGCCTGAGAAAATTTTAATAGCTTCAACATTTTTTAGCAAAATTTTGTCTTTTATATCTCCTTCAAACGATTATTACGAACACATTTTAATTCTTTTACATTTAATAGCAAAAGTAATTATTTAATGGCGAAATTATTACAAAATCTGAAAAATTTTAATTTTAAATTAAGTTTTTAAATATGGACTGGGAGCAAACTTGTTCAAGTAACATATGTTGGGAACTTCATGGCGAACAATTTTCTCTTTCAAAATTTTGTTGTAAAATTAATAGCCTTCAAGTAACAGTACATCAAAATCAGATTTTCTGTAAAATAATGGCTCCCTCCTATTATGGTTCACAACTCAACTCAGTTACAAAATATTTTATTCTTCGAATTTATTCTATGAGCTAAATTTCAGTTATGTATTGTATAGAGTTGCCAAAACCGATTTCCGAAGTATACGAAAAATCGATTTTTTTCTATTTTCCGGTTTTTCAAACCAGTTTTTTTAAAAAGCCCGGGTTTCGAAGTATGAGAGAAACTGGTTTTTTGGTCTCCAATAATCGACTCTTCCTTATATTAAATTTTTCATTATCTTGCATTCGATGACATTTTTTAGTAACCGCTTTCGTTATACACAACAGTATTTTAATTGTTGTCATCATCAAAGCATATTCATCACAGTACCAAGCTATTGAACTTGCAGAAGCATTCTACAACACAGACTTTTTTTATAATTCCCAGCTTTGGCTTTGAGTTGAAATTAAAACAACTGCTAGCGATGAGTTGTAAATTTTTGATGTTTTTTAAAAAAAGAATTGTTAAACATAATTCACCATACAAACATAATACAAAACATAATGCTACCATAAAAAATTCAAATCACAGCTAAAAGGTCATAAACAGTTAATAACAGTGACTAAAAAGAGGATTTTGACTACTTTACGTGGCATTACTGACAATTAACCCAATCTCAACGTTTAGTGAACGTGTTTTGAGTTGAGAAATCGAATGCCCCCATTGAGACGATTTATGTTGCAATAAAATATTTTTTCAGTCAACTTTAATCTGGAAAGAAGTTTGTATGGGGGCTATATAAACTATATGGACCGATTCTCACCACTTATAAAGAGATTCGTTCTTGTGACAATTGAAACGTATGTATTCAAATTCATAAAAATTGCGACCTGTACTTTACATGGACTGAAAACCAGCCGATCGGCATACTAAGAGGTGGGTCTGGGACCAATATTTTTTAGTGTTAAACACATCAGAACAAACGCATAATGCACTCTTTACTATTGTGATGTGAGTATACAAAACAATAATTTTTTGGTTTTATTAAACTGCGGCCGTATTCTGTAATTCGCTAAAGCTTAATCTCTATCGCTAAAAATCTAAAAAGTTGATTTGACAATATTTGGCTACGAATACAATACTGTAACGTGCATTGCTAAATTTAACAATGCCATAAAAATTTAATTCGCAGCAATTTTGGCTTTTAATGTCATCGCTAAAAAGTTTAATTTTTGCATTCTCTAAGGCATTTTAGCGATCGAGATTAAGCTTTAGCTAAGCATGTTACAGAATACGGCTGCTGATCTCTATTTACATCTTACTTACATTTTATGATGTATGTAATACACCTAACATGTACTATACGTTTAAGTTCTGAAGTACATACGTACAAATTTCTTGTTTTGTTTTGCTTTTTTATTAAATAAATAATTTCAAAAAGCGATGATTCGAAACCGGTTTTAAGTTACAAAACCGAAATCCCGATTTTTTTAGAAGTCGGGTTTTGGAGGTATTCGAAAACCGGTTTTTGAAATACATATACGAATATTTGACAGCTCTAAGTATTTTATAAAGTTTTTTTGTAGTCTGGTAGTGTATAAAGTCATTCCTAAAAATTGAAGGAATACACTTTTACAAAAAAAAGCTTTATAAAATACATAACATTGCAGCCACACGATGAAGATTTTCTTGATAGTCTTTTACATATACTGTTTGTCAAAATATGCAAAAATTGGCAGCTGTGACGTAGGCTGCACGCAAGTTGAAAGCAAGGCGAATTCAACTACAGGTGGTGTCGGAACTACAACAATCCAAAAACAACATAGGGTTTTTTGCATTGCATTGTTAGTGCCATTAGCTCGAAATGTCAACAATTATCAGCAAAACACTAACAAATCAAAACAAATGAGCTCGAACTGTCGAAATCAGATGCCGTTTCGACACCACCTGTAGTTAATTCGCCTTGGTTGAAGCAATTTACTTTCGAGATGTCATTAAAAAAAATTATAAAGACAAGCTGTTAAATTGAAAGTAAAATTGCCAAACAAATGGAAAGGTGAAATTGAAAGCCATTTCGTGGTCAATTTAAAAATTGTTAGTGTGTTAGTAAAAAAGTGAGAGTGTATTGAAAGACAAAACTTTATCGTGTGGCTGCTATGTAACTGAAATTTAGCTCATAGAATAACTTATGAAAAGATATAATTCCCAGATTTACTGTCAATGTGAATACGCTTAAAATGTTTAAGGATAAAATCACCATAAACACTATTATTTGTACAATGTTATGTTATTAACGATAAATTTGAAATAAAAACCAAATTATTTTGGATGAAATTAAAAAAAAAAAAAAATTAAGTGTTTTTTAAATTAACGAATGCACAATATCTCAAAAAAGTGATAACCAAGCCCCGAACGCACGCACACAAAGATATCATGTACTTGTGTGCGGTCGCAGAGACTGATTATAGTCTGATGTTTTGAAACAAACAAAGTTGTTGTATACATGTGAATTGCCGACCTCGTCTGTGTAAAATATACGATTATTGACTGAATCGCGAGCCTATGGAGTGGCTATCACTGCTCTAAAACAAGAGGTGGCAGAATAAATCTAATGTTATATTCGTAATCAGCGAAGAAAACTACAAAAGGATCAGTTGTTTTGATTTAAGGAAATTTACATAATTAAAGTTTGAAGGGCTTAAACCAAAAACACAAGAATTTTTACATCCCTGCAGTAATAATGTGACTTTACTCAACTGTAAGGGATTTTTGTGTAGATTATTAATCCAGAAAGCATTTTTGGGTTTGGAAATGCAAGCCGAATAATAAAAAAAAAATGGTGTAAAATATGCAAATACAGTTGAAAGAAAAAGAAAATTTTTTGCATCGATTAAAATTTTTGTGCATCAATTTACAGTGATTTACTTTATTATCCGGGCTTATAAGCAAACATATTTTTATTCACCCCTATTATGAAAGTCGACATCGACACAAGTCGACGGCACCTGAACATTAATGGTATTTTCTGAGTCGTTGTTGACAATAATCGATTACTTTTGACAGTCAAGTGATATTTTCTAAGGCGCTTTTAAGTCGACGTCGAGTAGTATTGTCCCCGTTTTAGTCGACAGGAAATTTTGCGACGACTCAAATGAAAGTTAAAGAAATTTTAAATGAAATGTTAACATATTCATTGAATACGTTTGAAATAAAAAAATGCAAATTTAAAAGAAGTTATGGGCACAAATTGTATTAGTAAATTTAACGCGAAAATTCGGAAACATTTGCAAAAATAGCGAAAATTTGCGAACATTTTTAATATATAACGAAAGCCCTAAAACTATAAGAAATGGCAAAAATTTTGCTAAAATTGCAAAATTAGCGGAAATTCGCAAAAAATTGCTAACAGCTACATGATAGCAAAGTCTAATATTTATTAAAAATCGTTAAAGCTGTAAAAAATCAGAAAACTTTTAGAAAAAAGTCGCTGCTATCGCGAGCATTGCTAAAATAAGCAAAAATTGCAAACTTTGAAACAAACCCTTAAATTGGGTTGAAATCGCTAAATCAAAACAATTGGAGATGGGATTTTTTTTGTCAAATTTTCGATAACTAGTCGACGTCGACACAACCTTCTTATAAAATACCAAATTAACGTCGAAGTGATGTAGTCGTCGCCTTGATGTGACAACAATTAAAAACAACGCCTTACATAATAGGGGTGATTATTTTTTAACAAACAAACACAATGCGCATTAAACGCAAAAGGGGAATTTCCTTGCTTGAATACCATGATTCGAAAGCATTTGTACAGATATTTAGTTTAGTTTAGAAATTTGAGTAGTGTGGATTAGTGTGTTTATTTTAAGAATGGTATCAGTGTCAGCGGCAAGAAGACAAAGAAAAGTCTTAACAATAAAACAAATTTGGTACTCAATTAACCGGGAAGATTGATTATCCAGAATGCTTCCGGGCCCGACAATTACGAATAATCGAGGTTCAACTGTAATAAATGTCACTATATTTTTAAAACTAGATCTGGTAGCGAAAAACTAATGACGCCATCGTTTTCAGATGAAACTACATAAGGATCATCTATTTTATTTAAAAAAAATTTCAAACAGCTCCATTTTGTTGCGCTGTGTAGTAATTTATCTCGAAAAATTACTTACCCTTGCCACAGCTAGCACATTTTGGTGCAAACATGCGATGATAATCATTAACACAATAAATTTTATGATCCACATCGACGGTAAAGGGAACACCGTCTAAACATTCGTTGCAAATGCAGCAGCGGAAACAGCCAGGATGATAGGATTTGCCCATAGCTTGTAGTATCTAAGGAAAGAAATGATACAAGAAGAAGTGAAGTTTATTTAAGACTTTAATACAGTCCCACATATAAAGGATTATAAATTTAGTTAACAAAGAAATTTAATTGATTTGCCCCCAATTTCAGTTCAAACTAAATATTATTATATTAAAGTTGTACTCTGGCTTTTATTAAACGTTGGGCGAAAGAATTCAATGATCCTTTCGTCACTCAACAACTTTACACATCTCTCGTAAGACCAATCATGGAATACGGATAGATTGTATGGGATCCACATTATATGGTTCATAATGATCATATTGAATCCATTCAAAAACAATTCTTGCTTTTTTGCCTGAGATATACATATCAAGGATATGATAATCTCCCCTCATATTCTACAAGATTATTTTTAATACGTTTGCCAACACTGAAAATTTGCAGAGTTATGCTAAATGTCTCATTTGTACTTAAATTAAATATTATACTAAAGTTAAATAATCAAATGTATTAGGCTGTAAGGATTTATCCAAAGATCCAAGAATATATTAAATAAAAAAAATATGTTTTGACAGCTATAACTGATAGGTTATTATAACTGAAATTGTGGGTTAGACATTTCAACATCTGCTATTTCATATGTCTTTAATAGGTGCGTTTGAGAACTTTTACAGTAAAATGCAGTATATGAGTAAACTGAAAAATTTGCTCTCACAAAAAGCTGTTGTCCAAAAAAGTACGCGAACGTAAAATTTGTAAAAATTCGTAAAATAAAGGCAATAGCCGATGGCAAATAACTGAAGTGTTGAAAAATATTGACACTTTTGACTATTTAACTCGTTTTCTTATCGGTACTCGTTTAAATACTTTTTATAACACGAACATTTTTGGAAAATACAAACAAACTATTTTATGTAATCTTTCATATTTGTTTGTTTTTTATTTTATATGATTTTACTAGTTTGTAGCGTGTTAAATTATTAAAAAGGACATGCATATCTTTATGCTATTGATTACTTAAGTACCCAAATAATTTACACTTTAACAACTCTAAAAAATTAACATAACAAAAAAAATTTAAAAATTTTGTATTAAGCCAAATAAATGCTTCACAAACAAGTTTAATTAATTAATATTTATTCACTTTTTGTTTTGGTTTAATTTTTATACCAACTTTTCTTTTATTTAACAATTTTTTCACAATTTGTATGCTTTTTATTTGTTACTTTTGTTTGTTTTCCTTTTGAAACATGTGTTTTTTTGATTTACTAAATTTTAATGCAAAAATTTCTGCAGTAAAAATTTGTAAGTACTCAGACAAGAACTGTCACTTTTCGCTCTCAATTTATGTTCTCATTTACTGCATTTTGTGTACTCGAACGCAATTTCGTAAAATCAGTAAAGTTTAGTAAAAACTTTTGTGTTCTCGAACGCAACTAATATTGGATTAAAAATTGTTTGCTTCTGCTGAAAATGTTTAAGTTTTATGCTAATACCCTCTTTATGATCAAATGCGATATTTATCTGAGGTTTTTTCTAGGGAGATCGGTTATTGTTGAATAAATGGCAACCCTACTAATTGCAACATGTACGTTCTCTAGCTTTTTCTTTTTATTATATCATTCTTTCTTTTAACGTTCGTTAATATAATATTTTAAACTTTGTAGTTAGTCTTAAGAATAATCTCAATGAATAAACATCAACAGGTTATGGGACCAGTGATCGCAGTAGAGCGTTAAAGTGTTTAAGTGTTTAAGACTAAAAAAAAAAAGGAAGAACAATTAAAAAAATGGCCTCGTCAATTTACCAGATTGAGAAGTTGGACGGGAATAATTTTGACTCATGGTCTATCCAAATGCGAAGTGTGCTAGTGCACAGTGGTTATTGGAAGCTGGTTAGCGGTGAGCTAAAGGCGGAGGATGGACATGATGAAGCCGGAAAAGAGAAGATTAAATCTGACGATGAAAAGGCTCTAGCCACCATTTGTCTCAGTGTAAAGCCGTCACAGTTAAATTATGTGAAAAATTGTAAGTTGTCATATGAAGCGTGGCAGAAACTACAAGAGGTTTACAGGCCACAAGGGCCTTTACAAAAGGTGACGCTGTACAAGAAATTGTTAAATTTGTCTATGGCCTCAGATGGAGACATCGTAAAACATATTAATTTGTTCACAGAAATTGCTGACAAATTAGAGGAAATCGGTATTTCTCTGCAGGAGGAGCTTTTGTCCATAGTTTTGTTATCTAGTTTGCCGCAAGAATATGAAAATTTCGTCATAGCAATGGAAACTAGAGACAGTTTGCCAAAATTAAATTCTCTGAAACTGAAACTTCTGGAAGAAGGGGAAAGAAGAAAAAATGAGAGAGAAGACGTTACAAATCAACAGGCTTTTGGTGTTCGTGCGAGGTGCGAAAGAAGGAACGAAAAGGAAACACGAAACTGCAACAACAAGCAAAAATTAAAGGGAAAATGTTTTTCGTGTGGTAAAGCCGGTCACTACGCAAATAAATGTGACATGAAGAAACAGAAGCAGCAGCAGCAACAACAACAACAACAACAACAACAACAACAACAACAGTCGTTTTCTAATTTAAGCCTGGTACTCTGTTCAGTATTTCGTGCGAAATGTTTTCGAACTCAATATAAAAAAAATTTCTGTGAAATACAAACGAAAAAATGTTGATAGAGTTGTACTCTGTTTATATACGAAAAACATGCGAAATGTTTCTAGCAACATTTTTATTTTTCGTGCGAAACAAGTGCAGCTCCTTTTATTTCGCACGGAATTTTAAGCAATAACTAATCATTTTTTGTAATTTTTATACCCTTCACCGAAGGTAAAAGGGTATATATAACTTTGTCATTCCGTTTGTAATTTCTACAGTATTGTTCCTACACCCTATAAAGTATATATATTCTGGGTCCTTATGAAAAGCGAAGTTCAAATCCGGTTGTCCGTCTGTCCGTCTGTCCGTCTGACCATCTGTCCGTCTGTCCGTCTGTCTGTTGAAATGGGTTTTCCGAAGCCCCCAGATATGATGGGGGCTTCGTTGGGGTATCTTTCTGTCAGGTATTCTTATTATAATTTTGCTATTGAAATTCAGCCAGATCGGTCCACAAATGGCTGAGATATGAGCAAAAAACCACGACTACCTCTAATTTTTTCCAAAAATCCCTTGTGGTTGTTGTATTTTTATTACTTTTTGCTGTATATTTGGGGAACGGCAAAAGCCAAAGTTTCCAAATTAGGTACACACATTTAGGTTGCCAATACACACCATCCTACAAAATGTGGGCGGGATTGGAGAAGTGGGCGTGGTACCTCCCATACAAAAAAAATAAAAATTGTATAAAAACCTTAATTTAAAGGCTGCCATATGTATGTCCTATGGATATGATTTATACACTAAAATATCGGAAATTTTTTGTAGAACATATTTTATAAAAAACTCGGGAAAATCGGCTCAGATACAAAAAAGTTATGACCAAAATTAAATTTTTTTTTTTTTAATACCCACTTTCGGAAACCATAGATCTCCCCGAGTCCAAGCTTTATAACTAAAGTAAATGGTAAATTTCTTCTTTAACACGTCGGTATATAAATTTGTCAAATCGGTTTAAAAATGGCTGAGTTATCAGCAAAAAACAACGACTACCTCTAATTTTTTCAAAAAATCCCTTGTTGTGGTTGTTGTATTTTTATTACCTTTTGCTGTATATCTGGTGAACGGAAAAAGCCAAATTTTCCAAATTAGGTACACACAATTAGGTTGTCAATACACACCATCCTACAAAATGTGGGCGGGATTGGAGAAGTGGGCGTGGTACCTCCCGTACAAAAAATATCAAAAACTTCATAAAAACCTGAATTTGTGCACTGTTATATGACCGATGTTTACACCTTATATATCAAAAGACCGGAAATCTTTAGTAGAAAATATTTTCTGAAAATTTCGGAAAAATCGGTTCAGATGCAAAAAAGTTATGGACAAAATAAAATTTTTTTTATTAAAATACCCATTTTCGGGAATCATAGATCTTCCCGAGCCCAAACTTTACAACTCAAGTAAATGGTAAATTTCTTCCTTAACACGTCAGTATTTAAATCTTTCAAATCGGTTTAAAAATGGCTAAGTTATGATCAAAATACTGCAATCCCAAAAATTATTTTTTTTATACCCTTCACCGAAGGTAAAAGGGTATATCGAGGGTTATTTTTCAAATAGTGCTATCTGAAAAATCACAACTTTACAGGAGAGCGAAAAAACTGATTTATTCGATAACTCTAAGAGTAATAACTAAACTTTATTTTACAATGTTATTAAAAATTAACGTCTAAATCATACATATATTAATGTTTTTTTAATTCATGATATTCGCGCTTATATGTCTGATAGCACTATTTACAAATTAAAATTTTATCGACTTGAACATTGAAATAAGCAGATAGCACTATTTGAACAAAAATAAAATGAGCTGCAATGAATACTTTTTAGACTTTAATTAATTAAGTTCCACGATTTTTATTCAGTCAGTGAACACGTTGCTATAAAAACTCCATAAATAAAAAAATATTTACTATAGACAAAAACTCATCGACAAATTTTTTGCAGTTTTTTTTTTGCAAAATTTCTACAACGAATTTTAAAATTATATTAGTTTATTAAATCTAGACACAATTCCTAACCATTTGATGTATAATATGTCTACTTTGTAATAACACTTTTTATCATTTTATTATATGAAGTAATATTTTTTATGTAGATAGCACTTTTTTACCAAAAAAAAAACGTGTGTGTTAGATAGCACAAAAAATATTTATGAAAAAAAACGTTTTGGGAAATTTTTTTTTTTTCAAATTTAAATGACAGATGACCCTTCCGTAAGTGAACACGTTTCTGTAAAAAAAAATTTTTGAAAAATTTCAGATAGCACTATTTGAAAAATAACCCTCGATATATAACTTTGTCATTCCGTTTGTAATTTCTACAGTATTGTTCCTACACCCTATAAAGTATATATATTCTGGGTCCTTATGAAAAGCGAAGTTCAAATCCGGTTGTCCGTCTCTCCCCCCCCCCCTTTACATTTGTTTACATATACTAGCATAATGCTCAATATGATTTTCGTTATCATCCTTCTTTATTATTTCATCTATTTAACGAAACTATTTTAAGAAATCGAAACTGGGAATTTTTGTGTTTTTTTTGCTACTTAAAAACTCCCCAAAAAGATAAAAGAAATCAAGCACGCATACTTACATGCCACAAACTATTTTGGTGAATATATTTCTATAATTCGGTTCACAACTGAAATAAGTTTTATGGTTTACAACTTTGCTATTGTGGTGAATAAAAACATCAAAAGAAATTACAACTCAACACAGTGAAAATTAAACGGGCCATATTTCATTTTAATGATATTGAAACAACGTTCCTTCATGGTTTAGTTGTCTAGCGGGTGTGTTAAGTTAGAAACTGTGAGTTCTCTGGTTCGAATCTTGTTTTTTTAAAAAGAAAATTTTTTGTTAAAATTTTTATTTTTTTTTATGTTCTAAAAACGATTTAAAAAAAAATATTTACCAGTTTTCGCTTTTTAAATTTAATTTATAATGAAGTTTAAAGTATTGTAAATATGTATGTATACATATGTAAAAATTATTTAGTTTTTGTCTAGTTGCTCTGTATGCTGCTCCCGCAATGGTGAAGGGTATATAAGATTCGGCACAGCCGAATATAGCACTCTTACTTGTTTATTTTGTTTTTGTAAAGTGGAGTTTATAACAAGCGTTTCAGAAATAAAAATGTAGAAAAGTGCAAAAATTAACAATCAAATGAATTTTTTTTTGGTTTTTACTATAGAAAATAATTAAAATAAAATTGTTTTACTTTTTTTAATGACATTTTTCAAAACACATGGTTTTGTCAGAGATGGGGGTAGTGCACTTGTTTAAAATTATTGTAATAATTTTGTTAATGTTAAGTGATGAACTAAAAATTTTCAATCTTACTACACATAAGTGACTATAATGTTAAAACATTTGGTGATAAAAAAATAGTTTGATTTAAAATCAAGCAATCATCAGTTTATTGCAATTTTTTTTCTTCACTTATTTGACTAAAAATTTTGCACACAATTTAAAATACAAAACTTGTGTTTGCATGATTCAATCCAAGAATTATTCCGTTATTGACAGAATTTCTTTTAGTTTAATTTTCAATGATTAGGCATATCATCGGAAAAATCAAAAATGCAAGTACAAAATTAAATTTTTTTAAATTTTAGTGATATTATGTTTTCGTACAGCTTTTTGATTGCAAGGTACAAATTTGTAAAAAATAATTTATTGCCGTTTTATTTAGTTAGAGTGCATTGTTGATTTAAGTCAACCTTTATTGTACTACCCTCATCTATGGTTTTTGCTTACATTCAAAAATAATGTTGCATACTTGCAGGATAGATAACATTGATACATGACAAAATTTTCGTGTGAAATAATCAATGTTGCTCAACATTTTTCGCAGGTTCGAACAGAGTACTAGGCTTTAGCAGTGGCTGATACGTTAGAACAAAATAAATGGTATGTTGATAGTGGCGCCACCGCGCACATGTGTAACAATCGCAACATGTTTACAACGTTTGAGCAACATGAAGAGAAAATATCGTTAGCTGGCAACAAGTTTATAATAGCAACGGGCAAAGGTAATGTCAACATCAGGTCGTGCAACATTAATTTTACTTTGCGAGATGTTTTGTATTGCTTGGAGTTACAGGCGAATTTTATGTCAGTTAGTAAAGCTGTGGAACGTGGATATATTGCTACATTTAAGAATAATGCAGCCTACATAAAGGACAAATATAACAGCAACGTTATTGAGGCCGTTAAGCAAAATAATTTGTTCGTCGTTGTTTGTGATGAAGTTCCTAAAAAGTTGTATGCTACAAATTTTAATTTGCATGATCGTTATGGTCATTTGAACAACAAGAGTCTTGATATGTTGGCGAAAAATGAATTAGTTACTGGTATGAATTTAAAGGGGCATGATAACATCGGAAAATGTAAAACATGTATGTTAAGTAAAGTGCATGTTTCCCCATTTCCTCAACAGTCGACATCTGTGTCCAAGGAGGTTTTAGAACTGGTGCACACAGATGTTTGCGGACCGATGAACGTGAAATCAATTGGCGGTTCGAAGTATTTCCTGACATTTATCGATGACAAATCCAGAAGAACATTTATTTATTTTTTGAAACGTAAGTCTGAAGTGTTGGAAAAGTTCAAAATCTTTAAGGCACAAGTTGAGCGTCAGACTGGAAAGAAAATAAAAACCATTCGCAGTGATAATGGGGGTGAGTACACAAGTAGAGAATTTGATAATTATTTAAAGGAGTGTGGAATAGCACGTCAGTTGACGGTACCCTACACACCCATACAAAACGGCGTGGCGGAACGGATGAACCGTACGTTGGTTGAGATGGCGCGGTCGATGATGATCCACGCCGGTGTTTCTGTAGACTTATGGGCTGAGGCTATATGTACTTCTGTATACATACGGAATCTTTGTCCCACTCGTAACTTGGATAATAAGATCCCATACGAAATATGGTATGGTAAACGCCCTAACGTAAGTCAATTGAGAACATTTGGTTGTTTGGCAGTGGCACTTAAGAAGCCCCACAGATCTAAACTTGAAGCCCGAGGCGATGAGTATTTGATGGTCGGTTACTCATTAGTATCTAAAGCTTATCGTTTGTATGATATGAAGTCACACACTATAGTTGAACGTCGAGATGTCGTCTTTGATGAAACAAAACTCCAACGTAATGTTAAAGATGTTGGGGATATCAATCGTAATGATGTTTTAACCTATGATTTGGAGAGCACAGTTCAGCCAAATCCGGGTAATGACTATGAAGGGCGACAGAATGTTAATATTGAGGATGCTGATGATGAGGCCTCCAATAGATATGATACAGCCGATGAAGATTCTGAAAATGATTTCTTGGGATTTAAACCTGGTCCTGGCAGACCGCAACTAATAAGAACCGGTGAACCTGGTAGACCTCGTAAAGTACAAAATTTGGTCGTTGCTTATGGTGAATTTATACCAAAAAATTTTGAAGAAGCAGTCTCATGTGAAGAAAGCAATGAATGGAAGGCAGCTATGAGATCTGAACTAAAGGCTTTAGAGAAAAGCAACACATGGTGTCTGGTTGATTTGCCGAGTGGTCATAGAGCTATTGGCAGTAAGTGGGGTTTTGCAATTAAACGCAATGAAAAGGGTGAAATAGAGAGATATAAAGCGCGTCTCGTGGCTAAAGGTTGTAGCCAGAAGTTTGGAGTTGACTATAAAGAGACGTTTTCACCTGTGGTGCGATATGCTACAATTCGAATGCTATTGGCGCTGGCTGTAGAGAGAAAAATGCATTTGCATCAAGTTGATGTAAGTACTGCATATTTAAACAGCGATCTCAATGATGAGATATACATTCAACAACCGGAAGGTTTTGTGAATAGAATTGATCCAACTAAAGTTTTGAAATTGAAAAAATCCCTTTACGGATTGAAGCAAGCTGGGAGAAATTGGAACGAAAGGCTAGGTAACGTTTTACAAGAGATGGGTTTTGCATCTTGTGACAATGAACCTTGCTTATACAAGTCTACCATAAACAAGGATATTATGTTAGTAGCCGTGTACGTCGATGACCTTATAATTGCAAGCAAGAATAAGGAGGAGATTTTGAAGTTTAAATCTAATTTGGCAAATATATTTCAAGTAACTGATAAGGGTATTCTAAGCAATTTTCTTGGAATGAACATCAAGCGTGATGGTGAAGTTGGTACCATTAAATTGTCCCAGGGACAATATGTTAAGGAGATTTTAATGCAATATGGGATGGAGGATTGTAAATCCGTATATACACCTCTCGATGCAGGATTGCAAACACATTGCACTGATAATTGTGAACGAGTTAGTAAAGGAGAATATCAATCTATGATTGGTGCTTTAACCTCCTTGGCGATAACATCTAGACCTGATATACAACACTCAGTATCGAAGCTAGCACAACACAACCAAGACCCACATGTGGAACATATGACAGCAGTGAAGCATATATTGAGGTATCTTAAAGGGACTGTAGATGTTGGTCTTGTTTATAAATCTGGTGATGCGTGCGCTAAGGGGTACACTGATGCTGATTGGGGAAGCAATATTTTGGACCGTAAATCCTACACGGGATATATTTTCTATCTTGGGAATTCCGTAATTTCTTGGGAATCCCGGAAGCAGCCAACTATAGCTCTTAGCTCAACCGAAGCAGAATATATGGCGTTGTCAAGTGCTTGTAAGGAAGCCCTATATCTTAAACGTTTGTTGAAAGAGATTGGTTTTAATGATAATCAACCAATAATATTAGAGGTGGATAATCAGAGTGCGATGAAGTTAGCCTTGAACCCAGTTTACCACAACCGTACAAAACACGTCGATATCAAATATCATCATGTGCGTGACGTAGTGCGCAATAAGGATGTTATTTTGCAGTATTGCCCAACGCAAGAGATGGTAGCTGATATACTGACGAAGAACCTACCTAGAGTGAAACACACGTATTTTATGAAATTAATGAATATGTCGTAATTTATTATCATCTTTAATGTAAAGGACATATGTACATATTGTTACGTTTTTCCTTTAATAAACGCGTTCGGTTTACTCCCTTTATAATAAACCGTTGAGTTCTTTTAATTGCAAATAAAAATAAATGCACACACTTATTCAACTTAACAAACTTTATTGAAATTAATTATTTTTTTCACAATTGTTAGTTACGAACAGAACCGTTTTCCAAAACAAACTAAACTAATTTTACATGAGTCACCCCTTTTTATATTTCATAATTATTTCTAGATTTTTCCTGAACCTTCCCGTAAAAACTATTTATTATGTTCTATAACCATTTCTAGAAATTACTGGGAAATTTATATAGGAATTATTTTTAAAATAACAGTTGTGTTGAAAATTATACATGACAATTTTAAGTAACATAAAACTATAACTTACAAGATAACTTATAACTATAAATAATTCTTAGATAATTTAACTTTCGTAACACTGCCCTCCACTTAAGCCTGTTCGTCCCGAATAGGCTCAGATTCTCCTTTTCCATAATGGGCTAGTCGTTCTAGATGTACCACTTTCATTTTTGATCTTGGGCTCTTATATTTCTGGATCCGATACACCACGTCATTCAATTTCCTTATTACTTTATATGGGCCATCCCAATGAGTCTGAAGCTTTGGAGATAGTCCTTTCTTTCGTTGCGGATTAAAAAGTAAAACCAACTGGCCTTCTTTGAAGCCTCCCGAATTTGCCACTCCATTGTTTCTGGCTTTCATCTGGTCATTTGATGAATTAACACGCCTTCGTCTTAACTCGTTTTTCTGCTCTTGGGTAGAGTCATTATTATTCGCTGGTACGGATAGTTCACCAAAGTTGTACTGCTGGACCGGATTTCTACTTTCTCCAATTAGACCACTGTCTGCAACGCACTGTGGGCATGTAATTACGCAATCAATCACGGCTTGCTTGCAACCGATCCAATAGTAGCTTGCTTTTAACTTCTTTATGGTTTTCGTAACGCTTAGATGCCCACCACCAGTACCTTCGTGGAATTTCTTCACAACTTCACATACTTTAGAAGTCGGTACTACAATAAGGTTTTTAACCGTTTTGCCATCAGTACTTTCCCATGTACGGTATAGGCAACCATTTATCATCCGCAGACTACTCCACTGCGCCCAATACGCTTTCATTAGTGGACCGTTCAATTTAATTTCTTCACGAGTCGGCCTTTCCCTTCTTTCTTAGCCATCATAATTTGCGCTAATAAGGGGTCACTTTTCTGCGCCGCTGACCAGTCTTCGCTGGGTTCCACATCTAATAAGCGAATCTCATTTATGCGTTTCTTGTTTTTAGACTCTATACCGTGCTTGCTTTTATGTTTACTTGGCCGTCTTGAATATGTGCTCGCTTTCCCACGTTTTTCATCGTTTCTTTGGGAGGACAATTTCTTATGATCACTAGCTGTCTTCCAAGGGCTTCACTTCCATTCCCAACGTTAAGGGGTACTTCTAGACCATAGCAATTCATAATTTGTCGTCCCATGTCTAGACTAATGCCTTGACGAATCATAAAATCTGCTCCAATTATGACCTCGTTCATAATTTCAGCCACAATAAACTCATCAAAAACTATCATATCGGCCATTCTTATTTCCACTCTTGCTTTGCCATAGACAATAACAGGCTCTCCCGTAGCTGTTCGCAAGTTTACACCACTTAGCGGCTCGACAGGTTCCTTTATCAAATCAGCTCTTATAATGGAATGTCCTGCACCAGTGTCGATAGTCAAAATGCGGATTTCACCATTTATGTAACCACAGGTCGTAATATTTCTGTTACTCGTTTTCACTACTAAATTGATCGTAAGATCTTCAGTTTCCTCTGCACTGCTAGCTCTTCTCAGCTTTAGCGGTGGCTCCCGTGATGATTGTTGACTTGCTCTTCGTTTGTTCCTTTGCGGCGAAGCAGATCTCGATCGTTGTTTGGGTGCTTTGCAGTTTCGCTGAATGTGGCCAATCTTACCACAATTATAGCATTTTGCCTTGTTTTTACCTTGTTTCTCGCTCAAAGCTCGCAAAACTGCCTCCTTCATGCTTCTCATTTCCTTTAAAATATCTCTTCCTTCTTCAGCAGCAAAATCAAGTTTCCGCACCATATATGTTTGTGGCTTTGAAATTATCCTTGCGGTTTCTTGTGCTAGGGCAAATGATACCGTTTCTGCAAATGATGGCTTCTGTGATGCACATACCGCTAGTTTTACATCAGCATCCCGTATACCGTTTACAAATGCCTCGGTCTTAAAATGATCTAGCAATGGATGACTTTCACCTGGATAAGTAAGCTGCACCAAGCGCTCAATCTCTAATGCGAAATCCTGTAGCGTCTCGTTTGGCTTTTGTACTCTACCCCGTAATTCCATTCTGAATATTTCTTTTCTATGTTCACCACCATACTTGCGTTGCAGTGCTACCATAATGTCATCATAATTATTTCTGCAACTTACTGGTACACTTTCTAGAATTTCAGCCGCAGTTCCTTTTAAAGCCAGAATCAGCTCTATGGCTTTTTCTTCATTGTTCCAAGCATTTTTATTGGCAACTGTGTCAAACTGGAACTTAAACACATTCAATGGTGAGCTGCCGTCAAAACTTGGAGCTCTTATTCTATTCGAGACTTCTGGAAAAACTCGCACCACTCCCTCTTGGCACTGAAGACTATTTACTTTTTCTTCCAAATGATGTAGTTTTCCATCAAAAACAGTGACTTGTGTTTTAACATCAAACAGCTTCTGGTTGAATTCTATCTCCATATCGTCTACTCTTTCATTTATAGCAGTAGAAATCTCTTGAAGCTTCTCAAGTTTTTCATTTGTCAATCTGGAATTTTGTTGAATTTCGGCTAAAATGGTGTTTGAGTTTTCTTCCATTTTTCTAGAATTTTCTTCCATTCTTCTAGAACTTTCTTCCATTTTTCTAGAGGTTACAGCCGAATTTTCTTTTACCATTTCCTCCATTTTTCTAGAATTTTCTTCCATTTTTCTAGAATTTTCTTCCATTTTTCTAGAAGTTTCTGCCGACATTTTTTCCATTTTCTCCATCATAGCAGCCAACATTGTACCAAAATCCATGTTGCTTGTTACTGCACGGGTAGCAACTTCTATTTCTTCTTTTTCTTCAAATTCATAAGTTGCGATGTCAATATTGCGTCGCTTAAATTCATCGATTAATCTTTTCTGCAGCTCAGCTTTATTTCCTGCAGTAGGCAGATCCAACTTGCCCAACTCTTTCTTGAGCTGTTCAACTTTTAGCTCCTCGAATTTCATTGTTGTCCTTTTTTTTATTTGTTGTTTTTTTATTTTTTTTTTTTTTTTTTATTGCAATCCCACTTCTGACACCAATTGTTACGTTTTTATACCCTTCACCACAGGTGTAAAAGGGTATATATAAGTTTGTCATAACGTTTGTAATTTCCACAATATTGATTTTAGACCCCATAAAGTATATATATTCTGGGTCCATATGAGAAGAGAAGTTGATTTAACGATGTCCGTCTGTCCGTCTTACGTTTGATATGTGTTTTCCGGATAATCCAGACATGATAGCGGCTAGGTTGTTTTACATTTATGTCACATATAGTCCACCATTTCTTGCTATTGAAATTCAGCAAGATCGGTCCACAAATGGCTGAGATATGATCAAAAAACCACGACTGCCTCTAATTTTTTCCAAAAATCCCTTGTTGTTGTTGTATTTTTATTGCTTTTTTCTGTATATCTGGAGAACGGTAAGAGCCAAAGTTTCCAAATTGGGTACACACATTTTGGTTGTCAATACACACCACCCTACAAAATGTGGGCGGGATGGGAGAAGTGGGCGTGGTACCTCCCGTACAAAAAAAAGTAAAAATTGTATAAAAACCTTAATTTTAGGGCTGTCATATGTCCTATGGATATGACTTATATACCAAAATATCGGAAATTTTTAGTAGAACATATTTTATAAAGAACTCGGGAAAATCGGTTCAGATACAAAAAAGTTATGACCAAAATTATTTTTTTTTTTTTTAAATACCAATTTTCGGTAACCATGGATCTTCCCGAGTCCAAGTTTTATAACACAAATAAATGGTAAATTTCTTGCTCAACACGTCGGTATATAAATCTGTCAAATCGGTTAAAAAATGGCTGAGTTATAATCAAAATACTGAAATCCCAAAAGTTACTCTTTTTATACCCTTCACCACAGGTGTAAAAGGGTATATATAAGTTTGTCATAACGTTTGTAATTTCCACAATATTGATTTTAGACCCCATAAAGTATATATATTCTGGGTCCATATGAGAAGAGAAGTTGATTTAACGATGTCCGTCTGTCCGTCTGTCCGTCTTACGTTTGATATGTGTTTTCCGGATAATCCAGACATGATAGCGGCTAGGTTGTTTTACATTTATGTCACATATAGTCCACCATTTCTTGCTATTGAAATTCAGCAAGATCGGTCCACAAATGGCTGAGATATGATCAAAAAACCACGACTGCCTCTAATTTTTTCCAAAAATCCCTTGTTGTTGTTGTATTTTTATTGCTTTTTTCTGTATATCTGGAGAACGGCAAGAGCCAAAGTTTCCAAATTAGGTACAAACATTAAGGTTGGCAATACACACCACCCTACAAAATGTGGGCGGGATTGGAGAAGTGGGCGTGGTACCTCCCGTACAAAAAAAATTAAAAATTGTATAAAAACCTAAATTTTAGGGCTGTCATATGTCCTATGGATATGACTTATATACCAAAATATCGGAAATTTTTAGTAGAACATATTTTATAAAAACTCGGGAAAATCGGTTCAGATACGAAAAATTTATGACCAAAATATTAATTTTTTTTTGAAAAATACCCATTCTCAGGAACCATAGATCTTCCCGAGTCCAAGTTTTATAGCCAAAATAACTCATATAGTCCACCATTTCTTGCTATTGAATTTCAGCAAGATCGGTCCACAAATGGCTGAGATATGATCAAAAAACCACGACTGCCTCTAATTTTTCCAAAAAAAACCCTTGTGGTTGTTGTTTTTTTGTTTTTTTATTTGAAACATGTACACATGCTTGTACATGATTGTTCGCTTTAATTGAAAAATACATACCTACAAATTAAACTAATAATATGACGAAGTATATTCTATTATAATGCTTTATTATTAACAAGGTTAATAGCTCAATGGTCTGGGCGGTTGCCCAAGAAGGTTTGTTTGTTATATTGCCGGGGTTCAAATCTCGGCATCTCCACCTTTACCAAACAAAAATTTTTTAACTTTTTCCATAAATATTTCTATAAACGATTTTAAAATTATTCAGCGATTTTTGATTTTTTCATTTTATTGACAATATAAATATGCATCGTTCGCCTTACATGTGAAACAAAAAACATATTTTACAATTTGTTTTTGGCTTAAATTTAAATACCTAAGTATGTACGAATATGCAAAAGTTATTTATGTGTATTGGTAGGCATTGTTTTCATGATTGTTGCTTTTTTTTCAGTTATAGAGACGGATTGTCTCTTCTTACATTTCAATTCAAAAATCTTACACGTGTTGCCATATTATTTTTAAAAAATATTATTATTTCTAAAAAAAATCCCATTTGTTATTTGAAAACAAAACATTCAACAATAAGTATTTGCGTACGTAAATGTTTAATTTAATCAAAAAGCTAGAAACATTTAAGTTAGGATAATTTTATTGACGAACCCAATGACATAGAAACAGATCTTAAAATTTGTTCACAGCTTACTCTGACATTAGGCAAGGCAAAGAAATGCTAAAAATTATTTTGAAAACGCTACAAATAATTCTTAAAGTTGTTCATTATATTGTTTTAAATCCTTATACATTTAAGTGACTCATTTTAAACAAAATTAAAATAAATGGTAATATTTAAACAAGTATTTAGGTAGATTTGATAAAGCATCAGATATAAATACCACAATTGGTTAACCTTGAAATTGGAAGGCCCTCTAATAAAAACAAAATACAAACGGTTTTACAGCTATTTTGATTTAAAAGAATTTACAGACATATTTAGACCAGATTATTTTTTTTATATTTTAAAAAAACAGTCATCATTAATTGCGTAAAAGTTAGTTTATAACAATTTATTTTAGTTTTAATCGCTAAAGCGGATCATACACTTGCAATAAAATTGTTCAATTTTACGTATTGTACAATTATATCGCCAATGTGTATGCGATATTCGATGGTAGCACAATATATTGGCAACAATCAAAAGACTTTTGATTTTTATTGCACAACGAAAAGAAAGTGAAATGTGTTGGCAACATTGTATAATGCTGTTTATGCTATTCCTATAGTTTATGTTCACCTTTTTATTGAATGAATGAAACCATTGTGCGACTTATTGCATAATATAGGACAAAATTTAAATAATATGGCGAATATCATATACAGTAATATTGCAAGTGTATGGGCCGCTTAAGACTATTTCATCCAACTTTAAAAATTAATCAAAAGAAGCTTAAAACATTTTTCTAAAAAGCTAATAAAATGCCAAATGGAAATTTTACAGCTAAATCTAATTTTTTTGTGCTGAATTTACTTTCAAAAATAAAAAATTCCCACACTACTTAAAAGTCTTCATTAAAAATCGCCCAAACATGCAGGCTTATCGTCTTGTAAAAAAATAAAATGAAAATTTTTTTACAATAAAATAAGAATTATCCATTTCCATACGAAATTTCATTTTGACTACAACTATTTTTTTTAGTCAAAATTTATTATAATTTATTATAATACATAAAAAACTTAAGTTATATCAATACCTATTCTTCAATTTTTAAAATAATTCTAAAAAAGCTAGAAACATTCAATTAAAATGCTTAAAAAAATGCGAAGCGCTTAATGAAAGTATTTTAGCTAAATTAAAATTTTTAATCTAAGTAAAGCTGCAAAATTGCCAAAATGGTCACACTGCTTAAAAACCATACAAACAAGCAGGGTTATCCATTCTAAAAAAAATTGTATTTAGGGAATATTAGAAATGCCCTCATCATATAATTTTACGACTACAAAAAACCGCTAACATAACGAACAGTCATCTAGTGTCGTCAAAATATTAAAAGCAATCTTTGCCTTTTTATTGCTGACATTGATAACATATTAGTCACTTTTTTAGACAATTTATACAAAAATATATTCATATATACCTATATACGGGCCTGTTCTGAAATCACACCTGTGACTTTGTGGTGTTTTGAAAGTCATACCGTTGTTGTGTTTCTTGGTGTGCTTTCTGCAATTGAAGATCACACAAAAACGGGACGCTAAAATATCACACGTGTGATTTCAGTAGGCACATGTGATTTCAAATCACGTGATTTGAGTTAAAGTGATTTTCAGAACAGGCCTGATAATATCTTCTGCACAAAAGCGATTTAAAAGCATACACAATTTAAGCAATTTCTTGGTATGTTTATGTTGTATTATTGATAAATAAAAAACATTTAAATTGGTTTGCGACTTTTATTAACCAAAACGAAAGTTTACGTTTCAAAACGGTTAATGGTAGCCCTGTAAAATAGTTGTTTTTTTTGTGGTTTTTTTCATTTAAAATACTTGCGGTAAACTTCTTTTTTTTTTATTTAATATTACCTTCTGTATTACACACAAACAACAAACACATACATACTTTAATTTAATATAAATAATTATGGATATCACATACTCAAATCAACAACGACTTCTCGTGCGGTTCGATGGTCGAACGGTCTAAACGGTCTGCCTCTTAACAATGTCTTATTGGTTTACTGGTTCGAATCCCATTCATTCCATTCTTTTTTTTGTTTTTTATTTTTTGTTTTTTTATTTTATAAATCTTTTTATCTAAAAAGAAATTGGTCAGTTTTTCACTTTTTAAAATTTTTTAAATATATTTATGAACTTCATATACGTATATTTTATACATATTTACGAATTTTAATTTACCCTTTTTATACCCTTATTTTTTTTTATTGATTTCATTTTTATACCCTTAACCACAGGTGAAAAAGGGTATATATAAGTTTGTCATTCCGTTTGTAATTTCTACAATATTGATCTTAGACCCTATAAAGTATATATATTCTGGGTCCTTATGAGGAGAGAAGTTGATTTAACGATATCCGTCCGTCCGTCCATCCGTCCGTCCGTCTGTCCGTCTTACGTTTGATATGTGTTTTCCGGAGACTCCAGACATTATAGCGGCTACGTTGTTTTACATTTATGTCACATATAGTCCACCATTTCTTGCTATTGAAATTCAGCCAGATCGCTCTAACAATGGCTGAGATATGACCAAAAAACCACGACTGCCTCTAATTTTTCCAAAAAATCCCTTGTGTTTGTTGTATTTGTATTACTTTTTTTGTATATCTGGAGAAGGGCAAGAGCCAAAGCTTTAAAATTAGGTACAAACATTTAGGTTATAAATATACACCATCCTACAAAATGTGGGCGGTATTGGAGAAGTAGGCGTGGTACCTCTCATACAAAAAGTATTAAAAATTGTATAAAAACCTGAATTTTTTGACTGTAATATGACCTATGGTTACGCCTTATATATCAGAAGATCGGAAATTTTTAATAGAAAATATTTTCTGAAAAACTTGGGAAAATTGGTTCAGATACGAAAAAGTTATGACCAAAATATTAATTTTTTTTTGAAAAATACCCATTTTCAGGAACCATAGATCTTCCCAAGCCCACGTTTTATAGCCAAAATAACTGGCAAATTTCTTCTTTAACACGTCGGTATATAAATCTGTCAAATCGGTTAAGAAATAGCAGAGTTATGACCAAAATACTGAAATCCCAAAAATTACTCTTTTTTATAATTAAGATTGTTTTTTATACCCTTCACCGAAGGTCCTACACCCAAAGTATATATATTCTGGGTCCTTATGCAAAGCGAAGTTGAAATCCGGTTGTCGTCTCTTCTTCCTATCCCCTCATACCCCCCCCCCCCCCCTTCGTATTTGTTTACATATACTAGCATAATTCCCAATATGATTTTCGTTATCACCCTTCTTTATTATTTCATAATAAAAAATATTTACCAGTTATCGCTTTTTAAATTTCATTTATAATGAAGTTGTAAGTATTGTAAATATGTATGTATATGTATATGTAAAAATTATTTAGTTGCTCTCTATTCTACTCGCACAATGGTGAAGGGTATATAAGATTCGGCACAGCGGAATATAGCACTCTTACTTGTTTCTTATTCAACTTATTCAACTTAACAAACTTTATTGAAATTAATTATTTTGTTCACAATTGTTAGTTACGAACAGAACCGTTTTCCAAAACAAACTAAACTAATTTTAAATGAGTCACCCCTTTTTATATTTCATAATTATTTCTAGATTTTTCCTGAACCTTCCCGTAAAAACTATTTATTATGTTCTATAACCATTTCTAGAAATTACTGGGAAATTTATATAGGAATTATTTTTAAAATAACAGTTGTGTTGAAAATTATACATGACAATTTTAAGTAACATAAAACTATAACTTACAAGATAACTTATAACTATAAATAATTCTTAGATAATTTAACTTTCGTAACAATATTGAGGAGGAGTGTTGAATAAATGGCAACCCTACTAATTGCAACATGTACGTTCTCTAGCTTTTTCTTTTTATTATATCATTCTTTCTTTTAACGTTCGTTAATATAATATTTTAAACTTTGTAGTTAGTCTCAAGGCCCATTGAAAAGGTCTGCGCAAGAAGCCTGATGATCATTGTTTATGTTCTTTTTAATTGTCAAAAGTTGTTTACATTTTGCTTACATGTGCATGTATACGTTTGTTTACGTTTATGGTATGCCACACTTACCCGTTTTTTCCTTTTGCTTTGTATATGTGGTAGTAAATGTTTGACAACTCAAAAGAATCGTTTTTTGTTTTTGTACAAGTAAGCAGACCTGATAGATGGGCCTTGGTTAGTCTTAAGAATTATCTCAATGAATAAACCTCAACAGTTATTCGACTTTTTTAAATATTCCGAATATTGTTAATTAAAAAAAACCTTTTTCGGTTTTCACAAAAATAAAATTAGTTTTTGAAATACAAAGTTAATTTGATTAAAACCATAACAATACATACATACAAGTCTGTCACAGAAACCAAATTCATACGGAAGTGAAAATGAAAACGTTTTTACCAAGACGAATTCAACAAGGTAAACTCGTAGCTACAACAATTACAACTCTAACAAAAATAACAGGCATTTTGTTAGTGTAACAAATCCGATTTGTCAAAATAGTTATTTACGAAAAGTGTGAGTAAAAAGTAAACAACAAAAAATTTTATTGATTTTTTACCAATTTAAAGTTGTGTGTTTATAAACCAATCTTAACAAAATTTAATGGATTCTATGTTTTAGAAGATTTAATGAGAAATATAAATTTTAAAGGCACGTTTTTTTACATTTGGTTATTTGACTCGTTTCCTACTAAACCGATTGTGATAGAGTTCAATTCCGAAATGCTTAGGAGAAGTGGAAATAATTGTACACCAATATTGTTCTTGTCTTTTAAGTTCTTTTGAGAGTGTTTTGAACAGACGGACATGGCTAAATAGACTAAGAATTGCTCAAGGATCCAGCATAGTTTTCATATGAATTTGCGATTTCCCACTGCATTTGTAAACGTATGTGGCCAATATTGGTGTCTTTTGAAAGCTTTTGAATAGATCTTTCTGAAAATGTAAAATTTATCCAAAAGTTGTTAACTCTCTAGCTCCTTAAACAATTTTAACACAATTTTTTATCAAAATGTTACGGAAGTGCAATACAAAACGTAAATTTAATCAAATAAATCCCAGCTTCGCTAAATAAACCTTTTCCGCATAGCCGGCCTTCAGTCGGGCGCAAGGATTTTCTCATCTATGGTATAACAAACACCGACTTCGCTAAATAAAGCTTCTCCGCATAGCAATTGATATGCTTACTACCTGTAAACTCTTCTACTGTCGCAAACTCATCGCCGCTCCTTAATGGATTAAGAATTTTTAAATAAAATGTTCATATTCAGAAAGAACTATTTAAAAGCTCTTAAATTATAACAGTATTAGCTATATGCGTTCAGAAATGTAGTGGGGAATCGCAAATTTATATGAAAACTTTATTTTCCCTTTTCTATTCCCCTTTGTCTTTTTATTTGGAGCTGCGTTGGCAAACTAGAATTAAGCCACAATTTTTTTGTTCTTGCACATTTTGCTCAAATTAAGGATCTTCATTTAAAATAACTGTGTAATATAATAGAAAAAAAATTTTACAAATATCAACAATCACAATTTTTTTTAAATGAAAAACAAAAATAATTAAAAAATAAAATTTATTGACAAATCAGATTTTACAGCTGACGAACAGATGTTCTAAAGAGTTTACCTTGTTGAATTCGCCTTGGTTTTTACCTTTTGTAAAAAAATATAAAACATTTTTGTTTTGTATTAAAAAAAAAAAAACCAAAACAAAAACGGTACGAATTGAAAAATGTGTTAATTTTCACTTTCGTGCAAATTCTGTGACATACCTAATAGTTATGATTTGGAATTTTTAAAGAGCTTTGGTTTTAAAAAATTATAGGAACTAGTGTTTGACTAGTGGTCGAAATTCTGCCATAATTAATTATGCAAATATAAAGAAAACATACATACATATAAGTATATATGAATTTACATGTTTCGAGCATTTGTTTTCTTTTTCGTCTTAGTGGATCGATTTGTCGAGGGTCCATATATTATCTTCCACTCAAGGGCCGGCACATGAAAATCCTTCTACTGAACCCTCCACGGGGGTGCTGGCTGGTAACGGGTACTGGTGGGTACGCGGCTAAGATCAGGGCCTTGAGCATAGTGTCTCAATGTAATGCCTATTGCCACATTACTGTGATGGGTCTTGATCATATGTAGAAGGTAATCGTGGGGTTCCGGGCGTCTGTTTCCCACATTGGGCGGTTTTCGGGTCGGTGATGGCTCCACGATTCTTGGAACTAAAATCCAGGCGCGTCTGTTCCCATATTGGGCGGCTTCCTGGTGCGCGTCTGTTATCCGGTGGATCGGCGTTACTACGAACATGGCAGTATGTATAAAATGCAACGGAAAGATATGAAATGGAAGAAGAAGCAAATAAAAGCCGGGCGGTAATATACGCCCAAACGTCGGTGTTAGCAGTGACTGCGACCACCGGCGGGCACGGTGGAGAACCAGTATCTCCTCTGCGTGTCGCCAGCGGTCACACATTCTCTGCCGTGGTTAAGGCGCCTTACGGTGGAAGTATTAAAGATGCCAAAAACGCAACTGTGACACGTACGGATGCCGTTGTCGATTCAGACTCGGATCTCGATAGCGTCAAAACTATTACCTCTAAAGAGGAACGTGAGCTGCTAAATTCACCTAGCACATCTCGGGGAGCCCATTCCATAAATAGGAACAGGCCCAGGAGAAGCAAGGAAGGACTTAGAGCTCTATCAGAATACAAAGCTGCGGTCCGGATACAGCATCGGTTTGGCTCCCAATCCAACCTTTCCAACGATGAGAAAGAGCGGATGAAGTGGGCCAAAGGGGCGATTGCAGAAGGCCGAGCTCACTTTTCAAATAACCCCAAATATGCTGCCAAAAACCATGGTTTCCCCAACTGCATTGAAGAAGCCGTGATTAAGAGCATGCAGGGAAAAAGACAGCGGTCAGTTGACGAGTCTCCATCTGCCGCAAATCCTAAGGAGACAAAAAAATCCAAGAAAAACCCCGAGGTGATCAGACCCTCGACATCTGCCACTGAGCCGTTGCCAAAGGCTGCAAGAGTCAGTGAAGTGGCCAAACGTCCTCTGAGCGTGGCACTTCTCGACATGAGCAACCCCTTTGGTCAAATGCCCACAGAGCGATGGAAGATTGTAGAGCTGAAGATTTTTAACGAAATCGTTGCTAAGATGGAAGCTGAACCTGACAGACCGCTGCCCTCTTTTGATGGGGCTGGTTGGTTCAATGGAGTGAAGCTCATCAGTTGCAAGGACGAAATGACGCTGGAATGGCTTAAAGGAGTCATTACGAAGCTCAAGGGTCTGTGGTCGGATGCACAACTTAAGATTGTGGATCGATCGCACATTCCTGCTATACCGAAGGCGAAGGTGAATTTTCCGCGTATTGTCAAACCGGAAGTCGCTCTTCGTCTCCTACAAAATCAGAATCCTGATATTCTCACTAAAGAATGGAGGATTCTGCACGTGCAAAAAGGTAACAAGGACGGGCAGAACTACATACTGCAGATCACAAAGGAGTCGGAAGACCTTTTGTATCCGCGGTATGGAAAAATGTCATGGGGAGTTGGAAGTGTCTTTCTACGTTTAAAGAAAAGACATCCGCAGGATTCCAACCATAACACACTGGAGGTCGATGAAGTGGAGCGTGATCTGGCAGCTGCCACTGCGGCCACTTCTGGACTGAGTCTGGGTGAGACGGCCAAGGAGGATAGAGCCGACCCCGAGCGGGTGATTTTAGTCGATGACACTAAAGATCCTGCAAGTCAACCTCCAACATTGTAAGGTGGCATCGGTCGAACTCCTCCTCACGTTAGAGGAGGGTCGCTACGACGTGGCTTTAATCCAGGAACCGTGGATCTCCACAGGAAATCGGGTTTCTGGATTGAAGTCACGTAATTTTAACACGTACTTCTCAAAAGTGCTAGGTAGAATACGATCTGCAATACTTGTTAGGAAGAATTTTTACTCATATATTCTGTATAATTACAGCACTGACGATCTCACGGTAGTGGCCTTGGAAGATGGCAGGGATGACATCATACTCCTTGCATCATCCTATATGCCACACGACAGAGATGCCCCACCAGTAGAACTCCACAGACTGGTCGAGGAAGCTAGTAGAAGGAAACAGAATCTGGTAGTGGGCACGGATGCTAACGCTCATCATACAATATGGGGCAGTAAGGACATCAACAATAGAGGTGAGGATCTTATTGCTTTTATGTTACAGAATAATATACAAATTGCGAATCGAGGTGAGGTCCCGACGTATAAGGGTCCGACTTCGGAAAATGTACTTGATGTGACGCTTTATACGGATTATAAAGTAGTGATAGAGGACTGGAAGGTGCTAAAGCAGCCATCCTTCTCTGATCATTCCTATATATCCTTTTTGTTAGATTACACAATACCCGACGAGACAGTGTTTAGGAACCCAAGGAATACAGATTGGGCCAAATACTCTTCACTTCTGAATAGGGACCTGGGTCAATCACGAATAATGGTTAGTTCAGGGGACATAGATTCTGCTATAGACACGTTGGTATCGGGCGTTATTGGATCCTATGAGAAGTCGTGCCCTCCGACACGAGCTAGGCGTAAGTCCAGACCACCTTGGTGGAATAGACAGCTGGACTGTGAAAGACGCGAGCTCCGTGAGCTATTCAGACTGGCGAAAATCGTCGACCGGCCTGAATGCTGGGGGGAGTACAGGGACGCTCTTAGGGTGTATAAGCGTGACGTGCGAAAGGCCAAGCGAACTTCGTGGAAAAATTTCTGTGATAATATAGAGAAGACAACCGAAACGGCAAGACTGCGGAGGATGCTAGTGAGCAGTCCGGTTATGCCAAGTACGGTCTGTAGGGAAAACGGAGAATGGGCAAGGAGCAGTGCGGAAACGCTGGAGGTACTCGTTGATACACACTTTCCGGGCTGTTCTGATGTTCCTATTCCGACTGGTGAAATTTCTGTTATGTCGAATGGGGATAATGGTATTATCTCCTATGAGGGGGTGGAATGGGCCATTGACTCGTTCCAACCGTACAAGTCGCCTGGTCTTGACGGAATCATCCCTGCACAACTACAGCGGGGAAGAAAACGGATAGTACCATGGCTAGTGGAAATCTTTAAGGGATGTCTGAGGATGAACTATGTGCCTGAATCTTGGAGGCTATCTAGGATTGTGTTTCTACCGAAAGCGGGTAAAAGCAATCATATGTACCCGAAAGATTTTAGACCCATTAGTCTCACATCATTCCTGCTGAAAACGTTGGAGAGAATTTTGGACTATCATGTCAAGGGCAACATGGGACCGACCATTCTCTCTACTAATCAACACGCCTACACGAAGGGTAAATCAACTGAGACGGCACTCCACTCAGTCGTCTCACTGATTGAGAAAACCCTCAACTATAAGGAGTTCGCTATGGGTGTGTTCCTGGACATCGCGGGAGCATTCAATAATGTGTCCACGGAGGCAATTTTGGCCAGCTTGTCTCGCACGGGGGCACACTCACATGCTAAAAACTGGATCGGTAACCTGTTACGTTGCCGAACTATATCTGCGATGTAGGGCAATTCCAGAATAATGAGGAGGGCACTCCGTGGAACTCCCCAGGGAGGGGTGCTCTCACCAATGCTTTGGACGCTTGTCGTCAACGAACTTCTCAATGGACTTCAGGACGGTGCGGCAAAGATAACCGCATACGCAGATGACGTGGCGGTGTTAGTTGCTGGCAAGGATCTGAACACTATTAGTTCTGTAATGGAGGCTACGCTGGCGATCATCAACCAGTGGGCAGCCGGCGTAGGACTGGGAGTTAATCCCCAGAAGACGGACCTAGTACTATTTACGAAAAGGTACAAAGTTGGTCCATGGACGAAACCTAGACTAGGGGGTACTAGCCTGGAACTTAAATACCACACAAAGTACCTGGGAGTAATATTGGACAGCAAACTGTCGTGGAGATTGAATGTGGAAGAGAGGGTGAAAAAGGCAACGAATGCGCTCTACGCATGTAAAGGAATGCTGGGCAAGACGTGGGGTCTAACCCCTGCTCTTACACATTGGGTCTACACATCGGTGGCGAGACCAATCTTACTCTACAGGATACTTGTATGGTGGACGGCATTGAATAAGAAATCGTACCGGAATATGCTAACGGGCGAACAGAGACTCGCCGAACTTAGTATCACCGGTGCCTTGCGTAGTACACCGACTGCGGCTCTGGATGTGATCCTGGACTTGCAGCCGATTCATCTGGTGGCAGAAGGAACAGCGAGAAAGTCTGCGATCCGCTTAAGAGCGACGGGACAGTTTGCATACGGACCTTATGGTCATGACAGTATTATAAGGGGAATAGATTGTAGCAGTGACTACACCATTCCGAGGCTGACATTTGGAAGGAGACCACGAGTTACCTTGGAGGAGGACGGATGGTTGGCAGGACTCCGATCCGACCATGGGACCTTCAGTTTCTACACTGACGGTTCCAAAATGGAGGACGGAGTTGGAGCTGCAGTCTTCTGCCGGGAACTGGGCATTCGGGAATCTTATAAGCTTCCCGATTACTGCAGCATATTCCAGGCGGAGATATTTGCGGCCAAAATGGCTGCTGATTTGGCACGTAATTCCATTACTGGGAACTCGCACGTAAATTTTTACATCGATAGTCAGGCGGCGGTCAGGGCGATAACCGCTGACTATTCATACTCTTCGATCGTCCAGGAGTGTAGGGACTCGATGGATGGACTCTGTGCGAATAATAGAGTTCACATCTATTGGGTTCATGGCCACCAGGGCATAGAAGGCAACGAGGAAGCGGACGAATTGGCGAAACGGGGGGTCCATTTACCATACGATAGGGTGATGGCTATTCCAGCTCCGATTCAGAACATAAGGAGGGATACGGACTCTGCTATACGGAGGAGATCAGAGGCGATTTGGGATAGCACCAGAACGTGCAGGGTCTCCAGGGTAATGTGGGGATCCTATGATCCAGTATCGACGAAAATTCTTCTGTCATTACCGAGAAGGGACTGTAGACTTCTGGTAGGCTTTTTGACGGGTCATTGTTGGACTGCGGTACACGCCCGTAGGGCGGGGCGGTTGAACAGTGACAACTGTAGATTCTGTGGGGTACCAGGGGAAAAGGAGACAGTGGAGTATTTAGTCTGCTACTGTCCGGCACTCGTGCGCTCCAGGGCGAACTGTCTGGGGGATCATTACCTCCAGGGTCTTGGGGAAGTCTCCGGAATTGGGTTAATGAGACTTCTGGCATTCGTCAAGAGAGTGTGGGGTACTCTGAGTACCATTACATCGGAATGACCTTTTTCTAATATTCTTCTGTGGACTATCGCACATCGTGGTAACACTAAGGACCTATTTGGTCTATGCGGGGTCTTTCTGACCGGCCACTTTAACCTAACCTAACCTAAGTCCGTGAATGGGCATTGTATGTTGAATGTTATGTTTCTGGGTTCAGTAATACTAAAAATTCTAAAAGTACCGGTTAAAGATCGAAAAAGTACCAAAAAGATCCGTCTTACAGTTTCTCATTTACTCGGGACCTTGCATGTTTAATGGCCTGTTCATCGATGTCCAACTTGTTCGGAAATAGATGAACAGGCAGTAATTTTATGTTACTAGGTCCCACACAAACCGAAATTCAAAAAGCACCAGTTGAAGAGCAAATAGCACCAAACAGTTCCCCTTTGTATATTCTCACCCACTCAGAACATTGCATGTTTAATTTTATCTTTCTAGTTCCAATATTAACGAAAATAAAAAAGTACCAGTTGTAGAACGAAACAGAATTTCACTTCATTTCGATTTCTAGAACATACCCGATATTTTTTTTATATAAATCTTTGAGTTAACATACCTTTGTCCTTTTTTCTTTTGTAAAATGAATTATTAAATTGTGTTGAAAAAATTTAACAAAAATATGAACATGACTGTTTTTTTTTTAAATTCCAACGGACACATATGTACATTTGCTGGGTGCCGGGTCATTGCGACATAGGCGGCAATGAGATTGCTGATGAGTTGGCAAGACAGGGCTCAGAGATGGAGGATCCTGACTGTGTGGAGGCGGTTAGGCCTCCATTGGGCTTCTATTTTGGTAGAATTAGGGAATGGATACTGAGCGTGACCAATCGGGCCTGGGGGAGCCGAACGGACTGTCGGGTATCGCGGACACTGTGGCCGGTGCTTAGGAAGTCCGATTCGGTGTCGCTGTTGGGCAGGAGCAGGGTCTGCGTTAGGACCATGATAGGAATTATCACGGGCCACTGTATGATAGGCAGGATGGCGGTGAGGATGGGATCCGACTTATCGGATATATGCAGGTTGTGCGAGGACCCTGAGGAGTTGGAGTCAGTTGAGCACTTTCTGTGCCACTGTCCCAGATTGCAGGGTAGCAGGTTGAGGTGGCTGGGCAGTAGATTCCTGGGCGAATTAGGGGATGTCTCGGGTTGCGGACTCGAGAATCTGATAGGATTCGTAATGGGGATGGCCTGGCTGCGCGAGGGGAGACTGGGTGCTAACCGCACGTAGGGCGGATTTGGGATTTCTCTCGGGGTTGGTCCTTTACCTTCTTTAACTTTTTTTCTTTCCTTTCTTTTCTACCTATCTTTCGGATCTGTCTTGTGCTTTCGCTGCTTATTTCACCTACTTTATGCCTTCTTGGCTATCTCTAATTAAGGCGTCACAATGGACCATATTGGTCTCTGGGTGAAGGTGTGAAGGAGACTTCACACCGGCCTTTCTACCTACCTACCTACATATGTACATTTGGTTTGTTTATTCGATTTAAAACTTTAAAAAAATTCTACATTTAGCAGAAATACTATATATCATTGTTACTCGATTAATCGGTATAAATTCTTCGATTAATACTTTAATCAAAATTAGAAATTTTATATTATTCGAACAATTAATCGTGTAAAATCGTTTGATAGATCGAACAAGAATTAATTGCCTTAACACCCTAGTAATTACCTTTAAAATGGTGTATTTATTCAAATCGGTTGACAAACAAAGGAGGAAAGTGTTCTTAACGGTATTTCCTTTGACGATTACGTATAGAATTAAAAAAAATTATTATTTGAGATATTTCCCCAATTTTATTTTAAAGTTTTTATTTATTCATACGCTCAAATTTACATTCACTCTTTGCCTGCAAAACAAAGTTCAACGTTGGTAATTTTTACATCGTTTCGTATACATTTGATTTTTGCATGTGTTCGTTTTTTATTGAAAGCGCTTTGTTTGCATTTTTGTTGCGCACGCAATATAACACAATTGTGTAAATTCAAAGGCACACATTCTTATACTTTTGCATTCAAGTAGTCATTGTCCACTCGATGAGACGCTTTGTTAACATTAACAACAATAAACCACTCGATTAGAAGCTTTGTTAAAATTAACAACAATAACAATAATACATTGTACATACAGAACTACTGTATTTTTTAATATGATAAAAAAAAGTCTTGTTTCTATGGAAATTGTGTTTACCTACTTATGTGCGTTTAGTTTCATTTCAATTTTTTTTTTCTTGTACTACATAGTAACTGTTGAATGCCTACATGAGTAATAATTGCTTGATTTCTGGCTTTTTTGTTTATATTTTTTTTTCTTTGCCAAAACAATCATTGTCGGACCAAACACACAAACATGTTAATTGACAAACGAAGCTAAACGATGGAATAAAAACAAAGCACGATGTGCATTATTTGAATGACTGCAAACCAGCAGCGAATTTTGATTTTATGACCGCAAGCGAGTGTATTTGTTGGTGTTTATTTACTGCGATTTTTTTGCAATCGCACAAATCCGTTCTCTGGCTTGCATTTAATTGGTACTAATACCAAATCATCAGTTGGAGCTTGTATTCATATTTTTTAAAAGTTACAAACAAAATCTCTCATCCAAAATTATTTCAAATGATTTTGTTCAGCATTATAGAAACGAATAGTAAGTAATAAGAACATATTTTTTGTATGAAATATCTGTCCATTCGTCGACTTTGTTTGAATTCTTCCATTTTGTATTTTGGTTATTGGTGTTTTAATAAACAAAACTGGTAAATTTTTCCCATATCGTTGTTTCTGCCGGTATGTTGTAGATTTTAGCATAAATATATGCTTAAGATTTTGTATTGCCTTCTCGGGCATTCCGTCAATGGCAACACAACGGGCTAATATTTCACCCAATGAATCATTTCTGGCAGCGTATTTTAGTAAAGTATTATTTGCCTCCTCTTTAGAACTACTCGGAACGAAGTTAAGTTTTAGTTGGCGCACATTTACGTCAAGCTTGTGGACTAATTAAAGGTGATTAACAAGTCGTCACAACGAATCCCCTAAGTGCCGGTTCACACACATCAAGTTTGACTCACCAAGTCTTGAGTTTATAGGAGAGAGGGGAAAGAAAATGGCATTCTCTTTTCCCTTCTCTAAAAAAAGCTCAAGACTAGACGAGTCAAACTTGACGTGTGTGAACCGGCACTAACTTTGTCTTTTTAATCCTGTTGGAAATATCTCCAGCGATAACATGTGTATACATACAAATGTTTTTAATACTTAGAATACTTCCACACAAATTACTATTTACTTTTTAACTTAACACTTTTTTGTAGTATTTTGAATTGTTTTTTGGTTTTTTACAAGAACATTCGCTTTTAAAGGCGAGTTGTTTTTAAATCTTTCAATATATTTTTTGACTTGTTATATTTTGTATTGACATTTTTCATTAAAAGTTTACGGTTGCCCAATATTACAATTAGAAAAACATTTAACTTAAGGGTACATTTACAACAAAAGTAAGGAAAATATATAATACTAGCATTTAACCCGCTACTTCGTCTGCGTCTCCTTTTGCTTCGTGAACACATCTGTATGCCAAAGTTTATTTTTCTAGGTTTTAACTTGTTTAATTCTAGCATTTACCCGCTGCTTCGTAATCGGGCCTTTTCTTTCATGAACATATTTATATGCCAAAGTTTGTGTTCCTAGTTCCAAAATTTTTCATCTCATATGCTGATATTCACCTATAATTTTGTGTTTCTGAGTTCAATATTATAGAAAATTGAAAAAGTACCACTCGTAGAACACAAAAGCAAATGAAAGAAAGTTAATTTCCCGTATTATCCTTTTTTCATCTTGAATATTATGTTTCTAGGTCCAATTCTTAATAATATTCAAAAAGTACCAGTTAAAGAACACAAAAGTACCAAAAAGTTCCCTCATAGATTCGTATCCACTAAGTACTTTGCATGTTGAATTTTATGTTTAACTACCCGTCTCCACCATCCATCAACTTGGTAAGAACAGCATGTCGCACATGAATTCTACTCGTATAGACTGTTCATGTTCATGTTTCGTCCATGTGCTGCCATCGTTGCCTAAACATTCGTCTTAGCATCCATGTGCGCCATGATGTTGGCCATACAATGTATTTTCTGTATACAACCAAACGCACAACAACAAAAATTTTGGTCAATCAGAACACGAACATCAACACGTATTCGCCACATAAAAGAACATGAACAAATTAATACCGTTGCTCTGCCGGCGTTATGGTCATGTCATGTTCTAATCGAAAGCGCATGGAGACGTGGGGTAACGATAATTAAAAAAATACCAGTTGTAGAACAAAAAAACTGAAGAATATTAAATTTCCCGTATTTTCCATTTTGGTACAATTTTTCCACCCATTAAAGTATCAAAAATAGCAGTATTGTAGTAATTTAGTACAAATATCTCAATGAATGGAGAAAAATGTGTTGTAAAAAAAGTACCCAAAATAAGTATGATTTTCACCCCTTATACGTTCAAATTTCGAACAATTACCAAATTTATATTAGTATTTTTTTGATAAGTTTCGAATATGGTATAAAATTTATTGCTAGGTTTTATTGGTTCAAAAGATAGGTGGGGTGACAAAAGTGTCAAAATTCTGGTTTTACCCGTTTTCTCCCTAAAAGAGCAGAATTTCAAAAGAACAAAGATAAGTATTTAAGTTTTTTTGTATCTCTTTTAGTTTTGGAGATATAAGGTTATCGAATTTACCCGTTTTTGCCCTTTTTACCCCCTAAACATTCGAATTTCCAAAAATCCCGTCTTAGTTTGGGGAGAGACCCACCTCCGGTCTAAATTTCAAGTTTTAAGCTTCTGGCGTTGAGACTGTGCGATGATTAATCAGTCAGTAACGTTACAATTTTATATACATACGTATATAGATAAATTACACATTATTAAAATAACCGCTTGAGAAAAACAAAAAAAAAAAACGATTAAAAACGGTCGAATAATAACCGTTCGATCTCCCCTAGTTCTTTCGTAATCGCATACATATTACATAGTTATTACTACTTACCATTTCCATTATCAAATGACCACAAATAGCACACTTCTCCGCTGTTTGTTGAAAACCAGAATACTAGAAAGTATAAAAGAAATTTTAAAAATATTTTTTTATCACATTGTCTTATTCGGATAAGTTTTTTTAAAGCAACTTTACAAAGTATAATTCACTTACCATATAATCTTCCTCACAATAAACTCTTCCATGAACATTGTAAAATGCTTTGCCGCGCAAAGCCCGACCACAAGAACAGCAAATAAAACAATTGGTATGATATAAATTGCCCATGGCCTGGCAAGCTTGACCTGCACCTTTAACTTTTTCACCACAAGTGTGGCAAATGCCTTAAAAAAAATAAGGAGCAAATAATTTTTAACTTCTTTTGCATTCTTTAGTTGTAATTTAAAAACTTACCGAAATATTCACCCTGTTCCTCACTTTGTTCTATTTCTTCTTCTAGTTGCCGTGTAAGTTCTTCGATTTTACGTTGAGCTTCAGACGGACCAGCCGGACGTGGTGGTGTAACACTGTAAGGCAAAAGATTTTTGGCTAAACCACCTGAAAAAAAAATATTTATAATATTTTATTAATAGCAAATAAATCGTTTAATTTAAAAATAACCTGTGCTACTTGTTTGCGATGGTGTTGGCGAAATAGCATTATTATTTCCAGTTGCATTGTTATTGGCTTGTTGTATTGGGGTAAATAACTTGCTATTGTTGCCCGAACCTGTTGGTGATATTCTGCGGGCCTCAATGGCGGCCGCCAAACTGGATTTTTGTTGCGGATTTTCGTTACAATATGATGGCAGTGGTTTTTGGGGTTTAATCATGGACGAATTGTTTAAATGTGCTGTCATACAAACATAATCGGAACTATTGATCTCTTCAATATAATTTGGATTGACTGAAATATTTATTCCTGCGGTGTGATGCTATAAAGAAAAAGTTAAGAATTATTATTTTCTTTCTAAGTAAAATTGTAAGTTCTCTTTGAAACAAGGCTTTCGCTTACCATAGTTTTGAGTGGAGTGTGCTGATGAAGTTTGTAATCATTAGCACTAGACACTGAACTAGCATAAGATTTTGAGGGTGAAACAGGAGTATTATTAATGTGACTCGGTAATGAGAGATTACGATAACGTTGAGTTGGAGAATTTGGTTCGCCTACAGCAGCCAAACTGCTTACACCACTACCTGTAGCACTTTTTAAAGATGAATTAGAAGTACTGCGACGATGCATAGGAGAGGCTAAAAGATCTAAATTTGGGCTATTACTGTGTAAATCACTGGAATGTTCTGCAATAATTTGAGATTTTTGATGCTGTTGTTGCTGGAGCAATTGCTGTTGTAAAGCACGTGGTGTGAGACTGCTGTGGTGCTGCGGCGAGGATAATACGTCAATATTATGATGTTGATATATAGTGGCGGTGGCTGGAGAAGCCTGGGGTTGGGCCCTTTGCCCAGAATTAGGAATGATACGCATATTTTCATAAATGGGTGCCGAATCCGGATCGGGTACTGGAGTATGGGCGTATCTCAGCACATGACCAGCGCCTGATAAGACATTAACATGATTTGGAAGTTGAGATTGCATGACCATATAGTGACCACGTTGTATGGGTGTAGGTTGGCCCATTGCGGCCGGACTTTGTGGTTGAGCTCGTCTATTAATGGAATTAAAATGTTTCGAGGAGACACCCAAAGCCCCCGAGGATGAATTTTGATAGAAATCTAAATTCTCATAAACCGGTGAATGACGTTTTGCTGTTGTTATTTCATAATGATCATTAGGGACACTATTCATACCATTCAATGGATATTCCGTATTTATACGGGATGGGTGTTGCTGTAGTTGTTGGTGTTGTAAATGCAGTTGTTCAATTTGCTTAGGTGTGGCATATTTTGACGATGCTATTATATTATTACGTTCATACATCCTATATTCTTCCCCCATTTGCTGCTGCTGTTGGGACTGTTGCCTTTGCATTCTTTGTCGGGAATCAATAAGTGTTGTTGTTGGAGACGTTGAACTAGGAGCCACACTATTATTACCATTACTGCCACTTATATGCAAACGTTGCATTAAAGTCTCATAATCAGACTCATTGGATGTGTGGGGTCTTAATGCCATGATTTTTTACATTAACTTTTATCAATTTCCTTAATCAATTTATTAAAAAAACAATTATTAAATGATTTCTTTACAATTTGAGCAACGCCCTTTGTGTGGGGTATAAAAGTTTAATGACTTTAATTGTCCTCTTTTTCTAAAAAGATTTCGTCAATCCACCTGAATGCAAAAGAAAAAAAACCACCAAACAAACGGCTAGTGTTGGTAATTATGTCGTATTTTTATTAAATCTAGCGATTAAGTTTTTAGTCTTTTAAAATATAAAAAAAAACACATAATTGTTTGAAATTAATTCAACATATTTAAATTCTAACATTTGATAACTTAATTTAGATTACTACTTGAAAAAATTAAATAAATATTCTAGCAAATGTTACAACATAGCCTTTAGGCGATTTTAAAGAAAAATAATATTAAATCTGCTTCTTTTTGATTGTCAATCAGACTAGATTAATACTTTATACAAGGTGAAATACTCAGAGACGTGAGATCTTATATTATTTAAATTTATTATATTAGGTAAATCTACACAGGGACAATTTTTATTCCATTTCTTAAAACTACCCCATAAGTTAAATTGACGTAAACATGAAAAATGGTACGTACATGTATAACCCTGCACCCATAGTAACAAGTATTAAGCTAGAAATATACTAGTATTTACTTTAAACTACTTCAACTATCGCATTTAGCGATTGTCAGAGGAGCCGAACTCGTTCCATTTTATGCAGTTTTATAATAGTTTAAAACTAGTTGTTTTGTTTATATTATAAGTATTAAAAGCAATATAAAAGATTTCCCCTCAATATTTGTTTATACTTTTTCTTTTTATAGGCTAAAGCAGACCATCAGCGGAAAGAATCTTCCGACTTCATATGTATTTATTTTAGAAAACTATATACAATTATCCCCGGAACCAGAGAGAGAAAATGTCATCATCTATTTTTCTGTTACATATCGTCAGCTCATTATTTTACCATGATATGCGCCAAACCAATAATGAGCTTAAGATATGTTTCACTTTTGTTGTATTCCCCTTTGCTTACAGAGGAACTTTCAATTATTAAATACCCACAGGCCCGATATGGGTATCGTAATCAACGTTGTCAGAAGATTTGGAAGGAAAATCTTCATTTGACGAAAAAAAAATCCAATTTTGAAGAGAAAACTCTTCAAATTTTTTTATATCAAGGGCAAAAAATTATTAATTTTTTATAAGAACAAACTTCATATTATGGAAAATATTTAAATTAAATCTATGTATATATTTAAAACAGGATTTGATGAAATTTTCATGGCATCTTCAGAATATTCAGGCGGGTGACTCTGTGTAGTCTGATTTTTGATTTTCGATCTGCGGGCGGAGGGGCGTGGCAAAATCAAATTTTTATATTGCACCACCAATGACATCTATATAATTTGGACGATTTTTTCTTTAAAATGATCTCCATGGTCCAACTTAGATTTATACGAAAATAAAATTTTGCCCCCGTCCACTTTTACGCCCACTTTTTTCGAATTAGCTAAAATCAGAAAACGGCTCCATCAATTTGACAAATTTTTCTTTCAAATGTTCGTATTAATCCATTTTAAGTTTTCATCGAAAGAAAAATTTACCACGCCTACTTTTACTCCCACTTTGTCTATTAAGCGCATAACTTGAGAACGGCTTGACCGATTTGGACGCTTTTTTTCTATAAAATCATCGCCATGGTCCAACTTAGGTTTTTACGGAAAGAACATTTTGCCCCGCCCACTTTTTTTTGATTAACCTAAAATCAGCAAACGGTTCCAGCGATTTGACTAATTTTTCTTTCGCAAACATTTTTCCTAATTTGGACAGGACAACGTCTGTCGGGTCATCTAGTTAAATATATACATAAATACATAATTGTAGATTGTAGGTTTAAATTGTGTTTTTATTTTAGGCCTGCCATACGTCCTGGTTTTCAAGGATTGTCCTGGTTTAAGACTACTTGTCCTGGTCCACTATTAAATTGTCCTGGTTTTTTGTACAGGTCAAGACTAAAAAAATGGTTTTTTGCTGGTTCTTAAGATTAAGATTTCTGTTATAACACTGCTTACATAAGGCAATTGTATAAACAACTTTAATTAAATTCAACTGTTATCTGGTGTAAGCGTCGTTTAACTAAAAGCTTTCAATAATATTAGATGAGAGTCAATCCTCTTTCAAATTTTGTTTCAACTAGCTGCTGTAAAAAGTTATACCGTGTAAACAAATTTAAAAAGTAATCGAAAACCGATAACAAATTGCTTTCTCTAAAGCAGCCCATACACGTTTCAATTCAATTGTCAACTGAGTCGGTTGTTGCCCAAATCAAAGCGTGTTAGGCTTTTTCAATTGATTAGTTTGACAGTTGTCGAGTTGGTTGAAGAAAAATCAAAAGATTTTGATTTTTTTCAAGTTGAGTACTTAGTCTGCTCAATGAACTAAAGAAAGAAACTCGTTAAAGACTGAAACACTGGAGAGTATTATTCAATGTTACTTTAATTTTTATATGACATGCTGCCTGTTTTATAACTATATCAAAGACATTTTAAGCTGAACTTTTTATTATTTTTCATCGTTTCTCGCTGATCGTAATCATAATACATAGTTTGAAAATTTTAAGTATGTGTTTTAACAAATAATTTTACCAATAGACAACGGGAATATTTCCTTCTTTTCTATTTTGTGCCACGCCCATTTCGCCAATCCCGATCACATTTTGTTAGATGAATTTGGAAACTTTACTTCTTGCCGTTCTCCAGACACATAGATATCTATGAGGTCTTATGATAGTCGCTTTTTGGGATGCGAGTTGCTTCCCAGGAAAAACTTTTTGATTTTTAGTAATAGGTGGTAGTTATTTCATACGTTACCTGGTAAGTAGTTGTCATTACAATTGTCAATATTCTAAGAATTTCAATAAGTACTTACTAGTAATAACCTCAGCAGATACTCATTACTTCTATTATTTTCACTACTGAATATTTGCTTACTTATAATCAGCTCAATAACTACTTATTTGTTGTGTTGTTTTCAGTACTGAATACATACATATTTGTAATGTACTCAATAACTACTTATTGGGTCACTTGTTAAGTGATTTATTGGCTTCTAGTAAGTATTTTGTTAGTACTTTCAATTCAACTTATTTGTAGTAAATTAATAACTAGATATTTTTTGACTTCTAGTAAGTGTATTGTAAGTACTGAATTCTTTGAACACCTCGAACAAAAATAAATAGTTACTCAGCCGAAAAATAAGTCTGAGTTCATACGGCTTATGTCTTATTGACAAGATTCTTCCTTTTTCTTCTTTGAACTTGAATTGGCGTTCAAATGATTCATGTCATGTTGACGACATGTGCATTTTTGATATTGAAAACAATAACAAAATTAAACAACGAGTGAAAAAGCAAAACGTAAAGACAGTACATGCATCTGGGTACTCGTTTCTTTTTCCCTCGTCCCTCTCGCCTATAAAGTAGCAATCTTGTCAATAAGAGATGAGCCGTATGAACACAGACTAAGTAGTGTTTACTTTTCTTCAGCATTACTTGCTAACTTACCAGGTAAGTAAATTTTTTGCTGGGTTATATATAAAAAAAAAAATAATTTTTAACTCTAGACGAGGGTTTTTAAATTTTTAGCATATGCAGTGTTCTTTCTCATCCATGTAACTTATTATCTATTGTGTTAGCAATATTTGTCCTTAGCTTCGATAGCTATTGAATCAATCTTTTGAAAAAAAAAAATTTCTGTTTTTTTTTTTAAATTTTTTTTGTAATATTTTTTTAATTTTTATATTAAATGTTCTGTAATTACTTTGATGTCGATTTACCTTTAATACATACTTAAAAATGCAATAATGCCATTTACTTAAAATCAAAAGCATACTTTGGTATTTTACATTTGTATAGTAGTGAAGACATTTAAAAGAGAATTGATTCAGTGGATAAAGGATAATTGTGTATGGTGTCAACGGGCCAACTAAGCCCAACACTGACTTGCCAATCTACTACGTACGATTTGAGAAGTTTTTGAAGATAAGTTGGTATAAATGCTATGCTAAGAGAGCCCAAAAACCCATGAATGAAGTAGGAGTTTTTCTTGGTTTCCTGATTGTTACATGTTTATCTTCAGTTCCTTCAAATACAGATTATTGTTCAAATGAAAGCGATCTTTTAAATTCAATGGTTTCGAATTATGTTCTTAGAAATTGTTTTGATACGATATTTCGTCATTTACATTTTATTGATAATGCAAAACAACAAGATGACGACCAAGTCTAAAGACTTCTATTCCAACTTTCTCGTCCAATTAAAAAAATTGTTTCTGTTACCTTTTATGTAATAAATGGATGTTTTTGTTAAGTTCTGATTATAATAAATATATGTTTTAATTATAAAATGCAAGGCCTAAAAATTTTATATACTGCCCACTGTTACTGTTAAATAACAGACAGACGGACATCGTTAAATCAACTGTGCTATACATGTAAGTATTTGTTTTGCGAAAAAAACAAGTCTAGACATTAAAAAAAAACTAACGTATACAAGGTTACTTTCTGTGATTGTAATAAAAAACAACAACATGGGATTTAGAGGCAGTAGTGGGTTTTTGCTCATATCTCCCCCGTTTAAGGACTAATCTGGCTTAATTTAAGCAGAATTTAACGAAGCAGATGTGACAGTAATATCAGAATGTACTAATAATGTGACCTCACAAGCGCAGCTGTTTGCATTTATTTTCCTCGTGTGTGACGTTTGTCGTCATTTTTTTGTTTATTTACTTTTTTTTATAAGTCATTTTGACACTTGCCGTCTCAATTCTAGCAACAAAATGCCTGTTGTTTTTTTTATTGTTTCATTGTTGTAGTACTGAGGTCACTTTGTTAATACATTTTGAGTAATATGTAACAACCGCGACCCCATTATATCTTGTGTGTTCAGAAAATCCATTTCAACAGACAGACAGACATAAAATCAATTTCGCCACTCATAAAGACCCAGAATAAATAAACTTTATAGGGTGTAAGAAATAACAAACGGTATGACAAACTTATACATTCCTTTTACCTTCGCAGAAGAGTTTAAAAATACTAAACCAATATGAGGGGTATTCGTTTATTTACTTTACCCCACGTCTTCATGCACTTTCGATTTGAACATGACATGACCATAACGCCGGCAGAGAAACGTTGTATGGTTGTATACATAAAATACATTGTATGGCCAACATCATAGCGAACATGGATGTTAAGACGAATGTTATGCAACAAGTATAATTCATGTGCTACACGCTGTTATTACCAAGTTGATGGATAGCAGAATCTTGAAACGATAGAGTAAAATAAAAATTTACAAATTGTTCTCCCAAGTAATCAAAAAATATTACGTACATAAATGAATAAATAAATTATTTGGCTTAATTTCTTCGACCTTCTTAATATTATTTCCTTTCAATAATTTCTCAAGCTCAAGGTCCGTTTTATATAAAAAATATTTATTTAAAATTTATCCAATATTTCGCTATCTCAATGGATAGCTTCTTCAGGGATTTTTTTGTTTGAAATATAAAAAACCAAAAAATCCCTGAAGAAGCTATCCATTGAGATAGCGAAATATTGGATAAATTTTAAATAAATATTTTTTATATAAAACGGACCTTGAGCTTGAGAAATTATTATAGGTTACTAAAATTGCATAAATAAAATAACAAATAAAAATAAAATACGAAAATTTGTTTATGTTTTCGGTCTAATTTTTAATACCAAATTTTGTTATCATTTACTTAAAAAAAAAACGGCAGTAAATCGTCTTCATAAAAGCGCTAAAAAGGGCTAAAAAACCTTGTTAAAGAACTGAAGAATAGAGCAAAAATTATTTTATGTGGTATGTGATGAAAAAAGATAGATATCAAAACGATCTGCTATTTTCTTTTATTGAACAGACCGATTATGTATTTGAATTAAAAATGAATACATTTATCCATCCCTGATAAGCTAACTTTTCAAGAACTGTCAAACTCTATATATAAAAAATATACGAATTGACAGCAAGACTTATCAGCTGGGTTCAGTTTTTATTAATTTTCCAATATGGCTGCACGTATTCATTTGTAAAGAAATCCGAAGAACGTATTGCTTTTATTTACAGACAAAATATTTTTTTGATATACTTATTATATATTTTCCCAAATTTTTTAAACTTAAGTAAAACCAGATAAAACATGGATTTCGGCACTCTACTGCATATGGCCAAGAAAAATAGCCAAGACTCGAAAAATGATGTAAGTAAGAATAAAAAAGTAAAAAAATGACAATTGATAATTTATCCCTTAGTACTATGAAACTGATTATATTATTCATGCCCATATGTTGACAAAATTACTTAAGTAATTTAATTATTAATAAGTACAAAATTATTATTGTTTATTTTCTTTTCTTGGTGCAAGGGCAAATATTACAGCACAAAGTTTGCTCCACCAAAAAAGGAGTCCAAGGAAAAAAAATTATCACAAAACATACAAAAGTTCTTACAAAAAAAAGAACAAGAGGAAAAAAGGAAACAACAAGACCAACAAGAAAAACTCAATCAACTTTTATCGATGAGAGATGAAAAATCTAAAAATAAAATTCGTAAAATGTTAAAAGTTACAAAATCGGCAAATCGTTCCGTATTGGAGGATGCTGTAAATACAGAACACACAGCCGTTACAATGCAAGGACCTGACCAACCTGATCAAGATGATTATGGTTATGTATCCAAAGAGGCCAATTCATTTTATCAAAAATACATTGATAAGGTAAGTCTTACATGTTAAGAGGCAAAAATAGAAAATCCTTTTTGTAGAGATTTTTAAACTTTCAAATCTTTGAATTGAAAAACTTCTGCTTAGGCAAAATAGATTAGCTTAGTCCATGATTGAAACCTTAAAGTGCAGGAAGTGTACTATGATTCCAATGTATTACTTAGGGGAGTTAATTGATTTATTTTATTTAGAGCATTATAAAGTTATATATACATTTTAGCAACAAATATCGTTACATAGGTATTCAATAATGTATACAAATTTTTAAATCGAAACAAAAATTATTTAAAAATCAGGGACCGTAACAGTTATGCCTTTTTTCATAAAAGTCAGATGAAAACAGTTATTTTTTGATTTTTATTTTTTTGATCAAAACTTAACAGTTATTTTTTGATTTTTATTTTTTTGAACAAATTTAACAGTTATTTTTAGATTTTTATTTTTTCGAGCAAAATAATTTAGATGACTTTAATAATTATTTTAATGTGCATAAGGAATTCCAATGATAATTAAACACTAAAATAAAAATTTCAAGTCAACTAAATTATTAAATCACGTACATTTATTTAGAGAATAACTTTTATTTTTTCGAGCAAAAATAAAAGTTATTCTCTAAATAAATGTACGTGATTTAATAATTTAGTTGACTTGAAATTTTTATAAAAATCAATATATTTTATCATTGACAAGTGCATAAGGAACAATATGGTATACTTGAATCAGTTTTTCGACATTTACTTCTATGTGCTTTTTTTTGTTTAAAAATTCCAATATAACTGTTATTTGCGGTCCCTGTTAAAAATATAAAAATTTTGACTATTTTATTATAGGTTAAAGACGTTAAAGAAGACAAAGGTTTTGCACCCAGTAGACCACAATCTCTTAAAGATCTCACTGGTACAAAAGAGCGCGTTAAAGCCGCAATAACGCGTGAAATTGAAGAGAAAAATAGTCATACTCGTCACCGAGTAAGTCATGTTAAGGAGTCGACACCAAGTTCCAGTGGCTTAAATGTGGCAAGATCGTATACATCCTCAAAAATGTTATATGACCCAGAAGAAGAAAAGCGTCAAGAGGAAGAGGAACGCAAAAAGCAAGAAGAAGAAAAAAGGAAACTAAAAAATCGTAAACCTCCACCGCCTTCTATGGATTTTCAGGCTTTATTAAAATTGGCGGAGAAAAAACAGCATGAACCAATTGATTTGCTAGTAGAGGTTAAAAAGAAAAAGGAGCCCGAGAGATTAATGACCATGAAGGAGAAACAAGAAATGGAAGAACGTCAAAGAGCCAAAGAAGCTCGAGAACGTAGGGATAGAGAACGTAATGAGGAATTTGCTAAGGGTAAAAAAATCGATAGGGAGAAAACATCTAGTAGCTCTTCGACAACTCAACGAATGGAAATTAATGGTAGAATACCAAAATTGAATCAAACAAATAGTGCTAGTGTTAGTGGTAGTAATAAAATATCTAGTTCATCGTCATTATCAGACAAAAAGTCATCGTCTAGTTCATTGGAAAAAAAAACTTTAACTTCCAACTCAACCAGTTTTGCCAAACCCTCAACAAACGTCAGTTCATTGCCATCATCAAATGCCAAGGGTGCTTCTTCATACTCGTCACAATCTTCAAATGCTAAATCTAGTAGTAAAATAAGTGCCTCTTCCTTATCTAGTAGTAAAACATCGTTAAGTAGCAGTGCCAGTAGTTCAGCATCTAACAAAAATCCATATATTAGTGGCACGTCTAGCAAGCAACCCAATAATGGTCCTAACTCAGTTAAATCTAGAGAATTTCCACCGCGCGATTTGCAAAAAACTAGACAATTTCCACCACCAGATGTGCGCAGGGGTCCGGGACCTTCTTCCAGTAAATATGGTGATAGTAAGAAATCGTCGGCTGCTTCTAAACGTGAGTATAATTGGATTTAAATTGAATCATCATTTAAAGATTTTGTTTTAAAAGGACGCATTTTGGATGATGACGATTCGGAATATGATTCTGAATTGGATGATTTCATTGATGATGGCGAAGAGGAAGAGGATTATTCTTCTCATATAAAAGCCATTTTCGGTTATGATAAATCGAAGTATATTAAAAACAAGGTTTCTTAAAATATTGTAGTTTAATATAATATTTTTTTTTTAAGATATCGGGATGAAGATTTCGATGATCGTGGTATGGAATCAAATTTCGCTCAAGTACAGAGAGAGGAATTTATTAGTAAAAAGATAGGTACATTTTTTTTGATGTGTTTGTTATTATAAGAAGTTATTCAAATTGGGTTCTTATACTTGTAGGAATTCAAGAAGATTTGGAAGATATGAAGTTGGAAGCTTTGGAAAAGAAACGTAAAATAATAATGAAAAAACGTCGTCTAAACTAAAATCTGATTCTTTTATATTATTTTGTTTTGCTTTATTATAGTTTTATCTTAGTTTACGCTTTTCTCAAACTATGCATAAAGTACATTATTAATTATTTAATATAAATACATATATACATAATGTTATATAGTTACAATTTTGTTTTAAAACTATCCATAAATATATTTTATAATAAAATAATAATTTGGCAATATAAAAACATTAATAGTTACGAAATCTTGTCAATATTGTAAAATAGACCTTGGGCATAATTCGGGCAGTCGTGTTGTAAAGCATTAATTTGAGTTTCAGAATCGAAGAGTAATATCGACCAATTTTCCTATTATGACGCGTAATAACAAATGCAGTATGGCTTAAAAACAGTAATGTTCATTAATCTATCGATCCAAACATCAATTTCTTTTAATTGAGGACAAATGTCACTTAATTATTGGTTACTTTTAGCCCAGAATATAATTCTCGATGGCAGTTGAACTCTTCATTATTTAAAACTAATTTTATATAATAAGGAATTTGGAAATTTATAAGTATTTGAAGAATTTTGATTCAAAATCAATTTCTTAACAAGAATTCCATAAATTTATTTTTAAATCGAAAAATACCGTTATATATTCATAAGTACAAAAATTTACAACTATGTTATCTTAATCATAAAAATATGGCAGCCTTATGACTTGTTCGTAGCTGTCACTTTTTTAGACAATTTTTTATCGAGTGAGCCGCGTGTGAAGTTTTTCAATAGAAATTGCTAAAAAATTAAAATAAAAGTCAAAAACAATTGTAATTTCTTAAAAATAATAAATAATAAAATAAATAACTTATCATTTCTGTAAAAACAAAAAGTGTAAAAGTTAAAACAGTATCAAATTTGTATTGTGTGTAAGTTTCTATTTGGTTTATAGGAATGAGTGAAACGCGTGAACAAATTTTGGAAGAAATTAAAATACAAGGTGATTTGGTACGAAAACTGAAAGCGGCTAAGGAAACAAAAGAAAAGGTTAGTGTTTCATATAAAAATAACAATGTTAAATTAATTTTGAGGAATTTGCATGTCTAGGCTTTAAGCTTAAAAGCCATCGCCAAATATATTACTGTTGGTGTAAGAGTTATTGATGGTGGTGTAAAAATATCCATGTACATATAAGTATGTACTAACTAACTAACCCTTTCACCTTTTGCCCAGTCATCGTATGGTTTATTTTTATGCAATTGTGTGTAGATTCAATATGAAAAATGTGTGTATCATAAAGTTTAGGGGAAAAAATTGCAACATCGTTAAACGATTTCATCGTCGTAACTAATATCTTTATTTAATATCTACTATCAAATGTATTTCAATTATTCTCTTCATTATAACTAAGCCAACATTTCATGTTTTTGTTAATACATACATACTTCATAGTACATACATTATATATTTCGTGTTTCCGCAAAGTTGGCAAATTTTTTTATTTTGCCATACCTACCAAATCGATGTTATATTTTAACTTTTACTTAATGTTTGAAATTGTTTAAAGTTTAACAAATAACATTGGTCTACCTACTTAAATAAACATTATTTATTTCTTTGTTTTTTAGAGTGCCCAAGACAAACGTTCATATTAGTTGTTTTTCCTTATAATACAGTGATAATACAATATATTGTTAGCGTATGTACGTTTATTTGCAAATAATTTATCATTATATGATAATCAGTTATTTCATTACATATAGCCATGGTTTAAGCTTTGATCTGATATATGTATTCTGAAAACAAACACATCACTCTATTTGTAAGATGGCTCTTGCCTGCTTCTTGCAAGTTTACCTGCACACGCACAATGTGGCTATTTTGTTCTTATTACTAAGCGGTGTTTTTTGATGGCCTTTTTGTTTTAATTATGAAAATGTCATAGGTATTGTATGAATAAATTAAAAACTGGGAATTATTTCCTTGTGAAGCTTACTTTATATTATATTAAACATTTTTTAATTTTTCGAATTTATTCTATGAGTTAAATTTCAGGTCTGTATTTTATAAAGCTTTTTTGTAATAGTTCTATTCTTTTAATTTTTCAGAAATGACTTTATACACCATCAGACTATTATATTGTATTTTCTTTTTACATTTTACCTTAGCCTTCCTTTGGAAAGCAATGAAGTATATTGAATGTCCAGAAAAATTTACAATTATTAGACACCAGCAGAATGTAATGCATTTTTTGGCCCGCTACGGCCTTCGTCAGCATTCTTTGTGTCTCACTGGATAGTGTTACTTTATAAATTGAATGTATTTAACTCAACTATTTTAACAATTAGAGACTGGGAATTATTTCCTTGTGAAGGGTACTTTATATTATATTAAACATTTTTTCATTTTTCGAATTTATTCTATGAGTTAAATTTCAGGTCTGTATTTTATAAAGCTTTTTTGTAATAGTTCTATTCTTTTAATTTTTCAGAAATTACTTTATACACTATCAGACTATTATATTGTATTTTCTTTTTACATTTTACCTTAGCCTTCATTTGGAAAGCAATGAAGTATATTGAATGTACAGAAAAATTTACAATTATTAGACACCAGCAGAATGTAATGCATTTTCTGTCCCGCTACGGCCTTCGTCAGCATTCTTTGTGTCTCACTGGATAGTGTTACTTTATATTATTATTATTATACTTTATTAGAATTTATAATAAATCATAAACCTAATATTAAACAAAGAGAGAAAAAAAAGGAGCACTAGCTACATTGGCCATCGACTCTAGGTAAATTAGAAAAAAAAAAATATAAACAAATTGGCTGTCTTAAATTATATAAGTTGCATAAAACTAGAAGGTAATGATAATTCATGATTTAAAGATACAAAAATTATTTTAATTAAATTAAATGATAACTTTAATAAGGCTTATAAAATCAAAAATCTTCCGAATATTCTCCTGTTCTGGGACTTCAAGTAGTTCCATCGGATTGTCGGTTCCAAAGATATAATTCCTATGATTCTGGTAGTGTGTGCAATCACATAAAATGTGTTTGATAGATATAGGTAAACCACATTTAGAACATGGTGGTAAAGGTTCCTTTTTGAAAATGTGACTATGTGTAGCAAAAGTGTGACCCAATCGCAAACGAGAAAATATTTGGATTTGGTGTCTGCTAACACTAGTAGGATACTGTGGCTGGGTGGAATTTATGTTTAGATTCTTATAATGAGGGTGAATGTATTGTGACCATTTCGAATTTTTTTCCTTATGTCGAAGATCTTTAAGGTATTTGAGAACATCGATTTTTTCGGGTTTGTATTCCATTATAATAGGCGATCTACAAGCAAGTTTAGCTGCTTCGTTTGCAATGACGTTACCTCTGATGTTGGTATGGCCTGGTATCCAGAAAATTTTTAATGTATCCCGGTTTTTTATCAAGAGGTCCCGAATGAGGTTAACAGTATTCCAACGTTGAGAAAGGGGATTACAAATCGATTTAACGACAGATAGACTGTCAGTACAAATAACTGTCTTATGTTGGCTATCAAGAGCTATGTAAATTGCATTCATTATGGCAGAAGCTTCTGCTGCAAATATTGATGTAAAGTCAGGTAAACTTTTAAGACTGCAAACTTCTCCATTGGAATTAATAATTGCATACGACGTGTTTCCGTTAGATAATTTGGACCCATCTGTAAAAAGAAAAGACCAACCTTCTTTAAGCATGTCCTGTTCTTTTTCCAAACATAGTTGTATAAAGATGTCATCAGAAGTAGTATTTTTGTTAAATGTTGATAAGGAAACGTCGCATAGATTCTGAGAAAACAACCAAGGGGGATAGTCGCATTTGATTGATTTGTTAATTGTATTTATTCCGAGAGAACAAGCAAGCTGAAATGCCTCGCCAATCGCCGAGGTTAGTCTGTAATGTCTTTTTGCAGCTGATTGCATTTTAACGTCCCCATCAATCACAGAGTTATTTGAAAAAATTATTTTGGGTATCAATTTGAATTTGTTCTCACAAATTCTATCCTCCACGGATGGTAAGCCAGATTCCGCAAACAAATGTAATATTGGAGTAGATCGGAATGCATAGATACTCGATCTTATTACCCGGTGGTATAGGCCTTTAATAAGGTTAATTGTAGATTTAGGTGAGTTGCCAGTTAAGAAAAGTCCGTAATCAATTTTACTTAGAAATAAGATTCTTACCAAGTATGTCAAGGTGTTCAAGTGAACGAGACTTTTTTTGCTAGATAAAAATAAAATTATATTGGCTCTTTGAACCAACGTTTTTTTTAGTGTTGAGAAGTGTTCCCTCCACAAATAATTCCTAGTGAATATTATACCTAATATCTTCAGTCGATCAACATTTTCAATGTTAATATTGTTGGTACAAATGTTATAAGCCCGAACATCACACGATTTCTTTCTGCATATATGCATTTTCTTGGACTTTTCGATAGATATTTTAGCGCCAGATTTTAAAGACCATTCGTTTAATTTGTTGAATACATCCTGAAGCAAATTGTTGCATTAAAGATTATCATTTTTTTTGCAAAAAATGTACAAATCATCTGCATATAAACAGTGTTCCATATATTTACACATCTTTATTATCCGACTGATTTCACTAAATGCTATATTAAACAAGATAACTGACAGAGGTGAACCCTGCGGAATGCCGTTATCTAAAGGAACTGTTGAAGAGTAAACCCCATTTATACGAACTCGAAACTTTCTGTTATTTAAATATGATTTAACATAGTTAAAAATTCTAGGACCAACTTTCCATTTGTCTAATATGTTTAGAATCACGTGTGCACCGACTCTATCGAAGGCTTTCTCAAAGTCTATAGAGAGAATTGATACGTGGTTATGCGACGAAAGAGCCTTGGATATATAGAAATCTATGTGTAAAAGCGCATCAGTACACCCCCTTCCAGTTCTGAAAGCAACCTGATTAGGAGCAATAAGACTATTTCTTTCCGTAAACCAGTAAAGGCGCGTAGTAATAATTTTTTCAAGTATTTTGCTCAGACAGGAAAGCAAGGAGATTGGGCGGAACGATTTTATTTCCAATGAGTTTTTGTTGGCTTTTGAGATAGGAATTATAGTAGCTATTTTCCAGTCGGTAGGTATTATACTTGTATCCAATATATTATTATATAGCACTAATAATCTTTTATTCGCTAGTTGACTAGATTCTTTGATCATTTTGTATGATACTCTGTCAAAACCTGGTGTTGATCCTTTTACCTTTATCAAACAACTTGAAAGTTCCGTTAAAGTGATTTCCCTTTCTATATAGAGAGCGTTGGGATCTATTTTATTGTTCGGTATAATGGATGTAGCTTTAGAAATATTAAACTGATCGGAAAAATTATTGTCTGAGGAGTACTCAGACCATTTTTCGGCAAAAGAATTAGAAATTTGGTACGGGTCGGTGTAAATTTGATTATTATGTTCAATAGCCAGTATCTGCTTGTTAACGTTGTTGTTCGAAAGTCTTTGTATTTTGCTCCAAATATCACCAATTGACGAGTTTTTGTTAATAGAATTCGTAAAACTTTCAAAACTAAGTTGTTTAAGTTTTCTCATTTCCCTTCTAAATATCGCATTTTTCCTCTTGTAATTAATTAAATTTAATGTAATGGGGGATTTCTTAAATTCTCTCCAAGCATTTATCTTATTATTACGCAACAAGGACAATTCCTTATTCCACCAATGAACACTTGATTTCCTCTTTACAGACGACTGAGGTATGGAAGCGTTAGCCGCAGTTCTTATGGCCTTTGTAAATAAAGATGCTTCTCTGTTGATATTTGTGGAAGGGGGTCTCTTATGCAATTCTTCATCAACTATATACGAGTATTTATTCCAATCAGCTAAATTAATCAAGAATTTTCTATTAGTATTAGTTCTATTAATATTATTCCTCAGAGTAATTGTAATAGTAATGGGAAAATGATCACTGTTGTACATTTTATCTAGTATGTCCCATGAAGTCAGATGTAACATAGAGGGAGAACATAGGGAAATATCAATGTGTGTAAAAGTTCCGTGTGTTGATAGATGAGTTGGGCTACCATCATTCAAAAGGCACAGCTCCGAAGAGATTATTGCACGCTCCAAAGTATTACCCCTAGGGTTGTTGTTTGCCGATCCCCAAGCTACATTCCAAGAATTTAAATCCCCAATGATATACTTGGGAGTTGTTATAGAATCAAACATGTGAGTGAGTTCAATTTTGGAGAAAGATTGGTATGGTGGTATATATAAAGAAACTACAGTAAATTTAATATCCAGTTGGATTTCAATCGCCAATACTTGTAATGTGGAGTTAATATGGATTTGCTTATGAGGGATATTGTCCCTTACCAGAACACCTATACCCTGTTTAGATGTAGTATTCCATGGACAGTTGTAAAAATAGGCAGCGTAGCCCTTAGGAGGTATTGGGTTAAAGTTGTATTTGCAATGAGTTTCCTGAATTGATACTAAAGATGGTTTGTGCTCCTTAATCAATAGCTGTAGCTCACTGAAATTGTTTATGAAACCTTTAATGTTCCATTGTAATATCTTAAAGTTAGCCATGATCAAAATTCTAAATGATTTATAAACTTAAGTTTACAATTAATAGACAGAGTAGAGCACAATGCCATGATGCCGAATTAAGTTTAGCCATCAGAAACAGCATCCATTTCAGATGCTGGTATAAAATAACTATCCGCTGACATCAACTCCTGGGTTAATTGACCAACAGGAGATAAGTTAACGGAAGGTGGGTTATTATTTGCAATTTCCTTTATTGTTGAAGTGCTTGTTTGTTGTTCCATTTGATTTTCCGTAGTGTTTGATACGTTTGTAAGTGTTTGAAATTGATTTGTAGAGACAGTTGATTTGTTTAAATTTTCTTCTTTTGTAACATTAATTGTTTGAGGTATTGTCAGATTTATTTTCTTAGTAGATTTGTTTTTTAATTGTTTGCTTTTAGTAAGTTTAGGTTTTTCTAGTGCTTTTGACGTTGAAGCCACCAAACAAACTTCATCAGATGAAGAACTGGATGATGATTTCCGGCGAGGAATTTTTTCGTTAGTTTTTTTTGTTTTAGGTGATATTGCAGATCTTTTCTGTAGTGGTTTAACGGGAAGATTCTCCAAAATATCATTTCCCTTTGCAACTTCGGAATATGATTGGTTTTCATTCTGTTGAGATGTTTTTGTTGTCATAGTTTCGTATTTACGTTTTGCAGCCCCAAAAGAACATTTGTCGATAGTTTTTATTTTAATAATTTCCTTTTGTTGAATATACCGGGGACAGTTTCTATCAGAAGCTGGATGCTCATCGTTACAGTTGGCACATTGTAATCGAGTACATGGAACAGGGTTATGAGGTGGAAAATTGCATCTCTCGCATGAAGCCTGATTGTTACATTTATTTTTTGTATGTCCTAGGAGCTGGCAATTTTTGCAGCGCATAGGGTTAGGAAAGTAAGGTTTGACTCTGACTTTGTACCAGGCCACATCAATTATTTGAGGTAAATTATAAAGGTTGAAAGTTATAACCATATGTCCGCTACATTTTTGTGTTTTATCATCTGCGGTAATCATGTACTTGTATACCGAATGTACACCTTGAGATTTCAGTTCTTTTACAATTTCATCTTCAGAAACATCAATAAGACATGGCGCAAAAATAACACCCTTTATGTAGTTTAATGTGTCATGTAATTTTACTGTTATAGAGCACACGTTTGATAACATTGTAGCTTTTAAAAACTTATCGGCAATTACTTGATTTCGTACTAAAACCAAAAGGTTTCCATCTCTAAGTTGACTAATGGAATCAATGAGTGTGGAAATTGCATGTAAACCTTTATGAATGATAAAGGGACTTAATGTTTTTAATTCATTTTTTGGCGATGTGATAAGCAAATATTTTGGATCACTTGGTATACATGTTCTTAATGGAGGAAGTTGAGGAAAGTTTCTGTTGCCGGGTTGATCAATAAAATCACCTAAAATGGCGAATCTATTGTTCGATTTAACTGGTGGCCCAGGGGCCATTTTGATTTTACGGCGTCACTTGAACCTTTGTTTTTTTGTTTTTCTCTATTAAACAATCAGGAATTTATATTTAATAACAAACGAATGTGATCAAAGCAAAATCAAAATAACCGTTAACCGTTATAAAACAACAACTGATTCTATGAAAGCGCAGTCAAAAAATAAACGTCCATTCACAACGAGTGATAATCGATGACTGTTACTTTATAAATTGAATGTATTTAACTCAACTATTTTAACAATTAGAAACTGGGAATTATTTCCTTGTGAAGGTTACTTTATATTAAACATTTTTTCATTTTTCGAATTTATTCTGTTTGTTTGAAAAAAAAGTATGTTAACACAAACTAAGTGCAGAGTGGAGCAGAAGGCGCTTCGAAATATGGTCCCAAAAAATAATTGAAAATTGACCCCAAATGTGGGGCTTTTTACATCAAAAAATTAAAAATAACCCTAAAAATCCTAAATTTAGGGTAATTTTTCATTATAAAAAAATCACCTTAAAATTTATAATGATTTTTAACTTTCATCAAAAAAAAAAAAAAAAAAAAAAAAACAAAGAAAGTTATAGGTATGTATTAAAAATTTTGGGTTCATATGCCCGAAACTTAAAATACCATTTAAAAATACGAATAACTGTACACCCAGCTGGCATTTTGAATTAAAATCTAATCATTTAGGAATCAGCAAATACCCGAATATGAGATAATTTTTCAAACATGAATTTTACTATCGTTGTGAGAAAATGGTACCCTACCGATGAATCACCTGAAATAATAATTTGTGATACAATTTTCTTATTCCTTTTTGATCATTTTAATTTTAGTTTTTCTAATCATTATTGATTCATTTTTGTCTAATTTTTAAATCGTAAATTAGTTTCTGATTATATTTCATATTATTTTTTATTGTCATGTTGTTTAATTTTTCTCCGATAAAATCCTCACCATTATGGCTTTTGAACCAAACAAAAGTAATTGGTTATTCGTAAAGAAGAGAAGAAAAAATTTGCACTAACATTTATGTTCATAAGCTGTCAATAATTTTTGGGATTCTTTTTTAGCCAAGCTTTTTATTTGTTTGGCTGACATGAAAGTTTCTATTTTTTTCCATTTGGCAAAAACAAAAATTCAAAATATTTAAAAATCATTATTAAAACATATAACTGAATCATATATGAATCCTTTTTCAATCACTCAAGTGATAAATCATTTTTTAATCATCAAAACTGATCTGAAAAGAATCATTTTTATAAAAAATAATCAGCCAAATGGTAGCTGGGCAGTTTTGGTTTTAAAAATCGATACTATAACGAACACTGGCTTTGCTTACTAAGCTTCACTTTATAGCTCGCCTTCAAACGGGCGCAAGGATTTTCTTTTCTATGGTATAACGAGCACTTTCTTCGCTCCGTATGCAAAGATTTTTTTCCTCTATGGTATCACAAACACCGGCTAAGGTAACTAAAGCAACTCTGCATAACCGGCAAGGATTTTCTCCACGGTATAAGAATTCGGGGTTTTGATACTATCCCTAGAAACTTTTTCATACAATTTTAAAAAATTTGAGTAATCATTTTTGGGGCAATTTTTCATTTTTTATTAGTAAATAAACAAAATAGCCTTTTAAAGGCCTGCTTAAATTTTTTTTTGATATGAGTATGGAATGAAGAATGGATTGTATATCCAAAAGGAGGATGAATTCTTCTTTTTCCTGATGGGTTGTGTAGGCTATGTTATGTTATGTGTTGAGGTTTTTTTTTAAATATTTTTCACAAAATTCTATTATTAAAAACCGATATTTTTGTTCACTGTTATGTTTTGTTTGACCATCAAAAGTACTTCTTCAGCAGCTTTGGATTTTATTTTACTTCTTCTGCCTATTGAGCAGTATGTGATGAGAATTGGGACTATAAGGAATTGTCGCTTGCGAATCTTGGATGAAATTTGCAAAAGTGATTATTGCACGGACCCGACCGGGTTTACAGATTACGTGGGAACTAGGGTCAACATTAAGAATTTACCTACTACCGTCTAGGGAGAGCTGGTCAAATCAGGGAAGACTGTATAAGGATATGCTATTTTTACTGATGGAGGTTCTTGGGATTTTAAATAGCGAAGAATTGATAAGGGGTAGAAGTTTATTATGAATGTGGGTAGCAAGGTGACTCTTAGGGCCTTGATGGCCTGTTTTGTGAGGGAAATCTTAGGGGAGTATGTTGTGATGTTGTTTTCGCTTAGGGCACCCAACTATGTCGTAAATTCTTCCAAGTATCTTCAGTCCTATGTCAAATTCCAATTGATCTTTCTTTCGTTACATTTATTATGACAAAAAATTTTCATTTGAAGGCCCCATGTTACCTGTACCTTAATGGTTGTCTCCCTAAAAACAATTGTATGGTTTAAAAATGTTTATTTTACAATTAATTTAATTAGTTTAAAATTTAAAAACTTTGAAAATATCTAACTTTGGTAAAGTATCTTAAGAACTCTGCACACCATATACTAATTTTTTTAAAAGCTCTTAAAGCTACAGCCATGTCACAGAGTACAATTCCGTTTAGAACCGAAGAAAACATATTTGCTTATTGATAGAAAGTGTATTTCGTTCATAAAAACAAAAATGGTTTCATTCCGAACATTTTTTTCGTAATTTTCTGAACCACAAAAATACGAAATGAATTCCATTTCCGAACGGAATTGTACTCTGTGACATGGCTACTAGTTGATTGTATTATTTAATTTCTGCATTCACACGATTTTGGAAGATTGGGTGGGAACAATTTTAAGAAAATTAGGAATTTAACCAAGAGTCTGTTCGTAAATACATCATCACTATGCACCATACGATCATCATCTTTTATAGCTGAAGGCATTTATCCACTATGTAATTGACACCTGTTTACGTGGAATCCGCTGTTGCAAAACATTTAAGGACATTTAGGCCCTAAATTTGTAAAACGCAATGCAATGCCAAAAATAACATTGAAAGCAAAAACAATGTCAGAAATGTTTCAAAATTTTGTTGTTGCTTTCTACAGAAATACATACATATTGCGTTTTAAAATTATCAACGCCACAAGATATGCAGCATTTAAAATTTAAACATTTTTATAGAAAACAACAACAAAATTATGAAATATTTTCGATTTTGTTTTTGCTTTCAATATAATTTTTGGCGTTGCGTTTGCGTTTAAACATTTAGGGCCTTAAATTTTCATTTGCAACGCAGTGATTCATTTACGAAGTTATATAGACACTTAACACATTAAACGAAAAAATCCAAAAATTAGTTGTCAACATTTAACTTTTTTTCCACAATTTTTATTTATTTAATAAACTTTATTAGAAAAAAAAGAAAAGAATTCATTCGCACATCGGAAAAGGCTATTATTACAATGTTATTAGTAAAATGTTAAATGCTGTTTGATATAGGAAGTTAGGTCCAGTGATGCCAACTTTTTGAGAGCAAAAAGCACTTTAAAATTAAAAAAGCACTAAAAATCACTATTTCGAGCAAAAAAAAGCGTAAAAAAACACTAAGCCATTTTTACAATTTAATTAAACACAAAACAAGTTGCATTCGGCTGTGCCGAACATTATCCTATACCTCCAGAATTTAAAAAAAGGCGACGGCGTTGATGGGCCCTATTATCAATTAAGATGGAATAATTAAATATATATACATTTGTTAATAAACATTTTTAAATATATTATTATTATTATGTTCAATAAAAATAATATCATCCAAATCATTTGGAGTTTAAATTGGCCATAAAACAGGTTTAAAGTAAAACTGTGCGAGCTCGATTTTCGTAACTCGAAAAAATCTGGCCTGTTGCAATTACCAAAAATTTGCAATGATCGACCATTGTTTATAAAACTTAAGGACAGCATATACATATTTCAATAAACATACTTCTATCTTATCGTTTAAATAAATCTAAGTTGAAATCGTGGAAAGTTTAGTAAAACAACTTTTAACATATGTAAGCTTCTGAATAAAGAACACACATAAGGTGTAACATAGAAAAAACATGTATGTTTACATTCTGATACATAGTCAAACCTTTTTTCAATAGCACTAGAGTAGAAGTGCACAACACATGGAAAACTAATGGTGTTTTCTTTTCTACAAAAAATGTGACATTTTATTTAAAAAAAAGCAATTTGGAGTCTGTTTCTTAAACATTTTTTACCCGAAAAGGGTGGCTTGTTTTATTCTAAAAAACTCACTCTATTTTGAAAGCAAAATTTTTATGAAACGGACACCAAATTGCATTTTTTTAAATAAAATGTCACATTTTTTTGTAGAAAAGAAAACACCATTAAGCGCATGAAAAATGGCAGGTTACACAACGCTCGTTATAAAAGTATTTTCTGTCAGCTGTTTTTAAAGTCTTTGCGTTTTTTTGTACGGTTTCCGATTGCACGTTTTTAGCAATACCTAATATTTTCCAAGCCATATTCTATTTTTGAAACAGTAAAAAAACAGTGTCTACAAAATGTTTACCGAAATACATAATTTTTATAAGATTACTAAACATTTTGTCAACGCTAAAAAATGCAACGTTTCGTAAAATTTCCAAATTGCTAGGAAGTCAGCTCTAACCTCGTAAATAAAGTTTTTTGTTAAACGAATGTAACTTTCTTTTATCAATTTTTTATCATTTGGAATTTTAAAATCTTTACAAGCCTTCTCAAAATTATACCTTAAATAGCAAAGTTTAACTAAGGCCCTAAATTTGTAAAACGCAAACGCAACGCCAAAAATTATATTGAAAGCAAAAACAAAATCGAAAATATTTCATAATTTTGTTGTTGTTTTCTATAGAAAAGTATATTGAATTTTTAAATTTTAAACGCTGCATATCTTGTGGCGTTGATAATTTTAAAACGCAATATGTATTCCTATAGAAAGCAACAGCAAATTTTGACAAATTTTTGAAATTGTTTTTGCTTTCAATGTTATTTTAAACATTGCGTTGCGTTTTACAAATTTAGGGCCTAAATCATCCTCTATATAATCGTAGTTTAAAAAAAATGGTAGAAAAAAGTATTATTATTTATTTATTTAGAAAAATTAATAATTATTATTAAATTATAATAATTAATAAAGTAAAGGAGTTCTAGCAACTGAGGCTCTCGACTCTATGTTGGTATGTATATACATTTTAAATAAGGTTTTGTAAACCATTTGTTGTTACAAATTTGTAGATTAATTTAATATTTTTATCACACGTGTGTCTAAGTAGACCAGTTGGTGTATTCGTTCCGAAAATGCGGGTTCTGGATGAATTGTATGTAGGGCATACGTCAAGAATATGGGCCATGTTGAGGTGTGTGTTACAGGTGGAACATACTGAAGCTTGAGTTCTTTCGAAAATATGTTGATGGGAAATTTTGCAATGACTAATTCTAAGGCGTACAAATAAAATAGTTTCATTTCTGGAGCAGTTTTTGGGATACAATGGTTTGTCTCCCGTTGGGTTGATGTGCTTATAATTGTGCTGGTACTCGGACCATTTTTGTGCCTTTGTTGTCGTCAAAAAGGTATTGATGGTATTAAAGATATCCCGGGTTTCCATAGTCGAGTATTTTATCAAAGGTCGCAGTTTAGCTTCTTCGGCGGCAGAGTCAGCGTGTTCGTTTCCTATAATGCCAACATGGGAAGGCACCCACATAACTTTGATGTTATTCAAATTTTGATTGCAGATATTTCTTATTTGGTTGATTATCGGTGATTCGTACCAAGAGTTTTTGACGGCAAGAATTGCTGAGAGACTGTCGGAGCAGATTATAAACTTGGAACTATTTTTTGTCGCGTACTGTGCTGCAACTAGGATGGCCAATGCCTCCGCTGTGAAATTGGAGCAGTACTCGTCGATGAAACCGGTGTTTATGAGGCTGCCCTCGTGGGTAACAACAGCAAAGGTAGTGTAGTTTGTTGATTTGGATCCATCAGTGTAGAGAAAATTCCAGCTATTTGCAGAAAAACTCTCGGTGATAGCTTTGAACATGGCTTTGTATATGTGGGAGGAGGTAGTGGCCTTAGGCAAGTCTGCCAAGGATAAAATAAATGAATGTTCATTTGTCAGCCAAGGAGGTTCTTCATAATGGGTCATTAGTGAAGGACGAAGCTGTAAGTTTAGTTTTTTTGAGAAATCTATGCACCGTCGGATGGAAGATTGAAGTCTAGGTATTCTAGTTCCATTTATAGTTTTTTTAACCTCTTCAAATAACATTTTATTCCGGCAATTGAAAAGTTTGGGAATAAGTTTCCACGTTAGATATTTAGTTCGATCGATGATAGAAGGCATACCAGCTTCTGCTAAAAGAGTTTTTGTGGGGCTGGTTGGAAAAGCTCCGATGCTTCGACGCACTGCCGCATGGTAAGGTGCTTGTATTAATTTGAGATGCGAGTATGCGCACCATCCATATATAGGAAGTGCGTAATCTATTTTTGAGAGCATAATTGACTGCGTTATGTTTATCATAGTGGAAATATGAATTTTAAAGTTTTTAGATGTTAAATATTTTATAATATTTAATCTTGAGTTTAGTGTTTTACGCAGTTGTAGACAGTGTTCCTTAAATGTAAAGCCTTTGTCGAAAACTATACCAAGGATTCGTAAGTTATTAACGCGTTTAATTTTTACGTTACTGTACTCGATGTCAGAGAACGTGCAGTTGTGTTTTTTGCAGATGTGCAGAATATTGCATTTTTCAATAGAGAGCTTAGCTCCAGACTTTAAACACCATTCATCTATTTTTTTTAAAGTATCTTCGAAGATCTTCTTAACTTTGTTGTTGTCGTTAAGTTTTGTAAAAATAACTGCATCATCAGCATAAATTGTGTGTTCTATGTGTTTTTGAGCAGATAAGATTTTACTAAATTCGTTAAACGATATAATAAATAAAATCACAGACAATGGTGATCCTTGAGGGATGCCGTTGTTTAGTGGTGAAGTTTTAGAAAGACTCCCATTGATTCTAACTTTAAATTTACGGTTGCATAAAAAGTTTTTGATTGTTAAAAACATGTTTTTTCCTATTTTCCATTCATCTAGTTGCTTCAAAATAATGTGAACGCCAATTCTATCAAAAGCTTTTTCAAAGTCAGTGGATAAGATAGAGACATGGTTTTTGCTCGACAGAGCTTTAGCTATGAAATGTTGGAGGTAAAGAAGGACATCATCTGTACCTTTCTTCTTCATAAATGCAACTTGATTAGGTGTTAGAAAATTATTTGATTGAATAAACCACATTAATCTTCTAGCGATAATTTTTTCGAAAATTTTGCTGACACAAGAAAGCAGAGAAATCGGTCTGTATCCAGAAACAGTGTGGTGATCTTTATTAGGCTTTGGGATTGGGATAACAATTGCAGTTTTCCATGCTTGCGGGAAAACATTGGACGTGAGTATATTGTTGTATACTGAAAGCATATGTCTTTTAGCTGTCAGACATAGATTTTTTAGCATTGCATATGAAATACGGTCTTCACCAGGGGTTTTACCCGTTGCTGAATGCATGGCGTCCTCTAATTCGGAGATGCTGATGGGATTTTCAATTTTTTTTGCATGTTTATTGTAGTTTTGGTGGCTGTAAAAATGGTATGTAGAACTTGCTTTGTTATCACGAAAAAAAGGAGAGAAGTTCCTATCATCTGATTGTTCAGACCAATGTGTTGCAAAAACATTTGAAATTTCCACTGAATTTTTTTTGCACCTGTTAGACGTTTAATATCATTCCAAATTCGTTGTGAGGACGAGTTGGGGCTAATGTTTGAAGTGAACTCTTGTAAACATGCGGCTTTACTTTCTTTAACAGCTCTTCTAAATAAAGCGTTATATTTTTTATATTGAACTAGATTATAATCGCTTCTAACCCTTTTAAAATTGTGCCAAAGTCTTTGTTTTTGCTTACGTAATGCGTCAAGCTTGGAGTTCCACCAAACTATTTGGCGCTTAAAGCATTTATCACGAGTTTGGGGAATACTAACGTTGGCTGCTGACCTAATGCATTTGATCAAAACAGCAGCTTGCTGATTGAGGTTTTCGGTAAATTTGGCTTTTGTCAGGTTTTCCTTGCATTTTTCATTAAATAAAGGCCAGTTGGCCCGATCTGTTTTAAATTTCGGTGTAAAGTTTTTTTTTGTATGGGACAAACTTTTCTCCACTGTTATTAAGATGGGATAGTGGTCGCTACCATAAAGGCTAGATAGAGTTTTCCAGGAACACATAGGCGCTAGTTGGGGGGAGCAAAACGTGATATCGATATGGGAAAAGGTATTATGCGTGGAGAAATGGGTAGGAGATCCATTGTTTAAAACAATGAGGTCTTCATTAAGTATAAAATTTTCGATTACTGCGCCACGAGGGTTCGAGTTCAATGAACCCCAAATTGGGCTTCGGGAGTTGAAATCACCTGTGATTAAAAACGGGTAGGTTAGACTGTTTATTATTGTTCTTAAGCTCCTTTCGGAAAAATTTTGTTGGGGTGGAATATATGTGCACGCTACACTGAGTTTTATACCTATGTTAGTTTGGATAGCAATGGTTGATATGTCACTATTGGTATATATAAGACTATGTGGTATGGTTTTTTTGACGAGGATGCCAATTCCTTGCTTAGTTGATGTGTTTTCAGCTAAGTTATGGAAGTAGCCGTTGTATTGTTTCGGAAAGATTATATTATTCTGATTTACTGGTATGTGAGTTTCTTGAATGGAAATAATGTCCGGATTAAATTCGTTAATAATAAGTTGTAGTTCGTGGTAATTATTTTTAAGACCGTTCAAGTTCCACTGTATTATTGTTAAATCCATGTTTATTAATTAGTGAATAAATTATTCTTCATCTAAGAACATTATTTCTTCTTGTTCATTGTAAGAAGAGCTGTGGTATGTTTGTCGCTTAGGTAAAGCATTTGTTTGTGTGATGTTAATTTAATCTTTATTTTTTGTTGATTTTGTTATTGTTGATGTTATTTGATTTGTTGTTGGTAGCTTAGTCATTGATCGAGTTAGCATTGTGGGCAATGTTTTTGCATTTTTGCTTGTTGTAGGTTTAGTTGTTTTTATATCCTGAGTGCACTTCTTTGCAGTGTCAGAAGTAATGTTGTTGTTGAAATGTGTAATTTCAGGTTTGTTATTTTTTTCATCGAGAGTTATTTTTGTTTCAATTATTGATTTTTTATTTTGTACACTTAAAGTGTTTTGTTTTGTAAAATTTATGCTATGACTTGTAGAGCTATTTATGTTTTTGTTGGTAAGCGTATCGGAGAACGATTGAGCTAACGGAGGTATTGTTGTTTGTGCTTCATATTTGTCTTTCGCTGCTTTTAATGTACACTTCTCTTTTGTCTTGATTTTTAAAATTTCTTTGTGCTGCTGAAAAACTTTACATTCCTTGGAGTTTGATGTATGGGGTTCGGAACAGTTTATACAAAAAGTTCTCGTACATTCGGTGGGTATATGTGGAGGTAAGGCACATGTTTCACACAAAGGACTGTTTTTACACCATTTTTTAGTATGACCCAGTCTCTGGCAGGATTTACAGCGCATGGGATTGGGGTAATAAGGTCTTACTTTAACTTTATGCCATGAGATATCAAGCTTTTCGGGAGTAGAGTAGCGATCAAATGTTAGCAAAAGTACACCACATGGAGCTAGCTTTTCTTCAGGGTTTTTTTTTTGGTATTTATAGACTTCAACAACTCCTTGTAAAAAGCACTAAAGGCACTAACGAAAAATTGAAAAAGCACCAAGTTAGTGCTTTTTTTTAGTTTGGCACTATGGATAAAATTTTGGCGTTTTGAGGCATCATAAAGCACTATAAATAGTGCCAAAAGCACTAAGTTGGCATCACTGGTTAGGTCGGTAGGACGGTAGAAAGGTCCATTGCGATGCCTTGTATAGATGTAGATATATAAAGATGGAAAGCAGGTGAAATAAATAGCGAAAACAGAAGACAGATAATGAAAGAAAGTATCGGATCAAACCCGAGAGAAATCCTACTCAACCCAAATTTGACCTTCGTGCGGCCGCACCCAATCTCCTGTCGGGCAGCTAGGCCAACCCCACTACGAATCCCATCAGATTATCGAGTCCACAGCCCGAGACATCCCATAATTCACCCAGGAATCTAGTGCCCAGCCACATCAGCCTGCTGCCCTGTAGCCTGGGACAGTGGCACACCTCACAAAACCCGCACATATCCGACAGGACAGATCCCATTCTCATCGCCATCCTGCCTATCATACAGTGGTCTTAGCGCAGGCCATACTTCTGCCCAGCAGCGACACCGAATCTGACTTCCTAAGCACCGGCCACAGCGTCCGCGATACCCGACAGTCCGTTGGGTTCCGTAGGCCCGATTGGTCGCGCCTAGAATCCATTCCCTGATTCTTCCAAAATAGAAGCATATTGGAGGCCTAACCGCCTCTACACAGTTAGGATTCTCCAACCTAACTACCAAACACAGCATCCATACGTAAGAATGGGTCTAACCGCCAAGGTGTAGAGCCATCCCATTATTGACGGCCGGAGACCCCAGCTCCTACCTATCGATGATCTGCAAGCATAGTAGGCATTGAGACCTCTCTTAAGTCTCTTCTGAGTATTCCATCCCCATGACAGCTTGCTGTCCAGAAAAACTCATAGATACTTAGCACTATCAGATAGTCTAAGCTCTACTCCTCCCAGTACCGGTAGCCCAATATTCTCTACCCTGTATCTCCTAGTAAAACACAAATTTTTAAATTTTGTTTTTAATGTTAGTTAAGCGAACGAGTCTTGCACTCGTGTTCTAAAAAAAAGGATGTTAGAATCGAAAAAATAGCCAAATCGCTGTTGTTCTCACGTGATGCGATTACATACATGAACCTTTTCACTTTTATATATATACATACATAGATAATGTAAATATTAACTTATATGCTTAAGCTTTTATAAACCTAATACATATACAACTATTAAGTCCTTACTTACAACTACACCAAATTGCATTTTTATTTTAAGAAATATAAAAAACACTGTACATTGCATTCATTATTTGTTCTAATTTTTGTGCATTTGTTAATAGTGTTGTGCTCATAGTTTTATAAACAAAGAAAACAAATTGAACATATCAAAAAAATTTTTTTTACTAATATTCGAAAAAAAACCAAATACCCAAAAAAGTACAAGCCACTTCTAACTCAGTCTCATTATTGTTGTTGTCGTTTAGGTCTAAAGCCACAAACAAAATACATAGATACCACAAAAAATTAATTTCAACATAAAAGTTTATATTGAAAATTGTACTATAAATTACAAAAAACAAAAAAAAAAAAAAAAAATGTTACGTTCATTTGTTGAATCTACAACTCGTTTTTGCACACATAATAATAAAAATATATTCAAAGCTCAATTAAACTCTTGCTCGTTGTCGTACAAACATGATTTGACATCACAAAACAATAATAATGATACTGATGATGGAGTTGGTAATGGTGTTAGTGGTATCATACAACATCGGCAACTGGAATTGGACAAGGTTAGCATTAAATTAATTTTGATTAAGTTGATTTCTGGAAAAGATTTTTATGAATAAAAAAGTTTACATCTTTTATAACTTTCTCTTGTAGATCGATGAGGAAGTGGCACATTTGTTGGCTCTTAAAGCCAAATTGGGCGATGAACCTCAACAAAATCAAAAATTTACTTTGAAGACACCCAAGGGTACACGCGACTATGCTCCACAGCAAATGATGTTGCGGCAAAATGTGTTGGACAAAATCATAGGTGTATTTAAGAAACATGGTGGTGAAGCTATTGACACTCCAGTTTTTGAACTAAAGGTAAGTTTGTGTTTTTTAATTTGATTTCTTTATTTCTAATTGCGTTTTGTTGTTTAGGAAGTTTTAACTGGCAAATATGGTGAAGATTCCAAATTGATTTATGATCTTAAAGATCAAGGTGGTGAAATACTTTCAATGCGATATGATCTAACAGTTCCGTTGGCCAGATATTTAGCCATGAATAAGATATCAAGCATTAAACGTTATCACATTGCCAAAGTTTATCGTCGAGATAATCCAGCAATGACACGCGGTCGTTATAGGGAGTTTTATCAGTGTGTAAGTATGGATTTTTACACTTTTTACTAAATGAATTCTATAGTTATATATTTTTATAACTTTGAGTTTTTGTCTGAAAACTAGTCATCAAATAAACTATTTACATAATTAAAGCTATTCAGATAAACATAATTACTGATTTCGATTTTGTATTCTTTTGCCCAATGTCCAAATATGCGAGATATTCCATTACCTTTTTCTTAAAATGTTCATAAATAGAATAAGCTTTAAAAACGCGCATTGTATTGACAAAGTTGATAACACTGTGTCACAAATTTTCAACAAAGTCGTGACCAATGAATCTGACACCTAGTCTTTATGTAAAATTGTCCGCTAAATCCGAATATGCAAAATAACCGTTATTTGTGTTTTTAAAAAAGATCATGTGTCTTAAATGCAAATATCTTCAAAAATATTAACCGTATTAGGTATTTCTTTCTTTTTAGTGAAAGGTAATAAAATTTATTAAATGACCATGGGTCGTTTGTGAAGATTATTCAAGAAATGACAGAGTTACAGTGGACAAAAGTTTAAACTTCATGAAAAATTTGATGATTTTTGCAATTTTGCTCTTTTCAAGTTATTTTTAGCTGGCCAGTTTAAAATCACAACCATGAAAAAAACTCACAAAAACTGCATTTCAGAACATGCCTGAATATTTAGAAAAGTTTCAATAAGAATTGAATTATAATTAACAGCCATGTTGTGAAAGCCGAATTGGAGTGAAATTGAAATCAAGCAAATTTCGAGATTTGTGCTGTGTTTAAAGTAAAATATCCCCTTTTATAAACCTAGAACTAATTTTGAAACCAGGAAAATCTACGTTAACTATTCAAATTCTTGTATTTAAAATCTTTATCGAATTTAATTTTACGTGATTTATGGGTCGTTTACGAATGACGCGAAATCAATGTTAAAATATAAAATAAAAAACAAAATTTGTACATGTTCACATGAGCGGGGTTGCCTAATTTCGCTGCTGTCAACTCAACTTCAGTTGTATTGTTATTCGTAATCGACCCATTAGCCCTGCTAGCGTTTGGAAGATCGTTTTTTCCAATATCATCGAAATGAGTATTTTTTGAGTACTTTTGGTGATTAAAAACTGATAAAGCACTTGCCCATTATAATCTACACAAAAATTACTCGCTCTTGTGATTTAAAGGTGCTTGATTTAAAATTCAATAACAAAAACTATTATAATTTTTAGGATTTTGATATTGCCGGTTCTTACGATCCTATGTTGCCCGATGCCGAATGCGTGAAAATTGTTTCTGAAGTCTTGAATACTTTAGATATCGGTGATTATGTGATTAAACTAAATCACAGACAACTGTTGGATGGCATGTTCGAGGCCTGTGGTGTACCAGCCGATAAATTCCGTTCAATTTGCTCTGCCGTAGATAAGCTGGATAAAGTAATTATAAAAATTAAAAAAATAAGTAAAATTTTAAAAATAACTTAATATTTTCTTTATAAACACAGTCACCTTGGTCCGAAGTGCGTCGTGAAATGATCGATGAAAAAGGTTTGGATGCGTCTGCTGCCGATCAAATTGGTGAATATGTTCAATTAAGTGGCGGATCTGATTTAGTGGAAAAACTTCTGGCTGATCCTAAATTAAAAGCTGTCAGTGCTGCTCTTAAAGGTCTAGGGGGCATGCAACTTTTACTTAAATACTGCAAAGCAATGGGTCTTTCAAATAAAATTTGTTTTGATTTGAGCTTGGCTCGTGGCTTGGACTATTATACGGGCGTCATTTATGAATGTGTACTAAAGGCTGAACCAAAAATTCTATCCAATGGTGCTGCTGAAGAACAGGGTACCGTAGGCTCAGTAGCTGGTGGAGGTCGTTATGACAATTTAGTAGGCATGTTTGATTCCAAAGGCAAACAAGTACCCTGTGTGGGAGTTTCTATTGGAGTGGAACGTATATTCTCAGTCCTAGAAGCTAAAGTAGCAGCTGCCGGCATCAAGCAACGTACCAACGATATTGAGGTCTATGTAGCTTCTTGTCACAAAGGTTTGCATGAAAAACGTTTAGGCATTTTAAATGATTTATGGAATCAAGGTATTAAGGTAAGCTTAAATATTCATCTTTTCTTATAAACAAAGCAAACTTGATAATTATTTCTTTCCAGGCTGAACATTCTTACAAATTGAATCCAAAACTTTTGGCACAACTCCAACACTGCGAAGAACAACAAATTCCATTGGCCGTTGTGTTTGGTGATTCTGAATTGGAAAAGGGTCTTGTTAAGCTACGTGAAGTAAGCTCTCGTAAAGAAGAGGACATTCCATTGGAAAGTTTAGCTGATGAAATTAAAAAGAGATTAAGAAATTAATTTATTTGAAAAAATACTTAATGCAACCCCGAATTTTTAAAAGTAATGACTTAATTTATTTTGCTTTAAATGTATTTATTATGGCATCTCTTGGAAGACATGGCTGGCTGGCAGATGAAGGAGTTGTGTGGAGCCTTTGAAAACCTTAAGAATTTTTTTTTTAATAATCACTTACCAAACCAGAATCAATATTAAAAATAAATTTATAATTTAAAAAATTAATTTTGATGGTGTTTTCTTTTTATTTGAAATGTTAACTAACTCTGAAGTCCTTTAAACTTTTTAACTTTAAAATAGCTGAATAGGTCGATGAGTAATAGCAAACACAAATTTCACACATGCTACAAATTGGCATATAGAAATGTTCATACATACATATACAAATTAAATTATTTTCATCTACAATTTTCAAACTTGTATGTTCAAGTATATTTTGAAAATTTTAATTGAGGAAAAATTTTCTACAAAATGGTGTTTTCAAGTTTCTTCAATATCAGGTATGCGATTAAAGCATTTTTTAAATCCATTTTCGAATTGTATTCTCAATTTATCCTTCAAAATGCAGTTCAATTAACATATATTTACATACATATCTGTGGCTTGGTGTTTAAATTACCAATATTTTGCTATTGCATTAGGTGTCTCATTTAAGCTAGAACTGCTTTATAATGGTTTGGCTAGCCAATGTCAGTAAGAACTCCTATATAAAAAAAAAACTTAAATTTGAATTTTCTCAAAAGTAAATATTTTGCACCAAGCCACAGATATACACCCTTATTGTAGTTGGCGAATTTAAAATACGCCTGCGACTGTTTGGTAATAGATTAAAGGAAATAAGTTCACGTTCCCTTTTAAATTTATTTTAAATTCGCAACCACCACGATAAGGGTGATAATATAAAACTTAAAGAATAAAGACAGGAAAAAGAGAAGAATGTATTAAATATTATTGGTAAAGATACTGAAAACGATATTATCGGCTTCGAATCGTTTTCCAACACATGCCTGATTTTGTTATACAAACTTAACTATAGTTGTAAATTTTTTTCCAGTTGCAAAATATCGATAAAGACTTTAAGCTTACTATACATTTTTAATAAACAATTATAAGTTTTCCTAAACTTTTTTTTATATTTCTTATAACCTGGAATTTACTTTTTTCTTAGTTTATTGTAGATTTTGTTTGCCATTTAGAACTTATTGTGAACGAAAAATGCCAGACATATTTGTAAATACATTTGTGAATGCTTCAAGGCTTTTGAACCCGCCTAAAAAGCGTGGTAAACCTAGAGGCAGGAAACCTAAAGCTAAAAAGCCTCCAACAACTACGGTAATGTATGATCCTGCACCACAAGCGGTTGTTAGTCAATCACAATTACCGCTACCACCACCCCAATTTTACAACGATTATGTTAACGAATATCATCAACAGCAGATTCCACAGATACCATATCAAATAGCTACACAATATAGTTTAGGATACGAAGATATAGCCGGTATTACCAAGGTGAGTGTTTTTTTTAACAATAAAATGTTAAAGAACGCAGTTGATGTTTTTGTACTGCAGCAGAATATTAGGTCAGATAATTTATTGAAAACAAAAAGTCATTGCTTCGCGGAAAATTAATAAAAATCTATTTATTTTAAATCTCAAGAATTATTACGAATTTTATCATGTGTTGATGTTAAATTATTAATTTTCAATATTACTAATAGATTATATTTTTACAACATCCGTAAGAATATTTTGTAAAGCAAACAATTTTATTTTTTATTACATATGAACTCTTGCTGTTTTACATTTTACCTTTATCTCGCTCTATATTTTCAACTGACCAAATAACAAACGCTTTAATCTTCCATGTGCCGACACAAAAAGTCTGCGGTCTGTTCTTCATTCTTCTCACAGGCTATATAGGCTTGCAACACGATCTCCCGGGGAAATCCTAAGGCCACTAAACGATCAACAGCATGTCTTTCATCTTCGGTTAGAACAATTTCCACTACTTCTTCTCTTGGTTCGGCGCCTCCTCCCTCAGTGGCCTCTACGCCAGCTTCTTCATTTATCATGGCGACAAATTCATCTTGATGTTCACGTATAACGGCTAATAGTGCAGGGTTTGTTTCCTCGATGCGAGCTAGAACACTGCTTAATAATTCGGGACGTTGGCGGATAACGCGGCGCATTTGATTAAATCGTGGATCTTCACGTAAGAAATTAAGGGGATTTGCACCGCCTGCGGGTGCGCCAGCTGCTGGTACCGCTGCAGCCGGCTGTGCAGCTGGTTGTGCAATATTGATCATATCTGGTATATCGGGTATGCCTTCAATTAGATACTCAATAGCGCGGTCAGGGTTGTTAAAACTAGCCATTAAAGCACGTCGTACCTCAGGCTCTGGATAACCCATACTCATTATCTCATGTACCATATCTTCGTTAGCAGCTGCCGTTGGAGAAATGTCCATCACATCTAAAACATTGCCAATTCCTAGTGGCGGTTGAGGAGATCTGCTGTCGGTAGCAGTAGCTGTAGTGGTCGATGATGTTTCTTTTTCCTTTTCTTGGGGTTTCTCTTCAGTCTTTGGTTGGGATGCAGAAGCGGCTGCAATAGTTGCTGATGCTGCTGTACTTTGTTCACTTGATTTCGAGCTTGATGTTGTCGAAGTTGTTGTAGTTTTTGCTACATCAGGTTCGGCAGCTTTTGCCGGTGATTGAGCGGCAGCAGCTGGCGTTGGTGCTGTTGTAGTTGTAGCTGCAGCGGTTGCTGGAATCTTTTTAGCCATTACCACCAAGAACTTTCGCTCATCAATACTATACGTTTTTAAGACATTGTCATTGTCAAGCACACGCCCGGCATAAATCAATTGCTGTAGTTCTGGCTGAACTCCGACTTCGGGCATTTTCTGTAAATGTGCCTTAAGATCCCAAACTGTTTTGGTGTCATCGAATTCCACATAAAATGTTTTCTGGTCGAGTGTTTTGATAGTCAACTTCATGATTTTAGCTTTTGCCTTCTTCTTTTTGATTTTTTTTCCTCGTTTATTATTGCGTTTTTTACTTTTGTAACAACTGTCTCTTTTGAAAAAAAACACTATTTAAATGTAAAAATACACTTTCTTTAGTCTTTCATAAATTAATTTTTGTTCTTTTCGCAAATAAACGATTTTTTCCAATGAATTTTCACAAAAAAAAATGACGGCAGCTTAAAATAGGGACGATGTGTCAGCAATTGTTAAAAACATATGTTTTTGACAATTTTGTTGTTTTGTTGGTCGTTTTTTCGAACATAAACATGCACAAACTTCAAGAGATTACTTAATTTTGCAACACTAGCATGCGGTTATTGATTTTTTTTCTTTTTGCAACAACAAAGTAGCCGGGTAGAAAGTGTTGCGTTTTTAGTGATGAGAACATTGCGAGTTAAGTGACCGGCATTGCCATATAGGAAAAATGAACCATGGTGAATTCGTTACAGTTGCTCACTAACAGAAGTTAAATGTTAAATTACATATTAATGGAAAAATTATTTGTAAATGGTTTATATATATTTTATTTTTATTGTAAAGGCTATGTTAACTTATAGGTGATGTAAGAAATAAAATAAGATGATTAGTTTCGTTTTAATGCAAAAAACATTAGATTTGATAAACAAAATAAATTTAAAATTAAAAAACAAAATTTAGGTTTATAAAACTAATTTTTAATAAACGTTTTATATATCACAAACATTTTTTATGAAAATGGGATTTAATAAATATTCATACCTACACAGAATAAATTGTAAATTTAAATATCAATCGCCTGATGGGGTTTAATATTTGTTTTTTATTCTACTCAAAAATAAAAAAAAAAAAATATAAAAATTTTGAATTATTAAAAATTAAAGTAAAATAATGCAGGAATTTTAGGAATACAAAAAATATACATACATATGCAAATTATAATATGTATTTCTAAAAACATTGCTTAAAATGTTTGTTCAAACAGCAAACACCCCAATTAACAACACAAAATATTTGTACAAACGTCAAATTTTGGCATGTTTGCCAAGCAATTTGTGTGGTTTATTACGCCCTTTAGCAACAGCGGAAATCACGGGATCGAGTTTTCTGAATTTTTTAATAATAAAGTTTAGCAAGGATTTTAGGCAACGAAGCGAATTTCAGAGTTTTCTAAAAATAAAGTTTAGCATCGATTTTAGGAATTAGTTCGCAATGATTATATTATATACATATCGTCAGCTCATTACTGGTTTGACCTACCGACCATTTAAAAAAAAATGAGTTAGGTATGAGGAATATATTTTTTTAATACCCTCTTTCTAAATTTAAATACTGTTTTGCTCTACAAGCCATTGTTTGGCGATTGCAGCAAATTCTTCTTACAAAATAAATTTTACTGTTGCTTTGCTGCATTGCCGTAAGAAAAAAAAGTAGTTAAAGCAAAAGCAAAGTAAAATGACAACAAGAAAATAAATTTGTGAAAAATAGTTTTATAATGGACCCAACCAAGTGTACGGTTTGCTATTATTTGTGTTTTTAGCCTACCTAAGGGAAATGCTTCAAAATTTTACTACAAATGAAAATTAAATATGTTTAATCTTACAGCAACCATTATTATGTCATATATACCAACTTTTACTTATTGTGCCTTTTTGACGGAAGCTCATAGTGGTCGGAGTGGTAACAATATTGCTAGTGCTTAAATTAAAATTTTAAATGAATTAATAAAAGATTGTCCACTTATTAAAACTTTGACATTATGGAGCGATTCTTGCGTACCTCAAAATAAAAATCAAATTAACGCAACCACAATCAAAATGTTCTTTAAACAAAATAATATTGATGCCGTAATACAAAAGTCTTCAAACCCAGAACATTATTTAATTCAAGAAGTGGACTGTGCCCATGGTGTTATTGACCGGTACTTAAAGAATATTGAAATTCATAGTCCTCTTCATTTACTAAATTTGCTTAAAACAATGCCAAATAATAAAACAAAACTTAAAGTTATGGAAATGCTTCCGGAAAATTTTCGCACATACTCGTTGGAAGCAAATAAAATGGACTTTCGAAAAGTCCCTTTTGCTAAAATTAAAGTACTTCTATACAGTTAAAATAATGATTTATGTATATATTGTTACGTTACTGCCTTTCAATAACGTTTTGGTTTATTTCCTTTATAATAAACCGTTTCGAGTTCTTTTATTGCAATTCAAATAAAACAAATAAACACAACACTTTAATGTATAACACTTATTTATTAAGAACTTAGTCACTTAAACAACCGTAATTTATAGCTTTTATTTACAACTCACTATTGTAATCAACACACTTCAAACGTTTATAGTTTTCTCCGCGTGATGCACTCTTAACTTGTCAAAGTCTGAACTAATACTGTTTTTTGATGCTAGTCGCCGCAAGTATTTATACTGTAATTCAGCCATCTAGAACATTCGAAATGTTTCTCGAAGGTTCAAGGCTTTACTTATTCACCACTCTATAGTCAATTATGATTGGTGGCGGCACTTATGTTTACATAATTTCACCACTTATACTAAAGCTTTTTTAACGGTCATTTCTAGTTCCTTCTGCACATTGGGATTGAAGTGTACTAAATTATAACAATTTTTAATAACAATGTAAACTAATAAAATAACTAACAAATACTTAATAACTAAGCCATACAAGATAAATAATAATTACAACTAATTCTTAAACAATAATTACAACTAACTAAAGTTACTTTCGTAACAATATTATAAAACTTCTACCAGAGAGGAAAAATATAAAAATGCAATTTTGGTTAAGTCTGCACCAAAAAATTTTTTGAAAAGTCCTGAGAATTTGTTGACGAATGTTTTGAAAATATCGAAACCATCATTTATTTCCAGCGATAAAAATAGAGACATAAAAGTCTTACTTATATTTCTTTCACGTGTTGATAAAGCTTATTATAAAAATTTACTCAATATTAAGTTTTAAATATTCTTTTTACTTTTGCATTATTTAAGTTGTTTAATTTGTGGCTTTTTATGTAACTTTTCATAACAGAAGAACTGTTTTTTCTGTTTTTGTAAAGTAAAATCAAATAAAAAAACTATAAAAAAAATTCTCAAAAATTACTCAATACACAGCAATAAGTATATGTATGCAGCACAAAAAGCCATTTTTTTAATTTTTTTATTAGAAAAGTGGCGTATGCGGCACAAAACAATATTATTCATTTTCAAAAAAATACTATTAAATTCTAACTTTATTCATGAAAGTGCGCAAAAATTTGTATTTTTCTTCAAAACATATACCGGAAGCAGTGGTAAAAATATAAAAAAATTCTATCGGGTACAATTTGAGAAATCTTCATGTAAACCTTCTTTGTCGTTTTTCTCCACTCCGACTTTTTGGCATATGCGCCAAACCAATTCTGAGCTGACGATATGTACATATGTATGTGCCTATTAGTGGAAGGCCAATGTACGCGGCATGCGGCTGCGGGCGGCGATCAGCTGTTTGGTTTTTCGCTTGAAATTTTTTTGTAAGGCAAATGAAAGCGGCACATTTTAAAGCGGCAAATGTTGAATAAGCTGCTAAAAAATGTTCAATCTATAAAAAAAAACGATTTATTTGAACATAATAAGAATTTACTTATCAAATTGGATTTTTTCACTTCATTTGTAATGTTTTTATACCCACACCACAATAGTGGAGAGGGTATTATGCATTTGTGCTGATGTGTGTAACGCCTTAAAAGATACCGATCGACTTAGAATCACTTTCTGAGTCGAACTAACGATGTCCGTCCGGCTGGCTGGCTGTCCATGTAACCTTGTGCGCAAAGTACAGGTCGCAATTTTGAAGATAATTTGATAAAATTTGGGTCATAGGTTCTTATTGGCACAAGGACCAAGCCTATTGAAAATGGGCTCTCAGAAACCATCAAACCGATTTTAATAAAATTTAAAACATAGATAGATCCATATTTGTACGGATACATAAGCTATGCATTGTTAAGAAAATAGGACCACGAGGGGAGATAGCGGCAATTTCTGCCTCTCAAACCGATTTTAATGAAACTTAAAACATAGATAGATCCATATCTATATGGCCACATAAGCTATACAGTTTTTCAAAAATAGGACCACAAGGGGAGGTAGGGGGAAATTTCTGCCTCTCACAAAATTTCAAATCGATTTGAATGAAGTTTATAAACATAGATAAATCCATATTAATATAGACACATAAGCATGATGTGTTATTAAATTCAGTGGTGTAGGGTATCATATGGTCGGGCTTGACCGACTATTCTTTCTTACTTGTTTAAATTTCTTTTGTTAACCCTCTACTGCATGCAATATGATCCAGCTACAAATTATTTTTTTTTTTTTTAATTATGATTTTAAATGGCAGTATTAAGATATGCTAAAAAAATTTTTTCAGAAAATCATGTCAGTTTTCTGAAAAAAAAATTGCCATATATGGCTTCATATGCACTCCTGTCTGTATCACCCTAAAAATTTATTGCCATATATGGCGTTTCATGCAACAAAGGTAATAGAAAATGAGTATTGCAAAATCTAAAACAGATTGATCTACTTATGCGTGGAATAAGGCAAAGCAATTTCTGTCTTTGTTCAAACAAAGATGGACCCGCATTTAGTACAAGTTATATATGATCGAAATTTGCAATCATTTTGACATAGCTGACGTACTTTCTTCCATTCTGGAAGATGATCTGTAGAATCCAGTCTGACAGCACTTAGTGGAAAGTCTTGGCGGCGACCTTTGTTTTTTGTGTATTTCTTTGGCACGTTACAGGAACTCGGGGTTGAACCACAGGAATTCTTTTCTATTTGCTAGAGTAGTTCGCTTTCGAAACTTAACTGACCAATGGTTCATCATCCCCAGAATCAAATTCGCAACTTACATCCGTTTCAGGTATCACCAGTGAATCCTGCCAAGACTGATTTGCTACTGATTCATTGTCTGACTCAGGTAATTCTGCATCGCTTTCTAACCCATCACAAGGAATCGAATAAAAGCGTTTTGTTGTCATCGCTGATGCCATGGAAAGTGTTGCTATTATGAAAGAAATGAAAACACATATACCGTAATGTTTATCAGTAAATGCATGAGAAGCCAAATATGGCACGACAAAGTTGGACGAATTTTTCTGTGAATGCATGAGAAGCCATATTTGGCTGTTCTAAAAAATGCGTGATTTTACAAGTTCTACAGGCACAATTGAAAACTATTGATATACACACTATTCACAAAGCTATATACTCTACAAAAAAAAAAATATATAAGCATACCAACTTACTTGTAATTAAATAAATATATGTTTTATTTTGTATATTTTCACTGTACGAAGTGACCACGTGTACTTATAAACAAGACTTAGGTTTTCTATGCACCTATGTAAAGAACAGAGAAGAAAACATTCGTCTCATAATCACAAAGGTCTACTTGTGTTTTTCAAACACTATTATTTTTCAAAACTGTTAATTTTTGATGAGAATGTGCATTTGAAATTAAAAAGCCATATATGGCTGCATATGCAGTAGAGGGTTAAATGATTATGTGTGTGTATGGCAACGTCTACTTCACGCGGCTTAAAACAAAAGTTGAAAAAATTCAACTTAATTTCAGTCTTAATTTTTGTGATGTCTTTTTTTTTTTGTATGAACATTTTTGTCAACAATGCTAACATTTTTACAATGGCAGGCGCACGCCGCGTACATTGGCCTTCTACTATATCTAATTAGAAAGAAAACTATCTATAGATCAAAAGCGTTTTCATTTAAAATTGTAAGGAAAAGTGTGGGATTCAATATGTAAGAGGAAATAGGAAGCGTCCGGATTTACTCAAAAGAATATTGAAGAAAACTACATATCGAGCCTTTGGTGCAAGATCGTAGTAACTCAAAATTTGAGCTGGGTATGGAGAAATGATCTTTGGGAAAATATCTATCTAAAGAATAAAAGATTATGGTTCTATCTCTAACTGTTCAAATTTTACAGCTTAAATGTTTTTATTGCCTCTAGCTATTTTCAACCATATTTATATTAATATAAAAAAAATATTTAATATTATTAATAATTTTTCACCTTTTTATACCCACACCACAATAGTGGAGAGGGTATTATGCATTTGTGCTGATGTGTGTAACGCCTTAAAATATTGGTCCTAGACCCACCTTAAAGTATACCGATCGTCTTAGAATCACTTTCTGAGTCGAACTAACGATGTCCGTCCGGCTGGCTGGCTGGCTGGCTGGCTGTCCATGTAACCTTGTGCGCAAAGTACAGGTCGCAATTTTGGAAATAATTTGAGAAAATTTGGGTCATAGGTTCTTATTGACACAAGGACCAAGCCTATTGAAAATGGGCCGAATCGTAGGACCACGAGGGAAGATAGGGAGAAATTTCTTCCTCTAAGAAACTATCAAACCGATTTCAATGAAATTTAAAACATAGATAGAACCTTATCTATATAGACAAAAAATGTATGCATTTTTTAAAAAATAGGACCACGAGGGGAGATAGGGGCAATTTCTGCCTCTCAAACCAATTTTAATGAAATTTAAAACATAGATAGATCCATATCCATAGGGACACATTAGCTATACAGTTTTTAAAAAATAGGACCACAAGGGGAGGCAGGGGGCAATTTCTGCCTCTCACAAACTTTCAAACCGATTTTCATGAAGTTTATAAACAAAGATAAATCTATATGTATATGGACACATAAGCATGATGTGTTTTTAAATAATGTGGTGTAGGGTATCATATGGTCGGGCTTGACCGACTATACCTTCTTACTTGTTTTAATTACAAAACTTTCTTCTTTATTAAAAAACTTGTAAAAAAAATAACTTAAGTAAACGGAACTACTATTAAAAAGATGGCTGAAAACTTCAAATGCATTTTTCTCAGTTCACGATTTTTTGAATTACTACGGTATTGCACCAAAGGCTCGATATGTATATTGATTAACTGCCTGGCGCACGATTAACAACAATTAACAATCGCTTGCATTTTCAACGACAAACAGTTGATTTGCGTGCCACTTAAAATGTTTGGCACGACAAGTCTTATCGATCGACGAACGATAACGTAATAGTTTTTATACAAGTTTGCACTTCATAAACACAGCGTTTACAAATGACAGTAATGGCAAGACAGTACTACTATGTTTCCACTATGAGCAAAACAACTTGTTTTGTGCAAAACGTGTCAAAGTGTTTCCATTATGTAAAACTGCGGCCGTATTCTGTAATTCGCTAAAGGTAAATCTATATTGCTAAAAATCTATAAAATTGATTTTGCGATTTTTGGCTACGAATACAATTCTGTAACGTGCATTGCTAGATATGGCAATGCCAAACAAATTTAATTCGCCAAAATTTTAGCTTTTAATGTCTTTGCTAAAATTTTTAAGTTTTGTATTTTCTAAGGCATTTTAGCGATCGAGATTTAGCTATAGCTAAGCGAATTACAGAATACGACTGCTGGTTTTGGTTTTCGAATTTTCGAAATCAATTTTACATTTATGTTGTAAACAAATATGAAAGCCAATAAAAATATGTGTTGAAAAAAAAAAATATTTTTCTTTAACATGAAATTTTCTTGTTTGTTTTTTAATACACAGTTATACATACATATATGTACGTATATAAAAGCACATAATTTACTACCTTTTTATTATATTATTTTATTATTTTTAAGTGCTTTATACCAAGCAACCGTGAAAAATTTTACAATGTTAGCTGTACCAAAGTTCACTAAAAACAATATCGATGCGTACACAATAATCAAACTAGATATAGTAAAACTCTATGATACTTTTTTGACTTTGACTGCAAAGTATTATGATGTTTAGGAACTCAGCCTATGTTACTTTTTCGAAATTGTCAATCACCAATAATGGATAACCCAGAGTTGTATTCATGATTTTCGACATTTTCACTAACATATGTTCACTTTTCCAATTGTCTTTTCTACCGTCTAGCAAATTTTGCAGACAGTTAAATTGGACAGTGCTTCGACATTTGCAGTAGTTTGAAGTTTTGTTCGCAAAAGAAAGAAAAAAATCTAAATCACAGAACTGGCAAATGTAAACGCCGTGAAAAAATATTATGCGACCGCAAATGTTAAAATCCGTGGTCGTCGACAGAGACATTTTGTTGAAACATTAAATGAAATTATTTCTTGAAACACTGAAACTGATTATTTTTTTATAATTATATTTTTAAAACAACACCACTAACAATATATTGTTTTGTTTTATAAAATATTTTTCACAGAATTCTGTTTTTTTTTTGGGTTTTCTTAAAACTAAAAAGATTTTGGCTAACTATGTTATCAGTTATGTATATTGCCAGGGTATCACACGATTTTATTAAAGCCTCATCCACAAGTTATCGCTCGATCTAGGCTTTCGTATAGAAGAGCGAACAGCTTCCAGAATCCGATCCATATTATCTGGCCTCCATCAGTAAAACGTCGTGGGTTTTTTTGGATCTCCACCAGATAAAACACGTTCAAATGAAATCAAAATACAAAAGTTTTGTATGTCGAATATTTTTTAAGGCACGGAAAAGAACCCCAGCGGAGAAGCAAGGCGCGGCTGACGGCTAGCCGCTCGTCCAATTTTTTTCGACAAGCCGCGCCGCCGCCGATATACTCGGCTGATCGACGGCTCAATTGCTAGCTGATTATTTTTTTTTTATTAAGCCAAAATTGGTTATTCAATTAATTTTTGGTATTTTTTTTAATATTATTTAAGTTAATGAATACTTGCGGAAGTCGGTATTTAGTACCACTGTAACCATATATTCGTTTGAAAAGTTAAAAAAAAGTGTTCCTCATTACAAGTGGTAAAAAAATTGTGTTGTAAAATTAATCAATGAGTCGGAAAATAGAAAGCTGTTTTATGTCAAGCAACTATAGTTTTGCAAAAACCAATACAGAATCGACCAATGATCATACTAGAAGACCCAGTACAGAACCATTATTTTTAATTATTTAATAAGGAAATAAATTATAGATTTTGTTGCATGTACTAGTTCGCAAGCACCGAGGAATTCAAATATCCCTACAGAAATAAAAACATATTTTGATGCACCACAGGAGGAAATTGATTGTTTGGATTGGTGGAAAATAATGAAAAGGTATTTTTCATGAAATTAATTTTTTTACTTTTTGTGTATCATTTATATTTGGTTGAAGATGTTTCCAAAATTGTCCAAATTAGCGGGATTCTGTTTTAGAATTCCTGCTACGTTCGCCTCATCGGACGAGGCATCTGTAGCTGGAGCTTGCACTACTTCCAAGAGAAGCCGTCTCAGTCCATTCACCGTATAAAGACAATTATTCTTCACGACAACAATCATTTAGTTGAGCCAATTCTAAAAAGGAATTAAATTGTCTATTGTTCGACCTTTATTTAAAATTAATATTTATTTATTAAGCTTGAGGCTTAATTTTTTTTATAAAAATATTTGTTTTATATTATCCAAAATTTCGTCACGCTTTTGTGTGACTTCAGGAAAAATTAACGATTAAAATTTTTTCCAAAATTATTTAAAAAATTTTAAATCATTAATTTTTTCTGACGAAGTCACACAAAGTCGTGACGAAATATCGGATTAAATAAAACAAATATTTTATCAGCAATAAAAGCCACATATGAAAAGTCGTTTTAAGCGGCTAATACACTTGCAATAAAATTGTTAAATTTTACGTACTGTACAATTATGTCGCCAATGTGTATGTGATATTCGATGATGGCACAATATATTGGCAACAATCAAAAGACTTTTTTGATTTATATCGCACAACGAAAAGAAAGTAAAATGTGTTGGCAACATTGTACAATGCTGTTTATGTTATTCTTATAGGTTATGTTCACCTTTTTATTGAATGAATGAAAACAATGTGCGACTTATTGCATAATATAGGACAAAATGGAAATAATATGGCGAATATCATATACAATAATATTGCAAGTGTATGGGCCGCTTTAAATATTGTTTTTATACCAGGGAGCGAAAATAACAGTTGATACATACTTATAAACTTGTCTATGATAAAACATGTATGTATGTATATTGTTATACAATATATGTACTTATATAAAATATTTTGCAAAAATAACCGATATTTTTTGATTTTTATTTTATTAAAAATAATAGTTATCTCTACAGAAATGTACGTGTTATAAGATTTTAGGTGACTTTTAATAGTTATTTTAATGGGTGATCATCATGGGGATGGGGACCACAAACAGACTATTGTTTTTAACCTTAGTCTGAGTTCATACGGCTCATGTCTTATTGACAAGATTCTTCCTTTTTCTTCTTTGAACATGAATTGGCGTTCAAATGATTCATGTCATGTTGACGACATGTTTTTTTATTTTGTTTTATTTGATATTGAAAACAAAAACAAAATTAAACAACGAATAAGAAAGCAAAACGTAAAGACAGTACATGCATGTGTGTACTCGTTTCTTTTCCCCTCGTCCCTCTCGCGTATAAAGTAGCAATCTTGCCAATAAGACATGAGCCGTATGAACACAGACTTACTAAAAAATGTTTACCTCTCTTGAAGCCAGAGCTGCCGTTTTAGTAATTTATATCTAAAATTGGGAATTTTTTTCAATGTGGAAAAGCGGTTCCTTTTTTTTCTTGAAATAATATAACTTATGAATATTTTTTATTCTTCTTGATATCATTTTTTTTAATTTTTTAAATTTTTATACCCTTCACCACATGTGGTGGAAAAGGGTATATTTAAGTTTGTCACTCCGTTTGAAATTTCAACAATAATGATATTGCCCCATAAAGTATATATATTCTGGGTCCTTACAAGTAGCAAAGTTGATTTAACGATGTCCGTCTGTCTGTTCGTGTTTGAAAAAATTTTGCACAGTCAAATTTCAAAGTATATGAAAACTCATAACCTGTTGAATGATTTCCAATTTGGTTTTAGGGAAGGATGTGGTACTGAGGAAGCTGTAGTAAATGTTGTCAACTTTATTTGCAAAGGTCTGGATGATGGATTTTGTGGAGTGGCAGGCATATTTTATGATTTTACCAAGGCTTTTGATCTTATAGATCATGATATTTTGTTGGAAAAGTTGAAACTTTATGGTATTTGTGGTGGAGAAATGTCTCTTTTAAGAAGTTATTTAATGAAACGCAAACAATTTGTTCAGACTAAAAGCCATAAAAGTTCACTTGGTGCAGTTGAACATGGTGTGCCACAAGGAAGTGTACTTGGTCCATTATTGTTTACCATTTACCTTAATGATATAAAAAATCTTCAACTTTCTGGAAAACTCTTTATTTATGCGGATGATATTTGCTTATTCTACCCCTACAAATACGAAACAGTTGCCAAGGTTTATATGGAACGGGATGCGTCGTTGCTAACTGAATTTGCAAGAATTAACAAACTAGTTTTGAATTCAACTAAAACTCGAATAATGAGATTTAAGCCTTATGGTGATCATGGCCACTTTAGTGTATTTGTAGATGGTAATAAGGTACAGGAAGTCAGTTCCATTAAGTATTTGGGTGTAGAAATACAAAATAATCTTTCTTGGAGTCTGCATATTCGTAATTTAAAGGCAAAAACTGCTCGGGCTATAGGTTTACTTTATAAATTTAAAAATAAGTTTGATAAAAAAACGAAATTATTGCTCTATAATGCTTTAATTCAAAGCCATTTTAATTACTTGGCAATATTGTATGGATATAAAAAGAGCACTGAACTTAAATCGTTACAGAGAATGCAAAATAAAGCATTAAAAGTTGTAGCTAACCTTCCCATAACATATCCAACGGTGTCCTTATTCAGTAATACCTTTAAGAATGTTTTACCTATTTACGGAATTTACAAATTGCAGTTATTAATTTATGTTTTTAAATGTCTGCATAATATTGGCCATCACATCACATCATCAAAAAATGGGTTTTCCGACGACCCCAGGTACACTGAAAGAATTTTCTTCGCAATACTAACGAATTTTGACATTAATCCCATGAAAAATTGCATTATAAAGGAACCCATGCAGCGCTTCGCTGGATCAATGAAACCTGTTTCATTAAAAGGACTTAATGAAACATTACATTAGATCCATGAATATTATTCATTGGATGAATACTTTCAATAAAGTAAAACTTTTTTTTTTTATATTTTTTTTAATTATTCTTTTTTTCTTTTTTCTTATTTTATTTTACTTTATTTTATTTCTTATTTTTTTTTCTGTCTCTGGCGGGATTCGAACATGCAACCTCGGTGCTGATAGACTAGCTCACTACCAGCTAGTCTACCGGGGCAGTGTAGTTTTTGTATAAAAAAACTATGTTTTTTTCTCAATTAAGGGCGTAAATATGAGATTAAATTGTCCATAATAACAATAACAACGTTGATTGAAAGTGGATTGAAAGTTTTTGTTTCATTACTATAATGACATTTTTATTGTCATAATGAAAATTTAAATTTATGAAGGCAATTATTGAAATATGTTGCTTTTATAAAAAAATTTTTTGATTTCATAAATTTAATGGCATACATGTAACATTAGATGTACGAAATTATTAAATCTTACATTTTTTAATTAACAATTAAACATTTTTTTAAGGAAACTATAATTTTGTATTAATTTATGAATACAGTTATGTTTGTATATTGTTTTTTTTATGTTCCCAGCTAAAATTTTTTGTTTTACTTGTACAAACTTAAGTTTTCATATATCCAATGAAAATTTTTAACGTAATTACGAAATCCAATGAAGCGATTTTTACGAAAATATTTCATTATAACTATGAAATTTCATTTAGACAATGAAAATTTTCATTTACCCAAGGAAAACTTTTTTATGAAAATGATTCATTTAATATATGAAGCATTTTTCTTTCAGTGTATGGCGCAAATAGTCCGGAATTGTTTAATATTGAAATTCATCAATATCAGTCCGCAAATGGCTGATACATATATGTGTAAAAAACCACGACTGCCTCTATTATTATTTATTTATTATTTATAATTTATTTTTATGTATATCTGGAGAACGGCAGGAGCCAAAGTTTCCAAATAAGACACAAGCATTTTGGTTATCAAAACACAATACCCGATAAAATGTGGGTGGGATTCGACAAGCAGGCGTGTCACTCCTCATACAAAGACATTATAGATTGCTGTATATCTGGAGAACGGCAAAAGCCAAAGCTTCCAAGTTTGGAAGAAGCATCGTGGTTATTAATTCACAACATCCAGCAAAATTTGAGCGAGATTCCACAAGTGGGCTTGGCACTTCCTATCCAAAGTTATTTAAGATTTCTGTATATCAGGAGAACGGCATGAGCCAAAGTTTTCAAATTAGGTACAAGCATCTTGGTTATCACAAAAGGGCGTGGCACTTCCCATACAAAGGCAATAAAGATTTTTGTAAAGCTGGAAAACATCAAGAGCTTAAATTTGTTCATACATATTTATTAAAAAAAAACTAGACAAGACAAACCGTTTTTTATTTATTTTATATCAGTTTTGTTGGAGACAGTGCAGCATCAAGACAGTTTTATGGTTGATGTGCAAGGATTATGTATTGCAAGTAAATTGTACGCAAAAGAAGTCTGCATTTCAGTCACTGATTTCGAAATTCGAACTTTTCTCATTGAATCACCATTTAAATATTCAGAATTAACTTATAAGGATAAGGAGCCAAATATATACATAAGTATATATATTCTGATTTATTGTCCTATAAAACTGTGACGTACCAAATGTTATAATGATAGCATTGGTTATTACGGTTTTAGGCGAGATAAACTTTTTTCCGGGAGTAGGGTTTATATGGGGCCTAGGATAAATTATAAAACCAATTTTTGCGAAATTCGAAAGTGTGATTTCTAGTCGTATAAAACGAATTTATGCAAAATCTTATATCATCCCGTGCATTATTCCACCATTTGTGTTATTTTTTGTAACAAAATGATCAATTTTTTAGGGTGGCGGTTGGCTCCACATTTTGATTCAAAGCTCTGATCCTACCGAACCGATTTTGCTGGATTTCAATCCCAACTGCTTAGGATAACTACAAGTAATTTGACACAAAGTTGGTTATTTTATTTTGAGTTTTTCGAAAGTCAGCGCGTTTTTAACAGACGGAAAGACAGACGGGTATGGCTAAATAACTTAAAATTACTTAAGCTGCCAGAATATAAATACTTTATTGGGTCTGAGATGAATAGTCAAAAAGTTTTCAACGGAATGGCAAACTTATTATACCCTTATTCAATGCCAGTGGGTGAAAAAAAATTTCAACATCGACTCAAAAAGCACACATTGCAAACGCTTCTTGACATATGACAGGCAATGCTCGAAAAAGTTGCCATACAGAATACCATAGATGGGGGTAGCGCACTCATTTTGCAGTTTCAACTCACACTTAGTGATAGTGCAAAAATATTGCAATCATTTTGTTGATGTTGAGTGATGAATTGAAAAAAATTTTACACTAAAAAAATAGTTTGATTTAAAACAAGTAAGAGTGCTATATTCGGCTATGCCGAATCTTATATACCCTTCACCATGATGAGATAAGAACAAAAAGTTATATACATAAATAACGTTCTTTAGATAGGTATAAATAAATATTAATTGAGCCACGCAAACTTTTCATTTCGTCATGCCGAAGAATATAAAAAAAACAAAAAATTTATATATGTACCTAAACCCGTTTCCTCTTTTGCCAAGGTTGATGTTTGAAATTCGTTTTATAATCTTAAAATCGTTTTTTTTTTCGGATTCGAACTGGCAATATCATCAGTCTTAGGAGACAACTTAACAACTCGGCTACGAATGCTTTTACTGAAGAAGCGTTTAATTAAAATATATTGAGTCTATGGGTTTGTTTCTTTATTTGAGCGGCATATCATGTACATGCATTAATGTGTATGTGTATGCGGAAAATTAAACACATTACAAATAAAATCCACCACTTGTAGTGAAGGGTATAAAAAACAACAAAAAAACCACATTATCAACACTGTATTACCATAGCCACTGTTTGACCGTAGAAACCAAAATTGAATTGGTTTGTATGGTATGTTTATGTCGTTTTGGTAATACAGTGTTGGTATGGTAATGTCACGTCTAATTGGACCTTTAAAGAAAACAATTTGAGGCAGTCGGGTTTTTTTACTCATATCTCAGCCATTTGTGGACCGATCTTGCTGAATTTCAATAGCAAACAATTCCGGACCATATGTGACATAAACGATAATAACCAGGCCCCCATCATAAATGGGGTCTTCGGAAAATCCAATTCAACGGACAGACAGACATCCTTAAATCAACTTCGCTCATCATAAGGATCCTTTTCACCACCTGTGGTGAAGGGTATAAAAAGCAATCATCAGTTTATTACAACTTTTTTTTCTCAACTCATTTGAGTGCAACTAAAATTTTTGCATTAAATTTAAAATCAAAAACTTGTTTTTTCATGATAAAAGCCAATATTTATACCGTTATTGACAACATTGTATTTTGTTTAATGTTATTTGCTTATGCATATCCTAAAAAAAAAAATCAAAAACCATGCACATACAAAGTTACATTTTTAAATTTTAGTGATACAATATTTGTATGCAGCTTTTTTGATTGCAAGTCCAAATTTTGCACTATTTGAATTGAGTGCAGATTTTTGCATACAATCTGCGTTTAGTGATACATGGTGAAAAAATTTGCAATATCACTAAAATTTTTTTTAGTGGTACATAGTTAAAATATAACAATCTTCACTAAAGCTGGTAAAAAAGAGTGCAAAATAATTTCTTTGCAGTTTTATTTAGTGAAAGTGCACTGCTGATTTAAATCAATATTTAGTGCACTTCCCCCAACTATGCAGAATACGAAGAAAAACGAAATCATTATCAAATGTTATTCCCGCCATATTGATCTGATCTTTTGAATAAAAAAATTAATATTTAATTTAAATTCCAGTTCTATTGGGCTTAAAAACACACACTTTATAAGTATGTCGCTTGAAGAAAAGAAACTAGTCGTGCATGTTACAAATTCTATAGACCAATTTCATTAGTACTGACCAAAATTTAAACTGTATCAATAAATGTATGCATGTTGATTCTGCATAAAAACTAAAGACTAAATGTATGTAATTGGGGTGAAATTTATTTTCTGAAGAAGCAAAATTAAAACAATACATATAAATATGTACATTACATAAAAATGTGCATTTGTCACTTTTTAAATCGAAATAAAAAAAAACAATAAGTATAAACTGGTCCTGCAGAGTCAGGCGCTTAATCCGAATTTAGACATTAATTTTATTTTACAGTTTGTTTGTCATTGACAAACCACTGCTTTCATCGTTATATAAATAATTTATCCCTTCTTAAATAATAAAAAAAAGAAATCCAATGAATTCGACCTTATTTAATTAGGGGTTGATAAAAAAATCTCATGAAAAGTTATGTATGACAAAAATAAGCATTATGAATCCAACTGAAATAAAAATTCAAACATTGAAAAACAATAAGTTGAAGGTATGTATGAACGAACGTACAACTATTGCTTAAGCGAACAATTTATGGCTCAGTTTTGATTCTTAGAAGGGAGGTTTTATTTTTCTTTTTTAATAATTTAATTAAAAAAAAAAAAGAAACCTAAATGTCGATAATATTATTATTTTGTAATATCTACATACTAGTTTCAATAATTATGTAGTCTCAGATCTAACTCGAGTAATTTTCACATCTTATCTTGGTTGACCAAAAGTTTGCAGATCTTATGACACGTGGCATGAATGACATTTTCGATGCTGCATGTATAGATTTCACTTACAAAGTTTAAAGTTGATAAAAAAAAAAAAAAAAAAAATACCCCACACAATTTATAATTTGTTAATTTTTTTCAAAACGCTAAATCTATTGTATCGTATTCTTTGTCAGCAACAATTTAATGCTTTAAAATTTGCTTTCAAAATCAAAAATTGTTTGAAAACATAAACTGCATAAAGGGTTCCGTAAACTGCAGTGATTTAAAGGTATGAGTACTTATAGTGTTTGAAATAAAGTTCTAAAATATTTACAATTCATTAAGTGTTTTCATGATATCGCTTAAAATTTTCATTTGTGCAAATGGCCAAACTTGCGAGACTCATTTTATGAAGACCGTTTTTAATTTTTGTGTAATATTAAACCATTAATGCCAGTTTGTAAGAAACGTCAGTTCAAAAAAAAAAATTTTTAAAAGTATAAAAAGTAGAACTGTTGCTTATAATTCTTATACGCTTAACAATTTTATTTGGTTTAATATCTTTAGTTTTTCTAAAATCTTTTTGGATGAAGTTTCTTGACGATCTTATCCCATCAACAATAAATTTCAGTGTTTTTATCAAGAATAAAAATTGGGAATTAAGCACGAATAACAAAAGCTTTTAAATTAAAAATAAAATTTGGATTAAAAAGTTAATTTTTTTTAAATGCATAAAGAATGCAAAAATTATTGTAAAAATTAATAAAAAAAATCTGTTTGTATAAATGCACAATTGAACAGCGCAAGTTTACGAGTCAAAATTGTTGGGAAAAATTTACGAAATTTTTTTAAATGAGTTCCCATACAATTTTTGACAGTTCAATTGCGAGGGCGTAAAAACGCGCAGTTTGCACAAATTGCGAGACTTTTAAGCGATATCATGAAAAAACCCTTATTAAATTTATTAGGGTGTATTTAGCTGCATGATAACTATCGATAACTACGGTTTGACAGCTGAGAATGTCAAACTGCTTTGACATTTCTGTTAAGTATGACTTGGCAAGTCATAATGCATCTTTTATCGCTAGAACTACGCGCCCAAATCGTGAAATTTGGGAATTGGGGACTAAAACCAGCTGTTTTAGAATTGCTATAAACATCGGTGGCAAGACTATGAATGCAGCTTCGTCCGTTTTAAATATCGTTGTTTCTACGATAAGCATCGTTGATGAAAATAGAAACGATACTTCGGTGTTTTATTTTGTTTATGCTTTAATGATTTAATATGTATGCACCGATTAACAATTTTTTTGCAGTATTCGATACGGAAAATGTGAGGAAAATCATATGAGTGGTTGACAAGAACGCGCACTTCTTTGCCTGTGGAAATTCTGGAATCTTTCAAAATTCTGTACGAACTCTGAAAAGTTTCCTAGGGAAATTTTTTTGGATTTTTTTGACAAGTTGGAATAAAGTCAATAAATTTTAAACTTTTTCTGATACATTTTTCGTCCTGTCGTATTAATATTGAAGAAAAGTCAAAGCTAAAATTAGAAATTTATAAAAAAAATGTCGTATAAGGCTTGCACATACATAGAGTCAAACCGATTTTAAATCTTCTTGTGCCATGAATTTTTATTTGTTTTGAAACGAGAATAATTACGATAACTTAAATCAGACAATTTGCAGAAGTGACAAAAAAAAAAGTCGTCAGTCGTAGGCCACATAATGGGCAGGCTATTCTATTAAATGTCAGATTTTGATAAAATTTGGGGAAACGCATCTGACGCATTTAATACTTATAAAAAATTTGAGTTTATTATTATTTCAGTTTCCCAAAATTTTGCGACTTTAAAATAGGAAAATTCAACAAATATGGACTGAAACTAGCATACTAAATTACATATGTATGTATGTTTATATTGACAATTACTTACGCTATAACTGTTCCATTTAGGGACAAAATATAACCTTTAAAATTACTTATACTATGATCGAATCGAAATTATTTTTTCAAGCTCAAATTAATGCTTTACAACTGAAATAAGTGGATATTAAATTGGTTTCGAATCTAGAAAGTACTCGATCACGACTGTCAGAATCATGCCCCAGATTAAATAAACGATATCGATGTTTGACGATTTGACGCAAATGAACATCGATTCATTCATATGGATGTTGTGTTTGGTGGCAGGCAAAACGTTTTCATTATAAATGAAATAATCCCCTAAAAAATATATTGGGACTTTATTTCATAATGATTTTTGGGGGATTATTCATATGAAATAATACCCCAATTAAAAAATGAAATAACACCCCAAACAAAATGAAATAACCCCCCTAAAACCGTTTTTGTTGTTCTCTGTACAAACTTTTAGGGGTTATTTCATTATTTTTTTAGGGGGTTTTATTTTGGGGGGTTATTTCATGTCGCCTATTGTAACATACAGTCTACAACTGACATGAAATGCTTAACATTAACACTAATATGATGTTAGTGTTAAGTATAGACTCATCATGTTAGAGGTTTTCTCATGTTATAACACGGTTGTTAATGCAAATGTTTTAACAACGCTTTTATAACATCATGTTATAACAGCAAACCATGTCAGTTGTAGACGGGGAGTAAACAGTGCTGCCAATAGAAATATTTTTCTGATAATGGTGCTATTGTCAATGCATCTGACACATCTGCTAAATAAAAATGAGCTAACACAATTGCAATTTGCAAGACATTTTTTAGGCAATTTTAATGCCAACACTGTAGTGTGTTAAATTTGTTTAAAACGTATTACAACCGTCTAAACGGGCAATTTTTGTTTAACAACGTTGTCAGAAAAAGTATTGACAGTCCATTATAACAGCAAAATTTTTCTTTGGCAGTATATTGTCAACATATTGCCAGACCTTACATTATTGTAAGATCTAACCACCGTCTGTATGAAGCTTTAGGTACTTTAGGGCGGCATTAATTAACCCCCCAAAATATAACCCCCCCCCCCAAAAATTAAATAAACCCCCAAAGCGTGGGGCTTTATTTCATATGCAATAAAGCCCCAATTTTGAAAATGAAACTAGTCCCCAACGAAATGAAATAACGCCCCAAACATAAATGAAATAATTCCCTAATTTTTGGGGGCTTATTTCATATGAAATAAAACCCCAATTTCTGAAATGAAATAAGAGCCCAATATATGTAATACAATTTTACAGTTTTGCTTTAAAAAATCACGCGATAGTGTTTATCTGCATAGCCGGCCTTCGGCCGGGCGCAATGACTTTTTCCTCTATGGTATACCAAACACCGGCTTCGCTAACTAAAGCTTCTTTGCATAGCGCCAGGATTTTCTCCTCTATAGTATAAAAATACCAACTCGACCCGGCTACGCAAGGAAGCTTTAGTTAGCGAAGTCGGTCTTTGGTATACCATAGAGGAAATAGTCATTGCGCCCGGCCGAAGGCCGTTTCTGTAGGGTAGCTTTATTTATCGAAGCCGGTGGGGGTTATTTCTTGCCGCCGTACTTTAGTGTTTATCATAAAATCTTTTGTAGATAAAGCCTTTTTTTGTTAATAAAATTGCCGAAAAATTCTAAAATTTGTTGTGGACATATGAGTTGATGCAAAACATCAGAAACAACCAAAAAGTCGATATCTAATTTTTGGTTAGTTAAGGCCTTTTACGTTTTAGGTAACGATATAGGTAGAGTTTAAAAAATTTATTAAATTTTAAAAAATAATAATAATATTCATTAAGACCCAAATTTACAGTCATTAGCTAATAACAACAGTTTAACAAACAAAATATTATTTCCAGCTTTTTCTTAACCTTAGTTAAACCCTCGAATGTTATTGGTTAACTACTTTTGTTTTTATACCCACACCCCAATAGTGGATGTGTGTAACACCTTAAAATATGTGTCCTGGACCCACCTAAAAGTATACCGATCGACTCGGAATCAATTTCTGAGTCGATCTAACGATGTCCGTCCGGCTGGCAGACTGTCCATGTAATCTTGTGCGCAAAGTACAGGTCGCAATTTTGGAGATAACTTGATAAAATTTGGCTTATAGGTTCTTATTGGCACAAGGACCAAGCCTATTGAAAATGGGCCGAATCGTAGGACCACGAGGTGAGATGGGGCAATTTCTGCCTCTCAGAAACTATCAAACCGATTTTAATGAAATTTAAAAAATAGATAGATCCATATTCATATGGCCACATAAGCTACGCTGCTATTAAAAAATAGAACCACAAGGGGAGGTAGGGGCAATTTCGGCCTCTCACAAAATTCAAACCGATTTTAATGAAATCTAAAACATAGATAGATCCATACTAACATGGATACATAAGCATGATTCTCCATGGGTCCCGAATAGGATGCACTCTCTGAAATGTGTTTTAAAATACTGTGGTGTAGGGTATCATATAGTCGGGCTTGACCTACTGTACTTTCTTACTTGTTTTATTATTTCAATAGAGTTATTATTTTTTGGTCTAATTAAAATTTGTACTCAACCAATTATTGTAAATATGATACTTTTGTTAAGCAATAGTTATCATTTTATTAGTATTGTGGTTAATTTTATTGAACTATTTATGGTTTTTAATACAAATTTTTAATATTTTTAATTAGGCTTAAGTTCATTAAATTTAATTTTCATTAAATTATTTTTATGAAGAAAGGAATTTTACAACATGAAAATTAATTAAAATTTATTGATAATTTTTCATTCTTGACTCAATCTGGGCTCGAACCCAGGTGTTTACGGACAGGTTACCATGACATGTTTCGATTGCAACCACTCAATCTCCTCAGAGTGCTTGCCGTTTAACACTCGCAGCCATCGACGACTGCTGACGTCATTAGTCAAACATCAATCCTTAAACCAAATTGTATTCAACCTTTGGTAGATCGAAATTTGCTTTGAATGATTATCTATTTTAATTTATTTTAACATGTTATTCCTTTACTTCTGTTTTTTCGTACTTTTGTCAAGAATTCTTCTTGAAGTTCAAAGTACATATTTTTTTTTTTTTTGTTTTTTCATTTTTTGTCTTTCTTATTCTTGTTGACCTTTTCAGAACAACTTGAAGGACAAATGCAAACATAGAGCTCGTGCCTTTGGCAATTATTAGTATTGTGGTTATTTAATTGAACTATTTATGGTTTTTAATCCAAATTTTTAATATTTTTAATTAGGCTTAATAGTGTTTTCACACTTAAGGTTTTAATACAAATTTTGGTTTTAACGATAAAACCAATCATTAAAACCTGGTTTTACCATACAAAATACATTTTTTAAAACCATTTTAAAACCTCTTTTGATTTGGTTTTAAGTAGATTTTATGAAATACAACCATGTTTTCGTTGTACTAAATTCAGTACTACCAAGTTATAAAGATTGAAAACAGCTGATAATGTCTAATCCCAGCTAGCATTTTATATCACAATCCAATACTTTAGGAATCAGCTTCACATAACCGCATATGAGCTAATTTTTCGATCATAAACGATACTCCTGTCGTGAGAAAATTCTACACTACCGATGAATCACCTCAAAGAATCATTTTTGATGCAATTTTCTGATTCTTTTTTGAGCAAGTTAATGGTATTTTTTCTAGTAATTAGTTAGTATTTATCGTCTCAATTTTTAATCGTAAATTATATAGTTATTTTATATATCAAATAATTTTTTAATTGTCATGTTTTGACTTTTTTTTCCCCCGATAAAAGCAGCAAGATTATGGCTTGTGATTATTTGAACCAACTTTATTTTGAACAAAACAAAAGATATTGGGTTCTCGTAAAGGAAATAAAAAAACCATTCGCACCGACACTTATTTTCATTGATTGGCAGTAATTTTTGGTCTTCTTTTTTAGCCAATTTTTTTATTTGTTTGGCAGACAAGAAAATTAATTTTTCTCTTTTAATTTGACGAGACGAATGGGCAAAAATACAAAATATTAAAAAATGTTTAGAAATCATTACGAATCGACGGATCTAATCGTTACCTTAAACGCAAAAGGCTCTACCTAACATTTTGAAAAGAAGACAGGAGAAGCAAAAAACCTTTTTAAATGATAAATTGCCTTTAACTGTTAATAATTTAGTTTTCTTATAAAAAACGTACAAGTTTTGTTTTGACAATTGACAATGTTGCATATTATGCACACGATTAGTTTGGCTTTAAGCGTTTATCATTTAATGTTTTGTAGATTTTTTGATTTTTTTGTTTCTCAAAATATTGCTGATATTTCTGTTGATGCAATACATCAGAACCAACGAAAAACACGATTTTTGGTTAGAAAGGGCCTTTGCGTTTTAGGTAATGATATATAATTTCTTTTTTCAATCACTTAATTGAAAATTCATCAAATGGGATCTTAGAAGTCCCATTTAGATAATAATAACAAAAAATTATCACACAAATGCTAGCTGGGATGGCACTCAATAAAAATAAATTAATTTAAAAAAATAAAAAAACGTCAAACCGATGAAATATTCTAAAATACACTTTTAATATAAAATTGTTTGATTTCCTGGCATTTTCCTGCATTCATTTCTTAAACAAATTTAATTATTTCTACGAGAAATGAATTTTATTTTGCACAAAACTATTAGGCAAACTGTGAGTTAAAACCGGATTTAAAAAAATTGTAATGTGAACGCAAAATCAGCTGTTAATAGTTTTAATGTTAAAACCAGGTTTTAACTTTAGGTGTGAAAACACTATAAGTTCATTAAATTTAATTTTCATTAAATTATTTTTATGAAGAAAGGAATTTTACAACATGAAAATTAATTAAAATTTATTGATAATTTTTCATTCTTGACTCAATTATCATTTTAGTTTACTCATAATTTACTAATGACTGTAAATTTGAGCCTAAGAATTTTTTTGACTGTAATTTCTAAAATTCAATTCAATTCAATGGTAATCTTTATTTAGCATTTAAGTATAAACTAATTTAACAATGTTTTAAGAGTTTAGGACTATTTTCCTTTTCTACTAGATTATTTAATAACAATATTGTGTAATTTATTTGCATTTAAGTTTAACATTGTTTAGAGAAGGAAAAATTAACAAAAAAACCTTTCTGAATTATTTTTTTTTGGTTTTTATAAAAAGAGAGACTTAATGTTAGAAAATAAAATTACGTTGAGCCCAGCTCATTGATATGGTTAAACTCAGAGTCACGACATCTGTTAGTAAAATTCATAGTAAGCCTGTGAATACGAGTGTTGACTAGTTCGACGTTAGCAAGATTGTGCAGCCGTTGAGTAGAATAATGCCAAGGCAAGATATGTATCATTTTTAAAAGTTTATTTTGGGTTATCTGTAATTTTTTAATATGACACTGTGCAGCTGTAGACCACAATGGGGCAGCATAGAACATGATGGCGTGAAAAACGGATTTAAATATGAGAGTTTTATTTGCTATGCTGAGTTGAGAATTTCTGTTTAATAAAGAATACAGAAGTCTTATTATTTTGTTGATTTTATCTATAACGTAGGGGACATGATCTTTAAATTTTAATTTGGGATCTAACATCACACCTAAGTATTTAACAAAATAGGTTGTTGTGGCAGATAACATGGTTTACGACGTCTTGAAAAATATATTGCTTGGGTCTTTTGCGTATTGACTAATATATTCCATTTTGTAAAGTAATTATAAACTTCTGCTAACGCACGTTGAAGGTTGGTAAGAATATCATCCGCTAATATACCTGAACTGAGAATCGCCGTATCATCAGCAAATATGGATATGAATAATTTCTAAAATATGTAATTGTAATAATAATAATTTTTTCTAATGTAGTTGTTTTTACTAAAATAAATAAAAAAGGAGCATTACAAACTTTAAACTTCTGTCGACAATACAGTTTCTGTAACACAATAGGGGTGGCATGCAACACACAGCTTCTATATTAGAAAATATTTAATATAAATTGTATATTGGGTCTATTTTCTAACATTGATTATTAGAAATGAGAAAAAAAGTCATTATATTAATGGTATTTAATACCACACATTTTTTCTATAAGCATCGAAAATGGGTGTTGATGCATTTATCCTAAAGTGTTTTTAGATAAAAATCTACAACACGTTTCTTCATATACCTACATATATTTCACATGATTAACACTCGTTGAATTTAATAAGATCCCTTCAATTCTGAACCAACAAATATAAACAAATTCAATAAAGCACGTGCTAAATAAACTGCTTTTGATTTCCGGTTTAAAATTTTTAAAAGAATTTAAAAAAGTCAGCTAATTTCCGTTTTTTTTGTGATACGTCTTTTGTACTTTTTATCCAGTGGAAAAGTAAAGAAATAAATCTTTCAACAAATGAAGTTGTTGTTAAGAAATTATAACAAGGGTTTTTTGTATCTATTTTTTTTTTTGTTTAGATAAAAGTATATTTCTTAATTTTATTTATTTAATGAGCACATTTATCTTAATACTTTTTGTTTGTTTTTTCAAATCATTAGCAGCTTTTTTTATGCTTTTTATATCTCCTCAACTAGGACCTTACTAATATGGTAATTAATATACGACCATGGATATTCCCCAAGAAGCAAACTATTGCATTTTGTGTTGATGTTAAAAAAATGAAGGGGTTGCCTTTGTACCCAATTTCCTTTTAATGTGTATAAATAACTAAACACACTGTAATAATATGTACATTTTTCTAAAATCGTAAGTCACGTCTGCTATTTATTATGGTTATAGAAAGTGACCAACTGCAATAAATCAGTGTTTGTTTGAGCATTCCATCGAAATCCTTTTGCTGTGTAGAGAGTGTCATGGTAAAAGGGTTTCATTGTGAATTTCCCAAAGGAGTAATACGTTAAAATTGCAAGCAGCTGAAGGAAAATTCATTACAAAGTCCCATTAATGAATGTTATTTCTTCATTTATTTGTTTGAGAAATTTGAATTAAAACAACATAAAATAATACAATTTTCTTGCCTTTTTTTGGGTTAAAAATATAATTTTTTTTTAGAAATAAATCTCTGTTAAAAGTGTATTTTCTTGTTATAAAAAAATAATTCTTTTTTGTTTGTGATTGAAGATTTCGTTGTACATGTTTTTTTAAGTCGTAACCAATCCCAATAGTGTTAAAAAGTTAAATAAAATTAGGAAGATTTATGGGAAATATTACTAACAGTATCAGTAAAATGTATTCTTTTAACAATTTTCAAATTACAAATTTTAGATACTAGGATTTTTAAAATTGTTCGATTTTTAGATTTTGCTAGGGTGTTCAATTAATCGGGGTTTATTTTTGTTCGATTAAACGATTAATCGATTTTTGTGCATTTTTAACTTATTCGATCAAACGAATAAAATTTTAAAATTAATCGATCTAGAAATTTTATAAATTACGATATTTTTTTTTTTTTTTGATAATTTTAGAAAAAATTAGTAAATAAACATTCTTGTTAATTAATAAAACTTGTCAATGTAGCTTAAATTGTTGCTTCACTTCCAGGCACTTAGATTTTAAGAGTCAACATAACATCGGATTTTTTTTAACTTTTCACGGCCATTCCATCCTCTGCTATGCTTCTGCAAATAATTTCCTCTAGGGAATTGATCCAAGTATCTTGTTTAAAATATTTATTCATTGTACCACTTGTAGCCCCTTTCATTTTGTTGGTGAAGAATCTTCTTTCTGCAAGTACTATTTTATAGTTACTTTGTAAGTGGTAAGTTAGTGAAGTTCATAAAAATATTCCATTTTATCTACTTCATTCTTTAAGCATCTCTTATTTTTGCAAGAACACCACTTAAAACTACAAAAAACTACGGTCATTTTGTAAAAAGTAATTAAATTTCAATTATCGTTCGATTTTAATTTCACTTCATTTCGATTTCTAGAACATACCCGATAAATTAAATAAATCTTTGAATTAACATACCTTTGTGGTTTTATCTTTGGTGAAATACATTATTAAATTGTGTTGAAAAAATGTAAAAAAAATAAAAGCTAATGGCGATTTCTTTTCTGAGAAAAATGTTGCACTAATGTTACATGTTCTACATTTTTGTGTTCGTTTGTACAAAAAATACAACTGTGGGAAAAATTTTCAAGTTCTTTTGTGAATATGTTGATGAAAAACATGCAAAACATGTTGCATGTTTTACCCTTACTTTAACTTAAGGTGTTCATACTGCCCTGTTCTACAACTTTGGTGCTTACTATTTTGTTTGTACAACAAATGTTTTATTTTGTTCGTCATAATTCATACCGCTCATAATTTTGTTAAAAATTGATTTTAAAACAAAATATAAAAATATTTACAAATTAAAATCAAAAAAAGTCTATTTATATTATAATCGTTTTAATTTTTATAAGCCATTAGTGATGTTAATATTTGTTTCCAACCCGTAATAGCATGCAGAAACTGCTTAAATAGCTTTAAAAATCGCTTATTAAGTACATTAATGATGAAAGTGTAATAGTTGTAAATAAAAGCACTAATTGTGTTCTATTGAAATTACACAACATGTAACACTTCGAGTGATTTTAGGTAACATTAGAAAAAGTTACATGTATGTACTGTAACATATTTTTCTCAGAAAAGAAATCGCCATTAGTTACTCACTTTACATGACTGTTTTTTTTTATTCCAATGGACACATACATTTGTTTTTTTTATTCGACTTAAAACTTAAAAAAAATTATACATTTAACAGAAATACTATATACATATTATTATTATTCGATTAATCGGTATAAATTCTTCGATTAATCCTTTAATCGAAATTAGTAATATTAAATTATTCGAACATTTAAAAATTAATTAAATTAATTTTTATATATAAATTTGTTATCATAAAACTAACGGGGACATTTTACTATTTCCTTATACATAATCACTAGGGTTTCTAATTTCCCGAACTTTTCCTATTCCCTTTTCTATTAAACAAAAAAATCGTATTCCCGGGAATCCCGGGAATCCCGGGATTATTTGAATAAAACAATGATTTCATTAAATGAGTTCAAGACAAAAGTTTTTACTTTAAGAATATACACATATGTATAAGCAACAGTCCAAAAAATGTTCGCTTTATTAACCCATTAAGGACTGATGGGTATTTAAATACCCAAAAACAGAGCCTTCGTAGAAAAATTCTGGCTAGCTTCAGGTAAGAGGTATCGGAAATTGGTTTTTACAGAAAGATAAAGATAGGATAGGACTACATAAAAAAATTTTTGAAGTTAAATTTTGCCCAATTTAATTGGGTAAGTTAGCGGTTTAAAAGTTAGCAACTTTTAATATTTGGAAAAAGTGAACGACAACGGCTCTTGAAAATTGGGAAAGTGGAAAATCGGAAAACCCTCTTGGTGACTTATAGCCTAAGGTGTGCTCTGCTTTAGAAAAAAATATTAGCTAAATTGGGCAAATAACGTTGATTGCAGGTTTGATTCAATGACATGGGTATTTTAATACCCACTTCGCCGTCAGAGGGTTCAAAACACATGTTATTTTCTTAATTTGTTGGCAAGTTAAAATGCGTTGTTTTATGGAAAATAAACTATTTATTGTAAAAAATAAAGAAATAAATATCACAACTGTGGTCGACTATTGAGATAATTTTATCTTTTTAATGTTTTTTGATACACCAGCATTAAACTTTGCAAAACAACCCTTTGGGTGTAACTTAAATTTGCATTTTGTACAATGTGTGAAACTTTCGCTTCACATTGTCTACAACGGCCACGCTTAATAATTTGGCTTATCATATGGTCAAAGTTGTCCATGCGCTTTGCCATTCCTTGTGCATTTGTGACAACTTTTTCTCTTACACGAACACTATTATTAGGAATTGTTACCAATGCTTCAACAACGCTCACACGAAATAAAATTGATTCATGATTCTTCAGATTTTCTTAGCATGCATACACCATACGAGCATCCAAAGCATAAGTAAGAAGGCCTCGGCTCTTTCGTATAAAACATAAGATACACATTCCACATTCCATTCTATGACAACAGAGAAGAAAAGGAGTAACATTGTTTGTTTTGTTTTTTTCGCACAAGCACAAGCAAAAGAATAATTCGTTTTTTTATCCCGCTACCATTTTATTTAACTGTAAAAAAAGCGAGAGCAATGACAACGTGTGCAAAAAGATATAAGTATGGAATGGAGCCAGCAGGCCTTGTAAAGGGCCGTTATTGAATGTGAACCACACCTAAACGTCAAGTTGTTTTCTGCATTTCATTTGACATTTCTCAATTTTAGACTAACTCAATTTGAACCATGGAAGGATACACAAACGAGCAACGCGTTAAAGTTATTTAGGCTTATTATGAAAATGGGCGTTCAAATCAAAATTCATATCAGCTTCGGTAGTGAGGCACATTTTCACCTCAGTGGATTCATCAATAAGCAGAATTGCCTCATTTGGGCGAATGATAGTCTAAGAGTGATTGCCACCCACAAAGGGTGCCTGTTTGGAGCGGTTTATGGACTGGCGGCATCATCGGGACGTACTTTTTCCATGGTGTTCGCTATCGTGAGATGATAACGAAGTTTTTATGGCTCGAATTGGAAGATATGGAAATGGATGATATGTGGTTTCAACAGTACGGTGCCACTTGCCACTTAGCTAACGAAACTAAGGCTCTTTTGCGCGACAAATTCAATGACCGTGGTGGCGATGTAAATTGGCCGCCAAGATTATGTGATTAGACACCTTTGCACTTCTTTCTTTGGAATAATTTGAGAGAAAAGGTGTACGTCGATAAGCAAGCAGCAATCAAGAGCTAAAGGATGAGATAATTCGGCACATTTACGGCATAGAACCTCAATTTTTCCGCAGCGTCATCTAAAATTTGGACCATCGGATGGAGGTATGCCGCCTAAGTCGCGTCGGCCATTTGCCTGATATTTTGTTTTATATATAATTGAACCATACCAATATTATCATAATAAAGATAAATGACAATAATTTTCTAAATAATTTGTATTTTTTCAAAATCAACATCGGCCCTTAAAATTTACAAAGAATACAAAGGCCTTCTTGAGGGCATCTGTAGTTCTTATTTTTCTTTCCTTTCTACGTACAAAGTGAAATAAGCACACAACACTCACATCAATGCATGCTATAAATAAGTTTTTCAATATTTTGGTTTCAAAAAAATCTTGTGTTTTAGAACCCTTTAATAGCGAAGTGGGTAGAAAAATACCCATGGTCTAGGGGCCAAGGTTTGACAGATAAAAATTAAAAAAAAACGCAATGTCAATATAAATGCCCATAATATCAAATGTGTGAAATTTCATCAAAATCCGACCACGAAATCGGGTGTCAGTCCTTAATGGGTTAATTCCACAGAAAACCAAAACAAAACCAAATAAATTGTTGCTTACATATGGGCATTTCCTGGGGTCACGAACGTACGTTCGTACGCTTTTGATGTACAAATAATATAGAAAACTAAACTTTTCCTAGCATTTCTTTTTTCGATTCGATAGCATTTTGGTAGCTCTTTGTTAAGTGCAAAAGATGGATTTCACCGAGTTTAAGTTTTCATAATAAGAGTTATAAACGTGTGGTCACGAACGTACGCAAAATAGAAGTCAACTTTGGCTGACAGTATACTATAGTGAAATGTAAAAATCTGCGCAATGCAACGGAATATTCAAAAGTGATTAATTTATTTTAAAAGTGTATTAATGTAGGACTCCATCCAGTATTTACAAAATAAAATATCTCTCTTGGCTTTTGTTAAACTGGCTTATTTACCGGTCGCGAATGTACGGGTCGCGAACGTACGATTTTTCCATATGTTTTTTTTATTATTATCACCACGCATTTTCGCATAAATATCTTAAAATTTCCTAAACAAAAAACTAAATACTCCTTTTACATTTGATTGTAATGGAGAGATTATGAAGAAAGAGTGTAAACATAACATATTTCTTGCTTGTAAAATAGGTATATAAAAATGTCTTTAAAAGTAGAAAATACAGAAAAATAAAAAATTTTCCCGTTTCCAGCCCAATTTCCTCAAGTAAAACAGCTGAGATATGCTATGAAACCATTCTTTTATAAGAACAAAAGACTTTTTTATAATAAAAAACAATAAAAGACGATGATAATCAACATTTAATTGTTTTCATCCTGGTAGACCTTTCTGGGGAAATACCCATATGTACATGCATATCGACCCCTAACCGCGAAAATAATGTAAGCGCCAAAAATCAAATTTTACAGGAGAGAGCTTTTTTGTTTTATTTCATATTAATTTTGTATGAAATTTGTCGCTTACATTAAAATTGTTTTTGCTATAAAATCGTAACGGTACATTATGTGACCATGATATTTTAGGAGATGATGCAAATGTTGCCAATAAAGTCATTTATTAAAAAAAACGAAAATTGAAAATCATGTCGCTTACGTTATTTTCGCTGTTAGGGTTCGATATTATATATGTATGTACATATATACTTATTATACCCACACCACAATAGTGGAGAGGGTATTATGCATTTGTGCTGATGTGTGTAACGCCTTAAAAAAGTGGTCCTAGACCAGCCATCGGCAAAATCAGGGCGCCGCGTTTTCTCTTTTCTCTTTTATTCTCTTGTATGCTCCTTTATTACGTACATGTGCACACATATTGCAGAGAATTTAACAACATTAACAACAACATATGTACAATTCATACAACGCATATAATCGCAAAAGGTAATAGTATAGGTTGCCGATGGCAGTCCTAGACCCACCTTAAAGTATACCGATCTACTCAGAATCACTTTCTGAGTCGAACTAACGATGTCCGTCCGGCTGGCTGGCTGGCTGGCTGTCCATGTAACCTTGTGCGCAAAGTACAGGTCGCAATTTTGGAGATAATTTGATAAAATTTGGGTCATAGGTTCTTATTGGCACAAGGACCAAGCCTATTGAATGGGCCGAATCGTAGGACCACGAGGGAAGATAGGGGAAAATGTCTTCCTCTCAGAAACTATCAAACCGATTTTAATGAAATTTAAAACATATATAGATCCATATCTATAGGCTATACATTTTTTAAAAAATAGGACCACAAGGGGAGGCAGGGGGCAATTTCTGCGTCTCACAAACTTTCAAACCGATTTTAATGAAGTTTATAAACATAGATAAATCCATATTTACATGGACACATAAGCATGATGTGTGTTTAAACACTGTGGTGTAGGGTATCATATGATCGGGCTTGACCGACTATACTTTCTTACTTGTTTTTTTTTTTTTTTTGGGAGATCACGAATTATTAAAACTTATTAATATTTAGTAGTAATGATTAATAGCAACTTGGTAAAATTAATTTGCTTTTAGGCAAAAAAATTTTAGTATTATTAAAGCTTTTAAAAGCTCATCAGAGATTCTATTTCTAATTCTTGTTGATATGTATATTGCCTGCTATCGAAAACGTGCTCTCGCTTTCAACAGACGTTGGTTTTCAAGTAAGAAGCGCATTATACAAAGATTATAAATTTGTTGGCCTGTCACCCGCGACTTCATAGACGTCAAATTCATATTTTCATGCAATTATATTTTCTTTACATTTATTTTTTTAGAATTTGTAGATGGTTCATCATCTGGTGTTGTTGATGGTGTATCGTGTACATTTTCATTATCTGCTTCAAGAAGCTTTTTAGACATTTCTTCAGCAATTAAAGGGACCGTTTATTTATTGGCGTAGGGAAAATAGTCCGATTTGTAGGTTGTTTTTAGTAATTTTAGTAAAGAATTTATTTTTATTGCTAGTTTTTGATTTTAACGATGCTAACAAATTAAAATTTCAAAAAATTTAATTTGAAATTCCCGCAAATTTCTGGAAAAAAATTCCCGGGATTAATTAAAAAAAAAAAAAAATTTCCCGGATTTCCGGGAATTCTTTCCCGCGTAGAAACTCTAATAACCACCCCCACATCGACATTAATATTGAATTGTTGTCACATCAAGCCGACGACTAAATCACTTCGACGTTAATTTGATGTTTTATAAAAATGTAGTGTCGTTGTCGACTAGTTATCGAAAATTTGACAAAAAAAAAAAAAAAAAAAAAAAATCCCATCCAATTATTTTTTTTTTAGTTTTCCATCATTATATCTCACTTTTTAACGCTATTTATTCTATTTTTCGACATATTTTTTTTTTAACCGATTTAGCTTTTTCAAATAAAGTGCAGAGTTTGTTTACAATTTGAATTTTTTCGCGATTTTTTTTTCATCTTTATTATTTAGGAACTTTTAATTAATATTATGCTTTGTTTGAAATACTAAAAATTTTCGCTATTTTTGCAAACTTTTCCGAATTTTTGCAATTTTCGCGTTTAATTAACTAATAAAATTTGTGCATATAGTAACTTCTTTTAAATTTGTATTTATATTTTAAAATTTTAATAAATATGTTTACATTCTATTTAAAATTTCTTTAACTTTCATTTGCGTCGTCGCAAAATTTGTTGTCGACTAAAACAGAGACAATTCTACTCGACGTCGACTTTAAAGCGCCTTAGACAATATCAAGTGACGGTCAATAGTAATCGATTATTGCCAATTACGACTTAAGGGCATAATAAACCACACAAAATGCTTGGCAAACATACACATTGTTTCCGTTTGGGGTTTGCCAATTAACAACACAAATTTTCTCCGTACAAACATTAATTTTCATTTTTGTTTTTTTTTCACTGAATGCAGATTCCAATAGTGCTGCGGCAATTTTGTTGCTTTTTGCTTAAAACGGAGAAGAAATTATAAAATAAAGCAACAAATTTAAAGTAAAAAGTGATTTAAACAACGAGCTATTTTGTGGCAAGCAATACTACTAAAAAAATGTAATTTTATATTAAAAATTAATTGAATTGAATTGAATACATTTAGCATTACACGTCACAAAAAGTTTGACAAATATCCAACATGTCTGCCAAATATTAAAAATTTTTAATATTTCTGCAAACATTGCTTCAAATGTTTGTCCAAACAGCAAACACCCCAATTAACAACACAAAATGTTTGTACAAACGTAAAATTTTGACATGTTTGCCAAGCCATTTGTGAGGTTTATTATGCCCTTTAGAAAATACAATTACTGCTCCGGTGCCGCAGACTTTCACAATAGGGGTGATTAACTCAAACTACAATAAACAATAGTTACTGCTATACAATTGTATCTTATAATAGTTGCGTTCGAGAACACAAAAGTTTTTACTATTTTTTACTAAACTTTACTGCATTTTACGAAATTGCGTTCGAGTACACAAAATGCAGTAAATGAGAACATAAATTGAGAGCGAAAAGTGACAGTTCTTGTCTGAGTATTTACAAACTTTTACTGCAGAAATTTTTGCAGTAAAATTTAGTAAATCAAAAAAACATATGTTTCAAAAGGTAAACAAACAAAAGTAACAAATAAAAAGCATACAAATTGTGAAAAAATTGTTAAATAAAAGAAAAGTTGATATAAAAATTAAACCAAAACAAAAAGTGAATAAATATTAATTAATTAAACTTGTTTGTGAAGCATTTATTTGGCTAAATACAAACTTTTGAAATTTTTTTTGTTATGTTAATTTTTTAGAGTTGTAAAAGTGTTTAGCAATAATGTAATAATGGCTTTTACTTTCCAATGGATAGTTTGTTTCTTTTATTTTGTTTTTAATGTAATGAAAAATGGTTTTAAAAAACATTACCTTGTTATAATTAATTAGGTCAATGTCAGGTAATAAAAAAAGAACCCTAAATACATTAGCAACATAAAGTATTAAAAAAAAAATTACAATCAAATTTTTGTCTTTTAATTTAAGTTTTTATTGTTTTAGAACTATAACATTTCAATAAACCATTTTCCATTAAAAAACCGTTATGTCAAATAATTTATCATTACGTTTATTAAACTCACCACGTTTCACCACTACCGAGTACTTGACTACTCTTTTCGAAAAAAACCACCCTGCCAAAGAATAACAAAACGTGCTGAACTGTCAAAATAACATTTGATTATTTGTGTGTGTGTGTTGAATTAAGTTACACGCATGTTTTTCGTTTATTTACTGGTCGAAAAATTGTGAAATTATTGTTTAGTAAAATTAATAAATAAAATCCAAAGAAAATAAAATGAAATTACAAATTAAAACCTTAAACCAAAAATCTCTAGTGGTTGATATAGAAGAAACGAAAACAGTTTATGAATTGAAAAAGGAATTATCACTGTATTCAGACATCGGTGTCAAACCAGAACTGCAAAAACTTATTTATGCCGGCAAAGTACTCGCCAATGAAGATAAATTAAGCACCTATAATATAGATGTAAAGAAGTTTTTAGTAATAATGATACTAAAGCAACCAATGGAAGAGCCACCGAAAGAAGTTCAACAACAACAGCAAGAAACATCTAAAGAAGTCAGTGAAGAAAAGCCTAGAAAAAGTGAAACTACCACATCCTCACCGTCTACACCAGCAGCAGATTCTGAATTCAAAACTCCTTCAGCGCCGGCTGCAAGCAAAAAAGATGAATTAGTTAACCAAATTGTAGGTATGGGTTACCCTGAGAATGATGTAAAAAGAGCATTAGCGGCCAGTTTTTATAATCCTGAACGCGCTATAGAATATTTGATTGAAGGCATTCCCACTTCACCTTCCACCCCAGAAGGTGAAAGTTATTCTGATACGGATGCTGATTTATCGATGACACCTTTTGAGGTGTTTCGTGGTGATCCCATGTTTCAAAGTCTACGCAGTGCTTTACAACAAAACCCTGAACTTTTAGATGCGGCCATTCAACGGGTTGGAGAAACGAATCCAGCTCTTTTGAATTTAATAAGTGAAAACCAACAAGAATTTCTTAGCATGTTGGTCGATGGTTCAGATGATGAAGAGTACGATGTTGATGGCATGGAAGATGATGAAGATGATTAGATTGTAAATGTCTTAAGTTAGATAGGGGACTTTTATTACGTTTCAAAGAAATACAATAAACAAAACATACACCTTGATGTCAGAGGTGTAAATTGTTTGAATTTGTAAAATGAATAAAAAAGTTATTTGTTATCATCAAATTTCATAGAGCCATGAATTTATGTTAATATTTTTTTTTTGTATAAATCGAATAAATTATTAAAGAAATTTTTCATAGAAAATAGTTCTTTTTATCTTTTTTGGTTTCTATAGACGTTATGTGGAAAAACGTAATTTCATTAAATATTTTATAGATAACTCATACAATTTTATAAATGCCTAAATCAGTTACTTCTTTAAAAATGTAAATTGTTAAAACTTCAAACTAAAATATATTTTTTTCTCAAGTTAAGAGCAGCAAATGTTTTTTAGGGAATTATTTTATTGTAAATAATGTCAGACGCCCATTTCGTAAAACTACAAATCTACAAGTAAAAAAATTGTAACATTATTTTACAGTATTTTACTTGTAGTTTTGAGAAATTGACCCCCGATCTAATTTACAATAAAATAATTCCAAATCCCACATCTGTCTCATTAGGTGCATAATGAGTAGACTATCTCTTCCTCTGATAATACAAATTTTGAATCAAAGTTATTTTTGGGAATACAAAACTTATTATTAATAAGATTTCTGTATGACGTGCTAAGTTCCCAATTTTTCATATTTGATAAATACACTGAGATTTATTGTTGAGGGAAAGCTAGTTTCTATGCGCATTTCACTGGTTGCTTAGGTCAGCTCATCAGGAAACCTTTTCCAAAGATTTTAGAAAAGCCAAAAATATTATACAAATAAAACCCTAAAAGCGAATTAGTCTTGTACCAATATCAAAGCTTAAACAAAACACCAACAATAAACAGTTTGTTTTTTAATTTTGTTTTTTCTTTTTACCCACTTACAACTACAATTCGAGTCGGAAAGGACCCAACCAACTGTAGGGGGATGTAAGAAAAGATAAACTCACTGTTTATTGTTGGTGTTTTGTTTAAGATTTGATATTGTTACAAGTAAGACTTTGAGTGTTTGAAATTCTTATTCGCTTTAGGGTTTTATTTGTATAATATTTTTAGCTTTTCTAAAATCTTTGGAAAATGTTTTCTGATGATCTGGCCTAAGCAAACAGTGAAATGCGCATAGGAGCTAGCTTTCCCTCAACAATAAATTTCAGTGTATTTATCAAATATGGAAAATTGGGAATTTAGCACGTCATACAGAAATCTTAATAATAAACAGTGAGTTTATCTTTTCTTACCTTTCCCTACAGTTGGTTGGCTTTTTTTCGACTCGAATTGTAGTTGAAAGTGGGTAAAAAGAAAAAACAAATTTAAAAAACAAATTGCTTCATTTTATTGTCTTTTTGTTTGTCTGGGTTCACACTAAAAATGTTTTCTTTCAGAAAGGCTGAGTGTATTAGTGAGAGGGAAGGGATGAATAGCATGTGGCACAAATTTTCAAATATCAACATCTATCTCAATTCTAAAACATCTCAATTCCAAAAAAGTAAGTTTTCCAGGAGAAGCTCTTTAAGTTTACGGGCGATACAACATTTATTTATATGCTAAAGTCGTCCGTGCTTTTTACAAGTTTTCTCTGATTTTTTAAATTATTTTCATTAAATTTTTGTTTAATTTACTTTCTTTTTTGTTAAAAACAGTGAAATTATTAGGCAATTCACAAAGGGTTATATTGTGTCGTGTTGATTGTATTCGCCTATAATTTTATTGATATCACATTAAAAAATTTTGTTTTCGTTTTAGTAGCTTGTTACTCTTCCTAAGCGATGTATAACTGCTTTTAAACGATCTGGCATAGATTAAACCATGGTGTTTGTGTGCTGTGGGTCAATTTTGTCCCATTCCTCCTGCAGAATGATTTTCATCTGATTTTGTTCGTAAAATCACTTTCTTATTTTATTTTCCAGATGAGTTCAATGTTTTCTGGGAACTCAGGTGGCGTTTTTTATTATATTTGGACAAACAGGCCATAAGTTTACGGGCGATACAACATTTATTTATATGCTAAAGTCGTCCGTGCTTTTTACAAGTTTTCTCTGATTTTTCAAATTATTTTCATTAAATTTTTGTTTAATTTACTTTCTTTTTTGTTAAAAACAGTGAAATTATTAGGCAATTCACAAAGGGTTATATTGTGTCGTGTTGATTGTATTCGCCTATAATTTTATTGATATCACATTAAAAAATTTTGTTTTCGTTTTAGTAGCTTGTTACTCTTCCTAAGCGATGTATAACTGCTTTTAAACGATCTGGCATAGATTAAACCATGGTGTTTGTGTGCTGTGGGTCAATTTTGTCCCATTCCTCCTGCAGAATGATTTTCATCTGATTTTGTTCGTAAAATCACTTTCTTATTTTATTTTCCAGATGAGTTCAATGTTTTCTGGGAACTCAGGTGGCGTTTTTTATTATATTTGGACAATAATACAGTACCCAAAGATTTGTGTTGATAGCGCAATGCTTAAGATCATTGTCTTGATAAAATCGAAATCTATTTTCAAGACCTAATTTTTCTGCGCTTGGTCGTAAATTCTGCTTTTGGAGATCAATATATTGTCGATTGCCCACACATGATGTCGCCACACAATGCCATCACCGCCACCGTGATTTACAGTTGGTATCATTTTTCTTCCAGCTCCTATTAGGCTTTCGATATATTAAAACCTTTCCGTCACAACCAAAAAGTTTATATTTACATTCTTCACCGAAAATAACATCATTCGAAATATACTAACATCCTGTACTCCAGAGGCGTATTTGTTCACGTGCTCTTTCTCGAAATCTAATCTTAAGTTTTTGTTTCTCTTAGAAATGTGTGGCTTTTTCCTGGCTGATCATGCATGGAAATCGTGTTTTTTCAAAACATTTCTTATTGTTAAAGGAGTAACTGCTGCATCTAAGTACTGCTCAGTGATTTTAAATAAAGTACTAGCATTATTTTGGAATTCCTTTTACTTCACGCACGATTCGCTGCTCATCTGCTTCTGTAAGTTTGCGAGGACTCCCACTTCCTACCTTGGTTTTTAATGTTTTTTGTCAGGTTTATACCTTTTTATTAAATAATGGACAGTAGTTCTTGGTCTTTGGGCGATATTGGGTTTTTAGTTTTTTCAAATTTAAAATGATGTATGGATTATTATTTCGGACATCAACAGAAGTTTCTTGCCCTTTACGTCCCATCTTAGCGATCACTTGCACATGAACAAATCAATAAAGTGTGGTGTATGTAGGTTTGCCCGATCGAAATCGGCAAAAAGCTTGACATTTAAAAGAAAAAAGGTAAATATTTCTTAACAATTAAAAATTCTATTAAATTAATAAAAAAATTAAGGGCAGAAAAATTATATTTTGTATTTATACCCTTCACCACAGGTGGAAAGGGTATACATTAGGGGGAGTACTTTTTGCAATTTTTGCGAATATCAAATTCTTCAACGCATAGCCGTATAGACCATGAAAAAATATTAAGAAATTATGTATTACTTTTTCGCGATCGTGAAAAAAGTTTCCGCACGAAACGCGATAAAGTTCTGAATTAAAATTTTTCTCCTTAGTATAAAAAAATTAACATTTAATAACAAAATTTTCAGTATTTTCTAATAATTTCATGAATATAACAAGATCTTACCATTTGTACGGAAGAAGAGCGCAAAAAAAATCTCGATATTATGACTATTTCGCGGATTTTTTTTAATAAACTAAATTTTAATGGCAAATGTAGATGTTGTGATAGATGAGTAGTTTGGGGGATATTATATGAAACAGTGATAATTTTCAGCAGCGCGGAACGAGCTATTAAAGTTGCACAAGATATTTTTTGCACTTTAAACTCAAAATTTATTTCATTCAACCCAAAAAAATAGCATTACATTTTTGTTATACAGTTACTTATTTTATATATTTAAAATATGTATATAGCGTATGGGTAATTCCATGTCAAAACGACCAAGGTGGGACACGACCCTTTCGATTCTAATGAAATTTGGCGAGAAGGTTCCTTTTATCTTATAAGAAACATATATGAACGAAAAAAATTTTTTTTTCAAAAGTTCTGTCATATTCAAAATGTCATAATTTCGGCGAATTAGCCGAATGTGTTGAGCTTATTTCTTCAATATCTCGAAAACTACTTGACATACGAAGATGATTTTAATGTAATTTTAAAGAGAATACTTGGGGCTACAAACCCTATTTTGAAAAAAAAAATTTTTTTTTTTGAAAAATGTAATATCTGCAAAATATTAAATTTTAAAAACGGACTAAGTCAAAAACCTATTTTTTTATTTGGCTGATTTATACAAAGTGCTAGTTGCAAAAAACAGACCAGCCGCGCACCTGGCATTTTACCATAATTGGGGCACGCTGAATCCAGTGGTGCTAACCAAAATGATCAAAATGGCATAAAAAAGAAATTTTATCCAAAAAAAGTCATTACCCTAGTATACATAAAAACTCGCTTTTTATAGTTTTTTAATCAGGGGGGTTATTATGTAATTCGATTCGAAACGAAAATACTTTCGAAAGAAATTTCCGTATCGAAAATGAAATGGTATTTTCTAATCCGTTCGAAAGCATCACAGATTTGTATTTGTTAAAAAAAAGGGAAAAACAAAGTGCTGCCAAATTTATACACAATAAATTTGACAGTACCTGTCAATATTGACAGAACTTTTTTTGAAAAACATGCGTTAAAAAAAAAAAAAAACGTTAAATTTTCCGCAAAACGTAAATATAAATGAGAACTTCCAAACAAAATAAAATAACAAATAATTATTAATAAAAAATAACGGTTTAAGAACATGGATTCTGTTGCATTGTGGTTGGAAGATAGCGATAAAGAAAGTGATGCAATTGCAGAAAGGATAAGAAAGATTTTTTTAATTATGAAATTTAATCATAAAAATACTACTTTTAGTTTCGTGAAAAACTTTCGGCTTAATAAAAATTTATTTATGTATATCTACAATTGAATAAAAGGCGATTTAGAGCCACCTGAAAGATCGACAGTCATTGCACCTTTGAAAAAATTTGCTGTCACATTGTAATGTTTGGCACTAGTTGGATACCAACCAGAGAACTGCAAAATCACTATTTTTCTTGATTTATTCATACGCTAAAATTTACATTCAATCTTTGCTTGCAAAACAAAGTTCAACGTTGGTAATTTTTACATCGTTTCGTTCACATTTGATTTTTGCATTTATTAATTTTTTATTGAAAGTGCTTTCTTTGCATTTTTGTTGCGCACGCAATATAACACAAATGTGTGATTCAAAGGAACACATTCTTATACTTTTGCATTCAAGTAGTCATTGTCCACTCGATGAGACGTTTTGCTAACATTAACAACAATAACAACAATAAACCACTTGAAGAGACGCTTTGTTAAAATTAATACAATACAATACAATAACAAGAATACATTGTACCTACATACAGAACTACTGTACTTTTTAAAAGTAAAAAAAAATTCTGTTTCTATGGAAATTGTTTGTATGTACCTACATATGTGCGTTTAGTTTCATTAAAATTTTTTTTTCTTGTACTACATAGTTAATGATGAATGAATACATGAGTAATGATTGCTTGATTTCTGGCTTTTTTGTTTGTATTTTTTTTTCTTTACCAAAACAATCATTGTCGCACCGAACACACAAACATCTTTATTAAAAAACGAAGCTAACGATTGTATAATTAACAAAGCACGATGTGATTTATTTCAATGTCTGCAAACCAGCAGCGAATATTTGCGGTTGCGCAAGTTTGATTGTATGACCGCAAGTGAGTGTATTTGTTGCTGTTGATTTAATGCGATTTTTTACAATTGCACAAAGCCGTTCTCTGATACCAACATCAGATTGGCCAAGATCGCCTTGTGGGACTTTCACACCCATCAATTTCCATATACTTATCTGAGGTATGCGAAATTATCGAACCAAATCTTTGCCCGAAGCATATTATCTTTGAAATGACTGAAGAAAAAAAAGGAGGCGAAGATATTTTTTTTTTATTTATGTGGAATTGGAGCAGTAGACGGCACTCACATTCAAGTAATAAGGCCAAGTAACGATGAGCATGTATACTTCAACCGAAAACAGACATTTAACTTTAACGTGTTGTTTATAGTCTTCCCATACCTAGTAACAAAGCACATTTGTAAAAATAGTTAACACAAAATCGATTAAATGAAAACTCACTTTTTTCCAATTTACTATACGGTGGATCAACCGCATCTTAATCCTTTGACAGTCTTTGCCACAAATCCTTCGACTTGCTTTTAGCATTTGCAACATTTAGGTGGCCCTTTGCTAAATCTGCATGTGCAACCATAAAATCAACCATCACCTCATACTGTCTTGGTTTTGTAAACATTGCTTTGTTTGAGCTTTCCCTAAAGCATTTAAAAAAATTGCTATGTATAAAAATTTTCAGACTAAGAACAAAAAGAGTTGTGACAACAAACACATGGTATAATTTGTGATTTCAAGTCAATCACAGTTCTAAATATAGAGGATATTTTATGTTTTTAATTGTATTTTACAGTTGTTGTTAAAAGTTTTATTTACTTACTTACATTTTTAAATTTTTTATCGTTTTCGCAAGCACAGCCACGAATAATTTACGAACAATTTAAATCAGTCATAACCACTCCATAGACTCGCGAGCAGTCAATAATTGTATTTTTCACACAGACACGGTCGGCAATTCACATGTATATAACAACTTTGTTCGGGCCGCACCATAGTCTCGCGAGGCAGTCAATAATCGTATTTTTTACACGACACGGTCGGCAATTCATATGCACACAACAACTTTGTTTGATGCTTGGTTATCACTGATTTAAATGAACTGACATTTGCTTTCGTATTAATTTTTAATTTACGAAAAGGGGTAAACAAATCCCGCAAAAATAAAATATTTCCGAAAGTTCGAAAATAAATTTTCGAAAAACGTACTATGTAATACAATTTGTACGAATTCGTAAATCTTTTCTTTCGAATCGTATTACATAATAACCCCCAGATTGTAATTTTAACAATATTGATCCTAGATATATATATTCTGAATCCTTATAAGTGGTAAAGTTGATTAGGCGATGTCGTCTATCGTGTGAAACTTTTTATTTTTCAGCTCAGGTCGTATGGAAAAACTAGTTAGCTCCACGCGGATCTCGACATAAATAAGTCTCCTGGGCCGGATGGTATACCTGCACTGGTCTTGAAGCAGTGCTCTTCGACGCTAGCTCGTCCCTTAGCAAATCTTTTCAGCACTTTATACCGTGCCGTGGAATTTCAGGTCTGCTGGAAAGTTGCTAACGTAAGGCCAATTCCTAAAAAAGGAATGGCTAATAACCCTGAAAATTACCGCCCAATTGCAATTTGTTCGGCACTTTTCAAAGTTATGGAGAGTGTGGTAAATTACATCTCCTGAAATATTTAGAGTCAAACTACCTACTAAGCGACCGCCAGATGGCTTTCGTAGAGGTCGCTCTACTGGAGACTTACTAGCTCTGTTATCGGAAAATGGTACCGTTCCATTCACCATTTTGGCGAAAGTAAGGTAATTGCTTTAGATATTTCGAAGGCGTTTGACAGAGTCTGGCATGGTGCACTCTTGTCAAAACTTGCTGCATTTGGTGTCGGTGATAATTTCTCTCGATTTATATCGAGTTTTCTCAGAGATCGCACTATATGAGTTGTTATAGATGGGGTTTCGTCAAACGAGTTCAAGATTCATTCAGGGGTGCCGCAAGGCTCCGTTCTTTCTCCTACTCTATTTCTTATCTTTCTAACTGACCTCCTTTGTCAAACTTCCAACCCTATCTACTCTTTTGCGGATGCCAGCAACCTTTGCCATTCGTACTCATTCGAATGCAGACCAAGCGTATCCGATATCGGTGCTATGGGGCATAATATGAATGATACGCTTGGCCGAGACCTTGACATAGTCTCGGAACGGGGTCGTGCAAATAGGGTTGATTTTAATGCCAGAAAAACCCAATGTTGCGTGCTAACGAATAAACGCGCGACAGATCAAGGTGCCTCATCTGTATACCTGGGTGGTATAATTATTGAGGAATCAGAATCTCTTGATGTTCTGGGCATGAGGATACAATGTGATGTCCGATGGATAGAACATATATTCAAGGTGTCGAAAGAAGCATTCAAGTGGCGCGGTTTTCTAAGACGGTGTAAGATAAACTTCACTCCATCTGATCTAATTACTATTTATACCACCTATATCCGACCGCATATGGAATACAACTCTCATGTGTGGGCCGGTGCTTTAAAGTCTATTTTGGAGCTTCTCGACCGCGTGCAGGAGAGGGCGAAGGTTCTCATTGGTGACAGTAGGGTATCCAATTCTATTGACTCCCTTGAGCACCGTCGCAATGTGGGTTGTATTTATCGTTACTACAATGGGATGTGTTTTGACGAAATTCGTACAACGCATTACAGAGAGAATTTGTTTTTTTCCCGGACTGTTCGTATGTGGAATAACCTTCCTGCCGAAGTATTCCCTCTCACTTACAAAATGATTAAGTTCAAATCGAATGTTCACAAACACTACTCCCTCTATCCTTCTCCCGCAACCTATTTTCCTAGTTCCAACACAATGCAATGCATTAGTATGTGTCATCCCCTGAGTGCTGGTCCTAACAAAAAAAAAAAAAAATTGAGATAACAGCAAAAATAGAAAGCGTGTTTCATTTACTATCACTCTGTCGAATTTACTATCACTCTGTCGAAATTTTGATATACTTAGTTTCTCATTTAAAAGTTATTTGAAAAACAAAAATCAGAAAAATACCAATTTTTATGTAAAAACTAGATAACTCCATGCATATTTTGAAAAAAAAATTTAAGATCAAAACGACGTTGTTTCGAAAACTAAGAGAGAAAGAGTGAAATAGAACAAATTCGGGTCACAAGTTCTTTGGGTCAAAATGTTGAACATAAAAATTGCAACTCACAAGAATTCAAAGAATATTATATGCATTCTTTATATGCATATTATATAATTTCTGAAGTTCTTGACTTATAGAATACGACTGTCAAACACCCGAAATATTTCCGAGTAATCGTTTTTAATCCACATAGATCTACCGTTCTCTATGTGGTACAGTTTCTTTGAAAAAACTTTCGACTTACCCAATATACATTTTTTTTTTGTTTCTGTTGCAAAAAAATTACAGTGTTTTTGTTCAGCTAAACTAAAAAACAATTTTTTAGCAAGTTTAGTATAAAGATTTAATGGAGCACCTTTTGTTTAAAATTTTGATATTATTGAAATAAAATCAACCACAAAGTCAATAGCTGTTTTTCAATTTCAACTTGTGTTAAACCGATTATAACTTTAATCCACGTCCCACGGCCTATGAATTTCATACAATCAAGCAGAGTAAACCATAAGTTGTAAATTTTTTTTAATTAATAATTAGTATTGTGGTTATTTTGTTTAACTATTTATGGGTTTTTAATCCAAATTTTAATATTTTAATTAGGTTCATCAAATTTAATTTTCATTAAATTATTTTTATGAAGAAAGGAATTTTACAACATGAAATTAATTAAAATTGTTATTGATAATTTTTTCATTCTTGACTGCAGCTGGGGCTCGAACCCAGGCTTTTACGGACAGGTTACCCTTTCATGTTTCGATTGCAATCACTCAATCTCTTCAGAGGGGTTTGCCGTTTAACACTCACAGCCATCGACGACTACTGGCAGTCAAAAGTCAAACATCAATCTTTAAACCAAACGGTATTTGTCCTTTGGTAGATCGAAATTCGCCTTGAATGATTATCTATTTTAATTGATTTACATGTTCTTCCTTACTTCCATTTTTTCGTATTTTTTGTCAAGAACTCTTCATAAAAATAATTTAATGAAAATTAAATTTGATGAACTTTTTTAATTAAGTTTATGCATAAAAACAGACAACAGCTCGTCTTATTTTTGATAAAAGGAAGAATTTTTTTTTGTAAAAACTAGGTAACTCCCAAAATCGAAATTCTTGGAAATACTGAAATTTTGTTTGAATGGCAACAACTACTTTGCATACAATAGGAATGGCAAATAGAAGTGGCACCTCCCGTACAAAGAAATTATAGATTTCTGTTTATCTGGCGAACGGCAAGTGCCAAAGTTTCCAAATTAGATACAACTTTCTTGGTTATCAATACACAACATCCGACGAAATGTTTGCGGGATTGGACAGGTGGGCTGTGCGCAGAAAGAATTAACTATATCTAAAGAACGGTATTTGAATCTTCTGTTTTTAGCGCACCATGGTGAAGATTCGGCTTAGCCGAATATAGCCCTCTTACTTGTTTTTCTTAAATCTAGAATGAAGCGAACATCAAGAGTTACAACATTTTTTTAAAAAAAAGGTAAGGTGCCCACAAATTTCTGTTGGTATCTCATATCTGAAACAAATCCAATACATTTCAAATATGTTAGTTTTTTCTGATTGAGCTCAGTTTCCCTGACATAACAGATGTTAATGATCGCACATGTTTGCAGCACAAACAATTTTCAGAAATTAAAGAATAATTTGATAATTGCCTAAACTTTGAATTTTATCTTTGTTTTCGAAAAGTAATTTTATCACAATAATAATTAGTTTTATATTCTTATACCCAAATAATTGAAAATAATAAGAGGTTTCCGCGTTTTTCGTTTCGAAAGAAATAATAATCGAGTTCGGATAATTTGTACTGTTTATGCAGACTTGTGTACTATTTGTTTCGAATGAACGCAAGTTTTTTATTGTTATGTTTTATCGAAAACAAAAAATACCTTTTTAAATCAGCAACTCTTTAGTACGAACAATTTATTTTTTACAAATTTCCCATTTGCTTATTTCGGGTGATTTTTTAGCTATTATCTTCTTGACAACACTGGTTTAAACCGCTGACGCACGTTTCGTGTTTTGTTTCACTGTTGCTCGCACATATTCAGACACACCCATAGTTATAGCATTGACTTCAAACATTTTTTTTTTTGTTAAATTTTTTCATAAATGTTGCCAGAATTTTTTTTTCCAAATTGCTGAATCACAAATAAATACGTTTTTTCAAAATCGTTTGAGTACAATTCAACAAAATTTTATTGAAAAACGATTGTTGACTTTAAAAAAATTTCTGTGATATAAAGATTTGCGTTCTTATTTAAGAAAATCTAAAAAAATTACTAAATGGATGCAAATTAAAATACGTCGTGTTATTTTAATCTTTCTTAATAAAAACAGAAAAAGTTACCGTAATCCAAAAAAAAAAAATCGAATATTCATATTGGCAGTTAAAAAATGAGATATCACAGGTAAATACATTCATTTATATTATGAGTTTGAGTAGTTTATCTGTTGCCAGTTGCATTTTTAAGACGTTCAAAAATGGTTTAAAATTTAATTGCTGAAGTCAATCAGTATGCCAACGAAAATGTTAGCCTTAAAGAAGACTTCGACATCATGCTATGGTGGAAAAACAACTCCACAAGGTAACCACGGTTGTCTTAATAAGAATCAAGAATTTTATGAAATTTCCTGCCTGCAGCGCAGCTTTAGATTAAGATTTCTCTTTAGCTGGAAACATAAAAAAAGAAACAGAAAAGATCCCAAAATAGTTGATAGCCTCCTTTTTTAATTATTTTTATAAAAAACCTCTTTCGTAAAATAGATTATAATTTATTATAGCTTTAGAAGCATTATTTTAATTTGATAGCAAATATTTATGTTTTAATATAACTTTAACATACATTTTGAGGTCGTGGCAACACTGCTTGCTTTAAAATAACCATACAAAATGTTGAAGTTACTTGTCGATACTTACGATACATGCCTTTACTCATACGCATTCAAAGGATTACCCATAAGCATGCGTGTTTGTTCATACTCATACCGGTCGATATACAAACTTATTCATGCTCATACTTATTGGTAGTCATACCTGCCTGTACTCGTGCTCGATGGCGTATGAATAGGTTATAATTATTAAAAATATAACTTTTTGGCTTTCTCTGGTGGCTATGTTAAAGCTCATGTCTATACACACATGCCCGCTTCAATTTACGCATTGGAAGACAACATTGAAGCATTTATTCATGAGATGCCAAAATTTGACTAAGCGGATGGACCATTTGAGTCGCAGTCACGGTCAACATTTGCATGAAATAATCTTCAAACCATCAATTATATGGACCGTACTATCGATTCAAATAAAGATTTCATGCATTTTTCTGAATTTTATGTTTTTTTTTTTAACTATATATATATATTATCAAAAAGTAATTTCAATTTTTGGGAATAAAAAATTTTATTTCCAATTGTTCAAGTGTTTTTATCAAGAATAAAAACTGGGAATTAAGCACAAATAACAAAATCTTTTGAAATTAAAATTTTTTATTCCCAAAAATTGAAATTACTTTTTGATAATAAACAGGCAAGTGCACGGCCTAAAAAAACACTTAATTGACAACATCTTTTGTAAGTTGTTGTTTGTTTTTTATTTTGTTTTTCTTAACCTACTTACAACTACAATTAATGTTGAGAGAATTTCAACTAATTGTAGTGGGGAGTGTAAGACGAGATAAACCCAGTTTTTTATTGTTGATGTATTTTGTTCAAGCTTTGATATTGTTACAAGTAAAGCTGTTGCTATAAGTCTTATACGTTTAACAGTTTTATTTGGTTTAATATCTTTAGTTTGTCTAAAATCTTTATGGATGAAGTTTCCTGATGATCTGGCCTAAGCAACCAGTGAAATGCATAGGAATAGCTTATCCCATCAACAATAAATTTCAAGTGTTTTTATCAAGAATAAAAACTGGGAATTAAGCACAAATAACAAAATCTTTTGAAATTAAAATTTTTTATTCCCAAAAATTGAAATTACTTTTTGATAATAAACAGGCAAGTGCACGGCCTAAAAAAACACTTAATTGACAACATCTTTTGTAAGTTGTTGTTTGTTTTTTATTTTGTTTTTCTTAACCTACTTACAACTACAATTAATGTTGAGAGAATTTCAACTAATTGTAGTGGGGAGTGTAAGACGAGATAAACCCACTTTTTTATTGTTGATGTATTTTGTTCAAGCTTTGATATTGTTACAAGTAAAGCTGTTGCTATAAGTCTTATACGTTTAACAGTTTTATTTGGTTTAATATCTTTAGTTTGTCTAAAATCTTTATGGATGAAGTTTCCTGATGATCTGGCCTAAGCAACCAGTGAAATGCATAGGAATAGCTTATCCCATCAACAATAAATTTCAAGTGTTTTTATCAAGAATAAAAACTGGGAATTAAGCACAAATAACAAAATCTTTTGAAAATATATATATATATATATACTATATACTATACTATATATATATATATATATATATATATATAGCTCTTAAAAAATAACGCATTACATAAATACAACTCTGCCATCGTTTCGAATGAGTATCGCAATACGCAGTACAAATTATTTCTTTCAAATCGAAAAACGTGGTAACCGCCCTTTTTAAAAATAACTTCCTAAACTTCTTTTTAGAGGGAGGCATATTCATAAGTTATTTAACGCACTTTAACATAATTGGACATTTTATTTTAATGAAATAGTAGTTAATTTCTTCCTCAATATAATTAATTAAATAATTATAAACATCCACGTGCTTTATCCAAAGCAAATTGCACAAGCTCGGCAAAAAAAAAAAAAGAAAACAAAATGCAGAGAAATTATTTAGTTTCTAAATTAATTGCTTCTTGTGTGAAATTATTAAGAAGAAGGGGATGGATGCTTTTTTTTTAATTGAAAAATTTATTAATTCACTGAGCAACTAGAAAATTGTATTTTTTGTACAAGCTCCTTTAAAAAAAAAAAAAATATTCAATCATGTGATGAGCTTGATTACATGCTGGCACGTGTATGTGCAATTGCAAAAATCGCACTAGTACTTGAGTTGAGTTGGAATTAATTTTTAAATGTTTCAATTTTTATACAGAATTGTGTTTGTCATTTTCTCTTACTCTTACACTCCCTCACTCTCTCATATTCTTCCTTGCCTTCGTTGACGATTATTAAAGGCAGCCAAAAATGTGGTCTTTATGTCTCAGTCCATATCTAAATTTTTTGTTTCTTTAGACATTATGCATCTTTTATACACGCGGATGAATTAGAATAATTCGTTTTTTTCTCTAAGAGTTGTTGCTTTTATTATGAGTTTTTATTTTCGTTCCTTTTTGGTAAATTTTCCCAACTTATTTGTTTGCATGTTTAATTATAATTAGGAAGACTTTGTTTTATGTTTATAATGTTGTTGTTGTTGCTGTTGTTCTTGATACCAACCACCACCACCACCATCGTCATCATCAGCATCATTCCAATTCAAATTATCATCATCGTTGTTTTCTTTACAGTATAATTGTACTTAAAGCATCATAAATAAATTTCTTGTTCTGTAGCTGCAACTGAGTGTTCTCTGTATTGTATCTGTAGCTGGTGGCTGCTTGTTACTCTTTGGGTTAAAAGATAATTATATATTGCGCTTAATTGAGTGCTCAAATGCGTTTGTTTTCAAAAGGCTTCATTTAAAATGCTTGTTGAGCAATTGGCACACTGGGTAGCGTCTAAATGTGTAGAAATTAGGAATTATTAAGGAATGGATTGAGTTATATTTGGTTAAGGAAATATAATTAGAACTTTCTCGAACCGAATTTAACTTGTTGATATCAGTATAGATATTATCGCTTCATGGAATCTATCTAAGCCAGTGTTACCATTATATACAAAAAAGTCGCAAAACGCTTAACATTTACGATTCTGACTTGAAAACGCATAAAAGGTGTTCTGTAAATCGTTATCGCAAGAAGTTTGGTGACTTCAACTTGCAAAAGTATGCTTAAGGGAATATATTTAAGAAACCATGTCAGATCGCAAGTTTCAGAACACCATAAAATAAGTTTGGCGTTATGCGATTTCAAATCGAGCCCGACAATCACACGAACATGACCGATAAAAAAAAAAAATAAAAAACATAAAACGATTCAAACGAAACAGAAAAAATTTAAGCGTTGTAAACATTTTCTGACTTAATTAAGAGATAAGTTGCCGAAATGGGTCATGATTTTAAATTACTTTTTGCAAAAAATATTATACATATGTATTTGTATTTATTTACGTAGAAATGTTCTAAAAAGTCTAATATTTATTAATAATTATTCATTTCAATTAGTCAAAAAAATATATAAAACAATGTTGCCATTGTTGGATAATTTGTTAATTGCATTTAATATTATGAAGACGATGCTAAATAGTCTCGCTGTTCCTCAAAATTAAAAATTCGTAAAATAAGAAGATTTAAAATTGATCACAAAAATTCAAAGACCTTTCAAAAGGCGACTTTGGTCGACGAGCAATCTTTTGTGAAAAGTTAAAAATATGTTTAACTAAAAAATACTCGGAATACTTTATAATTAAATTAAAATTATTGGAAAACTAGCTGACCCGTAAAAACGTTGTTCGTACAATTTTTTTCTAGTGAATATTTAGGGGATTGAATCTATGACAGCGCCTGAAACAAGTTTTGCGAATATTCTGACCATACTGATGGCTTACTGCAAACCAATTGAGTACGAAATCTACAAGCGCAATTGGATTTGGATAGGTCACATCCTAAGAAGGCCGGTCACCTGACAAAAACGCAAGGCATGCGCTGGACTGGAATCCACAGGGCCATAGAAATCCTGGAAGGCCCCGAAACACATGGGTAAGAACGGTGACAAATGAATGCAAATATCGTTATGTGACTTGGGACCAAGCAAAGATCCTAGCTAATGGTCGAGCAAAGTAGAGAATATTTGTTGATGCTCTTTGTTCTTCGTGAACTTTTATCTATGTAATTTACAATTACCATTCTGTAAATTTTATAAATATATTTTTATATGTATATTAGGGTGGCCGTTATTTTCTTTTTTTTTGATTTTTTTATATTCTCCCCCCCCCCCCCCCCCCCAAATCGGTTCAGTTTTGTGTAAAAAAAATATAAAAAAATTTCGTAACGATAAGTTGTGTTTTCTTTTGTCCATACAGGTGTTCTTTCTCATCCGTGTAATTTATTACCTATTGGTGTTAGCAAAATTTGTCCCAAGTAGCTTAAGTAGCTATTTGATTAATCTTTTAAAAACATTTTTTTTTGTTTTTTTAAAAAATTTTTTAAATTTAAAACTTGGTAAAAAAAAAAAATTAAAAAAAAGTTTTAGATTAAAAAAAAAACAAAAAAAACTTTTTTAAAAAGATTAATTAAATAGCTATCTATGCTACTTGGGACAAATTTTGCTAACACCAATAGGTAATAAATTACATGGATGAGAAAGAACACCTATATGGCAAACTTTGACCCCCTCTAACTCTAAAACTTTTTGACCGATCTTGTTGAAAATTTGTGTCTAAACTACTATCCAATAGGACTAAGGTTGGTGCAAATTTCATCCAAATCGGAAGACATCGATTTAAAAATTGGGTCACTTGACATTAAATTCCCCTTTTATATATATAAAACGTATATAAAATGTTTGGTATTTTGTTGTTATTTTCTTAATTATTTTCTAAAATCAAAAAGTAATTTCAATTTTTGGGAATACAAAATTTTAATTTCAAAAGATTTTGTTATTCGTGCTTAATCCCCAGTTTTTATTCTTGACAAAAACACTTGAAATTTATTGTTGATGGGATTAGCTATTCCTATGCGCATTTCACTGGTTGCTTAGGCCAGATCATCAGGAAACTTCATCCATAAAGATTTTAGAAAAACTAAAGATATTAAAACAACTACAATTAATGTTGAGAGAATTTCAACTAATTGTAGTGGGGAATGTAAGATGAGATAAACCCACTGTTGTTTATTGTTGATGTGTTTTGTTCAAGCTTTGATATTATTACAAGTAGAACTGTTGCTATAATTCTTATACGTTTAACAGTTTTATTTGGTTTAATATCTTTAGTTTTTCTAAAATCTTTATGGATGAAGTTTCCTGATGATCTGGCCGAAGCAACCAGTGAAATGCGCATAGGAATAGCTTATCCCATCAACAATAAATTTCAAGTGTTTTTGTCAAGAATAAAAACTGGGAATTAAGCACGAATAACAAAATCTTTTGAAATTATTTTCTAAAATATTAATTTTAGTAAAAAACTTTCTTCAAGGCTAATGTTGTCGACTAGAAGAGCTAAAATATTGTCATATATCATATTCTTGCAAAATGTTGTTTTTAAGAAATAGTCATATGAAAACAAATTACACATGAATAAATGGCTTGAAGGCAAACTTTGAGGGGCGGACGCCCCCCCCCCTTAAACACAACTTATCGCCACGAAATTTTTTTATATTTTTTTTACATAAAACTGAACCGATTTGGGGGGGGGGGGGCGGAGAATATAAGAAATCAAAAAAAAAAAGTTCTCCACACAACTAACGGCCACGCTAATGTATATATATATCTATGTCAGCAAGAGGAATGTAATGTTAATAAAAAACAACAAAAATCAAAAACACCAATAACAACAATAATTTGAAGTAGGTTGATTTTTTTCATACAAACAAATAATTTTGGCAAACAAAATAGGAAACATTTTTCTGGTTGGGGACGGACATCCCTAGTGATATGAAATGCACTTCACGACCTAGTATCACTATCCAGTGTGACAAATAGAATGTTGACGAAGGCCGTAGCGGGCCAGAAAATGCATTACATTCGGCTGGTGTCTAATAATTGTAAATTTTTCTGTACATATAATATATGTACTTCATTGCTATCCAAAGGAAAGCTAAGGTAAAATGTAACACGAAGATACAATATAATAGCCTGGTAGTGTATAAAGTCATTCCTAAAAAATGAAGGAAAAGGATTATTAAAAATAAGCTTTATTAAATACATAACTGAAATTTAGCTCATAGAATAAATTCGAAAAATAAAAAAATGTTGAATATATTAAAGTAACTTATGAAAAGAAATAATTCCCAGTTTCTATTTCTTAAAATTTTTGATTTTTTATGTTTCTTTTTAAAGACTTTTATGATTTTCTTAAAATTTATTTTTTAAGGTTGTTTTTTTGGTAGGTATGTTAAAAAAACATTCTCCGATTAAAATTTTTTTAAATATATTCTATCCAAGGTAAAATTGTACGCTTAAAACAATGGCGTTATTATTTTTTCGGAACAATTTTTTTTTTCTCTTTTTCCGATTTTTTGTATTTTAAAGAAAAATTTTAGCGCTGTAAACTCATAAGAAAAATCAATCCATCCGCACTCAAATCAATCCGAAGCGGTATTAATAATACGGGGGTACGGATTTTCTTGAATCAAGTACAGAAAGATTGATTCAAGTACGGATTTTCAATCGCAAAATACTTAAATTAGCCATATTCAATCCCGATTTCGTACTTGAAATAATCCGAAAATGAGATTGATTTAAGCTAAACTAAGATTGAATTAATCTCAAAATGCGCTTGATTCAAGTATTATAAAGTTGATTTTAACCCGAATTCATGCTTGAAAAAACCAAAAAAAAGAAAAAATTGTTATGATTGATTTACTTACCCGTATTACACCTTTTATAATGATAAAACACCAACGTCAGGCCCGATATGGTTTTTACTTTAGAAATCTTATGTACATATTTAACCAAAAATATAAACTAAATGAGAAGCAAGAGTTCAAATTTCCTTTTTAGCCCTTCGTGGTACACATGAGTCTGTCCAGACTTTTTTGTAATGTGTATAGAAATTAAAAACATGCGTATACCGGAGAGTTAAACACAACAAAAAGTTTAATCTTTTTTTTAAACACAACGAAAAGTTAAATCTTTTTTTTTACTTGATTTAAGAATTTTGTACTTATTTCAAGAAATTACGGGATTGATTTTCGAAAGTAATCCCATTTAGATTTGTTTTAAGTACGTTTTAGTGTTATTCGTACTTAAAGTTTTGAGTACCACTCGTACTTAAAGTAATCATAAACAACTTGATTTATTCCGAGTTTTCTTTCTTTCTGTGTAATGGTCGGAAATCTTAAGTAGACAAAACATATTTTCTGAAATCCTCGGAAAAATCGGTTCAAATACAAAAAAGTTTAGACCAAAATATAAATTTTAAAAATACCTATTTTCGGGAACCATAGATCTACCTGAGTCCAACTTTTTTTACAAAAGTAAATGGTAGATTTCTTCCTTAAGAAGTCAGTATATAAATCTGTCAAATCGGTTAAAAAATGGCCGAGTTATGACCAAAACACTGAAATTACTCTTTCTTTTATTTAATGAAGTTGTATTTTTGCAATGGATGATTTTTTAAGAGCTATAGGAAAGTTAAAAAAAACACATAAAATTCAGAAAAATGCATGAAATCTTTATTTGAATCGATAGTACGGTCCATATAATTTATTGTTTGAAGATTATTTCATGCAAATGTTGACCGTGACTGCGCCTCAAATGGTCCATCCGCTTAGTCCAATTTTGGCATACTCTTTCCAACATTTCGGCCGGTATCTCATGAATAAATGCTTCAATGTTGTCTTCCAATGCGTCAATTGAAGCGGGCATGTGTGTATAGACATGAGCTTTAACATAGCCCCACAAAAAATAGTCTAAAGGCGTTAAATCGCACGATCTAGTCGGCCAATTGACCGGTCCCGAACGTGAAATAAAATGTTCACCGAACTCGCCTCTCAATAAGTCCATTGTTAAGCGTGCTGTGTGGCATGTGGCACCGTCTTGTTGAAACCACATGTCATGCAAGTCAAGCTCTTGCATTTTGGGCAAAACAAAGTTGGATATCATCTCACGGTAGCGCTCACCATTCACAGTTACGTTACCATTCGCATCATCTTTGAAGAAGTACAGTCCAATGATGGCACCAGCCCATAAACCGCACCAAACTGTGACTTTTTCTGGATGCATTGGTAGCTCTTGCAATGCTTCTGGCTAATCTTCACTCCAAAATTGACAATTCTGCTTATTAACGTACCCATTCAGTGGGTCGATTAAACTGACCATAAAATGGAAGAAGCGCGCGATGAACTTTCTTAACAGAGCACGCATTTTGATAATAAAATTCAATAATTTGCAAGCGTTGTTCGTTTGTAAGACGATTCATGGTTAAATTATAGACCAAACTGAAGATGTTTGACAGTGACACAAAACACGAAACGTGCGTCAGCTGTTTAAACCAGTGTTGCCAAAAAGATAATAGCTAAAAAATCACCCGATATTTTTCGCTATGAGACTGTAACAGCTTTCTTCTTATTTCTCCTAAAGCTGCAACTAGTTGTGGCCAAGCTTAGTTAAATTATTTAAAGTATTGTGTAGCAAATAGGCTCAGAAAATATGGGCGACACCATTTTTGTTTTTTTTTAGATATGCTCTATTTTATTTGTAAAAATTACCTAAATAAAAGTTTTCTGAAAAACGGACACTGCCGAAAGAGACGGGTATATACATTTTGATACTTATTTTAATAAAAAACATATCAAAAAAGTAGTGATCAAACGGCAATATTTCTGTTACTTCAATTCTAAAGTGCATTTTTTTAAAAATCACCTTTTTGTTTGCTTTCTAAAAAATTGTCGACTTTGAGCAGCTCCACCACTTATAATTTTTATCGAATTAAGAAAACGTTTTTGAATTGTGATTTGTACGCAGCTCTTTAAACGATGTATTCATTAATTTCACAAAATTTTATCGTCAAATTTTGTATTTTTGCCACGGGGTTTAGGAAAAGGCGCTACTGTGTGTCGTAATTTGCACCCTGTTTTGTTGACGGGTTCATTCTGGGGTTGTGTATTAAAATTTCTTCGAAATGAGCTAAACTCTAGCTTAACTCTAAAATTTAGAGTCTAAATACAAAATACAACAACAATTTTTTTTAACATAATAAAGTTTATTCATCTGTTTTGTCGTTAAATAAAATCAACTTAAAGGGCTTCAATTGGTAAGTCTTATCCCATTTATCTTCTCAAGACATTGTTCTTTCCGTTTCTACTATTCCTATAGATGGCAAATGGTCTATTTGAAAACGTATAAAAATAACAAAATTGATAGCGATTGAAGCAAATTAAAATATAAATTGGCGCTTTTTATGGTGCTTCAGGTTTAGTAACTCTCGAAAATATCAGTAAACCTTAGATCCCTTTGAAACTTCAGAGGATAACAGCTGAGGAGCAGAGGACAAATTAAACTCTTAAACGAAATAATCCAGCATCCTTTAACCGTAGCGTAGTCACCAATAACAAGTTTAGAACTCTTTAATTCTTTAGACAATTGGTTTTATATTAGGCTTTGCTGATGTGATCTTAAAGCAATTGGTTTCACATTAAAGACGAATTCGCGTATTTTTTGGTGAGCTTGAAAATGTCAGTCGAATGAACTAGAAGCCTCTAATTAGGAAAGAATAAGACAATAACTAAAACGTAAAAAAGAGTGAGAAAAGTAAAAATAATTTAGAAAGACTGATCTCTTTGAAACACTAGAGGATAACAGCTGAGAAGCGTAGGACATAAATTGTGCCAACAACTGCCCAATTTGAGTATATTATACAAAATTATCCAACATCCTTTAAGTTCTTCTCGCGAAGGGTAGTCACCAATAACTCGTTTATAGCTCTTTAATTCTGGAGACAACTAGTTTCTGATAAGGCTCTGTCTGATGTGGTCTTCAAGCAATCTCAATTGATATCGCCTATAATCGCCAACGCCAAAAAGACGGTGCTATTTCAAGACGCATTCGCATATCCTTGGGAGAACTAGAAAATGTCCGAAGGAACTGGAACGCTCTAGGGAAGCATTAGAAAACAACTAAATAAAAAAAAAAAAATAAATAAATAGAGGGAGAAAAGTAAAAAGACCGAGTGAAAGAAAATCAGAGTATTCTTTGCATTGAAACAGGAAAAATCATGCACGAAATTCAAGTGTTCTTTTAGAGGAAATTTGTAACATTTTTTAAAAAATTTGCCCCAATTAAACTTATTTCAATCCATTGTGCATCTGAGATAAGTGTATTTGAGAATGTTATTTTTTTTTTTTTTTGCTAATTATTTTAATTGAAATGTTCTTTATGATGATCATTTAATGTATTAGATTGTGGCAAATTAGTAAGATAAATGATGGTGTATAAAAACTGATGGGATACCACCACTGCTACTTTAGCCAACCATCCATCCATTTATTTATACGCTCTACACGTTCTTTCATTCACTTATCCAACGAACCACCCAACCGAACAAGCTGGCAAAAGAAATTATTTTAAATACTTGTACAACAAACACAAATCAGTTGTTGTGAAAATCTACATGTAATGAGTTCACATTTATTTTAAAATGCAATTAAAGGTGAACAATATTAAATAAATTAAAAAATTAAGATTATTCTCAATTAATTTTTCAAACTAAAAATAACTTCTCATACCCTCCCTTTTATAAGATTGTTCTCATGAAAGAGAATGGCAAAAAAAAAATTTTTTTTTCTGTTTCTTTTTTCTTTCTAAATTTTTAAAACTCATGGTGTGAAATGAAATCTCAGTGTTTACATCATTTTGACAGGTCATTAGACAAGCCAGACCACAAAGTGGTAGTTGCTGTTATTGGCAAAGGAAGTCGGTTAATGCAATTATTGTTTATCTATAATCTTGCAAAGATTTTTTCGTTTTCAGAACGGATAAATGATACAAGCTGGTTTAAAAATTAAACAACCCACCCTTGTTTTTTTTATAAGAATACAGTTTTTGTTTAGAACTTTAATGAAAGGGTTAATTTTTCAATTCATAAAAAATTCTTTTATCTTTTACTTTTAACCGGAATTATTTTTATTTTTCTAACTAGCAAAGGCCATTAATTAAAAGCTTAAATGAATGATTGATGGAAGTGCTACAATAACAATTAGATGACAAAAGTCCTGATAGTGACTTAAAAAATAACATTCAAACTCCAACACTCTAACCTCTTTGTATTCTCACTACTTTCATACCGTTTTATTTGTCATCCATTTTTGTGTACATGTTACCTTTTTTTGAAGAACATTATATACCTTTTCCAATACAACTACACGATGGCTTATATACTATTTCATTTGCTCCTCCTACACATTAGGTGCTACTTTATTTGCGCATCTCTGTTGTTTGGTGTGTGTGCTCCTGTGTGTAGGCTCTTTTGTTTTCTATTATATAATAATTGTTGTTTTCCTTTTCACCAACAACCAATGAAGTTTAATTTCCTTTCACTTACACCCCGACGCATTCCATAGAAATAAGGACACATACATACATATATAAATGTTTTGATAAAAACAACTACCCCTAAAGCACAGTTATTACAATGGTTTTTATATTACAGAGAAACATTGTGCGCGAGAGGGAGAGTGAGAGGGAGTGTTTGAATCAATTTTGAAGTATTAAAGAAAATAAAAGCATTTTCGTGTAAGAGAACTCAAAATTTATTTAGCACGTGTTAGAGATTTATTCTCTCAATTGGAAAATGTAATAACAGTTATCACAAGAGAACCTGTTCGATTTTAAACATTAAAGGAGTGTTTATATAAGTAGTATTATAGGGACTATTTTATATATAGAATGAGTAATAAAATTGATCACTTAATAAAGCAATAAATGACTGGGTTATGAACAAGGCGAATTGACTAGAAAGTGGGGTCAAGTCAACATGTGGTGTTTTTTTTTCGGTGGTCGACTTGTGAAAGTTTGTATACAAACTAGTTTTTTATGTAAACAAACCTGTTTTTTTACTAGCAATATTTTTGACAACCCGACCACAGAAGCATTGTAGTTGTAGAGTTGACCTCACCTTCTAGTCAATTCGCCTTGGTTATGAACTTCCAAAACTTGTATAGAGAGTTTTCTTGTGAGATCGCGAAAGGTGGTTGTGTAATAATAATTTTTATGCGGTATTCAATTCGAAGTCCCTCTTAAGATAAGAAATGTGTCCGGCAGTAATGGATTAGGACTATGGAGAAGTTATGGTCGCTTCACTCAATGCGTCTGATTATTATGTAAAATTAGCAAAATCAGTTGGACGAATTTTGAGTGTATTTTAAGAGAACTATCCTCGATATTTGCCGTACTTTAGAAAACAACTACTAGGGAAAACTGATGCAGAGAAGACTATAGAAAAAATTTAGTACAAAAGAGATTAATATTCTTGACTTGGAGACACTCATTAAAATTATAGAAATACTAATTTTAGCACTTAAGATAAGAACTTCTTTACGACCTCCTGGGCCCAACTTTCCTGGGTCTTATTTCCAATCCCTTCTAATCTTTCGCAGATGACAGCAGCATTTGTCATTCATTTACCTTTAATCATAGACCAAGCCTTGCTGAGGTTGAAGCTATGAGGCAGATTATGAACGAAACACTCAATCATGACCTTACGACAAGCTCCGAGTGGGTTTTTGGGAATAGGGTCGCTTTTAATGCTCGTAAGACCCAATGTTGTATGTTGACTCACATACGTCCATGGGAGGTATAGCTATTGAGAAATCAGACACTCTTGATGTTCTGGGCTTGAAAATTCAATGTGATGTTAGTTGGAACCTACATGTTTTTCAAATATCGAAAGAAGCATTCAAGTGTCTTAGTTTCTTAAACGGTACAAGAGCTACTTCATTCCGTCTGATCTCCTCACTATTTAAACTTCTGGATACGGTGCAAAGGAGTGCGTTGAAGCTCATCAATGACAGTAGGGTATCCAGCTCTAGTGACTCATTTGAGCATCGTCGGAATGTGGGTTGTTCTATCGATATTACCACGGTAAGTGCTCAGCTAAGATGGGTGAACTCATCCCTGAGACGCAGGTTCATGCCCGTAGTACCAGTCTCGTCCCGATTACATGCTTTCGTTGTCGACTGTCCGCACAACGCATTACAGAGATAATTCGTTTATCGGTCGAACTAGCCGTATGGGGAATAGTCTACCGGCAGAAGTCTTCCCAGTCAGCTACGATTTAATCACTTAACAAAATATAGAAGAACTTGCAGTTACTTTAAGTACAACCTAACAAGTAATATTAAATTATCAACAATCTAAAAATAATCCAAAAGCTTGGAGAAAGGTTAAGATGGCGAAAATGCGTCCTCTAAAAATGTTTCGGTTAAACTTGTTGCAAATACTCGATTGGAAATTTTCTTTCCTCTCGAAATACCAGATGTAAAACCTTCCGATCAATAACCGAATCACGAATAAAGAAAATTCAATTTTATATCTTTCGGTTTTTTAATGTTGGTCATAGTGATTTCGGTTAAATATCATCTATAACCATCTTGGTCGACTAAGCAGTAACTTATAACAATTGGTGAATACAAAGAAACCGAGAACATAAAAGTTAAAGGTATTAACCAAAATCTCAAAGAATACAAAAATTCGTATATTCAATGCCTGTGTGAAATCCACACTGCTATATGGAAGCGAGACATGGCTTATGACGAGTACTATAGCGAGAAGACTGCAAGTTTTTGTAAACAAATGTTTGCGCATAATATGCCGTATCTTTTGGTCAAACGTAATCACCATCATCGATCTCTGGCGATTGACAAACGAAGTTCCCATTATTCGCCAAATTGCAAGACGAAAGTGGAAGTGGATAGGCCACACATTGCGACGACCAGTTGGCAGTATCACAAGAACGGCATTGGAATGGAATCCTCAAGGTAGCAGACGCTCTGGCCGCCCAAAGAACACCTGGCGTAGAACAGTCATACAAGAACTCAATATGCAGAACAAATCGTTTAATAAAATAAAAGATGTATGTAATGATAGAATAAGTTGGAATTTACTTGTAGAAGCCTTATGTTCCCAAGTGAAATAAATAAAGGAAAAAAAAATTAACCAAAATAGCGAGATAAGATGACCGTTAAAACAGTTGTTACAGTTTACCGTTCAAGGCAAAAACTTAAGCAGCGTTTATTTTTTGATCTTTGGTACAAATCGACTATTTTGATAGACTTTGGACTAGTTTTTTTTTTTCAAATAGTTCAATAGAGTGTGTTTTGACAGTAGTCGATTAGCAACGCATATCTAAAATCTGACAGTTCAGAGCAGAAACGCGACCGAATTTAGACCTTATGCGATTGAAAATGCTCATTTGACATTTTTATATGCCAAATGATATATGATTTTATGCTTAAGGTATGTTCAGACCTTACAAACATTTGACGCAAAAATCCAATAAAGCGTGAGTAGTAAATTAATCAAACTTTAGCTTTATTTTTTAGCAATTTCTATTGATTCACTAAGTTTTATTTTTAAGATGATAATTGTATAATGTAATTAAGAAACTGTTAAATGATGTGTGATCTATCCAAAAGTTTTGCAAAAGCAAATAACTAGTGGTTACGTGTAGGACGTCAAATATATCATAGATATGAACATTGCTTTATATTAGAAATTAAAGCCATATAGAATCCGCGTAGAGGGTTGATTTTTCTTCTAACCTTTTGTGGTTAAATAGCGAAGACCTGAAACTCTTTATTTCTGGCGATTTTAAAGGGCCACTAAAAAGAACTTCCTATTAACATCTCTGTAATATATCATTACGCATTACATTTTAGAAAGGATTGGGGAAGTCTGGATCAAAGCAATCTTCAAATTCTCACATGCTTGGAAAAGTCTTTTTAATTATTAGAAAAGACAATTTCACACTGGATTAAAAGAAACAAACACACAGACTGTTATTCACAACCCCCAGTGAACGGTAAATAAACTTCAGCCCCCAAACAAAAACACATACATACAACCCAAAAGAGAGATAAAGAGAGCGTGACAACTACGTACATAGAAAAAAGCCGGTCTCATCTACAAAAATATGCTCTAAAAAGAAGAGATATTTTCTGTTTGCGTTTGTTTATTTATTTTTTTTTTATCACACTCTCCTTTTAAATGAAACGTAGGAATGAATGAAAATTGCATTGGCAACATAAACGTTTTTATAGACACAAAACAATTCATTCGTCGAAGTATAGTCGGCGCCAACGGACGTTTGAGCGGTAGATTACGGTAGAATTTTGCGCATAAATTTAAAATAAAAATTTGTCTTCTTGCTAAAATAAAAACAAACCTAATAAAATACCAATAAGAATTCGAATTTAAAGGAATTAATGCAATAAGAGAAAAAAAGAATTAAAAAATCCCAAACACCAACAAATCAAGTGCAATCGCTTTAAGTGTAAACAAAAATTTAATTGAAATTGACATTTTTGTTTCAGTGTTGCTACGAAAGTGTCAGTGTCATTATCTCACTCACTTGTTTCGAATAAAATTAAAATAAAAACCCAACAACAACTCAAAGTCATTAGTGATCCATCATCAAATAAAATCGCTTAAAGTGTTTTTAATGTTTTGGTGAATGTGTTTGTGTGCGTGTGCGAATTAGAAGTGTGTGAAAAGATAAGTGGCAAATTTGTAGTATATTTAACCTCAACAACAACAACAAAACAAGTTTAAAAAAGCATAAAAATAATTTAATTACATTCTAACCAAAATTAAATTGAAAATTTGGAAAACCAACAAATTACACAGAAAACGTGCAAAAATTCTTCTCGCACTCATATTCATGTGTTATTTAGCTGTTAACGCTTAACAATTTACGATACTTCCTTCCCTTCATTGATTGGCTGCTCGTAGTTGCCAACTTCTTTCGAACGCAACATCATCATTAGTTTTCTTTTAAATTGTCTGCAAATAAAGGAAAAATCAAATAAACAACATCTCAATTAACGTGCGTTAAAAGCACAATAGCACTACATCTCTGCAGTCATCCATTATTCATTGATTTGTCTAACATCTAAACAAACACTAGATGCGAAATATCTAACGCGAAATACAAAGAAAACACCACAGAATTCGTAATCATAGAAAAAAATAATATAAATAAAACATATACAAAACGTAATTGTGTGCAAAAGAAATAGAATTAAAGAAAAAAATAAATAATTATTAAATACACATGAATTGAAAATTGTGCTAAATGGTTTAAATAAATAAGTAAAAAAAATTGTTTATTTAAATTGCAAGTATAATAAAGTTTAACCAGCTGGCTGATTCGTTTAAATTAGAACAACAAACGGATCTTTTACAATCTTTGGAAAACAAAAACAAACTCATTGACATTTAATCGACTCCATTTAGACAGTTTCTTAAGCGGTCTAATTTTTCTATGTAAGTTTTTTCAAAGTTTATTAAATAGTATTTAAATATTTGTTTTAGAAATTTTGTAATAATTCTGTGGCATTTTGACAAAAAATTTTACGTCAAATTTAAAAAGTTAAAAAAGAGTTGTTAATCATACGAATTTTTATTCAAAATAAGCTTTTAAAATTTTGTATTATAAACGAAATTTTTCTTTAATTTTGGTTTATTTAATTGAAAAAAAATATGATTTTTTCACCGAGTTTTTTTTTAAACTTTTTTGCTATCTTATTTCGACTTAAGATTTTTTGTCAAAATGCCACCGATTTATATTTGTTATATAGAGTTTGCTGAGTCCGGGATTAGGAAATCGGAATTTCAGATATGAATTACGTATATTTAATACCGAATTTTCGGTATTTATTTAAATAGGTATTTATTACATTAAACAATTTGTCAGGTCATTATTGGTTTGACCTACCGACCTTTTTTAAAAAAACTGGGTTGGTTATAGGGTATGTATATTTATTTTGAATACCGCCTTTCTGATTCCAAACCCGATTTCACGAAATTTTTTATGGTTCCTGAGATCTTAAGCATTAATTTTGCTCCATATTAACAATTTTAGAGTTCAATAAGTATAGTTTTGCTCTACACGCCACTTTTTTTTTGGGCAAATGCAGAAAATTCCTCATACAAAAACTTACAAAATAAATTTCACTCTTGCTTAGCTTCATTGCCGTAAGAAAAAAAGGAGTTAAAGCGAAATCAAAACCAGAAAATAGATTTCCAGCTTGCTTTGCTTCATTGCCTAGAAGAAAAAAGTAGTCAACAACTCAATGCACAGTATTAAGTATACGTATTCAGCACAAAAAGCTACTATTTTAAAATAAATTAAGAAAAATTGGCGTATGCGGCACAAAACAATAATTTTCACTTTCAGTAAAATGATATTAACTTCTAAGTTCGTTCATAAACGTTCACAAAAATTTAAATTTTTCTTCAAAACAAATGCCGGAAGCTTTTTTTTTGTTGGTTCCCTATGCTTATCCCCGCGAAGCTCTACGCTTGCCTGCAGGAAAGAAACCAGAGTCTCTGGTGGGAATCGAAGCCGCAACCCCGGGGCTGATAAACTAGCTCACTACTAGCTAGCCTACCGGCGCACTCAATGGTAAAAAATAAAGAAATTCTTTTGGGTATATTTTCAGAAAACTTCATGTGAACCTCCATTGTGGTTTTTTACTCCATGACGACTTTTTGGTATATGCGTCAAACCAATATAGTGCTGACGAATTCACAATCCTCAAACTTTGATGACTTCAGTATTCTCAAATTCCGCATTGTAAACCCTAGTAATATTTAAACTTAGTAAGTTCTGGATCTAAACCGGTCCAATACTATTGACTTCGTTTGCAATTTGATTAATTAGAGAGTGTGCGTGCAAAGCCTGGTACTCTGTTCAACATTGCACGTGAAATGCTGTGAAAACTCGTATAAATAAAATTGTGCGGAATATTTAATAGAGTTGTACTCTATTCATTTTGGAAAAAGTTGAAAAATGTTTTTTGCAACTGCGAAATAATATAAGCTGCACTTATTTCGCGTGAAATTTGAAGCAAATCGTCGCCTTTATATGTAAATCGGAATTAAGAATTTGATACCCTGTGATAGAGAAATTTACGTCTCGTCGACCAGCATTTAGTTTTTCTTTAATTTGAGTCTTGAAGTGTGGCAAACCAACTATATTTTTTGGCTTTCTCTCAAGCTGCAAATATGAAAACTACCCAGTAAAAACTTCGCTTACAAAATAATGTGTTGAGTAATCAGAAAAACATAAGAGCACTACTTACAATTCTACTGAAAGAAACAATGAATTTTACAAGGGAAGTCCCAAAATGTACGCATTAAAAAGTAAGTCATTATTTTTTTTACCTGCATACATTTAGAAAAAAGTAGTTATAGAAGTTTTTATAGATGTAGTTACCTGAGGGTTACACGATCAAGTTTTGCCTATCAATTTTTAATACACTCAAACTTTTTTACCAATACACTCATACTTTTAAAAATTGATACGAACTTGCCTTTAAAATTATCTTGCCAGTGAGTGTTTCAATTTACGTTCAAGAAAACAGCTGATTTCAAGGTTAGTGAGCAAATTTTTCGTTTATCTTTATAAATTGTTTTCTCGATGACATCTTGAAAGTAAATTGCTCAAAAATTGAATGCAACCTACGTCACAGCTTTCAATATATGTAAATTTTGACAAGCAGTATACATATGTAAAAGACTATCAAGAACAACTTGACCGTGTGGCCGCAGGGTTATAGAAGAAAGCTACAAAGTAATGAGTTAAAGAAGCTATTCATTTTGAAAAATTAGGCGAAGTTTTTACTGGGTAAGAAGTTTTTGTCTCTCCTGTAAAATGTGTCGAATGAGTCGACGAAATTGAAAAAAATATAAATTTAATATTAAATGAGAAAGGAAAAGCTTAAATAACTCAACCGGTTACAGGCTTTCATCTATATTTACGTTCTTTTTTATTTAATTTTTTATTAAAAAAATACCTTTTTATAAAAAAAACGTGGGTTTTGTTTACAGACGCAAAACAATGTCGCATACTTTGAAGAAATAAAAACGTCAAATTGTGCAAACTTGCGAGATAGGGAACATTTAAAGTCAAATTTTTCATATGAAATAAAAAATGTTGCTCAACATTTTACACAAATTTGAACAGAGTACAACGCTTAATCCAAAACTATTTCTTAAGAGTTCCCAACTAATGGCTTAATTTTAATAACTTATGATTTTATGGCAGAGTTCAAAAGGTTTCTTGAATGAACGCTAAAACACACCATTTTAATATTTCTCATGAATGAGAAATCTTTATATTGTTATATCTTTTTTTATTAAGGAATGTGATAACAATTGGCTGGTAATGATAACAAATAAGTTTAACAATAACAGAATATCTTAACAGTACACAAACAGGCTGTTTGTGCTAGTGATGTTAAGAATATAAATTTTCAATTTTAAACTGTGATACCAAAAGAAAGAAAGTTCATCTGTGATATATTTTATTTATTTTATTATTTATTTTTGTGTTTTATGTGGTACTTGTTGTATTGTTTAAAAACAAATTTATTTAAAATTATAATGTAAAGATTATATATTCAATAAAATTTAAATCCCTGAGGAAGTTGAAAAATCTCAACGAAACGTCGGAGGAGTAAAATTATGAATAAATAGTCTTTTATTTTTCATTTACTGTGACCTTGAAAGCCTGACTTAGATAATTCTAAGAAAAAACAACATAAATTTTTATTATTCGCAAAAACGAATATCTGCGCAATATTCGCCGTATCTGATTTTGAAATTGAAAAAAATCTCCCGTTTAATTCGATAACAATGAATTTTAAAAAAATAAAAACTGGCTTAAATTGACAGATATAAATTTAAATTTATTGTAACATTATTGTGTCATTCAGATGACAGAATTTCAAATTATCAACTTCGCACCTGAATGGCACAAATTAACATTTCAAAATTGTTATATATACATGGTGGAAAGTAAATAAGGAAAAAGTATGAGCTTATTTTGCCTATAGCTGCAGGCGGTTGGGTCCAAAAACGTTGTCTCTTGAACGACATGTTTGTTGATGGCCTGGCCCTATAGGCATTTCGAGGGCTCGCTGTAGAACTCTCATCAAACGTGAATCGTTAAGGTGGGCTCAGGAGATATGGCAGGGTGAGAATACCTACAATATGGCAAGGACACTGTGCCCTATCTATGACGTGGGGAAAACCCGCGTGCTAATTGGGTTGGGAAGGGCCCAGATTAGTTTGGTGAAATCGGTTATTAATTGTCACTGGTTGAAATGGACACATGCGATGATGATGGGTTTAGGTTATAATGACTACTGCAGAAGCTGTCATGATGAGGAGGCCTTATTTGGAGCTAAGACAATATTCAAGCCTTTAAAGAATCACCATAGCATTCACTGAAATTGACTGTTTGTTGCGGATTATACCCTCTTTCAAATTCGTTTCGCGTTTTCGAGCCATGCTGATTGAATTTTTTATTCCAAAAATTAATCAGCTAAACTTCAACGATATTTGGTTGCAACCAGATGGCGCAACTTGCCATACAGCGCGCTTAACAATCGAGTTTTTGCAAAATCAATTTGGTGACAACTTTATATCACTAAAGTGGTCCAGTTTACTGGCCCCTTCATTCGTGCGACCTAGCGCCACAATTGACGCTTTACGTCTGGGTTTATTGGAGAAAGTAGTCAAAAATTGGACTGATCGAATAGACCATGTAACTCGTAACCGCGGCGGACATATGCCGGAAATCATATATTAAAAATAAATGCCATGAAATTATCTACTTGATTCAGTATTCGGAAATAAGCACTAAATATCGTTTCTTAATGTTCGGTTCGGTAGATTTGTGGAAAACACAAACGCTAATAGTGTTTGTGTAGAAAATCATTAACAAAAGATATGAACATTTAATTCCGTTCGGTTTTTTTTTTTTGAAAATCCCAAACTTCAATGTGTTCGGTTCGGCTCATTAATGTTCGTCCCTTTTGGCTGGTAAAAAAACAAACTTTTTTACAAAAACGAAATACACACACGAAAAAAACATTAAAGAACATTAAAATATAATGTTTGTCTACAGTATCACTACAAATGTTCTGTTTATTTAAGAAAGAACCGAACATTATATAATGTTTTGTTCTTTCTTGAAAATAGATACGAACGGTATTAAGGGTTGTGTATGTATACACAATCACTAAAAAAATAGATATCGTTCCTGGGTGTGTGAGCCGAACGTTAAATAATGTACTGTTTATTTTCGAACACTGACTAGATTATAATAAAACATTTTCATTCCAACAATATTTCTGTCTTGTTTTATCATAACAAGTTCTCAAGCAGCTAAAATACACTCTTTTAAATTAGAAGAAACTTGTCTGTTATATAAGAGTCATTCTACTATAGTGCTTATGTATCTCCGGATAGGCTGAGTAACGGCACAATGTCGCGATGCGTAAAGAGGCGTCATAAAATAACGATACTTCCAGGAGACATACTTAACAGTCTGTCTTTTCTATATTTTTGTTTGTTCAACTATGCTGCAGGTATCGACAATCGAAAAGTTGGCTTACAGTAGTGTTTTCTAGTCAAAGATTCTAGCAACCAATAATTCACAAAACAATATAATAATTGAATTTTGGTACCATTTTGCTCATAAAAGTAAAATTTTTGAAGCAATCTGGTACAATTTCAATGCCAAGTATGGCAAAGGGAGAAATTTTATTGAAATACAGAGTTGCCACTAGCCTTAAAAAGTAGGATTCAAATCTTTTAGACTGATTCCTACTATTTGATTTTGTGGAAATGGAGAGATGAAACCTATTTCTTTAAAAAAATACAAAGTCTTAGACTGGTTTTCATGATGACATTGTTAAGACTTATATCCTAAAAGATCCTTGAAAAAATGTGGAAAAATATATTTTAATAAATATTTCGTTTTAAAAAAAATCTATTTAGTGTATCAGCCATTCATGTTTTAAACATCCTCTGATCATTAATCTCTATTTAGAGCACATTTTCCCAACCACGATAATTTCCCCCTAAGATGATCACTTAATGTTTCCGTTACATTGATTTGTAGAATTTTCAAGCTTAAATCATCATTTCTCAGCATCACAGTGTCAATTTATGCATGAAGCATAATCGAAAGGATGTTCAGAGAATAAATGAAAGAGGTATTTAGTTTTAACTCAATATTAAATGATTAATTAGAAAACAAATTAACTAAACTGGATCTAAGTCGGTTAAATATTGCTCGTGCAACATAAAAAAGAGCCAAAATGAGGAGCAAAATAAAAAAAGATACAGATACATGTACAACAACTATATTTCAACTAACTTAACAAAAAATTTAGTTTTAATTAAAAAATACATAGAAGGTTTATTTAAAAAAAAAATCATTTATGCGAACTTCTTACAATTACATTGATTATGGCGTGGAATAATATAATAATGTTGTATAAGTTTACGTGGGGTAAATTGGAATTGATTTAAAATTTTGTAAAATAATGTTCTTCTCTTTACTAAAACTTTTTAACAATATCAAACTTTTCATATAAACAAACTATTTATAGTTGCTACCAGATACATTTTAGTGGCTACCGTACTTTTTCTATTTGGCTATCCTGTATTGGCAGTATATTGACATTAAGAGTTTGGGCAAAATTAATTAATGTGTCTGACCAGAATATTCCTTGAATAGAGACTTCGTTAAAAGCTGATCGCAAGAAGTAATTATTAAGAATGCCTCTAAGCCGTTACATATATGTAAGTCGTGCTGCCATATTTTCTTCACTGCTATTTTTCGGTTGGAGCAATAACACTAAGCAGAGCTTATTAAACACACAATACAAAATCAAAATTTATTTTTGTTTACATATCGACGCCTCCATTCTATAACATTCTAAGTCGAAAATGTGAGTTTTGAGTTACGAGCTCTCAAAGTATATTTATGCCTATATTTATGTATATATTTATGTATATATTTATGCCTATAACTTTGGAACGGATCGGCCCATCTTAACCAAATTTTGACAGTATTTAAATTAGAGAACGTAGGATTCAAAAATTCAAGAACATTAAAAACGTTCTAAGTACACTTAGAACGTTATAGAATGGAGGCGTCGATATGTTCTTGCTAAAGATCAACAATTCTATACATCAGTTAATATTAGAATCAAGCTTGTCCTTAGCATTAACCCTTGGTTGGTTATCAATTAACCCTAACAATTTTGAATTCTTAGAAATTGCTTGACGAGTCTATTGAAATGTAAGCAGAAAGAATTCTGGCATTTAACAGGCAGCTTCCTTCAATAATGCTTTAAATTCCGCGCTAGTTTCCAAGTCCTCTTATAGCTGGAACTCGAAACGACAAGTTAAAAACGATTTGTTGTTAGGTTTGTTGTTGCTTAACACGTTCCACAATGTAATTGCTAGCACTTTTGTTTTACTTTGTTCCTTATCTTGTGACATTACTCACTATAACTGCTCTCCCTTAAAGTTGGCGATCAACCTAAGGCCCTCCTTAGCTGAGGTTATGGCCGCTATTACGGTTTACAACTCAACTCAGTTGAGTTGTAATAAAGACAACTGGTTGTGATCAGTTGTAATTTTTGTTATGTTTTTGTTCACCGCAAGTTAGCAAAGTTGTAAACCATAGTACAAAAATTAACAAATTAGAACTCAACTGAGTTGAGTTGTAAACCGTAATAGGGGCCATAACCTCAGCTAAGGAGGACAAAACTCTTACAGCCCAATTGTGAATACAAATTCCCTGGGAGTTTTTTCCTTTTTCCCTTTTTTAAAAATTGAATTTGTATAGGAAAAATGGGAGAAGGGAGAAAACTTCCGGGGAATTTTTATTCTTAGTTGGGCTGTTAAACTCCGCTCCTTAGTTTTATAGCCTCCACAAAATTAAATTGCATTTTTGCTGGTACTGCATTGGCAAACAAAAGCATGCAATGTTGAGCCTCGAAAAATAGTAATACAGGGTTATCCATGTAGTTGTTTCAAAACCGCTGGCCTGGCAAGGCTTTCAGCTGTTAAATATCTGTTATATGAAGAAAGGTTTCCCATTAACGAATATGGATCGTTTAACAAAATAGGTAAAACTTACTACAAAAGTAGTGGTTCAAACGTGGCCACTTTCCGATCACTACGGGGTTGTCATAATCGACCTACTGTGCAAGAAATTGGTAAAATTATAAAGAAATTTGAAGAGATTGAAAGCGTTACAGATGTGGTCAGGACTATGCATCATCAAAATGTGCGCATTGCCGATAATATTGCTTTTGTGAGTGAAAGTGGCGGATAATCCGAATTGGTCGATTTCACGCCGTTTTCAGATATTTGCTCATCTAACGACCTTATAATTGGCCTGCAATTGAAGATTATGAACTGGACAAGCGACACAGCACGACCGATTTTGTTTTTTATGCATGGGAAGATTCCAGAACGTGTAATATTACATTTTGGCGACTTTAATTGGCCACCAATATCATGCGATTCGACGCCACAAGACTTTTCTCGTTCTCGACATTTTAACGAAAACAAATAGCTTTAATAGTTCACGGAGCTGCCAGATGTCCAATATCACAACAAGATTATAAGTGAGGTCATGTTTTGTTATGCCGTGAATGCATATTGAAAAGTTCTATAACTGTTTAAGCTAATTTTGAATTATGCCACCTTTTAAATACGCTGCATGCATATGTATTATGTTTAGTATGTATAATTACTTTCTTAATGTTGTTAGTATGCTAGTTGTTGTTGTTATTGCGGGTTTCTGCATGCATTTTCTTTGTTTTCCGTCCGTTTACTTGGCCGGTAACAAACAAATAAATAAATTGTTAGTTAGTTCGACTGATACTTCAACACAAAAACTGCGGCAGTAACAACAACATGGAGCTGGCAAGAAAAAAAAAAAACAAAACTTAATTAACGCTTAAGCAAGCCTTTTCCACTAATTAACGACTTTTCTTTAACTTGAAAAAAAACTCCAGCAACAACAAAGATACATTACACTACTTTTTTGTAACTAAATTGAGTTTCTTTCTGCTTTGTTTGTTTTTTGTTTATTCTTTTTTACCATGTGTACAGCGTCAACACTGCACGTTCCTTTAAATTGTGTTTGCTGTTTCTTTTTTTTAAATTTAATTTTTTATTATATTTTTATGCAATTAGTGCCAAATGCGTGTCTGTCAAGTTATAAAGTATCTTTTGCTGTATTTTTCTCCTTAACTTTTCTTAATTTACCTCTCTCACTCTCTTTTTGCCCCACACCATTTTAGTTTTACAGCTTTGCCAACCGTTTGCTAGATGTTTGTTTGTCTTCTGTTCTTCATTGTAGTGGGGCTGGCCGGTTGTCTGTTACACTCCCCGCCTGCTTGCATTTTTTTTGCAGTTAATGGCAAACAACTGCAAAAAAATGTTAAACTTCAACTGCAACGAGGTGTATTAATTAACATTTAAACAATAATTAAATTATTCATAAACATACGAAAACGAAAATGCACAAACACAACAGCTACAAAAAACATCTTACGTAAATTATTAATAAAAAAACTTAGTTTAGTAAAAAATACAAACTAAAAATTAATTAGTGAATAATGATTTAGCTGCTTCTTTGGAAATAATTTGTATAGGTATACCTGTACAAAACATTTAAGCAGAATATATTATAGGAAAATCATTTAAATAAATAATTAAATAAATTTTATTTGCAAATGAGTACATTGTTCTTTTGTATTTTTTTAGTTTGTTTAATAATTAATTTTGTTACAAAAAAAAAATAAAAAATAAGAGTTAAAAAGATTATCTTAAATTTAGTTTATTAGGTTTAAAAAAGAGTTGTCGTATAAACACAATTTTGTTTTAGTGTTGCCAATTTAAAGTTACTCATACAAGTTTGGGGATTTTTCAAAAAAGCCATAGACTTCTAAGATTCAGTTAACAACCGCACACAAGTAGAAATTTTACCCGAATTCTTAAGATCTTGAGCGTTCTACTGCCAACTGCAAATGCTTCTGTTGAAGAAAAAGAAACCCTATAAACATGCCGAACTTGAAAAAAAGAAACCCTATAGACATGCTGAACTTTTATGATCTTAAATTCCCGCGATTTGGCGATCCTTGAAGATGACTTAATAAATAAAATTAATCAAGTCAGAATTGGAGTAGAAGAAAGTAATTTTTATGAGTAATTTTTACGAGTTATCAATTGAGGAATGGTTTATAAAAAGCCTTTCAGTTGATAAGAAGCCAGATTTCCTTTTTTGAATTGCTTCCAACGACTTGAAAAAGTGTCAAAACTAGTGGTTAATGCGTTTCTATTTTTTTTTTTAACCTAAACTAATCCCGCGAAGCTTTACGCTTGTCTGCAGGAGACCAGAGTCTCTGACGGGAATCGAACCCGCAAACCCGGCACTGATACACCAGCTCACTACCAGCTAGCCTACCGGGGCATTTATGAGCTTAAGATTCCTTATTCAGTTATGCTGCCTTTGGCTCTATTAGCTCACAATTTACTGGGATATGGGCTCCGCGACTGCGCCTAATTTTCTATGGGTCTAATTTTGCACCAATTTCTCGGGCACACCAGGTCTGATTTCGTCAATAGTTCGCCGAATATTGACTTCTAAATGCTAAATCGTTGCTGGTTTATCAGCTTGGAGCATAGATTTGACGAACGAACACAAAAAGTAGTCTTAAGTTGTCAAATCTCATGAAAGAGGTGGCAAATTCAAGGTAAATTTCTTGAGATAATTCGGTCACCAACCGTTTGGCTCAACAAAGTGAAGGTTTTACGCGCTGTATGGCATATTGTGCCGTCTTGTCTCCTCCAAATGATTTGCAATGACATGAGGAAAAAAAAAATCACGAACCATTTGACTGTAGCGGTCTCCATTTTACCGTGAATTGGTTGGCATTGGTTTTAGATTTAAAGACAAATGGGCCAATGACGCCTTCGGCATGTAAACGGCACCAAACAGTGATTTTTTTGGGATCTAATGGAGCCTCATGAGGATTGTGCCTTCTGCAAAAACTAAAATTATGCATGTAAACATTCCGTTAAGCCAGAAATGAGCCTTATCGTTGAAGATGATTTTATCAAAATCTAGTTCAACTTCCAGTTAATTCTCAGACCATTCTTCTACATTCTACGAAACTACGACGCAATCGATTGTCCGCTGGCTTTAATTCTTGCATGGATGGGTCTTATATGGATGTAGGCCAATTTCTTTCCTCAAAATTTTCATTGTTGTGGACGGGCAAAGACTGAGTTGCGGAGAACGTCGTCCGAACGATAAATTCGAGTTCTCTGTCTAATTCACGTTTACAGTGGCAATGGCTTCTTCTGTCATTCATCGTTTTGGATGAATGTTATCCAAAAGAAAAAATATGGTCATGAATTGATCCATTGTATTGCGTATTAGCTGCGCATGTGAACGATTGTGCGCCCCGTAAACTTAACGAAGTTGTCTATAAGTTTGGCGAGCAATGCGCGAATTTTACAAATAAGTTTATACGATTTTAAACGTTGTTGGGTGCAAGTCTTTTCATGGTTATTTGCCAAAGCAATCTGACAAATAGTCAAACACACTTCATTATTATGACAGCTGTTTTAATTGTTACACCCGTACCTAAACAAGAGTGAAAAGCGTTTTCTAGATGTCAAACATTCCCATGCCCATACAAATTATATGAAGAATCCCTACAAAGTTGGCCGCTATTGTTAATAAATAATGGCAATATAGCTAGTTTTTGTCAATCTAGCGGTTTTTTCTCTTCTATTTATTTCTATTATGCGGGTTTTATTAAACAAGAAAGCTAACACTATTGTTTGTGACACAACGTTGACGCTCTTGTTTAGGTTTGGCATATCAGCGTAAAAACTAAGCGGCTATGGCTGCTATCCCTATAACGTAAGTTCTATACGTCTTAAATAAAACATTATTTTTATATTTTCGATATCAAAAAGATTTTTTATTAAAACACATGCCATTAACATTTGAAAATAATTTCGGACATTTGGGCACCACCACGGATGTTCTTGATGAAGCGTCTTGTGGACGTCCGATTTTCTTCATTTTTGATAAAAAAAAAAGTTCCAAAGATGCAACCAGCTTATTAATTCTAGATTTAATTTAGTAAGTGGAGCCTGTAGTTTCTGTTGTGGATTGGGTTAACTCCATCTGCGGCAATTTTGTTTATTCAACAATCCATTTAGCCAAAAATGAGCCATGTGTTATAAAAATCACGAATTCGTTTCTTAGTGCCTATTTACATTGTGCGATTTTTTCCGTTGCTCTTCTTACTTTATGAGCAAGAGACGAGAAAGGAATCAAAAGGGGCACACAAGCGAGTGTACTCTTCGATTCGTTTTGTTCCCACAGTCTCTCTTTCATTTGACGAAAAATCTATTTAAGTTCGGTCGAAATCTGTTATGCACACAACAAGTTGCTGCGATAAAAATTGCATAATGTGAATTACAAAAGCAATTTTAAAGAAGAACCGACAAAAGTTAAAGCGACGAATAAATGACTTATTTTAATAGCAAATTTGTATAATTTGGTAGCGTGAAGCAATTCATGATGAGTTTGACAGCTAACCTTTCATAAGTTCAATCGGGCTTAATACTGGGTCTTCACGTAGCAATTTTTATTGCTAAGCACTAGCAAAACGTCGGCAGAACAATGACGCAATAATTGCTTATTATATTGCTGGAGAACACGTGAAATTGCTTTACTATAAACAAACGTACAGAGAAATGAAATGTGAGATAAATGACAACTGAATTTACAGCAGATTGCTAAGCAATAATTGCTCAAGCAATCAGAAGAGCACTGCGCAATGGATTGCCACTCATGGCAATATGCGGTCTATACGTCGCAAAATGAATTGAGCAATCAAATTTGACGTTTGCCGCAATAAATATTGCTACGTGGACACCCGGGGTAATAAACAAAATAAATAAATAAGGCAGTTTGATTCTAGGGTTGCCAGATTTAAAATATGTAGAGTTTTTTCAATAAAAATAATCAAGAAAATGCAAAAACTATTTTAATCAATTTTTTTTAGCACTTTAAAATTATAAACTTTCCAGCCTTTTCAAATGAATTTTTTCTTCACCGGTTTTGTTTTTGCCAAATATTTTAAAGCAACATCGTTAATTGTGTGTTTTTTCTTTTAAAACTTTTGGTATTTTTAAGGAATCTTTTTGGAGAAATTTATGCAGTTTAACGAATTAAATGAAGTGTATTCCCACAGTTCTTTAGAATGTACTGAATTTTTTCGTTTTTTTTAAACATTTATTTTGCATACATTAAAAAAAAAACAATTTTTTATTTAAATGAAATCATTAAAAAATTACAAACTATTTGAATGTTTTTAGAATATTAAAAAAAGCGGAGTTTTTTTTTTGAAGAACAAAATTTAATTTAATTAAAATTTTCACATGATTTCTCTGGCAAAAAGAGCAGCCTCATCATATTCTTTTCTTTTCAGCAGTTATTTGTAATCTAAATAATTAAAATCTAGTCCATAATTGTGGTAGTTAGAGAAGAGTTGGTGGTGGCGTTGGCTGTCAAATTCAGTAGTCCTCATAGTGCAGTGTTGGCAAAATTATTCTAATGCATGTTTGTAAGAAGAGGGTTGATTTTGGAATTTTGATTTGATGGTGGTTCAAAATATATTTTTATTTCATTTTATTATTTATACCAGCTAACAATATGGGAATAAATTTTTAATACGCATTAAGGCACTCAATATATCGTACAATACACCATCGTTTACGTGATTCTGTTACCCGTTTGCTCATCTTGCACTCTGGCTTCAAGGGAAATCTTGTGGTGGTTGCTGTTGCTCTACTTTAATTCTAACGAAATCAAAAATACACGTGATATTTTTCCATAAACCATCATCGTCAGCAACATCATCATCAGCTGGCCTTCTAAATAAGTAAGAAATATTTTACATGCATCTTCATGTTTTGCCTTCAAATTCTATATTGTGTTTTTCCTTTGTCTCTTCTTTTTCCTCTTCCTCTTTATTACGTTTCTTTGTTGGTTTAATTTTAGTTGTTGTAGGTTTTTTTTCTTTGGCTGTGTTAAATTTTATAATTGCGTTGAAATTAATTTGCGAATTACACGATTGCACAATTAAATTGGAGTTTCCTTTAGTTTTGGTTGCTGCTGCCAAAACTGCGTGGATCGCCTTTTTCATTAATGGATTGCCAGAGAAAAATACTTCATGCTGTGAAGGGAAGGTGTCCCATTAAAAATTATGTAACAAAGTCTTTTCAAAATGTTAAGAAATGGATGAAAATTAGTTGAATGCTATTGGTTCGATCTATATTTTAAAAGATCTTAAATTTAATGAGCCAAAGTGGATTAATATTAACGAACGACCGAAGCGAATTTGTAGAAACACCGCATAATATTTTCATGCAAAAAGTTCGAAGCTGAATATTCATAATTTTCGATAATTTTAGTTCTTTAATTACAGGATGTCTGTATCTGTAGAAGCATTAAATAAAATGGCGAGGCTGCCTTAAATCAACAATGTGTCGTAAGCAGTTTTGTATGAAATGACAAACAATGTCATCGAACAAGATCAAATCCATCTTAAAAACGTGAAATGCGCGAACTGCTTAAAATTCCAAGTTTAAGAGTCCCCATAATCAGTAATACTGCATAAAGATTTTTAAAACTGTTAGATTGGTGTTTTACTACACCTAGAGAAAACACATTTTCCATATGGTTAACTATAACATAACTATTTTTAACATATTATGGTTACTTCAATCGTATTATTGTCACTGGCATCTATATTATGCTAAAATTAGGCCTCCATCAAGAAGCCACAACAATACATGTTTTTGTTAATAATAACAATAATATGGTTACCATTAATAGTAGTATATTTGTTTTTTAACGATAATAACGACCCCTTTGGGCGAAATTATCGTATGTTACAAAAACCAAATTTACAGGCGAGCGATTTTTCTACTTTTCTCTGCTATCACTTGCATTATAAAAATGAAAATATACATTCAATTTTTGGAGCAACGAAGTGGAATTCGCCTACAATATTTTTTCAGGCGACGTCTCTTTGAATGTAGAACAAGATTGCATCAAAAATTCAATTTCAAAAAAATTGGCATATACGATAATTTCGCGCAAATGGGTCGAAATGTTGTTGCTCTTGGAAAAGAGGAAAATATTATTGTTAATTTAAAACCATACAATTACTAGTGCTGAACATATTATTGTTATTATTAACAGAAACATGGTCGCAGGCTAAACACCTAAGACCGTTTATTACGCATCTTTTGGAAGTCCCAAGACTCCATGATTATGTTTTAATGCTTTAGATATTTTTATTTAAATGATCATTTAAGCATCAACTTCATCTGGGTATTTGTCATGATTATAAACTGTGTTGTAATGCGCATATATCCCAGACTATCAACAAGGCCAAAGGTGTCCTTGGATTTATCAAACGCTGGGGGAAGTCGTTTGCTCATCCCTATGTCGTAAGACAATTATACATTTCATTAGTGAGACCTATTCTGGAATATGCCTCGGTCGTCTGGGACCCCCAGTTTGAGGTTCATGCTTAAAAATTGGAATCCGTAAAAAACAATTTCTTTTCTTCTGTCTTCGAAAACTGCACTGGAATCCAAATATCAATTCACCTCCTAATGAAAACCGTTAAAAACTAATTAGTCTACCAACTTACAAAAATCGGAGGATATATATGAACATTTCGTTCATGCTGAATTTGTTAAACGGTGAAGTTGTCTCAGAATTCCTTAATTCTTATTTTAAATTCTTATTTTATTTATTGCATTAAACTTTAGTTAGTTTCATTGGCGAATTAAGTAAATAAATTAAGTAAATAAATAAATAAATAGCTTGATGAGAAATCCAGATCGCACCATTCTTAATTTTCAATGTAGGACTCCTTGAGCTGGGAAGGAAATCTTTAATTTCTAAGACTCCATGAATTTTTGTAAAGGTTTTGCTTGCATTGGACACATTTAATTAAGGGGATTTAAAGTTTAGACCTCCTAATGACAGTGTGCTAAGAATATAAGCAGCTTTAAGCTTTCCAATTCGGTAGCCCTAAGATCTTAGTTGCGAAGTCTTTCCATCGAGAAACTGTTCCTAAGACTCGTTTTATCTGTTTATGTTTATCTGTTTTATCTTAAAAAAATTAACCTACAATCTAAAATAAACCTCTTATGTAATGATTAGTTTGGATACCTTCCCCAAACTAAAGCTTTAAATATTGACGTTCTTTTTTCCCTCTCCACACTTAATTTGTGAGTTCGCGTATATTTGTGCGGCTGGTAGTGAGTGAGCTTTTTGAATAGTAGTCGTGGCTGCCTGGTGTCGTATCAATTGCATCGCTCCGTTATAAAAATCAACCTTTTATTTAATTGATTTGCCACACTATGTGGTACATTCAACTTGAAACAAAATCTCATATTTTCTTTCTGTCTTAGCTTTTTTTTGTTGTTGTTGTTGTTGTTGGTACTTAAGAACCCGAAATGCAAGTATGCATTTTTTAGCTACGCACTCACAAAAACAAATCCATACTCTTTGCCTCTCTAAAGCTCTGTTTGAGGTAGTTTTGGCTGTTTTTTTAGAGATTTTTTGGAGAACGGCATAATAATGAAAAGACAGAAACCTTTAGCATAATGTAGAATATGTAGTACATATTTCTTTTTTTTATTTCGTTTTTATATTCTTAATTCTAACCGCAAATTGTAGCATAAACATTTCTGTTAATTGGGTTTAACGTACACGATCTTTTTGTTTTTAATGGACTACTACTGCTACTACTACTCCGCTCTACTCGTACTATCATCATACCACCACTATTACTCGAAAAATAACGACGACGAGTCGTACTACTAATGATGCTTATTCGCGTCATTATACGATTTTAACTGCGGCCTAAACACTTTCAGTTAAGAAGCCAATTAAAATATTTCTGTGTGCCACACAAAAAAAAAAAAAAAAGAAAAAATGAAGAACAACAGCAGCATCATCATCATCGTCGCCAGCAAACGACGAATGTATACTGTTTGCCTTCTGCTCATATACTTCGGGCCAAAAAGCAAAGCAACGTCACCTCTCATCTCTGCTCTTCCATTTGTTCTTTTTTTAAGTACTCTATAAACTTTCTTGGTGTTTTTAAAATTGGTGTAGTGTTTAAAACCTTTTTTTTATTTTCCGCTCAGAATCATAATTTTTAAAATCGTGCTTTGTTACCTAAAAATCGATTGAAAATTTCATCTGGATCGAAAATTTTTATTGTACACATATCACATCTTCTTTTAATAATGATTTTATTTCCGTGCCTCCTTACACTTGCAGCCTTTTGTTAATTTATTTTTTTGCGACTTCTCACTCTTTAAAAAACTAATGACAATCATTATGTTTAGTCAAATTCGGGTGTCTTATAAAGAAATTTTCAGATAATCTGTACCCATCTTCTGTAACTTCTCGCATCGAAAAGATGTGAAACAAAATATTCCATTGTTTCTCGAAAAGTGTCTCTGTAACTCAAGTCGAAAACTATCTAAAGAGATAACGTCGTTAAGTTATAAATGTCATAACATTACACTCGAAGCCGATGTGACATTGCAGACGTTGAGAATGCCAGTCGCACATATCGTTAAAGGCGCCCGTATACGACATGTATTTGTCATCTGACATGTCAAATTTTCAAGTCACATGTAATTGTTCATGTCTGTCAAAATTGCTGTTTTACATAAGGTTTATAATATTCGGTCACAAACGTATATGTAATTTGCTTCTGACATTGTCTCTGTTTTTTTTTCTCATTGTTATTGCAGAAACCAAAGTAGTTCTCGGTTTCAAAATAGCTTGCTGCCGCCACGAAAATATTTATTTACGCCGTAAAATTATTTAGCCATCTTAACATTTTTTCTTTTATTTTAAAGATACCAATTTAGAATTTTATAATTAAACGGTTTTTATGTATATATTTACATAAATTCTATTCAATGGTGAGATGAGCATACATATCTTGGTATTGTAAAATATTAACTTCAGCCGGCTAATGATTCCTTCAATAGTTGACGCCGCTGCTAGTTTCTTCCCGGCATAGATTTCTGATGTCAGATGGTTTGTCAGAAGAAAATAGAGCACGCTCTAATTGAAATTTTGTCAGATGACTTTTTGTCTGACTTTTACAGAAGCAAAGTTAAAAAGGTAACACACGACATGTATGTGTTTTGCAGTGGGAAATTTGACATGTCAGATGACAAAAATATGTCGTCTATATGCTCCTTAACGGCGACCAAAATTTACTAAAATTTAAAAATTTTCAACGACGGCGGCGAAAATACAACCGTCGGCTATACCAAATAATGTAAAGTGCGACTTTAATGTTTGTTGTTTGCAAACGAGCTTTGAAAACATTCGTATATTTTATAAAAATATTAAACGCAAATTAATTAAACCATGAAAAAATGTGCCAAGAACAAAATATTACTATTATTATTCTCTGCATTTTGCATTTTTAATATGTCTTTTAGTGTTGAAATGTTTTTTTTGCCCTGTTTTTATTCGTGAGTTTATTTTACAAATCAAAACGGTAACTTTCTCACAGGAATTTTATAGACACACTTTTCTTGTAAATTGGCAAGTAATTTTCTTACGTGACAGCTAATAAGTAGTGGCTAAACATGTTAAGAGACAGTTAAGTAAGAAAAATAGTTGATTGTTTCAATTTATGGCATTTTTGTTTAAATTCTCACATTTCAATCGAAAAGCTTCCTGACGCGAGAGTTACAGAAAATGGGCACTGGTTTGAAGATCTCCCAAGTGGCGTTCTTTCCTCTGTACCGGATATTAGGGAAAATAAACTTAAGAGCCATAACAAAATAAGAGCGGAAGTCGGAACGTTTCCTTTACACAAGGTAGACTCATTTGGGAGTGTAGACATGCTGCTCTATAAAAGGAATGGAGTTGTCAAAATTGTCTTCATATAAAACAAAAACAATTTAACACACACGTGTACAAATTTTGGCTCATATACACGAAATTTTACGTTTGGGTTCCAACTAGGGGTAATCAGCTGACAAACATATGGGCATATGGACCTTGGCACTTACGCTGAAATACCATAACTAAATAAAAGCATAAACGTTGTGTCACTAACATTAGTGATGATAACTTTCTTGTTTAATAACACCCATATAATAGAAATGACCAATGAATATAACACCGCTAGATTTACCTCAAACAGCTGAATTGCCGTCATTTATTAGAAAACGGCTTCCACTCTTATTTTTCTTTCTCAGAGACAAAGATTAATAAACAAATAATAAAATCCACAAGAGAAATGCTCAGTAATTTGCTGACTTAGGGGAAACTTTTTTGGCTGTCCAAACATGTTGTGTTAAAAGATTAATGTGATGTAGATCGAAATGCTAATCCGCATTAACTTTGGTGGAAAATTAGAAAACTGAGGCCAAATAACGGCATTCGATATTAATCGAAATTCCCATTCAAATTGTATTGTAATGTCGAATGCGGTAATTTGGCTGGATCGAATATGAGATCAAGGTTATTCCAACCAGACTGTCAACGAAACATTTTTCTTGTGGACTATGGTGGAAAATTAATAAATCGTTCTTGCGAGTTGTATGTATAATGCTAAGATATAATTACAGTTTTAACTGTGCCTCCGCAATTTTCTACTTCAATAAGATCTATATAGTCCGACTGAATTAGATCGAATATGAGATCAAGGTTATTCAAACCGGACCGAACAGGGTCAAATATGAGATCGAGGTTATTCAAAACGGGCTGTCAACGAAACGTTTTTCTTGTGGGCTCTGGTGGAAAATAAGATAATCGTTCTTGCGAGTTGTGCAATTTCCTAGTTCAATTAGAAATATAATAGTCCGACTGAACTGGATCGAATATCAACGAAACGTTTTTCTTGAAGTTGTTATAAAAGGAAACTCTTAACTTAATAAAGTTAGAATTTTCGATTATTTGCGGGCCAAAAATGACTTCTAAAAGCTGATGAGAGTGGACATTGAAAACTATCGTAGCATACCATGGTGGTGGCTATTGATAAAAGGAAAGTTCTGCCACATAGAACTTTAAAATTTTTTTGTTCGTTGCTGAGATATTTATTTGCTGCAGATATGAAAATTTACAATCGGTAGTGTGTTGTCCATTAGGTTAAAATCCTACTTTTGTAGGGCTTAGATCTTTGATTAATTACTGATAACCTAAGATATTGAGAACTAATTTTGAGAAGTAATCTTTTTTATGATATTTGCGAAGTATAAGGTTCTTCTAAATGATCCCAAACGGATCATGTGGAAACAGCTTTTTAAATTTATTTTTACGAAAACGACTCGTTTTTGAAGAAAAATTTATTAAAGGTGTATCACAAATGATTTCTTGCCTACAAATCTTCTAACTTGAGATTGTAGGGGCTAACTGCAATTAGTCGTGGCCAAGTGTTATTCTTTTAACTCTGCCCGTTTTAAACTTTAAAAAGAGTTTTGGCAACTGAACTCAACTGTTGTGTTTTGTGATCGATGAGCTGTTGTATTCAACGAGTACCTTTCGTGTCGGTCGTTTTTAGTTTTAGTTTTTTCTGCTGTTGTTATTATTCTTAGACCGACCGACCGACCGAGTGGCTGGGTTGCAATGTTTTTGACTAACTCTTTGGCTCCACTTCTTTGCAGGGTAGCCTTTTTATTGTTCGAGTAGTGTTTGTGTTTGGCCGGTTTTAATGGTTCTACTTTATACTAAGTAAACATATACAAATGTATAAATATATTGGAGTATGTTAAAGTTAAAGTGTGCGCGCGCGCTCAAATAAATGCAGATGTCAATTAGAGCCTCATTAAAACCATAAGCACACTACTCATTGCAATCAACAGAAATTGCTCTGAAACTCGGCAAGGCGACTAGCTTTAAAAGCCGCTTAAAAGTAAATAAACAATAAAAGAAAATAAAGAAAGGAAGACGAATAAATAGACGGTCGAATGGATGAATAAATGTTGTTGTTAAGCGGTAATAAAGAATGGAGCTTGAACTTAAGTTTAATATGCACTTTTTTCAATCATTCTCTCACCAGCAGACCAACAGGAGTTCCTTTTGGCCGGAGTTCACTAGGTCTGCCGCTGCTATATCTGCTTCTGTGATGACGACAATGATGATGATTTAAAAATTTTGTCACATTTTCGTTTTAGGTTGTTGGTATTTTTTAATGAGCTTTTTTTTTCTTGCAGATCCTTGACTACATGATCTTATACACTTCTAGAAATTGTTTTATTGCCAAGTTGCTTATACGTTGCTTTGCTGGTTGGTGGTTTTTTTTTGATTTTTTTGATTTTGTTTCGTTTTTTTTCTGCTCGTTATTTCGTTTTGCCCTTATTTAAAACTTTTTCAGAAAAAATTGTTCCTTTTACTCTTTATGATTTTGTGTTCTGTATTCCTCCTGTACCACTCCCCAAAGCTAATTACGTATGAATGTGTTTTAATGATGTCCATGTTATCACGGTGATTTTTATGAATTCTTGTGGGAATATTCAGTTTTAAAAAAACTAAACTTAAACTTAACTGAAGCTTGTTAAAATTCCAAAATACAGCAGCATAACTATGAAAAAAAAAAAATTTTAACTAAAAAAAAAACAAAAGGCCAGGAATTTCGAATCAACACAAGTTTTTTCCTTACATTCTACTTAATAAAATAAATTCTCTTTTATCCAATTTCTCTCTTCGCCTCTCATCCTTTGAAAATGTTTAAGAGCTTAAAAAAGTCAAAAGTGGGTGGAACTGTACTGTAGTTGTTGTGAGATTTTGTCTAATTAAAAATCTTAAGCATTAATTAACCACCAAATAAGACAACAATAATGACAAGCGGCAGCGCAACAACATGTTGCACTTGTTTCATGACATTTTAAACAACACACACACACACACACGTGTTGTGAAATAATAACCCAACAAACACGAAGTCAAACCTTTGATATAAAAAAATACTTTATTATTTGATGTCAAGCACGCTTCTCAAACCTTGTTCAATTCTTTGATTTTAACATTTAAATTCAAATTTTTAAAGATTTGAATATAAAAACATGATTGACAATGTTTTATCAATTTGATGTCAAATGTTATTCTCAAATCAAAAATAAACTTGGCAACACTTAAGCGACAAATATATGTAAACATTAAAAAAATGGCGATTAAAGTACAATAAAAAACAGTTTACATATAAAGTGAAGTGAATTCACCTTAAGAAAACCTTAATTTCTTAATAAAAATTAAATAGAATGAGTGAGACTTCGAATAAAGTTAAAACGGAAAAGCGAAGAAATTATATGATTGTTATACGATCGTGGTGCTACTCAGAGCCATGACAATCCTCACCCCACGTCTCCATGCGCTTTCGATTTGAACATGACATGACCATAACGCCGGCAGAGCAACGGTATTAATTTGTTCATGTTCTTGTATGTGGCGAATACGTGTTGATGTCCATGTTCTGATTGACCACAATTTTTGTTGTTGTGCGTTTGGTTGTATACAGAAAATACATTGTATGGCCAACATCATGGCGCACATGGATGCTAAGTCGAATGTTTAGGCAACGATGGCAGCACATGGACGGAACATGAACATGAACAGTCTACACGAGTAGAATTCATGTGCGACATGCTGTTCTTACCAAGTTGATGGCTGGTGGAGACGGGTAGTCATAATAGAAAGAGGCCAAGTACTTCGTCTTGCCAAGAATTTATGAACGACCTGAACGCTTCGTGGTGCTACTGAGAGCCATGACAATCCTCATTATAGAAAGAGGCCAAGTACATCGTCTTGCCAAGAATTTATGAACGAACCGAACGCTATTTATACATTCAGCTAAAGCTCCGAATGTTGCGCTGACAATTGATTTAAATACATAATGAATTTAAATTTAAAAAAAAATATTTTTCATTTATGTTCTACATTTCATTAAGGTCCACATTTGAAAAACATTTGAGAATAACGTTTGAAAGTAAGTTGAAAATAAATGCATTTTTTAACTTGAAAATTTATTTACCCTTTTTGTTGAAAATGCTAGGATTTTCAAATGAATTATTATCAAACGTTTGTCGTTTGAGAAACGGTTTGATTTCAAATCATCTTCAACTTGAAATCAAACCTCTGTGTTTGTTGGGAAGTATTTATTGTATGTACTTGCGTTAGAGCGGGTCAATTTGTATGGGACGGAAAAAATGAAAAAATCGCATATGCGGGAAGTAATCTACGAACAATTCTAAGAAAATTTGCCTAAGAAACTATGTGTGTAAAATCGATTCGGATGCCGCGATTTTTAAAGGGAAGTTTCATATTCAGGTTATAGAAAATTTTGTTAGAAAAACTTAAACAGATAGCTTATTTATGAGTGTGAGGGACCCACTGAGGTTAAAAAAACGCTAAGTTTTCTTCTAAACCCTTTGTTTTTACTTCTTATTTTTAAAGTACACTTATCCCTCGATTTACACAATACTTTTTTTAAGGTGTTAATCGAGGGAAAGGTATACTTTTGTTTGTTGACCATATATTGAAATAAAACTAAAATTATCCTTTAAGTTTTCTACGATTTATTGTTTTATTTGCAGTTATTAATTTAGCAATAAAATCAGAAAGAATAAAATAAATTTTAAGTGTATTGTTATTAATACAAAGTTAGTTTCTAGATTTGAAAAAAGAACTAAATAACTAAGTTTTTAAGTCCTGCCTGCTTTCCAAGCGTGGATTTTTTTTTCGACTAACATCAGTCACAGCCATAATACTTTCACGATTTTTTTCCGTTACGCGCCGAGAAACACTGGTTAAAAGTTTAACGCATCGTTCAGTTCCTTGAATGTGGCATGGAACTTGTGGGTCAGGAAGTGGTGGATCTTGAAATTCTAAATATTCCTTCAAATAGTCATACGGAATATCTCTTGTAATTGGTGGTTCTGATAAAATACTGTCATCATCTAAATCTATCATATTGAAATAATTGCAGCAGTCAAAATTAATTTTACATTTTTTGTACTCTCTAAGTTTTTCTGCATCGCAAAGTTTGTTACGGTAGTACAAAATTTTTTGTATTGCCTGGTCGCGTATTGATTTACGATCATCGTAAAGCATTGAAAGCATAACATTTTCTGGATGAGCAAAGTATGAGTTATTTTGAACTACAGAGTAAACAATTTGCCGCACATTCAAGGGAAGAAACTGTGTGAGGCGAATAAACTTAAATAAAAGCGTACTGCCGTAAATAACAGAATTGTAGTATTTGATGTTAAAGTACATGGGAACATAAACTCTTATTACGTACTCTGCTAGAGTTTTTAAGTAACTAGTGGGTGAACTTGTTGCGACGTACAATCGTAAAATTCTGCTGGCCTTGGTTAACCAACGGGAGTGCGCTACAGGTCCAGGCTTTATGTTAGCTAAGTCAACAGAAATAAAACCATTCGATATTGCTGAAGCCATTTGAAGCAAATACTTTACGTCATTAGATAAATCAAGCTTCCATTCGTCTGATGAAGAAGGTGGCATGTTCTCTAGCGGAATGGCTGTAAATTCAACAACCCTCTGAAAAAATTTTAAACTTTTTTTAATAAATGTTAAAAAAAATATTCTGGAAAAATTATTTTCCCACCATTTTCTCACAGCACGTAATTTGTTTACTAATTAAGCCGCTGGCAGTTCTTGGTCCGCTCGTTTTCGAATTATCCAGAAATTCGAATAGGTGACGAAAAGGCAATTCATTAAAATGTAGGAGACATATAAACCAATGCAATGGTCTTCCCAATGCGATCTCGAAACGCCGTATTATGCCATTTGAAACGCCTGTGTTAGTGTTTTCTCCATCACTACAAATACCAATTAAATTATTAAAACTGAAACCTTTTTTGCTGAAAAACTCGCTAAGCTGCCTTTGCTTTGTTAAAGCATCTTCAGCTTGAACTGTAACATATCCTAATAGTTTCGAGTTCGGCTCTTTAAGGACGACTAAATGTGCTTCTTTAACCATGCTTTGGTGGTATTTGCCGTCAATTTTTTCCATTGTTAATGCGTCATCTTTTCTGCCATCAAATGAAAAGTAGCATAGGTTGGTGTCTCCTGCTTGACTCTTGCGTACTGCTTCCCGTCCCTTCATCTTTTCTCTGGCGACTTTATTTTTATCCATAATTATTAGGTCTCCAGTTTCATCTCTATAGTCAATATCCTTAAATAGAGCTGTCGCTAAACCTGAAGCTACTCTGTCAGATATGCCGAATCTGTCGCACATCATCGCGAAATTTAAAGCCGAGTACCTTTTGGTATAAGCTCGTGGTTTCGGTGAAATTAATACATCCTCAGATGGTGCACTTAGCTCTATAAGCTCCTCCACCTCCATGTTTAACTGGCTTGGTTGATATGTCGAATCATGACTCACTGGTAGGAAGGTTGCTATTGTTGATACTTGGTCAGAATGATTCTCTGGAATAGTCAGTTTTCTATCATTGTGTTGATCTAGCATAAAAAATGTCAACCTTTTTGGAATTTCTCCACATTTGCATTCATGTACTTTTAAATTACATTTGCATTTTCCAATGAAAAACAAATCATCAATCGATTCCACAAAACGATTTAATTTACTTTTACTTTTTATTTCTCTTTGGTACTTTTCAATGAACTGGTTTAGTTTTAGTAAAATGCTTTTTTCATTCATAAGATCAATAAAAAGTCGATTCCATATTTCAGTTAATTTATTTAACACGTCAGCAGTGAAGTTCTTGTAAGCACACTTTTTTCCTTCTTTTTTTGCCTGGTAACCCAAGAAGAAATAATACTTTAATACATCACGCTTGCTTGGTAAGTTAAGGCCACTAAAATCTGCTGGTGGTCCAAAAATGCAAATATCTGGGGAAGCCATATGAGATATGGTAGATTCATATGAAGAAGATGAAAAATTATTTTCCATTTTACTAGATTATAAATTTAAAATGCAAAATGGAATAGCCAATAAAAAAGCCGAACAGCGGAACGTTTTATTTTTTCACTCGCGTAGTTGAACTTAAATCACACAAATCTTAGTACTTATCACAATGTTTTGTTTTCCTTTTATTGAATATAAATTTAAAGATTCAAACGTTTATTGATTATAAAAACTTATTTATGAATTTAAAAATTTACTGAATAAAAATTAAAAAATTTTATCAACGAAAACTAGACTGTTAGAAAAAAATTGCAACTGCACTGTTTTTAATAAAAATAAAAACGTTAAAAAGGCACCACTTGTTCAAGCGATTTTTTAATTTAACGAACGAGCCTATCTATTAACACTTTTTTCTTAAATTTTTTTCTACTCTGGTCTTACTTTTCGTTAACGCTGGAAGCGATTTCTTTTTTAAAACTTCAGAATAGTTTTCAAAAAAGTTTTTCAATTTCTTTAAAGAAAAAACATGTGTAAAATTTTATTTCAAAATAAAAGTACTCTTAAAGTTTGCGAATTGATAAATATTACATTTTTGCGTTTTCAAATGCGAAAATTTCATTAATTTAATATACAGAGGAAATTTTTTTTTTACACTCTTCAAGGTTTTTACTCGCTGATTGCACTGATGTTACGATCGTAAAAATCGAATGTGTCATATCGTTCGTAATACCGGGAAACCACTGTACCACTTTTCAAAAAATTAAACCTTCCAATTATTGTCAAAAAGCTAAAAATATAAGTTTTGTACATGTAATTTACTTCTATGTAAACATATTTGATACAATTTTTTATACTACCTAAAACTAAATTTCCCCTTAAAAATCGCGGCATCCAAATCGGTTTTAGACCCATACTTTCTTAAGCAAAGTTTCTCAAAATGATCCGTAGAACATTTTCCGCATATGCGATTTTTCGAAAAAAAAATCGACCCGCTCTAACTTGCGTATACTCTTAAGACTGTTTTGTCGTTGCCAACTTCTTGTTACTTATTGCTCATTATCATTAGAATAGGAAAAGTACTTTTTGCCTCAAATATATTTATGTACATATATTTATTGCTAATTGGTCTATGATTTTCGTTTAATTGTTTTAAGTTCATCATTAGCAAATATGATAAGAGCCTCTTAAATTTGAGTGGTTGCTTGTCATTGACAATGACAGAGTTATGTTTGATATGGTAATTGTTGGTGCATTTAAAAAATCTCATTAATTTAAAAATATGTATACATTTGCTTAGTACAAAAATAATTGTTTAGAAAAGTTTAATGTAGGCAAGAAAATTCTTAGTAAAACCAATAAATAAAATCTTATTTTTTATTTATACAAAATATTTTCGATTTTGGTTTTTTCTTTAATGTATACATATTTTGAAAATAAAATCAGATTCAATAAAAAATAGAATTTGTGCTTAAACTAAAAAACAAATATAAGTGCTATATTCGGCTATGTCGAATCTTTATTACCCTCCACCGTCTGTTCGAATATTCTAGGAGTGGGCTTTATATGGGATCTATAAATTATAACCCAATCTTTATAAAACCTGACCTTAGACTATATAATTCATTGCGTTATTTAAATAAAACATCTTTCGTTAGACCAAATTTCAATATAGTAAAATTTTTTTAGAATTTAATGCTTCTTAAATTGCTTTTCGGAAGGCCACTTTATATGGGAGCAATGGTAAAGTATAAACCGATTATCACATAATTATATGGTGTTGTTTCTAGCCATATAATGCTAAATTGGCCCAAATTGTACAACAGTATCTTTATTTATTATGATTTAAGTCGTATTTAAATGATATGGTAAATTATGGACCGATCTTCAGGAGAGATTTCTTATCATATGAAACTTTTGTAGTCAAAGCGTACTAAAGAGTTTTTCGGAAGCGTGATTAATATTTGGCCGATCTTCACAAAATTAAATTTTATAATATCCAGTGATATAAAACGAATTAGTTCCAAATTTTGTGAGAATGATTGCATTCTATCAGCAATTTATGTTAATTTTTGTGACAAAAATATAATTTTTTTTGGGATTTTTTTGGTTCCATATTTGGGTTCATAACTCTTTTCCTAGCGAATCAAATATACTGGATTTCAAACCCAAACTGCTTAGAAAAACTAGAAAGAATTTGACACCAATATTGTTCTTTTCTGTTGAGTCTTTCGAAAGAAGGCGTTTTTTCCACCGACGGACAGACATATGGACATGGCTAAATAGACATAGATTTACTTAAGGACCCAGAATATATATACTTTATGGGGTCTTAATATACCCTTATTCACCAAAAGTGGTGGAGAATATAAAAATAAAAAAATGTTTATCCAATTTGATATAACTGTTTGCAGTGTTGGCAATGCTTTCAAAGAATCGGCATGGAGTGGCCAATTTCCTTATTTATATAAAATATTCAAATTATTTAAAAAATTATTCGTATTTAAAGACTTAAACTCTGGATACGATAAATGTAATTTTCTATGGTTTTGGTTTAATAAACCCTTTTTTAAGAATAAATATGTTTTACAAATTAGCTAAATAATATAAAACCTTGTAAAATTAAATAATAAATCACAAGTTTTGGCATGACAATTGTTATAGTTATATTATGTCCCCACGGGGTTTGTAGGGACCATCTAAAGAATATTTCACCTTCTGTTGTTACATCCTCTGGTGAAATAAGGTTCAGTTTATGCCCGGGATTCGGAAAAAATCCAGAATTGACAATTCTCAAGAGATCTTTAAGATCGTGGCTGATCATAGATCTTATCTAGTACCACGGAGGTCAGAAGCCTCTGTTGGCACGGCGTCAGACTGACTATTGATTGAGGCCTGCGTGTTTGTTTCTTGCAATAAATTCTTTCTGTCTTTTACGAATATTGAATTTGCGGAAGATTTACTTCTTCGTTAAAAACATCTTTTCGACAACAACCACTTTTTTTATAAAATAAAATTTTGGTATTATTGTGTTGCCAACCACTTCTGTTCACTCTAAATGGTGGTCCAACCAAAACGCACGATGTTATTTGTAAATAAAGCAAAAAGTTTTCGGAGAATTATTTTATATTATGATAGAAGAATCGATCTATGACAATTATGTGTGAAACAAAATATAGGCCAAATGCTCGCCACGGCTTCGATGGACCACATTTTTAATGACTCTGAGACTTAATTGAGCTTCAATGACGTTGATGTGTCGAATTATCTCATGCTTTTCTTTTTAATATCTCTAAAGAAAGAAGTCCAACGGTGTCAAATCACATGATCGTGGCGGCCTATTAAGATCGCCACGACTTGAGGTAACACGGTCATTGAGTTTACTGCTTAAAAGAGCCATTGTTTCGATGGCTGTGTGGCAAGTGGTAACATCCTGTTGGAACCACATATTGACAAAGCGTCTTACATGATCTGTTTTTTATTAACAAAATTGCTTGTGGCGGCAAAAATTAATTAAAATTTCAATAAATACAATTTATAATAGTTAATAAATAATACAAAAGATAAAAATTACACAAATATATTATTGAAAATTTATTTTTTTATTTTTGATAGATTATGTCAAATGTACGTTACATACCAACATGTGAACATATTGTAAATTATAAACCTAATGAAAAACTCAAATTTTGACATACACATGAAATCACATGTGTGTAGAAAAGTGACAGTCCACATGACAAATACACATAATGTGAACATAGCTTAAGTTGGACAAAATACTTGACGTTAAGGTGTGACTCACAATTAACATCGAGCATTATGGTTGGACCACCCTTTACAATATATCTTAACAAAATGCTTAATTAACTTCACATAATTTTTCTTTTGATTTTTCACAAAATTTTCGAATCTTTTAAAACATGATCATCATCGTGATCTCGAAATTATTATTATTTTATTTTTTAAAATACATGGAAAATTGTCTATTATTATGACTAACAGAAAGTCATTAACGTTTTTATGTGTCTGTATAAATGTATTTCTATGATTTATAATAGAAAATAAATAATTTTTCTTTGCTTTGCTTTCATTTTATTTAATTTATAATTTTTCAAATTGTTAATTGTAAACACATTTTAATTAATTAAAAAAAAAAATCAACAAAACTCACCAGTGAAACGAAACAAAACATGTTTATTATTAAATTTAATTATTTATTTATTAATAGTTTCAAAACGATTGTGCGATTATGCGATATTTATTTATTATTTTCCTTATTAAATCTAAAATAAAAAAAAAAACAGCAAAAAAAGATGCTTAATTGGTTGCAACTGGCGGTGGGCACCACTTACGAAATTCTCAATACTCGTATAATATTGAATTGAATATTCAGTTTTCGATTTTAATGCAATTAAGAAAAAAAAAAACAAAAATAGTAATAATTATCGTCTATAGGTCTGGCTGTCTGGCTCTGGCTGGTCTATTGGTTTGGATGTGTGTCTATGTCTTGGAAAATTATAGAGAAAAATATATTAAATTAAATAAATTAATACAAGTTTGTTTACTTATTATTAATAGTTTTTTTTTTAGTTGCTGTTGTTGTTGATTTTTAATTCATTAATTGATCGAGCGTTGCAAATATTAAACAATTATTTATTAATAAACTGCATTTAATTAAGCTTTATTTTATTGTTACCAGCACAATCAGTTATTTTTTCTTATTAATTAATTAAAATTAATTTTCTTTTTTATTTTTTTTATTCGTATTAAGAAAATGTTTTAGCTAAATATAATTGTCTTATTAAATCTGGTTGCTTTTTTTCTTAATTTATTTTTAATTAATACTTTTTATGATTTTCTAAAATTTATTTATTGCAAAAAAAAAATAGCAGAGAAATATTAATATGAATGATCTTCTCGGTGTGATCGCACCTCACTTGCTGCGTCTCGGTAAATCCATATTATTTTACCACCATCACACTATCATAGATATTCTTTTCAGTGTTGCCATTTACCATAAAAAATGGACTTTATAACTTTGAAATTTACATGCTTCTTTAATTCTTTGCTGTTAGGCATAAAAGGTATCAAGTAAAAAAAAGAAACGCATTTTGAGCAGGGACCGAAAGTAACAGTTATATTGGAATTTTAAAACAAAAAAAGCATATAGAATTAAATGTCGAAAAACTGATAATTCAGTTGACTTACAATTTTTATATTAATGTGTAATTATCATTGGAATTTCTTATGCACATTAAAATAAAAATTTAAAATCCACTAAGTTATTAAATCACGTACATTTCTTTAAGAAATAACTTTTATTTTTGTTCAAAAAAATAAAAATAAAAAATAACTGTTATTTTTGATCGAAAAAATAAAAATCAAGAAATAACAGTTAGTTTGGTCCAAAAAAAAAAATCAAAAAATAACTGTTTTCATCTGACTTTTATGAAAAAAGATATAACTGTTACGGTCCCTGATTTTGAGTTTGAATTGGCTTTTATTTAATTGTTTTTTCTCCTTCGTTCGGTATCAATAACTTAAGTCTAGTACAACTTCTTCTTATTGTAATCATTTGCTCTTTAGAAAAAAAGGCTGTGAAATACACCAAATAAATAATTTTTAATTTAACATTACGAAAAACCAAAGTTACTGACTTGAAGACCTTTTTGATTACGCCAAACAATTGTGATCAGGGGAAACCGGAAATACGCATTAAGAACTTGAAAATAACTCTAAAAATTTTTAAAAAATGCAATTAAAAAAAAAAACCTAAAACATTTAACAATGTAATAATACTTGCATATAATGAACAAGTAAAAAGTATAGTCGGTCAAACCCTACTATATGACGCACACCCTTGACCACAGTGTTTACAGACAATATTTGAGATGTACCCTCTTTTTTTATCAATGTAAAAGGAGAAACATTATAGAACATTAAAATATAATAATATCAAAGTTATTTTCGGGACTACAATATAATGTTTGTCTACAGTACCACTACAATTGTTCTGTTTATTAACGAAGAGCAGAACACTATATAATGTTCGGCTCTTTCTTGAAAATAGTTTCGAACGGTATTAAGGGTTTTTGTCCATCTACACAAACTCTTAAAAAAAATAGATATCGTTCGCCGAACGCTTAATAATGTTCTGTTAATTTTCGAACGCTGCTTTAATCTAAAAAAAAAAAAATGCTCTTGTGAATAAAATGTGCAAAATTATGCTTGAAAGGGGAAAATATGCACTAACAAATCGACGTCAAAAGTTATAAAAAGCTCTAAAAATTATTTTTCAGTTTTTCAATAATACTGAGGGGATTTTGTAAAAATATTTCGTTTAAATAAAAAATTAATCAAGCTCGAGGCAAGTGTTTTTTTTTTTGTAAATACAAATTCCTTTTTATTTGCTTCCAATATTTCGATCTTCTTTGAAGATCATCATTAGGGATTTCTTTTCAGTGAATTTTTATAAGCACAAAAACTTAAAACTATGTTGTTTACACATCGATATCTAGACTTATGGCCATTTTCTCATTAGTCAATTAACTTTTATCCCAACGAAAAACTGCACATTTAAGAAATTTGGTTTTCTCAATGTCTCATTTGCTTCGATTTTATCGCAAAGCTAACCGGCACTCATCTGCCAATTATTTATTTTCCTTTTATTTGTCGTACAGATAAATTCAATCAGCTGACTCCCAACTTTTACATGTATTTTGAGTGGCGTTGCCAGCTAAAAACAATGTTTTTTGTCGGTATATTGAGAAACCCAAAATCGTTAAGGGACAGTTTATCGTTCCAATAAATTTATGTTGACATTAAGTAACAGGCAGTTTGTCGATACATTCAGAAAATGGCCATTACACTTTATTACTTACTTATTTTGTTCGTAAAGAGTTGGTAACACTTATTTTTACATTGTTGTAAGGCAAAGTGGGTTGTTTTGTTTTTTCTATCTTTTTTTATTTATATCGCTTGCAGTTTACTTATGATGTGTTATAAATAGAGTTGCCAAATTGACAATATTCATAATAAGATGTGTATTTTGGTTTTTTTTTTATAAACACTAGTAAAAGTGATAATCTTAATTGATAATCTTAATTGATTTTAGGAGAATTTATAGGAAATTATGGGCCGATCATTACAAAATTCGGTAGAGAGCTTTAGGGTCTTATGTAACTATCAAAGACTACAATATCTTTATTCGTTACGATTTTAGGCGTACTAAAGTGGTTTCTGAGAGTGGGCTTTATATGGGGTCTATATGGTAAATTATAGACCGATCTTCACGAATTTTGGCAGTGAGATTTCAAGTCTTAAGAAACTGTGATGACATACTAAAAAAGCCTTTTCGCTACGGTTTTAGGTTTATTAAAGTGTTTTTCTAGAGGGGGGTGGTTATGGAGCATAAAGATAATTATGAACCGAACTTTACAAAATTAAGGAGAATGATTACTAGGGTTATAACTTTTTTTTTTTGAGTGCAAAATACCCCTCCAGCACCATGTGGGGAATTTTGTTCTGATAATAAAAAACGGTTTTTTTTAGGCTGATTTGGTGAAAAAAGTTTCCGCACCGTAAGCGATTCCTAAAACTCTATATTATGTGTGAATTTTATTTTTGGAAATTGAAAACCCATTTGATTTTGCATTAGACTTATGGAAAATGGTTAAATGTTGAAGATTATATATGAATTAAAACCAAAACGAACTTTTTTAAGACAAGAGTAACTGATTTAATGATGAAAATAAATAAATAAAAACAAAACTTCAACGCTTTCGGTGCGGAAGAGGAAAAGTGACACCGTATTTTTTTATATTTTTTATGCCCCACACGGTGCAAAAATTGCACAAAGTTATATACCTTATGATTACTAGTTATATAGAACGAACTGTCGAACAATTTGATGAGAATCGGTGCATTCCGTCACCAACTTATGTCAGTTTTTGTACTAAAAATGTAAATTTTTTAGAGAGTTTGTTCGACACTTGGGTTCTATCCAAAACTATTTGGGATTATGTACTAAAAACAATTTGACAACAATATTGTTCTTTTCTGTTTAGGCGTTCGAAAGCATGATTTCAACCCCTAGTAGTGAAGGGTAGAAAAAAATAAAAATATGTTTTAAACGCCTTTTATCAATTTAATATAAAGCGAACAATTTTTAAATTCAAGAAAATTTGTATAAAAAAATATTAGCATGTAGCATAAAACATAACATCCAGTTTCCTATAAAATAAGCCTTAATTGTTATAAAAATCGATGATACTGAATGATTTGAAAAGTTGATAAACTTAAAAGAAATGGCGAAGTTTGCGTCACAAGAGATTCAATTGATCGCGGTGCTTATTGCCTTCTTTATATATCTAAACGAAGGGCGTTGAAAATTAAAAAAAATCACTAGAATCATTAACTCAAATTGGTTTACAAACTTTACAAAAAAAATCGAAAATTATTTCATTTGCACAGTTTAAGTTGTTGAAGTCTTCACTGAAATCGCAATTTTATAATTTTTATTTAAATTTTTAAAGAGCCATCCTCAACACAATTTAAATTAATATTGAAGACCTCAGTAACGTCCAAATGTAATTAAAAATCATTAAATGTTGTTGTTACAAAAAAATATTTTGCCAAACTTAACTTTTTTTTTAAATTTCGGTTTGCAATACTAGTTGCTCATTATAAAGATAATACCAAGATACATTTGTTTGCTGACACCAAATCAGTTTATTAGCGCATAATTTAATAATTTTAACATAAGCGTTGCCTGATTTCGCTGCTGGCGATTTAGCTTCAGTTCAGTCGTCATCCGTAACCGACACATTATTTTTTTTTAATAATACCCCCCTTCAAGCTTTTTTTTTACAATTTTGGCAACCCTTTTAATATAGTGGTTTTTCGTCGATGAATTAATAAATCAATCTCTTGCCGTGGTTGTTGCAGTTTTTTTTCTTTTTCATTTTCTGCCTTTATAGTTGTATAATCATACATATGTACATAAAGCACACACACACACAACACATGTGGATATGAAGCAAATGCAAAAAAAAAAGAAATAAATATAAAAACATTTTAATTAAAATTATTTTAATGAAAAAATACTACACTTAACGCCAAACGTAGGCAGAGTCTCAAAAAAGGACAGACAAACAGAAAAGCAACAAGACAGACAAATAGACTGACATCTACTGAACAAGTGTGTGTGTTTGTTTGTATATGAGTGTTTGCAAGTGTGTGACAGAGTGGTTGGACTCACTCGATCGTTTGCAAGTCGTGCGCTTTTTAACAACATTTACAACAACAACAAAAAAATCGCTAATTAGTTAGTTTTTCTATTTTAATTATATGAAAAAAAAAACATATTTTTGTATATAAAAATATTGTATATTGAATAAATATGTACGACGTCGACGACAACGGGTATGTAAAAAAATCTCAACGGCCAACGATGGCAAATCTTTTAATTAATTTATAAGTTTGATTTTTTTCTCATTTTTTGTTTAATTTGTTGTTAGTGCTGTGTAGTTGTTGTTGTTGCTGCATTGTAGAATGATGCAAATTAAATATTTTAATTGTTTTTTTCATAGCCATAAAATTGATCATTATTTTGTATTGTAATACCTACAAAATAAAAACAGTGCAGCAACGAAAAAATCACACACTCTAAGAATCACAGAAAAATAGACATGGATAGATTTAATGAGTTAAGAAAATATGCAGCAGCAGCAACAGCAACAACAACAAAAGCAACCTGCTAATTCTGTTGACATAAACTAAATAGGAAACTAATCTGACTCCAAACAAACATTTTTAAACTCATTAAGCACTTTGTTGTTTTACGATTTGTTAAAGCGTAAGTAAGAATTGAAGAGAAAAAATTTAATCAGAATCCTTTTTGCAAAAATGCACTATGGGCTTTGATTAAAATAAAGCTTAAAAGTAGTTTTGAAACTTAAATTTAAGTTAATGGGAATTATATGAATAAAAAAAACATTAATATTCTTATTAAGCTTTAGGTCTCTTTTATTTTTTATATAAAAAATATTAAATTTATTTTATCCAATATTTCGGCACTCCTTTGTGTGCATTCAGCAGGATTTTTTTTTTTTGCTTATTGAACAAATTTATAACAAATTTAACAAAACTGTCTTGAACCAATTTTTTTAATTAAATAAAAAAGGGGTTTCAAATCAGACTTAATCTATTACAATTTAAATAGATTTTTAATTTCCGTTTTTAAAAATAAATGTCCATAATTTTTTGTGCTACATTCTCAGTATCAGACACAAGTCCACGGCAACGAAACAATAATCGTATTGTCTTATTCGTTATTGACAAAAATTGATTACTATTGACCATCACTTGATATTTTCTAAGGCGCTTTTAAGTCAACGTCGAGAAGAATTGCCTCGGTCTTAGCCTACAAGAAATTTTACTAAAAGAGCAACAAAGCTACGCGAAAATAGCAAAAACTCGGAAAAGTTTGCTAAAAGAGGGAAAATATTTTAAACAAGCCATACAATTGATTAAAAGTCCCTAAAACTATAAGGAATGTACAAAATTGCTCAATTAGCAGTGCATGGTGTCCGTTCTGCCATTAACTCCGAGCAGTTAAACTGGAGCATTCCTCTTATGCTCTTCAGCCCGAGATAATGGCCATCTTCACAGCCGCGGGGAACTTTCGGTATGGTGAGATACCTAGCAGGGATATTCCATTATTACCGATAGCAAAACGGTCATAACCTTCCTGGAGAGTGTGTTCATCACATCGCAAATTGTCCGAGAATGCCGGATGCCTCTGGAGGAGATAACGACACATTCAGTGGTTATCCTTAAGTGGGTTCCTGGACAGGGGGGAAACTGTATGGCTAATTCGTTGGCACATGCAGAAGCCACCTTGAGTCGTAGCGGTTCGACTCATGACATACATATGTATGTAGGTGTTTCGCTCTCAAGGAGTAAAGCTAGATTTACACGATTAAAATTTTCTTCAAAATTGCTCTTCAAAATGCTTCAAACTCGTGTAAACAGAAAATTTTTTCGAAATTTATTGATCAAAATTTATTGAACAAAACTTTTGAAGATTTTATTGATGCCGTGTAAATAAGCATCAAAATCGCATCTGGCAATATTGATAACAATAAATAATTTGACAGCATGTTCATTCTTTTGATTCAATACATAGCCACAAAATTGTAGTTCGCGTCCACAAGCGACATCATGTTTTTCTTTTTCACAATATGCTGGTGCTATAATATCGATGTGTTTTCCATCTAATGCCCCGATTGAATTGGGAAAATTCCACGTTTTATTTTTATTTTGGGAAATACTCTCCCATTCCTTTTTTTGTTGCTGGCATCTGTACCAATTGATATTATTTTTGATATGTTTTTTTATTTAATAAATTAGGTTTTACCTTTAAAAATTCATCTTTTAATACTTTATATAATACAGCACAGACTTCAGGTACAATATTGCATATAGATGATCTTGATCTTTTAAACAAGAACATCAGACTTGCGTTACTGTCCCCAGTCGCTAAAAATCTCAAAGTAATTGCAAGGCGTTCTATGGGGCATATAGATTCCCACATATTTGTATTGGCCTTTTCTATTGATGGGGTGACGAGATTAAGCAAAAAATCCAAATCGTCTGGTGACATTCGCACAAAGTTTTTGTATAGATTGGGATCATTCCTTTTCAATCGCTCCCTAAAAGAGACATACATACCATTACCTTCCAAAAGAAAAGGTCGAACCCAATGTTCCTTTTGTTTTCTTCTTTTTTTTGCATTTTTATCAGCCACTTCGTCATCCAATATTAAAAATGTTGACCTATGATGCTTGTGTCGTCGTCCATACTTATTAACGAATTATTTTGTATAATAATAAAGCAAATTTTGAACCACCAGTACTACTGGTTAAAGATTGATGTTTAACTGTTGGCTAACGGGCACCGCAGTGGTGCAGTGGGTAGAACTCAAAGATCTTCCGACGATAGAAAGTGGTGTTTCTTGAAACATGTAAAGATCAACCCGGGTTCAAATCCCAGCTCAGCCAAGAAAAATTATCAATAAATTTTAATAAAAATTCCAAGTTGTAAAATTCCTACCCTCAGTGAAAATAATTTAATGAAAATTAAATTTGATGAACTCAAGCATAATTAAAAGAATATCAAAATATTTTTAATATAACAAGTTTACCAATAGTGTAAATTAGCTTCAACAAATTTTATTCAAATTTTTATCAAAAGATTTTGATATATTGAAAGAATATTTTGATCAAATTTTTGAAACGTGTAAATAGAACATCAAAATAAATTTTCAAAATTTTGATAAAACTTCAAAATACCTTCAATCGTGTAAATCTAGCTTAAGCAACTTATTGCACACAAATTTCATTTCATTGCCAATGAGAGGTGGTTTGATGAAATTACATGTGGGGAAACCACAAAAATCTGGCCCATCATAGAGGAAAAGAGGACACGGCGCGCTTTAAGCCCTATTGGGAAAAACGCTTAAAGGTTGAGTCTCCCTTACAATGACCTATGCAGGCGTTGCGGCGACAATGTGGAGTCAACGGCACATCTTCTCTGTCACTGCTTGGCATTCGGTGACTTAAGACTCAAGCTGTTTGGTCAAAGAATCATCAGGGACAAAATCTGTATCTCTGACATTGATTTGAACGGGATCCATTACTTCTTTGAATCAAACGGATGGCTGGGTGAGAATGTCAAGAGCCAGATAACGCAGGAACATTGAGAGACGGTGTAACATTGTAACACAGAGGGAATAATTACTGTACCTACGTGAGCTGTGCTTAATTGCGGCTGCCTAACCTAAATTAGCGGAAATTCACTTACAGCGGCATGTTAACAAAGTTTAATATCTATTAAAAATCGTTAAAGCCGTTAGGAATGAAGAACAAAAACAATAGAAAAATAATTAGAGATGGAATTTTTTTTGTCAGATTCACGATAACTAGTCGATGTTCTAATAAAATACCAAATTGACTTCTGACTGATGTAGTCGTCGACTTTATGTGACAACAATTTAAAATTGACGTCGACGCCGACAAGGACTTGCATAAAAGAGAGTGAACATAAAGATTTTTCATTTACTTACTCAACAAACTTAGATTTATTTAAAAAGGCAATACTTAAATCAGGGCTTGGAACATAATCTCTTTAAAATTAATACATGGGTTGTGTGAAAGTTAAAACTTGATTTTCTCTTTTTGGTTTATTATAGGTAGTTATTTTTTGATGCTGATACAAAACCGCTAATTTTGTAAAGCTATGAAAATACCACCAGATGTTTTACCAAACATTATGACGTTTTCAATTTTTCATCTTCAACAATTACGTGGTGGTGTTTTAATGTCTATAATTTGCATCAGCAACCCATGGTGCCAATTGTATGTTTCGGTTTTTTTACATCATAATACAAATATAAATTGTCTTCTTAACTTGCTACTTATTCGTAAATACTCTCCCTTGCTTACGACTACAAAACATATGCAATGTATTTTTTTAATTTTTTTTTTCTTCAAAAAACTAAACAAGATTTTATATAACTCAACGAAACGTATAAAATTGAAAAAGGCGAGCAAAACATCAATGTCATTATAGCTTCTTCCTACACACAACAACACCGTGAGCAGCAGTAAGAAGGCAACCGCAGAAACAGCACACAATTGGAGATCATTAAAATTCCTCAAGTGACATAAACGAACCAAATGAAGCAGAACATAATAATGATCATCATCAGATGTTGCTAATGATAATGTTGCTAAGTAAGCAAGAAGAAGAACTACCTACCATTCACTTATTTCAGGCCGTAGTTTAGCCATTCGAACAGTCAGTAGTAATGTGTCTTCACTAATTACATATAAAATGCTCATTTCGCGTATGAGTTTCTTCTGGTTTTTCATCTTCTTGCAATATAATAAAACAAAAAATGTAGCAAATTGCTGCTCTTTTTTTCATTAAGCTTCGGCTGTTTCGCGCACCTTAACTATACCATACCTTTCATATCATTCCAATAATAATGAAACAAAACAAACCTGAAAATGTCAGTACAAAAAAAGGAAATTGTTGTAACAAAAAAAAAAAAAAAAAAACAAAAGCAAACTAAAAAAAGAAATGTGAAATAAATGAGATCAGGATATGATGATTTATACTTAATTTAACTTAAAAGTTTCATATGAAAAATGAAAATTCTTGCCAATTTTTGCAGTATGTTTAAGAAAAGCTCACTACTAGAAGATAAAACCAATTTAATTAAAATAACTTACATAGTTTTATTTGTATTTCTCAACCAACATTACTAAATAAATTTGTAACAATTGACAGGTTTAGCTGTGATCAATTTCAAAGAGTTGCCAACCATCCTAAGAAAGAAAGGAAGTATAGTCGGCTAAGCCAGACTATTTTCGAGTGTGTACCCTATTCGGATACATGGGCATTCAGTGACCCGCAAGAATAAAATTATGTTATAAGGTTAAGATTCAGGTTAAAGTTCCTTGCGCCGCGGCGCTCCGTGTTCATATTACCTACATCTTTCTATATATATATAAAACAGGATGTGTGTATGTATGTATGTATGTACATATGTAACGTATGGACTCCAAAAAGGCTGAGCCAATTTTGATGAAATTTTCAGGGAATCTTTAGAATATTCATGCGGGTGACACTGTGAAGTCTGATTTTTGATTTTCGGTCTGCGGGCGGAGGGGTGGCAAAATCCAATTTTCATATTGCATTACCAATGACATCTATTAATTTGGACGATTTTTTCTTTAAATGATCGCCAAGGTCCAACTTAGATTTATACGAAAAGAAAATTTTGCCCCGCCCACTTTTTTCGAATTACCTAAAATCAGAAAACGGCTTCATCGATTTGACAAATGTTTCTTTCAAATGTTCGTATTAATCCGTTTTAAGTTTTCATCGAACAAAAATTTACCACGCCTACTTTTACGCCCACTTTTTCTATTAAGCGCATAACTTGAGAACGGCTTGACCGATTTGGATTATTTTTTCTTTAAAATGATTGCCATGGTCTAACTTAGGTTTTTACGGAAAGAAAATTTTGTCCCGCCCCCTTTTTTCGATTTACCTAAAATCAAAAAACGGCTCCATCAATTTGACTAATTTTTCTTTTAAATGTTCGTATTAATCCATTTTACGTTTTCATCGAAAGAAAAATGCACCACGCCTACTTTTACGCCCACTTTTTCTGTTAAGTGCATAACTTGAGAACGGCTTGACCGATTTGGACGACTTTTTCTTTAAAATTTGGACGATTTTTTCTTTAAAATCATCGCCATGGTCCAACTTAGGTTTTTACGGAAAGAAAATTTTGCCTCGCCCACTTTAACGCCACTTTTTTCGATTTACCTAAAATCAGAAAGCGGCTCCATCGTTTGACTAATTTTTCATTCAAATGTTTGTATCTTTTTATTGGATTTTAAAAATCGAACACAAACATTTTTCCTAATTTGGACAGGACAACGTCTGTCGGGTCAGCTAGTATTAATCTATATATACAATTGCTAATTTGTTGCAGCATATTCAAAACTCAAAAATATTAGTTTTACATAAAACGACTTAAAAGTCCTAAAATTACACACAACATAATGGAAAAAGCCAATTTTAAGAAATATTTACAAATATCCATAAGAATGATATTTAACAGTCTTTTTATAATTAAAAATTCTCCGGGAGTTTTTCCCTTTTCCCATTTTTGCAATTGAATTAACATAGGAAAAATGGGAGAAGGGAAAAAACTCCCGGGGAATTTTTATTAATAATTGGGCTGAATTATCAAAAATATTGTATTATGATGTAAGTTTTTACACATATTTAAATAGACGCCCCCCGAAGAAGTAGAAAAATACTCTACGAAACGTTGGTAAAAACTGTAATAAAATTTATGTTTTATTTACATACATTGAAGCTCCAGGCCTAAAAAGCTTAACAATAAAAAATTTTTTTGACTTACGCCGTTGTTGCAACAAATGAGCGATATATGAGTTTAATCTTCTTAAAGCGTTTTTGGGGAGGGGGTTTATATGGGACCTATGCATCCTATGGTGCCAAAATTTGTTAAGACGACTTATGTTCCAAGAAATATTTTTCAGCCAAATTAATCTAAATGCCAACATAAAAAGATGATTTATGGGCACAAAGACTATTCTGAAAAGAAGTTTGTATGGATGCCATGTGAAATTGTGGAGCTATTCACACCATTTTCAATAGACTTCGTCCATATGACAATTAATATCTCAAAAAAAAAAAAAAAAAAAAAATTGTCAAAATGCGATTAGAGTTTTTAAAATGTACCTTTATAAACAGAATTAATTAAATATATTTTGCTATAACTTCGGTTCAGTTTGAGACATAATGCTGAGTTTTGTTTTGCATATAAAGAAGGTATTAAGGAACACTTTTGCTTAAGTTACTTAAAATTTTTATGAGATATGACTATGTTGCAATAAAGGAGCGGTGTGTACCAAATTTTATCAAATTATCTTATCTTGCGAATTGTACTTTGAACAAACAACCAGTCACCCGGATGGACAAAAGACGTCTCTAGATTGACTCAGAAAATGAATCGGTATACTAAAAGGTGTGTTAAGAACGAATATGTTATTGTGCTACACACTTCAGCACAAACTCACAATCTCCACTATTGTGGTGTGTGTTTACAAATTGGCAACACTGGGAAGTAGGGAATTTTTACAAAAACTGAAGGCAATTTCTTTATTTTCTAAACTCAATAAATTTGTTATTTTCTAACAGTTTGTGTGTGTTTACGGTTAAGGTATATTTAGCTTCATTCGATGTATGAAGGCTTCCTTCCAAGCTTTCTAGAAAGCTTAACAAGCACCTTCCATCCTGGAAGGTAGTATTAAGTTCGTAAAATTCCATTAAAAATGAAAAGGATTATTTTTATTGTTATGCGGGGTAGCTCAACAAGAATTTTGTTACTTATTTTATCAATATCAGGTGTTTTATTGGAGTTTAAATCAGCAATAGCCTTCTCTTTTACCCTTATCTTAAATCTTAGGGTTACAGCAGTTCCGCTATTGATATGTAGCAACTCAATTGGGTATCGTTTGGTAAATTGACAACAAACAGTTTTCCTTTTTCAATATCATTCAGATATTTTTCCAGGGATGATGTTTTCTAAGACTGTATTTAATGTCTAATGATGTTTGACGTGAACAAAACACAAAAATGGACCGCCCTGTCTTTAACAGCTGACAAAAAGTTTGTTCTTCAATATATATATTTTTTTTTTATTTATTTATTAGTATACTATCATCATTACAATTAAAAATATAAAGAATATTCATATATACATTGTTTGAGTATTTACTAAAAAGTATTGCAACAAAAATTAAACTTTTTTTTTTTTTTTGGGTAATATAATATACATACTTCAGAAATTATTTACAATATAAGGAAAAAAGATAGATAAAAACCTTTTATAAATGTAAAGAAATTTTTTGTTAACGCTTCTATCAGCTTCGTGTGCTGAAGTTGAAGAAGTTGTTAATCTTCTAAATTTCTTACTAAATCAAAATTTGAAGACCTGTTTCGATCTTCAAATCTTTGTGTAATATTATTAATTACTGTTGTAAACAGATCCTGGTTATAGTTTCTATGAAGTCTATTAGTAGAAAATCTCCTAGGTAAGTTATATATAATCTTAAAGTTCCTATTTTGTATTACTTGAAGTTTATTAATGTAGGTTTTTGCGCACCTTTTTGACCACACTTGGCATCCATAGGTCATAATAGGACGTATGCACATTTTGTATAGTAGTGTTTTGTTTTTATAATTTAGCGATGACCTAAGGTTTAGCAGGGGAAATAGGGCTCTGCCGCATCGTATAGCTTTATCACACGTTTGAAAAACATGATGTTTAAATGTTAATTTTTTATCTAAAAAAATTCTTAGGTATTTTATTGTTTCATTTAAAGGAATTATTGTTCCATCAAGAGATAAAGGAAGAGTAGCAATTCTTTTAGGTGACTTGTTGAATGGAAAGATTATGGCTTGAGTTTTTGTTCCGTTTATTTTAATTTTCCATTTAGTAAAAAACTTCTGAGTGTGCAATATACCTTTTTCCATTTTTTTGACTATTGCATCAATATATATGTAAAAAAAATATGTACATACATAAACCCAAATTTGTTAATAGATTGATATTAAATAAATAAATAAATGAACAAAATGAATGACGACATTCCAATTTCTTTAGTTTATTTTTCATAAAATATGTAAACAAGAAAATACCTTGATGTTAAAAAATCGGCAATCTGGATTTATTAACATCGAGTTTGTACGATTTCTTGATTTGACGTTTTTTTATAACACCGAATCCATTTAAATTTTATATCACTGACAACCTACAATTTACAATGTAATGCTTTCTTTTGTTTTTACTATAAAATAACAGAAAAAATATCTATTAAAACTTAAAATTTTTATTGTCCTGATTAGAGGCGATTTTTTCCCAACTTCGTCTGGTAAAAACAGAAGCCGTCTTTTTACAGGGCATTATCAACACTCTCGATATATACGGGGCGTAAAGTGCAATGACTTATGACATTTAAGGTTGAATTTTTTTAGACTAAAAAACACGCTGCCCTTTTTTTAATTAAGTGTGACATTTTTTGTAGAAAAGAAAACACCATTAGTGTTTTCTGCATTCTTTTCATAAATTTTTAAGCTAAGGAGATCTGTGAAGTTGTCATTCTCTTCATTCAACCAAGACTCGTTCTCTATGTATCTGCAAAATATATGGTGCTATGTCTGATGTGTTTGGGTGCTATGGAAGAATGTTCAACAGCTTCTTTGAGTTTTTTTTTATCAATATTGGCAGTAGGAAGTGGTATATCTTCTCTTGTACGTAGCCATATATTTTCCGTTTAGTGGGTACTGATTTGGGATGTCAATCGAGATTTACTTTAGAAAATCCCGGGATTTCGGGATGAAGTCTACTGCATCCAAAAGTTCAAATAACTATAACTATAAATAACTATGCCAACCTTTAAAAAAATTTTAACTGGCAACGTCGTTCTTAAAGATTTAAACTTATCATTAACTGTACCTTTTGGAATTGTTCTGAATAATACAAAAAAGAACTGCCCTGATTTTTATCTTCAAGTACAATTAAAAAGAAAATAACAAGATCATTAATATGTAATAGTAACAATAAAGAAGAAGAAGAACAAGTAATTAAAAAATAAAATAAATAAAATAAAAGTAAAAATAAAAGATATCTTATATAAAAAAAGAACAACACAAACAAACCAACCAACCAACCACATTGTCGCATGTCGACTTTAATGTTATTTTTGTTTTATTTCTGCCGTTTTTTCCACTTTACTTTTATTCTTATTGCAATTTATTCACTCACTCATTTACTTTTGGTCTGTTAATTAAAACAAAAAAATCTGTAATTATCATGTTGGTTTTGTTGTCGATATCGTTGTTAATTTTTAATTAGTTGCACCAGTATCACCAAGAAATCAAAACTGAAAAAAAGACACCGTCACAGCAACTTAATGCAATTTAATTTATTAACTTTTTTCTTTTCTTTTTTTGTTGACGACTTTGCTGCCGGTCTGTTATACTTTTAACTCAGCTCAAAGAACAAATTATTAATCGTAAAATTATATAAAATGAGATTTTATATTGTTAATAGACTTTAATTACGGTTTGCTGTATTTTTTTTCTTTTCGACAGACACACGCACTCAGGCTCACACTTGTTGAACAATTTATTAACAAAAACACGTAAATTACTAGTAATTTGTCATTAAGTTGCAAAAAAAAAAAAATTAAAAACTGCAGTTTAATGCCTGAGCTACCACTGTGTTCAATTACTTTGAGTTTGAACTCGTATTCCGTATCGCTTTTTCAGTCTAGTTTACGAATAATTATCTATTTTTATTTAATTAAAACTTGGCTTAAACAAGTTTTTTTTTCTTCATATTTCTTTAATTGGATTTATTACAAAATTACAAAATGAATTCAGCAAACTTGTTTTTTTTCCTAATTCAAGCAATTTTTCAGGTTTTTTCCAAGAACATATTTATTATTATTTTATTTTAATTACTTGACAATTAAAATTTTGGTCATTCTTTTATAATTGAATAATTTTTAACTTCTATTTGGTTTTTGCATGTGGGGATGTGTGAGAAAGGTAGAGGACTTCTTCTACTTAAAAATTATTGGCAATTATAATAAGGGTAATCACGAAGGCAAATGCAAGTGTGCAAAAATACACACATTTACACAATACAACAACAAAATGTATGTGTTTGCGATTTGCTTCATTTTACTTCGTTTGCACCTTGAAAAACCCTTGAGCAAAAAATAGTGCATATTTGCTCAGTTGCAAATAATGGCAGACAACTACTTTTGACATAGGGACCGTCATTTTTTCTTATTTGTAAAAAAGAAAATTTTGTGATCGTTTTAGCGCAAAAATAAAATAAAAGCTAAAATACTTGTGTATTATTGTAAACAAATGAAGAGTTTTGACAACTTTTGCTAGAGCTGCCAGAAGTTGTTTGTGTTGCTAGAATACATTTTTAGAAAAAATAGTACATTTGCACAAAGAAAAAAAGTGCTATGCTCACGATCAATTATAATACATATGCACTACAAATTGCTTATTTGTACAATGAACATCGTGATTACCCTTAAAGTGAAATTCCATGGCTGACAGATTAATTTAAGAAATTGAACTTTGCCCGGTTTCGCATTATGAAAGTTTTCTTTCGGAAATGTTCTTTAATTTTCCTTTAAACTGTTATTCGTCTTAGCGTATCGAATTTTTATGTTTAATTGATTTAACAAATACAAGCATGCTCTACAAATCGAAACGATGTGGAATTGAAATCGAACAAGATTTCACAAAATGGCTGTAATTTATTCGGTTTTCAATAGTGCTGGGAAACTATCGATAGTACTATCGATGCTATCTATAGTACTATCGATAGTCCTAAACTATCGAAAATATCGATAGGAAAAATATCAATATCGATATTATTATTATTTAAAATACAGCTATGAAGACATGTTACAGCAGTTATACACACACAGTTTTTTGCCGCAAGTTTTTACTTGCTATTATTAATTTGCACTGAATTCAGCAATGAATACAAACAACAACAATGACAGGTGTTATGGATTGCTAAGCTGTGCTTTTTTTACTACTTAAGGCCTCTATGCCGAAATCTTTATATGTTTACATAGGGACTGAAATGTCAGATGAGAGTTCTATGATGTTGTAAAAAATCTAATAAAAATGCAATTGCAATTGCGAGCATAGGATAAAACAATGAACGACCATTAGAGGAAAAGTCCGCTAGACTGATTACCTTTTGGGTTGAGAATCAAATCCAATTTAGACCATTATCTTAAGTTGCAATAAAATATCTTATAGTCCCTGTAACATTGGTTCCTCCAGAAAGGTGCATCGCAATTTTTTAAAACAAAGGGAATTAAAAAATTTAAAATACGTTCAATAAAACTTGTAAAAAGTAGTTAAAGTTTTTCTACTTGGGTACAAACATTCAGTCGATAGTAATATCGATATATCGATAGTGAGATCTGAACTATCGATAAATATCTATAGTATCCCAGCACTAGTTTTCAACAGTGGTTCTTTTAATTAGCACTCAAAATATGAAGTATATAAAAAGGTTTATTTTCAAGAACTTTCTTTACAAGATTGTGTTCAAAATTTGTACGATATGAAATCTACTTCATTTCGATTTACAGAACATGACCGATATTTTTATATATATTTTTATACAAAAAATAAAATAATGCGTGTTAAAATTGATTATCTTCTTTGTTAATTATTATTTCTATTGTTTTTTTTTTATACCCTCCACCACAATTAGTTGTGAAGAGGGTATATCAAGTTTGTCATTCCTTGTGAAAATTTTTTATTATTCATCTCAGACCCTATAAAGTATATATATTCTGGGTCCTTGAGTAATTCTAAGTCGATTTAGCCATGTCCGTCTGTCTGTCCGTCTGTCTGTAGTAATCCTAAGCAGTTTGGGATTGAAATTCAGCAAAATCGGTTCAGTAGGACCAGAGCTATGAATCAAAATGTCGAACCACCACCTAAAAAAATTGATAATTTTGTTACAAGAAATAACATAAATGCTGGAACAAGGCACGGAATGAGATAAGATTTTGGAATCTTATCTTAGTTTAGTACGCCTAAAAACGTAAAAAATAACGCTAGCGTAACAAAATTTGGTACGTCACAGTTTTTTAGGACTAGAAATAACACTGTGAAATTTCGTGACGATCGGTCCATAATTTACCTTAGGCCCCATATAAACCCTACTAACGCAAAACAGTTTAGTACGCCTAAAACCGTAAAAAATAATGCAATCATAACAAATTTTGGCTAGTCACAGTTTTATAGGACTATAAATGATACTGTGAAATTTCGTGAAGATCGGTACATAATTTTCCCCAGGCCCCATAGAAACCCTACTCCCGGAAAACAGATTAGAACACCTAAAACCATTATCAATAATGCTATCATAACAGAAATTGGTACGTCACACTTTTAAAGGGCTAGAAATGACGCTGTGAAATTTCGTGATGATCGGTCTATAATTTACCCTAGGCCCCATATAAACCCTACTATCGGAAAACAGTTTAGCCGCCCAAATCATAATTAATAACAAATCGTCACAGTTTAAGATAATAATAACATCATACAGATATTACTCCTTAAACATTCGAACTGTCGGTGGAGGATATCAAAGATTCGGCACAGCCGAATATAGCACTCTAACTTGTTTTAATATAATATTAACTTTGTATGACATACATTTTTACTATGAAAAATAATGGCCTCTATTGTGAGTGACATTCGACAAACGATTTTCGCTGGCTAGCGAACATCGACTATTGAATGCACATTTTGTATTATGAGTGGACAGCACTGTCGAAAATTTTGTTGTGAATCGAATTTTTCAACGAAAACAAATTTGCTTCCGACGGCTTTTAGAAAAGCTCGTATTCCTCATGGTACAAAATTCTTTCTGTTTCAAAATGATTTGCAGCAAAGTTCAGCATGTAAAAAAATGGGATAAAACTCCACAGAAGCTAAATTGTTTGAAAACAACCATAATTCCGTCTCGTGGTCATGTTTAACTTTAATTTTATTTTTGAAATTTGTAAACAAAAATTTTTTATTTCAAGTGACAGCTGATAGAAAATGCACTACTGTGAATAAACTAAATCACAATAGTTAATTATTATCGTTCGATCAGCTAATTCGACTGCTGTCGAAAATGGAATTTAGTTCATAGTAGACACCAATATTAGAGAGATGCCACCGTTATCGTCGATGCACAATTGATCTCTTTAACATGCGTTTTGCACTGGGGTTGATAAAATACGTCAAAACGATGTTCTAGAGATGCCCAGTTGTCCAGAACGTTTTCGCGTTGAAGTTTCTGGATATTCTTCGACACTCCCGTACACGATCAATGTTCACTTAGTTCTGTACTAATCTCGGTCTTTCTGGTCATAGAACCGTGCAATTGAAAGATTAAATACAATTTGGCTAGGTATGCTCGTTGCGTCAGTAAAATTAAATGCTCATTGAAAAAGTAATTCTACCAATTTTTTTCGTTACTCGGACGTTCAAAGGAAAATCTTGAGTTTGGTTGTTTTTGTGAAGTTTTGTGCTTTGTGTTTCTGACACATGTAGTAACATTTTTGGGCAAAATTTTTGTGGAACATATAATCCCCACCCTTGCCCTTGGTAGGGTTGTTTTTTACGATTTAGTAGAATAGGGTAAAAAATTACCGTTATGAAGAGGAGGGTAAATGTGTTCCACAAAAATATTTGCCGTAATATTTTCAACAAAGTTGCTAAGCATATCTTAATCCTCAAAAGGGGGAAACTTTAATCTCGCCCTAAAATAAAATTCCGATGTGATCTTTTAAAACGCAGACACACGTATATTTGTTTGCCTTCCCTGCCAGAATCTATTGTCAGAATCCCGTTATTGTTTTTGTGTTGTACGGTGTAATAAGTCTTATGCCAAACAGAACCACGATTTGTAAAATTTTTTTTTGGTAATTTAAGATTTTAACAGAATTTATTTAAAGTTTTCTTTAATTTTTTAGTATAAAACATAGCGTTGACAACTTTAACCATACCGATCTTGTATCTTTCAATTTAAATTTGCTAAGGCTTTTTCAAATTTAACTTTGTCAATCATTATTAATTGAAAATCATTTAAATCTTTTTAATTGATTCTACAATTCTTGTTATTTTAAGAAATAAATGATTTTCTTGATTACAATTTGTGTTGTATACGATTCAAATTAATTGCCGCTTCAGTGTCAGTTGGCACAACAACAAAGGGAAATGTCAATTTAAGATAAACACCGAAAAAAAGACACATAAAGGCGCTATTGGACATAAAAAGTTTAAGATCTTGTAAAAATAATATAAAAAAAAAACATTCATGTTAAAACAAAATTAATTGAAATTGAAACGAAATTTTTTCAAGATAAAATCGGAAAAACTATAAGTTAGTCAAGACTAAACATATTAGATTGTGTTTTTTAAGAAAATTAATTCAATATTTTACTTAATTTAAATTATTAATGTTTAAAAAATTTCTTAAAGTTTTTTTAGAACTTAATTAAAATAAGTTTTTAGCAAATTATTAATGATGAGAAAATCTTAATATGTAGTTTATTATAACTCATTTCCCCTTTAAGTTACTTATAGTTTTTAATGCTATTGAGTTGCCAATCATCTTCTCAAACACACCTTTGCCATCTTTATTAAATTCTGTATTGTTCATTTCGCGTCCTGCTGCCATAAGTAGATTTATTTATTTATTACACTGCTACACAAAAGTAAATAATTAACTGTTCATAAATAGATTAGAAATCAAAATTAAGCCATATATGAAGCTAGAAAAACCAATTGATTAAATTGATATATTTCTATGTTCTTAATGGCATACATATTAGCAAAAAAAAAAAAAAAAATTAATAAGTATAAAATACAGTTCAATTAATAAAAAAAAAGCAAACAAACAAACATACTTTTAATACATAGTTGTATGTTTAACATTCATTAGAATCGCTTGTTGTTGTTAATTCTGCAAATATGCTCCACATAAAGACATAATTGCCAATTGTCAACTATGTAAGTACACAACAAAATAAATAAATAAAAAAAAAGCAACAACGACAACAAAAAGAAATATCTTTTTAAACAACAATTTATCTCACAAGCGTACCACAGACGACGTGGAGACACGAGGGTGGGCATTTAAATTTTTTTAATAATGGTTTTGTTTAAAAAAACGTTAAAAATACGTTTTATTAACTACACGCAAAGAAAAAACATGGTTGTGGTAAACATATTCTAAGAGCAACATATTATGATAAGAATTATGATTGTAGTAACCATATTAAGATTATTATTGAATCATATTATGACTAAATATACTCGTACTATTACATCATAATATTTTTCCCTTAATCATATTATTATTCTGTTAATCATACTAAGTTAAGAAGTAATCAAATTATTGTCATGTTAATCATAATAAGCTAAGAAATTAATCATATCGAGCCCTAACAGCGAAAATAACGTAAGCGACATGATTTTCAATTTTCGTTTTTTTTAATAAATGACTTTATTGGCAACACTTGCATAATCTCCTAAAATATAATGGTCACATAATGTACCGTTACGATTTTATAGCAAAAAAAATTTTAGTGTAAGCGACAAATTTCATACAAAATTAATATGAAATAAAACAAAAAAAGCTCTCTCCTGTAAAATTTAATTTTTGGCGCTTACATTATTTTCGCGGTTAGGGGTCGATATTAATGTCATGTTAATCATAATAAGCCAAGAAGTAATCATATTATCATCATGTTAATCATAATAAATTTAGAAGCAATCATATTATGATACAGCACCTTTCATAGCTGTCATAAAAATACAAAATAAATTAAAATATTTTTGCATCGATTTTTTATTTTGTGGCTTTTTTACAATTTTTCTTAATGTTAATCTAATAGCGGAGTTCAATATAAGGCTTGCAAAAGAGCAAATGAAAAATCTGTGGTTTTCACGGGCAACTGCGTGTGTCCATTTTTTCGATTTTAAGATGTTGATGCCATATTGCCTAATTTTGAACGCTCTTTACATTTTTTTGAAAAAAGATGGATCAATTCCGATTTTTTAACGTAATGACAAAGTTTAAAATGTGCAATACCTAGCCCATAGTTTGATCTAGAATGGTTTTTCGGCTTTCGTAAACGATTTTTTTAAGACATATGCGGTTGCCCATGTAAACCACAGAAATATCATAGCACTTTCATAAAATATAACTAAATCTCTGTGTGTTTTGTTGTTGGATTTTACAAAAAAAACTATGATATTTTGCATTTGCACTATTACATCACTAATACTTGAATGAACTTCGCTAATATTTCAATTTTTTAATTTCTTTAAACTTATTTTTTTTATGGAATTTTAACTTTTAATTGTTTAACCGCTCACAAATAAAAAAACGACACAACTGCTGTAAAATTATTTTACAAATGGCGCTAACATAATATGATTAGAGTAAAAATAGTTTGATTGCATCTTTAACATAATATGATAAATGTATAGAAAGTTATCATGTTATGGCTATTAAATATCATGATGTGGTTGTGAGAAATATAATATGTTTAGGAAGTTATCATAATTAAGTTGTTAGAAAAATAATAATTTTTCGGTCAACAATACTCAAATTCATAATTGCGATAAACATTGATATGTTTACAGTAACTATAATATTATTGATATTAAATTAAAATAACAATTATTTGTGTACGACAACAATATATTGTTACATTAAACATAGTGTTGTTGCCGTAACCGTACCCAACCATATTTTTTCTCTGCGTATACCTACATTACTTAAAATATTCCCTAATGAAGGTATTTTTCTGCATTTTTTTTTTTATCACAAAATGCACTTTTTATTGGCGAAGTAACGATGCTTTTACACATGCAAACAATTACTTGCAAGTAGTGTATACTAGGGTATTCATTTAATCGACTTTTTCCTTTAATCGGTTAATCGCTCGATTAATTAACCGAGGTTTTGGTTTAATCGGTTAATAATCGGTTAATTTTGTTTTTGATCGGTTAACCGATTAATCAAGTTTTTTTTTTATAAATATGGTTATTTCAGTATATAAAAATGCATTATTTGTTTATTATTTGGAGTTTATTACTAAAAAAACAATAACATACGAAACATAACAATTCTTGAACTAAAACGAGCAAACAAAAAAACAATTCATAAATATGTAATATGCATTTTTTCAATTAATACCTTGTGCTATCAAGTCATATCGTCATAATATCCTAAATAATATTTTACAATTGTTTAAAATAAATAAAAATAAAACTGTACAGTAGTACAGTAGTACACAGCAGTCATATCGTCGGCTTATTATGCAAACCTGTTAACTCACTTTCAGCATATTTTACAGGAGAGACGAAAAACTTTTTATTTTCCCTATTTGCAACTTGATAGAAAATTAAAAATACAGTTAGTCTTACACACTTCAAGACTTAAATAGAAGAAAAACTACATGCGACGAGGCTTATCTTTCTCTACCACACGGCATCAACATCTCAATTTACATAAAAAGTGGATTTAGCCGGCTTGCATATTAAGCCGACGATATATATTTCTTGTTTTTATTTTAAGACTTTATGACTTCCTTGTGAATCCCCCAAATAGGTATTTAAAAAAAAAATAAGCTGAGATAATTTTTTTTAGTTATTTCAATAGTTGAAGGAGATCTTATAAAATAATCTTTTCGAAAAGTAATTTGGTTTAAATGGTTAGGATTAAAGCAATTCTTTTCTTTAGTTTTGACAAAACTTGACTTGCAAAAAACTTCTTTTACCTATCGTAGATCTAATTTCTCAGTCCTTTTCCAGGATTTTTCTTAACATATAACATACTCCATTATGCCATTAGAGTTTTTTTAAAAAGTTTAACACTTCTAATTGTTTCGGTTAATTCTGTTAAAATATGTACTGATATGAGAAGATATTTATGAAAAACGTGAAACAAAAAAAGGTGTTGACAATCAAAAATTTAATCCATTTTTCGCCACATTCCTGCTGATCGATGATGAACATAAAAAAATTAAAAACATAAGTGGTATTCACACCGAACTTGTTAATTTGTTACTCGGTAGTTTGTTAATTTGTTAAAGTTACCAACTGTGAACGACCCCCTTTTTTAAACTTTTTTAGTCTGGTAACTTTCGTAGTAAAACAACTGATTTATTGTTCTGACACAATTTATTATTCTGGAAAAAATAAAACATGTCATGAGAAAGTGTAAAAAAAACAATTGTCAACCATTTAATTACTCATGCTTTGACACAAATAACGTTTACTGACGGTAAGTAGTGAGTTACCAACTAACAACTATTTTATCAGGGGTGCCGTGTCGTTAATTTGTTAAATGTTAATACGGTAGCGCGTTAAATATACAAAAACAAAATGCGTATAAAAAAGTAACGATTAACGACTAACAAACTAACAAGCTCGGTGTGAATTCAGCTATTGTAATTTTAGTCACCGGTCGGCGGAATATTGGTTTAAATGAAGGTCACTGAACACCATCTTTGTTTGTATAAAATATACATTTTGTATATGAGACGAAACAAATAATTAAAAACACAAAAAAATTTATTATAATACTACAAAATATTGAAATTTTTGTTACATCGGTTAATCGGTTAATCGACCGAAATTAACCGGTTTAATCGTTAATCGAAAAAAGCCAATTTTAAATTAACCGATCAGTTAATCGGGTAGTAATTAATCGGTTAACCGATTGGCGGTTAACCGAATGAATACCCTAGTGTATACTTATGTATTATCAACGAAAATGCGAAGAAATAGCCGAAAGTCTTGCATGTAGCTTGAGTGTTTACACAGTCAGTTTTAAGTTTTTTTTAAATGTTTTCGAAGCGAAAACATCTTATAAAAAAATCTTTATTTTTCAGTTAAAAAAACATTATCATGTAAACGATATAACAAAATTACACCCAGTCCCACGATGTCACACGTTAACAATTTCTTCAATTTGTTTTTGTTTTAAATGTTATTTTCTATGCGAACGTTAACGTGTGACATCGTGGGATTGGCTGTAACAGCCAATTTAATAATTTCTTCTTTATTTAATTTTGTTGTTGAAAAGTTATCGGACATGTTCTGACAATCGCAAAACGCTTAAAATTGGCGATTCTGACTTAAAATCGCATATTAGATGTTCTGTAAGTCGAAATAGCAAGAAGTTTAACGACTTAAAATTACGAAAGGGAACTAGAATATTTGTAAGAAACTATAGCAGGTCGCAATCTAAACGCACGGGTTAAGGAACACCATAAATAAAATTTGGCGTTTTGCGATTTCAAATCGTGCGATTGTTAGAACATGGCCGTATGTTTAATTTTAAAAATTTATGAATCCAGCATTGCCGTCGTTTTTGATAAAAATTTTTTTTTTTCAAAATGCTTGTGATTTATGTTAAAAAAATACTATTAGTCTGTGTTGCTGTATTTAAATTTTTATAAATACACAGAAAATTAGCTATAAACATAATTTTCTATTTTACTTAGCACTAGTAAATTGATACAAAACTCATGTACGGTAATTCTGTTTCTTCATTTGTCAAGTGTTAAAAATTTACTTGCAAGCAAATTCCCTTGCAAGTACGAGCAATATGTTGGTTTTATTGAAAAAGTGTGGGTGTATTGAGTTTTCCGAATTTGCGCTTGCATGTGTAAATACCAGGCAAATGATACCGATATATCGGTGCTGGCGATTTTTAAGCCCCAATTGTGTCAAACGCAACGCCAAAAATTACTTTGCAAAGAAAATCATATTAGAGGAGTTCAGTGTTTGATGCGAATGGTCTTGCGAAAGTGCAAATGCATAATATTGTAGCTTTTGTTTGCAATCCAACAACAAAATATACAGAATTGCAATTGTCACATCATTGCTTTTGCGCAACACTAAAACTGTATAGCTTTTTTGCTACGTGTATTGCGTTTATATCACTGATACTCGAACAGCTGACATTTGTAAACAATAATTTAGAATCGTGGAGCAAAATTTAAGATTTGGAGCCAACAACTCTAAAAAAATTAAAAAGAGAAAAATCCTACAAAAAGTGGATGTCAGAAGAAATAAAAATTGTTTTGGATTATTTGGAGGAGACAGAAAACATAGAGGTTTGTATTAAAGAGAGGTCCGTTATTTTGTATAAGCAATTTCTTTATTATTATTATTCAGTGACCAACTGCTCAAATGTTGTATAAAAAAATTATTGAAAAAAGCGGTTGGCGTAGTTCTACTGGAGCAGGACTCTTACAGCCAGCTGAAGTTCTTGCTTACATGAATGAGCTCCATTAAACTCCTTGGCATTCTTTATCGGCAAACTGCTCTGTGCTAACCCTACGCATTTGCTTGAATCTAGCATCGTCTAGAGCTGTGAGTATGTTGTTTCGCCAAGTAGAGGATATTAAAACTCGATCAAAAATTCTGCGGCGACAAGACATTGCAATAGTTATATTTTCCTCAAACTCAACTAGCATATTTTCACAGGCATCGTCATCATCCAACATTACTGGAATTAAAGTATTTAAAAGTTACAATGTTTATTACCGCTCGGTATTAATGAATATACCTTCGTTCAGAACAATTTCTTGGCAACTTCTTGTACTAATGCTGCGATAATATTTTCTTTTGCACTGCTTCTTGGCATTTTAAAACAATTTCACAATATAATTAAACACCTTTTTGTTAATTTTCACGACCAGTAATTCTATACAACAGCTGTTATCTAATTTGCGTCTAGCATTGCAAAGTTGCTTAAAATACCGCTCACTGGCAATGATAAAATTATTGCACTACCAAACCGTTGCAACCTTAAACGCACCAAACACTGAATAACGCTATTGAATTTTTAAATTTCCAACGCTGCCTACACAGAAAAAATTATTGGCAGTTTTTTTTTGAATTAATAGTGATTTTTGAATTTTAAAATAAATTTGATTACGTTTTTTTCAATTAAAATTTTACTTGATTTTAAGCTTAATTTTAATTATAAGTTTAATTGAATCAATCAACTCGGTTGTTTGAATTGAACACTTTGTTGCTTTCTCCTTGTTGCTTTCCTCCCTCATCAACAGTTTGCGAAAAATGTTACGAGTGCAACCAACATCTTTATAAATTTATTGTCTTTGCCCTTACATGTACATTCACACAAACACACATGTTTTTGTCATCAAAAAGAACAGTAAGCGTCGAGTGCAACAAAAACTATGAACAAGTAAAAAATGAACTGAAATTTCTTATAGACGAATTACAATTATGACCACCAACAATGTCAATAATGAGCCTACATGCATATGTATATTATGCGTAAAATAAAAAATCGCCTTGTGGCTGACCACAGTGTTGACGGTGGTTAAGGTGGCAATTGAAATTTGGTGTTTATTTTCTTTGTTTGTTAATTCTTGAATTATTTTTGGCGTCATTTCATGTTGTGAGTTTAAAGTGAATAGGTGAAAAAAAGTACAGCCATATTACACAACAAAAACAGTTTTTTGTTTTCAATCTTGAATACCCTGAAGAATCAGAGTTATTCTACAATTTTATACAAAGTTGAATGTATGAAATTCCTCTGTCAAAAAAATCTTCCAAAATTTGTACAATTAAGCATGAGCTATTACAATTAAACAAATAAAACAAGTTATTTTTAAACCATATTTAAATAAAACATATATTTTAAATATTATTATTTTGCTTCATTTAACCATCAACTGAATTGATTTAACAAACTTATTCAATTAACAATTTGATTGATTGAATAATTTGCGTAATTGAGTTTAGAGTGTATTTCAAATACGCTGTTTAATTTATTCAATTAAAAATTTAATCGATTTAATGCAAAAATTCAATCACTGATTTAATCAATACAATTATTAAAATAATTAATTTTCTGTATTGTAATCAATTACGTTAGTAATTCATTCAATTAAAATATTGATTTTTTTTAAATTAATTTGTGAATTCATTCAATTAAAATATTGTTAAATATTAATAATTTTTTCAATTATTTTTGTAATTAAAATGTAAAAACTTTTTAATTGGAAAAAAAAATTTTTTGCAAATTTGAGTAATTTGTATAATCATTTCGGTGATAGGTGCAAAATTAAACAATTTTTTGCTTGTTTCAATTATTTTGGTGATCAAACCCGTTTTTCACTTTTTTCTGTGTATCTTGCTTGTGTCGTTGAAAATTTTAAAACGCAATATGCATTTCTTTAGAAAACAGCAACAAAATTATGACAAATTTTTAACATTGTTTTTGCTTTCAATGTTATTTTTGGCGTTGCGTTGCGTTTTACACAATTAGGGCCTTTCTGTCGATAGGATGATGCTTCTTTTTAGAGTTTTTTTTTTTTTCAAAAAACAATTAAATTTCAATATCCCACGAGTTGATTATTTTAAAGACAATCGACTTCAATCGTATCGAAAAACATCTTATTAAGGTAGTTAACATGGATCTGCATTCCGAAAGCGATCAAGTCTTGGTCATCCCCCCACCTAGTTAAAGTATGGATGAACCTCTGTGTATCCTAAGCTGTGGGTTAGCTAATATTTCTTGAGACGAAAATTCGCTTGTTTACTGGCGCAATGGCAAATTACATATACCCAAATTTTAGAAAACGGCGCAGAAATGCTGAAGTTTTCAAATGAGTTCTCTCGCATCTGAGGGACTATTTTGCTCTACAGGGGTGGTTTGAACGGATTTGTGAAATCGCCCATCTCCGCAAAAGTTGAGAATACTTTGTTGTTTTAACATAAATCTTATAAATATCAATTTTAAATATTAATAATCTCTTACTATACTTGAGTTTTATTTATCTTAACTTGAATTCAAATTATTTATGCCTAATAACTTTGTGAGAATCGGTATCGTATCGGCAAAAATCCCTACTTTTTTTGAATAAAATGCTTCTTTTTGTTTTATAATGTATTTTTTGTTAAAGCAACTACTTTTTGTTAAAAGTATTTATTTCTATTGACTCTTTTTGAATAAAAGTAATAACTGCTTAAATCCGAGTTTTTTAATGTATGTCTGTTTTTAAAATCACAGAAAGTACTTTTTATTTAAAAATAACAAGGATTATTTTCTAAAAAATATGTTTTTGTTTCAAATGCATTTCCAATACAGCTCTCGTATATCAAAATTTAAAATGATGCCAGAAAAGGGGGAACTCCTTTTTACAAAAAAAAAAAAAAAAAAAAAAAACAGCCGATTCTATCTATAAATGTATGAGTATTTGGATGCATGTGAACTCATACAAGCTAGTAAGCAATTGTGCTCCATTTGAGTGTCAGTAGAATTCTTGAGGTTGTTTTTCTTCTCTTAAAATTTTTTTGTTTTATTTCTGTATTTTAACATTTTTAGCTTCATTAACGTAGCAATTGTTGCCCTTATTTCATTAAATGAAGTATTTTTTTTTATTTTTTGCTTTCATGTTATTCAGGCCTAAATTGTATGGTGCATGATGAAAAAAAAAAAAAAATTATAACGAAGAACTTGCAACATGTGCGTGAGTTTTGCACTTTTTTTGTGCAATTCTGACATGTATTATTGTTGCTGGCTGCAGCAGCATTATTAGCAGCAAACTTCAATACAGAGTTGCTGTGTATTATATTCTTTTTTTTATGTTTTACCCGTCTGTCTGTTTGTCTATCCTTTTACTCAATGCAATAATTGGCTTCAATGAGTTTCGTAATTGTTTTCTGTTTAATGATGTCTTGCATTTCATTTAATAATTTTTTTATTTTGCGAATAGTGTTGTTTTTTGTTGTTCAATTTTTTTTTTATTTGGTTGCATGTGTATGTTGGTTTCTTATTAGTGTTAATGTTCTTGTTGTTGCTAATTAAGTGAGAGAATCAGAACCTTCATATCATGTTGTTGATTTTATAATGAGCATAGGGTTGCCAATTTGCTGACTTAAAATGGAGCATGAAACATAAAACTGAAAATTTAGACTTGTTTTAGTTTTATTCGTATTTTGTTTGAAATTGATATGAATATTATGGTCAAAATTAGCACCAGGCAAAATGCTTTTGTAGGAATATATCAAGCAAACAACAAACAGTAATGCGAACTCTTTATTTAAAATTCAATATTAAAAAAAAAAAAAAAAAGTTGCCAAGTTCCTCGTACACGACAAGTTTTTTACATCTTACTTCTCATTTTTCCCACTGCCAAAAACATACGTGTCGTGTGTTACCTTAATAGCATTGCTTCTGTAAAAGTTAGACGCAAAGCAGTCTGACAACATTTTAATTAGAGCGTGTTCTGTTTTCATCAGACAAACCAACTGACATCAGCTGTTTATAATGAAAAAATATGTTGTCAGAAATCTATGCCGTGAGGAAACAAGCAGCGGCGGTCCACTAAGTTGACGAGTCAGATGTAAAAAACATGTCGTGTATGAGAGCCTTTATTAGTTGCCCATTATAAAAATATTGTTAGACATTTTTCTTTCTAACACCACTTCTCGGACCATTAAAATTTTTTTCCCAGATTTTAAGCGGATTTAACTTATTGGTTCACTTTTTAGTTCTTTTAATTTTTTACATGTGTGCTTATTTGCTTTACCATTAAAGCCGGCTTAAGAAGGTTTTGAAGTCTACAACTAAATATATAATGTTATTTGCCAAAAGAGAACAACAACAACATAATTGTGGCTTTTATGCCATCATTAAAATAAACAAATATACATTTTAATTGTTTTGTTAATATGCACAAATTTTTTTTCTTTTAATTTTTCTTTACTAGTTTATTCTTGTGTTACCTCTAAAATACAAACCATTACCGGCACGAGTTTGTTAGCATTTTTCTGCTTAAGTCTATACCTACTTTTTTTGCTAATTGTTTTTCTTTCGAGTGTTTTAGTTAAGTTGCTTTTTTAATCCACATAATAGATGTTTTGCCATTTCAAATGTTTTCTTTTTTGTTTTGCCCAGTTATTTTTCTTACGTTTATAATGCAATAATTACAATTAACCAGCCATTTAGCGATAAATGATTTTAAAATGAAAAATAAAAGCAGAACCACAAAGACAAAGCAACAGACAAAGTGTAAAAGTGGAAAGAAGAAAAAAAAAAAAAAATAAAATAATTTAAAAACACAACAATAATTGATGATGAAAAACAACATTCCACGGTTTTAAACAATTATCGATACCATAAAGGAAATAATTAATTTGTAAATAACCAATAATGGCTGCACAAAGCATTAGCAAGTTAAATAATACAGTGTAATCTCTCTTAACGGACACCTTTCTTAAGCGGACACCCCCTTTCGACGGACATTGTTGCCTGGTCGCGGAAGCGTTTTATAAAGAGAGCATTAAGGTTTTTTTTGAAAAAACATCCCCTTTGTGCGGACTTTTTTAAATTTCGCTACAGTGTCCGGTCATGAGAAATTCCACCCACTGAATACGTTTTTATAAGAAACTAGCTGACCCGGTCCGCGTTGCTGGCCCCAAGCAAACATTAGTGTTGTATTACCAGACGATTTAAGTTGAGCTTTAAACGAAATTTACAGCCTTTAAAATTTTCCTTCCGTAAAAACCTAAATCGGTCAAGCCGTTCTCAAGTTATGCGCTTAATAGAAAAAGTGGGCGTAGAAGTAGGCGTGATACATTTTTTTTTCGATGAAAACGTAAAATGGAATAATACGAACATTTAAAAGAAAAATTAGTCAAATCGAAGGAGCCGTTTTTTGATTTTAGGTAAATCGAAAAAAGTGGGCGGGGCAAAATTTTCTTTCCGTAAAAACCTAAGTTTGACCATGGCAATCATTTTAAAGAAAAAATCGTTTGAATCGGTCAAGCCGTTCTCAACTTATGCGCTTAATAGAAAAAATGGGCGTAAAAGTAGGCGTGGTAAATTTTTCTTTCGATGAAAACTTAAAATGGATTAGTACAAACATTTGAAAGAAAAATTTGTTAAATCGATGGAGCCGTTTTCTGATTTTAGGTAATTCGAAAAAAGTGGGCGTAAAAGTAGGCGTGGTAAATTTTTCTTTCGATGAAAACTTAAAGTTGATTAATACGAACATTTGAAAGAAAAATTAGTCAACTCGATGGAGCCGTTTTCTGATTTTAGGTAAATCGAAAAAAGTGGGCGTAAAAGTGGGCGGGGAAAATTTTTTTCCGTAAAAACCTAAGGTGGACCATGGCGATCATTTTAAAGAAAAAATCGTTCAAATCGGTCAAGCCGTTCTCAAGTTATGGTTGTTGCCACGCCCCTCCGCCCCCAGACCGAAAATCAAAAATCAGACTTCACAGTGTCACCCGCCTGAATATTCTGAAGATTCCCTGAAAATTTCATCAAAATCGGCCCTGCCGTTTTGGAGTCCATACGTAAGTGCTGGTTCACACACGTCAAGTTTGACTCGTCAAGTCTTGAGATTTTGGGAGAGAGGGGAAAAGAAATGGCCTTCTCTTTTCCCTTCTCTCCTAAAAGATCAAGACTTGACGAGTCAAACTTGACGTGTGTGAACCGGCACTTACATACATACACACATACACACACACATCCAATTTTATATATATAGATAACTTAAAATCAAAAAAAAAATTGTTTGCTTTTAATTTTAAATAGTTAGCTACATTGTTTTATCCCTATCACTGTAAACTAGCAGAGATGCCGTACATTTGGTTTAATTGTTAAAGGTGCTTTTACACGATATGTATTTTGCAGTGGGTTTGTCAGATGTACAATCCATATGTAAATAGCACATGTCTGTCAAAATTTAAATACACAGAAGTCTTATAATTTTTGCCTTCACTCGTTCGCTTTTGGTTTCATCTGACATAACCTAAAATCGTCCATAACAGCAAGAGTTGATGGTTTGTCAGATCAAAATAGAACATGCTCTAATTGAAAAATTTTACGCTGCTAATTCGATCTGACATTATACAAGGAATTTTTTTATTTTTTTTTATTTACACGACATGTATGCATTTTGCAGTGGAAAGTTTGACAAGTACACTGAAAAATACATATCGTGTAAAACCACCTTAACATGTCCATATTTTGTATATCTGACTGAGCTAACTAAATAAAGACGTCAAGCGTTTTTTAAACATGAAAATTCTATTGCCAATACATTTTCAATCAAACAAACCGATCTGTCAAATAAGATTTTCCAACTGGGTGGTAACAAATTCGCATTCGAAAGGTTTGTTTCGTAGGTATAAACTGAATAAAAATAAGAAGTTTTAACACAAAAAAAAAAAAAAAAAAAAAAAACGCTTGACGCTCTTATTTAAGTAGCTCAGTAACTCGTTCTAATCTCTGTTTACAATGCTATTACATATTGCTCTCCCACCCACTTAATGTTTACCTTTTAGATAACTGTAGATACGTGTATGTGATGGCTCTGTTTTGTTTGTTTGTTTTTGTTTTGTTTTTTTTTTTTATAATAACGGAAATGCATTCAATTGTAATATTTTTGTTTACTTTGTTTTGTTTTTAACATGTTCATTTACATTATGACAGTGTAACAGAGACAAACCAAAAGGAAATGTATTTTTAAAAAAGATTTGTTTAAATTTGCGTAAACAAACTGTCAAAAACATGGCAGGATTAGTTGAACTCAAACGCATTTTATTAAATGTAAAAAAAAAACTAAAGAAACAAAGAAATTATAATGAGTTAAGAAGAAACAAAAAAATATACAAATTTTTAAAGAGATTTACAAATTAAGTAGTGTTTTTTTGACAAAAGGAATTCAAATTTAACTTTTGTTTAAATCTTTGAAGTAGGTATAAGTTTTTCTTTAATGCGATACAGTCACGTTTACTTAATTTTTAATACTAATGCATTAAATCGTGCTGCACCTGGAATTATATTTTGAAATTTTTTGTGACAAATAACTCTCAATCGATTTCAAAGTATTGTCGAAGGCTTTATATTCAAGACTTTCTTAGTTTACATGGTCAAGAGCGCGCGATTCATTAAGATTAATTTTGAAAGTAGGTATGTAATTATATTTTTTAATTTTACATTGTCTTTACTACCTAATACTTTTTGCCATCTTTTTTGAAGCATACGGTTACGAGAATCTTTAAGTTAGTAATAGCTTACCAATTATTTCAGGAGGCTTATTCTGAATTGCGATGCGAAAATCAATGCGATGCGAAAATCAATGCGATGCGCAAATGAAATGCGATGCGAAAGAAAATTGGTATTCTGTTAGATTTTCGCAATCGCATTCACAATTTATTTCAAATCGTGGCAACGCTGCTCAAATGTACGTCAGTGTCAATAAACGTCAAATTAAAAATAAATAAATTGTTTGTGTTTGGCTGTGAAAATTGTTTAAACAATTTATTTAGGACATGCTGTAATAAAAACAAATAATAAAAATGCAATTTGTGGCACTGTGGTTCGAAGACGCAGAAAATGAAAATGTTTTGTGTGTACTTTAAAATCGGCCCAAACCTATTAAAATTTAAGCTAAAGTCAAATATTTTTGAACTGGTTTATATATTTCATACAATTTCCATCCTGCAGCTTCTCTAATAGGTGGTCCATTGATATTTAGTTCTTAAGTTAATGTGTGCCACAAAGTATTTGCCGACTGACGTGCATTTGGTGTTTTCAAATGGCCTCTTGCCAATTGGCTGTGCTTATTCATATATGTATTCCTTTGGTGGTCTTATTGCTTGCTTCCCTGAATTAAATAATAAATATATGATGAATAAATAAATAAAATATCTTTCACTAACATGTTTGTACTTTGCGAATGCTATTTTGTTGTCGAATAAATTTTGCGAATTTGACATTTGTTTTTGCAATGTAGAATACCGACTTGTCACCTTTTCGCATTTGAAATGCGATTAAAAAAAAAACTTTCCGAATATCGCAATACAGAATAGCAATTGTTCGCATTTATGCATTTTCGCATCGCATTGATTTTCGCATCGCAATTCAGAATAAGCCTCCAGTACTTACAGTTTTATTTTTTCAAAACTAAAATTACGGTTTTGGGGAAAAGTTTTAAAGTGAATTTACAATAGCAATTTTTAAACGCGTTTTAATTTAAAACTTTAAAACAACACCTTCAGAAACGAAAGTTTCTAACCTAACCTTTAATCCTGAAAAACTATGTTAAATAGAGGCAATTGCAGTGAAACCTCCCATAACCGGCCATATTTTGTTTATCAAAGCTGTTCATTAAGTTTGCCTCTGCTTATTGATTTTGTACTCTTATAACCGGACGCGGACACTTAATTAAAAAAATCGGGTTGTTTTTTTTTCAAAATATGTAGTATAATAAACAGACAGAATCGATTGGATAGGGAAAACACTCCCTTCCTTTAAAGCATAACACATGCCAAATTGGCATGTGTTATCCGATTCTTTTTAACCTTTCCTAACCTATCTACATATGTATGTATAAGCTCTCATCGATCCTATAAGAAGAAAGGACCTTGACAAATTTTCTTCATTGTTATTTGTCTGATCCCAAGTTCCTAATTTCACCCCAGCTTTTAGACGCCTTCTCTATTTTCTTATCTATCTGCCTTTCCTACGTTTTTCTTGAAGGTACAATTCGATAGCGTTTCGTCCAATGTTATCATGAGTTTTTCGAAGAGTGTATACAATCCAATTCCATTTCCCCTTCGTATTTTAAGATCGATTGGTGCTTGCGATGTGATTACCCATAGTCTGGAGTTAGAGATGGTCGCGGCCAGACTGTTTTAAAAATTCTTCGCAAACATCTGGGCTAAGTTCTAAAACATCATAATACTTTGCAGTCGAAGGTAAAAATGTATTAAGCTTAATACTTTACAGTTTGCGTGTTGTGTACGCATTGGTAACTTTTTTTGTGCTTTTTGGTACATATACATAGCATTGCAAAATTCTACGCATGTGCCTTTTATAATGCAAGATTTTGTAAAGTTTCTTTGCAATTGACGCTTATGAACACATCCCAAATATCGCGAGGAGCCGAATTCCGGATTCACATGATTGATTTCACATTGGAATTGGAACCTAACCAACCTTTTAATTGTTTATACATATATTTTTACAAGAAATCGTCTCAATACAAAATTAAAAGATTTTGTTAAATATATTTTATAATTTTTTGTTTGTTTTTGATTTTGCTTAATAACTAAAAGTTTTTTGCGAACTATTAAAGTTATAATGCCAGGGTATCACACAATTTTTGGAGCTTTAACCGCAAAACCTCGTTCGACCTAAACCTTCGTATAGGAAGCCGAGAGCTTCCAGAATCCGCTCCAGAGTATTTTGGCCTCCACCAGTAAACGTCCGAGTTATTTCCTTGGTACTCCACCAGTAAAACGTCTGAGTTATATTTGGTTCTCCACCAGTCACATGAGTTTTTTTCTTTGGTTCTCCACCAGACAACACACATTAAAACATTTAGGTTAAAAACGATTGCATATAGTTAATGTAGAAACCGCAAAAACACTAACTCGGTACAGTTATACGACGCCGAAACACTAACCAATGCGGGGTGACAACGCAAAAACGCAACAAAAGCAGACAAACAAAAACGACCTGTTTGTCCTTAAGAAATAATGACAAAATGCGCGAGCTGCTTCTCCACTCAGAGCAGTTTTACGAGTGTTTATAATTTGATAAGGCAAATAGGACTAGAGATGCCAGACAAATATAAAAGTACCAGAGCTGGAAAAAGTTAATTAAATCATATTAATTAGTTTATCAAACATGTTTTAAACCAAAAATTAAACTCGTTAAAAACAAAAAACAACTAATAACCTGTATATAACTCGCATATTAATAGGTTATTTTTACATTAAGCAAAGAAAAGTATATTTTGGCGACATTGATAATAAAGAATGTATAGAAGTTTATATTTTTTTTTATCTAAACATTTTTGGTGTTGTTGCAAAAGCTACAAATATATCGATACATTTCCGTAAATATGAAATCTATTGTAAATTTAAAGCATGCAAATAATCTCTGGACTTTTGCCATATGGGTCCATTTTTCCAATGACTTTTAATTTGTCTTAAGATTAACCTTTTCGTTAAAACTTTTAGCGCTTTAAATAATAACATATATAACTTTAAAAAAACAATGAAAAGAAATTCTTCTCACGACCCCAATGATAAACATTCCACATTGCAAAACGTTTAGGCCATAATTTTTATGTCTTAACTTTTCTTTAACGTCTTCAAGTAGTTTTAATTAACTTGTAATTGACGTCTTTCGCACAAAGTGTGGAAAATGGCCTTATACGTTACAAAAGCATGCAGTATGTGGGGAAAAGCAAAATGTAATTTAAAGGAATCTAATCGTGTTTTCTCAACATGCCAACTGGTATATGTATGTATGTATATATTATGGCTTTATGTGTATGTCAGCTATTAGTTGGTTGTGCAGTAGTTGGCAATGCATTAAAATAGTTTTAAACCAAATTGAAAAGAAATGTAATTAATTAACTAATTAAAACAGATACATATTTATCAAGCTTTGAATTTGTAACAAAAATAAATCTCTCTATTTATTTGCTTATTTTAAGTAAAACATTTCCTTGGCTTAAAACGGCCATTAAATTCTTCACGCAAATATTGTGTGATTTGGTATTTTACAGTGAGTTCTGGTGTATTTTTTTTTGCTGCATTTGCCTTTAACTGAGGGTAATTATCGTATTTTACCACTTGTGGTGGTGATTTATTTATTTATTTTTTTTTGTTTACTTTTAATTTATTTTTTACTTATTTGGCATGGACATGTTAAATTTTTGCTGTTGTCTTATGGCTTAAACGGCTGCTAGGTATTTCTGCTGCTGCAGTATGCTTAAAGTATTTGTAAATATGGAAAGCATGCGTGCAAAGTAATAATATTGAAATTCAATTATTTTCTTGTTGCTTTTTTAAACGCTTCAAAGCAAACACCCCAAAAAAGTATGTTTGCCGTTACAATTTAAGAAAATGAAATTGTAACAAAAGTTTGTAAAGTGGTGTTTTTTTGCGTTTTATTTTGTTTGACTGTAAATTTTTTATCCAGTTTCTTTTTTTAATAAAATAAAACACAAATGCACTAGAGTGCACATTTAACTTTTCATTAAGGTAGACATAAACAACAGTCCACTTTATTAATAATCTTTTTTAACGAACCAACTAATAAACTAACCAGGATATTAATAGCAAGAGATTTTTTTTCTCTTCTTCTTTTTCTTTTCCTTCCTCTTATAAAAAAAAAAACAAAATATCAATTATCAACAGAGTTGCATTTTATACACTGCAACTAGTTTATTTGTTTTAAAGACCGAGTGCGATTGTGTTGCCAACTAACAAACATTTTACATATATTACAAATAATTTCCATATCACTGGCTTTTTGCGCATTTTCAAATTCCCCCTCTTTTGAATAAATCGTATGTAAAAAATATAACATCACCAAGATTTTCAATTGAATTAAATTGAGATTCCTGTTGCAGCGGCAACAGCAGCGTCCAAATAATCAAAGTTATGTTGCACAAAAAAAAAAGAGTGCAACAAAAAATAAAACAGAATCTGTATGTGGTTTCCACACGGTTTAACATTAAAATAAAAATTACCTTTAAAAACTCATGAAAGTTTATTATACAAAAAATTAAAAAAAAAGAAAAAAAAAATTAAAACTGAAATTGTATGATGTGTATAAAAAGTAAATACAGTGTAAACCACTGATAATGAAAATGATTCATTTATAAACGTATTAAGCCAACAAAAAAAAGAGGAAAATTTTCATCCACAAGATACGGCTAGATATAAATATGACCATCATATGCACATCATTACCCAGTGATGCGTTTTGTTTGGTTATGTGTACGATGTGCAGTGTAAATAAATTCAATTCAATGTACGGAAAGAAATAACTATTGATTACTTTTACAAAGTAGTCACTTTTAAATTTATTGTCTAATGTGTCTTTGAATTAGGGCCACTTGAAAATTGTGTATTTGGTCTTAAAACTTTTAAAATAATTGTTAAAGAATAACATTTAAAAAAATCTCGATATCTTGAATGACAACCTTTGCGTTAAAAAAAAGAAAAATTTAAGTACTTTCTACTAAAAATGTAAAAGAAGACTTATTTTTATTCCACGCTCTCGAAAATAACAGTTTAAAATGGAAAAGAGGGCATAGAGGCAACTAAGTAAATAACTCTTTCTACAAGTTCAAGAATCCATAGTACCTTTAAAGTTTGAAGTCTTTCACTAAGAAAACACTGTACATATAGAACTTCCTAGTAAAAACTTCGCCTACTTTTTGAAAATGAATAGCTTCTTTAACTTATTATTTTGTAGCTTTCCTCTTTAACTACATTTACAACAACTTCCATAACTTGCACTAAAAATAATGACTTACTTTTTAGTGCGTTCATTTTGGGACATCCCTTGTAAAATTCATTGGTTCTTTCAGTAGAATTGTAAGTAGTGCCTTCATGTTTTTCTGATTACTCAACACATTATTTTGTAGGCGAAGTTTTTACTGGGTTATGAACCAGTAGATTTTCAAATGTTTCGGCTTGTATTTGCTTATAATATCCTCGTGAAGTGTCCTCAGATTTGAGCAATCTTGAATTAGCTAGTAAAATTATAAATTCTAATGAAAATTTTCATAGGCTTTGTAAGTGGGTAAAAACAGTTTTAAGTCCAAACTTGATTTTGAAAATACTGAAGTTCACTGTTTCCTGTAAGATAGTTTCGTGACGTAACGTATTGAATTTCAGAATTCAAATAAAATATAAAAAGTTTTAAAAGCCTACCAGCCTACTTTTAAGAGATGTATATAACTGTTTTTCCGAATGCTTAAAACTTCATGCTTTTCTTTTTCAGAGAGAACTGTAGAAATTTTAAAAATGTAAAAAGTGAATTTTTACATAATCCTTATTGCTTCCTTCTATTGCCTAATCTTTCTCAATTTGTCTTTAATTTATCAGCAAGTTTGTAGCGAGTCGACTGAAAAGCCAAATATTTTAGAATTAATACATTTCTATGTGTTATCCATCTCTTACACCCCGTTTCCACATGATCCCGGTGGCGAACGTCATAGTGATTCAGCGTGACAAACGCTGACAATATTAAATCATCGATGACAAGTGTTGATTTTACTTTGGTGTCATATATGAATTTTTAAAGTATTTGTCCAAACTGTCATAGATGACCAATGTTGATTTTGTCTTGTAGGCGTCCATATGTTTGTGAGTCCTAACAGACAATATCATCAACTTTCATTAGTCAATTTTTTCAGGTAGAGTGACAAGGAAAACACAGATTCAAGTAATAAATGGAACAGAACAAACAGAAAAAAGAAACGGTCCGTTATTTTCTGAATTATTCATTGACGGAGACATGTAGCAGACAAAGTCCTGCAGCGCTCACTTCGTGATCTATTCATAACAGACAATGCCGCTAAGTTTTTCCTTTTAGGGGAACAGTGACATTGCAAAGCCGTTGTCATGCATAACTTCCTAAATATCAACTTGTTCCTGACTCTGGTTCGATTATTCATCGATGAAAATGTCATAATGATAATGTCGCTCATAAACGCCACCGGGATAGTGCAAGTTCGAAAAACTCAATACACTCACACTTTTTCACTAACATTCACACAATTTTTGTACTTTCAGCCAATCGGCTTTTTCCTCGATTTTTCGTTGATAATACGTATACACTACTTGCAATAATTACTTGCATGTGGAAACGTAGGGTTAGCTGTTAAAAAATTCCAAATTGAGCTCTGCAATCATGTTTTAACTTTTAAACTCAACATTGATAATTTAACCCACACGGATGGTGATAAAGGAAGTGCAGACCAACATGTTCCGAGGGGGGAATTTTTTGATTACAGAAGCGATGGTGTGATAGACACGAGTAAGATATAGCCCTAACCGCGAAAATAACGTAAGCGCCAAAAATCAAATTTTACAGGAGAGAGTTTTTTTTATTTTAATTCATATTAATTTTGTATGAACCATGACGTTTTAGGAGACGATGCAAGTGTTCCCAATAAAGTCCTGTATTAAATAAAACGAAAACTGAAAATCGCTTAAGTTATTTTCGCGGTAAGGGCTCGAGATATTAGTGCACACCATCTCAATTACAACCTAGTACACTTTTTCGTATGCATTGCCGCATTTATGGAGTGAACGCCTGCCACTTGCACATAAAGTAAGCATGATGGCGAAGTGTTCATTCAATAAATATAAACTCAGTACTGTTTCACATACATTGTAAGCAGGCAGTAGACAATCTGTACACAATCTCGCTTACTTCGTGGGCAAATGGCAGGAGTCTTGCACACTACTTCACACACATTGTAAGCAGACAGAGGGCAGCCTATACACATTGTCGCTTACTTCGTGGGCAAGTAGTTGGCGTCTGGCATACTACTTCCCTCATATTGTAAGCACGTATATAGCACAAAAAAGGGATTTTTGTGCTATTTCAGAATTATTGATTTTGTAACTATTTTCAAGACAATTAAACCAGACTTTCGCTATAAAATGCAAAAATATATACTTAACTAGCGATATATTTTTAGATAAACTGTTTTACAAAGTAGCAAATGAAAAACAACGGGACACATACAGAATATATCAGCACATTTTAAAAGATGAACGAAATTCATTTTGTAAGTTCCATACACTGCCGTCATTCACTTTGTAAGCTAGAATTCATTGAACACAAAGTGTGACAAAGTGCATTGAATAGATGTGATGTGGTATGCAAGGTTCGCCGCTGCGTTGTAGATCTTTACTGCGGAGCAGATCTAAACAAATAAATAATAATTATTAGAGAGCACGTTCATTGTGCTTATTTTCTGCAGTTCAATAAAATTAGAGATCATAATACACCATGACCAGGGTTGATAAAGTTGGTACAATTGTACTTTTTTTGGTACAATTCAAAACTAAAAAGTACGCTGGTACCCCCGTGATTCATTTGGTACTATTACCAAAGTTTTTAAACCTACATATTTATAATTGATATAAAATGGCAACTCGTATTTACTGTCCAATGAATATAAGCGCAGTTTAGTGTTTGTTGCAAATAGTCTTGCGAAAATGCAAAATGTCGGAGCTTTTTTACGAAATCTAAGGAAATTATATTTTTTGTTGTTGGATTTAACAAAACAGCTATGATATTTTGCATTTGTTTTTTTGCAAGGCCATTTGCACCAAACACTGAACTCCGCTTTTGTGAACATATTTTTGCACTTGCTCATTAATCGATTACTTAATATCAGCGGCAGATATAAGCTTGCATTTTCTGATGATATTGACAAGTTTTCAAAAGATATAGAAAACCACTTCTGGCAAAAGTTCTTCATAGTTGAAAAGACGACTTCCTCTCAATTTAAGATTATTTTGGAACGAATTCATAATATTTTCAAATATTCGTCAACAAGATGGTTGGCACGACAAGAAGTAATCAACAGAATTTTGCAACAGTGGGAGCCCACTCCGTTATTATTTTACTCCGAATTATTTTGAAGGAGATTTTACAAGCGCTAAATTACATTTTATTATACTCGGACTTTCTACTCCATTCCTGTTCCTGCAGTACATATTGAAAATTGTATACACACACAATTTGGAAATGCAATCCGAAGATGCTTGTTTGCACATATTTTCGTCAATTTTCCACAAAAAAGACGAGTGTAAGACGGCAAATCCATCTGAGGAGATCGAGTGGTTGCGATCGAAACATGTCATGGTAACCTGCCGGCCAGGGTTCGAGCCCGAGCCACGTCAAGAATGAAAGATTATCAATAACAACTTTAATTGATTTTCATGTTGTAAAATTCCTTTCTTCACAAAAATAATTTAATAAAAATTAAATTTCATGAACTTAAGCCTAATTATAAATATTAAAAATTTGGATTAAAAGACGATAAATTCTCAAAAGTGTGAAAATGCTCTCTGGCGGCAATCAAAAATAAAAATAAATGGATTTCTCGACCCTAAAAACCGCATGATACAGGTCTGGCTAGACCAAACACAATTTTTTTTGCCTCTATTCTTGAATATTTTGGAAAACTAATTATTTTGAAAAATCTGGGGCTCAAAACTCATTTTTGAGCTATGGTTTCTTTGGCAAAGTCTCTTGGAATGACTTATAGAACTCGCGATGTGCTTTCGACGTGAAACAAATTTTACCCATCCTATTATTATGTATAATTAATGATCATGTATTTTTTGCTATATATACTTTACATGAACAAATGAATTTTAACTACATACCTTTTGTTTTTAAAAATAAAAAAAAAAAAATATAAGAAAATGATTAAGTACTATTGGGGCCGAAAAAGCACTATTTTAAAATTCCGTTGGTACGATATTGCTTTTCTCATTTATCATCCCTGACCATGACTATTTAAGTAAGAAACCAGAAGAGAGAGATAATACAAGTTAAGCTTCATTTTTTGTTAAATGACGTAGTAAGTCCCTGGAAGGAATTTTTAAAAGAAATATATACTTTTTTTAAGAGCTGACAACCTCCTAATTAAGCAAAGACTATCTTGAGTTTTCCAACATGAAATTATTAGCCGATAGGAAAGCATTTCGCAGATAACGAGACTAGTCCATATATGCATCTAAAGAGTAGTCCATAAAGGAGTAGGAGTACTCCAAAACTATTCCAAATATATGGTTAAAAGGTGGTCGATTTAACATAACGATGTCTTAGGAGTGGACCATACAACCCAATTTTGCATTACAATGGAGTAGTCTTAAAACAACTCCATGTTCATACATACTCCTAGTGGATTAGTTTTAACACTACTCCATGGTATATTCCATGGGCTTAGTTTTAACTTCGTTTAAAAACGAAGACATGCCGTTCCACTACAAACTCTTTTTAACAATGATGGTCCATGCCTGCAAAATGGATCACGTATTCTAATATTATCTGCAGGGATGTCGTAATCTTTATCCCTATCATTCTTGGTAAGAAACCACAAGAGTCCTAATTCTAATATTTTTGGAGTGTTTATGTGTTAATCACGTTAGAATTTTATGTAATTAAACTTAAATTCTTTGAAGAGAATCCATGATTTTACTTGTGGAAATGGAAGTATCGGTGTTATTTTCGAAATATTAAAGTCATAGGAAGATTTTTAAAATTCTTCGCCCTTTAAACTTATTTTATAAGTTCTTAAAATTAATGAAAATAAGTTAAATAAACCTTATATATTTTTGAGCTTAAATCCCTAGATGGCGAATTCAGCCGATCTAAAAAATCTTGTGGTTTTATTTGTAATCTCAATTCAGGAATATTTTAATTTTCGCAATGTAAAAAGTGAAAATCGCTACAAAACATATTTTTGTATAAAATAGGCTATCTCATTTCCCGGACCTCGGATTTTTAGTGAAATTCTAAACAAAATCCCAAACTCTGCCAGTAGGAATTTTCGGTAATCTTTCTCGAAGTGTATAAATAATTTTGTCTTATCCTTTTTTAGTCGTTTTTTTATTAAAGCTTTTTTTACTACACTCTCAGTTTTTCTTTTCTCTGTTTGTGTTTGCTGTTATTTTACGTTGTTGTTGCAGCAGTTTTTTCTTTTTAAATGTCATTAACGCATTGTCAATTTAAACGTTCGTTAATTTAACGTAAACTCAAAGTGAAGTACAACAACATTTTGCTGCCAAGTCAGATTTTATGGGCATTTAATCGTTTATAAACATTATTGACACATTTCATAAAAAAAACCAGAACTAAAATTAAAGAAAATGTTAATAAAAATCAGTATTTTTATAATCTAAAGATTTTAATGAAAGAATTACGATATGCTTATATGGGAAAAATACCTGTATATTAAAATTATTTAAAATATGTATTAAATAAGCATTTAACTAATCAAGGTTAAATAATACAATTTTGGTACATAATATTTTTTTGTTTTTGCAAAATTCTTTAACTGCCTTGCTGCTACCATATGCCATAATAAGAACTGACCATACATGTGAGTGTGCTTCATTCAATTCATATTGTACATGTGACATGAGACACGTCAACATTGTGTAAAAATAATTAAATTTGTTGTTTTTTCTGGCTTTGCTTTAGTTTTCGGAAAGGGCTTTCGTGTTTGTTAAGCCTATTTTGTGCATGCTGTTGCATGGTCATCAAACAAAGCCAACAGCAAAAACAACAGAACATGAAATTTCAACATCAAATGCATACGACCAACATGTCTACTAAACTCACTCACTTTTAGTGTTGGCCAAAATGGCACAGGACAATAATAGCAACATGGTAACAGCATTTGCATGCACACACTAACTTTTTAACAGCTGTTGTAGAGTTTTAGAGTGGCCAGATTTTTTAGAGTTAAGTAAGGAAGAAAAAGGGAAAATAATGGCTTGCTTTATTCTAAAAAAACTCACCCTTTTTGGGAGTAAAATTTTTAAGAAACAGACACCAAATTGCATTTTTTTAAATAAAATGTCACATTTTTTGCAGAAAAGAAAACACCATAAGTGTTCAAACAGAACTAACAGCCTGTTCAGCGATTTCGAAGGTTAACGTTCGCATAAAATATTAGATTTCAAACAAAAACAAATTTAAGCATTTTTTGTTTGTTGTTCATATATATACTTTTCTATGCGAACGTTGATGTTCGAAATTGTTAAACAGGCAGTAAGAGTTCCATTTTAGGCGAAATTTCACAAAACCCACAATTAAATCGTTAAACTTCGAATTCTTTCTTATTTAACTATTTTCATTTTCTGTATGTATGCAATTTAATGAAATTATGCAGGGCGAATTCAACTACAGCTGGTGTCGAAACGCCATCTGATTTTGACAGTTTGAACCAATTTGTTAAGAACGGTTGACATTTCGAGCCATAAGCACGACGCAGTTCTGCTTGAACACAAAAAACAAAAACTTAATGAATGACACACAACAAAAATGGCAACAGTGCCAACAACATTTACTCAAGGCGTATTCATTAACAGAACTCTTCCGATCAGCTAATCACCAACTGTTGTGCGTGTTATTTATTCACACATACTCCGTTTATTTTATACTTAGACAGACTTTTTTGACAACTGCAAAAACAAAAATTATGAGTTTACCTTGAGCTCATATGCCTTGCGTTTACTTAATGGCCCTAAAAAATCTACACATACGGCTTTACAAACAACCCAAAATTTTACGCTTGTGCAAACCTTTTGCGTTGTTAATTGGGATGCAGCAGGCCCTAAACTTTACACTTGGTTGGTGCAGAGACAAGGAGCCTTATATTAACCCCGAGAAAACTATGTTACCAGACGTATACTTCTAAGACTTAAGGAACCGGCCTTGAACGGTATTCTCTTATGCGCTGAGGAATGCCTGAGGGGAGGGCAAAGGGCTTGAGGTTGTTTATAATGTTGGATAGCCAAGCCGCTCTTCTTTAGAGGTGAAAAACAGGTTAGTCACGGACTGTTTTACATCTCTGATCCATCTGGGGAAAGACTATGATTTGGACATGTGTGCGAATAATAAACAGGCCCTTAGACTATCTAGGCGTTCCTAGATAGTGGTCCAAACTAACTAAAGACACTAACTGGCCATGGGCACTTCCAGAAGGGAACCTGACAAGGTGAGATACACAGGCTGTACAAAAAATCCTCTGGGTCATGGGGGTTATGGCCTTCAACATATCTATCTTTATCTATCTAATTGGGGTTGTTTTCTTATAAGACAAACGTTTGAAGCATGTTTGGAAAATATTGAAAAACGTTTGATTTTTGTTACCACAGATTAAAGATTTGCTAAAGTGTTTGCGCTGTAAAGGGTTTTTTTTAGTGAAAATTTTGCAGGGTGAAAAAGACGAAGAAGAAGCATGAAAATAGAAAAAAATAAAAGTTTTTTAAAAACAAATATTTACTTTTGCATCGTATATTCGCAAATGGAAAGTGTGTGTTTGCCACACCGTTTGTGTGGTTTATTTTTCCAGTAAACAGCTGTTGAAAAGTGTTCAAGTGCGCAGCCAATTTACTCAACATTTATTTATACTGTCAAACGTTGATTGGTCAATACAATAATAGAAAGGAATTTTAAATTTAATGTATACAGATCTTAATGACTTTAAGCATTAAGAAATAAATAAAAATATATAAAAAAAAAATTAAGACGACTTAGCGCGTTTGTAAACCAACAATATTCACTGAACAGCCGTGTAAGAACTTTAGTATAAAAAAAATAGTTAAGATTTAAGTTTTAAGTTAAGGATTTACTTTTTTATCTTTGATTGTATCCAAATAGCTTAAAAACAAACATAAGTTTTCTATGAAATCGATGTTAATAAATTGTTGGCAACTCTAATCTTGGGATTTGTATTTTTTTGCTTCCCAAAAACTTCTAAAAATGTTCGCCATGACATTGTAGATTTGTGTAACCCAACTCAATTCGGCCGAAAAAATACAACGTTTTTCACTAATTAGTGTCATTACACATGCTCCATATGACACAGCGGCAAACTGTCATTACCAACACTTACGTAAAGCAGACCTTGTTTGAGTAACCATATACGATGATGACATGGTAGCTCTCTCTCTCTCTCTCTCCCTAAAACCTACAATTTTTAATGACATAAACAACAGCACTAGCTTTAAAAAGGCACCCTTTTTTGCTAAAAACAGAGTCAAGTGCAAGATTTTATTTACAAACAAGACGCAAATGACAACAGAAACCGTTATTAAATGCTGCATACCAAAGTTTAAATATATTTTAATGTTGCTGACAGCATTTTACAGAAAAACGTACATAAAACAGAAACAATATAGAAACGAGAATATGACAAATAAGTTAGAAGTTTGAGGCTGCCATACTGCCCACCTACATCCTCTGTTCATGTGTCAAAGAGTTAAGCTTACACCAACAATTACCATATTAACACAATACCCCTTCCATTGCTTTCCTTCAATTTTACTTAGTAGATTGGCAATGCGAAATACGAGTAACATGTAAATACTGTTATTTAAATGTTTTCTGTTTTTTTTTTGTTTTTGTGTTTTACAAACCCTTATTGTTAAATATCCGCTGAAAATAGCGTGTCTAACGGTAATTTTACACTTGGTCATTCATTCTTTTTGGATTTAGTGGTTAAGATTGACGTGAAAGGGTTTAAAAATCTTAAGCAATTTTTTTTGTAATGTATATAAATTTTTTGGTATTTATATTCCAACGGAGACCACGTAATGCCAGAATATTGATTAAGCCTTAATGACTTACCTGCCATGACTTCTTGTCCTCTACCAAAGGAAGTTACAGCGGAAACGGAAATCCCAACGCGCCAACCTCAGCGAAATGTATTGAATTGACCACTACGTAAAAAAAATTATTTAAAACATACACGTTTTTCATTAAAAATGAATTGAAAATAAAATAATTTTATTTCATTTTGTTAATTAATACGAAGAATATAAAAATGCAAATTGAATTCTTTGTTATTTTTTTTCCTGGCGAAGGATTTAAATGCTATAAGGACGAAAAGTAAAGCAAAAAAGCACTTGTTATATAACAAAGAAATTGTTTTATGAATTATTATTGTTGAACTAAAGTAAAAGTTATGAAACGTCACGGCAAGTAGTCATGCCGTAAATTTTTTTATTTGTTTTACAAAAGATTTTCATTTTTTGTTTTAGTCATATTTTTTTAAAGGCAATAATGAAAATATGTATGTGGCCTATGAAACATTAAAAGTTATTTGGAAAAAATGAAGACCAGGAAAAAAATAAGTCTGTTTTTTTGTTTAAACATATGAAGGGCTTCCTTCTAAAGCCAAGAAACTAAATAAAAAACATAAAAATTATTAAATAGCAAACAAACTTGTTTTTTTTAGAACAATGTTAACAAAGTTCAAATGCTGAAAAAATGTTTTGGCTATTATTTGATTGCTTTGTTCCAAAAAAAGAATTCATTAAAAGCACAAACAAAAAAATATTAAAAAAAACTGTTCTTAATACCAGAAGATGGCAACAATTAAATTTACAAAATTTAAAAAGTTTTCTCATTTAAGTTCACATTTTTTTTTTTTACTAAGTTTTAAAACCGATTTAACAGCCGACTGTTTGCTAGAATATAAAAATATTGTTTAAAAAAATTTTGATTAGTCGCCTTCCAGTTGTCGTCGCCGTTTTGTTGCTGCAATTTTTTTTTTTAATTTTGCTTTGAAATTGCATTAGTGTCCAGATTATTCAATTATGGTCTTGCAATTTTTGTATTTTGATATTGTCTTTTCTCTTCTCCTTTTTTTATTTTTTTATATATAAATACAAAATACACCTACAGCCAACTTCAAGCTGAAAAGTGTGAGAATTACAAAACAAAACAAAAATTGCATAGCTCATGGAACCTCTCTCACCAATAAAGCCAAGCTTGCTGCCACAAAAATTGCAAGTCTGGTAGTTGACTAAGTGCCGGTTCACACACGTCAAGTTTGACTCGTCAAGTCTTGAGTTTTTAGGAGAGAGGGGAAAAGATATGGCATTCTCTTTTCCCTTCTCTCCTAAAAGCTCAAGACTTGACGAGGCAAACTTGACGTATGTGAACCGGCACTTACTTATTTTTAATGTTGGCAACACTCTTAGCTGGCTCTACACTGCAAACAGGTTGCCACCTGCTTTTAGTGAGTTAGAAAAACCGCAATTTTCTAAAAAAAAAAAAAAAAAACAATTTTGTTCTTAAATCTTATGCTACGTTTACAATCAAAAAAACAATATCGTTTTTTCTTCTATCTTTTTTCTTCCCAAAGTATTTCATATATTTTCCTTTCATTTTAAGAACAAAAATGTAACTTAAATTTTTTTAAAAATGTAACTAAAGTTGAGTCAACTAGAACTTCAGCAACAATTTGTATGAAATTGTTTCTGACGTTTAACATAATTTTATTAAGTTTTGAATGAAAATTTTAACAAAATGTTTACAAAACTAAAAATAAATGCATAATATTGTTGTGGCTAAAATTTGCAAACCTTTTCTTGATGCAAAATGTGTGTAGTTACAAAAGAAATTGTTGCTCTATTATGAACACCAAGTGAAAATGTTTTTTTTTTTTGATTGTGAACGCAGCTTAAAGGTCCAACTAAAATATGCTTAAGTTGGCTTAAGTAATTGCGCGAATACATGTTATTCTTATGTGTCGAACCACGTTGAACTTAAGAAAGCTTTTTGTTAAATTAAAGGATACTGTCATTTGCTTAAGCAAATATTTTTTGATTTTGTATTTGTTTTTTTTTTAAATGCATTTGAGAGGCTTTTTGTTAATTTTTGACAGTATCTTAAGCAAGCTTATGGATATTATAGTTAGGCCTTAAAAAAGCCGTTTTTTTAAATCAGGGGTCTAATCACCAGTGCTGCCAAAACTTGGTGACCAAAAATGGCTAAATTTACGACAAACAATGGCTAAAAATGGGCTAAAAAATGGCTAAAAGCTTTTTTAAATAAAAACACATTAAAATTCAATAAAAAAACAGAAATAATTCATGTAAAGTTGTTTACGATGAAATTGTGAGGTAAGATTAATTTGTTAAATAAGAATTAACGTTAATTAATATTAAAATAAATTAATTATCAAAGTAATTTTTGGGAATACAAAATTTTAATTCAAAAGATTTTGTTATTCGTGCTTAATTCCCAATTTTTATTCTTGATAAATACACTAAAATTTATTGTTGATGGGATAAGCTATTCCTATGCATTTCACTGGTTGCTTAGGCCAGATCATCAGGAAACTTCATCCATAAAGATTTTAGAAAAACTAAAGATATTAAACCAAATAAATAAGCAACCAGTGAAATGCGCATAGGAATAGCTGATCCCATCAACAATAAATTTAAGAGTATTTATCAAGAATACAAATTGGGAATTAAGCACGAATAACAAAATCTTTTAAAATAAATTAATATTAAAAAATTAAATCATGGAAAAATTCGATGCCGTTATTGTTCATCTCATAGGAATCACTCATTAGTTTCAAATAATCATAAGTTTTAAATGATTTAAAGTTAAATCATAATCACGACAACATTTACCCAACCTTTTAAGTCCAGATCTACAATAAAAAACAAGTTAGAAAGTATAGTCGGTTAACCCCGACTTAATGATACCCTACACCACATTAGAACCTTTGTACCAAATTTGATCAAATAATCTCTAAATTGCGACCTGTACTTTGCGCACAAGGTTTACATGGACAGCCAGCCAGCCGGACAAACATCGTTAATTCGACTCAGAAAGTGATTCTGAGTTAATCGGTATACGTAAAGGACCAATATTTTAAGGTGTTACAGACATCAGCACAACCGCATAGTACCCACTCCACTATTGTGGTGGTGGTATAAATATTGTATTGTTATGGTAAAAATATTTACCTAATTGATAAAATCGAAATAACGGTTGCTTAATGTAACCTATTTCTCAAATTACTTTTAACGATGTTTACTTGGCTAAACACATGGAAGTGAGAGCAACTTTATAGTCAATTCTGAAATTTCTAAAACAATTTTGTTACCGCCTGCATCCCTTTATTGAAATACTTGCAACCAGAAAGAAACAGCGATGTTTGTGTTGATCCATTTTATACATTTATTTTGAAAGATGTTTCAGTGTCATAGTTTAAAGCGATTTTTAACATTTGTAAAAGTTGTGATTTAAATTAAAGGCGTTTTAATTGTTCAAAATGTTTATTTTACTTTTATAAATTTTTATAACAAAATAAAAATTATTCTTTTAAAAGAAAAACGGCAAAAAAATTGTATGGCTAAACAAGTTGCTAAAATCATTTTTTAATGGCTAAACAGGGTGAAAAATTGATAAATCTAGCCACTAAATGGCTTAATTGGCAACACTGCTAATCACCCCATTCGAATGAACTGTCGTATTGAATCCTAGATTACACTATCTCACAAATCTTACGTATTCCATAATACTTTGTGAGATAGAAATCTAATGAGTTTTGTTGCGACTATCAAAAAATCTAATGTAGCATGAAAGTTTGTGTTCAGACAAAACATGAAATAAAATGCAACCCTGATCCAATGAAAAGTATTTTTGTTTAGAAATTTTTCAAAAAACGATGAAGTCGTATGGGATGTCAAACTTTTTTCTTAATACTTGTCATTTTCGTGACACATTGCATTCACACTTTGTCATATTACTTGAGTTTTTGACATGTATTAATACAAAGTATAATAGTGTAATCTAGCCTTAAGTAAACTATCGAATTCGTATGTGTACCGAATTAAAAATTAATAGATGTAATGTCTTTGGTTACTTAATGTCGAATGCTATCATTTCAAATTACGATATACATTTCATTCGATATCGATTGTCATGATACCAAAATAAAAAATGATAAGACCCTTGGTATTAAAGAGTTTTACTAGATGTTTGTATATTAAAAGATACAATTTTTCCAAAATTATGTATACTATGTAGTTTTTGGAGACTTTTATAAAAATTTGGTAAGTGCTTTTTTAATAAAGGCTAGATTACACTATCTCACAAGTTTTACGTATTCCATAATACTTTGTGATATAGAAATCTAATGAGTTTTGTTGCGACTGTGAAAAAATTAATTTAACATGTCAGTTTGTATTCACACCATCACACAAAGTATAAACACTCAGACATGAAATAAAATGCAACCCTGATCCAATGAAAAGTATTTTTGTTTAGAAATTTTTCAAAAAACGATGAAGTAGGGGTTGTCAAACTTTTTTTCATAATACTTGTCATTTTTATCACACGTTCATTTACACTATCAGACTTTTGCAAATTACTTGAGTTTTTGACATGTATTAACACAAAGTATAATAGTGTAAACTAGCCTTAACTTTTAATGTTTGTAAATAATGTTGCCAGATGTTTCAATATAGAAAACACGACATAGGAAGACTGGTAATAATGCCAGATGATTTTAAATGATATTTGGATGATGACAAAGCAATCAATTAATTTAAAAAATTTTTAAGGTTAACACTTGTTTTACACAAAAATATTGCAAAAACATTTTTTCAAACTATACTGCTTTGCATGCCCAATTGTTGAAAACAATTAATTAACATAAATAACAATTATTTTCAATTTAACACTAACTTTTCATATTCATTGTCAAACTTGTTTAAAATGCCAATACCATTATCAAACAACAATAAAATGCAGAAATAAAAAAATAAAAAAAAAAAACAATTCTTGGTATTAATAAACACACAGATATTTACTACAAAGTACTTCACATGGTTAGAGTACCACCGAAATATTCGGTTTTTACTAATATTTAAAGGGAATTTTGTTTTATCATTTAGATTAGACAAGTAAAATCTTTAGAAATATTTTTGATCGGTACCAAAATATTTTGAATACTGCCTGTATCTTAATTTCTAACGTTGACAGTCTAATCGATTTTCACGAGGAAAATGATTTAAAAACTTGCGCCCGTATTATTAAATTTAACAAAGTGGAAAAATATTTACATCAGCACCTAAAGCGTTGGGGTAGTCTCATGGTAGATCTTAACCACTGGGTGACAAACAACATGCTTACCAACCGTTTCGTGTGTGAAAGGCATCATCACAAGTAGAAATGCAATCCGACAAAATTGTACTTTCGCTTTTTGTTTAAATCAGCCCTTTAGTGGAATTTGGATTTAAACAACAACCACCACGTGATCCCCGAAAGTATTCCTTTGTCAAAAAAGCATCTATCCCTTGAACCCCTAAACACGAGGGTACGTAAACCCAACCTTAGAAAGTGCCTGTCATCAGAAAGGCAAAGTTATCGCAAAGACAATGTTCTTGAACGTCAGGAAGCTTTTCCCGAAATAAGCATACTAACTTAACCAGTAGTCGGTCCGGTGCCTGCTCTGCGGGCTCTTCTGACTTCCGTGTTACCAGATAGGATCTCTGGCTAGCCGTGATCGCAAGAGATTATGATTATCTCATTTGCTCTCTCAATTTTGGATTTTGGCCGAATACTAGGTATTGACTGCACCATATTTGCCCCAGAGGATTTAACAACAAAAGGTTGGGAATTCTTAAGATGATTAGCTACATCCTCGGGAGGGTGTGAAGCAGTCAGTTAAAGTGTTGTTCAACTTCTGAACTACATAAAGCGAAGAAATTATAAATTGTCAAATTAAATATTCATAGTAGATTTTGAACGCTACCTAAAAATAGTCTGGCAATAGAAACAGTGTTGTCAACGCTTTAGTAAAGCTTCAACATTTTTTTTAAATGGATGCTGGTTGTCATCTAAAATAAATTAATACATTTACTAAAAAAAGATAAACAATTAAAGACGTGTTTTAAGATACCGAATAGATACAAAATGTTTACCGAACTATTCGGCCTGTCACTTCTTTTTGGGTGATTGGTGGTGTATGTTATGCATGTATAAGAAGTGCTCTTTTATATGTCTGCCTCCAAAAGCACATGGACATTTTTATATTTCTGTAATTGCAGTGAAGCCACCGTGTGCTGAAAAATGCATGTGGCATTACAATTGTTGCTGCTTTTATTATATTTGTTGCTGTTACTATTGTTGTTGTTGTTGTTGTGTGGTAATTGTCAGCAGATTTATAATTGAACAAACGCGATTTTGACAGATTTCAACGATAATAATGCCAAAAGCAGCACTGGCAGTGGCAGTAACTAAAGTTAAAAGTAGCTTACTGCATTTAAACAAAAAATTAAAAAAAAAACTCAAATCCACTCACAGCAGCATTTTGTCTACCTATCCGCCACCAACAACCACTATGTATGGATGTCTATGGCAGTGGCAGTCTACTACCAGCCGTTGACGGTTTGGAGTAAATCATAAAACAATTTCAAACAATATTTTTGCAATATAATGAGCAATTAACAAAACGGATAAATGGCAATTGAATGAATTGAATGGCAGTACAACAGATTTTTTTTTATATAAATTTTGATTGTGGTTAAAAAAAATTGTTGTTATTTGGTATTATTTAAACTTCAAAAAGAATAAACTAAAAAGTAACAATTTTGACTTATTGAATGACTAACTGTAATTATATAAATTTCAGTATTTAGTTTTTTGGGAAAGAGAAACAGAATTTAATAAATTAAAAAGAAAACATCCGGTTTGTTTATAATTAATCAGGTGGCCATATTGCAAGAGAAAGTCGTAAACTATTTGACAGCTTTTAGAAATGTTGCCAACTATTAATGCCTATTAAGCGTTATTGCCTAAAAAAATGGAATTACTTAGAATTTTATAAAAATCTTTGAAAAAAATAACTCCTTTTTAATTTTAATAACTTATTTAGAGCTCTCATTATTTTCCCATAAAAATAAAAAAAAGAAACTGCAAAAGAATAAGAAAATAAAGCAGCTACCGTCACATTGTTTAACACTAATCTATAAATTGTTAACAACGCCAAATCACATTCTTGAGTTGGAAAAACAATAACAACAGCATGCCACACCAAACACACACATTGCCTTACATGTACTATTTGAAAAACTCCAATAAAATCAAAAACATTTACAATTTATTTTACAACATTACATACTATCCATACAACAAGAATTTCAAACTCTGAGGGTGGAGCACACAAAACAGGATTTCAATTCAACAACAAGAATCTACTTACAAACCACCGAAAACATGTGCCAAAAAATGTTTAGTATGAATGGATGTGTTTCAATACTACAATTCTGGTAGTAATGTAATAAAGTTGTTAAAAATGTACAGCATTTGTACAAATGTTTGGGGCACGGTTACGAAGGCAATCGGAAAAATGGTTAAAGAGACTATTGGGTTAAATCGAATTGTAAATTTAAAGTTAAATTGCTGAAGCAATTCAAGTCTCTTTTAACATATTTTCGACATTCTGTTGCCAGATCTAAACAAAATCGTTTAAAATTTCCCAAAAATTTTATTATTATTTTAAATGCGTTTAACATCACTGCAATTATGTCCTCTTCTGATAGTGGGTAAAAAGTCTAAATTACGAGGATTTTACATTTTCTTTGAATTTGTTTTTAATAAAATTTAATTTACAAAAGAAAACGCAAACAACGTTGCGTTTATAAAAAATCACACCAACAAAATAATGTGATTTTTGGCAGAAATGCAACAAGCAAAACTAAAGTAGACCGAGTTTTTGAAATGTGGATTAAAAGTCAACTGAGTTTCTGAAACTCGGATTGTTTCCAAGACCAACATTTTAAGCAAAACTAAGCTCTTCCTTCAAAATTTGCAGATTAACTTCCGTGAAAGTTTTCAGATTACCTAAACCAAGTTTAGCTAATATCTCAAAAACCCAGCCTTAATCTTTGGTAATTGAAAACCTTTTTTAAAGTTCAAAATTAAAATATATTCAAGTTAAAATTTTAACGTTTTTTATAGTAAATATTTATAAAAAAACGGAATTTTTTCTCTAAAGATCCAACCATAATATACATGAACAGACTAAGCAACTGTGCGAATACATGTAAATCATATGTGTCAAGCTATTTTGAACTTAAGGAATTTTTTTGTTAAGTTTTATGAAAATGTCATTTACTTAGGCACAGTGCCGCCAAACTGATCGCCTATTCCGAAGGGAATCTGATGTTTTTGATTTTGTTTTTTTAATGAATATGATGAGCTTTTGGCTATTTTTTGACAGTAGGTTATACATAGCATCATGAGATAGAGTTATGCTAGCTATCTCTTTTTTTTAAATACTATGGGCGATTCTATTCTAGACAACTTTTAACATAAATTTTCAAATCACACTATTTGATAGCTTTTTGATCCCAATTTAAAGTAAAATATCTATATTTTATAATATGTATTATTATTTTTTTTAGACGTAAGCTTAAATATAAATTTGTTGTGCACTTCGAAGAATTAAGATTCATAGATTTGGCGCGAACAGAAAATTTATTGCATGTTACATCCGTCATGGCTTAAAGAGCAAATTTCTTTTTATTGGATTATATTTCTCTACGTAGTTTGATTTGATAATCATCGTCTGATATCTCATCTTTCACAATAAAAAAGAATAATACAATAAAAGTTTAAAAATTAACAGAGTTTTGTGTTTTTGTGGTATGATCTTATGAAAGTTGGCCAATTTGGTTGCACCCGTCATGCACTTTAAAGCTCTCTCGTGGCTATTTGATCGTTTTATATAAATTCTTGTAAATAGATAACAGTAGTTTATAAACACCGATAGTTCGAATGTTTAAGAAGTAATATCTGTATGATGTTTATTTATTATTATTATCTTAAACTGTGACGATTTGTTATTAATTATGGTTTTAGGCGACTAAACTGTTTTCCAGTAGTAGGGTTTATATGGGGCCTAGGGTAAATGATGGACATACCATCACGAAATTTCACAGCGTCATTTCTAGTCCTTTAAAACTGTGACGTACCAATTTCTGTTATGATAGCATTATTAATTCTGGTTTTAGGTGTACTAAACTGTTTTCCGGGAGTAGGGTTTCTATGGGGCCTAGGGTAAATTATGTACCGATCTTCACCAAATTTCACAGTATCATTTATAGTCCTATAAAAATGTGACGAGCCAAAATTTGTTATGATTGCATTATTTTTTACGGTTTTAGGCGTACTAAACTGTTTTCCGGTAGTAGGGTTTATATGGGGCCTAAGGCAAATTATGGACCGATCGTCACGAAATTTCACAGTGTTATTTCCAGTCCTAAAAAACTGTGACGTACCAAATTTTGTTATGCTAGCGTTATTTTTTTACGGTTTTAGGCGTACTAAACTGTTTTCCGGGAGTAGTGTTTATATGGGGCTTAGGGTAAATTATAAACGGATCTTCACGAAATTTAACAGCGTAATTTCCAGTTAAATAAAACAAATTTTCGGCAAATCTTATCTCATTCCGTGCCTTGTTCCACCATTTATGTTATTTTTTGTAACAAATTTATCAATTTTTTTAGGTGGTGGTTCCACATTTAGATTCATCTGGTCCTACTGAACCGATTTTGCTGGATTTCAATCCCAAACTGCTTAGGATAACTACAAGCAATTTGGCACCAAGTTTGTTCATTTCTTTTGAGTTGTTCGAAAGTGAGCGTGTTTTCAACAGACGTTTTCGGACAGACAGACGGACATGGCTAAATCGACTTAAAATTACTCAAGGACCCATAATATATACACTTTATGGGGTCTGAGATGAATAATAAAAAAGTTTCACACGGAATGACAAACTTAATATACCCTCTTCACAACTAATTGTGGTGGAGGGTATAAAAATGAAACCCCTTCTAGAAATAACTTAATTGCAAATACAGTAGAATCCCGATAATTCGCAATCGCAAGGGACCGGCCATTTCTTATGAATTATAGGGGTTTTCGATTTAGCGGGGTTTCGATTTAACGGGGTTAAAATAAAATAAATACGAATTAACGGGGTTTTTCAATTTATTTACTAAAACGATAAAAAAAACATGAAGGACAATTGTTAAAAAGAAAATATATAAAAATTAATCATGTAACAAACTGATCTTAAGAAAAGCAAAAGCAAAAACCCACGAAAAAATTTCTGTTGTTTTTATTACGAATTATAAGTGGTAGTAAGCAAACAATTACGATTTATAAGAGGTAAAGAAGATTTTATTTGAAAAAAAATTTCGAATTGGCGAGGGGACCAAAATGTATGGCCATTTTACGAATTAACGAGATTTTTTCAAGGGACCGACAGCTTATTACGAATTATCGGGAATTACGATTTATCGGGGTACGAATTATCGGGATTTGACTGTACGTTGCTTTCTATTAGTAAAAGTCGTTTAAAGCGTCTAAATGTTGCACCCGTCAGAATAGAATCGCACCTATGTATTTTATTTTTGTAAAAAGTAAGAGTGAATGTCAAAATTATTTGTTGAAAAGTTAAAAAAGGAAATCATTTTCGTTTATTAAATGTACGCAATTTCTTTAGAAAGTAAATCTTTTTCCTCTATTGAAAATTAATTGTGGCTCCACTTATTCCTTACGCATTTTCAATTCCTTGCGTTTATATTTTATGTTCACTTTTTTGTTTTATAAAATTTAAATAAGTTTTTTTTCAAGTATTTAGATTTTATTGAATTTTAAATTTGAATTAATTTTTTCAGAAAATATAAACAAAGCTTGACATTCAGTATACACACAAAAAATAAACAATAAACAGATGACTCGAAAATTTCTCCTGTATGAATTCGGCTTGGTTGGGCTATAATAAAGTTAACAGGGCTGCCATTGAAAAAAAAAAAACGATTTCCGCCAGATATTTTTGATTTACTTGCTTTTTCTTTTAAAGCAAAATTTCGCAAAAATTTAAAGAAAAATTTAGAAGAGAGTTTTCAAAAAATATAAGTTCTTCATTTGGAAATGGAAATTGTAAATGTATCTTTAAAGTTTATAACACCATAATCGGATGTTATCCTACAAAGTACCAAGTTATAAGTGCTGCCAGATGTATATAATAAAAAAATTAATTTTTGATTATTTAAGGGCTACACAAACGGCAGAACAAACTCACACTTTTCGATTCCGAAAAGAAATCTTTTGAACCACTACCCCAACAGATGGAGGCCAATGAATGCGACATGCGGCTGCGGGTGACAATATGATATGTACTTGGTTTTTTGTTTAAAATCCTTTAAGCATCCTTAAATAAAAGTCGAAGACATTTCACTTTACCGCGTGCCCGTTATACCAAATAAAGCCAAGATTTATGTGCAGTTTCCACTTAGCCTGTTATGTGTAAGTAAATAATTGTGTAGTAAAATAAAAAAAAAACTATAAAAAACACAAATGGTTTTCGTATAAATATTACTACATAATTAATCGCCCGTCATGTGGAAACAGCACTTAATTTGTTGTGATTTGTCTTTTTTTGTATAAACTTTTTTACAAAGCCATTGTTGCTATTGCCGCCTGCGACCGCAATCCGCGTTTTTGGGCCTTCCACTACATTTAACAACGCAAAGGGTTGATGTTAACTTAAAATTTTGGCTTGTTTGTCAAGCCTTTTGTGCAGTTGTGTGGCCTAACTTAGAGAGCTTAAAATTAAGAAACCAACCAAAAACAAAAAATATTTTTTTAAACCCCTTTTCAAAGCCCTCTCGAGTACATCGTATATGTTTCTTGTTTGAAAAGCGTTAACAATTTTACACGGTGTTTTGTTTTTTCCTTCATCTCCGTTTACATGCTTTTACACACAATTTTTTTCGTTAGCTAAAGAATTGACGTTTGGCTGTCAATTGCATTGGAGAACACGTACATACGTAACACTTAAACAGCCATAAATACCAATCAACACCATAAGTTGAGCATGACTACTATGTATATACTACTTCTATTACTACTCAATAAACTCTAGTGGAAATGTTTGTTGTGATTTCAAATATTTTTATTTTATCGAATTGGGTAAAGAAATAAGAAAAAATATGGAATAAAAAATGCCAATAGGGAATGATTTTTTTTTTTTTTTTTTACAAACACACTCACTCCCTCTCTTGCACCCAATAACAAAATGGGCTCTTACATACTTAATCATTTTCACATACAAAATAATAAATATAATGGGTCATAAATCCCGTTATACACCGAGTGTTTATGATATGTTATGAACATCAAGTGGCAACACTTGAACACAGTGATTTCTTTAGAACTTTTTTGTTTTTATTATTTTTTATGACATTTTTTTAAACGTATTATCATCATCTTTTACACATTTTTTTCAATTGTTCAAGTGTACGTAAAAGATAAAAATAAAAAGGAACTATTTAAGCTGTCAAGAATAAAACGCACACACAAAATCGTGTAAAGTGCTTGTAAACATTTGTTTTGTGTGAAAGAAGACAAGCAAAAGGTGTCAATACTTTTAAGAACAAGAAAGAAATTAAAAAAAATAATTATTTAAGGTTTTTTTTTTTATTTAAAATAGGTTGTACTTGTACTACTAACAATATGAACGTTGTCATGTCAAGGTTTTCTATTTTGTTGTGATTATTTCTATTTGGTTAAATTTTTCTTTTTTTTCTTCTGGTCATCTAAACTTTACAATGACTTTTGTTATCCATTACAATAGATAGATAAATAGAACTTTAAGTCCCCTAAAACAAAATTTCAATGTGATCTTTCAAAACGCCGACGCACGTATATTTTTTTGGTCTCCTCTACCAGGGAAAACAACAGTAATTTTGTTAATAATTGAAATCCCGATCGATTTAAATCTCATTTTATTTCGATTTCTAGAACATGCCCTACCAAAAGGTTTTATAGTCGAAGACTTAACAAACATTTACTAAAGACCAACTCTTGCCAAACTTTCACCCCTGTATTTATTTTTGATACAAAATTGTTTTGTAAACCTTTATTAAATGTTAAAATTTTTTATAAATACGGGCGTCAATGTTTAACTTGTGAAATTTTTAATTTTAATAAAATGCTAAAATTTTTTAATCCTGAAGATAAAGTACTTTAACGTATGGCAACATCACCAAACAACTAGTATGTGTATGGTTTAACAAATTAATTTTGCTATTTTCTAAGAATTTTAGTTTATTTTAAAGAAAACACCCATTTGCTCCAATCCTTAAAGGCCAAAATACATTGATCAAAATACTCATCAAGCATTGTGGTAGTATTAGTGAAAATGTGTTTGTTTATGTCACACCGACGATGCTAGATGAAAAATCAAAAAATTAAGATATGACGGCGAATATTACGTCCAGCACACGTACACGATAAATTCGCCCGCTGGACAAGCATTTGACAAGTGTATTTGCCCCTTAAAATTTGCTTTACGACACAAAAATTTACCAACTCTGATTCTAAATAATACGTAAATATGCCAACACCACAAAACTACTATAAAACCTTGTCTTCACAAGACATAAATTTAATTAGATTAATATTAAACCTGCCTTTACACATGTACATAAGAAATTACTTGCTGTAGAGTATACGTATCAACATTGAAAATGTCGAAGAAATATGGAATCGAATGTCGTGCAAGTTGTATCAATGCGAAACTGAGCTTCTTTCTTAATAAACAGTTGGCATTAATAGTTAATATTACTTTTTCTGATGTTTTAAAATTAAATCAATTGTATGCAAAAAATAATATATTATTATACACTTGAAAATTTTAAAACTATGAGTATTGTTTCCGTAATCAAGTAAATTTGGTAACACTGTTAAGTCAAATGTTCATGTTTTGCTTTCAAGTTTTTTACACATACTGCTTGTCAAAATTCCGACTGCACACAATTTTAAAACCATTTATTCAGCCATGTCACAGAGCACAATTCCGTTCGGAAACGGAATTCATCCGTATTTTGGTGCTTCAGAAAATGACGAAAAAATTTTTCGCAATGAAACCTTTTTTGTTTTCATGAATGGAATAGGAGTTTTTTTTTATATGTAAAAGGCCAAAAAACTATCAAAATACCCTTTCTATCAATAAACATATATGTTTTCTTCGATTTCGAACGGACATCGCTGATTTTCAAGATGTCATCAAGAAAACAACTTAAAATAAGTGTGCTTCTTAATTTTGGCAAAATTTTGTATTTTTTATAATAAAAAAAGAACAATACAGTACACAAAAAATCATAGCGCCCGAATATATATGAAAGCAAATACGCATCAAATTTTAAAGGTTCGAATTTGTTAGTGAAAAAGTGTGAGTATATTGAAACTTGACACAAAACTTGAAGCAAAACTTGATCGTGTAATCTCCAAGTAAAGCATAATTTCTTTACATCATTTCATGGCTCGCTAACTCCCCTCCCCGTATACAACAGATATGATTTGCTGTTAACATAGCAGCCACACGATCAAGTTTTGCCTTTCAATTTGCAATACACTCTCACTTTGTTACTTACACAATCACACTTTTTAAATTGACCACGAGATGGCATTCAATTTCACCTTTCCATTTGTTGGGCAATTTTACTTTAAATTTAACAGCTGATTACATGTTTGTCTTTACTTTTTTTTTTTAATGACATCTCTAAAGTAAATTGCTTTCAACTTGCGTGCAGCCTACGTCACAGCTGCCAATTTTTGCATATTTTGACAAACAGTATATCGTCGGTCTCATGTAGAAAGGCCCTAACTCGATTTTTTTCGAAATTGAGTTTTTTAGTGATTCCAATTAATTTTCCACAAATACACCTCATCACAAAATTTTAATACAATAGCTTCAAAAATATCAGGGGTCTAATCACCACATACGATATCGAGCAAAATTTATCGAAATTATTTATTTTGGTATCATGAAACTCGATATCGAATGAAATGTATTTAATTTGAAATAATAACATTCGATATCGAGTAACTCGACATTACATTTATCGAGTTTTCATTCGATACGTCAGTGTCTATCGTAAGCAAAACATTTCGATAGTTTATTCGATACGATAGTTTTAACAAGTTTAACAAGCAATTGAACAAGCCATTTTACATTATGATACATACAGTTTCTATTCACCCCTATCGTGAATAACAAGTGGAATTTTTGTTCCCATGAAATTTTCATTCCCCTCGAAGGGGAAAAAGCAATCGTGAATCTCATGTGAAAAATTTTTCACGCTATCAGTTCCAGTGAATGTAAAAAAAAAGAAAGATTAAAAAAAATTAAAAATCAATGAAATTTTTGTTCAAAAATATACAAGTAAATATTTTAAAGAAAAGTTAAAATAATAAAGCAAAATATTTAGTATTGGAAGGATAGTTTGATTACAACGTTAGTTTTTTGCACATTAAAATTTAATGAAGTAAAATATTTCCAAAAATTCTGCCACCAATCAATCGAAAGCTTCACAAAACCGCAGGCAATCGACCTGTTGTTTTGCATTTTGTTGAGCAATATATCGGTTTGTGCCTTATTAACTTTATTAACCCTTAATATTCGATTTATAGGAGGAGCTACTTACATACATGTTCTGTTCCCTAGCAAAAATAAAGTGAGAAAATCTAAGGGAAAGGTGAACAAATTACGAGGGAAACAATTTTTCACGATAAGGGGAATTTTTTCCCATGAACATTTTTTCACGTTATTATTCTCCTTTGAATTATATTTTTTCATGGGAGTTATTCACGATCGAAAATATGTAAAAAGGCGAAAAATTACGAGGGAAAAAGTATTCACGATAGGGGTGATTATGTTTTTGCCTTCTCCTGGAAAGTTGCATTTATGTGAGTAAGGGCTTTTCTACATGAGACCAACGATATGTAAAAGACTATCAAGAAAATCTTGATCGTGTGGCTGCAATGTTAAACATGATGTTATAAAACAGTTGTTAAAACATTTGCATTCACAACCGTGTTAAAACATGAAAAAAATTCTAACATTATGAGTTTTTACTTAACACTAACATTATATTATTGTTACTGTTAAGCATTTTATGTCAGTTGTAGACTGGGTGTAAGACTTTTGGGTAACGAGTCACTTATGAAACTAGTACTTTCTATGCTTATCAATGTTGTCTATTTGTATTTTAAATTAACTACAAGAAGTTTAAATCTTAACAAATTCTTTATTCCATTTTTAATTTTGTTCTAATAACATTTTTGATAGTATCTAGTTGTTTTTTTAACTTGTTTACAAATGCATATTATTAAATGAGTATGCATAAATTAATTTTACAATTTATCCATTTTACAATTCATTTAATTTTTGGCTAAAAACTTAAAAAATAAAATAAAACTGTTATCAATAAAAAATAACAAAAAAAAAAAATCATTCTAGTTTTAAAAACTGTTTAGTATGTATTGCCGCAGAGTATAAAATTCACTCATCCATTCATTCATTTACTCACTGGCTTGTTCATTCATTTATCCATAAAGAGTATATGACCACTCGCCAGTCTACAGCCAGCAACTGGTATAATATTAGACGCGGTTTTCAATACCACATTCAATTTGCATAAATTGATTTGATTGAATTTTTATGAAGAGTCTGTTGCACATTCTTGTACACATACAAATGACAAATATGTAGTATGGGCTGACAAACAGACAGACACTTTCTAAATTGCATGTGACAGAATTGGAAAATTTAATTGAAAAAAAAAACGGTGCATGTGAGTGAATAGGGTGTTAGAAAGTGAGATAAAAATTAGAATTGCAAAAATCTACTAAACTAAAATGTTAAGAAACTGCCCGTCCACAACTGACATGATTTGCTGTTATAACTTGAAGTTATAAAAGCGTTGTTAAAACATTTGCATTAACAACCGTGTTATAACATGAGAAAACTTCTAACATGATGAGTCTTTACTTAACAACATCATATTACTGTTAAAGTTAAGCATTTCAGTTGTAGACAGAATGTTAGATAAAATAGCATTTTAGTTAGTTTTTGCAAATCAATAAATTCTAGCATTATTTAAATAATTTCATTTTTATTTTTAATACAAATGTTGTTTTTTAAATTTTTTTTTTAATATCAAAGTTATTCTTGGGAATACATAACACTGCTTTACAAATTTTTAGTTTGGAAAAATACCAAGAACGCCACATGCCTAAATAAGTTAATTGGGCCCTCCTGAACACGAAAAACGCTGTAATTTTTTCCCTAAGTACCGTTTTTTAGATAACGGTACTTTTGTGTTTTTCGATGTATGGTCCCACTCAAACCCTTGTGGAGCCCAACCGTAAAATCCGATCGAAATAAATGGCACATCGTGGGAAAGGTAATTGAATTCCTTTTCCGTCGATTTCTATCTGATAAGAAATGGCTGAGTTATGGCACTACATATAATCTTATACTCTGCGGACGCCGAATATAGTGTGTGAGCAATGAAGATAAAAATATTGTCGTTCCACAAAATCCTTAATAAAAACTTTATTCTTCATCCGATTTTCAAATTAAGCTTAAAATGTTGGTAATTGAATAAACCATTTGGTTAAAAAATAAAACATTCCAGATCTTTACTATAACGTGGAAATAAAACGAAATAAAATGAAAAATTTTGAAAAAAACGTAAAAAATTTACTCATTACACAGCCATTTCTTATCAGATAGAAGTTGCTAAGGCCAGATCATTAAAAAACATTATCTCAAAACAAATTTTAGAAAAGCCTAATTTATTAGCAAATAAATTGCAGAGTAAAGAAGAATTGCAAAGTATCTTTTGCAACGATGTCAAGCTTAAACAAAATGCCAACAATAAACAGCGAGTTTATCTGTTCTTACATTCCCCACTACAATTGGTTGGAATTCTCCCAACATTAATTTGAGTTGTAAATGGGTTAAGAAAAAACAAAATTTAAAATAAAAATAAAAAGCTTTATTGTTTTCACAAGAAAATCAAAATAAAGCAATTTGCCAGTTCAGTTTTTTATGTACGTGCACTTGCGACTTTATTATTAAACTTATTCTTGGAAATTCACTATTATTTTTTTTTTTTTTTTGATATTTATTTATTGAAAACTCATTTATTAAATATGAACGAACTAACTATAATTAATTAAACAATTCTGTTTTGCCAGGGCAGGACAAACATTTTTCCCATCACGGTTTCTGCTCACATATATTGGTGATTAGCGCTCTTCCGATCGGATCAGTCCTGCAGTATATCTTCCCCTTAAGCAAGTGTGGCCGCCAGCATTTACAATATTTCGAACTAGTGGATTTGGGTGCAATTCAATCCTTTTAACAATTTTACTAAATGCAACGTGATCATTACCTCAATTCTGTAACTTTTTGAATTTAACTACCGATATCGTTAATTAACGAGAAATCTCGGTTACTTTAACGAATTTGTTATTCTGTATTTTAAATAAACAAATATTTTTGTTTAGAAATATTGACGACAAATATCGGTAAAAATATAAAAACGTCAAAGTAAAATTTTTTTAAAATTAATAAAAAATACAAAATAAATTTGCTTTATTGCATTTATTTTAACAAAACATGAATGAAAACGTGTAAATATTGATTATATTTCTAAACAAATATGTTGGTTTTAAATAATTTTATAGATAGGGAAAAATTTCCAGATGACTAAGCCACTCTAGCACAACATTCTGCTCTTACTTTTGATACCAGCACTACTGTATGTAAAAAGGGTATTATGTGTTTGTACGAATGTGTGTAACACATTTAAATAAAGGTTCTGGGCCTGCCTTTTAGTATACCGATTGACTCAGAATCAATGTCAGAATCCATTTAACGAAGCCCGTCCTTCTATCAGGATGGCTGGTTGTCTGTCCAAGATAACCTTGTGTGCAAATTACAGGTCGCAGTTTTAAAAATAATTTTATAAAATTTGGCACATATGCGTTTATTGTCACTAGGTCGAAGCATTCTTATAATGGTGAGAAGCAGTTATTTAATTTTTATAGCCCACATGAAAACTTCTTTCCGGAATAGGGTTTTGTGCCTATTAATAACCATCTTGTTTTATAGACATTTGAGTTGAATAAGATCCAAAAACATTTTGTCGCAACCTACATTAATCACCAGAACAAATTTTTTTAGAATCGGTCCATATTTGACCACAGCTCCCATACGAATACACTAATAATGGTAGATACTTAGATAATATTTGGCACAAAAATGTATTATGTGAATAATAACCTCACGATTTTGGCGGAAACATGATCGCCCAAATACTGCAATGTAGAGTCGGACTTGATCCACTATACTTTTTTTGTGTTAAAAATTGGCTACTTTACTCTATATTTTTAATCTTTTAACAGTACATTTATTGTCGTTATTATTAAACAAGAACTTTTTTTGTGTCGTTAGCTACCGACATTTTTTGCCGATAAAAATTGTTAAAATTTCATTACAGAATAGCTCTTAACGACAACTTTCGTTAGCTAACGAATTTTGACTACTTAACGACAATTTTTTGTCGTTAAAAAGTTACAGAATTTCAGTACATATAAATTTTAATAACGACACATTGAGATCCTTGTAGATATTTTAGTTTTCAACGTACCAGTGGGCGGCTGTGATTATTCCAAGCAGTTGGTTTTAGCTCCTTTGGAATTTTTCATTATTCAAGGCCGAGGCAATGCCTTATAACTGAATACACGTAGCACCCGATTGGCTTTAAGATAGAGTTGTAAAGTAGAAGTTTGCGATCGAGACGAAGGATCAAATTTCTTCTAATAAGGCAAATTGGTATGAATTGCTAATTAATTCCACGTTACATTCACGTAATTCACGGAAAACGCGTTCATGAAAAATACCTACGCGTTTAAGCGAGAAATGCATTTAAAAGGATCGCGGTTAAATGCGTTACTGCTGGATTAAAAAAAATCGGTAAATTGCGCCAATAATGTAATTGCGTTCCGAGTGAGAGCTGAAAAAGCTGAAAAGAGTATTCTGAGCTAACTATGTATGTTAACTACATCAAGCCATGACCAAAAGCTTAAGAAACATGAATGAAGAGTGCAGAACAATATTTTCTTTCTTCAAAGGATTTTATAATGACGAATACTTATTTTTATTTTAATGCGGGGTAGCTCAATAAGCATTTTATTATTTATTTTATCAATAACAGATTCTTTCTTGGTCTGAGTTCATACGGCTCATGTCTTATTGACAAGATTCTTCCTTTTTCTTCTTTGAACATGAATTGGCGTTCAAATGATTCATGTCATGTTGACGACATGTGCTTTTTTGATATTGAAAACCATAATAAAATTAAACAACGAATGAAAAAGCAAAACGTAAAGACAGTACATGCATCTGTGTACTCGTTGCTTTTCCCCTCGTCCCTCTCGCCTATAAAGTAGCAATCATGTCAATAAGACAAGAGCCGTATGAACACAGACTTGGGGTTAAAATCTGCAATAGCTATTTCAATATCTCTTATCTAAGATTTCAATCTTAGTGGTACAGCTGTTTTAGCAGTGACAGGTGGCAACTCGGTTTGGTATATTAGAAGTAAATACTTTTTTCAGCTGTTCCTTTTTAACATCATTTCTTGCCTAACTTACTGGTATTTTAAGATTTTTAATTGCTTGCCATAATTAGATTGTTTAAAGTTTTTTAAAATACTTTCTCAGGGATTCTATAAAAAAATTCACACATCTTTTCCAAATCCTCTTTATTGTCTAAACCACATTTACCAGAATATGCTTTCTACCAACCAAATAATATTTGCTGTTTTTTTTTTGTTTGCAAATAAATGAATATTTATTTATTCAAAGCTTCATAATTGAATTTTGGGCATACAGTCCGGAAGATGCTTATCAAAATTAGTTAGCCACATAATAGTCTACTAGTAGTATTTCCTTTATAATTTTCTTCTTTTACCAAAAAAAAAACTAATTATTTTCCATAATCTCGAAAAACAGACATACTGTCCTGTTAGTATTTACATTAACCCACCAAAGTTTTCATCCACAAGTTTTTTTTTTCAAATACCAATGATTCCCAGAAATATTTAAAACCTTTAAAAGCGGTTAGAAATGTGTTAAAATATGATAATTGCAATTGTATTTACATGCATGCTTTATTTACATTTGCACGTTAAACTAACAACACCCTTTTATTCAACATCATAGTGTAGCAGCAGCGTTGCCTAACTGTTCCTTTATATTGTTTACAATAAAAACCAAAGTAATGGGAAAAAGTGCCTTTATCAATTGCTTTGGCATTTTGCACATAAATTCATTTTGAAATTTATGTGAATATTATATAATGAATTGAATTGAATTTGAAATTATAGTAATTTATGACAAAATTCAAACACAATTTATTGGTAATTGTTTTCTAATTTGTTTTTTCTTTATGTTCATATTTTTTTTGCATTTTACTTTTTATGCAATAAAATTATTTCAGCCTGCTGCTGCTGCTGCTGCTGTTACTATTATTATGATTACAATAAAATTTATTTACGATGATGATTTGTGTACGAGTATTATTATTATTATATTAAATACAATACTTAAAACCACAAAATTGTAATAAAAAACTTCAATAATATATTAAAAAAATAGTGAAAAAAGGTTTTAAATAACTGAATAATTGCATTGTTTAACAAGATGTAATCGAACAGTTATTGGCGGTGAAAATTAAATAAAAAATATATAAAATGTATCAAAAAAATGCATGTACCTACATATGAATGGGAAAATCATTTGAATGGAAATTATAAAATTAACAATTTAGAAGAGTCTGCTTTAAACCAAACAGTTACAGTATTTAAGAGATTTAAATTTCCCTGTATTTTAAGTCGTTATTTTTATATAAGGCCCAATTAATGGGAAAAGGAAAAAAAATCCCGGGGAATTTTTATTCATAATTGGGCTGATAGACTGTCATCTTTTCTGTGTATTTTAATGAAGAGGTTAATTATAATTTTAAGGGGAAAATATTAAATGTATTACATTTAAGTTTTTACAAAGTTTTGTTTCAATATTTGTTTTTTAAATAAGCCTAAGGCCGGGATTCACTATCCGACACAATCGTACGAGTTATTCACACGAATATCTGACAAAATTCTATCCAAAAAAAGTCTGTAAAATCTATAGTCAATGCCTCACTATCGCAAAAAAAAAAAAAAATAAAAAGGGAATATCATTTGACTCAGCTACTTCACAAGAAAATGCAACTCTGGACGCAAAGAACCTATTATTTTATAAAAAAAATTTCTTAACATTCGCAAGTCGAAGAGAAACCGAAGAGAAACCGGTCAGTCAATTTCATTTTTAGGTCACATTTTAGGTATCATTCTTTATCAGACCACACAATTTTTTGACAAATCGCACGAGTGAATAGTGCATTACCGGCTTTAGCAGCAGATTTCTACATATTAATGGTCGTATTCATATCAAAAAAAGCAACAGTTTGTACACTACGTACAACGAGCTGCTAATAACTGCTTTACACTATCACACAAGTCTTTAGTATTTTGAAAAAAATACAACCCTGTCATGATAAGTTGTTATTGTTTTTTGAAAATGTTCAAACAATAATTAAATCGGAGATCCATTGTGTGATAGTGTAAAACGTTCTTAACTAGAAAGCTGATTAAGTAAAGCAGCTTGTTAGCACAGTTTTGATAACTTTTAATAAATCAACTCTGAATAATGATGCGACATTATATTGCTGAAAAATGCAACACGTTTTGCTTTAATCATCGCTGGTATGAGTCAGAGTTCATACGGCTCATGTCTTGTTGTCAAGATTCTTCCTTTTTCTTCTTTGAACATGAATTGGCTTTCAAATGATTCATGTCATGTTGACGACATGTGCTTTTTTGATATTGAAAACAATAACAAAATTAAACAACGAATAAAAAAGCAAAACGTAAAGACAGTACATGCATCTGTCTACTCGTTTCTTTTCCCCTCGTCCTTATCGCCTATAAAGTAGCAATCTTGTCAATAAGACATGAACCGTATGAACACAGACTGACATTAATTTGTTCCCCCTCCACATATAAAACTTTAATAAATCCAATGATTTGTTTAAATTTATCCATTTCGACAATTTGTTCCTCAGCTACTGTTGCGATTTAATTTAAATTACAGTTTTACCATTTTTGTCAAACGCCTGTGCAACTTTTACACAAATTCTTCTCGTCATCGGTTGGGGAAAAAACCATCGTACTCTGCACAATTGTCTTGTACTTGGTTGCAGCCCCAAACACCTAAATGCTGCCAGTACTTGTATATCTATGGCGGAATGCAACCACCATTTCTTGTTTACCTTTTAGGTCAACCGCCGCGAATTTTATTAACTTTTTCTTTGCTGTATTTCGAAAATGAATATGTTCTTTTCTTATAGCGATAACAGACAGGCTTTCAATTATGTATTCTAAATTATCTTAGGTCTCTAGCGCACACAACTTTTAAATTTTTCTTTTGTGTATACAAATCTTTTGACATTTAACAGCTGTTTTTCACAAATTGGCAAACGTTTTTCAGTTTATTAACAAGATTTTACCAAATCGTTGTTAAGTGTATTATAAATAAACATTGGGCTAACTTTAAGCCAACTTTTCGTAATGAATACTGCCTTGAATAGCGAGAAAAATAAACATTTTATTGAAATCACAAATTGTTAAATTATAATGTAGCAAGATTTAAATCACGCTTTAGATCTGGCTTTTTCAATCAAATCTTACTGACCAAATTTTTGTAAAGCGTCTACCACAAGATTTTCATTATTACCTTTTTGCTGGAGAAAGCTTTTCATTGTTAATGGTGAATAGTGTAGAAGGGAATGCGGTGTAAAGAGTCTTTCCATTACACAAGCAAAAATGCAAGGCTGGCAACCAAAACGAATTGTGGTATCCGTTATGTTATCGGTATTGAACTATTTGTTATTTCGGTATCGATATGTTAACTATATCGGTATTCCGGAACAAAAACTTTTATACCGGTATACTTACATATATCGGTTTAATAGTTAAATTAACCAAACCAAACAAGAAGCTTAAAAAAAAGTAACCTGAAATGGGTCCTAATGACCTACACTGATAAAAAAAGCGTCATAACGCTGATGTATTTTGACATCAGTACTATGACAAGTGTCTTCGTTTTTGACCCCATGACACTTTTCATCATGGTGATGTCACGTTAACATCACTTGGCAAAGTGTCATCAGGGTAAAAATTTAATTATGTCATCAATGGGATGACACACCGGCATCACAGAAATGACGAGCATGTCCTCAGTGCGATGATGCAGTAACATCGCAGAAAGTACACATTAGCATCAATTTAATGACAGTTTGTCATTAAGTCAAAGTTTTTGGAATTGAGAGTATATTATTTTTTACTTACCCGTTACATATGTTTGTTTTACGTTTGTTGAATTACGACCTTTGTTTAGAGCAGAACTCTCAATAATAAGACACCAGCACCATGCCATATATGGTTGTTGTAATCATTCTACTTTAAAAATTTGATGTATTTAACTAAATAATTTAAAAAAATAGAATATAGGAATTTTTGCTTCTTATAATACATTGTAATCATGAAAATAATGTTAATAATATACAAAATGTAGCATCGAATTGATGTCACTATAGTCATAAAAAAGATGACAAGTAAAAAATGACAAAATTGTACGAAGACGTTAGTCATTGGACTGATGTTACTTTTTGCATCATTGATGCCATTTGTAGTAACATTGATGTCACAATTCTGATGTCAGGGCATCATCAATATGAAGATGCATTTTTCTATCAGTGTAGACGATTTTTTTAAAATTTTTGCAATTATTAATTTTTTTTTTTAGATATTGAGGAATTATGAATTTTAAAAAATCTTGTTTATGGACAAACGACTGAACGCGTTTAGAAACCAAAGTGTGAACATAGTATAAAGCTATGGTAAAATTTAGCAAATATTTGTCGAATCACGCATAACCACTTTTTTATTAAAAATTTTTTCGATTTTGCATAACGTTTGTTAGATCAAACAGCATTTAACTACATATTCATTAAATACATTCTACTACCATGTTTTTTTAGAAATTAAGTTAAAGAAAATCAACAAAAAAATTTCAAAACAAGATTAAAAGTGGATCAATTCTGTCGTTATGCTTTTTGTCGTTGTTGTAACAGTTGTTGTCATCAAAAATTTTTTCCTAAAAAAACTTCTTGTTGATACAGCTGTTACTGAATTGACAATTTTTTACGGAGTCTGACACGCGTCGTTCCGTAGTGAAGATTAAACTGTCGTGCGAACGTCAACATATCTCAAGACCTATTTTTTCTTGTCTGAAGTGTAACTAACAATAATTCGATAAAACGATAAATAAAATCAAGCGAAATGAAATTTTTTGTTATTTTAAATAAAATACGAATTTTAAAATTAAAAAGAAAAATGTAAATTTAATGATTTTTGCAAAACTTTAACACAAACTAAGCTAAATTACCAACTTAAAAAATATAATTTTTTTTGTTTAAATAGGTATACAATTTTTTTTATTTTTTATAGATTTTAAGCAATTGATGTATTTTGAATTTAATGAAAATTCCATTCTTAACCTTTTTTGTTTTTTTTTTTTAATTTAATGTTTTTTATTTTACCGATTTTTTGTGTCGTTTTTTTTTTAAAAATTTTAAATTTTTGTAAAATATTTGATATACAGTGAACTCGCGAAAACGTGAACACTCAAAAGGGTGAACGTCTCAGAAACGTGAACACATTAATTTTTACACAGGCTATTCTAAAACGTGAACAAAATCTGGAAGCTCTAAAACGTGAACGTGTATACTTTTTAAAATGTTTTTTGAAGTGGGAAATCCCCGAATTTAGTTCACTTATTGGTTGATGTTACAGCGTTCTTTTTTCTTAATTGCATCCATGTATGTAAAACGCTGACATGTTAGCTGTTTTTTAACATCGCTACGATATTCGTTATTCGTGAAAGTGAAAAATGTCATTAAAAACCCCGAAAGTGTTATCTTTGAAAGATAAAGTAAATATTCTTGAATTATTGCAAAAGGTTTATAGTGTCAGTGGCTTGGTTAGAAAATATGGTGTTGCTAAATCAACAGTTTGTTCCATTTAGAGGCAAAAATAGGAAATAGAAGCTCTTATAAGGCTTTAATATTGGCTAAAAATGAGATGGCCGACCAAATTGAAATCAGTGTGTTAAGAAAACTTAAAGAAAAAGCTTTGTTAAAGATGATCAAACAAAAAACTTATAAAAAAGATGACCTTTTTTTCCTGTGTATTATTTCCCCTTATAAACATTCTTCAAACAAAAAAATATTTCTTTTCGTTTTTGTTACTTTTATGTGTATTTTTTTATGATATTCATAAGAAATATATTTTTTTAATGTATCAACTGAATTATTGCACATACATATATTTTTTGTTATTAAAAATGAATAAAATATTCGTTTAAAATACATATGTACATACTTGTTTATCTATTTATTTTTAAATAGGGGTATTATTTTTTTAAATTTTTGGCATTCGATAACTTGAACAATCTCGAAAACGTGAAACGCCATGGTAAAAATTAGCTCACGTTATCGCGAGTTCACTGTACATATTTGCTGACAAAAATTTTAAAGTTTTTTTTTATATGGTCTTTGACGATTGGTATGACAAAAAATTGTCAGGTGAAGACCCCGTGTTTGAGTTTGCAAACTTTAAAAAAAAATAATTTTTGTTTGGAAAATTTAGCGGTGTTTTTATTTCCTTGGATTTTGACAGTTTATGATCAGCTAGGTTTGCAAAACATAAAGAATTCCAACTAAAAATATAAATTTTCAATAAAGATTTCAAAGTCTTAAAAAGCCAATTATATTAATTTATATTTCTTGAATATTTTTTTTTTAAATTTTACCTTTATTATTTATATCTACCATATTTATAATAAATTTTCTTTCTTTAATTAATTATTAAATTACACAAAAAAAAATATAAAAAAAAACATTTTTAAACTTGCCCTCTGTGAGGTTTGAACTCACGACCCCTGGTTTACGAGACCAGTGCTCTACCACTGAGCTAAAAGGGCCCTAAAGGCCGCTGGACAAGAATCTAATAAGAGCAGGCGGCTTTAAGAATTCCAACAAAATTATTTGGAAAAATGAATAATAGAATTATTAAAAACAAAATGTTCTTTTGCCAGTGATTCATTTATTTTGTTATCTATTTTATAATAAAATGCCTTTTTTCATTTATTTTTAGAATTAACAAGTTCATGTTTTTTTTTTGTTCTTCTGCCAAGCATGTTTATTTTTGTGTTGTGTGTAAAAGTTCTAAAAATAGAAATGTTCTTACTCGCTTTAGCCATTTGTGTTTGGTTAACATTCCATCTCTCTTTCTCTTTAGCTCATTTAAAAGGAGCATGCCTTGTAGAATTAGTCAATTCATTGTGTGTATGTATGAATGTGTTTATTGTTGTTGGGTCTTTATCAGATAGTGGTGTTTTTGTTGTTGCTGTGTTTTTTTTTTTTTTTGTTGCAATCTTGTTGTTGGTAGCGTTGACTGAGTGTGTAGAATGGGTTCTGCTGAGTATTAGACAGCAGAGGAAACACCGGCTCGTTGGTCTAGGGGTATGATTCTCGCTTCGGGTGCGAGAGGTCCCGGGTTCAATTCCCGGACGAGCCCAAGTGGTTCGGAAGTTCCGATTTCCGTAATAAGTTTTTTTCAACGTAAAATTTAATTCAAAAGAGAAATTCTTAATGTATAAAAAGAAAAATTCTTCTAAGGTTTTCTGATAGATGGGGGGATGATCTTTGCCAACTACATAAATATTATGTAATTTATGTGAGCGTATTCATTTAAAATGTCAGTTAAAAGATTAAACCTTTAACAATATTGCCGCCATAGTTGTTGTAAAACTATTTATCACGTTTTACAGCCTGAAAAAAACAACGATTTTTTATTTTAAACTCTGCTGGGGCGAAAAATTCGAAATTTTTTTTGTTGTAGTCTTTTTTGTTGTTTTAGCTGTTGTTACACTTTTATTTTTTTATTTATAAAATAGCAGCAACTGATGCTTACAGCTAATAATTTATTTGTTTTTCTAAGGGATCGTTTGAAACCTTCTTTTTTCTTGTTAAAGTTTTTTTGCTGCTTTGATTTGTTTTAATATTTTTTTATTGTAGTTTTGACTACTAAACCCCAGTTAAATGCCAGAATGACAGTAAAACGTGGTGTGTACAGAGAAAATAACTGGTCAGCCACGTTTTTTATATCCTTTTTATTCCTTGTTTTTTTGTGTATAAAAGTTTTGCCATTTTTCTCAAGTAAATGTTATTTAAAAGTTTTTAAAACGTTTGGATATTCGCTTGTGTTTACGAGATAATGTTTGCTTTATGGTTTTTTTTAAAGTAGAAAGAGTTTTGTTCGAAAAATATCAAAGTATGTACATAATTGTAAAAAGTTTAAAATTTTTTTTAGTTGCGTGATGTTTCATTATCTTTTTAATTTAAAGGAAAGTTTTCTAAATTGTTTAATTAAAGTAAGAAATTTCTTAAATTTATAAAATATTATTTTGAAAATTCTTATATTCTTTTATAAATCGTTGAATTTTAACCGATAATCTTTATTAGTACATCGCTACACATAATAAATTTACAATGGTAACTTTGTTTTTTCTGCTGTGTTAATTTTACGTTAAAAAGTGCTGCCAAGCTTAGAAAATAAAACTAAGGGGTTAACTATCTGTTTTTAGAACACGAGCTTAAAATTTGTTCGTTTAACTTACGTTTAAAACAAATAAATTTTTAAATTTAGTTTCACTCGTAAAACTGCTCTAAGTGGAGAAGCAGCTCCACTTATTTCTTAAGGACAAACAGGTCGTTTTTGTTTTTTTGCGTTTGTTACGTTGTCACCCCGCATTGGTTAGTGTATCGGCGTCGTATAACTTTACCGAGTTACAGTTTTTGAGGTTTCTACATTGACTACACTCATAAAATTATTACAGTAACTGATTGTGGGTTATTTAATTCGTTTTCCGTACTGTTAAAATTTAATAAAAATATAGTTATTTTACGAATAATTTTATTTTTTAACATTTATGTTTGTTATTCAAAAAACAAACTACCAAAAAATACTGTTTTTCCGTATTTATTTTGCTATGTAGTTTGATTTTTGTCGGTTAAAATATATATTTTAAAAGTAAAAACTATTCAATTTTAAGGAATATGAAGTTCAATAAATAAAAAATTTTGAAATTAATGAAAAAATCATTTGTTTTAAATGAAATGTAAATGATCCGTTTTTTAAATGAATTTTAATTTGTTTAAAATGAGTTTTCGTTTGAATTTAACTACATAATATTTTGAGTGTATATGCAATCGTTTTAAACCTCAATGTTTTAATGTGTTGTCTGGTGGAGAACCAAAGGAAAAAACTCAATGTGACTGGTGGAAAACCATATAAACTCAGACTTTTTACTGGTAGAGTACCAAGGAAATAACTCAGACGTTTACTGGTGAAGACCAAAATACTCTGGAGCGGATTCTGGAAGCTCTCGCCTCCCTATACGAAGGTTTAGGTTGAAAGAGGTTTCGCGGTTAAAGCTCCAAAAATTGTGTGATACCCGGGCATTATAACTTAAATAGTTCGCCAAAAACTTTTGATTTAAAGCAAAATAAAAAAAAAAAAAAAAAAAAATTTGTTTTGAATGTAAGTTAAACGAACGTTTTTTAAAAGCAGACACTGATTAATAAAATGGTCATTGTATGTTACAGTTAATTAAAGAATACATATTTTTTAAATAGTTTTTTTGCTACCAAACGTGAAAATACGATATTTTTGGCCTTATAGGCGAAGTTAAACATTTAATAGGTAAAAAATACGTTTACCATTCTAGGGTTAATTTCTCAACTCAAAAGGCTTCGTGTAATCCAAACTAATATACCTAATTGAAGCAGAGCCGCGAATGTCGTTGAAGTAGAAAAACATTTTAATTAACATCGTGATTTTGAATATGAAACGTTTTTCTACTAAAAAGTTTTTAGACGGTTTTAAATTTTCCGAATTAGTTTTTGTTGTATTAGAATTTTTTTATCGCTTTATAATTCCTAATTTTTACGTTGCAACTATTTTCTCACCTCTTTATTCTTTTTTATCGTTTTAGATGATGACTATGGATATAACAAAAACCGAACCCAATGTGGGTCCAAATAATTTACAAAATTCCACCAGCAACAATACGAACAATGCCAATGGCAATAGTATAACAGCGGCAGCCAACAATAACAACAACAATGGCAGCCAATTATGTGCTGGATGTGGAAAACATATACAGGATCGTTATTTATTAAGAGCTTTGGATATGTTATGGCATGAGGATTGTCTAAAATGTGGCTGCTGTGACTGTCGTTTGGGCGAAGTTGGATCAACGCTGTACACTAAGGGCAATCTAATGCTATGCAAAAGAGATTATTTAAGGTAAAATTGGCAAAAATTGAAAAATTTATTGAAAAATAAATATAAATTGTTATAAATTATTAATTTGAATTTTTCTCTTTCCTTTTTAGACTATTCGGTAATACAGGTTATTGTGCTGCTTGCAGTAAAGTCATTCCAGCATTTGAAATGGTTATGCGTGCACGCACTAATGTCTATCATTTAGAATGTTTTGCCTGTCAACAGTGTAATCACAGGTAAGTTTTATAAATAAATTATTATTATTTATTTGGAGCTTTCATTTTGTTTTACATAATTGTACCCTTGAAGACAATTATTGTAAGAAAAAATATACATAGTATATTGATAAAATACGCTAATAGACTAATATATAGATATCAAATCATGTATTATGTATTTTTATAGCGTATGATAAACTCTTTGTTATTTTGCTGGTAAAGGGTTGTATTACTGGGGTTTAAATAATTTTATAATCTTTTTGGGTTAATACCCCAAACGACACTTGAAATATACTTTTATTTGTTCCTTTTTTTATACGTTGTTTACACAAAGAAAATGGCCAATGCAAAATTGTATGTTACAAATTGGCATCAGTTTTATATCTATGTAGATATGTATGTATATTTTAGCCTTTGTTTATTTATATGTATGCATGTACAAATTTATATTTGCCTTTTTAAAGAAAATCCGTTATTTTCTTTTCACTCTCTTTATTTAGTTATTTTTTCATGGTTTTTTTTTTGTGTTTATGGTGTAAGAATGAAAAACAAGTTGATTTTTGTTCTGTTAAAGGATTATAAATTTATTTTATATGTACTTAAGATTCTAAACTGAAGCTTTAGGTGATTTTTTATTAAACTTGTGATAAAATAAACGTTTTGGAGAGTTTGTAAATAAACAAATTCCCTAAATATTGTATTGTATTGTTAGTGTTTATAGCTCGAAATGTCAACCACTCTTAGCAAAACACTAACAAATCAAAACAAATGAGCTCGAACTGTCAAAATCAGATGCTGTTTCGACACCACCTGTAGTTAATTCGCCTTGGAATAGGACTATTACAAAAAAGCTTTTTAAAATACATAACTGAAATTTACCTCATAGAATAAATTCGAAAAACAAAAAAATTTTGAATATAATAAAGTAACTTATGAAAATAAATAATTCCCAGTATCTATTTTATATTTTCTTTTATCAAAACGTATTTTTTTGTAGAGGTATTAATCTTTTCGTATATATAATATTATTTCGAATAAATTTGTACAAATATTAAAACTAAACCAAAACGAACAATGTAAATTGTAAATATGTAAAACAAAAAGTTTTTAGAGAACTATCCATGGCCCAATTAGAAGGTTTGCACGCAACTACAACAATCCAACAATAGAAAAAACAACACGTATTTTGTTTGTGTAAAAAATGATAAATATGTCAAGAAAAAAATCATTTGTTTGTGAAAAAAATGGTAGAAATGTAAAAAAACAACTCTGCAAGAAATCAGCAGGCGTTTCGGGCAGACCTAGTAATTGGACCGTGGAATTATATTTATATTTTTTATTATGATAAAAGAATCTATGACAGTTATGTGTGATATAAAAATCGGCCAAATGCTCGCCACGGCTTCGGTGGCATACCTCTATCCGATGGTCCATATTTTCAATGACTGTGACATAATTGAGGTTCAATGTCGAAAATGTGCCGAATTATCTCATCCTTGAGCTTCTAAATGGTTCTTGGCATATTGACGTACACTTTTTCTTTTAAATTTTCCCATATGAAAAAAGTCCAGCGGCGTCAAATCACATGATCGTGGCGGCCAATTGACATCGCCATGACGTGAGATAAGACGGCCATTGAATTTCTCGCGCAAAAGAGCCATTTTTACGATGTCTGTGTGGCTCCATCCTGTTGGAACTACATATCCTCCAGTTTCATATCCTCAATTTCTGGCTACAAGAAATCTGTTATCATCTCACTATAGCCAACACCATTCATGACCTTTTCGAGTAAGGCCCGATGGCACCACCCATTAACCGCACCAAAGAGGTGTTTTCACATTTCTTACAGACCCGGTTTGCTGAAATTTGTGCACAATTCTCTCGATTATGCTGACCAAAAAAATCACGAAATGCTTTTTGATTTGAACGCCCATTTTCGTAAAAGGCTTCAACAATTTCAACGCGCTGTTCAATTGTGTACCTCTCAATTGTTGAATTTGTCAAACACAGCAACAAAGAAATGTCAAATTGAGTTGGGAATTTTGTATTGGAAAATTAACAGTAAAAGACTAGCAGATGTAAATAAGTCTAGATCTTACATAATTTGAATTAATATAATATTATTGTTTTAATAAGTAAAAAGGTTAATAATTACCAACTTCCACTTCTTTATTTGTCATTGGTCAGAAAAAAAAACTATTGCTTTTATTTCGGATTCATTAAATGTAATAGCCTTTTTACACTGATCAACATCTTACATCTACCATCACAGATGTAGAAAATCTGGAACACTCGTTTACATTGCTCACATCTAACATTAACTATCAAACAAAAATGTCACCATTTTTGAAAAAAAAAAAAAAAAAAAAAAAAAAATTTTTTTTAAAAAATGTTTTTCCTCACATAAGTTGCAAAATTTAAAAAGAAAACAAAAAAATGTATTTGAAGTTCAATTTGTTTAAAAATATAAAAAATATTTAACAATAAAACATTGCAAAAACTTGACAAATGGTAACGCTGCTTTAAAAACAAACTTCTTTTTGTCAGTGATGCCACAATAATAATAAAACTTATTGCCACTTTTCTAGTGATCGACACTAAAATAATCGAAAGATGTTGAATGGAATAAAATGAGATAGGAACATCTTTTAAAGGTGTTGAAAGATGATGGTTTTTAGCCCTATTTAATTCTTATGAAAAGATGTCAACATCTTCGCAAATTGATGGTAGATGATAGATGTTGATCAGTGTAAGAAGGCTATAAGCTGTCGCTGTCAAACAAACTCAAAAAGCTAAAAGTTGTGCACAAATTTTTGTTCGACAGTTTTTGGTTTCGACTGCAGTTTTTTAAACCCTGATAATTACAAACGAATTTGCTTGCATTTTGATGACTTTATGACGGTATCCCATTTTGGAAATTTCAGAAGGTGGCAAGTCTAATTGCAGCTTTAACAAATACAAACAAATAAAAAAAAAACTTCTGAAGAAATTTTTAAATACTAGTGCTCGCATGATGATCAAAATTCGACTATAAATTTTTAAGTACATATGTATGAAGAAAACATGTTAGTGGATCGATTTGGTAAGGGACCAGCCTCCGTTCTATATTTTATCTTCCACGTGAGTTCATTAAATTTGTTAGTTCAACATAAAAAATATCAGAAAATATCAATTGGCAAACATTGCATATTTAATTTTATTTTTCTATGTCTAATATTAACGAAAATGTATCAAAGTACCAGATGTTGAACGAAAAAGTACCAAAAAGCTCCCTTTACATGTTCTTATTCACCCAAGACCATGCATGTCTAGTTTTATCTTAATATGTCGAAAATTAACAAAAATTCAAAAATTAGCAGATGAAAAACCAAAAAAGGGACCTGCATTTTTCATCTTATTGGTTTTTATTCACTCAGGACCCTGCACATATAATATTATGTGTCAATATTATAGAAAACTAGCTGACCCGATAGACGTTGTTCAGTCCAAATTAGCAAAAATGTTTGCGTTCGATTTTTAAAATCCTTTAAAAAGATACGAACATTTGAAAGAAAAATTAGTCAAATCGATGGAGCCGTTTTCTGATTTTAGGTTAGTCGAAAAAAGTGGGCGGGGCAAAATTTTATTTCCATAAAAGCCTAAGTTGGACCATGGCGATGATTTTAAAGAAAAAATCGTCCAAATCGATCAAGCCGTTCTCAAGTTATGCGTTTAATAGAAAAAGTGTGCGTAAAAGTAGGCGAGGTAAATTTTTCTTTCGATGAAAACGTAAACTGGGGATTAATACGAACATTTGATAAAAAAAATTTGTAAAATCGATGGAGCCGTTTTCTGATTTTAGGTAATTCGAAAAAAGTGGGCGGGGCAAAATTTTCTTTTCGCATAAATGTAAGTTGGACCATGGCGATAATTTTAAAGAAAAAATCGTCACAATTATATAGATGTCATTTTTGGTGCAATATGAAAATTGGATTTTGCCACGCCCCTCCGCCCGCAGACCGATTTTGAAAATTTTATCAAAATCGGCCCAGCCGTTTTGGAGTCCATACGTTACATACATACACACATACACATATCCTATTTTATATAGTATATAGATAGAAGAAGATAGATAGATTAAAAAGTTATCACATGCACCGCAGAAAAGTAAAAGAAATATTTCTTTATTACAATTCATTTATTTAAAAAATTAATTATGTATTACAAAAAAAGTATCGCCTTAGCGTCCATAGGACATTATTTTCGCATATTTATATATTAGAAATATTCGAAAACCGGTTTCTAAAAAATGTCGAATAATCGACCACCCATTTTTTTTAATTTGATAATTGAAAAAAAAAACAAATATTGGATTTATGTGTTCTGCATATGGGCATTTCCATGAGAATGTCAACCACGACTCAAAAATTTAAAACGCTTGAAACGTTTTTTCAAATATGGTAGAAAGGAAAAAAACACTCAAACTTTATTATGCCGAGGTACTTATAGCTTATTACAATTTTTAAAATTCAAAAAATAAAAGTTTTAACTCACTTTCTCATTAATTCATTTTTAGTAACTGCAATTGACAATCTTCAATATTCTGCCAAATAAATACAGATACTGGCAACCCTAGAATTATGCTTTGAAATTAATGTTACAACAACAATGAACAAGATCCACGAGGAAAGACCAAATATATAGTTCGATTAGCGGTATATTTTTGTGTTTGTTTTGGATGCTATTCTAAAGTCACGTACGTGGTGCAAAAACATCATTTGTCTTTGTCATTTGAAATTGATCAGTCTTAGGAGTTTTAAAATAAAAGTTCAAAGCAAGATATTTGTTGCAAAAAAATATTGATCGAAATTTTTTTTTAAATTGGTATAAAAAAAATTTTATAAGCTTTTAAAGTTCGTCACGTACGATATTGTAAGTACTAAAATAACCTTATCATCTTACCAAATTTTAATGGAATCGGTCCATATTTGACCATAGCTCCCATACAAGTGCTACTTCCGAAAAAAGCTTTTAATGCCATTTCCTTATAAATGTTGGTATTTACATACAAATTGGCGACAATGACTTTTATGATAGGTACTATGTCATGACAAAATGTTGTGCTGTTAGATCCAAAACTAACCATAGGTCCCAAATAAACCCTCTTCCTTAAATCGGTTAGGGGCAAACAAATCTCATATAGATGAATACAACTAAATAATATTCGGCACAAATAAATTTTTTATAATTCTTAACCTCATAGCATAATTCAGTTTTGGCGACCTTGATTGGCCATGGGTCCCAAATAGGGTACCCTCTCAAAAAAAAATTTTTTTTTTTCAATATAATGGTGTAGGGTATCATATGGTCGGGCTATACTTTCTTACTTGTTTGGTTTAAGTTTTAATATAAATATATTTACAAAAAATATATTTCATACCTTGTAAATACTAACAGAGAAAAATCTGTCACGTACGGTATGTCACGTACGATAATAAATTTGGTTTATTATAAAACCATACAAAAAAAATTTTTTTTTTCCAATTACGGATTATAAAGAAAAAATATGTGGTTTAATGTATGAAATTAAAAAAAAGGAGAAAAACCTCTAACAATTCGCAGATTGTCGTATTATTTTACATTCACACAAATATCACTTCCGTTTTATGTCACGTACGATATGCACTTATTTTGCCCGATATTTTGGACAACAAGGTTCCGAATTAGAATAATTTTTTTTTCATATAAAGTTCCCTCTAAAAGAAACATAATGATAAAAAAAAATTGCCAGTTACTACTATTTTTGCCAAATATCTATCGCTCTGAAGGCGTACAAATGTCACGTACGATGACATGGAAATGCCCATATGTGTTAGAAGCAAATTTGAACGCTTATAACTCCGAAAACATTGAACAGATGTAAATAAAATAAGTAAATCAGCTGAATTATGAATACAAATTCCCCGGGAGTTTATTCCCTTTTCCCATTTTAACAATTGAATTTACATAGGAAAAATGGGAGAAGGGAGAAATTTCCCGGGGAATTTTTTTTTCATAATTGGGTTGAAAATCTTTCAAATGTTGTATATTTTGTTCAAATCGGTTGACATACAGAGAAGGAAAGTTTTCTTAACTGTTTTGCCTTTGCCGATTTAAATATAGATTTAATTTGTGTAATATGTAGCTTTAAATAAATGATCTTGTCATAAAATATTGCTAAAACACTTTTAGAAAAAATGCTTTAAAATATATTTAACTTGTGGGCTCTAAGCTTTCATTAAGCAAAAATGTTTAAAATTAATAGGATTTTAAAATTCCTGCCATTTAACTTTTAAACTTAAATCCTTTAGCAATATTTACATAAACTGTTTGTTGCATGTTCGAATGAGAAGTGGGTGGAAGAAAAAATATTTTAGCAAATTTAATTTATTTTTTCATTCTTTTAAAATATTTTCCATGCAATGAACTAATTAAAAATGTATATTTTAATGCATTTAATATGCATGCATATTGTATAAGAGTTTTTTTCGCGGCAGCATTGCAAAAAAAGAACTAAAAGAAATTCATATATAATGGAGAACTTTTTCTGAAATTTGGTCCGTTTGGCCTCAAGCAAGCCGCTCAATATTTTATACAGAAGTATAAATAAAAATCAGCAGTTTTTCATATTGAAAATGCAAATAAATATGACTGACGTTCATTGTTATTGTTGAACTAATCAATTTTTAAAAAATTAATTCAATTGCCAAAAATCATTCAGGCTTACACATGCTTACTTACTTGCTTTACTTTAGGGCTGGAGTTGTTGGCCATATTTTTACTCCTTCCTGTTATGATTTTATGCATTAACAGTCTGCCGATTTTTTTTTTTTTTTTATTCAATTTTGTTGAATGTTCATATAGGAAAGGACTAAGTGATTTATATGTACGTACGTACGGGTAAAAAAAAGGTATGTAAAAGGCAAAGAGGAATGTGAAATATGTCGAGCGGAAATGTGACGTTTGTGTTTATTATTTTCACTTGTAACTGTTCAAGTTAAAAAAGAAAAATTGCTAAAAACAACACACCCGTATATGTATATGAATATTGTACAGCTTCTTTTTTATTTACCCGTAATTTCTGTCATTTTTGTGGAGTTTTGCATAATTTCCTGTTGATGTTGTCCCTTGTCGTCAACATCATCGTCATCTCAGTCATTGATATCGAAGTCAAGTGTTGATAGAGTTTTCTGTAACAGATTTTTCTTTTTACTGTGAACTTATTGTAAATGGGAAGGAAGTAAGGAGTTGGTGTTGCCACCCTAAAAAGCAGTTACAACAACATACAACAAAACGGAAACACCAGCAGTTTTTTCTTGCCACAAAACAATTTTTACATGTGGTTGGTCTCTTGTTTTACATAAAGTTTTACGCAAAAAATATTTCCTTTGGCTGCAACTACTTCTTTTCCTGGAAACTGTATTTACCTGCTGTATTTATTTAGTGGTATTGTTGTCCTGGGTTGTTGATCTTTTAAAACTGTTTTTTTTTTCGGTATATTTTCTGTCAATAGAACTACATATGTACATGTAGATGTTGTTACTATTATCAATTGCCCCATAAGGCACAGGTGGTATTCATATTAACTTTTTTTACTTTTTTAAAATGTTTAACATGGCGCTTTTTTCCTTTTTGTTGTTTTGTAAGATAAACAAACTTTTTTTAAAATTTTTATTGTTGTTTGTGTTGGAGTTTTTATCCTGGATTTTGTTGGAAAGTTTAAAAAATTTTCTGAGCAGTTTTTTTTTTCGTAAAATATCATGCTTCAACATGCATAAATCATGTTGGTAAAAAATAACAATTGAAATCCTTTTGTAAGTCATTGTAAGCTGATTTTTTGGCTTTGTTTATATACAATTTATTTCTGTTAAATGACAGTTGCAATTTTTTCCAATAAAGATACAAAGTAATAGTTAGCTGTTTGTACTCACACCACAATAGTGGAGAGGGTATTAGGTTGATGCGTGTAGCACAAAAAATTTGTCCTAGACCCACCTTTTAGTAGTCGGATCGAATGAATCAAAAACTTTCTAAGTCGATCTAACGATGTCCGTTTGGCTGGTTAACTGGTTGTCTGTCCATGTACCCTTATGCGCAAAGTACATGTCTCAATTTTTAAGATAATTTAATGAAATTTGGCACAGAGGTTTCAATTGCCATAAGGTCGAAGCCTATAGGGTTTTTTTTTTTTGCTGAATTGTTTAATTAAAAAGAAGATTCCTATTAAAATCCAGTTGGGCCTCGATTATCCGTGATCTGGTTAACCGGTAACCCCGATTAACCGTGCTGGCCAAAGATCAGTCTTTAGTTTTTTGTTTGCAATGTTTTCAAATTGTTTGCTTCGATTAACCGTGATTACCTCTTTTATCCGTGATGGCAATTGAAAAATATTAGATATGTATATGTTTTACAATTTATACGTTAACGTTCGCATAGGGCAGCACTTTTTATGCTCCATGAAAGAATTTCTCTTTTAATGCAATATGGCAGCACAATTTTTTACGTCTATTGTGCTGCCATATTTAAATATTTCAATTTAAGTACTCTTTGCTGCCTAATTGCAATAAAAACCACTGGCAACAAACCACAATAAAAACACATCGATCATAATGACTTAAGGTTTTCAAACATATAATAAATTAAAATGAAATTGTGGATGCTACACAAAAAAAATAAACTAGCAAATTGTTTTTTTAGTCAAATAAAAATTATAAAAAAGTAAAATATTAGAAAGTTACATTTTTTATGTCATAGACCTTCATCACAAACTGTTAACTTCCTTTTCAACAGAAAGGACATTAAAATAACTAAAAAAAAATATGTAAATTTTTTCGTAACTACAAAAAAAAAACGAAATAGAAGATGGACATTTGATAAAAACATTTTTTTGCACGTTTTGTTTTAAACCAACAGAAATATGAAAAAAAAATAAAAAAAATTTTTCTACTTAAATGCATTTGGTTGGAAAATCGAACAGCTTCCGGCAGGCGGAAATTTAAGAATTTTTAAATATTTGTTTTTTTTTTTATACTGCACATTTTTTTCTAAAGAATTGTTTTTAATTTGACTTGTTTTCTCTTCCATTTTTTCCAGATTCTGTGTGGGTGACCGTTTTTATTTGTGCGAAAATAAAATTTTATGTGAATATGATTATGAAGAACGTTTGGTATTTGCCTCTATGGCCAATCATCCAATGCTCAAACGTCATGCCAACTCAATTGCACAAGAAACACCGAATGGTAATGCCGGATCGGCTAATCCTAATGCAATGATGGGCGCTGGTGGCAATAGTCCTAGAACACCGGGAGATCACAATAATAATGGACCACAAACGGGACCGGGAAATTCTCCTTTTGGCGCCGGGGCTGGAGCTCATATGAAGAATTCCTTGGGAGCCTCAAGCTAAAATACAACTATGCATATGGCCAATTATCATAGAAGGAATTTTTGGTTAAATAGTGGTAATTACCAAAGAAAATTTTAAACAGGAAATTAAGGCACACTCGAACTAGGGACTGCTGCATTAATAAAACGAAGAACCAGCCTATCATTTTACTAATCAGAACTTTTAACGAGAGTGTATTCTATTTTATTGAAAAAGAGTTGATTTGTATATCACTTGACAAAAGAAAATGTGTTATTTTGTGATTCCTTTAAAGATTCTTTGGAAAAATATTTTTTTTTTTTTTTTTTTTTGTAATAAATTGGGACAATATTTTATTTTTTTAAATAAAATTGCTATAAAAAATAAAAAAAAATGCAATACTTTCGGTAAAAAAAAAAAACAATTGTGCCAAAAAACAAAATATTTTTGCAATAAAAAAAATATGAAAAAAAAACTTTCCAATTTCAAGTCATCCCCACCGATAATTTGTAAATTATTATACTTTTTTTTTATTTTTTTACTTTAATTCAGTTTTCTGTACAGTTTTTATAAATAAAAACAAATTGTAATTTTGTTATATTCTGTTAAACCATAAATAAAAAGACTTGTAAATGATTATTTAAAATTTTAAGTTATTTAAAGTAAAAGAAGATGAAAAGAAATGAACGTTTTTCTTTTTAAACTATAAAAATTTGTAAATAGTTTAATTAATTTTAAAAGAAATTATATGAAAAATATTTAAACAACTGCGTTTGGCAGTAAAACATTTTTGCTCAAATACTTTTTTTTTTGTTTTAAATTATTTTCGGTTGTTTTTAGAAAATATTCTTTAGCTATAAACTAAATATTAATTAAATTATAAAGAACGATCTGATTGTTAATTATTTCTTAAGTTTAGTTTAGTTTGAGGCTAATTTTGCATAATTTGAACTTCCCTAAACATTTATTGATTGATTAATTGATTGATTGGATGTGTGAAAAGTGTATGTATGTTAAAAAAAAAAAAAAAAAATCTATTATTTTTTTACACGGTCTAAAATTTTTATTAAAAAAAAAAAAACCATAATATGTTTTAAACAATTCCCCTTAAAAATAGCAAATAAACTTTATAACTTAACTAAAAATTATTCAAAACATATTAATTACAAAATTTATTACATAAATAATATCAAAACTAAACAAAAAAATTAAGAAAAATTAAATTTACAAAAGCAAAAAACAAGTGAAAGAGAACAACCAAAGTTATTAATATTAAATATATATTAATATAAATGTATTAATAAATTTAAACTTACATACATACTTGTCAAATCAAAATATTGTATTACATTCTTACTATATAAATAAAAAAAAAATGGAAGAAAAGATATTATTAAAACAAAAAAGAAAATAAGAAATTAACATAAATAAAATTTAAACTAGAAAATTTAAAACTGAATTGTTTTAATTAAAAATTAGGACATATTTAAGGAAAAAAGTAAGAATTATTTAAACAATATACACATTTACAGCTCTGCAATTATGTAAACAATTGAAATGGCTTCACTAGCTGCAAGTAACGGTGATAGTTTTATGATATTTTAAATGTGTTAAATTGACTTGGCATCACCGTTTAAATGTTACACATCAGCTTTTTAGGGCTATTGCGATTTTTGTACTTTTTTTAAAGTTATTGTTATGCCCGTAACTTCTACAAATAGATATCTACCCAGCAAAAACTTACATTGCAAAGTAATGAGTTAAAAAGCTAATATAACGACTCTTCACTACTTATACATTGGCATTTTAACTAATTATTTTAACACGGTGATGTCATTGGAGGCAAGTACTTACCACCCTCTCTTACAAATAGGGAGTTAAATAAGTCCTTACCACATTCCCTTACAAATAGGGACTTAAATAAGTTATGACTCCGATGTCACCAAAATTACAACTAACATGTCATGACTTTAAAAAAAATTTTTTTTTATTATTTTTTTTCTATTTTTTCTTATTTTATTTTACTTTACTTTATGTTTTTTTTTCTATTTTTTCTTATTTTATTTTACTTTGTTTTATTTTTTATTTTTTTTCTGTCTCTGGCGGGATTCGATCGCGCAACCTCGGTGCTGATAGACTAGCTCACTACCAGCTAGTCTACCGGGGCAGTGTAGTTTTTGTATAAAAAAAACGATGTTTTTTACTCAATTAAGAGCGTAAATATGAGATTAAATTATTGGAGGCAACTACTTACCACCCTCGCTTACAAATAGGGAGTTAAATAAGTCATTACCACATTCGCTTACAAATAGGGACTTAAATAACTTATTACTCCGATGTCACCAAAATTACAACTAACATGTCATGACTATAAAATTTCAGTACAGCATAATTTTTCATATTCATTGTTTTTTATATTTATCGACCTTTTTCTACTATATTAATGTTTTTTGGGATTACCAAACAGGCTTTCAAGGTCTAATTATTTTCTATATGTAAATAAAAGATTTATTTCATATTTTCCTCCGACGTTTCGTAGGCTGTTTTCCTACTTCTTCAGGGATTATTTTTATTGAAATATAAAATCTTGAATTTGTATTTACATTATAATTTCTAATTTAAATGTGGTTTTAAACAATACACACAGTACAATTAAACACACAAATAAAACAAAAATATAAATGTATAATTAATAAAAAATATCACAGTTAAACTTTTCTTAATGTCAGTATCACAGTTGAAAATGGACTGATATTCAAATTTATTACAAATTGTTTTTTATTTATAATAAAAAAAAAAAACAAATTGTAAGAACAAATATTTTAAATCAATTTGTATAAGAGTTGAAAAAACTTCAACCGTAGAAGCATTTTATTACGAATGAATTATAAATTTCGTTAATCAACTCATACACAAGTACTTAGGTATCAGATTATATGTCAGCCATTACCAAACTACTTCTATGTAATGCAGATGGTATGAAGTAGTCATTGAAAAGTAAGTTGTTCAGTAATGGCAAGTCATTACCAAGTTTTTGCTGGGTAGCTGTATATAGATATCTATGGTGTAACGAATTTTTCATAATTTTAATACGTATGTCTTGTCTACTGATTAAACTGTAGTGTAGGCTGTTTTCCTAAACGCCTGTTGCATTGTAGTAATACATGGCAACATGTTCTTAAATGCAACCATAAAAATTTTGACAATGCAATTTGTTCCGAAATGCAACTTTGTAGTTTTCACTGCGCAGAGAAAAGCAAATAAAGCAGTTAAAATAATGTAGATGCAAACCATATTCATATACAAACAAAGTAGGTGAAAATTTAAGTACACAATGCATCAACACGGTATTGATACATTGTGAACACACGTTTAGGAAAACAACCAAATTGTTTGCCTTTTTAAATTTACGATTCAACTTTCATTAGCCTATTGATGCTTTTAACACGCCATAATTCAGGTGATTTTTGGCATAATTCTAGAAACTGTCCAGAATAATTTTCCGCGTTTATTTTTTTTTGTCATCTCTTAAAAAACAGCGACAGAACTTGACGTTTTTAATATACACTACACAAGTTCAATGTAGAGTTTTGTAAGCTTATACCAGCCATACACTGCACAAGTTCAGCGCTCAAGTCTGGCACTGAACAGTGCGTTTGTGTAGTGTATAGCGGCGTTTTTGCTATTTACGCAGTGAACTGAGTAAAAATCAGAACGAGTTTGTTATTTGGTCAAGTTTGTAAAACTGTACAGAGAACTTGTGCAGTGTATGTTAAAACGTTCAGTTATGTCGCGGTTTTTTAAGAGATGACAACAAAAAATGAGCGCGGATAAAATGTTCTGGACATAGGTCCTAGAATTATGCAACAGACTAATGAAAGTCGAAACCTTACAAAAAATGCATGAACAAGTAAATAAAATATGAAAAATCCACTTCCAACAAAGTGGAGCAATGGAAGCAGGGAATAAGTGCCGGTTCACACACGTTAAGTTTGACTCGTCTAGTCTTGAGTTTTAAGGAGAGAGGGACAAAGAAATGGTATTCTCTTTTCCCTTCTCTCCTAAAAACTCAAGACTTGACGAGTCAAACTAGACGTGTGTGAACCGGCACTAAGACGTGAGTGAAACAACATAACTTTGGAAATTTGCGCCAATCGCATGCATTTGATGCGCCGACGTTTGGTAAATGTTTCTTAAAGTCTTATATTGCAGTATGGAACTGAGCATATGCAAATACAATAAATAGGAAATCAGAAAAAAAATCAGAAGTTAAAAAATAACAAAATTGTGTAAAATTATATTTATGTAGTAGTTTTAAAAATAAAATTTAATTACGCTTTATTACATAAAGTTAGCGAATTTAATTAAAACATGTTAAAAAAAGGAAAATGAGAAAAATGACAAAAAATATAGTTCCTGAATTGACGTGCGTTACTTATTTTTTGTGATATATAGGGGATTCCGTTCCATAAACTGATTGCGTGAATAAAGAAATGGTATTTCGAAATTGTTCGATGACCAAATGCTAGAAGTCTTTTACCTCTGTCAAGTGTTGAAAAGTTTAAACGTGTGTAGAGATGCTCAGGCTGATGTGTGTATACAATTTTGTGCAGAAACAGTAAAATACGCACTCTTAAGTAATCATTAAAAGTGATTCCGTAAAGCAAGGTAACGTAGGAGGAAATATGGTCATATCTTCTTAAACCATAGACGTACCGAACAATGTTATTAAACGCCACATTAAGTTTCCTTTTACTACCGCTGTCACAGCTGGCAAATAATTCATAGCCATACAATAAGATGGGTATCAAGTATGCTTTAGCAATGAGTATTCTTATTTTAATTGGAGTACAATACTGGGTTTGCCACAGATTTCTTAACATTGAAAACGTTCGACCACATGCAAAATTAACGTGGTTAGACCAAGTGAGGGTGTTGTTAAAGTATATACCAAGATTTTTGGCAGAGTTTACAATTTTAATGGACTGGTTATTTAAAGTTAGAGTAGGATTGCCGTCAAGTTTTAACGACCTTTTCTTAATAATCAAACACTTGGACTTGGATAGGATTAATTGCTAGACCATTAGCGGTGGCCCACCCCTAAACACGATCTAACTCCTGGTTTAAGGTCCTCACACATTCATCAATCACAGTGTTGCTGCAACTAATATAGAGCTGAACATCATCTGCATACAATCTAACCCTACAATGCTCAATCTTATCCTGAAGATCATTCACGTATAACGAAAAAAGTAATGGGCCTAAAATTGAACCTTGCGGAACACCACGACTTAATGGCAAAGAGCCCGAAACTGATGCAGTTGTTTCAACATATTGATATCTATCTGTTAGATATGAATATATAAGACTTGTGGCAGTTGAAGCAAATCTAAACATATGGTTAAGTTTAAGACACAATATATTATGGTCAACCATATCGAACGCTCTGGAATGATCCAAGAGAACTAAAAATGTAACATAATTGCAGTCTAACTGTTGTCTAATATCCTCAGCAACATCTATCAGGGCCGTGATACAACTGTGATTTTTACGAAAACCAGATTGCTGATCAGTGAGCATATTGTTGGTTTCAACATACTGTGAGACTTGGTTATGAATCAATCTTTCAAAAGCCATAGATAAAAATGGTAAGATTGCTATCGGCCTATAATCAGCATTAGTTTTCGGTATAGGAATAATCTTAGCAAGTTTCCATATTTTGGGATAGCAGCTAGTTGTGAAAATCTTATTGAAAACAAATGTTATAAATGGAAGAAGTCTTGGAATGAGAATTTTAATAAACCTAGGATCAATCCCATCCACACCAATTGCATTGGATTTTATTGACAACAGGCTGGATAAGACATCATATTGGCTTACGTTTGCAAAATTGAAACCATTGTCTAAAATGTCACTAGGGAAATGGTAGTAGTCAGAAATTGGTTGAACATTTGGAGTGTTTAAATATTGTGCATTTAAAGTGTTTGCATCGGCTGTTTCGTTTGCCACTTTTTCCTCGAGTCTATGACAGTCGAGAACTTTGAGGCATAAATGTCAGATTTGGCATTTTTAATTAGTCTGTTGCTAATCCTACGTGATACTCGGTATTCTTCGTACAAATCTGCGGTTTTAAACCGCTTCCACCGAGCATATAGAAAATCTCTGCGACTAATCGCTTGTTCTATTTCGTGAGAAAACCAGGGCTTATTGTGTCGATTTACAATTTTTGTTCTTAAGGGAACCGCAGGATTAAATAAATAATCTAGATTGTTTTGTAGAAATGAGAGCTGATCGTCAACAGAAATAAAATTATATGGCACGCTCCAATCAATACTAGAGAATTCTTCTTCTAACCTACTATAATCAATGTTTTTAAAGTCCCGATATCTAATAAATCGTTCAGGTGAATTAAACTGAAAATAATACGTAATGAAAATTAGGTCATGGCGCGAGAAGCACGAGGCAGACAATTGGTCATAAAGCAGCACCTTCGCAATATCATGGACAAAGAAAAGATCAAGAAGTGTGTTGTTCGTACTGGAAAAATGTGTAGCATTTTTTGTGTTTGGGGAATTAAGTCCAAGTGAAAACATGTTGTCGGTTAGATAAGGGTTTACAAAAATATTTGAATTAAAATCACCAGTAATAATGACATCCTCATAAGAGACTGTGTATGTTTCCAGAGTGTTCATAAAACTCTCCATACAAATATGATTACTGGCCCTATAAACACAACCTAAAAGTAGCTTCCTTCCCTCACAACTTACTTCCAGGAGTAAATATTCTATAAGATTTGCAGGTCTATTGATACCAGTGACCATAATATTATCTGATTTTCCGATAACTTTAATTGCAATTCCTTTTTTCACATAAATTTCTACACCTCCATACCCATTTCGGTCAACCCTTCTGATATTGTATCCTTGCAAAGAAACAGATAAATCAGTGAACTCAGGTTTAACCCATGTCTCAGATACACATATCATATCAACGCCGGAGTTCTCAAAAATAAATCTAAACTCTTCAATCTTAGCTCTCAAGCTTTGGGCATTGATGTGACAGACTCTAATACCTCTCCTTTGATTAGCCAAAATTTTTATCATCGTCCCAATCGCGTCTCTAGAACGAACCCTATTATTATTCACATTGTTCATTGGTGTTTACTGTTAGGTAAGAAAAAGAAAATGTAACGCACGAGGAGTATATTATATTCATATTTCCCAATAATATATTAAGATTGTTAATAGAATAAATAAAGTATACAGAATTACATATGTATATGTAACTAACACAATTGACAATGTAAACATTTTAGAAAAATTAAAAAATATGGCAAAAAGTTCAATCAAGAACAAATAATAAAGAAGCAATGAAATAATTCTTATAGTAGGATTGCCTGTCATCAGCAACATCACGATGGTCACCAGCATTAGAAAACGATCCGTCTGGAACACGAAAAAAGTTGTTGAGATGTTCCAACTCATCAATATGTATTGGTTGGTCATTTGCAGACAACTTGACATAAACCAAGCCACGTATGTATAGTAAAAGCACTTTGTATGCGCTTATCCTTTTTAAGGCGAGTAGCAGCGCGTAGAATTTTAAAATTGGTAGAAGTAAGGTTTTCATTTACATAAAATTTTTTATTAGAATTTACACAGTGTGAAGAAAAACCGCGGATTAACTTTACGCAAGTTAGCAAGTGATTTTAGAAAATAGTTTTTATCATAAGGTGAACAAAGAGCAATTCCATATGAAAGCGATCACCTTTTGGACGACCCCTCTCCGATTTTAAAATAAATAGTCTCAATCGATTGCCCAGCAAAAAATAATGTACCTACATATTTTTTTTTTTTTTTATAGTGACTGGTTTAGTGGTGGTGTACACCACTGTCATGTGACAAAATTGAAGAATTCTTCATAAGGGACCTCATTGAAAGTTGTTTAAAAAAAAAAAACTACTAAAGCGATCGCAACGAGTGATAGCTCGTTGGAAAGGTATTGAATCAGGCTTTAATTGAAAAATAAAATTTTCCTAATTTTTCTTAGAAATTTACCTTTAAATTTTCCCATGAAAATTAAATTTTCCGATTTTCCACAGAAGCTCCTAAATTTTCCGGCTAATTTTTTTTTTTGGATTCCTCATAATTTTTGCTTTAAGAATCAGCAATAAAAAAATGGGCCCCGACTCCTTGTTTGGACAGGAGAAGAGCATTTAAGAGACCACCTTGTTAAAAATTATTTTACAGTTAAAAATACATTTATGAAGAAAAAATCAATTTTTTTTTAAGAGCCACAAGTTGAGTGTGTAGTGAATATGGTCTGCCTGCCTTCACAAGATCGGCCATAAATCCATGGATAATAGCAGCAGTGGCATGTAATGGCACACCAAACCCGACTGAGGCTACAGGTCATAAAATGTTTTGTACATTTTTTAAATTAACAGGTAATAAATATTTCGCCTAAAATGACACGTGCAGTAACAAGTCATAAAACACGGATTTTCCATAAATATGGCGAAATATTTATTACCTGGTAATTTAAAAAATTTGCAAAACATTTTATGACCTGTGGTCGGCTTATTGGCAGTAACCAATTAAGTCCCTCTTTAAAAAACATTTTATGACCAGTAGTTCACGCAAATTTTCCTATTAAAGAAAAGCAAATATCGCTTATTTTTTTTTACCTATTTTTTACCAAAAAATAAATATAAATACTTCACACACTCTGAGTCAAATTTCAGTTGAATACTAAACGTGAAAGTGTTAAAGGGTTTTTTTTGTAAAGTAAAGAGTGAAGCTGTAAAGACAATTTAAAGTAAAATGAATAAATTTTGCTGCAATCCGTTTAACAAGAGTGGACATCGTTCGAAAAAGATAAAAGTATTAAAATTAACTGGTGTTTCGAAGCGATACATGAATGAATTAAATATACAATACGGTGAAGAAGCAGAATTCATTTGCCCCAAGTGTAAAATCGATTTGTCTCAACAAGCAAATGCATTGAAACAAATGCAGCCACAATCCGAGAGTGAAATGACAAGTGAACAAAATGTTTCATCTGATAGTGAGGCAGACATTCCGATGGTCAATATGTCTTTGAGTCCTTTGAATGAGGCTATTACCACTTTAGGTGAAACGCCTATTAGAAAAAGAAAGTTGCGAAGTGAAACATACAGGAAAGAGAAAAAAGGCAAGGTTATGAGTGCAATCGCGACAATATTTGATGAAGGCTCTGATAACGAATGCAGTCAAGCAGATGACGTTGATGACGGCAAACAAATGATTGAGCAGTTGAAAAGAAAATTCAATTAAGCGACCACTTTTCCGGAGAAATATCTCATTTTATCTGTGCTGCCTCAATCATGGTCTATACGCAAGATTTCTGAACAGTTTCAAACATCTTTTTACATCGCGAGAAGAAGCAAAGAATTTGTTCGACAGAAGGGCATATTGGCGACTCCCACCAAGAAATTTGGCTCAAGGACCCTCAGCGAAGCAACGGTGAAATTGATTCAAGATTTTTACTGCAATGATGACAACAGCCGCGCCTGCCCTGGTACACGTGACTATGTTATCACACGTGAAGATGGAGAAAAAGTACACAAGCAGCGCAGATTATTATTATGTAATCTATCCGAAGCATACCATCAGTTCAATGAGAAATACCCAGCAGAAAAAGTGGGATTTTCTAAGTTTGCCATCCTACGACCAAAAGAATGCGTGCTGGCATTAGACAGGCACGGAACGCATTCAGTCTGCGTTTGCATGTTTCATCAAAACATCAAATTAATTTTCTTTCCATGCAAGAAATTGAAAGTATTTCACGGTGAAATTGAAACATATAGGGACCTCCTGTCGAAGTCGTTGTGCGCATACCCCACGGAAAATTGTCATCTGTCCAAATGCGACAATTGTCCGAAGATTGACGAGCTAGAGCAATATTTGGCGGAAAAGTTTGAACAGCTGTTAATTCAGGAGGTGCATTTCAAACAGTGGATAATTAGCAGCGGCAGATGTTGCCTTGAGACCGTGGTAAAGCAGATTCCGGAATTCATCGAGGAATTCGGATTCAAGTTGAATGAACTGAAGGCGCACCATTTCATATCCGAGATGCAATCGAAATTTCTAAAGGAAAGTAAGGAGAAATTAGCCCAAAATTAATTCATTTTGATAAGCGACTTTGCCGAGAATTACACTTTTCTCGTTCAGGATGAAATTCAGGCTTATCACTGGGCAAACGACCAGTGCACGGTGCATCCTTTTTGCATTTATTTCAAAAACGAAGATAACGAACTACAGACCGTAAGCCTTGTTGTTGTCGCGGAGAGTTTAGCTCATAATTATGTGTCCGTTTATTTATTTCAAATGAAACTGTTTGAATTCTTAAGATCAAAATTCGATGCAATCGACAAAGTAACGTTTTTCTCAGACGGCGCGGCTTCTCAGTACAAGAATAAAAAAATTTTTTACAATCTTTGCATAATTGAAGAAGAAAAAAACTGCAAGGTCGTGTGGCACTTTTTCGCGACGTCCCACGGTAAGGGCCCATGCGATGCGTTAGGGGGAACCCTAAAACGCATGGCGACTAAGGCAAGTTTGCAAAGGCCATATACTGACCAGGGGTCTAATCACCGCATTCGATACTATCGTATCGAATAAACTATCGAATGTTTTTGCATACGATAGACACTGACGTATCGAATAAAAACGCGATAAATGTAATGTCGAGTTACTCGATAACGAATGCTATTATTTCAAATTCAATACATTTCATTCGATATCGAGTTTCATGATACCAAAATAATTAATTTCGATCAATTTTGCTCGATATCGTATGCGGTGATTAGACCCCAGATCTTAAATGTACAACATTTGTTTTCGTGGATTCAAAGCAAGGAAATTGCCATTAACACAGTTTTATGCACTCAAAAAGAACACGATGCCATGGAGCGACGAATTCAAAACAGATATAATAATGTCAAAACTATAACTGGAACGCAAAAGTTTCATTGCTTCATACCAAATATTTCTGATATGTTAATTAATGTAAAGCGGTACTCTTCGTCTGCCGACGTGCTAAATTTAAGTTACTTTAATTTTATAATGATGCCAAGACAATTGAAATTTTTAATAAATATTGTAATTAAGTATAAGCAGCAAAATAAGAAAGATTTTTTCTTCATAAATGTATTTTTAACTGTAAAATAATTTTTAAAATGTATTTTTAACAAGGTGGTCTCTTAAATGCTCTTCTCCTGTCCAAACAAGGAGTCGGGGCCCATTTTTTATTGCTGATTCTTAAAGCAAAAATTATGAGGAATCAAAAAAAAAAAAAATTAGCCGGAAAATTTAGGAGCTTCTGTGGAAAATCTTAAAATTTAATTTTCATGGGAAAATTTAAAGGTAAATTTCTAAGAAAAATTAGGAAAATTTTATTTTTCAATTAAAGCCTGATTCAATACCTTTCCAACGAGCTATCACTCGTTGCGATCGCTTTAGTAGTTTTTTCAATGAGGTCCCTTATGAAGAATTCTTCAATTTTGTCACATGACAGTGGTGTACACCACCACTAAACCAGTCACTATAAAAAAAAAAAAAAAAAAATATGTAGGTACATTATTTTTTGCTGGGCAATCGATTGAGACTATTTGTTTTAAAATCGGAGAGGGGTCGTCCAAAAATTTGCCAATTTTGATCGTTTTCATATGGAATTGCTCCAAAACTAAACAATGATTACCGCATCTCTCGAGTCTCGAGTGATTTTGTAGCCGATAAATCGTTTTAATTGCAGGAACCGAAATATTGATTGTTTCACAGATTTCATCAAAAATTTCTGATAAATTTTCATTATGGTTGTAAGGAATTTCATTAAGTCTTAATTCGCACGCCACATTTAAGTTTTCTTGTTGTTTAACTTTGAACTTTAATGCTTTTTTTTCGTCCTGCATACTATGTTAACCGCAACTGTTTCCAATTTATCAACTCTTGTAGTAACACTATGCAGTTCATTTATAGTGCTGTTAAAGCTTTTGTTTAGTTCCGAAATGCAACTTTGTAGTTTTCACTGCGCGGAGAAAAGCAAATAACACAGCGTTTACATTTGACAGTACTGGCAAGACAGTAAGAAAATACATATTAGTTTTCAAAAACACTACTAACTGTCTTCGTGACGTAGGCGTCCAGACAGAAGTTAAGACAGTTCACTTTTTAAAATATGTGAAACGTGAATGTTGCAGCGCAAGTTCAGCTTAACATATTTTGTATAAACTAAACAAATTAAAAAAAAAGCTTAAAATAACTTTATTGTGTGAACAAATATAAAACTCAACTAAAATATAAAAAATCGAAGCAAAATATGTTTATTTTTTTTTTACATTTTGATTTTTTTCTCTTTTGCTAACAAAACTTTAGATTACTGTTAGCAAATGTCAAATCACTGTCCAATTAAACTGTCTGCAAAATTTGCTAGACAGTAGACAAGACAGTTGGAAAAGTGTGCATGTATTAGTGAAAATGTTTGCATGTATTGCTACTGTCTTGCCAGTACTGGCAAATGTAAACGCCAGGTAAAGCAGTTAAAATAATGTAGATGCAAACCATATTCATATACAATACAAAGCAGTGATGCCAACTTAGTGCTTTTGGCACTATTTATGGTGCTTTTTGATGCCTCAAAACGCCAAAATTCTCTCCATAGTGCCAAACTAACTTGAGGGTTACACGATCAAGTTTTGGCTATCAAGTTTTAATACACTCACATTTTTTTACCAATACTCTCATACTTTTAAAAATTGATACGAACTTGCCTCTAAAATTCTCTTGCCAGTGAGTGTATCAATTTTCGTTCAAGAAAACATCTTATTACAAATCTTTTGAAGTTGTTTTTGTTTTTTTTTCACAAATATTTTGCCGGCAAAAGCTGAAGTTCTTTTTTTTACAAATTGTTGCGGGAATTTTAAAATTTTAACTAAAAACCTAAAAAAATAGTGAAATATGTTTATTCATAAAATTTATTTATAAAATTAATAAGCAAAATGATGTTCTGCGATTCATAGAGCTGTACAGAAGCCACGAAATTTTATGAATCTTTCATCATATAGGCGAAATGATTTAAAAATAAAAGCCTACGAGTCTTTAGCTTCTGAAACAAAAATGCCAGTGGAAGAAGTAAAGAAAAAAATAAAGTCCCTTCGAACAGCCTACAGTGCAGAAAAATCAAAAGTGGAAAATAGCAAAACATTTTGAGTTGTTTTCTCGGCGACGACATCTTGAAAAAGTAAATTGCTTTCAACTTGCGTGCAGCCTACGTCACAGCTGTCAACTTTTGCATATTTTGACAATCAGTATATGTAAAAGACTATCAAGAAAATCTTGATCGTGTGGCTGCACTGTAAGAAAAAGAACTAACTTGGTGCTTTTTCAATTTTTCGTTAGTGCCTTTAGTGCTTTTTACAATTTTTATTTTTTTTCTACCATATTTTAAAACTACTATTATTTAGATGATTAAGATGAGCTTTGCTATTTGGGGTACAATTTTGAGAAGGCCTGTAAAGATTTTAAGATTTCAAATGATAAAAAAGTGATAAAAGAGACTTTCGTTTTACCAAAAACTTTATTTACGAGGTTAGAGCTAGACTTTCTAGCAATTTGCAAATTTTACGAAACGTTGCACTTTTTAGCGTTGACAACATATTTAGTAATCGTAATAAAAACAATGTATTTTGGAAAACATTTTTTGAAAGATGTAGATGTTTCAAAAATAGAAAATGGCTTAGAAATTATTAGGAATTGTTTAAAAACATGCAGTCGGAAACCGTACAAAAAAACGCAAAGACTTTAAAAAAAAGAGCCGTAGCTTGGTTTTAGCAAAGTGTTAAATAAATAAAAAACAGCTGACAGTAATTGCTTTTATAACGAACGTTGTGTGACCTGCCATTTTTCATGCGCTTTTTTATTGCTTTAAAACTGTTTTGTGCCCAATTCAAACTAAGCTGATGATGATCCAAATGATTTGGATGATATTATTTTTTTTAAAGATTTAAAAATTTTTATATACAAATGTTTATTTATGAAATAATCTTAAATGAAAATGGTCCACATCAACGCCGTCGCCTTTGTTTTAAATTTTGGAGTTATATAATATTCGGCACAGCGGAATGCAACTTGTTTTGTGTATAATTAAATTGTAAGAATGGCTTAGTACTTTTTTAAGCTTTTTTTTGTTTGAAATAGTGCTTTTTAGTGCTTTATTTTAAATTTTAATTTTTACTCTAAAAAAGTTGGCATCACTGATACAAAGTAGGTGCAAATTTAAGTACACAATGCATCAACTCGATAGCGATACATTGTGAACACACGTTTAGGAAAACAGCCGTATTTTACACCATCCATTTTTGACAGTTAATTCAAAAAATTAATAAAAAACACAAATGTTGCCACATTTTTAAAGAAAATTTAAAGGAAAAAACACGTAGGTAAAGATAACTGTTAGGTACGAACACTACCAGATATCTGTTTGTTGAAATTACGGGCATTACTCCCCTTTTAGACAGGCAAAGTTTACTTTGCAAAGTCTTGAGTTTCTAGAAAGGAGGGGAGAAGAGAATAGTGGGGGAAAACATACATTGCTCGCAAATTCGTTTTGTAAAATTAAAGTAAAAATTATTAATTTAATATAAAAAAATACTTCTGCCTGGCAACGCTGTTTATATATTATATTCAAACCAAGGTATATTTACACAAGGTGAACTCGTTGGCCCATATGTTTGTCAGCTGATTACCACTAGTTGGAACCCAAACGTCAAATTTCGTGCATATGAGCCAAAATTTGTACATGTGTGCGTTAAATTGTTTTTGTTTTATATGAAGACGATTTTGACAACTCGGTTCCTTTTAAAGAGCAGCATGTCTACACTCCCAAATGAGTCTACCTTGTTTAAATATACCTTGATTCAAACAAAAGAAAACAAAACTTTGTCAAAATAAACTTTGTGTGTCTAATGGCTAATAAATCACATATGATTTAAACGCTGGTTTAGTTGAACTAAACTTGAATTTATATGTAGTTTAAACTCAACAACTATAAATCAATGTCCCATGAATTGTATGTTGTAAAAAAAAATAACATGTGGCAGCACTACGATAAATCTTATCAAATTTATATGGTCTGTATTGGCAGTTTAAACGCCCAATTTTATGCGTTTAAAGATGGTTTATATTTTTAGTGATTTATAGATTTGTTGGTTTAAAAACATTTTAAACTAAAAATAGGCTCTGATTTTTTAGCCCTAAAACAGAGTACGAAAACAAACAAAACGATACGTTTGCTTTCGTTTTGTTTTGTTCTTTGCAGTGAGTAAAACAAAAACAAAACCAAAACAATGAGAATAATTGTGCCATTTTGTTTTGTATTATTTTTGCTCGTGATCGCAAATTATACATTAATATAAATATAAAGAAAAGAGTAAGAAAAATATTGAAAACACGTTTGACAAACGTTTGGTAATTGATTTACTCACTACTATTTAGAGTTGTCAATTATTCGCCTTTCAACTTTGTTCGAATAATTCAAATAATTGTTTTTGTTCGTTCGATCAAACGATTAAATCTAAAAAATTATTCGTTTAATCGATGAGAATAACGAATAAAAAAATTATTTGTACATAATAATTACTATGGAAAATCTTCCATTCCATCCGCTATGACTTCTTCTTTTTTTTTTTGATACATAACATTTTTCATCTTAACTCCATATCGTTCTATCACTTAAAGGCATCGTTAAACCCTTAATTTCTTAATAATCCGATATTACTCTGGATTTTCGAAAGGCGTTTGCAGACCTACCATCTTCAGCCAAACTTCTGTCTACAATTTCTTCTATAGAACAGCCGCTGTCTCTTTTAATGTATTTTTCCATCGGACCAAGTTCGACATTTCTTGATGTCGTTGGATAATCTTCCAAAAAAAAAAAAAAAATATAATACAATAACAACATTTTCTACATTCAATATATGATTCATATAAATCAATTCTTTATTTTCAAGCTTTTTGTTTATTTATAAATTTTTCACCCGAAATTGAGAATTTTTTAACGTTTGATTTAAAAATAAAACAGCTGACACAATTGAGAAGGTGAGTTGCAAAACTCGTTTGTTGCAAAATTAAAAAAAAGAGATGGCAAATGATTCTTTCAGTTTTTTTGGCGCTTTATTAGACGAAATATTCTGATTGCATCAATGCATGTCCGTGCTAAAATCGCGAAAGGGGACATGCATTATTGATACAATTATTATATTTCTTCTCAGTAAGCGCCAAAAGAACTATTAGAATCAATTGTCATCTTGTATTTTTAATTTTGTAACGAGCGAGTTTTGCAACTCACCTACTCAATTGTTTGTTAAGATTTGTTTAATAAGATTCATAAAATACAACACGGGTTTTGCTTACTAAACATTGAGAATAATTACAACCAGGGCTATGGCAACAATAGTTTTTAACTTTCCTACATTTTGTATAAAATCACTAAAAACTTAATAAACTTAATAAACAAAATTCTAAGCTTTTATTTAATTTATTTAAAAAAAAAAAAATTTTCGATTAATCGACATTAATTAATCGATTTATTCGTTATTCGAAAATCTTCGTTTTGAAATTATTCGAACAAGAGATTGGTTTTGTTTGATCGATTAATCGAATTATTCTTAATCGGTTGACAACTCTACTACTATTGTTTCTAAGTGAAATAAAAAGAGAGGTTTTTAGGTTTTTTTTTGTTTTTATTAATGCTTATTTTAACTACCATAGTAATTAAAAAAAAAAAACAAATAAAATTAAATAAAAAGTAATTCAAAGAAAAAAGAATAAAAAATAACGTAAAAAATCATTTTTTGGACGAGGCATTGTGGATTTTACTCTAGTTATGCCACTACAAAAACCAAACAAGAACTAAATCAATTAGTCAAAACAAAACGTTTCTCTATCTGCTTTGTACTCAGATGTACCATTGTAACGGTAAATTAAATAATGCAGATGAGTGGACAAGGCGAATTGACTAGAATTTGAGGTCAACTCCCCCCACCTTCTAGTCAATTCGCCTTGATGAGTGGAAAGCCAATTGTTTCGTTTTCTATCTTTGACACTTGAAAAATTTTTGTTTTGGTTTTGCTCATGTACAATACAATTTAAAAATTTTGAATAGTTTTGTACATTTTGCAAACGTTTGCGAAATGTTTTGTTTGTTTTCATACTCTGATCATATGTGTATGAAACCTTTTTTCCTCGCTCAAGTGATAAATCAGTTTTTAATCATCAAAAGTGATCTGAGAAGTCTAATTTTGATGATTTTTACAAAAAATTATCACCTTAATTCCAGCTGGGAACAACTTAAATTAAATTTACTGCCTATTTCACGATGTCACTCGAACGTTTACGTTCGAACAAATAACATATAAAACAAAAACAAATTTTTGAACTTTGTTTTTGTTTTATATGTTATTTGTGCGAACGTAAACGTTCAAGTGACATCGTGAAATAGGCAATTATATATGGACAAATCCTGCGTAACGAACGCTACATTCGCACGCGTTTTCTGATTGAAATATAAACATTTTTGGTCTTTCAAAAAAGATAGCTTCAACTTATACATATATAGTATTTAGTGACATTAATATGTATTTACGAATGGCATATATCATAATTTCTTAGCAAGTATTTGTTGCGAAATAATTGATCACAAAGTTTTGTGACGCACGCTACAAAAAGTGGAAGTAACTTCAAAGGTTGAAGTGCGTTTTCCTAATTTTTAGCGAATTTGGCATGATAAGGTATACAAAATCTAATTCCTAAAAGAAAGATGACTATAAGAGAATTCTAAACGCACTTATTCGCAGCCAAACAAGTTTGTGATTTTTTTACAAAAGCCGTGAACCCTTTGTGACGCACGCTACAGTTTTTCCAGTAGTATTTGATTATTATATTTTATTTATTTTAACAAAACAAATTATATTTTTATGAATTGCATTTCTTAAACTAATTTCTTAACTAATTTTTAAGTTTTTTTCATTAAATTTCAGTTTAATATTACAATAAAGTCAATATAAATAACAAGAACTTTTTTCTTCACAGAAAAAATTATTAGTAGTTTTTTATCAATTAAAAAAATTATTGTAAAAGTGTTAAAACTTAATTAATGTGATAATTGAATCAATTATTTTTTTTTGTTGAGCGAAAATTAAAAATATAATTTTGATTTAATTAACATTTTAGTTGTTTTGAAATAAATTTTGAATCAAATAAATAAAATAATAACAAAAAATTATTTCGTTTAAAATAAAATAATTTAAACTTGTGAAATTGTTTTTGGAAATTGTTAAAATCAATCAACACATTGTTTGAAACGGCAAAGTTTTTTGATAATTTTTTTAATTAAAATTAAAAATATAATTTATTGAAAAAAAATCTTCAAAACATAAAATTTTTACAATTTTTAGTAATCAATATAATCATTTTGGTAATAGGTGCAAAATCAACAAATGGGTTGCTTGATTCTATGAATTTGGTATAAAATTGGTGATTAGAGAAAATTTTTAATTTTTTCTGTGTTATGAGTTTTATGTTTTAATGTTATACGTACACAGAAAAAAGTAAAAAAAAGGTTTTGAATACCAAAATAAATGAAACAAACAAAAAAATTTTTAATTTTGCAACTATCACCGAAATGATTATACCAATTACTCAAACTTGCAAAAATTGCAAAACAAGGATTTTTTTCCAATTAAAAAGTTTTTACATTTTAATTACAAAAATAATTGAAAAAATTATTAATATTAAACAATATTTTAATTGAATGAATTAACAAATTAATTAAAAAAAATCAATATTTTAATTGAATGAATTACTAACGTAATTGATTACAATACAGAAAATTAATTATTTTAATAATTGTATTGATTAAAACAGTGATTGAATTATTGCATTAAATCGATTAAATTTTTAATTGAATAAATTAAACAGTGTATTTGAAATACAATCTAAATTTAATAACGCAAATTATTCAATCAAACAAATTGTTAATTGAATAAGTTTGTTAAATCAATTCAGTTGATGGTTAAATGAAGCAAAATAATAATATTTAAAATATATGTTTTATTTAAATATGGTTTAAAAATAACTTGTTTTATTTGTTTAATTGTAATAGCTCATGCTTAATTGTACAAATTTTGGAAGATTTTTTTTACAAAGGAATTTCATACATACAACTTTGTATAAAATTGTAGAATAACTCTAATTCTTCAGGGTATTCAAGATTGAAAACAAAAAAATGTTTTTGTTGTGTAATTTGGCTGTACTTTTTTTCACCTATTCACTTTAAACACACAACATGAAATGACGCCAAAAATAATTCAAGAATTAACAAACAAAGAAACTAAACACCAAATTTCGCTTGCGACCATAACCACCGTCAACAATGTGGTCAGCCACAAGGCGATTTTTTATTTTACGCATAATATACATATGTATGTAGGCTCATTATTGACATTGGTGGTGGTCATAAAAGTAATTAGTCTATAACAAATCTCTATGACAAACAATCTCTGTGTGTTTGTGTGTATGTACCCTGCAAATAATAGGACCAGTCCAAACACGCGTGTAAAGAGTAGCCCACAAGGGACCAGGACTAGTCCAAAAGTAACCCAAACGTATGGAAAAATATGGTATTTTTAACATTACGATGTCCTAGGGGAGGCCCATATAACCCACCTTTGGACTTCTAAGGAGTAGTTTTAAAACTACTCCATGGTATACACAAGAGGATTAGTTTTGAAGTCGTTTGAAAACGAAAGCACGTCGTTAAAAAACGAAGACATGTCGTCTCACGACAAACACTTTTTAACAATGACATGGTCCATGCTTGCATAACATCGGACCAGTTCATGGAGTAGTCCATTTTATCAAATTGGATAAGGTTGTCCAATATTATTTGCAGGGTACATGTAAGGGCAAAGACAATAAATTTATAAAGATGTTGGTTGCACTTGTAACATTTTTCGCACACTGTTGATGAGGGAGGAAAGCAAGGAGAAAGCAACAAAGTGTTCAATTCAAACAACCGAGTTGATTGATTCAATTAAACTTATAATTAAATTAAGCTTAAAATCAAGTAAAATTTTAATTGAAAAAAAATTTTTTTTTAATTCAATCAATTAAGAACGTAATCAAATTTATTTTAAAATTCAAATATCATTATTAATTGAAAAAAACTGCCAATAATTTTTCTGTGTATCTAGCTGCTTGCTGTCTATACCAGAGATAAATATTGCGACATATTGCAGTTAATGCCAGAATTATGTTATCTCTATTGCAGACAGCAATTTTTTGTACATAATTATTGCCGGCAATTTATGTTGCAATAATTGTTAGTCCATTTTCGTTGACAATTATTGCTTGCATTAAACGTCAAATTTGGTTGTCAATTGAAAAAAAAAGAAAAAAATAAAAGCAAATTGTGGGGAAAGAAATTAAGTTTTTGAAATTGTAGCAAATTATAGTTGTATTAGGGCCTAGTGTAAATTGGGACTTAAAAAAAAGGTAAGCAAAGTAGCAGGTTCTCTTAAAATTAGTGCTGATTCACACTCTTTAAGTTTTAGTTTTCCAGTCTTGAATTTTTGCGGAGAGAGGAAAAGAAATGGCATTCTCTTTACCCTTCTCCCCTAAAAGATCTGGACTTGACGGCAAAAACTTAAAGAGTGTGAATCTGCGCTTAAAATTTTTTTTGAAAAACGCTCGATTAGAAAAGTTGTTCCAAGATCATAGCTTGATCTATCTAACCTTCCCTACAGTTTTAGCAACAGCACGTAGGGAGATCCGCCTGCAGACCGAACTTCCACACAAGTGGTCGAAAATCATCCATTAAAGCTTTTTTTTCTTTCTGTAATGTAAAAGCGGATTTACAGACATTTTTTATGTTGGATAAAATTCTTTCAGATTTTCTTGTGAATGAACCGTACGATTTTGTAGGATAGTTAATACCGGCCTTAACATGAATGGTAAACGTAATTCGCCATGGTAATATTTATAAAAATATGTGGTCAAACTTTAAAAACCAATGAAATTTTTTACTACAATTGAAAATAAACATATTGATTAAAAAATAAAATTCTATTATTTTATAATCAACCCAAATATAAATAAAAATTCCCCAAGAGTTTATTCTCTTCTCCCATATTTTTTGTGTCAAAATTCAATTGTAAATTTGGGAAAAAGCAGAAAACACTTCCCACATACATACAGGGAAACTTATAATTAAACATCTGGCATCACTTTAAATACATTTCCGCTAGTTCTAGTTTATTTGTTGTCTTTTCTTAAAAGTGAGTGGCTGTGATATTTTGTTGTGAAATTCTAAATGTAAATTAAAAGTGAAGATTAAAGTTTAATTGTGAAATTATTTAATAGATCTATGTCTTAACCATAGTGTGCGGATTTAAATATAATATATCTATAAAAAATTAATAAGTTAAGTGAAAAAACTATGTAAAAAATAAAGATGTATGTACCTATGTACCATGTCTTACATGCAAAGTTTTGTTGATAAATTTAAAGACAGCCTATTTTTATGAAAAAAGTACAATAGATAGAAACATTTGTTTATAAAAAGTAAAGTATAAAAAAAAGTATAAAGAAAATATTAAAGCGTTAGGAAACTGTTGACAATAATTGCCGGGAGTTCTTTTTGGGCAAGTCTTATACAATAACTAAATTATAGGTAGGTATGTAAATATCAGTGGGTGAGAATTTTTGCTATATTTATGTATACATATGTATGTATGTGTTTACTGAATTCTAATTGGAAACGCAGAATGGAAGTTTTTATAAATATCCTGGACACCTGTTGCAAAATTACTAGGTAAGTTTGTTTTTTTTTATTGATGGATAATATTTATGTATGAGCGCAGTTTAGTTTGTTTTTATTGTCTGAAACTAAAATATAATTGATACCTTAAAATATGCTATATTGAATTTAATATTAACTTAAAGCCAACAAAATGTGTAGTAGGGCCGCTAACTAGCTAGACTGAGTTGCCAATTACATTTGAATTGAATCAAAAAGCGGTCTTAAAATTTTATTCGTTTATGTTTATTACAGGTGGTTTTACACGATATGTATTTAGCAGTGTAGTTGTCAAATATCCTACTGCAAAATGCATACATGTAGTGTAAACGAAAAAAAGAAATTTGCTTTTGTAAATGTCAGATCGTATTAACAGTGCAAAATTGTTCAATTAGAGCATGTTCTATTTTGATCTGACAAACGAGCTAACGTCAGCGGTTTTGCAAGTCATTTGTTTGTGGCGGCTAATTATTTATGTATTTAGTCTGACTTCATACGGCTCAAGGCGAATTGACTAGAAGGTGAGGTCAACTCTACAACAACACTGCTTCCAGCGTTCCCATAATATTTGGAAGGAAAATCTTCTTTTGGCGAACAAAAAATCTTATTTTGAAGAAAAAAATCTTAAAATTTTCTATAAAGTAAAAATTATTAATTTTTTAAAAGAAACTACTTTTTATTATGGAAACTATTTACAATGAAATACGTAATTGCGATATTTATACAAAATTAGATTGTAGGCTTAAAATTGTTTTTTTAGTTATATTTTCCAAAAAAAATACATTTTAAAATATTTTACTTTATAATAAATAAGAACGTTAAAAAGTTCATCAATATAAAGAAGTTTCATCGAAAGTAATTATATTCTAATATTAGAGATGTATAGATTATGGGCAAAAAAAATTTTGGTTTGGGAGCCATGAAGCTCATACATCATATGCAATCTTAAGGGTTCTTAATTTAATATTATATATTTAGATACCGTTGTTATATCAAAGGCATTTTGAGAAAATCGCATTAAAAAAAGATATTGATTTTCCTAAATATATTCCGAATGGAATTTTTATTATAATAATGTTATACTTTTTAAAAGATATTCGCAAGTACTTTGCTTAGAAATTATCATAAACATGGAATGTAGAATTTTCAAACCTAAAGCTTCTTAACCCCAGGATTCTCGGTAACTTATTACAACTAAGTTCTTCTCTTGGTCCAGGCATACCACAATTAGAACAGCTAAAAACCCAATTAAATAAAAAGTAAATAAATATATTTTTTATTGATCGTATGCTTATTATGATTAGATTATACGAATTTATTATATAGTTTTATTATTTTATTTTACATGCAAGTTATCGAATATGTAGTCCTTAATTTAGCACATTGCTTTTTCGCATCTACCACACTTTTTATTCAAACTTGATTCATTCAATTCAGAACATATCATTTATAGAATTCACGGTTCTGTTTTTTCGATATTTTATACTATTTGAAAAACATTGCAAGAAAACAAGAATTTCGTCAGGCCAAGAGGGTAAATTCATAGAATTTCACACCACTAGTTTGCTCCAATCGAATCAATTAGTTTCATTCGATTCAGCACGTATCATTCGCAATTTGGTCTGGCCAGACCAAGACGGTAATCCTAGGGTTAAGTTCCATTAGTTTTAACTTTTGGTACTAAATACATAAACTTTTTTGTTCTTTACTAAATTTATCTTTATAAAAATACATTTTTTCTTTTCACAAATAATTTTTTTCAACAATATTCCCAAAATGAACAACCACGTATCTATGATGCTCTTTTAATGTTTTGTATACCCAGAAATAATAATGCATTTTAGTACAAAAGTGTGCAAAACCAATAGACAATAAGCTGATATAAAACCTAATTGTTTTAAAAATTTACTGTTAAAAAAAACCCGTAAAAAAAATTATGTATGTTGTACAAACTTAAAGTTAAAAATCTTCATTTCTAAAAATAAAAAATCTTAATTTGAGAAAAAAAATCTTCAAATCTTATTTTGTTCAAAAAATCTTAAAAAATTAGATAAAATCTTAATTCTGGCAACGCTGACTGCTTCTGTGGTCGGGTTTAGTCAATTCGCCTTAATACGGCTCATGTCTTAAAGGAAATCAAAAATTCATATAAATTACACCGACATCGGGCTTATGGTGTTACAACAGAGTTGCATACTGTATAAAAAATAGTTAAAATAATAACAAGATGTTTCATAACTGATACCAACGGCAAAAACTAATTTTTTACGAGTAGAGAGTTGATGACAAAAATTAAATGATTTAATTCATTCTTTCTTTGGATAGATTTTTGATTCGAAAACTAAAAACAACTTAGTAAATTTTGCTAATGTGACTATAACGCCATTAATTTGTTTTACTTTTCCCTTTGACTACTGTTGATAAATGGCATATATGGCGAATGTGCTTATAGCGCTTAATGGACTATAACGTTTGATACTTTATAATTAATTAACTTATAGCGGCAAAATAAACAGATAAAATGGACTATATCGCTAATGTGACTATAAGCGTAGTGACTATAAACGAAAAGTACTGTAAAACAATTCTTGATCCCGGCATTTAGCAATACTAGTAAACCGAGTTGGTCAAAACACACGGTTTGCGGTATTCAAAATACAAAATACTTGCTGGTCATGTATTTAAAATACAAAATACTTTCAGGTTATGTATATAAAATACAAAATACTTACACATCAGTATGTATTTAAAATACAAAATACTTCCATTTATTATACGTATGTATTTTAAATACAAAATACTTCCACGGCATGTACATGTACATATGTATTTAAAATACGAAATATGCCATTTTTATTCAAACCACAAAATACATAAGATAAAACTAATTAACAAAACAATTGTTTCCTTTCATAAATATCAGATTTTTGAATGTAGCATCAGACAAACAGTTTCTTGTTGGAGAATAAATAAAACCTGCTAAAGAAAATTATCTTTCTACAGGTCCTGATGAGCACAAACTTGTATTAAATTCTATGGATACTCTTTCTATATTTGGAAAGCTGTCAAGAGTAATAATGTCTTTGCTCTTGTCAATGAGGAAACTTTCAAATTCCAAATTATTTCCGGGGATAGTTTAAAAAACTTATCGAATCTTTTTCCAAGCTCTCTTTTAGTAGTAGTATAAAAACTAGGAGCTAAATGTCCTCAATTGTTTCCATTCAACCGATTTAATCTTGTTGTAACAGACTTTAAAGTTGGCAAAAAATTTTCGTAATAACAGTTGTTACCCTGAAGGTAATCTAAAACAGTTTTAAAACTTCAACGAATTCCTCTAAATATTCCAGTTCTATAGCCGCGAAAGGTCTCACCTTACTTAACTTACCAAATAATTCATTTAAACTATGGTTTTAAAATACAAAATACTCCCATTTTTTTCAGGTATTTAAAATACAAAATAAAAACTACTTCTATTAATTGTATGTATTTAAAATACAAAATAAAAACTACTTCTATTAATTGTATGTATTTAAAATACAAAATTCTTGCACGTCATGTATTTAAAACATAAAATACCACATACGTTTTTGTATTTTAAATTCGTATTTTAAATACATGTACATTAGGGTGTCCCAAAATTTTTTTTTGTCAGAGGCTCAAGCATAATTTGAAAGCTTATAGGTTCCAGTATTTTTGAATTTTTTTTTTAATTTGAAGGAAGAGGTTTAGAGGTCGCGCAAATCAAGTCTTTGTTAAAAACCTGGTTTTCGGCCTTTTTTCAAACTTGACTCATAACTTTGCCAATAACCACGTTCATTTAATTTTTTGACCGAATATTTCTAAAGAAAATTTCCCAAACTTTATTTCCATATGCAAAAACTTTAAGTTCCGGCAATATTTTTGTCCATTACGATTCCACATATCAAGTATTTTTGTAATTTTTTAACAAATTCTGTAAAAAACGGTTTATTACTTTTCAAATTTATATGAAAGTTATAAAAACTAGTGACGCGATTTTGAATACCGATAAGTTCTAAACAATTAAGGAAAACAAAAATGGAATTTTGTCCTAAAGTTTCCGAGTTACACTATTTTTAAAGTTTGTACCTTAATAATGGTGATACTTTTTTCGTTATAATTATTGTATATTTCCTTAAATTTTAATCGTTAGGTTTTAACTGTCATTTAATTCTGACATTTATTGATTTACACGCTGTCATTTCCACTTTCTATTTTATGATGAAAATTATCTATTCTTTGAAAATATGCATTTTCCGAAACCAGTTGCATTCTTATATAGAAAAATCAACAGTTGATGCCTTGCTTGAATTTAGTTCATTTATTTTAAGAATAAATATCAAATATTGGTACCTCTGCCAGTGCCCTCGATACGCTCCTCTCAATGATCTGAGCCTATTAAAGGAATTGGATAGTTATGAAATTATTAATAAAGCAGTTGCAAAAGCCTCGCTTTAACTTTTCTAGGTCATCAGTGGTACTTTACTCTTAAATTAGCTGCCCCAGCGTTTTTTGATTAACGTATCGACACCAAAACTTAGCACTTAATGACAAAAAAACTTGCAGATACTCGATGAAGCGATTATGAAGTAGCAAATGTAACTTTAACAGAAGAAAACTTTAGAAATAAAGAAATTCAACAATTCATTTCAAAAGCTGTCTAACTTTTTTTGAAGCATGCAATATTTCGATCGATTTTTTAAAAATAGATCCAGAGAATTGGAAAGCCAACAAGTCATTTCAAGAGGCAAAGAAAAAAGTTCAACAATTACAAGTAGTAAATGATGTGGCAGAACGAGGTGTGGCTTTGGATAATACTTATATTAATGTCACAACTTCTGAAACTGATTACCAGAATTTATTGCAAGGTATATAACTACATCGCAAGAACCGCAATAAATGATTTTTCACAGAGCAAAAGAAAAGTTCTTTTTTTTTTGTTGATTAGGTAAGATTGGTGAACTGGCAAACAGCTTATAATAACAAATACTGGGTATAAAGAAAAAAACGGTTATAACTCAGGAACGGTAAGAACAAATTTAAAAATTGTTTATTCATATTAATAATAATTAATTTGTCTTTCAAACTGCATCATTAGCTTTTTTCGTTTTTATTTAAACTTAAAAAGTTGTAAAGCGTTATTACAAAATTTTTTTAAAAACTTACGAAAAATTGTAATTAAGGGTATCTAAATGAGTAAACTCTTCACCAAAACGTATAATTTTTTCACACAGGAATAAAGCTTGGATATTTTTCTTTAAAACTGTTTCCTCAGCAGTGAAGAAACTCGTGGTATTAACCAAGTTATGAGTAAAGTTAAAAAAAGGCCGAAAACTCCGTTTTTTGATGAAAACTCCATTTGCGCGACCTCTGAACCTATTCCGAAAATTCTTAAAAAAAACCAAAAATACTTTACCCTATAAGCTTTTAAATTTTAACTGAGCACCTATGAAAATCAGAAAGAAAAAATTTTTTGGGACACCCTAATGTACATATCGAGCCTTTGCTGCAATAGAGTAATATCTTAATTTTGAATTTTCTTGCACTTTACAATTTAATTCTTCTCTCTGGAGTTAAGTATATAAAATATTTGTGTGAAATTTTTACACAATATGAAGAAACGATATGGCGATTTACTTCACATTATTAGCTTGTAGGCGGCCCTATGTTCCTCTGGGAAGTAAATAATTCAATACATTAGCTCAAATATTTAGTTTTTTGAGTTATTACTCTATTGCAGCAAAGGCTCGATATGCATTTAAAATACTGCCCTCAGCCCTGCTAGTAGAGTTGTATCTATAAATCTTAAAATTTAAATCAAAAAACTAATGAAAACAAAAAAATAAATAAATACATAATAAAATGATAAAAAGCATAATTAATTTACAATTATAATATTTATCACGTATGTATTCCGGTAGTTGTGTGTGAGTAGAAGTTTCCCTGCAAATAATAGGACCAGTCCAAACACGCGTGTAAAGAGTAGTCCACAAGGGACCAGGACTAGTCCAAAACTAACCCAAACGTATGGAAAAACCTGGTCTATTTAACATTACGATGTCCTAGGAGAGGACCATATAACCCACCTTTGGACCACTTTGGAGTAGTTTTAAAACTACTCCATTGTATACACAAGAGGATTAGTTTTGAAGTCGTTTAAAAACGAAAGCATGTCGTTAAAAAACGAAGACATGTCGTCTCACTACAAACACTTTTTAACAATGACATGGTCCATGCTTGCATTACTTTGGACCAGTCCATGGAGTAGTCTATTTTATCAAAATGGATCAGGTGGTCCAATTTTATTTGCAGGGTTACACCAGGAAATGATTCAGCGGTTCAGGTAAAATTCCAACCGCGGAAAGGTGTTTAGTGTTTGACCAACTAAATCTTTGCTCGTTTGACAGAATATCTTGCATTACATTGCTTTCAAAATAAGACAGTCTACCAACAAAGCTTTTCATCAACTCGAGACATAGAAGAAAGCGGTCATATTTTGGACTCTTCATAAATAAATTTATTTGAAAACCTCTTATCTTATCTTTAAATTCTTCGCTATGCACTTTCGTACAATATGCCGTTCGAAAATGTCCACCTTCCTTATCAAAGTATTTGAAATGCTGAACCATACTGGAAACGCATAAAGAAGAATTGGCCTTATACTTTCTTTATATAACAGAAATTAAGTATTTTTTGCAAGGATTTACTATTAAATAGTTTTGAAAAGGCAACTTTAACACGATTAGCTTTCTCTAAATTATAAACAACATGTTTATTAAACTTTTTTTGAAACAGAAAAGCCATCCTTTAACAAGAATTTAAACAATTTTTATTATTAAGAGTTAAGATTTTTTAAAACTTTTTATAAGATTGTTTGCACGAAATTAAGGTAGATTTTTGACTTAAGAAATATGAGCAAATTGGAGCTGATTTTTTCTTAAACCGGTATTTGCTATACATATTTCTCTATGTGTATTTTGTCAATCTACGTACATATTTATATCATTTACCAAGGAAAAACATTTCTATTAAACTAAACGATAAGAAATCCTTATTAAATACTTCTTTGTGTTTAACCATAAAAACATATTAGAAAACTATCATTAGAAATAGGAAAAGATATTTATCTTCATCCTCTCATACTAAATCTTCACCCTCCATTTAGCGGCTCGTGTTGCCAGCTAATAAAAATCATTGAATGGTATTAGAAACCGAAGTGTAACCAATGGAGGAATATAAAAATCCTTGTAAAACATGTGAATATTATAACTTATGGAAAATTCCTCAGGCTCTGTAATAAATACATACAACTTTTAAAAGTTCTCCCAGGAAAATATCCCAAAGCAAAACGCACAAAAAAAGAAAAGATATAAAAAACAATACTGCTGATAAAGATCTTTATCAAAATGACGAAGAGAAATGTTATGAAAATGCCAAGGCAAAATATGAGTTTGTCTTTCTTTACAAAGTTTCTTTCTTATCACAATCAATAAAACAAAAAGAAGCTTTTGTTTTATTACACTTGTTTTTGTCAAGTTGTTGTTATGATTATTATTATTATTGTTGTTGCTGATGTGGTAGATATTGTTTGCTGGTATGTTTGTATGGAGTTGGATGGTAATGACGCCAGTCAGCCTTTTCATTATCACACTCCCCTAGAAACCAACAGTCTGTCCTGAATTTGAAAGCGAGTGCTATAATCAGTGTAATACTTGCGAGAATTGTGTGTATAAGTGTGGTATTCTTGCTCCTTATCTAAAATACAATTTAAAAGAATTTTCAAACTCTCATTTGGAAAATAAAATGAAAATGTTTCAATTTATCATCGATGTTAAATTTTTATGACATCCTTTGTTTCTTCAATCGTCCTTTTTTTCTGTTGTTATTGATAGACATAAACATTATGAAATAAAATGGAAAAAAATCATAAAAAGGAATTCAGTTTTGTAGTTTTTGAAAATCATATTTTCATTAATGGAAATTTTTTTAATTTAATTTCAACCCTATTAAAGTCCTTTGTTGCCTCTAATTTTTGTTTTATATTCAAACAATTTATGTTTTTGAAAACAACCCCGAAACTTTTTTATAAATACTTTGAAAATTATTGCCCAAGTTCAAAAGTAGAAATAGTTTTAAACTTATCTTAGGATTATGTATTATTTAATTTATTAAAAAAAAGGTATAAAAAGTTGTTGGAAATATTTGTTTTTAAAAAAGTCAATTACAAAACGTTTATAAAAAAAGGGATTAAAGGAAAACAAAGAATGTTTATTCAAAACCATTAAAAAATGTTTCCGTTTTTGTTTATTCTTATTCACTTTTACGCCCAAAAATTAGTATTCTAAGGGGCACTAGAAAATTATTCTTAATTTTACACTATCTTGCTCTAAGATCGTTTGATACTTTTGTAACTTTAATTTTATATTGATGTTTGTTTGCTTAAAATCTGAAATATTTAACAATAATTTTGATATACCGGCTAAATTTAAAGAAAACACTCATGGTTGCCTCATTACGGCAAATGTACGTATTATCTAGGATATTCAATTAATCGTTGTTTTGTATTTGTAATTGATTAATCCCGCGAATAATTATTCGAGGTAAAAATTTAATCGAATAACAATCGAAAAATTAAATATTATTCGGTTAATCGAATAATATTAATTTTGTGTAGTTTGAAAAATTAAAAAAAAGACGAAAAATTATATTTATTATGGGCGTTCAAATCAAAATGCATATCGTGCACATCGTGATTTTTTCGGTCAATTTAGTCGTTCAAATGTGCATACAATCGGAAAAATCGCGCAAAAATTTGAGCAAACCGGGTCTGTAGGCTGTAGGAGTTGTTAAAACACCAGTGCATGCTCGTACAGCTTGTACTGCAGAAAATATTGCTGCTGTTCGCGATTGTGTGACTGACTAGCCGTCCACCTCAACTCGTCGTCGTGCCCAACAATTGCACCTCTCACGCTCGTCGTTGATGAACATTATGCATTAAGACTTCCATTTATACGCTTACAGAGTGCAATTAACTCAAGCTCTAAAGCCTCTTGACCATTCCAAACGTCGTCAAAGGTCAGAATGGTGGTAAGAAATGGCAACAGTGGATGATCAATTTTCGAAAAAAATCATCTTCAGTGATGATACAGTGATGTCACCTCAGTGGATTCATCAAAAGGCAAAACTGCCACATTTTGGCGAATGATAATCCAAGAGTGATGGTCGAAAAACCAATGCAACCACAAAGAGTGACTGTTTGGTTCGGTTTATGGGCTGTCGGCATCATCGGGTCGTATTTTTTCCAAAATGCGGCCGGTCAGGCAGCTACTGTAAATGGTTCTCGCTATCGTGAGATGATAACGAACTTTTAATAGCCCGAATTGGAAGATATGGATGTGGACGATATGTGGTTTTAACAGGACGGTTCCACTTGCCACAAAGCTAACGAAACAATGGCTCTTTTGCGCGGCAAATTCAATGGCCGTATTATCTCACATCGTGGCGATGTCAGCAGGCCGCCAAGATCATGTGATTTGACGCCGTTGGATTTTTTTTGGGGGGGTATTGAAAGAAAAGGTGTACGTAAGAAAAGGTGTAAGCCAGCAACAATTAAAGAGCTAAAAGATGAAATAATTCGGTACATTAACGGCATAGAACCTCAATAATGCCTCAGCGTCATCGAAAATTTGGATAATCTAATGGTAGTGTGCCGCCAAGGTCGCGGCGTCCATTAGGCCGATATTTTGTTCCATACATAAATGAACCATACCGATTTTATCATAGTAAAAAGAAATGACAAAAATTTCCTAAATAATTTGTGTTTTATTAAAAATCAACATCGGCCATTAAAATTTAACCACCCTTAAGAAAAGATATTTTCACTTATTGTTGACGTTTGAGGGATTTAAAATAAAGCGTTATAAAGCATATCCGATTTCTCTGTTCATTTCCTCGTCTTTTCTAAAAATCGGGAGTCTTCCATTCTTGAATCCCTTATCGATTTTTTAACAGTTTTAATAGTCTTGTTGAGGTTTGGTAGAAGGTTGTTTTTATTCGCCTGAAAAAAAATCATCTTCTTTATCTGAATAGTTGAAAAGTCCGACGCATTGGAAGTCACTAGCTTTGATTCCGGCGTGCAGTAAACTCGTGTTTGCTTTTCATCTGTTCTCAAAGAAAACTGAAATGATTGTGATTGTTGACGTCTAAACTGAAGGCAACGGTGTTTCCAGCCCTGGGGTCAACTAAGATTGAACTTATGGCGATGTCTTACTGAGAAAAATATGTTGCAGTATATACGTGTTACATTTTCTAATGTTACCTATAATCACTGGATGTGTTACATGATGTGCAATTTCAATAGAACACAATTACCTGCTTTTATTACCAACTATTACACTTTCATCATTAATGTACTTCATGAGCGATTTTTAAAGCTATTTGAGCGGTTTCTGCACGCTATTATGGCTTGGAAACAAATATTGACATCACTAATTTTTTATAAAACGATTATAAAATAAATAGAATTTTTTTTGATTTTAATGTGTAAAAATATTTATATTTTGTTTTAAAGCAATTTTTTTACAAAATTATGAGCGGTATGAATTATGACAAACAAAATAAAACATTGGTTATACAAATAAAGAATTAAGTACCAAAGTTGTAAAACAGGGCAGTTTGAACACCTCAAGTTAAAGTAAGGGTAAAATATGGAACATGTCTTGCATGTTTTTCATCAACATATTCACAAAAGAACTTGGGTTCGAGCCCAGATTGAGTCAAGAATGAAAAATTATCAATAAATTTTAATTGATTTTCATGTTGTAAAATTCCTTTCTTCATAAAAAATAATTTAATGAAAATTAAATTTAATGAACTTAAGCCTAATTAAAAAATATTAAAAATTTGGATTAAAAACCATAAATAGTTCAATAAAATAACCACAATACTAATAATTGTGAAAGCTAAGGCACGAGCTCTATGTTTGCATTTGTCCTTTTAGTTGTGCTGAAAAGGTCAACAAGAATAAGAAAGACAAAAAATGAAAAAACAAAAAATATGTACTTTGAACTTCAAGAAAAATTCTTGACAAAAGTACGAAAAAACAGAATTAAAGGAATAACATGTTAAAATAAATTAAAATAGATAATCATTCAAAGCAAATTTCGATCTACCAAAGGTTGAATACAATTTGGTTTAAGGATTGATGTTTGACTAATGACGTCAGCAGTCGACGATGTCTGCGAGTGTTAAACGGCAAGCCCTCTGAGGAGATTGAGTGGTTGCAATCGAAACATGTCAGGGTAACCTGTCCGTAAACACCTGGGTTCGAGCCCAGATTGAGTCAAGAATGAAAAATTATCAATAAATTTTAATTGATTTTCATGTTGTAAAATTCCTTTCTTCATAAAAAATAATTTAATGAAAATTAAATTTAATGAACTTAAGCCTAATTAAAAAATATTAAAAATTTGGATTAAAAACCATAAATAGTTCAATAAAATAACCACAATACTAATGAACTTGAAAATTTTTCCCAGAGTTGTATTTTTTGTACAAACGAACACAAAATTGTAGAACATGTAACATTAATGCAACATATTTCTCAGAAAAGAAATCGCCATTAGACATCTCGAGGCGCCACCGTCATCAAGAAGTACATTTTAAATTTGATCTATCTTTTTGTATGTACATATGTATGTACATATTTTCGATAACTTGTTTTCGCTTTAAATTAAACTTTCTAAGTCGAATCGTTTTTTAAGGCCATATTGGATGGACGGCTGTATTTTTAATCGCTTTTTAATAGTTAAATCGTTTCTTGTAATCTAATTTTATAAATTAACAAATTGCATTGTTTTTAAATCTGCATAATTTTTGTTATTAAATAAATGGTATAATGTTTTATAACGTTTGAAAAAGAGGAAAGTGTTTTTATCTGTGTACATTTTGATTGTCACTCCATAACTCGAGAACGGCTCGACCGATTGCCATACAATTTTTAGGGAAGGTACAGGGAGGAGTGATGATGGTTAGTTGATTTTGAAATCCAAAATCGGTCTATCTGGGGGCGGAGGGGCGTGGCAAAATCCATAACTTGAGAACGGCTTGACCGATTTGAACGATTTTTTCTTTAAAATGATCGCCATGGTCCAACTTAGGTTTTTGCGGAAAGAAAATTTTGCCCCGCCTACTTTTACGCCCACTTTTTTCAATTTACCTAAAATCAGAAAACGGCTCCATCGAGTTGACTAATTTTTCTTTCAAATGTTCGTAGTAATCAACTTTAACTTTTCATCGAAAGAAAAATTTACCACGCCTACTTTTACGCCCACTTTTTCTATTAAGCGCATTACTGGCGAACGGCTTGACCGATTTGAACGATTTTTTCTTTAAAACTATCGCTATGGTCTAACTAAGGTTTTGCGGAAAGAAAATGTTGCCCCGCCCACTTTTACGCCCACTTTTTTCGAATTACCTTAAATCAGAAAATTTAAGTTTTAATCGAAAGAAAAATTTATCACGCCTTCTTTTACGCCCACTTTTTCTATTAGGCGCATAAGTTGAGAACGGCTTGACCGATTTAAACGATTTTTTCTTTAAAATGATTACCATGGTTCAACTTAGGTTTTTACGGAAAGAAAAGTTTGCCCCGCACACTTTTTTCGATTTACCTGAAATCAAAAACCGGCTCCATCGATTTGACAAATTTTTCTTTTAAATGTTCGTATTACTCCATTTTACGTTTTCATCGAAAGAAAAATGTATCACGCCTATTTTTACGCCCACTTTTTCTATTAAGCGCATAACTTGAGAACGGCTTGACCGATTTGGATGATTTTTTCTTTAAAATCGTCTCTTAGGTTTTTACGGAAGGAAAATTTTAAAGACCGTAAATTTCGTTTAAAGCTAAAATTAAATCGTCTGGTAATAATGTTTGCTTAGGGCAAGCAACGCGGACCGGCTCAGCTAGTATGATTATAATTATAAGTGCTTTCTTTTTGTTTAAATATTTGTGCCTTTTTTACCTCTTGTTCTAGCCTTTATAATATCACCAAGTTGTTGGATACTTGGTTGATATTTCAGCCCTGAATCCCGAAGCCACCCTTTACACTCCATAAACCGAGAAACGCAATCTGCGTTTTTGTCTGGGAATACCAACAAGGTGTTTCTGTAGCTGTTGCCTAAATCCATCCCTAAATATACTCCCTAAATACGGTCCATACGACGTTCTTAGTGATATTTTCATCACATTGTGAAACAATTAAAGTTGCATGGTGTAAGGAAAACGATTGAAATTGATTTCAAACAAATAATTACAAAGGGCTTTCATTGAAGATTCGTTTCACCATCTGTTCTGTGCCTTATATGTAGTTTAAAAGGGATATTTGGACCATCTTATCATGTGTGGTTTATTTCTTTCTGCACCACTATTTGCATGATATCAAATATTTTTCTTATTTTGGTAACAAAAATTTGGTCACCGTATCTATACCAGACTTATCATGTGTATCTGCAAGGAGTAGATAAGCCTGCGGTGCACAGTTAAGTAAATTTACATAAATAATTATTTTCTATTAATAATACCTTGGCGATTTGTAGTGAAAATTCTTCCTTTTCGTTTTATAAAAATCGGTGTTCTTTTAGGGTAACGTTCCGCGAAAAAATCATCTTTAACGATAGGAACCATTTCCGGATAAATTGGTATGTTAACAAACAAAATTGTCGAATTTGGGACGATAAAATATGAAACTCAAGAGCGTCCATTGCATCCCTAAAATTCATCTTTAGGTGTGAATTTTATGCTTGCGGCGCCACAGAATGAGTTGACGCAGAATTATGAAATTTCGTACAGTAGTTACATTCGCCTTAGTCTGTGTTCATACGGCTCTTGTCTTATTGACATGATTGCTACTTTATAGGCGAGAGGGGCGAGGAGAAAAAAAACGAGTACATAGATGCATGTTCTGTCTTTACGTTTTGCTTTTTCATTTGTTGTTTAATTTTGTTATTGTTTTCAATATCAAAAAAGCACATGTCGTCAACATGACATGAATCATTTGAACGCCAATTCATGTTCAAAGAAGAAAAAGGAAGAATCTTGTCAATAAGACACGAGCCGTATGAACTCAGACTTAGTTAGGAAAATTAAAGTTTTGAAAATCGGATCGCTCATGTTCCAAAAAGTAAAAATTTTTGTATTTCATATATTATATAAAATAAAATTGTGTAAACTTATATGTAATAAAAAATTTTATCATTTTGCGAAGCACTAAAGGTACATTTAAAAAAATAAGCGCACAATTATGCGCTACGCAATTAGACATACAGAAATGCAGTAAAGTAAGTGAAAGAACTCTCAACAACTTTTATAAAAAAAATAACATTTCAAGTGCTACGGCATTCCCTTACTACGAAGCAGGTTTGTAAGGGAGAATAATAAAAAATAACTGTATCATAACATTCAGTGTGTAAATATGATCGTTACATCCAACAATATATATGTGCGCTGAATAATGCGCTGTATGTGCTTAAAATGTATTGCTTCAAAGTGGGAACTCGCCATATAAAATTCATGTCTTCCGTAAGCGCAATGGTAAGCGAAACTCTTATGTTTCTCCCTTACAAACCTGCTTCGTTGGAAGCTCCATTTTTTATTGGGATCATTAATGACTTAATTTTTCAGGTGTCTAAACTTTCATAGCATCCGTCACAATATATCGTGTTTAATCTGTTGACAAACAAATATTTCTCTAATCTGAGCATTTATGTAGATATAAAATCGCGCTTGCGGGTCCTCAATTAATGTAAGATTTCTCAAGTGGTTCGCAAAGCAATATACGCTGGCACCAACTGCACTTATAAACGAAGTGTCTTAGATGAATATAAATTACAATTTTCCTTCTTTTCTAAAGAATATAAAATGTTTTTTATTCCCTTTTCTTTTTAAAATATTGAAATTCCTACTTCGACTGCAATATAATCCCATAAATTTCCAATAGACCAGCAAACAAATTTAGTGATTGTAAATATACTCAATGTTCTAACGTCGCTCGCAAATTTAAATATTTTATGGTACATACATGTACATGTCCAAATGTCGTTAATTTTAAAAGTTCTCACAAAATTAAATGAACCAGAAACTCATACCAACCAACCAAATCAAATACCCCCTCTCCTCCCATCCAACAAATGATACTACATATTTATTCATAGCAATTGTATTTGACAAAAATATGAATTGTCATTAATCAACATGACTGGTAACAATAGAAAACTTCAATGTCAAGAGGATTTACCAAAAAATGAACAAAAAATTGATAGACGAAAGGGAAATGGTTGTGCGGTAAACATGCAGTCAGTCAGTCAGTCATCAAACAAAAAGTCAGTCACAATTTAAATTGGTAACAACAATTGACGTAAAACATTGAGTAGTGATTAATGACTATCAACATTTATACAAGAAAAAAGTCACATCTATCGAAGCAGTGCCAACTACTCAAATTTAACTTTGTTACCGGGCGGTGTGGGTTAAGGAGTGGACCTCCTAAAAGAACACCAAACACAACGGAAACTAGAGATTGTACAGACGATTGAGTTGCAACAATACGAAGAATTGAAAAAAAAAAAAAATTGAATGATTAAATTTGATGCTCTAAACCAGCAATGAAAACAAAGATCTACAAAGCTATTGAAACTTGATATAGAACAAACAAACGCGTAGCAAATAGAAAACTTTTGAAAAACAGCTGGGTTCACAAATATATTTAGGAATTACGGCTGGAATGCTAATTGTTGGTATGTTATTCGATAAAACAAGTTAAATATGCTTTAAAATAAGAATTCAATTTAGGTTAAAATAAATCCAAGCAATAATGAAATTCTTACTTTTCTCTTTATTTTATTTCTCTTCTCACCCCTTTTGACAGTTTTTTTTCTTAAGCGTTTAGCTAAGTTGTCATAAATACGTACTTCATACTTTGCTTTGACAAAATTCCTTATACTCTTGTAACTGCTATTAATTAAATAAATTAGTGAAATTTCTTTTAGTTATTCCTTTTTACCCTTCTCTTACCCCTTTCTCCTTTCTTGTCTTCCTCGCCGTTGTGATTTAATTACAAAACTCATATTTGTCATTTGAATTTCCACAGAAGGAAAAACACCACATACTTCATTTACAAGAGCAACAAAACATTTTCATGTAAACGGTGGCAATTAGCAACTTGAGTATTTTTTAGGTGGAATGCTTTTGATAAATCTGCTTTTCCTTCTAAAAGCGGCTTGTCGTTATTCAAGTTGCTGCTGTTGTTGTTGTTGGTATGCTGGATACTTTAGTGTAATACGATTCCTTTGTAATGCGACACAAATCCTTGAGCTGTTGGAACAAGAAATCCTTGTAGAGCTCAACTGTTTGACACATGAGAGAGAGAGAGAGAGTGAGTGATATACTTTACAATTGTCTTTTGAAGTGGTTTCTTCAAATAATTTCATAAAAGTTTTGAATTTATAATATTTTAAATATTCGGATAAAAGTTTAAAATGATGCTTAGCAAAATCATTGTAGCAAATGAGAAGGATTTTAAATTTCAGTTTTAAAGTGGAGAAGGGATTAAATTATACGTTAATTTTTATTAAATTTTGTTTTAAAGTTTTATGTACACATAAATAAATAAAAATTAATTTCAGTTAATAAATTTGTGATATTAATTAAAAAATTAATTAAATTTTTACCAGTAAACAAATTAATAGTATCAAATAACACTCCGTTCATCTATTTCCGAATATAGACTTCATTCGTTTAATTTACATTTAAAACAAAAACAAATTATGAATTATTGTTTTTGCTGATATTTTTCGCTTAATTCACGCGATAAATTTTTTTAATTTGTCAACACTACACACAAAGCAACACATGCTGCTCGCTTATGCCGACATCGAACATTGCGAGCAGTAACTGCAACCTTTGATAAAGTCGAAAAGGAATTTATAGAAGCTTTAGTTAGCGAAGCCGGTTTTTGTTATACCATAGAGGAGAAAATCCTCGGCCCCGGCCGAAGGCCTGCTGTGCAGAGAAGCTCTAGTTAGCGAAGCCGGTACTTGTTGTATCAAAGAGGAGAAAATCCTTGCGCCCGGCCCAAGGCCGGCTATGCTTTCGAGTTTGTAAGCTATGCTTTCAAGTTTGTCCACGGACACTATGACACTGGACGTTATGACATGCCACCTTTTTGCAATATGTCCCGTTATTTTTATAAATAACATTTAGGAATTCGACGTATAGTAATAATGAATGATTTAGAGAAATATTATGTAAGATTTTGACGAAATTTTATTATTTTATTATTTATTATTTTATTTATTAAATTTCAGTAACCCAGCCTATTGGCCATAATCGGCTTACAAAATTCTACTTTATAATAGAAAACAAATTTTAAAAAAGTACATACAACAAAAAAATTAATTATAAATTATAGTAAAAAAAAAAATTTTAAATAATAGAAATAACATTTAACTAGATGACCCGTGCGAATAAATAATTAATAGAAATTTTAGTAACTTCAATACATTTTAAAATATAATTTTTATCAATGAAAATATTAATTTTTCAATTTCTAATTATTTTTCGTCATTAGTGTTAGAAATAAGCTTTTAAATGAGATATCATTCATTAAATTTGATGCGGTGGTATGGGAGATATTTGCAACCGACCAAAAAAAGTGCTTTAGAAATAATATATATGATAATAAATTCTTAACTAAAAGGTCAATCAAATTGCACAAAAATTAAAAGCAAAACAAAAGTCATACTTTGTATACCTTAGGGATCTTACTTACGGGTTTCATTAATCAGATAGGAACAGCATTTACTTTAAAGAGACAATGCAGAAAACTCACGATATAGTTTAACCTTAAAAACATCAGGGGAGACATTTAATACCCTCAAAGAGCCTGGCAACTTATTATATAACCGAGCCACTCTAACACAAAATGAACGCTCCAAAACTGAAGTTAATCTTGGTATTACCAACTGCTTATTTCTGTTAGATCTACCAAATTCAAACAAATCAACCAAATATTTAGGCGTCAGCAACTTATATGACTTGTAAAAATGCAATAACGTCCTAAATTTAACTAAATCCTCAAATGAAAAACCAAGAAATCGTACAACATACGAAGAAACATGCCGCTATAATCTAAGAGAAAACAAATATCTTATTACCCTATTGAACACCAGCCTTATCCTTTTCAAAACATATCCCCACGTTCCCGAGTACACTTCCAAGGCATAAAGAAATAATGGCATAATAAGGCTATGAACAATCCGCCTTTTAACAAAAAAAAAGGCAACATTAAATCCAAACTATACAACTTACGCAAAGAAAAGTTAACCCTAGAAACTATAGTATTCACATTTTAAAAATGAAAAATGGCCTGGAAAAATCGGGCTATTTTTCATATAATATTTTTAATATGAAAAATCACCAAATTTAAAAAACGAAAAATCACCCAATAATAACGAAAAATAGCCCAAAAATTTTCACTTTTCATATGAATTCAGGCCCAATTTTACATGGAATTTTTTTGGGCCATTTTTCTTTGGGCGATATTTCCTACAGCCGTTTAATATATGCACCCAGAAAAAACACAAAAAAACCATTTAAAAAAAAATGTTGACCATATTATGTTTAATTTAACCAAATCATTGTCAACGACAACCATATTATGGTAAAATAAGTTCCTTTAAAATAGTTTTGTTGGTTGTGACCATAATTAAACATGTTTTTCTCTGCGTGTATGTAGATTTTTTTGTATTTAACATCTTTAGTAATTATGGACCTTATGACATTTTTAAAAATGACATAATGTCAATTTGCAAAGTGTTTTAATGCCCACGGACGTTATGACATTTTCAAAAGTGTCACAGTGTCCATGGACATTACGACACTGGACTTTATGACATGCCACCTTGCAAAAAGCTATATTCATTTTTGAGTAATTGATTATAACTATGCAGTGATTCATTAATATTTAACTATATAGTGCACAAAAATTCGTTTTTTATTTTTGGGTCATTTTTCATTTTTATTTTGGGCCCTTTTTCGTTTCTTTTGGGCAAAATTTCATATATAACTTTTTGGGTCATTTTTCATGTTCTTTTGGGGGATTCTTCATTTGGGCGATTTTTCATTTTCTTTTTTGGGCCATTTTTCTTTGGGCGATATTTCCTACAGCCCACAAAGCAACACATGCTGCTCGCATATGCCGACATCGAACATTGCGAGCAGTAACTGCAACCTTTGATAAAGTCGAAGAGGAATCTACCAAAGTAGCCCTGGCAGTATTCGGAGATAAAACCAAGTTAATGGTTTCTAACACCAAGACTTCCAGCAGACTCGGGCGAACAGTGGAAGTTGAAAACCACAACTTTGAGATAGTCAATGACTTTATCTATCTCGCCACCACCATAAACAAAACAAACCACACCAGTGTTGAGATAAAATGAAGAATAATCCTGGCTAATAAATGCTACTTCAGACTAAGCAAGAAATTAAGTAACAAAACCAACTATCGATAGACAAAAATCACCCTCTATAAGACACTGATACTACCCGTGCTGTTATATCTTTCCGAAGCATGGCGAAAGCAGACGTGGCAGTTCTTGGAGTATTCGAGAGAAAAATTCTTTTAAAAATCTATGGACCAATCTGCGTTGACGGAGAATATCGTTGTCATATAAACCAAACGCTGTACGAACTATATGCCAACATCGGCGTAGTTAAGCGTATTGAATTGCTGTGATTACGGTGCCTAGGTCATGTTTTGGGAATAAACGAAGATAATCCAGCTAAAAGGTCAGTTGAATACGAACCTAGTGACGGTTCACACAATAGGGGAAGACCAAAACTCCGTTGGAAAGATCAGGAGCTTCATTCTGGCAGTAATCGAATACTTCTTCGATTATAAAGAATTTTTATTTATAATTCTTTCAGTCTGTACGAAAAAAAACCGCCATTATTTTTTCAGTGTTGTAAAGCATTTATTACAATTTTCACAACACTGAAAAAATTATTTCGATTGGTTTTACATCGAATGAAGGAATTATAAATAAAAATTGCTTTCGAATTGAAAAATAGTTCGATCAGGACTGCCAGAATTAGCCCCCAGATGAAGGAAGACATGTCGAAACTTGGTGTCACATATTGAAAAAGATGCGCAGAAGATCGAAGCTCTTAGAAATCTTGTATACGTTCGGTTGCAGGAATCAATGTTCTGTAATAGCCGATTAAGATTAAGATAAACTTACTTATCTCAATGAAAGGAGAAAAATATTTTGTAAAATAAAATACCAAAAATAGGTACGATTTTCATCTCACGCTCCAATTTCATAAGTTACGAATGTGATGTAATTTTTATTTATATGTTAATTGGTTTCAAAATGTCACAAAAATGTTGCAAAATACAGGTTTTACGCGTTTTCTCCCCAAAAGGTCAGAATTTCAAAAAAGTACCAGACACCTGACCGCTTATCTTTTTAAATGAACAACGAAGCTCAAAATTTTCAATTGCAACTTCTGGATGCTTCCAATTATGGTATTATTTTATAAGGCCGTCGATTTCAAAATGAAATGAATTAGATTTTTTGTAAGTCCATATATGCAAATTTGTTTAGATCATATTCATGAAAAGCTAATAGAAATAATGGTTATTTGTGTACTGTGTATTGGTGATATTAAATTTTTATAAACTACAACTACAAAATATTATTGCCGAGAAATAGTAACTTAGATTCAACATGCAAACTGCTGCGCGAACAATTGCTGGGCAGGAATTTCAGTGTGAGCACAGGAGTACGTCAAGTTTGTGTACTGTCTCCGCTGCTGTTCAACACGGTACTCGACAATAAATGTGAGAAGACGCATCACATGGGGAATGTATAGACGTATGTCTGCTCACTCATAATTTTTCGGATGTGGCACATTGGACAGACCAAAGCTCTACGCCTAAACGTCACTTACACCTCGATGTTCAAAATAGACAATCTCGAGCTTAAGGGCGTGCACTACTTCACGTTTTTGGGCAGCATCATATCCATCACAGGTGGTTTACGTGAGGATATTGCAAAGCTCATCAAAAAGGCAAATCAGGCTTTCGGGGCCCTCAAGAAGTTGTGGAGATCTTCACTTAGCCACTTAAAAACCAAATTCTGCCTTTTTTCCTCAAACGTCAGATTCGTACTTCATTAAGGTTCTGAGTCATGGAAATCCCCGGCGAACGATCTACATGTCCTACAGGTGTTCATAAACCTGTTTCTACGAAAGATAATAGGGATTTTTTGACCAAACATGATCTCAAACGCTGAATTATGGGCAAAAACAGACTAGGCTCAAATTCGTGTTCAAAAAGCAGAAAATGGAAGTGGATCGGCCATAGAGACCAATTGAAGATGTGGCGAAAATGGCAATATTGTGGAATCCCCAAGACAGTAGAAGAAGGGTAGACACGCTAATATCTGGCTCAGTAGGATTGACCTGGTCGGAAGTGATGTTGAAGGAGTAAGATAGGTCAAACAGGATAAACTTTGTTGCGGACCTCTGTTCCACACTAAAATTACAGGAATAAATAAATATATATATAATAGAAACTAAGATCTTCAGCCCGGTGTAATGAAATAATCCATAGTCTCTGGCGAGAATCGAGCCCGCAACCTTCGAACGGATAGATTAGCTCACTACCAACTGGCTTACCTGGGCACTCCGGTGGTTTTTGTTTTTACATAACCTCTTATTCCCCATGTGTATGTAGAGAGCTATTTTAACCCTTTCAGCCCCACTGTTGCCTATAGGCAACATTGCAATCAAACGCCTATAACTCCCGAAAATTTAATTTTTTCTTAAAACGGGTTTCTGTTCTTAGTAAATATGCATCTTAGGAATGTGTGTGTAGAATTAAATACAATAAGCTTTGGTGGTGTTCATTTGCGAACTGTTTGTTTAAGCGGCCACACGTATTACAAATTATTTGAAAAAAGTGTGTTTTTAAAAAAACTAAAGAAATTGATATTAAAAAAAATAATTGTGTAAAAAATGCAATTTGCTATTTAAAACAGGTTAATTAATGATATTAAGCAACAAACACACAAAAAAATTGTAGCTTTGTCCTCAGTATTTTTTTAAAAACCATGTTGCCTATAGGCAACATTGGTCCATTATGTTCATAATTTACATAAGAACATTTTGTTCACTAAAAATGAGTGCAAGGGTTTGGCAAAGTGAAAAATTGAAAAAAATTATTAATTTGAAGAATGTGAAGATGAAGACATCGAAAATGATGCATGAAGTAGACTTCACACCCTCAACCAGAGACTGATATGGTCTATTGTGACGCCTTAGTTAGTGAAAGAATAGGAGAAGTAAAGAGTGGAAACACAGGAAAAGAGGAAGTAGTGGAAGATGAAAAATCGGACTGCACAATCCAACAACAACCCTACTAAACAGAAAACTGCCTTATATGTGCCCAGTGCCCAGTCTTCAGCCGCGCAGACAGGTCATTCCCATTACAAATCAGATTCTCGAGCCCGCACCTCGAGACATCTCCTAGGTTAGGTTAGGTTAGGTTAGGTTCCATGGGCAGCCATCAAAAGACAGCTCACTTGGGTCCTTCAGTGGTCCCTTTGTGATACCCGGCGCCAATGCCCATCCCCTAGATCAGTCACTCAGATGGCGTCACTGCAGGTTCCAACCACTTCGTCTTCCTAATGAAGAGAAGGAGCGTTTTAAGTTCTGTCATGGACAGATCCCCCAGACAGGAAAACACCGGTTCCCCAAGGTATTTTTCCCTGATGCCCCGCAATCCAGGGCAATGACAAAGGAAGTGAAGAACAGTCTCCTCTTCCTCCTCGTTCTGACAACTCCTACAGTAGTCATTAAATTCCTGACCCATCCTCGCAGCATGAGTCCCCACCGGCCAGTGTCCAGTTAAAACCGATATCACCGTCCTAATCTGGTTCCTGTTGAAACCAAGTAGAGAGCTAGTTCTCCGTTCATCATATCCAGGCCAAAGGATCCTGGATATCAAGCAGGTGGACTCACAGGTCCACCGCATCTGCGCAACTCTGTACGACTCGCGCCTGATGAGTAATTTACAGTGAGCCATTGGAAGACCAACAAATTGATCGATGAATGCGTCATCCATGCGACCACCTTGTCTGGCCAGCCCATCTGCCATTAGATTACCCGGGCACTCCGAGTGACCCGGTATCCATATAAGCGTTACCCTTGAATGTTTCGCAATCTCATTCAAAGACATCCGACATTCTACAGTTAACCTAGATGTCGTGTAGACACCCGCTAGGGAGGCAAGGGCAGCCTTGCTGTCAGTAAATATACGTATATCCCCCGATATGCGATGATACCTCAGCCAGTTTGCCGCCCGCCTTATAGCCGAGATTTCCGCCTGCAGGACACTGCATCCGTCCGGCAGACGAAAGGAAACCTTCACATCCAGTTCCTCTATGAAGAAACCTCCGCCAACTCTCTCACCCTTCCTTGAACCATCAGTATAAACCCCTAGGGTAGGTTCCCGGAAGGAATCCGACAGCACGTTGCCATGCGAAACATCTCCTAATTCGCGCTTCCCAGCCACCTCAGCCTGCTGATCTGTAGCCTGGGAAAGTGGCACAGAAAGTGCTCAACTGTCTCCAACTTCTCTGGGTCCTCCCATTCCCACCGCCATCCTGCCTATCATACAGTGGCTTGTGAAAATAGCTATCATGGTCCTGACGCAGGCCCTACTCTTGCCCAGCAGTGCGTCTGAATTTGACCTACTTAGCACCGGCCACAGCGTGCGCGATACCCGTCAGTCTATTCGGGCCTCTACGCCCGGTTAGTACCGCTCAGCTCCCATTCCCTTATTCTTCCAAAGTATAATCACATTGGATGCCTGACCGCCTGCAAACTGTCAGGACCCTCCATTTCCGAGCCTAGTCTCACCAACTCATCAGCTATCTCGTTGCCGGAGATGTTGCAGTGACCCATATTAACCAGCTCTATCATCACTAGATTCTCCATCATCACCACCCGACAGCGCAAGCTGTAGCAGAACCCGTAAAAAATTAAATATATGACAAAACTATTCTCTGGGTTGAATAGGGATCAAAAGGACGATGCAGGATATGTCACACAGGCTTTCCACGTTCGAAGTGCAGGAATGAAGAGTTTATTTATGCTGTAATCCACAAAAGAATTGCAATATATAAATTATCAAATATCTTCAACATGTGTTAAAAGTTTACACAGAACTGCCCAATGTTGCCTATAGGCAACATCTTATATATCCTTAACCAGGATAGGTAGAACTTTAAATTTTATTTTATTTCATTTCTAGGCAAAAACGAGCTTAACCATCTTAAAAAAATTTTTTTGAACGGTTAAAAAAAATTCGGGGATGAAAGGGCCAAGAATATTGCACCTTTTGATGTTATATTATGCGGAGAAATCAGTTGCAGTCAATACTTGGCAGAGTTTTAAGTGCAAAAGATCTCTTTAGATCGCGACTGAATAGATATTTTATCCAGTACTACGGGAGTCAGAAACCTTCGTAAGCACGGTCCCGGACTGACTGTTGGTTAGGCCCCTTCGGCAGGAATCACGTGGTGGTTTCAAATCAAAGTCGAGGGAACATTTTCCACTATATAAATAACTTATAAATTTAGAACAACTAGAGTAAAAATATTTGCAAACGTATAAATAATTCTACCGTGATGCTTTATCTATCTACTAAATAGGATGTGAATGTAATATCATTCTTAAAGGGGAGGGGGGACTTATATTAAGCTTGAAAAGGGAGGGGGGACTTATATTAAGCTTGTAATATTATATTATAAAAGAGTGTAAAAAACTTATAAAATATTTTACAAGAATATTCTTAAACTTTTATAAAGTGCAAATCATTTGGGACTCTCCCCATCTTAAAAAAGGTCGATAGAGTTCATCAACTCAAAACATCTTATTTAGTCCTTTGTTGTGTTGATGTGCTGGTATTTTTTTATTTGTCATTAGAAAAGGAGTGGCCAAGTTTTAAATGTCAACACCCATTTTCACAGAAACTCGCGTTGGACCAACGATAAAATGAACAAAACGAAAAGAAAACAATATTAAACGTGCGATAAAACTAAAGGAGAGTCAGAAGAGCAGCATCTTCGGCGCAATAACATTTACGAGTATTTGAAATAGTTGAGGACAAAAAACTTTTCGAAATTTATTTTTATTTTATACATTTAGTAAATGTAGTTTAGTGCAACTTAACTTATCAGATACAGACGTAACCAAAACTTCTATTTGTAACTGACACAAACAGATGAATTTAACAAATATGACAATTTGTTTCACTCAAGTTTAAAATTCCATAATTAATTACTGCAACACTAAAGATGGCATACTAATTTTAAAAGATGTGTATTTTTGGAATGGAATAAAATCACAATTCCAAAAGAATAAATTTCAAAACTTTCACTAATTGCTGTGAATTAAATGAAGTCTGTTATCTCGTTTTTGTTTTTGTTAAGCGAGATAAATGCTTTTGTATTTCTATTCGTAAATGTCGGTAAAAAGCTATGGAGAGAAAACTTTTACTCCATGGTAATTATTCTCGCATTTGTATTGCTCTAAAGTAAAAAAGAATGACTTAAATGCAACATTTTAACATTCGTGGCTGCTGTTCATATTTGTAACTGTCAGTTTTTGGTAACATTTTGTTAAACACCCATCCCCATCACCCAGTTGTGGCAACACATTTGCCATGTTCTCAAAGTTTTTCCAGTGTTTGGGTTGTTGTTTTTATTTTGTTAAACTTTCTCTAATCGTGGTTAATCTCAAAACAAACGTTTGGCAATTTATTTTCTATGTCTAAAAGACCCCCAGCCTTTGTTCTGCTTTAAGTTCGTCTTTTTGTTTAGTGCAAAGTTCCCCTTCCCTCTTTGGGCTAAATGTAGCATTTCTATCTCCGTTCTATTTTAGTATCTTAGAGTTAACTAATGACTTAATTTTTATCAGCCGTAGGGGTTTTTATTAACCGTGTTCGAAGTTTGTTTTTGTTTCGTAGTAAATTGTTGTTATTTTTTTCATTTTGGCAATTTTCCCGCATATAACAGTTTTTTGATGAGTTTTTATTTGTTTTTCTTTCTTTTCTTCAGGGCTGTTCAAGAGTTTAAAGCGTGGGAGGATTGAAAAAGCTTTAATGAGTGGAACTTAACCGAATTCATGTATCCGGTGACGGCGACACTACAACAAGTACAAAAATAAAACACAACATTGTATTTTTATTGTTGCTTTGTAATCCCGCGGCTACTTTCCTTTATAGAACCTGACTCTGTTTTATAGCAAGGAAAGACTAACAAACAGCATGACTAGCAAATTATCGTTCTAGTGTTCTTGCCATGTATTTGAGTTCTACAAACAAATGATACTTTTTCGTTCCACGGGTGAATAACTCGGGATCTTCTTTGCATCAAATATTAACAGCTATACAATTTGTTTCTTTTCATACCGAAATAGCGCGGCGGCAACGCTTGGCAATTAGAAAATCCGATTTTTGCAGCGATTTTATGGTGATGATGGGCGCTATTGTTAATAAATAATGCAAATTAAGTTTTTTTAAGTCAATCTAGCGGTTTTATCTCATTTTTTATTTCCATTATGTGGATTTTATTAAACAAGAAAGTTAACACTACTGTTCGTGACACATCTTTGATGCTCTTGTTTAGGTATAGCTTATCAGCCATCTAAAGAAAATAAGCGTAACAAAAAAATAAAATTTGAAAGCGATTAAAATTTCGAAATCACGCACGATTTCTCACGCTCTTTCTAAGGCTTTCTTAAGATTGTTTAGCATTTTGTAAATAAATACGCAAAATTTTAAGTGTAACAACATTTTAACATAATTTTTAATTAACCTCCCTACATTGACTGCATGGAAAATTTGTAGCTGGAACAGGAAACTTAATCGTTTTGCAATCTATAAATAAAATGCGTTTAAATACAACAATTATTTAATTCCAGACAATTGTTATCCGACATCTCTTTGTAAGTAAAACGTTCATTTGTAAAAGTTGTTTGAAAGTTAATTGACATTATGAAACAATGTTATGGCAACAGCTGGAGGAACAACATCGCCTTTCCCTCCACAAATACACAAAATTAACTTCATGTAATTTGGTAGTTCTACATTGAATCTTAAATGTTGTTATTGTAACAGAAACAACAACAATATTGACAGATATAAGCAAATCGATCATTGTCATTATTCTTCGATTGTTTCATTTATACCAAAAAAAAACATACAATACCGAAAACAAATAAATATTTCTTCGAAGGGTCTTTTGTTTTATCCCTTTTTTTTGCTCTTATTTTCGCCTTAAAGGACGATGTCTTGTGTGGGTGTATTTAATTCGGTTTGTTGGCAATTTAGTTGATTAATTTGTATGAAGGCTGGCCTTTGGATTTTGTTTTGTTTATTTCAACAAATTTTTCTTAAATTCAATACAGTGCTAATGTCGTGTTTGTTTGGCTGCTAGACCAGATTGTATTTAACATTCATGCAACATTACTGTCATTTTCGGGCCAGACGGACATTGTGTTGATTGTTTGTAATTAATCGTATTATAACATTAGCAGCTCCGGCTCTGTCTGTGTTGGTAGTGGTGGTGGTGCGATGGCGGTCTGCTGCTTTTGACAGTGATTAGGTGTATAGAGCGCTAAGCTATTTATTTAAACATTTACATGTAAGTACGAGCTTTAATGTATTCTATTCATGTCATTTAAACAATTTGTAAAGCTTTTTATGTACTCATGTCTCCCCTAATACCCATATATTTCAGTTACATATATGAAGGCTTTTTTTCAAATGGAAGATGAAAGGATATTTTGACCAAAGGAAAGATATTTTTAAGTTAACTTGAATTTAGGAAATCAAAATTTTTTAATCAGTATGATGGTAGATAAGAAACCAGTAAGTGTAGAATCGGTATTTTTCAGGTTCAGTTTAAAATAATCACTAATTAAAAAGTGTGTCCCGAATGCAAGGAAATGGAAGAATAATTTCATTATCAATAAAACATTTTTTATGTCTAATATGGTTCCATTAACAGCTTCTCTCCTGAATGGCAAAAACTTAATTTTCGGTGACATCTTTTTAAAGTCTAACATCTTAAGGAAAAAAGTCACAGTTCACATTAGTTAATCAATACTTTAAGCCCAGCAAAAGTGTATGGGCTTAATGTATTGTTTAAATAATGTGAAATTTAACTTTTTATTGTATAAGTTGGAAGACTCTAAACGTTCGATTAGTGGTCCAAAAAGTAATGTGTAACAATTTTAATTCCGCTTAAGTTAAGAAGTTGAATGATTTAAGATCATCTTGTCATTACTAATTGCTCCAAAGATTTCTTTAAGTCTTTTAATGTTGGTTGTACAAAAAAGTATTTGCTTCTTAATAGCCGATGGCTTTCCTTCTTAATAACCGATGGCTTTAACAATGACAGAAATAAGTTTTTTAATAAGAACTAAAGATATCAGCCAACCGGTTAATTTTGTAAAGGAGTGAAGTAGAGTGACTGGTTTTGTCTTAAGGGGTCATCTGACCAAATGTCCGAATGCCGGACAATCACAGAGGAGTTATTCTGTTGACTCCTCTTCTTCTACGTCATCGCAACTTCTAAAAACATCATTGTCAAATGGGAGTCGTAGCCTCTGGACGTGTTTCCCAATAGGCCAGTTATAACCACAATTAAGTTTGCTAAGTGTAAGTCTGGTCCCGATTGAGCTGGGTTCCTCGAAGTAGTTTTATCGAACCGCCTTTAACTAGCGATGTAATGGAATTTGTATGCGTAAGCTGATGATTCCAGTTGGTGCCTGCATGCGCCAAAGTTGCAGCAAATAAGTATCCATTTGTACCCCTCTTTCCACGAATCCACTTAAGGATAACCATTGCATGTCTCGCTATCTCCTCTAGAGATATCCGGCAATCTTGAACAATTCTCGATGTGATGAACACTTTCTTCAAAGATCTTATGGCCGCTCTACAACCGGTAATAATGTGGATTTCCCTGCCAGATATTTTATACAATACTAAATGTAAGACGCGGATATGTAGATGGCCATTATGTCGGCCTAAATGCCACTACAATTATCTGATAGAGTTATTTTTCGGAATGTTTTAGAACCGTCAGTGTATACCTCTACCGCAGCTTCGAGAATCCGTAGGTCATTCTGGTAAACTGTATTATCCATATTGCTTACAGTGCAGCCAGGTTCAGAGATTGGTTAAGGTGGTCTATAATCAATATCTGCATTTCAATTTAATTCATGTAGAATGCTAGCACATCCAATGTTGTAATCTGTCCATGCCCCACGGGCTCTTACCATTCTCATTATATGTTTGAACTTGGATTGATGATTTCTCCCCTTAATGGCTAACTACTAAACAACTACACCATAGAATATAATGGCTATGATGATACATTCATATAACCAGTAAACATTCTTGGGGTTTATTTCCCAGTTAAAGCCGATGGCCCTTTTACAGCAATGTAGTGCAGTGGTCGCCTTAGTGGTTCTGGATATAAAGTTAAGTTTCTAGTTCAGTTTGCTGTCAAATATAAGTTCAAGATATTTGGCACATAAACATAAACATAAACCGCCGTTCAGGAAATACTCTGTCGTAATTTCATGTCAAAAAGCCGTTACGCCGGCCTTATGAAAAGTAAATCTATAACGGCTGTCCAAAGTATAAATTGGAATGCTTAAAGTAAGGCTAGCGAGGAAAATTAGCACTCAAGCTATATCTTTATTACGTTTAAGTATTTTGTTTAATAACTGAGCAAAAGAAACGTAGAACTTCAGCCCATTGTAGGGAAACAGACCAGTGTTTCTGGTGGGAATCGAAGCCGCAACCCCCGCGCTGATAGACAAGCTCAGTACCAACTAGCCTACCGGGGCACCCTACGTTTAAGTAATACTCTTTTTTGGTGGAATTTGATAGCGTGAATATAATCTGCTGCAACTGATCAAACTATTAAATAAGAGATCTGAAGACCAGCATATCCCAAATGGGATCCGCAAACACGCTTAATTTAAAAGGAAGAAAAAAAGAACATCTTGCTGTGACGTAGAATGCATTAAATTTTTAAGCAATTTACTTTCAAGATGTCATCAAGAAAACAATTTATAAAGACAAACTTGTAATCAGCTGTTAAATTGAATGTTAAATTGCCAAACAATTGGCAAGGTAAAACTGAAAGCAATTTAAATAGAGTGAGTGTGTTAGTTAAGAAAGTGAGAGTGTATTGCAAATTGAAAGGCAAAACTTGATCCTGTGGCTCCCAAGTTATGACAACAATTGATCCGTTTTAATAGCGAAATTTACTAAAACCTTCAAAAAACTTTACCAAAAACCCAAATATAACTTTCCGTTATGACTACGGACGACCTTAAGATTTTGTTCTTGGGGCCTTACAGATCCTGATTCTTTTTCTGGTATTGCACTTTCTATCGAATGCAGAGAATGACCTTTTTAATTAGGAAAATCGTGTATCGTTTAAGGGTACTTTACACTATTACACAAGTCTTACGTGTTTGGAGGAAAATACAACCATGTCGTGATAGGTTGTTATTTTTTTTTTTTTGTGAAATTTTTTAAACAATAATTCGATCAGAGATCCATTTCATTAAAATACACAAGACTCGTGTGTTAGTGTAAATTACCCTTTATGTTTATTTTATTTGTACTGTGCGCCAATCGATATCAATCTTAATTACCATTTGATCAATACTCAATGCCGTAATTTAATATTTGATAGTTTTACTCTAACAACCTTAAGGCCCAAATACACTTGTCAAATGCTTGTCCAGCAGGCGAATTCATCGTGTGATTTTCCATCCAGCATCGTCGGTGTGACACATACAAACATATTTTCACTAATACTACCACAATGCTTAAGGAGTATTTTGATCAATCTATTTGGGCCTTTAGAAAAGATCAACATTTTTCAGGTTATCCCGTTTTTGATAGATGTTTTGTATTGATAACCAAACTATTTGTGCCAATTTTGGCAACTTTCTGTAACCGTTTTCCACATATATTGTAATATATATTGTCTTTGAATGGGAGGTTCTACGCCCACTTTAAAATTTAAAAATATTTATAGCGTTTTTTTAGCGCCAGGTCAGATTTTTGTTACAATTTTAGGACTTTTGAATTTAACTTGCGATTGTGCTCCAGATTCTTCAAATAAAACAAGTTAGAGTGCTATATTCGGCTGTGCCGAATCTTTGATACCCTCCACCGACAGTTCGAATGTTTAAGGAGTAATATCTGTATGATGTTATTATTATCTTAAACTGTGACGATTTGTTATTAATTATGGATTTAGGCGACTAAACTGTTTTCCGGTAGTAGGGTTTATATGGGGCCTAGGGTAAATTATGGACCGATCTTCACGAAATTTCACAGTCTTTTTCCCAGTTCTATAAAACTTTGATGTACCAAATTTTGTTATGATAGCATTATTTTTTACGGATTTAGGCGTACTAAACTGTTTTCCGGGAGTAGGGTTTATATGGGGCCCAAGGTAAATTATGTACCGATCTTCACGAAATTACACAGTTTTATTTCTTGTCCTATAAAACTTTGATGTACCAAATTTTGTTATGATAGCATTATTTTTTACGGATTTAGGCGTACTAAACTGTTTTCCGGGAGTAAGGTTTATATGGGGCCCAGGGTAAGTTATGGACCGATCTTCACGAAATAACACAATTTTATTTCTTGTCCAATAAAACTTTGATGTACCAAATTTTGTTATGATAGCATTATATTTTACGTTTTTAGGCGTACTAAGTTGTTTTCCGGGAGTAAAGTTTATATGGGGCCTATGGTAAATTATGAACCGATCTTTACGAAATTTCAAAGATTTATTTTTAGTTCTATAAAACTTTGATGTACCAAATTTTGTTATGATAGCATTATTTTTTACGTTTTTAGGCGTACTAAGTTGTTTTCCGGAAGTAGGTTTTATATGGGGCCTATGGTAAATTATGGACCGATCTGCACGAAACTTAACAGTTTAATTTATAGTCCTATGTAACTGTGACTTGCCAAAATTTGTAATGATAGCATTGTTAGTTAGGATTTTAGGCTTAATATACTGTTTTCCGGGAGTAGGGCTTATATGGGGCCTAGGGTAAATTATTGACGGATCTTCACGAAATTACACAGCGTGATTTCCAGTTGAATAAAACGAATTGTTGCGAAATCTTATATCATTCTGTGCATTTTTCCACCATTTATGTTAGTTTTTGTAACAAAATTATCAATTTTTTTAGGTGGTGGTTCCACATTTTGATTCATAGCTCAGATCCTATTGAACCGATTTAGCTGAATTTCAATCCCAAACTGCTTAGGATAACTACAAGCAATTTGACACCAAGTTTGTTGATTTCTTTTGAGTTTTTCGAAAGTGAGCGTGTTTTCAACAGACGGACAGACGGACAGACAGACGGACATGGCTAAATCGACTTAAAATTACTCAAGGACCCAGAATATATATACTTTATATGGTCTGAGATGAATAGTAAAAAAGTTTCACACGGAATGACAAACTGAATATACCCTCTTCACAACTAATTGTGGTGGAGGGTATAAAAAGAGCTTAAATTTTGATAGACTAACAGCACTATTTTAAACTGCAACGAAATTCTTTTGACTATTTTTTGAAGTTAAACCAATAAAATTTCGTGGAAAACATAATTTTCCTTCAATATAATCTTAATATAATCTTATTCATAAATCAAGCACATAATTTTTATTCCTGTCCTTTATTTTATAATTAACTGTCCATAATTTTAATAAGATTCTTAAATTTTTTTCTTAAATACCTGGAAGACAAATGAAATGTAAATCATGCCCGAGATCCAATGAGAAAATGAAATGTGCTTTATCTTTTCATAATAAAACGAATAAATGTAATTTATTAAACTTAATTTAAGGGAAACAATTCTAAAGAAAACAAAAAAGAAAACAAGCGAATTAAAACCAAAGCAAATGCAATCAAATGTTAAGTAAGAAAAAAAAAAAAATAATAATAGAAAAAGTATTTTAAAAAAATACGTCTAAATAAATTAATTATAAAGGAAATTACTGGCTCTGCTCTGCGGTTATTTAAGAACTCGCCAAACTGTCTTCTTGTATGATTTATGGCCTTGGTTTTTTACGAATGATTTTTTTCTCTAAATATTTTTTTTGGTAGAATTAAGGCCTTTTTAAGCCGTTTTTAATTTTCTCTTACTTTTTGCAATTGAAAACTTTTTTGGGGTTAATTTCCTGCTAGAAAAAGTGTGCAATGCATTTTAATTTATCATTAAGATGATTTAAAAGAAAATAAAAAAAATTTTTTTAATGGCTCTTATAAAATGTTAAATAAAGGGAGACTTTTCAAAGATTTCTAGAAAAAAAAAAGATTTTTATATAAAATCTATAAGCACTAGGTAATGGGGCTAACCCCATTTACTTGATTGCTCGATCATGACTCGAAGTGTATTTGCTTGTTCAACGCAACTACGATGTGGGCGAAAACCAGAAAACTTTCAATGATCTTCGGCCTCTTGTTAATGATAACCGTCATAATTTGGTAGGCTTTGTAGTTATAATAGTCTGTCAGGTCGCCTTTTTTGGTTAGTTTTATTATTTCTTTATTTGTGTTCGATACCTTTTTTAATTAATTCCTTTTTATATTACAGTACTTTTCGTTTATAGTCACTACCGCTTAAAGTCACATAAGCGATGTTATCCATTTTATCTGTCTATTTTTCCGCTATAAGTTTAGCGATATAAGCACATTCGCGGTATATGCCATCTATCATCAGTCATCAAAGGGAAAAGTCAAGCAAATTAAAGACGTTATAGTCACATTAGTTTTTGAAACCACGATCCATCCAAAGAAAAAATGAATAAAATCGTTTAATTGTTCTCATAAACTCTCTACTCGTAAAAAATTAGTTTTTGCCTTTGGTATCAGTTAGTCTGAGTTCATACGGCTCATGTCTTATTGACAAGATTCTTCCTTTTTCTTCTTTGAAAATGAATTGGCGTTCAAATGATTCATGTCATGTTGACGACATGTGCTTTTTTGATATTGAAAACAATAACAAAATTAAACAACGAATGAAAAAGCAAAACGTAAAGACAGTACATACATCTGTGTACTCGTTTCTTTTCCCCTCGTCCCTCTCGCCTATAAAGTAGCAATCTTGTCAATAATACATGAGCCGTATGAACTCAGACTTAGGAAATATCTTGTTATTATTTTAACTATTTTTAATACAGTATGCAACTCTGTTGCACAACTATGATCCTGATGTCGGTGAATTTTCCATGAATTTTTTATTTTCTATATTCAGGTAACTGGATCATATTCGAATAGTCACATTAGCGATATAGTCCACGTTTTGTCTGCAACTAAAGGTTGTGACTATAAGCGAAAAGTACTGTAGCTACTAATGAAACCAATAACACTACGGGACAGTTTTTTGACCAAATGTATCTGAAACAGATTTTATATTTCTATTTTTTAAATAAAAGTTAATTAAATTACTAAAAGAACCCTGGGTCGTTTGTAAAAATATGTTAGGAAGTGATAGAGTTACAGTGAACAAAAGTTCAAATTTCATGAAAAATTTGATGATTTTTTTTGCAATTTTGCTTTTTCGGAATTGTTTTTTTAAAATGTTAATGTTTTTTTTATATACACGCAGAGAAAAAACATGTTTAAATATGGTCACCTCCAACAAAACTATTTTTAAAGAAAAGTTTAAACATATTATGGTTAACATAACCATATTATTGTCACCTACAACCATATTATGGTTGAATTAGTCCTTTATCAAGAAGTCACAACCATATTATGGTAACCTCTAAACATGCTATGGTTAAATATGACAATAATTTGTTTTAAAATTAACAATAGTATTTTCCTATTTTCCAAGAGCAACATACTAAGGTTGAAAACTAACCATGCTATTATAAGTGTTAAGCATGTTTTAGTTAGTTTTGACCATAACATGTTCGAAAGCAACCATAGTATGGTTGTGCCTTCTTGATGGAGGACTAATTCAACCATAATATTTTTGTCAGTGACACTAATATTGTTAAATGAATCATAATATGTTTACAATTTTCTTTAAAAATAGTTTTGTTGGAGGTGACCATATTTAAACATGTTTTTTCTCTGGGTGTAGGACATTAGTCTGCTTCGATACGAACATTTTGCGCCCTTCAAGAGCCAGATTGGTGCAAAAATTACAAAGCTACAAAAGACTTAGTGAATTAACCCAATCTTCGCTTTTTATCAAATCAAAAACCCAAAGGAAGTAAATACGCAGAATTTGAAAAACAAACGCTGTAAATATTAGAAACATTGAATTTTGTAAAAAAAAAATCACTAAAAAGCTTAACGCGGGAGCAAATATTTTTAAAAATGGAAAAGGGTAAAAAGCCCTATTCAGTTAACATTTTTGACAACATTGCTTTACTGACAGTTCACAATATCAAATTGTTTTCTAAAGGCTAGTTTGCACAATCATAATTTGTATAAATACATGTCAATTAATATGTAAAACTGTGATAGTGTTAATGCAATGTATTATGAAAATAACAAGCCCTGCAGGAAATGTCACTAGTGAATCTGTACTGATTCACTATTGACACAGTCACCAGTACTAATGACTTATTATACCCCAGGCAATGTTATTTACAATAGACATTTAACATGTGCGTGTCATTGAAAACCTACTATACTGACGTTGGTACGTCTGACTAGATACTGACTAGGTAGTTCCTTTGGGAACATATGTAGACATTGGAACCAGAGAATCGCTAGTACATTTTAGTAAAAATAGCCTTAATTTTTTGTAATAATACGAAATCATTACAATCTTTTTTTTATTATTTCTTCAGCTTTTATAGGAATTGTACTTCTCAGTTGTTATTGATAAAATCTTTTTCGTATTAAAGCCAAATATAGTGGCAAATGTTATGTAGTGTAGACACTTCGTTGACAATGTCACCAATATATTCGACAAAACTGGTGACTTGGAGACACTTGCAACCAGGATTCCTTCAGGGAAGTATTACGAACAAAATTTGACATCCCATAAGAGTTCATCGTTTTTTTGAAATTTTTCTAAACAATAATACTTTTCGAATGTTATTTTTGTCAAGCTAATAAGGCCTTTATTTCTTCAATGTAAATAAAATTCAATTTTAAATTAAAATATTTTGTTTCCGACGTTTCGTCGATTGTTTGTCGAATTTTTCAAGGGATTGCCTATTTAAAAATTATAAAAACAATAAAATACAAAGTAACACATAAACAATATAGACTTACAATATGAAATTTAATCACATTAGAAAGTTTTGGATGTACCAAGGAGCGTACAAATATAAAACATAATTTTAATAATCCAAATATTTTTTAATATTTTTAATTAGGCTTAAGTTCATGAAATTTAATTTTTTTTTTTTTATTAAATTATTTTTATGAAGAAAGGAATTTTACAACATGAAAATCAATTAAAATTGTTATTGATAATCTTTCATTCTTGACGTGGCTCGGGCTCGAACCCAGGCCGGCAGGTTACCATGACATGTTTCGATCGCAACCACTCGATCTCCTCAGATGGATTTGCCGTCTTACAGAATGAAAGATTATCAATAACAATTTTAATGGATTTTCATGTTGTAAAATTCCTTTCTTCATAAAAATAATTTAATAAAAAAAAAATTAAATTTCATGAACTTAAGCCTAATTAAAAATATTAAAAAATATTTGGATTGAAAACCATAAATAGTTCAACAAAATAACCACAATACTAATTATTGTTAAAGCTAAGGCACGAGCTCTATGTGTACATTTGTCCTTCAAGTTGTGCTGAAAAAGGTCAACAGAAAAGAGAAAGACAAAGTGAAAAAAACAAAAAAATTTACTTGGACTTCAAGAAAAATTCTTGACGAAAGTACGAAAAAACAGAAGTAAAGGAAAAAACATGTAAAGTCAATTAAGATGGATAATCATTCAGGAAGGCAAATTTCGATCTACCAAATGTTAAAATACAATTTGGTTTAAGGATTGATGTTTGACTAGTGACGTCAGCAGTCGTCGATGGCTGCGAGTGTAAGACGGCAAATCCATCTGAGGAGATCGAGTGGTTGCGATCGAAACATGTCATGGTAACCTGCCGGCCTGGGTTCGAGCCCGAGCCACGTCAAGAATGAAAGATTATCAATAACAATTTTAATTGATTTTCATGTTGTAAAATTCCTTTCTTCATAAAAATAATTTAATAAAAAAAAAATTAAATTTCATGAACTTAAGCCTAATTAAAAATATTAAAAAATATTTGGATTGAAAACCATAAATAGTTCAACAAAATAACCACAATACTAAATAATTTTAATATTTAAATACATATTACTTTGAACTTTAAGGCCCGTTTTCACAACTTAACGATAGATAAAGGTAGGAATTTATTGGCCGTATAAAAAGTGTTCCATTATTTCAACTTTACTTTAACCTACCAGGTAGGATGAATTTTAATTTGCTTTATCGCTCGCATTAGGATAAAGTTAAGTTTAAATAATGGAACACTTTTTGAAAAGGCAGTTAAAGTCTACTTTTAGCTATCGGTAAGTTGTGAAAACGGGCCTAAATATATCACAGCTTAAGTGATGGTAACAATATAACTCGCATTTATGTTGTTCGTGTCCAGGGTTGTCAGATTTTTTTGAGCTCCATCGCCAAACCGGATGTCAGAAATCGCCAAAAATCGCCAAACGTCAATTTTGTTCAGTTTTCGAAATCTTTTTTTTTTTTTAATTAAATTTTGCATACAAAAAAAAGCTGATATAATATTGCAGTCAAAAATCGCCAAAAAATGAGAAAAAAAATACAAAAAAGTCGCCGAAAGTAAATTTTGTTTAGTAACTTTTATTTTTTTTTTAAATAACATAAAATGGAGATCATTTATTCAGTTAAAAAAAAAAAAAATAAAATTAAGCACACAAGTCTAAAAGATCACTTCAGGCGCATCGATTTCATTACTATTGTTTTGACCTGCATACGAACTATAAGATTTAAGCAGTATTTAAAAAACTGCAGTCGAAGTAGAAAAGCTGCCAACTCTTCCACTTTTTCATTTGTCATTGGCAAAAAAAAAAAAACTTTTGCTTTTACTTGTAATTTATTAAATGTAAATATTCGCTGTCAAACCAAATCACAAAGCGAAACATTGTAGACAAATTTTCGTTTTTTGTTCGACAGGTTTTGGCTTCGACTGCAGTTTTTTAAACCTTGGAATTAAAAAGTGACTGAATAATTCACTTAAAATGATAATAAAACAAAAGTCATGTGAAAAAAATTAGACAGATTTTTTTTAAACTAGTAATGATAACAAAAAAGGACAAACTGTTTATATTTATATTTATTTAGCTGGAGAGGCCTAACTCCGCTTATGTGAATAAAAGTGCAAATTTTTTATTTCAAAATCGCTGAAATAATATGAATGGTAAAAATAGCCAAGCAAATCGCCAGTTATAGCAAAAATCGCCACAAAAGTCGCCAGTCGCCAAATGGATAATTCCATCGCCAAACACGTTTCAAAATCGCCACGTTTGGCGAGAAATCGCCATATCTGACAGCCCTGTTCGTGTCTTCCTTCAGATTCATTGTTTTCTTAATTTGTTGTTGTATTCAAAGGCTTTGAATTGTCTATCTCTTCCTTTCTTTCTTTTCTATGTATATCTAGAATTTTAACATCATCGAACTTAATTGTTTGGCCAGTATGTAGGATTTGTTGTGCTAGTGCTGTTGTCTCTTTTCTCCGCATTATGTCCATCTTGTGTTCTCCCATTCTTGTCTCCAGTGAACGTTTTGCTGTTCCTATATATAAATAAGCTTGCATTTCTGTGTGTCATTTTCTTCACATTGTAATTCGTATATAATTAACTCTAGAAAAAATCGAGCTAAATGTCAAATTTGGTTTGTATGCAAAACAGATGTTTTTTTGTTTTTATTGACGACCATATGGTTTTGTTATCTGTTAACCCAGGTATGTATTTTACACTGTAGAATTTGTTCTCTTCTTTTCCTGTGTTTGCAGATTTGTTGTGGTTATTTCTGTCCTTATCCAATTGTTTAATTGTATTGTCTATCAATATAGATGTGAGTTTGGTGGAGAAGCTGCCCAGCGGGAAAAACTCAGAAGACTTTCTCACTTCAGGCCTTTTTAAAGGCATGCTTAAACATTTTTTTGGTTCAATTACTATTCTTATCTAACAGCTAAAGAATGTCTCATAGAAGGCCTCGGCTCTTTGTACGTTGCTGTACCGTATCTGTACTGTATCCATCAGCTATATATGAAAACCAATACAAAAGCTTACCGAAATACAACGTACCGTAGTTGCAACGTACCAATCTGTATAAAATAGAATTTCATGCCGTTGTTACGTGACATTTGTAAGACAGTGATGAGCGGCTTGTATGTTACATTAAATGCAGGTATTTTTGCTCTTTTTTTGGTACTTTTTTCCGTATAGCTATGGATTTGCGACAAAACAACTTACAATACAACATATTTCCATATATACAAATGTTCGTATGCTGAGAAGTACAAAATAATAAAATTCATATACACATACAATGGAAATGAGAAACATATTATAAAAGGCTTTGAATGGTTTCAAAACCTTGTTTGGTGTATGCAGGGCTTCCAGATGAATTATGAAAAAATCGTCAATTTCCTGACAAAAAATATAAAAATCGTCTTTCTCGTTTTGAAAAATCGTCAAAAAATCGGCGACAAAAAATTTAGTATTTTTTTTAACAATTTTTGTTCGTTTTTAACTTTGTTGGTTTCAATAAAAAAAGATAATTAAAAACAAACATTATTACATCATATCCAGCTTGCGTTTTCAATCGTGTAAGAGCTACTGGGAGATGAATAGCGTTATGATCGTTTTCACATGGCAGAAACTGTAACACGAGTGAGATTCTTCCATAACACAGCAAAAAAAGCTTATGTGGTGTTTAAAGAACACGAGCGCCTTACTCGTCCTTTCAACTTACATTTAAAACAAAAACAAAATTTCGAAATATGTTTTTGTTTTAGATGTAAGTTGAACGGACGAGTAAGGCTCTCGTGTTCTATAAACTACACATTAATTTAATCGTAGAAGGAATCGTTTGAGACGTGGGTAAAGATTATCTTACGAGTCTTTAAAAAAACATATGAGGAATCTCATTAGAATCATGTAGATATTACCTTACAATTCGTGAAATGCTCGCCGTATAATTGTTGAAAATATAATTTGTACAGAGAGTTGAAAGGTAAACAAAGTGTAACATTGTTGTTTTTGTACTCTGGAAACAATCATTTAAAGATTTTCTTAAAACCTGCATGTTAAGAATTCCAAGATTAAAAAACAAATGTGTCAGAAAATGTATAAAATAAGTAATAATTAAAAATTACATGTTTTTGTTATTGTTTCTCGTCATCATCAGAAGATCATTTTATGAGTTGTATAATCAACCAATCGTCAAACAAGCATCCTATGTTCGCTGGATAAGTATTTTTTTAATTAACATACGTATACCGAGATCAAAATCGAAACATTTAAGTTCTTTTTTATATAAATTTATCATTCAATTTGCAACTTCAACAATATTCATCATTCTCCCTAAAAAGTTTAGTTTGAAATAACGTAAATGATCTGAATACTGATCACAAAAGTATTTTTTTCTGGGCGTCAGCAAATGGGTTGCGTCTTTACCCAAAAAAGTCTTAATGCCTAATAATTTGCAAAAATTCAATCAAAATTTAATCTCAAATTGAAATTTTCTTTGGAGGAAATACAATTGTTAAGGGTATGCATTAAAAAATTTGAAATTTTGGAAAAAAAAAACTTAAAAATTTGAACGTCTTGTTTACAAAATTTTTTTTGTGCTTAAATCTAAACATATAAAGACATTTAAAGCTTTTTTTTGAGACTGAATAAAATCGTCACTTTTTGGAAAAAAATCAGCAAATCGGCAGTTAGCTAGTTTTGTAACAAAAAATCGTCAAAATGACGATAAATCGTCAAATCTGCCAGCCCTGGGTGTATGCATATTTACAATATATATATGCTAAAAATATATACAATAAAATACTTATTTGTTTATTGTAAATCTACAAAATAAATATATTTTTACTAACGTTTTTTACATACACAAACTACTTTTTTAATACCATTTAAATCACTTGGTACTTTTTCTGCACAGCGGTCACCATTTAAACATTTAAAAATTTTGATTCCCATTCACTGTGTGTATTGTTTTATGTATAGTATTGCTTTTCGTTTATGTATGGGAAAAACATATGACACGTTTTTATATTTTCTATAAGTGCACCAACGTACTTACAGTATGGTTCGGTACATTACGGGTACAGCAACGTTCGCCTAACTGGGCCTTTAAAGGTAAGATAAGATACGTCTTCTACACTAGCTACACTGTGTAAAAAAGATATGAGTATGGAATGGAGCGAGCAGGCCTTGTTTATGCAAAAGAAGGAGTACAGAGGCCTTCTAGAAGGCATCCGTACTCCTTCTTTTTCCCGCTGGGTGTTGTCTTTTAAACTTTTTGTTAAAATGTTTTTTATTTTCATTTGATCAGGGTTGCATTTGAATAAAAGGATGTTCATGTGTGATAGTGTGTGTGACTACATGTTACATTAGATTAAATATTTTGACAGTTGAAACAAAACTCGTTAGATTTTTTTGCTATGCTTGTGGAGTTTAAAGTTTTAGACAGCCGTAAAATGTTTCAAGCTAATAACAAAATGCATGTTGGCTGTATTTTAAAGTCAATCCGAAAAATATTTTGAAATCTTGGACCCCAAATACTTTATGCGTTTAACTAAGAGGGGTTAAGGCGGTAATACAAGTCGTATGTATTTAAGGGAAAATGTTTCTAATTATTGTTTAGTAATTTTCAAAAAAACATTAGCAACTTATCACGACAGGTTTGTATTTTCCTCAAAATACGTACAACTTGCGTGATCGTGTAAACTACCCTTAAGGAGCGACGTTTTTATTTTATATACATCAGTTAACAAAAAAAAAACAAAAAGGTTTCGAAGTCTGATTTGAATTATAGATTTGTGTTCATATTTTCAACACGAAACTGGACTATAACTTAAAAAGCTGTAACGGTAACGTACTTGACTAGAAAAACAAAATTTGAATTTAACCCTTTTTTACTGTTTTAATAAGCCAACATTTCTTAATATATTTTCATTAATTAGAAATTATTATTTTCAACCCTTTCAAAATTCCTCGTTATTATTACTTTTTTCTTTAAATCCTGGAGTATTTGTTTGGCATTCAAGGTGTCACTTTTCTTTCCTGCTTCCAAAAGTTTTTTGTCTACGAAATTAAACATTTAATCTTTTTATTATTATTTGTGAACGTTTTTGTTTCACTTTTTGTTTTTCTTTTTTGCTTAATGGTTGCTCAAGTATCCCATTTGGGTATTTTAGTTTTTTTCTTCTTTAATTTTTATTTCCGTTTAGCAATATGTTGAAATTTTAATGGCGTATTTTTTAAATACTAGCAGCCAGGGTTAATGGTTGCTCACTTTTTTTTTATTATTAATTTTATGTACTTTATATGGCTCGTAATCCTTTTGGGTTAAATTGCAATTTAAAAATGCAAATTAATTGCTGTTCAATCTCTTCGGCCACTTATTGCTACATGAGCAATACAGCGAACTCAATTGTTCTTGTTAAGAAATTTGGAAAATCCTTTTTATTCCTTTGAATGAGAATTACCTTTAAAAACAATTTTCTATGCGGGCTTTGGGAGCTAATTAACTTTAGTTTGGTTTTTTGTGAGAAAGTTTAGTTAAGAATCTAAGAAATTGTTGGCATTTGTTTAATTGGAAACTTAAATAAACATTATTAAAGGATTTGCAGTATTTTCTTTTCTTACTCTGAATACTCTGAAAATAAAATTTAATTTGTTTCTTAACTTTTTTTTTTATATTAACGAGTAAATGCGAATTCCCATTAACATTAACTTTTATTGTGTGTATAGTAGTCATGGAAGAGCGGTAGAGTGGTGCTAGAAACACCACTATGACATACAACAAAAAGCTATAATTCAATTTTATTACCATCGACGTGTTGTTCAGGTTGTTGTTCATTTACAAAAAAATATCTGCTAAGTGTATCTTTGAATGGAAATAAACGAAACGAACTTGTATCCGTGTTTTTCTTTTCTGTTTCAGTAATTTCATTAAATTTTAAAGACCCTGTAGGAAAGTATTAAATTTAAAAAAATTAAAATTTTAAACGCAAATTGAATAATATTTTATTGATTGAGAAACTTTAAAGATCATTGCAGGAATCGAATGAATTCTTGCATGATCTAGTACAATCCGTAAAAGACCGAGTAAAGTTATGATACGATTTATGTTATTGATAGCTTGTTGCTCTCTAATTTTATTTGAGGTTAGCATTTAATAAAATTTAGATTATACAATGTAATCTCCCTAAACGGACACCTTCTTCAAGCGGACACCCGCTTTGAGTGGACTCCGATAATTGTTGCCGGCGCTCTCGGGGGTATAGGGATAATCTCAAGGTTATTTCATCTTTTGGTGCTACTACCTCCCGGGCAAATAAGGGGCATGCATACCTTGGATGCAACAAAGATCCAAAATAACAGAACTCTTAAAGTCGTTTGACTTTGCCAAGTTAAAAGTATAATCAGAGTACTTTCTCATTGTGGTGGCCGGCAGTCAGTAGCCCCCGGGAGCAGGCAGTGGTTTGAATATGGGTTGAGGCCCTCTTCAGTATGCTTCTTGCAGAATATGCTTCTCGTCTTTCTTTGTGGAAGCCCTGTTTTTCTTATGAAAAGCTGCCATTCACAGAAGTTGCTTGTCCGGCACAATTGGAAGCATTAACGGTGGGCAACAGAAGGGTACTTTCTTGACGAAGGGATATTTTCGGGAATCACGTGGTAACTGTTGTTTACAACCAAAACCGCTGAGTGAGGTGGTTAGTTAGCTCCTCCTAAACAAGGGGCGAGTGTATAATTTTTGTCGGATTATACACTCAAAATTGCTACCTGTGTGCAAAGTATCCGTGCACACACGGAAGCATTTGGTAAATCTATTGCCACCTGGTCCCGGCAGCATTTTAAAGCTAAGCATTGAAATGTTTTAAGAGGATGTTCCCCTTGTACAGATACATTAAAATGGTTCTTTCGGTGTCCGACCATGAACAATTCCACTGAAGTTTGATAACATGTTTATAAATTGTGGTTAAATTGGGCCGTTATTGAATGTGAACCACACCTAAACGTCAAGTTTTTTTCTGCATTTCCTTTGACATTTCTCAATTTCAAACTCAATTTGAACCATGGAAAGATACACAATCGATCAACTCGTTAAAGTTATTCAGGCTTATTGTGAAAATAGGCGTTCAAATAAAAATGCATATCCTGCACTTCGTGATTCAGAACTGAGGCACATTTTTACCTCAGTGATAATTCAAGAGTGGTTGTCGAAAAGCCAATGCACCCACAAAGAGTGACTGTTTAGTGGGATTTATTGGCATCATCGGGGCGTATTTTTTAAAAAATGAGGCCGGTGGAGAGATGAGGAGATGATAACGAACTTTGTATGGCCCGAATTGGAAGATATAGATGTGGACAATATTTGGTTTCAACAGGACGGTGATAATTCTAGGATGAGATAATTCGGCATATTAACGGCATAGAACCTCAATTTCTCGAAAATTTGGGCCATCGGATGGAGGTGGGCCGCCCATACATAATTGAACCATACCAATATTGTCATAACAAAAAGAAATGACAATAATTTCCTAAATAATTTGTGTTTTATTCAAAATCAACATCGGCCCTTTCAGCATTCTTTATTATGCGTTAAATCTTTTAATTAGTGCCCATTATTTATTTCGACCGAAGGAGCGTTTTCAGGATATTTACCATAACTTTTTTTGAATTCAAGGCGGTAGGGCCCTCATATCTTCTCGGATACAAAAATAAGCCGTTAAATCGTCCGTATGTGGTGGCCAGTTAAATTCAGCAAAACGCTTTTGTAAGATTCTTTAAGCGATTAGTATTTAGCTAAAAGAAAAGATTAGAGGTCTAGCTTAAAGCTAAATTAATAGCGGTACAATTAACACAAACGGTGAAAACCGCTGATGTTATTTACACATCTGTATAATTAAACCAGAATCTGTTTTCGATTAGTTTGCGAGTTACCAGTGTTACATAAAGAATCTCGTACAGTGTTGCATTATTATGTATCCATTTAGAATAATACAAACAATAGGAATATCAAATAAAGAGCTTTAAATGTTGAAATTAAATACAAAATTAATTAGACATAACGAGTACGGACATCAGCAGCTGTATTATTCGAACTCAAGAAACTTCGCATAACACATCTATCCTGTTGGCATCATTATTCTAGATTTTACCTCTGGCAAAACGGTAAAAATAATACTTGCCCAATCAAAGATGGCATTAAAATTCGATCTCTTTAAAATTACGGATCCTTCCTTAATTTCCATCTAATTGAATGCATTTGATGTGTTTACATTGATCATTAAAATGAAGATACACAGAAAAAATTATTGCCGAATTATTTTCAAACAAACGCTTGTTTGAAAATTTTTTCAATTTCTATAAAATTTTTTACTGATTCAAACAATATTTTTGTTTGAGTTTTATTTAACCAACAAAAATTTGGACAACCCTTCAAAAATATAATAAACGCGTTATTGGTGTCAAGTTTTCATAATTTTTTATGAAATATTTAACGCTCTTTAATGTTGTCGTCTTTTTTCGTTTTTTTATTTGATCGTAAGCAACACTTCTTTATGTGAAATATAAGAACAACAACAAAAAACACACACAGTCTATTTTTGGACGCTTTAAAAAAGTGCAACTATAAGAAAAACAATAGCAAAAACAACATTACAAGAAACCAAATCCCGTATTCAATTTTTTAAAACTGTTTGGTTAAATACATCAAATACAAAAATAGAATGATGACGAAAAACATATCGAGTCGGTCTGCTGCCGTTTTTGGTTACATTTCTTCTTTAGCAAAGGAAAGGATGCAGCAACAGAGAGTGATAAAGAAAAACATTGTGTTGTGTGTATAAATAAGACTTCGTTCAAAAATTATTCCAACAAAAAAAATGTGTCTCAAAGCCAGCCGGCGGCCTCTGCTCTGCTCTTGCCGTCATCTTCTCATACAGTGCTTACTTGTGTGCGCGTCATTGCTTGTGCAAAAACTTTTTTTTTTTTTTTTGAAATTTAGTATATGAATTTCAGTAAACTTTTTGTTTGATTCAGTTAAATTATTTGTTTGAAAACATCAGTGTTTTTTTTCAATAAACAAAATGCAAATAAATTGTTTGAATATGCAAATTTGTTTATAGGACCGATTTCAGACAAAAAATTGTTTGATTCTAAAAATTTTTTGTTTGAATTGGAAAAATAATTTTTTCTGTGTAGGAATAGCGACAAAATTCTTCTGTCTGATTAATCGAATGCTGTCTTTCAATAGTAAAACTTTGTTTCTTTGTTCTGTGCATAGACCTTTGAGCATAAATTTCCTCAATTTTCAAAAATAATTCTGGAAAAACAAAACAAAAATCCAAATATTTTAACAAAAGTTCATTAACTTATAAAATCCCAATTATACTTATTCGCCACACTTTTTGAAAAGATCACTACTATTTCAGACTCTTTTGAAAATACTTAACCTAAAAAAATAAGTCCATGCCAACTACTATTGGTTAATTTGAAAGCAACGTCACTTCTGTTATTGGTTTGACCTACCGAACATTTAAAAAAAATTTTGTTATGTGGACAATATAGTTTTTAAATACCCCCTTTCTAAATCCTAAACCAGCTTCACGAAATTTGTTACGGTTTCTGAGATATAAAGCATTAATTTTGCTCCATATCAACTATTTAAAGATTATTAAGTATCGTTTTGCTCTACACGCCAGTGTTTGGCGATTGCAGCCATTTCCTCATACGAAAACATTCAAAATTAATTTTACTCTTGCTTTGCTGCATTGTCCAATGAAAAAGGAGGTAAAGCAAAATTAAATGACAACACCACAATACACAGCAGTATGTATGCGTATGCATTTTTAAAAGCTACTTTTTAAAAATAAAATTAGAAAAGTGGCGTATGGGGCACAAAACACTTATTTTCACTTTCAATTAAATACTTTTAACTTCCTACTTCTTTTATGAAAGTTAAAAAAAATTAACTGCCTGTTTAACGATGTCGAACGTCTGCGTTCGCATGGAAAATTATATTTAAAACAAAAACAAAATTCCAAATTTGTTTTTGTTTTAAGTGTTATTTTCTATGCGAACGTTAACGACCGAAATCGATGAACAGGTTGTAAATTTTTTTCAAAACATATACCGGAAAAGTGGATGAAAATACAAAAAACATTCCATCAGGTACAATTTCAGAAAACTGCATTTTAACCTTCGTTGTTGTTTTGCTTCAGTTTGACTTTTTTGCATATGCGCCAATAATGTGCTCATATATCAACGTGTGCATGATCCCTCCTTTTATGTAAGAAGTGATAATTCGGGTATCGATCTAATTTAAATTCGTAATCTATTAACAAAGTGAACTTACTTAAATTCATAAAAGGTCTAATAGGACAAAAACAAACTGAGAGAAATTGTCGAATTATTATTATTATATTTAATTGGCATTAAAAACGGGTTCAAAGAAACTGGCATTAAAAGATGTACCACCGGAAAAAGATTTCTGAGAGTCAAGGAGAATTTGAAAATGTGACTGCGTTAAGGGGTTTAAATCACAGAGCCCACAGAGCCTTCACGAGACAGAAAATATTGTGTGTTTGCCAAATCACTACCAAAAAACGTTTTCTTTCTCTTTCTTCAAAAGCTGCCCTCACAAATGTTTTAAGCATTTTTCATCTCTGTATGCTCTGTGTTTTAAATAGATATTTTAATTCAAATTTTTATTTTTTAATCAGTCTAAAGCTCGTTTTCTGTGTTTTATGTTTTTTTATTTTTTGTCTTTTTTTCGTTGACCTTTTCAGCACAACTGGAAGGACAAATGTAAACATACTTTTAAGTTTTTAATATTTTAAGTTAGAAATAATCTTTCATTCTTGACGTGGCTGGGGCTCGAACTCCGGCCGGCAGGTTACCATGACATGTTTCGATTGCAACCACTCAATCTCCTCAGATGGATTTGCCGTCTTACACTCGCAGCCATCGACGACTGCTGACAAATCCATCTGAGGAGATTGAGTGGTTGCAATCGAAACATGTCATGGTAACCTGCCGGCCGGGGTTCGAGCCCCAGCCACGTCAAGAATGAAAGATTATTTCTTCATAAAAATAATTTAATGAAAAATTAAATTTCATGAACTTAAGCCTAATTTAACATATAAAAAATTTGGATTAAAAACCATAAATAGTTCAACAAAATAACCACAATACTAATTATTGTTAAAGCTAAGGCATGAGCTCTATGTGTACATTTGTCCTTCAAGTTGTGCTGAAAAAAAGGTCAACAGATAAGAAAAAGACAAAATGAAAAAAACAAAAAATGTACTTGGACTTCAAGAAAAATTCTTGACAAAAGTACGAAAAAACAGAAGTAAGGAAAAAACATGTAAAATCAATTGAAATGGATAATCATTCCGGAAAAGCAAATTTCGATCTACCAAATGTTAGAATACAATTTGGTTTAAGGATTGATGTTTGACTATTGACGTCAGCAGTCGTCGATGGCTGCGAGTGTAAGACGGCAAATCCATCTGAGGAGATTGAGTGGTTGCAATCGAAACATGTCATGGTAACCTGCCGGCCGGGGTTTGAGCCCCAGCCACGTCAAGAATGAAAGATTATCAATAACAATTTTAATTTATTTTCATGTTGTAAAATTCCTTTCTTCATAAAAATAATTTAATGAAAAATTAAATTTCATGAACTTAAGCCTAATTTAAAATATTAAAAATTTGGATTAAAAACCATAAATAGTTCAACACAATAACCACAATACTAATTATCATACTTTTAAGTTTTAAACATATTGAATGTTGTATAATTTTTCCCATTTGGTTCCATTTCCCACTGAACCGCCCAACATTTAACTACTATATTAACTCAAGTCATCATCAATGATACAAAAAAATGTATTTCAGTCCGCTTCAGCCCCCGTCCATAAATAATAATTTCACAGACAATAAAAAAAAAAAACATTTTTGCCGCTAAAGAAAACAACAACAACAACACAATGATTACAAGTATTTTCAAGAATAAATAGAAAAGGAAGTCATAGAAAATAACTCGTGTATCCTCCGTCACTCTCAACCCCCTCCTCCCTCATTCGCCCACAAAAAATACCATCCTGTTTCCCTCAAACAAACATGACATTAACCAATGTATTTCGATTAATGCGCGAAAAATATTTTGCAATTATTTTTAATGTTTGTAAAGGCGCGAGTAACATCTTCCTGAGAGCGTGTCCTGGAACACGAAGATTTTTTTTTATTTTTAAAGATTGTGATTGTAGGTGGATGGAGTTGTTTTCTAATGATTAACGACAGCTGAATACTGAATCAAAAAAATGTCTTGGAGTGTTCTTGTTGTTTGGCTTTATCGGAATAATGCAAATAATTTTGTTTTGGTGTTTTTTTTTCTTCGTTCATTTAGCGGAATATAATTTGCAAATTGAACTTGTAATCATTTATAATGTTGAGGGGTCTCTGGTTGGCTTTAAAGGCAAGTCGATTGTCTAGAAAAAGCAGAGTGTTTAGTGAGGATATGAAATGTGTTGGATTGTTTGTAGGCTGTTCTTTTTTTCGAAAGAGCTTTATTACTTTATTAGTTGTAATAATCTTTATTTATTTTGCTAATAAATCGTGCGTAGCTGTTTTTAGTTATTTTTGATTTTGCCATCTGTTTCAAGTCCTGTTGCAAAAAAGTTGCTATTTAATAGAGAACTTTCATTTATTTATTGCTGTATTTTTTGCAACATCATAAATAATTGTAATGACTCTACGTGCTGCAACATCTTGTCTATTTGTTAAAGAAACACATTACGATTGTACGCTCATATTCGCCCTGTTCTGGCTGGAGCAAAGTGAAAGAAAAAACCTTTTTGAGAAATTAAACTGGTGGTCACATCCTGGTAAATGTATCCTTACTTAACAGGTAATCGGTCCAGTGTAATATTTGTTTTTTTGTGTTTAGTCCAAACATCGTACTTTAGGTGAAAAAGTTCTGAAAATTTTTGGTACAAAAACAAGAGGACTTAAGAAAAGTTCTTTATACATTTTTAGAGGTCTTTTTTTTAAAACGCATATTTTTCTTAAAGGGAACTGATGTGTAGAAAGGGATTCTCTTTTAAAACTTTGTAAAACTTGACTTTTTTGTAAAAAAAAAATTAAAAAAACAGTACTTTTTTTTTGTTAAAAGGACCAAAGTTTAACTGATACTTTTTTGTAAAAAATAGCTATTTGTAAATAGGTACATTTATGTATTTAAAAGGGACCAATTTGTAAATATGTAGGTACTTTTTCCAAAAAGGTCCAATTTGTAAATAGGTACTTTGGTATGATATTTTGTAAAAAAAATTAACTTGTTTCTAAAAAAAAGTAAATTTTTGTAAAAGGTACTTTTTTCTTATTAAAAGTACTTTTTGGTAAAAAGTACTATTTTGGAAAAAGAAAAATTTAATTTTTGGTAAAATAAAAATATTGATGATTAAAATTAAAAAAGTTTTTTATTTTAAAATAAATGACCTCAAGCCAAACAAAATATAAACCACAACAACAAAAAAGGTCGACAATACATACTGTACCCATGTTCTGTAACTTTAGTGAGAACTTCTTGCATCGAAAAGATGTGAAACAAAATATTCCATCGTTTCTCGAAAAGTGAGAAAAATGTGTGTCTGTAACTCATGTCGAAAACTATCAAAAGAGATTACGTCGTTACGTTATAAATGTCATAATATTGCACTCGAAGCCGATGTGACATTGCAGACGTTCAGAACGCCAGTAACACATATCGTTGACGGCGACCAAAATTAACTTAAATTGAAAATTTTTCAACGACGGCGGCGAAAACACAATCGTCGGCTATGCCAAATTGTGTAAAGAGCGACTTTAATGTTTGTTGTTTGCAAACGAGCTTTGAAGACATTCGTATATTTTATAAAAATGTTAAAAGCAAAATAATAAAACAATGAAAAATGTGTCAATAATAAAATATTATTATTATTATTCTTTGCATTTTGCATTTTTAATTGTTTTTTAGTGTTAAAATTTTTTCTCGCCCCATTTTTATTCGTGAGTTTATTTGACAGTTCAAAGCGGGAACTTTTCTCACCAAAATGTTACAGAAACACTTTTTCTGTAAATTGGCCAAAAAAAGTTACAGACACAGTTAAGTGAGAAAAACAGCTGTTTGTTTCAATTTATGACATTTTTGTTTCATTTCACACATTTCAATCGAAAACTTTCTCGACGCGAGAGTTACAGAACATGGGCACTGGTAACGTTCTCTGAATTTTCAAGAAAAATATTGTAATTTTCTGAAATTTCTCTGAAAAGTCTTATGTATTTAAAAGGGACCAATTTGTAAATATGTAGGTACTTTTTAAAAAAAGTTCCAATTTGTAAATAGGTACTTTGGTATGATATTTTGTAAAAAAAATTAACTTTTGTAAAAGGGACTTTTTCTTATTAAAAGTACTTTTTGGTAAAAAAGTACTATTTTGGAAAAAGAAAAATTTAATTTGAAAAATTTAATTTTTGGTAAAATAAAAATATTGATGATTAAAATTAAAAAAGTTTTTTAATTTAAAACAGTGATAACCAAGCCCCGAACGCACGCAAACAAAGATATTATGTACTTGGGTGCGGTCGCAGAGACTGATGATAGCCTGATGTTTTGAAACGAACAAAGTTGTTGTATACATGTGAATTGCCGACCGTGTCTGTGTGAAAAATACGATTATTAACTTACTCGCGAGCCTATGGAGTGGTTATCACTGATTTAAAATAAATGACCTCAAGCCAAACAAAATATAAACCACAACAACAAAAAAGGTCAACAATACATACTGGTAACGTTCTCTGAATTTTCAAGAAAAATATTGTAATTTTCTGAAATTTCTCTGAAAAGTCTTTGTTTTTAATTAAAAATGGTACTTTTTTAAAAAGCTTCCATTCTTGTATCTTTCTCTATTGAAGTACTTTTTGTGTTAAAATCCCGTTATCAAGACTTTAAACTTGCAAGATACTTGCCTGAAAATTCCTTCCTAAAAAAGTTTTGGCTTAAAAAGTACAAATTGTTACAAGATTTTAATTTTTCGTAAAGAGATTTTTTGTTAAAAGGTAAAATTTCTGTAAATATTTTTTTAATTTTATCAAAAAGTACCGTTAAAAAAAAAACGGGGTAAAAAAGCGTAAGCATTATGTTTATTTTTTTATTATTTTTTTGTTAAAAAGCGATATTTTCAAAAATAGTGTATTTACTTCAAAAGGATTTTTAGTAAAATTTGTGTTCTTTTACAGACACTTGCAATTAAATTAAAGCCCCCTAACACATTCTCATATTCCTTTTGAATTATTACCGTAATAAAATAATGGTGGACATATTTTGTTATACCAACACACATACATTCAACTTGCAGACATCAGGTGTGTTTAATTACGCGCATTTAGTACAATTTAAACTAATTGGAATTACGCGTACAGTTCACTTGTAGAAACGAGTACGTTAAGGAAATGCAGGGAAATATTTAAATGAGCATGAGTGTCGTAAATTAATATTTCACCTTTAATTGTCTTGTATTTGTGTTATTACATTACATACACTAATAAATATTTACATTCATATTCTTAGAATAAAAAAAAAAACAAGCAGATTATTTTCGGCTGTGCTGAAACTTTGATACCCTGCACCGAGAGAAAAGAATTTGTGAATGAATCTTAAAAAAAAACTGACTTCGCATTATTAAGATGCGTTGTCGTTCAAGTGTACTCAAAAAGTACGTTTGCTAGAATTGTCTTTATATTAAGGCCTAATGCCAGAAACACAACTGGGACGAACGACAAATTATTCGCAACAAATATTCATCAACAGAAATAGAACACATTGGTGTATATGCAAGTACACATGATCATTGCGTTGACCGAAATTCGTCGTGCGTAACTAACTCTACGATAGGCTTATATCTATTTCTTACGAATAAATTGGGAAAGGGGCAGCACAGCGTGATAGCAAAGTCCAATATTTAATAAAAATCGTGAAATCTGAAAAGAGTTACAGGGACAAATCGCTTCTATTGCAAACTTGGCTAAAATTCCCAAAAAATTGCAAACTTTTTAAAAAACACTAAAATTTATTAGAAATCGCAAAATTTCGGAAAATAACAAACAAAAAAAAAAACTAAAAAAATTTCAAAAAAAAAAAAAAAAAACCTAAAACTGATTAAAAGTCCCTTAAACTATAAGGATTTCCAAAAATTAGTATTGTGGTTATTTTGTTGAACTATTTATGGTTTTTAATCCAAATTTTTTTAATATTTTTTAATTAGGCTTAAGTTCATGAAATTTAATTTTTCATTAAATTATTATTATGAAGAAAGGTATTTTACAACATGAAAATTAATTAAAATTGTTATTGATAATCTTTCATTCTTGGCGTGGCTGGGGCTCGAACCCCGGCCGGCAGGTTACAATGACATGTTTCGATTGCAACCACTCAATCTCCTCAGATGGATTTGCCGTCTTACACTCGCAGCCATCGACGATTGCTGACGTCAATAGTCAAACATCAATCCTTAAACCAAATTGTATTCTAACATTTGGTAGATCGAAATTTGCTTTCCTGAATGATTATCCATTTTAATTGATTTAACATTATTTTTCCTTACTTCTGTTTTTTCGTACTTTTGTCAAGAATTTTTCTTGAAGTCCAAGTACATTTTTTGTTTTTTCATTTTGTCTTTTTCTTTTCCGTTGACCTTTTTTTTTTTTTTTTTTTTTTGGAAATTTGGAAAAAATTGCTAAATTAGCGGAAATTCGCAAAAATTTGCTAACAGCGGCAATATAGCAAAGTCGACTACAGTATTCCACAGATAATAACCTCGACAAAAATGCCAATATTTTTTGAGGTAATTAAGCGTATTCGTTTAAATACCTCAGTGAGGTAATTAGACGTATTTATTTACAAGATAACTTAACTTTGATGTATGAAAAAATTTAAGAAAGGAATTTTTACATGTACCAGCTAAATCTTAAGAGATAGCAATAAAAACAATGGGATTTGTTGTCTTAAATTTTATCTGTAGTGCTTTTTGATATGTCCTATCATATCCTACTACTACTCATGGAAGCCGTAAATAGGCAATTGAATGGTTTTTCTTGTGCGACCAATGAATGCAGAAACAATATATTTATGCGCTTAGAGCTTTTAATGAATTTTGGTATCGATTTGTTTGTAAATAATTTCCATATTTTAACCATTGCTGCATTTTTATTGCACTCATATCTTAAGTTTTTAAAACATATTTTAATACATGTTAAGCAAAAAAAAAAAATTGCTTTAAATTCTGGTTAACAGATGAATTTTCTGTTGCTTTAATTTCGCCACCTACATTAAATTTTCACTGCACAGAAAAAATTATTGCCGAATTATTTTCAAATAAACGCTTGTCTAAAAATTTTTTAAATTTCTATAAATTATTTTACTGATTCAAACAATATTTTTGTTTGATTTTTATTTAACTAACAAAAATGTGGACAACTCTTCAAAAATATAATAAACGCGTTATTGGTGTCAAGTTTTCATAATTTTGAAATATTTAACGCTCTTTAATGTTGTGTTGTCTTTTTACATTTTTTTTATTTGATCGTAAGCAACACTTCTTTATGTGAAATATAAGAACAACAACCAAAAACACATACTCAGTCTATTTTTGGACGCTTTAAAAAAGTGCAACTACATATAAGAAAAACAATAGCAGAAACAACATTACAAGAAACAAAATCCCGTATTCAATTTTTTAAAACTGTTTGGTTAAATACTTCAAATACAAAAATAGAATGATGACGAAAAACATATCGAGTCGGTCTGCTGCCTTTTTTGGTTACATTTCTTCTTTAGCAAGGGAAAGGATACAGCAACAGAGAGTGATAAAGAAAAACATTGTGTTGTGTGTATAAATAAGAATTCGTTCAAAAATTATTCCAACAAAAAAAATGTGTCTCAAAGCCAGCCGGCGGCTCTGCTCTTGCCGTCATCTTCTCATACAGTGCTTACTTGTGTGCGCTTCATTGCTTGTGCAAAAACTTTTTATTTTTATTTTGAAATTTAGTATATGAATTTCATTCAACATTTTTCATTTTTCGAATTTATTCTATGAGCTAAATTTCAGTTATGTATTTTATAAAGCTTTTTTGTAATAGTTCTATTCCTACAATTTTTCAGAAATGACTTTATACACTACCAGACTATTATATTGTATTTTCTATTTACATTTTACCTTAGCCTTCCGTTGGAAAGCAATGAGGTATATTGAATGTACAGAAAAATTTACAATTATTAGACACCAGCAGAATGTAATGCATTTTCTGGCCCGCTACGGCCGTCGTCAGCATTCTTTGTGTCTCACTGGATAGTGTTACTTTATAAATTGAATGTATTTAACTCAACTATTTTAACAAATAGAAACTGGGAATTATTTCCTTCCGAAGGTAACTTTATATTATATTCAACATTTTTCATTTTTCGAATTTATTCTATGAGCTAAATTTCAGTTATGTATTTTATAAAGCTTTTTTGTAATAGTTCTATTCCTACAATTTTTCAGAAATGACTTTATACACTACCAGACTATTATATTGTATTTTCTATTTACATTTTACCTTAGCCTTCCGTTGGAAAGCAATGAGGTATATTGAATGTACAGAAAAATTTACAATTATTAGACACCAGCAGAATGTAATGCATTTTCTGGCCCGCTACGGCCGTCGTCAGCATTCTTTGTGTCTCACTGGATAGTGTTACTTTATAAATTGAATGTATTTAACTCAACTATTTTAACAAATAGAAACTGGGAATTATTTCCTTCCGAAGGTAACTTTATATTATATTCAACATTTTTCATTTTTCGAATTTATTCTATGAGCTAAATTTCAGTTATGTATTTTATAAAGCTTTTTTGTAATAGTTCTATTCCTACAATTTTTCAGAAATGACTTTATACACTACCAGACTATTATATTGTATTTTCTATTTACATTTTACCTTAGCCTTCCGTTGGAAAGCAATGAGGTATATTGAATGTACAGAAAAATTTACAATTATTAGACACCAGCAGAATGTAATGCATTTTCTGGCCCGCTACGGCCGTCGTCAGCATTCTTTGTGTCTCACTGGATAGTGTTACTTTATAAATTGAATGTATTTAACTCAACTATTTTAACAAATAGAAACTGGGAATTATTTCCTTCCGAAGGTAACTTTATATTATATTCAACATTTTTCATTTTTCGAATTTATTCTATGAGCTAAATTTCAGTTATGTATTTTATAAAGCTTTTTTGTAATAGTTCTAATAATTGTAAATTTTTCTGTACATTCAATATACCTCATTGCTTTCCAACGGAAGGCTAAGGTAAAATGTAAATAGAAAATACAATATAATAGTCTGGTAGTGTATAAAGTCATTTCTGAAAAATTGTAGGAATAGAACTATTACAAAAAAGCTTTATAAAATACATAACTGAAATTTAGCTCATAGAATAAATTCGAAAAATGAAAAATGTTGAATATAATATAAAGTTACCTTCGGAAGGAAATAATTCCCAGTTTCTATTTCTATATGAATTTCAGTAAACTTTTTGTTTGATTCAGTTAAATTATTTGTTTGAAAAAATCAGTGTTTTTTTCAATAAACAATATGCAAATAAATTGTTTGAATATGCAAATTTTTTTATAGGACCGATTTCAGACAAAAAATTGTTTGATTCTACAAATTTTTTGTTTGAATTGGAATAATAATTTTTTCTGTGTGTACAATTTTAAGCCAAAGCAAGTTTTTGTTGAAGATAAATGTTTTTCGCAACTTATAACATAGAAACCTAGACGCATCGTTTAGTAAACGATCGAATCAGAAACACTTGTTTAAGTAATCTTTTCGTGTCCGTCCGTCCGTCCATCTTGCTGGTTGTATGTCCATGTAAACCTTGTGCGAAAAGTAAAGGTAGCAGTTTGTAGATAATTTGATAAAATTGGGTTAATACGTTTAATTGTCATAAGAACAAAACCTATGTAAATTGTAAGAATATAACTCTATATGAATCTTGACCTCATAACATAACTTTTAATGCAAATATTAATTTGTTGAATATTTTCCTTTAATCAAGCCATATTTTGTTTTTTAGGCATATTTTTTAAAAAAAATTTTAGTGCATATTTTCAAATTATTAACATGTAAAACTTGGTTGCATTACTTGCTGTGCTTTTGTCAAATAGTACTGAGGCAATTAAACGAATGAAATTTAGGTATAATTTTGGGAGTTAAATTTTTAAGGCAATTATCCGAATCGGGTAATTAAGCGTATGGCAATTAAACGTGGATTTTTGTTTAAAAAATGGAAGAAAAAAAAACGGGGATTTAAAACTCGAGGTAAATAAGCGTGAAAGGCATTTAAGCGTGGGGTAATTAATCGGGTTATACTGTATTTATAATAAATCGTGAAAGCTGTAAAGAATCAGGAACAAATCGCAAACATGGCTGAAATTCGCGAAAAATTGCAAAATTTGAAACAAACCCAAAAACTAATTTGAGATCGCTATACGAAATGCAGAACACCAAAACTGCTAAAGTAATCCACTTTTAAGTGGATTCGGATTCTAAAACACACCTGATTAATAGTTTTTTATAAATTATCAAAAAGTAATTTAAATTTTTGGGAATACAAAATTTTAATTTCAAAAGATTTTGTTACACGTGCTTAATTCCCAGTTTTTATTATTGATAAAAACACTTGAAATTTATTGTTGATGGGATAAGCTATTCCTATGCGCATTTCACTGGTTGCTTAGGCCAGATCATCAGGAAACTTCATCCATAAAGATTTTAGAAAAACTAAAGATATTAAACCAAATAAAACTGTTAAACGTATAAGACTTATAGCAACAGTTCTACTTGTAATAATATCAAAGTTTAAACAAAACACATCAACAATAAACAGTGGGTTTATCTCATCTTAAATTCCCCACTACAATTAGTTGAAATTCTCTCAACATTAATTGTAGTTGTAAGTAAAACTGTTGCTATAAGTTTTATACAGTTTTATTTGGTTTAATATCTTTAGTATTTCTAAAATCTTTATGGATGAAGTTTCCTGATGATCTGGCCTAAGCAACCAGTGAAATGCGCATAGGAATAGCTTATCCCATCAACAATAAATTTCAAGTAATTTTATCAATAATAAAAACTGGGAATTAAGCACGAATAACAAAATCTTTTGAAGTTTTTTATAAATTAAAAAAAAATATAGGTTCACGCACTTATTGTGTCTCATTTGACGAACTTACGCAACGAATTTTTGCCGACGAATTCGTCGTACTATGCGAAGTTCGTCGTTCGTCCCAGTTGTGTTTATACCATAAAGTTGTGATTTGTTCGCCGAACCGGAATGGTGCTCCTTTAATTACGCCTTAATTATAACAAGGTAAAAACAAGTTGTTCAATCGAAGGCCTAAAGTAATTTCTAGCACGATCTTCTCGAAATTTGGTTGTTTGTTTTCAGTATTATGAATTTATAAAATAACAAATGTTACCGCAGTAGCATCATTTCTTATGATCACACAGAAAAAATTATTGCCGAATTATTTTCAAACAAACGCTTGCTTGAATTTTTTTTTGATTTCTACACATTTTTTTACTGATTCAATTAATATTTTTGTTTGATTTTTATTTAACCAACAAAAATGTTGACAGCTATTCAAAAATATAATATACGCGTTATTCGTTTCAAGTTTTCATAATTTTGTATGAAATATTTAACGCTCCTTAATGTTGTCGTTTTTTGAATTTTTTTATTTGATCGTAAGCAACACTTCTTTATTTGAAATATAGGACTACAACAAAAAACACATGCAGTCTATTTTTGGACGCTTTAAAGAAGTACAGCAATAAGAAAATTGATAGTAAAAAAAACAACAAAAACAATAACAGATAAAAAAACGTTTCACTTTTTTTAAACAACAGAAACAACAACAACATTATAAGAAATAAAATACATTTTTGGTTGGTTTCAAAGTTGCTAAAAAAAACAAAATCCCGTATTCAATTTTTTCAAACTGTTTACTTAAATACATCAAATACAAAAGTAGAATCATGACGAAAAACATATCGCGTCGGTCTGCCGCCGTTTTTGGTTACATTTCTTCTTCATTAGCAAAGGAAAGGATGCAGCAACAGTGAGTGATGAAGAAAAACATGGTAAAGTCTGGGTTTACACTATGAAAGTTTTCTTTCAGAAAGTCTGAGCTAATGGGTGAGAGAGGAAGTGAACATGCTGCTATTCTCTCCCCTCTCACCAACAAACTCACACTTTCTGAAAGAAAACTTTCATAGTGAGATCCCAGACAAATAAGACTTCGTTTAAAAATTATTCCAACAAAAAAATGTGTCTCAAAGCCAGCCGGCCGCGCTGCTCTGCTTCATCTTCTCCAACAGTGCTTGCTTGTGTGCGCGTCAGTCATTGCTTGTGCAAAAACTTTTTTGTTTGATTCAGCAAAATTATTTGTTTGAAATTTATATGAATTTCAGTAAACTTTTTGTTTGATTCAGTTAAATTATTTGTTTGAAAAAATCGGTGTTTTTTTCAATAAACAAAACGCAAATAAATTGTTTGAATATGCGAATTTGTTTATAGGACCGATTTCAGAAAAAAAATTGTTTGATTCTACAAATTTTTTGTTTGAATTAGAAAAATAATTTTTTCTGTGTACAGGCGTACAAAAGTGTTTTCCGAGAGTGGGTTTTATATTGATGAAATAAAGTCGTATGGCTTCCATCCAGTCCCTGCAGATAAAGAGACTAGTCCATACATGCATGTAAAGAGTAGTCCATAAAAGAGTAGGAGTACTCCAAAATAACTCCAAATATATGGCTAAAAGGTGGTTGATTTAACATTACGATGCCCTAGGAGTGGACCATATAACCCAGTTTTGCATTACAACTACTCCATGTTCATACCTACTCCTAGTGGATTAGTTTAAACTTAAAAACGAAGACATGTCGTTTCACTACAAACTCTTTTTAACAATGACATGGTCCATGCTGGCATAACATTGGGCCAGTACAGGGAGTAGTCCATTAAACCAAAATGGATCACGTAGTCCAATATTATCAGCAGGGGTCTGTTAAAACGAATTTGTGCAAACGGACGGGAAAAACTTTACTAAAAATTTAAATATAAAAAAATTGCAGCTATCATTGTTATTAAAATACTTTCTAAAATTTTTTCTTTTAGTGTAAGTTTATAACATTAATATTGCCGTAGTCTCATTAAAATAATTAGCGTTTTGATTTATGTTTGTATTAATTACAAATACCAATAACAAAACACAAACTAATTTTAAAGTTCCTTAAACAAATAAAGTTTATAAAATTAATCTCTTTTCCCAACTCCTTAAAATATCTTTGAAAAAAAAGGGTTAAAGGCAAGTTCATGCTTTAAAAACTTCTCCCCAAATTTTCTTTAAAATTTGAAAAAAAGGACTAAAATCAAAAAAATATAAACACACCATTTCCACACAATTTAACAATGTGTCATATTTTAGACCCAAAAATGAAATTCCATTGAAAATAAGAAGGTTTTAACCGAAATTATTTCAAAATAATCATAAAAAAATAAGCACACATTTGTGCAGTAATAAAATTTATCAAAATAATTAAATCATTCATTAAAAAACACGTGTACAGAAATGATGCAGAAAAGGACGAGAGAAGAAAAAAAAAAAGGACCGAACTAAATTGCCAAATGCAAATGATGATTTCTTTCCAAGAGAGATTTTGTGTACATTCATTCTAAATAAGGGTTTGTGTAAAAGTTAAATATTAATACATTTTTGTGGGACTGTTTTGTAAAATAAATGTGTAAATATAATCATAACAAAAAACTTATGACAATTATGCATTTAGATATATGAAATTTAAAGTAGTTTAGGTTGTTTAAAGGAATGACTTCATTTGCAATTTTAAAATAATATTTTTTTTTTTTAAACCAAAGCACATTTTTTAAGGGTGTGAAGATTAATACGAAAAGTTAAATTCATTTTTTAAAAATATCGCATGCGAAAAAAAAAAATTAAAAAATATCGCATGCGATAACAAATGTATTAAAAATAAAGCATGCGATAAAAAATATTATAATGAAAAATAAGATTATTTTCCTCTTATAATAATTATTTTGTCATCGACCTTCTTGCGAATTTGTTTCATACAATACAATTTGCATATATTGTTTATATATTATGGTAGCCTTGTCCATAGTCTATATTTTCTAATAGGTTTGATTTCTGAAGTTGGAAGGGTTTGGGCACAATGGCCATATCCCTCATAGAACAAATTCTTTAAAATTTCAGTCTAAGTCATATTTTTTCAAAAATTATAAGTTTTATTAAACGTTTGTAAAAGTTCATAATCGTTTATGAATACGGGGGAAAAAGTATAATATAATATATCTAATAAGTTTTAAATATTAAAAGAAAAATAGATAAAAATTCTTGATATTTCAAATTTTGTGTAAATAATCGTATTTTAATTATAATTTTTTTTAACGCATGTGACATTTTTTTAATATAATTTTTTATCGCATGCGATATTTTTAAAATAGCATTTTTAACCCAATGAAACCTAAATTTTTTAACACTCTTATTAAAAAGTATCTTTTTAGCGAAAATAATCAAAAACTATAAACTTTGTAAAAGTTCGCTTTTGTTTGGAAAAAAAAAATTGAGCACCTGTCGCGTTGGCCTTATCTCTAGGTGGTCTTAGCCACTGGGTGGCAAGCAATGAGTTTATCATCCGCGCTCTGTGTTCGAGCGCAATCAATACACACAGGTAGCAATTAAGGTCAGCAATTCTTAAGGATTAATCAATCGCCCCTTGTTAATGAGTTATTTAAGGGGATGATCCGTGCCGAAGGCCGAACTTTCCCACAATTAAAGAAAAAATTTGGGTTTGATCAGGCTTTTCAAGATCTCGCTCTCCGCGATTTTGGATTTAAAACACACGAAATACTTCCCTTCCGAAAAAAGTATCTTCTTGTAAAAAGACATCTTATGCAGAAGTGAACTCTTTATTCTCCAAAAAGTATCTTTTGCTCTTGCAAAAGAAATTTTTCGTGACGTAAAGTTTTTTTTTTACAAAAAGTATCCTTTCGAGGGACTCAACCAGAAATCAGTCCGTTACCAGCTTACCGGATGCTACTGACTCCTATGGCACCAGATAGGATCTTTGGGCAGCCGCGATCTCAAGAGATGTGTCCATTTTGAACCAAATTTCAGGAATTGTCTGCACCTGATTACCCCGGAGAATGTAACACCAGAAGGAGGAAATTTAGTACGAAAAGTACTATCTAACTAAACCAGAGTCTTTTCATTTAAAGACCCAATTTTTTTAACATTAAGTACCCTTTTAATAAATTAAACTTTTAAGACAAATAAATCTTCTTGAATAAAGAGACTTATTGGAACAAAAATTATATTTAAAACAAAATTTAAATTTTTTAGTACTATTTAAAGTAGTATTTTTAAAAAGGTGCCATTTTTTAAACCAAAAAATGCCTTTGTTATGATAAAATATCTTTTAATATTTTACTTTTTATAAAAGGAAATCCTGACAAAAAAGTACTTTCTTCTAAAAAGAGTATATTTTTGTAATGAATATAATTCTTGTACTTTACAATAACTACTTTTTGCGTAGGGAGGCTTATTTTTTAGAAAAATATATTTTTGTACAAAAAATACATTAAATATATGTATATCTGTTTCCTAAAATTAGTACCTTTTTTTAAAAAAATATATCCTTGCAAATAAGCAAAAAAGGCTCTTTTTACAAAAAAGTACCTTAATTTAAAAAAGTATATTTAAAGTAATAGAGTCTTTTAAGAAAAAAATATTTTCCAAGTCTTAGTAGTAAAGTACAATTTGACAAAAAGTACCATTTTACAAAAAGTACCATTTAACAAAAAATAACCTTTTACAAAAAGTACAATCTTACAAACAGTACCATTTTACAAAAAAAAAATTTTTATAGAAAGTACCATTTTACAAATTCTACCTATTAAAGCTCTGCTTTTGCGTAAATTAAATGTGTTTTAAATGTTTTTTCTTCAAAAGATCCATTTTGTTTAAACACTTGGCGCGGTGTCAACACCAAAAAAATTTCATTGAAGTCATGTGGTATTTTGAGCCTCTTGAAAAACAACCAGCCACTTAAAAAACATTTAAATAAATGTAATATACACCACATTCACAGACACACATTTTATACTTATTCATACAAACAACTCAAGAGCACACTTGTAAATTAAAAGTCCATACCGCAAAATATCCTTGAAGGACATTAAAATAACACAACGACTATAAAACCCATCACATTACAACACCCATTACAAGTACAACAACTTTTTTACACATCCGCAATTAAATCTGGTTAAAGGTGTTTCTCGCAACGTATCAGTTGTTGTTGGCTGCAGTTTCATTCATTCTATCGTCCTTGTTTTCAGCTACTCCTGCCATTAAGAAATAAATTTTATTTAAATATTATGAATATAAAATAAAATATAAAAATGTGAGATAAAGAATTCGACATAGACGAGATAGAGTCAATAGAGAGGCACGCAGCAGACAGACTGACACGGGTTTTAGCCCCATAACATGGTGCCATGAATATTCATGGCTTGTTAACAAAACTTTTCTTATCTTTCGACTCTGTTTGTTGTGTTTTTTTTTATGACAATTTCATTGCTGAGATTTTGTTAAATGATGGTTTTGCATTTCGGAGTAATTTTTTTTTCTTAGTACAGCAGACAGTGGAATTAAAAGTTTTCAAATGTAATTTTGTGCTCATTTGGTTTTGTATAAAATTATTGTTTATAAATATTTTTAAATTAAATTTTATAAGTGTAAAGAGCTCCATATTGTTGGGAGTTTTAAAATGTTAAATGTTTTTATATTAGAATTGTTATTCTTAATTATTTATTATAAGAAATGTTTTGCTTTAATTAATAATTCAGAAAATATAATTACGCAAAAAATGGTCAATATATAAAAAAGATTTTTAAACAAAATAACAAAATTCAAAAAAAACTTTATAAAAATTAAAAGTGCCCAAGTATAAAAAATAAAACTTCTGAGAATCCAGAATTGTATTTTTCAGTTTTTTGCTGCAATTACTAGTGAAAAAACTGCAATTGACATTTTCCTTTATTGCTAAGATCAGCACTCAGGGGATTGCATTGTGTTGGAACTCGGAAAATAGGTTATGGGAAGGAAGATAGGCGGAGTATTGCTTATGGGCATTCGATTTGTACTTATACATGTTAAAAGTGAAAAAAACTTCCGTAGAAGGTTATTCCACATACGAACAGTCCGGGCAATGAACGGATATTCACTGAAATACGTTGTGCGATACAAGGGCCAATCGTCCGTAAAAGAATGGGCTATTGAGAAAAATGTAAACTACGAAAAAGTTTCGGGAACCAGATCCATACACAGAAAAAATTATTGCCGAATTATTTTCAAACAAACGCTTGTTTGAAATTTTTTTTGATTTCTACAAATTTTTTTACTGATTCAATCAATATTTTTGTTTGATTTTTATTTAACAAACAAAAATGTGGACAACTCTTCAAAAATTTAATAAGCGCGTTATTGGTTTCAAGTTTTCATAATTTTGTATGAAATATTTAACGCTCTTTAATGTTGTCGTCTTTTTGCATTTTTTTATTGATTGTAAGCAACACTTCTTTATGATAAATATAAGAACTACAACAAAAAACACATGCATTCTATTTTTGGACGCTTTAAAAAAGTACAGCAATAAGAAAAATGATAAAATAGCGTGACGAGGTTTGTAGTAAAAAAAAACAACAAAAGCAATAGCAGGTAAAAAAACGTTTCATTTTTTTTAAACAACAGAAAAAACACATTATAAGAAACAAAATAAATTTTTGGTTGGTTTCAAAGTTGGTAAAAAAAAAACAAAATCCCGTATTCAATTTTTTCAAATAGTTTGTTTAAATACATCAAATACAAAAATAGAATGATGGCGGAAAACATATCGAGTCGGTCTGCCGCCGTTTTTGGTTACATTTCTTCTTCATTAGCAAAGGAAAGGATAAAGCAACAGTGAGTGATAAAGAAAAACACTGTGAGTATAAATATGACTTCGTTTAAAAATTATTCCAACAAAAAAATGTGTCTCAAAGCCAGCCGGGCCGCTCTGCCAACAGTGCTTGCTTGAGTGCGCGTCATTGCTTGTGCCAAAACTTTTTTGTTTGATTCAGCAAAAATATTTGTTTGAAATTTATATGAATTTCAGTAAACTTTTTGTTTGATTCTGTAAAATTATTTGTTTGAAAAAATCGGCGTTTTTGCGAATATGCGAATTTGTTTGTAGGACCGATTTTAGACAAAAAATTGTTTGATTCTACAAATTTTTTGTTTGAATTGGGAAAATAATTTTTTCTGTGTAATTTCATCAGAACACGCCCCATTAAAGATAAAACAGGTTAGTACAACCAAACGTTGCGAAGGTGCTCAAGGGAGTCCATAGCATAGCATTAGATATCCTACTGTCACTAATGAAAACCTTCGCCCTCTCCTGCACGTGTTTGAGAAGCCCCAAATGGACTTTGAAGCACCGGCCTACACATGAGAGTTGTACTACATTTTCGGTCGGTTGTTGGTGGTAAAAATAGTAGCGAGATGAGATGGAGTGAAGTATCCCTTACACCTTTTTAAAAAACCGAGGCACTTTAATGCTTCTTTCGATACCTTGAATGTATGGTTTGTCCATCGGATGCCACATTGTTTTTTTATAACCAGAACAGCAAAGATTCGGATTTCTCTATAATTATACAACCCATATATACAGATGAGGCACCTTGATCCGTCGCGTACTTATGTGCACAGAATACACAGAACTGTAAAAAGTGACGTGTGAAAAAGGCCCAAATCAGTTGCGAGGGCAGCTTTCGAAGAAAGAGACAGAAAGCTTTTTTTGGTTGTGAAGTGGCAAGGTGTAAAAACAGGCCGCAACAATCAACACAAATGGCGTGATCAAAACAAAAATAACAAAACACAAACCACGTTAAACAAATGCATTAGTTCAACAAACGTTGTTTTTTGTGCAAAAAAATGTATTTAGTAATATTGTTTTGTTTTATAATGTTATTTACTTACTTAAATATTATTTACTCGTGTTGTGGTGAACCAGGGACCGTAACAGTTATACTTTTTTTCATAAAAGTCAGATGAAAACAGTTATTTTTTGATTTTTATTTTTTTGAACAAAAATAACTGTTATTTTTTGATTTTTATTTTTTCGATCAAAAATAACAGTTATTTTTTGATTTTTATTTTTTTGAACAAAAATAACCGTTATTTTTTGATTTTTATTTTTTCGATCAAAAGTAACAGTTATTTTTTGATTTTTATTTTTTCGAGCAAAAATAAAAGTTATTCTCTAAAGAAATGTACGTGATTTAATAATTTAGTTGAATTAAAATCTTTATTTTAGTGTGTAATTATCATTGGAATTTCTTATGCACATTAAAATAATTATTAAAAGTCATCTAAATTATTAAAACACGTACATTTCTTTAGAGAATAACTTTTATTTTTGCTCGAAAAAATAAAAATCAAAAAATAACAGTTATTTTTGTTCTAAAAAATAAAAATCAAAACATAACTGGTATTTTTGTTCAAAAAAATAAAAAGCAAAAAATAACTGTTATTTTTGATCGAAAAAATAAAAATCAAAATTTTAAAAATCAATATATTTTATCATTGACAAGTGCATAAGGAACAATTTAGGAACGTTTACTTCTATGTGCTTTTTTTGTTTTAAAATTCCAATATAACTGTTATTTTCGGTCCCTGTGGTGAACTTAAAAGTTAATTTTTACAACAGTTTTGTAAATAAATCTTAACTAAATAAATTTGTGTTCATTGTATTGCGGCATAGAATATGATGAAAAGAGAAATGCAAAAGGGCAGCTTTCCTTGAAAGAGACAAAAAACGCAAAATCTTCTGCAAAAGAATAGATAAGGTTGAAAGCTTGACATAGGAGGTCGCTTAGAAAAATAAGAAATAGTGTAGTAGAAATCACGGAGTCTGGCGGCACCCCTGAATGACAATTGAACTCGTTTGACGTAACCCCATGTAAGTGTTAGCGAGGTGTAATTATCTCCAAAATCGAGCACCTCATGTTTGATCCCTGGCAGAGGACGAAAAAATGTTCATCGACAGTATAACAATTCGTATAGTGCGATCTATAAGAAAGTTTTAAACAAGAGTGCACTATGCCAGACTCTTTCGAACGCCTTGGAAATATCTAAAGTAATTTCTTTGCTTTCGCCATTTTTGCGATAACAGGGATAGTTTGTCTCCACTTGTGGTCAATTAGTAGGTACTTTGAATCTAAACATTTGACAAAATGGGGACTTACCATACTCTCCATAACTTTGGAAAGTGCCAAACAAATTGCAATTTGGCAGTAATTTTCAGGGTTTTTAGCCACTCCTTTTAATAGGAATTCGCGGTACGTTAGCAACTTTCCAGCAAACGGAAATTCGCCGGCATGGTATAAAGTGCTGCAAAGATTTGCTAAGAGAGAGCTAGCTAGAGCACTGCTTTATTTATACCATCCGGCCCAGGAGACTTGTTTATGTCGAGATCTGCAAGATCCCTTTTAACAACTCAAGCCCGGAAAAATATTCTTGGCATAGTTACTGATACTCTTTCGAGTTCGGGTAGTGGTTGATCGCTAGCTGGTTAGTGAGAATTATTTAGCGAATAGTTCGACTAAGCAATTAGCCTTATCAACAGGGTCCTTGCTCTTTTAACGAATGACCAGAAGCAGTAAGAACTTCAGTACGAAGACGTTGCTCGTGAAGGGTTGTTTCCAGGGGCCCGTAAATACCAGCTATCCAGAAACGCCTCAAATGAGTTAAATTTTTGACGGCTAAATAAAACTCTCTTAAAGGAATTTATTCGACTTTTTATTCCTGAACTTCGTTTTATTGTGAGACGGAAACAATAAAACTGCTCAAGTGAGTTTTATCCAAAATAAAACCATCTTTTTAGGAGTTCAATTCGACCGTTTATTTTGACGTGGAAAAATAACTGTTACGGTCCCTGGTTTTTCCCGTCCTAGTTCTTTGGCACACGAAAATTTGCCATTTTGCATTGAAATTCAATATCAGCGTTTCGCACCTGATATGCATACAAACGCAACTAGTGCATTATTTAAACTACCATGCTTTTGCAAAGCTTAGAACGAAAATTCGTTTGATATGCAGAGTTGTTAAGAATTTCCATACAGACGTTAAGAACGGTAGCCATATTTATCTTTACACGCATTTCCACGGAGATATAAATTGAAAGGTAATTTTTTTTTTATTTCAAGTGATTCTGTAAATATTTTTTCCACTTCTCTACACACGCAGAGAAAAAACATGTTTAAATATGGTCACCTCCAACAAAACTATTTTTGAAGAAAATCTTAAACATATTATTATTCATTTAACAATATTATTGTTACCTACAACCATATTATGGTTGTATTAGTCCTCCATCAAGAAGCCACAACCATATTATGGTTGCCTCTAAACATGTTATGGTTAAATATTAAAATTAACAATAGTATTTTCCTCTTTTCCAAGAGCAACAGGCTGTGGTTGAAAACCAACCATGCTATTATATGATTTAAACATGTTTTAGCTATTTTTGACCATAACATGTTCGAAGGCAACCATAATATGGTTGTGGCTTCTTGATGGATGACTACTTCTACCATAATATGGTTGTCGGTGACAATAATATTGTTAAATGAATCATAATCTGCTTAAAATTTTCTTTAAAAATAGTTTTGTTGTAGGTGACCATATTTAAACATGTTTTTTCTCTGAGTGTAGATTCTACAATTCTACAATTTAAATACATCTCTGATTAATACATCAAAATCGATTTATGCGTTAAGAAACTGCAAAATTTGTTCACCACTGTTTACGGTCTAAATTGGCTTCCTTTTCATTTATTTTTATGAGCAAAACTTTTTTAATAAAATTAAAGTTTAAAGTAGTTTCTTTATTTTTTTTTTTTTGGCCAAGCCCCCTTCAGTATCACATGTTTGAAAACTTTTAAAAGTAGTTATTCCTAAAGAAATGTTAGTTAATTTAAAAAAAACTACTTTTGCCACAATAAAAAAAAACAATATAATTTATATTTACTCAATTATTTAACAAAGAAATTAAAAAAGATTTCAACCGGAAATCTAAATATTTGTACAAAATTTCTAATAAATATACCTCTCTCCATCTTACATCTTCCGTTTATCATTTTCCAAATAAAAACAAAAGAAAAAAAAAAAACAATAATTTACTAAACTAACATCCTTAAAAAAAAAACAACATTCGAAATTCTTAAAGTTCCGGTTGATTGTCAGATTGTTGTGTCCACAAGTGTCACCAGCCGAAAGAAGAGGCAAGAGAAAATGTAACTGTTTATTGTTCTTGTTATATGTGTAGTTGAGCTGTATCCGTTTCTTTTTTCCCCTCTTATCATTTCCGCCATAAATTTTATTTCGTTTATTTTTCTATTAAAACTACAAATGTTGATATAATTTTTTTTTTGCTTGGAAGGGAATGAGCAGATTATGAAGAATGATGATGGTAGATTTTAATTTTTTACAATATATTTTATTAAACCTTTAGAATAGCAAAAGAAGAAAAAAAAGGAAAACATTAATATCAACTAAATGCTGGAAGCTTAAAATAATAAACTCATAAAGACTATCGTAAAAGTTGCTGTTAGTTTTTTTATGATTTCCTTTAAAATCTGTAGAAGAAACGACTTATAAAACTCTTTTTTATCTTATACAAAGGTCATATACATTTACAAGGCTATATTCGGCCTTATTATGAGTGTCGAAATCGAAAGCCAATTGTTTTAAAAAATTATACTACCACTTTAAATAAACGAAAACAAACGGAACAAATACGACAAATTTTCTATGTGCTTTACATTGTCATTGGAGTTAATTTTAATCGATAACGATAAAGGCTCTTGTAAAAAGGCCGATTATCTTTTAAAAACTGTACTTTTACAAGATAAAAACAGAAGTAAGAAGTGTTAAATGTCTTATGCAAATATTACATTTTCTTATACAAAAATTCAATTGTATAATGCGAAATCTTAATTTCCTTAAAAAAAAAGGATTTATTGTCTTATACTTAGGGCTAATAAATCAATGCAACTCTCTTTTTAGCTTAAAAAATTATTAAACCAGCCAATCTTTTAATCAGTAAACATATAAACCATCCTCAAACTCTTCAAATTGGGCGTTTAAACTACGAATACACCCCATACGAATTCGACAACATTTATCGTAGTGCTGGCACATTATTATTTTTTAAACAGCATATGCGACACTAGTTTACAGCTGTTCAGCTTAAACTACACTGATAGAAAAGGCGTCATAACGCTGATGTATTTTGACATCAATACTATGACAAGTGTCTTCGTTTTTGACCGCATGACACTTTTCATCATGCTGATGTCAACCTTAACATCACTTGGACAAAGTGTCATCAGGGTAAAAATGAAGTTATGTCATCGATGGGATGACACATCGGAATCACAGAAATGACGAACTTGTTTTCCGTGCGATCACACAGTAACATCGGAGAAAGGACACATTAGCATCAATTAAATGACAGTTTGTCATTAAGTCAAAGTGAGAGAATATTATTATTTACTTGCCCGTTACATACGTTTGTTTCACGTTTGTTGAATTACGACCTTTGTTTACAGCAGAACTCTCAATAATAAGACACCAGCACCATGCCCCATATGGTTTTCGTAATTATTCTACTTTAAAAATTTGATGTATTTAACTAAATAATTTAAAAAAATAGAATATAGGAATTTTTGCTTCATATAATACATTGTTATCATGAAAATAATGTTAAAAATATACAAAATGTGGCATCGAATTGATGTCACGTAAAAAATGACAAAATTGTACGAAGACGTTAGTCATTGGATTGATGTTACTTTTTACATCATTGATGCCATTTGTAGTAACATTGATGTCACAATTCTGATGTTAGTGCATCATCAATATGAAGATGCATTTTTCTATCAGTGTATATATAAATTTAAGTTTAGTTCAACTAAACCAGCGTTTAAACAGTCAGTGATTTATTAGCAATTAGTCACCCGTTTTCTGTGAAGTCTACCATCTATAAAAAACACAATCTGTAATGCTTTGTTCAAGTCTATACAGATACTAGCGTTTAAAAAAGGTTGTCTTAAAATTAACGCAAGATTTCAATTTGTTGCCATTTGTGTAGTAAAATGTTGGCCACCCTAAAAGAACTAAAAACTGTGTTTTTTATTTAATTTAAATCTTGCGTTAATTAATATAACGATTAATTTTTAAAGCTCGTACTCATAAAGGCGTAAGCGGGCTCCGTGAGACCTGGCAAGCCTGTCACTACCGTAAGTCCCCAAACTAAGAACGTAACGCAAGAGCATGTTGTATTCTGGAACGAGGTAAAACTAATGATAAAAAAGGATGGGGAACACTTGCTTTGGCTGTATGTTTCACCACGAATTAAAAGATATATCGAGGGTTATTTTTTAAATAGTGCTATCTGAAATTTTCCAAAAATGTGTTTTTTATAGAAACGAGTTCACTACCTGAAAGGTCATCCCACAACATTTTTTTCATAATTATTGTATTGTGCTATCTAACACACACGTTTTTTTTTTGTAAAAAGAGTTATCTACATAAAAAATAATACTTCATATAATAACATGATACAAATTGTTATAACAAAGTAGACATATCATATATCAAAGGGTTGGGAATGCACAATTATTATAAACATATCGGGTCATACACACTGGAACGAATCGCCCAAAATTGGAGCGTCCGAATGGACCACCTCAGACGAAGTCATGGCCAACTTTTACATGATATTATACAAATAAAACTGTTAAGCGAATTTATAATTTTAATTTTTTTTTATTATTAATATCTTTAGTTTTTCTACAATCTTTGGATGATCTGGCCTAAGCAACCAGTGAATTGCGCATAGGAATAGCTTATCCCATCAACAATAAATTTCAGCGTTTTTATCAAGAATAAAAATTGGGAATTAAGCACGACAAACAAAATCTTGTATTCTCAAAAATTACTTTAATAAAAAAGATTTTTTTTTACAATTTGCAAAATATAGAATAATTCACAAAAAAATATTTCAAAAAAATTATGATAAATTTGAGTCTTATATTACCAAAATACTACACAAATTATTTTTAGCATCGAGCTAAAATTAAGAATTAAGGATCGTTTTTAGTTTTTGTTATACCCGAGATGTCCTAATTTGGGAACCTGTATCACCTCTCCTGCTAAGTCTATATACCTCAAATCCAAGACCTTAACTCGACTAAAACTTTTTAATTGTCAGCTCAAACTGCATTCCAATCGGACCAACTGTTTATAAAATACAGAATTATGTCCATTTTTTTCAAAATTTCCCACCTTTACAATCTGGCCAACGTCCAGCAAACGGATGCATTTCCAAAGCATTGAAGTCTACTATTTCGCAAAAATATCATTATTTTTATGATAATTTAAAATATGCGGATAAAGTTATTTATTGCTTTTCAATAAACGTTAGTGTAAAATTTTAACTTAATTCGAGTTCTGTTAACATGATTACGCGTTTCTTTAAACTTTACTAACTATTTTAATAAAAATTTATGTAACTTAAACTAAAGTCTCAAATAGTTTTCATTACAGCTCATTTTCATTTTTGTTCAAATAGTGCTATCTGCTTATTTCAATATTCAAATCGATAAAATATTAATTTGTAAATAGTGCTATCAGACATATAAGCGAGAATATCTGGAAATATGGAAAAAATTAACATTTTGTTACGAAAGTAACTTTAGTTAAGAATTAGTTGTAATTATTGGTTAAGAATTAGATGAATTTATGTATTTATCTTGTATTTATTAGTTCACTGAAAGAATTTTCTTCGCAATACTAACGAATTTTGACATTAATCCCATGAAAAGTCGCATTATAAAGGAACCTATGCAGCGCTTCGTTGGATCAATGAAACCTGTTTCATTAAAAGGACTTAATGAAACATTACATTAGATCCATGAATATTATTCATTGGATGAATACTTTCAATAAAGTAAATTTTTTTTTTTTTTATATTTTTTTTTCTTTTTTCTTATTTTATTTTACTTTATTTTATTTTTTATTTTTTTTTCTGTCGCTGGCGGGATTCGAACATGCAACCTCGGTGCTGATAGACAAGCTCACTACCAGCTAGTCTACCGGGGCAGTGTAGTTTTTTTTATAAAAAAACTGACACGTATTCTGCGTTTCGATTCGGATCGAAATTTTCTCCGTTTTTGGCAACTTTGGTATTTTGTGCCCATGTTCTGTAACTCCCGCGTTGAAAAACTTTTCGATTGATATGTGAGAAATGAAACATACCATAAATTCAAACAAACATGTTTTTCTCACTAAACTGTTACTGTAATATTTTTGGTGTGTAATAGCTGTAACGTAAGGAAATTACTCGCCAAAAATGTTACAGTAACAGTTAAGTGAGAAAAACATGTTTGTTTCAATTTATGGTATTTTTGTTTCATTTCTCACAACACTTGCAAATGGTAAATTTTTATAAATTTTTAACCCATCAAGTTTTTTCTTCAGAGATGAGGACCGTAGCTGGATAAGTACGTGAACAAAGTAAACTGTCGAATGTGACGATACCAATCCAAGCGTCCAATGCATCCCGGAAAACTCACTGTTTGGAGCAGATTTTGTCAATTTCTTTCTTTGAGAATGACGTTGGTCAGGCCATCACCATCAGAGGTGAGCGATACAAGTCGATGCCGTGCAAATAATATTGGACCACCTGATCCATTTTGATAAAATGGACTACTCCATGGACTAGTCCGATTAATGCAAGCATGGACCATGTCATTGTTAAAAAGTTTTTGTAGTGAGACGACATGTCTTCGTTTTTTACCGACATGCTTTCGTGTTAAACGACTTCAAAGCTAATCCTCTTGAGTATACCATGGAGTAGTTTTAAAACTACTTCTTAGTGGTCCAAAGGTGGGTTATATGGTCCTGCAATAGGACATCATAATGTTGAATAGACCATGTTTTTTCCATACGTTTGGGTTACTTTTGGACTAGTCCTGGTCCCTTGTGGGCTACTCTTTACACGCGTGGTTGGACTGGTCCTATTATTTTTAACAACTTTACAAAAAATCCTAAAGGACAAATTCCAAATAAATGATAACACTTATTAAAAAAAAAATTACTTGCCTAAGATGCTTTTTATTCTAAAAACTTAACTCTTCTTGAGTTAACCTGTTTTAATTTCAAACAAAATCAACATTTTGAAACTAAAAAAAGGACACATGTCTCACCGGTGTTGTTAACTAAACTTAAGCTTTTTTTTTGAAAAAAAAACTACAGAAATATGTGCATAAATCATACAATCTAAGGACAACAAATATATTTTCTATTTTTGTGACAAGCAGAACCCCTCCCTCCAAATTGTCTAACCTTTAAAGAAAAAATCAAAAGCAGGGCAAGTTCTTTAATGAATTTGTAAATATTTTAGGGAGTTTGTTCCAAATGTGGGTGCATAGCTCTTTTCCTACCGGTCCGATTCTGCTGGATGATTAGAGAACTAGAAATTATCTGACACCCAAATCATCCTTTTTCGTTAAATCTTTAGGAAGTTCGAAACTGTGAATAAAACGTTTGTTAAACAGGGTAAATTAAATTTTATTTAGGGCGGTAATCCCGGTATCCCAATAAAACAATTTTTATTTCCCGTTTTTACGTGAATCAAAAAGTGCGCGAAAACAAAAAACAAAAAAATTTACAAAAACCTTATATTTTTAACAAAAAGTTTGAAAAACTTGCCCCGGCCATTAGAGAAGTTAAAATGTGAATATTTTTAAATACTTCGAGATTATTTTTTGGAGTTTCGTTTTCATATAAAATGCTACAGCAGAATCCCTAATGCAATCTGCAGCAGTATTTTGTCTCAACATGCGTGATAACTTTATAAAGGACATATAAACACACACACACACACAGCCATTTTTCGAAATTCATCACGTTTATTTTCTGTTTGAAATCATGCAAATGTGACTACATTAGAATTTTCAACAGCCTCCTTAAAAAAATGGCAAGAAATGAAAAAAAAACTCACATGTGTGCGTAAAATTTGTTACAGACATATCAGTTTCCCAATATCTCCACGAACAAAACCGCAATAAACTTGTCAGCTTTCCCAGTTTCTTTTCTTTTTAATACATTTGCATTTTTTTTGTCTCCTCAAACCAAATCTACTTGTTATTCACTCCAAGAGCTCAAGCTCAAACAGCACGCCAGGGTAAACGAAAAATCTTCTGTGTTATTTAACCTTTGACTTGGAAACAAAACTTGCTTCTTCTTTTTCAAAAAAAAAAAAAAAAAAAAAAAAAAGAGATTTTGTGTTTGGCATAAAATCGTTTGTCATTATTTAAAGTCCTTTTTGACAGTTATATCGTTTGAATAGCTAAACAACTGAACAAAAAAGTAGTTGTGTAGAAAAAAAACCCTTAAAAAATGTTAAATATTTATAAGTGGAAAGTAGAATAAAAAAAAACGAAGCAAAAGTTTCTTAAGCTAATAAACACGCTCTTCATGTTCCACATACGAGAGTTGGAAGAAAGCAAGGACAATTGAACGAACGAACTTCTTTCTACCCACATGGAACGCATGAAAATGATGATATCAGCTGTCATATAAAACGAAGGGTAGATTAATTTAAATGGAAACTTCAACATGTTTTATTCAAATTAATGATACGACGAGTTACAGTTTTGTTATTTTTCTGTTCTTCGTTCTGCCGATAATAAATGATCAAAAGTGCCAAACTTGAGGTATTTAATTGAATTGGTGATTTTAAATAGGAGATTGGGGATAAATGGCTTATAAATCAGTGAATGTTAAAACGCTGGTTAAGTTGGACTAAACCTTAATTTATATGTAGTTAAACTTCAACAGTTATAAGTCAGTGTCCAATGTATTATATCGGGTGATTTTTTAGCTATTATCTGTTTGGCAACACTGGTTTCAACAGCTGACGCACGTTTCGTGTTTTGTGTCACTGTCAAACATCTTCAGTTTGGTCTATAATTTAACCATGAATCGTCTTACAAACGAACAACGCTTGCAAATTATTGAATTTTATGAATTTTATGAATGAGCGACGAAGCTCATTTTTGGCTCAATGGGTACGTTAATAAGCAGAATTGTCGATTTTGTAGTGAAGGTCAGCCAGAAGCATTGCAAGAGCTACCAATGCATCCAGGAAAAGTGACAGTTTGGTGCGGTCTATGGGCTGGTGGCATCATTGGACCGTACTTCTTCAAAGATAATGCGAATCGTAACGTAACTGTGAATGGTGAGCGCTACCGTGAGATGATATCCAACTTTTTTTGCCCAAAATGCAAGAGCTTGAGCTGCATGACATGTGGTTTCAACAAGACGGTGCCACATGCCCAACACAGCACGATTAACAATGGACTTATTGAGAGGCGAGTTCGGTGAACATTTCATTTCACGTTCGGGACCGGTCAATTGGCCGCCTAGATCGTCCGATTTAACGCCTTTAGACAATTTTTTGAGGGGCTATGTTAATGCTCATGTCTAAACACACATGCCCGCTTCAATTGACGCATTGGAAGACAACATTGAAGCATTTATTCATAAGATACCGGCCGAAATTTTGGAAAGAGTATGCCAAAGTTGGACTAAGCGGATGGACCATTTGAGGCGCAGTCACGGTCAACATTTGCATGAAATAATCTTCAAACATTAAATTATATGGACCGTACTATCGAATCAAATAAAGATTTCATGAATTTTTTTCTGAATTTTATGTGTTTTTTTAACTTTCCTATAGCTCTTAAAAAATCACCCGATATATAGTTTAAAAAATAACATGTGGCAGCACTACGATAAATGTTTGTAGTAGTTAAACGGTAGTTTAAACGCCCAATTGCATGCGTTTAGAGATAGTTTATATGTTTACTGGCTTATAGATTTGTTGGTTTAAGACATTTAACTTGCTTAGTACTGTTAATTTACTGAGGAGATTTTGGAAAATTCTAGAATAACAAAAAACCTCTTTGTTTAAGTTAAGGACATAGACATTGTCTTCAATATTATTATTCAAAAACTGTTATTTTAGCGATTTTTTGGATTCTACAGGACAGTTTTATTAATGTTTTTTAATGTTCTTATTTAATATTGAGTTTTTTTTTTCAACCTGGGAATTGTTTTTGCTGGGACTAGATTTTTAGACATTAAGAAATCAAAAATTTTTGACAAACGTTTTAGCGATTTTTTATTGTTTAAATAATTTTATTATTTTTTTTTTGCATATCACACAATTTGAGATTTTCTTTTTTTTACTTGAATCACAAACAACAATCCAGTTGATTTTATTTCTAAGCAATATTTTTTATTTTTTTATTTTAGCGTTTTTTAATGGTAAATATTTTTTGATATTAAAAAACTGCAGTTACTGTATTCGTCATTAGCAAAAAAAAAAAAAAAAACGGTTGCTTTTAATTTGGATTTATTAAATGTAAACAGTCGCTGTCAAACTAACTCAAAAAGCGAAAAGTTGTTAAAAAATTTTCCGTTTACTGTTCGACAGTTTGGAGGGGGGGGGGGGGGGAGCTTTAATAACATGGTAGATAAGGCCATGATGGCTTTATTTCTCATTCAATAGGGAGATAAAGCCTTTTTTGTTTTTTTTTTTCATTTGAATGGAGATAAAGCCATCATGGCCTTAGCTCACATTAGCAATATTACAAAATGGCTTATCTCTCATTTCAGTTCCGGAGACACTAAAGTTAAGTATTGAAATCTGGCTTCGTGTACTAAAGCTTTCCGTCGTGGCGGCCGTGCTTAGTGGTGTTTCCTCCAGTAGGACACGCCAGGTGGCTTCGCTGAATAAAGTTTTCCTGCGAACGTCACAAGAATAAAAAAATGTTTTTCAATGATAACTAAGGATTTTCCCTTTTACAGAATGTTTACACCATGCATAACAATATTCTGAAACTGAAAAAATATGGCATTATCTCTCATTTGCGAAAAAAATATGGCTATATCTCTCATTTCGCAAAATTTTAAATATGACCTTACCTCGTAATGATTGGGCAATAAGGCCATTATATTTTATGTTGCGCGTTCTTTTGATGTAACAGTTTTTCACTAAAGACATTCTTTAGACTTACGTTTTCATAATTTTTTTTTATTTGGGCTTTTATCTTTTAATTATGTTTAACTTAAGGCATTTTTAATCACAGCGATTATAATAATATTTTTAAATAAACACTACTTTTTTAAGATTTAAAGATTTTAAAATATTTAAGCGGTTTTTGAAAATTAGCGTTTTTATGCTTTCATATTTTTTGCCGCAAGATTTTTTTTAATTGTTTGTCTTTTAAGATTTTTAAATCACAACGATTATAAAATGCTTTTTTCAAATAAACACCTCGTTTTTAGCGTTTCAGCGATTTTTTTTAAATTAGCGTTTTTTATATTGCCATTTTTTTTATTTGTGTGACTATAAAAATTTTTTAATCACAACGTTAATAGTGCTATTTTTGAATAAACACGATTTGGCGATTTTTTAAATTTAGTGTTTTTATCTTTTTATTTTTTTGGCGCAAGAATTTTTCTCTTATTTTAACGATTATAATGATCTATTTCAATATCCACGAATTTACGAAGATAAAGCGATTTTTTATCGTCTTAATATCTGAGGCATTTTGACAAAACATCTTAATTCGAGATAAGATAGCGAAAGGGTTTTAAAAAAAACTCGGTGAAAAAATCATCTTTATCAAATGATAAAATAAACCAAAATTAAAGAAAAATTTCGTTTTGAATACAAAATTTTAAAAACATAAACAAAAACGATTTTTTAATGAAAACTTGTTTGATTAATAACATTTTTTTTAACCTTTTAAATTTGACTTAAGATGTCAAATTTTTAATTTTACGGTGGGTGCCCCGGTAGGCTTGTTGGAAGTGAGCTAATCTATCAATGCGGAGGTTGCGGGTTCGATTCCCGTCAGATACTCTGTTCTGTTTCACTACAACGAGCTGATAATTTGTAATTGTATTTGTTATTCTTATTAAATAAATAAATTTTACGGATTTACATCAGAACTTTGCTTGACTTATCGCATTTTTTCTTTGATCTAAACAAATATAATAAAAATTTTTAAATACCGATAATAATTTTCAGATTTTAGCTTTTTATAACCTTCAACACAGTTGGAAAAGGGTTATATAACTTTGTCATTCCACAATATTGATCCTAGACTCTATTAATTACATATATATTTTCTGGATCCTTCTGAGAAGAGAATATCTAATCCGGTTGACCGTCTGTCCGTCCGTCTGTTAAAATGGGTTTTCCGAAGACCCCCGAAATAATGGGGACTAGGTTGCTTTATATTTATGTCACCTACACTCCGCTAAACTTTGCTATTGAAATTAAGCATGATCGGTCCAAATCTTACCCATGAATCCTTTTCTCTTTAAAATTGCTAATTTTAAAACAAATATTCAACAATTTATTAACAGTTCCATTTAATAAAAACAATCCATAAATTAAAATCGGTAAAGCCCAAACACCATTTTATTAACAGACGAATTTTTGAGATTTTTAGGGCGAATTCAATCTAAATACCAACATAATAAGATGGTTAACGGACACAAAGAGTCTTACATGAAAATAAGTTTCTATGGGGAATGTGTGAAATTATAGGCCGAATCTCACTATTAACAATAGGTTACCATAACCAGAAAAGACGGACGGATGGACATCGTTAGATTAGGTGAGTTAGAGAGCGTTACCACATGGTACGATAACCCGCAGAAGAAAGTCAGTAAAAAGGTCAGTCAGATGTGATGGTACCCGGAGTACCCCACACTCTCTTGACGAATGCCAGGAGTCTCATTAACGCAATTCCAGAGATAGAATGGACATCGTTAGATCACTTTAAAAAGTGTTGGAGGAATTGAAGCAACACTTTGGGTTACAGATAGATATTTAAAACAGAATTTCGCAATAAAAAAAAAGTATTTTATTTATTCCGAAAGCTCTTGTAGGCACCAAAAAAATATAAAATGTATCAAAAGATGCCTTAAAAAGGCACAATATGCGCTATAAACTTAAAAAATGCTGCAAAATAGCTCTTTGACCTAATTTATGCAAAAAAAGCTGCAAATGGTAAAATATGCAAAAATATGCACAAACAAATCGATGCCAAAATTCATAAAAAGCTCTAAAACGGAAAAATATATTGTGTCTGCCTTCATTGGTCGCACAAGGAAAAACATGCAATTGCATATTTATGGTTTTCCTGGTTAACAATACACAACATCCGACAAAATGTGTGTGGGAATGGATAAGTGGAAAACGGCAATAGCGAAAGTTTTTTTTTACGAAGACAACAGATGAAGCAGTTTGTTTTTGAAATGCGCATAGAATCTACACTGAAAAAATTTTCTTCACAGATCCAATGAAATTTACATTAAAATTCAACCTATGTAACCTTTCATTGGATTAATGAAGGATTAATAAAATCAATGACAAAATGTTCATTGATTTTATGAATCCACACTGAAAAAATGGATAAAATTAACGTTTGTCATTAAACTAATGCAAAATTTTCATTGATTTTATGAAACACTTCATTAATCCAATGAAAGGTTACATAGGTTGAATTTTAATGTAAATTTCATTGGATCTGTGAAGAAAATTTTTTCAGTGCACAAGGCTGGGTTATCAAAACACAACCTCTCTAAAAACATGGGCTAGATTAAATAAGTGGCGGTGGCAGCAAAATAGATCTTATCGGTCCATAGGATATATAAGATTCGGCATATCCGAATATAGTACTCTTACTTCTTATTATTTGATTAAATATAATTTGGTTTATTTTTTATTTTCACGACATATTTTATTCAATATTCTTTTTCTGATTTTCGGGTTTGTTGATTTTGTTTTAAGGCGTTTTTCTAATAATTTTTTTTATTTATTTAAAATTTTGTCGTTTTTTAATTTTTTTTCACTATGTATTTATTTATACTTTGCTTCTCCTTCTGATTGATGAAATTTTAAAAAATATTTTTGAATTGAAAATCTAAATTGTAGTGTTCTTATTTTAAATAACAGTTTAAAAAAAATACAATTAAACTTGTGCCAACTTGACCAAAAGGACATTAATTACGACACAAGTGTATGACACTTGTTCTCAAATAATTTTCAGTATAATTCATTCTATGGAAAAAAATGTAGACTCAACAAAAATATTTCAACACTATACGAACTCTTCAACTTCCACTGCATACTTCAAGGCTAAATAAAGGAAGTGTAGGCTGAAAACATAAAATGAGGATTTATTGAATTGAATAATTGCAAAACAAGGCAACATTTGTTGAAACAAGACACAAAACAACAAGGACATTTACACATACGGACACATACAAATACTACAAAACAACATATTGAAGAAAAATGTCTGTTTAGAAGAGACAGTGTTAAATGGTTAATTTGTTTTGGCTCAACTAACTCAACTTTATTTTTATAAATGTATGTATATGGAATCCTTCCACTGGAATCCTTATTTTTGCTGGACTCTTTCTATTTTGTCTATTTTAACTTTTGGTTATTTAACCAACATTTATCTTTTTGCCACAATTTGATTTCCGTATCTATTGTTTTGTTTCCTGTTTTCTAGATTGTCTGGGGGTAAAAAATATCTTTTGGACATTTAACTATTACTAATGAGCCATAAACGGAAAAGGGTTTGGCTTGTATTATGTTTTGTTGTTCGTCTGTCAAGGACATTTGTTATAATTTACTTAGACTACATATGAAAGATTTTAAGGCAAATAAATTAGTTTTTGTCCTTAACTTACTTTTACTCACCCCACATCAAATAGTCATATTCATAAGCAGATTATATATGCTGGACATTTGTTGAAGAGGGATGAATGAAAAGGACCTTAAGAAGAATATAAATTCGAATTATAAGGTATTCAAATTGTTTTAAGGTCTCTTAACTTTTAATAAGAACTTAAAGTTACTTTTAAGTCTACCCACATCTGCATCTACAATTTAGGAAAAATTAGCTCAAACACCTGTGGCGTAGAAATGTCATAAACATGCAAAATGTATTAATTACAGAAAGCTAAACGATTAACTGGACAGACAACAGGACAAACTGACAGACAAACATGTTAGATAAGCTACTGGAAGATTAAAATTAAAAGAAAAAGAGGGTGCCATAATTAAATAGACACACATACAAATTAATCACACATGCATAAAGAATAAACATAAACAGCATGTGAATCCTTACAAAATTATAGTGGTTGTATGAGTGATTGTGAGTATGTGGCTGGGAGTGTGTATATATGTATGTGTGTATGATGAGGGTCAATTGGTTTTTCATCAGATGCGGGTGACGTTTAAACAAATATCTCATCATTTTTCGTGCAATTGAATTTTAAAAAAGGTAATGTAAAAGGCAATGTAATTAACAAGACTTGTCAATGAATTATTGTTGTGACTATAGATTAAACTATAGTTAAGACTAAAGACTTTACTGACTATAGTTTAGACTATAACTGGACTAAAGTTTTGGTGGTAGACTACAGGATAATTAGTAGTCTATAAATTTTGATATTTTGTAAATTACTCTATTAAAATTAAATTGTAGGCAAGGTTAGGTAAAATGGGCAGCCGATATGTGGATAGCTTACATGATTCCTTATAGCGGTCCCATTGTTAAACCCTGAATCAGTGACCAGAGTCAGCCAGTATTCACCAGCCTCGAACCATTTCAATATCCTGCAGAGAACACGCAAAGAAAAAACATGTTTAAATATGGTCAGCTCGACCAAAACTATTTTTAAAGAAAATTGTGAACATAATAATATTATAATTAAGGGCATAGATATTATTTTAATTTAGGGCATAAATAATATTATAAATTAGACTATAGTTTTGATAGAAATTTGTTAGATGCACAGTTTCGTTATATGTAGGTTAAACTTTTATTATATTGCCTTGACATTTTTTTTGGATCATAGTAAAGTTATTAGTTAAGACTATAACAGAGCTTACATTTGATTGTAGACCAAGCCCTTAACTATATACTAGAGGCCTGCACAATTCTATTTGAGCACATATTTAGATCACTGCAAGTTTTTCAAACTCTAAACAACAGTGTCGCTGTCACAAACAAATACTGTACTCAAAAGAAAAATCAATCCATCCGTACTCAAATCAATCCGAAGCGGTATTAATAGAACGGTGAGTACGGATTTTCTTGAATCAAGTACAGAAAGATTGATTCAAGTACGGATTTTCAAGAATATTAAATCAATCTCAAAATGCGCTTGACTCAAGTTTTATAAAATGGATTTTATACCGAATTAGCACGAAAAAATTATTATGATTGATTTACTCACCCGTTTTACACCTTAAAGAATGATAAAACACAAACATCATGCCCGATATAGTGTTCACTTAAGAAATCGTATGTACATATTAAATCAAAAATATAAACTAAATGAGAAGCAAGAGTTAAAATATAGTTTTTAACCCTTCGTGCTACACATGAGTCTGGCCAGATCGTTTTTCAATGTGTATAGAAAATCAAAACATGCGTAAGCCGGAGGGTTAAACACAACGAAAAGTTTAATCTTTTTTTACTTGATTTAACAATTTTATACTTATTTCAATAAATTCCAGGATTGATTTTCGAAAGTAATCCCATTTAGGATTGTTTTGAGTACGTTTGAGTGTTTTTCGTACTTGAATTTTTCAGTACGACTCGTACTTAAAGTAATCATAAAAAACTTGATTTATCCCGAGTGTTTTTCTTTCTGTACGTATGAACGTGTAAAAGCAAAAACTAAATGCTTAATTATAGTTGAAGTCAGCTGAGAAGCGGGCACATAAAATACTCTCAGGAATTAACAAGGGGATACAAAATTCACGCAGCAAATAGAGTAAGAGGAAAAATACGCACAATCTTTTTTCTTCTTAATGGAATATGACTGTTCGAAATATTTTGTGTGTTAATTTCTTTGATACTAATGCAGCAACTATTCTTTGCAAAAACAATTCTTTGTACGCGTACGCCACATACAATACACAAGTAAACATCACAAATTGAAGATCATCATTCTAAAACTTCTTCCTTTTATAAATTTTGTTTGTAATAAGATTTTTACTACCAACCAGTATCCAAAATTATGGAAACTGGCTAAGATTATTCCTATACCAAAATCTAATTCTGATTACAGGCCAATAGCAATCTTGCCATTCATCTTAAGTTTTTGAAAGATTAATTCATAAACAAATTACACAATATAATGAAACAAATAATATGCTGACTGGTCGTCAATCTGGTTTCCGTGAAAATCACAGCTGTGTTACGGCTCTTGTGGATGTTGCTGAGGACATAAGACAACAGGTAGAATGCGGTAATGTAACATTTTTAGTTCTCCTGGATCATTGCAGGGCATTTGACATGGTAGACCACAGCATTTTGTGTTATAAGCTTAAACAGATGTTTGGATTTGCATCAACTGCCACATGCTTAATAAATTCATATCAAACCGACAGATATCAATATGTTGAAACACCTTCCTCCGTTTCGACCACATTACCATTAACCCGGGGTGTTCAGCAAGGCTCGATCTTAGGTCCTCTTCTCTTTTCATTATATGTAAATGATCTTCAGAGTAAACTCGAATACTGCAGGGTTAGATTGTATGCTGACGACGTCCAGCTTTACATTAGTTGCAGCAATACTGCTGTTGATGTATGTGTGAGGACACTAAACCAGGAGTTAGGTCGTGTTTATGATTGGGCTACCGCTATTGGTCTGGCAATTATTATTAAAAAACGGTTATTGAAACTTGATTTTAATCCTATATTGTCCCTAAACAACCAGTCGATTGATATTGTAAACTCGGTCAAAAATATTGATGTATACATATTTTAACAACACTCTCACCTGGTCTAACCACGTTAATTTTGTATGTGGTCGAACGTATTCAATGTTAAGAAATCTCTGTCAAACTCAGTATTGTACTCCTATTAAAATTAGAACACTCCTTGCAAAATCTTACCTAATACCGATTTTATTGTAGGGCTGTGAACTATTTGCCAGTTGTGATAATAAAAGTAAAAGAAAACTAAATGTGACCTTTAATAACATTATTCGGTATATATATGGCCTTAGAAGATCTAATCATATCTCCCCTTACTCAACATTGCTCTAAGGCATTAGCTTTGATAATTATTTAAAGGTGCGCATTTTACTGTTCATGCATAAAATTATATACATATACACATCAACCGGAGCATCTTTATGAACGTCTAAGCTTTTCAACGCTTCCCAGAGGTAAACGAATTCTTGCATTTGCTTATCAAACTCTGATCTCAAAGTATCAATTCTTTATTCATGCCATCAGTCTCTGGAACGGAATTCCCTATAGATTACATGCCATTAGTAACGCACGACTATTCAGGAAATATATTTTTTGCAATTTTACACGTTGAATTTATATTTATATTTTTGCATGCTTTATATTGATTTTTGCTAAGATTGTCATATAAGACTAAATTATAATTATTCCTATTTTCATTTTTTAATTACTTAAAAATAAATAATACAGTTTTGTTATCTGATTCATTGTGTTTATGTAAGCTCAGTTCCATACTGCAATATAAATATTAAGTCTTGTGTATGGGACATCGAAAAGAAATAATTAAATAAAATTCTCGCAGAATCCACGAGGTAATTATCAAGCACTAAGAGTAAAGGCAAATATTTTTATTGTATGAAAAGGTTTTACAACACAAAGTTGTGTGTGGAGTGTACATTTTCGAATTCTTGTACCCTCGAAACACCATTTCAATTGTGATTGTTCACAAACGTTTTGTCCTATTTTTATACCCATACCACAATAGTATCGGGTATTATGAATTGGTGCTGATGTGTATAACACCTTTAAATATGGGTCCTGGACCCACCTTTAAGTATACCGATCGACTTAGACCCACTTTCTGAGTCGATCTAACGATGCCAGTCCGGCTGGCTGGCTGTCATGTAACCTTGTGCGCAAAGTACAGGTCGCCATTTTGGAGATCAAATTTGGCTCATAAGTTCTTATTGGCACAAGGACTAAGCCTTTTAAAAATGGGCCGAATTGTAGCAGCATGGGGGGAGATAGGGGCAATTTCTGCCTCTCAGAAACTATCAAACGGATTTTAACGAAATTTAAAACATAGATAGATCCATATTTCTATGGACCAGAGAACTGCAAAATCACTATTTTTCTTGATTTATTCATACGCTAAAATTTACATCTTTGCTTGCAAAACAAAGTTCAGCGTTGGTAATTTTTACATCGTTTCGTTCACATTTGATTTTTGCATGTATTCATTTTTTATTGAAAGAGCTTTATTTGCATTTTTGTTGTACACGCAATATAACACAAATGTGTAAATTCAAAGGAACACATTCTTATACTTTTGCATTCAAGTAGTCATTGTCGACTCGATGAGACGCTTTGTTACTGTACGATGAAGAGCGTTTTCGTCACCGGCGGCTATATAGAGCAATTAGATTTTTTATAATTGTTGTCTATATGCCACTAAATATTTGTGGGACAGTGTTATTTGAGATAATGCGACCGTGAAACCGAGAAATAAGAAAAAAACACCACTCGCTTTCAATTTTAACAATACAATAATCATTTATTTAAAATAATCTCTAGCTTAAACCTAACAATTCAAAATACATAAAAGGGTCCACTGTCGTTGTTGGTATATTATGTTTCTTTGCTAAATAAAAAAAATTGACTCAATCATAAAATGCAGTTTATTTACAAAAACAACATACCTTATGCTAGAGTCAGTTGCATTAATATAAACTACAACAACACCATAACAAGTAATTATGGGCAGAGCAAATAAAGAGACAGAAAAATTGAATATTAAAACCAACGGTAAACTTTAACTAAACATAAATACAGTGGGTACTAGATATAATTGACTTGGACAAACCTACAGTGGATACAAGTTATAATGCATTAAACAATTTAAAGTAAATTAAATAAAATAAAATAGGGACAATTATACAAAACCAATACATAACAATAAAATTAAAATAAATGTATTATACGGTGACCTAACATTCCGGCCCCATTGAAAGGACACTTTCAAGCAGATGGTAGGAGGGCCAATTTGTGAATAGGGCGACGTATAATACCCTTTGTCGTTTTGACATCGACTACTCTGACACGATCATCTCTGCCACGTACAATACTAATGATTTTACCCATGAGCCAGCGTTGTGGAGGTACATTATCTTCATGAACAATAACTAAAGCGCCAGTTGCGATATTGGTATTGGACCTAGTCCATTTGTTTCTGATCTGGAGCTCATTTATGTAGTCATGGGACCATTTCTTCCAAAACTGTAGCTTGATAGCAGTTATACGGGCCCAGTACTGAAGATTATCAATTTCTTTCGTCGAAACATCACGTTCTGGCAACGCACGTAGGGCAGAGCCAATTAAAAAATGACCTGGTGTGAGGGCTTCAAAATCGCTGGGATCGGATGATAAGGGCGAAATCGGTCTTGAGTTTAAGATTGCTTCTATCTCGATCATTGCAGTTGCAAGCTCCTCATATGTCAACCTAGTGTTGATAAGAGTCCGAGTTAGGTGACCTTTGGCAGATTTGACGGCCGCCTCCCACAATCCGCCGAAATGGGGTGCCCTGGGGGGAATGAAACGAAAATTAATAAATTGATTTGAACAATAATTAATAATACAATTAGAATTTTTTGGATCAAAAAGGAACGATTTTAATTGTGACAACTTAGAATTTGCGCCAACAAAATTAGTAGCATTATCACAGAAAATATCTGTGGGAAGACCTCTTCGACCAATCATCCTTTTAAGAGCGGCAATGAAGGCGTCTGTAGATAGGTCCGAGACCACTTCAATATGGACCGCTTTTGTGGCGAGACAGACAAAAACGGCAATGTAGGTTTTATATGGAACCTTTCCTCTGACCCTGAGATAAGTGTTGACTGGGCCACAAAAATCCACAGCACATCTAGCAAATGGCCTTGACGGGTTGAGGCGTTCGACAGGCAAATTTCCCATCATTTGTTGAAGCAATTTCGGGCGATAGCGAATGCATTGTGGGCACGAGTTGACAATACGTCGGCATAAATTTCGAGAATTGATGATCCAAAATTTTTGTCGAATTAGAGACATGAGAGCCTTGGCACCAGCATGGTAATTACTTAAATGTAGATGGTGTATATAACAATCGACAAAATGATTTTTGCTAGGCAAGATTATTGGATGCTTTTGACCATCTGGTATAGCAGCGAGTTCTAAGCGACCACCGACTTTGAGCAAGTTGAAGCCATTTGTAGAATCGATAAAGGGGTTGATACATTTTAAAGCGCCTTGAGGATCCTTTTTCTTCAGAACTCGAGAAATATCTTCTTGGAAATATTGTCGCTGGATATTGAAAACTATGCGAGTCAAAGCGTTTTCTAATTCTTGAGGCTGCAAAGAGTCAGAGTTATAAATATTAGATTTGATTTTTTGAGTAAATCGTAGCATCCAGGCGACAATTCGAATAATCTTCATATAAGAACTATATTTTTCAATTGAGTCCAATATATAATTTGATTTTGTTTCTAGGCAAAGTACGGTTTTACGTTTTTCTTTGTTGATTTCTTCTAGATTTTCGTTGCTAATTTGATCGATTTTGTTAGCCGGCCATTGAGCAGCATCAAGAGTAAGAAAGGCAGGTCCATTGAACCAGATTGATGGAGCTAGTTCCTGTACAGTTGAACCACGTGAAACAATATCAGCAGGATTTACATGTGTTGGAACATGTCTCCAAGTACAACCATTGGTGATATCTTGAATTTCTGATATTCTGTTGCCAACAAAAACTGATAAAGTTGAAGAATGTTGTTTGAGCCAGTGTAACACGATTTGAGAATCGGTCCAAAAAACGACTTCCAAATTTGGTATAAGCAATAGACCTTTGATTTTTGAGTACAATTTTGCCAAAAGATGTGCTCCACATAGCTCTAGTTTTGGTAAAGATTTTCTTTTTGTAGGGGCAACTCTTGATTTGGCAGTAAAAAGATGAACAGAAATTTCTCCAGAAGCACTTTTTACTCGAAGATACAGACAGCAACCAAACGCGCGAATTGAAGAGTCACAAAAGCCATGAAGTTGAATTGATTGAGCATTAGGAGCGAGACAATAACGAGGAATTTTAAGCGACGATAAAGTTTTGAGATCTGAGACAAATTTTTCCCAAGCTGTATGAAGCTCTTGAGGTATAGATTCGTCCCAGCCTAGTTTTAAAATCCATAATTCCTGCATTATGATTTTGGCCTTTATAATAAGAGGCGCTACGAGTCCAAGGGGATCAAAAAGTGATGACGACAGTGACAAAATAGTTCTTTTGGTGATTTTTTCATCCTGTTGAGTTTTGGGCGAAAACGAGACAAGAAAAACATCTTTTTGTTGGTCCCAAGTGATACCAAGTGCATTGGTCACAGCTGAGTCATCAATATTTAAATTTTTAGTGGTTTTGTCATCTTGAAAATCTTTGTGATTTGAATGCCATTTATCCAATTCAAAACAACCCTTGACTAGAATTCGATTTACCTCATTTTTGATTTGAGCCAAATCTTCTAATGTTTCTGCACCACCCAGAAAGTCATCCACGTAAAACGATGATTTTATTGTTTTTGCACCAAGTTCAAATTCATCCATGTATTGATCTGCGAGATAATGAAGACTTTTAATGGCGAGATAAGGGGCAGAAGACATCCCATAAGTGACAGTGTTGAGCTGGTAGGTACGAATTTCTTCTTCCTCAGAATTCCTCCACAAAATGTACTGATATTTTCGATCACGAGAGTCAATTAGAACTTGTCTGTACATTTTAACGATGTCAGCTGTAATAGCGAATCGATACAGGCGAAAACGAAGTAATATTTTGTAAAGTTCTTCTTGAATTGTTGGGCCAACCATGAGGATATCATTCAGAGATTTTTGTGTTGACGTGGGACAAGAGGCGTCGAAAACAACTCTCAATTTTGTTGAAGTGCTACTCATTTTAAATACGCAATGGTGGGGAATAAAATAGTGAGGCTCATCTAAGCGAGGATTACGAACTAGTGTCATGTGTCCCAAATCTTCATATTCTTTCATAAAAGCAGCATATTGTGATTTCAGATTGCTGTCACGAGCAAAACGTCTTTCTTGAGAACCAAATCGTTTTAGAGCCATATTTCGGGAAAGACCTAAAAAACCAGAAGATTCTTTGAAAGGAAGTTTAACAACAATCCTACCTGAAGATTCACGATGGACAGTATCATTGAAAAATGATTCACAATCAGATTGTTCTTGAGTTAAAAGATTTGAGCCAGAATCAATTTCTTCAATTTCCCATAAGCGTTGTAATTTAAGGTCAACTTCTTCTTCAATTGACAGCATGCAGGATGAACCAGAAGCGTTGGATTGATTTGAGACATATCGACCTGCTACAATCCAACCAAAAAGCGTTTTATGCAATTTAGGCAAGTTGAGACCAAGTTTTATTTGACCCACAGATAAAATATCGAAAAAAGTTTCTGTACCAATGAGCAAATCAATGCGCTTTGACTTGAAAAAGTTTTCATCAGCAAGTTGTGTGTTTGCCGGCAAATTCCAGGATGAAACATCAAGTTCAGAGTCAGGCTGATACGAAATATGAGGTGTAATACAAAACGATAGAGAAACTTCGAAATCAGTAAACCGAGACTTGACATTTGTAGACGATTTGTGTTTGCTTTTTGTATGCGAATTTCCAATACTAGCGACTTCAGTGGTTTGTTTTATTCTAGGCAGATGTAATTTTTGAGAAAATTCATCGGTAATGAAATTCAATTGAGAGCAAGAGTCCAACAAAGCGCGTCCCAATTGATAGCGACCAGTGGCGTCACGAACTAGAACCATGGCAGTAGCAAGAAGCACCTGTTCCGGCGAAGATTTTTCCATATGGGTATGGACCGAAGCTGAGTTTTCATTCCAGGCAGCACGAGAAGTAACAGCAACTGGTTCAGCAGCAGGAGACGTTGGCTTTGAAGCTGGCTGAGACCGATGAAGCAAACTATGATGAGAGCGAGAACAGAATTTGCACTTGAATGTAGAGGAACAGTTGTTAACTTGATGCCCTTTCGACAAACAGTTGAGACAAAGACCTAAACGTTTGACATTTTCAAAGCGTTTGGTAACATCCATATCTTTGAAGCGAGAACAACGACTAATTGTATGGTCTGCCTTTGAGCATAGAGCGCAAATGCGATTTGAGACCGAAAACGAATAACCAGATTTTGTATTTTTAGATTTGGACTTACCAGAATGAACGTCAGGTTTACGAGGGGCAGCGTGTGTATGGTTTGTGTCAACCGATTCTAAAAATTGGCAACGTCTTTCAAGAACCTTGGAGCATTCATCCCATGATGGCAGTTTGGTAAAGTCCAAAGAGTCTTTCCATTTTCTTTTGGTGTCATCATCAACTTTTTCCATCACTATATAAATCAGCATCGAATTTGCAATGTCAGTTGGGGAGCCAAGAGACAGAAGTGAACTATAAAGAGCTGAAACATTATCTACTAGACTGCGCAATTGACCACAATTGTAATTGGACATGGTTGGAAGTTCGAAAAGAGTGGTAATATTTTCCATAAAAATAAGCGTGCTGTTGTCATAACGCGATTTAAGCCGTTCCAGAGCCTTGGGATAATTTTCATTTGTAATTTGGAAAGCCTTAACAGTTTCCAATGCTTGGCCTTGGAGGCAGTTGAGCAAATGGTTAAATTTCTCGATATTCGATATACCGTATTCACGATCAATAGTATGATTGAACGACGTAATAAAATTTTTGTACTCACTGTACTTACCACTAAATGTGGGCAATTTGAGTTGAGGCAGTTTATGGCTGGGAGCTGGGAGACAGATGGACGATTCAGCAACAGTTGTATTATGAATATCCTCGCATAGCTGTGACTGAATATTCATTTTAGCCGAGATATACAAATCTTCTATTTCGGGTCTAGCATTGTCCTCTGGATCATATTTTTCAATTTGGGTTTGGAACGACAAAATTTGTTTAAAATACGATTCCAAAATTCCCAGGCGACACTTTAACTCAGGGACTGAAAGTGCCTTACCTTCACCCCTACCATTGGCTTCGATTTGGTTTTTAATGCGGGTTAAACTTTTCTTCGTATTAGCCCGTTGCTGCTTTAACTCTTCCAAAGACATTTTAAAAATATTTAAAATTTTATATTTTATCAGCCGAACAAATTTTTAAATCACTGTAGTTTTGATGATGGATGATGAGCAAAAAATTTTCAAAGTTGATTGATTTTCGTTTTAAAAATAAAGTGGAGACAAAATTTTGATGATGACTGTAACTGACGCCAACAAATTTTCGCCAAAAATATTTTTTATGTACTGTGTGAGCGACAACAAATTTAACATAGAGACACACTATGTACTGGACCAACACAACAACAAAATTGAAGCAAATATTTTTTTATAATTATTTTTATAAATATGGCGAAAAGTTCAGAGTAACTGGCAAAAGATTTTTTTTTTTGTAATCACAAAATGTTTTTTATTTGACGAACCAAAAAACTTTTTTTTATGTTTATTAAAATGAAATTTCTTTAAATTTATTCTAGGTGGCGACAAAATTTTTAGATTAACTGTATTCACAATTTAATTTTTCCACAAAAGTTTTTTGTTCTTCTTTTTTTTTTAATTTTTAATTTGTATACACCAAAAGCTTTTTATTGAAAGCACCAACAGTTTTTTAATTGCAAATATTTATTTATTTGAAATAATGTTTTTGTTTTACACAAGCGACAACGACAAATTTTTTTTTCCAATTCACAAAGCGACCGTACACTTATTGCCTAAGATGTACATCAACGAAAAAGTATTTAGAATTTTTCACGGACCGCACCAAATTTTTGTTTAAAGTCTTTAACACGCTGCCCCACGTTGGGCGCCAAAATGTACGATGAAGAGCGTTTTCGTCACCGGCGGCTATATAGAGCAATTAGATTTTTTATAAATGTTGTCTATATGCCACTAAATATTTGTGGGACAGTGTTATTTGAGATAATGCGACCGTGAAACCGAGAAATAAGAAAAAAACACCACTCGCTTTCAATTTTAACAATACAATAATCATTTATTTAAAATAATCTCTAGCTTAAACCTAACAATTCAAAATACATAAAAGGGTCCACTGTCGTTGTTGGTATATTATGTTTCTTTGCTAAATAAAAAAAATTGACTCAATCATAAAATGCAGTTTATTTACAAAAACAACATACCTTATGCTAGAGTCAGTTGCATTAATATAAACTACAACAACACCATAACAAGTAATTATGGGCAGAGCAAATAAAGAGACAGAAAAATTGAATATTAAAACCAACGGTAAACTTTAACTAAACATAAATACAGTGGGTACTAGATATAATTGACTTGGACAAACCTACAGTGGATACAAGTTATAATGCATTAAACAATTTAAAGTAAATTAAATAAAATAAAATAGGGACAATTATACAAAACCAATACATAACAATAAAATTAAAATAAATGTATTATACGGTGACCTAACAGTTACCATTAACAACAATAAACCACTCGAAGAGACGCTTTGTTAAAATTAACAACAATAAAAACAAACATTAACAAGAATACATTGTACCTACATACAGAACTACTGTACTTTTTAAAAGTAAAAAAAGTTCTGTTTCTATGGAAATTGTTTGTATGTACCCAAGAATGATAGAAATAAAGATTACGACACCAGGTAGATAAAAAAAGTTTTTACAGCGCATGTAGGAACTGTGACGTCACACAACCTTCGTTCTCATTGGCTAATAATTTGTAACTTTCAAACTGTAATGTTTATGACAGTGGAACAATTGATTATTTTTCTATTTAAATTATTTGAAAACTGAACATTTTTTATAAGAAGTTCCTTTTTTCTTCATAATTTAATTTTTAACTTACATAAATATATATTAGCTATAGTTTAAAATATAGAGATTTAATTAAAAGAACGCAACACGTTAGTTTTTCGCACAATTTCCCGATTTGTTTTTTTGCGGCCAATTTGTTGGCATTTGCCCACTGCACTCTTAATGTTTGTTCTCTTTTCTGCTACTTTTAACACACGTTTGAACACTTTTTAAAATTTTATTTATTGTAATAATATTTTTAATATACAATATTAATCAAAATTCTTAGTTTTTTGACAATTAATATAATATTTTTTTTTTTAACTCTCTGAGTAAATTTATTGCAGAGTTGCCAACTATCACGTAATACATACATTTTTTGTAAGAAATTGCGATTTTCACATATAAAAGAGACTTGGTAATCTTAACAAGGGAACTACTACGTCATCAAACGGTAAAACATGCGCAAGGCGTAATCTTTATTTCTATCATTCTTGTATGTACCTACATATGTGCGTTTAGTTTCATTTCAATTTTTTTTTCTTATACTACATAGTTAATGCTGAATGAATACATGAGTAATGATTGCTTGATTTCTGGCTTTTTTGTTTGTATTTTTTTTCTTTACCAAAACAATCATTGTCGCACCGAACACACAAACATCTTTATTAAAAAACGAAGCTAACGATTGTATAAATAACAAAGCACGATGTGCATTATTTATTTGAATGACTGCAAACCAGCAGCGAATATTTGCGGTTGCGCAAGTTTGATTGTATGATCGCAAGCAGGCGCGGATCCAGCTCGAGCCTTACGGGGGGGAAATTTTGTATGATACAAGAAAGTAAAAAACTAGTATTAAAAGTTTATTAAAAAAAAAATTATAAAAAAAACAAAATAATAAGGTTAAATTAAATATAAAATTAATCTTTTTAAAAAAATAAATTGTGATTTCCTTGTGAGGCAAATAGATAGTACAGTCTATCTTCGGTCATTGTTGATCTGAGCCATGTTTTTATTCGACGATGGGTAGGAAATAACCTCTCGCTCGTAGCATTACTGACGAGCATTGACACGAAAATTTGAAATATTTTTCTTAGATTTGGGTAGATATCTTCATCACAGTTTATTAAAACATTTACAACGTTATCTGATAGATTTTCAGATATTTTCCATGTTTGTTGCCAATGCAACAGTTCAGGCTCAAGTTAAGATGTGTTGATCTCGTTTATCAAACATAATCAGCTCATCAGCTAGTTGTGGTTTTAAAATAAATGGTATAATATTTAATGGAATATAAGACTCGATGTATAATTTAATTTTTATTTTTAAAAGTATGTATTTCGACGATCATTTATACAATAATTGTTACCAAATACTACCCCACCCCTGATCTCTTAATGTTATACATGAATTTAACATGATTTTAGGTGCTTTTTGAGCTTAAAATAGCACTTACAGCAGACTCATCACAATATAAATTTCGTTAAAAAAAAGATTGATATTGATTCATACATTCATTAATAATCACAAAATTAGTTTATATATATCATTTGTTTTGTTAAAATAAATAAAATTGGGTTTATTATAGGTATAGTACTGAAAAACTGTAGCGTGGTTGTAAGGCGTGCGTCACAAAGGGTTCACGGCTTTTATCAAAAAATTACAACATTTTTAGGCTGCGAATAAGTGATTTTAGAGTTCTCTCATATTCACCTTTCTTTTAGGAATTAGACTTTGTATACCTTATGATGCAAAATTCGCTTAAAATTAGGAAAACACACTTCAACTTTTAAAGTTGCTTCTAATTTTTGTGGCGTGCGTCACAAAACTTTGTGATCAATTATTTCGCAACAAAAGCCTGCTAAGAAATTATGATATATGCCATTCGTAAGTACATATTAATGTCACTAAGTTCTATATATAAGTTGAAGCTATCTCTTTTGAAATGCCAAAAAAAGTTTAAATATCAATCAGAAAACACTTAAAAATCTTAAAATATTTCACATAAATGTTAATTCATTAGTACGAGTTAACAGAAGGTATAAATTACAACAGTTTATCGATACACACAAACCAGATATTATACTGGTAAATGAGACTAAACTTAACGCTAGACACAAACTTACATTTCAAGACTATTGTATAATTAGGAAAGACAGAAAAGATTCTACTCGCGGTGGTGGAATATTAATATTAATAAAGGACAATATAAAATATGACAGTTACACAAATAGATACATAAATTCATTTAGAAACTTGGAGACATGTATTATTAAGATTCGTATGTGTTCTAGTAGATGTTTGTACATAATTTCGGTATATTACCCATCAGGTAACAACAATTCTGATTTCAGAGAGGAAATAAACAAACTTTTCGAATCAATAGATTTGCAAAATACTGATAATTACTACATTCTAGCAGGTGATCTTAACAGCAAACATATGGATTGGGGTAATCCTATTAATAATGTAAAGGGAAATATTTTACGTAATTGGTTATCGGACAATGAGATTCGTTACAGATGTAGATTGTACGCCTGAACGGTTCCATCATATTCTCGCACAGAATCCTATTTGGATATTTGCCTGGCTGATTGCAGACTACATATAGATACTGAGAATGACACATTGAACTGCCTGAGGACCTTAGACTACGACAGCGACCATAATGCTTTAAGAATAATTGCTTCTTTAGGAAGCGATCAACGAGAATTTTTATTTTTGAAGAGAGAACCTAGGACTGTATATAACTACAAGTGCACAAATTGGAGAAGATTTCAGGATAGAATTGTTCAACAGCTGAATAACAATAACTTAATCCCTAAGTGTTGATAGACTGACTGGGATTTTGACTGAAACAATTGGGAATGTTGTTCCGAAATTTAAGGGAAAGAATTACTATGCGGAAATATCGAACTCCACTCTGAGGATGCTGTACAGAGAGAAAAGTAGAATTATTACTCAGATCAAGAGAAACAATAGACTTGAACAATCATTATCTGAAACGAACCTCAATATGTTAAAAACTAAACTAAAATTAATACGAAAACTTATAAATGAAAATTTTTCGAAGATCATCAATAAACGCATACGGGAAAAATTAACAGGTATTGATCCGAAAGATTCTAGAAACATGTTTAATGAAATAAGGAAAAATTTTAAAAGTTTTAAACCTTTAAATCTTACAAAAATAAATGTTCCAAACGAATATGAATATATATTAGAAAACACGGGAATAAACCCCCTAAACTTGAGAAAGGACGATGAGGGAAACTATATAGTCGAAGAACAAATTGAAATGGTAGATGTTATAGGAGCGTTTCTGGAAACAGTCCACGATGTTAAAGAAACTAATCATAATAACATTATACATACACGGGTAATTGCCACATTTGAAAACTTTCTTTATGCAAAAAGAAATTTTGATAGTAATTCTACTTCCATTGCAAATTTTAGTGAAACATCACCATCGGACAATGCTTGTCATGAATACTTTTTACGGAGGGATGATTTAATTTACATATTTTCCCATTTAAAAAATAAATTATCATCCGGAATAGATAATATTCCGAATATCGTTTTAAAAAACTCTCCTAGGGAACTTATTAATGAATATTGCAAGTTATTTAACAACATGCTTAATAATTCATATTTTCCTAGCAAATGGAAAACGGCGAAAGTAGTTTTATTACCCAAAAAGGACAAAGATCCCAGTGATCCTAAAAATATTAGACCGATAAGCTTATTACCAAATATTAGTAAGGTTTTCGAAGTAGCTGTTAACAATAACATACAAACGTTCTGTAAGAATAGAAATCTTGAAAGTGAGAAACAGTTTGGATTTAAATACAAACATTCTACAATTGACGCCATTCATAACATTACTTCATTTATTAACTGGAACTGGAACAGAAAATTTTGTACAGGAGCTTGCCTTATAGATATGGAGAAGGCATTCGATAGTATATGGATTCCAGGTCTAATATATAAACTAATTGATTATAACTTTCCCCAGCATCTTATTATGCTAATATATAACATGATTAGTGAAAAGGAATTTCTTGTTTACTATAGAGACTCAATTAGTAGTAGAAAATTCAGAATTGTCAACGGGTTACAACAGGGAACGGTCAACTCTCCGATTTTATTTAATTTGTATATGTTAGACCTTTTGAAACAAATGGACAATATCATTGCGTTTGCCGATGACATTATTATATTCCACGCCGATGACAAAATTCAGAAAATCAATCAGAATCTTCAGGTAAAATATGATATAGTCGAACGATACTCAAAGGACTGGAACATGAGGATAAATGCATATAAATGTGAGGCCATACTTTTTAGACAACCTGTAAATAAATGCAACTATGATATAAAAAGCAACTGGAGGAAATTTGGTATATGGTCCAGTGAGTACAATTGTGCTATAACTAATAAAGAGGTAGTGAAATATTTAGGTATATATTTAGACAAATTTTTATATTTTAATAATCATGTTAAGGAAATTCTAAAAAAGGCAAGGAAATCCTTCTTCTTATATCATTCATTATTTTATAATAAACATGTAAAAACGAGAATACAAATATTAATGTACCAATCTCTTATCAGGCCTATTATTACATACGGTTGCCCCATTTGGTTTAACATTTCACCTTCTAACATGGAAAAAATAAGAGTTTTAGAGAGAAAATGTCTAAGAGCATGTACCTCATTATATAGATCTGCACAAAGCAATTATATTAAATATATTACTAATAAGAAATTATATAGAACTGCTAACATAATAAGAATAGACAACTTTATAATAAATTTAATACGGAATAATGTTTTAAGATGCACACAATGCTTAGAAAATAACCTGATAATGGCTCCATATTTTACAAGTGAAACGTATATAATTGAAATTCTACCAAAAGGTTTTATACCACCCGAAGCATTTCTTTATTTAGATAAAAATAGATTTATACAAAATGAAAACAGCTCACCAATTTTTTATCATAAATATAGAAGAGCGACTACAAAGGCAATCGACTGCAATTTTAATAATTTAACCATAAAATATGATACAACCATATCTTCTAAAGATTTATGGTTGTATAAAAAAAGTATCCAAAGTAAAAAATTTTGGTGGTTAACGAATGATTAATATAATCTTCCTTTTTTTAACCCTTGACAAAACACCCTCATAATTAAATAAGCAATGTTTTTTTTTGCCATTTTTCATTGCAAAAAATAAATTATATACGTTTAATTTGTAAATCTTAAACAAATAACAAATAATTCTTTGAAAAAAACAAATATTATTATGGTAACAATACTAGAGAGCCCTAATAAGAGCCACTGTATATTCTAATCCTTATATTAGTAACTATTGTTTATTGTAGTTATTACTTATATCTTTGCTTTCAATAAACGAGAGAAAAAAAAAAAAAAAAACACGTGTGAATGTAGCGTTCGTTACGCAGGATTTGCCCATATGACTTGATTTCACTTTGAGGTAGAAGTTTAAGTATGTTCAAAACATTTAGGATATCTATTGGGAAAGGTGTTTTGAAATCTTCTAAAATAAATTCAATAAGAGGAATGAAACCTACATTATGATTACCCACAATAATGCTCATTTTAATTGCAACCTTTTATTTGTTTACATTTTTTTTCTATGCCAACCATACAATTACTTTTGGTAAATAAATAAATGTTCTTTATACACAGAAAAAAAAGATAAAAATTGATTTCAATTAAAAAATTTGTGATATTAATTAAAAAATTAATTAAATTTGCACCCGTTAACAAATAATAATAAAAGTATGAATTAAATATTTTTTTAAATTAACAACTTTTGCTATAGTTATGTTGTTGATATAAGTATAAATTTAATTCACTTGATTAAATTTTTATTAAAATGATTAATTGAAAAAAATAATTGGCGGGAATTTCGTCTGTGTACTTATAACATTATCGTAAACAGCATAATATGGTTGTAGTTGCCTTATGGAGTACTGATTTAAACATATTTACGTTGTATATGTTTGAAGTAACAAATTTTAGTAAAAAAAAAAAAATTCCTAATTCGTTGTCATATGAAAACATATTTTTTTGCTGTGTATATATTGTTAATTTTCATTTGCGTGGCAGGCGTATAAATGCAAATGTTTATTAATATGATTTTTATCGTTCCCCAGGGTGCTATTTTTGTATTATTTGAATACGACTTATGTCGTACTTTAACTGTGGGTAGATTATTTAACGCACACAACACACACACGCACGCTCTTCTACCCAACAAACACGGAGGCTGGATTTCAAATTGAAAATGATTTGAAATCAAACCTTTTCTCAAACGACAAACGTTTGATAATGATTTGAAAATCATTTGAAAATGATAGCGTTCTCAACAAAAAGGGGAAATTATTTTCAAATTGAAAAATGCCTTTATTTTCAACTTGCTTTTAAACGTAATTCTCAAACGTTTTTCAAATGTGGATTATAATACAGTGTGGAATATAAATAAAAATATTTTAATTTTTGATATTCTTTAATTAGGCTTGAGTTCATCAAATTTAATTTTCATTAAATTATTTTCACTGAGGGAAGGAATTTTTACAACTTGGAGTTTTTATTAAAATTTATTGATCATATTTCTTGGCTGAGCTGGGAATTCGTTTGTACTTTAATTTGTACAAATAATTCAGGTTTTCAAGACAAAGTCTTGACTAAAAAGAATACGAAAAAAACAGAGGAAAGGAGGCAACCAACATGTAATTTGAAATTTAAGTGATAATAACAGCAAATTTCGAACCACCAGTACTACTGGTTAAAGATTGATGTTTGACTGTTGGCTTAACGGGCACCGCAGTGGTACAGTGGGTAGAACTCAAAGATCTTCCGACGATAGAATGTGGTGATTCTTGAAACATGTAAAGATCAACCCGGGTTCAAATCCCAGCTCAGCCAAGAAAAATTATCAATAAATTTTAATAAATATTCCAAGTTGTAAAAATTCCTTCCCTCAGTGAAAATAATTTAATGAAAATTAAATTTGATGAACTCAAGCCTAATTAAAGAATATCAAAAATTAAAAATTAACAGTTCAACTAGAATCAAGATTGTTCTTAAAAACATTTTATTTTTTTTTTTTAATTTAAATTTATTATTTATTTAAATAAACTGTGAGATAAACATTCAGCACTATAGCTAAAAGATGAAATAATGTTCTTGCCGTCCTCTATTTCTTGGAAAGACAAACTATTTGGCTCCCTCTTATTTAAGCTGTTCACTTTATATTAAAATTTATTTTTAATAGTAAAACACATGTAACCACAAAGTAAAAAATGTAACTTTAATCGCCATTTTTAATGATCACATTTATTTTTCGCTTTAGTATTGCCAAATTTATTTTTGATTTGAATTCAAGATTTGACAAACATTTGATATCAAATTGATAAAACATTTGATACCAAATGTTTATTTTCAAATCATTATTTATTTGAATTTAAATGTTAAATCAAACAATTGAAAAACGTTTGAGAATTGCGTTTGATGTCAAATGATAAAGTCATTTCATATCAAAGGTTTGACTTCATGTTTGTTGGGTAGTAGTAGATTTGAATTTCCTTATTTTGTTATAACTTTTCTTTATTAAAGACTTTTGTCGTCTCTTAATTTTTATTTTTAAATAAAATTGTTGCTGTATTCTTTTACTTGTGTTTTTATATTTTATTTTATTTTAGAGGTTTTCTAAAATAGATTATTTTTTTTTCTACCCCTTTTTGAAACGTAGTGTAGTTGTTTATACTCCTTTCCTGTTTTAGCTTTGGGATTATTATGTGATTCTAGTGTCTGTATTTGATTTTCTTAAAACTCAATTAAAACCACCACCAACTGGTATTTGTTGTTGTTGTAGCGAATTGCTTGTTATTGTCGTTGGTTTTGGTTTTTGTTTTAAAATTTTTATTAGATTATTTGCTTCAATAATAATTATAATTGCACTATTTTTTATTATTTCTGAGATTATTTTCTAAATATCTGTGTTTGACGTTAGTTTAAAGTATTGCGCAAACCAACGGTTAAACCGTAGTTTTTAATTAAACCTGCAACAGTTATTTCAAAAGAATTTTGGAGTTAAAAAAAAGGATTTATAAGATTGAAATTTTTTTATTTAGTAATGCTTGAGTTCATCAAATTTAATTTTCATTAAATTATTTTAACTGAAGTAAGGAATTTTACAACATTAAATTAATTAAAATTTATTGATAATTTTTATTCTCGGGTGAGCTGAGGCTTACTAAATAACAAAATTAAAAATCAACAGTTCAACTTAAAAATCACAATTGCAAAATAGTTATAAAAATCTAATACAGGGTGGAGCAGATGAACTATCTATATGGTTTATAGTTTTTTTGTTTATGCAATTATTATTACCCCACTTTATTTTTTATCTTTATCATTTGTTTCTAACATATCTACCCGCTATCTCCATTCCTTAAGGGGGCTTCCATACAAAATTTTTAATACGGAGTAGAACGATATTAAAGAAAAGTCCCATAACTGACAAAGAGTCGCCCCTTAGGGGATAAAATATACGACCGACCTTCATTGGTTTTTCGCCCTAAACATTTTCTCAAACATACTTATTTTAGATCTCCACCCCTTAGTAAGGCTCACATACAAAAAAATGTAAATTTTTCATCTTTTGTTTAAATGTATATTAGACTGGTCGCAATTTTTTTTTTTAAATTTAATTGTTTGCGCTGCTTAAAATATGAGGTTTGGTGTAAGAAATCATGATCTAATTTTTCAGGTCAATCCGACGGTGCCTAGCCGTGCCGGGTGGGGCCCAAAGTTCCCCATTTTATAAAAAAAATCTTTTCTATCAGATCTTTATAGTAATACTAGTTGAAATGACGAAAATCAAAAATATGACTTCGCTACAATCTTCCGCAGAGAAAGTACTTCAAGTGTGCCAAATTTCAGCTTCCTATGTCATCAGAGGGCTTCAGAAAGTTGCGGAAAGAATAGGATATACATGCAAACATCCTGACATACTAAGAAATTATATATTGTATAGATAGATTAAAGTATTTGCAGTTTAATATTTTAGTATGATAAGAACGAAAGATTTTTAACTAAATTGGGGTCGCTGAATCCAGTGGTGCTAGCCGTTTTTTAGGTTAGCTTTGGTTTTCGAGATATACCGTTATTTCGAAAATTAAGGATGTTGCACAACATATGTTCGTGCAACTCAAAAACGCTTTAGCTTATTGAAAAACTAAAAAAAAAACGAAATTCCGCAATAAAATTTACTTTAAGAAAGGTGAAACGTTTTTCTTATATGCGCAGTCGTTTTAGAAACATAATTTTTTTTTCTGAAAAAAAAATAATTTTTTTATAGATGAGCTTTGCTATTTGGAGTACAATTTTGAGAAGGCCTGTAAAGAGTATAAGATTTCAAATGATAGAAGAAAGTTGTATTCGTTTTACCAATAATTTTATTAACGAAGTTAGAGCTAGGAAATTTTACAAAACGTTGCGCTATTTAGGGTTGACAACATATTAAGTAATCGTAGTAAAAACGATGTGTTTGTTTTAGGTAAACTTCTTTTTAAAGATTTTGACACTGTTTCAAAAATAAAAAATGGCTTGGAAAATCTTAGGAATTTTGAATGGAAAAATAAACAACGAACATATCTTTTTTAGATAGAAGTCAACGATTTTAATTGTCCAATTTTGTATTAAGAATTTTAAGTTTTCATACGCGGGCATTGAAAGAACATTTAGTTCGATGAACTACAGTAAATCCAAAATCGGAAACCGATTATCCTTAAACTCTGTTAATTCAATTCTTCACGTTGTATGTGGACTTCATCGACATAATTCATGCTGTAATGATTACGCTCAACCATCGTATGTCTGTAGAGGTCTTTCTTCCAATGAATCATAGAAAAAATCAAAATAAATATTATTTGAAAACTGTTTTATGGCCCAATTCAAACTCAGCTGATGATGATCCAAATGATTTGGATGATATTATTTTTTTGTATACATTTAAAAATGTTTATATACATGTGTTAATATATTTATTATTAAATTTTAAATGAAATGATCCCACATCAACGCCGTCGCCTTTTTTCAATATTGGAGGTATATTATATTCGGCGCGAATGCAACTTATTTTGTGTTTAATTATATTGTAAAAAAGGCTTAGTGCTTTTTTACGCTTTTTTTTGCTCAAAATAGTGCTTTTTAGTGCTTTTTTTTAAATTTTAAAGTGCTTTTTGCTCTCAAAAAGTTGGCATCATTGTTCAGCATACTCGAATTAGGTTTGCCCGCCTCGTGCCCCGCTTGACAGAACAAATGTGCCATATAAGAAGCACAGTGTAAATAACGCAGCACAAATTGGGTTATACAATTCACCGAAGGTAAAAGGGTATATGTATATCGTTGGTTGATTATTTAACTGTCGTATGTCGTATGTAATTTGTATCCACATACGACAATTAAATAATCAACCGACGATATGTTGAAGTTTGTCATTACGTTTGTAATTTCTACAATATTGATCTTAGACCCTATACAGCATGGTACAACTACACAAGGTAGACTCGTTGCTACAACAAGTACAACAAGACAAAAACAACAGGCAACAAAGAGCAACACTGTGCCTTCAGAAACACAAAATAAAAATACAAATTAAAAAAAAAAACAAAACAACACGTGAAGGAAAATACCCCTAGTAAAATTTGATGCAAAAAATATTCGTAGAACGTTTTAACCCTTGAAAGTGCCGTTTTAGTATACGTTTGTGTAAGAGTTGGGAAAAGGGACAAAAATTACCCCTTAAAATAAGAGTTAGAGGCTTAACAAATTCGAAGAAAAGAATCGCCTTACGATTCTAATGAAGACATCTGAAATTATTTTTTAGCTCAGAAGCACGCCTTTTCAAGAAATTCAAAAATTTTAGGGGCCCATATTTCGGAAGCCCAAGCTAACTTTTCAAAACCCTTTGGCAGATTTGCTCTACTAGTAGTCTACTGTCATTTCGCGTTGCAAGTGTTGAGGCTGGTTTTTTTTTTTGTTGCTCAGTGTTATCGTAATATGGAAGATTTACAAACAATTTCTGTTTCACAAAAATATCAAAATATGTGTACCTTTTATAAGTTAGAATATAAATATTGAAGATAACGCAAATTGATCTCACATAAAGGCCGTTACACACTATCCCACAAAGTCCTCCGTATTTTATGAAAATGCTTCCCTGATGTAATTATTGTTTAAAAATTTTCAAAAAACAATAACAACAGTGGGGAATTGAAATCAGCCATGTTAACTATATTTATAGGAGGTAATCATGAAGCTTAACAATGCTAATTAACAATACTGGAAGGCAAAAAGTGCTCGGTACAAATGCGAGCGCATACTGACAGTTTTACGTCGCAAATTTCGCTCCACTTATTCCTGTTTCGTTCATCACTGGGTACACGCAACAAAGTTCCAGCTCCCTTAAAATATTTGTTTTTGCACACTGCACAGACACGCATCGTTAAAAAAGTTTTTATATTTTAATTTTCACACAAGACACTTTTATTTGTTTTTATTATTTAGATTTCTTCGTAAGGAATCTTGTAAAATTAAAATTTTTTTCAAATCACAATTTTTTTAATTCAATTTAAAATTTTTACATAAATCAAAGTTTTTTTCACAATCTCACTGTTTTTATTTTAAAATGTAAACAAACATGAAACATTTTTAACATTTGAGGTTTAACTGGGGTAAACAGCTGACAAACATATGGGCCAACGAGTCTACCTTGTGTACTTGTACTAGCCTATAAGGAATATCTGTGGCATTTTGACAAAACATCTAAAGTCAAATTTAAAAAGTTAAAAAAATTTTGTTAATCATACGAATTTTCGTTCAAAAAACATTTTTAACTACGCTTTTAAATTTTGTATTATAAACGCAATTTTTCTTTAATTTTGGTTTATTTTATTATTTGATAGAAATGATTTTTTCACCGAGATTTTTTTTAAAACTTTTTTGCTATCTTATCTAGACTGGTGCGTCCGTTGAAATGTGTTTTCCGAAGCTATAATGCAATTCAGACTACTCGGTCCAAAAGTTTTACACAAAAATCCCTTATTGTTGTTTTTTTTTTTTAATTTTTTTTATGTATATCTTAAGAACGGCAAAAGCCAAAGTTTCAAAATTGGACACAAGCATCTTGGTTATCAAAACACAATACCCGACAAAATGTGGGCGGGATTCGACAAGTGGGCGTGGCATGCCCCATACAAAGACATTATAGACTTCTCCATATATGGAGAACGGCAAAAGCCAAAGTTTCTAAATATGGTACAATCATCAATCCGTCAAAATGTGGGCGGGATTGGAGAAGTAAGAGTTGCACCCGCCTTTCAAGGAAAAAGATTTAGGTATATCTGGAGAATAAGAGCAGTAAAAGTTAACAAATTGTTTAAATAGCTTCGATGTATTACATCTTACAGCCGTACCTAAACAAGAGCAGAAGGCGGAATGTTTTCTTCCGCTTAGCTTTTACGCTGATATGCCATACCAAAACAAGAGCATCAGCGTTGTGCCACAAACAGAAGTTTTAACTTTCTTGTTTAATAAAACCCACATAATAGAAATAAAAAGAAAAGAAAAAAACCGCTAGGTTGTCTAAAAAATAGCTAAATTGACATTATTTATTAACAAAGCCGCGAACTTCACTATTAATTGCGCTATCAAAATCGGATTTTCCAATTGTTAAGCGTTGACGCCGCGCTATTTAGGGATGCTTCATACAAATTGTATGGGCATGAGAATTTTTGAGAGCTAGCAGACGCTTTCCGCTCTTGTTTAAGTATGCAACAAAATATGGGCGGGATTGGAAATAAGGTCACATAATAAATTACTTTGGATTTATAGAATGGTACAAGAAAAATTGGTTTGAATTTCGTACATATAGCTGGGTTATCCCAACAGCCGTCAAAAGGTGGGTGTTACTGGATAAAAAGCACCTTTCATACAAAGACAATATGGTTTCCGTATATCTGGAGAATGGCAATAGATAAAGTTTCCATATATGGTACAAACAGCTTGGTTATCAATGCACAATAACTTGCATTACGTGTGCGAAATCGGATAAGAGGGCGTGACATCAAATATATTTCTGTATACCTGGAGAACGACAATAGCTTAAGATTCCAAATTTGTTACAACATCTGTCAGAAAGTGGGCGGGAGTGAAGATGAATGGGCTTAGCAAAGCGCTCTGGGTTAAGCTTATACTAGAATGTTGTTAACATTACAGTCTAAATAAAAATATAGAGTTATAAGTTTATACTTTTCTTAGGCTTCAATTTAAATTTAAGTTTAGATTTAAGGTTAAACTATAGAGCATATATGCAATTATTCAGACTTAGGCTAGACAATAGTTTAGATTAAAAATCTACACTGTAATTGATGGTTTCTTTCCAAAGAATATTTTTTTTTTCAAATTTTTCTAGAAAGGAAAATATCCTAGTTTTTCAGATCAGGAAATCAATACTTTTATACAACAAAATAATTTATTACTTCAAGGCCCGTTTTCACAACTTACCGATAGCTAAAAGTAGACTTTAACCGGCCTTATAAAAAGTGTTCCATTAAAAAAATTTTACTTTAACCTAAACTGAGCGATAAAGTAAATTAAGGTACATCCTACCTGGTAGGTTAAAGTAAAGTTGTTATAATGGAACACTTTTTATACGGCCGATAAAATCCTACTTTTAGCTATCGTTAAGTTGTGAAAACGGGCCTAATTCTTTTTTAAAATTTATTTCTTTTTCAGATTAAAAAAATATTCTTCAATTTCATCCATTTTTAAAGCTGTGAGTATAAAACATCTATTAATTCTTAAATTTAGCTAAAATTATTGTTTTTCTATATCCTTTTTATCGGAAAAACATATTTTTTTATTCTTAGAATGTTTTTTTTTTTTTTAATTTCACCTGTAGGTTCTTAATCATTATAATTCATTTCAGTATTTTCTCTTTTTCAACCTTATCTAACGTTATTTCATTTTTCTAAATAAACATAAATCAAGTAGCAACAAATAAAAAGGACGAGCAAAAAAGAAAACGTAAAAGATAAAACTACTTTTGCCACTCAACACATAAATTCACAAAATACTAAATGATGCCAAAAAGGCGGAGCTAAAATGTGTTTTTTTTTTTTTTTTTTTTTTTTTTTTGGAAAAAAGTCGGTTTAATAAAAAATGGCAACGCCTTTTTTCATCATGTTATAAAATAATAAAAAACAAACTCGCAAACAAAAGTTTCTGTATCCTTTTTCTGTACTCCAAGTTGCCTACACTTTTGTTTATGTATGTACAGTGGAATACTTGATGCCAAAAAGGGTGGAGCCTGGAGGGGAAAAACGAAAAATGTATTAATGAAAAGAAAATGTTGTTGTTTAAAAACGAAACAAAAAAGTAGGGGACTTAAAAAGTTATAAAAAATTGCAAAAAATTTAATAAAGTGGATTTTGTTTTAATGGCAACAATTTAAAGTTTGGGTACTTTGCAATAAAACAAATTAATAGCATACATCAAGGGGTTGTCAGGGCGTATGATTAATATTAATTGTTGGTTGATTAATAAAAACATTAATCATACGTTGTAAAGAAAAACTCTTAAGAGTTAGGTTAAAAGCGAAACATGTAAATTTAATTGAATGTAACTAATCAAACGTAATGAAGATCGGTGAAAAAAATCTTTAAGATCCGTAAAGCAAAATTTTCTGAAAACACCTGGAAATTTGATAAATAAAAAGTCTGCACACATTTTACGAAAAAAATTCAATTTAATCTGGGCCCTGTTTCTCAAAACTACAAGTTAACAAATCTACCAGTAAAATACGTTAAAAAAGCAAAATTTTACAATTTTTGTTTTTGTTTCAAATGTATTTTACTTGTAGATTTGTAACTTGTAGTTTTGAGAAACAGGGCCCTGATCATAAAGTTAACATTTTGAGAAGAAATAAAACTCTTATTATTTGTTACAAATGCAAATACAAATAACAGTGAAACCTCCCATAATGGACGCATTCCATTACCTTTCATATTTTGTTGATCCAATCTGTTAGTTTTTCCGTATAAATTTATTTTGATAACAAAAAGCGGAGGGGGGGGGGGGGGTGCTTTAATACCATTTGAGATAAAGCCATGATGGCTGCGGCCGTGCTTAGAGTTTTTTCCTCCAGTATAACGCGGCAGGTGGCTTCTCTGAATAAAGTTTTCCTGCGTGCGTCACAAGAGTAAAAAAAAAAATGTTTTTCAATCATAACTAAGGATTTTCCCTTTTACAGAATGTTTACACCATGCATAACAGGATTCTGAAAAATATGGTTTTATCTCTCATTGCGCAAAATTTTAAATATGACCTTATCTCTCAATGATTGGGCAATAAGGCCATTATGGCTTTATCTCCCATTCAATTGAGCAATAAAGCCATCATGGCCTTATCTCACATGGTTTGAAAGCAGCCCCCCCCCCCCCCCCCCCCGAAGCGGACAATAAATTTAATTTTATTTTTTGAAAATACCTCTCATTAACGGACAAATGCGTTGGAATTCATCAACGAGAGTTGTATTTTTTAGTAGTTTTTCTTTTTGCAACTCTGTACCCGTGTTCTGTAACTTTGCTGAGAACTGAATTGAACTGAATTTATGCCATTTTTGTTTCCTTTGTCACATTTCAGTTACAAAGTTTCTCGACGCGGGAGTTCAGAACATGGGCACTGGTTCATAATATTTGTGTAAATGCCAATAAAACTGGTGATTTCACTGTGTACACAAAGGATGGCAAATGAATTGCCGAAACTATGAACTATGCTAAATGAAACTATTTAAAAAAGTTGTTTGATTAGCTCGTTTTGTCTGCTTATAATCACAACATTACTTTCGGAAAGCTGGATTCTAAGCTAATGCAATTCTCTCGGATGTTAATGCCGTGGATGATGTCCGACTATGCAAATTGAAAAACTCTTCGTTCAACCAAATGATTAGCGCTGAATATGAGGGTATTGAAATATTAAATTAAAACGCCTTCGCGGAGATTAGTCAGTTTGAAGACGAAATGCATGTAAAAATATCTGATTCCAGATATTCTTATGATGAAGCATGAATCAAATCGCCCGTTGAAAGAATTTTTCTTGAAACGAATGAGTCGAATTTCAACACATCAAAAAAGTATCAGAAAAGCTCAAATTGAACCGCTCTAAGTTAAAGTCTAAGGCCTGAAACAGAATAGAGTAGTTGTAGTAGTAGCTGAAACTGACAAATGCTCTGTAGCGCAACAGAGTTCAAAATTTCGAGTTTTGCGCTTCAACTTCAACTGCAGCGACTACTACAACTAAGTTTTCTGTTGACACTACTTTGAAACTGTCGTTTTTAACTTTCGACAGCTTGCAGCGCTATTGGTATCGTTGTACTACAGTGACTATTCTGTTCCCCACTTAATATAAATAAATTTTTTTTACCAAAATTAACTACACGCAAAGAAAAAACATGATTTAACATGGTCACCTACGACAAACATGTTCGGAGGCAACCATAATATGTTTGTAGCTTCGTGATGGAGTTGACAATAATATGGTTATTATTTGTTGGAGGTGACCATATTTAAACATGTTTTTTCTCATTGCTTTAATGAAAAGTATCATTATAAAGTGAGAAGACTGTACCTATCTTAAGCGGACATCCCTTACAACCACTACTCATAAGACGAAAACACCGCGACGTTTAGTCTTCGGTTATGGGAGGTTTGACTGTATATTCTAACTTAATGAATCACACCCTCACTGATAGACTTGTCTACTACAAACTATCCAACCGTGGTGACCTTCATGCTAAATGCTTTTATTTACTTTAAGCCAGTACTGAGGGGATGCCCCCTACTAATGTAATTCATTGTGCTGGTATTATGAAAATAGGTTATGAGGAGAGGGAAAGTGGGAGTAGTTTTGTAGACATTTAATTTGAATGTTTCCATATTGTAGCCGACTGGGAAGACTTCTGCCGGGAGACTATGTCACATACGGCCAGTTCGACCGTGATACGCGTTTCTCTGTAATGCGTTGTGCGATACTTTGGACAGTAGACAGCAAACGAATGCGATCTGCTGGAAAGACAGGTACAACAGGCATGCATCCGCGTCTCAGGGATGTGTTTGCCCATCTCAGCCGAACATTTATAGTGGTATTAAAGATAGAACAATGACTCACACCCCACATTCCGACGATGCACCAATGACTCAATAGAGCTGGATACCCTACCCAGTTGGTCAGATTGCCAACGACGTGTCCCCTGCTGTTTAGGTTTTCTAGAAGAGAATTTACAGGAAATCATCGTGCACGACAGTTTGAGCGACGTTGTCTTGTAAGTTGTCTTCTATTTAGCTTTATATGGGACAGTATGAGCGACTTTGTCTTATAAGTTGTCTTGTATAAAAGCTACTGACGACAAAGTGTTCTTAAATGCTATTCAATCACTTGCTTGGTTTTCTTAAAAGTCTCACATTCTTTTTTTTTTTAATTGTTGATTTAAATACCTACAAAAAATTTACCAATTAGTTCTAATCAGTAAAACCAAAAATGATGATCAAATTATTAGCGGGCTGGAAAATGGATTACATGCAGTTAATTCTTCACTGTCAACTTTAGGATTGCTGATAGGAGTCGAATATAAAACATATAACAGAAATTAAAATTCCAACTAAACTAAAAAACTGTCTGAATTAGATAAACATATATGTAAAATTTTTTGTCGTGGACGTCGAAATAGACGACATTGTCATGCAGGTAGTCGTTAATGATAAAGTAGGCGACATTGTCTTTCTTTGTGTCGTGCACGATTTTCGCGACACTTGTTCGAAAATGTCGTTGACGATTTATTCCCGCTGTCCCTCACATGTCGTGCAGGTATTAACATTGTCGTGCATCCGTCTTCGAGGAGGTCTTAAAGACGTGACCAACTGGGTACTGTCATTGATGAGCTTCAACGTACTCCCTTGCACCCGATATGGGAGTTGTATTCCATTTTCGGTCGGATATAGGCGGTATACATAGTGAGGAGATCAGATGGAGTGAAGTAGTTCTTGCGCTCTTTTAAAATACTAAGACACTTGAAAAACAAGTCGGTTCCAACAAACATCACATTGGATTTTCATGCCGACGATTAAATTTTCTTAAAAATTGGCGTACATTGTGTGGGCCTGCGCCACATGCAAAGCCAAAATATGGGATGAGGTGGTTTAATATCGACCAGGTACGATTTTAAGCGAGTGCACCATTCCGATCTTTTCAAAACCAATCTAGTATGACGTGGTAGGCTTCGTTTCTCATGAGCAACGATCTCTAAGAATACCATTATCGCCGTGGGATATTAATGCAATCTCACAATTTTTTGATGGATAGTGTAATCTTTTTCCTTAAACAAATAGTCATTCGGAAATCCAGTCTGACCATAATGGGTGATTTTTTAGCTATTATCTTTTTGGCAACACTGGTTGAAACAGCTGACGCACGTTTCGTGTTTTGTTTCACTGTCAAACATCTTCAGTTCGGTCTATTATTTAACCATGAATCGTCTTACAAACGAACAACGCTTGCAAATTATTGAATTTTATTATTAAAATGAGTACTTAGTTAAGAAAGTTCATCGCGCGCTTCTTGTGTTCAGCGACGAAACTCATTTTTGGCTCAATGAATACGTTAATAAGCAGAATTGTCGATTTTGGAGTGAAGATCAGCCAGAAGCATTGCAAGAGCTACCAATGCATCCAGAAAAAGTCACATTTTGGTGCGGTTTATGGGCTGGTGGCATCATTGGACCGTACTTATTCAAAGATGATGCGTATCGTAACTTAACTGAATGGTGAGCGCTACCGTGAGTTGATATCCAACTTTTTTTTTGCCCAAAATGCAAGAGCTTGACTTGCATGACATGTGGTTTCAACAAGACGGTGCCACATGCCACACAGCACGCTTAACAATGGACTTATTGAGAGGCGAGTTCGGTGAACATTTTATTTCACGTTCGGGACCGGTCAATTGGCCGCCTAGATCGTGCGATTTAACGCCTTTAGACTATTTTTTGTGGGGCTATGTTAAAGCTCATGTCAATACACACATGCCCGCTTCAATTGACGCATTGGAAGACAACATTAAAACATTAATTCCTGAGATACTGGCCGAAATGTTGGAAAGAGTATGCCAAAATTGGACTTAGCGGATGGACCTTTTGAGGCGCAGTCACGGTCAACATTTGCATGAAATAATCTTCGGATATTAAAGTATATGGACCGTACTATCGATTCAAATAAAGATTTCATGAATTTTTCGGAATTTTACGTGTTTTTTTTAAACTTTCCGTTAGCTCTTAAAAAATCACCAGATATAAGGTAAAAAAGGGTAACCAGCCGCCTGGGTTCGAATGAATGAATGATTATCAATAACAATTTTTATTAATTTTCATGTTGTTAAATTTCTTTCTTCATAAAAATAATTTAATGAAATTAAATTTGATGAACTTAAGCCTGATTTAAAATATTGAAAATTTGGATTAAAAACCATAAATAGTTCAACAAAATTACCACAATACTAAAAAAAATCATTTAGGTTTTTTTAAATCCCTGCTAATATTTTTTATAGTTTTTGCGCCGTTTCTTGTAAACTACATTTTTTACAGAATCTTTTGTTTCTTAAATTAACATTTTTCAATTTTCAATTTCAATTTTCAATTTTATTTATTTAATAATCTTTAAGCCCTAAAAAGGCCAAATTGATTACAGTTTAATTGTTTATGGCACTATAATTATTGACATTTACAAAAAAATATTTTTAAAATGTATATTTACTTATAAACTAAATCTCTCTCAATCATGGGTATGAATTCCTTCTAAAAAAAAATAAAAATTTAAAAATTTATTTTACCACCACCAAATTAGAGAACTGAAATAAGTTTCTTTTTAAATTCTTTAAATGAATAAGCAAAGTGTCTATCAGGATAGGGTAAGATATTATTCCAAATTCTACAAACTCTTACAATAAAAGAACGTTGCATTATTAGCGTATTGAAACGAGGACATATTAGCGTATGTGATCTGGACGAACTTCCGTATTCAAAACGATTTGAAAGATAAATAGGTGAATTATATTTCAACGCTTTATAAAATAACATCATTATTCTAACTTTGACAAAATTTTCAAATGAGCAACCCAAAAAATCTGTAACATAGGAAGTTACGTGGTCATGTACCCTAAGCTTATAAACAAATCTTATTATTCGGTTGAAATATTTCCGTAATTTGTTCAAATTGAAATCCGTTGTGCCAGAATAAATTTCAATTCCATAGATTATAATTGGCATAAGTGTAGCATGAGCCAATTGTTTTCGAATATATAACGGCAGTGAACAATTAATGCAATATAGTTTACGCAATCCAAACGATAATCTTGAAAATATATGGTTTAAATGAAAATCAAATGTCAGGTTTTGATCAATCACAATGCCAAGTGTTTTAAGGAAACAATGGTATTCTATTTCTTCATTATTAACAAGAATCCGTTGCATATTAATTCCACACGTATTGAACGTGATAGCTTTAGACTTCTTTACATTAAGTTCAATATAGTTTTCATTGCACCAGTTTTGTATGATATTTAAATTATGCCTTATATTCAACATCAAGGAGCTAATATTATTATGTAAATATATCATTAATGTATATATTAAAAAACAAGGGACCGAAAATTGACCCTTGTGGTACACCACGCACAACATCCCTTATCACTGAAATTCTTGACCTATATTGAACAAATTGTCTCCTTTTAAGTAAAAAAGATTTAACTAATGAGCAAGCACTACGAGAAAATAAAAACAAAGAATTAAGTTTATTTAGCAACATATCATGGTATATTGACTCAAAAGCTCTGCTTAAGTCTAAGCTGATTAAAACTGAAACATTTTTCCTTTCCACATTCTGTCTTATTTCATCTATCAAATTTGTTAGAAGGGTCGTTGTATTATGGTGTTTTCTAAAGCCTGATTGATAATCTGAAATACACGATTGAAAACCCGTGGATTCAAGTATTTGGTCACTCATTATAATTTCCAATACCTTTGAAAAAACTGGCAAGATACTAATAGGTCTGAAATCAGAGGAACATTGTGGATTTCTTATTTTTGGAATAGGAATTACTCTTGCTACTTTCCAGCAGTCTGGATAGCTTGAAGATGTCAAAATATTATTGTAAATATAAAGTAAGTGTCTTGATATTAAGGGAAAAATTATTTTTAGAAATTTAAGAGAGATGCCGTCTGACCCTACCGCATAAGATTTTATCCTCCGTATGGCATTCCATAAACCACCCACGTCAACACAATTAAAGTAGAATCTTTCCATATTATCCTGACTAATATTTTCCTGATATATCCCTGGTACAAAATTTCCGATAGCGGGCATTATAAAGAAATCGTTGCAACCTTCAACATCAATATAACCATTGTTTTCTTCATTATACTCTATAACTCCCAGATTCCTCATTTCTCTCCATAATTGTTTCTGTGAGCTTTGTGAAAATACGTTTTCAAAATAAAGTTTTCTTATTTTTCTAATGACTGTCTTTGTTTTGTTTCTATATTTGCAATAAATTTTCCATCTTCCAACAGATCTAGATTCCAAAAACGCTTTATATGCTAGGTCTCTCTTTTGTCTTGCACTAATAATACCTGGATTTTTCATCCAATCAACATTCTTATGGGTTTTTAATTTTACTAACGGAACATGTTTGTTGTATAGTTGCAATATGGTTTCACTCAAGAACTCAGCTTGGCAATTAACATTCGCATTGTTATATATATTACTCAAATCAGTGCAATCAAAATCTAATTGAAATGCCTCTATATTAAATTGACCATAAGCTCTTATCATTTTTAAATCATTAGCTATTGCAGGTCTTACTTTTGTTGATAAAAATATAATAGCATGATGAGAGTTTAGTGCTGGGAAATCAAATTGACCATTTTTTTCAACCTGAATGTAATTCGATATTAGGAAATAGTCTAATAAAGTGGTTCTGGTAGAGCCTATGCTGAAATGTGTTGGAAGGCTATTGTGCACAATATTCAACCCTACTCTCTGACATGAATTTCTCATTCTGATACTATTCTCAAACAAGTCAACATTAAAATCCCCCATTAGGATAACATTATTATATCTACTAGTATAATCAGCAACTGTATCCTCACAACTAGAGATTGTCCCGTGCGGCAAGTAGATCACACCAACTAAAACTTTTTCTCCATTAATTAAGTTTATCTCTATCAAAATACCCTCTACTGAACCCTCCTCCATGATCTTCGTCACTGTTTTAGTCCTGAACTTTTTATTAATATATAAACAAGTGCCCCCTCCCCTTCTAAAAGATCTGTCGCTTCTATATAAATTGTAACCCTCTATAGAAACCATTGCATCTGATATATTTTCAGATAACCAAGACTCCGATACTCCAATTACATCGAAAGTTTTGTTACAAAAAATATTTCTTATTTCATCCAATTTTATAGAACTTTCCCTTGGAGATATACTCTGAGCATTGAAATGTATGATATTAAGATTATGCTTATTTAAATTCAAACTTTGTATCCCATTATTAGTGATGATGGGTCCAATGTTATCATTCATTGTCATTTAAAGAAAGTACCCATAACCATGATTTTAAAGAGAGATCTATATACGTAACATTATTAAACTTAAAGCTAATATGAAAACATTCAATTTCGATTTTCACCATACAAAGATAAAATAACTTTCGCTTAACAAAAACTATTATTAATAAAGTAATTTTTCAAAAATTTTTATGTTCAAGCTTATTAGGTCTTCAATATAAAAGTAATTTATTTTATTATTTGAAAAAATTCATTATATGGCATGTTATTATGAGAATTTGTTCGAAAAACTATATTTAAAATATCTTAAAGGGATTTTAAGAAAAAAATAAAAAATATATATATGTACATACACATATATATATTTCGTAGTACAAACTTGATACAAAAGATTCGATACAATATAAATTTCTATTTTTTATCATATACTTCACAAAAAAGTTTGTCGTTACTCTTATATTCCACAATTTCTTCTTGCTTTTACTATTATATTCATCTCAAAATAGACCAGGTTATTCCACCAGGATTCATTATCAAAATCATTATTTTAGTTTGTTTTGAGTTTTTCATTTTCTTCTTTTGTTTGACTATATACAGTTTTTATAATTAGCAACATATTTGTTAGTGCTTCTATCTTCTGCTTATTATACCATACTTCTGTTTAATTCATGCTTTTTGTTTAAATTATTTTGTTGATCTGTTTGTTAAGCTATGGTCAAGCATTGAAAATATTTGGCACCTCCAAGTGAAAAATATATTTATTACATTTTAATGTAAAAAAAAAAAAAAAAAAAATATTATTATAGTATTCAGTTAATAATAGGGATTTGCGTCAAATATTTGCCAAGTATGACCACATCTTCACACATAAAGAGCCAACTATCTAATAATAAATGTTGTATAAATATTAAAAAAAAAAAGAAAAAGAAAAAAAAAAAAACAATTTTGTGGCTTTTAAGAGCATTATAAAATAAAATTTATCGGTACTCTTTGAATATAAATTATCTTTTATTTAAACTATTTTTACTAATCACTCTAAACTAAATTTTGCTATAAAGTCAAAAAATACAAAACAAATAAAATCTGGATTAAAAGAAATACAAAAAGAGAAGAATGTAAGTGATATAGATAATAATCACATAAGTAGGTAAATTGATGTTCACTTGAAATTGAACTTCAAGCAAATTTTGAAAATGTTATAGCAATAATAATAATAATAATAGTAAATACGTGTAGGTATATAAGAAAGAGAAAAGAAAATAAAAAATTAATTGTATTAAAAAGTCATCTTTTGGAGTTCAGATGCATTGATAACTTTGACATTGCCGTCAGGAAAGAATATTTTTGCCTCTGGCACTATCTTGTTTTTTATTTGGAACTTGATGATTTTTTTCTCATATTTAAGTTTCATGCATTTATATTGTAAGTTCGCTGACATTGGAGTTAAATGATCATTTATATACACCCTAGACTCAATATCATGGAAATCGGCGAAGATTTGGTTTATGGTAAGGTTTTGCTTTTTAAAATACATTTTCATTATTTCATCACGTTTACTAATAGAATTAAATACAACAAGAGCTACTTTTTTGTTCCTCGTCCACGTGCAAAACCTGATATCATACGGCTGCAACTTTACATCTAAAACTTTAGCGATCTCTTCCATAGTTGTATATAACTCATCATTCGTTACTTTCTCTGGAAGTCCTCTAATTGTTATATTACCACGATTCATTTGATTATGCAGAAAGTTGTTTTCAATTTGAAGCTTTTCTATTTTTGAATTAGTTGATTCTTCAAAATTATCTTGTCTAGCCATACAATTTTTAAGATCCGATTTTATTGACGTCAAATCACTCATAACATTATTAGAAAGAATGTTTGTTATTTCTTGGAGCTTTTCTTCCAGCTTATCCATTTTGGTATTAAACTGTTGTTCATTTACTTGATTTACACCACGAATATCTCCAACTGGTAGTTTAATACACTGCGAGCATCTGTAGGCCAGGTGACCATTGCTTTTCTTAATTGAGTCCGATAATGAAACTGCAGTTTTTGGTAAACTATCTGCTTCACATTTGGCATGACATTTTTTCCCACATACAGAGCATTCTATATAACCTCGAGAACAATTTTGTCCACACATCAAACAATCCATTTTATGGCTGACTATCTTTTTGATGGGAGAAATGTTTAGTATGTATTTTTGTGTTAAAGAAAACGTCAAAAAATTCTTGCAGTTCTTTTATTCTATCAAAACCGATTACTTAAGCAAGTTTTTTTTTTATTTTTTTTTTTAAAGAGTTTTAAATTAAGAGAGTTTAAGCAAAAAATCTCTTACTTAGCACGTTTTCTTATTTATTTAATTTTCAAATAATTTAACTTGTAGTTTTTTTTTCATCCTTTTGTTTTCTTCTTTTAATAAATTATATATTAGTTCATTATTTTAATTTAAATCTTGACACCAAGCTCAATCCCTTTAAATGATTTATAATATATTTGCAATTTGCATAGTACGAGTATGTATGCATATGTAAATGCTCTGTTTTTTTGTTGGATTTAATCTTTCTTGTTTGCGCCTTTAATACAATTCACATTAAAAAATCTTACAAAATTTCTTTTATCATTTTCTTACATAATATTCATTATTTGACAAATATTTTCCTTTCACAATGTTCTTCTTAACTATTCTTTTCAAAATAATAAAAAGCGAGTTTTTAATAGGCTTTTGTTTTTAATAAATAATAGTTTTTTACAAGCGGTTAAAAAATACGTCTATTCACGTGCCATTGACGAATAAAAACTTAACAATTGCTTAAAACTTGCTTATCAATTTTCGTCGTAATAAAATGTTCATTAAAAAACAACCGAAACAATAAGATTAAACAAAAGAAAAAAATTTCCATTTAAAGTTAAGCGGCGGAAGCGGAAACTTTTTATTGTGAAAGAAAAAAAACCGAAAACAAAACTCAAGTGGCAGTGTCAACAAAATGTCAATGATTCTTAACTTCAAACTGGTGGGTTTAAAATTCAAAACAGAGAAAATGAAAGAGTGCTCAAGAAAAACAAAAGGATTAATTTAAGAGGAGAATTTGACGATTTGTTAATTATAATTTGTACACAATTTTGGGTTGAAACTGTGAATATGAAAGAATTAAAATTAAACTTATTTCATTGGAATAATTTATTAGATTTAAGAAACTAATGGCTAATTTAAAAGTTCGTTATTAACTAACAGCCGTAGAAAAAGTTAGCCACAGTTTGTACACTACGTACAACGAGCTACTAACTAGAATGCCAAATAAGCCTAGCAGCTTTTAGGCAAAGATTTTATTCATAACTAACTTTTGTCCATCTGCTAACTTTTAAAAAATCAACTCTGGATTTTAATGATGCCACATTAAATTACCCAAAAATGCAACACGTTTGCATTAACCATCGCTGGTTTTGTCATTTTTTTGTAATTTTTTTTTTGTTTTTTGCTCCACATATAACAATTTTAAAATGTTTTTAAAATTAAAATTTAATAAAAAAAAGTAGAAAATATAAATAAAACAGTAATCTATATATAAATCGGCTAAGGCAAAACAGTTAAGACCACTTTCCTCCTTTGTATGTCAACCGAAGCTCTGTGGGGAGAAAAAGAGGAGAAATATGGGAAACTAAATTTCTTTTTTTTTACTTTTCTGTGCTTCATGTGATAATTTTTAAATTTTCTATAATATATCACATAAGTGAGTGATAACCTATAAGATAAAAAATTCTGGTATTTTTTGTTTTTCATCTGGAACTTTTTGAATTTTCGTTAAAATTCGACCTATAAAGATAAACTTGTACATTAAACTGGGTGAATAAGAACATGTAAGGGGAGCTTTTTGGTACTTTTTCGTTCTACATCTGGTACTTTGATTAATTTTCGTTAGTATTTGACATAGAAACATAAAACTAAACGTGCAACGTCCTGAGTGGATGACAATATATAAAGGAGACTTTTTGATACTTTTTTGTTTTTCAATTGGTATTTTTTATACTGAACTTACAAAATTAAATTACTCACGTAGAAGATTAAATATGAACCGGAGGTTGGTCCCCCGCCAAATCGATCCACTTTGAAGGAAAAAATAAATGCTCGAAACAAATAAATTCATATATACTTAGATGAATTATGTTTTCTTCATATTTACAAAAAAAAAAAATCATGGTCATAAGGCGAACACTAGTTAAAATAAAACCAACCAAATTGTTTAACATTAAACGGCTGTTTTTCACAAGTTGGCAAACGTTTGGCAGCTCGTTAACAAGAGTTTAGCAAATCGTAAGCCAGAGTTTGGTTTGTCCCAATTCACACGTTTCAAGTCTTATTGATCAGCTTGCTACTTTTTAACGAGAGTGAAGAGAGGAAAATAAACGTTTCTCTCTCACTCTCTCTCGCCTACAAGGTAGCAAGCTGATCAATAAGACTTGCAACGTGTGAATTGGCACTTAGTGTATTATAAATAAACTTTGTGCTAACTTCATGCCAAATTTTCATTATGAATACGTCTGTGAGTAGTTAGATAATTTTTATAAAAAATTTAATTGTATTTAAATGTTTTATTTATTCAGTGTTATTTAAATAGTCTTATTTAACCACTCTGTAAATAAATAGACTTGTTTTTTGATATTCAGTAGTGTAGTGCTACCATACTTTGATCTTATGCCGGCCATACACCACACAAGTTCAGTGCTCATTTGGTGTTGCACCGTTATTTTCTATTGGAAAATTAGTTGTCACTTCTTTATTCGATCACCCAGATTCATTTTCTGAACATGAATTGTTTTGAGAGTAAGTGTTATAAACCTGCTTTTCAATTTGTTGTGTTGGAGTTATATCTGCTCCAACTTTCGTACTTGGTTAACATGCCTTTTCATGATCGCACAGTTCCAATCATAGTGCAGATCCCCAACCTTCTTAATGTAAATGTAAATAATATGGTTGTCAACCGATTAAGAATAATTCGATTAACCGATCAAACAAAACCAATCTCTTGTTCGAATAATTTTAAAACGACGATTTTCGAATAACGAATAAATAGAATAATTAATGTCGATTAATCGAATAGAAAGTTAAAAAAAAGTTTAAAAAAAATATTGTTGTCATAGCCCTGGGTGTAAAAATAGTAAGCAAAACCGTGTTGAGTACTCATAGTATTTCAAAAATATATTTTATGTTCTTATTAAACAATCTATAACAAACAATTGAGTAGGTCAGTCGCAAAACTCGTTTGCTACAAAATTAAAAATACGAGATGACAATTGATTGTAACAGTTCTTTTGGCGCTTAATGAGAAGAAATATACTTATTGTATCAATGCATGTCTTCGTCCATGTTTTCAGCTCGGACATGCAATCTGAATATTTCGTCTAATAAAGAACCAAAAGAACTGTACGAATCATTAAAAAATGTTCAATTCGGGTGAAAAATTAAGAAATAAACAAAAAGTTTAAAAATAAAGAATTGATTTATATAAATCATACATTGAAAGTAGAAAATGTTGTTATTGTATTATAATACAATTTCTTTTAATTATATATGCATATCTTTACCATTTGCGTAAGTGTCACAATATTACCATTGAAAACGATGTAGTGGAAGATAATCCTACAATATCAAGAAACGCCGAACTGTTCTATAGAAGAAATTGTATACAGAAGTTTGGCTGAAGATGGTAGGTCTGCCAACGCCTTTCGAAAATCCAGAGTAATATTGTATTATTAAGGAATCAAGGTTTTTATGATGCCTTTAAGCAATACAAATATATGGAGTTAAGATGAAAAATTTTATGCATCAAAAAAAGAAGAAGTCATAACGGATGGTACGGAAGATTTTCCATAGTATTTTTTTTATTCGTTATTCTCATCGATTAATCGAATAATTTTTCAGATTTAATCGTTTGTTCGAACGAACAAAAACAATTATTTGAATTATTCGAACAAAGTTGAAAGGCGAATAATTGACAACTCTAGTAAATAATCACTTGCCATTCTCCTTTAAAACTTAGCAAATTTGCATTCCGAGAAACTATTAAATCAAGTCGTGATAGAATCTGCCGTATAAACATGAGCATTGCTGGGGACCTTCCGGCGGTTGGATGAATTGCAGGGTTGGCTAATAAGATTTTGGAAATTTCTATTTTTAAAGGAACTGATGTACACTTAACTGCCTTTAGTTCGTCTTTTTAAGTTCGCACAAAACTTTTTGCAAGACCATTTGTTGCCGGGTTTAATTCAATTGATAGCCAGAAATTTTTGAAAATCCGCTCATGCTGCCGCATCCGCATATTATGATCGGCAATAAAAGGGCGAATAGTTTTTTATTTAATTAAACAAAAGTTTCGAGAAACTTAAAAATATGTAAAACCTAGACACCGTAAAAATTACTACCAAAAAGATGAAACTCATTTTAAAGCTACTCCGGTTTAATGAGAATAAAATGTAAATAGTTTAAAAATAAGGAAATTTTTTTTATTTTACTTATGAACATGTGTATATATTTGTGTATGTAAAGAATATAGTTTAAATGATATTCATGTACTCTATAGGTGTGGGTTTGTTAGAAGCTGCATAAAGATGATTATTGTAGTCGCAATTTACATTTCCCCATCTCTTTAAGCAACATGTTGAGGCGTTGAGAAACATCTTGTTGTGACATGAAGATGTTTTATTCTTGTGTTTTCGTCTCCTTTCATTTTTTGTTTACTGCTGCTCAAGTGCATGTGTGTGTGTAAGAGAGTCTGCAAGTGTATGAGTGGCTTTTTTAGACAAAAGGAAGACATTTTGAACTATGATAAAGTGTTTATGTTGTTGATATATGGCTTACACATACATTCCTACAACCAGAACACATACTCAGTTAAATGCTAAAGAGATAATAATAAGACATGAAAGGACGTTAAAGGAAGGAGTTCTTAACAGGGAGGGAAATTAAGTATTTGTTTACATGATAAAATTGTTGTTTATTTGTTTTAACAAATGAAATCTTCAAAATCACACAAACATACACGCACATACATACGAAGCAACCAGCCTATACACCATCCAATTCGCAGACAGACAGACAGGACAGGTCTTTGTTTTGACAGTAATTTGTGGGAATTTAATGGAGTTTAAGACACATTTATTTTCTTGAAAGGCTCTTGATTAGTTGAGAGAGAGAGAAAGCTGTTTTTTAGTTGTTAAATTAAAATTAAGATATAAATTCGTTTTTAATTTTTACATTGTATTAAAAAAAAATTTATATTTATTTGTCTAAAAAATTCTTTAAGAAAAACACACATACACAAACGCACAATATAAAAAAGGAACTATAGTCGGAGAAGTCTGTTCAAATCTTCACAAGTTTTTTTCAGATCAACAAATTTTATTTAAATCAATTCCAATTTTTTGTTAAAATAATTTTGTTAATTTAGTTGACTTGAATAAAATGTAACTAAAAATTTACTTTATTATAAAATTAAAGAAATTGTTAAAACATTTCAGAAATTTCCTTAAAATGAAGTTTAATCCAGTTTTAAAAAAAATTTCTTCAAATTGTGTAATTTTTCGGTGCTTTTTTAATTTCTCAAAAGGATATTTGTGGTCTTTTTTTTGCTCAATTCTTTAAGATTTGGAAGTGATAATCTTTAAAATTTTCCGTTTTAAAGTATTGTCGGTTTCATCTTACTATTGTTTAACCTGCGTTACGTAGACCCAAAGAAACAAATCTAAATGCATTATTTAACTTATATAATCTACATCAAGGGTTCCCATCAGCGGAGCGCTCAAATTTATATTGTTACAAAGTTTGTGAAGACATATTCGTAATAATAAACGAAACCACTACTTCCATTTAATATATTTAAGTCTGAACATGAATTTTAAAAGGTATCACGATATAATTTTTTTTTAATTTCAAGCAAATTGAAATAAAAAAGTAGCAAAACTTCAATTCCCTTTTTTAGAACCCTTGATCTCATGTTCGGTACTTAAAATAAGCAGTTTACTGAATTTATTTTCAAAAAAGTTCTGATTTCAAACATAATACGGTCCTTTATACTACCTGATGGTGGAAAGTAACGTTCCAACCGTCTATCTTAGTTTGAAAGTAAAACGGCTGTGTTTTTTTTACCCTGTCTTTGCCATGGTTTGGGTCTCTGTCGTAATGCAAAGCCTGCTTTAGAAAATTTGCGAGTTGCTACGTCCTTAAAATTCAACAATTTTGTTTCTTCATTAAGAGCCTCATCGATAAAAAATATTTAAAGAATCCAAAACGGAAACGAATGATTTTAAAATTTAAATGTTTTCAACTGTACGGCCCTAAGCTTCTTGTAGGAGTTAAAAGGAATAAATGTTTATAAATAACTGCATAATAAATTCAATTGTATATGCATTTAATATTGTAACCAAAAGTAGATCTCCGGCGGAATCCTTAGAACCGTTCCATTCAAAAGGAATATTCTATCAAAAAGCCAATGATTTTCTTAAGGAACGCTGTCAGGACTAGCTGTGCAAAAAGGTTTACATGGATAACTACTCAATGTAGGATGTACCATTCGCCTTCGAGTGTGAGAAAAATCAACACACACAGCAATTTGAGGGCATAAGCCAGCAGGATTATACACTCGCCTCTTGTTTAGGAGCTGGAAAAATCAAACCTCCGCTGCTTTTGGAAATATGCTAGCATCAACTTATGAGTATCAACAGTACCTAGGGATAGTCATCCCTCAGGCTCTCCTAAAAGAAGGAAAAATCAGCCCTTTAGTGGGATTTGCAGGATATTTATTTCTGCGGCCTTTGGGAGTAAACCACAAGCACCACGTTATCCCCAAAAGTGTTTTTTTTTTCAAAGAAAAAGTGAAAGTTCCACAGAAAAAAATAAAAATTGATTTCAATTAAAAAATTTGTGATATTAATTAAAAAATTAATAAAATTTGCACCAGTGAACAAATTAATAGTATCAATTAAACCAGTTGATAGTATTAATTAAACGTTTAATTTACTTGATTAAACTTTTAATTCAGTTGATGAAATTTTTAATTAAAACTGATTTTATTTTTGATTAATGATTTAATTGGTGAAAAATTTTGGAGAATTTTTTCTGTGTCCGCAAAGACAATCATTCTGAAAGACAAAAAAGTTTATCCCGCAAGAATCTTACTAACGAAGGCCTCAATCAATAGTCAGTCAGTCTGGTCCGCGGCACCAGGGGCTACTGAAACCCTTGGTTGCAGATAGAATCCGCGGTTAGCAGCGATCACAAGAGATCGTAGACATCTCTTAATTTCTGTCAATTTTGGATTTTCCCAAATCCTAGCTATTGATTGCACCTGATTTCCCCAGAGGATATAATACTACAAACCCCGGGGGGTTGACAGGCCCAGGCGACAATTTTCGTTATCAGAAGTTGTTCATTAAGAGAAACTGCACGGTACTTGTGTCAAAGATCAAGCCAACCCTTTGAAATCTTTGTAGCATCGAATCTTAATGGCGAACATAAACTGAAATGTATATCTTTTCCATAAAGTTGCTTAAAACCTGTTCTTCTTAAAGACATATGCATTTCCATCTATTCTATCGCCCTAAGTTGCCCTAAGACAAGGTTTTCATTATGACGTTTTTGTTCGGATATTTGACATGCTCAGTCATGACTTGGAATTTTTTTTAGATAAAAGGCTGAACCCCGCTTGTTTTTCTATACCCATCGGCTGCAAAAATTTAAAGTCATAACGTTTTCTCCAAGAAAAATAATTCTAAGGAGTTTAATGTATAAAATTTTAAAACTTGCAATCAGTGATGCCAGCAGATTTTTTCAATAATCCACACTTGTAAAAAAATTCCCATGTAATACCCTTCACTGAAGGTAAAGGGATTATATAAGTTTATCTTTCCGTTTGTAATTTCTACAATATTTTCTGGGTCATTATGAGTAGCGAAGTTGATTTAGCAATGTTCGTCTGCCCATTTAATTGTAGACCAGAATTGTTTGCTATTGAAATTTAGCCAGATCGCTCCACAAATGGCTGAGATATGAAAAATGAAAAAAATAATTAATATCTAAAAACAAAAATCAAGTCAAAATTTAAAAAAGAAATCACAAAAAATAAAGCGAAAATACCATGTTTTCGTATTTTTTCATATTTTGCGGGGCTGTGTTATGTGTTACAACTTTGTGTATTAAAACGCGATACTCCAAACGAATACCCGTTTTATCTTTGTTTTATTCGTTTTTACAAATTAAATAAGTCCCAAATAAAATATAAACCCCAAATTAACCTGATTTAATAATAAAAGTCTCATTTTAAAATGTCTTCAATAAAATGACTTGTTTACAAATAATCCAATAATCCTCTCTCTCCATGTTACTCTTCATTTAAAGGACGCGGAAGTAAAGACAATCCTTAAAACTTAAAAAAAATACAAAAAGCTTAAAAATAACTTTGTCTCTAATTTGCCATTAAATAACATTAAGAGCTCGAGTATTTTAAAAAAATACTAAAATGCTTTATAAGGATAATAAGGATATATTTAAACTCGCTACACGAGTAATAATAATGACGATGACAATGGCAAATGCTGATATGAAATTGTTGTACTCTGTTGTCTTGTAAATCCGCTAAACTAATCTTTATTTAGCCTTTAGAGTAAATTTTCCCTGTTTTTTGCTTGCAAAAGTGTCCTTCCTTTTCATTGCTCCTTGTCTTATTTGACTGTAGAGTACTCGTACTTATATTTTGTTGTTCTGTAGCATTTAAGGCTTTTCATTATTGTTATGATTGTACTTTATTTCTGTTTTCCTTGAAGTTATGTCTCTTTTTTCTCTATTCTTTCTCAATAGCTGCTGGGTTTTAATGTTTTATGGCCTTTTTCGCGTTAAAGCAGGAACAAAAAGCCAGCGAACATTTAAAAAAAATCAGCGCGAACAACATTAACAAATACTTAAACTGGGATGTAAAAAAATGTTTTTAACATAATGTTTAGATTTCTTTCACTTACAGTGTTTTGTTTTTACTCTTCTTTGCTGAAGGATCCCGGTTTCTTTAAAAGATATTTAAAATACAGGATGGAAAAAAATTAAGCAAAACATTTGTCTTGTTTGTGGAACAAATATGCAGTAAAAAATCCGACCCTGTTATTTAAATGAATGTTATGGTGGGGGAGATTTTGCAAACCAAAGTAGGTGTAGGGGGTTCAATGTAAAAGGACAGTGACTTCAAAGAGGCAAAATATCACAAAGTCTTGACAGAAAGAATATGGAAAAAACAGAGGAATGTAATTTAAATTTAAATGATAATAACAGCAAATTTCGAACCACCAGTACTACTGGTTAAAGATTGATTTTTGACTGTTGGCTAACGGGCACCGCAGCGGTGCGGTGGGTAGAACTCAAAGATCTTCTGAGGATAGAATGTGGTGATTCTTGAAACATGTAAAGATCAACCCGGGTTCAAATCCCAGCTCAGCCAAGAAAATTATCAATAAATTTTAATAAAAATTCCAAGTTTTAAAAATTCCTTCCCTCAGTGAAAATAATTTAATGAAAACTAAATTTGATGAACTCAAGCCTAATTAAAGAATATCAAAAATTTTAACTTTATAGTTTTTTTCTAAAAAAATACTTTAAAAAAAAAAAATTTTATTTGTTAAAGTGCATTTTAAGAAAATGTAACTCTTTGAACGAATTGAAAACGCGAATTTTTATCAAAGTCCAAATGAAAACCAACCAGTATTATAACAACTTAAAAAAGCTTTTAAAAAAAAAATTTTTTTTAACAGCGGAGTTACTTTTTGAATTAAATCTTTCTCTCTTTAAAAATAGTGTACTATTTTAAAGAAAAAAACCAACTTACAAAAACATTTTTGAAAATTTATAAATGTACTTTTTCTGTAAGAAGGTACTCTTTACAAACCAGTTTTAAAAAATTACCAATTCAAATTAACTTTTGCGAATAAAAAATTTTTCAATTAACAAGATTTCGTTTGTCGTGCTAAATTCCCAATTTTTATTCTTTATAAATACACTGAAATTTATTGTTAATGGGATAAGCTATTCCTATGCGCATTTCACTGGTTGCTTAGGCCAGCCAGCTCATCAGGAAACTTCATCCAAAGATTTTAGAAAAACTAAAGATATTCAACAAATAATAATAATAAAGATTTTAAATAAGAATTTGGAATTAAGCACGACAAACAAAAATCTTGTTAATTACCATTTCTTCAAAAGATAATTATTAAAAAAAATTTCAATTTTACATAAAGTACCTTTTTTACAAAAAGTACCTTTTTTACAAAAAGTACATTTTTTACAAAAAGTACCTTCTTACAAAAATTACCATTTTCACAATAATTATAATTATAATTATAATTATAATTTTTATAATAAGTACTTTTTTACAAAAAGTAAAATTTTTACAAAGTCTTCCGTTTCAACAATAAGTACTTCTTTACAAAAAATACCCTTTTTAAAATAAATCTTTTTAAAACTTAACATTTTTTAATGGTTATTAAATATTGGTACCTTAAAATAACTTCTTTTCAACAGTTGAATTTTTTTATAGCGAAGTTAACTTAAAGATATCCGTCTCTCCATGTGTATGCTAAAATGGGTATTCTGAAGAGCCCATTATGGTGGAGACTAGATGGTCATATATTTATATCATATATCGTCGGCTTAGAGTGTAAACCTGCTAACTCCCTTCTAACAAATTTTACAGGAGAGACAAAAAACTTTTTAGTTTTCCTATTTGCTGCTTGAGAGGCAAACCAAAAATATTGTTGATTTGACTCACTTCAGGACTCAAATTCAGGAAAAACTACATGCTGGTCGACGGGGCATATCTTTCTCGACCATACGGCATTAAAATCTCAATTTACTTAAAAAGTGGATTTAGCAGGTTTACACTCTAAGGCGACGATATAATGCCTGATATCTGAGCCTCCAAACAACCACGATTGGCTCATATTAAATTTTACCAATAAATCTTTTTTTTACTCACACAAATTTACGACTATCGTGAATAAACAGGGAACACTGTTTCCCTCAACATTTTGCCTTTTACATTTTTTAGGGCAAAGGATACAAATTTCAAGCGAAATTTTATTCAGGATTGGGGTGATTTACTTTTGAAGTTTTCTTATAAAATATGAACTTTACTTTTGCACTTTCATCTTAAGGAAACTTAGTAGTAGTATAAATTATCGAGTTGTTTTTTCCCGAAAAATAATGATTTTAGCACAGATGTGGAAAATATTAACATGAGCAGTTACCGTGTCGATCTCTCTCATGGCGGATCTTGTACACTTGGTTGACAAACAATGCGTTTACCAACAGCACTGTGTGTGAGAGGCACCATCACACACAGGTAGCAATAAGAGTGTATAGTCCGGCAAGTTAATACACTCGCACCATGCTTAGGAACTGAAGGTATCTATCCTTCGTTGCTTTTGGAAAAATGCCAGCAGCAGTTGTTGAGTAGCAACATCACCTAGGGATAGTCCTCCCTAAGGCCAAACTCTCCTACAAGTGATAAAATATCAGCGCTTTATTAAGAGTATCGGAATATCCCGTTCTGCGGTTTTGGGTTTAAACCTGATCAACCACGTGATCCCCGAAAGTATGCTTCGTTCCAAAACCATCTATCCGTTGCACCTCTAATACCAGGTACGTAAGCTCAAGCTTGAAAGCACTAATTATCAAAAGAGTAAAACTTCCGCAAAGACATTCTGAAAGAGTGGAAGTATTTCTCGCAAAAAGTGTACTAACGGACATCTTAACAAAAAGTCAGTCCGGTGCCAGATATAACCTCAAGGAGCGCGAAGATCTCCTATTATCTGTCACTTTTGTATTCAAGCCGAATCTCACACTGAAAGGAAAGCCAGTTCATCCGTACTTAAATCAAAGCGAGGCTGTGTCAATAGTGCGATAAGTATTGATTTCGTAAAATCAAATACAGCATAGTTGATTCAAGTACGGATCATTCAAGTCACCACGTACCTAAACTAATCAGATATTCGGATTGACTTAAGAGAAAGTAAGAAAAAGTTAATCTTTAACTGCGCTTAACTCATACATTTTTAAGATGGTTTAATCCCGAATTCGTTCTTGAAATAGTCCTAAAGTGGGTTGATTCTAACCTAAACACGTACCCTAGAGAACCAAAGAGAGAGAGATAGAGAGAGAGCGGGAGAGAATATAATTATTAACTAATGCTAGAAACACAACTGGGACGAACGACGAATTATTCGCAACGAATATTCGTCACCAGAAATATATCACATTGTTGTATATAACAGTACACACAATCATTGCGTAGACCGAAATTCGTCGTGCGTAACGAACTCTGCGATAGGTTTATTTCTATTTCTTACGCAGACGAACGACGAATAAATTGGGAAAGCGACAGCGCAGCATGATAGCAGAGTTCAATATTTATTAAAAATCGTGAAATCTGTAAAGAATTACAGGGACAAATCGCTTCTATTGCGAACTTGGCTAATATTCGCGAAAAAATGGCAAACTTTTAAACAAACAATAAAAAAAAAAAAACAAAATGACGGAAAATAACAAAAAAAAAAAAAAAAAAAATTGTAAAAATTGCAAAAATTCGCAAAACATTTTATTATTTCAAAAAAGCCATAAAATTGATAAAAAAAAAGTCTCTAAAACTATAAGGAATGGCTAAAATTCGGTAAAAATTGCAAAATTAGCGGAAATTCGCAAAAACTTGCTAACAGCGGCATGATACCAAAGTCTACTCTTTATTATAAATCGTGAAAGCTGTAAAGAATCACAGGGACAATTCGCTTCTATTGCGAACTTGGCTAAAATTCGCGAAATAATGCAAACTTCTAAATAAACACTAAAATTTATTTGAAATCGCAAAATGAATGAAAAAAACAAAATGTTGGAAAATGGCAAAAAAAGTTGCAAAAATGGCGAAAAATCGCGAAAATTTAAAATATTTCAAACAAGCCATAAAATGGATTAAAACTCCCTAAAACTATAAGGAATGGCTAAAATTCGGTAAAAAATACCCGATTAATAGTTTGTTTTTAAATTAAAAAAAAAATTTAGGTTCACGCACTTATTTTGTCTCATTTGACGAATTTACGCAACGAATCCTTGCCGATGAATTCGTCGTACTATGCGAAGTTCGTCGTTCGTCCCAGTTGTGTTTCTAGCATTACCCGTTACACATGTTTGTTGCACCTTTGTTGTATTTCCCCTTTGTTTACAATCATAAGACATTCTAATTTAAAAATTTTATGTTCTTAGCTAAATAGTTTTATCAAATAGAATTCGGGAATTTTTGCTTCTTATTTTACTTTTAAAGTACATATAAATATAATGTATGTTTTTCTTCTTGTAGTGTTCTACACAAAACCAGCAAACTGCCCAGCAAAAACTTACATTGCAAAGTAATGAGTTAAAAAGCTAATATAACGACTCTTCACTACTTATACATTGGCATTTTAACTCATTATTTTAACACGGTGATGTCATTGGAGGCAAGTACTTACCACCCTCGCTTACAAAAAGGGAGTTAAATAAGTCATTACCACATTCGCTTACAAATAGGGACTTAAATAACTTATTACTCCGATGTGACCAAAATTACAAAATTAAAATAATAAAAAAAATTTTTTTTTTATTATTTTTTTTAAATTATTTTTTTCTATTTTTTTCTTATTTTATTTTACTTTACTTTATGTTTTTTTTCTATTTTTTCTTATTTTATTTTACTTTTTTTTATTTTTTATTTTTTTCTGTCTCTGGCGGGATTCGATCGCGCAACCTCGGTGCTGATAGACTAGCTCACAACCAGCTGGTCTACCGGGGCAGTGTAGTTTTTGTATAAAAAAACGATGTTTTTTACTCAATTAAGAGCGTAAATATGAGATTAAATTATTGGAGGCAATTATTGAAATATGTTGCTTTTATAAAAAAATTTTTTTAATTCATAAAATTAATGGCATAGATCTAACATTAGATGTATGAAATTATTAAATCTTACATTTTTTAATTAACAATTAAACATTTTTTTTAAGGAAGCTATAATTTTATATTAATTTTATTAGTTATGTTTGTACATTGTTTTTTTATGTTCCCAATTAAAATTTTTTGTTTAACTTGGACAAACTTAAGTTTTCACATATCCAATGAAAATTTTTAACGTAATTACGAAAACCAATGATGCGATTTTAACGAAAATACTTCATTATGACTATGAAATTCCATTTAGACAATGAAAATTTTTATTTACCCAAGGAAAATTTTTTTATGAAAATGATTCATTAAATATATGAAGCATTTTTCTTTCAGTGTAATAACAAAAAAAAAATTGTAAGAAAAAATATTTAAAACCAATTTGTATTAGATTTGAAAAAAATTAAACCGTAGATGCATTTTATTATGAATGAATTATAAATTTCGTTAATCAACTCATACACAAGTACTTAGGTATCAGATTATATGTCAGCCATTACTAAACTACTTCTATGTAATGCAGATGGTATGAAGTAGTCATTGAAAAGTAAGTGGTTCAGTAATGGCAAGTCATTACCAAGTTTTTGCTGGGGAGTATTAAATATTGATAATCAGCCAAAAAGTACTACATACTTTTAATTTTTTAAAAAAACTAAATTTTTTTGCTTTTTCTATTTTTCTTTGTTTAAGCAATTTTCTTATCCAACCATTACAAAGTACATTTTTATTATTTTTTAGTAGTTTTTATTATGTTTAAAACACAGTCCCCAAATCTTTGCCCCTTAAAAGCAAACAAGGCAGACTGAAAATGATATTGTATCTTTATTTATAAACAACCATAAAATATAAAATTTTACAAACTGTAAAGACGCGTACAAGAATTTTTTTCAGGATACTTTTTTTTATAAAATCCTCGTTTTTTTATATTCCACAAATAATATTTGTCTTGAAAAAAACGGAGTGTGAAAACTTTACAGGCAATCATTGAGTATTTAAGAGGATTTGTTGGTTATTTTTTAAACACCCACTCCTGCTGTTAATAGGTGGAGTGTTCTTTTCGAATTCTTTGTTAGAGAAAATTACCCAAGACATTGTCTGGGAAGTCTTGTTTTACTTGAAAAAAAAAAAAAAAAATGAAAAAGTTTCACAGTTTTCTATCTTTTTTAAACGAGAAATGGGGTTAAATGTTTTAACAAAAACTTTTTTGTAATAATTTTTCTATAGTCATGGATTTTGTTTTCGCTTTAGAAATGCATTAACATGATTAACTTGGCAAAAGTGGTCGCATGTGTCTTTTAACTTTCGTAACTGAAATATCTCATAGTTTTTTTTGACGGTATCTGCTTAATGTTTAAAGAATCATCTTTATTGTCATAATCTAATGAAGTGTAAATATTAGAATCATATACTTTAATATCCTTTATTACTTCGTCTCTCCCTTGTTTTTTTTTTATTGTGTGCAAAATAATATCCTTGTTTTGGATAAAGGAAAACTGCATGTTTCAGCGTGTTCACACAACATTTATGTACATTTTGGCTGTTTTGAACATTAATGCATATCTAAATTTAATGATTACGATGTTACTTTATTTTCAATGTCATTTTGTTATTATCTTTAGGGTTTTAAAAATCATTCTCAAAGTCATCATCATAATATTCAAGCTATTAATGTTCTTTGCCATTCATTTTTTTTTAACAAGTCTATGAGAAGGATTTTGATGATTTTATTTCTTGGAACGATTTTTTTACCATTAACGATTAACGGTCATCAATGTTTTTCTAAATACCATAAAATCAAGGTGGAAGAGTAAACACTGCAGTAGAATCAAGTTTTTTTCAACCTTTTCCATTATTGAACTTCGAAACTCGGATTTTATCAGGGAAATTCAAAAATATTTTACCTTTTAATACAGGATGTATCGCTTATATCCACACCGGTGATTAGCTTTAACCATTTAATTCATTGCAACTTGAGCAATTGTAGTTTAGTACAAGGTGGCACGAAAGTTGTCACCCTATAGGAAGATGCTATAATTTTTGCAAATGCCGGTAAATGCATGTCGATACAAATATTTCGGGTACTCTAGGAGTATAGCGCTCTTTTTCTTATTGATGTACAGGGAAACCATAAATATGCAATTGCATGTTTTTCCTTGTACGACCAATGAAGGCAGGAACAATTTATTTATCCGTTTTAGAGCTTTTTATGAATTTTGGCATCGATTTGTTAGTGCATATTTTTGCATATTTTACCTTTTGCAGCATTTTTTCGCATAATTTAGTTAAAATAGCCTTTTTGCAGCATTTTTTAGGTTTATAGCGCATATTTTGCCTTTTTAAGGCATATTTTGATAAATATTAAATTTTTTAGATGCCTACAGAAGCTTCGCAGCAAATAAATTTTTTTTTTTTTAAAAATCTGTTCCTTCAATTTCGACATCTGCATTTAAGTTTTACTCTAAAATTATAAGACAAAGCTGGTTGTCATTAAGGATAAATGTTATGCAATTTGTATCTAGACCAGTGAAGGGCACACACATACCATCACATTTATGCTTGTGTTGACGAAATAACAACAAAGCAACAGCCGAACGTACATTGTCACAGACACACAGAGAAGTTTATAGTGTACATGTGTCGACGTCGCACAAGCAGCATTTTTATTCCTATGCACGCGTACATAGGATTTGCAAATGTGCCCGTCACTGATCTAGACCAATCTTTTAGTATTCCGATCGACTCAGAATCATTTTTTAAAGTGATCTAACGATGTCCATCCATCCGTCTGGCTGCTTGTCTGTCCATGTTAGCCTTGTGCGCAAAGTACAAGCTCCAATTTTGTAGATAATTTGATCAAATATGGACGAAGTATATGCAAATGGTGAGAATCGGTCTATAATTTCACATCCAAATTAGACTCTTTGTGTCCGCAAGCTATCTAATTATGATAGTTTTTAAATTTAATTCGTCCCAAAAATATTTTACTGCAAATTAAATTATTTTCGAATCGGTTCACATTTGATCAAAGCTCCCATCCTTAAATAGCTTTAACTTCCTTTTAAATTTTAACATTTGTTAACAATTTAGCTAATTTAATATCTAGATAATATTCGGCGCAAACATCTCTTATATGAATTTTAACCTAATATGGGCTTAAGCGATAATATTTTTAGGTTTTTTTTTTTTTTTTAATATTGTGTCTTCATATGAGAAATTTTTAATTTTTTAGGGCATATTTTCGGGTTTTTACTGCATATTTAATGCGCATAAAACGCGTTTTTAGAGCATATTTCTGGTTTCCCTGTTAATGTATATTATGCATCTACTTTTTTCACAAATGTCAAAGCAGAACTAACATTTACCGTCACTTGCAAAACTTCCGATGCAGTGATGACTTTGGCGCCACCCTGTAAGGAATGTTTTTTTTAAAGCTTATGGTTTTAGAAGCTCATAAATTTCATGGCATTTAATGTTTAAAAATGATTTTCTGGCATGTGGCCTTCGCGACTTCGGCTTTTTAAACGGCATGTCGGTCTCTAACGTAGTCTCTTTGCCAACAAATGGTAACAGATTCTCTGTACTATCCATACCTGACGATGAAGAAGCAGAATCAGCTAATGGAACAGCCACTAAAGAAGTTAAACCGCCACCTATCTATCTGCGGGAGCAAACATCCAATAGCATAGTCAACATGTTGATTCAACTGGTAGGTAACAATAATTTCTACGTTGTTTCTATACGACGCGGGCAAATTCAAGAAACCAAAATTCAAGACAGTACAGAAACGAACTTTCGTATTATATCAAGACACCTGGACGCAGAAAATAAAAGTTACTATACATATCAATTAAAAAGTGCTAAGGGATTGATTATTGTCATAAAAGGCATAGATAGTTCTGTTCCTACAGAGGAAATAAAATCTGCCATAGAGCTAGAGGGGTATGAGGTAAAATCTGTTCATAACATTTTGAACAGGAATAAAGTTCCTCAACCAATGCACCGCGTTGAAATATCGTTTGATTCATCGGTTCTCAAAACCTGTTTAGGAGCCATTAAAACGAAAGGGTCCCTCCCAATGCACAAACTGTCAGGATATGGGCATACAAAATCATATTGTAAACTGCCTCACGTATGTGTTGTTTGTGGCGACGCTCATAAAACCGCCGAATGTAATCGTTCTAAAGCTGACCCGAATGTTAAGAAATGCAGCAACTGTGGCGAAAATCACACGGCAAACTATAGGGGTTGTAGAGTCTTCTTGCATTTAAAAAAAACTGCTTTAGTTCAAAAATATACTCACTCCCAATATGGTCCGTCACATGCGCCCAGTCAAGCCGCTGGCTCTATTGCTAGTACTTCACAAACAAACAATCAAAACCAATCATATGCCCAAGTCTTAAAAGGAAACCCTAATGCGAAAAATCCTGCGAGTACTTCTAACGCAAAGCAACTTGCAAACGCTAATGTTCCTAGGGAAGGTCTACAAATGCCTTCTGGAAATATGCCTACCTCAATTGAAAATTTAATTCAAACTATGAATAACTTCATGGCCACTATGCAGAACATGTTTCAGGAAATGATGCGAAACCAGAACATTCTCCTGCAAGTTCTACTCAACAAAAAATGAACCAGTTAAAAATATGTTTCTGGAATGCAAACGGGTTATCCCAACATAAACACGAACTTGCAAACTTTCTTCATAGGCATGAAATCGACGTACTTCTTGTCTCTGAAACACAATTTACTCATTAAAACTGCTTTAGGGTAAATGGATACCTTACGTATGACACAAAACATCCCAGCGGACGAGCTTGTGGTGGCACAGCCTTAATTGTGCACAAACACATCAGACACTTACCATTGCCAGAGTTCGAAGAAGATTGTATCCAGGCCACATCTATAAATCTTACTGATTTCTCAACTTCTTCTCCACATTGGGCCAGAAATTCATTGCTGCTGGCGACTACAACGCAAAACATACATATTGGGGCTCCAGACTTATTAGTCCTAGAGGTAATCAGCTATACAATACCGTAACTGACAATAATTTTGATGTGGTATCGAGTGGTGAGCCTACCTATTGGCCAACCGACTTCAATAAGCTACCAGACCTTATTGACTTTGCTGTAATTAAAAACATCAAGCGCGATCAGATACTGGTTAGTTCCTCCTATGATCTTTCGTCTGATCATTCACCTTCAATCCTCATTTTAAAAGGTTACTCTGACGCCGCAGCTGCAAACTTTATTTATTTTCCAAACAGAAACACAAATTGGTTAAAGTATAAAATGTATGTGAGCTCTCACCTATCACAGTGCATTCCCCTAAAAAATTCATCTGACATCCAAATAGCTGTCGACCGATTTACAGAAGTCTTGGATACTGCAGCAAGAAATGCAACCCCAATCAAGCGGACAATTAAACGCGCTCCTTACAATACATCGACGGATATAGAGACCCTTATCAGAGAAAAAAGGAAGTTAAGAAGACAATGGCAAAACAGTCGTTCCCCAACCACTAAGGCCCAACTACAATTATGCCTGACCACTCTTCGCAACAAATTGAGACAGAACCACGAGTCTGCAATAGAAGGCTTTCTAAACAGCCTAGACGCCACAAAAAACTCAAATTATAGCTTATGGAAGGCTGTACGGCATATGAAATGCCCTATAATCCAAGAATGTCCATTAAGACTGGAAAACCGCACTTGGGGCAAAAACACACATGAAAAATTAAACGCTTTCGCGGGCCACCTTGAGAAAGTTTTCACGCCACATGATGCACATACTTGTTCCTGTCGTCCAATCATTCCTGATAAGGTGAACCATCCATTAAAATTTTACATAACTCAAGTAAAATCTGCAATAGAAAAAGTGAATATTAGAAAATCTCCCGGACCTGACCGCGTTACAGGGTCAATGATAAGAAACCTACCATCGTCTGCTTCCAGAATCTTGCTGCTCATTTTTAACGCTATATTAAGAGTCGGATACTTCCCATCCTAATGGAAGAGGTCTATAATTGTTATGATTCCCAAGCCAGGAAAAGATGCTAGCCAGGTTGCGTCGTACAGATCGATAAGCTTATTGTCAATCCTATCGAAGCTTTTCGAAAAAATATTCGTTTTAAGTATAACTCCTCATCTAATGAACACGACATCATCCCGGATCACCAGTTCGGATTCAGAGCGAAACATGGTACAATAGAACAAGTGCATAGAATTGTCACCCTTATTAGACCTGTTTATAGACATTTCCCAAGTTTGACAAAGTTTGGCATGATGGGCTACTCATCAAAATAACACGAATGCTTCCTCAAAACACTCACAAGCTTCTGGAGAGCTATCTAACAGGCAGAACATTCATAGTAAGGTCGCAAAATAAATACTCCCCCCTCAAGAAAATTACTGCTGGTGTCCCCCAAGGCAGCATATTAGGACCGCTTCTATATATAATATACACAGCGGATATGCCAACAAACCTTAGCACGCATACCTCTACATTTGCAGACGACACAGCATTTATTAGCGTTCACCATGACCCAAAAGTCGCATCGCAAAATCTGCAGTCCCACATCAATGAACTAGAGGCCTGGCTAGAAAAATGGAGAATAAAGGTTAACCCGGCTAAATGTGCTCACTTAACTTTCACGCTCAGAATACAAACGTGCCCAGCTGTAAAAATAAATAACATCACTGTTCCGATAGAAAACCATGTTAAGTACTTGGGAATTCATATAGATAGACGCTTGACCTGGTCTCGTCATATCGAAGCGAAAATAACGGCTATGAAACTTAAAGCAGCTCAACTACATTGGCTTCTCGGTGGAAACTCAAACTTGTCTTTAGACAACAAAATTCTTTTATACAAGTACATCATAAAACCAATATGGACATATGGCATCCAATTATGGGGTACTGCATGTGCATCTAACATCTAGGGTGATCGATCGAATAGTATTCGACCGGTTTTAACCGGTTATTTTATTTTTGCCCAAGTCGAATATTTTAATATTTTAATATTTTTTTCTTTCTTTTGTTATAAATGTACCCGTAATTGAAGTATATTTCTAACTGAATATTTGGCAAACTTAAACTTTTAATAAAGAATGTCAATACAAAATGTAACAAACTCCAAAAAATATTATGAGCTATGCAAATACAAATCGCTTATTTAAGCGTGTGTTCTTGTAACAAAAACCAAAAACAATACAAAACACTACAAAAAAAGTTCAGCTTAAAAAGTAATCAGCAATTTGACATTTGAAAGATGTCATCTCTGGTGATAATATCGAACTGATATAAAAGACAATGGTTCTTAAACGGCCCTAAAATAATAAGTTGCAAAGGTTCTTCAACATCACTCTGTTCCAAGTAGTTTTTATGAGACTGGAAATAATACTTTACTAAAATATGCTGCCAATGATTAATGAAAAACTCTTCAGTAGTTCTAGCATATCTTCATGCTTAAAGCTACACCATACCAGCGAAATCAACGATATGGAAAAATTCTTCAGTTTTATTTATTAAATTACCAAGAACTTAAAACAAAATTGAAGGAATCAAACAATCTCATGGAAGGGTTTAAATAGTGATCGACGAATTGACATATTTTTGATACAAAAAGCGTGTTCAAAAAAGTTGAAAATATAATCCCCTGGATAAGAGGTTTTGTTTGCAACTTTTCAAAAATATGGCTCAAGTTTACTGATTCGTATAGACATGTTTAACCATCAACAAATTAACTCATTTAAAATAAATTTCTGTGAATATCTCAAATAATAAATTTAATAAATTCATATAATTTTTTAAAATCATTTTTTCAAAATTTATACAGCTATGTCACATCTATTAAATATTTGATGTCCTACACGTAACCACTAATTTTCTTAAATAATTGTTTGCTTTTGCAAAACGTTTGGCTATAGCAAGCATTGTTTAACGGTTTTTTAACTACATTATACATAAGTACAACTATCATATTAGACATAAAGTTTAGCAAATAAATAGAAATTGTTAAAAATATAGCCTAAGTTTAATCAATTTACTGGTCGCGCTTTTTTTGTTTTATAGTCAAATATTTGTTAAGTCTGAACATACATTAGGTCATATCTACGTATTTTGTAGGTTCCTTACCTTCGTGAATTGTTTTGTTTTTTATTCAAATTAACTTTTTATTACAAAAAATAATTTGATTTTCGTATTTTTATGTATTCGAATTAAAACCGGTTAACCGGTTATTTTTAAAATGATTAACCGAAAACCGGTTTTTTTAAAATAGCAACTATTCGGAATATTCGAAAACCGGTTATTGAAAAAAGTCGAATAATCGATCACCCTACTAACATCCAAAAGCTTCAAAGAAGACAGTCTAGAATATTACGACAAATTGTCTGCGCCCCATGGCATATACGTAATGATATTATCCACAGAGATCTCAACGTCCCCACTATCCAGGAGGAAATTAAAAAATATTCAATAAGTTACATCGATAAACTAATGGCCCACCCTAACTACCTCGCTCGGGGTCTGCTTCAGTTCGAAGGTCACCAGAGGCTAAAAAGAACCGATACTTTGAGCCTAACTAGAAGATATTTTTAAAATTTGTATACAGCAGTTAGTGGTTACACTGGTAACAACTAATAAACAACAAGTAGAATTAAGATTTGAATACATATTGTAAATTTCGATAAGAAAGATTCAATAATAAAAATAAATTTAAAAAAAAAAAAAATTTCGGTCATATATTGCAACACTTTTTCCAGCATACCCGGTCTTATTTCGCTAATAGTGCGTCTAATGTTGGATTCTATAACGTCAATCGTTGCTGATTTATGAGCATACGCCAGAGATTTGACGTACCTCAACATAAAGTAGTCAAAAAGTGTAAAATGACAATTCTGCTTGTTTACATACCCGTTAATCCAGAAATAAGCCTCATCGCTTAAGATAATATGAGAATAAAAATTTGGTTCCACGTTGAGCTGGTTTGTTCGTCATCTGTCTTTAATTCTCAATTTCTCAAAAATAATATAAATATGCAAAATTGAGTTGCTGTCACACATACGTCTACAGCGGCGATAGCTTCTTCTGAAAGTACGTTACAGGCTCGATTTGGATGAATATTATTAAAAATATCACATGTGGTGACGAATCGATCCACAGTGTTGAGTGTTAGCTGCTAAAATAGACGATTATGCGCAATGTAAGTTTGACAAGGCCTCAATAAGTTTGGCTGAAAGAACGCGAATTTCGGAAATAAATTTCCACGAATTTTAAACGTTGTTCTGGTGTAATCTTTGCATGGCGCTTTGTCAAAGTATTCTGAAAAAAGTCAAACTCACGACAATAGTATAACGGCTTGATTTTACGTCTAAAAAAACATCCTTTATATCATGGTAAAATAAGTACCAGGTATGTTCATTAGGGAGAGTTGTCAATATTTACCCATGTAATGTCAAATGAATTTATTTGATTTTTGACGCTTGTTTAAATTTTTTTCCTATTTTCTTTTGTTTGACGTTAGTTATATGGGTTTTAAAACTGAGAACAACATTTCTAATGACTTTACCTTGTACTTATTCTTCCATGCTTTATATAAAATAAAATTTCAGTATTTTGGAAAATCGTTTCATTAAAAGTAATTTTTTTTCCTAATATTTTGATTTAAAAGACTTTTATTCAAAAACTGAAAATTTTACTTTTATTATTGTACGAATTTAAGTTTTTGATAAATATTCATTAAGAAGTTTCAAAACCAAATAATATTTTCGTGTACAGTCTTTTTTGAACAATGCACCATGTCTCATGGTATGCTAAGAAGTACTGATAACACCTTTTTTCATGCACATAACATTATGATATTTTTTATTCACATGTTTGAACTTCTAACGATAAAGTTTAAGCAATTTCTCAAATATTCTGCTCTTTTCTACTTTGCGGTAAAAAGTCTGGTAAATTTTTTCTAAAAAGAAAAAGAAATTTATAAAGTATTTTTGGTATTTTAAATTTACAATTTCTCTCTATATTTTTGGGGTAACACTTTGCCAACAGTATTTTAAAATTTTTCTTAAAAAAAAGAAAGAAAAAACTTTTTATAGACATAATGAAAGTTTTGTTTGTTGTTTTTGTTAAGTTTAAGGTTTCTTTTTTGAAATGATATAGAAATTATGAAATGTTTAAATAAACAAATCCAAAACATAATTTTTACTTAAATACACAACAACAGTTGTAAACAAAATATCCTTGTTTAGTTTGTTGTTGTTGTTTGGAGGACTTAATATGCAGGTATGTAAGTTTTTTTTTGTTCATTCCCCAAAGTCTAATTGGACAGAGACGTTTTCAGCAGAGGTGTAAATAAGTTGAATTTAGGATGATACAGAATTTTAAGCTTAACTTTTTACCAAAAAAAAAAAAAAAATTAATATTTATATATAAAGTTTCATATAAATACAATGTGTATCTGAAGTCAAATAACAATTTATAAAGCTTTCATACTTAAATAGACGTATTCCTTAAATTTTGTCCAGGATCACTTTCTATGCATTTTTTTTGTTTGTATAGTTCTGTTACGGGGGAATTTTTTCACAAAAAATTACGATGTTTTAGAAAAATGTTACCCTTTTCACAAAAAGTGTCCTTTTGAATTCATAAAAAGGGTATATTTTCCGAAAAAATTGCCTAATTTTATAAAAAGGGCTTTTTTAGAAATTGGTGCCATTTTTGATTAAAAAGTAGGATTCTCTTTCTACAATAACATATGCTTTGCAATGACGTGCCTTTTTTACAAAATGGTGCCTATTTTACAAAAATGTTTAATTTTTTATAAAAAGGTTGCATTTTTTTACAAAAAGGTTGCCTTTTTTAAATTGGAAATTTTATAATCGATTTTTAGAGCTGATCACAAGTTAATTTTTTGTTCCCTTTCAAAAATATATTTCTTAAAAATAAATGTGCTAAATTAAAAAAAAAATATTAGTGGTTTGTTTGTTAATTTGTTAAAGTTACCAACAGTGAACGACCCCCTTTTTAAAGCTTTGTTAGTCTGGTAATTTTAAAATAAAAAAAACATTTAATTAACATCCCCTGCAAATAATACGACCATTTCAAACACGCGTGTAAAGTGAAGCCCACATGGGACCAGAACTAGTCCAAAAGTAACCCAAACGAATGGAAAAAACATGATCTATTTAACATTACGATGTCCTAGGGCAGTACCATATAACCCACCTTTGGACTACTAAGGAGTAGTTTTAAAACTATTCCATGGTATACTCAAGAGGATAAGTTTTGAAGTTGTTAAAAAACGAAAGCATGTCGTTAAAAAACGAAGATATGTCGTCTCACTACAAACACTTTTTAACAATGATATGGTCCATGCTTGCTTTACATCGGACCAGTCCATGAAGTAGACTATTTTATCAAAATGGATCAGGTGGTCCAATTTTATTTGCAGGGTACTTACTCTCAATGTACACGAAAATTGCCAAAATACAAATGTTTTTTTAGAAATGTATCACAAATGACTTTCTTATTATATTTATTTAGAAACTGCAGCAGCTGATTGTGAGTTACCAACTAACAACTATTTTATCACGGGTGCCGTGTCGTTAATTTGTTAAATGTTAATCCGGTAGCGCGTTAAATATACAAAAACAAAATGCGTGTAAAAAAGTAACGATTAACGACTTACAAGCTTGGTATGAATACCACTATTGTTAAATATTGATGTTAGACTATAGACTGGCAGAACGCAAATAATTCTGATGATGGGAATGTGGTTATTCTCGAAAAATTTAAATTCGACCCGAGTTCAATCCCCAGTTCAGGCAAGAATAAAATTATGAAACAATTTTTAATTAATTTTATGTTGTAAACCTCTTTCTTAACTAAATATAATTAAATGAAAATTAAATTTGATAAACTGAAACTAATTTAAACATAAAAAACTTCAATAATTATGATTTTTAAAACTCTTGTAATTTTTGTACAAAATAACTTTGATAAGACTACTATTTTGAGTTGTTTTTCGTCAAGAGCATTTTTCAAATGAAATTGACTATTAATAATATCCAGCCTGTGCCACGGCAGTCAATTGAAACGAGTTTTGACAAGCAGTTTGTGTTAACAACCTGAAAGAGATTTATCGAACGTGCGGCTGCAGGGTTAAACAAAGTAATAATTTTTTTAAAATTTATTTTTACAAAAGTGTGCGTTTGTTTCAAAACGATGCCTTTTTCCTCCAAAAAGTTCTTATATACCCAAAAAAAAATATGCCCTTTAATTTGAAAATGCCTCTTATTTTCAAATGCCCAACGCCGTTTAAAAAAGAAATTCCCCTTAAAAAAGGTCCCATTTTTTTTTCAAAAAGTTTTCCATTTGTAAAATAGGGTTTAAAATAATTTTCCATAGAAACTAGCTTACCATTTTATAAAGAAGCGCAAAATATTTCAGAAAATTTTTCACAAAAAAGAGATCTTTTTACAAAATTTCCCTAGTTTTTTAAAATAAATCTTCTTCTTATACAAAAAAAGTCTTCTTAAATTAATAAAAATTATCATTTTATATAAAAAGTTTTTTTTTTTTAATCGAAAAATGTCACCCTTTTGTACAAAAATGTCACCCTTTTCTACCAATATGTCACCCATTTTTTACAAAAATGTCACCCTTTTCTACAAAAATGTCACCGTTTTCTACAAAAATGTCACCCTTTTGTAAAAAAATGTTACCCTTTTCTACAAAAATATCACTCTTTTGTTCAAAAATGTCACCTTTCCTACAAAAATTGCACCCTTTTGTACAAAAATGTCACCCTTTTGTACAAATATGTCACCCTTTTGTACAAAAATTTCACTTTTTTCTACAAAAATGACACCCTTTTCAACAAAACTGTCACTCTTTCCTACAAAAATGTCACCCTTTTGTACAAAAATGTCACCCTTTTCTACAAAAATATCGCCCTTTTGTACAAAAATGTTCCCTCTTGTTTTTTGTAACAAGTATGGTCCCGTGTTTTACAAAAACTTTTTGTTTCACTGGAATGATTTCGCCAAAATGTCATCGTATACCTTCATTTCCAAATAACAGTACCTAATTAATAATTGAATTGAAGCAATTTTCCCGCTTTTCTCTTTTTGTATCTGTTGAAAAAAAAAAAACTTGCCACGCTCCTGCTTAATTGCTCAATTTTATTCTGGTTAGTTGGTCTCTGTGGTTTTTTGCTTATCTAAGCAAACAAAGAAACACATAAAAAATATTTCATATCTAGTGTGAAATGTAACAATGTACGAAAATGTATGAATTGTACATAAATTCATGGCACATCCTTTGAAACATACAGTAGTACGTATGTATGTACATATGTGAGTATTCTACCTGTAGTCTTTCTGCAATATTATCTGATTGAGTGTGAACTGAACACTACCGGAGGTGGCTACGCTTTATGATTATTTATTTTTCTTTTTCCTATTCCTATTCCTATTCCCAATAAACTTTTACTCTTTTGTAGCAGTTGTACATTTAACAAAAATGAATGATAATGTATGAAAGATGATCTAAAACGGAAATCCTATGGGCCACCACTATACACAACATTCTGGTTACTAGACCATATTTCGAGCTGAGTGTTTGAAAAAAAAAAAAATAGTAGAGAAAATAGAAATACCCCTAGTTTTGATTTTATGTAAAATTTAAACACAGATATGTTTGTAGTGAATGTATTTATGCAAACATCTCTATGCAACACATTGTAACTTCTTGTGGTAACTGTTTATGGCTTTGTTGGTTATTGAATTAGCCCAATAAACCAGAAAAATAACACACAAAAAGACTTATATAGACAAAATACGACGATACTATAGACACCAGGCTACACACATCGTCTAGTAAAACCCCCAATCTACCAGTTATACAAACTACCCGTATAAGAGAATTTAGTCGTTTTAACGTGTGCTTGAAAGAGTAAGTAAATGTGTATGAATGAGTAGTTACTAATCAAATTTTAAATAAAGGGGGGAATACAGGTTACAGCAAAAGTTGTCTTACTTACACTTTAGGGTTTTTTTTGCTTAAATATGCATTTAAATTAAAATTCTTACGGCTGGAATTAAAATTTCTATATTTTTAAAAACATTTGTTTTACAAAACTTTCTTTGCGCCCTCCCTTTTTGTTGATCACTGTATCCTTAACTTATGTTACATTTGATGACTGTTTTTAAACAGTATCTTAACTTTATTTTCTACATATGCAAAAAAGTGTGCGCTCGTGTGTGTGTGCGTGCCGTTTGCCGGTATACGTTAGGTAATGAGCTGTAAGCTATTTTTATGCTATTTATGCAGTCATTCATTCATCCATTCCTTTCCTTTTGAAAACTCAATAACATGTATCATCATTATCAGCACCACTACGAACTGAATGTATCTATTTGTTTAAGCTTGAGAAGGGAAAATTATGATTTCACTTTGTTCATATGGAAAGACTCAACTAAATATTGTTGTTTCCTTTGGAAAAATTCAAAAACATGATGTTTATGAAGAAAAAAAAAAACTTCAAAGGATATTATCGATATGGTTTCAATTTCTTTTCAATTTCAATTAATTTTAATAAACGATTAATAAGTTTGAATATTTTTGTATATTTATGTGAAGAGGCAATAATTGGATTTGAAAAGAAGATGTTTGTTACTTAACTGAGATGTTTAAAAAAGAGCCACTTGATATTGGTAGTATATTAAATGTACTTGTCAAAACTTTTAATATACACTAAATATAATTGGGGTCTAAGTTGCACGTACGTAGGCTCGCCTTAAAGTATTGGAAGTACAATCTTCTTGAATTATGTTTTCAGTTCCAAAAAGTCGTTGCTGCAATCATTCATTGAAACTTGAATTTTTGTTACAAAAGTCAATACCAATTTTCGACCTACCATATTGCCTAATCTGAATGTGAATAGTTAAATGACATAGATTTCTGCACATGCACTCTCAAAAAATCGTTATCACCTACCAAAATCATATTAACAGCCGTAATGTTCGAGAAGTGTAATATGCTCACAAGAATGCCCCTTCTTTTTACAAAACGGATCAATATTCCTGCAAACTCGAACTTTGGCGATCGCCTTTCGGTATTGCCAACGATAGATGGGCCGCGAAAACTGAATACAGGATCGCAAAGTAATTGTGGCCCAGCTTGAATGACGGGCGAACCATGTCTCTACTACACAGAAAAAAATTTTGCACCAGTAAAAACATTAATCAAAAATAAAATCAGTTTTAATTAAAAATTTAATCAAGTGAATTAAACTTTTAATCAAGTGAATTAAACTTTTAATCAAGTGTATTGCACTTTTAATTGACAATATTAATTTGCACCAGTAAACAAATTAATAATATCTATTATATGTTTATTTCACTTGATTAAACGTTTAATTCACTTGATTAAATTTTTAATTAAAAATGGTGCAAAATTTTTTTTTTGAGTATCGATGACTAAAAGGAATGTATCACTTTTGGTATCTGGTGTTACGGTACTCTATCTGTTAGATAGGCATGCACAGGCGTCTGGGAGCCGGGCCTTTGATTACTGCCGCAGCTGCGATGACGAAAATGAGGAGGAGGACGTCGAATACCTTCTTTTGCATAGTTCTGCACTTTTGAAAAGGTGACTGTTCGAAATAGGACCCGCCACATATGATGGATTGTATAATATCTCTGGCTTTAAACTGGAGGCCACTTTAAACTTCGGTAAAAGTTCGGGCTGGCGCTATGGTGTGGGTTCTATTAATTGGAATTCCATTGATTCACAGCACTGAAATTTGGTACAATCGAAACTTTTTTGTTACACTGGTATAATTCATCCTTTTCGGGTACAAAAAAAAAAAAAAATTACTACGAAGTTTAATAATTTCTTTGAGCTGGATTAACTCACTTTTCTTTTCAACAATTAAAATTTTAATAACATATCACCAGCACTGACCAGAACTACCAAAATACGATGTTAATTTGTGTTCAAATCAGTGTTCGAAAAAAACAGTACATTATTTAACGTTCGGCTCACACACCCAGGAACGATATCTATTTTGTTAGTGATTGTGTAGACATATACAACCCTTAATAACGTTTGTAACTATTTTCAAGAAAGAACCGAACATTATATAATGTTCGGTTCTTCGTTAAAAAACAGAACGATTGTAGTGATACTGTAGACAAACATTATATTTTAATTTTCTATAATGTTTTTTTCGTGTGTGTATTTTGTTTTTGTAAAAATGTTTTTTTTACCAGCCAAAAGGGACGAACATTAACGAGCCGAACCGAACACATTGAAGTTTGTGGATTTTCAAAAAAAAAAAAAAAAAAACCCAACGGTATTAAATGTTCACATCTTTTGCTGAGTTTGATAAAAACAGTAATATTTTTGTGTTCGAAAGACGACTAACAGGAAAACGTTTTTTGTTTTTAATGATTTTCTACACAAACACTATTAGCGTTTGTGTTTTCCACAAATCTACCGAACCGAACATTAAAAAACTATATTTAGTGTTTATTTTCGAACACTGGTTCAAATAGTATATCCCTGGAGGAAGCCTTGGCTCAAGTGTTTCAAAATCTTCACTTTTGTCCATTTTTTTTTGGCACTGTTACACTTTTGTTTGCCTTTGACAAAAAGAGAGAAATAGAAAAATTTTTGTTTCTTCTTTTTATTTTTTACTTTATTATGCGTTTGTGCTGATGTGCGTAGCACTAAAATATATTGTTCCTAGACCCACCTTTAAGTATTCCGATAGATTCAATATCAATTTCTGTGTCGATTTAATTGCGTCCCTCAGTCCGGGTGGCTGGCAGGCTGGCTGGTTTTCTGTCTATGTACATAACTTTGTGCGCAAAGTACATATCGCAATTTTAATGGTTTTTTGCTGAAAATGGGAAAATGGTGAGAATCGATTCATGGTGACAGATTGGCACCATACAGACTTCTTTCCGTAACAGTGCTTATGCCTATAAACCACCTCAATATGTGTTCGTAAATATTTAGAATAAGTTCGGGCCAAACTTAATTTATTGCAATCTAAATCATCTTACCAAATTTTATTGGAATTGGTCAATATTTGAGGATAGCTCCAATATAAATACTACTCCCGAAATATCTTTTAATGCCATAACTTCCTTATAAATAATATTGTCATCCAAATTCGCTACAATAACTTTTACGACAGCCACTTTGTCATGCAACATTTTGTTTTAGTAGGTACAAAATTTGCCATAGGTCCCATATAAGCGCCCTTCCTAAGAGCAAACAACTCTCATATACATGAAGATATCTCAATAATATTCGCCACAATAATCTTAACCTCCTTACATAATTTCGTTCTGGCAGTCTCATGATTGCCCATGGATCCCAAATAGAGTGCACTCTCGAAAATTTGTCTTTAAGTATAAACTGTGGTGTAGGGTATCAAATGGTCGAGCTTGATCGACTATATTGAATAAAAATGTGTTATGAATTCCAATGTATACTTTTTTTTAAAGGGAGCTTTTGATACAATTTATGTCAATTTGGCACAAGTTTGCCATTGAGACTGTACAATTTAAGAATTGTCAGATCCCAACAGTGATTCACAGTGGATCTTTGGATGTGTGAGATAAGAATTGATTGCCATTTGAACCAAATCTCACATTACCTATTCGAGTAGTTTTAATTTTTTTCTCTTATTATTTTTCAAAAAGTGCTCTTGTTAACATCCTAAAAAAGGCGCTCCTAAGCATTTAAAGATACCTACCTTTTTTAAGAAAAATTAAATTTGATGCATAAAAAAAGAATAGAAGAATGATTTAAGCTCTACAAAACTGTTGCATTTTTCAAATAAAGGTTGCTCTGTTTGAAAAAAAGTTTCCCTCTTTTTATAAGAATTTTCCATCTACTTTACAAAATGATCCCATTTTTATTAAAAGGTTTTCATTAACAAAAAACTCCACTTTTGTACAAAAACTAATTTCTTGTTTTTAAATTTGCTGCTCTTAGAAATTTAGGCCGTGAATCACCTAAAAGAGCTTTTATTTTACCTAAAGATTTAGTATTATAAAAAATTTTCTTTTATTACATAAAAATGTTTAACTTTCTTTTACTAAGGTACACTTACAGATAAACGGATCTAGTTTTACAACCAGGTCGCTATTTTTTACTTTTTATCATAAAGTTCCTCTTTTCATACCCTTCACCCCAGGTGAATAGGGTATATATAAGTTGGTCATTCCGTTTATAGTTCCTATAATATTGATGTAAGACCCTATAAAGTATATATATTCTGGGTCCTTATGAGAAGCGAAGTTGATTTAACGATGTCCGTCTGTCCGTTCAAATGGGTTTTCCGAAGACCCCATATATGATGGGGGGCAGGTTATTATACATTTATGTTACATACAGTCCGGAATTGTTTGCTATTGAAATTCAGCAAGATCGGTCCACAAATGGCTGAGATATGAGTAAAAAACCACGACTGCCTCAAATTTGTTCCTTTAACGTGACATTATCATACCAACACTGTATTACCAAAACGAAATAAACATACCATACAAACAAATTCAATTTTGGTTTCTACGGTCATACAGTGGCTATGGTAATACAGTGTTGGTAATGTGGTTTTTTGTTGTTGTTTTTTTATACCCTTCACTACAAGTGGTGGATTTTATTTGTAATGTGTTTAATTTTACGCATGCACATACAACACATAAATGCATGTATATGATATTCCGCTCAAATCAAGAAACAAACTCATAGACTCAATATATTTTAATTTAACGCTTCTTCAGTAAAAGCATTCGTAGCCGAGTTGTTAAGTTCTCTCCTGAGACTGATGATATTGCCAGTTCGAATCCCAAAAAGAATTTTTTTTCATTTTTTTTTATTTAACTTTTTTATGTTATTAAAAACGATTTTAAGATTATAAAACGAATTTCAAACATCAACTTTGGCAAAAGAGGAAACAGGCTTAGGTATATACATATATAAATTTTTTGTTTTTTATATTCTTCGACATGACGAAATGAAAAGTTGGCGTGGCTCAATTAATATTTATTTATACCCATCTAATGAACGTAATTTATGTATATAGCTTTTTGTTCTTATCTTATCATGGTGAAGGGTATATAAGATTCGGCATAGCCGAATATAGCACTCTTCCTTGTTTTTTTTTTTATCAAATAGTCCTTTATTTTTACAAAAATGCCATTTTAATAAAAATATCCTTTTTCCTATTTAAATAAACAGTTTTCCCTTTCTTACCAAAATTTTGTCGCCTTCTTGATTTTACAAAAAAGTTTCCCTTTTTTACAAAAAAGTTTCCCTTTTTTACAAAAAAGTTTCCCTTGTTTACAAAAATGTTCCCTTTTTTACACAAATAATTTTCTTTATAAAAATGTTCCCCTTTTTACAAATATGTTGCCCCTTTTGAAAAAAATGTTCCCTTTTTTACAAAACTATTACCTTTTTTTAACAAACAATTTTCATATTTAAAAAAAGGGTTCCGTTTGTAGAGAAATGTTCCCTTTTATGAGAAAAGATTTCTGTTTTTTTGTTACAAAGTAACATCTTTTAACTTAAATATTTTTTTTCTACTCAAAGCAATAATCCTATTTTTTATAAATTTTTACAAAAGTTTACAAAGCATCTCATTTACCAAACAACTAGGCTTTTTTTAAAAAATATTATTCATTTATATTTCCTTCTTTCCTATTAAGTCAATATTTTTTTTGCATTGCCCAGTAATTATGCCAAGTCATTGAATGTTTTTTAATCAAAGAAATAAATCATAATTCATTAAAAACCTTTAAAATAATAAATATTATAATCTATGAATTTTAAATGGACAGCGACTGGGCAGTGGCGCCATAAATCATGATTAAGGGTCAACAAGAAGTCCCGCAGTAAATAAGCAAATAAGGGCATGCAACAGGATAACTTCCAGCAGCACTTTATAAAAATCAATTCCTTTTTGTTTACAAGTATTTGAACTCATAAAATGTTTTCTGTAAACGATTTTTAATACCTTTTTAATAAATGGTTTTTTTTTCAAGGGGCGAACAAAAAAGTAAAAGGACAAAATGATGAAAAATTACGGTAATTTTTTTTTATTTAAATTTAAAACTTATTTGAATAATTTCTCTTTAAACTTCAAATCAACAGGTTCCCTTTTTTCTAGATGTTTTAAAAGGCTGTTGACTTATTTTTGATTCTATAAACATTTTTTCCCCTAAAACTCTGTTTCTTATGAAAGCAACATTTGACCCCAAAAATATATTGAAAAAAAAATAAAAAATAAAAAATGTAAACTTTTTATTTTTAAGGGGAAGGGGCGGATGTTTTCCATCCCGCATTGTGTGAAAAAATAAATGGTTTGTAACATCTTGTTAACATTTCCATGCAAGTCTAGTTTTTTCTTCACATTTATTAGCAGAAGAATTCTCATTTTTTTTATACCCACACCACAATAGTGGAGAGGTATTATGCGTTTGTGCTGATGTATGTAACACCTTAAAATATTTGTCCTTGAACCACCATTTAGTATACCGATTTTAGAATTATAATTTGAATAGATATAACGATGTCCATCCATCCATCCGGCTGGCAGTCCATGTAAACCTTATGACCAAAGTACAGGTCGAAATTTTGGTGATAATTTGATGAAATTTGGCAAATTGGTTATTATTGTTACAAGGACCATAATAGCAAATGCTGGGCATCGGCCCATGATTTCTTCTCTCCGGAATGGAGTTTTTGTGCCCATAAACCATCTTATTCACCCCTATCGTGAATAATTTTTCCCTAGTAATTTTTCCCCTTTTCAGATCATAAACAACTCCCATGAAAAAATGTAATTCAAAGAAGAATAATAACGTGAAAAAATGTTCATGGGAAAAATTCCCCTTATCGTGAACAATTTGTTCCCTCGTAATTTGTTCACATTTCCCTTAGATTTTCTCATTTTATGTTTGCTAGGGAACAGAACATGTATGTAAGTAGCTCCTCCTATAAATCGAATATTAAGCGTAAATAAAGTTAATAAGGCACAAACCGATATATTGCTCAACAAAATGCAAAACAACAGTACGATTACCTGCGGATTTGTGAAGCTTTCGATTGACTTGGTGGCAGAATTTTGGAAAATATTGTTACGTTACTGCCTTTCAATAACGTTTTGGTTTATTTCCTTTATAATAAACCGTTTCGAGTTCTTTTATTGCAATTCAAATAAAACAAATAAACACAACACTTTTGCTACTGTTTACAACTTACACAACTTTATTTAGTACTTAGTCACTTTAACAACCGTAATTTATAATCTTCTCAGCGTGATACGTTTTTGACCAAGTCAGAACTTAGAATGAATCATGCCATCTCTTGCGATCCTATTTATACTCGGGCAAATGACCATAGAACGTTCGAGTTCTAAAGTCTAGATGGCTCTATAAAGTTCGCCTAATAACGGCTATTTCGTTAATTAAACTTATTCAGCTATTACTATCTATATGGCTGAATTAATTGAGTTATAAGGCATCATAAACTAAGGCATACTTTTAGGCGTTGCCATAGATTGAGATAACTTAATAAAGAACATTCTAGTTTACAGTGGGGTTGATGTACAATTATGCACAACAATTTTAACATTACATCTGTACATTGATTCTTACACTCGAAGTGTGCATAACTTATACAATAACAATTTTAACTAATAAAATAACTAACAAATACTTAATAACTAATCAATACAAGATAACACATAAATTAATCTAATTCTTAACCAATAATTACAAATAATTCTTAACTAAAGTTACTTTCGTAACAATATTTTACTACATTAAATTAAAAAAGTGCAAAAAACTAACGTTGTAATCAAACTATCCCTCTAATACTAAATATTTTGCTTTATTATTTAAACTTTTCGTTAAAATATATACTTGTATGTTTTTGAACAAAAATTTCATTGATTTTTAATTTTTTTAATCTTCCTTTTTTTACATTCACTGACTGATAGCGTGAAAAATTTTTAACATGAGATTCACGATTGCTTTTTACCCTTCGAGGGGAATGAAAATTTCATGGGAACAAAAATTCCACTTGTTATTCACGATAGGGGTGATTATGTTGGTATTAATTAATTAAATTTTGTCAAAATTTGTTTTATTGCAATCTTAATCATCCTACCAAATCTGATTGGAATTGATCAATATTTGACCACAAGCTTCCATACAAATACTGCAACCGAAATAAGCTTTCAAAGCTATAACTTCCTAAATGAAGTTGGTGACATAAAAATTGGCTACAATAACCTTAACGGTAGCCACTATATCATGACAAAATGCTGTGCTGGTAGGTCTTAAATTAACCACAGGTCCCATATAAACCCCCTTCTTTAAATCACTTTAAGGTAAATAAATCTCACGAACATATCGAAATAAAGGTTGGTCCAACCGAAACGCACGATTTTAATTGTAAATAAAACAAAAACTTTTCAGAGAACTATCTTAATATTTTTTATTACGATAGAGGGCTCTATGACAATTATGTGTGCAACAAAATATCGGCCAAATGCTCGCCATGACTTCTGTGGCGTACCTCTATCCAATGGTCCATATTTTCATTGACTCTGTGACCAAATTGAGGTTCAATGTTGTAAGTGCACCGAATTATCTCATACTTTAGCTCTTGATTTGTTCTTTGCTTATTTACGTACACTTTTTCTTTAAAATATCCTAAAAGGAAGAACTCCAAGTGTGTCAAATCACTTGATTGTGGCGGCGATGACGTGGGATAACACTGCCATTGAATTACTCGTGCAAAAGAGCCATTGTTTCATTGGCTGTGTGGAACACATACTATCCAGGTCTATATCCTCAATTTCTTGCCATAAGAAGTCCGTTATCAACTCGTGAAAGCGAACACCATTCACGGTTATTGCTTGGCCGACGTCATTTTCGAAGAAATACGGCCCGAGGACGCCGCCAGCCCATATACCGCACCAAACAGTCACTCTTTGTGGATGCATCGGCTTTTCAACAAACACTCGTGGTTTCTCATTTGTCCAACTGCAATTCTGCTTGTTAACAAATCCATTCCATTTACTTCTGTCTGGCTTTAATACTTAAACTTTACGCGCTGCTCAATTGTGTACCTCTCCATGGTTGAATGACATAATTTTGTTCTGGCGGGTACATGATTGCCCATCGGCCCCAAAGAGGGTTACGCTGTCGCAAACTTGTTCTTAAATATTGTTGTAAGGTATCATATGGTCGTGCTTGACCGACTTTACTTTTTAACTTTTTTTCTCGAATTATGCACGGAAACAATTTTTATTTAGCAGACAATTTACTTATTTTGTTATTTCCGCTTTTCCACTTTTTGTGTAAATATTTCCGGGATTTTACTTGTGTTTTTGTGTGTCTCTTTTATTTTAATTTTTTATGTGTTTTCCTTAAAAAAAAAATCTTTAGCTTTTCTGCTTGTGCTTTTTTTTTTCTTCATTAATAAGTTTTCCCAAAAGAAGTTTATTTTTAAATATACGTATATAGCAAAAGGTCCTTGTTGGCTAAAGCCTGCCTAAATAAACAATAAAAAGTTAATTTGGTATGATAATTTTTACAATTAAATGTATAAATATGACAAATTTAGTTGAAAAAATTTAAAAACTTTGTGGAAATAAAACCTCTCAAGTTCCTAAATATCAAATTACTTTCTTTATTTCCTTATGAATATGAAAACAATTGAAAGTAAATATTTAAAGTTTATTTTAGCACTGGACAATTGCGACTCGTTGACTCACATTTGGGATACCATGAAACGAAATTTAAAGAAACTAAATACGTATTACAATATTTAATTCCTAATTAGATTTCGAAATGTGAATATCTTACGTAGGTGGCCGCCAATGTCAATCTATCACGCAAAGAGAAAACATGGTTGTGGTAAACATGTTCTAAGAGCAACATATTATGATAAGATTCATGATTGTTGTCAACACATAGCGATTATTATTGAATCATTTTATGACCAAATGTATTCGTAATATTATATCATAATATTTTTCAATTAATTATATAATTTTCCTGTTAATCACAATAAGTCAAGAGGTAATGATATTATTGTCATGGTAATCATAATAAGCTAAGAAGTAATCATATTATGATACAGCACCTCTTTCACAACAATAAAAAATAAATTAAAATTTTTTGCTTCGATTTTTTTATTTTGTGACACTTTACAATTTTTTAATGTAAAAAAAACAATTTCTTTAAACTTCTTTAAACTTGTTTTTTTTAATGGGTGTTTTTTTTTGATACCCTCCACCACAATTAGCTGTGAAGTGGGTATACTAAGTTTGTCATTCTGTGTGAAACTTTTTTATTATTCATCTCAGACCCCAAAAAGTATATATTTTCTGGGTCCTTGAGTAATTCCAAGTCGATTTAGCCATGTCCGTCTGTCCGTCCGTCTGTTGAAAAAACGCTCACTTTCGACAAACTCAAAAGAAATAAACAAACTTGATGTCAAATGTAGTTATCCTAAGCAGTTTGTGATTAAAATCCAGCAAAATCGGTAGGACCAGAGCTATGAATCAAAATGTGGAACCACACCTAAAAAAAATTGATAATTTTTCTACAAAAACTAACAATAAATGGTGGAATAATGCACAAAATGACATAAGAATTTTTAAAAATTCGTTTTATTTGACTGGAAATCACTGTAAAATTTCGTGAAGATCGGTCCATAATTTACCCTAGGCCCCATATAAACCCCACTCCCGGCAAACAGTTTAGTACGCCTAAGACCATAATTATTAATGCTATCATAACAAAATTTAGCTCGTCACAGTTTAATAGGACTAGAAATGATACTGTGAAGTTTTGTGAGTATCGGTCCATAATTTGCATTAGGCCCCATGTAAACCCTTCTACCGAAAAACAGTTTAGTACGCCTAAAACCGTAATTAACAATGCTATCATAATATAAATTGGTACGTCGCAGTTTTTTAGGACTAGAAATGACACTGTGAAATTTCGTGAAGATCGGTCCATAATTTACCCTAGGCCCCTTATAAAGCCCACTCTGGTAAAATAATTAAATACGCCTAAAACCGTAGCAGATATAGATATTGCGGTAAACTTTCTTCTTCTTTTGTGATATACGGTCCATAAAAAACCGTAAATCCTTTTTAAGCAGCCTTCTGAAATTCACTGCAAACGCTTAAATTAATTGCACCGCTGTATTGAAATTTATGTTTTTTAATACCAGAAATCACTCTGCAGAATTTTGGGATGATTGGTTCGAAGCTAACCATGGCTTCAATATAAATTGCCCTCCTGAAAATCATTTAGGCTCGGCTTAAACTGTTTCGAATCATGTTATTTTATCAGCTAGATAAAATTGCTAAAAAAAAGTATAAAACTTTCTGATTGTCGGTCAATAATTTAATATAGGTTTAAACCTCAACCAATTTTAATGCAGATGTCTGTTTTTATAAAGATTATAATAATAAATAGACATCATACAGATATTACTCTTAAAAAATTCGAAGTGTCGGTGGAGGGTATCAAAGATTCGGCACAGCCGAATATAGCACTCTAACTTGTTTTTTTTTTTTTGTGGTTCAACAACTCACTAACAAATAATTCGATAGGCATATTTAAAACAAAATAGGCCCACGAAACGATATTCGGTAAAAAACATGAGTGATTACAGATTTTGATTGTTTTTGCTCTAACGCTTGTAGTTTTCGAGAAAATCGAGTTTTAAGTGTTCCATACAAAATCGGCCCAAAAGTCGATATTTGGTTAAAAATATGAGTGATCACAGATTTTAAATGTTTTTGCTCTAACGCTTGTAGTTTTCGAGAAAATCGAGATTTGAGTTTTCCATACAAAATCAGCCTAAAGATCGATATTTGGTTAAAAATATGAGTGACCACAGATTTTCATTGTTTTTGCTCTAGCGCTTATAGTTTTCGCGAATATCGAGTTTAAAGTGTTCCATACAAAATCAGCCTAAAAATGGATATTTGGTTAAAAATATGAGTAATCACAGATTTTCATTATTTTTGCTCTAGCGTTTACAGTTTTCGAGAAAACCAAGTCGGAAGTTTTTTATTCAAAATCGGCCCAAAAATCGATATTTGGTAAGAAATACGAGTGATCACAGATTTTAAATGTTTTTGCTCTAACGCTTGTAGTTTTCGAGGAAATCGAGTTTTAAGTTTTCCATACAAAATCAGCCTTAACATTGATATTTAGTTAAAAATATGAGTGATCACAGATTTTCATTATTTTTGCTCAAGCGTTTAAAGTTTTCGAGAAAATCGAGTTGGAAGTTTTTTATTCAAAATCGGCCCAAAAATCGATATTTGGTAAGAAATACGAGTGATCACAGATTTAAAATGTTTTTACTCTAACGCTTGTAGCTTTCGAGAAAATCGAGTTTTAAGTTTTCCATACAAAATCAGCCTAAAAATCGATATTTGGTTAAAAATATGAGTGACCACAGATTTTCATTGTTTTTGCTCTAGCGTTTAAAGTTTTCGAGAAAATCGAGTTTTAAGTGTTCCATACAAAATCAGCCTAAAAATCGATATTTGGTTAAAAATATGAGTGATCACAGATTTTCATAAGTGATTACGAATTTTCATTATTTTTGCTCTAGCACTTATAGTTTTCCAGAAAATCGAGTTTAAAGTTTTCCATACAAAATCGGCCGAAAAATGGATATTTGGTAAGAAATATGAGTGATCACAGATTTTAATTTTTTTTTGCTCTAGCGCTTAAAGTTTTTGAGAAAATCGAGTTTAAAGTTTTTCATACAAAATTAGCCCAAAAATCGATAATTGGTAAGACATACGAGTATCACAGTTTTTTTTTTTAGTTTTTACTAGCGCTAGGCTTCTGCTAGTCTTCCGCTACCCCGATGTCTCATGTCTTCTTGAAATACCTATTTTGTCGACTTGATTGAATTCAATGTTTTTTAAAATAAATGAATTTTCCAAATATGAAGTTATTGTAAAATGAAAGAATAAAATAAATTAAGTTGAAATCATTTTGATTTCAATCGCAATTGATGGCAGTTTTTTTTCAGCTCTGGCTACATCAAATCAACGAGCGTCCCGAAAAGTCATTGCTTGGTGTGGATTTTGGGCCATATATTTTTTGGAGTTCGACAATCCAAAGAGCCTGAATTGTATGGTATGGCCACCAACGACATGTGGTTTTAGTGAGACGAAGCCGCGCGTCCCACGGCTAATACCACATTTATCATTCTGCAAGAGCGATTTGATGATATTGGTAATTTCACGTGGAGGTGGACATAATCCATTTCATTATATGTTAAATTCTGCCGGATTTAAGCGCCAAAGTCATGAAAAATTGGACATTTCAGGTGTGTGCCACCCACCGAAGGTGCGGCGGTTATTTGCGCGATGTTTTTTTTTATACTTCATGGCATCGATAGGATTTTCACACAAAAAAAAGTAGATGATATCTCAGACATATTTTGTTTTATTTAAATTTAAAGAAAGGAAGCGCTTAGTGAAAGACCCTTTCCATAAGCGAAAGCTAGCCACCGAGCTTTCGCTTATTTTAAAAAATAAGTTTTAAAATAAATTAACCTATTATTTTACACATTTTCGGGCAAATTTCTTATCAGGTTATTAAATGAAATATTTTTTTTTTTGTCATTATTTTTTATTGAATCTTCATATATTAAATATGAACTAACAATAATTAATCAAATCTTAACCTAATACGTTATTTTATGTCCTGCCAGTGCCAGACAAAATTTTCTTCATCATGGTTTCTGTTAACTTATATAGGTGTTTATCGCTCATCTAATTGGGTAAGTGCTGCAGTGTCTCTTCTTCTTAAGCGAGTGTGGCCGCCATGATTTAAAATATTTCGAGCTAGTGGATTTGGGTGTTGTTAAAGCCTTTTTAAATATTTTATTGCATATTTTGTAATCATAGTTTTAACTAATGGCACATTGAGATCCTTATAAATGTTTGAGTTTTTAACATACCAGGGAGCTGCTGTGATTATTCGAAGAAGTTTATTTTAGCGCCTTTGAATTTTGTCGATATTAGAGGCCGAGGCAGTGCCCCATAGTTGAATACCGTAGCACCAGATAGGCTTTAAGATAGAGTTGTAAAGTAGAAGCTTGCAATCGAGACTAAGGACAGAATTTCTTCCAATAAGCCAATGAATTTGAATGGCTTTTAGTTTCATTTGAGTTAATTTTGCCTCTATATGGCATTTCCACGTTAATCGCCGATCCAGATGTATACCGAGATATTTTACATGCGAATGTTGAGGACTTATTTGATTATTGATTGTAATAGGGGGGCAAGATTCCCGGCGCAAAGTGAATGTTATATGTACGCATTTTTGCTCATTGACCATTATCCTCCATTGTCGTAACCATATTTCTAGTTGAAATATATGATGCTGTAAGTAACGCGATGCTTCATAACGATTTTCGTGGACGCTTAGAAAGCTGTATCGTCTTGAAATGTTGAAGTTTGTGTATAGTTGCTTGTTGGCATGTCCGAAGTATAAATTAAGTATAATAGGGGGCCCAGGATGCTGCCTTGTGGGACTCCAGCGGCAATGGGCTGAGGTGAACTTAAGAAATTTCCTTCTTTAATAATAAATTGACGACCGACTAAGTAGCTTTCTAGCAGCTTGTGTGTGTTTGCTGGTAAATTTTGCTTCAATTTGTGTAATAAGCCTTCATGCCAGACTTTGTCAAAAGCTTGCGAAACATCGATGAAGAGTGCTGAGCAATATTTTTTTTCTTCAAATGCTTTTCTTATGACATTTACTATTCGATGAGTCTGTTCGATTGTGCTGTGTTTTCTTCTAAATCCGAACTGATGGTTTGGAATACATCTATTTACACTTAAAATCGGTGTTAACTTTGAAACTAATAATTTCTCAAACAACTTTGACGTATTTGATAATAAGCTAATAGGCCTATAAGACTCAACTTTTGTATGATCTTTACCTGGCTTTGGTATCATGGTAACTAAGGAAACCTTCCATTTTTGAGGATAGTATTCAAGGCGTAAAATAGCATTAAAAATAAAAAGAATAATTTTCTTTGCTATGCGAGGTAGCTCCAAAAGCATTTTATTACTGATTTTATCTATACCAGGTGCCTTCTTAGTGTTTAAGTCACAAATAGCCTTTTCGATTTCTCTTAACTCAAATCTGAGGGGAATAACTAGCTGCTCTAGTAGCAACAGGTGGTAACTCGACCGCAATATTGTGAAATATATTTGGTGTAAATACGTTTTTCAAGTGACTAACAAACAGATTTCCTTTTTCAATATCGTTTCTTGCCCAATTACCATTCAAGTTTCTTAATGGTGGCTTAGATATAACTGGCCTTTTTAGATTTCTAGCTGCACGCCATAATGAGTAGTCAGATTGTGGAGTTACATCAAGTTCCTTAAGATATTTTTCTAGAGAAGCCGTTTTCTGATTCTGCAGTAACTTTCTTAGCTTTTTTGTGCACTCTTTTAATAAAATCTTAAGTTGCGGGGATCTGTAAAGTTGCCACTCTCTTCGAACTCTCCTTTTTTCAGTCAAGAGCCGCTCGACATCTGAAGAATATATTTTAGTATTTTTAATTTTTTTGGGGTATCGCTGGAATGTTGAACAGCTAGTTTCAGAAAACTGTCAAAATTGTCAATAGAGCGATCTACATAATCCGGTGTACTGAGCGGAATATTTTCTGTGCAATGGGTACTGAGATATTTTTTATATTTTAACCAATTAATTTGCGTAGCTGTCGTCGCTATGTAACCAGTCGGAGGTACAATTCTATTGGGGTTCATTATAGTAACAATTGTAGGTGTGTGGTCGGAAGATAATTCTAGGGAGGCTTCAACATGAATCGTTTCTATGGGAATGTTTTTACCCACGCCGAAATCGATGACATCTGGTATTTTTTGATGATCAGTGGGCCAATATGTTGGTTGTCCGCTCGCTACCACATTTAAATCCATTTTAGAAATTGTGTTAAATAAAACACGACCCTTTGGCGTTATAAGTCGCGACCCCCAGAAGGTATGGAAACACGGTCCTAATGATTTAAAATATTTATAATATTGGTCCTCCGATATTGAAAATCTAGGCGGAGAGTATAACGATGAAATTACTAGGTTTCTATTTAATTCCTCAACGCAAATGTTCGTTGCTTGGAAATTAAATATTGAGCTGAAATTTTTAAATGATGCTTCTAGGCTTTATTATCCTTTTCCAAAGAAATTTAGATTTCAAAACATACGAAAGCCAGTTATGTCAAACAATAAAATATTTAACTCTTCATATTTGCAATTCTACATTAAAGCTTCCTCTTGAAAAAACTGACCAGCATGTCACAATTTTGCCATCAGGAGAAGTTGCATGATGCATCATTTTTTTTTTAACAAAAAAAAAAAAAAAAGACATAAAATTGTATCAGATTTTTTGCAAGTTTCTTTTTCTTGCCAAAAAAAAAAAAAAAAAAAAATATTGGTCTATCGATAACGACGACAACAGCAACCAAATAGTGCAGATTGCTGTTGTTATTGCACCAACTGACTCCTGACTATTATAGGATCCTTGTTCATGTCCATTTCGCACATGCAATGAAGCGTTTTGTCAGTTTATATTGGAAAACATGCCTGAGTATGTGCATTTGGTTGTCTGTGCATAAATATGAATGGATTATTGGTGGTCATAAATTCAAACTGTTCAAAATCCCACTTAATAGCCTTCGTCGTTGCCCATAACCCAAAGTAAAAGCTACTCAGCTCTTTAGCTGCTTTTGTTGTGTGTAGTTGACCATGTGTTGTTGGCCAGGATGGCATGAGCAACGATTAATTTTGCGGCTTCGTTTGGGATTGGTTTGTAGCTGTGAGTGAGTGTGTGTGCACGTGTATGTGTTTGGCCATCTGTAACAATATAAATATATTTGCATACTCAACTATCACAACACTTATACAATAATTCTACCTATCCGAAACCTTTTCCAAAAGTTCCTCAAGTCATGGAATGTTCAAAGGGAGTATCATCAATACGAACAGGGTAAATTAAAAGGAGGCTATTGAACTAAAACTTCTAAAACTTTTTCTGGTAAAAGATAAAATAAGAACTAAAAATATTCGGAAATTGACAGAGATTTGGGTTGGAATAGGGTTAAATATCAGCAAAATTAACTCCACTTTGATGGACATTAGTTAGTAGGGGAAATCAGAAAAATCGTTCAATAAATCTGTAGTTTTTAAACATAAAATAAAATGCCATTCATTGATAGAAGATATCTAGTCGGGTATAAGTTTTTTGGACCTATTGGTATAATGGGGACTTAAAAAAAGAGGCTCTAAAAGAGGCCATCTCGAGTATATGCAAAATTCAAAACATTTCCATTTCTTTACTTTTGGTCCGATTTAAATCAAAGATCGTACTAAAAAACCGATTTGAAATTGTTGATTTATTTCCCCAACTGCCCACTGTGCATTGTTTCGTTTATTAAAATTTTTTTCCAAAGTTACAACTCTCTATGAAACCCCCTTTATTTAAAGCTTGGTAGCATACATTTTCTGTCCCTCGTTTAATGTTGTTGTGCAATAATTTTGACTGTGATTGTAGTTTGCTGCTGTAGCTGCTGTTGTGGCTGTTACTACTACTGCTACTCTCGTTGTTGTCGTTGTTTATGCGTTTATAGATTAATCGTTTTTCGCTTAAATGGCTTAAAAGGCAGTTAACTTTTGTCGTTGTGTTAATTTACAAATGATACCCAAAACTTCGATATCGATACCATTGGGGACATTTTTATTTCCTATCAGACTAGAATTTCTGTTTCTGTTTTTGTTTTTTTATTCCTTAACGTATAAATTTTGTAAAAATTCTTGCGGTGTGGGTCATTGTGGCATTTAAATAAATCGTTTTCATAGTGAAAATACATACCAACTGCTGCTTCTGTCGTTTAGTTGGTTTTGCATACGAAATTGTTGGTTGGCATCATTTACCGAATAAAAGAAAAACACTTTAGATAATGATCGGAGATTTGTTTAATTTTAAAATTTGTTTTGTTAATACGAATTTTTGTTCTCTTAGCTGTTGTATTCTATTTCTTTAGAATGTATAAAATATGTAAAAATGGTATTTATTTTATTTATTGTCCATTGATTTTCGATTTATTTAGATTTGAAGGCGATAAATTTAAAAGAAAGTTTGTTAGGGGAGGGCCTGTGAAAAGTTTGTACATACTTTGAACAAAAAAGCAGAACAAGTTTTAAAGTGTTTTTCTTTCTGTGCTGCCGTGGGACAATGCGGTTCCTAAGCAAGTCCGAAATTCAGCTCCGGAAGGTACTTGGAGGCAGATCCTTCGATTGGCATTTAAAAAAGTTACATCAAACTTTCAGAGCCCAAAGAAGACATTTTGTAGTCGATGTTCGTGAAGTATCAGTGCTTGCACAATTTGAATTTTGAAGATCTAGCTAAAAAATTCTCTGCAATATTGTTCTGACAGATAGATCATTTTCAATACCTCGCCGTACGGGTTCTACGTTATTTTCAGTGCGAATAATTCGCCGAGCACCTCTCCCAGGATGGTCAAGCGAGCACTGAATCCCTAACCTCAAAACAGTCGCCTAAATTTCCAATCATTAAGTCTGTGGGAGCTGATCTTGAATTAAAATGTTGACGAAATTTTTGATGCGTCAGAAAATTTGATCGTTGATAGGAATGGAAAAATCGATCTCAAAATATTTAATTGCAAAATTACCTTACCAAATTTTTTTAGCTCCATTGTGTCAAGTGTTAAAACGGAGCCACTGTCGACTTTACTTGCAGCACGCCTAGTTTTGGGCGTGCTTCCACGTTAACCAGCCAATCAATTCATGCATGAATCTTTACCTCATAATATCGGGTGATTATTTAGGTATTATCTTTTTGGCAACACTGGTTTAAACAGCTGACGCTCGTTTCGTGTTTAGTTTCACTGTCAAACATCTTCAGTTTGGTCTATAATTTAACCATAAATCGTCTTACAAACGAACAATGCTTGCAAATTATTGCATTTTATTATCAAAATGCGTGCACTGTTAAGAAAGATGTTTGACAGTGAAACAAAACACGAAACGTGCGTCAGTTGTTTAAACCAGTGTTGCCAAAAAAATAATAGCTAAAAAATCGATATATTATGAAAGCTATTTTCGGGAATACAAAATTTATTATTAAGATTTTTGTATGACGTGCTAAATTCCCAATTTTTTTATATTTTATATTTGCACTTTTTAAATTTTATGTAGTAAAATATTTTCCAAAATTGTGCCACCTCGTCTTTCGAAAGCTTCACAAATCCACAGGCAATCGACCTGTTGTTTTGCATTTTATCGGTTTGTGCCTTATTATCGGATCTAGCCTTTAATATTCGATTTAAAGGAGGACCTTCTTACACACATGTTTTGTTCCCTATCAAAAATAAAGTGAGAAAATCTAAGGGAAACGAGAACAAATTACGAGGGACAAACATGTTCACGATAAGGAAAATTTATTCCCGTGAAAATTTTTTCACGTTGTTTGCATTTGCTTTTTATACCCTCCACCACAATTAGTTGTGAAGAGGGTATATTAAGTTTGTCATTCCGTGTGAAACTTTTTTATTATTCATCTCAGACCCTATAAAGGATATATATTCTGGGTCCTTGAGTAATTTTAAGTCGATTTAGCCATGTCCGTCTGTCTGTCCGTCTGTCCGTCTGTTGAAAACACGCTCACTTTCGAACAACTCAAAAGAAATAAACAAACTTGGTGTCAAATTGCTTGTAGTTATCCTAAGCAGTTTGGGATTGAAATCCAGCAAAATCGGTTCAATAGGATCTGAGCTATGAATCAAAATGTGGAACCACCACCTAAAAAAAATTGATAATTTTGTTACAAAAACTAACATAAATGGTGGAAAAATGCACAGAATGATATAAGATTTCGCAACTGTTCGTTTTACTTAACTGGAAATCACGCTGTAAAATTTCTTGAAGATCCGTCTATGATTTACCCTATGCCCCATATAAGCCCTTCTCCCGGAAAACAGTATAGTACGCCTAAAACCCTAACCAACAATGCTATCATAACAAGTTTTGGCACGTCATAGTTAAATAGGACTAGAAATGAAACTATTAAGTTTCGTGAAGATCGGTCCATAATTTACCATAGGCCCCATATAAAACCTACTTCCGGAAAACAGTTTAGTACGCCTAAATCCGTAAAAAAGAATGCTATCATAACAAAATTTGGTACATCAACATTTTTTAGAACTAAAAATAAGACTGTGAAATTTCGTGAAGATCGGTCCATACTTTACCATAGGCCCCATATAAACCTTACTCCCGGAAAACAGCTTAGTACGCCTAAAAACGTAAAAAATAATGCTATCATAACAAAATTTGGAACATATAAGTTTTACAGGACTAGAAATAAGACTGTGAAATTTCGTGAAGATCAGTTCATAATTTACCCTAGGCCCCATATAAACCTTACTCCCGGAAAACAGCTTAGTACGCCTAAAAACGTAAAAAATAACGCTATCATAACAAAATTTGATACATCACAGTTTTATAGAACTAGAAATGACACTGGAAATTTGGTGAAGATCGGTGCATAACTTACCATAGGCCTCATATAAAGTCCAGTCTGGTAAAATAATTAAATACGCGGTAAACTTTCTTCCAGTTTAGCTTCATATGGCCAGAAAAAATGTAATGCAATTTTGTGATATACGGTCCATAATTTTCCTTAGATTCCATTTTAGCAGCCTTCTGAAATTTACTGCAAACGCTTAAACTAATTGCACCGCTGTATAGAAATTTATGTTTTTTAATACCAGAAATCGTTCTGCAGAATTTGGGATGATTGGTTCATAGCTTACCATGGCTTTTATCTAATTTGTTCTCTTGAAAATCATTTAAGTTCATCTTAAACTGATATTCTACTCAAACTTTTTAAAATTGATTCTGATTGTCGATCAATAATTTTATATAGGTCTAAACCGCAACAAATTTTAATGCAGATGTCTGTTTTTACAAAGATTATAATAATAAATAGACATCATACAGATATTACTCCTAAAACATTCGAAGTGTCGGTGGAGGGTATCAAAGATTCGGCAAAGCCGAATATAGCACTCTAACTTGTTTTCTTTGGAGTTTTTAATGATCGCAAAAATGTGAAAAGGGGAAAAAATTACGAGGGAAATATTATTCACGATAGGGGTTATAGTAATTTTGTTATGTTGTGTTCACTAGGGAATACTCGGATATTTGTCTGAAAATACTGTGGTCTTAAGTATCATATAGTCGGACTTGGCTATACTTTTTTTATACTTGTTTATTATATGCAAATATTATTAAATTAATAATTGTTTTGTTTTCAAATGAGCCTTTTTTAGTTTTTGCGGCATATTTTTAAAAAATTTTAGAGCATATATTCAGGTTTTTACTGCATATTTGAGGCTATCAGCGCAGAAGTAGTGTTACCCACAATTTAATTTGGTTACGGTTCTGGTGTAAGATATGTTCTTTGCACCGTTCTTTACGGTCGAGTAAGCCAAATGTTTATATCCAAAACAGTAGCGCTAGAAAAATAGTTTTTGCACGGGTCGTTACAACCAAGTACTATAGTGCAAGAGTAGTGTTAACTCCCCATTATCTCATAATAAGTAGTGTGAGGTTACACCACTTCTGCGCTGATAGCCTCATTTATTGCCTATAAAACACTCTTTTTAGATTATATTTCTGGTTTCAGTGTTTATGACACTGTATTTTAAAGATATAAAGATTCAAAAGTACCAAATAAAAAATGAAAACAATTCTTTTAACTTTAATTATAAAGTTCCATGACATTTTCATATTTTATCTTAATTAAAACCCATTTTACAAGAAACAATATTTTCTGATTGTTTACAGCCAACTGATGCTTGACATTTAAATCCTGGTAATATGAAAAAGGGAATATGACTGAAAGTAGTATTTTGTAAAAAAAGCAAACAAAAAACATATTCAAACAAGTGTGACAGTTGACGTGACATGTAAAATAAAATAAAGTTTTTATGAATTCAGTAAATGATAGTAATTATTTGTTAGTGATACTCACAAAAGAAACACTTTTTAAGGATAAAACATTTTACAAATAGAAACTATCACAGTCAAATTCAAAAATTTCAACTACTTTTCCTCTGCAAAGCCCCAGGAGGTTAAACGCAAAAGGAAACGCTACCAGCAATTTTTAGCTACAGGTAGCGATGTATCTATGCACATAGTTTTTTATTTGTATAATTTTAGTTACTTTTAGAGGTTGGCTTAATGGTGAAAAAGTTAAAAGTTTAACGATAAACTTATACCACGTACACATTAACAACAACGATGCACACATACACGCCCATCCTGAACACTCATATGGAGTTTTAATGGAGGCAGACAAACATTTGATTTAATTATGAGTGGCATTTATAATGGAGAGAAAGCGACAAACACACAACAGCAGGCAGGTAGCTTGATAACGCCAGGAGAAAGATGGATACAACAACTTTTCGAAGGTGTTAGACTGTTGATAATGTAAACAATTCGTACTCCTCCATGCTCACGAATAACAAGATGTCTGACTGTCAAACTGACAGTTAACTTAAGTGGCAACTTAATTTCTTAATTGTCAGCATATGAAGTATGAGGAAAACTACTACCCTGACACTTTAGAACTTTGTTTGTTTATGGAATTTATTTTGTGTTTAAATAAAATATAAATAAGTTTGACAAAAAAGAAAACTTAAGTCTTCATCTCAAAAGAAAAACTATCAGCTTTTTCTTAAGAGAAAAACACTAAAAACTTATTAAGAAAATAATACCTTTTCCCAAAAAAAAAAAAAAAAAAAAATAAACTTTTGTGGTTGACTCTCTTCGAGACAAACTTAATTTACATCTTTATTGTAAGTTGCACACATCTGGAATTAAGATAACTCGAGTAAAAAGGGAAACTGGAGTGGGCAACACGAGTGTTCTCGTGCATATTTGAAGATGTTTTCAAACTTTGTCATTTAACTATTCAATTAGTTTCTTTTTCAAGGCATTTGTCCGAGGAGTTTCATGATTAGTCTCCATTATTTCGTGTTGCGAACCTTTTTTGGAATATTTAACTTTCTAACGTTTTTTTAATCATAAATAATTAAGTTAAATATGGAAGAGAATTTTGTCAATTAGTAGTTGTTGCTGCTGTTTGAAGATATTTCTGTCTGTTGTGCTATTGAAGACTTGTTTAAAGCTTTTTCCACACGACTTAATTGTAACTTAAGTGTTCAAAAAGTTATAACTTAAAGTTGTTCTTACCTTGGATTTGAGTATTGGGTAAGGAAAAAAGTAAAAGAATTCTTTTTTATATTTAAATTGGACGTATGTATGCTTCTTATCCAGGATTTTTTAAAGTTGTGCCACTTTAAGTTGAAATTAGAAACGCAGATTAAAATTTCCAAACCAAATTTTTAATTTATTTGAAGACATGTGGTTTTATACTCCATGTGGGCTCAACATGTAACCCAAGCGGATTTTGGAGTTTGTCAAGGCTGCGTTTTGTCTTGAGGTTGTAATGCAACAATCAATGACAAAGCAACATGGAACAACGTGTGGACTAAATAATAAGCTGGATGACTTCGATTACGCTGACGATGTATTCCTTCTTTGTCACAGATTCTCAAGCTTGCTTTCGATTTAACATCAGCAAGACAAAATCAATGCCCATAAACTTTCGGCTTGCAGACCAACCAGTCGAAGATGTAGAAAGCTTTTGCAATGTAAATAGCACTATAACAAAATCGGGAGGTAGCAAAGAAGACACTCAGAGCAGGTTATACAAAGCAAAGCAGGCGTATGGCACACTAAAAGAATTCTGGAGGATCCGAAACATCACAACTTGCACAATAATCTTAATATCCAACTCTAACGTAAAATCTCTTTCTCTATGACTGCGAAACGTGGAACATCTTCAAACGCAATATTAAAAATTTGCAAGCTTTTATAAATCGATGTCTCCGTCCCTTTTACTACAAATTTATAAACCAGTAATTATTTCCAATCAAGAGTTATGAGATCGAACTCACCAAACTCTACTGAAAGCGGTCATACGCTCTCGAAGATTTAAATAATCACTTGTCCAGAAGATCCGGTAAGACCGCCAACACTTGGAGGCGCCAAATCGAGTCCGAGCTACAACAAAAACAAATAGAAGACATTTGTGCTGGCTCTACACTGATAGAAAATGCATCATAACGCTGATGTGTTTTGACATCAGCCTTAACATCACTTGGCTGAATTGCCATCAGGATCAAAAATTGAAATTATGTCATCAATGGGATGACACATTGGCACCACTGAAAAGTCGAATCGGAATCAGTTTAATAAACCATGTCATTAGTGCGATGACTTAGTAATATTGGAGAAAGGAATCATTGGGATTGACTAAAGTCAAAGTGAGAGAATATTAATATTTACTTACCCGTTACACATGTTTGTTTCACTTTTGTTGTATTCCGCCCTTTGTTTACAGAAGAACTCTCAATTATAAGACACCAGCAGCATGACCGATATGGATTTCGTAACCATTCTACTTTAAAAATTTTATGTGTTTAACTTAATAATTTAAAAAAATAGAATATGGGAATTTTAATTCTTATTTTAGATTTTAAACTTGAAAATAATGTTAATAATAGAGAAAATGTGGCATGGAATTGATGTCACTGTAGTCGTAGCATAGATTACGCGTAAAATATGACAACATTTTAAGATGACGTTCGCCATTGGATTGATGCCACTTTTTGCATCATTGGTGCCACTTGTTATAACATTGATGTCAAAATTCTGATGTTAGGGCATCATGAATATAAATATGCATTTTTCTATCAGTGTATATTCCAGTGGGAATGAAAGGACTAAATATACATACATATTTATTCTGAAAGTCAAATTATTAACCCGTTTTTAAAAATACCGCTAAAGTCGTTGGTAGTAAGTTCGTATTAACCAATAGATCTTCGAAGTTACATGGAAATAATAATTCGAAAGCGTTAAATCGGGATTTGTGAAAATAGAACAAGTACAAAAAGAAAGAACTAATGACCAGTGAAAGGAGAACCAATCATTTAACTGGCTTATGAAGAACAAAAAGGTAGAAAAAGTAATGAATTACATTACAGTCTTCCCCGGTGGTGTGGACACATTTTTGGGACTTTCTAAAATTTGTTTATTAAAGTTAATTCTAGGACTTGTTATATTGAAATAATACTACATTGTTTTGAAATAATACTACATTGTAGCAACTAACATTAAACACGTTCATTGAGAATAGATGTGCGGCTGGTCAAATGGTGTCAATTCTCCAATAACAACCCCATGTAAAAGTGATAGGTCTTATTCATACAAAGTGTTAGAACTAGAACCGGTATCTACCACCAAAGACCTATCACGTGACTACTTTGGTGTCAGTTCGCTTCCCTCTAGCGAATCTATTGAAGATCTGCAAATTTTAAGCTTCCAGACAAGATTAAGAAATTAGCTTCAACTATTTCCATCGAGAATGGTACGTCAGATGATAGATAATCCTCAAGATGTTTAAGCACAACCCCGGGGGATATTGATGGCCAATTGAATGGGCCAATTTGAGAAATAATCTATTCGAAAAATAATCTTAGCTCTAACGAACAATGTACGGCAAAAATTCCCTAAGGTCGGTTTTAAAAATCTTAGGAATGTCCTAATTTTGTTCCGCTTAGCTAATCCCACCAGAAACCAGAGTCTCCGACGGGAATCGAACAACCCCCCCACTTATTGTCAAACTCAGTTAGCCTACACTGATAGAAAAGGCGTCATAACGCTGATGTATATTGACAACAGTACCATGACAAGTGTCTTCGTTTTTAACCCCATGACACATTTCATTATGGTGATGTCAACCTGAACATCACTTGGCCAAAGTGTCATCAGTGTCAAAATGAAATTATGTCATCAATGGTATGACACATGTCCACAGTGCGATGACGCAGTAACATTGGGGAAAATACACATTAGCATCAATTTAATGACAGTTTGTCATTAAGTCAAAGTCATTGGAATTGACTTAAGTCAAAGTGAGAGAATACATATGTTTGTTTCACGTTTGTTGAATTACGACCTTTGTTTAGAGCAGAACTCTCAATAATAAGACACCAGCACCATGTCCCATATGGTTTTCGTAATCATTCTACTTTTCAAATTTGAGGCCGAATTTGGCATCAAATTGATATCACTATAGTAATAAAATAGATGACACGTTCAAAATGACAAAATTGTACGAAGACGTTAGTCATTGGATTGATGTTCCTTTTTGCATCATTGATGCCATTTGTAGTAACATTGATGTCACAATTCTGATGTTAGGGCATGCATAATCAATATGAAAATGCATTTTTCTATCAGTGTACGGGCCACCTTTTTTGGTTTTAAACCAAGGGGTTTTTCAACAGATTTGCACAATTTGTGAGAGCAGCAAACCAAACTTAGTGCAAATGATAACAGAGTTGACAGATCAAAGTCGTATAAAAACCCCAATTTTTTAGTTCCGTATTGTTTTTTTTTTCTTTTGTTGTCGTCTGTTTGTTAATTATTTCCATCTGATCGTTCTCTGATTTTCTTTTGTGTTTTTTTTAGTTTAAGTATTTTTAATTAAGAACTCTGGATCGTATTTAATATTTGAAATACCCGTGCTTTACTTTGGGAACCTCCTGATGAGTCTATAGACTTCAAATCTAAAACTTAAACTAGACTACGAGGCTTTAAAAATGTTACATGAAAGATTAATCCATTTATACTAACCATTCACAAATTATTTCCATTCTTACTGTCCAAAATCTCCCCATCACTAAGACTGTAGCTTTCCGATTTGACGAAATCGTTTACTTTCCTAATTCATTGAATTTATTTATTCCCCCACCTAACATCTGTATCTGTTCTAATCCTTCCCAAGTTAAATCTTTGTTATACGTTTATTCCTTTTAATTTCTTCATTCTAAACTGTCTGTATAATTTAAATGTCATTTAAAATTTCAAATTACTTAAATATGACAATGTTTTTTAATTGTAATTGTAAAAATTTAAACGCTTGAATATGTATGGGCCTCGTGGCCATGGGTTTGGGTGTGTGTGTAGCTGTAGTTGGTGGCTTCTACTCGCATTCGTATAATTAAGAACTTTTTTATCCTTTTGAATTTATGTTCCTTAAAATTTTTTCCGCTGTTCATTGTTCTCTAATTTAGATGTAACATTTTTATATTTTAATCACAGTGTGTGTCAGAGTTAAGAGTGTATGCGAAGGAATTGTGTACGAGTGTGTGTGTTTAAAGTATAATGTTGTTTATGTTAATTCCTTGGTAAAGTTCGTGCCAAGCTTAACAAATTGTAACAAATAATTATCATAAACTGATTAACATGACTGAACAGAACTCACTCAACTTAAACTAAAACGAGTTGCGAGAGCGTAGCAAAGTTAAAAACAGTGAACTACAAAAGCAAAAACAAAAAAATCTTGGCGAAATTATAAGTTTTTACCAAAAGGTTTTTATTTGAACAAAAAATAAAATTAACAAATAGAATATTGGAATTATTTATTTTTCATAAATTATTTTTAAATATATTAACTATTTTTTCGAATGTGCTTCTGTGAGTAAAATTTAAATTTATAAAGCTTTTTACAATAGTCTTATTCCCTGATTTAATTTGATGTAATAGTTTTTTTTCTTAAACATTTTAAAAATATGAACTGGGAATTATTTCTTTTCATAAGTTAATTTATTATATTCAACATTTTTATTTTTTCGAATTTATTCTATGAGCTAAATTTCAGCTATGTATTTTATAAGTGTAGGTAAAATGTAACAAGAAAATACAAGATAATAGTCTGGTAGTGTATAAAGTCATTCATAAAAATTTTAGGAATAGGACAATTACAAAAAAGCTTTACAAAATACATAACGGAAATTTACCTCATACAATAAATTCGAAAAAATAAAAATGTTGAACATTTTAAAAATACTTTAAACAAAAGTACTTTATATAAAGAGTTAATTTTCTTGTAAAATGTTTCTTTTTAACAGTTTTTATCAAAACTACCTTTTTACCAGAAAGTGCCTTTTAACAAAAAAGTTTTAAACAAAAAGTACCTTTTTATCAGAAAGTGCTTTGGACAAAAAAAAAAATACATACTTTTTACAAAAAGTTCCTTTTGACATAAAATAACTTTTTACACAAAAGTAACTTTTTACACAAAAGTACATTTTTACACAAAAGTACCTTTTTACACAAAATGGCCTGTAAACACAAAAGTACCTTTTTACACAAAAGTATCTTTTAACGCAAAATTACCTTTTTTCACAAAAGTACCTTTTACACAAAAGTACCTTTTTACACAAAAGTACCTTGCTACACAAAAGTACCTTGCTACACAAAAGTACCTTTTTACATAGAAGTACCTTTTAACACAAAAGTACCTTGCTACACAAAAGTACCTTGCTATACAAAAGTACCGTTTTACATAGAAGTACCTTTTAACACAAAAGTAACTTTTTACACAAAAGTACCTTCCTACACAAACGAAGCTTTTTTCACAAAAGTGCATTCTTACAAAAATAGCCTTTTTATACAAAAGTAAGAGGGTAAGAGGGACAAAAGTACTTTTTATACAAAAGTACCATCTTACACAAAAGTACTTTTTTACACAAAAGTACTTTTTTATACAAAAGTACCTTTTTACACAAAAGAATTTTTTTAAGCAAAAGTGCCTTTTTACAAAAAAACCTTTTTATACAAATGTACCCTTTTACACAAACGTACTTTATTGCACAAAAGTACCTTTTTATACAAAAGTGCCTTTTTACACAAAATAAACTTTTTTTACAAAATAACCTTTTTATACAAAAGTACATTTTTACACAAAAGTAATTTTTTACACAAAAGTACCTTTTTACACAAAATCAACTTTCATTAAAGTACATTTATAGTATCTTTTAACAAAGTACTCTTTTAGATTAAACAACCTTTTAACATTGAAGTATTTACTTTAAAAAAAAGATTATTTTTATTTTCATTATCAAAATAAGCATAGGATTATAGTAACTGTTACAAAAAAGATATTGATCAAAATAAGCATAGGATTAGCAGAAAAATTAGTTTTTTTTAACTGAAAAGTTCGTTTTTACAAAAAAGAACCTTTTAAATAAAAATGTTCTTTTCTCCAAGAAATTATTATTAATAAAAAATCTTTTGATACCTTTTATTTTGGATTTGGTCGTCTACTTGTTTTAAAAACTGTACTTTTATACTTTTAACTACAAAAATGTAAATTTTTAAGAAGTTTCTTTACCACTTTCAAAAGATTTTATATGAGAACATTTGAGTTTATGTCTGCTAGTAGAGTCGTTACTGCCTCTAATTGTCCTTAGTCCTTTCTACTCCTGTTCACGTTAACAATTTGAACAAGTTCTGCTTTATTTTAAATTTTATTTAATGTTATTTTTATATTTAAACATTTTATGCATGTTAATCTACAAAATATTTTATTCTTTGATATCTTCAACCCCCTGCTCCTGGTGATGTCTTTCCTATGCCAGGACTCTTATTTTTTTTTTTTTTTTTGTTTAAGTTAATTTATGCCAAGTGGTATTTTTACGTCATTTTAATTGTAGAGTAAGAAAGATTTTTGTTATTATTTTTAAAATCATACACATGCAGGAATTTATGTAGACCCCCGGTTAAAAATAACTGTTTGGAATAATCAAGATTACTTAATCTCACCCTTTTTTATTACATTTTAAGCCAAAGGATTTTATTTTGTATTCTAATGTGCCACCTTAAGTTTGTTTTTTTGAAATTATAATTGGTAAAATAATAATGAATTCGTATGAGTGTAAAGGGGGTCTTACGAAAATTTACATTTTTATTTTTATAAGTTTAAAGAATAATTAAGAATGACTGGATTTTGAAACAAATATAAAAAAGTATGTTTATTTGTGTTTAGCAACCTAAAAATGCGTGCTTCACAACAGATGGCGTATTTTTAGCACATGGTTTATGTCTTTAATAACTTGTATGGCAATTCGGAGAGTAAATATCTCTTAACAAGGTTTGTTTTTGCTTTGAAAATTTCACGTTTTGGGCTATCAAAGATCATTTGCTAGAAGTTTCGAAGAAGTTTGAAACAAACAGCTGTTTTTCTCACTAAACTGTGTCTGTAACTGTTTTTGGCAAGTACTACATTTTTGAGAGAAAAGTTCCCGCTATGAACTGTCAACTAACCTCACGAATAAAATTGGGGCGAGAAAAATTTTAACACTAAAAAACAATTAAAAATGCAAAGTACAAAGAAACATAACAATAATATTTTGTTGTTAGCACATTTTTTTATTGTTTAATTATTTTGCTTTTAACATTAATACGTATTTAACAAGATATACGCATGTTTTCAAAGCTCGTTTGCAAACAACAAACATTAAAGTCGCACTTTACATTATTTGGTGTTGCCGACGGTTGTATTTTAGCCGCCGTCGTTGAAAATTTTTTTAATTTTAGTAAATTTTGGTCGCCGTCAACGATAAGTGTGACTGGCGTTCCCAACGCTTGCAATGTCACATCGGCTTCGAGTGCAATGTTATGACATTTATAACGTAACTACGTAATCTCTTTTGAACGTTTTCGACATGAGTTACAGACACACTTTTTTCGCTTTTCGAGGAACGATGGAATATTTTGTTTCACAAATTTTCGATGCGAGAAGTTCTCACTAAAGTTACAGAACATGGGTACTAAAGTTTTTTTTTTGTCGATTTTAACTTGCAAAAGATATTTTGTTCAGTTCAGATGTCTAATCACCGCATACGATATCGAGCAATATTGATCGAAATTATTTATTTTGGTATCATGAAACTCGATATCGAATGAATTGTATTGAATTTGAAATAATAGCATTCTATATCGAGTAACTCGACATTACATTTATCGAGTTTTCATTCGATACGTCAGTGTCTATCGTATGCAAAAAAATTCGATAGTTTATTCCATACGATATCGAGCAAAATGGATCGAAATTATTTATTTTGGTATCATGAAACTAGATATCGAATGAAATGTATTGAATTTGAAATAATAGCATTCGATATCGAGTAACTCGACATTACATTTATCGAGTTTTCATTCGATACGTCAGTGCCTATGCAAAAAAATTCGACAGTTTATTCGATACGATAGTATCGTATGCGGTGATTAGACCCCAGAAGGGGTCATTTTGACGTGGCATGAAGGCTGTTGTTAAACTCAAGAAGTACAGTTATCTGTTCCAAAACAAATGTTTATATACCCAATCTTAGGAAAATTCCCCTCATCTGATAATACTGATTTTAAAGGTTGGTCCAACTATAGTGAACGATGTTAATTGTGAGTCACACTTAAACGTCAAGTTTTTTGCCCAACTTAATTTGAGATTTCTTTGTTTCAGTGTTTGACATATTCAACCATGACGAGGTACAAACTTGAGCAGGGCGTTGAGATTGTTGAAGCCTTTTACGAAAATGGCCGTTCAAACACAGTTTAAATAACTGCACTTAAAGTAGAAAGCCATTTCTTTCACTTCTTTATTTGTCATTGGCCAAAAAAAAACTTTTGGTTTTACTTCAGATTCATTAAATGTAAACAGTCGCTGTCATATCAACTCAAAAAGCGAAAAGTTGTACCCAAATTTTCGTTTTTTGTTCGACAGTTTTTGGTTTCGATTGCAGTTTTTTAAACGCTGCGTTCAAATCAAAATTTATTTCGTGCAATCGCGAGAATTGTAGGCAAATTTCAGCAAATCGGGTGTGTGGGAAATGTTTGGTGCGGTTTGGGCTGGCAATGGCTTCGACAATGAGGTCGAACAAGCAGTTATAGTTCCAACAGGATTGCCACAGAGCCAACGTAACAATAGCTCTCTTGCGCGAGAAATTCAATGGCCGTGTTATATCACGGCGTGGCGATGTTAATTGGCCGCCATGATCATGTGATTTGTCGCCGTTAGTCTTCTTTTTTGGTATTTTTAAAAGAAAATGTCTACGTCATTAAGCCCATAACAATTCAAGAGCTAAAGGATGAGATAATTCGGCACATTAACGATATTGAACCTCAATTATGTCTCAAAGTCATTGAAAATATAAACCATCGGATAGAGATATGCCACTGAAGTCATGGCAAGCATTTGGCCGATATTTTTTTTCACACATAATTGCCATGGATCCTTCTATAATAATCAAGTTAGAGTGCTATATTCGGCTGTGCCGAATCTTTGATACCCTCCACCGTCAGTTCGAATGTTTTAGGAGTAATATCTGTCTATGATGTCTATTTATTATTATGATCTTTATAAAAACAGACATCTGCATTAAATTTGGTTGCAGTTTAAACCTATATTAAGTTATTGACCGACAATCAGAGGGGTTTTTTTTAGCAATTTTATCTAGCTTGAGTAAAATATCATGATTCGAAACAGTTTAAGCCGAACCTAAATGATTTTCAGAAGGTCAATTTATATTGGAGCCATGGTAAGCTATGAACCAATCATCCCAAAATTCTGCAGAGTGATTTATTTATTTATTTATTGATTTATTTCATTTTAATAAAAACTAACCAAGCCCTCTGGGCCATATATGGTTAGCAAGCAAACAATACTTAAACAACAAGTCTAACAATTAATTTTTTATATATACTAAATTTAATCCAAAAAGTTAATGTTAATGTTAATGGCCCCCCAGCCAAATATATATATATATATATTAACCTATTACCATTTACAAATATGGTGAAGTCCAGTCAGCAAAAACAATTTCTAGCCTAAATGATTTAAAATTGACTTATTGTAAGCCCTGCAAGAAAGAGAAAACATTTTATACTCAAGAGACAATTTATTCCACACTCTTGATAATCTAACAATAAAGGAACAATAAAGGTTCATAAAAATTTTAAGAAATTTTGTTGATAATAAGTTGCTTATTGCGATCAGATCTAGAAAATATGAACTTTTTAACTAAGAATGTTGGAGTTTGTGTTACAATCGTTTTATAGAATAAAGATTATGGGGGGTGTGCTGGAAATCGCAAACGCAAAACGCAAGAATTTGGAGGCTTTTTCTTTTCACTTTTAATCAAATTTTTATAATTTTTGTTATAAAATGCTGTTTAATAGAAAAGTATTTGTATAATATTTGTCAAAAAACTTTTTTATTACAGAAATCTTACCAAAAAACGACTTTTAAAATTCTTGCGTTTTGCGTTTGCGATTTCCAGCACACCCCTGTATAGTTTATAAGTAACATAAAACATAACATATAACATAACATAACATAACATAACATAACATAACATAACATAACATAACATAACATAACATAACATAACATAACATAACATAACATAACATAACATAACATAACATAACATAACATAACATAACATAACATAACATAACATAACATAACATAACATAACATAACATAACATAACATAACATAACATAACATAACATAACATAACATAACATAACATAACATAACATAACATAACATAACATAACATAACATAACATAACATAACATTACATAACATAACATAACATAACATAACATAACATAACATAACATAACATAACATAACATAACATAACATAACATAACATAACATAACATAACATAACATAACATAACATAACATAACATAACATAACATAACATAACATAACATAACATAACATAACATAACATAACATAACATAACATAACATAACATAACATAACATAACATAACATAACATAACATAACATAACATAACATAACATAACATAACATAACATAACATAACATAACATAACATAACATAACATAACATAACATAACATAACATAACATAACATAACATAACATAACATAACATAACATAACATAACATATAAGTAACAAAAAACATAAATTTCAATACGGCGGTGCAATTAGTTTTAGCGTTTGCAGTGAATTTCAGAATGCTGCTAAAACGGGATCTAAGGTACATTATGGACCGTATATCACAAAATTGCATAACGTTTTTTCTGGCCATATGAAGCTAAGCTGAAGGAAAGTTTACCGCTATATCTATATCATTTACGTTTTTTGGCGTATTTAATTATTTTACCAGAGTGGGCTTTATATTGGGCCTAGGGTTAATTATGGACCAATCTTCACGAAATTTTACAGTCTTATTTCTTGTCCTTTAAAACTGTGACGTACCAATTTATATTCTGATAGCATTGTTAACTACGGTTTTAGGCGTACTAAACTGTTTTCCGGTAGTTGGGTTTATATTGGGCATGGACCGTTCTTCACAAGATTTTATAGTCTTATTTCTTGTTCAATATAACTTTGATGTACCAAATTTTGTTATGATAGCATTATTTTTAACGATTTTAAGCGTACAAAGCTGTTTTCCCTAAGTAGGGTTTTTATGGGGCCTAGGGTAAATTATGGACCGATCTTCACGAAACTTCACAGTGTCATTTCTAGTCCTATTGAACTGTGACTTGCCAAAATGATAGCATTGTTAATTAGGGTTTTATGCGTACTAAACTGTTTTCCGGGAGTGGGGTTTATATGGGGCCTAGGGTAAATTATGAACGGATTTCCAGTCGAATAAAACAAATTTTTGCAAAATCTTATATCATTCTGTGCATTATTCCACAATTTATGTTAGTTTTTGTAACAAAATTATCAATTTTTTTAGGTGTGATTCATAGCTCTGATCCTACTGAACCGATTTTACTGGATTTCAATCCCTGCCTAGGATAACTACAAGCAAATGTCAAATTGTTTATTTCTTTTGAGTTTTTCGAGCGTGTTTTCAACATACGGACAGACGGACAGACAGATGGACATGGCTAAATCGACTTAGAATTACTCAAGGACCCATAACAGAATGTACTAATAAAGTCACCTCACACTTGCAGCTGTTTGCAGTGATTTTCTTCGTGTGTGACGTTTGTCGTTATTTTTTTGTTTATTTACTTTTTTTTATAAGGCATTTTGACACTTGCCGTCTCAATTCTAGCAACAAAATGCCTGTTGTTTTTTTTTTATTGTTTCGTTGTTGTAGTACTGAGGTCACTTTGTTAATACATTTTGACCCAGAATATATGTACTTTATAGGGTCTGAGATGAATAATAAAAAAGTTTCACACGGAATGACAAACTTAGTATACCTTCTTCACAACTAATTGTGTTAGGGGGTATAAAAACATTAAGATAATTTTCTGAAAACTTTTTTTTTCAATTAACATCGCGCGTTTTGGTTGGACCTCCCTTTTTTTTATACAAATTACTCTATTGATTACTTGGTAGCTGAGGTTTGCTCTAAAAGCATAAGTTTTTTACTATAATTTTAAAGTTGGCTTTAAAAGTTAAACAAAATCCAACATAAAATAAAATTTAATATAAATACTAAATAAAATTTTACTTCGCCATTCCAGTTCGTAATAAAAAATAACTGCACCCAAAACTATTGTCCGTAAGCTTCAGTGTAATGCCTTTCACCTCTACACACAGACATTTGGCAACGTTAAAGGTGCTTACGTTGTCAAGTAGTGTGAACTATAAGATTATGACTCTGGCTGCCCCTCTTCCCCCTTTAACTACAATTTCAAGATGATATTATAACACTAACATTGGCTATTGGATAATTGTTAATAAAAGGATATAAACTAAAGAAATTCCAGATGTTGAAATTGTCTTAATACGAGCAAAACAATCTGCCCAGGCTAAAACTCCTATACAGTAAATATTAAAACCAATAAATGGAAAAAGAATATTGCTATAAGAGCAATTAATTCCCCAGTAAGAAATGAAATCTAATTGCTCGTTTGGATAAAATATCTTACGAAATATACACCCTCCTCTTGCCACATTTTTTTTTATATTAAATTGTTGTGTTAACTGCTGACTGTGCCACTGAGTTTTATAGCAGGGGCTGTTGCTTTAACAGCCAGACGCTTGCGAGGGCAGACAGACATTTTAGTGGACAATAGCTTAGCTGTGATATTTATCTGGTCATTTAATTCATTGTATTTTTAAGAATTTTTTTTTTTTTTTGCTTTCGTACTCGTGTGAATTTGTCTTGTTTTGTTTCCTACTTTCTCAAGAGTCATTCATGCTGCTGCCTGTTGAAGTAGTTTTCTTTTGCATCATCAGTTCTTTATATTTCATGGACTTACTTTTTGTTTAAACGATTCCCTTTAGGTTCATAAAAAGAAATTAACGACTGTTTTTGTAATTTACTTTTGTTTTTATTTTCCATTTGCTTTTTCATTTCTTCTTCTTTTTTTGGCGTTTACATTTTTATTATGAATACTCGGTATCGTTTGTATGTGCGTGAGTAAATGTTGCTAATTTTGTTGGTGCAAATCGTTTAATGAGGATGTTAAAACAAGCACTCAACCATTGAGAACAGCGACATAACCCCATAATGATAGACTTCCTGTTTAAAGAGAGGCTACGATCTCAGCCCGGACAGTAGTACGAAAAAGATTAAACTATTCAAACTTTAGTTATAAACTATAGTTTTAACCAAAGAACTTATTACAGTGTAAATTATAGTCTTAACTATGGTCTAAACAATAAACTAATATTTAGTCTAAGCCATAGACAAACTTAAATCTAAGCTGTAGTTTAAACTATATTCTAAATGCTTTACAAAGCGTTCTTTCAGCTGCAGTCTAAGTTGAATTCTAAATAAGGTCTAGGCTATACTATCAGTAGTAGTCAGAACTATTGTCTAAGCTACTGTATATATTTTAGTCTAAGTTTTATCATAAACTGTGATCTTTAGAACACTCATAACTATATTCTAATCTAAAGTTAAATACGTATTATAACCTGTAGCCTTATTCCAACAGTAATCTTAACCTTATGTATAACCCAAAATAAGGGATTCACAACAGTTGTACACTGAAAGAAAAATGCTTCATATATTTAATGAATCATTTTCATAAAAAAGTTTTCCTTGGGTAAATGAAAATTTTCATTGTCTAAATGGAATTTCATAGGTTTGATGAAGTATTTTCGTTAAAATCGCTTCATTAGATTTCGTAATTACGTTAAAAATTTTCATTGGATATATGAAAACTTAAGTTTGTCCAAGTTAAACAAAAAATTTTAATTGGGAACTTAAAAAAACAATATACAAACATAACTTTATTCATAAATTAATACAAAACTATAGTTTCCTTAAAAAAATGTTTAATTGTTAATTAAAAAATGTAAGATTTAATAATTTCCTACATCCAGTGTTACATGTATGCCATTAAATTTATGAAATCAAAAAATTTTTTTATAAAAGCAACATATTTCAATAATTGCCTTCATAAATTTAAATTTTCATTATGGCAATAAAAATGTCATTATAGTAATGAAACAAAAACTTTCAATCCACTTTCAATCAACGTTGTTATTGTTGTTATGGACAATTTAATCTCATATTTACGGTCTTAATTGAGAAAAAAACATAGTTTTTTGATGCAAAAACTACACTGCCCCGGTAGACTAGCTGGTAGTGAGTTAGTTTATCAGCACCGAGGTTACATGTTCGAATCCCACCAGAGACAGAAAAAAAATAAAAAATAAAATAAAGTAAAATAAAATAAGAAAAAAGAAAAAAAAATAAATAAAAAAAAAAAAAAAAAAAAAAAAATTTTACTTTATTGAAAGTATTCATACAATGAATAATATTCATGGATCTAATGCATAGTTAACCAAAACTCTCATTAAATGAAATGCGTCTGTATTGGATAACATAACATTGCCCAGCAAACACAAAACTAAGCATTGCAAATGTAATGAATTTTATGAATATTATTTTTAGATGAAAGTACATTTATTAATGATTTTTGTCAACTGGTTGTCTGTGTAAGATGCATTGATGAACATTTTAATGTTTTTGAATCAATGTTGACATTGGAAACCTTTCATGGGCATGTAACGGGAAAGCTATTGATGGAAGTTGTAAGTGATAAACTTTTTGCTATTGTTGATGTAAACAAAATTGTCGGTGTCTGCACAGACGGGGCAAGTGTAATGGTAGGAAAAAACACAGGTTTGATAGGTAATATAAAAAAAAGTGAAATGGCAATGCAAAACTTTCACTGCATTATCCATCAAGCGGCGCTTGCATCTAAATTTATTACTCAAGACTCTACTATGAAGACTGCAGAGCGCATTATAAATAAAATAAGAGGAGGACACAATGCCCTCACTCATCGAAAATTTGTAAAATTTTTAACATCTAAAAACGCAGCTTTCAAAGATCTTAAAATGTTCACTGAGGTACGTTGGCTCAGTCGTGGCGAGTGCCTTAACCGGCTATATGATTTAAAAGAGGAAGTCTTAGAGTTTTTAGAAAAAGAAAATATCGATGAGTCGGCAAAAAGTTTTTTAAAAGATACATCTAAACAAAACGAAAGAAATTTACAATTTATTAATTTTTCTTCAATAGAAGACTCCACCGAATTTCCTATTTGGGCAATACGCCTAGCCACAGTTTGGGGTGACAAGGGAATTGACTTTATGAAATCTGTTTTATAATTTAACGTTTGAAAAGTTTTTTGTAAAATATTTTTTACTAGCATTCCATCAATAAACGGTCTGCCTTGCTGAGCGATTTCCAAGCTTATTTGGCTCGAAATCTCTATTTTTAATTTTTTATTTTGCAAAATTTCCTCACTTTGCTCTTCTTGCAGAACCCATTCTTTAATTTTTTGCATATAAAGGTTTTTTTGCTCAAGAAAAAACATTTTCTTTTTTTCCTCGTTTAATTTATTTATTTCTATGTGAAAAAGGTCAAAATGCCTTTTAATTGAAAATGTTTTCTTTGTTTTAAATGTTTGGTAACATAAAATGCATTGCATGTTACCAAAAGCATTTTTAATGACAAAACAAAAATTTTTGTCTTCCATCATACTATTTTGTTTGCTGGTTTATATTGAAATAAAATCAAAGCTGAAAAAACAATAAAGCTGAAAAAAACCGTAAGCATCCGCACATGTGTACTCATCAACACTCAATTAACAAGTGAAATCAAACTGAAATAAAAGAGAACAAGCATCGGTGTGAGTTGTTTTTATTGTTTTTGTAGCACTATTGTGCACAGAAAATGAAGATTTGGATAACACTGATCTAATGTAATGTTTCATTAAGTCCTTTCAAAGAAACAGGTTTCATTGATCCAACGAAGCGCTGCATAGGTTCCTTTATAATGCAATTTTTCATGGGATTAATGTCAAAATTCGTTAGTATTGCGAAGAAAATTCTTTCAGTGTAGTATCTTTAACACAAGGTTTGTGTAACTAATATGGCATTTCGGAAGGTAAACACCTCGTCAGCTCATTTTTGGTTTGACCTACCGACCATTTTTTAAAAAATTGAATTTGGTATAAGGTATACATATTTTGAATATCTCCTTTCCGATTCAAAACCATTTTCATAAAATTTTTGATGGTTTCTGAGACATTAAGCATAGATTTTGCTCCATAACAACAATTTTAAATTGAATTAATTATTGTTAATTCCTTGTCGTTTTTTCCACTACGACTTTTTGGAACATGCGCCAAACCAATAATGAGCTGATGATCTGGCATTGACTTGCAAAAAGTTAGAAGGCAAAATAATGTAAACAATAAAGTTTTGTTCTTTTTGCTTCAAAAGAGTCGAATTTGGTGTCAACAAAACATCAATGGCAGGTTGTGTTGCAGCAGAAGTACATCAGTTCCAAGGTGTTCATTTGGAGACATTGTTCCAATAACATTGTTTTCAAACTCATGAAGAACTTGCAAAATCCTTTCCAGCCACTTTTCTAAAACAATTGCAAGCAACAGGATCCATCCAAAAGCCGGGCAATTGGATAGCACATGATTTTACGACGAGAGATCAAAAAAATAGATATTCCATTTATAAGCTGGTGATATTGGGTGTTTAAAGCGGGTATTTGCAAAAAAAAAAAAACTCACGAAATATGGTACCAAGCATTAAGCCATGTCAGTTGCAAGATCATTAAAAAATACACCACAGTATTTACAGAAAAATTATCGGACAATCATGGACCTTGAAAAACAAAATCATATAAAAATTGTTTGTACGGAATATCAGTTAGAATGATTTACATGAGCACCTGCCATATGGCCTAATTAAATGGTGTGTCCTAGCCACAAAGCGTTTACCAATTGCACCGTGAGCGCCCGGATACTTCACACACAAGTTGCAATTTTGAGTGTATAGTCCAACAAAAACTATACACTCCCTCTGGCTTAGGAGCCGGCGCTATATAACCAACACTGCAATTCAAAAAGCCAGCAGCTTCTGTCGAATAGAAACAGTACTTGGGGAAAAACGCCACAGGCCGAACTTTTCCACAAGTGCGAAAAATCAGCCATCAAAATCATTCCTCCCCGCGGTTTTGACAACTTGACAAAATGCAACCTTCTATCAGAAAAGTAAAGCTTCTGCAAAGGAAATCATCCTAAAAAACAGGAAGAATTTCTCGTAAGAAGCGAACTAACGTGGGCCTCAACCAATAGTCAGACCGGCATTCAAGCAATCAAAAAGACTTAAAGAATTTTGTCTTTTTGGATCTTTGTCGAATGCCAGTTATGCGTGCACCCGATTTCCTGGGAGGATGTAATACCAAAAGGTGAAATATGCTTGTGATGATCCGTTCATCCCGGGTTGCCTAAAATTTATAATAGAGAGGGATCTAATATGCGTCATTTGGTCAATTAGTAAATGTCATAAGAAAATCATTTGAAGAAAAGAAATATTGCTCAGCACTCTTCATCGATGTTTCGCAAGCTTTTGATAAAGTCTGGCATGAAGGCTTATTACATAAATTGAAGCAAAATTTACCAGCAAACACACACAAGCTGCTAGAAAGCTACTTAGTGGGTCGCCAATTTATTATTAAAGAAAGAAATTTCTTAAGTTCACCTCAGCCCATTGCCGCTGGAGTCACACAAGGCAGCATCCTGGGCCTCCTATTAGTCTTAATTTATACTTTGGACATGCCAACAAGCAACTATACACAAACTTCAACATTTGCAGACGATACAGCTTTTCTAAGCGTCCACGAAAATCGTTATGAAGCATCGCGTTACTAACAGGATCATATATTTCAACTAGAAATATGGTTACGACAATGGAGGATAATGGTCAATGAGCAAAAATGCGTACATATAACATTCACTTTGCGCCGGGAATCTTGCCCCTCTATTACAATCAATAATCAAATAATTCCGCAACATTCGCATGTAAAATATCTCGGTATACATCTGGATCGGCGATTAACGTGGAAATGTCATATAGAGGCAAAACTAACTCAAATGAAACTAAAAGCCATTCAAATTCATTGGCTTATTGGAAGAAATTCTGTCCTTAGTCTCGATTGCAAGCTTCTACTTTACAACTCTATCTTAAAGCCTATCTGGTGCTACGGTATTCAACTATGGGGCACTGCCTCGGCCTCTAATATCGACAAAATTCAAAGGCGCCAAAATAAACTTCTTCGAATAATCACAGCAGCTCCCTGGTATGTTAAAAACTCAAACATTCATAAGGATCACAATGTGCCATTAGTTGAAACTATGATTACAAAATATTTGCAATAAAATATTTAAAAAGGCTTGAACAACACCCAAATCCACTAGCTCGAAATATTTTAAATCATGGCGGCCACACTCGCTTAAGAAGAAGAGACACTGCAGCACTTACCCAATTAGATGAGCGATAATAATATTGCCGAATTATTTTCAAACAAACGCTTGTTTGAAAATTTTTTTAATTTCTACAAATTTTTTTACTGATTCAATTAAAATTTTTGTTTGATTTTTATTTTACAAACAAAAATATAATACACGTTATTGGTTTCAAGTTTTCATAATTTTGTATGAAATATTAAACGCTTTTTAATGTTGTCGTCTTTTTGCATTTTTTATTTGATCGTAAGCAACACTTCCTAATGTGAAATATAAGAACTACAACAAAAAACACATACAGTCTATTTTTGGACACTTTAAAAAAGTACAACAGTAAGAAAGATGAAGAGGTTTGAAGTAAAAAAAATAGCAGGTAAAAAAACGTTTCACTCTTTTTAAATAACAGAAAACAAAACCAACATTAAAAGAAACAAAATAAATTTTCGGTTGGTTCAAAGTTGGTTAAAAAAAAACAAAATCCCGTATTCAATTTTTTCAAACTGTTTGCTTAAATACATCAAATACAAAAATATAATGATGACGAAAAATATATCGAGTCGGTCTGTCGCCGTTTTTGGGTTACATTTCTTCTTCATTAGCGAAGGAAAGGATACAGCAAGAGTGAGTGATGACGAAAAACATTGAGTGTATAAAAAAAGAACTTCGTTTAAACAAAAAAATGTGTCTCAAAGCCAGCCGGCCGCTCTGCTCTCTCTGCCATCATCTTCTAATACAGTGCCTGCTTGTGTGCGCATCATTGCTTGTGCAAAACTTTTTTTTTTTTTATTTTGAAATTTAGTATATGAATTTCAGTAAACTTTTTGTACTGAAAATTGTTTGAATATGCAAATTTGTTTATAGGACCGATTTCAGACAAAAAATTTTTTGATTCTACAAATTTTTTGTTTGAATTGGAAAAATAATTTTTTCTGTGTTTATAAGTGAACAGAACCCGTGATGAAGAAAATTTTGTCTGGCACTGGCAGGACATAAAATAACGTATTAGGTTAAGATTTGATTAATTATTGTTAGTTCATATTTAATATATGAAGATTCAAAAAAAAAATAAATTTGGTAAATTTTGGACCTACGGGCACAACATTTTGCCGAGAATCTGAAAGGGGTTTTCTTTCATTACCCCTTCCAGCATCTCCATCTTACACGTTTTGTTGCAGTTATTTTTGTGTAAAATTTCACTGTCCTTGTTCTTGGAGTATCTATTCTGCAATGTTATTTTGCCTTCTATCACCTTCGTGAATCGGCTGTTTTTCTAGCTAAGTAGATGGTTGGTCTGATGTAGTAGGTCCTAGGATAATGGGGCTACCATCTGGTGTTTGCCTAGAAACAACGCCTTCTGTCGATTTTGGTGCAGTGATGGGAAACCTTGTTAATCTTTGATTACTACCTGTTAACCCAGGGGCGGCGCCTGACCTTTTCCATGATATTATCCTCTTTTCCAGGTGGAGGGGTGGTCAGGGGCTTCTTGGATGGATTCGTTATCGTTGCCGTATTTTATATCAATATATACCAACAATTATAAGGAAGTTATTTGTGTTTTATTTGTGTAGAAGCTGTGATCAAATAAGGTCCGATTTTTTTTATTGCCAATAAATTTATGCTAAAAAATTTCTTGTATAATGTGTACTTATTAATTAATAAATAAGTTATTAAACATGTTATTTCCAAGAAGGAGCAATCTTTAAAGTTTGTCAAATCTTAAAAAATACGTAACAATACACACAAATACAAAATTTAAACTTCAGATTTTTACCGCCTTTTTACTTAGCACGGCAGACAGTGAATATTACTTTAAGTTTATTAATGAATGCCTAGTCCACATAATATATATAATATATCCGGAACACTGTGCAGCAGTATTAGCCGCCAGCTTTCTTACGACAAGTTTATTGTTGTTTTTAGTTACTTTTTAGTTTTGTTCTAGCCAACTTGTTTTGTTGTTATTTGCGCTTATTTTTTCTTAACTTTTTCTCAAGTCATCCTATAGTCCTTCAGTTTTAAGGGGAACATTATGTTCTTGCCAAAGCCGATGGAGACAGGGTGTAAATAGTGCAGGATAATGAAGAAATTTCATAATAACAATAATGTCTTGATGATTACATGGGATTTAACCATAAAACTAAACACTCTTCGCAATAAACGAATGACTAAACACAAATAAAAACTTCATCGATGATAGAAAAAAGAAAAGAGAAAAAAAAAAAATAAAAAAAGAGACACGCTGGAATAACAAAAACGAATTCAAACTTTTCTACATTAACGCTTCTAGTATAATTTTTTTTTTAAGAAAATTTCTTTAAGAGGATGTTACGTGTTGTTCAAATTTCGTGCCAATAAATTTATGTCAAACAGCTGCATGTTGGAGTTTGTTTGAACGGGAAACGAAAGAGTGCCGGTGGAAGAAGCCTTTCAAATTAATTGAGTTGTTACGGGTTAAATATTTGTTCAGCTTGATCTCTCTAATTTTAGTTGGTCACTTGGGAATTTTATGTTGGTATGTTTTGGTTAACATTCTAATAAAATGTTATAAAATACAGACACTCATACACATTAAAGAAAATAAATAAACAAATAAACCTTGCAACTAAAAGGACTTTCAGGTAGTATTTCAGTTTAAGTTTTGTAGTTGAAACTTTTTTCCGTTTCATTTGGAATATTTATGGTCATCTGGAGTTGTTGCATAAATCACTGTCCACTTGTTTGTTTGTTTGTTTGCGGTAACCATGTTCATTTTGCTTTTAATGTTTTTTAGCCTTAAGCAATTTAATTTTCCTATTCCAAGGCAATTTACCATATGAAATGGCCAACCACAATTAATGTTATGAGATAAGTTTTCAAATAAATAATGTACCAACCATGATAAGTGCGTGTGTGTGAGAGTGTGTTCCATGAATTAGATGGTGGGTCTTCTAATTGTAGCCTTTAACTAGCCAACGGTATACATATTAAGTCTGTAAATTAGAGTTTTTTTTTTCCCGGAGTTTTTCGATTCCCGGGAAAGCGGGAAATTTGTTTGAATTTCCCGGGATCCCGGGATCCCGCTCCATATAAATAATACACAGTAAATTAAATAAAAGAAATCCTTAAATACTACAAAATTAATGAAGATCAAAATAGGAACTTGAATTATTATTACCTTACGGTTTTATATGTAAATTCCGTATTATTATTATTATGCTCTAGATACAAGATAAAAAATTAAGATAAACATAACAATTTAATTCATAAAACAATAATAAAAACAAACACAAATTGAGGTACTCAAGATATGAGATCAAAAAGTTAATTCATAAAATAGATAAAATATTTTAAATAAATATATTAACATTTTTTAACGGCTTAGGAAATAACTTTCTGACACACTCAAAGCGCTTAGTAAGACGTCAAAAAGTATATTAATTATTTTATTTACTAATTACCATGTTTCCGAAAAATTTCGTTCATTTTTTACCGAGGTTGGATAAATAGTTAAAAGTGCACCGTTGTAGAAGGCTTTTGATTCACAATAAGAAGCATTTTTTTTTTATAAACAACGTCTATATTAGTCAAATGTATGTCAAGGTTCATGCAAAAAATAGCATCAACCTCTTACAAACCTTTTCATTTCATTAGGTCTATCTGTAATCTTTAGGACAATGTGTTTTTCAAATTGTATGTTGTAGTATCTTACACGAGCTTCCAAATTTTTTTTATTTCGGTTTCCCCGCACTTCAGGGGTATATAAACCAACACAAATTGAAAAAAAATTTGTGTTTATCACCTAATAAACATATCGCTCCTTCATTGCAACATAGTCATATCTCAAAAAATCCAAAATTTTAAGTTATTTAAGCAGTGTTCCTTCATGCCTTCTCGTATTTTATCTCAAACTGAACCGAAGTTTAGCAAAATATATCTTTAAATCGGTACATTTTGAAAACTTTAATCGCATTTTGCCAAGTTCATTTGTTTTTGTAGATATGACTATGTTGCAATAAAGACTTGTCCATGGACAATTAAGCTTTACTACCTGCATCTTATTTTGAATTAATGTTCTTTATTAACTTTTCACTTCACTAAATTTATTAATTATCAACTGTTGCACTGCCTATTCTGCTTTAAGTAGATTTATTGCATCAGGAGACATTGATTTACGTATGTACTCACTTCTTGTAATTGATCTAATCGACAACCCATCCACAGATGCTTATTTTAAGAGAATAGAAAACTAAATTTCAAAGTATAAATAGCTGTTTTCTTAAACTATGAGGAATTTTTTATTTCCCGGGATCCCGCATGAAAAATCCCGGGAAAGCGGGAAATATAATTATTGAAATTCCCGGGAATTCCCGGGACGGGAAATCCCGGGAAAAAACCCTACTGTAAATGGTCTACCTTGCACGGCAATGAAATAAACTTTAAATGCCTGTTCCGCTTTTAGTGGGAAATTAAGAGAAAAGAGACGAATTTCAGGTAAAAATTAAAATAATAAAACATTTTATTTAATATTGCCTGTGGTAATTTAATGTGTTAAAATCTTAGTTATTTAATTTTTTTAAAAATTGTTCTAAAATCTGTAAAATGGAAAATATTTCTTTAACACGCCTATCGTGAATAAAAAGTCAACAGTTTATTCACTCGATGTTTTGCTTTTCCTAAAAATTTTTCTAAGGAAAAGGGAAGAAATTTCGAGGGAAATTTTATTCACGATTTCATCACATCTGTACAATCCGAACCGGTATCAATAGTACGGCAAGTACGGGTTTTCTTGAATCAAGAACAAAAAGATTGATTTATTTATTTATTTTATTTATTTATTTATTTATTTATTTATTGGTATTCCTATACAACAGGACTTAAAGTCTTATAATTATAGTACAGGATAAACAATTCGTAGCAATTTCTTATGTGTCAAACAATAAAAGATTTTAACAATAAACATTAAAATAAAGAAAATTAATACATTAAAACAATAGATCAAACAATTTTAAACATAAAGACATTCAAAAGCGTGCAATAGATTACACATTTTCAAGTACGGGAAAAAAATTAAAAATACATTTCCCAAACTGCGTTGCATTAGTTAGTTGGTGGTAGTGTGTTCCAAAGACGAATACTTTGAACGAAAAACTACCATTCAGAAACTAACTTCTTGAATCTTATCGGGGTTTGACAAGATCAGCAACAAAATGCTTTTGGAGCTACCCAGCATAGCAAAGAAAATTATTCTTTTAATTTTTAATGCTATTTTACGCCTTGAATACTATCCTCAAAAGTGGAAAGTCTCCTTAGTCACCATGATACCTAAACCTGGAAAGGATCACACAAATGTTGAGTCATACTGAGCTTACTTTCTAATATATCAAAGCTGTTTGAGAAGCTGTTAGCGTCAAAATTAACCCCAATTTTAAATGATAATAGATGTATTCCTAACCACCAATTCGGCTTTAGAAGAGAACACAGCACAATTGAGCAAACCCATCGTATAGTAAACGCAATAAGAAAAGCCTTTGAAGAAAAAAAATATTGTTCCGCTCTCTTCATCGATGTTTCTCAAGCTTTCGATAAAGTCTGGCATGAAGGCTTATTACATAAATTGAAGCTAAACTTACCAATAAACACACACAAGCTGTTAGAAAGCTACTTTGTCGGTCGAAAGTTTATTATTAAAGAAGGTGATTATTTAAGCTCTCCTCAGCAAATTGACGCTGGAGTCCCTCAGGGAAGCATCCTGGGCCCACTATACTTAATATATACCTCGGATATGCCAACAAACAACTACACACAAACTTCAACATTTGCTGATGATACAGCTTTTTTGAGCGTGCACGAAAACCGTCAAGAAGCATCTCGATACCTACAGGATCATATATTTCAACTCGAACTATGGTTAAAGCAATGGAGGAAAGAGGTCAATGAGGAAAATTGCGTACATATAACATTCACCTTGCGTCGGGAATCATGCCCCCCTATTAAAATCAATAATCCAATAATACCTCAAAATTCGCATGTAAAATACCTCGGTATTCATCTAGATCGCCGTTTAACGTGGAAAAGCCATATAGAGGCAAAATTAACTCAAATGAAACTAAAAGCCATCCAAATTCATTGGCTTATTGGAAGAAACTCTGTCCTTAGTCTCGACTGCAAACTTCTTCTTTACAACTCCATCTTAAAGCCAATCAACTATGGGGCACTGCCTCGGCCTCTAATATCGAAAAAATTCAAAGGCGCCAAAATAAACTTCTTCGAATAATCACAGCTGCCCCTTGGTATGTTAAAAACTCAAATATTCACAAGAATCTCAATGTTCCATTAGTTAAAACTATGATTACGAAATATGCAGTAAAATACTTAAAAAGGCTCGAATTGCACCCGAACCCACAAGCACGAAATATTTTTAATGATAGCGGCCACACTCGCTTAAGAAGAAGAGACACTGCGGCACTTGTCCAATTAGATGAGCGATAAACACCTATAAAAGTGAACAGAACCCGCGATGAAGAAAATTTTTGTCTGGCACTGGCAGGACAAAAAATAATATTAGGTTAAGATTTGATTAATTATTGTTAGTTCATATTTAATATATGAAGATTCAATAAATAAATAATGAAAAAAAAAAAATCTTATCGGGATCAGATGGTTATTTCTTCTTGACTGCGTAAAAGTAACACGTTCAAATAGATAAGTCGGCACGCCAGTATAGATAATTTTATGCAAAAGAGTTAGGCATGTCAGAAAAACGCACTCCATAAAGTTTACTTTCATAGGGTGTAACATGTGAGAAACGTCCTAAGTTGAAGACATATCTCAGAATGGCATTGTATGTAGATGTTAATTTCCTGGTGCTTTTTTCGTCACAGCTTGCAAAAACCTCACTGCCATATATGCCATATTTAAGTACGGATTATTCAAGTGCGTACTACTTAAATTATCCATATTTAATCCCGAAATCGTACTTAAAATAATTCGAAAGTGAAGTTAGATTTATACTAACCTAAAACACTTACCCCCAGAGAAACAGAGGCAGAAGGAGATTGATTAACTTACCCGTTTTACACCTCACATAATTTCAATTATTAAGCACCGGCATCAGGCCCAACATGGTTTCTACTCTAAAAATTTGATGTTGCTAAAACAGGGAAAAAATATTTTTTTGCCACGACCCAAAATACACCACTTTTTTAAATAAAGCCATCTACGATTCTTCCCCCTAATGTCCAATATGTTGCACGTACCAATAAAGTCGATCCCAATACAACTCCGATCTCATCGTATCATATATCATTGTTTATGGCACAGAGCATACAGAGATGAAAAACGGGACGTATTAAAAGTGCCTAAATCATTTGCTAGGGCAGCTTTCGAAGAAAGATAAAGAAAACGTTTTTTGGTAGTGTAGTGGCAAAGTGTAAAAACAGGACGCTACTATCAACACAAACTGCGTGATCAAAATAAAAAATGCAAAAAGCGCAGCTTTCGAAGAAAAAGACAAAAAAAAAACACAATATTTTTTTTGTCTCGTGACGGCTCTGTGTGCTCTGTGGTTTATTTATGGCTTGACCGTGGCTTAACAATGGTATACAAGATTTTGAGTTCGGACTTTAAATGGCTGTGCCATATATGTATGAATCTCTAAGTGCAGAAAGAGAACTATTGACATTTGCTTCATGTACCTTATTTGAGTATTGCTAAGGAATCAGTGTAAAAAGTGTCATCTTATTTACGGGTTCAGGACATAAAACTTGAACATATTATTAACTACACTTTTTTAATTGAATGTTTCAAAATGAATGCTTTAAAGTATGTATTTACCTTTCTGCACTTAGCGATTTATCTATGTATATATATAAACGAGTTGCGTGAGTGACTGACTCATTCATCATCGCCCAGCCCAAACCCCTGACCCTTGAAATTTGGACTAGCAATTGGTCTCTCCCCAAATCGATCCACTAAGACGGGATTTTGCGAAATTCGAATGTTTAGGGGGTAAAAACGGGAAAATTCGGTTACCATATGACTCCAAAACTACAAGAGATGCAAAATAAAGGTAAATCGTCGTCCTTTAGAAAAATAAGCGGGCTTTTTTGAAATTCGGCCCTATTAGGGAGTAAACGGGTAAAATCTGAATTTTAGTACTTTTTTGCCATCTTTTGAACCAATAAACATAGAAACAAAGTTAATACCACTTTCGAAACTTATCAAAAAAATACGTATAATAATTTGGTACTTTTTCGAAATTCGAACATTTAAGGGGTGAAAATCGTAACTATTTTTGGTTCTTTTTTTACAAAAAGTTTTCCTCCATTCATTGACATATTCGTACTAAATTATGGGCTACCACTACAATACTGAAATTTCTGATACTTTAATGGGGGAAAAATATAGTACCCAAAAAAAGGAAATACGGGAAATTTGACATTTTTCTTTACCTTTTTGGTTATACTAAAGTAGCGCGTTAAATGCTAGAATTTAAACAAGTTTAAACCTAGAAAAATAAACTTTGGCATAAAAATATGTCCACGAAGAAAAAGGAGACGCTAGCGAAGTAGCGGGTGTATGCTGTATAAAAACAAAAGGTGCTGTATTTTGAGGCAATACACAGTATTTTTTTTAAAGTGCTAGAACCTTTTTTTATATACCTTTCATTCTAGAAGGTGACTTCCACAATTTTTTTGTCTTCCCACCTTAATGTACATATGTTTGTGTGTATGTGAAATATTAAACTCCTATCCAGGGTTTAAAAAACTGCAGTCGAGCCCAAAAACCGTCGAATAAAAAAGTAAAATTTCTGTAAAACTTTTAGCTTTTTGAGTTTGTTGGACAGCGGCTGTTTATATATAATGAATCAGAAGTAAAAGCAACAGTTTTTTTTTTGGCAAATGACAAATGAAGAAGTGGAAGAAATGGCAGTTTTTCTACTTTGACTTCAGTTTTTTAAAGTTGAAGCACCAAACAACTTAACTAAAGACCGATCCGGTAGTGGGCCTTCCATATTTACCAATTTTTCGATTTATGAAATTCTTAAAAATAAAAAAATATATGGGGGATTCACAAGGTGTCATAAAGTCATATGTCTTAAAATAATAACATGAAAAAATACGACAGTTGTGAACAACCCCTCATAATTTAGTGTGCTATTTTGAATTTAAATCGGCTGATTGATAACAAATATAAAAAAATAAATGTTTACCTAAAATCAAAATATTTTTTAATTCTAATCCATGAATTAATAAATTAAATTAGATCTTTTCTGACCATTTTCCATTTTTCAGACCCAAACCACAAACAAATTTTTTTTGTTTGCTTACCAAACATCGAGTCCTGAGCCGATCTAATTTGACGCCACAAGTGTTTTGTTGCAAAAATTGCTAGCCGCAGGTTAAATTTGGGTTTTAGCCGGATAAAACTATAATATCAACGGCGACGGCTACAAAATTATAGCCGCTCGGCCCAGCCGCTCAGCGCAGGTTTTTTCTGATTAATTACGACAGCACAATAAACATAGCAAGCAAAGTTTTATTAATTTAAGACACTTTTTGTTAACAAAGCAACAACAATATTTTTAAACCATTGTAAAATGTTAGAACATTATGACAATACAACAAGATAGCACACCTTGTGAATACCCCTATAGTTTTTTAAAATTAAGAACAATCGTAATTTTAAGTTGAACTCTTAATTTTCTATATTTTTAAATAGGCTTGAGTTTATCAAATTAAATTTTCATTAAATTATTTTTACTGAAGGAAGGAATTTATTACAACATAAAATTTTATTAAAATTTATTGATAATTTTTTTGGCTGAGCTAGGGCTCGAACGTGTGTTGAATTTACATGCTTCAAAAACCACCACATTCTTTCATCAGAATTCTTTGAGTTCTAACCTCTGCACCACTGCGGTGCCTGTGCCAGCCAACAGTCAAACATCAATCTTTAACCAGTTGTACTGGCGGTTCAAAATTTTCTATAATTGTCCATTTTCATTTTATTTACATGTTGTATCCTTTTCCTCTGCTTTTTTCGTATTCTTTCTGTCAAGACTTTGTCTTGAAAAGTTGAATACATTTGTTTATTATGTTTTTTGTCCACTTTCGTCGACGTTTTATTTGTAGAACTTGAAATACAAATGTAAACATTAGAGCTTGTGCCACAGCTTTTAACATTTCTTTTTTTTTAATTTTAAAAAATCGAAAAATAAGAGTCCTTTGAAATTAACCACACAGAAAAAATTATTGTCGAATTATTTTCAAATTTTGAAATTTTGTTTGAATTTTTTTTAATTTCTACAAATTGTTTTACTGATTCAATTAAAATTTTTGTTTGATTTTTATTTAACCAACAAAAATGTTGACAACCATTCAAAAATATAATACACGCGTTATTGGTTTCAAGTTTTCATAATTTTGTATGAAATATTTAACGCTTTTTAACGTTGTCGTCTTTTTGCATTTTTTTATTTGATCGTAAGCAACACTTCCTAATGTGAAATATACACAGAAAAAATTATTGCCGAATTTTTTTCAAACAAACGCTTGTTTGAAAATTTTTTTAATTTCTACAAATTTTTTTACTGATTCAATTAAAATTTTTGTTTGATTTTTATTTAACCAACAAAAATGTTGACAACCATTCAAAAATATAATACACGCGTGAAACCAATCAAGTTTTCATAATTTTGTATGAAATATTTAACGCTTTTTAATGTTGTCGTCTTTTTGCATTTTTTTATTTGATCGTAAGCAACACTTCCTAATGTGAAATATAACAACTACAACAAAAAACACATACAGTCTATTTTTGGACACTTTAAAAAAATACAACAGTAAGAAAGATGAAGAGGTTTGAAGTAAAAAAAAAAAAAAAATAGCAGGTAAAAAAACGTTTCACTCTTTTTAAACAACAGAAACAACAACAACAACATTATAAGAAACAAAATAAATTTTTTGTTGGTTTCAAAGTTGGTTAAAACAAAACAAAATCCCGTATTCAATTTTTTCAAACTGTTTGCTTAAATACATCAAATACAAAAATATAATGATGACGAAAAACATATCGAGTCGGTCTGTCGCCGTTTTTGGGTTACATTTCTTCTTCATTAGCAAAGGAAAGGATACAGCAACAGTGAGTGATGACGAAAAACATTGTGTGTATAAAAAATGAACTTCGTTCAAAAATTATTCCAACAAAAAAATGTGTCTCAAAATGACTCTCAAGCCAGCCGGCCGCTCTGCTCTCTCTGCCATCATCTTCTAATACAAATAAATTGTTTGAATATGCGAATTTGTTTATAGGACCGATTTCAGACAAAAAATTGTTTGATTCTACAAATTTTTTGTTTGAATTGGAAAAATAATTTTTTCTGTGTAAGAACTACAACAAAAAACACACACAGTCTATTTTTGGACACTTTAAAAAAATACAACAGTAAGAAAGATGAAGAGGTTTGAAGTAAAAAAAAAAGAAAAAAATAACAAGTAAAAAAACGTTTCACTCTTTTTAAAAAACAGAAACAACAACAACATTATAAGAAACAAAATAAATTGTTGGTTGGTTTCAAAGTTGGTTTAAAAAAAAAAAAAAACAAAATCCCGTATTCAATTTTTTCAAACTGTTTGCTTAAATACATCAAATACAAAAATATAATGACGAAAAACATATCGAGTCGGTCTGTCGCCGTTTTTGGGTTACATTTCTTCTTCATTAGCAAAGGAAAGGATACAGCAACAGTGAGTGAAGACGAAAAACATTGTGTGTTTTAAAAAAAGACTTCGTTCAAAAATTATTCCAACAAAAAAATGTGTCTCAAAGCCAGCCGGCCGATCTGCTCTCTCTGCCATCATCTTCTAATACAGTGCCTGCTTGTGTGCGCATCATTGCTTGTGCAAAAATCTTTTTTTTTTTGATTTTGAAATTTAGTATATGAATTTCAGTAAACTTTTTGTTTGATTCAGTTAAATTTTTTGTTTGAAAAAATCAGTGTTTTTTTCAATAAACAAAATGCAAATAAATTGTTTGAATATGCAGGAAGGCCCTTTTGAAGTGTACTAAAAAATAACACAAGATTGGGGAAATCAAAAAAAAAAAAATTTTTTTTAACCATCCGAGTTGACGTGGTATGCACCATATGATTATGGTTTCTTAAAAATACGGTGTTCACAATGTAAATATTAAACATGGTTTGTGTCTCAAAAAACTTTAGTAGCATTTTCGACGATTTTCTTTGGCATGTTACGCCTATGTCGGATTGTTTGACAAAAAAGCTGCATTTGCAGGAAGTTTTGGTTCACGTTTATAATTTGAAAAAGCTCACATCGGTTGTGGTAATTTGACATGAAAGGTTAGCTGTTGAAATCGGGCCGGACGATCACTGACACTCATTGTTGATTATTGATAAAAAAAAAAAACACCTGTGCCCATGTTCTGTAACTCTCGCGTCGAGAAAGTTTTCGATTGAAATGTGTGAAATGAAACAAAAATGCCATAAATTGAAACAAACAGCTGTTTTTTTCACTTAACTGTGTCTGTAACTATTTTGGCGAGTACAAGCTGTCACGTAAGAAAATTACTCGCCAATTTACAGAAAAAGTGTGTCTGTAACATTTTGGTGAGAAAAGTTCCCGCTTTGAACTGTCAAACAAACTCACGAATAAAAATGGGGCGAGAAAAAATTTCAACACTAAAAAACAATTAAAAATGCAAAATGCAAAGAATAATAATAATAATATTTTGTTCTTGGCACATTTTTCATTGTTCTATTATTTTGCTTATAACATTTTAATAAAATATACGAATGTATTCAAAGCTCGTTTGCAAACAACAAACATTAAAGTCGCTCTTTACACAATTTGGTATAGCCGACGGTTGTATTTTCGCCGCCGTCGTTGAAAATTTTTTAATTTTTGGTAAATTTTGGTCGCCGTCAACGATATGTGTTACTGGCTTTCTCAACGTCTGCAATGTCACATCGGCTTCGAGTGCAATATTATGACATTTATAACGTAACGACGTAATCTCTTTTGATAGTTTTCGACATGAGTTACAGACACACATTTCTCTCACTTTTCGAGAAACGGTGGAATATTTTGTTTCACATCTTTTCGATGCAAAAAGTTCTCACTAAAGTTACAGAACATGGGTACTGGAATATGTGACCTGACATTAAGCCTTATTATTCTATCACGACAACACTCGACCACGTAAGGCTAGCAAAAAAATTATTTATAAGAAAGTGGCTAGTAGTGGTTTTTGAATCACACGCCTTATAGTCGTAACCTTTCCCGGCTCACTGCCATTTGTTTTTATTAAAGCAGTACGTTTCCACTGAAGTTTTTTTTTCACTTAAGAACAAGATATCCGAAATTGGCTTGTTTCGTTCTTGTCCCTTCGAAAATGGACAATTATTGTGGTGTGGAATCTAAATGATGCCAAAACTGCGAGAAAAGGTCGCAGCTATTGCCGGCCATACACAACACAAGTTCAGTTTAGCTCTAGTCTGACACTGCATAAACGATACTTGTGACATCTATCTATCGATCTATCTACATATCTATCTTCTTCTTCTATCTTCTATATATATAAAAATGAAAAATGTTTGTATGTTTGTTTGTTTGTTGGCTTATAGGCTCCTAAACTACTGAACCGAGTTTCCTGAAATTTTACCATAATATCACGTGATCCCTAAAAATAAAATAGGCTACTTCTTTTTTCGATAGGGCAGGGGAATTGGTACCCCCCTTTGGATGCCAATACATATTTAATATCGCATATCTTAAGAGCCGCTGCACGTATTTAGATGAACTTTTGGCAGTAGGATCTTCTGAACCCAAAATTGAAATAAAATGGCAGCGGGGGAAATGGTACCCCCCAAAGGACGCCACTGCTTAATCGCTTATCGCATATCTTAAGAACTGTTATAGTGAGAATGTTCAAACTTTGTGGAAGTCACTCTTATGGTATACTACACTTTTGAAAATAAAAATAAAACGGGTAGGCGCTGGGGGAAAATACCTCACATAGGATGCATATATTAAATATCGCTCAACTGAAGAACTATTAAAGGGAGCGTCTTCAAACGTGGCTAAAGCTACTATTATGGTAAACTATAAATTTCAATATAAAAATGGGCGTGGTAGACAGTGGAGGAGCAGTACCCCTCATAGATAGAAATGTTAATAACAGCCGCTGCACGCATTTTGTTGAACTTTTGGAAGTAGTATCTTTTGAGCCCCAAAATAAAATTAAAATAGCAGCGGGGGAAGTGGTACCCAGCATAGGACGCCAATGTTCAATATCGCATATCTTAAGAACTGTTATAGCAAGAATGTTCAAACTTTGTAAAAGTAACTTTTATGGTATACTACACTTTTGAAAATAAAAATAAAGCGGATAGGCTCAGGGGGGAAATACCTCCCATAGGATGCATACATTAAATATCTCTCAACTGAAGAAGTGGTTAAAGCAGTGTAGTGAAGCGCACCGGGTTAAGCTAGCACACTATAAAAGTAAGATGTGCAATAGTTTATTTTTAATTTATAAGCAAAGAAGGCAACATGTGCAAATTACAAAAAAAAACTAATAATTTTTTCTTTTTTTTAATTAAATTTTTCATTAATTTTTTGAAGGATTCGATTTTCATGAGTCCATTGCTGCTGTAAAGGTACCATAATTTAGGCGATTCTTTGCAAAATTATAGGAACTGTGTCCAGAACATTTCACCAGCGCTCATTTTTTATTGTCATTTCTTAAAAACCGCAACAAAACTGAACGCTTTTAACAAACACATCACAAGTTCACTGTACAGTTTAACAAACTTGACCAACCAGTTGGATTTTGACTGATTTCACTGCGTGCATAGCAAAAACACCACCAGCCACTGCACAAACGCACTGTACAGTGACAGACTGAGCGCTGATCTTGTGTAGTATAAGGCCGGCATAACGATGGTTTTTATATTACAGTAGAATCCCGATAATTCGTAATCGCAAGGGACCGGTCATTTCTTACGAATTATAGGGATTTTGGATTTAGCGGGGTTTCGATTTAACGGGGTTAAAATAAAATAAATATGTATAAACGAGGTTTTTCAAATTATTTACTAAAACGATAAAAAACATAAAAAACAATTGTTAAAAATAAAATATATAAAAATTATACATAAAAATTATTCATGTAACAAACGGACCTTAAGAAAATTAACCAAACACAAGCAAAAACCCACGCAAAAATAAAATAGTGGTAAACAAAAAATCATTCTTTCCATATTTCTGTTGTTTTTATTAAGAATTATAAGTGGTGAATTGAATTCAATAAGTGGTAGATAGCAAACACTTACGATTTATAAGAGGTTAAGAAGATTTTATTTGAAAAAAAATTACGAATTAGCGAGGGGACCAAAATGTATGGAAATTTTACGAATTAATGAGATTTTTTCAAGGGACCGAATTACGAATTATCAGGAATTGCGATTTATCGGGGTACAAATTATCGGGATTTGACTGTATATCCTTTTATTATTTGTATTAAAAGATATTTTTAAACTTCATCCAAAATTTAAAGCTGTTTATATTTTTCTCTAATCTTATAAAAGTTTATAGTTCATTAAATCCAAAAACAAACACAGATGTTAATTAAAAAGTTTCTACCATTTTCTGTTTTTCCATCTTCTTGTCCATGTATAATTTAAGTCTTAATTAAAGTTTCCTTCCAAGAACATGAAAATGAGTTGAGGGCAACTCATCAATATTATTCCGTGTCGTAATAAGAAACATGCAAAAGATTTTAAAATGTCTTTTTTAGATATCGAAACTTTTAACGACTTATAGACCACAGAAAAGGTTGAAACCAAACCAACGTAGGGCAAACATTAGATTGGCATTAGAAAATTTAACTAAAATCTATAAATCTTTGGATATTTTTTACTTTTTTTTGGAAAAAAATTAAACTCCAAACTAAAAAATTAAACAAAAAAAGTCTTTGTCTTAAGGACAAAATTTTAGCAAAGACATCTGCTGCTGGTTGGAGACCTTTACAAAAACAAAAATGCATTTTTGTGGGGGTAAAGGCGAGGAAGCAAGGGGAAGTTTTAAAGAAACAAAATGTATATGAATTTTAAAAGTCTGTTTATATTGTGATAAAATCATAATCCCATTTACATACAAGCCAGCCAGCCAGCCAGCAGCAGGCGGCAGGAAAGAAAGAAACCTTAGTATGATAAAACTAGTTGAATTTCCCTTTTAAATTTTCTAACCTCCTTTTTCGAAACACTATTTATCTCTTACCACAAATCAGGAGTAAGGGTTTCCTTATATTGTGGTTTACCCACAATCATGGCCAAAAAGAAAACCCGGCCAATTTTAACTCATTTTAAGCAAAACGGGAAGACAACATTGTTTTCCTCCCATTCGATAAAATTATTATTTCGTTTTATTTGCAAATGATTTCAAATGGACTGTGTCTTTAGATGAGGTGCTGGAGATGATGATGACGGTGTTTATGGGTTTGTTTTGTATTTAAACTGAGGTCATAGAGCACTAAATCAAGTTGCAAAACTTACTTTCTTTTCCCTCTTCTGAAACTTAAACATTTGTTATGTCTTCCTTTAGTCGAAACTATAAGAAGCTTAAAATTTTAAACTTTTTTGTCAAAAAAAAGTTTTGAAGGAGTTACATTCATTTAGTGTTTTGTGTGTTGGTTAGAGGCCAGCAGGATGTAACACATGAGAATAAAAAAGGATTTCTTAGATAAGAAAAAGACGTTAAAGTTTTTCTACTCCTTCCCAACTATTAGAAAGTACCCTCATATACGTATTTGTGGGACAAAAACAAATTTTGCTTTGTATCCAAAGATGTTACAGTGTCTTGAGATAAAAGGTAACATTTCCTTTTGTTAGTTTGTAAGAGACAGCAAACAATGATTATTTAGACTTTTGCGGGCGTTTAAAGTGTACATGGGGAAAAAAATTTTAAATTCTTAAATCGTTTAAAAAAGTTATTTTAGACATCTTTTATGTATTTTCTTCTTGTATCCCTCGGTTGCTCCGTAAATGCACCAGCGCCAAACGGAAGGATCTTCCTTAAAAACCATTTACGGATGGCTAATCCCAGTAAAAAAAAATTGAGTTTTTCGAAGCATTTAAGAGAAAAAGCACATAATCGAGCGCTTCAATAAGAGAGCCCTAATACAGCAGTAAATGATAAAGAATAAAATATACAAAAAAGCTGCTATTTTAGTGCTGACAACGTAGAAGCTTTCAAAGCGAAAAAAAAATATTATGGTTTACGAAAATGATTAAAAATGGCATTTAAACAAGTAAAAGCAAAACATTAATGAATATGTTAATATAGTTAGCCATTTAAAAAGCTCTTTAAGAGTGCTTTGTTTGCATGTTTTAAAGAAGCGCTTATTGTCAGCAGAAAATAGTCCTCCAAAACGGGAACACCGCAAACAAAAATCAGGCATCCCATCAGCAGGTTTGAAGCGATTTGAGGTATGAATTCATACATACAACCTGCTCCTTTTGGAGCACATGTTTTGCTGGGAACTTGCTTTCAATATTTGTAGCCTATCTGTTTCTTTAAATTGGCAGACCCCCCAATTAGATATCCAACCAGAGTTTTTTATGGACCAACTAAGATCAGTTGTCCCCTATTGGTTAAGCACTTTAGAAATGCGTTCTAGATGTAACTTATACCCAAATCGCGAGGAGAGTATTTAGTTTTCTCCCGGACTTCTTAAGGATGTCCTTATGCGCTTTCACTTATTATTAAACACCAGTAGTCGAAAATAAGACGAATACTATTTAGCGTACGGTTCACACTCCCAGAAACGATATCTATTTTAGTGTTTGTGTATTAGTACAGAACCCTTAGTACCTTTCTATTTAACTATTTTCAAGAAAGTTACAAACATTATGAAGTGTTCTGTTATAAAAAAAGAACAATTGCAGTGATTCAGTAGACAGATATTAAATATTACTGCCTCAAAATCTCTCAAAATTTGTTTTTGTTTTACATGTAATTTGTGCGAATGAAAGCGTTCGAGTAACACTGTGAAATGGGCAGTTAATGTTTTTTAGTGTTTTTCTCACAAGTGTTGTTGTTATTGCTTCACAATTTGCACGACCAAAGGACAAATAGCCTGGGTGTGTATTTTATACATATTTTGTTTTTGTAGAAATTTTCTTTTTTGCAGAGAATTTGGTTGCTAAATCATACACAACGAAGCTTGTGATTTTTTTAACGACAAACCGAACGCAATGAAATGTTCTCATCTTCATCTTGACTATGATAAGTACATTATTTTTTATTGCATACGAACATTTCAAACAGAGAAACGTTTCTTTTAAGGCAATAACTGCACTTTTAGCGTTTGCGTTTTCCAGTTTTCTACCGTACCTAACACTAAAGAACAGTATATAATGTTTATTTTCGAACACTGCCAGAAACTCTTCTTAGTTGGACAGCTGGTAATGAAAAGGAAGAATCAGGATCCGACGGATTATGTGCTGATGTCCACACTCGCAGGCGTTAGTGCACGCAATGATTTCGCCTGGTTGGCACCAATGAATTTGAAGGGTATCCCTTAAAATTCTTAAGTATAATGTTTATGAGTTAATTTACGTCGAAATTGATTTTATTATCATTGAAAAGGAAATATGCCTTAAAATATTTAACTCTGCAACCACTCTGTTGTTATATAAAGTGAAATATGTTCAACATATCGCACACTTAATCATAAACAGGCACAACTCAAAATTCAAAAATGTTTAGGAGAAGGAAAAAACTGGCTTCAAACAGATGGTTGTAAGTTTTTAATCAAATTAAGTTTTACAAGTGTTAAAGAAGAAAAGTTAAAGAAGACATTGGCGCAAACGAAATTTTCTTGGTCGCTGTAGATGTAGAACTATACACATGTTCTGTAACTTTAGAGAGAACTTTTCGCATCGAAAAGATTTGAAATAAAATATTCCATCCTTTCTCGAAACGTGAGAAAAAACTGTGTCTGTAACTCATGTCGAAAACTATCAAAAGAGGTTACGTCGTTACGTTATATATGTGATAACATTGCACTCGAAGCTGATGTGACATTGCAAGCGTTGAGAACGCCAGTCGCACATATCGTTGACGGCGACCACAATTTACTAAAATTTAAAATTTTTCAACGAAGTTGGCGTAACCGTCGGCTATACCAAATAATGTGAGTGCCACTATAATGTTTGTTGTTTGCAAAAGAGCTTTGAAAAAAAAGGAAAATAATTAAACAATGAAAAAATGTACCAAGAACAAAATATTATTATTATTTTTATTATTCTTTGCATTTTTAATTGGTTTTTAGTGTTAAAAGTTTTTCTCACCCTATTTTTATTCGTGAGTTTATTTTATTTGACAGTTCAAAACAGGAACTTTTCTCACCAAAATGTTTAAGACACACTTTTTCTGTAAATTGGCGAGTAACTTCCTTACGTGACAGCTTTTACTCGCAAAAAAAAGTTACAGGCACAGTTTAGTGAGAAAAATAGCTGTTTGTTTCAATATATATTTTTGTTTCATTTCACACATTTAAATCGAAAAGTTTCTCGACTCGAGAGTTACAGTACAATAGGCACTGGTTAATAAAAAAAAACGATTTTGATAAATTTTTTTTCTAAAAGTTTGGCCATCGTTATGAGCTTTTCTTTTCTTTCGGGCAACATGTACATCGATTGTGCGCATGAAAATTACCATTTCTTTGAACTCAAAAAGAAATCAAGCCAATGACAGTGAGAGCGTTCTGCATCTACCAAAACAATTGGTAGTTAGACGGGTGAGGCAAAACTTTTCGACCAATATTTTCCAAATAGTTTTTACCTGTCCTTGAAGCATGAGGTATTAATGAAATTTACAGTTTGGTGCCTGGTCGCATGTTCCAGGCGTTTTTCTGCGAATGCTCTCTTCAAAGGAACCCATTCAGCAACACATAATAAATGAGACCCTTCTAATTCGTCCAAATAGTAAGCATTACCTTGGCAATGATTTTGATTATTGGCCGGGCTTTACATACAATTTCTTTTGGCTTGTTGTAATGCACTACTTTTCCATTGCTAAAACTGATTTCATGCAAAATTACTTCTTCTAATGGCGTTTAGGCAGCACTTCGGACATGCAAAATTGACTTTATGATCGCTTCAACTGATGTGGTATTCAATTTCTTTGCCTTTTGATAAATGCTGCTGACTAAAAATATTTTAAAATTGCTATTTGAGTAGCTCCAAATGATTTTGCAGGTCCTTATAGAGTTTGTCAACATATTTAATGGCTAATTCATCTTCTATGAAGATTTAAGAGTTGTTGCCTATTTGAGGTTTTCGATTTCGGCGCTCTGCTGTGTTCCATGTCCCAGGGTCCCAGGGTCCCAGGGTTCACTTTTTCCCGAAAGAAAACACAGGTCTTCGTGAAACGTTGCAAACCGTACTTTATTTAACAATACACGATAAACCGTACATTATTTAACAACACAAGATAAACCGTACATTACTTATCAATACAAATACAACACTAAACAGTAGTGCGACCGAGGTGTACAAGAGAACTGGGTGGCGTTGGGAGAACGAGTATAACTCTAGAATCTCCCACGTTCCCAGTGGCCCACGCTCTGACGGAGTATTACCCAGACAATCAGACGCGGAGGCCTCTTAGGCCACTTTAAGGCAATGCTAGGAGAATGAGTATAACCCAGAGTCTCTTTGCTAAATTTATTTAATTGAAGGAGTATTACACTCAAGCAATTAAATTGACTAGTCGGCGGCAACTCATACACACACATGCGTACGTATACCAGTGGTTCAATCACAGCTGTCGCCGTAGTTTCCTACTCGGCCACAGATGGCGTTATCTTTTCTTTTAAATCTAAATTATTACGTCAACAACAATGGTAACGAGATATGGCGTAATAGAGAATAATACAAAATATAAATATATAAAAATAACAAAAATGTTTCATATTTCAGGATGGAAACAATAATAACATTTCATGTGGGCAAAAGTGAATACAAATAATAATAATACTACCAATAAAAATAATAATAACATTTTTAAAACACTGTAATTAATAATAATTGATTTCAATAAAAAGATAAGAATGGAACGGGGAAATTTAAATAAAAGCCGACCAGGGCAAAGGATATACCTTCGTCTACTATTAGGGCCGGGATGGCATGGGGTCGTAGCAGTGTTGCCAAAACTTGGTGACCAAAAATGGCTAAATTTACGGCAAAAAATGGCTAAAAAATGGCTAAAAATGGGCTAAAAATAAAAACACATTAAAATTCAATAACAAAACGAAAATAATTAATTTAAAGTTGTTTACGATGAAATTGTGAGTTAAGATCAATTTGTTAAATAAGAATAAACGAAAATTAATATTAAAATAAATTAATATTAAAAAATTAAATCATCGAAAAATTCGATGTCGTTATTGTTCATTTCATAGGAATCACTCACTCATTAGTTTTAAATAATCATAAGTTTTAAATAATTTGAAGGTAAATCATAATCACGACAACATTTACCCAACCTTTTAAGTCCACATCTACAATAAAAACCAAGTAAGAAAGAATAGTCGGTTAAACCCGACTTTATGATACCCTACACCACATTAGAATCTTTGTACCAAGTTTTATCAAATAATCTCTAAATTGCGACCTGTTCTTTGCGCACAAGGTTTACATGGACAGCCATCCAGCCGGACAAACATCGTTTATTCGACTCAGAAAGTGATTCGGAGTCAATAGGTATACGTAAAGGTGGGCTAAGGACCAATATTTGAAGGTGTTACAGACATCAGCACAAACGCATAGTACCCTTTCCACTATTGTGGTGGTGGTATAAATATGTGGGGTATTCACAAGGTGTGCTATTATGTTATATTGTCATAATGTTCTAACATTTTACAATGGTTTAAAAATATTGTTGCTTTGTAAACAAAAAGTGTCTTAAATTAATAGAACGTTGCTTGCTATGTTTATTGTGCTGTCGTAATTAATCAGAAGAGACCAGAGCTGAGCGGCTGAGCCGTATCGCGTTAGTTCTTGTAGCCGTCGCCGTTGATGGAATAATTTTATCCGGTTAACATAAAAATTTGACTTGCGGCTAGCAATTTTGGCAAGAAATCACTTGCGGCGTCAAATAAGATCGGCTTATGACTCTGCTGTTTGGTAAACAAACAAAATAAAATTTATTTCTTATTTGCGTCTGCAAAATGGAAAATAGTCAGGTAAGATCCAATTTAATTTATTAATTTATGGAAAAGAATTAAAAAATATTATGATGATAGCTAATTATTTATTTTTTATATTTGTTTCAAATCAGCTGATTTAAATTCAAAATAGCATACTAAATTATGAGGGGTTGTTCACAACAGTCGTATTTTTTCATGTTATTATTTTAAGACATATGACACCTTGTGAATCCCCCAATTGTGTTGTTATGGTTAAAAATATTTAGCTAATTGATAAAATCGAATTAACGGTTGCTTAATGTAACCAATTTCTCAAATTACTTTTAACGAAGTTTACTTGGCTAAACACCCTCTCTACTTCAGCATTAGGCCATGGAAGTGAGAGCAACTTTATAGTCAATTCTGAAATATCTAAAACAATTTTGTTACCGCATGCATCCCTTTATTGAAATACTTGCAACCAGAAAGAAACAGCGATGTTTGTTCCCATATTTTGAAAGATGTTTCAGCGTCATAGTTTATAGCGATTTTCAACATTTGTAAAAGTTGTGATTTGAATTAAAGGAGTTTTACTTGTTAAAAATGTTTATTTTACTTTTATAAATAAAAATTATATTTTTTAAAAGAAAAACGGCAAAAAAATTTTATGGCTAAAAACATGTTGAAAAATGGCTAATGGCTAAACTCATTTTTTAATGGCTAAACAGGGTGAAAAATGGCTAAATCTAGCCACTAAATGGCTAAATTGGCAACACTGGGTCGTAGTATAGACTAGGGTGTGTGACACAAATCGAGGGCTCCGACTTTTGCTCGTCATACAACATAATGTTTACACAGTGCAAGATTGTTGAAGTCTTCGAATGCAAACTCCTTCTCGTGTGGAACCTCATGAACACAGTGCAACATTTTCGAAGTCATCGAGTGCAAACTCCTTCTCGTATGGAATCTCATAACGAACTGATCATGTATATTTTAGCTTAAACTTGATTTCTCCGAAGAATACGCAATTTTACTTACGAATATATCGTGGAAAAAAATTGGAATTATGATTTTCTGTATTCGGCGCAATTTTAATTGTAGACTAGAAGAACAAAGTGTTAAACAAACTTACCCGAGAAATTGCCTAAATGTCTTGAAATTGCCAAACTGTGGTAAATACAATTAATAAGTACTATAGAAAAATGATTCCTTAAACGAGAATAAGCCTTGATCTCATGTGTTGCACTGTGCTATAAATTTTTTTCATACAATTAAGGTTTTCTTTAACAATTCTTGAATAAATTATTTAATAACCGATCTTGATTTTTTTGAAGAGATATGTACAAAACTATTATTTTAGCATTTCTGTGGAGAAACTAATACCCAATTTAAAAACATTTTCTCACAGTGCACCTTACAAATATCTATTTATGTGTTAAAGTCTACATTTATTGTTACATCTCTCTCGAAAAACGGATGTTTGACTACATTGTTACAGCTGGCAAAACAAATGAGATTTAATGCTTTCAGGATGAATGCTCATTTTGTCTGCTGAACAAAAGTATTCGGTCCGAACTTACACACATTTACTTCCCGACAAACTACTTTAAACACGAGCACAATAGAAACAACAAGCAAGAGGCATATTTTCAATAAAAAAGGGTTACATTTATGGCTAAGCGATAACAAACACACACACACACACTCAACTTAAAATACATGGTAGGAAGGAAGAAGGGGTATGTGTAAATCTCTTACACATTTACAAACTTTTACACGAACATAAATTTTCTTAACTGCCACATTAAAACAACAACATTTTTTGGTTGAGACCATTCACGCGATTTCCAAAGAAAAACTACAATATTTTCCCTTTAACTTGCTGTTGTTGTTGGGATTTTAATGGAACATGGAAAGAACCCACTAATCTGTAACTAATTTGTTTTGAAAGTTTAATTAAGATGTTGTCGCTTGCATACGAAGAAAAATTTTATTCAAATTTAGAATTTTTAATTTTCTGAATAAGAAAGGTCTTGTAAATTAATTATTATTTACAGTACAAATTATTTTCATAAATTATAAACAATGTTATGGTTTAAAAAAGAAATCATATTAAAGACTTGAGCAAAATTTTATTCTGTTTATTACTAGAAACAATTGTTTTCGCGGTTATTAAATTGCAAATTAGAAAATCTAATAAAAAGTGGCACAAGTGTTATTGTAAAATTTTGTGTTTATTATATTTGTTTAATGGTTTACATACACCTGAAGATGGTTAGCGATGCTAACAGAAATATTGGAAACATAATAAAAATGTAAAAATCAAAAATATCACGAATTTTTATTATTTATTTTATTTATTTACGTTGACCTGCCTGCAGCCAAACAAAAACAAATAATAATTAAGATTAAATATTTGAAACAAAAAATAGAGGAAAACTTTTATTTTTAATGTTATTTATTCTTGTTTGAAATCCAACTCTTTTTTTTATCTCATATCAGATTAAATGCAATAGTAATTTTTATAGGATTTTCACACAACATTTCAAGCAAAAAATGGCAAGACTTTTTAAAGTAGAGATTCCAAGCTTATTGCCTTTTTCAAACATTAAAAATCATAGACGTCTACAAGAACAGTGACAGTCATATGACTGGCATTGCTGATAGAAATATCCATCATCGCGTTGAACAAAGTTTATTTTTGTAAAAGAAGATTCCTTTTTAACGCAAAAAGTTTTAATAACAAATTATAATTTTTAAATTGCAATGAAACTAAAGCTTCGTACAGACGGTGGTCAGATCTTACAATGTTGTCATTAAAATTGCCTTAAAATGTCTTGCAACTGTGTGAACATTGTAAGCTCATTTTCATTTTGCAGACGTGTAAAATTAATGCGTCTGAGAATGGAACCATTTTTAAAAATTACAACATTGTAAGATCTGACCATCGTCTGTACGAAGCTTTAGACATGTAAATAATACCCTTTTAAAAATTGATTTTTTTCCTAGCAAAAAGTACCCTTGTAAAAAGCAATAAATTCTTTTTATAAAAAATAAATTTTACATTAGGGTGTCTTTTAAGCAAAAAATGCCTTTTTAAGAAAAATTTATTATATGTTAAAAAAGTATTTTTTAACATAAATTGTTATAATAAAAATATAAAAAAAGTAAAAACCAAAAGTGTCAATTTAATAATTATTTTAGTATGTACAAGCTTTTTCCCGTCGCTATGTTAACGTAAAAATTAGATTAAAATTTAAAGAAAAGCGTTTGTCCTATAAAAAATTTTATGTAGTTTTCTACATCTATTAAAATGAATTTTAATAAATACCATTATTGGAACTATTTTGTTTACTAACACATTCAACTATCATTCAGCTTTCCATATTTAAAGCAAGGGGTCGCTTTATATGCATATAACGGCAAATGGACCATATATAATCTGTATACCAAATTTATCAAAAAGAGAAAAAGTACCAAAAGTACCATTCTTCCGTTTTTGCATCATTAAAAGTACCATATATTCATTTGTTATCTTCTTATAGAATTTTTTGAAAAGAGAAAAAGTACCATAGGTTTAAGAGTGCCATGAGTACCAGTTTTTCTTTATTTTAGGTCCCCAGAAAGTACACTGTATGTTAATATATAGGCTTTAATTTGTATGTACATATATCAAATTTATCTAAAAGCGAACCAATTTTTACCCCTTAAAAAGTACCAATTTTATCCCTAAAAAAGTATCCCATATCTCAATCCTGACAATATGTAATCTGCAAACTAAATTTGTCAAAAATAGGAAAGCACCAAAGTACCAAATTTTTCCCAATTTGCCTCTTTAAAAGTACACTATATTTGAATCTGGGCTATTTCCACTAGCACTTAAAATCCAATTATCCAAACATACAAACTTTCAAATTTAAAATATTAGCAGGATTAATAAATAATACGTTTTTACGATTGAAGCACAGCCGCGAGTAACGTTGTTAGTGATTAAATAATTATTTTTCAGGAAAGCAAAAAAACGTTTTCAAAGGCCAGGATTACTTATTTTTAATTTTTTTTTTAGATTGTCAAAATAAATGAAAATAAAAACTTGTATTCTTTGGGAAAAAACGTTACATATCCACAATCGCATCCGAATCAACCCAGAACTTTTTTTTTCGATTTTTTCAGAAATATTTAATAGGGCGGATATATAGGTCCTCTGGATTACAAAGGTGCAATTTTTTTTCTCCTCGCTGTTTTGTATCTCGAGATATAGGGTCACTTTGGGTACGATTAAGAATAATTGTGTTCGTTAAAACAAGAAAAAATAAAGCAACATTTTTTATACATTTTATTATTTATTTATATGTCAAATTGGGTAGATAATTAATAAAGCATTTGACGCAGACCCCAACATCGCATTTTGAGCATTCAGTGCGTCCAACAGAAGTACAGTTGCCGGCTGCACAACGTCTTCTTTTTGCACACGGGCGAACCAGGTGATCTTTTCTATCATAGCGCAAAGTTTCTTGTGAAGATTCCCGGATATTTCTTTTGCGAGGGCCAAGAGATTTTGGATTTTCTCCAAAAAGTTTGCAGTAATAAAGAGCAATCTGTCGTCTACACTGTAGTTGTGGCATATCAAGATTAGCCGAGCGGTGTAGTTGCCATGCGTTTTGTAGCGAAACATCAACCAGCCATGTGAATATGCTGCTCCACCACTTTGTACAATTCTGTACATGTTGACGTTCTGATCCATTCGGTCTACACCACCCATAAAGTTATTATATTCTTTAACTACGCATGGTTGTTCAACATTAATTTTTTGCTTTTGTTCTCTACAATACCGTTGAACATTCCAAATAGGACTTCTTTCATATACACTCGATGCTATATTTACAACAGCGTTGTCATTACACTTTGTTAACACAATACCGGTCTCCTTCACTTTAATGGATTCTACATAGCCTCGTGCTTTCTTCTGTATATTTTTTTTGTCTGCAATGCGGCAATTTTTGGGTATACGATTTTCACGGTTTGTTCCTGTTGCAGTGTTTCCATGGCTTTTTAAATAATGTAGTACAGGAAATCCGGTAAACAAATTGTCAAAAAAAAAAACGAAAAAGGCATGCTTTGAACCTCCGGAGAGAAATCGTCGATCATATTTATAAGAGGTACGGTGCATTTGCCAAATCTTTCCTCAAAGATGGACTTTGACCGAGGATTTTTTCCTTGGTAAATTTCAAAATTTACCAGATACCCAGAAGTCGTACACAATGGCCACACTTTAAATCTAAAGCGTAATGGTTTTCCTTTAATAAAGTGTTTGCAGCCATGGCGTCCAAAGTATGATGACATTCTTTCGTCATACGATAAATGTTGCACTGGATGGAAATTTTTCAGCATATTTGCTTTCAAGTGATCTGTTAAGGGCCGAAGCTTCCACATTTTATCACCATCGTCAACTTTCTTACCACTATCTTCAAAATGCAGAAATTGCGATATCTGCTGAACCCTGTTTCTTCGCATAGCCGAATATATCAACTCGTTTCTCATGTCTTCATCTGCACCCCAGAATGATCTATAACTTGTGCGACCATCGTAGCCACTCACTATCAAAATACCAATAAACGTTTTAAGTTCTGCCGTAGTTATATTTGGAACATTCTTTCCAAGAAAGACTGCGTATTTATGAGATTCGATGATAATGTGATCCAACAATTGCGGATCAAAAACGTTTCAAACTGTTCGTAAGGCAATCTTCAAAACTTGGGGACGGAAATATTGGAGGCATGGCAATTGAAGAATCTTTAACCCACGTAAATGAAGCGTTCTTATTCGCTAGTGGAATTTCCAGTTCTAATATGGTTGGTTTAACCTTTTGCAAACTATTTAACACTAAAGCAGCTGCTGATGTCGATGGCTCAGTCGATAAATTTAAATCCAAAACGGTGCGGGAAGTTTCCAAGGTAATTTTCTGAGTTTCTGAGCATTAAATCATCTTCGTAGTCACTAACTTCCAGGCCATCAAGCGTATCAATGCGTCTGCCGTTGTTCATAACCAGTTCACAAGATGATTTTAGTTGGCCAACAGAAATGTCAACTGGCATTCCAACATCATCCTCATCAGCATCATCCGTACCACTAAGTACGCCACTTTCAACTTCAGGTGGTAGTATATATAAGCAACAGGCTCGTTTTCATCTTCATCACACAATTCATTTATGAAATCTATGGCTTCTTCTGTACTTAGCGCCCAAAAAATAATAATAAATGTACTTGGACTTCAAGAAAAATTCTTGACAAAAGTACGAAAAAACAGAAATAAGGAAAAAACATGTAAAATCAATTAAAATGGATAATCATTCAGGAAAGCAAATTTCGATCTACCAAATGTTAAAATACAATTTGGTTTAAGGATTGATGTTTGACTATTGACGTCAGCAGTCGTCGATGGCTGCGAGTGTAAGACGGCAAATTCAAATGAGGAGATTGAGTGGTTGCAATCGAAACATGTCATGGTAACCTGTCGGCCGGGGTTCGAGCCCCAGCCACGTCAAGAATGAAAGATTATCAATAACAATTTTAATTAATTTTCATGTTGTAAAAATTCCTTTCTTCATAAAAAATAATTTAATGAAAAATTAAATTTCATGAACTTAAGCCTAAATAAAAATATTTAAAATTTGGATTAAAAACCATAAATAGTTCAACAAAATAACCACAATACTAATTATTGATAAAGTATTTTTTGAAATCTTACCCAGCGTGACCATACGGTCACAATGATAAAAACTGTTCAAACTAACATGCAAAATGTTTGAAAACTTACAAATCACATTTTTCAATCATTAGTGTAATTCATTGGCAAACAAAATATATTTGTTTTTAACCAAGAATCCCTTATTTCATAAAAATTATTGCTTACTTACTTTTTGTAGTAATGCGTTTTCACGTTTTTTTATATTTTTTTTTACACTAAGTTTTAACATCCAATTGCTCTAACAATAATACTCTTAATGATGGAAAAATTTATTCTGCAGCAGAACACATATTTTATGAAGCGAATAAGCTTAATTTTATTAAAATCAGGGAATCACACGAATTTATAGATTTTTTTTGCTATGCCTATTATGTGTGTGACCATATGGTTACGTTGGGTTGATTCGGGTTAAAACATTTTTCGACTACGCTTTTAAAACGTTATTCCACGTTATGATTTTTTTAGTAACTTACAACGTTCTTTAACTTGCTGACTCTTTGTATTGCATTTTAAAGAGGTTAAGGTGCATAATTTTTGATGATATGATGCTTAAACAATGTAAGAGAGTAATGTTAACGATAATTTGCAAAAAACTGATTTCGCAAAAAGTGAATTTTGCAACGTTATTCGCGGCTGTAATTCAATTATTAAAATTTAATTAAAAACAAGTTAAAGTGCTATATTCGGCTGTGCCGAATCTTTGATACCCTCCACCGACAGTTCGAATGATTAAGGAGTAATATCTGTATGATGTTATTATTATCTTAAACTGTGACGATTTGTTATTAATTATGGTTTTAGGCGACTAAACTGTTTTCCGGTAGTAGGGTTTATATGGGGCCTAGGCTAAATTATGGACCGATCATCACTAAATTTCACAGCGTCATTTCTAGTCCTTTAAAACTGTGAAGTACCAATTTCTGTTATGCTAGCATTATTAATTATGGTTTTAGGTGTACTAAACTGTTTTCCGGGAGTAGGGTTTCTATGGGGTCTAGGGTAAATTATGTACCGATCTTCACGAAATTTCACAGTGTCATTTGTAGTCCTATAAAACTGTGACGTACCAAATTTTGTTACGCTAGCGTTATTTTTTAAGGTTTAAGGCGTACTAAACTGTTTCCGGGAGTATTGTTTATATGGGGCTTAGGGTAAATTATGGAGGGATCATCACGAAATTTAACAGCGTGATTTCCAGTCAAATAAAACTAATTTTTGCGAAATCTTATTTGATTCCGTGCCTTGTTCCAGCATTTATGTTATTTTTTGTAACAAAACTATAAATTTTTTTAGGTGGTGGTTCCACATTCTGATTCATAGCTCTAGTCCTACTGAACCGATTTTACTGGATTTCAATCCCAAACTGCTTAGGATAACTACAAGCAATTTGGCACCAAGTTTGTTCATTTCTTTTGAGTTGTTCGAAAGTGAGCGTGTTTTCAACAGACGGACAGACGGACGGACATGGCTAAATCGAATTAGAATTACTCAAGGTCCCAGAATATATATACTTTATGGGGCCTGAGATGAATAATAAAAAAGTTTCACACGGAATGACAAACTTAATATACCCTCTTCACAACTAATTGTGGTGGAGGGTATAATAGCCCTTTAACTGAACTATTATTTTAACACCTCTTTGCATAAGTTACTTCTTTTTTAACAAATTTTAAAATATTTAAATAAAAAAAAATATATTTTGCTTAAGAGCAAAAAAAAAAAAAATACTTAACAAGTACATTTTACTATCGTGCATGTAACGTACTTTTCGAACCTTTTGTTAAAAGTACCTTAAAGGTAGCTTTAACAAATATATTCCAAAAAGGTTATGTTTACAACAAAAAAAAAACTTATTAACAAAAATAAACCTTTTTACAAAAAAGTATAATATACATATAAGTACATAATCAAAAGTACGTTTTTACAAAAAATATCTCTTTTCAAAAAGTAAATGTTTACAAAAATATTCCTTTTTACAAAAATTTACCATTTACAAAAATTCAACTTTGTACAAAAAAGTACCTTTTATCAATCAAAAAAAAAAACCCCCTGTCTACAAGACGTTATCCATTTCCAAAAAAATACCTTTGCATATGTATATGCAAAACTTATGTTTTTACAAAAAGGGCCTGTTTACAAAAAAGTAACTTTTTACAATAATGTGCCTTTTGGCAAAAAAATACTTTTACAAAATACATACGGCCATGTTTTATAAAGTGGATTTAAAATCGAAGATACTTCAAAAACCAAACTGTCAAGAAAGTTTATAAAACTATTCCTTTTTAAATGCTTCGTTCTTTAAGAACCAATTATCTTTACAAGAACAACACTAAGGAACAGGAAAAATTTCAGTCATTTTGTTAATAATTAAAATCAAAATATCATTATATTTCAATTGCACTTTATTTCGATTTCTAGAACATGTGCTATAGTACCTTTTTACAAAAAGTACACTTTTACGAAAAGTAATTACCTGTTTATCTTTTTTACAAAAAAATACCTTTTATAAAAAAGTACTTTTTTAATAATGTATCTAACAAAAAAAGTGCCTTTAAAAAAGGTATCTTCATTCCAAAATTAATGAGGGAGGAAGAAAATAAAGTTATAAAGTACATTTTTTTAAGTTGTATGACCAAAATTTAAAAAAAGGGAATAAGAACCCTTGTTGGAAACATTTCATTAGAAACCGATCGAAATTACAATACAATTCGCTATCAACTGTCATAATTTGGCTCCTGTTTTGAAAAAAGTTTGTTTTCTTCTGTTTATAACTATTCTCTATAGTTGGAATTGTTGCAACATTGATAGTGTTGTCTAACAAAATAATGTGTGTTTGTTTGTTATACGTTCGTTTATTGTTGATTTAGTTAAATGAGGAAATAATGCAATGGGAAGGAAAGTTCCTGCAAACGAAAGGAAGTCGTGGCGTAAGTGTTAAAAGAATGGCAATTGAAAAGCAACACATATTTAAAATGAAACCAACCAACAAACTCGTGATTGAATTAAGTATTTATAGTTTGTTTACACTTGGCATAACTCACAAATTGTGTAAAGAATGGAAAGTTGGAATGAAGTTTAACAGAAATTCAAAAGAGAAGTCTGAAATATTTTTCATAATTAAAAGAAAAGCAAATCTTTTTGCAAAAATAACACTCATGTGTGTTTGCTGGTAAATGTAAATGATAACATTTGATATCCTTTTTATTTCCTGTTTCGGTGTAGGTTTTTTGTAATAAATTTCCGGAAAATAAAACAATAAACAAACATGCACACAAACTTAAATTTCATGCCTTGATAAGCATTTAAAAGGGATCTTTTTTTTTTATGTAGTTCTTTTTAGTTATTGTCTCAGGCTCCAACAAATTTTAATAATTAAAATTTATAAATTTGTAAGCTTAAACAATTTAAATAAAATATACATTTATTTTGGTTTTTTTCTATTTTGTAAAGATTAAAAAAGTGATTTGTTGTTAAAACGTTGTCGTCTAAAACAATTACGAAATCATTAAAAATCAAATCAACATAAAAAGTCTTTAAGCCATATTTTTGGAACATTACACGTCCATGTCCACGTACGGTTACTTGGTTTATTTTAAAGATACGGAAGGACTTTTACACAGGATAACACATGATGTTTATATGTAAATTGTTTGTATGTTTGTATGGGTGCGCATGTGGTAGATTGCAAAGTGTCCAGGAATTTTTTTGTTTGTTCATTCAACTAAGCCCGTCGTTTATAAGCCTTTAGCCATTTAGTTAAATAAGTATGGAAAAAATAAAAAAAATATTTACATTTTACACAATTTCCAGATATTTTAGGTAATTTAGTGAAAATTTTTAAGTAAATACGATTTTTGCACAAAAAATCTCTATGAAATAGAACCTTTAGCAAGAGTACTTTTTTAACAATGTATATTTTTAAGAAAAACAAGTTAGAGTGCTATATTCGGCTGTGCCGAATCTTTGATACCCTCCACCGACAGTTCGAATGTTTAAGGAGTAATATTTGTATGATGTTATTATTATCTTAAGCTGTGACGATTTGTTATTAATTATGGTTTTAGGCGTACTAAACTGTTTTCCGGGAGTGGGGTTTATATGGGGCCTAGGGCAAATTATGGACCGATCCTCACGAAATTTCACAGCGTCATTTCTAGTCCTTTAAAACTGTGACGTACCAAAGCTACTTTTATAGCAACTTTAACTTTCAATTAAAAATGGGCGGGGTAGACAGAGGAGGAGCAGTATCCCTCATAGGTAGAGATATTAATAAGAGCCGCTGCAAGCAATTTGTTGAACTTTTGGTAGTAGGATCTTTTGACCCCCAAAATTGAAATACAATAGCAGCGGAGGAAGTGTTACCCCCATAGGACGCCAATGTTTAATATCGGATATCTTAAAAACTGTTATAGTGAGAAAATTCAAACTTTGTAGAAGTCACTCTTATGGTATACTTCACTTTTGAAAATAAAAATAAAGCGGGTAGGCGCAGGGGAAAATGCCTTCCAGAGGATGCATATATTAAACATCTCTCAACCGATTAAGCTAGTTACTTATTAAAATTAATCGAAGGCGCACAAAACGTCAAAATAAAAGTAGGATTAAAGCAGTGTTTAAACAAAAACAGACGTTATTTAGCGTACTTTCCACATACCAAGCAACGTTATCTATCTTTTTAGTGTTTGTGCATACGAACACAAACCTTAATGCTGTTCGTAACTTGTTTTAAGAAAGAGCCGAACATTATATTGTGTTCTGTTCTTCGTTAAAAAACAGAACAATTTTAGTGGTACTGTAGACAAACATTATATTTTAATGTTCTATAGTGTTTCTTTTTATACATTAATAAAGAAATGAACAAACAAAAATTTTTTGCAACGACCGCAGCACGAACAGCTTATGTGTGTATATTGCGCACATGTTTTGTTGGAGAAAAATTTTTTTGCTGGCTTTTTGTTAGTAGTGTATTTTGTTTTTGTAAATTTTTTTTGCTTTTTTACCACCCAAAGCACACCGAAAGAACGGCTTAAAAAACAGAACATTATTAAATGTTCTCATCTTTTTGTTGAGTTGGATAAGTAGAGTATTATTTTTGTGTTCGAAGATCACAAACAAAAAAACGTTATTTTTTAATGATTTACTACACAGACACTATTAGCGCTTGTGTTTTCCACAAATATACCTAACACTAAGCAACGATATTTAGTAAACGCGACTAGATGGAATGAGAAACAACACCCTACGGTAATATATATCGTTAGATCTAAGGCTTAGAATCACTTAAAGACAGAATAGAAAGAAAGAAATTAAGATGGCTCAGACATGTTTCCAGAATGTCGGATGGACGCTTGACAAAACAGGTGTTTGAAAAACCTCTACACTGAAAGGTAAACAGAGGTCTGCAATAACTAAAGTAAGTTTTACTGTTATTTTTGCAATATAAGTGCTTTTCAAAAACTGTAACTTGTAACAAAAATAATTTAAAAAAACTTTTTAACAAAACGTATTATTTTTTATAAAAAGTGATACATAATTGGGGGATTCGCAAGTAGTCATAACGTCATATGGCGTAAAATAATAACACAAAAAAATATGAATGCTGTGAGCAGCCCCTCAAAATTGAGTGTGTTTTTTCTAATTTTAGTCAGCTGATAAAAAAAAAACAAAGTATTCGATGTCAGAATTGCAATTAAAAGTAAAAAACTAAAATAATAATAATAAAAAATACATATTGACGTTGTAATGGCTGGGTCAAGTAAGTAAAAACAATTTATGAAACCATATTTTTTAACAAAAAAAACAAAACTTTTAACATAAATGTAAGTTTATAAAAAAGTATAGTACCTTTTTACAAAAAAAGACATATTCTTGCAAAAAAGATCTTTTAAGAAAAATTCAATTTTACTAAAAAGTATCGGTTTACAAAAAAACGTATTTTGCAAAAAATTTACAAAAAAGGACCTTTTTACAAAAAAAGACATTTAAACGAAAAGTATAATTTTCTTAAAATGTATTTGTTTACAAAAAAGTACTTTTTTAAAATGTACCTTCTTATAAAAAAGTACTTTTTTTGCAAAAAAGATCTTTTAAAAAAATACCATTTTACTAAAAAGTATCGGTTTACAAAAAAACTTATTTTGCAAAAAAATACTCTTAAAAAAAACTTTATAAAAAGAAGTACCTTTTACAAAAAAACGATATTTTTACAAAAGAATTTCTTTTTATGGAAATAGTATACGTTTTTTGTACAACGTTTCAACATTCCTAAAAACCAGAATATTTAACTTAAAAATATTTACCAGAAAAGTATTTGTGTATATAAATTGTGAAAATCTCTAAAACAACAAGAAAAAAGTGTCACTCGTTTAAAGTTATTGCTACACACACTAAACAACAACAAATTCTCGAACATGGACGCAACAACCAACCGACATCATTCACTGACTGACCACTTGCTCGGCGAACAACAGCGGAGGCAGCCAACGTTGCATCAAAAAAAAAAAAAAACGAAAAAAGGCCAAAACGATTTAAAGTTAATCCCTCTTGGGCATTTTGTAGCTATTTCACATCTCTTTTTATACAATTTTTAAACTCAAGAATACAAGGAATCACATATCACATCTTCTGCTTCCATCACTATGAGTTGAGGAGAACAGTTTCAGTTTTTATTTATTTTTGTAATTCCTTTTTTTTTATTTGTGGCAGAGTCAGTAGTTAAACGCGAGCAACATGTTTGTTGTATGGGAATGGTTGGATACAGAGTCTGTTCTACGATGCGATGTCGTTGTATGACAGCATGCAAATTTAATAAGTTGTTTGTTTTATTTGAGTTGAAACATAAAATACATTTCCTGTCGTCTAGTCGAATTCGTATACGTTGGCAAAAAAAAAAAAAAAAATTTGCTTATTTGTTTTTTGACATGTTGATGCAAACAACGAGTTTTTGAGAGAAAGAAGGCCTTACGATTTTTTCAACTTCATACAGAATTTCTTGGTTATGGGTCCTTCTAAAACTAGTAAGATTGAGACTGATTTTCGAAGCTTCCAAAATACGGACACGTTTTAAAAAAAAATTAGGTTCAACCGTTAAATTACTCTTGAATTTCGCAATTCTTGTCGTTTTTTTTTTTTTTTTCTTGTAATCACGAAAAGCAAAATTAGTCAATAATTGAGAACACTGAAGGAACTGATTATCCTGACATCAAATCCCAACAAACCCAAATTCTCATAATTTCAGGACATGCATACAGATACTGTTTACCAGGGCTGGAAAATGGGTTTTATAGTTTTGTACCAACTATGAAATCAAAATGTACTTTCAAACATCCAGAAAAGATATCTATATACATATAAGTGTTTGTGTATTAGTACACAAACCTTTATACCGTTCAAAACTTTGTTCACGAAAACAACAAACATTATGTAGTGTTCTGTTTTTCGTTATAAACAGTACAATTGATGCAAATAAAAAATTTGAGCAACGCTTTTTATTAAACTTAAAAGAAAAATCAATCCATACGTATTCAAAAACATATTAAAGTACGGAGAGTACGGATTTTCTTGAATCAAGTATAGAAAGATTGATTAAAATACGGATTATTCAAGTGCGAAATACTTAACTTATCGGTATTTAATCCCGAATTCGTTCTTGAAATAATCCGAAACTAATATTGATTTAAGTAAAACTAAGATTGATTCAATCTCAAAACGCGCATGAATTAAGAATCATACAGTTGATTTAATCCCGAATTCGTACTTGAAATAAACCAAAAGTGAAATTAGAAGGAGAATTTTATTATGATTGATTTACTTATAATCTATATATGTGACGCGCAAAATAGAAAGGGACCTAAGGGTTTTGCCATTTTAAAGATTTAAATACGTGTATCTTTGGTGGACCATCACTGGGCGTGTTGGTATTGGTCTCATTTGAAAGCGACACATCTCAACCATGTTGGTCAACCTTGAAAATGCGCGTAGGTCGTCCCTACCTCTTGTTTTGTGTAGTTGGTTTTTACTGTTCCCTTTACCTTACTGGTCCCTTTTGCTATGCGCTGTCACATATATAGAAACGTTTGTGCCGTGTATGTGCTCCTAAAAGAACCGCTGGACCGATTGACACCAAACTTGGACAATAAATTAGTTAAGTCTGGAGCCAGTTATATTTATATTTTGTTAATTTATGATACGATTTGGATGAAATTTACAAAATACCCATATTTATTAAGCAAAAAAAAGTTTTCTGATAAAATTTTGACCCGGTAGATAGCGCTGGGGTCAAGTTATTAAAAAAATTCTCCAGTATTTTAATTTTTCATTTTTATTTGGAAAATCCCGAACAGCGCCGGGATCAAAGTTCTCAATTTTACCTTTGAAAATAATGTGTTTTCGTCTTGTTTTGTTGTTTTTGTTGTTTCTACACACAACATGCAAATCGTTTTTCTACTACTTGTGTGGTGTTGTTGTAGTGTCTGCAACAACCTTTGATAAGTAAAATGAGATTAAAATGCTCACTTTTCTGTATTGAGTTAGACTGGCACAGTATTTTTATAGTGTACGAAGATCACAAATAGAAAAAATTTTTTTTAAGGTACCCTGCAAATAATAGGACCAGTCCAAACACGCGTGTAAAATGTTGCCCACAAGGGACTAGGACCTTTGGACTGGTCCAAACATATGGAAAACACATGGTCTATTTAATATTAGGATGTCCTAGGGCAGGACCATGTTACCCAGATTTGGATTACAAAGGAGTAGTTTTTAAACTACTCAATGGTATAATCAAGAGGATTAGTTTAGTCGTTTAAAAAGGAAAGCATGTCGGTAAAAAACGAAGACATGTAGTCTCACTACAAACACTTTTTAACAATGACATGGTTTTTGCTTGCATTATATCGGACCAGTCCATGGAGTAGTCGATTTTATCAAAATGGATCAGGTAGTCGATTTTATCAAAATGGATCAGGTAGTCCAATAGTATTTGCAGGGTATTTACTACACAAACACTATAAGCGATTGTGATTTCCATATTTCTACCGTACAGAACTCTTAAGTACAGCATATAATGTTTAATTTTAAACTCTTTATGTTGGCATATAGTGAAACTTGGGGATTTTTATATTATACGAAGAAAGCCGCAATAGTACAACGGCACCAACAAGGTCCAAAATGTAACAAAAGAAAAAATTCCAATTGCACCATGATTTCCATCTGTGCTGTTTACTAGTAGTCAAAATAGTTGTTGCTAAAAAGTTTTCCATTTTATTTCAGTTCTTTTTTTTTTTGTTCTTTACCGCATTTATAATCCAATAATAAATGGAATATTTCCGACCTCGGGCATTAAATTAAATGTTGTTATCAGTTGAGTTGCAGAATATTATCAATTGTATGAAAATTCAAACAAAATATTTAAAATTACCAAAAAAAAAAAAAAAAAACAACAGAAAAAAGGATTCATGGTCTTACTTGTTAGCCAGCCAGGCTATTCCTTTTTATGAACATGATAGGCTTTGAAGGGATATGTGTAAGTGTATGTTAGTCTGTGTGATTTGAATAAATTGTAGAAAGGAGTAGTGTTTCAATTAAATTTGAATTATGAGCTCACGTTGACTTTTTGTGTTACATAAATTTTTTGGGGAATTTTAAACTGAAAAAGGAGTTACATGCAACACAAATACATTTCAGAACTTGTTTAAATGTATGTGTGAATATTTTGGAGATAAGCAAATAAATGGGCAAAAAAGGCAATTAAATGGTTAACTGGATTGTTAAACTGTAATAAAAAAACTGAAGATAAAAAATAAGTTTAACTAATGTTTTCGAGAAAACGAGGTGGTACACTTTGGACAATAAGTACTTTTTTGCTAAAATTTTAATTTTTTTTTAATGTTTATTATAGAAAAGTACTTTTATGCAAAAATAAAAATTTTGAAGGTAACTAGTAATCTGTGTTGTAAAACGGTTTTAAACAACTTAAAATAAAGTAAGAAACAATTTTATTATTAAAACATTTTTTATAAAAACAAAGAAAACTGTCACTTTATATAAAAAAACAATTGTTTTTGCTAAAAAGGTACTTTTTTATTTAATCTAAGAAAAATATCACGTTTTTAAAAAGGTGTTTTTGTAAATAGGTATTTCTCAATGTAAATTTTTCGAATAAAGATTCTTTATTATGTGAAAATACTTTGAAAGTACTTTTTTTGCAAAAAATAACTGCCTGGCCCACGATGTCTTAAAAATGTTGAGACACTAGTGGCGGCAATGTGAAGTGGTTATAGTGCTTGCATACAAAGCATGCACCCCAGATTAGATCTCTGGCAGAGGATGAAAAATGTTCATCATGGTTTTCGAGTTCTAAAAAACTAAGTGGTTTCAACAACAAGTTCCTTCAAAAACTTACTTGTTGTTAAGAAGTTACATTTTGTTAAATAGGTACTTTTTGCTAAAAAGATTATGTTTGTTAAAAAGGTACTTTTCGTTAAAAAGGTACTTTTTGTTAATAAGGTACTTTTTGTTAAAAAGGTACTTTTTGCTAAAAAGATACTTTTTGTTAAAAACGTATATTTTTTATAAAAAGATACTTTTGGCTAAAAATGTACTTCTTGTTTAAATGGTACTCTGTATAAAAATGTAGTTTTTGTGAAAAATTTACTTTTTGGTCAAAAGGTACTTTTTGTTTATAAGGTACTTATTGTTAAAAAGGTACTTTTTGTTAAAATTTACTTTTTGTTAGAAAGGTACTTCTTGTTAAAAATTTACTTTTTGTTAGAAAGGTACTTTTTGTTAAAAAGGTACTTTTTGTTAAAAAGGTACTTTTTGTTAAAAAGGTACTTTTTGTCAAAAAGGTACTTTTTGTTAAAAAGGTACTTTTTGTTAAAAAGGTACTTTTTGTTAAAAAGGTACTTTTTGTTAAAAAGGTACTTTTTGTTAAAAAGGTACTTTTTTTTTAAAAAGGTACTTTTTGTTAAAAAGGTACTTTTTGTTAAAAAGGTACTTTTTGTTAAAAAGGTACTTTTTGTTAAAAAGGTACTTTTTGTTAAAAAGATGTTTTTGGTTAAAAATGTACTTTTTGTTAAAATGGTACTCTGTATAAAAATGTACTTATTGGTAAAAATTTACTTTTTGTTAAAAAGGTACTTTTTGGTCAAAAGGTACTTTTTGTTAATAGGTACTTATTGTTAAAAAGTTACTTTTTGTTAAAATTTACTTTTTGTTAGAAAGGTACTTCTTGTTAAAAATTTACTTTTTGTTAGAAAGGTACTTTTTGTTAAAAAGGTACTTTTTGTTAAAAAGGTACTTTTTGTTAAAAAGGTACTTTTTGTTAAAAAAAAAGTTTTTGTTAAAAAAAAAGATTTTGTCAAACAAAAAAAATTTTGTCAAAAAAAGGTATTTTGTGTTAATAAAAAGGTACTTTTTGTTAAAACAAAGGTACATTTTGTTAAAAAAAAGGTACTTTTTGTTAAAAAAAAGGAACATTATGTTAGAAAAGGCACTTTTTGATAAAAAGGTACTTTTTGTTAAGAAAGTACTTTTTGTTAAGAAAGTACTTTTTGGTTAAAAAAGTGCTTCTTGTTGGGAAGATACTTTCTATTCAAACGTCAGTAAAAACCAAATATTTTATTTCACTTTTTTAAATCATTAAAAATGTTTAGCAAATTTTCAATTAAAGTAAAACATAGAAACAAGATCTTCTAAACCTCCTTACATCTGCTTTATTCTGGCAAATTGATATTTTTAAAAAAGATTTTACACTCATACACACTCACACACACCCATATTTGTTTTTACACGTCCTTTTGTGCATATGTAAGTGTTTCTATATGGCATATTCTGCTTTCCAGTCATTAAGATGAGTGACCACATGCAGATAATTGCTTTATGAGCTGCTTTGGGTCGTTTGTTCCTGTCTTCGTTTAGCTCTTAATAAAGTTTTTAGTTATTAAAATAAATGTCCAGGATGTGGCCTCCTCTTCTTTTTTTTTGGGTTTCCCACTATCCTTAAGTGCTTAAGTATTTATAACACATGCAATTAAATATGTGTGTGTGTGTGCAAGTGTTTGTGGCAAAATATCTTAATTTCTTCATGAATTATTTAATGCTGTTATGACACTTTATTTGTTTTTCAATTTTTTTTTTATTTTTCTGTTTTGACCGAAAGTTTGTTAAGGATAATTGAATTTATTTGCTATTTACTCTCTTCGTTGCTTTTTTTGAACTTATTATTTTTGTTTTTCTTAAATAAACTTTTAGTTTTTGAATTATGATTTCATGGTTGCTAAAAGCGTCGCTGAAGTTTTCGTGATTTTGAAAATTATTGTCCACTCACGTGATTGCAAAATAAGGGAAAACAATTTTTAGGAAATTTTTTAAGTGTACTTAAATTTTTAATATTTGACATTTTTCAAATGATGCTTTGATCGAAATTTTTTTGGCCGATTCATTCGACATATGTAGATAACCGAAAAACAAAATATGAGAAAAATTACCGAAATTTTCCGTCTAACTAAAAATGGCCAAGAATTTAAAAAATAATTTTCTATAATTTTTTCTTAATGCGCATTGCGCACAGACTTTTTTCACATTTTAAATTTGGCAAGGTAGAAAGGCTGGTGCCAAGCCAAACTTCACACCCTCACCAAGAGGTGATTCCTTAGCTATAAAAAAGATAACAAGAAAATAAAGAAGGATATAAACAGTGAAAGCATAAGAAATAGTGAGAGAAAAAGTCCTACATATACCTAGTACTGAGCGGCATGTTATACAGCCAGGTCATGCCAATTACGAATCCCGTCAGATTCTCGAGCCCACAGCCCGAGACATCTCCTTATTCGCTTATGAAAATAGTACCCAGCCATCTCAGTCCGCTGCTTTATAGCCAAGTACAGTGAAACAGAATGTACTCAGCTTACATTAATCTGACGAGTCAGATCCCATTACCACCCCCATCTTGGGCAACTACACCTATCATGGTTGTAACGAAGTCCTTGCCCCTGCCTAGTAATGAATTAGAATCGGTCTTCCAAAGTACCAGCCATAACGTCAGTGATACTCTGCAATCCGTTCTATTCCCCCAGGCCCGATTAACTCGTTAAGAACCGATGTATCCACTCGTATGTATCCATATAGTCAAGATTCTCCATTTCTGAGCCGAGTCTCACCCACTCATCGGCCGTTTTATTACCGGTAACCGATACGGTGACATTCTGCAATCCGTTCTATTCCACCAGGCCTGATTAGCCTCGTTTATAAACCATTCCCTAATCTTCTGTATCCACACAGACAGGATCCTCCATTTCTGGACCCAGTGTCGCCAACCCATCGACCGTTTGATTACCGGTCACGTTGCAGGGACCCGGTACGCAGCGCAGCCTCGAGGCAATGCTGGGTACCGGCGGGTATGAAGTGATCCCTACATATGCCCGTAATTTCAACAAAAAGAAATCTAGCTGTGTATAGAAATCTATGGTGTAAAAGCTTTCATATTTTAAAAGATAACAGAAGGTAAAAACACGTAGACCAAATAAATGTTCAAATAGGTAAATATAAATGTTGGGTACGAACACAACCAGCTTTCTTTTTGTAGAAATTACCGCCAATACTCCACTAAGATTTACCTGCGAGCTCTCCTACAGTTATCCACTAGCCTGGAATTCAAAAAACAGCCCGTCAACGCTTTAAGAGTCGCTTGGCTCTCCACATACTTATAAAGTGAACTCCGAGTCCCCAGCAGTGTTAGCTTCTATCAATTCAACGGCCTTCAATATTCCTAGAACAACGATCATCACGCTATGCCCCCGGGGGCCGAGCACTTTTCGTGAATTTCACACCCACAAAACACGAAAGTTAACGAAACAATTGTAAAAAGCCATAATTTCAAAAAACAAGAACAAAACACATAGTAAATGTCTCAAACGAGTAAATTTATTTTCCTCTCTTTGCACTCACCACTACATACACATTTTTAACTGTCTCTCTTTGTGATGACCGCTGCCCTAGAACCTTCATCTGAAATACACTGCAGTCGTTGGGAAGCCTTTATGTCCTAATATTTAGATCCCCAATGTAAACCCGTGCCCCTCATTCTCCAGGCATCCAAAAACGCAGAAAATTCCTCATATAATCTACCCTGACCTGACCAGTTGTCCCTAGACGGTAGAACCCTAGGCAAATGGCCAAAGTCGACCTATATTTCCACATAATCTGTTGAGCTAAGCGGGTATAGGCAATAACCGCCAATACCAAACTCTTCCAAAAACCGAGAGAGACCTTTCGTAAATATTCCTGACAGTCTCAGCTTCCTTAGTCTAAGAATTATTCTGGCTGTCATGTCAATCACATACTACTTAATAGTCATACTGCTTGAGGAGTACTTTTCATGACCCCTGTCATGTCGATCGAAGCACATTATTCGACTTACAAGCCTTTTAAACTCCCACCAAACACAGCATCCATATGTAATAATGGGTCCTACCACCGATGTGTATAGCATCCCAGTGCTTACGGCCTGAGTCCCCAGTTCCTACCTATCGATGATCTATGGCATATTAACAACCATATAAAATTCAAATAATAACTCACCCTTACACCTCTTAATGCCCTTATAATACTTTTAAAAGGAAAGGAACTACAACTTTTTTGTAACTATTGTTACATATTTTTATCACATATTTCATTTCGTACTTGTCTTTTTCAATTTTTTTTTTTTTTCAAATTCCCATCAAGATTAACTGAAGAATGTTGTCATAGCAATAGAAAGAAAAAAACTGCAAAAAAGAAATAAAAAATCATTTTAAAATACCAACATACGTTACAAATTGTAATTGAAAGGAAAGGAAAAAATGTGTTATTACTTGATTGTCCATTCTTTAAAATGTTAAAACTGCCCAAAGGACATTTTCTATCATCAAAAAAACATTTATATTAAAATATTTTTTCCATTTGTTGAATTTCTTCCAAATAGCAACCAACCTGTTTCTAAACAAATATAAATGATGTGATTGTGACATATTTTCACATTTATATGACTAAATGAATTTTAAAGATACTCATACCATTTTTTGTTTTTGCTATTCAGATACATTTCGTTACATAGTCAAGATGCTTTTGGAAAACTCTAATCTAGCATAAACAAAATTGATATGAATCTTTATTAAAACCTAAAGAAAATTAAATCCAACACATGCCATTTTAAGTTTGAAACACGTATGAGTATTATTTCAGTAACTAGATGGAACATTTCAATTTAATTTCGTTTAAAATAGAAGAAATTTAACGAGCCTCAAGAAAAACGTAACAGAAACACTTTCATCTTTAATTTAAACGGATGTTGAAATATTTTTAAGACCTGTAAGGAGCTTGAAAATATGAAATACAATCTTATAGATACAAACATATGTGAACACATATTAAATACTTGAATTTGTATAACTGACTTTATGGAATATGTGTGTGTATGTATGATTTTTTTTTTGTTTGGTTAGAGAACAATAAGTCAATAACTGCCTTCAAGCTTTCTATTCCTTTCAGCCATTAAAAGTTTGTTTCAAAATTCATTCGTTCACTTTGTTTTCTTTGTGTCGGTGGTCGTGTCTTTTAAATTGGAGTATGACATTTTCCGAATAAGTTTTTCTGGCAGCTAAAGTCTTAAGAGAACATGCTTCTTCAATTTGCCACTTAAGCCAACAGCAAAGTCAATTATTATGATTATCACACATTCACTTGAGTAGTTAAGAGTTAGCGGAATATGTTTTAAGATTCTTAAGATTTGTTTAAGAACAGGGGTTTCAGATTTAAATTATGATTTAATTCTGTATACTCATTATTGTTATAATGTCAAGACTGAATGCAACCGGAACTCAAATCGAGACTTTTAGGTGAAATGTGGCGCGATGCCAAAATGGCCCCAGGCCCCAAAATCTAAGCCATCTTTAATTATTTTGCCAGAAACTGAATTCGCATCGCAATAATAAAGGCCTGTCACACCGAGCGATATGCTTTTAGTTGCAATAACGTTCGAATTTGTTTGAGCTTTTTTTAAAAACAATTTTTGTTTATTGGAGAAGCAAAATACGGAATTACTTCCACTTTCGATTGGAATTGATTTCTTTGACAGGAGTGATATTCGATATTTAAAAACAAGTAAAAATGTATAGTCGGTCAAGCCCGACCATATGATACCCTACACCACAGTATTAAAAAAAAATCATGCTTAAATGTTCATATAAAAAATTTACTTGAATGAAAATTTAACGTCATCTAACTTCAAAATTTTACACGCAGCAATAGATTTACGTAAAAAATCTCGATTAACATCAGCTTTTTCTTTACGTGGACTAGTATATATCAAAATAAATCCATCTGATAAACCGCTACGTATTGAAGACTTAAGCGAACTTAATAAACTTTTTCCCTCAACTAATGAAAACATATAAAACGAAATTCCAAATTGATGAAACCATGATGTCATATGCTTATCCTCTTTTAAACTGCAAAAAATATTATGTTTATGGGTCATACATCCTAATTTTAAGTATTTACTATATTTTTTCTCATAAAAAAAAATCAAACTAAAACTTATCTTATTAAATATTCAACCTTGTATCTTATTTTCCTAATTTCATCCATAATCTCATCAAATCAAAATATAAATTTAGTGTTTCTTTGTTGTAAAAGCGTTGTCTCCTCTGTTATATATATTTATTATGTCGTATAGAAATAGCTCTGGGTTGGGTTCTACAGTCAGTACGCGGAATCTGATTCAAATTCTTGCTAAGCAACGTAATGGTCTTAATATTTGCCATATAAATGCCCAAAGTTTACTTCCTAAAATCGATGAATTTCGTTATTTATTTGAGGAATCTAAGGTGGATATAGTTTGTATATCGTGGTTCGATAGAGTTTTACCAGATAGTTTTGTTATGGCAAATGGATACAAAATACTTAGAAATGATAGAAAGGGCCATGCTGGTGGGGTTGCAATTTACATCAAAAACCATATACATTTTAGGGAATTAAAAATATCTGAAGATAAAGCGGCTATTGAATATTTGTTTATTGAAATTATTGGTGGTTACAAAAAACCATTGTTGGGTTGCATTTATCGACCAAATCGTGAAACACATTATAACCCTTTTTTACGTGATTTGGAAATTATGGCTACTCAATACAATGATGTGATTATTGCAGGTGATTTTAACTGCAATTTACTGATGGATTCAAACTTACAGGGTCAGTTGATGGCTATTGGCTTACAAATAGTAAACACGGAGTACCCTACACACTTCACGAACACTAGTAGAACACTTATAGACATTTTTATTTTGGGCAATATTTCAAATTTATTACTGTTCGATCAACTTACTGCGCCTTGTTTCTCAAAACATGACCTAATTTTTATGTCTTATGATATTGAATTGATGAAAACAGAAAGTCCCATTAGTTTTCGTGACTTGCGGAACATTGACTTTAATTTATTGGAGGAACAATTTAACACCACTAACTGGAATTTAATATACAATATGGTATCTGCTGAAGAACAGCTACAATTTTTTAATAGTCATGTACTCCGCTTCTTCGATATTCGTGTTCCGTTGCGAATTTACCGCGGTGATAAAACTAAACAGTGTTGGTTTAATTCTTCCATCAAAAGCCAAATTAATGATCGGGATGTGCTATATTCACGTTGGAAAAGATTTAGAACACCTGAACTACATGAAGAATACCGTATAGCTCGTCGAAATGTCAATAAAAGCATAAGAGATGCAAAATCAAACTATTACGCTACCCGATTTAGAGCGGCTGCTGACTTGAAAAAGAAATGGCAAACGATTAAGGAAATTGGAATAGGAAATAAAAAACCTACTATTTGCAATGTTGATGTCAACGAATTAAACGCTTCATTTATCAATATTCCCTCAACTGTATTAGTAAATCAAAATCCAACTACTAATCAAACAAATGAGTCCCGCCAACATCCACATTTGCATCAATTTGAATTTTCACCTGTCCTTCCTATTTATGTATTATCAAGTTGCTTATCCGTGAAGTCCAATGCAGTCGGGTTTGACCAGAATCACCTAAAATTTCTAAAACTTCTGCTACCTCGGTTATTAGCTTACATCACCCACATTTTTAACACCATTTTTACCACAAGTCAATTTCCAATATGTTGGAAATATGCCAAGATCATTCCTGTTCAGAAAACTGGTACTGAATTTCGCCCTATCTCAATACTGCCATACTTATCTAAAGCATTTGAACGTCTGGTATATAGGCAAATGAATAACTACTTAACTGATAATCATCTCATTGATAAAAATCAATCTGGCTTTCGTCCTAAGCATAGCTGTATCACAGCGCTCGTAAATGTGTCCGAGGATATCAGACACAATCTTGATAATGGTTTTGTTACGTTTTTGGTGCTCTTGGATCACTCTAAAGCATTCGATTCTGTTAATCATGGAATTCTTTGCAATAAACTCTACAACAAATTTTACTTTACTTCAACTGCAGTCTCGTTACTAGCCTCATATCTTACTAATCGTTTCCAATCTGTTTCTTTGGGTAATACAATTTCCACTGCCCTACACATTATACATTAATGATTTACCCAGTCAACTTTCACACAGCAATATACATATATATGCAGATGATGTCCAAATTTACATTAGCTTTGAGAAAGGATTAATTCGTGAATGTACCGACAAGCTAAATGAGGATCTCAATAAAATATTTTTATGGGCATCTTCAAATGGACTTTATTTAAATCCTGGAAAATCGAAATGTTTAGTTATAACTCAAAGAAATCAAACCATCCCTATAGATATTCCAGTGACATTAGGTAACCAAAATATTGCATTTGTAGAATCAGCTAAGAATCTTGGAATTATTTTTAATAAATCGCTCACTTGGAACAATCAGATTAATTCTGTATCTGGAAAAATATTTATTATGCTTAGAACATTATATCCTACACAACATCTTACACCTTTAAACATTCGTGTGCTTCTCGCAAAAACTTTTATTATGCCGCAGTTACTATACGGTTGTGAAATTTTTGCTTATTGTGATTCTGAAATTAAGAGGAGATTTTAAGTAGCGTATAATGCGATTCTTCGTTATGTATACCGTTTAAAGAGATATTATGGAACTTCTGAGTACTCTAAGTCTTTGTACGGAGTTAACCTAGTGGACCTACTTAGGATAAGATCATTAATTCTACTCCACAAGGTAATATACACCAAAGAGCCAACTTACTTATTCGAACGCCTTCAATTTGCACGATCCAGCAGAGGAAATAATCTTATACAATTCCGATATCGAACCTTAATCCCTACTTGGCAATTTTTTATTAATACCATATGTCTGTGGAACTCATTACCCAACTACTTACAAATAACAGACAACGCTTTACTATTTAAAAACGAATTGTTTAAAAATAATTTGGTCTCGAATTTTCAACAATCTTAATTATTGATCCTTTTTGATCTTATGTATGTTATTTGGTACTCTAATTATGGATAAATTTTTAATTATATTCTTATGCCTAATAATTAAAACTATTTTTTTGTTTTCATTTGTTTTATGTTTTATGTATATATATATATTATTTGTTTTTTGAAAATGTTGTAACAACCATCACGAGTTAATTGTATCGCTATAAGATCACATACTGTAAATTAAAAGATTTATATCTTGTTGTATGTGATATCCGCATTAAATCTATATATATAAAAGAAAGTCGTGTTGGTTACACCACTTATAACTCAAGAACGGCAGAACAGATTTGAAAATTGGTAGGGAGGTAGCTTAGAGCCAGGAGACGGACATAGGATACTTTTGCCCCGCCCACTTTTACGCCCACTTTTTTCGATTTACCTAAAATCAGAAAACGGCTCCATCGAGTTGACTAATTTTTCTTTCAAATCTTCGTATTAATCCATTTTAAGTTTTCATCGATAGAAAAATTTACCACGCCTACTTTTACGCCCACTTTTTCTATTAAGCGCATAAATTGAGAACGGCTTGACCGATTTGGACGATTTTTTCTTTAAAATTATCGCCATGGTCCAACTTATTCTTTTTTGATTGAGCCCATATCCACACCATATGTAAGTTATTTTTTAAAAAAAATTTATGATAGGTATTCCATGGATTTTTATTTTAAAGGCCGTAAATTTCGTTAAATGCTCAATTTAAATCGTGTGGTAATACAAAACTAATGTTTACTTAGGGCCAGCAACGTAGACTGGGTCAGCTAGTAAATAAATAAATAAATAAAAAAAATAAATAAATATGGATTTATCTATGCTTATTATTTCAATAATTATATTTCCCGCTTTCCCGGGATTTTTCATGCGGGATCCCGGGAAATAAAAAATTCCTCATAGTTTAAGAAAACAGCTATTTATACTTTGAAATTTAGTTTTCTGTTCTCTTAAGATAAGCATCTGTGGATGGGTTGTTGATTAGATCAATTATAAGAAGTGAGTACATACGTAAATCAATGTCTCCTGATGCAATAAATCTACTTAAAGTAGAATAGGCAGTGCAACAGTTGATAATTAATAAATTTAGTGAAGTGAAAAGTTAATAAAGAACATTTATTCAAAATAAGATGCAGGTAGTAAAGTTTAATTGTCCATGGACAAGTCTTAAAAATAGCAGATACCTTGACATATAGCTCCTTTATTGCAACATAGTCATATCTACAAAAACAAATGAGCTTGGCAAAATGCGATTTAAGTTTTCAAAATGTACCGATTTAAAGATATATTTTGCTATAACTTCGGTTCAGTTTGAGATAAAATACGAGAAGGCATGAAGGAACACTTTGCTTAAATAACTTACAATTTTTGATTTTTTGAGATATGACTATGTTGCAATGAAGGAGCGATATGTTTATTAGGTGATAAACACAATTTTTTTTCAATTTGTGTTGGTTTATATACCCTTGAAGTGCGGGGAAACCGAAATAAAAAAGATACTACAACATACAATTTGAAAAACATATTGTCCTAAAGATTACAGATAGACCTAATGAAATGAAAAGGTTTGTAAGAGGTTAATGCTATTTTTTGCATGAACCTTGACATACATTTGACTGATATAGACGTTGTTTATAAAAAAAATGCTTCATATTGTGAATCAAAAGCCTTCTATAACGGTGCACTTTTAACTATTTATCCAACCTCGGTAAAAAAAATTAACGAAATTTTTCGGAAACATGGTAATTAGTAAATAAAATAATCAATACACTTTTTGACGACTAACTTAGCGCTTTGAGTGTGTCAGAAAGTTATTTCCTAAGTCGTTCAAAAATGTTAATATATTTATTTAAAATATTTTATCTATTTTATGAATTAACTTTTTGATCTCATATCTTGAGTACCTCAATTTGTGTTTGTTTTTATTATTGTTTTATGAATTAAATTGTTATGTTTATCTTAACTTTTTATCTTGTATCTAGAGCATAATAATAATACGGAAATTACATATAAAATCGTAAGGTAATAATAATTCAAGTTCCTCTTTTAATCTTCATTTAATTTTGTAGTATTGAAGGATTTCTTTTACTTACTTTGTAAACAAGTTACCTTACGTTTTTTTATAAAAGTAATTTTTCATTATTTAAAAACAAATTTACTGTGTATTATTTATATGGAGCGAGATCCCGGGATCCCGGGAAATTCCAAAAAAATTCCCGCTTTCCCGGGAATCGAAAAACTCCGGGAAAAAAAACTCTAATGCTTATAAACTTCATTAGAATCGGTTTGAAAGTTTGTGAGAGGCATAAATCGCCCTTATCTCCCTTGTGGTCCTATTTTTGAAAAACTGTATAACTTATGTGTCCATATAGATATGGATCTATCTAAATTTCATTAAAACCGGTTTGATAGTTTCTGAGAGGAAGAAATTTCTCTTTATCTCCCTCGCGGTCCTACGATTTGGCCCATTTTCAATAGGCTTGGTCCTTCTGCCAATAAGAACATATGTCCCAAATTTAATCAAATGATCTCCAAAATTGCGACCTGTACTTTGCGCACAAGGTTACATGGAAAGCCAGCCAGCCAGCCTGCCAGTCGGACGGACATCTTCGGTATACTTTAAGCTGGGTCTGGGATCAATATTTTAAGGCGTTACACACATAAGCACAAATGCATAATACCCTCTCCACTATTGTGGTGTGGGTATAAAAACACTCTGGTCGAGATAATAGGCTAAACTACAGTCGGGAGTCTCGGCTCGGGACTATTTTGAACTATTTGTGCTACCTAACCCTAAGTCTAGACGAGCAATTTGTTTGGCAATTATTGCCGTAGCAACTATTAAATTCTATTGCCAACACTAGATATTAATGTGTGGACTGCATAGATATGTATTTGAACACATGTTCAGCAACATATGTTATAATATATTGCTGAGCAATTATCTTTTAACACAAGCTGTCAAAATCAATTATCAGTTACAAAAAAGAAAAAATTCAAAACTTAAAACATAAAACATAAAATTTAAATACAAAATTTACAAATTAATAATAAAAAAATAATTAAAAGCAAGTTAGAGTGCTATATTCGGCTGTGCCGAATCTTTGATACCCTCCACCGACACTTCGAATGTTTTAGGAGTAATATCTGTATGATGTCTATTTATTACTATAATCTTTGTAAAAACAGATATCTGCATTAAAATTTGTTGCGGTTTAGACCTATATAAAATTATTGATCGACAATCAGAATCAATTTTAAAAAGTTTGAGTAGAATATCAGTTTAAGATGAACTTAAATGATTTTCAAGAGAACAAATTATATAAAAGCCATGGTAAGTTATGAACCAATCATCCCAAATTCTGCAGAACGATTTCTTATATTAAAAAACATAAATTTCAATACAGCGGTGCAATTAGTTTAAGCTTTTGCAGTGAATTTCAGAAGGCTGCTAAAATGGAATCTAAGGTAAATTATGGACCGTATATCACAAAATTGCATAACATTTTTTCTGGCCATATGAAGCTAAACTGGAAGAAAGTTTACCGCGTATTTAATTATTTTACCAGAGTGGGCTTTAAATGAGGCCTATGGTAAGTTATGCACCGATCTTCACCAAATTTCACAGTGTCATTTCTAGTTCTATAAAACTGTGATGTACCAAATTTTGTTATGATAGCATTATTTTTTACGGATTTAGGCGTACTAAACTCTTTTCCGGAAGTAGGTTTTATATGGGGCCTATGGTTAATTATGGACTGATCTTCACGAAACTTAATAGTTTGATTTCTAGTCCTATTTAACTGTGACGTGCCAAAATTTGTTATGATAGCATTGATAGTTAGGGTTTTAGGCTTACTATACTGTTTTCCGGGAGTAGGGCTTATATGGGGCCTAGGGTAAATCATGGACGGATCTTCAAGATATTTTACAGTTACATGATTGGTTCTCCTTTCACTGGTCATAAGTTCTTTCTTTTTGTACCGGTTCTATTTTCACAACTCCCAGGACAAGTCTGCTGGACCAATTGACACAAATTTCCCGCAGGGATGTGTTTAACCCATTTAAATTTTTTTTTTTTTATTTTAAATAAAACGGCTTATTAAATAATATTTATTACCACTTGACCACAAAGTAAAACTCCTATACACTGAAAGAATTATGCTTCATAAATCTAATGAATCAATTTCATTAAATTTTTTTAATTAATTAAACAAATACAATGAAGCAATTTCATTCATGTAATTTCATATTTTCCTTGAAGAAAGTCACTAAATCAGTGAAAACCAGATAAGATTCATTAACTTCAAAATACTTATAACTAAAAAATTTGTTCCTATAACTGTTGTAAAAAGTTTTTTTTTTTTTTTTTGTAATTCCATTTTTAGCGATAGACATCGAAATATATGAAAAAAATTTTAAATTTTAATGATTCATTACTTTAATGAAAAAAATTCATTACGATAACGAAATACTGATTTTAGCTAAATCAAAGAAATATTTAGGTTCAAAAACAAACTACGCGAAAGAAAAAAACAACAGCAAAAAATGATCACATTCTTTTGTCTTTAATTGTTAATTTAAATACACAAAATTTAAGCAGTTTTGTACAAGCCAGAAAAATGGAAATAAGGCAGATGAAGGTCGTCGCGGGCTGGAGAATGAATTAAGTGCAAATTACTTAAAGGTAAGCTTATGAAAGTAGAACATAACATGATGTAAACGAAATAAGACTTGATGATTTGAAACAGGAATAAAAAAAATTAAATTCACAAGAGTCTCCTAAAGAAGTCCCTTTAAAATCCCCCTAATAGGAAACCCTATCCTCTTGTAAATTCTCAATAAAATAAAATTAAAAAATAAAGGATTAAAATAGAACACACTACCAACCGAGTCTTAGGAAATTTCTTCAACTCATTCATAAATATTTAACTAATGCAACAGGAAAAATTGTTTCCTTCGATGCGAGCAAAAGAAGACAAGATAAAATGAATAAATGAATCATTTAACAAAAATCAAACCAGCGAAAGTTTAGCAAACGGCAGAAAACGGCAAAAAGTTATAACTCCAATTTCAAGACTAAGAAAACAGTTTGAGGAAAATAATAATTTTAAAAGAGTCTTGAACTTCAACCCTTCGCTAATGAGTCACTTGAATATTTTCTTTTATTTTATTTTTTTTGTCTATAATTCACAACACAATCAACATTTCGATTTGAGAGAAAAACTTATTAACTTTAAGAACTGTGGGAAATTTATAGATTAACAGCAACTGGCTGCAATTTCTAGCAACGAAATGTGATTAATTTTTAATTATTTCTACACAGTTTTTTTGAGTTTTTAAAAAACGTTTTTAATTAAAAATAAAATTTCCAGTCGAATAAAAACATGTTTTATTTAAAAACAAATTTAATAAATTAATAAAAAAAGAAATCAAATACATTTAATAAACCATAATCATATTTACAATAAAAATTTTTTATGCTTCAATAACAACCCAGTAATCAAAATAAATAATTTTAATTAAATCAACACAATTTACATTTAAATAATAATTTTAATATTTGAAACTACAATAGAGAGTGCGTTTTAATGTATGATAAATACTTATCCGTGTGTATGTAAATTTGTTAAATATTTATTAAGTAAACATAAATTTAAAACTTGTCATAAACAAAAACACTCCACATTTATCGAGAATTTATTCAAGGATTTTTTGTAACACTCCATAATCATCATGACCACATTATTTTCCTCTCTCCCAGTTAAAAGAGAAGTTTAGCAATAATTAACGTCATCATCACAATCATTATTATTGTTATTGTTACATTGATGACCATTCTGTTGTACGGAGTCCATATCGAAATGTGTTTTTGTGACAGTGTTAAAGGATTATTGCCTTTATTGGCATTTTCTATTGGAGTTTGAAATTTTATCTATAAAATGAATTGTATTTTAAAAACATAATGGTCATACACGTTTAATTGCCAAGAATTTATAATTTGATTGCCTTAATTAATTCAAATTCGACAAACATGTTAAAAAAAAATGTAGAAACAAGTTTGAAAGTATTATTTAAGCAAAATCGAAGTTATTTCACCCTACAAAATTTATGTGCATAATAGATTTAGCCTACAGTAGCCAACCTTTGCTTACATATCCCGTCAAAAAAAAAAAAAACACGCTAAAAGCAAAACATTTTTAAAAAATTTTATATAAAATTTGATATTTGCTTCTACTGGGGATGGAAGGAAAATGGGCTGCAGGCAGTGTTGCCACTTTGTGGGTAATTACCCGAATTTGGTATAATTTTTACTGTCGTGGGTAGAGCGTGGGTAATTTCTCTTAGGAGTAATTCAGATGTAATTTAAAATTCTTTCTTCAGATACCCATATAAAATCAAGATTCGATGTCAGTAATGACATTTATTTTTTTTTTTTAAATATTGTTGATAAGAAATGCACACACAGTCTTCTGAACCAAAGCCTCGGTTTCTTTTTAAGAAAAGTCGTCAATCATTTAAAATATATTTTCAAAAGTTCGATAATGAATGTCGCAAAAGGGACTCTTAGATTTGGGTTAAGATGGCTATCATAGTGATTAAGTACCTGAGGCTTATAGAAAAAAGTTATTCATACTAAAAACTAGCCTGGGGGAAGAAATGTTTCCAATATTCCAACATATACAGCCCAATTATGAATGAAAATTCCACGGGAGTTTTTTCCCTTTTCCTATTTAAATTCAATTGTAAAATGGGAGAAGGTAATAAACTCCAGCGGAATTTAAAAAACGGATCATTTACAAATGATTTTTACATTCATTTTTAAATTTTTTAATTATTGAACAGCATAATCATTAAAATTGGATAACTTTTACTTTTAAAAAATATATTTTAACCAACAAAAATCAAAATATTTACATTAGGGTGGCCGTTATTTTCTTTTTTTTTTAATTTCTTATATTCTCACCCCGCCCTTCCCCCCCTCACCAAATCGGTTCAGTTTTGTGTAAAAAAAATTCCGTAGCGATAACTTGTGTTTAAGGAAGGTGTTGATGACCGCACTCATGCAACAATGTAAAATATTTTATGTGACGATGGTAACTCTAAAACGAAGGTATAAGAATAAGGACAGTACGTGAAAAGACATCAAAGGAAGAACATTATTTTTTACAACCGTGTATCAGTCAAGTGAATAAATAAATATTTAATTTTTATTTAAACAAAAAACATCTGAGTTTAATTTGTATACAGTCAACTTAAGATCGAACAGAGGGCGTCCGTCAAGAATATGATATGTGACAATATTTTAGCTCTTCTAGTCGACAACATTAGCCTTGAAGAAAGTTTTTTGCTAAAATTAATATTTTAGAAAATAATTTAAAAAATAACAACAAAATACCAAACATTTTATACACTTTTTTTTGTAGTTTGTTTTTTGGATAACAAACATAAATGTTGAAAAATAAAATTATTCGCAAAATAACTATATTTTTATTTAATTTAACCAGTACGGAAAACGAATTTAATAACCTACAATCAGTTACTGTAATAATTTTATGAGTGTGGCAACTTTCAAATGCTTTAGCTTGAATAATATTTTACGCCCTTAACAGTTGTAAAACTGAATTATGAAAGGGACAGTTGTATAAATCCCTGCAGGCATTTTGCTTACTAAATAAGGTATAAAGGGTATTTTTAAGACCATGAAACTTAAAATGGTAGACAACACAAAAAATTTATTTTAATCACAGATTAATACACGGCATTATCAATTGAAACTTATTTCAAACAAATAGGCAACGCGCCTGTTCTTGACGAAATGCATTGCAGACGTCCAATTTTGATCCTCTCTTTCGAGCATTTCGATAATTTTCTTCTGCAACCTCGTAACTCAAAAACAACTACTTTTCAGGAGAGACAAAATACTTTTTTTTACAAAATATTTGAAACTTGTTGCTATATATTCTTTTATAATACAAGAATTAGGAAAAATTCCGATATTCCGCCATACAAAAAAATTGCAATATTGTAAGGCGGTATTTACTGATTACTTTTCCGGTTAAAACAAAAAACATCGAGTTACGTGGTTGCGGAAGAAAACTATCGATTGCTAGCTGCATGTCACCAATTAAATAAACAATGTTGAACTCCAAGAAGTCAATTGTTGCTGGATTATCAGCATTTTGAACCTTCTCTAGATATATGCAACCAAATATTAATCTTCTTTCAATGAGTATGTTGTACTTTGCTTCTTTGTAAATGTAAATTTAAATTGAAAAAAATTTCAATTTTATATGAGGTGTAATTTCATTTAAATTTGGTAATTTTGCTTTATCTCATGTGTAATTTTAAATGTTGCTGGTGGTAACACTGGTTGCAGGCAAAAATACTAGAATTAATAATTACGACATATGCATGACTTCCCGTTACATGACGTAGTCTGTGAACGGCAAGGGTTGCGAAGTTTAAAAGTCTCTTAGATTATCGAATTCTTTATAAGATATGCATGCACACTATGGGATGCGTGGGAATGTTGAGGATCTTGAAACAAGAGAAGCATATACGACTACTATGCCTCTGTACATGGTTACAGAGGCGCAGGTTAAAATGGCTAGGCACAGAATTCCTCGATGAACAAGAAGAAATTTGAAGCATTAAGATGAAGGATGGTATTGGCTTTGTTATGGGAATAGAATCCGCAATGGATCTGATGGTCCCCCAGTAGATGTGCAATTACACAACCTTCTTCATTGACCTACACGTAGAAAAACACAGAATTCAATATGGTCACCTTTAACATAACAATTTTTAATGGAACGTTTTAAAACATATTATGGCCACTTTAACCATATTATTGTCGCTAGGAAATTTATCCTCCATCTAATTGGCTTAAAATATCCCCGATAATATGTACATGTCTTGATATAATTCCGCCTCTTAGGGTTGTGTAGAAGCAGCCAAAATTTTAAGCATGGTAAAGTCTTTTGGGCAGATGATAAAATAAGCACCGGTGATCGAGGTCCAAACAAGTACAACAGAAATTAGCACGTTGGGTTTCGGAATACAGGTAACTGGGTGTTTCCCTAACGTCTGTGATTTAATACTGGTCAAGTGCCAGCATTGGCGCCTTTAAATATTTTTTTGCTCTTAAGGGCACTGTTTTTACCCTGTGCATTTAGTGTTAAAATGGAAATTAATTATAACTCTTCTGGTTAGCAGACCTTAAATTTTTCAGTGTGAAGGATGTAGAAAATCATGCGACCTAGCAATGCTTCCTACAAGCTAATACTACAATTTTTTAAGCCTTGTCTATTTCCAAGCAAGAAAATTTAAAAAATTACACACTCCTTACAATATAAAGGGTGGTTTTAAGACCAATAGAACTTACAACTTTAAGACGCAAAATTGTGTAATAAATCCAATTAAAGAATTAATAAAAAAGAAGTAAACAAAATAATAAAAAAATAAATAAAACTCCCCCTAAAAAATATGTCAAAATTGCATGTTGTTGCGCTTCATACAAAGCTTTGGGGCCATTCCTTATTAGTACTATGGGGTCATATTTCCTGGGCTCAAATTTCGCAGTGTCGGGGTATAAGCTTGCCACCAAGGTCGTTCGATTTGAAAATTTTTGATTATTTCCTGTAGGACTACCTGAAGTCACTGGTTTATGCAGGGGGGTTACCGCGTATTCGATTCGTAACAAATAATTTACGAGTTCGAACAATTTGTAATGTGTTCTACGATTTTCGTACTATTTGTTTCGAATGAACGAAAGTTGTTTATTCCTCTTCGAAAACAAAAAGTCCCTTTCGTAACGGCAACTCTCTATTACGAACAATAAAAATCCCTTTCGAAACTCCAACTCCGTATTAAGAAAACAAGCGTCAGTTATGTAAAAAGCGTTAGGAAATTATTCGAAAGCTATTTTCTTAGTGACAAAGTGCAAATAACAAAGTTCAAGACAAGGCGAATTTATAAAGGTGACCGCATCATGAGATAGAGTTATTCTAGCTATCCCTTTTTATTGAAAAATACTATGTATTTTGTTTTTGTAAAAAGTTAGAGTGAATGTCAGAAATATTTGTTGAAAATACAAAAAAGGAAATTTTTTTGTTAATAAAATGTACACAATTGCTTAAGAAACTCCTCAATTGCAAATTAATTGTGGCTCCACTTATTCCTTACGCATTTTTAATTTCTTTTGTTTATATTTTTTCACTTTTTTTTGTTTAATACAATTTAAATAAGTTTTTTTTCAACTATTTAAATTTTTATTGAATTTTAAATTTTAATTAATTTTTTCACAAAATGTAAACAAAGCTTGACATTCAGTATACACCCAAAAAAATAAACAATAAACAGATGACTGGAAAATGTCACCTTTATGAATTCGCCTTTGTTCAAGATAAATAAAAGTGTAAAACGAACAGTGTTGCCAAAACTTTGTGACCAAAAAATGGCTAAATTTACGGAAAAAATGGCTTTTTTTAATAAAAACTCATTAAAATTCAATAACAAAACAGAAATAATTCATTTAAAGTTGTTTACGATGATACTGTAAGTTTAGATCAATTTGTTCAATAAGAATAAACGTAAATTAATATTTTGATAGATATTTAAAAAATTAAATCATCGATAAATTCGATGCCGTTATGTTCATCTCATAGGAATCACTGCTTTTTATTTTTAAATAGTTTGAAGGTAAATCATAATCACGACAACATTAACCCAACACCTTTTGAGTCCAGACCTACAATAAAAAACAAGTAAGAAAGTATAGTCGTTCAACCACGACCACATTAGAACCTGTGTACCACAGTTTATTAAATTATCTGCAAATTTGCGACCTGTACTTTGGCACAATGTTTACATGGACAGCCAGCCAACCGGACAAACATCGTTAAATTGACTCAGAAAGTGATTTTGAGTCTATCGGTATACGTAAAGGTGGGCTTAGGGCCATTATTTTAAGGTATTACAAATATCAGCACTAACGCATAGTACACTCTCCAATACTGTGGTGTTGGTATAAATATTTTATTGTTTTGGTAAAAATATTTACCTAATTGATAAAATCGAATTTACGGTTGCTAAATGTAACCTTTTTTCTTAAATTACTTTTAAGGTGCATGTAGACGACATGTTTTTTTACATTTGACTTGTCAACTTTTCAAGTCACATGTAATTGTGCATGTCTGTCAAAATGGCTGTTTTACAGAAGGTTTATAATATTCGGTCATAAACGTACATGTAATTTGCTTCTGACATTGTCTCTGTTTTTTCCCCATAGTTGTTACAAAAACCAAAATAAAAATGGCGCCACGAAGGTTTGTATTTGCGCCGTTAAATAATTTAGCCATCTTAACATATTTTTCTTTTAATTCAAAGATACCAATTTAGGATATTATAATAAAACGGTTTTTATATATAAATTAAATTTCAAGGGCCGATGTTGATTTTGAATAAAACACAAACTATTTAGAAAATTATTGTAATTTTATTTTATATGATATATTGGTATTACTCAATTATGTATGGAACAAAATATCGGCCAAATGGGCGCCGCGACCACGGCGGCACACCTCCATCCGATGGTCCAAATTTTCGATGACCCTGAGGCATAATGGAGGTTCTATGCCGTTAATGTGCCGAATTATCTCATCCTTTAGCTCTTGAATTGTTGCTGGCTTATCGACGTACACCTTTTCTTTCAAATAACCCCAAAGAAAAAAGTCCAACGGTGTCAAATCACATGATCTTGGCGGCCAATTGACATCGCCATTACGTGAGATAACACGGCCATTGAATTTCTTGCGCAAAAGAGCCATTGTTTCGTTAGCTGTGTGGCAAGTGGCACCGTCCTGCTGAAACCACATATCGTCCACATCCATATCTTCCAATTCGGGCCATAAAAAGTTCGTTATCATCTCACGATAGCGAACACCATTCACAGTAACTGCCTGACCGGCCTCATTTTGGAAAAAATAAGGCCCGATGATGCCGCCAGCCCATAAACCGCACCAAACAGTCACTCTTTGTGGGTGCATTGGTTTTTTCGACAATCACTCTTGGATTATCAGTGGCCCGAATGCGGCAATTCTGCTTATTGACGGATCCACTGAGGTGAAAATGTGCCTCATCACTGAAGATGATTTTCTTCGAATATTGATCATGCACTGTTGCCATTTCTTGCCACCATTCTGCCCATTCACGACGTTTGGAATGGTCAAGAGGCTTTAGTTCTTGAGCCAATTGCACCTTGTAAGCGTGTAAATGCAAGTCTTTATGCATAATGTTCATCAACGACGAGCGTGAGAGGTGCAATTGTTGGGCACGACGAAGAGTTGAGGTGGACGGCTCTTCAGCCACACTATCGCGAACAGCAGCAATTTTTTCTGCAGTACGAGCTGTACGAGCATGCACTGGTGTTCTCACATCTTCTACAGACCCGGTTTGCTCGAATTTTTCCACGATTTTTGCGATTGTACGCACATTTGGACGATCAAATTGACCAAAAAAATCACGAAGTGCACGATATGCATTTTGATTTGAACGCCCATTTTCATAATAAGTCTGGATAACTTTAACACGTTGTTGGATTGTGTATCTCTCCATGGTTCAAATTGAGTAAGTCTGAAATAGAGAAATGTCAAATAAAATTCGGAAAAAAACTTGGCGTTTAGGTGTGGTTCACATTCAACATCGGCCCTTGCAATTTAACCACCCTTTATAATTACATAAATTCTATTCAATGGTGCGATGATTATATATATTTCAGTATTGTAAAATATTAACTTCAGCCGGCTAATGATTCCGTCAATAGTGGACGCCGCTGCCAGTTTCTTCGCGGCATAGATTTCTGATGTCAGATGGTTTGTCAGAAGAAAATAGAGCACGCTCTAATTGAAATTTTGTCAGATGACTTTGCATCTGACTTCTACAGAAGCAAAGTTTAAAAGGTAACACACGACATGTATGTATTTTTCAGTGGGAAATTTGACATGTCAGATGACAAAAACATGTCGTGTACGGTCGCCTTTAACGATGTTTACTTGGCTATATAAATATGTATACCCTCTCTACTGCAGCATTATACCATGGAAGTGAGAGAAACCTTGTAGTCAATTCTGAAATTTCTAAAAAAATGTTGTTGCCGCCTGCATCTCTTTATTGAAATACTTGCAACCAGAAAGAAACACCGATGTTTGTGTTAATCTATTTTATAAATTTAGTATTGGAATACTGTTCCTTTATTTTGAAAGATGTTTCATGATCATAGTTTATAGCGATTTTCAACATTTGTAAATGTTGTGATTTAAATTAACGGCGTTTTAATTGTTAAAAATGTTTATTTTACTTTTATAAATTTAAATAATGAATTAAAAATTATTCTATTAAAAGAAAAAGGGCAAACAAATTTGTATGGCTAAACAAGTTGAAAAATGGCTAAAAAAAATGGCTAAACTCAATTTTTAATGGCTAAACAGGGTGAAAAATGGCTAAATCTAGCTAGTAAATGGCTAAATTGGCAACACTGATTATAAGACACCAGCAGAATGTAATGCATTTTCTGGCCCGCTACGGCCTTCGTCAGCATTCTTTGTGTCACAATGGATAGTGATACTTTATAAATTGAATGTATTTAACTCAACAATTTTAACAAATAGATACTGGGAATTATTTCCTTCCGAAGGTAACTTTATACTATATTCAACATTTTATAAAATGTGAATCTGTACAGATTCACTATTGACACAGTCACTACTACTAGTGACTTATTATACCCCAGGCAATGTTCCCTCCAAGCAATTGGCAGAGTAATTTTCGATTATCAACGAAATTTGAACTACTTCGTCACATTTGGTAGTTAAACAGTAGATTTTGCGGAATTTAGTAACAACAAAATACGTTAGAATCGAATAATGAGTTCTAAAATTATACTTTTTCGTCACTTTAAAAAGTTGTTCAGATAATTGTAACAGTTATTAAATTGCAACAACAGCAAAAATTAACATTGCCCATGAAATTTTGACTTCTTCGCAACGATTTGCAGTTAAAAAGTGAATACCAAGCAGAGATCCGCAATGAGTAGTGAAAAAGTGAGTAGAGGAGCTAAATCATGACTCATAAATTCTTGTACTTATACGCACTCATACTTATTCCAATGTTATTCAAACTCATATTCACTCAAAAGTTTCATTTTATTCATCGTACTCATACTTAACAACATTTGAAGTGTTTGATTTAGAATCTACTCAACTCAATGTGTATAGGCGAAGCAAAATGCGAGGCTGCCAGATTTGTCCCCGAAATAGCAAAGTGACGATTTGGCAATTACAGTTTGCTAAAGTAACATGTATGAAGTGGACGATTTTTCGGCAAATTTATCTGGCAGCGCTGATAATTAACTTGTGTGTTTTATCTGTTGAGTTAAAACGGTAAATGGATGAGCTAAATGATTTGAATCATTGTGAGTATTGTAAGTATTTTCTTGAAATTATAAATCAAGCTGATGTCATTTATGAGTATGCGTATAATGTCGACGTCGCACTCATAAATATTTCTCTTGTGAGTATGAGTGAATCAGAGTAGTTTAGTTTAAATGATTTCTACGCACTTATACTTACAATTGCATGAGTCAGTATGAGTAGCGAAAAAACGAATCATTGCTGATCTCTGATACCAAGTACAAAAGCAATTTGCCTAAGTTATGGCAGTTTTTACTTAAAATGCATTGTGATAGGTGGTGCGTGAGTGTGAAAATAAAGTTAAATTTTAAATATTTAAAAATTAAATTGTTATATTATTCTGAAAGTTAAGACCCCGCTGAATCCAAAAGTTACCGCACGTTCTAGTACACAAAATTATTAAATGAGTGCACAAAACAGTCCAAACTCACTCTTCGGGTAGATCGCAGTGATATTTTGCACTGTTTGTTTATTCAATATGACTTAAATAATTTTTGTTCAAAATAAGTGTTAAAATTTTTCTTGTGAAAATTAGTGAAAACAAGTTAGAGTGCTATATTCGGCAGTGCCGAATCTTTGATACCCTCCACCGACAGTTCGAATGTTTAAGGAGTAATATCTGTATGATGTTATTATTATCTTAAACTGTGACGATTTGTTATTAATTATGGTTTTAGGCGACTAAACTGTTTTCCGGGAGTAGGGTTTCTGTGGGGCCTAGGGTAAATTATGTACCGATCTTCACGAATTTTCACAGTATCATTTATAGTCTTATAAAACTGGGACGAGCCAAAATGATTGCATTATTATTTACGGTTTTAGGCGTACTAAACTGTTTTCCGATAGTAGGGTTTATATGGGGCCTAAGGTAAATTATGGACCGATCGTCACGAAATTCCACAGTGTTATAGTCTAGTCTAGTCCTAAAAAACTGTGACGTACCAAATTTTGTTACGCTAGCGTTATTTTTTACGGTTTTAGGCGTACTAAACTGTTTTCCGGGAGAAGTGTTTATATGGGGCTTAGTGTAAATTATGAACGGATCTTCACGAAATTTAACAGCGTGATTTCCAGTCAAATAAAACTAATTTTTGCAAAATCTTATCTCATTCCGTGCCTTGTTCCAGCATTTATGTTATTTTTTGTAACAAAATTATCAATTTTTTTAGGTGGTGGTTCCACATTTTGATTCATAGCTCTGGTCCTACTGAGCCGATTTTGCTGGATTTCAATCCCAAACTGCTTAGGATAACTACAAGCAATTTGGCACCAAGTTTGTTCATTTCTTTTGAGTTGTTCGAAAGTGAGCGTGTTTTCAACAGACGGACAGACAGACGGACATGGCTAAATCGACTTAGAATTGCTCAAGGACCCAGAATATAAATACGTTATGGGGTCTGAGATGAATAATAAAAAAGTTTCTCACGGAATGACAAACTTAATATACCCTCTTCACAACAAATTGTGGTGGAGGGTATAAAAAAAATTTATAAAATAATTTTTGCAAAGCCTTAAAAATAAATGCTAGTTATTATATGATAAAACTTATAAAAAGTTAGTGTTTGAACAAATTTGCGACTTTCTGTAAATTTCTTTTAAAAAATTTGTCCACATTAGGTTTTTAACTTTAAAACATTAATGGCCAAATTCACCAATTTATTTACATATCAATTTATGTTAAAATATGTTTTTCAAATCAAATTAAACAAAATTATATGAAAAACTATGTATATTTAAAAATGAATTTATATATAAAAAGAATTGGTGAAATTGGCCATAACAATTGTTATTGTACTGTAGATTTTTAATTATTTGTAAAAGTTTCAGCTCAGTTGTTTTTTATTTTACTCAGACTCGCCTAACAAAAACAAAGAAAGTTAACAATAAACTGGCCCACTCTTTATTATTAAGAACAATAATAAAAAATTAACTTCAAAAGAGTACTTTTTAGAGCCAAAAGCGATACCACTAAATTCAAGTGATACTCAACTACCAAAGCGCTCTAATTCGTCATAAAATATAGTCACTAAGTAGATTCTTAATGAAAGTATTACCATAGTAAAACACTTCTTCCCGAACGATGTCACTTCATCAATAAGAATTGAATAGCAGAAGCGATAGATTTTGCTAAATGGGGAAACTATTTAGATTATTTTTCGATCGAAATTGTTTGCAGGGTTATTTACAAGAGACATTTAACATGTGCATGTCATTGAAAATCTACTACTGACGTAAGTACTACTGACTAGGTAGTACTGCTGGGATACTATCGATATTTTCAACTATCGATATTTATCGATAGTTCAGATTTCACTATCGATATATCGATATTACTATCGACTGAATGTTTGTACTTGTGCAGGAAACTTTAATTATTTTTTTATAAGTCTACAGTTCGTTGTTTTTATCACTTTATTGAATGTATAAGACTTATGTAAATACGCACAGATGGCAGTTTTTTAAAAATTGATAAGTACCTTTCTGAAGGAACCAAAGTAACAGGGACTATAAGATATTCCATTGCAACTTTTAAAAATTTTCTAAATTCTAAGCCCAAAAAGGTAATCAATCTAGCGGACTTATCTTCTAATGATCGTTCATTGTTTTGTCTTATGCTTGCAATTGCATTTGGATTTGCATTTTTTTACAACATTACAAAAACATTTGCCATTCAGTCCCTAAACATGCAAAAATTTCGGCCTAAAGTCTTTTAATTAGCAGTAAACAGCACTGCTAAGCAATCCATACCACTTGTTGTTTGTATTCATTGCTGTAATTGAGCGCGAATTAATAATAGCATGTAAAAATTTGCGGCAAAAAACTGTGTGTGTATAGCTGCTGTAACATGTCTTCATAGCTGTATTTTAAATAATAATAATATCGATATTGATATTTTTCCTATCGATATTTTCGATATTTTAAGACTATCGATAATATCGATAGTCTATCGATAGTTTCCCAGCACTACTAGGTAGTGACTTTGTAGTTCCTTTGGGGACATATGTAGGTAGACATTGGAACCAGAGAATCGATAGTACATTTTAGTAAAAGTAGTCTACACTTTTGGTGCGAATACGAACTCATAACAATCTTTTTTTATTATTTCTTCAACTTTTTAGAAATTGTACTTTTCAGTTTTTATTGATAAAATATTTTTCGTATTAAAGCCAAATATAGTGGCAAATGTAATGTAGTGTAGACACTTCGTTGACAATGTCACCAATATAGTCGACAAAACTGGTGACTTGGAGACACTTGCACCCAGGTTTCCTTCAGGGAAGTAATGATTTGCTTTTTCTGTTGACTAACAGGGGAATGCAATAAATTTTTATAAAAAAACACAATTATAATATTTTTCACACATTGAATAGTGTATTTATTATTTGTTTTGTTGTGCTACCAACTTTTAATCAAATTTCCCATTTGTTTATAAATACAACTCTGTTATCGTTTCGAACGAGTAACGCAGTACAGTTTAACTTTCGAATCGGAAATTTCTTTCGAAAAATTTTGCTTTTCGAATCGCAATACGCGGTAGCCCCCCTGATAAACCAGAAACCATCGTTGTTCGTGCTAATCGCAGTGGTGGATTTTCGCGTTAGTCCTGGGCCTAGGGCGGCATAATTTTAAGGGCGCCAAAATTTAAAGGTAATAAATATAAGAGGAATTCAAATTCGGAAATTGATTTGACCAAGTTTTACTTTATGCGAATACGAAATTTATATTAAATTAAACATATTAAGTAATTCATTTGTTGAATTTACTTCCAAATTAGTAAGTCGATTTAGATAGTTATCGATTCTGATCACAAATTAAATAAAGGAAATAAAATAATATTCTTAAAAAACTTATGTATCTTGACCTTTTTATTTTGGTAATAAATACAAAAATCGCTTAACAAAAAATTTAATTTTAAGGTCTGTATATAGCGATAAAGTTTCGACTATAGGTTAATAAAAATTTAAAATTTTTAAAAATTATAAATATTAAATTTTATATCATAGAAAACGATACACAAAATCTATAAAATATTTGGGCGATAATTACAATTACAAAGTCAAAAATTTTTTTTTGTGAAAATGCGGATTTAAAACTCGGTTTTCTTTGTAAAGTTGGCGTCTTGTATTATTAAACTTTTACTCCGTAGAATTTCCACTCTCCCAAACGTTATCTATATGAAGTTTATTTCCAAAAACATGTTTAAATTAAAAAAAAAATCAGTCCATTATCTAAAAATTCGTTAAGAAAAAGGTAAAATAACTCATATTTAATGAAGAATCCCCAGGATATCGTTATACTTCCTGCAATGGGTATGCCATTCATTTTTATTTTAAGCTTTTAAAAATAAAAAAACTATAAAAATTTTTGGTATGTTCTACAATCTTAGAGGTAATAAAATTTTGATTCACAATTCATCGAGAAGTCCTAAAAGACGTAATTATAAGTCATTACATATATAATTTAAACTTTTTTTAATTTGTATGCACATTTCCATACAAAAAATTCGAAAAATTGCAATTTTTAGAGATTTTCAAACGCCATTCGATTTCGTTTAAATTTGGAACATACAAATGTTGGTGTGGTTTATACGCAATGATCCAGCCTTGAAGAGTTGACAATTTTGAAGCGACCTAATAAGTATGTATATAAATTTATAAAACTGAATACACAATAATTTTAGAATTAAATTTTTTTTGTTTTTTTTTTGATAATCACTCCTTTATAATCAAAAAGGGCGGCATATTAAAGAGTGCCTAGGGAGGAAGCAGGTCAGCACTGATTAAAAAGTGGCCCAAAATTGGACGTCTAGAATGCGATTTGTTAAGAACTGCCTCAGGACTGCCATATTTTTAATAAAATATTGTTTTCATGCAGTTTCAACAGGACGTGCCATACGACGACCGCACATCGCCTTATAGAAATTAAAATGTGGTAATAAGTCGTGCCATTTGACACCTCTATATTATTTCTTGTTGGGCAACTACGTAAATTTACTGGCTTAATCTGATAAGCCAGCAATATGTGATGCCTTGGAGGCCAACATTGCTTGTGTTATTCGCGACATACGGCCAGCAATACACCAACAAGGGCCCCTTAATTTGGAACGCCAGAATGTGCTTTGTCAAGCAATTTTCAAATGTATTAATCTTTTGAATAAAACAATTTTTTTTTTCAAACGGGTTTAAGAAACACCCTTTATTAGTGATTTCCTTTATTCTATGAATTCATAGCAAAATCTGACAGTCAAAATTTGAAAAATTTCATTGAAGGACCTTCTCTATATTTCAAAATTTATGCTAACTGATTCTACTTACTATTTAAACATTAAATATTGTCCCCAAATAATTGCCGATTGTTTAAGCATAAACTTTAGTAATTAAATCGAAAAAAGCCCACACAATATATTGATTAAGTAAAAGCGATTGTACGTTTTATTTTTTTGTTGTAGTCACATAGAGGCGTTAATTTTCTGGCCACAAACGTGTTTGTTTTACTAGACAAAATCGCACATGGAATTTCCGCATCCGCATTAAAAACGCACAAGTGAATACCAACACATGGACACACTCACGTGCAAATATGAATACCTGCATACTGAAGTGTTTTATTCTGGTCAAAATAGTGTAAAGGAAGTTTTGGTAGGAAGTAGTGTTGGTGTGGACAAGGAAGGAGTCACGGTAAAACAATATGCATAATATTATTTATGGCAACACTTTGTTTGTTGCATGAATGAAAATGTATGTAAGTTAAAATATGCCACAAAATGCTTGCCACATTGTGTTTATTTGTATAATTTTGTGTTTTTTTTTTTTGCATTTGCATCAAGTTGCACGCAGCACATTTTTAACAGATTTCAACAAACAATTATTATTTTTTTTTTTTTAATTTTCATTAAATTCATAACCGAACGAATAAATGCCAGAGTGTGTCAATATTTATTTAGCTTCATTGTTAAAGGTTTTCCAAAAAACATAATTATGAAAATGAAAATTGACTTTATATTTAGTCCTGTTGGACAGGACACCCAATAAAAAATAAAAAAAATTGTTTAAACAGAATTAAAATTAATAACAATATTAAACATAAATTTTAATTTAATTAAAAACTTAAATTGACATGGTTTGTTTATTTATTAAGTTTTATTTGTTGTTTTTTTTTTTTTGCAAAAGAGAACCATGCACGTACATGCACAAGCATGCATGCGTGCACGTCAAGCATGAAATGTTAAATAAGGCTACAGAATTAACTCGAGGGTAAATTACAGCGAAATTAGCTTAAAAGCAAACCAAAAAGACGAACCATAAACATTTCAACAAGGTAAGAAATTTATTCTTAATTTGAAAACGGAAAAGTTCTCCCTTTTTTATGTACTCCCCGAACCCCTGAATGGTATTGTGTTGTTAAGTTGTTGCTAACACGTAAATTTGCCATCGTAAAAACGCTAAATGTTCGCGAATAACAATAAAAAATATTAAAATCCTATAAAAATTTAAAAGGAAATTTGCTTTTCTTGTATCTGTATGTTTGTTTATGCGGTTTTATGTTGTTTCGGTTATTTTGTATGTGGCCCGAACACCACACAATTGCACATATTTACAACTTACGCTCGTTTGGACTTGCCGCACTTGTTTTCGTTTATTTCTAAATCATGTAACTTCTGCTTGATTTCATATCTAATGATGCAATCAACAATAACAAATCCATGTATTTAAATTGAGCATTGGAAAATACCAATAAAGGAATAAAAAAATCATTCTAAGCGTGTTAGAATTTAGAGTGTTAAACCATTTCGTAACAAAACAATAAGGAGAGTCTTTTTCGGCTTCGCCGAATCTTTTATACCTTTCACAATTTTAAAAAAATTTGTGTTTTTTTACATGAGTATATTTCAAAAGTCCTTATTTTTTGTCTGCAGGCTTTTCTAAATTTCGAAAATGCTCTGTAAGTCATACTTGAGCCTTAAAAAATTTGACACACAGAAAAAATACCAATGTTAAAATAACATGGCGAAATGTTGATTGAGAATCATGGAAAAATTGTGCAAAAGTATGCTTTTTATTTAAATTTATCATTATTTCATATTAATTTTAAATGAAAAATATTAAAATAACCTTAAATGACGTTTATTTAGTATTTTTCAATGTTAAAATAACATTTTTCAATATTGAATCCATAAAAACCTGTTTTATATTAAAATCAAGTTTATCTTGTTAAATTAATATGCATACATACTTAAGTATGTCCATTTTTTTATTTTAATGTTTAAAATATGTTATAAAAAGAAGACAATTCCCGTATTCTTTTAATTAAGATTATTTAGTTTAATAGTACGTCAAGTTTTCAAAGTAGAATGATGACGAAAACCATATCGGGCCATTCTGCTGATGCTTCTATTAACAAAGGAGATACAAAATAAGTGAAACATGTGTTACAGGGGTAAGTGTTTTAAATTATTCTTAAATAAATGCATAACGAGCCCTTACCGCGAAAATAACGTAAGCGCCGAAAACCAAATTTTACAGGAGAGAGTTTTTTTATTTTATTTCATATGAAATTTGTCGCTTACAATAAAATTGTTTTTGCTATAAAATCGTAACGGTACCTTATGTGAACATGAAATTTTAGGAGCAAGTGTTGCCAATGAAGTCATTTATTAAAAAAAAAACGAAAATTGAAAATGATGTCGTTTAAGTTACATTGTTATATCACACTCCAACAAATTTGATTCTACATTAAATTCACGTTGTTTCAACTTGAAATAACTTTCATTCAACGTGATTCGGAAAGTTATTTCAATATAAATTACATTTTTCTCTAACTTTACTGTAATGTTAAATTAACATGAATTCTAGTTATTTTAAAAGAAAAAAATGTTGTTCGCAAGTTGGTGTAAAATCATGTAAAATTAACATGAAAGAAGAACAACGAAGCAAAATCACTACTGACAAATGTAAAATCAACCTTGTTTTGAAAGAATTTACATTGATTTTTTTCTGTGTGTAGGGATGAGATTTTCATTCACTAAAAAATCAATAATACGCGCATAAAATACGCACTATAAACTCCAAAATATGCATTAAAAAAACAAACAAAAAATATGCACAAATTTAAGCATTTTCAATAAAAAATAGGTTTTTGTTTTTTAAAACTTAATTAAAATAACTTATTTAAATTTTTGTTTGCATAAACAAATAAATACTTTTTTATATTATCAAAAGTAAACCTGTTCGGAGGCAAAAAAAAAACTTGTGTGGATGGAAAAGGATCTCTCAACGTCAACCGAAGTTATGGGATTATACTTTAAGGGTGCCAATTCATTTATTTTCTAATTCAGATCACACATTTGATTCCTGATCTAAAATGGTCGAAATTTGTTTTTATACCCACACCACAATAGTGGAGAGGGTATAATGCATTTGTGCTGATGCGTGTAACGCATTTAAATATTGGTCCTAGACCCACCTTCAGAATCACTTTCTGAGTCGAACTAACGATGTCCGTCCGGCTGGCAGTCTTATTGGCTTAAGATAGGGGGAAATTTCTTCCTCTCAGAAACTATACTGATAGAAAAGGCGTCATAACGCTGATGTATTTTAACATCAGTACTATGACAAGTGTCTTCGTTTTTGACCCCATGACACTTTTCATCATGGTGATGTCAACCTTAACATCACTTGGCAAAAGTGTCATCAGGGTCAAAATGAAATTATGTCATCAATGGGATGACACATCGGCATCACGGAAATGACGAACATGTCCTCAGTGCGATGACGCAGTGATATCGGAGAAAGGATATATTACCATCAATTTAATGACAGTTTGTCATTAAGTCAAAGTCATTGGAATTGACTTAAGTGAAAGAATATTTTTATTTATTTACCCGCTACATATGTTTGTTGAATTACGACCTTTGTTTACAGCAGAACTCTCAATAATAAGACCATGCCCCATATGGTTTTCGTTATCATTCTACTTTAAAAATTTGATGTATTTAACTAAATAATTTGAAAAAATAGAATGCAGGAATTTTTGCTTCTTGTACCTAATACATTGTTATCATGAAAATAATGTTAATAATATACAAAACTAGTTTAACCCGTTGCGCTTCGCTACACCGCTTTAACCACTTCTTCAGTTGAGAGATATTTTATAAATGCATCCTATGGGAGGTATTTCCCCCCTGCGCCTACCCGCTTTATTTTTATTTTCAATAGTGTAGTATACCATAAGAGTGACTTCTGCAAAGTTTGAACATTCTCCCTATAACAGTTCTTAAGATATGCGATATTAAACATTGGCGTCCTATGGGGGCAACCACTTCCCCCGCTGCTATTTTATTTAAATTTTGGGGCTTAGAAGATCCTACTACCAAAAGTTCAACAAAATGCGTGCAGCCGCTGTTTAGATACGCGATATTTAATATTGGCATCCAATGGGGGTACGAATTCCCCTGCCCCTATCGAAAAAATAAGTAGCCTATTTTATTTCTAGGCCTCACGTTATGTTACGGTAAAAATTTCAGGAAAATCGGTTCAGTAGTTTAGGAGTCTATAAGCCAACAAACAAACACACAAACAAACATACAAACATTTTTCATTTTTATATACATAGAAGAAGAAGATAGATATATAGATAGATAGATGTGGCATCGAATTGATGTCACTATAGTCATAAAATAGAAGGCACGTAAAAAATGACAAAATTATATGAAGACGTAAGTCATTGGATTGATGTTACTTTTTGCATCATTGATGCCATTTGTAGTAACATCCCAATAAAAATTTTTATCATTTTGCGAAGCACTAATGGTACATTTCAAAAAATAAGCGCACAATTATGCGCTACGCAATAAGACATACAGAAATGCAGTAAAGTAAGTGAAATAACTCTCAACAATTTTTATAAAAAAAAAATAAAATTTCAAGTGCTACGGCATTCCCTTACTACGAAGCAGGTTTGTAAGGGAGAGTACTAAAAAATAACTGTATCAAAACATTCAGTGTGTAAGGCTGATCGTTACATATAACAATTTTTATATGCGCTGAATTATGCGCTTTATGTGTCAAAAATGTATTGCTTCAAAGTGGGAACTCGCCATATAAAATTCATGTCTTCCGTAAGCGCAATGGTACGCGAAACTCTTACATTTCTCCCTTACAAACCTGCTTCGCTCGAAGCACAATTTTTTATTGGGATTGATGTCACAATTCTAATGTTAGAGCACCATCAATATGAAGATGCATTTTTCTATCGGTGTATCAAACCGATTTTAATGAAATTTAAAAACATAGATGGAACCATATCTTTATGGACACAAAAGGGATGCATTTTTTCAAAAATAAGACCAGGAGGGGAGATAGGGGCAATTTCTACCTCTCAAACCGATTTTAATGAAATTTAAAACATAGATAGATCCATATCTATATGGAAACATTAGCTATACAGTTTTTCAAAAATAGGACCACAAGGGGAGATAGGGGTCATTTTCTGCCTCTTACAAACTTTCAAACTGATTTTAATGAAGTTTATAAACATCGATGAATCCATATTTATATGGACATATAAGCATGATTTTTTTTTTTAATACTGTGGTGTAGGGTATCATATGCAGGGTTACCGTTGGACATTTTCGAAAAGGGTCACAAAAAGGGGATTTTCCAGAAAAAGGGGTCAAAAAAAGGGTATTTCAATAAAAAAAAGGGTCAAGTTTTTTATAAGCAGTATTTCCCATTTTAATGAACATAATAAGACCAAGTTTTTTTATAAGCAAACAAAAAAATAATATTTTAGGTAGGAAGAGCTCAAAAAACTTAATTTTTTTATGGAATGCTCTGTCCTGTTTTAAACACCTGACAAAAAGTTTATTCTTTATTATTATAGCTAACTTTTTCATACTTTAGTGTTTGTTTTAAATTTTGCTATCGTTCGCGAGTTGTAAACATTTTCTCGATTAATGCGATATTTTCCTGTAAGTGTCAGATTTTTTAAAGCTTTTACGATTTTTAATAAATATAAGGCTTTGCTTTCATACCGCTTTTACCAAATATTTGGGAATTTCCGCTAATTGAGCAATTTTTACCTCTTTTGTTTTCATTCCTGTTAGGGCACTCTCAACACTGTACATTCAAAAGGGGGCGAAAAGTTCAATACCTTTTGCCATTATTAAGGGCGAATTTTTTGAATAAAACATGCTACTGTTTAAGAGAGCAAAACACCAAATTGCATTTTTTTTAATAAATTGTAAAATTTTTGTTTTAAAAAGAAACCACCGTAAAAAATAACAAATATTTATATGAGTTATGTTTGCTTTTAGGGAAATTGTACTTTACTATCAAAAATCAAGGAGAAGAAAGCATGGAATTGTAAGTTTATACTTTAAGTCTGTTCCATATCAAGCAATGCTTATTTCGAAAACATTTGTTTAGCACTTCTGTTCCGCAGTGTTGACAAACAACAAAATGTGGGATCTATTTCCAAAAAAGGGTCAAAAAGTGTCACAAAATAGGTGATAATGATACAAAAGTATAATTTAAAAAAAGGGTCATAAAAGGTATCAACACCGTCGAAAAAGGGTCAAATTGATACTTTAGTATCACAACGGTAACGCTGATTCATATGGCTTGACCGACTATACTTTTTTACTTGTTATTTTTGAAATCCTATTATTTTTTTTTGCAAAACGTTTTGATTTTTTCTTAATTTGTTGGGCTATTCTTCTTCCACATTGTTAATTTAACTTTCTGCAATATAAATTAATTTGAGCTGACTAAAAAGTGAAGTAAATCTCTCCAAATTAGTGTCTGTTTCACCAATATACATATGTGTAGTTAGAAAATACAAATGCAAATTGATCTTTTAATTTTTTAATTAGATAGGCATCGGCAGCAACAAGTTTTTTAATAACATTCTTAAATTGTTCAAAGTTTTTTGAATTGTATTCTACAGCGTCTAGCCAATGGCCTCATCTTGTTAATACTGGCTGCGGTGGTAAGGTTGCCAAAAGACATTTCAAATATTTCAATAAAAATTATAACTCGTGAAGGGGCATTTAAAAATATTTTTTCCCGTATGAAACCAATAAATCAATATTATCGAATAAGATTTTTTTTTTTTGTTTGCATGGAAACTTTTTGTTAAACTTTTTTTATAATACGTAAAATACAATACATTATATCACCCACAAATGTTAAAATATGCATTTAAAATCAATATATGCAAAAATATGCATTTTAACCAAAATATGCAACAATATGCAAAAACAAATCGATGCCATTTTAACGCAAATTTAATGATTCGGAAAGATAATTGGTCGACAACGATCTTAGGCTATCGGCAAAAAACATGCATTTGCATGGCAATCGCATCCCTAGTAATCACGCTTACTCTCTCACGCGTAATTGATATTAAAAGTCTCGCGAACAACTTTACCTTATACCAAAACTGGTCTTATACTACAACAAATTATTTGCTGATCAAACTAGTTTTTTTTTAAATGGGTTGCTATTCCTCTTACATTCATATGTTCGTATTTATTTATCACTATACCATCAGTGTAGGGTATTATCGATAGAGAAAAAAGAGCAACAACTGCAACATGTTCGTTCGCCACAAATAAACGTGCTAAGAATTTTCAACAAAATTAAGAAAGAGTTAGAAGAAATACTTTCTTAACTATCTAACGAGCATGTGTTTTCTTCTTCAAAGTAACAATACTTTTGACTTTGTAAAATATTCTTTTATTTTTCGCATTATAAATGTAAAATTTCACGCAATAATTTTAAATAAGCCCACCCCTTTTTTAACTCCATCTACTCAATAAAAAAAATATATAAAATAGGAAAAACTCAACACCTTTTTGTATAAAACGTTTTATTTCGATATTTTCTTTTATTGCCGGTTTTTTTTTTTTGCTTGTCTTCATTTCTCGATAGTCAAGTATAAGAATTTCATTTGGTTAAACAACCCTTTTTGGCTGGTTTTGTTTTCATTTACTTGATATCCTTTAAACATCCTTGATATTTTATATTTGATATTCAACGTTGTACGTACACGTTTATAAATTTTAAAATAAATCCCTGCAGGCTTTTGACTTTTAACTCTTCTCTTGTTTTTTTTTTTATTTTTTGTTTGATTTTGGGACTGGTTCGTTTTTGTTTAAGGATTTGGCGTTGCGAAAAACGCCTTGAAGTGTTCGTTAAAGCTAATCATGAATTAAACATTCATTCATAGTGATAATTCTGTTATCCATGGATGAATTTAAAGTTATTTGATAAAGAAAATATGTATTTCGAAAAATTAAAAAAAAAAACTAAAATCTCGAATTTTTTTATTATTCGCTCACCGATTTGACGATTGAAGGGAGTGTCCCGGTAGGCTAGCTGGTGTCGAGCTAGTCTATCAGCGCCGGGGTTGCGGGTTCGATTCCGCCAGAGACTCTGGTTTCCTGCAGACAAGCGAAGAGCTTCGCGGGATAAGCTTAGGGAATTAAAAAAAAAAAACATTAAAAAATGCCGCGAATTACGTTGCAAAAGGAAAATTTTGCAGAATCTGTATTTTTGAAGATTTATCATTTACATACCCCTCTAACATTGCTCAAACGTACAATTACATGTAGTGTAAATTTCTTGATTTTGTTATCATTATCTAAAAAAATTTTTTATTTATTTTGTCACTTACAATGTTATTCGCTGCTTTGATTCTATTGCATATGGGCATTTCCATAGAAATGTCAACCGCAGCCATAAATTAAAAGTTTATAAAAGTATGTTGTTTTAACATATTTTTATAGGGAATCTATCAACTTTTAAAAATGTAATCAAATTTTACACGCTTTGAAATATTCAAATGCAAAGTCAAACAAGTGCTGTTTTGAACATTTCTATTGCACGTTTTGTTTTGCTAAATGATCTTAATGAGAAACATTATGCATTGACAATTGCTTCTCAAATCTCGGTTTATATTCAAACAATATAAGAAAAATGTAAACGGAACGATGCGATTGCCAGTTACACAGAAAAAATTATTTTTTCAATTCAAACAAAAAATTTGTAGAATCAAACAATTTTTTGTCTGAAATCGGTCCTATAAACAAATTTGCAAATTCAAACAATTTATTTGCATTTTGTTTATTGAAAAAAAATCACAGATTTTTTCAAACAAATAATTTAACTGAACCAAACAAAAAGTTCACTGAAATTCATTTAAATTTCAAACAAATAATTTTGCTGAATCAAACAAAATAGTTGTTGCACAATCAATGACGCGCACACAAGCAAGCACTGTACGAGAAGATGAAGGCAGAGCAGAGCGGCCTGCTGGCTTTGAGACACATTTTTTTGTTGGAATAACTTTTGAACGAAGTCTTATTTATACACACACTATTTTTCTTCATCACTCACTGTTGCTTTCCCTTGCTAATGAAGAAGAAATGTAACCAAAAACGGCGGCACACTGACTCCATATGTTTTTCGTCATCATTCTATTTTTGTATTTGATGGATTTAAGTAAACGGTTTGAAAAAATTGAATATGGGATTTTGTCTTTTTTAACAACTTTGAAAGCAACCAAAAATTTATTTCGTTTCTTATAATGTTGTTGTGTTTCTGTTGTTTAAAAAAAGTAAATATAACCCACCGAAGTAGTCCCTAAACTACTCCATGGAGTACTAAATTGGGTTAGTTTGAAAAGTATTTAATGTTACTTAAGGGGTAGTTTGTACAATGCGCATCAAATATTAGTAACAAACAGATATTTTTGTTACAAATTTTATAAAAAAAAAAATTTGCCTGCAAAATAATCAGTGCTTTTCTCTTGGTACTTATTTTTAGTTTGTAACGTGCGACATCGTAAGTGTAAAATGCATAAATTCAAAATAATTTTTTTTTTTTTTTAATATCTTCAAAGTGATTTTGCCGAGAATTATAGGTTAACACACCACAACGAAATACAAAGTGCCCATTTCAGCTACCGCTAGGTAACAAAATAGCTTGGCTGGTGCTTCGCAGCTGTTTGCGGTTAAAAGCGACAAATTTACGCATAATAAACACGACGTTATTATTTTTGTTTTAAACCATTTAACCGAAATAAAAGAAGTTGTTGGCATTTTTCAAAGATTATAATAGTTTCTGATGGAAGCTATATTTTGAAAAGCTTGAATGACATTATTAAACAAGCCGTGGAAGCCGTTGATTAAGTTTGAGCCGTCATAAAAATAATACGGCAAATAACCAACTCTAAAAAGATTGTTTTTCCCGAAGCACTATTGTTCTTATCAATTTGCAGAAAACAAAACGCAAATGGAATTAAAACGTATTTTATGGCATTTGCTCAAATTGAAAATTTGTCTCGACATTATAAGTTCGAAGAAAAATGGAAGGAAGTGAAGGCAGAATTGCATAACTGGACGCTCTTATTCACTCTAACAACCGTTTTTGTATCTCAATGATCATAACATTACCATAACATGTTTAGAAGCAACCATTTTATTGTTGTGGCTTCTTAATGGAGGACGAATTTAGCCATAACATGGTTGTCAGTGATAATTATATGGTTAAATTAAAAATAATATATTTGCAATATGTTTGAATAATGTTGTTGGAGGTGGCCATATTTAAACATGTTTTTTCTCTGCGTGTAGATATCGTTACGTTTTTCCATTAATAAACGCGTTTCGGTTTACTCCTTTTATACACAATAAAAGTTATTGCCGAATTATTTTCAAACAAACGCTTGTTTGAAATTTTTTTTGATTTATACAATTTTTTTTTAACTGTTTCAATTAATATTTTTGTTTGATTTTTATTTAACCAACAAAAATGTTGACAACTATTCAAAAATATAATATACGCGTCATTGGTTTCAAGTTTTCATAATTTGTTGTCGTCTTTTTGCATTTTTTTTATTTGATCGTAAGCAAACACATGCAGTCTATTTTTGGACGCTTTAAAAAAGTACAGCAATTAGAATAAAAATGATAAAATATCGTGACGAGGTTTGTAGTAATAAACCAACAAAAACCATAGCAGTTAAAAAAACGTTTCACTCTTTTTAAACAACAGAAACAACAACAACAACATTATAAGAAACAAAATAAATTTTTGGTTTGTTTCAAGTTGGTAAAAAAAAAAACAAAATCCCGTATTCAATTTTTTCAAACTGTTTGGTTAAATACATCAAATAGAAAAATAGAATGATGACGAAAAACATATCGAGTCGGTCTGCCGCCGTTTTTGGTTACATTTCTTCTTCATTAGCAAAGGAAAGGATGCAGCAACAGTGAGTGAGGAAGAATAACATTGTGTGTATAAATAAGACTTTGTTAAAAAGTTATTCCAACAAAAAAGTGTGTCTCAAAGCCAGCCGGCCGCTCTGCTCTGCTTCATCTTCTCCAACAGTGCTTGTGTTTGATTCAGCAAAATTATTTGTTTGAAATTTATATGAATTTCAGTAAATTTTTTGTTTGATTCAGTTAAATTATTTGTTTGAAAAAATCTGTGGTTTTTTTTCAATAAACATAATGCAAATAAATTGTTTGAATATGCGAATTTGTTTATAGGACCGATTTCAGACAAAAAATGGTTTGATTCTACAAATTTTTGGTTTGAATTGAAAAAATAATTTTTTCTGTGTAACAAACCGTTGAGTTCTTTTAATTGCAAATAAAAAAAAAAAAAAAAAAAAAAAAAATAAACCCACTTATTCAACTTAACAAACTTTATTGCAATTAATTATAACGTTCACAATTTTTTCCAGTATTGTTAGTTACGAACAGAACCGTTAAATGTCTCCAAACAAACTAAGCTAATTATTCATGAGTTAATCCATTTTAAAGTTCATAAATATTTCTAGATTTTTCCTGAACCTCCCTGTAATAACTATTTATTATGTTCTAAAAGAATTTCTAGAAATGGCTGGGAAATTCATGTAGTAACTGTTATAATCTAGATACATACACTTTTAGCCGGTAATACGGTTGTGTTGAAAATTATACAAGACAATTCTAAGTTACTTATGTTACATAAACTTATAATTATAACTATAAATAATTCTTAGATAATTCAACTTTCGTAGCAATATCATATAGAAACCACTAGGTGGATGGTATGAACGATTATAGCACTACCCAGCAAAAACTTTACTTACAATCCTACTTTTAATGACTTCAAGAATTCATTACTTTGTAGCTTTATTCGCCACTTTTTGGATTATTTGTTATATCGACCCCTTTGCGCGAAATTATCGTATGTTACAAAAACTAAATTTTACAGGAGAGCCATTTTTATACTTTTCTCTGCTATCACTTGCAATATAAATATGAAAATATACATTCAATTTTTAGAGCAACGAATTGGAATTCGAGTACAATATTTTGTCAGGCGACGTCTCTTTGAATGTAGAACAATATTGCATCAAAAACTCAATTTCCAAAAATTGGCATATACAGAAAAATTTAAATTTTCATTATGACAATAAAAATGTCATTATAGTCATTATAGTCAAAAAACATAGTTTTTTTTATACAAAAACTACACTGCCCCGGTAGACTAGCTGGTAGCGAGCTAGTCTATCAGCACCGAGGTTGCGTGATCGAATCCCGCCAGAGACAGAAAATAAAATAAAGTAAAATAAAATAAGAAAAAACAAAATAATTAATAATAATTAAAAAAAATAAAAAAATTTCTACTTTATTGACTTTGTGTAACTATATATTTCTATAAAAATTTTAAGTATAAAAAAAACATATTATTTTTTAGATTATAATAGGCTTAATTATAAAGGATTACTTTTGGGACATCTCGAACAAAAATAAGTACTTTTTCTAGTAGAAAAGTAAGTAGACGGCTCGTCAAATTCTCAATATTTTTCTGCTTATTTTGTAAGCAAAGTTTTTGCTAGGTAGATGCACTAGATGAACGAAGATAGCACTCTAACTTGTTATTCGTGAGTATATTTGACTTTCTCACAAAAATTTTTTAGACACAATTGTTCTGTAAGTTGGCAAGTACTCAGGCAACGCCGTTATATTTTAATAAAATAAAATTTTTTTTTTGTATATTTTAACATGAGCGGCGGCGTTGCATTATTTCATTGCTGGCAATTCAACTTAAGTTGTGTTGCTATCCGTAATAAATTTGAAATTTTTGTCATTTAATAAAACGTCACCTAAAATGCAAAAGCCGTAACTACACTTTATGGGTTTTTACAGGAGAAGGAATAAACGTTATAAATTGAAGACTACTTAAAACTTAATATCCAAATTTTAGATTCAAGCTTAGAAAACAAAGACGGATTTGTTTCTAAAAAAGAAATTAATGGAAAAAAGTACTTTTTAAGAAATGTTAGTTACGGCCTTTTATACTCTATTTTTCTGAAACCAAAAAGCCGTAACTACAAGAATAAAATTGTGCATAAAATAAAACAAATGGTTAAGATAAGAAAACAGTGCTTTAAGGACGTAACTAAGAAAGTTTTTAGGCAAGTGATGTCTTTTTGTATCTATTTATTGTAAGTATTTTAAAACAAAACACAAAATTCCTCATAACTATTAAAAAAATGTATTTAATTTATAAATATAATTCGAGAAAATAAAATTAAATTAAAGTGGTTAAGAAAAATAATAACGCAATAACACACATTGAAAGAGAATCAAAAGGCAACTTTGTTTTGATTTTTTTCTTGTTTTTTTTTTTTTTTTGAAAATTGTAGTTACGGCTTTTTGGTTTATGAAATTGTTAACGTTGCAGTTACGGCCTTTTGTTTTTCGGAAATAAAGTCGTTATTTTTGGACGTATACATGTAAGATGTTCTGTGTAGATGTGTTTCGGTTAAGTACGTCATAATCAATCAAAAAGTCAAATTTGAATTTTTGAGTAGTTACGGCCTTTTGCATTTTAGGTGACGATAAGCTGTTTTTCCTTTACTTTGTTTTCTCGTACTTTGTTTTATTAATTTCAATAAAAAAAAATTTCCCTTTAAGCTTAATTTTTTAAATCCTTTTGCAAAAACGTTGTATTAGCAAAACTTTAAAAAACAGTAGACGGCTCAAGATGAAACATTCTTTTAATTTTTGTAATCACTGTTAAATTACGCAAATTTTGATATACCTGGCGATGGTTTAGTCCAAAAAATAATTTTCATACATTGACGGGACACTCTAATGCATACTAAACAGTATAGCTGTAAAACAATCATACTTTTTTGCTTTTAATTCGTTAAGAATTAGCTAAATTTTTAATTAATTCTTTTCACAGTAAACAAGCATTGAATTAAATTTGAATCAATTAGGCAGAATTAATTTTAATTCGTTTTCCAATTCAAATGAATTGCAAATCGTTTCCAATTAGAATGAATTTGTTAAAGTATTCAATTGCAATTCATTTTACGGATTCATTTGAATTCAATTAATTTTGCATTCATTCAAATGAGTTAGAAAAGTGAATTGCAATTCAAATGAATGAAATCAGAAATGAGTTGCAATCAATAAAATTCAAGAGCAGATCTAGGGGAAATTACTAAAATTTACTATTTTTATTGCAGTTGGAAGTTTTCAATACAAAAAATTAACGAATATTCCAATTGTAGTAAAAGTAGTAAGAATTTCGAGTAAATGAACACAGCTTTAACAGCAAAAAATTTTGAAGAGATTCAATATTGCTAAAATCTTTAAAATTCGATTGAAAAATTAAAAAAAAAGAAATTTTCCACAATATACAAATATGAGATGATTTAATCAATAAAAAATTATTCTTAAACACAGTGTTAGATTGCAATTCATTTGAATGAGTTGCAATGCATTTGACAAATTCATTGGAATTGGAAATGAACTGCAATTCAGTTTTACCAAATTCGTTTGAATTGACTCAAATTTCATTCAATTCAGAGGATGAATGATTCGCAAATTACATATTTCAAAAATTAATGATTCATTTACAGCTCTGCTGTACAGTAGCGTTAACACTACAATTAGTATTAACAAATTACAATTTAAACTAATAAGAAAATTTATTACTACAGTATTATTCGGATATAAGAACATCTCATATAAGAACAAAACGTTTATAAGAAACATTTTCAAATACACCATGTCTTTTTTCCGATTTCTCTAACAAAAAAGCTTTCATATGAGAAAAACGCTTATAAGAAAAAAACTGATAAAAGAACATTTTTCTTAAACACCAAAATCACAAAATGTATAGAAAAAGAATTTATATAAGAAACTTCCAACGGCAACACAGAATTTATGTAGTTTGCATGGACAACTCTGTTTTCTGACAGTTTTACAACAAGAACAAAGTTTTATTTTTTTAGTTTTAAGCTGGAGGTCCACACCACGCGTTACTCGCTTTTTCGCAGCATACACAGCTGTCAAAAAAGTAGAATCTGTGTAGTTATACGTAGTAAGTTACATGCACAAAAGCGTCGATGCCTTGAGGCGAAAAGAAGGTTTACTTTCTACTTTTGTAAGCGTCATAAGCTGCGTTCGAACAAATCAGCTGATTTTGACAAATTAAATTTTATTTTTACTTGTGCTGCTGCTGCATAAAAAGCGTTGCATGTAACTTGAAACGTAGAACGCAAGTAAGGTTATAAAAGAATGCGTTGAGTGGAGGCGAAAACGCGTGTTATGGACCTCCAGCTTTAGTTTTAGCTGAGCGAGCTGGTACTCATGAGAAGCTTTGTGGTTTTTGTCAATAAAAACAAAAGTTAAAATTTTAAAAGAAATACAAAACGGTATAAAAAGAAGCGAAATTGCAAAAAATATAATATTGGACTTTCAGCGTTATCTAAAACAGTGAAAAACTCAAAAGACATAGACAATAATTATTTTAAAGTTAGAAACGTTAATATGGGGTCTTCACCTGACAATTTTTTGTCATACCAAACGTCAAAGTCCATATAGAAAAACTTTAAAATTTTTGTCAGCGTTTTTTTTTTTTATATGAAGTTTGACGTTTATTATAACAAAATAACAAAAAATTGTCAGGTGATGACCCTTTGTAACAAAAAAAGAGACAGAAAACCAAAATATGAAAGTCTTATGGCCATAGCTACTTATGTATATAAGAAATAAGTTTCTTATATAAAATAGTTGTATATAAGAAAGAAACGCTTTTAAGAAACTTTTTTCCTGGATTTTTTAAGTTTCTTATATCCGATAAATACTGTATAACTACTATTTCTACTTCGTTAGCGTCTCCTTTTCCTTCGTGGACATATTTTTAATTCCAAAGTTTATTTTTCTAGGTTTAAACTTGTTTAAATTCTAGCATTTACCCTGCTACTTTCTAATCGGGCCTTTTCTTTCATGAACATATTTATATGCCAAAGTATATGTATCTAGGTTTTAGCAAATTTAACCTATAATTTTGTGTTTCTAAGTTCAATAGTATAGAAAATTAAAGTACCACTCGTAGAACACAAAAGCAAATGAAAGAAAGTAAATTTTCCGAATTATTCCAAAATATGTACAGGTTGAATTTTATGTTTGTAGGACCAATACTTACGAAAATTCAAAAAGTACCAGTTAAAGAACAAAAAAGTACCAACAAGTTCCCTAATAGATTCGTATCCACTCAGGGCATTGCATGTTGAATTTTATGTGTTAAGGTCCAATATTAACGATAATTAAAAATACCAGTTGTAGAACCAAAAAGCTGAAAAAAGATATTTAATTTCCCGTATTTCCCATTTTGGTACTATTTCTTCCCCCCATTAAAGTATCAAAAATTGCAGTACGAATATGTCAATGAATGAAGCAAAATTTTTTGTAAAAAAGTACTATAAATAGTTACGATTTTCACCCCTTAAACGTTCGAAATACGAAAAAGAACAAAACTTGCATTCGTATTTTTTTTTGATAAGTTTCGAATGTGGTATAAACTTTATTTTTAGGTTTATTGGTTCAAAAGAAAGATGGGCTGACAACAACGTAACAAAATTCAGGTTTTATACATTTTCACCCTAAAAGCGCCGAATTTCAAAAAAAGTACTTGTTTTTCAAAAGAACTTATTTTTCAAAAGAACAACGATAAGTATTACAGTTCTTATCTGTTTTAGTTTTGGAGATAAAAGGTTTCCAAATTTACCCTTTTTTGCTCCCTAAACATTCGAATTTCCAAAAATCCCGTCTTAGTGGACCGATTTTGGGAGAGACCTACCTCCGGTCCAAATTTTTTAGCTTCAGGCGTTAAGGCTGTGCGATGATGAATCAGTGAGTCAGTAACGTTACAATTTTATATATATATATATATATATATATATATAGATTAGAAAGGCAACATCGATCCCCTTTAAATACCTTCCAGACGTATGTATTTATTTAAACTTCAAAATTCCCAAAAACTACTTATATCATTTTAAAACACCTCCTGGTACAATATTATACACTTAATATGACATTAATGTCATTTTAACTGGCTTTAAAAACAAACGAGTGACTACATTTAAGAAAAAGCGATAAAATTTATGATTAAACGAACGATATTTACATTGTGCTCAAACACACAGATATAAATATTTACTGTATGTGTGTGTGTGTTTGTGTTAATGTTAGTACATGTGTATTAATTTTCTCTACAGTTTGTTGCTGTTTTTATTTATGGCACATAAAGACATTATTCTTTTGCCTAAATGAATAAGAATGAAGTTAAACATGGTTATCATTGGCTAAAAAAAAAGGAAATTCAGGATACAAAAGACACAAAAAAAATACTTAAAATACACACACGCAGTCAAACTTGAACATATTTATTTAACGATAATGTGGGCATATTTATGCCCTAGAATAAATATGGAAAAGTATTGAATCTTTATATTGATTTTTTTATATTATAATGCAGTTCGTAGTCTGGGCTAAGTCTTAGTCCTAAGTCTAGACTACTCCATAGTCTTGGCCATAAACAAGTCCATAGTCTAGTCTCTTTTAAAATCTGGCTTAAATCTACTTTATAACTACTTATATTTTTATAGGGCTGGATAATGGATTTAATGGAGTTGCAAAAGTATTCTATGATTTTAGTAAAGCTTTTGATCTGGTGGATCGCATAATATTGTTGGATAAGTTATCGTACTATGGTATTATTGGTTCTGAACTTCAACTTATTGAAAGTTTCTAAATAGAAAGATCACAGTATGTTTAAATTGAGGGAGAAAAAAATTAAATGATTCCTGTAAATTGTGGAGTACCGCAGGGAAGTGTTTTAGGACCCCTGCTGTTTATGATCTACCTTAATGATATTAATAATATTGGACTAAATGGAAAAATTGTAATGTTTTCTGATGACATATCTCTCTTTCAGACTCAGCACTTTTATTTGAGTTTGCGAAATTAAACAGATTTTCTGCTCTATGGTATAACAAAGACCGGCTTAGCTAACTAAAGCTTTTCTGCACAGACGGCCTTTGGGCGGGCGCAAGTATTTTTTCCTTTATGGTATAACAAGTACCGGTTTCGCTAAGTTAAGCTTCTAAAATCTACCTTGTTTCCGAACGAAGGCCGATTTCTCAGAGAAGCTTTAGTTAGCGAAGCCATTATTTGTTATACCATAAAGGAGAAAATCCTTGCGCCCGGCCGAAGCCCGGCTATACAGAGAATCTTTAGTAATCGAAGAAGTTACCAAAGAGGAGAAAATTATTGCGCCCGGCCGAAGTTATGACACTCTACAAAGTGTCATAACGTCCACGAACTTTATAACACTGCTCTGATGGACATTAAGACACTTTAACCTACTTACAACTACAATTAATGTTGAGAGAATTTCAACTAATTGTAGTGGGGAATGTAAGATGAGATAAACCAACTGTTTATTGTTGATGTGTTATGTTTAAACTTTGATATTGTTACAAGTAGAACTGTTGCTATAATTCTTATACGTTTAACAGTTTTATTTGGTTTAATATCTTTAGTTTTTCTAAAATCTTTATGGATGAAGTGTCTTGATGATCTGGCCTAAGCAACCAGTGAAATGCGCATAGGAATAGCTTATCTCATCAACAATAAATTTCAAGTGTTTTTATCAAGAATAAAAACTGGGAATTAAGTACGAATAACAAAATCTTTTGAAGTTTACATTTAAAAGGAATTTAAAACTAGTTAAGAACGGGAGCTTTGAGCAAATGTGAACCGATTCGAAAGTAATTTAATTTGAAGTAAACTATTTTTGGCACGAATTTAATTTAAATACCATCGTAATAAGATAGCATGCGGACACAAAGAGTCAAATTTGGATGTGAAATTATAGACCGATTCTCACCATTTGCATAGACTTCATCCATATTTGATCAAATTATCTACAAAATAGAAACGTGTACTCTGCGCACAAGGCTAACATGGACAGACAACCAGCCAGTTGGATGGATGGACATCGTTATATCACTTTAAAAATTGATTCTGAGCCGATCGGAATACTATAAGATTGGTCTAGATACAAATCGCATAACATTTATCCTTAATGACAACCTGCTTTGTCTTACAATTTTAGAGTAAAAACTAAATGTAGATGTCGAAATTGAAGTAACAGATTTTCGAAAAAAAAAAATTTTTATTTGTTTTGGTTTTGCTCATGTGGGTAATTCCATGTCAAAACGACCAAGAGTGGGACACGACCCCTTCCGATTTGAATGAAATTTGGTGAGAAGGTTCCTTTTATCTTATTAGGAACATATATGAACGAAAAAAATTTTTAAAATTTGTTTTTCGAAAGTTATGTCATATTCAAAATTAGCCGAATGTGTTGAGCTTATTTCTTCAATATCTCGAAAACTACTTGACATACGAAGATGATTTTGATGTCATTTTAAAGAGAATACTTGGGGCTACAAACCATAAATTAAAAAATTCGCGTAACTCAAAAACGGTTTAGTTTATTCAAATAACTAAAAAAAACCGAAATTCGGCAATAAATAATAAAGTGGGGCTGGTCATACATTTGATCATCTAGGAGCATCCTACGCGCTGCAGGGGCCAAATTAAAGAATTTTATTAAGCCGCAATATTTGTATGGTACAGCGCGTAGGATGCTCCTAGATGGGTCAAATGTATGACCAGCCCCACTTTATTATTTATTATATTGAAGAAATAAGCTCAACACATTCGGCTAATTCTGCGAAATTATGACATTTTGAATATGACATAACTTTCGAAAAACAAATTTTAAAAATTTTTTTCGTTCATATATGTTCCTAATAAGATAAAAGGAACCTTCTCACCAAATTTCATTCAAATCGGAAGGGGTCGTGTCCCACTCTTGGTCGTTTTGACATGGAATGTTCATATATGTTCCTAATAAGATAAAAGGAACCTTCTCACCAAATTTCATTCAAATCGGAAGGGGTCGTGTCCCACTCTTGGTCGTTTTGACATGGAATTACCCATGTACAATACAATTTAAAAATGTTGTAAAGTTTTGTACATTTTGCAAACGCTTGCGAAATGTTTTGTTTGTTTTCATACTCTGGTTTTAACATTAGAAGTGGTGGAAATCTTTGGATTTCTAGATGTAGACTTGAAAAAACTAAGCTAAGTCCCATTTTTAAGTAAATTGAGGTTTAAATGTCTTATGGTTGAGAAAGATATGCCTCGTCGAACTGCATTTAGTTTTTCTTCAATTTTAGTCCTGATCAAATCAACAATATTTTTGGTTTTCCTCTCAAGCAGCAAATAGGAAAAATAATAAAGTTTTTTGTCTCTCCAGTAAAATTTGTTAAATGAAGACACGACAACCGGATTTGAACTTCGCTTTTTATAAGTATCCAGAGTATATATACTTTATAGGATGTAGGACCTTCGGTGAAGGGTATAAAAACAAACTTAATTATAAAAAAGAGTAATTTTTGGGATTTCAGTATTTTGGTCATAACTCTGCTATTTCTTAACCGATTTGACAGATTTATATACCGACGTGTTAAAGCAGAATTTGCCAGTTATTTTGGTTATAAAACTTGGACTCGGGAAGAAAATGGGTATTTTTCAAAAAAAAATTAATATTTTGGTCATTACTTTTTCGTATCTGAACCGATTTTCCGGAGTTTTTCAGAAAATATTTTCTATTAAAAATTTCCGATCTTTTGATATATATGGCGTAACCATAGGTCATATTAAATTCAAAAAAATTCAGGGTTTTATACAATTTTTAATACTTTTTGTATGGGAGGTACCACGCCCACTTCTCCAATCCCGCCCGCATTTTGTGGGATGGTGTTTGTTTGTACCTAATTTTAAAACTTTGGCTCCTGCCGTTCTCCAGATATACAGAAGAAAGTAATAAAAATACAACAACCACAAGGGATTTTTTGGAAAAATTAGAGTCAGTCGTGGTTTTTTGGTCATATCTCAGCTATTGTTGGATCGATCTGGCTGAGTTTCAATAGCAAGAAATGGCGGACTATATGTGACATAAATGTAAAACAACCTAGCCGCTATCATGTCTGGAGTCTCCGGAAAACACATATCAAACGTAAGACGGACAGAAGAACAGACGGACGGACGCACAGACGGACGGATATCGTTAAATCAACTTCTCTCCTCATAAGGACCCAGAATATATATACTTTATAGGGTCTAAGATCAATATTGTAGAAATTACAAACGGAATGACAAACATGCTCCTAGATGGGTCAAATGTATGACCAGCCCCACTTTATTTTTTATTGCCGAATTTCGGTTTTTTTAGTTATTTCAATAAACTAAAGCGTTTTTGAGTTACGCGAATATATGCTGTGCGTCCACTTACATTTTCGAAATAACGGTATATCTTAAAAACAAGAGCTAACCTATAAAAACGGTTAGCACCACTGGATTCAGCGTCCCCAATTAGGGTAAAATGCCAGGTGCGCGGCTGGTCTGTTGTTTGCAACTAGCACAGTGTACTTATTGCTCAAAATTACAATATCAAAATTCTATTTTAATATTATTTTTTTAAGGGTTGCGAAAGGAAAAAAATCATATCTTAAAAAAGAAAAAAAACACCTCCTTCAAAGTTTCAGGATTTTTAAAGAACAGTTTGAGGTATTATACAAAAAAAAATCAGCCAAATAAAAAAATAGGTTTTTGACTTAGACCGTTTTTAAAATTTAACATTTTTTTTCAATTTATGGCTTGTAGCCAGCCCCAAGTATTCTCTTTAAAATGACATCAAAATCATCTTCGTATGTCAAGTAGTTTTCGAGATTTTGAAGAAATAAGCTCAACACATTCGGCTAATTCTGCGAAATTATGACATTTTGAATATGACATAACTTTCGAAAAACAAATTTTAAAAATTTTTTTCGTTCATATATGTTCCTAATAAGATAAAAGGAACCTTCTCACCAAATTTCATTCAAATCGGAAGGGGTCGTGTCCCACTCTTGGTCGTTTTGACATGGAATTACCCATGTACAATACAATTTAAAAATGTTGTAAAGTTTTGTACATTTTGCAAACGTTTGCGAAATGTTTTGTTTATTTTCATACTCTGGTTTTAACATTAGAAGTGGTGGAAATCTTTGGATTTCGAGATATAGACTTGAAAAAACTAAGCAAAGAATAGAACATTGTCGACTTAGAGTGTAAACCTGCTAAGTCCCGTTTTTAAGTAAATTGAGGTTTTAATGACGTATGGTAGATAAAGATATGCCTCGTCGACCTGCATTTAGTTTTTCTTCAATTTTAGTCCTGATCAAATCAACAATATTTTTGGTTTTCCTCTCAAGCAGCAAATAGGAAAAATAATAAAGTTTTTTGTCTCTCCAGTAAAATTTTTTAAAAGAAGACAAGACAACCGGATTTGAACTTCGCTTTTTATAAGGACCCAGAATATATATACTTTATAGGATGTAGGACCTTCGGTGAAGGGTATAAAAAACAAACTTAATTATAAAAAAAGAGTAATTTTTGGGATTTCAGTATTTTGGTCATAACTCTGCTATTTCTTAACCGATTTGACAGATTTATATACCGACGTGTTAAAGCAGAATTTGCCAGTTATTTTGGTTATAAAACGTGGACTCGGGAAGAAATATGGTTCCCGAAAATGGGTATTTTTCAAAAAAAAATTTATATTTTGGTCATAACTTTTTCGTATCTGAACCGATTTTCCGGAGTTTTTCAGAAAATATTTTCTATTAAAAATTTCCGATCTTTTGATATATAAGGCGTAACCATAGGTCATATTACAGTCAAAAAATTCAGGTTTTTATACAATTTTTAATACTTTTTGTATGGGAGGTACTACGCCCACTTCTCCAATTCCGCCCGCATTTTGTGGGATGGTGTGTATTTATAACCTAACCCCCGTATTTATAAACGATTATTAAATTTAACAAACGTTTATTTAGGCAAATTTTCATACAAAATTTGTTTTGTAAACCTTTATTAAATGTTCAAATTTTTTATAAATACGAGCGTTAATGTTTGTACCTAATTTTAAAACTTTGGCTCCTGCCGTTCTCCAGATATACAGAAAAAAGTAATAAAAATACAACAACCACAAGGGATTTTTTGGAAAAATTAGAGGCAGTCGTGGTTTTTTGGTCATATCTCAGCTATTGTTGGATCGATCTGGCTGAATTTCAATAGCAAGAAATGGTGGACTATATGTGACATAAATGTAAAACAACCTAGCCGCTATCATGTCTGGAGTCTCCGGAAAACACATATCAAACGTAAGACGGACAGAAGAACAGACGGACAGACGGACGGATATCGTTAAATCAACTTCTCTCCTCATAAGGGCCCAGAATATATATACTTTTTTAGGGTCTAAGATCAATATTGTAGAAATTACAAACGGAATGACAAACTTATATATACCCTTTTCCACCTGTGGTGAAGTGTATAAAAAACCAGAGAAGAACGTCTGGCTTTAAGGAAGAACTCCAGTTTGTTTTCTAGACTAAAGACTGATCCGTTGTCTAGTCTAGTTTATTGGCTAATATATTTTATAAACTGGCTAGAGCTTTTTTATATTTTAGACAATAGAAGAACTTTTGGAATAAGTAGGGGTATAACAATATGGCTGTAAGATTTTTACATTATTTTAAAAATACTTTTTAGTAAATGTTCGTTGCTACTGCTAGTTTTAGTCTTGTTTTTTTAAACACTGATTGCAACTTCACTTTCTATTCTAGTCGTCTTCTATGGCTTGTACCATTTTCTTAAGTAGTTTAAAGTCTTTACTATTATCGACAGTCTGTGATGACATTCTTTTAGAATCCTGCTTACCGGTCCTTAAGCATGTGGGGATTTTTACTTTTGGCAGTAGTTTAAGTCATGGGGTTTTATGCTTCACTGACATCGTTGTGCTCGTATTAAGGAAAAGTAAATAAATTCACAAGATAAGGTAAAACATTACAACAACAGCAATAAAACCAACAATTCTTCACACGATTATTATCCTTTATACACTGTTAAATATGCATTTGTGTTTCTGAGAGTGTGTGTGTATGAAAGAAAGCATGAATAAATATTACAACTCACACATCATTAATCATTTAAATAAGGATATTTACTCACACATGTGTGTGTGTGTGTATTTGTGTTAGTTAAACAATGTTATCAATATTTAAGAAATATTTTATTTCCCAAAAAGGGAAATCAAAACTAAATAAAAAAATGATGGTTGCAAAAGCAAACAAGAAACTTGTTTTAATTTTGCTTCTTTTTTTTGCAAATTTACGATGTCAAATTTAATTAGAAAAACCAACAAAATCTAATATTTACATTTTATTGTAGTAATAGTTTTATAATTTTTTTTTTTAATTCACATTTTAGTAAACATATTAAATTCAGTGGACCAAAGAGCGTATGAAAAACATTATTTCTAAAAACCTAAACATTTATTTAGTTTTTGGTTTTAATACGCATCGCAGACCAAATTTGAAATTACAACAGTTTATTTTTAACCCCTTGCACTGAAATTTAATGGTGTTGGGAAACATTATCAATTCTAGCCGACCATAGACAAATAGAAAAAAAAAAAACAAATCACACTTTAATCCCAGTGTGTGATTAGTTTAATTGTTGCTTTGCGGTCATATTTAAAAATATGCAGACTGTAGAGTAACCCAGCAAAAAGTTTTTAAAAGCAAATCTTAAACATATTTATTTAAATAAAAAAATATTTTGCTAAAGGCTGTTTAACAGTATCATACAAGTCTTAAGTATTTTGACGAAAATGTTTCCCGGATCTAATTATTGTTTGAAAATTTAAAAAAAAAAAAACAATAGCAACATGGCAGGGTTGTGTTTTGCTCAAAGTAAGACTTGTGTAATAGTCTGAAGTACCCTTAAGGTCTATCTAATATAGTGTTTATAAGAGGTGCGTACGAGAATTTGACGTGTCACGCGTGAATAATTAGTAATTGTGATTTTCTTAAACATTAATCACGCGTGAAAGAGAATTGAAGAACTGAATTGAACTTAAGCTTTTTACTTAAAAAAAAAAAACCATAATTCGTGAGTGTGCGTGATTGTGAGACTTAAGAAATGATTAATGAGTAAGCATGCGTGATAACTTTTATTAGTGAGCGTGTCTAAACGTGAACAGTTTTAAGTTTCTTGTTCGTAAGTGTGTGTCATGAAATTTCATTTTATTGTGATCGTGCTTAAACTGAACCCAAAAACTACTCACGCGCACAGTTCGAGTCTAGACTAGTATGCCTCGGACCGGTTCTAGTTGAAATACTTATTAAGAAGCGTTGTCCTAGGAGGGCTTAAATTGTCACCTTTTTGAAGCTTTTTAACAGGTTACTAAAATAACTTTAATGTACGTAGAGAAAAACATGTTTAAATACGGTCACCTCCAACCAAACCATTTTTAAAGAAAATTTTAAACAAATTATGGTTATCATAACCATATAATTGTCAGCTACAACCATATTATGGTTAGATTAGTCCTCCTTCAAGAACCCAAAACCATATTATGGTTGCCTCCAAAAATATTATGGTTTAGTATGACAATAATTTGTTTTAAATTTACAATAGTGTTTTCCTCTTTTCCAAGAGCAACATACTATGGTTGAAAGCCAACCATGTTATTGTAAGTGTTTAACAAATTTTGGAGGCAACAATAATATGATTAGGACTTTTTATGGAGGTCGAATTTTACCATAATATGGTTATCGCTGACAATAATATGGTTATAATAAACATAATATGTTTAAAATTTTTTTTAAAAATAGTTTGGTTGGAGGTAACCATATTTAAACATTTTTTTTCTGTGGGTGTGGGCACATTCAATTTAGGTTAAAATGAAAGCTATGGCAGTTATTGTCCCGAGTGAACCGTGTAAATATGATACCCATGAAGCAAATAGAATTAGCCACTATCAGCGCAAAATCCAGACTAGTCACGTGTCAATTACCTGTTTTCTGGAGAAACTACTCTTTAAACTGATTATCACCAGTTAAGTGGTAGGTGTTGTTTTTAACTATCGCGATTTGTTCCTTTTTATTATAAAAGTCATCTATGAGACGAGAATCACAATCGCAAAAAAATACGATTACGATTTGAAGCCAAAAAATTGGTCAAACCAATTTGATTCTGCATGAAATTCACGTTGTTTGAATTGGAAATGACTTTCCTTCAACGTGATTCGGAGTGTTATTTCAATATGAATATCATGTTGCTCTAACTTTACGGGAATGTTAAATTAACATGAATTAAAATTATTTTAAAAGAAAATAATGTTGTTCGCAAGTTATTGTAAAATCATGTAAAATTAACAAGATTAACAACCTCGTTTTCGAGGATTTTACATTGATTTTTTTTCTGTACGCAAACAAACACCAAAGTGACTTCTAAGTGAAATTGTATTTATTATAAAAATTTAGTATAGTGCAACAGAAATAACAACGTTATAATAAAATTGTGTGTGACTTTTAAATAAATACAAAATTTTGATTTGTTTCAATAAAAAATAAAAAAATTATTTCCTTTATTTGACTACACGGTGTAACTTTTGTTTACTTTTGAATTTGCTTCTTCTTCGTTCAATGTACATCAAATTAAAAAAAGCGCGAGCCTCAACACACTCAAAAATTAAATTGGCGATTTTGAACGCACAAGTGATTTTACAATCGCGCGTTTTTTAGCACATGGGTGATTGTGTTCACTGCTCACAGGATAAGTGCTTTAAGCCAGTGATGTCAATTGTGGTTGTATTTATTTATATTAGTATTAGTGAATAAAGAGACAAGTACTCTTAATAAAAATAAAAAAATGCATAAGCATCCGCCGCATGTGCACTCATCGCTTGATAATCGACTACTAAATTGTGTACTCTCGTGCACTAAATGAAAGAGGGTAAGAATGCGTGTGAAGAATGTGTGTGAATTAATTTCCACAATTGTGTATGACGCTGGCATCCCTGCTTTAAGAACAATTAACATAAAGTTTTCGCAGGAATAGTCTAGATCAGCGGTTTCCAAATGGGGATACCCGACAGAGAATGTAAAAATTTTTCTTTTTAACATTTAAAAACTTTTGACTTTATAACACATGGGAACAAATTTAAACTTTTTTTGTGCGGTCTGGAATTTTATTTGCAAATTTTTACTAATTTGAGGTCGGTGATTCCAAGTCTAATCGCAATTTTTTTCTCTATCGGCTTTACTTTTCGAGATATTCCGTTATGTCTAACATTAAAGCACTTTACTACAGATATTTAAATAACTCAAAAACGGTTGACCATATTCAGATAAAAAATAATCCGAAACTCGGCAACAATATTATCTCTAAGCCATGCTTACATTGTTTTTAAATTTGCCCAGTATTTTCAGAGATATCGTTGAATTTTTGAAAAAAGGAACATTTTAAAAAAAAAAAGTAAATATTTCTTCTTTAAAAATTCATAAAAAATAAAAATGTGACAAAAATCTCAGTTTTGGTACATTCAAAAATAGAATTTTAAATATCTGTGTGTCATGAACGTTTTTTCCTTTTTATACGGAAATTGATATTTAGTTTTCTCAGTAAATTGTGAATAAAATCAAAAGGTGTGCACTAGACTGGTCGCAATTTTTTTTTTTTAAATTTAATTGCTTGCGCTGCTTAAAATATGAGGTTTGGTGTAAGAAATCATGATCTAAATTTTCAGTTCAATCCGACGGTGCCTAGCCGTGCCGGGTGGGGCCCAAAGTTCCCCATATTATAAAAAAAACATATTTTCTATCAGATCTTTATAGTTATAGTTATAAGTACTTCAAGTGTGCCAAATTTCAGCTTCTTTGTCATTAGATGGCTTCAGAAAGTTGCGGAAAGAATAGGACATACATGCAAACATCCTGACATACTAAAAAATTATATATTGTATAGATAGATTAACATATGTTCGCGCAACTCAAAAACGCTTTAGCTTATTGAAAAACTAAAAAAAAACCGAAATTCCGCAATAAAATTTACTTTAAGAAAGTTAAAACTTTTTTCTTTATGTTGGCTTTGGTTTTCAAGATATACCGTTATTCGAAAATTAAGGAGGTTGCACAACATATGTTCGCGTAACTCAAAAACGCTTTAGTTTATTGAAAAACTAAAACAAACCGAAATTCCGCAATAAAATTTACTTTAAGAAAGTTAAAACTTTTTTCTTAATGTTGGCTTTGGTTTTCAAGATATACCGTTATTCGAAAATTAAGGAGGTTGCACAACATATGTTCGCGTAACTCAAAAACGCTTTAGTTTATTGAAAAACTAAAACAAACCGAAATTCCGCAATAAAATTTACTTTAAGAAAGTTAAAACTTTTTTCTTAATGTTGGCTTTGGTTTTCGAGATATACCGTTATTTCGAAAATCAAGGAGGTTGCACAACATATGTTCGCGTAACTCAAAAACGCTTTAGTTTATTGAAAAACTAAAAAAAAACCGAAATTCCGCAATAAAATTTACTTTAAGAAAGGTAAAACGTTTTTCTTATATGCGCAGTCGTTTTGGAAACATAATTTTTTTTTTCTGGAAAAAAAAATAATTTTTTTATTAAAATTTCGGAATTTTTGTTTTTAAAAATTCATAAAAAATTGAAAAATGCAGCTATGCTTCTAAGTTTGTGCAGACATATAAAAAACAACATTGCAAACAAAACAAGCTATAAAAATCTGTTAACAACTTTTGATTTTATGTATTCACAAAAGACGAAAAATTTTAATTAATTTAAGAATTTTATTAAACCGCCACATCTTTTGTGAATACATAAAATCAAAAGTTGTTTACAGATTTTAATCATTTATATCTTGTTTTGTTGCTTGATTTTTGACATATCGACCAACGAAAGCAACAACTAAAATACACTGTTGTGATGTTGGTGTTGTACTTATTGTAGTATCGCCACCACCGTTTACATGAATTCGCCTTGGGACCCATGGTAAATTATGAACCGATCTTTACCAAATTTGAGCGTGTGATTTTTATTCTTATTGAACTATGACAGACCAAATTTAACTGCAATATAATTTTTCGTTACGTTTTAAGACATACGAAAGTGTTCAGGAAGAAGATTTAGAAAGCTTTCCAAAAAAGCTTCCTCGGCTGAGCCACCTACTTGACATATTCAAGTTTATTACGGAGTAAACGGCCCTTTAACTTCGCGCTTTTATGGCATGTTGATAATTTAATGATTTTTCCCCTTCTTTTGACAATTTTTTTTAATTATTAGAGCACAGTTTTAATTAAAAGATTTTATATTAACCTAGTAAATTTTTCTCTGCGATCGACTGCCGAACTGTTCGCAATCTATCGGTCGATCGCTTGCCCAATCCTGCTCGAGATTATGTCCTTGCAATTTTAGACTTTACACTATAGTCTGGTTTACAGTCTGATCTAGGAGCTAGATGTGGTATTTAAAGTCAAAGTGATAATATTTATAGTTGTGAAGTTTGTTTGCCCCTTTAGTCTAGTCTATAGTTATCTTGATAAAAGTCTTATTTATTGTCTAGACCAGTGATAACCACTCCATAGACTCGCGAGCCAGTCAATAATCTTATTTTTGACACAGACACGGTCGGCAATTCACATGTATATTACAACTTTGTTCGTTTCAAAACATCAAACTATCATCAGTCTCTGCGCCCACACACAAGCACATAATATCTTTGTGTGCGTGCGTTCGGGGCTTTCTTAGTTCGGGGCTTGGTTATCACTGGTCTAGACTATAATCTCGAGTATATAATTCTATATAGTTGAGTACAAAGTCTAAGTTATAGTTTACTGCAAATGGCTTTTTGTTTTTTTTTTTCGAAAGTGTATTTTGTTTTTGTAAAAAATGTTTGGTTTTTTTACCAGCCAAAAGCGACGAACATTAATGAGACGAACCGAACACAATGAAGTTTGTGGTTTTAAACAAAAAAACCGAACGGAATTAAATGTTCTCATCTTTTGTTGATTTGGATAAAAACAGTATTATTTTTGTGCTCGAAAGATGACAAACAGGTAAACGGGTTTTTTTATGATTTTCTACACAAACACCATTAGCGTTTGTGTTTTCCACAAATCTACCGAACCGAACACTAAGGAGCGATATTAAGTGTTTGTGGTTTAAATTGTACTCTAGTCTACAGCTTACTACATTATAGTGTACTATCATTCGATATTAATTTTTAAGCCAAAGTCCAAATTAGTATGCAAATTTTAACTTTAAAATTTACATAAAACATTGCACTACAAGGTCTGCATTAGCTGGCTCTACTTTCCCATCCCATCCCACTACGAAATGGCCAATAATGCAAATGTAGTTTAGTTTATTTTTTGCCCATGCAATGCATTTTATATGGGAATTTTAAGGATTAAATGTAATTTATAAACGTTTTCATTTGATTTAATGATCAAAATCCAAAACCAAAAAAGGAAACACAAAAATGACAAAAAAGGACAACAGCAATCTGCCTGTATACTGCATACAGTTGGCCAAAAAAAAAGAAGCGGAGGCGTCCAGATTAAATGAAATCGAAATAAACGATTTTTAATGGTTTTTTAAGCCCAGCACACATTTGCTCCAAACTGAACTATAAAAAGAACAAGGTATATGGATTTAATGAACATTTTAGTTACACATCAACTACACACACAACGCTTACATGAAAGAAAAATTCTGCAACTAACGAGTATTTAAAAGCATTTTGTAGGTTTCATTGTATGTGTGTATGCACTATGGGGTTATGCGTCGTATCCTTTTTTATTATAACCATAAGCCAACGGCCAAACACAGTGGCAAAAACGAGGTCATTAATTATTTTTACTAAATCACAGAGATAAGCGTCATGGGTTAAATATTCCTCTAAAAGTATGTGTTGCATGTGTGTGTTAGTGTGTTTTTGTTTAACCACCAGTTGTTTTGGAACCCATTTTCAAACTTCCATTTGAGTGAGCTAATAAGTGTAGCAGCACACACAGCCAGCCAGATCTGATACCACCTCTCACTAATGAGTTAAATCGAACTCCACCCGGTCAAAAACAGATACACACACACTCACACATACGAGTTCAAAAAATTCCCGCATCCATTATCTGTGGTTGTGTGTTAGTGCAAGTGTATGCATGATGACCATAGATATTTACATGAGACAGACGATTAATTAATCTTCAAGGACTTTACTCTCTCCCGTTCTCTTTAATTCTCCCACTTTAAATTAAGGGTTTCATATTTATTTTCTCATTAGTAAAATTTATGTAGAGGCAAACGAGTTCTAGTACTGGAATGAATTTTGTGTGTGTGTCTGTCATGCTTAATTTTGTGTAATGAAGGGTTTTTCTTTGGGGTCAGAGTGCGGGGGGGTTCGAATGTAAATGATACTGAAATATTAAAATGTATGCGGGCATATTTTTAAACATTGATTAATTCTAAGGACATTTGAGAAAATCAATAGGTTTTCATTCGAAACTAATTAAATCTAAATAAAGGGTGTTTTTTATACACGATAAAATTTTAAATTGTGAAAATAATATTTTTTTTTTCTTATTTATTTATTTATTGAATCTTCACATGATATTTGTGAACTAACAGCAATTAAACTACTCTTTAAACAAAAACTTATTCATTAACTGAACAACCTAAACAAAAGCGGCAAGCGTTTTTTTAAACATGAAAATTTTATTTAAATACAATTTCAATAAAACAAACCGACATAGCGATCTGTCAAATAAGATTTATCAGCCAGGTGGTTTCTAATTCGCATTCTAATGGTTTGTTTCGTATAAATTGTATGCAAATGAGAAGTTTTGACATACAAAAAACGCTTCCGCTCTTATTTAAGTAGCTCAGTTAGTCAAGCAGGTGCCACACAAAAATTCATATAAAATTATTAATTAAGTGTTAGTTTATTATCCTCCTCCATTTTCATATAACGAGATCTGGAGTCTCCCTCCTTCGTAGACGTTGGTATCGGGTGATTTTTTAACTATTATCTTTTTGGCAACACTGTCTTAAACAGCTACGCACTTTTCGTGTTTTGTTTCACTGTCAAACATCTTAAGTTTGGTCTATAATTTAACCATGAATCGTCTTACAAACGAACAACGCTTGCAAATTATTGAATTTTATTATCAAAATGCGTGCTCTGTTAAGAAAGTTCATCGCGCGCTTCTTCCATTTTATGGTCAGTTTAATTGACCCACTGAAGCGGCTATTCGGGCTATTGTGACTAAATTTCGCACCAAATTTACATTTTTGGACATTAAACCACCAACACGCTTACGTAGAGTGCGAAGTGAAGAAAATATCGCAGCTGTATCGGCCAGTGTTAATAATGACCATCAATTATCGATTCTTCGCCGTTCGCAGCAATTGGGCCTCTGTTACTCAACAAACTTTCCTATAGCTCTTAAAAAATCTCCCTTTATATTCTTAATAAAAGCTTTCTTCAGATATTTTACACGCAGATCTCCTTTTTCTTTGTAATTTCTAGCCCAATCTCCATATTCTTTTCTCAAGTGAGATTTGGCGTACCATGGCTCTTTTCATGTTTCTTGTAGCTTGCCACAAAGAGTTGTCAGTTTTCTGTGAGGCATGAAGAGTGGCTTAAACATTTAAAAATGATTTCGGACATATGGCACTGTGGTTTTGCTTGACGAAGCGCATTTTGTATGTCCAAATTTGAGAAAATTTTCTAGCAAAACCGGTCTTATGTCACGAATAACACGAACAATACTCGCCTCGCAAGGCGTCAACACAGAAAATAATCGATAGATGTCAAGTCGCACGATCATTTCTCGAACTCAATATAACGCAAAATTTGGATTTACATTGGTCGATGAATGTCACGTAGCGCGGTTCTGTTAAAACCACATCTCACCCAGATCAATGTCATCAAGATTTTCAAACAAAAAATCATGGATTAATTTTTGAAGAAATAAAGAAAGATGATGCCACCAGCCCGCAATTTCCGTACCAGCGAATTAAATTTTGCGATTTTCGGTGAAAACTCATTTTTTTGGCCATATTTTGGCGAATGAGCCCAATTTTCTTACTGTTATGAATTTTAAGTAAAACCTATTCAGCATACTAAAGTCCAGACAATTTCAAATATACACTGAAGGTTTTACTAAAATCGGAAAACATTAACCCTAAAAACATGAAAGTCAAATGTTTTTTGTGCCGATTTGTATGAAATTGTAGAAAAATATACTTTAAAGTCGTACGAAGACAAAACAGTGCAAAAACGGTTAATAACCCTTAAATGCACTTAGGGTCAAAATGACCCCAATTTTTTTTTTAAATTTTTTATGATTTACCACTCTGGACGATCATAAAAGTCAAACAATGTGCGCAGTTGGACAGATTGTTTGACAGCTAAACCTTTTGTAAGTTTAAAAAATAAAACAAGTAAGAGTGCTATATTCGGCTGTGCCGAATCTTATATACCCTTCACCATTGTGCGAGCAACAGAGCAACTAAATAATTTTTGCGTATACATACATATTTACATTTTAAATGAAATTTAAAAAGTGAAAACTGGTAAATATTTTTTAAAATCGTTTTTAGAACATAAAATATAAAAAAAAATTTATGTTTAAAAAAACCAAGATTCGAACCAGGGAACTCACAGTTTCTAACTTAACACAACCCCTAGACAACTGAACCATGAACGAACGCTGTTTTAATATCATTAAAATGAAATATGAACCGTTTACTGTTCACAACTCAACACAGACGTCAACCGGATTTCATAACTTCGCTTTTCATAAGGACCCAGAATATATATATATACTTTATAGGGTGTAGGACCTTCGGTGAAGGGTATAAAAAACAAACTTAATTATAAACAATTAAAAATAAGAACATTTAAAAAAAAATTTTTTTAAGAAACGCTTTTGCCTCCCCCACCCCCCCCTAGATTTTATCCTGGCTACGCCCATGTATTCGTGTATTGTCATCGGGAATATGTATGCCTGCAAAGTTTCATCCATTTGCATTGAGTACTAGCAAACCCGGCGAACTCCGTTTCGCCACCAGATGGCTTCGTTTTATCTAACATTTCGTTTGGTGATTAAAAGATGAATAAAGTCCAAGGACACTACGACACTGGAAGTTATGACATGTCACCTAAATTTATATGAATAATAAACACTTTTTTGCAAATTGAGTAATTTTTTTTTTTTTTTTTGGGAAAAAATTCGTTTTTGCTTTTTGGGTCATTTTTCATTTTCTTTTTGGGCCCTTTTTCGTTTTTTTTGGGCAAAATTTCATATTTACCTTTTTGCGTCATTTTTCATGTTCGCTTGGGCGATTCTTCATTTGGGCGATTTTTAATTTTTTTTTTTTTGGGCCATTTTGCTTTGGGCGATATTTCCTACAGCCGTAAGTCGGATGCCATTACAAAGACGTGGTTGGCTTATATTTCGTAACATTATGATTACCGATCCAACTTTTAGTTTGAATTTATGAGGAGGTAATCCGGGTAATCCCAGGGAGTTCTATTGGATAGTTGACGACATCGTTCTGAGAAGTAATGGAATCTACCGTTTTGAACGTCTCCAATTTGCCAGCGATTTCACTTTGAATCTTAAAATTCAGTTCGTCGACATCAACGTAGCTAATATAGCACGTTCGCTCAACAAATAATGATTTCTGTAATTTTGTGTAATATTTGAAAACACCTTTCGGATGAGTTCGAACTTTGATTCGGTGAACCGGCAGAAATCGAAATATCCACCGGGATTTTGTCGTTTCCTATGTCCAGCAATTGTTTGGAAAATACGTCTCGAGATTGATTGTTTTGCAGCTCGACCCGCATTTTCAGAGTCAATTTGAGCTTCCTAACGTGTTTCCACAAAGCAGACGACTTCAAACATGCATTTAATTCATCGGCAGGCGTTGATCGTGGTACTACTGGAAGTTTTTGCCAAAAATCACCTGCCAACAAATCATCGCACCTCCAAATCGGCTTTGATTGCTTCGTAGTAGGTGTAAAAGTAGGCGTGGTAAATTTTTCTTTCGATGAAAACTTAAAATGGAATAAAACGAACATTTGAAAGAAAAATTAGTCAAATCTATGGAGCTGTTTTCGGATTTTAGGTAAATCGTACAAAGTGGGCGTAAAAGTGGGCGGGGAACAATTTTCTTTCCGTATAAACCTAAGTTGGACCATGGCGATCACTTTAAAGAAGAAATCGTCCAAATCGGTCAAGCTTAAAAGAAAAAGTGGGCGTAAAAGTAGGCGTGGTAAATTTTTCTTTCGATGGAAACTTAAAATGCATTGATACGAACATTTGAAAGAAAAATTAGTCAAATCGATGGAGCCGTTTTCTGATTTAAGGTAAATCGAAAAAAGTGGGCGGGGAACAATTTTCTTTCCGTATAAACCTAAGTTGGACCATGGCGATCACTTTAAAGAAAAAATCGTCCAAATCGGTCAAGCCGTCCTCAAGTTATGTGCTTAATAGAAAAAGTGGGCGTAAAAGTTGGCGAGGAACAATTTTATATGCTATAAACCTCACGGAGCCCGAGACCTTTCCAACAAATGCAAAACCGTGGTAATCGTTCTGGAGTTATAGCGTCAGGAAGGAAAACACGACTTATTTTTATATAATAGATAAGGCGGTTAAATTAACGTTACTAGATTTGATTTTCCGAAGTGAAGCTAAAGAAAAGGTTTTAAAAAAGAGTAATTTTTGGGATTTCAGTATTTTGGTCATAACTCTGCTATTTCTTAACCGATTTGACAGATTTATATACCGACGTATTAAAAAAAAATTTGCCATAAAATTTGGTTATAAAACTTGGATTCGGCGATATCTATGGTTCCCGAAAATGTGTATTTTTCAAAAAAAATTTATATTTTGGTCATAACTTTTTCGTATCTTAACCGATTTTACCGAGTTTTTCAAAAAATATTTTCTACTAAAAATTTCCGATCTTTTGATATATAAGGCGTAACCATAGGTCATATAACAGTCAAAAAATTCAGGTTATAATACAATTTTTGAAATTTTTTGTATGGGAGGTACCACGCTCATTTCTCCAACCCCGCCCACATTTTGTGGGTTGGTGTGTATTTATAACCTGAATGTTTGTAACTAATTTGGAAACTTTGGCTCTTGCCGTTCTCCAGATATACAGAAAACAGGTAAAAAAATACAACAACAACAATTGATTTTTGGAAAAAATTAGAGGCAGTCGTGGTTTTTTGGTCATATCTCAGCCCTTTGTGGACCGATCTGGCTGCATTTCAATAGCAAGAAATGGTGGACTATATGTAACATAAAGGTAAAACAACCTAGCCGCTATCATGTCTGGAGTCTCCGGAAAACACATATCAAACGTAAGACGGACAGACGGTCAGACGGACGGACATCGTTAAATCAACTTCTCTCCTCATAAGGACCCAGAATATATATATACTTTATATGGTCTAAGATCACTTTTGTAGAAATTACAAACGGAATGACAAACTTATATATACCTTTATATATTTCCACCTGTGGTAAAGGGTATTATAAAAGGGACTTTCATTGAACTTAAGTGAAATACTTGAAGCACTTGAAGCACACAAATGATATGTACTTTAATTTTTTGCTTTAGTTTTCGTAAATTGCATAAAAAAATACTTAAAATATTTGAGGTTTCCAAAAAAATACATTTCAATCATTGAATATTTTAAATATTTTGCTCTAACAACAAGCAACAAACTGTTTTTAAAAGTTAAAATTTTCAAAAAATTTTAAACAATTAATCATGTTAAAAAGCAAAAAACAAAAAGGCCATATAAAAACATTACACTCTTCAGCTTTTAACAAGATTTTTGAAATATATTCCTAAAAATGGGTGTGTGTATGTGTATTTTTGGCTTCCGTTTCCTCTGGTTGCTGGCAACATGTTTTTATTTGTAAGATTTGGCTGTAATATGTAAATTTAAAGTTTGAATTTATTTTGTTAAAAAAAAATCGCTGTGGTAGTATTTACACCGTTAATCGTTGACCATTTATCATATTTAATGAACATTTTTCCACCCTCTCCCACAACTTTTGCCACATAAAACAACAATTTACAAAATTCATATCGCTGATGTTGCGGTTGTCATCATTAAAAGGGGTGTTTTTTTTTTTTTTTTTTGTTTCTTCTCTGTCTTCTTCATTTTTGCAAAATGCAATTTTTACGCTGCTCAATGTCACGTGACGCACGTGCGTAATTAAATTGATGCATTTCCATAATTCTGGTTCGTATTGCTACAAAATGTTGCCAATAACTGCGGCATCTGTGGAGATTAAAAAAAATCGAAAAAAATTCCGAGTATTCCTTTATTCATTGCTTTATCTTGAAGTGTCATTAATCATGGCATTAAACGAGATTTAATCAAGAGCGGTAAAGAAAAACATCAAATAAAGTAGTCTAATCGTGTTGAAAATCCTGCTTTCTATAGAATGAATCTTAAATTAGTTTTTTGGGAATAAGACATATTCAAAATCTGTTGCAAAAGTTATTTAAAGCAAGTCCACATCTGCTAAACTTTAATCTAAAATGGTTTATAAAGCACATGTTTCATATAAATGTTGGGTAAGAAAAAGTTTTACCTACCTTTTAGTTTTTGCTTAATCTACCAGTTTTCCAAGAAAATCATTTCATACCTTTTTCTAAAAAACAAAAAAAAAATTATTAATTTCAAATCCTTTTTACGGCTTAGAACTCTATAAAAATAACGATGAATTCGATTTAAATCAATTTAAGAATCACATCCATAAAACATTAACATTTTCTATTACTTCCTTTAACTGTCCTTAAGATTTACTAAATCTCAGCAAAGTCCTTTAAACAAAATGTTGGTCATTTTTTTTTTTTTTTTATTACAAACCGTTGGATGTTTATTTTTCTCTTCAAGTTTTTTTTACTGACAGGATTTAATGTTTGTTAATGACAGTGTATAAAACATCATGTCACATTAAACACTCTCACACTGGAACAAAGAAACAAACACACACACACACTAACAAATACAATCAAAGACAAACATAAAAAGGATAAAGAGTGAAGGACAAGGGATATAGATAATAAAGGAAACAAATAGAAATGAATGGCAGTCGGTAATAAAAATAAATGTGGTTGAGAATCGTTTTATTTTTGTATTATTTGTTGTAATATTGTATTTGTTGTACTAGTTGTTTTTATCATTTGTTAAGGATTAGAGCGAGGAACAGCAACAGCAACAAAATAATAGAAAAGATTAAATAATAGCTAAACGAATACAATAAAACAAAAGTTTGACATCATAAATAGGTCATTTAAAATTTAATTATACGTAGACCTGACATCGATTTACCTTTTTAACTTCAAACACAAAAAAAGGGGGGGAAATTAAAAAGTTTTGTCTTTAGAAGAGACTAAGTTTTAAGCTTGAGATCGATCTTTTATGAAAAATTTAATCTAAAACAAAAAAAAGTACATGTTTTGTGCACATGTTTGGGTTTTTAAAAAACGTAAAATTTTTGGTTTAAAGGTACTTCCCCTTTTTTGTAAAACTACACTTTTTTGAAGAAAGTTTCATATTTGTAGGATGTTTTTTAGCTGTATGTGAACTAAAAATGATAATACAGGACAGAAATATTGTTGGAATGAATTTTTTTATTAAAATCTGCAGCCGTATTCCGTAATTCGCTAAAGCTAAATCTCTATCGCTAAAAATCTATAAAGTTGATTTAGCAACTTTTGGCTACAAATGTAATTCCGTTACGTGCATTGCTATATTCGGCAATGCAATACAAATTAAATTTGCCGCAATTTTAGCTTTTAGTGTCATCGCTAAAAATTTTAAATTTTGTTTTCTCTAAGGAATTTTAGCGATCGAGATTTAGCTTTAGCTAAGCGAATTACAGAATACGGCAGCTGGTAGATAATTTCTTGGCATTTATATTTAATATATAATTTCAGGCATATGTCTGCCGCAGCTTCGAGTAACATGGTCCATTCGATCAGTCCAATATTTGACTTCTTTTCAAAATCTTTCTCTATGGCATCAAGGGTGGCTTGAATATTCCCAATCCTCCAATGCTTCAAGAGTTGCTTGTTTGTCGACATAAACCAATGACTTAAAATAGTCCCAAAAAAGTACTCCCGATGTGTTAAATCGAACGAACGAGTGGGCCAGAGTGGAAATAAAGTTGCCACCAAATTGATAAAACGATTGTTAAGCGCGTTGTATGGCAAGTGTCGCGCCGTCTTGTTGGAACCAACACAGAAAAAACTTGCGATTTTTTTTTTCAATTAAACTGTATTTTATTTTACAATTAAACCAAGATACAATGGCGCATATTCATAAATTATTACCAAGTGTTAACTTTTTTAAGTGCCTATTAAGTTATTCACAAATGATTACTTTCAGCATAAAAAGTTTACACTTAATTATAGGTAAAGCTGTAACTAAATGCCAACTAGCAAATACATTCAAAGAACAGCTGATTGATATCATTTTATAATTTATTTCAAAAGTACAACATTGGTTATAAAATGTGGTTATAAAAAAATAAATGGAAAAAATTATAAGAGATATTCAAACAATATCAGATAAAAACATGGCAAAATCAGTTAAGACGTATAAAACACGCTGCAATCTATTTGATATGCATTTCTACTGCATCCAAAAAACATCCCTACCAAAAAAAAAATAAACTACAGATGTGTTCTTAGTGGATAAAATTCTATTGAATATTTTAATTGATTTATATACTAAAGAGATGCACAAGCACAAGAAATATTGCTTACAAGCAATTTCATTGAATTTAGATAGTGTGTGTTTATTACTCTCTCATTACAAAACACATACTTCCAAAAACAATTGTTTTGTTTTACGATCAAAATATAGAAGAATAGAACAAAACTGCACTAGAACAATGCTGAACTAAAATAAAGCTGAATTAGAACAAAGATGAAGTAGAACATTAAAACAGAAATAGAACATTCCAAGCATGTTTGAATGTTTTGATTGTAAACATATACCAAAGAGAATTGCAAAGTGAGAAACATTTTCGTTTTGTAATGAATATGAAAAAGCTTAAAAAAGTTTATATGTAATATTAATTTTTATTTGCAAAAATTTATTGTTTAGTATTTACATACATATAAAGGTACTTAAGTCTAATATTTAAATAAAATTAAGAAGAATTCATTATTTTCATAGATATAAAAAATAAAATCTAATGGTGTGTTTCACAATTTTTTGGGAAAATTGATAGCAACAAAATATTAATAATTATTTAACTAGAATTAGAAATAATGGTTAAATAAACGTTTAAAGTTTTATATAAAAATAAAACAAGACCTCAAGCTTGATAATTTAGTTATACATAATATAATAATAAAGGTCGACTAAAATAAAATATATGTACATTTAGGAAATAATTCAAAAATATCAATTTTTTTATTTTTTTTAATGTTCTAGTGCACTCGATGCTTTTACTATAATTTACCGTTTCTTTATTTCATTGTCTGTTTTTGTGTTGATATTCTGTTTGTTTTGATAATACAAGCACTAACAAAGCAGAAGAGAAAAACTTTTCAAGTTATGCTTGTTTTGTTTTGGTGGAAGTAATGTGTTGTTATGTTTGTTTTGCTATGTATGTTTACAGTGAAATAATATAATTGATAGTTGTGTGAAGTAGAACATAGAACATTAAGAATATTTTGCGCAGCCCTTTATTATATACTATTACATGTAACCAAAAAAAAAAAAAAAACAAGTTAGAGTGCTATATTCGGCTGTGCCGAATCTTTGATACCCTCCACCGACAGTTTGAATGCTTAAGGAGTATTATCTGTATGATGTTATTATTATCTTAAACTGTGACGATTTGTTATTAATTATGGTTTTAGGCGACTAAACTGGTTTCCGGTAGTAGGGTTTATATAGGGCCTAGGGTAAATTATGGACCGATTATCACGAAATTTCACAGCGTCATTTCTAGTCCTTTAAAACTGTGACGTACCAATTTCTGTTATGATAGCATTATTAATTATGGTTTTAGGTGTACTCAACTGTTTTCCGGGAGTAGGGTTTCGATGGGGTACATTATGTACCGATCTTCACGAAATTTCAGAGTATCATTTAAAGTCCTATAAAACTGTGACGTACCAAATTTTGTTACGCTAGCGTTATTTTTTACGGTTTTATGCGTACTAAACTGTTTTCCGGGAGTAGTGTTTATATGGGGCTTAGGGTAAATTATAGACAAATCTTCACGAAATTTAACAGCGTGATTTCCAGTCAAATAAAACAAATTTTTGCAAAATCTTATCTAATTCCGTGGCTTGTTCCAGCATTTATGTTATTTTTTGTAACAAAATTATCAATTTTTTTAGGCGGTGGTTCCACATTTTGATTCATAGCTCTGGTCCTACTGAACCAATTTTGCTGGATTTCAATCCCAAACTGCTTACGATAACTACAAGCAATTTGCCACCAAGTTTGTTCATTTCTTTTGAGTTGTTCGAAAGTGAGCGTGTTTTCAACAGACGGACAGACGGACAGACAGACGGACATGGCTAAATCGACTTAGAATTACTCAAGGACCCAGAATATATATACTTTATGGGGTCTGAGATGAATAATAAAAAAGTTTCACACGGAATGACAAACTTAATATACCCTCTTCACAACTAATTGTGGTGGAGGGTATACAAAAACTTTTTAGAATTTGTGTTAATTCTTTTAAGAACAAAAAATGGGGATTATAAAGTTTGATAAGCCTTTTAATTAAATACAGAATATATCGTTCAAAATATTATCTACATATAATTTTCTCTACTTGACAATATGCATGGTTGCTGAGAGCTGTTACTACGTTAGTTACGAATTGTGAATAACAAATATAACTATCTATGAACTATTTTTTAGTTTATGTTTTGTTATGATTTCTGAATATTCGCCAAAATCTGCTATTGTCAATACAACTTTATTCTTTTCTTTTTCATGTGACAATGTGCTTTTTTCTTATGTAGGTTAAGTTAACAAAAACTGAGTTGCCCTCCTCAGAACACCACATAAACCATTTATCAATAAAAATCTGTTTTAATGAAAATTTTAATAATTAAAAGTTGACTTATGTATATCAACAACAAACAGTACTGCAGAAAATGTTGCTAATATCTAAAAATATTTAATTGATTCTATTAATTTATGTATTGGTGCAAATTTAATTTAATTTTTAATTTATATCACAAATTTTTTAATTGAAATCAAAATAAATAATATATAAAACTGAACTGGCAAAATAAAAAAAAGCAAATTGGTTTTTACTTTTGTTTTTTCTTTACCCACTAATAACTACATTTAGGCCCAGAACAGACGGTAAAACGCAACTGCAACGAAACCCTCTACAAATTATTGTTTTGAAACCAGTTTCAATCGTTTTCCACACACCCTGCAACCTAAATTGTACCAGAATGTAATGAAATTATCACAATCATTTCGATTTTCTTTGAGAACAGATGAAACGCATACACGAGTTTCCTGTACGCCGGTTTGTTGTGGATTTCGTTTAAGCTTTGGTATTGTTACAAGTAGAACTGTTGCTTATAATTCTTATACGTTTAACAGTTTTATTTGGTTTAATATCTTTAACTTTTCTAAAAATCTTTGAATGAAGTTTCCTGACGATCTGGCCAAAGCAACAAGCAGGGGTGCCAGATAATTTTAATAAAAAATCGGCATATTTTAAAAAAAAAAATCGGCATTATCGGCATTAAAAATACCTTTTTTAAATACAATAAAATTCAATTCTTACTTACAAATAACAACAATTCAGAATTATCTAATGTTTATAACTTATGAAATTTCAAAAGAATCAATCAAATTAAACGTTTTACAAAGAAATTGTAGTTAAATATAAAGTTTTTTTTAACTTTCTTATAATTAAGTTTTAATATTAATATCAAAACAGTTTAAATTATTAATTTTTAAATAATCTTTAAAAAACGAATAACTTGCAAAGATAAATTTTCCAGTGAACATCAAAACTCTGTTACATTAAAAAATTCTTTCCACATTTGCGGAAGAATGTGGAAGGACCAAAAATTTTACCAAATGCTGCCATAAAATGTTCACGTTATAAATCTGAAATTTTTTGCCAAAAAGTTTGCAAATTTATTTAATTTTCCTTACATAAGAATTGGCTATTTAATTTATGTACTAACATCGTCCTCAATTGCGTTATAATCTTAAAAAAAAAATTATTTAATTATCAAAAAGTAATTATTATTTAAATTATATTCATTGATAGTGAATATAAATTTATCTTACCTTTATTCTTTTGTAAGTATTTTTGTCTATCCATTTTCAAACACAAATATAAAGTGTTTTATATTTTCCTAATAGAAAAAGAGCTACACCATTCAAACATTACAACGGCACTAAAAACGAATTCTCAACAACTATTCAAAAGCTTATAAAAGAAAAGAGAAAACTTAGAAGACAATGGCAACTACATCGCTCTCCTAACTTGAAAATGCAACTAAGCCACTGTCAAAGAGCCCTTCATAGTGCTCTTTTGGAGGACAAACAATCAGCTCTAAGGGCTTATTTAGAAGGGTTAGAGCCAACAAAGTCCACGGATCATAGTCTTTGGAAAGCCACCAAAAGAATTAATAACCCGATAAAATGTGAGAATGCTATTCGTTATAGTGATGGCAAATGGGCTAGGTCCAATAAAGACAAAACTGAAGTTTTTGCCGATCACCTCGAAAGAGTGTTTACGCCTAATATTTCCGACTCAGACATAACCTTACCAGCTATTGAAGACCGTGTTGTGTCTCCAATGAAAATTCGTTTCTCGTCCTTAACTTCAAAACAAATAAATCCCCTGGCATGAACTACCAACATCTGCCCTAAGGCTAATTTTATTCATTTTCAATTCCATCCTGCGAACTGGTTTCTACCCTAAATCATGGAAAATATCAGAAATAATTATGATACCTAAGCCAGGTAAGGACGCCAGTCAAGTATCATCTTATCGTCCGATAAGCTTTCTTTCAATTTTATCAAAGCTCTTTGAGAAAGTATTTTTTAATGCATTGACCCCTTATTTAAACGACCGCCACATCATTCCAGTCCATCAGTTTGGATTCCGAAAGGATCATAGCACCATAGAACAGGTTCATCGCACAGTTACTCTTATCAGAAAAGGCTTTGAGGACAAACACTATTGCTCATCACTCTTCATAGACATTTCTCAAGCCTTTGACAAAGTGTGGCACGACGGGCTATTATATAAAAAAGGGTCCTTGTTACCCCAAAATACCCATAACTTAATGCGAAATTATTTATTAGATCGCTCGTTTGTAGTAAAATATAAAGACTATATCTCAGACTCAAGAAGAATCGCAGCAGGAGTTCCCCAAGGCAGTATACTTGGTCCTTTCATGTTTATACTTTACACCTCAGATATGCCCACAAGTAATCTGATACACACGTCAACTTTTGCTGACGACACAGCGTTTATAAGCGTACATAAAAATCCAGTAACTGCTTCTAGTTGTCTGCAGACTTATATTAAAGAACTCGAAAAATGGCTTAACAAATGGAAAATAAAAGTTAATCCAACAAAGTGTGCACATGTCACTTTCACCTTGAGAAAGGGCGACTGTCCCAAACTTAAAATTAATAACATCGAAATCCCTCAACAAAATCATATAAAATATCTTGGTATACACCTCGATCGTCGCCTTACCTGGTCTCAACATATTGAATCCAAATCCACACAGCTCAAACTTAAAACACTACAGCTTCAGTGGCTTATTTGCTCTCATTCTGCTCTCAACCTAAACTACAAGGTTCTACTCTACAAAGCTATTATTAAGCCAATATGGACCTATGGTATCCAACTATGGGGAACAGCTTCTGCTTCCAATATAGAGAAATTACAAAGACGAAAAAATAAAATATTGCGACAAATTACTGGTGACCCGTGGTATATTAGAAACGCAAATATTCATAAGGACCTCAACATTCCATTTGTTCGCGAGGAAATAAAAACCTTCTGCTCTAAATATGCACGAAAACTGGCAACTCATCCGAATCCTCTTGCACAGGATCTACTATTTTATAATGGACATACTCGCCTCAAGAGGGTCGGCCCTCGCGCAAATGCATGGAAGATGAAACTTTACGAAACAAAAATGGAGTTTCTATTGCAACGGCAATAGACTCAGAAATTATTAATTAATTTAAGATTTTAATACTTATTGTTATTTTCTTATTATAGAAAGATTCAATAAATAAATTGAAAGTTGAAAAAAAAGGAAAAGAAATTTTAACTGAATTATTTTAGGTTTAAAAATTATTTCTTTTTTAACTTTGGCCTTTAATTCTTCATAGTGGAATATGTTTCAAATAAAAATGTATTAACCCAACACACATTACAAACACTGCATTTAATATTGAATAAAACTAACCCCTTTTTCTTTAGTAGAAGCGCCGACTTAATAACAGTTGTCTCTTTTCAATGTTACAACTGTTTCAGTATCCCTTAAAGTTAGTGTATTATTATCAAACAAACAAAAAGTAATCGCCTTTTACGTGCTAGTCAAAAAAACGGCATTTTTGGAGCAAAAATTTAGGGGCAAAAAATCGGCAAAATGCCGATAAATCGGCAAAAATGGCAGGCCGGGCAACAAGTGAAATGCGCATAGGAATAGCTTATCCCATCAACAATAAATTTCAGTGTTTTTATCAAGAATAAAAATTGGGAGTTAAGCACGACAAACAAAATCTTTTAAGTTAAAAATTTTGTATTCCCAAAAAAAAAAATTAATTTGATGGTTTTTTTTTTGTCAAAAATTACTTTTTTATAAAAAGGTCAAAAGATCCGTTTTTGCGAAAATATACTTTTTGTTCAAAGTTATTCTTTTGGTTAAAAGGGACTTTTTTATTTAAAAATACTTTTTCGTTTGAAAATTCTTTTAGATTCAACATTTTTTTATTTTTCGAATTTATTCTGTGAGCTAAATTTCAGTTATGTATTTTATAAAGCTTTTTTGTAATAGTTCTATTCTTTCAATTTTTCAGAAATGACTTTATACCTTCGGAAGGAAATAATTCCCAGTTTTTATTTGTTAAAATTCTTTTAGTTAAAAATATTATCTGTCTGTTAAATGAAACATTTTTTTAAATAATTAAATAGCTTATCTGTAGAAAGGCACTAAAAAACAAGTTAGAAAGTATAGACGCTCAAGCCCGACCAAAGGATACCCTATACCACCGTATTTAAAAACCAATTTTCGAAAGTGTACCCTATTTGGGACTCATGGGCAATCATTGACCCGCCTGAACAAAATTACATTATGAGGTTAAGATTCATGTAAAATTCCTTGCTGCGGAATATTATTTAGATTTTTACATCTATATGAGACTTGTTTACTTTTAAGTGATTTATATGGGACCTATGACTAATTTTGGACCTATCAGCACAACAGTTTTTCCTGACATATTGACTATCGTCACCAATTTTTATGTCAATACAAAACTTTTATAAGGAAGTTATGGGTTTGAAAGCTTTTTTCGGGTGTAGTATTTGTATGGTCATATATAGACCGATTCCAAAAAAATTTGTTAAGATGTTTAAATTGCAATAGATTTATTTACATAAACCGAGTTATACCGTGTTCAGATATGCACCTTAATTGAGTTTTATGCAATAAATGCCATTATTGAGCTCAATTATCCATACAAAATTGCAATTTAGTTATTGCTCAATTAATACGAAATTGTTATAAATATTGAGTTTATTATTAAGCAAAACACAACTTACTAAAAAGTGTTTTGACATTTGGCAATTGAAATTACAACAAAAAAAAGGCCCATCCATTTGGTCTGCGCAAAAACCAGATGCTTATTCCTTAAAGATGTCAAAAGTTGTTTACATTTTCTTATACATGTACATTTTTGTTTACGTTGAATGTTGTATGTAGTAGTAATATAAATTGAGTTAGCTAAATTGTGTATATGTGAACAGAAAGATAATTATGTCAATTAACCGAATATTGACTCAATAAAAAACGTATATCTGAACACGGTATTAGGCCTCACCAACTAAATATATAGAAACAAATATACAAATATAAGCAAAAGATTAAGTTTGAACCAAGTTTTATCCAAATACCAACATAATTAGATTGCTAATGGGCACAGAGGCTCTATTTCGGAAAGAAGCTTGTATGAGAGATATGTGAAATTATGGACTGATTCCCACCATTTTCAAAAGGACAAACGTGTGTACCAAATTTCATCAAATTATCTTTAAAATTTCGACCTGTACTTGGCACACAAAGTTTACATGGACAGACAGCCGGACAGACGGGCATTGCTGGATCTATTCAAAAAGTGATTTTAAGTCTATCGGTATAACAAAAGGTGGGTCTAGAACCAATATTTTAAGCTGTTACAAACATCAGCACAAACACACTCTCCACTATTGTGGTGTGGGTATAAAAAGACAATTGTTCTGGGCGTCTTTTTATAAATAAGGAACTTTTTGTAAAAATGCATCCTTCAAAATAAAGTACTTTTTGTAAATAAGTACTGTTTTGGCGATTTGTTAAAAAAAATATTACTTTCTGAGTCGGTTATATGTATGCCTCCACGTAAACAATTACAAATATTAATTAGGTATAACCAGTCACAAGGTCCAGTTTATCTGGTGGACATCGTCTTATGAGTTGACCCTACTTTCGTACAAATAATCGTCTGGAATATGATAAAAACATTTTTCTAAACAGTTCGTTATAGTAGGTCCATTATTACAGTAAAAGCTCCACTCTCGAAAATGAGTTTTACTGTTAGAAGCTTTACAAAAATTTCGGAATTGATGTCATATTGTTGTATGCGATTGTTATGTGTGTCGATAACATTCGCATAAAACAAAACATTATTAAAAAATTTGCTGGCAATGGCTCTATTATTGACCATTTAAGACGTTCTTTCGGAATTCACTCTCACCATTTATTTCGATAGATTAAATTCGGCAATAATAACTTTTTCGGAACTTAAAACCTCCCCACAAATCATTGGACTACTAGTGCCACAATTGACGCTAGTTACCATTTTTGATACTAACATAAAATAAATTCTGTGGCATTTTGCCAAAACATCTTAAGTTAAGATAAGAAGCCAACAAGTTTAAAAAAACTCGATAAAAAATAGTTTTTATCAAGTAATAAAATAAACAAAAATTAAGGAAAAATTTCGTTTATAATACAAAATTTTAAAAACGTAAACCAAAATGTTTTTGAATAAAAATTCGTATTATTAACAACATTTTTTCATATTTTTAAATTTGACTTATGATGTTTTGTCAAAATTCCACAGAACTATTCATTAATTTTTTTTTCTTCTCTCTAATTCTTTGCATGTATTTGTACCAAATTTAATTTTATCTGTTAATCGTAAATGGCAGCATCAACAAAAATATCTCCATTATTTGAAATTGTATTATCAGATTTTTGCTTTAGGCCAACAACCCAAACACTTTTTACTATCATCCTAATAAGCGCATTTAAGTCATTTGCTTTACTTGTAATGTGAGTGTAATGTGTGACACTTCATGTGTTTTCCGTTGTTGATTTCAAATTATTTCCGAAAAATTATCCAACTTATTTTCACAGTTGGATACGGCAGGACATTTCAATTTTGTTCTGTCAGCAACATCAACATCTCAACACATTTAACAAACAATTTGCTGTTCTGTTTTGTCCTGTCTCCACACGTTAAAAGTGTTAAAAATTCCAATTCAACATTCCAGACCACAAAACATCAGATGCAAATGATTTGATTTAAAAGAGGTGGAGTAGAAATTTTGAAAATGTTTCGCTTTAGTTATTGGGAACTAATGGAAATTAAAAGAAATATTTAAGATAGTTTGTAAAGTGATTTGAAATTAATTGTCCATCTAATAAATTTCTCGCTGCTTGGCAGGAGAGAATTTAACGTTTGAAATTTTTTTAGAACTATTTAAAAGTAAAGTATGTATCTGTTTAGTAACATTAAAACAATTCAAATAGTTTCTGAAAAAAACGTTATTTGGAATTTAGCACATTTAAACGAAACCTTGTTAATTAAACCATTCAAATTATTAAAACTAAACCAATTTTTTTGCTTTTATAAAAAGGTAAGTGGAACATTTAACTATTTAATTAAATTCAAAATATTAATTTCAAAAGATTTTGTTATTTGTGCTTAATTCCCAGTTTTTATTCTTGATAAAAACACTTGAAATTTATTGTTGATGGGATAAGCTATTCCTATGCATTTCACTGGTTGCTTGGGCCAGATCATCAGGAAACTTCATCCATAAAGATTTTAGACAAACTAAAGATATTAAACCAAATAAAACTGTTAAACGTATAAGACTTATAGCAACAGTTTTACTTGTAACAATATCAAAGCTTGAACAAAATACATCAACAATAAAAAAGTGGGTTTATCTCGTCTTACACTCCCCACTACAATTAGTTGAAATTCTCTCAACATTAATTGTAGTTGTAAGTAGGTTAAGAAAAACAAAATAAAAAAAAAAAAAAAAAAAAAACAAACAACAACTTACAAAAGATGTTGTCAATTAAGTGTTTTTTTAGGCCGTGCACTTGCCTGTTTATTATCAAAAAGTAATTTCAATTTTTGGGAATAAAAAATTTTAATTTCAAAAGATTTTGTTATTTGTGCTTAATTCCCAGTTTTTATTCTTGATAAAAACACTTGAAATTTATTGTTGATGGGATAAGCTATTCCTATGCATTTCACTGGTTGCTTAGGCCAGATCATCAGGAAACTTCATCCATAAAGATTTTAGACAAACTAAAGATATTAAACCAAATAAAACTGTTAAACGTATAAGACTTATAGCAACAGTTTTACTTGTAACAATATTTTTTGACAGTGATACCACTTGACACTAATTTTTATCTATGTTGTTAAGAACAATTTACAGAATCGCATAATCAGTAGTGCATTTGTTTCATTTTCACAGTTCTCCACACCAAGTTATTGTTGTGTCAAATACTGGGTTTTTTTTTAAATCATTTCGAATGATACATTACGAAAAACCAAATCAATGTTAAAACAGTAGTTGGTTTCAAACAACTCGGTGTTAAGCAGTAGTTTGATTTAAACAAATCAACTCAATGTATAATTTGATGTATACACAGAAAAAAATAAAAATCGATTTCAATTAAAAAATTTGTGATATTAATTAAAAAATTAATTAAATTTGCACCAGTAAACAAATTAATAGTATCAATTAAACCAGTTAATAGTTTTAATTAAACGTTTAATTTACTTTATTAAACGTTTAATTCACTTGATTAAATTTTTAATTAAAACTGATTTTATTTTTGATTAATGCTTTAATTGGTGAACAATTTTAGTGAATTTTTTCTGTGTACGAAAACACAAAACATAACAATTTTAAGTCTATAACACAGTTATGTACGGTCAACTTTTCAATACACACTGTGTGATCTCCCTGCAAATAATAGGACCAGTCCAAACATGCGAATAAAGACTAGTCCACAAGGGACCAGGACTAGTCCAAAAGTAACCCAAACGTATGGAAAAAATCTGGTCTATATAACATTACGATGTCCTAGGAGAGGACCATATAACCCACCTTTGGACCACTAAGGAGTAGTCTTAAAACAACTCCATGGTATACTCAAGAGGATTAGTTTTGAAGTCGTTTAAAAACGAAAGCATGTCGTTAAAAAACGAAGACATGTCGTCTCACTACAAACACTTTTTAACAATGACATGGTCCATGCTTGCATTACATCGGACCAATCCATGGAGTAGTCCATTTTATCAAAATGGATCAGGTGGTCCAATTTTATTTGCAGGGCTACCACAGATATATGTATACAACCCTGAAAATAAAAGTGGACCACCTGATCCATTTTTATAAAATGGACTACTCCATGGACTGGTCCGATGTAATGCAAGCATGAAATATATTGAAGAAAAAGTTCCATAAATGCCCAGGACAAAATGGGATAAAATGTACGACCGACCTCAATTAGTTTTATGTCCTTAACATTTTCTCGAGACATACTTGTCCCATATTGCGTTTTATCGACTTTTGTGAATTTAATCTATAGTTGCTAATAGATTTTCATCACTTATGGCTTGTTTTGTTTTGCTTCGTTTTTTATTTTTTATGAACTTTTAAAAAACAAAAATTTCGAAATTTTGATCCAAAATTATTTTTTCTTCCAAAAAAAAAAAAATTACATTTCTAAAACGACTGCACATATTACTTTTCTAAAAGAAAGTTTTATTGCGGAATTTCGGTTTTTTCAATAAGCTAAAGCGTTTCTGAGTTACGCGAATATATGTTGTGCATCCTCCTCCATTTTCGAAATAACGGTATATCTCGAAAACAAGAGCTAAGCTTGAAAAACGGCTAGCACCAATGGATTCAGCGAACCCAGGTTTGGTTAAAACGGCAAGTACCCAGCTTGTCAAAAAAAAGTGTACATTTCGAGCACAGTGTTAATGTTTAATTTTTAATAATATTTATTTCCCCCATTTCAATTGCGATTTGATTCGTAAGAGGAGTAAAAAACAAACGAAATGAAATTACAATTTGACTCAATAACCAAATTGGAAAAATGGCTAAAAAAAAATAGGTATAAATCCATAGTTAACATTGTGACCATAATTGTTAATTCTAACCTTGATATGCATACTACTGACCAAATTCTGGAAAATTATTTAAGTTAATTAATTAGTAAAGTTTATTCTTACCTTAATATGGCTAATTTTAACCATACTATGGGTAATTTCAACCATGTTGGGGTAAATTTTACTTTTAACGATATTATGATTAATTCGACCAAGTTATGGCTGATTTTGGGTAAATAGTGGTTAATTTTAATATTAATAATAGAATAGTTATTTTTTACCATAAAATGGTTAATTTTTACCATACAATGGCTAATTATAGCCAAATTATGGTTATCTTTAATCATATTTTAGTTAAATATGGCCTGCCAACAGAAACATTGTTAATATCCAACCATAGACCGTGGTCACCTTAAGCCATATTTTTTCTGCGTTTAGACCTACAGCATTTGTAGTGAAGCAGACTAGAATCTCTGGTGGAACCAAATCCGCAATCCATACACTAATAACCTAGTTCACTACCAACCAATCCGCTATTAAGATCATCCGCATTTTTTTTATACCCTCCACCACAATTAGTTGTGAAGAGGGTATATTAAGTTTGTCATTCCGTGTGAAACTTTTTTATTATTCATCTCAGACCCCATAAAGTACATATATTCTAGGTCCTTGAGTAATTCTAAGTCGATTTAGCCATGTCCGTCTGTCAGTCCGTCTGTCAGTCTGTTGAAAACACGCTCACTTTTGAACAACTCAAAAAAAATATCCTAAGCAGTTTGGGATTGAAATCCAGCAAAATCGGTTCAGTAGGACCAGAGCTATGAATCAAAATGTGGAACCACAACCTAAAAAAATTGATAATTTTGTTACAAAAAATAACATAAATGCTGGAACAAGGCACGGTATGAGATAAGATTATGCAAGAATTTGTTTTATTTGACTGGAAATCACGCTGCTGAATTTCGTGAAGATCCGTCCATAATTTACCCTAAGCCCCATATAAACAATACTCCCGGAAAACAGTTTATTACCCCTAAAACCGTAAAAAATAACGCTAGCATAACAAAATTTGGTACGTCACAGTTTTTTAGGACTAGAAATAACACTACGAAACTTCGTGACGATCGGTCCATAATTTACCTTAGGCCCCATATAAACCCTACTACCGGAAAACAGTTTAGTACGCCTAAAACCGTAAAAAATAATGCAATCATAACAAATTTGGGCCCGTCACAGTTTTATAGGACTATAAATGATACTGTGAAATTTCGTGAAGATCGGTACATAATTTACCCTAGGCCCCATAAAAACCCTACTCCCGGAAAACAGTTTAGTAACCTAAGATAATATTAACATCATACATATATTACTCCTTAAACATTCGAACTGTCGGTGGAGGGTATCAAAGATTCGGCACAGCCGAATATAGCACTCTAACTTCTTTTTTTTTTTTTTGTTTTTTGATACCAGTGATATTATATATAAAATATTAACTATTCAAGACGAACTTGAGAACTTAAATTTTTACAGTAGTTCGTTCTAACATTTAAAATTTCAAAACTTTCTCAGTTTCCAAATAACTACCTTCAACTTTTTCTTTTGTTCTAATTTCAACACCTTTTAAAATGCTATTTTATAATTCTATCCCCTTAAGTTTCTTTAACATTGCCCTCCCCCTCTCCCAGGAATCTCATACTTCTAATTTATTGTAGTCAAGAGGCTTGAGAGGCTCTGAAAAGAACTCTATCATAATTTTATCATTGTACAAAAGGATTTTTTTCATGTTTTGTATTCGTTTTGCTTCGTTTTTTAAACAAACAAACAAAAGCCATTTAAAATGTAAATAAATTGTATTTTATTTTTGCAGAAAGAAGTTGTGAAAAAAACTGCTTCGAAATAATTGCATTTAATGGCTTCCCACAGAGAAAGAAAACAATGCCAGCAAACAAAAGAGGAGAACTGTTGATGATGATGATGGCTTTTCTTTCAAAATAAAAAAAAATAAAAAATCAGGTGAGTGAAAGGAAAATTACTTTTGCAAACAAAATATTTAAAATATACAATTTCTCTGGGAAGTAATTGAGCGTTATCTTTCCTTCTTCTAAGAGTTTTAAAGACTTTTTTCGTCTGAACTCTTGGCAATAGATACAATAAACAAAGACAAAAGCCTACAATTTTTCAGCAGCTTTATATCCTTTTATATCCTTTTCTGACACCAAATAAAACAAAGCACTTTGGCAACAAGAAAAAGTTGGCAAAAAAAGGAATGTTTACAAAGCAGCAGCCCTTATGTGAACGGAACAGTGGCAAAACTTTTTGTTTCGCGCATTTAAGTCACAACAACTTGTAACTTTTTTTTTTTTCAGTATGTGCTGGGGTTTTTAAGTTTTTTTGTTTCTTTGTTTTTTTTAATGAAAGATAAATACAAGAAATAAGTTACAATTTGAAAAGTAAATAAAAAGAACTGTTAATTTGTTAATTCGTGGTTCCTTTGCTTTAAGTGTTTTAGTTAAATTGAGAAAAATATTGCTTTAACAAATCTGTGGCATTTTGACAAAACATCTTACGTCAAATTTAAAAAGTTGAAAAAAATGTTGTAAATCATACGAATTTTCATTCGAAAAGCATTTTTGTTTACGTTTTTAAAATACTTAAAAAACTTTTTAGCGATCTTATCACGACTTAAGACGTTTTCTTAAAATGAAACAGAAATCTAAAGGACTTTATAAAGAATTATGGGCAAAACATTTGTATATATAATTTATACAAAATTAAAAAAAAAAATCATAAAATTCTATAAAATATAAATATTTTATATCGGAAACATGCTTCGTAAAAGAAACCCTTCTTCTAATTTCATTAAAAATGAATAGTGGAATTAGAGTGGATTATGTATGTGAGTTGACTTTACTAAAGAAGTAGGAAACACAACCAACTTGGAATAAGCAATAAATGTTGTACTAAAGTGTGGAATTTTTTATTTTTACAGTACACACAACAAAGCACTGTAGAAATTAAATTACCCTTGTACAAAATTTTCATTCGATTTTCACGTTGGTTCTGTTTCTTACTACTTAATGCATTTAATGGTTCTTGTCCTTGTTTAGGGTTGGTGGCAATAATTTTTTAAACAGCAATTTCAAACCGACATAAAGTCCACAGTACAACGGAGAAATAATGTTTTCACAATAACTAGCTTTCCAATATAGCATTTTATTGAAAAATAAGCATGGGTATTATTTGACTTGGCTACATCTTATGCTGAGTACACACTATGCAACACATTTACGCAATCTAGCGAATTAAATTCATTTTCATTCATTCCAGGTTGCATGAACATCAAAACGCTTTAATATTTTGAGGTTGCATTGAAACAGATTGCATGTAGATTGCACTGTGTGTACCCAGCATTATATACCCTTCACCCAGCGCTGCCATTTGTCAAGATTTCATTTTTTTTTCAAGTTTCTTGAGATGCCAAAACAATTTTAATTTTTAATCCAAATTTTTAATATTTTTAATTAGGCTTAAGTTCATGAAATTTAATTTTTATTAAATTATTTTTGTGAAGAAAGGAATTTTACAACATGAAAATTAATTAAAATTGTTATTGATAATCTTTCATTCTTGACGTGGCTCGGGCTCGAACCCTGGCCGGCAGGTTACCATGACATGTTTCGATCGCAACCACTCGATCTCCTCAGATGGATTTGCCGTCTTACACTCGCAGCCATCGACGACTGCTGACGTCACTAGTCAAACATCAATCCTTAAACCAAATTGTATTTTAACATTTGGTAGATCGAAATTTGCTTTCCTGAATGAAAAAACATGTAAAATCAATTAAAATGGATAATCATTCTACCAAATGTTAAAATACAATTTGGTTTAAGGATTGATGTTTGACTAGTGACGTCAGCAGTCGTCGATGGCTGCGAGTGTAAGACGGCAAATCCATCTGAGGAGATCGAGTGGTTGCGATCGAAACATGTCATGGTAACCTGCCGGCCAGGGTTCGAGCCCGAGCCACGTCAAGAATGAAAGATTATCAATAACAATTTTAATTAATTTTCATGTTGTAAAATTCCTTTCTTCACAAAAATAATTTCATAAAAATTAAATTTCATGAACTTAAGCCTAATTAAAAATATTAAAAATTTGGATTAAAAACCATAAATAGTTCAACAAAATAACCACAATACTAATTATTGTTAAAGCTAAGGCACGAGCTCTATGTGTACATTTGTCCTTCAAGTTGTGCTGAAAAAGGTCAACAGAAAAGAGAAAGACAAAGTGAAAAAACAACAAAATGTACTTGGATTTCAAGAAAAATTCTTGACGAAAGTACGAAAAAACAGAAGTAAAGGAAAAAACATGTAAAATCAATTAAAATGGATAATCATTCAGGAAAGCAAATTTCGATCTAACAAATGTTAAAATACAATTTGGTTTAAGGATTGATGTTTGACTAGTGACGTCAGCAGTCGTCGATGGCTGCGAGTGTAAGACGGCAAATCCATCTGAGGAGATCGAGTGGTTGCGATCGAAACATGTCATGGTAACCTGCCGGCCAGGGTTCGAGCCCGAGCCACGTCAAGAATGAAAGATTATCAATAACAATTTTAATTAATTTTCATGTTGTAAAATTCCTTTCTTCACAAAAATAATTTAATAAAAATTAAATTTCATGAACTTAAGCCTAATTAAAAATATTAAAAATTTGGATTAAAAACCATAAATAGTTCAACAAAATAACCACAATACTAATTAATTTTAATTTATTTAATGTTTTTTCAAGTTTTTCAAGTTTTTAGACTGCAAGTTTTGGACGTTTTAAAAAAAATTTATGTTAACGATAATACTTACCTTAAAAATCCCAAAGATATTTATTTAGGTGCTGAAGTAATGTCAAACAAATTATCTGAAGATGATGAAACAGACTTAAGAGTTCATAGTTTAAAGTTTTATGTTGAACTTTGCAATGTATTGTTAAAAAGGTTCGATTTTGATAACGACTTCCTTAAACAAGTTGAAGTTTAAGAACCTTTTAATATAATAAAAGGTTACCAAAAAAGTATTGCTCAATTATGTGCTATTTTCCCAAATTATGTAGATGTCAGTGATATTCACTTTAACCCTCTAATGCCACATTTTTTGTTTGCCTTAAAAAAATCATACTTAGATAATTTTGAGGTGAGAAACATGAATCTGACTTCAGTTTTTTCCTTTGAGTAAAGTCCGCCTTGAGGCGGAGTTGGGCATTATTGTAAAAATTTAAGATACGTTTTTCTTTAACATCCCGGCATTTTCTGTGTAATTCCCCAGTCCGCCTCCAGACGGGTTCAGAAGAAACATCCATACGAAGCAGCTATTTTTTTTATAATAAAAACTTAATATTTATTTCAATTAAACGTTTCGATACCCACCAGTGATTTTTTCGGCACGATCTAAAGCTTTTAAATATTATTTTTCTATTCACAATATTAATGCACTTCCCGGCATTTTCTATGCTTATTGCCAAGCCCGCCTCCAGACGGGCTCAGTAAAAACATCCATATCCAGCAGCGATTATATTTTTCAAAATGAAAACTTAATATACATTTCAATTGAACATTTAGATACGCACCAGTAATTTTTTCGGCTCGATCTAAAGCTTTTAAGTATAATTTTTCCGATGCACAATGTTAACTTTTTTCACAAAGAATTAAAAATTACCGTTTTCGCTCAAATTCAAGATGACAATAGTGGTATTCACACCGAACTTGTTAATTTGTTACTCGGTAGATTGTTAATTTGTTAAAGTTACCAACTGTGAACGACCCCCTTTTTAAAACTTTGTTAGTCTGGTAACTTTCGCAGTAAAACAGCTGATTTATTGTTCTGACACAATTTATTATTCTGGAAAAAATAAAACATGCCACGAGAAAGTGTAAAAAAAAACAATTGTAAACCATTTAATTACTCATGCTTTGACACAAATAACGTTTGAGTTACCAACTAACAACTATTTTATCAGGGGTGGCGTGCCGTTACTTTGTTAAATGTTAATCCGGTAACGCGTAAAATATACAAAAACAAATGCATGTAAAAAAGTAACGATTAACGACTAACAAACTAACAAGCTCGGTGTGAATACCACTAATGTATTTTTTGCTAAACTCGTGAGAGTGTTGCCAAAGAATGAAAAGGTTGTGATAAAATAAGCCTTGATTCACATCTAGAATTATTTATTAATGAAATATTGTTAAAAATAAAAATTTTATAACGGTTTTATGCTACCCCGCCTAGAGGCGGACTTAAGCATTAGAAGGTTAAATTTTGGGAACATAATTTACAAAAAGACCAAAATATTGAGAGTTTTTGGGAGGATGTATTTAAATTAAGACGTTGCGATAAGTCCGAAGTTTTTCCATATATAACGAAATTAGTTTATTTAATTTGTCGTAACCAATATCTACAGCAAATGTAGAGCGTAATTCTTCAAAAATTAATTCAAACAAAAATAGTGTTAGAAACAAATTAGACAACTTTATGTGATATTTTACAAACAAAAGACTTTTTGAAACAAATAACAGTGATTGAAGAAACGTTAAGCAATCAAAAGAAATGTCTAATTTATATTTATTTTTTTTTTTATATCTGTAAATACAATGAATTCCTAATACATTTTGGTATTTTCTTTTAAAAATTTGGCACTTTTGAAAAAAAAAAGTTTTTTCTTGCGAAAACAAGTTTTTTTTCTGGGATAACAAGATTTTTTTTTAAATATATGGTAACGCTGCCTTCACCAATGTAGCTTTCCTGATTTCGATTTGTAAAATGTTTGGTAAAAATATTCTGTAAGTTACATATGGTCGTTTCCACGGAATAGACAACCTTTTGTCACGTTACACCACCAACTATTTAAATTGATATTCAAAAACTTATTTATGATTAATTAACCGTTTTTAAGCAAAAATTGCTACAGTTGTATTCATAAACGAAAAATAGTCTATAAAACCTTAAATAAACCCATTCATAAAGTAAGAAGGTTTATTGTTGTATTTATACCAAACGGCACTTAAAAGGGTTAAAAGACCAAAAACTCGTGCAAACGGGTTTTCGATCAATTCAAAAATTTCAAGGCCCGGAATTTCGAAAATCCTTTTTACATACATTGCACGAGTTTTGGTCTTAAAAGACCCCTATTGAAATTTGATGCATAAAAAATTCGTAGATCATTTTAACCCTCTAAAGTGCCGTTTTAGTATACTTTTGTGTGGAAGTTAAAAAAAGGTCAAAAATTACCCCTTAAAATGAGTGTTAGAGGGTCAATATCACTAGTGTGACCGCAAGTTATATGGGCAATTGATTTTCGTATTTTCACTTGGCAAAATGATTCCAAATTAGAAAAAAAATATATATAAACATTTTTAGATTGTTTGCATAGTTATTAGCCGTGCCTTGAGCCCACAAAGTTTGCTAAAATGCTATTTTTCTCACTATGGGTCGCTTTAATTGTTGATAACTTCCGTAATATTTATTTTACAGAAAAACCATATTTACAAATATTCTAGGGCTATATCTTATAAACAATGTTGCTCTGTGTTAGTTTTCTTTAACATGAAAATTTAATCCAGAAAAATAAAATTCAAAAATAACACCGAAATTTTCACATATCTTCGCATTCTTTGCCTGGTGATTACACTACGTTTTGTCCACTATTACTCCGCCATTTAATGACTCATCTCTTCAAACGACCCATGATTATTTAATTAATTTTATAACCTCTTAATAAAAAGAAAAAAATACATAGTCCGTTCAAAATTGTTGAAGATATTTGCATTTCAGTCACATCATCTTTTTTAAAAACACAAATAACGGTTATCTCAAAAACTGTTATACTTTTGACAATTCTGACTTCATATTCGGATTCAGAGGAAAGTTTTACATAAAGATTAGCTGTCAGAAACATTTGGTCACGACTCTCTTGAAAATTTGTCATGTAGTGTAATCACCAGGCAAAGAATGCGAAGATATGTGAAAATTTCGGTGTTATTTTTTAAATTGGTTTTTTCTGGATTAAATTTTCATGTAAAAGAGAACTAATAAAGAGCAACATTGTTCATAAGATATAGCCCTAGAATATTTGTGGATTAGGTTTTTCTCTAAAATAAATATTACGAAAGTTATCAACAATTAAAGCGACCCATAGTGAGAAAAATTGCATTTTAGCAAACTTTGTGGGCTCAAGACCCGCCCAATTACTATGCAAACGATCTAAAAATTTGTATATATTATTTTCTTCTAATTTGGAATCAATCTAAGGGGTTTGCCAAGCAATGATGCCAAAACTTGGTGATCAAAAATGGCTAAATTTACGGAAAAAAATGGCTAAAAATTGGATAAAAAATGGCTAATAACTATGCAAACGATCTAAAATTGTATATATATATTTTTTTTCTAATTTGGAATCATTCTAAGGGGCTAACCAAGTGAAAATACGAAAAAAATAACGGTCACCCTAGTGGTCACCCTTCTAAAGCTTTTGAACTTTGCCAATCTCTTACTGAAAGGAGTAAAGTGAAGCAGCTATGTGATAGTAATTCGGCAGAACTAATTTCAAGGGCTGAAAAAAAAATTATCTAATAGGGATGAACATTTTTCAAAAATGTTTAGTCCAGAAAAAGCACTAAGCCTCATTATTGATGCTCGATTATCAAAACATCAGTATCAAATATTAAGTTGGAGTGCTAAAGAAATTAGATGTGATACTTTCCCCTTATATAATCCAGTTCTTAATGTTAAAAATTTACACCTGTGTAGTTTTTTTAAGCATTTCAGTGGTCATTTTGTATGAGAGGTAGGCGTGGTTGTTAGCAGATTTTGCTAATTTTTTCACGATTGGTTAATATAATCATAAAATTGCACTCAGCAAAAAATTGTGACTCTACAATGATTTTCAACTTTTGTGTTATATGGGAAGTAGGCGTGGTTGTGCTAGGATTTTTTTAATATTTCCGGTATTTGTGCTAAAGCCGAGCCACACATATGTTTTCAATAAGAAAGTTTTGGCTTGGACGAGAATAGTGCAAAATTTGCTTGGTTCAAGCTATATTTTCTGTTGATTTAGTAAGTAATTCTTTCCGTGCAGGATATTTATGAACCGTTATCGGTAATTTTTACTACTTACTTGGACCCCTTTCAGACTCGGCAAGGTAATTGCGCAAGCTACTTGCCGAGTACAACAAAGAATGTACAACATTTTTTTCCTTACCCCGACCTTACCGCTGACGTCTACAAACCAAGAGTTGGCCAAGAGACTTGCGCAAGTAACTTGCCTCGTGTAAAAGGGGTCTAAGCTTATTTAGCGCTCAATTGGCAACAATAAAGTCAATTAAGTTTAATAAATACTGAATTAATATTTAATTTGTTTGTTGCTCATATTTGATTTTGGAGCGATTTTGGCTCATATCTTATTTTGGAAAAATCTATTCCGGACTATACGTGTAATATATGTATAGACCAACATCAGTTGCCTCATTTATCGGATCTTCGGAAAGTTGATTTCAATATTCACACATCTTTAAATTAACGTCCTTACTCATGAGGATAATTATACTTTATCGCAATTACCCCAACATATTCACCCTTATTGTGTTTGGCGTATTTAAAATACGTCTACGACAGTTTGGTAATAGATTAAAGGAAAAAAATTCACGTTCCCTTTAATCTATTACCAAACAGTCGTAGGCGTATTTTAAATACGCCAAACACAATAAGGGTCATTATCTAACCGCTACTGCAAACTATTGAAAACTTTAGTGAAATACTAAAAGCTGAGAGCGGCAAAAAATTGTTCTCAATTTGTGTTTTTTTCTCGATTTTACAATATGGCTTTCTTGAATTGACATTAAGGTGTATTTGATTTGCTAAAGTATGGTAATGTTTCCTCTTTTATTCTTGAATAGACAACGAATGTTATCGAAAATTTGGGAACGTTTTGTTATTATTAAACCTTTTCTTTAGCTTCACCTCGGAAAATCAAATCTTGTAACGTTAATTTAACCGCCTTATACTCAATGCAAATGGATGAAACTTTGCAGGCATACATATTCCCGATGTCAATACACGAATACATGGGCCTAGCCAGGATAAAATCTAGGGGGGCAAAATTTTTAAAACTTTTTCTTTAGCTTCACTTCGGAAAATCAAATCTTGTAACGTTAATTTAACCGCCTTATACTCAATGCAAATGGATGAAACCTTGCAGGCATACATATTCCCGATGACAATGCGCGAATACATGGGCGAAGCCGGGATAAAATCTAGGGGAGGGGGGGCCAAAAAAATTTTTTTTTTCGTAAAATGCTTTTTGACCGCCTTTTACTTAATGCAAACGGATGAAACTTTGCAGGCATGCATATTCCCGATGACAATACACGAATACATGGGCGTAGCCAGGATAAAATCAGGGGGGGCAAAATTTTTTTAAATGTTCTTTTTTAAAAAAAGCGTTGCTTAAAAAAATTTTTTTTAAATGTTTTTATTTTGACATTGTTATTTGTCAACTTTAGAACGTCTGTGTAAGGAATTGTGCGGTGAAATACTTTTTATCCTGCACGGTAATAAGAACTATTATTCTTAATGAAAAATTTAAAGAAATCAGTTTTTTTTAAAAAACTTTTATTATTGAAAAATCGTTTAACTAAAAACTAAATTTGCCATATAATGAAAAGTAAGTAAATAGTACATTATTTTTCTTTAGATGTAAACATTGTTAAACTTAAGTTAAATAATTAATCGCATAAGGCTGTAAGGATTTATCTATAACCCCAAAATATTAAATAAATAAATAAATGATCCTTGCACTTGAGACAATTTTATCAAATCAAATTAAGTTTCAATTTCCTCTCCTAAAACACCTTTACGGTTTTAATAGTGTTAATTAATATTTCTTCCATTAATATTGTATACAATTTTATATTTTTGGCCTCATTCAATAACCAAATTGGCAATAGAGATATTTTAAAATTCCAAACACAGAACATTTTCGGAATAATTTTGCAATATATTCAAATTCTATTGCATTGTTTCTATTATTGTGTATTTATAATGTATTTAGTATTTTTAATTAACAAATATTTATTTTTCTAGCAAATTTGAATAAACACAAAAAAGCAATTTCGAGGTCACAGAATTTTTGGATGAAATATTTTTGGAAAATCAATACAAAGTTAGAAATAAGAAGAGGATGTACGAACACAGATACAAATTTGTAAATTTCCGCTTTTAAAACTCGCAACTAAAAAATATTGAAAAAAAAAATATTCAAATTGGAACAAAGTTTTTTTTCTACGTTCTCTCTTTTTTAACCCTTATGTGCGCACCTAGTTATTCAGGTACCTATGGCGTTTTCAACCAAAAGTTTTTCATTGCACACAAAAAAAAAATATTGTGATGCCAAATAATTTGAGCGTTTGACGATTATGCTGTTGGGGTAAACAAAAACTTGTTGGCGCAAATGAAAAATTTTTGTCCCAAAAAAGTTTCCAACAAAATGTTTTTTTACCGCAACAACATGAGAGTATTTGAGGTTTTTCAACAGCAAAATTATTTGTTGCAAATAAAATAACTTTTGTCGTTAAAGATTTTCCTCTGAAATAACAGCACATTGGAAATTGCTGTTGGCGTAAATGATTTGCATTTGCAGGAAATAACAATTTTTGTTGCCATAAAATATTTATTTTTTGAATCAAATAATATTACTGTTGTTGTAAAAAAATTTGTATTTGAACAATGAATTTACACTTTGGGTCAAAAGAAACAGACTTGTTGGTACAAATGCAAAATGTTGTTGGGCACAATCCGAATGTAAATTCCATTTGAATCAAAATCAATTTATTTTGGCATTTCAGTCTTTTTTTTTTTTTGTGTGTGAAAATGATAATCTGCATATCTGAAACTTTTTGAGAAGTTTTAACTTTCAAACCATTTAAAATTGTTGCAGCCGTACAGCTAAAATTCTTTGTTGTAATTTGTTTGAGAGTCCAATTTATTCTTAATGCTCTTAAGTGCGCACCCAGGTGCCCGGCTGCATGTACGTGTTTTATATGAGAATGTGGACGCTTTAAGAATATTTTTTGGAGTTGTCAACAGCTCTGCTCTAAAATACCAGGGATGATAAATGAGAAAACCAATATCGTACCAACGAACTTCTAAAATCGTACTTTTTCGGTCCCACTAGTACTAAATCATTTTTTTTTATTTTTAAAAACAAACATTTTAACCAACAAAAACAAAAGGTACTTAAAATTCATTTGTTCATGTAAAGTATAGATAGCAAAAAATACATGATCATTAACTATACATAATAATAGGTTGGTTAAAATTTTTTCGCGTCTAAAGCACATCGCGATTCTTCTTCTATTAGTCATTCCAAGAAACTTTTCCAAAGAAACTATAGGTCAAAAATTAATTTCGGGCCCCAGATTTTTCAAAATAGTTGGTTTTCCAAAATATTCAAGAATACAAATTGAATTTGATCTAGCCAGACCTGTATCATGCTGTTTTTAGAATTTCCAAATTTATTGTGTTTACAATTTTCTGTATGTACTGTAGAAACAGGAAAGGAATAGAAAATCCGAATATAATAAAATTGTTTTATTTAGCACTTGTAAAATCTCCTTCAAACTAATTCGGAGTAAAATAATAATGGAGTGGGTTTCCACTGTTCCAAAATTCTGTTGATTACTTTTTGACGTGACAAACATCATGTTGACGAATATTTGAAAATATTATGAATTCGTTCCAAAATAATCTTGAATTGAGAGGAAGTCGTCTTTTCTACTATGTAGAACGTTTGCAGAAGAGGTTTCCTATATCTTTTAAAAACTTGTCAATATCATCAGAAAATGCACGATTTTATGCTGCCGCTGATACTAAACTTAGAATGTGGCATAACCATTCGTTCAAGGAACAAGTGCAAAAATCTATTCGCAATAGCGGAGTTTAGTGTTTGGTGCAAAAGGCACTTTCAAAAGAGGAAATTCAAAATATCATAGCTAATTTGTTAAATCCAACAACAAAAAATAGAATTTCCCTAAGACATTTTGCATTTTCGCAAGACTATTTGCACCAAACACTAAACTCCGCTTATAATCATTGGACAGTAAATACTAGTTGCCATTTTATATCAATTATAAATATGTAGGTTTTGAAAAATTTGGAAATAGTACCAAATCAGTCACGGGGGTACCAGCGTACTTTTTAGTTTTGAATTGTACCAACGTTATCAACCCTGTAAAATACAATAAAATACTAGCATTTAACTCCCTACATTGTAGCGTCTGCATTTCTTTCGAGGTCATACATATTAATATGCCAAAGTTTATATTTAACAAAAAAGTACCAACCAACATTGTTCATCTTAAAGGTTCTTATCTACTCAGGACACTGCACCTTTAATTTTATGTTTCTAATTTCAATATTATAGAGAATTCAAGAAGTACCACATGTATAACGGAAAAGTAAAAGAAAGAAATTAAGTTTCCCTTACTTCCTTTTTTTTGACACCTCATTCTCCCAATTAAAGTGTCAAAAATTTCAATATCGCAGTGAGAGTCCATAATTAAGTACAATGAATGGAAAAAAATATTTTGTAAAAAAAAGGTACAAAGTACCGAATTTGTGTTTGTATTTTTCAGTTAAGATACGAATGAATGTATATGTTTGTTGGTTTTAAAGATAGATGGGGTGACAAAAAAGTTCCAAAAGCCATTTGCTCTCTAAATTGGTCGAATTTCAAAAAAGTAACAGAACCTGCCGCCGGCTTATTTTTAAATAAACAACGATAAGTATTTTCTTTTTCTGCCTCTTTTAGTTTACGAGAATTTACACGTTTTTACCCTTTTTTTAACCCCCTAAACATTTAAATTTCCAAAAATCCCGCCTTAATGGATCAATTTGTCAAAAGACCAACCTCCAGTTCAAATTTAAACTTTTTAGCTTCAGGCGTTAAGGTGGCGTGATGATGAATTAATCAGTCACTTATGGGGTTTTCTTTTCTACAAAAAAATGTGACATTTTATTTAAAAAAATGCAATTTGGTGTCTGTTTCTTAAAAATTTTTTAAAATAAAACAAGCCACCCTTTTCGGGAGCAAAAGTTTTAAGAAACAGATACCAAATTGCATTTTTTTAAATAAAATGTCACATTTTTTTGTAGAAAAGAAAACACCATTAGAAACGTTATAGTTTCATATATTTCACACTAAATGGTAAACATACACAACTCAAAATTTATCGAAATCATTATTTTTCATAAGCCAGTTCACAAATCAAATCTAAAGCAACCACGAAAATGTCATTTGCGCTACTCTCTTTTTTAACATTTGTAGTTAAAAAATTGCAACCATGCTTTTGAAGACAGTTTTCTGCCTCTACTCAACATTTTTGGATTTTGAGTTGTATTTCATCTTTATTACTAAGTGTGCGATATATCGATAAACGTATACAGTTAATTTCATAAAATAGAACAGATACGTAACAAAAGAACCAAAATTCAGTAAATAAAACAAGTAAGATACCCTACACCACAGTATTTAAAAACACATCATGCTTATGTATCCATGTAAATATGGATTTATTTATGTTTATAAACTTCATGAAAATCGGTTTGAAAGTTTGTGAGAGGCAGAAATTGCCCCCTGCCTCCCCTTGTGGTCCTATTTTTAAAAACTGTATAGCTAATGTGTCCCTATAGATATGGATCTATCTATGTTTTAAATTTCATTAAAATCGGTTTGATAGTTTCTGAGAGGAAGAAATTTCCCCCTATCTTCCCTCGTGGTCCTACGATTCGGCCCATTTTCAATAGTCTTGGTCCTTGTGCCAATAAGAACCTATGACCCAAATTTTATCAAATTATCTCCAAAATTGCGACCTGTACTTTGCGCACAATGTTACATGGACAGCCAGCCAGCCAGCCCAACGGACATCGTTAGTTCGACTCAGAAAGTGATTCTAAGTAGATCGGTATACTTTAAGGTGGGTCTAGGACCACTATTTTAAGGCGTTACACACATCAGCACAAATGCATAATACCCTCTCCACTATTGTGGTGTGGGTATAAAAACAAAAGATATAAAACTGTAGTGCAAATCTTTCAAGCAGTTTGTGCACATTGGCCGATTAGTGTCAAAAAACCATTTACACCCGCTGAAAAAAAGAGTCATATACTCCTCGCGTTTGCAGCTGATATTGACATTACAGAATTTAACATGCAAGATGTAATTGCTGTCTGTGAGAATATTGAGAATGAATGGTCAAAAGATAATTTCTTTGATCTGAATCCTTTTAAGACAAAAATTATGATTTTAAATTGGACCTTGTACATTAATTTACATATTTTTTTGGCTAGTTTGGAAATTGAAACGGTTAACAATTATAGATCCCTTGGCTTTCATATTGGTCACGAATTAACTTTTTATTATCACAAACACTCTGTTGTATCTAGACTAACCTGGACCCTGTGCAGGCTTTATTGTACGGACTTTTACCTCTCTAACACCGTTAGAAGGCGAATTGTGTTGACACTTTATATGCCGTTATTCCGAAACATGGAAACCGATGAAGATGTGCTTCATAAAAAAATACTTCGTAAAATTAATGGGCCCATATGCGTTAACGGAGCGTGTAAGCGATGAACGGACCATGAGCTATTTGAAAGTTACTCCGACTTGAACATAGTAAAACGCATTAAGATGCATCGATGGCGCTGGCTGGGACATGTCAGAAGAATGAACGCGGTATTCCAGCATGAAAGACATTATGAAGGAAAGACTCCGATGAAAAGAGTTAAAGAAGACCTAAAAACGGGCATGACGACCATTTTTAAGAAGTCCGAGACCAACATCAGCTTTAAGTGTCATCTAAGGAAGTTAGTATATGTTGCTAATCCCATATATATTTTACAACGTTTTTACGTGATATTTAGTGCGAAAATTATGGATATCTGCGAAACTTCCATGTAAGTACCCGGGTACTTTGCAGCGCAATAGAAGTATTTTTTGACGCGCACATATGGGTTAAAAGTGAATGAAATGAAGAAATGCTGAAACTAAAAACTGTAAATGCATTTATATATTTTTTTCTTCGTTTTTTTAATTCAAAACACACATGAGTCTTTCATAATATGAACGAGCTAGAAGCAGTGAATGTTCATTTGAATTACGTTTGAAACACAAACATTTTGCTGCAAAATGTTCGCACCCGCATTTCTACAAATAGACAATTTCACTTCACTTAACTTGGTAATAATTTCAAATACATTTTCTGCTTTCGTAATGAAAATATTTCGGAATTCCCAAGTCAAGTAAGTGAATAAATGATGGCAAAAAGGAAAACGCTGTTCAATACAATGTATGCAATTGCATTTGGTAAAAAAGACAGTTGTTGTTACTTTTTTTAATAGTATTATTAACAACAATAATAATTAATAATTAGCGGATATGGCGACATACACATACTCGTCGTACTAACCAGCAAACAAATTTAAATGTCTAACGACAGCCAGTCAGTCAGTCAGTCAAATATTCACTTAATCACTCACTCGTCGTAGCTGGTTAAAAGATTAGAAACAATAAAAAACAACAGGCAAGACTGAAAGATTGTACGTCTGCCTAACGAACGGACGGATAATCTAAATAGTCTATGGCTTAATAGCTGCTCAAATGGTTCGATATTTTTCTTTTTCGTACCTGTAAAGTCACAACATACACATATACACTTACACTCCTTCCTACACTTCTTGCTGAGCGCACGTCGCTGTTAAGTCGAATGTCTGTCAGTCGAGTCGCGGGGTCTTATCACAAACACAATGAGGGTCATCACGTTATTTTCTTTTTAAATACTTTCATGACTCTTATTAAATGTTTTTTAATGGTTTCTTAAGTATCTAATTTTTATTATTTTAATTTTATTATATTTATTTTCATTATTTTTTCTTTAATACAAATCCATATGTTCAACCATTAAATCAAACCAATCGATGGTATCGAACGAATATTTAATTTGGAAGACAAAAAAAGAGTTGGAAACAGCGGTAAAAAAGATACCGCCAGTTTTTCTGGCAACAGGGTATATTTTTAATATTCTGTGGCATTTTTTTTTTATTAAAGCGGAGATTTAAAGGAATTTATAATGGGTAATTTTTTAAGAGCTATAGGAAAGTTAAAAAAACACATAAAATTCAGAAAAATGCATGAAATCTTTATTTGAATCGATAGTACGGTCCATATAATTTAATGTTTGAAGATTATTTCATGCAAATGTTGACCGTGACTGCGCCTCAAATGGTCCATACTCTTTTCAACATTTCGGCCGGTATCTCATGAATAAATGCTTCAATGTTGTCTTCCAATGCGTCAATTGAAGCGGGCATGTGTGTTTAGACATGAGCTTTAACATAGCCCCACAAAAAATAGACTAAAGGCGTTAAATCGCACGATCTAGGTGGCCAATTGACCGGTCCTGAACGTGAAATAAAATGTTCACCGAACTCGCCTCTCAATAAGTCCATTGTTAAGCATGCTGTGTGTTGGATATCATCTCACGGTAGCGCTCACCATTCACAGTTATGTTACGATTCGCATCATCTTTGAAGAAGTACGGTCCAATGATGCCACCAGCCCATAAACCGCACCAAACTGTGACTTTTTCTGGATGCATTGGTAGCTCTTGCAATGCTTCTGGCTGATCTTGACTCCAAAATCGACAATTCTGCTTATTAACGTACCCATTGAGCCAAATATTACCTTCGTCGCTGAACACAAGAAGCGCGCGATGAACTTTCTTAACAGAGCGCGCATTTTGATGATAAAATTCAATAATTTGCAAGCGTTGTTCGTTTGTAAGACGATTCATGGCTAAATTATAGACCAAACTGAAGATGTTTGACAGTGAAACAAAACACGAAACGTGCGTCAGGTGTTTAAACCAGTGCTGCCAAAAAGATAATAACTAAAAAATAACCCGATACCTTCCTGCAAAATTAGCATTTTTATAAAAAAAAAGGGCCCCTTGACAAAATCCCTTTTTATAAAACTAACAAACTATTTTGCAAAAATATAAAAAAAAAACTTTTTTGAAAAAAGAAACTCTTTATTAGCAAATTTTTACAAAAAAAAAGTAACATTTTGGAAAAGTATCTTAAAAATTCCATTATTTTTAATCATTTAAAAAAAAAGTAATTTTTTAACAGAAACTTATTATTTTTAATCCAAATTTTTATATTTTATTTAGGCTTAACTGCCTGATTTAAAAAAATAAAAAACAAGTGAGTGAGTGAGAAATTATATTGAAAAGAACAATAAAACACGAAAATTTGTTTTTGTGTTCAATATAATTTCTCACTCACTCACTTGCTTGCATTTTATAAAAACAGGCAGTAAGTTCGTCAAATACTAAATTTCATTAGATGATTTTAAAGAAGAAAGGAATTTTACAACATGAAATGAATTAAAATAAATTTATCATTTTTCATTCTTGGCTGAATGCGGAATTGAACCCGCAAACAGGTTTATTTGACATGTTTCTATAGTAACCCCACTATCTCCTCTGAAATCTAAGCCGTCTAACACTCACCGCCATTAACGAGGGCTGGCAGTCAATAGTCAAAAATCAATCTTTAATCCAAATGGTAGTTTTTACTTATTATTTCGACCCCTAACCGCGAAAATAATGTAAGCGCCAAAAATCTAATTTTACAGGAGAGAGCTTTTTTGTTTTATTTCATATTAATTTTGTATGAAATTTGTCGCTTACACTAAAATTGTTTTTGCTATAAAATCGTAACGGTACATAATGTGACCATGATATTTTAGTGTTGCCAATAAAGTCATTTATTAAAAAAAACGAAAATTGAAAATCATGTCGCTTACGTTATTTTCGCTGTTAGGGCTCGATTTAATAATAAAATCTCTTCAATGAATTTTACAATTAATAAAACTTTAGATTTTTTACAATTGCCTAAACTGTGATATATAATGCGTCTACCTCCCCACTGTGCATGGTACGCTTAATGAATAAAATTAGCATACATCAGAACCCAGCCGATTGGAGTATGTTTATTGACTCTTGAGTTGGGCTGTTTTTAGCTGTTTGTGCAAAATTTAAAGCTTCGGTATGTTCTGGCATCATGGCCAACAATTTTGTAGAACATTTCATTCCCGCCCAGGCTTTTCTTAGGGGGGTTTATTTTAAAATTTGTAAGAATAGAAACCAAAATTGCCGTTATAAAAGGGAGTTAGAGGGTTAATGTGTTCCACATAAATATTTGCCGTATCATTTTGCTGAGCATACCTCAGATGTAGAGAACACAAAATTTTGTATTCCGATAGGCTGAACAAACAGGGCAAAAGGCAGAACTTTAACTTATTCATGATATTAGAGTAGTAATTTTCTAGTTTTCAATTATTTTTGAATTGGTCAATTGAATTGGTGGTTTGTTACAAATTTGCATTATTATTTGGTAATACGTAATTTAAAAATACACAGATACAATCACTAAAAAATTAAATACATACAGTAAGAAATATATGAGGTAATTCTAATGGAAACTAAGTTAAAGTGGCGCCGAACTTTATTTATCCTTCACTATAGTATTGAAAATCGAAACAAAACTTTTTATTGGAGGGTACGCTTGTATAGGGGTCTGGTGAAATCATGGACCGATTTAACTCATTTATAATTTCAACCTTCTAGCTCATATGGTATTTGCGCTACTGTGCAAAGTTTACCTAGGGTGTGTGTGAAACGGTAGCAAAGTACTCATGGAAGTAAAATTTTGACACTATTGAGGTGAATATAATTTCACTAGCCCTAGGGCCTAGTATACATTTTAACATTAGTGTAGAAATTTGTGACAACCACAAAATAATTTGTTTTCATCAAATTTGTTTAAACAAAATTAAAAATAATATGGAAGCAGGACCAGCGGCAAAAAATATTAAAAAGAATTAAACAAGATGTAAGTATTTAAATATGTATTAGCTTTTTTGCCCACACTTTTTGTAAAAATTGTTAATATATTAGAACGAATTCATCAAATAGTTGGGACGATCTCATTTCCAACAGAATTGACATGATTATTGGTAAACGTTTGTTTAATTTATTCATTTTCACAAAACTATTACATTGGGTCTCCACGTAGCAATTTTTATTGCTAAGTACAAGCAATAACGTCGGCAGAACAATGACAGAACAATGGAGCAATAATTGCTGACTATATTGCTGGAGAACACGTGAAGTAGCTTTTCCATAAACAAACGTACAGAGAAATGAAATGTCAGATAAATGACAACTCATTTTACAGCAGATTGCTAAGCAATAAGAAGAGCAATCATTGCGCAATGGATTGCCACTCATGGCAATATGTGGTCTATACGTCGCAAACTTTATGGAGCAATCAAATTTGTCGTTTGCCGCAATAAATATTGCTACGTGGAGACCCGGGGTTAGTAATGGTTTTTTTTTTCTTTATATCAAAATTTAAGGTTGTCAAAAATGTTACAATTTCACACAGCACAAATATTAAAATTTTCAACCACAAACAAATTTCATTTCACCATAGAACTTTGCTACCGTTTCACACACACCCTTAAGGTGAAAGTGAACAAAAAAGAGTGCATAAATTATATGAAGAATTCAAATAAGGGACAGACGTGTTTTTTTCTTATATCACAGCCATTGTTAACCGATCTAGTTACTTTTTAATAAAAAACTATTCCGATCTAAGTATGATATTAATATAGCATAACATTGTCAATATCATATCTGGGGTCTACGGAAACCCCATTTCAACATATACACGGAAAGCGGACTGGACGGACATCGTTTGATCAACCCGGCTTCTTATAATATCCATAATAAATATATTAGATGTGAGGTGATTTGTATTGATGAAAAAAAAATGAAAAATCGTATAGCAAAATTGTAATCTACATAAAATTCTAAGAATATTCTCCAAAGAAACCATGAGTCTAAAATCAAACCCTAATCCGCGCCTCTCGACTTGAACATTTTATTATTTGGATGAATATTTTTGTTACGTAAAAAGGTGCAAAAGAACTACAGTTAGTCACAGTCAAATTGGTCCACCTGCAATAAAATGTTTTAGGATGTAAAAAAGGTTATAAAATTAATTGGAGCAAAACATTTTTTTTTCTAAATTAGCTTGTTTTTTTGTTTAAGAAAAAAATTCATAAAAAAACAAGTAAGAAAGTATAGTCGGTCAAGCCCGGCCATATGATACCCTACACCACAGTATTAAAAAACACATCATGCTTATATGTCCATATAAATATGGATTTATCTATGTTTATAAAACTCATTAAAATCGGGTTAAAAGTTTGTGAGGGGCAGAAATTGTCTCCTACCTCCCCTTGTGGTCCTATTTTTGAAAAACTAGAGTATGGTATGTGTCCATATAGATATGGAGCTATCTATGTTTTGAATTTCATTAAAATCGGTTTTAGAGGCAGAAATTGGCCCTATCTCCCCTCGTGGTCCTATTTTTTAAAAAATACATCCCTTTTGTGTCCATGAAGATATGGTTGTATGTAAGTTTTAAATTTCATTAAAATCGGTTTGATAGTTTCTGAAGGGAAGAAATTTCCCCCTATCTTCCCTCGTGGTCCTACGATTTGGCCTATTTTCAACAGGCTTGGTCCTTGTGTCAATAAGAACCTATGTCCCAAATTTTATCAAATTATCTCCAAAATTGCGACCTGTACTTTGCGCAGAAGGTTACATGGACATCCAGCCAGCCAGCCGGACGGACATCGTAAGTTCGACTCAGAAAGTAATTCTGAGTCGATCAGTATACTTTAAGGTGGGTCTAGTACCAATATTTTTAGGCGTTACACACAATAAATAACGGAACATTTTCATTTTCTTGTTATGCTTAATTTCTTCTTCTGTTGTTTACTCTCATTTATTGAAACGAACAAAGTTTAAATCAATTCCTTTAGTTGCTTATTTAAAAATTTTAAGATGGGTCGCCACACAACAATTGAGCTTCGAAATTTAATTATTGAGCATTATAAAAATGGAAAAAGTCAAAGACAAATCGCTCAAATTGTTTAAAAATCCAGGACAACAGTGGAAAACATCATCCACCGTTTTTAAAAACGAAGGTCGAGTTATAAATAAGCAAAAAGTTAGCCCAAAAAAGATATTCAGCGAACGTGAAGAAAGGTGAATAGTCAATCAAGTCAAAATAAATCAAAGACTGAGTGCTCCGAAACTGCGGGATATAGTTGAGTACTTGCTCCAGTATTAGCTGTAACGCCGAAACGATACGAAGAGTGCTGCATAAGAATGGATTGAATTGTAGAATAGCGCGTAAGAAGCCGTTTGTAAGTGCGAAGAATAAAAAAATTCGACTGCAGTTTGCTCACAGCTATGCTGCGAAAGATTTTTCATTCTGGCAGAACGTCTTATTTACGGATGAAAGCAAATATAACCTTTTTGGGTCAGATGGAAGGGTAAACGTTTGGAGAAAACCCAATCAAGAGCTGAACCAAAAAAATCTGCGCTCAACAATTAAACATGCCGGTGGCCATGTGATTGTTTGGGGTGCATGTTCTGCTGCTGCTGTTGGTGAACTCCACTTTGTTGAAGGAAATATGGAAAAAATCCAATACATAAACATTTTGAAAACAAATTTAAAAAAAAGTGCGGAAAAACTAGGAATAGGTGACACCTTTCATTTTCATCAGGATAATGATCCGAAACACACAGCCGGAAATGTTAAAGAATGGCTTCTGTATCATTGTCCCAGAGTAATCAAAACGCCTCCCCAATCACCGGACTAGGGATGCCAATCGGGACTGGTTTTCGTAAATCCCGGGATTCGGGATTTCAAAAAACAAATCCCGGGATCGCTGGATTTTTCGGGATATCGGGATTCGAGGTTTTTGAAAATTAGAAGATAAATGCTTTTTATAGATATTTATTAAAAAAAACCGACATAAAAGCGGTTTACAAGTAAAATTGTTATATTAATTTATTATTTTAAAGTTAAAGATAATGTTATATTTATTACTAACATTTAAAAATATTGAAAGTTGTGATTTTTTTCTTAATTAATAATTGATTTAAATAAAAATATGATAAAAAAAAAACAACGTACGATTTCTAACAATGTGTTAATTGATTCAACTAAAAAATAATTACCATTTATTCAATTCAAACTAAATAAAAAAAATTGAATATTGTAATTGAATAGAGCAAACCTGTATGTAATTGATTTATTTGTAAGATTCTATTCAAATTTTTATTAAGTAAATTAGAATCAATAATTCAAATTTGAATTCGAAATTAATTATTTAAATCAATTTATTACGTTAACCATAAAAATCTCATTTTAACCAAAAAAAAACATTTTTATACCCACCACAAAGTGGTAGGAATTGTGTAGTGTTTAAAATACACTTCTTAATTTTGTAAAATCGCTCCATAAATTGCTGTAGTTCCCATGCCTACTCTCGTACAACACTTTTATATTTCTAACCCTGTGAAGAGTAAAGTTTTAATGTCGAATTTGGTGCACCAGTGGAATGCTTTGTTGCATTTCAAAAGACATTTTTTTCCTTTATTAATTTTCTTCTTTAATTATTTTCTTCACTTCTCGTTAAAATTTCATTATAATTGTTGGACACGCTTAAAACATACAAAGTTTAACTTTTTTGTTTCGTTTTCAATGACAATATTAACAGAAACAAGTAAGAGTGGTATATTCGGTTGTGCCGAATCTTATCTACCCTTCACCATTGTGCGAGCAGAATACAGAGCAACTAGACAAAAACTAAACCTAAAATTTAGGTTTTTATACAAGTTTCTAATTTTTTTTTGTACGGGAGGTACCACGTCTACTTCTCCAATCCCGCCCACATTTGTGTTGGTGTGTATTGGCAACCTAAATGTGTGTACCTAATTTGGAAACTTTGACTTTTGCCGTTCCCAAGATATACAGCAAAAAGTAATACAAATACAACAACCACAAGGGATTTTTGGGAAAAATTAGAGGTAGTCGTGGTTTTTTGCTCATATCTCAGCCATTTGTGGACCGATCTTGCTGAATTTCAATAGCAAACAATTCCGGACCATATGTGACATAAATGTATAATAACCTGGCCCCCATCATATATGGGGTCTTCGGAAAACCCATTTCAACGGACAGACGGACAGACGGACATGGTTAAATCAACTTCGCTCCTCATAAGGACCCAGAATATATATACTTTATAGGGTCTTAGACCAATATTGTAGAAATTACAAACGGAATTACAAACTTATATATACCCTTTCTACCTTCGGTGAAGGGTATAATAACACACAGAAAAAAAATACCCATGTAAAATTAACATGGAAAAATGTTGATTGAGAATCATGTTAAATTTCAGAAAAATTATGCCCTTTACTTAAATTTATCATTATTTCATATTAATTTTTAATAAAAAATATCAAAATAACCTTAAATTACGTTTATTTAATATTATTCACTGTTAAAAAAATAAAAAAAAAAAATATTAAAATATAAATAAATCTGGATTCAATATTGAACCCATAAAAACCTGTTTTGTATTAAAATCAAAAGTTTATCTTGTTAAATTAACATGCATACCTACTTAATTATGTACATTTTTTATTTTCACTTTTAAAATATGTTATAAAAAGAAGACAATTCCCGTATTCTTTTAATTAAAATTGTTTATTTAAATAGTACATCAAGTTTTCAAAGTAGAATGATGACCATATCGGGCGATTCTGCTGGTGCTTCTGTTAACTAAGGAGAATACAAAATAAGTGAAACATGTGTTACAGGGTTTTGAATTACTCTTACATAAATGCAAATGTTGTCTGAAGCTTCTTCACACTGTTAAATTACACTCAAACCCATTTGATTCTACATGAAATTCACGTTGTTTCAACTGGAAATAACTTTCATTCAACGTGATTCCGATTGTAATTTCAATATAAATTACATTTTGCGCTAACTTTACTGCAATGTTAAATTAACATGAATTATAGTTATATCAAAAGAAAAAAATGTTGTTCGCAGTTATTGTAAAATCAGGTTGAATTAACATGAAACCCGTATGAAGCAAAATCACCACCGAAAAAATTTAAATCAACCTTGTTTTCGACGTTTTTAACTTGATTTTTTTCTGTGTGAATCAAGTAAATATTAAAGATCAGTATTTTGTTCCCAATGCTCTCAAGGGGGAATGTCATGATGAATTTTTTTTAATAAAAAAAATTTAAAGCAAGAACATTTTTTTAACAATTTCGGGATTAACTAAATCCCGAAAATCCCGGGATTGCAAAATTTAAATCCCGGGATTCGGGATTTGCTGAATAGTGATTTCGGGATTGGCATCCCTACACTGGACCTTAATATTATGGAAAATTTGTGGCAGAAACTCGAATTTGAGATTCGAAAACATGAAATTTCCGCAAAAAATGACTTAAAAGCTGCCCTTATAGAGGAATGGACTAAAATTGCCCCGGAATATGCAAGAAAACTAGTGGAATCTATTCCAAATCGTCTGAAATCAGTAATTCTTCAAAAAGGATATCCTACAAAATATTAAAAATCGGTTTTCAATTGAATTTTTTAACTTAAACTTCAGTGGACCATTTTCATTGTGACATGAAATTTTCTATTTTTTCGCTTAATCTTAGTTCTTTTGTCAAATATAAATGAGTTAACTAATTTTTTTTATGTATGTATTATTAAAATAAATTAAACCAACAAATACAACCATTTTTCTTTGAGTTTGTATTTATTCGTTATAGTTTTAATAAGTTAAAGTAAATGACTTTAATTGGACAAATTTGACTGTGACTAACTGTACCTTACTAAACAATTTTATTCAGAAAATTCGATTTCGTTTTGGAAAAAGCTATTTTTCAAACATTTGTTTTTGTTTTTTGGCAAAGGCGGGCATATACATTTTCAGTCGAGAGGCGCGGATTAGGATTTTATTTTAGACACGTGGTTTTTTCGGAGAATTTTCTTAGAATTCGATGTAGTTTACGTCTTGCTATACGATTTAAGAAAAAAAAATCGACCCGCCCTAAAATATATATTTTATAGGGTCTTAGATTATTGTAGAAAGTGCAAACGGAATGACAAACTTATATACCAAATGAACTTTCCACCTGTGGTGAAGGGTACTTAAATGAAGTATGTTAGTTTGTATGGGTTAATTTCATTGAAAAAGTGACTACTAAATATGAATGGTTTGATAGTAAATAATAAAATTATTTGTTACCAAACTCGTACTCTATTAAAAGCGAGGGGTTATTGAAGATATATGAATTATCTAAAAGGTTTTTAATTGCGAATTTTACTTTTAGATAAGCTTGTATAAATAGGCATAACACTTGACCTAAACCCATTTAACATTGACGCACAAATTGATATTCTTAAAATACCAATAAGTGATTTTAACCTTTTGAGACCACCCTCCTAACCAAATGCTTATAATTTTATTTAACTACTTTGTAATAAAAATGGTCTCATATTTCTCGCTACCGTTTTAGAATTTTTTTTTTTGTTCAATAATAATTTTATATGGAAATAAAGAATTAAAATTTTTTTATAAAAACTTTGGGGGAGTGTTGCCAGAGGTGTGGAAAATCCTGCAATGTTGGTTTTTTAAATATATTTTCAAATTTCTTCAAATTTACAAGATTTTGTTTGTCGTGCTTAATTCCCAAATTTTATTCTTGATAAAAACACGGAAATTTATTGTTGATGGGATCAGCTATTCCTATGCGCATTTCACTAGTTGCTTAGGCCAGATCGTCAGGAAACTTCATCCAAAGATTTTAGAAAAATTAAAAAAATTCCTTTCTTCATAAAACTAATTTAATGGAAAATTAAATTTCATGAACTTAAGCCTAATTAAAAATATTAAAAAATTTGGATTAAAAACCATAAATAGTTCAACAAAATAACCACAATACTAATTATTGTTAAAGCTAAGGCACGAGCTCTATGTGTACATTTGTCCTTCAAGTTGTGCTGAAAAAGGTCAACAGAAAAGAAAAAGACAAAATGAAAAAACAAAAAATGTACTTGGACTTCAAGAAAAATTCTTGACAAAAGTACGAAAAAACAGAAGTAAGGAAAAAACATGTAAAATCAATTAAAGTGGATAATCATTCAGGAAAGCAAATTTCGATCTACCAAATGTTAGAATACAATTTCGTTTAAGGATTGATGTTTGACTATTGACGTCAGCAGTCATCGATGGCTGCGAGTGTAAGACGGCAAATCCATCTGAGGAGATTGAGTGGTTGCAATCGAAACATGTCATGGTAACCTGCCGGCCGGGGTTCGAGCCCCAGCCACGTCAAGAATGAAAGATTATCAATAACAATTTTAATTAATTTTCATGTTGTAAAATTCCTTTCTTCATAAAAATAATTTAATGGAAAATTAAATTTCATGAACTTAAGCTAATTAAAAATATTAAAAAATTTGGATTAAAAACCATAAATAGTTCAACAAAATAACCACAATACTAATTATTGTTAAAGCTAAGGCACGAGCTCTATGTGTACATTTGTCCTTCAAGTTGTGCTGAAAAAGGTCAACAGAAAAGAAAAAGACAGAATGAAAAAACAAAAAATGTACTTTGACTTCAAGAAAAATTCTTGACAAAAGTACGAAAAAACAGAAGGAAGGAAAAAACATGTAAAATCAATTAAAGTGGCTAATCATTCAGGAAAGCAAATTTCGATCTACCAAATGTTAGTATACAATTTGGTTTAAGGATTGATGTTTGACTATTGACGTCAGCAGTCATCGATGGCTGCGAGTGTAAGACGGCAAATCCATCTGAAGAGATTGAGTGGTTGCAATCGAAACATGTCATGGTAACCTGCCGGCCGGGGTTCGAGCCCCAGCCACGTCAAGAATGAAAGTGGGAGTCAGCTGATTGAATTTATCTGTACGGCAAATAAAAGGAAAATAAATAATTGGCAGATGAGTGCCGGTTAGCTTAGCGATAAAATCAAAGCAAATGAGACATTGAGAAAACCAAATTTCTTTAATGTGCAGTTTTTCGTTGGGAAAAAAGATAATCGCCTAATGAGAAAATGGCCATAAGAATTTTTTGAAATTGGCATTTTTATACTAGAACAAATAAAAAGAGTGTTATATTCGGCTGTGCTTAATCTTTGATTCTCTACACCGATTGTTATAATATTTGAGGAGTTTTTTTTATAGCATCTTGATAACAACAAGCAATCAAATGATCAGAGGAACAGACCCCGCCCACCAAGTCTTAAAGAAATTTGTGCTTCCATCAAGCAACTCCCAAAAATAAAAGCCACCGGTGTAGATGGTATTCCTGCGGAACCGATCCCACTCTTATTGCGGAAACTCTATTTCCCCGAAATATTAGACAGCTGGGAATAGGAAACTTTCCAAATAAATGATTTGTACTAGTTAAAATTGCCGAATACACGCAGAGAAAAATATGTTTAAATATGGTCACCCCCAACAACACTATTTTTAAAGAAAATGTTAAACGTATTACGTTTATTTCAACCATATTATTGTCACCGGCAATCATATTATGGTAAAATTAGTCCTCCATCAAGAAGCCACAACCATATTATGGTAAAATTGGTCCTCCATCAAGAAGCCACAACCATATTATGGTTGCCTCTAAACATGTTATGGTAAAATATTACAATAATTTGTTTTAAATTAACAATAGTATTTTCCTCTTTTCCAAGAGCAACATGCTGTGGTCGATTAACATGCTAGATTATTAACCATAACATGTTCGAAACATAATATGGTTAGGGCTTCTTTATAGAGGACTAATTTAACCATAATATGATTGTCGGTCACAATAATATGGTTGAAATAAACATAATATGTTGGAGGTGACCATATTTAAACATGTTTTTTCTCTGGGTGTAGAGTTTAAAGTTCATTGCAAAGATAATTTGGAATCGCGTAACAGTATCGAACACAAATCAAATCTCCATCTGCTCTTTATTGATTTTGATAAGGCGTTCGACAGCATTAACTGTGAATTTATTTGGAATGCACAGCACAGGCGAAGCACTCCGCAAAAACTCATAGCTCTGATTAGAGAAAGATACAACGGTGCAAACGATATTTCTAGGTAAAGACCCAGTAAAAAGTGTGCTCAAATCGCCTCAACTCAGCTAATGGGATGCCTAATTTTTGTATGGGATGTTTCCGGTTTGGAGGACTATTTTCTGCTGACAATAAGCTATTTTTTAAGGGCTTACTATATAAACATATTCATTAATGTTTTGCTTTTACTTATTTAAATGCTTTTTTTCAATCATTTTCGTGAACCATAATATTTTTAGCTTTTTTCGCTTTAAAACCGCACTAAAATTGCAGCTTTTTTTATATATTTTATTCTTTATCTTTTACTACTGTATAAAAGTTATCTTATTGAAGCGCTCAATTATGCGCTTTTTCTTTTAAGTGCTTCAAAAAACCCAAATTTTTTTACTGGGGAGTGGAGAGTGACAAGGTTGTTTACTGAGGTTGAATCTATGAGGCAGAACATGAACGACACACTCAATCATGACCTTATGACACTCTCCGAGTGGAGTCTTGGATATAAGGTTGATTTTAATGATCGTGAGACCCAATGTTTTATGTTGACCCACAGAAGTCTTATGAAGTAAGCGTCATCTGTATCCATGGGTGGAATAGCTATTAAATATTAAGACACTCTTGATGTTCAAGGCATTAAAATCTAATGTGATATTCGTTGGAACCAACATGATTTTCAATTTCAAAGGAAGCTTGAATTTCTTGGTTTCTTAAAATAGTGCAAGTTTAACTTCACTCCGTCTGATCTCCTCACTATTTATACCGCCTATATCCGACCGAAAATATAATACTACTCCCACATCTGGGCAGGTTCTTCAAGGTATATCTTGAACCATCGTTTCGGTGTTCGCGTAGTAAAGTATTTTTGTGAGTAAACTTATATGAGGGATATGGATGATTACTGACCGATTTTTACAAAATTTTGTGGAGTGATTTCTAGTCCTATGATACTATGACAGACTGAATTTAAAAAATCATTTTTGGTTGTAGGCTTAGACGTATTAAAGTGTCTTCCGAGAGTGGACTTTATATGGAGCCGATGGTAAGTTATGGAGCGACCTTTACGAAATTTGGTATTTAAATTTCAATAGTCATATAAAATTAATTTTAGCAGAATTAAAGGACAATCTGTGCATTTCGCCACCAATTTGATTGTGCTGGATTTCGGTCCCACAGTTCTTGGCAGAGCTATAAACTATTTGATCTTGGAATCCGTGTATGTACTGTAAATTATTAAATATTAATAATTGCAGCAAAGTTGTTCTTTATCTTTAGAGTAGTTCGGTAGTGAGCATTTGAAATCAAAACAGACGCACAGACCAATATGGCTAGATCGACTTAGAATTACTCAAGGGCCCAGAATATATTTACTTATTGGGGCCTTAGATGAATACTAAAAAAGTTTCATACAGAATGACCAACTTATTATAACCTCATTCACCACTAGTGGTGGAAGGTATACCGAATCTGTTTTACCCTCTACAAGGAAAAATCGGATTTTTTTTTATTGATTTCCTAGACATGAATTTAAAAAATATACTTTTGGCAACACTGCTTTGGGTGAATATTTATAATTTTTAAAGGCGGGAACGCAATTAAGCTTCTGTTTGTTTTATGTGGCCACTGAAAGGAAATCGTTTTTACCATTTTGAGAAATTAAAAATCTTAATTATTTTGACTTCTGAAATGAATCGCGTATTTCGAGTTTGATTTTTTTATGCTCCCAACATGTTGTGGTCATGTTTGAAAACTTCAAAACGTCACGAATTGTTAAACACAAATAATTTTAAAGAAACTGAAACAATTTGTCCAAATTATGTGGTAATTTTAATATTGAGGAAGTCAGTCATTTGATTTTTGTTTTAAATAATTTAATGTCGTACCTGTATATTAATATTATAATTAGAAAGAAGTCTAAAATTATGCTTTAAAGCTAAAATTATGCTTTTGAAAAATTTCAATGAAATTGTTATTTGTTTAATAACAAATTGTATAAAAACCTTTGATATATTTAATTTGAGATCACCTTATTTTAGTTCTGGCTTAAGAGACGAATCAGTCAATTGATTAGACTATAGACATGGTTATAGATTAGGCGAGACTAGAACCGCGATAACTACAAATTTATGCTTTGATTTTTACTTATTTTTTACCAAAAAAACTATAAACGAAAATATGACGCCACTAATAACGAGACTATACAAGAGGCTTTAGACAAGACTGGGGCGGATGCTCGGAAAATAAAATACCTGGCGGTAACCAAAACCCAGCCTAAAGGATTGCAGTTGGTCCTTTAGAACTATTGGAAAGCAGAAGTATGGTCAACTGTTATGATTACCTTTAGTAAGCACGCACAGAAAAAATGTCGTTGTTAAATTAATATAACGCAATGACGCAAAAGTATGGACTTTATTTAAAGTTATCTTGGTTTCATCTTTATTTTAAATGAAAAATGTTAAATATTGAAACCATAAAAACCTGCTTTACTTGTTTTGTATTTTTTATTTTCATGTTTAAAATAATCTAAAAAGAGAAAAAAGATTCCCGTATTCTTTTTGTCAAAATTATTTAGTTAAATAGTACATTAAATTTTCAAAGTTGAATGATGATGAAACCCGTATCGGGCCATTCTGTTAACAAAGCGGAATACAAGTAGTGAAACATGTGTAACAGAAAAATATATAATTATATCCTATCTTTCTCTGACGCCGGTAAGAGTTTTGAATTATTCTTAAATAAATGCATATGTTGTTTTTGAAGATTCTTCTCAATGTTATTTCATACCCAAACCAACTTGATTCTTCATGAAATTTAAGTTGTTTCAACTTCAAATAACTTTCATTCAACGTAATTCGGATTGTTATTTCAATATAAGTGACATTTTGCTCTAACTTTACTGCAATGTTAAATTAACATGAATTATAGTTATTTTAAAAGAAAACAATGTTGTTCGCAAGTTATTGTAAAATCATGTAAAAATAATATGAAGTAACTATGAAGCAAAATCACTATCGAAATTATACAATTAACCTTGTTCTCGACGAATTTACATTGTTTTTTTTCTGTGTGACATCTACACTTGCACAAACATAGTCCCAACTGCAAAAATTTAAACTGGCTGCTCTGGTAATCAGTGAACTGTGGTGGTGGGTAGTAGAGAGTTAATAACGGCAAATGGAAATGTACAGTGGTTAAGAGAATAGCAGTACCGTAGTAAAGAGAATAGGAGAAGAGTGGAGTAAGCTTTATAGTCGTCAGCAGGGCTGTCAGATATGGCGATTTCTCGCCAAACGTGGCGATTTTGAAACGTATTTGGCGATTGGATTTTCCATTTGGCGACTGGCGACTTTTGTGGCGATTTTTGATATAACTGGCGATTAACTCGGCTATTTTTACCATTTTTATTATTTCGGAGATAATATAAAAAAAAACTTACAACTATTTTCCACATGAGTTTTGTCTTGTTATTGTTGAATTATTTTGAAATTGTACTTTGCAATACAAAATACCTTGTTTATTGTTTTTAGAAATATTTATTTTCAATCAATATAGTTTTGCTTTATATTTATTGTGAATATGAAATTTCTGTCATTTCTGTGAAAATTATTTGTATAATAAACAACCATTTTTATATAAAATCTAAAAGCCGGATTTGGTTTGTTTTTACTTTTTGCTGTTACATAAAAAGGACTCGAAAGAGAAGGAAATTCCAACAGTTATCAGTTTAAGTGAATTTTATATTCAGTCACTATTTAATTCTAATAGTATGTATGCAGTTCAAAACTCCAGTAATGAAATCAGTGAGGCTAAAGTGTACGATTTTATAGACTTGTGTACTTAATTTAAGCTTTTTTAACTGAATACTTATACGATCTCCATTTTATGTTATTTAAAAAAAAAAAATACAGAAACAAAACAAAATTTACTTTCGGCGAATTGTTTGTATTTTTTCTCAGTTTTTGGCGATGTTTGACTCACATATTATGCAAAATTTAATTTAAAAAAAAAATTACAAAAACTGAACCAAATTGACGTTTGGCGATTTCTGACATCCGGTTTGGCGATAGAGCTCAAAAAAATCTGACAACCCTCGTCGCCAGAGATTTTCGAAACTTTCTCACCTCATGTTACCCAGTCTCGAAATGAATAATCACTGTCCGGTTCTACAACAAGGCAAAAAAAATACTTGTTTTTATATTAGGACCAGCACTCAGGGGATGACCCCTACTAATGCATTGCATTTTGTTAGAACTAGAAAAATAGGTTATGGGATGAACGATAGAGGGAGTAGTGCTTATTGATTATGTTAAAATTAAGAGGGAAGAATTCTCCCTTTAATACGTTGTATGATGCGCTGACCAATCGACCCCATAAGAATGGTCTTTTTGGGATAAACGCGTATTACGAACAAACGTACGAGTTTCGGGAACAAGATTTCTGATTTCATCAAAACACATCCCATTGTAGTAACGATAAAACAGCGAAATCCATCCCACATTACGACGGTGCTTAAAGGAGTCAATAGAATTAGACACCCTACTGTCACCAAGTAGAACATTTGCCCACTCCTGCACGCAGTTGAGAAGTTCCAAAATAGACATAAGAGTTGTATTCCATTCTCGGTCAGTAAAAGGTGGTATAAATAGTAAGGAGATCAGATGGAGTGAGGTATATCTTACACCGTTAAAAAAACTGAGGCAATTGAAGGCTTCTTTCCACACCTTGCATATACTTATGTTTTGTCTATTGGATATCACATTGTATTCTCATGCCCAGAACATGAAAAATTGTGATTCCTCAATAATAATATCACCCCTATATACAGATGAGGAACCTTGGTCCGTCGCGCGTTTATGCGCTAGCATGCAACACTGGGTTTTTCGGGCATTAAAATCGATCCTATTCGCACGACCCCAGATCAAGGCGTATCATTTTTCCTCATAGCACCAACAGCTGATACGGTTTTTTGATCATGGGAAAACATGGCACGGGATAATAACCAACAATGGAGAATGTCAAACATTTGACTTGGTTATTTGGTTCGTGATTCGATTTTTCTCCACAAGGATATTCACAAACAAACGAGGACATCCCTAAATGGCTAATGACAAGTAAAATAGCCTTGCAAATCTTTATTAATAAGTGTCTGTGTCACAGAGCTCTTGGGGCTAACAAATAAGGAACCTATACTTCGTCAATTAGCACGACATTAATGGAAATGGATGGGACATACCCTCCGTAAACAAACTGGGAGTGTCACAAAGACAGCGATTGAAAGAAATACTTAAGGCCGGCCGAAATATTCATGGCGTAAAATAGAACTCAATGAAATTGGAAGATTAAACAAATTTTTAGACGAAATTAAATTGTTATATAACGATTTTAGAGAGAAACTACGATCCCAAGTGAAATAAATAATGGAATAAAGATGAGGCTTCAGACAGAACTAAACCCCAGACTATAAACCAACAACAAATAATTATTTTTAATATTGCCCAAAAGTTTTTTAACCCTTATGTGTGTGGACAGGTACCTGTATATAAGATTTTTGTCTACAATTCTACAATTTCATGAGAACTCCTAACTTTTTGTTATTATTATATTTTCATAGGTGTTTATATACAATATCAGTTGGGGGGGGGGCATGGCATATCAATTTGCTTTTTGCACCCTTAATAGGGTGAATAGGTACCTGGGTACCTGTATACGTTTATATTACAAATTTTTTTTTTGGGTGTAGGATTTTAAAAAATATATGATAAGGGGAAAACCAGAGTAAAATTTTAATATTATATCATTGACAATCGATTTTTTGTACAATACAAGACAAAAAATTAGATTTCTCATACAATTTGCATGAAGGTACCCAGGTACCTATCCACCCTATAGAAGGTGTTTTTTTTTCCACACACATAAGGGTTAAGTATTTTATCCATAAAGTTTTATGATCACAAAATATTTCAGGTCAATAAACGCCAAAATAATTTTGTGTTTTAGCGCCATTTATTCGAAAAATGTATATATTAGAAAATTTTTTTAAAAATAACTCAACAACCACAAAAGTGGAAGTACTTAAAAATACAACAAATCTACAAGAACAATCTATAGAATATTTCTTTTTATGGTAAAATACTCAATTAAATTACTTTGACTTTCCGTCCTTCCGTTCATTTCAGTTCTTTTAACATAAATCTACTTAAACAACCATGACTGATTAAATTTTCAAATGTTCACAAAAATTTAATTCTACTTGAGAGCATTTTAATTGTTTTCTATGTTTTCGTTGTCATAATTAATTCAAAAAACAACAATTTTTATCTTTTAGTCGGGTTTAATCATTATCATTTTATTTCGTTTCTTGCATTTTATTTATATTTATTTACCACTTTGTCAGCACGAGGGAAATATTAAAATGAAAGGGATAGAGGGAAGTACTGGCTGACAGACAGAAGAAGGGGGAAACAGTTATTGAGCATTTCCTTCCGGTTTGTTAAAACCGTTTAAAATTTACACTTTTATGATGATGTTGTGGTTGTTGTTGGGATTTTTATCATCAATAAATATTGAATGAATTGACAACAAAGAATAGACACATCATATGTAACGAAAAAATAATCATACATACATACCCTGTAAACAATAGGACCAGTCCAAACACGCGTGTAAAGAGTAGTCCACAAGGGACCAGGACTAGTCCAAAAGTAACTCAAACGTATGGAAAACCCTGGTCTATTTAACATTACGATGTCCTAGGAGAGGACCATATAACCCTTCTTTGGACCACTTAGGAGTAGTTTTAAAACTACTCCACGGTATACACAAGAGGATTAGTTTTGAAGTGTTTTTAAAAACGAAAGCACGTCGTTAAAAACGAAGATATGTCGTCTCACAACAAACACTTTTTAACAATGACATGGTACATGCTTGTATTACATCGGACCAGCCCATGGAGTAGTCCATTTTATCAAAATGGATCAGGTATATATATTAGTTCCTTTAGACTCCTACAAGGAGCATAGGGCCAAAATAAGTTGCTTCCAATATTCTCGATCCGATGCTCGATGTTTAAGTTCATTCCAATTAAGGTTTAGTTTGGACATCTCAATTGTTATCTGGCGTTTCCAGGTATGCGATGGACGTCCTGAACGGCGACTGCCTTGTGGGTTCCACTCTAAAGCTTGTTTTGCTTTATCTTCTGGTGGTTTTCGCAAAGTGTGACCTATCCAGAACCATTTTCGCTTGCGGATTTCATTTTGAATCGGTTGTTGGTTGGTTTCTGACCACAGTCGAGTGTTGGAAATTGTTGTGGGCCAGTATACCCGCAGAATCTTGCGTAGACATTTATTTATGAAAACTTGTATGGCTTGTATGTCTCGAGTTGCTGCATTCCACGTCTCGCATCCATATAACAAGGTGGATTTTACATTTGAATTAAACAGGCTTAGCTTGGTACGACGTGACATGTATGACGAGTTCCACAATGGATCAGGTAGTCCAATTTTATTTGCAGGGTACAAGTACACACATACATTCACACTTTATTCTATAGAGATACATATACGATGTTGTTCATAAATTTAAAATTTATATTTTAGATGTTGCATGTTGCACCTAGTTGAATTTTTAGTTTAGTTTTGTATTTGTTGCTTCTTTATTTAATTTTATCTTTTGAGTGTTAAAAATAACTTTTTAATACCTTAAATTTTTCTTGCTCTTTATTAAGTTACATGTGTTGCGAGTTTTTCTTGTTGGTTGTTGTTAGTTTCTCAATGTTCTTTGACACTCACATTGGCTGTTGTAACACACACATCCGCAATGTAAAACAGACAGAATTCCAGCATCTGTCAACTTTTTTATAGTGGCAACCAGCTGCTGTGGCACGTAAATAAATGAAAATGTTAAAGAAATTGTAATTTAAAATATTTTGTTATTTTTTTAGTTTATTTTGCATGACTATTTCGCATTGCACTATGGGCAAAGGGGGATTTGAAAATTTCATAGATGATGTACTAAAATAAATTTTTAATTCATCTGGTATTAATCTCGAGACATTAAATGACACATTTGAGTATTTTATTCCCTTTTGTTGGTTTTGGATTTAAATCGAGTTTTTTTTTATAACCAGTGCTGTTGGCTTACCAACAAATATTGAAGAAATCAAGAAAAATTTCGTTCGACAATTACTTTACGTGTGTATTTTAGATCCAACAGTAGACCGTCACTTCGGAGTTTTGCTGAATGCAGTGCTGCGTTAAACCGTTAGTAAAGTTTTCACCGACAGGTGCTCTTAACACCCGGTGATTTCAGTGCATTTTTAAAGCCATGTACCCATGTTCTGTAACTTTGGTGACAACTTCTCGCATCGCAAATATGTGAAACAAAATATTCCTTTGCTTCTCGAAAAGTGTGTGTTTGATGTTGAAAACAATCAAAAGGGATTGCGTCGTTACGTTATTTATTTATTTATTTATTTATTTATTTGTTTTCTATGGATTAATCCTAAAGCTAAGATCCCACTATCGGCTCAAATAGCACAATCTGTGACGATTTTTATCGTGCTATATCGGCACACATTAAAAAACTTTGCACAATTTTTTCTTAGGTGGTCCCATTATCGTCGCACATTGTGACAATTTTTTTCGGTTCATATCGGCCAAAACTCAATTGCGACAATAATCGGTACAATGCGGTCACACTATCGTGCTATTTGGGCAAATTAAATGAAATGTTTTTGTTTATTTACTTGTTGGCAGACATAATTTTACTTTAGAAATTCGCAAAATTCTTCGTCCGAATATTAAATTATGTTTCCTAACAATTTTAAATAATATGTTAATATATGTATAATAAAAAATATATTCAATTTCATTCAAACTTACTGCACTTGTTCTTTTTTTTTTTGTAATTGTTGTTTTGTAAACAGATGTATACAAACCAGGGATGGAAACATCGATACAACTGCAATGTTTTGGTTAAAGCGAATTGTTTTCTTTCATTTAGTAGTACAAATGTACTATTTAACGTTTCAATACATAAATAATAGATAAAACAAATGTAATTTTGGTACAATTAAGCTCAAAACAGTACAATTTTAGTAGCCAGTTTAAAATTTAAAAATTTCGTTTTGCCATCCCTTGTATCGGCGCTGATTGGCGACTGTGATCGGCACACAAGTGGCCGATAAAAATTGGTACATATTAAACAATTTGATTGCTCCACATTGTGCAAAATAGTGTTCACATTATCGGCGCATCTAGGTTAATTTTGATTGTCCACAGTCAGCACAATTTCGGCACAGATTGTCGCATATTAAAACATTTTGACCGTTCACACTATCGGCACATGAAATACGCCAAAAATTGGTACATTGCGCCGATAGTGGGATCTTAGCTTAACAGACATTTTAGACATTTAAAATTACACTTAAATAAAATAGACTATAACTAACATTTGATTACATTACACAAATTTTATCATCAATTAAGAAAAGCAATTATTAATCTACTTATTGACTTTGGATCCAACGAATTATCAATAAATCTATATAATTGATTGAAAGTGTTACACATTCTTCTAAGAGGGTCAGCATCGCCATAATTAGCTCTAAAGAATTTAATGGATAATGGTATAATTGGGGGATTCACAAGGTGTCATAAAGCCATATGTCTTAAAATAATAACATGAAAAAATACGACTGTTGTGAACAACCCCTCATAAATTAGTGTGCTATTTTAAATTTAAATCAGCTGATTTAAAACAAATATAAAAAAATAATTATGTTCCTTAAATCAAAATATTTTTTAATTCTAATGCATGAATTAATAAATTAAATTAGATCTTTCCTGACTATTTTCCATTTTTCAGACGCAAACCACAAATAAATTTTATTTTGTTTGTTTACCAAACATCAGAGTCCTAAGCCGATCTAATTTGACGCCGCAAATGTTTTGTTTCAAAAATTGCAAGCCGCATGTTAAATTCGGATGTTAGCACAATAAACATAGCAAGCAAAGGTTTATTAATTTAAAACACTTTTTGTTTACAAAGCAACAACAATATTTTTAAACCATTGTAAAATGTTAGAACAATACAACATGATATGATATAATGTCATAATATTCTACTCGAAGCCGATGTGAATTGCAGACGTTGAAAACGCCAATTACACATCGTTTACGGCGATCAATATTTACAAAAATTTAAAAAATGTTTAACGACGGCGGCGAAAATACTACCGTCGGCTAAACCAGATAATGTAAATTGCGATTTTATTGTTTGTTGTTTACAGAATAGCTTTGAAAACATTCGTATACTTTTCAAAAATTTAAAATAAAAATTATTAAAAATTAAAACATCAGCCAAGAACAAAATACTTACCTCTGAGAGTCAAAACACAATGTTTGCAGTGTGGTGCGATTTCTCATTGCGTGAGAGCAAAATAAACATAATACAATGGAAGACGGCGACGGCAAAAGCTGTCATTGCTTGTTTATATTTTTGTTAATTTATTTGGGCATACATTTTTATCATGTTTTTGTTTACAATTATGTTGTGAACATCACCATTTATTCAAAAACTATGGCAACATCAGAAAGAGAACGAGTATCAAAAATTGAGAGAGAAAGAAAGTACGCAATGAAAATAAAATAGATTTTAATATTATGCCGTTCCGCACTGTGGTTTTTTACTTTAAAGTCGTATGAAAAGCCGCACCGCAATAAATTATCGTTACATTGTGTTCTTATTGTTAAAATATTTTCTCACCGCGTTTTTATTCGTGAGTTTATGGCGAGCAATTTGCTTACATGACAGAAAATGTAACAGGCACAGTTTAGTGGGAAAAAAAGTTGTTTCACATTTCAATCGAAAAGTTTCTCGACGCGGGAGTTACAGAAAATGGGCACTGGTAAGATTTTTAACATATGCTTGCCGGATCTGTTTAATTTCCGCTGTTAATGCAACTCTGTCAGAAGAATCGTCGCACAGTGCGTTGTTCCCATATAACGATGGGACAAAAATAGAATGAGTTGACGCAGACTTCTGAAATTTCGTTCAGAAATTACATTTTTCTAAGTTAAGAAAATTTCAAGTTTTGAAAAAAAAATCGAACCAAGAACACGTCTACCGCTCATGTTTAAACAAATTAATAATATGTACTTATATTTGTTATACCTATCATAATCGCACTCTGTAAGTTAAGTTTTTGTAGTAATTGTGAAAAAGACTTTTGGTCCTGCGAAGATTCCTTTAAAAAAAAATGTGCAATAATATTCACAAAAATTATCCTAATATTATTAAAGTTCGTATTGTTTGTAAAAATCTAATAACACAGAAGTGCATGTGTCTGTTTTTGGCTTACGGTCACTCACTCTTACACATGTGTCCACTTTTAGAAGGATAGTGTTTACACGATCACACAAGCCGTTCGTATTATGAAGAAAATACATTTCTGATGTAATTGTTGTTTGAAAAAGTTCGAAAAATAAAAACAACTTATCATGACAGGGCAGTATTTTCCAAAAAATACGTACGACTTGTGCGATCGTGTGAAATGCCCTTAACAACAAAATATCTCTCTCATACTCGAATTAAAGGCCAGTTAACACGGTAATACAATGTATTCCGACATGTAGAAAAATTATGTAGAATGAGAAAAATTGAGTAAGAGAGAATACGGATACAAAATCTGACAAGCGGTCAGTAAATGCTTTTTTTCTAAACCATTTTAGAAACCTAAGGTAGAAGTACATAACACGCATTAGTGCGCGCGCGCTCTGTCGTCTTCTGTCAAAAAAAGTTAAGCTAGTGTGTTTTCATAGAACAAGCTACATGCAAAATATTTTGACGCGTTTGCGCCAGAAAGTTGGTTAACTTTGAACTTTTTAACGCGTTGTGTGTTTTTGACAAGTAATCAGCTGACAATAAAAATAATAATTTAACAAATTTGTGAATCATGAAAGAAAAACTTATTGAAGTGCTTAAAAAACATACAATATTTATACAAAAAGAATAAATTTAATAAAATAACAAAATCTTGATATACTTTCGAACCCGTTTTTAATGCACAAATAAGTAAACAAATAAAAAACAGCTGACAGGAATGGCTTTTGTAACGCGTGTTGTGTAACTTGCAGTTTTTGACGCGCTAAAGTTTATAAACGCACGATACTTGTTGACGAACTAACGCGTGCTATGTACTTCCACCTTTATGTATTCTCATCACACCAGAGGTGTATTTCAACAGAGTACATTGAAGGTGATAGCATTTTTATACAATTACAAAAACAACTAAAATCAACTCAGGAAATTTTCATGTTGTTTTCGTAAATATTTAAAACTGCAACCATATGCTTTTTTGTTAATATTTTTGATTTTACTTATACCATCCGTGTAAACATGAATTACCAGAGAAAAAACATGTTTAAAAATGTTCACCTCCAACAAAATAACTTTTAAAGAAAGTTTTAAAGATATTATGTTTAATATAACCATATTATTGTCACCGACAACCATATTATGGTTAAATTAGTCCTCCATAAAGCATATTATGATTGCCTCCAAATATGTTATGGTTAAAAATAACTAAAATTTGTTTAACACTAATAAAAACATGATTGGTTTTAAACCACAGCATGTTGCTCTTGGAAAAGTAAATTGCTCCTTAATTAAAAAATATTTATACACAATTCATTGTTCGCCATAGTGCACAATAAACCGTAAACATGTAACTAAGAACTTAAATTCGCCTAAAAGGATTTGTGTTTAATTTCCAACATTCAGATTTGATTGATGTTGCTTTTAACATTGACCTCTTGCATCCCTTTTTTATAGAACAATACTCCTTGTTTATCACAACAATGTAAACCAGGATAAAAATAACTAAACAACAATGTTGTATTTTTATTTTAATGCAACAAATGGAACCTCATACTTCAATACACAACTCTCCTCAAGCTCAAACACTCATTATGCATAAATTAATGTTGCATGTAGTAATACTGCAAAGTGTTTTTGTTGTTGGTTTGTCGTATTTTTTGTCTTATTGCTGAAAATAAAATAAATTCTATTTCCACATTGTATAAAAGAAAATCGTTGTTTTAACTTTTTCCATTTGTTTTCATAAGTTTTTTTCCTTCTTTCCATATATTTAAAACGCGTGAAATTGCAAATGTTTGTTTGGCTCGTTTGCATTTTAAATTGGTTTGTGCCTCAACATTTAGTGCGGAAAGTGTGCAAACGACATGCAACAACAACGACAACAGTTCGAGTTCATATTTGCTGCAGAACGATCGATGCAATATAAACGAGTAGTTGCAATTCGTGGTACGCAGTGCGTTGATGTATAAGTTTTATGGAAGGCTGGATGGCAAAGTTGGGTTGACTTGACTGAACGTTAGATTTTCTTTTGTTATTGTTTTACGGACTACAAACTACGCATGTGTTTTGCAGTAACAAAACAACAACAACATAGATGAACATGAAATGGTAGTCAATGTTGTTGTTGTAGAAATAGACCCTGTTCAAGTATGAACACGTGCCTGGAATACCAAAAGTGACTTGTGTACATTGTAATATCGTCTTAAACAACAAAAACCATACACTAACAACATGTTACGATAAATGACTGTTGGTTAACAGTGCAGCCACACGATCAAGATTTTCTTGATAGTCTTTTACATATACTGATTGTCAAAATATGCAAAAGTTGACAGCTGTGACGTAGGCTGCACGCAAGTTGAAAGCAATTTACTTTTTCAAGATGTCGTCGCCGAGAAAACAACTCAAAATGTTTTGCTATTTTCCACTTTTGATTTTTCTGCACTGTAGGCTGTTCGAAGGGACTTTATTTTTTTCTTTACTTCTTCCACTGGCATTTTTGTTTCAGAAGCTATAGACTCGTAGGCTTTTATTTTCAAATCATTTCGCCCATATGATGAAAGATTCATAAAATTTCATGGCTTCTGTACAGCTCTATGAATCGCAAAACATCATTTTGCTTATTAATTTTATAAATAAATTTTATTAATAAACATATTTCACTATTTTTTTAGGTTTTTAGTTAAAATTTTAAAATTCCCGCAACAATTTGTAAAAAAAAAGAACTTCAGCTTTTGCCGGCAAAAAATTTGTGAAAAAAACAAAAACAACTTCAAAAGATTTGTAATAAGATGTTTTCTTGAACGAAAATTGATACACTCACTGGCAAGAGAATTTTAGAGGCAAGCTCGTATCAATTTTTAAAAGTATGAGTGTATTGGTAAAAAAGTGTGAGTGTATTAAATCTTGATAGCCAAAACTTGATCGTGTAACCCTCAAGTAAATGTTGTTGTTTCTTGTCTATTTGAAATAAAAATATAAATTATTGTGGAAATTTTTGAAAAAAAAACAAATTTAAAAAATACAGGGTTGAATTTAAAATACAGAGTTGAATTAAGTAGTTTTTTTACTCTTTATGTTGAACACATATTTCGGAGAAACTTTTCGAAGGACACTTGTCTTTGTCAAAAAAAATCTGATCAACAAATCAAAAAAAAGAAATTTTTTCAAAGAGTGGTAGCATTATTAAACCTACATTTAAAAACAAATTTCACAAAAAGCTAAATTTTTATAAAACAACTACTTCATAAAAATTACTTTTTTGCACCTTTTTTTAATACACTTTAAGTACCTTTTTACATAGAAGGAAATGTCTACTTTTTGTCACGTAACGTCACCAACAATTTTTAATTGTTTCTCAAAGAATAATGAAAATATTAATTACTTTTTTGCATTTGGGTGTGGAGCGCAACTAGGTTATCATTGAGTAAAATAGAGAACAAATTTGAACAACGTGGTTCTAAAATACAAGAATAATTGCTAGGTGACGTGACGTGACAAAAAGAGAGCTTTTCTGTGGAAGTGCCCATATGTATTTTTATACACGACGGATGTGTTTGCTATTGAAATTCAGCCAGATCGGCCAATAAATGGCCGAGGTATGCCTCTAATTTTTTCATAAAATCACATGTAATTGTTGTTTTATACTCATCACCGTTAATAACAACCCAATAAAAAATTTCATCATTTTGCGAAGCAATAAAGGTACATTTCAAAAAATAAGCGCCAAATTATGCGCTACGCAATGAGACATACAGAAATGCAGTAAAGTAAGTGAAAGAACTCCCAACAACTTTAATAAAAAAATAACATTTCAAGTGCTACGGCATTCCCTTACTACGAAGCAGATTTGTAAGGGAGAATACTAAAAAATAACTGTATCAAAACATTCAGTGTGTAAATCTGTTCGTTACATCCAACAATGTTTATGTGCGCTGAATAATGCGCTTTATGTGTCAAAAATGTATTGCTTCAAAGTGGAAACTCGCCATATAAAATGCATGTCTTCCGTAAGCGCAATGGTAAGCGAAACCCTTATGTTTCTCCCTTACAAACCTGCTTCGTTGGAAGCTCCATTTTTTATTGGGAAGGGACTCAACCAAATTTTTCCATCTGCGTTTGCTCTAGAATACACCAGCCTCCGCTGCTTCTATTTCCACTAATCTACGCCAGATTTCGGATAGGCGGCCGCTCTATCGGCCTCCTTGAGGTGACCACTCCGATACCTTTACTTGTTACATTATTACATTACCCTGGGGGCTAATCTCTATTTCGATGCGAATTCAAATTCGACACGAAAGCAAAATGTCTATTTGTTACCCTCTTTCACTTTCACAAAATTTTTTGAAAATGAAGAAATACTGGCAATAAAAATTAATGATGACGCAGGTCGATTGTAATGAAATGTCAAAATATGTTAAAAACAAGTAAGAGTGCTATATTCGGCTATGTCGAATCTTATATACCCTTCACCAAGGTTTGGAAAGAACAGAAGTTTATATATTTATCTAAACATATGTATGTATATATACATGTATAAATATTTATATTATATATATCGTTTAGTTTTATTTAATTATTTGCACATGTTTGCGTGGTATTAAACACTTATATTAAAAGTTTAATTAATATGTAGCAAGTTTAGTTTTGATCGAATTTCAGGATTTGGTCATAATTCGACCATTTTGTAACCGATTTGACACATTTCTATACCGACATCTTAAAAAATAAAATTACTATTTACTTTGGTGATAAAACTTGGAGTCGGGAAGTTCTATGGTTCCCGAAAATAGGTATTTAAAAAAAAATATGTATATATTTTTGACATCACTTTTTTTGACCGATTTTCCGAGTTTTTTCAGCAAATATGTTCTTCTAAAGATTTCCGATATTTTGATATCTTAAACGTATGAATAGGTCATATTTCAGCTTTAAAATTTTAGTTTTTATAAAAATTTTATGTTTTTTAATCCTTTTTTGAGTATTTTGCTCATAACTTAACCATTTTTAACCTATTTGACAGATTTATATACCAACGTGCTTAAGAATAATATTACCATTAAATTGGGTTATAGGTATATATGTACTTACATACATATATGTATGTACATACATATATTTTAACAAACTTTATTATAAAAAAAATAATAAATAAAAAACAAACTTAATTATAAAAAAAAGAGTAATTTTTGGGATTTCAGTATTTTGATTATAACTCAGCCATTTTTAAACCGATTTGACAGATTTATATACCGACGTGTTTAAGAATAAATTTACCAGTTAGTTGTGGTATAAAGATTGGACTGGGGAAGACCTATGGTTCCCGAAAGTGGGGATTTAAAAAAAAAAGTTTAATTTTGGTCATGACTTTTTTGTATCTGAACCGATTTCCCGAAAATTTTATATAATTTTTTTTACTAAAGATTTCCGATCTTTTGATATATAAGGGATAACAATAGGTTATATGACAGTCGAAAAAATCAGGTTTTTATACAATTTTTGATATTTTTTGTACGGGAGGTACTACCCCCACTTCTCCAATCCCACCCACATTTTGTGGGATGCTGTGTATTGATTACTTTAATGTGTGTACCTAATTTGGAAACTTTGGCTCGTGCCGTTCTCCAGATATACAGAAAAAAGCATTAAAAACACAACAACAACAACAAGGGATTTTTGGAAAAAATTAGAGGTAGTCGTGGTTTTTTGCTCATATCTCAGCCATTTTTGGACTGATCTGGCTGAATTTCAATAGCAAGAAATGGTGGACTATATGTGACATAAATGTAAAAAACCTTGTCGCTATCATGTCTGGAGTCTCCGGAAAACACATATCAAAAGTAAGACGGACAGACGGATGGACATCGTTAAATCAACTTCTCTCCTCATAAGGACCCAGAATATATATACTTTATAGGGTCTAAGATCAATATTGAAAAAATTACAAACGGAATGACAAACTTATATATACCCTTTTCCACCTGTGGTGAAGGGTATACAAAATTTAGAGTTGAAAATGTGAATAAAAGAAATTGTGATAATTCGCGAAAAGGAAAAAATTAAAAGATGCGTTTTCGAATTGGTATTAATATTTCGCAACGCAATAGAGAGTAGGCCCCTGGATTTAACAAATAGGGTTTCCTAGCCAGGACCATTTACGTCGTTTTGCTTTTGTACTAATCGGTGTATGCGGACGTGCCGTTCGCACAGCTCATTATTCGTGATGATGTTTAGCCAAAATATTCGAAGAATTCTACGCAGACAACGATTCACAACAGATTACATTGCTTGCAATTCACGGTTTGATGAGTTCCATATTTCCAATACGTATGGAAGGACTTGATTTACGTTTGCATTAAATATCTTTATTTTAGTGTCTCTGTATATGGCTGTGGATTGCCACACCGAACAGAGCACACCGAAGGCAGCTTAAGCTTTACACAAATGTGGCATAACGATCTTCATTGGAATCGCTATTACTAAAGATAATACTCCCGAAATATGTTAAGGAGGTCTCTGTTTAAATTTCTGCCTCGTACAGAGTAAAATGCCGGACTTTCGTTGCAGTATTGATGCTCATGGTTTTTGTTTTACCATCATTAATCTTTAACCCACACTTGGTAGAAATATTGCACAATACTTGCACTTTAGATAGGCTTTACCAGACCGTATTGATTTTTCTTCTTGCTTTACAAGAATTTTCAGTGCTCTAAAAGAATCAGAATGAAATATGTTTTGTAAAGATTTTTTTAAGCCCAGCCGAAAACACGTTTAAAAATCTTTCAAAACTACGTTAACTACATACATGTATTCAACATTCAATAATGCTGATTTGAAACGGAAAATCGTATCAACACTTGTATTTTTTTTTCTCCATAATCAACACTAACAATTGAGTGGCTGAAAAGCAAATAGTAAAAGGAATTGAGCTTTAAAGATTTTTTTTTCTTTTTGATGTATTCAAGAGTATTCTTAACTCTACAAGAAATTTGTGTCAATTGTTCTTGAAGCACTTATCCGTGAACAGTGAACACAATATTATAATGAAAAAGAACGAATTATGATGGGTGAAAACAAGACATATCACTTAACTGGTGATTTTGTGTTTAAAGTGTAATTAATCCAAAGAAAAGGTTATTGTCACAAAACTAATCACGTGTCTGGATTTTGTGCGGGTAGGGGCTAATTTTATCAGGTTCTATTACTTTATGTTAAGGATAACAATATTGACATGGTTCACTCGGGACAATATTTGCCACAGGCATTATATTACCAGAAATTGAATATGTCCATTTAAATTATTTCAATGACCTATCACAAAGTGTCAAAAAGGTGCCAATTAACTCCCTCCTAGGACATCGCCACGTTAAAGTGACAGGAAAACTTCGCATAAAATGCTAGAAGTGAACTTGCTACCACTTTAGAACTGTCACGTGATAAGTTTGGTGTTAGTTCCTTTCCCCTAGGGAATATTTTTCTTCGATAATAGATATAAGTTGTTAGTGTTGATTGCTGCATCTTATTTAATTTTGTTAAATTTGGCACTTGTACCCCTTTGCTTTTTAGCTCCTCAATTAAATATGTTAAACAGCTGACTCAAAACAAACGCCTTTTTACAAAAATTTTTAATTGCCAAGAATTTTTTAAGAATTTTACAAATTTTAATCTAGCAAGCCTAAGTTTAGAAAATATGTAGAAATTTTTTTTTAACAAAAAGGCAAATGTAGTCGGCATAATCTAGGGCATGTACACAGAAAAAAAATTAATTTCAATTAAAAAATTTGTGATATTATGTATTAAAAAAAAAGTAATTAAATTTGCACCAGTAAACAAATTAATAGTATTAATTAAACGTTTAGGCCCTAATTATGCAAAACGCAACGCCAAAGAATTACATTGAAAGCAAAAACAGTCATAAATATTTTGTAATTTTGTTGTTGCTTTCTACAGAAATTCACGTACCGTTTTAAAATTTCCAACGCCACAAATTATGAGGCGTTTAAAATTTTAAAAGGCAATGTAGATTTCTGTAGAAACATTAATTGCCACTTTTTACACAAAGAGAACCATTTTACATAAAAAGTAACATTTAATACAAAAAGTACCATTTTATACAAATAGAACCAAAATTATCATTTGAAACAATAGATACAATAGTACCATTTTATATAAAAAGTACCATTTTATATAAAAAGTAACATTTTATATAAAAAGTACCATTTTATATAAAAAGTACCATTTTATATAAAAAGTACCATTTTATATAAAAAGTACTATTTTATGTAAAAAGTAGCATTTTATATAAAAAGTACCATTTTATATAAAAAGTACCATTTATTATAAAAAGTACCATTTTATATAAAAAGTACCATTTTATATAAAAAGTACCATTTTATATAAAAAGTACTATTTTATATAAAAAGTACCATTTTATATAAAAAGTACCATTTTATATAAAAAGTACAATTTTATATAAAAAGTACCATTTTATATAAAAAGTACCATTTTATATAAAAATACCATTTTATATAAAAAGTACCATTTTATATAAAAAGTACCATTTTATATAAAAAGTATCATTTTTTATAAAAAGTACCATTTTATATAAAACGTACCATTTTATATAAAAAGTACCATTTTATATAAAATGTGATTTCTTAAATAAAAAACGCACCTTCAAATGTACCGTTTGAGTTTTGTATTCTTTAATTTAAAAAATGAAGATAACAAATAGAAACACATTTTCCTTGTTTTCTCAGTTTTAAATAGTCTCTTTATTGTGTTTTTAAATAATGATCATCATTTATTGTTACAGTTTAATGATCATAAACGTACGAGTGGTATTTAATTACGAGTACGGGTTGTGTAGAATACATTAAATAATAGAATTATTTTGTTTTTTTAGTTATCTTAAATTTATAAAAATTAAAAAATTACATACAAACCAAATGAAAGGTGGTTAAAAACATTTTAATTCTTGTTTGATTCAAAATTTATAAATTTTTTTCATTAAATTTAAGGATATGGTGATGACATTGATGTTGATATGGGGCTGATATTCTTAATTCATTTAACTGTAAATTTGTAGGGTGATCAGAGGCAGCAACACCTTTTTCAAACGTTAAACGCTTCTTTTTCTAATCCAATTCACATTGTTAAAAGTTAAAATTAACATTATTTATAATTATTTCGCAAATATTTACATTAAGTAAAATTATATTTGTAGTTTTTTTTTAAGATTAAATATCCATTATAGTTAAATAATAATAATTTGTTAAAATAATTAAAAATTATATTTAGACATTTAAGAAAGAGAGAGACAGACAGTGCTGTAAAAATAATACAATTTTATTTATTGCAGAAATTTTTTTTTTTTTTTTTGGAAATAAACCAAAACGGTTTCAAACGGAAACACTTAATTAAATTAGAAAATTTATTAATAATATTTAGTTATTAAAGATTGTTAAACAGATTTTACGTTTTAATTTATGTTTATTTACATTGAGAAAGTTTTTTTATGTCAAAGTTTATTTTCTATTGAAAATATTTTAAGGAATATTTTTTTTTTTTTCGAATTATTTAAAATAAGAAAATAAACATAAAAGTAAAGAAAACGAAAACGAAAAATACAACAAGACAACAAAAATTAGTTATTTAATACAATAAATTAAGAGAGTTATTATTAAAAGGCTCAGTTTTAAAGGTGTAAGTTTAAGTCTACTCTTACGCTACTTAAAATTTAGTTATATGAAACAAAAAAAAAAAAATTAATTTTAATTTTTACAAGCTTTAAGAACATTTTAATTATAAAAGTTACAAAATATTTTAATTTCTTTTCAGGTTTTAGTAAATTTCTTTAACTTTATTGAAATCTTAAATTGAAGTTATTTTTAAATTTTTTAAAAAACTAATAAATTTCTTAAAAATTATTTAATTAAGCTTTGTTTACATTAAAAAAGATTCTTGGTTAAAGATTTTCTCTTTTCACCTTTGTCTTAGGCTGGGATATTGAGATGTGCATTAAGTTTAAACCTAGTTTAACGTAGTCTGAAACTCGGAACTTTCCGGCGAAATGTGATTTTTTGTTTATTATTTTATTGAAGACCAACATTTTAGGCAAAACTACGCTGTTCCGTCAAAATGTTGTATATAAACTTCGTAATGACGGCACAAATCTGTTTTCAGATTAACTAAACCTTGTTTAACTGAGATCTCAAAAACCCAGCCTTAGATTAGCCTGGTTTAAGGTTGTTAAGCGTTTGAAAATGTTCCCGTGTTTTTTAAAAATATATATTTTTTAAATTTTTTTAAAAATTTCTTTCTCTAACACTCTTTAACAGATGGTTTTTTTAAATAATCCCAGATATTCGTATTAGCCATATACATACATATAAAAAAAACTTGTTAAACTTCGTTTAAGTTCATATAACAAACAAACACATAGTACGGTGAATTAAACCAATAACACAAACAATTAATTCGTTAAAAATTACTCTTACTTTAGTAATGTTAAACTAATTTCATATCTTTAAGGTGACAGTTTAACTTCTCTTTAATCTAAGTTTAGTTTAGGTTATAAGAAACATTTGAAAACAATTTTCTTTTTTAATAAATCAAATGCATTACATATAGCCTTTTTACACTGATCAACATCTATAATCAAAGATGTAGGAAATTTAAACCACTCGTTTACATTGCTCACATCTCACATGACATCAACCATCAAACAAAAATGTCACAATTTTTGAAAAAAAAAAATTTTAAATAAAAAAATTTTTTTTTCTCACAAAAGTTGCAAAATTTAAAAAGAAAACAAAAAAATGTATTTGAAGTTCAATTTGTTTAAAAATATAAAAAATACTTAGCAATAAAACATTGCAATTAAAACTAAAACTTGACAAATGGTAACGCTGCTTTCAAAACAAACTTCTTTTTGTCAGTGATGCCACAATAATAATAGAACTTATTGCCACTTTTCTAGTGGTACACTAAAATAATCGAAAGATGTAGAATGGAATAAAATGAGATGTGAACATCTTTTCAAAGATGTTGGTTTTTAGCCCTTTGTATTTCTTATGGAAAGATATTAACATCTCGCAAATTGATGGTAGATGTTAGATGTTGGTTAGTGTAAAAAGGCTATAAATCTTTAATTCAGTTTAAATCAAATACGGTATAATAAATTGAGAGTTTTAGGTCGGGTTTTTGAGATGTGGATTAAGCTTAAACCTAGTTTAACGTAGTCTGACACTTAAATTTTTCCGTCGAAACGTGAAGTTTTTATTATTTCATTAAAGACCAACATTTGAAGCAAAACCAAGCTGTTCCGTCAAAATGTTGTATACAAACTTGCTAAGGGAGGCAAAAATCTGTTTTCAAATTAACTAAACCTAGTTTAACTAAGATCTCAAAAACCCAGCCTTAGAGATTTTATTTAAGAAAATCTAAGTAGTATGGTATGACTTTATATATTCTATAATATTTCTAAGCTAAACCTAGATATTGGAAAATACAAAGCTTTCGAAAGAATTTAAGAGAAGGAATCTTTGATAAAAGCTCCAATTAAAAAATTTTAATTAAAGTGAAAAATATTGTCAAGACCATAAGTTAAACTAAGATTAAAAAGCTAAAAACTTATTTTTTTGAAAAGAAAAATTGTAAAGGACTTTTTACCGTACTTTTGTTTCAAAGAATTGCATTTCTTACCAAAAAAAACTTTTTGCAAAACGAAATTGTTATTAAAAATATGTGTTGGCTCCTGATCGGACATTTGTACCAGAACAGCAGATATTTTATGGATGCTAGAAAATCTTTTAATACTCCTACACTGTTTGCCTACAAACAAAAAGAGACGTCGTAAATGTCCCCGTGTGAATAAGCTGTTAGTCATCGTCCAGATCTGCAATTTTTGTTGCAATTATTCTTGAGCTAATTGGTGTGTGAGATGAGAAGATTAAGGAGGAGAACTCAGTTTCATGTTCAATGCAATTCTGTTTTGTTTTGTAATGCTCACACTTCAAAACTTAAAGTTGGCTGTAAGTGTATTTGTAATAATATTTATATGGGGGATTCACAAGGTGTCATAAAGTCATATGCCTTAAAATAATAACATGAAAAAATACGACTGTTGTGAACAACACCTCATAATTTAGTGTGCTATTTTGAATGTAAATCAGCTGATTTTAAACAAATATAAAAAAATAAATAGTATTTACCTAAAATCAAAATATTTTTTAATTTTAATCCATGAATTAATTAATTCATAAGTCATTTTCTGACTATTTTCCATTTTTCAGACGCCAGCCACAAATAAATCTTATTTTGTTTGTTTACCAAACATCAGAGTCCTAAGCCGATCTAATTTGAAGCCGCAAGTATTTTGCTGCAAAAATTGCTAGTCGCAGGTTAAATTCAGATGTTAGACGGATAAAACAATACCATCAACGGCGACGGCTACAAAATCATACCCGCTCGGCTCAGCCGCACAGCGCTGATTCTGATTAATTACGACCGCACAATAAACCTAGCAAGCATAGTTTTATTAATTAAAGACACTTTTTGCTTACAAAGTAAAATCAATATTTTTAAACCATTGTAAAATTATGACAATACAACATGATAGCACACCTTGTGAATACCCCAATAGTTTAAAAAAAAAGAGAAAAGAAACGAAAACATAAAAATACAAAAGTTGCAAGTCTAGAATTTAATAATCTAGCCACTGACGCAATTTCTAAGCAGAATTTGAAAAAATTGCAGCGACATGACACAGTTTTAACATGGTAGCAATTAAAGCAAAGCCGCGAATAACGTTGTAAAAGACAAATTATTTTGTCTCTTACAACATTATTTGCCGCGACTTTGCTTTTGTTCTATTAATCGGCTTTTATTTTTGTTCGATCAAATGATTAATCAATTTTTGGCATTTTTAACTTATTCGATTAAACGAATAAAATTTTAAAATAAATCGATTATTCGAATAATTCAAAATCCAGAAATTTTATAAATTACGAGATTTTTTCGATAATTTTAGAAAAAATTAGTATAATAAACATTACTTTTTAAATAAAACTTGCCAATGTAGCTTCAAATTGTTGCTTCACTTTCGAACACTTAGATTGTAAAAACAGTCAATACAACTTTCGATTTTTTGAAACTTTTCACGGACATTCCATGCTCTGCTATGCATCTGCAAATAATTTACTCTAGAGAATCGATCGAAGTATCTTGCTTAAAATATTTATTCATTGCACCACTTGTAGCCCCCTTTGATTTTGTTGGTGGAGCATCTTCTTCAAGTACTATGTTAAAGTCACTGTGTAAGTGGTAAATTAGTGAAGTTATTGAATAACATTTACGTTTATTCGTTTTTGGACACCTGTTCCATTAAGCATTATTAGGTTTATCCTTTGCACAATATTTTTAAACCAAACTCATTCTAAAAAGAGAAACGCATAAACTATTTTGTCAAAAAATACGGTCTTGTTTTAGAAATCGAAATGAAATGGATTTAAAATCGAGCAAATTTCGAGTAATGAAAGTTCATAAAAATATTCCATTTTATCTACTTCATTGCAAGAACAACACTTAAAACCACGTAAAACTACGGTCATTTTGTAAATAGTAATTGAATTTAAATTATCGTTCGATTTAAAACTCACTTCATTTCGATTTCTAGAACATACCCGATCAATTAATATAAATCTTTGAATTAATATACCTTTGTCGTTTTTTCTTTTGTAAAATGAGTTATTAAATTGTGTTGAAAAAATGTAAAAAAATTTTATATAAATTATCACTAAACATTACTGGTTTTTTTAATTCGAACGAACACATACATTTTGCTTGTTTATTCGACTTTAAACTAAAAAAAAATTATACATTTAACAGAAATACTATGTATAATTATTATTCGATTAATCGGTATGAATTCTTCGATTAATCCTTTAATCGAAATTAGCAATATTAAATTATTCGAACAATTCATTGTCCAAAATTATACGATTAATCGAACAAAAATTAATCGACTGAACATCATAGTATGTATATTAAAAATATATATGGGCACTTCCAATATTGTAAACGGGACATTCGCACACGTTTATATTGACAAAACTGTAAAAAACAACCTGATTTTCATTTTTTAAATTAATGATTCTTTTAGCGCTCAATTAGCTCTTTAATTTCCGCAAATGAAATTTTTCGCTTACTGTCGTGGTTTCCGAGATAATTGCAAAAAACCAGTGATTGTAAACGGGACAAAACCCGGAAGTGGGTTTTAAGGGGTAACCGTTTTAACAGTGATTTCGGCGAAACCTGACACAATATTTTATTGGGACTAATTTTAAAATGTTGCGTACTAATGTGACCTAAAAATGGTTTCGATTTCAAAATAAAATATGAATTACATTTTTTTAAATAAATTGTTAAAGAAATTGTAAACGGGACATTGTAAACGGGACAGTTTTTCCACCATGATTTAAAATTTTTTTATGTTGCTATTTATAATCCTTTATATAAGAAACTTAATAAAAAATGTCTTTCAGATCATAAATATGCCTTACTGAGCTACCTAAATAAGAGCGGGAGCGTTTTTTGTATGTCAAAACTTCTCATTTGCATACAATTTATACGAAACAAACCATTATAATGCGAATTAGAAACCACCCGGCTGATAAATCTTATTTGACAGATCGCTATGTCGGTTTGTTTTATTGAAATTGTATTTAAATAAAATTTTCATGTTTAAAAAAACGCTTGCCGCTTTTGTTTAGGTTGTTCAGTTAGATTAGAGTATTGTTGTTCCAAATGCATATTTTCTAATATACACAAGTATGTGCTAAAAGTTGTAGTACTTCGTTTACCATTTATCTTTTTTTTCGAATCAATTAATTTATACGCATATATTAAAAAAATATAAGCAATTCTCTAAATAAATCTTGAAAAGAAAATTTTTTTTTTCCATTTTTTGTGGTTGACGTTTTTTTGGAAATAGCCATTTATAAATATAAATTTTGGTGTGTAGAAACAAATTATTAACACTTGCGGACATGGGAGATATATTTTTTGGTAGCCGACACAAATTTCGTTATCGGTATTAAAGGTCTGTGTTCATACGGCTCATGTCTTATTGTCAAGGTTCTTCCTTTTTCTTCTTTGAACATGAATTGGCGTTCAAATGATTCGTGTCATGTTGACGACATGTTTTTTATTTTGTTTTATTTGATATTGAAAATAAAAACAAAAGTAAACAACGAATAAAGGCTCAGTTAGGCGAACGTTGCTGTACCGTATCTGTACTGTATCAATCAGCTGTTCGCTTTTTGTTATATGAAAACCAATACAAAAGCTTACCGAAATGCAATGTACCGCAGTTGCAACGTACCAATCTGTATAAAATAGAATTTCATGCCGTTGTTACGTGACAGTTGTAAGACAGTGATGGGCGGCTTGTATGTTACATTGAATGCGGGTAATTTTGCTCTTGTTTTTTGTACTTTTTTTAGTATATCTATGGAATTGCGACAAAACAACTTACAATACAACATATTTCCAAATATACAAATATACATATGTTTAGATGTTTAAAATAAACAAATGCATATACACATACAATGAAAAAGGGAAGCATATAAAAGACTTTAAATGGTATCAAAACCTTGTTTGGTGTATGCACATTTACAATATAAGTATGTATGCTAAAAATTTATATATGCTAAAATACAAATTTATTTATTGTAAATCTATAATATACTGTTCTAATACCATTTAAATCACGTGGTACCTTTTCTGCACAACGGTCACCATTTCAACATTTTTGATTCTCATCACTGTTTGTTTTGTTTTATGTATACTATTGCTTTTTGTTTATATATGGGAAAACATATGACACGTTTTTAAACGTTCTATAAGTGCACCAACGTGCTTACAGTACGGTGCGTTACATTACGGGTACAGCAACGTTCGCCTAACTGAGCCTTAAGAAAGCAAAACGTAAAGACAGAACATACATCAGTGTACTAATTTCTTTTCCCCTCGTCCCTCTCGCCTATAAAGTAGCAATCATGTCAATAAGACATGAGCCGTATGAACACAGACAAACCGGTATTAAATTTGAAACGGTATCGGTTGCCAACCTTGCTCGAAATACATAATTGTAATTTTAATCTGCTACTTGGATTAAACATAATTTTACACCTTTGAAACTGTACCATTTTGTTAATAATAATTCCATTTTTTTAATTCTTACACTCGTATTAACAATATTTTAATTAATTATAAAAAGATTTTCATGTGTTAATTTTAAGTATGTTCCAGTTTCGTCGTTTCGTTTGTTATTTGTTGTTGTTGTTTTAGCCCGGCTGGCAGTTAGTTATTCAGTCCGTCAGTCAGCAGCCGCCATCTTTAACATTTTGAACTATTTTCCTCAATATAAACATTTCCAGATTTCAAAGTTGTCGTATTTGTGAAGAAACGACGATCGTGTTGTAGATTTTGTTGATGTTTATCCGATTTTTCTGTAAAAAAAAAAAAAAAACAATTTCATAAAATAAATAAATAAAATGAATAAATTTTAAGTAAGAACAAAAAGAAATAAACAATAATTTCATGAAAGAAGGAACAACACACTCATCATAATCGATCGAAACGTGCACCATAAATTGCACCTTAATAAACATTTGTTTTGCTGTCTGTTTGTCTGTTCGTCTGTCTGGCTTAGTAAGAGTACTTGCTCTTAAGACAATCTATAAGATATTGCTTTTTTTATTTTATGTGTCTGCTATTTCTTTATCGTATTAATACATAAATTTTATCTAAACGGTTTTGATCCTTTTTTTTAATAAATTCTATAAATTAATTTGTATTGTCTCGGTTTTTTTCTGTTATTGACAACAAATGATTGGCGACGTGTGGCCATAATCATAAATAAATTAAATAATTTATTAATAACAAAAACAAATAACAAAAAATACACATATGTATAAACAGATCCATAAGAACTTTTTATTTTTAAATATTTTTAAAGATATTTTTGTTTGTTCGATTTCAATGTCATAAGCCAGTTTGACCATACCTGCCATTTTTGCCGATTTATCGGCATTTTGCCGATTTTTTGCCCCTAAATTATCAAAGTGCCGATTTGCCGATTTTTGCTCCAAAAATGCCGATTTTTTGACTAACACGTAAATGGCGATTACTTTTTGTTTGTTTGATAATAATACATTAACTTTAAGCGATACTGAAACAGTTGTAACATTGAAAATAGACAACTGTTATTAAGTCAGCGCTTCTACTAAAGAAAAAGGGGTTCGTTTTATTCAAAATTAAATGCAGTGTTTGTAATGTGTGTTGGGTTAATACATTTTTATTTAAAAAATATTCCACTATGAAGAATTAAAGGCCAAAATATAAAAATAAATAATTTTTAAGCCTAAAATAATAATAATAATAATTTGTTGCTTTTACGCCAAATCGTGGGCGCATAGTGCCAAAATAATTCAGTTAAAATTTCTTTTTTTATTAGGAAAATATGCAACACTTTATATTAGTGTTTGAAAATGGATAGATAAATACTTACAAAAGAATAAAGGTAAGATAAATTTATATTCACTATCAATGAATATAATTTAAATAATAATTACTTTGATAATTAAATAATTTTTTTTTTTTATTAAGATTATAACGCAATTGAGGACGATGTTAGTACATAAATTAAATAGCCAATTCTTATGTAAGGAAAATTAAATAAGTTTGCAAACTTTTTGACAAAAAATTTCAGATTTGGTACAATTTTTGGTCCTTCCACATTCTTCTGCAAATGTGGAAAGAATTTTTTAATGTAACAGAGTTTTGATGTTCACTGAAAAATTTATCTTTGCAAGTTATTCGTTTTTTAAAGATTATTTAAAAATTAATAATTTAAACTGTTTTGATATTAATATTAAAACGGATTTAATACAAATGTCAAACTCAAATATTTGTATTTGGAATATACTTAATTATAAGAAAGTTAAAAAAAAACTTTATATTTAACTACAATTTCTTTGTGAAACGTTTATTTTGATTGATTCTTTTGAAATTTCATAAGTTATAAACATTAGATAATTCTGAATTGTTCTTATTTGTAAGTAAGAATGGGTTTTATTGCATTTAAAATAGGTATTTTTAATTTGCCGATTTTTTTATATTAAAGTGCCGATAATGCCGATTTTTATACCCTCCACCACAATTAGTTGTGAAGAGGGTATATTCAGTTTGTCATTCCGTGTGAAACTTTTTTACTATTCATCTCAGACCCTATAAAGTATATATATTCTGGGTCCTTGAGTAATTTTAAGTCGATTTAGCCATGTCCGTCTGTCTGTCCGTCTGTCCGTCTGTTGAAAACACGCTCACTTTCGAAAAACTCAAAAGAAATCAACAAACTTGGTGTCAAATTGCTTGTAGTTATCCTAAGCAGTTTGGGATTGAAATTCAGCAAAATCGGTTCCATAGGATCTGAGCTATGAATCAAAATGTGGAACCACCACCTAAAAAAAATTGATAATTTTGTTGCAAAAACTAACATAAATAGTGGAAAAATGCACAGAATGATATAAGATTTCGCAACAATTCGTTTTATTCAACTGGAAATCACGCTGTGAAATTTCGTGAAGATCCGTCAATAATTAACCCTAGGCCCCATATAAGCCCTACTCCCGGAAAACAGTATATTAAGCCTAAAACCCCAACTAACAATGCTATCATTACAAATTTTGGCAAGTCACAGTTACATAGGACAAGAAATTAAACTGTTAAGTTTCGTGAAGATCGGTCCATAATTTACCCTAGGCCCCATATAAACCCTACTACCGGAAAACAGTTTAGTCGCCTAAATCCATAATTAATAACAAATCGTCACAGTTTAAGATAATAATAACATCATACAAATATTACTCCTTAAACATTCAAACTGTCGGTGGAGGGTATCAAAGATTCGGCACAGCCGAATATAGCACTCTAACTTGTTTTTTTTAAATATGCCGATTTTTATCAAAATTATCTGGCACCCCTGAGTTTGACGTACAAATCGCTCATTTGCTGCAACCTCGTCATAACTTAAACATTTTAATTTTGGAGTTTGTGGTGCAGAATTATTCGCTACGTTTTTCTTTATACATGTTCAGTATAAAGTTCCTCTTTATATGGGCATTTCCGTCAAAAGGTCCACTGTGACCGAAAACTTAAAAGTAATTAAAATCTGATTATTGTACGATATTGTTATAGAGAAATATTTAGATTTTACTAATTTTATAAATTTACAAATATATTTGTTCACTTAGATGAACAATCAGACTGCAAAGTTGTGCAAACGTAATTTCTTATATGTGAGAATGTTTTATTGTATGTTTTCTTTAATATTTATCTTCCTGGAAAGAGGTGATATTTGATAAAAATTATTCCAAAAAAAATTTTCTAACATGGTCTGTAATCTAAGGAAGAGTTCAAAGAAAAATATGTCATTCGGATTAACGGTAAATTTTTATTTTATTTTGATCATTATTCAGTTAAAGTATTACGGACAAAATTTCACGTTCGAAATGTCACGTATCGAACCAGATTTTGGCTTAACAAAAAGAAAATACAGAAGATTTTGTTATCAAACCAAGACATTTTAATGTTACATTGCCACGTAAAATTCTGAAAGTAGTTTGACTAAAAAATTGTGCCAGGTTTCGCTGAATTACGCCTTTTTATACATGCCCACAAAAACTACTTCTGTTTTTTTCACGTTCGAACCGCTACTTCTTTTGCCATTATCTTTGGCCTAGAATCGCGCCCTCCATAAACTTAAGCATAGATAACAGTGCTTTCTTAGTGCTAAAAATGTATTGCATTTTTGATGCCTACGACTGTCACGTTCAACACTTTGGAATTACCCATATTTTATACATTCCCTGTTTGAGGACCTTATGTCGTTATTTTTTCTAAGTAGTGCAAGCAACTCAAAAACTTTAAACACATTTATTTCGAAATGTATTTTTTGAGCTATGGCGACGTTGCAGCAAATACGCGATATTTCCATTTAGATTTGATATTTAATAGCAGTTGGTCAATTAATTAATGAGATATTTAATTTTAATTTGTACTAGATATAAAACTGTAAAACCAGTGTTCTAAAATAAACACTAAATATCGCTCCTTAGTGTTCGGTTTAGTAGATTTGTGGATAACACAAACGCTTATAGTGTTTGTGTAGAAAATCATTAAAAAAAATAACGTTTCCCTGTTTGTCATCTTTCGAACACAAAAATAATACTATTTTTATCAAACTCAACAAAAGATGAGAACATTTAATTCCGTTGGGGTTTTTTTTAATCACAAACTTCACTGTGTTCGCTTCGGTTCATTAATGTTCGTCGCTTTTGGCTGGTAAAAAAAACAAACATTTTTTACAAAAACATAATACACATACGAAAAAAACAAAAAGCCAGCAAAATAATTTTACAAAAACAAAACATATACACACACAAGAGGTTCGGCTCTTTCTTGTAAGAAGTTACGAACGGTATTAAGGGTTGTGGTCGTCTACACAAATAATAAAAAAAATAGATATCGTTCTTGGGAGTGTACTGTTTATTTTCGAACACTTTGTAATTTTCTTAAATTTTGTGCGTTCTTTCTACTAATAGCCTATTTATACTGCAACGAAATCTGACGAAATCTCTGTGTAAAAAACAAGTAATAGTGCTTTATTCGGCTACGCTGAATCTTTAGATATAAATAAATCTATTTTGCGCTACGCCTAATTCTCTAATTCCGCCACATTTTGTCAGATGTTGTGTATTGATAATCGAGATGCTTGTGCCTAATTTAGTAACTTTGGCTGTTGCCATTCTCCAGCTATACAGAGATCAATGATGTCTCTGTATGAGAGCTGCCACGCCCACTATTCCAATCCACCCCATTTCTTAAAGATATATTAATCACCCAGCTATGTGTACCTGATTTGGAAACATTTTCCTTTACCTTTCTTTAGAAATAAAACAAATCTTTTGTGCCACGCCTACTTCTACAATCCCGGCCACATTTTGTGGAATGTTGTGTATTGAAAACCAAGATGTTTGTACCATATTTGGAAACTTTGGCTGTTTCCGGTCTCCAGTTATACATAAATGTATAAAGTCTTTGTATGAGAGGTGCTACGCCCATTTCTACAAACCCTCCCCTTTTTTGTGGGATATTGTTTATTGATAACCGAGATAATTGTATCTAATTTCTGAACTTTGGCTGCTGCCGTTCTCCAGATATACAAAAAAAAAAATAAAACAAGGGATTTATGGGTAAAAAAAGAAGCAGTCGTGGTTTTTTGCTCAGATCCTAGCCATCTATGAGCCGATCTAGCTGGATTTCAATATCAAACTTTAACGGAGTATTTGTGACATAAATATGTTACAACTTAGTCCCCATCATTTCTGGGGTCTTCGGGAAACCCATTTCAACATACACACGGATAGATGGACAGACGAACATCGTAAACTCAACTCTGTTACTCATAAGAACCCAGAATATACAGAATATATATATATATATATATATACTTTATAGGGTCTAAGACAAATATTGTAGAAATTACAAACGGAATGGCAAACTTATATATACTCTTGTACCTTCGGTGTGCTTGGCTTTGCTAATAGCTGCTTTACACTATCAGACAAGTCTTACTTACGTATTTTATAAAAATACAACCCTGACATGATAAATTGTAATTATTCTTGCTTTTTATAAACGATTTACCTGGAGTTATAAAGTGTTCAAATGTTCTGATGTATGCTGACGATGTTAAGATATTTTTGACGTACAACCATGTGTTAGATCACCAACGTCTACAAGATGATCTATAGGTGCATGTAGACGACATGTTTTTTACATCTGACTTGTCAACTTCTCAAGTCACATGTAATTGTGCATGTCTGTCAAAAGTGCTGTTTTACAGAAGGTTTATAATATTCGGTCACAAACGTGCATGGAATTTGCTTCTGACATTGTCTCTGTTTTTTTCGCATAGTTATTGCAAAAACCAAAATGAAAATTCCGCCACGAAAATTTTTATTTACGCCGTAAAATAGTTTAGCCATCTTAACATATTTTTCTTTTAATTCAAAGATACCAATTTAGGATATTATATTGAAACGGTTTTTATATATATATTTACATAAATTCTATTCAATGGTGCGATGATCATACATATCTCGGTATTGTACAATATTAACTGCAGCCGGCTAATGATTCCGTCAATAGTGGACGCCGCTGCTGGTTTTTTCTTGGCATAGATTTCTGATGTCAGATGGTTTGTCAGAAGAAAATAGAGCACGCTCTAATTGAAATTTTGTCAAATGACTTTGCATCTGACTTTTACAGAAGCAAAGTTAAAATAGTAACACACGACATGTATGTATTTTGCAGTGGAAAATTTGACATGTAAGTTGTTTTTATGAATGGTGTAAAGCAAACTTAATGGAGCTTAATTTAAAGAAGTGTAAATTAATACGTTTTTCAAGAAATAATCCAGCTATAGTATATCACTTCCTAGGTGGTATTCAAGTTGATGCAGTTGAAAATTTCCTTGATCTTGGAATACTACTTGGCCCTAAACTTAGCTTTAATTCGCATATCACGTTTATGATACATACTTGGATACATAAAAAGCTGGGCAAGAGAGTTCGATGATCCGTATATTGCAAAAACCTTATATATGACACTTGTAAGGCCGATTCTTGAATATGGATCGATTATATGGAACCCCATTTACGAAACTTATTCAAATTTAATTGACATTGCCCTCATACACATCTCGACTGGCTCTGATAAAGCTCCCTACTTTAAAAAGTCGTCGAATAATGCTGAATGTATCGTTTGTTCTGAACATTATTAATGGTGATATCTGCGCTGGATTTTTAATTAATGAGATTTCATTTAATATTCCTCAACGACCATCTCGATATTGCATACCATTATCCATTAAATTCTTTAGAGCTAATTATGGTGATGCTGACCCTCTTAGAAGAATGTGTAACACTTTCATTCAATTATATAGATTTATTGATCATTCGTTGGATACAAAGTCAATAAGTAGATTAATAATTGCTTTTCTTAATTGGTGATTAAATTTGTGTAATGTAATCAAATGTTAGTTATAGTCTATTTTATATAAGTGTAATTTTAAATGTCTAAAATGTCTGTAAGGATTAATCCATAGACAATAAATAAATAAATTGTATTTCATCTGCCGTATTCATAAAAAATTAAAATAGATTTGAAATGTATTTTAAGAAAAATTTGTATGAAAATCTTACCTTAAAACACATTTCAAACTTGTTTTATTTTTTATGAATACGGCAGTAAAACATTTTCAAACAATAATTAGATCAGAGAAACATTGTCGTAAAATTCTTGAGATTTTTGTGTATAACGGCCTTTAATAAGACCATCTGTTATGCATTTACTCATTCTATTTACCGCTGGGATGATCTCTTATATGTTTGTCAAAAATAGAAAACGCTTTTGACGAAATTTTTTGTATTTCGTTTGGTTTCGTTGTATTTTTGCCCAAAATTCTGCATAATTTTATGTTTCACTGGTGACAACGCTGATTTATTGCCATCTTCGTAATTGTCTTTGATAAATGTTTAAATCGATTCCACTTTAATATTTTTAATCCAAAATACAAAGAACACCAACGAAATTTCAGAAAAAAAATGTATTTTCAAAACAATAATAAAGGGTTGATTTAAAGGGCCGATGTTGATTTTGTATAAAACACAAATTATTTAGGAAATTACTGTCATTTCTTTTTATTATGATAATATTGGTATGGTTCAATTATGTATGAAACAAAAAATCGGCATAATGGCCGCCGCGACCTCGCGGCATATCTCTATCCGATGGTCCAAATTTTCGATGACGCTGAGGCATAATTAAGATTCAATGCCGTTAATGTGCCGATTTATCTCATCCTTTAGCTCTTGAATTGTTGCTGGCTTATCGACGTACACCTTTTCTTTTAAATATCCCCAAAGAAGGAAGTCCAACGGTGTCAAATCACATGATCTTGGCGGCCAATTGACATCGCCACCACGTGAGATTGTTGAATTTGTCGCGCAAAAGAGCCATTGTTTCGTTAGCTGTGTGGCAAGTGACACCATCCTGTTGAAACTACATATTGTGCACATGCACATCTTCCAATTTGGGCCATAAAAAGTTCGTTATCATCTCACGATAGTGAACACCATTCACAGTAACTGCCTGACCGGCCTCATTTTGGAAAAAAATACGGCCCGATGACGCCGCCAGCCCATATACCGCTCCAAACAGTCACTCTTTGTGGGTGCATTGGTTTTTCGACAATCTCTCATGTATTATCATTCGCCCAAATGCGGCAGTTCTGCTTATTGACGAATCCACTGAGGTGAAAATGTGCCTCATCACTGAAGATGATTTTCTTCGAAAATTGATCATCCACTGTTGCCATTTCTTGCCACCATTCTGACCATTGACGACGTTTGGAATGGTCAAGAGGCTTTAGTTCTTGAGTCAATTGCATCTTGTAAGCGTGTAAATGCAAGTTTTTATGCATAATATTCATCAACGACGAGCGTAAGCGGTGCAATTGTTGGGCACGAATACGAGTAGAAGTGGACGGTTTTTCAGCCACACTATCGCGAACAGTAGCAATATTTTCTGCAGTACTAGCTGTACGACCATGCACTGGTTTTTTCACATCTCCTACAGACCCGGTTTGCTCGATTTTTCCGATTGTACGAACATTTGGAAGATTAAGTTGACCGAAAAAATCACGAAGTGCGCGATATGCATTTTGATTTGAACGCCCATTTTCATATTAAACCTGAATAACTTTAAGGCGTTGCTCGATTGTGTATCTTTCCATCGTTCAAATTGAGTTAGCCTGAAATTGAGAAATGTCAAATGAAATGCAAAAAAAACTTGACGTTTAGGTGTTGTTTACATTCAACGTCGGTCCATTTCGAACCCTTTGATAATTATTAGCAAACAACACGAATGCGCCTAAAAATATAAAATATAAAATTTTTTTAGCAAAGAAAATAAAAAATGGGAAGAGAAAGGATAAAGGGAATATTTATGCCGAAAAAGAAAACGTTAATGGCGTTGCTGAAAATTTACTTTTAATCAACAAATTTACTATTGTTTCAAAAAATTAAAATAATATTTAAATTGTTTCCAGCAAATAAATCTCTTGCAGGCAATTTTCTTTCTTTTGCCTTAATGCAACTTGCAACAACACAAATTGCATGCAACAAGTGCGTATCAAAAAAAAAAAGTTAAAATACTTTGCAACAAGAGAAATTTGCTTAAAATTTATGGGTGTGTATTTTTTTAAATCCATTGTTTAGCACTTAAAAAAAAAAAAGATTTGAAAAAGAATCTAAAATAAAAGAGCCACTTGAAGTTGTTGTACTCGCCGTTTATTTACAATGAGATTAAGATTAAAAATGTGAGATCTCTTTGTTCAAACATAAATCTCAAGTGGGTTCACGGAAAGCAAACAAATGTTACAATCTAAATAAAGAAAAGTGTCTAATGAGTTTCATTGGGGTGTAACAACACATGTCCGTCCTATCTTCTGTCGTCCGTTCGTCTTTCCTTATGTACGTCCGTCCGTCCGTCTGTCAGTCTTAAAATTGTGTATGAGAGTTCCTGGCGGGATACTTTCGTTGTTTCTTAATTTTAATCTTTTTTCAAGGTTTTCTCGAACTAAATTCTTTTTTTTTCTATTGGTATTTTTTCACTTGAACGTGTGTGAGTTTTTTTAAATTTATTTTTTTGTATTTAAGTTTGTTGGTATATCATTTGTGTGCATCTTGTTGTGGTAAATTGTAAAATTGTCACCAAACCCAGCGTGAAGCAGCAGCGTATGGTTTGAAACGAAATGATGAGAGCCTGACATACATGTATTTTGTTGCTGTCATAATAGATTTTCGAGTGGTTGTGATTTAAAACATCAGAATGATGACTTTTTAAATATGTTTTTATTTTTATTATTTCAAATTACAAATTTTACTTTAAATAAATCAAATAAGAATTTTTTAAATAAAAATCAAAAATATTAAGGCTTTGCAAAAATTAAGTAAATTTAAAATAAAGGGAGAAAAGATAAATTAAATTAGGATTTTTTCTTCCTTTTTCTTTTCTTCCCTTTTTATGAATTAAGCACCAGAGGGCTAATTCTGCCAGTCGTGATCGAATACTTTTTCGATACTGAGCGAATCGAAATTATTTTGCGGTGTTGTGAAAAATCAAATAAATGCTTTACAACACTGAAAAACATTGTATCAGCTGAAAAAATCTATATATAAGCCGTTTATTTTGAAAGTGGCATAGGTCACTTTTTCAAAAAACTCGAGTTAATAATAAATAATAATAATAAATACTGAGAAAAATATCAGTATCATTTTATATCAAATACAAGTGAATCTTCTCGAAAGTTAGCATCCATATTTTTAAACGTGTTAAAACGCAAACCCTTAAATATCTCGACTTAAAAACAAAATGACTTATGCCACTTTCAAAATAAACGGCTCATATATAAAAATGAAAAATTTTTGTATGTTTGTTTGTTGGCTTATAGACTCCTAAACTACTGAACCGATTTTCCTGAAATTTTTACAGTAACATCATGTGAGCCCTTAAAATAAAATAGGCCACTTATTTTTTCGATAGGGGCAGGGGAATTGGTACCTCCCATAGGATGCATATATTAAATATCGCTCCACTGAAGAACTATTAAAGGAAGAGAATTCATACGTGGTTAAAGCTACTATTATGGTAAACTATAAATTTTAATATACAAAAGATACCCCGCTCTTTTGTATACAGAGACAGAAGAGGATCAGTACTCCTCAAAGATAGAAATATAAATAAGAGCCGCTGCACGCATTTTGTTGAACTTTATGTAGTAGGATCTTCTGAGCCCCAAAATTTAAATAAAATAGCAGCGGGGGAAGTGGTACCTCCCATAGGACGCCAATGTTTATTATCGCATATCTTAAGAACTGTTATAGTGAGAATGTTCAAACTTTGCAGAAGTCACTATTATAGTATACTACACTTTTGAAAATAAAAATAAAGCGGGTAGGTGCAGGGGGGAAATACCTCCCATAGGATGCATATATTAAATATCTCTCAACTGAAGAAGTGGTTAAAACAGTGTAGCGAAACGCACCGGGTTAAGCTAGTTAGAAATAAAATTGCTTTTGAATCAAAAAAGTTTTCGAACACGATTGCCAGAAGTAGCACCCAGTCTTTAAAAGCACCTTTCAACCAGAAGCTTTCTATTTTTGCTTTTATAACTGCTCTTCAAATTTTGAAATTTTTTATCAATGTTTGGCTTTTAGTTTGTGCAAAAAAGCCAATACCTTATTTTTTATATTGCTATTTTTTGACATTTGCTGTTTAAGCAGCTAGCGACAACAATTGATAGCTACCTAAAAGGCAAAAGCTCTTGGGTCTAATCACCGCATACGATATCGAGCAAAATTGATCGAAATTATTTAATTTGGTATCATGAAACTCGATATCGAATGAAAATTATGGAATTTGAAATAATAGCAATCGTTATAGAGTAACTCGACATTACATTTATCGAGTTTTCATTCGATACGTCAGTGATTAGACCCCAGTGTGATTAGACCCCAGAATGATAATTTGTGTTCCTCCTTTTTTCTTTTTTCTAAAATAAAAGCTAATTTAAAAATGCAAACAATGAAAATTTTTCCCCGGCTGGTAATAACAAAAATCCTTATTTAAGAAAACGAATCTTACAAAAAATCTGCACAAGTACGTGCTAACGTCTTATGTTGTATGGAAAACAAAACTTTTTGTTTTGCATGTAAAATAAATCTTTTCGTCTTCTTTACTTTTTCATGCGACATGAGCTTCTCTTCGTTTTGCTTTTAGCTATCGTTTGTACTGCTATTGGAAATTGTTTGTGTTGCTATTATTTCCCGTTGGGCGGCTACTAGCCTACACTCGTTTAAAATTAAAAAGTTGGCAGGAGCAAGTACTCTTCAAAAAGTTTCGTGTGGGCTTATTTAGTTTTGGCGCTTGTTTGCTCTTGGGTTTTGATGTTTATTTCAGCTACGGAAAACGAAAAATTTTCTACTTTAATACTTCAGTAGTAATCTTGGTAGCTTCGTCTTAAATTTCGCCAATTTCAACCAAATTTACATACAGCAAATTTTCTAAGTCGCATCTTAAGTTTATAGAAAGGTGAACATTTTGCAGCTCGCTTCTTTGAATTGCTGAATAAAACTTGCTAGGTTTTCTTAAATTAAATCAATATTTCACGCACGAGATTTATTGCGCAAGTTTTGAGTTTTTATAAAACTATTCATCTATCTCTCTATCAGCTTACATACAGCAAGTTTGATTAAGCAAGTTCTTAATTTTGTGCTAGAGAAGAAAACTTGCTATTTTTAAGTAAATTGATTCTTTATTGTTTTATGTAAAAAAAAATCTTAAAACTATTCAGCATAAATGAAAAAATGTGTTTCTCACCTGGCAACATAACATGTTGGGGTTGATGAAATGTTGTTACTGTTGTTGTTGGTATCCTTAAAGCATCTGCATTTCCTATAAAGAATGTACCACCCTCCAAACTTTGCACCTCTGCCAATTTGGCCATGAGTTTTGTTGAAAGTTCTTCGACATCTTTAAATAAAGAAAATAATTGTATTTTCAATCTTGCAAAATATTAAAAAAAAAAAACAAAAGCATCTATTATAAATATTGTTAATAGAGTTTAATATTAAACATGTGTTTCTTAGTATTTCAACAATTGTCTGACTGTCAGTCAGTAATTTAAACAGCTAGCGGTTGGTCTGTCCATTTTCATTTTCTTTCAGTTCATTTGAAATATTTTCGCACTTTGTTTTTAACGTTCAGTTGTTAGTGAGGTGCCAGGTTAATTGTGTTATTAAACATTCCTGAAAAGGCACATGACCATCAGGGGGTACCTAATGCCCTAAGAGCTTTTGCAACTGGGAAATAATTCGCTAATAGTTATATCTAATATAGTTGTATGCTAATTTTGTTTAAATTAAAGTTGTTTTATTAATAAATTAATGACTGTTAATTTTTGATTTGTAAGGAATTAAATGAAGGTCCTGCCTGACCTTGAGTAGCATTATGATCGTCAGTAATATAGCTTTTTTATGCAATCTATAATAGAATTCACCACAGCCCTAAAAGTCAACCTTCATTAATTTCATTAGAAGTACCATTGACTTGGGTAAATCAAACTACCATTTTGTAAAATTCCCATTTTGTCAAAAATCTGTAATTTAATCAGATATTTTGCTTACTGATTGAAATAGACAGCAGAAATGGTTAATAACCGCAAGGGAAAAGCCTTATGGCTAATATATCAATGAATGTTGAAACGCTGGTTTAGTTGAACTAAACTTAAATTTATATGTAGCTTAAACTTAACAGCTGAAAATCAGTGCCCCATATATTATATGTAGCGCAAAAAAAAAATAATGTGGCAGCACTACGATAAATGTTGTCAAATTCATATGGATTGTATTGGTAGTTTAAACGCCCAATTTTATGCGTTTAAAGAAGGTTTAACTGCCTCTATTTAACCCTTTTAGATACAATATAAAAGTAATGTTTTTTTAGAAGTATCTTTTCGTTACATAAAATTTAATTGATTGCATAGAAGCAATAAATTATATGTATATAAAATTTCCAAAAAAAATTTAAATATCTTAAGTATACTAGAGGGCTCGACTATGGGACTGGGTATAAATATTATTGTATAAATACTATTTGTTTATTTGTAGTTTAAGTAGATGAATTTAACTTAAATAAACATTAATATAAAAAAAAGAAGGTTTAACTGCCTGTTTAACGATATCGAACGTCATCATTCGCATAGAAAATTACATTAAAAACAAAAACAAACTTCGAACAAGGTTCGAAATCCATGAACATGCTGTAAATTTTTGTTGAATTATAGATTTGCTGGTTTGAACACATTTTGAACTAAAAAGATAGTTTAACTTGCACTGATTTGTTGGCCCTTAGTACCTCTTTATCGAAATTATATGCGAAGGGCACTGCTACACGTTCAATAAATATCGTTATATTTCTAGTATCACGATATTTATTGAACGTGTAGCATGCATGCAATATTGATGGATCGCGATCCATATCGCAGAATGTCCTAAAATATTAAATCCAGAAATCCAGATCGCGGATCGTTGATCGCGTGATAAATATTGAACGTGTAGCATTTTCATGATATTAAATAATCATGATACGTCAGTAAAAAGTGTCAAAATAAAAGAAATAAAATACGCAGTGGAAACAGTTAAACAAATAAACAGTAAAACAATTGACAACATTTGTGTAAAGTTTATTGAAATAAAGGGTAATGGCAGAAGACAGTGAGATCGAGTGGGTTCTGCCGGTGGAATCGGAATTTACCAGTGAAAAAATGATTTTAAAAGATTTCATTTTTAATTTGGAGGTATTGCCGGAATTGTGGGACTCGTCGGCTAAAGCCTTTTCCGACAGTAAAAAAAGAGCGACTGCACTGCAAAAATTATTTTAAGGTTTTTTAAAAAAGCTAGCAAAATAGCTAAACAGGCTTTCTTTTGGTTTTCTAGCGACATTGATAAACGACCCGCACAGCATAAAAGTAACATAAATACTGACGCGATAAATATTGAACATGTAGCATACGCTCGTGATCCATCAAATATCACGATATTTATTGAACGTGTAGCAGTGCCCAAAACAACTATTAAGTTCTTTAGGTTATACTTGCTTAAATTGTTGTCCTCTGTGGCATAATGAGTACCATAAACATCCTCTGGAGAGTTGATTGCTCTGGGGATTTAGTCATTATAAGGAATGTAATTAGTTGCAAGGGTAACTGCAAGCCTCTTAAAAAATATATAGCATATGAACTTGTATTCAACTCTTCCTGACTTAAAACTATGTAGCCCTTGAAAGTATTACTAAACTTTACAAAAAAAAAAGGTCTCCAAGAGTATTGATAATCTGTTCAGAAGATTGGCAATAGAAGAAAGAAGAACTTAGAGCAGAATTTAAATTTTTAGTTCCTTGGCGTTTCCATACTGCCCTCTTTTAGAAATTGTTTTTCTTATACTTTTATTTTTTTAGTTGTTTTACTTCTTACTTTGCTTTCAGCACCCTGTATTTTTCCAAACAAAATAATACTTATTTTTAAAATCAAAACAGCGTGCACATGTTCTCTCTAACAGATGATTGAAAATATTTATACGACTTTATAAATTGCCTGTTCGATTTTAAATGTTTATACCAAATACAGATACGCAAATGAATTTTTTTTTTTTTTGTTTTGGATTTATCTGGTTGAACTGATCACATTTACACAAACATAAACCGTATATACAAACTAATATATAAAATTTAAAATAAAAGGCAAGCACAGTGGCGTGTTTTTGGAAGACGAGTGCTTTTATGGAATACCCGAATTTATATCTTAACCCTGTAAATGGTAAAGTGGGGTTTAAAATGGGTAATCGGCCATGTTCTGGAAATCGAATTCGAGTGTAATTAAAATTGATGGAAATTTGCCAAACCTTACTGAACAGAAATGTCAACACAGTTAAACATTTTCAGCTGTCAAACCATAGTTATCGATATCAAAAGTTTTCCTGCAGCTTAAAAAAACACCCAATATATAGTTTACACCATTGTTTTCTGACACTTAGAGCAAGTTAAACTCTCCTTTTGGTTTGAAATGTTTTAAAACCAACTAATCTTTAAATCACCCAACTTATAAACCTCTTCAAATGTATAAAATTGGGCGTTTCAACTACCAATACAGACCAAATGAATTTGCAAAGATTTATCGTAGTGCTGTCACATGTTATTTTTTGTTGTTACATAAATATATGGGAGACTGATTTACAGTTGTTGAGTTAAAACTACATATAAATTTAAGTTAAGTTCAACTAAGCTAACTAATTTATTAGCCATTAGCAAGATTTTATTTCGAAGAAGAGTAATCAAAATAGTATTTAGAGATCCCCTTTATTAGCAGTCGAAACCAAAAACTGTCTAACAAAAAACGAAAATTTGTGTACAACTTTTCGCTCTTTTAGTTTGATTTGAAAGCAACTGCTTATATTTAATGAATCGGAAGTAAAAGCAACAGTTTTTTTCCAATAACAAATAAAGAAGTGGAAGATATGGCAGTTTTTCTTCTTTGACTGAAGTTTTTTAAACGCTGTTTATTTTTATCTGTTTGTAGGTGCGTTTGCTGTGTATAAGTTATTTCTTGTGTTGTAAATAATATTTTGTATTCATATTGAATGCAAAGATGAACTTAAAAATACTCTTGAAAAATTATTTTTCAAAGCCCCTCACTTTTATTTATTTTTTTTTTTTTTTTTTTTTTGCCAAAGTGTTCAATTTTACTTACAGTGTTGTATTTTTAAGTCCATTATAAAGAAATTCCTAAATGCATTATAAAGAAATTCCTAATTGCATCTTGGTGGAACTTAGCAGATTTTATATTTTATGCCAAATCTTGTCAAAACCAATTACATTTGGCTCGAAATGTCGTATGTGCTAGATTTCATTTTAATGTACTGTAAGTACGATTCGCAATCAGAAATGCCAACTTAAGGTATGTTCAGACCGAACAACTATTTGATCAAACTTTAGCTATATTTTAAACCATTTCTGCAATATGATTAAGAAACTGTTAAATTATGTTTGATCTAGGCAAACGTTTACAAAAGCAAATATTTTTTTAATAAAACTAGTGGTTACATCTAACACGTTACATATTTAAAAGATGTGAACATAGCTTACACCTTCTTTCAATTTAGCCCATTCTTCATATGTCTTTACACGTTTCGTGTCCCAAAAATTGGCATCACTGTTTGCAATCAAAACTTTTCTAACATCATTTGAGAGAATAGTTTGTCGGTCATTCTCAACAAGTTTATGGGCACTTTCTGATAATCGCAAAACGCTTAACATTTGCGATTCTGACTGCAAAGCGCTTAAAGGGTGTTCTGTAAATCGCAATCGCAAGAAGTTTGGTGACTTAAAATTTTTTCTAAAAATTCTAAGTCTGAATTTACACGATGAAACGTTTGATGCTCAACTTCCTTTCAATTCCCTTTTAAAGATGACAATATAATCACACGCAGCAATCGGTTTCAACTTTTTTGAAAAACAACAACAATTTTATTAACTCGGAATCAAAGAGAAAAAGAAAAGAAAAAATATACATGCAGCCATCGTTATGCACATCGATGGTTTTCCTCTGCAACATCGTACCTCAAAAAAAAACTACTTTTCAGGAGAGACAAAATACTGTTTTTTTTACCAAATATTTGAAATTTTTTGCTATATATTCTTTTATAATCCAAGAATTAGAAAAAATTCCGATATTCCGCCAAACAAAAAAATTGCAAAATTGTAAGGCGGTATTTACTGATTATTTTTCCGGTTAAAACAAAAAATCGGAAAAATCGAGTTACGTGGTTGCGGAAGAAAACCATCGATACACCATATCAATGAATAAAAACACAAAGCGTACTCACCAAGTACAGGCATCTCCGTACTAACCCCCTTTCTTCTTTCTTCTCTCACCTAAAAACGTAAGAGTTGAGCATCAAAAGATGAAACGTGTGAAAGCAGACTAAGAATCGCAGATCGCAAGCAAAACGCACGAGTTTTAGTACTTCAACAAGTAAATCTGGCGTTTTGCGATTTTAAATCTTGCAATTGTTAGAACATGGTCGCTAATTATTTGTTAATGGTAGATATTCGGAAAAAAGATTTGATATAACATCTGATATCAGAGGAAAGCTAATGTTTTCCAAATTTGTGTTTGCTGTGTTGTTGCTATGGGCGATATAAAGCTTTTCTGGGGTTTAAAATTGCAAGATCTATAATAAATCGCAGGTGAGCAAAGTATTAGCTGGTACCAAAGAAACTAGGAAATTTTAATGAGAACGCTGTTCTGCGGTGTAAAATTATCAGGGGGTGGGGTCTATCCTCTATTGCGAAGCGATAGAAAATTGGTGGCAAATCGGGTCATACGGCCATGTTCGGACAATCGCACGATTTAAAATCGCAAAAGGCCAAATTTATTTTATGGTTTTCCTTAACTCGTGCGTTTAGCTGGCGATCTGCTATAGTTTCTTACAAATATTCTAGTTCCCTGTTGTAATTTTAAGTCGCCAAGCTTCTTGCTATTGCGATTTGCAGAACACCTAATTTGCGATTTTAAGGCAGAATCGCCAATGTTAAGCGTTTTGCGATTGTCAGAACATGCCCGATAAGTACTTTTTAATCCGTTTGCGCATTTGTCTTTCGCATCTGTTTATTTTATTTAAATTTTCAAACAAAACACTGTAATCGGTTTAACTTTCCTTTTTTTATTTTTTTTTTTACATATTTTGACATTTCATAAGTCTGTGTTTATACGGCTCATGTCTTATTGACAAGATTCTTCCTTTTTCTTCTTTGAACATGAATTGGCGTTCAAATGAATCATGTCATGTTGACGCCATGTTTTTTATTTTGTTTTATTTGATGTTGAAAACAATAACCAAATTAAACAACGAATGAAAAAGCAAAACGTAAAGAGAGACTGTACATGCATCTGTATACTCGTTTCTTTTCCCCTCGTCCCTCTCGCTATAAAGTAGCAATCTTGTCAATAAGACATAGGGTATTCATTTAATCGACCCTTTGCTTTAATCGGTTAATCGCGCGATTAATTAACCGAGGTTTTGGTTTAATCGGTTAATAATCGGTTAATTTTGTTTTTGATCGGTTAACCGATTAATAAAGTTTTTTTTAAATTAACTAATTGCAGTATATAAAAATGCATTAATTGCTTATTTTTTGGAGTTTATAAGTAAAAAAACAAAACAATATCATAGGTACGAAACATAACAATTCTTGAACTAAAAAGAGCAAGCAAAAAAAACACTTCATTAATGCACAAGGTGTGGTATCAAGTCATATCATCATAATATCCTAAACAAAATTTAAAATTGTTTAAAGTAAATATTGTTTTGTTTCAAACAAAATAAAAATTGTAATACTGTGTTCATTGATTCGTCATAACTGCATAGTAGAAATCTAAATTATAAGCGGTATTTTACAACAGTCATATCGTTAGCTTAATATACAAACCTGCTAATTCACTTTAAGCACAATTTACAGGAGAGAAAAAAACTTTTTATTTTTCCTATTTGAAGCTTGATAGAAAATTAAAATTACAGTCAGTTTTACACACTTCAAGACTTAAATAGAAGAAACACTACATGCTGGTCGACGAGGCGTATCTTTCTCTACCACACGGAATCAAAATCTAAATTTACATAAAAAGTGGATTAGCCGGTTTGCATATTAAGCCGACTATATATATTTCCTGTAATTATTTTAAGACATAAGACTTAATGACTACCTTGTGAAACCCGCAAATATTTACATATTTATACAAAAATAAACTGAGATAATTTTATTAGTTATTTCAATAGTTAAAGGACATCTTATAAAATAATCTTTTAGAAAAGTAATTTGGTTTAAATGTTTAGGATTAAAACGATTCTTTTCTTTAGTTTTGACAAAAGTTGACTTGGAAAAAATTATTTCACTTATCGTAGATGATAATCTAATTTCTCAGTCCTTTTCCAGGATTTCTCTAAACATATTAAATACTCCATTATGCCATTAGAGTTTTTCAAAACAAATAACTAAACACATACATATAAAAAGTACGGGAAACAAAAAAAATGTGTTGGCAATCAAATATTTAAACCATTTTTCGCCACATTCCTGTTGATCGATGAAGAAGATAAAAAAAGCATTGAAAAACATTGTAATTTTAGTCATCGGTCGGCGGAAAATCGGTTAAAATGAAGATCACTGAACGGTTTGTATGAAAAAATATTTTCTAAACAAAAACATTTGGTATATTAGACGAAACAAATAATTAAAAACACAAAAAAAATATGTTATAATACTACAAAATATTGAAAATTTTGTTACTTCGGTTAATCGGTTAATCGACTGAAATTAAACGGTTTAATCGTTAATCGAAAAAAGCCAATTTGAAATTAACCGATCATGAATACCCTACAATCTACGCAATCTTTATTTTTATTGTCAGTGTTGCTTAGTTTTCGAAAAAAATTTGTGATAAACAGTACCAATTTGTTCTTTTATCGCATTTAGCTCTCGAAACGAAATTGCTTTCGCACTGCAAAAGCGATTAGCTCGATCGACTAGAGATCACAGCTTAGCTGAGTTCTATCCGGTACCACTCTCCTGAAAACACATGACTTGTTGGCTTAAATCTGAAGCGTGTAAATTAGCACTTATAGAGTTTTTATTATGGATTTTGTTTATTAATGCCCTGATTTCCTCTATGAAATTTCCTCAAAAAAAAAATATAGTTTTTTTGTAAACATTCGAAAATTTTTAAAAGAACTACAATAAATATTCTGAGCAATAAATATTCTTTTGGGTAAAAACAAACCTTCCACCGGTTAACCGAATGAATACCCTACAATCTACGCAATCTTTATTTTTATTGCCAGTGTTGCTTAGTTTTGGAAAAAAATTTGTGATAAACAGTACCAATTTGTTCTTTTATCGCATTTAGCTTTCGAAACGAAATTGCTTTCGCACTGCAAAAGCGATTAGCTCGATCGCCTAGAGATCACAGCTTAGCTGAGTTCTATCCGGTACCACTCTCCTGAAAACACATGACTTGTTGGCTTAAATCTGAAGCGTGTAAATTAGCACTTATAGAGTTTTTATTATGGATTTTGTTTATTAATGCCCTGATTTCCTCTATGAAATTTCCTCAAAAAAAAAATATAGTTTTTTTGTAAACATTCGAAAATTTTTAAAAGAACTACAATAAATATTCTGAGCAATAAATATTCTTTTGGGTAAAAACAAACCTTCCACCGGTTAACCGAATGAATACCCTACAATCTACGCAATCTTTATTTTTATTGCCAGTGTTGCTTAGTTTTGGAAAAAAATTTGTGATAAACAGTATCAATTTGTTCTTTTATCGCATTTAGCTTTCGAAACGAAATTGCTTTCGCACTGCAAAAGCGATTAGCTCGATCGCCTAGAGATCACAGCTTAGCTGAGTTCTATCCGGTACCACTCTCCTGAAAACACATGACTTGTTGGCTTAAAAATCTGAAGCGTGTAAATTAGCACTTATAATAGAGTTTTTATTATGGATTTTTTTTAATTATGCACTGATTTCCTCTATGAAATTTCCTCAAAAAAAAAAAATATAGTTTTTTTGTAAACATTCGAAAAGTTTTTAAAGAACTACAATAAATATTCTAAAGAATAAATATTCTGAAGAATAAATATTCTTTTGAGTAAAAACACAAATTACTTAAAATTCATTTTCATTTCGTTAAAGTTAATAAGAATAAAATTATTGTTTATAGCAAAATTGTTTAGCCACTTTATTATTAAAATAGAATAGTTGTTGTATTTTTTTTTTTCTTTTTTTTTTTGTAATTTCAAAAGCAAGTTTATTTAAAGCAAATATACTTTGGCATACTGTAGAGTTCATAATGTATCTTTTGGATTTGAATACATTTAGAAATTTTATAGCCAATAAAAAAATTTTCAATTTTAAATTGTTTACACGTTTAAATTTCAATGAATTTTCTATGAAGAAAAAAAAAAAAGAATTAGCAAAATCATTTTTCATTCGAACAAACACCAGAAAGGAAACGTTTATGAATTGATGGCTATAATTAATTTTTTTTTTTTTTTCAAATAAGAATCAGCTTTAGAAGGTGTTATAGCGAAGCTAAAGGTAATGAAACGAAACGAAAATTATGGTATAATTTCCAAAATAAGTTTAAACATACATAAATCTATATTTGTTATTCGATTTATGTTTTTGCATTAATCAAATACGATAGAAATAAAAATATACAAAGTAAATTTTGTTGTACATAAAAAATTTGTATTACAAATGTATCTACAACCCATTAGGTTTGAGGCTTGTATTTGGTTTTTCTTTAGTATCTGGATATTGTATAGAGGTGATAGTGTCTTATTTTTAGTACGTCACCTTCATGATCATTTCGTTACTTCAGTCATTCGTTCACACATTCCTTAAATTAATGACAAATGTGTTCAAACGAGAAAACATTTGTGACATTAATTTTGAAATAAATGTTTTTATAAAAAATCTTTTAGATATTTGAGGAAACATATTTTTTTAGGATACCGGAAGTTGTCTTTTGTTTTAATTAATTTTGTTGAAGTTTTTTTTTAACACGATTTTGTATTGTCGACCTTAAATTAAATGTTTTTTTGTATGTATACCTGACTTTACCTATTAAATTTTAAGTTGAGTAATTTTAGTCAAAGGTTTACAAGTTTACAGGTTTACAGTTTCCTTTTTTTTAAATATAATTTTGTTTAATAAAATATTTCTAAATGTTGGATAATTTCTTCGCATAGAATCTATTTGCGATTAAAGTTGGTCTTAGACGACATGTATTTAGCAGTGTGCTTGTCAAATTTTACACTGCAAAATGCATAAAAAAAAAGTTTCTGTAAATGTCAGCTAAAGTTTACAATATAAAAAATTCCAATTAAAGCGTGTTATATTTTGAGCTGAACCCCGATCTGACATCAACTGTTTTGCAAGTTATTTTTTTATTTTTTTTTTTTTTTATTATTTTGATTTGATAAATGGCGTTTTTTTTTCTAAAAAAAAAGTGTTGCATAAGTGTTACATGTGACTTGGCAATATTTTTAAATGCTCCCCTAATTTTTAAGAAGTGCTTCATATTTTACGTAACCAAAAGAACACAAATTTCGGCATTTAACAATAAAGTACAATTAGCGCAAGATAAATTCAATTTCAGGTGGTGGCAAGACTTCAACAATACAAAGCCAACAGAAACAACAGATGTTTTTTGAATTGCATTGATAGTGTTTACGGCTCGAAATTGCCACCACCTTGTACTGAATTCGCCTTGATCTAGTGCTGCACTCATGCCCCTTTATTTATAATGAATGTTGAACATGTAGCATTTTTTTTTTTTTTAGTTTTCAAGGGAACATCATCAGAAAAGAACGATTTACACTTTAAAAATAACACATGTTTTTCAGAAAAGAACATTAAAAAATGTAAAAGGTAGAATAAATGCAGAATTTTTTTTTTTAGATTTATACGAAAAGAACATTTTGCCCCGCCCACTTTTACGCCCACTTTTTTCGAATTACCTAAAATCAGAAAACGGCTCCATCGATTTGACAAATTTTTCTTTCAAATGTTCGTTTTAATCCATTTTAAGTTTTCATCGAAAGAAAATTTTGCCTCGCCCACTTTTTTCGATTTACATAAAATCAGAAAAGGCTCCATCGATTTGACTCAATTTTTCTTTCAGTTCGTATCTTTTTAACGGATTTTAAAAATCGAACGCAAACATTTTTCCTAATTTGGACAGGACAAAGTCTGTCGGGTCAGCTAGTTTCTTATAAAACCGTTATTTTTGATACTATTGAATTACATTTTTGTGACGTGGTGTATTTGTGTGAAATGTATTGGATTCTTTAAAAACCTCTATTTCGAAAAAAAATCGAGTTAGGGCCTTTCTATATGTCGCCAACAATGTACATACATATACATTTTGCAAAACAAACAACTAAACAAACGGATGTGTTCCTCAAAATACAGTGCCACAAAATTTTAAAATTTACAAAAAAAAATATAATCATTTTTAAAATTTAACTCAAAATCCCATTAATTTTATTGAAATTATCATTTAAAATTCTTCTAGTCAACGCACACAGTATAAATTTAAAATAAAACCCAATAAAATATTGAATTTATGATAAAAATCTACACTAAAGATTACGACAAACACATTAATCATTTATTAAAAAAAAAAAAAATTGCACAAATTGTATGCCAAACATCAATAAATCCAACCAACCAACTGAACAAATTTGAAAGAAAAATTCCAATCAAAATCTCAACATCGATTTCGGGCACACAGATTATTACAAGATGAAACATGTGTCTTTAGAATGTCATAAATTTTTATTTTTGCCAACAAAAAAAACTGCTGAAAGAATAAAACTACGAAAAAAGAAAACAAAAACAAATACATACCAATAAATATTGTCCATGGGATTTATTCAGTTGTCGTTGTTGTCGACGGCCATAAAATTTAAATTCCAAAATGAAATTAGAAAAAAATGTTAAGATTGACAAGAACAAACATAAACTAAAACAAGTAAGAAAGTATAGTCGGTTAACTCCGCCCGGATGATACCCTACACCACAGAATTTAGAGAAAAAGTTTTTAGAGTGGGACCCATGGGCAATAATGGTTTGCCGAAAAAAAACTATGTTATTAGGTTAAAATGCATATAAAAGTATTTGTGTCAAATAGTATAAAGATGTCTTCATCTATATGAGATTTTAGGATGGGGGTTTATATGGGACCTATGGCTAATTTTGGTCCTACCAGCATTTTGTCATGAGATAGTACTTAGTATAGGGTTAACCGATTAATTACTACCCGATTAACTGATCGGTTAATTTAAAATTGGCTATTTTCGATTAACGATTAAACCGGTTAATTTAAGTCGGTTAACCGATTAACCGATGTAACAAAATTTTTAATTTTTTTGTAGATCATAACATTTTTTTTTGTGTTTTTAATTATTTTTTTCATCTCATATACAAAAGTTATGTGATAAGAAAATATTTTTTCATACAATATATTTCCTACATTCTTAAAGTACAGTACAAAAAGAAACTTAGAAATTCGGAAATAAATTTTTTGCAAAATGTTCTGTTCTGAGCTTTGCTAGGATGAGTCATATGATGACCTAACAACAGAAGAGACTTTCGATAATAACGCAAACAACCTTGTAACAGAATCAGAGTAAACCATTAGAAGTGTTAAAAATTTTAAAAAAATTAAAGCAGGACTTTAATGGCATAATGGAAGATTTTTAGTTTTTCTATATCTGTGGCATTTTGACAAAACATCTTAAGTAGAGAAAAGATAGCAAAAAAGTTTTTAAAACAAACTCGGTGAAAAACTGATTTTATCAAATAAATAAATACACAGAAATTAAAGATTAATTTCGTTTGTAATACAAAATTTTAAAAACGTAAGCAAAAATATTTTTTGAATGAAAATTTGTACGATTAACAACATTTTTTCCAACTTTTTAAATTTGACTTAATATGTTTTGTCAAAATGCCACAGATATTATACGTTACATTCGATTTCTCCAACATCTACGATAAATGAAAGAGTGCTTTCCAAGTGAAGTTTAATCGAAACAAATGAAAAGAATCGCCTAAATCCATAACATGAAATAACTAAAAAATTATCTCACAGCATTAATTAAAAAATATGTATTACATTTTTATGAATTATTTTTTTGTTTGGTCGTTTGAGATCAAGAAATGTTATGTTTGTTTTGTTATTGTTGTTTTTTTTTTACTATAAACTCCAAATAATAAAAAATTTTGCATTTTTATTTAATGAAATTACTAAATTTATAAGAAAAACATTATTAATCGGTTAACCGATCAAAAACAAAATTAACCGATTATCAACCGATTAAACCCAAGCCTCGGTTAATCAATCGAGCGATTAACCGATTAAAGCAAAAGCCCGATTATATGAATACCCTAGTACTTAGCTATCGTAAAAATTATTGTCGCCGAATTTACAAGAAAATCACAGCATTAAAACCTATTTAGTTTTTAAATGAAAACGGTGGTCAAATATAAACCGATTGGAAACAAATTTGGTTAGATGATTTAGATTGAAGTAAAATAAATTTGGACCAAATTAAATTTAAATTCCTACATAATTAGATGGTTTATGGTCACAGGCCCTATTCCTGAGTATTCTAAAGGTGAGTCTCTGACCAATATTTTTATGCGTTACAAATATCAGCACAAACGTATAATACCCTCTCCACTATTGTAGTGTGGATATAAAAAAAAACAACAATGACAGAGAAAACGGCCTCTGATCTTTATGATGTTTCTTTCTTTTTAACTAGATTTAGTTTGTAAAAACATTTTTAATTTTTAATGCTTAAAAAGATGGGACTGGCGATAGGAAAGTTGAGGAGCAGGAAGCATATTTTAGAAAATTGGATTTATATTACCACCCACAACAACAACCCACTATGGAATGCATTTGTATATAAATCTACTACTTAAATGATCAACTCAAGTATTATAAACATAATTTATGAGTTTTTCCTTTTTTAATATTTTGTAGTTTTAGAAAGAGTCTTGAAGGAGTTAAATGTTTTAAAGTCTTTTTTTTTTTCTTTCTTTTTTTTTTTTTTGTAAAAAAGTAGTTTTTTAAAAAATTAGTTTTTTGGTACATTTATTACTTCATAATATGGACGAGGACTTTGCAATTTTTTGTAAAAATTGAGGCAGTTCTATTTGTACGTTCTTTTCTGTTGTTGAATCAGCTGTTTGGTTTCTGTTAAATTTAAAGTCTGTTGGCCATTTTCTCAATGTATCGACAAACGGCCTGTTACTTAATGTCGACATAAATTTTTTCAAAACTTGTCCGATAACGATTTCGGTTTTCTCAATATACTGACGAAAACATTGTTTTCAGCTGGTAACACCTCTCAAAATACATGTAAAAGTTGGGAGTCAGCTGATTGAATTTATCTGTACGGCAAATAAATAAATGGCAGATGAGTGCCGGTTTGCTTTGCGATCGTGTAAACTACCTTTTAGTGACAGTTTGTTGTGATATTTAAAAACAAAGTTTTTATCAAAGCTTTTTGTTTTAATTTAAGTTCAGAGTCAGAATGATACAAAATACATATGCAAATTTTTTTCCTCAATTTCAATATTATCTTGTACTTTTAAAACAACTGATTCCTTTGAAAGGAAAAGTAATTAAAAGATATTTGCTACATAAAAGAATTACACAGAACGGCAACTAAAAATAAAAACTTTTAAACTTTTTAAATGTATTTTTTTTAATTTTTTTTTTTTTTTTTTGTTATAAGACATTTTATTCAACGTGTGTCTTTCTTTTAAATTTAACTTTTTGTTAAGGGTCATTGTTTGGGAACTGATTATTTTGTGTTTAAAGGTTTCGTATAAGACAAATCAAAACGTTTGTATAATTATTTGAAATAAAATGTACTTTTTGAACAAATACACTGTTAGAAAAGAGATGCTTTTAAATAGGAGATTATTTTTTTTTTTTTTTGTAAAACAGGACGCTTTTTTAAAATCTTAAAATTTTTTTTAATAAAATGTTTCCTTTTTTTGTAAAAGGCCACGTTTTGGTAAAAATTATGTCCTTTTCTAAAAAGTCACTTTGATACATTTTTGCTTAAAAAGGTTATTTTTGAAAACAAAACAAAAATATATCCTGAAAAAAGGTACTTTCTAATAAAAAAAAAAATTTTTAATTTCTAATTTTGGCAATAAGTTATTTCTTTTAAAATAAAGTATGTTTTGAAGAATTTTCTGTAAAAAAAATTATTTTTTAAAAGAAGTAATTGTTGTAAATGCTTATTTTGTAAAAAAGTACTTTTTTGTAGAATTGTACTTTTTTGTTAAATGGTACTTTTTTGTAAAATGGTACTTTTTTGTAAAATGGTACTTTTTTGTAAAATGGTACTTTTTTGTAAAATGGTACTTTTTTGTAAAATGTTACTTTTTTGTAAAATGGTGCGTTTGTAAAATGGTACTTTTTGTAAAACGGAACTATTTTCGAATTTGATACCTTTTTGTAAAAATGTAATTTTTGTTCAAAAAAAGTACTATATACTTACGTAAAGCCCTAAAGATCAATTTTGTAAATTGAAAAACTTAAAATTGTTTAAAAAAATTTATATTTATAAAAATATGCGTTTTTATAAATAATGGCTGAGTTCTAAAACATTGGGAATTTTTACAAAGTGGCACAGGCGGTTGCTTTATAAAAATAAAGTCGTAAAAAATAACAAACATAAAACGAGTCAAACAAAACGAAAAACATGTAACGTTGTTGATATGTTCTGATTCAATTAAAGGGTTAGTTAGTTAGTTAATGCTTAAGATCACTTTTAGAAAAAAAATTTTTATATGAATAGATTTTTGTGGAATTTCTCAAAAAAGCAGTCCAATATTTTATCCATGGCAATGTATCAAAATCAAATTGCGACTTAAGTCGATGAGCGAACCCTACTATCCAGTCAAAGCCAAATTGTATTATCAAGTTCAACGATGCACAGTTTGAATATTAGGTATGCGTCCACAACTTTGTGCACTTTGTGACAGATAACGATAGCGGAGTTCAGTGTTTGGTGCAAATGGTCTAGCAAAATATGGCAGCTTTATATAACATCTAATGAAAATTTTAATATTTTATTGTTGGGTTTAACAAAAGAGCTTCGATATTTTGTATTTGCTCTTTCGCAAAAGCATTTGCACGAAGCACTTACCTTTGCCAATGTAAAATTCAACACGGTTGCATTGTTGAATGCATATAAAAAAGCGAGTTACTGGCAACTGACGTTTTGGAACTCATCATTTATTTTTTTTTTTTAATTTACTTTTTGAAACGTTACCAAAGGAAAACTCTTCTAAAGGACACTTAAAAAAAGCTTTTAAGAAAAAGTACTTTTTTTGTAAAATTTTTCAAATTAAGGCTCAGTTATCAGGGATTAACAGTAACGTTGCAAATCAGCTGTTTCATTTTGTTGTATGTAAAGCAATTAGAATGATAACAGTTAGCAGTTAGATGTTACGTACGTAAGATGTTACTGTTACTCCCGGCTAACTGAGCCTTTAGTTTCTGAAAAACTAGGTTTTTTTTTCTTCTCTGGACCCTGTATAGAAATATTTATATATGTATGTATGTTTCTTTTTCTATTTACTTTATGTATATATGTACGATTGTATGTCTGTACAATGTTTGTATTTGTATTCCATATTAATGTTGCTTTCTTAATGTCATGTCATTCATGCCCACTACGTCTCCTCTCATTTATAATCTTTCATCATCAATGGCTCATTAGTAGTCTTTATTAACAACCAAACATCGAACAAATGAACTCTGCAAAAATATTTCTTTTATTGCTGTTGTTGTTGTTTTTTAATACTGCTATTTTTATTTGTATCGTATAAAATTGTTGTTTTTGCTGATGTTTTTCCTCGTGTATTTATGTATAAAAAAGGAATCTGTTGATAGAAAAAACACTTGTTTATAAATTTCTTATGAATAAAGTTTTTTACCACTTCTTATTAAAAAAAACAATATACGACTGTATAGAATTATTAAAATATGTTGTACAATATAAAAAATCGCATGAATATTTATCAGTTCCAAGGACAGACTGATTAGAATTGATAGTTGGTTTTATTTAGTATTTATGTAGATGCATGTGTTTTTTGTTTTTTTTTTTAATGCATTTGGCGGGAATATAAACAACATAAAATATATGTATGTACATACAGTGCAAAAAAACTTAATAAGAAACAAGTAAAAGTACTATGTATATTCAGCTGTGTCGAGCCTCTGACACCCTTCACCGAGAGTTCAGAAGGGGGCTTTATATGGGATCTATAAATAATAAGCCAATCTTTATGAAAACTGACCTCACAGTGTTATAATTCGTTGCGCTCTTAGGCGTATTAATGTCTATTTCAAAACTAAATATAACCTATTTTAAACAAAATATCATTATTGATGTCAGTTTTAAGCGCAATTAAGAGATTTATAGGAGGGGATTTTATATTGAACCTATCGTAAATTATGGATCCACCATTATGAATTTCGCCAGAGTCATTTTTTTAATTATTTATTTAATCACCCTTATTCTATTTGGCGTCGTCAACAGAAAACAACTCCGTTTTTTATGTTTTGTTTCAATTTCGTATTCCCGTTGGCAATATTGCCATATTTCGATGACTGTTAACATATGTTTGGTATTTTCTAAGAAAAATTGGCGTTGCTGTTGCCTTAAATTGCCCTTGATTTTGTCGTCGGCATTTTTAGTGTTGTCTTGTGCTGCTTTGTGTCGTGTTTTACACATTTTATGTTATGGTTGTCTGCAATTTTGATTTCTATGGCGGTTTTGATATTTTTCTTCATTTGTGTTGTGTGTTGATATATTTTTTGTGGAAATAATTGAAAAAATTAAAATAACAACTAAGTGCCACTTCGAGAAGCAAGTGGAAGAGCTTGTTAAAAATCCATAGTCAGAGGATTATGCAGGGTCTCTTTTCCTAATAAATTAAATATCCCTTGCGATTAAAGTAGAAATGGTGGTCTGTTAACTAAATTTATAAGAAAAACATTATTAATCGGTTAACCGATCAAAAACAAAATTAACCGATTATCAACCGATTAAACCCAAGCCTCGGTTAATCAATCGAGCGATTAACCGATTAAAGCAAAAGCCCGATTATATGAATACCCTAGTACTTAGCTATCGTAAAAATTATTGTCGCCGAATTTACAAGAAAATCACAGCATTAAAACCTATTTAGTTTTTAAATGAAAACGGTGGTCAAATATAAACCGATTGGAAACAAATTTGGTTAGATGATTTAGATTGAAGTAAAATAAATTTGGACCAAATTAAATTTAAATTCCTACATAATTAGATGGTTTATGGTCACAGGCCCTATTCCTGAGTATTCTAAAGGTGAGTCTCTGACCAATATTTTTATGCGTTACAAATATCAGCACAAACGTATAATACCCTCTCCACTATTGTAGTGTGGATATAAAAAAAAACAACAATGACAGAGAAAACGGCCTCTGATCTTTATGATGTTTCTTTCTTTTTAACTAGATTTAGTTTGTAAAAACATTTTTAATTTTTAATGCTTAAAAAGATGGGACTGGCGATAGGAAAGTTGAGGAGCAGGAAGCATATTTTAGAAAATTGGATTTATATTACCACCCACAACAACAACCCACTATGGAATGCATTTGTATATAAATCTACTACTTAAATGATCAACTCAAGTATTATAAACATAATTTATGAGTTTTTCCTTTTTTAATATTTTGTAGTTTTAGAAAGAGTCTTGAAGGAGTTAAATGTTTTAAAGTCTTTTTTTTTTCTTTCTTTTTTTTTTTTTTGTAAAAAAGTAGTTTTTTAAAAAATTAGTTTTTTGGTACATTTATTACTTCATAATATGGACGAGGACTTTGCAATTTTTTGTAAAAATTGAGGCAGTTCTATTTGTACGTTCTTTTCTGTTGTTGAATCAGCTGTTTGGTTTCTGTTAAATTTAAAGTCTGTTGGCCATTTTCTCAATGTATCGACAAACGGCCTGTTACTTAATGTCGACATAAATTTTTTCAAAACTTGTCCGATAACGATTTCGGTTTTCTCAATATACTGACGAAAACATTGTTTTCAGCTGGTAACACCTCTCAAAATACATGTAAAAGTTGGGAGTCAGCTGATTGAATTTATCTGTACGGCAAATAAATAAATGGCAGATGAGTGCCGGTTTGCTTTGCGATCGTGTAAACTACCTTTTAGTGACAGTTTGTTGTGATATTTAAAAACAAAGTTTTTATCAAAGCTTTTTGTTTTAATTTAAGTTCAGAGTCAGAATGATACAAAATACATATGCAAATTTTTTTCCTCAATTTCAATATTATCTTGTACTTTTAAAACAACTGATTCCTTTGAAAGGAAAAGTAATTAAAAGATATTTGCTACATAAAAGAATTACACAGAACGGCAACTAAAAATAAAAACTTTTAAACTTTTTAAATGTATTTTTTTTAATTTTTTTTTTTTTTTTTTGTTATAAGACATTTTATTCAACGTGTGTCTTTCTTTTAAATTTAACTTTTTGTTAAGGGTCATTGTTTGGGAACTGATTATTTTGTGTTTAAAGGTTTCGTATAAGACAAATCAAAACGTTTGTATAATTATTTGAAATAAAATGTACTTTTTGAACAAATACACTGTTAGAAAAGAGATGCTTTTAAATAGGAGATTATTTTTTTTTTTTTTGTAAAACAGGACGCTTTTTTAAAATCTTAAAATTTTTTTTAATAAAATGTTTCCTTTTTTTGTAAAAGGCCACGTTTTGGTAAAAATTATGTCCTTTTCTAAAAAGTCACTTTGATACATTTTTGCTTAAAAAGGTTATTTTTGAAAACAAAACAAAAATATATCCTGAAAAAAGGTACTTTCTAATAAAAAAAAAAATTTTTAATTTCTAATTTTGGCAATAAGTTATTTCTTTTAAAATAAAGTATGTTTTGAAGAATTTTCTGTAAAAAAAATTATTTTTTAAAAGAAGTAATTGTTGTAAATGCTTATTTTGTAAAAAAGTACTTTTTTGTAGAATTGTACTTTTTTGTTAAATGGTACTTTTTTGTAAAATGGTACTTTTTTGTAAAATGGTACTTTTTTGTAAAATGTTACTTTTTTGTAAAATGGTGCGTTTGTAAAATGGTACTTTTTGTAAAACGGAACTATTTTCGAATTTGATACCTTTTTGTAAAAATGTAATTTTTGTTCAAAAAAAGTACTATATACTTACGGAAAGCCCTAAAGATCAATTTTGTAAATTGAAAAACTTAAAATTGTTTAAAAAAATTTATATTTATAAAAATATGCGTTTTTATAAATAATGGCTGAGTTCTAAAACATTGGGAATTTTTACAAAGTGGCACAGGCGGTTGCTTTATAAAAATAAAGTCGTAAAAAATAACAAACATAAAACGAGTCAAACAAAACGAAAAACATGTAACGTTGTTGATATGTTCTGATTCAATTAAAGGGTTAGTTAGTTAGTTAATGCTTAAGATCACTTTTAGAAAAAAAATTTTTATATGAATAGATTTTTGTGGAATTTCTCAAAAAAGCAGTCCAATATTTTATCCATGGCAATGTATCAAAATCAAATTGCGACTTAAGTCGATGAGCGAACCCTACTATCCAGTCAAAGCCAAATTGTATTATCAAGTTCAACGATGCACAGTTTGAATATTAGGTATGCGTCCACAACTTTGTGCACTTTGTGACAGATAACGATAGCGGAGTTCAGTGTTTGGTGCAAATGGTCTAGCAAAATATGGCAGCTTTATATAACATCTAATGAAAATTTTAATATTTTATTGTTGGGTTTAACAAAAGAGCTTCGATATTTTGTATTTGCTCTTTCGCAAAAGCATTTGCACGAAGCACTTACCTTTGCCAATGTAAAATTCAACACGGTTGCATTGTTGAATGCATATAAAAAAGCGAGTTACTGGCAACTGACGTTTTGGAACTCATCATTTATTTTTTTTTTTTAATTTACTTTTTGAAACGTTACCAAAGGAAAACTCTTCTAAAGGACACTTAAAAAAAGCTTTTAAGAAAAAGTACTTTTTTTGTAAAATTTTTCAAATTAAGGCTCAGTTATCAGGGATTAACAGTAACGTTGCAAATCAGCTGTTTCATTTTGTTGTATGTAAAGCAATTAGAATGATAACAGTTAGCAGTTAGATGTTACGTACGTAAGATGTTACTGTTACTCCCGGCTAACTGAGCCTTTAGTTTCTGAAAAACTAGGTTTTTTTTTCTTCTCTGGACCCTGTATAGAAATATTTATATATGTATGTATGTTTCTTTTTCTATTTACTTTATGTATATATGTACGATTGTATGTCTGTACAATGTTTGTATTTGTATTCCATATTAATGTTGTTTTCTTAATGTCATGTCATTCATGCCCACTACGTCTCCTCTCATTTATAATCTTTCATCATCAATGGCTCATTAGTAGTCTTTATTAACAACCAAACATCGAACAAATGAACTCTGCAAAAATATTTCTTTTATTGCTGTTGTTGTTGTTTTTTAATACTGCTATTTTTATTTGTATCGTATAAAATTGTTGTTTTTGCTGATGTTTTTCCTCGTGTATTTATGTATAAAAAAGGAATCTGTTGATAGAAAAAACACTTGTTTATAAATTTCTTATGAATAAAGTTTTTTACCACTTCTTATTAAAAAAAACAATATACGACTGTATAGAATTATTAAAATATGTTGTACAATATAAAAAATCGCATGAATATTTATCAGTTCCAAGGACAGACTGATTAGAATTGATAGTTGGTTTTATTTAGTATTTATGTAGATGCATGTGTTTTTTGTTTTTTTTTTTAATGCATTTGGCGGGAATATAAACAACATAAAATATATGTATGTACATACAGTGCAAAAAAACTTAATAAGAAACAAGTAAAAGTACTATGTATATTCAGCTGTGTCGAGCCTCTGACACCCTTCACCGAGAGTTCAGAAGGGGGCTTTATATGGGATCTATAAATAATAAGCCAATCTTTATGAAAACTGACCTCACAGTGTTATAATTCGTTGCGCTCTTAGGCGTATTAATGTCTATTTCAAAACTAAATATAACCTATTTTAAACAAAATATCATTATTGATGTCAGTTTTAAGCGCAATTAAGAGATTTATAGGAGGGGATTTTATATTGAACCTATCGTAAATTATGGATCCACCATTATGAATTTCGCCAGAGTCATTTTTTTAATTATTTATTTAATCACCCTTATTCTATTTGGCGTCGTCAACAGAAAACAACTCCGTTTTTTATGTTTTGTTTCAATTTCGTATTCCCGTTGGCAATATTGCCATATTTCGATGACTGTTAACATATGTTTGGTATTTTCTAAGAAAAATTGGCGTTGCTGTTGCCTTAAATTGCCCTTGATTTTGTCGTCGGCATTTTTAGTGTTGTCTTGTGCTGCTTTGTGTCGTGTTTTACACATTTTATGTTATGGTTGTCTGCAATTTTGATTTCTATGGCGGTTTTGATATTTTTCTTCATTTGTGTTGTGTGTTGATATATTTTTTGTGGAAATAATTGAAAAAATTAAAATAACAACTAAGTGCCACTTCGAGAAGCAAGTGGAAGAGCTTGTTAAAAATCCATAGTCAGAGGATTATGCAGGGTCTCTTTTCCTAATAAATTAAATATCCCTTGCGATTAAAGTAGAAATGGTGGTCTGTTTTTTTTTTTTTTTTTTTTTTTGTTTTGGAGCTAAAATTTTGATGTGGGTTCCGTCCACACAGCCAGTTACACCTGGAAATGTTGCTTTTCAAAGAAATGAAACTTTAATTTATCCATTGTGGACAAAGTTCTCTCTTCATGACTTCCAGAGTCTCAGACAAAATTTTTAAACTAGTGGCTGGGACAGTCAAAAGTTGAAATAATTTCCAACGCTGAGCTGGTACGATCCCTGGGCCAAAAAACGCAATGTTGCTGCAAATATATTGTGTTTGGAACAAACGTTCCCTTTTTTAAATGAGGCTCTATTATGTACATATTTTCAACACATGTTTAAAAGAAAGTTTATATAGCTGAAAAAAAACTTTCAAATCTTAAAAAGGTTTAAAAAAAAAATCCATTAGGCACTTGGGAAAATTTAATATAATAAAAAAAATTTTCATTTAAACATTATTTTTTTACAAACAAATTTTTATTTAACTTAAAATTTTGCACAAACAGTACAGAATTCCTTTCGTATAAAAAAACAGTAAACAAAATGAATGAGCTGATTTTAATATTAGAGATGTGTGCTGTATTTTATTAACGTTATCGATAAATAGTCAACGGCGTCATAATACTCTTACAAAATACCAATTTAACATAGAATTGATGTTGTCTTTGATAAGAATTGCTGTTGCCTTAAAATTGCTGTTGTTATTGCCGACGCCAAATAGAATAAGGGTGAATATTTACCCCTATTTTGAAAGTCGACGTCGACGACACCTGAACAGTGATTGTATTTTCTGAGTCGTTATTGACAATAATCGATTACTATTGACAGTCAATTGATATTTTCTAAGGCTCTTTTCAGTCGACATCGAGTCGAATTGCCCCTGTTTCAGTCGACAGGAAATTTTGCGACGACTCAAATGAAAGTTAATGAAATGTAACATATTTATTAAATACGTTTAAAATAAAAAACGCAAATTTAAAATTAGTTATGGGTACGAATTTTATTAGTAAATTTAGGCGGCATGAAATAACCCCCCAAAATATAACCCCCAAAAAAATAATGAAATAACCCCCCAAAAGTTTGTACAGAGAACAACAAAAACGTTTTTTGGGGGGTTATTTCATTTTGTTTGGGGTGTTTTTTCATTTTTTTAATTGGGGGATTATTTCATATGAAATTGGTATATAAGCCCCCAAAAATTAGGAAATTATTTCATTTATGTTTTGGGCGTCAATTCATTTCGTTGGGGGCTAATTTCGTTTTCAAAATTGGGGCTTTATTGCATATGAAATAAAGCCCCACGTTTTGGGGAGTTATTTCATTATTTTTTTGGGGGGTTATTATTTTATGCCACCGTAAATTTAACGCGAAAATTGTGAAAATTTGGAAAAGTTTGCTAAAATAGCGAACATTTGCGAAAGTTTTTAATTAAAGATTAAAATTGCAAAATTGGAAACAAACTCTAAAGTTTATTTGAAATCGCTAAATCGGTTAAAAAAAATATGTCGGAAAACAGCATAAATAGCGTTAAAAAGTGAGCTATAATGATGAAGAACAAAAAAAATTTGGAGATGGGATTTTTTTTTTTTTGACAAATTTTAGATAATTAGTCGACTTCGACACAACATTCCTACAAAATACCAAATTAACGTCGAAGTGATGTAGTCATCGACTTGATGTGACAACCATTTAAATGGTGATTATGATTTGTTTTTCTTCAATTGCTTTATTGTGTTATTTCTAGCCATTTAAAGCTTAATAAGACCAAATTAAGCCACCATATATTTAATATAAATTATTTCCCAAAGTGGGCTTTATACGGGGCCTAAGGCAAGTTATGGACCGATCATCACGAAATTTGACAGTATTATTTCCCATGTATCTTATGAAAGTATGACAGGGCAAACTTTGCGTGCGAAAGTGTTTTTCGTGAATGGGCTTTATTTTGGCAGAGAGCAGAAGGCTAGCATAGTTATATCCAATCTTATGAAAGTATGGCAGGACAAATTTTACGACAATAGCATGTGTTTAAGCGTACTTAAGCGTGTTCCGAGAGAGGACTTAATATGGGCTCTCTAATAAACTATGAACCGATTTAGTAGTGTAATTTCTAGTCATATAAAATGAATTCGTGAGAAATTTAATGAGATTCGGTGCTTTCTGTCACCAATTTACGTTAGTTTTTGTAACAAAAAAATAAATAAATAAATCTTTTTCTTCTGCACCGATTGGGATGGATTTCAATCTCAAACTGCTTAAAAGAACTAAAAACAATTTGACATTAAAATTGTTCTTTTTTGTTGAGACTTTTGAAAATGAGCGTATTTAATTAGTAGTGTTCTAAAAATCGTGCGTTTTACTTGCGATCTGCCATAATTTGTTTCCCTTGAGCATACTTTTGCAATTTGAAGTCGCCAAACTGCTTGCGATTGCAATTTATAGAAAATCTTTTATGCGATTTCAAGCCATAATGGCAAATGTTAAGCGTTTTGCGATTGCCAGAAGAAGCCCGATATACTTTATGGGGTCTTAGATGAATATTACAAAAGTTTCACATGGAATGACAAACTTAGTATACCCTCATTCACAACTAGTGGTAGAGGGTATAACAAACATCATTAATACAAAAATATGAGAGTAAAGGAATAAAAAAAACTTCATACATGTTTGTGGGAGTAAGTTTTTTTTTAGTAATTTTATTTTGTATGCAGAAAACGCATGGAGCCATACATACATACATATGTATGTAAATTTATTAATGTTTTCATACAGTAGCACCCATCTCATCCCAGAAACAACTAAAACAAAAAATATTTACAAAAAAGAATTTATTAAACTCTTCGGTAATATACATACATACGTACGTACGTACTATATTTGTTTGTAATCGTATACTTATTGTATCGTGTACGTGTTGCCCAATATTTCAGAGAATTATGCCGACTGAATTGTTTGTTGTTCTTATCCCTACACCACAGGTGGAAATGGTGTACATATTTAAGTTCTCATTCCGTTTATAATTTCTACAAAATTGATCTTAGACCCCATAGAGTACATACATATGTATGTATCTATATAAATATATTATGGATTTTTATTAGTAGTGGAGTTGATTAAGCGATGTTCGTCTGTCCCTGTGTTGATTGAAATGGGTTTTCCGAAGACCCCAGATATTCCCCCTTATTGTGGTTGGCGTATTTAAAATACGCCAAACACAATAAGGGTGATTATGTGGAATAGGTTTTTATAAATTAGTATCTCGTATAGTCCAGAAAAGCTTGCTATTGAAACTAAGCCAGATTGGGAAACTAATGGCTGATATCAGCCCCTTTGCGCGAAATTATCGTATGTTACAAAAACCAAATTTTACAGGACAGCAATTTTTCTACTTTTCTCTGCCTTCGCCTGCAATATTAAAATGAAAATATACATTCAATTTTTGGAGCAACGAAGTGAAATTCGCCTTCAATATTTTGTCAGGTGGCGTCTCTTTGAATGTAGAACAAGATTGCATCAAAAACTCAATTTCAAAAAAATTGCCATATACAATAATTTCGCGCAAAGGGGTCGATATATTAGGAGAAAATAGTTCGATTTTTACCCAAAAATCCCTAATTTTTACCCATAAATATTTAAATTTTGAAGTTTTCTAATAATAACCTTAAATAAGCTTCGAAGAATACTGATAGCCTATCTTACCGAAATAATACCCAGCAGGAAATAAGGAATTGTTTACATAAATAACTAAAACAGGAATGTAGTATTTTCAAAAGAATAATAATGTATTCATTGGGATTGAGAAGGTTATTTTATCTGACACAATAATTAAGCATTGATTACCAGGAATATACCCAGTAAAAACTTCGCCTACAAAATAATGTGTTGAGTAATCAGAAAAACATGAAGGCACTATTTACAATTCTACTGAAAGAACCAATGAATTTTACAAGGGATGTCCCAAAATGAACGCATTTTAAAGTAAGTCATTATTTTTTTGCTTAAATACATCCAGAAAAAAGTAGTTATAGAAGTTGTTATAGCTGTAGTTATAGAAGAAAGGTACTAAATACTGAGTTAAAGAAGCTATTCATTTTGAAAAAGTAAGCGAAGAACATGTTCTCTGTTAAGAGTAATGAATTCTGGAATCAAATATTGCTTAAGATATGTATTACATCTTTGATTCCTACTGAGTAGTTTTGGCACTATTTTGCCAAATGAGCTTTCATTCTAAAAATTTAAAACCACAAGAAATTGACTTTTCATCATATATATGATATATGTATGATGTGATATATGATTCGACAGAGACGAATATAACACTCATAATTGTTACCATATTACTTCATTTTGAGTTGTCATTTTAGTTGTTTAAGGGTTTTTTGACATACCCAGTAAAAACTTCGCTTACTTTTTCAAAATTAATAGCTTCTCTCACTCATTATTTAGTAGCTTTTTTCTATTACTTCTTCTATGACAACTTCTATAACTACTTATTTCTGGATGAATGTAGGTTAAAAAAAAATTACTTGCTTTTGAATGCGTTCATTTTGGGACATCCCATGCAAAATTCATTGGTTCTTTCAGTAGAATTGTAAATAGTGCTCTTATGTTTTTCTGATTACTCAACGCATTATTTTGTAGGCGAAGTTTTTACTGGGTAGTGTAACATAGTGTAGTTTTAATGTAACAAGTAATTGAAAAACAATATATAAACATTTAAATGGTTTTTTCTCCATTATAATTTTCAATTTAAATACAACTTTATAATTAACTAGCATTTAACCCGCAACTTTTTTGGCGTTTGCCTTTCTTTTGTGGACAAATAAATACGCCAAAGATTTTTCTTGCCTGGCGTATGAGTATTTACGAACTTGTGTAACTCCGAATAAAATAAGCAATCGCAGACAATATTTTCGCGTTTTTAAAAAAAGAGAGATTCTCGGAGGGACTGTTCAACGATTCAATCAAGTATCCGACTTGCCATTAAAATGGTGTGGCGTGTAAGTGGCGCCTCTAAATAACCACTTTCATAATTCATGCATGTCTGGATACTCAACCGGCAGCCGCAATACCAGAATCGGATGCGATTGGCTAATCTCCAATGAATCTTAAATTTAACTGATTACCGAAACTACATCAGATGAAAATTAAAATGATCCCCAACTGATGAAGACTTTTAGCTATAAAACATTGGCACGATTTGGAACATGGAACAAAAGAACATTTCTGGAACTTAAAAGACTGGCACAAATATCTTGAGGGTTTGGAAAATGCGAACTTATTTTTCTAGGCCCATGCGGGACAAGGAGGACTGACAGCGGGATGACTTCGACACCGATGGTACTACGTTCATCTATTCTGGCAAACCCAATGGTGTTCGCAGATCTATCGGAGTAGTTTTTTTATTATCTTTTTTATTATAATGTGTAAACCCCATTCGGATGGATTCATCTCTATTCGTGTTCGCACCCTTGCACGCAATATCGATTATTTTCAGTGCTATGCACACACGGAATTGGAAAAAGATGAGTTTTATAGTCAACTGGAAAAAAATATAAAAGAAGTCCCTAGTGGCGACATTCTAGTGCCAATGAGCGACTTTAATGCACAATTGGGTCCCTCTAACGCAAACTTGGAACGAGTAATAGCCACTCAGGGAATGGGGCGTATAAGCGTGAATGGTTTACTTTTAACTGTTTGTGGCCCTTAGTTCCACAGCGGAACTATAGGAAGGGAAAAGTTTATGTTTCTTGGCTTAAACAAAAAATTACCAACATTTTTCAGGTTCTCAAGACCTTGCACCCATAATTTTATGCTGCTAAGTTTAATACATGGTGTCTGGAAGCATAGAAGATTCAAAAAATAGAAAAATAGAAAATCCAAAAAGTACCACATATAGAACGAAGAAGTAAAATAAATTCAATTTCAAAGATTTTAATATTGTAATGAGTAGCCTATAATTTAGTACGTATGTTTATGTCAATTCATTGAGAAAAATGTTTTTTAAAAAAAGTACCAAAAAGAAATATAGAATTTCGAAAAATTATCGAATTCATATTTGTACTTTTTAGTTTAGTTACAAATGTGATATAATTTTTATTTTAATGTTATGTAATCGGTTAAAAAAAATAAATGAAAACGTTTCAAAACACAGGTTTACTCCCATTCGAATTCCCATTTTTAGTGAATCGATTGGCGAAAGAGCAATCTCCGTTCCAAATTTCAACTTTTTAGCTTAAGGCTTTTAGGCTGTGCGATGATGAATCAGTCAGTCAGTATCGTTACAATTATATACATACATATATATGTATATATATATAATAAGGAATATGTAATAGAAAAATAAAATAATTTAAAAAAAATAGTACACACAACTTTCTTTCAAAAATCCTTTGTATAAATCTTGATTTACGTTTTTTTTTATCCCTTAATTTTTTCCTTTCTTTTGAGACTGAAAAACCTCATTTTATTGCACTAAAAACGTATTTGCCTGAACGTTTGGAATTTCAAATAATTCCATGTTTTCTTTCTTTTTTTGTTCAAAATGTATAAAACGTGATCTTTGTAAAGTTAAGAAGGCTCTTTTAATTTTTTTTTTTAATTCGTAATTTGTTCTCAATGGACAAAATAAATCGTAATCATGATCGTAACTAAAAGAGTGCCACTGTAAACACTCACATACTAAATACTTTGTATTGGCTGTATTACATTGCATTATGCTTAAGGAATATTAAATTATATTAAAGAAACCAAAATAAAAGGGATTTCATAACTTACCTTGATCTAATCTACGTTCCATTCGTCGCCATTGTCGCATGTGATGTACAAGAATACAAGCGGCTACAATGAAAAATAAAAGACAAGCCAAAACAGCCAAGAAAAGAGCAGCCGTTTGCCAATCCATTGGATCGGCCTCATCCTGTAGCTGTTGCAACTGTTCGGCGGTCAACTGGTGGTGGTCTAAGCCGTAATCTAACCCATCAAACTTTCGTCGCTGTTAACAAAAAAAGGATAGAGGATAAAAATGAAGTCGAATGTTTACAAAAAAATGCTAAAAATGTATTTAAATTTGGAAGTTTTATTAGGGAGACTTACAGTTAAGGTAACAGTTAAAAAACATTCAAAAAAATTGTTTACAACAATGTACCCAGTACTACAACTTAACTTGGACTGAACTAGAACTAAACTAACCCTGAGCTAGACATAAACTAGAATTTAACTAGAACTGAACTTTACTGGAACTGAACTAGAATTGAAGTTAAACAGAACTAGAACTGAACTAGAACTGAACTAGAGCTGAACTAGAACTAAACTAGAACTGAACTTAAACTGAACTAGAACTGAACTATAACTGATCTAGAACTGAACTTGAACCGAACTAAAACAGAACTAGAACTAAACTAGAACTGAACTAGAACTAGAACTGAACTTGAACAGAACTTGAACTGAACTTGAACTGAACTTGAACTGAACTTGAACTGAACTTGAACTGAACTTGAACTGAACTTGAACTGAACTTGAACTGAACTTGAACTGAACTTGAACTGAACTTGAACTGAACTTGAACTGAACTTGAACTGAACTTGAACTGAACTTGAACTGAACTTGAACTGAACTTGGACTGAACTGAACTTGAACTGAACTTGAACTGAACTTGAACTGAACTTGAACTGAACTTGAACTGAACTATAACTGAACTAGAACTGATCTAGAACTGAACTGAACAAGAACTGAACTAGAACTGAACTAGAACTAAACTAGAACTGAACTAGAACTGAACTAGAACAGAACTAAAACTGAACTAGAACTGATCTATAACTGAACTGAACAAGAACTAAACTTGAACTAACCTAGAACTGAACTAGATCTGAGCTAGAACTGAACTACATCAGAACTGAACTATATCAAAACTGAACTAGAACTGAACTAGAACTGAGCTAGAACTGAACTAGATCTGATCAAGAACTGAACTTGAATTGAACTAAAACTGTGCTAGAACTGAACTAGATCTGAACTAGAATTTTAATTGAAATAGAACTCAACTAACACTCAACTTAAACTTATATAAAAATGTATTAAAATCTGAACAAAATTTTTAATATAACAAGATCCATTATTTTACTTGTTTTCCACTCACCTCCTTCCAATTGGGCTCCGTCTTTGACAGAACGACCCAATCAATTTTTAAATCATATATTGAGCCACATACAGTGTCCCGATGCATTTGACATGGCCTTAATGGTATCATATCGCCTTGGCACATAGTGCAAGGTATACATTTATCCTTGTAGGGATCCCACCAGCTTTGCGATTCGCACAGTGAGGCAGAACATAAGGAACATGTCGTTGTTAATATTAAAAGTGTAACACAAGCCGCCGTTGAGGGTCTTAGACCGCCCCACCACCATGACCACCTCGTTGTACCGGTCATCGGGCCCAAAGGCATATTTGTTGCAACGCTGGTATAGTGTTTGTAATCTGAATTCTTATCATTATTATTGCTAATTTTATTACAACTAAATTTGTAACTGGTAGACACATGCTGTTGTTCCTCCCTTTCTTTCGTTTTTACCTCTCCGTCCTCCTGAGTAATGTCGACTGTATTGGGTTCTAGTCTACTTCTAGCCGAACTAGCACTGTACAATGTGCAATCATTTGTGCTCCTCGTCGTCACTGTCGTTATTAACTTAAATTGTATTCGGCTGTTGGTGGAAGAATCGTGAGGTGTTGTTTTAAGATTTGTTAAATGCGCGGGTGTGTTGTTGCTGTTCATCGTATGGTTGCTGTTGTTGGTATTTTGTTGTTAGATGTCGTCGTTAAATTTCGTTTCGGCATTAACTGTAATAAAAACAATAAAAAAATTAGTTTTTTCCCACGTTATGTAGTTATTTGAAATATTTTTTTTTTTTTTTTTTGTAATTTTTATTTTTCTATTTACAATTAGAATTTTGTTCATGTATGAACTCCCATTTCTTTAATGGTTTCTATCTAGTAAGTTGGATAAAAAATGTTTTTCTCTGTAAATGGGTGCCTGCATTTTAAAACTAAATTTAATTTCCATGTGTGCACTTGGACTCCATAAATAATGTGAAACCCTTTAACTGTACATTTTTAATAAATAAATGGTATTTTTATGCAAAACTGCCGCCTGCATTTGATTTGAAAAGTTGGAGTTGTGAGTGAAGTTTTTCCACACTTAAATTTTTTTTTAGTTCCCATCTACTGGTAGATGGTTTGTGTGAAAATAAATATTTAATGTTTTGAAAAAAAAAGTTGTGCAAATATAATGACGGTTTAGCCTTGAGAGGAAATTTGCATTTATTTAACATTTATTTCATTCCCTACCTCCTATGGCCAATAAAAAAGTTATTTAAAAATACTATATGGAAAATATTAAATAAAAATAGTTGAAATTGGAATTACTTCCGTTTAATAGTTGAAAAATGTATTAAATCTGTAAATTTATGCTTTTGAAAAATCATCATTATAAATATCAAAAAATAGGTAAGTCAAGTTTTATTATAGTTTAAATCTAGTTTTGTTTAAGTTCAGTTCAAATCACGTTCAGTTCTAGTTCAATTCTTGTTCTGTTCAGTTCTATTTTTTTTTTTTTTTTTATTAATTTCTTTAGCTTATCCCGCGAAGCTCTACGCTTGTCTACAGGAACGAAACCAAAGTCTCTGGTGGCAATCGAACCAGCAACCCCGGCGCTTTTAGACTAGCTGACTACCTGAGATCATCTTTAGTTTAGTTCTTGTTTAGTTCAAGTTATCTTCTATTTTTGGTTAGGTTAGGTTCTTTTGGCAGCCGTAATCAAGCACAGCTGCCCATTAATTAGTTTCCGTTGTGTTGCCATGTTACACCATCTCCCAAAGGTTCTATGTTAACTGGCTGCTAATGTTCTCACTCAGCCACCCGGTTGATTCAATAAGAGAGACAAGTTTTGTCCCTAAGGGTTCTTCGACCAAACAGTTTAAGTTTTAAATCTCCTAACGCCGGACAATGACAGAGAAGATGGTTCGTTGACTTTTCCTCCTTCTCGCCACCGCAACTTCTACATAAGTCATTGTAAGGGAACCCTTTGGGCTTGCCTCCAAAGAGGACAGTGGCCGGTTTTAAACGCAATTATGTTTCTGTGGTGATGTCCGGACAGCTGTAATGCTCGCCGATTCTTTTTTTCAGCTATGATGAGATAGATTTTCCTGGTTTCCCACAGGTAGTTTTATCAAACTATCTCTGGCTGGCAATAAGATGAAACTTTAGCGCAAAAAGTCGCTTACACTTTGCGAGAAAAGGGCATAATAAACCTCACAAATGGCTTGGCAAACATATCAAAATTTTACGCTTGTACAAACATTTTGTGTTGTTAATTGGGGTGTTTGCTGTTTGGACAAACATTTGAAGCAATGTTTGCAGAAATATTAAAAATTTTTGATATTTGGCAGACATGTTGGATATTTGTCAAACTTTTTGTGGCGTCTAATGCTAAATGTATTCAATTCAATTAATTTTTAATCTTAAATCAATTTTTGCCACAAAACAGCAGGTTATTTAAATCACTTTTTACTTTCAATTTTTTGCCTTTATTTTATAATTTCTTCTCCGTTTTAAGCAAAAAGCAACAAAATTTCCGCAGCACTATTGGCGTCTGCATTCATTGAAAACAAAACAAAAAAGAAAATAAATGTGTGTACGGACAATATTTGTGTTGTTTATTGGCAAACACCAAACGGAAACAATGTGTGTGTTTGCCAAGCATTTTGTGTGGTTTATTATGCCCTTAAAACACCATATAATAGAACCATATCGATTTAAGGTGGTGCCTGCATACGCCAACGAATCCGGCAAGCAGTTTTCATGTATGCGCCTGCATCAGAGGATCCACTTAAGGGTAACTACTGAATGTCTCGCTATCTCCTCCAGAGACACCCGGCATTCTTGGACAAGTCTCGATAAGATAAACACATTCTCCTTATGGCCGCCTTGCTATCGGTAATAATGTAAATATCCCTGACAGATATTTTACCATACCGGATGTGTCTCGCGGCTGTTAAGACGGCCATTTTCTCGGACTGAATGACACTGCAGTGGTCCGGCAGCCTTATATGAATACTCCAGTTTAGCTGCTCGGAGTATATGCTAGAACCGACACCATACAGTATTTTAGAACCCGTCAGTGAATATTAGAATCGCTTCCGCAAGAATTTGTAGGTCATCATAATGAACCGAGTTATCCGAAACGCTTTTGTGGTGAAGAAAAACGAAAACGCAAGAATTTGGAAGTTGTTTTCAATACACTTCAATACAAATCTAATTTTTATAATTATACCCACACCACAATAGTGGAGAGAGTATTATGCATTTGTGCTGATGTGTGTCACGCCTTAAAATATTGGTCCTAGACCCACTTTAAAGTATACCGATCGTCTTAGAATCACTTTCTGAGTCGAACTAACGATGTCAGTCCGGCTGGCTGACAGCTGGCTGGCTGTCCATGTAACCTTGTGCGCAAAGTCGCAATTTTGTAGATAATTTGATGATATTTGGGTCATAGGTTTTTATTGGCACAAGGACCAAGCCTATTGAAAATGGGCCGAATCGTAGGACCTCGAGGGAAGATAGGGGGAAATTTCTTCCTCTCAGAAACTATCAAACCGATTTCAATCAAATTTAAAACATAGATAGAACCATATCTATATGGACACAAAATGTATGCATTTTTAAAAAAATAGGACCACGAGGGGAGATAGGGGCAATTTCTGCCTCTCAAACCGATTTTAATGAAATTTAAAACATAGATAGATCCATATCTATATGGACACATTAGCTTTACAGTTTTTCAAAAATAGGACCCAACGGGAGGTAGGGGGCAATTTCTGCCTCTCACAAACTTTCAAACCGATTTTCATGAAGTTTATAAACTTAGATAAATCTATATTTATATGGGCACATAAGCATGATGTGTTTTTAAATACTGTGGTGTAGGGTATCATATGGTCGGGCTTGACCGACTATACTTTCTTACTTGTTTTTGTTATAAAACTCTGTTGACTAGAGAAATATTTGCATAAAATTTTCATAAAATTCTTTTTTAACAGAAATCTTATTAAAAAACGACGTTTATAATATTTGCGTTTTCGGTTTCCAGCACACCCCTGATAATTAACGTCTACGTGCCAATTTATTTGTTTTTTTTTTTAGTTTAAAATTCAGTCTATTTTTATTCAAATATCTTTAAAAAACTTATTTAAATTATTTGTTGTTTAAATAAAAAAAGTACTGTTTTATGTCCTGTACTTAAAGAATGCCAATGCATATTGAAAAAAATTATTTTTAGATCCCACTTCGATTTCAGGGCCCTCTTTCCCAAAACTTCAAGTTGCAAATCTACAAGTAAAATACGTTAAAAATTTTTTTGTAATTTGTAGTATTGAGAAACAGGGCCCAGATCAGATCAAAAATATTTGAAATTTATTTTATTTTTTCAAATGCTTAATTCTTCTTGCAAAACGTTTTTGATTTTTTTGAATTATTCATATATTTTTAAATATCCGGACCGTCTATTCAGGCCCCATATTGTTACTACTGGCTGCTGTGGAATATTATCAAATTGGCTTCTAATTTCCTCTGCAACGCGGTATAACCCATTTGCCAAGCAAGTATCTTGTAACAGTTTTGGATAAATTTTTTAAACCCATTTGAAGCCTTAACCATGTAAGTTGCTGCATCGATTTAAAATAGAAGAATCTTTTGTAGAAATCTTGAAAATCTTGTGTTTTAAGCAAAGCTCCTAGAGAATTTATATTTTGATTTTAAAATTGTTTTTGGAAGGTTTTTCGTTGTGTATTAAAAAAATGTTTTAAGAACTTTTTTAAATAATATCGAAATTAAAGAAAACATCACTTAAAAATGTCAAAATATGCATTTAAAACCTAAATATGCAAAAATATGAATTTTCGATGCTATGTGAACGCAAATTTAGTAATTCGGAAATATAATTAGTCGCATCGTTTTTAGACAATCGACAAAAAACATGCATTTGCTTGGAAATCGCACCCCTAGTTATAACTAATAAGATAAATATAACGAATTTCACTTGACTTCAGTTGCTTTTTGGTCAATTGCACTGTGCTCCCATCGGAAGCTATTTGTTTGTAACAAGCGGGGCACCCTTATAGTAATCCCAATTTGAGCAAGCTGAGTGGTGCAACCCGTTTTTATTTTAGGTTAACTCTTGTTTTAAAATAATTAGGGTTGACAATAATGGATAAAAGTATTCAAAAAAACCCGAATTTTTTAACTTATCTAACATTTATTAATTATACAGGTTGACATTAAAAAAGTTTTATTAATTATTCCAACTGATTCTCACTTTTGTTTGGCATTCTTAAGCCCAAGGCGAATTAACACCAGATGACCTTAGCTTGCTGCGGAAACAACAGCTGATAACTAACCATATGTTGAAATGTTATTCCGTTCTGACGGTTCTGGGGAAGCTTTCATAAATTATATAATTTTCACTTATAATTTTAAAATCTAACACGTTTTCAAATTTTTATATTTCAAAACACGCTATTTATATACACTATACTAAAAACAAATGAAATGTGACAACTATATTTTTGACACACAGCTAATTTGTTTACTACAGTATTGTATAATTTTGACACAACATTAAAGTATTTTACATTTTCAAAATAAGACCACATTGTATGAATTCACCTGGCTTAAGCCCAGTATGAAAGCAGTTACATTTGTGTATTTCGCTGTATAAAATAATAATAGATATCTTATTAATACGATTTCCGTATGAAGTTCTAAATTCCCAATTTTTCATATTTGATAAATACACAGAAATTTATTGTTGAGGGAAAGCTAGCTTCTATGCGCATTTCACTGGTTGCTAAGGCCAGCTCATCAGGAAACTTTTTCCAAAGATTTTAGAAAAGCCAAAATATTAAACAAATACTGGGTGATTTTTTAGCTATTATCTTTTTGGCAACACTGGTTTAAACAGCTGACGCACGTTTCGTGTTTTGTTTCACTGTCAAACATCTTCAGTTTGGTCTATAATATTTAACCATGAATCGTCTTACAAACGAACAACGCTTGCAAATTATTGAATTTTATTATCAAAATGCGTGCTCTGTTAAGAAAGTTCGTCGCGCGCTTCTTGTGTTCAGCGACGAAGCTCATTTTTGGCTCAATGGGTACGTTAATAAGCAGAATTGTCGATTTTAGACTGATGATCAGCCAAAAGCATTGCAAGAGCTACCAATGCATCCAGAAAAAGTCAAAGTTTAGTGCGGTTTATGGGCTGGTGGCATCAATGGATCGTACTTCTTCAAAGATGATGCGAATCGTGACGTAACTGTGAATGGTGAACGCTACCGTGAGATGATATCCAACTTTTTTGCCCAAAATGCAAGAGCTTGACTTGCATGGCATGTGGTTTCAACAAGACGGTGCCATATGCCACACAACACGCTTAACAATGGACTTATTGAGAGGCGAGTTCGGTGAACATTTCATTTCACGTTCGGGACCGGTCAATTGGCCGCCTAGATCGTCCGATTTAACGCCTTTAGACAATTTTTTGTGGGGCTATGTTAAAGCTCATGTCTAAACACACATGCCCGCTTCAATTGACGCATTGAAGCATTTATTCCTGAGATACCGGCCGAAATGTTGGAAAGAGTATGCCAAAATTGGACTAAGCGGATCAACATTTGCATGAAATAATCTTCAAACATTAAATTACATGGACCGTACTATCGATTCAAATCAAGATTTCATGCATTTTTCTGAATTTTATGTGTTTTTTTTTTAAATTTTCCTATAGCTCTTTCCCTCAACAATAAATTTCAGTGTATTTATCAAATATGAAAAATTGGGAATTTAGCACGTCAAACGGAAATCGTATTAATAATAAACTTTGTATTCCCGAAAATAACTTTAATGATAGATATCGTTTTACAACAATAACGTCAAATAATATAAATTTGAGAAAAAAACTTTAAAAAAAAATTATTTTGCAGACCTGTGTTAAGTTTAAAGTAATATTTTTTTTTTTAATTACTCAACATTTTAATAATTTTCATGCAAACATGACTTTGAACTAGCAATAAAACAGCGGAAACGTTTTAACGACTTTATTTAGATTCAAATATATAAAAGGAATTCGACTAAGGGCGCCTTCGATTTTGGTTTGGTTCGGCATTTTTGGCATGACCTCCTTAAAAGGGCGAAGTTTCAAAACCATCTAGTGAAACTTTTCCATAGAAAAACGATAAAACAAATCGCAGTTTTGGTGAAACTTTTAATTTGTGTATTAAATGTGAGCTATTAAGAATTCGATAGTTTTTTTTTTTTTATTGTATTTAAAATTTTGTTTTATTGTTACAAAAAAGCAAAAGAAATATGGACATAAAAATATTAGAAAAAAAACACACCAAAAACAGCACGCATATTAAAGAAATTAAAGCTAAAACAACTACAAAAAAAAACTTGAAAAGATATAAGTATATAAAACAACAGGAAGGAATATTTAATTAAAAAAATCAGCCAACTACACAAACATCGGCTTAATGTGTGACCAGCGACCACCGACACCGCTTCTAACAACAAAAAAATCAAATGATACTAATAAATTCGACATGGTTTTACAACTACTACTTGCTCTATGGCACATGTTTATTGCATACAAGATATTTAACAATATACTCATACTTACATATAATATAGTATATGGTTTATAAATATATATCAAAGTGTACAATTTCATTTATATTTTATATAAAATTGTAGGTAGACTCTGACTGACTGTGAGTGACTACATCATCATTATCATCAAAACTGTTAAACTGAATTTAAACCCACAAAAAAAAAACACTCGCACTTTAAGTTAGGAAAATTCACAAACACTTTTTTCACTTAAACATATTTGCGTAATTATTTTATTACGGCTTTCGATAAACTCAAACTCGGCTACAATTAACAATATTTTGTAGTTGTCATGCCATGACATACCCCAACAAAAGACATGTTAGTTTTCTTCAACATTTCCTTAATGTTTTTTTTATTTTGTTTTTGACTGTTCTTCCTCCCATACAAACGCATTCTATTTGAATTTGAAATCGCTAAAATGTCGAACCCCAATCAATTGACCGTAAAAATTACAAAAAAAAAAAAGAAAGAAAAAGCAACAAACATTTATAAATAGAAAAACCCATTTGCCATAAATATTTAAAACATTCAATGAAACAATAAAGAGTTTTCCATGCACTTGTCGTACTCTATACTCCACTCCGCGGCAATTTAAGTGTGCGTTTAAGTGCCAATGAACTAGGTTTTGCGTTTCCCAAATGCATTGACTGTTTTTTTTTTTTTAAGTTGTATTAAAAGCAATTACAATGATAACAAACTGTTAGCCCCTAGACCAGAATATAATTTTCTAAGGGTTTGTGTTGCGCTAAATCCGAATTTGTACTCAGCATTCCCTTCTCGTCATTAAAAACCCTGTTTTTCACCAAAGATAGATATATAGAAGGCCATCAGCACCACGACCAAAAGAATCTTTTGTGCAGCCTGTGTATATCACCATATCAGGTTCAGGCTACACTGATAGAAAAATAAATCATCACAGTAATTTTTGGGATTAAAAAATTTTAATTTAAAAGATTTTGTTATTCGTGGGAATTAAGCACGAATAACAAAATCTTTTAAAAGATAAATAAATCTTTATTTTGTTGATCCCTTAACATCAGAATTGTGACATCAATGTTATAACAAGTGGCACCAATGATGCAAAAAGTGACATTAATCCAATGACAAACGTCATCATAAAATATGGTCATATGTTACGTGTTATCTATGCTATGACTACATTGACATAAATTCGATGCCACGTTTGGTGTATAATAAACATTATTTTTATGTTTAAAAATTAAAATAAGAAGCTTAAATCCCCATATCCAATTTTTTTAAATTATTTAGTTCAATACATCAAATTTTTAAAGTAGAATGATGTGATAGACACGAGTAAGATAGTAATGCACACCATCTGAATTACAACCCAGTATAGTTTTTCGAATGCATTGCCGCATTTGTGGAGTGAACGCCTACCGCTTGCACACAAAGTAAGCGGGAGAGTGAAGTGTTCATTCAATAAATATAAACTCAGTACTGCTTCACACACATTGTAAGCATGCAGTAGACAGTCTGTACACAATTGCGCTTACTTCGTGGGCAAGTGGAAGGCGTCTTGCGCACTACTTCACACACATTATAAGCAGGTAGACTTTTTGGATTTTTGCGTTATTTCAGAATGTTAGATTTTCAGGACATTCAGACCAGACTTCTTTTATAAATTGAAAAAATATATGTTTAACTCGCGACAAATTTTAAGATTGTTCCTTATTAAAAATTAACTACTTAAAAAAGTAGCAAATAAAAAATAACTGGACCCATACAGAATTTATCAGAACATTATAAAAGATGAACGAAATTCATTTTTGTAAATTCCATACACTTTCGCTTACACTTTGTAAGCTAGAATTCATTGAACACGAAGTGATTCACACTCCATTGAAGAGATGTGTTGTGGTATGCAAAGTTCGCCGATGGGTATATGGTCTCTTTTAATTGAGAGTTCTTCTGTAAACAAAGGGCTGGAGTACAACAAAAATTAAAAAAACATGTGTTACGGGTCATTTCTTGGTACTTACATTACCCGTTATAAGCTTCTGGTATCCAAAAACCACAGTGCCCTGTAAATAGCCCAACAAGTAGCCTAAGTTGCGCATTCGCAAGCCTTACCACGGGATAGGATCACAAGTTGTAAATGCATGAAATAATTTTTTTATTTATTTTAATGCAGTACCATTTTAACGGTTAAATATAGCAAGAAAGTTAAACAAATTTCAAATCGATATTTTAAATATTGAATCTCCAATTTCGAAGAATTTTTATTTTGAAAATATTAGAACATTTTTTTAAATTTTTTATGGCGAAAAATTTTGGAGACGGAGTCGAGAATTCTTGTAACGGGTCCGCCATCTAATGTTTTGTTTTCAACTAGTGCTTATTTCGTGAATGGTAACACTTAGCTCATGTCTGATTTGACAGAAAATTAGTTTTATCCTTCCGCTGAACGAATATGGTTGTGTATACGCTTGACAGCGCTTCGCTAAGTGGGCCTGCGATCAACTTACAGAAGATGCCGATTTTGCCAAAGAAATCATCTTTTCAGATGAAGCTCATTTTGATCTTGGCAGGAATGTAAACAAGCAATATTGGAGTGGCCGTTACAGTCAATGGCGATCGTTATCGGGCCATGTTGAACGAATTTTTGTTCACAAAAATTGAAGAGGAGGATATTGGCAACATTTGGTTTCAACAGGACGGCGCTACGTGCCACACAGCGGAAGCTACACTCGATGTTTTGCGCCCTGTTTTTGAAGATTGCATTATCAGCCGCAGAGCTGATGTCGTTTGGCCACCTCGGAGCTGCGATTTAACACCGTTGGACTATTATTTGTGGGGTGCCATCAAAGATAAGTGTTACGCCGACAAGCCAGAGACAATTGACGCTTTAAAGGACAATATTCGTGAAGCCATTGGTGAAATACAGCTGCATACAATCGATATTGTGCTTAAAAATTGTGACGACAAGTTTTGTGGGACAAAACTCGGTCACACCCTGTTGTGCTTCTTAGGGGTTTTTTTTTCCTTTGAATCAACTACACTTTGCCTCACGCTGTGATCACTTCCGTTGGTCGTAAAACTTTTGTAACACACTGTACCTAACGGGCAGGAATGCGAATAGTAAAATAACAACCAACAACAAAGCATACAATCGCGACAAACAAGTAACACTAACAACACACACAGCAAACAAGTAACAATAACAAAGCAAGCAGTTTTAAACATGTAAACAACAAGCAACAAGATATGAATAAGACGAGTAAAGAGACATAACAATAACAACTACGGGTACTGATTGTTGTTAGTGCAAAACATAATACTGATTTTAGTATAAAAGGAGCAACATAAACGTTGAAAGGATGACTTGTTATCCAGCCGAGCTCGAGAACACATCAGGTAAGAAATGGCAAAGTAGAATCCTAGTAAAACAAACCCAGTAGACAATTTCACCGAGTGGTTCTCTAACACGGAGTGAAATTCTAGTAAAACAGCCCAGTATACAATTTCACCGAGTGGTTTTCTAACACGGAGTGAAATTTTAGTAAAATAACCCAGTAGACAATTTCACCGAGTGGTTTTCTAACACGGAGTGAAATTCTAGTAAAACAACCCAGTAAACAAATTCACCGAGTGGTTTTCTAACACGGAGTGAAATTCTAGTAAAACAACCCAGTAGACAATTTCACCGAGTGGTTCCCTAACACGGAGTGAAATTCTAGTAAAACAACCCAGTAAACAATTTCACCGAGTGGTTTTCTAACACAGAGTGAAATTCTAGTAAAACAACCCAGTAGACAATTTCACCGAGTGGTTTTCTAACACGGAGTGAAATTCTAGTAAAACAACCCAGTAGACAATTTCACCGAGTGGTTTTCTAACACGGAGTGAAATTCAAGTAAAACAACCCAGTAGACAATTTCGCCGAGTGGTTTTCTAACACGGAGTGAAATTCTAGCAAAACAACCCAGTAGACAATTTCGCCGAGTGGTTTTCGAACACGGAGTGAAATTCTAGTAAAACAACCCAGTAGACAATTTCACCGAGTGGTTTTCTAACACGGAGTGAAATTCTAGTAAAACAACCCAGTAGACAATTTCACCGAGTGGTTTTCTAACACAGAGTGAAATTCTAGTAAAACAACCCAGTAGACAATTTCACCGAGTGGTTTTCCAACACGGAGTGAAATTCTAGTAGAACAACCCAGTAGACAATTTCACCGAGTGGGTCTCTAACACGGAGTGAAATTCTAGTAAAACAACCCAGTAAACAATTTCACCGAGTAGTTTTCTAGCACGGAGTGAAATTCTAGTAAAACAACCCAGAAGACAATTTCACCGAGTGGTTTTCTAACACGGGGTGAAATTCTAGTAAAACAACCCAGTAGACAATTTCACCGAGTGGTTTTCTAACACGGAGTGAAATTCTAGTAAAACAACCCAGTAGACAATTTCGCCGAGTGGTTTTCTAACACGGAGTGAAATTCTAGCAAAACAACCCAGTAGACAATTTCGCCGAGTGGTTTTCGAACACGGAGTGAAATTCTAGTAAAACAACCCAGTAGACAATTTCACCGAGTAGTTTTCTAACACGGAGTGAAATTCTAGTAAAACAACCCAGTAGACAATTTCACCGAGTGGTTTTCTAACACGGAGTGAAATTCTAGTAAAACAACCCAGTAGACAATTTCACCGAGTGGTTTTCCAACACGGAGTGAAATTCTAGTAGAACAACCCAGTAGACAATTTCACCGAGTGGGTCTCTAACACGGAGTGAAATTCTAGTAAAACAACCCAGTAAACAATTTCACCGAGTAGTTTTCTAGCACGGAGTGAAATTCTAGTAAAACAACCCAGAAGACAATTTCACCGAGTGGTTTTCTAACACGGAGTGAAATTCTAGTAAAACAACCCAGTAGACAATTTCACCGAGTGGTTTTCTAACACGGAGCGAAATTCTAGTAAAACAACCCAGTAGACAATTTCGCCGAGTGGTTTTCTAACACGGAGTGAAATTCTAGTAAAACAACCCAGTAGACAATTTCACCGAGTGGTTTTCTAACACGGAGTGAAAATCTAGTAAACACAACCCAGTAGACAATTTCACCGCGTGGTTTTTCTAACACAGAGTGATATTCGGTAAACAAACAAAATACCCAGTAGACAAATTTCCCAGCGTGTTTTCCTAACACCAAACAAAATATCCGATAGAGCGAGATTTAGTACAACCCGAAGAATCCCGTAGTGACAACCCCATTAGTGTTTTCTCTCCAAAGTTCCCCGTAACAAGCGGCACAACAAAGCTTCAAACACTGGAATTTATACCAGCTTAAGCAACCAAGTGTCAACAGCAACGAGGCAAGAGAGGACATAACACGGAAGGAGTGCTAAGGCGATAAAAGCGGAACACAACGCAACTTAATTATTTTCATAACTTGTAAATTATAATCCTAATAGTACTAATAAAATTATTGAATTTATTAAAAAATTAAATAAAACTCAACACGTGTCATATTTTCTTGTAACGGACCTGGACAAGGCTGAGTATACCCCAAATAAAGTCGTTACAAGTGGCGCCCGAGCAGGGACATCAACAGGAAAATAACACAGGAAGGTAACAAAGAGGCAAGATGGTAAAGATGAACTGGGTGTACAGTCTGAGAAAAGAAGAGCTGGTAGCCTATGGCGAAGAATTCGGCTTAGACTCGAGTGGCACAGTGGAAGAAATACGACGACGTTTTTCGGAATTTATCAAAGGCGGTGATCACCAACCCGATGAATTGTTACGGCTTGAGCAATTGGAGCGGACACACGGGAAAGCAGCATCGCCAGCTAAGCAGGAAACAACTGAAAAAAAAATATATATATGGTGTTGCTTAATATTTTTTTTCCGGAAGAAAGGGAGGAGTGTGACGACAAGTTTTGTGGGACAAAACTCGGTCACACCCTGTTGTGCTTCTTAGGGGTTTTTTTTTCCTTTGAATCAACTACACTTTGCCTCACGCTGTGATCACTTCCGTTGGTCGTAAAACTTTTGTAACACACTGTACCTAACGGGCAGGAATGCGAATAGTAAAATAACAACCAACAACAAAGCATACAATCGCGACAAACAAGTAACACTAACAACACACACAGCAAACAAGTAACAATAACAAAGCAAGCAGTTTTAAACATGTAAACAACAAGCAACAAGATATGAATAAGACGAGTAAAGAGACATAACAATAACAACTACGGGTACTGATTGTTGTTAGTGCAAAACATAATACTGATTTTAGTATAAAAGGAGCAACATAAACGTTGAAAGGATGACTTGTTATCCAGCCGAGCTCGAGAACACATCAGGTAAGAAATGGCAAAGTAGAATCCTAGTAAAACAAACCCAGTAGACAATTTCACCGAGTGGTTCTCTAACACGGAGTGAAATTCTAGTAAAACAGCCCAGTATACAATTTCACCGAGTGGTTTTCTAACACGGAGTGAAATTTTAGTAAAATAACCCAGTAGACAATTTCACCGAGTGGTTTTCTAACACGGAGTGAAATTCTAGTAAAACAACCCAGTAAACAAATTCACCGAGTGGTTTTCTAACACGGAGTGAAATTCTAGTAAAACAACCCAGTAGACAATTTCACCGAGTGGTTCCCTAACACGGAGTGAAATTCTAGTAAAACAACCCAGTAAACAATTTCACCGAGTGGTTTTCTAACACAGAGTGAAATTCTAGTAAAACAACCCAGTAGACAATTTCACCGAGTGGTTTTCTAACACGGAGTGAAATTCTAGTAAAACAACCCAGTAGACAATTTCACCGAGTGGTTTTCTAACACGGAGTGAAATTCAAGTAAAACAACCCAGTAGACAATTTCGCCGAGTGGTTTTCTAACACGGAGTGAAATTCTAGCAAAACAACCCAGTAGACAATTTCGCCGAGTGGTTTTCGAACACGGAGTGAAATTCTAGTAAAACAACCCAGTAGACAATTTCACCGAGTGGTTTTCTAACACGGAGTGAAATTCTAGTAAAACAACCCAGTAGACAATTTCACCGAGTGGTTTTCTAACACAGAGTGAAATTCTAGTAAAACAACCCAGTAGACAATTTCACCGAGTGGTTTTCCAACACGGAGTGAAATTCTAGTAGAACAACCCAGTAGACAATTTCACCGAGTGGGTCTCTAACACGGAGTGAAATTCTAGTAAAACAACCCAGTAAACAATTTCACCGAGTAGTTTTCTAGCACGGAGTGAAATTCTAGTAAAACAACCCAGAAGACAATTTCACCGAGTGGTTTTCTAACACGGGGTGAAATTCTAGTAAAACAACCCAGTAGACAATTTCACCGAGTGGTTTTCTAACACGGAGTGAAATTCTAGTAAAACAACCCAGTAGACAATTTCGCCGAGTGGTTTTCTAACACGGAGTGAAATTCTAGCAAAACAACCCAGTAGACAATTTCGCCGAGTGGTTTTCGAACACGGAGTGAAATTCTAGTAAAACAACCCAGTAGACAATTTCACCGAGTAGTTTTCTAACACGGAGTGAAATTCTAGTAAAACAACCCAGTAGACAATTTCACCGAGTGGTTTTCTAACACGGAGTGAAATTCTAGTAAAACAACCCAGTAGACAATTTCACCGAGTGGTTTTCCAACACGGAGTGAAATTCTAGTAGAACAACCCAGTAGACAATTTCACCGAGTGGGTCTCTAACACGGAGTGAAATTCTAGTAAAACAACCCAGTAAACAATTTCACCGAGTAGTTTTCTAGCACGGAGTGAAATTCTAGTAAAACAACCCAGAAGACAATTTCACCGAGTGGTTTTCTAACACGGAGTGAAATTCTAGTAAAACAACCCAGTAGACAATTTCACCGAGTGGTTTTCTAACACGGAGCGAAATTCTAGTAAAACAACCCAGTAGACAATTTCGCCGAGTGGTTTTCTAACACGGAGTGAAATTCTAGTAAAACAACCCAGTAGACAATTTCACCGAGTGGTTTTCTAACACGGAGTGAAAATCTAGTAAACACAACCCAGTAGACAATTTCACCGCGTGGTTTTTCTAACACAGAGTGATATTCGGTAAACAAACAAAATACCCAGTAGACAAATTTCCCAGCGTGTTTTCCTAACACCAAACAAAATATCCGATAGAGCGAGATTTAGTACAACCCGAAGAATCCCGTAGTGACAACCCCATTAGTGTTTTCTCTCCAAAGTTCCCCGTAACAAGCGGCACAACAAAGCTTCAAACACTGGAATTTATACCAGCTTAAGCAACCAAGTGTCAACAGCAACGAGGCAAGAGAGGACATAACACGGAAGGAGTGCTAAGGCGATAAAAGCGGAACACAACGCAACTTAATTATTTTCATAACTTGTAAATTATAATCCTAATAGTACTAATAAAATTATTGAATTTATTAAAAAATTAAATAAAACTCAACACGTGTCATATTTTCTTGTAACGGACCTGGACAAGGCTGAGTATACCCCAAATAAAGTCGTTACAAAATTGGACCGATCGTGTGTCTACTGCATGGCCAGCCGATGCAGCTATTTGAATTAAATTATTTTACATTACTAACCGGAAGGATTGTACTTTCGAATAAAAAAAGAAATTTGAGAAAATATTCAGTAGTTTTTTTTATAGCATTTTCAAAAAAAAAAGTTATTTGGCGGACATTTACAAACGCCTCAACTCCGAAATAATGTATTGGTTTAAATTCTTTTTTGAATTTTTCAACAGGAATTTGGTGGGAACCTCTGCTATATGTATGTTGGGTCCTTATGAGTAGTTGATTTATCAATATCCGGCTGTCCTTGTGTATGTTGAAATGGGTAAAGTTTTCTATTGAATTTCAGCCAAATCGGTCCATAAATGACTAGGATATGAGCAAAATACCAAGACTGCCTATCATTTTACCCATAAATCCTTTGTTGTGGTTTTTTCTGTATATCTGGAGAATGTTAAGAGATCTAGAGTTTCCAAATTAGGTACAAATATTTTGGTTACATACAACATCCGACAAAATTTTGACGGGATTGGAGAAGTGGGCGTTGCAAAAGTAGTTATTTTTTTATTTCCGAAAAACGGTATTTATATCGGGTGATTCGTTAGCTATTATCTTTTTGGCAACACTGGTTTAAACAGCTGAAGCACGTTTCGTATTTTGTTTCACTGTCAAACATCTTCAGTTTGTTCTAGAATTTAACCATGAATCGTCTAACAAACGAACAACGCTTGCAAATTATTGAATTTTATTATCAAAATGCGTGCTCTGTTAAGAAACTTCATCGACCGCTTCTTGTGTTCAGCGACGAAGCTAATTTTTGGGTCAATGGGTACGTAAATAAGCAGAATTGTCGATTTTGGAGCGAAGATCAGCCAGAAGCATTGCAAGAGCTACCAATGCATCCAGAAAAAGTCACAGTTTGGTGCGGTTTATGGGCTGGTGGCATCATTGGACCGTACTTCTTCAAAGATGATGCGAATCGTAACGAAACTGTGAATGGTGAGCGCTACCGTGAGATGATATCCAACTTTTTTTGCCCAAAATGCAAGGGCTTGACTTGCATGACATGTGGTTTCAACAAGACGGTGCCACATGCCACACAGCACGCTTAACAATGGACTTATTGAGAGGCGAGTTCGGTGAACAAGTTATTTCACGTTCGGGACCGGTCAATTGGCCGCCTAGATCGTGCGATTTAACGCCTTTATACTATTTTTTGTGGGGCTATGTTAAAGCTCATGTCTATACACACATGCCCGCTTCAATTGACGCATTGGAAGACAACATTGAAGCATTTATTCATGAGATACCGGCCGAAATGTTGGAAAGAGTATGGACCATTTGAGGCGCAGTCACGGTCAACATTTGCATGAAATAATCTTCGAACATTAAATTATATGGACCGCACTATTGATTCAAATAAAGATTTCATGCATTTTTCTGAATTTTATGTGTTTTTTAAAAAATCACCCATTATAACTTTCTGTTATTATCGCACCATGGTGAAGGGTATATAAGATTCGACATATACGAATATAGCACTAACTTGTTTTTAACACCTTGAAATATTGTATCTTGAAGTAAACCGATAGACCAAGAATCACTTTCTAAATCGATCCAACTATGTCCGTCCGGTTAGCTGACTGGCTGTCCATGTATACCTTTTGCGCAAAGTACAGGTCGCAATTTTGGAGATAATTTGATGAAATTTCGAACATTGATTATAATTGCAGACGGACCAAGCCTATTGAAAGTGGCGAATTGGTCTATAATTTTACATTGTCCCCATAGACGCTTCTTTTCGGAATAGGGTCTTTGTGCAAATAAACCATCTTATTATGTTGGTATTAAGATATAATTTGGTCCAAACCAATTTTATTTCAATCCAAATCAGCTTACCAAGTTTAATTGTAATCGGTCCAAATTTGACCACAGCTCCCATACAAATACTTCTCTCGAAAACTGCTTGAAATGCCATAACTTCCTTATAAATTTTGGTATTTACATTAAAATTAACAACAATGACTTTTACGATAGCTACTATGTCATAAAATGTGGTGCTGGTTGGTCCAAAATTAACTATAAGTTGCATATAAACTCCCTTCCTAAAATCACATAAATGCAAACAAATTTCATATAGATAAAGATATCTTAATAATTTTCGGTGCAAAGAACTTTTAAATGTATATGTTTGTTCTGTTATAATTGTTTAACACTTATTTTCATATATATAACGTATATTTTTGATGTACACGTAATGATTGCACCCACTGTACTTCCCTATCACATTGCACGCATAAAAGTTTGTTCGATATGAAAATAAAAGAGCCAGCGCTCTACAAATTTGCTTGACTTCTGACTTTCGACGAAGGCTTCATATCAAATTTTATACACGCGGTCGTTCAATCGGTCGATCGTTCAATTTGTTTTTTTATTTTTTTTTTTTTTTGTTGTTTTTGTTGTTTTTTCTTATTTTATTTTTGTAATTTTTAGTTTATTCTTTTTTCTAAAAAATTTCCAAACAACGAGTTAGACAGTTTAGCCCTGCCATTCGATCATTTATGAATATTTTTTACGCATTTACACTATTATTTTTGTACTTTTATGTGTGTGTGTAATTGTGTGTTTGTATGAATTTATGTTGTTTTTTCCTGTTTGATTTTAATGAGCTCTTCCACCATCAATACATTGAAATCATACTTTTTTTTTCTATTTTGTTCATGTAAATTTTTGTTTCTTTTTATTTTGTTTCAACAATATTTATCTACACACCACTAACACTCACACACATTTCTTTAACCCAAAAGTAAATTGTGTGTTAGTGTTTTTTTTTTTTAATTCATAATTAATTCCAATCGGAAATAGTTTTTAATGGTGGATTTACAATAAAACCGAACATTTCGTTACTTTATTATGAGCAGCACAAGTTAAAGTACATACCTACTCTAAGGTTTGTTGTACTTGTTCATTGGTTTTTCAAATTTCATTTAATATTTTTTGGATTTACATATACATATTTATATACATACATACATATTTACATATAATTAAAATCTTTATAATGTAATTTACATGACAGTCGGTCAAAGAGTCAACTACTCCTCAGGTCGTAGTGTCCGGCTTAACGAATTTAATTTTCTAATAAAATTATTAAGTTTTTTAAAATTATTAGGTATAACAAAAAAACAAAGGTTTATTATGGGCCTTCAGAGATTCGAGATAAAGGTTATTTTTCTTTTGCCAAATTTAAATCTGACAGTTACAAAAATGATTCCAAATTCGTTTTAATGAAAAATGTAAATTTTAATTTTCTTACAGACAAAAACAAATCTTTTGAGAAAATTTACTTATTAGGGGTTTTTACTCTTGGTAGTAAAGTACGCTTGTAGGCCTTGTTAATTTTATTAATGTAGTTAAAGTTCTAATATTAACAACACCGGAACAACAAAATGTTTGAAACTTTTATTAACTTGAAAAATCACATAAAAAGCTGTAGTAAACACGTGTGTTAAATCTGCCAGAATAAAACAGTTAACGAAACTCTTTCTCGCTCTTTCTCTCTCTCTCTCTCTCTCAGCCGATTCATTAATTTACATCAGATCGGAAAAAGATACTCACGCTTTGCAATCGTAAAATAAAACAATATTAAATAAAACAGAGTTGTACACTTAACACAAAGGATGATACCAAGGCGAATTGACTAGAAGGTGGGGTCAAGTCAACATGTGGTGTTTTTTTTTTCGGTGGTCGGCTTGTCAAAGTTTGTATACAAACTAGTTTTTTATGTAGACAAACCTGTTTTTTACTAGCAATATTTTTACAACCCGACCACGGAAGCATTGTAGTTGTAGAGTTGACCTCACCTTCTAGTCAATTCGCCTTGGATGATACCGGCTTTTGTGATCGACAGAATACGTAGTTGTAGTAGTCGTTACAGTTGAAGTGGAAGCGCGAAATTCGATATTTTTAACTTCGTTGCGCTAAAGAGCATTCGTCAGCTAATACTACAACTACTTAAAGAAGGGAAAAAGAATGTCATTTATTTTCCTCTCTCTTCAAAAAACTCAAGACTTAAGAACTAAAACGTGAATCGTGTTAATCAAGGTTGTAGGAAATATCGCCCAAAAAAATGGCCCAAAAAAATAAATGAAAAATCGCCCAAAAAAATTCCATGTAAAATTGGGCCTGAATTCATATGAAAAGTGACCCATTATTGGGTGAATTTTCGTTTTTTAAATTTTCATTATGAAAAATCACCCAAAAATATTATATGAAAAATAGCCCATTTTTCCAGGCCATTTTTCATTTTTAAAATTTCGTCAAAATCTTACATACTATTTGCCTAAATCATTCATTATTACTATACGTCGAATGTTATTTATAAAAATAACGGGACATATTGCAAAAAGGTGGCATGTCATATCGTCCAGTGTCATAGTGCCCGTGGACAAACTTAAAAGCATAGCCGGCCTTAGGCCGGGCGCAAGGATTTTCTCCTCTTTGATACAACAAGTACCGGTTTCGCTAACTAAAGTTTCACTGCACAGCCGGCCTTCGGCCGAGGGCAAGGATTTTCTCCTCTATGGTATAACAAAAATTGGCTTCGCTAACTAAAGCTTCTCTGCATAGCCGGCCTTCGGCCGGGCGCAAGGATCTATGGTATAACAAATACTGGCTTCGCTGACTAAAGCTTCTCTGCGAAGTCGGCCTTCGTTCGGAAACAAGGCAGATTTTAGAAGCTTTACTTAGCGAAACCGGTACTTGTTATACCATAAAGCAAAAAATCCTTGCGCCCACCCAAAGGCCGTCTGCGCAGAAAAGCTTTAGTTAGCGAAGCCGGTCTTTGTTATACCATAGAGTAGAAAATACTTGCGCCTGGCCGAAGGCCGGCTATGCCGAGACGCTTTAGTAAGCGCTGCCGGTATTTGTTACACCATAGGGGAGAAAATCCTTGCGCCTAAAAGTGTGTTCGTTATATGTTTAATATATGCACGCAGAGAAAAAACAACAAAACCATTTTTAAATGTTTAATTTAACCATATCATTGTCACCGACAACCATATTATGGTAAAATAAGTTTCTTTAAAAATAGTTTTGTTGGTTGTGACCATAATAAAACAGGGTTTTCTCTGCGTGTATGTAAATCTTTTTTTGTATTAAACATCTTTAGTAATTATGGACCTTATGACATTTTTAAAAATGGCATAATGTCCATTTGCAAAATATCTTAATGCCCACAGACGTTATGACATTTTCAAAAGTGTCACAGTGTCTATGAACATTACGACACTGGACTTTTTGACATGCCACCTTGCAAAAAGCTATATTCTGTTTTGAGTAATTGATTATAACTATGCAGTGATTAATTAATATTAAACTATTGAATAGTGCACAAAGTTTGGCGGAGGGCTCAAATAGGTATTACTGTCCATACTGCCGCGCAGCTGTCGAAGAAACAATACAATTTTTTACATAAAACTTACATTTTTATGTTACTAAATTTATATGAATAATAAACACTGTTTTGCAAATTGGGAAATCTTAAAATTTTTTTTTTTGGGAAAAAATTATTTTTTTCTTTTTGGGTCATTTTCCATTTTTATTTTGGGCCCTTTTTCGTTTTTTTTTTTTTTGGGCAAAATTTCATATATAACTTTTTGGGTCATTTTTCATGTTTTTTTGGGTAATTCTTCATTTGGGCGATTTTTCATTTAGTTTTTGGGCCATTTTTCTTTGGGCGATATTTCCTACAGCCGTTAATCAACACGTATTAAAGTTAAAATTCTTAATATAATAAAATATATAAGCATAATTTTTCTTTAAAAGTACCGTTTTTAGAATAATGTGCAACTTTTCAAAAGCACATTTAACTGGAATATAAAAGTTAGTATTCTAAGAGACTTTCTTCAAAAAGTTAAATATAAGTGGTTAAAGTTGAACGCTGACTTGATTGTCGGATTAACTAAAAGTATACATATTTTTAATATAATAGGTTTTTAATAAAACGAACTTTTTTCAAAGTGAATACAAATTTTTTTTTTTTTTTTAATTTACAAGATTTTGTTTGTTGTGCTTAATTCCCAATTTTTATTCTTGATAAAAACACTGAAATTTATTGTTGATTTACAAATAGAACTGTTAAGCGAATAACAATTATAAGCAACTGGTTTACTAGTCACAATATCAAAGTTTTAACAAAAACAACAACAATAAACAGGGAGTTTATCTTTTTTTACATTCCCCTCTACAATTGGTTGGAATTCTTTTTGCTCTCTGCACTTGCCAGTTTATTATCTTGTAAATTCTTTTTGCTCTCTGCACTTGCCAGTTTATTATCTTGTAAATTAAAAATTTTGTATTTCCACAAAAATTGCTTTGATAATGAACTGGCAAGTGCACGGCTAAAAAAAAAACAAAACTGGCAACATGCTTTATTTTTTACGAGAGCAAAAAAAGCAAGTTGTTGTTGTTTTCATTTTGTTTTTCTTAACCTACTTACAACTACAATTTATGATGTATATTATAACTTTATTAACAATAAAATATGGGCATTTCCAGCGAAAAGTCTACTTTTTGTAACGTAACGCCGGAAGTATTTTGAGTTGTTTCTCAAAAAATTTTATGTATAGTTTACTAGCGCAACTAGATCTACATTTAGTAACAAATTGGATAACGATAGAAAAACATGGTCCGAAAATACAAACTTATTTGTAATCTGGCGTTACATAAAAAAAAGTAGACATTTCGCTGAAAATGCCCATATTTACCTTAAAACAAGCAAAGATTTTTAAATTTTATAGCTTGAAAAATAAATCTGTATTAGTCCAAAGTTTACTTAAAAAGGTTTTATACAAAACATCTTGCTTAATTCGCAGTCTTATTCAGTTTTGTAATGCAAGTCAAAATCCACTTCCGTTTTTTTAACGTCACGCCAGCGCAGATTTTTGCTTATATCTGCAAATCCTTAGCGTCGATTAGTGCTGGGAAACTATCGATAGACTATATATATAGAAAATATCGATAGGAAAAATATAAATATCGATATTTTTATTATTTTAAATACAGCTATGAAGACATCTAACAGCAGCTATACACACACAGTTTTTTGCCTCAAATTTTTACTTGGTCTTATTAATTCGCGCTGAATTACAGCAATGAATACAAACAACAAGAATGGCAAGTGGTATGGATTGCTTAGTAGTGCTTTTTACTGCTAATTAAAGGCCTATAAGTCGAAATTTGTACATGTTTATATAGGGACTGAAATATCAAATATTTTTGTAATGTTGTTAAAATCAAATGGAAACATTACGAATCCAAGTGCAGACAGATTTACGCCCATCACTTCCAAATATGTATCTGTATGGAGAAAGTAAGGGGAAGCACTTAATCCACGAAAAAATTTTCATACTGGTAAGCACGGTGGCGGCGATGTTATGGTTTGGGGGTGTATGAGTGCTAATAGAGTAGGTAACCTTGTGTGTATCGAGGGAATCATGAATAAAATAGATTATTTAAATATCTTGAAAATTAATTTGCCATAATCCGCCCAAAAAATGGGTTTAGGGAATGATTTTGTTTTCCTGCAAGATAATGATCCAAAGCATACGGCCGTTATCGTAAGGAAATGGTTGCTTTATAACCTCATTATGCCTCATCCTCCCCAGAGCCCGGATTTAAATCCGATTGAGCATTTGTGGGCTCATATGAAAACCAAATTAAGAGATTAACACATATCCGAAAAATAATCCTTAAAAAACGCTCTCAAAGATATCTGGAGTTCTATTCCCCAAGAAGTTACAAAAAATCTAATCCATTCGATGCCAAGAAGACTTCTTTCTGTTAAAGAAGATAAAGGACACCATACAAAATACTGAAAACCTAAATATTTTAATCTTTTTTAAAGTTACGTTAAGTTTTTTGTCCTGTACAACTAGTTTTTCTGCACAAGTACAAACATTCAGTTGATAGTAATATCGATAGTGAAATCTGAACTATCAATAAATATCGATAGTATCCCAGCACAAGCGTCGATTACTGTAATTTTTTTTTCTGAATACGGTGCTACTTCATTACTTTGTATATATAAAAACCCTTTTTACAAATTTGACTTCTTCATAAAATTTTTTTTTCATTTTGTCTTACAAATATCACGACACGTCAAAATGGAAATGCCCATATAAAAACTTTTTGTATGTACAAAAAAAGTGCCCTTTACAAAAAAACCTTTGGTTTGAAAAAAGTGAGCTTTGGTATTTGTGGATTTTGTATAAAAATATAAAAAACGTCTTGTTGCTGAAATGTTCGCTTTATCAATATACATAAATAAACATAAAGTTGTAAAAAATCTGTTACGTAAAAACGGACAAAAATTTAAATTTTATCATTTCTTTCGCAACGCAATGTCACGTTTACGTAAGAGTACGTATTTATGCAAAAGCTTGGTAAGGAAAACGAAATAGTTAGTCCGCAACGTATACCTTTGCTTAAGAGTAACGAGGCCTTTACAAAAAATTACTATATTTCAAATGGCACGTTTTTACACAAAAAAATGCTCTTAATAAAAATGTTCTTTGTGGCAATCAAACAAATCACTTTTTTGCATTGCGTAGCTTTTGTCAAAGCAAAAAAAATCTTTACAATATGTAAATTTTCAATGTCATTACTTATGTATGTATTTTATCTTAAATTATTAAAAAAAAATACATTCAACAATAAATGACAAGTCTCAGGGAGTATTCAAAGTTTCTGCACTATTTGCATACAATTATGCAACGCAAACATACATATGTACATTAGCGTGGCCGTTAGTTGTATGGAGAACTTTTTTTTTTTTATTTCTCATATTCTCCCCCCCCCCCCCCAAATCGGTTCAGTTTTATGTAAAAAAAAATACAAAAAAATTTCGTAGCGATAAGTTGTGTTTTAGGGGGGGCGTCGGCCCCTCAAAGTTTGCATTAAGCCATTTATTCAAATGTAATTTGTTTGCATATGACTATCTCTTAAAAACAACATTTTACAAGAACATAATATATGGCAATATTTTAGCTCTTCTAGTCAATAACATTAGCCTCGAAGAAAGTTTTTTGCTAAAATTAATATTTAAGAAAATAATTAAGAAAATAACAACAAAATTCCAAACATTTTATATACGTTTTATATATATAAAAGAGGGATTTAATGTCAAGTGAACTAATTTTGAAATCTAAATCTTTCGATTTGGATGAAATTTGCACCAACGTTAGACCTATTGAATAGTAGTTTAGACACAAGTTTTCAACAAGATCGGTCAAAAAGTTTCTGAGTTTGGGGGGATCAAAGTTTGAAATTTTGGCCATACAGGTGTTCTTTCACATCCATGTAACTTATTACCAATTGGGGTTAGCAAAATTTGTCTCAAGCAGCTTAGATAGTTATTTAATCAATCTTTTAAAAAAAATTTGTTTTTTTAAAAAATTTTTTTACATATTTTTTTTATATTTAAAACTTTTTTTTTTTATTTTTTTTTTTGCCAAGTTTTAAATTTAAAAAAAAAAATTTTAAAAAATTAAAAAAAAACAAAAAATTTGTTTTTTAAAAAGATTGATCAAATAGCTATCTAAGCTGCTTGGGACAAATTTTGCTAACCCCAATTGGTAATAAGTTACATGGATGTGAAAGAACACCTATATGGCCAAAATTTCAAACTCTGACCCCCCCAAACTCAAAACCTTTTTGACCGATGTTGTTGAAAATTTGTGTCTAAACTACTATTCAATAGGACTAACGTTGGTGCAAATTTCATCCAAATCGAAAGACATCGATTTCAAAATTAGTTCACTTGACATTAAATCCCTCTTTTAAATATATAAAACGTATATAAAATGTTTGGAATTTTGTTGTTATTTTCTTAATTATTTTCTTAAATATTAATTTTAGCAAAAAACTTTCTTCGAGGCTAATGTTATTGACTAGAAGAGCTAAAATATTGCCATATATTATGTTCTTGTAAAATGTTGTTTTTAAGAGATAGTCATATGCAAACAAATTACATTTGAATAAATGGCTTAATGCAAACTTTGAGGGGCCGACGCCCCCCCTAAAACACAACTTATCGCTACGAAATTTTTTTGTATTTTTTTTACATAAAACTGAACCGATTTGTGGGGGAGAATATAAGAAATCAAAAAAAAGAAAATAACGGCCACCCTAATGTACATGCATGTGGTATGGATCTTTGTACATATAAAAAATGCATAAAAAATGTATTTTTATTTTACATTTAAGGTACATACTGACATTTAAAATGTTTTGTCTGTTCCTTATTCTATTCTTAAGTAACATTAAAATGTTGGTTTTTTAAATTTTTTTTTATAAAAATTCTATGTTTTTTCCCTCTACATTTTTTTTGGGCTGAGTGATGTTTTCGCTGTTTGTTTTTAAGTTGTTAGACAGATGTTGTTGTTGTAGTTTTCAACATTGTTGTAAATATTCACAATGTGCTTGTTTGTCTCTCATCAGCAAGCAGCATGATCGTCATATGTAGCTGCAACAGCAGCAGCGGCATCCACATCAGCAACATTTTAAACATGCTGTTGTTGTTGTGGTTTTTTTATTTTTTATTACTGCTTTAATTTGGCAGTGACAGCCATTTAAATTGTGTTTGTTGTTGTTTTTGCATTTTTTTTATAGACGTTTTGCTAATTGATTGTGCAAACAAACATTGGCGAAGACAACATACACAGATACACACACACACTTTGAAAAAATCCACTAATACAATCTTAATTTAAGTGCGCATGTTTGTATGACGGTGAGTGCAACACGAAAGCGCCCAGCGGGAAAACTCAGAAGACATTCTTACTTCAGGCCTGCTTAAAAATTGTTTTGATTAAATTACTTTTCTTATCTAACTGCTAAAGAATGCCTCATAAAAGGCCTCGGCTCTTTGGTGTAAAAGTTAAGATACACCTTCCACACTCGCTTCTATGAGAAGGGAGTAGAGAAGGAGTAACATTTTTTGTATTGTTTTTTTGCACAAGCAAAAACAAAATAATTATTTTTTTTTACCATTCTTATGAACCTGCTAAAGAAGCGAGAGCGGAAGGCCTTCTCCGCAATGACAACGTGTGTAAAAAAGATATGAGTATGGAATGGAGCGAGCAGGCCTTGTATATCCAAAAGAAGGTGTACAGAGGCCTTCTAGAAGGCATCCGTACTCCTTGTTTTTCCCGCTGGGAGTTTATTTTATTTTTTTTATGTGTGTTCCAGTGTTGCCAGTGAAATTTCGAGAAAGATACATTTTAGTTGCCAAAAAGATACACTTTTTCCCAAAAAGATACATATTGAAAAAAAATTTGAAAATCTATTTATAACGTTTAACATTTAATTACATACTCTTTTATTTCATATTAAATAAATATTATAAAGAAAATGATCAGGTATATTTTAGGTTTCGACTTGAATTGAAATCGAAAAATTTTTTTAATCCGCATAATTCAAAAATTGGTCTTCTCCAATCCACATGTTTTTGTGTATTCGAAGTTTTTGTTCGAAAAAACTTTAGTTGAACTAAAGATCGCTGATTTGCTAACCGCAACATGATAGCAAAGTCTTATATTTATTAGAAAATCGTGAAAGCAGTTAAGAGTCACAGGAAAAAACGCTTATATCGCGAAAATGGCTAAAATTCGCGAATAATTGCAAACTTTTAAACAAATACTAAATTACAAGGTTTCGTTTAAATGTGCTAAATTCCCATTTCATACTATTGACAAACTGAACAAACTGTTTATTGTTAATGGGATAAGCTATTCCTATGCGCATTTCACTGGTTGCTTAGGCCAGATCGTCAGGAAACTTTATCCAAAGATTTTAGAAAAACTAAAGATATTATACAAATAAAACCCCTGTTTTACTTGAAATAATATCTAAGCTAAAACAAAAACCACATTTAAACGACATTTAAACGAAACCTTGTAAATTAATTTTTTGAATCCTAAGAAAAACTTTGATAATACTAAATTAATTTGAAATCGCCAAATGGGTTAAAAAAAAACAAAATGTCGGCAAGTAACAAAAAAAAATTCCAAAAAAGCGAAGTTTCGCGAAAATTTTTAATATTTCGCCATTCAAGTCCCTAAAACAATAAGGCATGGCAAAAATTCGTGAAAAATTACTAAATTAGCAAATTATACTTTTTATTATTATTCGTTGAAGCTGTAAAGAATTAGAAAACTTACAGGAACAAATCGTGTGTATCGCGAACATGGCTAAAGTTCGCGAAACATTGCAAAATTTAAAACAAACTCAAAAACTAGTTTAAGATCGCTTAATCGATTAAAAAAACGACTTGTCGGAAAATAACATAAAAAGTGTTAAAAAAAATGAGCTATAATTACATCAAAATCACCGTCGATTTTAAATTTTGGGTTAGTTAGGGCCTTTTGCGATTTAGTTAACGAAAATACCCGGAAACCATATAAATTCATTTTTATAATTATTTAAGTCATAAATATTAGGTATGTTTTTACTAAGGCGATTATATCAAAAAGATCATATAAATTTCCTGAAAATAAAAAAGATGTTCATATTTCTTCAGAACAACTTCGCACTACTAGTAATCATCGCGTTAGGTGGATCGTATGTTTAAACATCCTTTATGCTTTCTTTCTTCATTTTTAAAGCTGCTGTTGTATAAGTATTGAATCGGCAACGATGATCAATCTTCTAATATTTTATTTCTGTACATTTCAAATGATACGAAAAATGTCAGGATTATACATGGTACTTCATTCATTAACTGAGACACATGGGTCTGCCCCGGTAGACTAGCTGGTAGAGAGTTTGTCTATCAGCGCCGGGGTTGCGGGTTCGATTCCCGCCAGAGACTCTGGTTTATTTCCTGCAGACAAGCGTAGAGCTTCGCGGGATTAGCGTAGGGAATTAAAAAAAAAAATAAAACTTGAAGTCATCAAAAGATACGAAAAATGTATCTTTCGTATCCTAATGGCAGCACTGGTGTGTTCTGTTTTAATTTTTTTTAGAATCCAGTTGTTCTAATCGCTCGTTATTGTATGTAGGTAGGTATGTGCATTTAAAACAGCGGTAAAACATTTACATCACGTCATAAATACGCACTCTCTCAACTTATTTAGGTTTGACGTGTTTTTTAATATTGTTGTTCAAATTAAATGCAAAAAATTAAAACATAACATTAAAAAATTATCTCTGAAATACAGTGCTTTACAGTAATTTTTTTTAAAAATATGTAGGTACTTTTTGTAGAAAGGTATCTTTTTATAAAAAGGTAGGTAGGTACCTACTTTTTGTAAATACATAGGTAACTTTTGTTAAAAGGTAATATTTTGTTAAAACAAGTAAGAATATTCGTCGTAGCCGAATCTTAAATACCCTCCACAGAGAGTTAGAATATATCAGGAGTAGGCGGGGCTTTACTTGGTATCTACCCTAGAGGGAAGCGAACTGACACCAAAGTAGTCCTGTGATAGGTCTTTGGTGGTAGAGGCCGGTTCTAGTTTTAACACTTTCTATGAATAAGACCTATCACTTTACATGGGGTTGTCATTGGAGGGGGTCAATTAACACCATTTGACCAGTCACAAATCTATTCTCGATGGACGTGTTTAGTGACAGTTACTAAAATGTAGTATTATTTCAATACGATGTAGTATTATTTCAATAAAACAAGTCCTAGAATTAAATTCAAGAGCCAAATTTTTGAAAGTCCCAAAAAAATGTATCACACCACCGTTGAAGACTGTACTGTAATTCATTACTTTTTCTACCTTTTTGTTCTCTAAAACAAGTTACATGATTGGTTCTCCTTTCACTGGTCATGAGTTCTTTCTTTTTGTACCTGTTCTATTTTCACAACTCCCAGGACCAGTCTGTGGGTCTAATTGACACAAATTTCCCGCAGGGTACTTAACACATATAAGCCAACGATTTTGAATTACTTGTTCGATGTTGTAAAGCATTTGCATATTTGAGTTTTCACAACACTGAAAAAATAATTTCGATTTGTTCAGTATCGATTGAAATAAAATTGCTTTCGAATCGAAAAAGTATTCGATCACGACTGCAAGAATTGGCCCTCTGATCTCCACAGTATTAAACAGTGCGAGCTCGATTTTCGCAATCCCCGATTATCGCAACACCCTGATTACCGCAACAGGCAATATTTTTACATTACAGTATTTATAACCGCAACTACTTTCAGAGAATAGCCTCAATAACGCTTCTTTTTTTTGGATTTCTTGTTCAGAAACTTTTTTTATTAAAATTTTTATATCTAGCAAAAAAATTTTATTGCAATAATATTTATTAGCCGTTAGTGCTGTCGCAAAAACGTTTGACTGTTAGTTGGATTCCCTGTTTTACACAATCGTAGGATTCATTCACACGAAAATCTAGCAAAATTCTATCCGACATAAAAAAATGTCTGCAAAATATGCAAAATCAGATGGCTCAGCTACTTTCAAGAAATTGCAGCTCTGATTTCATGGAATCTGTCATTTTATGAAAATTTGCATTTGCAAATCGAAGATACTTCTCAAAATATTCTTTTTCTGAATTAAAGTTTAAGGTAACACTATCATACTTTATAAGCACATGATTTTGTCGGCAAATTGTTCGGCTGCATACGATATATCGTATCACTACATATCGTATCACTATATATAGTAGGGTATTCATTCGGTTAACCGTCAACCGGTTAACCGATTAATTACTACCCGATTAACTGATCGGTTAATTTCAAATTGGCTTTTTTCGATTAACGATTAAACCGGTTAATTTCAGTCGATTAACCGATTACCCGAAGTAACAAAATTTTCAATATTTTGTAGTATTATAACATATTTTTTTTTTTGTGTTTTTAATTATTTGTTTCGTCTCATACAAATACATTTTGTTTTGTTTAGAAAACAAAACAAAGAAGGTGTTCAGTTATCTTAATTTAAACCTATTTTCCGCCGACCGATGACTAAAATTACAATATTTTTCAATGTTTTTTTATCTTCATCATCGATCAACATGAATGTGGCGAAAAATGGGTTAAATATTTGATTGCCAACACCTTTTTTTGTTTTACGTACTTTTTTGGGATGTGTTTAGTTATTTGTTTCTTCTCATATCAGTCTTTTAACAGAATTAACCGAAACAATTAGAAGTGTTATAAATTTAAAACAACTTTAATGGCATAATGGAGTATTTTATATGTTTAGAGAAATCCTGGAAAAGGACTGAGAAATTAGACATTCATCTACGACAAGTGAAATAATATTTTCCAAGTCAAATTTTGTTAAACGAAAGAAAAGAGTCGCTTTAATCCTAAACATTTAAAATAAATAACTTTTTTTAAATATTATTTAATAAGATCTCCTTTAACTATTGAAATAACTAATAAAATTATCTCAGTTTATTTTTGTATAAATATGTAAATATTTGGGGGATTCACAAGGTAGTCATAAATAATTACAGGAAATATATATCGTCAGATTAATATGCAAACCTTCTAAATCCACTTTTTATGTAAATTGAGATTTTGATGCCGTGTGGTAGAGAAAGATACGCCTCGTCGACCAGCATGTAGTTTTTCTTCTATTTAAGTCTTGAAGTGTGTAAAACTGACTGTAATTTTAATTTTCTATCAAGCTTTAAATAGGAAAAATAAAAAGTTTTTTTTCTCTCCTGTAAAATGTGCTGAAAGTGAGCTAGCAGGTTTGCATATTAAGCCAACGATATGACTGCTGTAAGCTACTGCTTATATTTTGAATTAAAATATACAGTTGTGACAAATCAATGAACACAGCATTACAATTTTCATTTTGTTTGAAATATTTCCCTGCAAATAATAGGACCAGTCCAAACACGCGTGTTAAGAGTAGTCCACAAGGGACCAGGACTAGTCCAAAACTAACCCAAACGTATGGAAAAAACCTGGTCTATTTAACATTACGATGTCCTAGGAGAGGACCATATAACCCACCTTTGGACCACTAAGGAGTAGTTTTAAAACTACTCCATGATATACTCAAGAGGACTAGTTTTGAAATCGTTTAAAAACGAAAGTATGTCGTTAAAAAACGAAGTCATGTCGTCTCACTACAAACACTTTTTAACAATGACATGGTCCATGCTTGCATTACATCGGACCAGTCCATTGAGTAGTCCATTTTATCAAAATGGATCAGGTGGTCCAATTTTATTTGCAGGGTTACTTTAAAAAAATTAAAATTTTATTTAGGATATTATGACGATATGACTTGATACCACACCTTGTGCATTAATTGGAAAATGCATATTACATATTTATGAATTGTTTTTTTTTTTGCTTGCTCGTTTTAGTTCAAGAATTGTTATGTTTGGTATTTTATTGTTTTTTTTTTTTTACTTATAAACTCCAAATAATAAGCAATTAATGCATTTTTATATATTGAAATTACTTAATTTATAAACAAAACTTTATTAATCGGTTAACCGATCAAAAACTAAATTAACCGATTATTAACCGATTAAACCAAAACCTCGGTTAATTAATCGAGCGATTAACCGATTAAAGCAAAAGGTCGATTAAATGAATACCCTAATATATCGCTGGCTTTACTGAGAAGCGTGTATAGGTAAATATAATCGAATAATTCTATTTCTTTTGAGACAGTTGCTTGTTTCGCCACTGATTAAGACCGTTTTTACAGTTAGTTTTTGGTTTTATTCTACTTTGTAAGATTTTAGATTTCTTTGCGGTTTTTAATTAAAAAATGGAATGTCTTCAAGTAAAAAAAACAATGGTCGATCACTACACAGGCGAAATTTTTTCGAGTTGCGAAAATCGAGCTCGCACTGTTATTCATTGCCTAACTTGAATAAAATATGTATCATGACTTGCCTCAGAAATATTATTATAATTGATAAATTGATTTGCAGAAGGGTATTTTATATTGGAGCTAACGAAATTATTGATCGTTCATCTCAAAATTCGGTAGAATGATTTAAGTGTTAAAAACACTTAAAAAAGACCAAATTTCAATAATGTAATGAAACTGTTTTTAGAATTTAAGGCCTAACCAGAATGTGAATAACGTGGCTTAAGCAACTGAGCGAATACATGTAAATCATATGTGTTAAGCCATGTTGAACATAAAGGAACTTTTTGTTAAATTTTATGAAACTGTAATATGTTTAAGCAAAGTGCGAAACTAATCGCACATTCGTACGGAATCAAATGTTTTTTATTTTGTTTTTGTTTTTTTAAATGTATTTCAGAGGCTTTTTCGTTTATTTTTGACAGTAGCTTAAGTTTGCTTATGCACATTCTGGTTGGGCCTTTAGTCTGAGTTCAAACGGCTCATGTCTTATTGACAAGATTCTTCCTTTTTCTTCTTTGAACATGAATTGGCGTTCAAATGATTCATGTCATGTTGACGACATGTTTTTTATTTTGTATAGTCGTGCGTATGCATGTGTGCTTTTTTGTTATTGAAAACAATAACAAAATTAAACAACGAATGAAAAAGCAAAACGTAAAGACAGTACATGCATCTGTGTACTCGTTTATTTTCCCCTCGTCCCTCTCGCCTATAAAGTAGCAATCATGTCAATAAGACATGAGCCGTATGAACACAGACTTAAGGCTCAGTTAGCCGGGAGTAACAGTAACCTTGCTTTTAAAAAGTAAGACCAATCTATTTCTTACAGATTGGGACGTAACATCTTACTGCTAACCAGTGATGTTAACTTTTATTATTTCATTACCTTGCGGACCTCTTAAAATTACCTTTTTTGAGAAGAAATTACCGTACGCAAATATGTTTTTTATCGAAACACAAATATGCTGTTTCCAAATGACAGGCGATTGATTGTGTAGTAAAATTTATATAAAAAGCAATAGGTCCATCTCCTGTTAAATGTGTTTTTAGAAAAATTTCAATGGAAAGTTTTGTGTTAAAATACATTTTTAACAAGAATTTTATTTTTTATGAATAAGAAAGTAAAATAATTTTGAATAAAATAGGTTCATATATGGGTAAATCCAAATGACAGCCGTACGCATCAAAAATGCAATAACATTTTAAACAGCAAATATTTTTAAGTTCTCTTAACCCTTAAATTATAGCACTAAGAAAGTACTGTTATCTATGCTAAAGTTTATGGAGGGCGCGATTTTAGGTCAAAGATAATGACAAACGAAGTAGCGGTTCAAACGTGAAAAAAATAAAAGTAGTTTTTGTGGCCATGTATAAATTCAGCGAAACCTGGCACAATTTTTTTGTCAAACTACTTTGAGAATTTTACGTAGCAATGTAACATTAAAATGTCTTTGGTTTGATTCAAAAATCTTCTGTATTTTCTTTTTTTTAAGCCAAAATCTGGGTCGATACGTGGCATTTTGAACGTGAAATTCCATAATAATTGAACTGAATAATGATTAAAACAAAATAAAAATTTACCGTTAATCCGAATAGCATATTGCTCTTTGAACTCTTCCTTAGATTACAGACCATGTAAGAAATTTATTTTGGAATAATTTTTATCAAATATAACCTCTTTTCAGGAAGATAATAGTAAAGAAAACGTACAATAAAACATTCTCAAAAATAAGAAATTACGTTTGCACAACTTTGCAGTCTGATTGTTCATCTAAGAGAAAAAATGTGTGGGCAAATTTATAAAATTAGTAAAATCTAAATATTTCTCTATAATAATATCGTAAAATAATTAGCTTTTAACAACTTTTAAATTTTTGGACACGATGGACCTTTTGACGGATATCCCCATATGTATATTCATTCAACTCAAAATATTTTTATTTAATACGCTTAGCGTACATATTGCACTTGTTGCTCTAAGGAGAGTCAGCTCAAATTTTTCAATTGTTACTTTTTGCAAGAAATCGATGAACAGTGGTCATATCTACGCACGGTAAAAATCTGATATCAAAACATAAAATACTATTTCATATGTTTAAAAATTGTTGATTTTTATACCCTCCACCACAATTAGTTGTGAAGAGGGTATATTCAGTTTTTTTAATATAAAATTAATAATAAACAAGAGTAATTTCATTTTTCTTATTTTGCACTTATCGGTCTTACGAAAAAATTTGCAGAAACATAATTAAAGTTCTTAATTTTTATACCCTCCACCACAATTAGTTGTGAAGAGGGTATATTCAGTTTGTCATTCCGTGTGAAACTTTTTTACTATTCATCTCAGACCCTATAAAGTATATATATTCTGGGTCCTTGAGTAATTTTAAGTCGATTAAGCCATGTCCGTCTGTCTGTCCGTCTGTTGAAAACACGCTCACTTTCGAAAAACTCAAAAGAAATCAACAAACTTGGTGTCAAATTGCTTGTAGTTATCCTAAGCAGTTTGGGATTGAAATTCAGCAAAATCGGTTCAATAGGATCTGAGCTATGAATCAAAATGTGGAACCACCACCTAAAAAAAATTGATAATTTTGTTACAAAAACTAACATAAATGGTGGAAAAATGCACAGAATCATATGAGATTTCGCAACAATTCGTTTTGTTCAACTGGAAATCACGCTGTAAAATTTCGCGAAGATCCGTCAATAATTTACCCTAGGCCCCATATAAGCCCTACTCCCGGAAAACAGTATATTAAGCCTAAAACCCTAACTAACAATGCTATCATTACAAATTTTGGCAAGTCACAGTTGCATAGGACTAGAAATTAAACTGTTAAGTTTCGTGAAGATCGGTCCATAATTTACCATAGGCCCCATATAAAACCCACTTCCGGAAAACAACTTAGTACGCCTAAAAACGTAAAAAATAATGGTATCATAACAAAATTTGGTACATCAAAGTTTTATAGAACTAAAAATAAATCTTTGAAATTTCGTGAAGATCGGTTCATAATATACAATAGGCCCCATATAAACTTTACTCCCGGAACACAACTTAGTACGCCTAAAAACGTAAAAAATAATGCTATCATAACAAAATTTGGTACATCAAAGTTTTATTGGACAAGAAATAAAATTGTGTTATTTCGTGAAGATCGGTCCATAACTTACCCTAGGCCCCATATAAACCTTACTCCCGGAAAACAGTTTAGTACGCCTAAATCCGTAAAAAATAATGCTATCATAACAAAATTTGGTACATCAAAGTTTTATAGGACAAGAAATAAAACTGTGTAATTTCGTGAAGATCGGTCCATAATTTACCCTGGGCCCCATATAAACCCTACTCCCGGAAAACAGTTTAGTACGCCTAAATCCGTAAAAAATAATGCTATCATAACAAAATTTGGTACATCAAAGTTTTATAGAACTGGGAAAAAGACTGTGAAATTTCGTGAAGATCGGTCCATAATTTACCCTAGGCCCCATATAAACCCTACTACCGGAAAACAGTTTAGTCGCCTAAATCCATAATTAATAACAAATCGTCACAGTTTAAGATAATAATAACATCATACAGATATTACTCCTTAAACATTCGAACTGTCGGTGGAGGGTATCAAAGATTCGGCACAGCCGAATATAGCACTCTAACTTGTTTGTTATAAAATTTATCTATTTTTAAACTGAAAATCACCTCGTAAAAGTTAAAATTATAAAACCTACTTATGTTAGTATATGTATACCAAAAATCCAAATTTCTTTAAATTACCGTATTTTAAAAAAAATTACCTTGCTACCTTTTGCGGCCCAAAATTACCCTAAAAAAGGGTAATTACCGTACGGTTAACATCACTGCTGCTAACTGTAATCGTTCTAATTGCTTTACATTCAACAAAATGAAGCAGCTGATTTGCAACGTTACTGTTACTTCCGGCTAAGTGAGCCTTTAATGCTTCTAAAATTGATTAAATGAAGGCCGCTTTATATGGGGCCTATGGTAAATTATAGACTAGTTTTTACAAAATTTGTCGAAGTGGTCTCTAACCTTACGAATCTATGACAGACTCAATTTTACTCCAATATCATTATTCGTTTTGATTTTAGTCGTACCAAAGTGTTTTTCGAGCGCGGACTTTATATTCGGCCTATGGTATATTACATATGAACCGATCTTCACAAAATAGTATAAAATTAAAAAGTATGATTTAATTAAAAGAAAATCGGTGCATTCTGTCACCAATTTACGCTAGTTTTTGTAACAAAAATATCATAATATCAAAAACTAGCATTTAACCCGGTACTTCTTTAGCGACTCCTTTTCTTTCGTGGACATATTTGTAAGCCAAAATTAAGTTTCTAGGTTTTAACAAAAAAGTACCAAAATTTTTCATCTTATATGTAGGCTCTCATTTACTCAATTTTATGTTTCTAAGTTCAATATAATAGAAAATTCAAAAAGTACCACGTGCAGAACGGAAAAGTAAGAGAAAGAAATTAAATTTTTCGTATTTTCCCTTTTTGATTTGTTTTTTCCCCATTGAAGTATCAAACATTTCAATAATTTAGCGGGAGCTCATAATTTAAAACGTATTTATATGCCAGTGAATGTAGAAAATGTTTTGTAATTCATTCCTAAAACGTTCGTATTTCGTAAAAGTACAAAAAAAAATTTTTGTAAACAAGGTACTTTTTGTAAAAAATTCATTTTTTGCAAAAAATTTTATTTTTGTATAAAGTAAAAAAACTTGGTTAAGAGTATTAAAGATTCGACACAGCCGAATATAGCGCTATTACTTGTTAAATTTTAAACTTTTTTGAATAAAACATTTCGTTGAGTCTATTAAAAAATAATATGTATTTAACAAATAAGTAGCCACATACAAATTCTACTTATGGTCATAAATATTTAGCAATATGTTTTATATGTAAATGATTTGCTTATTTTGTTTTTTAGTTTATTTTATGAGGTTAATTGTTTTTTTTTTTTTTTTTTTTGTTTTAAATTCCAATCACCCACATGGGGTGGGCATAACACGATTCACAATATTTAAATAAAAATTATTTTGAAATAAACTGAAAATTTCAATTTTGTCGTTTAAGACAATAACCATAATAACAACAACAACAGCAATTTTGTTTTTATTAACATTACTTATTTGTTTAAACATTTTAATTAAATTGTTTATAAATTTTTCAATACCAACACGTACATTTTATTTTTTTTTGCAAAAGATACTGCAGAATGATAATAAATCATTTTGTGCCTGTAGAATAATTTATTTTAATTTTCTTTTTTAATATAAGCCAAAGTATTTAATGTAAAATTATAATTTATTTATTCATTTTTCTCGATTATAATTTGACGGTTTACACTGTAAGAAAAGTGTAAATTTATAAATATGTATTAAATATCAATAAAATCGAGAAAAATAGAAAATAAAACAAACAAACACTTCCGGCTAATTAGGCTGGTTTTTCTTAATAGATATTGCGCAGTGTGGGATTTTGCGAAAAACTGAGAAATTAATCAATTAATCAATAAATACATAGTCTGATTTTTATAAAAATTTTCAATTCCATATTTGATTTTTAGCTTTGGAATCCTTGTGCGTAATTAGTGAATAAATAATAGAACATTTTGTATTAATTTTCTTTTTTTCTAGACCGTCATTGTAAAAAGTTACATTATTGTTTAAATGTTCCTTTTACTAAGAATGCACCTTTTATAAAATGGTAAATAGGTACCTAAGAATGAAGGCTCGCTGTAGAACTTTCATCAAACCAGGAGGGCTCAGGAGAGATGGCAGGGTAAGAAAACCTTCTCGATATCCAGGACTCTATTAGACGGGGAAAACCGTCGTGCTATGTGGGTTTGGTAGGAACCAGATTAGGACGGGGATATCGATCATTACCGGGTACTGGTTGATAGGGACCCATGCGATGGGGATGGGCCTGGGTTATAATGACTTCTGCAGAAGTTGTCATGATCGGTGTTTAACTTTTTTTATTAATGCCCCGGTCTCGGGGTTATTAGGATGATGCATTTTTCGAGACTAGAATTGCCATGCTTGGATGCTTTACTAAACTTAACCCTTCTGCACTCCTTGGGTCAATTTGACCCAATTTTGGTTTTCAAACGCAAAATTTGTCCCTTTTAATATAAGATATGGACGTGAAACTTCAATTTATCCATTACAGGGACAAAAATTATAAATTTAAATGAAAATAATAAAATTTTAGTTTTTCCTTCCCCCTCCAAAAAACACGATTTACACACATTTAATATCCTTTGGGTCAATATGACCCAACATGCGATATTGCAAGTTTAATTCCACTTTAAAATTTGTTTTCTATTGAATTGAGTTCATCTTTATTCAGAATCATCGATAAATAATTTTTTCGGTCAAAAAATCAATAGAATCGCTTTTGGTTTTATTTCACTTAAATATGAAATGCTGTTAACATTTTATTGTTGGGTCTTATTGACCCAAAGGATCATAGGAAGGGCACATATCCAAGGGATGCAGAAGGGTTAAGTGATCAATATCTCTTTTCTACAGGGAATCGCATTGGTCCGAAGCTGCAGTCATATCTGACTCCAGTCACTGGCTTAGGGTATCGCAAAGGGGCCTTTACAAGGACTTAAGCGAGCTATCCGTGCGTCGGATGCCCATTGAACCTAACCAGCTCTTGAATCAAAGTGGTACTTTTTCTTAAATAATGAAAAATTTTAATTTTTGGAAAAAGATAACTTTGTGTAAAAAGATATCCTGTAAGATTGATTGTACGTTCTTAGGAAGTATAATTTTTTAAAACCCTCTTTGGAAAAAAATGTACTTCTTGTTAAAAATATACTTTTTGTTAAAAATTTACTTCTTGTTAAAAATGAACTTCTTGTTAAAAATGTACTTTATGCATAAAATTAAATTTTTGTAAAAAATTTACTTTTTGCTAAAAATGTTAAAAATGTACTTTTTGTTAAAAATAAACTTTTTGTTAAAAACGTACTTTTTGTTAAAAATTTACTTTTTGTTAAAAATGTACTTTTTGTTAAAAATGTACTTTTTTGTTAAAAATGTACTTCTTGATAAAAATGTACATTTTGTTAAAAATTTACTTTTTGTCAAACATGTACTTTTTGCTAAAAATTTCCTTTTTGGTAAAAATGTACTTCTTGTTAAAAATGTACTTCTTGTTAAAAATGTACTTTATGCATAAAATTTACTTCTTGTTAAAAATGTAGTTTTTGTTAAATATTTACTTTTTGTTAAAAATTTACTTTTTGTTTAAAATTAAATTTTTGTAAAAAAATTACTTTTTGTTAAAAAAGTACTTTTTTGTTAAAAATTTACTTTTTGTTAAAAATTTACCTTTTGTTAAAAATGTACTTTTTGTTAAAAAATGTACTTTTTGTTGAAAATGTACTTCTTGTTAAAAATGTACTTTATGCATAAAATTTGATTTTTGTAAATACATTTACTTTTTGTTAAAAATTTAATTTTTGTTAAAAATTTACTTTTTGTTAAAAATTTACTTTTTTGTTAAAAATGTACTTTTTGTTAAAAATAAACTTTTTGTTAAAAATGTACTTTTTGTTAAAAATTTACTTTTTGTTAAAAACTTACCTTTTGTTAAAAATGTACTTTTTGTTAAAAAATTTACTTTTTGTTGAAAATGTACTTCTTGTTAAAAATGTAGTTTATGCATAAAATTTAATTTTTGTAAAAACATTTACTTTGTGTTAAAAATTTAATTTTTGTTAAAAATTTACTTTTTGTTAAAAATGTACTTTTTGTTAAAAATGCACATCTTGTTAAAATGTACTTTATGCATAAAATTTAATTTTTGTGAAAAAATTTATTTTTTGTTAAAAATGTAATTTTTGTTAAAAATGTAATTTTTGTTAAAAATTTACTTCTTGTTAAAAATGTACTTTTTGTTAAAAATGTACTTCTTGTTAAAATGACTTTATGCATAAAATTTGATTTTTGTAAAAACATTTACTTCTTGTTAAAAATGTAATTTTTGTTAAAAATGTAATTTTTGTTAAAAATGTAATTTATGTTTAAAATTTAATTTTTGTAAAAAAATTACTTTTTGTTAAAAATGTACTTTTTTGTTAAAAATGTACTTTTTGTTAAAAATAAACTGTTTGTTAAAAATTTACTTTTTGTTAAAAATTTACTTTTTGTTAAAAATTTACCTTTTGTTAAAAATGTACTTTTTGTTAAAAAATGTACTTATTGTTGAAAATGTACTTCTTGTTAAAAATGTACTTTATGCATAAAATTTGATTTTTGTAAAAACATTTACTTTTTGTTAAAAATGTAATTTTTGTTAAAAATTTACTTTTTGTTAAAAATGTACTTTTTGTTAAAAATGTACTTCTTGTTAAAATGTACTTTATGCATAAAGTTTAATTTTTGTAAAAAAATTTACTTTTTGTTATAAATGTAATTTTTGTTAAAAATGTAATTTTTGTTAAAAATGTACCTTTTGTTATATATGTACTTTTTGGAAAAAGATATTTTTTGTAATGAAATTCTTTAATGCAAAAAGAAATAAATAGTACTTTTAAAACATACCTTTTCCATACAAAATATATTCCCATAACCGGGCACTTTTTTTTTAAATATCTCTCACAAAGGACAGAAGCGCTCATATACACCAACAAGAGTTGTACACTCAAAATATTATGTAGTTAAATTCAAACGAAAATTCATTTGAAACAAATTAAAATTCATTTAAAAAACGGATCATTTACATTTCATTTAAAACAAATGATTTTTTCAGTAATTTCTAAGTTTTTTATTTATTGAACATCATATTCGTTAAAATTGAATAGTTTTTACTTTTAAAAAATATATTTTAACCGATAAAAATCAAACAAATTAACAAAAAAAAATACGGAAAACATTATTTTTTGGTAGTTTGTTTTTTTAATAACAAACATAAATGTTGAAAAATAAATTTATTCGTAAAATAACTATATTTTTATTCAATTTTAACAGTACCGAAAACGAATTTAATAACCTACAATCAGTTACTGTAATAATTTTATGAGTGTATTTAATTAGTAGTTCTTCTTTTTGCAACTCTACTTCATAAATTTAATTCAATAAAATGGGTGATTCCCTGTTAACACAAAGGCTGGCAAAGAAATCGCTTTTTCTTTTGAAAAGTTGTTTGTTTAGATCGTGTTATCTGGTAAACAATCACAAAATGTCTTTCGGAAAGCTGGGTTCTTATGAGCCAGTTATAATCTTCCGGACTTTGATGCCGAGGATGATATCACACTTGCAACGTACGCAACTTTAAAAGAAATGTTTGGTATTTAGCTTCGAAGAATTGTAAAAGTAAATGAAAGCGTCTACACTGAAGATGACTGTATTGAAATATTAAATTCAAGCTCAGTGAATATTTGTCAATCTGACGACGAGGCATATGTAGAAATATCTGATTGTATAAATTCTTATGATGAAGCATTAAAACAAATGGCGCGTTTGAATAACTTCGCCAGGGACGACCCTTTATCGTAGAATTCCCTTTGGAAACTACAATTTTATTTCCAAATTTTTTTAAAATTCCCCATTGCATTGAACACACATATGTACCTATGTTACACACATTTTTTAAATTTTCTATAGTTTATGCAAAATTAACAAAATTTATTTGCACTTATAAATATTATAAACTTTTTAAAATAATGTTCACACCCTGTAATCATTTAACTAAAATGTTTACACAAAACAAAATTTAAACAAGCGGATGGGGTTTCTTTGTATGAAGTCTCAAAAAAATAAATGTTTAAAATTTTTACAATTTTTTTTTTTTTTTGTTATTTTATTTTATTTTTAGTATATTTATTTCAAATTACTGCTACTGCTGGTGAATACAATGGAAATCGAGTAAAAACATCTGGGGCAAAAATAAAATTAAACCAAGAACTGAAATAATAATGAACTATTTTTGTTTAGAAATCTAAAGGGTTTTTTCTCATTTTGACTTGTGTGTCGTTTCACAATTTTGATGCCCAGAAGATAATGGGGAAGTAAATTAAAATCTAAAAAGAAAGAGTGTTTTATTTGGCTTTGCCGAATCTTATATGCCCTTCGTCATTGCAAAATATTCTGTTGGTCAAAAAAGCACAAAAATTACATTTTGAACAACATTTACACACCGTCCAGACTATCCATTGTTATGTGTGCCCTTGAAAAAAATGGGGGGAAAAACGTATGGCACGACAATCCATATGAATAGCAACATTTATTTATATGGCAATACTGCACTGCATGCACATCATGATGTTAGACATCGTTGTGTAAACAACGTTTCATTTTTGGCCAAATTGTTTCCGCTTAGTTTACTTAGTTTAGACGCCATGGCGTTAAATCCTTTATCTCGGAAGAAAGAAAAAAAATTATTTTGTCTATATCTCGGCTTTTTATGAATCCTTGTAACTAATTTTTACTAGCAATATTTTTATTGAATGTTTAAATTAGGAACGACACGATACGCCTTTTTGCCGATACGATATCGATACTCCAAAAGACATCAAAAGGGAGGGCCCCTGGATTCGCTTCTAAATATATAGCAGCCTGGGTCCCATCATATCCGCAAAAACTTTAAATCAATCATACACACGGACATACGGACATTGTTTAATCAGTTCTCCTATGCATAAGGATCCAGAATATAAATACTTAATGAGGTCTAAGATCAATATTAAAGAAACTACAAACGGAATGACAAACTGCGTATACTCTTTCCACCTGTGGTGAAGGGTATAATAATAAAAGAAACTACATTAAAATAACAAAATCAAGTAATTTGAAGATCATACGGAATTAAATGATCATTGCGCTGAAAGATGACGATGATGTACGGCGACGGCCAAGTAATAGAAATAATTGTACCTGTTGTTTGTTTAAGTGTAATTTTTTTTTTTTTCTTTTCTAAATTTTATGATTTCATTTTCTACATAATGGCTGAGTGTAGACACAATAATTCCGGGTTTTAAAATTGTCCAAAGGTTTTTTTTTTTTTTTTTGCTTTTTAGCCATAAAAATTTCAATTTCAAACATTGTAAATTTTTAAAACTTTTTAAATTTAAACTTAGAAATGTTAGAGGGAGTTTTATTTTTAGCGTGAACATTTACCAACAAAGAGCCAGTAGGATGTAGTACATACTATAAAAGAGGATGCTGCAGTTGTCTGTTGCATTTGCAACACATAAACAATCTTTTCAATGACTCCATAACAACAGACTTTATGAAACAGGGTGTGAGATAAATATTAAAAAGCCACAAGTTTCATCAATAAAAGGTACTTTTTTCGCCAAGGATGATACTTTTTTGCAAAGAAAAAATGTTCTCCAAAAATTTACTATTTTCTAAAAAAAAATGTACTGTTTAATTTTTTAAGTCACATTTTTGTTAAAGAGCAACGCCTGCATTTATAAAAAAAAATTAAATTTAATAAAGGTTTACAAAACAAATTTTGTATGAAAATTCTCCTTAATAAACGTTTGTTAAATTTAATAATCGTTTATAAATACGGGGGTAAATATCTTGGAAAAATGATAACGTTTTTTTAACTGACAAGCTTTTGTAAAAATAACAAAAATTTAAATGTTTTAAAAAAAAGGCACTTTTTAAGAAATTTCAACAAAAATAAGCATTTTTCCTTTATTTCAAATTTGATCGTAAAAATTGTTCGCAAGTTTACAAATATGCATATTTGGGCTTTTCCGTCAAACGGTCCACCGCGACCGAAAATTTAAAAGTTATTAAAAGCTGATTATTTTACGATACTGTTATAAAAAAATATTTTGATTTTACTAATTTTATAAATTTACTCATAAATTTGTTCACTTAGATGTATATATAGGTAAATTTTTATTTTCTTTTGTCAATTATTATTCAGTTAAATTATTACGGATAAAATTTCACGTTCGAAATGTCACGTATTGACCAAGATTTTAGCTTAAAAAAAAGAAACTACAGAAGATTTTGAAATCAAACCAAGAAATTTTAATGTTACATTGCAACGTAAAATTCTGAAAGTAGTTCGACAAAAAAATTGTGCCAGGTTTCGCTAAATTACGCCTTTTTGTACATGGCCACAAAAAAAACTACTTGTTTTTTTCACGTTCGAACCGCAACTTCTTTTGCCATTATCTTTGGCCTTGAATCGCGCCCTCCATAAACTTTAGCATAGATAACAGTGCTTTCTTAGTGCTATAATTTAAGGGTTAAGAAATCGTAAAAATATTTTTTTCTTAAAATGTTATTGCATTTTTCATGCGTACGACTGTCACGTTCAACACTTTGGAATTACTCATATATAAGTACCCTGTTAGCATTTGGAAGATCGTTTTTTCAAAAGCCGTTGGTTTAGTCTTTTTTGAGTCCTTTTGGTGATTAAAAACTGATTAATCACTTGCACGCTAAAAAAAATCGACACATAAATGACTCGCGCTTATGATTTAAAAGTGTTTGATTGAAAATTCAATAACAAAAACTAAAATTCAATAACAAAAACTATTAAAAAAGAGTCGAAAATGTCTCTTAACTAATAAAAAAAAAAACGAATCATATATGACTCTGCAAGAAGAGTCGCGGGTAGGGTACCATTTTCTCCCGACAAAAGTATATTTTAATCGCGCTGAAAAGTCAAAAAAGACTCGAATATGATTAAAAATTTCAAAAATGCTAGCTGGGTATGTACATAAATTCTATGTCATAAAATTAAAATGATATTTTCATTAATAAAAGAAATAAGAACAAAACAAAATGATCATTAACTAACCAACCTTTTTTAATTTAAATAACTATTATTTAAAATATACACGACGATATTGTTTCACTCTCTTTTGCAATGACTTTTCTTTTCTCTTTTTTTTATTTATTTTCAGTTCAACAAACATCAGTCAGAGTCAGTCAATCAATCAACGAATCCATCATCATCATCTTCACAATTCTCGTTCTCATCATTTTTAAACAACTCAACAGAAATTATGTAAGTTTTTATTTCTGCTCAAAATACTGAATTGTATAGTAAATTTTACGTATTAGCTGTGAGTAACTTTATTTGCATGTATGTATGTACATTAGGGCGTTCCTTATACGTACCAAAATATTATTTTTGAGAAAAACGATACTCATACCATCTTAATTGTTTCTATTTGGTTTAAACACCTTAAACGTTAACCCGTGCCGAATTGACGACGAATGTGTTGAATCGACCCTCATGCGAAATTTACGAATAATACTTATATCAAACAATCAAAAAGCACTTCGAGACTTCAAGATATCGGGACCGTGTATAGTAACAACTTTTGGTACGTTATTTCATACTATTAGCGTTCACTTCGAATTTGTGTTCGAAAATGTTATATAAAAGACTAACTGATCGGAAATTTATTTTTCGTATAACCAAGAGCATCAAAAGTAGCTTCAATAATAACGACTGAGTCCCTTATTCCTAATTGACTTCTATCTAATGCTACCGCTAATTATTAATTGACTTCTATCTATCATTTTGTACCCTTTAGCATACTTTTTAAACACTAACAAAAATAAAGTTAATGAGTTAAAACACGTCAAACCATCACGAAAATATGGCATTTTCGGCATCAGCACCTCCGATTTGAATGAAATTCGACACAAATGTTATATGTAATTGGACTTTTACAAAACATAAATTTCAGACCCCACATTCTTTCGGCATCCGAAATATGACGTCATAAAAGATGTGAAAAATGTTTAAAAAAAACACAAAAGCCTCCTTACAAAAGGGGATAGGACTCTTGAACTACACAAGATAATTTAGTTTTTTTGGTATCGTTTTAAAGGTGAAAGTGCACCCTTTAAAATGATATGCATATTGTGTTTTTCTAAGAAAAGGTCAAAGGTAAATTTTTGGGGTCTTGAGTTCAAAGGTCCATATCTAGAAAAGTATATTTTTTAAAATTCTTAAAAAAATATATGTTAAGTATTATACCCTCTTCAACATTTGCAGAAAATTTAAAGGTGGAGACTCGATTGGTGTCAGATTTATATACCAGAACGTGATTCTAAGTATGTTTTGTGTTCAAAAATCCCTTGTTGTTGTTGTATTTTAATTATTTTTTTCAGTATATCTGGAGAACGGCAAGAGCCAAAGTTTCCAAATTTAGTACACAAATTTTAGGTATCAATACCCATCATCCCACAAAATGTGGTCGGGATTGGAGAAGTGGGCGTGGTACCTCCCGTACAAAAAATATCAAAAATTTTTTGTATCTGAACCGATTTTTTCGAGTTTTTCAGAGAATATTTCCTACTAAAGATTTCCGATCTTCTGATATATACGGCGTAACCATAGATCATATGACAGTCCAAAGATTCAGGTTTTTATACAATTTTTGATATTTCTTGTACGGGAGGTACCACGCCCACTTCTCCAATCCCTACCACATTTTGTGGGATGGTGGGTATTGGTACCTAAAATTTGTGTACTAAATTTGGAAACTTTGGCTCTTGCCGTTCTCCAGATATACTGAAAAAAATAATTAAAATACAACAACAACAAGGGATTTTTGAACACAAAACATACTTAGAATCACCTTCTGGTATATAACTCTGACACCAATCGAGTCTCCACCTTTAAATTTTCTGCAAATATTGAAGAGGGTATAATACTTAACATATATTTTTTTAAGAATTTTAAAAAATATACTTTTCTAGATATGGAGCTTTGAACTCAAGACCCCAATAATTGAGCTTTGACCTTTTCTTAGAAAAACACAATATGCATATCATTTTAAAGGGTGCACTTTCACCTTTAAAACGATATCAATAAAACTAAATTATCTTGCGTAGTTCAAGAGTTCTATCCCCTTTTGTAAGGAGACTTTTGAGTTTTTTTCACATTTTTCTCATCTTTTATGACGTCCTATTTCGGAAGCCGAAAGAATCTGGGGTCTGAAAATTTATGTTTTGTTAAAGTCCAATAACATTCAACATTTGTGTTGAATTTCATTCAAATCGGAGGTGATGATGCCGAACGACTTAACGGTTTGACATGGATTCACTCAAATGTGTATATTATTAGTTTGTGAACTACAAATTAGCCAAGTTACATTTGAATCGGCGAGTGATATATTTTTTAGGGTTATGGGTCAATTTTTACCCTTAAAGCTGTCAAAACGCATACGAAAAAAACTTCTGCAGAATATCTATGAAATAATAATGATACAGTTGTTCTCTGTTAATTTTGTGAAAAGTTTCGAAATGTTTCTGGCATAATGCTGGGATACTATCGATATTTTCTACTATCGATATTTATCGATAGTTCAGATTTCACTATCGATATATCGCTATTACTATCGACTGAATGTTTGTACTTATATAGGAAAACTGTAACTAGTTTTTTATCACTTTATTGGACCTATGAGACGTATGTATGTACGCACGTTCTTTTAGATGACAGTTTTTAAAAATTGTGATGCTGATAAGCGCCTTTCTAAAGGAACCAAAGTAATAGGGATTATAAGATATTGCATTGCATCTTTAGATAATGTTCTAAATTGGATTTGATTCTCAACCCAAAGGGTAATCAATCTAACGGACTTTTCCTCTGGTCGTTCATTGTTTTATCCTATGCTCGCAATCGCAATTGCAGTTTTATTTGATTTTTTTTTTACATTATAAATATATCTGACATTTCAGTCCCCAAGTAAACATATAAAAATTTTGGCACAAAGTCCTTAAGTTAGCAGTAAAAAAGCACAGCTTAACAATCCATACCACCTGCCATTCTTGTTGTAATAGCAAGTAAAAACTTGCGGCAAAAAACTGTGTGTGTATAGCTGCTGTAACATGTCTTGATAGCTGTGTTTTTAATAACAATAATAACGATATTGATATTTTTCCTATCGATATTTTCGATAGTTTAAGACTATCGATAGTATCGATAGTTTCCCACCACTATTCTGGCAACATTCTTTTACAATTGCGAAATAATGCAAGCTCCACTTATTTCGCGTAGAATTTTAAGCAAAAGAAAAGAGTATCCAATTAATATTAAATAAGAAATTAAAAAATTTAAATAACACAACCGGTAACAGTTTTTATCCATATTAACTTTCTTTCGTATTTAATTTTTTATTAAAAAAATTATTATTAGTAAAATACTTTCAAGGAATTATAACGTTAAATTGTGCAAACTCGCAAGATAGGTAACATTGATAAATGTCAAAATTTTCCTGTGAAAAAATCAATGTTGCTCCACATTTTTCACAAATTTGAACAGAGTTCTTGGCTTAACACCCTAAAAAGGATACTTTTTTCGATGCTGATAAAAAAAAATTTAGTGTGAATTATTTTCTTGAGAATGTAGTACAAATCTACAAAGTTTTATTCAAGTCGGTGTGTCAATGTTGGGTATATTTTCTTATAATAATACGAAATTGTACTATTTACCACATTTTTCGATTGCAATTCGGCAAGGCTTGACGTTATTCAAAATTAAAAAAAAAAACTGTATAAAATTTTATCCCAAATAGTAAACAAATTAGAGAGTATGCGTACAAAAATATTGAAGTCGGATTATAAGGGACACCCTAATGTACATTTGTAAATAACAATTCATAAAAGTTTGAATGTACGCTTGTTTGGGTGTTCACTTTAATTTATAGTGGGAGACTTGTATGCAAATAGGGAGTAAAACAAATAAAAGTGCTTTATTCGGCTGTGCCAAATCTTTAATACCCTGCATTGAGAGTTTGAATACTTCAGGAGTGGGCTTTATTTACATGGCATCTATAAAATATAAGCCAATCTTTATAAAACCTGACCTCACAGTATTATATTTCGTTGTACATATTATTTAAATAAAAAAGCATGATTTGTTTCATAAATATTATTAGGCATATTAAAGTGATGTTGAGGAGGGGACTTTTAATTGGAGTTACTGTAAATAATAGATCGTTCATCGTTCCAGTATTAAAAAGCCTAAATAAGACCAAATTTCAATACAGTAATTAATACCTTCATACAATTTTTGTTTAGAATTTAAAACCTAAATTGCTTTTCAGAAGGACCATAGTTCACATACTTATATCATAAATTATGGACCAATTATCACAAAATAACATGGTGTAATTCTAGCTATATGTATAAGGCTAAATTGACCCAAATATGGTAAATTATGGACCGATCTTTGCGAAATGATTTATAATCTCACGAAACTATGACTAACTTAATTTACTTCGTTTCGGTTTTACCGTAATAAAGTTATTTTCGAGGTTGGGCTTTATATTGGGCGGATGGTAAACTATTGACCGATTCTTAGGAAATTTGTCTGGTGTTTTCTAATCTTACGAAACAATGAGAGACTTAATTTTACCCCAATGTGATTATTCGTTTCTATTTTGGGCGTAAAAAAAAAGTGTTTTTCGAGAGTGACCTTTGTCTTAAACCTATGTTAAATTGTGAACTGATCTTCACAAAGCTAAATGGTAAGATTTCCAGTCATATTAAATGAAAAAATTTTGCATTCTGCCAGCAACTAACGATAGTTTTTGTAATAAAAATAACATCAAAGCTATCATTTAACCCGCTTCTTCGTTAGCGTCTTCCTTTCTTTCGTTGGCATATTTATAAGCCAAAGTGTTTGTGTCTTGGTTTCAACCAAAAAGGCGCAACTGGTTTCATCTTATAGGTTCTCATTCACACAGGACACGGCATCTAAAATTTTGTGTTTCTATGTTCAATATTATAGAAAATTCAAAAAGTAAGTACCGCTAGTAAAAGAAAGAAATTAAATTTTCCGTATTTTCCCTTTTTGATCCTTTTTCCCCCCAATGAAGTATCAAAAATTTCAATATTGTAGTAGAAGCTCATGATTCAATGCGTATATGTATGCCAATGAATGTAGAAAATGTTTTGTAAAACGTAAGTACCAGCAATAGGAACGATTTTCACCCCTTAAACGTTCGAATTTCGAAAAAGTACCAAATTGATATTTGTTTTTTGTTTTGATAAGGTGAGAATGTGTTGTAATTTTTATTCCTAATTGGTTTAAAAGATAGATTGGTTGATGCAAAATTCCAAAACACAGGTTTTACCTGTTAACTTTCCCCAAAAGGGCCGAATTTCAAAAAAGTATCGTACACATGTCCGCTTATTTTTCGAATGAACAACAATAAGTATTAATTTTTTTTTATTACTTTTGGCTAAGGAGATTTGAGGTTAGTGTATTTACACGTTTTTACCCTTTTTTCGCCAAAACATTTGAATTTCTAAAACTTCCGTCTTAGAGGATCGATTTGACGGGAGACCAAGCTCCGGTGCAACTATTAAAATTAAGGCGCTTAGGCTGTGTAAGGTTAAAATTCTATAAAGTATATACATAGATATTTTTAGAAAGGTTGTTTCACATTTGGATACGTAAGTAACTCTTTATCTACGAAGCCGATTGTGCTGGAATTCAATCCTAAACTGTTTAAAAGAACTAGAAAGAGTTTGATACCAATTTTGTTCTTTTCTGTCAAGTCCTTCAAAAGTGAGCGTGGACAGGCAGACAGATGGACATGGCTTAATCGACTAAAAATTACTTAAGGACCCAGAATATACACTATATGAAATTAAATATTGAAAAAGCTTTACACGTAATGACAAACTTAGTTTACCCCCATTCACCATTAGTGGTGGTGGAGGGTATAAATTAAAAATGAGTACACTGTGCTTAAATGAAGATCATGTGTAGTGAATGTATGATTGTGTGTAATAATGTGGAGCTATGACAACATCACCCTAAACAAAACATGATGGTTGGTTTTTAGTTGCATGAAAAGCAGAAAACAAACACCATTATCGTCATCATCATGATCATCGACTTCACCAGGCAATAAACAACAACAAAAACATCATCAGCAGCAACAACGTGAGCAGTTAAAAACCAAATTTATGATTTTAAATATGTTGCAGAGTAAGTTGAATAAATTTGTAGTTTGTTTTTTGCTTTTGTGTTCTTGTATGTCTGTTTATTTCCCTGACATCCATCCATCTAGTTTTTATGTTTAAGTATGTATATAAAATAAATAGTATAGGCAAAAACATAAGGCGCGTTCACGAATTATTTGGTCACCTAAATCAAAATAATTTTTTTAAGAAAGTTTATTGAAAATATTTTTTAAGGAAAACTTTCAATACTTCTGAGATAGCTGCTGCAAACATGTTATGATTGAATCAGGCCTTAAAATTCCTGCCGAAATAACTTTGCAAATCGCAGTTCAGAAATTCTAAAAATTTCTCTATTCCGGGGATATTTTCCATTCCAAGGTAATTTTTTGTTGAAAAAATAATGAAAAACAAATATAAGTTTTTGGTATATGAAGCATTCTTTTACGCGAGACTTCTTTATTTGTTTTTTCGGGAACGTACCAAGGATTTTATAAATAATTATTTTAAAAAAAATGTAAACAAAGGAATACATGATTTAAATGTAGCTCCTAAATCAAGGCGAATTCCTTCAGATGACCGCAGAGAGAACTATGCAGAAAGACTTATTCTGGCTGGTGGTTTTTTGTATAGAGTTTGACATTTTGAATACATAAACCTACATACAAACAAAAAGGGATAAATCTTTCACTGATGCGGTCACATTTATGAAAACGCCTTGTCCAAAATCTGCACAAGTTTAAAAAAGCGTATCAAAATACTTCCAATATTTTCAAACTTTTTTATAATTTATTCTAAAAAATTAGTGATTTTCGTTTTCATATGCATCTGGGGGTTTTAAAAAAAATAAAAAAAATAAAAAATCATTGGATACCGGTCGAAATTAGAATACAATTCAACCGTAAATTTCAATCCTGATAAAAATTTTTACTCATTATGCGTTTGTAATGATTTTTGTTTCGAATAGAAATTTTTTTACCCGAATTATACCGAAATGCTCTCTAAATTAATCTAACCTGCTGCCTCTTCATGTTAAGCTTTTGCAGGACCCCAACTGGGCTAGTCGAGCACTGGTATTTTTTTAAAGTCTTAAAGTGGGTTTGAAAGTTGTTCCAATTAAATTCCCAGAGTGAACCATCTCCCCCCCCCTCACTACTGAAGGCTTGATCCGCTCTTGCATCAATGTATCTTTTCCATTTTACAACATTCGCTGTTATATTAAAAAATTAATCGAAAAAACTTACAAACTGTAAAATTTTAATACATACATAAATAAAGTATGTGAGTTTGTGGCGCGGCGCAATCACTAAAAACCCGCTTAATGGATTTGGATGAACTTTGCCAGGGCTTAAAAAACTGCAGTCGAACCCAAAATCTGTCGAACAAAAAGCGAAAATTTTTGTACAACTTTTCGCTTATTGAGTTGGGTTGACAGCGACTGTTTACATTTAATGAATCAGAAGTTAAAGAAAAAGTTTTTTTTTTTTGGTCAATGACAAATGAAGAAGTGAAAGAAATGGCAGTTTTTCTAATTTGACTGCAGTTTCTTCAACGCTAAAATTTGGTAGACGGATAGATAGCATATTGACTAGATTAAAATAAGAAAAAAGTTGCTACTTTTGGTCCTTTTCTTTTGATAAATTTGGAATACAGGTTCTGTAAATCGAAATGACCGAACAAATTTTGAAAACGAACCTGTAATGAAAGTTCATAAAAATATTCCTTTTTATATACTACTTCATACTTTGAGTATCAATTATATTAACAAGAATAGCTCTTAAAAATAAGAAAAACTACAGTAATTTTGTCAATAATTGAAATCAAAATCTCGATCGATTTCAATTCCACTTAATTTCGATTTGTAGAACATGCCCGATAAGGTATTTTTAAGGGTTAAAAACAGGATAAAATTGGTACTTTAATGCCCTAAATTTGTAAAACGCAAACGCAACGCCAAAAATTATATTGAAAGCAAAAACAAAATCAAAAATATTTCATAATTTTGTTGTTGTTTTCCATAGAAATGTATATTGAATTAAAAAATAAAAAGTTTTTTCGAGCTCGAGGCCAATTATTTGTAAACAATAAATATTATTTATTAATTAATTTGTTCCAATATTTCGATATCCATCGGATATCATTATCAAGGCTGTAACAATATAAGAAAACAACAAGGTACGAAAAATATTAACAACGACTGTGCCTTGTTGTTTTCTTATATTGTTACAGCCTTGATAATGATATCCGATGGATATCGAAATATTGGAACAAATTAATTAATAAATAATATTTATTGTTTACAAATAATTGGCCTCGAGCTCGAAAAAACTTTTTATTTTTTAATAAAAAAAAGGTCGAAGAAATAAAAAATTTAATTTAATATGTATATTGAATTTTTAAATTTAATTTTAAAACGCAATATGTATTTCTGTAGAAAGCAACAATAAAATTTTTACTAATTTTTGATATTGTTTTTGCTTTCAATGTTATTTTTGGCATTGCGTTTTACTAATTTAGGGCCTTAATCTTTTTCATAAATTTGGTATACATACAGGTTAACGCCAACATTAACTCACAATGTACTTGTTGGGGTCCTAAAATGAGGAAAAGCTGGTACTTTTAGTACTCTTTTACCTTTGGTTCTTTTTCTTTTTTTAATAAATTTGGTATAGAGATGGCCCAAATTTAAATAAACATAGAGTGTACTTTCTGGTGGCCTTAAATAATGCTGGTTCTTTTGGTACTTTTTCTTTTTAACAAAAAATTGGTATATCGACCTTTTTGCGCGGAATTAACGTATATGCCAATTTTTTTGAAATTGAGTTTTTGATGCAATCTTGTTCTACATTCAAAGAGACGTCACCTGACAAAATATTGTAGGCGAATTCCAATTCGTCGCTCCAAAATTGAATGTATATATTCATTTTGATATTGCAAGTGATAGTGATAGAACATCAGGTTCTGCTGTCAAATTTGGTTTTCATACGTTAATTTCGCGCAAAGGGGTCGATATATTTAGATAGAATATGGCCCATATTAAATAGAGGGTACTTTTTAAGAGGTGAAAACTGGAAAAATGTATACTTTTTTCTTCTTTAAAAATATGGTATGCAGATTGAATATTGGTATTTCCACAGAAATGTCTACTTTTTGTCACGTAACGTCACCAACCATTTTTAATTGTTTCCCAAAGAATAATGAATATTTTATTTACTTTTTTGCATTTGGGTGTAGAGCTCAACTAGGTTTTCATTTAGTGAAAGAGAGGAAAAATTTGAACAACGTGGTTTTAAAATACAAGAATAGAGCTTTTCTGTGGAAGTGCCCATATGGGACATTTTGAAATATATGGTACTTTTTAAGGGTTGAAAACGTGATAAAATTGGTTCTTTTTCTCTTTTTGATAAAATAGGTATTCATACAGACTATAGCCTACATTTACATACATTGTACTTGCTGGGGGCCTAATATGAGATAAAGCTGGTACTTTTGGTACCTTTTTGCCTTTGGTACTTTTCTTTTTTCCATAAACTTGGTATATAGATAGCATATGGCCCGGATTAAAATATAGGGCACTTTTTTAAAGAAAAAAATTTGTTTTTTTCTTTTTGATAGATTTGGTATACAGAATTCATTTGATACAGCCGCCGAAATATATTAAGTTTCCCCTTGCTTTTCACATGGACAGCTGTATGCCAGCCAGCGTTACCGTTGTGATACTATAGTATCAATTTGACCCTTTTTCGACGGTGTTGATACCTTTTATGACCCTTTTTTTAAATTATACTTTTGTATCATTATCACCTAGTTTGTGACACTTTTTGACCCTTTTTTGGAAATAGCTCTCACATTTTGTTTTTTGTCAACACTGCGGAACAGAAGTGCTAAACAAATGTTTTCGAAATAAGCATTGCTTGATATGGAACAGACTCAAAGTATAAACTTACAATTCCATGCTTTCTTCTCCTTGATTTTTGAAAGTAAAGTACAATTTCCCTAAAATCAAACATAACTCATATAAATATTTGTTATTTTTTACAGTGGTTTCTTTTTAAAACAAAAATTTGACATTTTATTAAAAATATGCAATTTGGTGTTTTGCTCTCTTAAACAGTAGCATGTTTTATTCAAAAAAAATTCGCCCTTAATAATGGCAAAAAGTATTGAACTTTTCGCCCCCTTTTGAATCGACAGTGTTGAGAGTGCCCTAACAGGAATAAAAACAAGAGGTAAAAATTGCTCAATTAGCGGAAATACCCAAATATTTGGTAAAAGCGGTATGATAGCGAAGTCTTATATTTATTAAAAATCGCTTTAATCGAGAAAATGGTTACAATTCGCGAGTGATAGCGAAATTTAAAACACACACTAAAATTTATTTCACATCGCTTAATCGGAAAATTACATAAAAAGTATGAAAAAATTAGCTATAATGATAAAGAATAAACTTTTTGTCAGGTGTTTAAAACAGGACAGAGCATTCCATAAAAAAATTAAGTTTATTGAGCTGTTTGCTTATAAAAAAAACTTGGTCTTATTATGTTCATTAAAATGGGAAATACTGCTTATAAAAAACTTGACCCTTTTTTTATTGAAATAACCTTTTTTGACCCCTTTTTCTGGAAAATCCCCATTTTGTGACCCTTTTCGAAAATTTCCAACGGAAACCCTGATGCCAGCCAGTTGCTCATCACTTATGTATGTATATGTGTTGGCAGAAAATAACTAATCTTGTAATGTTGTTTACAGATATATGTATACATAAAGTAAGTATAGATGTAGAAAACTAACTAAAATTACTGTAAATTTGTTTATCGGAGAACCCCTTTCTTAAATTTGCTCTAACTTTGACGAGAACAAAGTCTTGGGGAAATGCTAGTACAATAATTTTTCAATTATAAAGACCAACTTTAGAAAAAATCGGTCCATTTTTCAAAATTTACAATCATTCTCTGATTGGCCCATTATTTTAGCTTTGTGAAATACTTGTTTAAAGCACTGCGTTTATGGTTCTAAAATTTTCCACAGTTATTTTTTGAACACATTGAACTGCAACCCTGCCTATTATCCAAAAAAAATATTTTTGAAGCAAATGTTCGAAATGTTTGTATGAAATACATACATACATATATCTACATATGAGTCGTTTATTATGAAAGTGGTTTAAGTCCATTTTTTCTTATATTGAGATATTTAAGGGTTTGTGTTTGATTTGTTTCAAAAATATTGTTAAGTGGCATTAATTTTTTTTTTATGGGTTTGTGATCTCAAACATGTTAGAATATATAAGGTAATACATTTTGTAAACTTTACTAGAAAAATAAGCTGTGTTTCAGAACCTTAAATGGACGTAAACCACTTTCAAAATTAATAAAATGACTTTTTTGTTTGTGAAAAGGAATAAGTCCACTTATTTTAAAGAAATTAAGCAATTGAAATTGTAAATATTTTATGTTTGATGTAGATGAATGTAATAGCTTTAAAATAAATAGGGAAGCTTTCAATTTAGATACAGATTTTTATTTATGTAATTAAAAAAATGTTTTTAAAAATAAACATGAATTCATTTATGTATTAAAAAATTAAATTTACATTCATTTATTAAGGATAATATAAGGTTATGTGTGAGGTTTTGTTAAAATATTCATGGTGCATAAGTGGTATATACCTTAGTAACTCCATCATATCCTTATACTTAGGAGTTGAAATGGGACGTACATACATTTTTGTAAAGGGTGGTTAAATTGTAAGGGCCGATGTTGAATGTGAACTACACCTAAACGCCAAGTGTTTTTCCGAATTTTATTTGACATTTCTCTATTTCAGACTTACTCAATTTGAACCATACACAATCCAACAACGTGTTAAAGTTATCCAGACTTATTATGAAAATGGGCGTTCAAATCAAAATGCATATCGTGCACTTCGTGATTTTTTTGGTCAATTTGATCGTCCAAATGTGCGTACAATCGCAAAAATCGTGGAAAAATTCGAGCAAACCGGGTCTGTAGAAGATGTAAGAACACCAGTGCATGCTCGTACAGCTCGTACTGCAGAAAATATTGCTGCTGTTCGCGATAGTGTGGCTGAAGAGCCGTCCACCTCAACTCGTCGTCGTGCCCAACAATTGCACCTCTCACGCTCGTCGTTGATGAACATTATGCATAAAGACTTGCATTTACACGCTTACAAGGTGCAATTGGCTCAAGAACTAAAGCCTCTTGACCATTCCAAACGTCGTGAATGGGCAGAATGGTGGCAAGAAATGGCAACAGTGGATGATCAATTTTCGAAGAAAATCATCTTCAGTGATGAGGCACATTTTCACCTCAGTGGATTCGGCAATAAACAGAATTGCCGCATTTGGGCGAATGAGAATCCAAGAGTGATTGTCGAAAAACCAATGCACCCACAAAGAGTGACTGTTTGGTGCGGTTTATGGGCTGGCGGCATCATCGGGCCGTATTTTTTCCAAAATGAGGCCGGTCAGGCAGTTACTGTGAATGGTGTTCGCTATCGTGAGATGATAACGAACTTTTTATGGCCCGAATTGGAAGATATGGATGTGGACGATATGTGGTTTCAGCAGGACTTGCCACACAGCTAACGAAACAATGGCTCTTTTGCGCAACAAATTCAATGGCCGTGTTATCTCACGTAATGGCGATGTCAATTGGCCGCCAAGATCATGTGATTTGACACCGTTGGACTTTTTTCTTTGGGGTTATTTGAAAGAAAAGGTGTACGTCGATAAGCGAGCAACAATTCAAGAGATAAAGGATGAGATAATTCGGCACATTAACGGCATAGAACCTCCATTATGCCTCAGGGTCATCGAAAATTTGGACCATCGGATGGAGGTGTGCCGTCGTGGTCGCGGCGCCCATTTGGCCGATATTTTGTTCCATACATAATTGAGTAATACCAATATATCATAATAAAATAAAAATACAATAATGTCCTAAATAGTTTGTGTTTTATTCAAAATCAACATCGGCCCTTGAAATTTAACCACCCTTTATAATGGTGTTAATTTTATTTTGTTGAAGTTCCTTGGTCTTCCCCGACAGGGTTATAAGTCAAGTATTTTGAACTCTTTATCCACTTCCATAGATTCTTAATAAAACATTTCATAGGGATCACATTTTATAAATCGCATCCAACCTATCCTTAGCCAATTTACAGGTTCGCCACTAGTGTTTTTTAATCTCTTATGAATTGCTTCTTCCAGAGGTTTTGTATAAAAATATATTTACGTTTCATTTTAGTTAATAAAAATTTGTGGACTTAAACCGGTTTCAAAATAATTTTTTTTGGATTTCGTTAGCTAACTAATTTTCAAGTGCCCAAAATCATAGCGATTTTAATGATACTAGACTTAAATTGTTTATAAATAAAAAGATTATATAGGATTGCGGTTGTTGTTATCATTAACTACTTTTTTTAAAAAAATTAACTTAAACCACTTTCAAAATAAACGACTCATATGTAGGCATATTATTTCTTGCATACAACACGCGTTTAACAGATACAATTTATTTATGTTTTATAGTATGTAGTTTAAATTTTTAATATGTATGTTGAATACATACATAAGTGTATTATTTTGAACAAATGCAGGGAAAAAATGTCAATGTTTGAAAATATTTTTTAGGGGTCCGTAAATATTTACCATACTTTAAATAAATACATAATGCATAAAAATAACGGTGCGTGACACAAAATATGCCGGTTTAAAAATGAGAGCTTAATTTACTGATTCCTTTTAAAAAAAATAATGGATAAGTTTAACATGATTTTAAATTTACCTTAATCGATCACACCCGTCTTTTTACTATTCTGACAGAAAATTGACAAAGTCTGATAAATGAAGATCAGTGACTTAGGCTGAGTTGTAAATTTAAGCTTTATCAATCGAGTTATAAAAAAAATTCCCGGGGAAGTTTGATTAACTATTGGCTTCTATATTTTTTTTTTTTTATTGAAAATTTTGCTTAAAAATTTAGTTGTCTTTTAACATTTTTTTCCATTTGAACTCTTGCCAAAAAAAAATCATGCAATCAATTTTTTTTCAACCATTTGAAACGTGACAATAGGTTAATGATGCGTGATATAACGTTTCGATTAAAAGTTTACAAATTTGTTAAATCTACCAGGAAAAAAATATTTTTACTGTCTAACACAAATGGATTTAAAATTATTTGGAGAAAATTTCAATATCAGGAATTTTGTAAAAATTTGGCACGGTTTTAAAAAATTCCTATTTTAGTTATAATTAAGGAGTGGATACTGGGCGCGATCTATCGGGCCTGGAGGAACCGAACGGACTGCCGGGTATCGCGGACGCTGTGGCCGGTGCTTAGAAAGTCCGATTCGGTGTCGCTGCTGGGCAGGAGCAGGGTCTGCGTAAGGATGATAGGAATGATCACGGGCCACTGTTTGATAGGCAGGATGGCGGTGAGGATGAGATCCGACTTGTCGGATATATGCAGGTTGTGCGAGGATCCTGAGGAGTTGGTGGCAGTTGAGCACTTTCTGTGCCACTGTCCCAGGTTGCAGGGTAGCATGCTGGGCAGTAGATTCCTGGGCGAATTAGGGGAGGTCTCGGGTTGCGGACTCGAGAATCTGATAGGATTCGTAATGGGGATGGCCTGGCTGCGCGAGAGGAGACTGGGTGCTAACCGCACGTTGGGCGAATTTGGTTTGAGTAGGATTTCTATCGGGGTTGGTCCGTATCAGCGTTGCCATTTTGGTGCCTTTCCGGTATTTTTTGGTGCTTTTTTGCTTATGCAATACCCGAAATTTTGTTAAACACCCGTTTTTGAAAAGCGGGTATTTATAGTGCTTTTCACAATTTCTCACAGTGCTTTTAAGTGCCTTTCACAATATTTATTTTTTTTTTGTACCATTTTTTAAAACCTCGATTATATTCAGGATGATTAAGATGAGATTTGCTATTTGGGGTACAATTTTGGGAAGGCATATAAAGATTTTAAGGTTTCAAATGATAAAAAAAAGTGATAAAAGAAAGTTGCATTCGTTTTACCAAAAACTTTATTTACGAGGTTAGAGCTAGGCTTCCTAGCAATTTGGAAATTTTACAAAACGTTTACTTTTTATCGTTGACAACATATTTTTTTTATTAAAATTTGGGCTGTCATTAAGTTTTATAAAGAATGGTAGGTCACTGCAAATTTTCGGTAATTGCAACAGGTCAGATTCAGAAATAGATTTTAAAATCGTTCGAAATTCATCACACCTTTTAAAAACGGTCGTTTTGCAATCGATTGATTTTCATCACATACCTGTATATTTAATTTTAAATATAATTTTAAATTTTGGAGGTATATAATATTCGGCACAGCCGAATGCAACTTGTTTTGTGTTTAATTAAATTTAAAAAATGGCTTAGTGCTTTTTTACGCTTTTTTTTGTTCAAAATAGTGCTTTTTAGTGTTTTTTTTAAATTTTAAAGTGCTTTTTGATCACAAAAAATTGGCATCACTGGTCCGTATCTTCTTTTCTTTCCTTTCTTCTCTACCTATCTTTTGAATTTTTCTTGTGCTTTCGCTGTTTATTTCACCTACTTTCTACCTTCATATAGCTATCTCTAATTAAGGCGTCATAATGGACCATACTGGTCTTTGGGTGAAGGTGTGAAGGAGACTTTACACCGGCCTTTCTACCTACCTACCTATTTAAGTTATAAGCAAAAGCTAAACTACGCTAATACCTAGATCGTTTGTGCAAAAATTAACCTGAAGAAATATAAAAAGACAAGTTGTTTCTCTATAGAGACCATTTAGACCTTTTCTACTATAGTAGAAAAGGTCTAAATGGGTCCATGTAAAAAAAATAAAAAGGTATACAGATTATTAAAGCGATAAACAAAATGTATGCAATTCAGCAATATTAACCCTAACTTGTGCACCAATTTTTTTACTACGAAATTTGTAAATATCTGTAATTAATTAATATGTATGTCTTTTTAGTTAATCGTACCTACCTTCATATACATACATACATATGTTAATTTTATGTATTTTTTTTTTTAATTATTTTCTTATGTCAGAAAAAATATGAAAAATTAGTCACGTAGTCCGAATTATAGCCCCATAGACCTTAAATGCATAATTTAAAGCTATTTTAAAAATTAAATAGGTATTAAAAATGTAAATATCTTCTGCCCAAGTTATGGTTAACGCAAAAACGATCATACGCAGTTAGTTGTTCATTAAAACCACAACTTGCCTTTCAATACAGTTCTTGTTCCAATTGCATTTTAAACTAATTCAATTTTCATTAAGTTGTCGCAATTCTAATTCATATTTTGCTTGCAAATTGCCAAACACCTCGTAAATCAATCAATTAACAATCGATAAATAAATTCATTTTGTCACTAACTGTATGTGTGTGTATGTGAGTGCTCTCTTTTGTTGTTTTTGTCTGTTTGCTTTTTTATTTCGCTTAAATGTTTGTTGCCTTCCGTTTTATTCCAGAGTCTGTCTTAAACAATAAAAACAACAGCAACAATAAACAGACAGCAGATGAAAAAAGTAGCAGCAACTTAAATGTTTGTATGATGGATGCTGATGTTGTTTTTCTGTATATTTTGCGACCTGCACTTGTAGATCACTGTTAATTTTAGTATTTTTTTTTTTTTTTTTTGTTTGATTGTTTGTTTTTTTTTTTTTTTTTGTACAATCTACAACATTTTCATACATTTAGATAAACATAAAATAAATCTACAAATAAAATATTTTTCATAGCACAATGGGACCAATAACAAAATAAATTTATAATGACTAAAGGTATGTTCAGACCTAACAAATATTTGACAAAAAAATCCAAAAAATGCTTGACCAGCAAATTGATTAAGTTTTAGCTTTATTTTTAACAGTTTTTATTTTATTGATTTAGTTCACTTTATTTGTGAGAAGATTGTACCTTAGAGTGGTTCGAAAAAAAAATTATTTTGTCATTCTTTTAGTTTTTTGTTCACTGTGTCGCCATTTTTAGTCCGATCATAACATTTTGTATATCGGTGTTCATTGCTCTGTAAGGGCTACATTTCTGTCTTTAATAGTTTTTTTATACAGAAGTTGTAGGTATCAAAATAACACAGCTTCATTTTAGTTCAAAAATATTTAGCGTTTGGGAGGGTATAAACCGAGCTTTTGAAAGACATGACTAGAATTTGCGTGGTAGGTATAAAAAAAAACTATTAAAGACCGATATACAAAATGTTATGATCAGACTAAAAATGGCGACACAGTGAACAAAAAACTGACAGGGCGGTATTTCTAGGCGTGGCAAAAATAATAAAAATAATTTTTGGAATTGTTTTTACATTATCTTTAATCCTGACAAAAAAAAATTTTTTCGAACCACTCTATTGTACCTATAATGTCATTTATAAACTGGTAAATGATGTTGCTCCATCCAAAGCAAACCATTTTTTAATAAAACTATTGGTTACGTGTAGGACGTCAAATATTTAATAGGTGTGAAGATAGCCTAAGTAGATATCTTCTGAAAAACTGGTTCGATCTATAAATGTTGTTAAGTCCCCTTTTACAATGTGGCAAGTAGAGGTAGAGTGTGTAGTACATGACTATCTGTACTGGACATTTGTAGACATTTTTTGCTTCTCTTTTACATTTTTCGGCATTTTCATGTTGTTGCTTCATATCATTTTTCTCACAACAATGCTATTGTAGTATCAATGCCTGTTAAATGTTCATCTCCGTCAACAGCGAAAAAGAACGAAAAGAGGAAAACAATATTTTCTGTCTGCCTATTAATTTCGCGATTGCGAAAGGTTTAGGCAAGAAAAATGTCTGCCTTTCAATTTCAACGTTGTAAATTGGGACTAAGACAAGTCTCAAAGAAGGATCTAAGCCTTTAGAATATTAACATTGTAATCACCCTGTTGAAAAAAAAAAGTTAAGTTACAAACCATTTAAATAGTTCACCCAAGTGGAAAAAAAGGTAAAAGCCATTTTAAAGGCACATTTTCTTTTTTTATTAGCCCCATTGTACTTAGGCTTCTCTTCAGAGTAATCCCCGTCGGTCATTTGTTGTCGAGTTGAATTTGCTTGCTACTTTGGTTGGTTGAATACTTTTTTTTATTGGATTTAATTTAATTTCGTTTGAAAAACTTGAGTTTCGGCATTTTACACTACACACAAACGTTTACATACACTCGTACACTCAAGTGGTTCGTACATGTGCAGGGAAAAAGTACTAAAAAAGTCTGTATTAAAATTATTATTTTACTACTCTACTTGTATTTGATAATAACGATAATAATGCTATTTTACATTTGCTTTTGTTTTTACTTGTTTACGAGAACAATTTTTTGGTCTGTCATAAATTTTTTTTATGTTTAACTCCTGCGTTTTGCACAGACACACACAGAAAAAGCAGTGAAAATAAAAATAAAATATTATCATTAGCGACAACAAAACAAAAAAAAAATTGGAAGCTGATGAAGAAGAAGAGATGAAGACCGAGAACAATATTAACAACTATTATCATCATCATCAACAACATCATACTCAGGCATATTTTATTAAAATATCATTCATAACTACTCTACATTTCGTACAAAATATTTGTACCTACAAACTCATGCTTTGTTTGTAAGTACTACTGTTTTAGTGTAAATTACGAGACATCGCTGGGTTTATGTTTAGGTGCAGGTTTGCGCCAATTCTAGTGTACCAGAAATTGGAGGTCATCGTCTTCGGGCAGAACATTTCCATCTGTGAAGAAAGATTTATATCAAATTTAAATGCTTAAACTACAAGAGGAGGACCTAGACTACGCCGATAGTATCTGCTCACTTACGCACTTCCCCTCCGATCTGCAGGCAAAAGTTATCTTCAGTGAATGAAACGGCCTTAACAGCTGGTCGTAAGATAAATATTGGCAGAACTAATACCACAGAGCACAGAGGCGTCACGAGACAGAAAATATTGTGTTTTTTCTGTCTTTTTCTTCGAAAGCTGCCCTTTTTGCATTTTTTGTTTTGATTACGCAATTCGTGTTGATAGTAGCGGCCTGTTTTTACACATTGCCACTCTACTACCAAAAAACATTTTCTTTCTCTTTCTTCGAAAGCTGCCCTCGCAAATGATTTGTGCATTTTTCATACGTCACTTTTTTCATCTCTGTATGCTTTGTGACTAATACAATGAGTATAAACGTTAAAAGCGATTGAAGACTTTACATGCAGTCTACAACTGACATGAAATGCTTAACTTTAACTCTAATATGATGTTAGTGGTAAGTATAGACTAAACATGTTAGAAGTTTTCTCATGTTATAGCACGGTTGTTAATGCAAATTTTTTAACAACGCTTTTATAACATCAAGTTATAACAGCAAATCATGTCAGTTGTAGACGGGCAGTTACATACAAAATTTAACAGTTTGAAAACGTGAAATCTTTCTGCTACTTAGGCAGTATTTTCGATTCTTGATTTGAAGATAAAATAAAAACAAAAAGTTAATTCGACTACAACTGTCTTTTGATCTTATCCTGAAGAATAGAGTTAGGCGGAATGAGATTTGATTATTACAATCTTATAAACAAATACCTATTTTGATGACCTGACAAATCTATGATTCTATGCAATTCTTATGAGTTGAAACTTGAGCCTATTTCACCAATTATATTTAAATATCAATTCATATTTTGATACAGATTTTCATTTAATAAAAAACGAATTTTAATCATAAACTGATATTTAAATAGAATTGGGGAAATAGGCCCTAATACTATGTTCACACTTGGGTTTTTAAACGCGTTTAAGCAAAATGTTGTTTAAGTTAATCATAGCCGTTCACATAACGTTTGAGATGATTAAGATGTCAGATGATTAAGAAAAAAACACAACAAACAAATTTATATTTCTTTAAAATAATTAAAAATGGATACAAATGCTTTTACAAAGTTATCAGAAGATTATTTAAAACATATAAATGATGAAATTGTGAACATTTATGAATTATTTATGGAAAAAAATAAAAACATTAAGCAGAAATCGTGGCCGGTTGTACACGTTCATGTTGGCCGATTCTACATTATACTCAGTTTGAGGTATGTTCAGAGGATTCTATGTTATTAATGAACTGATTTAGTTGTTATCATGTCAATTTGAAGTGATTAACAAATCACTGCAATGTATGGGTAATCATCTCGATTTTGATGTGATTAGAGCTAAATCTCGTTCGAGTTTCTTAAACGCGCTTAAGAACCTAAGTGTGAACATATTATAAGACTGCTTAACTTTAACCGTACGAATAAATCTTTTACATTTTCGTAAGAAAACTTTCATTAGGTAAACCATTAATCAATGCGCGCAATGTCAACAAATAGCATAAGTTTAATGAGATTATATGGGCAGACATCAATCAGGCAGCTCACTTAAGCAAAGCCAATGGACCCTTTTTGGCGCTTATTAACTACAATTAAGGCACTACAGATTCTATCCATTCTGCTCCAACTAATTTAAAAAGAAAACTTTATTTAACATTTTCTACTCCCGCAAATTGAGATTAAAATTTCCAAAGAATAAGGCAACTCCGGGAAATTATTATATACACAGAAGAAATAAAAATTGATTTCAATTAAAAAATTTCACCAATTCTATTAAAATATCAGTTCATGTTTAAATATAGTTTTTCGTATAATGTTATTTTTGTTTGACATGATAAATCAATTTTAAACAAAAATTGATATTTAAATAAATGGGTGAAATCGGACATTATTAAAAAATTTATTTAATTTGCACCAGTGAACAAATTAATAGTATCAATTGAATATTTTTTATTAACAGTATTTTTTGCAGAAATGTTATTGATATAAGTAAATGTTTAATACGTTTGACTAAACTTTTAATTAAAACTGATATTATTTTTGATTAATGGTTTAATCGAAAAAAAAATTGGCGAAAATTTTTTCTGCTTACGTTTTGTGTGTTTAACATTAAAGTTAAGTTCAAGTTCAATTATTTTAATATTCACCGTAGTTTTTTCTTGTTTTAAAAAAAGTTTTAACTAGGAAAAAAAGGAATATTTTGATAACGTTTTAAAACATGAATGCTGCGACACTGACATTAGTCAAATATCGCAAATTTTTACTTAATATCACTAATCCTTATTATTCTTACGAAAAAATTTTAACTATTTCTTAAGAAGACATTGTAAACTCAACTATTAAAATTTTCTTTCTCCATTATTTTGAGGGTAAATTTAAAACTTTAAAGTCGTTTAATGTAAAACTAATTTTTTTCAGTTATGACGTTTATTGAGCGAAATGGCCTTTATTCTTCCAAATAAAATACAATATATAATATACAATACTTAAGTAAAATGTCCACGAGAAATATAAATAGGGCGTTAGAAATGGGGGGCGTGGTTTTTCGTAGAAGTTTATAGCTCTCTATCAGCTTTTTCACTAGGAGGAGTATCTGGTAGTTTGTAAGTAGAGTGTATGGTAGAAGGACTGTAAAATATACTGTGAAAACTTGAAGTTAAAAGCGGAGGAGAGGTTGTGGTACCGGTGCTGAAATTTAGTGTTTTGGACCGAGCTGTGTTGGATAAGTGGTGAGACTTATTGGAATCTAACGACGAAGGGTCAAGGGCCTGGGTGGAAAAAAATGTGACTGCACTCATAGAATGTATTGTTCACAGACTGATGTGTATTAACAAAGAGTGTATTTCTCAAGGGAATTTTCTTTTGGGTAAATGGATTTTCTGTCACCCAGTTGTTAAGATCCACAATGAGACTAGGCCAAAAATGGCGGTGCTCATGTAGATTTCCTTCGACATCTGTAGTAACAAAGCGCCCCCTCAAAATGTCACGCAGACAACCTTCTTTGTGACAGCTAAAGTGGGAAAGCGATGCAGTTCTGAGTAGAGCTGCAAAACAATCGATAGTATCGATAGTTTTATTTTTGGTGGACTATCGATAGTTTTTATCACTATCGATACTATCGGAAAATTTCAAAATTAACTGCAAATTGATTGGATGTAGACAACAAAACATTTTTAACTCATTCCATGCAAGATTTAAGCAGTGCATAAACTTTTTTAGTTCTTTGGAAAAAAGGAAAAGGAAAAAGTACTTAAGTTGACTTAACCTAAATTTGAGTATTTTTTAGATCTTCATATTCAAAAGTACACATGCAACAACAGCTAGAAACAATGCCACCCTTGAGATCTTCACAATCAAAATTACACACGGGTAAAGTTTCAATTATTTTGTACGACTTTTCAGGAAGTTATAGAAAAATTACTCCTTGTGTACATATCTTTTTTCAATGTGTAATAATATTTTGAATAAAATCATAAGTTTACTTCCGATCTGTGACCTAAGGAATGCTTAGGAACAAAAACTTTAAAAGAAATATAACCGCAGATAAGTGATGATTATATTAGAATAGGAGTAAATTTTCAAAAATCCCCTTTTAAACTTAAACAATTTACTTAAGCACTTGTTTCTTATTGCCACAGAATGGTGTACTTATTTTCATATTAAAATAATGGCAATCGTACCTAACTTATATAAACTAATTTAATTCAAATAGTGTTACCTTGTTTATTCAGCTAAAATATTTTTAAGTTCAAAAAAATAATAGCAGCCAGGGTTCTTAGAAGTGAAGTTTTATCGGTAAATTTTTTTCTGTTTGTTATTTTTTTCTTAAAGAAAAGTCTCATAAAAAATTAATGGGATTATTTTGTATAAAGCTTCGTACAGACGATGGTCAGATCTTACAATGTTGACATTTTTCTGACAATGGTGCCATTGTCAGATGCATTAATTTTACACATCTGCCAAATGAAAATGAGCTTACAATGTTCAGACAGTTGCAAGACATTTTTAGGCAATTTCAATGACAACATTGTAAGATCTGACCATCGTCTGTACGAAGCTTAAGACTTTATTTTATATGAATAAATTTTCAACGCAAGACTTAATTAAGTTAAATATTTTGATGTCGAAGGTGAAAAAACTGACAACCCTGATGACACCTTTTAAATTTCAAGACTTAAGTTAAATATGTTAACGTCGAAATCGAAAAAAACTGACAACCCAAATGATAATTAACCGTCTCTATATTTATATAAAGTTAATATAAATTATAAAATATAGATAACACTGAAATTTAAAGTGAATAAGCTGGTCTTTATAACTGAAAAACGTTTTCTGTACATGATGTTTTAAAACTTTTTCATTTTTTACCACCTTCATTAACTATCGTTTCCACAGAAGTGGCACATAGAAACTTTTCGATACTATCGATAGTTTTTAAGCTAACTATCGAAACTATCGATTGGGCCGACTATCGATAGTTTTGCAGCTCTAGTAACTGAATTTCCAGATGGCAGTCTATGCGTCCCAGAAAACTATGCGACAATCGAAGACAATTGGTCACTGTAACTCAACCGTTAAACAGTTCACCGGCTTAGTGGTTTGATGGCAATCCCAATACTTGCATTGGAGGCTTTGGATATATCAACCATTCTTTCTTTAATTATTGATTAAAGAAATGTTAGCAAAATTTGTTCGGTTTTTTATTTTAATCGAATACTATTTTCAAAACATGACCGTAACTGCTGTTAAACTGAAATGTTTAAAACTATTTTATATTTTTGCTAAAGGTGCTCTTAAATATATAAACCAAAGTGTTAAATAAATGCTGGGGTATTTTTTTTATTATTATCTGGATGTAATTGACTGTCATGTTAATGATCTAGCAGAGAGTGTGTAATTGTAACACAGATTTTTAAATTTTTTATTATTGTTTAACTGCTTTTAATCCAATACAGAAGCAAAATAAACTCACTTACACAGGTTCTCACTCATACACAAATGCACATGTACATCCAAATCCACACCGATAAAAATAAATCCTTTCATTGCAAAGAAGAAGCAAATACTTAATTTCAAATTTAATCAAGCAAAACACAATTTTTTTTTAAATTGTTGTTGGGAATTTTCTTTTTTCCATTTCATCCATTTCTTTACATTTAAAATAGAATTGGGCATCAATTAATAAATAAAAAAAACCTCATTCATTCAATTTCTTTTTCATTGTATTCAATTGGCTTTTTTATGTAGAAAATAAATCGAATTAAATAAAATTTTGTAAAAAAAAATGTAAAAATAAAATTCCTTTTTAGAAAAAAACAACTTTTTTTAGTCATCGATGTTTATAAATTTTCTGAGGAAATAAATGAAATTTTTCTCGAATTCTTTTTAAAACTTTTCAAAGTTATTTTGAATTTTAAAGAATAAAAAAAGCACTTACGTTATTTAACAAATTTTTTGTTTATAAATTTTGGTTTTTTTTTTTTAATTAATTAAAATTTTTTTTATTTCTTGTGTAGTTTTATTCACTTGTTTGATTTAGATTTAAACATCTTTTTTTTAATTTGTTTTTTTTTAAATATTTAAAATTTTTGTTTGGTGATTTGATTGTTGCTGTTTGTTATAATTTTAAACATTTTCTTTTATTTCACTTTTTTAAAAGAAAAACATTAATTTTTTTCTGGCTCTCTCCTCTAATTAATTTGGTATTAACTACTGATTTTTTTTATGTATTAAATCATAATATATTTTAATTTCTATATTCAATAATTAGTTATTGTTATATATTATTATGCATTTTTATAATTAATCTTATATTTTAATTATATTTGTTTTAAAAATTTTTATACAAAAAAAAAGAAAAAAAAATTATATGTAAAAAACGCGTTCGTTCGCGCTTCATTTGAGTCTTAATTTTATTCGATATCTATTGTTTCGAGTTTGCAATGATACTGAAATGTTTTAAGGAAAATTTCATATGTTTTAGATAGAATTTTGTGTTGCAAGCCAACATGTTTGTGTTCGTTTCACACCAAACGCGTCAAGAAATTTAAAGATAGAGTTTAAATCTTGTTACCCAAACGTAAATGTTGCGTACACGTAAACGCTGCGTTCGATTTTAGTGGCTGGTAGTTTCTAAAAAAACGAAAAAGTGTTGAAATGTCACCAGTGTTGAAAACGCCAACGATGGATTGTTCGCCTTATCCGTAAGCAAAAAATTCTTAAACAGCTGATACGTTAAAACGGAGAGGCATTTTAATTGCATCAGATTCATTCGTTACGCAACGTAACGTTCTCGTAAGAGTACGAGTACATATTTATACATAAGCTTGGTGAGGAAAACGGAAAAACTGATCCGCATCGTATACTTTTATGTAAAAGTAACGTGGCTATTAGCCGAACGTCCAAATTTTTCTGAAAAAAATTCCGGGATATGTATAGGGAATTCCTGGGATTTTTTTAAGTTAAATATGGTAGTTAGATAAAAGACTTAGGATTCGATCCTGAAATACAAACATAAATACTATTTATGCAAGAGATTTTGATAAATTAAAAATTAACATTAAAGCAGTGTTACCACTTTGTGGGTAATTACCGGAATTTGGTATAATTTTTACTGTTGTGGGTAGAGCGAGGGTAATTGCTTTTAGGTGTAATTCAGGTGTAATTTGAAATTCTTACTTAAGATACCCAAATGAAATCCAGATTCGATTTCAGTGATGACATTTATTTCTTTTTAAATACTGTTGCTTAAAAATGCACAGTCTTCCGAACCAAAGTCTCGATTTCTTTTAAAGAAAAGACTTTAATCATTAAAAATATATTTTCTAAAGTTTGGTAATGAATGTCGTAAGATTAACCCTTAGATTTGGATAAAGATGCCTATCATAGTGATTAAGAACCTGAAGTTTATAGATAAAAGTTATTCAAACTTAAAAAAAACCATGGGGAAAGATATGTTTCCAAAATTGCAACACATAAGTAATTTTATTTGTATCTTGCAACTTTTGAATGCTTTTGTTTGAAGAATATTTAACGCCCTTTACAGTTGTAAAACTGAATTACGAAAGGGACAGTTGTATAAAACCCTGCAGACATTTTGTGTACTTAATAAGGGTATAAAGGGTATTTTGTAAGACCATGAAACTTAAAATGGTAGACACAACAAAAAAAAAATTAATTTTGTTCGCAGATTGTTACACGGCATTACCGTTTGAAATTGATTTCAAACAATTAGGCGCCGCGCTTGTCATTGAGGAAACGCATTGCAGATGTCCAATTTTGTTTTTCTTCTTCGAGCATTGCTGGCTGCATGTCACGAATAAAATAATGAATGCCCAGAAGTCTAATAGACTGTTTATTTTCTCTAAGTCAACACATTGCCATTATTTGTGAAAAAATAAGTTTAATCATGAACCCGCCTATAAGTCTGTGTTTATACGGCTCATGTCTTATTGAGAAGATTTTTCCTTTTTCTTCTTTGAACATGAATTGGCGTTCAAATGAATCATGTCATGTTAACGCCATGTTTTTTATTTTGTTTTATTTGATATTGAAAACAAAAACAAAATTAAACAACGAATAAGAAAGCAAAACGTAAAGACAGTCTATAAAGTAGCAATCTGGTCAATAAGACATGAGCCGTATGAACACAGACTAAGTTGCGAAAATCGATGGCTGAATTTCAAAACAAATTTGGATAATTTGCTGGCGTTGTTCAAGCATGAATCTATTCATGATGATGTGCCTGAGCAAAAAGTGAAAGCAGTATGACAGTTCTTTTGACAGCTAACCTTTCGTAAGGTCTATGGGGCTAAAAAACACCCATTATAAAGGACTTGCAATGAGCATATTCATAGATATATGCAACCAAATGTGGAAGTTAAACTCATTATTTTAGGAGTTTTATTTTATGTTTTATTAATTTTGTGAATTTATTTAAAATTACAAAAGAATCTTAACAGTTTGACTAATATGGATCTTCTTTCAATGAGTTTGTTGTGTTTTTGCTTCTTTGTAAATGTCTTTTTATTTAATAAAACTTCAATTGTAAATCAGGTGTAATTTTATTTAAATCGGGTAATTTTGCTTCATCTCAAGTGTAATTTTGAGTTTTGCTGGTGGTAACACTGCATTAAAGACAATTTTGAATGCAGCAACTATCCGTAGAAAATGAAAGTGTTTCTCATCAAAGTTTTTCTTGGGATTCAAAAATTAATTATCAAGGTTTCGTTGTAATGTGCTAAATTCCCATTTCATACTATTGACAAACTGAAGTTGATTTTGGTGGGATAAGCTATTCCTATGCGCATTTCATTGACAGGACACTTCTTAAAAAAATTAGAAATAGACTGCCAAAAGATTCTGTTAATGCTTATTTTGTATTAAAATCCTATTTTCAAAAAAATATTCTGTTTAAGTTGTTTTTTATACGGCCTTTTCATATACATACGTAAAAATAAAAATGCTTTTATTTCAAACTCGAGGCCAGTATTGAAAAAACAAAATATTTTAATATTTGCCGATATTTCGATACTCATATTTTTTTAACATTTAATTATTTTATTAAAAAAAAATAAAAATACGAATTCTAAAAAACGATTATGATTCCGACGGATTATCACTCAGTTTTCGGCGCCAAGCCTTTGGCGACAGATTATTTTTTCTCAGTTGTTGACAAAATTATTTTCGTATTAAAGGCAACTATAAAAGTGTAGTTATTGACAATATCGCCAAAAAGTCGTCCAAGTCGTCGACAAAACTGGTTTTGAAATTTTCTATAAGTGCACAAACGATCAATCAGTACGATTCGTTGCAATACAGTAACAGCAACGTTCGACTAACAAGTCCTTAAGTTCGATACAATTTTGTTGGTTCTAAAGCAGGGATGGAAAATGTTACGCTCACCAACCAACATTTAAGAAGTTTCGTATTAGAAAAGTAACATTTTTCAACAATAAGAAAGAAAAGTCATAAATTTTAGGTAAAATTAATTTTTTCATTATTGAATTTCCCAGCTTCACGCTGTTAATTTTCTACTAATGGGGTTTTTTTTTTGTTAAGCAGGGTTTTTTTGTAGGATAATATCGAACATTCCACTTAAGACATACATTTTTAATAAAATATTTTCTGACATGAAAATTACATGCTAATAAAAGCCAGCTTATTACGCGATTGAAATATTTACAAAATTCGTCTATACAATTTATATTGTTAATAAGTGAAAAATACCAACGAAGAAAAAATAATTATAGGTGTAATTTTTAGCCGCAGCAAGAACTTGAAGTGCAGTAACTAACTGTTTAAAATCCTTTATCAAAAATCTGATTTTAGCTTTAAAAAGTATTAACGAACAAAAAAACGAGATATTCAAAATAAAATGTATGTAAATAATGTTTTGAATTTTTCAAAAAATTAAGAAAAATTAAGGAATATTATTTTTGTCAAGCTAATAGGGCCTAAATTTCTTCAATGTAAATGAAAATTCAATTTTTAATTACAATATTTTTAAATTTATTATAAATAATATTAAAATAAAATTTATTTTCAATACTGGCCTCGAGCATTTTTATTTAATCATTTAAATAAATATAATAGAATTTATTCCTAAATTGGGGATTTTATTTTGAAAGCGGGGATAAAAAATCTGATATGGAGGTTGGGAATAATTCTTCAATTGTGGTGATGTTCTTTTTATAATATTTTGTTTTCTTTTGTACCTTTGACAAAAAAGGTACATTTTTATACCCTTCACCGAAGGTAAAAGGGTATATATAACTTTGTCATTCCGTTTGTAATTTCTACAATATTGATCCTACACCCTATAAAGTATATATATTCTGGGTCCTTATGAAAAGCGAAGTTCAAATCCGGTTGTCCGTCTGTCTGTTGAAATGGGTTTTCCGAAGCCCCCAGATATGATGGGGGCTTGGTTGGGGTATCTTTATGTCAGGTATTATTATTATAATTTTGCTATTGAAATTCATCCACATCGGTCCAAAAATGGCTGAGATATGAGCAAAAAACCACGACTACCTCTATTTTTTTTCCAAAAAATCCCTTGTTGTTGTTGTAATTTTAATACTTTTTTCTGTATATCTAGAGAACGGCAATAGCCAAAGTTTCCAAATTAGGTAAAAACATTTAGGTTGTCAATACACACCATCCCACAAAATGTGGGCGGGATTCCAATTCCTTCTTTTTGGGTTTTAGGTTTTACGTGCATGTGTGTGATTCATTTTGAATTTATAATTTATAAAGAAAAATCTTGAAATTTATTTTGAATTTAAATAAATATTTAAATAGAAATGTCAAAAAAAAGGAACGGCATATCATTTTGGCATATAGTTAGTTATCAGCTGTTGCTTACGTAGCAAGCCAAGGTCACCTTGTATGAATTCGCCTTGAAAATAAGGTTTGTTTTTATTAATTTTTAAATTATTTATATATTTTAATTTCTTTTCGTTTTAGCTAAACTGTTTGCTCGTTTGTTAATGCAAAATCGAAAGAAGGAAAATAAAAAAATTAGTTATAATGTACTTGTTTATATTCATATGTATTACCTATGAAAACAAGAAAACAAATGTTTAAATGTGGTGAAAATAGCTTATTATTGTTATTGACGCTGGGTCTCCACGTAGCAATTTTTATTGCTAAGTACAAGCAATAACGTCGGCAGAACAATGGAGCAATGATTGCTGATTATATTGCTGGAGAACACTTGTTATTGCTTTGCCATAAATTTGCAATTTTCACCTCGAGTAGTTGTATAAAGTTTTATGTTGTGTTTTGAAGTGATTGTTAAATTTTCTTTTTAAATTAATTAATTAAATTAATAAAATAATTAATTGTAATTGTCGTAGCTGTGTTTTGTATTGCTTTTTTGTTGATTTGCGTATGAAAAAAACCTAAAACTTGTATTGTTCTATTGAAAAAATAAAAATATACAAGAAAAAACAAATTCGTCGTTTGCTTTTGTTGATATTGACGTTTTTTTAAAAATATAATATATAAAAACTTTTTCTGTATATTGTTGAAGTATTTTTTCACTTGTTTTTTTAATAAATAAACACACTAATAAATAACCAACCGTACAGAGAAATGAAATGTCAGATAAATTACAACTGATTTGACAGCAGATTGCTAAGCAATAATTGCTCAAGCAATAAGAAGAGCAATCATTGCGCAATGGATTGCCACTCATGGCAATATGCGGTCTATACGTCGCAAATTTTATGGAGCAATCAAATTTGACGTTTGCCGCAATAAATATTGCTACGTGGAGACCCGGGGTGAAACATAATAAATTATTTTTATTTGACGTTTTTTTCACGTTTGCTTAAATTTTGTTTTATTGAACTTAATTAGTCCGGCAACATTTTATTCATGTATAGCTAACGCCATCTATTGTTTAGCTTTGGGCTGCTCCAAAATTTAAATTTTCAATCTGGCAACATTTGTTGTAAAATGGTAGGCCACTATGGTAGATTAGGTGGCAGCACTGTTAACATATATAAAAAGTACTAGTGCTGCCACCTTATTTACCATAGTGTCCTACCATTTTCAATTAAATGTTGCCAGATTGAAATCTTGATTTTTTTCACAACCTATATGCAAACAATAGATGGCGCTGATTTTTCATTATTAAAGAGTTGCCAAATTCTTAATAATTAAAATGAAGCTACCAACAGAAATTGGTCAAATTTACTGCCCGTTTGTAGAACGCGAGCGCAAAAGTGACTCGTTCAACTTACATTTAAAACAAAAACAAAATTTCAAAATTTGTTTTTGTTTTAAATGTAAGTTAAGCGAGTCACTTTTGTGCTCGCGTTCTACAAACAGGCAGTCAATTTAAGAAAACACACTTTTGTGATATATTATTAAATGTAAATTTTGATTTTATTTTTAATTAATATCGTTTTACAGTTAACAATTTGTTTAAATAATAAAATAGTACATAAATAAAATACGTTTATACTTTTTAAAAATTTAGAGGACACACAGAAAATCATTAATTAAAAACAAATATAGTAACAATAATACAAAGTGAATAATAAAAACAAATACTTTCTACAAAAAATTAGTCTCTAGGTAAAAATACATACTTTTAAAACAATAATTGCCAAAAAAAAATTCTTTTTAAAATGGTAAAAATTAATTTTAAGTATTAAAGGAAGAAAAAAAGAATTTAATTTGTTGGTCTGCTTATAATTTCTTGTGTATTTCAGTTTTTGATTTATAAAATAAATATGAAGGTATGTTTGTATATATTATTAATTAAACTAGAACTTATAAACTAATTAATCTTTAAAACGTTAATTATTTATATAAAGACTTTTCAGATGGTTTAAGATTTTGTTACATTTGTGGGAAAAGGATTTTAAAACAAAAAATAATTTTAAAAATTATAACAATTCATTAAATGAAATTAAAAAGTATAAGAGTTTTTTTTGCAAATAATAGAAAAATTTAAATTGTTTTAAAATGTGTTTTATACATTATTTTTATAATAGTTATTAAAGTAGTAGTAGTTGGTAGTTAATAAGTTTAAAATTTTTAAGTTTTATATAAAAAAAAAAGTTTCGTAGATCTCAACAAAATACAATAAAAGCACTTTAATTTTGCACTTTGAAGGCAATATGGTGATGAATTTTATTTATACATTTTATTTCCCTTTGTGATGATTTATTAAATAGATTTCGAAGAAATTTTATCAACCGCTGTAATTAATATAAAGTTTTGTTTGTAAATTAAAATTGAAATAAAAAAACTCAACACATAAATATACATATGACGACTTCTTTTCTGAGAAAATAATGTTAGTTGTTACATTATACTATACATCGACACCTAAAACGCAAAAGGCCCTAACTAACAAAAAAAAATTAAAAATCGACTTTTTCTTTAATCTGATGTATTGCATCAACACAACTGTCTACAAAAATTTTGGAATCATTCGACCAGCATTCGCGATTTTATTGACAAAAAACAATAGGCTCTATCTACAAAAGTTTATATGGTAAACGCTAACAGTTTGCATATCATGCAACGTTGTCAATTGTCAAAACAACTGGTAGGTTTTACAAGAAAAATAGAAGAAAAACAAATCTGTGGCATTTTGACAAAACATCTTAAGTCAAATTTAAAAAGTTGAAAAAATTTCATTCAATAAACATTTTTGCTTACGTTTTTAAAATTTTGTATTATAAACGAAATTTTTCTTTAATTTTGGTTTATTATATTATTTGATAAAATGATTATTTCACCGAGTTTTCTTTTAAACTTTTTTGCTATCTTATCTCGACTTAAGACGTTTTGTCAAAATGCCACAGAAATTACAAACAGCTTAAGGCGATTTATCAATTTATCATTATACCCACACCACAATAGTGGAGAGGGTATTATGCATTTGTGCTGATGTGTGTAACGACTTTAAATAGTGGTCCTAGACCCACCTTAAAGTATACCGATCTACTCAGAATCACGATCTGAGTCGAACTAACGATGTCCGTCCGGCTGGCAGGCTGGCTGTCCATGTAACCTTGTGCGCAAAGTACAGGTCGCAATTTTGGAGATAATTTAATAAAATTTAGGTCATAGGTTCTTATTGGCACAAGGACCAAGCCTATTGAAAATAGGCCGAATCGTAGGACCACGAGGAAAAATAGGGGGAAATTTCTTCCTCTCAGAAACTATCAAACCGATTTTAATGAAATTATAAACATAGATAGAACCATATCTATATGGACACAAAATGTATACATTTTTAAAAAAATCGGACCACGAGGGCAGATAGGGGCTATTTCTGACTCTCAACCCGATTTTAATGAAATTTAAAACATAGATAGATCCATATCTACAGGGACACATTAGCTATACAGTTTTTAAAAAATAGGACCACAAGGGGAAGCAGGGGGCAATTTCTGCCTCTCACAAACTTTCAAACCGATTTTCATGAAGTTTATAAACATAAATAAATCCATATTTACATGGACACATAAGCATAATGTGTTTTTAAATACTGTGGTGTAGGGTATCATATGGTCGGGCTTGACCGACTATACTTTCTTACTTGTTTTAAATAGTTTTTGATTCTCCTGTAAAATTGTCAAACTGTAAGATAGGGCCTTTTGCATTTTAGGTGACGATATGTACATTGAACTGTTCAATGTAGTATAAAAAACATTTAATATGAAGTTTGGTGCCGATTGGATAAAGAAAAGTCAAGGCGGAAATCGATTGCAAATTTTAATAGTGTATAGGCGATAATTTTTTTTATCAAAATTGGAGATGATAGTACATTTTTCCTGTTTCGCAGGATGTTTCAAAATGAAATGACCTGTTTCGCTCTCAAAATTTTGTATGGCAAAACATGTTGTTTCAATCATGGTTGGGGTGCGAAACAGGAATGGGAGAGCCAAGGCGAATTCATGTAAACGGTGGTGTCGATACTACAACAAGTAACAATACCAAAAACACAACAATGTATTTTGTTGCTGCTTTCGTTGGCCGATATGTCAAAAACACAAGTAACTTTTGACATTCCTCTCTTTAATTTAAAAAAAAAGTAGCGCAGCTCAACGCCACCTGAAAAATTAATTCGCCTTGGGGAGAGCGAAACACGAATATTGCTGTCCGTGTGAAAATGGTATAAGCAAAGTATATTTATTACAAGTACATGCAAGTGATCAGCTGTTCAGTTGTGTTTTTTTTTGATATTGTCAAAATTTGCTTACATTTTAGTGCGCCATGATTTTTTTTTTGTTTTCTTTATGTTTGGCTGTTTGACAGTATCAAATATTTTTACACAAACAAAATGAATGTTGAATATTATTTTTGCCAAGCTAATAGGGCCTAAATTTCTTCAATGTAAATAAAATTCAATTTTTAATTACAATATTTTGTTCCCGACGTTTCGTCGATTGTTTGTCGACTTTTTCAAGGGATTGTCTATTTAAAAATTATAAAAACAATAAAATAAATACAATAATGTACCACATAAACATTAAAGACTTACAATATGAAAATTTAATCACATTAAAAAGTTTTAGATGTACTCAGGATCATACAAATATAAAAATTAATTTTAATATTTAAAAAATACATATTACTTTAAACTTTAAATATATCACAGCTTAAGTAATGACAACAATAAAGCTTGTTGTTTTTTTTTGTTGATTTGTTGTAGACTTGCATGTACTTGGTATAAATATACTTTGGGTATAAGGATATAATTTAAATCAAGGCGAATTTACACAAGGTGAACTTATCTTGCTTCGTAAGCAACAGCTGATTACTAACCTTGTGTCAAAATGGTATACCGTCCTGTTGGTTCTGGGGAATCTTAACTAAATTCTTTAATTTTCTATTAAAATTGTGAAATTTAAAACTTTTTTAAGTTATAAAATTTCAAACAAACACAATTTAATATAAAAACAAAATCAAATATTTCTTTGAATTTTTGACACAACGTTAAAATGTTTAACAGTGTTGTAAAACGTTTTCAAAATAAGACCACCTTGTATGAATTCGCCTTGATTAAAATTTTTAATTTTTCAAATTTTTATTTTTGTGAATAAAAGAACTAATTTGATTAAAATATTTTTATATAAAAAAATGTGTTTAATTATCATCACAGGTGAATATTTATTCGTATTTCATTTTTGCTATCTAATCATCATCATATATATTATTTCTAAAGCACTTTTTTTTGTCGGTTGCAAATATCTCCCATACCACCGCATCAAATTTAATGAATGATATCTCATTTTAAAGCTTATTTCTAACACTAATGACGAAAAATAATTAGAAATTGAAAAATTAATATTTTCAGTGATAAAAATTACGGTGCGAAATATTCGTACGGGTCATCTAGTATATATTATTTCTAAAGCACTTTTTTTTGTCGGTTGCAAATATCTCCCATACCACCGCATCAATTTTAATGAATGATATCTCATTTTAAAGCTTATTTCTAACACTAATGACGAAAAATAATTAGAAATTGAAAAATTAATATTTTCATTGATAAAAATTATATTTTAAAATGTATTGAAGTTACTAAAATTTCTATTAATTATTTTCATTTTATGTTACAAAAACGACAACTAACGGTGCGAAATATTCGCACGGGTCATCTAGTAATTTGTATATTTTGTTTTAAAGTTATCTTTGCACGAAATTATTAGCGGTATGGAGCATAATGACAAACAAAATAAAACCTTGGTTGTATTGACAAAGTAGTAAGTGTTTCAGTTAAAAAAAAAAGTTCGGTATGAACACCTTAAATAAAAGTGAGGGTAAAATATGCAACATTTTTACCAGGGTTTTTATGCAACATATTCTCAAAATAAATTGAAAATTTTTCTCACAGTTTAATTTTTTTTGTAGCAACGAACACAAAAATGTAGAATATGGGTGAATTCCAAAACGTCATTTGCAATGCAACCGAACAAAGTTATGCATTCTTAAACGCAACCATTTAAACATTGACAATGGCATACGTCCCTGAATGTACAATAACAGTTACTGATGCGCAAACAAAAGGCAAATTGTGCATCAATAATTTTGTTGATTCCTTGTTGAATTTTTCTTTACCAAGGGTGTGTGTGAAACGGTAGCAAAGTACTCATGGAAGTAAAATTTTGACACTATTGAGGTGAATAAAATTTCACTAGCCCTGGGGGCTAGTATAAATTTTGACATTAGTGTAGAAATTTTTGACAACCACAAAATATTTTTTTTTCATCAAATTTGTTTAAACAAAACAAAAAATAATATGGAAGCAGGACCAGTGGCAAAAAAAATTAAAAAGAACTATACAAGATGTAAATATTTAAATATGTATAAGATTTTTTGCCCACACCTTTTGTAAAAATTGTTAATATATCAGAACGAATTCATCAAATAGTTGGGACGATCTCATTTCCAACATAATTGAAATGATTATTGGTAAACGTTTGTTTAATTTATTCATTTCCACAAAACTATTAGTAAAGGGCATAATAAACCACAGAAAATGCTTGGCAAGCACACACATTATTTCCGTTTGGGGTTTGCCAATAAACGGCACAAATATTCTCCATTCAAACATTAATTTTCATTTTTGTTTTGTTCTCAATGAATGCAGATGCCAATAGTGCTGCGGCAATTTTGTTGCTTTTAGCTTAAAACGGAGAAGAAATTATAAAATAAAGGCAAAAAATTTAAAGTAAACAGTTTTTAAACAACGAGCTGTTTTGTGGCATGCAATACTACTAAGAAAATTTAATTTAATATTAAAAATTAATTGAATTGAATACAATTAGCATTAGACGCCACAAAAAGTTTGACAAATATCCAACATGTCTGCCAAATATTAAAAATTTGTTTTTTTCTTTATGTCAAAATTTTACGTTGTCAAAAATTTTACAATTTCACACAGCACAAATATGAAAATTTTCTACCACAAATAAATTTCATTTCACCATAGAACTTTGCTACAGTTTCACACACACCCCAAGTAGACAAAACAGCACGTTACTTTATATCGAGAGAGTATCAAAACTGCATATCTTGGAACTCACCCCATGTAACATATTTATGTATAGGCCATGTTCTGACAATCGCACGATTCGAAATCGCAAAACGCCAGAATTTTTTATGGTGTTTTTCACTCCTGCGTTTAGCTTGCGATCTGCCATATTTTTTTACAAATATTCTAGTTCTCTTTTGCAATTTGAAGTCGATAAACTACTTGCTATTGCGATTTGCAGAACACCTAATTTGCAATTTTAAGTCAGAATCGCCAATTTTAGGCGTTATGCGATTGTCAGAACATGCCCGTATATTTATATTTATATATTTCTCAGAAAAGAAATCGCCTTTAGAAAAAAGTTAGATAAAATTTACATTTACTAAAAAGCATTTATTATTTAAAATTGATAATATTATCTTAAATGGTTAAGGAATTAAATGTCTCTTTTTCTTAACATTATTAGGCATTAATATTAATCGATATAAAACAAACACAAAAAACATAAAATAATTAAATTTAAACAACGAAAGAAAAAAAATTAAAATGTATCTTACTTGGGTGCCTTTTCATTTATTATTTCAGTGATCTTCATAAATTCCTAGAGTTCATGCATAGTAGTAGGAGTTTTAAACGTGCATCGTTTTTTCTTATAATTTTTAGCATTCTTACAAAAAATCGTTCATATTGATGTAATTTTTAAAACTAAATTAAAAATTTCGTTAATGCTTTTTATCTTTCATTTTTTTTTTTTTTTTTTTTATTTCGGTTACATAAAAAATAAAAAATACAAACATTTAAATGAATGTGTGCAAAATGAAAATGAAATTTTATGAAAGCTTTTGTGTAACAGTTTTTTTTCTATTTTATTTTTTTGTTTTAAAGTGCACAAATAGTATTTCAAAACACTAATAAGGTAAAAGAAAAACTACACTTACAATAACATTTAGTTTTTGTTGTTGTTTTAGACGTTTAGAGTGAGTGAAAGACAAAAAAAAGTTTCAAATTACAAAATTGTGCCACAAATTACAAGTGTTTATACATGTGTATTAGGGCGATCCTTAAAAAAGTGTTAAAACACTCGGTCTCATCCTCTAGAAATATGCGAATACTCAACAAAAATTAAGAAATAAAAAAATTTGGGTGAATAAAAAAGATTTAGAGGTGTCTCAAAGCGCCTGAAATCCTGAATAGTAAATACATACAAGGCGAAAAGAATCTTTTCTTTTCAAAAGACCACTTATTTTAGAAATTTTATAAAATTTTTTTAGATGTTTAAAAGGTTTTGTTATTCGTGCTTAATTCCCAATTTTTATTCTTGATAAAAAAACACTGAAATTTATTGTTGATGGGAAAAGCTATTCCTATGCGCATTTCACTGGTTGCTTAGGCCAGATCGTCAGGAAAATTTATCCATAAAGATTTTAGAAAAACTAAAGATATTAAACCAAATAAAACTGTTAAACGATCAAAGTTTAAACAAAAACATCAACAATGAACAGTGAGTTTATCTCTTTTTACATTCCCCACTACAATTGATTGGAATTCCCCCAAAATTAATTGTAGTTGTAAGTAGGTTAAGAAAAAACAAAATGAAAACAAAAAACAAAAACAAAAAAAATTGCGTACTAAGCACGAATAACTAAATCTTTTAAATTAAAATTTTGTATTCCCAACAATTACTTTGATAATAAACAGGCAAGTGCACGGCTTAAAAAACTTAAACTGGCAACATGCTTTTGAAAGTTGGTTTGAATTTCAAGGCGAATTCATAAAATCTGATTCTTTAAACCCAAGGCCCATTGAAAAGGTCTGCGCAAGAAGCCTGATGATCATTGTTTATGTTCTTTTTAGTTGTCAAAAGATGTTTACATTTTGCTTACATGTGCATGTAAACGTTTGTTTACGTTTATGGTATGCCACATATACACTTTTTTTCTTTTGCTTTGTATATGTGGTAGTAAATTTTTGAAAACTAAAAAGAATCGTGTTTTGTTTTTGTACAAGTAAGCAGACCTGATAGATGGGCCTTGTTTAAACCCAAGTGATAACTTTTTTTAGGTTTATCATTGTTGGATGTCAAAATTTGTTTATTATTTTTGTTTACATTTAAGTTGAAAAGTTTCAGCAGGCACAAGGCGAATTTATTACAGGTGGTCTTAAAAGCCCTGCTGATAACTCTTTTTTTTTGGTCTAAAATCACTGTTGGATGTCAAAATTTTGTTTATTCTCTTTTATTATCTTTGTTTCTGTTTTGTTTTATTTCTGTTTTTGACATTGTACAATGATTTTACAAAAACAAATTGCTTGTGGTTTTTGTACGAGTTGTACTTGTTGTAGTACCGAGAGTACCTGGGATGAATTCGCCTTGAGCAGGCATGAGGTGTTCCTTTTTTATCAAGGCGAATTTGTTACAGGTGGTCTTAAAAGCCCTGCTGATATTAGCTAAAATCACTGTTGGATGTCAAAATTTTGTTTATTCTCTTTTATTTTCTTTGTTTCTGTTTTGTTTTATTTCTGTTTTTGACATTGTACAATGATTTTACAAAAACAAATTGCATGTGGTTTTTGTACGAGTTGTACTTGTTGTAGTACCGAGATTACCTGCGATCAATTCGCCTTGTTTTTTATATAAAAAAAATAAATCAAGGCGAATTCATAAAGTAAATTCGCCTTGTACATAGTTTTTTTTTCAAAAAAAGGATAGCTAGCACAACTCTCTATCGCATGATGCGGTCACCTGTATGAATTCGCCTTGAAATAAATAAATTTAAAAAAAAGTGGAAAAAGTTTCAATAGAAAATAAATTAAAAAACGTAAGAATGCGTAATGGCCTCCAAAGATCTTTGAATTAATTATGCACACAGTCCCAAAGCTTTTTGGGCAAATGGTTGTCTTGTTACACACATCAATTCCTCGGCGGTAAAGGATCAAAAAGCTGCTTACCAATTTTTCGGACTTTTTAAGGGATTCGGAGCTATTAAAACTGCCAATCCCCAAACCTTTTGCTCGGAGCTATGTTTAACACACTGATGACCCATAACAGTCTTAGCTTTCTTAAGTAAACGTTCCGGGGATTGACCTTTAGCATCCGGTTTACCCTCGGCTATGACTTTAATGGTAATGCATAACACTTCTTAATCCAAATAGTTGGTTTACAATTGAGATTAACGGTTGTAGGCATTCATGGCATCTTCAAAATGTTCTGTGTCTACGGAAACCACCACAAAGCTTTCCCACATTCCCAAGCTAGCGTAGTTACATTTCAATGACTGCTTAAACTTGAGGGGCTCTTTGCTTGTCGCTAATAAGCACTTTGGCTAAGCTATTCCAAGATTCAAATCATTGCAGCAAACATTTTCAAAAAATTTCGCAATACTGTGCTATTTACAAAATTAGACAAGCCGAGCTCATGGCGTTTTAGCATAATTACTAAAATAGAAACCGAAATTCCGCAATAAAATTTAATTTAAGAAAAGTAATACTTTTTTAATATGACCAGTCGTTTTAGAAACACAATTTTTTTTTAGAAAAAAAATTATTTTTGTTTTTAAAAAATTTATAAAAAAAATTGCCATATATCTCCACCCCTTAGGGGGGCTCCCATATAAATATGGCCGTTTAATGAAATTCTTAAATTAATTAAAATTTGTCGACTTTTGTGAATAAAATCAAAGATTTTAATCATTTATCAGTAGTACTGATTCAGTACCCATGTTCTGTAACTTTAGTGAGAACTTCTTGCATCGAAAAGATGTGAAACAAAATATTCTATCGTTTCTCGAAAAGTGAGAAAAATGTGTGTCTGTAACTCATGTCGAAAGCTATCAAAAGAGATTACGTCGTTAAGTTATAAATGTCATAATATTGCACTCGAAGCCGATGTGACATTGCAGACGTTCAGAACGCCAGTAACACATATCGTTGACGGCGATTTTTCAACGACGGCGGCGAAAACACAACCGTCGGCTATGCCAAATTGTGTAAAAAGCGACTTTACGCTGGGTCTCCACGTAGCAATTTTTATTGCTAAGTACAAGCAATAACGTCGGCAGAACAATGACAGAACAATGGAGCAATGATTGCTGATTATATTGCTGGAGAACACTTGTTATTGCTTTGCCATAAATTTGCAATTTTCACCTCGAGTAGTTGTATAAAGTTTTGTGGTTGTATTTATAACAAATGTTTTATGTTGTGTTTTGAAGTGATTGTTAAATTTTCTTTTTAAAATTAATTAATTAAATTAATAAAATAATTAATTGTAATTGTCGTAGCTGTGTTTTGTATTGCTTTTTTGTTTATTTGCGTATGAAAAAAACCTAAAACTTGTATTGTTCTATTGAAAAAATAAAAATATAAAAGAAAAAACAAATTCGTCGTTTGCTTTTGTTGATATTGACGTTTATTTAAAATTATAATATATAAAAACTTTTTCTGTATATTGTTGAAGTATTTTTTCACTTGCTTTTTTAATAAATAAGCACTTTGTTCACAGCGATCTAATAAATAATCAACCGTACAGAGAAATGAAATGTCAGATAAATTACAACTGATTTGACAGCAGATTGCTAAGCAATAATTGCTCAAGCAATAAGAAGAGCAATCATTGCTCAATGGATTGCCACTCATGGCAATATGCGGTCTATACGTCGCAAATTTTATGGAGCAATCAAATTTGACGTTTGCCGCAATAAATATTGCTACGTGGAGACCCAGGGTTAATGTTTGTTGTTTGCAAATGAGCTTTGAAGACATTCGTATAGGTACATATTTTATAAAAATGTTAAAAGCAAAATAATAAAACCATGAAAAATGTGCCAAGAATAAAATATTATTATTATTATTCTTTGCATTTTGCATTTTTAATTGTTTTTTAGTGTTAAAATTTTTTCTCGCTCCATTTTTATTCGTGAGTTTATTTGACAGTTCAAAGCGGGAACTTTTCTCACCAAAATGTTACAGACACACTTTTTCTGTAAATTGGCTAGTAATTTCCTTACGTGACGGCTTGTACTCGCCAAAAAAAGTTACAGACACAGTTAAGTGAGAAAAACAGCTGTTTGTTTCAATGGCATTTTTGTTTCATTTCACACATTTTAATCGAAAACTTTCTCGACGCGAGAGTTACAGAACATGGGCACAGGTACATATGTGATGAAAATCGATCGATTTCGAAACGAACGTTTTTAAAAGGTGTGATGAATTTCGACGGATTTTAAAATCTTTTTCTGAATTATAGTCTTAAATTTTCGTTAACGTATATAATATAAAATTTGAAAGAATAAAGACTGAAAATAAAGGGAATATGCATTTAAAATCCATTTTAAAAGATACTGAAAACGATATTTTCGGTTTCAAATCGTATCGTTTTTAAAATCGATCTCCACCACATACCTGTATGGCTTGTTTTGTGTGCAGCTTCGTTTTTTATGTCTGCAAAAAATTTTCCAATTTTTTTCCAAAAAAAATTATGTTTCTAAAAAGACTGCTAATATTAAAAAAAAAAAGTTTAACTAGTCTTTAAGAAAATTTCATTACGGAATTTCGGTTTATTTTAGTAATTTCAATAAACTTAACCGTTTTTGAGTTACGCGAATATATGTTGTGAAACCTCCTCCATTTTCGAAATAACAGTATATCTCGAAAACAAGAGCTAACCTAAAAAAAAAAAAAACGGTGGGTACCATTGGATTCAGCCGAATTATGCTAAAACGCCATGTTTTTATTATTATTATTATTCATTAATTAATTCGCCTTGGTTAACTAAATATTTTATGTTTTCGCCTTACGTAATTTGTTTTTGACATTGTGCAATGATTTTACAAAAACAAATTGCTTTTTTTACTTTGATCCAACACTCAGGGGATGCCCCCTACTAATGCAATGCATTGTGTTTGAATTAGGAAAATAGGTTATGGGGAGAAGGAAAGAGGGAGTAGTGTTTGTGGACATGTAATTTGAATTTTTCCAAATTGTAGCCGACTGGGAAGACGGGAGTCTATTCCACATACGGCTCGTTCGACCAAGAAACGAATTTTCCCTGCAATGCGTTGTGCGATGCATTGGACAGTCGACAACAAACGGATGTGATTTGCTGGAAAGGCAAGTACTACGGACTCGTGGTTTTTGTAGAGTTATACTTGTTGTAGTACCGAGAATACCTGTAATAAATTCGCCTTGATTCTAGATGATAAATTAATCGAAATGTAGATACAACTATGTTTTAAAAAAGGTATAAAAACTCAAAATCGATTAAGAACTAGCTCAGTAATAAATAATGTCCCAGACCACTAATGTGTCAATTATTACATGACCGATAGATTCGAGCACACACCTTGAAGATTTTTGTAATGGATATCTGTAATATACATACTTCTTTTTTATTTAAAAGAGTCAAAATTGTGAGTTATGGAAAAGACATTTTTTTGGAATATCCCCCGGTACACTGGGATAGTGCAACGATTTGATGTTTACGGGTTTCGAGGAAAATGCTTTTTCTTGAACAAAATTGATCAATAGAGTAAAGTTCATCTATTGTTATTAATTTCGCACGACTTATCACCAAATTTGTAATTCAATAAGGCGATGGGTTGGCGTAGTATGGCACGTTAAGCCATCCTGTTGAAACTACAACTCACTTGGATCAATGTCATTAATATGTTTAAACAAAAAATCCGGTAACGATAATCATTGAACGTAACGCAAACTCTGACTTCTTTTTTAAAGAAATACGGTCCGATGATGCAACCAGCGTATAAACCACACCAAGCGATGTATTTTTCTAAATGTAATGAAGTCTAGAGGATTTGTTTTTAAACGCGGTTTCTTAACAAACACGTAAAGCCAAAAATTAGCCTTATGGCTGCGTACATATATATTTTCATGATTTGACAAAATATCATACGACAGTTCGTTTAACAGCTAACTGAACAACCTAAAAAAGAGCGTCAAGCGTTTTTTAATTCTATATCCAATAGATTTTTAAATAAAGCAAACCGTCCTTGCGATCCGCTTAATAAGATTTTCCAGGCGGGTGGTGTTGAATTCGCGTTCTAAAGGTTTGTTTAGTAAAAACTGAATGAAAAATTTTATTTTTTTTGCCATAAAAAAACGCATGATGCTCTTATTTTAAAAGCTCAGTAATCCTTTAGAAAGTTTTATTGGGCTTAAAACCCACCCATTATAATATTCAGCCAAGCCTGGTTGAGGGATTTTCTACGCCGTTTGTGAGTTAAAAAAGGTTTGTATAGGATTCAACATTGAACTTGATATTATTAGAATTCGTACGGGATTTATAAGAGTAAAAACGTTCGGTAGAGGTAAGTATTTCTTTTGCTTTCGAGTCAAACCAATAATGAACTGACGATAAGGACAACTACAAACAAATCCCTAAATTTTTTATTCTGTACAAATTTAAGTATTTTAATATTAGATTAAGGCCCGTTTGCACAATAAACCGATAGCTTAAAGTAGGATTTTATCGGTCGTATAAAAAGTGTTCCATTATTACAACTTTACTTCAACCTACCAGGTAGGATGAACTTGAATTTACTTTATCGCTCTCTTTAGGTTAAAGTAAAGTTTTAATAATGGAATACTTTTTATACGGCCGATAAAATCCTAGGTTTAGTTATCGGTTAGTTATGAAAACGGTCCTAAAAGTTGTTTTCCGAAAAATTATTAGGAGGACTAATGGCCATTTTCTCATTAGGCAATTATCGTTTTTCCCAACGAAAAACTGCACATTAAACAAATTTGGTTTTCTCAATGTCTCATTTGCTTCGATTTTATCGCAAAGCTAACCGGCACTCATCTGTCAATTATTTATTTTCCTTTTATTTGCCGTACAGATAAATTCAATCAGCTGACTCCCAACTTTTACATGTATTTTGAGTGGCATTGCCAGCTGAAAACAATGTGTTTTGTCGGTATATTGAGAAACCCAAAATCTTTAACGGACAGTTTATCGTTCCAATAAATTTATGTTGACATTAAGTAACAGACAGTTTGTCGATACATTGAGAAAATGGCCATTAGTCTTGCACTTATTCTTTGTCAATATAAAACTAATTGATAACACATTAAAGAAACGCATATGGAATACAAAAATTAATAACGTATTAGTTAAAACAAAGGGTGTATCATGTCTACATACATACATATGTATTAATTTTTAAACAAATCATTTTAGTTATTAAGGTACTCAGCTAGAGACAATGCTTCTATTGAATATTCGCCGATTTTATTAAAATTTACAATCTTAGACGAACGACTGGCTAAAGTCATAATAACAAGCCGATTCAAGAAACCCGCAAAATCCGAAGACTTGAATCCTGTGGAAAAGCTCTATTTGCATCATGAGCGCTAGCACAAAGTTTAAAATCAAAAACCTTGGTTCCTCTAAATTCTTTTAAGTAACAGCACTTAATCCTAAGACTAGTTATTATACACTTTTTTATAAAACAAGCACATGATTTTTAAATGAAAACAATAAAAACGAGCACTTAGCAGAACATTTTCAATAAATACCTCTTTTTAAAGTCCTCTAAAAATGCGATCACAATTTTATAATTTAAAAATAATTATTGTCTTTAGAAAATATTCTAATATGCAATAAATAAAAACTTAAAAAAGATAATAAAGCTAAAGGACCAAAAAGTAGACTTAAAAATTTTTAAAAATATAAAGCAAAAAGCATTTTAAATAGTAAGTTTAAAGATGGAGTACAACAAGAAAACTAGACTGATTTAATAAATAACTAAAATATACATGCATTATAGATTTAAAGTATGATGGCAAAACTTACCTCTTAGCTGAAGTTGTTCGCGAATAAGGATTCTGTAAGATTTTCGGATGTGTTTCCATAACTCTTAATAATAAATTGTCTAAATAATCTTCAAGTTCTTTGACACGTTGTCTTTGTATTAAGGCCTCATTTTCCATGCCATTGGCAATAAGCATAAGTTCCTACATGGAATAATAATAATAATTAATTATTATAAGTTACACAAATTTAATAATTAATGTTAATTACCTCTCTTGATTTGCCTTCATATTTTTTGGCTAAGGCAGCTGATATTTCAGCACGTCTTTCGGTTGGCGTATTGGCTTTCTCATGACCAATTATAATGCGTTCATTTTGTTTCGGACTAGGCGTGGAGGCGTTACTAACTGGTTGTTTTTCTATTTATGAAAAGCATTAAAAAGAAACAAAAAAATTAGAAACAAAATACATATACATTGTTTTGGAATAAGCAACCTTAAAAAGCAAATAAACATGCGTAAATGAGTGTTATGAATGTCTTGTGTTTGTGGTGCACAAAAAGTCCAAATAATTTTTTTAAAATTTTATTACAATAAAACATTTGATTATTAGCATTCCAGGGTATTTTTAGGTAGTTTCTACTGAATAAGGAAGGACAAAATACAATGCAACAACGTTAGATAAATTTATAATTTTGTTTATAACTTAAAAAAAACAGTATCAATTGGATAGACAACATCTTCAGTGGGATTTTGGGGGAAAATAAATTAAAGAAAACATATAGGGATTTTGTTTTGCATGGTAAGTTAAATATTGAACCAATTGCTGGTTGGTGTTTCTTCCCACAAACACAATAACATTTTTACCGCTCACAACGCGTGATTTTTTTGTTTGTTTAATTTGCCATTCCAATTCTCTCACGCTCACCTCGATTGAAATTAAATTGTCTTTCTTTTTTAATATTGATTTCAGGTTTCTTTTCTTCTTTATGTTGGTGTTGTTCTTCTTTGTTATTGTTAATCAGGGTTTCTATGATTTTTTCTTGTTTTTCTTGTTGTTTGGTTTCGTCTGATTTATCTTCTTGTGACACTAGTCGTTTGGAGAAATTAAGAATTCTTAAATCTTCTTCACGCCGTTTGACTTCTCGTCTCTTTTCTTCTTCTCTCTCACGCAATTCTTGTTGTAGAGCTTCTTCCTCTTCGCGTAGACGTTTTTCATTTTCCTGTAATTCTGCTTCCAAACGGGCATCTTCTGCAGCCCTTTGCCGATTTTCTTCTTCTATGGCTTTAACATTTTCCACCTTTTCCACTGTGGGCAAAACTGTGGCTCTAGGTTTGGGTTGTGGCTGAGGGACTCCAGAAGTGAGAGTTTCTTTTTTAAGAAAGTTATTAGTTTCATCTCCAATATCAAAGAATTTGGAACTGTTTCTTTGTTCAAATTTAGCAAATGAAGCATTAAATTTAGCAAATTCATTTTTATCTACATCGGGCGAGAGTAGGGAATCTTTTCTAATGGTTTCGTTATTGTTATTATTATTTGAGTTTACAATTTTAAGTTCAGTCGGCTTGTTTTGTAAATTTACTGAGTCCGTAGGCTTTTCTTCACTTTGTTTACGTAAAGGAGCCACAACTTGTTTTGGTTTTTCTTCTTCATCGCTGCTGCTTGAATTATCTGAAAAACTTTCCGGAGTTTGTGATTCTGGTAGAGTAGGTAGCACAGTTTTTGTCATAGATTCTGTTTCTGTTAGGGAATTTTTTTCATTTTCTACAGCTTGTTCGTCTTCATTGGTGGTTTTTAATGTCACTGGCACTGGTTCCCAGGATCTACGTTTTAAGGAATCTGAATTTGCTGATTCGGCACTGCGGCCATATAACTTTGATTCCCATTCATCCAATTCGGCATTGTGCTTATCCTTGCCATTCATTTTAACTTCACCTCCATCCATTTGAGGTGTGCGTGGAGGTTTTGTGGGTGCTGGTAAAGTACGAGCTCTTATGCTAAATTCATTTTCAATTTCTTCCAATTCCGGATCCACACTGAGGTTGTCTGATCCATCATATCTAAAATGATGGTCCTTACCTATTTGACCTTTACCGGTCGAGCCCATTAAGGGTGAGGGATTTTTTGGCGCATAATTTTGAGACGGAGGCTGTAGACCATCTCGTATGTTTAGAGAACTAACTGAACTCTTTTGTGACAGCTTATCGAATTGGAAATCGTCTTCGTCATCACTATCTGGCACTCTGACACGGTTTGGTGTACCAATACTAGCAAACGAACCCGTATACGACACATCATCATCGTCTTTATTTTTTTTCTTACCACTGCCGCTAAGGTGCAATTTGGATCCAAATTTCTTGGCGATTTTTTTAATACCCTTACGTTTTTCTATAGTGCCAATTGACAATAAGCTTCCGCCAACTGATGACGCCAATTGTCCTATGGAAGACTTGTGTTTCTCTTTCTTGCTTAAATCGGTCAAAGAGCCAGATTTAACGGTAAACGATATTAAAACATCTAATTCACCACGTTCTTTATTCTTTTTTTCTTTGCCCGGTTTACTTTCCAGCTTATACCATTTAGCCCGGGGACGATCGTAAGCATCCATTTCATTTAGAGGCAGTGTGACTTGGCCAAGAAATTCATCTATTCCCAAATTATTACGATGCAAACAGGTCAAAACAAGCTCAGCTCGATTGCCTTGATCAGGAATTTTACTGAAAAAATAAAAACATTAAAATTTTAATTTAAAAGTGTAATTTTTAATTATTTAGTATGAAACTTACAGTTCACATTCTTCATTCCACGCAACATTTGTTTCGGCCTTTTCCCTAACCGATGTCTGGTATTTCTCCTTGCCAAGACCAATGGTCACAAAACAATTGTTGGTATTATTTTTGCCCTTGCATAACAGGTTTCGGGCGGAACGAACTAGAAAATAAAAAGAAAATTACATTAGTAAATAAAAAGTTAAGTATGTAAGTTTTGCATTGTGTACGTGATTCTGAAAAGATTGTTATTATACAGTGGCTCAAACGTTTAATTGGGCACATTGAAAATAAATACAAAAAACTTTGATACACAGTTGTAGGCTATAAAAAACCTTTAAAACAGTGTAAAATACTTAGCATATTTTATTCAAAACCATTTTCAATATAAAAAAAATAAAGCAACCTAAAAATTTTTATGTCAAAAGCACAATTGCACAGTCATTTTTAAGAAACATTTACCAAACGTCGGCGCATCAAATGCATGGGATTGGCGCAAATTTCCAAAGTTATGTTGTTTCACTCACGTCTTAGTGCCGGTTCACACACGTCAAGTTTGACTCGTCAAGTCTTGAGTTTTTAGAAGAGAAGGGAAAAGAGAATACCATTTCTCTGCCCCTCTCTCCTTAAAACTCAAGACTAGACGAGTCAAACTTAATGTGTGTGAACCGGCACTTATTCCCTGCTTCCATTGCATCACTTTGTTGGAAGTGGATTTTTTCATATTTCATTTACTTGTTCATGTATTTTTGTAAGGTTTCGACTTTCATTAGTCTGTTGCATAATTCTAGGACCTATGTCCAGAACATTTTATCCGCGCTCATTTTTTGTTGTCATCTCTTGAAAAACCGCGACATAACTGAACGTTTTAACATACACTACACAAGTTCTCTGTACAGTTTTACAAACTTGACCAAATAACAAACTCGTTCTGATTTTTACTCAGTTCACTTCGTAAATAGCAAAAACGCCGCTATGCACTACACAAACGCACTGTACAGTGCCAGACTTGAGCGCTGATCTTGTGTACTGGGGTCTAATCACCGCATTCGATACTATTGTATCGAATAAACTATCGAATTTTTTTTCATACGATAGACACTGACGTATCGAATGAAAACTCGATAAATGTATTGTCGAGTTACTCAATATCAAATGCTATTATTTCAAATTCACTACATTTCATTCGATATCGAGTTTCATGATACCAAAATAAATAATTTCGATAAATTTTGCTCGATATCGTATGCGGTGATTAGACCCATGTTCAGTGCCAGACTTGAGCGCTGAACTTGTGCAGTATATGGCCGGCATAAGCTTACAAAACTTTACATTGAACTTGTGTAGTGTATATTAAAAACGTTCTGTCGCTGTTTTTTAAGAGATGACAAAAAAAAAATAAACGCGAAAAATTATTCTGGACAGTTTCTAGAATTTTGCCAAAAATCACCTGAATTATGGCGTGTTAAAAGCATCAATCAATAGGCTAATGAAAGTTGAATCGTAAATTTCAAAAAGGCAAAAAATGTTTCTTTTTTTGATTTGCACATGTTTTTAGGGCACTGCTACACGTTCAATAAATATCGTGATATTTCTAGTATCACGATATTTATTGAACGTGTAGCATGCAATATTGATGGATCGCGATCCATATCGCAGAATGGCCTAAAATATGAAATCCAGAAATCCAGATCGCGGATCGTGGATTGCGTGATAAATATTGAACGTGTAGCAATTTCATGATATTAAATAGTCATGATACGTCAGTAAAAAGTCTCAAAATAAAAGAAATAAAATACGCAGTGGAAAAAATTAAACAAATAAAAAGATAAACAATTGACAAAATTTGTGTTAAGTTTGTTGAAATAAAGGGTAATGGCAGAAGACAGTAAAATCGAGTGGGTTCTGCCGATGGAATCGGAATTAACCAGTGAAAAAATTATTTTAAAAGATTTCATTTTTAATTTGGAGGCAATGCCGGAATTGTGGGACTCGTCGGCTAAAGCTTATTCCGACAAAATAAAAAGAACGACTGCACTGCAAAAATTTGTAAAAGTTTTTAAAAAAAGCAAGCAAAATAGCTAAACAGGCTTTCTTTTGGTTTTCTCGCGACATTGCTAAACGATCTGCACAGCACAAAAATAATATAAATAATGACGCGATAAATATTGAACATGTAGCATACGCTCGTGATCCATGAATATTTTAAAATGGATCGCGATCCAAATATCACGATATATATTGAACGTGTAGCAGTGCGCTTACATTGCACAGTTTACTTGAATAGTGTGTGTTACAAGTTTCTTTTACGCAGTGCTACACATTAACACTGAACTTGTGTAGTGTATGGCCGGCTTAAGTCCATTTACTCCTAACTGTGGTCAACATTTGCCAACGTTTTCCCTCAATTCAGCAACAACAACGATAACAACATCTCTTTTATGAGTCAACCTTTTTCAACTCGTACATTTTTTATAAAATGTACGTGTAAAGATGTTTCACTGCGCGTTACCCTCTTGCAACAAATCAAAGTAAGAAAATAAAACATTGAAAACTTTTTAAAAGTGGAACACAACGGTTAAATTATTCATATAAAATACCAAGAGAAAGAAGATGGCAAGAAATACCCATAATATCAATGGCATTTCTTGTTCAAATTATGTACATATTTCTTTTTTTTTTCACTGGCAAACTACAAAAATAATGAAAAATTATACAGAAAACGAGATACAAAAGCTAACAGCACCTTCAACTGAACAAACAAACGGACAAAAATACAGCCAGACAGACAGACATACTACATATACAAATTACTTAGTCTGGAATATTTAACTTCATTCTTTAAATGAACCAAGAAACACCAACAAACCTCGACAACATTGAAAGAAATCACAACAATGGAAAGTAACAAGCGAATAGAAGTAATAAAAATATAATAAAACAAGCACGATAACACTGAGCTTTTACTGATGGTGTGAATAATAATTTTTGTTTTTATTTGTCTCTACTTTTTTTTTAATCGACAACAAACCACAGAAAATCAGAATATGATAAAGTTTTCAAATGTAAGCGGCTTATAAAAAAATATACAAATATTCAATGCCAAAAGAAAAGAGATCAGTTGCACAAATATCGGGAATTTAAAGGAACTAATTCAAAGTACGAAAATTTGTTATCTAAGTTGTCCTATGTTCGTGATTTTATAACTCAAGAACCACTCAACCGATTTTCAAACGGATACATGCGTTGGGAAGGGGTACTTTCACGGCGCTGTTGCCGTGATATTTACATTTTTTTATTGATGGTAGATAGCGCTGGGGTCAAGTTATTAACAAAATTCTCCAGTATTTAATTTTTTATTTTTATTCAGAAAATCTCGAGCAGCGCAGGACCAATCAGTTAGTTTTTTATAAATAAAATACTTTTTTTGGCAAGCAGGTATTTTTTATTAAAAAAATGGTACTTTTTATGCCCACACCACAATAGTGAATAGCGTATTTTGCGTTTGTAACACCTTAGGCCCACCTTTTAATATTTGTCACAAAGAACTGTAACATGAATCTTAACCTCATCACATAATTTTGTTCTGCTAGGTCCGTGATTGCCCATGGGTTCAACATAGGGTACACTCTCGAAAATTAGCTTTTAAATATTGGTATTTCCACAGAAATGTCTACTTTTTGTCACGTAACGTCACCAACCATTTTTAATTGTTTCTCAAAGAATAATGAAAATATTATTTACTTTTTTGCATTTGGGTGTAGAGCGCAACAAGGTTTTCATTTAGTGAAAGAGAGGAAAAATTTGAACAACGTGGTTCTAAAATACAACAATAATTGCGTGACGTGACAAAAAGAGAGCTTTTCTGTGGAAGTGCCCATATTGTAGTTTAGGATATCGCATGATCGGGTTTGAATGGCTATACTTTTTTACTGGCTTATTTCTGAAGAAGTACCTTTTTATTATTTTTTTTATACAAAATAATACCCCAATTAAAAAATACCCCCAAAATGTTGGGGGGTTTATTTTATAATTTTTTGGGGTTTTTATATTTCGGGGGGTTATTTCTGCCGCAAAAAAGGACTTAACAAAACATCGTTTTAAGTCTCTGTCAAGTTATAAACTATTTTTGTACTTTTTGCAATTGTTTTACAAAATAAAAGAAAAAAAATTCAACTGGCTTTCCAAAGTCAACAGTCATTTTTTATGATAATTTAAGTTATAACAAAAAAAAAAAAAAAAAAATAATAATGAGTGTCACTAATTAAGATGCAAAGATCAAGATTAACGAATAAGTACGTCGAGACTCTTATAAATAATAGGAACAAATAAGTTTTTAAACAGTGATTTTTTTAATAGATTCAAAGAAAATATTAGGAACAAAGGGCCTAACGGTTTTAGAACAGGTGTAGATACTTAATCAGCCAAATTATGAATACAACTTCCTCGGGAGTTTTTTCCCTTTCCCCATTATTACAATTGAATATATGTTCATACGAACAATGGGAGAAGGGAGAAAACTGCCGGGGAATTTGTATTCATAATTGGGCTGAATAGAAATTAGTGTATTCTTGTTCTATAAAACTTAGAAAGAAACAAAACTATCTCTATTTTTAGTTCGTTTAATTTCAAAAAAACGGCTAAGTTTTGTTTTTATGTACATATATCGCTCATTTGCTGCAAGACCGGCATAACTCAAAAAAATCCATTTCGTGATAAACGCATTTAAATTTTTTGATTTGCTCTAACTACTTAGCAAAACAGAAGACACATTCTCTTCAAACTGGGAAAGTATAAAAGATATAAAGATGAATTTAATACACAATATAAAGAAAAACAAAGCGAACAATTATGCATCTCTAACTCCAAAATTTAATTTTTTGAGTTATGCCGGTCTTGTAGCAAATGAGCGATATGACAAACACTTAACTTTTGATTTATTTTAAATGTATCTCAAGTGTTGATTATTTTTATTTTTAAAGATAAAAAATGGTATAATGAATAATAGTAAAAGAAGAAAACAAAAAACTGCATATAAAGCAACTGAAATAAAAACGTTGGATGTCATTCATTCATTAATTTACATAGAGTTTTTCAAATTTTCCAAATGTTGTTTTGTTTGGTTTTTAGCTTAAATCAAATAGAAATTAAGCTTTCAATTCAATGATATTTATGTATTTTAACCCATAAAGTGATTATATCTATAACCTCTCAATTGGATACGTATTCAAATTTCACTTTTAACATAAGTTGTTATGTAAAAGTATTTTAAAAATAGCAAATGTGTGTGATTTTCGTAGATTTCTTGGGATTTTTTTGCAAAATTTTAAAAATCCTTAAAGTGTACGACCGAAAGCAATTTTTCAGACCGAAGCCAAATCCGAATTCGGTAGGTTTAAAAGATCGAAACAGAACTTTAACCGAAGCGAAACCCGAAATTGTTTTATTAAAGTTTTAACTTTTGTGATTTAACCCTGCAAGCATTTGGGGTTTTTTTTTTTTGTAAAAATTACTTACCGCAGTGCGGAACGGCATAAAATTAAAATCTATTTTATTTTCATTGCGGACTTTCTTTCTCTGTCAATTTGTGATACTCATTCTCTTTCTGATGTTGTCATAGTTTTTGAATAATTGGCGATGTTTACAACATTATTGTAAACAAAAAACTTGATGAAAATGTATGCACAAATAAATTAATAAAAATGTAAACAAACAATAACAACTATTGCCGTCGCCGTTTTCCGTTGTATTATGTTTATTTTTCTCTCTCGCAACGGGAATCGCACCGCAAACATTGTGTTTAGACTCTAAATGTACAAAGCGTTTGTGTAGAACTACAATGAAAAATGCTTTGCTGTACTGTTCTTCGCATAATTTAAATAGTGTTGTAAGTGTAAAAAATACACTCCAGTTAGTACTTGTTTCTTTTGAAACCTTTCAATACAGTAAACCATTTTTGCCTATACTCCTAGTATTCATTTGAAAATTACCTTGTCTGCGAGAATTTGTCATTTTTATTTATCTGTCGTACCTATGTGGCGAACGCATACAAAGAATTTTTTGCAAATAACTGTTGTTGCAGCATTGTGAAAGAAACAAACATACAAACTATTTCGTACATACATACATATCCCAAACTCACATTAAACAATAAAGAATGTTTGTATATTTAGTTTACACTCCCACTACTGTGTATATATTTCTTTGCATTGTTAATTTTTTAATGTAATTCTAATACCCGCACTTTTAGTATTTGTTTGTGACAGCTACACTACAGTATAGAGTTTGAAAATTTCTCAATAATTTGAAAGTTTAACACATAATGGAATTGTGCAGTCCTCTATTATGGAGTTAGGCCGCTAATTAATTATGTTTTTTATCGCGGCAATTTATACTCTGCGAGTATTTATTTGCAGAACCAATACCTCAGTTTGTCTGACTGCGTACCATGCATTTAATCTTAAATAAAATCTAAAAGCAATAATACTCTTTTTCCCCATCAATTATCAAGATTTCCTAATCTAATTAATCATTGCAAAACATCTAAGCTACTAAACCACAGTGTAATGACCTTTTAAACATTTTTTGCCTAACCATTAAATACGTGGAAAAAATAAAACCTCAACTTGGTATTTGACAAGAAGAGGGTTAATATTTGAATATTAAATACAGTTCATCACAGTTTCGTTGCATGTATTACAAAGAAGTCAAAGTTTTTTTCTGTCTTTGTTATTGTGGTTTACCATTCAGCACAACGACTCCCCAACTACTATCGCCATCACATTTAAAACAAAAATATAAAATGATGTAGAAAAATAAAAAAAAAAAACGTAAGCCGACGTGACCATGTAATGGACAAACTTTCAAATTCCATTCGGGCAAATAGCAGAAAATTATTGAAGTAAAATAATACGTAAAATATGTATAAATAAATTGTGTAGATACACATGTATCTAGGTACTAAGTAGATACATGTAAATGCATACATATGTACATATGTAGCTAGGAATGTGTATAAATGCATGTCTGTTTTAAAGTTTTTTTTTTTCTTCTTCTAAACTAATAATCATAATAAATTGTAAGACCGAAGAAAGAAACAACAATTCACAAAATATTCAACTAAATGTAAATAAACTCTTTAAATTAAATGCATTTTTCTATTTTTAACTATTAAAGTATTTAAATTAATTTTAATTTCAAATAAATAAAATTGTTTCAGTTAATCTACTTAATCTTTTCTTTTTTTTTAACAACCCACTAATGAAATTTGTTTTAAATAAACAATTTATTTTAAGATATTGTATGTCTGTTTATTCATCCGTCTGTCAGTATGTCGCACAGTGCGATTGCTTTATAAATTTAAGTTCAAAAACTAGAAAGCTGGATTCACCCATTGTTTGCGAACAATTTTTTTGTCCGGACATTTTTTTTTATATCTGTGGTGGCATTTTGACAAAACATCTTAAGTAAAATTTAAAAAGTTGAAAAAAATGTTTTAATCATACGAATTTTCATTCGAAAAGCATTTTATTTACATTGAAGAAATTGAGTCCCTATTAGCTAAAACATTCATAACTTCATCACTCTGGCCAAAGAAACAACTACAACATTTTTGTTTACGTTTTTAAAATTTTTTATTACAAACGAAATTTTTCTTTATAGAGTTTTTTAAAAACTTTTTTGCTATCTTATCTCGACTTAAGATGTTTTGTCAAAATGCCATAGGTTTGTAGTTTGACGTATCTCTTCTTTAGAGAGAGAAATAAATCTGTTCAGATAATTTTGAACTGGAATTGGTTTTATAATTATTTTTGCCCGGACAAAATTGAACTGTGCTGCCACATATTTAAATGTTTTTAGCCAAAGTTGAACTGAGCTGCCACATCAAATTATATATATAATAAAATCACATAGAATACTTGTGAAATTAGCTGAAGGAGTGCTGCTAGATCATTAAAAGTTGGCATCGTGCATAAAGTTAACTGAATAATGTCACTTTTAAAAGTGTCATAAGGTCCATGGACATATTGCCACATTTTATAGTGTCATAAAGTCTATGTTCAGAATGTCTTATGGTCCATGGACAATTTGATACTTTATTATAATCAATTCATTGCTTGTTCAATTAGTATAAATCTCTGAGACGAAAGATTGAAATCTCAAAATACCGAATTTTGAAATCATAAATTTAAAAATCCCGTTATAAAATCCCGAATTTAAAAGCTTTAGTTAGCAAAGCCGGTACAGAAGAAACCCATTGCACCTAGCCGAAGGTCGGACATGCAGACAAGCTTTAGTTAAAAAGCCGGTGTTTATTAAAGAATGAAAATCTCCTCTATTGTATTACAAACGGCCTGAAAATGTCCTTAAATACGTTATATACCTTATTGAACCGAATAATGTTCTATTGATGTAATGCAAACATTTCAGAACTTGCTCCACCTGTTTTAAAAATTTTAATATCAAATCAAAAAAAAAAACAAGTAAGAAAGTATAGTCGGTCCAGCCCGACCATATGATACCCTACACCACAGTATTAAAAAACACAACATGCTTATATGTCCATATAAATATGGATTTATCTATGTTTATAAACTTCATTAAAATCGGTTGGAAAGTTTTTGAGAGGCAGAAATTGCCCCATACCTCCCCTTGTGGTCCTATTTTTGATAAACTGTATAGCTTATGTGGACCTATCTATGTTTTTAATTTCATTAAAATCGGCTTGAGAGTCAAAAACTGCCCCTATCTCCCCTCGTGGTCAAATATTTTAAAAAATGCATACCTTTTGTGTCCATATAGATATGGTCCTATCTATGTTTTAAATTTCATTAAAATCGGTTTGATAGTTTCTGAGAGGAAGAAATTTCCCCATATCTTCCCTCGTGGTGCTACGATTTTACCCATTTTCAATAGGCAATACCGATACCAGACTCGGATGCTAACGGCTAATCACCGCTACATCCTTAAATGATATTGATTAATGAAACCCCACAAAATGTATTGAATATGGCCCTATGCTCCAATTTGGAACTAAGGGAATAAATATATCATATAAAAATTTAACATTAAATATATTTTGATATTAACAACGTTTTCTGCAGTAATGTTGTTGATATAAGTTAACGTTTAATTCACTTGATTAACATATTAACTAAAACTGATTTTATTTTTGATTAATAGTTTAATTAAAACAAAAATTGGCAAGCTTTATTTCTGTGTATGTATTTAAAAATATATACGAATAAAATAATATAATAAAATAATAATATATACGAATATAAAATGTTCTTTTTGTTTTTTAAAAAGTGGACATTGTCGTGCCCCTAATGACTCTTTAAAAAGTGACTTATTGCCCATGGATATTGTGTTTTTGGTGTTTCATAATATATAGAGGTTTATGACACCTAAATCCCATTGTGCATCGTTGTTCTTTCTAACCATCTACATGTTAGTATCTGTCAGTTTATGTTTAGACATTTTAATTTTATTTGAATGTTTTTTATTCTATCTTTAGTTCTTTGTAAATTTGTATCTTTACGTACGTAAATATCTTGAGATTGTATACGGAAAATTTAAAAATAGTGCATTTTGTTTAAATTACAAAGCAAAAAAAAAAAAAAAAGAAAGAGTAAACTAAGCAAACTATAGACGTTCTATAGAACAAAAATTATGTAGAACACTTTTTTTTACAGATACATTTAAAGTTTGAGTTTCCTCTTTTGTGTGGTAATTTGTTTGCTGTTGATAACTATAAAAAAAAAATCTATTAACATACCAGCTAACCATATATGCAACATTATAATGAACAACATGATTATCATGTTGCATTTACTGTATCCATCTGGAACAGTTATAAAAGCAAACAGGTATTATATATAAAACCATTAGCGAATATTGCCAATAGATTTTTTTTTTATTATGTCATCGTTAATCGTTTTGGTTAAAAAAAAAACTGGAATAAGTATCAAATGTACATCATTGGATAGCAAGTTTTAGATAGAAGATATTTGAAAATTTTTTATCGTTTTACAAATACAAAAACAAATTGCACTAACTTTTCAAGTTTTTTAATTTCAGTTGGTAACTAACACTTTGTAAATTAAAATGTATGTAATATTAATTATGAAAAAAGCAAAACTAAATTTGAATTAAAAGAAGGGTTTTCAAATGTTTTTCGAAATTTAGATTGGAAAATAAATAAATTTTCATTCTTTCGAGGGTTTAAAGCGTGTTTATTTAGTAAAGCCGCAGTAAGTTTTTTTTTTGTATTTAAAGTAAAAAAAAAATAGTTTTAGGCCCGTTTTCACAACTTACCGATAGCTAAAGGTAGGATTTTATCGGCTGCATAAATAGTGTTTCATTATTACAACTTTACTTTAACTTACCAGGTAAGATAAACCTTAATTTACTTTATCGCTCACTTAAGGTAAAAGAAATGTTTTAATAATGGAACACTTTTTATAAGGCCGGTTAAAGTCTACTTTTAGCTATCGGTAAGTTGTGAAAACGGGCCTTAAAGTTTTAAAAGGCACTTCTCCTACGGTGTCGATTCTAGGCCAATCAGCGAAATAATTTGCCCCTTTGCTGCCTGATATGATATGATATCATCGCAGTAAAAAATATGGACAGTTCGTTTTGTCTGACTATTGATGACAGTTACAAAAAGGCGCAAATTAAGGCATGGCTATAATAAACAACATTTAAAACTAAGTACAGCTGAGGACTTTAAAGAAAATGAAAATGGAATGCGCAGTAAAGGATTTTTGGAGAAAAAGAAGAAATATTTCTGCAGTTTCTAAATTTATAGTTCGATTTTAAGAGGTATTTGAAACTTATTTTTGAATTTGAAAGACGGCAACAAAGTGTATATTGAAATTTCAAAATGATACAGATTTCCACTTTTTGCTCTTTTAAACGAAATAAAAAAAGTACATATTAAAATTATCGTTAATAACACTGGGGCACAGGAATTTTCCGGCCTGGAACTTTATTGTAAGTTTTAACTAATTTAAGGTCGCTGATTTCAAATTAAATCTCCATCAGATCGACTTTTCGAGATATACCGTTATGTCCAAAATTAAAGGCACTTTCACTTCATATATTGGAATAACTTAAAAACGGTTCACCATATTACATTGGTTTTTAATGTGCCAAGAAATTCCAGAGATATCGAAGAAGTTTTGAAAAACAGAGCAATTAAAACAAAAAAAAAAATAACTTTTTGTTCTCTAAAAATTCATAAAAAATTAAAAAAAAATCGAAGTTTTGGTTCAAAAACATTTAGTCAAACATATTTCGAATCAAATGAGCTTTTTTCATTGTAATCGGTGCACAACTTTTGATTTTATTTACAATTTACTGAGAAAACTGAATTGTGTGTTTTCTACTGTTCTATTTTTGGATAACTTTTCCTTCACTTAAAAATGGAGTACCTTCACTTAATTGTAATACAAGCGAAACGGGTTCATCGATTTTTATGTTCTTTGTCTCATTTTGCTCATAGGTTATGTGCAGGGAAACCAAAAATATGCAATTGCCTATTTTACCTTGTGCGACCAATGAAGGCAGAAACAATATATTTATCCGTTTTAGAGCTTTTTATGAATTTTGGCATCGATTTGTTAGTGCATATTTTTGCACATTTTACAGTTTGTAGCATTTTGCTTGCATAATTTAGTTAAAATAGCGTTTTTGCAGCATTTGTTACGTTTTTAGAGCATATTTTGCATTTCAAAGCATATTTTGATACATATTTAATATTTTAAAATGCCTGCAAAGCTGTCGCAGCAAATAAAAAAAAAATTTTTTTGCAAAATTTTTGCTTTTCTGTTTTAAATATCTATCTTTATACAACGTGTACAAAGCAGGTTGTCATTAAAGATAAATGTTATTTAAAACTTTAAAATTTTATATGTAAGCAAAAATTAAGGAAAAATCAATTGAAGCAGAGCCACGAATAGCGTTTTAAGTTACAAAATAATAATTTTTCAGGAGAGCAAGAAAACGTTTTTTGACAGGCAGCATTATTTGTTTAAAAAAATTTTTTTTTTCTATTATTAAAATCAATGAGAATAAAAACTTTAATGCAAAAGGCTTTTAAAACATTATTCCGCACTGTAAAACCATTTCGGTTTCATGTGGCGTTTAAAACGTTATTCGCGGCTGTGTTTCAATTGTATACGTTGTTAGCGATGTGTGCAATGCATAGAAATCTGGACCAATCTTTTAGTATACCGAACGAATCAAAATAACTTCTTTAAGTGATCTAACGATGTCCATCTGAACGTCTGGTTGGTTGCCTGCCCATGTTAACCTTATGCGCAAAGTAGATAATTTAATCAAATTTGATAAATACCTTCTATTTGTACAAAGGACGAAGTCTGTGTAAATGGTGAGAATCGATCTGAAATTGTATATATTTCCTAAAAAAAAAACTCTTTCTAAATAAGACTCTTATGGTGTTTTCTTTTCTACAAAAAAGTGTGACATTTTATTTAAAAAAATGCAATTTGGTGTCTGTTTCATACAAATTTTGCTACCAAAAAGGGTTAGTTTTTTAGAATAAAACAAGCCACCCTTTTCGGGAGCAAAGTTTTTAAGAAACAGACTCCAAATTGCATTTTTTTAAATAAAATGTCACCTTTTTTTGTAGAAAAGAAAACACCATTAGTGTCTGTAAACCATCTAATTATGTTGATATTTAGATAAATTCTTTTCGAATCGGTTCACATACGCCCAAAACTTCCTTTAAAATGTTAACATTTATTTATAAAATCCCTTTAAGACAAAAAATCTCATATGGATCTTAATATCAAGATAATATTCGACACAATAACTCTTATATGAATTTTAACCTTTTAACATAACTCTGTTTTTGAGCGCCGATGACTGCCGATCTCGAATATTCGTTTGTGCTTGTGCTTTACCGATTATAATTTTAGGATTATTTTCATTAAATGGAACTCTTATTAAATTGTTAAATATTTTTTTTTTCAAATAAGCAATTTTTTAATTTTTTGGGGCATATTTTTAACAATTTTTACACAGAAAAAATTATTGCCAAATTATTTCCAAACAAACGCTTGTTTGAAATTTTTTTTGATTTCTACAAATTTTTTTACTGATTCAATCAATATTTTTGTTTGATTTTTATTTAACCAACAAAAATGTGGACAACTCTTCAAAAATTTAATAAGCGCGCTATTGGTTTGAAGTTTTCATAACTTTGTATGAAATATTTAACGCTCTTTAATGTTGTCGTCTTTTTGCATTTTTTTATTGATTGTAAGCAACACTTCTTTATGTGAAATATAAGAACTACAACAAAAAACACATGCAGTCTACTTTTGGACGCTTTAAAAAAGTACAGCAATAAGAAAAATGATAAAATAGCGTGACGAGGTTTGTAGTAAAAAAACAACAAAAACAATAGTAGGTAAAAAAAACGTTTCATTTTTTTTAAACAACAGAAAAAACACATTATAAGAAACAAAATAAATTTTTGGTTGGTTTCAAAGTTGGTAAAAAAAAAAAACAAAATCCCGTATTCAATTTTTTCAAATAGTTTGTTTAAATACATCAAATACAAAAATAGAATGATGGCGGAAAACATATCGAGTCGGTCTGCTGCCGTTTTTGGTTACATTTCTTCTTCATTAGCAAAAAGGAAAGGATAAAGCAGCAGTGAATGATGAAGAAAAACACTGTGAGTATAAATATGACTTCGTTCAAAAATTATTCCAACAAAGCCAGCCGGCCGCTCTGCTTCATCTTTGCCAACAGTGCTTGCTTGTGCCAAAACTTTTTTGTTTGAATTCAGTAAACTTTTGGTTTGATTCTGTAAAATTATTTGTTTGAAAAAATCCGCGTTTTTTCAATAAACAAAATGCAAACAAATTGTTTGAATATGCGAATTTGTTTGTAGGACCGATTTTAGACAAAAAATTTTTTGATTCTACAAATTTTTTGTTTGAATTGGAAAAATAATTTTTTCTGTGTAGGGCATATTTTCAAGTTTTTACTGCATATTTAATGCGCATAAAACGTGTTTTTTAGAGCATATTTTTGGTTTGCCTGGTTATGTGACTTTGCGTGAATGTAATAAGACTTTAACTTTTTTCTATTTTAGATTTTTTATGATTTTTATAAATACAAAATTTTTCATTTTTTTTTTTCATTTTAATTTATTTAAAAAAAAAAAAACAATTACACATCCAATTTTTGCAAACCTAACAACTACATCTTTAAAAAAACGAAAAATTTTGAAAATCGCTTAATGAAAAGTAAAGTTAAGATTTTTTAAACTTTTAATTTTTGGAAAAAATCGATTAGTAACTGTGACTAAAAAATGCAAGCTGATGGAGAAAAACGAAGATTAAATTTGAAATCAGCGACCTCAAATTAGTAAAAATTTGCAATAAAGTTTACGGCCGCACAAAAAAGTTTAATTTTGTTCCCTTGTGTAATTGTCATAATTTACGATTTTTTAAAATTTTTTATATCTTAACAGAAAAACAAAATTATTTATATTGAATATCATTAGCTCAGAATTGTTTAGCGCATTTTATGGTTAAATTACCATGATATGCGCCAAACCAATTCTGAGCTGACAATATAAATAATATTTTTTTTTGTTATTGTTCAAATGTAATAACACAGCAAATATTTAAAAATAAGATTTAAAAAAATTCTTAAATTATGTTTAGCAATTCTAGAATTTATGCTTGCAAATATGTAATGAAATATTTTCTAATATCGTTATTTATTGAATATAATAAACTTCAACACAACAAATCCTAATCAAAAACAAATACAACAAGTAAGAGTGCTATATTCGGCTTCAGCGAATCTTATATAATCTTTACTGTTATGCAAAAAACAAAGTTTGAGTTTAAGTTTTACACCCTTTACCATGGTATTGAAAATCTGATTGTTCCCCCAAGCTCATTTCGTATTGCATATTTGTATATGAAGGTCGATTAAAGGAGCATATAGACGACATGTTTTTGTCATCTGACATGTCAAATTTCCCACTGCAAAACACATACCTTTTTAACTTTGCTTCTGTAAAAGTCAGACGCAAAGTCATCTGACAAAATTTCAATTAGAGCGTGCTCTATTTTCTTCTGACAAACCATCTGACATCAGAAATCTATGCCGGGAAGAAACTGGCAGCGGCGTCAACTATTGAAGGAATCATTAGCCGGCTGAAGTTAATATTTTACAATACCAAGATATATATGCTCATCTCACCATTGAATAGAATTTATGTAAATATATATGTACATAAAAACCGTTTAATTATAAAATTCTAAATTATTATCTTTAATTTAGCAGTCGTCGATGGCTGCGAGTGTTAAACGGCAAGCCCTCTGAGGAGATTGAGTGGTTGCAATCGAAACATGTCAGGGTAACCTATCCGTAAAAACGCCTGGGGTCGAGCCCAGATTGAGTCAAGAATGAAAAATTATCAGTAAATTTTAATTAATTTTAATGTTGTAAAATTCCTTTCTTCATAAAAATAATTTAATGAAAATTAAATTTGATGAACTTAAGCCTAAATGAAAATATTAAAAATTTGGATTAAAAGAAAAAATTTTAAGATGGCTAAATTATTTTACGGCGCAAATAAATATTTTCGTGGCGGCAGCAAGCTATTTTGAAACCGAGAACTACTTTGGTTTCTGCAATAACAATGCAAAAAAAACAGAGACAATGTCAGAAGCAAATTACATGTACGTTAGTGACCGAATATTATAAGCCTTATGTAAAACAGCAATTTTGACAGACATGAACAATTACATGTTACTTGAAAATTTGACATGTCAGATGACAAATACATGTCGTGTACTGGCGCCTTTAGCTAATAACAAATCTCATACATAGAGAATATTTAAGTTCGATTTTTTTTACTTGTCAACTTTATTAGCTTGTTTTGTATTTGCAATATCGTACTAAGCCTCTAACTTGGGAGAAATAATGGACAGATTTGTCTCATTTTTAATACTTAATAGTCTGAGTTCCTGAACATCATAAAACTTTGCAGTCCAAGTCAAAAATATATCATCAAGTTGTATGATGCACAGTTTTCTTATTGATTACACATTGATAACTTTATTGATTTACATGAGCACATGCACCAAGGCCTAATCTCATGTTGGATCTCAATCACATGGTGTGTTCATATAAAGCACTTACCAAATGCCCCTGTGTGTGTTAACGATCAATTGCACAAACAGGTCGCAATTTGAGTGTAAAGTCCAACAACATTTGAGCACCCACTTCTTGTTTAGGAGCAGGAGCTATCTAGCCTCCACTGCTACAGTTTATCCAAGCAGCTTCTGTTGAATAGCAACAGCACCTAGGGATCCCTTCACAGGCCGAACTTCCCTAAAAGCGTAAAAAATCAGACAACCCGCGCTCCCCGAAAGTATCTTTTTATAGAAAAGCAAGGCTGCCGTAAAGACAATCATTCTGAAAGAAAGGAAACATTTTCCTCAAGAAGCAATAGTCAGTCACACCAATCGGCATGTTCACCGGGGGCTAAAGACTCCCGTGTCACCTCAGTTAGGCACGGAGGTTTTATTTTCCTGCTATTTACGCCGGAGTATATAATACCAAGTGGTCCAACTCGTCAAGTTGCTTTAACTTCGCCCTCTGAAAGGCGAGCATATCCCTCGTGGGCAGAGAAACGCTACACGGTTTCGTTTCCTTAAAAAATGCGAGTTGCTTTGCAATTGACGTTTTCGAACTCAGTCATACACTTTATATTTCGGATGAATCTGAGACAAATTTGGCCACCTAGTTCTGATGGTAATGGGGCTATTGTGCCAAAACCATTATTTTGGGAGGAAAAAAAAAACATTTTATTGTCTATTAAAAACTCGGCCATTTATAAACCGATTTTTTTATTTTCACTACTAGTATTCACTTAGTTTATTGAAGGTGAAAGCGAAAAAATTAAGTTTAAAGATTTTTTAAAGTCTTTTGAAAAAGAGATTTTTAGGTAAAAATTAGAGGCAATCGCGGTTTGTTGTTCATATATCATTGGTGAACTGATCTTTAAATAGCAATTTATTCCACATTATATGTGATATAATTACATAACAACCTAGTCTCCATCATATCAGCTGTCTTTGGAAAACCCATTTTTACCACCACACAGATAGACGGACAGAACTTCGTTATAAGTATACTTATAATAACCCAAAAAAACAATGAAAACATCAGCTAAGAACAAAATACTTACCTCTTATTCATTGCTTTTTGCATATTTATCACACAGAAAAAAATACCAATGTAAAATTAGCATGACGAAATGTTGATTGAGAATCATAGTAAATTTCTGCAAAAGTGTGCCCTTTATTTAAATTTTCATATTATTTTTAAATGAAAAATATTAAAATAACCTTAAATCACGTTTATTTAATATTATTCACTGTTAAAATAACATTGTTCAATATTGAATCCATAAAAACCTGTTTTATATTAAAATCAAAAGTTTATCTTGTTAAATTAACAAGTATGTAAATTTTTTTTATTTTCATGTTTAAAATATGTTATAAAAAGAAGACAATGCCCGTATTCTTTTAATTAAAATTATTTAGTTAAATAGTACATCAAGTTTTCAAAGTAGAATGATGACGAAAACCATATCTAGGGATTCTGCTGATGCTTCTGTTAACAAAGAAGAATACAAAACAAGTGACACATTTGTTACAGGTGTAAGTGTTTTGAATTATTCTTAAATAAATGCATATGTTATCTCTGAAGCTTTTTCACACTGTTATTTCATACTCAAATAATTTGATTCTACATGAAATTCACGTTGATTCAACTTGAAATAACTTTCATTCAACGTGATTCGGATTGTTGTTTCAATATAAATGTCATTTTGCTCTTACTTTACTGCAATGTTAAATTTTCATGTTAATTATAGTTATTTTAAAAAAAAAAAAATTTTGTTCGCAAGTTATTGTAAAATCATATGATATATGAAAAACGTATCACCACCGAAAAATTTTAAATCAACCTTGTTTTCTACCTTTTTAACTTGATTTTTTTCTGTACGTGTGTATATTGTGGGTCTCATGTAAAAAGGGGATATCTTACAAAATTGCAACTTTAGAGGAGAAGGTAAAAACATAATTGAAACCTTATGTATCATACACAGGGTTGTTAGATACTATGACGATTTCGGCAATCGTAATTTTACTGTTTTTTCACAAAAAAATCGTGCTATGGCGATTTTCTGGCATCAGTAAAACACTTACAAGAAATATTAACAATTATATTGGGAACAGTTCAAAACGTAAAAATCATTTTTCGATATACAAAAATTATTAGAAATTAAACAAAAACAGTTCTTCCCCCATCACAAACCAGGTGGTTTTCATAAGAAGCACTAGTAATTCGAATTCTACAATTAAATGAATGCCATCGATACGGCAAAAAAAATATATACTAGAACCCCGATTTGCGTCGGTCCTATCTGGTCCGCTTTTTATAAATTGGTTGAATCCGCTTTGCGTTTTAATGATTTCGATTTGCGTCGCTACATACGATTTCATTTTTTCGCTGAAGTCATAACCATATTTGAAGAATTTTTCTATTTTTCTAAAGACGAATTCCCATTTAATTCTGTTAGGTAAGTTATTCTAAGTATAGTTGAGTGTTAGGAAGTGAGAAGTTAGTTCTTAATAAGAAGTTGTGTAGAAAAATGAGTGCAAAGTGAAGAAAATGCACTCGTTTGGAACTAAAATTGGACGTTATAAATCGTTTCAAGTCGGCTAAAAAGACTGTTGATTTAGACAGAGCCCTTGGTTTATCACCTTCAACAGTAAAAACAATTTGCATTAGTGATAGCGCTAAAAATTAATAATTTAAACATAGCTCGAGTTAATAGCAAATGAGATTTTATTTTTTATTTAATGTTTTTGTGAATATGGATAAATGAAATAAATAAATGTTTGTTATGTTTTTATGAAAATATATTTTTTCTTATGTATTTCTTTTCAAATGATAAATCTATCTCAGCCCACTTGCTGAAATAAATAGAATAAAACTTAACAATATCACTTTTTTTATCATAAATATAATTTCTTGCTAAAAATTTAGATTTTTGAACCACTCAATGCAATAAATTGTCTCCAATTTGTAAAATTTAAATATTTTACGATTTGTTGACGATTTTGTTAACTGTCCATGACGATTTTGACGAATTTTGTTCAAATTTTTGACGATTTTTGAAGAAAAAAGCCTAACAACCCTGATCATACAGTTTGTACAATTGCTTGTAAAACCCGGTATTTTTGATACTATTGCATTAAATTTTTCTGACAAGGATTGGAATGGAAATCACCAAACAATTAATTCATTATTGGCCCTTGTTACATGTAACAAATGACAAAAAAATTCGATCTGGCAAATATTATTAGCAATAAATGGAAAATATGCCAAAACTTTGTATACTAAACAATCATTACATATTTCCTGTTGATAAATACAGATTCATGGCCAAATACGGTATTTCTTTTGAAATATTTGAACTGGTAAGTTGTTAATTTTTAGTTTAATACAATAGTTTTTAGATTAAACTAATTTGTTAAAATGTTTTTTGAATAACATTTAATATATTGTACTTGACATTTTAATAAATGCTGATGTCATTTTACTCACATTTGAAATTTAAACACAAACAAAAACTGTGTACTGACTGACGGTTTTTTTCATTTTTGCAAGGAATTTCAATTTGAATATATGACATCGCAAAACCGGTCACAATTGTAGAGATCACAATTAAAACAAAAAAAAAAAAAATAATTTATACGTATTTAAAATAACCTAACAAATCTATTGCAAATAAACTATTGAAAATTTATTTGTAAAATACAATTTATATTTGCAATTTAATTGAATAATTATTTCAATTATTTCTTGTGCATAAAAAAGTGTTAAAATCAAGAGTTGTCAACTCGAATAAATTATTCTTACACAATTTTGTTTAAGCTTCAATTTTAACAATTTGATTTTTTATTATAATTTAATTTCAGAGAAAGCTTTTTTTATCTTGTTGTTTTCCACTTATTTGTATTTTGTTCAAACAAAACGAAAATATCGAAAGTTGTGGTGTAACGGAAAGTAAAACTGAGTACATGTTAAGTTTTATTGGGTAATATGCACATACATATAATTATTAAGTTACTGTTTATGAATTTGACTTGTTTGAAATCTGGTAAATAATAGTATTTTGTACTTAAATTGGAAGTAACACCCGTTTAAATGTATTTTTGATATGTTTTTTAGCTTATTATTTAATAAATAAAGGGGGTTTCAATAGGGACTTACTCTCGAACTTAAATTGTTAATAGCGGCCATATTGATAAAGACACATCTTTCGAATTGCCTGTCATTTATTCAGTATGTTAAACCAAATTACAAGGAACTGATAAAGTGTTTAAGGAGACGTGCAAATTATCAAATTGTTTTATTAAAATGGGAGTTCTACTCGGGCAGCATTCCGTACGCTTCACCCACTTCAGGGTCTTCATAATCGTCCTATCGTGAGGACTATTCGCAGTGTGGCGGATACATTTCAGTCCACTCGTTCAGTAAACAATCAACCAACACCCGAACATCGACTAAACGCAAGATCTGCCGAAAAATCCCCTGTCCGTAAGAGTTTATAGTAGAATCAGAGGCAGTCAATGAGATCTAAAAGCGTCCAATCCATCCCGAAAAGTCACTGTTTGGTGCAGATTTTTGTCCATCGGCGTCGTTGGTCCATATTTCCTTGAAAACGACGTCGGCTATGCCATTCCCCTCAACCTTGACCTGAATTGGATCATATAATCACTTACGGAATGTGGTTTTAACAGGTAGCGCTACGTGGCATTGTCCTCGTACGTAGAATTGATGTTAGACTTTTCTTTATGTAGTTTTCCTAACACAGTCACCCTAAAAGCCAACATTGCCTATGCTATCGGTAAAATTAAGCCTGAATTATACGCCAGAGTCATGGAAAATTAAAATCCATGCTAAATGGCATCAATAGGCCTTTTAAACGAATTAAAAACGTCGATGATATATAAGCATAATTTATTTTATTAAAACTTAAAGATTTTCTATCTTTAAATTTAATAAAAGATAATTTCCGCCTCTTTTCCGTTCTCCGAACTTCGGAACGTTTCACGACGGGCTACGAAACGATCAATATTTGTTAACTCTATTTCTTATCTTTCTAAATGACCTCCTTTGTCAATGACTTTTTTCGGCATTTCAATTGGAAACTCTGCTTCCTGGACAATGACGTCAATTCCATGGCGAAAATGGTTGAAAATGTAATAATGCTAGGAATGAAAATCTTCATTCCAGTTAAAAAAGCTTCGAATAAACCTCGATCCAAATCTTGGTTTAATTAGTCGTGCAAATCAGCAGTCAGATCCAGAGAGGAAGCATTCAGAAATTGGCGTAAAAATAAAAACGCTGATACTGGATTGCTACGCAAAATGGCAAGGTCTTCGTATGCGAAAGTACTTAGAGGGGAAAAAACTCTTCACGAGCAACGTCTTCGTGCTGAAGTTCTTGCTGCTCCCCGGGGTAGTAAAAGCATCTGGTCATTCGTTAAAAGAGTAAGGGTTAATGCTAGTTCTTCAATACCAACTCTTTTAAAGGAGGGCCGATCGATCATTCACGGACCCGGTTGATAAGGCAAATTGTTTTGCCGAATTATTTGCTAATAATTCTTACCTACCAGCTAGCAATCAACCACTACCCGAACTCGAAAAAGTATCCTTAATTAAGCCTAGAATATTTTTTCGGGGTCGAGCTGTTAAAAGGGTTCTTGCACTGGTCTTGAAGCAGTGCTCTTCGACGCTAGCTCGTCCCTTAGCAAATCTTTTCAGCACTTTATACCGTGCGCGGAATTTCCAGTCAGCTGGAAAGTTGCTTACGTAACGCCAATTCCTAAAAAAAGAATTGCTAATAACCCTGTAAATTTCCGCCCATTTGCAATTTGTTCGGCACTTTCAAAGTATGGTAAATTACCATCTTGTCAAATATTTAGAATCAAACTACCTGTTAAGCGACCGCCAGTATAGATTTCGTAGAGGTCGCTCTACTGGAGACTTACTAGCTCTGTTATCGGAAAAATGGTGCCATTCCATTCACCATTTTGGCGAAAGTAAGGTAATTGCTTTGGATATTTCCAAGGCGTTTGACAGAGTCTGGCATGGTGCACTCTTGTCAAAACTTGCTGCATTTGGTGTCGGTGATAATTTCTCTCGATTTATATCGAGTTTTCTCAGAGATCGCACTATACGAGTTGTTTTAGATGGGGTTTCGTCAAACGAATTCAAGATTCATTCAGGGGTGCCGCAAGGCTCCGTTCTTTCTCCTACTCTATTTCTTATCTTTCTAAATGACCTCCTTTGTCAAACTTCCAACCCTATCTACTCTTTTGCAGATGACATATCTGTACATATGGGTGGTATAATTATTGAGGAATCAGAATCTCTTGATGTTATGGACATGAGGATACAATATGATGTCCGATGGACAGAACATACATATATTCAAGGTGTCAAAAGAAGCATTCAAGTGCCTCGGTTTTCTAAGACGGTGTAAGTAAGATATACTTCACTCCATCTGATCTCCTTACTAGTTATACCACCTATATCCGACCGCGTATGGAATACAACTCTCATGCGTGGGCCGGTGCTTCAAAGTCTATTTTGGAGCTTCTCGACCGCGTGTAGGAGAGGGCGAAGGTTCTCATTGGTGACAGTAGGGTATCCAATTCTATTGACTCCCTTGAGCACCATCACAATGTGGGTTTTATTTGCCTGTTTTATCGTTACTACAATGGGATGTATTCCGACGAAATTAGGGATCTGGTTTCCGAAGCCCGTACGTTTGTTCGTAATACACGTTTGTTCTCAAGAGTCCATTCTTATGTGGTCGATTGGTAGGAGAATCATACAACGCATTACAGATGGAATTCGTTTTTTTCCCGGACTGTTCGTATGTGGAATAACCTTCCTGCAGAAGTATTCCCTCTCACTTACAACATGATTAAGTTCAAATCGAATGTTCACAAACACTACTCCAACACAATGCAATGCATTAGTAGGGACCATCCCCTGAGTGCTGGTCCTAACAGTAAAAAAAAAAATTTAAATACATAAGTAATAGACTGGTCGCATCTTGTATGGGATTTTTTTTTTTAAATTTAATTGTTTGCGCTGCTTAAAATATGAGGTTTCGTGTAAGAAATCTTGATCTAATTTTTCAGGTCAATCCGACAATGCCTAGCCGTGCCGGGTGGGGCCCAAAGTTCCCCATATTATAAAAAAAAAACATCTTTTCTATCAGATCTTTATAGTTATACTAGTTGAAAAGCCGAAAATCAAAAATATGGCTTTGTTACGATCTTCCGCAGAGAAAGTACTTCAAGTGTGCCAAATTTCAGCTTCCTATGTCATCAGATGGCTTTAGAAAGTTGCGGAATCAATAGGACATACATGCAAACATCCTGACATACTAAGAAATTATATATTGTATAGATAGATTAACATATGTTCGCGCAACTCAAAAACGCTTTAGTTTATTGAAAAACTAAAGAAACCCGAAATTCCGCAAAAAAATTTACTTACACAAAAGATGTGGCGGTTTAATAAAATTCTTAAATTAATTAAAATTTTTCGTCTTTTGTGAATACATAAAATCAAAAGTTGTTAACAGATTTTAATCATTTATAGATTGTTTTGTTTGCAATGTTGTTTTTATATGTCTGCATAAAATTAGAAGCATAGCTGCATTTTTAAATTTTTTATGAATTTTTAAAAACAAAAATTCCGAAATTTTAATAAAAAAATTATTTTTTTTTCCAGAAAAAAAATTATGTTTCTAAAACGACTGCGCATATAAGAAAAACGTTTTACCTTTCTTAAAGTAAATTTTATTGCGGTATTTCGGGTTTTTTTAGTTTTTCAATAAGCTAAAGCGTTTTTGAGTTGCGCGAACATATTTTAATCTATCTATACAATATATAATTTCTTAGTATGTCAGGATGTTTGCATGTATGTCCTATTCTTTCCGCAACTTTCTGAAGCCATCTGATGACATAGGAACCTGAAATTTGGCACACTTGAAGTACTTTCTCTGCGGAAGATCGTAACGAAGCCATATTTTTGATTTTCGGCTTTTCAACTAGTATAACTATAAAGATCTGATAGAAAAGATGTTTTTTTTTATAATATGGGGAACTTTGGGCCCCACCCGGCACGGCTAGGCACCGTCGGATTGACCTGAAAAATTAGATCATGATTTCTTACACCAAACCTCATATTTTAAGCAGCGCAAACAATTAAATTTAAACAAAAAAAAAAATTGCGACCAGTCTAATAAGTAATCTCAAACCCTGCTTGGTAAACAATACACGTCGTCAGAGCACTTTATCTACGAATACGGTGAATAGTAATGCCAAATAAGACGTCTAGTAACTAGATAAAGCCATTTTTATCTAGTTAAGATGTGAATTTAAAAAAAATTCCCATTATCTATTTTTATTATTATAATTTTATTTATAACTTTTGATGTAACGTTGAAAATTTCCAAATTTCAACGGCTGATATTTTCTCTAAAAATTTAGTTTTTTTTTTTTTAAATAAGACAATGATATATCTTGGTTTTTCAAGAGTCGCCATAAGGTTAAGGTCTTAGGTTTTTTAGAATTATGCTAGAAACTCAATTAGTTCGTACGTCGCTAAGTAAGAACAAAGAACGTACATAACACCGTTAATTTCTCAAAACACGCTTTATTTACCCATAATTCCGATGTAGACAAAATCATTTTTGTCAAAAACTTTATACGTCACTACTGAATAATAATTATTTTTTTATTTATTTTTTGAAGTAAATAAGCGAAATGTTCATCAATTTATCAATACTTTTTATAGCAAGTGTTATCTATCAATATTGAATTAAATTTTTGAATTAAATATCTAATATTCAGTTAACACGAATCATGGCAATTAACATGGAAACGTTGAACACTGTGCTACAAAATATCCAAACAATGCTTACAAGATTTAGAATCGTCTGTGCTGAATAAACAATTTTGTTTTGTCTGAGCCTTTTTTTTCTGTAATTTTAGAAATATTATTATTACGAAATATTTATTGATAAAGGAACTGAAAGAAGTTAATCAAAATGTTTTTTTTTAATTCATAAACTTTGTTCGGCATTGAAGCCAGCGATGCCAACTTAGTGCTTTTGGCACTATTTATGGTGCTTTTTGATGCCTCAAAACGCCAACATTTTATACTTAGTGCCAAACTAAGAAAAAGCACTAACTTGGTGCTTTTCAATTTTTTTTTAGTGCCTTTAGTGCTTTTTTTAATTTTTATTGTTGTGAGCTTTGCTATTCGGGGTACAATTTTGAGAAGAATATAAGATTTCAAATTATAAAAAAAAGTGATAAAAGAAAGTTGTATTCGTTTTACCAATAATTTTATTTACGAAGTTAGAGCTAGGAAATTTTACAAAACGTTGCACTATTAGGGGTTGAAAACATATTAAGTAATCGTAGTAAAAACGATGTATTTGTTTTAGGTAAACTTTTTTTTAAAGATTTTGAAAAATAGAAAATGGCTTGGAAAATATTAGGAATTGTTGATGGAAAAATAAACAACGAACATATCTTTTTTGGATAGAAGTCAACGATTTTAATTGTCCAATTTTGTATTAAGAATTTTAAGTTTTCTATACTCTAACGCGGGCGTTGAAAGAACATTTAGTTCGATGAACTACAGTAAATCCAAAATCGGAAACCGATTATCCTTAAACTCTGTTAATTCAATTCTTCACGTTATATGTGGACTTCGCCGACATAATTCATGCTGCAATGATTACACTCAATTATCTTATGTCTGTAGAGATCTTTCTTTCAATGAAACATAGAAAAAATCAAAATAAATATTACTTTAAAACTGTTTTATGGCCCAATTCAAACTCAGCTGATGGTGATCCAAATGATTTGGATGATATTATTTTTTTGAAGATAATAATGTATGGTTATAAGTATCTTCAATGTATTAATTTAACATTTATTTAATTTTAAATAAAAATAGTCCCACATCAACGCCGTCGCCTTTTTTTGTGTTTAATTAAAATGTAAAATGGCTCAGTGCTTTTTTACGCTGCTCTCAAAAAGTTGGCATCACTGATTGAAACAAATTTTTTTATTATTTCTATATTAATGTCCTTAACAAATAATGATGTTGCCATGTAAGGAGTGAGACGAGTTTTTAAATTTCACCACCAAACATTTTGCGAAAATACTTCTTTGTGGTTTGGTTATTTATTGATTATTCATGGGGTGAGAACGTTATGTTCCAAAGGGGTATAAGGACCAACCACAATGTGCCTAAGTTGGCTTAATCAAATGTGCGAATACATGTTAATTATATGAGGCAAACCATATTGAACTTAAGGAAACTTTTTGCTAAGTTTAATGAAACTGTCATTTGCTTAAGCAAGGTGCGAATCTAATCGCACATTCCGTACGGAATCAAATGTTTTTTTATTTTGTTTTTGTTTTTTCTAAATACATTTGAGAGACTTTTTGTTAATTTTTGACAGTAGGTGTTAAGCAAGGCTATGCATACTATGGTTAGGCCTTTAGCCTAGTGTAGGAAAAATTATTGTCAGAAAAATAGAAAAATACAATGTTTAGAATTTAGACAAATGCAAGTCCATATAGAAGTGGGTATTTTGCAATTTGAAGTGTATTTCTAGTTAATCTGTATTTAATATTTTGGATTTTAGAATAATTGCTTCTCTTCTTTACCATTTGTTCTTTAGAATTTTTCTGATCCATCTATTACATTGAAGCCAAAATATGTTTTTATGCCCTTCACTGCCAAAAGTGGTAAAAAAGAGTACATTAAGTTTACCTGGTAAACATTTTGGTAATTTGATCAATTTTGATGCCTCGCCTTGCAAACTTAGTTTCTTGAAAGTTTAGGGGCCAAAATGTTTCTCTTATTCAACCTTATTACAAGAGTCGACCATGTAAAAAAACACATAGAAAGTTTGTCGTATTTATGTCGATTACGTATGATTGTCCAATTTTTGAAATCGAATAGTTTTCGACAACGACACTCATAATGGGACTAATTATTTATGTAGACTGCAGTGTGTGCTGCTTGCCTTATTTTTATTTTTCTTAATTAAATAATGTGTTAACGCGTTAGGCGATAATTATATTTACTGCAGCGTATTTAATTAAATAAAACGTAGCATAATAAAGAGAGATCCATCCATTTAGAGCTTTTTTATTTATTTTTTATTTACAGATCACGGCTGCCTGGTATCATACTTTCATCTTATTTTTATGCAGTATTGTGCTACGTCACACACGGCGTGGTGTGAACAGTGATGGATTAATTAGGAAATAATTTTGTGGTGAGCAGCTAATTTCGCAATTCGGACCTGCCAACTAGCCACCTATAAAAACTATCAGTTGTATTCATAACAAAAAGTTAGCCACAGTTTGTACACAACGTACAACGAGTTGCCAACTAGAATGCCGATTAAGCTTAGCAGCTTGTTGGCACAGAGTTAATTTATAACAAAATTTTCTCCATCTGCTAACTTTTAATAAATCAACCGTGAATGTTAATGATGTTAATGATGCCACATTATATTACTCAAAAATGCAGCACGTTTTGCATTTATCATCGCTGGATTTGTCATTTTTTTTCTTTTTTCGTTTTTCCCTTCACATATAAAATTTTTTAAAATAAATAATCAAAGATTATCCCCCGTATTTATAAACGATTATTAAATTTAATAAACGTTTATTAAGGAGAATTTGCATACAAAATTTATTTTGTAAACCTTTTATAAATTTTAAATTTTTTTATAAATACAGGCGTTTGAATTTAAAAAAAAAAAAACAAAATTGTTTGAAGATAAACGGCTGTTTTTCAAAAGTTGGCAGACGTTTGGCAGCTCGTTAACAAGAGTTTAGCAAATCGTTAGCCCGAGTTTAGCAAGTGTATTATGAATAAACTTTGTGCTAACTTCATGCCAAATTTTCATTATGAATACGGCTGTATGTATTTTATGAAAATAATGTTCTTATTCAACCAAAACTGCATGTTCAACAATTTCGAACGTAAAAATTCGTATAGACTTTTATATGGAAAACACATGTGTGTATACATATGGGCAAATCCCAGAAACAGTCCACCAACCAAAAATTTTTCAAATTAATTTTTTTTTACCGGAATATATGACTAGATGTTTAATTTAATTTTTATTTTAAAAAATATGTATTTTAATGATCGTTAATGCAATAATTTTTACCAAATCCTACCCCACTGCTGATTTCTTAATAAAATACGAGTATTTCGCATTATTTTAGGTGTTTTTTGTGCTTAAAATAGCACTTTCAGCAAACTTATCAAAATATAAATTTCGTTAAAAAAAAGTTGAAATCCATTAGTTAATAAATTAGTTTAAGAAATGCAATTCATAAAAATATAATTTGTTTTGTTAAAATAAATAAAATATAATATTAAAAACTACTGGAAAAACTGTAGCGTGCGTCACAAAGGGTTCACGGCTTTTGTCAAAAATTCACAACATTTTTTGGCTGCGAATAAGTGCGTTTAGTATTCTCTTATAGTCATCTTTCTTTTAGGAATAAGATTTTGTATACCTTATCATGCCAAATTCGCTAAAAATTAGGAAAATGCACTTCAACCTTTGAAGTTACTTCCACTTTTTGGTATATTTCAATCAGAAAACACGTGCGATTGTAGCGTTCGTCACGCAGGATTTGCCCATATATGTTAAAGCGGACCGATTTGTAAGGTCAAAAATTTGTCAATATTGTGCCATCGATTTTTCGATAGCTTTTGGCAAGAGGAAAAAAATTCCACTACGACATACGTCAAATCGGTTAAAAAATGACCGAATTATGACCAAAACACTGAACTTCAGTGTAACCACCAGCAAAATTCAAAATTACACTTGAGATGAACCGAAATTACCCGATTTAAATGAAATTACACCTGATGTAAAACTGAAGTTTTTTTTATTAAAAAGACATACAAAGAAGCAAAAACATAAAAAAACTCATTCAAAGAAGATCAATATTATTTAAACTGTTAAGATTCTTGGCGGCATGAAATAACCCCCCAAAATATAATCCCCCAAAAAAATAATGAAATAACCCCCTAAAGCGTGGGGCCTTATTTCATATGCAATAAAGCCCCATTTTTGAAAATGAAATTAGCCCCCAACGAAATGAAATAACGTCCCAAACATAAATGAAATAATTCCCTAATTTTTGGGGGCTTATTTCATATGAAATAAAACCCCAATTTCTGAAATGAAATAAAGGCCCAATATATGTAATACAATTAATTATACATTTTCTTTTAAAGAATCACGCGATATATATAATGGTATGATATAACAAACACAAGCTTCGCCAACTAAGGCTTTTACGCATAGACGGCCTTCGGCCGGGCGCAATGATTTTTTCCTTTATGGTATAACAAACACCGGCTTCGCTAGCTAAAGCTTCTCTGCATAGCGCCAGGATTTTCTCCTCTATAGTATCCAAATACCGACTCGACCCGGCTACGAAGAGAAGCTTTAGTTAGCGAAGCCGGTGTTTCGTATACCATATAGAAGAAAACCATTGCGCCCGGCCGAAGGCCGTCTATACAGCGCAGCTTTTTTTATCGAAATATCGAAACCGGTGTTCTGTATACCAAAGTGGATAAATTGCTCCCAAAAACGTTTTCATTATAATTTTGAAAATGAAATAATGCCCCAAAAAATATATTGGGGCTTTATTTCATAATGACTTTTCATATTATCATATTTCCATATTTCATATGAAATTATACCCCAATTAAAAAAATGAAATAACACCCCAAACAAAATGAAATAACTCCCTAAAAATCGTTTTTGTTGTTCTCTGTACAAATTTTTGGGGGGTTATTTCATTATTTTTTTGGGGTTATATTTTGGGGGGTTATTTCATGCCGCCAAGATTCTTATTGTAATTTTAAATAAATTAACAAAAAAACATTAAAGACTTAAAAACAATTAATTAAATTAAATATAAAATAAAACTCCTAAACTATTAAGTTTTCCACATTTTTTGGTATATATTAATGGAAGGTTCAAAATGCTTATTGCCATTCCTTTATAGTGGGTGTTTTTTTAGCCCATTAGAGATTACGAAAGGTAAGCTGTCAAAAGAACTGTCATACTGCTTTTACTTTTTGCTCAGGCACATCATCATGAATAGATTCATGCTTGAATAACGCCACCAAATTCACTTTGAAAATCAGCTATAGATTTTCGCCACTTATAGGCAACTTGATGAGTAATCGGACGCAACTTATTTTTTCACAAACGTATTTTTTAGAGATTTAGAGAAAATAAAATGTCAATTAGACTTGAAGTCCGTGCGATATGACACCTCTTGATTATTTTTAATAGGGTTGTGAGGTCACTGGTTTATGCTTATAAACCAGCAACAATTCACGTCTTGGAGGTCAACATTGTTCATTTTATTCGTGGCATGCAGCCAGCAATGCTCGAAAAAGAGGAACAAAATTGGACGTCTGCAATGCGTTTCGTCAAGGACAGGCCTTTATACCTCATTTAGTAAACAAAGTGCTTGCAGGGTTTTATACAACTGTCCCTTTCGTAATTCAGTTTTACAATTGTAAACGGCGTTAAATTTTCTTCAAACAACTTAAAACAACAATAAAAAACGAAAATTTGTTTTTGTTTTCAATATAATTTTTCACTCACTTACTTGTCTACGTTTTCTAAAAACAGACAGTAAAGCTTTAACAGGTTGCAAGATAAAAATAATATTGATTATATGTTGGAATATTGAAAAATTTTTTTTTTTTGAAAAATTTTAGTTTCAATCACCCCTATTATGAAAGTCGACATCGACACAAGTCGACGGCACCTGAACATTAATGTTATTTTCTGAGTCGTTGTTGACAATAATCGATTACTTTTGACAGTCAAGTGATATTTTCTAAGGCGCTTTTAAGTCGACGTCGAGTAGTATTGTCCCCGTTTTAGTCGACAGGAAATTTTGTGACGACTCAAATGAAAGTTAAAGAAATTATAAATGAAATGTTAACATATTTATTGAATACGTTTGAAAAAAAATGCAAATTTTAAAGAAGTTATGGGCACAAATTTTATTAGTAAATTTAACGCGAAAATTCGGAAACATTTGCAAAAATAACGAAAATTCGCGAAAATTTTTAATATATCAAACAAGCCATAAAATTGATTAAAAGTCCCTTAAACTGAAAGGAATGGCAAAAATTCGGTGAAAATTGCTAAATTAACGAAAATTCGCAAAAATTTGCTAACAGCGGCATGAAAGAAAAGTCTTATATGTATTTATTAATAAACGTTAAAGCTATAAAGAATCAGAAAACTTACAGTAAAAATATCTTTTATCAAAAACATGCCAAAAATTCGCGAAAAAAATTCAAAATTGGAAACAAACTCTACACTTTATTTTAAAAAGCTAAATCGGTTAAAAAAATATGTCGTAAAATAGCATAAATAGCGTTAAAAAGTGAGTGAAGAACAAAAAATAAAAAAAAAAACAATTGGAGATGGGATTTTTTTTGTCAAATTTTCGATAACTAGTCGACGTCGACAAAACATTCTTATTAAATACCAAATTAACGTCGAAGTGATGTAGTCGTCGCCTTAATGTGACAACAATTAAAAATTAATGTCGACGTCGACAACGCCTTACATAATAGGGGTGAATAACTTTTTTAATAAACTTCCGGTTCCAAATCACTTAATAGGCATCTTTATCCATTCTTAGGATCCATCTTGCGACACCCTGCAAATAATAGGACCAGTCCAAACACGCGTGTAAAGAGTAGTCCACAAAGGGCCAGGCCTAGTTCAAAAGTAACCCAAACGTATGGAAAAAACCTGGTCTATTTAACATTACGATGTCCTAGGAGAGGACCATATAACCCACCTTTGGACCACTAAGGAGTAGTTTTAAAACTACTCCATGGTATACTCAAGAGGATTAGTTTTGAAGTCGTTTAAAAACGAAAGCATGTCGTTAAAAAACGAAGACATTTTGTCTTACTACAAACAGTTTTTAACAATGACATGGTCCATGCTTGCATTACATCGGACCAGTCCATGGAGTAGTCCATTTTATCAAAATGGATTAGGTGGTGCAATTTTATTTGCAGGGCATTCAGTACAATACTTTTGAAAATATATATTTAATGCAGTGACGGGCATATTTGCAAATCCTATGAACGCGTGCCTAGGATTAAAAATGCTGCTTGTGCGACGTCGACACATGTACACTATAAACTTCTTTGTGTGCCTGTGACAATGTACGTTCGGCTGTTGCTTTGTTGTTATTTCGTCAACACAAGCATAAATGATTGAAGTCTTTTCTAAAAAAAACCGAAGACTGTGCGTTTTTTTATCAACAATATTTAAAAAGAAATAATTGTGATCACTGAAATTGAATCTGGTTTTTATTTGGTTATCTGAAGTAAGGGTTTCAAATAACACCTGAATAACACCCAAAAGAAAATACCCACGCTCTACCCACGACAGCAAAAATTATTCCAAATTCGGGTAATTACCCATAAAGTAGGGCTGCCAGATGTTTGAACCTATCAACCAGGACACATGGAAAAAAATGGATAAAAAATTATACCAGCAGAAAAGTTTTTTTTAATACATATGGGCAAATCCCAGAAACAGTCCACAAACCAAAAATTTTTCAAATTATTTTTTTTTAATGGAATATAAGACTAGATGTATAATTTAATTTTTATATTAAAAAATATATATTTCAATGATCATTAATGCAATAATTTTTACCAAATTATACCCCACTGATGATTTCTTAATGTTATACGTGAATTTAGCATTATTTTAGTTGATTTTTTTGCTTACAATAGCACTTACAGCAGACTTATCAAAATATAAATTTCGTTAAAAAAAAAAGTTGATATTCATTAGTTAAGAAATTAGTTTAAGAAATGCAATTCATAAAAATTTAATTTGTTTTGTTAAAATAAATAAAATATAATATTAAAATACTACTGGAAAAACTGTAGCGTGCGTCACAAAGGGTTCATGGCTTTTGTAAAAAAATCACAACATTTTTTGGCTGCGAATAAGTGCGTTTAGAATTCTTTTATAGTCATCTTTCTTTTAGGAATTACATTTTGTATACCTAATCATGACGAATTCGATCAAAATTAGGAAAACGCACTTTAACCTTTGAAGTTACTTCCACTTTTTGTAGCGTGCGTCACAAATCTTTGTGATCAATTATTTCGCAACAAGTACTTGCTAAGAAATTATGATATATACCATTCGTAAGTACATATTAATGTCACTAAATACTATATATAAGTTGAAGCTATCTTTTTTGAAAGACCAAAAAATGTTTATATTTCAATCAGAAAACACGTGCGAATGTAGCGTTCGTCACGCAGGATTTGCCCATATGTGTGTAGTATATCGCACCCTAAATACTAAAGGGTCGCAACTCAAAATTTTTCAAAAATCACTTTTTTCATAAATTAATTATCAAAAGGCAGAGCAAAACTGTCTTCAAATTGGACTTTTTTAATAAGGGAACAAATTTTTTTTTTTTTACATACCTGTTTTTAGGGTGCGATATGTAAAAACCATCCAGTTTTTATTTTTAAATCCAACAATATATAGAAAAAAAATTAACGTGTACTTCATTCATGTACATAAAAACGATGAAAAATAATAAAAAGTTGAGCTTAAAATGTTCTAAGCTAAAATAATTTTCAGAAGATTGCACTTTTTCTAGAACTGCATGTCGGTCTTTGATATAGTTATAAAACAGGCAGCATGTCATATTAAAATCAAACTTACATTGAATAATACTCTCCAGTGTTTCAGTCTTTAACAAGTTTATTTCCCTTGTCCATTGAGCAGTGTAAGTGCTCAACTTGAAAAAAATCAAACTCTTTTGATTCTTCTTCAACCAACTCGACAACTGTCAAACTAATCAATTGAATAAAGGCCCAACCAGAATGTGCATAAACAAACTTAAGCTACTGTCAAAAATAAACGAAAAAGCCACTCAAATACATTTAAAAAAACAAAAACAAAATAAAAAACATTTGATTCCGTACGGAATGTGCGATTAGTTTCGCACTTCGCTTAAGCAAATTACAGTTTCATAAAATTTAACAAAAAGTTCCCTTAAGTTCAACATGGTTTTACACATATGATTTACATGTATTCGCTCAGTTGCTTAAGCCACGTTATTCACATTCTGGTTAGGCCTTAAGCCATACACGCTTTGATATGGACAACGACCGACTCAGTTGACAATTGAATTGAAACGGGCAAGATCTATCCAATAGGTCTGCGCAAAAGGCCAGATGTTTACTTGGTTTATTCCTCAACGACGTCAAAAGTTGTTTACATTTTCCTTATACATGTGTATTTTTGTTTACGTTTTCGGTTTTTTGCACACAAATCACATTTTTTCTTATGTTTTCCCTATGTAGTAGTAAGATTTTGACAACGGCGGGGAATTTTACGCAAACAAAATGCCTGTTGTTTTTTTGTATTGTTGTAGAAGTAAGCAGACCTATTGGATTGGACTTGGAAACGGGTATGGGCTGCCTTAGAGAAAGCAATTTGTTATCGGTTTTCGATTACTTATAAAAGTTGTTTACACGGAATAAATTTTTACAGCCACTAGTTGAAACAAAATTTGAAAGAGGATTGACTCTCATCTAATATTATTGAAAGATTTTACCAGTTTTACACCAGATAAGAGTTGAATTTAATTATAGTTCTTTATACAATTACCTTATGTTAGCAGTGTTATAACAGAAATCTTAACCTTTGTTAACAATTTAAACAATTTAAAGCAACAAAACTAATTTGTTTGTCTTGACCTGTACAAAAAACCAGGACAATTAAATAGTGGACCAGGACACCAGGACAAGTAGTCTAAAACCAGGACAATCCTGGAAAACCAGGACGTATGGCAGGCCTACCATAAAGTCGCAACGCTGCTGAAATTACTCTTTTTTTATATAATGAAGTTGTTGTTTTTTTGGAATATTTAATTTCTCTCTGGTGAAGGGTAAAAAAAGAGAAATATTTGGAATTTCAGTGTTGGTCATAACTCGGAAATTTTTAACCGATTTGACAGATTTATAAATTGACGTCTTTAGGAATAAATTTACCATTTACTTTTGATTTGAAAGTTGGATTCGGGAAGATCTATGGTTCCTGAAAATACTCGACAAAAACTCGTCTAAAAACCAAATAAAGCATTTTTAAGCGTACAATTTTACCTTGGAATTTTTTAACATACCTATTAAAAAACTTAAAAATTAACGCGTAAAAAAATTTCAACAAAAACTGTTATCGCCATCGTTTTTAGCATACAATTTAACCTTGGAAAGGTTATATTTAAAAAAAATTAAATCACCTTAAAAATAATGAAATTTGGACGCTTAGAAAATGATGTTTTTGATATGTCGAAGTGGAATTATTTTTCCTCATGCCAAAAGCTATCGAAAAATTGATGGCCCAACATCGATTGCGATTTACGGGATCGCATTTGGCGTCCCTAATGCGAACGTCAACGTTTGAAATTGGTGAGCAGGCAGAAAGTGTGAAGTAATTTTTTCATTAGATAAACAAATTTTTAGCACATCGTTAATAAAAATTAAAAAAACTCGACCATAGTTTAAGTAAACAATCGATTGTTTATAAAATTTAAAACCTCTTAGAACATTTTCAAAAAATATATTTAGGAAAAATGTGGTATAAATAATCCAAAAAATCAAGTAAACTACCAAATAGACACTAAAAGTAAAATAATAGAGGAAATTTATAAAAAAAAATTAAATAAAAGAAGAAAAACTCAATAAATGTCAATGTACGATGATAAGAAAAACCTGTCTATTTAAAAGCAAATTTTGCACTGAAAAAAATTAAAAAAAAAACAGATTGAATTACCACCAAGTTAAGTTGGAGAGATACCAGTATTTCAAGATGAGAAGAAATATTGCATTAAGTAAATAATCTTACAGAAATTAAGCTCTTGTACGGAAGAATTTTGTGCTTCAAGTTTTGGTTTTGTTATTTAAGGTAAACAATGTACAGACAGACAGAGATACAGCACATACTCGTATAATACAAACATATTACAGATCAACTTTATAGAACAGATGACATGAAAGCAGGTGTGTTTATTTATATTTATGGTCGTACTGGTCACTGGTCACACCAAAAGACTAGATGAAAAAAAAAAATAACTTAAACATAATACGTAAAGTAAAAGAAGTTAATATAGACAGTAGAAAGAAGAACAACCACCACAAACAACAACTAATTTAACATCGATTGGTTCTTGAGGCATTTTAACAATAGTCAAGCTTTAGATGTTCGTTACTCATGCAAACAGGTCGTCTGCTAGTATCTCCAAAGAAATTTGAAAAACGTAAGCAGTTCTTTCTTATCGTATTGTATTATGACGACGATGGGAGTATATTGTCATGTTACAAAAGTTTACGTAATTACAAACAAATATGTATAGATTCTTGCGAATAGTTTAAATAATAGGATCAGTGTTGTTAAATTATATGTGTGTATGTATGTATATTTATGCATAATGTTTGCGTAACAACTTAAAAAGTAAAAGATATATTTTAAGACCGGTATTCACTATCCTACACAATCGTCTGTTTGCGCTCAATTAATGCGTTTTAAGAAAACTGAATCAAAATGCTCCTATTCAATCAACATTTATCTTTTTTTATGCACACAAAAATCTCTTATGACCGTTTTCATATTAGGACGATTATCTTTTTTCCCCTTTTTCCTAACGAAGAACTGCACATTAAAGATATTTTGTTTTTCAGTGTGTTATTTTCTTCAATTATGTCGCAAAGCTAACCGGCGCTCATCTGCCGTTTTTTTTTTTTTTTTTGCAGTACAAATAAATTCAATAATAAAACTTGAAAACAATGTTTTTGTCGGTTTATTGAGAAAACCAAAATCGTTAACGGACAATTTTTTGGTCTAATAAATTTATGTCGACATTAAATGCCGTTTTACACCATCACACAAATCTAAAGTATTTTGACGAAAATGCTTCCCTGATCTAATTCTTGTTGGAAAATTTTCAAAAAACAATAACATAATCATAGTGTTAAGTACCCTTAAGTTAAGGCAAACATGTAAAAATTTTACGTTTATACAAACATCTTCTGTTGTTAATTGGGGTGTTTGCTGTTTGGAAAAGCATTTGAAGCAATGTTTGTAGAAATATTAAACATTTTTAATATTTAGCTGACATGTTAGATATTTGTCAAACTTTTTGTGGCGTCTTATGCTAAATGTATTCATTTCAGCGAAAACTTTGCAGAGTGAAGACATTGAAAAGAAGCATTAAAATAATTATTAATAGTTTATTTAATTTTTTTTAACCAGTATTGCTTGCCACAAAACAGCTCGTTGTTTTAATCACTTTTTATTTTAAATTCATTGACTTTAATTGCAGCAAAAAGCAACAACATTGCCGCATCAAAACAAAAATGAAAATTATGCCTAATTTTTAGGATTGATATTAAATCACATTTATGTTAAAAATCGTTTTAAATACAAAATTATTTTCTTCGCTTCACACTTAAGTGTAACTTTATTTACCGATGTGATACATTTAAATTCATTTTATGTTTCCATTGGAAAAACTTAGTCTGAGTTCATACGGCTCATGTCTTATTGACAAGATTCTTCCATTTTCTTCTTTGAACATGAATTGGCGTTCAAATGATTCATTTCATGTTAACGACATGTGCTGTTTTGATATGGAAAACAATAACAAAATTAAAGAACGAATGAAAAAGCAAAACGTAAAGACAGTACATGCATTTGTGAACTCGTTTCTTTTCCCCTCGTCCCTCTCGGCTATAAAGTAGCAATCTTGTCAATAAGACAAGAGCCGTATGAACTCAGACTTAGTGCCAATTCACACGTTGCAAGTCTTATTGATCAGCTTGCTACCTTATAGGCGAGAGAGAGTGAGATAGAAACGTTTCTTTTCCTCTCGTCACTCTCGTAGCAAGTAGCAAGCTGATCAATAAGACTTGCAACGTGTGAATTGGGACTTAGCAAGGTGGTGTCAATATTAAACCAATACAACAACAACAGGCAAAACAATAGCAGCCAATTGTTTTTTACCTGCAGATAACAAGACTAGTCCATACATGCATGTAAAGAGTAGGCCATAAATAAGTAGGAGTACTCCAAAACTACTCCAAATATATGGGTAAAAGGTGGTCCATTTAACATTACGATGTCCTAGGAGGGGACCATATACCCCACCGAAGTAGTCCATTAACTACTCCATGGAGTACAAAAGTGGGTTAGTTTTTAAAGTACTCCATGTAACTACAGTATGGAGTACACTTAAGGGGCAGTTTAAGCATTTTATTTTTATTTTACTAATCGCCTTTTATGGTGTGTATTGTCTACTTGCTATTATTAAATATATTTACAGCCTGTTCATCGATTTCGAACGATAACGTTCGCATAGAATATTACATTTAAAACAAAAACAAATTTTCGAATTTTGTTTTTAATATAATTTTCTATGCGAACGATGACGTTCGACATCGTTAAACAGGCAGTTACTTGGTATTTTTAATTTTTTTACCTTTTTTCCACAAACTTTCACTTTTTAATAAACAATTAATAATGGACACCATCAGGGCTACCAATGTGTAATACTGTAAACTATAGAAAAGTATTCATCATGCAGTTGTTGGCAGCACTGCATGTTAATTTCTTATAACATGGTCCATACTACAGTACATTGGAGTCCATTTAAGCCACAATGGAACACGTAGTCCAATATTATCTGTAGGGTTGAGGCCACCTTGTAAATAAATACACTTTTTTATGATATTTTTTTGTATTTAGTAGTGCTACCATACTTTTATCTTATTTAAATAAGACTTCGTAAACAAAACTCAAAAAATCAATCTGTATTTAAATACGATTTAAGTTTACGTGAAAATTAACTTAATAAAGATTTAAATATTATCCTGAAAATTGGGCATTAAAGTTTGTACGTAGAATATTTGTTTTGTTTATTGGCAAACCGCAAACGGAAACAATGTGTGTGTTTGCCAAGCATTTTGTGTTGTTTATTATGCCCTTAATAACAGGCAGTTTGTCGATACACTGCGAAAATACTCATTAATAACTTTAGGTTTTAACAGTGCGAAAAATACTCAGTGGATTAATAGGTCCATAGTTTTAAACATTCTATCATTTTCATAATCTTATTAAGCATTCCACTTTAAAATGCAAAAGTTTATAATTCTTTTAGTGTGATGTATTATTTATTTAAAGACAAAAATAGGAATTTAATTTCGAGTAAGGCATCTTTACATGGTAAAATATGTATTTCGGCATGTCAAAAAATTATGTAGAATGAAAAAAAAAAAATCTTAGAAAGTTATGTTTTCCCACTTCACCAGAGTAGTATTTAGAAGTAAACATTTGCAGTACTAACAGCATATTTTGAAAGTGTTAACATTTTTATACAATCACAAAAAAAAACAAAATGAACTCAGGGGTCAAATTATGGCATTCGCTATCGAAAAAAATTATAATACAACTATAATGGGAATTTCATTCGATATCGAATTTGGTCCCAGGATACATTCATGTTATTTTTGTAAATGTTGTAGAACTGTAACCATTAGTTTTTTTTGTTGTTAACTCAGCTATATCTTTGCTTTGATTTTACTTACAACAGACTTTTGTTCTCTTTTCTTAGGCCCCTATTACGGTTTACAATTTAACTCATTTGAGTTGTAATTTCTTCATTTTTGTATTATGGTTTACAACTTTGCTATATTGCGGTGAACAAAAACATAACAAAAACTGTAATAGGGGCCTTAAATACGAAGAGAGTCTTATAATCAACCCAACTAGGAATAAAAATTCCCCGGGAATTTTCTTCCTTTTCCAATTTTTCCTATTTGAATTTAATTGTAAAAATGCGAGAAGGGGAAAACTCCCAGTCCACTTTTAAAACTCATAATTGGGTTGAATATTTTAAATCTACAAAGTCATAATACTTTGTATTGCCAGTAACAAATTGTGTATATCCAGAAAGATCTATTCAAAAGCTTTTAATAATACCAATATTGGCCATAAACGTTCCGAAATGTAGTGGAAAATCGCATATACAATATATTTAAATTTTGAGGGGACTAATTCTGGCAGTTGTGAACGAATACTTTCTCAATTTTAAACCAATTTCATTTCTAATTCTTTCAGTTGTTACTGAACGAATCGTAATTATTTTTTCCGTGTTGTAAAGCATTTATTTCAGTTTTCACAACACTAAAAAAATAATTTCGATTTGTTTAGTATCGATCAAAAGAATTAGAAATAAAATTGCTTTCGAATCGAAAAAGTATTCGATCACGACACAATAATTTATCTAGTTTACATTCATTCTTTTTTTAAAAAAAATTTATAAAAAATGGCTTTTATCAACGATTTGTTCTTTTTATTTAACTACAATACAATGTTCAAATTTAAACCTAAATCACCGCCCTTTAAAGTATAAAATTCTTAAATTACAAACTTGGACATGTGTTTTTGTGTTACATTAAAATTTGTTTTATGTGTGTGAAGATAAATACGTATCCCTGTAGAAAAAGTTCGTGTTTTATTATACAAAAATCTGTTTTTTACTTCTGAAAGAAGTTATAACGCGAAACAATTTACAAATATTATTTACACACACGCACACACACAATTTTACGTGTCTACACTACATTACATCTGCCAATATATTTGGCGTTAATACGAAAAAGATTTTACCAATAACAACTGAGAAGAATTCCTATAAAAGTTGAAGAAATAATAAAAAAAGATTGTTATGATTTCGTATTCTTACAAAAAGTGTAGACTAATTTTACCAAAATGTACTAGCGATTCTCTGGTTCCAATGTCTACATATGTTCCCAAAGGAACTACCTTGTCAGTACCTAGTCAGTAGTACCAACGTCAGTAGTAGATTTCCAATGACACGCACATGTTAAATGTCTATTGTAAATAACACTGCCTGGGGTATAATAAGTCACTAGTACTGGTGACTGTGTCAATAGTGAATCAGTAAAGATTCACTAGTGACATTTCCTGCAGGGCTATTTCAATATCAATATCAAAAATCTAACATACAGTATTAATTGTTTAGACTCGTAAATCATTCCTTCGAATCGAAATACGCGGTTGCCCCCCAGATCTAATATTTAAAACCGAAAAAATAGCATAAGTTAAAAATGTTTTTGTGCATAAACACCTAAAAAATTGGGTTTTATCGATAACTTTGGATTATTTTTTTGGGCTAACTTTTGGTAGTTTTTTTTCTAACTTAGCAAGTTTTTCTTATTTAAGGAATGCTACAGAAAATGAACACTGTTTTTACGCTAATGTTATTGTAATAAAAACCTCTTGTTTGGTTTTTTTATACAGGGATATCTATTTAGTAGTTTCAAAACGGCCGGTCTGGAAAGGCTGTCATCTGAAGTATCATTTACGAATATGAATCGTTTAACACCCGACGAACGCGTCAAGAAAGTTAAAACTTACTACAAAAGTGGAGGTTCAAACGTGTCCACTTTTCGAGCATAAAAGGGTGATTAAAGTCGTCATATTCGACTTACTGCACAGGGAATTGGCAAGATTATAAAGAAAATTTGAAAAGACTGAAAGCGTTACAGATGTTCAAAGAAAGGTGGGGGTTTCTACATAAAGGTACTAGATTGAATGGCTCCCGTTCGACTGCGGGATGAATGTAGTATCTTGCGGGTGTAAATCTTTGCAATAGGGCGGTCGGCTATTTGGCTAAGCTAGTATTGTATACCGAGGGATACACAGTGCGAACTCGATTTACGCAACACCCGATTATCCCAACAAAAATATTCTCAATAAGTGCAACATTTTTCATTTAAAATGTTTCTTTGAAAGACCGGTTGAATACACAGAGAAAACAGATTCGTGATCACAACCGAATTTGGCGCCAATCGAATTTCGTCGGTTGCATGTACTATCACACAATTCGGTTCCAATTACTGAAAATTTCGTTGCTTAGCATATTAGTTTTGATAGCAACATTTGAATTTTAGTACACTATCAGTCATAACAGCAGATTTTGTTAGTTGTTAGTATGATTATTAGAAACAAAATTGTGCTTATACCCGAATAAATGATAGCTGCAACTGAATTAACACATAATTGGTGTTCATAACAAGATATTCGATTGTCGTTATCAACATATTTTTTTTAACCGGTCAAATGTAGCCCATAAGGGGCAAGGACTTGTCCAATGAATGGAAAAAATGGCTTATTTTACAGTACGATGTCCTAGGGCAGCACCATATAACCCAGCTTGCATTACAAAGGAGAAGTCTTAAAACTACTCCATGGTATACACCAGAGGATTAGCTTTGAAATCGTTTCAAAACGAAAACATGTCGTTAAAAAACGAAGACATGTCTTTTTAATAATGACATGGTCCATACTTGCACTACATTGGACCAGTCCAGGATCAAGAAGTCCAATATAATTTTCATGGTATAAAAAACAATACATACATTCATACATACATATGAATGTACGTGTATATGTTCATACCTATAAGAATACGTAAATTACTTACCCCTATTTATAAAATTTTTCACATTTTCCATTTTTGACCGCGAAGATATTTTTTAAATAAAATAGTAAAAATTAATTTAATCTATCAAATGTTTTGACAGAAAATTTAGTAAGCAATTGGGGCTTTTAACTATTTTTTGATTGTGAGTTCCGAATAATTATATTTTCGTTTGTTGTACTCGAATTGAATCTATTCCAACAATCAATAATTAGCTGCAATAAATGAATAAACATATATATTACAACATTTATTGACGAAAGCAAATTATTGATTGCAATGACCAATATTCAGTATTGCCCTATATTAAATTCGGTTGTGATTCTAACTATTTGTACTAATTTTTAGAACTTAATTAAATTAGTTATCATAACTAATAAAAGAATTGAAGGAATCATATTTCAGTTGGAACATCATTTTTATAATCAAGAGAATTAAAAATCAGTTAGAACTATACATTTTTAATAGTTGCAATAACAAATCATGTTACTTGATCAATATTTTATTACTGCAACCGTTTCCCAACCAATTTGTTTTCTGTGTGTACGAATTGGAAATCAGTTGCGTTGAGACCGGTGTTTGTGTTTAATTTTTTATCAAAGAAAACCGAAATGATTGCAATAATTTCATCACATTGTGGTACAATTTCGGTTGCGGAGTGTATGGAAAGCGATAGAAACTTGTTTCTAATACACAATTTAAGAATGGTTTCGTTGCAGTTGCATTTCACCGTCTGTTCTGGGCACATTTCTTGTTCAGAAAGTCCGTTTTACCAAAGTTGTTAAATTTTCCCCTAATTTCACCAAGTTCAGTTATAATTAACTATCAGTTTGGATGACAATTTATGGCTAACTATGTGACGTCATTCTAAATCCAACATGGCGGCACACACAAGATGTCGGTCTATGTAGTTATTTTTAATGCACTCCTCCAATATGGGTATCAAATGAAAGGACTTGCTGAGAATACGAATGCGAGTTTTAAATAAATTAATAGTAGGAAGGCTTTATTTATAATAAATAAGCTTTAATTTAAATGTGCTAAAAAGAAAAAATAAAATTTTACTCTAAGACTTGTACTAACTATCATGCTTGTCGCATGATTTACTTGTGTAGATAAATAAAAAAATTATATAACTTGATGTGACTGATTTTAATTATTAACATTATCAAAAAGTTATTTCAATTTTTGAGAATACAAAATTTTAATTTCAAAAGATTTTGCTATTCGTGCTTAATTCCCAGTTTTTATTCTTGACAAAAACACTTGAAATTTATTGTTGATGGGATAAGCTATTCCTATGCATTTCACTGGTTGCTTAGGCCAGATCATCAGGAAACTTCATTCATAAAGATTTTAGACAAACTAAAGATATTAAACCAAATAAAACTGTTAAACGTATAAGAATTATAGCAACAGTTCTACTTGTAATAATATCAAAGTTTAAACAAAACACATCAACAATAAACACCAGTGGGTCTATCTCATCTTACATTCCCCACTACAATTAGTTGAAATTCTCTCAACATTAATTGTAGTTGTAAGTAGGTTAAGAAAAACAAAATAAAAACAACAACAACGTACAAAAGATGTTGTCAATTAAGTGTTTTTTAGGCCGTGCACTCGCCTGTTTATTATCAAAAAGTAATTTCAATTTTTGGGGAGTCTTTATTTGACCGTGAAAGCAAACAGTGGTTCATTGAGCTTAAACATAGCAAATTTTTAAAATCAACAACAAATACATTATAAAAAAAACAAAAAATAAAAAACATAAAAAAAAAAACAAAGGGATTAGTGAATTCTTTTTGAATCGTTAATCCCCCAAAAACAATATCAGTGCAGTTTTGCACAAAAAAAAAAAAAAAATTCTGTTGGTTGTTTACCAACAACGAACACGTAACGAACAGTATGATTACTGAAGAAGTAAACTTGAGTGATGAAAGTGACAGTGATTCTAACTGGCAAAAAATACCAACAAAACGTAAATTAAACGACTCGCCAAAACTTTACCAACATAAACGTTTTAACAACAACAGTAACATTAATGAAGCTAGCACATCATCCAACAACAAATACGCAGCCCTTGATGTTGATGATTTGGAACGTGAGGAAGAAGCAACAACACCAAAACCTCCGCCAATTTACATGCCTAATGTAGACAACATAAGTACAATGATTAAAAAAATAAGTGCAGAAATAAATGTAAATGATTTTAATTATAAAAGTTTAAGGCAAGGTCAAGTACGATTAATGATTAAAAATGTAGATTCCTAAAGAAGATTATTAAATATTTAGAAGCCTCAAACATAAGTTTCCATACCTTTCAATTAAAACAAGAGAAGTCATTTAGATTTGTTATTAAAGGCCTTCATCATTCAACTAAAATAGAAGATATAAAAACTGAGTTATTGCTTTTAGGGCACCAAGTACGATCAGTCATCAATGCTAAAAGTCGCATTACAAAAGAGCCTCTTGCAATGTTTTTTGTGGAAATAGACCCAAATGTGGACAACAAAAAGGTGTACGATATTAAATGTATAAATAATGCTCTTGTGAAAGTAGAGCCTCCTATTAGAACTAATGAGTTGGTACAATGTCATCGTTGCCAATTATTTGGCCATACTAAAACATATTGCAAACGACCTTTTAGATGTGTTAAGTGTGGAATGGATCATGCTACTTCTGCATGCACAAAATCAAATGAAACGCCACCTCGTTGTTTACATTGCTAGAGTAATCACACTGCTAGTTATAAAGGCTGCAGAGTATATCAAGAACTCGTTTCAAAAAGACCTAACAGGCAAATATTGCCTAACAGCCAAAGAAGAACAGACTTTGTAATGAATTCTAGAGAATATCCCCAGTTAGGTAACGCATAAAATAATGATCCAAACCAAAACCAATTTAATGTATCTTACTCGGATACATTAAAAAATCAAAACTCAAATTTTAACTCTCGTTTAGAAAAACTAGAAAATCTGATGGAAAATCTGATGAACATGATGACAATGTTAATGACCAAATTATGCAAATAAATTTAAGAATAGCAATATGGAATGCAAACGGTTTTCTTAACCATAAAAACGAAGTTGAGGTTTTTCTCAAAAATAATCAGATCATCAGGAAACTTCATCCATAAAGATTTTAGACAAACTAAAGATATTAAACCAAATAAAACTGTTAAACGTATAAGAATTATAGCAACAGTTCAAGTGTTTTTGTCAAGAATAAAAACTGGGAATTAAGCACGAATAGCAAAATCTTTTGAAATTAAAATTTTGTATTCCCAAAAATTGAAATTACTTTTTGATAATAAACAGGCGAGTGCACGGCCTAAAAAACACTTAATTGACAACATCTTTTGTAAGTTGTTGTTGTTTTTATTTTGTTTTTCTTAACCTACTTACAACTACAATTAATGTTGAGCATTGGTGTCCAGCCCATACCACAATTGTGGAAATTATTCAAACACACATTCTTCACACGCATTCTTACGCTCTTTCATTTAGTCCACGAGAGTACACAATTCAGTCGTCGATTCAGAGTTGCCAATTCAGCGCCTTTGGCGCTAGATTAAGCGCTTTTTAACTGTCGAAAAGGCGCATATTTTTTCCTTAGCGCTTTTTTTAAAAAGAGCGCTAAATTCGCGCTTTTATTGATACCCAACATTTTTGTACTTTTATTTGCATACATTAAAATCAAGACACATTAAACCAAAATTTGTTTCCGTTTTGAAAATACTTTACTCTGAAAAGCATTCTATACAAGGAAAGAAGTTTATTTTCTAATGAAATCCATTTCGTTTCTTAAAACAAGAAAATTCAAAACTAAATAACCGATTTTAACTTATTTTGTTCGTATTAAGTAAAAGTTTCTTAAATAAAGAAACATTTTCTCATGATTAAAAAATTCACGTTTTTGGTATATGATCAAAAATTTCAAGAAGCATTTATTTAATATTAGTCTGATTTTAAAATAGAATCAAGAAACAAAGTTTTTATTTATAAACTAACTAGTGCTATACGTTTTTATGGAAAACTTTTAGGCTTTTCTTCTGGTTTTGTTAAATAAAAAGCAAAGAAAACTTGATTTAAGTAACTATAGAATTAAAATTAATTTTTTAGCTGTATTTTAGTAAATTTTAGTTCGCTTTGAGTCACAACTTTTTGCTTATGTTTATATACAATAAGAAATTTTTGACTTGGACGAGAAAAGTGCAAAATTTTCGTGGTTCAAGACATATTTTCTGGTGAATTTGTAAATAATTCTTTCCGTGTATAGTTGAAACTATATTACTTTAATCTTCCTTAAATATTAGAAAAGGCTTTTTAAAAATATTAAAGTTTTATTACCCTGCTCGGCAAAAAACTAAAAAAAAGTCGATCTAGAGAACTTGATTATGTGATTTTAATTCACTTTAGCGTGCTAAATGCAAATAGTTTATTCAATCACGTCTAGTTAACATTTCGTTTACTGATTTCTTGCTTTTTTTATTCATAATATACCTGGATTTCTGATAAATGATAAAAATACTAATTTGCATGGAAAAATATAATATAAAATATAAAATAATTATTTGTAAAATATCAAAATCGTTCTCAAGTTATGACAAAATATATGTAGCATAAATGCCTTATTTCGGTCAAAATATAAGTCTAGCCCATAAAAGAACAAGACATGATAGAAACAACTTAAACCGGATTTGAATTTAGCGCAATAGTATCTTTGTTTTTCATAAATTTTTATTAAAAACGATTTTTTTTTGCCGGCCAGTGTTATTAATAAAACTTGGATCTTAAACATGTCATTAAGTTTTTTATTTAAATTTTATTTAGCGCTTTTTAGCGCTTTTTGATTGGAGACGCGGCGCTTTTTGATTAGAAATAGTTCACAACCCTGCGTCGATTACCAAGCGACGAGAGCACATGCGGCGGATGCTTACATACTTTTTGTATTTTTATTAAGAATATTTGTCTCTTTATTCACTAATACTAATAAAAAGCAATACAACCACAATTTAAATTTTGGACGTCACTGATGTTGAGAGAATTTCAACTAATTGTAGTGGGGAATGGAAGATGAGATAGACCCACTGGTGTTTATTGTTGATGTGTTTTGTTTAAACTTTGATATTATTACAAGTAGAACTTTTGCTATAATTCTTATACGTTTAACAGTTTTATTTGGTTTAATATCTTTAGTTTGTCTAAAATCTTTATGGATGAAGTTTCCTGATGATCTGGCCTAAGCAACCAGTGAAATGCATAGGAATAGCTTATCCCATCAACAATAAATTTCAAGTGTTTTTGTCAAGAATAAAAACTGGGAATTAAGCACGAATAGCAAAATCTTTTGAAATTAAAATTATTAACATTTTCAAACTAAAGCTTCGTACAGACGATGGTAAGATCTTACAATAATGTAAGGGGTGGCAATGTGTTGACAATATACTGCCAAAGAAAAATTTTGCTGTTATAATGGACTCTCAATGCGTATGTACTAAAATCTCGCAACAGGCTTTTATATCATATAAATTGTGTAATGACGTTATAAGTTGAAAGTAAACTCATATTTTTTTCTTTTAAGCGCGTTTAAATAAAAAATTGTTTTTTTCAAAGGGTAGGAGCTAAGGACTCGGGCCGTCAGTGGTGGAATGGCTGTACACTTCGGTGGTTAGACCCATTCTTACGCATGGATGCTGTTTGGTGTAAGGCATTGAGACTGGCTAGTCAGAGGGACCTTCTGTCTAAGGCTCAGAGGTGTGGTATGATCGCCATGGCAGGGACATGAGAAGTACGATTCAGGCGGCCCTGGATGTTATTCTACATCTTCTGCATATAGCGCAGTATGTGATGGAAATGGCAGCCTTCTTATACTGAGGGAGTTAGGATTGATAGGAAATTTCACGGAGGATCACGCGTGAAATTAGCGATGGTGGTTATTACCTGAGTTCGCCCGGCTCCACGGATTATATGGGCACTAGGGTTGATTTTGGGAGCTTGCCAGAGGTAATATTGCCGTCTAGGTGATCAGGTCAAAGCAGATTGTATAGGGGATTTGCTATTTTTACTGATGGCTCGAAGATGAAGGGCACGGGTGTGGGGTCTTCATTGAGCATCTGGACATCAGAAGGTCATATAGACTTCCTGACAAATTCATTTTATTTTGGAGGAGGTTCTGTTGTTTCTTAGAAACGTGAAATTGGTAGGGAGCAACATTGCCAGGGGCTCGGAAGTCACTATATATGTGGACAACCAGGCGGCTCTTAGGGCCTTGATGGGCTGTTATATGAACTCCAGCCTAGTGGATGATTGCAGTAGGGCTCTAGGCACTTATCGGGTTTGGCGAAGCCGTACGGACTGCCAGGCATCGCGCACGCTGTGGCCGGTGCTTAGTAGATCAAAATCGGATGCTCAGCTGGGCAAGAGTAGGGCCTGCGTCAGGACCATGATAGGTATTATCACGGGCCACTGTATGATAGGCAGGATGGCGGTGAGAATGAGATGTGATTTGTCGGTTATAAGTTGGTTGTGTGAGGACCCAGAGGAGTTTCAGACAGTTGAGAACTTTATGTGCCACTGTCCCAGGCTATATAGGGTTATAAAAATCAATGGTAGATCATTGCAATTTTTCGGCTTTTGAAACAGGCCCGATTTGCTCGAGTTGCGATAATTGCGCTCGCACTCAACGTACATATGTATTTGTACTGATAGCAAGGCTGCCAATGGAGCCCAAACGGTTGTCCGTATGGCATCTAAATCAACTGCAAATTGTGGGATTTCTCAAAATGAGATTGCCAAGAATTCGTGACTACTGCAGAAGTCGCCATTATGAAGAAGACACTGTCTTTGTCAATGTCCTGGTATTTTCTCCTACCGTCCTGAATTAGAAAAGCTACAAAGGCGAGCCAGCGTTTACCTATATTTTTGAATTTTTTGTTCAATTAAGCAATACCAAAACAACTCAAAACTTGTCCCACTTGTCGTGCCAATAAGACAACAATAATATTATTGTTTATGAATATGAAAAAAAAGAAATTTTTTTTGGATTTGCGTTTGTCAATTTTGTTATATTTTTTTTTATTTTCTTACACAAGAAGAAAACGTTTGTGGAAAACAATTAAACTGTGTTCTAAACAATTTAATGGGTGCGGTATTTAATTAATTTTTATTGTACGTACCTATGTATTTATTTACATTTATAGTAGCTAAGTGTGTAGGTATAGGTAGGTATTTTTTTAATAGGGTTGGATGAAGGTGTTCTATGAAAACACAAATACATATTTTATTTTGTTTTGTGTAAATGCTTATTTCATAATAAAAATAGAAAATCTTAATTATTTCAATCATAGCTGTAAGATATAAATTAAATACAAAATTAACAGGTATGTTCTAGGTTTCGACTCGCATTGAAAACGAAAAATTTTTTAAATCCGCCGAATTCATAAAATGGTGTTCTCAAATCCGCATGTTCTTGTGTATTCGAAGTTTTTGTTCGAAAAAACTATTTTTGGACTAAAGATCGCTAATTTGCTAACCGTAGCATGATAGGAATGTTTAATATTTTTTTAAAATCGTGAAAGCTGTAAAGAATCACAGGAAAAAATAGCTTCTATCGCGAACATGGCTAAAATTCGCAAAAATTGCAAACTTTTAAACAAACACTAAACTTTATTTTAAATCGCTAAATCGGTAAAAAAAAAAAACTAAATGTCGGAAAATAACAAAAAAAAATTGTAAAAATAGCGAAAAATAGTGTGAATTTTAAATATATTTCAAACCAGCCATATAATTGATTAATAAAAGTCCCTAAAACCATAAGGATTGGCAAAAATTAGGTAAAAATTCCTAAATTCGCGGAAATTCGCAAAAATTTGCTAATATCGGCATGATAGCAAAGTCTAAATAGTTAAAGCTGTAAAGAATCAGAAAACTTACTGAAACAAATCTCTTCTATCGCGAACATGGCTAAAATTCGCAAAAAATCGCAAAATTTTAAACAAACAAAAAAACTAATTTGAGATCGCTAAATCGATTAAAAAAAAACCAATTGTCTGAAAATAACGGCATAAGTCCAGTTTACCAACGCAGCTCCAAATAAAAAAAAGTACCTAGGGTTATAGAAAATTGAAAAATAAGAAGAAAAAATGAAATGACAAAATTCTCGGAACGCATAGTTTCCGAGTTATGGACCTCTGAAGTTTTCATATAAATTTGCGATTTTCCACTACATTTTTGAACGTATATTCCAGAAAGATCTGTTCAAATGCTTTCAAATAATACCAATATTGGCCATATACGTTCAGAAATGTAGAGGGAAATCGCAAATTTATATGAAAACTTCAGAGGTCCATAACTCGGAAACTATGCGTTTCTGAGAATTTTGCCATTTTATTTTTTCTTCTTATTTTTCGATTTTCTATTACCCTATGTACTTTTTTTTTTTTTTTTATTTGGAGCTGCGTTGGTAAACTGGGGCCTAATTCTGGCATTCGTGATCGAGTACTTTCTCGATTCGAAAGCAATTTTATTTCAGTCGATACTGAACGAATCGAAATTATTTGTTTCAGTATTGTGAAACTCAAATGAATGCTTTACAATACTGAAAAAATAATTCCGATTTGTTCAGTATTGACTGAAATATTTAGATATTAAATTGCTTTCGATTCGAGAAAATACTCGATCACGATTGCCAGAATCAGGCCCCTGGACTTGTTCCAAAATAACATAAAAATCGTTTAAATAAAAATAAGCTGTAATTACATCAACATAATGAAAAGTCGATTTTAAATTAGGGTAAGGGACTTTTGCATTTTAGATAACGATATATTTTTGAATAAATTGGATAAAGAAGATTTTAAGCTAAAAACAAAATTTATTTTTTTTGTTAAACATTTTATCAAATCTGATCTGGCCTAAGCAACCAGTGAAATGCATAGGAATAGCTTATCCCATCAACAATAAATTTCAAGTGTTTTTATCAATAATAAAAACTGGGAATTAAGCACGAATAACAAAATCTTTTGAAATTTACATTTTATCAAATATTAGAATAAAAGTCGATTCGTTTTACTTTCACCAACCCATTACTACTCTAATTGAAAACGAATAAAAACTTGTGGATGTGAAACGCAGAACACCAAAAATGCTAAAGTAGTCCACTTTCGAGTGGATTCGGATTCTGGAACACATCCGTAAAATACTTTTTTTTAATTTTAATTTCTATTTTATAAAAGAAAATAAAAACAGCGGTCTAATCACCGCATTCGATACTATCGTATCGAATAAACTATCGAATGTTTTTGCATACGACAGACACTGACGTATCGAATGAAAACTCGATAAATGTAATGTCGAGTTACTCGATAACGAATGCTATTATTTCAAATTCCATAATTTTCATTCGATATCGAGTTTTATGATACCAAAATAAATAATTTCGATCAATTTTGCTCGATATCGTATGCGGTGATTAGACCCCAGTTTTAGTTTTAGATTGTTTGTCTAAATGTTTGTGATATTAATTCTTATAAAATCGAATAAAATCCTGATATATTTAGAAATTTTTAAATTTTTTTTTTTTTTTTTTTAATTCCCTATGCTAATCCCCGCGAAGCTTGACGCTTGTCTGCAGGAAAGAAACCAGAGTCTCTGGCGGGAATCGAACCCGCAACCCCGGGGTTGATAGACTAGCTCACTACTAGCTAGCCTACCGGGGCACTCAAATGCAAATAAAATTTACTATGAAAAAAATTATTTGAACTTTTTAATATTAAATAAGTTGGATTTTCAAAAATTTTCTATAAGCCTATTTATATTCAAATATTCTAAGCTGAATATCTATATTCAAATCAATTTAATTCAAATTCAAAAAATTTGATTTGTAGTTTTAGAATTTTTATTCAACAAAATTGGTAAAAAAAATAAAAATATTCTATTAATTTTTTTTAAATTTTCCCTTGAAAAATGAGGAAGACAATGTAGTAAAATAATGGGATAAAAAAAAGTTCAGCTGCATTTTAAAATGCAAGCGGTTACTTAACTACCACAAGCGGCTGCACGCATTTTGTTGAACTTTTGGTAGTAGGACCTTCTAAGCCCCAAAATTTAAATAAAATAGCAGCGGGGGAAGTGGTTCCCTCCATAGGACGCCAATGTTTAATATCGCATATCTTAAGAGCTGTTATAGTGAGAATGTTAAAACTTTGTAGAAGTCACTCTTATGGTATGCTACACTTTGAAAATATAAATAAAGCGGGTGGGCTCAAGAGGGGAAATACCTCCCATAGGATCCATATATTAAATATCGCTCAACTGAAGAACTATTTAAGGGATAGTCTTCAAGCTCGTTAAAGCTACTATTATGGTAAGCTATAAATTTCAATATAGAAATGGGCGGGGTAGCCAGAGGAGGAGCAGTACCCCTCATAGATAGAAATATAATTAAGAGCCGCTGCAAGCGGGAAGGCGCAGGGAGGAAAAACCTTCCATAGGATGCATATATTTAATATCTCTCAACTGAAGAAATGGTTAAAGCAGTGTAGCGAAGCGCACCGGGTTAAGCTAGTATTATATAAAAGGTAATAACGTTTATAAATTTTTTCAATTTTAGAATTAAAAAAAAAATACACAATAATTCTAGTATCGAAGAGCAGATTATGAGTAATTCAAAAAATTTTTGTTGAATCAAAATATTTAGGCATTTTTTTTTTTAAATAATAAAAATTTTTCATACTTTGGGTGTGTGTGAAACGGTAGCAAAGTACTCATCAAGACGAATTTATTACAGGTGGTCTTTAAAGCCCTGCTGATATTAGCAAAAAGCACTGTTGGATGTCAAAATTTTGTTTATTCTCTTTTATTATCTTTGTTTTTGTTTTGTTCTATTTCTGTTTTTGACATTGTACAATGATTTTACAAAAACAAATTGCTTGTGGTTTTTGTACGAGTTGTATTTGTTGTAGTAGCGAGATTACCTGGGATGAATTCGCCTTGGTACTCATGGAAGTAATTTTTTGACACTTTTGAGGTAAATAAAATTTCACTAGCCCTGGGGGCAAGGCGAATTTATTAGAGGTGGTCTTAAAAGCCCTGCTAAAATCACTGTTGGATGTCAAAATTTTGTTTATTCTCTTTTATTATCTTTGTTTCTGTTTTGTTTTATTTCTGTATTTGACATTGTACCTACAATGATTTTACAAAAACAAATTGCTTGTGTTTTTTGTACGAGTTGTACTTGTTGTAGTACCGAGATTACCTGCGATGAATTCGCCTTTCCTGGGGGCTAGTATAAATTTTGACATTAGCGTAGAAATTTTAATTCACCATTTAATACCTACTTTGCTACCGTTTCACACACACCCAAAGTATGAAATTTTTTTATTCAACAACCCAGCCAGCAAAATAAACGTCGTTCAGATATCTGAGGGAAACGTCGGCAAAAAAGTCGGAATCGTATACGAATTCTGTCAGATTTCTGACCCAAAAACGTATGGTGTGGTTGACACGAATTCTGACAGACATGTCGTGGGAAATTTTGGTTTTTTATCGGCATTTCTGATAGATATCTTACAAAAATTTAATGAAAAAGGCATGGGAAGTTCTGATGTGTTACCCGAGATTTTTTGCTACCTAACTGATAGCTGAAAGAAATAATTTTATTGCAAAACACGTACGTACCTTTTTTATGCTTTTTATCTTGAACAAATATAATAAAATTAAAATTATTTCCGACTGAATGACAATTGTCATTATTTTAAAAAAATAATAAGTCTCTTTAGACAAATCTGAATGAATTCCGTCGGAATTCTATGGGACATATCTGTACATAAATTCCCCCCGATATATCCATGCGAAATCGATCAGAAATCGGCCAGACAGTAAGTATATTCAATGTCTGACAAAAATCTGAACGAAATCTCTAAGAATGAAGTCAGACATTTGCACGACATGTCTGATTCCGACAATGTCGAAGTATTTTGCTGGATGGGAAGTTTTATACAAATTTATTTTATTTGTTTCTTTTAAATTAAATTTTTTTTCAAACAAATTTGTGTGCTTTTCTATTGATTCGAATATATTTTTATAATAATAGGTATAATTTGAAAAATATAAACTAAAATAATATTGAATTTAACTTCCAAGAGATAGGCTAGGTAGGTATTTTAATTTTTTAAAAACAGTAACAAATTGTAAATAATTCATTTTGAGCCAATATTTAGAAGAAAATAATTTACAATGAATAGCTAGGTAGGTATGATTTCAATAAAATTTAAAATTTTTTTAACGAAAGAATAATGTTTAAAAAAAATTTAAAATAAACAAACAAAATAGTGTGCCAATTACGTTTTTATTAAGTTAATCATCGTTGTCATACCTATAAAGAACAATATGTACTGCAATTTTTTTTTTTTCAATATTGATACTAAATAAACAAAACAAAAGAAAAAATAATAATAATAATATGCAACCAACGTTACCAAAAATACCTTCAATTTTTGTGAATGTATTTGTGTTTAAAACCCATACTAAGAAAAAAATTAACATTTACACTAATACACTTAACGAGCTTATAACAAAATAATCATAAATTCCTTAGTATTATTCATTTAAATGAAATGTTGCTAACTTTAGCGTGTTATTTAAAGAAGGAAAGTATTAGTCAGAATTGCTATTTATTATAAAAGTAAACTTATACGCCTGTATTTATAAAAAATTTTAATTTTAATAAAGGTTTACAAAACAAATTTTGTATGAAAATTCTCCTTAATAAACGTTTGTTAAATTTAATAATCGTTTATAAATACGGGGGATAAACTTCAAAATAAAACATAAATTTAAAAAAGAATTTGCAAAATTGTGCAAATAACTTAAAAGAAAACTTCATTTTTTAATGACTATTTTAACTTTTTTACGAACAAAATCGACAATAGTGCTGAAAAAAATTACATATAAATATGTATTGGTATAACTATTCGCTATATGCATGAGTTATTATTATTATTATTAATTTTTTACTTACTTGTCACTTTAATATGTGTCGGGCTCCACATTGTGTGTTTATGCTTTTAAAATGTTGTTGGTAAGTTGATTTTGCTCCCTCTCGTCAGTTAAAATTTACCTTGATGTTACTACTTTTGCTGTTGTTGTTTCTGTATTAGTAACTAAATGCGATCAAATGATTGTTTTCACCTAGTTTTTTTTTAATTCATATACTTTTTGAATCATCCAAAGAAATTTTGTACATAATTAATATACAATATACTTTGTTATATTTTTAAAACACTTATATAAAAAAAAACACTTAATTTGTTATTTTTTACAACACTTGTCACCATTGAATTTTCTTTGTAAAACTTTTTCTTCTTTTAATTAGATTTGGATTTCTTAATTTTTCTCTCTTGATTATTAATTAAAAATGGAAATAAAACAATAAAAAAAAGTGTATTAAACGAAAATCGGAACAAACAAAATTAAAACGACACACAACCGACCAATGTCGATGAAAATCCACTTCTAATTTGACATTTTACCAAGTACAAAAATGACGTCTTCTTTTACTTAACAATCCAAGAGCTGCCATATCTTCAAACAATAACTGGGTGTTTCAAAGAAATAAGAAATAAAAATTTCCCTTTTTTGTATAACACCATGTGTGTCAGCTGTTTTTTATTGACTTTTATTAGTAAAGAACTATTCTGTATTCATTAAAAAATAAATATTAAATTAACTAAAATTTGGAAAAATTAACTAAACAATTTACTATTTTCCAGGTTCCTCTAAACATTCCAGAAGTCCAAGATGGTTTGTGTTCCTTGTTTTATTATTCCTGTTTTGCTGTACATCTGGCACAAATTTATTCAACCCATAATGTTGCGTTATTGGAATCCTTGGGCAAAGAAAGATGCCCAGGGTAATGTTATTAAAGAACCTCCAGAATTTCCATTCGAATGCAAAGGTCGCGTTTGCCCTTACCCAGGAGCTAAGAACAGAGTTAAGGACGATGAATCATCGAACAACCCGGAAGATAAAAAAACAAACGAAACGACCTTGACAACAGCTAAAGCAACAGAAGTAGAAAGTAAAAAAGATACCTAAATAAATTTTTAGTAAATTTACCTTAATAAATAAAGTAGTAAAGAATAATTTAAGTTTTAAATAGATGATTATTATTTTTAAAATTCTATTGTTAACCTTTAACGAAATTAAATTTAAAGAAATAAAAAAATTATGTATAATGTAATTTTATTGTTATTTTTACAGGACACAATAGGTATAAAAAATTCGTTACTATTCCAAATAAGTATGTATCTATATTCTTTATGCCGTGAAATTTTCTGCTAAAACAGTAAAAAACATTTTTAATAGAAAACCTTCCATTTAAAAAAAATTATTGCAGAAATATTTTTTAGATTTCGGAAATTTTTTATTTTATAAATTTCCTAACGGTGTTTTAACAAATCTTTCGAAGTTTAAATAACTTTTTAAAACATTTATTAATATGTTGTATGTAATAAAATACATATACATAGTATTTAAAACAAAGTTTTGATGTACCCCCCTAAAAACTAACTTTGACATGGTTTATGAAGATTCCCAAAATATTTTGGCTCTAGCGATAATCTCCCGTGAGCTAAACCGCGTAAAAAATGGGTCCAAAAGTGGAACTTTTCATGAAGAAAAATTTCGGTAATTTTTTTTTTTTTGTCCAATGAATGACCAAATATCGATATTTAAGAATTCTTTGAATCTGTATTAAAACATTTTAAACATCTAACCGCAGACTGGTGATAGCGAGATGTTTATGTCAGATTTTTGATGCTTTTCAATTCGATTTTAATGTAAGCATGTAGTTTAATTAAAGGAGCAAAAATCCATCAAAAACTCAATTTCGAATTTTTTGATGACGTTGTTTTGTATTTTAGGTGACGATATGTAAATAAATGTAAATTGTAAAATTTTTTTTTGTTGTTAAATTAAAAATTAAAAAAAATACCTATGCAATTTTTTTTAAGGGTGGTTAAAATTTAAGGGCCGATGTTAAATGTGAACCACACCTTAACGTCAAGTTCTTTCTGTATTTCATTTGGCATTTCTCAATTTCAGACTAACTCAATTTGAAACATGGAAAGATACACAATCGACCAACGCGTTAAAGTGATTCAGGCTTATTATGAAAATGGGCTTTCAAATCAAAATGCATATCGTACATACATATTCGAAGAAAATCATCTTCAATGATGAGGCATATTTTCAACTCGGTGGATTCGTCAATAAGCATAATTGCCGTATTTGAGCGAATGATAATCCAAGAGTGACTGTCGAAAAACCAATGCACCAACAAAAAGTGACTGTTTGGTGCGATTTATGGGCTGGTGGCATCATCGGGCCGTACTATTTCCAAAATGCGGCCGGTCTGGCAGTTACCGTGAATGGTGTTTGCTATCGTAAGATGATAATGAACTTAGTATGGCCCGAATTGGAAGATATGGATCTGGACGATATGTGGTTTAAACAGGACATCAGCACTTGCCACACAGCTACCGAAACAATGGCTCTTTTGCGCGACAAATTCAATGGCCGTGTTATCTCACCTGGTGGCGATGTCAATTGACCGCCAAGATCATGTGATTTGACACCGTTGGACTTCTTTCTTTGGGGTTATTTGAAATAAAAGGTGTACGTCGATAAACAAGCAACAATTCAAGAGCTAAAGGATGAGATAATACGGCACATTAACGGCATAGAACCTCAATTATGCCTCAGCGTCATCAACAATTTGGACGATCGGATGCGGTGTGCCGCCGAAGTCGCGGCGGCCATTTGGCCTATATTTTGATCCATACATAATTTAATCATACCGATATTATCAAATTAATAAAAAGAAATGACGATAGTTTCTTAAATAACACGGTGCTATAGTGAAAATATACTTGGAAAATGACCTAGTGTAGGTTATAGACCTTATTGAGTAGATCATAAATAAATTTTTAAAAGTTCGGAAACACCCTCAAATTTCGGAGTTATTCCGAAAAAAACATTTTCGGGTAGGTTCGAATACTTATGAACACGAAACTCAGTTGATTTAAATCCGATTTTTATTTTTAAGCCGGTTTCAGAAAGAAGAGAAATGTGCCTCTTTGGTATGTGCATACAATTTTTGTAGTGATATTCTTAATTATATCTGGGGTCTAATCACCGCATTCGATACTATCCTATCGAATAAACTATCGACGTTTTTTGCATACGATAGACACTGACGTATCGAATGAAAACTCGATAAATTTAATGTCGAGTTATTCGATATCGAATGCTATTATTTCAAATTCAATACATTTCATTCGATATCAAGTTTCATGATACCAAAATAAATAATTTCGATCAATTTTCTGATTTTAATTTTATTTTATTTAGAAACATACTATTTTGTATATATGTATTTAATTAAAGCTAATTTAGTTTTGAGTTAAACCAGTTTTCATTCAATAAAAACGGGTAAAAAATAAAAAAGTTATTAAGGTTTTTTAAAAGTGAAAAATTTAGCTTTTACAAATATTGATCAATAGACCGGGTCGACCTTCATACACAAAAAAATGCGCCAGTCACCCCGTAGAATGAAAGATATGTCAATAAAGTTTCTAAAACAGGGAATATTTTTTTTCTGCCACGCCCCCAAATACAGCCCATTTGGATTTTTACATGTAGCGCTGCTATTAAAGTCTGATCTCATCAAATCGCATATCGTTGTTCATGATTTGACAGTAACTTCATTTTTAATCCGACTTAAAATTCTGGGCCAAGTGCAATGCACTCAAGTAATAAATAAATGTCAAAATATTTAACGGAAAAATTGGTCAATATTTGTAAAAGCAAAATTTTTCACTTTTGAAAAACCTTAATAACATTTTTATTTTTTACTCGATTTTATTGAATGAAAGCTGGTTTAACTCAAAACTAAATTAGCTTTAATTAAATATGTACAAAACAGTATGTTTCTAAACAAACTAATTTAAAAAAATGTCACCAAAGTTGAAAAATCTAGAAAAAACAAGTTAGAGTGCTATATTCGGCTGTGCCGAATCTTTGATATCCTCCACCGACACTTCGAATGTTTTAGGAGTAATATCTGGGGGCTACTCTCTATTGCGATGCGAAAACAATTTCGATGCGAAAGCTAAATGTCAACTTGGTACTCTCTATCACTTTCGCAATTTTTTTTTGAAAATGAAGCAATACTGGCAACGAAAATGAAAGATGGCACAGAGTTGCAGTAATGAAATGCTAAGATATGTAAAATAAAAAGTGATGATTTGCGAAAAGAAAAAAATTAATAGATGCGAAAGACAAATGCGCAAACGCATTAAAGAGTACCAATCGCTAGATTTGCCACCATTTTCTTTCGCATCGCAATAGAGAGTAGCCCCCTGTATGATTTCTATTTATTATTATAATCTTTGTAAAAACAGACATCTGCATAAAAATTTGATGCGGTTTAGACCTACATATATAAAATTATTGACCGACAAACAGAATAAATTTTAAAAAGCTTAAGTAGAATATCAGTTTTAGCTGAACTTTAATGATTTTCAGGAGAACAAATTATATAAAAGCCATGGTAAGCTATGAACCAATCATCCCAAATTCTGCAGAACGATTTCTGGTTTTTAAAAAACATAAATTTTAATACAGCGGTGCAATTAGTTTAAGCGTTTGCAGTGAATTCCAGAAGGCTGCTAAAATGGAATCTAAGGTAAATTATGGACCGTATATCACAAAATTGCATAACATTTTTTCTGGCCATATGAAGCTAAACTGGAAGAAAGTTTACCGCGTATTTAATTATTTTACCAGAGTGGGCTTTAAATGAGGCCTATGGTAAGTTATGCACCGATCTTTACGAAACTCCACAGTATCATTACTAGTCCTATAAAACTGTGACGAGCCAAATTTTGTTATGATAACATTATTAATTATGGTCTTAGGCGTACTAAACTGTTTTCAAGGAGTAGGGTTTATATTGGGCCTAGGGTAAATTATGGACCGATCTTCACGAAATTTTACAGCGTGATTTTCAGTTGAATAAGACGAATTCTTGCAAAATCTCATCTTATTCTGTGCACTATTCCACCATTTATGTTAGTTTTTGTAACAAAATTATAAATTTTTTTAGGTGGTGGTTATGATTCATAGCTCTGATCCTTCTGAACGGATTTTGCTGAATTTCAATTCCAAACTGCTTAGGATAACTACAAGCAATTTGACACCCAGTTTGTTTAGTTCTTTTGAGTTTTTCGAAAGTGAGCGTGTTTTCAACAGACGGACAGACAGACGGACATGGCTAAATCGACTTAGAATTACTCAAGGACCCAGAATATATATACTTTATGGGGTCTGAGATGAATAATAAACAAGTTTCACACGGAATGACAAACTTAATATACCCTATTCACAACTAATTGTGGTGGAGGGTATAATAAAATTAAAATCAGATATAATTAAGAATATCACTACAAAAATTGTATGCACATACCAAAGAGTGTACATATTTAGAAAGCCACATTTCTCTTCTTTCTGAAACCGGTTAAAAAATAAAAATCGTGTTGATAAGTACTCGAACCTACCCGAAAATGTTTTTTTCGGAATAACTCCGAAATTTGAGGGTGTTTCCGAACTTTTTAAAATTGATTTAAGATCTACTCAATTAGGTTATATCCTACACTAGTTCGCTTTGCAAGTATAAAAAAAGTGCTAATTTGTAGCACCGTGTAATTTGTGTTCTATTCAAAATCAGCATCGGCCCTTAAAATTTATTAACAATTAGGTCAGGGTTGCTGTTTTTTGTCTTTTGTGACCAAATTTGGTTGGTTATTAATAAGATTTCCGTATGTATGCTAAATTCCCAATTTTTCATATTGATAAATCACTGAATATAAGTAATTTTACATGACTTGAAGAAGAAATGGCATTCTCTTTTCCCTTCTTCCCTAAAAGCACAAAACTTGATGTGTGTGAACCGGCACTTACACGCATAAGTTTTTCGTGATAGTCTTTCACATAAAGTGCTGGTTCGAACTCTTCAAGTTTAAGCCGTCAAGTCATCGGCTTTTAGGAGAGAGAGGAAAGGAAATGCCATTTCTTTTTCCCTCTCTCACATACTGTCTGAATTTGATCGTGTAACCCTCAAGGTAAGAGGGTATATATAACTTTGTCATTCCGTTTGTATGTTCCACAATATTGATCCTACACCCTATAAAGTATATATATTCTGGGTCCTTATGAAAAGCGAAGTTCAAATCCGGTTGTCCGTCTGTCCGTGTGTATGTTGAAATGGGTTTTCCGAAAACACCAGAAATGATGTGGAATAGGTTGATGTATATTTATGTCACATATACTCCGTTTAAGTTTGCTATTGAAATTCAGCCAGATCGGTCCAAAAATTACGGAGATATGAGCAAAAAACCACCTCTAAATTTTTCCAAAAATCCCTTGTTGTTGTTGTATTTTTTTATTTCCGTATATCTTGAGAACGGCAAAAGCCAAAGTTTACAAATTAGGTACAAACATTTAGGTTGCCAATACACACCATCCTACAAAATATGGGCGGGATTGGAGAAGTGGGCGCGGTACCTCCCGTACAAAAAAAAATTGTATAAAAACCTAAATTTTAGGGCTGCCATATGTCCTATGGATATGACTTATATATCAAAATATATTTTTAGTAGAACATATTTTATAAAAAACTCGGGAAAATCGGTTCAGATACAAAAAAGTTATGACCAAAATTAAATTATTTTTTTTTAAATACCCACTTTCGGGAACCATAGATCTCCCCGAGTCCAAGCTTTATAACTACAGTAAATGGTAAATTTCTTCTTCAACACGTCGGTATATAAATCTGCCAAATCGGTTAAAAAATGGCTGAGTTATAACCGAAATACTGAATTCACAAAAATTACTCTTTTTATAATTAACTTTGTTAAAGTATATATTTACAAGTTTATATAAATGTTTATATATAAATATAACTTAAGTAAATGGTAAAATTCTACCTTAACACGTCGGTACATAAAACTATCAAATCGGTTAGACAATGGGTAATTTATGAGCAAAATACTCAAAAAATGGGCTAAAAAACATCAAAATTTTTATAAAAACCTAAATTTTAGGGCTGCTATATGTCCTATGTATATGACTTAAGTATATACCAAAATGTCGGAAATTTGTATGAGTTATAACCGAAATACTGGGGTCTAATTACCGCATACGATATCGGGCAAAATTCATCGAAATTATTTATTTTGGTATCTTGAAACTCGATATCGAATGAAATGTATTGAATTTGAAATAACAGCATTCGACATAGAGTAACTTGACGTTACATTTATCGAGTTTTCATTCGATACGCCAGTGTCTATCGTTTGCAAAAAAATTCAATAGTTTATTCGATACGATAGTATCGAATGCTGTGATAAGACCCCAGAATTCCCGAAAATTACTCTTTTTATATCCTTCACCGAAGGTAAAGAAGGTATATATAACTGTAATTTCTACAATATTGATCCTACACCGTATAAAGTATATATTAGAGTTGTCAATTATTCGCCTTTCAACTTTGTTCGAATAGTTCAAATAATTGTTTTTGTTCGTTCGATCAAACGATTAAATCTAAAAAATTGTTCGATTAATCGATGAGAACAACGAATAAAAAAAATTATTTAATAAAAAAAAATTACTATGGAAAATCTTCCATTCCATTCGCATAAAATTTTTCATCTTAACTCCATATCGTTGTATTTCTTAAAGGCATCGTAAAACCCTTAATTCCTTAATAATCCGATACTACTCTGGATTTTCGAAAGGCGTTGGCAGACATACCATCTTCAGCTAAATTTCTGTCTACAATTTCTTCTGCAGAACAGCCCCTGTCTCTCTTAATGTATTTTTCCATTGACCCAAGTTCGGCATTTCTTGATGTCGTTGGATTATCTTCCACCACATCGTTTTCAATGGTAATATTGTGAAAAAAACATTTTTTAAAAAATATACACTCAGGATTTTTTTAGAATTTTAACAGATTTTGAAAAATTAGATGTTTTTTAAGCTTTTTACCGTTTTACAACTAAAGCAAGTTTGCAGCACTGGTATATACATACGCCATTGTTTGTTTTATGTTGAGTTTTTTCTATGCATAGCCGATACGTATGAGTGTTTTCAAACTTATGAAGATCACATAATAAAAGTTTTACAATATAATAAGTACGCCGAAGGCTAATTTCGGTAAAAACAAAATCAAAAACTTAGGTCGAAGTTTAAACATCAATCGATTTTCTATTAGAATCACTTAATATTTATACCCACACCACAATAGTGGAGAGGGTATTATGCATTTGTGCTGATGTGTGTAACGCCTTAAAATAGTGGTCCTAGACCCACCTTAAAGTATACCGATCTACTCAGAATCACTTTCTGAGTCGAACTAACGATGTCCGTACGGCTGGCTGGCTGGCTGTCCATGTAACCTTGTGCGCAAAGTGAGGTCGCAATTTTAGAGATAATCTGATAAAATTTGGGTCATAGGTTATTATTGGCACAAGGACCAAGCCTTCTTCCTTTCAGAAACTATCAAACCGATTTTAATGAAATTTAAAACATAGATAGAACCATATCTATATGGACACAAAATGTATAAATTTTTTAAAAAATCGGACCACGAGGGGAGATAGGGGCAATTTCTGCCTCTCAAAGATAGATCCAAATCTATAGGTACACATTAGCTATACAGTTTTTAAAAACTGTGGTGTAGGGTATCATATGGTCGGGTTTGACCGACTATACTTTCTTACTTGTTTTTTGTTTGATTTGTTTTTAGGTCGAGAAGATCATTTTACAAACAATTCTTTGAACACTTTACCACCCCGTAACTCGACAAATAAACATCTTAGAAAAAAATATTTCGCACACTTATTCATATCTTCTAGAACTATAGTTATGCAAAATATAAAGGAATTATGAAAATTTTTTTATTGGGTTGTCCGCTTCACAAATAATGCCTCAAATATATTTTTGTTGATTTTTTTATGCGGTTTTGTTTTGATTTTTTAATGAAAATTTGAATTTATGCGATTTTTCAGAATTTTGGAACGAATTATTAGTTTTTACATGAAGCTAGAGAATCGTTTTATGCTAATTCAATTTGTGCTATTTTTTTGGAACGCATTTATCGCAAACAACATTTTATACTTTCAAGATATGATTTATATAAATCAGTTCTTTATTTTTAGTTTTTTGGTTATTTCTAAATACTTCATCCGAAATTGAAAAATTCTCTTTCTTGAAAATTTTGTAACGTTTGAGAAGGTGAGTTGCAAAACTCGAAATATTCTGATTGCATCAATCTATGTCCGTGCTAAAATCATGGAAGGGGACATAAATTGATACAATTAGTATATTTCTTCTCATAAAGCGCCAAAAGAACTGTTAGAATGAATTGTCATTTCGTATTTTTAATTTTGTAACGAACAAGTATTGCAACTCACCAACTCAATTGTTTGTTAAGATTTGAAATACAATAAGTGCTCCACACGGTTTTTGCTTACTAAACATTGAGATAAATTACAACCTGGGCTATCGCCACAATATTTTTTAACTTTCCTACATTTTGTATAAAATCACTAACAACGTTTGAAAATAAATCATATTTTTAGCTTTTATTTAATATATTTGTTCGATTAATCGACATTAATTAGTCGATTTATTCGTTATTCGAAAATCGTCGTTTTAAAATTATTCGAACAAGAGTTTGGTTTTGTTTGATCGATTAATCGAATTATTCTTAATCGGTTGACAACTCTAGTATATATATTCTAGGCCCTTATGAAAAGCGAAGTTCAAAACCGGTTGTCTCTTATTTTACAAAAAAATATTTACCAGTTTTATTTAGTTTTTGTCTAGTTGCTCTGTATTCTGCTCGCAAAATGGTGAAGGGTATATAAGATTCGGCACAGCCGAATATAGCACTCTTACTTGTTTTTTATGGAACGAAAAATCTTTGTATAGAAAAGCCTCGTTTTGAATATTTCTCAGTACGCACGGCGGGCAGGAAGCAACTTATTATTCCATAAAAATGGCGACAAAAACCAAAAGCGGGGATTTGTTTGTGATGAAAAATGTATTCAAAAGCCGTTTGAATTGAAATCCCAGCTGCTCCTTTTCTTGAGATATTCACTTTTTTCGATTTTTGCGCAGGAAGAATTTTCTAAAAGAACATGAAGTAAGATCTTAGCCGATTTTGCACGTTTCCATTTCTTACATTGCACCTCTTTTGTAAAGTTTTTTATTTTTTTAATTTCTGTTTTTTTAAACTATTTTATTTTTTTTTTTTTTTGTTAATATAACTTTTATATATGAAGGGATGAAAAAGAAACTACTGCTTTTTTTAATCGGTTCTGGTAAGATGGATCTTCTATACTATTAATTTTGAATTTATCCCAAAACTTCTCTATGAATCGATTCCTCAGCTTGCTCAGACCAGACTCCTAAGCCATCGTTATTTATGAGCATTATAGCTTGTTTTAAATGATCTAAGATCACATGGATTTTAATGGTTTGAGTGACATCTGTACTCTTTAAAGCATTGCGGAGCTCGATGATATTTTTATCAAAATCACTTAAATCTACTTTTTTGTAGAGAAGCAAGATTCTACAATTTTATTCATTGCTTTAAATGAAGCGATATAAGGCAGCAATCGATATGGTCAAACATTCTCATAAATAATAGGATCTTGTAGGGCATCCGCTTCTTTTAAAAGTTTAGGACATTGATTTCCTTCAAAGGCATCGCCTTGGTAATTCTTAGGCTTAGCTTTTTGGGCCACAATAAAGCTTTATCACGACCTACTACTTTAACTTTTCTCTATTGCATATGTATTGTCGAAATCATTATTATTCTCTTCCGCGAATAATGCAAAATTAACTGAACTGTGACCTTCTTTGCTTCTTTTTTTATCACAACCTAAACGTTGAAAGCGCAAATAATCTTCCTTGAAATTTTTGTACGTTTTTAAATTAAAATATTGGTCACCGTAGGTTTTTGAATCATTTTCTTCATATATTTGATTAAAGCCTACTAATTCACCCAAAGTTATAAAGCAATAAGGGCACGGGTATGTGGCACTCGCTGGCTGCTGTCCATTAAACATTAAAATAAGTTTAATTTAATTTTGTTAAATGAACTAAAGTTTTAAGATTGTCATAAGTAGGGATGCGATTTCCATGCAAATGCATGTTTTTTGTCGATAGTCTAAAACCGATGTCGACCAATTATCTTTCCGAATCATTAAATTTGGGTTAAAATGGCATCGATTTGTTTTTGCATATTGTTGCATATTTTGATGAAAATGCATATTTTTGCATATTTCGGGTTTAAATGCATATTTTAACATTTTTGAGTGATATATTTTTTTTAAATTTCTATATTATAAAAAAAAGTTCTTCGAAAAATTTCCAAGTTGTATATAAAAACCCTTCAAAAAATTTTTTTTTTAAATCAATTAATTAATTTTTTGGAGCTCTGCTTAAAAAACAAGATTTCGACCAAAGATCCTTAAATTTTTAACCGATGCAGCACCTTAAATGGTTAAGGCTGCCAATTGTCCTAAAACAATTTATCGAAAACTGTTACATGCTACTTGATTGGCACATGGGTTACACCGAGTTGCAGAGGAAATCAGAAGCCAATTCGATTATATTGATTTATTGGTTTCATACAGGATTTAGTTCACTTAATAGTCAACTCAAATTAATTGATATGGCAGAAAGTAACATTAACATGTGAATGGAAAATAGCCCGACAATTAAAAAAAAAATCCAAAAACTGTTGCAAATAAAAATAAAAATAGAGGATTTCAAATAATAAAACGAATTTCAAATATTTTTGATCTAGAATCAAATGTGGGATCTGAATTAAAAAATTAATATTCTTCAAATGTATTGGCATCCTTGAAGTATGCCTCAACTTCGGTTGACGTTGAGAGATCATTTTCCATGTACAAAAGCTTTTTAACAGACAGAGGCTTACTTTTGATAATATAAAAAAGTATTTATTTGACTATGCAATTTAAATGATGTAGTTATTTTAATTAACTGCATGTTCATCTATTTACATTTAAAACAAAAACAAATTATAAAACATTATTTTTGTTTTACATTAAAGTTAAGCGAACGAAGTATTCGTTCGAAATCGATGAACAGGGGGTAAGTTCTAAAAAATATTATACCTTTGAATAACAATACAATAAAAACAACAAAAGAATTTTGTATTTAAAAAAAAAAATAAAAAAAAAACAAACGCTTTTTTTTTTGAAAATGGTCAAGTTTTTAGTGCATATTTTTTATTTTTTTAATGCATATTTTTGAATTTTTGGTGCATGTTTTATGCGCATATTTCCGATTTTTTAGTGCATGAAAATCTCATCCCTAGTCATAAGTCTCTTTAATTTGTGGTACTATGCATAGTATAATTAACCGATTAAAACTATTTAATTTGCGTTCATTTCCAATATTTCCCCTAGAAGAATAAAAGGATAAGTTTTTACTTTCACAGTCGTTTGAATCATTTTCTTCTTCTTCAGATAAAATAGATAACGAAATTTTGAAAAAATTTTGACCTCCATCTGCCAATAATTTTATTTTAGTTTCCTGTATTTGCTCCACGTTCCGTTGTTCAAAAACAAAGTGAAGAAGTTCACTAGCGTTAGCATTAACAACCGGTCTTTGTGAATTTCCTTCTTTAGTCTCGAAATTTGAAAAAGTTTTTTGGTAAATAGGGTGGTTATAATTCGAGGGAACAGATTTCCTTCCAACTTTGCTACGAAAGAAGTTGACTAATTTTTTCATATAATTTGAAGATGATGCAGTATTAGCTTGAAAATTATATAATCTTTCAGGAGAAAAGATAATTTCCTTTGGAGTTTTTTTTATTAATGGATATTCGAGTTTTTTCACCTGTTACATTATTCAAAAGTAGCTCATCATCAGTACTGGTTGGCGCAAAAATCGAAAAAAGTGAATATCTCAAGAAAAGGAGCAGCTAGGATTTCAATTCAAACGGCTTTTGAATATATTTTTCATCACAAACAAATCCCCGCTTTTGGTTTTTGTCGCCATTTTTATGGAATAATAAATTGCTTCCTGCCCGCCGTGTACGGAATGTCAATTTTTTTATTTTTAATTTTTTTTTACCGATTTTAATTAAAACAAAAACTTTGTTTAACAATTATAATATTGTATTTTTATTTTAACAGTATAGATTTTTCATTCATATACTGCACAAAATATTGTTGGATGTATAAAAAAAATTATTTTATATTTATAAAATAAGCATAATAAAGCGCAAAAAATTTATAAAGAGAGATAGGCGAATAGAGAATGGTTTCGAAAAAAAATATATTTTAAAATGGAAATTTTACATATTAACGAGTTATAGGACATACGAACTAAATTTAATTTACGGCTGTGAATTGTGAATATTTTATGTATAAAAAAAAACTATTATTGAATACAGCGTACATAAATAAAATAAAAAAAATATGTTATGTAAATTCAAATACATACATAAAATCATTTCAACTTATTCAAAAAAAAAAATTAAATTACTTTAAAAAATATTCGAATTTTAGCACTTAAACTTATTAAATCTAAATATATTTATACTTAAAAAGGGATTTGATGTAAAGCTTAAATTAAAAAAAAAAAAAAAAATTAATAATAGATAAAATGTTTAAATATATTCAAAACCGGCAAACAAATTAATTTTACAATATACAATACACAAATTACAATAATTTTAGATAAAATTTGTAATTTTCGTTTAAAGGCGTCTTTTGTTTTTGTTAAAAAGATTTCTATTTGTTTAACTTACACTTCTTACCAATTACATATTATTAATTTTATTTAAAATTAAAACTAACGGTTTAATTTTTGAGATACTTTTTACATATGAAAATAATTAATTAAAAACATATTAAAAGAAAATTCCTAAAATGCTTCTTCATATAAACTGTATATTTATTTTAATTATAAATTAAAAACTAATAAAAAAAATATATATTAGGATTGTTTATTTCTGATTTTTACTGGCATTTTTTAAAAATTATTAATTGTTTATTGAAGTAAACAATAAAAAATTCTTTAAAAATTGGAAGCATTAGTTATGAGTTTTTAAAAACTAATAAAATAAAATAAAATAAAATAAAAAAAAAAAACAGTTAACTTTAATTAATTATAATATTAAACTAAATAAAATGTGGTTTTAAAATTTTTTCCTACAAAAATAAAGATAAATGTCATTTCATTTAAATTAAACAAAAAAAAAAAAAAAAAAGTTAATAAGAGAATTTGCCTTTAAGTCTAAAAAGTTTTAAATTTAAGAATTTGTCTTCTACAGTTTGTTACAGAAAAAAAACATATAATTTTTATAGTTTAAACTTTAAAGCTTAATGAAAAATTAAAAGATTAAAAAATAAAACGAATATACAATTTGTGTAAAGGAATAATTGAGAAAAAAATTTCATTATGTATAAACACAGGTTGGTTATAGACACTGGATAAAAAAAATCTAGTTAATTTTTGTTCTGAAAACTTTCAGTAGGAAGGAAATTTTGTGTAGAATTTTCCCATTCTTTTTGTACAAAAAGTATTCCAATAGAAAACTTTCCATACGAAAATGTTTTACCTGGGATTAACACATGAAATACTTTCTTGCAAGTAGAGTATACGTATTACACACGTCAAGTTTGTCTCGTCAAGTCTTGAGTTTTTAGGAGAGAGGGGTAAAGAAATGGCATTCTCTTTTCACTTCTCTACTAAAAGATCAAGACTTGACGATTCAAACTTAAAGTGTGTGAACCGGCACTAAGAAACAGTCGATTGGCTGAAAGTACAAAACTTATGTGTGTGTGTTGAAAAAGTGTGGGTGCATTGCGACTTTCAAGAAAATTACTTTCATGTGTAAATGCTAGGTTAAACAAAACCTTCGCATGAAAAGTTTTTATAAAACTTTTTTTATCTTGTGTGAATTGCTTTGATTATTTTGTAGACAGAAACTTTCTGTAGAAAAGTTCCCATACAAAAAACTTTTTATAGAAAAGATTTAATATGAAAAATTTCTCTATAGAAAAGTTTCAATAAAAAAGTACAAGCATACAACTTTTTAAGGTGTTTTTATAGAATTTTTCATAGAAACTCTTGTTCAAAAACCTTGAATTTGAATTTTTCTGGAATAAAAATAGCTGATTCTTATGTATTTTCATCTACTGATGACGATGGCTTCATTAATTTTTCCTTAACGGCTCTAGTTTTAAAGATACATGTTTGTATATTATTTGCATTATTTAAACCATTTTTTTTTTTTTATTATTTTATCAGTATTTCGCGAACCTTTAAATACTTTTTAGTTTATTAATATACACAAAAGTCTCTTTTTTTAAATCTCCTTACTTTGAGTAGAGTCTCATTATTGAATATACCAATCAGGATATCTAATTTTTATTGAAATAATATTGAAATTTTTTGGAATTTGGTTTAGTCCTTAAAACATTTTTATGTAAATTTTCCGAAATAAATGATCCTTATGTGTTTTTGTTCGCTGATTACGAAGTTAAACAGCCCAATTATGAATAACAATTCCCCGGGAGTTTTTTCCCTTTTACCATTTTTATAATTGAATTAACATATGAAAAATGGGAAAGGGGAGAAAACTGCCGGGGAATTTTTATTCATAATTGGGCTGAAAATTAATTGTTTTCTACCTTGTTTTCTACATTAATTTAAAAAAAAACTAAAATTTTCTTTCTTAGCTCCATCCAAAATAATTTTGGTTATATTTCAAATTTATTATTAATAATCGGCCATGTTCTGGAAATCGAAATCACGTGAAATTGAAATCGATGAAGATTTTCAATTGAATTTTTGTTAAATTTAACGCAGCTTTTTCTGATTTCCAAAGAAGTTTAGGTAGAGGAAAGTGGTCCTCAAAGTATGAAGTATGTAAATGGAAATGCTTTTTATAAACTTTGAACACGGGAGAGTTTTCAAAATTTGTTCGATTTCAATTTCACGTGATGTCGATTTCCAGAATATCATCAGCTTAATTACGGTTCTCGTTCTCGTAAACGACTTAACTGCCTGTTTTTCAAACTAAAATAAAAATTTTCTTTTATAAATTTATATTGAAAACAAAAACAAACATGGGTTTTTTATTGTTGTTTCAATATAAATTCCCAACCGAAAATTTTTATTTTATTTTGAAAAACAGCCAGTAAGTCGTTTTTGAAGGAGATTAAAGAATGTACACATGTTGTGTGTTATTTTAAACTATTACAAAAAACGACTAGTCGAAGAAAAAGACGTTTTACAAAAAAATCTAGACAGTTTTTGTGTTGTTTATGATGATTATGTCCTCGAATATTTTGTACGTATTCGCATTGACTCTGTTAAAGAAATTTTTTAAAAATATTTTATTTTTATATGAAGGGAAACATTCAAACGTTTTGAAAACCAGGGGTCTGATTACCGCATACGATATCTAGCAAAATTGATCGAAATTTTGTATTTTGGTATCATGACTCTCGATTTCGAATGAAATGTATCGTAATTTGAGATGATAGAATTCCATATCGAGTAATCAAAGACATTACTTCTCTCTAGTTTTCATTCGATACGTCAGTGTCTATCGCATGCAGAAAAATACGATAGTTTACTCGATACGATAGCTTACTCGATATCGAATGCGGTAATTAGGCCTTAGATAAAATGAAGTTGTTTTCTTAATATTCCAGAGCCCTTTTAATGGATTTAAATATTTTTTTTTGCTACAAATAGTTCGTTGACATATCCAGTTATGGTGCATACAATCATTATGAAATAAACAGCTGGTAATTTTTGTCTAGTCTTTTAAGATCCAATTAGACGTGACATAACCATAACAAAACTGTATTATCATCACCACTGTATTTCAAAAACGACATAAACATAACATACAAACCAATTAAATTTTGGTTTCTACGGTCATCGTTACGGCTGTGGTATTATGGTAATGTCACGTCTAATTGGACCTTTATGTCAAAGTTTTGTTTATGTTTATAAAAAGTCCACGTTTTTTGCTGAAATTATTGTATGGCATTATATATTTATAAAAGATATTAACCATAGCGAAATAATATTGGCAAAAAATTTATTTATTCCATCGCGTTCGGCAGCAAACTTTGATTTTAGCTTAAATTTTTATTTTTTTTTTTTTTTTTGTTTTTTTGTAATGTTATATTTGCCTTAGTTCTGCCAGCTGTATTATTTCACCATGCATACAATAAAAAAAATGGGTTAAAGTTTTAAGGATTAACGTCAAAAATATAGTTTTAAATATTCTTGCAATACATGTTATATATCCCGATATACTAACAAATGTGCCTCTTCTCAAATGAAAGAGATTTTTGTGTAGATTAATAATTCCGAAAATATTTTCAGATTTAATATTTTCGTGAAATATTAAGCGAATAATAAAAAAATTGTGTAAATTATGCAAATATTAAATGTCTGTAAGGGTATTCACGTCACAAGTTGCACCCTTGCAAAAAAGCAAAAGTGCAAAAATAAAACAACAACCACACAGACAATTAGTTGTGCGTAAATAATTGTCTTTGTGGTTGTTGTTATATTTTTGCACTTTTCCTTTTTTTCAAGGGTGCAACTTGTGACGTGAATACCCCCAGTAAATCTTTGAAACTAGAGCTGCTAAGAAAAAAAAACGAATGGTGGCATCTTAACCAGAACTCTCAATTTAACCAAAAACAATTGGCAGATGTCTGGAAAATGTTGGTGGTGTGTTTGGCCCTGTGTTATTTTTATTATTTTAAAAATTTTAAAATTCTCTTGTTAAATTCTTTTGAACCGGGTTGAAGAAATCGATATTCGGCAACGTGCTAGAAATCGAAATGAAATGGATTAAAAATCGGGAAAATTTTAAAAGCCATCCTGTTATGAAAGTTTATAAAAATATTCCATTTTATCTACTTCAATCCTTAAGTATATATTACTTTTACAAGAACAACACATAAAACCAAGAAAAACTACGGTCATTTTGTAAATAATTGAACGTAAAATTTCGTTCGATTTCACTTCATTTTGATTTCTAGAACATGCCCGATCGTTTTAAAAAATCTAATAAGTTTTCCTTATCCTGATGTTTATACATTTTGAAATTGATGAAATTCTTTAAAACTACTACTACGAAAATCTATTTTTTAAAATAAATAAATTTTCTTTATTTAAAATAAGAGATTTTTTTTAATTATGAATTTGTCTGGTTTGGGTGGAGATTCTCAAAATGAGTTTCATTTCTTTAAGCTGATTTTATGTTGTGTTTTTTTTATACAAATCGTTTTAAATGTTTTTCCTTCTTACTTCATCCTAATTTCCTGTTTGTTGATATTGTGTGAGTGTGATAAGCTTAAAAATATGGCTTTTTATAACTTAGCAGCCCTTGATCCTGTTTTTAAAACAGAATCAAGTGTTCTTTTAACTTACAAACTAAGCACAGTTAAAATTTCGTTTTATTTATGTTGGGGGTTTCGTTAAATATTCACCTAAAAATATATTTATGTATTTATGTATATTTATATAAGTCTCTTTGCATTTAGCATTTAATGCATCAATAAAATTTGATGCCTGATTCATTATCTTAACTACAGAGAGCTTTTATGTTGACTCCCTTTTTACTTTCATTGTCAAATGTAAATCGCCTCTGAGCCCTTGTTGGCCTGATGACCACCTGAAATGTAAAGATTGTTGGCCGCCGGCGATTGTACACCCTCTGACCAATCGGAGCGTGGTGATGAACTTGACCAGTGGCCGGGAGATTCGGGTGATGGTGTTGGATAACTGTCCAAAGTTTGGACCATGTGTTGGGGTGTGTGGCTGCCTGAATGTTGGCTGGGTGGTGTCAGGTACTGATAGAAGGCCTGATTGTGTTGTGATGATGGCGATAACATGTTGGCTGTCGATGGCGATGAGGCTGACATAGAACTTTGTATCGATGGTGGATTCATTTGACCCGAGTGAAATGAGTCTGTAAGGGAATGAAATAAAATGTTTAAAATATGTTTTATATGTTTTTAAAGTTTACTTAGTACCTGGTGATCCACAAAAGCTATTCAAGTCCAAGCCTGCTGAACTGAATTCCATACCGGGGCCGCCGTTATTACCACCTAATTGCTGTTGTTGTTGCATGGATTGCATTATTGCACTATTCTTGTTTTGTTGCTGCTGTTGTTGTTGCTGTTGCAGCTGTTGTTGTTGTTGCTGCTGCTGTTGATGTTGATTGGCGGCCATCATAATGCCCATATCACTGCCAGTTGGCGAAATAATGCCTAAACTAACTGGTGAATTTTGACTGCTGGGTGTTTGGAAATTCATGCTGTTGGGTGAATTTTGTGATTGTAAAACGGAAGCACTGCTTCCACCCAACAATGTATTCAAATTACTGCCACAAAATTGTTTCTGATGCGTGGCATGACGCATGGCCTGCATATGAGTGGGTGATGTGGGCAAACTGGGTCGGGACTTGGCAGGAGAGGGAGAACCTTTAAAGAAAAATCAAAATAGAATTAATAAAAATTAATCTTTATTTAAAATTAAACGAATCTTACCTAAATAAGCATGAGGTGACAATGCCATATTCGATTGTACGGAATGTGGTGGCGATTGATTGGAGTAGGGCGGTGAGAGGCCTTGCTCATGGCCACCCATCAAATTGTTGCCATTTAAACCATTGTTGCCATTTTGATTACCGTTCATCAGTTCCTGATGAAAGGGCGAACCCATGGAATAGCCATAATTTTCCATTTTGATCATGTCATGGCTCTGTTGCGGCACCAAAGATTGAATTGTTTGGGCGTTCTGTAAATAAATATTTATTAATTTTCATTAAATTGGATATTTAACTAAAAAACTAACCTTAACGCAATCCTCATAGCTCGGCGGGTGCTTTACGTTGTTGTTCCCCAGCAGGTCGTTGTGATGATTGTTGGCCTGACCACCGCCGGTCATGGCATTCGAGTACATTGACGTTGTATCGTAGGGACTCGGTTGACTTGTTAGGGCTGTTGGTGGTGGCGAGTCCACTGAACTGAGAGCTGCATCCAGCAGTTGCTGTTGTTGGTTCTCTACTGATCCGGGATTTTGCACCGTCTGGCCACCAGCCAAGCCATTCAGTAGCTGAGATGCCGTAAGGTTGTTGCTGTTGTTTCCCTTTTTTGAAGCCTGTCCTAAACCCTTTTTTGAACTCGGTTTACGTCTTAAACTGCCTCCATTATCGAGCAAACCATCTGGACTACCTTCTAAGAGTTTCGCTTTCTTGGCAGCCTTAGCTTGGGCTGCTTTAGAAGGCTGTTTGCCCGCTGTTATAACTGTAGGTTGTGTTATCATTTGCGGTTGGCTGCCTGGAGGAGGTGACGCAATCATTGTTTGTGGGGCAATGGCAATCATCTGAGGTGATCGTGGTACATGTTCATCTAGTAGCCGCACGATGTCATGATGCAGACGTTCTGACGCCACATCTCGTGGTAAGCGATCCATATGGTCGGTAATTTCGCGATTGGCAAAGTTATCTAACAAAGCTTTGCAGGCTTCATACGAACCTTCGCGGGCCGCCAAGAACAATGGCGTTTCGTCTTTATCATCTTGGGCATCTCGATTGGCATGATGCATAAGCAATATGTTAACAGCCTCGGTGTTGTTGACAGCTGCTGCCCAGTGAAGTGCAGTTTTGCCAGAATTATCAGCAGCATTAATGTCGGCATCGGCAGTAATCAAGTCTTCGACCATTCCTTCAATGGCTAGTCTGGCAGCCAAAATCAATGGTGTGGTACCATCGTGCATTCTTGCGTTCAAATTGGTTGCCCTATTACGTAAAAGAATTTGGAATACTCCCATGGCATCGGCAGCTACAGCAGCATGCAAAGGTGTACGTCCTGTGTTATCTTGACAGTTGGCATCTGCTCCAGCATCTAGTAAGCGTTTAGCAGCATCAGCTCTTGCGTAACGTGCCGCCAAGTGCAACGAAGTCTCTCCAGTTTTATCCATAGTAGCATTTAGTTCGGCTCCCTGAGCCAAGAGATCAGAAATAACTTGAGCTGTAGCATCCTCCGACTGTTCAATGTCTTCACCAGTATCAATACCTCCACCACGAACTGCGGCAACCATTAAAGGAGTCATGCCGCAAGGGCCTCTAACATCAACCTCATGTTTACCATCTTGATGTGCTGGGGGCGTCATAATGGAGGATCTTACATCCGCTACATCTAAGTGTGCCTGAGACCATACACGATTATCGGCTTCTTCATAATCGGTTACCATGGTATGATCACTGGCATATCCACCATGATCATTGCGCAAACGTTTTGGCTGAGGCATGTCAGATTCATCGTCTGACCACTGAGGCGCATGGCCCATGTGACCGGAATTCATGTTTACATCGTTGCTCATACAGGCCATTGAAGAGTTCTTATTAAGGTTTCTCATTTCCTGCCCTGTGGGGTCACGACGTCTACGTTGAGGGTTAATAGTAGGTGTGCGGAATCCTTCGGGGAACCATGTAATACCTGCTGCTCGCTTACGTTGCGTTGTTACCAATACACCAAACAAAGCGAATGCCAAAACTACCAGTATTATTCCTAATGTAACATATTTAACATTTGTGGGCGATTCCATAACATCCTCCCCAGGGTTTGTTACACCTCGTACACTATAAATAGGAAATTTCGCCGATAGTGTGTACTTAGAAGCAGTGGCTGCCAAGAACTCGGCTGCTTCGGAAGCACTATAGAAACATTCAGTACATTTACGATTATCTATCTCTAAGTACACTTGTATACCCGTTTGTCCTATACGTTCGGTGAACAATATTTTATTTTTACGCCCGAATTCGGTGTTTTGTATGTCATTGATGGGCTGGGTTCCCTTCCAGGAAAATATCATATCATTGCCCATTGAATCTTTTTTAATGCGCACCGTTGTTCTTAAATGATGACCCATTTCTCTCAAAAACACAACTTGTTGTTCGCGGAATTGTTTCAAGTCCATTAGTACTATAACAGAAATAGCACCATCTGCAAGATTAGGAGGCTCGGCAGCATTTTCACAATCTAAGCCATCCCAATTACACTCGGCATTGTTGCAGCCATAATCACAAAAACCATTTGCATAGTGCTTTTGGCAATAGGCGTCGTAAACTGGGTTACAGGGTTGTAGTTTCTTTTCGCAATCACGACCATCAAACAAACAAGCAGCGTTGTTACATTCTTCATTACACTTGCCATCCATAAAGACACGCCAACATTCTATAGGAGCTGTGCAGTTCACCCAAGGATTAATGCCTAGCGAACAATCGTTTCCATCAAAATTACAGGCGTAAGTGTTGCACTCAGCATCGCAAACATGATTGCCCTTCTTTTGTTCGCAACCTCTTTTGACACACATGGCTCGTTGATATTCTAAGTCCTTGGCATATTTATCTAAAGCCCCTCTGGTGGGATCTAATACCCAGCCGGGATAGTTAGGATCATAACTTTCACAACGTTTACCTGTCCACTTTGCTGGACAGAAGCATACAAAGTCTCCTAGTAGATTATCACAAGCAGCTCCCTGTAGACAAGGATTAGGCGTACATTCATCCATAGTATCACGTTCACAATGACGACCCTCGGTGCCTCTAGGACATTCACATCTGTAACCGCCACCGTCATCTATTATACAGGCTCCAGCTTGGCAAGGATTTGAGTCGCAATCGTGGCCGGAAAATTCACAATTTTTACCATAGAATCCTTCGGTACACAAGCAATGATGACCTCCCTGCTTGGGCGAACAAATACCACCATTTTGACAGGGTGAATTGGCACAGAAATCAACCTTATTTTCACAGTGCCTTCCCATATATCCAGGCTTACAGTTGCAATGATAGTTATTAACCAGTTGTACACAATCCAAAGTACCAGCATTAGAACAGGGATTAGAGAGACATTCATTAATGTCCCCTTCACAACGAGAGCCAACAAATCCAGGTGGGCAGGCACATTCAAAGCCACCTACACGATCTATACAAGTGCCATTATTGTGGCAGGATCCACGTTTGCAATCATTTTCATTTACTTCGCAAATCAAACCTGCTGTTCCAGGAGGGCATGAACAGCTAAAGGTATTAACCAGATCATGACAGGTACCACCATTTTGACAGGGATTTGGAGAGCAATCGTCAATATTCAATTCACAGTTTTGACCTTGGAAGCCTTTGCGACACACACAGGCATATGAACCAATTAAGTCACGGCAGGTACCGCCATTAAGACAAGGTTGAGATTCGCATTCATTAATTTCTTGTTGACAATAACTGCCCGTATATCCCTGTTTACAATAACATCTATGGATATTGCCATGTTCTTTACAAGTACCATTGTTACAAAGTTGGTCCAATGAGACACCTTTACGTATAGCCGCATCACTGCATGAAACCATTTCAACATCACACAATTTTCCAGTCCAACCAGGAGCACAACGACAGCTAAATTGATTTTTTACTTGGGTACATGTGGCATCATTCTCACATGGTGATTTGGTGCACCAGTCGACATAATCTGTGCATTGTTTGCCGGTATAGCCATAAGAGCAATGGCAAGTATATTCATCTCCATTTTCATGACAAGTAGCACCATTTTGACAGGGCTGCGAATCACATTTGTTAATTTTGTATTGGCAATTCGATCCAGTATAACCTGGTAAACATGAACAATTGTAGCTATTGATACCATCTATACAAGTACCACCGTTCATGCAAGAACTTTCGGTACAATCCTCATCATTAGTTTGGCAATTAATGCCCGAGAAACCCAAGGGACAAGTGCAAGTGTACGAGTTAACATATTGTCGGCAGGTTGCTCCATTTTGGCAAGGCATACTTAGACATTCATTAATATCGGTCTCGCAATGTTTGCCATCGAAACCATCCACACACAAACAGGTGTAATCTCCGATACCATCTAAGCAAGTGCCTCCATTTTGACAAGGGAACATGGCGCAGTCATCGGTGTTTATAGCACAGTCGTGGCCCTCATAGCCTTTAGCACATATGCATCTATACGAACCAGGAACATTGTGACAAGTGGCACCATTTCGACAAGGCGTGGAAAGTTTACATTCATCTATGTCTTCATCACAATAACGACCGGTGTATCCCAATTTACAAGTGCAGGAGAAATCCAAAAAGTTGGGAGATGGTGTACACTTGGCATCATTGCGGCAACGATTGGTGGCACAAGGATCCAGTTTTGATTCGCAATCCTGGCCAGTATAAGGGACTTTACACACACATTTATAGCCATTGACCTTATCAATGCAAGTGCCGCCATTAGCACAAGGATTATTAATGCAGTCATCTATATTAGTTTCACATTTTAAGCCAGTATAACCAGGCATACATTGACACTTAAAAGCATTTAATTCATCTACACAAAAGCCTCCATGTTGGCAGGGATTCGAAGAACATTCATCGATATCGTTTTCACAACGTTTGCCTCCATAGCCTGGAGGACAATGGCATATAAATTCGTTAATGCCATCTTCACATCTGCCGCCATTTATACAAGGATTCGAAGCACATTCATCTACATCGCTGAGACAACGCGGGTCATAGAAACCTCGTGGACATTCACATTTATACCCATTTACCAAGTCCATACATACGCCATTGTTGGCACAGGGATTCGAGGCACATTCGTTGATATTAATCTCACAATGAACTCCAGTAAAGCCGGGTACGCATTGGCAAGTATATTTATTAATGCCATCTATACAAGTCGCACCATTATTACAAGGATTACTGTGGCATTCGTTAACATTAATCTCACAATCCTTGCCCGATGTTCCAGGAAGGCAATGACACACATAAGAACCAACACGATCCACACAATGGCCTCCATATTGACAAGGATTGGATTCACATTCATTTATTTGAGTTTGACACAAGTAGCCCGTAAAGCCAGGATCACATACGCAAGTAAAGCGATTGTCACCATCAATACATTTACCACGATGACAAGGATTAGAATCACAATCGTTTATGTTAATTTCACACGATAAGCCAGTATAACCGGGTGGACATTGACAAGTATAGCCAGCTATTGAATCACGACATATACCATTATTTCGGCACGGTTGAGACTGACAGTCATCGATATTGATTTGGCACCGAGAACCCGTAAAACCCAGAGCACACGAACATTTAAAACCATTGATCATATCGTTACAAATACCACTATTTAAGCAGGGATTAGATTGGCACTCATTTATATCAATTTCACATTGGGTACCGGTGAAACCGGGCATACAGACACAACGGAAAGTACCAGGGTCATCCAAACAGCTGCCCTCATTTTGACAAGGATGGGATTCACATTCATTGATATTCGTCTCACAACGGGGTCCGGTAAAACCTTGCGAACAATTGCATCTGAACGAACCAGGTGTATTGACACAAACACCATTATGTTCACACGGAGAACCTTGATCACACTCGTCTATATCTTCGGAACAATCTATACCCTTATAACCAGTTGCGCAGGAACATGTATAAGAACCATTTATAGGACTTGTATCACAGATAGCATCAGCGTGGCAAGGATTCGAAGTACAGGCATCATCTAAATGACATAATAAACCTGTCTTGCCGGGAGTACAACGACAATAGAATGATCCTACACCATCTATACATGTGGCGCCGTAAAAACAAGCAGCCGCTACACAATCGTCTATATTTTCACTACAATCTGGACCCGTCCAACCGTTAACACATATACACGAATAGGAACCCTGGGAATTTGTACAGGTAGCGCCATTCTGACACACTGATGGTCTGTAAGGAGAGAAAAAGAAAGAGAAGTTTAGAACATTTGAGAAATTGTTTTAGAAAGTTATTGTTGATCCTGATACTTTGGCTGATACATTCATATGTACATTAGGGTCGTAACGTTTTGCGTTTTTTGTTAATATAAAATTATTCATCGCTTAGCCGTATAATATATTACTTTTTCGCAATCGTTAAAAAGGTTCAAGCGCGATGAAGTTTTGAATTTAGTTTTTCTTTTAAGTATCAAAACTCAAAATACGACATGGAATGTACGAGCTTAAAAGCTTGTCCAAACATTGGCTGTATTTTTGTTTTAGAATTTGTAAACATTCACGAACTTTAAAAAAGAAGTTCGTAATTGTTCAAATCTTTGCCACCAATCAACAACGCTTAATGGTACTCAAGAACCACTCACGCCATTTTGGCATTGGTTTTAATCCAAAAAAAATCAAGAAATGTTACCACCTTCTTGTGATTTTATATGTGATGGTGCGAAGTTTGTTTGCAATTCTAAAGAAGCAGCGGAGTAATATATGCGCTATACGCGCTATCAAAGTTGTGCAATATATCTTTCCGTTATGTAAAACAACTAGTATCTTAAACTTGAAATTTATTTTATTGAACCCAAAATTATAGTTATTTATCATTGTAATAAGTTATGTATTTAATAAATATGAAATAAATAGAATTTATATATCACTAGCTTTACCCGGTGCGCTTCGCTTCCCCCATTGAAATAAAATTAGTCAAATTTTTTCCAAACAAATCTTGAGTATCGATAACGAAGCAAATAGTATCAAATTAAGATAGTTTATCTATTACCGCTCTACTGATATACAGAAACCAATATTGTGCTTATATTGAAGATATCATGACCATTTCTCCAAAACAGCCATCTTTTTGACAGATATTTTGTAAAGAAAAGCAAACTACTTGTTGCAAACTTTTAAATACTTTGACTATTCTCCAGATATAAAGAAATCTACATTGTCTTTGTATGGGAGCTACCACGCCACGCCTACTTCTCCAATCTAGCTCACTTTTTGTTAAATGTTGTGTATTGATAACCAAGCTAAATATTTGTACAAAACCGTTCCACGGATCATTGTTATTTACACTTTCTTTGTAATGGAGAAGCAACTCCCACTTCTCCAATCCAGTCCACTTTTTGGCAGATGTTGTGCATTGTTAAAAAAGTAATTTGTTTAAAATTTGAAAACTTCTCTGTAACCGTTATCCAGATATGGGTAATTCCAAAGTGTTGAACGTGACAGTCGTACGCATCAAAAATGCAATATTTTTACGATCTTTAAGCCCGTTAATTATAGCACTAAGAAAGCACTGTTAGCTATGCTAAAGTTTATGGAGGGCGCGATTCTAGGTCAAAGATAATGGCAAAAGAAGTACCGGTTCGAACGTGAAAAAAACAGAAGTAGTTTTTGTGTCCATGTATAAAAAGGCGTAATTCAACGAAACCTTGCACAATTTTTTAGTAAATTTTTACGCAGCAATATAACATTAAAATGTCTTTGGTTTGATTCCAAAATCTTCTGTATTTGCTTTTTTTTAAGCCAAAATCTGGGTCGATACGTGAAATTTTTTTCATAATAATTTAATTGAATAATGATTGAAACAAAATAAAAATGTACCGTTAATTCGAATAACATATTTCTCTTTGAACTCTTCCTTAGATTCCAGACCATGTGAGAAAATTTTTTTGGAATAATTTGTATCAAATATCACCTTTTTAAAGGAAGATAATATTAAAGAAAACATACAATAAAACATTCTCACAAATAAGAAATTACGTTTGCACAACTTTGCAGTCTGATTATTCATCTAAGTGAACAAATTTATGGGTAAATTTATAAAAAAATCTAGACATTTCTCTGTAATAATATCGTTAAATAATCAGCTTTTATTAACTTTTAAATTTTCGGTAACGATGGACCTTTTGACGGAAATACCCATATGGAGTTATTCATACTGTCTTTGTTTTGGAGGTTCCACGCCCACTTATAATTTTACAAACATTTATATGGAATGCTAAGCCTATTAGCCTATTTTTACCTAATTTACACGCTAAATATTTAAATTTCTAAAAATCTCTTCTCTGTGGATCTATTCGTTGGGACACTTATTCACTGTCTAAATTTGGACTGCGCGATGATGAATCAGTCACTTTACTTAGTCATTATTTTGATTCAACAGTTGCGTCCTATGGGGGTACTTCTCCCCTGCCCCTATCGACAAAATAAGTAAAAATGTATTTTCGTTATATGGGAGGTACACCTCCTCCTCCGTCTACCCCACCCATTTTTATTTTGAAATTTTTTGTTAACCATAATAGTGGCCTTAACCACGTTCGAAGACATCCGCTATAATAGTACTTCAGTTTCGCGGCGATATTTTATACATTCATCCTATGGGGGTATTGCTCCCCCTGCGCCTACTTCCTTTATTTTTATTTTCAAAGATGTATTTCACCATAGGAGTGACTTCTACCAAGAAACAAAATAAAAATGTACCGTTAATTCGAATAACATATTTCTCTTTGAACTCTTCCTTAGATTCCAGACCATGTGAGAAAATTTTTTTGGAATAATTTGTATCAAATATCACCTTTTTAAAGGAAGATAATATTAAAGAAAACATACAATAAAACATTCTCACAAATAAGAAATTACGTTTGCACAACTTTGCAGTCTGATTATTCATCTAAGTGAACAAATTTATGGGTAAATTTATAAAAAAATCTAGACATTTCTCTGTAATAATATCGTTAAATAATCAGCTTTTATTAACTTTTAAATTTTCGGTCACGATGGACCTTTTGACGGAAATACCCATATGGAGTTATTCATACTGTCTTTGTTTTGGAGGTTCCACGCCCACTTATAATTTTACAAACATTTATATGGAATGCTAAGCCTATTAGCCTATTTTTACCTAATTTACACGCTAAATATTTAAATTTCTAAAAATCTCTTCTCTGTGGATCTATTCGTTGGGACACTTATTCACTGTCTAAATTTGGACTGCGCGATGATGAATCAGTCACTTTACTTAGTCATTATTTTGATTCAACAGTTGCGTCCTATGGGGGTACTTCTCCCCTGCCCCTATCGACAAAATAAGTAAAAATGTATTTTCGTTATATGGGAGGTACACCTCCTCCTCCGTCTACCCCACCCATTTTTATTTTGAAATTTTTTGTTAACCATAATAGTGGCCTTAACCACGTTCGAAGACATCCGCTATAATAGTACTTCAGTTTCGCGGCGATATTTTATACATTCATCCTATGGGGGTATTGCTCCCCCTGCGCCTACTTCCTTTATTTTTATTTTCAAAGATGTATTTCACCATAGGAGTGACTTCTACCAAGTTTGAGCATCCTCACTACAAAAGTTTTAAGATATGCGATATTTAACATTGGCTTCATGTGGGGGTACAACTTCCCCTGCTATTATCCTCTTTCATTTGCGGGGCTCAGAACATGCAACAGCAAAATGTTTAAGAAAATGGGTGTAGCGGCTCTTAATATATGCGATACTTAATATTGGCATCCTATGGAGTGTACCACTTCCCCTGCTCCTAACGAAAAAAAAGTAGCCTATTTTATTTTCGGGGCTCAAATGATGTTACTGCAAAAATTTCATGTTCAGTAGTTTAGGAGTCTATAAGCCAACAAACAGACAAACATTTTCTATATAGATATATGTATGTACCAAATGTACAAATACATACATATCGCTCGCTCTTTTACATCAACAGTGACATAACTCAAAGAATGAAATTTTGGGGTTAGTGAAGGCAGTATGGTTTGCTATGTTTTTCTTTACATTGTGTATAAAAATCATCTTTAATACTATCCTGGTTTGAAGAGAATGTGTTGTTATTTTTCTAATTAAAAGCAATAGCGTGTTTATTTCAAGATGGATTTTTTTTGAGTAATGCCACTATTGAAGTAAATGAGCGATATATATTTATGATAAACAAATAAAAAAAACATTGCCCATAGCGAAGGGCAATGAAGAAATGTTTTTAAAAAAGTTATTACCCTAATGTACATATGGGCAGTTCCAGCGAAAAGTCTACTTTTTGTAACGAAACGCCAAAATAAACTGTTTCTCCAAAAATTTTATATGTATAGTTTACTTTTTTATATTGTGGTGTAAAGCGCAACTACCTCTACTTTTAATAACAAAAGGGATAACATTTGAAAAACATGGTGCTTAAATACAAGCTTATTTGCATTCTGGTGTTACATTAAAAAAAGTAGACTTTGCGCTGGAAATGCCCATATTTATCTTTACACGAGCAAAGATTTTTGAATTGGAAAATAAATCTATATAAGTCCAAAGCAAAACGTCTTGCTCAATTCGCAATCCTATGCAGATTTGTTACGTAAGTCAAAATCCATTTCTTTTTTTTTAACGTCACGCATGCTTTTGCTTATATCTTCAAATCCTTAGCGTCGATTGTTGTAATTTTTTTCCTGAATAAAGTGCTACTTTATCACTTTGTAAATATAAAAACCCTTTTTAGAAATTTGACTTCTTCATTAAATTTTTTTACATTTTGTCGTACAAATATCACGTCACGTCAAAATGGAAATGCCCATATGTACATAAGAATGTGTATTTTTTATAAGTGAATTGATTTTTTAATTTCTTAAAGAGTTGTAAAATTATGCAATTTAAAAAAAGTTTTGACTTCTGTTTAAGCGTTTAAAATTTTGCTTTACTTTACATTTTAAAAGATAATTTAAAGATGTCGTTTTGTAATAAATATAAAACAAAATAATTGGGCTGATAGTGTTATTTACATAATATACCTACATACCTAGCTCTCCAGTTTTTAAGACTATTTAAATTTTTTATATTAGTTTTATTTATTTCACTTACCTAATGGCACATTCATCAACGTCCTTTTCGCAATTTTCTCCAGTATAATTTGGTGGACAGGCACAGTGATAGCTGTTAATGCCATCAATACAAGTACCGCCATTCTGACACAAATGACCAGGACAGTCATCAATATTTTGTTCACAATTTTTACCTTGATAACCTATTAAAAATAAAGAAAATTGATTTTTTGTTAATTTTCAATTAAACTTATTAAAAAAAAATAATAAAAATTTTCTTTAAATTGGAATTAAATTTTGAAATTTGTTCGCATTTTTTTTTAAATCTAATTTATGAACGATCAACAGAAATCGTCAAAACTGTATTAAATCTGGCAGCTTAATTATGTTATTGCTTTCTCTTAATGTACTCTGAGAAGTTTTTATATGACTACAAAACAGGTAGCAAGCATAACAACAAATACTGGCACAAAAACCGGCTAAAAGCAAATGCATGTAGGTATTTACGTATGTGTTGGTAAAAAGCTTTAACAACAAAAAATCCAAAAAGAAGTGCATATAAAAAAGTATCTTTTCTCACAACCAAAAGAAAAACAAAGTCAGCATAAAAGAATCAGAAAAAAAAAATATTCTAAACATAAACAAAATATAAACACAAAGGCATAGACACACACAAACACATTTAGTTATGTATTATTAAGAATCCAACCCTAAAAATAAATAAATAACATACAAAATATGACATTTTATTTAGTGAATTTTAAGAACTTAATGTTCGCTAAATACCTAATTCGAAAAAATTTTTTTTTCAAAAATTTAAAAGGTACATATAACTATTTTGTTTTAATTTTCTCCATAAATATTTATTAAAATATAAGGTATTATAAAAATTATATATATATTTTTTTTTTTTTCTGCACCACTGTATATGGTCATTTTACTACACATCAACATAATTATGCTAACTCTCAGCAAGGAATGACAACAGTAATTAACAACAAGAAAAAAAGAAAACACTTCCAAATAAAAACAAACTTGAAAAACACCGAGTAAAATGCGAACTTGCACTTACGAACTAAAACATACACAAAACCGAAGCTTTTAACGAAATCAAAAATCCGAATGATATAAACGAACACTAGTTATAAGCAGAGATGGAAAATTTGGCCATACATTTTGTGGAACTTATTTTAACAGATAAATTTAAATTTAATTTAAAACATTTAAAAAAGTCTTTCTTAAATAACAAAAAATTTTAAATTTTATTTAGGAAATTAATGTGCAGTTCACCCTTACAGGCGATTGATTGTAGAAACCGCACATAAATCAGTAGTGTTATTCTGTTTTTGGTGCATTTTAGGTTGCAAATTTTTGTTATTGCAAAAATTTTGTCATTAACACTGAGCGGTATTTTAAACAACTTTGCAATGTTAGATGAAAATTAGGTAGCAGCTGATATACAGAATTATTGATCGTGCAAAATTTACAAAAAGTTGTTTAATTATTTTGTGAAATTGTTTTAAATAGCCACAAAGCACTGCAAAAGAAAATATTACTGAAGTATTACTAGATTTTTTTGCCGATTCTAAATTATTGTTTACAAATGTCAACTGTATCAGGAAGGCAAACGCAATACACGTAGCAAAAAAGCTATACAGTTTTATTATTGCGCAATTGCGATTCTGTGTATCTTGTTGTTGGATTGCAAGCGAAACCAACAATATTTTTCATTTGAATTTTCGCAACGCCATTTGCATCATACAATTAACTCTGCTAGAGTTATATAGATCCAATGTAAATATTGATCCACAAATTTTAAATAGAAAAAGAGTGTTTTTTTCTTCAAATTATTCAAAACTACAACACTAATCTTCCAATTCAAATAAGACAATTTATTTAAAGAACAGAAATATATTTTTTTATGCATCAGATAGAATTACAGCCAGTCCCACCATGTCACACGTTAACGTTCGCATAGCAAATTACATTTAAAACAAAAACAATTTCTAAACACGTTAACATGTGACATCGTGGGATTGGCTGTTTTTCTGACTGTTAATTTTTTTAAATATAATTTTGACTTTTTAATTAACTCGGGCCATTTAAAAAAACGATCAGCTGGGCGGATGCGTATACCAGTTTAGTGTACCCTGGTTATGTCCTTATCACAGAATACTTACAGAACTGTCACGAGACGGAAGAGTTTGCGTTTTTTTTGTCTCTTTCTAAGAAAGCAGCCCTTTTGCATTTTTTTTTTCATCATCTTCTATGCCGCAATACAATGAACACAAATTTATTTAGTTAAGATTTATTTGCAAAACTGTTGTAAACATTAACTTTTATGTTCACCACAACACGAGTAAGTAAGTAAATAAATAACATTATAAAACAAAACCAAGTAAGAAAGTATAGACGGTCAAGCCCGACCATATGATACCCTACACCACAGTATTTAAACACACATCATGCTTATGTAAATATGGGTTTATCTATGTTTATAAACTTCATGAAAATCGGTTTGAAAGTTTGTGAGAGGCAGAAATTGCCCCCTGCCTCCCCTTGTGGTCCTATTTTTTAAAAACTGTATAGCTTATGTGTCCCTATAGATATGGATCTATCTATGTTTTAAATTTCATTAAAATCGGTTTGAGAGGCAGAAATTGCCCTTATCTCTCCTCGTAGTCCGATTTTTTTAAAAATTTATAAATTTTGTGTTCATATAGATATGGTTCTATCTATGTTTCAAATTTCATTAAAATCGGTTTGATAGTTTCTGAGAGGAAGAAATTTCCCCCTATCTTCCCTCGTAGTCTTTCGATTCGGCCCATTTTCAATAGGCTTGGTCTTTGTGCCAATAAGAACCTATGACCTAAATTTTATTAAATTATCTCCAAAATTGCGACCTGTACTTTGCGCACAAGGTTACATGGACAGCCAGCCAGCCAGCCGGACGGACATCGTTAGTTCGACTCAGAAAGTGATTCTGAGTAGATCGGTATACTTAAAGGTGGGTCTAGGACCACTATTTTAAGGCGTTACACACATCAGCACAAATGCATAATACCCTCTCCACTATTGTGGTGTGGGTACAACAATATTACTAAATACATTTTTTTTTTTTTGCACAAAAACAACGTTTGTTGAACTAATGCATTTGTTTAACGTGGTTTGTGTTTTGTTATTTTTGTTTTGATCACGCCATTTGTGTTGATTGTTGCGGCCTGTTTTTACACCTTGGAATCTTCGATTTATTTCTCAAAATCAAAGATTCCTAAGCTTTTTAGTAAATATTTTATGAAAAGTGTATTTAATTTGTATCTTTTATTGTAGCTTTGAAAAAAAATATTCAAATATTCAAAACCTTATATTACCTACATTAATAAACCGTCAAAAATATATTCTCTTTAAATATGTATGTACATCATGTCTGTTTAATTTTGACTTGAGAAGTTTATAATATTTTAAAATATCATGACATTAATACTTATGTTCAGCTTACACCCTGTTTCTTGAGGCCCAAATACACTGATCAAAATACTCATGAAGCATTGTGGTGGTGTTAGTGAAAATGTGTTTGAGTTTGTGACACCGACGATGCTGAATGGTAAATAAAAAAATTTAGATACCTATGACGACGAATATTGCGTCCGGCACACGCACACGAGTTGTTTAAATCTCAAGAACATTTTTAGGATTTTGCATGGAAATCGAAATTTGTATATCTTCCAAAAAAGTTTAAAATAATATTTTGAAATAATACCCATTAAACATTTTGTAAATTTTTTGCAGAATATTAATTTAAAAATGTCTCGTCGGTTATATTCTTCTCTATTATCAAATCCATCATTGATACTGTTTTAACTTTAAGTTTATATGGTTGTTGTTTGGCTGAAGTCCGAAATTTTAAAAACAGGAAATTAGATTTTAATTTTCGAAGGTTTCTAACAATAATTTTGGTTATAAAGCGGCCTTAATTTGAAAAATAAACTCGTAGTTGACTCATCACGGCAAATCCAATGAGTATCAATATGATGTATTCGCATAACATCAAATTTTTCTGTTCTGTATTTTTGTTTTAAAAAAAGTTCATCGTAATGATAGACGAAGCGTCTCAGCTGCACTTCACCTAAAATTGGGTCGATTCGTGTTGAGGTTTACGTACTTTTTTGTATGTACTCCAAAAAAAAATTTAACGCCCCTTATTCACTATCCTATTAAATACAACGCTATGTCAAAAATTTGTGTATGTATTTTAGTGTGACCTAAAAATGCAATTGCATTTTTTTGAAAAGTTTTTCCGACTTGCAAATACCTATTTATGTTTTTGAATCTATTTTGTTTAGAAGTGTGGCACTGACAATAGATTTTGCAGATATTTCTTTATTTCGGACAGAATTCTTTCTGATTTTCGTGTCAATAAAACGTACGCTTGTAAAGTCACTGTTATAAAGTAATAGGTAACACTATCATTCTTTTGTCCAACCCTGAGTCCAACTAATACCTTAAAAAACGAAATGAATCCAATGAATCTTACGAATGAAAAAATAACGATGATCAAACGAACCAACAATCATTATCATACATATTACGAATACAACATTTATCTGATAACACACATGACTATAAACATAAAAATACATACATACGAACTGCTTAACACACTAAACACTGCTCTACACTACACTAACTAGCTAAGCGAAACGAATAAACACACAAAAGTAACAACAAAAACAACAAGTATACTTATGTGTTTGTATATAGAAATAAAAACAACAAAAACTCAAGAAAACAAAAATAAAACACAAAACGACGTCTTGAGATCTTCTTTCCCACGGTTCATATCTTGTATGTTTTAGTATGTTGTTGGTTTATGCTTTTTATTTTGTACTCTACTACTACCACCACTATTATGGCGACTATACGATTACACACTCAAACAGAAACACAGATACACACATTCACATAAAATAAGTAAATATAAAAATAAAACCATGTAAACCTGGTTCGTAGTCCGCCGTTCTTCATAATAATAAAACATAACAGAAGAAAAAAAAAATGATATCAACAACACTGAAATTCACATACATATCGTACGATAAAACGCTAAAACCACTAAAATTTTTACAAAAAATATATGTATGCATATGAATTTAAAAAAAAAAAAAGTTTAAAAATAAAGCTTTAAGCGAAAATTTATCGAGTATTTTAAAAATTTTGATTTTTGTAACAATAAAAAATTTGTTTTGATTTTGTTAAGAAATTTTGCATAGAACCTTTTACATTTTATTTGCCGATATTTATGTATGTTCATATGGTTTTTTATTTTGCTTTCAAGTTTGTCTTTTCATAAGCGCTAGCTTTTGAGTGGATGTAGGCAGTTTTTAAAGGAATGAAAATTTTAGAAATTTATTAGCCTTATTATGACGAGTATGACAAAAGATGGCCCCAGTCATGCACGAAATTGTTATCGTTGTATGTAGGTATATAAAACCCTAAAGCCTTAACCATAATGTGCATAAGCTGGCTTATGCCCGTAATTTCTACAAATAAATATTAGAGATGTCTATGATTTTTCATAATTTTAAAACGTATTTCTTACCTACGGGTTAAAGTGTAATGTATTTTAAACCATCGAGCTTCGATAGGTAATTCACGTAGGTAAAATTAACGTTAAAATTATCAAAATATTGGTACCGGATAAGTAACGATAGCAGTTAGTTACGAACACGACTAGATATCTTTATTGATATATTTATTGTTCCTAGAAATCAACATACCTATTTTTTTAACAATCTATCAGCTTTTACACCAACAAAATACATGTTGTTTTTGCCTTGTTGTAGAACTAGAGTTACCTTATCAATTGTACCATGGCAAATTCATTAGAAGGTGAGGTCTACTCTACAGCAACACTGGTTTTGTGGTCCGATTGTCAAAAATATTGCTAGTAAACAAAGATGTTTGTTTTCATAAAACACTGTAGTTTGTAAACAACCTTTGACATTTCGACTACCGAAAAAAATCAGCTGTTTACTTGACCTTTGGTTCAGACGCTTTAAAAAAGGTGATTGCGCTAATGAAGAAGAATACCCAGAAAGTAGAAAAAAGCATTTCTGGACAAAGAGCCGTATCAAAGACAAGAATCATCAGAGGAAACTCATTCCAATTTAAAAGCATTTAAAATTACACACAAACAAACAAAAAATTTGTGCAACATAAAAAAAGCCAGAAGACGTCTAGAGCTGATTTCGAAAGTTCAAAAAGAGAAGTTTTTTGCTTCCGAGTGTGACTGGAAATTCAAAATTGATCATAAACAATTTCAACGCAATTCGGAATAGGAAGCAAATATCTATTGCACGATAATGCTCTGTGCTTTGTTTTTTTTTATTTTATTTTTTAGTTTTGTTGACGAACTGTTCTTCGTATATGATGATATTTATATCAAAGTATATTTTACATATTGATAATTGCTCTGGTCAGACTAAAAAATAAGATCTTTGCAGATACATACATATATGCCATATTTCAAGAATGCATTCAACTAAAACGTCAAGAATATGTCGCTAAACACGAAAATGTGTGTATATTTTTCAACCATTCTCGTCTTTTGTTTTCGTAACTGCCATGGTGGAATAAGCAGGTGGCATCGTTACGGCAACAAATACAACATTACAACAAAAATGGAAATTATATCACCGTATACGTCACAAAAATCAAAGCGTGCCGCTGAACGTGATGAAATAAATAAATAATTAGCCAATTTTTATTTAATTATGGTCAATAACTTATTTATTTTAATTTAAAACTATCAACAAACTTTAATAAAATACAATAATCACAGCACAAAACGTAGACTTTTTGTAAACATAAACAAAACTTTGACATAAACCTAGACAAACAATGCAAGAGAAAAAAATCGTCATCTGGCGTAGTGCTGTCACCTGTTTATTTCACCATGGTTACTGCTTTTCAACATCAAACAGGAAATTTTTCTTAACACTTGTATAACTTAGAAAATTCCCTACCTTATCTCAATTGTTTTCGAACGAATCAGAACTTAAAGGAAAGAGTACGCGTTGATTCCTCGACGAGTATCGTGCGTTTAAAAACTTTAAGCTGGAGGTCCACACCATGCGTTACACGCATTTTCGCTATCTACTCAGCCCTAAAAAAAGTAGAACCTATGTAGTTATATGTAACAAGTTACATATACAAAAGCGTAGGATGCATTGAGGAATGGAATGCGAAAAGTAGGTTCACTTTCTACTTTTGTAAGCGTCACAAGCAGCGTTCGAACAAATCAGCTGATTTTTGACAAATTAAATTTAATTTTTACTTGTGATGATGCGTAAAAAGTGTTGCATGCAACTTGAAACCTAGAACGCAAGTAAGGTATAAAAATCATGCAATGCGTAGAGGACCTCCAGCTTTATGTCATGGCAATGCAATAAAAAATGGGGTTTCAAACGAAGCAGGTTTGTAAGGGAGAAACATAAAAGTTTCACTTACCATTGCGCTTACGGAAGACATGAATTTTATTTTTTTTTAAGTATTCTCCCGTACTCCCGCCGTAGCACTTGAAATGCTATTTTTTTTTTATAAAAGTTGTTGAGAGTTCTTTCACTTACTTTACTGCATTTCTGTATGTCTTATTGCGTAGCGCATAATTTTGCGCATATTTTTTTTAAATGTACCATTAGTGCTTCGCAAAATGAAAAATTTTTTTATTGGGAAGTTACACGACCTGCGTTTTAAAAGCCATTTCTGTCAGCTGTTTTTTATTTGATTAACATTTTGCTTATAGAACTCCAAGCATAGGTTTTTTTTGTAGTATTGGCTTCCATTTTTTATACAATACTGTATGTTTTTTTACCTTTTCAATGAGTTTTTTATCCATGATTTACAAATTTGTTTAAATAATTCTTTTTTATTTTCATTAGTTGTTTAAAATACTCAACGCGTTAAGAAGTACAAAGTTAAACAACTTTCTGCGGCAAAATGATTTCTTAGTGACTTGTTCTTTGACAGACATCTACAGCTTCGTTTCGGCCTAATTTTTGTTTATAATTAATTAATTTATAATATATTTAATAACTCTTTAAAAATTTAAGTTTGATTTAAACTCTATCAAAAGTCTGCTTTAAACTTGATGTATATAAAATTTAAGCATTTTCTCCTTTTGGTAGGCATGAATGTGTATGATTTTTTATTGAAGTAATTTTTATTTTTGTATTTATAAATATTTGTATATTCAATATACCTATAAACTTATTAATTTTATATTTCCTTTTAGTAAAATACTATTGATTTTATTTTGGTATTTGATTTTTTTAAGCTTTTTTTTTATTTATATTCCTAATAGTTTTCCTTTGCTTCTTGTAGGTTATGTGATCGTTCTTTGTTGTTGCTGTTTAATATGATCCACCAAAAATTAATACCATTTAAAAGTGTCAGTTGTTGTTATTGCTTTTAAATCACAACAACAACAGCAAAAATAATATATTAAATTTAACACGCCCTCTCTCTTTCTATCTTACATTTTACGCTTCTCAGTGAAATCGATACAAATCTCATCAGACAAAACCCAGCTGTTGTTGTTATATTGTATGTTGTTGATGTTGTTGTTAGCATTTCTATCTTGGCAATAAAATAAATTATTTTTTTTAATAAATCAGGGCTGGAAAATGGATACTATATCAACATCCTTATCAACGAGATTTCGCTTTTCATTTTAAGGTATAATTGCTTAATGTAAACTAACTTCCTTGCAGGAGAATATTACCCTTAGAGCCGTGTTGCTAGCTCTTTACGACCCAAATGTATACAATTTTAACGAAAAAAGAGAAATCATACTATATTGGCTTAAACATTACTGAATCTACATATCGCACTTGATCATAAAGAGAGTATTAACTCAAAATTTAAAAATTTTAGGTGGAATCGAAACAATTTTTAATTTTACATTAAGGGCATATGAAAAATAATTTTTAACCCAAACTTTTCATTACCAAAGAGTAGACAAAATAGCATAATATTGTTACAGCGTGTAGAGTTAATACACTCTTTATGATCAAGTGCGATATATCTGTGGCAATTTGACAAAACATCTTTAGTCGAGATAAGATAGCAAAAAAGTTTAAAAAAACTCGGTTAAAAAATAATTTTTATCAAATAATAAAATAAACCAAAATAAAAGAAAAAATTCGTTTATTATACAAAATTTTAAAAATGTAAACAAAAATGTTTTTTGAATGATAATTCGTATGATTAACACCATTCAAAAAAACTTTTTAAATTTGGTAGAGAAAATGCTCCAGCAAATCGTGCCATCAAGCTGATGGTTGAGAAATTTAATGAAACTGAATCCGTTCATGATAACATAAGCAGAATTTATCAACGTTGTGGTCGTTAAAGGAGAATGTCGCAGCTGTAAGCAGATGTAACCACCAAATACATCATACCACAGCTGATCGTGCAGCTATTTACAGAACGGTAAAGGTAAAAGTTTTTCAGATTTGGGACAAAAAAGTTTGGTTATTAATACAAAACATCTGTCAAAAAGCGAGCTGAACTGGAACAGTGAGCGTGGAACCGCTAATACAAGGACAATACCTATAAATATTTAAATATCAGGAGAATTATTTAAATTTGGTAGAAATTGCTTCGTTATCAATACACGCGTTCTGTTTTAAATAATTTTAACTAATTTTATATAAAAAAACGCCAATATATTAAACGAAAAAACGATATTAAATAATTTAGTTTCTATGTATTAAAATAAAATTTGTAAATAACAAAAAAAGATCTTCTTTTGTTATAATAGCCGTTTACCTAAATGAATTTTAAAAAATTCTACGTTGGATCCTAATTTTAGCTGCATTTATAAAATAACCAATAAACAAGGTGAAACCAGTAGGAGTGCGATATATTTGGCTGTGCCGAATCCTTAATACCCTTAACCCGACGTAATGCAGCGTCTTAGACCACACCAACAGAATTTAAAAAAAAATATATTGAATAAAATGTTTTGTTATTTAAACCCACACCACAAAAGTGAAGAGGTATTATGCATTTGTTATGCCCATATCACAATAGTGGAGAGGGTATTATGCATTTGTGCTGATATTTGTAACACCTTAAACACCACCTTTTGGTATACCGATGACTCAGAATCACTTTCTGAGTCGATCAAACGATGTTCGTCCGGCTGGCTGTCCATGTAGCCTTGTACACAAAGTACAGGTCGCAATTTTGGAGATTATTAAAAAAAAATGGGACACAGGTTCTTATTGGCACAAGGATCAAGCCTGTCCAAATTGTAGAACCACGAGGTTCTGCCTCTCAGAAACTGTCAAAACGATTTTAATGAAATCGAAAGCATATATACAGTCCTGTTCTGAAAGTGATTTGAAATCACAAGAAATGTGTTCTAGGCATATTATTTTGTGATTTCCAAACGTTCAGCTACGTAAACAACTTTTGCGACTATTGCAAGGTGACCGTCATTATAAATTACTTAAAGAAAATATTCAATGTGTTGGTTATTGATTTGTTAAGCAATAAGCTATTTTATTTACAACAAATCATTTAAAAATAAGAAAATTCGACGACACTACAAAAATTATATTTGCTTTTGTGACTTTTGTTGTGATTTCAGGTTTCAGGATTTCAGCGGCATGCAAGCAAAGTCTTATATTTATTTAAAATCGAAAAAGCTGTAAAGAATCACAGGAAAAATCGCTTCTTTCGCTTCTATCACGGCTAAAATTCGCGAAAAATTGCAAATTTGTAAACAAAACCTCAAATTTATTTGAAATCGCTAAATGGGTTAAAAAAAAACAAAATTATCCGACAAAAATTTTTTTTGCAAAATAGCGAAAATTCGCGAAAAGCCATAAAATTGAAAAGGAATGGCAAAAATTCTCTAAAAATTGCTTAATTAGCGGAAATTCGCTAAAATTTGCTAACAGCGGCATGATAGTAGAGTCTACGATTTATTATAAATCGTTAAAGCTGTAAAAAAACAGAAAACTTACAGGAACAAATCGCTTCTATCGCGAGCATAACTAAAACTCGCCAAAAATTTAAAATTTTAAACAAACCCTAAAACTAATTTGAGATGCTAAATCAGTAAAAAGAAACAAATTGTCAAAAAATAACATACAAAGCGTTAAAAAATTACAATTTTATAATGTTTGTTTGTGCTTTCGACAATTGAAAATCACACCGAAAAACACAAAAACGATATGATTTACAGAACACCACAAAATCACACGTGTGATTTTAAAAGCACATGTGATTTGAAATCACGTGATTTTCAGAACAGTCCTGATAGATCCATATTTATATGGACACATAAGCTATGCAGTTTTCTAAAAATAGCACCACAAGGGGAGGTAAGGGGCAATTTGTGCCTCTTACAAACTTTCAACCCGATTTTAATGAAATTTATAAACATCGATAAATACATATTAATATGGGCAAATAAGCATGATATGTTTTTAAATACTGTGGTGTAGGTTATCATATGGTCGAGCTTGATCGACTACACTTTCTAACTTGTTTTTATGTGAAACAAACAAAAAGTATAAATAAAAAATATTTAATTAAAAGAAACAACAATAATATGCTATTTTATGGCAAAAATTAGAGGCAATCGTGCACTTATAAAATTATTACAGTAACTGATTGTTGGTTATTAAATTCGTTTTCCGTACTGTTAAATTTGAATAAAAATATAGTTATTTTACGAATAATTTTATTTTTCAACATTTATGTTTGTTATTCAAAAAACAAACTACAAAAAAATAATGTTTTTTCGTTTTTATTTTTTTATGTAGTTTGATTTTTGTCGGTTAAAATGTATTTTTTAAAAGTAAAAACTATTAAATTTTAAGGAATATGCTGTTTAATAAATACATAATTTAAAAATGACTGTAAAAATCATTTGTTTTAAATTAAATGTGAATGATCCGTTTTTTAAATAAATTTTAATTTGTTAAAAATGAATTTTCATTTGAATTTAACTACATAATATTTTGAGTGTGGTATTTATGGACCGATCTGGCTGATTTTCAATGGCAAAATTTAACGGAGCATATGTAACAGAAATATAAAACAACCCAGTTTTTATCATTTGGGATCTGCGCTTTACCTAATTCACCAGGCAGACGGACATATTTAACTTAATTTCGCTTTTCATAAGGACCCAAAATAATAATACGTAATAGGGCCTTAGATCAATTATGTAGAAATTACAAACGAAATGACAAATTAATATGTGTATACTAGGGCGGTCGTTAACTGCATGGATCACATTTTTTTTCTATTTTTCCATGCTCTTACCCCCCAATTCGGTGGGTATTGATAAAAACAACAACTCAAAAAATTTTTTAGGACGATCGGCGAAGGCTAAGCCATCCCTCAAGCCCGCCAAAGTTTGAGAAAAATCGTAAAGTCCGACTTGTATGACTTATATTTAGGAAAATGTTAATTTTACATAAAAATCGTTTTCTAAGAAGTTGTTGTTAGTAAAGTTTCCAACAACTTTTGCCTTAACAAGATTTCTCTAAAACTCATATTGAACAAAACCTAATTAAAATAAAAAGTAAACAGCAGCATTGATGCGAATTGTTTCCTTAGAACTGTTTTTTCTTACACACGTCAATTCAGCTTTAATATTTGTGTTTGTGCGCGTTTGCTTAAAAAAAAAAATAGTCAACGCGTTTCTAACGTACCACGGTTGATAAAGTTGGTGCAATTGTACTTTTTTGATACAATTCAAAGCCAAAAAGTACGGTGGTACCCTAGGGTGCCCGTTAAAATCAAAAGTTGGATTTATTTAGGTCTCACTAGCCAATTTGGTGGGTATTAATAAAAAAACAACTCAAAAATTTTTAGGACGATCGGCAGAAGGCTAAGGGGACGGCCCACCAAAGTTTGAGAAAAATTATAATTTTACATGAAATCTGACTTTTATGTTTAATAACTTAGAAAATATTAATTTTGTAGAAAATTTGTTCACAAGTTTTTCTTTATCTCTTATTAAACAAAATAAACTTAAAATATCGAAAAAGCCACTAAAAAATCTAATTTTTAATTCATTAAAGAAATGCATTTTCTATGAATTAGTTTTGTTGAAAAACATTTTTATTATTTATTTAAAAAAAAAAACCGACCAGCCGGGCACCTGGCGTTTAACCCTAATTCGGGTACGCTGAATTCAGTGGTGCTAACCGTTTTTTAGGTTAGCTCTTGTTTTCATAATTTCGAAAACGGAGGAGGTTGCACAGCGTAACTCAAAAACGGTTTAGTTTATAAAATAAACTAAAAAAACGAAATTCCACAATAATATTACCTTTAACCATTGTTATAGGTTTTTCTAACATGCGTAGTCGTTTTAGAAACCAAATTTTTTTTGGCAATGGGGATAAAACAAATTATGTGAGGTTGGTCATACTTTTGACCCAACTGAGGGCAATCTTGACGCTGCAGAGGAAAAATTTAAGAATTATTTTAAACCGGCATATTTGTATGGGAGCCTCCCTAAAGGGTGGAGATATAAGGCAATTATGTTTTAAGAAAATGTTAAGCACAAAAAACTAATGAAGGTCCGTCATATATTTAATCCCCCTTGGGGCGATTCCTTGGCAGTTCTGGGGCTTTTTCTTCAATATATTTCTAGTCTGTGTTGACAATTTTATTTGAGAGCCCCCCTTAAAAAATAAAGAAAGCATGCAGGTATGTTACAGGGATGATAAATGAGAAAACCAATATCGTACTTACGAACTTCTGCAATCGTACTTTTTCGACCCCAATAGTTTTATAAAAGAAAAAGACTTTTGTTTCGGTTACACTTGAAACCATTGGTACATACGGTCTATTTCGTTCCTTTGTTTTTATAATATTTTGCCATGAAGCCTTATATGCTGCCGCTGATACTTGATTTAGAATGTGGCATATGCAATCGTCCAATGATTAAGTGCAAAAATCTATTCACAATAGCGAAGTTTAGTGTTTGGTGCAAATGGTCTTGCAAAGAGCAAATGCAAAAAATCATAGCTGTTTTGTTAAATCCAACAACAACATACACAGAGTTTATTTCAGATTTCATAAAAACGCTACGAAATTCTGCATTTGCACTTTGGCAAAACCATTTGCACCAAAGACTGAAATCAGTTTATATTCATTGGACAGTAAATACGAGTTGCCATTTTATATCAATTATAAATATTTAGGTTTGAAAAATTTGGAAATAGTACCAAATGAGTCACGGTGGTACCACCGTACTTTTTGGCTTTGAATTGTAGCAAAAAAGTACAATTGCACCAACTTTATCAACCGTGGTACGTTGGAAACAAAGGATATGGGTTTGACTATTTTTTTTTAAGCAAACGCACACAAACACAAATATTAAAGCTGAATTGACGTGTGTAAAAAAAAACAGTTCTAAAGAAAAAATTCGCATCAATGCTGCTGTTTACTTTTTATTTTAATTAGGTTTTGTTCAATATGAGTTTTAGAGAAAACTTGTTAAGGCAAAAGTTGTTGGAAACTTTACTAACAACAACTTCTTAGAAAACGATTTTTATGTAAAATTAACATTTTCCTAAATATAAGTCATACAAGTCGGACTTTACGATTTTTCTCAAATTTTGGCGGGCTTGAGGGACGACTTAGCCTTCGCCGATCGTCCTAAAAATTTTTTGGAGTTGTTTTTTTTATCAATACCCACCAAATTCGCGAGTGAGACCTAAATAAGTCCAACTTTTGATTTTAACGGTCACCCTAGTGTATACCCATGGTGGAATAAGCAGGTGGCATCGTTACGGCAACAAATACAACATTACAACAAAAATGGAAATTCTGCCATCTTAATAAAAACTAGAGTCAAACACTACATTATGTGTGATCACCGTGAAGACTATCTGCAAGCAACGACTATTTGTGTTGAGGAGCTAAATCGAAACATAGTAATTTCTTCTTTATACTCTCCACCTAGATTTTCCATATCAGAAGGCCAATATTATAAATATTATAAATCATTAGGACCCTGTTTTCTGGCCGCTGGCGATTATAACGCTAAACATACCTTCTGGGGGTCACGACTTATAACACCAAAAGGTCGTGTTTTGTTTAACACAATCTCTAAAATGGGTTTAAATGTGGTCGCGAGCGGGCAACCAACATATTGGCCTACTGATCAGCAAAAAATTCCAGATGTTATCGACTTTGGCGTGGTTAAAAACATCCCCACAGAAACGATTCATGTTGAAGCTTCCTTAGAATTATCATCCGACCACACACCTACAATTGTTACTATATAGAACCCAAATAGAATTGTATTTCCGTCAGGTTACTTAGCGACGCCAGCCACACAAATAAATTGGTTAAAATATAAAAAATTTCTCAGTGCCCATTGCTTAGTACACCGGAGAATGTAGATCTCTCTCTTGTTAACTTTGACAGTTATCTTAAACTAGCTGTTCAACACTCCAGCGTTACCCCCAAAAAAATTAAAAATAATAAAATATGTTCTTCAGATGTCGAGCGGCTCTTGACTGAAAAAAGGAGAGTTCGAAGAGAGTGGCAACTTTACAGATCCCCGCAACTTAAGATTTTATTAAAAGAATGCACAAAAAGGCTAAGAAAGTTACTACAGAATCAGAAAACGGCTTCTCTAGAAAAATATCTTAAGGAACTTGATGCAACTCCACAATCTGACTACTATCTAAGCCACCATTAAGAAACTTGAATGGTAGTTGGGCAAGAAACGATATTGAAAAAGGAAATCTTTTTGTTAGTCATTTGAAAAACGTATTTACACCAAATATATCTCACAATATTGCGGTCGAGTTACCACCTGTTGATGCTAGAGCAGCTATTCCCCTCAGATTTGAGATAAGAGAAATCGAAAAGGCTATTTGTGACTTAAACACTAAGAAGGCACCTGGTATTGATAAAATCAGTAATAAAATGCTTTTGGAGCTACCTCGCATAGCAAAGAAAATTATTCTTTTTATTTTTAATGCTATTTTACGCCTTGAATACTATCCTGAAAAATGGAAGGTTTCCTTAGTTACCATGATACCAAAGCCAGGTAAAGATCATACAAAAGTTGAGTCTTATAGACCTATTAGCTTATTACCAAATATGTCAAAGCTGTTTGAGAAATTATTAGTTTCAAAATTAACACCAATTTTAAGTGAAAATAGATGTATTCCAAACCATCAGTTCGGATTTAGAAGAAAACATAGCACAATCGAGCAGATTCATCGAATAGTAAATGTCATAAGAAAAGCATTTGAAGAAAAGAAATATTGCTCAGCACTCTTCATCGATGTTTCGCAAGCTTTTGACAAAGTCTGGCATGAAGGCTTATTACACAAATTGAAGCAAAATTTACCAGCAAACACACACAAGCTGCTAGAAAGCTACTTAGTCGGTCGTCAATTTATTATTAGAGAAGGAAATTTCTTAAGTTCACCTCAGCCCATTGCCGCTGGAGTCCCACAAGGCAGCATCCTGGGCCCCCTATTATACTTAATTTATACTTCGGACATGCCAACAAGCAACTACACACAAACTTCAACATTTGCAGACGATACAGCTTTTCTAAGCGTCCACGAAAATCGTTATGAAGCATCGCGTTACTTACAGCATCATATATTTCAACTAGAAATATGGTTAAGACAATGGAGGATAATGGTAAATGAGCAAAAATGCGTACATATAACATTCACTTTGCGCCGGGAATCTTGCCCCCCTATTACAATCAATAATCAAATAATTCCTCAACATTCGCATGTTAAATATCTCGGTATACATCTGGATCGGCGATTAACGTGGAATTGCCATATAGAGGCAAAATTAACTCAAATGAAACTAAAAGCCATTCAAATTCATTGGCTTATTGGAAGAAATTCTGTCCTTAGTCTCGATTGCAAGCTTCTACTTTACAACTCTATCTTAAAGCCTATCTGGTGCTACGGTATTCAACTATGGGGCACTGCCTCGGCCTCTAATATCGACAAAATTTAAAGGCGCCAAAATAAACTTCTTCGAATAATCACAGCCGCTCCCTGGTATGTTAAAAACTCAAACATTCATAAGGATCTCAATGTGCCATTAGTGAAATCTATGATTACAAAATATGCAATAAAATATTTAAAAAGGCTTGAACAACACCCAAATCCACTAGCTCGAAATATTTTAAATCATGGCGGCCACACTCGCTTAAGAAGAAGAGACACTGCAGCACTTACCCAATTAGATGAGCGATAAACACCTATAAAAGTGAACATAGCCCGTGATGAAGAAAATTTTGTCTGGCACTGGCAGGAGATAAAATAGCGTATTAGGTTAAGATTTGATTAATTATTAATAGTTCATATTTAATATATGAAGATTCAATAAAAAATAGTGACAAAAAAAAAAAACCATTTACGTCAAAAAATAGTTTAAACAAAAATCAAAGCGTGCCGCTGAACGTGATGAAATAAATAAATTTTTAGCCAATTTTTATTTAATTATGGTCAATATCTTATTTTGTTTTAATTTAAAATGATCAAAAACTTTAATAAAATACAATAATCACAGCACAAAACGTGGACTTTTTGTAAACATAAACAAAACTTTGACATAAACCTAGACAAACAATGCAAGAGCAAAAATCGTCATCTGGCTTAGTGCTGCCACCTGCTTATTCCACCATGTGTATACCCTTCTCACCTGTGATGAAGAGTATATAAATTGCTAAATTTATACACATACATAATTGCTGCATATATTGGTAACACTGACTCGGAAAAAAGATAGGAAGTTACATCAATAAATTTTTTTAAACCATAAACAAAATATAGTCTGTCTAAAATAGTATATCGTATGTCAAAAAAATATACGAAATGTATATATAATTTAACTTTATTTTCAAATCCCTCCCAAAAAACACGAAGTCAAACCTTTGATATTAAATGACTTTATCAACTGACATCAAACACAATTCTCAAACGTTTTTCAATTGTTTGATTTTAACATTTAAACTCAAATTGATAGTGATTTGAAGACAAACATTTGACATCAAATGTTTTATCAATTTGATGTAAAATTGGTAGCAAATATTAAATTCAAATCAAAAATAATCTTGGCAATACTCAAGCGAAAAAAATGTAAACATTAAAAATGGCGATTAAAGCAGTGTTACCCCAGCAAAATACAAAATTATACTTGAGATGAAGCAAAATTACCCGATCTAAATGAAATTACACCTGATATAAAATTAAGTTTGTATTTAATAAAAAAAAAACATTTACAAATAAAAAAATCACTAAAAATATTTATAGGAGATCAATATTAGTGTTACTATTTAGCTTCTTATTAATATAAAATAAATAACCAAAAATAACATTAAAGACTTAAAATAAATTAATGAAACATAAAATAAAACTCCTAAAATAATAAGTTCAACTTCTTCATTTGGTTGCATATACATATCTAGGGAAGGTTCAAAATGTTCATTGCCATTCCTTTATAATGGGTGTTTTTAAGCACGATAGAACTTAGGAAATGTTAGCTGTCAACCGAACTGTCATAGATGCCTCTCACTTTTTGCGCTGGAAAATCATCAAAAATAGATTCATGCTTGAGCAACGCTACCACATTATTCAAAGGTTCTTTGAAAATCAGCCACCGATTCGAGCAATTTAAAGTCCATTTCATGATTTTAATGGTGCAACAAATAAAGCAGATATGTTGATTTCGGGAAAATCACCTATCAATTAGCATTCGAGGTTGTGCGATGTGACACCTTTCGATTACACAGCCCGACAAAATTAAAAAATATTTTTGCTTCTTTGAATTTGTCAACTGATTCTAGTTAATTTGGGTGCGCTGAATTCAAAACTGTAATCAGTTTGTCTCTATCAGCTCTAGTTTTCATGATATAACTTTATATACCCTCCACTTATGACCTCCAATTACACCAATTACCCAAATTTTTTTTCCAAAATTTTTTTTTTTTTATCAACATTTTTTATTTACTGTTATAGTTAGGCTGAGTTCCTAAACATCATAATACTTTGCAGTCAAAGTCAAAAAAGTATCATAGAGTTTAACTATATCTAGTTTGATTATTGTGTACGCATCGATATTAACTAGAATCAGTTGATAAATTCAAAGAAGCAAATTGAGTGTTGGCCTGTGTTATTGTCCGTGAAGCTACGTGAAGTCACTGGTTTATGTTCATGCTATTCGTTATATACAGCCAGCAATGCTCGGAAAGTGGACCAAAATGAGACGTCTACAATGCGTTTCGTCAAGGACAGGCGAGGTGCCAATATGCTTGAATGCATATAAACAATTGAAAGTTAGTTTTTAGTTTTAATAGCTTTTTCCAAAAAACTTCCAGTTCTAAATCACTATAATAATCATACTTGTACAAATCTAAGAGTCCATCTGGCGACGACTTGTTACACTATTTATTTATTTCAAATTACACCTGATTTACACCCCAAAGAAATTAGCCACGTTCTACCCAAGACAGTAAAAACTACACCAAATTCGGGTAATTACCCACCAATTGGCAACACTGGATTAAAGCCAAATTTTTACTTCGTGGTTAATTGTGTTTACAAGTGAACAGCTTATTTCTTGTGAAAAATAAAAAATGTTTGTGAGTAATTACAATCATTAAAAATACGAAAAAAGCAAAATAAAACGGGAAAGTGAAGAAAGTTTGTTGAACGATCGCGGTGCTACAATCCTCAAAATAAAAGGGAGCCAAGTAGTTTGTCTTTCCAAGAATTAGAGGATGGAAAGAACATTATTTCATCTTTTAGCTATGGCGCCGAATGTTTATTTCACAGTTTATTTAAATAAATAATGAATTAAAATTATATAAAATAAAATACTTTATTTATGTTCCAAATTGTATTATAATCCATATTTGAAAAACATTTGAGAATTACGCTTGAAATCAAGTTGAAAATAAAGGCATTTTTCAATTTGAAAATAATTTCCCCTTTTTGTTAAGAATGCTATGATTTTCAAATCATTATCCAACGTTTGTCGTTTGAGAAAACGGTTGAAATCAAATCATTTTCAATTTGTGTTTGTTGGGCTACTACTGGTAGTTTTTATACGCAAGTTTGTTTACCTGCTCCAAAAGTCATAAGTAAATTACAATATTCAATGTTTGCAAGTGACTACTAACCGAATCTATATTCAACAGAATGTTATGGGTAGATACCTGCAGACATACAGACATGTTTGTAATTGTAAAATACCTTCATTATGATTAAAATCCACACGAACACACACACAATTCCTTTCAAGAAATTAAAATATTTATGCATAGAAGTTGTACGACAGCGTACTTTTTACTTACTATAAAATAAAAAAAGGTATTATTCATGAGCCAACTAGATTTAAACAATTAAAAAATTTGAATTAACCATGTGTATGAGGAGTACACTTGTACGTTGTTAGTTAAGTTGGACGTGTTTCATTTGTATATTTTTTTTTCATGCTGTTGTAGTTTTTTGTCAAAGCTTGTTTGATATTAGATCGTAATTTAAATGCACTCGTGTTTTAGCTTTATTTTTTTAATATCAATGATCTAGGTATGTAAGTATGTAAATAGCACAAACTAATTAAAAGGTTGTTCAAATATACTTCATATAGATATATACTCGACTATGTTTGATTTAATTAGCTAATTTCCAGTTAAATGTTTCAAACTTTGAAGAAAAAAAAAACAGAAATGAGTAATAAATCTCAAACAATTTTGAATTTTCTGTAATAAAAAATAGTATTGAGAGTAGAAATTAGTCTGTGTTGACAATAAATGGCCCCATTACTAAATTGTACGATGTTTCATGTTATATCGTAAGCTTGGATATCTTGTAGCTCCATAAACCTTAAAATCTTACATCATTTTGTATGCAATTTTTTCAGTTTTAAATTCCTAAATATTAAGTGGCAACGCTTAATATCGTTATATACATTCAATTTAACCTTAAAATTCAAGTCGGAAAGAAAAGTTAAAATTAGACGTGACATAACCATAGCTATACAAAGCAGATAATTGAACCAATCTTATATTTTCGAAGTGGGTTTTGTTGAAGAACTATGATCAAATATAGACCGATCTCAATAAAATTTTGTTAGATGATTAAGATTGCAGTAAAATAAGTTTGGATCAAATTTAATCAACACAGAAAGAAAAAACTCGTACTAAATTTTAGTTTTTTTTTTACTTACTTTACGTACGAGTTGTATTAAAAAATTTAAGTACGAATAACACTTAAAATTACTCGAAACACTTCAAAATGGGACAACTTTCGAAAACCAATATGCGTTCACACGCGTGTGTTTGTAAAAGTTTGTTGTAGAAAACAACAACACTACTTCAAACTACAACAACAACACTACAGGAAGAAAAATATATGTAGATTCATGTTTAAAATGTAAAATTAGAAGCAATAATTCCCATATTCTATTTGTTAAAATTATTTAGTTAAATACATAACATTTTTAAAGTAAATCAAATACGAACCCAATATTGTACATGCTGCTAGTGTCTTATAATTGAGAGTTCTTCTGTAAACAAAGGGTGGATACAACAAAAGTGAAACAAATGTTTAACGGGTAAGTATAATAATAATAATATTCTCTCTGGTTCTCTGGGGTAAGTGCTTAGGTAAGAATCAATTTCACTTTTGGGTTATTTCTAATACGAGTCGAGAATAAATCATCTTATAAATTCTTGAATCAAACACAGTTTGAGATTTATTTTATCTCAATTTTAATTAAGTCAATCCTGTACCCATGTTCTGTTACTTTAGTGAGAACTTCTCGCATCGAAAAGATGTGAAATAAAATATTCCATCGTTTCTCGAAAAGTGAGAAAAGAGTGTGTCTGTAACTCATGTCGAAAACTATTAAAAGAGATTACGTCGTTACGTTATAAATGTTATAACATTGTACTCGAAGCCGATGTGACATTGCAGGCGTTGAATTGAGAACGCCAGTTACACATATCGTTGACGGCGACCAAAATTTTAAAATTTTTAAAGGCGGCGGCGAATATACAACCGTCGGCTATTCCAAATAATGTTAAGTGCGACTTTAACCCTCTAATTCCACATTTTTTGTTTGCCTTAAAAAATCATACTATGCTAATTTTAGGGTGATAAACATGAATCTGATTTCAGTTTTTTCCTCCGAGTACTCGTTGGCCTCTAAGGGGTCAAACTGTAAAGTCCGCCTTTAGGCGGAGTTGGGCATTATCGTAAGATACTTTAAGATACGTTTTAAATTACAATCCCGGCATTTTCTGTGTAATTTCCCAGTCCGCCTCCAGACGGGTTCAGAAGAAACATCCATACTCAGCAGCTATTATTTTTTTTATAATAAAAACTTAATATTTATTTCAATTAAACGTTTAGATACCCACCAGTGAATTTTTCGGCACGATCTAAAGGTTTTTTAAGTATTATTTTTTCTATTCACAATATTAATGCACTTCCCGGCATTTTTTATGTTAATGCCCAAGCCCGCCTCCAGACAGGCTCAGTAAAAACATCCATATCCAGCAGCGATTATATTTTTGAAATGAAAACTTAATATACATTTCAATTGAACGTTTAGATACGCACAAGTAATTTTTTCGGATCGATCTAATCTTTGAAATATTATTTTTTCGATGCACAATATTAACTTTCTTCCCAAAGAATAAAATAATTACCGTTTTCATTCAAATTCAAGATGACAATAGTGGTATTCACACCAAACTTGTTAATTTGTTACTCTGTAGTTTGTTAATTTGTTAAAGTTACCAACTGTGAACGATCCCCTTGTTAAAACTTTGTTAGTCTGGTAACTTTCGTAGTAAAACAACTGATTTATTGTTCTGACACAATTTATTATTCTGGAAAAAATAAAACATGACACGAGAAAGTGTAAAAAAAAACAATCATGCTTTGACACAAATAAAGTTTGCTGACGGTAAGTAGTGAGTTACCAACTAACAACTATTTTATCAGGAGTGCCGTGTCGTTAATTTGTCAACTGTTAATCCGGTAGCGCGTTAAATATACAAAAACAAAATGCGTGTAAAACAGTAACGATTAACGACTAACAAGCTCGGTGTGAATACCGCTAATGTATTTTTTGCTCAACTCTTAAGAATGTTGCCAAAGAATGAAAAGTTTTTGATAAAATTAGCATTGATTTACATCTAGAAATATTTATTAATGAAATATTGTCAAAAATAAAAATTTTATGACGGTTTTTTGCTACCCCGCCTAGAGGCGGACTTAAGCATTAGAGGGTTAATGTTTGTTGTTTCCAAACGAGCTTTGAAAAACCATAAATTTTATAAAAATGTAAAAAGTAAAATAAATAAGCAATGAAAAAATGTGCCAAGAACAAAATATTATTATTTTTTGCATTTAAATGTTTTTCAAAAATGTGTTTTAGTGTTTAAATTGTTTCTCGCCGCTTTTTTAATGAGTTTAATTGACAGTACAAAGCGGGAACTTTTCTCACAAAAATGTTACAGACACACTTTTTCTGTAAATTGGCGAGTAATTTCCTTACGCGACAGCTAGTACTCTCCAAAAAAAGTTACAGACACAGTTTAATGAGAAAAACAGATGTTTGTTTCAATTATTGGCATTTTTGTTTCATTTCGCACATTTCAATCGAAAAGTTTCTCTACGTGAGAGTTACAGAACATGGGCACTGATTTCGGATTATTTAAAGTTCGGGGTACTTAGATCGTCTCAGAAATGTATTCAGAGTAAATAATTGTACGGCATAATTAGATTAGTATATGAGAAAAATGGAGATTGCAACCTTAGTCTCTATATATCTCGTATGTAAATTTAAATTCCTTTTAAATGTCATTAAATTAAATATTCAAATTCTTTTACTTAATATTGTTTAATATAAATGTGTATTTTAAAGATATTTAAATTTTGAAACAACACCAAAAGCTAAAGAAATTACAAAAAATAATAATATTTTATTTAAGATATTATTTATTACCTTGTTTAAATGAAAAAAAAACTGTCTTTTACTTCCTGCTACGTCAGTAACTTTAAAGCAATTTAGTGAAACTTGCTAAATGACAAAAAAAAATTTTGTAAATATCCCACAATTTTTAGTGTAACTTTTTAATTAAGCAAAAAGAAGCTAACAAGTTGGTTTGATCGGTTGGCTAGCTGGCTGGTTCACACATTTCTCCAGTTTCTAATTTAAGGAGGAGTATTTTTGTATCTTAAATAAACATACACATGATTTTGTTTCACATTTCTAAGAATCCATAGATTAGGTTTCATACCAAATACAAAATTTACAAAAAAAAACTAAAAACTGAGACAAATACAGAAAAAAAGAGTAAAACAAAACGAAAAGCTTGTTTGCCTTGCATTTAACCGCACCTAAACTAATCAACTCTACAATTCATATGGCGGTAAATAGAAAAATAAGTATCTAAACATGTATGTTTGTATGAATCTAGATACTAGAGTATTCACTCGATTAATCGAGGAATTTTTCGACATTATTTAATCGAATAATTGAATTATCCAATTTCGAATAACTCGAACAATTTATGTCAATTAATCGACTAAAACTAATTTCTTAGAAAATTCTTATTATTTAATATAAAAATGTTCTTTTTTTTAGATTTCTAACTGATAAAAAAGCTTAAAACTTAATTTCATTTTTTTACCTTTTGCATTAACATATTTTCACACATACTTTTGCACAGTGTTCGGTAGATTTGTGGAAAACACAAACGCTAATAGTGTTTGTGTAGAAAATCACGTTTCCCTGTTTGTCATCTTTCGAGCACAAAAATAATACTGTGTTTATCTAGCCCAACAAAAGATGAGAACATTTAATTCCACAACTTCATTGTGTTCGGTTCGGCTCATTAATGTTCGCCCCTTTTGGCTGGTAAAAAACCAAACATGTGCTCTTTCTTGAAAATAGTTACGAACGGTATTAAGGGTTGTGTTCGTCTAAGCAATCACTAAAAAAAATAGATAGCGTTCTTGGGTGTGTGAGCCGAACGCTAAATAATGTACTGTTTATTTTCGAACACTGCTTTTAAACATATTTTAGTCCCTTTTAAAATGAGGGAGTATGTGTGACAAATTAGGTAAATCACCATAAAAGTCGAATTCCATACGTAAGAAACTTCACAGCATTTGAGTGCATAATTTGGCAAAAATATACACTCGCCCCTGGTTTGAGCACTAGAGTTACCTATCATCCGCTACTAGCATCTCCTGTTGAATAGCAACAGCAACTAGGGAAGATCCTCCCTCAGGCGGAACTTTCCCAAACGGCCTTTAGTTTACAGGATACCCCTTCCCACGACTTTGGGTAGTAAACCACAACCACCACGTTATCCCCGAAAGTATTTTTCAAAAAGAAAAGACAAGCTTCCGCTAAGACAATCTCACTGAAAGACAGAAAGCCTTTTTCGCCAGAAGTATTAAAACAGAGGCTTCAACTAAAGTCAGTGTCTCTTTAACGGGGGCTACCGACTCCCGTGTTACCAGATATAATCTTAAGTCAGCTGCGATCAAAGAAGATCTGCTTAGACCTATAAATTTTGGACTATTTCGTGTTGTCTACACCGAACATCCCCACAGAATACAACACCAAAATGTGAAATATCCTTACGATGTTCCTTCCCTACATGCCTCTGGGGAGTAAACCGAAGTAGTGTTGACTTTGTTCATATTTATTAAAAAATTAATTAAATTTGCACCAGTCAACAAATTAAAAGTATCAATCAGACGTTTAATTCAGTTGATTAAACGTTTAATTGACTTAATTAAAGGTTTAATTCCATTGATTAAATTTTTAATTGGTGAAACATTTTGGAGAATTTTTTCTGTGTTTATACTAGTTTATTTTTGTTTTGTTTTTTAATCTTGTTTACGTCTTTTTTGCATTTAATTTTTAAATTAATTATTGTATTTAAGTTTTATGACCATTTTCTCATTAGCCGATTATCTTTTTTCCCAACAAAAAACTGAAGATTAAGGAATTTCGGTTTGCTGAATGTCTTATTTGCTTTTATTTTGTCTCATCAATCAGCTGTCTCTTAACTTTTAAATCTATTTTGAGAGGTATAGATAGCTCACTGAAAAAAATGTTCTTGTTGGTATATTGAAAAAAAAAAAAAAAAAAAAAATTATTATGTAGCCTTCGGGCGAAGAATTAAAAGGAAAAAGGGGCGTGCCAAAATTCATGTTTTAAACATAAAACCCCTTAATGACATAGGAAGCTTAAAATTGCTTGGCATATACATAGTCCTAACAACGGAGTATAACCTGAAGTGGTCAGATCTAAGGCTTTTGGACTACGGGCGGAGAATTGAGAGGAAAAGGTGCGTGGCAAAATTGTGTTGTTTTACATTTCAGCTAATCTTGAAGCCCCCTAGATACCAATGTACTAAGAATTGCCAAGCATATGGACTTACTTTAAAGTAGTTACAATTAAAATGTTTTGACTATGGAAGGAGAATTAAGAGGAAAAATGGGCGTGGAAAATTTTTGTTTTTTTTTTCATATTAACTAATTTGGAAGACCTAGGAAGATGAAAATTGCCATGTATTTTGTACGGACCAAGGAAAAGATAAACACTGAACTAGATTTTTGATATCCGGCGTTAGGGCGTTGAGGTGAAAGGATAAAGGGGCGTGGTAAGTTAAGTTTCATGTATAACCATTTAAACATGACATTAAGAACGGCATTTATTAAAAGAATTGACCTTGCTCCCATTAATTCAGATCTTCAATTTGTTTTACGACGACGACAGTTCCCAATAAGGCTGGCATACTCCATAACTGTAAATAAAGCCCAGGGTCAGGCGAGGAAATAATTTTGCCTTAGCCTGTCTTTAGTCATGGTCAATTGTATGTTGCATTTTCAAGAGTTAAGTCCGTAGATGATGGCAAAATAAAAGTTTTTAATGAAGATGGAATGCAGGGAATGCTTCGTAAGGGCAGTTCGGAAGTATTCACAAAAAATATCGTGAAAAAAGAAATTTTTAAAGTTTGTTGTTTCGTTAATTGTTTGTTGAATTAATTTTTTATTGCATTATAAGAAAAAAAAAATATTAAAATAAATTTGAAATCATTTTCATTTGTATTGTACTGCATTAATTTATTTGAACCATTCGAGTTATTTGAAGAAATTAAAACTCTTATTCGATTAATCGGGCAATATTTAAATTCGTAAAATCGATAAATTATAAAATCGAGTAATTTTTTACTCGAGCAAAACCAAAAGTTAAATAATTGGATACTCTACTAGATACCTAAACAATTTAAGTCGAGTACACTCTTCTCCTATGCATAAACTTAAAAAGTGATCGCACAACTAAAAAAAAAAGAAACAAATAAGCACAGATCACCAATTAAAAAATTGCGACTATTTATTTATTTCCAGTTTTTTTTTTCTTCTAAATTTTAAAACGTCACACAGTAGTTATAGTAGTTAGTCATTTGTCATTTGCAGGGAGCTGCTACTGCTGCATCCATTAGATGCTGTATCTTTTACTCTTTCTTATTGTTAAATACTGATTCAAATGTTTGTGTTACAATAAATATAATAAAGCATAGCAAAACAAAAGTAAAGTAAAGTAAAAAAAAAACAAAAATGGACAGACAGACGTATTACACAAGCAAACTGCATGTTATGAACTTTTCTAATTAATGCAAATAAAAAAAGACTAAAATTACTATAAAATTGTTGCTTGAAACTCCCGCGCATTTGTAAAATTATTATTTTGTTGTCGTTTTGTGTGTGTGTGTGTGTGTATGTATGTGGCCGTTTGGTCATATGTGTAAAATGCTGAATAAGTGGTTCCTCCAAAGACAAAGTAAACAAAAATACAAAAAATATTTATGTATTTATATAAACCCTGATCTCTATGCAGCTGCTAGAATGTATTTAATGGTTGCCTGTTTAGTTTTTATTTGCAAATTCGTATGTTTAGTTGTAAGTTAAATATGAATGGGGTTGAATGACGTTGATTTGGTTCAATTTGTTTCAATTATATTCAATTTAATTAATTTAACAGCAAAAAAATTGCATTTTATTTTTGCACTTCGAATGTTTGTGTCTACAATTTCTAGTAATTGTGCATAGAAAGACGGAAGGACAAATGAAAAGTTACTATGTACATATACATTGTTAAGTTTTCGGATAATGATTAATTATTCCCAGCGCTGTGTAAAAAAACAAAGAAATTTTAAAACATTTTTCAACTGGATTGTTGAAAGCAAATGTTTATGAACCCAGCCCTGTATATGGCTTCAGTTATAAAGATCTAAAAGTTGAATGATAATATTTAACACCCTTTAACACTGTAATACTGAGTATTACGAGATGTCAAAAACTTAAATAAACTCAAAATGTGTAATAGTGTGAAAAAATTGTAAAAAAAATGTCAAAAAATACGTAAAGAAATTTGATAGTCATATGGTTCTCACCATTTTTTGAAATTTTTCTAAACGATAGGATTTCTCGTTTTATCTGAGTTGTATTTTTATAGTGGCACAAAAACAAAATCAGAAATTAAAATTTTGTTCACAAATTTTTACTAATAGTGTTTTCTTTTCTACAAAAAAAATGTGACATTTTATTTAAAAAAAATGCAATTTGGTGTCTGTTTCTTAAAAATTTTGCTTCCGAAAAGGGTGAGTTTTTTTTAGAATAAAACCGAAAAGGGTGAGTGTTTTAAAATAAAACAAGCCACCCTTTTCGGGAGCAAAAGTTTTAAGAAACAGACACCAAATTGCATTTTTTTTAAAGAAAATGTCACATTTTTTTGTAAAAAAGAAAACACCTCAAGTGTGATAGTGTAGATGCAAAATGTAATGAAAAACATTTTTTATTTGATTTTTTGGCAATTAGATCAAAAATCATTAGATTTTGAGAGAGAAAACATCTTAAGACTTAAAGAACAGTGAAAAAGGGGCTTTCGCAGAGATGGAAAACGTAGATTTTTCAGTCCTGTATGTTGCTTAAGCCCTTATGACACTACATTTTTAATGCATTGTTCAAATTTTGGTGAACAGTGCAAATATAAAGTAATAGAAAAATTTACCAAGTGCGAAGGGTTTAGCTGTATTAAGATAAATGGAAAGCTGTCAAACATTTAACTAAAGTTATCGATAAAAAATGAAGGTATGTCAAAAAAAATGTAAAATTGTTCAACTTAAAATTGACATTTCAAGCTTGAAATATTAAAAGTGTTGCTGAATCAGCGGTTTATGGGCAAATTCAGCGATTTACCGCTTTTTGTTTTTAGATTTCTCATAAACAAAAAGTTGGCAACATTTAATAAAATTAACAGAACAGGGATGGCTAAGTTGTTTCAATTGTACTATTTTGTTGATACTTTTTAAACTAAGATTTATAATACCTTTTTGTGGTGTTTTTTTTTTAGAACATAAACAAAATTAATTTCAACTAAAAAAAACCTTTAATTACAATTAGGTACAATTTTAAAAATTCTCAACGCCATCCCTAAAAACAAAACCATAACAAGAGAAAAAAAAACTGAAAAATTTTGTTTACATTTTTTATAGTTTGCCTCTTTCTAGCATTTACGGTCTCTTTCTATCAATTCTGTATCAATTAATGAATAAAAAATGTAGTGTCATAAGGGCTTTAGGGTTTGCTTTTTAAGCGAAAAAACGGTACGCATTCTAAAAAATCACTCTAACACGTTCAAACATCTACACTATGCAAAAAAGGTCGGGGTACAAAACCAATCCAAAACAATTATGAAAATAAGGTGGAGGGAGTAGTGCTTGTTGACATTCGACTGGAACTGATTATTGTTGAAAGTGAGAGGGTAGACTTCGGCAGGAAGGTTATTTCGCACAAAACGAATTCCCCCAGTAATGCAAAGCACGATGCACCGGCCAATCGACCACAAAATAATGGGCTCTTGAAGAAAAACGTGTATTACGTATAAACGTTCAAGTTTCGGGAACCAGATTGTAGTAACGAAAAACAGCGAAATACAACCGAAATTGCGATGGTGCTCAAGGGAATCAAAAGAATTCCACACGCTTCTGTCAACAATGAAAATTTCCACCCTCTCCTGCACGCGTTCGAGAAGCTCCAAAATAGACTTTGAAGCACCGGCACACAAATGAGAGTTATATTCCATTCTCGGTCGGATATAGATGGTATAAATATTATATGAGTAGATCAGATGGAGTGAAGTATCTCTTACAACTAAGGCAATTAATTGAATGCCTTTGTCATCAGACTTCACATTGTTGTTTCTTGCCCAGAACATAAAGAGATTCTAATTTCTCAATAATTATACCACCCATACATATCGACCCCTAACAGCGAAAATAACGTTAGCGCCAAAAATCAAATTTTACTAGAGAGAGCTTTTTTATTTTATTTTATATAAATTTTGTATGAAATTTGTCGCTTACAATAAAATTGTTTTTGCTATAAAATCGTAACGGTACCTTTTGTGACCATGACATTTTAAGAGATGATGCAAGTGTTGCTAATAAAGTCATTTAATAAAAAAAACCATAATTGAAAATCATGTCGCTTACGTTATTTTCGCGGTTAGGGCTCGATATGTTTATACAGATGAGGCACCTTAATCCATCGCACGTTCAATGCGTGAGCATACAAAATTGGGTCTTTCGAGCATTAAAATCGACCTATTCGCACAACCGAGATTATATCAAGGTCATTCAAGTTTTGTCTTATAGCATCAACATCGGAAATGATTGGTCTTTTATCAAATGCATACGAATGGCAAATGTTGCCGTCATCTGCAAAAGCTTTGAAGCTGGAAAAGCAAGGTTAAAGTTTGATATAGAAGGTCATTAAGAAAAATTAGAAATAAAGTGGGAGAAAGAACAACATTTTGTGGAATGACTCTGTTCAAATTTGTGGAAACTGTTAAGCAAAATTTATTATTTCTTGCGAAAAATTTGACGTGCACCAAATCTTATCTATCTTTTGAGTTTGCAAAACTGAACGTTTTTACTCATGCGAAGTAGGCAACATTGTTTTACCACGAAACTGGATATTGTTTCTAGACCCAGATTTTAGTATACCGATCGACTCAGAAACATATTTTGAATCGATCTATGATGTCCATCCGGCTGGCTGCTTGTTATTTTAATGTCCATGTTTATGTTGAAATGGGGTTTCCGAAGATCCTAGAAATGATGGGCACTAGGCTGTTATACATTTATGTCACATATACTCTGTTAAAGTTTGCTTTTGAAATTCAGCCAGTTCAGTGCATAAATGGATATGAGAAAAAAAACCCATAAAGCCCGCATCTTGGTTAACAATACACAACATCCGACAAAATGTGGGCAGTATTGGAGAAGTAGCCGTGGCACAAAATAGATTTACCTTAACAACGGTATTATCGCATCATGGTGAAGGCTATTGAAAATTCCGAATATACGAATTTAGCCGTTTTATATAAAGTTTTGTTAGCATTTCGTGCATAATGTGAGTGCAAGGCTTAACAACGCTGAATAAAGTCGAATTGCCATAAAAGAAATGTTTCATGAAACAAATTTCTTAACTATCAAAAATATAAAATAAAACAAATATGTACTATCCATTTTCTATGCCAGTTCAAATATAATTCTAAAAACCTAAATTTTTTAGTTTTTATTTTGTTTGTTTAGATTTGCACATACTTTTGCCTATGATTTTGTGGCGAAGGTCACTATGTGACTAGGTTCTTTTCTATTATTGAATGCTACTACACACGCACTTGTTTTTTTTAATTTTTTTTTTTTTTTAAATAGATGACTGGCTATTTGGCAGGCAGACTGCTGTGCTTTGTTGTATGAATGAGGCTCAGCTAGTAGGTGCAGACAAACTTGTCAAAATCGTGTGTTTAGGGTTTTGTTTTTCATTCAATGTTCATTTACAAAACTACACATGTGCAACAGGCACTTCTGTTTCAATGTTGTTAGGTTTTTTTCTTCTCCTATTCCTAAAACATGTTGAAGGCAGATGTTAGAAATAAAAAAAAAAAATGCCGTGCAAGCCTTTCTACTTGTTTTCTTGTTGCATTGCATGGCCATCATCATTTTATTTTATTTGTTTGGCTTTTTTTTCTATTTCTTGCATCCCATTATCTATGAAATTGCTATGTTCCTGTTTTGTCAGTTTATTTTTTCTTTATGTTGTATATATTTAATATAGGAAAATCGGCTAAAAATATTGTAAGCTGTTGACTTCTCCTTTGTATATTGTTTTATTTTTGTTGGTACCGTCAAGTATTTCCCTCCATTTTAAATCCCAACACAATGAATGAGAAAATGTAAAAGGCTTTACATAAAACATGCCACTGATCGATTAATATACTTTTAACTTAACAGAAAAATAAAAAATAAACAAGATTTAGAGTAAAGGAAAAATAAAGTCGGCCTGGAATTAAAGTGTTTTGAACATGCAATATGGAATATTAAATGGGAAAAATGATTTTGTGGAGATGTTTACACCAGCGAAAAAAATTTATTATAAAATTTAAATAACAAATGTTTAAAAGCTTAAGTTTGATTTAAGCTCAAGCGCATCTCTTTATGAAAAAACTTAAACGAGCCAAATGGCCGAATGATGGTTCGCGTTAATCCACACGCAGAGAAAAAACATTTTTTAATAACTATGGTCACCTCCAGCAAAACTAAGGGTTCGATATGATAGGTAATTTAACCATATTATTGTTAAACTAACTATAGTATTTTCCTCATTTCCAAGAGCAACCTTGCTGTTATATGTAAGTGTTAAACATAGTTTTGATATTATTAACCATAATGTGTTCGCAGTTAACCATAATATGGTTCTGGCTTCTTGATGGAGGAATAATTTACCCATAATATGTTTAATTAACTATAATGTTTAATAAAAATGTACGTTAATAATAATTTTGTGCGAGGTGACCATAGTTATTGAAAAATTTTTTTCTCTGGGTGCACACGTGCTTTCTCCGAACTGGTTATGCAACCATTAATAGTTAGTAGATTTTAATAAATTTATGGAAATAAATGCCACAATGTATTTTCTGGAACAATGATTCGAAAATGTGAAATTTTCTCAGGGATGCAAAGTGTAGGTATTCGACCCAATAATTGTGCAGTTTGAGCTTTCTGGAATTTTGCTTAGGGGTCTATCTATCTATGTCAATAATCCGATAACTTTAATCTACAGATTTAATTTACAGTATTTATCGCCTTTGTGCACACCGGTAATAAGCATTTTTCAGTTGTGCAGTTATAGTTTGGTACCTATTTTATGTGTAAGCATTCTCTTATATGCGAGATATGCGCATATATACAATATAATACAATTTTAATAAATTTCTTTTAAAATATTCCGATATAAGCATCGTTTTAAACTTGAGTCAAGTAAGAAACTATACAAAAATAATTCTATCAAAACTGAATTTGCTAAATTTCAATTTAACTTCGAAAGTATATGTGCACTTTCGATGTAAGTTAAATAGTTTTGAATCACAATGTTTATCGGGTGATTTTTAAGAGCTATAGGAAAGTTTAAAAATAACACATAAAATTCAGAAAAATGCATGAAATCTTTATTTAAATCGATAGTACGGGCACATATTTTAATGTTTGGAGATTATTTCATTAAAATGTTGACCGTGACTGCGCCTCAAAAAGTCCATCCGCTTAGTCCAATTTTGGTATACTCTTTCCAACATTTTGGCCGGTAACTCATGAATAATTGCTTCAATGTTGTCTTTCAATGCGTCAATTGAAGCGGGCATGTGTGTATAGACATGAGCTTTAACATAGCCCCACAAAAAATAGTCTAAAGGCGTTAAATCGCACGATCTAGGCGGCCAATTGACCGGGCCCGAACATGAAATAAAATGTTCACCGAACTCGCCTCTCAATAAGTCCATTGTTAAGCGTGCTGTGTGGCATGTGGCAACGTCTTGTTGGAACCACATGTCATGCAATTGACGCTCTTTCTTTTTGGGCAAAAAAAAGTTGGATATCATCTCACGGTAGCGCTCATTTTACTTACAGCCTGTTTTTGTAAAACATAAGTCTTCTCACTTGAGGTTTTCGTGTTAATACGATAATGTTTAAAATTTGGTTTTTAAAAAACATTTAAAAGCTTTCGTCTATTCATGGTTGACAAAAATAGAGCTTTTTTCTTTCGTGAATCAACATTATTGCCAATGCATTAATATTTGTACATTTCTATTATTTTTTCATATAAAGGTTTTGTGTTTGTGGATAACCCTGGCTTTTGTTTACAAAAATTTAATTTAATTTCAAAAACAAAATATTTTATAAAACTGTTAGTAAATTAGTAAAAATAAAAATGTTGAATGAAAATGTTAACAATAACAGCAATAAATAAAATAAATACATAAAGAAGATCTTTTGCTGCGCATCAACATATATTTATGTAGAAGATACTGCGTGATAACACTAGTTTTTTGGAATTTTCGGAAGAACGGTGTCATTTTATACTACACTGTATGTACAGTCACACAGATAATAGTACGCCTTAAAAATTCTTTAATTTTCCAAAAATTGGTGATATTTACAAAAATAAATAAACCAAACATTTTTAAATGAAAGAAAATATTTATTTCATTATTTAAATTTAAGACGTCCTTTGTTTTCTTACCTATTTTAACAAAACAGTAATATTTTTTCTTCTAAAATTACTGCAGTCTAATAACTTGCAAATTTAGTTTTTACCACTTTCCGTATATTATTTTTTCTTTAAATCTACTTAATTTAAGACCGTTTTCTATTTGGCATTCTACGAACATATAATGTGCTGTCAGATAAATTTTAAAGTGTAAAAGTATAATAAGCGGAAAGTGACCCAAACTTTTTGCAGATTGATTTTATCAGTGTGTCGATGCCTTGCTAATGCAAGCAAAAATATAAATCAGAAATCCAGAGTTATTCTTAAACTCCAATTTTAGAGGGAGTACGTACTATGCGATACGATGTGATCGAACTTTAAAATGCAGCGCTATATATAAAAACAAAATGGCTGCATATAGAGGCGTGATAATACAAATTTAACTGTTTAAGAAACATTATTGACGTACTTCCATTCAAGGCACAACCTTTTTTATTGTATGGAGGTCGACCCGCCCTAATGTACATACATATGTACATATTTTTGAGCGTATGTAGTTCCATTGTTTCTAGAATTTTTTGAACCTGTAAATACATATTTATGTAATTATGAGTGAACCTTTATTGAATATTTTATAATAGTATTAGTTTTTTAGGTTTCCTTTTTTAAAATATCGAAGTTACTGCCTGTTTTTAGAAAACGTAAGCAAGTGAGTGAGTGAGAAATTATATTGAAAACAAAAACAAATTTTCGTTTTTTATTGTTGTTTTCAATATAATATCTCACTCACTCACTTGCTTACGTTTTCTAAAAACAGGCAGTTATTTTCCAATTTTTGGTGATTTGTTTTTTAAACGAATGCCTTTTACTTTTCGTCTTCTTTTCACTTTTGTTTTCATTTATTACGAAGATGTTCATTTTACAAGAACCAAAAATATGTAGAAAAAAATTAAAGCTTTTTTTGTCACTCACCGAAAATTTTTTTTAATTTTATGAAAACCTAAATCTGATTTTGTTCTTTTGTTTAACGAACGAACAAATATTTTCATTTTCTAAAAACAGGCTGTTAGTCTCTATAACTAATTGTCTTGCACAAGTATAGAAGGCCATCCTTTCTTTCTGCTGCCTTGCGGATTCTAGTCAAAAGCATGGCGAGTGATATCTTCGGGTAGTCTTCTCGTAGAGCGTGGCCAATCAATCGCCATTTCCTCTTGAATATATCGCATTGTATTAGGCTTTGCGTGTGGAAAGTTGCTCATTTGATATCCTGTTGGGCGAGAAAATTTTAAGATTCTTCTAAGCTATTTTCTTAAGAAAACTTATGCCCATTTTCTCAATGTATCGACAAACTGTCTGTTACTTAATGTCAACATAAATTTATTGGACCGATAAACTGTCCGTTAACGATTTTGGGTTTCTCAATATACCGACAAAAAACCATTGTTTTCAGCTGGCAACGCCACTCAAAATACATGTAAAAGTTGGGAGTCAGCTGATTGAATTTATCTGTACGGCAAATAAAAGGAAAATAAATAATTGGCAGATGAGTGCCGGTTAGCTTTGCGATAAAATCGAAGCAAATGAGACATTGAGAAAACCAAATTTCTTTAATGTGCAGTTTTTCGTTGGGAAAAAAGATAATCGCCTAATGAGAAAATGGCCATTAGAATGTTAACTTCTTAAGCAGCCATATTCCAAGTTTCACACGAATAGAATATTGTAATTTTCACTGGGTAAGAGATTAATAGTGACTTTCACACTGTATTAAGTTGTCCTCAGTCTTGTCCAGCTTTCATGGCGCGGTGTAAGACATCATCAGAAGAGCCTGCTAATGTAGGAAAAGTGTTACACTTCCTGGAGGTTAATGCCATGGATAGAGAATGGTCTGTTGTATGTTGCTTTCACTCCAATTATCTTCGTCTGATTTATATTCATTTTAACACATGCCTTTGCGAAACTTCCTAGAAGCATACAACTGGGAAGACATCTTGAATCTAGCGTCTTCAGAAAATCTTGACGCTTCCGATTTTCACTTGTTTCTATCTAAATAAATGCAGCATTTAAAATAATACGAAGGCGACACATTATCCGTATGGTGCAACACGTGTACATGAAATCGCACAATTGGAACATAGTTCCGATTACGATTCTTTGGGCAAACCTTGTCACTTTCGAGAATACCGAATTTGCTTTTGATTGCACATGGCAATTTACACATTGGCAATTTAGAACTTAAAAAGGTACCAAAATTATGGTTTTCTCGCGAATAGTCTTACATATGATAAGCTTTCCCGAGTACTTATACCAGAAAGATAATAAAAGGTCGGACAAATGGAAAAACGTTTTGTTTCAATAAATTTCCGTTCTTTAATACGTCAGTAATTTATTTATACTAACGGTCATGTTCATACAATCGAAATCGAATGGAATTAAGGTCAAACGTTATTTTTAGGTTAATTATTTAAAATATTACCGTAGTTTTTCAGGGTTTTAAGAGAAATTCTTTTTCTTTATTTGATTTTAATTTCACTCAATTTCGATATCCACACGCAGAGAAAAAAACATGTTTAAATGTGGTCACCTCCAACAAAACTATTTTTAAAGAAAAATTTTAACATATAATGTTTAATCTAACCATATAATTGTAATCGGCAACCATATTATGGTTAAATTCGGCCACCATCAAGAGGCCACAACCATACTATGGTTGCCTCAAAACATGTTATACATAGTTATTAATAACTAAAATATGCTTAAAACTTATAATAGTATGGTTGGTTTTCAACCATAACATGTTGCTCTTGAAAAAGAGAAAAATACTATTGTAAATTTAAAAACAAATTTTTGTCATATTTAACCATAGCAAGTTTGGGGGTAAGCATAATATGGTTGTGGCCTCTTGATGCTGGCCTAATTTAACCATAATATGGTTGTCGATAGCAATAATATGGTTAGATTAAACATAATATGTTGACAATTTTCTTTAAAAATTGTTTTGTTGGAGGTGACCATATTTAAACATGTTTTTCTCTGCGTGCAGAAAATGGCCAAATACCCATAATAATAAGTTTTATGTAAATTAGAAAGAATATGAAAACTCTAGAATTTGGAAATCGGCTTTCAAAGAGAAAAATACACCCAGCTGATTACAAGTTTTTAAGAAAGTAAAATTTGAATGACTCACATTGATGTCAATTCTTGTTTGTGTTTAACGGTCAGTGTAAACAGATTGTTTAAGATTATTTTAATACTTAAATATTGGCGATATGTTTACATATACATTAAAAAAAAATGATTTTTTTTTTTGCTTGTACAATGTTTTCCTAGCGCACACTGGATAAATTTTTTTAAGTTGTAGTTGTTGTTATTAAGTATTGCAGTTTAAAAAACTGTTTGGCCTGTGTTGTATATTGGGGCCACTCCTCGATATTAAGCCAGCAGCAGCAGCAACAACAATAAAATTAAGGTACAACATTGCCATTGTATCAGGCTGACTCGACCGACAGACTGACGGTTTTACAGTCGTATTGAACTGTTAGTTGGATTGAGTAGAAGTTGGTTAAAGTTTTATATTGAATTCATTGTTTGTTGGTTTTATTGCTGAGGCGATCGACGAAAACGTTGTTGTTACTGCTGTTGTTGCGGCGTATAAACAACATTTTTGAATTTTTGTTCTTGCTGTTGTTGTTGTTATTTATTAAGAATATAGAAATGAAATGCCCAAGTTTTGCTCACAAATAACTACTAAACTAAAACTACACTCACTTGGTTAGTGTTCACCACACGCTCGTATAAAAAATATATATATTTTTATAAAAAAGTACAAACAAAAAAAAAGAGTGTAGACGAGGAGAACAGTGACGGAACCACCACCAGTTACCGAAAACAACAAAAACACAAACAGTGTCGTGAGGGGCCCAACAACAAAAGCCGGTTTATGGTGTGGCATGGCATTAATCGAAATTCAAAGCAAACAGCAACAGAAAAAATCATATTGTAGGTAGTTTATCTTATGGACACTTAGCAAGAGAGAGAAAGAGAGGGAGGGTACCACAACAATGGGCAGACAGTCAGACAAACAAATGGGCAAACAAAGCTCAAACACAAACAACAACAACAAAAAATATTGGAAGATATACAATATTCGTAAAAAAAAAAGTTGTGGACATAAACTTTATAAAAGTATGGAAAGTATAAAAACCCGAGAGAGTATTAAATCATTACAATTCATTTAAAATACAACAAAACAACAACCAAAGAACACGATCACAAACGATTGTGGTGATCTGCATATAAGAGCGTACATTCGAAAACCTTTTCGAATCATCTTTCTTTGCGATCCACAGGCGTAAAGGAACATTGCATTGTTGTAATAAAAATAAGGAAAAGGGGTTTTTTGCGCTTAGCTTGAGCCAATAATATTGAAAAATGTAATTTTTATTCAGCTTTAAGATCAACCACACGATGACCCTCCACTTTTTTTCGTTTAATGTTTTGAAAAAAGCACACAGTAGCTAAAAAAATGTCATTTAGTATTTCTTTTTTTGCTTTAAAAGGAAATTATGCATCATTTTTTAAAGTTTTCCCCCTTTTGGTAGCTGAAAAATTTATGTATTTTTTGTTGTTTTACATTGTTAAGTTTAAACATAGTTGAACAATTTATTACTAGGACGACTGACTGGTAGAGAAGAGGAGACTGGCTGTAGGATTAAGGAATTCTGTAGGCGAATTTAATGGATTTTGAACTGGTTTCTGGCAGATTGATTAAAGTTCAAAAAGATTTGGGGTGTTGAGTTATGATTGGAACAGATGGAACGTTATACAACTTAAGTTTAAAGAATTTTATTGTAAAAAGGGGAGAATTATTAATATATGTATAATAAAATATGTAAGTTTCTTACCTTCAACCAAGGATAGCCCTAAAAAAAGGTGGCAAGTATGCCTGGATATCTGGCAACACTATAACCTTGAAAAAAATAACAATTTGACAACTGTTTTCTTGCGAAAAAAACGATTTTAGTGTTTTTGCAAAACCTTTTGGTTTCAATGTTTAACTTCAAAAAATCTGCAACAGCAATAATTTCAAACATTTAGCAGTAGCTGATGTGACTGCTCTTAAAGAGAGCAGTTTTCGGAACAAAGCAGAAAATAGGAAATTAAAATCTCAAACTATTGCGTAAGTTGTGGAAAACCGCTTAAGAATAATGTCAAAGCAAGGAAATTGGAATCTTTATAAACTAAAGCTTAAAATGTTTAAATAACTATTTTGCTATTTATAATATAAACCGAGTGGCAAGCAATCGTCCAAGTATTTGAGCGCCACCAACACACACAGGGAGCAATTCAGTGTATAACTCGGCAGAATTATACACTTGCCCCTTGTTTAAAGTCCAAAGTTATTTAACCCTGGGAGAACCGCCAGCAGCCGAACTTCAACTTTAAATGGAAAATAAGCCTGTGAAGCTGGCTTTTTAAGATATTCCTTTCCGCTTCGGTTTAAGCCACTTGATCTCTGAAGGAGTCTCACGGGCTTTTGAATCCCTTGATACCAGATGGGAGCTCTGGTCTCAAGATATCTTTAAATTTAAAAACTCTGCCGACTTTCAGGTATTGACCGCACCTGATTTCCCCAGAAGATCCAATAGAAACATTTTGTACATACTTAGGATGTCTCCCAACATAGCTCCGGGGGACCTATTTGGCTAATGTAAATACAGTGTGGCGCATAGTAACGTTATGATATAAAAATTGAATACATTTTTCATTTTTGTTTGTTTGTTTTCAGAATTAACTTGCAAAACTTGATAAATTTATGATGGAAAAACTCAGCACAGAACAAAGACCCAAAATTGTTCAATTTTATTTTGAAGTTCAGGGGGGCTACTCTCTATTGCGATGCGAACTTGGTACTTTCTATATTTTTCGCGAAATTTTTTGAAAATGGAGCAATACTGGTAACAAAAATGAAAGATGGCGTAGATTGACAGTAATGAAATGCTTAAATATGTAAAAATATTTGAAATTGGAAAATTTAAATAAAATAAATAGGGATTATTTGCGAAAAGAAAAAAATTAATAGATGCGAATGACAAATGCGCAAACGCATTAAAGAGTACCAATCGCTAGATTTGCTACCATTTTCTTTCGCATCGCAATAGAGAGTAGCCCCCCAGTATGGGATTATTCAGACACAAAGATCATATCGAAATGAATGCTCGGTCACCTCAATAAAATATATATATTTGTTTTTCTTTTAGTTATATAAATAAATTGATATGTATTATACATATCGCTTAAATATGTATATATAGGGCGTCGGTAAATTCTCTCCATTTGGAACCATGATTTGCTATAGCTTTTACTTGGATCCACGACTTATTGAGGCTTTCGACTTCTCTTCTTAGCATCTTCACTCAAGTGTTTTGTGGGCGACAAGATATACGGTGACCTTGCGGATTCCAATCGAGTGCATCTCTGCTGATTTCATTACATGGCCTACGTAAAATATGGCCAATCCAAGACCACTTTCGTCGTTTAATTTCTATCTCAGTCGGTACACATTTGCCCATGTACAAAAGTTGTTTATTAGTCACCCAATGTGGCCAGATTATGCAGAGAAGTTGTCTAGGGCAACGATTCACAAATGTTTGTAATTTAATGAGTGTGGTTTGCGTTGTGCCCCATGTAGTGCAGCTGTAGAGTAGTACAGATTTTGCACTGCAAATAAATATTCTAATTTTTGTGGGTATAAAGATATTGTTAGCTCGCCGGACTTTATTTAGCGAGTGAAGTGCGACTCTGGCGATATTGTTGCGATCCGTTGGCATCCTTCGAAATGCGACTACCCAGAAAAAAGAGTCAACGTCCTCAATTACGGCTCCATGTAGGGAAAGAGGAGTTGAGTTGATAAAATATAAGGCACCCAAAATCCAAGAATATTTGTTGAATATCAAATGCACCCTCTTAAATGATGACCAGTTTGGTGTAAAAAAGCTTCAGAAAAGATCATTGAACCTTATTTTTTAAAAACGAAAAGTTACGGTTTATGTGAATGGCATTCAATACCGCGCAATGATTGAAATATAGAACTGTGGTTCAAACAGCTCACACTGGTCGTCCAACTATGCCTCTTTTTTGGCGATCAAAACGTTACTTATGCGCCACCTTGTACAATTTGCTTTTAAAGAATAAATTCCTTAATGATAAAAGCATATTACATATTATTTAAAATTACATATTATTTAAAGATAAAGCCATCATCGCCATGACAAGCAAAGCAAAATAAGAAAAGGAAGATTTTAGGGATTAAATCGAACGAAGTCAGAACTCTATACAAAGAAACTTGTATATTAATTGCGCAAAAACTTTTTTTTTTTTTTGGCAACTCCAGTCATATTCAAAATGTTTATATGTATATTCATATAATTGTCTGACAACACTAGCCATATTTAACATTTAAATAGTAGAGATGCCAATCGGGATTGATTTTAGAAAATCGCGGGATTTCGGGATTTTTTTTTTAAGTAAACAACACTTTTTATTTATAAATGAATTTTCAAAAGGTAACATTTATTTTTAAAAAAGAAAAATAAGAATTATAAAAATAAAAAATACAACTGAAATACATTTTTTTTGTAAAGAGTATAAAAATTCAATAAAAACGAACATTTTTGTACACAAAAGTTGATATATTAAAAATCCTGAAAAATCCCTGGATTTCGGGATTTCCCGATTGGCGTCCCTATTAAATAGGGAAAAACGAATACCTTAAGTTGCTGGGCTGGATAAGTGCACTTTATTCTAAATTATTAATTTTTTTAACTACGATTTTTTAGAGTTGTAAAAAAATATATTGTTAAGCGAAAAAAGATTTGTTCTGTTTAAACTATTTATTGAAGAAGCTGTATTAAAACCTTATTATAAACTTTATACATTCTAATTCAAAGTTAAAAAGAAATTTCTTATTTATTTTGCCAAAGTTTTAAGAAATTTCATCTTAACTTTGAATTGGAATGTATAAAGTTTCAAAAAAGCTTTTAATACAACATCTTCAGTAAAAAGTTAAAACAAAATAAATTTTTTTTCGCTTAAAAATATATTTTTTTCCAACTCTAAAAAAATCGTAGTTAATTTAGTTAATTGTCTAAGTTTATGTACACCCTCTGGTTATCACGTTCATATAGATCGGAGCAAAAAAAAAAAGAGTTCAATAAATAAAAAGAAGAAAATAAAATCAATATTAAACATTTAGGCCTAATAAACAATAACTCACGATTTTTTTTAACAACAAACAATGACCAGAGCCACACAGCTAAAGAGGGTGTAGCTGGAGGAAACAATACAAAAATCATGGGTAGAGATAAAAACATGGATAACATTAGGAAATCATTAACATTGCAACAATCATATTTAATATTTTTTCTCACACAAAAATTAACAACAAAAAGAGAAAAAAATTGTAAAAAAGTGAATGAAAATAAGTCAAAGAAATTCCATTAAAGCTAAATTAACCATGATTATCCCGCATTTAATGTATAGGAAAAAGGCTAAACATTGCTTTTGACTTTGTCAGCCAAGTATTAAGAACTTTTTTTTGTTTAACTTTTAACCAAAAGATAGATAATCACAGTAGCCATGAAAAGCAAAAAATAGAAGATCGTAACATGTCTTAAGCTAAGAGCAAAACTTGCAACTTTTACAAAAATAAAATTACAAAAAACAACAGCAACAAACCCAAGCAGTTTAAATACTTTTATAACTATTTAATGGTAAACGTGGCCGATTTTTCTTGCCACTTTTTTTTTTTTTTTTTTTTTTTGTTTCCCTTGCCAATGCTTCGAAGCAAACTGTTTGTCAGGCCTGGGAAATGGCCATAAAACATCATCACTGCATCTTTTGCTCTCAACTATTGCATATTTTAAATAAATCCCTCGGGCTTCTGCCACATATTTACTCCAAACTCATTCATATACATACACACAAAGAAACAGAGAGAGTATCTTAAAGAAAACAAGAAACAGCATTGGGTACAGCAGTAGCAACAAGTCAACAAAAATTACAAATAAATCACATGGCCGATCATTCATCCTAAAAGCTATAACAACAACAAAAACACAATCCAAGCATCATGATTATTACCAAAATTCTGCTCAATGTTGTTGTAGTTTTTTTTTTTTTTTTGTTGGTGCACTATCCATCCATCCAACCACAGTTACACCTTCAGGAGGTCATAAACAAAATTGGTTATATCTACATTGAATTTTGTTGTTTTGTTTTATTTTAAACTCATTATCTTTGAATTGTTTTATAATTTTTTTTCTAAATCAATTCCATCTAAAACGTTCCGGTCTTCTTTTTAGTGTAGTATGCCAATAAACCGATTTTTTATTTTTTTTGTCTATATAATTTAAATATGAACATGGATTTGTATAACACCTTGGCATAACTTTTTCACGCTGAAATCTATTATTGCTAAACCAAACTAAACTTGATTATTGAAATTTGCTAAAGAAACAAAAAAAAAATTGATTCGTAATGTAGGTATAAAGAAAAAGAGATATACGAAATCTTATTACAAAACAAAACTGCAGTCAGCAGTGGAGTAACAAAACCAAAATAATTACACTCAAAACAATTTCCAAGTTGGCGTCAACCACTAAAATGAGTTAGCCGGTTTTGTTATATTCTGTTTATATGCTAAAACAATAGCATTTTGTATGCAGTCTTTAAGGGGAAGGTATGCTATAAGGCATTCATTGAGTTTTCTTAAAAATGTTGTGATTTTGTAATAACATCACATAACGGTTTATCCGTTTTTCTATGATTTCGTTGAAAGTTCTATTTCTTGGTTGGACCTTGCCATTAAGTACGAAATACAATGTCATTTAAATGACCGGCTCTAGACTGGTTGTAGCAGTCGATCCTTTTAAGAAAGTTTGTGACCAGTTTTTCATTTCGGACTGTATCTCGCCAATATCATGGCAATTGTTAGTTTTCAAGTGCTCTAACGTTAGGAGATTATCCGTGTAGATACGGTCTTTGACGTAAGAAAAATGCCCAAATCATTTGCGAGGCAGCATTCGAAATTGCGTGATCAAAGCAAAAATTCAAAAAAGGGCAGCTTTCGTAGAAACAGACAGAAAAAAACATAATATTTTCTGTCTCGACGCCTCTGTGTGCTCTGTGCTGGAAACTTTCCCTGCAATAAAGCTCGGTCGTGTTCCGCGGCTCGTGGCACCGTCTTATTGAAACCACATATCGTCCAGTTCATAATCTTCAATTGCAGGCCAAAAAAAGTCGGTTATCATACAGCCATAGCTGAGAACACCGTGGAATCGACAAATTGGGATTATCTGCCACACTAACACTTACAGAAGCTAAGACAAATTTTCAGCAGTGCGCCCATAGCGACAAAGCACAGGTCTGCCCACATCTGTAACGCTTCCAGGCTCTTAAAATTTATTTAAAATCTAATTCCTTAAACGGTAGGTCGATTATGACAACCATAATCACCCCGCAATGCTCGAAAAGTGGCCACGTTTGAACCACCACTCCACCACTACTTCGGTTTTTAAACGATCTCGATATGTAAATCGCAATCATTTCACCAAATAAATGACAATTTAGATGACAGATATTTAACAGCTGACTGACTTGACAGATCGGTGGTTGCGAAACCATTAAGTTGATACCCCTGAATTTATTGCGAAACAATAGTGTAGTAATCCAGAAAAGCAGAAACTATTTCTCATCGTTGAAAATTTTTTAAAAACAAATAAAATTGCGTTTGATTTCAAAGAAATCAACTCAGTTGAACTTTATATGCCTGTCCATCTAAAGCGTACTTTAGATTGTCGCACAAGTCGAACGTATTTTGACGAAAATGCTTCCCTGATCTAATAATTGTTTGAAAATGTTCAAAAACCAATAACAGTTTATTATGACAGGGATGTATTTTCTTTAAAATACATAAGACTTGTCTGATAGTGTAAAGTAGCCTTAAGTAAAAAAGTCACAAAGAAAATTAGTTCTAAGAAATTATATAGAGTTCACAATGTAGCGGTTTATTTAATTTCTGAAATTTTTTTTTTATTATTTTTAAAATTTAGCAAAAAACATAACTTGCTTGGGTAGCCTTCACTACATAAAAAAATAAATAAAAATCAATTAAAACTGCAACCTATACCTTCCTACTTACATATATAGTTTAACTAAAGAGATCTTTTAGGTAGTCTAAAAAAATACAACTTAAACCAAACAATCTCTGCTGCTTCAACAAAATCAGTGATAAATGGAAGAAAAAAACAATATTTTGAAAGTAGTTGCAATAAAATATTATTACAATAATGCATTGAATATACACAACAACAAAAAGCAGCAAGAAAATATCGCCCTCTTTCTTGAATATACTTATTTAGTTAAGCAGCACATACTACTAAAATATGGCAATTTTCTTTTTAAATTTTTTCCTCGTTTTCTTTTAGTTTGTTTTATTTAATTTTAAAAAAATACAAACAATTTCCCACAGTATTGCTTTGCGATTTTTTTTTTTTTTTTTTTTTGTAAACTTTTGCAACATGTTGTTCCTTTCAATAAATAAACAAATAGAGGTGTTTAACATCGCGCCACTTACCTTCTGGACACTTGCACTCATATGTTAAACCAGTTGATCGACATGTGCCACCATTTTGACATGGTGATGGTGAACATGGTACATATTTCGATTCGCAATTTTTACCAGTATAACCAGCAGGACACATGCATCTAAAAATAAACGAAAAAATATATACATAAATGAAAAAACTATTATAAAACTTTCATAAAAATAATCATAAAAACTTAATGGTAGTTAAAAGAAGAAAAAAAACGCAAAAAAATTGAATCCAAATTAAACAGTTTGCTTTCAATTTACCAATGTTGAGAATGAAATGATTGTTTAGTGTTCGTTAATGTTAATTCATTACAATATACAATCATTAACAAATAACTTCCAACTCTGCAAAGTTCTAATTTGTCACAAAACGGTATTTGCAGAAAAAGGGTTACCATACTTTAAAAGAGTTACAAAATCCTATTTTTTGTTGCTAATTTATCTTTCTTGATTTGGAAAAAAAATTTGTTTAATAGTTATTTTTATAAAAATTTATTACTGAAAATTTAATTTATTATGACTTCAAAATTTCATTAATTTTTCTATTTTTAGTAAAAAAAAACAACAACGAACAAATCTAGCTTAAGGCCTTATGACACTACATTTTTAATGCATTGTTCAAGTTTTGGCAAACAGTGCAAATATCTATAATGTAATAGAAAAATTTACCAAGTGCAAAGAGTTCAGTTGTATTAAGATAAATAGCAAACTGTCAAAAATTTTTAAAAAGTTATCGATAAAAAATAAAATTATGTGAAAAAAGTGCAAAGTTGCTTAACTTACAATTGACATTTCAAGCTTGAAATATTAAAAGTGTTGCTAATTCAGCGGTTTTAACAAAATGTTGGCAACATTTATTTAAATCATAACATAAGAAAAACTGCAATAAAATTTTTGTTTACATTTTTTTATAGTTTGCTCTTTCCAACATAAACTGCTACTTTCTATCAATTCAATGTATAAAAAATGTAGTGTCATAAGGGCTTTACTAACGCACCCCCAAATAAAAATTTACATAACGTGATAAAAGATTGAAAAATAAATAGAAAATGTAAAAGGGAGTCTCGGAAAAGCATAGTTTTCGAGCTTTGAACCTCTGAAGTATTCATATAGTATAAAGGGTTTTGTTTTAGACGTATAAAAGCTGCGGTAGGGATTTGGCTTTTTTTAGTAGATATACTTTGGCAAATCACCATGCAAACACCTTCATCAGAAAAACGTTTACAAATCGTGGAAACCTATTTCTTAAGCTCGCACTTCGTCAAGTATCGATTAATGACCACATATCCTCTTTTGGATAATATTCATCCAAATTGAGCTCGTACCATGCGTACTAAAGAAGTTATCGTCACTGTAGACGTGATTGTACTCCTACCGTTAAAGTAGGCTAAACTTTTGAGCGTTCACACCTTACAAGTAAAAAAATGCACCTAATATAAAGTAATTTACATTCGGATCTTAAAGTATGATAAATAAAATATTATAAAAGTAGAAATTACACTATCAAATTCTGTGAAGATCGGTCCATAATTAACAATAGGCCCTCTATAGAGCACACTCTCGGAAAACACTTAAGTAAGCCTGTAGTATGTAACCGTAACTAATAACACTATTGCAACAAAATGGTCTGTAACATTGGCATTCTCGAGAAAAAACTTTGAAATGTCATACTTTAGATCGGACAATAAATGCCAAAGATATCACGAAAATTTTAAAAAGGCGACCGACCCCTTTCTTGTTATACATCTGACAAAATCCTACCTTTAACTAACGGCAAGTTGTTATAATGGCCCTTAGTTTACATGCTGTATGTTAATTATTTAATGTAGATGTGTATTAAACTTGTATAATTTAATTCATATAAAACAAGTATATTAAATGAACATTCTAAAATTAAACTAATGGCCAATTTCACCAATTCTATTTAAATATTAATTGATATTTAAATAAATTGGTGAAATTGACCATAAGACTTGTACTTTGAGTTCCGGACATAGCAACATAGCCCTTTTTTATGTGTCCCTCTTATAGCGTGAGTCACTGTTGGATTTGTGGTACAACTGTTCCAAATTTGCTACAATCGAAACTTTATTGGTACACTGGTACAATTCATCCTCTTTTGATACTATTTAAAAAATTACAAATTAAAACAAATACCCACCAAGTTTTATCATTTGCTTTCATTTTTCTCTTCAATAATGAAATTTTTAATAACATATCTCAAGCCCTGACCAGAACTACCAAAAATTGCATAATTCTTAATTTGTGTTCATGATGTAAAACTAAAGCTGAAGGTCCACACCATGCGTTCATGCGTAGATGCGTATGATACTTTTTGTGCATTTTATGCGTTTCTAAATTCAAGTTACATGCAATGCGTTTTATGCGCCAAATTTGTTTTTTTATCAGCTGTTGTGCTAGTATGCTTAAGAATTAAAAACAATTTTGCCAAAAATGGAGAGTGTAATTGATATTTTAATGGAATTTATTTAATAGAATTCATAGAGGAGTAAGCTTTTATTATAAAAATATTCGTGATTTTTCACGGCATCAATAAGTTTCAATTCATGGCATTTGTTAATGACACTCAGAAGATAAAAGAATCGATAAGTAGAATGGCAAATTTTGTTCTTGTTAAATTGTGCTAAAAATTAATTTTAATGTATTTTATTCATTAAAGTTTATACAATCTTTATAACGAAAGCTTTTTCTCTTATTAAAAACCTTTTTTAATGCAAAAACATAGTCAAAAGTAATCCACCACACAAACATATTTATCGATAACATTGAAAATAAAATATGATTTGCCATCCATGGCCATCAATAACAGCTGACTTTTTTCACCACACATGCGACGGATACAAAAGTAGAAAGTAAACCTACTTTCATGCGTTGATGCGTCTATGCATTCTCTGCATTTTGTTGTGTAACTTGTCATATAAAATTACACTGATTCAACTTTTTTGTCAAATGCATAAAAAGGACAGACGCATAAACGCATGGTGTGGACCTTCAGCTTAACATATTAAGTACATACATAAGTATACATATGTACTTGTATTCTTGTAGGAAGCCTATAATAAAGAGTCTCTAAATCGCCACTTTTGTCGATTGTTTTAGTGATACTGCCTACACTTTTGTCTGCCTTTGAAAAAAAGGAAAATAGAGACGATTTTGCTTCTTCTTTATTTTGAATACCACCACCACAATAGTGAGAGAGTAATACGCGTTTGAGCTGATGTGTGTAACACTAAAAAATATTGGTCCTTGACCCACCTTTTAGTATACCAATCGATTCAATATCACCTTCTGAGTTGATTTTACGATGCCCTCAGTCCGGGTGGCTGACAGGCCGGCTGATTATCTGTCCATGTAACCTTGTACGAAAAGTACAGGTGGCAATTTTGAAGGTAATTTTATGAAATTTTTTACATTTGTTTCAATTCATGAGGACGAAGAGTACTGAAAATAGTGAGAATCAATTCATAATTTCACATAACCCAATACAAACTTCTTTACGGAATAGCGTTAGTGCCCTGCGGGAAAATTTATGTCAATTGGTCCAACAGACTGGTCCTGGGATTTGTGAAAATAGAACAAGTACAAAAAGAAAGAACGCATGACCAATGAAAGGAGAACCAATCATTTAACTGGTATATGAAAAACAAAAAGATAGAAAAAGTAATAAATTACCTTTGGTGTTACACATTTTTTTGGGACTTTCTAAAATTTGGTTCTTAAATTTAGTTCTAGGACATTTTTAATGAAATAATACTACATTGTATTGAAATAATACTACATTGTAGTAACTAACACGTTCATTGAGAATAGATGAGAATAGAATGTTGTAAATTGAGCCCCTTCAATGACACCCCCATGTAAAAGTCATAGATCTTATTCATATAAAGTGTTAGAACTAGAACCGGTCTTTACCACCAAAGACTTATCAAGAGAATACTTTGGTGTCACTTCGCTTCCCTCTAGGGAGCCTATAAGGCATCTAATGATGTTGGTATTTAGATTAAATTTGGGCCAATCTTATTTTATTGCTATCTAAATCATTTACCCAACTTTATTGGAATCGCTTCGCTTCCCTCTAGGGAGCCTATAAGGCATCTAATGATGTTGGTATTTAGATTAAATTTGGGCTAATCTTATTTTATTGCTATCTAAATCATTTACCCAACTTTATTGGAATCGGTACACATTTGACGATAGATCCCATGGAAATACTACTTCTGGAAATAGCTTTTAGTGCCAAGCTTCCTTATAAATGTTGGTATAAACAAAAAAATTGGCTACAATAACTTTTACGATAGCTACTATGACGCCCTTTCTAAAATCACTTAAGGGCAAACAGATCTCATATATGTAGATGAAGATATCTAAATAATGTTCGGCAAAAAGAACTTTCACATGAGTCTTAAGGTCATAGCATAATTTTGTTCTGGCGGGTCCATGATTGCCCATGGGCCCCAAATAGGGTACACTCTCGAAAATTTGTCTTATATACTGTGGTCTAGGGTACCAAATGGTATGTATGCTTTTTTATTTTATAAGGACATTTTGGTACAATTTATGTCAGTTTAGTACAATTTTGCCATTGAGACGGTACAATTTAAAAATTGTCAGAGCCCAACAGTGGTGTGAGTAGTTGTTTATGTAAATTCACAATAAAATATTCATCTAAAACTTAATTTTAATTTAAACCTTGTTAAATTTAATAACTGAAATAAAAAAAATCTTCTTCTACATCAATCTTAAAAAAACCATTAAAAAACTATATACCATTAATAACTTTGCCTTCTTCTTACTTGTTTACTCAAAAAAAAAGAAAAAAAAACCAAAAAATTAAGTGTTGCCAATCATATTAAACAAATACACTCTAAGTATACTCTTTAGATATAAAAACATTTTATGCTTAAGAGTATTTATTGTATTAATTTTATTATTTTGATGATAAAAGTTTATGAACCCATGAACTAATAATTTTCTAATTTTATATCTTTTAATTATCACAACATGATTTTAAATAACAAAAACAAAATAACAACTACATAAACTTTAAAAACATAACCTGATTTTTATTATTATTTTTTTTTCTTTTTGTAGACACAGTCTCCGACGGTTTATAGTGATGGGAAATTTTACATGTTGATGGTTGTTTAAATAATTTAAATTACAACGAACGAACAAAAAAAAAATAAACAGTTAAAAACAAACTAATAGAAATAATCTAGTTTTAATAGATTTCTTTTTCGAAAGTAGTAAATGTCAAGTATGTAATTATAAATTTTTGTATGGTAACTTAAAAGAAACGAATAGTTGAGAGTTCTTAAGGCATTCTTAAAATGTATCCAAGGGAATAACCGCGTATATTGATTCGAAAGAAATAATTACCTATTTCGAAAAATTTGTACCGGTTTACACTGTCTGCGTATTACGATTTTCGTAGTAGTTCGAAACAATGGCAAAGTTGTATTTATAAACAAATGGTAATTTTGATGAAAAGTTTATGTTTGTGAAAGAAAGTTGTTGTTTTGAAATTAATTGTTTGCTTTCGATAAAATATAAATAAACTTTAGTTCATTCGAAACAAATAGTGCGATGACCGTAATACATATTTTAAACTATTAGAACTCGTAAATTAATTCTATCGAATCGTATTACGCGATAAAACCACTGTTGCCACTCTGTGGGTAATTACCCGAATTTGGTATAATTTTTATTGTCGTAGGTAAAGCGTGGGTAATTTCTCTAAGGTGTAAATATAAAATTAAGATTCGATATCAGTGATGACATTTATTTCTTTTTAAATATTGTTGATAAAAAATGCACAGTCTTCTGAACCAAAGGCTCGGTTTCTTTTTAAGAAAAGTCTTCAATTAATAAATATATATTTTCAAGTTTCGTAATGAATGTTGCAAGATGGACGCTTAGAATTGGATAAAGGTGCCCATCATAGTGATTTAGAACCTGGAGTTTATATAAAAAAGTTATTCAAACTAAAAACAAGCCTAAGGGAAGATATGTTTCCAATATTCCAAGTATGTGACTATGTAACTTAAAATGGTAGACAACACAACAAAATTAATTTTAATCGCAGATTAATACACATCATTACCAATTGAAACTGATTTCAAACAAATAGGCACCATGGCACGAACAAAATGAACAATGTTGACCTTTAAGCCGTTAATTGATGCTGAATTTTAAGCACAAACCAGTGACTTCACAGCCCTACGGAAAACAATCAAGAGGTGTCACATCGCACGGCCTTGAAGTATAATTGACAGTTTATTTTCTCTAAATCAGTCATAACCACTCCATAGACTTGCGAGCAGTCAATAATTGTATTTTTCACACAGACACGGTCGGCAATTCATATGTATACAACAACTTTGTTTGTTGCTTGGTTATCACTGCTCAAAAACAACACATCGCCTTCATTTGTAAAAAAATAATTTGCGTCATTTAAATTAGGAAGTCGCCTATAAGTTGCGAAAATCGATAACTGATTTTCAAAGTCAATGTGGATAATTTGGTGGCGTTGTTTAAGCATTAATCTATTCATTATGATGTGGCTGAGCAAAAAAGTGAGAGCGGTATGGCAGTTAGTTTGACAACTAACCTTTCATAAGCTCTATCGGGCTTAAAAAAACACCCATTACAAAGGAATGGCAATGAGCATTGTGAACCTTCCCTAGATATATGCAACCAAATGTGGAAGTTAACCTCATTATTTTAGGAGTTTTATTTTATGTCTTATTAATTGTTGTTAAATTTTTAATGTTATCAAAGTAATTTTTGGGAATACAAAATTTTAATTTAAAAGTTTTGTTATTCGTGCTCAATTCCCAATTTTTATTCTTGATAAAAACACTGAAATTTATTGTTGATGGGATAAGCTATTCCTATGCGCATTTTACTGGTTGCTTAGGCCAGATCGTCAGGAAACTTCATCCAAAGATTTTAGAAAAGCTTAAGACATTAAACCAAATAAAACTGTTAAGCGTTTAAGAATTAAATGCAACAGTTCTACTTGTAATAATATCAAAGTTTAAACAAAAACATCAACAATAAACAGTGAGTTTATCTTTCCTTACATTCCCCACTTTGTTTTTTCTTAACCTACTTACAACTACAATTAATGTTGGAAGAATTTCAACCAATTGTAGTGGGGAATGTAAGGAAAGATAAACTCACTGTTTTTTCGTGTGTGTATTTTGTAGGGTTTTTTCCCGGGATTTCCCGTCCCGGGAATTCCCGGGAATTTCAATAATTATATTTCCCGCTTTCCCGGGATTTTTCATGCGGGATCCCGGGAAATAAAAAATTCCTCATAGTTTAAGAAAACAGCTATTTATACTTTGAAATTTAGTTTTCTATTCTCTTAAAATAAGCATCTGTGGATGGGTTGTCGATTAGATCAATTACAAGAAGTGAGTACATACGTAAATCAATGTCTCCTGATGCAATAAATCTACTTAAAACAGAATAGGCAGTGCAACAGTTGATAATAAATAAATTTAGTGAAGTGAAAAGTTAATAAAGAACATTAATTCAAAATAAGATGCAGGTCGTAAAGTTTAGTTGTCCATGGACAAGTCTTTAAAATAGCATATACCTAAACATATAGCTCCTTTATTGTAACATAGTCATATCTACAAAAACAAATGAACTTGGCAAAATGCGATTAAAGTTTTCAAAATGTACCGATTTAAAGATATATTTTGCTATAATTTCGGTTCAGTTTGAGATAAAATACGAGAAGGCATGAAGGAACAATTTGCTTAAATAACTTACAATTTTTGATTTTTTGAGATATGACTATGTTGCAATGAAGGAGCGATATGTTTATTAGGTGATAAACAAAAATTTTTTTTCAATTTGTGTTGGTGCGGGGAAACCGAAATAAAAAAAAATTTGGAAACTCGTGTAAGATACTACAACATACAATTTGAAAAACACATTGTCCTAAAGATTACAGATAGACCTAATGAAATGAAAAGGTTTGTAAGAGGTTGATGCTATTTTTTGCATGAACCTTGACATACATTTGACTGATATAGACGTTGTTTATAAAAAAAAATGCTTCTTATTGTGAATCAAAAGCCTTCTACAACGGTGCACTTTTAACTATTTATCCAACCTCGGTAAAAAAATGAACGAAATTTTTCGGAAACATGGTAATTAGTAAATAAAATAATCAATATACTTTTTGACGACTTACTAAGTGCTTTGAATGTGTCAGAAAGTTATTTCCTAAGCCGTTAAAAAATGTTAATATATTTATTTAAAATATTTTATCTATTTTATGAATTAACTTTTTGATCTCATATCTTGAGTACCTCAATTTGTGTTTGTTTTTATTATTGTTTTATGAATTAAATTGTTATGTTTATCTTAATTTTTTATCTTGTATCTAGAGCATAATAATAATACGGAATTTACATATAAAACCGTAAGGTAATAATAATTCAAGTTCCTCTTTTAATCTTCATTTAATTTTGTAGTATTTAAGGATTTCTTTTATTTAATTTACTGTGTATTATTTATATGGAGCGGGATCCCGGGATCCCGGGAAATTCCAAAAAATTTCCCGCTTTCCCGGGAATCGAAAAACTCCGGGAAAAAAAACTCTAGTATTTTGTTTTTGTAAAAAATGTTGGGTTTTTTTTGCCAGCCAAAAGGGACGAACATTAACTAGCCGAACCGAACACATTGAAGTTTGTGGATTTTCAAAAAAAAACCGAACGGAATTAAATGTTCACATCTTTTGTTGAGTTTGATAAAAACAGTAATATTTTTGTGTTCGAAAGATGACTAACAGGGAAACGTTATTTTTTTAATGATTTTCTACACAAACACTATTAGCGTTTGTGTTTTCCACAAATCTACCGAACCGAACATTAAGAAACGATATTTTTCGAACCCTGATCTCAAGTGTAATTTTGAATTTTTCTGGTGGTGACACTGGATAAAACTCTATTTAAATCAATTTGTATCGAAGATTTTTGAAAAAATAATAAAAAAGTAATCGGTAATTGTATTATTTTGCACATAACTGTTATATATGTACATATACATATGTATATACATACATATGAACAACGAAACCCATAAATTTTTTGATTTTATTATGCTTGTAAAAATTTACAAATTTTTATTTGGTGTTAAAGTAAAGGAAATTAGGTTCATCTTTTAATAAATTTCATACCCAATAATTTTTAAATTAATAAAAGAATAAAAATTAATTTCTGGATAAATTGAGTTCGAATTCGCTGTAAAATATCCCTGCCAACAAAATAATTCGACGTCGACAAAAAAGACGGAATCGGATGCGAATTCTTTTAGATTTCTGACCCAAAAATCTATGAAGTGGTTGTTGACACGAATTCTTGCGGACATGTCGTGAGGAATTCTGGGTTTTTCGCCGGTATTTCTGATAGATATTTGAAATCTAATGAAAAAGGGAAGTTTTCTGACAGATAGCTGAAAGAATTAATTTAATTGCAAAATAAAAGTATAACATTTTACACGTGTGTACCATTTTTGCTGTCTTACGCAAACAAAAAAAAAATTAAAGTACACATTAGTTAACCAATACGTTAAGTCCATACGCTTTTGCTGGGGTTAATGTACTGGTTAACTAATGTGAACTTTGACTTTTTTTGCAAAAGGGGATTGAAGTTCACTATGATTGCTTCAATATGTCAAGTAATGGCAATATAATTGTTAAATGTGTATGCGATAATCGGATAATAGAAGTTTGCACAATATATTGGCAACAGTCAAAAGTCTTTTGATGTTTATTATGCAAAAGAAGTGCAATGTACTATGAAATGTGTTGTCAACATTGTACAATATTGTTTTGTTTATAGGTTATGTTTTTTTTTTTTTTTGTTTTTAATGAAAGTTGCGCCATTTTTTAATATAAGTCATTGTGCCACTCATTGCATGATAAAGGGCCAAATGAAAAAAATATGGCGAGTATCCTTTGCAAAAATAATGGATACGGACCTTTAAAAGTTTTTAATGTTTCTGACGATATTTTTTGAATTACTTCCGTCAAAAATTCCCCAGATTTTATAAATGTTTTGCGTTTTTTGTTCTTTTGCTTCTTCCTAGCACTCAACTTATTATTTAGAAACTTTTAAAGTTTCCCTCGACATGTTTCTTTCAACTAAATAAAAAACAAGTTTTCTAAAAAAAATTATGTTGACATAAAATCGCTTTAATTTTATGTTGCCAAATGTGCAATGGTTCTAGTGTTACTTGAAAAAAGTTCAAATGGAATAAAGTTTAGATCAGACAATTGGAAATCTTTTTTATTTATGGACCGATCTTTTGAAAACCAATTATCAGATCAATTATGAATAAAAATTCCCTAGGAGTTTTCTCCCTCCTCCCATTTTTCCTATGTAAATTCAATTGTTAAAATGCGAAAAGGGAAAAAACTCCCGAGGAATTTGTATAATTGGGGTGTATATTTATTATCTCTGTTATGATTTTCATCATTCAATTATAAAAAATTACAAATATTTTCCGGGAAATAAGATTTTTAACTAGCTTTGATCAAACATAATTCAATGCAAATATGGCAACTTTCGTAAGGACAACAATAAAAACAAAGAGATTAGCATAAATTCTTTTTTATACCCAAATCGCAATAGTGAAAAGATTGTTATGCGTTTCTGCTGATCTTTGTTACAGCTTAAAATATTGTTCCTAGACCCACCTTTAAGTCGATTTAGAATCCCTTCTTGAATTGATCTAACTACGTCCGTCCTTGTGCGCTAAGTACAGGTAACAATTTTGAAGATAATTTAATGAAATTTGGTACATACATTCACATATCCCCATGCAAGCAACTTTTTGGAACAAAATCTGTGCCCATAATCTTTCTTAATATGCCGGTGCATAATATTTAGATTTAAGTTGGTCCAAACTTCTTTTATGGCAATCTTAAATCAAATTAACAAATTTTATTGAAATCGGTTCATATTTGACCGTTGCTTTCGTAGAAATAATACCACTTAAAAAAACTTTTAACCTAATGATAAATTCCAGATAGTTAGCGTGAACAATAGCTATCGTGAAAGTGACCATTAAGTTTTCTCTATTATTCCAACTTTCCAATAAAATTAAAAGTGTAATTGATATAATGTGGCAACATTGCAGTATATACCTAATGCTTTTGGTTGTTTAAAATACGTAGTGGCAACGACTAACATACTTCTGTTTATTTCTTTAGTTGAAAGCAAAGTCCATTTTTTGTGCTTTATATTAATTTTTATGGTAATTTTTTTTGTGTTAAACTGTGTTCTTTTTGAAAAATAATTTAATTTACATAAAACTGTCATTGAGGTTACCATATCTTCAGCAGAAAATATGGTAGCTTCAAATTATTAAAGTTCACTTGTAAAGTAACCACGAAGACAAACCTGTTGTTAGCTTTCAAGTAACTTTTTCGGTTAATGTTAACTTGTAATAACCAAAAATTAATTATATGTCAGATCGTATCCAAAAAATTAATTTTAGTAAGTTGAAATAATGGCCCTTAATACCATAACTTCCTTATAAATGTTATTATCGGCCATAATAGGCGACAATTACTTCTGCGATAGCACCTTTGTCATGACAAAATGTTGTACTGATAGGTCCGAAATTACTAAATGTCCCATATAAACCTTTTTCTAAAATCACCTAACGGCAAACCAATCTTAAATAGATAAATTTATTAAAATAATATTCGGCACAAAGAACTTTTAAATTAATCTTAACCTCAACTACATTTTTTGGCGGGTCCATGATTGCCCATGGGCCCTAGATACCTAGATACCCTCCATCATATATACTGTGATGTACGGTATCATACCGACAAAAAACATTGTTTTCAGTTGGCAACACCACTCAAAATACATGTAAAAGTTGGGAGTCAGCTGATTGAATTTATCTGTATGGCAAATAAAAGGAAAATAAATAATTGGCAGATGAGTGTTGGTTAGTTTTGCGACCGAATAGAAGCAAATGAGACATTGAGAAAACCAGCGATGCCAACTTAGTGCTTTTGGCACTATTTATGGTGCTTTTTGATGCCTCAAAACGCCAAAATTTTATCTTTAGTGCCAAACTAAGAAAAAGCACTAACTTGGTGCTTTTTCAATTTTTTGTAAGTGCCATTTTTTTTAAACTTCGATTATAAAGAGGATGATTTAGATGAGCTTTACTATTTGGGGTACAATTTTTTGAAGGCCTGTAAAGATTATAAGATTTCAAATGATAAAAAAGGTGATAAAAGAAAGTTTAACCAATAATTTTATTTACGAAGTTAGAGCTAGGAAATTTTACAAAACGTTGCACTATTTAGGGTTGACAACATATTAAGTAATCGTAGTAAAACCGATGTATTTGTTTTAGGTAAACTTCTTTTTAAAGATTTTGACACTGTTTCAAAAATAAAAAATGGCTTGGAAAATCTTAGAAATTGTGAATGGAAATAAACAACGAACATATCTTTTTTAGATAGAAGTCAAGTAGAAAGTCAATTCAATTCTTCACGTTAGATGTGGACTTCTTCGACATAGTTCATGCTGTATAGATTACACTCAACCATCTAATGTCTGTAGAGATCCTTCTTCCAATGAAACATAGACAAAATCAAAATAAATATTACTTGAAAACTGTTTTATGGCACAATTCAAACTCAGCTGATGATGATCCAAATGATTTGGACGATATTATTTTTTTGTAGATAATAATATATTATAGTATCTTCAATGTATACATTAAAAATGTTTATATACAAATGTTAATATATTTATTATTTAATTTAAAATGAAATGATCCCACATCAACGCCGTCGCCTTTATTCAATATTGGAGGTATATAATATTCGGCACAGCCGAATGCAACTTATTTTGTGTTTAATTATATTGTAAAAATGGCTTAGTGCTTTTTTACGTTTTTTTTTTGCTCGACATAGTGCTTTTTAGTGCTTTTTTTAAAATTTTAAAGTGCTTTTTGCTCTCAAAAAGTTGGCATCACTGGAGAAAACCAAAGTTCTTTAATGCGCAGTTTTTCGTTGGGTAAAAAGATAATCGCCTAATGAGAAAACGGCAATTATAGAGTTGACAAAAAAGCAGCAAATTGTAGTCGGGATTGTAAGAAAAGATAAAATCACTGTTTGTTGTTGGTGTTTTGTTAAAGCCTTGATATTATTACCGGTCAGACTTTTAAATGTTTGTAATTCCTATTCGCTTAACAATTTTTTTTTTTTAATAAAATCTTAAGCTTTTCTAAAATCTTTGGATGAAGTTTCCTGATGATCTGGCCTAAGCAACCAGTGACATGCGCATAGGAATAGCTTATCCCACCAACAATAAATTTCAGTTTATCAATAGTAATAATTGGGAATTTAACACATTAAAGCTAAATCTTTTTAATGAAAATTGTTTGACTCCAAAGAAAAACTTTGCAAAATGAAGGAAATTAAAATCGAATTGAGTTGCAATTTATGTTAATTTAATTTCTGGAATAGGTGTAAAAAATAGGGACATGAAAATGCATGATGAAATAAATTTTCATTTTCTTTTCATCATAAATTTATTTACTAGTAAAAAAAAGTGTGTACCTACTATGTTTCTTTCACATTCGACAAGCTACTGTATTTAAATAGAATACAAACAAAACTTCTGCTAATAAAATAGTACAGAAGTTTTTGATGACACTGACAACGACGACAACGTCCAATAGGCGACAATGACAATGACATACAGCGAAAAGAATTAGTTTATTTAACAAACAAATTTGTAGTATTGACATTTGTGTGTTTCCTTTGAGAAAAAAAATTTCAAAATAAAGATAAGATTTGAAAATAAAATTTATGTGTAAATTATACATTTCAACAAAAATTAAATATGCTAATTATTTTGTTGCTGGTTTTTTTTGGCAGCAAGATAACGCGACGACACAACACACAACATTTTGTTTTTTTTTTTCTTCTAACATGTGTATTTTAACACCAAAGTAACTAGAGAAACGTTACTAATTTCTATATAAACTGTAGCGACCAATGAAACAAACAAAAATCAAATGAAAAAAGCCACCGGAAATGGTTGGTTGGTTGGTTTGGCTTTTGACAAATAAATCTAATTCGAAATGTGTTGATGTATTATTTTTGTAAACGTTACTTAGAACTGCATGTTTGATCATGTCTAAATAAATTTAATCAAAGCAAAATAATTTTTTTTTTTTTGCTTGTGTTAATTTATTTTTTTCGTTTCTTTAATTTATAATTTTATGTGGTTTTTGTGGATGAATCAATACTTTTTTGCTAAAATTTCAAATAATCGTTTTTTTTTTTATTTTTGGTACTTTATTTAAATTTTTTTGATTTATTTAAAATGTTTTATTTATTTTAATTAGTTGTTCACAATAAAATTTAAATATAATAAAATAAATATTTTGTTGTTGCTAAATTGTTTAAACGAAAAAAAGACTACATGTGTGGATCATAAATTAGTTTAAATTTTTTTTTTTGTTTTTGCTGTTATTGTGTTTTCAATTTGTTAAACATTCATAAATTTTCGAATTCAATAAAAAATAACGTATTTGTTCATTTAGTCTAAACTTTTTTAGGCATTATAAACGTTGTTTTTATTAATTCTATTCAAATGCAAATATTATTAAGAAAAAAAATAGATGAACAAATAAAAATAAATATAAAGTCAATAGTCGATAGACAAGACAAATCGTTTTTAAATAGTCATTAATTACCGAATTCTTTGATCTTTTTTTTGGCATTTAGCTAAAACAAAATGATTTAATAATTCAAGAAATTTGTTTAAAACAGAGGAGTAGTTTAAGAAGGGATGGTTCAAACCTTGAGGGGGGCTTAATTAGATTTAATTTAAAAATTTTCACACAATTACATGATTTTGTAACTGAAGTTTTATAATTACAATTGCGTGTAATTGCAATTATTTTCCATTACAATTATATCTAATTGTTATTATATCTACATTTCGATTTCAACTGCCGTATTCATAAAAAATTAATACTTAACAAGTATTTTAAATCTATTTTAAGGAAATTTTGTATGGAAATTTATGCCCCTATTGCGGTTCTCCACTCAACTCAGTTTGGTCGTGTTGGAGTCAACTCAACTTATGGACAACCAAACTCTTTTTAGTTGAGTTTGCTATAAAGTTGCCAACTTAAAATGTCGATTTGCCAACTTTAAATATAAAGTTTTTTAAACTAAAAATAACCACAATACTAATTATTGTTAACAGCTAAGGCACGAGCTCTATGTGTACATTTGTCCTTCAAGTTGTGCTGAATAAGGTCAACAGAAAAGAGAAAGACAAAATGAAAAAACAAAAAATGTACTTGGACTTCATGGAAAATTCTTGACAAAAGTACGAAAAAACAGAAGTAAGGAAAAAACATGTAAAATCAATTAAAATGGATAATCATTCAGGAAAGCAAATTTCGATCTACCAAATGTTAAAATACAATTTGGTTTAAGGATTGATGTTTGACTATTGACGTCAGCAGTCGTCGATGGCTGCGAGTGTAAGACGGCAAATCCATCTGAGGAGATCGAGTGGTTGCGATCGAAACATGTCATGGTAACCTGCCGGCCGGGGTTCGAGCCCCAGCCACGTCAAGAATGAAAGATTATCAATAACAATTTTAATTAATTTTCATGTTGTAAAATTCCTTTCTTCATAAAAATAATTTAATGAAAAATTAAATTTCATGAACTAATTAAAAATATTAAAAATTTGGATTAAAAACCATAAATAGTTCAACAAAATAACCACAATACTTATTACTAAAAGTATTTTTAATTGTTGTGTTGAATAAAAAGTATTAATAACTGATATTAGTGTCGATTTTTTTTATGATGATGAAAAGGAAAACTCTTGTATAGATGTGCTACGTACAGTAAGACAAACTCGTAATAATTCCAACCCTCTTGAACTTCCCAGTGCCAAGTAAGAACTTATAATAAGTAACGAACTTTCTTGTGCCTGATGAGTTCTTCTTCTGGTTGGGCCAGCCATTGGCCAATCTGCTGGTTGTTTTATTGGTTCAACTGACTCAGTAAAATTGTCACTTGATGGTGGAATATTTTCAACACCAAATACTAGGCTGGACTTGCAATACAAGAGCAAGTTTTTCTTTATACTTGCCTTGTAGTGTATTCAAACGTGTGCCAAGAATATTATAATTAGATTAAGAAGATTATAAGTGTTTAAAAGAAGTTCTTGTCGTGGTCCCAAACTATTTAACTCCACTATAAACTCTTCGCATAACTCCTTACATGAATTTTTCATCATGCCAAACGTTCGTGTTTTCCGCGAACAATTCCTAAGTTTCCCTAAATAAGCTGGACGAGCCGCTTAAATTGAACCTTCGTTTCAAACTAATAAAATTTAAAAAAAAACCCGAAAAAGTTATTACAAAAATTTATACATACGATTTTTCCATATTGTTTTCGATTTTCACCGAATTTCAAAAAAATAAACTTTAACTGCCAATAACACAACTACTTTTTAGCAGTTGTGTGTATTTAACATTTTTGTCGACCAAACTTTTACAAAGTTGAAAACGGCAATACCACGAAAAAAACAGATACTCAACTGAATAGCCAACTGCCAGTTGAGTTGAGAATGGCAATGTGAAATTATCAAAGACAACCAAACTGTTACAAAAGTGGAGAACCGCAATAGGGGCATTAAGGCTCAGTTAGCCGGGAGTAACAGTAACGTTGAAAATCAGCTGATTCATTTTGTTGTATGTAAAGCAATTAAACCGATTATAGTTAGCAGTAAGATGTTACATTGGTCTTACTTTTTTACGGTGAGGTTACTGTTACTACTACTCCCGGCTAACTGAGCCTTTAGTCTTAAATTACGTTTTAAATCTTAATTTTTTTATAAATACGTCATTAATTATTAAAAAAGCAAAACTTAGTAAATTTAAAGATCTGTGAAGGATTAACATATCGACCCCTAACCGCGAAAATAACGTAAGCGCCAAAAATCAACTTTTACATTAGAGAGCTTTTTTATTTTATTTCATATAAATTTTGTATGAAATTTGTCGCTTACAATAAAATTGTTCTTGCTATAAAATCGTAACGGTACGTTAGGAGATGATGCAAGTGTTGCCAATAAAGTCATTTATTAAAAAAAACGAAAATTGAAAATCATGTCGTCGCTTACGTTATTTTCGCGGTTAGGGCCCGATATAAATGAACGAATAAATAAAAATACTTACTGATAGGATCCGTGTGTATTCAGGCAAGAACCACCATGTTTACATGGATTATTATTGCATTCTTCTACGTCGTCTATACAAGTATTGCCTTTAAATCCAGTCGGGCATATGCATTTATAATTGGTACCGCCCGATACAGAGGTACATGTGCCACCATTTCGACAAGGAGATGTTGCGCAAATATTTTTAGTTTCACAATGTTTTCCTAAAAAAGAAAAGTTAATATCAAAATAATTTTGTTTAAACCAGCTTTTAAATTGATAATTTTCAAATCGAAGCTACCCTTACAAAACATGTTTTAATTCTCTTTAAACATTGCCATAAATGTCATATTTGGTCGAAATTCCATCTTATTACAAGAACGGATCAATTTGTCCTTGAATTTATGAACATGACGAAAAGGTTCATGTCTTAACTAAATTTGCCAAACATTAGTAAGGTACACCTTCCACATATTGTAGTAAAGGGTTGTCCAATCATAATCCACCATGTGAATAGTGAGTTTGTTTGCCCAACTTAATTTGACATTTTTTTTTTCAGTGGTTAACGAATTCAACCATGGAGAGGTACACAATTGGGCAGCAAGAATGGGTGTTCAAATCAAAATACATTTCGTGCACTTCGTGATTTTTTTTTTTTTTTTTTTTGTCAGCATAACCGATCAAACAATGCGTAAATTTCGCAAACCGGGTCTGTAGGAAACGTGAAAACACCTGTACATAGTCGCCCAGTTCGTTCTGGGCTGGCGGATACAATGAGGTCGGCTATCGAGAGAAGATAACGGACTTCTGGATGGTGCCACTTGCCACACAGCCAACGAAACAATGGCTCTTTTGCGCGAGAAATTGAATGACCGTGTTATCTTACGTCGTGGCGATGTAAATTGGCCGCCACGATCGTGTGATTTGATACCGTTGGACTTCTTTCTATGGGGATATTTAAAAGAGATAAAGTGTGCCAAGAACAATTCAAGAGCTAAAGGATTAGCTTATTCGGCACATTAATGACATTGGTCCTCAGCTATGTCTCAGGGTCATTGAAATCATCAAAAAGAGGTATGCCATCAAAGCCGAGGCGTGCATTCAACCATTATTTTGTTTTAAACATAATTGTCATAGATACTTCTATAATCACAAAAAATGTTAAGATAATTCACTAAAAACTTTTTGTTTTATTTACAATTAGCATCGTGCGTTTTGGTTGGACCACAATTTAAAACAGGCCAGTGTCTTTGGCGGGAATTTGTTTAAGCCCCCCACCCCCCTAATACACTTCCTTCTTTTAACACTGTTTTAACCGTACAGTTTTACCCGGTTTAAGCTGCACTTATGGGCAAAAACTGTTCTTATTGCACGCGTAAAAAAATATCACTTTCAGCTTGATTTTAACCGTCAATTTGTAAACATGTTCGATTAAAACGCGATTAAAAAATGGATGGTTTTTGTTTGTGTCGAGTTCAAGATTACATCATAAGGCCAGCTGATTATTTTTTTATGCATTCAAAGTGCACTAGATGTTCACATTTGAGTAGCTCTTTTGTTTCTCTTGTTTTACCGCGATGCCACCACGTTGAATAAATAAAACTTAAGTGTGTGGGTATGGTCATAGTTCATGTTTTACCCGAAATGGTAAATGGGGGAGGGGGGGGGGGGGATCTTAAGAGAACAAATATTTTAAATGTTGTCTTATTAATGTGAAGTTTTAACATCATTGAGTGCCACATCGTACGTTTCCGTACGACAGTGATTTTTTTACTTAGTTTATTTAGAGCCTGTCGTTCATTAATAGACGACATTGAGTGAAATTTGTTGTGATTTTTAAATAATGAACTCTTTACTGAACATTTTGCAAAAGCATTCATGGGTCTAGGATGATTTTTTGAGGTTTTATAAAGTAAAAAATTTATAAAATGTAAATAACACAAAAACTGCTTGCCCTCCTGGGAAGGTTTTCGTCAAAACCGTTTGGCACTCAATGTGTTAATGCAGTTTTCACCTTCAAGAGTTTTTCCTTTGTTACTATAAACTATTTTCAATTATTTCGATTTATTCGAGATTCGACAACTTGTTCTTAGAAATTTTGCTTAAAACTATTGCACACTTTAAGTTTAAGGCAAAAAGTTACAAGTAAGCGTGGCAATTCCCATACAAAGACTTCATAGATTGCTGTATATCTGGATAACGGCAAGAGCCAAAGTTTCCAAATTAGGTACAAGCATATTGGCTATCAATACACAAAATTCGGACAAATTTGGGCGATATTGAACAAGTGGGCGTGGCGTCGTGGCTTCGTTTATTTCTGTATATATGGATAAGGCCAGAGCCAAAGTTTTAAAATAAGTAACAAGCATCTTGGCTATCAATTCACAACATCCGAAAAATGTGGGCGGGATTGGACAAGTGGGCGTGGCACTTTCAATACAATTATTTTTTTAAATTTTGTAAATCTGGAGAGCAGCAAGAGCTCTCCACAAGCTTCCGACAAAATGTAGGCGGGATTGGACAAAGCTGATTTATTTATATCGAAAGAAATGGTATTTATTTAACTTATATAAGATTCGGCATAGCCGAATATAGAACTCTTACTTATTTTTTATAATTAAAAATATCTTAAAAAGTATTTACTCACCTGTGTATCCATTAACACAAGCACACGTATAGTCCTCCAAAGTTTTCAGATTGCAGGTGCCACCATGATGACAAGGTGACGAATCACAGGCATTTGATACTTTAATTTCGCACAAAGACTCGGTAAAACCGAGTGGGCATATACAAGAAATGCCCAAACGATCATTCTTATACGAAACCTGGCAAGTGCCACCATTTTGACAACGACCCGGGCCGGTTAAACAGGGATTCGGATATTCACAATAGTCGCCAACAAATTTTGAACTGCAACTGTAAATTTAAAAAAAAAAAAGAAACATTGTAATAAAACAGAATTTTAAGACAAAATATTTATTGGCCTTTATTTAAAAAATGTGCAATAAAATGTTGATAAGCTTTCTACAAATTCATCCCCACGCATGAGTTTTTTTTAAACCATTTTTTAATCGAGTTTTCTCATACACAATACTTTTAATTTAATAATTGGCATTCTGTACAACACATTCCAAAAAAAAAAAAACAAAATAAGGCAATAAAAAAATAAATTAAATTAATAAAATAAGAAAAAAAAAAATTTTATATAAAAGAAATAACAGAGAACACATGTTGGTATGTTCAACAATATTGGTCCATTACAAAAATTATTTACAGGTGGCTGTGATTTAACGCGTAAAATTTTTATGAAAAAAAATATGTAGAAAGATTTTTTTATTATTTTGTTAAGTGACTACACTTTCATTAACAAAAAATATTGAAAAAATAAAATAATTTTCACTCCAAAAACTCGATTAAACAGTGTTGGCCTGTAAAAAAATTGCTGCAATGACTAATTTGAAAATCAAACTTACTTAATGGTCATTCAGTGAGTCAGTCGATGTATGGATGGATGGATCAGCTTTGCCAATAGCCATCAAAAAAAAAAAAAAAGGAAAAAAATTATTTTGAAATGAAGCAAAAAAATGGTAAAAATGTTGGTATGTATATGTGCGTTTATATACCTCTCCTGAGAAAACATCATCAACGCTAATTATAAAACGTTTTGGTATGATTTCCTCGGAACTAGCAACAAAACAGCTTCAAACCACTCACTTTACTGCTACGCACTTTATGTGCCACAAAATTCGTTTGCGTGCAATGTATGTATACGAAAATAAATCTGTGCCCACAAGTAGCTTGTTGCTGCAACAGTTTAGTGCAGTTGCAATCAAATGCAGAAACATCTAAAATAAATATTTTTACTCCTTTTAGAAATGAGTAACAGTAGCAAATCATCATCATCATCCACTCTTCGTCGTCGTCATCGAGGTCTTTTCAATGCTTGACTGTAGTAACATCGTACTTCATCAATACCACATGGATGCTAATGTAACGTGGGCTTATAGACAAGTTTTTTAAAGACAGCCAATATACGTTTGTATTTGTTAATATGTTGCATGCCATTCCTTCTTTAGTTATAGTTAGACGAGATCAGAAACACAAAATGCAATAACAAAACATGAATCTCAAAAAGATCCGCTGACAAAGTTTATAATGATAGATATTTTATTTATATGTATGTACATAGTAAATTTCATATTCATATGTATACATATATAAAGTATATAAACACTCATAACATTAGTTAAATAAAATAGTTATTTCATTAATTAGAATAACTTAAAAACGCCTAAAATCTGAGTATGTACACTGAAAAAACAGATCAAACCATCCGTACTTAAATCAAGCCGAAGCGGTGTACGGTAAGAAATTCCTTAATTCATGTCAGTTTATTCAAGTGCGAAATACTTAATTTATCTTCATTTAATTTCGAATTCGTACTTAAAACAAACCGAAAACAGGATTGACTTATTTAAAAGTGAGATAAACTTAATCTTCAACTGTGCTTGATTCAAGAATTTTTAAGACGGTTTAATCTCGAATCGTTGAAATAATCCGAAAGTGAGATTAGATTGATTCTTACCTAAACACTTAACCCACATAGCCAGAGAGAATATTATTACGCGTTACAAATGTTTAGTTCTTTTTTGTCCTATTCCGTCCTTTGTTTATATATGGGGTCTATGGTAGATTATGAACCGATCTTAACGAAATTTAACAGTATGATTTATTGTCCTTTTAGATTGTGACGTACCAAACTTTATCACAGTAGCATTATTTGTTACGGTTTTAGGCGTACTAAACTATTTTCCGAGAGTAGGCTTTATATGGAGCATATGGTAGATTTTAGTCCAATCTTCCTAAAATTTGATAGTTTGATTTCTAGCCATATAAAATGAATTCGTGTACAATTTTTTATCAATCCGTGCATTGATGGTGGTGGTTCCACATTTGGATTCATAACTCTTATCCTACTAAGGCCCGTATTCACAACTTACCGATAGCTAAAAGTAGACTTTAACCGGCCTTATAAAAAGTGTTCCAATGTTAAAACTTTACTTTAACCTTAAGGGAACGATTAAGTAAATAAAGGTTTATCCTACCTGGTAGGTAAAAGTAAAGTTGTAATAATGGAACACTTTTTATACGGCCGATAAAATCCTACCTTTAGCTATCGGTAAGTTGTGAAAACGGGCCTAAGCCGATTTGGGTAGATTTCAATTCGAAACTGCTTTGGATAACAAGAAGCAATTTTAAACCAACATTGTTCTTTTCTTTTTCGAAAGTCAAAGTGTTTTTAACAGACGGACAGACAGACGGACGTGGCAAAAAAGACTTAGCCCCGTTTTCACAACTTACCGATAGCTAAAGGTAAGATTTTATCGGTCGTATAACAAGTGTTCCATTATTACAACTTAACTATAACCTACCAGGTAGGATGCACATTCTTAATTTACTTTATCACTCACTTTAGGTTAAAGAACAGTTTTAATAATGGAACACTTTTTATAAGGTCTCTTAAAGTCTACTTTTAGCTATTGGTAAGTTGCGAAAACGGGCCTTAGAATTACTCAAGGAGTCAAAATATATATACTTTATGGGATCTGAGATGAATAGCAAAACATTTTTAAGATGAATGACAAACTTAGTATACCTTCATTCACAACTAGTGGTGGTGGGGGGCATAAAAATACATTTCTTATATCTTCTGTATACATAAAAATAAGTTGCATTGTGTTAGTAATTGATCTTCTATGAAATGAGAATAGGTCGTAGCGTATATTTTATATCGCTAGAGGGCGCAAAATTTTGCAATGGGGGTAAAAGCTCCCACTCCCCAATCTTCTAAGCTAATCAACCGGTTTTCTTAAAATTTGGCATGCAGACAATGTAACATCTGAAATAGAATAGGGAATAGGGTGTGCAATAGGGTAAGAGGGCTAAAAGCTCCCCCTCGCTATATCTTCGTAACTAATAAACCATTTTTTTTTTTTGTTTTTTTTTGAAATTTCGCAGCCAAATATCTGCATCTGGAAAGAACTATAACCTATAATTTGTTCTTAAAATTTGGCTAGCAGACACTGTTACATCTGAAAGAAATAAGTTATGTGGTAAAACAACGTTTGCCGGGCCAGCTAGTTGAATATAAAAATCACTTCTTTTTAACTAAGCTTAATTTCTGAGCGTTTTTTTATATACGCACTTTCAAAATAAAACAAGAAAAACTTTAACTAAGATCACATTTTAACAACTATAAACGTTTTTTCCATCTAATATGTGCACATGTATTAACCAACAGCCCCCACCTGTAGACCAGTTTTAATATTGTTGATTTTCTTTTACATTCAAAAGATAACTGTGTATGATCGCTACTTTAAAAGCTTCCAACCAATAGATTATGCGCTAGCGATCAGCAAAACAAAAATAACAGCAACAAAAACATTTTTAACATTTTAATGTTTCTATTTGTTTTAAACAGATTAAACTAACTACTCTCCATACATGCGAATTTATTGGCTGGCATACGCATTTTTCTTTTTTTCACCAATTCATTTTCACTTGCTTGCTTAGCCAGCCAGATACATAAATAACAGTCATTTAAACCTGGTTATTTTTAATTTATAAAGTTTTGCAAACTAGATCGATCAGTTAATAAAAATCTTAGTCATAGACGACTTGTACACACCAAAACGTTTTTCATAAAGATTTTAATCGCTTTATTTAAACATGAATAATTCCCATAACTCATTTCACTGTATTCAAAGAATTAAACCACATTTTAAGATGGTGTGGCTGTGTAACTGTGAAGGGGTGCAAAAAAAAGGAGATGCGTGGTTTTCAAAAACCACAAAAACACAAAACTGAAATTGTAGTACATCTAAGACTCATTCTATGAGAAAATTCATACATATTTGACATGAGTGCAAGAAATCGTAAAATTTACAAATATTAGAAAATTATAATAATATTTCTTTTGTAGGAAGAAAACCACAACATGAGATCAAATAGTAGAAAAGAAATAACGACTTCGTGTGAATTTTTTCTTATCAAAACTAACTCTAATTGATGTTAGGAGTTTTAATTGTGGCTATTTATCCCTTGGGGAACTGTTCAATTAAACCTTAGTAAAATAACTATACAAAATATACTGCCAATATTTTATGGTTATGGCATTGCCAGATGTTAAATATAACGATAAAATACAGCTGGTACTACATTTTGTCAATAGAATACGTAATAAAACAAAACACTTTCCAGATACATATTTTAAATAGCACAGTCTATGCGGCACCTTAATATATTTATGTCTACTGCTCACGACTTTTTCCTAAAAACAAGGAGGTTTGATTTCAAATTGAAAGTGATTTGATATTAAACCTTTTCTAAAACGACAAACGCTTGATAATGATCTGAAAATCTCAACAAAAAGGGGAAATTATTTTCGAATTGATAAATGCATTTATTTTCAACTTGCTTTCAAACGTTGTGATGAGATAAACCCACTGTTGTTTATTGTTGATGTATTTTGTTCAAGCTTTGATATTGTTACAAGTAGAACTGTTGCTATAATTCTTATACGTTTAACAGTTTTATTTGGTTTAATATCTTTAGTTTGTCTAAAATCTTTATGGATGAAGTTTCCTGATGATCTGGCCTAAGCAACCAGTGAAATGCATAGGAATAGCTTATCCCATCAACAATAAATTTCAAGTGTTTTTGTCAAGAATAAAAACTGGGAATTAAGCACGAATAGCAAAATCTTTTGAAATTAAGTTTTTCTCAAATGTTTTTCAGATGTGGATTTTAATACAATGTGGAACATAAATAAAAATAATTTATTTTTTTTAAATTTAAATTTATTATTTATTTAAATAAATTGAGAGATAAACATTCGGTACCATGGCTTAAGGTTGAAATAGTGTTTTTTCCGTCCTAATTCTCGGAAAGACAAAATACTTGGCTCTTTTTTGTTTTGAGGATTGCCATTTCGTAGCACTGCGATCGGACAACAAACTTGTATTTTCTTCACTTTCCCGTTTTATTTTTATTCCCATTCTTTTTTTTACTCACAAATAATTTACTTTTTTTTTACAAGAAATCAAGGTTTTTAAAGGCGAATTAACTTCACGTCATTGTAGCTTTTCTTTAATTGTGTATCATATTTAACTTTAATCGCCTTTTTTTAGTGTTTACAATAATTTTCGTTTTAGTGCTGCCAAGTTTTTATTTATTTATTTGAGAATAACGTTTGATAACAATTTGACATCAAATTGATAAAACTTTGTATACCAAATGTTTATATTCAAACTATTAATAATTTGAATTAAAAATGTTAAAATCAAACAATTGAAAAAGGTTTGAAAACTGTGTCAAATGATAAATTCATTTCATATCAAAGGTTTGACTTCGTGTTTGTTGGGTTATGACGTACGTATGTGGCAGTGTCTGCGAATGTGATTACTTTCACGTGCTATTAAAGGCTAGTTTTCACAATCTCACAAGTCTTACGTATTCCATAATACATTGTGAGATAAAAATCTAATGAGTTTTGTTGCGACTGTCAAAAAATCTAATTTCACACGACAGTTTGTGTTCACACCATCACACAAAGTATAAACACTCACATTTGAAATAAAACGATCAAGTCGTATGGGATGTCAAACATTTTTCATAATATTTGTCATTTTCACACTATCAGACTTTGTCATATTTCTTGAGTTTTTGACATGTATTAATGCAAAGTATAATAGTGTAAACTAGCCTTAAGTAACCGCTAAATCAAGAAGTTTTTTTTATGCACGTGTCATTACGTTACTCCAACTATAGTCCACTGCCATTTCTTTCACTTCTTCATTTGTTTTGGGCCAAAAAACAACTGTTGCTTTAACTTCTAATTCATTTAATTTAAACAGTCGCAGTCAAACCTTCTCAAAAGGCGAAAAGTTGTACACAAATTTTCGTTTTTTGTTCGGCAGTTTTATATGAGTCGAGGAAGTATTTGTCTCTCTGTCTGTGTTCATACGGCTCATGTCTTATTGACAAGATTCTTCCTTTTTCTTCTTTGAACATAAATTGGCGTTCAAATGAATCATGTCATGTTGACGACCTGTTTTTTATTTTGTTTTATTTGATATTGAAAACAAAAACAAAATTAAACAACGAATGAAAAAGCAAAACGTAAGACCAGTGTCCGACCGAAGGCACTTTTTGAGAACCCGAACTTTTTGTTAATAAATCTGAACAATTGTACTTTTTTTAATGTATTTATTTAAAACAAAATAACATTTCGGGAAATTTTGAAGGATGCAACATGAAAAGATAAATTGCACTTTATAGTATTCAAAACTATTTTATAGTTTAAAAATTATTAGTAATTGCTTTTTTTTAAGACAAAAAATAAAAAATAAATTTCAAATTTAATGCAGTATACATTAGGGCTATAACTTTTTCACACTTTTTGCGAAAGTAAAAAACGGCATAGTATAGTCGTGTAGAACATTAAAAGTTATTAATAAAAAATAAGATAATTTTTTCGGATTGTTAAAGGTGCTATCATACGGGATGTATTTTACATATGTACTGTCAAATTTTCCATCTGTAAAAGTTGTACACATCGTGTGATACATATGAAACTTTGCATGTGTAAAATACATGTGGAAATACATATGTAAATTTTTCGATTAGAATACGCTCTATTTTCCTGTGGCAAACATAAACAAAAAAGCTTGTTTGTTTTGAAACGTAAACAAAAGTCAGATTTTGTTTACATTTATAGGTTATGTCATAAGGAAAAACATAAGCAGGTATGATAGCAAAAATTATGAATCGTATGTAAAATGGAAATTTTGACATACATACGGAATTACATATGGAAAAGAAAAGTGACAGTACATATGTAAAATACATCCCGTCTGATAGCACCTTTAGAAAGTTCACGCAGGGATCAGGTTGAAGTTTGAAAAAAACCATTTTTATCTCACGGAAATTTTAAAAAATATACACCTGATGTTTGTATATATTCCTAAAATGCTATTTTGAAATTTTACCACTGCTTTAGATTTAAAAATTTTCCTACGGTTCAAAATTTCTTAGAAGGTTTTAGAAATTTGTATTTGTATTTTCTCAAAGTGGCGTTTAATATTGGCGGTAGTTATTTGCTTGGTAATGAACTCCCCATTGACATTTGTTTGGCGCAACATTTGCATTGAGCGCTTGCTCAATTTTTTTCAAAAAAAAAAACTCCAAAATGTATTGGATGACATTTTTATCCGGAAATATGTATACTATAAAGTTTGGTTTGTGGTTCACCCAAAACTATAGATTATCTTACCATTCGCAGAATATAAATAGAGAGTATTTTTTTGGCAAATAAAATTAAACCGTTTTTTTTTTTTGTTGTATTTTTTGCCGTCTGTATTTTTTCGAACTAATTATCATAGAGAAAAATAGTTGTATTGATTTCGTATTATTTTCAAAAACAATGATGCCAAATTATAATTTGAAATTATAATTAATATGTTATTTCATAAAAAAGTTCGATGTTCGGTAAAGTTCGGTAAAAATTTGACCGAGCTTTGACCGAACATCATTTTTTGCCGAACTCCGTAACTGAACCCGAACGTTCGGTCGGACACTAGTAAAGACTGTACATGCATCTGTGCACCCAGAGAAAAAACATGTTTAAATATGGTCACCTCCAACCAAACTATTTTAAAGGATCAGTGATAACCATATTATGGTTAAACGAGGCCTCCATCAAGAAGCCCCAACCATATTATTGTTGCCTCCAAACATGCTATGATCAATAATAACTAAAGTTTGTTAAACACTTACAATAGCATGGTTGGTTTTCAACCATAGTATGTTGCTCTTGGAAAAGGGGAAAATAATATTGTAAATTTCAAAAGAAATTATTATCATATTTAACCATAACATTTTTAGAGGCAACCATAATATGGTTGTGGGTTCTTATTGGAGGACTAATTTAACCATAATATGGTTGTGGCTGACAATTATATGGTTGTATTAACCAAAATATGTTTAAAATTTTCTTTTAAAATAGTGTGATTGGAGGTGACCATATTTAAACATGTTTTTTCTCTACCTGTGTACTCGTTTCTTTTCCCCTCGTCCCTCTCGCCTATACAGTAGCAATCTTGTCAATAAGACATGAGCCGTATGAACACAGACTTTGTGTGTGGTTATCATATAACTTTTCTAAAGGTGGTCTTGATATAACTCAGCAAGAATCTTCAATTTCTTATTCAGGTAATTTTCTGAAATTTAATTGTCCTGAAAAGGTCCTGGAATAACTCAGCAACGGAGTACAAACTGGTGTAGCATAACTTGCTACCTTTGTACCTACCGAATATGCTATTTATTAGCAATCGTTTTGAGAACTTTGTTTGTAGGTCTAATGACTAATAAACAGGGAAACCAGAAATATGCAATTGCATGTTTTTCCTTGTGCGACTAATGAAGGCAGAAACAATATATTTATCCGTTTTACAGCTTTTTATGAATTGTTGCATCGATTTGTTAGTGCTGCAAAGCAGGTTGTCATTAAGAATAAATGTTATGCCATTTGTATCTAGACCAATCTTTTAGTAGTCCGATTGACTCAGAATCACTTTTTAAAGTGATCTAACGATGCCCATCCATCCGCCCGGCTTGTTGTCTGTCCATGTTAGCCTTGTGCGCAGAGTAAAAACTCCAATTTTGTAGATAATTTGATCAAATATGGACGAAGTCTATGCAAATGGTGAGAATCGGTCTATAATTTCACATCCAAATTAGACTCTTTGTGTCCGCAAGCTATGTAATTAGGATGGTATTTAAATTAAATTCGTGCCAAAAATATTTTTCTTCAAATTAAATTATTTTCGAATCGGTTCACATTTGCTCAAAGCTCCTGTTCTTATCTAGCTTTAAATATTTTATATTTTGTTATTAAATTGTTGATTATTGTGTCTTCAATTTTTAGGGCATATTTTTAACATTTTTCAGGCCATATTTTCCAATTTTTACTGCATATTTAATGCGCATAAAACGTATTTTTTAGTGCATATTTCTGGTTTCCCTGATAATAAACCACTGATGGTTTAAACGCTGGTTTAGTTGACCAAAAGTTGAATTTATATGTAGTTTAAACTCAACAACAATGTTACCACCAGAAAAATTCAAAATTACACTTGAGATGAAGCAAAATTACCCGATTTAAATAAAATTACACCTGATAAACAATTGCAGTTTTATTTAATAAAAAGACATTTACAAAGTAGCTAAAACACAACAAACTCATTGAAAGAAGATCAATATTAGTCAAACTGTTAAGATTCTTATTGTAATTTTAAATAAATTCACAAAATTAACATTAAAGACTTAAAAAAACAATTTATCAAACATAAAATAAAACTCCTAAAATAATGAGTTTAACTTCCACATTTGGTTGTATATATCTATAAATATGCTCATTGCAAGTCCTTTATAATACGTGTTTTTTTTTAGCCCCATAGACCATACGAAAGGTTAGCTGTCAAATGAACTGTCATACTGCTTTCCCTTTTTGCTCAGGCACATCATCATGAATAGATTTATGCTTGAACAACGACATCAAATTATCCAAATTTATTTCGAAATTCAGCCATCGATTTTCGGAACTTATAGGCGAGTTCGTGATTAAACTGGCGCAACTTATTTTTTCACAAATGATAGCAATGTGTTGACTTAGAGTAAATAAACTGTCAATAAGACTTCAGGGCATTCATCATTTTATTCGTGACATGCAGCCAGCAATGCTCGAAGAAGAGAAACAAAATTGGACAACTGCAATGCGTTTCGTCAAGGACAAGCGCGGTGCCTAATTGTTTGAAATCAGTTTCAAATGGTGATGTCGTGTATCAATCTGCGATCAAAACTATTTTTTTTTTTTTTGTGTTGTCTACCATTTTAAGTTTCATGGTCTTACAAAATACCCTTTATCCCTTATTTAGTAAACAAAATGCCTACAGGGTTTAATACAACTGTCCCTTTCGTAATTCATTTTTAAATCTTTGAAGAGCGTTAAACTTTCTTCAAACTAAAGCACTAAAAAGTTGCAAGATAGAAATAAAATTAATTATGTGTTGCAATCAGTGTTGCCAGCGAAATTTCGCGAAAGACACATTTTAGTTTCCAAAAAGATACATTTTTTTTCCAAAAAGATACATTTTGAAAAAAATTTTAAAATCCATTTTTAACGTAAAATTTGTTTACATAACATTTTTATTTCATATTTAATGAATTCTTTTTCATCAATAAATTAAACAAATAGTCATAAATATTAGGTATGTAATTTTAAAAAATACAGTAAGCAAACTTTAAAAATTATTATATGTAACTATCTTTGGATGTTATCAAAACAAATTCACTAATATATATAATATACGAGTTTAGGCGTTTATACTAGGGCGATTATATAAAAAAATTCATATGTATAAATTTCCTGAAAATAAAAAAGATGTTCATATTTCCTCAGAACCACTTCGCACTACTAGTAATCATCGATTTAGGTGGATCGTATGTTGAAACATCATTAATGTTCTCTTTCACCATAATTAAAGCTGCTATTGTATTAGTATTTAGTCGGTTACGATGATCAGTCTTAATAAGTTTTAGTGGGCTAAAAATTCTGTCCACACATGCATTCGAAAATGGAAGTACAAATGTTAAACCAACTACTTTTTTCAAATTTTTAAATAACGGCTCATTAACAACATTTTTTTTTAATTAAAATTTAATATTTTATTTCTGTACATTTTACGTAAAGATTCAAAAGATACGAAAAATTTCAGGATTATACATGGTACATGAAGTTATCAAAAGATACGAAAAATGTATCTTTCGTATCCTAACGGCAACACTGGTTGCAATATTGTAAACATATCTTTCTCCATGGTTGTTTTTAGTTTGAATAACTTTTTTCTATAAACTTGAGGTACTTAATCACTATGATAGGCAACTTTATCCAAATCTAAAGGTTCATCTTGCGACATTCATTACGAAACTTTTGAAAATATATTTTTAATGATTGAAGTCTTTTCTTAAAAAGAAACCGAGACATTGGTTCAGAAGACTGTGCATTTTTAAGCAACAGTATTTAAAAAGAAATAAATGTCATCACTGAAATCGAATCTGGATTTTATTTGGGTATCGTAAGTAAGAATTTCAAATTACACCTGAATTACACCTAAAAGCAAATACCCTCGCTCTACCCACAACAGTAAAAATTATACCAAATTCGGGTAATTACCCACAAAGTGGCAACACCGCTCAACAGCTATAAATCAGTGTCCCATGTTTTATATGTTGTTAAAAATAACATGTGGCAGCACTACGATAAATCTTATCAATTTCATATCGTCTGTATTGGTAGTTTAAACGCCCAATTTTATCCGTTTAAAGATATGTTTGTTGATTTATATATTTGTTGGTTTAAACACATTTTTTTCATATTATTAATACAACTCTTTCAATTGAACTCATTTACCAATCTACAGATTTTGAAGCTGTTGAGCTGGCAACGCTGATTTGCTCGTTGCTTCGTATTGCAAGAATGTTTTTAATAATTAAATAATAACTGTTAACTATTATTAAGCGATTTTATATCGTAAATTTCTAAAATTATGTTTAATATTTTTTGTCAATTATGTTAAAAATTTTACCTTTCGTTGTCTTAAACTTTGTGTGTATCTTCTCATTATTCCAGCTTTTTAGATGATTCATCTCTTTAAATCACAATGTTTATAGGATCATAAAATTGCACACAAAATATACAATATAAAACTGTATTTTATGGAAAAAGAAGAAGAAGAAGAGATAAAAGAACAACAACATAAAAAACCAAACTAATGTAGATGGTCTTCTGTAAAATGAAAGAAATTCATGTGTGCATGTGAAGTTGTCATTCTACCTTCTGGAACTACATACTACCAAAGCAATCAAAGTAGTAGTATCGAACTTGTTTTATTTTCTTTAGGTTTCAATATACCTACAATACTTTTTTCCAGTTGTAGGCTAATTGAAATTCCACATACATAAAATACTACTCGTAGTAACAACTGTGGTATACAATATAAAACTTAATACAAAAGATTTGTTGATGTTTATTTTTTTTTTTTTTTTTTTTCTTATTTTTTTGTGATATGAAATCGCTGGTACATGTTCACTTTTTTTCGTTTAAACTTTTCTGGTGATTATGATACATTTGTAGCGATAACCGTGTAAATCCAAGACGAGCTTACAATGTTTTTGCTTTAAACTTTTCTCTTTTTCAGGGGGGGAGTTTTTATCAGATCCTTGCTTTTAACATAAAAAAAAAAATGTTGAAAAAAATTTTGAGATTTCTTTTCGAAATTTACCGAAGATTTCAGTATGCAAAATTATTTTTGGTTAAATTTATTTGTTTTTTTTTTATAAACTTTAAACTATTAGGGGATTTAACTAGATATTGAAGTTTAACTTACAGTTAACTCTTTTTTGATTTAAGTACATGATATATTGCTTTTTTAATGTTTGCTTTATAAGGGGTTTTTTTATAATTAATCAACAACCTAAATCTGGAAAATGTTTATGTAGCAGAAGGATGACAAAAATTAAATTTAAATAACTTTTTTTCAAATTAAACTTAATGGCAAAATCTCAATTAAAAAACATCAAGAGTTAGATTTTTTTGTAATAAAAGTTTTTTTACTTGCAACTGATTTTTTATTATTTATTAAGGTTAAACTTTAACAATTATGTTTGGATATAGTATAAGTTATAGAACCTGGCAACACTGTTAACATTAATGATGTAGCTGTTAGCAAACAAACAAGTAAAAGTGCTATATTGGGATATGCCGAATCTTTTTTGTAACCCTTCACAAAAGTGTTAAAAATCGTACTTAAACCTTTAACTGGGGAGTACTCTTACATGGAGGCCAGGTGAAATAATGGACCAATTTATCACATTTTCACTTTTAAATATTTCTTGTGTATACAATCTGAACTAAATTACGCTTTAATATGCAGCTTGAAAAATGTATATGAATCGTTTTTAGTACCAGTATTCTACTAAGTATATTGTATGTGAAAGTTAATAAATAAAAAATAAAAAGATTTCAAAACGTAAATTTTGTGGGTAAAAGTATGAGGCAGACGTGGTTATTTGCGCATATCTTAGCCATCTTTGGATCGACCTCGCAGAGTTTCAATAACAAAATATTCCGGACATTATGTGAAATAAATGTAGAAAACACCTACATCCCATCATATTTGATTTGAGTTCTTCGTAAAACCCATTTCAACATACACACAGTAAGACAAACTGATGGACGGAGAGACAGACATTGTTAAATCAATATTGTAGAAAATTCAAACAGAATTATAAAGGTTATACAAAATTAATTAGTATTGTGGTAATTTTGTTGAACTATTATTAAAAATGGATAATCATTAAAGAAAAATTAAATTTCGATCTACCAAAGATTAAAATACAATTTGGTTTAAGGATTGATGTTTGACTATTCCCGTCAAATCCCTCTGAGGAGATCGGGTGGTAGCGATCGAAATATGTCAGGGTAACCAGCCGCCTGGGTTCGAATCTCAGTTCAGTCAAGAATGAATGAGTATCAATAACAATTTTAATTCATATTCATGTTATAAAATTCCTTTCTTCATAAAAATAATAAAAATTAAATTTGATGATTAAAAATATTGAAAACAACTTCATATATTTATTGAAAATTTGGATTTAAAAAGTTATAAAATATTACTATTTCTTAAATAGTTGTACCCACACCACAACAGTGGAGAGGGTACTTATTATGCGTTTGAGCTGGTATTTGTAACACCACAAAATATTGTTCCCAGACCCACACTGATCGACTTAGAAGAACTTACTATGCCCATCCGTCCGGCTTTGACGAACAGGTCACAAGAACCAAGCCTATTGAAAATAGTAAAAATCGGTCTATAATTTCACATAGCCCCCTACAAGCTTCTTTCCGGAATAGAGCCTTCATGCCCATAAACCATCTTATTCAGCCGAATCACGAAAATTCTCAAGTAATTTGTTTCTCACGAAAAATACTTTTCTCAAGAAGGAAATCCTCCAATTTTGTGCAACCTTTTGCCGTATTTCCTTTTTTGATTGATCAATTATGTACTTTGAAGATTGACAACAAAATTGACAAATTCCACTCAGTAATAAAAGTATTTGAAGGTCCCATGTAGATAAGCTCGTTTTCAGCATCCCTTCAAAAACCCTACTTATAGTTTTTTTTTATAAGCTCCATTCTGTTTAGCGAGGGAATTTTTGCGGTAGACAGTGAGAAATAAGGCGAATTTTTTTATTTGTAATACGAGGAATTTCCCACGAAATTTTTATTCGTTATTGGGCCGATAATGTTGGTATTTAGATTAAATTTGCTTTAAACTTGTTTTTATTGAAATCGGTTAAAATTTGACCATAGCTCCTTTATAAGAACTACTTTCACAAATAGATTTTTAATGCCATAGCTTCCTTGAAAATGTTCGTATTGACATAAATATTAGCTTTCCCTACTTTTCCAACAATTTAAACTTCATTCAATAACACACATATTGGTCTTCAATTAACATGTCATGACAAATTGTTATGCCGGTAAGTTCAATATTAAGCATTGGTCAAAAAAACCCCTTCCTAAAATCACTAAGGCCCAAATTTACAGTCATTAGTTAATTATAAGTAAACTAAAATGATAACTATTGGTTAACTAACATTTCATATTTACAAAATATTGGTTTACTTAAAATGTTCATCAGATCAATGATGGTACACAGAAAGAAAAACACTCGGGATAAATCAAGTTTTTAATGATTACTTTAAGTACGAGTCGTTCTCAAAAATTCAAGTACGAATAACACTAAAACGTACTCAAAACAATCTTTAATGGGATTTCTTTCGAAAAGCAATCCCGGAATTTCTTGAAATAAGTATAAAATACTTAAATCAAGTAAAAAAAAACATTAAACTTTTCGTTGTGTTTAACCCTCCGTCTTAGCACGTTTTGATTTTCTATACACACCTGTAGTGCGATTCTGTAATGAATTTTAACAATAGTTGTCGTTGTTAAAAAAATTAACAAGCAAATTAACCATTTTGCTATTCTGTAACATTTTAAACAGCACTTGTTATAGTTAAGTCAGCTGCTTGTGTTAAGTAAACGACAACTTTTTTAGTGTTGTTTATTTATTGTTAAATGTTGAAAAAATAAAAAATATTTAGCAATTAAATAATTTGTAATTAATTTAATAGTAAAATTTTTGGCTTATCTTCTTAAAAAAACAAAAAACTAAAAAAAAGTTCCGTTTAGTTTTAATAATTTTATTTGTTTTTTCCTCTTTGTGTTTTTCGTTATTTTGCCATTTTTTTGACAGTGCTGCCACTTGACGTTAATTTTTATCTATGTTGTTAACAACAATTTACAGAATCACATAATCGTTAGTGCAAACAACAAAACATGTTGACAATTATAAGCGCGCGTCTTGTGTTCAGCGACGAAGCTCATTTTTGGCTCAATGGGTACGTTAATAAGCAGAATTGTCGATTTTGGAGTGAAGATCAGCCAGAAGCATTGCAAGAGCTACCAATGCATCCAGAAAAAGTCACAGTTTGGTGCGGTTTATGGGCTGGTGGCATCATTGGACCGTACTTCTTCAAAGATGATGCAAAGCGTAACGTAACTGTGAATGGTGAGCGCTACCGTGAGATGATATCCAACTTTTTTTTGCCCAAAATGCAAGAGCTTGACTTGCATGACATGTGGTTTCAACAAGACGGTGCCACATGCCACACAGTTCGCTTAACAATGGACTTATTGAGAGGCGAGTTCGGTGAACATTTTATTTCACGTTCGGGACCGGTCAATTGGCCGCCTAGATTTTGCGATTTAACGCCTTTAGACTATTTTTTGTGGGGCTATGTTAAAGCTCATGTCTATACACACATGCCGCTTCAATTGACGCATTGGAAGATAACATTAAAGCATTTATTCATGAGATACCGGCCGAAATGTTGGAAAGAGTATGCCAAAATTGGACTAAGCTGATGGACAATTTGAGGCGCAGTCACGGTCAATATTTGCCTGAAATAATCTTCAAACATTAAATTATATTGATCGTACTATCAAATAAAGATTTCATGCATTTTTCTGAATTTTATGTGTTTTTTGTAAATTTTCCTATAGCTCTTAAAAAATCACCCATTATTTATAAATTTTTCTTTAAAAATTGTTTTGTTGGAGGTGACAATATTATTTTTATTTTTTATTATTTAAAAATGGCGATTTTAAAGTAAAGTTTTAAAAGATTTTAAAAATCTTATACAGCCTCATTAAAATTTACCTCCTTTTTGCAAATATGTTAGTTAAAGTCATTAAATCTTTGAAAAATATTGAAAATGTATCTATCAAATTGTTTATGTTATTTGAGTTTTATGTATGTTGGTAGCTGATCAAAATGGGTTAATTAGCATATCGGCTTAAAAACATTTTATGTTTATTACATAGTTTCTTTTTTTTAATATGTATATGTATTTTTACATAATTATTAAAACTCTTATGACCATTAATCATAATTATGTTTTTTTGCCGATAGAGATTAAAAATATAAAATTAAATTTTGGTAGTAATTTTCTTCGAAGACGTTTAAAATAATTACTAACATTTTAAAGTTCTTATTTTTCTTTAGCTTTGAAGTTTTTTAAACGATATTAAAAACACAAAAAAGAAATATTTTTTTATGTTGGCGATTTCTTATTTCTTAAATATTTAGCAAAACAATAAATTTTATTGTTTTCTGGACAATTGTTGAAATATTTTGTACAAATTTTTATGGACCACTTAGCGGTTTTTTGTTAATAAATAAGTGGCCGAAACTCCCAAAAAACAAGTATATAATTTAATTTACACAATAATTTTCAAAAAAAAAAATTATGTTAAGTTTTAAAAACAACATTTAAATAATAATTTTTTTTTAAAGTTTTTTTGTTATAAAAGAAAAAAAAACGAAAACAAGTTTTTAAACTGAGTTAAGTTCGTTAGTATATTAAAATAAGCACTAAAACCTTTTTTAAGTAGGTGTTTGAAAGAAAGTTTTAAGTTTTTTAAACTTAAAAAAAGGTTTCCTAATCAAACGGTTTTTCACAGGCAAAACATTAAAAGATTTCTTGATTAAACAAACTATATTTGCCTGACAAAACAAACTTAAAATTTCTTTAATTAACTTGTCGCTGCTGCATTTAACGGCTGCATTATTATTATCTCACTATGCTTTGATTTGACTTTGATTACAGTTGTGTTAACTTGTAATCCTTTTTTATTTTTTTTTTTTTTTGTTTTGTTTTTCTTTTGTATTTTCTTAAACAATTTTAATGATATTTCTGTTCTGTTCGAGGGTAATCAGCATTCAACAACTCTAGGAAAAAGCTAAACATACAAATAAAATACAGGCAAAAAAAAAGCGGAAATGGCAAAGCATCATCGTCATCATCATTGGCAATGCCATACAATAGCCAGCGTTAACAACAATTTAATACCCAGTTGTGCTGGGGTTCTCAACTATACGTGCGAAGAGAGAAAGATAAATAAATAAAACCATACGTTCTCACTAGCCAACAATTAGTGTTAAAATGACGTTTGTTTTTGTAGTCTGTTTTAGAAATTCTTTCTTTTTTTTTGTTGTACATATTTTGTATCTGAGTTTTATTTTGTTTTTAATATTCTCAAAATGATAATGCACCTTTACAACATTTTTAAAATAGTTTTTTTTTTTTTTTTCTTCTTCTTCTATAGAAATATGAACATACAAACATCCGTACACAACAATCATTAAGAGGAGGCAAATGGAAAAATAATCCTAAATTATCAACTGTTTAAACGTTTACAGTACACATACATATTCATATATACATACATACATACTTATAAGTATTTTGTTCTTAGTATTTTGTATTTTTCCATATTTTTCTTTTACCTGACTATTTTCTAATATGGCATTTCTATACGGTTAAAACGCAATTAAACCTGTAACAAATATAATTTTCAGGTGCGCATGCGCAACATCTGCCTGATATGAAAAATTAGAGGAAAAAAACATACACATTAAAACGAAATAACAAATGTGAAAACCGAATTGAAGAGAAAACTGTTTACATTAATTGATTAAACTAGTTAAAAATGTTAGAAATGTTAGTTCGAACGACATGTCAATTGAGAATGAAGTTCATTCCATGAACATTTGGCTTAAAGAGCCCATACACGACTACAGCATTCAAGCAAAAATCAAGAGATTGTTCCAGCCGTTTGACCGTGTATGGGCTTTTGGTGAGATTGTACGTTTCACTGTGCAATGTCAAATAGAGTTTAATATTTTGCTGATGGTACCAGTTTGTGACAGTGATACCGTTTGGTAACATTTAGTAAATTTTTTGTAACTTTTGAAGGCCCGACGTAACTTGTATATTTTTTTTGTAATATTTGGCCAAATTTTCGTAACTTTTGGTACATGGTACTTGACTCATTAATAAAGATAAGAGCTGTCTGTCTTTGAAAGCAGTTTGGAATTTTCAAACTCAATTAGTTTTTGCCTAAAGAAAAAAATTATCCAGGAGTTTTAGCTCAAATATGCTCTTAGAGCTAAAACTAGTACCGGATGAAATTTATATACATATTAAGAAAAAATTGTCAGTAATTTTATATTGAAGTTTTTAAACAAATATGGCGGCAATTTTTTAAATCATTGAAACACTAAATTCTATCGAAGCCTAATGTTTCAATAAAAAAGATTTAACTGATTTATAGAAAAGATTTTCTAATGCATATTACTTAATTCGGCCTTTTTAAAAATACTTATACAAATTTGGTACTTTTTAAAAATTCGAACGTTTAAGGGGTGAACTTTGTAACTATACTAGGACTTTTTTTACAAAGTATTTTTCTCTATTGTTTGGCTTAAATGTATTCAATGGGCTCCCACTACGGAAAATTAAATTTCTTTACTTTTGGTGGGAAGCCAAAGATGTCAGTTTGATTTGCCCTACAAGCCATCAGATTGGCATCAAGTGCCTATGTTCCACCTCCTCGTGGCTCCAGTTGGCTAAGGAACAGGGTTAAATAATATTATGAAACTATACTATTGTTCTCAGGAAGGATAGTAAAATACCTAGAGGATTGTATTCTACCTCTTTGTAAAATAGCGAATAATAAGATTAAAAGTCTGAGGACTGGGTTCAATTATTAAGAGGGATCCCCTTTTGGAGAAGACATGGTGCATGACCTACAATCAGGAATTTGGTCACGCCTGGGTTCCGCAAGCAGCCAATAGGTGGCCTAACAAAATACACGGTAACGTGCTTGGGGATGAATCCACCCTTGCATAACTGCCAATTGATTAGAGCAGGTGACAAATGAAAAAATATATATATGAATCTTTCCCCTATATAAATTAAATGAATTTGTGAATAATTAAATTAATCTATGCACTGGTGACAGTACGCTTATCATAGGGAAGCCGTTTGGAGGTATCAGAAGAAAAGTATTTCTTTCCTGCAGTAGAATCGTTGCCATGGAGTCTTTCGGGACTAAGAAACGGTAGTGGCTCGAGGGGCATGGCTGGATTGGGGCTGTCGTGTTGATATCTTCTTTCGGACATTGAAAATCTATGGGAGCACTGTGGCTGATGCATGCCACAAGGATGCCAAGAACATCTGAGTCTGGCGAGTGCACCAAAGCACCCTCAATTTGTTATTTTGGCGTCACGGGAATTATTGCAGCCCCCAGAAGTAACAACCTGGCATGACTGTATGGTGCGGACTCTGCTTGCAGGGTACACGTGGTGGTTGTTGGTAGTTTGATCTTAGGATCGTTGTTAACTCTCTTTTTTGAAACTGCTTGGATCACTCTTCGCAGTGGAGATCTAGATAGCTCCAACTCCTAAGCAAGGGGAGGTATTAAGATTCTTGGGCTTGTACCTAAATTGCAACCTATGTATGTGTGATTGAATGCTCCTACACACACAGGGGCACTTGGTAAATGTTAATAAATCACCAAGTGGGTTAGATCCACCTTGATATTGAGTTCTAAGAGAATCTGTAAGAGGGGCTTTTTGGTCCTTTTTTGTACTCTATAAATTTTTGTTAATATTGGACCCAGTAGCATTTAATTAAACATGCGATGTCCTGAGAGAATACGAATCTGTAAGAAGGGTTGTTTTTGGTACTTTTTTGCTCTTTAAGTGGTTATAAATAAATTTCCCTTAATTTAGGACCTAGAAACATCAAATTAAACATGTAAAGTCCTAAGTGAATGGGAATCTGTAAGAGGGATATTTTTAGCACTTTGTATTTCTCTAACTGGTACTTATTTAGAAAAGGGTTCAGGGCCGCTAAGCCACCTATATTTAGAAAATATACATTATCGTTTTAGAAGAGATCTATTAAAGCAATAGTTTTTGTAGTCAAAAGAAAAGGTAAGCCATTTTAACATGAGTACGCTGTTCACCTTCCATTCCGTCTCCAGTCTATCTCTCCGCTCGACCGTACCCTGGCCGAATACAAAAGCAACCAAAGAGGGCGTACGAAGAATTACTGCCACTCCAAAATATCTTACCAATTTTGAGGAAATTTTTATAAATAGGTCAGCGTAATTAAAACACACAAGGTTTATATGTTTTTGAAAGCTCGGAATATGAAGGAACAGATGGGCAATTTAAATTTTGATGAAATTAAAAACTTACGTAGATCAAACTACACACAAAAAACCACACAGGCTTTACATTTCTTTATAGCTAGTCAAACATGTATCGGGGCAAGCAACGCCGCAGGAACGGCTAGTTTTATATTAATCGCAAAAATATACTATTTATTCAACATTATTTGATAAAAAAAAACCAATAAAAAAATTATTAATTACACTGTGCTAGTTTAAAATACGGATAAGCCAGGCACCAGGCGTTTTAACCTATTTCGGGTGCTAACCGTTTTTTAGGTTAGCTCTAGGAGGTTGCACAACATAACTTGCGCGGAAACAAGATTACGCATCTGCGTTATTTTTGTGTGTGACGAAGAAATAGAATTTATGTATGTGCATCTGTGTGTGTCTTACAATTTTTAAAACAAACACTCATTTGCAGTCTATGATGACGTAGATGCGCAGTAGAAAACTTTTTTTGAACGGTTGAGTGCGCAATCTTGTTTTTTTTTTTTTTTTTTTTTTTTTGATTCATGATTCCCCATCGTTTTTGAGGTAATCAAAAACCTCATTTTGACATAGATACAAACGGATAGACAAATGACGGACGGACATAGTTTAATCAACTCGGCTACCCAAAACTTGAATATTCCCTTTCCACCTGCGGTAAAGAGTAAAAAAACAATACATATTTAAACATTAAGTTTTTGATTTAATTTGAAGAAATATTTAAAATTGTGATTATCCAATTCTTATTTGAAAATTTAAATTTAACTTTAAACTCATAAAATATCATGAATTAAAATCGGAATTACATTATTGCAGCTCAGACTTGTTTTTCTATTAGTTTTCTTAAAAATTTCTTAAAAGTTTCCTTTTGCCTTTACGTTTTTTATTTCCTTCATAAATTTCAAATTATTTACACCCATCCAACAGATGTTAATTTTTGAATTTATCTTACAAAAATAAAATACATTAATGCATACATATTTTGAAAATCAACCCCCTTTTCTATCAAAAACAAAATTCCCTAAGATAAAAAACCCAATATTCGTTTGTTTATAACATCCCTGTTTTGATTTTAACGATTTAATTTATTATAAGTCACCTTTTTTTAAACAATCATTTAATAAATAGTTTTTTTAAGAAAAAGAAATCACTTAAGAAAGAAATACAAATGTTTTTTTTTTAAGAAAAAGAAATCATTTAAGAAATACAAATGTTTAATCACGTTTTATATTAATCATGTTTAAAATTCAAGGCACACACATTGATCATTTCATAAAAAAATAAAAAGAAAACGAAGTTTTTTTCGACAAGAAAATTAAAAAGACAGCTGTCAAATAAAGTATTTTTGCACAAAATTATTGCACAATTAATATTTTCGTTTGTAAAATAATAATAATAATAAAAGAAACATTTCGTATATCCGTAACATTAACAACACCTTAGTACAGTAAGACCTTCCATAACGGACACCTCCCATAAACGGCCATATTTTGTTGCTTTAAGTAGTTTATTCCTTTTTCGAACAAAATGTATTCCCATAATCCTAATAACCGGACGCAGATACTACATTTTAAAATTTTTTCAAAATATCTCTTACAAACTGACAGAAGCGTAAAAAAACATCAAGCGGAGTTTTATTTTATTAGTACAGTAGAATCCCGATAATTCGAATTAAAGGAACCGACTGCTTTCTCTGAATTGGAGGAGTTTTGGATGTAAAGAGATTTCGATTTAACGAGGTTAAAGTTTAAACACGATTTCTAGATCTTTGAATTTAATTAGGTTTAAATTAAAACACAAACGATTTAAAAAGCTTACAACGTATTTCCTTTGGTAAAAAGGAAAAAGTGCTCAAGCCGACTTTAGCAAAATTTGAATTTAATGCACCTCTGTAATATCCATGTTTAAAAGTATCCATAGAAAAAGTTTCAATTATTTTGCACGATTTTTTAGAAAGTTATAGCAAAATAATTTTTTTCTTATTTCTTTAGTATGCAATAAAATTTGTAATACATAACAACTTAAGTTAACATCCGATAAGTTACAATATGAGTATTTAGGAATAAGAACTTAGAAAAACTATAACCGGAGAGAAGTGATTATTTTACTAGAATAAAAATACAAATTTTCAAAAATAAAGCTTCATCACAATGGCTGCATCAATTTCGTTTTTTATTTTATCTTATTTCTTCCCAAAGTATTTCATATATTTTCCTTTAATTTTTTGAACAAAAATGTAACTTAAATTGTTTTTTAAAAAAGTTGAATCTACTTTAGGCCTGCCATACGTCCTGGTTTTCCAGGATTGTCCTGGTTTTAGACTTCTTGTCCTGGTGTCCTGGTCCACTATTAAATTGTCCTGGTTTTTGTACAGGTCAAGAAAAACAAATTTGTTTTTTGCTTTAGTTGTTAACAAAGGTTAAGATTTCTGTTATAACATTGCTAACATAAGGTAATTGTATAAAGAACTTTAATTAAATTCAACTGTTATCTGGTGTAAAGCTGGTAAAAGCTTTCAATAATATTAGATGATAGTCAATCCTCTTTCAAACTTTGTTTCAACTAGTGGCTGTAAAAAGTTATACCGTGTAAACAACTTTTAGAAGTAATCGAAAACCGATAACAAATTGCTTTCTCTAAGGCAGCCCATACACGTTTCAATTCAATTGTCAACTGAGTCGTTGTCCAATTCAAAGCGTGTATGGCTTAGTCAATTCATTAGTTTGACAGTTGTCGAGTTGGTTGATGAATAATCAAAAGAGTTAGATTTTTTTCAAGTTGAAAACTTATGGCCGTTTTCTCATTATACGATTATCTCTTTTCCCAACGAAAAACTGCACATTAAAGAAACTAGGTTTTCTCAATGTCTAATTTGCTTCTATTCTGTCGCAAAGCTAACCAGCACTCATCTGCCAATTAGTTATTTTCTTTTTATTTGCCGTACAGATAAATTCAATCAGCTGACTCCCAGCTTTAACATGTATTTTGAGAGGTATTGCCAGCTGAAAACAATGTTTTTTGTCGGTATATTGAGAAACCCAAAATCGTTAACGGACAGTTTATCGCTCTAATAAATTTTTGTTGACATTAAGTAACAGCCAGTTTATCGATACATTGAGAAAATGGCCATTAGTCTGCTCAATGGACTAAAGAAAGAAACTCGTTAAAGACTGAAACACTGCAGAGTATTATTCAATGTAAGTTTGATTTTAATATGACATGCTGCCTGTTTTATAACTATATCAAAGACCGAAATGAAGTTCTAGAAAAAGTGCAATCTTCTAAAAATTATTTTAGTTAAGAACATTTTAAGCTCAACATTTTATTATTTTTCAACGTTTTTATGTACATGTACTTCATACGTTAATTTTTTTTCTATATATTGTTGGATTTTTTTAAAAATACTAAAAGGTAACAGCTCAAAATTCTTAAATTTTCAGGAGAGCCAAAAAACTGTTTATGTAAAAATGGTGATATTTATTTTTTATCCATTTTTTCAATGTGTCCTGGTTGATAGGTTCAAACATCTGGCAGCCCTAATCTACTTCTACTTCAGCAACAATTTGTACGAAATTGAAAATTACGTTTATAACAATTTAACTTAGTTTTGAATGAAAATTTTAACAAAATGTTTTAAAAAATAATAATAAATAAGTTATATTGCTGTGTTTAAAATTTGCAAAACGAAATTGTTTCTCCGATTGTGAACAAAGCTTAACATTAAAAATTTTAAATGGGCTTTCTATAAAACAAAAAAATAGACTTAACCACTTTTTCCTAATTGTCACAGAAATAATATCGACAAGTCAATTCCAAAACATGCTTACATGTACTCAATCATATGAGGCAGACCATAATGAACTTAAGGAACCTTTTTGTTAAATTTTATGAAACTGTTGGAACTGATCGCACATTCCGTACGGAATCAACTTAGTCGACTTAGCATGTCTTTAGTTTTTAACGTTTTTAAACTGAGTATTGTTCAATTCAAATTCTGTAATTTTTTGGTGTTGATCAGCTTATCCATACCAATGTTATGCACAAAAAAGTTCTTGGCATACAACTAAATGTTGTATCGCACGTAACCTTTGAGAGCTTCTCCTGCAAAACAATAATCGTTCATCTCTTATTAGTCATAAAAAAAGGTTTTTCAAAACATATTGGTTTTTATTATGAACTATAAGAGGTTGTTTTCAAGTAAATACGATTAAGAGGGGCCTCCTCAGACTTTTTTTTTATTAACAGGGTACAAATTATCGCGGTTTGACTATAGTTCTTCTTTTTGCCACTCTTTGTCATACTTATGTTAATGACAATAAAATTGTATTAAATGCTTATGGGAGGTTTCACTGTATTTCTAAAAATAAACTTTAATATAAAGTAACTTACTTGCAATATGAGCCACCATTTGTCTTTGTTATGCATGTGCCACCACTTTTGCAGCCCACTGACAAGCACGATGAACCTAAAATGAAAAAGAAAAATTAAAATAAAAAATTACTTAATAAAAAAAAACCGAAACTACTTCAAAGAATTGTGACAATTGTTGGGACATAACAAATTCAAAAGAAGATGTATTACATGAAAAGGGAGGCCACAGCACTCCTTAGCAATAAAAAATTATGAATATTTAAGCAAATTTCCGTGGTTTAGAACAAATAAAATTATATAAATTATTTTAATAAGACCTGTGTTTTGGTTATACACTAATTCGGAAAAAAAATAATTATTAAAAATTTATAAACAAAATTAAAATAAATAAAGTTAACTCCACTTCGGCTTAACATACTATATTATGAGCTGAAAGCCAAAGTTAAATACCCGGATTAAGTTTAGCAGGCGGGACGACACAATTGCAAATTATAAACCGAAATAAAATTGATGGCTTTCGTCTGCCAAACCTAAATTGGCTTTTAGCTCCTATTTTTGTTTTCTATAATCAGTCTTCTTTCGTTCTTTTTAGCGATTACCATCATCCCCTTTGGCTTTCAGCTCCTTTCAAGGTTTAGTTTAGCAGGCGGGACTCAACTGCAAATTATAAATCGAAATAAAATTAATGGGTTCCATCTGCTAAACATAAATTAGCTTTCAGCTCCTAATTTTGTTTACTATTATCAGTCTTGTTTCGGAATTTTTAACGAATAACGTGTAATTGTCTTTTGGATTTTTTTAATTATATAATTTATTATATTCTGAAAATTTTTGTGTTTTAAAGATTTTATGTTAGAATTTTATCATCACCTTAACTTAAAACAATGATGTCAACTATAGATTTCGTAAATACAGAATAATTTCCTAACAGTACACATTCTGCAGTTAACATTACACTGTTATGCATTTAACAGTGCTAGTAAAAACAAGTTAGAGTGCTATATTCGGCTGTGCCGAATCTTTGATACCCTCCACCAACAGTTCGAATGTTTAAGGAGTAATATCTGTATGATGTTATTATTATCTTAAACGGTGACGATTTGTTATTAATTATGGTTTTAGGCGACTAAACTGTTTTCCGGTAGTAGGGTTTATATGGGGCCTAGGGTAAATTATGGACTGATCATCACGAAATATCACAACGTTATTTCTAGTCCTTTAAAACTGTGACGTACCAATTTCTGTTATGATAGCATTATTAATTATGGTTTTAGGTGTACTAAACTGTTTTCCGGGAGTAGGGTTTATATGGGGCCTTAGGTAAATTATGGACCGATCGTCACGAAATTTCACAGTGTTATTTCTAGTCCTAAAAAACTGTGACGTACCAAATTTTGTTACGCTTGAGTTATTTTTTACTGTTTTAGGCGTACTAAACTCTTTTCCGGGAGTAGTGTTTATATGGGGCTTAGGTTAAATTATGGACGGATCTTCACGAAATTTAACAGCATGATTTCCAGTCAAATAAAACAAATTTTTCCAAAATCGTATCTCATTCCGTGCCCTGTTCCAGTATTTATGTTATTTTTTGTAACAAAATTATCAATTTTTTTAGGTGGTGGTTCCACATTTTGATTCATAGCTCTGGTCCTACTGAACCGATTTTGCTAGATTTCAATCCCAAACTGCTTAGGAAAACTACAAGCAATTTGGCACCAAGTTTGTTCATTTCTTTTGAGTTGTTCGAAAGTGAGCGTGTTTTCAACAGACGGACAGACAGACGGACATGGCTAAATCGACTTAGAATTACTCAAGGACCCAGAATATATATACTTTATGGGGTCTGAGATGAATAATAAAAAAGTTTCACACGGAATGACAAACTTAATATACCCTCTTCACAACTAATTGTGGTGGAGGGTATACAAATATTTTAAATGGATTCTATATACACCATTGGAAAACCATAAATTATTAAGAAGTACATTTTAATTTTAATATTTAAAACTAATAATTTTTTTTTAAATATCAATTCTGTTTAAATTTTAAATTAGAAAAGAAAATCAACGTCGTATAAATTGTGTTACGATTACATTAAAACAAAAACAAAAAAATCATGTTAAATCAAGAAATACAATTGTAATACATTTTTATCTGGTACATGTAACATTTACCTATAATTTTAGACAAGTTTCACAAAAAAAAAAAAAAATAAAAAAAATTCTATAAATATTCATAAATTTATTGCATTTTTTAGATCTCATCACAGCAATATTGTTTTGAAATGCAATTAAAATTAAAAATTACAAAACTATAAATAAATTAACAATAAAAAAATAGCGTGAGTAAACATTGTTTGTTTAAGTTATCGCCCGTCCTGGCTGCCTTATACCTAAAGCCCTTCTTTTTTTTTTTTTGCAAAGTATTTCGTATATGTATGTATCTGTCATATGTATGTAGAGTAATATTATTGTACTAGTTAACAAAATTTTTAATTTGAAATTTGAGCTTGGCATATGCAATATTTTAATAATATTGCATATTTGTTTTTTTTTTTTCTATAATTGCAACATTAGTGAATAACAAGCTGAATTAACGTCTCAATTTCGAATAAAAGTTCGTTCTTTTTGGCATTAATGAATGGCAAACAAGTGTTTTAATGAATTTGTAAATTGTATTAAAAAAGTATATAACGGGTGATCTTTTAATCGTTTGGGTTTTGAAAATAAAAAAAAAGTCGGAAAATTTTAACAAGTGTATGAAACATTTATTTGGGGCGGTAGATGAATGCCTGCCATTTACTTTTTAAAGATTACTTCATGTAAATGTTATATACGACTGCGCCGTAGGTTGTCCATCCGTGAGCATCAATTATAGCATACTTTTTGCAGCATTTCGGCCGTTATATATATATATATTCCCCTCGATCCTTCTTCCATTCAGATCTGTTCATCGCCATAGTTTTTATTTCACTCCAGCTTTTGTGCATTTTTCTAGCCTCGCTTTCAATTTGCCGACGCCATGTATGTGCTAGTCGGCCTCTTCTGCGACTTCCCTGCGGGTTCCATTAAATAGCATTCCTGGCAAGGACAGTGGCTTACGGAGTGTGTGTCCAATCCAGTTCCACTTTCTTTGCTGTATTTCTACACACAACGAACGGTATTTGACTTGTTTCAGCCCACAGATTTGAGATGGTTCGTGGCCAGAAGATTCGTAAAACTCTTCGAAGACATTTGTTTACGAAAACTTGCAGTGTTAATGTCTCGGTAGACAGCGTACGAAGTTTCACATCCATATAATAAAGTTGATTTTAATTAGTGTTGAAAATGTTGATTTTAACACGGCGTGATAATGAGGATGATTTCCATTCTTAACTGAGCTGGCCGAAGGATTGTGTGGCCTTTTTTATTCGGCCTGCAATGTCTTCACTAGATCCACCAGTTCGATTTATAACAGCTCCGAGGTAACAGAATGTTTCAACTTCTTCCAAACACATGATTTTGGACTGCTCTAAAACGTGAGATTAATTGCTAACCAAATTCGTCCCTCAATAGGTTCATGGCATGTCGTATGGAATTTGGCACCGACTTGTTGAAACCACATGTTAACCAAGTCTTATTCTTCCACTTTGGGCAAAAATAAAATCCGAAATTATCGCACGATGGCCTGCTCCATTGACTGTAACGCTGAGCTGTATCGTCGTTTTTGAATAAGCACGGACCAATGATGCCACCAGCTCACAAGCTGCACCAAACAGTGCAACACTCAGGGTGTATTGGCAGCTCTTCAACTGCCTCAGGCTGCTTTTTACACCAAATTCGGCAGTTCTGATTGTAAGTACCCATTAAGCTATAAATCAGCTTCGTCACTAAAGAAAATTATTCGATAGAAAAATGAATTATAATAATAAAATTCAATGAGTTGCAAGCGTTGTTCGTTTGTTAAGCTATGTACAGACGGCTGTCAGATCTCACAATACATATTGTAAGCAGTGTTGCCAATAGAAATATTTTTCCGACAATGGCGCTATTGTGAGATGCATTAATTTAACAACTCTGCCAAATAAAAATTAGCTAACAATGTTCACACTGTTGCAAGACATTTTTAGGCAATTTTAATGTCAACATTGTAAGATCTTACCACCGTCTGTAAGAAGCTTTAGGCAATTCATGGTGAAATGTCAAACTTCACTAAGCATTTTTTTGGCATTGCCACATGTTACAAATCGTTGTTTTTTTAACTAAAAAAAGCAAGAAATCAGCCTTTAGAAGTAAAAAAAAACTATTGGGCATTCACAAGGAAGTCGTAAAGTTGTGAAGTCATATGTCTTAAAATAAATAAAACAAATATATATGACTGCTGTTGGCAACCGCTTATAATTTAGATTTCTACTGTACAATTATGACGAATCAATGAACACAGCATTAACATTTTTATTTTGTTTGAAACACAACAATATTTTTTTTAAACAATTGTAAAATATTCAGCCTCATTCCAGTTGTCGTTGTCGTAATCGCTCAAATTGTTTTTTGTAAGAGATTAAAGTAACACACAACCAGTGTTCTTTAATCTCTTACAAAAAACGACTTGGTCGATTACGACAACGACAACCGGAATTAGGCTGATTATTTAGGACATTATGACGATATGACTTGATAGCACACCACTTTTACCAAGTTCAGTTAAAACTAAATATTACTTTAACTTCCAGTTAACAATCACCCTTATTGTGTTTGGCGTATTTAAAATACGCCTACGACTGTTTGGTAATAGATTAAAGAGAACGTGAACTTTTTTTCTTTAATCTATTACCAAACTGTCGTAGGCGTATCTTAAATACGCCAAACACAATAAGGGTGAATATGTTTTGACAGCTATAACTGATAGTTAATTACTAGCCCCCGTCTTTCATATATATAAAATTTGCTTGTTTTACAAATAAAAAACTTATTACAGTTTAATTAGTTTTTAGGAAATTTTGAAACAGTTTTTTAACTAGTCCAGCAATATTTTATTAAAATTTAAATTTAAAAATAAATTATTTTTGCTTTATTTCCCACGCCTTTTTTAATACTTTAAACTGTTTAATTTCATTATTAATTAAAATATTAAGCCTAATTTAATTATAGCTTAACTCAATTAAACATGTGAGTTTTTCTAACCAATGAAAAAACAAAACGTTTTAACCAAATATTTAACATACACCTGTCAGCAGTTATAAAACACTATATTCATTATAATTTACACTCATATTCAGCCAAGTTAGACAGACAAACAGACTTTAATATCGCGATTTCAAGCATCATTGATAGAGCGTATAAACATTTTTTGGCCACCCACCCAGTGAACATACTCATTTAGCGTTTATTTTTTCTCCATTTGTTAAACATTTTAACACTCTGGTACTTTAAAGTAATTTTTGTGATAGTGTACATTACAGTAGTTTTTTGCTGCTGCTGTTGTTTTGAGTGGCTGCCTTACAAACTCTTGAGTTTTGTTTACAAATAAATAATAAAAAAAAAACAAAATGTCTGCTTAAGCATGTGTAACCAATAATGAAGTTTTAGGAAGATTTTTTGGTTTTTAATGTGTAAATTGGCATGTAATACATGCATAAATTTAATTGTTTTTCTAATTTATTTAGATTGAAAAGCTAAAAAACAATTTTGAAAGATACACATGATGCTTGTTCAATTAGAACCCCTAGAAATTTATAAAAAAAAATGTTAGGAAAGGTAAAAAAACATTTATCTTATACCATGTTCACACGGACAGCAATGTTCCTGTTTCGCGCCCCAAACATGATTGAAACGTCTTGTTTCCCCATACAAAATTTTGAGAGCGAAACAGGTCGTTTCATTTTGAAACAGGCTGCGAAACAGGAAAAAGGTACTATCATCTCCAATTTTGATAACATTTATCGTTAGTTTATCTGAACTAACTCTCAAAAAAATCAAAACAAAGAAAAAAACAAAATAAAAATTGATGTTTAATAAAATAAAGTGATAATTATAACATAATACAGTGCACTCGCGGTAACTTGAACACCGTCTAACGTGAACACCGCCTAACTTGAACAAGATTTTTTTTACATTGACTACTCTGTAACGTGAACAAACTCAGAAAGCTCTATAACGTGAACAATTTTTTATACCTTTTGCCAAAGGTAAAAGCGTATTAATAACTTTTTCATTCCGTTAGTAATTTCTACAATATTGATCCTACCCCCTATAAAGTTTGCATTCCCGATGATCCTGTTAAAAAAATTGCTGCAAGTGAGGCAATTGAAATTTAAATGCATTGCAATGGGCAGGAGATGCAATGGTGGATCAAAGTGACATGAGTGTATTTAGACGCTTAAGGGAGAAAGCAGTATTTCAACTACCTATTAGAAAAGAAAAAGCAGCAGAAAAAGATAACCGATTTTTTAATGCCTAAATGCTATGAGTAATTTTGTTTGCAATGTAATTTTAATTCAATAGATATATTCTCGTGATCTTATTTTGGTTTGTAATGAATTCTAATTTATAATTTTATTTTTACTAGGATCGCCCGGTGTCCGAAATTCGACCACTCGACATTTACTTTCAAAAAAACCTGTGCGTTATACAACTAAAACGTACACATTTTAAGAAAACGACAAAAATCCTATATTGACGCAACACTTTTATTCAAAAAATTTAGAAAAAAATATATTAAAAATCAACCACAAAAAAATTGTTCCCGTATTTATATATAAGATATTTTAGTAGTGGAAATAATAATAAAACACATAAATATATACATTTATATTTTAATAATGGAAATAATCAGAAAAAATTTCACTTTCAAGGGTGCAAATAGACATATTATTTATGAAATTCGACAATCGCTAACGTGAACAATTTCGCTAACATGAACTCCCTAGGTTTTAATTAGTTCACTTTACCGCGAGCGCACTGTAATATTAAAAAAAAGGATTAAATAATATCCCCCGTATTTATAAACGATTATTAATTTTAACAAACGTTTATTAAGGCAAATTTAAATTTGTTTTGTAAACTTTTGTTATATGTTAAAAATTTTTATAAATACGGACGTATATGTTTAAGTTTTATTTACTTTTATTTATCGATTTAAAAAAAAATCACACTAACAACACAAAAGAATGTCAAAATAAAACAAAAATGAATCGTATGAACAGCATGTTTGGCAAACTAGTTTCAAAGAGCGAAACGAGTGGTTTATAACGTCGTATGAGCATAACATCAAAAATTACACAACTAACGGTCATTTTCACCAAGTTCGGTTATAATTAACTATCGGTTATAGCTGTCAAAACATATTGGTAGCCGGAACTTTAATTGAAAGTAAGTTTTAAACGAACTTGGTGAAAATGGCCGTAGAGTGCATAAATATTAAACATAAACTTTTAAGATCATAATCTGTATGGATTTTCTAGTCCAAAGATTTGTTTTAAACTACTTTTTTTAGGTTAAAAACACTACTTTTCGATTTAAAAAAAAACTAAGTTTTTGGGTTGAGTCAATTTTGAACTAGGTGTGCGATGTAAGTTAAAAAAAACGTGGCAGCACTACGATACATGTTGGCATCATTGTTGCCAACTTTTTTGAGCACTTCCCGCCAAATCGGACTTCAAAACCCCTAGAAACCTCTAAATATTTAACTAATCGGGAATTTTCTTAAAAATATCGCTAAAACCTAAAGATTTTTAAATGTTTTATATGTATATTTAAATCTAGATATAGGTTGCTTTTTCAAAAGAATGCGAATCTCAAATTACGTTACATACTCAGGTTTTTAACTTCCCTATCTTTTTTATTCACAAAAAAAGTTATGGTAATGTTTTCGGCTGTGCCGAATCTTTGATATCCTACATTTACAGTAAGAAAATTTCTGTAACGAATTTAAAAAAAATTTAAAAATTTGTTTTTTAAATGTTAGTTGCACTCGTGTTCTACAAACAGGCAGTAGGTAAAACCGTGAAAACCGTGAAAAATTATTAAGAACAAGTATACAATCCGTAAATTTAAAACCTTTTGTAATGAAAATGAGCCGCGGATAGATGTTTAAAAAATCGCTAGATTTCCCGCTTGCCGCTAAAACGCATTTTTTCCCGTGATTAACAATTCAAAAACGCTAGATTTAGCGAGAAAATCTCTTATTTGGCAACAGTGGTTGTCATATTCATATGGTCTATGGCGTTAACCCAGCGGCCACACGTTCAAGTTGTTCTTGATAGTCTTTTACATATACTGCTTGTCAAAATTAACATTAATTGAAAGCTGTGACGTAGGCTGCACTCAATTTGTAAGCAATTTACTTCCAAGATGTCAACAACAACAGAGACAAACTTGTAATCAGCTGTTAAATTGAAAGTAAATTGAAAGCCATCTCGCGGTCAATTTAAAAAGTGTGACTGTGTTAGTAAAAAACTGAGAGTGTATTGCAAATTGAAAGGAATTGAAAGGCAAAACTTGATCGTGTGGCCGCCAAGTTAGAGATGGTTTATATGTTTACTGATTTATATATTTGTTCGTTTAATAACTTTTTTAACAAAAAATAGAGTTTATCAAAGTTATTTTCGGGAATACAAAGTTTATTATTAATACGATCTTCGTATGACGTGCTAAATTCCCAGTTTTTCATATTTGATAAATACACTGAAATTTATTGTTGAGGGAAAGCAAGCCTCTATGCGCATTTCGCCGGTTGCTTACACCAGCTCATCAGGAAACCTTTTCCAAAGATTTTAGAAAAACCAAAAATATTAAACAAATAAAACCATAAGCGAATAAGAGTTATAAACACTCTAAGTCTTACCTGTAACAATATCAAAGCTTAAACAAAACACCAACAATAAACAGTGAGTTTATCTTTTCTTACATCCCCCTACAATTGGTTGGGTTCTTTCCGACTCGAATTGTAGTTGTAAGTGGGTTAAAAGAAAAAACAAAATTAAAACACAAACCGCTTCATTCTATTGTCTTCGTAAGAAAACAACGAACTAAACCAATTTGCCAATTCAGTTTTATGCACGGGCACATGCAATTATATTATCAAAGTTATTTTCGGGAATACAAAGTTTATTATTAATACGATCTTCGTATGACGTGCTAAATTCCCAGTTTTTCATATTTGATAAATACACTGAAATTTATTGTCGAGGGAAAGCAAGCCTCTATGCGCATTTCGCCGGTTGCTTACACCAGCTCATCAGGAAACCTTTTCCAAAGATTTTAGAAAAGCCAAAAATATTAAACAAATAAAACCATAGGCGAATAAGAGTTATAAACACTCTAAGTCTTACCTGTAACAATATCAAAGCTTAAACAAAACACCAACAATAAACAGTGAGTTTATCTTTTCTTACATCCCCCTACAATTGGTTGGGTTCTTTCCGACTCGAATTGTAGTTGTAAGTGGGTTAAAAGAAAAAACAAAATTAAAAAACAAACCGCTTCATTCTATTGTCTTCGTAAGAAAACAACGAACTAAACCAATTTGCCAATTTATTAGTCTTAGTCACTAAGGCTTATGCGACCCATACACGTTTCAATTCAATTGTCAACCGAGTTTTTCAACTGAATTGATGCTTGGCCACACCCTTCATGAACTGAATTGAAAGATTTTAAATTAATTTTAAAATTTAATTTTTAAAATACTATACTTTTTTTACAAAAGAAATGTACAAACATTTATTTGGATAGCTGATCAAGAGAATCGAGCACACACAGTACAATCGAATTGAAAGACTAATGCCCGTAATTTCTACAAACAGATATTTAGTCGTGTTCGTACCTAACAATTATCCGGTACCACTATTTTGGTAATTTAAACGTTAATTTTACCTACGTGAATTACTATCGAAAATCGTTGGTGAAAAATACATTACACTTTAAACCGTACGTAGAAATACGTTTTAAAATTCTGAAAGTCATAGATACCTATGCACAGCTATTATCTATTGGTTGAAATTACGGGCATTAGTAGTCATATTGCAAAAATCAAAATCTTTTGATTTTTCTTCAACCAACTAGACAACCGTCAAACTAATCAATTGACAAAACCATACACGCTTTGATTTGGACAACAACCGACTCAGTTGACAATTGAATTGAATCGTGTATGGGCTGCTTTAGTGTCTATATTTAATGACGAATTAGAGTGCTTTAGTATGTAAATATCAATTTAATTTAGTAGTATCGCTTTAGTCTCCAAAAAGTACACTTTTGAAGTAATTTTTTTTTTTAGTACTCGATATTTCGATATTTATAGATAGTGCAGATTTCACTATCGATATATCGATATTAATATTGACTGAATGTTTGTACTTAAGTAGGAAAACTTCAATTAGTTTTTTATCAGGCTGCAGTTCGTTGTTTTAATCACTTTATTGAACGTAAGAGACGTATGTATGTTCGCACGTTATTTAAGACGGCAGTTTTTTAAAACTGATGCTGATAAGCACCATTCTGAAAGAACCAAAGTAACAGGGACTATAAGATATTTTACTGCAACTTTAGATAATGTTCTAAATTGGTTTTGATTCTCAACCCAAAAGGTAATCAATCTAGCGGACTTTTCCTCTAATGGTCGTTCATTGTTTTATCCTTTGCTCGCAATTGCATTTTTATTTGATTTTCATAATCATAAAACTATCTGACATTTCAGTCCCCATTGCAAACATATAAAAATTTCGGCATAAATGCCTTAAGTTAGCAGTAAAAAAAAGCACAGCTAAGCAATCCATACCACCTGCCAGTCTTATTGCTTGTATTCATTGCTGTAATTCTGCGCGAATTAATAATAGCAAGTAAAAAATTGCGTCAAGAAACTGTGTTTGTATAGGTGCTGTTATATGTCTTCATATTTTTCCTATCGATATATTCGATAGTTAACAACTATCGAGAGTTTCCCAGCTTTTTAATAATGAGTGGGCCATTTTTAGGGTTGCCAGATTTTAAATGCGGAAAACAGTACATTGAATACAAAAAAACAGTTCAATCAAGAAAAAAACAGCATATTTTTTTTACGAAAACATAACTAGTTATTTAAATTATTAAAAGTATTTTAAACTTTTGATTGAATTTGCAACAACAATTATATCAAAAAATGCACTTAAAATGTGTAACGTCAAAGGAATGATTGCCTTTAAAAAGCAACACCACAAACGCAGCATTTTGCCTAAACGTTCTGTTTTTTTTTTTTAATATGAAGACAGGAAAACCCTAACATTGCTTTATGCCAAATAAGAAAGGAGAAAGGAGAGAGGTGAAAGGAGAAAAGCCTAACTTACCTTAAAACAACTAACTACGATTTTCAATTTTCACCACACACATAGTTGCACAAATTATATTGAATTTGACAAGATTTTGTCAGTCGTGCTTAATTCCCAATTTTTATTGTTGATAAAAACACTGAAATTTATTGTTGAAGGGATAAGCATTTCCTATGCGCATTTCATTGCTTGCTTAGGCCAGATCGTCAGGAAACTTCATCCATAAAGATTTTAGAAAAACTAAAGATTTAAACCAAATAAAACTGTTAAACGTATAAGAATTATAAGCAACAGTTCTACTTGTAATCATTTTAAAGCTTTAACAAAAACAACAACAATCTTTGGATGCAGTTTCCTAACGATCTGGCCTAAGCAACCAGTGAAATGCGCATAGGAATAGCTTATCCCTTCAACAATAAATTTCAGTGTTTTTATCAATAATAAAAATTGGGAATTAAGCACGACTAACAAAATCTTGTTAATTTTTTATGTATTCCCAAAAATTACTTTGATAATTTTTAAATTATTTACGGCCCATTTTACCAAGTTTAGCTATAACTTACTATTACTTTGTATAACAATAGGTTTTTTTGACCTTTGTAATGAAAGTGAATTATACCGGAGCTTGGTGATATTGACCATTAATCTTTTTTTATTTCACATTTTGAACACGGAGAATTTTCCAAATTTATTCGTTTTCAATTTGACGAGATTTCGATTTTCAAAAAATGCCCTAAAATTAAAAAAGCTCTAGAAATTAAAGATAATTGTGTTGGATAAGTATTTATTTAGTATTTTGTCTTTCTCAGGTGCAGAAAGGGAAATACTGTCGCAAGATGTAGCCATAAAAGCATATGTCTTAAAAATAACAACATGAAAATATACTACTGCTGCGAGCCACACATTATAATTTCGATTTCTACTGTGTATTTATGAGAAAACAATGATCACAGCGTAAAAATTCTTGTTATTTTAGAACTTTTAAAATTGTTTGAAGCTATGTACTGTTAAATATTAGGATACAATTATGAAAATATTACTGTAGAGTCTTTTTCTGAATATCTTGGTTTTTTGTAGACTGAACCAAAAAAAAAAGTACAAAAAACAGTACAAAGTGTAAAAAACAGTACATTTGCGTACTGTTTTTTGTTAAAGGAGTCTGAGCAGAATAAAAAATAAATGAGCTTAAAGTTTTACAAACATTAAAAAATCAACAGTACATTTATTTAAATTAACTAACTATTAACGATTTAAAGTTAAAAAAAAAAATGTGGACAAATATTTTTAAAGGAATTTAAAGAAAGTCGTAAAATTGGGCAAAAACTAACCCCCATATTTATAATTTTTTTTTTTTTTTTTGATTTACATATAAAAGGTTTATTGAAAAAATTTTCATAGAAAATTCGTTTCAGTAACTTTTTATAAACCTGAAATGTTTTTTTATGAGTATGAGGGTAACTTTATAAAAGTATCATCAAATTATAACTAGAAGAAATATACTGATTGCATCAATGCATGTCCTTGGAAAAACATGGAAGAGGACATGCATTGATACAATTAGTACCTATATTTCTTCACATAAAGCGCCAAAAGAACTGTAAGAATCAATTGTAATCTCGTATTTTTAATTTTTTAACGAACGAGTTTTGCAACTCACCTACTTATATATTTATTCCCTTTAACTTCTACAAGGAGCATAGGGCCGTACATTTTTTTTTACTTAAAGTAAAAGATTTCATTAAAAAACATATTAGTACCTACTTTCTTTACAAAATTTTCAAGAAAAGTACATATCGTCACATAAAATACAAAACAGCGTTTCATCAAAAAATTCAAAATTGACTTTTTGATTGATTTTTGTTCGTTTTATTAAACTACATGATACCCGCGATCAAAAATGGCGACTTTATTAAAGAAATTCAAACGCCAAGTACCTGCACCTCTTTGTTATTGATATTGTAAAGTTGTTTGCTTCTCCTGTTAAATTACAAAACGCGTTGTTACGTTATTTGTATTTTAGGTGACGATATACAGTACTTTTCGCTTATGGTCACATCCTTTAGTTGCGTCCTTTAGTTAAGTGGACTATATCGCTAATGTGGGGCTGCCAGAAGTTTGAACCTATCAACCAGGACACATAGAAAAAATGGATAAAAAATTACGCCAACAAAAAAGTTTTTTTTAATGCATATGTATGTATGTATATGTAAAAACCATCCAGTTTTTATTTTTAAATCCAACAATATATGAGGCTATCAGCGCTGAAGTGGTTACTTGGTTACGGTTCTGGTGAAAGATATTTTTTTTGCACTGTTCTTAACAGTGCAATAGTCGAGTAAGTCAACTATTTGTATCCAAAACAGATGGCGCTAGAAACATAGTTTTTGGATGGGCCGTTGCAACCAAGTACTATAGTGCAAGAGTAGTGTTAACTCCTCATCATCTGATAATAAGTCTGGGGTTACACCACTTCTCATATATAAAAAAAATTTACTTGTACTTCATTTACATAAAAACGATGAAAAATAATGAAAAGTTGAGCTTAAAACTATAATACTTTTCAGAAGATTGCACTGTTTCTAGAACTTCATGTCAGCCTTTGATATAATTACTTATATTGAATATTACTCTCCAGTGTTTCAGTCTTTAACGAGTTTCTTTCTTTAGTCCATTGAGCAGACTTGAAAAAATCAAAATCTTTTGATTTTTCTTCAACCAACTTGACAACTGTCAAACTAATCCATTGACAAAGCCATACACGCTTTGATTTGGACAATAACCGACTCAGTTGACAATTGAATTGAAACGTGTATTGGCTATTTTAAAGAAAGCAATTTGTTATCGGTTTTCGATTACTTATAAAAGTTTTTAACACGGTATAACTTTTTAAAGCAACTAGTTGAAACAAACTTTGGAAGAGAATTGACTCTCATCTAATTTTATTGAAAGCTTTTAGTTAAACGACGTTAACACCAGATAACAGTGGAATTAAATTAAAATTGTTTATACAATTGCCTTATGTTAGCAGTGTTATAACAGAAATCTTAACCTTTGCTAACAACTAAAACCAGCAAAAAGCAAATTTTCTATCTTGACCTGTAAAAAAAAACCAGGACAATTTCATAGTGGACCAGGACACCAGGACAAGTAGTCAAAAACCAGGACAATCCTGGAAAACCAGGACGTGTGGCAGGCCTACGCTAATGTGACTATAAGGCTAATTCACATATATGCCACTATGACGCATATAACCGAATTCGAATATAATCAAGTTATGTGAATATAGAAAATAAAAAATTCAAATAAATTACACTAACATCAAGCTTATGGTTTTACAACAGAGTTGCATACTGTATAAAAAATAGTCAAAACAATAACAAGATTTTACATAGATGATACCAACGGCAAAAACTAATTTTTTACGAGTAGAGAGTTGATGACAAAAATTTAATGATGATTTAATTCATTCTTTCTTTGGATGGATTTTTGATTCGAAAACTAAAAAGAACTTCGTAAATTTTGCTAATGTGACTATAACCCCATTAATTTGCTTTACTTTTCCCTTTGATTACTGTTGATAATGTGCTTATATCGCTAAATGGACTATAACGTTAATACTTTATATTAAATTAACTTATAGCGGAAAAATAAGCAGATAAAATGGACTATATCGCTAATGTGACTATAAGCGTAGTGACTATAAACGAAAAGTTGTACATACATACATACCTACATTCACTATTAAATAACAAACAAAAATCATAATCTCTTCTTCTTTATACAAATTTTTACATCTACATTATCACCCTCAAGTTTTTTAACCAGTTACAATTATATTACAAATTTTGTTGGGAGTCTAGCAACTACTTTAATTTATTATTCGTACCGATTTCTTTCATCACATTTGTGGTCTCGTGCATTTCATTGTAAATTATAATTTTTCTAATACAAAAATGATTGTGTTATCCATCATTATGGCTTCGAGAGCACATACAAAAAACACTATCAGCATACTATTATTTGTGGATATCACGGAAAAAAATTAGAGTTCCATTTTTTTATTTTTTTTATTTATAAATAAACAACATTAAACCCTAAATCTCGACCACTAATTTCTCACGCTTTAACATCACATACACACGCCAGACGGCACTAATACTATTGTTTTCTAATACTTTAGAAAAAAAAAATTATTTATTAAGGAGAAGATACGGCGGCGACAAAATAACAAAACAAATTGTATTTTTTGAACAAGCATCGACATGAGTTTAAATTACTTTTAAACAAATGGAACACTTGATTTACATAACACACTTTCATATTAACATACTTAGTATGTAGTAAAAATCAAAATAATAACATTTTTAAATACATGTTTAAACATGCTCTGTAAAAAAACATTAAGATTTTATAGGACTTATGAGAAAAAAAAAAACAAAGATAACCCCACCTCCCATGCTATTAAATCTTAACAAACCACAATTAAGAGTAAAATAAAAATTAAAGTATTTAAATTTGTACACATGTATGTAGGTATGTATGTACGTAATTATTTGTATCATAATGTTTTAGGGAATGTTTGCTAGGTATGTTTTTATTATTAATAAAGAACTTAAAGCTTAAGAACATTTTGCCCAATAAAAAAATAGATTTTCTTTTTTTAAATCGCGGATATCTTATTTGAATGGCAATTTTATTTTAAATTGACAATCCTGTGAAACAATAAACATAATACGAACTCAATTGGCAGCACTACGTGACATTTTTGATAGCAATATGGCAACATAATAACAAAAGTGTCAACTTAGCGTTAGTGTACAAATAAGTATAAGGGATCAAAAATTATCTAAATACTTTTAAAAATCGTATATTTTTGAAGAATTATTTTTGCCTACTTAAGCATTTAAGTATTATCAAGGCACATTAAAGGTAGAAGTAGAAGCACGCGCCAATTTGTCGACGAGTATTGTGTGTTTAAAAACGTTTGCGCATAAAAAATGTCCAGTCACACAACGCGCGTTATAATAGCGTTTTCTTTCATCTGTTTTTTATTCGTTTAACATTTTTTCTTATACAATTCCAAGCTTCAGCTCTTTGTTTTATACAATGTTTTATAAACTTTTCAATAAGTTTTCCTTTAAAATTAACAAATTTATTAAATTATAATTGTTTATTGTTAGCTGATTACTTGTCAAAAATGCTCGATGTGTAAAAAGGTCAAAGTTATCCAACTTTCTGCCGTGTACGCGTCAAAAAGGTGTGTAACTTATTCTATGAAAAAACACTAGTTTAACTTTTTTTAACAGAAGTCTACTTATGTACTTCTACCTTAAACAAGGTGAATTCGTCCCTCTCTTAATTTTTTGTATTTACAGAAAACTCCAAAATATAATAAAAATTGTTTCCATATAAAAAAAGAAATTTGAACTCACACATGCACATTTTTGGCTCATACACACGAAATAAAACCAACTTGTGACAATTTGGAATAATGAATACTTCTCGTTCCCTCTAATGCACATACCTGCCAAACCAAAATGAACGCGCCAAGCGTTTTCTATCTGTCAAAAATTCTTATGCTCATAGAAAATGTGTGAAGCAAACACAAATAGCACAGCGTCAACGCTTTGCAATTGGAAAATCTGATTTTGATATGGCGTTTGGTAGTGCAGTTGACAGCTGTAACGATTGGTTTGCTTCCTTCACTAAACCAAAAATCCAATGAAAATGTACGTTAAGCAATCGAATTACGTTTATTAAAATATGTTCGTTGGCTCAACGAATTATTAGTTAATATAATGAATATAATACCTAATAAAAATAAAATTTTCATTATATTAACGAATAATTCGTTGAGCCAACGAAAATAATTTAATAAAAGTAATTCGTTTGCTTAACGTAAATTTTAATTGGATTTTTGGTTCAGTGTTATTGTACAAAATAATGGCAATTTAGCTATTTTTAGGTCAATCTAGCTGTTTTATCACAATTTTATTTTTCTATAGTATCATTTCAGCATTAAAGCTAGGCGCAAGAAAACCTTAAGCTTGGCGCGCTTATTAAGGTTGGACTGTATCTTATGAATGTGCCTTGAGTATTAAGAGCTTAATTCTATATAAGTGCCCGTTTATATTATTAGAATTTTGTCGCATTTTTTTACGAAGAAATAGCAAATTAAGCACGATCCAAAATAATTTTTGGTTCAATTGAGGGCACATGCACTTTTAATTTTTCTCAACCAAAAGTTAGAATTGCGGCGACAAAAATGTAAACGGGCACTTAATTAAGGGGCACGTTCTAACAATCGCAAAACGCTTAACATTTGCGATTCTGACTTGAAATCGCATAAAAGGCGTTCTGTAAATCCCAATCGTAAGAAGTTGCGCGACTTTAAATTGCAAAATATGCTCAAGGGATCTAGAATATTTTAAGAAACTTAGGCAGATCGCAAGCAAAACGAGTTTCAGAACACAATAAATTAAAACTGAAGTTCTGCGATTTCAAATCGTGCGATTGTCAAAACATGACCGCAAATCATTTAAAAAATAATTTTGAATTTTATTGTTTTATAGATTTAAAAGCACAAAAGCTTGTTGCCTTATAGGATTATTTCCCCATGATTGGATTAAATTTATTAAAATAAATGCATGTGCAATAATAATCATAAAATGCAACGTTATTTTTTTATGATAAGTTTTGTCATACCACAAAAAATGCAATTAAAACGTAAAAAATAGCTATACAAAAGATAAAGTACGAGTATTATAAAACCACCAATTTTTTTTTTTTTTTTTTTTAATAAGGGTACTCAAAATTAGAATCAATATTAAAAGTATAATGCTAAAATGGTGTTTTTGTTTTGTATATACCATTAAAGATCTCCAACCCTCTTATTTCATTGTTTATAAAGTTTTCTTTAAAATACTTAAATTTTGCTAAAAGGGTTCTTAGTTAAACATTTTAAAGCGGGTTAGATATTTACTGTGTAAATGATAATTCGCATAAAAGTATAAAACAGTATAAAATATTAAGTAACTAAATAAGAAAATAATATAATAAATATACAAAAATAACACTTAAATTGTAATAATACCAGACCGCAAACCAAAACATTTTCTTTTTTTTTTATTTTACTTTATGCGTCTTTTACTCCTCACTTCACTTTAGTGTACTTCAATGAAGCAGAAATATTCGTGGGAAACATTAAATAACGTCTACACCCTCTTCTATAGAAGTTCAACCACATGCACAAGAGACAACAACTTCTATGTTGGAAATAATAAAAAAAAAGAAAAAGACTGAATGGAGTATATGTATATTGTTTATTTAAATAATTTAGAAATATTGCATTATACGACAATACTTGAAATATACAGTAGATGTCAAAAAAGAGGTTGTATTTCCGTTGACTTCTTCGCAATTATTTATTATATCTGGCAACGTTCAATAAACATTTTACAATAGTTAAAAGTTTTGAGATAAATTTGATAAATCTTCTTATAATAGTAGAAAATGTGCCAATAGTTTAGGGCTGCCAGAAGTTTGAACCTATCAACCAGGACACATAGAAAAAATGGATAAAAAATTACTCCAACAAAAAAGTTTTTTTTAATGCATATGTATGTATGTATATGTAAAAACCATCCAGTACCCATGTTCAGTAACTTTAGTGTGAACTTCTTGCATCGAAAAGATGTGAAACAAAATATTCCATCGTTTCTCGAAAAGTGAGAAAAATGAGTGTCTGTAACTCATGTCGAAAACTATCAAAAGAGATTACGTCGTTACGTTAAAAATGTCATAATATTGCACTAAAAGCCAATGTGACATTGCAGACGTTCAGGACGCCAGTAAGGCATATCCTTGACGGCGACCAAAATTTACTAAAATTGAATATTTTTCAACGACGGCGGCGAAAATACCACCGTCGGCTATACCAAATTGTGTAATGAGCGACTTTAATTTTTGTTTTTTGCAAACGAGCTTTGAAGACATTCGTATATTTTATAAAAATGTTTAAAGCAAAATAATGTGTCAAGAACAAAATATTTTTATTATTATTTTTCGCATTTTGCATTTTGAATTGTTTTTTTAGGGTTAAAAGTTTTTCTCGCCTCATTTTTATTCGTGAGTTTATTTGACAGTTCAAAGCGGGAACTTTTCTCACCAAAATGTTACAGACACACTTTTCTGTAGCTTGTACTCGTCAAAAAAGTTACAGACACAGTTAAGCGAGAAAAACAGCTGTTTGTTTCAATTTATGGCATATTTGTTTCATTTCACACATTTCAATCGAAAACTTTCTCGACGCGAGAGTTACAGAACATGGGCACAGTTTTTATTTTTAAATCCAACAATATATGAGGCTATCAGCGCTGAAGTGGTTACTTGGTTACGGTTCTGGTGAAAGATATTTTCTTTGCACTGTTCTTAACAGTGCAATAGTCGAGTAAGTCAACTGTTTGTATCCAAAACAGATGGCGCTAGAATCATAGTTTTTGGATGGGCCGTTGCAACCAAGTACTATAGTGCAAGAGCAGTGTTAACTTCTCATCATCTCATAATAAGTCTGGGGTTACACCACTTCTCATATATAAAAAAAAATTAACTTGTACTTCATTTACATAAAAACGATGAAAAATAATGAAAATTGTGAGCTTAAAATGTTCTAAACAATAATACTTTTCAGAAGATTGCACTTTTTCTAGAACTTTATTTCAGCCTTTGATATAGTTACTTATATTGAATATTACTCTCCAGTGTTTCAGTCTTAAACGAGTTTGTTTCTTTAGTCCATTGAGCAGACTTCAAAAAATCAAAATCTTTTGATTTTTCTTCAACCAACTTGACAACTGACAAACTAATCAATTGACAAAGCCATACACGCTTTGATTTGGACAATAACCGACTCAGTTGACAATTGAATTGAAACGTGTATTGGCTATTTTAAAGAAAGCAATTTGTTATCGGTTTTCGATTACTTATAAAAGTTGTTAACACTTATAAAAGTTGTTAACACGGTATAACTTTTTAAAGCAACTAGTTGAAACTAAATTTGGAAGAGAATTGACTCTCATCTAATTTTATTGAAAGCTTTTAGTTAAACGACGTTAACACCAGATAACAGTTGAATTAAATTAAAGTTGTTTATACAATGGCCTTATGTTAGCAGTGTTTAACAGAAATCTTAACCTTTGCTAACAACTAAAACCAGCAAAAAGCAAATTTTCTATCTTGACCTGTAAAAAAACCAGGACAATTTCATAGTGGACCAGGACACCAGGACAAGTAGTCAAAAACCAGGACAATCCTGGAAAACCAGGACGTATGGCAGGCCTACAATAGTTGCAAGATTTAACCCTCAAATACCTGAAATTGAAATATGTAGTTTGCGATTTATTTGTCTTTTCGCATCAAAGTTCTGCTGGGGCCTAATTCTGGCAGTCGTGATCGAGTACTTTCTCGATTCGAAAGCAATTTTATTTCTAATTCTTTCAGTCGATACTGAACGAATCGAAATTAGTTTTTCAGTATTAGTTTCACAATTAAATAAATTAATGCTTTAAAACAGTGAAAAAATAATTCCGATTCGTTCAGTATTAACTGAAATTTAGATATTAAATTGCTTTCGAATCGAGAAAGTACTCGATCACGAATGCCAGAATCAGGCCCTAGACTAAAATGATTTCTTCTTCTAGACTATCTCAATTATTCAAGTTAACTGGTACCGTTATACTGAGAATTTTATACTCATTTAAAAGTTTTGAGTCGTACCAGCGAGAAGTAAATAGATTTTGCTTAATATTTATTTTTTCTAAAGACCGTCTTGGGTGGTTTAAGGGTGTAGAAATACTTAAGCCAGAAAAGAAAAAAGTTAAAGAAGCTTTGAATCGGATTAAAAATGTTTCCGTTTGTTATTTAAACATTTAAAAAAGATGTCTGATACGTTTTCCCACAGATATAGAAAAGATCTACATCAGCACCGCTATTTGGCCTTATATCATGGTAGATCTTAACCACTGGGTGACAAACTATGCTTTTGCCAAACGCACCTGTGTGTGAGAACCACCAAAACACACAATTAGCAATTTGAGTGCAAAGTACGACAGAATTATGTTTTGGTTTTGTAGTTACAAAAGTTAAGTTTGGCTAATGGATGCACTTGTACCCGGTTATGCAATCTAGAACTTAATTGTTCAATATTACATATCTTTTGGTAGATTTAAAAAAATAAAATTAAGTAGATCAATAAAAATTTTTAGATAGAAAGTTATTAGTGGATTCATAAGTGGTCTTGATTTTTCGTCAAATATTTGTTTAGTATGAACACAGCTTAATAAGTAATTTCTACTTTCCAACCTAATAAAAACAAGCAACTTAAAGAAATTCGTCATTATTTATGAAATTATATAACAAAAAGATTATTTTTACGGCATTGAGAAACGTTATTGATTGTAAAAGTCGAGTCACATAGAATCTGTTGTACCAAGGCGAATTCGACTACAGGTGGTGACACCAGTGTTGCCAGTGAAATTTCGAGAAAGATACATTTTAGTTCCCAAAAAGATACATTTTGAAAAATAACATTTTTATTTTTTTATATTAACTGCATGTTAAACGATTTCGAACGTCAACGTTCGCATAGAAAACTATATTTAAAACAAAAACAAAATTCTAAAATTTGTTTTTGTTTTAAATGTAGTTTTCTTTGCGAACGTCAACGTTCGAAATCGATGAACAGGCTGTAAATGAATATTGTAAAGAAAATGATCAGTGGGATACTTAAAATTTACTACTTAACGACAATTTTTTGTCGTTTAAAAGTTGCAGAATTACCCCACAGATATGTTCGAGGTTACGACTCGAATTGATAACGACAAATTTTTTGAATCCGCATAATTCATTAATTGGTGTTCTCAAACCCATGTTTTTCTGTTCGCGAAAAATTTCAAACTTTTAAACAAACACTAAAATTTATTTGAAATCGCTGAATGGGTTGAAAAAACAAAATGTCGGAAAATAACAAAGAAAAGATTTTCAAACAAAGCGAAATTTCGCGAAAATCTTTAATATGTATTTCAAACAAGCCATAAAATTTATTAAAAGTCCCTAAAATAATAAAGAATGGCAAATATTCGATAAAAAAAAATTGCTTAATTAGCGGAAATTCGCAACAATTTGCTAACAGCGGCATGATAGCAAAGTATACTATTTATTATAAAGCGTTTAAGCTGAAAGAATCAGAAAACTTACATGAACAAATCGCTTTTATCGCGAACATTGCTAAAATTCGCGAAAATTGCAATATTTGGAACAAACTCAAAACTAATTTGAGATCGCTAAATCGATTAAAAAAAACAAATTGTCGAAAAATAACATAAAAACGAGCTATAATTATATCAAAATTAATGAAAAAGTCGACTTTTTTTGGGTTATTAAGGGCATTTTGTGTTTTAGGTAACGATATATTTTGATTAAATTGGAAAAAGAACATTTTTAACTAAAGACAACAATTTTTTCTTTTTAAAAATGTTATCACATATTAGAATAAAAGTAGCAGTAGGCGGTTTATATGTGCCTCGGCCTCAAGAAGTAAATATATAGCAAAAAGTTAAGTCAAAGACCATATTTACATTATGCAATTAACGCCGCAACTTGCCGCAACTTTCGCGTGCAACTTTTTGTTTCTTAGCAAGAGGTGTAGGGAAGAAAACGGGGTTGAAAAAATTAAAAAAATGCTTGGAAATGTAAATGGAAATGTGAAAAGAGTTTCGTAGAAACTACTTTAAAATAAAGGGTGTGTGTGAAACGGTAGCAAAGTTCTATGGTGAAATGAAATTTGTTTGTGGTAAAAAATTTTCATATTTGTGCTGTGTGAAATTGTAACATTTTTGACAACGTAAAATTTTGACATAAAGAAAAAAACAATTACTAATAGTTTTGTAAAAATCAATAAATTAAACAAACGTTTACCAATAACCATTTCAATTATGTTGGAAATGAGATCGTCACAACTATTTGATGAATTCGTTCTGAGATATTTACAAATTTTACAAAAGGTGTGGGCAAAAAAGCTTATACATATTAAATATTTACATCTTGTATAATTCTTTTTAATTTTTTTTGCCACTGGTCCTGCTTCCATATTATTTTTTATTTTATTTAAACAAATTTGATGAAAAAAAATAATTTTGTGGTTGTCAAAAATTTCTACACTAATGTCAAAATTTATACTAGCCCCTAGCATGGTGGAATAAACAGGTGGCAGCACTACGCCAGATGACGATTTTTTGCTCTTGTCTAGGTTTATGTCAAAGTTTTGTTTATAGTCCACGTTTTGTGCTGTGATTATTGTATTTTATTAAAGTTTTTGGTGTATTGACAACCTAATTGTGTGTACCTAATTTGGAAACTTTGGCTTTTTCCGTTCACCAGATATACAGCAAAAAGTAATACAAATACAACAACAACAATGGATTTTTTTAAAAAAATAGAGGTAGTTGTGGTTTTTTGCTCATAACTCAGCCATTTTTTAACCGATTTGACAGATTAATATACCGACGTGTTAAAGAATAAATTTACCGTTTACTTTAGTTATAAAGCTTGGACTCGGGGAGATCTATGGTTCCCGAAAGTGGGTATTTTAATAAAAAAAATTTTATTTTGGCCATAACTTTTTTGTGTCTGAACCGATTTTCCCGAGTTTTTTATAAAATATGTTCTACTAAAAATATTTTGGTATATAAATCATATCCATAGGACATATGGCAGCCTTAAAATTTAGGTTTTTATAAAATTTTTAATTTTTTTTGTACGGGAGGTACCACGCCCACTTCTCCAATCCCGCCCACATTTTGTAGAATGGTGTGTATTGGCAACCTAAATGTGTGTACCTAATTTGGAAACTTTGGCTTTTGCCGTTCCCCAGTTATACAGCAAAAAGTAATAAAAATACAACAACCACAAGGGATTTTTGGGAAAAATTAGAGGTAGTCGTGGTTTTTTGCTCATATCTCAGCCATTTGTGGACCGATCTGGCTGAATTTCAATAGCAAAATTATAATAAGAATACCTGACAGAAAGATACCCCAACGAAGCTCCCATCATATCTGGGGGCTTCGGAAAACCCATTTCAACAGACAGACGGACAGACGGACAGACGGACAGCCGGATTTGAACTTCGCTTTTCATAAGGACCCAGAATATATCTACTTTATAGGGTGTAGGATCAATATTGTAGAAATTACAAACGGAATGACAAAGTTATATATACCCTTTTACCTTCGGTGAAGGGTATAATAAATAAGATATGGATCATAATTAAATACAAATTGGCTAAAAATTTATTTATTTCATCACGTTTTGCGGCACGCTTTGATTTTTGTTTAAAAAATTGTTTGACGTAAACGGTGATATAATTTCCATTTTTGTTGTAATGTTGTACTTGTTGCCGTAACGATGCCACCTGCTTATTCCACCATGGCCCCTAGGGCTAGTGAAATTTTATTCACCTCAATAGTGTCAAAATTTTACTTCCATGAGTACTTTGCTACCGTTTCACACACACCCAAAATAGAAAAAAAACTCGGCGTTAATTGCATGGATGTAAATGCGGTCAAAGTGTATAAACTAAAAGGGCTTAATAAAAAAATTGTTAATTATTACAAAATCTCAATCCTATTTAACTGATCTAAAGTTTGACAACGCCGGATTAAAAAAATTAACAGAGAACATTAACATTGAAATACAAAATTATTATCTATCTATTGTAAAAACATTATTTTTTATTTTAGCCGTACTTCTTTTTTTTTTTTTGTTACTAACTGTATGTGGGCAAGTACTCAAACATACTTGTCGTATGTAAATTATTGACTACATATTACGATATGTGCGCCACAACTAAAAAAGGGATGGATGCTATTTTTTTTTTCCATAATATAAAAAAAAAAAACAGATCAATGATCTCTATCTAGAGGTCTAAGTATTTATGTAAATACTTAATGCAAACGCATTATTAGTTTTAATTTTACCATACTGATAATATAAATGCTAAATATGGCTTCCGGTTTAACCATTGACACTTACTTTTTTTTTTTTTTTTTTTTGCAAATATATAGTGGTAAACCATTTATTTTAGATCGTCAGACTGGTTACTTAATAATAAGATTGTCTGTTGTCTGCAGCCAACAGAAACCAACTCAATAAAGTATTTGGAAAATCTAAAAGAGTTGTAGTGCAGTTTATTATTTTCAAATTCCCATGAAGTTTTTGTAATGAATAGTTATTATTCATAAAAAAAAAGTTTCAATATTGTATTTTCTAAACAATATATGACATGATTACTCTGGGTACATGTGACAATAGTAACCCATGGAAACTTTTGTGTAATTATTAACTCTAGTTTTATAGATATAAATGTACATTTTTAAAAATTAAATCATTTGGAAATGAGTTTAATGAAATTTGTTGAAGAGAATAATAAGAATTATTTTTTTTTTTGTTCTTTAAAACGTTTATGTTTTCTAGAAATTCAATTCTTTAACAGGCCGTTAACATTGCACCGAAATCTTGTAGATTTGATATAAAATCTTCTTCATTTACATGTTTACATTGCAAATTTTTGACATAAGTAAGATTTTGTTTTCATAGCCAAAACAGCTGACTAAAAGGTTTTGTGTAAAGGGCAAAATAAGCCACACAAATGTCTTGGCAAAAACACACACTATCGTGCTGGAATTGTGCTCGCTATATGTTGAAAAACGGAATTATTATAACCCTGGGTCTCCACGTAGCAATTTTTATTGCTAAGCACAAGCAATAACGTCGGAAGAACAATGACAGAACAATGGAGCAATAATTGCTAATTATATTGCTGGAGAACACATGAAATTGCTTTGCCATTAATTTGCAATTTTCACCGCGAGTAGTTGTACATATAAAGTTTTGTGGCTGTATTAATGACAAATGTTTTATGTTGTGTTTTGAAGTGGTTGTTAATTTTTTTTTTTTTTAAATTAATAAATAATATTAATAAAATAATTAATTGTAATTGTCGTAGCTGTGTTTTGTATTACTTTTTTGTTTATTTGCGTTTGCTTTTGTTGATATTGACGTTTATTTAAAAATATAATATATAAAAACTTTTTCTGTATTTTTTTGAAGTATTTTTTCACTTGGCGGCTTTTTCTTGATTGTTTTTTTTATAAATAAACAACCGTACAGAGAAATGAAATGTCAGATAAATTACAACTGATTTGACAGCATATTGCTAAGTCTAAATTAACACGTTTCATCTTTTGATGCTCAAATTCTTTTCAATTCCCTTTTAAAGATGCCAACAACTTTTTTCGGTTCAAAACAACAACAATTTTATTAACAGCGAATCAAAGAGAAAAAGAAAAGAAAAGATTACATGCAGCCATCGCTATGCTTATACCAACGAATAAAAACACAAAGCGTACTGACCGAGTACAGGCATCTCTGTACTAACCCCCTTTCTTCTTTCTTCTCTCACCTAAAAACATAAGAGTTGAGTATCAAAAGATGAAACTTGTGAAAGTAGACTAAGCAATAATTGCTCAAGCAATAAGAAGAGCAAACATTGCGCAATGGATTGCCACTCATGGCAATTTGCGGTCTATACGTCGCAAATTTTATGGAGAAATCAAATTTGACGTTTGCCGCAATAAATATTGCTACGTGGAGACCCGGGGTTAAATAAAGGAAAAGAATTTGGAGCCAAAAGTGGTTTAAACAACGCGCGTTTTGTGGCAAGCAATGCTGTTTTATGCTTTATGACTGAAAATTATTTAAAAGCTTCTACTTCAACGTCTTCACTTTGCAAAATTTTTGCTGTAATAATTACATTAAGCACTAGACACCACAAAAAGATTGTCAAATATAAAAAATGTCTCCTAAATATAAAAAATTTTTATTATTTCTACAAACATGCTTCAAATGTTTGTACAAACAGCAAACATCCCAATTAACAACACAATATATTTGTACAAACGTTATATTTTGACATGTTTGCCAAGCAATTTGTGTAGTTTATTTTGCCCTTACATACACACATATCGTTACCTAAAACGCAAAAGGTCCCTACTAACTAAACTAACGGCAAAGAATTTATAGATCTCATGTAGAGGCCACATGTGAAGTAAATAAAACATACGTGGGTTAGTGGAGAAGATTAAAACTTACGTTACTTAAGGCAGCCTAAGTTCAAATTTCGGCTCTGACAAATTGTTTTTATACCCTTTACAAGGGTAGAAATCTTTATCTTAACATCAAACCGCCTTAACTAACCAAAAATTAAAAATCTACGTTTTTTAATTGATTCTGATGTATTGCAACAACACAAATGTGCACAATCTTGGATTCTGTGGATTGAAATTTGCGATTTTATTAATAAAAGACAAATGGCCCTATTAACAAAAGTTTATATGATAAAAGCTAAAATACCTAACTAGCAGTTTATATATGCAACATTGTCAAAACAACTGTTTAATTTTACAAGAGAAATAGAAGAAAAATAAATTATAAACCTTTTAATGGCCGTTTTCTCATTACACGATTATCTGTTTTCCCAACGAAAAACTGCAAATTAAATAAATTTGGTTTTCTCAATGTCTCATTTGCTTCTTTTCTCTCGAAAAGCAAACCAGCACTCATCTGCCAATTATTTATTTTCCTTTTATTTGCCGTACAGATTAATTCAATCAGCTGATTCCCAACTATTACATGTATTTCGAGAGGTGTTGCCAACTGAAAACAATGTTTTTTGTCGGAATTTTGAGAAACCCAAAATCGTTAAGGGACAGTTTATCGGTCTAAAAAATTGATGTTGACATAAGTCACAGACAATTGGTCGATACATTGAGAAAATGGCTATACCCTGCAAATAACGCGACTAGTCCATACACGCATGTAAAATTTAGCCCATAAGGGACTAGGACTAGTCCAAAGGTAACCCCAATGTATGGAAAAACATGGTCTATCTAACATTACGATGTCCTAGAGCAGAACCATATAACCCAGCTTTGCATTACAAAGGAGAAGTCTTAAAACTACGACATGGTATACTACAGAGGATTAGCTTTGAAATCGTTTAAAAACGAAAACATGTCGTTTCACTACAAATTCTCTTTTTTTCTTATTTTTTTTTTTTTTTTTTTTGATCAAAATAGATTAGGTAGTCCAATATTATTTGTTGGATAATCTATATATATAAAAAGAAGTGTACACTTTGATGTCACCACTAACTGCGAATACGGGTAGACCGTTGGTAGACCAACAAAAACGTTGGGGTACGTTGGGGATAGTCTGTAGATGGTTTATGTAAAGTTTGCATGAAATCGGCCCAGTGCTTCCAGAGATATGGCATTTAGATTTTCATATATATTCCTATACAAATATCAACAAAATGCCCTCCATTTTGAACTCCTTCGAAACGGCTTGACTGATTTTTATGAAATTGTATGTGTTTTTGTAAGGTATGAGAATAGGTCGTAGAGTATATTTTATATCTTTTTTGCTAATCAACCTGTTTTCTTAAAATTTGGCATGCCGGCACTATGACATCTGAAAGAAAATAGGGAATAGGGCGTGAAATAGGGCAACAGGAGTAAAAGCTCCCCCTCCCTATATCTGCTTAAAAAATCCACCGATTTTCTTGAAATTTGGCAGGAAAATAGAGTAACATCTGCAAAGAACTATAGCCTCAAATATTTATTATTTAGGGCGTGAAATAGGGCAATCATGTAAAAGCTCCCCCTCCCCAATCTTCTAAACTAACCAACCGGGTTTCTTAAAATTTGGCATGCAGACACTGTAACATCTGAAAGAAAATATGGAATAGGATGTGAAATAGGGCAAGAAGGGTAAAAGCTTCCCCTCCCAAGATCTTCCTGAAATTTCGCAGCCAAATAGTGTTACAGCTGGAAAGTACTATAGCCTATAGTTTGTATTATTTAGGGCGTGAAGCAGGAGGGGTAAAAGCTCCCTTCCCCATATCTTCTTAGCTAATCAACCGGTTTTCTTAAAATTTGGCATGCAGATACTGTAACATCTGAAAGAGAAAGGGCATGAAATAGGGTAAGAGGAGTAAAATCTCCCCCCTCCCTATTTCTTCTTAACTAATCAATTGATTTTCTTGAAATTTGGCGGGCAAATAGTGTAACATCTGAAAAGAACTAAAGCCTATAATTTTTATTATCTATATATAAATCGGCTAAGACAGTTAAGAACACTTTCCTCCTCTGTATGCCAACCGATTTGAACAAAATATACACCATTTGAAAGAAATTTACTTACAGAAGTGCACAATATATATTTTATATTTAAATCTGTTCAATAATTTCAGAGTTATAAGCGTTTAAAATTGCTACTAACACAAAAGCAAAATAAATAAATAAAAATTTATTTTCAATTATAAAATAATAAAAAATTAGGGTGATCGATTATTCGATATTTTTCATAAATCGGTTTTCGAATATTTCGACTATATAAATCTTATATATAAATCAGGCCAGGCAAAACAGTAAAGAATGCTTTCTTCCTTTGTTTGTCATCCGAACCTCTATGGGGAGAAAAAAGGGGAAATACGGGAAACTAAATTTCTTTCTTTTACTTTTCTGTGCTTCATGTGATAATTTTTAAATTTTCTATAATATTGAACTCAGAAACATAATATTATAGGTGTAGGGTCCTGAGTGAGTGATAACCTATAAGATAAAAAATGCTGGTATTTTTTGTTTTTCATCTGGAACTTTCTTGAATTTTCGTTAATATTCGACCTATAAAGATAAAATTATACATACATTAAACTGGGTGAACAAGAACATGTAAGGGGAGCTTTTTGGTAATTTTTCGTTCAAAAGCTGGTACTTTGATTAATTTTCGTTAATATTAGACATAGAAACATAAAATTAAACGTGCAACGTCCTGAGTGGATGACAATAAATAAAGAAGACTTTTTGATACTTCTTTGTTTTTCAATTGATATTTTTAATATTTAACTTACAAAATTAAATAAACTCACGGAAAAGATAAAATATGAACCAGAGGTTGGTCCCTCGCCAAATTGATCCACTAAGACGGAAAAAATAAATGCTCGAAACATGTAAGTTCACATATACTTAGATGTACTATGTTTTTTTTATATTTGCATAAAAATGTATGGTCGAATTTTGACCATTAGGCGAACACTAGTCTTCTTAACTTATCAACCGGGCTTCTTAGAATTTGGCATGCAGACACTGTAAAATCTGAAAGAAAAAAAGTTATATGGCAAAACAACGTTTGCCGGACCAACTAGTTAACTTTATATATTTTATTAATTTTATTTATCTGTTCCATTTAGTTACTACGTATGTATATGTATATGACAGTTTTAAGAACCCAGCGGTAAATATTGAAAGGACCGAAAGTGGCAGGCCTTTTTGAAGGTCTCTATACTCCTTTCTAAAAGATTCGCTTCGCATGATATCCTGCCTTCAGAAGTATTCCTTCTAGAAGGTTTAAACTTCTTTTTAAAAGACCTTCTGAAATATTCAGTACACAATCGCTACTCCCTTCTTTGAGAAGGGAGAAAGGAAGGTGTTCAGTTTTATTTACTTTTTATTTTTAGTGACCTTCCTTACTCCCTTCTTTGGGAAGGGATCGAAGTTGTTTTTAAAGGAAGTGTGGAAGGCCTTGCGCCCAATGACAACCTGTGTAAAAAATAAATAAGTATGGAATGCGGCGAGAAGGGCTTCTGACTGCTTGTGACTGCTAAATAAGGCCTTCTTTTAGGCCTCTTTACTCCTTCTAGTTACCGCTGGGAAGCCATCATTTTGGTTAAAATATTATTAATTTTTTCTTTCACAGGAAAGTACTATTCTGAACGAAATAAGTAGTTGGTTGAACTTTGAGCTGAAAGAGCGTAAATAGATTAGAAAGTACCACAGTGATGCCACATTCTGCATCACTAATTTCAGTTATGCAAATGTGTTGTCATATGGCATATAAAATTGAAATACGTCTTAATTTAAAGTTGCAGCAAACTGTCTTATTTTTTTTGCTTTATTTCAATTAAACCAATTAAAAAAATACAATTAAAATTGTAATTAATCAAGATAAATTTTTCAAAAGAAAAAACGAAATATTTAATTTTTTGTTTTTCTTTAACCTTAATATGACAATGATGATAAATTAAGGTCGCAAACATAACATTGTATGTATGTATGTAGAAAATGGAAAGTTATAAAAAATTATTTTATTAAATGTAAATCAAGCATAAAACTCGTACCAAAAAAAGGCTTAAAAAGGAAGAAATGTACAGGTATGCACAAAGAAATCCATGCAACAATCTGTTAAAGACGAGTTTTAATAAAATTTTTTACCAGACCTTTGGTCAATTTGAGACATTTAAAGAGGATGGATGATATATGACATATCAAATGACAATTTAAACAACATTTTAACACTTTACGACAACATGTGGCTTAATATTTATTTATTTTTTTTTTTTTTTTTTTGTTTGCAACAGGTTAAAGCAAGTAAACGCAACGTATTTTTTATAGGTTCATTATTTTTTTTATAACTTGGATTTTTTCTTTTCGATAATTAATTGGTTTTAAAAAAAATGTAGGACGAAGAAAATTGTTTAAAAGATGTACGTACAACAAATGTGTGAGACATTATTAGCCTTAATTGTGAGTGGTGAAATTATGTGACTTTGTTAGTTTTAATCATACATAAGAAACATACTGCATAATTTAAAACTCTTCTTAAATTTTATACAGTTTATCAGAAAAATTGTCTTACATCAGATAAATTATAATTTATGAAGTGTTAACAGGCACATTTTTATACGCTGTTGGATCATTTTTGTTTTTAAAGTGATTTTGCTTTTACGTCTGTGGTATTATCTTTCAATGCAGACCCAGCTCAAATGTTTTCTTTTTTTTTTTGCAAAACTGCAGTAGTTTTTTTATAAAAAATTGTATAGACAAATTTTTCGAAATGCTACATAATGAAGCAGGCTGGCTGTGTTTTATAAGACAACTTTTTGTCACTTGCAGAAGTATATTTCAATAGAAAAGTATTTTATTAACCAAATTTGCTGACTCTGCAGGAATTTTTTGACAGAAAACTGTAGCAGTGCTTTTCTATAGTAACGTTTTGCGCAAGCATCAACTTATTAGCGCAATTTGGTTGGAAGATGATTGGAACCTCAGCCTGTTACGCCCCGTACACAGTAAGGAAGATAAAAGCGTATGTTCGAATTTAAGAGGAATAAGTCACCTTCCCATTTTACAAAAGGTGCTATCGAGCGTATTCGGTAAAAGACTAAATACCAAAGTCAATGAAATAATTGGTTCATACAACTTGTAGATCTACCACCGATCAGATGTGCACACTACGCCAAATCCTAAAGAAGACCAAAGAGAAACAAATCGACGCTTATAAACTCTTAAAAAGCCGCATTTGATAGCCCTATATGTACAAAGGTGTATGAGGCTGTGTCTGAGTTTGGTACATAACCCTGCGAAATTGATACGACTATGCAGGATGACGTTAACTAGAATAATCTCTTAAATTTGACCAGAATATATGTAAACCGTCCATTACCAAACGAGGATATAGACATGGCGATAGTTAATCGTAAATTCTTTTAAACCGACTGTTGGAGAAAATGATACGCGATGCTGCAGTTAACACAACAGGCACGTTTTACACCACAAACACGTGGTGCTCGTATATGCTGACGACATCGATGCCTTCACAAACATGGATAAGGAATCAAAGAAAATGGGTCTGACAGTTAATGATGCAAAAACTTATTTGATGGTTTCTACGAACAAGTCTACGAGAATTGGAAAGCAAGTGAACTTGGATAACTATAACTTTCAGGTAGAAGAATATATTTACCTCGGTACCGCCACAAGCAAAACTAATAACATCAGCTCGGAAATAAAGCGAAGATTAAAACTAGCTAGCATGTGTTCCTTTGGCCTAAGCAAGCTGTTAAGAAATAAGGCTCTCTCTCTCTCGGCAGACAAAACTTACACTCCACAAGACGCTCATATTGCCTTTGATTTAATATGGAGCTGAAGTATGGGTTCTTGCGCAAGCAGATGAAGCTTTTCTCGGGGCGTTCGATAGAAAAATCCTTCGTCGTTTATATCTGCAACATAGTAAGGTCTTTTAGCGTTTATCATATAATCGCTTTTTTAGATGGGGCCGTTTGCTGTTTGTTAATAAAATCGCTAATTGTGGACATTTGTATTGATGCAATCCAGCAGAATCAATGAAAAAATCGATTTTGAATTTTTGGTTAGTTTAAGTTTTAGGTAACGATATGATACTCAAAACCATAACTTCAAAACGACGTAAAATTAAAAAAAAAACAAATGTGCCTATTATGAACTAAATTCGGTTTTCGACAGCAGTCGAATTAGCTGATCGAACGTATTTTCATTTGGTATAATGGCGCGCATTCGAACATGTTCGATTAGCTGTCACTTAAAATCAAAAGTTTTTGTTTTAAAATTTAAAAAATAGAATTAAAGTTAAACGTGACCACGGCGGAATTATGGTTGTTTTCAAATAATTTAGCTTCAGTAGGGTCTCATCAGACTTTTTTACATGCTGAATTTGCTGCAAATCATTTGGTCAAAAAAGAATTTTGTTCCATAAAGAAGTTGAGCGTTTCCAATTGCTATTAACGACGTTGGACTTGGATAAAGAATATGGTATTTGGTATACGAACACAAAAATAATTTACAAACAGTTACATTTCCAACAAGTTTTTTACATTTATTTGCACCGTCGAAAGCAAATATTTTTCGTTGAAAAATTCGATGCACAACGAAATTGTTGACAGTGCTGCCAACTCATAATACCAAATTAACATTTGATAGTCGATGTTCGATAGCCAGCGAAAATCGTTTATCGAATGTTACTCATAATATGGGCCAAAGAACTTATGGATAAAAAAGTCCGCCGAATTGTATAAAATAAGTATTTTATACCTATGGCAGTTATAATGCCAAAAGTCTTATCCTGAGGAAACTTTTGTATGGGGGCTAGTTAAAGGCCCCTATTACGGTTCACAACTCATTTCAGTTGAGTTGTAATTAAGCCAACTGGTTGTGTTTAGCTGTAATTTTTTGATATTTCTGTTCGCCGCAATATAGCAAAGTTGTAAACCATAATACAAAAATTGTGAACCGTGCTTCAACCTACTCTATTGAGGAATATGATACATTGAAAAGTTATCCATTTTATATCCCTGAACAACAACCCATTTCATTTCCATTCGTCACTACTGCATATATGACAACATTATTATTAAAACTAAAATCATCGTTCTACAGTGGACCTGATGGTATTCCTAGCTGCCTTCTTATAAATTGTGCGCATAATATATCTATACCTTTAACAATTTTATTCAATATGTCTATAAAGCATGGCTACTTCCCGAAATCATGGAAAAAATCTTTTATTATTCCACTATTTAAATCAGGGAATAAATCGAATATAGTGAACTACAGAGGTATTGCCAAATTAAGTGTCATTCCCAAACTTTTTGAACAATATCTTACTGAATATTTAAGTAAACAAGTCTCTTCCATACTCACACCTTTCCAACATGGTTTTCGTAAAGGATGTTCAATTACGACTAATTTACTAGAATTGACAACAATAATAAATAATGGCTTTAAAAACGGATGTTATACCGATGTTATATACACTGATTTTAGTAAGGCTTTTGACAGAGTTAACCATAAACTTCTATTGCATAAGCTGTATTTAATGGGATTTACGAATTGCTGTTTGAATTGGATAAAATCGTATCTCTTACGTCTTGAACAGCGTGTGTGTTTTAATAATACATTATCTAAACATATTATAGTCAACTCTGATGTTCCACAAGGTAGTCATCTCGGACCAATACTTTTGTTATTATATATCAACGATCTACCTACCACAATAAAATTGTCCAATATACTTATGTATGCTGACGATGTAAAAATTTTTTCAAGTTGTGCTGACTCCATTGTTCAACACCACTTACAACAGGATTTAAATTTATTGGATATAAATTTTAAAAAATTCAAACATATACGTTTTTCCAGAAAAACTAGACCAATTGTCTGCTATTTTATTGGTGACCACAAATTGGAAGTTGTTAATGCTTTCTTGGATCTTGGTGTATTATTTGACACTAAGTTATCTTTTTTAGAACATATTAATATGTGTACTTATAAAGCTCGTGGTGTATTTGGATTTATTAAACGTTGGTCAAAGGAATTCTCTGACAGATCTATAACAAAACAGTTGTATATAGCACTTGTCAGACCTATAATCGAATATGGCTCAATAATTTGGGATCCATATTACAACGTTCATAGTGATCGTATTGAGTCTGTCCAAAAACAGACGGATTACGGAGCACTTACCCAAATCCATCTATATATCTTCCTCCATATAGAACCAGGTTATTGGAGATTCATTTACCAACTTTAAAAAGCCACCGAACAATGCTGAATGTCATATTTGTTATCAATCTAATTAAAGGCAATATTTGCTCGGAGTTCCTGTTAAACAGTTTATTTTTTTAATGTTCCCCAACGCCCTACACGTTATTACCAGCCGTTATCAATTGAATACTTCCAACAAAATTATGCAAATGCCGACCCTTTTCGTCGAATATGGATATTAATACTATCAAACTGAATTGAATTTTATATTTAAATAGATGATGTTAAATTTGTTTGTTTAGTTTTGTAATTTTTGTCTGAAAGGAGGTAATCCATAGACTAAATAAATAACTAAATAAATATGTAATTGACCAATTTTCAATACCAAACGAAACTGTCGTCCAAAAATAATTTGAACCAAATCGCATTACCCTAATGGCTAATAGATCAGTGAACATTAATTAGTTGAACTTAATTAAAACTTATATGTAGTTAAAACTCAACAGCAGTAAATCAGTATCTAATATATTTTATGTAGCTTAAAAAATAACATGTGGCAGCACTTCGATAAATGTTGCCAAATTCATATGGCCTGTATTAGTAGTTTAAACGCCCAGTTTTATGCGTTTAAAGATGGTTTATATGTTTACGGATTTCTAGATTTGTTGGTTTCAACACATTTTAAACCAAACAGAGAGTTTAAACTATTAGCCTTAAGTCGTTTATTGCGGCCTTTATCATGCTTTCAGCAGACATAAAGACAGACAGGAAGTAATAGATCGTCTTCGGCCGGGTTTTTGAGACGTGGATTAACTTAGTTTAAAGTAGTCTGAAACTCAGATTTTTCACAGGGATACAGAATACATACACTCTGACGATTTTTCGATGTGGTAAAAACAAAATTACAAAATCAATATAGCCCCAATAACTTTGTTAGTTAGTATGAAAATAGAGATAAAAAACTGCTTGAAAACTAGAATCAATCAGAAATCGAAAATTATCATGCATTACCTAAAAGTTATGTAATTTGTACAGATTCCTTTTACAATACAAGCTAAATAAATTTAAATCTAAAATACTTTTTCACATAAATCACCTTCCATAAAAAATGTTTCCGAAACATATTTTTAAATCCCTTATTAAGCCATACAGGTATGTGATGGAAATCGATATTAAAAACGAAACGATTTGAAACCGAAAATATCGTTTTCAGTATCTTTTAAAATGGATTTTAAATACATATTCCTTTTATTTTCAGTCTTTATTCTTTTAAATGTTATGTTATAAACGCTAAATGAAGTGTTTTCTGAACGAAAATTCAAGACTATCAGGCATGTTCTGAAATCACGGTGATTTCAAATCACGAACGATTTTGAAATCACCTGAGAAATATTTTGGTGTTCTGAAAATCACGATTTTCATTGTTCTAAACCACGAGAAAACAACTGTGCGCTTCTTTTTAAAATGTTGCCATTCATTTAGGATGTATGGCTGCCATTTTCATTTATTTTTTACCTTCGTATATTAAAATTTAACCAATCAAACTTCATAATTATCGTTTACTTTTAGTTTTTTGTAACAAATTAATTTAATTTTTATTTTTAATGTTTAATTTAATTGAAGAAATTAGTCATATGCTAAACGACTTTAAGACTTCTTTGCTCTGGCAACCATTGACAAAAAGTAAATCATGAACAATGTAAACAAAACTAAAACAGCATTTGCAAAAAATACAGCGGCTTCCTAAATTTGTAAATTTAAAGGTTCTTCCGTGTAAAATAATTAATTTTAATGCAAAAACAAATCAAGGACAGATCATTTAATGTGTATGTGATAATTTTATTATAGATTTCAAAACAAAAATGCTCAACAAACTTCAAGTGATTTGAAATCGTTATGCTGTAAGCAAACCGGTATTAAATGACGAGATTTCAAAAACTTTTGTGGGCAGAACACCTTTTTAGTGATTTCAAATCACTTTACGAAAAAGTCATTTTCAGAATATGCCTATATAATTCAGAAATGGATTTTAAAATCCCTCGAAATTCATCACACTTTTTAAAAACGTTCGTCTTGAAATCGATCGATTTTCATCACATACCTGATCCCTCCATCTGAAGAAACTAGCTTTTGTTTGAAGAGAACATTGTCGCAAAATATTCTGTTCACGGCAGAAAAAAAATTTTTTTTAATGCATAAATTTTTAATAATTAAAACAGTGTTTTTATAAAAAAAATATTGCTGTCACTGCAGTTTTGCATTTTTTATACTACAATTTGTTAAAAACAAAATAAAACTTTTTTAAAAGTAACGGTTTGCTTAATTAAAATTAATCTAACTCAATCATAATAGTACTTGGAAAATACTCACTCATACAAACACACACAATTACGCACAGAGTTATCAAGGATAGTAACAGGAAACTATTAAAAATCCAAAATTTTCTTTTTAAAATCTATTTATGTATACGTGTAAGTATGTACTCTCTTATTTGACAAAAAAAACAAAAACAGGGATAAAAGGAAACAGGGAATAAAGAATTACACTAAACACCTTTAGCAATATGATACTTTGGTATAAACACGTACATATTTATATTCTATGTAGGTATGTATGTATAAGTGCTTATTAAGGATTATAAGAGTGTGTGCGTATGTTATCAAAAAAAAAAAAGGATACACACAGGAACTATAAAATGTGACAGACACAAAAACTAAGGACAAGATGTAAGTAATAACAAAAAAAAAAAAATAATGTAACCGACAACAATACTGCTGCACATGTACACAAGAGCTTAAGTGCGTGTTGTTGTTTGTGCACATGAGTGCAATATGGTTGAATATTTTGTTTTTGTTGTTTTGCTTAAACATTAAACATCGTGTATATGTATGCATATGTGCTTTGTGCACTCGTTTATTATTCGTATTGAGAGAGTGTTCTACACAGCTGTCGTTTTTTTTTTCACGAAAATACTAGTTCCATACAGGGTTGGAAAACTTAATATAATTTTACTATTTTTGATACTATTCGATCTTCAAAAGTTCAATAGTACGTTTACCAACGTAGTACAATTTTAAATTTTTTTCAGCTTTCCTTTTTGCATGTACTTATATTAAATCCGAATAAAACTGCGCGAACTTCCAGCCTATCATCGTAAATAATATTGAATCCATCTCACCGAATCTTAAACACATAATAAGTTATAAAGGATAATCCATTTTTGCGATTAAAAAAAAGTCAAACAAAACGCACATAAAGCTTTGATTTCCATAAAAGTTTTGTTTTATTATAATGCTTGGAGTTGGCCAATACGTGAGAAATAAAATGTCATTTAAATGACCTCCTTTAGATTTGATGCAGTAGTCGATTCTTTGAGTAGTTTTCGACCACTTTTTGGCACATTTCGGGCAAAAACTTTATGAATGTTGGTTAAAAAATGCTCCTTAAAAATATAACGGCGTCAAATCGAATGCTCTTGGTGGCTAATTGACGTCAGCAACGTAAAATATGCGTTCGTGAAATTACACGTTCTCGAAACTTCCATGCAATAAGGCCAAAATCGTTCTTGTTGAAGCCACATATCGTCCAGTTCATAATCTTGGATCATCCGGTTTTTAAACGGCCATAGCGATAATCGAAAAATTCGAATTATCCGCCACACTTTCACTAACAGAAGCGATATTTTCGGCAGTGCGAACATCGTGATGATGCACAAGCCTGGGTGGCTACTCTTTATTGCGATGCGAAAGAAAATTGTAGCAAATCTAGCGATTGGTACTCTTTAATACGTTTGCGTATATGTCTTTCGCATCTTTTAATTTTTTTCTTTTCGAAAATCATCGCTTTATTTTATTAAAATTTTCCAATTTCAAATATTTTACACATTTTACGCATTTCGTTACTGTAAATCCGCGCCATCTTTAATTTGAATTGCCACTTTTGCTACATTTTAAGAAAATTTTGCGAAAGTGATAGAAAGTACCAAGTTGGCATTTAGCTTTCGCATCGAAATTGTTTTCGCATCACAATAGAGAGTAGACCCCTGTGGTGCGATTCACTAACTTTTAACGATCCGACAATCGTAATATTTGTCGACATTTATATTCGCTTGCAGTAACGATAGTGTGATTCTGTAATTTTTTTTTAACGATAGTACACAGCTGTTTTTTTTGTAACATCTCTGTCTACAAAATGTTAAAAAAAAAAAACGAAAAGCACAAAAGAGAATAAAATAAAAACATATGAAATTGTTCTTAACCCCCCTTGTTACACATATTTTTTCATTTAAAATGCACTGAAAAAGGTCTGGCCAGACTCATAAGTAAGACGAAGGGTTAATTTGTGGTTTTATATTTTTTTTTTTTGTGAATTTTACATTTAGAATTTTATTTTTGTTCTTAATTTGCTTTCTTTTTGCTTTTTATTTATTATTTTGTTTTTGTTCATACATATACATATGAATATATCTTTGTATGTATGTAAGCTATTTTAAACATAAAAAACATTTTATCGATAAAATAAACACAAACTAAATTATTGTCGCTAAGATAACGACAAAAAAATTGCTTAAAGTAACAGCTGACTTTAAACGACAGCGAATATCGTTAAAAATTTTACAGAATAGCATATTCGATAAATTTTCGTTATACTTATTTTAACGATTCGATTATCGTTATAAAAGTTAGTGAATCGCACTACTGAACACATCTGTACCGCTTCCAGTCTCAAGTTTTTTATAATCTTGCCAATTCCTTTCACAGTAGGTCGGTTATGAAGACCATAATCACCCCGTACAGCTCGAAAAGTGGCCACGAGCGTTCGTTAATGGGAAATCTTTCAATAAACAAATGACAATTCAGAAAACTGGTTTTTAACAGCTTACAGCCGTACCAGACCGGCGGTTTTGAAACCACTTAACGGATAACCCGTTACTACAGACTGAAGAGGTGTTTATTAAATTCTTCTTAACGGCCACCAGAGGGTACGATACAGTAGGTAGTAGGACAGTATATTGGCAAAGTGGCTGAAATCATACACGGCAATCCCTATATGTATATTGTATTTTTGTAGAAAAACAAATCGATGTATCGAAAAAGGTTCTAACCAATGCAAAGTTTTTCAGTCGTTACTGAATTTATGGATCGCTTTTACAATTCTCATTAATGCCAAAAAAAACATAATAAAAAAGTGTTGAAGTACAATTAAGCTCATAAAAATGTTTGAGAATGTTTATCTATCAGCCATATTCTGAAAATCAAATTCGAGTAAAATTAAAATCGAACAAATTTTGAAAACTATTCTGTGTTTAAAGTTCAAAAAAATATTTCCTTTTATATACATCATACTTTGAGGACCACATGTCATTTAAAAAAAAAAATTAAATTAAAAATCTCCATCGATTTCGATTTGCAGAACATGGCCGTATTCAATTTTAAAAATCTCTTTGCCAACCCTGGTTTCGCAAATAGATAAATAAATATTATTTTGTTGTTGCTGCCGCTATTTTCTAGAGGTGGTAGTGGTTGTTGTTTATTATTACTTTGCGTGTGAGTGGTTGATTTATGTGTGGATGTTTTTTCTCGTGCATTATAGAAATGGGATAATAATAAAAATAAAATAGTGGAATATGAATATCGGAATATTCTAAAATGGAAAATTGGAAAAGTCTGTTATTTTTTGAGCAGAATTTTAAGAGGATTTAAAACTGTTTCTAGTTAATACACTTGTTAGAGATTAAATTGTTATCTAAGCATTATTTTAAAAATTCGATGTATACCTATACCTACCTACTATAAGATTTTTTTTCTAAAACAAGAAATAAAAATAGGTATCTCAAATTTATAAAATTATAAAAACTTAAAATCTAGAATTGAATGCTCATTAAACTGTATTGTAAATTTATGTAGTTGTTAAAAGTTTAATTAAAAAAATAAAAAAGTTTTCAGGGAGAAAAAAAAACTATTATGCTAGACTAGGAATTGTGACCCTTTGCTCCTCTTAGGAACCACAGGACATAATACAAATCTTAAGAAATAATAAGAATTTTTTTTAGCAAACCTTGAAAAAAGGAAAGTTTTAATTGAAATAGTTTTAAAATAGGTTTTCAAAAATTGTGACTTTAAGAATAATTCGAAACCCGAGTTATTTAAATATGTGAAATAATTGATAACTCGAACAGTGTGATTTTTTGCGAAATAAAAAGGTCTTCAATTAGAGTTGATATCTAAGATGATATTCTACGAGTATTATTAAGTTAGAAATTCGCTGTTTCATCATGAAATTTTTTCAGTATAACTATTAACAAAGCAATAAGTTAGAATTAGAAGCTCAGAATATGAACAAAAAATGGTTGCCAAGACCAAAATTTTTATATCCTCTTCAGCTGTTTATTCAGTTTAACTGCATATTTATTTAAGATAATTTTTTTGTTAGGTACTTGCCACTAAAACAATGGTTTTTCGATTTAACAAAATAAAGCCCTGCCAAATTTTTTGCGAAGCAAAATTTTGCAATAATCCATTCCGCTTCTTTTTATGCGTCCGTTGTTGCGGTATCATCTCTGCCTTTGCGATATTGCCGCATTATTGATACCGCAAAATAGATATTTTTCTTTTATTTTGTTTACGTTCAAATTTAAGGATGAAAAGCTTACGAAAAGAATAAAAATGTGAAAATGAATATAAAATTTAAAGAAAAGAAAATTTAGTTGTCACTTTTTTTTAAGAATGTATTATAGGAATAAAAGAGAAAAAATAAAGAGAAAAAACCGACTGGTTACTAAACTTACATGTTCTAGCTTAAACAAAATATATATAAATGTTGCCTTATTTAATCGAAAATAGAATAAAATCTGTAACATATCTTTAAAATTATAGCTCAAAACTCTTCTTTCTACCCGAAATCTCCAAGCAATCGTCGCACATAGGGGTTTTTTTGCCAATCTACCCGGACATTACTTTTTGTTTTAGTTTATATTGCTTCTCTAAAGAGTATTGAGTGCCCCTTGATCGATGCAACTTGGCAGAAATATGTGTTATTGTCATAGGCAGGTAAACCTTAAAAATAAATAAAATCGGACCAAGGAGGAAAAAGCTCCCCCTAGAAGAACTAATCCAACCTCTGAAAAATGCAATTTTTTTTTTAATTTTTCCCATACTTTGGTTTGGCAAATGCAACTTTTAACGTCGGCGAAAGTTAAAAAACCTAAAATTGGACCCAGGAGATCGTAAAATTACATTTTTCGCCCCCGCCTCCTTTTGTGGTCGGTTACATAAAATAATATTTAAAAAAAATGTAAATATTAAAAGAAATAAATTTCTAACGCCGTAATACTATAAAAATTTAATTCTTGAACTTTTATGGGCAGACGGAGGTATCCCTGCAAACCCACCCCCCGGAACGACCCTGTCAAAAAAAAAATTTTTTTTTTTGCTAATTTCCAAAAAAAAATATTAATTTTTAAGATTTTATGTGACTTTTATGTATTTCATAGTATTTCATTTATCTGAAAATTATTAATTTATTAGTAATTAAAACTTATTTATAATAGCAACAACAAATAGCGCGTCGTCACTGATATCTTTAAAAAAATGCTATTGTATCCATATTACAATTATGTATAAATTTATCTTTAAAAAAATTATTAATCTCAAAAATTTAAAACTAGTTTTTTCCCAACAGCTGACACATTATCAGCTTGGAAATGATCAAAACAGGGATTTGAGAAATTTGTTGCGGAAACCCGCAAGAATTATTAATTGCATAAGATCGATATTTATTACAGTTGGATTTTCTTTGTTCGACACGGCAATAATTTCGATAACGATAGAAATTACAATACAATTTAATGGAAATTTCGATCGTTATCGTATGCTGCATTTGCAAACGGAAAATATTCAAAAACTTAATCTCTTTTATTATGAAACCAAAAATAATAAGCCTTATTAGGGTTCTTGTTGTCGGTAACACCATAAGTCGAATTTTGTAGTAGATTAAAGAACACTGCATGTTAGAGAACACTTTGAACAATTTGAACACACATTCAAATCATTAAAAAAAATCCAACTTCTTACTGTACTGTCGCTGTTACAATCAAATATGGAAGATAAGTGTAGACAACAAATTAACGTAAGTTTGTGAACGAAATCAATGAAAGAAGCAAAAAAAACTAATTTTTCACTATAGTTAAAGTGCGGGTATAAAATAAACTCAATAATTAACAAGTGAATAAAAAAAGCGCACAACAATATTTTTTTAATGTGAGTTTGTATTTTGTAACTTAATTTCTTTGATAACACCGCATCAACAGTTATTTGCAAAAGCAATTCGTTTTGTGCGTACTCTACATACGACACACTGCACGAGGTTTGAAATTTTGAAATACTAGGTGTATAGGCAACAATTTTTTAATGTATTGAAAGGGTTTGAAAGAAACAAGTACTGTCAGGAGAGTATTTCTTTGAACTCATTTACCCTTGCAACACTATTGAAATTGTGCGACGAACAGTAACACAGAGCATTTTTCATTGTGGTTGTGCACGAACTTTTTGTACACACATTTTTTTTTTTTTTTTGTTCTGTGCTTGATTTTTCAAATAGATTTATGCAGGACAGTAAACATACATACTATTGTTACACACATACTATATAAATGAAACAAAAAATTATGTTCATGCCTTTATAAGGAATAACTTTCTTATATAAAATATGGCAACTTCAAATTTTTAGGATCACTTGTAAAGTTACCATGAGATTAAACCTGCTGTTAGCCTATCAGTCACTTTTAGGTAAATGACTTGTAATAACCGAAAACCATTTATATGTAAAAATATATTTTTGTTAGTTGTAATAATGGCCCTAAGTAACCTTTAAGGAAAGAATAAAATTGTAACGAATTTATTTAGACGTAAACGTAGATTTTACATGATTTTTTTCAGAAAATTTTATGAAACTGCCTTAGAGTACAGCAGTTTTTTTAATCACTAGTAAAAAATTTTTTTTTAAGTTTTTCAAATTGTTAAAAAATTGCAGATTGCTTGAATATCTTCAGTTATGTTTTATTCCTTAGAATAATAACCACAAAGCATACAGAGATGAAAAAAATGACGTTTGAAAAATGCCCAAATCATTTGCGAGGGCAGCTTTCGAAGAAAGAGCAAGAAAATGTTTTTTGGTGGTGAAGTGGCAATGTGTAAAAACAGGCCGCCACTATCAACACGAATTGAGTAATCAAAACAAAAATGCAAAAAGGACAGCTTTCGAAGAAAAAGATAGAAAAAAACACAATATTTTCTGTCTCGTGACGCCTCTGTATGCTCTGTGATAATAACATTAAGAAATTGAAAGACGATTCTTATCAATCGTCTATCTAAGTTGAGTTCAAATACCTATAAAGAATATTAGGTATGTAGGTACCTATTCTTTCTTTTAAAACTCATAAAACGCAATAAACAATCCAAATTAAAGAACTTTAACCTAAGAAAAATTCGAGCATTGACTTGTGAAATATGTACATACCTACAAACCAATTTGATTATTACAACTGCTGCATGTGCTTACATATATTCACATCCAATCATTCATCCAACTATCCAACCAAGAAAAAACCTAAACGACCATCTAAACTTGTCTAATTTTATTGTGTTGCTATTAAAAACACACACACGTACGGGTTAAATAATTATAAAATACATTCATTTACTAAAATATATGTTTAGAGCACAGATATTCATTCTCATGTCCACATGAATGTGTGAGTGTATGCAACTATAAAACTACAACAACAATCTAAATTCCTATTAACTTCAAATACACAACACGGTTACTTTTTTTTAGTCTTTTTATTTTCTTTCATGCGCATTCCGTGGACATGTGTTCGTGTGCGTGTTTAAGAAAAAAAGTTTCTGTTTTTTCTCATATCAAGTAATTTTTTTATGTATTTGTTGACCATGTCTTAATGGTTAATTGTCAGCAAATATACCCATGAAAAGAAAACAAAAATAAATATAAAATACGAAAACATGTTGTATAAGAAGAGGAAAAAATGTTGTGTTTTTAGCGGCATCATAATTGTCTAAGCAGAGATAGAGAGGCAGGCATACACGCAGAGAAAACACCTCTTTCGAAATAGTCACCTCCCTCCAACAAAACTATTTTTAACGAAAATTTGTTTAACATATTATGGTTAGTTTTAACATATTCTTGTCACCGGCAACCATATTATGGTTAAATTAATCCTCCTTCGCATAAGCCATGGTTATATGGCCTTCGAATATGCTCTGGTTATATGGTCTTTGAATGTGCTATGGTTATATGGTTGTTTACTACGGATATGTAATTACATGTATGTATGTATATATTTAAAAAAAACAACAACATTTTCTTCTTTTCCAAGAACAACATTAAATAGTAAAGAAAATACCTGCAACTTTAAACAACGGCAAGAGAATGTTAATATGATAAGAAGCTTAATTACTTGCCCTTTCTGAGAACTAGAGTTCAGTAGGTAATAAACAGGGAAACCAGAAATATTCTCTAAAAAAACTCTTGTTATGCGCATTAAATATGCAGTAAAAACTTGAAAATAGGCTCTGAAAATTTTTAAAAATATGCCCCAAAAAATTTAAAAATTGCTAATTTAAAAACAAAATATTCAACAATTTAATAACATTTCCATTTAATAAAAACAATCCTTAATTAAATTTGGTAAATCCCAACCGTCATAGTATTTAAATACGAATTTTGAAGATTTTAGCCTATTTGGAAACGATATAAAAATTATTTATGAAGAATATTATCTAGATATTAACATCCATATAAAATTTTTTGTCTTAAAGGGACTTTACGGACAATCGTTAAATTCTTTATTAATATTCATATTTAAAAGGAAGTTAAGGCTATTTAAGGATGGAAGCTTTGGGTAAATGTAAACCAATTCGAAAATAATTTAATTTGCAGTAAAATATTTTTGGGGCGAGTTTAATCTAAATACTTAATTAATTTGATCGTTTACCGACACAAAAGAAAGCAATTTTTAAGGGAAATATGTGAAATTATAGACCGATTCTCAACATTTTCAAATCTATGAAAATCTATCCTTAATAAAATTAAAATGTATTTACCATCATTGATCAAAAATTGCAACTTTTACTTTGCGCACAAGGTTTACACAGACTGACAACTAACCAGACGGACGGATGGACATCGTTGGATTACTTTAAAAAGTGATTCGGAGTCGATCGGTATACTAAAAGATTGTTCCAGACTTATATGTATTACACACATCGCCAGAAACGTATATAATTGAACTTTCCTTAATTTTTGCTTATATAAAAAATTTTAAAGTGACACCCCCGTATTTATAAAAGATTATTAAATTTAACAAACGTTTATTAAGGCAAATTTCTATACAAAATTTGTTTTGTAAACCTTTATTAAATATTAAAATTTTTTATAAATACGGGCGTAAACTTTCAAAGTTTAAAAACAAAATTTAGCAAAAAAATTTTTTTTTTATTTGCTGCGAAGCTCTACAATATCTAAAAAAAGTTTAACATGTATCAAAATATCCCTCAAAAAGGCAAAATATGCGCTAAAAACTTAACAAATGCTGCAATAAGCTCCTTTAACAAAATATGTAATGCAAAAAAATACTTCAAACGGCAAAACATGCAAAAATATGCCTTAACAAATCGATGGAAAAATTCATAAAAAGCTCTAAAACGGATAAATATGTATGTTTTTTCTGGTCACACAAGGAAAACATGCAATTGCATATTTATGATTTCCCTTGTAATTAGGCCTGCCATACGTCCTGGTTTTCCAGGATTGTCCTGGTTTTAGACTACTTGTCCTGGTGTCCTGGTCCACTATTAAATTGTCCTGGTTTTTTGTACAGGTCAAGACAAACAAATTAGTTTTGTTGCTTTAAATTGTTTAAATTGTTAACAAAGGTTAAGATTTCTGTTATAACACTGCTAACATAAGGTAATTGTATAAAGAACTATAATTAAATTCAACTCTTATCTGGTGTAAAACTGGTAAAATCTTTCAATAATATTAGATGAGAGTCAATCCTCTTTCAAATTTTGTTTCAACTAGTGGCTGTAAAAATTTATTCCGTGTAAACAACTTTTATAAGTAATCGAAAACCGATAACAAATTGCTTTCTCTAAGGCAGCCCATACCCGTTTCCAAGTCCAATCCAATAGGTCTGCTTACTTCTACAACAATACAAAAAAACAACAGGCATTTTGTTTGTGTAAAATTCCCCGCCGTTGTCAAAATCTTACTACTACATAGGGAAAACAAAAGAAAAAATGTGATTTGTGTGCAAAAAACCGAAAACGTAAACAAAAATACACATGTATAAGGAAAATGTAAACAACTTTTGACGTCGTTGAGGAATAAACCAAGTAAACATCTGGCTTCTTGCGCAGAGTCGGTCGTTGTCCATATCAAAGCGTGTATGGCTTAAGGCCTAACCAGTATGTGAATAACGTGGCTTAAGCAACTGAGCGAATACATGTAAATCATATGTGTAAAACCATGTTGAACTTAAGGGAACTTTTTGTTAAATTTTATGAAACTGTAATTTCCTTAAGCAAAGTGCGAAACTAATCGCACATTCCGTACGGAATCAAATGTTTTTTATTTTGTTTTTTGAATGTATTTGAGAGGCTTTTTCTTTTATTTTTGACAGTAGCTTAAGTTTGTTTATGCACATTCTGGTTGGGCCTTTAGTCAATTGATTAGTTTGACAGTTGTTGAGTTGGTTGAAGAAGAATCAAAAGAGTTTGATTTTTTTCAAGTTGAGTACTTAGGCTGCTCAATGGACAAAGGAAAGAAACTTGTTTAAGACTGAAACACTGCAGAGTATTATTCAATGTAAGTTTGATTTTAATATGACATGCTGCCTGTTTTAAAACTATATCAAAGACCGAAATGCAGTTCTAGAAAAAGTGCAATCTTCTGAACATTATTTTAGTTTAGAACATTTTAAGCTCAACTTTTTATTATTGTTCATCGTTTTTATGTACATGAAGTACACGTTAATTTTTTTTTCTATATATTGTTGGATTTAAAAATAAAAACTGGATGGTTTTTACATATTTTAACCTTTGTTAAAGCTAGGGCACGAGCTCTATGTATTCATTTGTCCTTCAAGTTGTGCTGAAAAAAGGTCAACGGAAAAGGGAACGACAAAAGTGAAAAAACAAAACAAATGTACTTTCGACTTCAAGAAGAATTCTTGACAAAAGTACGAGAAAACAGAAGTAAAGGAAAAAAAAAACACGTAAAATCAATTAAAAATGGATAATCATCCAGAAAAGCAAAATTTCGATCTACCAAAGGTTAAAATACAATTTGGTTTAAGGATTGATGTTTGACTATTGACGTCAGCGGTCGTCGATGGCTGCGAGTGTAAGACGGCAAATCCATCTGAGGAGATCGAGCGGTTGCGATCGAAACATGTCATGGTAACCTGCCGGCCGGGGTTCGAGCCCCAGCCACGTCAAGAATGAAAGATTATCAATAACAATTTTAATTAATTTTCATGTTTGTAAAATTCCTTTCTTCATAAAAATAATTTAATGAAAATTAAATTTGGTGAACTTAAGCCTAATTATAAAAATTTGGATTGAAAACCATAAATAGTTCAACAAAATAACCACAATACTGGTTATGGTGCTAATATTTAACAAAAAAAAATTAGTTCCCTTATTAAAAAAGTCCAATTTGAAGAAAGTTTTGCTATGCCTTTTGATAATTAATTTATGAAAAAAGTCATTTTTGAAAAATTTTGAGTTGTGACCCTTTAGTATTTAGGGTGCGATATACTACACACATATGTATTAAAAAATAAACTTTTCTGTTTTTATCCATTTTTTTCCATATGTCCTGGTTGATAGGTTCAAACATCTGGCAGCCCTACTTGTAATAAATCAAGAAAAACTGTTCTGGTCTAGATGCTATGGATATTGTACGAGGAAGTCTCACTACGGATTTGTCTGAGTTTACTCTTCAACGTGCTACTCAATTGGGAATACCGCTGAGAACATCGCTGTGGTTGCATTTAAAAAGTTGACACATATTAAGTTTAATTGGCTTTAAAATTATTGGCTTAACGCGGTATGTATATTACATTGGCTTTGTCAGTTGTACGATCTATATGTTACTTATTTCTCGTGGGTGTCCAAATTTTACTTTTACACAAACGTTTTTATCTGGCATAAACAAGCTTAGTTCACAATTTGAGCAACAATTTCGTTTTTCTTCTAACTTATTTCTTCCCAAAGTATTTCCTATATTTTCCTTTCATTTTTCGAACAAATATATAACTTGAGTTTTTTTGAAAAGTTAAGTCTAATGTGTAGAACACGAGCGCCTTACTCGTCCGTTCAACTTACATTTGAAACAAAAAAAAATTTCGAAATTTAGTTTTTGTTTTAAATGTAAGTTGAACGGACGAGTAAGGCGCTCGTGTTCTATAAACACCACATAACTCTAGAAACACAACTGGGTCATACGTCGTAAGGACGTATGACGTAACGCCTCAAATTCCTAAAAACACGCTCTATTTATCCACAATTCCATGGTAGACGTACTTTGTTTTTCATTTATTTATTTGCTTTCAAATATTCAATTTAAAAACACAAAATTTATTTTATTTTATATTTTTAATTTTTCTTTTTCTTTGACAATACAGCCGTTACCGATGTATGAAATAGAATTAGATCATGTCGACGTACGACGTAGATACGCTTTTACGTTTGTGCCAACTATTGTGTGCCTTTGTATTAAATATTACCCGTTTTGATTTGACAACGTGTCTACTTCACCCACTACTACGTTACGTTCATACGGTGCAATTGTGTTTCTACGGTAATGAAAATTATAAAAAAAAAATGTTTTAAAATTATTATAAATACGTAATATTATTCTGGGAAAAATTTGCAAACGAAATGTGTGTGGTCAAACAAATTGTTGCTTTATTGTGAACACCTGGGGGCTAATTCTGCAAGCCGTGATCGAATACTTTACGATTCGGAAGCAATTTTATTTCAAATAAATGCTTAACAACACTAAAAATTATTTCGATACGATCAGTATCGACTGAAAGAATTAGAAATAAAATTGCTTTCGAATCGAAAAAGTTTTCGAACACGACTTCCAGAATTACCCCCCGTTTTCACATGCAAGTAATTACTTGCAAGTAGTGCATACGTATTATCAACGAAAAATCAAGGAAGCAGACGATTGGCTGAAAGTACAAAAATTGTGTGAATGTTAGTGAAGAAGTATGAGTGTATTGAGTTTTTCGAACTTGTACTTGCTTGTGGAAACGGGGGATTAGACCCCTGGAAGAAAAAGATAGAAGAATAAACGAAATTGTTGATACCTTTCTGAACGAAGCTCATTCGTTTACAACAGCGAATTATACATATCGCTCATTTGCTGCAAGACCGGCATAACTCAAAAAATGAAATTTTGGAGTTAGAGATGCAGAATTGTTCGCTTTATTTTTCTTTATATTGTGTATTAAATTCATCTTTATATCTTTTATACTTTCCCAGTTTGAAGAGAATGTGTCTTCTTTTTTTCTAAGTAGTTAGAGTAAATCAAAAACTTAAAATGCGTTTATCTCGAAATAGATTTTTTTGAGTTATGCCGGTCTTGCAGCAAATGAGCGATATGTATATGTATACTAATTTCACTTTTTTAAAAATGTGGGTTTTTTAAAGAATATGTGTAAATACATACCCTGCAAATAATAGGACCAGTCCAAACACGCGTGTAAAGAGTAGTCCACAAGGGACCAGGACTAGTCCAAAAGTAACCCAAACGTATGGAAAAAACCTGGTCTATTTAACATTACGATGTCCTAGGAGAGGACCATATAACCCACCTTTGGACCACTAAGGAGTAGTTTTAAAACTACTCCATGGTATACACAAGAGGATTAGTTTTGAAGTCGTTTAAAAACGAAAGCATGTCTTTAAAAAACGAAGACATGTCGTCTCACTACAAACACTTTTTAACAATGACATGGTTCATGCTTGCATTACATCGGACCAGTCCATGGAGTAGTCCATTTTATCAAAATGGATCAGGTGGTCCAATTTTATTTGCAGGGTAGATTTTAATATATACAGACATATTTTCAAAATCAAAAACATATGACTTTCGAATCAGCTGATGTCGTTTGTCAGTTCAAAATAGAACACGCTCTAATTGAATATTTTCACACTGAGTCGGACATTCACATAAGCAAATTTTTTAGCTTTTACATGGGATGAATGCATTTTGCAGTGTCAAACTTTATTATAACCGTTTTTTCTGAGATATTCCTATATAGTTATATACTGTAATATAAGTTCATTAACGATTTAAATGTTAAGACTTAAATTTTCTATGTAAATATTTTAAATGACATTTAGAAATTGGCCTGTTTTTTCTAAATTCTGCAAAAATAAAAAAACTTCCTATCACATTTTTAAAGTCAAAGTTGTAAAGATGGATCTCATTTTACAATATTCGCCATCAAACATCCAAAGAATCTCTATTTCTTATACAAATTGTTCTTCAACCTTGTCTGTCTGATGCAAGGACCGGATTTTACGAACGGAAAACACAAAATTAAATTTAATTTTTTAAATAAAAAATTTTTGTGTGTGAAAAAAAGAATATTGTTTTTCTGTGTTTAAAATTTAAACGAAAAAGAAAAAAAACATTTTCTTTGAAAACAAAATTTATAGTTTCAAAAAATAGCAAAAACTTTTTTTGTAAAAAAAAACAAATACAAATTTTCAAAAAACTTTTTTTTTTTGTTGAAAAATATTTTTTAAAACGTTTTTTTTTAGAATTTTTTTTCTATGTATGTATTTTTCAAAAATGAAACATGTATGTATGTATTCTCAGAAACCTCTTCATAAATTTTATTGAAATTTGTTTTGAAGAATGAAATTTTTATGACAATGCTTAAATATAATTATTTTGTTTTTGTTTTTTTATGTTTTTAAGAAAACGTTTTATTTTAAAAACTTTATTTAATGTTTTTAAGAAAACGTTTTATTTCAAAAACTTTATTTTATATATTTTTTTCGACGGCTTTTTTTTCAAAACTATTTTAGAAATTTTTTGTTTTCTGTAAAATGTAGAATTTTTTAAACTTGCACAATAAATATTTTTTTAGAAACAAAATAAAAAAACATTTTCCGATCCTTGGTCTGATGTCAGTATTCACGAAAATATTTCAATTTTAATAAAAACTCACAAAGCAATTTACAAAAATTTTACAAACATTTGCTCAATTTAATGGCATCGTTACTCATACGTAAATATTGCGGACACGTAAATGTTGCTGTCGACTTTAGTAATAAAAAAGGTACACAGAAGAAAATATTCGAAGAAAATTTTAAATTTTAGGCCAACAAACTTTTTATTCGATTCAATGAAAAAATTTATCAAAATTGCGCTTTGTAAAATAGCACTCAATAAAACATATTTAATAATTAAATAAAAAATATTTCTTCATATTCAATAAAAAAATATTTGAATCAACACTATTTTTACAACTCTTGTCCATTTTTAATTGCTCATAACTCTCATTCGCTTTGCAGTTTTATTTGTATAATACATATTTTGGTTTTTCCAAAGTCTCTGGAAAAAGGTGATCTGGGCCTGATTCTGGCAGTCGTGATCGAGTACTTTCTCGATTCGAAAGTAATTTAATATCTAATTCTTACAGCCAATATTGAACGAATCGGAAATATTTTTTCAGTGTTGACAAGCATTAATTTGTGTTTCACAATACTGAAAAAATAATTTTGATTCCTTCAATATTGACTGTAAGAATTAGAAATAAAATTACTTTCGAATCAAGAAAGTACTCGATAACGACTGCCAGAATTAGCCCCCTGACCTTTTTTTATCAATGCCGCAAAAGTCGTCACCGCAGAAAATTCAAAAATTTTTTTTATCAAATATGAGATTTTCGTATTCAAATATGAAAATTATTTGTTTCTGTGTAAATGTCCAAAAATGCATGGCTTAAACATACTGCCATAGCCGTAACGATGACTATAGAAACAAAAATTCATTTGGTATGTATGTTCATGGTTATTTCGATATGGTAAGACACCTTTAATCAAGCACAGTGTTGCACATAAGGTTGGTTCAAACAGCTGTTTTACATGGTTAATGTTATGCCACGTCTAATTTGAGCTTCAAAAAAAAAAGAATTTATGCAAATTTAAGCTTTTAATTTTTGTGTTTAATATAAAAATATAAATAATAAAAATTTCGGGTACTTTGATTGTTTGAATGTTCGCCCCACAATTAGCATAACCAAACATAAAATATATAACGAAATAGAATTTTAATTTCATAAGATTCATCGAAAACATAACGTTTACGTAAGTTTTCCTATTTCTATATAAAATTCGTAAGGAAAACGGAACTAGTCCGCAACGTATACGTTTACGTAAAAGTAATGAGCCCTTCACAATAATTTTGAATGAGGACGTTATATGTATTTCAAAAATTACATTTTTTTTTTATGTACCCTGTCGATCTACAGATATTCTTCTTAATATGATTGTACACACTAGAGTTTCACGTCCATAACAATTTAAACATGGCTTTTATATTTTTCTCTTTTCGGCTTTTTTGTTTTATTAGCTTTATAGATTAAAGAAAAAAATTATTTAAAAAAAAGTGCTCGAATATGTTGTAGCTATGTACGTGTGTTTGACTATGTGCTATATTTAATATTTGTTAACAATTTACTTAAAAGTTTGTTTTTTCTTTAAAGTTTTTTAGTGTACATTTTGTCATCATTTGTTAACAGACATTTTTTTTTTATTATTTTTTACAACTTTGTCAGAGAAATTCTTGGGATTTTGTTTGTACAAACGTTTATTTATGTTGGTGATAATTTAATTAGCGTTAGATTGTAGTTAGCATTTATGACGAATGATATAGATTTATGAATTGAATAAAATAAAAATCTAAGAGAAGCTTGTTTGTAGAAATTTAAGTATTAAGTTTTAAGAATTTCTAACTAACAAGTAGTATTTGTGAAATAACTTAACACAATGCAGTTAAATTTTAACTTAAGATACCGTTACTTTTTTTTAAATTAATCGTTTAAAAACAATTTTTATTTGGAAATAAAATTAACGCACGGTTGCATGTCAATATACCTACACATAGTATATGACAAATTGTTCTATATCTTCAATTTTCCTAAAATATTAACACTTTTCAACACTAAAAATTAACCATCACATATGGAACCATGAAAAGGTAAACAAAAACAGCGTTGATTTTTTAAGAATTGTGATATGAATGGTAATTATTTTTTTTTCTTAAATATAAAACAAATTAAATAAAACGTTATTTTATGATTGTATGATCTTTAGTGGCACTTGATTCTAGTAATTTACGGCGTTACTTCCTACGTTCTTACGACGTGCGACCGAATTGTTTTCTAGCATTAAAAAGAGAACTTAAACTTTGCAATAAGATATTTGAAAAAAATTCTACAATAAACTTTTTCTAAGACTCATTTTGCACAAAGTAACGTTATAAAAAATGTTTATAATTTAATACATAAAAAAAATATCCTTTTCTAACAATAATTACTTAAATCAAGTATTCAATGCTTAATATTTTACAAAACACGAACAAAATAAATTTAAAATTTTCTTTAAAAGTAAGAAATATTTACTTAATTCGTATACATACATGTTTGGTCTTTACAATTAAGTAACTGCACTCAAATGAAAAATCAATAACATTTATGCTGGAGGTCCACACCACGCGTTACACGCATTTTCGCTGCCTGCGCAGCTGTCAAAAAAGAAGATTCTGTGCAGTTATATGTAACAAGTTACATGCACAAAAGCGTAGGATGCATTGAGGCGTTGAATGCAAAAAGTAGGTTTACTTTCTACTCTTGTAAGCGTCACAAGCAGCGTTCGATCAAATCAGCTGGTTTTGACAAATAACATTTAATTTTTACTTGAGTGATGAAACATAGAACGCATGAAAGGTATAAAAATCATGCGTAGAGACGAAAACGCGTGGTGTGGACCTCCACCTTTACAATTATTAGTTACTTATAGAAAACTTAATATGAATTAAGAAACTTTTGTTTGCTGTGCTTGATATGTCGATTCAAATAAAAGTTATTTGAAATAAGCCAAGCATTCTTGAGTATTTTCTGAAAAAAATCCCTAGCATTTGTTTCTTGATGCAATTAATTCGATTCTATTTAAAAATCAAGAAAACCAGGGGTCTAATAACCGCATTCGATACTATCGTATCGAATAAACTATCGAATGTTTTTGTATACGATAGACACTGACGTGTCGAATGAAAACTCGATAAATGTAATGTTGAGTTACTCGATAACGAATGCTATTATTTCAAATTCAATACATTTCATTCGATATCGTGTTTCATAATACCAAAATAAGTAATTTCGATCAATTTTGCTCGATATCGTATGCGGTGATTAAACCCCACACTAATATTAAATAAATGCAGCTTGAACTCAGTAATATTTTTCTTATTTTTAATAAAAACTAGTAACTTTTGTATTTAAGGCTATCAGCGCAGAAGTGGTGTAACCCCAGACTACTTATTATGAGATAACACTACTGCTGCACTATAGTACTTGGTTGTAACGGCCCGTGCAAAAACTATGTTTCTAGCGCCATCTGTTTTGGATACAAACAGTTGGCTTACTCGACTCTAAAGAACAGTGCAAAGAACATATTTTACACCAGAACAGTTACCAAATTAAATTGTGGGTTACACTCAGGGTTGTTAGATGTGACGATTTTTCGTCATTTTGGCGATTTTTTCGCGAAAATGCAGTAAAATGACGATTGACGATTTTTCAACTAAAGGTAATAGTGTTATGACGATTTTATGGCATCAATAAAACACTTAGAAGAAATATTTACAATTATATTGGAAACAGTTGAAAACGTAAAAGTAAATTTTTCAAAATACAAAAATTAATGGAAATTAAACAAAAAAATTCTTCCCCCATCACAAGCCAGTTGGCTTTCATTAGATGTACTAGTAAATCAAATTCTACATTTATATGAATGTCATCGATACAGCAAAAAATATACACTAGAGTCCCGATTTGCGTCGGTCCTATTTGGTCCGCTTTTTAAAAATTGGTTAATAATTGGCTTGCGTTTTTATGATTTCGATGTGCGTTTTTCGCTGAAGTCGTAATCATGTGAAGTATTTATCTTTTTTCGAGTAAAAAGCCGAATTCCCATTTAATTCTGTTAGGTAAGTTATTCTTAGTATAGTTGCGCGTTTGGAAGTAAGCAGTTAGTTCCTAATAAGAAGTTGTGTAGAAAAATGAGTGCAAAGAGAAGAAAATACATCAGTTTGTAACTAAACTTGGACGTAATAAAACGTTTCAAGTCGGGTAAAAAGACTGTTGATATCGACAGAACACTTGGTTTAGCACTTCAACAGTAACAAGTTAGAGTGCTATATTCGGCTGTGCCGAATCTTTGATACCCTCCACCGACAGTTCGAATGTTTAAGGAGTAATATCTGTATGATGTTATTATTATCTTAAACTGTGACGATTTGTTATTAATTATGGTTTTAGGCGACTAAACTGTTTTCCGATAGTAGGGTTTATATGGGGCCTAAGGTAAATTACGGACCGATCATCACGAAATTTCACAGCGTAATTTCTAGTCCTTTAAAACTGTGACGAACCAATTTCTGTTATGATAGCATTATTAATTATTTTACTAAACTAAACTGTTTTCCGAGAGTAGGGTTTCTATGGGACCTAGGGTAAATTATTTACCGATCTAAACGAAATTTCACGGTATCATTTATAGTCCTATAAAACTGTGATGAGCCAAAATTTGTTATGATTGCATTATTTTTTACGGTTTTAGGCATACTAAACTGTTTCCGGTAGTAGGGTTTATATGGGGCCTAAGGTAAATTATGGACAGATCGTCAAGAAATTTCACAGTATCATTTCTAGTCCTAAAAAACTATGACGTACCAAATTTTGTTACGCTAGCGTTATTTTTTACGGTGTTAGGCGTACTAAACAGTTTTCCGGGAGAAGTGTTTATATGGGGCTAAGGGTAAATTATGGACGGATTTTAACAGGGTGATTTCGAGTCAAATAAAACAAATTGTTGCAAAATCTTATCTCATTCCGTGCCTTGTTCCAGCATTTATATTATTTTTTGAAACAAAATTATCAATTTTTTTAGGTGGTGGTTCCACATTTTGATTCATAGCTCTGGTCCTACTGAACCGATTTTGCTGGATTTCAATCCCAAACTGCTTAGAATAACTACAAGCAATTTGGCACCAAGTTTGATCATTTCTTTTGAGTTGTTCGAAAGTGAGCGTGTTTTCAACAGACAGACAGACGGACATGGCTAAATCTACTTAGAATTACTCAAGGACCCAGAATATATATACTTTATGGGGTCTAAGATGAATAATAAAAAAGTTTCACACGGAATGACAAACTTAATATACCCTCTTCACAACTAATTGTGGTGGAGGGTATAAAAACAATTTGCAATAGTGATAGCGCTTAAAATTAATCATTTAAAGATAGCTCGAGTTAATAGCAAATGAGGTTGTTTTTGTGAATATGGATAGATGAAATAAATAAATGTTTGTTATGTTTTTATGAAAAAATATTTTTTCTTAAGCTCACTTGCTGATATAAATAAGTATAATAAAACTTAACTATATCACTTTCTTTAAAATAAAAAGAATTTCTTGCTAAAAATTTACATTTTTGAACCACTCAATGCGATAAATTGTCTCTAATTTGTAAAATTTAAATATTTGACGATTTGTTGACGATTTTTTTAAATGTTCGTGACGATTTTGACGAGTTTTGTTAAAACGTTTGACGATTTTTGAAGAAAAAAGCCGAACAACCCTGGTTACACCACTTCTGCGTTTCTTGATCTTGATTTCTTGTTTTGAAAAAATTTTGATTTGAACGAAATAAGTAAAAATCAGGAAATTATTTTTGGATTTTCTATTAAAAATAAACTTTTTTCGTGATGAAACTAAAAACTTTTAATTATTTTATAAATTTCAGTTTTATATAGGTATAATAAATATTAGTGGTTTAAAGAAAACCTTAAATACCTTTTGAATATTTTTTAAAAATCATAAATATTTTATAAAAAAAAACATAAATCTCATAATAGTAAAAAATAACTTTGTATTATAAAATAATTGACTAAGGAATTTTTATTATCATTCAAAGGAATGTAAAAATATATTATTAAGATTGATAAAATCAAATCGACTGCTTTAAGCCGGCAATTTAATTTTATATTATTGGAAATTTACCTATGCAAAAAAAAACCAAAATAAAACAAAGAAAGTTTAAAATGTTCCTTAAATGAATTTAAGTATGTACCTACAACCAGGACAGACACCTGTCTAAGAGATCATATTCCAATTTAAACACCAACGAAACAAAGAACAAAAGCAAAAGAACAAAATCACAGATACTCTTCAGAAAAAAAAAAACACAACAGCAGATACTGAAATCACTATGAAATACTTAAAAAGACCCAAAACATGATCTTTTCCCCCTCGACAGAAATGGGATTTTAAAGATAAATGAAAGAATTATATAAAAGGATTTTTTTGTGCAACACACACACACACCTAAAAACACAGTAGAAAGAGACAATAGAAATAAACTCAAAATTATATTTCGTCTACTCTCTGAACGAATTTCAAGAGAAAGGAGATAAAAACAGAAAAAGGAAAAAAACTAAAAGTTATAAAATGTACGAAGAGGAATAATCGTATTATATGCTTCGTATGTTGACTGACTGTGGGTCGGTCTGCTTGTCTGTCGGTCTTTTTAGTCTGCCTAAGTGTTTGTACGAATGTAAGTTGTTTATTTTAATGGGAACTATTAAACTGGCCTGAGTGACTGCCTGGCCTGTTTTCTTTTTTTGTTCGTTTTTTTTTGTATTTGTAATAATGTGGTAGACCCAGCTGGCCAAATCACCGTTGACGACAATGCCATAGACAATTTTTGTTTTTACTTTTTTGGCGAAAAATTCTTGAATTTATCTTTAATTTGTCGTCTGTAGCGTTCATTTGGCGACAAGCAGAGCGACAAAGTCATTTAAGTTGCATATGAAGATTGATTAGCGAAGATGTGTTGCAAGTTTCTACTTTGTCCTCTTAAAAAATATATTGCGACAATTTGTACGACGAAGTTATGTGTAATGGATTCCTCTAAGGGCCTTATTCCGTAAAACACAACGCAACGCCTAAAAGCAAAAACAAATTCAAAAATATTTCATCATTTTGTTGTTGATTCCTATAGAAATTCATATTGAATTTTTAAATTTCAAACACTTCATATATTGTGGCGTTGAAAATTTTAAAACAAAATATGAATTTCTATAGAAAACAACAACAAAATTATAAAATATTTGTTTTTGCTTTTGCTTTCAATGAAATTTGTGTGCGTTGCGTTTTGCGGCATAAGGCCCTAAGTCTATTGACATCGGCATAAGCGAGAAGTTTTTAGTTTTATTTTCTTAGCAATATTGTTTACGACAAGGACAAAGCCTAGCGCCAAATCTTAAGAGCGCTTTTTCCGCTATACCATGGTGTGAAAAGAATAGAAAGTTACTATTATGACTTTGTACATAATGTGCCACGCCCTTTCATCATTCCACCCTCTTTCTCTTACCGATCTCCAAATATGGGTAAAATTTTAGGTAGACGTGGTTTTTTGCTCATATCTCAACCATTTGTGGACCGATCAGGCTGAATTTCAATAGCAAACAATTCCGGACTATATGTGATATAAATATAGCGACGCCTGGTCCCATATATATCATATACACATACATATACATTATAAAACAAATTTAGTTTAAAAAATAAGATTTATCCCCAATTTCACCAAGTTCAGTTAAAACTAACTGTTACTTTAACTTCCAGTTAACAATATGTTTTGACAGCTATAACTGAGCTTGGTGAAATTAGGGGTTAATAAATTAAAACAGTAAATACAAGTAAATTTGTTTCATGCTAATTTTTTTCTTTCTGTATTTATTTTTTTACATTTTTTGGTTTTTTTTCAATTAATTTTCTCTATTAAACGCGCTGTCAAAGTCGGAATTTTCAGTTAAAAAACGTTGCCGCTGCGTTATTTCGGTATGGTAAATACAAATTGTATTGTCATGAGAATTTTTGACAACTCAAAACGTTTTTCGCTATTATTCGGGTATGACTGTTATATATATAAAAATATTTATATTATTTATTATTAAATAATATTATATTTTGTATAATTGTCATAATATCCTAATATTTTACAAGAGCAAAAAAATAGTAGGTGGATTTCAAACTTAAAAGTCTTAAAATAATAAGACTTTTTATGCTGTGTTTTTTGTTTCGTCATAACTACACAGTAAAATAATTTTTTTTTATTCTTACTTGAGCCAGCCATTACAAGGTTCAGTATGTAGTTCGTACCAACCGGCTATTATTTTAGTTTTTTCGCTTTTTCTTGGCATTATTATTTATTATTTTTATCAGCTGACTCAAATTTGAAATAGCACCCTTAATTATGAAAGGTTGCTCACAGCAGTCTTATTTATTACTGAAAGACAAATGGCTTTATGACTGACAACTTTGTGAAAACCCAAATTATTTGATTTCATATAGTTCGTCATTATGATAATTCTGCGTCTTTATGCAAAAAACTAAAAAATTCATTTTTAATTTTTGTTTAAATTTTTTCCTCTCTTTCGTTTGTTATTAATAACCAAGGCCCGGATTTTTATGCAAATGCATATTTGTTCTCGTCAGTCGGAGATTATCATATACAAAATATCTTTGCGAATCAAGAAATTTGATGTAAAATAGCATCGATTTGTTAGTGCATATTTTTGCATATTTTGCTTTGAATGCATATTTTTGCATATATTTCTGGTATTGCATATTTTTGTTGCATATTTTGAAAAAAACTTGATTAAATGGCCTATTTTGCCTTGTAGCCTTTCGCAGAAGAGATAAAAGACAACTTCGATGATTTTTATACCCTTCACCGAAGGTAAGAGGGTATATATAACTTTGTCATTCCGTTTGTATGTTCCACAATATTGATCCTACACCCTATAATGTATATATATTCTGGGTCCTTATGAAAAGCGAAGTTCAAATCCGGTTGTCCGTCTGTCCGTCTGTCCGTCTGTCAGTCTGTCCGTCTGTCCGTCTGTCCGTGTGTATGTTGAAATGGGTTTTCCAAAAACCCCAGAAATGATGTGGACTAGGTTGATGTATGTTTATATCACATATACTCCGTTTAAGTTTGCTATTGAATTTCAGCCAGATCGGTCCAAAAATGACGGAGATATGAGCAAAAAACCACGGCTGCCTCTGATTTTGCCCAAAAATCCCTTGTTGTTGTTGTATTTTTATACCCTTCACCGAAGGTAAGAGGGTATATATAACTTTGTCATTCCGTTTGTATGTTCCACAATATTGATCCTACACCCTATAATGTATATATATTCTGGGTCCTTATGAAAAGCGAAGTTCAAATCCGGTTGTCCGTCTGTCCGTCTGTCCGTCTGTCCGTGTGTATGTTGAAATGGGTTTTCCAAAAACCCCAGAAATGATGTGGACTAGGTTGATGTATGTTTATATCACATATACTCCGTTTAAGTTTGCTATTGAATTTCAGCCAGATCGGTCCAAAAATGACGGAGATATGAGCAAAAAACCACGACTGCCTCTGATTTTGCCCAAAAATCCCTTGTTGTTGTTGTATTTTTTTATTTCTGTATATCTTGAGAACGACAAGAGCCAAAGTTTCTAAATTTGGTACAAACATTTAGATTATGCAGATACAGTATCCCACAAAATGCGGGCGGGATTGGAGAAGTGGGCGTGGTACCTCCCGTACAAAAATTATTAAAAATTGTAGAAAAACCTGAAACACTCGGGAAAATCGGTTCAGATACGAAAAAGTTATGACCAAAATATAATTTTTTTTTTCGGGAACCATAGATCTTCCCGAGTCCAAGTTTTATAATCACGTCGATATATAAATCTGTCAAATCGGTTAAGAAATAGCAGAGTTATGACCAAAATACTGCAATCCCAAAAATTACTTTTTTTATAATTAAGTTTGTTTAAATATGTATACATATATGTAAGTATATATATATATACCTATAACCCAATTTAATGGTAATATTATTCTTAAGCACGTTGGTATATAAATCTGCTAAATCGGTTAAAAATGGTTAAGTTATGGGCAAAATACTCAAAAAAAGCACTAAAAAACATTAAAATTTTTATTATAAAAACTAAAATTTTAGAGCTGTAATATGACCTATTCATACGTTTTAGATATCAAAATATCGGAAAATCGGGGAAAAAATGATATGGCAAATATATAGCTTTTTTTAAATACCTATTTTCGGGAACCATAGATCTTCCCGACTCCAAGTTTTATTACCAAAGTAAATGGTAATTTTATACTTTAAGATGTCGGTATAAAAATCTGTCAAATCTGTTACAAAATGGCCGAGTTATGACCAAATTCTAAAATTTGATCAAAACTAAACTAACTATACTTAAACTCTTAATATATTTAATAGCACGCAAGCATGTGCAAATAATTAAATAAAACTAAACAATACATATTATATAATATACATGTATATATACATATATTTAGATATCCATATATATAAACTTCTGTTCTTTCCAAACCATGGTGAAGGGTTTATAAGATTCGGCATAGCCGAATATAGCCCTCTTACTTGTTATTTATTAATTTCTTATGGGAAAAATATTTTTTAAAGCACCTGCCGCATATAAAAAGAATTATCCGAAAGCAATTATGTATTATGCTGATAAATTTTGCCAATTCAAAGATCTGGTAAAATGATTCAGCAATGGTAAATTAAAGCTAATTGATGTTGCCATAATTAAGATGTATTTTGTGAACGGTAACTTAAGTTAACAAATTCGTAGCAAGCTTGATAAAGTTAAGGATTTAAATTTATTGTTTTAAGTCCTTAACTGCTTGCATATTTAATTTAAATTGTTTTCGAAAACAGTGTAGTGAAAATTACTATACCACAGAGGAACTATCAGCATTTAATCATGCACCTATCACTTCCGTTTTATTTTGTTTTGAAAAACAGGCAGTAAACTTTTATTTTGAAAAGTTGTATGATCAAATATATCTCTAAAGGGAATTTTTAAAAACAAAATCAATAAACATTTGATTTGTTTAAGCAAATGACAGTTTCAAAAAATTTTACAAACAGTTTTCTTAAGTTGCTCAAGCCAGTTTATGCATATTATAGTTGGTCCTTTATAAGTGACTTAATTAACATGACTGTCTTACTGTTTCTTTATATATTTGTGTTTAACTTTATTTTAACTTCTACTTTTGTGGTAATTGTGCCTTACTTACGTTTATGAGACTGAATTTTAACGTTCTTCATGCTATTTTTGTTTTTCTTGTTATTTTAGTTTTTTTTTATCACTAATAAAAAAATTTAAGATAATTTGAACTGCATATTTTTTAAATTTTTAGCGAATATATTTATATTTTAAGTGCATTTTTTATAACTTATATTTTACACAACTGTTTGCAATTGAAATCATTTGCCATAGTTAGAAAAATTACTAACTTTAAAGCTTCGTTTACAATAGGCAGCAACATTTTCACTGCTGTCAAAAATACAGCAACAATTTTTTTCGCAAACTCACAGATTTTGCATTAAAGCTCAAATTAGACAAATCTGTATTACCATTCCAACTGTATTACCAAGACGACATTAACATACCATACAAACCAATTCCATTTTGGTTTCTACGTTCATCGTTACGGCAATGGCATTATGGTTATGTCACGTCTTATTAGACCTTAAGAAACCGTTTGCAAATTTTGCCCACAATTATTTATTATTTTATTATTATTATTTTTTAATTATTTATCATTATTTTTAAAAACATTTGGTTAAATTTTTCATTCAAAACTAAATAAAATTATTATAAACTTTATAAACAATTTCATTCAAATAGTTGCTAAAGTAGAAGTAAACTAAACTTTTTTAATTTTTGCTCAAAAAATATATTAAACATTTTGGAAAGAAAGATATAAGAAGAAAAAAAGAAATTGTTTCTTCCTTGTGAATGCAGCTTAAAGAACTAAACTTGAAAATTATTTATAAAAGTTTCTTAATTTTCAATTCCTTAAAAGAATATAAAATATAACATACATGTCGCTCTAGTCATCTTGCACAATTTTCGCAACACTTGTTCAAAAATGTTATTTATACTTTTTTCTGGCTGTCTCTTATTTATTATGTTATCGTCAGGGGCTTTAAATTGTCATGCACCCATCCTCGAGGATGTTTAAAAGACTTGGCCAACTGGGAATGTTTGTAATTGTGTTTATTTACGATTAAGTATATTCTTAGGGTGGTGGTATGTGTCTTGGCTAACAAGCGAACTACATACTACTTTAACAACAACATCGCTGACAATCATATGAAAAGCCGTACTTGAAATTTGCAGTTAAACACAAGAATGACAGCAAGAAGGAAAAGTAAAACGTAAGAAAAAGAGTTACCATTGCGTAATTGAGTAAAAATTTTGCAGGATAAATTTTATTATATACAACGCATAATTTTTTAAATGAAACTATATATTGAAATGTTTTTCTTTCTCAACAGCCACACCATCAGGTTTTACATTCAAGTTTTTTACACATGCTTCTTGTCAAAATGTGACGCATGTTGCACTCAATTTTAAAACAATTTATTTTTAGATGGCATTAAGAAAAGACAAAAAAAAATATTTGCTCATTAAAATTGTAATCAGTTGTTTTCTTGATCGCGTAAATTGAAGCACTTAACTTGAAAGAGAACTTTAAAGCAAGTTAGTTTCAATTTTAATAAGTATGAGTGTTTTGGTAAAAACAAAAAAGGGGTAAGTGTATTAAAACTTGATCGTGTAATCCCCAACTTAAATAAATTCCAATTTGGAAGATATACAAATAATATTCTTTATGAATGATTTAAATTTTCTTCCCTTTAAGGGCAATGTGGCTTTATACTTTTTTTATGTAATATTTAAGCTTGTTAGGAACATTTATCTTAACTAAAAAATTTTAATCAACGTGAAAGTATAAGCCGCTTAAAATTTGCAAGAGTAATTTAGATTTAAGAAAACATAAGCCCCCGTATTCATAAACGATGGTTAAATTTAACAAACGCTTATTAGGTACAATTTGCATAAAAATTTTCTTTTTGTAAACCTTTAATAAATTAAAAATATTTTTATCAATACGGCAGTAAAAGTTTAATGTTAATTAAAGGCAATAAACAAGAAGAGTTGCAGGGTGGCATTAGAATAGTTACTTATAAATTTAACATTGCTCCTCAATTTTAATTAAATTATATTTTTTATGTAAATTCAATAATTAGTTTTATTTACTTATATATATTGTTCATTTAATGTAATATCCCAGTCAAAACTTCGCCTGCAAAATAATGTGTTGAGTAATCAGAAAAACATAAAAGCCCTACTTCCAATTCTACTGAAAGAACCAATGAATTTTACAAGGGATGTCCCAAAATGAACGCATTCTAAAGTAAGTCATTTTTTTTTTACTTAAATACATCCAGAAAAAATTAGTTATAGAAGTTGTTATAGAAGTAGTTATTGAAGAAAGCTACTAAATAATGAGTGAAAGGAACTATTCATTTTGAAAAAGCGAGGTGTTTAATTTACATTGAAAAATTTAGGCCCAATGAACTTACCAAAAAATTATATTTAAAACATTAAAGTAACAATGTTATTTACAGGTAGGGTTTTTTGTATCGCTTACTTCGCTTACTTTTTCAAAATGAATAGCTTTTCTCACTCATTATTTAGTAGCTTTCTTCTATAACTGCTTCTATAGCAACTTCTTTAACTACTTATTTCTGAATGTATGTAGTTAAAAAAAATAATGACTTACTTTTGAATGCGTTCATTTTGGGACATCCCTTATAAAATTCATTGGTTCTTTCAGTAGTATTGTAAGTAGTTCTTTTAAGTTTTTCTGATTGCTTAACACATTATTTTGTAGGCAAAGTTTTTACTGGGTAGCTTAACAAATCAAATAAAATACTGAACGAAAAAGTCTATCTTAATAAAATTGATATCTGCTATCCAGTGTTACAAGAAACCCAATTAAAATTTGCTAAGCTGCCCGATAAACTTACTTAAAAGTTAGGATGAAGGCCGAGGCAGCCAGTTCCTTATTTTATAATTATATAAATATACATATATATATATATATATATATATATATATATATATGTATATATATAAATTTATTTTAGATGTTAATATTTAAAAATGATTAGTACTAAAAAGTTCTACAAAACAAATCAAATTTCTTAAATTTACTTTCTTAAGATAACATCATACAAGAATTTTACAATTTTTAACTATTCAGCTCAACTAGTTTTAATTTTGAGGTAAAAAGCAAAATATATATGTAGCAAAAAGTTATGCTTGCTAGGAACCAGTAATGCAAGAAAGATTTCGCAGTGTAGGTAGCCCATACACTTGTATGAAATATTGCATGATTTTTGTTTGAAATTTCTCGCGTAGAAGCTCTTCTTTAGAGATCTGAATTATACTTATGATTTACGTAAAAAAAAATTAAGCATTTGAAAATGTGTATTTCAGCTTTAAAAAACGGACGAGTTTTGCGCTCGTGTTCTATAAGCCACATATAACATATTTATTTTGAATAACGGGGTTGGTTATATATTTTATTTATATACATACATACAATTATATTTAATTATTGTAAAGCCCGGCATTCTTAAAGGTCTTTATGCAACTTTAAGTTTGGGGTAACTCTTCATTTTGAAAAATCAACTCAAAGTTCTTAATGAATATTTACCCCCAAAAAAAGTTCAAATTAAAAAAACACAAAGTAAGTTATGTTAAAAGTAGGGCTGTGGAGCCGGAATTGAGGTTTTTGTACCGGAATCGGAGTTCGACCCACAAAAACTCGCGACTCCGACTCCAACATTTTTCGGCAATAAAAATTAAAAATAATTTTGTAATATTTTGCAAAATAAACATCCAGTTCATCGATTTCGAACGTTAACGTTCGCATAGAAAATTATATGTAAAACAAAAACAATATTCGTAAATTTGTTTTTGTTTTAAATGTAGTTTTCTATGCGAACGTTGACGTTCGACATCGTTAAACAGGCAGAAAAACATTTTAAGAGGGTCTGGTTCAAAAATGTTTAAGTCAAATAATAAGGACCAGTCTACTTTAAATATGTATGTTAATAATTATATTAAAGCCCAATGCGGCACTTGTTAGAATTAAAATATCGATTTTAAATTTTTACAGAATCATTTTCATATTTAACTATTTAAAAAGAACTGTATTAAAAAAAGAGTTTAAAGTCAAATAAGGACCAGTCTTACATACGAAGTTTGAAGTTTGGAGTCTGACTTTCAGCGGTTAGATTCGGAGTCGGAGTTAAAACTATTTGTTGATGAATCCACAGCCCTGATAAAAAGTTTGGATTGGGTTCATATGCCTGAAACTTAAAATTCCAAATCTAAAATCCCGAAATTTAAAACCACAAGTTTTAAAATCCGGAATTTCAAAATCTTGAATTTTAATATCCCAAATAATTATACAGTTTTGGTTTTAAAAGCTGCATGATAGAAAGCATGGTTTGGCCATCAACCGGGCGCAATGATTTTTTGCTCTATTGTATAACGAGCAAACTAAAGCTTCACAACATAGACCTTTTTCGGATTTTCTCCTCTACGGTATAAAGAACACTGGCTTCGCAAACTAAACCTTCTCTACATAGCCGGCCGTCCGCAGGGCAAAAGGATATTCTCCTCTATGGCATAACAAATACCGGCTTCGTTAGCTAAAGCATCTCTGCATAGCCGGTAAGGAGTTTCTCTTCATTAGTACATTAAGAATTTGGAGTAATTTTTTATTTCTTAAAATTTGCATTATACCTAGATATATAAGTAAACGGAAAATAGCCCTTAACAAAAAATTGTGATTTTATTTGGGGTCATTTTTCATTAATTGATATTAGGGTTAATTGTCATTTCACTTAAAATGCAAAAACACCACCAAAAACTTAAAAAAAAAAACAAAACAATTGTTCCAAAATTGCGCGTTGTTGTGTCTCGTGTTAGATATTGGGGCAATTCTTTATTTTCATTTTGGGGCCATATTTCCTGGGGTCATTTTGCGCACCGCCGCAAATATCGCATTAAAATGTCATCAAAATTTCATCTCATCAAATGAAATAGAAAATATGGTTTTTATTCATAAAAAATGCACAAAATTTAAGGACACTAGTTACAGGAAATTTTATCAACAAAACGTGTTTCCCCTAAAATTATGCCGTAATAAGCAACCCTATTAAGAAGAAACAATAATAACGTACAAAGGAACTATGAATACAATGATCATCAAACTTCATCATCATCGATATCGCCAAGACTTGTTTGTTGTGGCAGTTGCATGAACAACAACAAAATAATAAAAAAAAAAATAAGACAACAACAAAAGCAAACCATCAAGAAAACTGCTGCTATAAAGGGAATTGTTAATGTATTAGTGGTTTTTTTCTTGTTTGCCTGTGTTCGCCTGCCGTGTGTCCGTTTCTTTTAATGTGTGTTGAGTATCTATGAGCTTAAGAGTATCTCTGGCGTTTGTTTATAAACTACTATGGTAGTACATGGGTATGTTTCAAGCCTGTGTTTGAGTACAAAATACATATATACATATGTGTGTGTTTGTGTATGTTTAAGCATTTGTGAGTATCTTTTAAATTTGATTTAAAGCAAGATATTGTTGTATATTGTATATAAAATTGGGATTGCATTTCAAAACCAAACAAAATGGAGAACAATTAAATGAGATTTTTTTTTTCGTTACTCTTTTTTTTTGCTATAACTTTGTATGATTTTTTTTGAGGCAATTTTGAAAGCTCCATTATTTTTGAAATATCTTTTAAAAAAATTCTTTAAACTTACCCGCTGCGGAAATGTCTTGTAATATGGAAAATATTAAAAGGAACAACGTTAGACTTTTTATCCAAAATATATCCGACTTGGCAAAGGTGTGGTTTTTAACCAGTAGCCACATTGTTGTAATCCAGTTTTGTGGCTGCTGCTTTCAGTTAGAGAAGTTAAAAATATATACAAGAATCCAAATGCAGGCACAAATTTGTTACTAAAGCAATCACAAAAATTTCAATTCCTTTGGAATTTTTTTTTAAATTTAAATTTTTTTGTTTTTCTTTTTGCTTATGTGGCTTTAGTTTTTATTTATCTTCAATTTTTCAAAAAGTTTGAATATTTTAATTAAATTTTAAAAAAAAAATATTTTTCTTCGAATTTTTAATTTTAATAAATACCTACATTCCTTTATTTATTTATTTCATTTTATGTTATTATTTTAGAAATAAACTTTTTTAATCCTTTGTTGTAAAAAATTTTTTTATATAATTTCTCTACCATAATTTTTTACTGGTATTTAATTTTTTTGTATTTGTATTTCAATTCACACACTTTAACGACTTTAAGTCGTTCCTTAAAGTGGTCGTCAACCACATACTTTTAGCTTTAGTTTTCTTTTTTATGTTCACTTTATTTTTCAATATTTTTTACTTTATTCAACAATATTCTCACACTTTTATTCACCAACAAGGCAGACAGACTCTACAAGAGGAGTAAAAGAATCTTCAATACAAAAACCACTTATTTCTTCTTGTATTTGAAAAAAAATATATATGGTCAATTCGTCAGGTTTATGCTTTTCTCTTTTTTATCTTGCTCTCCTTTTACATTTTCCTTTTCTTCGAACGCATCTAACAATTTTTAATTACTTTATTTAAAAAACAACTTATTTGATATAAGCACTTAATTATTCTATTTGTTATTCTCGATTATTAATTTAACACACTAACAATTAAGAAAAACCACCTTCTTAATTTAGTTTTTTCTTTTATAAATTTTGACCGTAACGCATGCGTATCCTTTTCCTCCATACGTCCAAACCAAACAACTGACAAAAGTAAACTATGAAACGCGCTCGATTTAAATTTGAGCCGAAGATCGGTTTGTAATGGGTGCAAGAGAGAGCAAAATAGTAGTTGTTTCATTCGTATGTGCATAAGACAAAAACAATTTTATGTTGCTTGTGTATACAAAAGCTAAATGCTGTGAGATGTTTTCGTGAAGTATGTTTGGTCTGTTTATATATAAAAGGTGAAGAGTGCATGATGTTATTGCTTTAAATTACGGTGCTGCCAGATATAAAAAATTACGGCAATGAAAATGAGGATATGCAAATTTTTTTAAAAACAAAGTTAAATATTGTAGGTTTGTTTATTAATGTTAAATCCTTATCCTGTACTAGAAAAATAAAACGCATTTGGTATTTGTTGATCAATTTTGCCCAATATAGAATGTTTACCATACATTTGTTAATTTTGTTTATTTTTTACATTCAATGCATGTGTGCATATGATTTTTGCACAAATTTATTACATGCTAGGCATGGGCAAATTGAAAAAATATATCGATATATATCGAATCGATATTTTTTAAGAGCATCGATATTTATTATTTCAAAAATATCGATATATCGAGCGTATTTTGCTGAAACTATCAGGGGTGTGCTGGAAATCGAAAGCGTAAAACGCAAGAATTTGAGAAGTCGTTTCTTAATAAGTTTTCTGTAATAAAAGAATTTAATGACAAATATTATACAAATATTTCTCTATCAAAAAGAGTTTTATAAAAAATATTATAAAAATTGGATTTAAAGTGTATTAAAAACAGCTTTCAAATTCTTGCGTTTTACGTTTTCGATTTCCAGCACACCCCTGTATTACCAAATTTAGGCCCGTTTTCACAACTTACCGATAGCTAAAGGTAGGATTTTACCGGCCGTATTTAAAGTTTTCCATTAAAACAACTTTACTTTTACCTACCAGGTAGGATGAACCTTAATTTACTTTATCGCTCACTCTAGGTTAAAGTAAAGTTTTAATAATGGAACACTTTTTTATGGCCGGTTAAAGTCTACTTTTAGCTATCGGTAAGTTGTGAAAACAGGCCTAAAAACTTTAAAATATATATACATATATATGCACAGATCTTATTATTATTCAAAATATATACAGCTAGGGACAAAATTGTTCACAAAATTATAGAAATGTATGTATATCTTGAAAACTATTACAGTTTCAACTTGGAAACTTTCTTAAACTATTGTATTGCCTTCTACATTTTATAATAAAACTATGCAAACTTATTTTCGAAAGTACCGTTAGTTTTTATATTTATATTAAGTTAACATCCAAACCATATGTGTGAACAATATTGACCCTGTGTGAATCTTTCATAACAATTCCAAAAAAAATTCAAGTTTTATCTGTGGGATTTGCTTTTAAAGTGAGTAAATTAAATCTTAATATTAAATTTTTTTCTTCAAGAAAGGTAAGTCAAAAGCAGCAATTTTAAAACATAGCATTGTGAAAAATTTTATAAAAAAGGAGTCTCACATCGCAAGATCACAAAAAATAAAACATTTCAGTGAGATTTTAATGTAAAATAAAAAAAGTGTAGTTTGGATACCAAAAGCAACAAAGCTGGTCGCCCAAAAAAAACTTTCACTAAAAGATTTTCGCGACTCAAAGCGACTTATTGTTACTGGTGCAGTCATTATAGCTATTAAGGTCCGGCAAATACTGAGCATTGAGTACAATTTAGATGCAAGTACAAAAATCGTACGAAGTTGCTTAAGTTTAAGTAGATTAGTAGCTAGAATAAAGAGCGACAACCCACCTTTTAGCAAAAATAAAAGCTGAAAACGGCTGAAGTTTGCAAAAGAGTACGAAAAATTTTGTTTTAAAGATTCAGTGTGTGTAACATGCTTAGATCGGAGATTGGAGCCAGTCGGACGGCAGTAAACATGGCTGGCGTAAAAGTGTTAGCATAAAAAAGTGGAATAATTCTAAATATTAAAATTTTGATGATCTCATAAATGACTTGAGATTGTTTTCGCGTGAACCAACGTCGAGCACTCCGCTAATTTAGAAGAAAAATGTGTGCCAAGTACTACATAACCATAATTGAAGACCCGTAGATTCCAAGATTAGCCATATTCGGCTTAGAACCACGACAGGGTGATATCATTATGCAGGACAACGATCTTAAGCATACTTCAGTAATAGCTAAAAGTAAGTTTGAAGACAATAAAAATTCGAAAATAAATTTACCTAGTCGCCAGAGTTGTACCTAATTGAATACCTGTGGTCCGTTCCGAAACGCCAAATTTTTTTGCTCAGAGGAACCCGCCTTACACTGCATATTAGCTTTGGGAGCTTGCCGCTAAAGCTTGGAAAAATAAAGCCGAAAATGCTAAAAACTTTTGTATAAGTATGTTAAAATCTAGAGCGGTCCGATTTAAATTTTTATATCTTGTTTGAGAGGCTACTAAATTAGTTTTTCTAAAATCTTTGGATGAAGTGTCCTGACGATCTGGCCTAAGCAACCAGTAAAATGCGCATAGGAATAGCTTATCCCATCAACAATAAACTTCGGTTTGTCAATAGTATGAAATGGGAATTTAGCACATTATAACGAAACCTTGATAATTAATTTTTGAATCCCAAGAAAAACTTTGATATATGATGTTTTTAGTTTCCATCCGATTTTTATAATTTTCATAAAATCTTAGATTTTATCCACTATAACTCAGCCATTCGTAGCTATTCCAAAATACGCATCGAAGAAGTGAACATTTACATGAAAACAAAAACAAAACCAAAAATGGTTTTTGTTTATCATACAAAATTTACAGTTTTTAAAAAAAAAAGCAACGCGTTATAACTCACGCGTCAATTTTATTTTAGAAGTGTACAGATAACAAAAACTATTTTCGTAAATTTTGTTTTTGTTTTCATGTAAATGTTAACTCCTTCGACGCGTATTGCAGAATAGCCACGATTGTTTATTCGATCAAAGCCAATTAGTCTGACGCCTTTTAAAGATACAATTTACTTCAGTCGAACTTGCTTTCACTCTGGATGGCGCCTAAAAGAGAAGTATACATCGAATAACACAAATGTACCGTTATCTCGCAAATGTTAGCACGTTTATACATATTTATTATATCGGCATTTCCTGGGGTCACGAACGTACGTTCGTACGCTTTTGATGTACAAATAATATAGAAAACAAAACTTTTCCTAGTGGTCACGAACGTACGCAAAATAGAAGTCAACTTTGGTTGACAGTAGTGAAATGTAAAAATCGGCGCAAAATGAACGGAACGGAATATACAAATTTATTTTAAAAGTGAATTTAATGTAGGTCTCCATCCAGTAACACTTTCATCTGCAAATCCGGACGCGGAGAAGGGGATGCTCAAAGTGATGGTAAAAATGAAAAAATTTACAAACAAAAAACTCCATAAGTGCCACAGAGTCAGGGGGTTAAAAAGTAGGACTGAACCCACTTTATTTTTTATCCCCAAGATTGGTTTCTAACAGACTTAACTGCTATCTCCATTCTTTAAGGATGGTCCCATACAAAATTTAAAATTTTGCGAAATTGTAAAAAATTGGCCCCACAGCTTCTAGGATGCTTCTAGACGAGATTATTAGAATTACTTACATTAATTTGTATTTGCTTGGACGTATCCGAAATTTGTTTGAGTTAAAGTGATTTGGGGGAAGGTAATTATATGGGTCCTGACGAATACCAACTCTTATAAAAATATTGATTTCTATTTTAACAAAAACTATTTTAATAAATAAATTATTAAACTGTGTAAAAAATGAAGCCCTAAGATATGCAATAGCTTATTTGAAAGTACGCAATTTACATTTATTGTAGCCTGACTACAATAGAGATAGGGTATTATGCGTTTGTGCTGATGTTTGTAACACCTTAAAATGTTCGTCCTAGTATACCTAAAAGAATTAGAAAAAAAATTGCTTTCGAATCGAAAAATTTTTCGATCACGACTGCCAGATTTACACTCCTGAAGTTGATGGTTTCATCATAAAATGTTAATTAAAAAAAAATTATTTTAATTGTGTTTAATTTAAATTATTATCACGTCATCAAAAAATTAGAAAAATTTATTAACTTTGACAGTACACTGCAGACAAAGTTAGTAACTTAGAATAACAATTTTGCTACTAATGAGGTAGAATGTTATCTTCTTTTATCCGGTTCAAAATTTAGTAAAAGGTCTATTTCGGCTATGCTGAATCTTATATAACCTTCAACATGATACGATAATAAGAAAAAGTTATAAAAATATCGTTCTTTACATATAAATAAATTATCTTTGTGCCACTCCCACTTGTCCAATCTCTCCCAAATTTTGTCGGATGTTGTGTATTAATAACCAAGATGCTTGAAACTAATTTGGCTCTTGCCGTTCTCCAGATGTACAGAAAAATTAAATAAAAAAAAAACAAGGGATGTTTGGTTAATATTAAAGGTAGTCGTGGTTTTTTGCTCATATCTCAGCCATTTGTGGAGCGATCCGGCTTAATTTCAACAGCAAACCATTCCGGACTATATGTGACATAAATATATAACTACCAAGTTAATATATAACAATTATAGTAAACAAAGCGAGAGGAGTACTTGGTTTTATTAAACGGTGGGCTAAAGTGTTCAATGACCCTTATGTAACTAAAACTTTATATCCATCAGTTGTGCACTCATAAAATTGTTACAGTAACTGATTGTGGGTTATTAAATTCGTTCTCCGTACTGTTAAAATTTAATAAAAATATAGTTATTTTACGAATAATTTTATTTTTTCACATTTATGTTTGTTATTCAAAAAACAAACTACCAAAAAATAATGTTTTTCGTTTTTATTTTTTTATGTAGTTTGATTTTTGTCGGTTAAAATATATTTTTTTAAAAGTAAAAACTATTCAATTTTAAGGAATATGAAGTTCAATAAATAAAAGAATTTTAAATTAATGAAAAAATCATTTGTTTTAAATGAAATGTAAATGATCCGTTTTTTAAATGAATTTTAATTTGTTTAAAATGAATTTTCGTTTGAATTAAACTACATAATATTTTGAGTGTGAGACATATTTTGGAGTATGCTTCCACAATTTGGGACCCAATGTACCAAACTTATATCGACAGGATAGAATCTGTGCAAAAACAATTCCTGTTGTTCTGTCTACGAAGTTTAAATTTCTTTAAAGATTTTTCTTTAAATACTAATGTAACTAAAAGTAAAATAATAATTTTTTAAAATTCATAATAATTTATTTTATTTGAGATGTAAACATTTAAGTTACGTTCTAAAAATGTAACTAAAGTTGAGTCAACTAGAAATTCAGCAACAATTTGTATGAAATTGTTTCTGACGTTTAAAATAATTTTATTTGGTTTTGAATGAACATTTTAACAAAATGTTTACAAAAATAAAAATAAATGCATAATATTGTTGTGGCTAAAATTTGCAAACGGTTTCTTGATGCAAAATGTGTGTAGTTACAAAAGAAATAGTTGCTGTATAACAGTGATAACCACTCCATAGGCTCGCGAGTAAGTCAATAATCGTAGTTTTCACACAGACACGGTCGGCAATTCACATGTATACAACAACTTTGTTCGTTTCAAAACATCAGGCTATCATCAGTCTCTGCGACCGCACCCAAGCACATAATGTCTTTATATGCGTGCGTTCGGGGCTTGGTTAGTTCGGGGCTTAGTTATCACTGCTGTATAATGAACACCAAGTGAAAATGTTTTTTTGATTGTGAACGCAGCTTTATATCGTATAAATAGTCTGTAAGGATTAATTCTATAGACGAATAAATTAATAAATAAATAAATAAAAAGTCCCCAGTGAATACAGTGGTATTTTTTATACCCTTCACTGAAGGTAAGAGGGTATATCTTAACCTGAGACGCAAAAGGCCCTAACTAACCAAAAATTAAAAAAAAATCTGCAATCCCACATCAATGAACTAGAGGCATGGCTAGAAAAATGGAGAAAAAAAGGTTAACCCGGCTAAATGTGCTCACTTAACTATCACGCTCAGAAGACAAACGTGCCCAGCAGTAAAAATAAATAACATCACTGTTCCGGTAGAAAACCATGTAAAGTACTTGGGAATTCATATAGATAGACGCTTGACCTGGTCTCGTCATATCGAAGCGAAAATAACGGCTATGAAACTTAAAGCAGCTCAACTACATTGGCTTCTCGGTGGAAACTCAAACTTGTCTTTAGACAACAAAATTCTTCTATACAAGTCCATCATAAAACCAATATGGACATATGGCATCCAATTATGGGGTACTGCATGCGCATCTAACATCCAAAAGCTTCAAAGAAGACAGTCTAGAATATTACGACAAATTGTCTGCGCCCCATGGTATATACGTAATGATATTATCCACAGAGATCTCAACGTCCCCACTATCCAGGAGGAAATTAAAAAATATTCAATTAGCTACATCGACAAACTAATGGTCCACCCTAACTACCTCGCTCGGGGTTTGCTTCAGTTCGAAGGTCACCAGAGGCTAAAAAGAACCGATACTTTGAGCCTAACTAGAAGACAGTCTTAAAATTTGAATACAGCAGTTAGTGGTTACACTGGTAACAACTAATAAACAACAAGTAGAATTAAGATTTGAATACATATTGTAAATTTCGATAAGAAAGATTCAATAATAAACAAGTTAGAGTGCTATATTCGGCTGTGCCGAATCTTTGATACGATCCACCGACACTTCGAATGTTTTAGGACTAATATCTGTATGATGTCTATTTATTATTATAATCTTTGTAAAAACAGACATCTGCATTAAAATTTGTTGCGGTTTAGACCTATATAAAATTATTGATCGACAATCAGAATCAATTTTAAAAAGTTTGAGCAGAATATCAGTTTAAGATGAACTTAAATGATTTTCAAGAGAACAAATTATATAAACGCCATGGTAAGCTATGAACCAATCATCCCAAATTCTGCAGAACGATTTCTGGTATTAAAAAACATAAATTTCAATACAGCGGTGCAATTAGTTTAAGCGTTTGCAGTAAATTTCAAAAGGCTGCTAAAATGGAATATAAGGAAAATTATGGACCGTATATCACAAAATTGCATAACATTTTTTCTGGCCATATGAAGCTAAACTGGAAGAAAGTTTACCGCGTATTTAATTATTTTACCAGAGTGGGCTTTAAATGAGGCCTATGGTAAGCTATGCACCGATCTTCACCAAATTTCACAGTGTCATTTCTAGTTCTATAAAACTGTGATGTATCAAATTTTGTTATGATAGCATTCTTTTTTACGTTTTTATATGGGGCCTATGGTAAATTATGGACCGATCTTCACGAAATTTCACAGTCTTATTTTTAGTTCCAAAAAATTTTGATGTACCAAATTTTGTTATGATAGCATTATTTTTTACGGATTTAGGCGTACTAAACTGTTTTCTGGAAGTAGGTTTTATATGGGGCCTATGGTAAATTATGGACCGATCTTCACGAAACTTAACAGTTTCATTTCTAGTCCTATTTAACTGTGACGTGCCAAAATTTGTTATGATAGCATTGTTAGTTAGGGTTTTAGGCTTACTATACTGTTTTCCGGGAGTAGGGCTTATATGGGGCCTAGGGTAAATCATGGACGGATCTTCAAGATATTTTACAGCGTGATTTCCAGTTAAATAAAACGAACTGTTGCGAAATCTTATATCATTCTGTGCATTTTTCCACCATTTATGTTAGTTTTTGTAACAAAATTATCAATTTTTTTAGGTGGTGGTTCCACATTTTGATTCATAGCTCAGATCCTATTGAACCGATTTTTCTGGATTTCAATCCCAAACTGCTTAGGATAACTACAAGCAATTTGACACCAAGTTTGTTTATTTCTTTTGAGTTTTTCGAAAGTGAGCGTGTTTTCAACAGACGGACAGACGTACAGACAGACGGACATGGCTAAATCGACTTAAAATTACTCAAGGACCCAGAATATATATACTTTATAGGGTCTGAGATGAATAATAAAAAAGTTTCACACGGAATGACAAACTTAATATACCCTCTTCACAACTAATTGTGGTGGAAAAATAAATTTAAAAAAAAAAAAAAAAAAATTTAAAATCGACTTTTACATTGATTCTGGTGTATTGCACCAACACAAATTCGATCTTTCGACCAAAATTTGCGATTTTATTAGCAAAAAACAAAAGGCCCCATCTTCAAACGACAGTTTAGCTTCATATGTTATGCAATTTTGTGATATACGGTCCATAATTTTCCTTAGATTCCATTTTAGCAGCCTTCTGGAATTCACTGCAAACGCTTAAACTAATTTCACCGCTGTATTGAAATTTATGTTTTTTAATACCAGAAATCGTTCTGCAGAATTTGGGATGATTGGTTCATAGCTTACCATGGCTTTTATATAATTTGTTCTCCTGAAAATCATTTAAGTTCAGCTTAAACTGATATTCAACTTAAGCTTTTTAAAATTGATTCTGATTGTCGGTCAACAATTTTATATATCGTTAGCTAAAATGCAAAAAGACGTAATTAACAAAAAATTCAAAATCGTGTTTTTGATTGATTATTATAAATGCCATTGAACTAAATGTCTTCACAAAATTTAACACTTCTGCGATCAAAAATTGCGCTTTTATTAACAAAAAACAAAGGGACGTAACTACAAGTGTGTTTATTTTGTAAATGAGAAACTACGTAATTACTCATTTTTTTTCAACAAAATATAATGAAATGGTTTCCTTTGAAAACTGTTGCAAGAATTCCATGGATGACTCATTAACGCATGTTTTCTGACATGTTTATAGTTTTCATTTAATAAAGTTTTTTTGCTTCTACTGTAAAATTATATTCTCGTTAGTTACGTCGTTTTGCATTTTAGCTAACGATATGTAGGTCTAAGCCGCAACAAATTTTAATGCAGATATCTGTTTTTACAAAGATTATAATAATAAATAGACATCATACAGATATTAGTCCTTAAACATTCGAAGTGTCGGTGGAGGGTATCAAAGATTCGGCACAGCCGAATATAGCACTCTAACTTGTTTTTATATTAAAAGACTAATGCTAAAATATCAAATAAGTTTTTAATATTATAAAAACTTAAAAATTTAGCTTAAGCAATTGTATTTTTTTTGTAATATTTCGTTATCGCATGGGTTATTTTTTAAATAAATTTTTATCGCATGCGATATTTAAAAAAATTAATTAATTTAACTTTTCGTAATTATCTTCGCACACAATAAAGTTTTAGGGTTTTGGCCTAAATCTTCACTGTGTAAAGTCTTTAAAAGGCCCAATTATGATTAAAAATACCCCGAGAGTTGTTCCTTTCCCATTTCATTTATAAATCTTTCTTCTGCAATTAACGCGACAATACTTGAAAAAGTCTTTTAGTTTTTTATAAATTGTATTATTTTAATTTTATATTTTATTTAATATAATTGCTGTTGTATATGTATAAATAATATATAAATGTATTGTAAATATAAATGTTATTTTATATAATATTATTAAATATCATACTTATTTGCAATACTAATAATAATAATTATAAAAAATTGTTGTTGTCGAAATGCTGGTGTTATTAGATATTTTGCATTTTAAATAATAATAATAATAATAATAATAATAATAATAATAATAATAAAATGAAATTAAATTATAAAAAAAATTATAAATGTATAAATGAAAAAAATGTTAACAGTAAAAACCTTTCAAGTTTTTACTAATATACACAAACATTTATGAAAATTATATATACAGCCATGTTGTGGAAATTAAAATCGAGTGAAATTGAAATCGTTGGAGATTTTCTGTTACATTTTTTTTAAAATGACGGTAGCTTTTACCGATTTTTACAGTAATACTGGTTAAGATAAGTGGTACTCGCAGTATGAAGTATATGAAAATGGAATACTTTTGTAAACTTTCCTATTTGAAAGTATTCAAAATTTGTTCGATTTGATTTCCAGAGCATGGCTGATAAAGAAATAATTTTCAATTAATGAAAATTTAAAAAAAATAAATCAAATTGAGCCCAATTTTCAAATACGAAACAAAATTTGAAATACATTAATAAATAAGTATGTTAAACTTTAAAAATAACATACTTATGAAAGAAAAATTTATATATTATTAAATGAATATTGTGGTGTTGTTGCTAATTTTTCGTTTAAATTGATGACAAAATACATTAAGTATTTTTTGTTTTTTCATTTGAGTATGTATAAATTGTAAAAAATTGTTTTCTTATTTTTTTTTTTAATTATTTATTTGCGTTATTATTACTTTTTAAAGTGTAATTTATTGTATTGTGTGTAAACTTTTGTTAAGTAGTGTAAATATTTTTTTTATTGGTATGCAATATATAAAAAAAGTTTTTAAATTTTGTTGATTTTCTTGTTTAAATTTCTTCTAATATGGCAATTAGTTGTTGTTTCATTAAGTCTTTTGGTTTGTTTTTTTTTTTTTCTTTTAGCTTTTAAATAAATATGATCGTTTGCAAATGGGAAGAGAGAGTGAGAGTTTGCTGGAATAACTTAAATTTTGTTTATTTACTTTTTAAGATTGTTTTGGAAAATCTTGGTCGTTTCTAGATTGTATTGGCATTATAAAGGGAAATCAGTCTATTTGTAAATGACAAATGGCCATTTTGTATTTTGGAATATCCAATTTGCTTAAGGAATGAGTTGTTGTTGTTGGTTTTTAAAAGGAAAAAATTATGTATATAAATGTCTTTTTTTAAAGTAGTTATAGAGTTACACAAATATTAAGAGAGCAAAATAGGTACATAATAACAAAAGCAAATAATAACATACAATTCTATAGACTAGACAAAGACTTTTTTTTTTGTAGTATAAATTCTTTTAAGAAAATTTTTGTTTTAACCTAATTAAAAAAAAATATTAAGTTTATATATAAAATTGGTGTATTAAACATGTTTTACGACTACGGCATACGTAGCGTAAAATATGGGTGTTTTATCTTTTTCCTTTTTTTTTCTTCTTTTAATACTAAATTATGTCATGTTATAAAACAAATCTCAAAAATTACTAGACAAAAAATTTCGCACACTTATTACAACGTTTGCTTAATGTTTAAGCCATGGCGGGGGTATGATGGGATTAAGGTTTAGGAGATTTGGTTGCTAGGATTTTAAATGGTTTTAAAGGTGTGGTTAAGAAAAAGGAGATCATACTTTATAAAAATCTTACTCTAGTTATTAAAGACTCGTTTTTTTCATTTCTTTTTGAAATATGTAGAACTTAATCTTGCCATTCGTTCTCGTCAACACCTTCCATGTCGTCTTGTTCCAATTTGGTGTTATATTCCATGCGGGCACTCACAGATTTTTGTATCTGTAAAATAAAAGTGATTTTTTTTTTTTTAAAAATGATTATTTGAAATAATGACTTTTTAAAAATGTGACTTTTTTTTTGTTAAAAAGACTTGTGAAAATAACGGGTTATCCAATTTTCACTTTCAAAAGTAAAGTTAAAAAAAAAACGCACAAAAAGCTATGATTTCGATGAAACTTTTTTTTATTATAATGCTTGCCCCTTGTAGCAGATGAGCCGGCCAAACAAGGTGGTCGCATGGATTACACATTAATTGATCAATTCGTTGGCCTTCCAATGGCTCACTGTAAGTCACTTATCAAGCGCGAGTTTTATAGAATTGCGCAGATGGGATGGACCTGTGAGTCCACCTGCTCCATATCCAGGACACTATGGCCTGGATATGATGAGCGAAAAACTAGCTTCCTACTAAGGTTTAATGGGGACCAAATTAGAACAGTGGTACTGGCCTTCGGGGACTCATGCTAAAAGAATGGGTCTAGCATTCAATAACTACTGTAGAAGTTGTCATGATGAGGAGGAAGAGGAAACTGTGCTTCACTTTCTTTGTCAATGACCTGGGATACGGGGCGTCATGGAAAAATACCTGGGGGAACCGGTGTTTGCCTGCTTGGAGGATCTATCTAGGATAGAACTTATATCGCTTCTTATCTTAATTAGGAAGACGAATTGGGTAAACTTTGCAGTGAGACCATCTGAGTAATTGCTCTATAGGATGGGTATTGGCGTTGGGTATCACTAAGGCTGTCTCTAGATGGCTGCCCATGGAGTCTAACCTAACCTTGCCCCTTGCCATTTCGAACGGAATACAATCACCCTTATCGTGGTTGGCGAATTTAAAATGCGCCTGCGACTGTCTGGTAACAGATTAAAGAAAACGTGAACTTTTTCCTTTAATCTATTACCAAACAGTCGCAGTCGTATTTTATATTCGCCAAACATGATAAGACTGAATGTCATTTAAAAGACCGCCTCTTGATTGTTTGCAACAGTCGATCCCTTTATGGTAGTTTTCGACCCTTTTTTCACACATTTCAATTGATATCTCGGTGATAACTTGACGAATATTGGCTTTGAAATGCTCCGTTAGGGGATTATCCGAGTAGACACGGTCTTTGACGTAGCCCCAGAAAACAAGTCTAACGGTGTCGAACCGCATAATCTTGGCAAGTAATTGACGTTGCCAAAACATGAAATTACGCGTTCTGGAAACTTCCCATGCAATAAAGTCAAAACCGGCCGTGTTGTGTGGCGTGTGGAAGCGCCTTGTTGGAACCACATATCGTCCAGTTCATAATTTTCAAATGCATGGCAAAAAAAAATAGTCGGTTATCATACGGCCAAAGCGCTCTGGGGGGTTACCGCGTATTTCGATTCGAAAGAAATCATTTACGAATTCCAATAATTTGTACTGTGCATTACGAATTTCGTAATATTTGTTTCGAATAAACGGACGTTTGTTATACTTTATCGAAAACAAAAAATACCTTTCTTAACAGCCACTCTCTATTACGAACAAAAAGTTTTCATAAAATTTCCCTTTTTTTTTAAATACAACCTCTGCCATCGTTTCGAACGGTTACGGAAATCGTAATACACAGTACAAAATGTTCGAACTCGTAAATTATTTCTTTCGAATCGAAATACGCAGTAACCCCCTGAATTGACGGTAATAGTTCTTCCGAAATTTTCGGCAGTGCGCACGTTGCGATTTTGCACAGGCCTGACATCATCTGAAACGCTTCCAGTTATTAAATTTTTTTATAATCTTGCTATTTCCTTGCACATTAGGTCACTTTGTATTGCTCGAAAATCGGCCACGTTTGAAACACCACTTTTGTATTGAATTTAACTATTTTTACGCGTTCTACGGCTGTTAAGCGATGTAAATGGCAAACTTTTTACTAAATAAATAAGTGCCCATTAAGACATGGAAACATTTTGAAGAAAAACATTTTGTTTGGAGTAAATCACGGGTGGGGAAGAGAGAATGGTTTTTATGTTACGTACTCGGCGACACGCTTTGTTCTCATTTTCTTTGTTGACATTTACTTTTCTTTTTGAGAAAAAACAACAATATTAACAGAATGTTTCCGGTTACACGTTTATCTGATAAAAAAAAAAACAAAAGAAAATTCCAAATGTCGGTTCTGAAACCACTAAATAGAAAACCCTGTATTGACTTTATGTGAAAATCTTCTGCTAAAAACTTTACTTTATGTGTAAAGTAAGAAAACAAACTCTTAAAAAACGTAAAGTTTCGGGACAAAATATCCAATTAGACGTGACATTACCATAATAAAACTGTATTACCTCACCACTGTATTACCAAAACGACATAAACATATCATACAAACCAATTCAATATTGGTTTCTACGGTCATCTTTACAGCTGTGGCATTATGGTTATGTCACGTCTAATTGGACCTAAACTACTTACTTCTTTTTGTTTTATTTTATCAATTTCGAATTTATTCAAATGTTCGCCAGCCGCAGATGCCACCGACTGATTAGATGATTTCGTTTGTGAGACCACAGGTTGGATAGATGATACTAAAAAATAAATGATAGAATGAAATTAAATGTAAACTAAAAATTTGATTAGGCACGAATGTATAAACTTACAAGTATCCATACCCTCAGGTTGCAAGCTAATTTTCTTGGGCTTTTTATCATTCGATAAGAACCATTCCTCGGCCGACATGGTAGGAAGCCATGTAACACGTGTCGGAGGAAACAAATCATCTTGGAAAAGTTCACTCTATTAAAAATAAAAACAATAGTGGGCATAAATCATAAAAAATGTTTGAAATTATGCAAAATTACTTTAATACGTGGCACTGTAAAGCTTAAAGGTTCAATTGTTGTATTTGTTAAGCGATAAGCTTTACAGAATTCAACACTGGCTACATCACAATGATTCTTGGTGAGAAAACTTAAGCCTTGATGCAGCGAAGTACAACGATGATGGGACAAGGGGCAGATATAGGGTTCCTCATCCGTTATTTCATAGCAGTAAATGGTAGAGTCTCCTTTGCCGGTCACAAACAAAGTGGAACTATCTTCATCGTAAAAGGGTATTAATATCGAAGGGGAAACATCTAAACTAGCAGTATTCAAAGAAGCATGTAGATGGTCTGATTTATAAACACTTATTTGTCGTTCAGAAACTCTGTAAAAAAAAACGCTGGTTAAATTTTTCTCAATGATAAAATTAATTCTGGCTAGACTAACTTATCAAAACCTGTGCACACAATATATTGTCCATCCAAAGCCCAAACAATGCGAGCACCACGAGTACCAACCGGTCCGTTGCCCTCACGTATCGGAGTCTCCGATTTACGTGGATTGTAAACACGTATTTTACCATCTTTACTTACAGTAGCACCATATTTTCCACAAGGACTCCAAGCAAAATCAAATATTTGATCTGAGTGACCAGTTAAAACGCACTTCTCTTTCATGGTTTGCAAATTCCACAATTTTATTGACATATCATAGCTGGCCGTAAGCAAAATATCTTGAGCCAAGGGATGAAAACGGATAAAGTAAATTTTATCTGAATGCGCGGTAAGTTCCTGTTCAGGAGCATTGGTGGGTTCCAAAAGACCTCCTTCAGGAATCCGCCATAGTTTAACCATGCCATCGTCGCAGGCAACAGCCAAACGTTTTGGATCATAAGGGTCCCATTGGAAATCCATAATATTGCTGCCATTTACCAAAGAAGGTATAACACCATCGGGCAAACGGCCCGGTTTTGTCAACTCAAATATGGCAATTTTACCTCCGGGCCCTGATAGGGGTACAGCAACACGTTCATGGTTCGCAGTAAAACCATTACATTCACCGGGAATTTGTCTACTTAAATTGCGTAGATTTTCGATATGTGTAGACTTGTGCCCAGGGGTTCCTTTCAAATGCCGGAATTTTGAAACTTTACCAAAGACTGTCGAAGTACGTTTGGTGGAGGTCGTTATAGCAGCTTCAGTTGCCGATTTTTTAATACCAGCAACATTGTCTGTTAGCTCTTTAGATGGTAAATTACGGCGCCTTTCATCCAACATTTTGCCTTCGGGCACAGAAGTTCTTTTCATATCAATAGCATTGGATTTAGTAGAATCCACTTTTGATAGTTCGCGACGTCTATAATTAATCACGACACTTACTAATTATTACAAACAATTGATTTTCTTTACAACTTACAATGGCACTGGTGACTGAGATCTCTCTTCGGTAGTACTCTTTGAATGCAATTCATATAGACGTCTCCTTTCCGCAATGCTATTACGTGCTGGGGAAAATCTACGCAATTCGGAATCAGGTTTATCATCGCCTTCTGTCGAATTCTCCGATGACTCGGAATGATTTTGTTCAAAAATCTGCATTAAAAAAATATTATGATAAAATTAGTATTTTTCCTTTTTTATTATAACGATATTATTAATTAATAATAACCTTATCACTGGAATCTTCATCATCCAGAGAGGACTGAAGAATGTTTGTGCGTTGTTATTGTTATTATTGTGGAGTAGATTTTGGTTAGTGGTAGAAGTAAAGATTGTTACAAAATTTTGGTGGTTTGGAAGAGATTAATTTGTTAGAATAAAATACATATTAGTAATGCTTGGGCTTTTAATTTGGAATATGTTCATATGTATTATTTATTAAAATATTGATTTAGCAAATTTAGTTTAATGCGCACTTACTTTACGTCTCTCAGAAGTTGATAGAGACTTCTGCAAACCGTTGTTTTCACCATCAGATCCAGATGATTGTTCTGAAAATATTTAATATCAACATAACCAAAAAGTGGATTAGGATGTGAAAAAATTCTATAAAGTAGAAATTAAAAAAAAAGGGAAAAATAAAAAAATTATTTTATGTCCCCTAAGGGGGCATTTACAAGCTGTCTTTTCAGACATGTCTAACAAACACGTGGGTAATCGGGTTAGAGAAGGTAGACGGGTTGCCAAACACACACGAAATGAGTGTTCATGTTTGTTAATATGATTTTCCATGTTTTTCAAAGACTAGAGAATTATACATGAAAACAAACATGTTTTGGAAAGACAACGTATAAATACAAAAGGTTTTTGCTAACATGTTCAAAACAGAATGAATAAAACAGATCTCTGAAAAGTCATCGTATAAATGCCCCCTAAGAAAAGGAAATTTTCGTGGTATTAGACTTTTTTTTTTTAAAGCGACGTTTATATGACCAAAGAGAAATTATTTGCTTAAAAAAGTAACTAATTTTGTAAAAAGTGACTTTTTGTTAAAAAGTGAATTTTTGTTTGAAAAAAATAATAAAAATTCTAATGTGCGGTTTTTTTTACAATACAAGTGATTGAACGTGTAGTAAAATTTATATGAAAAGCACTAAAAAAACTGAAAACTGGTCCCTGGTCAAAACAAGTAATCACAAATTTTAATTTGCTTACAACTTACTTTTAATTTCTATTTCCACTATTAAATCGGGTTTCGTGCTGTCGGAATTTTCACTGTCGTTTACTGGTGTTTGATTACAAGTTTGCGAAAGATTTTCTTGGGAACCAGGGGCTACGGGTACAGCAAATACTTTATCAAAGGAAACATCTACAGAATTGCTAGAGAATGGTTTAGGACCCAAACGAGGCTGTAAAAAAATAAAATATTTATAAGAAAACTACATCAATAATACAATTCAAAATAAAAAACAAAAGATACCAATAAATAAAATTAACCTAATAAATACATTAAGCAACTTAGGAAACAATAAGGGTAATCACGATGGTCATTGTGCAAATTTGCAATGTGTAAATTTGCAGTGCATATTATGATTGATCGTGAGCATACCACTTTTATTTTTGTGCAAATAAGCTATTTTTCTAAAAATGTATTCTGGCAACACTAAAAACTTCTGGCAGCACGGTAAAAAATCTGCATTTGTTTACAATTATACACAAGCAAATTAAAATAAATGTTTTCTTTTTAATTAATTTAAATTTAATTCTCTATTTTATTTTACAATCTGCGAAAATGTTCAATTTATAAGTTTTCTTAAAATCAAAAACTTAATATGTCAAATGTTATTGTTTACATTTGTTTGCAACTGAGCAAATATGCACTACTAACTTTGCTCATGGTTTTTTTTAGTGCAAACGAAGTAAAAAAGAGCAAATTGCAAATTCATACATTTTGTTGTTGTGTTGTGCAAATGTGTGTATTTTTGCACGCATTTGCATCGTTTGCACACTTTGCACTACCCATCGGGATTTCCCTTAATAATTTAAAAAACTATTAAAATAAATCAAAGAAATTATATTACAACCAAAAAAAAAAAAACTGCTAAATATAAAAATGAAACAAAAAACAAATGAAAAGTGAAATTGTTTCAAATCATGATTATTTCATCATGATCACACCTTATATGCGCCTGCAGATGTTCTAGGTCTGGGTTTAGGGACAACACTATTCGAATCTTGTGGCGACTGTGGTTGAGTATCGGGCAATGAATTGTTACGTGAGGTACGCGGCATTGGTTTAGGTACCGATGACGACGATGAATCTTCTGTATTGGGTGATTCCTCTGAAGGTGGTGAATTCTGTTGTGCACCGCCATCTCCTTCGTTATTATCTTCTATCATCATTTCCTTCTCAGAATCTGTTTTATATTTAGCATCGAGTTTTTTAAATATGGTAGATAGTTCATCCTTTTGATAATCATCGGCATCGACAGCCTCTTGTTTGGGTGATTTTAATGATTTGGCAATAATTTGTTGGGGATTATTATGACAGCCATTTAAATGTTGTTTTTTGTTATTTTTTTCATCCTGTTGCAGTACAAGTTTTTTGTTTTCAATATTTTTAACATATTCTTTTAAATTTCCGCGATGAATCTTTAGAGAGCAGCATGTTTTGTAAAAAATATTTTTTTAAGATAATAAATATTAAATAATGTTTAATTAGGAATACAAATAAGCCTTTGCCGTAAGAAAGAACTTCAAACTACCGTCGCAATTGTCAGATGTTAAACATCATAACGCAAGGATTTTCATTTATTTATTTTAACAGATATATAAAAAAAGCTTTACAAGGCCAATTTAGTTTTAATTGTATTTAAAGAAATATTTCTAACAAACGAACTGTTTCTGATTTTTCAGGGACCTACTTGTATGTACTACTTTACTTAAGTGATAAAATAAATTGAATTGTTATCCGCTTATTCATAAAAATATCTCAGTTTTATAAAAGGTTTATTAAAAAAATTTTCATAAAAAATTCAATTTATAAACTTTTTATAAACCTAAAACATATTTTATGAATACGGCCATTAGTTTTTATTTAGTATTTTGTAAACAGATTCGTTTTGTTTGAAGCTTAAGATATGCTTAGTAATGCGTAAACAGTGAATTAAAAAATTCTACTTACAATAACTGGTGCATCTCCCAATTCACGTTTAGCTGGATCCAAACTCATTTTTGGAACCGCCATATTTGTACCGCTTATCCAATCAGCGGCCGTCAATTCGGTACGACAACTTGTCGTATCGGGATATAAATCGCTATGAAAATCGCGGTAAGTCTAATAAGAAAAAAACGCAATATTTATAACTAGCCTACCTCAATAATCATCATATAAAAATATACCTTACGTGGCACCTGATACATAATGGGTATAACCATATTCGAAGTCAGTTGTAAGACACGATTAACTTCACCCTCCATCACCTTAAGTGCTCTCTTTGGCACCAAGCAAGCACCTTTAGTCTGTTCACCCGTATGTCTGAGACCCTCAATAAGGAATGGATCTTTGTCGGAAACTTCCAGATAATTAATGGTAGTATCTCCTTTTCCAGCCAAGAATAACATATTAGTATCAGGATCATACAAAGGCATCAATATGCCAGTAGAACAATCTAGTTCTAAAGTTTTTTCGGGAACTGAAAAATTTCGAATATCACGTATAATAACTTGACGAAGTCGAGCTGCATCGAAGCCTGTAGTTAAAATGCGTGACTGATTGCCCAACCAAACCACACGGGAATCTTTAATGCTCTGATGTGATTCTGTATACATTTGAAGGGGCGAACCATGAACACGAGGATCCAAAATGCGCAGATACTTATCTTTGCAGCTAGTGGCCAAAACTGTTCCATCTTGTTTCCAGCTCGCTGATTGTATAACTTCGGGATGTTCATTGTTGGCTAAAAAAAACAAAAAAAAAAAAAAGTTAATGTTTAATAGCTCTTATTAAAAATAAAATTTCTTACAATAAATTTCTTTCTGTTGAGTCAAATCGAACAGGGATACACATCCCATAGAAGTGGAATGTAATAAACCGTCTGCAGTAGGATGAAATCCTACAGTTTCTACACGTCTCTGTTTGTGTGAAAATACACATTCTGGATCTGACAGTGAGGATTCCAAACCCTTTTCAGGTATATGCCATATTTTCACCATACAATCCTGAGATGCTGTCGCCAAAAGACCATCGTGAAACGGTGAAAAACTCATATCGGTTACAGTATCTGTGTGAGCATGTAGTAGAGGCATCGTTTTACTTTTGCGGCCACAATCATCTAATGCCAACACGGCCACACTAGAGCCTGTGTGTTCCCAATTGAATGCCATAAAAGCTGCTGAGGCTGCAATATTATTGCCATAGGTTTGATATGATCCCACACATATTTCACGTATGCAAGCCTCAGCTTTTGGTACAATTGGTGCTGCATTTTTATACTTGGATGCTTTGAATCGCCAGGCCATTGTCACCAAAAGTTATTTTTCCTTGTAGTTTACAATTTGTAATCAATTAAACTGAAATTGTTTCTTTTTTTTTATTTATTGTTAAGAATATTTATGATAAAAGCTGGAAATATTAATAATTGAAGAATTTATAAGTTCCTTTTTGTTCTTTTCTTTGATTCTTCTATTAAAGAAATGTTTTATTGTATTCACATCAATTCATAGTTATTTACTTTAATGGTTTATATCATGTTTATTTTTCAAAAGAATCTATTTGCGGTATTAAATACAGTGTTTAAATACATTTAAGTAGATACGTTAAAGAATTGTATATGTAATATTAATTTTTATCACAATAAAAAGTTCATTAGTAAATAATAATGAAGTACATTATATTCATATATGTTTATAAATAATCTTGTGGTCAAAAGTTTAAATAGCGTTGATATTTTGAAATTCAACATTTTTTTTAGTTTTCCTTTTAATTTCTGTAATTATAAATTATTCCTTAGGAATAACTTATTAATTTTCTATGAAAACTTAAGCTTAATAAACGTTTGTTAAATTTATTAAAGGTTTTTATATACGGGGGTAAATATTAAATTTAAAAACTATGTAACTTTTGATCGAAATTATAAAGAACAAGCAAGAGTGCTGTATTCGGATAATGTCGAATCTTCGGAAAACCCATTTCAACACACACATGGACAGACAGGCGTCGTTAAATCTTTATATACATGTAAATTTATATTACATGTTATCATATTATTATATAGTATTATTTTTGTTCATGAAGATCACAAACTGGGAAACGTTTTTTTTTAATGATTTTCTACACAAACACCATTCTACATATTCCACAAAACAACCGAACCGAACACTAAGGAGCGATATTTAACGTTTATATTCGAAAACTGCCTTTAACTAAATCCAAGTTGTAATAATGGCCCTTAACCCATTAAGGACGGATGGGTATTTAAATACCCAAAAACAGAGCCTTCGTAAAAAAATTCTAGCTAACTTCATGTAATAGGTATCGGAAATTGGTGTTTACAGAAATATAAAGAAAGGATAGGACTACTAAAGCCAATTTTTTAATCTAAATTTTTCCCCCTTTAATTGGGTAAGTTAGCGGCTTAAAGGTTAGCAATTTTTAATATTTGGAAAAAGAGAACGACAACGGCTCTGGAAAATTGGGAGAGTGGAAAATCGGAAAACCCTCTTGGTGACTAATAGCCTTAGGTGTGCTCTGTTTTAGAGAAAGTTATTAGCTTAGTTGGGCCAATAACGTTGACTACAGGTTTGATTCAATGACATGGGTGTTTAAATACCCACTTCGCTGTCAGAGGGTTCAAAACACATATTATTTTCTTTAATTTGTTGGCAAGTAAAAATGCGTTGTTTTATGTAAAATGAACTATTTATTAGTAAAAAATAAAGAAATAAATATCACTCGTCCTCGATTGAGATAATTTGATCTTTTTAATGTTTTTTGGTAAGCCAGCATAAAACTGTGCACAAAAGACTTTGGGTGTAACTTAAATTTACATTTTGTACAATGTGTGAAATTTTTAGCTTCACATTGTCCACAACGGCCACGCTTTATAATTTGGCTTATCATATGGTCAAAGTTATCCATTCGCTTTGCCATTTCTTGTGCATTTGTGACAACTTTTTCTTTTACACGAACATTAATATTAGGAATTGTTACCAATGCTTCAACAACGCTCACACGAAATAAAATTGATTCATGATTGAAGATCCTTCAGCTTTTCTTAGCATGCAGTGTAATTTCCAGGCATACACTATACGAGCATCCAAAGCATTAGTAAAAAGGCTCGGCTCTTTCGTATAAAATATAAGATACACATTCCACATTCCCTTCTATGACAACAGAGAAGATAAGGAGTAACAAGCTAAGAATAATTTTTTTTTTTTTTTTTATCGCGTTACCATTTTATGTAACTGTGAAAGAAGCGAGAGCAATGAGAACGTGTGTAAAAAGATATAAGTATGGAATGAAGCGAGCAGGCCTTGTAAAGGGCCGATGTTGAATGTGAACCACACCTACACTTCAAGTTTTTTTCTGCATTTCATTGGACATTTCTCAATTTCAGACTAACTCAATTTGAACCATGGAAAGATACACAATCGAGCAACACGTTAAAGTTATTCAGGCTCATTATGAAAATGGGCGTTCAAATCAAAATGCATATCAGCTTCAGTATTGAGGCACATTTTCACCTAAGTGGATTCGTCAATAAGCAGAATTGCCGTATTTGAGCGAATGATAATCCAAGAGTAATTGTCACCCACAAAGATTGACTGTTTGGAGCGGTTTTGAGCTGTCGGCATCATCGGGCCGTATTTTTTCCAAAATGAGGCCGGTCAGGCAGTAACTGTGAAAGGTGTTCGCTATCGTGAGATGATAACGAACTTTTTATGGCCCGAATTGGAAGATATGGATGTGGATGATATGTGGTTTCAACAGGAGGGTGCCACTTAGCTAATGAAACTGAGGCTCTTTTGCGCGACAAATTCAATGGCCGTGCAATCTTACTTGGCGCGATGTCAATTGGCCGCCAAGATGATGAGATTTGACACCGTTGGTCTTTTTTCTTTGGGGTTATTTGAAAGAAAAGGTGTACGTCGATAAGCCAGCAACAATCAAGAGCTAAAGGATGAGATAATTCGGCACATTTACGGCATATAATCTCAATTATGCCTCAGCGTCATCTAAAATTTGGACCATCGGATGGAGGTGTGCCGCCGAGGTCGCGGCGGCCGTTTGACTGATATTTTGTTCCATACATAATTGAACCATACCAATATTATCATACTAAAAAGAAATGACGATAATTTGTGTTTTATTTAAAATCAACATCGGCCTTTAAAATTTAACCACCCTTTACAAAGAATACAAACCCCTTCTTGAAGGCATCCGTTCTTCTTCCTTTTCCTTTTTTTCAACGTACATAGTGAAGTAAGCACACAACTTTCACATCAATGCATTCAATAATTTTTTTTTTTCTTGTATTTTAGAACTCTTTAATAGCGAAGTTAGAACTCATTAATAGCGAAGTGGGTAGAAAAATACCAATGGTCTAGGGGCCAAGGTTTGACAGGTAAAAAAAAAACGCAATGTCAATATAAATACCCATAATATCAAGTGTGTGAAATTTCATCAATATCCGACCACGAAATCGGGGGCAGTCTTTAATGGGTTAATTTATGAAAAATACATTTTTATTAGTAGAAGTTGTCGATAAGTTTTCATGATATAGACATGTTTATATGAATATGCATTAATAAACATACATATCGCACTTGATCATAAAGATGATATTAACTCTTATTTTTTTTTTTTCAGAAAAAATCGACACGTAATATTCAAATCTAGCCGCTGTTAAAACTTCGTTATATTTTGTCTAGTGTTTGATAATTAAACGGTTGGTTTAAAATGTACTTTTCATATGCGTTTAATATAAAATCCAAAAATTGTTTTGCTTTTACGATATGTAGGTATGTATGTAGTATGCACATATTTTATTTAACATTATTATCAGAGTAGTAAAATTTACAGTTGAAATTTCTGTTTTCTTTACTTTTAAATAAGTACTGTTTTACTTTTTATAGATATGACAAAAATTTCTCATTAAAGCTATCGCACTTATTAATTTTAATATACTAGCAAAACAACTATTTCATTCAACTATCTAATCTAATAAACTTTTGATAAATAACAAACAAAAATTTCAATTCAATTTCTTTTCGGTCATTTGACTTTTTTTACATTCATTTAATATTAATGACATTTAACATGAAATGGTAGTTGTGTAATATAAAATTCGTGAGCGTGTGTAATTTCTCCCCACCTAAAAGAAACATTTGCATACACACACACACATACATACACACACACAAAAAATGCATTTTTAGGTAAAATGATAACAGATTTTGCAAAATAGCACCCTTTCCTAATAAATAGATACCTACATTGTAGTTCTATTAACAACCACTACAAGGTAAAACACTACAAAAAAAGAATTACAAAAGAAGCAGCAGCAGATACAACTGCTAAACATAATGATCAACCCTTAAGTCGATCAGCAGTTTACTAAAATAGCACCCTGAAGCAACAATAACAGTAGCACATACGCATAATCATGTTAAACATTTTATATAGAAGTTAAGCTTAAGACAGGTTTCTTTTTTTTCTATTAAATTGTTGTAGGTACAAAGTTGCTACAATTATATTCAGTATGTGGAAAAACTCTTTTGGCAAATTGTTTTTTTTTTTAAATATGTACATCAATTATGAACAATTTGTTTGAAAAACTGAACTTTATTAAATTTCTGTTTTATGGTAGGAACATAGTATAATAAGTACCAGGTATGTTCATTAGCAAGGCGAATTCATCCCAGGTAATCTCGGTACTACAACAAGTACAACTCGTACAAAAACCACAAGCAATTTGTTTTTGTAAAATCATTGTATAATGTCAAAAACAGAAATAAAACAAAACAGAAACAAAGATAATAAAAAAGAATAAACAAAATTTTGACATCCAAAAGTGAATTTAGCTAATATCAGCAGGGCTTTTAAGACCACCTGTAATAAATTCGCCTTGGTTCATTAGGGAGAGTTGTCATTATTTACCCATGTAATGTCAAATTAATTTATTTGATTTTTAACGCTTGTTTTAATTTTTTTACATACATATTTTCTTTTGTTTGACGTTATATGGGTTTTGAAAATGAGAACAAAATTTCTAATGACTATACCTTGTAATTATTCTACCATCGGTGGGAACACAATTGGTTCGTGCATCGTAAGAACGTTTACGCACAAATCCGTAGTAAACGTATTTTGTTTTTTTTTTTTCAATAATTTAAAAAATTCCAAATCTATTCAAATTTTTGTTTATTTTCTTCTCCTTATTTTGTATGAAATCATATGAAAAAAGTCTGGGAAACGTAATGTTTTCAAGTTATGGACCTCTGGTCTGTTTTTATGGGGTTGATTCGTTCCAAAGAAAATCTCATAAAGGAAATCCGCATAAAACAAACTCCATTTTTACACAAAATGGACGGACGATTCATTCCGAAAAGTTAAAAAATTGCATAACTTGGAATCTTGGTGTAAAAATTAGACCAAAATCGTATAGTCATGAAATAAAAAAAATTAATCAAGAACAATTAATTCATTTACTATAATAAACATATAAAAGGGTAGGCGGGATTTGTTTAGGAATTTAAATTAAAAAAAAGTCAAAATTAAGAAGTTGAATAAATGTTGTTAATCATATGGGCTACTTCAAATTTTTTGAGCACCTGCTGAAACCGACATACTATGGCTCTTATTTCGTTAAGTTTTATGAATTGAAAAAAAACGTTGTACAGGGTTTGGATGACTATACTTGAAGGATATGACGTGCAACGTTTTACTTTGAAAAGTCCTCACCTTAAGAATTGGTGGTCATCTAAAATTCGAAAAATTAAAAAAACGACTTGAAACTTCCAAGAGTTTTTTCATTCATTCCGTTTTCTTTGTAATAGTTTTAAGCTTTTAGATCCAAACCCATACAAAATTTAGTCACTAGACTTGGAGGATATATCCACTAAAAAAACAATTTTGATATCGCTGCTGCGTGAAAAGTTGCATGGTGTATTAAAGTGAAACCAAAATTTTTCGAATTTAGAAATTTTTGAAGATTTTGCATAGAGTTTTTGCGCCGTTTAATAAAAATGAGTTTTAAGCGCAGAATTAAAAAAACTGCGTAATTTTATAAAGTTTGAGGTGTATCAAGTTGGTGTCAGCGCACCAATAACGTATCACGGACATCACAAACTTAAAAGAAATTAGCGTAAATTTTATAAAAATTTATCTTTTTTGCGTCTGACAATCTGAATTGCCTTTTAAGTTGGCTAGTGTATTGCGTGATGTGAGTAACTTCGTAAAGGGCACCTCCGAGGCGAAAACGCACTTTAAAATTTTTAAACGCAAAATTTTTATGAACTTTTGAAAATTTTTGCAAAAAAACAATTTATTTTTAAGCTTTTTTTATATCAAAACATGTCATGGGCACATGTTAAGGTATCTAAATAGATTCTTCGCGACGGACTAAACTGATAAAGTGCAAAAAAAATAATTTTTTTCAACCCTGGCGCGTGCAGCGGCAGTTTTTTCCAAACACATTTCGCTTTGTGACAACTGAAGCGCTGTATCAATTCCGCTAAAACGTACATCGAATAGAAGACTTTACTGAGCTTGATACTAAAATTGAAAACGCACCAAAAAATTTTAAGGATTTAAAATTTTATGGAGAAACAAAATGTTTCTAACCTCAAAAAGCATCCTTGTATGAAATATTTGATTTGGTTTCAGAATATACATTTTAAAATTTCTAAAATTCGTTAAAAAAAAAACTGAGAAGCGAAACAAATTATGATCATAGTAGCTTTTGCTGAGTGCTTCTAAGAATATATATTTGAGTATTACTGATCTAAATATATAATTTGGTAAATCATGAGTGGTAAAGTTTAAATGGTTATATCTCTTAAGCCATTAGCGATAGCCAAATAGTTTTTTTCCCAAAATATTGCAAATTATGTCTTATACTAGTCGTAACTTTGTAAAATGTTTAACAATTTTAAATAAATTTTTATATGCATACACGATCAAAAAAAATTTTTTTATATTTTTTTTTCCATTGTATTTTAAAAAGTATTCAAGCTTTTACAAATATTTTAGTGTGCTAAGAAAGCCCTTAAGGGGTATTATCCACACGCGTTATCCTTTTTCAATTTTAACAAAAACTGTAATTTTTATATTTTTTTTTTAATTTTTAACTTTAAACCGCAGTAAAATTTGCGCCGTGTAATAAAAATGATTAACGCGAACGGATTTCACATGCTCAAATATCGGTTTATACACACGCAAATCAACATTGATGTCAGACAAAAAAAAAAAAAATTAAAAAAAAAATGTCTAGGTGTCGTAAATTTTTGAAGTTGCTCATATGAATTTTCATTTAAAAAACAGTTTTGTTTACGTTTTTAAAATTTTGTATTGTAAACGAAATTTTTCTTTAATTTCGATTTATTTTATTATTTTTTCAACCAGGGGGCAAATTATGGCAGTCGTGATCGAATACTTTTTCGATTCGAAAGCAATTTTATTTCTAATTCCTTCTGTCCATACTGAACGGATCGAAATTATTTCTTAAGTGTTGTAAAGCATTTATTTTAGTGTTCATAACACTGAAAAAATAATTACGATACGTTTAGTATCGCCAAAAATAAAATTGCTTTCGAATCGAAAAAGTATTCGATCACGACTGCCGTAATTTGCCCCCAGTTTTGTTTTGTCAAAACAGCCTCCAATATCAAAGCTTAAACAAAACCAACAATAATAAACAGTGAGTTTATCTTTTCTTACAATCCCTACCACAATTGGTTGATTTTTTGTCAACTCTAAATGTAGTTGTAAGTAGGTAAATTTACTTTTGGCGACTTTTTGTATTTTTTCTCAGTTTTTGGCGATTTTTGACTGAAATATTATACTAGCGTTTTTTGTATGCAAAATTTAATTACGCTGGGTTTCCACGTAGCAATTTTTATTGCTAAGTACAAGCAATAACTTCGGCAGAACAATGACAGAACAATGGAGCAATGATTGCTGATTATATTGCTGGAGAACTGGAAATGTTTTATGTTGTGTTTTGAAGTGATTGTTAAATTTTCTTTTTTAAATTAATAAAATAATTAATTGTAATTGTCGTAGCTGTGTTTTGTATTGCTTTTTTGTTTATTTGCGTATGAAAAAAACCTAAAACTTGTATTGTTCTATTGAAAAAATAAAAATATACAAGAAAAAACAAATTCGTCGTTTGCTTTTGTTGATATTGACGTTTATTTAAAAATATAATATATAAAAACTTTTTCTGTATATTGTTGAAGTATTTTTTCACTTGCTTTTTTAATAAATAAACACACTAATAAATAAACAACCGTACAGAGAAATGAAATGTCAGATAAATTACAACTGATTTGACAGCAGATTGCTAAGCAATAATTGCTCAAGCAATAAGAAGAGCAATCATTGCGCAATGGATTGCCACTCATGGCAATATGCGGTCTATACGTCGCAAATTTTATGGATCAATCAATTTTGACGTTTGCCGCAATAAATATTGCTACGTGGAGAGCCGGGGTTAAAAAAAATTTACAAAAACTGATCAAAACAGACGTTTGGCGATTTCTGACATCTGGTTTAGCGATGGAGCTCAAACAAATCTGACAACCCTGGTTTTTATTTGGAGCTGCTTCGTTTGTATAAAAAAAGCATATCGATATAAAAATCTTAAAATTTAAAGTTTATTTTTGTTTAAATACTTTTTGAATACACTGTATATCGTACACAATAGAAAGTCTGTGCATAAGCAATGCCAACAACAAAACCATATAATAATGTTTTAGCAGTAACAGTCGCGGTAGCAGCATTTAAAGCATACACACAAGGAATGAAGAAGAAAAAGTGTCCTCTATATTTGGAAAAATATCAAACAAAAAAAAAAAACAAACAGAAAATTTTAAATGGTATGTATCTGTGTGGTACTGATTACTAACTAAACTTAATGATGACACTACTTTCCTGCGGCAGCAATAAGAAAATCACCAGCAGGAAATGCCACCAAAGAGGGCAACAAACAACAAAGCGTATACGCAAAAAAGGATTAGACACAAAAAACACTAAATTTGCTGATTTCTCAATTTGGTTTTTTTTTTAATGCAATTAAACGAAATACATTTTTATGGAAACGTTTTTTTTTTTTTATATGTATATTTTTTATTTAACATATCAGTGGCACTTTCTTCCGAGGAAGCTCGAAATATTGAGCTACGTGAGACTCCTTTGCAGAGTAATATTCTGTAACACACCCTTTTTTCACTTATAGCGACGACGACGCCGCAGACAAACTTTGTTTTTTAGCAAAACTTTGGTTAGATTTTTTTAAATGTTGTTGCTGATAATTTATTATAACACTTGTATTAATTAAATTTTATGCAAGTTTCTAATTAAATATAATTTATTTTCACCTTCGTGTGAGATTTATTTTCTTTTTTCGTATCGATTTCTTTTTTTTAGGCTACCACTGAACTTGAAATTAACACAAAAACACAGACGATAATACTAGCCGAATTCTATGCCGGTCAGTGATGCCAGACGGCAAATTTCATACAAGCAAGGTAGAGTGAAAGATAACAAATTAAATACGTGCTACCAGATGTACAAATACTTAGTAGTGATGGCAGTTGTTATAAAAAGGGCTGAATTTGTTTTCTAATTATTTAAAGACCCATTCATTTTTGGAATTGTTATAGAACGGTAGAATAAACATCAAAAAATTCAAATCAAATGGCTACGTGATGGGATTTTTTTTTGGCTGAAGTAAAGGTTCCGAAAAAAATATGCCAACCAATTCAGAATTAAAAAAAAACCAAAATTAAAATTAAAAAAGCCGGTCTTTGTAATACCATAGAGGAGAAAATCCTTGCACCCGGCCAAAGGCCGGCTATGCGGAGAAGCTTTAGAAAGCGAAGCCGGTCTTTGTTATACCATAGAGGAGAAAATCCTTGCGCCCCGTCGAAAGCCGGCAATGCAGAGAAGCTTTATTTAAAAAAATTTTGAAAAAAAATCGTGCATAAAATATAAAAAACTACAAAATCTTTTAAATCGTTATCAAATTACCTTTAATTTGAGTACCCACACATACATAGATATAAGTGGTTGGGGGCACTTTTTTGACCCAGAGGCACCCAGAAGTGTGCTCTGTGCCCAAAAGTCTCGCCCGCCCTAAATTTTATTATATTCTTCTATTATATTTTATATATTCTTGTTTCTTGTACAATTACCTTTAATTTGAGTACCCACACATTCCACAAAGTAGGCTGGTCGGTTTTGGATCCAAGAGGTTTTTTATTTTTAATATGGGGGTCCAATTTTTGTTCGTATGTCCCTCCCCTTAAACTGAACTTTTGCCATTGTTTTTTTTTTTTACCAAATATTGAAATTTTTATAAAACAGATATAAAAAAAAAAATATTTTTTATTTAACAAACAAATTTTCTTTAAAAATTTTACTTAGTCCTTATCCATATTATGAAGCGTTTGCTGCAGAAACTTACTTCAATTCCCTTTTGAAACTGCATTCGTGTCCACGAAACAAAATTTTGTTTTGCAGCAATTAAGCATTTTGTATGACTTCTCTCTTTCTTATAATAACAAACTCACAAAAACTGCTTTCATTAACAAACTCAAATGTTTCACAATATGGACTTAATAAGCGTTTGTTAAATTTAGTAATAGTTTATTATAGTTCAATTATGTTGTCGAAATATTTGTAAAGGCGCTTAAGGCTCGGTTATGTAATTGAAGAAATACAAATAAATTTAATAAAGGTTAGTTTAACTAATTCCTCTTAATTTCTCAAACTGATCTAAACATATTTTGTAAAAACGCGAAATGCCGCTTAATTAAAATTTCAAATAATAAATTCAGCTGCAAGAATGGTCATGCTGCGCCAAGATTTGTAAAAATTCGAAAGTATTTATAATATTAATGACAAGGTTTAAAGATTAATAACTAATAAATAATTGGGGGATTCACAAGGTAGTCATAAAGTTGTAAAGTCTTAAAATAATTACAAGAAATATATGTGACTAATGTGGGCAACCGCTTATAATTTAGATTTCTACTGTCCAGTTATGACGAATCAATGAACACAGCATTAAAATTTTTATTTTGTTTAAAACACAACAATATATTTTTTTAAACAATTGTAAAATGTTATTTAGGACATTATGACGATATGACTTAATAGCACACCTTGTGAATCCCCCAATTGTGATCTGTGGCACTGAGCTAAACGTATGTATGTACGTGGCGTGAGTTTCTCGTTTCATGCGTGATTGACATGCACAATTTGTAATACCCTTTGTACACTTGCATACATTTCGGAGGAACGCATGGAAGATGTTGAAAATGTGAAACACGCATTCAGACTTAAGACTTCTACTATCAATAAAAAATTTCTGGAAAAAAACTAGTTTTTTATAAAATTTTTTTTTTCTTACAAAAGTGCATTTTAACAGAAAAAAAAGTAAAAACTTGACAAATTGCTACGTTGCTGTCAAAAAATCCACTTCCAGACCGGGCCTAAAAGTTGCTGGGTGGATAGAAGTTTAAAATTGCATATTTTCAAAATAATTGAAAGATGCACTTATTTTCAAAAACCCGATTTAAAATCCAAAAATCTTAATCAAAAAAACTTGTAGAATTTTTTTTCTGTAAAAAACATCTAAAAAGGAATATGGGCACTTCCAAGATTGTAAACGGGACATTCGCACACGTTTATATTGACAAAACTGTAAAAAACAACCTGATTTTTTTAATTTTTTAAATTAATGATTCTTTTAACTCTCAATTAGCTCTTTAATTTCCGCAAATGAAATTTTTCGCTTACTGTCGTGGTTTCCGAGATAATTGCAAAAAACCAGTGATTGTAAACGGGACAAAAAACGGAAGTGGGTTTTAAGGGGTAACCGTTTAAACAGTGATTTCTGCGAAACCTGACACAATATTTTATTGGGATTAATTTTAAAATGTTGCGTACTAATGTGCCCTAAAAATGGTTTCGTTTTCAAAATAAAATATGAATTACATTTTTTTAAATAAATTGTTAAAGAAATTGTAAACGGGACATTGTAAACGGGACAATTTTTCCACCATGATTTAAATTTTTTTTATGTTGCTATTTATAATCCTTTATATAAGAAACTTAATAAAAAATGTTTTTCAGATCATAAATATGCCTTAGATTAGAGTATTGTTGTTCCAAATGCATATTTTCTAATATACACAAGTATGTGCTAAAAGTTGTAGTACTTCGTTTACCATTTATCTTTTTTTTCGAATCAAATAATTTATACGCATATATTAAAAAAATATAAGCAATTCTCTAAATAAATCTTGAAAAGAAAAATTTTTTTTTCCATTTTTTGTGGTTGACGTTTTTTTGGAAATAGCCATATATCGATGGCTTAATATAAAAAAGGCGTAACTCGATTGCTTGATAGTTTACAAGAGAAGAAAAGAGCTTAATCAAATCCAAACAATTTTAGATATAAAAAAGTTTAAATTCAATAATTAATAAAAAAAAATACAACACATTTTATTATAAAGCCCCCTGAAATCTTATAGAAAGGTGCATTTGGCATTTATCTACCAGCATAAACCAAAAAATCTTTTTTGGAAAAAATTGAGTTACGCCTTTTTTTATATTAAGCCATCGATAAAAAAAATTGTTGTTTTCTTACGAAGACAATGAATGAAGCGGTTTGTTTTTTAATTTTGTTTTTTCTTTTAACCCACTTACAACTATAATTCGAGTCGGAAAGAACCCAACCAATTGTAGGGGGATGTAAGAAAAGATAAACTAACTGTTTATTGTTGGTGTTTTGTTTAAGTTTTGATATTGTTACGAGTAAGACTTAGAGTGTTTATAACTCTTATTTGCTTTAGGGTTTTATTTGTTTAATATTTTTGGCTTTTCTAAAATCTTTGGAAAAGGTTTCCTGATGAGCTGGTCTAAGCAACCGGCGAAGTGCGCATAGAAGCAGCTTTCCCTCAACAATAAATTTCAGTGTATTTATCAAATATGAAAAACTGGGAATTAAGTGCTGGTTCACACAGGTCAAGTTTGATTCTTCAAGTCTTGAGCTTTTAGGAGAGAGGGGTAAAGAGAATGGAAAGGGGTACATACTTGACCGTACCAGTCAGTTTTGTATATTTCTTTTCTTTTTTCATCCGTAATATAATAAAAAGCTACAAAGTTGAAGGAAAAGAAAACAAAAATTAATTTTGTGCATGAACGTGAACGCAAGTTCAAAAGAAAATTTAAATAAAACTGTTCAAGTAAACTTGACCTGTGTGAACCAGCACTAAGCACGTCATACGGAAATCGTATTAATAGTAAACTTTGTATTCCCGAAAATAACTTTGATAAAAAAATTCCATTTTGGACTTTTGCTAATTGTTTAAAACCATCTGATTTGGCGAAGAATGTCCCATAGAATTTCTTACACCCACTGGACCGTAAGCCCTTGTTCCATATGCAAAGGTAGTCATCATTGGTTTCGGTTTTCATTTCGAGGCTGATTATTAAGCGATTCGTAAGCATATTGTTAATTTCAGAAAGGTGTGTTGCTGACCCTCTTTTCCTTGATTAATGACAGAGCTACTATCTGTGTGCCCAATGGCACGTTACAGTCATTCTTCAGCAAACATTTATAAAGCGTTTGACTATTTGCCTTAGACCTCATGATGTACTTAAACCATTCAAGCAACATGACATAATTTAAGCCTTTAAATTAAACTTTTTTTTTTATATATTAAATGAAAAAAAAAACACATTATTTAGTATAGTTTTAGTGTACATTCAATTAAATTTTTTTATTTATTTTACTTTTTTGTTGGTTTGATCATATATTTTTATATTGTTTAATTAAATTTTATTCTTTTTAATATAATATTTTTTTGCTGAAATATTAGTAAATTTGATCTAATATATCATCATAATTTTGTTAATATTTATATTTCATGTATTCAAGTTTGTATGTTGTTTTAATTATATATATATATTTTTTTGTTATATTAAATAAAAAAATTATTAAACATAAACAAAATTTAGTATTTAAAAAAATATATTTGCATGTATAAACACATTTTAATTTTTTATGTATATAGTTAATAATTTATTTAATATTTTTTTTTGTTGTGAAGATTAAAGTTTGTGTTCTGTTTTTGTATAAGAATAATTATATAAATATGTACTGCATAATTTAAAAAAGATTGAATCATAATAAAATTTGAAAAAATATATTCTTATATATACCAAGGCGAATTCATAAAGGTGACATTTTCCAGTCATCTGTTAATTGTTTATTTTTTTTGTGTGTATACTGAATGTCAAGCTTTGTTTACATTTTGTGAAAAAATTAATTCAAATTTAAAATTCAACAAAAATTTAAATAGTTGAAAAAAAACTTATTTAAATTGAATAAAACAAAAAAAAAAGTCAAAAATATAAACACAGGAAATTAAAAATGCGTAAGGAATAAGTGGAGCTAGGTATAATTAATTTGCAATTGCGGAGTTTCTTTAGCAATTGTGTATATTTTATTAACAAAAAAATTTCCTTTTTTATATTTTCAACAAATATTTTTGACATTCACTCTAACTTTTTACAAAAACAAAATACATAGTATTTTTCAATAAAAAGGGATAGCTAGCATAACTCTATCTCATGATGCGGTCACCTTTATAAATTCGCCTTGATATATACCCTTTTTTAAAAACACAGCAAGATTTCTTACATCCGGACCCTGTTTACAAAACTACAAGTTACAAATCTACAAGTAAAATACGTCAAAAAAAGCAACAATTTTTCAATTTTTGTTTCAAATGCATTTTACTTGTAGATTTGTAACTTATAGTTTTGAGAATCGCGGCCCCGGTCCTCAGGAGCCATAAATTTACAAACATTTAAGGGAAACATAAAAACACAAATTGCTTGGCAAACATAAACTTTGTTTCCGTTTTGTGTTCCCCAATAAACAACACAAACATATTTCATACAAACATAAATTTTTTATTTTTGTTATCAATAAATTCAGACGACGAAAGTGCTGCAGCAAGTTTGCTCGCAATTTGTTTAAGATGGAGGAGAAATATAAAATAATAAAGTAAAATACAAATGTACGGGACTCTCTCCTAAAAACTCAAGACTTGACGAGTCAAACTTGACGTGTGTGAACCGGCACATAGCTTAAGAGTTTTTAATTACACTAAGAAAAATTAAGGGGTTCTTCTGTACCAATCTGAAATTTAAAAAAAATTACAAATATTTTATTTTTAATATCGGTTGGAAAATGGCTGCGTTATGGGCGTTAAAAAAAAACCAGGAAAGGATCGTTAGGCAAAGACTTAGGCCTGGAACAAAATAAAGTAATTGTAGTATAAGCTGAAACTGACAAATGCTCTGTAGCGCACCAAAGTTCAAAATTTCGAACTTTGCGCTTCAACTGCAACGACTACTACAACTACTAATTCTGTTGACACTACTTTGAAACTGCCGTTTTTAACTTTTGACAGCTTGCAGCGCTATTCGTAACGTTGTACTACAGCGACTATTCTGTTCCCCACTTTAGTGCTAGTTCATACTCTTCAAGTTTTAGACGTCAAGTCTGGAGTTCTTAGGAGAGAGAGGTAAGGAAATGGCGTTCTCTCTTCCCTTCTCTCCTAAAAGGTGGTCCACACCACGCGTTACTCGCTTTTTCGCAGCATACGCAGCTGCAAAAAAGTAGAATCTGTGTAGTTATACGTAGTAAGTTACATACACAAAAGCGTAGATGCCTTGAGGCGAAAAGTAGGTTTACTTTCTACTTTTGTAAGCGTCACAAGCAGCGTTCAAACAAATCAGCTGATTTTGACAAATTAAATTTTAGTTTTGCTTGTGCTGCTGCTGCATTAAAAGCGTTGCATGTAACTTGAAACGTAGAACGCAAGTAAGGTTAGAAAAGCATGCGCTGCGTGGAGGCGAAAACGCGTGGTTGGACCTCCAGCTTAAGACCTGACGACTAAAACTTGAAGAGTTTGAACCAGCACTTACTTTTTTACTCTTATGAAAAATTACGCCAATGCGGTTTTCCAAAGCAATTAGTGCCGGTTCACACACGTCAAGTTTGACTCGTCAAGTCTTGAGTTTTTAGGAGAGAGCGTAAAAGAAATGGCATTCTCTTTTCCCTTCTCTCCTAAAAGCTCAAGACTTGAGGAGTCAAACTTGACGTGTGTGAACCGGCACTTAAAAAACATAATAAACCGTAAATTCAAGAACTTTTGAATGAAAAAAATTTAATCATTTTTTTCTTAATCTTTTTTTTTTTCTTTTGTTTGTTTTGGAAAGCTTATTAATGTATTTATTTCGTTAAAATAAGAATATATGAAGCATAAAGAATTTAAAACCAGGTGGGCTACTCTCTATTACGATGCGAAAGAAAATGGTAGCAAATCTAGCGATTGGTACTCTTTTATGCGTTTGCGCATTTGTCTTTCGCATCTTTTGCTGCCCCGGTAGGCTAGCTGGTAGTGAGCTAGTCTATTAGCGCCGGGGTTGCGGGTTCGATTCCCGCCAGAGACTCTGGTTCCTGCAGACAAGCGTAAAGCTTCGCGGGATTAGCTTAGGGAATTAAAAAAAAAAAATTTATAAAAAAAAAAAAAAAACTTTTTGTTTTATTTAAATTTTCCAATTCCAAATATTTTACATATTTTCATTTTCAAAAAATTTTGCGATCGTGATAGAGAGTACCAAGTTGGCATTTAGCTTTCGCATCGTAATTGCTTTCGCATCGCAATAGAGAGTAGCCCCCAAGGGTTTACAAAACTGCAGACGTAACCAAAAACTGTCAAACAAAAACCGAAAATTTTGTGTACAACTTTTTGCTTTTTGAGTGGGTTGACAGTGACTGTTTACAATAAATGAATTAGAATTGACTGCAGTTTTTTAAACGCTGTTTTAAACCTTATTTATAGACATTTTCCATCCGAGAGAAAAAAAAATTCACATGTTAAAAGTAAAACTTATTTGAAATATCGCCCACTAAATCATAAACAGTCACAACTCGAAATTTTTAAAAATCGTTTATTTTTTTCATTAACCAGTTCAAATCAAATCTATAACAACCACAAAACTTTCGTTTGCGTCACTGTCTTCTATAAGTGCTGGTTCACACTATTCAATCTTGAGCTTTTAGGAGAGAATTGAAAAGGATATGCCATTTCTCTTCCTATCTATCCTAAAAACTTAAAACTTGACGGCTAAAACTTGAAGAGTGTGAACCAGCACTAACATTTGTGTAACTCAATTTGATAAAAAAAAATTGCAACTATGTTTTTGAGGCCACTCAGTGACTTTATGATTTAGTGTTTGATATGTACATTAGCGTGGCCGTTAGTTGTATGGAGAACTTTTTTTTTTTTGATTTCTTATATTCTCCCCCCCCAAATCGGTTCAGTTTTATGTAAAAAAAAATACAAAAAAATTTCGTAGCGATAAGTTGTGTTTTAGGGGGGGCGTCCGCCCCTCAAAGTTTGCCATCAAGCCATTTATTCAAATGTAATTTTTTTGCATATGACTATCTCTTAAAAACAAAATTTTACAAGAACATGATATATGGCAATATTTTAGCTCTTCTAGTCAACAAAATTCCAAACATTTTATATACGTTTTATATATATAAAAGAGGGATTTAATGTCAAGTGAACTAATTTTGAAATCGATGTCTTTCGATTTGGATGAAATTTGCACCAACGTTAGTCCTATTGAATAGTAGTTTAGACACAAATTTTCAACAAGATCGGTCAAAAAGTTTCTGAGTTTGGGGGGGTCAAAGTTTGAAATTTTGGCCATATAGGTGTTCTTTCACATCCATGCAACTTATTACCAATTGGGGTTAGCAAAATTTGTCCCAAGCAGCTTAGATAACTATTTGATCAATCTTTAAAAAAAAATTTTTTTTGTTTTTTTTTGAATTTTTAAAAAATTCAAAAAAAAAATTAGTTCACTTGACATTAAATCCCTCTTTTATATATATAAAACGTATATAAAATGTTTGGAATTTTGTTGTTATTTTCTTAAATATTAATTTTAGCAAAAAACTTTCTTCGAGGCTAATGTTGTTGACTAGAAGAGCTAAAATATTGCCATATATCATGTTCTTGTAAAATGTTGTTTTTAAGAGATAGTCATATGCAAACAAATTACATTTGAATAAATGGCTTGATGGCAAACTTTGAGGGGCGGATGCCCCCCGTAAAACACAACTTATCGCTACGAAATTTTTTTGTATTTTTTTTTACATAAAACTGAACCGATTTGGGGGGGGAGAATATAAGAAATCAAAAAAAAGAAAATAACGGCCACCCTAATGTACATATGTAGTATGTATATTAGACCGACTCAACTTGTATGGAGCTGAAAAAAGTGATTTTTTTTACCCCTCTGAAAATAAATCTTGATATGTTTTATGATGATTCCCAAAATATTTTGGTTTTAGCGTTGACCATCCGTGAGCTGGACCATTTTTAAAAAAGGTATTTTTTTCAAGCAGAACATTATTTCCACATACGTAGAATTTGTATGAAAGCCCGAAACGAAAATATGTATTTAGTTAAATATCTCAATAAGTAGGTCGCAAGTGGTCAAAAACTATTTTCGATAATACTAAATTTTATTTATGTCGTCTTGGAGCAGTGTTGCCAATTTAGCCATTTTTCACCATGTTTAGCCATTTAAAAATGAGTTTAGCCATACGCCATTTTTCAACTTGTTTAGCCATGAATTTTTTTTGCCGTTTTTCTGTTAAAAGAATAATTTTTATTTTATTATAAAAATTTATAAAAGTAAAATAAACATTTAAAACGCCTTAAATTTTAATCACAACTTTTACAAATGTTGAAAATCGCTATAAACTATGACGCTGAAACATCTTTCAAAATAAAGGAACAGTATTCCACTATTGAATTTATAAAATGGATCAACGCAAACATCGCTGTTTCTTTCTGGTTGCAAGTATTTCAATAAAGGGATGCAGGCGGTAACAAATATTTTAGAAATTTTAGAATTGACTTTAAAGTTGCTCTCACTTCCATGGTCTAATGCTGAAGTAGAGAGGGGGTTTAGCCAAGTTAACATCGTTAAAAGTAATTTGAGAAATTGGTTACATTAAGCAACCGTTTATTCGATTTTATCAATTAGGTAAATATTTTTACCATAACAATACAATATTTATACCACCACCACAATAGTGGAGAGGGTACTATGCGTTTGTGCTGATGTCTGTAACACCTTAAAATATTAGTCCTTAGCCCACCTTTGCGTATACCGATTAACTCAGAATCACTTTCGTAGTCGAATTAACGATGTTTTTCCGGCTGGCTGGCTGCCCATGTAAACCTTGTGCGCAAAGTACAGGTCGCAATTTAGAGATTATTTGATAAAATTTGGTACAAAGGTTCTAATGTGGTGTAGGGATCTGGACTCAAAAGGTTGGGTAAATGTTGTCGTGATAATGATTTAACTTCAAATTATTTTAAACTTATGATTATTTGAAACTAATGAGTGATTCCTATGAGATGAACAATAACGACATCGAATTTTTCGATGATTTAATTCTTTAATATTAATTTACATTAATTCTTATTAAACAAATTAATCTTAACTCACAATTTCATCGTAATCAACTTTAAATAATTTAATTATTTTTTGTTATTGAATTTTAATGTGTTTTATTTAAAAAAGCTTTAAGCCATTTTTTAGCCTATTTTTAGCCATTTTTTTCCGTAAATTTAGCCATTTTTGGTCACCAAGTTTTGGCAACACTGTCTTGGAGCAAAGAACAAAAAATTCGAAAAACTGAAAAAAAACATTTTTTAAAAATGGTCCAGCTCACGGTTGGTCAACGCTAGAACCAAAATATTTTGGGAATCATCATAAAACATATCAAGTTTATGTTCAGAGGGGTACCAAAATCACTTTTTTTTTTTGAGTCGCTCTTATGTACATATATGTATGTTTTTAATAATGAAGTTTTATGCAGATCAGTTTATAAACCACAATAATAATAAAAATCACCGTTCTTTCACAAAACATGAAGTAATTAAGAGAAATATAAAGTAGTTTCGTAATCCATTCTCTTCGGATAAATTATATTTTATTATTAAACTTTCGTTCAAAACAAACACAAAAAGAATTGTTAAAGTAAATTTTAAATGATGATTTTGTTTTTTTACGCCTAGATTATCGAAAAAAAGTGAATTTGAACTGAATAGTTTGCTAGTGCTGGTTCACACTCTTTAAGTTTTAGCTGTTAAGTCTTGAGTTTTTAGGAGAAAGAGAAAATTAATGGCATTTTCTTTTACCTTCTTAAAGTAATTCAGATATTAAGGCAGTTAAAAAATAAAAATGTTAGTCAATTATTTTTTAACGTTATTTCCAGTATTTTTACACTTTTACTGGAAAAAAATATATCTAAATAATCAAGTAGGTATGTGATGAAACTCGATCGATTTCAAAACGATAGTTATAAATGGTGTGATGAATTTCGAGCAATTTTAAAATCAATTTCTGCATGAAAGTGTTAGTTTTATGTGCAAAATATAGTTCAATTATTTCAAAGAATATGAAAACGATATTATCGGTTTTCAATCGTTTCGTTTTTAAAATCGATTTCTATAACATACCTGGGGTCTAATCACCGCATACGATATCGAGCAAAATTGATCGAAATTAATTATTTTGGTGTCATGAAACTCGATATCGAATGAAATGTATTGAATTTGAAATAATAGCATTCGTTATCGAGTAACTCGACATTACATTTATCGAGTTTTTATTCGGTACGTCAGTGTCAATCGTATGCAAAAACATTCGATAGTTTATTCGATACGATAGTATCGAATGCGGTGATTAGACCCCAGATATATAAAATCGGGGGGTTTTTTTTGACCCTATTACGAATTAACTCTAGGTTAGTTGAAATTTGGCTGTTTTTGTATTACGGTTTACAACTCTGTTATATTGCAACTCATCGCTCAGTTGAGTTTTAAACCGTAATAGCGGCATTTACTTATATGGGCATTGCTTTAAACGTCTTTAAAAATGCCGAAGTAAAAATTTGTGGAATCAACAACAAAGTTTATCCATCGAGTTGTAAAGGCAAAAAATAAGAAATAGTCAAAAAGTGGAAAATACAAACAACGTAAATAAGGAAAAAGGTAAAACAATGTTTATCAGGGGTGTGCTTGAAATCGAAAACTTAAAACGCAAGAATTTGGAAGTTGTTTTTAATACACTTTGAATCTAATTTTTATAATTTTTGTTATAAAATTCTATTAAATAGAGAAATATTGATCATAAAATTCTTTTATAACAGAAATCTTATTAAAAAACGACAGTTTAGATTCTTGCGTTTTACGTTAACGATTTCCAGCACACCCCTGTATGCCTATTTAAGTTTCATTCATAAATAAGGCAAAACCTAGTGTGTAATTAAAAAAGTTGTGTTTTGTGGCGCATGAAAACATTCTCAGAAGTTAGATTTTTGACAACTACTTTGGGTTTCGCAAAGATGTTCTCAGTTTTTTATATATGTATGTAGTAGGTATATATGTACATCTAAGGGTAGTTATCATCAATGCCAAAAACTTCATAAAGCTTTTGCTTTAATTTACTACGATTTAAATACTACTTTCAATCCACAATATTTTTTTTAACTTATTTAAATTACAAATCAAAATTAATTTCATATTTCTATGCAAAACCCAAATTCGAATCAAATGATAAAAATATATGTATGTAAATAATCTATATATTTTAAATAGTATATATTATACATCTAATAAAGACAGTCTTGATTCCTTGTGTGGGTGTGTAACAGAGCTACCTAAACAAGAGCGGCAAGCGTTTTTTTAAACATGCAAATTCTATTGCCAATATATTTTCAATAAAATAAAACTACCAAGCGAACTATTAAATAAGATTTTCCAGCCGGGTGGTGTTAAATTCGCGTTCTAAAGGTTTGTTTCGTATAAACTGTATGTAAATGATAAGTTTTGACATAAAACAGACGCTTGCTGCTCTTATTTAGGTAGCTCAGTATGTGTGTAGAGCGAATGATTTATTTATGAGTAAAAAAATTATTATTATTTTTTAATGTATAGGGAATAGGTACTTAAGAATTGTTTTTTTTAGAGTGCATGAGTAAATAACATACAAATGTGTCAAAATGGCAAAAATTTTGGTAGGTATTTTTAAAATTAAAAAAATAAATAAAACCCCAAATAATCTTAATATTAAATAATTTAAATATATTTGTTGCAAGTATTTATATAATTAAAAGCAATTTTTGTACAATATTTTATATTCAATTAATTTTTTTATATGTTAATGCTGTTAATAACAAAACTAAAAAAAGAAATTAACCCTTTAGAGTGGAAATAAGAATACGTTTTTTCAATAAATATTTTAAATAGTCGAATTTCACGAAAGTTCTATTTTAATAAAATTAATTAGAAAAGCTAAAACTTACTATTTAAGCCATGAAAAGTTATCATTTTATTATTAAGAATTACTTAAAGCCATGAAATATATATGGGGGATTTCATGTCAAGTGACCGCATTAAATTAATTAAATCGATGTCTTCCGATTTGGATGAAATTTGCACCAAGACAAGATTGGTCAAAAAGTTTCTGAGTTAGAGGGGGTAAAAGTTTGACATTTTGGCCATACAGGTGTTCTTTCTCATCCACACAGAAAAAATTATTTTTCCAATTCAAACAAAAAATTTGTAGAATCAAACAATTTTTTGTCTGAAATCGGTCCTATAAACAAATTCGCATATTCAAACAATTTATTTGCATTTTGTTTATTGGAAAAAACACTGATTTTTTCAAACAAATAATTTAACTGAATCAAACAAAAAGTTTACTGAAATTCATATACTAAATTTCAAAATCAAAAAAAAAAGTTTTTGCACAAGCAATGACGCGCACACAAGTAAGCACTGTATGAGAAGATGACGGCAGAGCAGAGCCGCCGGCTGGCTTTGAGACACATTTTTTTTTGTTGGAATAATTTTTGAACGAAGTCTTTATTTATACACACAACACAATGTTTTTCTTTATCAGTCTCTGTTGCTGTATCCTTTCCTTTGCTAAAGAAGAAATGTAACCAAAAACGGCAGCAGACCGGCTCGATATGTTTTTCGTCATCATTCTTCTATTTTTGTATTTGATGTATTTAACCAATCCGTTTTAAAAAATTGAATACGGGATTTTGTTTCTTATAATGTTGTTTTTCTTATAGTTGCACTTTTTTAAAGCGTCCAAAAATAGACTGTGTGTGTTTTTTGTTGTTGTTCTTATATTTCACATAAAGAAGTGTTGCTTACGATCAAATAAAAAAATGCAAAAAGACGGCAAAATTAAAGAGCGTTAAATATTTCATACAAAATTATGAAAACTTGACACCAATAACGCGTTTATTATATTTTTGAAGAGTTGTCCACATTTTTGTTGGTTAAATAAAAATCAAACAAAAATATTGATTGAATCAGTAAAAAAAATTTATAGAAATTAAAAAAATTTTCAAACAAACGTTTGTTTGAAAATAATTCGGCAATAATTTGTTCTGGGCATGTAACTTATTACCAGGGAAACCATAAATACGCAATTGCAAGTTTTTCCTTGTGCAACCAATGAAGTCAGAAAGAATATATTTATCAGTTTTAGAGCTTTTTATGAATTTTGGCATCGATTTGATAGTGCATATTTTACCGTTTGCAGCATTTTTTGCATAATTTAGTTAAAAGAGCTTTTTTGCAGCATTTTTTTAGGATTATAGCGTATATTTTTCCTTTTAAAGGCATATTTTGATAAATTTTAGATTTTTTTTGCGAAATTTTGTTTAAAATATCTATCTGTAACCTAACGTGTTGCTTAAATTTCTCCAACACTTTTAAAAGTGATCTAACGCTGTCCAACCTTCCGTCTGGCTTGTTATATGTCTATGTTAACTTTGTGCGCAAAGTACAAATTGCAATCTTGTAGATAATTTGAGCAAATTTGGTAAATACATTTTAATTGTACTAAGGACGAAGTCTATGAGAATAGTGAGAATCGGTCTTTAATTTCACATATTCCCCATAAAAACTTCTTTCCAAATAAGACTCTTTGTGTCCTTTAACCATCCTATTATGTTGGTATTTAGATTTAATTCGCACTAAAAATCTAAAAAATTCGTCTGTGAATACAATGGTGTCTGGGCTTTACCGATTATAATTTAAGGATTGTTTTTATTAAATGGAATTTTTAATAAATTGTAAATATTTTGTTTTAAAATTAGCAATTTTAAATTGTTTGGGTCATGTTTTTAACAGTTTTCAGGGCATATTTTCAAGTTTTTACTTCATATTTAATGTGCATAAAACGCGTTTTTTAGAGCATATTTCTGGTTTCTCTGCTTATTACCTATTGGTAATCGATTGAAAAATTGGGTCACTTGACATGAAATCCCCCATATGTATGTACATCTACTCACACTATAAATAGTACACCTCATAAAAACATTTGTTTACATACTTTATGTTAAATATTTTATATATTTCTTAATTAAATTGGGATAATTTAATTTATTTAAAATGAATATAAGAAGATTCTTAAACTAAACTTATGGGTCGATTACGGATGGCAACACAACTTAAATTGTGTTCTCAGTTGCCAAAGCTATACTACGTATGGCAACTGTCAACTAACAGCTTGTTATTTCAGTTGCCATATTGTTAAAATATTGACAACCACAAATTTTTAGTTCAGTTACTATTTTTTAAAGTAAACAAGGCGGCAAAACTAGGTTAGGTTAGAAAGGGTAATGTGCCCAAGGGCACACCTCCACTCGGAGACCAATGCGACCAATTATGAATCCTTTCAATATAGAGGAGAAAGAAAAAGAGAAGTAAAGAAGAGAAGAATTGGCAGATAGATTTAAGATAGTTAGTAGACATTAGAAAGAACAAACCTACCCCTACAGCCCTCTCATCATAAATAACCGTCCTATTTCCCTGACGAGCCCAAATAGATCTACTGGATCACATCACATCTCCTAGTCATTGCTGCCTGAGACCCTGCATCCTAGGACAATGGCACAGTACATGATCGATCGTCTCCAGCTCCTCAGCATCCTCGCATAATCTGCAGAAGTCTGGTATAGTACTGTCCCATTTACTCGTAAAAGCCCTAACAGAACAATGACCCGTCAAGAACCCTATAAGGGTCCTTAGACCACTCATATCCAGTCCTAATAGAACCTTGGTTGCCCTTGCGGCCAATTCGGACCCTAATGCCCTTGACACCCTGCAATATGTTCCATCCCTCCAGAACCGGTTAACGGTATTGCGGAATCTTTTAGGCGCAAAACCAATAAGTAAGAAAATTTTTTTAAAAAATGTTTGTGTTTTTTCTTTAATTTTTTTGATTTCAAAATGGTAAAAGTAACAACTCGAAAACCGTTTGAACTTTTAGTCCATAAAATAGAAATTAATAGACAAATTGCTCGTGGTGTTTGATTTTTTGGGGAAACTGGAGCTACATGAAAGAGTATTGCATTAAAATTTAACAGTGTTGGCAACAAATGTGGGTACATTAAAAGGCAATATTAAAGAAGAAGAAAAATGTCGCACAATAAAAAAAATTAATACGCTACCGGCGGAGAACCGTCAAAGATAATAATTTTGGCCCCGATTGAACAGGCTGCAACAGATGGAGCTGACAGAAAATATAAAAGGACATGTCTTTTGGACAAACTTAGCTAAAGTTTTGGAACAAGAGACTGACGTCCACAATACTAACGAGCGGCAAAATAGGTCCACAAAACTAATTATATTTTTTTAATTTATTTTATTTAACTTTTTATTCACTTTGACCCCCTTTTTGTGTCGGTTTTTTTATTTAATTTGTTAATTTTTTTTTTATTTTTTTTCCCCCCAAACTGTAAAAATAGGTATTATCGATAACTTTTTGGCAATTAAACAATGTTGCCGTACCTAGTACCAATTTAAATTTCAGTAGCTTTGCTTTTTGACACAGCGCAACTGAAGTTGAGTTGCCATCCGTTATTGACTTATTAAGCTTTTATTTTTAATTACAAACAAAGCAACCTAAGACTTTTTATGTGTCCCACTTATAGTATGAGTAGTTGTGTGTGTACATACTAGGGGCGGCAAATCGTCAGCTCAGAATTGGTTTGGCGGATATCATGGTATTTTAGCCATAAAATGCGCCAAACCAATTTTGAGCTGACGAAATGTATGTAAAGCGAATGCAAAAGCGCATAATCAAATAAAATGTTTGCGAACTCGAAAAGGTACTTACAATATGTTCAAAATTCGTATGTAAATAAATTTTTATTAATCTTTAATTTTAATAGAAATACATACCCTGCAAATAAAATTGGACTACTTGATCCATTTTAGATGAAATGGACTCCTTACAACATGGTCCGATGTAATATAATCATGGACCATGTCATTATTAATAAAGAGTTTCCCCCTTACTTATAAAGACAGGTTTATAAAAGGATTTTTACACAAATTTTCATACAAAATTCGTTTTATAAACCTTTTATATAACTGTCTTATTTTTTATGAATAAGGCCGTTTGTATTTAAACGACATTTTTGGGTTTTAAACGATTTCAAAACTAAAACTCTGGAGTATACCATGGAGTAGTTTCAAAATTTATCCAATGGGAGTATTTTTGAACATGGAGTAGTTTCAAGACTACTCCGTTGTAATGCAAAGCTGGGTTTAATGGTCACCTTTGAACTGGTTATAGTCCCTTATGGGCCATATTTTACATGCGTGTATGAACTAGTCGTATTATTTTCAGGGTATGCACGTACCCAGATAGCAAAATATTCCGACGAGGCTTCGTTCAGATTTTTGTCAGACATTGATTACACGTATTGTGTATATTATTTGTGGCATTTTGACAAAACATCTGAAGTCGAGATAAGATAGCAAAAAAGGGCGCTGCGAAATATGGCCCCAAAAATTAAATGAAAATTTACCCCAAATTTGGGGTTATTTTTCATAATGCAGTATGACCCCATTTTTTTAACGAAAAATTACCCAAAAAAAAAAAAAAAAAATGAAAAATAACCCTAAAAATAAAATGAAATATTACCCTAAATTTGGGGTAATTCTTCATTATGAAAAATCACCTCAAAATTTGTAATGAATTTTAATCCCAAATAAAGAACACAAAGAAAGTTACAACAAACATTTTCGGTGGAGTTCATATGCCCGAAACTAAAAATCACAAACTTAGAATCCCGATTTTATAATCCGAATAATTATACAATTTTGGTTTTAAAAATCGTACGATTGATAGCGTGGTTGGGCTTTCGGCCATGCGCAAGTTTTTTTCTTCTCTATGGTATAACGAACACTGGCTTTGCTAACTAAAGCTTCTCTATATAGCCGGCCTTCGGCCGGGTGCAAGGATTTTCTTCTGTTTGGTATACTGGCTTCGCTCACTATGGTATTACAAACACCGGCTTCGCTAACTAAAGCATCTCTGCATAACCGGCAAGGATTTTCTCCACTTTGGTCTAAGAATTCGGGTTTTTTATACTATCCCAAGAAACTTCTACATACAATTTTATATAATTTGTGGAAAAACGTTTGGGGTGATTTTTCATTTCTTAAAATTTGCATTTTTTATAAGTAAACGAAAAATAGCCCCAAAGTAAAAATTGTGATTTTATTTGGGGACATTTTTCATTCCTTGATATACGGGTAATTTTTCATTTTCCTTTTGGAGCCATATTTCCTGGGGTCATTTTGCGCACCGCCGCAAAAAGTTAAAAAAAAAACGGTGAAAAAATCATTTTTATTAAATAATAAAATAAACCAAAATTGAAGAAAAATTTCTTTTACAATACAAAATTTTAAAAACGTAAATAAAATTGTTTTTTGAATGAAAAGATTAACTACATATTTTTCAACTTTTAAAATTTGACTTAAGATGTTTTGTCAAAATGCCACAGATATGTTTTTAGGGGAGAATTTATATATCGACATGTCTTATATGTTTTTGATTGAATTAATATAGATGTGCTAAGTTGTTATCTGTGTTTTTTTTTAAATAATTACAATTCTCATTTAGTTGAAATATTTATAATTTATTTTATTGTTAACAAAGAAGATTAAAATATGGTACTTATGTCTGCCGGAAAACATAAGAATTTTACATGCCATTTTCATTAGATTTCTGTCAGATCTCTATTAGAAATGCCGGCAAAAAAATAGAATTTCCCACAACATGGCTGCCAGAATTAGTGTTAACTAACCACTTCATCTGACAGAATTCATATACGATGCCGACTTTTTTTGTCGTCGTTTCTCTCAGATATCTGGAAGATGTCGGACTATTTTGATGGCTGGGTAGGTACGGCATATACATATGTACATATTTAAAAGGCATATTATACATATTTTAAAAATACTTTACTTATGTATTAGATCGGTTAATCAAAATGTTAATTAATCAAAATGCTGATTAATCAACAATTCTGATTAATAAGAATTCTCCTTGATTCAATAATTTATGTTTTGATTATTGAGAATTAAATAATTTTATTGAAGAATTCTTAAACTAAAAATATATTGAAATAAAGCTAGATATTGTAGTGAATAATATGCTTACCATATAAAGTGTATGAGAAGCCATTAGAATCTGATGTAAGGTCCAGCCATATTGCACACTGTGATTATTATAGTAACTAACAGTCCAACCTTCAACAGCGCGGCAAGTGTTTCCCATCTGCCAAAAGTTCTCATGCTTAAACAAAATGTGTAAAGCAAACCCAACAAGCGCGCCGTCAACGATTTGTAATTGGTAAAACCGATTTTGACAAATCGTTAAGTAGTAAAGTTGGCTGCTATTATTAATGGCAATTAAACTATTTTTAGGCTGATCTAGCGGTTTAATTATTATTTTTTTGTTACTCATGTAATATTTTTTACTTTTGTTTAAAAGTAAGTTTTATGTGTGTTCTAAGAAAATCAAAATATTTACAACACATACGTAATTTTGATAAAGCTGTTTGATGTATGGCCTCTGCGCTTTATTATTATTTTAACTTGTATCTATCTAAACGGCAAAATAAACTACACAAATTGCTTGGCAAACATGTAAAAATTTTACGTTTTTACAAATATTGTGGGTTGTAAATTGGGGTGTTTCCTGTTCGGACAAACATTTTAAGCATGTGTGTAGAAATATTTAAAAAAATTGTGTATATTTACAGACGGCAAGGCTGACAGCGCAGCTCTGGCTGGTGTCTTCACGACATTTAGGTTGACTGTGGAATGCCGGATGTCTTTCAATGGCTCGCTGTAAGACTCTTATTGAATGTGTGTCGTACAGAATTGTTCAGAATAGGTGGTAGGGGGAGAACACCTGCTTGACGACCAGTACTCTACGGCCTGGCTATGACGAGGGAAGCTCGCGTGCTGCTTTGTCTCGGTTGGGCTAGAACGGTGATATCTGTGATATGCGATGAGGATGGGTCTGGGTGTTTCACTTTCTCTGTCAATGTCCCGCTCTCGGTGCTGTTGGGATGAGACCTTTTGGAAGACCGGAGTTGGCATATTTGGACGATGTGTCTTTGTTTTGCATGGAGTCGAAATAGTTCGAGACTGCAGTGGTGTGGGAAATAGTCTGGTGGATGCTGACTGACTCTGCCCACTGGCTCGAGGAACCGGAAAGGACCGCTATTAGGATTCAAGTAAGCCGTACGTGTTAATATTTCAGAAATTTTGTTATTGTTGCAGGAAATTTTTAAAGAAGATTTCCAAAAAAGTGGGATCTTTCAGAAGAGTAAATTAAAATTTCCAAGTTCAATCGGAAATTTGTTAAAATAAACAAATTGAAATTGCTGAATAACAATTGTAATATTTGTAAGGGCGCAATTTGCCTACCAAAGTAAAAATATGAATTCAATTAAAATAATTCAGATAAAATTTGAACTAGTGTTCACTTCTAACTAAAATTCTTAAAGTTTGAAATGACGAATATTAGAAATGTCTTAAATTTAAAACAAACATAATTTTAAAAGGTTAAGTATAAAAAAGTCTTATTTATAAAATCTTATTATAAAAAATAATAATTTACACTTATTTATAATTTAAATAAACAAAATTTAAATCAATTTAAGTTTTAGACCAGTTAGATATTGACTTCATTGACAATAAATATTTAAATAATTTAGCTTTTTGAATTAACATACGTATTTTGGGGCTAAAGGGTTAAAAAATATATTAAATTGTTCAATTTAAAAAGCCATGTTGTACGTTAAGCATGCAAAAAAAAATACTACCAAACACTTCTTTAAAACCATTTTTGGTGTGTGAGTTTTTTACATCGTTCATCATTCGTTGTGCAAGTAAAATTAGATTTTTTTATCATAGAAGTTTGTGTGTGAGAGCGTTTTTTAATTTTTGGAAAATTTTCTTAATTTTTTTTTTTGTTTTTGTGTGAAGAGATTTAGAGATTGGCATTTCCTGTTTGTTTGGGTTTATTTTTGTTTCTCTTAACATTTACGAATGTGTTTGTGTGTTTGTGTGTATAAAGTATATATAATTATTTGCCTTAAGGCTTAATGCTTTTCGAAATTTGCCACATTTCCTCTTCACCTAGGAAGTTTTCGAAATTTTCAAAGAATCTTATAATACGTTCGTTGCGTCGATATGTATAAGAGCTAAAGAAAGCATAAGTTAAAATTATAAGAAAACAATTATTATTATTTAAAATATAAATCACTTACCCCTTTTTAAAACGTTTCATATTTACAATTATATTATACTGTTGCCAACGCTTGGAAAAGTTTATGACACCGTCTTTTAGATAGTCTGGATTTCCAACATGAACAAACGTTAGATCTTGTAAAACTAGTCCACTGAAAGAATTTTTCAAAGGAAAATTATTTTATTTTTATTCAAAATATATTTTTGTTTAATTTTACTTACATATACGGTATACAAGGAGGGGATGTATCTGCCAGTGATTGACGGTAATTACGAAAACTGGAGCTTGGATCAATTATATTACAATTATTTTCTAAATTTTCCTTTATCGATTTATTCCATTCAAGTCTACAAAAGAATAAAATTAAGGCGTTAATTAAAGATACAAGTATATAAAGTTATAAGCTCTCAATTTTCGAAAACTAAACAAGAACAAATATAAAACTGAACTACAATTCAACTAGAACTCGAACTTTAATGGCACTCGAACTTTAAAACTTAACCAGGGGGCAAATTATGGCTGTCGTAATTGAATACTTTTTCGATTCGAAAGCAATATTATTTCATTCAATACTGATTGCATCGTAAATAACGCTTAAAAACTTCAATAAAACTGAACTACAATTAAACTAGAACTGAACTAGAACTCGAACGTTAATGGCACTCGAACTTTAAAACTTAACCAGGGAGCAAATTATGGCCGTCATAATCGAATACGTTTTCGATTCGAAAGCAATTTATTTCAGTCAATACTGAATGAATCGTAAATGAAACTTAAGAACTTCAATAAAACTGAACTACAATTTAACTAGAACTGAACTAGAACTCGAACTTTAATGGCACTCGAACTTTAAAACTTAACCAGGGGGCAAATTATGGCTGTCGTAATCGAATACTTTTTCGATTCGATAGCAATTTTATTTCAGTCAATACTGAATGAATCGTAAATAAAACTTAAAACTTCAATAAAACTGAACCACAATTTAACTAGAACTGAACTAGAACTCAAACTTTAATGGCTCTCGAACTTTAAAACTTAACCAGGGGAAAATTATGGCTGTCGTAATCGAATAATCTTTCGATTCGAAAGCAATTTTATTTCAGTCAATACTGAATGAATCGTTATTATTTTTTCAGTATTGTGAAAACTCAAACATGCTTTACAAAACTAAAAAAATAATTTCGATCCGTTCAGTATAGCCAGAAAGAATTAGAAATCAAATTTCTTTCGAACTAGAACTAGAACTAAGCTGGAAGTGTAATAGAAGAACTAGTCTAAAAGTCTTTGCTACAAATTGTTTTAACCACACTTATTACCTTCTAATAGGCGACGAATCCAGAGCAGACAATAAGGCCAAATATGAATTATAATTATGAATTTTTTTCAAATGTGTCATTATCTTAATAAATTTCTCTACATATTTCTCACGTTCTTTGGCACATGTTAACATCAAAATTTTTGAACGTGCCCAATAGGACATTTTATTAAAGTGTTCAGTGAATTTATTTAAATTTGGTGATTTCTCTTCGCATTGATCTTTGGCAAATATTAAAACTTCAGGTATTTCAATTTTCTGAAATAGTTCAGCGTCCAACAGGGTCATTTGTTTGGCAATTTCCAATGCCTTAAAGTCCAGTAAACTGGGTTGTATGGTAACCGTGAAAAACATATCGTTTGTGGGATAGGCAGGCATACGTGATTCTTTATATAAATTAACCTTAAAGAAAAAAGAAAATTTCGTTACAAAAATTGTTGAAAAATACAAGCGAAACAAACTGACCTTTTCTACAATTTGTTTACGTAGTAATTTGGCCAAATACAATTGACCTGCACATACCAGTTCATACACAAATTCCACCAATAAAGTAAGTAGATTTGTGCAAGTTAAATCGGTGCAGCTGAAATATTATAAATTTAAAATTACTTTAATTATTTTAACTTTTGAGATAGAAAAAAAAACTCACGTCAAATCATTCACAACTCGTACCAACAAGGAAAATGTTTCTTTTGCCGCCTTTTGTTTTTGATCACTTGATTGGCAAAAGAACACGGTATAACGATGGGTTAACTTTTCAATTAAATCGATGGGTTGTATAATAGTACGGAACGTTGTTATAAATGCCTCACTAAAAGCTTTTAAAGCAAATAAAAAATATTTATTAAAATAAAAGAGAAGAAAAGAAAAGCACATTTTTAATCTACCTTTATCTTTTTGTACACGACTTGCATGAACAATTAAAGCATCTATATGGCCTCCTTTCACTTCAGGACCATCTTCATTGTCTTTTTTAAATACTAAATAAGGAGTTATATCAACTTCTTCTAAAATATTGGGCAAATGATTGATTTCCTCAGTACACATGGGACTCTGTGGAAAAATGTGGTTTATTATTAAATGCCCATTTCGATTTTAATATTAAAAAAAATTTTTGTACCTTTCGATTGTAAAGATTATAATTGACCATATCTTCCATTTCATTTGATGTGTAATCACCGTTCGGTCGCACTGTATTGCCAGGCGATGGCGATGAAGAGGACGAATTTGTACCTCCTTGCATGGACATATCGTAAACATTTTGTAACTCATGTGAATGTAAAACATTTGCAGCACTATTCTCATCATCATATTGATCACCTACTTCTTCCGACAAGGTGGTCATTATTTCACTACCCGCCCCAGAACCCATTAGTATTCGGTGGTCCGACGTTAGGTGTTTAGGTTTTGGACTAGGTGGAGGCGTTGTTATTATAGTGGGTGGTATAGGTGATGTTGAATTTCTAAATTGTTTGTAGTTTTTCGGTGGTAAAGCAGGTGGGGTTTCAGGTGGTACATCGTCATTAATAAAATCTTCTTTGGCAAATGTGCTAGTTTTTTTTATAAAATAATTTTTTAAAAGTTATTTACATATGTATGTATGTATGTATAAAGGCAAAGCAAAACCTACTTCATAGTTTGACTGTGTGTTATGTTTCTGTTTATATTGTAAGCCGATATTGTGTGACGATGTGTCGGTTCTATAGAACGTGTTGATGCTGAACATATTTCCATATAAGCCAAAACTGTCACGAAAGAAACAAACAAAAACATATCTATTAGTTATGAACATATAATAATTAAAAATGTTTTTTCTAAAGAAACTTTTTATAAAACTCAACTAAAAGCCATACATTTACATAAATACACACACATAATTTTTTTACAAAAGTTTAAAAGCTTAAACAAAGCATTTTCTAAATGGAAGGTGGCGTTTTCAAAAACACTGTTTTTTCTTTCTAACTAAACTTACCTGAAAATGCCACACTTTGAAACACTAGAGTAGAGTTTTGTTTTGATTTTGGTTTTTTTTTTTTTTTGTTTGGTTTGAAAATAAAAACGAATGAAATTTACACAAAAACGTTAAGACAATTACATTTTTCTTTATATATTTTTGTTTTTAAATTACATGTGTTTGTTTTTGTTGTTATGGGAGTTAATGTTTTAAAATGTTATATAGAAATTGATGTGTTCAAAAAAATTAATTAATTTGAAATTTTTATTTTGAGATGTTGTGAAAATTGAAGAATGCTTAAGAATTTATCGGGAATTCAAAAGAAAACACTGAAAATATATTTTATATATTTACATGGATATAAAAAGTCACATTGAAGACGTTTATATGGTAAATTTGAAAATGTATACGAAATTCCAAGGCGAATTCATTGCAGGTGTTCTTGAAAGCCCACCTGATAATTTTTTGGAGATTACCTGTAGTTAATTCGCATTGCGAAATTCTTTATAGCCTAAAATTTTTAAAATAAAATGACAATTTGCAATTCTGATATTTAGTTAGGCTTGAGTTTATCAAATTTAATTTTCATTAAATTATTTTACTGAAGAAAGTAATTTTACGACATGAAAATAATAAAAATTTATTGATAATTTTTATTTTTGGCTATAGACAACAAATCTAATATTTTGTAGTAAGAAATTTAATTGTAGATAAAACTTGCTCCTAACTTTTTTTTATAACTAATAAAGACTTGAAATTGTCGAAAAATTTTCTATCGAATATTGAAAATCTATAGAGAACATTTGCGTAACTGTTCTATTAGAAACAAAACAATTTTCTATATAAAACAAAAGTAAGTGAAAACTTTTTTATAGAAAATAAAAGTTATTTATTTATTAAATTGAATTGCTCCATACACTAGACTAAGAGTCTTATTTTGCAGTATTGAAAAGTTGTCTAAAGAAAATTGCGGGCATATTCTAGAAATCGAAATGGAGTGAATTGAAATCGAAAGAGATTTTGATTTCAATTATTTACAAAATGACTAGTTTTTCCTTTTATTAAGAGTTCTTCAGCTAATTATTGGTTTGACGTATATGCCAAAAAGTCGTAGTGGAGAAAAACGACAATGAAGGTTTACCTGAAGTTTTCTAAAAGTATTTCCGATAGAGTTTTTTCATATTTTCACAACTGTTTTGTAGAAAAATTTAAATTTTTGTGAACGTTCATTAACGAACTTAGAATTTAATAGTAGTATTTTATTGAAAGTGAAAATTATTGTTGTGTTCCGCATACGCCACTTGTCTAAATTTATTTCGTAAAAGTAGTTTGTGCTGCATACGTATACTTTATGTTGCGTATTGAGTTGTTGACATTTTATTTTATACGGCAACTAGCTGACCCGGAAAAGGTTGTTTTGCCATTATATGTTATAATAGTTATATTATAACTTATTTCTTTCAGATGTAACAGTGTCTGCATGCCAAATTTTGGGAAACCCGGTTGATTAGTTGAGAAAATAATAAAAATTATAGGCTATAGTTCTTTCCAGATGCTACACTATTTGCCCGCCAAATTTCAAGAAAATTATTTTTAATCCAAATTTGTAATATTTTTTAATTAGGCTAAAGTTCATCAAATTTAATTTTCATTAAATTAGAATTCTTGACAAAAAGTACGAAAAAACAGAAGTAAGGAAAAACATGTAAAATAAATTAAAATAGAAAATCATTCAAAGCAAATTTCGATCTACCAAAGGTTAAATAAAATTTGGTTTAAGGATTGATGTTTGACTATTGGCAAGCCCTCTGAGGAGATTGAGTGGTTGCAATCGAAACATGTAAGGGCAACCTGTCCGTAAAAACGCCTGGGTTCGAGCCCAGCTTCAGTCAAGAATGAAAAATTATCAATAAATTTTAATTAATTTCATGTTGTAAAATTCCTTTCTTCATAAAAATAATTTAATGAAAATTAAATTTGATGAACTTTAGCCTAATTAAAAAATATTACAAATTTGGATTAAAAACCATAAATAGTTCAACAAAATAGCCACAATACTGAAAATCATTTGATTAGTTTAGAAGATATAGGGAGGGGAAGCTTTTACTCCTCTTGCCCTATTTCAAGCCCTGTTCTCTTTCAGATATTACTGTGTCTGCATGCCAAATTTCAAGAAAACCGGTTGATTAGTAAAGAAGATATTGGGAGAGGAAGCTTTTACCTTATTTCACATAATATTCCCTATTTCCTTTCAGATGTAACAGTGTCTGCTAGCCAAATTATAAGAAAATCCGTTTATTAGTTTAAAAGATATAGGTAAGGGGATTTTTTACCGCTATTGCCCTATCTCACGCCCTATTTCCTTTTTCCTTTTAGATGTTACGGTGTCTGCATGCCAAATTTTAAGAAACCCGTTTGATTAGCTTAAAAGATTGGCAAGGGGGAGCTTTTACCCCTATTGCCCTATTTCACGCCCTAAATAATAAAAATTTTATGCTATAGTTCTATCCAGATGTTACACTATTTTCCTGGAAATTTCAAGAAAATCGGTCGATTTGTTAAGCAGATATAGGGAGTTTAGCCCTCTTGCCCTATTTCACGCCCTATTTTCTTTCAGATGTTACAGTGCCCGCATGCCAAATTTTAAGGAAACAGGTTAATTAGCTAAGAAGATATAGGGAGGGGGAGCTAATGCCCTATTTTGCGCCCTCTAGCGATATAAACGACCTATTCTCATACCTAACAAATACACTTACAAAATTTTATAAAAATCAGTCAAGCCGTTTCGGAGGAGTTCAAATGATATTTGTATGAGAATATATAGGAAAATCTAAATGCCATATCTGCGTAACCCCTAAGCCGATTTCGTGCAAACTAAACTAAAACCATCTACAGACTATCCAAACGAACCCTGAAATTTTGGATGAAATCGGTCGAACCGTTTCCGCAGTTAGTGGTGACATCAAAGAGAACAACTTTTTTTCTATATATATATGAAGCGAAGCAAGAGTAATATTTATTTGCTTGTTGTCATTTGATTTTGCTTTCGCTTTAACTATTTGTTTTTCTTGCGACAATGAATCAAAGCAAGAATTTTATTTTGTGCTTTTTTGGATGAGGAATTTGCAGTATTTGCCAAACAGTGGCGTGTAGGGCAAAACAATACTTAATGAACTTTAAAATAATTGATATTGAGCAAAATTAATGTTTAATATAGCAGAAACCATAAGAAATTTTGTGAAAGAGGTTTTGGATTCAAAAAGGGGGTATTAAAAACATATATATCCCATAACTAACTCATTTTTTTTTTACAAAATTGTCGGTAGGTCAAACCAATAATGAGGTGACGAGTTGTTGTTATAAAGCTAATTGATACTCAAAGTATATATTTTTTTTTTTTTTTTTAATATCTTAAACTAATCACGCGAATTTTTATGCTTGTCTGCAGGAAAGAAACCAGAGTCTCTGGCGGGAATCGAACCCGCAACCCCGGCGCTGATAGACCAGCTCGCTACCAGCTAGCCTAACGGGGCACTCCAAAAGGAATATTTTATGAACTTCACAGGCTTGCTTTCAAAATTTGTTCGATTTGAAATCGATTTATAGAACATGCCCAGAATATTAAACTAATAATTTAATGTAGATTTTGAACAAACATTTTTCTATATAAAAGACTCAGGAAAAAAATTGCAAAGTATTCTCAACAGAATTAATAAATGTCATATACAACTTTTAACAATAAAACACAATTAAGGAAATACAAAGCTGACTGCTTATTTACACTATTTATATGCATTAATAAATTTTAAACCACGAAAATTGCTTCATTATCTTCCAAAAATCATTTATATGTAAAACAAAAATTGTAAATTTTGAATTTTAAATACATACATATTTAAATAGTGTTATGTCATCATAACTTATGAGATAAAAACCAAAACATTCTTGTAAATACTAAAGACGCCATGAAAAATGTACAGTGTTGTTCATGTATAAATGAAGAATAATGTGTTAACAAAAAAAAAATAAAACTCACTGTGTTTTTTCTTCATCGGCAAAGGTGGAGGTTCCTCATGTTGGCCGCTAGTTATATTTATGGCATCGCAACTACCAATGGTCTTATCCAAACGTCGAGAATCTATTAGACTACTGTGCTTAGATTGTATATGGTATGTTCTTACAGTATGTCTACGCAATTCAGGCAATTCATTAATACTGAAATAAAAATAAAATTAAAAATCATTTAGATAACAAAGTTAATAGTTTTCAACTATTTCAATTAACACTTACTTTTCCATATCTAAATCGTTTTGACGATCTTTGACTTGTTTTGATATTTTTGGTGGTAAAGCCGGTGGCAGCAAATCGGTGGCATTGTATAAACTGTCATCGGTTGTATCCAAGCTACTGCTTTGAATTAACATTTTTGCTGAAGATGTAGTACCAGTGGCGGCATTCGTAGTCATTGCTTGCAATTGATCTAACATTTTTCTCTCGTCTTCGAATTGATCCGGTGATGAAATGCGACGTTCATCGTCATTACTTATACGCAGGGCAGTCGAAGATTCGGATATACTACTTGTACTTGATATACATACAGAGGAGGTTTTCTTAGTCGTTTGTGTAAGATGATGAGTTTGAAAGAACTCATCATTTATACTATTATTACTAGTCATTATGGCCAACTCAGATGAGGAATTACTAGATTTTGTGGACGATTTCGAATAACTTTGTGTTGATGTTCGAAAAGAGTTGATGGAAGCAAAACCTTGTTGGAGTAAAATAGAAAAACATTTTATAAGTATTAAAAAGGAAATATTTGGTAAAGTTCAATTCAAACGCAACAACTGGTTAAACAAAAAAAAAAAAAAACAAACCATGCAACAAAAAATCTAACAAATTGTTAACTTAATAAGAAATGAGAATAAACCAAACGATATTAATTCGAAATACATTCATGAAAAAGGAGGTGTAAACAGAATACAGCAAAATTTTAACAATTGGTGTACAGCAATTTTCTTATGATGAAATTTGTTTGTTTGTTTTGATTGTATTATTCTAAGACAAGATACGAACAACATGTTTAGAAAATTAATTTGGTAGGAAAAATTCAAAAAGTACCCGATTCATTTGAGTGCCGATGATTGTTCACTTTACGCAATTCCGTTTTATTCAATTCCTCATCGTTTATATCGCCTGTTGCCCCTCTATTTGTAGATCCGGATTTCGCTTTCGTAATATTGCTTTCATTTTGATGTTCGTTTAATTTATTTAAACCACCACCAACACCTTCCGTAATGTTTTCTAAAGTTACCAAATTTTTGTAGGTTTTAGTTATAAGCAGATCAAGATATATACAAAATATTTGGGTTTTTGTAAAAAAAAACTATATGTAGAGATGAGCTTAAATCTATTTTCTTGTGTATCTTATTTAAAATATTATGATGCTTAAAGTGACGACTGTATATTTGGACTTAAATTCGGTAGCTTAATACTAATTTTTTCAATATTTTCATACATACACATATATTTACATTGAAAAATGTATTAAAAAACCTACCCAATAAGCACAAATTTTTTGTGAATTCCAATGTTGGAATTCCAGTGTGAATCCAAGCTTGAATTACATTTAAAATCCATCCTCTTTCCAGTCTGTTTGAAGTTTGTTAAAAAACAACACAAATTTGTTCGAAGCTATGTTATATATGGTACAGAGATGTTGCAAAATTATTGTTCAAATAATGTTATAACACTATTTAAATACTGTTGTAACATTGCTTGAATAACACTGAAATTCCATGCTTGAATTCAACGGTAAAAACAGGTTCGGTTCAACTTGAATCACACTGTTATTCAAGGCTGGAATTACACTGTAAAGGTACATACTGTTTTGTTCGACTGTAATTCAATGGTTAATTTTGCTGGATTCGCTATTGAATTCAACTGTGTTTCAACACTGGAAATTGGAAATTCTGACTGGATTTCAAATGTAATTCCACTTGAATTCCAGCCTAAATGTTTATTGGGTATCAAGCAAACAACATTGATCTAGATTAAAAAAATTAATGTAGAATTTATATATAAAATTTATCTTGATGAAAACAGTTTCATAGAAAATTTTAATTTTACACAAATATTTTTAAATTTAATTAAAAAAGATTAAGGCGAATTCATACAGATGACCGCATCCGAGAGAGTTATGCTGGCTGTCAATTTTTTTTGTAAAGAGTTTGACATTGAGAAAACATTTCACTAAATAAGAAAAAAGGGGACAATCAGCATAACTCTCTTTCCGATGCGTTCACCTGTATGAATTCGCCTTGAATTCGGAAAAAAACTTTTCAATTAAATTTTACGAAACGTTTCTCAATAAGATTTTACTTCACTACATAATTGAAATTGATAATTAAAATTAACGAAAACTTTTTAAAAAAAAAATTAAACATGAGAAAAAATTTGGTAAAATAAAAACAGAAAGAAATAGAAACTGGGAATTATTTCCTTCCGAAGGTTACTTTATAAAGTCATTTCTGAAAAATTGAAGGAATAGGACTATTACAAAAAAGCTTTATAAAATACATAACTGAAATTTAGCTCATAGAATAAATTCGAAAAATTAAAAAAATGTAAAAAAAAAACTTAAGCTGTTAAAAATTAGATAGCAAAAATAAATAATAAAGCTTAGTAGTGGGTTTAAGAAAGACAGTATTGTTTTAATTATTTGTACACTGCTTTTCGAAACGTTTATTTGGGCAAAAATTACGTTTAATAAAAAAAACTCTGTCGTTTATTACAAATTCTGTTTAAAGATGGGCTGTTTTGCTATTAAGTATTTAGCTCAAATTATTTTTAAAGATAGAAAAAGTTTAAGGATTGTAGGTAGTTGGAGTTTTGACGCGCCATTTTTCCGTCAGATATGTATATGACAAATTGTTGTCCGCCACTGCTCGAGATTGCGTCTCCACCGGGATTGATGGTTGTGTCAACACTTCTACGAGGAAATAACTGAATATTCCAAATGCAAACTGGAGGATGTCATCGGTCTCATCATGGGAATAAAATGGTTAAGTATGTAAAAAAAGGAAGACTGATCATATTTCTATCACATTTTCAATTCCTTTCTTGATTTTAGTTTGTCTCAATTTAAATTTTTGTCACTTCTCAAGAGAATCACAATAGACCCTCAAAAGTCTTCGAGTGGATAATGACTTTAAGTCTCTAAACCTTTTTAGCCCTATCTAATCTGCTTTATACATAATTAATGGCAATGCATAAAATTCCCTTTGAAATACTAAAATTTATAATAAAGAAAACTTACTTTCATATCCAAATTCTTGGCATATTTCCTCTTCACGGGAATGATCAAAAGAGCATTGACTAGAATTTTCATCCGGCGAACGAGAACGTACCGATAGACTAAAATAAAACATAAAAAACATGGATTATTTGCTGTTTTCCACAGAAATCTAAAAAATAAAACTTACTGATCAACACCTATCGGATCCAAATCAGTATTAACGCTGGTATCATAAATTGCATGTGATTGTTGATTCGTTTGACTGGTTCTCTTTGGTGGTAGAGGTGGAGGATTATGTGATCTAGAATTAAATTCAATAATTCATATAAAAAAAAAGTAATTATTTATATTAAAATGTAAATTTACCTGTTAGGCAATGGTGGTTTTGGTGGGGGACTTGTGTCTCTTAAAATACTTTCGGTACTATGCGAGCGTATGGGATTGGATGTTGTTTTTTCAAGAGTATCTCGTTCTCTGTTAAAATTTTGAAAATTAAAAATTATATTTTACATTTATTGTATGTAACTCACTTTGGTGTCAAAGCAATATCCGGCAGAGATGTACGTTGTCCAGCAACTTCCACCGATGGACGCATTAACAAATTATGAGAGTTATTTGATCCTCCCGATGACGTTGATATTTGAGAATCTGTTGATGTTGTATCATATTGAAAGGCTAATTCTTCGCGTTCTTTTAGTTTTTGTTGAGCCAGTGTGGCGAGATTCTTTTGGAAAAAACAAATAAATCAATTAAAAAGGAAAATTACTAGATAGATAAATCCCATACCCGTACGGCGTCCTCTAACAGATCGACAATTTCCCGTACATTTTCTTCGCTTAATGATGAACATTCTTCGCTCTCTTCACTAAGCATAACCTCATCACAAAGTTTTATAAGTTTACCCAAACAACGATAGACCTGTTGGGTGGCTGATACTAAAACTGCATTATTATCATTCAGCATATAAGCTTGGATCACTGTAATTATGTAATTGATAAAAAATAATATTTGTTGTGATTAATAATTTATATAAAAATTATTAAAAATTATTTATTGAAAATTACCCGAAAACATGCTAGCCGTTGTTTCCAATATAACTGTTCCATTGCCCGGTAATACTTCCAACTTTTTCTTGAGTATAACATCTCGAAAATGTTTCAAAGCATTTGTTATGTCTTTGACATGAACATCTAAAGATTGTGATGATTTGGCTACATCTTCGGCTGTTGGTGGTGGTTTATTTTTATGCCTGGGACTTTGAGGGGAGTGGGATCTAAAAAATATACAAAATTTTAATAACATACATATTTATATCTTCAACTGGTTAACATTATAACAAACCTCCCCAGGGTATTGTTGGGCGTACGCATTAGGGATATTTTTTCAAACAAATCGTCTTTGAAAGATCTAGCTCTTCTGGCCAATTTTGTACCTTTTAGGCTGTTCTTATGACCCGATGAGCCCGTGCCACTTTGATTGGATGGTGTGGATGTATTATTGCCAGCACCCAAAGGCGTACTTGTCTGTTGGGTAGGTGTGGCAGGCGACGGCGAATTTGAGCTACCATACAGATTAGTTTGCGATGATAGGGAAGAATTTGGTGTGGAGGGAGTGCTGATGACGCTTTCTATAAAAAAAGTGATAAAATAAACAAAGTTTCAAAATTATCATTAACATATTTATATAACAGAATACCACCATATAGGGTATACGCCAATACTCATACTTAATTATATAAATAAACAACAACAAAAAAAGTCCATAATTATATTTATTGAGCGTAAAAATTAATCACGTATAAAATGCTGCGAAGACAATAAATAAATAAATTGTTTATAATAAAAATAACAGAAAGTGCAGCTATTTTTAAAAATAGCAAAGCATAAAATATTTCTGAGAGATAAAAAAAACTACAGAAACCCCTCTTAATATTATTGACCCCATAATATGAAACTTGTAGCTTGTTTGACTTATTTTTTACTTTTACATTTAATACACACGCTGAAATTAAATATGTATTTAAAAACAATGGGGGTATTCACGTCACAAGTTGCACCCTTGCAAAAAAGCAAAAGTGCAAAAATATAACAACATCCACAAAGACAATTATTTTCGCACAACTAATTGTCTGTGTGGTTGTTGTTATATTTTTGCACTTTTGCTTTTTTGCAAGGGTGCAACTTGTGACGTGAGCACCCTTAATGTGTGTAACAAATGTTTGAATATTAAACAGCTTTCTTTTGGAAATTGGTTAAAATAAAATTAGCAAAAGCAAAAGGGGTTTTGAATGCTGTCTATACCCAGTAAAAACTTTGCCTACAAAATAATGTGTTAAGTAATCAGAAAAACTTAAAAGCACTACTTACAATTATACTGAAAGAACCAATGAATTTTACAAGAGATGTCCCAAAATGACCGCATTCAAAAGTAAGTCATTATTTTGTTACAAGCATACATCCAGAAATAAGTAGTAATAGAAGTTGTTATAGAAGCATTTAAAGAAGAAAACTACTAAATAATGTGTGAGAGAAGCTATTCGTTTTGAAAAAGTAAGCGAAGTTTTAACTGGGTAAGTTTATAAAAATTTACAAAGTACATAATAAGAGTATTCACGTCACAAGTTGCACCCTTGCAAAAAAGCAAAAGTGCAAAAACATAACAACAACCACAAAGACAATTATTTACGCACATTGTGTGTTGTTGTTTTTATATTTTTGCACTTTTATTTTTTGCAAGGGTGCAAGTTGTGACGTGAATACCCTAATTATATTTATATATATGTATATTTTTATACCCTCCACCACAATTAGTTGTGAAGAGGGTATATTCAGTTTGTCATTCCGTGTGAAACTTTTTTACTATTCATCTCAGACCCTATAAAGTATATATATTCTGGGTCCTTGAGTAATTTTAAGTCGATTTAGCCATGTCCGTCTGTCTGTCCGTCTGTCCGTCTGTTGAAAACACGCTCACTTTCGAAAAACTCAAAAGAAATCAACAAACTTGGTGTCAAATTGCTTGTAGTTATCCTAAGCAGTTTGGGATTGAAATTCAGAAAAATCGGTTCAATAGGATCTGAGCTATGAATCAAAATGTGGAACCACCACCTAAAAAAAATTGATAATTTTGTTACAAAAACTAACATAAATGGTGGAAAAATGCACAGAATGACATAAGATTTCGCAACAATTCGTTTTATTCAACTGGAAATCACGCTGTGAAATTTCGTGAAGATCCGTCAATAATTTACCCTAGGCCCCATATAAACTCTACTCCCGGAAAACAGTTTAGTACGCCTAAAACCGTAAAAAATAATGCAATCATAACAAATTTTGGCTCGTCACAGTTTTATAGGACTATAAATGACACTGTGAAATTTCGTGAAGATCGGTACATAATTTACCCTAGGCCCCATAGAAACCCTACTCCCGGAAAACAGTTTAGTACACCTAAAACCCTAATTAATAATGCTATCATGACAGAAATTGGTACGTCACAGTTTTAAAGGACTAGAAATAACGCTGTGAAATTTCGTGATGATCGGTCCATAATTTACCCTAGGCCCCATATAAACCCTACTACCGGAAAACAGCTTAGTCGCCTAAAACCATAATTAATAACAAATCGTAACAGTTTAAGATAATAATAACATCATTCAGATATTACTCCTTAAACATTCGAACTGTCGGGGGAGGGTATCAAAGATTCGGCACAGCCGAATATAGCACTCTAACTTGTTTTATTTTAGAGTTCACTGTAAAACAAAAAATTCCCAACAGGCCGATTAACATAATTATAATTATTAATTTGTTGTACTAATATCTGATATTGAATTAATATCTTCTCTTTTAATTTGAAATTTTGATATTTAATTTTCCCTAAATTATTTTACTGAAGGAATAAAAATTATCAATAAAATTTTAATTAATTTCATGTTGTTAAATTCCTTCCTTCAGTAAAATAATTTAATGAAAATCGACAGTTCACCTAAAAAATCACAATTATTCTCTTTTAATATATTTAAAATCCTTATTTAAGTTATGATTAATGTTATTTAACTTTAAATTATTAGCTGACTCATTAAACCAATAAAATAAAAGCATTTGAAAAAGTATTAAGTTCAATATAATACGAAAAATATGAAGTTGTTGTAAAACATGTTCGAGTTTAATATTTATTTGTACATTTATACAAATATTATAAAGCTGAAAAGTTTGTATGTTTCTATGAAAAGTTTGTATGTTTGAAAGAGGTAATCTCCGGAACTGCCGGTCCGATTCCAAATATTTCTTCAACAGAATAAAGAATGGAACCTTCTAACGGGCATAGGCTAGAATAGGTTCCACGAAAGTACTTAGGATAGGGACCATGGGCGCTAAGCCTCCTATTCTAACAGCACTCATATCTCCAAAACTCTTTTAGACAGAAAAAAAAAATAAATACTTATCGTTGTTCTTTAGAAAAATAAGCGGACAGGTGTCTGGTACCTGAAATGAAATGAAATTTGGCTCTTTCAGGGAGTAAACGCGCAAAACCTGAATTTTGATAAACCAATAAACGTAAAAATAAACATTATATCACATTCGAAACTTATCTAAAAAATACAAATACAAATTTGGTACTTATTAGAAATTCGGACGTTTAATGGGTTAGAATTCGTTACTATTGTTGGTATTTTGTTTACAAAGATTATTTCTCCATTCTTTGGCATATCCATACAATATTGAAATTTTTGATACTTCAATGGGGAGAAAAAAAGTTCCCAAAAGGGGAAATACAGAAAATTAAATTTCTTTCTTTAGCTTTTGTGTTATACAACTGGTACTTTTTTTAATCACAGTTAATATTGGACCCAGAAACATAAAATTCAACATGCAACATCCTGAGTAATAAGACTCTATGGGGGCACTTTTTGGTACCTTTTTGGTCTTTAACTGGTAATTTTTGAAATTCCGTTAGTATTGTACACAAAACATAATATTAAACATGCAATGTCCTGAGTGAATGATAATCTGTAAGAGGGGCTTTTTGGTACTTTTTTGTTCTTAAACTGGTACTTTTTGAATTTCCGTTAATATTGGACCTAGAAGCATTGAATTAAACATGTATGTCCTGTTTGCCGACTACGAATGAAGACTTCGTTAGCTGAAGATACATGTAAAACAAAAACAATACATATTTTATTATTTGTTTTAAATGTAGGTTAAGCGAATGAAGTTTTCGTTCGAAATCGACGAACGGGCCAGTATTGTCCTAAGTAAATACGAATCTTTATTCCAAATTTCTTTTTCCCCATTCAACAAGGAACCCTCCAATTATATTGCCTAGAATTAACAATGCTTTTTTTGGAAGGTTTTTTATTTTAATAATTGCACGTCGTTGGAACACATCAAATAATGCCTTTCGTGTGAAAATTTTGGCTGTTCTTACGAACTTATAGTGAACAATTCTTCATACTTAATTTAAACGTGATGTTGCTTATATATTTATGGGATCAATTGTCTTTTATAAAAACATATATATTGATTTTTATTTTGGTTTGGGACATAGGGATTCAAGTTAAATTCTAAATTTAAATATTTTTAGTATTAACTCAGGTATATTTCTTTGTTATATAGTTTATTGGACTAATGAGGCTTTTATATTACCTGCAACAAATTGAAATTGAATCTGTAACAGGGGCTTTTTGGTACTTTTTTGTCCTTCAACTGGTACTTTTTGAATTTTCGTTACTATTGGACCTAGAAACATAATAGTAAACATGCAAAGTCCTGAGTAAATGAGAATCTAAAAAAGGGATTTTTTTGGTACTTTGTATTTCTCTAACTGGTACTAACTTAGGATATGGTTCAGGGCCGCTAAACCTCATTTATTCAGAAAATATTCAGCCTATTAATTATCGTTTAAGAAGAGATCGATTAAAGCAAAAGTTCCGTACTCAAAAGAAAAAGAAAGCCATTTTAACATGAGTACACTGTTCCTTCATTCCGCCTCCAGTCTATCTTTTAGCTCGACCGTCCCCTGACCGAGTGTGAAAGCGACAAAGTGGGGACATACGGAGAATTGCTGCCATTCCGAAAATATCTAGCCAATTTTGATGATCAGCGTGAAGATAGATCAGCGTAATTACAACATTTTTTTATTGAAATTTTAACTTCACTAAATTCTGTTTAAATACCCCGAAATTAACAAAAAAAAAAAAAAAACTTTATACAGAAAATTTAACCTCTTTCTTGTCTTTAAGTGATTTTAGGGTGGTTGCTTATATGGGACCTCTATTGAACTTTGAACCTACCGAACAACATTTTGTCATGACATAGAAGTTATTGTCGCCAATTTTTTTTGTCATTGCCAACATTAATTAGGAAGTTTTGGCATTAAAAGCTATTTTCGGGAGCAGTAGGGTGTAGTATTTGGGAGGAATGGTCAAATATGGACCGATTCCAATAGAAGATTACAATCAAAAAAGTTGTGACCAAGTTTAATCAAAATACCAACATAATAAGTTGGTTTATGGGCACAAAGATTATTTTTTGGAAACGTGCTTGCATGGGGGCTATGTGAAATTATGGACCGATTCTCACCATTTCAAAAATGCTTGATCCTTGTGACAACTATTTCACCAAATTATCTCCAAAAATGCCTGTACTTTGTGCAAAAGGTTTACATGGTGACTGGCTGTCCATGTGCCGGACGGACATGGTTATATCAAGTCAAAAAGAGATTATGAGTCTATTGGTATTCTTAAATGTGGGTCTATGATCAATATTTTAAGGTGTTACAAACATCAGCACAACCCCTTTTCCCTGTTGTGGTGTGGGTATAATCACTTGTTTTTAACAAGTTTTCAATAATTTTTTCTTTAACACATAATTGCTTTTTTCTGTGCCATTTCTGGTAATATTTTATATATCTAAAGTTAACAAAAACCATTAAAAAACTTTTTGCTGCGAGTTTGAAATAAAAAAAAAATTTTCTTGCGACGACCAACATTTTCGAAAAATGGACTAAATTTTGGATATACCTTTAATATTACTAGTTTAATCGGAGAAATATTGGTATTATGGAAAAGTTAAAGAAATTACCTTTCAAACTTGATAATTCTATTTTATAGCTAAATAATAAAAAATAATATTGAAAATGTATAATTTTTAATTTTCTCCGTTAGACTCAGCCGGAAAATGATTTAAAATTTCTCAGTGTACAAAAAAAATAATAAATGGCCATAAAAATTATTTTTAATCGTTAATTTGTACAAACACATATGCATTTTCAAAACTATTGAATCCAATTTAGCTTAATAACCATTTGATACAAGTAGTTAAAACTTTTAAATGCAAAAAGGTAAGAAAATTTGTTCCAACTGTATCTCCATTATCATACACATCCCTCAATTCCACTTTTATACTTGTCACAATCTCTAATAGATAAAAATTAAAACAAATATTTATTTTATTATCTGCGCACTTTTAAGCAAATATTTTGCAAGTTAAACTGCAAAATTGTTATTTAAATAACAAAACTTAATGCCGATGACAACAAACCATGACGAAGACAGCAAAAAAGACACAAAATTTGAATAAAGTAGGTACCTATATAAATATCAAAGCGGGTTTTGATCATTTGGTAATTGTTAACTCCATATATGGATCTACGCTAGATGAAATTACTTACGCTAAATTTAGCTCTTCCTTTACCAAATTGGCAACGCTGCTTTGATATTGTCACGAGCAGGGAATTAAACTACACCTCAGCCAGCACCCAAGATTAGATGCTGACGACTGGAATGTTGACAAATATTTGTACACTTTTATTTGTTTCTTTTAATTTAAATATTTTGTTTTTTTATGTCCGAGTTAAGTTGCAATTGCCAGAAATTTCACCCCTTTTTAAGTAAATTCACTTCACTTGCTCGCTCTTTCGCCAACAAACAAATATGTACTTGACTGGCACTTGCTGGGGAATATTAAACATATTTTTTTTACGTTACTACTTTACTGATCATTTTGTCAGTATCCGTTTTTTGTTATTCAGATGTTCTCTTACTCGTAAAATATTTTATTTTCTTTTTTTTTTTTAGTTAAATATCTTGTGATGAATCAATTCAATCGTCGTACATAGATACATTCATATAGTACACAAATTCAATCGCTCTCACACACACAAACATAACCACACCAATCTCAAACACACATTCACTCACTCCCATACATTTGCTCGCTTCGTCGTTTTGTCATAGATACTATTTTTTTTACACAATCTGCTGCTGCCTGACTTGGCGTAAAAAAATTGTAAGTGTATGTAGAAGAAAAAAATGTGAACTTATACCTTTCTGCATCATTTTTCAGCCTCCTCCAAACGTTTGTTTAACAATATTTCAATTAAAAACCAATATTTACTATTTGTTTTCTTTAGTTTTTACAAGATTTTTGCATTTTTATTAATTATTTGCACAATATTTTATTAAAATTTTAGTTGAGATTCGACAGCAGTAAAAAGTGCAAGATTAACTAATGAAATATTTCTTTCTCGCTTCACGACAGAGCACTACGCCGACTGTTTATTTTTAAAGGCGTCTAATCGGTTTGGTGATGCAAATTTAGCGGATTTAAATATTATTTTAAACAAAAATGTGTTTGGTTATGAAAATGAATTAATTTATATATTAACTGCCTATTTCATGATGTCACTCGAAGGTTTACGTTCGCATAACTAACATGTAAACCAAAAACAAATTTTTTAATTTTGTTTTTGTTGTATATGTTATTTGTGCGAACGTAAACGTTCGAGTGATATCGTGAAATAGGCAGTAAGAGTTAAAAATACAATTGAAAATTACGTTCTAGCTTACGCTGGGACTCCACGTAGCAATTTTTATGGCTAAGTACAAGCAATAACGTCGGCAGAACAATGGAGCAATAATTGCTGATTATATTGCTGGAGAACACTTGTTATTGCTTTGCCATAAAATTGCAATTTTCACCGCGAGTAGTTGTATAAAGTTTTGTGCCTTTATTTATAACAAATGTTTCATGTTGTGTTTTGAAGTGATTGTTAAATTTTCTTTTTAAATCAATAAATTAAATTAATAAAATAAAATAATTAATTGTAATTGTCGTAGCGGTGTTTTGTATTACTTTTTTGTTTACTTGCGTATGAAAAAAGCCTAAAACTTGTATTGTTGTATTGAAAAAATAAAAATATACAAAAAAAAAAAAAACAAATGTGTCGTTTGTTTTTGTTAATATTGACGTTTATTTAAAAATATAATATATAAACACTTTTTCTGTATTTTGTTGAAGTATTTTTTCACTTGGCGGCTTTTTCTTAATTGCTTTTTTAATAAATAAACACACTAACAAATAAACAACCGTACAGAGAAATGAAATGTCAGATAAATTACAACTGATTTGACAGCAGATTGCTAAGCAATAATTGCTCAAGCAATAAGAAGAGCAATCATTGCGCAATGGATTGCCACTCATAGCAATATGCGGTCTATACGTCGCAAATTTTATGTAGCAATCAAATTTGACGTTTGCCGCAATAAATATTGCTACGTGGAGACCCGGGGTTAATTAACCGAGCAATAGTAACATTGACCTTCAGCCTATTGTCAAGGTTCCCAATTTAGCAATTTTCTGGCTAGATCTGACGGATTTTTTTAATCTAGAGATAAAAAAAAAATATTTAGATTTCATTTAGCCGAAAGATGAAGCCATTTTTTTCATCATAGCCATTTTTCATTTTTGTAATTTATTTGTCATCTGATGAGGGAGAGATGAGATTTAGATAGAAGTGGGGTCCCGCAAAACTTGCACAAACATAAATACTTATAAAATCATGCGAAATTTTAATTCAGAAGTCCGAATCAAGTTTCGATGATAATCAGGAAGACATAGAAAATGTATAGACTCTTCTGATAATCGTCTGTAGAATCTCCGAAAAGATGTAGTGAAAAATAAGATAAGCCCCTTTTCCGATTTCTCGTATGCAGAAATTTGACTTAGCCTTAAGTTCCACAAAAACAGCAAGGCCCTTTGTATTGTCTTGAAAACATAAAAAAGTGAATTAATTCAGTAGGTGGAAGATGATGATGTATGGTATAAACGGATATTCCCTGAGCCCGACTTTTTCTGATTGCAAATCTTATAAAACTAAATCTTGAACTTTGGTTTAGAGTGTGAAATTCGTTGTTATTTAACAAAACTTTCAGATCCGATCCAAGAAATAGGAAAAATTAAAAAAATTAACAATGACATGATAAGTTCCTAGAAAAGGCATTTAATTAAATAAAAGTGTGATAAGTTTAAATCTATGTAAATCTGGATTCACACTATGAAAGTTTTCTTTCAGAAAGTCTGATTTTATTGGTGTGAGAGGGGAAGAGAACATGATTTTTCTCTTCTCTCTCACCCATAAACTTAGACTTTCTGAAAGAAAACTTTCATAGTGTGATCCCAGATAAAAATCAGTTTGGTCATAGTCAAGACGAATTCATACAAGGTGGTCTTATTTATTGCCGTTGTATTTACGGGCAAAAAAAATGTATATACTATAAATAAAATATATGCTACGTACACCAGGGGTATAACCAATTTTTTGGCATAGTACCATGAGGTCAACCATGTCCTAGTAATCACGAAAATCATAATCTTTTGTAATTTTTCTCAAAATGTTCACGCACCAATTGATTTTTCTAAACCAGCGGTCATCACAAAGAGAGACAGTTAAAAATGTGTATGTAGTGGCTTGTGCAAAGAGATGAAAATAAATTTCCTCGTTTGAGACATTAACTATGTGTTTTGTTCTTGTTTTTTGAAATTATGGCTTTTTACAATTGTTTCGTTAACCTTCGTGTTGTGTGTGTGTGAAATTCACGAAAAGTGCTCGGCTCCCGGGGGCATAGCGTGATGATCGTTGTTCTAAACCAATGCAATATTGAATATTCATAATTTAATACGGTGTTTTTTATTTTTTTTAATTTTTTTTTGTTAAAAAAGGTTAAAGATACGTTTTAGTTTGCGGAAAAATCTCTTTCCATCTCTAAATATTAATGAAATTTCATACTTGAGCTATTTTTTGTTTTAAATTAACATTTTATTATTAATTTTTCTCAACCAAAAAGAAAATTAAAAATTTTCGAAACTTCATCGCGGTTGGTGCGTGAACTTTTTTGACCTTAGCGAAAAAATAAATATACGTTCCCTTAAAGTTGTTTATGCTCTATCGGACTGTGCTATGCCAATTTTGATATTTTAAAAAATTGTTAAAAAGTTATGTCCCTAATGTACACATGTTTTTTTTTTTTTTTTTTTTTTCTTTTAAATTTTATTATTTATTTAAATGATTTATAAATATAATATATCATTTGAAATGGGGTTTAAAAGCAATTTTTAATGCAAAAACACTGTTTTAAAATTTTTATTCGGTAGTCCGGATAATTTGATATAAATATCATCATATATACATATACTAAGAATATTTCTTCCACAAAAAAATCAAACTAAAACAAACAATTGTTAATCCGGATTATGGTCTGAAATCAATTATCCAGATTATCAAGCTTTTACTTTATTAACATATGACATATGGTTTGTTATCAGCTGTATGATTTCGCCTTGGTCATAGTCTAGGCGAATTTATTACAGGTGGTCTTAAAAGACCTGCTAATAACTTTTTTTTTAGCTAAAATCACTGTTGGATGTCAAAATTTTGTTTATTCTCTTTTATTATCTTTGTTTCTGTTTTTGACAATGTACAATGATTTTACAAAAACAAATTGCTTGTGGTTTTTGTACAATATGTATGTACTTGTTGTAGTTTCAAGATTACCTGTGACGAATTCGCCTTGGTCATAGTGTTAAAATTTAAAAATGTCTATAAAAGGTCCGCTTTAAAAAAATTTTATGACTAATGCCGAATATTTGTTCTTATATAAACGCTAAAAAATCTTTAGATGTAAGAACTTTTGAATATATACAAGCAAATTTTACTATTTTATTTTTAATATGTAATATCTAATATAAAATTTATACAAAATAAAAAGTAAAATTTTTTTTTAAATAATTTACTGCGCCATCTGATGTATTTGCAGCGGCTTTGTTATTATAAATTCATTTGGAATACAAATTAAATTTGCTTCACGCCTTTAAAGCACTGTTGCCAAGGCGAATTTGAATTCGCCTTGACTGTTGCCATATATTTTCGTGTTGGCATTTGTAAAATGCTAACGATCTTCTGCATAAAAAAATATTTTAGATTTATGTATAATGGCTTAAAAACAATTTTTTATTAAAATTTTACATCTTTTATAAGACTAAAATTTCTTTTGTGAAAAGCTGGTTTAAATCGAATACCTATAAGACAAGAGCCATCAGAACACAGACTATGAATAAAAAAAATCTAAATTGAACAACTTCGTTTCTTCTTCTTAAAGATGGGAGTAGCAAATGTGTAATGAATATTTTGGAAAGTCTTTTTAAACGAAATTTATAGCTTCTAGAAGGCATATATATCAAAAGAAACGATTTTTTTTAGTTAAGAGGCCTTCAAAAAGCCCTGGCACTTACGGTTACATACATACATACGTATGTACTTACTTTTAAAATACATAAGTACAGTTACAAATGTTGGCTTAAATCTGCAGCTTACCAAAAAGCTTTAATATGATACCACTATTGGTCATATACGTTGAGAAATGTAGTGGAAAATCGTATATTTTATATGAAAACTTAAGAGGTCAATAACTCGACAATTATGCGCTTGTGCCATTTATATTTTCTTCATATTTTTCAATTTTCTTTCACCCTAGGCACTTTTTTGCTACGTCGGTAAACTAGATTTGTTCCAAAATTTTAAAAATTAATACAATTAAAAATTGTCTAAAGAGTACTTTACACTATCACACAAGTCTTACCCCCGTTTCCACATGCAAGTACAAGTTCGAAAAACTCAATACACTCACACTTTTTCACTAACATTCACACAATTTTTGTACTTTCAGCCAATCGGGTGTTTCTGTGATTTTTCGTTGATAATACGTATACACCCTTCAAACATATTTGAAATTTTTTGGCGATTGCTTGTTTGGCGATGATTACGCGATCCTTCCCAGGGAATACGAATCGCTAACCATCGCCTACGGCGATGAATATGCGAGCGCACACAAGTAGCGGTAATCATTAGTGTTTTTTTTATAACTTTCAATAGAATTTTTTTTTCTTGTTGTTTTGTAACGGGAAAATAAATATTTGGTTTCAAGGGCTGTTGGCAAAATTGTCATTCCAGTTGAGCAAGTGATTTGTGAAAGGTGTGTTATGGTAATTCATTTAAATAATATTTAATATATCCCTGAAAACAATTTTCATCGCCGAATCATCGCCCGCGAATTGCCGGCGAATTGTCTAACATCGCAGCGATGCATCGCGTGGAAGCTAAATGCGATCCTCTGGCGAATCGCGAAAACGTTCGAATGTGTCAACCACGCGATTCGTGTACCGCGATTTTCACACGAATCGCGATACGTGGTTGACACATGCGAGCGTTTTCGCGATTCGCATTTAGCTTCTACGCGATGCATCGCGGCGATGTTAGACAACTTGCCGGCGATTCGCGGGCGATGATTCGGCGATGAAAATTGTTTGCAGGGCACTACTTGCAAGTAATTACTTGCATGTGGAGACCAAGGCGAATTTACTTCAGGTGGCGGCGAGACTACACCAAGTCAACAACACAAAAACAACATGTATTTTTCGGTCATGTAATGTCAAAAACAAGGCGAATTAATATATATATGAATTCGCCTTGTATAAAACAGTTGACTAAAGCTGGGCTACCAGATTTGGGGTTCTAATCTCAAATTAGTTTAAAAAAAATTAATTTCGGGCTTATATTGAGAATGTAAAAAAAACATTTTTGTTTTTAGGGAAATTATTGATAGATTTGTTTCTGTTACAAGCCATCATACATATATTAAATCTGTAAGATTTTTTATGTACAAAACTCATTTTAATACATTTAAGCGATAGTTATAATGGTAAAAATGAGTTTTGGTGATATCAAAAAGATTTTAACTTAATTTTTATACATAGTTTAATTTATCATTTCTTTATTGTTTAATTTTTTCATTTATAAGTTGTAAAGCAAAATGTTAATTTAAAAACACAATTTTAAAAAGCACATGTAAACAAACTTTTGACACATCTGGCCTGAACAAAAAAAAAAAAAAAAAAACCGGCTGTCTTTTCGACGCCACCCGAAGTAAATTCGCCTTGGTGGAGACGTAGTGTTACGAAGTCTGGGTTCACACTATGAAAGTTTTCTTTCAGAAAGTTTGAGTTTATGTATGAGAAGGGAGAGAAGAATAGCCTGTTCTCTCTCCCTCTCACCTATAAAGTCAGACTTTCTGAAAGAAAACTTTCTTTCTGTAAACCAGGCTTGCCAGTTTAGCACTTTAAGTGCTAGCTTTTGCACTTTTTTTTGATTTAACACTAAGAATTTCAAAAAAAGTGCTAAGTGCTAGTTTAGCACTTTTTTTATAACTATTTAGCATTTTTAGCACTTTTTATATATCCCACAACTACTTAAAAGCTCACATAATTAATTCAATTCAATACATTTATGCTGCCTTTTTTGCAACTTTAGCGCATAATGTTTTTTGCATCTTTGTAATACGAAATAGAAATAGTGAACTAGAAATAATTCAAAGTCAGTAGAGCTATATAACTGAACAGGTATGGGATACAAAAATGAATAGTCCCAATTTACAACGTTGAAATTGAAAGCAGACATTTTTCTTATTCTCTTTTGAACTTGCCTAAACCTTTCACAATCGCGAAATTAATAGGCAGACAGAAATTATTGTTTTCCTCTTTTCGTTCTTTTTCGCTGTTGACGGAGATGAACATTTAACAGGCATTGATACTACAATAACATTGTTGTGAGAAAAATGATATGAAGCAACAACATGAAAATGCCGAAAAATGTAAAAGAGAAGCAAAAAAATGTCTACAAATGTGCAGTACAGATAGTCATGTACTACACACTCTACCTCTACAACCCCTCACCAACAAACTTCGTCTGTCTGCCTGCCACTTGCCACAATGTAAAAGGGGACATACCACCGAATTCTGGATTCAAGTACATAATTTTAAAACTCCATTAATGAAAATCCCTTTATAAATTTGTCAAGCTTTGTACTGTCCCTTTTAGTTTTGCCATTTTCAAACGCAGAAGTAGAGCGTTTATTTAGTTTATTGGTCTTAATAAAAAGTAAACTTAGAACTAGAATGAAAACAGAACTGTTATGTTCAGTTATACGCATAACTCCCCGTCTACAACTGACATGATTTGCTGTTATAACATGATGTTATAAAAGCGTTGTTAAAACATTTGCATTAACAACCGTGTTATAACATGAGAAAACCTCTAACATGATGAGTCTATACTTAACACTAACATCATATTAGTGTTAATGTTAAGCATTTCATGTCAGTTGTAGACTGTATGTAAAAGAAGGCGTAAAATTAGATAACGTTTGTTGCCACACTTTAAACATATCGGACGATATTGTGAAAAAATCGGTTTATCAGAAAAGTACCAAAATGAGTTGGTATATGAAGAAGACGAAAATGGCATGATTGAAATGTTAAATAGTTGTAACAGCTTAATATAAAATATTTTTTTTATATAATAACATTAAAATAAGTGTTTATATTAATGTAAATTGTTTATTATATGAATGAAAATCAATGTAACAAAACTAGCACTTTTATTTCTTATTGTAGAACAATTTAGCACTTTTTTTTGTCGATTTAGCACTTTTAAATTGAATTCTTCTGGCAGGCCTGGTGTAAATCCAGACGTATTTTTAGAAAATACAACACTGTCATGTTAAGATGTTATTGTTTTTTGAAAAATTTCAAACAATAATTAGACCAGGGAAGTAAATTCATCAAAACACGTAAGACTTGTGTGATAGTGTAAAGTACCCTTTAACAAGCTTTTTAATATTTCAAATTTGCTCGCTTAAAATCAATAAAACATGTATTTTTATGTTTAATAAAATAAAAACAGTTTTTAATATCTCTTAGTGCTGGTTCACACAGGTCAAGTTTGACTCTTCAAGTCTCGAGCTTTTAGGAGAGAGGGGTAAAGAGAATGGAAAGGGGTACATACTTGACCGTACCAGTCAGTTTTGTATTTTTCTTTTCTTTTTTCATCCGTAATATAATAAAAAGCTACAAAGTTGAAGGAAAAGAAAACAAAAATTAATTTTGTGCATGAACGTGAACGCAAGTTCAAAAGAAAATATAAATAAAACTGTTCAAGTAAACTTGACCTGTGTGAACCAGCACTTACATCAATTAAAATTTACCATGCCTGAGTTGTTATCACTTCTTACTATTTTTTTTTCTTCTCAAAAAGAAGCATCTAATAAGAATTTTTCTTTTAACATTACTTGTCTGGTAACACTGTAAAACAGAACAAACTAAAAAAGAACTAGAGAAAATTTTCAACAACCACGGACGATTTTTTTGCCCTCGACGATTAAATAATTTTTAATAAAAAAGTATTGATTAGATAAAATATAAAAATGACATAAATAATAAAAACCAATCGAGTTAAATGCATGTGAACGAAAATAAAGATAGTGTTAAAAGGAAAAAGTTCTAAAGATAAAAAATCTTCATTGCAAAAAGGTGCTTACAAGAATGGAAAAAAAGAAAAAATATATGTATTAATATTACATCCCTTAAAAAAATTTTATTTTGTACTTTAAAAGCTTAACAAAAGCAAATGATTTCGTGTTACTATGAATAAAAAAGAGGTTTTTGATAAAGAATGAAAAATTGTATTTAAAAAATATTAAAATTAATTAAGACCAGAATCTTATAGATGCCAAAATACTAGATACAAAATGTGATTGGTGTTCAGTACAATTGTGTTGTGTATATATGTAAGAAACGTAAATGTGTGTAAGTGAGTATGAGTGGCTGAAACAGTGTTGCCAATTAACGGAATTAATCCTTAATTGTGTCGTATGATTAATGGGAATGCCCTATATTTTATATAACTGCATATTTAAATTTTCCAAGACAGGAAAAAGTAAAATAGTTAAAACTAGTTTTTATTAAAAACACGCAAAAACAGGTTTTGGAATTTATTCTATGTGAATACCGCAGTTTCTTTGAATAATGTCTGTGTGTAAATATTCGTACGTGCAATATACATACAAACATAAGTATGTATTTAGATATATAAACAAAGTTATTATAATTAAGAACGTTTATTGTTTAAAATTTTTAAACAAATTTACATTTGACTGTCTACCAATATCCTGCAGCACTAAAATTTGTTAGAAATCTATGTGTCCAGTAACATGTTAATTGTATAAAGACAAACTAAAATATTTAATTAATCCTCGTATTAGAAAAGTCTATGCAACAAGTTTTCTATTTCTATTCCGGAGAAAAAATTTTTCCTATTATTCCCGGGAATTCTGTCCGAAAGATCTTTAGATTTTTCCAAAATTATACGTTTTCCTACATTATTCTTTTATTACTACTATGTATATCTTTAATTCATACGAAGCTGGTCGGAAAATGTTTTTTATACATATTATTTTTTTTTCGTCGATAGACCCACGTTTATTGTCAATTCGAAAACTTTGGGAGAAAGTTCTTAGGAATTTCCGAAATATTTTTTTCGGAATCAAGGAGCTTTGATTTCAAATTGAAAAGAAACGTGAAATCAAACGTTTTCTCAAACGACAAAACTTTGATAATGATTTGAAAATCATAGCATTCTCAACAAAAAGGGGAAATTATTATCAAATTGAAAAATGCCTTTATTTTCTACTTGTTTTCAAACGTAATTCTCAAATGTTTTTCAAATGTGGATATTAATACAATGTGGAACATAAATAAAAATATTTTATTTTTTTAATTTAAATTCATTATTTATTTAAATAAACTGTGAGATAAACATTCGGCAACATAGATAAAAAATGAAGTGAGGTTCTTTCCGTCCTCTTATTCTTGCAAAGACGCACCGCGATCGTTCAACAAACTTTCTTCACTTTCCCGTTTTATTTTCCTTTTTTTGTATTCTTAAGGCTCAGTTAGTCTTTACTTTCTGTTCTGTTACGAATCAGCTGATTTGTTTTTGTTATTAAAAATCCTGTGAAATTGATTAGTTTTTCTGTTCTCTTGCTTGTTAAAATCAAAAAATAATAAAAAATACATATTTATGTTGAAATAAACAATTTTTTGATTTTAAGAATTCATAAAATTTAGGCTCTGAATTTGTAAAACGCAACGCAATCCCAAAAATAACATTGAAAGCAAAAACAATGTAAAAAATTTTTCAAAATTTTGTTGTTGCTTTCTACAGAAATACATATTGCGTTTAAAAATTATCAACGCCACAAGATATGCAGCGTTTAAAATTTAAAAATTCAATACTCATTTCTTTAGAAAACAACAACAAAATTATGAAATATTTTCGATTTTGTTTTTGCTTTCGTTATAATTTTTGGCGTTGCTATTGCGTTTTACAAATTTAGCGCCTTAATTTCTTCAAATTTATTTGCATTAAAGTGATTGAAATGAAACAACGGACGGTGTAAAACTAATAAATTTGTCATAAATGGCTGATAAGTTGCTACAGAAAAAGTAACTATTACAATTTGGAAGCAGAACGGCACGGAACAGAACAGAAACAGAAAGTAAAGACTAATTCTTAATTCTGCCTTTAATCATTGGATTTACTCAAAAATAATTTTTAATTTTCACAAGAAATAAACTGTTCACTTTATATTAAAATTTATTATACCCACACCACAATAGTGGAGAGGGTCCCAGTAGGAAGTCAAACACATTTTTAAGTAACTTCAAACTGGTTTTTTTATAACCACATCTAGTTGATTAAGTGATATTTTTCGTTGTCGACGACTCATTATTTTAACATAGGCATGTCATAGGCAATAGTCAATTGGCCATCTTTGCATGAATACTAACTACTTATTTTTCAACCTATTTGTAGTCAATCAATAGTATAGTGAGTTTATAATAAATTATTTAAATTTTAAATAATTTTTGTCAAAAAAATATATGTATGGATTTATGTACATAAGTATGTATTTATGTACATACATATGTATGTATTTATGTACATATGTATGTACTATATCTGTATATATTTTTATATAGAAATAATTATTTAACAACATTTTGCATGAAATTGCATTAAATGATGATGTATAATAGTTCTGAAATAAATACGCCACATAATTTCTTCTTCATAAACAGATTTGCATTGCGTTCATTTTAAATTATTCTCAATAATTATTATTATTTAAATATGTTTGTATATATTTTTTCATTTGACTTCATGGCATGCTTGTTTTACTTATTTTCTTTTGTTTGGGTTTTACGTATGCCTCTATGCAAAATGTTTGGTTGATATCTTCATGAGTTTTAAACCAATTTGTAGTCATTTAAAAAATAGTTAATTTATAGTTAGTGTTTTTTGTAACTGACTATTTTATTTACTACAGGGGTATTATGCATTTGTGCTGATATGTGTAACGCCTTAAAATATTGATCCTAGACCCACCTTAAAGTATACCGATCGACTCAGAATCACTTTCTGAGCCGAACTAACGATGTCCGTCCGGCTGGCTGGCTGGCTGTCCATGTAACCTTGTGCGCAAAATACAGGTTGCAATTTTGGCCATAATTTGATAAAATTTGGGACATAGGTTCTTATTAGCACAAGGACCAAGCCCATTGAAAATGGGCCAAATCGTAGGACCACGAGGGAAGATAGGGGAAATTTCTTCCTCTCAGAAACTATCAAACCGATTTTATTGAAATTTAAAACATACATAGAACCATATCTTTATGGACACAAAAGGGATGCAGTTTTTAAGAAATAGGACCACGAGGGGAGATAAGGCCAATTTCTGCCTCTCAAACCGATTTTAATGAAATTCAAAACATAGATAGATCCATATCTATATTGACACATAAGATATACAGTTTTTCAAAAATAGGACCACAAGGGGAGGTTTTAATAGTAAAACACATGGAAACACAAAGTAAAAAATGTAACTTTAATCGGCATTTTTAATGCTTTTTTCGCTTTAGTGTTGCCAAGTTTATTTTTGATTTGAATTTAACATTTCGTCAGCTCAGAATTGGTTTGGCGCATATACCAAAAAGTCGGAGTGGAGAAAAACGACAAAGAAGATTTACATGAAGATTACTCAAATTGTACCCGATAGAATTTTTTTATATTTTTACCACTCCTTCCGGTATATGTTTTAAAGAAAAATGCACATTTTTGCGCACTTTCATGAATAAAGTTAGAATTTAATAGTATTTTTTTGAAAATGAAAAATATTGTTTTGTGCCGCATACGCCACTTTTCAACAAAAAAAAAATTAAAAAATTGGCTTTTTCTGCTGCATACGTATACTTATTGCTGTGTATTGAGTAACTTGTTGTTGAGATGATTTTTTTTTATAAATTTTTTATTTGATTTTACTTTACATAAACAGAAAAAACAGTTCTACTATTATGAAAAGTTACATAAAAAGCCACAAATTAAACAACTTAAATAATGCAAAAGTAAAAAAGAAGATTTAAAACATAATATTGAGTAAATTTTTATAATAAGCTTTATAAACACGTGGAAGAAATATAATCAAGTCTTTTATGTCTCTATTTTTATCGCTGGAAATAAATGATGGTTTCGATATTTTAAAAACATTCGTCAACAAATTCTCAGGAGTTTTCAAACAATTTTTTGATGCAGACTTAACCAAAATTGCATTTTTATATTTTTCCTCTCTGGTAGAAGTTTTATAATATATACATAAATCATTATTTAAACTGTATATAAGTACTTTAATTTTAGCAAAAGGGACTTTTCGAAAGTCCATTTTATTTGCTTCCAACGAGTATGTGCGAAAATTTTCCGGAAGCATTTCCATAACTTTAAGTTCTGTTTTATTACATATTTGGCATTGTTTTAAGCAAATTTTGTAAATGAAGAGGACTATGAATTTCAATATTCTTTAAGTACCGGTCAATAACACCATGTCCACTTCTTGAATTAAAGAATGTTCTGGTTCTGAAGACTTTTGTATTACGGCATCAATATTATTTTGTTTAAAGAACATTTTGATTGCGGTTGCGTTAATTTGATTTTTATTTTGTGGTACGCAAGAATCGCTCCATAATGTCAAAGTTTTAATAAGTGGATAATCTTTTATTAATTCATTTAAAATTTTAATTTAAGCACTAGCAATATTGTTACCACTCCGACCACTATGAGCTTCTGTCAAAAAGGCACAATAAGTAAAAGTTGGTATATATGACATAATAATGGTTGCTGTAAGATTAAACATATTTAATTTTCGTTTGTAGTAAAATTTTGAAGCATTTCCCTTAGGTAGGCTAAAAACACAAATAATAGCAAACCGTACACTTGGTTGGGTCCATTATAAAACTATTTTTTACAAATTTATTTTCTTGTTGTCATTTTACTTTGCTTTTGCTTTAACTACTTTTTTTCTTACGGCAATGCAGCAAAGCAACAGTAAAATATATTTTGTACGTTTTTGTATGAAGAATTTGCTGCAATCGCCAAACAAAGGCTTGTAGAGCAAAACAGTACTTAAAAAATTTTGAAACAGTTGATATGCAGCAAAATTAATGCTTTATATCTCAGAAACCATAAAAATTTTCGCGAAACAGGTTTTTGATTTAGAAAGAGGGTATTAAAAAAATATATTCCTCATACCTAACTCATTTTTTTTTTTTAAATGGTCAGTAGGTCAAACCAGTAATGAGCTGACGATTTGACATCAAATTGATAAAACATTTGATATTAAATGTTTATTTCGAAATCATTATCAATTTGAATATAAATGTTAAATCAAACAATTGAAAAACGTTTGAGAATTGTGTTTGATGTCAAATGATAAAGTCATTTCATATCAAAGGTTTGACTTCGTGTTTTACAATTAACATATTGTTAACTGACTGTTAGTGAACTTAAATAAAATTTTTAGCCAAATTTGAAGAATTCTATCTATGTATATAAAAGAATTTTTAGGGGAAGGTAGAAGATACATCTCGAAAATTATTTAATTCTGCATACTTTTTTTAATGTTCGTAGGAAAGAATAAGAATCGAACTATTTTTATCTCTCTTATGTTTTGATCCGTGTTGACGGAATCTGAATACAATTTTACACAGACAAAACTTAAAAATTATCCAAAATTTTATAAATTACACAAAACAAGCTGTTTGTGTCATTTAATTTGAAAAGATTATGCCTACTTAGGCTCAACAACTTCCAAAATTTTTTATATATCATCATCAAAATCAAACCTTTTCAAAATTGCTATAAACTCGCATCTGGAAAACCAAAAGGAAATCGAATTTCAATTTCAATTTACTATTGATATGAATAATAAACCAAAATGTTGCTCCATTTTAAAATTACACAAACATTTTACGATTCAAAACTAGCCCAATAAAACAATTTTTTCTTCCATTTTTTAAGCCGGGTTAGCCGACCGTAGATGTAAATATAGTTTTAACATCTATGGAAAGCAAAGCTTAACTGACTATTATGTCACTTAACCATAACGTGTCAACTTGTAGAAAATGGAATTTCATTACAAGGTTACCTGACAGTTGTAGGAAGTGATGGGCAGCTTTAATTTTAAATATAATGCAGGCTTAGTTTACTGTAGCCATTAAAAACTACCGCTTCTCCCACCACAATCTACCTCCCATGCTTTTGAGGGACGCATTTAACATGGTCATGACATTGGAGATGACAATTGTCCCCTATCTGCATAACCCTTAGCTAAGCTACTTATCTTTACAAAGTGTACTAACAAAAAGCAAGCGATGATCGTTAAATTTTGTGTTGTTGTTAGTAACGGGATCTATTTAGTAGGGTATTCATTCGGTTAATCGTCAATCGGTTAACCGATTAATAACTACCCGATTAACTGATCGGTTAATTTCAAATTGGCTTTTTTCGATTAACGATTAAACCGATTAATTTCAGTCGATTAACCGATTTACCGATGTGATAAAATTTTCAATATTTTGTAGTATTATAACATATTTTTTGTGATTTTAATTATTTGTTTCATCTTATATGGGTCGATATCATGAATTGACTACAATCGAGGATTGAAAACGGCCAAGTGCGAAAATGGGTTTAAATAATTATTTTTCGGTTGATACTGTTTTATAAGACCTTTTTATATATTAATAAGCAATGGGCCATGTATATTTAAGGATTTTAATGATTTTGCACCCCACGGGAATGACAATAGTCCAACAGAAATGATATTTGTGCGGCACGGTAATGACTGAGCAGCATGGTTATGACGTTTTATCATGTATTGCAGCTAAATAAAACACATACAGCAATTTATGGAAACACATTTAATAAAATGCATACGTTATGTCCATTCTTTGGATTATAATTCCAGGTGTACTTTTTAAGTTTAGGGAACATCAAATTTCTTAAATAATTACCATAGATTGAATAATCTCAAATATACATTGAAAAGGTAATTCCCGTGTTCCTTTTGTCATTACCGAGGTTTAGATTATTCCCATGGTAATGACTGCACGGTAATGATGGAAACGTGAGTATTCTTGGATTTAAATGTGAAAATCTTCAAAAATTTTTATAAAACATATTAGAATCTAATAAGGACTTAAAAAATGAACAAACCAATACAACGATTTTGGAAATTATAATATAAATAACGGAAAAATATACTTACCACGGGAATGACAAAATTTCAGGAACATGCGCAAAAAACACTAAACATTTCAAAAGCTCTCAAACAACTGACTACATTTTTTACTTCTATCAATACACTTTAAAACTAACGGGAATTGTGGTTACATTGACAGTTAACACCTAACCAAAAAACCGGTTTAAAGCATTGTTTTTTAATAAACAAATTGGCCCACGGGGAATGACGAAAAAAATTAGCCACGGACTAAAATGTCTCAAAATCATAAGTTTTAAAATAAAATTATATTTATGAAATTAAAATTGAGTTGGTTTATTCTTCTCGAATAACTTGACGTACTTCATTTATAATATATATTTTGAGATACTAATGAAAATCTGTGTTTTTTGAACACAAAACGTTTGGACGCACACCATGGTAATGACGATTTGCACCGTGCCACCAAATTTTTTCATAAAAATATCTAAAATATTTTATTCTCGTTGAAGTACATTTTGTTTTATTTAATCCTGTTCTCAGAATTTTAATTTTGTAATATTTTTAATACAAAATGCGTCGGGCCACAGAATGTAGTCATTTCGTGATATCGACCCATATACAAAATGTATGCATGTGTTTAGAAAATATTTTTTCATAAAAACAAAAAAGGTGTTCAGTGATCTTTATTTTAAACCATTTTCCGCCGACTGGTGACTAAAATTACAATGTTTTTTTTATCTTCATCATCGATCAACAGGAATGTAGCGAAAAATGGGTTAAATTTTTGATTACCAACACGTTTTTTTCTGTTTTATGTATGTGTTAATTATTTCTTTCTTCTTATATCTTCTCATATCAATCTTTTAACAGAATTAACAGAAACAATTAGAAGTGTTAAAAATTAAAAAAAAAAAAAAAAAACTAATGGCATAATGGAGTATTTTATATGTTGAGAGAAATTCTGGAAAAGGACTGAGAAATTAGATATTCATCTACGATAAGTGAAAGAATTTTTTCCAAGTCAAGTTTTGGCAAAAAAAACTTTTCTAAAAGATTATTTTAAAAGATCTCCTATAACTAATGAAATTATGTCAGTTTATTTTTTTATAAATACATATTTGGGGGATATACAAGATAGTCATAAAGTCTTATGTCTTTAAATAATTACAAGAAATGTATATCGTTGGCTTAATATGCAAACCGGCTAAATCCACTTTTTATGTAAATTGAGATTTTGATGCCGTTTGGTAGAGAAAGGTACGCCTAGTCGACCAGCATGTGGTTTTTATTTTATTTAAGTCTTGAAGAGTGTCAAACTAACTTTATTTTTAATTTTCTATCAAGCTGTAAATAGGAAAATTAAGAAGTTTTTCGTCTCTCCTGTTAAATGTGCTGAAAGTCACTTAGCAGGATATTAAGCCGACGATATGACTGTTGTGGGCTACCGCTTATAATTTAGATTTCTACTGTACAGTTATGAAGAACCAATGAACACAGCATTAAAATTTTTATTTTGTTTGAAACACAACAATATTTATTTTAAATATGATTTAGCCAAATAGTATGTAAGATTTGGACGAAATTTTAAAAATGAAAGATGGCCCGAAAAAATGGGCTATTTTTCATACAATATTTTTGGGTGATTTTTCATTATGAAATTTAAAAAAAAAACGAAAAATCACCCAATAATAACGAAAAATACCCCAAAAATTTTGGGTCACTTTTCATATGAATTCAGGCCCAATTTTACCTGGAATTTTTTTGGGCGGTTATGACTTGATAGCACACCTTGTGTATTAATTGAAAAATGCATATTTACTATTTATGAATTGTTTTTTTTTTGTTTGCTCGTTTTAGTTTAAGAATTGTTATGTTTGGTATGTTATTGTTTTTTTTACTAATAAACTCCAAATAATAAACAATTAATGCGTTTTTATATATTGAAATTACTTAATTTATAAAAAAACATTATTAATCGGTTAACCGATCAAGAACAAAATTAACCGATTATTAATCGATTAAACCAAAACCTCGGTTAATTAATCGAGCGATTAACCGATTAAAGCAAAAGGCCGATTAAATGAATACCCTACAATTTAGCATACACATTTTTTTGTCTTGTCGTCGAAAAAAAATTGAGTTATAGAGTTTGCTATCAAAATGTGGTTATCTGTTTTCACAAAAATAACAGTGAAAGAATATAATTATTAATATTTAAATTGACATTAATATGATTTTTGTTTGAAAAACAAAGTATTCTTTACTTTTACGAATATAGACGATTTGGCAAGTTTGCTTGAACCCGAGCTGCAGTGGAAAATAGTCTCTCTGATGCGACAGAAGTAATTTATGTTTATTTTTTATCCATGAGCTTTAACCGAAGCAAATAAAAAATCACACTTATTTGAAAACTTAAAAATTTAGCAGAACTAGCAGAGTCACAGACAGCAACGGAGGAATAAAGACTCATCCTCCTCGGATTCTCATAAATATTTTTCACAAATGCTCCAAAGGCCAGTTCGTTTAGACTATTAGAAGTTGTGCCACCTGTAATTGCCCGTCTACAACTGACATGATGTGCTGTTATAACATCTTCTATCTTCTATATATATAAAACAGGATGTGTGTTTGTATGTATGTATGTAACGTATGTATGTAACGTATGGACTCCAAAACGGTTGGGCCGATTTTGATGAAATTTTCAGGGAATTTTCAGAATATTCAGGCGGGTGACACTTTGAAATCTGATTTTTGATTTTCGGTCTGCAGGCGGAAATCCAATTTTCATATTACACCACCAATGACATACATATATTTATTTTATTTGCTTATTTTTATTTCTTTTGAAAGCCGTTGTCATGTTTTTCAAAACGAGATTTCAAACTCTTAAATCGGTTATGTAGTTCCAAAGATATTTAAAACAACGTATGTTAATAACACTGCTTTACAAATTTTTAATTTGGAAAAATACCAAGAACGCCACATGCCTAGATAAGTTAATTGGGACCTTCTGAACACGAAAAACGCTGTAATTTTTTTTCTAAGTACCGTTTTTTAGATAACGGTACTTTTGTGTTTTTCGGTGTATGGTCCCACTCAAGCCCTTGTGGAGCCCAACCAAAAACCAAAAATAAATGGCATATCGTTGGAAAGGTAATAATGTTCCACAAAATCCTTAATAAAAACATTATTTTTCATCCGATTTTTTTCAAATCACGCTTAATGCTAGAAACACAACTGGGACGAACTTCGCATAGTACTACGAATTCGTCGGCAAGAATTCGTTGCGTAAATTCGTGAAATAAGACACAATAAGTGCGTGAACCTAACATTTTTTTTAATTTTTAAAAAATTATTAATCGGGTATGTCCTAAAATCCGTATCGACTCGAAATGGATTTCTTCAGCATTTTTGGTTTTCTGCATTTCGATTTTGCGATCTCAAATTAGTTTTTGGCTTTGTTTCAAATTTTGCAATTTTTCTCGAATTTCAGCCATGTTTGCGATTTGTTGCTGTAAGTTTTTTTAATCTTTACAGCTTTCACTATTTATAACAAAAAATAGTAGACTTTGGTATCATGCCGCTGTTAATTTCCGCTAATTTAGCAATTTTTACAGAAATTTAGACCTTCCTTATAGTTTTAGAGACTTTTAATCAATTTTATGGCTTGTTTGAAATATTAAATTTTTTTTTTGCGATTTTTCGCCATTTTTGCAAAGTTTTTTTTTGCCATTTTCCGACATTTTGTTTTTTTCACCCATTTTGCGATTTCAAATAAATTTTAGTGTTTATTAAAAGTTTGCAATTTTTCGCGAATTTTAGTCAAGTTCGCAAAAGTAGCAATTTGTCTATGTGATTCTTTACAGCTTTCACAATTTATAATAAAAAGTAGACTTTGGTATTTTGGGAATTTCCGCTAATTTTGCAACTTTTACCGAATTTTCGCCATTCCTTATAGTTTTAGGGACTTTTTTTTTATCAATCTTATGGCTTTTTTGAAATATTAAAATTTTTTGCGAATTTTTGCAAATTTTTTTTTTGTTGTTTTCCGATTTCTAATAAATTTTAGTGTTTGTTTAAAAGTTTGCAATTTGATCGCGAATTTTAGCCAAGTTCGCAATAGAAGCGAATTGTCCCTGTAATTCTTAACAGATTTCACGATTTTTAATAAATCTTGAACTTTGCTATCATGCTGCGCTGTCCCTTTCCCAATTTATTCGTCGTTCGTCTGCGTAAGAAATAGAAATAAACCTATCGCAGAGTTCGTTACACACGACGAATTTCGGTCTACGCAATGATTGTGTGTGCTTTCCTATACAACAATGTGTTCTATTTCTGGTGACGAATATTCGTTGCGAATAATTCGTCGTTCGTCCCAGTTGTGTTTCTAGCATAATTACGCTTGGCGTTCTTGGTATTTTTTGGCTGTAAGCCAGTGTAATGACCCAATATCAAAATTTTAAACTTTCGAAATCCACGAATTACAATGATTTCCAACGATTTACCATTCCAATTCAAGCGGCTCCAATGTGTCTTGCTTTGCTATTACGATCAGCAAAGCACAAGGCCAATCATTGACTATTGCTGGCTTAAACGGCCAGTTGTATGTGGCTTGCTCCCGAGTTGGCACGCCAAAAAATTTATACGTTTTACACCAAATAAAATAACAACAAATATTGTCTATCCGCTGGCCTTAAGATGAAGTAATAAATAAATTTAATTACCAATTTGCCTTAAATGAATGCGTTTCTTTTTTGATTGAGCCCATATCTACACCATATGTAAGCTATTCTGTAAAAAAAACTTTACGATAGGTATTCCATGGATTTTTATTTAATGGCCGTAAATTTCGTTAAAAGCTCAATTTATATCTTGTGGTAATACAACACTAATGTTTGCTTAGGGCCAGCAACGCGGACCGGGTCAGCTAGTGATGTTATAAAAGCGGTGTTAAAACATTTGCATTAACAACCGTGTTTTAACATGAGAAAGCCTCTAACATGATGTGTCTATAATTAACCCTAACATCATATTAGTGTTAATGTTAAGCATTTCATGTCAGTTGTAGACTGCATGTAAGGGTTACCGTATTTTCAACAATTTCGGAATGCAGACACATGTTAAGTAGCTTAATAAAAATTGGTTTGATTATTTTCTAAATCCTCAAATCTATTATTTATAACTAATGCTAAGCCGCTTAATTTAGGGACTATTCTTCAACTCCGTTAATTCATATGTTATATGAACCAATTTAATTATTCTGTTTTGATGTTATGCTCTGCTGTTTAATGTGTTATTTCTCTTAGTTGCTATACAATAAATAAGTAAAGGTATACTACACAACAGAGAACGGCTTTGTGCGATTGCAAAAAAATCGCAGTAAATGAACACCAACAAATACACTCGCTTGCGGTCATACAATCAAACTTGCGCAACCGCAAACATTCGCTGCTGGTTTGCAGTCATTCAAATAATGCACATCGTGCTTTGTTATTTATTCCATCGTTTAGCTTCGTTTGTCAATTAAGATGTTTGTGTATTTGGTCCAACAATGATTGTTTTGGCAAAGAAAAAAAAAAAATATAAACAAAAAAGCCAGAAATCAAGCAATTATTACTCATGTAGGCATTCAGCAGTTACTATGTAGTACAAGAAAAAAAATTTAAATGAAATTAACGCACATATGTAGGTACAAACAAATTCCATAGAAACAGAAGACTTTTTTTTATCATTTCTTAAAAAGTACAGTAGTTCTGTATGTACAATGTATTCTTGTTATTGTTGTTAATTTTAACAAAGCGTCTCATCGAGTGGTTTATTGTTGTTAATGTTAACAAAGCGTCTCATCGAGTGGACAATGACTACTTGAATGCAAAAGTATAAGAATGTGTGCCTTTTGAATTTACAAAAGTGTGTTATATTGCGTGCGCAACAAAAAATGCAATAAAGCACTTTCAATAAAAAACGCACACATGCAAAAATCAAATTTGTACGAAACGATGTAAAAATTACCAACTTTGAACTTTGTTTTGCAGGCAAAGAGTGAATGTAAATTTGAGCGTATGAATAAATCAACAAAAATAGTGATTTTGCAGTTCTCTGCTACACAATCATAAAATTCACAATCAAAATTTATTCCCATTATCTAAAGTTTCAAAAAATATCTTATAGGCCCTGCTACTTTGGTGCTATTCAGCGGCCGGTGAATTATTAAATAACAGAACAAACTGCCTTAAACCACAGATGGTGGCCATGCTTTAGTTTTTACAAAAAAAATTAATTTCTTTTTGGCTTATGTATTTCTTAAACATTATTTTTTTGCTAACTACCATTTTTGTTTCATAAGGAAATCTAAAATGAATAAAATGTTTGTTTAACCTTTTAGTTTAGATTATATTCTTTATTTTTCTTTTTGTTTTTTTTTTTTTAAAGTTATTCTTTTAAATCTGGGAATTTATTTCTCATGGTGAGTTACATTTTATTATATAAATTTTTCATATTATTCGAATGTGTATTCTATGTCAAATACAATCCTCAAAAGCTTTTATACTTTAATAGTCTCATTCCTTTAATATTTCACAGGAATATTTTCTATGCACTATCAGAATTTTTGTTTGTATATTTCTGTTACGAAGCTTACCTTAGCTATCCTTTGGTTAGCAATGAAGTAAATTGTAAAGAAAATTTATACAACTATTAGATACCAGCAGAATGTAATGCATTTTCTGGCCCGCTACGGCCTTCGTCAGCATTCTTTGTATCTTATAACTGGATAGTGCCTATTGTAAATTTTATGTATTTAACTTAATTATTTTAACAAATAGAATCTGGGAATTTATTTCTCATGGTGAGTTACATTTTATTATATAAATTTTTCATATTATTCGAATGTGTATTCTATGTCAAATACAATCCTCAAAAGCTTTTATACTTTAATAGTCTCATTCCTTTAATATTTCACAGGAATATTTTCTATGCACTATCAGAATTTTTGTTTGTATATTTCTGTTACGAAGCTTACCTTAGCTATCCTTTGGTTAGCAATGAAGTAAATTGTAAAGAAAATTTATACAACTATTAGATACCAGCAGAATGTAATGCATTTTCTGGCCCGCTACGGCCTTCGTCAGCATTCTTTGTATCTTATAACTGGATAGTGCCTATTGTAAATTTTATGTATTTAACTTAATTATTTTAACAAATAGAATCTGGGAATTTATTTCTCATGGTGAGTTACATTTTATTATATAAATTTTTCATATTATTCGAATGTGTATTCTATGTCAAATACAATCCTCAAAAGCTTTTATACTTTAATAGTCTCATTCCTTTAATATTTCACAGGAATATTTTCTATGCACTATCAGAATTTTTGTTTGTATATTTCTGTTACGAAGCTTACCTTAGCTATCCTTTGGTTAGCAATGAAGTAAATTGTAAAGAAAATTTATACAACTATTAGATACCAGCAGAATGTAATGCATTTTCTGGCCCGCTACGGCCTTCGTCAGCATTCTTTGTATCTTATAACTGGATAGTGCCTATTGTAAATTTTATGTATTTAACTTAATTATTTTAACAAATAGAATCTGGGAATTTATTTCTCATGGTGAGTTACATTTTATTATATAAATTTTTCATATTATTCGAATGTGTATTCTATGTCAAATACAATCCTCAAAAGCTTTTATACTTTAATAGTCTCATTCCTTTAATATTTCACAGGAATATTTTCTATGCACTATCAGAATTTTTGTTTGTATATTTCTGTTACGAAGCTTACCTTAGCTATCCTTTGGTTAGCAATGAAGTAAATTGTAAAGAAAATTTATACAACTATTAGATACCAGCAGAATGTAATGCATTTTCTGGCCCGCTACGGCCTTCGTCAGCATTCTTTGTATCTTATAACTGGATAGTGCCTATTGTAAATTTTATGTATTTAACTTAATTATTTTAACAAATAGAATCTGGGAATTTATTTCTCATGGTGAGTTACATTTTATTATATAAATTTTTCATATTATTCGAATGTGTATTCTATGTCAAATACAATCCTCAAAAGCTTTTATACTTTAATAGTCTCATTCCTTTAATATTTCACAGGAATATTTTCTATGCACTATCAGAATTTTTGTTTGTATATTTCTGTTACGAAGCTTACCTTAGCTATCCTTTGGTTAGCAATGAAGAAAATTGTAAAGAAAATTTATACAACTATTAGATACCAGCAGAATGTAATGCATTTTCTGGCCCGCTACGGCCTTCGTCAGCATTCTTTGTATCTTATAACTGGATAGTGCCTATTGTAAATTTTATGTATTTAACTTAATTATTTTAACAAATAGAATCTGGGAATTTATTTCTCATGGTGAGTTACATTTTATTATATAAATTTTTCATATTATTCGAATGTGTATTCTATGTCAAATACAATCCTCAAAAGCTTTTATACTTTAATAGTCTCATTCCTTTAATATTTCACAGGAATATTTTCTATGCACTATCAGAATTTTTGTTTGTATATTTCTGTTACGAAGCTTACCTTAGCTATCCTTTGGTTAGCAATGAAGTAAATTGTAAAGAAAATTTATACAACTATTAGATACCAGCAGAATGTAATGCATTTTCTGGCCCGCTACGGCCTTCGTCAGCATTCTTTGTATCTTATAACTGGATAGTGCCTATTGTAAATTTTATGTATTTAACTTAATTATTTTAACAAATAGAATCTGGGAATTTATTTCTCATGGTGAGTTACATTTTATTATATAAATTTTTCATATTATTCGAATGTGTATTCTATGTCAAATACAATCCTCAAAAGCTTTTATACTTTAATAGTCTCATTCCTTTAATATTTCACAGGAATATTTTCTATGCACTATCAGAATTTTTGTTTGTATATTTCTGTTACGAAGCTTACCTTAGCTATCCTTTGGTTAGCAATGAAGTAAATTGTAAAGAAAATTTATACAACTATTAGATACCAGCAGAATGTAATGCATTTTCTGGCCCGCTACGGCCTTCGTCAGCATTCTTTGTATCTTATAACTGGATAGTGCCTATTGTAAATTTTATGTATTTAACTTAATTATTTTAACAAATAGAATCTGGGAATTTATTTCTCATGGTGAGTTACATTTTATTATATAAATTTTTCATATTATTCGAATGTGTATTCTATGTCAAATACAATCCTCAAAAGCTTTTATACTTTAATAGTCTCATTCCTTTAATATTTCACAGGAATATTTTCTATGCACTATCAGAATTTTTGTTTGTATATTTCTGTTACGAAGCTTACCTTAGCTATCCTTTGGTTAGCAATGAAGTAAATTGTAAAGAAAATTTATACAACTATTAGATACCAGCAGAATGTAATGCATTTTCTGGCCCGCTACGGCCTTCGTCAGCATTCTTTGTATCTTATAACTGGATAGTGCCTATTGTAAATTTTATGTATTTAACTTAATTATTTTAACAAATAGAATCTGGGAATTTATTTCTCATGGAGAGTTACATTTTATTATATAAATTTTTCATATTATTCGAATGTGTATTCTATGTCAAATACAATCCTCAAAAGCTTTTATACTTTAATAGTCTCATTCCTTTAATATTTCACAGGAATATTTTCTATGCACTATCAGAATTTTTGTTTGTATATTTCTGTTACGAAGCTTACCTTAGCTATCCTTTGGTTAGCAATGAAGTAAATTGTAAAGAAAATTTATACAACTATTAGATACCAGCAGAATGTAATGCATTTTCTGGCCCGCTACGGCCTTCGTCAGCATTCTTTGTATCTTATAACTGGATAGTGCCTATTGTAAATTTTATGTATTTAACTTAATTATTTTAACAAATAGAATCTGGGAATTTATTTCTCATGGTGAGTTACATTTTATTATATAAATTTTTCATATTATTCGAATGTGTATTCTATGTCAAATACAATCCTCAAAAGCTTTTATACTTTAATAGTCTCATTCCTTTAATATTTCACAGGAATATTTTCTATGCACTATCAGAATTTTTGTTTGTATATTTCTGTTACGAAGCTTACCTTAGCTATCCTTTGGTTAGCAATGAAGTAAATTGTAAAGAAAATTTATACAACTATTAGATACCAGCAGAATGTAATGCATTTTCTGGCCCGCTACGGCCTTCGTCAGCATTCTTTGTATCTTATAACTGGATAGTGCCTATTGTAAATTTTATGTATTTAACTTAATTATTTTAACAAATAGAATCTGGGAATTTATTTCTCATGGTGAGTTACATTTTATTATATAAATTTTTCATATTATTCGAATGTGTATTCTATGTCAAATACAATCCTCAAAAGCTTTTATACTTTAATAGTCTCATTCCTTTAATATTTCACAGGAATATTTTCTATGCACTATCAGAATTTTTGTTTGTATATTTCTGTTACGAAGCTTACCTTAGCTATCCTTTGGTTAGCAATGAAGTAAATTGTAAAGAAAATTTATACAACTATTAGATACCAGCAGAATGTAATGCATTTTCTGGCCCGCTACGGCCTTCGTCAGCATTCTTTGTATCTTATAACTGGATAGTGCCTATTGTAAATTTTATGTATTTAACTTAATTATTTTAACAAATAGAATCTGGGAATTTATTTCTCATGGTGAGTTACATTTTATTATATAAATTTTTCATATTATTCGAATGTGTATTCTATGTCAAATACAATCCTCAAAAGCTTTTATACTTTAATAGTCTCATTCCTTTAATATTTCACAGGAATATTTTCTATGCACTATCAGAATTTTTGTTTGTATATTTCTGTTACGAAGCTTACCTTAGCTATCCTTTGGTTAGCAATGAAGTAAATTGTAAAGAAAATTTATACAACTATTAGATACCAGCAGAATGTAATGCATTTTCTGGCCCGCTACGGCCTTCGTCAGCATTCTTTGTATCTTATAACTGGATAGTGCCTATTGTAAATTTTATGTATTTAACTTAATTATTTTAACAAATAGAATCTGGGAATTTATTTCTCATGGTGAGTTACATTTTATTATATAAATTTTTCATATTATTCGAATGTGTATTCTATGTCAAATACAATCCTCAAAAGCTTTTATACTTTAATAGTCTCATTCCTTTAATATTTCACAGGAATATTTTCTATGCACTATCAGAATTTTTGTTTGTATATTTCTGTTACGAAGCTTACCTTAGCTATCCTTTGGTTAGCAATGAAGTAAATTGTAAAGAAAATTTATACAACTATTAGATACCAGCAGAATGTAATGCATTTTCTGGCCCGCTACGGCCTTCGTCAGCATTCTTTGTATCTTATAACTGGATAGTGCCTATTGTAAATTTTATGTATTTAACTTAATTATTTTAACAAATAGAATCTGGGAATTTATTTCTCATGGTGAGTTACATTTTATTATATAAATTTTTCATATTATTCGAATGTGTATTCTATGTCAAATACAATCCTCAAAAGCTTTTATACTTTAATAGTCTCATTCCTTTAATATTTCACAGGAATATTTTCTATGCACTATCAGAATTTTTGTTTGTATATTTCTGTTACGAAGCTTACCTTAGCTATCCTTTGGTTAGCAATGAAGTAAATTGTAAAGAAAATTTATACAACTATTAGATACCAGCAGAATGTAATGCATTTTCTGGCCCGCTACGGCCTTCGTCAGCATTCTTTGTATCTTATAACTGGATAGTGCCTATTGTAAATTTTATGTATTTAACTTAATTATTTTAACAAATAGAATCTGGGAATTTATTTCTCATGGTGAGTTACATTTTATTATATAAATTTTTCATATTATTCGAATGTGTATTCTATGTCAAATACAATCCTCAAAAGCTTTTATACTTTAATAGTCTCATTCCTTTAATATTTCACAGGAATATTTTCTATGCACTATCAGAATTTTTGTTTGTATATTTCTGTTACGAAGCTTACCTTAGCTATCCTTTGGTTAGCAATGAAGTAAATTGTAAAGAAAATTTATACAACTATTAGATACCAGCAGAATGTAATGCATTTTCTGGCCCGCTACGGCCTTCGTCAGCATTCTTTGTATCTTATAACTGGATAGTGCCTATTGTAAATTTTATGTATTTAACTTAATTATTTTAACAAATAGAATCTGGGAATTTATTTCTCATGGTGAGTTACATTTTATTATATAAATTTTTCATATTATTCGAATGTGTATTCTATGTCAAATACAATCCTCAAAAGCTTTTATACTTTAATAGTCTCATTCCTTTAATATTTCACAGGAATATTTTCTATGCACTATCAGAATTTTTGTTTGTATATTTCTGTTACGAAGCTTACCTTAGCTATCCTTTGGTTAGCAATGAAGTAAATTGTAAAGAAAATTTATACAACTATTAGATACCAGCAGAATGTAATGCATTTTCTGGCCCGCTACGGCCTTCGTCAGCATTCTTTGTATCTTATAACTGGATAGTGCCTATTGTAAATTTTATGTATTTAACTTAATTATTTTAACAAATAGAATCTGGGAATTTATTTCTCATGGTGAGTTACATTTTATTATATAAATTTTTCATATTATTCGAATGTGTATTCTATGTCAAATACAATCCTCAAAAGCTTTTATACTTTAATAGTCTCATTCCTTTAATATTTCACAGGAATATTTTCTATGCACTATCAGAATTTTTGTTTGTATATTTCTGTTACGAAGCTTACCTTAGCTATCCTTTGGTTAGCAATGAAGTAAATTGTAAAGAAAATTTATACAACTATTAGATACCAGCAGAATGTAATGCATTTTCTGGCCCGCTACGGCCTTCGTCAGCATTCTTTGTATCTTATAACTGGATAGTGCCTATTGTAAATTTTATGTATTTAACTTAATTATTTTAACAAATAGAATCTGGGAATTTATTTCTCATGGTGAGTTACATTTTATTATATAAATGTAACTCACCATGAGAAATAAATTCCCAGATTCTATTTGTTAAAATAATTAAGTTAAATACATAAAATTTACAATAGGCACTATCCAGTTATAAGATACAAAGAATGCTGACGAAGGCCGTAGCGGGCCAGAAAATGCATTACATTCTGCTGGTATCTAATAGTTGTATAAATTTTCTTTACAATTTACTTCATTGCTAACCAAAGGATAGCTAAGGTAAGCTTCGTAACAGAAATATACAAACAAAAATTCTGATAGTGCATAGAAAATATTCCTGTGAAATATTAAAGGAATGAGACTATTAAAGTATAAAAGCTTTTGAGGATTGTATTTGACATAGAATACACATTCGAATAATATGAAAAATTTATATAATAAAATGTAACTCACCATGAGAAATAAATTCCCAGATTCTATTTGTTAAAATAATTAAGTTAAATACATAAAATTTACAATAGGCACTATCCAGTTATAAGATACAAAGAATGCTGACGAAGGCCGTAGCGGGCCAGAAAATGCATTACATTCTGCTGGTATCTAATAGTTGTATAAATTTTCTTTACAATTTACTTCATTGCTAACCAAAGGATAGCTAAGGTAAGCTTCGTAACAGAAATATACAAACAAAAATTCTGATAGTGCATAGAAAATATTCCTGTGAAATATTAAAGGAATGAGACTATTAAAGTATAAAAGCTTTTGAGGATTGTATTTGACATAGAATACACATTCGAATAATATGAAAAATTTATATAATAAAATGTAACTCACCATGAGAAATAAATTCCCAGATTCTATTTGTTAAAATAATTAAGTTAAATACATAAAATTTACAATAGGCACTATCCAGTTATAAGATACAAAGAATGCTGACGAAGGCCGTAGCGGGCCAGAAAATGCATTACATTCTGCTGGTATCTAATAGTTGTATAAATTTTCTTTACAATTTACTTCATTGCTAACCAAAGGATAGCTAAGGTAAGCTTCGTAACAGAAATATACAAACAAAAATTCTGATAGTGCATAGAAAATATTCCTGTGAAATATTAAAGGAATGAGACTATTAAAGTATAAAAGCTTTTGAGGATTGTATTTGACATAGAATACACATTCGAATAATATGAAAAATTTATATAATAAAATGTAACTCACCATGAGAAATAAATTCCCAGATTCTATTTGTTAAAATAATTAAGTTAAATACATAAAATTTACAATAGGCACTATCCAGTTATAAGATACAAAGAATGCTGACGAAGGCCGTAGCGGGCCAGAAAATGCATTACATTCTGCTGGTATCTAATAGTTGTATAAATTTTCTTTACAATTTACTTCATTGCTAACCAAAGGATAGCTAAGGTAAGCTTCGTAACAGAAATATACAAACAAAAATTCTGATAGTGCATAGAAAATATTCCTGTGAAATATTAAAGGAATGAGACTATTAAAGTATAAAAGCTTTTGAGGATTGTATTTGACATAGAATACACATTCGAATAATATGAAAAATTTATATAATAAAATGTAACTCACCATGAGAAATAAATTCCCAGATTCTATTTGTTAAAATAATTAAGTTAAATACATAAAATTTACAATAGGCACTATCCAGTTATAAGATACAAAGAATGCTGACGAAGGCCGTAGCGGGCCAGAAAATGCATTACATTCTGCTGGTATCTAATAGTTGTATAAATTTTCTTTACAATTTACTTCATTGCTAACCAAAGGATAGCTAAGGTAAGCTTCGTAACAGAAATATACAAACAAAAATTCTGATAGTGCATAGAAAATATTCCTGTGAAATATTAAAGGAATGAGACTATTAAAGTATAAAAGCTTTTGAGGATTGTATTTGACATAGAATACACATTCGAATAATATGAAAAATTTATATAATAAAATGTAACTCACCATGAGAAATAAATTCCCAGATTCTATTTGTTAAAATAATTAAGTTAAATACATAAAATTTACAATAGGCACTATCCAGTTATAAGATACAAAGAATGCTGACGAAGGCCGTAGCGGGCCAGAAAATGCATTACATTCTGCTGGTATCTAATAGTTGTATAAATTTTCTTTACAATTTACTTCATTGCTAACCAAAGGATAGCTAAGGTAAGCTTCGTAACAGAAATATACAAACAAAAATTCTGATAGTGCATAGAAAATATTCCTGTGAAATATTAAAGGAATGAGACTATTAAAGTATAAAAGCTTTTGAGGATTGTATTTGACATAGAATACACATTCGAATAATATGAAAAATTTATATAATAAAATGTAACTCACCATGAGAAATAAATTCCCAGATTCTATTTGTTAAAATAATTAAGTTAAATACATAAAATTTACAATAGGCACTATCCAGTTATAAGATACAAAGAATGCTGACGAAGGCCGTAGCGGGCCAGAAAATGCATTACATTCTGCTGGTATCTAATAGTTGTATAAATTTTCTTTACAATTTACTTCATTGCTAACCAAAGGATAGCTAAGGTAAGCTTCGTAACAGAAATATACAAACAAAAATTCTGATAGTGCATAGAAAATATTCCTGTGAAATATTAAAGGAATGAGACTATTAAAGTATAAAAGCTTTTGAGGATTGTATTTGACATAGAATACACATTCGAATAATATGAAAAATTTATATAATAAAATGTAACTCACCATGAGAAATAAATTCCCAGATTCTATTTGTTAAAATAATTAAGTTAAATACATAAAATTTACAATAGGCACTATCCAGTTATAAGATACAAAGAATGCTGACGAAGGCCGTAGCGGGCCAGAAAATGCATTACATTCTGCTGGTATCTAATAGTTGTATAAATTTTCTTTACAATTTACTTCATTGCTAACCAAAGGATAGCTAAGGTAAGCTTCGTAACAGAAATATACAAACAAAAATTCTGATAGTGCATAGAAAATATTCCTGTGAAATATTAAAGGAATGAGACTATTAAAGTATAAAAGCTTTTGAGGATTGTATTTGACATAGAATACACATTCGAATAATATGAAAAATTTATATAATAAAATGTAACTCACCATGAGAAATAAATTCCCAGATTCTATTTGTTAAAATAATTAAGTTAAATACATAAAATTTACAATAGGCACTATCTAGTTATAAGATACAAAGAATGCTGACGAAGGCCGTAGCGGGCCAGAAAATGCATTACATTCTGCTGGTATCTAATAGTTGTATAAATTTTCTTTACAATTTACTTCATTGCTAACCAAAGGATAGCTAAGGTAAGCTTCGTAACAGAAATATACAAACAAAAATTCTGATAGTGCATAGAAAATATTCCTGTGAAATATTAAAGGAATGAGACTATTAAAGTATAAAAGCTTTTGAGGATTGTATTTGACATAGAATACACATTCGAATAATATGAAAAATTTATATAATAAAATGTAACTCACCATGAGAAATAAATTCCCAGATTCTATTTGTTAAAATAATTAAGTTAAATACATAAAATTTACAATAGGCACTATCCAGTTATAAGATACAAAGAATGCTGACGAAGGCCGTAGCGGGCCAGAAAATGCATTACATTCTGCTGGTATCTAATAGTTGTATAAATTTTCTTTACAATTTACTTCATTGCTAACCAAAGGATAGCTAAGGTAAGCTTCGTAACAGAAATATACAAACAAAAATTCTGATAGTGCATAGAAAATATTCCTGTGAAATATTAAAGGAATGAGACTATTAAAGTATAAAAGCTTTTGAGGATTGTATTTGACATAGAATACACATTCGAATAATATGAAAAATTTATATAATAAAATGTAACTCACCATGAGAAATAAATTCCCAGATTCTATTTGTTAAAATAATTAAGTTAAATACATAAAATTTACAATAGGCACTATCCAGTTATAAGATACAAAGAATGCTGACGAAGGCCGTAGCGGGCCAGAAAATGCATTACATTCTGCTGGTATCTAATAGTTGTATAAATTTTCTTTACAATTTACTTCATTGCTAACCAAAGGATAGCTAAGGTAAGCTTCGTAACAGAAATATACAAACAAAAATTCTGATAGTGCATAGAAAATATTCCTGTGAAATATTAAAGGAATGAGACTATTAAAGTATAAAAGCTTTTGAGGATTGTATTTGACATAGAATACACATTCGAATAATATGAAAAATTTATATAATAAAATGTAACTCACCATGAGAAATAAATTCCCAGATTCTATTTGTTAAAATAATTAAGTTAAATACATAAAATTTACAATAGGCACTATCCAGTTATAAGATACAAAGAATGCTGACGAAGGCCGTAGCGGGCCAGAAAATGCATTACATTCTGCTGGTATCTAATAGTTGTATAAATTTTCTTTACAATTTACTTCATTGCTAACCAAAGGATAGCTAAGGTAAGCTTCGTAACAGAAATATACAAACAAAAATTCTGATAGTGCATAGAAAATATTCCTGTGAAATATTAAAGGAATGAGACTATTAAAGTATAAAAGCTTTTGAGGATTGTATTTGACATAGAATACACATTCGAATAATATGAAAAAGTTATTCTTTTAAAATAATCTTACATATTATGAATCAAGTTCTTAATCGGGATTAGTTTCGTTGTTTTATTTAGTTATTAAAATTAATTTCAGTTGTTAGAAAAATGTTATACTTAGAAAAGAAAAAAAAAATATTTTTTAGCTGACAAAAGCGCAATTTTTAAAAAACTTTCATCTAAAATAACGTGCGTACATACATAAGTCTTATTTAAGGCCATTTTAGACTATAATACTTTGTGTTAAGACATGTCAAAAACTTACAAATCATTCATAATGTATAATAGTGTAAAACCATTTTGTAATGAAATGTCAAAAAATACGTAAAGAAATTTGGCAGTCGTATGGTTCTCTCTATTTTTTGAAATTTTTCTAAACGATTAGATTTTTCATTTTATCAGAATTGTGTTTTTACAAAAGCACAAGAAGAAAATCAGGGATGGAAAATTAAAATTTTGTGCACAAATATTCACTATTATTTTTTCTAATAAAAAATTGCAAAACGATAAAAAAAATATAAAATTTCAAGTGAATTCTTTTAAAATTTAAATAAATCACAAATATTTGTTGTAAAAAATCGTTAAATACGGTACACAGACGAAAAAAAAAAATAAAAAAATATGATTGTATCAACTTTTCCACCCTAGAAGAAAATAAAAAAACAGCTGTTGAATAATTTGCCGGCCACATCAAAATAAAAATTATTAAATATTAAAGAAATATTAAAAATGAAGCAAAAATATATCTGAGGACCAAGGTGCAAGTTTAAATGTGCAAGTTAGTGAATAATACGCCAGCTAACAATGTTCCAATGCTTAATAAAATGTTTTTTCGTCTTTATTTTGTAATCTAAAGTGGATCTCATAAATCACAAAGATTTTACTTTTTATTTGAAGTGTGATAGTGTAGAAGCAAAATGTAATGAAAAAAAATTTCTCTTTGATTTTTTGACAATCAGACCAAAAATCATTTCATTTTGTAAGACCAAAAGTCTTAAGACTTGTGTGATAGTGTAAAACAGCCTTTAAAAACAACGAGCTGTAGCCTGATAACATATTAGTTAAAGTTGTTCTACTCAAGTACAAACATTCAGTCGAAAGTGAAATCTGAACTATCGATAGTAGAAAATCCGTTTGCGCAAACCCACCAAAAATCTGTTGTAAATTCTTTGATAATAACTAGGGATGGCATTTTTATGCACTAAAAAATCGAAAATATGCGCATATAATATGCACTAAAAAATCCAAAATATGCACTAAAAAAATAAAAAAAAGCACTAAAAACTTAAAAAATGTCCACAAAAAATCGTTTTTTAATTTTACTAAAAAGAAAAATAAAAAAAAATTCAGTCAATTGTTATTCAGATATCTTTAAAAATCTTAAATAACTAATTTAAAATTTTGTATGTTTAAAAAAATAAGTACTGCTTTATTAAAAGTAAAACTTTGTCTTGTACTTGGAGAATTTCAATGCATTTTCACCAATATATCCGTAGTTGGCACAAATATCGATATCAACAAGCTCTTCTTACATTAAATCACTCAAAGTTTTTTGAATAGAACTCTGAAGCATCAAGCCAGGCCAACATCTTGGCTGCGTTGGAAGGGAAATCAAGGGATACATTTCATTAACAATTGCAATATTATCGAATTGGCTTCTTATTTCCTCTGCAATACGGTATAACCCATGTATATAAAGCAACTAACTTGTAATAGTTTTGGATAAAATATTTTGAACCTATTGGAAACCTTAACCATGTCAGGTGCTGAATCGGTTTAAAAAAGATGGATCTTTTGTCTAAATCTTGAAAATTTTGTATTTAAAGCAAAGCAGCAAAAGAATTTTTTTTATTGATTTAAAAAATTTTTTTTCGATATTTTTTTGTGTATTTTAAATTTTTTAAGAACTTTTTTTATTATATGGAAATTAAAAAAAAATCACTTAAAAATGTCAAAATATGCAAAAATATGTAATTTAAATCTAAATATGCAAAAATAAGCATTTTCACTAAAATATGCAACAATATGCAAAAACAAATCGATGCCATTTTAACGCAAATTTAATGATTCGGAAAGATAATTGGTCGACATCGTTTTTAGACTATCGACAAAAAACATGCATTTGCATGGAAATCGCATCCCTGATAATAACAATTATTATTTTGTTAATTTCTAACGTATGGAGGGATAACAGCAATGAGCTAAGAGGTGTTCGCCGAAATAACCACATATATCCCGTTTTTAAACATATGATCCAACATTAAACCTGTAGTATATAGTAGTATACATACTACAAGTCTGCCATTATAACCGTGGTTAACCATATGTTTGTCAGGGGTATTTATTTATTTGTGTCTTTCCTATGCAACAAGATTAAATCTTATTATTACAGCATAGAAATTTTAATTAGAATAAACATGTTGATTATAAATTATTCTAGAGAGTTTACATATAAATACTTATAAATTAATTAGTTTAAAGATAAAAAGAATATTATTCAAAAGTGATGTGAAATTGAAGAATTAAATTGCAGAATCTTTGTCTAAATAAACGAAAAATATGATAAATAACAATATAAAAGTTAAGTTGTAGAATACAATTTTAAAATTTCTTTTTTAAACTTGAATGCGTTACTATTTTGCTGAATGTTGTGAGGTAATGAGTTCCAAAGTCTGATAGTTCCGGTGAAAAAATGCCAGGAAGAGACAAGAGTTCGGTATCTCAAAGGAATTATGTTATTACCCCTATTTGATCTTGTGAATGAAATTCGTTCATAAAGGTAGGCGGGTACTTTATCATATATAATTTTATGTATACAAATGAGGCTTCTAATTTTGAGAACATTTTCAAAAGTAACACCGTAAAGTTTAGTTTTATGCGAAGAGATACTGTCATACTTTTTCAGACCATAAACATATCTACTAATATTATTGTTTACCTTATTAATTTTTTCCATGCTGGTCGAGTCGCAATTGGCAAATATTTCACAGCCATAAAGTAAACAAGGCATTAGATAAGCCTTCGCAATAAGAATTCTTGTTTTTAGTGGTGTAAAATAATGTGTTGACCATAATGTTTGTAGCATGCCATACATCCTGCCGACAATTTACATGATTAAACCATGAAAGAGTGTCATTAATAATTATGCCAAGATTTTTTACCGAAGTAACAATTTCAATCTTCTTGTTGTTTAGAAGAACATTAAAATCTCGATTTAGATTGAGGGTTCTTTTATGGATTACCATGCATTTAGATTTACCAGGATTAAGGCTTAGCCCATTTCCCGAAGCCCAATGATGAATTCGATTTAAATCATCATTAATTTTCACTATCGATTCATCAATTGACTGCACAGTGCTATTTAAGTAGACCTGTACATCATCAGCATACATATGTATGTGTTTTGCAGTGCCTTAACTGTAAAGGGAGATCATTAACGTACAAAGCGAATAGAAGAGGTCCCAATATTGATCCCTGAGGAACACCTCTCGTTACAGATATAGAATTAGTCGAGTTCCTATTCATGCATACAGATTGGGTGCGATTTGCAAGGTATGAAAACATTAATTTACATGAGGTACTTGAAAAATTATACATATTCTTAAGTTTGAAACATAATATATTGTGGTCCACTGTATCGAATGTTAAATTAAATAAATTATACCTATATACATATATTCTGAACCCATATGATAAGCGGATTTGATTAAACGATATCTGTTGGTCCGTCCTTCAGTCGATCTGCTAATGTGTATGAGTAGAAAAATTTAACTTGAGCATATACCGCGTTGGCCTAATCTCAAGGTGGTCTTTACCACTGTGAGAGGCACCATCACACATTATTAGCAATTTGAGTGTATAATCCGGTCAGATTACACACTCACCCCTTGTTTAGGAGTTGAAACTATCTAACCTTCTTTGCTTTTGGAAATGCCAGCATTAGCTGTTGAACTCTCCTACAAGTGGTGAAAAATCTGCCCTTTAGTGGTATTTTTAGGGTATGATTTCCCGCGACTTTGGGTTTAAACCACAGCCACCACGTGATTCCCTAAAGTATTCCATCATAGAATAAAGTATTTTCTCTAATGTAAGAGCATAATCTTGTCAAAAGCACATTTTTATGAGACTAGTCCATCTTGCTTTTACTCGTCACCGTCTTCATCACTTCACCAGCGTGTTTTTCATTCTTCCTCCTCACACATTCTCCATTCTCTAATCAGCCACGATTGTGAAGAGTTTTTTTTTATTTAAGTTAACGTACTTATACTTAAAATAAATACATCACTTGTATTGGAGCTTCAAGCAGTAACAGATAATATATAGTACTATAAGAATTAAGAAATAACTCTTAATTGTTTGTACAAAGTTTCTAAACCTGTCGCTATCATATGCCAAGTTTCTAAGCTGAGCCCCTGAAAGTCTTCTGTTTCGGAATTCGTCTTCCACTGATCTTCGCCAGATAATTCTTGGACGACACTGTCTCTGAATTCTCGAGGATTCCATTGAAATCAAGATTGTGGAGAGTGCGTTTGTAATATGAATTCATGTGGTGTCCTCATTTCACATTTATTCATCATACAAGGACCGGGCGTGAGTCTTCCTTCATACATTTTCACTTACCATACATTCTTCATTCATCATCATGTTCCTCTTCATACTTATTCATTCCTTCTCCTTTCTCATCCTCATCCACCTTCATCCCATCATCATCACGCATTCTTGAATATCTCATATAATGCAACTTTAGTGTAAAAAATATCTCTTTGTGTGAAAAGCATTCCTTCTTCAAGAAAGGTACAACTTCCGCAAAGACAATATTCCTGAATGACAAGAAGTATACTAACAGGCGCCTCAGCCAATAGTCAGTCTGGTGCTTGCTCGCCGTGGTCTTCTGACTTTTCGGGTACCAGATGGGATCTCTGGTCTGTTGCAATCGCAAGATATCATGTTGATCTCCTGCCACCTGTCAGTTTTAGATCTTGTTCGAATCCCAGGTATTGGCTGCATGTAATATCTCTGAAGGATGAAACACCAAAAGGTGAAATATCTTTAAGATGATCCCTTAAACCCGCGGAAGGTCCCAGAAAAAAGGGAGATTAGGTTGTTATCAGGGAAACCAGAAATATGCTCCAAAAACACGTTTTATGCGCATTAAATATGCAGTAAAAACTTGAAAATATGCCCTGAAAATTGTTAAAAATATTCCCTTAAAAAAAATTCAAAAATTGCTCATTTGAAAACAAAATATTCAACAATTTAATAACAGTTCCATTTAATAAAAACAATCCCAAAAATATAATCGGTAAAGCATAAACTCCATAGTATATACAGACGAATTTTCGAGATTTTGCCCTATTTGCAAACGATGAACCGTCATCGGCTAACAAAAACAGAGTTATGTTAATTCATATAAGAGTTATTTGTGCCGAATATTATCTAGATATTAACATTCGACGGCCGCTCAATTGTTTATTAATGTTAACTTTTAAAAGGAAGTTAAAGCTATTTATATGTGGGAGCTTTGGGCAAATGTTAACCGATTCTAAAAGAATTTAATTTGCATTAAAATACTTTTGGGGCGAATTTAATATAAATACATACCGACATAAATAAATGGTTTATGAACACAAAGAGTCTAATTTGGAAAAAAGTTTTTATGGGGAATATGTGAAATTGTAGACTGATTCTCACCATATACATAGACTTCATCCTCAGTACAATTAAAAAGTGTATTAACCAAATTTGATCAAATTGCACTTTGCACAAGGTTAACATGGATAGACAACTAGCCAGACGGACGGATGGACATCGTTATATTACTTTAAAAAGTGATTCTGAGTCGATATACTAAAAGATTGGTTCTATGTATTACCCACATCGCCCAAAAACGTACATAATTCCTTTTCCTTAATTTTTTCTTAGTCTGTGTTCATACGGCTCTTGTCTTATTGACATGATTGCTACCTTATAGGCGAGAGGGACGAGGGGGAAAAAAACGAGTACACAGATGCATGTACTGTCTTTACGTTTTGCTTTTTCATTCGTTGTTTAATTTTGTTATTGTTTTCAATATCAAAAAAGCACATGTCGTCAACATGACATGAATCATTTGAACGCCAATTCATGTTCAAAGAAGAAAAAGGAAGAATCTTGTCAATAAGACATGAGCCGTATGAACTCAGACTTATGGCCATTTTCTCAATGTATCGACAAACTGTCTGTTACTGAATGTCAACATTAATTTATTGGACCGATAAGCTGTCCGTTAACGATTTTGGGTTTCTCAATATACCGACAAAAAACCAAATTTTCAGCTGGCAACGCCACTCAAAATACATGTTAAAGTTGGGAGTCAGATGATTGAATTTATCTGTACGGCAAATAAAAGGAAAATAAATAATTGACAGATGAGTGCCGGTTAGCTTTGCGATAAAATCGAAGCAAATGAGACATTGAGAAAACCAAATTTCTTTAATGTGCAGTTTTTCGTTAGGAAAAAAGATAATCGCCTAATGAGTAAATGGCCATTACAGATCTTTAACGACAACCTGCTTTGTCTCACATTTTTCGAGTAAAAACTAAATGCTGATGGTGAAATTGAAGCAACACGTTGGGTATACAGATATTTATTTAAAACAGAAAAGCCAAAATATTGCAATAACAAAAACAAAATTTTATATGCTGCGAAAGCTCTTGTAAAAAAATTAACATGTATCAAAACTGTAAAAATGCTGCAAAAAGGCTCTTTCAACCAAATAATGCAAAAAAATGCTCCAAATGGTAAAATAAGCAAAAATATACACTAACAAATCGATGCCAAAATTCATAAATAGATCTAAAACGGATAAATATATTGTTTCTGCCTTCACTGGTCACACAAGGAAAAACACGCAATTGCATATTTTTGGTTTCCCTGGTCATTATATACTTATATTACATATGTTTTAAAAGTAAACCTATGTATATCGGTCTAGACATAACTGAGATATGAGCAAAACACGAAAACTGCCTCTAACTTAACTTTATTTTCTTTTTTAACCTGACTAAGTAGAACATTAGTAGTAAAAATTAACAAAATCGGTTTTTTTTTTCTTTTTAATTTCCTACGCTAATCCCGTGAAGCCCTACGCTTGTCTGCAGGAAAGAAACCAGAGTCTCTAGCGGGAATCGAACCCGCAACCCCGGATCTGATAGACTAGCTCACTACCAGCTAGCCTCCCGGGGCACACTTTTAATGGCTTTGACATTTTAGCGCTTATACCATATAAGCTAGGACGGACTAAATTATTTATATTATATATTTCTTATATACAAGAAGCATTTTAAATATTATACTGAAAATGAGTAAAAATTTTTTATTATTTTATCTGGCATCCATACAAGTGTATTCCCGAATTTAAAGTTTTGGTACGATTTAAATACTATGGTGAAGGGTATATAAGATTTGGAAAAGCCGAATATAACACTTTCACTTGTTTCTCTTCAACGAAAGAAATTGAAATACACACGCACTTAAAAAAATATTAAATGTTTTTTAGCTAAAAAAATTTTTTGGCAACACTGTTTCCTAGGTACATATCAATACATATGGGTCTATTCTCTCAGTGTTTATGTTTGTATCTGTGTGTACTTTCGTGAATAGATGTTTTGTTTGTGTGTTGTGTAGTAAACGGTAAAATAAAAATCATTACATTAATTTATAACAATTGCGCAAAACAACGTTGTCATATTTACGTTATATACATTCATACATTAATTTGCAAAATGAAGAAAAACGTGTTAAAATTAATACCTTTGGTGTACAAAAATATTAAAAAAAAAAATTAAGAAAATAATAATAAAATGTTTTAAATTAAATAAATGTGTATAAAACGGACATCATTGCCAACATCATCTGTGCAAAAGTTTTACTTTTTTTATATTAAAGGTTTACATTTGTATATGGAAATGTTTGTGCACATGAGTGAAAGTTAGCTTAAGGATGTAAATCAGAGTGGGAAGTTATCATTATTGTTAAGTTGACACTACAAAATGTTACTTAAAGAGGAAAATCATGTCATAAATTATATACAAAACATAAGCTAAAAATACATTAATGTACATATCTACATATATAAATACTTTTACATTCCTTTACGTATTTACATACTTACATATATACGTATATGTACACTTTTACATCGTACATACATATGCGAGTACAAGAAATATTTATATTAAAACGATTGTGTGTTATAATTTTTTATTTTTTTAATGCCAGCAAATAGTTTGTAGTGGCATGAATTTATAAATAAAATCTACAAAGAGTATCTACAGTTTTGGTTATTGTACTTTTTCTTGTATTGCTTGAAACTACAAAATATATTAAATAAGAAATGGCCACAATTCTAATAAAAATTAAAGAAATTAGGTTGCTTGATCGTCCATATCACCCCTCTTTATTTATCTATCTGTTTCGCCTTGTCTAATGTACATTCCTTTCTAATATTCCCCAATAAAGCATAAAAACAATAATGCACAAGCTCAATAAAATAATAGTAGATATGAGGTCGATTCAAAAATGTTGTTCCATTAATACACAAAATCCACTAGTCCGACCAATTTTCTTATAAATAACGTGTGTCAGGAACAAATTGTATTTAGTAATCAGAATATTTTTAAAATATGAAAAAAGACTTTTCAGTTTGCCCTGTTCAAACATTAATAAACAAGAGTAGTAGTCAGTAAGTGACAGGCAAGGTTTCATTATAGGAAGCCTACCGATAACAACAAATAACAAAAAAAAATAAACCGTTAGCTGGAGACACATTGCATACAAACATTCGTGTATTTACACATACATATACGAGTACAATGTGTATTTGTTGGGTCAGCAAACAACAATAACATACCATGTTTTTAAATGGTACATACATACATATGAGGCCTAATAGAAGGCCTTATTTAGCAGTCACAAGCAGTCAGAAGCCCTTCTCGCCGCATTCCATACTTATTTATTTTTTACACAGGTTGTCATTGGGCGCAAGGCCTTTCACACTTCCTTTAAAAACAACTTCGATCCCTTCCCAAAGAAGGGAGTAAGGAAGGTCACTAAAAATAAAAAGTAAATAAAACTGAACACCTTCCTTTCTCCCTTCTCAAAGAAGGGAGTGGCGAATGTGTACTGAATATTTCAGAAGGTCTTTTAAAAAGAAGTGTATGCCTTCTAGAAGGCATACTTCTGAAGGCAGGATATTATGCGAAGCGAATCTTTTAGAAAGGAGTATAGAGGCCTTCAAAAAGGCCTGCCACTTGAGGTCCTTTCAATATTTACCGCTGGGTATGTACATACATACATACATACCCTGCAAGCAACTAACTTTAAGCTAACTTTAAGTTAACTTTTTTTAAGCTAGTTGTGTTTGATGCCTGGATTATTTTTAATGGAGCCAACTGACTATTTTAACATTGGCATGTCATAGGAAGTAGTCAATTGTCCGACTCTGCATGACTTTGCAACTAACTTAAAGTTAGCTACTTAGTAGGTAGCTTAAAGTGAGTTAAGTAGTAGTTAGTTAAAAGTTAGTAAGGTAGTAGTTAGCTTTTAGTTAACTTTATGTCAATACACCATAAGCTTAAAAAGGAAAAGATTTTATTTTTAATTATTAAAAATTATTTTATTTTAATATATTTCTTTTTATTTTGAATTCAGTTATGTTAATATTTTAAGTATCTCCACTTCAGTTTTTTATGCATTCTGCATGGACTTTTCGTTTTTTTATAAACTTACAAGTCATTTTTAATGTCCGTATCTCCCTCATTTGAGACAATTGATCGGCAGGCGTCACTGCGTCGCTAAAATTTTGCATATACAAAACAATAAACAGTTATAAAAATCCAAATTCGAAATAACAAAAGAAAACAAAGATAAGAAACAAACGAAAATATAAAAAAATTGCCGCACAGAATTCACTCGCATTGATTTCGGGGAGTTTCTGCATTTATTTATAGTTAGGTTGTAGTTAGTTGTTAAAAAGTTAATTATAAATGCGTTATTTTTGTAGTCGACTAACAAATTGCTTGCAGGGTACATACATACATACATACATACATACATACATACATACATATATACATACATACATACATACATACATACATACATACATACATACATACATACATACATACATACATACATACATACATACATACATACATACATACATACATATTTACTAGGGTTCCTATTAGAAAAAAATCTAGGAACTTTTAGGAAAAATAATTTTGAAATTTCGAACTACAATTTTCGACCTTAATTAAAATAAAGCAAATCTAAAAACAAACTGATAGCTTGCAATAATTCAGAGCATGTACGTTAAAAGTTGTTTAGGCAAATATCTGTTTTGCGACTAAAGGCTCAGTTAGCCGGAAGTAACAGTAACGTTGAAAATCAGCTGAATCATTTTGTTGTATGTAAAGCAATTAGAACGATTACAGTTAGCAGTAAGATGTTAATTCTTAATCTGTAAGAAATAGATTGGTCTTACTTGTTTATGGTAAGGTTACTGTTACTATGACCCTTTAGGCCCCTATAACGGTTTACAGCTCAACTCAGTTGAGTTGTTATTAAGACAACTGGTTGTGATCAGTTGTAATTTTTGTTATGTTTTGTTCATTGCAATATAGCAAAGTTGTAAACCATAATACAAAAATTAAGAAATTACCACTCAACTGAGTTGAGTTGTTAACCGTAATAGGGGCCTTAATTCCACGGTGGGTGGATCTTAACCACATGGGGTGTTTATATCAGTGTTCGAAAATAAACAGCGTTCGGCTCACGCACCTAGGAACGATATCTATTTGTTTAGTGTTTGTGTAGACGAACATAACCCCTAAGGCCGAGGCCACGCAATGAGCGGCTAAGCGTCAAGCGGCTGAGCGTCAAAAAATTAAAACATATGAAATACTATTGAAGTGGCCACGAAATGAGCGGCATGCGAGCGAAATTTTTGAGCGGCTAAGCGGCGTCGCTCAGGAATAAAACTTGTTCTAATTTTTAGTTGTTTTCTGAGCGTCAAAAAATAAACATGGCAAAAGTTAATATGGAGCTTATGATTTCATCCGTACAAAGCCGACCGAATTATGGCAAGACAGATTATCAAATTATAAAAATATGACCGAGAAATTATTTTTTGTTTGTTTTGTCAATTTGGTGTTAACTTTTAGCAACAGCGAATCAAAGCATTTCACAGACATACGGCAGTATTGTATTGGGTAGATATGTATATAAATGGTTTAATTCCCCTTGCTTGATAAATATGGACACATTAGCATGATGTGTTTATTAATACTGTGTTGTAGGGCGCCATATGGTCGGGCTTGACCGACTATACTTTCTTACTTGTTTATAATTTGTTTTTGTTTTAAATGTAAGTTAAGCGATCGAAGTCTTCGCTCGAAATCGACGAACAGGCTGCAATTTTTTTTTCTTAAAAAACGCATTACATTTTTATGAATACGATTTTCGCGTAATAACATTGAACAAGCCACTATTTACAATGGCATTTTAACAACTAACCGCTCAGAAGTGACGCTCAGTAATAAGCCACTTGCCGCTCAAACTTGACGCTTTGACGCTCATCGCTCAGAAGTGACGCTCAGTAATAAGCCACTTGCCGCTCAAACTTGACGCTTTGACGCTCATCGCTCAGCCGCTTGACGCTTAGCCGCTCATTGCGTGGCCTGGGCCTAATACCGTTTGTAACTATTTTCAAGAAAGAGCTGAACATTATATAGTGTTCAGTTTTTCGTTAAAAATCGGAACAATTGTAGTGATACTGTAGACAAACATTATATTTTAATGTTTTAAAATATTTCTTTTTTTACATTGATAAAGAAATCAACAAACAAAAAATTTAAGCAACGACCGCAGCACGAACAGCTTGTGTGTGTATTGTATATGTGTTTTGTTTGTCTAAAATTACTTTGCTGGCTTTTTGTTTTTTTCGTATGTGTTCTTTGTTTTTGTTAAAAATATTTGGTTTTTTACCAGCCAAAAGGGGTTTAGACACAACAGAAATGAACGAACATTAATGAGCTGAACCGAAGACAATGAAGTTTATGTTTTTTTTTTAAATCGAACGAAATTAAATGTGCTCATCTTTTTGTTGAGTTGGATACAAACAGTATTATTTTTGTGTTCGAAAGAGGACAAACAGGGAAACTTTATTTTTTTAACTGCACAAACACTATTAGCGTTTGTGTTTTCCACAAATCTTCCGAACCGAACACTATATATTTAGATATTTAGTGTTTTTTTCGAACATTGGTTTATATTTAGCACTTTCCAAATGCTCTTGTGCTCACACATGTAGCAATTCGAGTTCCACGAAAAATTATACACCCAGTCCTTTTTTAGGAGCCAGAGCTATCTAACCTCCAACACTATTCATTAATCCCAGCAGCTTTTGTTGAATAGCAACAGCACCTAAGGCCATCCACAGGACGAACTTTCTCACAAGGGTAAAAATCAGCCTTCTAAGTGAATGTAGCCCTACCCGCGATCTATCTCTTCGTCAAAGAAGCTGACCTTCATTGAACTCTTTTGTGAGTTCATGCCTTAAAAAAGACACTCCCTAATCGGACGGCTAACAACTTACTGAAAACCAATCTCCAATCAGACAATCGAAACTTCCACGAATATTTTCTGCATCAAATTTCACTAGGGGTCTTCTAAGACCAAAAAATCGTGCAATGTATGTAAAAGGGGGTTTAGAAATTCCGGGCCTTGAATTTTTTTACTTTTTCTAAACCCCCTTTTACATACATTGCACGATTGTTTGGTCTTAGAAGAGCCCTAGTCAAATTTGATGCAGAAAATATTCGTAGAACATTTTAACCCTCCAACGTGCCGTTTTAGTGTAGAAGTTAAAAAAATTACAAAAATTACCTCTTAAAATGAGTGTTATAGGGTTAATATTTTCTATGAAAATAATCGCCATATAATTCTACTGAAGACATCTGAAATAGTCTTTTAGGTCAGAATTAAATTTAGTATATTTTTTGACTTGTACCAAACACCTTTTCCAGAAATTCAAAAATTGCAATGCCCGAAATTTCGTTTTAGATACATTGCACAGTTTTTTTTGTCTTAGAAGACCCCAAGTAAAATTTGATGCAAAAAATTTTCGTACAACATTTAAACCCCTAAAATTGCAGTTTAAGTATACTTTTGTTTAAGAGTTAGGAAAAAGGACAAAAATTACCCCTTAAAATGAGAGTAAGAGGGTTAAAAAATTCTAAGAAAAGAATCGCCATACGATTCTACTCAAGATCCGAAATTGTTTTTTAGCTCCGAAGTACATTTAGTATATTTTTTTTCGACTTATACCAAACGCCTTTTCAAAAAATTCAAAAACTGTAGGGGCCCATATTTCGGAAGCCCGAGCTAACTTTTAAAAACCCTTTGGCAGATTTGCTCTACTAGTAGTCTACTTTCATTGTGCGTTGCAAGTGTTGAGGCTGGGTTTTTTTTTGCACAGTGTAATCAGACCGACGATTACACTCACCAGGGGTTACTGACTCCCGTGGCACCTTTGTTGAGCTCTCGGGTACAACTTCGAACTCCTTGAAGTACATGGGACCCAAGGGACTCTGTCTTTCGGAAGTTTAATGCAACCCAGGTAGCATTTACCTGTTTTTAAAATGTATGAGATTCTGAAGAATACCGTTACATTCAAGCACTAAGTTTAACCAAAACATAATACATTTATCCCAGAGGATGTAACAACAAGAGGAAGGAATCCTCAAGCAATTACTGAAAGATTTAACTTCAAAACAAATTTTCCTTTATTGATTTGTGTTATCAAATATTTCGTAATGCATTAAGGGTTTGAAGGTGACGCCAAGAACTTTTGAACAAAGACAAGTTTAGTCTTAGTTTTTTATTGGTAATTCATATGCTATTGCATAAATGACCAATAATTGATTATATTATATATTTTTCATATAATTTTTTGCAAAAAATTTTCCCGAAAATTAAAGGAAATAATTTTCTGCGCTCTCCGGAATGGAAAAAGTCCGGGAAATCAGTAACCCTAATACATAGATTAATATAAATGAATGTGTCCGAAAGGGCTACCGCACAGTTGGGAATTGAAACGATTTTGAGTGCGATAAATACAACTTTATTTATGTATGAAGTTGAAAATTACTTTTAAATAAGTCCTTGTTGAATTTAAATAAAACAAGTTTTGCTTGAGATATTAAGGAAATTATTTTTTCGATTCTGTATGAAATATTAAATTATTTACATTCATTAACTAAAGGTCCAATTTTTCATTGCTTTGCCGTCTAGATGCTGCTCAAATTAAGCGGTTTAAAATTAATAGACTAATCGCAAGATCTTGATTATTTATGGTAAAAACTTTAAGACATCATCAGTATCATCATGAGGACCTCTATCTTTCACTGCTTAAAAACTAACTACCCCATTTGGTTAGATAAATTCTTCTTTCTACTTCTTTTTCTTTACTTTCATATACGCAAGTGTGTCATAACCTTTTCCTAACTAAACACATGCGAAATAAGTTTAAAATAATGCAGACAATTTTACATCAAATATGTATTGGGAATTGACCCAAAAGTAAACAAAAGCTTTCAATCTTCACTAATCATCGCCTTCTTTAGGACCATAAAACATAATTATTTAAAATATACCACTAATATGGTCCTAAAGAGAACCCCTTGGAGCACAATTTTCATATAGTGTGTTGCTAGTAACATTCCATATTTTTCCAAAATGGTTACTAATCTTCGTTAGACATTTCCGTAAAAAACGAAATTATTCAATTCTGAATTTCTGAAATTCCAAAATTACTTCAGATATTCCACTACCAGAATCCTTTAAAAAAATATTTTCTTATGTGCAACAGTTTCCAATTCCCTAAAAATCCTCCAAAATACACTTTTTTCTATTACAGCGGCACTGTTAAATGCTATCAATGTTAACTGCAAATAGTTGCTGTTAAGAAATTGTGGTGGATGTCTCTGCTAGTTAAATACGTTTTTATTTTAACAAAGATTAAATTTTCTGCATTCAATTCCGACAAGCTTAATTGATTTGAGTTCGGTCTTGTCATAAACCTGGCAAAGGTAGTCATAAGCAGATAAGTTTTACTAGAATTGAAGGAAGTGACCCCACATCTTAAACTCCAAATTAAAAAAAAGTGGTTTGAAAAAAAAGGTTTTGTTTTAAAAAACATATCAAAATACTGTGATGTTCTACTTTGTATTAACAATTTTATCTTTTGTGTTCCCGTGAGAGATGAGAGATATTTGGAATTTAATCATTTCTAATGAAAATTCAACAATCGTAGTTGTGACCAATTTTGCCAAGTAAAAGCTACGAATTTTTCACTCTTTTTTACATACACAAATTTATGAAATTTCACTGTTTGTGTGGGTCCTTATGAGTAGCGAAGTTGATTTAAGGTGGCCCGAATACCCCGGATATGATCTGCTCCGTTAAATTTTGCTATTGAAATTCAGCCAAATCGATGTATAAACGGCTGTGATATAAGCAAAAAACCACGACTGCCTCTTATTTTTTTTTATAAAATCAGTGTTGTTTTTTTTGTACCCAACAAACACGGAGGTTTGATTTGAAATCAAACGTTTTCTCAAACGACAAAAGTTTGATAATGATTTGAAAATCATTTGAAAATCATAGCATTCTCAACAAAAAGGGGAAATTATTATTCTTTTCATCCTCTAATTCTTGGAAAGACGAAATACGTGGCTTCCTTTTATTTTGAGGATTGTAGCACCGCGACCATACAACAAACTCATAATTTCTTTACTTTTCCGTTTTATTTTTTAATTCGTATTCTTAATCATTGTAATTATGTACTAACAAATAACTTTTTTTTTCACAAGAAATAAATCGTTCTCTTGTAAAACACATTTAACCACGAAGTAAAAATTTAACTTTAATCGCCATTTTTAATGTTTACATTTATTTTTCGTTTTAGTATTGCCAAGTTTATTTTTGATTTGAATTTAACATTTGATAACAATTTGACATCAAATTGATTAAACATTTGAATTCAAATGTTTATTTTCAAATCATTATCAAATTGAGTTTAAGTGTTAAAATCAAACAATTGAAAACCGTTTCAGAATTGTGTTTGATGTCAAATGATAAAGTCATTTCATATCAAAGAATTGACAACGTATTTGTTGGGTATCCATCACCAGCGTTGCCGTTTTGGTTACTTTTAATCAAAATTGGTTACTTTTATTCTCAATGTGTACTTGTGTACTTTTTTCCATTTCGGTTACTTTTTCAACTGAAAAATAACCAATTTTTGGTGTTAATTGGATGTTATATATATATATATATATATATATATATATATATATATATATATATATATATATATATATATGTCCTTTATTTATTTTAATATTTATACAAAGTATGTGTTTTAAAATAAAAGTTCAGGTGAACATAGGGCGTTTACAATTTCTCTCCATCTGCTTCGATTATTGACAAGGGCTTTGATTTGGTTCCATGATTTGTTGACAGCACTGCGATGACCTTGAGGGTTCCACTGAAGTGCAGCGCGAGTAATGTCATTTTGCGGTCTTCTTAAAATATATCCCATCCACGTCCACTTACGTTTCATTATTTCTGCTTCTATTGGATGTTAGACGATCAATATTAGCACTTCTAGTTTTAAAACCTCCCAAACTTGTTAATCAATGCACATATACTTTTTAGAATAAATAAATCTTATTTGCTTTTAGTAACTCTTTCAAGTTGAGGGTTTTAATTTACGTTCGAGAAAACAGCTAATTAACATTTTAATGAGCATCTTTTTCGATTGTCTTTATAAGTTGTTTTTTTTTGATGACATCTTGAAAATAAATTGTTGTGAAATTGCGTGCAGCCTACATCAGATCTTTAAATTTTTGTAAATTTTGACAAGCAGTATGTGTAAAAAACTTGAAAGCAACACTTATCGTGTGGCTTCGGTTTAGTACTACCATTACCTGCTTCACTTTTCTGGACATATATATTTGTGAATGTAATTGATGCATTCAACATTTATACTATTTTTCATTTACTTTATAAAGTTTTTTTATGTAACCGATTATCAATTAAGCCATATAAGCTATATTCACTGTAAATAAAAACCACTTTCTAGGGCAGGGATTTAATACGCAGGGAGAATCCCTTTTGCAGGGATTTTGTTCTAAAAAAATGACCATAGGGGAAAGAAGGAAAGATTTTTTGAAATTACTAAAATGTGGGCCCTTTTTCAAAGTTGTAGGGATTTTTGTGGGGATAATTTTTTGAGCGCGTATGAAAAATAATGGATTTTTCGGGCGGTGTAGGGACTGTCCAAAAAAATTATAACTTCATTGATCTGTGGTATACTTTTCTCTACTCCTACCGATGTAATATATGAAACCTGATAATGAACATTGATTTATAGTCTTTTAATGCTTCAAAAGTTTTGAAAGCTCTAACTCATGCAGTTTTGCAAATAGACGCGAATAAGTGTTAGCTTTGTTTGGGAGGTGCAAACCATCAGCAACATACATACTGTCAACATTTTAAACAAATATCGAACCAGAGATTTAGGTGTCTATATACATTAGGGTGGCAGCTAAATGTATGGAGAACTTTTTTTGTATTAATATTGATGTCTCCCGGGCGGAATATTGTGCCACATGGTCTAAAACTGATGTGGAAAAAATTTCAGCCAAATCGGATAACTTTTACCCCTGCCCCTTTGAGGTAAAAGTTCAAATGATAAAAAAAAAAAATTTCCATACAAGCAAAAAATTTTTTTTTCGATTTTTTTTTTTTTTTTTTTTTTAATATTAGAAAGCTTTATAAGCTTATTAACAACAAAAAATTTCATTTCGATCGGACAAGATTTTCAGTTTCAAAAGTGACTGAAAAAAAAATTTGAGGCTTGTTAGGGGCTTACTCTAAAAAATTTTCAAAAAAATTTTTTTTTTAGTTTTGATAAGCACACATTAAAGATTTTTTGTTGCTCTTAATACCAGGTTTTTTAAATTTTGTTTAAAAAATTTTTTTCGACATCGCATTTTTGTTCTAAATTGGGGTAAAAAACTGGAAAAATGCAGTTTTTGGCCCTATTTAAGATCATGATTACTAGGGTGCCAGCTAAATTTCAACTTTGGATTTTCAACATCTCCCGGGCGGAATATTGTGCCACATGGTCTCAAACTGATGTGGAAAAAATTTCAGCCAAATCGGATAACTTTTACCCCTGCCCCTTTGAGGTCAAAGTTCAAATGATAAAAAAAAAATTTCCATACAAGCAAAAAATTTTTTTTTCGAATTTTTTTTTTATCATTTGAACTTTGACCTCAAAGGGGCAAGGGTAAAAGTTATCCGATTTGGCTGAAATTTTTTCCAAATCAGTTTGAGACCATGTGGCACAATATTCCGCCCGGGAGATGTTGAAAATCCAAAGTTGAAATTTAGCTGGCACCCTAGTAATCATGATCTTAAATAGGGCCAAAAACTGCATTTTTTACCCCAATTTAGAACAAAAATGCGATGTCGAAAATTTTTTTTTAAAAAAAGTTTAAAAAACCTGGTACTAAGAGCAACAAAAAATCTTTAATGTGTGCTTATCAAAACTAAAAAAAAATTTTTTTTGAAAATTTTTTAGAGTAAGCCCCTAACAAGCCTCAAATTTTTTTTTCAGAGTCACTTTTGAAACTGAAAATCTTGTCCGATCGAAATGAAATTTTTTGTTGTTAATAAGCTTATAAAGCTTTCTAATATTAAAAAAAAAAAAAAAAAATCGAAAAAAAATTTTTTTGCTTGTATGGAAATTTTTTTTTTTATCATTTGAACTTTGACCTCAAAGGGGCAGGGGTAAAAGTTATCCGATTTGGCTGAAATTTTTTCCACATCAGTTTTAGACCATGTGGCACAATATTCCGCCCGGGAGATGTTGAAAATCCAAAGTTGAAATTTAGCTGCCACCCTAATATACATACTTATATATAATACTTTTTAACTTAAGTGCATATAAAAAAAGTGTTTTTAATACATACATATTTATATTGGCTACTTGTAATTGCATTTGGTTACTTTATTTTTATATTTTGGTTAAAAATTTTTTTGGTCGTGGCAGCACTGTCCGTCACCTAAAGTTGGTTGGTTGTAGAGATGAGCGATATTTCTTTACCTGTGATTTAATCACTGTAACTGAAAAATGAATACAAATTTTGTTTTTTTTTTAGTTCTGAGTTTATTCACTTGATTCGTGTAATAAAAAATTAAAGATTTCCTAGAAAGTATTGTATAACCAATCTGAAAAACCGTGATCACAATCACAGTTTTGAGGAACAGTGATTTTTAGATCGCTCTTCTTAGTTCCCGTTCTTTTGTCTCTTTATTAATTCTTACTCTCATTTAAACGAACTTAATCCAACAAGTAAGTCTGGGATCACATTATGAAAGTTTTCTTTCAGAAAGTCTGAGTTTATTGGTAAGAGGGGAAGAGAACATGCTTTTCTTTTCTCCTCTCTCACCTATAAACTCTGACTTTCTGAAAGAAAACTTTCATAGTGAGAGCCCAGACTAAAGAAACAGCCAATAAAATTTATACATATTATTTTCCCCATACAACATTAAGGGAACACACATTATTAAAAATATATTTTAAAATAAAAATGTTTTCTATTAATTTCATTTTAATCCAGAAAACCTTATAAAAAGCTTTAAAGCTTTTAATAGCACAGTCCTTCTTAAACAATTTTATTTAAAATAACAAGTAAGAGTGCTATATTCCGCTGTGCCGAATCTTATATACCCTTCACCATTGTGCGAGTAGAATAGAGAGCAACTAAATAATTTTTACATATACATATACATACATATTTACAATACTTAAAACTTCATTATAAATGAAATTTAAAAAGCGAAAACTGGTAAATATTTTTTTTAAATCGTTTTTAGTTTGTATTTGTTAAAATTATTTCGTGAAATATATGAAATAATAAAGAAGGGTGATAACGATAAATCATATTGGGCATTATGCTAGTATATGTAAACAAATACGAAGGGGGGGGGGGATTGGAAGAAGAGACGACAACTTTATAGGGTGTAGGACCTTCGGTGAAGGGTATAAAAAACAAACTTAATTATAAATAAAAAAGAGTAATTTTTGGGATTTCAGTATTTTGGTCATAACTCTGCTATTTCTTAACCGATTTGACAGATTTATATACCGACATGTTAAAGAAGATTTGCCAGTTATTTTGGCTATAAAACTTGGACTCGGGAAGAAATATGGTTCCTGAAAATGGGTATTTTTCAAAAAAAATTAATATTTTGGTCATAACTTTTTCGTATCTGAACCGATTTTCCGAGTTCTATTAAAAATTTCCGATCTTCTGATATATAAGGCGTAACCATAGGTCATATTATAGTTAAAAAATTCAGGTTTTTATACAATTTTTAATACTTTTTGTATGAGAGGTACCACGCCAACTTCTCCAATCCCGCCCACATTTTGTAGGATGGTGTGTACTTATAACCTTAATAAAATCCTGAATAAAAACTATATAGTTCTGAAATCTAGAATACCTAAACTATCAACCCTATTAGTCCATATTAGAGCACCATTTCGATTTTGACCCATTTTCGGGTTCTGAAAGTGGGACTTTTTTTTAGTAGAAATCTCATAAATTCACTTTCAGCTATGCTCTTTTACAAAAAATCTATACAAATTCTGAATAAAAACTATATAGTTCTGAAATCTAGAATACCTAAACTATCAACCCCATTAGTCCATATTAGAGCACCATTTCGATTTTGACCCAATTTCGGGTTCTGAAAGTAGGACTTTTTTTTAGTAGAAATCTTATAAATTCACTTTCAGCTATGTTCTATTACAAAAAATCTATACAAATTCTGAATAAAAACTATATAGTTCTGAAATCTAGAATACCTAAACTATCAACCCTATTAGTCCATATTAGAGCACCATTTCGATTTTGACCCATTTTCGGGTTCTGAAAGTAGGACTTTCTGTATGAGAGGTACCACGCCAACTTCTCCAATCCCGCCCACATTTTGTAGGATGGTGTGTACTTATAACCTTAATAAAATCCTGAATAAAAACTATATAGTTCTGAAATCTAGAATACCTAAACTATCAACCCTATTAGTCCATATTAGAGCACCATTTCGATTTTGACCCATTTTCGGGTTCTGAAAGTGGGACTTTTTTTTAGTAGAAATCTCATAAATTCACTTTCAGCTATGCTCTTTTACAAAAAATCGATACAAATTCTGAATAAAAACTATATAGTTCTGAAATCTAGAATACCTAAACTATCAACCCTATTAGTCCATATTAGAGCACCATTTCGATTTTGACCCATTTTCGGGTTCTGAAAGAAGGACTTTTTTAATTGTAATTCATTTCCGGGCCAAATTGTTTAAATAAAAAATAAATGTTTTATTTATTATTCTGAATTACCGTTTTTAAATTTATTGTTGTCTCAAATTATTTATTTTTGGCAAAAAACATCCATTCTGTTGTCTTAACAGTCTTTGAGTATGAACTATGTTAACACAAGTTGCTTGTGTACAGGAAACTTGATAGGCAACAAAACGAAGCTAACTGACGGAGCTAACTTCACACACATATGACAAACTTATATATACCCTTTTCCACCTGTGGTGAAGGGTATACAAATGTGTGGTTTTTTGAAATGCAAAATCTTCTTTTTATCATCCTTATGATATTTTGGCGATATCTTCCTATTTGCTTATAAGTGGGCATCTGGCAATATTGCTACTTTATCATCTAGAAGAATCGCTTTTTGATTGCTTAGAAGTATTGCTATCGAGATACGTTTCTTCCCGATGGAAGTTTCTTCCGCAATACGAAATCGATTATTGCCGCAATAATATTTTTCATCCAGGCAATACGTTTGGCAAAACATATGGAGTATTTCTGTGTTTGCTGGGTTAGTTTAATTTTTTTTTTTTTTTTTTTTGAAAAACAAGAAAAGTGAATTACATATTTATTTTATTTTTCTCGTTAACCCGCTTTTGTTTCATTTTTAATTCACAATCATCCTTTTGAAAGCATTCAAGTTCAATGAACATTAATCACTTGATACCAAACGAGCAACCTGCTGCTGCTTCAACTGACGTTGTTGGTGCTCCTGCTTCGATACTTAACGTTGTGTTAATATAGCAAAAAAATAATAAAAAAAAAATTTAGTTAATGTAGTTTCTCTAAAAGCCATTTAATTGGTACAGATTTGTTATCCTTCATCTGTGAGTGTATTTGTAAAAAAATACATATAAAAAATCCTCTCAATCGATTCACGTGTGTTTATGTATGTGTATTCATAAATTCCTATTGGTGCTAAAGTTCTATCAAGGCTATATTAAACAAGTAAGAGTGCTGCACTCGGCTATGCCGAATCTTATATACCCTTAACCATGGTGCAATAAAAACAGGAAGTTATATAAATAACTATTTTTTGTGCCACGCCTACTTCTCCAATCCCGCCTAAATTTCGTAGGATTTGTGTATTAATAACCAAGATGCTCGTACCTTATTTGGAAACTTTGGCTCTAATCGCTCTCTAGATATACATAAAAAACAATAGAAAGATATTTATGGGTTAAGTTACAGGCTGAATTTCAATAGCAAACTTTAACGGAGTATATGTGACACAAATATATTACAACCTGGTCTTCATCGTGTCTGGGGTTTTCTCAAAACCCATTTCCTCATACACACGGCCAAACGGACATCGTTTGATCAACTTCGCTATTCATAAGGAGCCAGAATATATATTTGTGGCATTTTGACAAAACATCTTAAGTTAAATTTAAGAAGTTGAAAAAAATGTTGTTAATCATACGAATTTTCATTCAAAAAACATTTTTGTTTACGTTTTTAAAATTTTGTATTATTAGTGAAATTTTTCTTTTATTTCGGTTTATTTCATTATTAGATAAAAATGATTTTTTCACCGTGTTTTTTTCAAAACTTTTTTGTTATCTTATCTCGACTTAAGATGTTTTGTCAAAATGATACAAATATACTTTATAGGGATTAAGATCAATATTGTAGAAATTACAAACGGATTGACAAACTTATATTTATGTATATATAGAAGGGGATAAAAAGATTTCAATTAAATAATCGATTAACGGCCAAATTCACCAAGTTCAGTTAAAACTAACTATTACTTTAACTTACAGTAAACTATATATTTTTGACAGTTATAACCAGGGAAACCAGAAATATGCTCCAAAAAAAGTGCTTTATGCGCATAAAAATTGTTAAAAATATGCCCCGAAAAAAAAACAAATTTATTAATATTTACATACATCACAATGTTAAAAGACGAATTTTGGAGATTGTGCCTTATTTGGAACCGATGGGCAGTCATGGGCTCACCAAAACAAAGTGATCTTATGAGCTTTAATTTCAACTAAGAGTTATTTGTGCCGAATATTCGGACTTATTATGAGTGTCGTAGTTAAAAACCAGCCGGTTTTGGAAATTGGTATTATTATTGACGTGATAAATACATACATTTCAAACGGCTACGACTTTGGTTCGACTACGACAACGACTTTCGGAATAAGTCTGACTATTTAGATACACCATCTAAATGAGATTTTTTTGTCTTAAAAGGATTTTAAAGCCTGTCGCAAATTTCAACCGCTTCCAAAAAAATTTAATTTGCAGTAAAATCTTTTTGGGGTCAATTTATTCTAAATACGAACATAATTAAATGGTTTGTGGCATAAAGAATCTTTTTTGGCTTCGTTCTAAGTATACTAAAAATGTATATATTTACCAAATTTATCTAATTCCTTAATGGAACTTGTACTTTGTGCAAAACATTTATATAGACAGCCAACCAGTCAGACGGACGGATGGACAACATTAAATCACTTTAAAAAAAGTGATTCTGAGGCTAGCGGCATACTATAAGACGGGTCTATGAATGTATATACATAATTGCTTATTAAATAATTTTTACATATTTATAAAAGTCGCAGTTAAACAAACATTTATGGTGATTGACAACTTGTATTAGCTTACAATTAAAGAGTTAATATTTTATGTATGCAAATACAGTAGCATCCCGATAATTCGTAATCGCAAGGGACCGGCTATTTCTTACGAATTATAGGGGTTTTCGATTTAGCGGGGTTTCGATTTAACGGGGCTAAATTAAATAAATACGAATAAACGGGGGTTTTCAATTTATTTACTAAAACGATACAAAAAACATAAAAAACAATTGTTAAAAATAAAATATTTAAAAAATTATTCATGTAACAAACTGATCTTAAGGAAATAAATCCACACACAAGCAAAAACCCACGCAGAAATAAAATAGTGGTAAACAAAAAATCATTCTTTCCATGTTTTTGTTGTTTTTTTTACGAATAATAAGTGGTAGTTACCAAACAATTACGATTTATAAGAGGTACATAAGATTTTATTAAAAAAAAAATTACGAATTAGCGAAATTTTACGAATTAACGAGATTTTTTCAAGGGACCGACAGTTCATTACGAATTATCGGGAATTACGATTTATCGGACTGTAGTACGTACATGGGGAAATTCATGCAACACGTTGGGTTGACAGTGGGGCTTCCAATCGGGATTGGATTTTCTGAATCCCGGGATTCGGGATTGAAGAAAATATTTCGGGATTTTCGGGATATTTTGAATCCCGGGATTCACGGGATTTTAAAAAATGTTTGGGTTTTTTAAATATTTTTATACCCAATTTAAAAAAAAAAAAATTTTAAACTGTATAAAAAACAACTTAATTTTCGAGTAAAAATACACATTTCATGAACGTATATTATTTATTTGTAAAAATATAATGAAAAAAACCTTAAATAATTAATTAATCAAAATTGATAAAGACAAGTCATACACTTGCAATAAAATTGTTCAACTTTCCGTATTGTACAATTATATCGCCAAAGTGTATGTGATATTCGAAGGTGGCACAATATATTGGCAACAATCAAAAGACTTGATTTTTATTGCACAACAATAAAAGTGAAATGTGTCGGCAGCATTGTACAATGCTGTTTATGTTATTCCTATAGGTTAGTTCACCTTTTTATTGAATGAATGAAACCATTGTGCGACCTATTGCATAAAGCCTGGTACTCTGTTCAACATTTCACGTGAAATGCTGTCAAAACGCATATGAAAAAAACTTGTGCGGAATATCCATGAAATTCTGTTTTTGTAAACCGCACTAACACAGAGTTGTCAAAATTATGTATACACACTTTGTTATGGCGGCAAAAATATGTTTTCAGATTAACTAAACCTAGTTTAACTGACATCTCAAAAACCCAGCCTAAATGTATTTTAAAATTATCCAAATATTTTAAATTTGTCAAAAATATTTTAAAATTGTCCAAATATATTAAAAATTTTCAAATACGATTTAAAATTGTCCATATGTATTTCAAATCTATCCAAATGTATTTTAAACTTTTTTCGTCAACAAATACACGTATCTTTATACAAGCTATTAAGAAAAATTTAAAAATAATAAGAATATAAAAAAAAATCGGGATCCCGAAAATCCCGGGATTTCCCAATTGGAAGCCCTAGTTGACAGATAGATATTAAAACAGAAAATCTATTAACCAGAATTTAAAAAAAATTTTTGTATTCGCTCAGAAAGTATTTTAAAGCATCTAAAAAAATTGAACATGTATTAAAATATGCTTTAAAACGGTGAAATATGTACTATAAACCTAAAAAATGCTACAAAAAAACTTTTAACTAAATTATGCAAAAACATGCTGCAAAGGGTAAAATTTGCAAAAATATGCCAAAAACGGATAAATATTCTGTTGCAGCTTTCATTGGTCGCATTAGGAAAAACATGCGATTGCTTATTTCTGGTTTCCCTGGTTATAGTTAATTATAACAGAACTTGGTGAAATTGGCCTTAAATTACTTATTTTTCTTATGTTTTATGAGAATCATAAAAATTAAAAAGAAAAAAAAAATTACTTAGTTCCTTTAAACAAAGGACTTTTTTAAATGTCTTTTAAAATGTATGACATGTGTTTACATAATTTTAATGAGTGTTTACGACACTTTAAAATAACTATTACAGATCTACCTTTTAGACTCGTAAATTTTTTCGAAATCGATTTGATGTTTTTCTCCCATCTTTGGGTGTGCAAAGCTTGTAATTAAGGCAGAGTTCGCAATTTTAGATATATAAATTGACAATATTTCGAACATAAGCTTTCTTTGACCCAAAATCCCAGAAATCAGTTCATGATTTCGCCCAGACCTTATGTAAATCACCCGAAATAAAATAAAAAAAGCTTGTGATCATGGTATAGGGGAAAATTTTTCAATACTACAAGTTACAAAAATAGCGCTCGATTTCAGAGCATATATACATGTTTAGGTAACGCTGGCATGGATCCCAGGAGATAATGGTTGTCTAAGAAACTATACTGCAGACGTTCTGTTTGTTTCAGTTGTTCGGAGGAAATATCAACATCTTTTATTTTCAGGAAATTTATATGATCTTTTTGATATAATCGCCTTGGTATTAACGCCTTAAATCGTATATTAATCTCTACAAAAATGAATTTGTTTCGATAACATCCAAAGATAGTTACTTATAATTAATTTTAATGTTTGCTTATTGTATTTTTAAAAATTACATCCCTAATATTTATGACTTAAATAAATATAAAAATTAATTTATATGATATCATTTTCTTTATAATATTCATTTAATATGAAGTAAAAATGTAATGTTAATAAATGTTAAACGTTGAAAATGGACTTACAATTTTTTTCAAAATTTATCTTTTTGGGAAAAAGTGTACACTCAAAATATTATGTAGTTAAATTCAAACGAAAATTCATTTTAAGCAACTTAAAATTTACTTAAAAAAACGGATCATTTACATTTCACTTAAAACAAATGATTTTTACATTCATTTTTAAATTTTTTATTTATTAAACAGCATATTCATTAAAATTGAATGGTTTTTACTTTAAAAAAATACATTTCAACCGACAAAAATCAAACTACATAACAAAATAAAAACATTATTATACCAGCACCACAATAGTGGAGAGGGTACGAAGCGTTTTTGCAGATGTTTGTAACACCTTAAAATAATGGTCCTAAGCCCACCTTTACGTATACCGAATCAGAATCACTTTCTGAGTCGAATTAACGATGTTTGTCCTGCTGGCTGGCTGGCTGTTTTTGAGATTATTTGATCAAATTTGGTACATAGCTTCTTATGTGGTGTAGGGTACCATATAGTCGGTGTTGACCGACTATACTTTCTTACTTGTTTTTTGTTGTAGATCTGGACTGAAAAGGTTAGGTAAATGTTGTCGTGATTATGATTCAAATTATTAAAAACTAATAGGCCCGAGTGATTCCTATGACATGAACAATAACGACATCGAATTTATAGATGATTTAATTTTTAAAATATGTATAAAAATATTAATTTACGTTTATTCTTATTTAACTAATTGATCTTAACTTACAATTTCATCGTAAACCACATTAAGGCCCGTTTTCACAACTTACCGATAGCAAAAAGTATACTTAAACCGGCCTTATAAAAAGTGTTCCATTCTTAAAACTTTCCTTTAAACTAAAGTAAGCGATAAAGTAAGTTTAGGCTCATCCTACCTGGTAGGTTAAAGTTAAGTTGTAATAATGTAACACTTTTTATACGGCCGATAAAATCCTACCTTTAGCTATCGGTAAGTTGTGAAAACGGGCCTAAATGAATTATTTATGTTTTTTTATTGAATTTTAATGTGTTTTTATTTAAAAAAGCTTTTAGCCATTTTTAGCCATTTTTTTCCTTAAATTTAGCCTTTTTGGTCACCAAGTTTTGTCAACACTGGTTTTAAGCCATGGTTGCAGGCAAAAGTGATGGAGCAATCTAAATTCCACAATGGTTGAGAGTATAATAAAGGGATCGCTAAAAGGTCTTAAATGAAGCGTCCTCGTGTTTGCTGCCTATTGAAGCTAACCTTGTCAAAATTTAATCATACCGTGGACAAGGACATTATATAATCGAGCTTGACCGATTATTGTTTTCTATTAGTTTAAATTCAAAATATATGTTCACACATTTTTTTATTTTTTCTGCCTTTAAATATCGACAACATTTTGTTTCCGGTTTGTTGCAAATTGGTTATATCACTTTCAATTTATAAATTTTGTCGAAGTTTTGACCTTGTGTCTACCTCAATGTTTGTCTAGATTTAAAATTAATTTCAAATAAAAGAGACAATTATAAGGGAATGATGTCAGATATACAAAATCGTCTGTGTTTATTTATGTCTTGCGAAATGTGCTGTTGCAACGTCATTCTCATCAGTTGGGGTCTAATGTAAAATAATTAAAAAACATATAAAAAAAAACACAAACTAAATAACTGATAGTGAAACCAGAAAACCAGATCAGACAATCCAATAAATTTAAAAAAGTTTTTCTTACAACAAAAATTCAGAAAAAAATTAATTTTAATTAATACAGAAATTTCAATTAAAATATGTATGTGGCATTTAGCAATAGTAAAAGTTCTGCTAATAATATTTGCTCTATTATTAGTTTCTGTGTTGAAACGGATTGTTAAAGTATTCACTGTGATAATAAAACAAAACAAAATAAAATTGTATAATTCAAACAAATCTTTAGCAAATGTATAAAAATTATAATAAAATACAAGAAATATGTGTTGAAAAAAGAAAAAAAAAAACAAAATAACTATAAAACAAATTTTTCTTTTTTGTTTCTTTTTCTACAGAGTGTTGGTTGTTGGTGATAAAGCACAAATTATTTTTTAGAAACAACAAAAATAATACAAATAAATTCATTCAACTAAGGCCATTACTCCTGCTGCACAATAACTTCATCATAATTTAGGAAACAATTACCAGAAGAAAACTCGTAACAATTCCCCAAAGTTAATCTCAGAAAAGTTTTCATCATTTATTTCTATACACTAAATATGCCAGTAAAAAAGCAAGGTAAATATGCTAAATATATGTACATTAATAACATGTTAAAAAATAAAAACAAAATATTTCATTGAAATACATACAACAACATATTTTAACTCATACGTACACACGTTTGAAAACATCTGTATGTCAGAGTTCTAAATAAATGCAAATTCTAAATAAAATGAATTTTTCAAAAAAATATTTGGAAAAAAATTAATGTTTTAAAAACTACTTTTCGAGAACGTACCATTTAAAGGTAGAAGTACATGACACGCGTTAGTGCGCGCGCACTCTGTAGACATCTGTCAAAAAAAGTTAAACTAGTGTATTTTCATAGAACAAGCTACATGCAAAATATTTTTTATCTTCTGCGCCAGAAAGTTGGTTAACTTTGAACTTTTTAACGTGTTGTGTATTTTTGACAAGTAACACTACGTGACAAAATTTCAACAAAGTCGTGACCAAATGAATCTGGCAGCTAATCTTTATGTAAAATTGTCCGCTGAATCCGAATATGTCACATTTCAGTCACAGCATCTTTTTTAAAAACACAAATAACGGTTATTTTGGAATATCTCGAAAACTGTTCTACTTTTGACAATTCTGACTTCATATTCGGATTCAGAGGACAATTTTAAAGATTAGGTGTCAAATTCATTTGGTCAAAAAATTGTCACGTAGTGTAATCAGCTGACAATAAAAAGAATAATTTAACAAATTTGTGAATGATGAAAGAAAAACTTATTGAAGAGCTTAAAAAACATATAATATTTGTATAAAAAGAATAAATTCAATAAAATAATAAAATCTTGATATACTTTCGAACCCGTTTTAAATGCACAAATAAGTAAACAAATAAAAAACAGCTGACAGGAATGGCTTTTGTAACACGTGTTGTGTAACTAAAGGGTGGTTGAATTTCAAGGGCCGATGTTGATTTTGAATAAAACACAAACTATTTAGGAAATTATTGTAATTTTATTTTATTATGATATATTGGTATTACTCAATTATGTATGGAACAAAATATCGGCCAAATGGGCGCCGCGACCACGGCGGCACACCTCCATCCGATGGTCCAAATTTTCGATGACCCTGAGGCATAATGGAGGTTCTATGCCGTTAATGTGCCGAATTATCTCATCCTTTAGCTCTTGAATTGTTGCTGGCTTATCGACGCACAGTGGCGCCATTTGAGTTTTTTCGTTGCAAAAATCATATCTTTTGAACCGAATAAGGTAATTGAACAGTTTAAACAGCATATGATAGATAACTGTTCAGCCTATGAAATGTGCATTTGAAAAGGGTGCTACGCTGTGTAGGGGCCTACTTATGGGTTATCAAAGTTAAAATTAGTAGAAAAATCAATTTTATGGTACCTAAAAAAAAATTATTTTTACATTTTTAGATTGTTTTTATTTTTTTTTTCTTTAGGGTTCTAAATTATTACCCAACAAATTAAAAAAAAAAATTTTTTTTTTTTAAATTTATTTTTTCAATTTTCTGTATTTTCGGTATATGGGTAATTCCATGTCAAAACGACCAAGAGTGGGACACGACCCCTTCCGATTTTAATGAAATTTGGTGAGAATGTTCCTTTTATCTTATAAGGAACATATATGAACGAAAAAAAATTTTAAAATTTTTTTTTCAAAAGTTATGTCATACTCAAAATGTCATAATTTCGCCGAATTAGCCGAATGTGTTGAGCTTATTTCTTCAATAACTCGAATAACTCGAATACTCGATAACTCGAATGCCGCGCACCTGGCATTTCACCCTAATTGGGGACGCTGAATTCAGTGGTGCTAACCGTTTTTTTAAATTAGCTCTTGTTTTCAAGATATACCGTTATTTCGAAAATGTAAGGCGCTGCACAGCATATATTCGCGTAACTCAAAAATGGTTTAGTTTATTGAAATAACTAAAAAAACCGAAATTCGGCAATAAATAATAAAGTGGGGTTGGTCATACATTTGACCCATCTAGGAGCATCCTACGCGCTGTAGGGGCCAAATTAAAGAATTTTATTAAACCGCAATATTAGTATGGCAACCATGTCTTTTTAACCTTTTTTACCTCTAGAAGCCAAACGGGCACGTACGGGCAGATAAAATTTTTGAATTATGTAAAGAAATAATCAAAGAACAGATTTTGCAAATATGGCAAATATAGAAAAATATAGATTTTTGTTATTTTCCGTCAAAGTTGAAAAATAGTGAAAAAACGGATAGTTTTTAAATAGTGATTTACCAGGAGAAACACAAAGCAAACAGTTCATTTTTTTTTTATCATTACACATTTAATAAATGCATCAATCAATACAAACAAAAAATAAGGCGATTCGTTACCTATTTTTCGTGATATTACACCTGAAATCGCAACAAATTTACTAAAAATTGTGTGTTTTTTTGAAAACCGAAAGTCGGTCAACTTTGAACGGCTATATCTTCTAAACTAAAAATGTGATATTATTAAGAGTGGCAGATTTGAAATCGTTGAAAAGTTTCCTATAACATGAGTTTATTCAAAACTTCGTCGGTGCTCATGAAAATTTTGATTTTTGCAACCTCGTTTGCTCTACGGGCGCTACTGTGCGACGTACACCTTTTCTTTCAAATAACCCCAAAGAAAAAAGTCCAACGGTGTCAAATCACATGATCTTGGCGGCCAATTGACATCGCCATTACGTGAGATAACACGGCCATTGAATTTGTTGCGCAAAAGAGCCATTGTTTCGTTAGCTGTGTGGCAAGCGGCACCGTCCTGCTGAAACCACATATCGTCCACATCCATATCTTCCAATTCGGGCCATAAAAAGTTCGTTATCATCTCACGATAGCGAACACCATTCACAGTAACTGCCTGACCGGCCTCATTTTGGAAAAAATACGGCCCGATGATGCCGCCAGCCCATAAACCGCACCAAACAGTCACTCTTTGTGGGTGCATTGGTTTTTCGACAATCACTCTTGGATTCTCATTCGCCCAAATGCGGCAATTCTGTTTATTGACGAATCCACTGAGGTGAAAATGTCCCTCATCACTGAAGATGATTTTCTTCGAAAATTGATCATCCACTGTTGCCATTTCTTGCCACCATTCTGCCCATTCACGACGTTTGGAATGGTCAAGAGGCTTTAGTTCTTGAGCCAATTGCACCTTGTAAGCGTGTAAATGCAAGTCTTTATGCATAATGTTCATCAACGACGAGCGTGAGAGGTGCAATTGTTGGGCACGACGACGAGTTGAGGTGGACAGCTCTTCAGCCACACTATCGCGAACAGCAGCAATATTTTCTGCAGTACGAGCTGTACGAGCATGCACTGGTGTTCTCACATCTTCTACAGACCCGGTTTGCTCGAATTTTTCCACGATTTTTGCGATTGTACGCACATTTGGACGATCAAATTGACCAAAAAAATCACGAAGTGCACGATATGCATTTTGATTTGAACGCCCATTTTCATAATAAGTCTGGATAACTTTAACACGTTGTTGGATTGTGTATCTCTCCATGGTTCAAATTGAGTAATAGAGAAATGTCAAATAAAATTCGGAAAAAAACTTGGCGTTTAGGTGTGGTTCACATTCAACATCGGCCCTTACAATTTAACCACCCAATTTTTTACGCGCTAAAGTTTTTAAACGCACGATACTCGTCGACGAACTAACGCGTGTTATGTACTTCCACCTTAAGAGTTAATAAAGTAGCTAATAAAAAAGTACCATTAAAAGAATAACCATTTAAAATAAACTTTTTTTAAGAAACATATTTCAAATAAAAAACAAAAACATATTCAAATCTAATATGTTTCTTTAAAAAATAATTTTTAAAAAGAATCTTTTTCAAAAAGTTCTATTTTTAAAAAGACGTTTTAATAAAATGAAATTAACCTTATTAAAGAAGAAGTACTTTAAAAAGAACATTCTAAGAGGCAACTACAACACTTTAAAAAGCACTACTTTAAGAGCTAACAATTAAAAAAGCATCTTTTAGAAATGCACTACTTTAAAAATCACTTAAATAAAAACACTTAAGGAAGATCATTTAAGAAAAGTATAATTATTAAGGCATTATTATTGTTTAATAATGGAAACTGCACAACTAAATTGGCTATGCCCATATCATATTAGTAGGTTGCACAATGTATTGGATAAAATCAAAAGTCCCTTGATTTATATTGCGCAAAAATAATTATTTTTCAATGTGTTAACGACATAGAAAAATACGCACATGTGTGCTTTGGTTTTGTATACTTTTACACAAATAAACGAAAATAAAGAGAACATTATTAAGCGTTCGGCTCACACACCCAGGAACGATATCTATTTTTTTGAAGTGATTGTGTAGGCGAACACAACCCTTAATACTGTTCGTAACTATTTTCAAGAAAGAGCAGAAGATTATGAATTGTTCTGTTCTTCTTTAAAAAAACTGTTAAGCACTGTAGACAAACATTATATTTTAATGTTCTATCGGGTGATTTTTTTGCTATTATCTTTTTGGCAACATTGGTTTAAACAGCTGACGCACGTTTCGTGTTTTGTTTCACTGTCCACCATCTTCAGTTTGGTCTATACTTTAACCATGAATCGTCTTACAAACGAACAACGCTTGCAAATTATTGAATTTTATTATCAAAATGCGTGCTCTGTTAAGAAAGTTCATCGCGCGCTTCTTGTTTTCAGCGACGAAGCTCATTTTTGGCTCAATGGGTACGTTAATAAGCAGAATTGTCGATTTTGGAGTGAAGATCAGCAAAACGCATTGCAAGAGCTACCAATGCATCCAGAAAAAGTCACAGTTTGGTGCGGTTTATGGGCTGGTGGCATCATTGGACCATACTTCTTCAAAGATGATGCGAATCGGAACGTAACTGTGAATGGTGAGCGCTACCGTGAGATGATATCCAACTTTTGTTTGCCCAAAATGCAAGAGCTTGACTTGCATGACATGTGGTTTCAACAAGACGGTGCCACATGCCACACAGCACGCTTAACAATGGACTTATTGAGAGGCGAGTTCTGTGAACATTTTATTTCACGTTCGGGACCGGTCAATTGGTCGCCTAGATCGTGCGATTTAACGCCTTTATACTATTTTTTGTGGGGCTATGTTAAAGCTCATGTCTATACGCACATGCCCGCCTCAATTGACAACATTGAAGCATTTACTCATGAGATACCGGCCGAAATGTTGGAAAGAGTATGCCGAAATTGGACTAAGCGGATGGACCATTTGAGGCGCAGTCACGGTCAACATTTGCATGAAACAATCTTCAAACATTAAATTATATGGACCGTACTATCATTTCAAATAAAGATTTCATGAATTTTTCTGAATTTTATGTGTTTTTTTTTTAAACTTTCCTATAGCTCTTAAAAAATCACCCATTATAATGTTACTTTTTTTTTTACATAGATGAAGAAATTAATATACAAAAAATTTTAGCAACCACCACAGCTCGAATAGCTCGTGTGTGTATGTATGTGTTTTGTTTGTGTAATTTTTTTTGCTGGCTTTTTGGTTTTTTCGCAGATGTATTTTGTTTTTGTAAAAAATGTTTGTTTTTTTTACTAGCCAAAAGTGCGCTAAGCACAACTGAAACGAACGAACACTAATGAGCTGAACCGAACACAATAAAGTTTGTGGTTTGTTTTAAACCGAACGGAATTAAATGTTTTCATCTTTTTGTTGAGTTGGATAAGAACAGTATTTTTTTGTGCTCGAAGATGACAATTAGGGAAACATTAAATAAAATAGATTTACTACACAAACACTATTGGCGTTTGTGTTTTCCACAAATCTACCGAACCGAACACAAAGGAGCGAAATTTAATGTTTATTTTCGAACACTGCTTTTACATAGTTTCAATAAAAAATTGCGCCATATACATACATATGGACATTTCCGCCAAAAGGTCCACCGTGACCGAAAATTTTAAAGTCATTAAAAGCAGATTATTTTACGATATTGTTATAGAGAAATGTTTAGATTTTACTAATTTTATAAATTTACCCATAAACTTGTTCACTTAGATGAACAATCAGACTGCAAAGTTGTGCAAACATAATTTCTTATATTTGAGAATGTTTTATTGTATGTTTTCTTTAATATTTATCTTTCTTAAAAGAGGTGATATTTCATAAAATTATTCCAAAAAAATTTTCTTACATGGTCTGTAATCTAAGAAAGAGTTCAAAGAGAAATATTTTATTCGGATTAATGGTAAATTTTTATTTTATTTTAATAATTTTTCAGTTAAATTATTATGGGAAAAATTTCACGTTGGAAATGTCACGTATCGACCCAGATTTTGGCTTAAAAAAAGGAAAATACAGAAGATTTTTCAATCAAACCAAGACATTTTAATGTTACATTGCTACGTAAAATTCTGAAAGTAGTTTGACTAAAAAGTTGGGTCAGGTCTCGCTGAATTACGCCTTTTTATACATGGCCACAAAAACTACTTCTGTTTTTTTCACGTTCGAACCGCTACTTCTTTTGCCATTATCTTTGACCTAGAATCGCGCCCTCCATAAACTTTAGAATAGATAACAGTGCTTTCTTAGTGCTATAATTTACGGGTTAATAAAACGTAAAAATATTTTTTGCTTAAAATGTTATTGCATTTTTGATGCGTACGACTGTCACGTTCAACACTTTGGAATTACCCATATACATATGTTTTTTTTATATTGCCAAACATATTGAATAATGTGGAGCATATCGACAATAAACAGCAATAATGTACTCATTAGAGGTCTGCAACGAGTAACTTTTTTCTTCACATGTGAAACTCGCTGTCGAATATAGTATTTATTTGTTCTCTTGCTTTACGCGCAAAAAGTGAAGAGAAGTGATTGTTGTTTTTATAAATGCAGCAGCCGAAGTTGAAATATGTTCCGAAAAAAAGGAACATATAAAAATGGGTACAACGAAAAAGAAGTACCTATAAAATTATGGTCACTTCATGTGGTACTTGTAGTAAAGCTGAAATTTGTGTAATTACCAAAAAATTAGACAAAAATTAATTTCTTTAGACTAGATAATTAGACATTTTTTTTGTTTAATTTTGCCTAAATATTTTTTCATATACAAGTAAATATTATTGCAAATAAATTTCACTTTTAAATATTTATAAATAATTTTGTTGTTCTCAAAAACATGTATCATGTTTTTTATTATAGTTCGAGTAAGTGTTAATGCTTTGTTTGATCATATGTCCTTTTTAAGTACAAATCCATTTGTGCAGGCGTCTAGTACTCATAAATATTGCAAATGTATGCACGGAGCAAAAGAAGTTTTTATTTTTCTAAAGTAATCAATTTCGTTTCTTAAAACAAGAAAATCCAAAATAATTTCTTCATATCTAATCACTGTTTGCAATACAATCGAAATTTAATTGGTACACTAGTACAATTCTTCCTTTTCTGGTACAATCATTGGCGTATCTAGAGGCTGAGGTGGTCAAAACCCACCCAGACCCGTTTTTGCCCACTCCACAATTTTTCTCTTTTTTTAATTGCTGTTTTCGTTTGTCATTTTTTTGTAAGTGTTTTAATATTTTCAATAGCCGATTGAATATTTCTTCATGCATTTCTTTTATTTTTCTTTTACAAGTGGCAATAAGCCTTTCTCTGCTAGATGCGAAAGAAGTTTCTCTGCTATGCGTAGAAATTAAACATGGTTACATAGTGCGAAAGAAAGTTGGCTGAAATATACATATTTATCATTTGAAAAGAAATACATAAGAAAAAAGATATTTTCATAAAAACATAACAAAAATTTATTTATTTCATTTATCCATATTCTTATCCATATTGATGGTGCTAAACCAAGGCTTCTGTCTATATCAGCAGTCTTTTTACTCGAGTTGACACGTTTTATAACGTCCAATTTTAGTTCCAAAGAAAAGCATTTTCTTCTCTTTGCACCATTGTCAGAAATATGACAATATTGTAAAATCTGACCATCGTCTGTACGAAGCTTTAGAATAACTTACCTAACAGAATTAAATGGGAATTCGGCTTTTTACACGCAAATAGAAAAATTCTTCACATAAGATTATGACGTCAGCGAAAAAATTAAATCGTATGTAGCCACGGAAATCGAAATCATTAAAATGCAAAGCGGATTTTAAAAAGCGGACCAAATAGGACCGACGCAAATCGGGGCTCTAGTGTATATATTTTGCCGTATCGATGGCATTCATTTAATTGTAGAATTTGAATTACTGGTGCTTTGTGATGGGGGAAGAACTTTTTTTGTTTAATTTCAAATAATTTTTGTATTTCGAAAAATGATTTTTACGTTTTGAACTGTTCCCAAAATAATTGTTAATATTTCTTGTGAGTGTTTTATTGATGCCAGAAAATCGTCATAACACTATTACTTTTAGTTTAAAAATCGTCAATCGTCATTTTACTGTATTTTCTCAAAAAAATCGTCAAAATGACGAAAAATCGTCACATCTAACAACCCTGGATGTGTGTAACACTTAAAAATATTGGTCCTAGACCCACCTTTTAGTATACCGATCGACTCAGTATCACTTTTCGAATCGATTTAACGATGTCCCTCAGTCCGGGTGGCTGGCAGGCTGGCTGTTTCCGGATTATTTTAAGTACGAATTCGAGATTAAAGGTGCTATCAGACGGGATGTATTTTACATATGTACTGTCACTTTTCTTACCCATATGTAATTCCGTATGTATGTCAAAATTTCCATTTTACATACGATTCATAATTTTTGCTATCACACTGAATTGTTGTTATTATCGTTACACAGCGTTTACATTTTCCAGTACTGGCAAGACAGTTAGCATATACATATTAGTTGGCAAAACAATGCAAAAACAAAATAGCTGTAAAAGTGTTTATGTATTAGTGAAAAAGTTTGAATGAATTGCTACTGTCTTGCCAGTACTGGCAAATGTAAACGCTATGTAATTCTTTAATATGTTCACTTACAAACCTGCTTCGTTTAACCCTAGAACACACACCCGGGTACAAATGTATCCACTTGCAACTTTGCAGTGCTGTAACTCTATAACATCAATAGTTGATGTTATTTATTAGCAAATAAAATTTTATATTTTTATTTAAAAGGTTTATCATTTATTGATTGTCTATAAGGTTCTCCACGCTTCAAATGATTAAAATGCAATGTCATCTTAATTCTTATTACAAATTACAATGTTGCCACTTAATTGCTAATTACAATGTTGTCAACTATAAATAATCTTAATAACTACTTATTACATTTTTTTTTTTTTTTTTTTTTTATTAAATTTTTTGTATTTAATTTATTTTAGAAATTCCTTTCAACAGACTAGCGTTTTGGCCACATAATCCCTACCTTCTGCATAATCCCTACCATAACGCGATGGGGGCTTAATCACGCGCCCACTCCTAGTTACTCGGGGATGTCCAACATTTAGTTGTAGAGTTTCGGACTCTGGTGCATTTGATGCACTCGCTTCGGGAATTTTTTCGTTCAAGGTCATCCCCATAGGAGATTCCACATTCACCGAAGGGACTGATTCAATTGCGTTACTATTATCTTGATCAATACTTCTTCGCTTCACCTCAGGAAAACTCACATCAGTTACAATATCATTATTTAACCCATGTCGATTAGAGGCTGGGCTCTGTGTTTCCCTGCGGCCTGCGTCAATATTTTTTCCGTCACCCCCACAATCCTCCTCAAATGCAAGGTCACTAGCATTGAAGTCATTGTTCCTTGTTTTAACAATAAAACGTCTGTTACGCAAAAAATAATTGTTAAAACTGTCCCTGATTATGTATGATCTGCCATTAAAAGATGATACAATTTGACCATAATTCCAATTTTTCCCCTGTTTTTTAAACATTATTAGGTCACCCTCCTTTAATACCTGTAACTATCTTGCGCTCCTATTATAATAATATTTTTGCCTTTCCTTTTTTCTATACAGCCTGTTTAAAATTTCCCGTTGATCTATTCTATTCCTGGTTAACAAGGAATCACTTACTGGTAACTTAGTTTTTAATAATATCCCAAAAAATAACTCGGCCGGAGCGACGTGCATGTCCGCCAAGGGAGTGGTGTTATAATCTAGTAGATGATATTGAAAACGGTCAGCTTCCTTCATATCAAAGCAGCGTTTAATAATATTTTTTGCTATTGCTACCCCCTTTTCAGCCAACCCGTTGCTTTGAGGGTACCCTGGACTTGAAAATTTAAACTGTATGTTATACTCATCCGCGAAACGATTGAACTCCCCTGAACTAATGGACTGTTGTCACATTTAAGTATCGTTGGGTATCCTATAATATTAAATATTTGGCTTATTATATTGATGACATGACCAGAAGTCTTATTCTGTATTCTAGCTGACAAGAGGAAATTTGAATAGGCGTCAAACAGTGCTATGTAATCTCGTCCTGCGTACTCAAAAATATCCATTCCAACAATATAAAATGGATATCTCGGAGGTTCCTCCTGCACTAAAAGCTCTTTTCGTTGGTTCCTTTTAAATTTCTCACAAATCCTACATGACGACACTACATCCCTGATCTTTATTCATTCCCGGCCAATAATATAACTTTCTTGCACGAGCAAGCGTTTTCTCAATGCCAAGGTGCGATGAATGTAACCAATTGAGTAATCTACGCTGCATGCCCGAAGGAATTACTAATCTATGAACGGTTTAACTTGAGGAACATAGATTTCGGATCTAGGAAACAAAAGTATTTTATAATTGCTTAAAGGTTATTTGATGCAATTCGGATCAGTGGATCAGGTGCTACGAGCTTCCAAAGTCGACACCTACATAAACACACACCCGGGATACGTTTGTGCCACACCAGTTTATAGCAAAATAAAAGGCAACAAACCATTTTATAGTGTGTTTAAATTATATTATGGGCGATTTTATTCTAGACAACTTTTAACATCAATTTTCAAATCACACTATTTGACACTTTTTTGATGCCAATTTAAAGTAAAATATCTATTTTTATAATAATATAATTTTTTTAGACGTAAGCTTAAATATAAATTTGTTGTGCACTTCGAATCATTAAGATTCATAGATTTGGCGCGAACAGAAAATTCATTGCATGTTGCACCCGTCATGGCTTAAGAGAAAATTTCTTATTATTGGATTATATTTCTCTACGATGTTTGATTTGATAATCATCGTCTGATATCTTATCTTTCACAATAAAAGAGAATAATACAATAAAAGTTTAAAAATTAACAGAGTTTTGTGTTTTTGTGGTATGATCTTGTAAAATTGGGCCGATTTGGTTGCACTCGTCATGCACTTTAAAGCTTTCTCGTGGCTATTTGATCGTTTCACATAAATGCTTGTAAATAGATAACAATAGTATATAAAAAAATGTTACCCCTTCTAGAAATAACTTTATTGCAAATGTGTTTCTTTTAGTAAAATACGTTTAAAGCGTCTCAATGTTGCACCCGTCAGAATAGAATCGCCCTTATCTTATTTGAAAAATAAATTTATGAACTATTGTTACATATTGTGCACTCGGTATTGGTGATCAGCTAAATAATGGCGAATGTACAACAACATCAAAAAGCAACCCTTAGAATATCCAAATACTACAAAGACTTGTTTATCACTTGAATAATAGTTGCCTGCATGCACTCTTTTGCTTATATCTTTTGAACCATGTACAATATTTGCATGAAACAAAACTTAAACATTTTTAAAATATTCAACATTTTTTCATTTTTCGAATTTATTCTATGAGCTAAATTTCCGTTATGTATTTTATAAAGCTTTTTTGTAATAGTCCTATTCCTTCAATTTTTCAGAAATGACTTTATACACTACCAGACTATTAAAATATTTATTTACGCTTTAAAATAAAATAAAAATTAAATTGGACCATTTAAACATAAGAAAAAGCCAAAATAAGCTAGTAGGTACAAACGTATCCCGGGTGTGTGTTCTTGTAGAAAAAGTTGGGTATGCATCGTACGGTTAAGGGATTCAAATGTTTTTTTTTTTTTTTTAATATGTTAAGAATTCGTTCACTGTATCCCCAGTGATGCCAACTTTTTGAGAGAAAAAATCACTTTAAAATTTAAAAAAAAGTACTTTAAACAAAAAAAAAAAGCGTAAAAAAGCACTAAGCCATTTTTTTAATTTAATTAAACACAAAACAAGTTGCATTCGGCTGTGCCGAATTAGAAAAAGGCGACGGCGTTGATGAGTGACCATTTTCATTTAAAATTAAATAATAACTGCCGTATTCATTAAAAATTAAAATAGATTTGAAATGCATTTTAAGAAAAATGTTTATGAAAATTTTGCCTTAAAAGTTTTAACTGTTATAAAATAACTTTTTTGATATCACTTATAACCGTTACGGTCCCTGCTTAAAACTTATTTTATTTTTTATGAATACGGCAATTAATTTATTTACATTTGTATATAAACATTTTTAAATGTATTATTATTATCTTCAATAAAAATAAGATCATCTAAATCATTTGGATCATCATCAGCTGAGTTTGAATTGGCTATAAAACAGTTTTAAAGTAATACAGTGCGGACTCGATTTTCGTAGCGCGAAAAAATCTGGCCTGTTGCAATAACCGAAACTTTGCAATGAACGACCATTGTTTATAAAACTTAATGACAGCCCATATTTCAATAAAAAACCTTATATTCTGATACTTAGTCAAACCTTTTTGCAATAGCACTAGAGGTAGAAGTTCACAACACGCGGTTATTTGGAGACGAGTGTCGAGCGTTTGAAAAATAAAGCGCATTAAAATGGCAGGTTATAAAAGCATTTTCTGACAGCTGTTTTTTATTTATTATACACTTTGCTTATACAAAGTTACGGGTCTTTTTTTGTTTTTAAAGTCTGCGCTCTTTTGTACGGTTTCCGACTGCATGATTTTTAACTCTTCAATAGTTTTTTCTACGTGACTCAAAATAGTTGAGTATTTTTCCATTCACAGTTGCTAATATTTTCCAAGCCATTTTCTATTTTTGAAACAGTGTCTACATTTTTAAAAAAATGTTTACCGAAAACAAATACATCGATTACTAAATATGTTGTCAACGCTAAAAAGTGCAACGTTTTGTAAAATTTCTAAATTGATAGTAAGCCTCGTAAATAAAGTTTTAGTAAAACGAATGCAACTTTCTTTTATCATTTGAAATCTTAAAATCTTTACAGGCCTTCTCAAAATTGTACCCCAAATAGAAAATCTCATCTAAATATCCTCTTTATAATCGACGTTTTAACAAGTTAGAGTGCTATATTCGGCTGTGTCGAATCTTTGATACCCTCCACCGACAGTTCGAATGTTTAAGGAGTAATATCTGTATGATGTTATTATTATCTTTAACTGTGACGATTTGTTATTAATTATGGTTTTAGGCGAATAAACTGTTTTCCGGGAGTAGGGTTTCTATGGGGCCTAGGGTAAATTATGTACCGATCTTCACGAAATTTCACAGTATCATTTATAATCCTATAAAACTGTGACCAGCCAAAATTGTTATGATTGCATTATTTTTTACGGTTTTAGGCGTACTAAAGTGTTTTCCGGTAGTAGGGTTTATATGGGGCCTAAGGTAAATTATGAATCAATCGTCACGAAATTTCACAGTGTTATTTCTAGTCCTAAAAAACTGTGACGTACCAAATTTTGTTACGCTAGCGTTATTTTTTACGGTTTTAGGCGTACTAAACTGTTTTCCGGGAGTAGTGTTTATATGGAGCTTAGGGTAAATTATGGACGGATCTTCACGAAATTTAACAGCGTGATTTCCAGTCAAATAAAACCAATTCTTGCAAAATCTTATCTCGTTCCGTGCCTTGTTCCAGCATTTATGTTATTTTTTGTAACAAAATTATCAATTTTTTTAGGTGATGGTTCCACATTTTAATTCATAGCTCTGGTCCTACTGAACCAATTTTGCTGGATTTCAATCCCAAACTGCTTAGGATAACTACAAGCAATTTGGCACCAAGTTTGTTTATTTCTTTTGAGTTGTTCGAAAGTGAGCGTATTTTCAACAGACGGACAGACGGAGAGACAGACGGACATGGCTAAATCGACTTAGAACTACTCAAGGACCCAGAATATATATACTTTATGGGGTGTGAGATGAATAATAAAAAAGTTTCACACGGAATGACAAACTTAATATACCCTCTTCACAACTAATTGTGGTGGATGGTATAAAAATTGAAGAAAAAAATAAAAATTGTAAAAAGCACTAAAGGGCACTAATGAAAAATTGAAAAAGCACCAAATTAGTGCTTTTCCTTAGTTTGGCACTATGGATAAAATTTTGGCGTTTTGAGGCATCAAAAAGCACCATAAATAGTGCCAAAAGCACTTAGTTGTCATCACTGTGTATCCCTGTATTTCTTATTGCGTAGAGCGTTTTTCGTTTTTTTCTGTTACGTGTTACGTTCCTCTTTGATAAGTTAATCCTATTTAAATCATTTTCCAGCCTTTGAAGACCTTCATTAGGCCCTCCTTCTGTTTTACTGATTCATAGTAAATACTATGTAAATTTATGTATTTTAATCAATTATAAAAATAAAATGAATGAGAATTTTAAGCAAACCAAGCAAATATGTAATTGAAAAACATTCAACTATTTTAGAGCGCAAAACAACTGTAAGTTTGTTTCTTTTAGCATATTATATTACAAGCATAATATAGTTATGGCTTTTGGATGGATGAATTTAACCATAATATGGTTGCCGGTGACAATAATATGTTTAAAGTAACCATAATATGTTTAAGTGTATTAAAACTTTATATTGTTAATTCAATCCATATTTGAAGTTTCAATGGAGGTAAAACATAGAAAAACAAGTTATTATCAATCATGAAAATAATTTTTAAATATCTTCAACTGATTAATTAAATATTTATTCACCCCTATCGTGAATAATTTTTCCCTCGTAATTTTTCCCCTTTTCACATATTTGCGATCATGAACAACTCCCATGAAAAAGGTTATTCAAAGGAGAATAATAACGTGAAAAAATGTTCACGGGAAAAAATTCCCCTTATCTTGAAAAGTGTTTTCCCTCGTAATTTGTTTACATTACCCTTAGATTTTCTCACTTTATTTTTGCTAGGGAACATATAAATCGAATATTAAGGGTTTATAAAGTTAATAAGGCACAAACATACATTGGTCAACAAAATGCAAAACAACAGGTCGATTACCTGCGGATTTGTGAAGCTTTCGATAGACTTGCTGGCAGAATTTTGGAAAATATTTTTCTACATAAAATTTAAAAAGTGCAAAAAACTAACGTTGTCATCAAACTATCCCTCTAACACTAAATATTTTGCTTTATTATTTTAACTTTTCTTTAAAATATATACTTGTATATTTTTGAACAAAAATTTCATTGATTTTTAATTTTTTTTAATCTTTCTTCTTTTTTTTACATTCATTGGAACTGATAGCGTGAAAAATTTTTCACATGAGATTCACGATTGCTTTTTTCCCTTCGAGGGGAATGAAAATTTCATGGGAACAAAAATTCCACTTATTATTTACGATAGGGGTGATTAATTAATTCTTTAAAAGCTCTGCTTCATTCATATAATATACATATATTATACATACATAATTTGTTTTTTCTTATTATTATTATTTTTGCATGGTTTTTAATTTTGTTTCTTGTATCATTTAGTTGTTCTTTTTGTACCTGGACCTATGCCAAAAATTTTGCGGTGTCAAAAAGATTTTGGGTATTTTTCTATAGTTTGTACTACATATTTTTTGTTTACTCTAAAATTTTTTTGTAATATAAAACATTTTGTTGTTTATAGTTTTGAAACCATTTTTTTATAATAAACGGCTGGGTAAATTGAATTTAACATTTATTAAGTTTAAAAGTAACGAGGAGTGTGGGGAAACGCGTAGGCTTAACTTAATAAGACAAGTTTAAAACTTTACCAAATTATAATTTTCTAGCCATTTCCCATTGTTCTTGCCAGAATTCTGAGTTTTTTTTTTTGCTCTTTATAACTTTATAATTTTTATTGGGGTCATTAACATGAATGAGGGAAAATTTGCCGGCAGAAAGGCAATGAATGGGGTGCTTCAGTTATCTTAATAACAAAGTGGACTCTAAACGTTTTTTTTAATGCAGTTCATCTTATAAACATAATAAAAATGGGTGGAAATATGATCAAAATGGTAATGGTGATGGTTTTTTTTTACCATTACGTTTTCTAATTTTCATGTATATTTTCTTAATTTAAATGACTTAAAAAGAAAAAATTATTTAAAAAAAATTAAGAAATATGCTCAAATATATGCAAAAAATTAATTTAATATGACACAAGGTGTCATAAAGTCATATGTCTTAAAATAATAACATGCAAACATACGACTTTTGCGAACATCCTCTCATAATTCAGTGTGCGATTTTGAATTTAAATCTGCTGACAAATGAAATAAATGTAAAAGACAAATATTTACCAAAAATAATAATATTTTTTTATTCTAATCCATGAATTAATAAATTAAATTAAATCTTACCTGACTATTTTCCATTTTTCAGACGCAAATCAGAAATAAATTTTATTTTGTTTGTTTACCAGACAGCAGAGTCCTAAGCCGATCTAACTTGATGCAGCAAGTGTTTTGTTGCAAAAATTGCTAGCCGCAGGTTAAATTTGGATGTTAGCCGGATAAAATTTTACCATAAACGGCGACGGCTTACAAAACCTAATATGGCTCGGCTCAGCCGTTCAGCGCAGGTCTCTTCGGATTAATTACGACAGCACAATAGACATTCCAAGCAAAGTTCTATTTATTTAAGACACTTTTTGTTTACAAAGCAACAACAATATTTTTAAACCATTGTAAAGTTTTAGAACATTATGACGATATAACATGATAGCACACCTTGTGAATACCCCAATTATTTTCTCCAAAGATTCCCAAAACTGAATCGTGGGCTCAAATAGGGTACACTTTCGAAAGTTTTTCTGTAAATACTGTGATGGAGGGTATGTAAATATGTACAGTACTGGGGGGCTACTCTCTATTGCGATGCGAAAGAAAATGGTAGCAAATCTAGCGATTGGTACTCTTTAATGCGTTTGCGCATTTGTCTTTCGCATCTATTAATTTTTTTTTTCGCAAATCATCTTTATTTATTTTATTTAAATTTTCCAATTTCAAATATTTTTACATATTTAAGCATTTCATTACTGTCAATCTGCGCCATCATTCATTTTTATTGCCAGTATTGCTTCATTTTCCAAAAATTTTGCGAAAGTGGTAGAGAGTACCAATTTGGCATTTAGCTTTCGCATCGCAATAGAGATTAGCTTCCCCGTTCTGTCTGTACTGAACCGATGGTCACCGTACATACGCCTTAAATTTCAAGATATTTCCAACGACAAATTCTATACTAATTTGTAAATAGTTTTTCTACATCTTTTAATAAATTTCTTGAGTGCTTTATTTTTCATTAAAGTTTAAAAATACAGTTTAAATTCTAAAAAGTTATATTTAACAAATAAATTAAAACCTATTTTGTCAGATTCTCTAATGAGGTTAAATACCAGGGTATAATTCTAGATAGCGCACAGCTATCCCATCACACCAGCAGAGCAACAAGGGCAATATACATATGTCAGCCAAAGGCTCTTTGGGAAGACATGGGGACTAAAGCCTAGAATGGTTCACTGGTCTTTCGTTATGATAATAATACCAATTTTCACCTATGCCGCCCTGGAATGATACATATATTTTGGTTAATGATCATATGCTGCCTAGTCTGGTACTGAATAGGAATTTTAGGCCCCTATTACGGTTCACAACTCAACTCAGTTGAGTTGTAAATAAAACATCTGGATGTGTTGAGTGGAAATTTTTTGATGTTTTTGTTTGCCGCAATATAGCAGAGTTGTAAACCATAATATAAAAATTAAAAAATTACCGTAACATGGGCCTAAATGTCCTTATTTCTGATAGGGACCAATGGGCAGACCAATCATGGTGACGCTGGGGTTGGCATTATGGGCCCGGGTTTCCAAAGAGGTCAGCTGATGGGAAAACATCCTACTATATTTCGGACGGAGATTTACGCCATCCTGGAGGGTCTGAGGAGGAGGCCAAGGGGCTTGAGATTATTTATAATGTCGGATAGCCAACCCGCTCTTCGAGCAATATCGTCTTTGGGGGTGAGGTCCAGGTAAGTCATGAACTGTTTAACGTGTCTTAACGATCTAGGGAGACACAATGACTTGAATCTGTGTTGGGTGCCCCGCCATGAGGGCCATTTGGGCAATGAAAGGGCTGACTGCTTGGCAAACAGGGTAGTTCGCTGCCCACATAAATACCCTGAGCCTTTCTTTGGCGTTCCTGCTGGTCACATTAGGGAGACGATCCGGACATGGTCCGAACTTCCTTCACACATAGACGTCCATTGCTGGGTTAAGACAATCCAAAACATTTGTGACCCTGTCCCGCGGCAGGGCAGTTAGGTTGCTTCTCCTTCAGAAGGGGGAACTAAGCCTACTTGTTGGCCTATTTACGGGGCACTATGGTCTAAGATACCATCAGTTTATAAATGGTAATGTTAGCACCAAGGTATGCAGATTTTGTGTGGGTGATAACGAAATGACAGAGCATCTGCTGTGCTGTTGTCCCGCCTTAGGAACTTCTAGGCAGAAATTTCTCGGGGGGCGAATGTTGAGGCCAACTGAAGCTTATGATCTTTTACCGTGCAGGATAGTGGGCTTTATACGTAGCCTGAACCTGACATGGTTAGACATACAGGCTGTACAAAAGATCCTCTGGGTCGTGGTGATTATGGCCTTCTATATACATATATACAAGAACAAGTACAAAACCTATTTAAATAAAGTCGTACTTTGAATAAAATTAATTTATTTTTCGCATAGTTTTAATGAAATATTTTTTTTTTTTACAAAAGACATTTTTGAAGGTCCCAATATTTGTTACCTTTTTAAATTACACTGACAAAACTTGACTATTTTAAAACTATTGATACTTAAAATTAATTACAAGGAAGTATTTAATGGAAAGCGTTAATAACTTAAAAATATGTAAATGCTATTTGTAACAATTTCATAAATATATCTACATATTTATTTATTTTCATTTCTTTTTGCGATTGTGACTGTGACTGGTTGGTTGGTGGTTAGCTTGTTTGGAAATTTATTGTAAGACAGTATTAAATAAAATACTATTGATTTTTTATGTTTTTCATATTCCTTACATTTTCTAAATGTTGTTCAAACACTAACCAGTCACACCATGCACTTTTTTAGTTCAATTCCGACTTAAGAACCAAAAACATCACTTTTATATTGTTCATAAAAAAGGCAAACAATAGAATATTAAAACTATTGTGGCATAAAAAATATTGAAAAAAGAAAAACTTTGAAAAAGTTACAATAAATCTCAATGGAAATTGAAACTGAAACAGATAAATTATTACAAAATAGCGATGACAATGATGAAACGGCCGCCGACAAGGAATTTAATGAAGTCTTAAAATTTAAACGTAAAGAAAATGATACAGATGATTCTTCGGAAAGTGAGGACACCGAAGAAGGGGCTGACAAGCCCATCATAAGTAGCAATGATTCAGATGATGAAGAAGATTCACCGAATCTATCAAACTCTAATGCAGAACTTCATACAAAATCCAATGCACATGAATATGAGTACGAAAAGGTTAAACTATTGCCAGAAACCGTAGAAATTGTTCAAGAAATCGATAATGTCTGCAGTAGTAGTAAAATAAATGTAAAAGAATGTCAATCAAATGACACTGTTAATGAACCAACAACAACAACAGAAGTAGCAGCAGCAACAACTTTTATTAAGGTTATTGAGACCCAAGTGGATGACGATGAAACCTTCAATGACAAAGATTTAAAATTAAAATCCATTACCAAACCCAAAGACAGTCCCAATCAATCATTGGATTTCTTTTATTCAGCCAATGACCTCTTTGAATATGAACATGTATTGCGACGTCACGAATCACGTACACCTGATGTTGAATCGGGCTATTTTGAGAAGTCGGATAGTTTGTATTCGAAAGAAGAATTTGAAGCACGTTGTTCGTCGCGTCAGCCTTCGCAATATGATCAAACTATTTCGGAGAGCCTACACAATCAATTGAATAGATTCGATTTGTTAATAGACACTATAGATCAGCGAAATGCCATAAATATTGCAACCAATGCAGAAGAGCGCGGTTATTGGTCGACAATTTTTGGCCAGGCCAGTGAAATAGAAACGTATGACGAAATGTCGCAAGAAAAGAGTAATTTACATTTTAGTTATTGTCTAATAAATATTTCAGATTAATTAATTAATTTCGTTATTTGCTTATACATAATAATTAATGATGATATTTGTGTTTTTTTTATCTTTTTCCAGAGGCTCATCGTGCTCTTGAGCTTTTAGAGGATTATCATTCAAGACTATCAGAGCCTCAAGATCGTGCTCTACGCATTGCCATTGAACGTGTTATACGTATATTTAAATCACGACTTTTTCAAGCTTTATTAGGTAAGTTTAATATGAAATTTTTGTAGAATTATTACAGCATGTGATCGGATTTAGCAAATTTTAAATAGCAGTCGACATTGAAAATAATGTGCTTAGGACAAATACGAAAACAATTTTTTTTTGTTCTTTTAAAACTTTTACCAAAATCTAGGGAAATGAAATTTAGCATAAGGAATGCAATGAAACCAGTAGAATTTTTCTTTTTGTTTTTATTAAAATTCAACCTTTGCACTTTTTTAATTTTAGTCTGAAAAAGTCACTTTCGCATTCGGTCAGGGGACGGTCAAGCGGACAGATGATTTGGAGGCGAAATGGAGGGTGAACAGCGTAGTCACCACGTGAAAATGGCTTTGTTTTTCTTTTGAGTACGAAAACTATTTCTTCAATAGATCTCTTGTAAAACTCTTATTAATATTTTCTGTGTATAAGAGGTTTAGCGCCCATTGACCATATCGTAAGCTCTTAAGCGGAACCTTATATAGCCTTTGACCGTTAGGAGGTTCTATTCTTAATTTTTACAAACATAAAAACTTTAAGTACAGATATTTCTATAAGCAACATTATAGGAATTATTATTTTTCGCCCACACATATAGATACATACATATGTACATATCTTTGATATTCAACTGTCGATATGAAGAGCAAGGGGTGTCTAAATCAACGATCATCACGCTATGCCCCCGGGGGCCGAGCACTTTTCGTGAATTTCACATACACACAACCGAAGGTTAACGAAACAGTTGTAAAAAGCCATAATTTTAAAAAACATGAACAAAACACATAGTTAAAGTCTCAAACGAGTAAATTTATTTTCCTCTCTTGGCACTCACCACTACATACACATTTTTAACTGGCTCTCTTTGTGATGACCACTGGTCTAAATATACATATATGTATACTCTGGCCAATGGACCATATATATATAATCTGTATACCAAATTTATAAAAAAGAGAAAAAGTAAAACATTTTTCGTTTTTACATCATAAAAAGAACCCTATATTTTTATTTAAGCATATGCTATCTCTATACCAAATTTTTCGAAAAGAAAAGAGCAAAATTACCAATGGTAAGAGAGCACCAAGAGTACCAGCTTTTCCTATATGTTAATCAGCTTTGTCAACTTCGAAAGTTCAAAACGCACCAAAATGGAGAAAAAAGTGCGCCATTTCAAGAAAAACACACTAAGTTTTTTATTAAAAATCTTTATTGAGTGAATTTGGCATAAAAATTATTATTTTTTTTTGTATTTACTACACAATTTTTTATTGAAATTAAGAAAATTTCAAATGAAAATGCGAACTTAATGCTAGAAACACAACTGGGACGAACGACAAATTATTCGCAACGAATATTCGTCACCAGAAATAGAACACATTGTTGTATATAACAGTACACACAATCATTGCGTGGACCCAAATTCGTCGTGCGTAACGAACTCTGCAATAGGTTTACATATTTCTATTTCTTAGGCAGACGAACGACGAATAAATTGGGAAAGAGACAGCGCTGCATGATAGCAAAGTTCAAGATTTATTAAAAATCGTGAAATCTGTTAAGAATTACAGGGACAATTCGCTTCTATTGCGAACTTGGCTAAAATTCGCGAACAAATTGCAAACTTTTAAACAAACACTAAAATTTATTAGAAATCGCTAAATGAGTGAAAAAAAAACAAAATGTCGGAAAATAACAAAAAAAAAAAATTTGCAAAAATGGCAAAAATTCGCAAAAAATTGATTAAAAAAAAGTCCCTAAAACTATAAGGAATGGCAAAAATTCTGAAAAAATTGCAAAATTAGCGGAAATTCGCAAAAATTTGCTAACAGCGGCATGATAATAAAGTCTACTTTTTATTACAAATCGTGAAAGCTGTAAAGAATCACAGTGACAAATTGCTACGTTTGCGAACTTGGCTAAAATTCGCGAAAAATTCCAAAATTCCAAAATTTGAAACAAACCCAAAAACTAATTTGAGATCGCAAAAACGAAATGCAGAAAACCAAAAATGCTAAAGAAATCCAAATTCGAGTCGATAAGGATTTTAGGACATACCCGATAAATAGTTTTTTAAAAATTAAAAAAAATGTTAGGTTCAAGCACTTATTGTGTCTTATTTCCCGAATTTACGCAACGAATTTTTGCCGACGAATTCGTCGTACTATGCGAAGTTCGTCGTTCGTCCCAGTTGTGTTTCTAGCACAAATTCGAAATTGAGAATTGAAATTAAGAATTTCAATTTGAAATTTAGAAAATTCCAGTTGAAATTCCAAACGAAATTGAGAGTTTGACTTGAAATTGAGAAAATTCTAATGAAATTGAGGAATTTTAATTTTAAATTGATAGAATTGAATTATAAAATTTGTATTATATTCATATTCATTTCGAATTTTCTCGATTTCATCAGGAGTATTGCCATTTTCAATGAAAAATGGTGTAGATAATGAATTTTTTTAACATCATAAAATCTATATAAAACTGTTTAAAAAGAGATTAACGATTAATAGTATGGATTCAAAATTAATAATACAGCAAATTTCATATATGTAATGAAATGTTTCTTTTTCTTTACATAATAAAAATTATCTACAACAACAAGACTGTTTTACTTAGTTAAGGCGCCCGTACACGACATGTATTTGTCATCTGACATGTCAAATTTTCAAGTCACATGTAATTGTTCATGTCTGTCAAAATTGCTGTTTTACATAAGGTTTATAATATTCGGTCACAAACGTACATGTAATTTGCTTCTGACATTGTCTCTGTTTTTTTTCGCATTGTTATTGCAGAAACCAAAGTAGTTCTCGGTTTCAAAATAGCTTGCTGCCGCCACGAAAATATTTATTTGCGCCGTAAAATAATTTAGCCATCTTAACATTTTTTTCTTTTATGATAAAGATAATAATTTAGAATTTTAAAATGAAACGGTTTTTATGTATATATTTACATAAATTATATTCAATGGTGAGATGAGCATACATATCTTGGTATTGTAAAATATTAACTTCAGTCGGCTAATGATTCCGTCAATAATTGACGCCGCTGCCAGTTTCTTCTCGGCATAGATTTCTGATGTCAGATGGTTTGTCAGAAGAAAATAGAGCACGCTCTAATTGAAATTTTGTCAGATGACTTTGCGTCTGACTTTTACAGAAGCAAAGTTAAAAAGGTAACACACGACATGTATGTGTTTTGCAGTGGGAAATTTGACATGTCAGATGACAAAAACATGTCGTCTATACGCTCCTTTAGTGCATATGATTTGGTACGTCTTAAAGGCTAGATTACACTATTAAACTTTGTATTGATACATGTTAAAAACTCAAGTATAATGACAAATTGTGATAGTGTGAATGCAATGTGTCACGAAAATGACAAGTATTATGAAAAAGTTTGACATCCCATACGACTTCATCGTTTTTTGAAAAATTTCTAAACGATAATACTTTTCATTGGATCAGGGTTGCATTTTATTTCATGTGTGAGTGATTATAATTTGTGTGATGGTGTGAACACAAACTGTCATGTTAAATTAGATTTTTTGAAAGTCGCAATAAAACTCTTAGATTTCTATCTCACAAAGTATTATGAATTACGTAAGACTTGTGAGATAGTGTAATCTAGCCTTAAACAGACTTTAAAAACAAACAAAAAGTATGGTATATGCAAAATGTTAAATAAGCTGAAAAAAATATGTACTTTTATAACGAGCGTTGTGTAACCTGCCATTTTTCATGCGCTTTAGTTTTCCACGTGTTGTGCACTTCTACCTCTAGTGCTATTGAAAAAAGGTTTGACTAAGTATCAGAATGCAAACATTCAGAAGCGTACATATGTTAAAATAATTGGATAATATCATAAGCCAAATAAATGTTTTATTAAACTTTGCACGATTTTAATTTAGATTTCAAATTTTCGGTAATTGCAACAGGCCAGATTTTTTCGAGTTGCCAAAATCGAGCTCGCACTGTATTACTTTAAAACTGTTTTATGGCCAATTTAAACTCCAAATGATTTGGATGATATTATTTTTATTTGAAAAAAAAAAAAAAAAAATATATTTATTATTTAATCTTAAATAAAAATGGTCCCCATCAACGCCGTCGCCTTTTTTTAAATTTTGGAGGTATATAATATTCGACACAGCCGAATGCAACTTGATTTGTGTTTAATAAAATTGTAAAAATGGCTTAGTGCTTTTTTACGCTTTTTTTTTTGGTTAAAGTAGTGCTTTTTAACATTTTAAAGTGCTTTTTGCTCTCAAAAAGTTGGCATCACTGAGTGAGAGTGCTACAGGGTGGGCCAAAAGTAAACATGGGGCTTAAACGTTTAATAACTTTTTCGCTTATTAATTTTTTTTTATTTTTTTTCCCAGATTATATAATATACAAAATGGTAATTTTTTTACACTAAGTATGAAAAATAATGTGTTTTAAATGACCACCGTTTTCACCTTCGCACTGATGGGCTCGGTTTTGAGCATTTTCCATAACATCTTTCAAAATTTGTGGCTGCAGCGTTAGGATTGTCTCTGGTTTGTTCACATGCACTCGCTTCGTCAAATAACCCCAAATAAAATAGTCGGGTGCTGTCAAATCTGGCGATCGCACTTGCTAAATAAATTCAGAACTACTGGAAATTATTCGCTTTCCAAAAATTTGACTTAAAACTTTGCATTAAAATAATTGATCCCTGATTTATTATTATTATTATTAATATTTATTTAATGCAAATTAAATTTACAGAAAATGTATAAAAAAGGACTGGCTGCCAAGGCCTTCGCCTTTAATAAATTGAGATTTTAAGTATTTACATAGATAATTAGTTAAAAAAGAATATAAAATGAGAAGTATAAAATGGTTTATAATTTGTTTACTACGTCCTGAGGTAGATGTTTTTTAGGTGGTTATAATCGAAGTTCTGTATGGATTCCATTAAAGATGTTATTTGATGGTTTTTGTTGAAGCAGGATAAGAGGTGGTCCATAGTTAAGATGTTGCCGCAGTTAGGGCATGTTGGTTTTGAGGAGCTGTTCTTAAGAATATATTCATGTGTAAATTTTGAGTGACCTAGTCTCAGCCTTATAAACATTTGTTGTTGTTGTTTAGTAAAGTTGGTAGGATATGTTGGTTTTTGTAAAAGAGGGTTAATTTTTTTGTAGTGTGTATTTGGTAAAGTGTTATTGTTTTGATGTTGCTTTATTTTTACAATATTTTTAATGTCTTTTTTTGTGTAGTTATTAATTAATATGGTTGGCGATTTGTGAGTGATTTTAGCAATCGTGTCTGCAAATTCATTTCCTTTTATGTTCGTGTGAGCCGGTGTATAGAGTATTTTTGTGTGTTTGCTACGAACAAGAGTTTCTTTGATGCGGGAGATTAGGGGATCAGAGTGGTTATAGGATTTCAAGGCATTAACGGATGATAGGCTATCAGTGCATATTAAGAGGTTCCCTCCAGATGGTTTAAGTTTGATTACTTCTTCTATGGCTGTTATTTCTGATGTAAATATTGAAGTAAAGTCAGGAAGCATTCCAATTTTTACTATGGTATTGTTTTCATCTACTACAGCAAATCCATTGCCACTGGCGGTTTTGGAGCCATCACAGTACTGATCCCTGATTTAAATTATAAAATTCTATTATTCTGGTTCTTTGTTCAGTTGTGTATCTCTCCATTATTTATTCTCCAAGTGTTATTTATATAATCTAAAAAAATATTTTTTAAAAATTAATAAACGAAAAAGTTATTAAAATTTTAAACCCCATGTTAACTTTTGGCCCACCCTGTATATTCGGCTATGCGGAATCATATATGGGTAATTCCATGTCAAAACGAACAATGGGACACGACCCCTTTCAATTTTAAACGAAAAAAAAATTTTATTTTTTTTTTCAAAAGTTATGTCATAATTTCGCCGAATAAGCCGAATGTGTTGAGCTTATTTCTTCAATATTTCGAAAACTACTTGACATATGAAGATGATTTTAATGTCATTTTAAAGAGAATACTTGGGGCTACAAACCATATATTTAAAATGATTTTTTTTTTTTATATAATACCTCAAACTTAAAAAATCCTGAAACTTTAAAGGAGGTGTTTTTTTTTTCTTTTTTAAGATATGATTTTTTTCTTTCGCAACCTTTAAAAAAATAGTCTTACAGCCTGTTCAACGATATCGAACATTAACGTTCGAAATCGATGAACTGGCTGTTAAAATAGAATTTTGATATTGTAATTTTGAGCAATAAGTACTCTGTGCTAGTTGCAAAAAACATACCAGCCGCGCACCTGACATTTTACCCTAATCGGCGCACGCTGAATTCAGTGGTGCTAACCGTTTTTTTTAAGTTAGCTCTTGTTTTTAAGATATACCGTTATTTCGAAAATGTAAGAGGTTGCACAGCATATATTCGCGTAACTCAAAATCGGGCTCGTTTATTGAAATTACTACTAAATAAAGTGGGGTTGGTCATGCATTTGACCCATCTAGGAGCATCCTACGCGCTGTACCATACAAATATGGCGTTTTAATACAATTGTGGCGGTTCACACACGTCAAGTTTGACTCGTCAAGTCTTGAGTTTTTAGGAGAGAGGGGAAAGGAAATGGCATTCTCTTTTCCCTTCTCTCCTAAAAGATCAAGACTTGAAGAGTCAAACTTGACGTGTGTGAACCAGCACATTCTTTAATTTGGCCCCTGTAGCGCGTAGGATTATATCTCAGCCATTTGTGGACCGATCAGGCTGATCATGTGATAAAAATATATAACTGCCAAGTCCCCATCACATCTGGGGTCTTCGGGAGACACATTTCAACGGACATACAGAAGGACATCGTCAAATCAATTTCGCTACTTATAAGGACCCAGAATATATCTACTATATAGAGTCTAACATCAATATTGTAGAAATTACAAACGGAATGCCAAACTTATATATACCCTTTTACATTCAGTAAAGGGTATAATAACGGGCATATTTACAAGCGAATGAAAAACTTCAATTATTTTCATAAGCAAATTTTTTTTCTTAAATTGAATAAGTTAAGACTGCAGGAGAGGGTATTATGCATTTGTGCGGATGTGTGTAACGCCTTAAAATATTGGTCCTAGACTCACCTTAAAGTATACCGAAAGAAAGTGATTCTGAGTCGAACTAACGATAATTTGATAAAATTTGGGACATAGGTTCTTATTGGCACAAGGACCAAGCCTATTGAAAATGGCGTGGTCGTAGGACCACGAGGGAAGATAGGGGGAAATTTCTTCCTCTCAGAAACTATCAAACCGATTTTAATGAAATTTAAAACATAGATAGAACCATATCTTTATGGACATAAAAGGGATGCATTTTTGAAAAAATAGGACCACGAGGGGAGGTAGAGGGCAATTTCTGCCTCTCACAAACTATCAAACCGATTTTAATGAAGTTTATAAACATAGATATTTATCCATATCCATATTTATATAGACATATAAGCTTGATGTGTTTTTTAATACTGTGGTGTAGGGTATCATATGGTCGAGCTTGACCGACTATACTTTCGTACTTGTTACATTTGTTTAAGTGCTCCAATATTAATAAATAACGACATAATTCCTTTTAAAAAATTGTACAGTTTGTTCTTTGGAAGGTAAGTAACAGATGAATTCTAAATAGGTGTGCAGCATTAAGTTGCACAATGTTTTTTTACATTTTTGAAAAAATGTGTTTATTTCCTAAACAAATTACGAAAAACCCATTGCGAAAGTGTGCGCGGTTTAAAAATATCCCAGTTTAAACAAAAATGGTTGTACAAATATTCAAAAATATTTTATTTAAAATATGGGTTATAATCCCAACTTCATCGAAATTTAACGCACTCATGGCTTATGTTTTAGAGGTAAAGAGTAAATGTCTCGAAGTTGTCTGAGCAGATCCTTTATTCAATCAAAGTGAAAATTAGAACATTTTGCTCTGGGGTTACAAATGTGTGAAACAATTCAGGCAGGTTTTTCGATCGGCTTATGTCTTCCAACAACAAGAGGTGGTTATACTAACGATGGTAATTCTGTTCGAAAGTTTTTCGAAATGCCCAAAAATCTGCTGAAATAACTGGTATAAAAGGTTATCTTTTAAGTCAAAATATCACACTGCCATTTTTGTATTTTTTATAAAAAAGGCAATTTTCCTGAAAAATGGATCGGTTGGTAAAACATTTTGCAATTAAAAAAATCTTTATGATTTGGGAGATTTTTCGCTACATATTTTTTACGAAGTTTACTTTATTAAAATCAACTTGCAAAGAATTCACTAAATAATGCAATACAGTAGACGCTCACAAATTAGAGCTTTCAGTAATTCGAACGTCCAGAAATTAGAAGCAGTGTTTGCAATACATTAAACGCTCTAAAATTCGAATTTAAAATTCTAATTTCAGAGCGTTTTTTTTTTTTTTGTTATTTGAACACAAGAAATCCGCAGTTTTTTTTTTTTATTCTGTTTGAACATAGTAAAACTAAAAACGGGAATTACCAAATCATATATGTTTTTTTCTTATTGAATTGTTATGTTTTGTTGCCATTAGTTTTTTTATATTCATATTTTTAATTTAAAAATATAAAGTTAATGTATTGGACTGAATTGTTACGTTTTGTTTTCTTGTTTTTATCAAACAAAATTGAATTAATGTGAAGTTTATAGAACAATTTTAAGTCTTTTATTTAAGTTTTTGGAAGTAAATTTACTCAATTTTTTATTCGAAAAAAGTCCAGAAATTAGAATAATTCAGAAAATAGAATCGCCTCAAAAACAAAGCGGTTCTAATTTGCGAGCGTCTACTGTACCTATAAAAAAAAAGGAAAAAGTGCTTAAGTTGACTTAAGCTTAATTTGAGTTAACGACACCTTTTATATGTTCAAGTTCAAGTATACACATGGGCAAAATTTAATTAATTTTGTACATGTTTTTAGGAAGTTAAAGCAAAATGGCTTAAGCTTACTTCCGAACTGTGACATAAAGCGGCTCATACACTTCCAATTAAACTGTTCAATTTTATGTATTGTACAGTTATATCGCCAATGTATATGTAATGTCGAAGGTAGCACAATATATTGGCAACAATCAAAAGACTTTTGATTTCTTTTGCACAAGTGAAATGTGTTAGTAACATTGTACAATGCTGTTTATGTTATTCCTATGGGTTATGTTCACCTTTTTATTGATTGAATGGCATAATATAGGATAAAATGAAAATAATATGGCGAATATCGTATACAATAATATTGCAAGTGTGTGACCCGCTTTAGGAATATTTAGGAATAAAAACTTTAAAAAAAACTTTAACCGCAGAGAAGTGATGATTATATTAGAATATTAGTAAATTTTCAAAAGTCACCTTTAAAGTTTAAAATTGCTCACCCACAAAACTAAAACAAAAATATACTTAATCATTTTTTCCTTAAACCAAATTTACACTGTGGACATTTCTTGCCGGACAGAAAAAGTTTGTTGGCGAGAGAGGCAAGAATTAAGGTGTGTTACGCATACAGCGTCGCCCCCTTACCAACAAACTTGTTTTGTCCGGCAAGCAATGCCAGTGTAAATTACGACTTATTCCACAGAAATATCATAGCATTTTCATCTTTATAAATATCGTTTTAATTAAGTGTACTCATTTATTTACCGACACTATTTCAAAAACGCTATAATGCTGCCATTTGAATTGCATATTTAAACAAAGTTGGCAACATCTTAATATTTCCAAATACTGGCAATACTGACAGGATAGAAATTTCGAGTCTCGTTTGTATGCGGTATTGCTTTTTTTTTGACAGACCGCATAATTTTTGTGCAAAAATAAATTTCTTGGCTAAATGAAAATAGAAATAAAACAAATAAGTTAAGTTATAATAAAATATTGACAAATATCAAGTTCAACTATATAATATAAAAGTAGTGTGAAAGAAAATCAATAAAAATTGAAAAATGTTTGGAACTTTAAACAATTACTTGAGCAGTGTACATCGTGCCTGGACAAACGGTGATGGAGATGTATTGGCTTCATTTATCTCCCTTAAGGACAAACATATAATGAATCGTAATCTTTATGTACAAAATCCAGACAATGCTGTAAATCGTATATTAGAATCGCCAATTGATGAAATTATTTGTGCTCATATTAAAGTTTTATATTACCTGTGGCTGGAACGTAAGTTTTTATTTTCGGAATGTTTGGTATTTAATAATATGTAATTGATTTGCTCGTTGGTTTCAGCAAGAGATTTTATGCAGGCATACAAATGTCAATCGCAATGCATACAATCTGTTGTGAAAATGTTACAACAACTAAAGGAGGAAAATTGGTGTCTACCTGTAATGTATACGAGCTGCTTGGATTTACGAATATTGGCACAACATTGTGAAGAGATGGGTAATGGTTCAAAGCCAGGAGAGATTTTAGAAAAGGCCGCTGATTGTTTGATGAGCTGCTTTCGGGTGTGTGCAGCTGATAATAGGTAAGTATTTTTTATTTATTTTATAAAATAATGATTTAATAATAAAAATTAAATAAATAAAAACAAATATAAAAAACGATTTTTACTTTTAGATCCTCTGACAACGAAACAAAACGTTTGGGAATGCTTAATCTGGTCAATCAACTATTTAAAGTTTATTTTCGTATAAATAAACTGCATCTTTGTAAACCTCTCATACGTGCCATCGATTCGAGTGCATTTAAAGAAATGTTTCCACTGCCAGAACGCATAACATACAAATATTTTGTAGGACGTAAGGCCATGTTCGATTCTGACTACAAGAGCGCTGATGAGTTTCTTTCGTTTGCCTTTAAACACTGTCCAAAGAATTTTCCGCGTAATAAACGACTCATACTTATTTACTTGGTACCCGTTAAAATGCTACTTGGCTTTTTGCCTAAAAAATACATTTTGGAACGGTATGATGTTTTACAATTTTACGAATTGGCTGAGGCACTCAAAGAGGGCAATGTACGGAAGTTCAGTGATGTTATACAGCGACATGAAATTTTCTTTATTAAATGTGGCATTTATTTATTAGTGGAAAAACTCAAGTTCATTGTCTATCGTAATCTCTTTAAGAAAGTATATTTAATAAAGCAAACGCATCAGTTGGATTTGAATGCTTTTCGTTCGGCGCTGCAATTTGTGGGTGAGACTGATATGACTATCGATGAGACGCATTGTATAGTGGCGAATTTAATATATGAGGGAAAGATAAAGGGTTATATATCACATAGTCATAATAAATTGGTAGTGTCTAAGCAGAATCCTTTTCCCGCCATCAATACGGTCTCATGAGAAATGCTTAATGATAATACGTAAAACTCAGAGGAAATATTTTTTATTAGGGTGCGTTCGTAAATGCATCACTGCGCTGCATCAGTGATTTCAAATCGTTATATATTTATCAGTGAAGTAAATGTGGACCAAAAAATTGTGAAATACTCCACAAAAATAATAGAAATACAATAAAAAAAATTATAATTATTTTTTATCGGCTTTATAAAAAGTTTGCTTTTCTGATGCAGCGCAGTGATGCATTTACGAACGCACCCTTATTTAAATTATTTAAGATAATATAATTTTTTTATTATGAACTATAAAACCAAAACTTTTAAAATTATTTAATATTGTACAAGCCCCTTGATATTGTATAAATAAAACTGAAGATTGACAAAAAATTACAAGAGTTTTACATATTTTTATTATAGTATAAGAATGAAAAATATTTACATACTTACATATGTGCATACATATCGCACTGGTTCCTCTAAAAAGGGTTAACTCAAAATGTATAAATTTTCAGTAGAGACAAACAACTTTTTTGATATGTACTCTTATATCACAGAGGTATACGATTGTATTTTTTTTTTTTTTTTTCAGAATACTAGAGAAAACTAAAATTTTTACAATGGGTCATATCGTTTTCCAAGTGAAAAAAAAGTACAAATGTGTAAATTTGAGTTCACTCTCTTTAGAGGAACTAGTGCGATATGTATGTTTGTAGGATTTGAAATAAAAAAAATCGAATTGAGTACAAATTAGTCGCAGATTTCCGCCTAAAAAACCTCCAGTATATCTTTCAAAGAACATACAAGATGTTTTTAAAAAAACAGAAGTATCCAAGCCAGAAATTTCCCGGGTTGAAGTGGGAAAACTTTGCTATGCGTGGTAAGAAGAGTGTATGATAATGTCAGCATTGTCAGTCGCCGGTTTTCGAATACATACTTTGTTTTATTTAAACTAAAAACTGTTTTCGAATCGGTTTTTTTAAATTATTTATTTAATAAAAAATAAAACAAAACAAGCAATTTTTCGTATGTACTTCAGAAGTCAAACGTATAATACATGTTAGGTATACATATTACTTCTTAAAATGTAAGTTAGATGTAAATCAGTGATTCGCGACTCCGACTCCAAAATTGTTCGGCATAAAAAAATTAAAAAAAAATATTTTAATAATGCGATGCAATATTAAAATTTTCACTGAATTCTTTTGTTGCTTTATTTACCCATTTAAAATCAAATAAGGACTAGTTAAATATATGTACATACATTTAGCATTAAGGTTAAATTAAGAGTCGGAGTTTGAATTTCAAAGGTTGGAGTCGGAGTTAGTACTTTTCTAAACAGAGAAGCATAACAAGAAAAGAGTGCTAAAACGGACTTGGGGTACCGTTGTATTTTTTAAAGGAAAAGTGCTGAAAAAAGTACCATAGTACTAAATTTTCCATCACTGATGTAAATAGAGATCCGAAATATTTGTTTTTATACGTCTACCACAATAGTGAAGAGGGCATTATGCGTTTGTTCTGATGTGTTTAACACTAAAAAAATATTGGTCTGGTGGGTCACCTCTCGGTATGCCGATCGGCTGGTTGTCTTTCCATGTAAAGTACAGGTTTTAATCGTCACAAGGATGAATTTAATTGAAAATCGTTAGTATCTATCCATAGTTTGGTATAGCCCCCAGAATTTTCGGAATAGTCTTTGTGCCCATAAACTATCTTATTATGTTCGTAATTAGATTAAATTGATTCCAAATTATTTTATTGCAACAAAAATAGTCTCAAATGATTTGGTGGCATTCGATTTCTCAACTTAGTTTTTATAGAGGATAATACTGAAAATTACGTTCACTAACCGTTGAGATTGCGTTAATTGTCTTGTCTGTAATGCCATGTAAAGCAAATCTAATTTGGAAGATCTGTTAGAAAATTTATCTCTGTAGTCAAAATCATCTTTTTAGTCAATGTTTTTGACTTTTTAGCTGGGTTTTGAAGATTTTAAGGTAGCATTAAGCGGTTCTTCTATTACAACTCAACTCTAGTTCAGTTGACATTTTTTGCATTATAGTTTACAACTCTTTTTTTTAGTGCGGTTTACAAATACATACATACATCAAAAATTTACAACTCATCACTAGCAGTTGTTTTCATTTGAACTAAACTGTGTTGAGTTGTAAACCAAAAACCATAGCCAAAGTCAGAACTGTCGCTTAACTCATACAGTTGCTGGCTTATAAAAAAAGTCTGTGTTGTAGAATTCTTCTGCTTAGTACTTCAATAGCTTGGTATGATGACAACAATTAAAATACTGTTGTGAATAACGGAAGTGATTACTAAAAAATTTTATCGAATGAAAGATAATGAAATATAAGAAAAAGTTGATTATTCGAGACCAAAAAACCGGTTTCTTGATTATGTCGAAAACCGTACTTTTTAAAACCCGGTTTTAAAAACCGCAAAAATATAAAAAAATCGAAAGGTCGAATAAAATAAGAATTATTTATTAAATCATTATATATTATACCAGTATTTAACCCGCTACTTCCTTAGCGTCTCCTTTTTCTTCGTGGACATATTTGTATGCCAAAGTTTATTTTTCCAGGCTTTAACTTGTTTAAATTCTAGCATTTAACCCGCTTCTTTGTTATCGGAACTTTTCTTTCATTAACATATTTATATGCCAAAGTTTATGTTCCTAGGTTTTAACAAATTTAACAAGCTGTACGCGTTTACTTTCTCAGGACATTACACTTAAATTTTATGTTTCTAGGTCCAATAATTACGAAAATTCAAAAAGTACCAGTACAAAAAGGTACCAAAAAGTTCCCTCATAGATTCGTATTCACTCAGGACATTGCATGCTGAATTTTATGTTTTTTATGATATTAATTTTCCCGTATTTCCCATTTTGGTACTATTTTCCCGCCCTCATTAAAGTATCAAAACTTGCAGTATTTTAGTTGGCGCCCATAATTTAGTACGAATATGTCAATGAATGAAGCAACATGTTTTGTAAAAAAGTACCAAAAATAGGTACGATTTTCACCCCTTAAACGTTCGAATTTCGAAAAAGTACCAAACCTGTATTCTTATTTTTTTTTGAATAGTTTCGAATGTGGTATAAACTTTATTTCTAGGTTTATTGGTTCAATGGGACCATTGTCTGAAAAATGACAACATTGTAAGATCTGACCATTGTCTGTACGAAGCTTTATATTTAAAACAAAAACAATAGTTTTTCATTTGCTTTTGTTTAAAATGTAAGTTAAGCGATCGAAGTCTTCCTTCGCAAATAGATGAACAGGCAGTTATGTTCATATTTTGCGGTTTTTGAACTTAATATTTTTTTAAATTTTTAAACCATTTAAAATTTTTTTTACAGATATTCAAGAATTCTACGAGCTTACCTTGCTAGATGATTCAAAAACAATACAGCAAAAAACAGTTGAAACATTACAAATCGCCAGTAAATGGGAACAAGATGGCCATACAGTTAAAATTGCAGATGTAAGTAGAATTTAATTTATGTACACTCAGGCATACCTACATATCACACTTGGTCAACAAGCAGTAGAAGCTAAACGCTTTTTAATTGAATATTAAGGTCTTATGAAAAAGAATTTTTACACCAACCGTTGCGTTACAAAAAAGTTGACATAATAGCACGATACAAGTTATGAATACAAATTATTGTTGATCAAGTGCGATATATATTTTTTTATTTAATTAAAGGAATGAAGTATTTTTTATATATAATTACCATTAATTTTTAATTTAATATACACATTCTAGACTGATTTTTAATTATGACTTTTTCCTTTGGAAACAGGCATGACATTGACTTTTTTAAGGCAAAGGATGTAGAATACTTTGCTTGCAATAATTCTTACCTGGTCTGCAGGGTTACCGTTGGAAATTTTCGAAAAGGGTCACAAAAAGGGGATTTTCCAAAAAAAGGGGTCAAAAAAGGGCATTTCAATAAAAAAAGGGTCAAGTTTTTTATAAGCAGTATTTCACATTTAAATGAACATAATAAGACCAAGTTTTTTTATAAGCAAACAAAAAAATAATATTTCAGGTAGGAAGAGCTCAAAAAACTTAATTTTTTATGGAATGCTCTGCCCTGTTTTTAACACCTGACAAAAAGTTTATTCTTTATCATTATAGCTAATTTTTTAATACTTTTCATGTAATTTTCCGATTTAGCGATGTCAAATAAATTTTAGTGTTTGTTTTAAATTTTGCAATCGTTCGCGAATTGTAACCATTTTCTCGATTAAACCGATTTTTTCCTGTAAGTGTCAGATTTTTTTTAAGCTTTTACGATTTTTAATAAATATGAGACTTTGCTATCATACCGCTGTTACCAAATATTTGGAAATTTCCGCTAATTTAGCAATTTTAACCTCTTGTTTTCATTCCTGTTAGGGCACTCTCAACACTGTCGATTCAAAAGGAGGCGAAAAGTTCAATACCTTTTGCCATTATTAAGGGCGAATTTTTTTTGAATAAAACATGCTACTCTTTAAGAGAGCAAAACACCAAATTGCATTTTTTTAATAAAATGTCAAATTTTTGTTTTGAAAAGAAACCATCGTAAAAAATAACAAATATGTATATGAGTTATGTTTGCTTTTAGGGAAATTGTACTTTACTATCAAAAATCAAGGAGAAGAAAGCATGGAATTGTAAGTTTATACTTTGAGTCTGTTCCATATCAAGCAATGCTTATTTCGAAAACATTTGT